>CM048744.1:265035734-275035734 GCA_026315105.1 Locusta migratoria | reverse complement strand
TTATACTGAGACTAGGAAATAACTTAAAAATATATTTTGAGCAGTCACCATTACTATCACAAACTGTTTCATAATTCCATGTTTAATATTATGTGGTGTGAGAATGAACCATGTTATCTTTTCCTACAGTTACTTTCGTTGTCGACACTTACTCTTTACTGCTCCAATATTCATTTTTCATATGACCATCACACACACAAATAAAACAATGGTATTTAGTGTACTTTATAACAGTTTACCGTCAGAACTAGTCTATTTAAACGAAATAATTTATTGGTTAAGCATTTCATCATAATATGTATTCAAATAGCACATTATATCCATTTTCAGCTAGCAAAATTTTTGGAATACTAATTTCGTTAGACAGATCTATTTTAGTTTACTCTCATCCATAACTACTTCACACTGTAATTCATTTTAACTTTTTGATGTCACTCCAAACCTGACCTTACAAATGTCATAATTATGTAACATGTATTTAAAATCATCGCCCAAAATTATTATAAATGCACTTATGTATATACAGTATATTTATTAGCATGATCAGTTTGTTTATAATTAAAGGTAGTTCCAGTTTCCAGGTTATGTTAAAATGTATTCCTTATTTTGTCCTCCACACATTGTACATTCATTTATTACTGTTTATTTTTGAGTTGCCAGTTGTAGTAATACAACGTCAAATATGTGTTTCACTATGTGTGACAATCTAAGTGTAGACGTATGACATCTTCTTCAGTACAGTATCAAAACACTGCACCCTCTTTGAAAAAACAGTCAAAACTCTGAAGACGGCCTGATAAGCTGAAAACCGGTTAAGTAAACAAAAATAAATTCGTAGAACACAAAATTTTCCATTTATTTGATGATTTTCTACCAAGAATCGACGGACGAATCTGTCAAAATGGTTTATTTAAGACCTAGGGACCTTCGCAGTAGCGTCATCAGCCACAATATATGTTATTAATAACTCATCCAAATACATAAATAATAGCAACGTGCATAACTACAGCACTGAGACAAAGGATAATCTCCACTATTTTTCGTTAAATCGGACTTTGCCCAAGAAAAGGGTGACATATGCTGCCACAAGTCTTCAGTTACTAACCAAAAAGCATCGAAAATTGGACAGATAGCGGACTTACATTTAAAAAGGAATTTGATAGAGTTTTTTAGTTACAATTCCTACTCAGTAGATGAAATTTTAAATTTAAATTAATAATTTCACAAAGAAAAAAAAATCAATGTAATGTCTTGTATATCATGTAATGGTACCTTTTATTGAACTGACACGTTCCACATCATTACGAAGTGTTGTATTCATGACCTACTGAACTAGTATTAATCCAAGTTAATTTAATCTGCTTCGCGGAAGGGCCATGTGGTCAAGCATCATGCAACGACCTGGGCAG
Organism: Locusta migratoria; assembly: GCA_026315105.1. Taxonomy (NCBI): domain Eukaryota; kingdom Metazoa; phylum Arthropoda; class Insecta; order Orthoptera; family Acrididae; genus Locusta; species Locusta migratoria. Next base: position 275,034,325 of record CM048744.1, on the reverse strand, counting down.
ACTTTCACGTCGGAGGTTCGATTCCAGTTTTGAACATGTGCTTGTGTCTGTTGTCCTTAGTATAAGTTAGTTCAAGTAGTTTGTAAGTCTGGACACTGATGACCATATCAGTTTCATCCAACAGGTTTACCTAGTGAGGTGTCGTATTGGTAAAACTCTGGACTCGCATTCTGGAGGACAGTAGTTCAAATCCATCTCCGGCCATCCGCATTTAGGTTTTCCGTGATTTCCCTAAATGATTCCAGGAAAATGTCTGGATGGTTCGTTTCAAAGGGCACGATTTCCTCCCACATTCTTCCCTGAAAATCCGAGTGTAAGCTCCGTCTCTAATGACGACGCTATAGACGGGATGTTAAGCACTAAGCTTCCTTTCTTCCTTCCTTCCTTCCAACAGATCTACAGATACTTTCATCTAATCTAATCTAATCAAGCTGTCGACCAGTATGCGAAACCTGGCACTCTATCCAAGGCCGACAACTGGGCCACGTCCCAAGTGTCCGGAGCCACTGCTGTTATTAAAGTGTTACTGCTGTTACTGTAGCTTAAACAAATCCAGCACATCACTGCAGTACAACCGCTGTGTAGCTGAGCCTCTGCATGGGCTTTGACCACTGCCGGCGGAGCTACGAAGTCGAAGCTGCGGTCAGTTGAGTACTCCCCTCCGAGTGCTGGACAGACGATCTCTTCTGTTCAAATGTTCAAATGTTTGTTAAGCTTATGGGACTTAACTACGGGTTTATCAGTCCCTAAACTTACAAACTACTTATCAACTACCTTATACTAAAGACGGCACAAATATCCATGCCCGAGGGGGATTCGAACCCCCGACCGCAGTGGCCGTGCAGACCGTGACTGGAGCGCCTCAGTCTCCTCGGCCACCGCGGCCGGCGATCTCTTCTGTCCAGCACTAAGACGAGAGCGGCTCTGCCTTCTTCTGCCGTCAACTCAGACGCATGTGGACGATCCGTCTAGTGATGTTTAGAGGCAGTACAGTGTCTCCTATCGCTATGTGCTGGGCCTACCAGATTCAGAATTGCCTTTCTCGCACTGCCGAATTAGTGCATTGACAGACGTGTCACTGTGCTCGTCAATCATATAGAACGTGATCGCCGCTTCTCTGGCGTTCGTCCAAGTAAACAGCGTCGCTCCGTCTGCACAGAACTCGCTACGTGAGAGAAATGTTACGAACGCGCGAAAATGTGGAACAATGGTGAGAGGTTTTACTGTCCTACCGCAACGCGCAATGCCTTTAAGAGGACATCAGCCCGTTGTTCAATATTTTATGTGGACAATGTTTACGGTCTCCATTCCAACATACGCTGGTTGAGAATTTGATTAGCGCTTTCAATAATGTTATTATCGAAGAAGAGAAGTAACAAATATATAACAACATTTATTATCGTATGTGAATTGGAAAGCAATTGCCAAAATAATTCTTACTAAAATTAACCCGGCGTGTATGAGGTGATATATCGTTACACCAGCTATGAAGTGTGTATGAGATACCCGAAACTGTGAAGACAAATTTTTGATACTACAATCGTGTATTGAATATTTTTTCTACTTGGGATATTAATAATGCAGTCTTTTCAACAAGATGAATAAGTAAAATACTGTGTTTGCGAGGTACTGCTGTTTATTTTCTGGATATTTCCGAAATTCAAATGTTCAAATGTTTGTATAGCTTATGGGACTTAACTACGGGGTCATCAGTCGCTAAACTTACAAACTACTTACAACCTAGCTAATACTAAGGACGGCACAAATATCCATGCCCGAGGGGGGATTCGAACCCCCGACCGCAGTGGCCGTGCAGACCATGATTGGAGCGCCTCAGTCCCCTCGGCCACCGCGGCCGGCGGATATTTCCCCCTGATACTTTTTATTTGATTTTTTGTTTCTGTAGGTATAGTATTCAACATACTGTTTGTTATAACAGGACTCCAACATTTAGTCTGTTTTTTGGTTTTGTTTGCAGCATCTTTTACGCCTGGAGAATTGATACTATTCCCTGACCGAATATGAACACTTTGTCTAGGACAATCCTTTATCCCTTTGTACCATCTTTCGAAGTATAAAAAGTCCCAAGTACCTCACATGACTGACTAAGGGACGCTAACGCAGATTTTGTGTCTTCCAAATGATCCTAAATACACTCATGTTCCGAATCACTTTCTTCACTTCTTTGATAAACGTTGTCAATTTCTTTTTCACTCTCGGAGTCACAGGAACTACCGTTTGAAAATTTTTCTATAACTCCCACTAGTAGTTCTTGTGGCCGACTATCATGTTCTTCGTAAGACATTTTGAGAAATCTAAACTCTAAAAATAATTCAAGGAATACTATAAATAACAATGTATCTCGTAAAATTGCTGACAGCTCAAAAATGTGACACCAACTACGAGGTCGGGTATGAAGTACCTCAGCCACATTTGCACACGTGTATCTCCCTCTGACACTGGCGGAACAATAATCTCAACACTCCATCTTGCACCCCTCTCCCTACCTCCAGCTACTGTGACAGCAAGATCTGTGAGCGAACAATGACATCCACTAATCAGCGCTTAGACACACCTTGGGTATCACATAACCGACATCACTCACGCCGGGTTAAATACATATAACCAATGATGTTACATTTTTCGTCATAAGTGTTGTTCAACATTTGAGAATTTTCTCTTGGCTTCTCAGCAGCTTGTAATAAACTAAATTCTCTCTCTTATAAACTGACTTGCCTGATACACAGGGGTGGAAGGAGTAATATGAACACCTTAAGCTTAATATTTGCTTATTAGTTTGGGATTGGACCATTATTGGCTTTCAGAACAGCTGTAACAGATTCGTAAAGTACCTTTGTAGTTTCCAACTGAATTTGTCCATGCTTCTACAAAATCATCCTACAGTAATTTCACAGACCTTGGAGGTGTAAATTTGGTCCTCATTCTCTGTTATTACATATAATTGTGTTCAATTATGTTGGTACGTGTTGATTTGACTGTGCAGGAAGGAAGGAAGTTCAGGGTTTAACGTCCCGTCGACAGCGTGGTCATTAGAGACGGAGCTAACGTTCGGAGTTTTCGGTAAGGACGAGGAAGCAAATAGGACGTCCCCTTTGAAAGGAACCTTCCCAGAATTTGCTTGGACTGATTTAGGGAAATCATGGAAAACCTAAATCTGGATGGCCGCAGATAGATTTGAACCACGGTCTTCCCTGTAGGAGATAGGAAGAATATAGACATATAATATGGAATAAGTAAACAAGTGGTGAGTGAACCTTAACGCAGAAGTCGAACATGGAAGCGGTGCTGTGTTGAAATCAGGCGTTTGACTAAAAGTAAAGTGCGACAAGCATGTTGATGATTTCAGCAATTAAAGTCGAGCGTCTTTGCAAAGCTTATGGTGACGAAAGTATGTCGGCGAGGGCGCCATACTGAGTAACAGCCTGGCAGCTGTATTGCTTAAACGTGGCTGAGACATACGTGATCAGGAAACCAGTCCGTGTAACAAAGATCAGCTATGCCACATTTGTGAAACACAGGCCAACAGGGTCATCCTCATAAATACCGGCAGGTTCGTCCGTCAGTCAGCCAAGACAGAGAGAGAGAGAGGCAGCCATGGACTGTGCTACTCGTCGACAACAATTGTTATTATTGTATATAAAACTCTTCTGGGTGTTGGATCGCATCGTCAAAATATCAAACACTTCACCGACGTTTCGGCCACTATTGCAAGTGGCCATCTTCTGGGTGTTACATTTAAATGTAACACCCAGAAGATGGCCACTTGCAATAGTGGCCGAAACGTCGGTGAAGTGTTTGATATTTTGACGATGCGGTCCAACACCCAGAAGAGTTTTATATACAATGACAACGGCCGCGGAAGCCTTCGTTTACAATTGTTATTATTGTTATCGCAAAACTGTGTCTGTCGAAGGCTGGAAGCACTTCAACGCAGTGTGGCCAGCAGCCGATCATCACGATCAACACGACATGCCTGACGGGAGATGTACCCAGCGGAATAGCGGTGGCACAGCCTGACGTGACGGGCAGTGGGGTCCTGGCCTCGACAGAAGCGCAACCGGGCGTCGAACCAATGCATGGCATGGAAAGACTACAGCCAGCTGCTCACCCAGGGGCGTGGTGTGGACGAAAGGACGCGGCCACACCTGAAGTGCCCCTGTGAGCATCTGGAGGGCGAAGCAGCAGCAGCGGCCAAAGGAGGATCTGGGTTCAACTCCCGGGACGCACTCAATGCGGTACGGTCATCGCGGTGGCGCCGACGGCGCGGGGCAGCAAGAGGACGATACGTCGCCTTATGCAACACGGAGGCGTAGTGGCCATTAGCTACTACGAGGCTCGTGGCGTCAGCAGGACGCCACCTCAGCGCGATATAGCGCGCACGCATACTCCACTCGCTACTGGCCCTTTTGTAAGCATGAGAGTGAATAAAATATTTCGCTATACTGTACCACTGTTTCATTGCCACCCCATCTCCCGAGATGAGTACTGAGCTCACAGCTCACATGGAACGAACTAGTGACACTATCCTAATGTAGACGAAGTCTGTGTGTAGAACTTTCGTCATTTTGTGTCAAAACTATCAAATAAACCCCTGACACGTTACATCCCAAATGCGAGTCGAATGTGTTAACACTGCGCCTACCCGCTCGGTTTTATTATCCAGAGGAGTTCTTCGATAGTTTCTGAGGAAGCAGAAATGACGCCTGTGGCCTTTTGAACGTGTGTATGTGCGCATTATGATTTTGAAATATGGCTGTGTTTATTAGAAATATGGCCGCCCGCTGTGGCGGAGGGGACTGCGGCGCGCCAGTCACGGTCTACACGGCCACTACTGTCGGGGGTTCGAATCCCCCCTCGGGCATAGATATTTGTGCTGTCCTTACTGTTACCTAGTTCATAAGTAGTTTGTAAGTTTAGGGACTGATGACCCCGTAGTTAAGTCCCATAAGCTATACAAACATTTGAACATTTTATTACAAATATGTTAATCACAGAAAGCAGTTTGCTGTCTAAGATGGTGAGATTTTCATTCATATTTATCCGACCACTAAACGGAAATGCAATTTAATACAAAAATATATAGGTCCAAATGGATGACGGTACTTGCCCCCCACCTGAATTCTGACTATAGTAAGCAGGCATGTCATATCGTAAACTTCTTTTGGAGCTTTTGATACGTAAGCCAGGTTATTGATAGGAATCAATGTAGATGATGTTTCATCGAACTATACCATGTTCTTTCCGTCATGGAATTTCCAGGTTTCATGCTAAAATGTTTGTAAATCTATGGGACCAATTTACCGTGGTCATCAGTCCCTAGGCTTAAACCAACTAAACCAACCTAAGACCAATACACACACACACACACACACACACACACACACACACACACAGTGTTTCACTAAGTGTGTTTGCCTCCGTAACTTATAAAATAATAGGTGACGGGAAATTTTAATGGTGTAGGTCAACACAAAAAATGTTACACTTTCTGCGGAGCTATGAACATAGTTTATTGTATCATTTTCCAAAGAGTTAAACCACAAAGATATAATTCTTTTAATGGAACAATAGTTTTGTCTAGCGTGTATTGGATTCGTTTAAACCAGCTGCGTCCAAATAAATTTAAACTGCATTCCTATCACTGTTAGTTTGGGAGCTACAACCCTTCAAAGTTCCGGGGGCGGAGGCTGGGATAACGTAGCTCACTGCCCGAGTGGCTATGCCCTGGGGCACGGCACACTGTATCATGACCACCAGCCAGTTAGCTACGCTGTCGTAGCCTCCGCCCCCTAAACTTTGAAGGGTTATAGCTCCCAAACTAACAGTGATAGGAATGTAGTTTAAATTGATTTGGACGCAGCTGGTTTCAACGAATCCAATGCACGATAGAAAAAAAAACTATTGTTCCCTTTAAAAAATTATATCTCTGTGGTTTATCTCTTTGGAAAATAATACAATAAACTATGTTCATAGCTCCGCAGAAAGTGTAACATTTCTTGTGTTGACCTACCGCATTAAAATTTCCCGTCACCTATTATTTTATAAGTTACAGAGGCAAACACACTTAGTGAAACACCCTGTATATAACGTTTTTATCAAATGTTCAAATGTTTGTAAAGCTGATGGGACTTAGCTACGGGGTCATCAGTCCCTAAGCTTACAAACTACTTATTAAGTAGCCTATTCTAAAGACGTTACAGACATCCATGCCCGAGTGGGGATTCTAACTCCCCACCGCAGTGGCCGTGCAGACCGTGACTGGATCGCCGCAGACCACTCGATCTCTGCGACCGGCTAAACGTTTTTATGGAAGCAGTACTACTGCAGTGAGAGTTGGGTTTTGCAGCCGCTTTTGTCGTTGTAGTGTCCCGTTCTCTGGCCACAAAGGTTCTTAATGCTTGCCCATCGATGTCAGTTCACTTCGGGTTTCGCATACTATTCCTCTTCGCCAATGATGTTTTGTGTTGTGTTCGCTGCCATTACCGAGGATACTGCCGCTACTGAAACAAACAGTGCAGCTGAGATCTTCGCGCACAGTCACTCTAAAAGCACATCACTGAATTAGCCTCTTTGGGAGTCTGAGAGATCACGGAATTTACCCACCATTTGTGTTGACTGCCGCAGAGCAAAACAATTTCGCTCTGCGCTCTCGCCTCAGTGTTAATACGTACACAGTGGAGGCAAACGGCAACACCACGCAGTATACTGCATGTTGTTCTTATTATTTTGTATACCCGTGTACATCACGCACAAACGAAAGCTTGGCATAATTTATTAATGTCAGACCACGTAAGTAATACGAAGTGAATTTATACCTGCGCTTTTTATAACTGCTTCGATTCGTATGTGCAAATATCATATTTCTACTTCTTACAGAAAAAATAAAAATAATTTTTTTGGTCATTTCTATTGTCAAAGACAATCAATATTTGTCTTGTACAATTAGACATATTGTCTGTAAGGAGTGTAACTGATATAATTATGTATGACAGAGACATTTCAGCAATGTTTGTGGACTGTGAGTACCTTCCTTAAATGTCTATATCATAAATATTTGTCTGTTTTTAGCGTTACTTATAGTTGTTCTTTATGGGAAAGGCCTAATTAAATATTACCTTACAAGAAATCCTTCATCTCCTAAGATAACATATTGATCCAGCAAAAATTATTATTTAGGTATTTTTAATTTTACTACTGTGTGTCAGAAACTGCAGTTATATGAAGAATCTCCACCGTTCTCTTCGTCGGTGGACCCGTAATTCACCATAACAAACCAATAATTGGCATTAATTACATATATCTATCGATATTTCGTATGTGATCATCTGTTGGGGACATCTGCACTTTAAACTATGTTACTCATATAGATACATAAAACTTATGCATCAAAAATTATTCAAATGTTTGTAAATTTATGGGACGTAACTGCTTGGTTATTAGTCCCCAGCTTACAAATTTACTTAAACTAAGTTAAACTAACCTCAGTTCAACACATACTCCTGAAGGAGGACTCGAACCTTCCACGGCGCACGCACCGCAGCACGGCCCCTCAGTGCGCACGGCTATTCCGCGGCGGCCTTCTGCATCAACTGTGCAAGTAGGCGCTTTGTAGGTGAAATCAGGTGCAGAACACGTTTTATACCGTCCACTAATCAATCTGTACGGATAACATTAGAATATAAAAAATTCCCTTGATACCGAAAAAAGTACTGGTTTCCAGCCGCCTCCTCATTTCACATGGGGATTTATTTTGAATTTCGTGGGATTTTTCAATTATTATCTGCGAAATAAATTTGGCAGTGACATTTGGGATCCTTCCTGGTGTTCCAGTTTGGATGAACAGCAGTATATGAAAATTCACACGCATCTGTCGAGTGTCAAGGTTATGTATCAAACGTTGTAAAAGTGTTTTGTAACTTCAGAATTCATTACGAACTCTAAATCAAATAAGTTACATTTTATTAACAAACACATAATACAAGTCATTAATACAGTCACACATAAATTGATATCGAGTTATAAAAATAACTAATACAAGCAAGGACTAATGTGTCGAAGACTGTGGTCGACAGGAATAGCTACCTCAAGTAATGTAACAAGTGAAGCAGTTGTTTACATAAGTGAACCGTTGTATCGGAAAGACTGATTGGTCATTATGGGACAGTGGGCTGTGCCCCAGCGTCCAGCGCATCAGCAACACAATCGAGGCGTAAACTGCACGAAGCAAGACGACAGCGCTCAGGCGGTGTTCCTCCATGGTGCCATGTTCGCAGCATACATTGCAGTACGTTACCATTAGAATTTCTTCATACGTTGGCTTGTAAAGTGCAATGACTTGCTACAAGAAAAATACGTAGTTGTGCCAGTTGGTGTGTAACGGTGTCGAAGTCTATACCTACTCTAAAACAAATGATGTATATGTGCCAATTTTTACGGTTATCGATCAAACGGTGTAGAAATCAATTGTAAGGCACCGTTTGCCATGCACCGTACATGGCTTATGAAAGTTAAGCTGTATGTAAATCCCTCGTATAAGCTATTTGGATTATAAAACTTCCTAGCGGAATAAAACTGTGTGCCGCAGTCGGGATTCGAATCTGAGTTCTTTGCCTTTCGCTGGCAAGCGCTTTTCTGTCTGAGCTATCCCGGCACGCTTCGATGGCTGTTAACCTAAGATAACGATCATCTCTTGCTAATGTTACCCAGATGCTGTTAATTACACTTTTGGACGCTCCTATAGCTGCGGCTACCTCCCTCTGTCTTTCCCGTTTTCAACCTTCCTATGGAACTCCGTGATTTACCTTCGGGTAAGTCACGTTGTTGTTACATTGCACTACCTGTCCACTACACTATCTGAACCCAACTGCTTGTGTAATTCGTTTGGTAAACATTCAACACCAACCTCCTCTGTTGTTACCACTATCTCTCTTTCCCTAATGTTGTTGTCTGCTCTCCATAGAACGGACAACAGAACATCGATATCTCAGCTGAACCGATAATTGCTTTGATAAGTGTAGTTCTGGTTGCATGACGTCGTAAAGAATGGGACATGCGAAAACGGTCATATCATGCGATGTGTAAATAGCGCGATTTCATTCATCCATTGTTTTAGAATAAGGGCTCTTAAAGGCTATCTAGCAACTTCTACGAATCTTTCTGACAACCCCATAAAATGGTGACTGACGAAATTTTATTGGGTACTACTTTTCGCTGTTCAAAAAGCTACAATGTGACAGAAAACTACTTTCTACTACTGACGGTATTCGTGAGATTATTTACAGACAGTATGCGTAGGCCGAGTGGGAATGGCCGTGCGGTGTAAGGCGCGTTGCTGTGTGTGTGTGTGTGTTACCTCAGCAGTCTGGTCTCATAGGTTCACAAACATGAAATTTTGAAGTGAATATACCATCGAAGCTGCATCACAGTAGCACATATATTTCAGGAAATTAGAGGCCATAAATAATAATATTAATGAAAAGCCGACCCATCACACATGAGCTTTAAATTTCGCGACATATTCTGACCGAATTTACATTTAATACGGGATGTAACTTGGAAATGGTTATCGAGTACAGTTCAATACCTATGACGTCATTACAAGTAGCTTGTTAAATTTCTTACTGGAAGATCCCCGGTGGTAGAGATCAGAAAAGGCAAAGTTAAAAGGCTCACTGCTGCCCCAAATTACTTTGCGAGTGGCCACAGTTCCTGCGCAACGGAAATTTATCTAACTGCTCACTCCTTAAGGGAGCAGCCAACGTTTTAATAAATACAAAATAAATGTCAAAGAAAAGGAATAGATAATTAAATATGGGATGGGGAGCATGAAATTATAAAGCAGAAGTTTGATACTTTAGATTATTATCTATTCGATAAAATGAACATGCAAAATGTGGGGAGACCAAATAAGCACAATGAAGCACACACCTTGTACAACAGTGAATTAAGTTATTAAGTTACTGCCCATAATAAAATGGTTTCTGCCCTTTCTGAATATGGAGGGAACTTGGGAGGATATTTGCAAATACATAGGAGATAAAGAAAGCACACTCATTCACTCACAGACAAATGCATAATGCTTGTTACACTTACTCAATCGGAAACAATTCATGGTCGCAGTAAAATGAAGCGTCAGCGGCATTTTGACGAGATGGAGGTTGTCTTCAAGCACAATTTAAAAGTATACTATGCACAGACGAACTCGTGTGCAGGTAGGCAGCGGCATACTACCCTTAAGTACTACATGGTGTTCGACCATGGGGAATTACATAGAATTTACAAAAAGAAATTAATTTGAAATAAAGAAGTAAAGCACACATGACAATTCAACAGAATAAAGCTGGTATTTATAAATAGCATGGCTGGAGGAACATTGTGCAATCGGTCATACCAAGATAGGAAAGATGGAATCAACCCATAAATTCCGAGAGAGAGTTTCGCATGCTCGCGGGAACAGACAGCACACGAAAACGTTAGTTAAAAGCAGCAAGGAATTCAAACATAGTAAGTTTATGCAAAGGCTGAAGGCCCCACATGTGTATTCTAACTTGAGAAAACTGGACACAAAAATCATTACCAGGTTGAAAATACAAATACTAAATTTACACTAAATTACTCGAGTTCTGAGAAATAAGAAACACTTCGCCTAGCATAGCGAAAGAATTACTTAAGAAAAACTATCATTGATAACCCAGGACTGCTTGATCACAAATGAAGTAATGTTCTAACAGCATGCCATCCCCTCAGTATGATTCGATGAAATACTCACGTCGGTGGCAAAAGTGATTCCTCAGGCCACACGCAGAGCATTCCTTGCCCACACTGGACGTTAGAGTGCGTTCAAAGCCTACTGTCTACCAATTCTCGCTACCTCAGGGAGATAATACCCTCTACTACAGCTCCAGAGGTCTCTTTTGTTACCTCTTTCGTCCATGATTATGTTGGTACCACACTAATAACAAGCCACCTTGTCATCTTGTCAAGTAATGGTGTCTCTGGCTACCTAGCAGACGGCAGTGCAGACAACATACAAAGCCATGCGTTTTTAAGTATAGTAAACGAGGCCTAATGAGAAGTGGCGACTGTAAGCCATTGCGTGGCAGTCAGTCAATATTGAAAGCAACCATCCACATTCATACGAACACACAAGTTTAATCACACAGGTGGAAACATATATAAACATGGGGCATTGATCATTAATAAAAGGAATAAAATAGTTGATATACAGACAAACAATATTAATGGTGGACAAACCCTTTAGAGTAATGAAAGTAGACCTTTACAGTTCATAACTCAAAATGGATTACGACCACACATTCATTGGACGTGTTTCATCATAAGCAATGGTAATGTAAGAAAAGTGCCCCATCACACTTGAGGTTGTAATTTATCGCATCTTTACTACTTGCTCTTTAATGAAAATCCACCGCATCTCGAATTAAGTTTTGATTTATTGGGACTTTACTACCACCTATAATCGCTACACATTTCGCAGACAGTCCTAACATCGCAGCGTACATACCTGGAAAATTAGAATATTGTAGGGCACATTGTTGGGCAGTTATGACTTCATAAGTATTGAGGTTCGTGAAAATAAAACTACGAGGTTCGTTTTCAAAGTTCGAGGAATGGTTCCATATTTTTCAGACCGTGCTTGCGAGGATGAGGTGACTACGCATACACATTGAGGAACATGTCATCAAGCGGCCACTATTGTGCAAAGTAATTCAGTGAAGCGGTGATGCCCGATGAGTCCCACCTAACATGGTCAGTGTGAGAACTCGTTTCATTGCAAGATGAATCGCAAAATGGAGCAACGAGTTCAAGTTTACATTCAACATTAGGCAAAACGACGACTGAAACCCATGGGATATTAGTGTATGTGTAGTGCTGAAGTTAAGAATGTAATTTCCTGCACGACAATGCCCGGCCTCACACTGAGATCCGCGTGATAAAATTTCTCGCTAGACGTAGGGTCACTCTGCTTCCACACCTCATATTCCAAATTTGGCGCTGGCAGACTTATTTCTGTTTCTCCAGTTTAAAGTAGCTGACTGGTACTTGGGAGTGAGTACCAGGTCACTAGCATAGTGAAGCACAGTGCAGGGTTAGCTCAAGTTACTTGTAACATCGAGGACTTATGAAGGAATTTCTCAAAACAGGATTAAGTAGTGATAGTGGGTGGGGCCGGGAATTGTTTTTATAGGGACGGGGAGTATGATATAGGTGGTGATCTGGAAATGATAGCAACTCAAACTGGTGGCAAAAACGTGCATTTCGTGCAGCTGTTTCTGCGTCATGATCGGCCTCGTCTTAATACAGCTGTCAGGCGTATTAACATGGGGCTTGAGGAGCCGACAATGACAGAAGGCATGGATCAAATTGCAGTGGTGCCGTTTGAGACTATCCAAAGGCCGGATTTCACTAGGTACGCTCTGCACCTCAATAGGTGTGGGTAGGGGTGATTGGAAAAGTTCATAGGTGGAACTGTAGTAGGGGATGAGGGTGCCACTCATGGAAAAATTCCTGTAGTAGTTGGTATATTTCTTTTAGATTGAAGATAGCTGATAGGTATTTCTGTTTAAAGGAAGTCCCTTTAACAAAGGAACAACTTTCGACAAAGTTTAAAAATCTAAATAATAAGGGAGTTACTATATTTCATCAAAATATACGAGGTGACGGACATAAAGTTAATGAATTGGTTATTGATGTTAATTCTGACATTATTGGTATTTCAGAGCACTTTCTAAGTTATGTGACAATTCAGAGACTTCCTTTGCCAGGATACAGGTTAACTGCCTTCTTCTCTAGGAGTTCCTACAGATGTGATAGCTAAGTGGGCATACTTTTTGCTTAAATTCCGAATGGGATCCTGCTCTCTCACAGAGGGACAAAACTAATCCCACCTTATCCATTGAGAACTGATGTTTATTATCGATATCATGACCGTTTTCACTTCTTGCTCGTGTCGGCCCTGTGTGCTTGCTTGCTCGGTGTGTGTGGTCTTTATTGTTTACTCATTCATAACCGAGGCGTTAAAGATCGTTGCACATTGCTTCCTCACTGCAGTTTCGGCTTGAAAATGGAAGGGTGGTCTCTTTCCGAAATATCGGCCGACATCGAATTTGATACTTGGCTGCATACCCGTAAATTTTTCGGTTGTTTTTGTTGATTCTTTATTATTAGAGGGTCACTCTGTTAGCAGAATAGTAAATGGCCTATCAGACCATGATGCACAAATTTTAATTCTAAAAGGTATTTGTTCTCAAACAAATATTAAATATAAACTACTTAGAAAAGTTAATACAGTTCCAATTGAGATCTTTATAAGCCTAATTTACCCGCGAGGACTTGCGCGTGAGCATTTTTCTCACAGTAATTTTCAAACAATCGGCATTTATTAATGTTACAAAGTCAAATATGTGTGTTTTCTTATAAATGCAACTAGAAATACTTATTTAGACATATTAAGTACATTACAAACTGTTCTTTGACTGTCATAAAATGTTGTACATGCGATTGATCGCGTAACTTTTAAAGGCGCGAGTTCTCGCGGGTTAAGGAACATGAATTGCAGGATGTGTACAGTGCTGATATTCAGATGATAAATATAATGCTTTCCTGAACACATTTCTTATGCTGTCTGAAAGTTGCTTTCCGCTAGAACGCTCAAAACAAGGTATTTCCGGTAACAGGCAGCAAGGGAATGAGAGTATAACGTAGAACAAAGCAGAAATTGTAGCAAAATGTTAGAAGTAGTCAGAGTGAAGATGCAGTAGCTCATTACAAACAGATCTCTAAGGTTTTGAAAAATGTTATTAAGAAGGCAAAAATGTAAGTGGTATGTAAAAAGAATAGCAAATTCTCTGGGTAAAATTAAAACCATCTGGCCAGTCGTGAAGGAACCGTCTGGTCAGCAGCAGCAGGTAGAATATGTAACGTCAGTGCGTAGTTGAAATGTTTCTGTTGCTGACAAGTTAGATTTATGTGCAGTATTCAATAATCACTTTCTGAATAAAGCAGGTGAACTAACTAGAACCCTAGTTTCTACAGTTAATTGTATAACATTGTTAGAAAATAGCTTTCCGAGGCTGTTACCTGAAATGGTCCTTCAGGATACTTCCAAAGGGGAACTTGAGTCAATAATAAAATCACTAAAGACTAAGGACTCTGTGGACATGATGGAGTATCTAGCAAAATTCTACTGTTCTTCAAATGTTAGCCCAGTACTAAACCATACTTGTAATTTTTCCGTTCAGAATGGTCAGTTTCCTGACAGATTAAACTAATCAGGACTGAAACCACTTTATAAAAAAGGAGAAAGGGATAATGTAGACAACTACAGACCTATTTCTATGCCATCGGTTTTTCTTAAGTTATTCAAAAGACTGTATATTCATGATTAATTGATCATTTCAGTTTACATAATTTGTTGTCAAACGTACAGTTTTGTTTTGGAAGTGGTAATAACGACTGAAAATGCTATGTTTTCGTTTCTCTGTGAGGCTCTTGATAGGTTAAATAAAGTACTCAGGAGTGGAAGCACTTTACACGGACATACGAACATTAGCCGTCTTCTTTGGTTTAACAAAGGCGTTTGATTGTGTTATCACAAAATATTGTTGCAAAAGTTCGAACATTATGAAATACGAAGAGTAGCTCACAATTGGTTCACCTCTTCCTTTAATAACAGACAGCAGAAGGTAATTCTCCACAGTGTAGAAAATGGGGTCTGTTTTGGTACCACTACTGTTTTTTAAATTATATAAATGATATGCCTTCGAGTATAACAAGTGACTGTAAAATATTTTCGTTTGCTAATGATACCAGCTTTGTAGTGAAGGATGTTGTTTGTAATACTGGCACAATATCGAATAAAGCAGTTCAAGAAATACATTCATGGCTTGTAGAAAACAAATTGATGTTAAATCACAGTAAAACTTAGATTTTACAATTTCTAACACATAATTTAACGAAAGCTGACATTTTGATTACACATAATGGGCATATGATAAGTACCACTGAACAATTAAAATTTCTAGGTGTTCAGACAGACATTAAGCCGTCGTGGAAAGCCCTTGTTCAGAATCTTGTTCAAAAAGTAAATTGTGCTTTATGTACCATTAGAACAATATCTGAATTAGGTGATTGCCCGACACGAAGAGTAGTCTAATACGCTTACTTTCATTCACTTATGACGTACGGCCTTATTTTTTGTGGTATCTCGACTGATACAAAAAGGATATTTTTGACTGAGGTTCGACCAATATGTGGTGTACGTTCACGAACGTTGTGTCGATCCCTTTTCAGTATTCTGAGAACTCTGGTGTCGCAATACGTATTTTCCTTAATGCCGCTTGTTCTTAATAATATCAGCTTAGTCCCACGAGGTAGCACCTTTGACTGGGTGGATACTAGACAGAACTCGAATCTAAATTTGCACCACACCATCTTGACACTTGTGCAGAAATGTCTGCAGTATTCTGCAACGTCCATTTTCAATAAGATGCCACAGGAAGACAACAATCTTAGTACTAACACACGCGCTTTCAAATCTAATTGAAGAGTTAGCCCATGGCTCACCCTTTGTAATCTGTCGAGGAACTCCTTGAAAAGCTATTTTTTTTTTTTTTCGTTATTGATTTTTTTCACTTAGGCATAATATTGCCATGTGCATAGGACTACTTAAAGTTTTTCTATTGCCACTCTTGTGTTAAACTTCATGTATTGATTTGTTCCATGACCATGGTGTCTTACTCGTCAAATTGATCCTGTGGAACAGAAAGCCATATTGTTATTTTTGCGGCTTCGGATATCCAACAACGCGTGACGTCAGTGCTTCGATCGATTCCACAAGAAGCGTTTGTTGACAGTTTGCAACAGCTGTATAACCCGTGTCAGAAGGGTACTGTAGCCAATGGCGATTACTTTGGAAAGCAGTGAAGATATTTTGCTTGAATCTCTTGTTTCTTATATTTCCCGAGACCATTCGCCCAACCTTTCAGGCACACAGCGCATTAGCTACAGATACAGGAGAAATAGACAGCGTAGGGGAGAAGGCGCTCGACAGAGATGGAGACAGGATATGGACCAACATAAGAGTGGAATAACTACATGCTCAGGCATCATCGGCTAGTAGGACTAAATTCATAAAAATCTGTAATTCCGGTATAAGTTGATAAATGGAGGGGGTGCATCAGTTGAAGAGATTAGTAGGTCTGTTGCTAACGTAGTTTCCCCCTATATCTACATCACATCTACATGGAATACTCTGCAAATCACATTTAAGTGCGTGGCAGAGGGTTCATCGAACCACCGTTATATTATTTATTATTCTATTCTCGAAGAGCGCACGGAAAGAATGACCACCTGAATCTCTCCGTTCGAGCTCTGATTTCTCGTATGTTATTCTGATGATCATTTCTACCTCTGTAAGTGGGAGTCAAAATATATTTTCGCAATCGGAGGAGAATGTTGGCGATTGGAGTTTCGTAAGTAGCCCACGGCGCAGCTATAAGCGCCGTTGTTGTAATGATTCCCATCTCAGATCCTTTATCATTTCCGTAACGCTGTCTCCCACGTATCGTGACAATACGAAACGAGCTGCCCTTCTTTGGACTCTTTCAATGTCCTCCGTCAAACCCACCTGATAAGGTACCCACGCGGGGCAACAGTACTCTATAAAAGGACGGACAAGCGTAGTGTATGCAGTTTCTTTAGTAGTTCTGTTGCGTCTTTTAAGGGTACTGCCAAAAACACACAGTCTCTGATTCGTCTTTCCCACGACCTTATCTAAGTGTTCTTTCCAATTTAAGTCTGGCGTAATAGTAATTCCCAGATATTTAGTGGAGTTAACGGCCTTCAAATTCGATTGATTTATCTTGTAAACAAAGTTTAACGTATTTCTTTTCGTACTCATGTGGACAGCTTCACACTTCTCATTATTTAGAGTCAATTGCCAATTTTTACACCATAGTGATATCTTATTCAGATAGTTCTGCAGTTGGTTTCCATCTTCAGATGATTTTACTTGACGGTAAACGACGGCGTCATCTGCAAACAACCTAAGAGAGCTACTTAGATTTTCCCCTAAATCGTTTTTGTAAATAAGGAACAGCAGAGGTCCAATAACACTACTCTGTGGATCGCACGATATCACCTCTGTTTTGGTTGATGCCTGTGATGTCGCACAAGTCCAAAGTGCGCGCCACCTACTTTCGCTGCGCGCCGCCATGTACGCACGGCGCGGCGTTCTTACGACGTCAGCCACGAGCGCCCTCTGCGAGATCTCCGCTCGTGGCCACCACTGAACGACATCGTTCACTTGGGACTGAGATAGGAACCAGCTAACACTTAGGAATCAGATAGGCACCAGTGAAGACTTGGCTATCGGATAGGCACTAGGCAGACCTCTATCTCAACTCTGTATCAGCATTCTGCAGTACTATGTAAAAGTTAAGTATTGTATAAATTCTGTGCAATATATATCTCGTTCTAATTTACTCTAGTGTTTCTAGTTTCTGCTGTCCCACTGGCTGCTCACCTCCGTACCTGCACAAGCGTGCTACCTTTATTCCTGTGTCGGTCTTCCTACTCGTCCACCGACACCTACGACGGAAACGAGGCACAAAAGCGGCGACAAGGCTGGGACACAAAAATGCCTTACCATCGGTTACTACGAACTGTGTCCTCTCTGACACACGAAGGATAACGCAGGAATATTTTTTCACTGAAATACCTGAAACACGTGTGCGATATTTGGGACGCAACATCCATGCCGCCAGCTTTTGTTCGCGCAACCAGCAATCTCGCCTCGGACGATGTGTGCAAATATCAGGCAAACCCTGCTGTGCGCATACCTCCGTGTTAACAGTTCCCCGGCATTCGGTCGCGTACAGAGGGACGGTTGAGTGAATCAGATGGCCGCAATGCGTATGCAGGAGCCCGCATACGCGCGCAGTAATTGGGGCGCTTCGCTGCGACCACGAGCGGAGCGCTGGACTGCGGTCGTTCCGTCGTGCGGACACCGCCGCTGTCGGCACAGCAGGCCATGCGGACCCGCAACGGTGCGTGCCGGGTAGCCGACACCGCAGGCGGACGTCTCGTCTGGCTACCCGGGTACCCGCAGGGCGTGAAGACTAATGCGAAACACTGTTTTGTACTTGCTGTCGTGGCACAACTGGAGTGACCTATATCAGTCGATGGTCGTGATCAGTTCACACGGACAGCAGTGCCAACGAAAGCGTGATTCAGTTGATCGAATACGACATTTCGTTAACATAAATTGAATCCAAGTTTGAAGTTCATAAGCCGTGGTCGATTTATAAAACTTTCCCCTAACGTTTCATCTTTGGCTGCAGAAGACATCTTCAGAAGTAGAGTGGCGAACTGCGATGAGAACTTGAGGGAGCGCCGTATATATAGGCAATGTAGAGGGCACCACAAAACATCACGTGACGTCGGCTACGACACTATCTCTGGTATTGAGAACATTCTTGGCAGAGAAGAATCGATTGTCATTCCGCTGGTGTAAAGCAGAAGTCTAAATTCTGTCTAATTTAACAGCTTCCTCTTTCCTGTTAAAATTATTGTGATGTTTATATATCTCGATTGCTTCTCTATAGGTGCGCGCATGATAGTGCGAAGTTTTTAAGATGACACTAGTCTCATTAAATTTAATTTCATGGTTGTCTTCTTGGTATACATGTTCCACTACGGCCGATTTCTCCGTGTGCCCCAAGCGGCAATTCCTTTTATGTTCGACCAGACGAGTATTGACGCTTCTTTTTGTAGTTCCAATGTAGACTGAACCACAGCTGCAGGGAATTTTATATACACCTGGTGTATTCAACGGATATCGTACATCTTTTGCAGATCTTAAATATTCTTTTATCTTCCTTTTAGGTCTGAAAATGGTTACCACCCCATACTTGTCCAGCACTTTTCCAATACGGTCTGTAACCTTATTTATGGACGGAAGAAAAACTTTCCCCTTGGGCGGTTCTTGTTCCTTGTTAACATTAACTTTCTTCCTGGGACGAAGGGCTCTGTCTTTATCTTTGGTAGAATAACCGTTCTTCTGGAAGGTGGATCGTAAATGCTCCAACTCATCTTTTAAATAAGTAGGTTCACAAATTTTATGTGCCCTGTCAACCAATGTTTTAACCACACCTCTTTTTTGTCTGGGATGGTGGTTAGAGTCTTTATGCAGGTAACGGTCAGTATGAGTAGCCTTCCTGTAGACCTTGTGGCCCAACGTCCCGTCCACGTGCTTGATTACAGACACATCGAGAAAATTCAGCTGCCCGTTGCTCTCCGTTTCCATCGTAAATTGTGTTCTGGGGTTGATACCATTGAGATGCGTTCAGAAGGCATCTAATTCCTCTGCACCGTGTGTCCATAGCACAACAGTGTCATCGACAGATCGATACCTCCTAGCTGGCTTTTTATTAGCAGTCTGCAATGCCTGTTTTTCGAACGACTCCATAAATAGATTGGCCACCGCTGGTCTCATTGGACTGCCCATAGCCACTCCGTCAATCTGTTCGTAGAACCCGTTATTGTACTGAAGGTAGGTAGTGGCGAGGCAGTATCTAAACAATGATACTATGTCAGGTGTAAAAATATCCGCTAAGCAAGAAATAGCTTCCTTCACTGGAATCATCGTAAACAGGGATACCACGTCAAAGTTAACAAGAATATCACTATGGGCAACATTCATCTATTTTAGTTTTTCAATGAAATGAGCCGAATTTTTTATATGGCTGTCAGTTTTTCCAACATAGGGTTGCAACAACGAGGCCAGATGTCTGGCTAACTCGTGAGTGGGTGACCCAATGGCACTCACAATTGGCCTTAGCGGAGTCTGTTCTTTATGCACCTTTGGCAGTCCATAGAGCCGTGGTGGATCGCTTCCGTTTTGCAGAGCAACATCTTATCGTCAGAAGAGAAGGAAGATGTTTTCACCAGTTATTTTACTTCCTAAATCTAATTTATTTTGATTGTGGTCTTTATTAACTTAACCCTAGAGCGAGGGGCGCTCTGGTGTATTTTATAGACCAGTTGCATCTGTTGGCCACCACCGTAAAAACGCCAAGCGCTATAGCCAAGTAATTGTTGGTACCTGTATACTCATTGTTAAGCTTATGTTTAGTTCTGTCAGAGCGTTTGCAGCATCAACAGGTTAGAGGCAACAATAGGTCATTCCTCTATCTACAGCAACGGTGTACTCTATATACCACGCGCCTGGTCATGTAAGTACTTTCTCAAACTGTGTACGTTATCTATTTTACGTATACAAGAAGCGTTATGAAAAAAAAACGGTTTATTTTCGAGACGTCAGTTAATATATTTCACTATCTCTTGTTCATAGTTCGTTTTCCTAATTTTAGAGCCGAAAATACTCGACAGTCGAGGAGTTAGTGCAGACACTTTTATAGGTGCTTGCAGAACAAGACGACTGCGGAGATACTGATGATTTGTTTTCTTATGGAGACCATGCAGTAATGTTACAGAGTGATCATGATAGTGACTGAAATTGAGTGTGATGGAAGTTTACCTTCCTTTGACATTGAAGACGATGTGTTTCTTGGTAGGGATAAACAAACGAAATGGATGAAAACTGATATGCAAGAAAAGACCTCCCGTGTATAAGCAAAAAATATTATCAAGATTTGTCCAGGCTCTAAACTGACAGTACGAGGTATGATGGAGGAAATTAAATCGTTCCACAAAAAAGTCAGCCCCTATATGATAGATGAAATTGTGCATTTTACAATTGTATACATTCAGAGAAAGAGGCACGATGAAAATTATTCTAGACACAGGAATGCTAAATTGACAGGTAGCAATGAAATTTGGGCAGTATTAGGCATTCTTTATTTCACTGGTGTCAAAGGTGGTAACCATACAAATGCATTGGAACTGCGGTGAAATGATGGAGCTGGTTTGACTGTTTCGAGATCCTGCAAGAGTTACAAGAGATTTTTGTTCCTCCTTAGGTGCATTAGATTCGATGTCAATGAAACTAGCGACGTGAGTCGTAAAATAGATACGTTAGCAGCTATTAGGAGCTTTCTGGATACATTTGTAAAAGATTGCATGAACAGTAACAATTTTGGAGAATTTGTTACTATTGACGAGAAACTAGAAGCACTCAGTGGTCGTTGCAGCCACATACAATACATTCCAAGCAAACCATCTAAATATGGCTTCAAAATATTTGCTGTGTGCGATGCTAAGTCATTCTACACTGGTAATCATTTTATCACGTAAACTGCTGCAATAAATGAAAAACAACAGCAGTATATCGGCACTTATTATGAATGTGTACAGAATACACCGCGCGCCTGCTCCTGTAACGTTAAAGAGCGGGCCTGCTCTAGGGTTAATTAAATTGTTAAGTTCTAATACCTTTTAAATATATTTCATAATAGTATCGACTTTTTCTATTAGCTCTTATTTTTCAACCGATGTTTCTTGTTTTCGAATGGAATGTGCTTGTGTCGTTAATAACCTGTAATTCAATGCGAAGTAGAACTCATGATTGATTCGTAACACGACTGCTCGTGTAACCACTAGCCAGTGTCACGATATTTTCTGGTAGGTCAAGCAAACTAATGAAAACGAGAAATTACAGTTTCCTTTTAGCGCTTATGTGAATTTTTTTCTGTTTTCATTTCCTCACATGGGTAAACGTTATTCCCGTGAAGGGAAAAATCATGATTTTAGTTCCGCTGGGGCTGGTTGAACGCCGTTTTTCGAATACTTAATACTTCATGTGTGGTTAGGTTACAACACTGGATTAAATTAAAAACTACAAAATTAGTCTTCTACTGCAGTTCAGTAACTAATCACATAACACTAACTGTCGACAGGGCTTTCCGCAGTTAAATCTGGGCGGACTCTTATAGCATTGTTCTACATTCTAAAATAATATTTACAGCATTTTTGAAGTGTCAAGCCTTGTTTGTGCGTCGCCCAAAACCGAACGAGACCTAGAAATAGCCGGCCGCGGTGGTCTGCACGGCCACTACGGTCGGGGAGTTCAAATCCCCCCTCGGGCATGGATTTTTGTTCTGTCCTAAGTATAAGGTAGATGATAAGTAGTTTGTAAGTTTAGGGACTGATGACCCCGTAGTTAAGTCCCATAAGCTGTACAAACATTTTTTGAACCTAGAAATAAGTTTGATCGGACCCGACATTGTCAGAGTATTTATTAATTTCATCGTAGTCTGTGCGTCCCACACTCCTCCCTCCTCTTCATCTGTCTCTCCCTCTTCATCTCTCTGTTCATCTCCACCTCCCCCGACTCTCCGCCAAATTCTTCCATTCTCACTCCACACCCTCGTCTCCCCGATTCATCTCCTCCTCCTCCTCCTCCTCCTCCTACTCTCCAACTATGAAAACTCGTATCCATGAAATTCGTGATCAGTGAAACAAAGTGGTTTGCAAGGTAGCCTTTGCCACGTACCGTACACGGCAACCTTTTGGTTTGAAGATGAGAAGTAAAAATAAATTATGAACATTAGGGGAAATGTCTGAATTTTATTAATTTTTCATATGTAAGGTCCCCATCCCCCTCCGCGCCATGCACCAATCGCTATCTTTCGCGACCTCCGGAGGAGGACATATGGTGCTGCGAGCCGCTCGGTACACACATATCCGCTAAACACATATCCGAACTTATATTTCGGTAAAGGACGATTAGGAGTATGACAGGCGTAATAGAGAGGAAGTAGAACATTATGCTGCTAATAGTCAGCACAGCGGCCATTCCTAAAAGCAAGTTTTTTTTTAATTTTTTTAATTTTTTTTTATGTGTATATATATATAATTGGCTGTCGAAGTTGCAGAGGAGTACTGGTTTCGGATATTTTGGTTCATTTCGGTATCACCTAATTTAAGCACTATAACACAACTGTTGGTCACAAGCATCTTTTCTGTGGTTTGCCATACAACAAAGCCTCTTTAACACATGCCAATTTTAAAAAAAAAAATCTTTGTAGGTAACGGTTGTATTGTATTGGTTGATTTTAAAATGAACAGGAATGATCGAAACCGATTATCTAAAGCCAAAAAGCGTTACATATTTACAAAACTTCGACTTTTAATTATAGAAAACTCGTCAAATAATAAGGTTGCTACAGGCATCAACCAGCGTGCTGGTAATAAGTAAATATGAAAATACGCAATCCTGAATTCAACACACAATGGAAATATAGGAGTGGGATCATGTGGCACATGATTTTGGGCTAGGATTTCATGAAAAATAAGGATACGTACATATATTTTAACTGGCTGTACTCGCACGACAGCAGTTCAGCGCTATTGTTCACAACAGCAGGATTAAGACATACAAAGAAGACGCCAACTCCCATGTTCAATGTGAGAGTTTGTGATAAACGTCTTATCAACGCCCTAAACGAAATTCGTAGCTTAGAAGGGTAAGTGCTACAATTAAACATGTTTGTTGAAGCACGTGTATTCAAGGAAGGTTACACAAACATGAAATCAACCTGTACATCATGACAATCTATTGTTCTTTTTTTTCATGTCCATTGTCGTACCATTCACATACGTTGCATGGTCTAGTCCGTGTGCTTCGATCCATTGCACCATATTATCTGTTACAGGAAGGTAATAAATTCTGGGCCACATTACCCGCCTTCCACGGAAGGTCACCATCATTACTACATTCCTGGTCATTATAATTGCTACAACACGAAGATGACGTGCTACAGACTTGAAATTTAACCGACAGGAAGAAGATGCTGTGATATGCAAATGATTAGCTTCTCAGAGCATTCACACGAGATTGGCGCCGGTGGCGACACCCAGAACGTTCTGACATGAGGACAGTTTACAAACAGCAGTTGACTGGCGATGCCCGGTGAAACGTCGTTTGATGCCTCGTGTAAGGAGGAGAAATGCGTACCATCAAGTTTCCGACTTTGATAAAGGTCGGATTGTAGACTATCTGTTTATCGTATCGTGACATTGCTGCTCGCGTTTGTCGCGATTCAATGACTGTTACCAGAATATGGAATGGGTGTGTTCAGGAGGGCAATACGGAACGCCGTGCTGAATCACAACGGCCTCGTATCACTAGCTGTCGAGATAACAGGCATCTTATCCGCATGGCTGTAACGGATCGTACAGCCACGTCTCGACCCCTGAGTCAACAGATGGGGACGTTTCCAAGACAACAACCATCTACACCAGCAGTTCGACGACATTTGCAGCAGCATGGACTTTCAGGTCGGAGACCATGGCTGTGGTTACCCCTGACGCCTGGGATGGTGTACGCAACGGCAAACCTGGGTGCACGAATGGCAAAACGTCATTTTTTGGGGTTAATCCAGGTTCTGTTTACAGCATCATGATGGTCCCATCTGTGTTTGGCGACATCCCGGTGTACGCACTTTGGAAGCGTGTATTCGTAATGGCCATACTGGCGTATCACCCGGCGTGGTACGGGTTGCCATATGTCATACGTCTCGGTCACCTCTTGTTTGCATCGACGGAACTCTGAACTGTGACCGTTACATTTTAGATGTGTTACGACCCGTGGATCTACTCTTAATTCGATACCTGCAAAACCCCACATTTCTGCAGTATAATACAGGACCGCATGTTGCACGTCCTGTGCGGGCCTTTCTGGTTACGGAAAATGTTCGACTGATGCCCTGGCCAGCACATTCTCCAGATCTCTCAACAATTGTAAACGTCTGGTCAACTGTGGCCAAGCAACCTACTCGTCACAATACGCCAGTCACTACTATTGATGAACTTTGTTATTGTGTTGAATCTGCAAGGGCATCTGTACATGTACACGCCATCCAAGCTGTGTTTGACTCAATGTCCAGGCGTCTCAAGGCCGTTATTATGGCCAGAGGTGGTTTTTCTGGGTATTGATTACTCGGGATCTACGCACCCAAATTGCGTGAAAATGTAATGACATGTCAGTTCTACTGTAATATATTTGTCCAATGAATACCCGTTTATCATCTGCATTTCTTCTTGGTGTAGCAATTTTAATGGCCAGTAGTGTCGATACTCTGCAAGTCACACATAGGACAACACACATAGGGTTAATCGAACCAATTTTATATTTCTCTACAGTTCATTTCTTTAATAGCTCGCGGGAAAAAAGAATACTGAAGCTATCTGTTTCCGATCTGATATTTCTTATTACAATGATCATGTCTTCCTATGTAGGCAGGGCTAAAAAATATGTTCTCAATCGGAAGAGAAAGTTGGTGAAAGAAATTTCGTAATGAGATCTCGCCACTAGAAATAACGTCATTTTTAATGAATTCCGCCCCAACTCATCATAATTTTTGACACTTTCTCCGCCACATACCGATAATATAAAGCGAGCTGCCCTTCTCTGAAATTTCTCTACATCGTCCGTCAGTCCCACCTGGTGTGGATCCCTGACTTTCCGTCAGTTAGTGTCCTTTTTGACAGGAAATCACGAATCCAATCGCACAAATGTGGCGATATTCCATCAGCACGCAATTTGATTATAAGCTGCTTGTAAGATAAAGTGTCAAAAGCCGTCCGGAAACCGAGAAATACTGAGCCTATTTGACATCGCTGGTTGATGGCACTGACACATTATGTGAGTAATGATCTAGCTGTGTTTCAGAAATACGATACTTTCTGAATCCGTGTTGACTATGGGTCAATAGGTTGCTCTCATCTAGGTACGATAGTTCATAATATTTGAGGGAAGTACATGTTCTAACTTCCTGCTGCAAACCGATGTCAGTGATGTTGACCTGTCGTTGCGCGGGTCACTCCTATGGCCCTTCTTGAATATTGGAGTGATATTTCCAGTGTTTGGGCACGGAACGATAGCTGAACGAGTGGTTGTATATGATAGCTAGGTATGTGGCTATTGATCAGCATACTCTGAAAGAAACCTAATTGGTATAGAATCGGGACAGGGAGATTTGTTGAGTGATTAAAGTTGCTTTAGTGCTCCATGGGTATCTACTTAATTACGAATGCTGCCAGCTTTTCTTGACACGAAATCTGGAGTATTTGTTTCGTCTTCTTTGTTAAAGAAATTTTGCCAAGCTGTGTTAAGCATATCTGCTTTAGCAGAACTGCAATCAGTAGCGTTACCATTTCTATCGTGTAACGATAGTATACTTTACATACGACTATAATTTTTTAGGATTCTCTACGAAATTACGTGAGAGGATTTCTTTGTGGTAACTATTGTAAGATTCTCACACTGAAGTTCGAGTAAAAGTAAAAGATTGCTAGGCTTGGGGATTTTATGTCCGTTTCAATTTGATACCAGTTTTACTTCGCTTTTGCTAGAATGATCTAACCTGTTTTGCGTACCACTGCGGGTCAGCTCCCTCTTTCGTTAAATTGCTTGGTATGACTCTATCAATGGTTGTCGATATTATTTCTTTGAGTGTAAGCAACATCTGATCTACTCTCACAGTGTTAGTTTCGAAAGACTGGAAAGCCTCACTAAGGAAAGCTTTAATCGAATTTTTATCTGCTTTTTTTAAAATAAGTATGCTTTTAATTTTGGTGGATTTGGAAAGTCCGATATTCAGTATCGCTAAGACAACAGTGTGTTCACTAATCCCTCTCTCTGTTTTCACGCTCTTTATTAGCTCCATATTATCTTTTGCTAAGAGGTCAAGTATGTTCACACAACCGTTTACTATTCTAGTGAGTTGATGGACTAACTACTAGAGATAACTTTAGGAGAATGTGTTCTGTACGGTGTTTTATGCCTGAAATTGCTTTCTGAGAAGGTATGCTTTTGGTTCTCCCGACGAGAATTGAGCACGAGACGTTGAGAGATGAACAGGCATGAGTGGGAAACGATTCGTGCGGAATATACGTCGTATACAGCTGCATGTTTAATAGACCTACGCAAACGATATTCGCGGTCGTACGTTGCGATATTTCCCGACACGCTGCAGCTTGTTCCAACAATTTAACCTGTTTGGACATCAACGGAGACTGAGGTACACAAGATACTACTGCATAAAATTTGACAATTTTATGAAACACTGTGAAATGTAACATACGTCCTATCATTCGAAAAACTCTTACTGTCTTGAATGATTTCTGATGCAGTACGTTCAAGTATAAATATACAGTGTAACAGTTTAAAACGTTACCAGATTTAATTTCGTTTGAAAACAAGTTGAAGAAATTCAGATGAAGGAAGAAAGTTAGTCAGAAATTAAATGCATGCAAACGTAAAAATCACTGTAGTGCTTATAAATTACAGCGGAAAGGCACGTCTTAGATGTAGTTCCATCTGTCGTTTCCGATCACAGAACGATGATAAGCGATTACTGGAAAAAGTCTGCTGGTTATTTACCTCTGTCTGGTTTAAAAACAAATTATTTATTAAACTGTGTTTCGAGCGATAAGTAACACCAACAGGTCACCATCTTCTCCAACATGCATATTTGCATTGGTTGGACTGAATTGATTAATTGCTATTGCCATAATCAGTACATCAATGTAATTGTCAGCTTGTTTGATTAAAATATTTTAGTTAGCTATGTTTTCCATCAGCATTCCAATGAAACGATACTTATTGTGTACGTTTGAGACAAATTATTGTTGGCTAGTTGGGACTATCGTAAATTGGTCAAAGATAATAGCAGAGGACGTCGATGATTTTGTGATACGATGACGTTCTTCTGTGGCTTTAATAATCTATCGCAAACATAAGGATTTATAGATTTATTCAATTTTAACGTATATTGTGGATATAAGTGCACAGATTTTGAGTAAGGCAAATGTCCTGACGCGTGGAAATACGGAACCATCTCTTTAACTGTGTTAAATGCCAAAATCACATACTTTCAGTTTTTTAAACTTCTTTGCAACTTCTTGCCAAAGTTATGGAGTCTGTAATGAAACATCAGTTGCAAAATTATTTCGAAGAAAATAGGCTCTTCCAGGACACACAGCATGCTTTTCGCAAGGGAAAGTCGACATTTACGGCAGCACTGGACTTGACTAAAAAGATAAGACAGGTATTTGAAGATAGAGAAAGTGTGGCACTGACACTCTGTGACCTGAGCAAGGCATTTGACTGCATCTCACACAAGATACTCCTCAATAAATTAAACTGTTATGGTGTTGGAGGTGCTGTTCTGGCAACTCTCCAATCTTATCTGGAAAACCGAAAGCAGGTGGTGTCAGTACATGGAGCCTTATCACAAGAACAAAAGTTGGAACATGGCGTACCCCAAGGGTCCGTCATAGGTCCTCTCCTGTTCCTAATATATGTTAATGATATGGGCTGTAACAACCACATGTTACAGTTTGCTGATGACACCACTCTTTTTGCCAAAGGAAAAACTGCAGCACAAGCTCTTCAAGCAACAGACGACCTCTTCGAATACACAAAAGAATGGTTCATCAAAAATAAAATGAAACTGAATGAAGGAAAAACACAACATCTTATATGCAGCCTTAGCAAAATTGGCTTTCACGAGAATATGGAAGCTGTTAGACTTCTAGGCTTCATGATTGACAGCAAACTTACAATGAATGAACACACAGTGTGTGTATGCTCCAAGCTTTCCCGTGTAATATTCCTTCTGAGAAGGCTTAAAGGTACATTAACTGACCAATACCTTGTAACAGTGTATTATGCGCTATTTCATAGCCATATTAATTATGGCCTACTGCTATGGGGACATGCTGTAGGTTGTAAAGATGTGTTAATGCTACAAAAAAAGGCTGTCAGAATAATTACATCAAGCAAAAGATTGGACCACTGCAAGCCAATATTCAAACGGTTAGGTATTATGACGATCTTCAGCCAGTTTGTGTTTTTATGCCTCATGAGCATTAAAGAAAACAAAGGTGAGTTCAGCATGAGGCAAGATATACATAACCATTACACCCGTAACAAGAGGAGGATTGAAATACCAAGCTGTCGTCTAACTGGAACACAAGACAGTTTTCCAATGGTTGCACTGAAAATGTTTAACTCACTGCCAAAAGAAGTGCAATCCCTGCCACCAGAACCATTCAAAAAGAAAATTGCACAGGACCTGAAAGAGCACCCACTGTACTCAATTGGTGAATTTTTCAACAGTGATGAAAGTGACTGGACAAAATGATAATATTTCTGTTGTATATGTCCAAATTGTAAACCTTTTTTCTCTTTTTCTTCTTCTTTTATATATGTATATGTATGTATATAATCTTGACGCAGTCTGTCCAGTCATGACTGGTAAACGACACAGAAATAGTAATAAAGTAAAAATGTAATAAAGTAACACCATGTGAAAATATCGTATCCATAGATTAGCCGTAGATCCTCGTTCTTTATATTGTCTGCGCCTTTGATTAAACAAATTTAGATGCTCAAATCAGTAATTCGTGGTATGGGTTTTGATGTATGTTCCGAAACCAAGGTGCTTCAACACAGCAACGCTTCAGAAGGAACTAGAATCGACCTTCGTTTTGAATCAGTACTTAGGACCGTATGCCAGTAGGATACTTAAAGAGAAAGTGAACATACTGATCACTATAATACAGTCCCTTCATGTGAAGTCTCTAGCAGCAATGGGGCACCATACATGCAAGATTCTTGTGTTGCTATCTAAAGCTCTAAAGCATGCCAACATTTACAGTAATGAATCATAAAACGACACTAATCACTTGCTATGCAGTTACTCAATGTGGCTTGTGAAAAATATACAAATTCTTGGCGATAATAAATGTAAGAATCTCTCCTGTAAGTATAGGAACGAGATGTAAACCGCAAACAACAATGTTAAGCGACATGGTGAGGTAATCTCATTGTTTGACGCAATATAAAATTTAATATTTTGTATGTTAGTGTAATAATATACTCATTGTATAAAAACGGTCGGTCTGCTTTTGTTATTAAGGAGTGTGCAAACATAAATTGTAGCCTTTTTAATGGATCTCCACTGAACTACATTACGTCATTTTATACGTTTAGAGCGATGAGCGGTAACCGGCGCTCTCTGCAAAGGGCGAGGTAGCAGAGCGCCACCACTGCTGTTGTTGGCGGCTGCCGGCACATACGCCACACAGTCTGTCGCACGCGGAATTCATAGCAAGCGGTTTGCCTAGAAATGTTATTGCACGGAGTTATTATTTGCAGTACATCATACATCGCAATACACTCCTGGAAAATGGAAAAAAGAACACCATGAATTCGTCGACCAAGCAGAAGGAAATTTTATTGACGCAGGCGTGATATTGTATACAACACACGATCACACAGGCAGAGTCATACAAAATGTTCAAATGTTTGTATAGCTTATGGGACTCAACTACGGGGTCATCAGTCCCTAAACTTACAAACTACTTATGAACTACTTACGAACTAGGACGGCACAAATATCCATGCCCGAGGGGGGATTCGAACCCCCGACGGTAGTGGCCGTGCACACCGTGACTGGAGCGCCTCAGTCACCTCGGCCACCGCGGCCGGCCAGAGTCATACGCACGTGAGTACAGTCACCAATGAGTGAGCAATGTCGTCGCCAGTACCGTGTATATCCTTGCATTAATACAAGCTGCAATTCTCCCACGGAGAGAATCACAGAGGTGCCGAATGTAGTCTTGTGGAATGTTCTGCCATGCAGTTTTCGCCTGGTGCCTCAGTTGGGCCAGATTTCGTGCCGCTCATGCAGACCGCTCAAACCTGACGTTTCATCCGGTCTCAAACATTCTCAATGAGGGACAGACCTGGGGAAATGATAGGCAGGGTAGTTGACGTACACTGTGATATTCCTGGCCTATGGACACTTCAGATTTCTGGCCGCTGACCGTTTCTTTGCTAACATTGTACGTGTCTCAAACGTGGAAGAAAGACAGAAGTGCAGCATATGTTGAAATGTGGGGTGGGGAGCAGTAGCATATGGCACAGTAGGTGCTGGTTCCCGTGGGAAAGCCCGCCTATGTTACTGATACTCTCCTCGCATTGGCTGTTGCATTTCACGTCATGTGATTTCTTTCGAAATTAGTTTTGTTTATTATATATTAAATATTAATTATTCAGAGCTGAGAATTTGTAATAAATATCTCTCAAGGACAGGCTAGATTATGACAGTTTAAGAAGTTTAAGGTGCCTTCTCTTATTGTAACAGGAGAAGAGCCATTTTGCAGAAGGCGCGCGACGGCCATGTTTTGGCGCGAAATAGAGCGTCAGGTGCCCACTCGCAACGCGCCGCAGTTTCAGTCTCGAGCTGACCACTATACGCGCCGGACCGCGTCGGTCATTAGTAAAGATTTTTGTAAATGTGATAACAGTCGAGGTCTCAACATGAACTATGGGCAGCATAGGCCGTATCATATTAACAACAGTTGCTCATATTTTATTATTTATTTAATAAATAGCATCCCTGACAATTAAAAATCTCGCGAGTCGCTTATTATACTTCCATCATACAGAACTTATTGTAGCCTCACTTGTATGCTGTACAAGAACGAACGACCTGTGCTGTCTTCTGCGCTGGGGACACAACTATAGAAGACAACAGGTTATCCAGAACTCTATGCTTTCCATAAAGATTTGCACCTCGTGCGTACTGTAGGGCTACGCAACAGCATCCGCAAGGATGTGGAGGTTTTAGGGGACTTGTGGGAGGAAGCAGTACTAACTTCTCCGTCCGAAAATAAAACCCAATGAAGCTTGTAACACCTAGAAGAGCAAGTTGGGTTGTACAGGATACATTGTACTTGCATTGTCCTGTTCGAAAAGCATATCGCCTTGTTGGTACATGAACGGTGGCAAGACGCGTGGAATCATGGTTTCACTGTTCCGTGCACTGTTCAATATTCCCTCGTCGGTCACCAGAGGCGAACGTCTGGTGTAGGATATGATCCCCCACATCATGATGCCAGGTGTCGGTCACGTTTGCCGCTGTCGCGTAAAATCGATATTTTCGCGCTCCCTGCTTGACACCAAACATGCGTACGACCATCTGTGGCACCGAGGCAGTAGCGACTCTCATCATTGAAGACGATACCTGTCCATTCTTCACTTCACAAGTTCGTACCGTGACACCACTAGAGGTAGGCTGAACGATGTTGGGACGTGAGCGGAGGATAACCTAACGGAACGCATTATCGAACCTCATTGTGTGTGGGAGCCATAACCTACACTGGCCGTTCTCCTCCAGTGACCATCTAGGGAACATTGAAGAGTTCACGATACACTGAAACCACCATACTAGGCGATATGCTTTCCAATCACGACAGTACACGTCCAATGTGTTTTTCAAGGTGTACGTTTAGTACCCTAGTCAGTACGATCTCCAGATCTGTTCTCCATTGAGCATGTTTGGGACCGCATGAAACGCTATGTTGGCTGGTCTGCACGAGCGGTACGAAATTTGGGCCAACTGATGCACTAGGTAGAAATTGCATGGCAGCCATTCCACAGGACCACATTCGGCACCTCTACGGTCGTCTCCTTGGAAGAATTACAGCTTGCATTGCTGGGAAAGGAGGGTGTACATGGTATTAACCAACATTGCGTACGCTCTGGTGACTGTACTCACGTTCGTATGGCTCTGTCTGTGTGATCGTGTGTTGTATACATCCTCAAGAATGTGTCAATAGAATTTCCCTCTGCTGGGTTGATGAATTCATAGAGTTATTATTTCATTTTCCATGAGTGTGTACTGCAAATATACTTCCATTACACACATGTAACTGAAACCATACTTTCAGAGGATTGGTGGTAGAAAAATATTTGATACAGATAGTTTCTATTGCCACACCTTGGGTTGAAAGTGCACATGCCTTACCATTACATCACAGATGTTGGCGACATGCATCAACTCTAGGTCAGGTTTATTGTCTCATGCCATGATGAGTGCGGAACTAGGCTTAGTGGCGGCCGGTTCACTGGACACGTTTCATTTCTTAAGACGGTACGTACATATCCTGGCTGAATACCTGCATCAATTCATGTCCATTGTTCATTCCAACAACTTCGTTAATTCCTCTCCAAAAGTCTAGAATTGGTACAGAGTGTCTCCAGCCACATCCATAGGAATGAAATAAATCGCAATTTGCGATCAGTTATGGCTTCACTATATATTCATTCATATGAGGTTAAACACATCCACTGACCACAGATCTCCCCAGACATGAATATTTTGGATGCTTCGCAACAAGCTGTTGAAAATAGATCTCCATCCCCTCATAACTTTTAGGGTTTATTGGCAGCCCTGCAGGAAGCATAGTTCCAATTACTCGAGTCCATGCCATGTTGTGTGGTGGCATTCTGCATACTCGAGGGAGCCATATGCAATATTGTGCAGTGTAATATCGTAAAATGATTTTCTTATTTTTGAGCAGCAGAGTAACATTGATGAATAATTAAAATAAATTTAGTCCCTTATCAAGTAAAAACGTCGAGTTCTTCACTCCAAAAAAAATTGTTGACCAATTACATAAATTTCAGATGCTAAGTGTTACATATCGACCAGGATGCCATGTGCTTGGATAGGCGGTGTCATGTACATTACTGGTACAATCGCTGGACGTGCGTTGGACTACTTCTGGCATTCAAATCAGTTGTCCTTCCTTTCTTCAAAATTGAGTGAAGTCGGCCACTACTAGAAATGCGTCTCTGAGAACATCCACAATTTCCTTAATGCATCGATTAAAATGCTAGAAAAGCTGCCGAAGTCTTAAGAAGTGGGTACTGGCTGAGATATAACCATAATATGATATTCACATATTCAGGTACACTGAATGAAGGTATTCAGTATGAAATTTCGACTAAATTATGCATTTAACATTTTAATGTCATCACGAATTTAATCTCGTAAATTCTAACAGCTTTCGAGAGATACTACGATGTTCCACACAAACGACGAAATTCCTGAGTGGTTTTGGTGTTGTAATGGATTGTGCTGCCTAAAATTCCATTTCGTATCTTGTTTTTAAACTCATTCTGGATCTGTTTTGAATATATGATATTGGTATATTCTTAAATATCACGTGTTATCTACATATATGATTAGAAAACAATGGATAAAGAAAATATTGGCCTGACTATTTCCGAATATCTGACGATTTTCGAGATTGTAGTTAGATTACTAAGAACGGTTAATAATAAAGTAGTAAATCTTTTTAGAAAGTTATGGATAACAACGATCTTACAAGTAATTACTGATTCAAGTAACAAGGCAGTCTAGATCACATTTTCTTTTATTTCACTGATAACCGGTGTTGGTGACGGACTACAACTGTAATGATATATAATATATTATTATAGGGATAAATTTTTTATAAATTGAGTATTTTAAAAAAGAATAAAATATACCTGTAATGTTGGCCACTGGTTGTTTTCAGCTGTAGCTGCTTAAAGTTTTAATGTTGACTGCTGTAGAAGTAGGTGCAGTCATCCCCTAACTACTGTAATTTAAATGTTGTCCAATCGGGTACAAGTTCTAACCGAAGTTATACAGCAATGGATTTCAATATGCAACAAACCAAATCATTAACCTTTCTATATAATGGATGACGTCAGTATATTGGGAATTACCTCTTGTTGGAGGCAAGGCTATCTAGAACCGTCGCCGGCTGAAATCTTTGTTAAGCTTATGTGACTCAACTGCTGAGTCATCAGACCCTAAACTTACTTATACTAAAGACAGCACAAACAGCCATGCCCGAGGGAGGATTCGAAACCCCGACGGGAAGCGGGCTCCGTCGCTGGTCTCCTACTCCTAGCTAGAGGTGTAAGAAACACCCTGCTTATAGTTTAATTACTTTTCCGTTAACATCGTCAGCAAATTTCTGTAGTTTTATAATAATTCTTTTGCTAGTGGTGCTAGTAATACTAACATTTTTTCCTGGAATAAAAGACTGTCTTTGTTCCTAAATCTGTTTTATTGAGATATGACGTGTCTCGCCCGGTTAGGGCATCTTCAGATATCTAACGATGTACAAAGTAGAGAGCTAGTACAAACAAGACCTTTTCTACATGACAAAATTTAAAAATAATAAGAAATTTTTCTTTATCTGCATAACAATGCTGATATCGGTACTAAAGTTTTTTAATGATCTGTGGTAATAATGCTATTGCCTACTCTGTGGTAGAGGGTGACTTAATTAAATTGTAAAATGCGGCCATAGGAAATCATACAGAAACATTTATAATGAAATCACTGGAGCTACGGGAACATTGACTATTAAAATCAGTTGATACTGGTTTGAACTAAACGAACTATTGGAAAATAAAATTTTATTACGAGAATTACAGTGCGTGATGTCCCTGTAGTTTCAATTGTGTTAGCGTTACATGTGACTGCACTAGCTCTGCCTGCGGCAGCGTTCAAATACGTACTGCCAGTGACGGTTAATTAAATGTAGTGCTCCACAAAACTGTATTTGTGAGGTCAGTCGAACAAAATTATATAAATACAAATATGAACATCCTTTAATAAATAACGAATATCATGTGAAGCAATTTAACGGATGACCGAAGTATAAAACAGAAATATTATTATTTAAAAATTTCCATAAAACTATCGAAAAGTATTTGATGTTTTGAGGTCAACTGAAGTCTCGATTTCTAGATATAAACCCGTTGATATGTCCAATTCTTCCAGGATGATTAGTTTTCGTCCTTTTTTGGGCGTTTATAAAATTACGTGTAATGATTACCCTAAGTTTTATATTGAGCAAACAGTAAGAAACTTCGATTTAAGGAACACACAAGAAACTGTGAAAGCAACCAGTCGAACTTTTACTTACACCTAAAAAGTCAAAATCACACAGCTGAAAACATCGAAACTGTTTTGAAAATTTCTACACACAGTTCCAAAAGGCCATATTCTAAATATTCTGGAACAACTAGAAATTTTCACACACACGAAAAAATAACCACTTGATATTCTCAACGAACGAACAGATTTAAAGATAAAAAATATTTGGAGAACTTTATTGAAAGTTTGGGAAAGGAAAACAGATAAAAATTCGCACAAGAAAAAGAAACGATGTTTTCTCTGCTATTATATTATCCATGACACACGAGTACACCCTCTGACTAGCACAGATATAATTTACTGTAAACATAAAGCATCAAAAGAGTAAACATGGTCTATATCCGTCAAATAAAAAATTAACGAGATAAAACGTGACTATACCATCGTGACACAAAAATACACTAACTCTAATATAAACGTCAATCCAACTTAAACGTTAAGTGAATTTGTATTGAAAAACTTTTATACAAAATTGTATATTGTAAACGTAGGTAATTATTTTATTATACATCACCAGGTCCACTTGAAAATGGCATAAGCCGAAACAAGCTTGTAGTAGAGTAAATTTGCACAAGCTGAATAAATATTGTTAGCAGCAAACTTGGATTTCTATATTACGATAATCTCTAAATTATCTGCGATTGGTGCATGATGCCCAGAAGCCTTTAAATGGTCGGAAAAGGAGAGTATCCCTTAATCTGCCCTTTCTCCTTCTGTTCCTTTCATACTCCACTCCATGGAGCGGAGCGGGCTGTTTGAAATACGACACATAAATATTCACTCTTCTATTTACCCAACTATCAGACAAGCCGACAGTAGAGCAAATGGGAACCCCTATTGGGCATTAGTGAGATTGAATTGCCGGTTCCGCTACACGCCTTACAATTAGGGATGCTCGATATTCATCGATGTTCAATAAATATCGATGTTTAGACGGAAACGTCAACGTTTTAACATGAATATTACATCCTATAAAACATCAAAGGTATGGAAAAAACATCAGACGTTTGATACTTCCATGGTGAAGATTCAAATTGATGGTGAAATAAAATTTTCGATTTATTATAAGAAGCAGCCAAGATAGCTTATATTTTTCTTATAATAATTATAAGCGATATGTTTTTCCAGTAGCGGGTCAAATTTTACTCATGGCAGCGGTGGCGTAGTATGCCGAAGTTGGCAGCGACCGTCAAAGCTACTCGTGAAGCGAACATATTTAAACTAACGTTAAGTACACTACGACGACGACGCAAGTAAAATGTAACAGTCGAAGTTATGAAAGTTATTGCACTTTCTTACGGGTGTATTATACGGACACAAATAGTTCTTTAAACGTCCTATAATGCGACAGAGACAACAACGATGCTGTATGCGGTATTGCCAGTCAGCTGGTGTATGCTAGTTTATCTGCAAAACGGCTAAACCTAAGGTCACAGGTAACGGGAGCTTCAGCGACGCTTCCGTACAGCACAAAGGTTGGCAGCGCAGCAGATTTCTCGTAGCCAATAGCGCGCTACTTTGATGTGACCAACGACAGGTGAAAGGAGGTGATAGCACCGGAATTAAAGCTACTGTCTGGGTCGTTGTTTTTGCGAGTGTCTTGTCGCGACGTCATCGCAGACCACTCGATTAAATGGATGGAGTTAAAGTGAAGTCAACAATCACATTTTTTTTTTTTTAATTTCATTACTGTCTACATACGACTTGACCCACCTATGTGCACCAATCAACCTACCGAGTTTCGTGTTTAAATTAAAGACACGAATCATTTCATACATTGATCATTTGCCTTATTTGTTAATGACGCATCATTATTTCTTACAATACAAACTGATCTATTTACGTTCACGCATACACCTACCGAGACCCATTTTAAATTGGAAAATAGTGATTATTTAATACGTAATATTATCCGTTGGAACATGGTTGGCTCACCTGATGCAAATAAACAAACAAACTCGTACAGAAACTTCCTGGCAGATTAAAATTGTGTGCCGGAACCGGGACTCGAACCTGGGACCTTTGCCTTTCGCGGACATGCACACTACCGACTGTGCTATCCCGACACGACTCACTATGCCGCCGGACAACTTTACTTCCGCCAGTACCTCGCCCATTCTGGAAACTCGTACAGGCTCTTGCCAGAATGCTGCACGGCTGCCGCTTTTAACTGTTTCATTCCCACATTATGAATTCAGCTTTTGAAAAATTAAGATTCAGTGTTTTCTGTATTAATACAGTGCACTAAACATAAAAATATGGCCGAGGGGACTGAGGCGCTTCAGTCACGGTCTGCACGGCCACTACGGTCGGGGGTTCGAATCCCCCCTCGGGCGTGGATATTTGTGCCGTCCTAGTTCGTAAGTAGTTCATAAGTAGTTTGTAAGTTTAGGGACTGATGACCCCTTAGTTAAGTCCCATAAGCCTTACAAACATCTGAACATTTTTTTGTCCTGTATTTCATGCACATCACAGACGTTTGTATCAAGGTCTTTTATTACTTCGGACGTTATTTTGTTTATAGTTACCACTGTCAGATCAATAATGCTAGCATAATCTTCGACACAGTACCAAAGACAAGACAATTCACTGATGAAGTAAAATAAGATGAATCACTCTCACGTTCACACTCACAGCCACAGACGGCAACGTAACACAACCTCTAAGACGGTCAGATCAATGTCTCTGAAGTGACTATACGCCGTACCAAGAGGCAAAACGTCGTACTAGAAGCATGTTGTTCATGAAAAACAATGCGACTTTAAGGACTGATACATAAAAAAGGTATAAATTAGCTTTTAATGCGTCGTTGTCCAGGAACAACACTGGGAATGAAAGGGTTAACAACGCTGCGATAAGTGGCGTAAGTACCGTCACTACAAAGCCTCGCTACCGGTGATCTGAACCTTTACTTTGCTTATGAGTGTTAATTTTTGCAACTAAAATTTCGCCGTTTTCGTACAATGATTCTACCCTGTCGATACTTGTCGTACGTCGATTTCTTTAACTATTTCGTGTGGCTCATGCGCCGGGTGCAAGTCTAACATCGACGCTTTTCTAATACAGATCTTCCCAACTTAACACGATGGAAAACCACCCGAAAAACAATGTCGTAGCGCGGTAACATAAGGATTACCAGGGCTGCCATCTCTAAAAACTATTTTATGCTAAACCTATGTCCATAAAATGCCAAAAATACGCTAAACTTTTTAGGTAAACGCTAAGAAAAACGCTAACACTGAAAAATGATCAACATAAAAGCAAATTATTAATAACTATCAATCATAACATATAATCATTATATCAATATGCTAACAGGAAACTGAGGGTAGAGGTTTTTAATATTAATCATACAAGGAGGCCAATGAAGCGTACATAATTCGAAAGGTAGTTTGTCATAGATGTTTCGAATATAAAAATTACGTGTGTGCGTAGCCGTTAAGAGTGGTGAAAAGAAATTTTAAGATGATGAAAGGATTTTTACGAAAAATATTGTTTTTACTAAAGTTTTGTAATGCTAAATTGTGAAATAAAGCAATTACCTAGCTCATTTGTATCTTTTATTCTCCCATGTCTCCTCTTTGCCCTTTCTTTCACCTGTTCTCAAAGCATTCACATAAAACCTATAAATTTGCAGTTCTCAACAAATACTAATTACATTAAAATTTGTTTAATTTTCTTGACTTTGCACGAACAACTGGTAGAATTTCGACCACGGGCAATACTAGCAAAAATGAATAAAAAAGGAAATAAATAACAATTGAAATTTTATCACTCTATGAATGTAACTTATTTTTCCAAGTAGAAGATACTAATTTCGACTATCATTAACATTTGATAAATAAAATACAAGAGATTTATTCTGTATTGATATTTTGTAAACGTTTGCGGTCCAAGTTTTAGTAATAAATTCAGTCATTTTGTGACACAAAGATCCTTTGCATTTTCTCGAACAGATGCAGCTGGTGATTCTGGTGCAGAGGATGCGGACGCAAATGTC
Source organism: Locusta migratoria (assembly GCA_026315105.1). Lineage (NCBI taxonomy): Eukaryota > Metazoa > Arthropoda > Insecta > Orthoptera > Acrididae > Locusta > Locusta migratoria. The sequence continues at coordinate 274,994,527 of CM048744.1, read as the reverse complement.
TAGTTTGTTCCTGTCTTTCGTAAGACGATGTTCGGGACACCGTAAGAGTGACAGCATTTGCTCACTCCTTTCAATCCAAATCGTACGTATCAAATGAAAGTTAATTTGGAGGTTGGCAAACTATTACTGAGTTTAATTGTAACCAAGTTAGCTTTACTGAATATACGCTCTATGTTCGCATCAGAATGTGCCAAAGTTAATCATTTTGTTGCAACTCCAGCCATCTCCTAAAAGGGATTCCCCCCAGCAGCTACTTTACAAGACAGAACGTAGCACCAAAATTCAGGAGTGGACAAAGCACAATCCCAATGTTCGGCCATTGAGATAAGAGGTTACCGACTAAAGTCGCAACCATTTTTAATTCACGGGCTATTTCGATGATTGATAATTTAATAACTTTTAGAGTTTCTTTTACAGAGAACATTGACATTGTTTCTAGAACTGGGCAGTTCTTGGTTGTAAGGAATCGGGTTATGAGGACTTATTTTGAGGTTTAAACGCAGATTTGTGTTGCTGGTTCTCCACGTTGGAGGGGGAACTTGTCTTCTGTTACCCACGCCCCAACACACCTCTCCCCCGCTGCAAAGACTATCGTCTCTCTCCAGAAGACGCCAATTTCTTCCTGCGAATTTTCCGATGGTGTTTTTTTTTTTTTTTTTTTTTTTTTTTTTTGTATAGTTTCAGCTTTCTCCAACGACAAGGAATGATGTGTGATGTTCAACAAGTCCCCCCCCCCCCCCCTCCTCACCGCTGGGTGTGGTAGTTTTATTTCAGGTTGCTGTAATTGGTGAATAATTTGCTTCCTTTTTTTTCTTTTATTGGAACTTTCTTGTGTTGCGACACATTTAAGTGTACTCAGAAAAAAGAGATTCATCCAGGACGATCCTCCTCCGTTGAGTGGAAATGTACGTCCTAGGAACAGCCATTACAACTACTATTTGGCTCATACCAGCCTAAATTTTGGTTAATTTTAAGCAAAAAACAATGTATCATGTTATGACCCGAAATAGCATGTCACAAGTCAATAAGGCAGTGCGGCGTCGGGGTGAGGGGCCTAAAGCATCTCTGACAAATATTTTTTTTAAACCTAAGCGACAACTAGCAGAGAAATAAGCTAATCATATGTGCTATATGCTACAGTTTGCTACGGTTTCATAGTTTCGAAACAATGTTTCGTTAAGCAGAACTGTTTCAGTGTTTCAAAACCGCCGTGATTCACGGTTTCGAAAACGTGGAGTTTCATTCCGCTCTGTTTCGGATCACATTCTAGGTCGATAGTCAATACACGGATATAGTTCTTTTTCCTGTCGGTTTCACGGTTTGATATCGGTTTCACTGTTACACAACGCCGGTGTTTCAAACCACTAATGATGGAAGGCGAAACACGCGAATTGTACCGAAACAGTGGTGTTTCATTTTGCTGAAGCACCATACAGATACACATATAACGTACTAGTACATATATGTGATTTTAAAAGAGTAATTGACACTTTTGAGAGTGCAGCTTATGATTACTGATATTAAGATTCGTTTCTAAGTGACTGTTGTATTCCCAAATGACATATTGTATGCTTTACAAAAGTAAATGAACAATAAAAAACGCTATTTCCATTGCAATAACCAGTTACATTTTAGGTTTATACTAACTCGTGTTAAACAGTTAGAATTTTTTCCCATACGTTTCGTAGAAGCGGAAACGAAGTTACCAACTGTCCGACACTCATATAAAAGAAAAAAAAAATTCTTAAAAGACATAAATACATGCAAATCTAATAAAAGGAAAATAATAATTAACAAATAGGAGATTGTGACAGTGGTGTAACGGTCAAGACGTATAAGTGGTGAACGCAATGAAGTCTTTAATAAGGTCTAAGTATCGTCCTTAAGTTCTGTCTCTTATTTCTTGTAATTCCATAGGACTATTTTTTATTCTTCAGTGTGCCCTTTATTCCCTGTGATTTATTTAGTATGTATAGTAACTAGCATATATGATCCATCACTGTAGTAGGCCATACCGTATTCCCGTTTGTGAGTTCGTAACGGGGTAAACTTTTATCTACCATACTGGCGGCTTGGAGTGATTATGTTGGTAACATCAGCAACACGGTAGAACATCTTTGCCAAAATGTTTGGTACAGACCAAGAAGTAAATAAATAATGTTGTGCCTGCTCTATGGATGACCGGTTCTGGTATGTAAGCTTGCCCGCAAAGTGAAAAATATAGCTTTGTGGAACGACGATTTCATGGCAAAACATTTGCGTTTGAAAATGACTCGCTAACGCCAACGTCACATGATTACCAACATTTTCACGCTGGCCACCAGGACGGTAAATAAAATGTAACCACCAAGGGACGTGGGAATTCCAATACTTCCTGCGCAGTAACTCTCTCAGTAATAATAATAAATGAGTGAAAAAAGCCAGTAACAGTCTTACCGCAAGACGATCTGTTGCCGGCCGCGGTGGCCGAGGTGACTGAGGCGCTCCAGTAACGGTCAGCACGGCCACTGCGGTCGGGGGTTCGAATCCCCCCTCGGGCATGGATATTTGTGCCGTCCTAGACCGTAAGTAGTTCATAAGTAGTTTGTAAGTTTAGGGACTGATGACCCCGTAGTTAAGTCCCATAAGCTTAACAAACATTTGAACATTTGACGATCTGTTAGCCATTCAATTATAAATCTGAAGTGCTTTTTAGTCAAGCAGGTACTGGTTACTGAATATGAATTCCGGGTACTTCACAAAATTAAGTTCAAATGTTTGTATAGTCTATGGGACTTAACTACGGGGTCATCAGTCCCTAAACTTACAAACTACTTACGAACTAGGACGGCACAAATATCCATGCCCGAGGGGGGATTCGAACCCCCGACCGTAGTGGCCGTGCAGATCGTGACTGGAGCGCCTCAGTCTCCTCGGCCACTGCGGCCGGGCAAAATTAAGTTTTACTTTAATGAAACAGTTGACCTTCCATACAGCACAACTCAATTTGTTATTACAAAAAAGAGATACATCTACTTAAATACTCTGCAAATCATGTTGAAGTGCATAGCAGAGGGTTCCTCGAACCGCTTTAATGATATTTTTATATAGTTCCGTTCCCTAAAAGCGCGGGGAAAAAGAAACACATAAAGCTTTCCGTTTCCATCGGATTTCTCTTATTTTATTATGACGATTATGTCTCCCTGTGTAGGTGGGTGTAACAAAAATTTTCGCATTCAGTCAGTTACAGAACTGTTGGTCTTATTTAGCGCTGAAGAGATATGTGTAAAAATGAAAATAACCTTACAAATCCTCTACGTGAAGTGACACTGTTCGTTGGCTTTATGGCATCGAAACATTAATGAGATACTTTTGTTTGGATGCCACCTCACAACTGTATGAACTATCGCACTAAAGTTTAAAGTTTCCGCTCCAGTTGTCACGATGTAAAAATGTCCGAAAGACATGTTTCGGGCCTACATTAGACCATTCTCACGTTCTAAAAAAGAAAAACAAAAGCCAAGGAGAACGTACATTAAAACGAAAACACTAAAATCTTAAATACGATCCATCTCAATATAGCAAATGATGTTCATCCTAGACTGGATTGCCTTGAATTGTAAAACATATCTGCCCTAAGGCAACGTCAAGCGTAAAATATTTGCGGCATATGCGCTATATCAACAGATAAACATTCCTCACTGTATAACATCTTGATAGTTGGAGGCACAGTTGTGGACTGCTAACTATCCGCTCTGCTGTATCAGAGATAGTCCAAACGCTACCGCTACCGGTAAATCGGAAAATTAAGTGCGATTAATAAGATACCCGCAGGAATGATCGAGTAAGGAGTTTAGAAAAAGAAGAGTCATGATGCTGATGTAAAAGGGATAAAGTTGACGTTATATAGCCTTAAAAATGTGGCAGTACTTGCAGGCATAACAGATGTACATGTTTATCATTTGCAATAACAAACAGGCAGCAGATGTGGTGTGCTGGTCTGTTAGCGTGTAAGGACTATAAATTAATGGAGTACTGACAGGCAGTGACGTAGGAAGCCGATCTAAATGGCAGCTATTTGAACAGAAAACGTTAACCTTGCTGTGTTTTTGAGTGCATGGTTTGCGTATTGTTTCTCTTTCATTCCGCGTTTCTAAAATGTTAAGCTTAAGGGACTTAACTGCTAGGTCATCAGTCCCTAAACTTAGAAACTACTTATGAACTACCTTATACTAAAGACGACACAAACATCCATGCCCGAGGAGGGATTCGAACCTCCGACCGAAGCGGCTATGCAGACTGTGACTGGCGCGCTGCAGACCGCTCGGCCACTGCGGACGGCCTGCGTTTATCGTATGAGTAGTACTGCCTGTACAAGAAACTCGATAGATTGTGTTTACGAAGTAATGAAACTCAATTATTTTAAATGTACAGGAGAGCCCCTCTAATCCGAACATTCGGTTAACCCAATAATGAGAAACGTTACTCTAAGTATGAATAATTGTGCGGTAAACTGCTGTACATACACACTATTTTAATTTACATAGTACACTAAAAATGTATTAGAAAAATTGGCAAGAAAACATTAGGTTCAACCAATGCATAACAATGAAAGGAAAACTATCAAACTTGCTAAAATACAGCGCACATTTTTCCCCTGCTTTCTAGATGACAAAAGACCTCAGTCACTGTTTTTTGGCGTCTCATAAACATCGAACCAGCAGGTGTGGCAGAGAGCTGTTGCTCCAAATAACATAGCGGGAGGTTAAGGGTTTCTGCTGCGTCACTGTTTGGTAGCAGCTCTCTTCTGTCGCTTTTAGGCTCATTGTCACTTCCGCCACAGCAGAAACAAAATCAGCATCAGTAAGGCTCTCCACACATGCCCCATCCGCTGCCATCCACTCATCTACGTCTCTTCACTAGGTTCTTCAAATCCAGCCCCAACGTTTCGGATCCGATACAGGAGCCTTCTTCAGGGAACACTGATTTGTTTACTCTTGTGTTTGTCTTATACAGCGCAGAAGAACTCAGTTCCACGCACACTAGTCACCAGGGCGCAATTTCTCCATCACATAATTCCTCAGTGCTGGGGTCAGATAGCGTGTTATCACTCAAAGGATTGCATGGAGAGAAAAATGATTTTCCTTAGAAAACCGTCGTACAGAGGGAACAAACTGGCAGTGAACCATTCTTTGGATGGCTTACCATCAACCCCTGCTCTTTTCTGGTTGCGATAATATACGGGCAGGGACTTCATGTAGCGGTTTCTAAAAGCTCTGGGCATAGCAGATTTACCGATCAGCATTAAAGGCCGCTTGTGATTGCCTGCGGCATCGCTGCACGCTAATAAAGTTACACGATCTTTGCACATTTTATTACCATGAGCATCGTCTTTTTTTTGTGACAGTATTTTTGTTGGCAATGCTCTAAAATTAAGGCTAATGTCGTCAGCGTTATGAATTTGTTGGGGATAATACTTTCCCCCTCTTATCAATTTCTTCAAGCTCACCCAAGTATTCATTCGTTTCATCACGGTCAGAAGATAGCTTCTCTCCAGTAATTGTAAGCTGACAGATTCCATGACTTTTTGTACCTGTCCAACAAACCCGTACTACCGAATTTCGAGTGCTTTTCCCGAAGAGATTGTACAGCACTGTTCAAGCTTCACTCGGTTCTTCTTACAATCATAAATGGTTGCTTTACGGGCACCGAATTCTGTTGCCAGTTTAGATACTTTCTCACAATGTCTATCCGCTTCGAAGCATTCAGTTTTTCTTTGACAGTTAAAATTTTACATTTCCGTTTACTCATGACGAAAATACTTACACCACTACACCTGCAGGAATGTAATACCAGCGATCGATAACTAACGTAAAAACCAACCGCTTTGCGAGCAAACTGCCAGTGACTTCAAACTTAACAAAAGTCTCAAAAATGCACAACAACACGGTCAGGAGCGAGAGTGAGCCATTGACCCCATACTTCTTCCCATTTATTACTGTGGTGTACCTACTTATCTGCTTGGTGCACTTCATTCTAGAAACTCGGCTCCGTAATCCCGACTAATCCGAACAAACCGGTAATCCGAACGAGGTCCGGACCCAATTAGTTCGGATTAAGGGGACTCTATTGTAATAGGAATTAATTGGTACGGGTAATCTTAGTTCTACCAGATCCATGAATTTCTACATAACAAGGGAAATCGGGGAGTCGTAACTATTCAAACTTAAGTAGTGGGAAAATTACGTTCGTACTTGAATTTTAAAATTACTTCAGGACAGAGCGACGTCAAGAAATAACGTGTTACCGTTACTGCGAAATTTTTGTTTTCACTGCTGCCAACAGGTCTACCTCGTCACTGCATCCATTCTACCGCTAGCGGCTAGATAGCTGTCGTTACCATAGCAGTACCTTTCGTGGCGTATCGTCGTCTAATATCCCTTTACATATGAATACATCTACTTCCTTAAACCACTTATATCAGCTCCGCACTCCAATGATTTTTGTATTGTACACAGCTGTGGAAAAGTCCCAATAGAATTATATCGGTCATTAGCCTCACTGTATTGTTAATACTAAACATTTACTGCAGTTTTCGTGCTTATATATTTTTAAGTCCAAGAAATGACGTTATGTCGTTACTGTGATATTTTGATTTCCAATCTTGAAACTATTGTCGACCTAGTACTTCCATCCATTCCACAGTTAGATGGCTCTGACGCTGTATTAGAGAGGCTAAATAGGGATTATTTATATGGTGTCCGAAAGAACAGATATCATTTGTTGGCATCGTAATTTTACCAATTCGAAATAATTAAACATTTCGACCGTTTCAGGGCATTAAAATAAATCCAATGGCAAAGATGAAAATTTGTGATGGACCGAGATTCGAACACGGATATCCCGCGTTGGGCCAGCGGTCGCCTTAACCAATCAGGCTATCCAGGCACGCTTCCCTTCCAACCCAAATTCTCACTTTGTAGCACACAACGATTTTAGTGACCCCTGCCCATTTGATTCCACTTGCTCGTACCCTATACTGGATTCCAGCAAGGGATCGATCATATTAACGGGTCTGCATTGATATTTTCAGTTGCCTGTTGGGGCAGATATACAATTATTTATTTCCGCCAATAACAGACACCATATAAATAATTGTATATCTGCCCCAACAGGCAACTGAAAATTTCAAAGTCACGGTCTGCACGGCCACAACGTTTCTTTTTTTTTTTTTTTTAATTTCTTTGCGCACGCATTAATACGCTTGATACCGAGCGGAAATCCAGTATAGCCTGCGAGCAAGTGCAATGAAATTGGCAGGTGGCACTATAATGTTAGTGTGCTACAAGGTGAGAATTTTGGTTGGAAGGGAAGCGTGCCTGGCTAGCCTAATTTCTTAAGGCGACCACTGGCCCAAAGCGGGAAATCGGGGTTCGAGTCCCGTTCCAGTTTCCAACTTTGTCGTTACACTTATTTCAATGCTCTGAAACGGTCGAAACGTTTTAGTATTTCGAATTGCTATATAGAGTGCACAGACTTACTGAAAGTAAATAGCGAGAGAATGGCTATAAGTGCTACCTCTGCTGATTGTTTGAGAGCCCAGAACGCCTTGTTTTCAACAAACTTGGCGGGCTTTGTATGTATGTCAATAGCTAATGTGAACGTTTCTGTACTATAAAGGGCCTTAAACGCTTCTGGCAGCGGTTTCACTATACAGTGTTTTACAGGTACGCACTGTTGCACTTTTAAAAGTCTTCTGACGGTTACATTTACGTAAATTAATTTACATCAACAAACCTGGTGTGGCTCGGTCTGTGACGTTAAGAACTTTGCGGCAGTTTGTCTAGTTAAAAGTTGATTTGAAGTGACTTACTGCGTGCAACTAATAATGTCCATTACCAAAGGACAGTCATGAGAAATACCTGGTTGTTCCGTTGTTGAGTGTAGAAACCGAAGTGGAGATGGTTGTATGATGCTTGTGTTCCCCAGGAATGAAGAAAGACTGAAACAGTGGACCGTGAAAGTTGACCGATAAGGCGGGGACCGTGCAGGCGAATTACGGAAATCAACGAATTATTCCTTTCTGTCTGAAGTATTTTCTGCTGCCCCCCCCCCCCCATGCAAAAAAGGCATTAATAAAAGTTAATACATGACTGCAATGATAATTCTCTTGTGGCGTACGGAATGCGTACTGAGTTCGCAATCTGAAGGAAGTGAGTTCGAATCTGGTAAGAGGCAAGAATTTTTGTTAAACAACATTTACTAGCTTTTATTAGTCCATGATTTTCACCGTTGACACGTCATCCTACACAATTATTATTATTATTATGTAGAATTCTGCCTATTGGCAGGTCCATGTCTTCGTACGGAGAATTTCTGATTCCATTGTTCCCTGTCTTCAGCTTCTTCCTTCAGTCTGTTGTATCTCCTTCCATTTTTCATGTCGTCCAGATGCTGAATCCTCCTCCTTCCTCGTCCTGTGTTTCCTCTTATTTTTCCTTTGATGACATCGCGAAGGAGTCCCTCGTGTCTAAGTACGTGTCCAACCCAGTTGGCCTTTCTCTGTAGAATTGTATGCAGAATACGTCTCTCCCACTCTTCTCAGTACATAATCATTTTTCATGCGATCTGTCCATATGATCTTTTCCATTCTCCTCCAGCACCACATTTAAAAGCTCTCCAAGTATTTTTTTTCTCATTCTTTCTCATGGTCCACGTGTCTGCTCCATACAGTGCAATGCTCCAAATGTAGCACTTTACCAGTTTCTTCCTTAATGCCAAGCTCAGCTTGCTGGTCAGCAAAGTCCTCTTCTTGTTGAAAGCAGCTTTGGCCATGCCGATTCTTGCTCGGATTTCGTTGATGCAGTGGGCATCCTCTGTGATAAAACATCCCAGGTACTTTACTGATTCACATTTTCCAGTTCCCGATTGTCAAGAATTATCTTCAAGTGTTTCTCACGTTTTGATATTGGCAGCACTTTTGATTTTTCGATATTGATTTCCATGCCGTATTTTCCTCCTATTCCACCAAACGGTTCATCGTGTGTTGCAGTTGTCTCTGGTTTTTGGCGAGCACTACCAGGTCGTCTGCATACGTGATTGTGTTTATGAGACGTCCACCTACTTTGAAGTTTCCGCATCCTTCCAGTGCTTCTCTCGCGAGCATTTCTCCATACAGGTTGAAGAGACTTGGCGACAGACAACATCCTTATCTCACTCCCCTTCCTATTTGCACGCTGTTCGTTTCTTCACATTTCAGTCGTACTTTTACCCTTTGTCCGAGGAACAAATTCCTAATTAGTCTCCTATCTCTCCAATTGATACCTATCTCCTTAAGGATGCTCATTAATGTATTTCAATTGACTCTATCGAAGGTCTTCTGCCAGTCTATGAAACACGCGCAAATTTCTTTGTTGACGGCCAAAACTCTCTCCGACAATATCCTGGTCCCTTTTCCTTTCCTAAAGTCAAACTGGTCTTCTCCCATCACTTCTTCAATTTTGTGTTCTAACCGTCTATTTAGTAACCTTGCTATGATCTTTGCCACATGTGAGATCAGACTAATTGTTCTATAATCACTGCACTTCTTGGCTTGTTTTTTTTTTTTTTTTTTTTTTTTTCTCTCAAGAGTAACCATTGTTACATCCAAAAAGTCTTTAGCCATTCTCCAGTTTCGTAGATTTGTTAATGATTTGTGTCATAGCTTTCAAACTGTCATTTCCGATATCTTTACGGAAATCCACCGGTATGTCGTCATTTACTGTAGCTTTCCTACTCTTTCCTACTCTACAAAATATGTTTAAACTTAGTTAGGAATCATAAGGCAATGCATGTCCGACGGCCACCTTGCTCCTGATGTGTATTAATGGTGATTCACAATGATAAAACTCGTTACAGTTCTGGGTATCCAGTTACTTGTTCTGATTCAGTTTCTTCTGTTCCATTAGAGAAAGTATTGATATTTTTTCATATTTTCTGTGGTACAGAATGACTTTCTTGGTATTTTCCAGTGTAGGACCATGTTATAAAATCGAAAGGAAAATCTGAAATTTCACGATTTTCTTTGAGATGCATCAGAATAAACATTTCTTATTTATCAACTGCCAATTGTTGACGTTACCAGAACATCGTAAAATATGGCTACTAACATTCAGCAGATATAGACACTGTTTCACTAGTCTTTCATTTGCTCCCAATCGGACGGCGTTAGTTTTAAACACGTACTAAAAATTAAGCTAGAAGATATGCTTTGGTCTCATATGTTTAAATGATACAACTGTTAAGCAGGTGCCTTTCTGCTTGTGTCGGTATCTAAATGCACGTCCCGCGCGCAATCTGGTCAAAACATGGCGTCCACTGGCCGAATATCCACTCTCTGTCTATAATAAGCTGTCTAACCTGTACCTCTTGCACCGGATTGTCGCTAATGCCTGCGTGTATCGATTACAAGGCCGTAGAAAGATCGATGAAATCCAGAGATTTCCTGAATTGTTACGACAAATGTTAGTACATTTAGAGTCGTGTTCAAAAGTAGGCCTTAGTCTAATACAAGAGTCAAGGAATTCCAAGAAATTTTCTACAGTTTCTCTACTGCAAGGCTGCTATGAGGCAGGGTTGTATAAACATACCGCAAAACTATTGCGTATTATCTCTATGCGTGGAGTGGAGCAGCACATTCAAAATGGGCTGTAATGTAAATCTTACTACGAATAAAAAACGCTCATTTTGTGATGAATAGTATAAAGTTTCAAATGAAGGAGAATTGTTTAATTTTTCCATTCATTCCTATCTTCTTCAGAATTTCTACTACTGATGATCCCATATACTTAACCCGTTCTTAATGATAATACTGCTGCATTGTCGTTTGAACGTAGGTACGCTTGCCCGTGGAAGACAATGAATGTTTTCAATAGAGCGCTCTTACTTTTTAATTTCATTTTAGCAAAAAGAAATATTCCTACGTAGCGATATGTTTTAGAGATTACCAACTTAATGTAAACGTAATAATTAGGCTGTGTATAAACTGCCAAGAACTTCCGTGCAACAGCAGGAATTAGGTTCCGTGCTAACTGTAAAACAACAATAAAAATAATAATAAATCTAACAAATAAATAAACATTTGCTATATATATAAGAGTTAGGCCTGTCAGGTGGACATGCTGGAGACGGAAGTACTACAGCCACGAAAGATATTCTTGAAGATATACTTTTTAATACCTGGGACCATACCACGCTATGACATATGCCTGAAAAATTTCGGCAGTTATATGGAAAAGTAGTTTAAGAGTTGTAGAATCTTGTGCAATAAAAATTTCATCTGTATCCGTGTACAATTTCATTTTATTATCAAACGGAACTTACTTTCTGGACGCGCCTCGTAAGTGATATTTCTTAAGGAATGTGAGATTAGTACACAGATATGTTCTAGGACACTAATTCGGTTTTGAGAAAAAAGTATTAGAAGTGCTGCCCCTTCAGAGTTGCAATCTGGTGTCTGCGTACATGTATTACTTCTGATCTGAGGTATCGGCTCCGAGGAAAACTAATACAGGTGCGTCGTTTTAAGTTAGTTGTGTTGCTCCTTAATACTGTTCATGCATTTATTTACCATAATCACCGAAGGTGGATTCGCAGGAAATTGGTTCTTGATTGTTGAAATTTGTGATAACTCTTCGGTTTGTGACATAAAGCACATGATAACTGATAACAGATTGTTGTTCAGGTCAAAATCTCAATGTAAATATTGTCAAAAACTGAATGTATATAGTTTCTCACAAACCTATACAAATAGTCCATCACAAATTCTTAGAACCTGGGCACATGTTCAACGAGTATGATCAAGATATCGGTCTGATTGAGAAACGCAAGAGGGATAAATATCATGAGTACGTGCCGTAGGATTTTGTAGACGTCGTTAAAAAGGCCAGAAAAAAAAATTCACAGTTACCAAAATGAATCAGGCAGATTTTGTAGCTACCGCTAACATCAGAAATGTTGACCAAGTCATGCATTCGACAAGATACCGAAGGGAATGCATTTGCCTGGCGGTCAATTAGACGGATTCATGTAAAAAAGGCATGTCCATTCATCATGCATTTTAAGAATTCTTTCAATGAGGATGATGAATTTTATATAGCTGACTTCTCCAAAAGACTTCGTGGGAGACCTCCACAGATTACGCTGAGTACAGTGCACAGTGCTCAGTTACCCACAACGTTTGCAAAGTGGAAGAGCCTGTTAGAGCTGAAATACTTCATTCACCCCATTCACCACGATTTATTTGATAATCTTAAGTATGAGGAACAATTTTCAAAGAAAAGAATCTCAGGATGTCGAGTACGATGAGGAGGGACAGGACAACATGGAGAGTCAGGACGTAGTCATGATTAAGAAGACTGTGTTGATAGGTTTAGGGAAGTAGCAACAGGCACAGAAGATTTAACAGATGTTGCTAGTGACATTCAGGACATTGCCTACAACTAACAAGTTACCCTATGTTATTTAATATGTTCAAAAGTGTAATAGTCACTGCATAATAAAATTATTAATGTGTTCACGTGCACCTGTATTAATTTTCCGCTAAACCTTTTCGAAATAATATATGTAATTTTAGGCTCTTTGTTCACCCAGAATGGTGTGTAAACTTGTGTCATCTTTTGTCTACAGAACACATACATTCTACAGTGTATCTCTGTAAATTTACGATGTTGCACCGTCCTAACTGATTTTCTTATAACCAAGTGATCTTCAAAGCCATTTATCTCAAAACTACCTGAAGTGCACTTATATCACTTTGCTTCTGATCCCCTCAATTAATTTCTGATCTGAAACCGTTTCCCGACTATTAGATTACGACTCCGTTGAACAGCGAATCTCGGTGAACAGTGAATCTTCTGTTCAAACGTGTGTTTAGCGTATGGGACATAACTGCGGGGTCATAAGTCCCGAAACTTACAAACTACTTATGAACTAACTTATACTAAGCACAGCACAAACATCCATGCCCGAAGGGCTATTCGAACCACCGACAGGGAACGGCCTCCGCATCAGAGCACAGCGCCTCAATGCGTTTGGCCACTCCGTCACGGCCAGTGAATCTAATGTAACATTGATGGATAAGCAGAAGAGAATTTTTTTATATATTTTTATTTATTTATTTATTTATTTATTTTATTTATTTATTTATTTATTGCAAATTCCACTTCAACGTCCTCTTAAACTCTGCATGTGAATTAACTAGAATCTCAAGGAAGTATGGAAGCAGACAGTAATCCTTTTCGTAACTCTTTAAAACGAGAAAGTTAATTAGATCCATCAAAGAATTAGGATAGTTAATGTTCTGTGCTACAACTGTCTCCCGTTGGAAGAAATACCTTCTGTGATACCATCATAATGCGTAGAACACGTCGTTGAATCCAAAAGTATTTAAAACAGCCATGGACGTATCCAGAAAGAAATCGTTGAATTAAATGAAGTACACATTGTAGGATGGCTGGGTTAGGGCCATAAGGTACCAGGTGTTAAGAAATTTCGTAGCTGGGAGGACATGTCACAAGTGTAATGGGTGGGAAAACATAGCAGATGTAGTAGCATACTGAATTACTGTGAGAAATTGCGCTACTGCTACCCAGAAACATTCTTCTGCGGTTCTGCCTTTGTCCTCTAGCTACTCCTGCTTAGCCAATCTGCACTTCCTGGCAATCCCATTTCTCAGACGTTTATACTCCCTTTTTCCTGCTTCACTTGCTGAATTTTATATTTTCTCCTCTCATCAATTAAGTTCAGTATATCCTGTGTTATCCAGGGATTTCTATTACGCGTTATCCTTCTGCCTATATCATCCTCTGCTGCCTTCACTACCGTATCTCTCAGAGCTATCCATTCTTCTTCTACTGTATTAATCACCCCCCCCCTCCTTTCAGCCAGTCCTTGCTTAATGTTCCCTCTGAAACTCGAAATCACCTCTGCTTCCTTCAATTTGTCCAGATTCCATCTCCTAACTTTTCTAGCTTTCTGCAGTCAATTATATTAATGAACAGTGTGATATATGTCGTTTATTATATATTATGAAGAACTGGCATCTCGACTTTTTGAAATATCAACTACGAACCTAGTCAAATGTTCAAATGATTGTACAGCTTGTGGGACTTAACTACGGGGGTCATCAGTCCCTAAATGTACAAACTACTTATGAACTAGCTAATACTAAGGACGGCCGTGCAGGCCGTGACTGGCGCTCCGCATACCGCTTGGCCACCGCGGCCGTCCGAGCCTAGTCTCCAATTCCAAAGATTCCACAGCAAATCACTTCAATACAAGAAGATCCACGACCTATGCGCTGCTTCTCCGTGGGAACATCAGATATAACGAAGAAGCCAGGTTAGTGACCAGAAAATTTTACTGCACGCACTGACGATACATGTAGTTCTACGTCCTTCGCGTGCACTGCTACACGATTAAATCTCGCGACATTGGCACGAGTGCGGTACCAATATCGCCGAGGGAAGTGCTGGAGTGAGAGAAAGGGACAGCATTTATGTGAATGCCAACTGACTTTTATCTAAAGCTCTTTCCACGTATCTTTCATATCTTAAACCCCGCCGTAACATACTTCAGTTGTATGCTCTCTCGGTTCAACTAAGCAGTGAAATTATTCTAAGTTATAATGCACGTTACTTCCGGAAGAAGAACGTCCATCCGAACCTTCGAGTTCATGGCTCCGAATATGTAGCATGTTTACCTGTAACGTCGGTGTGGTGGAAGCGGCCAGAAGAAGTTTCTCCAGCGACGGTGTTGAGGTGACTGGTGAACACAGAGGACCCCTGGGCTCCAGCGAGGGGCGGCTCGGAGTCCTGGAAGCAGGAGAGAACTCTGTTTTAGTCTTTAAAGAGGTTCACATCGTAAGCCCTCCACAATGGAACCATGAAATGGTTACATGCACAAGTAATCAGAACGAGACCGCCAAGTTAAAGCTATTTGATTGACTGGCAAACACTGTAACATCCCCGGAGAGCCCAAATCTACATTGTGAATGAAATGTCGCAGTATACCAGTTTATTTAAAAAAAAAAAAAAAATAAATAAAAATAAAAAATAAAACTGTGCAAGTTTTAGGAAATTGTAAGGTTTGTACCTAACACGGGAGCCATCTTGAAAAAGGCTATCTTGAATCCAAATCGAATATTCCATGCATTTAACTTCGTGAGATATATCGAATAACATCATCAATTTCTGACAAGTTAATTCCTGTAAAATGTAAACTTTCGCGGCCGGAATTGTAAAAATTACTAAAAATTTCCTGGCTATTATGCCGTGGTCTAGTGGATTTTTTATGGAAACCCAACGTTTCGTCCCCGACTGCTGAGGACATTTTCAAGGAGGATCGTGCCAGTTTTGAATGTCCGATACGCACCCTGGCTCGCTACTGACTGAGCCAGGGTGTGCATCGGGCATCAAAAGTGCCACGATCCCCTTTGAAAATGTTCTCCACAGTCGGGGACGAAACATTAGGTTTGCATAATAAATCCACTAGACCACGGCATAAAGGCCCGGAAATTTTTAGTAATTTGGAAGTTAATTCCTGAAAATAAATTCAACGTAGTAGTTATGGTTCAAAAATTACAAAACTTCTTGTTTGGAGATACAGAATGGACTGTTCTCCATAAATAACAGTCATGTAATATGTTCAAGAGGCTGTTCCTCAAGGTCAAAGCACATTTGAAGGGGCTGAATCCAATCGTCGTGTACTCGCACAAGGATTTCCGTAGAAACACTGGACACCCCTCTTCAATCCGTTACTCAAAATGGTGTCTGCTTTCTTACTTTCTCAACGTATACCATTTGGTTTAAATGGCTCCAAAGATAAAGGCAAGTGGTATCACACGTGATCTGAGTCTAGATTACATAGAACCACGTCGAAACATCCAGTGACTACGAAACTGTCTAACAGCTGACGAACAGCTGTTCCGTGATGCGATGCAGCGACATCTTGTTGAAAGTAAGAAGGAAAGCTGCAACCTTAATTCAGAAGTAAGGGAAGTACTACTTTCTGAAGGATTTCCATGTAGCTTTGAGCATTTACATTTTGTCCATAAGAATGGGTCCAATTATATGGATACCACACCATAACATTTACGTCACCAACTAGCTCTGAAGGTTACATCCAGAGTTATTTCTAGTCTCTCCATCATCTGTAGTTGCGACGGCTTACTCTACCACTGACAAAAAGTTTGCCACATCACTGAGCAAAGTACCTTGTGCAAATGAGGGCACTTGTTGTAACTTCTCGACCACGACCCTTACGTGGAATCAGTTTATAGACTGGAACTTTTCAGAAAATGTTGAAGTTATTTGATATATTCCACGACGCACTTTACTTTGAAATAAATTGACTTAGATTTAATTTGGCCGATTTCAAGAGAGCTCCCACGTTCGGTACATACCGTAAAAGGAAAATTACCTCACCCATACGTTACTGTAAAATTCATGTTTCCCATTTCCTGTATAGTGTTTGAAATAAAGGCATGTAATAAGATTTTTTACTCACCATTATACGTATAACGTATTAAATCTGCCGGCCGCAGTGGCCAAGCGGTCTGCGGCGTGCCAGTCACGGTCTGCACGGCCACTACGGTCGGGGGTTTGAATCCCCCTCGGGCATGGATATTTGTGCCGTCCTTATTATTAGCTAGTTCATAAGTAGTTTTTAAGTTTATGGACTGATGATCCCGTAGTTAAGTCCAATAACCCCTACAAACATTTGAACATTTGTATTAAATGTGGTTACCAAAGTGTTTGATCAGAATTGTCAAGTACGTCAAGCTAGAAAAACTCGGTTAATGGCGAATCACACGCAAAGTAATTTGTTACGTAAAGTTGAGACCCTCGGATCATTTACTACTTTACTTCAAGTCTCCATCGGATAAAATCTAATTTTTACCCCTATATGAGGCCGCGTGAGAAAGGCTACTTACAAATAAAGGCATGAGTTCATATTCACGAAATTTACGACGTTAATTGCGAATGGATAAAGTTGAAAAGGTGTACCCAGCCGGGATTCGAGCCCTGGTCTCCTGCTCCTGCTGACACCTTCAAGACTGGAGACATAGCGATCATCGCTACTGCACGTTCTACTCAAGCATGTCTCCTATCAGATACATGTTCTCAATTTTCCTTGCCCACTATTACTTAAACTCTTGTTTTTTTTTTTTTTTTCGCAACCTATAAGAGTAACCGCCTAGCAATGACTCCACACAAAAGAAAGGATGTATGGTCGTCATCGGATAATAATATAAGTTATACATATGTATGTCCAATAGAACAGAAATCACATATATACGGGTAGAGTTATAAATGAGAAAAAATATTTCGTGCAAATTATTACAACTTGAGCTACAAACATAGATTCGTTTTCCGCATGTTCCTATGTCAATAAATGACAATGCAATTCTATGTTAAAAATCTGTAAATATGAAGTCGACTTTTGGGTGTTTTTGTGCGTCAACATCGGCCAAGGGGACAGATCGGCAACAGGGCACGTCAAGGGAGCGTTGTGCGCAGTATACCCACTGAAAATACATAATAACGGCCAGCAGAGCGGTACAAGATAGATATGAGCGCTGTCATTGCTCGCAGTGTCACGCAGACCGTGGCTTGACGCCAAAAGCCTCGCCTTGTTGTGAGCGGCTACACTACCTACAACACTCGCATGTTGTCCCCTGTCAATCTGTCCCCTTGGCCTATGTCGGTGCACTGAAACACCCATAAGTCCACTTCATATTTCCATATTTCCATTTAACTGCATTGTAATTTATTGACATAGGGATATGCGGAACACAAATTTATGTTCGTAGCTCAGTGTGTGACGAGTTGCATGAAATATTTTTCCGCATTTATGGCTCACCCTGTATAACTTTTAAAGTGAGTATGAAAATCATCATTAACAATTCACTGCGTCTCCAAAACTGAACAACCTGATTGATTTAAACAGTTTCCAGGACTGGAACATGTGCCTTGTACTATATCTGTTACCTACTTTGATAACCAGACACAGCAAACGACTCGCCTTCACATCTGCAGCTATGCATCTACAGCTCTCAGACTGTCGGTACTAGCATAATAAACAGGGTTTCCACTTTCATCTTGAACCTGTGCTACTCTATACTGCAGGACAAACAACAATCGCTATGTTGCTCTACGGTCTAGATTGGAGAACAATATTATGTTCTTGAACGTGTATGCAACTACTGCGTTCCCCTTTTCATTTTCTAATATTGACCCGAATGTCAATACGGTTGGGAATACATATGTTTCATTCATATGATCGTTACACCACTAAGGACATATCAAAAATGTCCGAATCACCAAAAATCACAAATCCACTTATACTTACAGACTACTCCGCAGTTCACTATACGGAGCATGGTGGAGGTTACCTGCACCACTACCGGTCATTTCCGTTTCTGTTATTCTACAAGAGTCATAATTTCTATTATCTAATATTTGTGTTTACGCAAAGTATGAGTTGGCAGCAACAGAATCGATGTATTTAGGCCGAGACAATGATTTTCAGTATTAATAACAACTATTTATTGTCGCAATAATATTAGTTTGGTAATTAAATGCCAACCTTAGGGGGTTCTGCTATTATAATAAAACGTATGAAATCAAGAATAAGTCTGTTTATTGTATGAAATGTATAAGTAATTGGACTTAAATGTATTTATACATAATTGAGATTATGTTAGTGTTCAATGCAGTACCTATTGGTTGTTAAGCTGTCAAACGGTCCTACACTGTACTCGCATTTTATGAAATCAGCAATTATAAACAGTTACGACATGCTGTTGGTTTGACAGTTGTATCAACGATGTAGAGCGTTAACGTCGTAAAGTGTTTTGTTTGTTGTGTATTTTTTATGTTGCTATGGTTTCGAGTGCAGATTGTCTTGGGTGTTTTGGTAATTTTAAAAGTTTTCATACCTTTCTAAGGATATAATTGATTTACTATCAGTTATAACTTACATATCATCTACAATAAATAAAAACTTGGCATCCTGTATATTTCCTGATGAAAGGTTCGATGACACTCACAAGAAAGAGCCACCAAATATGGCTTAATACTTGTAACTGTCATATTGCTAACTTTTTTTTTCAGTCAGCCATACAGGATTCCACTCATTGTGCAGCATTTCCTCCTTCAATATAATATTCTAATTTAGTTGATATATTATAGGTACTACAACTGTTTTCTGATTTTAAGGCTTTTGTACTAGACATTACTTCGAGTGGTGTTGTGAGTGTCATACTCATGTTACCGTATTTGTTTTAATGTATGATGTGTCATATTCCACAGCCACATCTACTGAGTCTGTCAACCCAACCTTTTCATTAAGAGCTTACTGAAAAACTTATCAAAAAGTTCAGCATTTCTGTGCACATCTGTTACCACGGTATAATTTTTTCTTAATGCTGATCTTTGGTTCTAATAGTCTCTTCCTTCACTACGTCCCATTTTGTCTTTATTCTGTTATGACTCCAGATTTAATAGCCTTTATATTCAGATTGGTATTAACATGTAGCTAAAGTAACTGCATGTTATGGTCATAGAGACTACTTACTACTAGTTTTATAACATAATTTTATTCATTAGACATTTCCATAAAGTTATTATCAATGGTTGGCTTTGAGACCTGGGCTATACTAGTTGGGAAGTTGCGGCATTGATTAAGTTTATTACAAACCATAGTGACTGCAATAGGTTCTTACAGGAAAGTTTTCAATAAAGTCTGCATTAAAATCAGCAGCAACAACAACTTTTTTTTATTGTTAAATACACCAATATAATTTCAAAGAGACTTATGAATGATTTTTTATGAAATTCCGCTACTATTGCACATTCTTCCCAATGCCACTGTATGCAAAATTGAAGAATATCTCGGTTATTAATTTTTTTAGCAATTAGTAATGAATGTGGCACACTCTTCTATCCTCCATTTTTGCTCTACAAAACTGAGAAGCTAACCTGAAACTGCATCACGTAACACATGTATACCAGATGTTTGATTTACACACAGGCAGATTACATTAATTGGATTACATTAATTGGGTTTGATGTCTCTTATTCGTCAGTGCTGATACGCAGTTCATTAATTGTCTTGCTAGCCTTCGAATATTTTTCTGTCTTGTTTTAATATTTAACAAAAGCTGTGTTTGATGATCTAATCTGCCAGAATTATGCTGTTTTATTTTTATCTCAAACTGAAGATTCGTTTCAGTCTTGACCTCTATTGGGACATGTTTCTGTTCTACGTATCCTAAAAAAGATGCTCTGTAACACCTTTACCCACTGGCATTTTACCACTCAACCACTTAACTTTTCTGTTATAAGCCCAGCCAGTATGCCTTTCCCTTTCCTGTTGACGTGTAGTTCACACTTAGTATAATCACATCTACTGAGGGATTTGATGGGAGCCACAGCAATGTGCGACTCGTCTCCTACTACAAGTAGCCGTTGCAGCTCCAAATTAACCTTCCTGGCAGAAGTGTTCACATAAGATCTGTCATGGTGTCCCATAAAGGACAAAAACTCAACACTACATGTTCTTCCTCAAATGGCTATCACTTCTTTAAAATTTAGGAAATATGGAGGTCAAACCCATAGAAAAGACGAAAAGTTTGAATACTCATTACGCCTCATACGACAGGCAGGGCCTACTCTAAACGCAGAACCCGCGGTTGAATATCGTACAAGACCAGGAATTATAACTTCCTACATTTTGTCCTAAAGGTATTGCTTTTCTGAACGGTATTGTTGTAGTGGCTACACTGCAGCAAAAGAGTTCTCATTTCCGTTTTCAATAAAAATATCAGCAACATTTACTGAGAAATAATATTTTCGAATTCGTAATTGTTTCAAAATAGCAGTGGTTAAATACATGATACCACAAAAAAGAGTGTAAATTTTAAAAGTCGCACGATGAAGGAATTATGACAGTAGATCGCATATTCTATATTCATACAGGTGGTGACAGAAATTGCATGATTGTAACTTCGTTGGCTAACGAATCTTTGAGCTACAGTGTAATTTAACAGCGGAGCTGTCAACGGTATTTCTGTATTGACGTCTATAACGGATTTAAGTCTAAAAATGTGAAGTTTGAATTACGTACATAGTCTGAGAAACACTTTTCAATCGATTGGTATAAAGGGTTTAGATCACTGTCATTTAAATTTGAGAAAATTCTTTGTAAAAATGTTTAGGTCAGAAATTTGCAACTCTGGTGTGGTATACTAATTTAAGGCAATTTGTTCCCTTTGTGAAATGAAGGTTACCAAACACGTGAATGGTATAAATGGTATAAATCAAGATTTTCCTTTTTTCCTGATGATTGTTTTCATTTTGCATTAGTGTTAAAAATTTATCTCGTTCTCAGAAGAAAACGTTGATTGGAAGTCGGTCACGTCGCAAGAGACACAATGGTTCCAGTATTGCCAGGAAGACGGTCAGATATATAATAGCGACAGTATTCTTCGGGTCACTGTCAGTGAAATCAGTTTGCTTCAAGAAGGCAAAACATATATCGGAATTACCCAGATTCATACGCGATGTAACGAATTTGTTCCAATCTCAGTCGAAAAGAAGAGATCTCTAGTTACTTCGCTGTCTCTTGTGCCTCCAGTCTTCTAAAAAATTTTACGAACATCAGCTGGAACAGAAAACATTAATCCTGCCTTACATTTTACCATTCATAACCATGACACATGATTTAGTGGAATAAAACACGAATATAACATTGCATTATTTCATTTAAGGCTTTTGAGCGTTAATTTTCAGTAATTGTGTTGTAATTCTTATCTTTAGTATGATAGTCTACAGCATTGTATTCAATTCCTTGTTTGAGCAGTAACTACTGTTACTATTGTTGATCGTTCATGTTTGACTAACCTAGATTTGCTATGGATAAACCCCTTACCTAATAATCTTCAATTGACCTTAGATTAGAGTAGATGAAAGTATATGGTACTCCTTCACCACTTTGTTCGTTAATGTCAGAAATCAATATGTTGGGGAAGTTAGAATTAGTAAGACCATATTTTATTTGGTTCAAAATCTATTGAACATCCACTGAAATCATACATCCAGCATTTACTAATGCTGCAGGCAAGTATTTGGACTGTCAGCGTAGTCAAACAGTTAAATAAATGTAGAAGTCAAAGTAGTAAAAAGAACTGCTGGTTTGAATGATAACGTTGATTTAATTCCTACAGTATTTTTTTAAAGTATGAAAATGAGTAAAAACATAAACTTCAGAATTAAATGCATGTAGTTTGTTCACAAAATTGCATATTATGATAAAAACCTGGGTAACGCTGTATTAAATGGATGAGTCTTTATTCCTGAAGTTTCAAGAATACGGACTTGAAATCCTTTACACTTATCAGTAGAGATTTCAACCAGAAAATTTTGCTCCGTGTACTCATTTGGGCAGAAATTATACCTCGAAAATAGTCGTGTGAAGAGTATACGCAGACGTAAGCATTTTAAGTGTGGTTGTGTGGTTGCGATCAAAGAAACCGGCTGGAGTACTCGTTCAATCCGACATTAGAGCAAAAGCAATTCTGCGATGCTACGATCTTGACAGGAATGCGTGAACCACAGCCGAATACAGCAAAAAGACGGGAGGGGTCAGTCGGAAAAGACGCCATAACGTGAAGATGGAGCAACTGTCACAGGGGCACTGGGAGTCCCTGATCATCGACTTCATCGATCCGATGCACACATGGTGCTTCAGCGACCACAGTGTCTGTTAGCGGCTTGTTCAGAAGAGAAAGAGGCGTCCCTTCCGTTGAACATTCTTGCCTAAACGCTCAATTTGTGAAGCTCTTTCTTTAGAATAAATAACCAAAATTTTCTGAAACTGCTACCACTTGTTTGTCCTTACGTGTACGTGACGTCTACTGATTTCCAGTCCATTCGGAAGGAGGAAGTTTAAGATTAACGTCCCGTACATTTTAGTGTGACCACCTTGCATGTCTAGGCACACTCCCCAAGCGCTCCACTGTAGACCGAAAAACCTGCCCAAGCATATCTGGTGCAATCTCAGCAGCTGCGTCTCAAATCCGCTGTGTACAGTGTACAGTGCTGCGGATCTTCACCTTAGATTTGATAAACCGCCATTCAAAACAATCTAAGGGAGTCAAGTCAAGAGAATTGGGTGCCCACATCCGTGGACAGGCACGACCAAACTATCTGCCCGGATATGCTCGATTCAGATAACCCCGAACAACGAGGGCAAAATGGGGTGGTGCGCCGTCCTCTTGAAAAACTACAGTATCCACAAATCCATCAGATATCAGCTGGGGCTCCAAACGCTGATCCAACTTATCTAGTTACGTTGTTCCAGTAACGGTTTGTTCTACGAAGAAGAAGGGTCCTTACACTGTTGACGTCGTTATCCCAAACCACACATTCACTTTTGCTGTGTCCCATTGCCACTCCTGCAGCACACTTGGTTGTTCGTCTGCCCACATCCTGCAGTTGTGTCTGTTAACATGTCCACAGGTATGAAATGAAGCTTCTTCACTGAACAAGACATTTTGCATCAAATTATAATTTTTCCACAACTTGTAACTGGTCATTACACGTATCTTGTCTTGCTGCAATGTTCTCCGCTTCAATCGTATGTACGACCTGGATATCATTTATATAGATAGAAAATAATAGTGGTCCTATCACACTCCCCTGGGGCACTCCTGACGATACATTCGTCTCTGATGAACACTTGCCGTCGTGAATAACGAACTGCGTTCTATTACTTACAAAGTCTTCCAGCCAGTCACAAATCTATCAACTATTCCATATGTTCGTATTTTCGTTAGCGGTCTGCAGTGTGGCACCGTAGCAGGAGCATACAGAAAGCCTGAGGGAACTTTCGGGGTACGAAGACGACGGTATCGAAAATTTCGGCCTTGTGATGAATCTCAAATAGTCTGAAAGCCTGATAAGTTGCTTTAGTTTTGTTCCCTAACTATCAGAGCCAAACGGAACTTTTTGAAAAGGTCGTGAAATATTGCCGAAAGAGCTACTGCAAAGGAGACGTCACAATAGGCGAAATGCTTACAGAGTTTTGACAGTACATATCTTCAAAACAGTTTAATATGAATAAAACCTTTTCCTCTTGTCGAAGCTAAAATTATATACTGGAAACGGTAACTAATGGGTTGTGATTTCGCAAATTTGTTCATGTTTTGCTATATTAATGGCAAATAAAATGTACATTTTGCATCTATTTTCATAAGTTGCGTTTCTACGCACTAACACAGAACATCAGTGGTTACTAAAGTTGATAGTATGTGATGGCAGGTGATTTCAAAATCTGGGCTAATTGCGCCCGAGACCGGGAATCCCCGTATTGCTGCTGACAAAGGGTTAATCGAATGGCAGGTTATTTAAGTATAACTCAATTATAATTTTAATGGAATTTAGAATCATCTATTTTTGTCGAATTTCTACCGAGTCGCCCCACGCTATGTCTACTACACCTACATCTACGTAGATACTCTGCAAATCACATTTAAGTGCCTGGCAGAGGGTTCATTAACCACTTTCATAACTTTTCTCTACCGTTCCATTCTCTAATAGCGCGCGGGAAGAAAGAACACTTAGATCATACCGTTTTCGATCTGATTTCTCTTATTTTATTGGGATGGTTATGTCTCCCTAAGTAGGCGGGTGCTAGCAAAATATTTTCACATTCAGAAGTAAAAGTCGGTGATTGAAACTTCGCAAACAGATCACGCCGAAACGAATAACGTCTTTCTTTTAATGCATTCCACCCCAATTCGTGCAACATTTCCGTGAGGCTTTCCCCTCCGTTACGTGATAAAAAAAAACGAGCTGCCCTTCTCTGAACCTTTTCAATATCTTCCGTCAGTTCCACCTGGTGAGGATCCCACAATGCGCAAAAGTACTCCAGGAGAGGACGCACAATTGTGATGTACGCAGTCTCTTTGGTGGAGCTGTTGCATCTTCAAAGCGTTTTGCCAATGAAACGTAATCTTTGGTTCACCTTCCCCACAATATTTTCTATGTGTTCTCTCCAGTCAAAGTTGTTCGTAATTGTAACTCCTAGGTATTTAGTAGAATTTCTAACATTAAAAACTGACTGAGTTATCGCGTAATTGAAGTTCACCGGATTTCTTTTAGTGGTCATGTGTATTCACAGACATACATTACTAGACTGGCAAACTTGCCTCTGTGACTGAAGTTTGATACCGCCATCTTGCCTCACCTTACGTCAAAAAGTTTCCGTACGGTACTACTATGATCTTCTGAGACGATATGACGTTGTAAGCTTTATGATTTGCATTTGATCTAACACTTCCGCATTTTCGAATCGTGTTATGAGAATCACATGTTATGTACGGTTGAATAGTAACATTAACGTCTAGGCAAAGACTTTCTACAATTTTGTTGTGTTCCCAACATAATCATGAGAGGTTGGCGGGATGATAGGTAAAATTTTACCGTTACGTACAGTTAAAGCAAAAATAGTTTTCTGAAAAACACTAACAAGAATAAAGCTGTGTGTTATCCACGACAAATAACACATCTATAACGGCCATACTATTGAAAGAAAAACCGAAGTTGATGGAAACTGGAAAAAGATTAATAAAAACAGGAAACGCGACTCACTGTGTGCGTAAAAGAAGACTATAGATTTCGTAAGAACTCTCAAAAGAATAAGGGTACACTATTGTAATGACCATACTACTGAAAGAAAATACGAAGCTGAATGAAAGTGGTAACAGATTAATAATAACAGCAAATCAATGCAGCTCATTACTATATGTGTTGAAGCTTACTAAAAAAAAAAAAAAAAAAACAGCCATAGACAAAACTCGAATTTCCTACATGTCAAAACTCTAAGGACAGCCATAGTTACGTCAGGCCGCGGTGGAGGAGCCGAGCGGTCTAAAGCGTCTCGCTGCGAAGCGCGCGGTTGCTCACCATGGAGGTTCGACTTCTCCCTGCGTGTGTGTTGTCTGTAGGTTATTTTACCTAGGTTTAAGTAGTTTGTAAGATACGGAGTAAGTGTGTATTACTTCACACTTTTCTTTATTTTGTGTCAATTGCCAATTTTTGCACCAGGAAGAAATTTTGTCTAAATCGCTTTGCAGTTGCTTTTCGATGTACGCAGGATAATGGGTGAGAATTAAGTTTTAATAAAATCTGTGATATTGCATTATGATTGTAAGCTTTTCGACTGATAAATGTTACCTCCCATGACTTTTATGTAACTGCCGAGCCAATATATACTTTTCCTCTAGTCCATACTTCCGTCTACGCTTTAGAATTTGCCGCCTCGAAGACAACGCTTTGATGGAGACCAAAGGCTTCACTTACAGCTGGCGGTACGGGTGGGTGAGAGGGGGTGGGGGGAGCGGAAGCAGGCAATGGCGGTTGTGGGGGGGAGAGGGGGAGTGAGCTCTCAGGCTTCCTATTTCCGCTTTCGGCGCTCGCCACTGATTTCGCTTCTGTTATCGTCAGACTGCCTGTTCAGCCCAGCTTTTAGATGGAAGTTGGCAGACTCGAGACAGCGCCGATATCGAAGATCGATCGGTCGACGGGGTCGCAACTAGCAGCGGCACAAAAGCACTTGCTCGCTCTCACAGGCCAAGTTGCTGTAAAGCTTCCCTTCTGGCAACAGCTGCCCGACTACATCGACTTTACAATTGCCGCGCCTACTTCGTCGGCACTTCGGTAAACTTGGAACTCTGGAGAGTAAAAGAAACACGGACTGTTCCTTTCGCCGGAGTACTTCGTTCCGCTTGTTAGTTTCAGACCGAACAGCGAAACCCTAACGAATGAAAAAGCGACCGTTTTATACTATTAACCACTCCGTACATCACTGGCTCCCAAGCCGAAAGGATGCAAATAGCGGTTTGAAAAAGATCCCATAGTCTCTTTCTACTAACAAGGAGTGTCCGGTATGTGGGTCATCCACACTAATAAAATTTTTCATGGTCGTTCTGTATCGAATATAAAGAGACACGTGTTTCTGCTTTTTGCTAGATATTTTATTTCTACGATGACAAGCTAACAATAATGAGGCGAATGAGTGTTGTTTTTATTTGTGATGTGAGGAAGGATAAGAAAGTTACGAAGGTGGTAGTTAAACTGCCGAAACCCGTAATCTAAATAAAAATTGAAAAAATCTTGACTGTTGTCCTTAATAAAAATTTCACGCTACTGGCTGTGAGAACGTTGACGAATAGAGGGCCAGTAATTGTAACTACGTAACAATATATGGTTGCGTAGACGTTACCGGCGTAATAACTGATAATATTCATCTCGAGTGTGCAGCCGGATACCGTCGTCAACTAAAAATGATATTTCGGCAGACCAACTGGCTGCCATCTTTAGGTGAGTGCGCTGATACACCTACTCGCCGGAAACTGAGGCAGAACAGACACAGCGGCCCCTTTATACACCGCTGACGACCCACCGCGCGTGCGCGAAACCAAAGTAGAGGCAATAGAACTTGTAGCGCGCCGGTAGAGAAAATCGGCAAAACGATGGGTCGAAACAAGACTAGTTAAAAGAAACAGCGGGTTGAAATGAAGACCGTTGTTGCTTAATATCAGATAAGATTGTGTTCCAAGCTTTACTTAGAGGGAAGCCCTTGTCTCTATTAACAATATTATCGGCCATACGAATTTCTATGGATTCTTTTAGAACACATTCCCAGTGCGGGAAGCAGGAGCAATCAGTTTAGTTTCATCATATAACATCTTGTGTACCTCATTTAGACAATATCCAGCAACAGCTGACTTTTCAGGTTGAGGCAAACGAGTATGACGGTGGTGTTTCACACACCGATCCTGAACTGTGCGAATCGTTTGGCCGATGTTTTACCACAATAACATGGAATACTATAAACACCGGGTTTCCTCAGTCCTAAATCATGTTTGACTGACCCAAGGAGGGCCCTAGTCTTTGTTGGGGGCATAAAAGCACTTTTATATCAAATCTTCTTAAAATTCTTGAATTCTGAAAGAAAATTTATTATATGCGACATATTTTTATTGTTTTTCACTGCGTATCACAAATAAAAGAGCTGTAAACAGATAGGCCTAATACACTTAATTGGATATTAATTACGCTTCCCGATGCTCTGATCAAATTATGGCAAGAAACTATGATAATATTATGAAATATATCGAGAAAAAGTTAACAAAAATTGCCATGATGGAGTTTCGAACCTGGATCCACGGCTTGACGGTCAAAGCCCTGGATGTCTGGCCAGGCGACGGCACTCGGAAAGTCGCTCATGATTACGAGTACCCAAGCTACAGCATGGAAACACGAAAACGTTAACTGCTCGAAATCATAACTTTTGACCCCATATATATATCATTAATAAATGCTCATATTTAGACTATCGTCCGATGTAAGACTTTAAAAACGTGATTTTCCATCATCAAGTTTCATCCTGATTTCTTCAAAAACTACCAAGTGTGTAGGAAATGCCAAAATACGTGTCTCTTTACACTGCATATATAGCGTACGGGTAAAATTTAATGTAAATCGGTGACCCACATGCCACACCCTCTTCTTTTCATCTGGGTACCTACCTCACTCTTCCCATGGCTCCTGAGTGTGAGGTATCCATATCAAAGCTAAGTGGTCGAAGAAATTTTTGTGTGTAATTCAACAGATATTAGAGAGCTGATGGTGTAAATTACTCGACAACCGCTTTTTCCGAGAATATTACATTCCTATCTTCTCCATGTAGTCTACTCTGGAAATATTGAGCCTTAGTTGAGATGACTACAATAAACTGTATGCTACTGTTAAAGTATCAGTGACCTTTATTGTGGCAGGACTCGCCTCGCCCCCCATACCGTAGAGTTTCGACTTATAATGACATGATAAAATCTTTGTTGCTACATGCGGTAACTGGTGTCATGACAATATTCTGCAGGGAGTGACTGCTGTTGCTGTAAAATGCAGTAAACAAAATATTTCGCCCCTCTTCTATACATATAGGTATGTCCTGATACAATACGTTAGTCACACATTTTAATGAAGATTCAGGCATATTACTGAAGTTCATCAAGATATTGGGGTTGATTTCAATGATACTACAGCTAGAAATTACGGATGATTCACGTATTTACAAGTATCAACATTATCCCGTAAATGCATGGCGAAAAATTGTTGGATCTCGATCTGCTTTCGTTTACTAGTGAGAACCATAAGTAGGGGAGTGATGGGCATTGACGCACAGTGACCTTGAACTTTCGGCCGTCGACGATAGGGTCATTGACCCCTCCTCCCTCGGCCAATTGCCTGACCGCAGATCAAAGGATACCGCCACAGGATGATTGATAGGTCTTCCTGGAAGAACGAAAGATGATTGACAGTTTACATTTAGGTCCTTTTGATTCACTACTTGTCCGACTGCTTATCAAAGGACGCCGCCATAACGCACTTAAGGATGATTGACAGGTTGCAACATCTCCCTCGGCCACACACGACGCCCCGCCCCCCCCGCCCCCCCTTCCACCCCTCGGTGCCGCCGCCAGACAAGCGGCACCTCCGACAGGTCCAGACCTGTAGACCCCTCGACATGTCTGTACTCGCACCCGCGACCCCTACTCGCTCGGCCGATTGCCGGAACGCCGCCTCCGCCGCCGACAGATGCTACCCCCTCCTCCTCCACGCTAGCGACCGGTTCTCAAAGGACGCCGCCACCCGCCCTACCCGCGAGAACAAACAATACCGCGACGATTGTCTTGACCGCACCGACACCGCCCCCACAGGGCGACCCCTGCTCTCTTTTTACGGCGACCGCACCCCGACAGATCAGCAGCCAATTAAATTGCATATTTATTATTATTAAGCGCGCCGCAGCGATCCGTACGCCAGATCTCGATTTATGTAACAACAACAATTTCCGCCGTTTATTATTATTATTCTTGGAAAAAAATAAAGCTACCATAGTGTTCTTCGTATGATTTAGAACAGAAATGCTTAGTTGGTCTCATATACTACAGCATGTAGTATAAAATATTAAAACTCGTATGCAAAATTTGCAAGTAAGAGTTTACCCTCCCATCTCTCTCCACGCTCTTCGCATAGACTACAGCCGACAGACGTGTTTAATAATAATAATAGCGCAGGTTACGGTAACGAACGCCACAAACTTACGTATCCATCTTAACATATACTCTTTCGATATACAAAAACAATTCTAACGAAAAGAAAAGAAATGGTCCGTTTTCGGAATTCGACCGCAACCTTAGATCTATAAATGTATCTCTTCGTTTAGACGATGCAAGCAACAGCCATCGAACGTAATGTAACTTGTATGCCAACCACTCTTTCGATAACAGCAGCAGCAGAAGACGGCATATTGTTTATACAAAAATTCCAAATAACGAAAATCGGCAATGACATCTAGCACAAAGTCTCTAAATATACATCTGCAAGCACGGTTAACAATCGTCCAGGACGCAGAGCGCTCTCTCCGCAGGCTACATAAAAGAAACATATGCTAAGTGTTTAAACAAAAACACCTAAGTTACATCTCCAAATGATCAAAACCTTCTACGCAGACACACCACTCTGACAAGGATAGCTCGCATTGCATTTATTTAATGGAGCTAAGCCATGCCGAAAGTTCCGAAATTTAACACTCTAGCGATCTTGCCCTTAGATCTAGATATAGATGCGCCTTCCGAGAGTTCGGGTACTTTAATTTTACCTCTTGTTTCCTTGCTACAGCAGTACACATCCCATTTAAGGAATCTCTATGTCCTGTTACGATGCCAAATACATTTATCTGTCACCGATATTCTAGCGCCCCAGAAGACATTTAAATCCTGTTGTCCAACGGAGAGTCGAAATAAAAGAAAAATACGTGAAATAATTTACCGATTTCCGACCGTCTACACTAAAACTTTTCGAAATTATTGGCCTAACAACACCCTTATTCGACAATACAGCAACCAAAGAACCGAAGTTACCTGCCCAATGCAACACCGATTTCCAGCTCGACCCGCCCTTTACCCACAAAATTCCTACTCCAAGTTCCTTTCTTGTGCAATCCACTAATCCGAACTAAGATTTATTATTTTAATTACAAATAGATATCTACCACAAACGAAGACGATAACATACACGCCACAACACATGATTCTATATAGGACATGGAGTGCTACATTTTTTTTTATTACAACTGAGTACATGCAAAGTAATGTTCGCAAACACTTATATCGCAACCAACTCCCGCACACATCGATCATAACCTGCTCTCTAAGGAATGGATGGGAGTCACACACAGTACAAACACGTTTGTCGTGTGTTCCGCTAATTTCGGCCAGTACAACGATGCGAGACCAATCCCCCCGTTGTTTACTGTAAAAGGCAAGTATTTTTCCCCACACTATCTGTTTAAACCGGGCTTGCACATATACAATAGCCCCCTTTTTAAAAACCTGTGTCCTCGCCATATAACCCAGTTTTCGTTTACCCTTCTTCTTCTTGGGACTTGTGGAATTACGTAGACGATATCTACGTCTGTGGATAATAAAGTCCTGGAATGCTAAAAAAAAATATAGCTCCTTGCTCGACTCTACAAGTAATTTACAGTTGAAACTAAAAAACATAATGACCGAGAGAGCGGTCAATTTTCGGGTACTCTTAATACCCAAGTAATCAAATCTAAAAGCGTTTGCACAGTACAACGGTGCACTTTGTAAATACCGTATCTTCTCTTTTAGAACACTTAAACAATCTTCTTGCACAGTCCTCCATCCTGGTAATACTATCTTCTCGACTCAGCGAAAAAATAAAAGTCCTAACAATCAACTGCCTGGACTCTTTATAAAATCGATATCTTTGCTTACACCAGGGCTCATGATTTTCGACAAATTTATTTTGGTTCTACAATTCGACGCCAACCACGTTAAGCAGTCGTTCCCTCGCCCGCAACCACTTTGATATTGTTCCTTCCATCCGAAAGTCATGCTCGGATACGAACGCCACTCGGTTAAAGTGTTGTCCAAAAATCCAGGAGATAGAAGCCATCTACACGAAGCTGCTGCTGTAGTATACATGGGAGCGCGTCCATTAAAAAAAGCATCGATTACCACACGGTGTTATAACCGCGATCAGTAACAGACAAGATCTCCCAGACACATAGCGTTTTAATAAAGTTTCGATCTCGCTCTCTCTCTCCACCCAATAACTACGTTGGTTGCTTGACCTGTCCCTAACATCCAACCATAACTTTGTTTCCAATGCATAGCCCGGCAGACAATATTTCTGGAACGCTCTCTATCAGCCAATAGACTATATACCTCGAGCATTCGCGCACAAATCACCATCGTATTCCACTCCTTTTAACAAATTATTACTCTCGATAAACATCTGTAAAAAAAATGAGCGACGTGCACACGCAAAGAACAGCTAACAAGAAAAGATCTAGATGCAAGCCAAGTTCTTATAATCCTTACAAGCAGCAACGCAAAATAGTCTACACCATGTGGGGAGCGAATAACAAACATCTGGGACAACAGATGCTTCTTATTGTTTAATAGTGTCCTGAAATTTGTGTACTGGGGTAATAAAAATACCCGAAAATTGATCGGTGTACAGGTTAAACCTTCCAGATCGATAAAAGCTTGTACGTTACGTTCTGTCAGCTTTTAGTTTCCATTGTTTACCTGTAAATTAGATGGAGATTCGTAATACTGGCAGCGGAAAAGACGATATAAGTAGTACACTTAAAAGCTACATTAATGTAGGGGAAACATACTTCTCCCAATCCAGAACATTGTTCTCCACAGTGCCTCCAGATATAGATATCGCCGAATTAGGTCTGGTACCTACAAACAATGTCATTCTGCAAGCCCAGCGAAAAGAGTAAATGTATCACACAGGCTTAAGCCATCCCCCATTAAAGAAATTACATCGCTACGTGCAGTTAATGTCTTATGTGCGCGAAAAGAAAACTGGAAATGGCGGATATCTAGACCAAGAGAAGGAAGCTAGAATATATGGCTAAAGCAACTGCCATAAAGGACGAGTACAAACTAATGCTGGAGAAAGACGAAGCTATAGCATATGTGTAAGCCCGGCTTAAACGGAGGGTGTGGAGAAATCTGGTTACGACTGGGACTTATAAAATATTTGCTTTTTACAGTAAACAGTCAGGGAGATTGGTCACGCGTCGGTGTACTGGCCGAAAACAGCGGAAGACACGAAAAACGTATTGCATTTTCGTTTGGAGAAGGGACTACATTGCATCCAAATGTGGTGGACTGGGGACCGTCATTTGCAGAGTTAAAAACGGATGGAATAACAAGCAATCGTTTGCAATAATCGTAAAACCTAGTGTTCCATACGGAAATTACCACAGGAGTTGGTAACGTACACACATAGCGACGCATAGTGCTATAACCAGGAAATAATGGGAAAAGTTAAAAGACACGATTGTTCTGGTCTAGAAGCATTGCCCGAAGGTGCAGGAGGAAACGAAGATACGTAATGGAGTTCGAGAACATAATAAAGAACGATTTGTATTCTGTGTCTAGCTTCTCGAGTAGAAAGTTTCGGTCTTATAGGGTTTAGGAGAAGATACCAGACGACATGTTTCTTATTAGCAAAGAGCAGTAACTCCTCGGTAAAGTATCTGTTAGGGAGGTGTAATTCTGTGTTGTTCTATTCTACAGTTAAGCAAAGCGTTCGTTTAAATCGATGTTGCTCGGTACATTGCTGCATGGATTGGGGTTTGACTTATTGCACATTGGTTCATCTTGTATAAATTTCGTTCTTCTTCTTCTTATCGAATTTCTAAAAAAACTATGTTTCGTTTCTGTAAGAGCTACATCGCAAATTTGCGCACATCCTACTGTCTGTATATGTATCTGCGTATAAAAGTTTAACGACTGCTCGTACGGTAAAAACATCGCTTGCGTCAGCTGCGAGGAAATCTATCTTCGCGAAAATAGCTCTCTTGTATTCGGAATCTGGTGCGGCCAGGAAAAATTAAACCGAAAACTTCTCCGGGTCAGGTGCGAGCGTGGACAGGTATTTTTACATGTATAGGACGTACACACGCTCCAAACCGGCGTCTACGATGAGTCAACAGGTCCGCACTCTCCTACAGCCAGAAATAACATGGAATGTGATTATGCATGCTAGCTTGCGCGAAGTACCTATTTCGAACTTCGTAGGGGGAAGTACCTATTTCGAACTGTTTAGTCGTGCGATACGATGCAACGCAGATGTGGTCCACAATTGTGGAAATACATATAGATACTTCGTAGCATGGATGTGGGGCATTTATATCTTCTTTTAGCTGTGTTTACGAATGGACGTCTCTCGGTAGCGTATCGGAGATGATTGCAGTGGTAAATTAATGTTCTTTGGTCGATAAGCATCGAGTTAGAGGATTAGTTACCTACATTGGAGGTGCATTTAATCGTATGTTTAGTCTCTAAAGGATTGCTCTTGGAGATCGTTAAAAAAATCTGGTGTTGCATTAGTTCGAAATGGTGTAGACTATTTTGCGTTGCTGCTTGTAAGGATTATAAGAACTTGGCTTGGATCTAGATCTTTTCTTGTTAGCTGTTCTGTGCGTGTGCACGTCGCTCATTTTTTTTACACTGTGTTACAGATGTTTATCGAGAGTAATAATTTGTTAGAAGGAGTGGAATACGATGGTGATTTGTGCGCGAATGCACGAGGTATATAGTCTATTGGCTGATAGAGAGCGTTCCAGAAATATTGTCTGCCGGGCTATGCATTGGAAACAAAGTTATGGTTGGATGTTAGGGACAGGTCAAGCAACCAACGTAGTTATTGGGTGGAGAGAGAGAGAGCGAGATCGAAACTTTATTAAAACGCTATGTGTCTGGGAGATCTTGTCTGTTACTGATCGCGGTTATAACACCGTGTGGTAACTTGTTTAGAGCTGTGCTGGGCTAGTGACGGATGTAAGGCTAGCTCTGTCTGGGTTGTTACGAACGTATACATAGCTAGCAGCATGCTAGTTGGGACAAAAAACGAGTTGAAATGGCTAGATTCGTTTGTTGTTGTAGGTTCGTGTTGACTGCAAGGTGTAGTTCTGTTACTGTGTTGGAAATGTTTGGCTATTACAGAGAGTTCTTTAGGCTAGATGGGACGGAATGTAAGTAAAAAGTGTCGATATACCCTAAATATATACGTCACGGTAAAGCTGTAAAGAAAACTGACTTTGGTGGTGCATTGATCTTTCGTCGAAGCATCGTCTGTTTAATCGTATGGTAGTGTTGGCTACTTTACGGCTGGTGTGCAACACGTTTACGTAGCGGATATGCCTGCTGCGGTAAATCATAATTCTTTCGTCGAAAATCAACGTGTTTTATAAAACTCCTACTTAAAGTGCGCTAGTTGTAGCCAATGGCGTGCGCGCTTGTGTGTGTGTAGTAAATTCCGCAAGTTCGATACTGCAAACGTTGGAGATAAGACGAAGTTACTATTTCTGGAATACATGGGGGGAAACATATACGTCCTGTGGGTATATATCTTATAAACTGCAGCTAATCGATGTTTTTTAATGGAGGCGCTCCCATGTATACTACAGCAGCAGCTTCGTGTAGATGGCTTCTATCTCCTGGATTTTTGGACAATACTTTAACCGAGTGGCGTTCGTATCCGAGCATGACTTTCGGATGGGAGGAGCAATATCAAAGTGGTTGCGGGCGAGGAAACGACTGCTTAACGTGGTTGGCGTCGAATTGTAGAACCAAAATAAATTTGTCGAAAAATCACGAGCCCTGGTGTAAGCAAAGATATCGATTTTATAAAGAGTCCAGGCCGTTGATTGTTAGGACTTTTATTTTTTCGCCGGGTCGAGAAGATGGTATTACCAGGATGGAGGATTGTGTAAGAAGATTGTTTAAGTGTTCTAAAAGAGAAGATACGGTATTTACAAAGTGCGCCGTCGTACTGTGCAAACGCTTTTAGATTTGATACTTGGGTATTAAGAGTACCAGAAAATTGACCGCTCTCTCGGACATTACGTTTTTTTTTTTTTTTTTTTTTTTTTTTTTTTTTTTTTTTTTTTTAGTTTCTACTGTAAATTACTTGTAGAGTCGAGCAAGGAACTATATATTTTTTTAGCATTCCAGGATTTTATTATCCACAGACGTAGATATCGTCTACGTTATTCCACAAGTCCTAAGAAGAAGAAGAAGGGTAAACGAAAACTGGGTTATATGGCGAAGACACATGCTTTTAAAAGGAGGCTATTGTATATGTGCAAGCCCGGTTTAAACAGATAGTATGGGGAAAAATATTTGCTTTTACAGTAAACAGGCGGGGGGATTGGTCTCGCATAGTTGTACTGGCCGAAATTAGCGGAACACACGACAAACGTGTTTGTACTGTGTGTGACTCCCATCCATTCCTTAGAGAGCAGGTTATGATCGAAGTGTGCGGGAGTTGGTTGCGATATGTTTGTGAACATTACGTTGCATGTACTCAGTTGTACTGTAATAAACAAAACAAAAATTGTAAACACTCCATGTCCTATATAGAATCATGTGTTGTGGCGTGTAGGTTAGCGTCTTCGTTTGCGGTGGACATCTACTTGTAATTAAAATAATAAATCTTAGTTCGGAGTAGGAATTTTGTGGGTAAAGGGCGGGTCGAGCTGGAAATCTGTGTTGCATTGGGCAGGTAACTTCGGTTCTGTGGTTGCTGTATTGTCGAATAAGGGTGTTGTTAGGCCAATAATTTCGAAAAGTTTTAGTGTAGACGGTCGGAATCGGTAAATTATTTCACGTATTTTTCTTTTATTTCGACTCTCTATTGCACAATAGGGATTAAATGTCATCTGGGGCGCTGGAATATCGGTGTCAGATAAATGTAGTTTGCATCGTAACAGGACATAGAGATTTCTTAGATGGGATGTGTACTGCTGTAGCAAGGAAATAAGAGGTAAAATTAAAATACCCGAACTCTCGGAATGCGCAGTTATACCTCGATCTAAGAAGAAGGAAACGTAACAGGGCAAGATCGCTAAAGAGAGAGAGAGTGTGTTAAATTTCGGAACTTTCGGCATGGCCCAGCTCCATTAAATATATGCATTGCGAGCTATCCTTGTCAGAATGGTGCGTCTGCATAGAAGGTTTTGATCATTTGGAGATGTAACTTAGGTGTTTTTGTTTAAACACTTAGCATATGTTTCTTTTATGTAGTCTGCCGAGAGAGCGCTCTGCGTTCTGGACGATTGTTAACGGTGCTTGCAGATGTTTATTTAGAGACTTTGTGCTAAATGTCATTGCCGATTTTCGTTATTTGGAATTTTTGTATAAACACTATGTCGTATTCTGCTGCTTGCCGCTGTTGTTGCTGTTTTATCGAAAGAGTGGTTGGCATACAAGCTACACCCCGTTCGATGGTTATTGCTTGCATCGTCTAAACGAAGAAATACATTTATAGATGCAAGGTTGTGGTCGAGTTCCGAAACGGACCATTTCTTTTCTTTTCGTTAATTGGCTCTGGTTAGAATTGTTTTTGTATATCGAAAGAGTTTATGTTAAGATGGATACGTAAGTTTGTGGCGTTTATTATCTAACCTGCGCTATTATTATTAAACGCGGCTGGAGAGAGATGGGAATGTAAATTCCTACTTGCAAATTTTGCATACGAGTTTAACGGTACTTTGCAGATGTATATTTAGAGACGTTGTGCTAGATGTCATTGCCGATTTTCGTTATTTGGAATTTTTGTATAAACAATATACCGTCTTCTGCTGCTGCTGTTACGTTGTCGAAAGAGTGGTTGGCATACAAGTTACATTCTGTTCGATGGCTGTTGCTTGCATCGTCTAAACGAAGTGATACATTTATAGATCTAAGGTTGCGGTCGAATTCCGAAAACGGACCATTTCTTTTCGTTAGAATTGTTTCTGTATATCGAAAGAGTATATGTTAAGATGGATACGTAAGTTTGTGGCGTTCGTTACCGTAACCTGCGCTATTATTATTATTAAACACGTCTGTCGGTTGTAGTCTATGCGAAGAGCGTGGAGAGAGATGGGAGTGTAAACTCTTACTTGCAAATTTTGCATACGAGTTTTAATATTTAATACCACATGCTGTAGTATACGAGACCAACTAAGCATTTCTGTTCTAAATTGTTTTTTAGCATACGAAGAACACTATGGTAGCTTTATTTTTTTCCAAGAATAATAATAAACGGCGGAAATTGTTGTTGTTACATAAATGGAGATCTGGCGTACGGATCACTGCGGCGCGCTTAATAATAAATATGCAATTTAATTGGCTGCTGACCTGTCGGGGCGCGGTCGCCGTAAAAAGAGAGCAGGGGTCGGCCTGTGGTGGCGGTGTCGGTGCGGTCAAGACAATCGTCGCGGTATTGTTTGTTCTCGCTGGTAGGGCGGGTGGCGGCGTCCTTTGAGAACCGGTCGCTAGCGTGGAGGAGGAGGGGATAGCATCTGTCGGCGGCGGAGGCGGCGGTCCGGCAATCGGCCGAGCGAGTAGGGGTCGCGGGTGCGAGTACAGACATGTCGAGGGGTCTACAGGTCTGGACCTGTCGGAGGTGCTGCCTGTCTGGCGGCGGTGCCGGGGGGTGGAGGTGGGCGTCGAACCCGCCAGGTGTGTGGTCCAGGGTGCGAGTACCGACATGTCGAGGGGTCTACAGGTCTGGACCTGTCGGAGGTGCCGCTTGTCTGGCGGCGGCACCGAGGGGTGGAGGGGGGGGGGGGCGGGGTGGCGGGGGGCGGGGGGGCGGGGCGTCGTGTGTGGCCGAGGGAGGTGTTGCAACCTGTCAATCATCCTTAAGTGCGTTATGGCGGCGTCCTTTGATAAGCAGTCGGACAAGTAGCGAATCAAAAGGACCTAAATGTAAACTATCAATCATCCTTAAGTGCACTATTATTCGAGTTTGGCGGCATCCTTTGATCTGCGGTCCGGCAATTGGCCGAGGGAGGAGGGGTCAATGACCCTATCGTCGACGGCCGAAAGTTCAAGGTCACTGTGCGTCAATGCCCATCACCCCCCTACTACCATAAAATAAAGTGAATGACATAAATGGTGGAATATACAGTGAATAACTTTAATATTCGGACACCAAGATATTTTTAGTTTGCTGCGTTATAACTGCATTCGGAACAAACAAAAATATAACATAACCAAATATTATATGAAGGTGCATGTCTTGTACATAACAGTATGAACGTTGTTTGCATAAAGTAAAACAGTTGTTAAGGAATGCAATTAAAATAAACCACTCATCGATGGTCACGTTACTTTAATATCCGGACTGATGGCCTGTTTCTAGTATGAAGGCAGGTGTGTGTTCATAAGCGCGGTCGACTGTCCAGACGGTAAGATGCCACGCAAAGATAATACCAACTTTGAGATACGACAAATTGTGATTTTTCACAATGCGAAAGGGAAATCATATCGACAAACTGCTGCCATGCTCTACATGAGTAAGAGTACTGTGGCAGATATTGTCAGGCGTTTCAAAAACGAGGACCGTGTAGACTCCATACCACAAATGGGCCAGCCACAGAATTTGGATGCTCGTGACAAGAGGAAGTTAATATGAAAAATAAAGAAGGATCCTACACTCAGTGCACTGAGATTAGCACGTGAGCCTCAAAACGAGACTGGCAAGAAGGTACATCCTCAAACGATTCGCAGAGCATTGAAAGAAAGTGGATACAATGGAAGAGTGGCTCGGAAGAAACCTTATGTGACTCAACAGAATGGACAGAAAAGATTGGACTTTGATAGGGAGTTTATTACGAAGGATGCAATTTGCTAGAATGACGTCACGAAAGTAAATTTAACGTCTGTGGGTCGGACGGACGAAGCATGATGTGGCGGAAGAAGAAAGAGGAATTTACAGTCAAAAATATTAAACCCACTGCAAAGCATGGAGGTGGCAGCGTCCTTGTATGGGGCTGTATATCGACATTTGGACCGGGCGAATTGCTGTTCATCGACAATACTATGGACAAATATGTCTATTTCAACATATTAAAGGACAATTTACGAAAACGTGCTGAAACCATGGGGATATCAAACACCTTCAAATTTTACCAGGACAATGACCCGAAACATAAGGCTCGCGTTATGCAGGAATATTTGTTGTACAACGCCCCAATGTCCTACCACCACCACCTCAGTCACCAGATCTCAACCCGATTGAGAATGTGTGGGGAGAAGTGAAGCGATGTATTAGAAGTACACCAATATCTTCCAAAGAAAGTCTGAAGCTTCGACCGAAAGAAGAATGGGACAATCTACGTGCGGGCTATTTAAAAAGTATCATTAGCAATATTCCGTAGCGTTTGAAAGAAGTGATAAAACAGAATGTCTACCCAACATGATATTGAAACATTTATTTTCCATAAAATTTTGTCTCGAAATACTTAGTTCCGCAAAGTGTCCGAATATTAAAGTAACGTGAATATAGGACCGAGTTGTATTTAAATTGCAGTATTAAGGAAGTTATGCAAGTTATCTCAATAAAATTTATATGATTACTTACAAGACACATCACGTAATGTAATAATTGGTTATACGTTTTGTTTGTTTTGTTATAAATAAAGTTATGATATTCCAAGTTTGAAATATCACAGTGTCCGAATATTAAAGTTATTCACTGTAAATGTCTGAGTTCCTTACAATAACATGAGTGCAGTCGATATATACCACGTATTTACCAACGTGACTGACTCAGCTACACTGGTTAGCTACACTAAAGAACCATTGAAATTGGAATAGGCATGCGTATCCCGAAGCAGAGATATGTAAACACTGTGAGGATAGCGCTGCGGTCGGCAACGCCTAAACAGGACAGCTGGTGACTGGCGCAGGCGTTATATCGGTTACTGCTGCTACATTGACTGGCTATCGAATTGTGAGGTTGAGTATGGTATTATAATGCGTGGACGCGGGATGGTACTCACAGAGTTAAAAATAAGATGGGGATTTGCCCGTTCGACCATTTCACGAGTGCAGAGTGAATACGGGATTCCGTTAAAACAGGCCTCTCCAACTCGGGTGCTTCGCGAGCACCGGTCGGCACCGGGAAAAGCACCGGTGCTCTGCTGCAGCAGTCGGTGGAGTGTAGTGGGGCACGTGATGTGATGTGAGCGAGGCAGGCACAGCGCTGCCATAGCAGTGGAAGGAAAGGAACGCGTTGACGAAGTGCTTAACGCTACAAGAGACGTGTTGTTTATGAATTATTGAAGCGAATAATGATAATAATGCCAATTTTTGTGTGTATGGACAAAAAGAATAGGAAATAGAGCTCCTTATTTTGCACGAATTTTCAACACTGTTGATATTTGGGGTATCACTGTGAAGCCACTAATTTCCTCATATTAGGCAGAATCGTTTTGGCAGTTGCAATTCGAAATACAGCTTGCAACGATGCATTAAAACTTGAGCTGGTTTTTGTGTTGTCAATATTCATAACTGAAAGCATCTGGTCACAAATGAATGTTGTTCAGAACACTGCAACCAATTTTAG
This sequence comes from Locusta migratoria, assembly GCA_026315105.1. Lineage (NCBI taxonomy): Eukaryota > Metazoa > Arthropoda > Insecta > Orthoptera > Acrididae > Locusta > Locusta migratoria. Next base: position 274,952,978 of record CM048744.1, on the reverse strand, counting down.
GACAAAGGCATGAATTCTTGCTAATTCTTCTTTATCAACGCCTTTATAAAAAATGAACTGACATCACTATTGTAATTGTGATAGCTATCTGTCAAAACTGAATCATACTGCAGTTTTATTAGTTCAGTTTGGAAACATGATGGAACATCCGCTGGGAGCACCAAAAAGGGCATCACAAAAACTTTTGAATGTAGGTTTAGTTATTTTATTTCTTCAAACCTTTCTTCAAACTTTTTATGCATTGAGTATAAAGCTATGGCGTACTCCGTAATGTGGACATAAGTATTTAATTTAAAGGTTTTTGAGAGAGAAAATATTCCAAAATTTCTACTCGAAGCTGACTTTTAGAAAGCAAAACCTGCAATTTGGAAGTTCCAATACTATCACACATAGTACCGATTAATTTATTTTTACCCTGCAAATATTTATTTATGTAAGTAACATGTGATGCCTTTTCTAAAACCGAGGTCAGCGATCCAAATGTTCAAATGTTTGTAATCCTACGGGAGAAAACTTCTGTCGTCATCAGTCCCTAGACTAACTTATACTAAGGACAATACACAAACGCATACACATCATGACCGATGGAGGACTTGAACCTTCGACTTGAGGAGCCGCACGATCCGAAATAAGTATTTTTTTTTTTATTTTTTTTGAAAGGTATATTTTACTTTTTCTTTTAGAATAAACAAGATTTACCTCTTAATGCAGTAATCAGTTTCCTTCTGTCTGATTCGACAATCCTCTCGTGTGTAACGGAATGTTTATTTTCGTAGTGACGGCGCTTTGTGTGGGCTTTTATATTTACGGTAGAATAGCGTATTAAGAATTGTGCTTTCCCATCAACCTTAAAGAATCTTCCTATTGAGCAATAAAAATGCCACACACATATCCGAACACTTTGTGCTCATGATAAACGTCCACAAGATAAAACAACAGTGTTGTATTTGATCAGATTTACATTAGATATTCAGCGCATCCAAGAACGAGAGCGAGCGCTGTCTCTGGTACACGGTGAGGCAAGAGTGGAGGGGGGAAAGCACCGGGACCGCACGGCCCGGCGCCGGGGCGCGTAAGCACCAAATGCTCGAGTTGAAGGGACCTGCGTTAAAACATCAAATCTATCTGCGGTATGGCCACAGCAGAAAAAGATCCTGCAGGAACGGGACCGACAACGACTACAGAGAATCGTTCAACGTGACAGAAATTGTTGCTGATATCAGCACTGGGTCATCAACAAATGTCAGCGTGTGAAGGATTCAACGGAACATCATCGATATTGGCTTCCAATGCCGAAGGCCAACTCGTATACCTTTGCCGAATATACAACATAATACTTTATGCACCGCCTGAGCTCGTCAACATCGATATTGGTCTAAATCATGACTGCGAACATTTTGCCAGTCAGACCAGTCTCGTTTGCAATTGTGTCGCTCGGATGGACGCGTGTGTGTATGGAGACAACCTCATGAGTCTATGAACCCTGCATATCATTAGTGTTCAAGCTGGTGAAGGATCTGCAGTGGCGAGGGCCGTGTGCAGTTTCAGTGATATAGGACCCTTAATACGTCTATATACAACTGTGACAGGTGACGCGTAAGTACGCATCCCGGCAAATCACCTGCATCCATTAACGTCCAGTGTGCATTCCGACGGACATGCGCAATTCTAGCTGGTCAATGATTCACCCTGCACGTCCATAATTACTGCAGAGTGGCTCCAGGAACACTTTCCAACAGGGGTGTAGGTAAATCATTCCTTGGGAGGGGGGGGGGGGGGAAGAGGTTCAGAGCCAGTGCTATACTGAGGTGCCCTTACACAGTTGACACATGCCAAAGCTGTGACGCCGCCCCCACAAAACAAACTTACGATTTTATCTATGACACTGGAAAAATTTGTGAGTAGTTGATAAAAGAATGAAGCGTTATTGAAAAAGATTGTAGACATGAAGAACAGTCTGTTCTGTTATACCTTGAAAATGACGGGCGTTCACCTATCGAAATACTGGCTGTTGTCGAAGACGTTGCCCAAATATATCCCCGTTAAATATGTGAACATAACATAAAGAATAAGCCCAATTTTCAGAACAAAAGTAATCGCTATGGGGCTTAGTAAATTAGAAATACCTTCCGCACTACCACATCTGGCTCAAGTCATAAGTTGTCAGCAATCGTAAAAAATCGAAAACACTCAGACAAATAACGTATAGGGTTGACCAGAGAAATGGCGCCACCTTAAGGGACACAAGTTTTTTACCTTATTAAAAGTGTTTTTTTTTTTCGAACAGGATAATACCAGAGCTTAGCCGGCTAGTACTACATCTACATCTACATGGGATACTCGGCAAATCACATTTAAGTGCCTAGCAGAGGGTTTATAGAATCACCGTTATACTATTTATCTCCCATTCCATTCTCGAATAGCTCGTGGAAAGGAAGAACACCTGAATCTCTCCGTTCGAGCTCTAATTTCTCGTAATTTATTCTGATAATCATCTCTGCCTACGTAAGTGAGAGTCAACAATACATTTTCGCATTCGGAGGAGAATGTTGTCGATTGGAGTTTCGTAAGTAGCTATAAGCGTCGTTGTTGTAACTGTGTTGTAACTGGGACCTTTCAAGTGCCGGTATGGCTGTTTCGGAGAATAGCCACCCAACTTGGACGTGTTACGTTATTTGTGCAAGGATGTTGGTTTCAGTGGTGACGTCCACATTGCCAAGCAAGCAGACGAAGTTTTGGACGTTCACGCAGCACAAACGTCCGCCAAGATCGTCATATTGCAATGGAAGCAGAGGCAGATCGCACAGTTATGTTTGGGACATATTGGGACGGCAACTGACATGTGCCACTTCCTTTCCAGGACGAGCAAGAGTGGAGTACTGTGACAGAAGACAGTACCTGTTGTCGCGTCGCTATTCGCCACAACGCCGGCAGTCTATAGAAGTCCACCCGCAACTACAAGAGGCATTACGTCGCTCCCTAGTACTTCACCGAGCGAGCTGGCGCAGTGGTAACGCACTGGACTCGCATTCGGGACGATGGTGGTTCAAATCCAGATTTAGGTTTTCCGTGATTTCCCTAAACACTCGAGGCAAATGCCGGGATGGTTCCTTTCAAAAGGGCACAACCGATTTCCTTACCCGTCCTTATCCAAAACTCAGAGCGTTAGCTCCGTCTCTAATGACCAAGCTGTCGACGGGACGTTAAACCCTAAGCTTCCTTCCTCCTCCATAGTACTTCGGCCGCAGAGGTCGCCCGCAGTCTCAGTACCTCTTTGCTTAGCTCGCTCACTGGCCAATAGGAAGAAGGGGGCTCGCCTACATATTCCGATACCGGCGTACCACAGCACCACACACAGAGAGTAGTCTACGCAGCAGATCCTCGAGTTCGACAGTTCCAGGGAGATAATCGGAGGTGAGACAGCAGTCTGCTTAGGACATAGCCGGAACAATTTTCTATTGCCTAGCAGAAAAGTTTATCATTACATTACATTGCACTGTACTCGATAAGAAGACTTTGTACCATCACAACCACAGCAAAGCTAAGAATTCATATCTCTTTGTAATAGAAGTTACAGAACCATGTCAACGTCCTTGACTGTAATGAGCAATCTCCTCAACCATGCTGCATCCCAAGATATAAAATTACCCACCATAGCAATGATCAAATGACACCATGTATCTTGCAGAGCTGTCCATAAAAATAATAATGATGTCTCGGGAATTTGGTGGCTAGTGGAGGTGTTCAAACTCACAAGAGTATTACAATAAATAGCATGTCAAGCATAGTTCTAGAAAGGTCGCTAATGATATTTTCATTAACATTAATAAATGGTTTAAAGCCAACTCATTGACATAAAGCTTTAAAAAGACTCACGACATGCAGTTCAGAACTTATAATAGATTCCCATCCAGTATATGCATAAAGTATAAAGAAGAGGAGATAGAAGAGGTTATGAGTATAAAATTCCTGGGATTACAGCTTGATAATAAATTCAGTCGGGAGGAGCACACGCCAAACCTGCAGAAACGACTTAATAACTTTGTACTACATTACGAGTGGTGCCAGAGATAGAAGACATAAAAATAAAAAACCTTGCATACTTTGCTTATTTTGATTCCATAATGTCATACGGTATAATATTTTGAAGTAACTTTTCACGCCAAACAAAGGTTTTCAGAGTCCAAAAGCGTGTAATACGCATTACTTGTGGTGTAAATTCACAGACATCCTGCAAAAGCCTCTTAAAAGAACTGGGTGTATTAACAATTGCCTCTCAGTATATTTATTCCTTAATGGAATTTTGTCGTAAATAATATATCTCTATTCGCAACAAACAGCTCAGTTCATACCTACAATACTAGGAACAAAAATTATCTACACAAGGACTTAAAACCACTTACTTTAGTTCAAAAATTGGTCCACTACTCAGGAACACATATTCTCAATAATTTACCAACAACCATAAAATACATTGCTACAAATAAAGATCAGTTTAAGAGGAGCCTAAAAGACTTTCTAGTGGCCAACTCCTACTCCACTGACGAATGCTAAAATAGAACCATATGATGCATGTATACGTATTCATATTATTAGTATTATTATGTTATAAGCTTGTAAAATGTATGTACCTGTATCAGTATTATTATACTATCAACTTATTTTTAAAAAAAAACTGACATGTTTCGTATCCATGAGGATCCCCTCAACATGGATGTAAGGAACGAACAAGAATCTAATCGAATCTAATCTTCGAGCCAATCAGTAGCAAGTCTGTCGAAATGCACAATGGACATGACTGGATGCAGATGATTAACCGCAATGCGTACGTACGTGCCACCTGTCGTATCTAAACGTATGATGGACCCCATATCACTCAAACTGCATAAACTCCACACTATTCCAAAGCGTCCACCATGCTTGAACCGTGCTCTGCTGATAGACAGAGACTATGGATTCATGAGGTCGTCTCCAAAACCGTACACGTCCATCTGCTCGACGCAATTGGAAGCAAGACTCTTCAGACCAGGCAACTTGTTTACAGTCATCAAGAGTCCAAGGTCGTGGTTTAAAGGCATAGGCAGCCGTAAAGCATTGTGTCGTGCAGTCAGCAAGGGTTCAAGACTGGGCCATTGGCTCCGAAATTCCATACTGATGATGTTTTGTTGAATGATTGCCCAGCGTGAAATCCGCTGCAATTTTGTCACGTTAAAAGACGTCAATCGTCCCGTTCCTGAAGGTTTTAAAGTAGATTTAGTGAAGTCGATGATTCGATGTTTCAGGTATAGAAAAACCAGAAAGCGGTTTTTACAGTCAAAGGGCATGAAAGAGACGCAGACGTTGGGAAGGGATTAAGACAGGGCTGTAACCTTTCCCCAATGTTGTTCAATCTGTACATTGAGCAAGCAGTGAAGGAATGCAAGGAGAAATTTGGAGAGGGAATTAAAGTTCAGGGACAAGAAACAAAAACTTCGCGGTTTGCCGATGACATAGTAATTCCGTCAAGGACAGCAAAGGATCTGGAAGAGCAATTGAATGGAATGGACAGTGTCTTGAAGAGAGGGTATAAGGCTAACATCAACAAAACAAGGATAATGGATTGTAGCGTCAGAAACTCAAGCGATGCTGAAGGAATTTTATTAGATAATGAGATAATAAAAGTAGTAGATGAGTTTTGTTATTTGGGTAGCAAGATAACTTCTGATGGCCGAAGTAAAGAAGATGTAAAATGCAGAATAGCTATGGGAAGAAAAGCTTCTCTGAAGAAACGAAATACCGGCCGCGGTGGCCGAGGGGACTGAGGCGCTTCAGTCACGGTCTGCACGGCCACTACGGTCGGGGGTTCGAATGCCCCCTCGGGCATGGATATTTGTGCCGTCCTATATCGTAAGTAGTTCATAAGTAGTTTGTAAGTTTAGGGACTGATGACCCCGTAGTTAAGTCCCATAAGCTGTACAAACATTTGAACATTTGAAGAAACGAAATTTGTTGACATCCAATATTAATTTAAATGTTAGGAAGTCCTTTCTAAAAGCATTTGTCTGGAGTGCAGCATTGTATGGGAGTGAAATGTGGACGCTAATGATTTCAGAAAAAAAAGACGATAGAAGCTTTTGAAATGTAGTGCTACAGACGAATGATGTGAATTATATGCTTAGATGACGTAACTAATGAGGAGGTGCTTGACCAAATTGTGGAGAAAAGGAGTTTCTGGCATATCCTGACCAAGAGAAGGGATAGATTGGTGGGACACATTCTGAGACATCAAGGAATTTTCAACTTAGCATTACAGGGAAGTGTGTGGGGTAAAAATCGTAGAGGAATACCGAGGGACGAATACAAAAAGCAGATTAAAAACCGTGTAGTTTGTCGAACTTAATCCCAGATGAAGAAACTTGCACCGGACAGGGTAGCGTGGAGAGTTGCATCAAACCAGTCTGCAGACTGAAAACCCCCAACAAACAACCCCATTCCCGATACTCACGCTGTACTCGTGAAATAATCGAACGGGATAATCCACACCTATTTGGTATCTCGGGGGTGCTGCGTGGCACGGCGGAGCGGCCGAGCGTATTGAGGCGCCATGCTACTATGCCGCTAGGCCGTTTCCCGTCGGCGGTTCGAATGCCCCCTCGGGCATCGATGTTTGTGGTGTCTTTAGTATAAGGTAGTTCATAAGTAGTTTGTAAGTTTAAGGACTGATGAGCGCGCAGTTAAATCCCTTAAGCTTCACAAACAGATGCTGTGTGCCGTATTTCCTGCGACGTGATAGGCTACCATTATAGCAGTAGTAAGTGATCTAATGGCTATGTCAAAAACCTGTTGTCTTATATAGGCGTTGCCGACGACTCCCCCGTCTTCTGAGAGTTTACATATCTCTGTGTTTGCGTATGCACGCCTATACCTGTTTATTTGGTTGTAAAGGGGACATGTAAAAGTGATTAGTACTAGTGTACTGGAAAAAGTTTCTCATTTACAATACGTCTCACCAACGAGACTGTAATGTCCCTTCTTCAGTAGATGGTGTCACTTTCAGCTTGTTATGATTGTGCTGCATGAAAACCACTGGTTCAATCCTCAGGCATATCTGCACTATGTTGCTGCACTTGTGTTACTTCATCACTCAAATCTATGAGTGACACAGACAACAGCAGCTTAATTTCTTGTTACTTCTGCAAGGAGTAGCACTGAAATAGTAGCACCTTGAGGTGTAGAATCATGTTGACCAGTTTCTTTTCGGAAGGATGTTACACTGTTGAAATGAAGAAATACTGTACGTTGATTAAGGGACCTACTTACACCAGAATGATATTACACTATCTTGAATCGACACTTAGATACGTTAATAGTGCTTTCATTGAAATAATATTCTTATTTTCCCTGTATGCGGCAACTAACGAATCATGGTCGTGCACTGAGCTGGTGTGGATCTGCTAGCAGCGAGGCAATAAGAGCGTCCCTACAGTTCAGTATCCTGTAAAGGAAACCTCCCCATCGTACCACAATAACGTCTGCGGTAAGGTGGAGGATTGGATAACACGCCATCCACTGAACATACATCAAGCATGAAAAAAGAAAATGATGTATGCAAGTATTAGAAAAGAAACTAATTTGAAACAGTGAAACGTTCAAGCTAAACATGTGTAACATGGATCAACAACAGCTGTGGCATCGATGTTGTATGGTAAGGGAGAAAATTTGTGAAGCGCAAAATCTGCGTTCAAATATCTGTCTCGTTAAAGTGGTAACTAGAGTTTCGAAACTGCGCTTGCCCATGTCCGTTTCTTACTTCGTTTGGAAGGAGGCAGAAAGCAGAAGATATCAGATTTTCAGTGACCCACTAGAGTTTATTACTGTACTTCACGCACCAGTTGTCAACAATAAAATATATATGTCAACACGACATGTTCCGGGACGACATTATCCCATTATCAAGTTATGTAAAACAAGGAAACGTAGAATAATAAGGGCACTATATACAAACGTCTGTACCACAAATATTCCAATGAAACTAACCTCCTACCTACCATAAAACGTATCTGCTGCTAGGAAGCATCGTTAAACACAATAGCTGTGTATGTACATTGTCAAAAATAAAACTTTGCGCAGTCCACATGTTCTCAGATGGCATCAAGTTGTGCACCAAAGGACAGCTGATTGTCCATATGCTTAAACGCTGTCATTGCTGGCCAAAGATACTCTAGTCAAGATACCTAACATTTATTAATAAAATCAGTCAGTAAATGATAGGTTTTGTAACGGAACTACGCTCTAAATTTTATCGTGAAGTTGAAAGCAAGAAGTCGATATATAATACATGCACACACATCAGTGTTTCTCAAGGAGGAGGTTGCTAAAATGTGCCTTAAAATGGTTTTTAGATAGTTCTATTTTTTAGTGGAGCATGCCGCTGGAATACTCTCTCAACACACAAAAGATCTTAATTTCTTCGAGATTCGATAATAACCAACCTTTGTCCTCGTAGTGCATGACTTTCAAACTATCATTTATGGAGTCCAACGAATGTCGTTCAATTGTTAGGTGTTTTGCCACTATAGATGAGCTATTCTCTCTATCACTGTGTTCTTTAAATCGCACCTTAAAATTCCTTCCCGTTTGTCCTTTATACTTCATAACACAATCATTACACTTTATTTGGCATACCTCCGCTTTCCTCATCCAGTTCTCACCTGCATCAGTCTTATGCTTCAGCCTATGTTCTAATTTATTGTCTGTTCTAAAAACAATTTTAACGTCTCTCTTTTTAAAGTTTTATTTTTAACAATGTACATACACAGGTATTGTGTTTAACGATGCTTTCTAGCAGCAGATAAGTTTTATAGTAGGTAGGAGGTTACTTTCATTGGAATATTTGTGGTACAGACGTTTGTATATTGTTCCCTTATTATTCTACGTTTCCTTGTTCCATAGAACTTGATAATGGGATAATGTCGTCCCGAAACATGTCGTGTTGACATATTTTACTCTTGACAACTAGTGTGTGAAGTACAGTAATAATTGTGAACCAGTTGTGTAATGGCGTCGCCGCGGTGAAGTATCCGAGCGGTCTAAAGCACCTCGCTGCGGAGCGCGCGGTTGCTCGCCGTTGAGGTTCGAGTCGTCCCTGGGGCGTGGGTGTGTGTGTTTGTCTGTAGGTTAGTTTACCTAGGTTTAAGTAATTTATAAGCTACGGACTGATGACCACGCAGTTTGGTCCGATAGATTTACAGACACTTGAACATTTTTTTTGTGATGGCGTCAAAACAGATGATCCACTAGAGTTTAATTTCATGTATGTATGGAACTGTTCAGTATTCCACAAGTTAAAGGTAAATTTATTATGGTAAATTCATTTCTGGCAATAATGTGATGGGTGTGGAAGTTTTTTGTGCTTAAATGGATTTCCGCGTCATACGCGACACCTTGTCGAGCATAACGTGAAATTCGATTCCATAGTAGTGATATAACTTATGACTATTAGAAGCGACGATTAGCCAAATGTGATTTCAGTTTTCATTAGTTACTCTGAACTATAACTAAATTTTTCCGAGCTATTATGCCGTGGTCATTTGGATTTGTTACAGAAACCCTGCGGAGGACATACTCAATGGGGGTCGTGGCAGTTTTGTACGTCCGAGACACACCTTGGCTCGTTACTGACTGCAGCAGAATTCCGTTTATGGGAGCTCACGCGCAGCCGGCCGCGGTGGCCGAGGAGACAGGCGCTTCAGTCACGGTCTGCAAGGCCATTACGGTTGGGGGTTCGAATGCCCCCTCGGGCATGGATATTTGTGCCGTCTTTAGTATAAGGTAGTTCATAAGTAGTTTGTAAGTTTAGGGACTGATGACCCCGTAGTTCAGTCCCGTAAGCTTAACATACATTTGAACATTTGAGCTCACGCGCAGGGGTGTGACGTCAGATGTTTTGGATAGGCACGCGCAATACGTCGTTGCCGTTTACCGTTGTCCGTTGTTAATATCGTCCCATGTTGGAAGACTGTTCCATTTCTTCTTCAACACCAGAATCCACATTGAATTCAGTATCACGCCCTCCTCCATTCTATTGAAATTATTGAAGTGTTCTACAATTTGAATAACCTCTCTGTACAGTCTTTCGTGATATCCATTTGTGGCTGCCAGGACCTGAGTCTTATCAAATTGTATAAGGTGTTCCCCTGGTTGAAAACCATGTTCAGCAACGGCTGATCTGTCAATCTCTCTCCTTCTACAGTTACCCGTTTGGTCTTCTGGTCGATTTAGAAAACAAAAACTATGGTAGTAGGGAAGGCAAAAGAAAATGATAAAGTTAATAATGAACTAGAAGATGGCGATATAGAGCAGATTGAGAACTTCTGTTATCTGGGGAGCACAATGACTGACGACAATAAATGTATCACAGATGTAAAGAGAGAATAGCCTTGGCAAAGCAAGCTTTCCAAAATAAAAAAAATTTACTAACAGACAAGACTAGAAAGGAGGAAAAAGTTTGCCAAAACTTTTGTTTGGAGTGTTTTAACATACGGATGTGAAGCGTGGACTCCGGGAAAGGCAAAGAAGAAAAGACTGGAAGCAATGGAAATGTGGATATGGAGAATAATGACAAAAACAAGCTGGGGAGATAGCTAAAGTAATTAACAGTTCTTAAGAGAGGTGAATGAGAACAGAGCGCTGCTCAATTATATAGGAAGAAGAAAATAATAAATTATAGGGCACATATGAGACAAAACCAGTTCCTAAAAAATGTATTTGAAGGAAAAGGATTAGTGAAAAAACCAGGAGTCAGGTCAAGAGCAACGTATTTTCATAACATCAAAGAAGATATGGGGATATCGTATGAGGAATTGAAGAGCATGACAATGGAGAGAGGGATGTCGCTAAATCGACAAGGCATAGCCCTTAGTTTCCGGCCGTGAAAGTTTGCATTTTACTCCGAACTACCTTCAAATATCAGACGTGACATAAAGTCATTCATGAGGTATGCACTCACGATTAATTTCAATTATGTAGGTCACAGGTGATGAATCAGCTTTATGTTTATTGACGTGTTTCGATATTTTTATTATCCGCAAAATCCCGGTGTGGGGTCTTGGTTTCTGAGGATTATCAAAAATATCAAAACGCGTCAGGCTGGGGTCCTGGATTCTGAGGATGATGAAAAATATCGAAACGCGTCGATAAACATCTAACCTATTCACCCCCTATAGTCTATGTTTAACAGCGTTCTTACTAGTACTGAATAATATTTGAAAATCTTTAAATACGGGGAGTCAGTTTACTGCTACAGTTTTGAGTTATTTCTATAGTAATTATGCTGTTTTCTTGACTATGTAGGCAAAATCTCACACTCCTGATTTAAACTGCAGAATAACCAATATCGAATGGAACGAAAAGAATCTTAAATTCAGATAACAATACAGAGTAATGATCCGTTGTAGACTCATCTGCTACATTTTTTTCCTTTCGGTGCAAAGTAGATTCATATTTCAGTCAGTTTGCTGCGCCTAATTTTTCTTCGCGAAAAATTTGCTACCTAAACGCCTGGGTACCAAAAAATAAGATTATCACTTTGAATATTAATTATAAAATTTAATTTTTATTGGAGAACGGGGAACGGGAAGAAGAGAGGCGAATTAACAGTAATGAGGCTTAATTTACGCGTTATTAGGGCTCATTTTTTAAATTTCCTGCCGCCTAACGGCCCTTAATCGGCGCGTTCGGCGGCGGCGTCTGGCCCTGAGCCCTTTCAGCAGACCGCGGCCGCGGCCGCCATTTCTCATCGGCGTTGCAAATGCCTGGCAATTACCCGTAACGACTCGGGCTGGACGAAGAATCGGCTGCCAGGGCGAAACGCTGCACCGCGTTTTCTGCTCGAAAGGGTTTTGCAGCCGGTAAACATTCGGAGTTGCCGGTAATGTTCTTTGATTGCTGCGCTTATCCGAAGCAGCATTAACCACAAGAACACTTGCAGTTTCGATGTGCAGACAGTAGAGTCGTATTTTTACAGCAACCTCTATACAGTTAAAATACACCACCGACACACATCGTTTTAACTTTGCATACTTTGCCATTAGTATCACCTGAAATTTGGTGTTATACTCTGAATGTGAGAATGTCTGTAGAATGTTTTATAAACGCAGACAAAAATTCAATGTAATTTAAGAAAAATGTTACCCGTCACTTTATTTTGAAATGTGCTTTCTTTACTCATGAATCGGTTTTGGAAAATTTTCAGGTTTATCGTCTACATCTTCATCTACATGGGATACTCTGAAATTCACATTTATGTGCCTGGAAGAGGGTTCATCGAACCACCATTATACTATTTATCTCCCATTCCATTCTCGAATAGCGCGCAGAAAAAAAGAACACCGGAATCTCTCCGTTGAAGCTCTGATTTCTTGTGTTTTATTCTGATGATAATTTCTACCTATTTCAGTGGGATTCAACAATATATTTTCGTATTCGGAGGAGAATGTTATTGAAGTTTCGTAAGTAGCCCACGCCGCAGCGATAAGCGCCGTTGTTGTAATAATTCCCACCCCAGATCCTGTATCATTTCCGTAACGCTGTCTCCCCTGTATCGTGACAATACAAAACGAACTGCCCTTCTCTGGACTCTTTCGGTGTCCTCCGTCAAACCCACCTGATAAGGATCCCACACTGAGCAGCAATACTCCAAAAATGGACGGACGGACGGACATTGCAGGTGTTCCAAGTCAATTTCAAGTGTAATGTTGAGTGCTGGCAACCAACATCACGTTTCAAATAAATGAACTTGTAACACTAGCACCGTCTGAAGACGACAGTTTATGAATAAAAGAAGTAACAATTCTAAATGTAGTGTTTTATGCCTTTTTTTAATTATATTGAAATTATCGGTCATGGATTCTAAAAACATCCGTAATGGATTATTTAAATAAACACAGACGAAAAAGCATTTATTAGTAAGGACTTCAGCTGCAATTCTTCGTTAAATGGGTTCATAGTTTCCAACAGAATGTTATTAATTATTATACCAAAATATTATCCAGATACTTAAAAGGAGTTGGAGCAGTCCCCACTCCCTGTCCTAAAACTCCCCACAACAATTACGTTGAAATATGTCAATTTTGGTGTCCAGAGAAACTTTTTCACAATTATCTGAGGCTGTACCAAGCATATGAGGATCTTTTCGGCTGTGTGTGAGGCTGCACTGACGTTTTGGAATGTGTCATAATATTAGTCACAGTAAAGCAGTTTGTTGTTGAAAATGGCGAGATAGTCATTCGAAGTAGCCCTACCAGTGAGAGTATTGTTACAAACGGCTGAATACCACAATACAGATGCCCGAATCGTGACGGAAGCTCCCCTGTACTTAACTATGTGATGTAGGCATGTCGAATCATAAGTTTCTTTCGGGTTATTAGGTACATTACCGTCGTTGTCAGTAAGAAGCAATGTAAACGACGGTTCGTCAAGGCCTTATCACTTACTTATAGAGTGTCCATGTTTTCTGATCGTGGCATCAATTCCTTCGTAGCTTTGTGTTTGCTTCGTTTATTAAGGATTAGGAACTTCAGACTATCCATGAGTATTGAGCTACAGTCGTAATGTTTGCATCGTAACGCCATTAGTCAAGAGAGAGGTGGGTTTTAGTTCCTTTTGCATGGCAGCTTTATGTTGTCTGGAAATAAAAGGTGTTTTTTTGTTCGTCGGTCTTTCTGAGTTACCTTCACGTTTCGTCCACTTTGCTACGTATATATGCTCTAATCATCGAGGACACTGTCGCAAGTGAAACGTTGAGCATTGCACCCGTTTTTGTCACTAGTGCTCCCACCAATTGCTCACCGTCGACTTAGACCACACAACCATTCAGCGCTGTCATCCACTCATCCAGGCAACTTTTAATTGCCCGAAACTGTATAGTTTTTGACGTACATTCATTGATGTATGTGGATACTAACTTAAAACGTCAAGTCTAATTCTCATGTTTTACTGAATGAACCAATCAAAATATGATAAGAAACAGCGCATTTTCCTTGTAGTTTCGTTGGCGCACTAAGTGAGAACCGTTTTCGTAAGCATTCAAGGTAGAGGGTATGTGTTAAGTTCGTTTGTAATCGGTATATGCTGTATACTGAAGAGCCAAGGACAGTGATATAGGAACGCGCATGGAAAGACATAAATATGTAAACACTCACAAGACGGGACGTATGTCAGCCGCGGTGGAGTAGCCGAGCGGTCTAAAGCGTCTCGCTGCGGATCGCGCGGTTGCTCGCCGTGGTGGTTCGAGTCCTCCCTGGAGCATGGGTGTGTGTGTTGTTCTTAGGTTAGTTTACCTAGGTTTATGTTGTTTGTAAGCTACAGACTGATGACCACGCAGTTTGATCCGATAGATTTACAATATATATATGACGTATGTCAGAAATGCCTACATAAGACAACAGGTGTCTAAAGCAGACGTTAGACCGGTTACTGCTTATATAATAGCAGCTAATCACGATTTAAGTGAGATTGAACTTCGTGTTATAATCGGAGTTCAAGAGATGGGACACAGCATCTCCGAGGAAGCAATGAGGCGGGAATTTTCCCGTACAACCATTGCACGAGTGCACCGTGAGTCTCGAGAAACCAGTAAAACAATCTACATCGCTACCTCCGGAAATTGATCCTGCAAGAACGGGACCAACGACGACTGAAGGTAATTGTTAAAAAGGACAGAAGTGAAACCCTTCCGCATGTTGTTGCGAATTTGAGAAAGTGGCAGAGTGCAAATCATTCAACGAAACATAATCGATATGGGCTTTCAGAGGCAACAGTCCACTCGCGTGCCCTACCTGATTGCAACACACTTAACTTTATGCCTCGCCTGTGCCCGTCAACACAGACATTGGAAGGTAAATGTCTCCAAACATGTTGCATGTTCTGACGAGTCTTGTATTCATTTCTATCAACCCGATGGACGTGTATGTATATGGAGACAACCTCACGAATCCATGGATCCTGCAAGTCATCAAGGGACTGTTGAGGTATTGGAGGCTCTTAATGGTGTGGGGCGTGTGCAACTGGAGTGACATGAGACCCCTGAGACGTCTAGATACGTCTCTGACAGGTGACACATACGTAAGCATCCTGGCTGATCACTTGCATCCATTCAAGTCCGTTCTGAATTCCAACGGACATCTGAAATTCCAGCAGGGCAATGCGACATCCCACACGTCCAGATTTTCTACACAGTTGTTACGAGAACACTCTTCTGAGTTTTAACACCTGCGCTAACCAACAACCTCCCGAGACGTACACTTTATTGAGCAGATACAGGATGCCGTGCAACGTGCTGTTCAGTAGGGAACCTCACCCCCTCTTAAGGTTTTCTGGGCAGCCATGCAGGATGCACGGTGTCAGTTCCCTCCAGCAGTACTTCAGACATTAGACGAGTTACAATCACGTAGTGTTTCGACACTTCCGCGTGCTTGCAGGGGCCATACAAGATATAAGGCAAATGTTCCAATTTTTTTGGTTGTTCAGTGTAATTATCATTTTTGCGTGTTCAGCTAAGCTACTCCAAACACGTTGTTTATAACTCAATTGGAGTCTTATTGTGTTGACTTATTAACATGTGATTAGGCCTATAACTTTTAGAAATAATATTATGAAATGAAATAATCACAATTTGCGATCACTTATGGCTTCACTGTACTAGGTCTAGATGTAATACCAATGCGCGGCGAATGAAAATTTGTGCCCGGCCGGGATTCGAATCCGAATCTCCTCCTTACGCGTTGACCACTGCGCCACCAAAGACATAGTGACCAACCCCGCTGCAGAAGAAACCTTCCCTGCTCCTCTCCCGCCACACCCAGATCTCCATTCGCCACACTGCCTCTTTCCTATTACCCTGATGCGGGAATACAGTATTGTATTACATAATTAAGACACTGTCGTGATAGGAAAGAGACAGTGTTGCAAATGGAAATTTGTGTGTGGCGGGAGACGTGCAGGGAAGAGTCCTCTGCAGTGGGGTTGGTCATTGTGTCCTCCGTGACGGATTGGTCATTGCGTCTGCCTCGTAAGCCGGAACTCCCGGGTTCGAATCCCCGTCGGGCAGAAATTTTCATTCGCTGCACATTGGTATTACATCTAAACCTAGTACAGTGAAGCCATAAATGATCGCAAATGGCGATTTATTTCATTAAAATGAACGCTGTAACATCGTCAAAATATATATAATTGTAATAATATTGTGAAACATTTCTTTTTTTTGCATTCAATAATAACGTGGAAATGTGGAAAATAACCCTCATGAACCACAGCCATTGACGAAGTGGGGTGGCTTGCGTGCCTCAACGATACTGGTAGCCGTTCCATAGGTGTAAGCACAGCGGACGGGGATCTCTGGTGAGACCAGACAAACGTGTGGTTCCTGAAGAGAGGCAGCAGCTCAGCAGCTACTTCAGTAGTTACAGCCACAGCAGTCTGGATGATTTACTGAACAGGCCTTGTAACATTAGTTAACGTGGCTTTGCCCTAAACTTACTGCGAACAGTTGAAAACAAGGAGAAACTACAGTCGTTACTTTTCCCGGGAAGATGCAGCTCTACTACATGATGAAGCTGATGGCGTCTTCTTGGGTAAAATATTCCGGAATTAAAACATTCCCCCGTTAGAATCACCGGGCGCGAACCACTCAGGAGGAAGTCGTCGTCAGGAGAAACACAACTAGTTTACTACAGATCGGAGCGTGGAATGTTCTATCCCTTAATCGAGTAGATAAGTTAGAAAATTTGAAAACAGACGTGGATAGATTAAATTTTGATAATGAATAATAAAATAGGAATGCCGGTAAGTTACCATGAACAGCTTAATGAATTGTCATAGGAAAAATAGACTCGAAGCCAACACCGATCACAGTATTACATGTTTATATGCCAACTAGCCCTGCCGATCATGAGGAAACCGAAAACACGTTTGATGAGACTAAAGAAATTACTGAGATAAGATAGAGAAAACTTGTTTGTGAGGTGGGATTGGAACTCGATAGTTGGAAAGGAAAGTGAAGTAAATGTAGTAGATCAATATGTACTGGGGAAAAGCAATGAAAGAGGAGATCGCCTAGTAAAATTTTAAGCAGACTTTAGTCATCGCAAACATTTGGTTCATCTTCATGAAAGAAAGTTGTGCACATATAACAGACCAGGAGACACTGGGTACCAAATGGACTTTATAAAGCTAAGGCAATTTATAGAAACCAGGTTTTGAACTACAAGGTGTATCCAAGGGCAGGTATAGATTCTCACCATAGCTTTTCGTTATTAACGGTAGAGTAAAACTCAAGAGACTGAAAAAAAGTAGAAACTTAAGGAAATGGGACGTAGAAAAATTCAAGGAACCAGAGACGGATGATCGTTTCAGAAGGAGCATTAGGAAACGGTTGTCTGAAAGAGGGGAAAGTAATACAGTAGAAGAAGAATGGGTAGCTCTGAGAGGTGGAGTAGTTAAGGCCACCGATGATCATATAGGCAGAAGGACAAGGCCTAATAGAAATACCCGGATGAAATAGGAGATACTGAACGTAATTGACGGAAGGAGAAAATACAAAAATGCAACAACTGAAGCAGGCAAAAGGAAGTACAGATGTCTGAATAACGAGGTTGACAGGAAGTGCAAACTGCTTAGGCAGTAGTGGCCAGAGGAGAAATAAAAGAGCCTACTGGAAAATGAAAGAGACATTTGGAAACAAGAAACCAGCTGCATGAATATAAAGAACTCGGATGGAAAACCGGTACTAAGGAAAAGAGGGAAAGCTAAAATATGAGAGGATTATACAAAGACCTGTACAAAGGAAATAAACTTGAAGACAGCATTATAGAAATGGAAGACGAAGTAGATGAATATGACATGTGAGATATGATTCTGTGAGGTGAATGTGACAGAGCACTGAGAGATGTGAGTCGAAACAAGGCCGATGTAATAGATAATATTCAGTCTGAACTGCTGATATCGTTGGGAGAGCCAGTCATGAATGAATGGTTCGACGTAGTAAGGAAGATATATTGTACAGGGGAAATACTCAGACTTCAAGAAGTAATCAATAATTCCAATTCAATAGAAAGAAAGTGCAGACAAATGTGAAAATTACAGACCTATTAGTTTAATAAGTCACGGTTGCCAAATACTAACACGAATTGTTTAGAGACGAATGGAAAAAGTGGTGGAATCCGAGCAAGGGAAAGATCCGTTTGGAATTAAATGTAGGAAGAAGCGAGTCAATACATTACAACTAATTTTAGAAGATAAGTTAAGGAAAGGGAAAACTACGTTTTTACCATTTATATATCTGGAGAAAGCATTGTCATTGTTTGCTGGGATACACTGTTTCGAATTTTGAAATCAGAAGGGGTCAAATATAGGTAACTGAGAGTCATATACAAATTATACAAAACCCAGACAGCAGTTATTAGGGTCGATGAGCATGAAAGGGACGCAGTGGTCGGTGAGGGAGTAAGACAGGATTTTAGTCTTTCCCCAATGTTGTTCAGTCTGTACATTGAACAAGCTGTGAACAAATGCAAGGAGAAATTTGGAGTGGGAATTAAAGTTCAGGAAGAAGAAATAAAAATATTGCGGATTGTTGATCACACAGTAATTTTTAAAGAGACAGCAAAGACATGGAATAGCAACTGACCGGAATGGACCGTGTGTTGTATAAGGAGTGTATAAGATAAATCTTAAACAGAGTAAAACAAGGCTAATGGAATGTAGTATCAGAAAATCGAGCAATTCTGAAGGAATTAAATTAGGTAATAAATGTAGTGGATGAGTTTTGTTATTTGGGTAGCAAAATAAATTAGGTTGGACCGAAGTAAAGAAGATAGGAAGAAAAGCGGTTCTTGATCCCATATTGATTTAAATGTTAGGAAGTTCTTTCTGAAAGAATTTGTTGAATTTAGCAGTGGAAGAGAGAGAAACGTAGACGTTAATGAGCTCAGACAAAATGACGATAGAAGCTTTTTAAAATTCTTGGTACAGACGAATAATGAAGAAACGATGGGTGGATCACGTAAGTATTAAGGAGGTGCTCAACAGTATTACGGAAAAAAAGGAGTTTCTGGAATCTCCAAAGAGAAGGGGTGGGCTGCTGTGATAGATTCTGAGTCACTGAGGAATAGTCAAATGCAGTAAACAGATTCAAAAGGATGTAGGTTGCCGTACGTATTCCCATATGAAGAGGCTTGCACAGGACAGAGTAGTGTGCAATGCTTCATCAAACCATTTGCGAAGTGAAGACAACAATATCAACATGCCAAATACTATTTTAATCTCACCTGCAAGGCGTTAGATAGGCCACCTGTAACTGGTTCTGGATTCTGGGTTCCCGTTAATGTTTTAGGGTTACAGCCACAGTGACAGTTACAACAATAAGTATCATGTGATTTACTGGAGCAGTAATATAAATAATTTCGAAACTTTATTGTATTACTGAGTTTTTCTTCCTTTCTGCGTATTCCTTTGTGCTGAAGAGAAGATTTTATATTTTATGGTATGCTTCATTACTGCTAAGATTGTTCTGTAAGGTACAGTCTATATAGGCAATAGCGTCCATTAAACATACACGATTCTCTATACAAAAACGAAGCCACTGTTGCCCTATCAATCTTAAATTAGTTATACGGGACATCTGTTTTCTTAACGATACGTTTGCACTTCGGTGGTGATTGAAATTTAATAATTATATAAGTATTCGTAATCTGTATGCTACCAGAATGTGTCTGAAGACCGCGAGGAATTTATGTCGATTCTGAAATTTACTTTGATGCTGGTTGGATCATGATGAAATTATAAAATTTAATACGTTTGTGCATTTAATGAATTTTTCTTGAACGCACACAGTCATGATCATAACCTCGAGTTCCTATACATCTCGTTACTGAAGTTCTGAATGCTATTCTTCTTTGGAGACAATATGATTTTCCGCTCCCCGCAAAGAATAACTGTAACGTTGTCTCTTTCTTACCCGCCTGCGCCGTGCGACCATTTCGGTGACATTTTAAACTGCAGATCGATTCTAAAAGACACAGCCCGACCTTAAGAAGATGTTTCTTCAGCGTTGTGTCCTTCGGTGTTATAGCTTCCTCCTGTGGAAGAGTAAATGGCGCTGGATGTTCCAATTCAAAATTTGCTCTTTCGATTGTCTTTTGAACGTACGTCACATGTTTCGATTCCTTCTCATCATTCAGTTTGTCTACATGTATATCCTTTACTATTGCTTTGTTCTTTACTACGCTTTACTATCGTAAAATCGTGTCTCTTCGGCGTGTAAAAAACTTACGAAAATGCTGTCGGGAACGTCTTCAATGTGCGTAGACGTTTCGACAGTTGCAAATTCCGTCATTTTTAAGGGCTCCGATATCGGGCTGTTGCACATTGCAAGGTATTTTTCATCCCTTCTCGTTACAGCCGTTCAGTTGCCTACATGAATAGGAAATTCTGCAAGATATTTTCTTGGAATACCATGACGTGAGGTGCATGTCCTACAGGTTGGTAGTTAAAAGCGATTTGATTTTCTTTTTCAGATTATAACATCAAGTTCTTCTTGAAATACTGGAAATTCAGATGGCTCACAAACAGCGTCATCGTTGCTGTATTCTTTTACACCATACTTTAAAAGAAAAATCTCTTCATCAAGAAGTGCCTTCAGCGATGAGTAGTGAATCAGTCCTTACATTTAGACTGCGAAGTATGCTAACAAAAGGTATGAGCAGCACTAATTTTGTCAGCCTAATATGTCACTGTCAACTAGTAATAACTGCAGGCAACTTTTTGTTGATGCTGCAGGTATTTTATACCAGGCTAAAAACAATTCAGAAATATCAAATAATAATACTATGAAAACAGGCCATGTCTTTGTTCAGTTCACACAAACACTATTTTCAGTTGAATATGTGTGTATTGCAGTAGTGTATCGCACAGAATTAAATTTTCTGAAATAGCCCCGTCTACTGACCGCATAGCTCTACACAAATACTTTTTCGCCCAATGGAGAAGGCAAATGCAACATGTTAACATAAATATTGATAATATTTACAATAACCGTTAATTTCGTAGGACAGTTGTATACCCTGAAGTGTTAACAAATCTTGTACAATTACCGCACATTTCATAAGTAGGTATTCCCACTGAAGTATTTAAACACAATAGGTGACTGTAGTTATTAATTTCCAAGAAAACATTTCGTCAAGTTTGAATTGTTGTTATAGCCCAACTGTACCCTACTGTGGAACGGAAATCTAAAAATACGTTTGCAATAAAGGTAAGCAGCTATGTGGATATGAAGAGCTCAGACGGTAACTTAGTACTACGGAAATAAGGAAAGGTGGAAGGAACATATAGAAGGGATATACAGGAGAAACCAAATTGAAGAATATTTTATGGAAAGGGAAGAGGTCTACATGTAGATTAGGCAGAAGATATGAAATTGCGCCAAGAATTCGACAGATCACTAAAAAACTTAAGGTGAAACAAGTCTCAATGAATAGGTGACATTCCATCATAACTATAGATATCTTTGGCGTTTTGGGGAGCCAGTCATAACAGAACTATTTTAACTGGTGTAAGAGATAAACGCGACTGGCTAACTACCCTGAAACATCAAGAAAAATTCAATAACTTCTTTGCTGTTATCTTACCCCTAAGAAGCTGGCAGCATGTCATAAACTGTAGCTCGGCGGGTCAGCCGAGTCAATCGCAAGCAGGCGTTATACCGCGACAAACATGCAACTGTAAATAAACAGAGTATTCTCGAGCCTAATTGGGTCTTTATCTTACAGAGGTCGCAACGAGGCTGAGAACCAGCAAAGTATTCCTACGACGGCACGCGATTGGCCGACGATCCCTTTTGGGGAACAGCCAGGCGACTCGCCAGTCAGTCTCGCATGCAGCAAGCAAACGATAGCCTCGCTGAAGAGTCCGAAGAAGAAGAAGAAACCCACTACGGCAAAAATTCCCCCATACCGTTCGACGCCGAATTAAGGAACCACTACGGCTTCTCCGACGGACTTCTGTAACCACCTTCGAAGTAACGTCCATTGTAAGTACTGTAGAAGAAGTTTTGTTGTAATAAATTAGTTTTTTAAGAAAAAGATTGAGTTCACAATACTAGAAAATAAATACAAACAGGCGTGAGTATGAATAAACTATTAGTTTAATAACCAACACTAATTGCAACATTAACAGAAGAACGGAAAAAATAATTACAAAGTAATGTAATTTTTTTTTTTTTTTTTTTTTTTTTTTTTTTTTTTTTTTTTTTTTCAGCAAACGCAGGAACTCACAAATCCATATTGACTCTAAGACGTATTTTAGAGGATAGGTTAAAGAAATGTAACCTATGTTGTAGCTTTTGTAGATTTGGAAAAAGCTTTTGACAATGTCGATTGGAATACACTGTTCATAAATATGAAGATAAATGTAAAATACGGGGAGAGGAAGGTTACACACAACTTGTACAGAAACAGTGCGGCACTTTCAAGAATCAAGTGGTGCGCGAAGAAGCACTGAATGATTGATAAGAGAGTGAGTTAGGTTTGTAGATGATTTCCAATGTGATTAATGTGTACGTTGAGCGAACCGTGTAGGAAACCTGAACTAAAAGTTTACAAGTACGTACCGTCACAGATATGCATATTGAAATGTGCTATCACGACATTTGCCTGGATTGATTTAGGGAAATCAGAGAAAACCAAAATCTGAATTGCTGGAGGCGGTTTCTAACCGCCGTCCTTTTGAAAGTGAAATCTTTGAGGTAATTGTCATATACAGCAAAGGAAGACTGGAAAAAGTACTTTAACGGAATGCACAGTGTCTTTAAAGGAGGAAATAGTGTGACCATTACCAAAATCAAACCGGAGGTAAAGGTGTGTAGTGTAAATCAAGAAATTCTGGGGGAAATGCTTTAGGAAATGAGGCAATAAAACATGTAAATAAGTTTTGTTATTTGAGCAACGAAATAATTAATTATGAGCAAAGTATGTAGCTGCGATTCCGATCCTTTTTGACTGTTTTCTGTGAAAGGTACTTTAGAGGCCCAGTATCAAGATAATAAGTATAACCTCACGAAAATGAACATACATATACCTACGACGCGTATGTTAGTTTCTGAATTACTTTACATTTGCATCTGCAGGTATCAGAATATGGTAGTGATATTGATTCCTGTGTTGCAGATTTCGATAAAACTTTCGAAAACAGGTTTATCTGAGCGCAACAAATATCCTGTAACGCACTAACTTCGGCAGCGTCATTCCTAACCATTATTATCAGATTTTCGCTTGGAATTTTGAGGTTTCTTAAGAATTCTGCCAATTGTGAACGGTTCAGAAAGAAATTTTCGCATACCATTTTCTTTTACAGAGACATGATATTGTGTTAAAACACTCAAAAACTTCTGTTTACTGTAAAACTGTCTTCAGGATATGGCGAAAATTGTCTAATGAAGTCTACGTGTTGAGCCTCATTATCAGTCAATTGAGACCTGATGTGTTTTACTAGGTGAAAACCCGGGGTATCCCGAGTATGTATTTATTCAATTCTTACGTTAGTTTACATCATTCTTACCTATCGTGTACAGTCCCACTCCGTCCAGTTCTGCTGTAACTGCAGTGAATTTCAGCCTGTTGTTTCGTTTTCACGTAGCTCAATACTTACGACGTCATTTCTCCTGATCAATGTGTCACATAGTAATGTAATTCTACACGGGCGTAGTGTGTAATATCAGGAAACGAAAAGTGAAATTTTTTGCAAATAGAGTTGATACTGAAGACGTTGCAAATTAAAACGTTCTGTGTGAATGGGCGTATCTTCTTGCCTATCATTGTTTGTGACGTCTTATCTCCAGAAGAATGTGTTGTATGTGGTTCTTACCTCTACAGCAATTCGTACCTTACGGTAACGGAAATGTGCACTAAATTTGGATGAAATTGTTCACATGCTTTAGGAGGAGATGTGCAACATTTTCGGTGGGTGATACAGTTTTTCGCGCATTTTATTGTTTATGAGGTCATATCTCCTGCGCTATGTGTTGTACACAATCTTTACACCCACGGCAACGTTACTACTGGTCTGAAGGACATTTCTGCGAAATTTCTCAAGATTGGAACAAAACTGTAGATTTTTATGCAATACAAGCACACACAAACACACGGACAGTACTTATTGCCTTCCTTCTCTCTCAGTCAATCTGTGCATTTATTTATTCCAGTCATTACTCTCTCCCTCCTCTCTCAATCTCTCTCTCTTCTAACTCTGATCGTCTCCTCAAAAACATTATATATATATATATATATATATATATATATATATATATATATATATATATATCTGTTACCCCACTCCCATGAACCACAGACAAGGCCGAGGTGGGGTGGCTTGCGTGCCTCAACGATACAGATAGTAGTACCGTAGGTGCAACCACAACGGAGGGGTATCTGTGGAGAGGCCAGACAAAAGTGTAGTTCCTGAAGAGGGGCGACAGCCTTTTCAGTAGTTACAGGGACAACAGTCTGGATGATTGACTTAGCTGCCGTTGTAACATCAGCTAATGTGGCTTTGGCATGCAGTTACTGCGAACGGCTGAAAGCAAGGGGAAACTACAGCCGTTACTTTTCCCGAGGACATGCAGCTCTACTGTATGAGCATATGATGATGGCATCCTCTCGAGTAAAATATTCCGGGGGTAAAATAGTCCCCCATTCGGATCTCCGGGCGGGGACTATTTAGGAGTATGTGATCATCAGGAAAAACAACACTGGCATTCTACGGATCGGAGCGTGGAATGTTAGATCCCTTAATCGGGTAGGGAAGCTAGAAAATTTAAAAAGGGAAATGGATAGGTTGAAGTTAGATATAGTGGGGATTATTGAAGTTCGGTGGAAAGAGGAACAGGATTTCTGGTCAGGCGTGTACAGGATTATAAATACAAAATCAGTTGGGGGTTTTACAGGACTAGGTCTGATAATGAATAAGAAAATAGGAATGCGGGTAAACTACTATGAGTAACACAGTGATCGTATTATCGTAGTCAAGATAGATACGAAGCCAACACCGAGCAGAGTAGTACATGTTTATATGCCAAATAGCTCTGCCAATGATGAGGAGATCGAAGAAATATATGAGGAGCTAAAGGAAATTATTCAGACAATTAAGGGAGAGGAAAACTTAATTGTTATGGGAGACTGGAATTCGGTAGTAGGACAAGGAAGGGAAGGGAAGATAGTAGGTGAATATGGTCTGGGCAAAAGGAATGAAAGAGGAAGCCGCCTGGTAGAATTTTGCACGGAACATAATTTAGATATAACAAAACCTGGTTTAAGAATCGCAAAAGAAGGCTGTATACGTGGAAGAGACCAGGAGACACCGGGAGATACCAGATAGATTTTATAATGGTAAGACATAGATTTCGGAACCAGGTTTTAAACTATAAGACATACCCAGGGACAGATATAGACTCTGACCATAACTTGTTGTTTATGAACTGTAGGCTGAAACTAAAGAAACTACAAAAATGTAGGAAACTAAGGAGATTGGACCTGGATAAATTGAAGGAACCTAAAGTTCTTAAGAATTTCAGAGGAAGCCTTAGGCAACAATTGACAGAAACGAGGGGAAATAAAACAGTAGAGGAGGAATGGGTAGTAATGAGTGATTAAATAGTGAAGACAGCAGAGGACAAATTAGGTAGGAAGGCAAGACCAACAAAAATTCCTTGGATATCACAGGAGATACTAAATTTAATTGCTGAAAGGAGAAAATATAAAAATGCAGTAAATGAAACAGGCAAAATGGAGTACAGACGACTAAGAAATGAGATTGACAGATAGTGCAAAATGACTAAGCAGGAGTGGCTAGAAGGCAAATGCGAGGATGTAGAAGAATGTATAAATAGGGGAAAAATAGATACAGCCTACAGGAAAATAAAAGAAACATTTGGAGATAAGAAAAACAGCTCTATGAATATCAAGGACTCTGATGGAAAACCAGTTCTCAGCAAAGAAAGGAAAGCTGAAAGGTGGAAAGAGTATATAGAGAGGCTCTATGAAGGAAATGAACTTAGCGGCAATATTGTAGAAAGGGGAGAAGAAGTAGGTGAGGATGAAATAGGAGATACTATACTGAGAGATGAATTTGACAGAGCACTGAAAGACCTAAGTCGAAACAAGGCCCCTGGAGTAGATGATATTCCCTCAGAGCTACTGAAGTCTCTGGGAGACAAAATTGTTTCACCTGGTGTGTAAGATGTATGAGACAGGTGAAGTACCCTCAGACTCAGAAAAATGTTATAATCCCCATTCCAAAGAAAGCAGGTGCAGTCAGGTGTGAAAACTACAGAACCATCAGTTTAATAAGTCATGGTTGCAAAATATTAACAGGAATTATTTACAGAAGGATGGAAAAGCTGATAGAAGCCGACCTTGGGGAAGATCAGTATGGGTTCAGGAGAAATGTAGGAACTCGGGAGGCAATACTCACTTTACGGCTTATCCTAGAAGATAGATTAAGAAAAGGCAAACCTACATTTCTAGCTTTTGTAGATTTGGTGAAGGCTTTTGACAATGTTGATTGGAATAAACTCTTTCAAGTTCTGAAGCAAGCAGGAGTAAAATATAGGGAGCGTAAGGTTATTTACAACTTGTACAAAAACCAGACAGCGGTTATCAGAGTTGAAGGGCATGAAAGGGATGCAGTGGTTGGAAAGGAAGTAAGACAGGATTGTAGTCTTTCTCTAATGTTGTTCAATTTGTACATTGAGCAAGCTATAAAGGAAAGCAAGGAGAAATTTGGTGAAAGAAATAAAGTTCAGGGGGAAGAATTAAAAACATTGCGTTTTACCGACGACATAGTAATTCTATCAGATACAGCAAAGGACCTGAAAGAACAATTGACCGGAATGGACAGTGTGCTATAAGGTGCATAAAGATGAACATTAACAAGAGCAAAACTAGGGTAACGGAGCGCAGTCTAAGAAAATCAGGTGATGCTGAAGCAAGGTAACGAAGCAATAAAGGAGGTAGACGAGTTTTGTTACTTGGGCAACAAAATAACAAATGATGGTCGCAGTACACAGGATATAAAATGCAGAATGGCAATGGGTAAAAAACTTTCTTGAAAAAGAGAAATTTGTTAACATCGAATATTGATTTAAACCTAAGGAAGTCTTTCTGAAGGCATTTGTATGGAGAGTTGCCTTGTATGGGAGTGAAACATAGACGATAAACAGTGCAGACAGGAAGAGGATTGAGGCTTTTGAAATGTGATGCTATAGAAGAATGCCGAAGATTAGGTGGGTGGATCGCGTAACTAATGAGGAGGTACTGAACAGAATTGGGGGAAAAGAAGTTTCTGGCATACCTTGACTAAAAGAAGGGATAGATTGGTAGGGCACATTCTTAGACATCAAGGAATTGTGAATTTTGCTTTGGAGGGAAGTGTGTGGGGTAAAAACCGCAGATGGATACAGTAAGCAGATTCAGAGACAGATGTAGGTTGCCGTTCTTATGTGGAGATGAAGGGGCTTGCTCAGAATAGGGTATTGTGGAGAGCTGCATCAAACCAGTCTCCGGACTGAAGACCACAACAACAACAACATCTGTTACTTTATACTGTGATCGATGAAAAGGACGCGAAGGTACCCTCTCTCATGCACCCCATAAAATATTACGTCGACTTTGATGTTCCTATTGTTTTGAAGGCGCAATGTGCAAAACTTCGTCAAGGTCGCAATAAAACTGTAGATTGGTGTCAACGCTACGTGTACCCTCCACCATTCACCGTAACAAATCTCATGCAGACAGGCAGTGATCTGCTTCTTTCGAAGTTGACGTGTGCTAAATTTCATCAGTATCTGAATAAAAGAATAGATTAGTGTAAGATGCTGTTCTAAAGTACCTTCCGCCATGCACTGTAAGAATTATTAAAGACATAAACGTGTGCTGCATTACCCTGGTTCCAAGATCACCTAAAATCTGACTGTGAAAGTGTGTATTGCATCAAGAACACAGTTTTTTTTGGATTGTCCTAAGATGTCACTAAACCCGCAGAAAGATGTAAACAACTACTCATGAGCAATGCCTATGCGACAGAGCAGTTATGACGACCATTCAGTTCCAGTCGGCCGAGGCGGAGCGCGTTGAGGCGCTATGCTATAATGCGCGATGCCGTTCCCCGTCGGGGGATGGAATCCCCCCCATCGGGCATGGATGTTAGTGTAGTCTTAGTATAAGGTAGTTCATAAGTAGTTTGTAAGTTTATGGACTGATGACCCCGCAGTTAAGCCCCATAAGCTTTACAAACATTTGATTTTGAGTTCCAGTCGTAACACCAAGAAGGAAGAGCATTACTTTTTTTTTTTTTTTATAATTCTTTATTATGGCTTTTGGTGACAGTGACCATACAGCCAGCGGTTATTACATTGATAACATTACAATAGAAGTGAAATTCTTACAATGTACAGCACAATATTAATAAGTATGTTACATCATATAGCCTTAGAATAAAAGTGGAAAAATAACATGTAAAGACGTTAAACAATACATATTTAACAGTACGACAGATATTTGTAATACAATAAAAGTGCAGAAAGCATAGGACCAAATGAGAGGTGCAAAGACAAATAAAAGTCAAAATATAATATAAAATCACTTATGCAGTTTCCCGCTGTGCATGTTCAAGGTAAACACACTAGCTCTAAAATTAGAGCTGTATGCCAGTGACTTTGAGGTAGTCCTTCAGTAAAGTGTACTTAAGCTTGTCGAATCCATGAAGGAGGACAGTGACACTTGTGGGGAGAGGGTAACCCCTCGCGACCAGCGTTCGGTAGAATACACTTTCTGCGGCCGTGTACTTGGTGCATGTCAGTATGATGTGGTTGAGATCCGCCACTGCCGTTACATCTTTGTCGCAATGCCGAGAAGCGATGATTTTCAAACGGTGTAGGTGGGCAGGGTAACATCCATGCCCCAGTCTCATCCGAATGATAGACGTTGCATGACGTCTACTAAGCGTCATCGATGAAAACCACGGTCGTGAGGAGACATTTGGTTGTATAGCTGCCAGGTGTCCTCCCTTAAACACATGAGAGAGGCGCCATTCGTGGTCCCAAGTGCGATAGGCAGCTTTCCGAATCGTCGTTCGTAAGTCTGTATATGGAATTGGCGTGGAGCGTTGTTGTCCTTCCGTAATACTTCTCTTGGCAAGGCGGTCTACTGTTTCGTTATGGGGTATACCTCGATGTCCTTTAATCCAAAGTAAGTGGATGTCTATGCCCACTGTCTGTGCATTTGTTATGGCCTCCAAGACGTCCAATATATATCTATTCGTTCGTTTGTCAAACATCGGATGTTGTAATTTTTTCAGCACGCTTTGAGAGTCCATGAGGATCAATATAGAGTTAAATGTTCGTGTGCCGTAATAAATGGCCTCCCTGATGGCTAGTAACTCTGCCGTGTAAATAGATGACGCAGGCGGAAGCGCAAACATTTGGTAGGTGCCGTTAGAGGGGCAAAAGAAGGCGTATCCCACCCCTGCTTCAGTTTTAGAGCCGTCAGTATAGATGTGAGCATGCTGTGGCCAGTTGCGGAGAAGAAACTGTTCCACGTCGAGAGTGATGTTGGTCCCCGTTGTGTAGTCTGATGGCAAATGTGTCACCGGGACTGGGTTGAAAAACAGATGATAAGAATAACGGAAACAAGGAAGTTTGGTGTCCTGTATGATGAGTGGGAAGAGATGTCTCCATTTCTCGTAGCTGCGAACCAGTAAAGGAACTCGGGTCACGCCTCTTCTGTGATGCATTTCTGTTATGTTCCAAAATTGGTGTACCGTTTTGAGAGAGGCACTATCACATATTGACGCTCGGCTGAGGAGGAAAATATCGGACAGCATCTGTCGACGTATAGTTAACGGCATTTCAGACGCTTCCACGAGCAAGGCGTTGGTGGGTGTTGACTTCATAGCTCCGAGAACAAGACGAAGCATTCTGTACTGGAGGACATCAAGTTTGCGCAGGGTCGATTGCGCTGCAGTAGCGTAGACGATACTGCCATAATCCAAAACGGAGCGGATCAAGACCTTATAAAGAGTAAGGAGTACCATCGGATCGGCTCCCCACCAAACTCTGGCAAGCATACGCAGGATATTTGCAGTAGTGTCCACTTTGTCCAAGAGATATTCAACATAGCGCGTCCACGTCAGTTTGCTGTCGAAGTAAACACCAAGGAACTTAGCATATGACCGAACAGGCAGTTTGTATGGACCGAGCTGAAGGTCTGGAGAGAAATAATTCTGTCGTTTCCTCGTGAATATCACCACAGTAGAATTTTCAGGCGATAGCGTGAGTCCGTGTTCTAACTCCCATTCAGCCAGTTTTTCACATGCAGTAGTAAGCCATATGTTAGTCACCCAAAAGCACGACGATTGGGAGTATATACAAACGTCGTCCGCGTACTGTAGAACTTTGACAGTAGGATGAAAGATAGAGTCTAAGTCGGCAACATACAAGGCGTATAGCAAGGGGCTTAATATCGCACCTTGCGGGAGGCCACGGGAAACGATTCGTGGGCCATGTAACACATTGTCTTGGTCACGGATATAAACAGTGCGGCAACAAAGTAATCTGTATATAATTCTTAACACCTTTAGCGGGAGATGCAAAAGTTGTAATTTATTTATAAGTTTATGTATCAAAACATTGTCATAAGCCCTCGAAAAATCAAGAAAAAGA
This sequence comes from Locusta migratoria, assembly GCA_026315105.1. NCBI lineage: Eukaryota > Metazoa > Arthropoda > Insecta > Orthoptera > Acrididae > Locusta > Locusta migratoria. The sequence goes on along the minus strand of CM048744.1, from coordinate 274,922,230 downwards.
GCCGTCAAATACCCATTTGTCAGGAATGTTTTTTCGATGCCCATAGCAAGAGATGTTATATTATCGTAAGTGCTCTTCCCCTTGCGAAAACCGTATTGTGTCCGTGGGAACAGATCGTGATGCTCTAACCACCATTCTAACCGGACCTTAAGGAGACGTTCAAAGGTCTTGCACACACATGACGACAATGCAATGGGTCGATACGACGTTTCCTGACCAGGGTCTTTTCCAGGTTTCAATATAGGAACCAATACCTGAGTGGTCCAGTCGGTTGGAACAGACCCCTCTCTCAAGATATCATTAAAGATATTCAAAAGAATAAGTTTTGCATCATCAGACAAATTGCGTATCATGGAGGTATCTGGTCATGCCCGGGCGACGTATCGGTCGAGGGCGGCAGCGCACTGTTGAGTTCAGCGAGGGAGAACGGTGAGGTGAGATCATCTTGAAGATCTTCAACGGCGATATTTGTGGTGGGATCAATGGGTTCTGGCATGGCCGTAAGAGGTGCTACAATGTTGGCAAACTCGTCTATCCAGGTCTGTAACCGCTTGGGAGGCATTGGTTTTCGTTTGAGTGAGTTAACTTTCGACCAAATCCTTCCGACAGGAGTATGCAGGGATAACTGTTCACAAAATCTCTTCCAATGTTCTTTTTTACAAGTCTTGAGAAAGCGTTTGGTAGTCGCATCTATACGTTTGTAGGCGAGGTAGTTTTCCCATGTGGTTTCCCGTTTAAAACGGCTACATGCCAGTCTCCTTTGCGCCACTCGACGCGAGCACTCTTGGTTCCACCAGGCAACCGGCAGACGTCTACTGCCAGTTACCACCCTCGTCTGTGGGATTGACTGCGATGCTGCTAGGTTGATGCAATTCCTATAATGAGCGTACCTTGTTTGCGGTGACAACTCGGTGGGGAACGACGAAAGTTGTGTATCCATGATGGCACTATACCGAGACCAATCTGCCCTCCTGACATTCCATTTGCGAGACGGCCGACAGACCGTGTTCGGTGATGAGGTTGGTGAAGAGAGCAGAATAGCATAATGGTTGGAACCCATAGGATATGAAAGTACAGACCATGTAAAGAATGAAGAAACAGACGCTGAACACAAAGTCAAATCGACTGCTGATGGTCTCTGTCCGGGTAATGGAAGTAACGTAGGGGATCCATCATTGAGGACGATAAGATTGAACTCGTCGATAATATCAAGAATGCCATCACCCAGCCTATCGTTATATGCACACCCCCACAATCTGTTGTGTGCATTAAAATCCCCGCAGAACAGAAATGGAGGTTCCAACTGTTTACCAGAGCGGACCACTCTTCAATGGTAATGTATGACCGTGGTCGGCTGTAGAGGGCCACAATAGTTATTCGCCCAATTGGAGATGAGAAGTTTACTGCTATCACTTGAAAGCTTTCAATACCGTCATGAGAAATCAGAACAGGGGTGTGATGCAGCATATTATTGATAAAGAGGGCGACTCCTCCTCGACCATCATCTCTGTCTTGGCGGTAAACGTGGTATCCTTGGAAGCGTACGATGGTATCTGGTTGAAACCATGTCTCAGAGATGGCGGCCACTGCTATCTTCCGCATCCAAAGTTCACGTTGAAGTACACCCTTGTTGGCAATCGCAGATCGCGCATTCCACTGCAGTATTTTAAATTCCGCCATTGTTGTTAGAAGTAAGGAGAGTCGTTAATAGTTGGCGAATAGGCTGTATCTGTAAAGTTCCAGGTGGCATTGTTTTCGCGTCTTCTATGAGGTGAAGGATAAACCAGATAATTTTCTCTACGATGTATTCACTATTGTTACGTGGTGGCACTGCTTGTTGTCCGTACTGAGGAGGATACGGGTTGGGTGGTAAAGGGGCCTGTGGTAGATGTTGGGAGATAGAATATTCGTGACTAACGTCTGAAAATCCCTGACGCCAGACGGGTCTGGAAGTTTGTTTTTTTCGCGTGCCGCTCATGACGGAGCTGACACCCGCTCTGTCTGCTATGGGAACATCATTCCGTTGATACCTGTCGTCCTTAGGTGGTGAACGCAGCTGGGGCGCCAATGGCGGCATTGGTGGCCCCGTAGAACGCTCTTGTACAGCGACTTGCGGTTGCTGTAAATGCCTTGGAGGTAGGGGCGGGAAGTCCGCAGAACTCTGAGGGCTAGGAGGCTTCCGTACGGCCGCGGAATATGTGGGGTGCGGTCCACTGAGTGCCCTTCCTGACGTGGCGTACGCCCTTGCAAGTTGTAGCTCTTGCTGGTGGAGAAAAATGGGGCATGACCTCTCAGTGACAGGGTGCTGTCCAGAGCAATTTAAACAGGTCGGAATCGTCGCAGGGCACGAATCAGCTTGGTGCTGACCGCCGCATCTGCTGCAAGGAGTATGGCTTCGACACTGGTTTGCCCGATGATGAAAACGCCAGCAATTTGTGCACTGAATGACTGGGGCAACGTACGGTACCACTGGGCAGCGTGCCCCCAGAATAGCAACATGAGAGGGTAATGTCTGAGAGCGAAACACCACCATGCAGACTGGAATGGGTACTGTGAGCTCAGGATTGGAAGGATGTTTCTTCGTGTATCGTTTTATACTTGTTACAGGATAAACACTTTCCATGGCATCTATTATCTCTTTGTCCGTTAGGCTGGTCTCTACGTCATGGATAATGCCATACGTATGGAGTAAAAAGTTAGGGATGTAAACATCGAACTTATGATCTTTGAAAGCAGGGACATTTAGTAAGTTATTAGCAGCTGCAGCAGTTTTCAGTTCTATCTTAACTCTGTTCTTGCCTGAGGAACTAATGTCAACAATATCGTGCTTGAGGTGAGAGCTGTAGGGATACAATAACTTGCCCACTGACATGGGATGGAGTTTGCCAACGTTTTTATCTAAGCTCTCCACGAAGACAATGTATGGGCCTGCATCTGTCCGACTGTATCGGTTATTGATACTCGGTCGAGTAACGGTGGCAGGAGAAGCAGATGTCTGTACCGGCGTGCGTTCTGTGTTTGCCTGTCCGGTGCCGTCGGTAGAAGACGCGTGGGAAACCGGTACCTGGCTCATTTCACAGTCCGTGACTGAAGGAGAATCGACACACAGTCGTTTACTATGGGGACCACTTTCTTGCTGCTGTTGTGCAGCTGTATCGCCACTAGGTGATATGCTGGAGGGGTCGCAGGAATAATTGAGGTGCTGACTAACCTGTTGTAACTCATGTTGTTGATGTTGTTGCTGGAGGAATTGCTGGTGTTGCCGTTGTTGCAGCTGCAGTAGCTGAAGCTGTTGCTGCTGGGCCAGTTGCTGCTGGAATTGTAGGTGTTGGTGGTGTAGAAGCTGCGGTTCTTGTTGCTGCTGTGGCCCTTGTTGTTGTGCATATTGTAGGTCCTGTGTTGGTAGTTGACTCTGCTGTACGTCAGCAGGGTTGTCGGACATCACCGGCAGCGGGAGAGCCGTCGCTGCAGGTTGATTACATATTTCCATGGCGGACTGGATGACCTGACCCGTATTAGGAGGGTCGGCAATTTCGAAGATACACTGAGTAGTACTGCTACCACGAACGTGTGGTTGAGACAACACACACAATTCCGGCGCGCACTACTCTGCACGTGAACGTTTCTCCCCGAAAAGGCAGATACGAGTATACAAGCGCACGGAAGAATAAGTACGTAGCACCACACTCGTCCGCGAAACGTAAACAAAGCGCGACCGCACAGAGCGCAGAAGTAAACGCGTCCGGACTCCGCGGGAGGCGGAAGTAGACTCGAGCATTACTTGTGTTGACTGTAGTTATGCCACGCCTAGAAGTCAGTTTCGAAGTTTAATAGTATCGTCATTGTTACTTAGGGTCAGGAAGGATTTTCATCAACGGAAGTTTCCAAATATCACGGAGTGACCGAAAGCCATGATTCTCGGATGTGTAGAAAGAACTGATATATAGGAACTGTCTATGACTTGCCTCACTCTGGCCTCCCTAAGACTACCACAGCAGCTGCTGAACGCAAATTATAGATTTAAGTTCGGAGGAACCTTGAGAGGAGCGTCAATATACTGAATAATGATTTTCTTGTAGGCACAGGACGCCGTGTTTTGACTCAATCTGGACATTATGAGCGGCGTAACATGCAATTTCACTGCCGACGTCCATGTCCCAACTTTGCCACATAGACACGATGAAGCGCAGTACAGATGGGCCTAAAATCATGCTGTATTGACTGGTTAAAATTGGTATCAAGTGCTATTCACAGATGAGACTCACATCTGCCTTCATACACTCGTCGACCAGTCTGAACGTCTTAGACATACCATGCAGCTTGTTCAGCATGGTGGAGGTCTCCTGATGTTTTGGGGTGGCAGTATGTGGGGCCATTGTACGCCACTGACGGTAGTAGAAGGCAGTCAGAAGGTTATACCGTACAGGGATGACATCCACCGACGTGTATTGCCACCATATCAGCAGCATTGCGGTACTTGACTCATCTTAATGAACGACAATTCTCTCATTCATCGAGTACATATTGTGAATTCGTTCCTTCATGGTACTAATATTGCAAGATTAAAATGGCCGGCATGTTCCCCAGGGAAGTGCTATAGGGCTCCTATATTCCTCATTTTTATAAACGATTTAGGATAAAATGTGAGTAGCTCCCTTACACTGATCCCCGATGATGCTCACTTATCGGTTAGTAAAGTCACCAGAAGATCAAAAGCAACTGCAAAGTGATTTATATAAGATATCTGTGAAGTCATCATATCACCAGTAAAAGCAGTCCATTAAACTCCATTTAACGATATATCAGTCAAATCTACAGGCCGTAAATTCAGCTAAATATCTAGGAGTAACTATTACAAACAACTTAAACTGAAAAATATAATAGGGAAAACGAACCAAAGACTACCTTTCATTGGTGGAACACTTAGAAGATGCAACAGTTCTACTAAAGAAACTGCCTGTACCACACTTGTGCGCTATGTTCTGCAGTATTTTGCGAATTGTGGTATCCCCGCCAAGTGGAACTGACAGACAATTTAGAGAAAGTACAGAAAGTACGAGTTGAGGTGGAAGTCATTTTAAAAAAAGCATTATTCGTTGCAACGAGATCTAATTGCGAAATCTCTTTCACTAACTTTCCATCCCGAATATGAATATATTGTGTTGTACCCACCGGCATAGAAAGACATGATTAGCAAAATGAAATGCGGGGCGCGCGGTTGCTCGTCATGGAGGTTCGAGTTAGCTACGGACTGATGACCACGCAGTTTGGTCCGATAGATTTACAAATATTTGAACATTTTTTTGCAAAATGAAATAAAAGAAATCAGATTGAAAACGGAATGATTTATGTGTTCCTCTTTTCTGCGAGCTATTAGAGAATGGTACCGTAGCGAAACCTTATAAAAGCGGTTCGATGAACCCTCTGTCATGCACTTAAATGTGACATACAGAGTATTTATGTAGATGTAATCCAGACATGACCCCTGTGGACCATGCCAGGGATATCTTGAAAATGGCGTTAGAAGTCGGACAAACTGGACCAACATTACCTAGATGATGCTGTGGATAGTATGCCACGACGAATACAGGCATTCAGCAGTATAAGAAGACATGTTACCGGTTGTTATGGGTACTGATGCATGCTACAATCTGAAAAACTAATTGGTAATCTCTACGTTATTGTCGAACAACTTGTCATTATCAGGTTTCATGAGCAACAAAGAGAATTGAAATGTTGTTTCTGTACACCTCTGTTTCATTTTTACGTACAGAGTCATGAACCCGTAGGATCGTGGTGAAGCATCAACTTTTCATGTGCGTCTGTAGACAGTACCGTTGCTCTCTTTTAGAGTGCAGCGCATGAAATTCGAATATAATCCAAAATGGCGATGCCTATACAAAATTATAAATTTTGATTTTTTCGATTTTTCTACATTTTTATCCAAGCGAACAAGACAAAATAAAATAAAACAATCCATTCCTGAGTTTTAGTAAGACTTCAATATCTACTTCTACCTGGATACTCTGCAAGTCACATTGAATTTAGTAGGTTGTATAAGAATTTAAGAAGTACGACAAGCCTAACTTCAATGCAGCCAGGACAGTTTGAGATAGATGAGACTGTCTATAGTGATGATAGTGGCAGTGAAACCTCATGTTTTAATTCGGAATTGTCAGATGTTTTTCTTATAGCAATGTCTTTGACAGAACCTCAAGTGAATTATTGGAACAGTAGGAATAGATCCCTTATTAATAGCTTCCCATTGCGGAATCCCTCCCTCTGTTTAAATTGTGACTCCTGGGACACGAGTGGCAGCAGCTGTCAATTGTCAGACTTTCACTGTGCAGCATGAATCCTGAGTCAATCATCGATGCTTTGTGCAAGCTATTCTAAACATTATGCGATTTATAAAACACTTTCGGGTATGAGACCGCGTTACACAGACCCTGATGAAGGCCGTTTGCAACAGCGGTCGAAACGTCGGTAGAGTTTATAATATGACGACGCAGCTCATACCCGGAAGTATTTTACTGATAGTGACAACAGTCGCGGAAGCCTACGTTTGCAATTTCTGTGATTGACTCACCAGTCGACTCGTAGAGAGGGCCCGTCCTTGTGTGACCGCACCTAGAAAAATAGAGAGCAACATTCAGAGCACTGATAACACACACATTTTCTTGATTCTCATTTAACCCTTAACTGCCCTGGCGAATATAGGTAAATTCATAACTTTGTGGGGTCATTTATACAGCAATTTTTTTTGGTGGGGGGGGGGGGGGTAAGTAATTTTAAATGATTGTTTTTCAATATGTATAATAAATAATGATCAGGTTGTAAGCTAAACAAATTCATTTTAACTTAGAAGTAAGAACAAGAAATTACTTTAAAAGATTTGAATTCTTCTGAAAATTTTTGTTTTTAATTCACACGAACATTTGTTTTCATTAGAAACAACGTTATTTTCCATTATTTACACTTCTAAAGACATGGTTCTTGCCATGTGAAAAAGGAAGAAAAAAGGAGATGATTTTCGAATCACATTTGTTGAAAATCTTATTTTGAATATTGATTTATAGTTATTTTCAATTTTTCTAAATTTTTACAAAAAATATTTTTCATGACCTTTTCTAGACTTAGCAGTAGACCTTAAAATCTCCATTGTAGCACTTGGAGCATGAAGTCGAATTTTGTGTTCACGATTTCATTGACACAGTTGGCAACACCTCATCGGTAGGGCATGTCACGGGTTAGTGTGTGGTTCAGGCAGAATTATTTTCTCGATCATACATTTATTCCTACGACTTAATACACACGTTGCAGCTGCTCTAGCAAAATGACCATCTACACTGTCTACATGCTGATCATTATCTCCCTTTTTCGATTGTGTTTCATCTCCTGACCTTTAATGTACATCAGATTCATCTTCTTGTTCATTTGGAACAAAATGAGGATGTCATTGGAATTTTCACCAAATATTTTTGATCCACTATCATGAGCGGTTTCTTCCAAATCAGCATCATCATCATAAACTTAAAAGTCAATATTACAGTGAAAATTTTGTTTCAAAATATTCGCTACTTCTTCGAGCAATAAAGCATGAGATCTTCCAGTTAAGTTTTATTGTTTTCTAAAAGATATATACGATTTCGTTGTAAAATAAGTGTAATAAATAACATATATCACTGAAAATGTAAAGTACTGCAACACAGTTAAAAGCCCACACTGGAACCCTGACGCGCTCAAATAAGATCCCGAAGGCCACTGGACAGTAAAAGACACTTGTTGATGGTGCAGCATTGTAATCCGTAGCAATTTACGGCAGGACTGCAGATCTATCCGTTGAACTATTACCTTCAATCCTTTTCTTGCTGGATCTTTCTCAGGCCGTAGTGATGTGAGAGATATGATGTTTTACCGGTTTCCCGATATTAACGGTGCACTCGTGAAGAGCTCGTACGGGAAAATCCCCACCTCATCGCTAACTCGAAGATGCTGTGTCCCATCCCTCGTGCTCCGACTATAACACCGCGTTCAGACTAACTTCAGTCGTGATAAACTACAATTGCGGCAACAATAACCGGGTCTAACTCTTGAGCCAGACACCAGTTTTCTTACATAGGCGTTGCCGACGGCAAAGCCGTCATCTGGGTGTTTATACATCCCCGTGTTTGTATACACATTTCTATTCTAGTTTCTTTGGCTCTTCAGTGTATGACGAATCCTTTCGGTTGGTTAGCTTCTGATAATATGTAAATTCGACGCATTCATATAACAGTATGCAAAGAATAATGAAAAGCAATTCTATTCATTATTGGGCAAATATATAGCCTGTATGAGATGAAATATCTCTCTCTTTATCTATTTATTTTTACAGCATTTTTTTAAAGAAAATCGAATGATAAGTACACTACTGGACATTAAAATTGCTACACCAAGGAGAAATACAGATGATAAATGGGTATTCATCGGGTAATATATATTATACTAGAACTGACATGTGATTACATTTTCATGCAATTTGGGTCCACAGATCCCGAGGAAAAAAGTACCCACAAAAGCCACCTGTGGCCATAATAACGACCTCGAGTCAAACATAGCTTGGATGGCGTGTACAGGTACAGATGCCCATGCCGTTTCAACACCACAGTTCATCAAGAGTAGTGCCTGGCGTATTGTGTCGAGCCAGTTGCTCGGCAACCATTGACCAGACGTTTTCAGTTGGTGAGAGATCTGTAGAATGTGCTGGCCAGGCCAGCAGTCGAACATTTTCCGTATCCAGAAAGGTCCATACAGTACCTGCAACATGCGGACGTGCATTATCCTGCTAAAATGTAGGGTCAAAGTGCCGTCGATGCCACCCCATACCATCACGCCGGGTGATACGCCACTATGGCGACGACGAATACACGTTTCCAATGTGCGTTCACCGCGATGTCGCCAGACACGGATGTAACCATCATGTTGCTGTAAACAGAAGCTGGATTCATCCGAAAAAATAACATGTTGTATGCGTGCAGCCAGGTTCGTCGTTGCGTACACCATCGTAGGCGCTCCTATCTGTGATGCAGCATCAAGGGTAACCGCAGCCATGGTCTCCGAGCTAATAGTCCATGCTGCTGCAAACGTCGTCGAACTGTTCGTGCAGAGGGCTGTTGTCTTGCAAACGTCCCCATCTCTTGACTCAGGGCTCGAGACGTGGCTTTACGATCCTTTACAGTAATACGGATAAGATGCCTGTCATCTCGACTGCTAGTGATACGAGGCCGTTCGGTATTGCCCTCATGAACCCACCGATTCCACATTCTGCTAATAGTCATTGGATCGAGGCAAACGCGAGCAGCAATGTCGCTATACGATAAATCACAATCGCGATAGACTACAATCCGACCTTTATCGAAGTCGGAAACGTGTCGATGCGCATTTCTCCTATTTACACGAGGTATCACAACAAATTTTCACCAGATAACGCCGGTCAACGGCTCTTTGAGTATGAGAAATCTGTTGGAAACTTTCCTCGTGTCAGCACGTTGTGGGTGTCGTCACTGGCGTCAATCTTGTGTGAATTCTCGGAAACGCTTATCATTTGCATATCACAGCACCTTCTTTCTCGGTTAAATTTCGCGTCTGTAGCCCATCATCTTCGTGGTGTAGCAATTTTAATGGCCAGTAGTGTAATAAGAACAAGCCACTGTGGAGGTTAATGAGATACGAGGCACGTCCGGGAAGTAAATTCCGTTTGATAATAAAATGAAATTATACACAGATACAGAAGAAATTTTTATTGCACAAAATTTTACAACTCTTAAACTACTTTTCCAGATAACTTCCGAAATTTTGTAGGTACTTGCCATAGTGTGCCACAAGTTTCTGCATGATCCTTTACAGAAGGTTGCCGCCTGTGTATTCGACCATGTCGTAACAACTCTTTATCATCGTTGAAGTGTTGACCATCAAGGACAGATTTTAGGTATAAGAAGAGATGAAAGTCGCTAGGAGAGAGGTCCGAGCTGTATGCAGGATGTTCAAACAGCTCCCATTGAAAATTCCGTAAGAAATGTTTGGTCACATTCGGTGTGTGAGGTCAGGCATTATGGTGAAAAAAAAAAAAAAAAAAAAAAAAAAAAAAAAAAAAAAAAAAAATATTGACAGTAATCCTCTTCTTACACCTAAAATCTGTCCTTTGTGGACAACACTTCAACGATGATGACGAGCTGAAAGAACATGTTACCACATGGTTGAATACACAGGCGGCAATATTGTATGAAAAAGGCACACAAAACCGTGCCATGCTATGACAATTGCCTACAAAATTTCGGAAGCTATGTAGAAAAGCAGTTTAATAGTAGTAGATTTTTGTACAATCATTAATTTTTTTGTATCTGTACTCGTTCGTTTATATAACCAAACGGAAATTACTTTCTGGACGTGCCTCGTATTTCTTCTCCCCGAATGCTAGTGATATGCTAAAACGAAGGGTGCTTTAGCGGTGCCTAGAGGAGGAGCGTGCAGTACGCGGGCGACAGGCTGGCTGTAGCGTGGCAGGTGGCAGGTGGCAGCACAGTGGCTGCCGGCGCGAGGTGTCTCCGGCGTACCCGCGGCGCTGCTAAGCGCGCGGTGAGCCCCCCACGGGCGCGGCTAACGAGCTGCACAATGGCCGACCCCGGCCAGGGGCCTGCCTGGGACTGCCGGACTCACCGCCGCTCAAAGCGACCACCCCGCGCTAATGAAGCCGGCAACCACGGGGGAGCCGCGCACTCCACGCCTGTGCGGCTTCTCCAGCCGCGCCGTAGCGACCGCTGTCTGCGCAACGGTCTGGCCACACCTCGCGGATCGTTGCGTGCGCACAGCGGATTCGTGCAGATACGAGATCTGCGATGACCTAGAAGTTGCAGGTTTGAGCAAACTCGCGCAAATCTGTGGTTTCAAATCACATCTGTACAGACATGCTGAAACGCGTGGGTAGATCACCGCAAATTTGAGCCCGTGCAGACTTTTTTTCGCTGCGTGTGTGCACAGTGAAGGAGATTGGCTGACATTCGTAAGTGGTTTACGGAATACACTGTCGAATGTAAGGGATATTTATCGAACACATTTGCGGGAAGAGAAAAGCAAAGGAAATAGTGAGAGACACAAAGAAATCAGCTTCGTACAATTATTTCATAGTACAATTATGATTGGTTAATCCTGCAGCTAACGGGGATCCTGTTATTTAGAAATAAATAAAAGTAAGAATTCGTTATGAACCGTATTCCGTAAGGAAGTATCAAAACTCTCTTCGAACTGATGTAGAAGGGTACGAAGTTTGCAGACCAAGTTAATTGAATTTTGTTAGTCTTAGCAGCCACTGTCTACGCCATTTCCTCTGCGTTTTTCCCTTCTGGCGTTTTGCAACATTCTTTGCAAACAGCGACGTACACTCCTGGCCATTAAAATTGGTACACCACGAATATGACGTGCTACAGACGCGAAAGGAAGAAGATGCTGTTATATTCAAACGATCAGCTTTTCGGAGTTCTCGTATAAGGTTGGCGCTGACATGAGGAAAGTTTCCAACTAATTTCTCGTCGGCCGCACTGGCCGAGCGGTCTGCGGCGCACCAGTCACAGTTTACACGCCCGCTACGGTCGAGGGTTCGAAATCCCGCTTGGACATGGATGTTTGTGTCGTCTTTAGTATAAGGTAGTTCATAAGTAGTTGGTAAGTTTAGGGACTGATGACTCCGCAGTTAAGACCCTTAAGCTTAACAAACATTTGAAAATTTTGAACAACCGATTTATCATACACAAACGGCAGTTGACCGGCGTTGCCTGGTGAAACGTTGTTGCGGTGCCTCGTGTAAGGAGGAGAAATACGTATCATCACGTTCCGCCTTTGATAAAGGTCAGATTGTAGTATATCACGATTGCGGTTTATCGTATCGCGACATTGCTGCTCGCGTTGGTCGGCAATACGGAACGCCGTGCTTGATCTCAACGGCCTCGTATCACTAGCAGCCGAGATGACAGGTATTTTATCCGCATGGCTGTAACGGATCGTGTAGCCACGTCACGATTACTGAGTCAACAAATGAGGACGTTTGCAAGACAGCAACAATCTGCACGAACAATTAGACGACGTTTGCAGCAGCATGGACTATCAGCTCCGAGACCATGGATGTGGTTACGCTTGATGCTACATCATAGACAGGAGCTCACGCGATGGCGTACGCAACGACGAACCTGGGTGCACGAATGGCAGAACGTCTTTTTTTTATTTTTTTTTACCTTTAATATATTTAACATATGACCAATATCTCTTAGGGTTTTCAGTCAAATTTCGAGTAATAGTTTCGCTGTGAAAAGTATTGTAGGCATCTCGCATTGAAATCCTCGCTAAATTTCGAGCTTCTGTGTAGGATCGCCAATCCTGGGGAATTTGTGTTCGTTTAAATGTAGGATGCCTTTTCCTTTGCGTTTGAAATAGTGTCCTGACTTGTTTAGTGTACCAAGAGGAATCACCGCCTTCTTTTATTAATTTACGTCTCACAAGTGCACCCAGACACGCTCAATCAGGTTTAAGCATGCAGCACAAGCTGGCCACTCCATTCATCCGATTCCCTGAGTTTCCAGCATGTTCTGCAGCAGTGCATCTGTGTGGGGACGGGCGTTATCGCCCAACACAAGGAGCCCACCTAGTATGGCACCAACGTAGAGCACAACGAAACATTGAAGGACTCGTCTGTATACCTTTGAGCAGTTGAAGTGCCATTTTCAACGACTTAGAGGTCCGTATGTCAGTCGATATTAACTCCTGCCCACACCATGTGTGGTGGTGTTTCTTGTACATAAACAGGATTGTCCCTAGTTTCACGTTCTCTTCAGATGAGGAAACGACGATTGTTCGGCTGAACAAAAAATCTTGACTTATCTGTGTGCACAACCCGACGCCATTCGTTATGACTCCAATCGTGATGTTCCTCCGCCTGATTTCTGCGGACCAAACAGTGTCGTGGTCTTAATGGGGCACACACCATAGGCCTCCGAGCGTACAGGCTATTTTCCTGAAGGCGATTTCGAACTGTTTGTCTTGATATAGTGCGTTCTGTTTCTGTCTGGACGGTGCGTTGCTGCTAGTGGCTTTCGACCTCTTGTCTCGACTGGCTGTAAACGGGTGATAACTGTTATCTCTTGCTGATTTTACCAGTGGACGTCCTTGATTTTGTCTTCTTTTAACGACGAATATCGACGTTATCCGGCTGAAATCCCGAAACCTTATTGAGCAAAGACTTGATAGGTACATGAAAATCTTTGTTGCCAACAGGTACAGGAAAGTTGGAACTAATTTTCCACGTAGTTACCAAACGATTTGGGACACTTGTCGAATCAGCTTTGGTGTTCCTGTGCCGTAATGTCTTATGCCTGTGTGTGGAGTAAACGTGTGACAGTCGTCTTCACCTCTCCATCGTTTCCTAAACGCAGGCGGTAGGGCACGAATTTCTTGAGGTCCAAGAAAAGTTAGAATGTTTACTGCGGTGTTGTGTTAGTCCATGAAAATACTCTCCCCACAGCGCACAGCAACTGTTTTGTAGAAGTTCGGCTGACAGCTGTTTGATTATCCACCATGGGGTCCTGATCTCGCTCCCAGCGATGTACACCTTTCGTTACACTCCAAGAATTTGCTGTCTTCCTGGTAACGTCCCAAGAAGAACTGAAGACAACTGTACCACGCTGGTTCTATTCAAAGTCCGCAGGCGTGTACCACAAGTATCTCAGTTCTCTTGGTGACTACGTCGGAAAAAACACTCAAATATTGCCTGTTGTAATTCCGCCTCCGCAACTCAGACTCATCATCAGTATTTCATCACCATCGGCACGCAAGTCGCCAACGATGCGTCAAGTAAAAAGACTTCAATTAAGGCGGCCGAATAATCACATATGGGATCTCCACAACAAAAACGCTATCCGATCATTTCATATATTTTTCACGTGTCTATCTTGTGATTGTTTAAAAAAAATTGATGGGCCTCGTATTTCGGAGATAAGAGGTTGTAAGAAAATAACATAACTCCATACTCAGGCGCATATCCTGTTGTATCGAAAGTGGCACACAACAATTAACATTAGGCGTGGGCTTAACCAAAATACAATTTATTACAACAAGTGTTGTGACACAATCTGTTAGACAAAGGTCTGTCGGTGGCACGCAATAAGAGCGAAGTCCGTGATTGAGTCCGAATCGAATATATAGAAGCGTAGCGAGACGTCCTGATAGCGTGAAAGGCGTGAGACCAGCACGAGACTGTTCGATTCGTTCGTGCGTGAGCTTATAAAAGCGGGTGGCGTAGGAATACGCCAGCCATAACTCAGTCAGCTGTGGCATGTCTGCTTGCGATTGGAGAGGCCACAAGGGGGAGCAATATTTCGACGAGACGCCGGCTGTGGTTGCTGTGGCCGCGTCGGTGCTGTCAGGCTGTCCGGAGCTGCGCTTGTGCTGGCACAATCTGCAGGTCATGGCGCGGACATTTACGATATCGCATATCATATGAGGAATATGATGAACTCAATATACGGTAATTGGCCCTATTATTAGTAATAATAACTGATGATACACGCCTTGGAAATGAATCAAAGAGACTCTCGAGATATGTGCATTGCCTACAGCTGTCCATGCTGTTCTCAGCATGATGAACTCAATGTACGGTAATTGGCCCTATTGTTAGTAATAATAACTGTTGATACACGCCTCGGAAATGAATCAAAGAGACACTTGAGATATGTGCATTGCGTACAGCTGTCCATGCTGTTCTCAGCATGATGAACTCAATATACGGTAATTGGCCCTATTGTTAGTAATAATAACTGTTGATACACAACTCGGAAATGAATCAAAGAGACTCTCGAGATATGTGCATTGCGTACAGCTGTCCATGCTGTTCTCAGCATTATGAACTCAAGTAATTGGCCCTATTGTTAGTAATAATAATTGTTGATACACGCCTCGGAAATAAATCAAAGAGACTCTCCAGATATGTGCATTGGGCACAGCTGTCCATGTTGTTCTCAGCATGATGAACTCAATATATACGGTAATTGGCCCTATAGTTAGTAATAATAACTGTTCATACATGCCTCAGAAATGAAACAAAGAGACTCTCGAGATATGTGCATTAAGCACAGCTGTCCATGCTGTTCTCAGCATGATGATCTCAATATACGGTAATTGGCCCTATTGTTAGTAATAATAACTGTTGATACACGCCTCGGAAATGAATCAAAGAGACTCTCGAGATATGTGCATTGCGTACAGCTGTCCATGCTGTTCTCAGCATGATGAATTCAATATACGGTAATTGGCCCTATTGTTAGTAATAATAACTGTTGATACACTTCTCGGAAATGAATCAATGAGAATCTCGAGACACGTGCATTGCGTACAGTTGTCCATGCTGTTCTCAGCATGATGAACTCAATATACGGTAATTGGCCCTATTGTTAGTAATAATAACTGTTGATACACGCCTCGGAAATGAATCAAAGGGACTCTCGAGATATGTGCATTGCGTACAGCTGTCCAAGCTTTTCTCAGCCTGATGAACTCAATATACGATAATTGGCCCGATTGTTAGTAATAATAAATGTTGATACACCCCTCAGAAATGAATCAAAGAGACTCTCGAGATATGTGCATTAAGCACAGCTGTCCATGCTGTTCTCAGCATGATGAACTCAATATACGGTAATTGGCCCTATTGTTAGTAATAATAACTGTTGATACACGCCTCGGAAATGAATCAAACAGACTCTCGAGATATGTGCATTGCGTACAGCTTCCCATGCTGCTCTCAGCATGATGAACTCAATTGTCGGTAATTGGCCCTATTGTTAGTTATAATAACTGTTGATACACGCCTCGGAGATGAATCAAAGACACTCTCGAGATATGTGCATTGTGTACAGCTGTCCATGCTGTTCTCAGCATGATGAACTCAATATACGGTAATTGGCCCTATTGTTAGTAATAATAACTGTTGATACATGCCTCGGAAATGAATCAAAGAGACTCTCGAGATATGTGCATAGGGCACAGATTTCCATGTTGTTCTCAGCATGATGAACTCAATATACGGTAATTGGCCCTATTGTTAGTAATAATAACTGTTGATACACGCCTCGGAAATGAATCAAAGAGACTCTCGAGATATGTGCATTGCGTACAGCTGTCCATGCTGTTTTCAGCATGATGAACTCAATATACGGTAATTGGCCCTATTGTTAGTAATAATTACTGTTGACACACGCCTCGGAAATGAATCAAAGAGATTCTCGAGATATGTGCATTGCGTACAGCTGTCCTTGCTGTTCTCAGCATGATGAACTCAATATACGGTAATTGGCCCTATTGTTAGTAATAATAACTGTTGATACACGCCTCGGAAATGAATCAAAGAGACTCTCGAGATATGTGCATTGCGTACAGCTGTCCATGCTGTTCTCAGCATGATGAACTCAATATACGGTAATTGGCCCTATTGTTAGTAATAATAACTGTTGATACACGCCTCGGAAATGAATCAAAGGGACTCTCGAGATATGTGCATTGCGTACAGATGTCCATGCTGTTCTCAGCATGACGAACTCAATATATGGTAATTGGCCCTATTGTTAGTAATAATAACTGTTGATACACGCCTCGGAAATGAATCAAGGAGACTCTCGAGATATGTGCATTGTGTACAGCTTCCCATGCTGCTCTCAGCATGATGAACTCAATTTTCGGTAATTCGCCCTATTGTTAGTTATAATAGCTGTTGATACACAACTCGGAAATGAATCAAAGAGACTCTCGAGATATGTGCATTGCGTACAGCTGTCCATGCTGTTCTCAGCTTGATGAACTCAATATATGGTAATTGGCCCTATTGTTAGTAATAATAACTGTTGATACACGCCTCGGAAACGAATCAAAGAGACTCTCGAGTATGTGCATTGCGTACAGCTGCCCATGCTGTTCTCAGCATGATGAACTCAATATACGGTAATTAGCCCTATTGTTAGTTATAATAACTGTTGATACACGCCTCGGAAATGAATCAAAGAGACTCTCGAGATATGTGCATTGTGTACCGCTGTCCATGCTGTTCTCAGCATGATGAACTCAATATACGGTAATTGGCCCTATTGTTAGTAATAATAACTGTTGATACACGCCTCGGAAATGAATCAAAGAGACTCTCGAGATATGTGCATTGCGTACAGCTGTCCATGCTGTTCTCAGCTTGATGAACTCAATATATGGTAATTGGCCCTATTGTTAGTAATAATAACTGTTGATACACGCCTCGGAAACGAATCAAAGAGACTCTCGAGATATGTGCATTGCGTACAGCTGCCCATGCTGTTCTCAGCATGATGAACTCAATATACGGTAATTAGCCCTATTGTTAGTAATAATAACTGTTGATACACACCTCGGAAATGAATCAAAGAGACTCTCGAGATATGTGCATTGCGTACAGCTGTCCATGCTGTTCTCAGCATGATGAACTCAATATACGGTAATTGGCCCTATTGTTAGTAATAATAACTGTTGATACACAACTCGGAAATGAATCAAAGAGACTCTCGAGATATGTGCATTGCGTACAGCTGTCCAAGCTTTTCTCAGCCTGATGAACTCAATATACGATAATTGGCCCGATTGTTAGTAATAATAAATGTTGATACACGCCTCAGAAATGAATCAAAGAGACTCTCGAGATATGTGCATTAAGCACAGCTGTCCATGCTGTTCTCAGCATGATGAACTCAATATACGGTAATTGGCCATATTGTTAGTAATAATAACTGTTGATACACGCCTCGGAAATGAATCAAACAGACTCTCGAGATATGTGCATTGCGTACAGCTTCCCATGCTGCTCTCAGCATGATGAACTCAATTGTCGGTAATTGGCCCTATTGTTAGTTATAATAACTGTTGATACACGCCTCGGAGATGAATCAAAGACACTCTCGAGATATGTGCATTGTGTACAGCTGTCCATGCTGTTCTCAGCATGATGAACTCAATATACGGTAATTGGCCCTATAGTTAGTAATAATAACTGTTGATACATTCATCGGAAATGAATCAAAGAGACTCTCGAGATATGTGCATAGGGCACAGATTTCCATGTTGTTCTCAGCATGATGAACTCAATATACGGTAATTGGCCCTATTGTTAGTAATAATAACTGTTGATACACGCCTCGGAAATGAATCAAAGAGACTCTCGAGATATGTGCATTGCGTACAGCTGTCCATGCTGTTCTCAGCATGATGAACTCAATATACGGTAATTGGCCCTATTGTTAGTAATAATTACTGTTGACACACGCCTCGGAAATGAATCAAAGAGATTCTCGAGATATGTGCATTGCGTACAGCTGTCCTTGCTGTTCTCAGCATGATGAACTCAATATACGGTAATTGGCCCTATTGTTAGTAATAATAACTGTTGATACACAACTCGGAAATGAATCAAAGAGACTCTCGAGATATGTTCATTGCGTACAGCTGTCCATGCTGTTCTCAGCATGATGAACTCAATATACGGTAATTGGCCCTATTGTTAGTAATAATAACTGTTGATACACGCCTCGGAAATGAATCAAAGGGACTCTCGAGATATGTGCATTGCGTACAGATGTCCATGCTGTTCTCAGCATGACGAACTCAATATATGGTAATTGGCCCTATTGTTAGTAATAATAACTGTTGATACACGCCTCGGAAATGAATCAAGGAGACTCTCGAGATATGTGTATTGTGTACAACTTCCCATGCTGCTCTCAGCATGATGAACTCAATTTTCGGTAATTGGCCCTATTGTTAGTTATAATAACTGTTGATACACAACTCGGAAATGAATCAAAGAGACTCTCGAGATATGTGCATTGCGTACAGCTGTCCATGCTGTTCTCAGCTTGATGAACTCAATATATGGTAATTGGCCCTATTGTTAGTAATAATAACTGTTGATACATGCCTTGGAAACGAATCAAAGAGACTCTCGAGTATGTGCATTGCGTACAGCTGCCCATGCTGTTCTCAGCATGATGAACTCAATATACGGTAATTAGCCCTATTGTTAGTTATAATAACTGTTGATACACGCCTCGGAAATGAATCAAAGAGACTCTCGAGATATGTGCATTGTGTACCGCTGTCCATGCTGTTCTCAGCATGATGAACTCAATATACGGTAATTGGCCCTATTGTTAGTAATAATAACTGTTGATACACGCCTCGGAAATGAATCAAAGAGACTCTCGAGATATGTGCATTGCGTACAGCTGTCCATGCTGTTCTCAGCTTGATGAACTCAATATATGGTAATTGGCCCTATTGTTAGTAATAATAACTGTTGATACACGCCTCGGAAACGAATCAAAGAGACTCTCGAGATATGTGCATTGCGTACAGCTGTCCATGCTGTTCTCAGCATGATGAACTCAATATACGGTAATTGGCCCTATTGTTAGTAATAATTACTGTTGACACACGCCTCGGAAATGAATCAAAGAGATTCTCGAGATATGTGCATTGCGTACAGCTGTCCTTGCTGTTCTCAGCATGATGAACTCAATATACGGTAATTGGCCCTATTGTTAGTAATAATAACTGTTGATACACGCCTCGGAAATGAATCAAAGAGACTCTCGAGATATGTTCATTGCGTACAGCTGTCCATGCTGTTCTCAGCATGATGAACTCAATATACGGTAATTGGCCCTATTGTTAGTAATAATAACTGTTGATACACGCCTCGGAAATGAATCAAAGGGACTCTCGAGATATGTGCATTGCGTACAGATGTCCATGCTGTTCTCAGCATGACGAACTCAATATATGGTAATTGGCCCTATTGTTAGTAATAATAACTGTTGATACACGCCTCGGAAATGAATCAAGGAGACTCTCGAGATATGTGCATTGTGTACAACTTCCCATGCTGCTCTCAGCATGATGAACTCAATTTTCGGTAATTGGCCCTATTGTTAGTTATAATAACTGTTGATACACAACTCGGAAATGAATCAAAGAGACTCTCGAGATATGTGCATTGCGTACAGCTGTCCATGCTGTTCTCAGCTTGATGAACTCAATATATGGTAATTGGCCCTATTGTTAGTAATAATAACTGTTGATACACGCCTTGCAAACGAATCAAAGAGACTCTCGAGTATGTGCATTGCGTACAGCTGCCCATGCTGTTCTCAGCATGATGAACTCAATATACGGTAATTAGCCCTATTGTTAGTTATAATAACTGTTGATACACGCCTCGGAAATGAATCAAAGAGACTCTCGAGATATGTGCATTGTGTACCGCTGTCCATGCTGTTCTCAGCATGATGAACTCAATATACGGTAATTGGCCCTATTGTTAGTAATAATAACTGTTGATACACGCCTCGGAAATGAATCAAAGAGACTCTCGAGATATGTGCATTGCGTACAGCTGTCCATGCTGTTCTCAGCTTGATGAACTCAATATATGGTAATTGGCCCTATTGTTAGTAATAATAACTGTTGATACACGCCTCGGAAACGAATCAAAGAGACTCTCGAGATATGTGCATTGCGTACAGCTGCCCATGCTGTTCTCAGCATGATGAACTCAATATACGGTAATTAGCCCTATTGTTAGTTATAATAACTGTTGATACACGCCTCGGAAATGAATCAAAGAGACTCTCGAGATATGTGCATTGTGTACCGCAGTCCATGCTGTTCTCAGCATGATGAACTCAATATACGGTAATTGGCCCTATTGTTAGTAATAATAACTGTTGATACACGCCTCGGAAATGAATCAAAGAGACTCTCGAGATATGTGCATTGCGTACAGCTGTCCATGCTGTTCTCAGCATGATGAAGTCAATATACGGTAATTGGCCCTATTGTTAGTTATAATAACTGTTGATACACGCCTCGGAAATCAAAAAGAGACTCGGAATATGTGCATTGGGTACAGCTGTCCAAGCTTTTCTCAGCCTGATGAACTCAATATAAGTTAATTGGACCTATTGTTAGTAATAATAACTGTTGATACACGCCTCGGAAATGAATCAAAGAGACTCTTGGGATATGTGCATTGGGTACAGCTATCCATGCTGTTCTCAGCTGCTTAGTGCATCGGCAGTGCGGACTAGGTTGTACGGCAGTAGGCCTAACACCACCCCAAGTCACAACAGGAGCTGCAAGTTTAATATGGCGATGCCGAAGACCGCGACATCCAGCCTTGCGATACTGCAGCTACATGCAGCGACATGGCAGTGTGTCCTACAAGAGCATGACGAATTCACGCTACTAGATGGTAGCTAGAACTCATGAGCTATTTAAAAAATTTGTCACCGATAAACTGTAGAATACCGATAGCTCCAGAGTAAGGCAAAAAATTTTAATTACTTTAGGAAATAATGCGTAAAAAGAGTGATGTGCATTAAATTTACAAAGCGAGATGTTCGTGGACTATTTCATTTACAACTTCAAATACGAAAATAGGCTATGAAAATCACCGGATTAGCCGCGCGTACTGTAGCGCCGTGTTGCGGTGCGCGCGGCCGTCCGCCCTCGGGGGTTCGATTCCCCCCTCGGGCATGGGTGTTTGTGTTGTCCTTAGTTTAGTTTACCTTTGTTTAAGTAGTTAGTAAGTCTAGGGACTAATAACCAAGCTGTTGAGTCCAATAGATTTACAAACATTTGAACATTTTTGAAAATCGCCAACCAAATTCTTCGAAAATAAAATGAGGAGTACAGATACTTTCGACTATGTCCTTTATGAGTTCTTCTTTTCTGACTACAAACCATCAACAATTGAATAGTATGAAATAAGTCTTATTGGAAGTCAACAGTAAATCATTAAATTCTGCACGTATATGCGAACAGTCCGTGCAGCATAAGGGTAGGGCGTATGCAGACAAAGGTGTAATTTTTGCGGCCACTGTCTCACTTCCCTTACCATCTTATATTTTAATTCCTGCAACTACAACCCTTTCACCTGTTATTTGTGCAAAGTTTGATGTATTCTCTTTACAGAGTAACACAAATTATTTCTCAATTTTTTACCAGTATCTTTATGTTTAGTGTAAACACATGTATCCGACTGTAGGCCTACCAAACACATAGAATTCCTACTGAAGCATTATATCAAGATATTTAAGTCAGAAATGTAATTTTGCACGCAACTCGTATGACATCCTAGTGTTATCTCTCACTCTCTCTCTCTCTCTCTCTCTCTCTCTCTCTCTCTCTCTCTCTCTCTCTCTCTCTATCTCATAAGTTTGTTGTTACTCCAAATGCCTTAAGCACACATTTGTGAGAAATTGTTCAGAACACGTTCATGATTGTGTAAATCAAATTATCGCCCAGAATTAAAAAAAATAAAAATAAAAATAAAAGACTGACATAGGAGGAACAATTTAAAAATTTCACTTCAGTCTTCCACAAAGTCCAAAAGAAAATTTACGAGCTAGTTATTTTTGGACACTTCTTATCCCAATCAAAATTCTTAATTATATGTACAAAATCACAGAAACAGTTACAGTTTCATAAACCTCACGGTTATTAGTCAAATTCTTCACAGATTTCCAGCCGAAACATTCTGTCATCTGTACACAATATTTCTGCGGTCCAGCTGGCCACCATCATCAGGTGAGGAAGCTAAGGCGCTTTCCCCGTGACTGACTGAAACTGTGGATCGGCTGGCTCTAGATACGCAACGAAAGTACGAAGCCGCATGCACTAATTATAGAGGGGGCGCGTTTACTCGTAGCTGCTGCCCCCTGGCGCGAGAGAAGTTGCAGCGCCTCCAGTGGTGGCTAATGTCGATAACGATAGATCGTTATAGATTGTCATTCGTTGCCATTTGATGCTGATGCCGATGTTTACTGATAACACAGGATTCCACAATTTACTCAGAAAATAACCACTGTCACGATTAATTGTTTTATCTGTTATTCTGATTTCAATTGATTCTTTCAAAACACAAACCCAGTTATGGGAGGTGTTTGCAACAACTTGTGTCTCGTCGTACAGCATCCTGCTTCCCTCTGAGAGACAGTGTTCAGCCACCGCGTACCATAAGTGCAACCACAGTGAAACAGGAAAAATCGAGTACGAACTTCTGAAAAATGAGATTGACAGGAAGTGCAAACTGGCTAACAGGAGTGGCTAGAGGACAAATGCAGAACCGTAGAAGAATGAATAACTAGGGGAAAAATAGATACCGCCTCCAGGAAAGGGAAAGAGACATTTGAAGACAAGAAAAGCAGCTCGGACGGAAAACCAGTACTAAGCAAAGAGGGTAAGGCTGAAATGTGGAGGGAATATATAGAGGGCCTATACAAAGGAAATAAACCTGAGAGCAGTATTCTAGAAATGGAAGACGAAGTGAAGGTAGATGAGATAGGAGATATGATACTGCGAGAAGAATTTGAAAGAGCGCTGAAGGACATGAGTCGAAACAAGGCCCCTGGAGTAGATGATATTCCGTCTGAACTGCTGATGTCGTTAAGAGAGCCAGTCATGAAAAAATTGTATCACCTGGTATGCAAGAAGTATGAGACAGGGTATATACCCTCCGACTTCACGAAGAATATTGTAATTCCAATTCCAAAGAAAGAGAGTGCAGACAAGTGTGAAAATTACAGAACTCTCAGTTTAATAAGTCATGGGTGCAAAATACTATCTCGAATTATTTACAGACGAATGGAAAAACTTGTGGAATCCAACATTGGGGAAGATCAGTTTGGATTTAGGAGAAATGTAGGAACACGAGAGGCAATACTCACATTACGACTTATCTTAGAAGATAGGCTTAGGAAAGTGAAACCTACGTTTTTAGCATTCGTCGATTTCGAGAAAGCTTTTGACAATGTCGAGTGGAATACACTCTTCAAAATTCTGAAGGTATCAGGGGTAAAATATAGGGAGTGAAGAGTTATAATCTACCAATACAAAAACCAGACAGTGGTTATTAGAGTCGAAGGGCAAGAAAGGGTTGCAGATGTAGCGAAGGGCGTAAGATAAGGTTGTAGCCTTTCCCAAATGTTGTTCAATCTATACATTGAGAAAGCAGTGAAATAATGGAAGGAGAAATTTGGAGAGGGAATTAAAGTTCAGGGAGAAGAAGTAAAAAGTTTGCGGTTTGCCGACGACATAGTAATGTGGTAAGAGACTACAAAGGATCTGGAAGAGCAATTGAATGGGATGGACAGTGTCGTCAAAGGAAGATATAAGATGAACATTAACAAGAGTAAAACGGAGGTAATGGAATGTAATGTCAGAAAATCAGGCGATGCAGAAGGAATTAGACTAGGAATGAGACAATAAAAGTAGTAGATGAATTTTGTTATTTGGGTAGCAAGATAAGTTCTGATGGCCGAAGTAAAGAAGATATAAAATGCAGAATGGCTATGGGAAGAAAAGCGTTTCTAAAGAAACTAAACTTGTTAACATCCAATATTAATTTAAATGTAAGGAAATCCTTTCTGAAAGCATTTCTCTGTAGTGTAGCATTGTATGGGAGTGAAACGTGGACGATAAGGAGTTCAGACAAAAACACTGTAGAAGCTTTTGAAATGTGGTGCTACAGGCGAATGATGAAGATTAGATGGGTAGATCACGTGAGTAATGAGGAGGTGCTTAACCGAATTGGGGAGAAAAGGAGTTTCTGGCATATACTGACAAAGAGAAGGGATAGATTGGTTGGACACATTCTGAGACGTCAAGGAATTGTCAATGTAGCATTAGATGGAAGCGTGTGGGGTAAAAATCGTAGAGGGAAACCGAGGGACGAATATAGTAAGCAGATTCAAAAGGATGTAGGTTGCCGAACGTATTCTCAGATGAAAAGACTTGCACAAGACAGGGTAGCGTGGAGAGCTGCATCAAACCAGTCTGCGGACTGAAGACCACAACAACAACAACAACAACATTTGTAGTGGCAGCGAAATTGATTCGGTCATTAAAGGAATACGGGGTCTGGCAGGAAAGTTTCTCAATTTCATTAACTGCACACATTAGGACAATTAAACCCGTGGAGCTGATAGAGGCGTCATTTGGCTACATGCAGTGAAATCTTTAAGTACCTAGGGTGAACACAAGTGAATTTATAACATATTTCTTGAGGGTGTGTTGGTACTACTCGTCGGAAAGGTGGCGAGTTCAAAACTGGAACAAGATTACGCCATAAAATTTTGTGTAACACTCAAGTATAATGCAGCAGAAACTATTAGAAAATTTTAAAAAAATTTGCTGAGTGGCATACAAGCAGTTCACCACGACAGAAGAAGTCCAGGAAACGCAAATAAAAATATCAAGGTCATGTTAATTTGCTTCTTTGATCATCTAGGCGTGATCCTTAAGGAATTCTCTGAGATAATCATATTTATTCCGTTACCTTCTTCTTTTGTTACTTTTATTATCTTGTTCGTCAGTTTTAAGTTTAAAATTCGCTTGGATGGTTGGTCCTCTCTGTCAGAACAAAGACACCGAAGGTAGCAGAGGGGTCTGGTCGAGTGGCCTGTCAATTACATAACCACCACTTGCGCTCATTTACGAAATAACTGCAATGGAGCCGGCACCGCTGCCGACCAGCATACGAAATACTCTCCGCTTCCTTCCCTTGTCCTATCCACACCCATCTACATCTACAGGGGGAACTCTGCAAATCACATTTAAGTGCCTGGCAGAGGGTTCATCGAACTACTTTTATACTGCTCATCTCCCATTCCATCCTCGAATAGCGCGCGGGAAGAAATAACACCTGAATCTCACCGTTCAAACTCTCATATTTTATTGTGATGATCTTTTCTACCTATATAAGTGGGAGTCAACAATATATTTTCGCATTTCGAGGAGAATGTTGGCGATTGGAGTTTCGTAAGTAGCCCACGACGCAGCGATAAGCGCCGTTGTTGTAATAATTCCCATCCCATATCCTGTATCATTTCCGTAACGCTGTCTCCCCTGTAACGTGGCAATACAAAAGGAGCTGCCCTTCTTTGGACTCTTTCGATGTCCTCCGTCAAATCCACCTGATAAGGATCCCACAGTGGGCAGCAATACTCCAAAAAAAAGGACGGACAAGCGTAGTGTATGCAGTCTCTTTAGTAGTTCTGCTGTTTTTTTTAAGGGTTCTGTCAATGAAACGCAGTCTCTGTTTCGCCTTTCCCACGACTTTATCTACGCGTTCTTTCCAGTTCATGTCTGAAGTAATAGTAATTCCTAGGTATTTTGTGGAGTTTGCAGCCTTCACTTTCGATTGATTTATATTGTAAGCAATCGATTCAGTATTATACATGTAAGATAAACATCATGTTTACTCAAGTTCGTATACCAGAGTACTAGCCACTCCTTTTTAGGTCCCATTCATTCATTAAGGGACCAAAAAGAGCCAATCTTAGTACGTTCGTATGATATTAAATCTCTTTTAATGCGACTATAACGACATTCTATATAAAATGGAGGGTGGGCATATGGACAGAGAAATTGTATGGAGGAAGGTGTGTAGGCAGATGTAAAAATAAAAGATGATATTCACGAAAATAACCCAAAGAACAAGAATATACACCAGAAATAATATGGAATAAGATAAGTACTGTGGGACGGAGGGGGGGCAAAGAAAGAAGAGAGAGTAGCAAGAGGGGGATGAGCAGAGAGCATTGAATCAGGAGATACAGGGAACAAGAGAGGAAGGTGAGACATAGCGTAAAATGAACAGGGAGTGGGGGAAGGGAGGAAGATGGCAAAGGGGTATTGCTGCTCGTTATGGGATTCCCACTCCGTGGGACTGATGGAGGATATAGAAAAAGATGGAAGAAGGAAGCTTATTTTGTATTATCGCGATGAAGGGGAGAGACTGTCAATGAAATGATGCACGAGTTGGCGTGGAATTAATTGTAGAAAAAGGCAGTATTTGTCCCGACGCGACTGGTTGGAAATTTCTGTCACCAACATTCTCCTACTAATGTGAAAATACTGTGTTAGCACCAAACTACACAGCAATACGTGATCAGCGTAATAAAATTAGATAAATTAAATCGAAAACGGAAAGATTTACGTGTTCCTTTGTTCCTCGCGATATTAGAGAAGGGAATGGTAAGGCACTTAAGCGTTATTAGCAGAGTAAATATGTAGATGTAGATGATATTATACGCGTCGAACACGTACGCACATGCAGCTGCGGTTAAGTCAATTAACATCCGCGGAGTGCACCGATGTCTTGTTTATTCCTCTCCTCCCTTGAGCTATAACCTCTGGCTCGTTGATGTTATTATAGGAGACAATTTCTGGCAAGTCCAGAAGAGTGACTGAGAGAAGCTTCATAGAATGCTTTCCAGATTAATAGTACACTTCTTGAGCCTACAGACAGAAGGAGCGGTAGTATTACTGAAACCAATATGTCGGTTAGAGGCAGAGTGCTTCGCAAATGATGTTACCGTCTACGTCTGTCACAGCAAAATTTATGCGCCGCCGCTCCGTATGTTGGAGGGTACTCTCAGGAAACGGGAAACCATGCGTCAGAGACCGCACCTGACTCTCTACGAGCGGGGACGCGCCCCCTGGAGAGCAAACACGGCCGAGAGGTTCTGCCGGCAGCAGTTGCACGCCACTGCAAACACCTGCCAGGGCCCTCGACGGAAGGCACCCAGCCTCCGTCTGGGCACGAGCCACTATGTGACTCACTGGTCGACGTGTTGTGGCTAGACCGCTACCGGCGAACTCGCCCAGTACCGAGTGTTCGCTTTGGCTTCGGAAAATAGTACTACTACATAAGAGACCACTTTGATGATTAAATGCTCTTTTTCCAGAGGTATCTTCTCCTACCTATCTGTACTGTAATGAAACTGTAAAATCACCGTGTCAGTCGTTACTGAGTTTGGACGTATTTACCTGCAAAACGTCTCAATGAACTTCCACGAGGTTTTCACAGGTAACGTGAACGTTGTTACAGGCAAAGTACGGGAAGCGTTCATCTAAATCAAATAGTGGTAAAACAAAATTCTGTGTATTAAATTTTTAACTCTGACAGTGGTATGTATCCTTTGTGTGGTTTGAAAATGTAATCTCCGATACAACTAGACGAATTTGTAAGGAGTTTTCACCGGTAAGAGAAGCGTAGATTGGGGCAACATCAGGCCTCATTTCATCACCATTATATCAGAGAAACAAAAAATAATGTAGGCGTTTTATACAAAACTGTTTATTTGTTTTCATGCAGTGAAGGCTTTCACGACCGGCTGAAATAATCGCTGTTGTATCTTCCGGGTTATGTGGTCGTGGTCCAAGAAACATATCTGCTCCTGACGTTTCGTCCAGAGCTGCGCTGGACATCTTCAGAGGTACTACTGGTAGCGGTGAGTCTTGCCGACTCGGCAAGACTCACCGCTACCAGTAGTACCTCTGAAGATGTCCAGCGCAGCTCTGGACGAAACGTCAGGAGCAGATATGTTTCTTGGACCACGACCACATAACCCGGAAGATACAACAGCGATTGTTTATTTGTTTGTTCAAACGCGCTAATCTGGACATTAATTGCGTTTTCACAGGTAAGTGGAGCAAACATTTGAGCAGAACTAAGACTTTGTTTCGTCACAACAGGATCACAAAAAGAAATTCAAGGTTATAGTGTTAAGCGTCATGTCTGTGTTTCTCTATTTGAACAGCACATTCCCAAAAACTACTTGGAGAATTTGCATGCAGTTTCACAGCTAAGTGTATGGCAGCATGTTTCAAGAATAGACTAGGTCTCATTAAAGTTGGTTCACTGAAACGAAAGGAATCATAGTTTGAAGTATTTTATCTAAGGCCACTGTGTCTGTATCTTTGTCTATCTGCAGAACTACAAATCAGTATTCGTAGCATCTGGCCGAGGGGTGGTAGAAGCAATAAACAGATACATAAAAAGAGAACTAATTGATAGCACTGTTAGATTTTTGTCACACAGTCAGTGACAGTAGTAATTTTGGAAGTTTTCGTGGAATGACAGGATTAATCTTTACAATCCTATCTTTAGGAAGGCAATATAAGGTTGAATTTCAATAGCAAAATTAGAGAATTTTGCTAATTTGATTTGTGTATTAAAAACGAAAGTAATTTGCTTCTTTCAGGAGAATTTATTTATATTCGACTTCAGGAGTAGGAAAACGAATATATTGACTAAATGTACCTGTGACATGTGCAGTTTCCCAAACGAGGTAACGAAGCCTTCTTTTACTTCAGTTACGATATAAGCGAATTATTGTCCACAGCTCGTGGCACAGTGGTCTGTGTCTGTGAGCCGATATCCGGAGTCTCTGATTCGATTTTCGGCCTATATTGAGTGTTTCTTGTCTTCAGCATAATTTATCGTCAATGATGCGCAAGACGCCGAAGTGGCGTCAAATAAACAGACTTGCACCAAGCGGCCAAACGACACCAGAGGGGTTTTTCAGGCAAAATGCGAGACGTATCTAAGTTTTTCAAAAAATTCCGTTCCAGTCATTTACATTATTGGCAGTTCTATTTTTCCACTCACTCATTTCATGTTTCAAGTTTCGATCTTAAATGTTTGTTCCTCAGTAAGAACGTGCAGTGGCCATGTTTGGGATGAGGACACATGGGTATTTATTGGAGTCATTCATGAGATCATGAAACATTGTCGTAGCTTGCGAAATGAAATTGCTGAGTTCTGGACTCGTTCGTTTTGCGGAGACGTCTGTCTCTATTTTACATTAATGTTAACTACTTCTTTTGAACCGTTACTTTGCATTCCACTTACGCTCTTTTTTATTCTCAATATTGATCCCAGAATTATTCATGATTTCTTTTTTTACCTGATTCATAAATCAAAGTGATTCGTTTCTCAGTTATGAGAACAATTTCTGTTACTTAGGACTTATTAGGAAGAACAGGCACCATTAACCGACTTGGCATTCATATGGTTACAAAGACGACATTTCAGACTTCTTGGTTGTTACACGCGGCTGGAATGGTTCAAAGAAAACCTGAGTCTAATTACAAAAACGTACCCGACTCACACGATAATAGTAGGTGGTGATTTTAATTTACCTTCCATCTGATGGCGAAATTATATTTTCAAATCAGGAGGTAGTCATAAAACATCGTCCGAAATTGTACTCAACGCATTCTCTGAGAATTACTTCGAACAATTAGTTCATGAGCCAACTAGAATTGTAAATGGATGTGAAAACACACTTGATCTCTTAGCAACAAATAATCCTGAGCTCATAACGAGCATCAAAACGGATACAGGTATTAGTGAACACAGAGCTGTCGTAGCGAAATTGAATATCGAAAGTCCCAAAGTTACCAAAAATAAACGCAAAGTATATTTGTTCAGGAAAGCAGATAGAAACAAAATACATTGCTTCTTGAAAGACACCTTCCACTCGTTTCTAACACTAAACGTAGGTGTAGACCAGATGTGGCTCAAATTCAAAGAAGTGGTATCGACGGCAATTGAAAGTTTTATACCTAATAAATTAATAAAAGAAGGAGGTGATCCCCCTTGGTACACAAAAGAGGTCAGGACACTGTTGCAAAAGCAAAGGAAAAGGCATACTAAATTTAAACGAACACGAAATCCCCAGGATTTGCGATCGTACTCAGAAGCTCGAAATTTAGCGAGGATTTCAATGCGAGATGCCTACAATATTTATCACTTTCTCGTAATTTGACTGAAAACCCAAAGAGATTTTGGTCATATGTTAAATATACTCGGGGCAAATCACAAACAATACCTTCACTACGTGATAGTAATGGCGATCCTGCCGATGACAACGCTACTAAAGCAGAGATACTAAACTTAGCTTTTAGAAAGTCATTCACCAAAGAAGACGAAACCAATATTCCAGATTTCGAATTACGAACAGATGCCGTAATGAGTAACATAGAAGTAGATATCATCGGAGTAGTGCAGCAACTAAAATCACTTAACAAGAACAAGTCTTCTGGTCCGGATTGTATAGCCATTAGATTTCTATCTGATTATGCTGAAGCGATAGCTCCTTAATTAACAGTCATATACAACCGCTCTCTCATAGAAGGATCTGTACCAAAAGATTGGAAAGTTGCACAGGTCACACCTATATTCAAGAAAGGCAGTAGGAGTAACCCACTAAACTACAGGCCTATTTCATTGACGTCAATTTGCAGCAGGATTTTGGAACATATCCTGTATTCAAAATTATGAATTATCTCGAACAGAATGATCTGATGATCATCAGAATAAAATAAGAGAAATCAGAGCTCGAACAGTGAGATTCAGGTGTTCTTTCTTCCCGCGCGCTATCCGAGAATGGAATGAGAGATAAATAGTAGAATTGTGGTTCGATGAACCCTCTTCCAGGCACTTAAATGTGATTTGCAGAGTATCCCATGTAGATGTAGATGTAGAATGCATTTGACGCCGAGAGTTGAAAATTTCAACCCAGATCTTCCGATTTTCGTGAGAGGACACGTCATCCGTTTAGGCGAGCCGGAAACATTTCTCGCTGGCTACTACGTAATCACGCCAGAGGTGTGCGATTTTTGTGTATTCGCACTACAATCTAAGTCTTCCCGTTTGGGTAAGGGATGTTTGTTCTTCAGGACATGTCTGAAAGAAGATACGGTGAAAATAGTGGATTACAAATCGGAATGGCCAGATATGAAATCTTCTGCAGAGAAAGACGACTTCAATGTCTTAACAATGAAAACAACTGCTGTAGAATCAATTTATAAATAGGTTTCGAAGAAAGGTTTCAGTAATTTTCCGTTGGTCCTCGTATAGTCATCGTAACTGGAAACTCATAAATAATCTCGCTGAAGAAACTGTTGGCGATATTCTGCGATTGCAGGCATTTGGCTGAGCATAACTAATCACTGTGACTGAAATATCACTGATTGATTGCGAATGTAATGTAAAGAAGCACAAAAAGAAAAATATCTCTCTCTATACACCAGGTCGTCAGAATGATTCAAGGCTTCCCCAGTGTTCCGCACATTTTTATGAGAGACGAAGTACCATATTAATGACGCACAGGGAGCATGATGACTCTGTCAAGTTTAAGCACCTTGGGACAGCAACACCAGCCATCAGCTATGAAACATATTCGCTTGTGCAAAAACTTCTTATCATCATTCTCGTAATACCTGCCACGCAGTGACTTACCAATCGTACGAAACAGGAAGCTTCTAGGCGCTATGATAGTGTTTGTTTTTTGGACATGTCCGAAATAACTGGCTCCACATATATATAAATTACTTATACGTGTATTGTGGCATGCGTCTTTCTAATGCAATACTACATTAACCGTGCGAAACCTGCGTTTCCGATCGTAACTCTTACTTTCGTTGCAGCAGGACATTAGCGTAGTATTTCCCAATAAATATTTAACCAGGCTGAAGATAAGTCTCTCAGAATAATCCATTTAACAATTCAGAAAAATGTATTAGCTATCCGGCCGACCGTATTGCCTTAGCTTCCTTTGGTAATGATGAATGAACCCGTCTGTACTACTTTCACTGTTACATTATCTCTTAGGTGTAGAAGTGTTTTGAAGTTGAATCTGTGGTCCAAGTGAAGTACAAATGATTTTGTCGGTTTCTTTGGTAACGGACGAAACATAATTTTTGCATTTCCATTTTGTAATATTCTGTGGTAAATGTCACGGCAACCACGAAGAAGATAATTTCCTCATGTCCATTAAATCTGTTAAAATGTGACACTCCCGTTCAGGTGACTTTCCGAATGCTTGAGCAATTTCACACACGCTCAGTCGGCTATGCACTACGTCCCATTTTATTACTCGTTTTCAATAACAGTTAGCGACTTTTTGATCTGCCCATCAAATGATGTCAAGGAAACTGAAATTGTCAGTTACATGTTGGAGGAATATACATATTATTGACATGGTGTCTGCCCACTCTGGATAGCCTAATTCGATAAAGCGGCCGCTTGCATGAAGCGAGGAATCTGGGTTCGAATCCCGGTCCAGCAGAATTTTGAACTACTCCGTTGAATTTATTTTAATTCCCTCAAACGGTCGAAATGTTTCAGTTAGAGTTCGAACGAAACAGGACTTGCGGCCGAAACCGTAACTGAAACTTTTGTAATTAAGTTGGAATTTCGATAAATTTACGCCACTTCACATTTTGCAAGGTCCCCTCCATCTTCTAAACGTTTTCGAGTGCGTGTAAGCCTAACCAGGATACCGTAGAAGATGACATGGGAGGCGATCAGGTCTAGACAAATTGACGGCAATTTAATAAAAGTATTTCCATAAGGAATTCTTTTCCTCTCGTAATATTTTCTGCATAAAATACATAAATAAATAAATGAAATTTAATAACGTTACAGTATAAGTAAACTGAGCTCAATGCAGTGAAGGTCCGATATTTCGAGTCTTGGAATTACGAGCTTCTCCTAAATCCGAGTTTAATTAAAAAAAAAAAAAAAAAAGAACCGGACTCCACTGTTATACCGCAACGTAAATAGTAAGAAGGCTTTAAATTCTTAAGCTGCCAATGGTAATGCATATTTAAAAATCTTGTTTTTAAAAAGGTTCATGTTTTTGACATGTATATTGTTTTCAAGGTCGCTTTACTCTTGTCTCGCACATAAATCTCGATAGTCGAGGTGCTCTAGATCTTGTTCATCTCGAATTAGCTAGACTGCTGTGTAGCTACCACAAATATATTCCTGCATATCGTCTCGTCTTGTAGGAAGATTGCCTTTAGTCTTTAGGTACGCACAAACATGCCTAGTAGATACTACGAAATGGCTGAGTCTCAACATTACTACCACAATACAACTTACGCAGGAAGTAGTAATTTGTTTATAATCTTTACAATATGTTCTTTGAGAGCGTTAGCTGCGTATTACCATCTTCACTTCCGTTTTTGCAGTCGAGAAGCAACTTACCACTTCTTCTTTTTGGCAAACCTAAATACATAATGCATGTAAGCTTCAATCAGTGCTGCAGAAAATAAATAATGTCACAGTTCCTACTGACAGTATGATTGTTGCCAGTATAAATTTTCGCAAACTGAAGAGGAAAAGCTGTGTATCACATGATCAATGTTTAATAAATCCATGTAAATGATTGAAAATGCTTCTCGATCTTAAGGAAACATATTAATAAAACTTTTCAGCATAACAATGTGATAAGCCATGCAATTACGTACAATATTGAATGAATTAAATTTTTGCGAAGATAATATAAGAAATCACTAGAAAATGCGATTGCCTTATATTGTGATTAACAACAAAAAATCCACAATTTTCACGCACGAGGGTAGACTTCTAGCAGTTAAACGGCGAGCCATCAACTGAAGTAAAAGCTTTATTGTTGATTGAACCCTCTCAGAACGCAACTCGCCTTCATCAGTGAGTTTAGTAAAGCTAGTTTCGGCAAATCCGAAGATGCGACTGATATCTGGCCGAAACGAAACTGAGGCCAAATGAATACTTTGCCCGAAAGTGGCTGAAACCGAAACAGAATATTCGGTCGGTGATGCGCATGACTAGGAAAAACAATCGCACGATGTTCTAATACAGCATCAGCAGTGAGCTTCTTGATGCAATCGCGTAGGCATAACATAGCAGAGCGATATGAAATGGAACGAATTTGTAAGAGCAGTTGTAAGGCGGAAGGCCGACTTCGGTTTATTGGGACAATTTTGGGAAGATGTACTTCATCTGTAAAGGAGTCCACGTATAAAACGCTTGTACGACCACGTCTTGAGTATTTCTCAAGTGTTTGGGCCTTGCAGCAGATCAATTTAAAGGAAGGCATGGAAGCAGTTCAGAAGCGAGCGGCTAGGTTCGGTACCGGTAGGTTCGACCATTGCGCGAGTGTCACGGAAATGCTCCAGCAACTCGAATGTGAATCGCTGGAGGAAAGACGACGTTCTTTTCGAGAAATTCTGTTCAGGAAATTTAGAGGGCCGGAATTTGAAGCTGTGTGTATAACGATCTTCCTGCCGCATACTTACATTTCGCGTAAAGATCACAAACGCAAGATGAGAGACATTAGGGTTCGTATAGAAGCATATAGACATTCTTTTTTCATCGTTCTGTTTGGGAGTGGAGTAGGAAAGGAGGTGCCTAGTAGTGGTACAGTGTACCCTCCGCCACGCACCTTACGGTGGATTGCAGAGTGTATATTTAGATGTAGAAAAGAGTCTGTTCTTTCCGACATGACATTATATCAATAACTATTTACATAATAGCCTAAACCAGCAACAGTTTCATGGTCTCAGTGTCATTTTTCCGATGTTACATTTGAGACTTTACTAGCTTAAGACTTTACTAGCTAGCTTACAAGCGTGTTAGTTGATAATGACAGATAAGCTATCTTTCAGTAGTATGCTATTTATTTATTCTTATATTTCCTTATTTCTAAGCTTATCCATAGAGAGAAACAGCTGAAGATATTGTAGCAAGCATAAACCAAAAATGTGGCATCACGCCGCAGTGGAGTAGCCGAGCGGTCTAAAGCGCCTCGCTGCACAGCGAGCGGTTACTCACCGTCGAGGTTCGAGTCCTCCCTGGGGCATGGATGTATGTGTTGTTCTTAGGTTAGTTCACCTAGGTTTAAGTAGTTTGTAAGCTACGGAATGATGACCACGCAGTTTGGTCCGATAGATTTACAAACATTTGATTTGTGGCATAAAGTTTCGCTGTATTTAAACTCCTTGCTACAGAGTCTCAAACGTCTTTCAGTCCGAATTTTTTCATAATTTGACGACTTTCAATCACCATATCTTCCACCCCCTTATAGCTATCGGCATGGAACTGCTATCTTGTACAACGGGAGATTACGGACAAAAATTACACAGTGACCATTCGTTTGCATTCTTTAGTTTTCGCTGCAGACCGAAATATTAACAGACACACACATACGTAGAATTTTATATACAACGATAACTTTCTATCCCAATATACTCCACCCTTTTATCATATCAACCGTCAAGCATCAATGCAACCAACAAAACCATTTTCAAACAGTAAATATAATTTTCAAAGAGTAATTAGTATTCCGCATTTCACGTTACATTCTTCAAATTACTAAATGTCTACCAGATCGCTATAAAACTGTGCCTAAAACCTTCCTCAGGTATAAATTAGTAACTGTACAAATATTTAAGTCTCTGCGTCTTGTCGTTCGGACGTGATAACCGTACACCGAACAGACATTCACACACACACACATATATATATATATATATGTATATATGGCAAACTCTTTTAGTGTAGGTACCATTTGACGTTGGACTCCACGTAGAGCCATGTTCGCTGCGAACTTCGATCAATGTAATATGAATGGCAAATGAGCGTGCGGATGTCGAGTGTCCGCATCCTTTTGCAGGGATTTAACGACGCCTGCGCAGCGATCTGGCTGGGGCGGCAGACGTCGCAGACAAAAAGGGCCCCCGCCCCGCCCCGCCTCGCCTCGCCTCTCCGGGACAGGAGGGGCCCCGGCAGCAGGAGCAGAGGAGGGGCCGCCTCGTTAGCGGTAATTCCGTTACTTGTCACCGCAATCAAGAGCTGCCGGCGGTCGCAAGCAGCCGGCGCGAGCATACACTCACCCGGCGCGGCGGCGAATTCTCGCAAATTTAGCCCACTTCACTTGTGTGTCTTCCGTTACAGCCGCCCCCTCCACTTGCAACCGCATGCATACTTGAAACGTCGCTCTTTTTATTTCCCGGCAGAGTCGGAATTACCTTTTCAGAGTACCTCTCCAGTTCCGCTGCAACGTCATCTTCAGGTTCGAGCTAGAAATTAATACTTCTCTACAAGTATACAAAATTTACAGGTGTCTTAACCCTTTAATGCATAGTGTAGCAGGCCGCGGAGGCCGAGGGGACTGAGGCGCTCCAGTCACATTCTGCACGGCCACTACGGTCGGGGGTTCGAATCCCCCTCGGGCATGGGTATTGGTGTCGTCCTTATCGTCCTTAGCCTTAGCTAGTTCATAAGTAGTTTGTAAGCTTAGGGACTGATGACCCCGTAGTTAAGTCCCATAACTTCTACAAACATTTGATTTTCTTCTTCTTCTTTTTTTTTTTTTTTTTTTTTTTTTTTTTTTTTTTTTTTTTTTTTTTGCATAGTCTAGCTGGTCAGCTACGTACCTTGTTTGTTTTCGATGATCTCTTAAAATGATCAACATTTTAACCTCAAATTAATTTGTAGCTGCTTCTGTACACAGTGTTACACATGCACGTAGCTCGTCTTATATATATATATATGTCTGTTCGGTGTACGTTTATCATGTCTGAACCACAAGACAGAAAGAGCTAAAAATTTGTACAGTTACTAATGTATATCTATATATATTAATGTGAATGTCTGTTCGGTGTACGCTCATCACGTCCGAACGACAAGACGCAGAGACTTAAATATTTGTACAGTTATTAATTTATACCTGAGGAAGGTTTTAGGCACGGGATTTATAGCGATATGATAGATATTTAGTAATTTGAAGACTATAACGCGAAATTCGGAACAATAATTACTCTTTGTAAATTATATTATATTTACTCTTTTAAAATGGTTTTATTGGTTGCATTATTGCTTGAGAGATGATAATGATAAAAGGTTGGAGTATATTGGGATGGAAAGTTATCGATGTATATAAAATTCTACCTGTATGTGTCTGTGTTAATCTGCAGCGAAAACTACAGAACACAAACGAATTGTCTATGTGTAATTGTTGTCGGAAGTCTCCCGTTGTACCCCATAGCAGTTCCATGCCGACAGCTATAAGGGGGTGGAAGATATGTTAGTTGAAAGTCGTCAAATTATAAAAAAATTCGGACTGAATGCCAACGATGTTGTTTGTGACTCTATAACAAGGAGGTTAAATACAGCGAAACGCGATGCCACAGACCATATCTTTGGTCTATGCGTGCTACAATGTCTTCATCTCTTTCTCTGTAAGGATAGGCGTACGAATAAGGAAATATAAGAATAAATAAATAGCACACTACTGAAAGATAGCTTATTTATCATAATCAACCAACACGCGAGCGGAGGCGCGGGTTAATATATATATATTAATTACTGTTAGTCTCGCTAAAACTCGATAACGGCTGAACCGATTTGGTTAATTTTAGTCTTGAAATATTCGTGTAAGTCCAGGGGAGGTTTAAACGGTGAGAAACTATGGAAAAGCTGTCCGGGACAGAGGAAAATCCGGAAAACCTGAATAGGCTCTTTCCAGTGAGCTATCGATACTGTTCGTCCAACTGCGAGAATGTTTTGTAGATTTCATGTCGAAAGCGAGAGGAAGGTTCGCTTAAAAAAAATTTGGAAAAGTCGCCCGGAAAGTAGGAAAATGTAGGAAAAACCGAAAGCGATTTTGACAGGACAAGGTTTGTATGAAATAATTTTTTTGGAAAATCTACCGGAAAAATGGAAAATTTGAGAAAAACTGAAAGTGCGTTTTTCAATGTGTTTTTCATTAAATTCAGCACTATAACTGACTATTCGCACGGCGGAGAGGGGTTATATATATATATTTTTTTTTTAAATTATATTCTTGGAAAAGTTTTCAGTAAAAAAAAATAGGGACAGTTAAAAAGGAAAGTCGCAAAATTCGAACGAAGTTCATTTCTCAATGTGCTTCTAAATGTACTCAATACTATAAGTTCAGAACCATTCATCCGATTGCGATTTGACATTCATCTTTTGTTGAATGTTCTTATGATCTAAATATTTGGAAAAGTTACCAGGAAAATTTGGAAGTTTGCAAAAAAAATAGACTGAAATTTTCTATGAAATATCAATACCATTCATCTGATTGCGATAAAATTTTGCAAATTCGACGTTCAAAGAGAGAGGAAGGTTTGAGTGAAATAAAAGTTTCGAATAGTTGGCCAGAAAATAGGAAATATCTGTGGAAAACTGAAAGAGCTCTTTTCTTTGGGATATCAATAAAATTCTTATGATTGCGATAAAATTTTGCACATTTGACGTTCAAAGCAAGAGTACATACATATTAACAAATGCGAAAGATTGCCAGGTTGACCAGATGACCCGGTGAATTTCGTATTACTTACCTCTGAATAGAAGTCATATTAATTTAAATCATATGTATTTTAGACCCAGTAGCGATATGAAGGCATCATCGGATAGTGTAAGTATCGGTTCGATAGTGGGCGGAAAGACTGGGCAAATCGCGCACACATGTCCAGGATATTGTTCATGTCACATTCGTGGAAGGTCAGGGTAGGTTTAAACGGTGATATGGAAAAATTTTGAAGAAAATTTATGTTTAAAACATGTAAAATAATGACTTGGTTGTTGTGTTTGGGTGCGTTCGGAAATATACTTTGAAAGAGTAAAGTTCGCTTTACACGATATGAACCCGTATATGAACTGTTTATCACCGTTTATCACCGCTTAAACCTTCCCTGAACTTCCGCGAATGTGAGATGAACATTATCCTGGGCATGTGTGTGTGATTTTCCCACTCTTTCCGCTCACTATCGAGCCGATACTTAGACTAACCGATGATGCCTCTATAAAGCTACTGGGTCGAAAATACATATGATTTAAATTAATATGGTTTACATTAAGAGGTAAGTGATCGAAGTTCACAGGGTCATCTAGTAAATTATAAATTGGAGAGTGCTACTGAATCAGTTTGACAGTTAGCTGCATTGAGTTACTCCTAATATTTGCGTTTGTTTACTTTAGCTCTTTATTCGGTACACGCAGAAAACACGAGAACAATAAGTATTATGGTACTTAAATTAATGTGTAGGGCCATGTGAACAGATTTATACCGTTTCTTTCAAAATATTGTTTCTGGTTTGTATGTAACATTGCCGAAAAACTTAGCATGTTGGTACAGTATCAATACTACAGAGTTGGTCTTATGACTGTAGAAATTACTGTATTTTGGGCTATTTCATGTGAAAGGTGTGTATACAAGTCGAGGAACGTGTCAATTTAAATAGTAAACCCTTGTGGTTCTCATGAATCGTGAACAGCTGTAGGGTGGAATTTCCCGCCGCATGCAGAACTATTGGATTTCTATCTCGTAACTTACCTGTTCAAACCATTTATCCATTGTTTACAGTGTTCATTCCGTGACTGATTTACTGTCGTAAAGTGAAAAGAACGCGGTGTAAGCCAGAAACATGATCTTTAAATACACGGTGCACTTAGAGCACCTTCAGGTGCTTCTGGAACAATTCACATGTGTTTATAGGGACCTCTGGGCCTTTCATGATCTAGTCGATAGGGAATAGTATGGTACATTGCAAATACAGGTTTACAGAATTTTAGCAAATAAAAATTAACTAAGTGACTTACAGTACTGAATACAGACGTGAAGAACACGAGAAGAAACAAATATACGCTGACTGCTTTCAAGCACATTTGCAGTCTCATGTAAACATCCATACAGATAATTTTTGTTGCCGGAAGGAGCGACAGAGCTCATTGAGGCGCTATGTTTCGATGCGCGAGGTCGTTCCCTGTCGAGGGTTCGAATCATCCCTCCGGCATGGATGTTTGTGATGTCTTTAGTATAAGTTAGTTCATAAGTAGTTTGTAAGTTTAGGGACTGATGACCCCGCAGTTGTGTCCGATAAGCTTTCCAAAGGTTTGAACATTTTCAATTTCTGTTTGCAGCTCATTGCAATAAAATAACAACTCAAAGATCTGAAGGTACAATGATGTTCTGCTTCCCTATATACAGAGTTGTTATACATATAGAAAGATGTTCTATTTCCATATACAGAAAGATGTTCAGTTTCTAATTGTTACGTTATTGATTATACATATATGCTACTTGTTAGAAAAATTGTAAATACGTTAATTATGATTATGTGTCGTCAACCTTTTGTCCCGACAAATATCGGCATCTTCAGGAAAATATAAGCATTCCAAATTTCTGAAAATATGGCTGCTAAATTATGTTGCTACATGTAACATGTTTCCGATAGATTTTTCTTTCTGTAACATTATATCTAACAATTCAAGTAGAAAAATGTTTTACCATTGACTTGTGTGTGTAAGCTTTTATAGTTGACGGTACAACTGATATCCGTTACTGTTTTAGGTCTCTCTTCTCACTAGATCAGAACGTGTTCTTGGTTGGCGTCTCTGCTTCTCGTTACTCCGTTCTTTGATCGAGTGACAGATCAACCTGCAGTTCAGTCCATCTGACCCCCAAGCAGACGTTGGAAGAAAGAGATTAAGTATCAAGAAAAAGGTAAAGGGAAATATTTCGAGTGAAGACGTCCAGAGTTGAGAGTAGCAAACACTTTATTCCTCCCAAAAATACGTCGCGCTAGGAGCAAGATGAAAAAGCCTAAAAAATTACATCTGATGCAGCACTTTACAGACACTCTTTCTAGTCACTTACTAGTACTATATAGTAAAGAGAAAAGGAACTTTTCGGATAGTGAGTTCCTAATACCGCCTTCCTCTGTTCATGTATGAAACACACATCGAAATTAAGAGCACCTGTCTAAAAATGGAATACCACATATTTGTTACTTTTGTGAGTGGATTTGAACAACGTAAAAAAAGAATACATTAAGTTCAAATTTTTGCCGGCCGCGGTGGCCGAGGAGACTAAGGCGCTCCAGTCACGGTCTGCACGGCCACTACGGTCGGGGGTTCGAGTCCCCCCTCGGGTATGGATATTTGTGCCGTCCTAGTTCGTAAGTAGTTCATAATTAGTTTGTAAGTTTAGGGACTGATGACCCCGTAGTTAAGTCCCATAGACTATACAAACATTTGAACATTTTTCAAATTTTTGTAATCCTATGGGAACAAACTATGTTTGTGATCAGTCCCTAGTCTTACAAACTACTTAAACTAAGTTAAACTAACCTAAGGACAACACGCCCATCCAGGCCCGAGGGAGGATTCGAACCCCCAACGCGAGGAGCAACGCGATCCGTAACGTGGCCCCCCAGACCGATCGGATACTCCCGCGCGGTTTATTTGAAGTAAACAGTTACCTGGTAACTCTTTCTGTACATTGCAGGCAGTAAGAACGAGTGACAAAATGTCTAACAATTCAGATGGCTTCCTGTTTCCGCTGACATTCTTAAAATATTTTACTTATCTTTTGCTGTTTGACATTGATATGGTGACAACAAATGTACCAACGTAATCAGTATGTTTCATTTACTTTTCTGATGATGGTTCATAACCGAAACCGGTAAAGTGGTAAACATAATAAACAGTTGACGTTTGGCAATCTGCAATTTTTAAATTACATTGCTACTGTTACCACACATATCAGTAAAACTTTGGCTCTTAAGAAGTTTGCAACTAGTGCTGGCTGAGGCAAATCCACAGTAGCTCAGTCTTACAACAAGAACCCATGGGTCGCATGCAGAGCAGTTTCAGAATACCACTATGCGTTATTAGGCACAGGGGCGATATTTGGAAAATCTTCTCTACTAGAGGCATCTAATGTCATGTAAACCTGGCTTGAAAAATATAGATGTTGATGCAGAAATATGAGATCCAGGTTCTCTTCCACTCCTTTGTGGACGAATTTAAAGCCGGCCGCGGTGGCCGCGGGGACTGAGGCGCTCCAGTCACGGTCTGCACGGCTACTACGGTCGGGGGTTCGAATCCCCCCGCCCCCCCTCGGGCATGGATATTTGTTCCGTCCTTAGTATAATGTAGTTCGTAAGTAGTTTGTAAGTTTAGGGACTGATGACCACGTAGTTAAGTCCCATAAGCTTAACAAACATTTGAACATTTTTTGACGAATTTAAAAAGATACTTTAACGTATCTTCGTAAGGCCAGTAGAGACGAATCACAAGCTCAGTTACATAAGCTGTCACGACAAATGTAAATCTGTTGGACTAGGCGGAGATCTGAAAAGCTGTTCCCCGGAGAACCATTATGTTTTGTCGTGGACAAAAATTTCGATATACTTCACTACCGTGTGACTTCTCTGTAGAATTTTGAAGGTAAGTTGGAAATTTAACACAATATTATGTCTTCCTCTCGCTTTGTAAGGCATAGGGCAATATGCTTGTCGTTCTTTCAACTGTAGAATTTCTGCTTTACTTTAGAGCTTACTGAAATAATATCACATCAGTACAAATCTGAGGTTATTGATGGAAAGGTAGACTACAGGCAACTTTTATCTCACCGTTCAATGAATTATTTACCAGACACAAACAAGGCAGACGTAATCCTCCTAAAGAGTCACTGATCGTAAAGAGCGCAAATAACGGGGATCCGCTTTATTTGACGTGGACTTTTTTTTTTCTTTTTTTTTTTTTTTGTCCGAACCACAGACGCGTGTTTTCAGCAAAAACCCAGGTAAAGCGGGTGCACGCGAAGCTGCCTGCAGCGCCGTCGTAACAATATGAGGTGATGTGATGGTCCGTCGATTGACAGCGGTTTGTGTTTGCGACAGAAAAGCGACCAATTAGAGCAGCAGTTTGCGGCCTGTGTGCGACAAACAACAACAACAACAACGACGACGACAACATCACACCGCTGCACACCGGAACTCTTTTCGGCGGCGCTTTTTATTCAAATTAGCTGCATTACGTCCGCGATGCAATTAGCAGCCATCGCTGCCAGCGCTCAATTTCAGACCTGCTGCTCTGCTACTGCCAAGTCTATAACAGAGGCTTTGCCCTCTTTCTGCTTGGATCTTCGTTTTGTATGTATAAGGCATAATGCATGTCTGGAAATTTTGTTACAGAAGAACTCTCTGGTTCAACAAATTTTTGCCATATTTTCCAAAACGAAAGTAATGTCTGTGGGAAAGAGATTTGAACAGATTGAGTGCCAAATAGGAGGAACAAAGTTAGAACAGGTAGACAGTTTCAAATATATGGGACGTATTATCTCACAGGATGGCAACATAGTGAAAGAACTGGAATCGTGGTGCAGCAAAGCTAAAGCAGTGAGTGCTCAGCTAAGATCTACTCTCTTCTGCAAGGAGAAAGTAAGTACCAAGACTAAGTTAGCAGTGCGCCGCTATATCTTTCGACGAACTTTGTTGTATGGTAGTGAAAGTTGGGTGGATACAAGTTACCTTA
This sequence comes from Locusta migratoria, assembly GCA_026315105.1. Taxonomy (NCBI): domain Eukaryota; kingdom Metazoa; phylum Arthropoda; class Insecta; order Orthoptera; family Acrididae; genus Locusta; species Locusta migratoria. The sequence goes on along the minus strand of CM048744.1, from coordinate 274,878,171 downwards.
TTCATAAGGTAGAGGTACTAATAGATGCGAACAATGGCAAGAGGGTGCCCATAATGAGGAAATCAAATAAAAACTGGGAATGAACACCATAGATGAAGTAGTTAGGGCGAACAGACTGAGATGGTGGGGTCATTTTATACGCATGGGAGAAACAAGGTTACCTAAGAAACTCATGAGCTCGGCAGCGGACGGTAAGAGGAGTCGAGGTAGACCAAGAAGAAAGTATTTAGATTCGGTGCAGAATGATTTTGAAGTAAAAGGCATAACATCAGAAGAGGCATCAATGTTAGCATTCAATAGGAGATCATGGAGGAATTTTAATAGAGGTACTATGCTCCAGACTGTACGCTGAAAGACATAATCAGTCTCTAATGATGATGATGATGATTCCTTATACGTGTTCTGAAGAAGCTGTAAGACTCTTATACGACGGACGTCTGAAAAGTCCGTGCTAAGTCCGAGAGATGGCAGCAACGGCACGCATCGATGACATGTTTAGTTAGTAGCATCGTTGGAAAGAACGCACACCAATTTTCAGCCATATTGGTCTATTTCTTTGTGTTTGGTATTCGAGTGAATAAAGGAAGTCGAGTGATTGTCTAAGAATGTACAAAAAACAAGTTCGTGTGGTGATTAAACATTACCTTATGAAAGGCAAAATACCTCACGAGACTAAATAAAAGCTTGATGAACATTATGATGACTCTGAACCTTCGATTAGAACAGTTTATAAGTGGTTTCAAAATTTTCGGAGTAGCCATATGGGCACAAGTGTCTATGAACGTTCTGGGCGCCCTGTGAAGGTTACGACTCCAGAAATCCTTGATAAAATCTATGATATTATTATGAATGACAGAACAGTTAAGTGCGAGAGATTGCTAGTGCTGCGAGCTTCTAGGATGAATAGGTATATAATATTTTGCATAAACATTTGGAAATGAGAAAGCTATCCACAAGATGGGTGCCGCGATTGCAATCACTCGACCCAAAACGGAATCTTGTGAAGTGCTGCAGGGATTACTTGCAGCTGTGCAGGAAGAATCCGCAGTACGTTAGGCTTCGTTTCGTCACTGTGGATGAAACATGGATACATTACTATGCTCCTGAGACCAAAGAACAAACAATGGGTACCAAAGGGGAATCTGCTCCAAAAATAGCGAAGACCAGTCCTTCGGCCGTAAAAGTTATGGAGAGGGTCATTTGGGATTCGCAAGGAATAATCCTCATCGTCTATCTGGTACAGGGTAAAACTATTACAGGTGCATATTATTCATCGTTATTGGACCATTTGAAAACCGAGATGTAAGAAAAAAGCCGGCGATTAGCCCACAAAGAAGTCCTTTTCCATCACGACAATGCAGCAGCACACACGTCAGCACTAGTGGTCGCAAAATTATTGGAAATAGGACTCAAAATCGTTTCACATTCCCCCTATTCTTCAGACGTCGCTCCCTCGGACGACTATTTGTTCACCAATTTGAAGAAATGGCTGGCGGGACGAAGATTTCATTCAAACGAGGAGGTGATGGCAGAAACTAATAACTATTTTGCTGGCTTGGACAATTCCTATTATTCTGAAGTGATCAAAAAATTATAACAGCGTTGGACGAAGTGCATAAGTCTAAAAACAAACTGTGTCGAAAAATAAAAATGATTTTCCGCGAATACGTTAGCAGTTTTTATTTTCGCACGGACTTTTCAAACGCCCCTCGTATGTATAACGAATATTAATCCGTTTGCGACCATGCCCTCGATTGAGGACAGTTGTTTTTTCCATTGTTATTACAATGTATCTTGCTTCAAACCAACAATGACCATTTTTGTGTGTGAAGTAAGGTTTCCTTCAACAATAGGTGTCGTGGTTATTGCTCTGCTACAGTTATTCACTTGAAGACTATTAAGAAAGGTCGCGTGTTTCTTCAGATCCTGCTAGTTATTTGTATTCATTCTTATCGTGGCCGCATCTGTAATTTTTTGCCTGCTGGTTAATGTAGTAGTACTGAAGGTCAAAATACTTTACTGCACTTTGTGTACCAGTGCTTGAAAACTTGCTGTCCTTATTTGAGGGCACTGGGTACTAAGTTCAAATACTTGTAAATCCATGGACTCATCTGCGTGGTTATTAGTCCGTAGCTTAAAAACTACTTAAACCAAGGTAAACTAACCTAAGAACAACAGAAACACCAATGCCCGACGGTGGATCCGAACCCCCGACAGCGAACGGCCGCGTGCACCGCAGCACGGCACCCCAGTGCGCACGGCTAATCCGCCGCGGCTCGATATTTTCAGGTTACCTTGTCATGTATCTGCATATTTTTAAAACTGTTGAAGAGGCAGTAGAATATCTATTTTCTGAGAACTTGGAGACAGATGTGGTACTTCTACCTCCTGATGTAGATGAGCAGACAGATGAGGGAAATATCGTAGATGACTTGTACCGGTATTGCCGGTACTACTGAAAATTTACACGAATGAAACAATAAAGACATTCATTATGTTTCTTCTAAAAGAGCGTGTAAAGAAGAAATTAAATGGTGCTATTAAGCTCAGAAATGTTCATTTCCTGATGTGGAGAAGAAAATTCTTTTCTTTCGGGTGAAATGAAGGAAAAGTTTATGGTCTGATTTCCGTACAGGTTTTTGAGGAACTCTTTTTCAGAACACTTTGTAACCATGAGTGTAGAGGAAATTGAAAGATACGTGAGGGAGTGTAAGAATATAACATATTCAGAAGGCAAATTGCTCGAATATACCTGAAGAAACGCCTTGAATTTAGATCAGCTAAGGGGAGATTAATAAAACAGTTCCCATCTCGCAGGACTAATGTACCAGACTTATGATGTGAATTGAACGTACACGTCATGCAGAAGCGTGAAAATGAAAGGAGGTGCCAATTTGAGAACTTTGGGTTTCTTATATGTCATATTAGTCCTTAAATTTTGGTTTTAGAAACTTTTGGGTTAAAACTATTGTAAACGCAAGTTTTTGTAAAATAAATAACAATTTTGTAATACTGTTTGTTATTACCAATTTCCTTATCTATTGTCATTTATCTAGTAAGCAGTGTAAGCGCAAAAGAAGTGCGAAGTGTCCAGTGTCCTCAAATGAAGACAAACCAAAATTTCAAATTTGTGCCATGAATGAACAAAATTCCTTCATGTTTCCATCAAAAGAGTTTCCCAAATATTAACATTGTATGTTAAAAATGGGTATTGATGGGTTAATCGACTTTTTAAAAATATCATATATCAATGCGCCTATAAAAAGGCAGATTTCACTGAATTAAACGGAATTTTGACAAACGATCGTGTTGATTTATTTACACATGCAGGAAGAAGTTAGTATACCAGGAATGACAAAGTGGAATTTGGTGCGATGACGGCAGATGCCATCTGGGGGATATTAGATTTACTGTACTTTCAACGTCATTTGAGCTTAGTCAAAAAGCTGCGAGAGCGTCACCAGTGTGACCTTTAGTTTAGGGAATGTTTACAACCATAAAACTGCCGGTACATGGAGCATGTATCAGAAAGTATGTGGGCAATTGCCAAGTTTCTGACGACACAACGTGCGAGTCGAGGCAACGCCGCCTAGAGACAAAACAGTCCATGTCACGTGTCACACCGATAGCGATAGTCCATGATCGCTAGCTGACTGACTGGCCGCTTGAAGGCAGTGGGCTGAGCCCCAGCGGCCAGCCAGTTAGCTAACGATGGTGGATTACACTGTGTGACGTGATACAGACTGTTGTGAGACCTTGTCTCTAGACGATATTGGCCGAGGCCAACGAGAAAGTCAGCCTGTGGCGCTTTGTCACGTCACGTGATCAGAGTAACGCTGAGCCAGTGCGATCGCTAGCTGACTGGCTGGCCGCACTGAGACAATAACCCGGCTGCCAGATAGTCAGCTGGAGATAGCGCAGATTCAGCACTAGTCTAATCATGTGACATGTTATTCACGCCTGGCTGTATTTCTCGTTGGCCTCATTGTGAGCCATACGTTGCAGAGGAGTTCTCATCATGTAGAACAACATCAGGCATGTTAGAAAATCTCAAACTGTATCTGAATTCTCACCAATTAAATGCGAGAACTGCACCTACTTCACAACAGACTATCCAGAGCAGGAAAAAGCTCTTTTCTGCAGAGAAATGACGCCATATTGGTCGTTTATGGAAGCTCATATTTGGCGGGTTTCGTTTTCATAACGTACGTCTTATGAATATGTCATTTCAGGGCAAGTCAAAGTAACTAATTAAATTTAGCATCTCCCGAAAACCGGTTGTTATAAGTATTACTTGTTGAAATAATACGACTGGAACCGTCTTATTTGTTCTATTACAAGGCAACGATGCAAGAAAATTTGGCATTTCAAGGCAACGAAGCACTGAAGATCGTTGAAACGCATTGTTCTTTATAATATTGTAATTACACGACATATCTACGAGTAGTATATTCATCACCCAATTACATGTAAGTTCGAGACTTCTATCCTGTCTGACTAGCGTAGTGCGCCTTGTATAAGGTGCCAGGTGGGCTGCTGGATCGACTCTCTGTGTGTGCAAACTTTTTTCTCTTACGCTCAAAGATTTTCTTACTAATTTGATAGACGTTAGACGTTTACTGTATAATATTTGATGCTATGTAAGTGCGCGACTTCTGAGGTGTGAGTTTATTCGATTCGTTTTATGAGAAGGAGAGTTCGCACCTCTTTTGGAGTACAATATGCACTTTATGCCGCGAGGCAGCTTGTAAACCGAATGCCGGCGTGACGCAGGGGATAGCGTCACAGACTGCGGTGCTGAAGGTCGTCGGTTCAATCCCGAATACCGGCAAAAAGTTATTTCTTTGTCATTAACAATGCTAGAATGTTCTGTATCTTTCTTATGTTCACTTTTAAATTCTACTTCTTTCATATGTTAACTATTCTTCTAATTTCTGGTACATTCTGTCTGTGTATAAATAGCAGAGGACTCTGCCCGAGAGGCAGTCAGTACTGCGTATACGTTCAGTTCGTAATAAACGTGTTCAGTTGCCTTCGAACTCAAGCAACTATTTAAACTAATTTTGAACACACCTAAGGACAAAACTCACACACACGCCCTAGGAAGGACTCGAACCTCCGCAGAAAGTCACCTCGGAACGCTCGGATACTCTACTGCGGCTATGTAGGTCTTTACCGCAGACAGAGCAACATGATTAGCATATGCACAACAGGGATAATACGCGTCTTACTAGGGCTAAAGTTGGAAGTTCACTCCTACCATTTTGTAAACAGTGTCATTGAACAACCTGATGCAGCCGACAAGTGTTCTTTTAGCACGCTGCAGTGGCATGTTGACCATCGAGGCACACATCCCGTATGCTCAGATCGCATGGGTTTTGAACGTCCAACTAGTTAGACACATCTTGGCTTTCTCAGATGCGGGATGGCCCTTTTATAGAACTGACGCACACGCTCGATGTGCAGAGTCAGTTTTGCAACGATGCTGGGTTCAATTGTCATGTGAACATTCTCACACTTGTTCACGAGGTCTGGCATTTGCCAAGATTGTCGCAGTTTAAGGGCAACAGCTGGAGACTGTACAGTTACCACGGCACAGATAAGAGACAGTGCGAGTCCAGAACCGTCATCACTAACTGTTGCAAATATGCTTACTAGGCAGACTTATTACCGTTAGACCACCATATCACTAACGATTAAGGCGCCTCGGAATAGTCTAAGTACGATTTCCCTCAACGTCAGAATCTTTAATTCAGCTTATGTGTTCCAAAGATAATTGCCACTACTGCCAAGGTTGTTAGAGTCGTTATTGTGGTATTATTTCAACAGAAAAGTGATGTTGTCCCAACAGAAAAGTGGTCGTCGTATTTATTCTTATATTTTTCCCCTTTTCCCCGTATTCTTTTAAAAAGACACGTTTGTCTATACGAGGAGGACAGAACTGTGGGCGGATCCTTTCTGATGGTAGACAACTGCATAGATTAAGAGGGTACAAGTCTTATTTCTATGTCTGCTATAGACATATTGCCGACAAAAGATATGGTTTACCCTTGCCGGATGTCGTGAGTTCGCTGGAAGTAAAGAGCGTGGTAGTTAGTACAAGTCTAGAGAGTGTAAATAGGCCTATTATGCTAAACTTGCAGTGAGTTTTTATGTGAAACCGTGGACATAAAAATGTAATAGAATTTTAGAAGCTGAAAAGGCGGAGATGCTCCCATTAAAAACTAAATTTATTAAATGGGGTGAAAAGGGAATCATAAGTAATATTAGAATACCAGCTGTAAACCCGGTGTTGCCCGGGTGTTTATTTATCCTACACTCTCGTAGTCCACACCCCTTCCTCCTCTCTCTGCATGCATCTCTTTCTCTCCCACCTCTCTGTTTGTATCCATCTTTTCCTCTCTCGGCAAAGTTTTCTGCAAGGTACCCTCTGTCATGTATCATACAAACATTTATGAAGCCAGTGCTATTCCTCTTGGTTTAAACGTCATGTTGCAAAAATTCATAAAGATTGGACCAAAACTACGCATTTTGTAAAATTCCGAAAGTTAAGTACCCTCCATCATGCACCGAACGAAATTTTATACAGAAAGTAACATTCCTCTTGATTCTAAGGTAGAGTGTGCAAAATTTCATCAACTTCGGAAAAAAACTATAGATTTCTATGCAATACAAACACAGGTTCACACTGAAAAACGGACTTTGTTGATCTCAAATATTACTGTTTTATTCCATACAATCCTTGTTCTGAGAATAACGAAAACAACAACAAAAAATTATCTCTGAAACCGGTCGAGCCGTTCTCAAGCTTTGGGGCGACCCAGGTATTTAGGGATCCGTTTCTAAGCGAGCGAAATTTCATGAAGATCGGAATGAAACTGTACATTTCGTGAGTCTATATTAGAAGTTTGCTCCGCCATGCACCTATCACAAAATACTTTCTTAGTTGACGTTCTCTACCTATAAACTACATTACTGCCAAATTTCAGCTTCATAGGTGAAGTAGTTTTCGAGATTTCGTGTTTAGTCATTGAGTGAGTCAGTGTCCTTTTATATAGAGAGACATTAAGACAATATATTGCTTAATTTTGGATGCAAGAGAATTAAGGGTGACTTGCAGACAACAATAAATAGTAACATGCAAATCTGTTATACTAACTTTATTTGATACAAGATCATGCCTGATGCGACAGTTTTACGGCATCTACAGCGAAACGTATGTGCGCGGTAGACTTCTTTTCGTTTCATTATTTGGGAGGGTGGGGGGAGGCAATTACAAAACGCTTTATAAACGTCCGAAATTACATTGTTGCAGGTCCCTAACTACTCAAATTTTCCAAAAATTGATGCATAAATCTGGGTATTCTCACGCGGTGGCCTCTCATTGTTTAAGAAGTCATATCTCCTCAGCTATGTGTCATCTCTTTTGTTTTTGGGTCCGATGAACAGTCCACCAAAGCTTCATTGCAATCGAATAGATGGTTTATGAACACATAGGCCTAGAGGACATACAGACAAACATACTGAATTAAATGCCTGATCAAATTTTGTATGTAATGTGATGAATAAAATGAAAGATTCCAGGATGGCAGTATTATCTGCCAAAGCCGGTAAGGTAAATAAAAAAAAAGGTCTGTAACGTGTAATGTAACGTCTTCTACGGCACCCTTCACTAACCTGATACGTTACACATCATGATCTATGGAACAAGTACTAATCTAACCTAATCGCCCCCCAAATATGACAAACGTAGGAAACGAAATTGAGAATTACGTATACCATTGCTTCTATCAGAAAGAGGACAGGAGGAAATGCACAGGAGCAGGGGGATGTGTAATGTGGGAGCACATTCTAGAGAAGCAGAAGAAAGAGGTGGAGATTGATAGATTGGGAGGAGAGTATGGAAAAAAGGGATGGGTAAAGGAGGAGATGACAGATAGGATGAAATGAACAAAGGAGGAAGAAGAGATGGAGAATAATGATGAGGTGATGAACAGAAGGAGAGGAGGGGGTGGATGGATTCACAGAGGACTGAAATGAATAAACACCCGGGCGACGCCGGGTACATATATCGGCAAGTTCCAAACGGACTTCCGCACTGGCCGCTCCAGTGCAGAACAATTCTTCAATCTGCTGACTATCAGGAAAATCAAAGTCTTCAGGAACAGTCCAGTCATAGGCACCTTCGTTGACTTCAAGAAGGCATATGACTTCATCGACCGCCACTATTCAATATCCTACATGAACAAGGTTTGGACGGCAAGACACTGCGACTGATCGAATAAACACTGACACACACGACAGCTAAGGTGGAATTCAAGGGGAAAATCTCCGAACCCTTTCAAATCAAGACAGGCTTTCGTAAAGAAAACGGACTCTCACCGCTCCTCTTCAACATAGTGCAGGACAAAGTCATCAAGGAATGGGAGAAGAAGCTGAAGATATAGGGTCACTTGGACGAGCAAACAGAAAGCTAAAGGTTGGCTGTCTAGCCTTCGAGGACGACCTGTAACTACTGACGAATAACCAAGCCACATCAATCAGACTGATAAAAATACCATAAGAGTGCGCGGAAAAAGCAGGACTACAGATCTCTTTTGAAAAACCTGAGTTCTTCTGCACGAAACTAAACATACCAAATATGAATACGAGGTATGGCAAAATCAACAGGGTCGCACACTTCAAGTACCCAAGTAAAATTATCGAACCGTTCGGAAAGGAGAAAATTGGTCAGAACACTAGAGTATTGAAAATGAAGAGATATTTATGCACAACAAATTATATCTAAAATAAGAAATGTCTTTCCACCTTCACCAAAATTCGTCACTGCAATACCGTATAAAGCCGGACGTGCTATACGCCAGTGAGACACTGATGTTACACACAAACCGATCTTCAGAAGATCCTCAGAATGGAAAGAAAAACCATGAGGAAAATTATTGGACCAAACCTTAGAGACGAAATCTATAGACTTCACTTTGGGCTACCACAGAGAAGTTCTCCAGCATCGCTGCGCCCATTAGAAAGAGGCGACTAAAGTTTTATGGACACACCAGCAGACTTCCACAGACCAGACTCACCGACGGTATCCTCAGGTACATCCAGGGTTTTAAGTCCACTACATCCTGGATGATACAAGTCAAAACTGATATGCAAAGGGCATATATAGATTCTGCAGACATCATCGACAAAGTCGTATTTAGACAAAAGGTGTCCAAGTGGCAACTGATGTCAGAGAAAACAGCACTCGAAGCACAAAGACCAAAGTGGACCGAAGGATGAGGGCTTTATTGAAAGAATGAAGCAATACTGGAAGAACAGGAAGAATAAGCAATCATGATTGTCTCGCGTGGTCTGATAAAAGGTCTGTGTGTGTGTGTGTGTGTGTGTGTGAGAGAGAGAGAGAGAGAGAGAGAGAGAGAGAGAGAGGATTAGTTTCGTGACTCAGTGTTTGCCTGTTTTGACCTTTCATAATATATGTTTCTTGGTGGTTTCGTGATTGACAAACTATCCATGTATATTTGCTTCTACTTTGTTTCGCAGGACCCAAGATTGAAAACACCTCATAAAAAGTATGAGGTCAAGTTGAGCAGTCAAGAAATTTGTATGACGGCATAACTTCGACATAATTTTATTTACTACAGCGAAGAACAACACATTGTTCTTTTAAAATAAGACTCATATTTCTTGAATCAATGTACTGTGATGAAGAAGTTTTACTTAGGATTTACTGTAACGAATTGTTAGTAAATATTTTCAGTTTACGTTCTACTTTGTTTCTCAAGTTAAGGAACGTAGCAATAAGAAGTGGGAAACATTTTGACTTGAATTTGACGTCTGTGTGTCGTAATTTACTGTGGCAACAATCACGATTCAGACACAGATACAGAGATCATTCCACAGTTTCTTGAATCAGATATTTTATATGCACTATACAGCACCAATATTTACTTATTTACTTGTTATTTATTACACATTCATTATGTTGCCGCGCGGGAATAGCTGTGAGTCTGCGCGACCGCTACCTTCCGGTGTCCGTGTTTGAGCTCTCCCTTGGATCTGGGTGTGCGTGCGTGCGTGCGTGCGTGCGTATGTGTGTGTGTGTGTGTGTGTGTGTGTGTGTTTTTGTGTGTGTGTGTGTGTATGTATGTGTGTTATCCTCAGCGAAAATTAGTTCAAGTACACTACTCGCAATTAAAATTGCTACACCAAGAAGAAATGCGGATGATAAACGGGTATTCATTTGACAAATATACTAGAACTGACATGTGATTACATTTTCACATAAATTGGGTGCAGAGATCCTGAGAAATCAGTACCCAAAAAAACCACCTCTGGTCGTAATAACGTCCTTGATATGCCTGGGAATTGAGTAAACAGAGCTTGGATGGCGTTTACCTGTCCAGATGCCCATGTAGCTTCAACACGATACTAAAGTCATCAAGAGTAGTGACTGCCGTATTGTGACGAGCCAGTTGCTCGGCCACCACTGACCAGACGTTCTCAAATGGTGAGAGATCTGGAGAATGTGCTGGGCAAAACAGCAGTCGAACATATTCCATACTCTGAAAGGCCCGTACAGGACCTGCAACATGCGATCGTGCGTTACCTACTGAAAAGTAGGGTTTCACAAGAATCGAATGAAGGGTAGAGTCACGGGCCGTAACACGTCTGAAATGTAACGACCACTGTTCAAAGTGCCGTCGATGCGAAAAAGAGGTGACCGAGACGTGTAACCAATGGCACTCCATACCATCACGCCGGGTGATACGCCAGTATTCCGATGACGAATACACTCTTCCAATGTGCGTTCACCGCGATGTCGCCAAGCACGGATGCGACCATCATAATGCTATAAACAGAATCCGGATTCATCAGAAAATATGACGTTTTGCCATTCGTGCACCCACGTTCGTCGTTGCGTACACCATCGCAGTCGCACCTGTTTGTGATGCAGCGTCAAGGGTAACAGCAGCCATGGTCTCCGAGTTGACAGTCCATGCTGCTGCAAACGTCGTCGAACGGTTCGTGCAGATAGTTGTTGTCTTGCAAACGTCCCCATCTGCTGACTCAGGAATTGAGACGTGGCTTACGATCAGTTACAGCCATGCGCATAAGATGCCTGTCATCTCGACTGCTAGTGATACAAGGCCGTTGGGATACAGCTTAGCGTTCCGTATTGCCCTCCTGAACCCATCGATTCCATATTCTGCTAACAGTCATTGGGTTGCGACAAACGCGAGTAGCAGTGTCGGGATACGATAAACCGCAATCGCGATAGGCTACAATCCGATCTTTATCAAAGTCAGATACGTGATGGTACGCATTTCTCCTCCTTACACGAGGCATTACAACAATGTTCCACCAGGCAACCCCGGTCAACTGCTGTTTGTGTATGAGAAATCGGTTGGAAACATTCCTCTTGTTAGCACTTTATAGGTGTCACCACCGGCGCCGACCTTGTGTGAATGCTATGAAAAGCTAATATTTTGCATATCACAGCATGTTCTTCCTGTCGGTTAAATTTAGCGTCTGTAGCACGTCATCTTCGTGGTGTAGCAATTTTAATGGAGTGTAGTTTATAAGTCTAGAGGCCAATGTCCTAAGCAGTTACATTCCTTGGTGTTACAAATATTTGAAAATTTGTCATCCTGTTAATTTTTAAATATTTTTACTACACAGCTTCATGGTCAAATGCAGAGGCGGTTCGTCCTACGGCGCAACAGAGCAATGAACCCCCACAGAAATATTGCCTCTGAGAGAACTTTGAATAATCTACGCCCCCCCCCTTCCCGCCCCCCCCCCTGCTTGCACCACGTTAGCGTGCAGTTCCTATTCCTCCCCAGCTCTTCAGTCAAAAGCTTTTACAGCTGGTCGCGCAAAACAGCGCGAGGATTCGATATGCAGTTGTGAGTTTGAAGATGTGAGTTGTCAGTTTTTACTCTGATGTGTGATAATACAGTGCAGAGGCTAAGGGAGACTAATTTCTGTCCCCTTTCACTTCAAGAGTAGTTTCGTATCAAGGCCCTAGGGAATCGACACCTGATATCAAGTTAGTTACAAAATCCAATAATAAAAGTAAAGAAATTGTAATAACTTTCTAACCAGGCATTTATGGGAGATTAGATTTGATGTGTGGGTGTAAAAGGAGTTCACAATCTCGGACATTTAATACAGCAGATAATGGAACTTGAGCGTTCTGTATCACGTATGCACATATGACTTAAGCTAGAGCACAACCTCTTACACCTTAATAGACACCCGGAAATTGCTTATAAGTAGTCAGTTGAAAGGCACAATGATGGGATTCGCATAAATAAAACGATAGATGCTCACTAAAATTGTGGATTGCATTAAATTTTGTGGGGCTTTTGAGCTTGCTGATGCAACAATTTCCTTCTACTCAGGAGTATGTAAAAGAAGATTATTGAATAAATCCTAAGATTCTATTAAACCAGTAAAGTAGATCCTTGAGTAGGCCTACTGGGGAAACCACGTTAAAAATAACAAATAAAAAATAAATTAATTAATTTTAAAAAAGTACTGTACCTCATAGGTGACATGGAAACGAGTGCATATAATTGAGTGTCCACCTATAAAACGGCTCTTTCTCTTAACAGTAAATATTGGGGAGAAATATATCGGAACAGTTTTTGTAGATAGCTCAGGCAAAAATTGTAGATTGTGTAACTCTCTTAATCATAAAACAACCGTAACCGATACGCGAATAAAATGAAAAATTTTCCCGACCGCAGTGCGTGGCGCCAGTCACAGTCTGCCCGGCCGCTACGCTAGGGAGTTCGAATCACCCCTCTGGCATGGATGTTTGTGTCGTCTTTACTATAAGTTAGTTAATAAGTAGAATGTAACTTTCAGTCTGCAGCGGCGTGTACGCTGATATGAAACTTCCTGGCAAATAAAAATTGTGTGTCGGAACCGGGACTCAAACCTGGGATCTTTGCCTTTCGCGGGCAAGCGCACTACCGACTGAGCTATCCCGACACGACTCACGATGTCGCCTCATAACTTTACTTACGCCAGTAGCTCGCCTCCTACTTTCCAAACTTAACAGAAGCTCTCCTGCGTACCATGCAAGACTAGCACTCCTGGAAGGAAGGATATGGCGGAGACATGGCTTAACCACAGCCTAAGGGATGTTTACAAAATGAAATTTTCGTTCTCTTATACATTTTAGTTTTTATACATTTTTATTTTGACATATTAGCTCCGTATTTTCTATGTATTCGTGAGTCGTGTCGGGATATCTCAGTCGGTAGAGTGCTTGCCAGGAAAGGCAAATGTCCAAGGTTCGAGTCCCGGTTCCGGCACACAATTTTAATCTGCCAGGAAGTTTCATATCAGCGCACACTCCGCTGCAGAGTGAAAGTTTCATTCTGGAAACATCCCTTAGGCTGTGGCTAAGCCATGTCTGCACCATATCCTTTCTTGCAGGACTGCTAGTCTTGCATGGTTCGCAGTAGAGCTTCTGTGAAGTTTGGAAAGTAGGAGGCGAGGTACTGGCGGAAGTAAAGTTGTGGGGCGGCATAGTTAATAAGTAGTTTGTAAGTTTAGGGACTAATGACCCCGCAGTTAAGGCCCTTAACCTTAACAAAAATTTGAACATTTTTGAAACATTTTTACGAACCTTGACCTTGTGTAAAATGTTTTGCATACACCGAATTGATGGGGACTTTTCACAATTTCATTGTATATTCCTCATCCATCTTCCTTTGAACCCCATAGAAAAATCTACACGAACCGCCATCTCTGAATTAGGAACATTAGTCGATGTCGTTATGTCTTAAAAAGTTTAAAATATTTTGTGACGCTATTCGTTGGATGTTGGTCACATTCAAAAGGGTCTTCACCCTTGTATGAAGTTGAAAGAAGTCTGCATACTGGAACTTTCATCGAAAGTCTTCTCCTAGACCATATTCAGAGTGTCACAGCCATAACAGTTTCACGTGCCGCTGGCTCAGGAATTGCGGGTTTAAAAGTAAAGTAAGGCTGAGTGACGTGCAATTTGGAGTTAATTCCAGCATGAGGGCGCGGTGTGCTTGGGAGCGTATCGTACGTCAGGCGGGTGCAGGGCCCCGGGCACGCGGCCCTAGTGGCGGGCGGCGCGTAATCAGATCCGGTGGCGCGATTAACACGTGGAACGGCCTGCAGGGCTCCACGGCGGGCACTTCATTAAGGGAAGCCGCACAGCCGCCGCCGACGAGGGCGCTCTGGGACCACAACACACCACCGGCGGCGGAGGGCGGACGTGGTCAGCTGCCGCTGCTCCACTCCAGGGGACGCGATATGCCAGCAAGCAGGGCACTGCGTCGAGAGGAGGAAACACAAACCTAACCACGTGTCCTACGGCTGGTTCTCGATTTAGAAAAGGCCTTTTTTGTGGGGCACAGTGAAAGACATGGTCTATCCGAAGCATCCCGGCACGCTGGACGAGCTTGAATCGGCGATCTCTGTGGCATGTGAATCCATTTCGGTTGAGACACTACGAAATGTGATGGCGAATTTCATGCCTCGTTTGTACCACCTCTGTGGTGCCAATGCTGAACATTTTGAAAAATTGCGATGAGATTGTTTGAAAAGAGTGTTTGCGTACGATTATTTCACTTCTGTATGCTGATATGAGCTGTACAGAGTAGAGCGCCATAAGTGCTACACTGCAGATCGATAACGAAGATACGAGCATACGGAATAGGTTCAAAGATTTGTGACTGGCTGCAAGACTTCCTAAGTAATAGAACGCAGAACGTTGTTCTCGACGGCGGGTGTTCAACACAGACCAGTGTATCGTCAGGCGTGCCCCAGCGGAGTGTAATAGGATCTCTATTATGTTATATCTATATACAGGGCCTCCAGAAAAGGATTCCTGATTTCAAAATTAAATATCTCGAAAACAAAGATAGATAGACGAATGCAGTAAACGGTATGTTTATTGTGAAAGCTGTAAGAAGTTTATACAGCAGTTTGAAATAATAGTTACAAAAGCTGCTAACAGATGGCGCTGTAATCGCCATACTTAATGCTTAGTATAAATAGTGATCCGAAGCCCAGAGCGATCAGTTCCACAATTGAAACGTGATAAGAGGTTAGCGTACCGAAGGAAGAGATTAAAACCATTTACTCCATTGAACAATGCCTTTTTCTTGTGCTAGAGTACCACAGGTTAGAAGAGAGTCCTACGGCAACAAGGCGATGTTTTAAAGCACGATTTGATGTTCCAAAAGGACCCGATGCGAAAACCATTCGTACGCTCTTCGCAAAATTTCAACGAACAGGCAGCGTAACTGATGATTTAGTGGGGCATGTTGGCCGCAAGCAAACCCCAGTTACGCCTGAAAATATCGCCACAGTTTCTGGAATTATTCAGCGAAATCCAATGTCATCCGTCCGTAGAATTGCATCTGAGACTGGTTTGAAGCGATCCAGCAAGCAGAAAATACTGATTAAGAGCCTACACTTTCCATTCAAAATTCAAACGCACCAGGCCATACCCGTACGAGCTGTGCAACAAAGGGTTGCCTTTGCTAATCAGATGCTCACAATGATTGATAGTGAAGGATTTGATGATGGCTGAATCTGGTTTACAGATGAAGCACACTTCCACCTGAATGGATACGTGAATAAGCAGAACTGGCGATTTTGGGGTTCCGAAAAGCCATATTGGTGTGAAGCGAAACCCCTGTATTCTCCTAAAGTTACTGTGTGGGCTGTAGTACGCAGCAGAGGCATTATTGACCCTTTTTTCATTCGAGAAACAGTCACTGGTGCATGTTACGTTGCAATTTTGGAACAATATGTCGCCACACAGCAAGCGTTAGAGGATCGACCAGGTACTGAATTGTTTATGCAAGATGGAGCCCGACCACATCGGACCGAACAACTGTTTCGCTTTCTTGAGGAATACTGCAGGAATCGAGTCATTGCTTTGGAATATCCCAAATTTACTGTTTCAGGCATGGATTGGCCTCCATATTCGCCGGATTTGACTCCCCGTGACTTTTTTTTGTGGGGCACAGTGAAAGACATGCTCTACCCGAAGCATCCTGCCACGCTGGACGAGCTTGAATCAGCGATCTCTGTGGCATGTCAATCCATTTCGGTTGAGACACTACGAAATGTGATGACGAATTTCATTCCTCGTTTGCACCACCTCTGTAGTACCAATGGTGAACATTTTGAAAACATTGCGATGAGATTGTTTGAAAAGAGTGTTTTCATACCATTATTTCATTATGTATGCTGATATGAGCTGTACAGCGTACAGCGCCATATGTTAGCAGCTTTTGTAACTACTATTTCAAACTGCTGTATAAACTTCTTACAGCTTTCACAATAAACATACCGTTTACTGCATTCCTCTATCGATCTTTGTTTTCGAGATATTTAATTTTGAAATCAGGGAGCCATTTTCTGGACTCCCTGTAAATGATCTGATGGACACAGTAAATTGGAATTTACGGCTGTTTGCTGATGATGCTGTGGTGTATGGGCGGGTGTCGTCTTTAACTGACTATAAAAGCATACATGATGACTTATACGAAATTTCTAGTTAGTGCGAAGAATGACAGGTAGCTCTCAATGTAGAAAAATGTAAGGTGAATCGCACGTGTAGGAAAAACAATCCCATAATATTTCGCATTAGTAGTCAACTTCTTGATACAGTCGCGTCGTTCACACAAATGGGCGTAACTTTGTAGAGCGCAATGAAACGAATACGTAAGGACATTTATGAGTAAGTCGAACAGCCGACTTCGGTTTATTGAGAGAATTTTGAGAAGGTGTACTACATCTGTATAGGACAGCGCGTATAAACTGCTTTTACGACAACGTATTGAGTATTGCTCAAGTGTTCGGGACCCGTAGCACATCAGTTTAAAAGAAGGCATGGAAACAGTTCATAGGCGAGCAGCTAGGTTCGTAACTCGTAGGTTCGACCAATGCGCGAGTGCCACGGAAATGCTGCGGTAAGACAAATGGGCATCGCAGAAGGGAAGACGACGTTCATTTCGAGAAATTCTGTTGACGAAAGCCGGCCACGGTGGCCGAGGGGACTGAGGCGCTTCAGTCACGGTTTGCACGGCCACTAAGGTCGGGGGTTCGAATCCCCCCTCGGACATGGATATTTGTGCCGTCCTTAGTTGTAGGTAGGTCATAAGCAAATTGTAAGTTTAGGGACTCATGACCCCGTAGTTAAGTCCCTTAAGCTTAACAAACATTTGAACGTTTGTTGAGGAAATTTAGAGGGCCGGAATTTGAAGCTGAGTGTAGAACGATCTTCCTTCCGCTGAATTACATTTCGCGTAATGATCACAAAGACAATATAACAGAATTCTTTGGTGAGGTGAGTAGACTGTACCACTACTAGGCATTTCTTTTCCTATTTCACTCCCTAAGAGAACGAGGAAAGAAAAAAAGGTTTATATGCCTACAAATGAGCCCTAATTTCTATTATATTTCATAAAATGCATTTTAAAAACCATTGGATGTTTATTGAAAACCTTATATATCTACCAGTTTCGGTCAATAGACCATCTTCATGGATAAAAAGGTGTTAAAACTGAATGGTAAAATACATAAAAAGGTCATACTTTGTGTTGACTGATAGGTTTTATCTAAGATGACCACTGTATTTTTCGCATTTTTAGTTATACTCACTCCAGTTTGTCCCAACTAGATGTATTTTATTTGATGCATTTTACCATTCACTTTTAACACCTTTTTATCTATGAAGATGCTCTATTGACCGAAACTGGTAGATATATAAGGTTTTTAATAAACATCCAATGGTTTTTAAAATGCATTTTATGAAATATAATAGAAATTAGGGCTCGTTTGGAGGCATATAGACATTCTTTTCTTTCCTCGTTCTCTTAGGGAGTGGAATAGGAAAAGAAATGCCTAGTAGTGGTACAGTGTACCCTTCGCGATGCACCTTACAGTGAATTGCGGAGTATGTATGTAGATGTAGATAACACATTACTAGTGGTGGGGACAGACGTGGTCAGCTGCAGTTGAATCCTCTCAAGCTCAAGAAGATCTCTGGACTCCGACATGCGAAAAAGTAGTGCAATACGTCGAGAAAAGGAAACAGAAAACTAAGGCCCTTTCTATACGGAACATGCGACACCCACAAGAAAGTCGTCACATTCAGCGCTCTTCGCGGTAGACCATCGAACTACAAAGAAGCGTTTACACGGTGCGCGTTTATGGAGACGCCATCTTCACGTGTCTACTTCGTTTGTTGTCAACTTAGAGGAAATGAATCGCCGAGTTAAGATCACTTTTCGAGACTGACTGATGTATTGTGACTATTTTAATGATTAAAACATTTGTTTGTGTTTTAAATTGTTACTGTTTTTGTGTCCCAACTTCGTCGCCGCTTTTGTGTCCCAGCCTCGTCGTAGGTGTCGGGGGCCGAGTGGAACGAGACCGACACAGTAACAAGACAGCACGCCGGTGCAGGTACGGAGGGGAGCAGCCAGAAACTATAAACACTCGAGTAAATTAGAAAGAAATATATATTGCACAGAATGTAACAATACTTAACTTTTACATAGTACTGCAGAATGTTGATACATAGTTGTTAGAGGCCTGCCTAGTGCCTGTACGATAGCAAAGTCTTCAATGGTGCCTATCTGATTACGAAGGTCCTAACTCGTTGCTATCTCAGTCCGAAGTGCCCAGTCCTTCAGTGGTGGCCACGAGCGGAGTTGTCCCAGAGGGCGCTCGTGGCTGTCGTCGTGAGAACGCCGCGCCGTGCGTGCATGGCGGCGCGCGGCGAAAGTAAGTGGCGCGCACTTTGTACTTGTGCGACACCACACCCCTCCCCCCCAAACCGCCGCGCCGTCGTGGCGTAGGGCTGAGGGCCACGGCGACGGCACTGGGAGGAGGGCCTGGGCGGGGGCGTTACTGGTGGGACGGGCGTCGTAGCTGAGGCCGGGATCGAGACGCCGTCCGCGCCCCGGCATCCGCCTTGAGATCCTCCAGGGAACCCGCCGAAACCTGGGGAAGGGCGCCCGCCCCCGCCCAGAGGGAGCAGGTCATCTTCTTCTGAGGTGCGTGGCCCAGGCGGCGGCGGCACGCACGGTCCCGGAGTCCCTCTCGGTGACGCTGTCATCTGCGGCGGCGACAGCGGCGGCGTCGCGTCGATCTCCATTGGGACGATCTCGTAGTCCGGGGACGCTGGACCCGTTGACGAACGATGTGGTTGTGATCCCTGGCGGTGAACTGGGTCTGGAATCAAGAAACCGGAGACAGGATCGCGCGGCCTGTGCAGGCGCAATTGGTTTGCGTGGCGCCGCAGCTCCGACCCTGTGGAAGAACGTACAACAAACATATTGCGCCCGAGCACGCGCTGAATGATGCCCGGCATCCATTTCTTCTTGTTTCCAGCAAACACCCTGTACAGCACCGGCGTAGAAACCTGAAAACGCGTAGCGCCATACGAACCGACTCGGTGCGTGGGAGGCTGCAGCAGGTGAAGGAGAGTGCGGTGACGGCGGCCGTGTAGCAGCTCGGCAGGAGACGGGCCGTCACGTGGCATGCACCGATACGTAGACAGGAAAATTTGAAGAGCTTGCTGCCTGGAGTGCTGACCTTTCATCTTTTCCATGTGTGACTTGAATGTTCGAACGAAACGTTCTGCTTCACCATTGGACTGAGGGTGAAAAGGTGCAGTGGTAATATGCTGAATGCCATTCACACGACAAAACTGTTGAAATTCCGCACTAACAAACTGAGGTCCATTGTCACTGACGATAGTTTCAGGCAAGCCTTCGATGCAAAACACTGATGTTAAGGCACTGATTGTACTAGACGCCGTCGTTGAGTTCATGGCAATCACAAAAGGAAACTTGCTGAAAGCGTCTACAACAATTAACCATCGCGTATTCCAGAAAGGTCCGGCAAAGTCAATGTGTAAACGTTGCCATGGTCCCTTGGGGCGTGGCCAGTCTGAGAAACGCTGTGGAGGAGCCGCCTGATGCTCCGCACAAACTGTACACTGTGATGTCATGCTCTCTATCTGAGCGTCCATACCAACCCAGGTACAATGACGTCTGGCCAATTGCTTTGTCCTAACAATGCCCCAATGTCCTTGATGCAGGAGGCGTAACACTTCTCGTTGCAGGGAACGAGGAACAATCACTCTTGCTTGGTCGTTGTCGGTATGCAACAACAGTACACCCTGACTTAAAGATAATGTATGACGTTGTGCAAAATAACGTCGAACCAGAGGCCGATCAATGTCTTTGGCTCTGGCAGGCCACCCTGAGCGAACAAAACGTGCTACCACACTTAGGTCTGCATCCGCAGCTGTTTCCTGTGCAACCCGACGAGAGTTCAAAGGAAAGTCTGCGACAGCGGAAGCATCTCTGGAGTCTATCTGACAACATGCCATTTCTGAAGAATCAAATGATACATCCTGGCCAACCGGAAGTCGGGAAAGTGTGTCCGCGTTGGCATGTTTAGTGGTAGGTCGGTACAAAATCTCATACTGATAATTTGACAATATCAAGGACCATCTCTGAAGCTTTTGTGCCGTACGTGGCGGAATTGGCTTTGTGGGTGAGAACAACGACGTGAGAGGCTTGTGGTCTGTCAACAAATAGAATTTTCTGCCATAGAGATAATGATGAAACTTTGCGACGCCGTAAATGATTGCTAAGGCCTCCTTTTCTATCTGACTATAATTCTGTTGCGTCGGCGTCAGTAGCTTGGATGCAAAGGCAATAGGACGATCGTGACATCCAATACGATGTGAGATTACAGCGCCCAGACCGTACGACAAGGCGTCAACTGCTAACACTACAGGCTTCTGGGGGTCAAAGGGAATCAAACATGCATCACTGAGTAGTGCAGACTTTAATTTGTCAAAGGCAACCTGGCAATCTTTGGACCAAACAAAAGGAACATTCTTCCTACGTAAACGATGCAGTGGAGCTGCAATCTGAGAGGCATTGGGAATAAATCTGAAATAATAGTTAAGCTTTCCCATTACTGCTTGCAATTCATGCACATTCTTAGGAGGAGGCAAGTCTTTGATTGCTCGAAGATGTGACTGTAAGGGATGAATTCCTTGGGCATTAATCACATGGCCTAGGTACTCTATTTCAGTTTGAAAAAACGAACACTTTGCATTATTGCAACGTAGACCTGCTGCAGTCAAAACTTTGAAAAGGCACTCCAGGTTTGCTAAATGTTCTTCAACTGTACGTCCGGATACCACAATATCATCTAAATAGTTCGAACAACACGGTACAGAAACTGTCAGCTGTTCCAAAAAACGCTGAAAAATAGCGGGGGCGGAAGAACTGCCAAAGGGTAGGCGTTGAAATTGAAAAAGGCCCATGTGAGTATTAATGACGAAAAACTTTCTGGACTCGTCATCAAGTGGAATCTGTAAGTATGCCTCTGCTAAATCAATCTTAGAAAAGAAACGAGACTGTCCTAATTTGTCCATCAGTTCCTCAGGTCTGGGTAGGGGATAAGTGTCTACAATTGTTTGACTGTTTACTGTAGATTTGAAGTCCGCACAGAGACGAAGTTTTCCTGACGGCTTGGGTATAATTACTATAGGCGAGGCCCACTGACTTGCAGAAACAGGAGAAATCACCCCACTATCTTGCCAACGTTGAAGTTCTTCGGCAACTGTATCACGCATTGCGATAGGCACTGGTCTAGCTTTACGAAATTTTGGAACTGCAGATTCTTTTAAAGTTACATGTGCCACGAAGTCTTTTGCACAACCTAGTTCCGGCGAAAACAAGTCACTATATTTGTCACATAATGCATTGATTTTATCCTGAGGCACTATTGACGAAATTTGAAGCACATCTCTTTGAATTGATAAACCAAACAAGTCAAAAGCATCTAGTCCAAAAATGTTCTGTGTAGATTTGGCCTGAAGAACAACAAAAGCAACTGTTTTTGTTACACCTTGAAAAGAGGCGGGCAGGCTACATGTTCCTAGCACGGGAATATTTTCACCTGTATAAGCTGTTAACACTTGCTGTGACGGCGACAATTTTGGCGAACCCAGAAGGTCATAAGTATCTTTATTTATTAATGTGACAGCGGAACCAGTATCAAGCTGAAATTGCACCGTCTTATTTTCTATGAAGAGAGTCACAAACAGTTTTTGCTTGCGGCGCTCGACAGGTGCGCGAATGTGGGCAACGTCTGCTACGGTTTTTTTGCTGCGTATGCGCGGGCCGCGTAGTGAAGGAAGCGGCGCAGACTCGGCACGCAGGGGACTAACAACACTGTCACTAGATGACACTACCGCCGGATCGGCGTCCGCGCAAGCCTGCGAAGCTACTCCAGATTTACTAACTACTGCACTACACTTTTGAGTAGCTACTTGATGTCTACCGTCACTAGCTACACAGTACTGGGCACTATTACAAGGAGCAGTTGCAGAAGGCACTAATTTCACTACAGGAATGCACTGTTCATAGTCATTTTGCTTGTCCCGAACCCTTTTCTGTTGCACTGTTTTACGCGCTCGTCGGCGCTTGCTACGTGGTGCACTATATAGTTTTGCCATAGGCGCACAAAAATGGTTTTGCACTTTTGATTCAAGAGAAACACTGCCCAAATCCACAGCGTGTATGACATTTACAGTATGAACCGTTCTCGCACTGTGCGAAGCACTATTCCTAACGGCACCGTTCTTTGAGTTTTTAACTTGCATACACACAGACTGTACATGACCTGATTTGCCACATTGATAACAGGTTGCATTGCGACTAGGGCAATGAGCACGCTTGTGGCGAGACACACACTGGGGGCAAGATTTACGTACATTTTTCTGAAATGAGCGTTGGCGCCCGTTATTCAAATTACTGTGTCTAACACTACGGGGCGACCTTTGCGTCGCACTTTTACACTGGCTACTGTTCACTGTCTGTTCAGCACGGCCGGTAGAAAAATAAGAATCACTAGTGCTATACTGAGAACTACGGCTAGGAAAGCGTCCGTTACGACGCACTGAATTAACACTGTGGCTTTGCATTTCTACATCTGCTAAGTCAAAAGTATCATGCGCATCTATAAGCTGCAGTACACTGTATAATGAGGGGTCAGACTGTTTCAGAATTGCTGCTCTAATTCTGGGGTCCTGAATATTCTGCGTAATCGCATCTCGCAACATAACGTCACTATAAGAAAGTCCACAAGAGCAAGTAAATTTACATTGGCGGGTTAAGCCCTTCAATTCCGTAATCCACTCTTGGTGTGATTGCTGCGGTAATTTTTTAAGTCTGAAAAATCGGTATCGTGCGGCGGCTACAAGAACTTTTCTCTCATAATGAGCATTCAGTGCATCTACAATTTGTTCAAAGTCTACATCACGAGGAGATGCGTGCGGGAATAGTTTTTGCAGTAACACGAAAGTTTTGGGGCCCACCACAGACAATAAAAGATGCTTAACAGTCTGACCTGTAAGTTGATGAGCCGCGACGAGTTCTTGAAACTGTGCGAAATAGTCGCTCCATTCTTCCTCACGTTCGTTGTATTGGCGAAACGTAGGAAGTGTTGCGGCGGCAGGTGTGGGCTGCTGAAGCGGCGGCTGTTGTTGTTGGTTAGCTGCCTGCGCTGTGAGCTGGGACACCGCCTGGAGGAGTTGCGTTATTTGCGCCGTCTGTAACTGAATAATTTCCATTAAGTTTGGGTTCGGGGTAGTGGCCATGCTGACCGATTAGGCGCCGCGCATACAAGTAAATTATAACAAAACACAAATGCAATATGAAAGAGGACACTCTGCAACAAAAAAGTCCACAAAATACGTAACAGAATATGTTCCCCCAAAAATCTTATAATAAGGGTGGGTGGGCGGGAGCAATTTTTGCGTGCTCCGACTGCTGCTGTCTGGCTGCTGCAAGCGGGCTGGTCCAAGGTTCTATCACTCCTCGTCGCCACTTTTGTGTCCCAACTTCGTCGCCGCTTTTGTGTCCCAGCCTCGTCGTAGGTGTCGGGGGCCGAGTGGAACGAGACCGACACAGTAACAAGACAGCACGCCGGTGCAGGTACGGAGGGGAACAGCCAGAAACTATAAACACTCGAGTAAATTAGAAAGAAATATATATTGCACAGAATGTAACAATACTTAACTTTTACATAGTACTGCAGAATGTTGATACATAGTTGTTAGAGGCCTGCCTAGTGCCTGTACGATAGCAAAGTCTTCAATGGTGCCTATCTGATTACGAAGGTCCTAACTCGTTGCTATCTCAGTCCGAAGTGCCCAGTCCTTCAGTGGTGGCCACGAGCGGAGTTGTCCCAGAGGGCGCTCGTGGCTGTCGTCGTGAGAACGCCGCGCCGTGCGTGCATGGCGGCGCGCGGCGAAAGTAAGTGGCGCGCACTTTGTACTTGTGCGACACCACAACTGTGAAACTGCATTTAACTGTTCTCGCGCAGTTAATGCGAAACTACGTCGGTCACATGTGTAAGCGACCTGATTATAATAGACGATTAAATACTTCCACGCCGTGGTATATATGTGATGAACAAGCTCAGGTGACTATGGAAGTCTGTCTATACATAGAACTTTCAATGAAACAAAGTTTTAAATAATGCTCACTGAAAACAAATATTTCACTTGAATAAAACTTTCACTCTGCAGCGGAGTGTGCGCTGATATGAAACTTCCTGGCAGATTAAAATTGTGTGCCGGAACTGGGGAGCGCACACTCCGCAGCAGAGTGAAAGTTTCATTCTGGAAACATCCCTTAGGCTGTGGTTAAGCCGTGTCTCCACCAGATCCTTTCTTCCAGGAGTGCTAGTCTTGCATGGTTCGCAGGAGAGCTTCTGTGAAGTGTGGAAACTAGGAGGCGAGGTACTGGCGGAAGTAAAGTTGTGAAGCGGCATCGTGAGTCGTGTCGGGATAGCACAGTCGGTAATGCGCTTGCCCGCGTAAGGCAAAGGTCCCGGCACACAATTTTAATCTGCCAGGAAATTTCAAATATTTCACTTGTTAACTACAGCATATTTCAGGAAAAATAGCAAGTATCTCAGGAGATGGTAATAAAGACGAGTTGCAATAAATTTCATGTGACTTCTGTCCAATTTTTATCGAGTACAGAGATACAGCTCTTAGTATGTAAGCCAAAGAAACTTAAAGCAAATGGAAATTTGGATATTTCGACTGATTCTTTCGTTGGATCTTGGTAGATCATCATATTGACGTTTATTTAAATAATTGGTTTTCGACTTACTTTTAAGCCGAAATTGACCATTAAACCAAAGTCGATATGAACTTGTATAACATACAAAAAATTGTACTTTGAAATCAGTATGATATTGTTATATAAAAATGAGTTAATGTATTCATTTACATTTGCTCTAAGATTCTTTGGCTTTCATATTAACAGATAACTGCTACACCCCTATAATCAATAATAATTGCATACATGAAAAATGTATGAAATTCTTGTTGCAATTCGTCTCTAGTGTCATCGCCTATATATTTAGGACTGCTCTTGACACAGAGAGATAGGGAAAGAGAGACAGGAGACAAGTATACATCTTTCAAACTAATTAGCTACTTAGCTCCGTTCGTCAGCAGGGGTTCCCCACTCGGTCGTCTGCGCACTTCCATACGAGTGAGAATAGGATTCATCCTATTCCGTCTACAAGCTATCGTATGCATCCAAGTGGACGCGTCTACACTGTACGCGGCCGGTGTAGCCGGTGCATCACGGGTAACCTTGTAAGCTCGCACTTCCCGTGTAGAACGGGCTTTGAGAACGATGATTTGCTATGATCCTCGTCGAAATTCGGTAAGGGAAGGGTTAAGGCCGTGTCCAACTTCAGCGACAAAAGCAAGCGACAGTGCGCGATAGCTTCAAGCGACAAATCTCAATCACATGTATGGTTACGGGTTTGTCCTATGTGAGCGACATGTGCTGCGCTGCGCGTCAGACGCGAGAACGGGCGACGTTTGAGATTCAGACCTGCTTGAAACTTGTCAGTGTCGCACGCGCTACAAAGTGTCGAGGTTCATCGTGAATCGTCTGCTTGTAGAGGTTATAACGGACGTCGCAAGAGCTCTCTGAGCTAATAATCCCTGCAGTTTATGAAACTGCAATCGTTTCTGATATAACATAATGTATATAATGAAAAATTTTCCTTGTATAGGAAGAACTAGCTACTAATATTCTTTTGGACTTCACAGAAAACAAAGTTAAATTTTTAAATTGTTTCTAATATGTAAGTCTCCTGTATCTTTATTCTAACATAACGACGAACGTGGTTTGAACAATTATTCGCATTTGCGTGCTTTATGGAATTGCAGTAACAACAATCTTACTCCGGAGAGACAGAGAGAGAGATTCAGTTGGAAGTGAAAAAAGATTTGTGTATTATTACGTTTCTGAGTAAAATATCTTGATATAATTATTCAGTAGGAATTTAATGTGTTTTCTACAGTGGCAAACGTGTTATTGCAATTACAGATGAAAAATAATTAGTGGTGCTGTGTAAAGGGAATATACAGGGCAGTCGAAAATTCCCGTCACAAACTTTTAGAGGGTAGTGAGTACATAACATTTTGAACAAAAACCCATGTCCGGAAACGTATCGTTTCCGTTCTTCGATGGTTTCAATTCAGATGTGTAAGACGTGAACGTCTGCTTATGGACGTTGCAAAAGACATTGAAGAGACACCAGGTGGAATGGAGAGAGTGCACCAGAACATGATTCGGAGGTACAATGAGTATGACGACGTTGGGGTCGCCACTAGAGGCTGCAAATCGCCGGTTTCAGTCGCTCGTACTTGGTCGAGTGCGCTACGCTCGGCGGTGCCGCGGCGAGTGTGTACGCTCGCAGCGAGCGTGTTGACACTCGAACGAAGCTGCGTAGGGCGGGGCGGACAGAGGCCGCACAGCGTGGCGCTGCCACTGTACTCACAAGGAAACCTACCCAAGTGTCACTCTCTGATTTTTATGAAATTTGCGTATCTTATAATACATGAAAAGCTATGGGACATGTAATTTTTTTAGCGGTGAAAAACATATTTAAGGGGTGAAACAGTCCTTCCCAAATTGTGCTAAAATACAAAAATGGCTATAACTTAGAGATTAGTGAAACGATTTTAATGATTTTTGGTATGAAAGTATCTTTTGATAAAAGACATAATTGATAGATTCAACTTCGATTAAATCAAAACTATTTTTTGAGCACAAAAAATTGGGCACCTTAGGGGTAGCTGCCCCCCTAATTGCCACTCCCCAGGCCATGTACGTAGGCCGATCTCTTATCCAGCCATTCCGAAAACATGCAGTTCATTCTTTTGGCTGGTGCACTCTGGTAACATTCTTCAGACGGCCCTAAATAAATGTAGTACAGATATCACTGAAACAGCAGGAGCACCATAAATTAGTACAGCTGTGAAAACAATTGGAATAAGAGGATTTAAAACAGTTACAGGATATATGAGCATTAGACCGGCATATGACCCTGACGACGGAAGAAAGCGTGGATCCTATATATTGTACAAAAGCTTGCATTTGTTCTTTATTATGTAGATAAGTGGCAGTGGGCAGTGGCAGTGGCAGTGGGCAGTGGCAGTGGCAGTGGGGAATATATGAATGTTGCAACTGGAAAAATTCCCGTTAAGGACTCACTCGGAAAAGGTAGAGGCGCATCAAGCACGCACAGTGCCGAAATGCTACCGGAATATATATTAACCGGGTGCAACAGAGAGAGATGCACAAACCTAACGGGTGTAAATCAATATCGTGTATTTAATATCAATACAAAAGACGGACCAAGTATTCCAGGACTTGAGAGTGATGAGAAGAATGGATATAAAACACAATCGTTTCCTCTTTAAGACGGCAAGTAACACCTACTACTAAACAGGCACTAACAGTAAAGTGGGAACAAGAAAGAAAGATCATGGATAACTCATTTAGTAAATAGCACAGAAACTTTATATTAATCACTTATAATAACGTGTATGGTAAAGTACAAAATGCGAAACTGAATGGCTAGTCCAAGTGGATCCAGAGAACAGCTTTCGAAGCACACAGGAAAGGAAACAATTCCAAATTTCGCAGTCAGCGTCTAGTTGGCCCCCGATACTCGCCTTGGACTCGAGTGGCGCTGCGGTGGGCGACCGAGTGGCGAGCGGGCAGTGTGGACGGTCGGGCCAGTCGAGCGTGCTCCGCTCGAACGAGCGTGCAGGAAGTCGAGCGCAGCCACACGCCTTGCCGCAAGCTGCAGTACCGACACCTGTCGGACTGTCATAGAACGGCGTGTATCACGCGATTCGAGCGAGCAACCGAGCGAGGTGCAGACCTCTAGTCGCCATACCGAGCCGCTGTTGTAATGCATCATCAGGTTGCGGCTGGTGCCATAGATGGTGGGTTCTTGTTGTTGTCGACTAATGTAAACCATAACGCATTGTAATGACAATGCGTACCGCATTGAGGAACTACGATCCGATGTGCGTGGCCGTTCTCCGTCGGAGGTTCGAATCCTCCCTTGGCCATTGATGTTTGTGATGTCTTTAGTATAAGTTAGTTTATAAGTAGTTTGTAAGTTTAGGGACTGATGACACCTCAGTTATGTCCCATAAGCTTTACAAACATTTGAACATTTTATTTGAAAATCCGTAAGTACTAATAGAAAGATTCAGTACTCTTTTCAAATTGATTGCAACAATTGTACTAGGTCACGTCTAATTATATATCTCAAGTAGGAGTGGATGTGATAATCATCTAAACTGAAACCGTCGTGGAACGAAAACGACACGTTTCCGGGCATGGGTTCCTATTCAAAATGTTATGTACTCACTACCCTCCACACGTCCTAACACTTTGTAACGGAAATTTACTACCACTCCGTAAAAAATTTGTCACAAATAACAGGAGAAAGGATCGTAGTTACAGGAATTAAAATATAAGATGTAACGAGAATTGAAAGACTGACTGCAAAATTCTAAATTTAAAACTCACCAAACAAGGTCACTTTCCTCTCTCTCTCTCTCTCTTTTTTTTTATTTTTAAGTTAGTTCGTTTATTTTCCTGGTTTATTGTTCGTTTATTGCTGCAGTTTCTTTTTATTAGCGAGAGCGTTCTACCCTCTCATCTAACGCACCGAGCCACCCCGTCGGCGACCCTCGCTGTGCCGAATGTTTGCGTATCCGAACAAGATAAAGGTTTTCCTGTCGTCTTCCAATAAGATTCATTTCGATCTTATTCAGTTGATGGTTTCATAGTCACAAAAGAAAAATTCATTGATGACATAACCGAAAGTATCTGTGCTCGTCGTTGTATTTTCGAATAATTCGACCGGTGATCTTCAGTCCACAATCGTATTTGAATTTAGAGGTGAAATAGTCCAGGAACATTCCTCGCTTTTTAAATTTAAGGCACAGCACTCCTTTAAAACGTTATTTCTTAAAGTAAATTATACTGTATTGCCTTACACAGGAGCTATCATTATTCTGTTCATTATTCACGGGTACCGAATTTTAGAAACAGCTGTCCACCGTGTAGCGAGAAGCTGTCGCGCTAACGTAGGACACCCGGCCATGTCACCGAATGTCGCCGCTTGTAGCTGCCGTGTCGTGTCGCGTAGCTGCATGTTGCGCGCTGCGCTCGCTTTTAGCACTCACATAGGACACGGCCTAAGAGTTGCTCTTTTACCCACCGACGAGGTAAGTAGAGATGGAATTAAATGAATATTTAGAAATTTACTCTAATCGGAAAACGTTGTTCACTCCCAGCCAGAAATGGTCGCTGGAAGTCGTAAAACCTGTAGTGTCACAAGTGTGATGCTCGCCTCTGACCCCGTATATCAAACTACCTCCGTAGTTCTGTCAAATCTAATATATAACTCAGATTGTCTGTATGTTTGTACGTGTTGCATACAAATCTACAGTTTTGTTCCAATCTTTATGAAATTCTGTATACGTAAGCTTCAATCCACTAGGACGGACGCCGTAAGTGTAAGAATCACGTACGATATATAGTTCACGAGATATGACGTCATAAACAATGAGATGTGCGAAAAACTGCTTCATTTCGCTACAATGCTGTCATTTTCTCCTAAACCATTGGGCCGATTTGAACCAAATTTGGTACACACATTCCTTACCGTGAGGTAACAATTGCTGAATGGTTAAGAATCACATACGGCACATGGTTCAAAAGATAGTACGTCATAACCAAAAGAAATCGCAAAAAAATGCCATATAATGCGAAGAGACTTTCGATACACACTGTATGAAAATGACAGTACTTAGTTACTTGTAACAAACTTTAAACATATTTTCAAACCTTTATTAAACTTTTTCTCGCTGGCAGTCATAGTAGAATGATGAAAGAAAAAAAGTTTCTCGCTTACTACTTTTCCGATATTTATGGAGTAAAACTATGGCTCTCGGTATGAGGTTACAATTTATAATTTCAACACTACAAATTGTAGCCGCAGGAAATTTTACAAGCAGTATACACGCATATAGTTGGATGTACCTTCTAAATTGTATCACAGTACGACACGTAGTTCATGAGATATGGGCACATAAACAGTAACGTTCGTGGAAAACCGCCCTATTACGCACCAAGTTTTAATCTATTACTTCTTTACTGCTAATTGTATATCCAATAGATTTTACAGATATACAGTCCTTATACAAATGAATATATGCATGAAAAATGGCAGGAATAAATGAATAAAGAAATACCCTGGCAATGTCGGATTTTCAGCTAGTAGCTTATAAAGGTTAAAGGAGAAACGCACCCGTGAAACGGGCGACAGCGCACCCGAACACCTCCTAGCGGCTCGAGTTGTCAACTAACACAGGGCATGGACAGCCGCTTTAAAGCAGGCTTTTACGCACTGATTTACCTTCATTTTTTTATAGTTTGTTTATAGATGCAGCCAGTGGGTTATTTTAGTCTGAGAGCTGCCTTGTATGAAATTTTCAAAAAGAAGGGCCCCGACCATTTGAATAAAAGCTACGTAGTATGCTCACACCATTTTGTGGAAAAAATTTTTAGAAATAAGAATCTGTTAAGCCAAGGGCAAGTGTTATAATTTGTTATTTGCGTGAGTTTAAAAACTAGTGTTAATTGTAATATAACAACTAAGTTTAATCACAAGTTTTATTTTAATCCCTTTACGTATTTAAAGAGCAGACGAGGTCGTAAAACACCTGCACGATACCTTCACTGGCAGAAGTGGTCAATAATTTACTGTCTCCCTCTCAAGACAGTAACTGTGAAGTAGATGCAGCAGCATTCTTTGTAAAATTAAAAGAATTGAAAAAAAAAAGACTCCATTTAATGCATTCGCGAGTGAAATGCCTGCTGATGACAGTGTTAATGTATCCCTGTATATATCGAAACAAATGCGAGGAATTATATTATGGGCTGGCCATGTACTGGGTTGCAACACGAAAAATGTAAAATGGCTCTGGCATTATATAATGATAATGATGTTGCCACCTTCAATATACAGATCAATGAATGAGCGTATGGCTTCTTGGATGGGGAAACCCTTGTGGGTTTGTTCGCCCGCCTTAGTGTAAGTCTTTTATTTATTTGACGCCTCGTGGGCGACTTACGTGCCAATGATGATGAGATGATGATGATTATTAGGACAACACACAACACCCAGTCCCCTGCCGGGAATCGAACCCGGGCCTCCTGCGTAGTAGTCAGCGGCGCTACCACGCAGCATGTTGGTTTCCTTTCTCGTAAATGAATCTGCCGAATTAGAAGACGTGTGTAAGAAAACAAAAATAAATAAATAAATAAAAATAAAAATTGAACTTCTAATTAAAGCATATGTCAATAAGAAAACTGATTCCTCAGCATCACAAATTAGAAAGAGTAGCCTCATGTTACGGAAAGTAACTCACAAATAGGCCTAAATGTTCACGAAATGTGCGTAGATGTATGTGACTAAAACTTTAGCATTGTAGCATTTTCAGTTCGAATTCTACCGAAATAAACTATACAGAATCGATTGCTTTAGTTTCTTTTTAACGCTACACCTTAAATGAATTAGCATCTAACATAATTTCTTCAACAGTATAAAACTTGCGCTGTTAATGCGGTATGCAAGGAAATAAAATTTGGGGAAGCAGACGTGAGGCCAGGTACAGCATACAACTCGAGCCAACAGACGGCACTGCTAGCGGTGTCGCCTGGCAAACGTATGTAAACGCCTCGGAGTTTCCGCTAGATCTTTATAAGGTATTTCGTTCTGTGTTCGACGCAAGCAGTGTCTCTGACGTCACAGAGGACAATACCGGGGAAGGAAGGAGCTAGCGGCGGCACGTTTCTCGGAAGTTTAAAGGCGACAGAGCGGAATCACAGTTTGAACTAAGCTTAGAACGAATTCCCAGCGGGCGGTCGAGTACTGAGCACAAAGTAAAAGCAGCGAAATTCTGAAGAATGAAGGAAGATTGAAGTTTGACGTCCCGTCGACAGCGTGGTCATTAGAGACGGGCGAAATTGTGACATCTAGTGGATTCACGGCAGGAACAATTCCATCCCTCTGAAAAAGAATGTGTTACTGAAATTTAATGAATACTTTTGATTACCGAATCAGCTACGTCTTTAATTTACGAGCTGATTGATATAAGGCACAGGTAAATCGGCCCAGTAGTTTCAAGTTGATTGAATCAATTGCCGATTAAAGTATATAAAACGAACTTTATGCGTCAATTACGAACTTCTGTAGGCTTCCGGCTGGTCAATAAATTGTAATTTTATGACACCATGGTTTAATTAATATGGCATTCGTACAATGTGCAAGGTACTTGAAATCTCTGTTGGAACTGGAAAACCTGAATAATCGTGTTACGTGTAGATGATGTGCTCTTACTTTTACGGTATGTATCCAACATAATCAAATCGCACAACTTCAATCTAAGTCAGTTTGTTTAAATGGAAAGGTGGTCATGTGATATATCGTATAAATCATTATTTTCCTAATCAATGAGTGAAAATAGCTGACCCATTAATATAACTAAAACTGTCTGAACTATAAGAATTTTTTATTTATTTTATTTTTTTTTTAAATTTTGTTATAAAGATACTGATTTTAACTTCGATGTCAATTTAATAGTGATTCCTGTCGTAGCTCATTAACAGTTAACACTGATTTATGCCCTACATATGCGCAAGGAAACTCCATACGTGACACTGCTCTCAAAACTAGTGCCAAAACTACAACTGCTGCAAAGTCAAAATTAACTACGGAATTCACCTGTGTGTAATGCAAAGCCAGTAGCTACACAAATATTACAAGTAGTCCAGCTCTGTAGTTCCACAAAAAATGCAATTGATTTCGATAGGAGTGATAAACGTCCGAAGTTTGTATTAAAAAAATAAATAAATAAACAACTAATTATATTATTCGCATAAGAGAAATTTCAATGGACTTATTGGATAATAAACATCTTACAATGCTGATGTCGGTGGCAAATTAAGACTACATAACAACAAAGCTTTACGTCATTATTAAAAGAAACCTTCTCTTTCGTCTATACTTAAAGAAGCAATGAAATCCAAAAATCCTCATCACATTTACCCCTTTACTTATCAATACTTATTTCAAAAAATCATGTTAAATTCGTGGACTACCGATTTGTTTATAAAAAAATGAATATAAAAATTAAGCTTGGCCCTTCAAGCTGAATGCCTGTCAAGAGATGGACAACTACGCGGAGCGCCTAAAAATCCAAACATGAATTTTCTTACTATGATTATTTACAAAAAGATTTACGTGCATCCTGCTCACAATGCAAAATAAACTGCTTGACTGCCTGCATAACACACTGCCAGTGCTCACACGGCGGTGGAAGAAATCCTACTCTTCTAGCTGAAACGCGGAGCAGCACACGCCAAAGACGGCACTCGCAGAATCAGACATTCAGACATTCAACATTGCAGACCTCAGATGTGGATAACTTCAACTACGTTTCAAACGATAGACTACCTCACCGTACCTTACTGGAATATTCAGGTTTCCCAATTCCTGCAGCACTTTTAAAATAAATGGAGTAATGCGACTTTTGTGTCAGCCTTTACAACATGGCGTATTTCTAGAAGGTTAGAGTGCCGATTACTTTGAAACTTAGTCCTCCTCCTCCGTCGGTGGAAGGACACATGCTCATCCTGCAGTTTTTGGGGATGTTCCTTATTCCTGATCTCCCATCCACGGTGGAACAAAGGGGATGCCTTCACGGTCCAGATGTAATTCGCAAGAGGTGCAGCTGTTGAGCTACTCAAGGGGTCTGTACATCGTGTACACAGAAGATACATAGGGTACGCTAAAGTCACATAAGACGCTTTTAACAGTTCAGTCGAAGCGAGTTCGTAGCTGGTGCAAGTTCGCGACCACCGTTCGCGAGAGATTTGTCGCTGTTAACTACGTAAAATGTTCAAATATTTGTAATTCTATGGGGACCAAAGTACTTTGGTCATAAGTCCCTAGACTTGAAAACTACTTAAACTATATTAAACTAGCCTAAGGACAACACACGAATCCACGCCCGAGGGAGGATTCGATCCTCCGACACGAAAAGCTGCGTGAACCGTAATGGCGCTCCAGACCGCTCAGCTACTCCCGCGCGGCTGTTAACTACACGTGAGCGTGTTGGTCATCCTGATAGAGGCCATTGATCTCGCGATTCAATACGGCACAGCCAGTAATGAGTTTCCGCTTGCTAATTGGCAATAACTCTGACATGTCACGATAAGACGTACTATGGTGCGGGAACTGTACAAGGTTTCCGTAGTAGTAGTAATCTTAGCTACCCCTTCCTGGAACGGCCTCATGAACCTTCATAGATATCAGTATTTCAAGCATCTCTCTACGGACTTTCTCCATTCAACGATAAAATATAAAATTATAACTAGTAGTGCCTGTGGTAGAAATTCGAAACTTAAATGTTTAAAAATGTAATTGGTTTTTATCGGTACATAACTAGATTTTCAGTTCCTGCCTGAACTCTGCAAATGTGTAGCTTTAATGTGAAAGCTATAAATAAAAGAGCGAAGAGGAAACATGAGAATAAGGACGTCGTAGCTATTCCAAATGAAGTACTGAAATATTAGGAACTTACCTCTATTCTCTGATAGCAGCAGCAGATCACCACAAAGTGTTACTTTCAGAATAATCTGCAAAATAGCGAAGCTTAGAAGTAACGTTATTCTGTTACAAGATAATTTTGATTTCCTCTGCTAACACATCGGTCGACCACATAGTCCCACCCATTTTACCGCTAGACGGCTCTAACGATACACCTATACCTCTCGTCAAGGATCGTCCTCATATTCCGCCTTTACATATAAAAACTTTTTCTTCCTTTATCACTCTTATCGGCTCGTACAAACATGATTCTTGTTTTGTCCACATCTATAGCAAAGACCCTTTCAAATTATGTGTTCTTGGCCTCATTGTACCATTAACATTACAAACCGAGAGTCGAAGGTCATGAAAGAGTGGTTGGGAAGGAGTAAGACAGGGTTGTAGCCTTTTCCCAATGTAGTTCAATCTGTACATTGAACAAGATGTGAAGGAAGGCAAGGAGAAATTTGGAGCGGAAATTATAGTCCTTGGAGAGGGAATAAGGACTTTGCGATTTGATGACACACAGTAATTCTGTCAGAGACGGCAAAGGACCAGGAAGAGCGATTAAATGGAATGGATATGTCTTGAAAGGAAAGTATAAGATGAACATTAATAGGAATAATTCGAAGGTAATGGATTGTAGTCAGAAAATTAGGCGTTGCTGAAAAATTTAGATTAGTTAATAAGACAATAAAAGTAGTAGATGAGTTTTGTTATTTAGCTAGCAAAATTCACTACTGGCCATTAAAATTGCAACACCAAGAAGAAATGCAGATGATAAGCGGGTATTCATTGCACAAGTATATTATACTAGAACAGACATGTGACAACATTTTCACGCAATTTGGGTGCGTACACGCTGAGACATCAGTACCCAGAACATCCACCTCTGACTGTAATAAAGGGCTTGATACACCTGGGAATTGAGTCAAACAGAGCGTGGATGGCGTGTACAGGTACAAATGCCCATGCAGCTTCAACACAATACCAAGTTCATAAAGAGTAGTGACTGGCGTATTGTGACAAGCCAGTTGCTCGGCCACAGTTTTCCACACGTTTTCAGTTGGTGAGAGATCTGGAGAATGTGCTGGTCAGGGCAGCAGTCGAACATTTTCCGTATCCAGAAAGGCCCATATAGGGCATGCAACATGCGGTCGTGCATTATCCTGCTGAAATGTAGCGTTTCGCAGGGATCAAATGAAGGGTAGAGCCACGGGTCGTAACACATCTGAAATGTAACGGCCACTTTTCAAAATGCAGTCGATGCGAACAAGAGGTGACCGAGACTTGTAACCAATGGCACCCCATAGAATCACGCTGGATGATACGCCAGTATGGCGATGACGAATACACACTTCCAATGTGCGTTCACCGCGATGTCACCAAACACGGATGACACCACCATAATGCTGTAAACAGAACCCGGATTCATCCGAAATCATGGCGTTTTGCCATTCGTGTACCCAGGTTCGTCGTTGCTGTCTGTGATGCAGCATCAAGGGTAAACGCAGTCATGGTCTCCGCGCTAGGAGTCCATGCTGCTGCCAACGTCGTCGAACTGTTCGTGGGGATGGTTGTTGTCTTGCAAACGTCCCCATCTATTGACTCAGGGATCGAGACGTGGCTCCACGATCCGTTACAGCCATATGTATAAGATGCCTGTCATCTCGACTGCTAGTGATACGAGGTCGTTGGGATCCAGCACGGCATCCCGCATTGCCCTCCTGAACCCTCCAAGCCGCGGTGGAGTAGCCGAGCGGTCTAAGCTTACGGCCATAGTGAACGGCTCCCCGCTAGTTGCTCGGCCGCTTAACTCGCAGCGGTCGGACCGCGCGCGCTGCAACGGCGCGATGGCAGCTGGTGGCGGCCACAGTGCGCAGCCAACCGCGCGCCGGCTGATGCCAATACATGACCAAAATTACCTTTTAGATTTTCTTGCTAAAAATAAATAAATAAAAAAAAATACTGCATGTGTATGAAACGAAGCTACATGCAGTTAAGCTGCACATAAGAACTTATTATTCCAACATTTCAGTGCCGTTGAAAACATCTTTAATGTCCCCCCACTCTTGTTTTTTGTGGAGAAAGTCTAATTAAATATTAATTCAGAGGAAAAATGCTGCAGCGCCTTGGATAACATTTAGACGTTTGCTATTGGATCCTGTCAAAAATTCTTCTGGTAATTTTAGTCTTCCAATTTCTATTGCATGTCGGAAGGGGCATTCGACACACACTAGCATTCTCTTTTCCTTAGAACCCTACAGTCGCCATTATGAACTTGCAATTTTCTGTCAGTGACAGCTAGCAATCCAACTTTAAGACATAGAACTAGATTTACTGTTTTTTATCCGAACTTGTATGCCACCAATATTTTAAAACGAGTTAGAGAACTGCCATCTGTCCCAGATAAACTTTGCTATTTTTTAAAGTCATTCTCTGTTGGCTCGGACATGTGCTTTATTACGAAGGTTGACTGGCTGAGCTGCAGGCTAGAGGCTCGGTAGTTGTACACATGGCGCGCCGAAGGAGAGCGCGCAGCGCTAGCGCCCTTAAATTTCAACACCCAGTTCGCTATACTGGAGCGATATATCGCTTTCTATTCAGGTTTAAAAACAATTTCACAATGTTGGCTACATTTCGTACGCAGTAATGTATAACCTAAAGTTAACCAAACGAAAAGTAATCAGCGACTATATTTTTCACTGCAAAAGCTCCTAATGTTATGCGATAGGTTAACTGGAAATTAAGTATCGTAATAAGTATGGCGAATACCGAAAAAACAAACACTCCGTTATGAAGCTGTTATGTTAGCCTGCAAGATGTGCAAAACTCAGTGAGGTACGACAATTAGTTTCCTCTGAATCGAGTGAGAAGTATCCTACGTCAAGGAAAACGCACAAAACCGGGAGAGGTGGTTTTTATTTATTTACAGCAAAAGGAGAATTTTTATCGAAAAACTGACACCGGAGTGCGATGTAGCTTCGCTTCATACACATGCAGGTTTTTTTTTTTTTAGCTAGAAAATCTAAAAGTAGTTTTGGTCATGTATTGGCATCAGCCGGCGCGCGGTTGGCTGCGCACTGTGGCCGCCACCAGCTGCCATCGCGCCGTTGCAGCGCGCGCGGTCCAACCGCTGTGAATTAAGCGGCCGAGCAGCTAGCGGGGAGCCGTTCACTAAAGCCGTAGCCTAAAGCGCCTCGCTGCGGAGCGCGCGGTAGCTCGCCGTCGGAGTTTCGAGTCCTCCCTGGGGCATGGGTGTATGTGTTGTCCTTTGGTTAGTTTACCTTAGTTTAAGTAGTTTGTGAGCTACAGACTGATGACCACGTAGTTTCGTCCGATAGATTTACAAACAATTGAACCCACCGAGTCCATATTCTGCTAACACCTATTGGATTGTGACCAACACAAGCAGCCATTTCGCGATACGATAAACCGCAGTAGTCTGCAGTCCGACCTTTATCAAAGTCGAAAATGTGATGGTACGCATTTCTCCAACTTACAGGAGGCATCACAACAATGTTTCACCTGGCAACCCTGGTCAACTGCTGTTTGTGTATGAGAAAGCGGTTGGAAACTTTCCTCATATTAGCACGTTGTAGGTGTCGCCACCGGCGCCAACCTTGTGTGAATGCTCTGAAAAGCTAATCATTTGCATATCACAGAATGTTCTTCCTGTCAGTTAAATTTCGCGTCTGTAGCACGTCATTCTCGTTATGCAGAAATTGTAACATGCAGGAGTGTAACATCTGATGGTCGAATTAAAGAATATATAAAATGCAGAATGGCTCTAAGAAGAAAAGCATTTCTGAAGAAGCGAAATTTGTTGACATCCAATATCAGTTTAAATCTTAGGAAATCCTTTCTGAAAGCATTTATATGGGAGTTAAAACTGGACAATAAGGAGTTCAGAAAAAAAAAGACGATAGAATCTATTGAAATATGGTCCTACAGATGCATGATGACTATTAAATGGGTAGATCACGTAACTAATGGGGAAATGCTGAACATAATTGGGGAGAAAGGAGGTAATTAGTGTCTGTTTGTTTATTACTCTGTCCTGACGTCCATGGAAACGAGTTCTCGCTAGGTGGTTTTTTTTTTTTCTTTAAATTTGTGTCCAGTAATCTCTATTAACGTGTAATAGGCTACCTCTGATTTAGAGTGCTGCTTTGAATAAATGTATGCAACATCTCGCTAGATACGTTTGTTTTCTTAGTCTGCGGTTTCCTCTGCTGTGGCTTATTTTCTCAATTAAATACAGAAACCCAGATAGACCTGCTGGCGGCTGCGATAGGGAAAGAAGAAGAACTACACGAGAGAGCTGATGTCAACAGTTCATTAGGGGAAACGAACAGGAAACTTAAGCCTTGTCGCCCTTCTTCCTTCTTCGAACCAATAATATCCACTACATCCTCGCCGATATCAGACTTTCGTTGGACGACATGATTTTAGTCTGGATGATAGAGGGTGTTACCCTGAAATAGCGCCCTTCCTTAAGACACAAAGGAATCTACGAAATTTATGTTGATTACTCGTAGTTCACCCATACGACATAGAAACATCGCTTTTTATCAAACCCCTTATGTGCACTAGTCGACTGAAGTACCATAAGTACGCAGCGTAAAGATATTTTTAATGTTAGAGTTTTCCTTTCTTGAAAAAAATATCGCCAAGAATTAATAAGCAAAGAAAGTGGTATAGAGCCCTAGAAAACCCGCAATGTAATTCAACTGGAAACAAGAAACAAAGGCAAAAAAAAAAAAAAAAAAAAAAAAAAAAAATCTGTTGACTCGACTTAGATGACATGGCCCAACAAGCGAGTCGTGAAATGAAGTCAAAGAGCAGAACCTCGATCTACAGAAACAAGGAGTAAAAAAGAAAATGGATCTCAAAATCGTCTAAAGACAAATAAGCAATCGTTTTGTCAGGTGTCTGTATACTGTCGTCGTATATTTCATAAATTAGAGCTTTTGAGAAGTAACAGCTGTTTTCATTAAAACCAGTTTCGGTCATTGGCCACCATGACTGAATAAAAGGTGTAAAGCATTTCAGTTAAGTATACTTCATACGCAGTATTTTCCTGAACTGTTCTACGCTTTTTAGCTAGGGATAATGTTCCATGATCGAAACTGGTTGATACTTTTAAGGTTTTAATAAAACAGATGATGAATTGAAATTGCATTTTATAAGACAAATAAATAACCCAGCAAATCATTTTCAAATATAAGAGACTCTGATAGAAATCTCCAAAGAATTAAAATGTTTTGGGCAATAGATCAGCTGGAATAAAGTCGTGGAAAAGTGAAAGTGATCAAGATGCAGTCGTTAGCTGGCATGGCAGCGAATGAAAAACACATATAATAAGAATTTGTTCTCTTGCAGTGCAGAAATAAAAAATTGTAAAACAGTAATGAAACCGGAAGCCCCTTATGAAACAGGAACAATGCTGAGCTAATTGAGAGTCATAGAATATTTAGTAGGAATATAACGTCCACCGATGTAGAGTGTAATTTATGAAGGAGATAATGATGTTAGCATGATCCATTTTCTTTATTCAGTGCCTTAGTTATCTATTTTATAGAAAAAAGGAAGGATAGTAGTGTCTGTAAATTCATATTGGTAATTACAGCTGTTGGTAACGTAGTCAACTATAACTGTGTAAACACACTGAAGAAAGACATCACAGAGAATCTGCTCTCGCCACAGTATGTGCTAATTCCTCATTTAGACAGGATGTCATATTCCGTAGGTCCTAGTTAGCCGGCTTTCACTTCTTTTGTGAAATTAACGAGCCCTTGGTTGGAGGCACTTAACGACACTTTGTTCATTAATGCTCTCTTGAGAGCACGAAGGTCAGAGGCTTAGTGACGTGCGTCAAGTACTTCCTCAGTCTCTTTGAGTAAGATTATCGTCCACATTCTGCCCCGCTCAGTTAAACATTCATGCCCGACTCTTCACACGTGTTCCTTCACTTAACACGCTGCTCCAGACGGCATTTCAAAGGATGGAAAAGTATCACGCCACGCCAGATTACACTAAGTTACTGCGCTATGAGAGCGTTCGTGAGTTTGCTTTCAGTTTATAATTCAACAACTCTAAAAAATTTTTATTGATAGAATCATTTATGTTCGAAGAATGAAACTGCAAAGGGAACCACAGACTGAGGTAACTGAGTTAATTGAAAATCGCACTGCGTGTCTTATAGTCCCTTTAGGTTTTCGTGTAGTTTTACAATTTTGCAAATATTTCAGAAAAAATGAAATTAATATAAAATTAAATGTATAAATAAACAATAATATATATGATATTAAAATAAAATATACAACATACAATACCATAATATATAGTATTTTATATATTTAATTTGTTTCACTCATTATTTATGATTTTTTAAGAAGTACATGTGAATAGAAATTCATATTGTACTAAAAATCACTACAATCAATGAAATGTCAAAATTATTAAAACCAACAGTAATACTACTTCGACCGACAGCCCATTTGAAGTTGATGCTGATATAGAGTGACCCCTGTTTACAACATTTGCCTAGGGTGGGGTGGGAGAACCAGTCTTGGTTTATTAAGAGACCTATAATTAATGTTCTGTCTTTTAGTTACACTTATATAAACTACATTAATTAGTAGCTGACACAAACAGTAAGTGGAAATTTTTTTTCTCTATTGTGTGTTGCGGATGACATTCTCTCCAGATCAAACCCATCATTCTGGAAAGCTGTACTCAAGCTATGTTATTGTGGTCTTCAGTCCAAAGACCAGTTTGATGCTGCTCTCCACCCTATTCTATCCTGAGAAAACCTCTTCATATCTTCATAAGACCTGCAACCTACATCCATTTGAATCTGCTTACTGTGTTCATCTCTTGGTCTCCCTCTGCGATTTTTACCCCACGTACTTCCCTCCAATGCTAAATTCACGATTCCTTTAAGTCTAAGAACGTTTCGTACCAATCGATCCCTTCTTTTAGTCAAGATATGCCAGAAATTACTTTCCTCCCCAATTCTGTTCAGTACCTCCTTATTCGCTACGCGATCCACCCACCTAATCTTCAGCATTCTTCTGTAACACCATATTTCAAAATCCTCTATCCTCTTCCTGTCCGCACTGTTTATCGTCCATGTTTCACTCCCATACAAGGCAATACTCGACACAAATGCCTTCAGAAAGAACGTCCTTAAATCAGCATTCGATGTTAACAAATTTCTCTTTTTCAAAATGGCTTTTCTTCCCATTGCTATTCTGCATTTTATATCCTCTTTACTGCGACCATCGTGTATTATTTTACTACCCAAGTAACAATACTCATCTACCACTTTATTGTTTCGTTACGTAATCAACTTCTTTCAGCATCGCCTGATTTTCTTAGACTGCACTTCATTACCCCTGTTTTGTTCTTGTTAATCTTCATGTTGTATGTACCTTTCAACACACTGTCCACCCCGTTCAACTGTTCTTTCAGGGACTTGCTGTCTCTGACAAAATTACAATGTCATGGGAAAAACGCAATGATTTTATTTCTTCACCCTGAACTTAAATTCCTTTGGAATATTCTCCTTCTTTTCTTTTATAGCCAGCACAATGTGCAAATTGAATAATATTGGAGAGAGGCTACAAACCTGTCTTACTCCCTTCCCAAACTCTGAATCCCTTTCAAGCCCTTTAACTTTGATAACTGCTGTGTGGTTTTTGTACAAGTTGTAAATAACCCTCTCTTTCCTGTATATTACTCCTGCTGATTTCAGAATTTGAAAGAGTCTACTACAATCAACATTGTCAAAAGCTTTTTCTAAATTTACACAAGCTACAAATGTAGGTATGC
Organism: Locusta migratoria; assembly: GCA_026315105.1. NCBI lineage: Eukaryota > Metazoa > Arthropoda > Insecta > Orthoptera > Acrididae > Locusta > Locusta migratoria. The sequence goes on along the minus strand of CM048744.1, from coordinate 274,835,226 downwards.
CTTTCCTTAATCTATCTTCTAAGATAAGCCATAAAGCGAGGATTGCCTGCCGTGTTCATACTCTTCAATTTCTCTTGAATCCGAACTGATCTTCCTAAGTCGGCTTCTACCAGGTGTATTCGTGTTAAAACTTTACAACCTCGACTTATTAAACTGATGGTTCTGTAATTTTCGCCTCTGTCTGCGCATGCTCTCTTTGGAATGAAGATTATTACATTTTTTCTTAAAGGTAAATAAAGTCTGCAATAGGCTGCATAGGTCTCTGTATTGATTAAAGTCATAAAGTGGTTAAAATATGGCTTTATTTGACGCGTTTCGGCCTGGGCATCATCGAAATCCTGCATACATATATTATAAGTACGTCACTACAAATGGAGCAGACTGCTACTTAATGTTACAAGAACAACATGTATCCATTTGTACTGACGTACTTCTAATGTATGCAGAATTCTGATGATGGCCCAGGCCGAAACGCCTCAAATAAAGTCATATTTTTACCACTTTATGACTTTAATCAATACAGCGACCTATACAGCCTATTGCAGACTTTATTTACTATTATTCCTGGTCGCCTGCCTTCTCCGTGTCTTTATGTCAAAACTATGTGATTTCTCTTAAAGCTGAGGGTATGTCCCCTGTCTCATACATCTCACGCACTAGGTTAAATAGTTTTTTTCATGGCTGGCTCTCCCAGAGAGTTCAGCAGTTCTCTAGGAATGTCGTCCACTCCAGGGACCTTGTTTCGACTTACGTCTTTCAGCGCTCTGTCAAATTTTTCTCTCAGTTATTGTTGTTGTTATTTGGATGTTTAAGGGGGACAAAACTACAAAGCTCATCAGTCCCCCATTCCATCACAAACTGTCAAAAATAAAAGCGCGAACGTCAAATAAATGCGCCCAGAGATTAAGTTTGCAAAGTGGGAGGGGAATCCAACTGGGTCCATAAAACATCAACAAAACGGAGAAGAAACTAAAGGAAGAAGGACGATCACACAAAGACACCTTACAACAAAGAGGCCGATGGCAGTGGTTGACCGACCATAGGAATAAAAAAGGAAAAGTCAACCACTTGGCAGTACCAGTCAGAGAGACTGATAAAAAACCCCTGCTGGAATAAAACTTAAAACTGAATTCGCTGCTGAAGCATCGTCACGTAAAACATCTGATAAAACGCCAGGAATGTTAAAAAGACGTCGCAAGGCGGCTAAAACAGGGCAGTTCATTAGGATGTGGACTATTGTTAAATGGGAGCCACACTGACACTGAGGCGGGGCATCATCACGAAGGAGATGTCCGTGGGTGAGCCACGAATGCCCAATACGGAGTCTACACAGCACCACGGAGTCCCGGCGAGAGGCCAGCATGGAAGAACGCCATGCGATCGTGGTCTCCTTGACTACCCGAAGCTTGTTGGGTGTGCCCAGGCCATGCCACTCGGCATCCCAACGCTCATGGACGCGGTGGCACAACAATGAACGGAGATCAGACGCCAGGAGGCCGATGTCCAGAATGGATGCACTGGCTGCCTGCCTGGCAAGTCTGTCAACACGTTCATTGCCTGGGATGCCCACATGACCTGGAGACCAGATGAACACCACTGATCGCCCTGACTTTTCAATGGCACAAAGCGTCTCCTGTACGGCCAGCACCAGAGGAGACCGCGGGTAACACTGATCCAGAGCTCTAAGGCTGCTCAGGGAGTCACTGCAAATAAGAAAAGACTCACTTGAGCAGGACCGGATATTCACGAGAGCTCTGTGAATGGCCACAAGCTCTGCAGTGTAAACACTGCAGCCATTCGGCAGAGAGTGCTGTTCCACACGGTCGCCAAGAGTATATGCAAATCCCACACAGCCATCAACAGGGAACCATCGGTGTAGACCAGGTCATAACCAGGAAACACGGCTACAGCAGCCGAGAAATGGTGGCAGAGTGCCTCCAAGAGAAGCAAGTCTTTGGGTCCATGGGCCAAGTCCAGCCAGGTACACGGCCTTGGCAAGCACCATGGGGGTGAACGTGCATGGACCCGATAGGGAGATGGAAGGGGAAAAGACTCAAGCTCCAGCAGGAGGGATCGAACTCGAAAGGCAATTGTATGACCTGATCTAGGGCGTCGCTGATGGGGACGGACGACCACATCAGAAAAGAGGAGACGCCGGTTTGGGTGGCCTGGGGAGCAATATACATTGGCTGCATAAGCCACTAGCAGGTGTTGGCGGCGTATCTCCAAAGGTGGGACCCCAGCCTCCACAACTAAGCTGTTCACAGGGCTGGTGCGGAAGGCACCTGTCGTGATGCGAACCCCATAGTGGGGGATGGGGTCCAACAGGCGCAATGCCGAAGGCGATGCTGAACCATAAGCAATTCATCCAAAGTCAAGCCGTGACTGTACCAGTGCTGTGTAGAGTCGTAATAGTGTGGAGCGATCAGCGCCCCAACTTGTATGGCCCAGGTGGCGTAGAACATTCAGATGGCGCCAGCACTCCTGGTTCAGCTCACGAATGTGAGGAAGCCACGTCAGCCGAGCGTCGAAGACAAGCCCTAAAAACCTATGCGTGTCTACTACTTGAAGTAAGTGGCTGTCGAGGTAAAGTTCAGGGTGTGGGTGAACAGTCCGACGCTGACAGAAGTGCATAACACTAGTCTTGGCCGCAGAAAACTGGAAGCCGTGGGCAAGAGCCCAGGACTGCGCTTTTCGAATCGCTCCCTGCAGTCTGCGTTCAGCCACTTGTGTGCTGGAAGAGCTAAAATAGATGCAGAAGTCGTCAGCATATAGTTAAGGGGATACTGACGACCCAACTGCCGTCGCTAGGCCATTAATGGCTATTAAAAATAAGGGAACACTCAGAACAGAGCCCTGAGGAACCCCATTTTCCAGCACATGAGAGATGCTTCGAGAGGCACCAACTTGAACTCTAAAAGAACGGATTATTGATAAAAATCGGAAGGGAGACCCGGAGGCCCCACCCATGTAAAGTAGTGAGTATGTGGTGTCGCCACGTTGTGTCATACGCCTTGTGTATGTCAAAGAAGACGGCTATGAGATGTTGGCGCCTGGAAAAGGCTGTGCGGATTGCGGACTCAAGCTATACCAGGTTGTCGGTGGTGGAGCGGCCCCAGCGGAATCCGCCCTGGCATGGAGCCAGTAAGCCCCGAGTCTCGAGGATCCAGCACAACCGCCTACTGACCATGCGCTCCAACAGTTTACAGAGAACATTGGTCAGGCTGATGGGTCGATAGCTATCAAAATGAGCCGGGTTTTTGCCCGGTTTCATCACAGGTGTGATGATACCCTCCCGCCACTGCGAAGGGAATACCCCGTCGCTCCAGATCCGGTTGAAAATGGCGAGGATATTACCCAGGCCTTCTGCAGACAAGTGTCGCAGCATTTGGACATGGATACTATCAGGCCGAGGGGCCGTGTCAGGACATTGCGTGAGGGCACCAAGTAGCTCCCACTGACGGAATGGAGCGTTATAAGCCTCAGAGAGGCTTGCGTTCCACCCGATCCTTTAACGTACGGAATGCCGGTGGGTAGTTTGCAGAGGCAGAGGCCCGAGCGTAATGCTCAGCAAACATCTCTGCAAGCGTCATTGGATCCGTACACATGGCTCCATTCACGGAGATCCCAGGGATTGTTGTTGTTGCGTATCCTTGTAAGCGCCTAATCCGGCTCCAGACCTGGGAAGTGGAGATACCTGACCCAATGGTGGAGCACTGCCGTTTCCGTTTTCTAATTAAACGGCGAGCACGAGCACGGAGCCTTTTAAAGGTAATGAGGTGCTCAAGAGAAGGGTGCCGCCTGTACTGCTGTAGGGCCCGCCTACGGTCTTTAATGGCGTCAGCGACCTCTGGTGACCACCACGGCACCGTCTTACGCCGTGGGCGCCCCGAGGAACGAGGAATAGTAGCTTCTGCAGCAGACAATATGGACTGCGTGGCGCTCTCAACCACCACATCGATGGTATCGAGTGGGGGAGGGCCAACTATGGCAGCAGAGGTGTAACCTTCCCAGTGACCCCTTTGAAGAGCCCACTGAGGAGGGTGTGCTGGGGACTGATGTTGTGGGAGTGATAAAAAGATCGGAAAATGATCACTGCCACACAAGTCGTCATGGACACTCCAATGGATGGATGGCGGAAGGCTGTGGCTGCATATCGACAGGTCAATGGCCGAGAATGTGCTGTGCGCCACACTGAAATGTGTGGGAGCACCTGTATTCAAGAGGCAGAGGCCGAGCTGAGAAAGCAGGTCCTCGACAACCCTGCTACAGACAGAGATCGTAGAACCACCCCACAGGGGATTGTGGCATTAACACTAGAAGGACCGAGGGGCCAAATTGGCCCCTGTAACGATTTTTCCCTTGTGTCCTGAGCAAACCGTTAACTGATTTGAGTTGACATTTTGTGACTTTTCATCATTCATATAAACTATTGTGTACCCTCTTTTAGAGTGTTCTACTTTTATTAGATTCCGAAATATTAAGATTACTACCTAGAAGGACCGCAGGGCCAATTTGGCCCCTCTTAGCGTTTCTCTGTATTTTCAGCATTTTGCCTTGTAATAATGTGTAGCAAATAAAACCATCTGTTTTAGCTTTGTTGTTTCAATAAGCGACAACAATGCAATACATTCCAGCACTGATTGTTGGACTGTTGAAGCAATACTCTCGATTATTGTCTGTCACAGTATCTGATAGTCGTCCCTGCAAACATGACCTATAAATTCAAGAAAGGTCTAACGGACGCAGAAATACTAGAAGAACTAAGAAAAATAGAAGATGAAAGCTCAGGTGAAGAATTTGAGGTTTCTGATAGCGATAGCGATCAGGACAGTGAAGAACGTGTGGTAGTTTCAGTGTCTGCAGATGAAGGAAGTGATTCTTCTAACGAAAGTGTTAGTTTTCTAACCAGTTTGGAACAAAATGAAGCTTCTACAGCTAGTCTCCCTTCTAGTGTCCGAAATCCTAACTCTGTAAGATCAAAAACCCAGAAAAAGGCTTCTTCTTCTTCTGGAAGTGAAGAGAAAAAAACAGCAAAAGATGGAACTGTCTGGAAAGTTGTACCAGTGGGCTCTAACCCAGGTCAGTAATATGTCTGGTCTTTAGATAGAGTTATACATGGTAAAATTGAAATAAACACTAGTTAAATACAAAATATGTATGATAAATAACAGTAACAACAAGTTGATATAGCTTTGCATAATATAACTAGATTTGATAGCATATAAGAACAAATATATATGTATAATACTATTACAATACACATTACAAAAATATAATTCTTCTGTACATTTTCAGGTCGTCTGCAAAATTGTAACATTCTGCGAGAGAGTCCAGGACCAACATCATATGCTAAAAGGAACATTCAAAATGGGAAACTCCTTAGTGCTTGGCGGCTTATTTTCAGTGCCTCCATGATGCGCCACATCAAGCTTTGCACTGAAACTGAGGCTCGTCGTCGAACACAAGACGATTCCTGGACAGTAGACATTGAAGAATTGGATGCCTTTGTCGCCATAATGTATGCAAGAGGGGTGTATGGGGCAAAGAATTTTCCTCTGAAAGGTCTTTGGTCAACAGTATGGGGTCCTCCGTTTTTCAGACAAACTATGGGGCGCAATAGATTTGTTGAAATACTGAAGTATGTTAGGTTTGACATAAAGTCCACTAGATCTGAACGTCTCAAGACTGACAAATTTGCTCTTGCCTCAGCTATTTGGAATTCTTTCATTGAAAACAGTAGGTCATGCTATAAAGCAGAACCTTACGTTACAATTGATGAACAACTTTTGCCCTCGAAAACAAGATGCCCTTTCACACAATACATTGCTAGCAAGCCAGACAAGTTTGGTATAAAATTGTGGTTACTTGTATGTGTTTCTAGTAAATACATACTGAATGGATTCCCGTACACTGGTGCCGATCCCCTTCGACCAGCTGACCAAAGCATAGGTGAAAACGTCGTTCTTAGGCTTATGGAACCATACCTAGGCAAAGGTGTGAATATTACTACTGATAGCTACTTTACTTCGCTAAAACTTGCAAAACGTTTGAGGGCAGCATCCACAACTTTAGTAGGTACACTGAACCGTAATCGAAGGGAGGTGCCTCCTACAGCAAAGACACGAAAACAACCACTCCACTCGACTGTTGTGTATAAAAATGATGATGGTACAACCCTAACAGTTTATCAAGGGAAAACAAATAAAAATGTCTTATTATTGAGTTCACTTCACTCTCATGTATCTGTGTCTGAAAGTCAGAAGAGGACTCCTGAAACAGTGCAATTTTATAATGAAACAAAATTTGGGGTCGACGTTGTGGATCAAATGGCAAGAATGTACTCCACAAAAGCTGGGTCAAGACGTTGGCCAATGCATATATTCTACAATATTCTTGATTTGGCTGCCATAAATTCATGGGTATTGTATAAGGAAGTGACTGGTGAGCGAATTAGTAGACGGGAGTATATTCTGGATTTGTGTGAGGAGCTTCGAGCGCCATATACGGAAGCAAGAAATAAAACGTCAGATCGAGATGATGCAGACAATAAAGGTGGACCACAGAAGGCAACAAAGAGAGAGAAGTGTAAAATTCGTACCTCATGCAAAGGAAATCACACAGCTACTGTTTGTTCAGGTTGTGAGAAAGCAGTGTGTGGGAAATGTGAGAAGAAAAGACGAGTGTGGTGTGACAAGTGCAGCAACGAACAGCAGTGAGTTCTTGTGGAGAGTGTTTGTGTAAAATCAATTGTTGTGAAATATATATTTAAAGCATTTATTCTATTAATACTGAATGTATGTGAAATCTTCACTATTTAGACATTCATGCAGAAAACAATTCTAAAATTTGTAAGTTGGAGTAGATAAATTTTTTCTAGATTTTGGTTACAAGACAGTAAGTGTCGTCCATATATTGCACAAATTCATGTAAATTATACTCAATAAAAGTGTATATGAAGATTACATTGCATTATTTTTCACAATCTGGCCATATAAGAAATAAAACTGCATGGGGCCAATTTGGCCCCAGAGGTCCTTGTAGGTAGTAGCCTGCATGCGGTCCTTCTAGTGTTAAAGTCCCCCAATAGCAAAAAAGGTGACGGAAGTTGCGAGATAAGTGCAGCCAAGACAGCCGTAGAGACATCGCCATCAGGAGGGAGGTAGAGACTGCAGACAGTAATCTCTTGTGTTGTCCTTACCCTAACAGCCACCGCTTCCAACGGTGTCTGAAGGGGCAGAGGTTCACTATATACAGAGGTAAGGACATACACACACACTCCACATGACACCCTGTTATACTGGCTACGATTATAGAAGTATCCCCTATAGCCCCGAAGGGCAGGGGTTCACATTGCCGGAAACCAGGTTTCCTGCAGGGCAATGCAGAGAGCAGGTGTAACGCTCAAAGTTGTCGTAGCTCAGCCAGGTGGGTGAGAAAACCGCCGCAGTTCCATTGGAGGATAGTGTCCGACAGCTGGGAAGGCATGAATGAAAAGATGTGATGTATTACACCTCAGCAGCTTTTACATCCACCGGTAGCGATGCATCAGCGTCTAAATCCATCGAGTCCGATGCGTCCAAGAGAGCAAGATCCTCGGGGGATGCAAGTATCTCCACCTCGTCCTCAGAGGCAGAGGTGGAGGGAGCGGGTGGCACTGTGGCCACCGGGGTTTCTTTAGCCTTATCTTAATTCCTTTTTCTTCGAACCCTCTTATCCCTCGAGGGCTTCACTGGAAGGAGGGGCTTTGCAGACTCAGCCTCCGTCTCAGTGACAGAGGGAGAGCCTGACGCCCTGCGGCCAGCAGCAGGCGGCGGTGCCTGCTTCTGGCTTGTGCCGGCATCGGCACTGGTGGCAGCCCCTGAAGGGAGCGTCCCTAGGGACCCCTTCTGGATGAGGGCAGCTGGAGACGGAGGGTTGGGGGCCCCTCCCAAAGCAATTACCTTGGGAGCAGGAGGAGGAATGGAGCCCCCGACCACTGTGGGGGCAGGTTTGAGTTGACGGCCAGTGGAGACAGAAACACTATTGTCTGCTGCAGTTACAAAGATGGATGGCGATGATGTCACTGCTTCGAAAGAGGCTGTCATGGTGATGGGGTGAAGTCGCTCATACTTCTTTCGAGCCTGAGAATAAGTAAGCCGGTCCAAGGTATTCAATTCCATAATCTTCCGTTCCTTACGAAATACGGTGCAATCCGACGAACAAGGAGGATGATTGAGACCACAGTTAATGCAGACTGGAGGCAGTGTACATGGAGTGTCCGGGTGTGCTGGACGTCCACAGTCCCTGCATGTAGCGGTGGAAGTACATCTGGAGGACATGTGGCCGAAGTTCCAGCATTTAAAACATCTCATAGGGGGAGGAATATACGGTTTCACGTCGCACCGGTAAACCATCACCTTGACCTTCTCAGGCAGGGTATCGCCCTCGAAGGCCAGGATGAAAGCACCGGTGACAATGGCAACCTTGTGATCCTTTGGTCCCCTATGGACACGCCGGACGAAGTGGACTCCTCTGCACTCCAAGTTGGCGCGTAACGCGTCGTCGGATTGTAACAGTAGGTCTTTATGGAAAACGAGACCTTGGATCATATTGAGCGACTTATGTGGTGTAATGCTCACAGGGACATCACCCAGCTTGTCGCAGGCAAGTAACGCCCGCGACTGGGCCAGGGATGCTGCTTCTATGAGCACTGCGCCGCTTCGCATCTTGGACAGTCCGGAAACTTCGCCATACTTGTACTCAAGGTGTTCGACAAAGAAAAGAGGCTTTGTAGAAGTAAATGACTCACCATCCGTGCGGCTACAAACTAGAAATTTTGTAGAAGGAGGCTCATTTGCAGATTTAGCCCGACGTTCCGCCCACGGTGTGGTCAGGGAAGGGAACGACCGGGGGTCATAGCAAGCAGCATTATAATCTCCTCTACCATGCTTAGAGACGCCGTTTTCGCGACCGGCCACGCTTTTGATTCCTCGTTTCATCCTGGTCCCACGAGCAGCTAGGGAACTAAAGGTCCACCCAGGCAGAGCCCCGCTTGCCTGGGTAAGCCTTATACAACTGAGGTGCGGCAGGTTCCTCAGAGGTTGCTCGCTAGCGGCTGTTCAACCTCAACAGCCATGCATCTCCTCGGCACGTAGCACACCTTGAGATTGGGTTTTTTTTTTATAGAGGTTTGTACCGTCCTCGCCACCCGGGCGATTAAGCAAAGATCCCCGGGCTCTGAAACGTACAACGTTCCACCGTCGCGCCGAACGATGGTCGTTGAGGCACGCACAGAGCTTATGGTGTAGTGGACTGTTGGCGCGACACAGCCCACAGCTCAGGACCCCGAGTTCCCCATGCCCGTACTCAGCAAATTAATGCTGAGCCCCTGAGGGGTTTCTCTCAGTATAGTATCTCCTATTTCATTATTATATACTTCCTCTTCCCTTCCTACAATATTGTCTCTAAATTCATTTCCTGGCTGCACTCTAATGAACTTTAAATGAACTCAAAGCTAAGTCACAGAAACTTAGAAATAAATAAAAAACACCGTAAGAATGATAAACATGGCAGAGAACCATTCAGAGGCAGCAGTAAAAAAAACCAAAAAAACCTATAACAGTGATCACTTCAGGTGGACAGGAATAATCTGCGAGGCTGGCGGGCGGCGTTGAATATTGCAGCACTGACTCTCGCAAAAACTGCAGCCGGTAATACTGGCTCGTGAATTATTCATCGGAATGCAATTCAGCAGGCAGCGGGCAGCGGGCAGCGGGCGGGAATTGCGATCACGGCGGCCGCGGCCGGCCACGCCCGTGATATATGCCGCCGCAGAGGAGCACGCGTCGACGTCTGACGAATGAGGCCAATATGGGGTCGCCGCGCCGCGCCGCTCGAAACAGCCATCTCTAATTTTACGCCCGCCTTTTCTCAGCGGTGCCGCGTGTGTTCGACACGGGCATCAAGGACAAACTGTTACCAGTAATTGCAGTGAAAGCTAGTTAAAATAACTAAACTAACAGTCAGCATCCAGCGTCTAAATGACCACGTTTTACACAGATACTCATCGAGATACAGAACAATTCATGAGAGTATGCACATTGTTTCAATAGTACTCGCTTCCTTTCGTATCCGGTTAGCGTTCGTAATTATGGAAATATGAACCTACAACTTGACTGCCTTTTTTCCAATAAAGCTTACCCAATTAACACTTTCTGAGCCGATCTATTAAATTTCGTTTGATTTTCAACGGTAGAACATACGTCATCTATGTTAATGAACCTGAATGTTTCTCTGTATGTCCTCTATGTGTTCATAAACCATTCATTCGATTGCAATGAAACTTTGGTGAACTGTTCACCGTACGCCCACGTAGGTTCCTGACCCAAAAACAAAAGAGCACGACACATAGCTCAGGAGATATGACGTCATAAATAATGAGAGGCCATCGCGTGAGAATACCCAGATTTATTCGTCAATTATTGAAAAATGGCAGTTGTGATGGATCTGTATCAAAGTTTGCATGCAATTTCGGATGTTTATGAAGCGTTTTGTTACTGAACCCCCCCCCCCCACCCCCACCCCCAACCCACCCCACAAAATGATGGAACGAAAAGAAGTCTACCGCTCACTACAGTTTCGCTGTAGATGCCGTAAAACTGTCGCATCAGGCACGAACTTGTATCAAATGCAGTTAGCGTTACAGATTTGCATGTTACTATTTATTTTTGTCTGCAAGTCTCCCTTAGTTCTCTTGTATCCAAAATTAAGCCATCTGTTTCCTTAATCTCTATCTATATAAAAGCGAAAGCACCGTCACTCGCTCAGTGACTAAACACGAAACTCGAAAACTACTTCACCTCATAGTTGTAATTTCGCAGGAATGTAGTTTAGAGATAGAAAAATTCAGCTAAGAAAGTATTCTGAGATAGGCTCATGGCGGAACACACTTCTCCTACAGACTCACGAAATCTACAGTTTCATTCCGATCTTCACGAAAGTTTGCACGCTTGACCTTCAAAGCAAAAGGAAGGTCGCCGTCTACCTGCATGGGGGCAGGATACTTTGCAACATACAAATTTATCCCTAAATACCTTGGTCGCGCCATAATTTGAGAACGGCTTGACCGATTTCACATACGCCGATATTGATGAAATTTTGCACGCTTTACCTTAAAAACGAGAGGAATTTCACTGTCTGTATAAAATTTCGTTCGGTGCATGATGGATGGTACTTAACTTACATCTGTGTATTGTGGATATCCTTCCAGAGTGTTTTATAGTATTTCAAAATGCATAGTTTTGCTCCAATCTGTATGAATTTTTGCACACACGACCTTTAAACCAAGACGAAGACCACTGGGCACATAAATGTTTGTATGGTACATGACAGAGGGTACCTTGCAGAAAACTTACCCGAAGAGGGAAAGGTGGAAACGAACAGAGAGATGGGAGAGAAAGAGGTGGATGCAGAGAGAGGGGGGGGAGAGAATGTGGACTAAGACAGTGTAGGATTAATAAACACCCGGGCAGCGCCGAGTTTACACCTAATTTCATATAAATAATTACTTCTTAGCCGTTTTATAATGTTGCGAAAAGAGATCTACCGAACCGTTTACAATTGTCTGTAACGTTTTTTCTGGTTTCATAAATTCCTATATTATCGATCTTGACACCTTATATACCAGGGTTGAAACTTGAATAGTAGCAACACGGGAGACTCTATACAATGGAATCTTCTATTACCACTGATAGTACACGTTGTTGCATACCTATCTTACCACCGATCAAATGTGCACGCCCGTCCCACGTCACCGGCGCCCTCCCAATCGAGGAAAACACAGTCACTTGTGAGCGAGCGGTCAAAAGTAACGGAATGACTATGTTTTCAAACAGGAACAACGGATTTAGATCTAGATTGAATGTGCCGGATGTCGTAGACTGCGACAGTGTCACCAAGGTTTTAGAAGCGTGCTGGGAATCGGCAAAGCCGTACAGAACTGTGGAACGTTGGGTGGAAGACTTCAACGTAGGTCGGCAAACTGCGGCAACATGCATCGAGCAGGTAGTCCTAGCGTCTCTGAAGAAGACGTGCATACTGTTGCCGCTTTAGTGGACAGTGATCGACGCCAGACGATTTGTGAGCTCTCTCACGAAACCGGATTAGCGCATACTGCTGTGCTTCACATCCATAAGGAACGCCTGGGCATACGAAAAATTGCATCATGGTGGTTTCCGCATGGATTGACAGAAATGCAGAAATGATTGCGTTACAACGCTGTTCATGCGCACCTAGAGCTTTGTGAAAGGAGCGGCAACACTTCCTGCGCAACCCACGCATCATTTTGCACCACAATGCACGGACACATAGAGCGCAAGCTGAGGCTGCTCTGTTCGGTCTATGGGACAGGGAAGTACTGTACCATCCACCATACTCCTCGGACTTAAGTCCTTGTGACTTTGATTTGATTCCGAAGACGAAGGAACCCCTTCGTGGCACTCGCTTGAGAACTCTTCCAGAGATACGGCAGGCAGTAGACCGCTCTATTCGCACCATCAACAGAACAGGTGTACTACGTCTTCAGCATCACCGGAACAGATTCTATACAATGCTGGTGACTACCTCGAAGGACAGTAACAGGTGAAGACATTTAACGCTTTTGTATCAGTTGTGAATAAATAGTTGCCAATTTTTAAGTTCCAACCCTCAAATTTTAGAGTACTTAGGAGACTGTATAATTATGTTCCTAATTCGTTCAATTTTCCGCATCGTTTTTGTGTGCCGCTATGTTTTCATTTCATCCTGCAGGCTATATTACGTAAGGCTTTAACTGACAACTAACGTGATCTCTGATACTTTCAATAGTTTCCATTATTTATTTTATATTTATTTGTACAGCTTGCGTGATTATTAGTGTGTGGCACAGCGAAACTGACGTTCGTACAGTGCCAGCGACCGCTTGGAATACAGTGTACCAGAAGCACAGACATCGGACTCACCGAGCCAGATTGCACAATCCCTATGGCCAAGGGCATTGAGGCATTGCTACGAGGCCATTGCCCATTGGGTGTTCGAATCCCCCTAGGGAATGGGTGTTTGTGCTGTCTTTATTATAAATTAGTTCATAAGTAGTTTGTAAGTTTAGGGACTGATGACCCCGCAGTTAAGTCCCATAAGCTTTACAAAAGTTTGAACATTTTTTTCGCAGTTTCTCTCTTCCTCGCCTCAATCGAGCACAGCCCGCCCGCTGAGAGCTGGAACTACCCAAGACGCAGCATGGCGCAGTCGACCGAATACGAGCGAGCAGTGTCTCCAATATGCAGAGCTCTAGTAGCAGTCTCACGACAAACGAAGATGAGCGGCTCCGCACGGCAACATGATGCTTCGGCACGCCACGACGCCGTCACCACCAACGCGGTCTCTTCCGACGATGTTCCTGGGATCATCTCGGCTACCCGGCTCTCTGCTAAGTAACGCGTGACATGACTGATTTTTCAGACCACAGCATGATTCGTCTGTGAGGAGCATATTCCTCTATTCATGCATTGTAGAATGTTCACGCTGTGGACACCACAATAGATGGCACCAGTTCTGTGCTGGTGTAAGCGGAATGCATGCGGCCGGATATCAGAGTAACAGTTCAGATGTTCTGAGTCTCCGAGGCGCAGTTTGTCGGGGAGCGGCAACTTCTGAGGCAGGGGCAAGCTCTGCGCCCTATTGTCGTGCAGGTGTACTACGAATAGGTCGAGCAATTACGAATAGATATCTATCTTGACGACGGGTAGTTTCTCTTCGTCAGTCTGGTACTGCTGTTGCACACCAGGTCTCTAGCGGAAGTATAGCGGTAAATTTTGCCATGTCTTGGTTGCTGTAGAAACATTGCGTTGTGTCGACGGAACTGGAGAGGGCAACAGCAGCTACTTTGCGTCATACTTACTGGGTCAGGCTGACAGGAATTGACGCACACGCGCCGGATGAGAAGCACGCATCAGCGGAAGTTAAATGGAACAGTACGAACTTGCAGTATCACGTCACTTCGTTACATGAGGAAACAATGCTTAAGTCTAACGCAACAACGTGTATCCGGAGCCTTCTGGAACCACCAGCTAACCTGTTAAGTGAACACGGAAAAATGTAAAACGCCGACACATTCGTTTGACATGTCCGATGCGGTCATGACACGTAGGGAAATTATCAGCCGCTCCAGACACACACTACATATACTCCATCACTTGAGTTCTTATCCAGTCGGTCGATGAATCGATAGTTTACACTTCGTAGCATTCGATTCCCTGACATGTTCTAACGTCATTACAAATCTGTTATAGAACTCCAGTGCTCTTCTACATCAGCTGAAAACCGGCGAGTTCGTCTCCTGCGCTACAGCCAACTACGGACGCAGAGGAAGTATCTAGGAGGACTTTCATGTCCTGCACACCGGAAATCCAGCGTTCCTAGGGAAGACGCCGACCTGCCGGTAGGCCAGGAGTCAGCGCACATCACAAACACACGACAACGCGGTCCAGTATGAAGATGATGCGAGAGAGCAATAAGGGTGGGGACCGAGAACCACCAGTCCAGACGTGTGAATCTCTCATTCACACGTTCCACCGTACTTCTGTAAAGTTGCACAACAAACGGCGCGGCAGAGGGGTCTCCTACCTCCGCACGCCGAGCTAGTGCGGACGCAGCCGCACTGTCAGCGCACAGTACGGCAGGAGACTGCTGACGCCATCGACCCGGTAGCCTGGAGTACGCAGCAAAGTGTACCGCTTCAGAATAAGAGTGCGCACTCACCAAGGGGTGCGTCAGCAACCGGTCGACCCCCTCTCTCCCCTGCACTGCCCAACGACGAACATATTTTGTTTCTCGTAACCTTCAAAGTATCGAAGTGCAACTTTGTGGCACATCAAAGTAAATCTCTGGCATTTAATAGGTTGGGACAACAGCTGAAGTATAGAGTTAGATTGAAGAAAATTCATGTAGTTGTGCTTATATCTTTTTAATTAATAAAGCGAAAGATTGCGGTGCCTCAAAAGCACGATCTTCAGGCTCCCTTTACGTAACTATTGCAAGTTACAGTACATCCGAAAGGGGTAGCCGTTATCTCCGGTGTCCATACATTTCTTTCTTGCGTTTATCCATGACAGGCATCAACCAGCAACGGAGGCCTAAAGATGGTGCTATTGAAGCACGGAAAGATATAAGCATAACTGATGCTGTTTTCTACAATCTAATTCTGACAAAAATGTTCGGTCCTGTAACATCAACGAAGATGAACTTTGGAGAAATATTCACCTCCCATAACTATACAACGGTATGTCCTGGAAAATTTGCGCGAAGTCTTTCTTTGGAATGGTGTTTTAAAAGTCTCGTTACGTGTCCTTGGATGACAGGAAAATCGTCAAATCTCTTTCGTTTCAAAACCATTGTGAGTCGAGGGAATAGAAGTAAGTCCCACGGTCGAGTGACCGAGAGCTCTAAGTCGCCTTGCTGCAGAGAGCGTAGTTGCTCACCGTCAGAGGTTCGAGACCTCCATGGGGCATGGGTGTGCGTGTTGTCCATAGGTTAGTTTAAGATAGTTTAAATGGCTTGTAAACCTAGAGAGTGATGATCATAGTAGTCTGGTTCAATAGGTTGACAAACACTTAGAAACAAATCTGAGGGATTGAGATCCGACGAGTGTGTCGGATCTTCAAGTTTCACTACCCTCCTGCCTGCCAGCAACCGTTTGACGAGATTGGCTTTGTGTGGACGAGCGTTGTCGTGAACAAAAATCAAGAACCCTGTTGTGCGTACTGGGTTCGTATGTACCCTGAGTAGACGTTTTATGAAACGGGTCAAACTTTCAATGTACCTTGCATCTTTCAATGTCGTTGCCTTTGGCAGAAATTCCTTGTGGATAATGCGTTAACATCAAAAGAAAGCTGATGAGCATCGTTTTGATGGGTGACCTTTCGGCTCTGACCTTCTTTCGCCGAGTTGATGTCGGAGAGTGCCATTCCATCCTTTGCCGTATCGTTTTAGGGTCGTACCAGAGATACCAGGTTTCATCCTCAGTCACAGTAAGGTTCAAGAAATTTGATGCAGTATCCGCATCCGCCGTTTCAACAAAATATTCTGTGAAGCCTCTGAACGTGCCTGCTTCTGATCGTCAGTCAAAGTGATGTGGCACAAGACACCAAGTTTTACTCTTTCCAGATTTCCGGGTTAGTGTTTGTCGTAGGGATTCACTGTTAATCCGCTGTACATCCGCTGTCATGTACTCAGTTAATCGACGATTGTCCGTGATTAATGTCCTCACTTTCTCAGTGTTTTCGTAATTCACAGCTGTCGCCGGTCGTCCGCCTTGAAGATTGTCAGAAGCACTTTCACGGACTTTTCGAAAACGGGCGAACTACTCGTACACACGCTTCATGAACAGTGCTCGATACCCAGAAACATGTGCCAGCATCGCATGCGTTTCTTTAGGTGTCTTGACAAGCTTAAAACAATACTTTAAGTTGATCCTTTGCTCGTTCATTTTCCTGTTCTCAGTTGAGAACCAACGTGCTAAAGAAGCACTTTGTCCAACAGGCATAACGCGGAACACACGCGAAACTCAAATGAACTACTGTGGGAGCAGCTTGTCAACACAAGCGGCTACACAGGTGGGGCGTTATGATTCGCCTGCGTTGGTCGATCAACCATTCTGACGTCATTCACCGAACTTTATTGTCAAAGTCGTTTAACAAGTCAACTGTCTGTGTCCAATATGCTACAAGGCGGCAGAGTATGCTACCCTGCGAAACAAGTTCAAACGGCGTCCTCATGGCATTACGGTATCAGCTTCATGACGAGACTACACCTGCTTATTATGAATGGACAGACGTGTCTGAGGTATGAGCGGTGTCATACAATGTTGATGTTTACCTTTCGGTTACGATGCTCTTCACAGTTCATAGTACTCGTTTCCTATACAAAAGCACGTAGGTTTGAATGATTTTACAACTATTTTAATATCTCTTCTAAGTTTTCAGGATTATGCCAAAGTTCAGGTTACCAGCGCTGCATTGCTACACATATCCAGCTATAATTAAGCTAGACAAGTGGTATACATATTCAGCCAGCCGCGGTGGCCGAGCGCTCTGTGGCGCGCCAGTCACAGTTTGCATGGCCACTACGGTCGTGGGTTCAAATCCCCCCTCGGGTATGGATACTTGTGCCGTCCTTAGTATTAGCTAAATTATAAGTAGTTTGTAAGTTTAGGGACTGATGACCCCGTAGTTAAGTCCCAAAAGCTCTACAAACATTTGAACATTTGAACACATATTCAAAGTGTTCGAGCTTGTTGTATCTCATACTTTCGGAGCTTGCCGACGGTAAATTGCGACAAAAATTGCTATACTCCAACGACATATCAGGGGCCTTTTTGACTAAATGACGAAGTTTTGTTACTGGCTTCTTCTGTTTTTTTTTTTTTTTTTTTTTTTTTCTTTTCTGTAATTCGTATTGAATAGATAGGTTCAAAATTTGAGCTGCATTGTCTTTTGGAATAGTAGGTTGGTAATCCGCTTTCTTTTTTTTCTTTTGTTTTGCATAATTAATTGCTGTCTTCTATTTAGAAATTTGGCACGAGAAACTCCGCAGTATTTAATTTTATTCTAGCCTGTTTTTTGGAGAGATCGAGCATGAAATTTCTTTTTCCTCAGGGGTTTGATATTTGATGTAAAATACTTGAAACTTTTATCTTTTCTCGGTTAGTCACTTTAAATTGGAGTCAGTTATAAAAACGAATCGATCTCAAAGTTAAAATTTTACTTCGAGTCTCCTTCGCCTCGTAGCTAATATATTATTCATTCCAGATTGACGATTTATTTAATAGTCAAAGATATTATTAATAGTCACATTCAGATCTGTTCAACAGATGCTATTAAGGTTTCTAATTACGAAATAAACTTGTAGAGACATTTTTATAGATTACTTGTCTATATAATTTCGTAAAGCTTGGTTCACAGTTATTATACTTGAAAAAGACACACGTAGAATGATTCACAGTTTGGGAATTCAATTCCTCACAGTTATAGATTTCTTGTAAAATATCATTGCTTCAGCTTACAGTTCGTACCAATACCGATTTCTTCTACAATAACGTTCATAATCTCAATATCAATTATTCTTGGTAAATTTGCTGTTAAAATGTGACTGACTTAGTCTATAGTAACATCGGGAGGCAGAATTTTAACACGTAGCCTAACCCCGATCTAAAATTCATAATTATTGTTTATATGAAGTGCGTTATACTTCGATATCAAATCTGACTTTACCGAAAGTAACAAACATTACGATAACTAAACTCTGAATGAGAGATTTTATCTTAACGCGATATTTACTCAGAGAGATAAACCCACAGAAAATTAAACTCATAGAGAGCTAAACTGAGAGAAAGTTATCCAACTGCGGGTTAACTCTCAAATCAACGCGGCGCTGATGTTGCGCTACTTCTTTCTGTTAGAATTTGGATGGTCAATAATTAAGATATTGAGTCTGGTACAGAAGTAGTTACTGCATTCAATGACTACATCCATCATTCGCCTTCAACAAGTAGAATACCATACAATTGACTTTGATGTGTAATAAGGTAAACGATGTGGCGTTATTGCTACCATCAGTTGACATTGACAGAGTTAAGCTCTGTGCAGTTGTTTGTTGTGTTAGTCTATGTAAATTAAAAAAAAAAAAAAAAAAAAAAAAAAAAAAAAAAAAAAAAAAAAAAAAGACTAATGTGCGATGCGCGTTTCTCCTTAGGCCGTCTGCACACGGGTCGACTGGCACTCGTCGCGGCCGCGATTTTCCTTCAGTCAGCTTGCGACTCCCAACAGGGAGCTGCAAAACGCTGTTGGTTATTTCCTCCAATAATTACCCTATAATGAACAGTTCTAGTGATTAGGGGGTCGCTGTGATGTTTTACTGGTACCGGTAAAAGAAAAGGACGACAAAAAGTGTGTTTAGAGTGAATCTGAATATAGAGCGGAATTTTCATCATCGGTTGTTCGTTGGTGCTAGGGAACTGCAAAATACTGATACAAAATTTTTAGCATCCTAAAGAATATAAATTACGTGGCTTGAGAAAATGGGATATGACAGAAACTAGTGGATAATAAAAAAAAGTAAACATCAGCAGCTCTGCTTGAGAAATTAAAAAAAAAAAGTATTTTCTTCAATATTTGCGAGCTGCAAGACGCGACATACTGGAAATATTTATATATTATTTCTCATCGGTGTCTTTTTTGGGTTTCTTTTTTCAAGGTTTCGTTCTCCACTAATGATGAAAAATACGCAGATAGTTGAAAGTTATTGTTTTCTCAACAAAACTTTATTTTGGAAAAAAAATATATGTATATACTGTTTTATACCATCTAAGTTGATACCCGGCGAAAGAGACGAGCCATGTTTAATTAAGTTAATTTCTAACGCTAATCAAAGATTAATCAATGGTTCAAGAATAGTGGCGACTCATCACTGCTAAATTCATTGACTGCGATATATATATATATATATATATATATATATATATATATATATATATATATATATATATATATATATATATCGACGAATATTTGATGAATTGTGAGATTTAGAGCAGATTAATATTTAAAAGAACGCGTCTGCAAGATTTGAGGCTAAATGAATATTTTGATTTCATATTTAGAAAGGTGTTCAGCGAAGCTAACAACTCATTACCGCGTGATTGATATGACACATGTGAATCTGGCTTCACACTAATCTGCTACCTGAAAAACATAAACCCAAAAATTTCTTAAAATAACCACCATTAATTTCGAGTAGACAGCACCATACTTCTTGTACTTTTATTCTAGCAACCGATATTGTGATTTTCACATCGTTAGAATCCATGACCCGAAGAGAATACTGATCTGTGTATGGAGAGTTTGAGTGGGATGGGCACACTACATTGACAGGTGGAAAGAACTACTGTATGAAATCGTCTTTTGGTGTGGGTCTTTGAGTCCGCAATGCAACGAATTTCGGAGAGTATTAAGATCCTATACACTGCAAGTATAGGCGGCATGCCTTAACGAACTGACATTTATAGTTAACAGGTCTGTGTGTGAAACTCAGCATCGGGGGTTCGAATACTCCCTCGGGCATATATGTTTCTGTTGTCTTTCGTTTAAGGTAGGTTATAAGTACAGGGTGTCTCACGATAGACGCCTGCCAGGCGTCGGCGGATCGCGCGGTACGGCTCCCAGCCGCCGCCACCGCATACGCCGGCCACGGCAGCACCCGATTCTTTGACTCTATTGTGCTGCGGACGCATACACTGAGTTAGTCTAAAAAACATTGCCATCTGGGTAACCTAAGCTTACCCTTTTTTTTACAGTAGATGTTCAAAATGATGTCCCTTTATGGAAAGAGTGGTATGACATCTCTTGAACACATTTGCGAACACTCGACGAATTTCGGTTGCCGAAATCTGGGAAATGACTAGTTGAATCCTGTCTTCCATCTCTTCGAGTGTATGGGGATTGCTTGCATACACCTTGTCTTTTAACATTCCCCAAAGATAAAAGTCACAGTGATTTAGATCTGGAGAACAAGGAGGCCAGTCAACTATCCTATCATCAAAAACACTTCGTATTGCTGCTATAGAAGCATTGGCAATATGTGGCCTTGCATTGTACTGCATTAAATAACCGTACAGCTATTCGTTGGGTGAAAGTTCTTGAAAAAAATGATGGAAGATATTGTTCACATGCCTGTCAGAATTTATTGTTTCGTGAAAAAAAGATTGGCCCAATTATTCGCCTCGCTCTAATTGGACACCGCACTCCTGTTTTCTCGTCATGAAGAGGTTGTTGATGTAACTCACGTGGATTTTATGAGCTCCAACATCGATTATTCTGCGAATTTACGTAGTCTGAGAAATGCAACCACGCTTAATCAGAAAAATAAAGCATCTCAGGATCAACTTCCCCATCGTCCATAGACTGTAACAGCCAGTTACAGTAATGACGTCGAGCAACAGTATCTGAGTTCGTGATTTGATGCACTACCGTTATTTTGTACGGCTTCACATTCAGTTTGTGTACTGCTCTGTGAGCTGATGCTCTTGACACACCCGTTTGAACTGCCAAGCGCCGAAGAGATTTTCTCGGGCTTTTTTCCAAGGCCTCCCCTATCTCTTTTTGGTTAGCACACTACCTCCTCTAGACCTTCGTTCCTCTAACACAGATCTAGTCTAATCTGCGTAACGTGGATCCATTGGGAACATGCACACTAGGAAATTTCCTTATGATTCTACCCGACGTTCCACATACGATTCTGTTTTTGCATAGTTCAGCACCATAAACACTTTTTCATCCTTCCTGTATATCATACTGAAAGGAAACTCGACAGCAAACTCAAAACAAAACACCCGAACACTCCGTCACGCATTACAGAACACAAGAGCACGGTGTTTCTACCTGACGACAATAGGGTCGGACTCGTTGCTGTTGCCAAGTGTCCCAGAACATGCATAGCGGCAACCGGCAGGTGGTGCGGCAGCAGCCGGCAAACGCGCCTCGCAACTCGCGGACCTCTCCCAGGCGTCTTTCGTGAGACACCCTGTAGTTTGTAAGTTTAGGGATTAATGACCCCACAGTTAAGTTCCATAAACTTAACAAACATTCCACTTTTTTTTTATTTTTTTTTTTTATTTATTTATTTATTTATTTATTTATTTTTTTTTTTTTTTTTTTGTGGTATTAAGCATTTAACTAACGCAAAAAACCCCGCGTGAAGTTAAGTGCCGGAATATTTTAATACGATGTCTCTTCACAGTATTACTTAGGAAACTTAGGGAGGGAACAATGAAAAGGTTTAAACTCCTCTGGGAAATGTAGGAAAATTATTCAATGTGCTTGTTTGCAAAGAATTTCATCTCCTCAATGGAGGTTCTAATCTCCCTCGGGCATGGATGTTTGTGCTGTCTTTAGTATTCGAATAACCTAGTTTATAAGTAGTTTGTAAGTTTAGGGATTGATGACCCCGCTGTTAAATCCCATAAGTTTAACAAATATTTGAACTTTCCTTAAAAAATTTGGTCTGACGAAAGTACTGAGCATGAGCGTTATGTTTTCTGATACCCAGTTCGCCCGTCGACCCAAGATTTTTTTTCTTCGTCTTTGGAAATTTCATTTTCGTTGAGCTCAATATAACTAGACGATTCATCGTCGTATTACCTTCAGAAGCAACTTTAATTATTTTTTTTAAATTTTTATTTATTTATTGATTTATTTATTTATTTATTTAATTTTTTTTTTTTTTTTTGTGGCTCACATTTCGATAACACATAAGGAAAATAACTGATAAAAACAAGTAAGGATAGAGACGCAGAAACGTTTGAGAGAGAGAGAGAGAGAGAGAGAGAGATAGAGAGGGAGAGGGAGAGAGCCTGTATGGCTGCGCGCTCAGCTGTTGTGGCCGTTACAAAGGGAGATGGTCGCACATGAGCGGTCGCATTGCAGATAGCTGCTGCGTCGAGAGCGCTCTACCATACGACGTATCTCGTCACTGTCATGCCGTCACAGTGAAGCACTACACACAAAGGGGATCAGTCACGCGTGGCGTGATAGCTGTATTAAAAATAAGCACTTTAGGGGTGAACAACGTATGATACACAGTGTTCTCGCATTTTTTGCTTACCGCTTACCGCTTTCGATGCAGAAATTATGTCATCAACTTTCATTGTCTCTGAAGTAATTTATGGTCAGTGTAGTCAGCGCTTTGCCTCTCCACAATTGAAAAAAAAAATTAATTTTCTCCCATGACTTCGACGACCATTAAAGACAAGTCTTTTAGAAATGGAATTGTTAAATTCAAATGTTCAAATATTTGTATAGCTTATGGGACTTAACTACGGGGTTATCAGTCCCTAAACTTACAAGTTACTTGAGAACTAGCTTCACTAAGGACGGCACAAATATCCATGCCCGAGGGAGGATTCGAACCCCCGACCGTAGTGGCCGTGCAGACCGTGACTGGCGCGCCTCAGTCCCATCGGCCACCGCGGCCGGCAATGGAATTGTCTCTTACACCTGTGAATACTTAAACAGAGAGTTGTTTTGTCTACAACTAAGCTGGTATGTGATTCTTTCCGTATCAGTAAATTTTCTGTCCACAAATACTGTGAAAATAATGTTACCCAATTGGTGCACGACAGACATGAATATGGAATAGCCGTTTTTGTAAAAATGGTACATTGAGGAAAATCGTGAGTGTTATACTTCCTTTTGTCCTTTTGACCAGTGTCAAAATAACTGATGACACACTGAACCTGATGAGGCGATAAAGATTATTCACAGAACCTACGAGAGAATTTGCTTCTCCTGTAGTTGCAGTGTACCGTAGATCAGTAAATGGTTCCAAGAAGGACAGACTTTGGAGCGTATACGCCTACATTTCTCACGTAGGCTGACGTCAACAACTTTCGAACATGTTTTATGGTCGTTTTTTACAACATTTCTGGAGATCTTAATTGGAATGAACATGGATTCTGAAAATAAGTCTCGTATGATACCCAGCTAGTTTCGTCCAAGACACCCAAATAGCAATAGCTACAGTTCTTTTTTTTATTCCGAATGAACCACGTTTGTGACTTTCAAAGATTAAATTTCACAGATATTACACTTTTGTTTACTAAACAAATAAGTTAACTTCCAGGGAAGGCGAGTGTTATGGGGTTAGATCTAAACAGAGGACAATTATTCCATTGAAATTTCTGTGTGAATTCATTGAAGATAAATGATATACTCAACATATTAAATATAACATATTACAGCATTTGTCCTAAGAAGAAATATGAACTTTTAAAGGAGTACATACAGTTTGTCTTGAGCACATTTTTATAAGAATTCTGACTACAAGTTCTTATGCACTATTTTCATGTAGTATTTTCACTTTAGTTTCTTAATCTATGTACACTCCTGGCCCTTAAAATTGCTACACAACGAAGATGACGTGCTGCAGACACGAAATTTAACAGACAGGAAGAAGATGCTGTGAAATGCAAATGTTAGCTTTTCAGAACATTCACACAAGGTTGGCGTCGGTGGCGACACCTATAACGTGCTTACACGAGGAAAGTTTCCAACCGATTTCTCATACAAAAACAGCAGTCGACCGGCTAAAAGTTGATGTGATGCCTCGTGTAAGGAGGGTTGTAGCCTATCGTGATTGCGGTTTATCGTATCGCAACATTGCTGCTCAGGTTGGTCGCGATCCAATGACTGTTAGCAGAATATGGAATCGGTGGGTCCAGTGTGGCAATACGGAACACTGTGCTGGATCCCAACGGCCTCGATCACTATCAATCGAGATGACAGGAATCTTATCCGCATGGCTGTAACGGATCGTGCAGCCACGTCTTGATCCCTGAGTCAACAAATGGAGACGTTTGCAAGACAACAACTATCTGCATGAACAGTTCGACGCCGTTTGCGGCAGCATGGACCATCAGTTCGGAGACCATGGCTGCGGTTACCCTTGACGCTGCATCACAAACAGGAGCGCCTGCGATGGTGTACGCAACGGCAAAACTGGGTGCACGAATGGCAAAACGTCTGTTTTCCGACGAATCCAGGTTCTACTTACAGCATCATGATATTTGCATCCGCGTTTGGCGACATCGCGGTGAGCGCACATTGGAAGCGTGTATTCGTCATCACCATACTGGCGTGATGGTATGGGGTGCCATTGGTTACACGTCTCAGTCACCTCTTGTTCGCATCGATGGCAGTTTGAACGGTGGCTATTACTTTTAAGATGTGTTACTACACGTTGCTCTACTCTTCATTTGATAACTGCGAAACCCTACATTTCAGTAGGATAACGCACGACCGAAAATTCAGGTCCTGTACGGGCCTGAGTGGATTCGGAAAATTTTCGACTGCTGCCCTAGCCAGCACATTCTCCAGATCTCTCACCAATTGAAAACGTCTAGTCAATGGTGGTCGAGCAACTAGCTCGTCACAATATACCAGTCACTACTCTTAATGACTTGTGGCATCGTGTTGAAGCTGCATGGGCATCTGTAGCTGTAGATACCACCCAAGCTCTGTTTGACGCAATGCCCAGGTGTATCAAGGCCGTTATTACGGCCAGAGTCGTTGTTCTGGGTACTTATTTATCGGAATCTATGCACCCAAATTGCGTGAAAATGTAATCAAATGTCAGTTCTAGTATAATCTATTTGTCCAATGAATAACCGTTTATCATCTGCATTTCTTCTTGGTGTAGCAATTTTAATGGCCAGTAGTGTAATAATCTGATTTCAATTTGGCAATCTGTGTATAAGTTACACGAAAGACTATGTTAAAAGCCAGAGAGACAGCACTATATCTGATGCAAATGTTGCACTGCTAGTAGTAGCGAGCAGTCTGTGTCAGCAGTCTGAGGAGTTTGTTAGAACCAGATTGGGCAGTCACACTGCACCTTGCGTATCGGTGTGATTACTTTCGGTGGACGAAAGCCCGACAAGTGGTGGAAGCAATTTCATTTCTTGTTGGGAAAACATTTATATTTTTTTCTACTAGCAAGCATAGACTAGACGGTCTGAATTGGTTGTTTATACTTCTAAACATAAAGTTTCGTAGATTTTGCTTTAAAATATGCTTTATTAATCAAGTATCTTAACACAACTTGCCACTCCCTATTGCATCATTGATTTCACAATACAAAGCACCCCGAAACAAACTTTTAAAAAATTCTAACTCTGGTTCCAAATCCAAGTTTTCGCATTTCCAGCATCAAATTAGACTTAGTAGCACCCTTAAATTCTGATCAAAAACCTAAATAAAAAAAATAGTTCAATTGTTTGTAAAGCTTCATGGTCTTATCTGCGGGGTCATCAGTCCATAAACTTACAAATTACTAATGAACTACCTTATACTAAAGACGGCACAAACATCCATGCTCGAGGGGGGATTCGAATCCCCAACGGAGAACGGCCTCGCGCATCGTAGCTTAGGAATGGGAATATCGAAAAATCGCTGATGCCTACAGTGTAAGATAAACAAAGTCCACAAATTTCAAGTTTCTATTGTCTGTAGATTCACTTTTCAGCTCCGTTTTCTGTCTTTTAAAAACGGATCGAGAACGCGAAATTTCTTTCTTACGCTTTGTCATTTTTCCTTGTATTTTTACTTTTCAAACTGCAATATGCACTTATTTTTCTTTATTCGTACGCTTGTTGCAGAGAAACAACTGAAGAATATGCATCACTTTTTGCTGTATATTATCTCTTTGCTATTAGTGTCAAGTCATCGCCGTCTTCAGCCCGGATTTTCTATAAGCTCATGAATTTCAACCACTATATCTTCGACTCTCTTATAGCTATCAACACGGAACTGCTATTGTGTACAACGGAAGACTTTGTCGTACAATAACACAGAGATCGTTCGTGTCTATTGTGTAGGTTTTGCTGAAGAGCAAAATATTGGCACACACATGTAGAATTTTATACAAGTCGATAACTTTCAACCTCAACATCTTCTACTCCCTTGGCGTTATCAACCCTCTACCACTATAGGGCACAATGGGAGACTGATACATAATTCGTTTGCTATGTGTAGCTTTGGCTACAGAGTGAAATATAAGCATAAACAGTTCAAATTTTTATATCTATTAAGATGGAGACAATGAAGTAGAGAATAAGGTACATCCATGTGTATTTATTATTCTGTTATTGTTGTCTTGTGAAGTCATTGTAGTAGTAGGTGCTTGGCGTTTTCTCTGTAGTGAATATAATTCTCTGAACAGTTACAAATTTGGATTTAACCTAACGTCACTTACCAGTTCCCGATTCATTTCATTATTTTGAAGATTAATTTTGAATGGAAGTAAATTATATGTATTAAGTGTAAATGCCGTCCGGCAAAGCAAGTTATTGATTGAAAATAATAGCACTGAAAGTTTAATTTTGTGTATATCACTTTGCATAACTAAAGAGTATCAAAACTGACACAGGTCGCTAAAGTAAAAGTCGCGAATAGCGAGATCTGTTGTTTTGATGAAAGATCATGTTGTCGAGTCGGTTAGTGGTAGCAAGAAGAACCATTTGTCTTATGAGAAAGAAGTTCTTTGCAATCAGCTGTTTTGCTGTAAAGCTAATGAGTTTCATAAAATACGTTAGTGCACATGAGGCACTTCGTTGAGCGGTGTTGTGTATTTTACGTTACTAAGATCAGTGACACGGATGATTAACTGATTTTGACTATTCCAAATTAAGTATTAATTCAAATAAACTAATAAATGCTGCAGTTACGTGTAAGCACTTTATTTTTCTTGACTATCGCAGTCGAATTATTGGAGTATAGCCTGGGCAAGGTCATACGGTGCACGTTGTATAGTTTTGAAATAGCTTTAGCAGACATTACGCATCAAACATTCGGGATTAATATTAAATCAGGTTATGAGTTTAATTACACATCTGTCATTAACAGCATTGTTTGCATTCACGATGTTATCCGTTGGTTGCGAAACACACGCACCTTATTTTAGGGAGCTTAATGTCAGATGCGATTAATTTATTTCAGATACAGGAACACATTAGTTTACTTGGTTTTCATATCATATACGGGCCTTCAAGTAAATTTTGTCGGAACGTTTAAACAGGCAGGTCCCACGTTCCAAGTGACACATTCCAAATACAGGCACGTTTCAACAAGCACATTGCAGCTGAACAATAACATTTTTTTCGGTCAACAAATGATCTTTTCATTAAAATGCGAATAATTGGAAGAAACGAGATTGATATTAATCAGAATGAAACCATAGTTGAATCGCGGAATGGGTGGGACGGAAGGTTACTTTACAAAGTTCGGATGGGGTTATGAATTCATTCTGCAGGCAAAATTGGAGAATAAGGGAAGTTTGTATAATCATTCAGTACCAGCTTTAGGAAAGCGGACATATGTTTGTTAATTTCCGATATTTCCTCCCTTTTGGATACGATGCAGATTTTCAGGTTTTACTTTATATGTGTGGTCTTCTTTTATCAGTTGGTCTAGAAGGATAGGGTCCCTTTTCCTAAGTTTTCAACATTCCAACATATGTGGTGTTAAACAATAAAATCCTTCTGAGTGTGAGATGACATTGTCATGCTTTAAGAAAACTGTGAAAAAAAAATCCCCAGAAGAAGACAAACTTCCAGCAGTGGCCGAAACGTCCGTCAGTTTCTAAAAGCTTGACTGCGTGGTCTCTCACGCACAAGAATTTTGTTGGCTAGGAAAATGGTTGCGGGAGCCTACTCCTGTGGTGCTTCTGTTTCGACAGCCACATGTTCACATCGCTATATCTTATATATACAGGGTGGTCCATTGATAGTGACCGGGCCATATATCTCACGAAATAAGCATCAAACTAGAAAACTACAAAGAACAAAACTTTTCTAGCTTTAAAGGGGAAAACAGATGGCGCTATAGTTGGCCCGCTAGATGTCGCTGTCATAGGTAAAATGGATATCAATTGCATTTTTAAAAAATAGGTACCCCCAATTTTATTACAGTTTCGTCTAGTACGTAAATAAATAGAATGTTTTGATTGGAACACTTTTTTCGTGGTATCGCGTAACATTTCGTCTGTGCGGACTGTATTTGCTTCGTGATAGATTACTCGTGTTAAAATGGACCGTTTACCAATTGCAGAAAAAGTCGATATGGTATTTATGTGTTGCTATTCACCCAGTGTACATGGGCTTTCAAAACCGATTTTCGTAAACCGATTTCCAAATTCCGCTTTTGGTTGGTCATGTAAACACTTCAAAATCGAGTCTGGAAATCCACATTTCTAAAGCGGTTTTCGTGCCCATGTAAACGCAGCCGTTTTTGAAGCGTTCTTGGCTTGTCAGATTGTTTTTTTTTTTTTTTTTTTTTTTTTTTTTTGTTAGGAATTTTCGCCACACATGGACAGAGTGATATTTTCTAATGTGAAATAAAAGTATGAATATTAGAGTGAGCATGAATCTGTGTATTTAAGTAAAGAAAACTAGCGATTGTGCTGACTAAATCAGGAACCGAATCAGCTATTTTTCAGCCGCCATCTTAAATGGGTTAGGAAATCCGATTCTGGCTGTGCCATGTAAACACGACAGCGGAAAACGGTTTACGAAAATCGGTTTTCGTTTTCCGGAAGATGTGTTACATGTAAACGTAGTGATTGTGACCAAAATGCCCAACGGGCCTGTGCTACGCATGTTGATCGTTATCCTGGAAGACATCATCCTAGTGTCCGGACCTTTCGTCAGAGAGTAACGTTATTTAAAGAGACAGGAAGTGTTCAGCCATAAGTGAAATGTAAACCACGACCAGCAACAAATGATGATGCCCAAGTAAGTGTTTTAGCTGCAGTGGTGGCTAATCCGCTCATCAGTAGCAGACAAACTGAGCGACAATCTGGAATCGCTAAAACGTATGTGTTGAGAATTCTATATCAACACAATTTCACCAGGAATTTCATAGCGAAGAATTTGAACATAGTGTACAGTTTTGCCACTAGGAACAAAAAAAAATATGGGACTATAACATATTTTTTCAAGCGTTCTGTTTAGTGACGAAGCGTCATTCACAAACAGAGGTAACGTAAACCGACATAATATGCACTATTGGGCAACGGAATATCCGCGATGACTGCGACGAGTGGAACATCAGCGACTTTGGCGGGTTAATGCATGGTGCGACATTGTGGGAGGGAAGATAAGTGGCTCCTATTTTATCGATGGCAATCTAAATGGTGCAATGTATGCTGATTTCTTACGTAATGTTCTATCGATTTTACTACAAGATGTTTCACTGGATAACAGAACGGCGATGTACTTTCAACATAATGGATGTCCGGCACATTGGTCGCGTGCAGCTGAAGCGGTCTTAAATGAAATATTTAATGACATACCGTGCCACGCCCGTTCACCGGGTCTTACGTCCCCAGTGTTCGTTCTGTGCGGAAAACTAAAGAATATTTGTTATCGTGATTCACCGACAACGCCTGAAAACATACGTCAGCGCATTGTCAATGCATGTGAGAACATTACTGACGGCGAACTGCCCGTTGTTGAGAGGAATTTCGTTACGCGTATTGCCAAATGAACTGAATTTGAACGACATCATTTTGAGCATTTATTGAAGAAAAAAAAGTTCAAATGTTTGTAGAACTTATGGGACTTAAGTACGGGGTCATCAGTCCCTAAGCTTACAAACTAATTATGAACTACTTACGAACTAGGACGGCACAAATATCCATGCCAGAGGGGGGATTGGGGATTCGAACCCCCGACCGTAGTGGCCGTGCAGACCGTGACTCTTGCGCCTCAGTCTCCTCGGCCACCGCTGCCGGCGTTTATTGAAGTCATGAGGTAACTACAGTAATCACGCAGTAAGAGCATGAATTTTCATAATGTATGATAATTACACAAAGTACATGTATGACATTGGAACAACCGAAATAAAGTTCAAACGTACCTTCGTCTGGGTTTCAAATTAAAAAACCTACCTGTTACCCACTGTTCATCTAACATTGTGAGAATTATTTTTGTGAATCTTACAGCGCCATCTATCACAAAGCGACAAAAGTGTTCCAAATAAAACATTCATATTTATTTACGTACTAGACGAATATGTAATAAAAATGTGGGTACCTATTTAAGAAATGCAGTTGATATCCATTTGACCTATGGCAGCGCCATCTATCGGGCTAACCTTAGCGCCATCTGTTTTCCCCCTTAAAGCTAGAAATGTTTTGTTGTTTGTAGCTTTTCGTTTGATGCTATTTTCGTGAGATATTTGGCCCGGTCACTATCAATGGACCACCCTGAATATGTGGTGTCTGTTCTTTCAGACATGTCCGAAAAAACAGACGCCACTTTTGATCCTGCAGTTATTATCTATTCATATTGACGAATTGTAGGACTAACTGCGAATGCGTCAAGTTGAGAATGTGTACCCACTCGAGATTCTAACCCAGGCCTCCTGCTTTCTAGGCAGTTGCGCTGACCCCTACACCACCTGGACGAATTACTCAAGCACGCCTCCCATCAGATAGAAATCTGCAACCTTACCCTGCCCACTAGAACTCAAACTCGTAGACACTTAATACTAATTTCCGTAAGACTAAGGGCCTAGGGGTGCCTCCGCACTGAAGACAGGATCATTGCCTGTCATCGGAAAACTGTATAAGTTATATACATGTGGTGTCTTTCGGACATGGTGTAGACCCGAGTTTGAATCCCGGAAGGGTACACATTTTCAACTTTATCCATTCGCAGTTAATGTCATACGACCTGCGTACTACATAATTTTATTTTCTGAAGATCCAATCGGTTATGAAATATAAATA
This sequence comes from Locusta migratoria, assembly GCA_026315105.1. Taxonomy (NCBI): domain Eukaryota; kingdom Metazoa; phylum Arthropoda; class Insecta; order Orthoptera; family Acrididae; genus Locusta; species Locusta migratoria. The sequence goes on along the minus strand of CM048744.1, from coordinate 274,803,870 downwards.
AAAACGACAATTAAAAATGATCTTTTTACGACGTTTATCTATATATTACACTTGTTTCTATACATGGTCGTTGATTCGATCTAGAAATTTGACGTAACGTTGTTATATCCTTCCAGTACCTCCGTCAGTGACGGCAACTGCCTGTGTCATCTACCAATTCTCTACGCTGGTCTGCAACTTGTTGTCTTTGGCAACGTTCTGAACTGAAAGTTACCGTTTCACGTAAACAATTAGATGAAAATCGTCTGGACAAGTCCTGGCTGCCGACCGCGGTGGCCAAGCTGTCTGCGGCGCGCCAGTCACGTTCTGTACGGCCACTACGGTCGGAGGTTCGAATTCCCCCCTCGGGTATGGATATTTGTGCCGTCCTTAGTATTAGCTAATTGATAAGTAGTTTGTAAGTTTAGGGACTGATGACCCCGTAGTTAAATCCCATAAGCTGTAAAAACATGTTTGAAGTCCGGGCTGTAAACTTCATATGAGCATTTCCATAGTACCTATTGGCTGTTTAGAATTACATGTTTTGTTAGCACCTACGCACGTAGGGTGACATGATTATCAGAATAAAATCATCGAAATCAGATTTAAAACGAAAATATTTAGGTGTACCTTTTCCCACTCCCACTCCCATTAGAGAATGGAACAGTAGAGAGAAGTTATAAAAATTGTTCGATGAACCCTCTGTCATGCTGTGAAACGTGATTTGCAGAGTAATTATGTAGATGTAGACTATCGGCGAATTTCATGCTGACATTACTCAGTAACATACAAAAAGTAATAGTAGCAGCAAATCATGCAATAGTTTCAGCACCAATGAAAACGACAACAAAATCCAAAGGTGCAACGACCACGCAGAACAGAACGCTGTCAGACACCCAAATTTCGTTGCAAGTGGTAGGTGTTGTGGTGTTGGGTGTCGGTTTTGGGCAACTTCGGGTGGTCCGTGCGATTGGCGGACTGCGGTTCGTGCATCCCATGTGAATTCCTCGTCTATTGTTCCTGATTCAAATCAAATGTTTATAAGTCTAAGGGACTTAACTAGTAGTTCATTAGTCACTTACAAACTTCTTACACTAACTAAAAGTAACTTATACTAAGGACAACACATACACCCATGCACGAGGGAGGAGTCGAACCCCCGACGGCGAACTGCCACGCGCACCGAGGCTGGACGCCTTAGTGCGCATGGCTATTCTGCCGTGGCTACTTTTCCGTCGTAGCTGTCACTCTGAAAGTAATTTTGCACCGACTACAGTTGTTGTTATGCACCAGATACCAAGCGTCCTTTCTTTGAGTGTGCAGTAGGTCTCTGAGGTAAAGCAGGTTTTATATGTCAGAAACACAGGCCTCAAAACCGTATTGTCAGACTCACTTTGTTCACATCTCGCAATTTCCCGAAGGCACAACTTCATCAGGTTGCGGTATTATCTTACGTCCAGGAACGATTCTGGTGATTGATCAACGATTTCTGAAAATAATATGAATAGTCTCTGAACCGACACATCCTTAACATGGGCATGTACCGGATGATCAAAAAGTCAGTATAAATTTGGAATCTTAATGAATCAGGAATAATGTATATAGAGAGGTAAAAATTGACACACATTCTTGGAATGACATGAGGTTTTATTAGAACAAAAAAAATGTTCAAAAAGTGTACGACAGATGGCGCTTCAGCTGATCAGAAAATCAGTAATCAGCATAACAATTTAGACAAAGCAAATATGATGTTCTTTACATGAAATGCTCAATATGTTCACCATCGTTCCTCAACAATAGCTGTAGTCGAGGGGTAATGTTGTGAACAGCACTGTAAAGCATTTCCGGAGTTATCGTGAGGTATTGTGTCGGATGTTGTCTTTCAGCATCCCCAGAGATGTCGGTCCATCACGATACTCTTGCTACTTCAGGTAACCCCAAAGCCAATAATCGCAGGGACTAAGGTCTGGGGACCTGGAAGGCCAAGCATGACGAATGTGGCGGCTGAGTACACGATCATCACCAAAGGACGGGCGCAAGAGATCTTTCACGCGTCTAGCAATATGGGGTGGAGCGCCATCCTGCAGGCGTTGATCAACGAGGCTAGGGATGATACGATTCTGTATCATATCGGCGTACCCCTCACCCGTCACAGTATCAGCTACAAAACCAGTATCAAGCACTTTCTCGAAGAAAAAAGATCCGATAACGGGAGATGTGGTAAATCCAACCCATACCATGATTTTATCGTCGTGCATTGGAGTTTCCACGACAGTTCTAGGATTTTCTGTAGCCCTAATTTCTGCAGTTATGGGCGTTGACAGACCCTCGGGGCGTGAAATGAGCTTCTTCGGTCCACAACACGTTACTCAACCAATCGGTATCTTCCGACATCTTTTGAAACGCCCACACCGCAAATGCCCTCCGCTTCACTAAATCGCTAAGTAACAGTTCATGATGCCGATGGATTTTGTAAGGATAACAGCGGAGGGTGCACCTAAGTGCCAACCAAACAGTAGTGTATGGAATGCCGGTGCGACATGCGACTGCACGAGCGCTGACTTCCCCGTGCATAGGCGAACCCGCTACAGTCTCCGTTTCTTCCTAAACTGTCTCAGCAGCATTACGGCTTGTGCTCGGTCGGCCACTACGGGGTTTATCGTTTAAACAACCCGTTGCTTCGTACTTCGAAACCATTCTCGTCACAGCTGCATTTGTCAACGGACCTTTACCCGTTCTAATCCCCTTCCTATGGTGATAGGATCGTAACGCTGAACTAGCACATTTCCCATTCTGATAATACAGCTTCACTAAAAGTGCCTTTTCAGGTAACGTCACCATTCTGCGACTGCTGATGCATCTGATTCTCGTTCTCGTTACAGATCCTTTTATATACTTCTATACTTCATGAGCAGTCACTGACGTTTTGCTGTCCAGCGCCATGTGTCGGGCATTTTTTGAACTTTTTTCGGTTCTAATAAAACCCCATGTCATTCCAAGCATATGTGTCAATTTTTACCTATCTACATTATTCCGTGATTTATTAAGTTTTCAAATTTATACTAACTTTTTGATCTCCCGGTACTTAGGAGGAAACAATACATTGGTCAACCATTCCAGAAACAAACACAATGGGAATTGCGACAGTAGACCATGCTGTGATGGAAAACGCCTCTCTTGCACCGTCTGCCACTATATCTATCATTTCCTGATGCTTTGGCATTTACCAAATTAAACAGTGACGAGGCGTCCTTCCCTCCCTTTTTGATCTTCTGAATGGCCCCTTTCAGTTCTGTCTGTACGGAACCCACAGTGACCAGCAATATTCAAGTATTTAGTAACTAATGTTTCCTAAGCTGCTTTCTTTGGTTACAACCAATTAATTTGTTGGTGCAACACAGTAATATATTTTTGTTTATTTCACTCCAATACTGAAAGAAATAACCAAAACCGAAGTGAACGTGCGAACGTCAGAAGATGAAGTCGGTACAGCTAGGCTTTTACCGTCGTTCGGAAGAAACCATTACAGATTTAGAACTTCGATGGATTGCTCCTTAGTGCATGCCGTTTCGGTTTGATATTGAAATAGCCTGTCACTTTGACGTTTAAATCTGGCGTCTCGCCTAATAACTTTTCGTTCAATTCAACCAAATTTAGCATTTTCGTATGTATATAGAAAAATATATATCTTTATACATAAATCATAGTGTCCGTATGTTTGTGTGTTTATGAGTTTGTGTGTACGTGTTGCAAACAAATCTACAGTTTTGTTCCAATCTTTACGAAATTTTGTACACGTAAGCTTCAATCCGTGAGAGCGGTCGCCGTAAGTGTGAGAATCACGTACGATACATATTTTACTAGATATGACGTCATAAACAATGAGATGCGCGAAAAACTGCTGCATTTAGCAAAAATACCGCTATTTTCTCCTAAACCACTGGACCGATTTAAACCAAATTTGATACATACATTTCTTACCATGAGGTAACAATTGCTGCGCGGTTAAGAACCACATACGACACATGGTTCAGAAGAAATTACGTCATAAACAATAGGAATCGCAATAAACTGTCACATCATGCTGCGGCGAGAATTTAAAATACGGTACATGAGAATGACAGTTCTTAGAGACTTGCAACAAACTTTGGACATAATTTCAAACCTTTATTATATTTTTTTCTCACTGACAACCATAGCAAAATGATGAAAGGAAAAAAGTTTCTCACTTACTATTACTCGCTGTTTATGGAGTAAAGCTACGGCAAGCGGTATGACGTTACAATTTATAATTTGTACACTTCAAATTGTAGCCACAGGAATCTTTACAGACAGTATACACACATATAGTTCAAAATGCCTTCTAAATTCTATCACAGTACGACACGTAGTTAATGAGATATGAACACACAAAGAGTAACAATGACGGAAAGCCGCTCCATCACGCACCAAGTTTTAAACTATTACTTCTTTATTACTAATTGCATTCCAAAGAGATTTTACAGACATACAGCCCTTTTACAAGCGAATATATACCTGAAAAATGGCAGGAGTAAATAAATAAATACCCGGGTTATAACATTTTAATCGAATAACTGATAATATTCTCTAAAGGGCTCTAATTACATTATGTAAAAAATTATTCTTATACCATTTTATTATTTATTCTCAACCGGTATTGGTACTGGCTGTCATAATGAGGTTGCTAAACGCAGTATCAATCGGTCTAAATTTTACCAAGTATGCGACTGAACATAAAGATAAATATAAATATCATTGTCCACAGATATATTTTGTCTGAATATATACCAAAGATATTAAACTAAAGCAGAGGCATTGAATTAAAATTTTTGTCGTAACCGGAATCTGAAGCTGGAACATCGTGTTTAATAGGCAGGCCCTATAACCACTAAGCTACCAAGACGCCTCCATTACCGCTGATAGGCATTTATACTGCACATTATTTCATAGTTTTCTGACATTTATGACAAGATTCAAACACCGACAAGAAATCATCACGTATCCCGAGGTTGACTATTGTGCAAGAATATTCCCTTCCGTTACTGCTCGTAAAGTCTTCTCCTTTCGGATACCAAACAATTCGTCGATGAACAACGCGTTCCTCTAATACTGGGCACACATATAACTACTAGTTTGACAAGCACTCGTGGTCAAACACTTTGTGCAAACCTGTTACAACCTGTATGGGGTAGTATTGCGCTAGCATTCTGACTGTCCAAACAGTTTCAGGCTTGATTATGTTTCGATTATGCAAGCTCTTGCAAGCACACCAACGCGCATAGGAACTCTGAGGTCACAGTAAGCAAATTTTTACAGGAGGTTGGGAGATATGTTTTAGAGATAAGCAAACTCGTTCATTTCTACTTGTGTTGCTCTGGACAATAATAGCTTATAAAAGAAGTAATTACGATTTTACTCCAGTATACGTCTTTTGAAATTGTAATCCCTTTTCCAACTTAGCCGAAATCACAGAAAGTTTTATACATTAAAAGATTTTACGAAAACTAAAGTCAGTCGGTCAGACCGTTCTCTCGAACTGATTGCCATTATTTTTGCTTTAAACTAAAGGTATTCATTCGCAGATTTGTCATTAAGTATCAGAATTAATTTTAGTGTCTCCATCCTTTATTTTTATTCAAATACGGTTTCCTTCTGTCCTTGCATCGAATATTTTATCAGTTTGTTTTACGATGTCTTAGATTGTACTTAAGGTACGCAGTTCTTTTTGACCTAACAACACTTAGCGAATCAAACTCTTTCATTTGCGCTTTTAAAAACTTTTTATTGTCTGATTCTCAAGAAAGCTATGCCTGAACATTCAACTTTACTTCCATTTTTTCCCAACGTTTTTGTTATTCCACTAACGGTGGAAAGTATTCGCAAGGGTCCTCTAGTTATTATCATTTCACGCAAAGAAACCTAACTCTCTTTCACTGCATTTTAAGGAAATTTTTAAAACATAGGCATTAAATGAAGTAAATGAAATGTACAAATTTACAAATATTTATGAAACTTTATTTTTGATAATTATGTCTTCTGTGGTTGATGAAAATTACACACACAAAAAAAAAAAGAGATAAAAATAAAAAAAAAAATAAAAATATGCAAAATGGCCTTGATGTTGCCTGTAAAAAGTTGGTTTATAAAGAAAGTAATTTTTGTGTACGGCAGAGTAAAATGTTATAAAGTACTTGAAAATGGAAATCACAGGTGAAGCTTCCTGGCATATTATATTAAAATTGCCTACCGGAACCAGCATTCGAACCTGGGCCCTTTTCCTTTCGAGGGAAAGCGCTCTACCACTGAGCTATCCCGGCACGCTTCACGGTCCGTCCTCACAACTTCAGTTCTGCCAATTCCTCGCCTCCTACTTTCCAAAATTCACAGAAGAAATAGCAATAGTGTTAAATTTTTACACATAGGGTCTCATGTTACTGAAACTGTAAAGACCTTTCCCTTTGTCTAGTAAGATACAAGCTGCTTAATTATTTTACGAGCTGTTTTATATATACTCCATTTCCACCACGTTTCTCCTCATGCAAGACAAGCACTCCTGGAAGAGAGGATATGGTGGCGACATGGCTTAGCCACAACCTGAAAGATGTTTCCAGAATGAAACATTCACTCTGCAGCGGAGTGTACGCTGATATGGAACTTCCTGGTAGATTAAAACTTTGTGTCGTAACTGGATTCGAATCTGGGACCTATGACTATCACTCGTAAGCGCTCTACCGTCTGCTAGGAAGTTTCATATCAGCGCACACTCCACTGTAAAGAGAAAATTTCATTCTGGAACTATCCCTTAGGCTTTTGATAAGCCATGTCTACACCATAGCCTTTCTTCCAGGAGTGTTAATCTCGCAATGTTCGCGGGAGAACTTCTGTGAACTTTGGAAAGTGGAAGGCGAGGAAATGGCAGAAGTAAAGTTGTGAGGACGCACCGTGAAGCGTGTCGGGATATCTCAGTCGATAGAATGCTTGCCCTTCGAAAAGCAAAGATTCGAATCCTGGTTCCGGCACAAAGTTTTAATCTGCCGTGAAGTTTCATATCAGCGCACACACTCTGCTGAGGGAAAGTGCTACGGCGGAGTGACCGAGCACATTGAGGCGCTCTGCTCCGATGCGCGAGGCCGTTACCCGTTGTGGGTTCGAATCCCCCGAATGTTTTGTAGTCTGCAGTATAACGTTGTTGGTAAGTTTATGGATCGATGACCCCACAGTGAAGTCCCATAAAAATAGTGAAAGTTTAATTATAAATTACAGGTGTTTGAGGGTAGACATAATGCGCAAGGAACCAGCAGTCCGATGTTCAAAAGCAGTCTGAAACACAATGAAAATGGGGCAGCGCCATGAAGTAAACGGACGACAGCTCGATAACCCCAGCCGTGAGCTGGAACTGGAATAGATGGGCCGGTAGGGGAGCGGCCTCGCGGACTTTCAAAACAAGAGGAAGGTCACTGTCTACAAAAAGATGCATACGCTGCATAGGGGAGGGTACTTTATAATAGTCGTCGACACCAGTTTACCATCATCCTCCGATTTTTGCAAGTGATGCATCTGATCACCACTAAAAAGGGAGATCGCCGCGGTGGAGTAGCCGAGCGGTCTAAAACGTCTCGCTGCGGAGCGCGCGGTTGCTCGCCGTGGAGGTTCGAGTCCTCCCTGGGGCATGGGTGTGTGTGTTGTCCTTAGGTTAGTTTACCTAGGTTTAAGTAGTTTGTAAGCTACGGACTGATGACCACGCAGTTTGGTCTGATTGATTTACAAACATTTGAACATTTTGAAAAAGGGAGATCATTCTGTACGCCGCATGGAGATGGGTATGTTAGAAGACAATGAATTTTGAACACTTGATCTTACAAACAAATGGAATATCACTCTACAAAAGATTTCATACCGGCGTGTACTGTACATCAATTCCTTTAGAACTTTGGACAAATCACCACGAATTTTGGGCCTAGTATGTGTTCATGGACAAAGTTTTTCTACTCTTCAGGACACCGTATGGTGCATGGCAGAGGGTACCTTGAAATAAACTACGACAGCATTCCATCGATCACCACGAAAGTGCTAGATACAAATATTTTTTATAGACAAGCAGACGAGTAGACGAATTGAGATGGGTGAAGAATGAGATGGACAGGGAAGGGCCGGGCGAATGGCAGGAGAAGGGTGGTGAAGACGAACACAGAGTGGGAGAAATAGGTCAGTCGGGACTTTCTATTTATACGAAATAAAGGATCCACGTGTTTTTGGGTTTGTATTGCATACAAAGCTAAAGTTCTTTTCCAAACTTGACGTTTTATACACATAACTTTCCAACAAAGAGGAAGGTAACTGTGGGTACGAGGATCACATACAACATATAATTCAGCAGATATAAGCAATAAGATGCGCGGAAAACGCCTGCATCACACGAAAGTGTTGCATACCTCCTAAGACTACATGACAGATTTGAACCAAATTTAATCCACACATTCCTCACCTTGAGCTAGCAACCGCTGTAGAAGGAAGAATCACCGATACGCATAGTTCAAGAGGAACGATGTCATAAATGATGAGATGCGTGATAAACCGCCGACTAACGCAAAGACGTTGTTATTAATTTAGTGACGCAGCCATGTTCAAATATTGTCCAAATGTTTGTATAGCTTATGGCACTTAACTACGGGGTCATCAGTTCCTAACAAATTACTTATGAACTAACTAATAGTAAGGACGGCACAAATATCCATGCCCGAGGGGGGAATCGAACCCCCGACCGTAGTGGCCGTGCAGACCGTGACTGGAGTGCCTCAGTCCCCTCGGCCACCGCGGCCGGCACGCAGCCATGGAGAAGGGGGTGGGGGATGGGGGAGAGGGAGCTATTGGGGCTGACGTCCCTCCGAACCTCCCAAGATTTTTTTAATTTTATCATTTTTGATTGTTTTAACTTTTTTTTTTACGCTGGTCGGCACCGGAAGTTTGAAATAGTACACACGTAATAATTTTCTAAGCGCAAGTGACCGTAACAATGGTTCCCTAACGTGATGCCACCACTGAGAACGTGTGCTGCTGTTACCGTGAGCGTTTTTAATGCCGCCGCGACCAGATTTGATGCTGCCGCTATTGTTACTGCTATGCTGAAGTTACGAGCCGATTGTTCATATGCGGCGACCCGCAGCTTAGCAGGTCAGCGGCGCCACCGAGTGGAATCTTATAAACAACAATAGTATTTTTTATTTAATTTTTGCACATAGGGTCTCACGTTACTAAAGTGTATCTTTGGCTAGTAAGATACACACTGCACAATTACTTTACGAGCTGTTTTATATACACTCCATTTCCACCACATTGCTCGTCTTATACTTTCAGATTAATGCGAACCTACTCATTTTATTTCTTTTGTAACTGTTTTCGTAGTATAATTAGTTAAATTATAAAAAGTGTAAGAATAAGTCATAGATTAATAAATCCAGCAGGCTATATTTTTTTTAAATGAACTGCCCCAGAACCATATCCTAAAAACTAGATTTTTATGTTTTAAAGCATAAAAATCTAGTTTTATTTCAATATTAATTAAATTTTACACATTCCATATTCAAAACATAATTGTGTCCTTTTTTAATTTTTTTGTTTATATATATATATATATATACACTGTGGATGGTCTAGAGTGCTTTACAACAGATTTAGACACTACTGTCCGTTATTGCTCACATCTTGAGATCTTTTACATATTTGAACTTCAAAACAAGAGCAACATCATTGTCCGATTCGTAAGGTACTTGAAGCAGGGTACCTTAAACAAGAAAATATTCAAATGTTTGTTAAGCTTATGGGACTTAACTACGGGGTCATCAGTCACTAAACTTTCAAACTACTTACGAACTACTTACGAACTAGGACGGCACAAATATCCATGCCCGAGGGGGGATTCGAACCCCCGACCGTAGTGGCCGTGCAGACCGTGACTGGAGCGCCTCAGTCCCCTCGGCCACCGCGGCCGGCTTTAAACAAGAGTCGACGTCAATCTGGAGTTTTATTCCTGTACTAATGTAATGTTACATCTTATAGTTTCTAAACAATAGGAACATCGCTGTCTACATAAACTTGAGTAAGGCGAAGGACACCTTTCAATAATTTCCGGCGCCGTTTCACCGATCTTCAAATGTTCAAAGTGTTCAAATGTTTGTAGAGTATATGGAACTTAACCACAAGGTCATCAGTCCCTAAACTTCTAAACTTACAAACTACTTATGAACTAGCTAAGATTAAGGACGGCACAAATATCCGTACCCGAGGGGGGGGATTCGGACCCTCGACCGTAGTGGCCGTGCAGAACGTGACTGGAGTGCCGCAGACGGCTCGGCCACCGCGGCCGGCCACCGATCTTCATGCGATTCGTAGATACATGCAGTGTTTCATAAAGAAGGGGAAGAGATGAACTTATTGAGATGGAGGAGGAGATGAACAAATTGGATGGGAGTGGGGGTGTTGACAGAGAGAGAGTGGGAAGAATTGGGGTGGGGATGCAGCGAGGAAGCGAGAAGAGATGGACTAAGCTAATACGGGATTAATAAATGGCCGCACAACGACTGGTTTTCAGCTAGTGTCTAATAAATTTTATTTTGATTGCTTAATGTCGTACTGAAACGCGAAAATGAGGTGCCACAAAATCAATCCATCAACTAACTGCAGTTCCATAAACGGTACACTTTTTTCAGATATGCATGTATTGTTAATAATGTTTCATTTGTTTTATGTTCGGTAGAAGCAGCGCAAATGGCGTGAACAGAATCTTCTCTGCCGGGACCAGAAAAAAAATTGCTGACCTCAACATGTCACAAGGTAGCAGAAAAAGTTGTAGTCCGCTAATGCATCAAGCTAATATAATGAAATAAAGAAACGAAATTAATAAATACAATTATAATTATCTTACAAGCTATGAACGTGTCATGTGCAAGTTCAGTTCATGTGTGTTAGTTCATGACATAACATGATACTTTTTATTTAAGTAAATCAGACTGTGATACGAAATGTTAGTCGTCTGTATCGATGATTTAATCGATTTTATCAAAATTAGTTTCCTAAAAGGAAGCGACTTTCATTTAAGAAGCTAATCTATTTTGATGTTATTCCTAATTTTAAAGATTGAAATTTACGTAATACACTTTCTTACATTTTCATGAATCGATAGTCAGATAGTGTACAGTTTGCGCCTTTGCAGTTGAAAGAACAAAGGACAGTTATTTATCAAAGTTTGCACAAAGTTTTTGAACTGAGTGACAGAATTTTTTGCAGAATGACAGTTAATGGCAGTGGCGTAGCTACAATTTGGTTCTGGAGGGAGGGGGAGCAAATTTTTTTTTTAAATAAAGCCTATTGAATATATTAATCTATAAGCTATTTTTGCACTTTTCTTTAATTCAAGCAATTATACTAGGAAAACAATTGCACAAGAAGTAAGATGAGTAGGCTCGCATTAATTTTAAAGTGGAAGAGGAGTAGTGTGGTGGAAATGGAGTGTATACTATCAGCTTGTAAAATAATTAAGCAGCTTCTATGTTAGTATCCAAAGAGAAAGGTCTTTATAGTTTAATTATCATGAGACACTTTGTGTAAAAATTGAACTAAAATAACACTATTGTTGTTCATAAGATTCCACTCGGTGACACCGCTGACCTGCTAAGTAGCAGGTCGCCGCAGATGAAGAATCGGCTCGTAACTTCAGCATAGCAGTGACAATAGCGGCAAGATCAAAGCTGGTCGCGGCGACATTAAAACCGCTCACAGTAACAGCAGCACAAACATTAGTGGCTGCATCACACTGGCGACCCATTGTCACATTCACTTGTGCTTGGAAAATTATAGTTACCTTGTGATTAATTACATTTGTACTATTTAAAATTTCCAGTGCCGACCTGTGTAAGAGAAAAATAAATAAAATAAAAATGTGAAAACAATAAAAAATAATAAAATGAGAAAAAAAATTGGAGGTGTTTTTAATGGCTAATTTACACTTGTTAAACACGTTGTACATCAAGGCAAAATTGTCGAACGGTTTATTTCTGTTTTAAGGGACAGATGAAATTAACTCTACAATACGAACAATTTTCCAAAACTGACCAATATGTCGAAGGCAGGCTTCACTTTTTCGGCACAATCTCCTCGGTTGAATGTGATTTGCAAAGTATCTTTGTGGATGTAGAAATATACCTCGCCAGCCACTTGGAGCACTGCGGTTGTGGCGTATAACAAAAATTAGAGGAAGTGTCGTCACTGCTGCATTTGTTAGACTGTAGTAATATGCCGACAACGGCTTCATTTCTGTGGCGATAAGGGCATCTGGCGTTATTCTGACCTCCTTGGCGGCAGCAGCAGTAGTAGCAGCAGCACTAGCCGCCGTAGTCCGGCCGCCTGCAGGGCAAGTTCCGTAATTGGGCGCACCGCAGCGCAGCGCCGCGCTCGCTTTGTGTGCGGGGCAGTAGCCGGCAAGTTTCTTTCGGCAACTCCGGCACTCCTCGGCGGCCCCGCGAGCACTTGGCCACCTTTGACGTGGGCGCGGGAGTCGGCAGGTGCGCCGTGCTTCTGCCGCTCATCAGACTGAGTGAGCGGCGCCGTCTCCGCTGGCGCTCCTGTTTGCTATGGCCAAGTTTCTTTGCGGGGCCACACTGTCCTACTGATGGAGAACTTAAAGGCGAAGGCGTCACAGCCGACTGCGTAGCGGCAACTTGTGGAACTTATGTTTGCGTTTGATTCAGGCAGCGGGAACAGGACCTCAAATGTGACAAGCCCGAAGTCACATTCATCAAGCGCTGGAGATCAAATGTGTCGCTTTTCAGCCGAATAGTTTCCAGAATGAAACTTTCACTCTGCAGCGGAGTGTGCGCTGATATGAAACTTCCTGGCAGATTAAAATTGTGTGCCGCTGCAGAGTGAAAGTTTCATTCTGGAAACATCCCTTAGGCTGTGGCTAAGCCATGTCTCCACCATATCCTTTCTTCCAGGAGTGCTAGTCTTGCGTGTTTGCAAGAGAACTTCTGTGAAGTTTGGAAAGTAGGAGGCGAGGTACTGGCGGAAGTGAAGTTGTGAGGCGGCATCGTGAGTCGTGTCGGGATAGCACAGTCGGTAGTGCGCTTGCCCGCGAAAGGCAAAGGTCCCAGGTTCGAGTCCCGGTTCCGGCACACAATTTTAATCTGCCAGGAAGTTTCAGCCGAATAGTTATCAGAAACAGTGAGTCACAAATATTCAGCAAGGTCAGTACGTGGTACCAAGGGTATTTACGAATAAGTAGCGAATTGGTCTCGCAATAACCGTTTGCCGTTTTGTTAACGTTAATCTACATCTACATCGATACTCTGCAAATCGCATGTAAGTGCCTGGCAGAGGGTTCATTAATCACTTTCAAAAACCTATATCTACCGCTGCATTTTCTAATAGCGCGTGGGAAGAAAGAACACTTAAACTTCCTGGCAGATTAAAACTGTGTGCCAGAACCGGGGCTCGAACCTGGGACCTTTGCCTTTCGCGAGCAAGTGCACTGCCGACTGTTCTATCCCGACACGACTCACGATACCGCCTCACAACCGCCAGTACCTCGCCCCCTACTTTTCAAACTTCATACAAGATCCCCGGTTCGAGTCCCGGTTCCGGTACACAATTTTAATCTGCCAGGAACTTTCATATCAGCGCACACTCCGCTGCAGAGTGAAAGTTTCATTCTTAACACCTAAATCGTTTCGTTTTCGATATGATGTCTCTTATTTTATTGGGATGGTCATGTCTCCCTATGTAGGTAGCGCTAGCAAAATATTTTCACATTCAGAAGTAAAATCCGGTGATTGAAATTTCGTAAACAGATATCGCCGCAACGAATAACGTCTTTCTTTTAATTATTTCCACCTGAAATCGTGCAACATTTCCGTGACGCTTTCCCCCTGTAACGTGACAGAACGAAACGAGCTGTCCTTCTCTGAACCTTCTCAATATCTTCCGTCAGTCCCACCGGGTGAGGGCCCCACACTGGGCAACAGCACTCCAGGAAAGGACGCACAAGTGTCATGTAGACAGTCTCTTTGATGGAGCTGCTGCATCTTCGAAGCGTTCCGCCATTGAAACGCAACCTTCGGTTCGCCTTCCCCACAATATTTTCTGTGTGTTCTTTCCAGTATATGTTGTTGGTAATTGTAACCCCTAGGAATTTGGTAAAATTTACGACCTTAAGGTTTGACTGTTTAATCGCGTAATTGAAGTTCAGTGGATTTCTTTTAGCGGTCATGTATATTACTTACCACTTTTTTTATTATTATTATCATTATTTTTTATTTGGTGTCAATTGCCAATTTTCGCACCATGTAGAAATTATGTCTAAATCGCTTTGCAGTTGCTTTTGATACCTCGTTGACTTAACTAACCGATAAACGACAGCATCATCCGCGAACAGTCTAAGGGAGCTATTCAGATTGTCTCCTAAATCTATATCTATAAATGTGAATGTCTGTTCGGTGTACGTTTATCACGTCTGAACCACAAGACATAAAGAGCTAAAAATTTGTACAGTTACTAATGTCTACCCGTGGAAGGTTTTAGGCACGGTTTTATAGCTATCTGATAGCTCTTTATATATATATATATATATATATATATATATATATATATATATATAATGTGAATGTCTATTCGGTGTACGCTTATCACATCCGAACGACGAGACCCAGAGACTTAAATATTTGTACAGTTACTAATTTATACCTGAGGAAGGTTTTAGGTACGGTTTTATAGCGATCTGATAGATATTAAGTGAATTGAAGAATATAACGCGAAATGCGGAACAATAATTACTCTTTGAAAATCATATTTACTCTTTGAAAACGGTTTTATTGGTTGCATTGTTGCTTGAGGGTTGATAATGATGAAACGGTAGAGTATATTGGGATGGAAAGTTATCGGTGTGTGTGTTAATATTTCGCTCTGCAGCCATCACTTCAGAACGCAAACGAATGGTCTGTGTGTAATTGTTGTCCAAAGTCGCCCGTTGTACACCATAGAAATTCCATGCCGATAGCTATAAGGGGGTGGAAGATATGGTTGTTGAAAGTCGTCAAGATAAATTCGGACTGAAGGTGAGCGATGACGTTTGCGAATCTATAGGAAGGAGGTTACATACAGCGAAACGTGATGCCACAGAACATATCTTTGGTCTATGCGTGCTACAATGTCTTCATTTCTTTCTCTGTAAGGATAAGCATTCAAATAAGGAAATATAAGAATAAATAAGTCAGTAAAAAAGAAATTTCTTTTAATACATCTCTTTAAAAAATCGATTTGACGTTTTGCGCATTACATCAAGTGATCGATCTGTGATATTATTACAATCATTATTGTTCAATTTCTTGATTGAATTCTCCGAAACGACTGCATTTTACGTGTGATTTGATCTACACTATTTACTTTCCTGATAATGTTGATTAAAAATGTTTGTTTCTAAAAGTAGGTATTTAATTTCATTTCATCCTTCAAAACCAGTCTCATGGCACACTACTGAAAGATAGCTTATCTATCGTAATCAACCAACACGCGAGCGGAGCCGCGGGTTTATGCTAGTAGTTTATAAACACAAGGCAGATTGGGGAACCTATAACGCTTCCCTGGGGAACGCCAGATATCACTTCTGTTTTACTCGATGACTAACCGTCTATTACTACGAACTGTCTCCTTTCTGATAGGAAATCGTGAATCCAATCGCACAATTGGGTCGATATTCCATAAGCACGCAGTTTCATTAGAAGACGCTTATCAGTTCAAATTTTGAACAATACTGTTGACTAATAAACGCTAACACCAAAGGGCTGAAATTTTCGAATGTTCAAATGTTTGTAAAGCTTATGGGACTTAACTACGGGGTCATCAGTCCCTACACTTACAAACTACTCTGAACTACTTACGAACTAGGACGGCACAAATATCCATGCCCGAGGGGGGATTCGAACCCCCGAACGTAGTAGCCGTGCAGACCGTGACTGAGGCGCCTCAGTCTCCTCGGCCACCGCGGCCGGCTCTGAAATTTTATAGACTGGTTATAAGTTCGCAATGTGTGAGGGAAGTTAAACGCATTTTTTTAATTTTCACTTTTATTTATTTATTTATTTTTTGTTAAAAGTATAGACCACTAAAAGATATGGTATCAACCGTATTATACAGTAAACGTACAGAACTACCAAAAATTAGTCACACTCCATCATCAAAGAACCTCAATCAAGTGTTTAGACATCAGTATTACGAGGAATCGAGTGACATACACATAAACGTAATGACGAAGAAACAGCAGGAAGAGGTAAGCTTTGTGTATGCAAAATTTGGTTGAAATTGATGCATTAGTGTGCGACGAGATACACAAACATGCACAGATACACACACACAGCTACAGCATACATACAGAAAATAATATATCAGTTTTATATCGCTTATAGATATTATCAATGTTATTAACACCTTTGACAATACAGTTCAGTGAATAGTCCTGTAACGTTAATGTAGATCAACTATGAATTAAGTTACCTTACTCTCTTTCGAAACAGTTACATCCCTTAATTTTGCGTCGCTGAGCTGTGCGATACATGTCCTGAAAACTTAGCACGAAGCCTTCCTTTGGGATGGTGTTCAAAAGCGACTCATTTCAAATCGAGTTTGACTCGAGGGTATAGACAGAAGTCCTGAAGATTGAGATCCGAGGTGTATGGTGAATGTTCATCTTGCACCACCCCGTTTATCGGCAGGAACTCTTCAACGATATCGGCTGTGTGTGAACGAGCGTTATCGCTCAAGTTGAACATCCACCGAACTCGCCTGATCTCAATCCTCCACACTTCTTTCTTACCTCCGACCAATGAGGAAAGTGTCACGAAAATACTCTGGGAACTCAAATGGGGATCGCTGGAGGAAAGACGACGTTCTTTTTGAGAAATTCTTTTGAGGAAATTTAAAGGGCTGGAATTTGAATCTGAGTGTAGAACGATCTTCCTGCCGCCTACTTACATTTCCCGTAATGATCACAACGACAAGAGAAATTAGGGCCGGTAAAGAGGCATATAGACATTCTTTTTTCCCTCGTTTCTATTTGGAAGTGGAATAAGAAGGTATATGCCTAGTAGTGGTACAGTGGACCCTCCGCGATGCATTTTACGGTGAATTGCGTAGTATATATATTAGATGTAGCTGAGATACAAGTAATTTCAGTTCGCATTTTGGTACACTGTTACTAATGGTTGCTATGGACATATTAAAGGAATGTCAGCAGTGGAGTGTTGATTTTCAAGTTGTGAATTCGTGCTTTAGTTTCCACTCAAGGTTTCACTGCGGTACGTGCTTTAGTTTTCACTCAAGTTTTCACTGCGATTTAAGTCTACTGTTCTATACTGTGTGAACATGTCGCACGCATTTATACATGCCGATATGGTATTTGTGTACGGTATTTGTATCGTAAACGCTGCTGCTTGTAGAGAATACGGCATGCGATTTCCTACAAGAAGACTACCAGATTCAAGGGTGTTCAGCCATGCTGCAGCTTTGCATCTCAACGTGTAACTGAACATACTGTGGATCAAGTAGTAGACATTATTCAGTTCCTGGAACATATCCCTTCAACAACACAATTTTCTGCACATACCGGTGTTCCAGTCATAAGAGTAAGGCGGACATTACGTATGCACGGGATCCATCTGTGTCATTTGCAGCTCATTAAACAGCTTCAAGCAGGAGATGAAGAAAGACGATTGGAATTTCGTCGATGCATACTTGAAAATCACCAAGAAATTCCTGTGTTACTCTTCCGTGATGAAGCCACTTTCACTCGTGACGCCACCAACAACACTTGCAATTCACATCATTTATGCGAAGTACGCACTTTTTTTAGACTTTATTTCGAGCATTATTGGAAGAGATTATTTTATCAAATTTTATTCCTTGACCTAATCGCTGTGCTTATCGAGAGATTTAAATCTGTAGACGGGAACAACTGAGTCTCAAATACTTCTTTGTTGTGTCAGATCTAGATTGCAGTCACTGTGTGACCATTACTAATGCTTAAAAGTTAGATTAAAAGTTTTGAGAACTCTTTGGGGATGCTAGTCTGCGAACGGTAGGTTCGGGAGGTTGGCCGTGGTAATCTAGGATTGTGGACAAGGTCTGCAACTGGAAGAAGTGATTAGTTCACAGATACATTTATTACGAAAGAAGAGAATACTAAACTTTTACGTAGTGCTTGTGATATTAGAGTTCTATCGATACATCAGTAAATAGTAGTGTTCTTGCTTGTGCTGGCTCGCTGTAGACGGATTCGTAGACTGCTACAGTGCTCCGGTACTGACGGCTGTACTCGCTAGACTAGTCGTAGGCGTCCGCTATTCTCCTCGTCGTGGCTGTGGTGCGCCGGCCCATCTAGCCGTGCCCTCTTCTTCTGATTGGCCGGCGCGCGAAGCAAGGCAGAGAGGTACGACAGGTGCGATAGACAGCCTGTATAGGGAGAGAGTGGCAAACCGGCCGGTGTCCGCCATGTTTTTACCAGGCTGCGCACGGGACGTGTTCTTACATAGCGACCCAGGCTGAGATACAGCCACTTAACGACTGAAATAAGACGTCACTTCTACCCATGACATCAAAGTACATCTTGTAGCTTACTAATCAGTACGTGGGTAAAGAAATGCCCTTTATCTATGTTCATACAGGCCTAAAAATTTGTAAGCAAATATGTCTCGTAAAACAGTTTCTATGACTGCCGAATGTTAATGACATATCTTACGATGTTCTGGTAATTTCGATAGTTGGCAGTTGATTAATAAGAAAGAGAGATACTCCATGTTATGTATCTCAAAGAAAATAATGCTACTTCAGAATTTTCTGTCTGAATATCCATCGCCGAAATTAGTACAATATTATCGCTTTCCGCCCTGATATAATTCATTTTAAGTGTGCTGTCTACCTTATAACATTTTCCTACACTCAGAAATTCCAAAAACGTCATTCTGTAGATACTGTTAGGGACGAAGTATCAGAGAAAATCGGAAAATTGCTGATACTATCTCTAGTGAAACAGCAGAAACAGACTCAAAATAGGTAACTGAATATCTGAAATGAGTCACCAGTACCGCCCCCCTCTCTTTCTCACGTCACTTCCCGTAACCAATTATGGGATTGTGAATAGCCAATAATACACAACCAAGGGAGATGTGTCGTAGCAATGTTAAAAAATACCGTGTAGCACGACATATCAAAAGCCAGTACCATGAACTAACGAAAAGCTAGCAAATACTGTTTTTTAAAATTTTACCGCTTATCTGATTCGAACTCGCAGTCTTCACATTGTAAATTCAGTAAGCAACCAATACAGCAAGCGGGAATTCCACAGGCAGTAGTTCTATTACTGAATTTCATCAGTGCCTTTCTTGCCATTATGATTCCCGCTTACTCGGTTAATTTTCACTGCCCACTTATCCAGTATTTCCTCATTCCTTGCGAAAACAATCATCATATAACAATCTTTACTTCGGTTTTTACAGTCAACAGAGGAAGAGAAACAACGAGACATTTCTCTTGATTGCTCTTAATGATTGTGTAAAAAACATTATTAATTACACTCAGCCGCGGTGGAGTAGCCGAGCGGTTTAAGGCGCCTCGTTGCGGAGTGCGCGGTTGCTCGTCGTCGGAGTTTCGAGTCCTCCCTGGGGCATGGGCGTGTGTGTTTGTCCTTAGGTTAGTTTACCTTAGTTTAAGTAGTTTGTAAGCTACAGACTGATGACCACGTAGTTTGGTTCGATATATTTATAAACATTTTGAACAATTACACTCAGTAAATCACTTCACACCAACATATAATCTTAAAAATTGTCGCGAAGTTCTAAGGTTATCGTCAACGACTAACGAAAACGTTAATTTACGTAAATAGAACCGACAATAAACGTGAAAAAGTGGAGCAGTGCCTACCATGATACAACCTGTACGTAAATGTACAGTGAAATCGCTGACAGAAGCTTTTAAGATACATCACAGTACAGAAAAGCACACTGTAGTATGGACACTCATGTAAAGTCCGCAAAATCTGGTAAAAACATGGCGTCCTGGGGTCTCAGCCAATCAGGAGCAATCTCGCGCATGGCCCCTCTCTCCCTATACAGCTCTTTAAGGTACGACGACTTAGGGCGCTCCCTGCTGATGAAGTATTGTGGGGCGACTTATCGTCCGTCGTCTACTTGTGCGTCGACTTTGGAGGACCGCCGTCGTTGTGGCGAAAGGCGACGCAACAACCAAAAGTGATGGAGATTGCATCGCTGGCGGGGTCTGGTAGTAAGTGTTGTCAGGCCGTTGGTTTCGAGAGGGCGATGGCAGCACCGGAGAGGGTGAAAGATTTTGCGCAAACGCTAGTGGAAGAGGAGAGACATTCTGGAAAACGGCCTCACGTGTCGCCGTCGACGTCAGAGACAGGATGGACAGCGTGCGTGGAAGGCTGCGCCGCTGTGTCAGTGCTAGAAGTGACACGTACACGGTGGCAGGACGCCTTGCTTGTTTTGGAGGAGATATCCCTGGTTGGAAATCGGTGGGCCGACAAATGGCGAGACCACTTGTTTTCTGCTCAAAGGAGGGTTACTTCCGAAAGAGTGACTGGTACAGTTGTGTGCGTCTTGCTGCCCTGTGTGCTCAAGGGTGATCCGTGGAACATTGACTTTTGTGACCCGTGTTGCAGTCGGTTTCAGTTGGGGACGGATTTCAGTGCAGAATTTATGAATAGCCTCTTCAGTTTAAACCTGATTTGGTTAACGGAACAGACGGCTGGATTGGATTGGTTTCCGGTTTCTGGTGCTCGCTTGTTTAAAGTGTTTCGGACTGTGCTTAACGCGTTTAACTGCCTTGTCAAGGAATGTGACTCAAGTCTTTTTCTTTTCCTAATGTAGAAGCTTGGTGTACATAAGTGATTTGACTGGACACTGGGTACGCGCACGCCGATGTTGTCGTGCTTGCCGCTGTTTAGCTTCTCTGCCTACGCTAAAGATCACTGTTGCAACACGCTAGGTTGCCATTGTAAAGATAAAAATCCACTAATTCTAACATGTTTCTCTGATTCTCTTAGAATAAGTTAAGATAACCAAGTTTGATTAATGACGTCTTATGCCGTGTTTACAGCTCTCATGTGGCATAATTTCAATGTAAGTTTTTCTTAAAGGATTAATTTTATTAAACTAAAGTGGTCGTTGTTTAATGAAAAATGAAATTTTGTGCTTTAAATTTACTTGAGACTTTGGGTATATCTTGTAAGTGTTAATACCAAAGTTTCGCACCTTGTTCTTAGTGTACACATTATCTTAAGAAATTTAATGGTCCCTCGTTTGAGTAATTTCAATCTTTTCCTAATTTGTATTCATAATGCCGAGCGCTCAGGTCTTATTTAATGAATAAACTTTTACTGAGTTGAGCACGCTTGAATTTATGTTTCTCTATTTTATTTCCTACTGTATGTTAATGTTAAATGCAATTCCAGTGATGAATTAAATCTAATGAAGCGTGACGTACACATTTTGATGTCAAGTGATTATGGTTGTTCTTTAGTTAACTAATAATGAGTGCGCCCTTTGTTTTGATCAATTTTTATCTTAAAAGACTTAGTGCAATTTGTTGTTAAAAGGGCTCCCTAATTTATTGAAATTAATTTAAGGTCTGGTGGCCGTGGTTTGCTTATTCGACTTTGTGCTTAAGTGCCAATGTATGTAGAAATAATATTTATTTAAATAAATTTGTAATCAAAATTGCTCAATGGTTTACCTCTCCAGGATCTTTGTATCACCGCTGCGCAGTGGCCGAGCGCACTGAGGCGCTATGATACGATGCGCGAGGCGGTTCCTCGTCGGGGGTTCGAGTCCTCTCTCAGCATGCATGTTTGTGCTGTCTTTAGTATAAGTTAGTCCATAAGTAGTTTGTAAGTTTAGGGACTGATGACCCCGAAGTTAAGTCCCATAAGTTTCACAGACATTTGAACATTTGATCCTTGTATCCAAACAATTCCTCTGCTCTAACGTAATTGAAGAGGTACATCAAAAACAAGCAAAAGTTTTGAATCTTGATGCTTGTTATTCCACCAAATGGGGTTCCTGTATATTCTAGTCGGAACACGCATAATCAACCTAACGTACCCCGGAAGATTGATAGATAGCTACGGCACGTTTCTTGGCCACCAAGATAACATGAGCTTACGACTTTGGATTTTTGCCGATGAAGATATTTGAATGTTGAAGTCTACGAAGAAACAGTAAACACAAGATCCGATTTCATAGTTTGAATTACGAATAGTGCAGCGCTCATAACAGAACACAAAGATCACCTCAGAAGAACTACTAGTGGTGTTATCAAGAGAAGTCAAAAGCGCTTTGATGTTGGTCGTGGAATGTTTGAAAATCAAGTTTGAACGCCCACATCTGCCTTTAATTTAAATTTGTTAGCGTTTTATACTAACAGCCATACCTCTGTATTCAATAAAAATTGGACATGTGTTATATGTCGTTTTTGGCAATCCTTCCATACCACCAGTCCTGAAATGTTTATATCTTCAACTGTTCAACTGTTTGTAAACCTATTGGTCCAAACCGCTATGGTCATCAGTAGCTAAACTTCCAAACTACTTAAAATAAATTATTCTAAGGTCAAAACACACACATGCCCAAGGGAGGACTCGAAAGTCCGGTGGGAACGACCGTCCAGTCTGCGGTCATTCTGTAAGTCAAATGTTCATAAATCCTCCTGAAAAATCATGTATATTATTATCATATTTATTTTATTTTAGCAAATATATCCTCAGAAGCAGAGCGATGACCATAAAAATGACTGTCTATATAGCAGATCTGACACCGTGTAGTTACAACATCATTCGAACTAATCACAAAACTCAAGTGTGGGCTGTAATTGTCGTATACCTGCTAAACTTGGTAGGGACGCTAACGCGTAAATGAGAAACCGATTTAGGCTGAGAAAATATTGACACAATTTGTCATCAGTAACAAAGAGTGTTATTTACCTACATAGCTCCTCAATACGAAAACCGTACGAAAGTTTAACACCGAAATTGAAAATGATTCGTTAATACACACAACGTCAATAAAGGACTAATCATTCATCTACTACTTCCGTTGTTTCCGCTATAGCTTCAAGTTAAATGACAGTTTTCCTCATACATTCTGTAGAAACCTGTTGCTGTATTACAGAATTTTTAGGAAAGTGTTAATGTTTGTTGGTTTGTGGTCCATATTCATAACGTGCTGCGAATACGCGAAATGACAGCCGTTTCCCCCATCGCTTTTCTGTAATCTGAATACGTAATGCATTTTTCTTTTTCTCTCTCTTTTCCTGGCCCTCCCTTTTTCCGACAGTCACATAAACATATGTACACACACGTGCAAACATACGCGTGCCCGCACACACGCACATGTACACGCGCGCGCGCACACACACACACACACACACACACACACACACACACACACACACACCCACACACACACACACACACACACAGACTCTCTGTCTCTCTCTCTCTCTCTCTGTCTCAAACACACACACGAGTACACCCTTCGAAGCCTGCTGTTCGTTTTATAAATGGAATTCAATTCAGTGTAAGTAATGGGCCGTGTTTAAATCCTTGTTAGGTGCACATAACAATGTTTCAAGATTTTATTTTAATAGTAATAGGGACAACTCGAGTCCTTACCATCACTAGCTGGTAATAACGAAAACAAGGTGCATCCAGAAATTACGTTTCTGTTTTTTTTTATTTTTTTTAACAAAGACACCATAGTTATCATGAGAAACTGTACCAGTAACAGGTAAAGCAGTGTTTGAGCTATTTATGTACACAGTTATCGAAAAAGACAGTTGCCAAATTGTGTGTGGGATCAAGTTTCACATTCATCTGTCATAGATATCTGCCGCCTGGGATGTAACCGGCGTGTGAGAGTCGCCATTAGCTGTTCGACATAGTAGAAACGCTGGCCTGAAGGCAGGAGTTGTTTGAGATGCAACAATAGATCATTATCAGTGTGAGAAATTTCAGTACCCTATGCTGGATGACGAAACAGCTCGGAGCCGGCTCACAGCAACTGTTTTGCAGATGTTCGACTGCAAGCCATTGGATCATCCAACATACAGCCATGAAACAAAAGCTGATTCTGAGATGTGAAAACTGTCTCGGTGTCTAGGTCAAACATATATGTACCCTTTGCTAATAAAGTTTTTCATATATGTAGGTTGTCTTTGTTTAATAAAAATAGGATACGTACTTTATGGTTGCGTCTCGTACTTTCTGTTTCAATTTTATTGATATTAGTGGCCATAGACCAAAAACCTATCATATAAATATACGTCTGTTTTCGACAGAAAATAAAATAAACGGACTTACGAAAGGTGTCTGAAATATAAGTTGACTTTTTTTCCCTCCAGTAATAACCCTGTTTTTGAATGTACTTATCTGAAATCAGAGACGAACTGCGATGATTCTCTTAAAGAAGAGTATCTCAGCGCAATGATAGAGATTTTTCAGTAATTGGAGTTTGACAATGGCATGATATGAAGTTGTGGTCATTTGACTCAATTATATTCCTTGTGACCCTTATAATTTTCGTTTCTTTCATGAAAAATGTAATTTATTATACTACCTATAACGGGGGCCATAATATACCAGGGTGGGCGGGTACATTTGTTATTGTTCTTGGATGCAACAACAAAGACAAAAGGGAGCAATCTCATTGCCTCTATACTGGAGGAAGCGAGGACGTTTTTCAGTATTTATGCATTACGTAAGTATTTTACTTAACATAAATTCAGTAACACTGAAAAGGAAGTAAGAGCAGGGTTTAACATCCCATAGACATCTTGGTCATTAGACAAAGACCAGTAATGTAGTAACGAGGAATGAGCATTCATACTCAATCTACCTACTGGCTATAAATAAATGAAATGTCTGTTCAAATTACTGATAAAATAGAGGTTTATCCTCTTCATTTCTAAGGCTATAAGCACATAAGCAAGAAGCTCTTGGTCGAACAAACTCCTTATGTAGCAAATGCTATTACTTTCTGTGTGCATATTTACCGAAGTATATACAGACGAATCTCATCACAAGCACAATGTTCCGATTATGTCACATTAAGTCTTCTAGCATGTTTGCGGTAGCAAGAACGTTGATTCAGACTTTCAAATGTTTGTAAACGTAACGGACTTAACTACGTTGGTTATCAGTCCCTAGACTTACGAACTGCTTACACTAACTTCAAGTAACGTATGTTAAGGACAACACAAACACACATGCCCGAGGGAGGATCGAACCCCCGACGGCGAAGGCCGCGCGCACGGCAGTAGTGCCCCTTAGTGCGCACGGCTATTCTGCCGCGGAAAGAACGTGAGCGAAGTTGCCTAGCATTTATTATTCTAAATAATCTTTTGTCTCTTTGATCTTTTGTAACTCATATTTCGTCCTGCCATTGAGCTCGTAGTACGTTTGTGTATATTTGCCGTACCAGGAACCATTATTCAGACTTTCAGTCGAACTTACTTTGTTACATTCCCTTTTAACCATGATTTCAATCAGACAGGCAGCAGGAATTCATGTACCAAAATATTTGCTGCGTACGTGGCTAATTACTGTGCCTTTGCATTTCCCAAATTACTCCGCATATGAAGCCCAGACTACTCCCACGCCACCAATAGAATGGGATGACCAGGATTAGGACATAAAATGACTACACTTCACAAACACAGACAACCACTATCAACTTTCATTTTCGTTACATAAGCAGAATTTCTATATAATTTTGACGATCTGTATACTTCATAAAATTAAATTTATTGTGAATCACACTCGTTTCATCCAGATAAATTATATTAAAAAACAATGAACCTTATACTGTGTACAACATGTTGTCTTGTCTCTGTGGCTGAGTGTATGCAGAATCGAAGTTTTCGACTTGAAATACCCTCGGGACAACTTTTTGTGACCAAAAATCAAAATAATGTGGGACGTTTTACAGATTTTCCCCTATTACTCCGAAAGTATGAGTCCTGCTGAAAATTTTACCTGTACCGAAATGAAAATGCATTACCTTTCGAGTGGAACGACCTACATATAATTACATTATACTCATTCAAGTATAATTACTTTTCTGGAGACTATAAATCTGCTTTGTAGGAATCAGCATGGATTTCAAAAAAGGTTGCCGTGTGAAACCCAGCTCGCGCTATTTGTCTACAAGACTAAGAGGGCCACAGACACGGGTTCTCAGGTAGATGCCGCGATTCTTGACTTCCGCAAGGCGTTTGATACAGTTCCCCACAGTCGTTTAATGAACAAAGTAAGAGCATCTGCAAACGTAGGCTTCCGCGGCTGTTGTCACTATCAATAAAATTCTTCTGGGTGTGAGACCGCGTCGTCATTTTATAAACTGTACCGACGTTTCGGCCACTGTTGCAGGCGGCCTTCATCAGGGTCTGTGTCTGACTGCTAAATGTACGATCGCTTGGGGTTTATATATCAGCGGATGAGGGAGAGGAAGGGGACGTTGGTTTTCCTTTATTGGTGGTTATATTATTGCACGCCATTGGTGGAAAGGGGCGTTGATAATTGGTGTTTTAATGGCTTGTTTGTCATATGATTGGAGGTTACATTCTTCCCCCTTATTGGTCAAAATAGACGTTTCCGATTGGTTTTTGCATTAAGTTTTGCTATTGGCGGAATGGACTTGGGAGAACGGACGGCGGTTGTGCCGTGCCGCTGTTGACTTGTCGCCTGGCGCAGACGGCGGCGGGCCGGTGCTCTGCGTGTGCGCGGCCGCTGTGGTCTCCGGGGCGCCTGCGCGAGTCATTCCGCGCGCGGTGCCGTCACGTAGCGTTGCAACTGCTGGCAGCCAAGACGCCGGCAGCCTGTGGCCATCCTCCCTGTTCATATTGGCGGGACGCTTGGCTACTTCTATAGCCTCTCTAATCTTCCTCCTCGTCGAGAATGGTTGTTTTGCCAGTACGCGGGTCTCACCGAAAGATAACTGTTTTCCGCACTGATCGTGGTGCTCAGAAACCTCTGACTTTGTGTGTTGTCCAAGCCGTATGTACCTTTCATGTTCCGAAAGCCTCGTGCATATTGCTCGTCCCGTCTGTCCTATGTAGACCAGCCCACACTCGCAGCTTATTTCATAAACGCCGGCATTACTCACTTTGTCAACTGCGTCCTTAGCTGAACCTAGGAAATCCTTAGTCTTATTGGTGCTGCGGAAGACTGGCTTGATAAAGGAAAACTAACTTCTCCCGTCCTCTCCCTCATCCGCTGATATATAAACCCCAAGCGATCGTACATTCAGCAGTCAGACACAGACCCTGATTAAGGCCGCCCGCAACAATGGCCGAAACGTCGGTACAGTTTACAAAATGACGACGCGGTGTCATCCCCAGCAGAATTTTGTTGATAAGAGCATCTGGTCTATCAGACCAATTGTGTGACTAGATTGAGGAGTTCCTAGATAACAGAATGCAGCATGTCATTCTCAATGGAGAGAAATCTTCCGAAGTAAATGTGATGTCAGGTGTGGCACAGAGGAGTGTCGTGGAACCGTTGCTATTAACAATATATATAAATGACCTTGAGAATAACATCGGAAATTCACTGACGCTTTTTGCGGATGATGTTCAAAATTTTCAAATGTTTGTAGAGCTTATGGGACTTAACTACGGGGTTATCAGTCCCTAAACTTACAAACTACTTATGAACTAGCTAATACTAACGACGGTACAAATATCCATGCCTGAGGGGGGATTCGAACCCCCGACCGTGCTGGCCGTGCAGACGGTGACTAAAGCGCCGCAGACCCCTCGGCCACCGCGGCCGGCTTTGCGGATGATGCTGTAGCATATAGAGAGGTTGTGACTTTAGAAAATTGTATTGGAATGTAGAAGGATCTGCATCGGCTTGACGCATGGTGCAGGGAATGGCAATTGAAACTCAATGTAGACAAGAGTAATGTGCTACGAATACACTGAAAGAAAGATACTTTACCCTTTGGCTTCACTATAGCAGGTGAGCAACTGGAAGCAGTTAATTCCATAAATTATCTGGGAGTAGGTATTAGGAGAATTTTAAAATGGAACGGTCATGTAAAATCAATCGTCGGAAAAGCAGATGCGAGACTTAAATTGATTGGAAGAAGCCTAAGGAACCGCAGTACGAAAACAAAGGTTACAGTTCACTTGTTTGCCGACTGCTTGAATACTGTTTACCGGTCAGGGATCCGTACCAGATGGGGTTGATAGAGGAAGTAGTGCAGATCAAACGGAGAGCAGCGCGCTTCGTAACAGGATCATTTAGTAACCGTGAAAGCGTTAGGGAGATGATTGATAAACTCCAGTGAACGTATATCTCGCGAAGAGATCATGAGGATAAAATCTGAGAGATTAGAACCCAAACAGAGGCGTTCCGCCATTCTTTCTTTCCGCGAACAATACGTGACTGGAACAGGAGGGACAACCGATAGTGGTACTTAAGGTACCCTCCGCCACACATCGTCGGGTGGCTTGAGGAGTATAGTTGTAGATGAAGATCACTTGTCAAAGTTCGGGTTTTTTACCAACTAGGCTAACAAGTCAGCTCCAACGTGTCTAAGGAAAAAAAATAAAAAAATAAAAAAAAATAACCAGTTACTCCACATGAAATAGCAGGTCCACAAAATTATACAGCTTGAAATTTTATATTATGAAAATACATTTCGGTTTTAGGCAACCTTAATCACTACTGATATGACAGTTACATACGATGGCCACCCAAGGGATGCTTCGCAAATAAAAATCTTCTGGAAGATAATGCCGTTGACAGACTTGATAGAATCCGTGTTCCTTACCTGGGGCGGCTTGCTGCGGTGCGTGCGGCTGTTCGTCGTCGGATCATCGGTGTTTGTGTTGTCCTTAGGCTAGTTTACCTTAGTTTAAGTAGTTTGTAAGCTACAGACTAATAACCCAGCAGTTGTATCCGATAGATTTAGAAACATTTGAACTTTTGTGTTCTTAATCATGTATAATTTTCGATTAAGATACAAATGCTGAAATCGACCAGAATTTTCTGGAAAATGAGAGTAACAAGAACCTGTTGAATCGATGCTCTTGCAGAAATTTTAGGATGGAGCTATTCAAGTGCTATAGGCGGAACTATGCTTAGATATTAATAGTGCAAACAGGTATTTTCCAGGGTGTTGAATCTAACAGTGTGACAATCGTGAGCGAAGACAATGATGTGCTTGTTCTCCTGACAGGTCGAGGAAACAACTCGTACTTCCATAAAACTGCAAGAGGAAAACTAGCAAGAGTGTGTTACTATATTAGTTCTTTCAATTTCAATCCTTGATTTGCTCTTTTCAACCATGCCTTCTCAGGACGTAATACGACATCGTTTTCGATGGTCAAAGTAAATTTCAATTACTAAACCTTATGGAGCAACAGACACACGTCGCAGTGCAAGCTGCTGGACTTTTTAAATCCTCCCTCTCTCATGACGTAACATAACACTCAGGACAGTAACTGATGTTAGCAGTGTTCGGGAATTTAAACTGAGGGACTTTGGGCGTGCTCGGGTACATGCGTATTGTAATGTCTGCCCCGAAAATGTATTTCAAACTTTAAAGGCAACCGCCAACTTCGGCAGTAGCAAGGTGGCACTCATTGCGATCTTTTTGCCAAGTGCAACCTTGGCTTGGGAGGAAAACTGATTCATGGCCGTGGGGATGGGAGATAAATTGAATAGGTTGTTCCCTGCGGACGACGAAATATGTGGCACTACATACACCACTGAAGATGGTTTGCTGCACATGTAAAACACGTTGCACAGCGATATATGCATGTCGCAAATCTGGACTGAAACAGTCCTCGACGTGCTAACGCTGCTGTGGCATGTCTTGCGAGAACACCCGAGGAATTAAATTAGACGATACGAGGAAGAGATCGAATATATGTTCCACGATGAGGAAGATCGGATGCTGGACCGGGACCTGCCGCCGTCTCCCACCGACCTCGACGGAATTGAAATCTGATAAAATGTGAATGTCTGGTATTTAAAGTGTGTTTTTTAATATTGTCATGTCCTTTTCTTTCTTCATTTTTATAAATATTTAAATCATTCAAACGTAAATATATATTGGTCATTACAATGTACTTGATTTTCATTGTCACTGCCAATATAGTCATGGCTAAAAGTGATTATAAAAACGTGTGGATGAAAAACTTACAAAGATATACACAGAAAATACATACGTGCTCATAGAGAGCCGTCAATCGGCAGAAAAGT
Organism: Locusta migratoria; assembly: GCA_026315105.1. NCBI lineage: Eukaryota > Metazoa > Arthropoda > Insecta > Orthoptera > Acrididae > Locusta > Locusta migratoria. Next base: position 274,773,545 of record CM048744.1, on the reverse strand, counting down.
TCATTTCATTGTATAAATTTGATTTTTGAAGTGTAGAAGCACTTCATATTGCCTAAAACCATAACACTAAGTACTTTCCTAACATGAAATTTCGTGCTCTACAATTTTATACTTTGACTTTCTTAATTTGGAGTAGCCGTTTTTGAGTAACAGGCGTTGGAGCCGACTTGTTACCCTGTTGTTGTTGTGGTCTTCAATCCACAGACTGGTTTGATGCAGCTCTCCACGCTACCCTGTCACGTGCAAGTCTCTTCATCTGACAATACGTTCGGCAACCTACATCCTTTTGAATCTACTTACTGTATTCATGCCTCGATCTCCCTCTACTAATTTTCCCCCACACACTTTCTTTTAATGCTAAGTTGACAATTCCTTGATGTCTCAAAATGTGTCCTACTAATCTATCCCTTCTCTTAGTCAGGATATGCCAGAAAATCCTTTTCTCCCCAATTCGGTTAAGCACCGCCTCATTAGTCACATTATCTACTAATCTAATCTTCATCATTCGTCTGTAGCACCACATTTCAAAAGCTTCTATAATCTTTTTGTCTGGACTCCTTATCGTGCACGTTTCACTCCCATACAATGCTACACTCCAGACAAATGCTTTCAGAAAGAACTTCCTAACATTTAAATTAATATATGATGTTAACAAGTTTCGCTTCTTTAGAAACGCTTTTTTGCATTTTATACCTTCTTTACTTTGTCCATCAGAAGTTATCTTGCTACCCAAATAACAAAATTCATCTACTACTTTTATTGTCTCATTACCTAAACTAATTCCTTCAACATCGCCTGATTTTCTGACATTCCATTCCATTACCTTCGTTTTAATTTTTGTTAATGTTCATCTTATATCTTCCTTTCAAGAGACTGTCAATTCCATTAAATTGCTCTTCCAGATACTTTGCAGTCTCTGACAAATTTACTATGTCATCGGCAAACCGCAAACTTTTTATTTCTTCTCCCTGAACTTTAATGTCCTCTCCAAATTTCTCCTTCCATTCCTTCACTGCTTGCTCAATGTACAGATTGAACAACGTTGGGGAAAGGCTGCAACTCTGTCTTACTCCCTTCCCAACCTCTGCGTCCCTTTCTTGCCCTTCGACTCTAATAACCGCTGTCTGTTTTTTGTATAGGTTAAATAAAACTCTTCGCTCCCTTTATTTTACCCCTGCTACCTTCAGAGTTTGGAAGAGTGCATTCCAGTCGACATTGTCAAAACTTTTCTCCAAATCGAGAAACGTAGGTTTGCCCTTCCTTGGCCTACCTTCTAAGATAAGTCGTAATGTGAGTATTGCCTCCCGTGTTCCTACATTTCTCCTATATCCAAACTGATGTTCCCCGAGGTCAGATTCCACATGTTTTTCCATTCGTCTGTAAATAATTCTTGTTAGTATTTTCCCACCATGACTTATTTAACTGATAGTTCTATAATTTTCTCACTTATCTACACTTGCTTTCTTTGGAATTGGAATTACGATATTCTTCTTGATATCGGAGGGTATTTCCCCTGTCTCATACAACTTGCATACAAGGTTGAACATTTTTTTCATGACTGGCTCTCCTAACGAAATTAGCGGTTCAGACGGAATATCATCTACTCCAGAGGCCTTGTTTCGAATCAAGTCCTTCAGCGCTCTGTCAAATTCTTCTCGCAGTATCATATCTCCTATCTCATCTTCCTCCACTTCGTCTTCCCTTTCTAGAATATTGCCTTCACGTTTATTTCCTTTGTATAGACCCTCTATATATTTCTTCCACAGTGCAAGCTTTCTCTCCTTGCTTAGTGCTGGTTTTCCGTCTGAGTTATTGATATTCATACAGCTGCTTTTCTTATCTCCAAATATCTCTTTTATTTTCCTGTAGGCGGTATCCATCCTCCCCTAGTTATGCATTCTTCTACGGTTCTGCATTTGTCCTGTAGCCACTCTTGCTTAGCCAGTTTGCACTTCCTGTGCATCTCATTTTTCAGACGTCTGTACTCCCTTTTTCCTGCTTCCTTCTTCACGTACTGAATTTTTATATTTTCTCTTCTCATCAATTAAGTTCAGTATATCCTGTGTTATCCAGGGATTTCTATTAGGCCTTGTCCTTCTGCCTATATGATCCTCTGCTGCCTTCACTACCCTATCTCTCAGAGATACCCATTCTTCTTCTACTGTATTACTTTCCCCCGTTTCAGCCAATCCTTGCCTAATGCTCGCTCTGAAACTCTCAACCACCTCTGGTTCCTTCAATTAGTCCAGGTTCCATTTCCTAACGTTTCTACCTTTCTACAGTCTCTTAAGGTTTAATCTGCAGTTCATAACCAACAAGTTACGGTCAGAGTCTATATCTGCCCCTGGATATGTCTTAAAGTTTGAAACCTGGTTTCTACATCTATTCCTTACCATTATAAAGTCAATCTGGTAAGTCACAGTGTCTCCTATTCTCTTCCATGTATGCAGCATTCTTTAATGATGTTTGAACCAAGTGTTGGTGATCATTAAATTGTGCTCTGCGCAAAATTCCACCAAGCGATCTCCTCTTTCATTTCTTTTTCCCAGCCCATATTCACCTACTAAATTTCCTTCTCTTCCCTCTCCTACTACCGAGTTCGAGTCACCCATCACAATCAAGTTTTCGTCTCGCTTAACTTTCTGAATGATTTCTTTTATCTCCTTATATGTTTCTTCGATATCCACATCATCGGCCATGCTAGTTGGCATATAAACTTGCACTACTGTGGTCGGTGTTGGCTTCGTGTCTATCTTTGCTACGATAATTAGTTCACTATGCTGTTCATAGTAACTTATCCGCATTCCTATTTTCTTATTCATTATCAGACCTACTCCTGCGTTACCACCAACTGATTTTGTATTTATAACCCTTAACTCATCTGACCAGAAATCCGGTTCATCCTGCCACCTAACTTCATTAATGCCCACTATATCTAATTTCAACCTATTCATTTCCGTTTTTAAATTTTCTAACTTGCCTAAGCGATTAAGGGTTAGAACATTCCACGCTCCGTTCCGTAGAATGCCTGTTTTGTTTTTCTTGATGACGACATCCTCCTTGAGTAGTCCCCGCCCAGAGATCCGAATGGGGGACTATTTTACCTCCGGAATATTTTGCCCAAGAAGACGCCATCATATATTCATACAGTATAGCTGCATGTCCTCGGAAAAAGTAATGGCTGTAGTTTCCCCTTGCTTTCAGCCGTTCGCAGTAACTGCATGGCAAAGCCATGTTAGCTGATGTTACAAGGTCAGCTCAGTCATTCATCCAGACTGTTGCCCCTGTAACTACTGAAAAGGCTGCTGCCCCTCTTCAGGAACCACACGTTTGTCTGGCCTCTCCACAGATACCCCTTCGCTGTGGTTGCACCTACGGTTCGGCTATCTGTCTCGTTGAGGCACGCAAGCCACCCCACCTCGGCAATGTCTGTGGTTCACCGGGGTGTTACCCCAGTTGGTAAAAATGACTGAACTTTCACAATTGATTGCGGCCAGACGGTGCTCTGGTTTCGACATTTAAATGGATAATGCGACGAAAAATTTTATGCTGTTTCATTTTCACAACGGTAGGATGCACAGCTACCGAGTAATAGGCGAAAATCTGTAAAATGTGAAAACAGTTCGCGGTTTTCTTTGCTGATAAAATGTACTGTTTGAACAACATTACTTTAAGAATTATTCATGCCAGGTAATAATGTTCACATACAATTTAGATGTATGCACTAATAACGGCATATTTCCGCTCCAATGTGACTCAAATCTCTGTAGCATTTCTCACTGTTTATAGCGCAGAATCCCTTGTTAATAAATTAATTAATTAATCGCATTCCATAGGTCACCTACTTAAGGTGACAGACATTGGTCTGAAACAAGTTAGGGCATACATTAACAGTTGTCGATAACATGTTAGGGCCGGCCGCGGTGGCCGAGGGGACTGCGGCGCGCTAGTCACGGTCTACACCCCCACTACGGTCGGGGGTTCGAATCCCCCTCGGGCATGGATATTTGTAGCGTCCTTAGTGTTAGCTAGTTAATAAGTAGTTTGTAATTTTAGGGACTGTTGACCCCGTAGTTAAGTCCCATAAGCTATACAAGCATTTGAACATTTGAACATGTTAGGAAATATATCCGCATATTGTGTTAACAGCAAACTCTCACTTTATTTCTCAGTCCTATTAATCATTTGAAAGCTAAATGTAACTGGGGACATGAGATACGATGATTCTGCTTCGAGAAAAGCTGCCGTTTTTCTCTCCGACCCCGCCTCCTCCACCCTCCAATTATATTACACAACGGCCGTTCGTTTATTATTCACAGTCTGATGTAACTCGATTAAAACAGTATTTCTGAAACATAAGTTCCATTTGCAGTATATTGTTATCTGTCAATTAGATTTACAGCATTAACTTCTACTTTCTTCTGTACCTACGAAAAATTCAACTCATGAAGCTAGGTAATTGATATAAAAGTGTGTTTATGGGGTTCTGTTTTTGTCTTTTCAACCTATTGATATTCCCGATTCGTTGTCTTACAGTAGATGAGTATTTGTTGGATAATTTCTCACCAGAACAGATAAAACAAGTCTGAACCGTAAACAGGGGATTAGGCGCGAGGATAGAAGGGAAATGTCTATATCAAAGTAATTTCTTCAGTTAGAGGCGAACTGATTATTTTTGTAATTGACAAAACTAAGAACCGTTAAAGAGTAAATATATTGCAAAGCGACCTAAGAGGGCGTCTGCAAAGTAGATGGTTATTTGCTTTTCTTTTTACTACTCGCGTCTAGAATATCATTCCATAAGACAATAGTGTATTAAAATATGCAAAGGAATCTGTTTACGGCAACACAATCAGGGATATTTTAAAAGCAATAATACACTGAAATGAGATCTTGATGAGATTTCTGAGGGGGCAGTAGGTCATCATCCCTTAACTATAACAGCATAAAGTAAATCTTTCTGGTATTAAAATTTGAACGTTTAACTCCGAGCAACTTGATTTCGTGCTGAGACCTTATTATGGTGTTTAGAATATGGCTGTGTTTGGGATCTTGATTAACTTCTTGTGCTATCAACAACATTTCACTACCTGAAACACGTTTTTAAGTGTGGGGCATCATTTTTATAGTTTAATACCAAAGGATAGCCCCAGTAGCGATTCATGTTGTACTCCATACTGAGCTTCTATTCATAAGACCCGTGGCGTTTTTTTTTTTATATCAGTAACTAGTCAACCATGTAAGATTTAAGCCACAGTGCTTTAAAACGTCAGTTGGCCACGTATAATTCTGTATTCTTCACAATTTAAGGTTAGTACAAGGTCGCAAAACAAACAAACAGCTACTTGATACGCGATAAATGTGACGTATCAGTCGACACTTCGTTGTTCAAATGTTTGTAAATCTATCGGACCAAACTGCGTGGTCATCATTCCGTAGCTTACAAACTACTTAAACTAAAGGTAAACTAACCTAGGGACAACGCACACACCCATACCTCAGGGAGGACTCGAAACTCCGACGGCGAGCAACTGCCCGCTCAGCAGCGAAGAGCTTTAGACCGCTCGGCTATGCACTCTAACCACGGTGGCGGTACAATATGGCTCAGATGAAAGTCTCGCGGGTAACTGCTGTGCAGAATAAATGGAACACAGCAGACGAAAGGAAATAACAACACAAACCTGATTATAGCGGATCTTCACATCTTGGTACTTTTGGGCTGCGTTAGCAAGTTTCTGAGAGTAGATCGAAAATGGACTGGTGGAATTGCTGTCAGTATCATCCGCAGTGTTCCACTGCAGTTATTGGAGGCTTTGAGAGTTGTTGCGATATAGACTTGAGAGCATCCCACAAAATGTAGTCGCACATTAACGCATCACGTGACGAAGGTGACAACTATGGCGGCCTGACCTCTGTTCACAACTCTGTCAGGCGTGAAGATGGTGCGAAAGCGCTCCAAGGTTCGTGTGGCTGTAGGGCCGGTTGCTCAGTCCTGTTGGAAGTAACTGTAGGTCTTCCCCTCTTCCATTGATGCATACATTCACGTCAAATAGCATTCTCTTATCCGGGTCATTTTCATTTGTAGCAACCTCTGTATGCTGCTAATGAAATGATGTATTTCAAGTATTATAGTCACAGTGATGGGCTTGCAACCAGTGTGCATCATATCTTATTATTGACGTAAACAATATTTTGTTTTTATTTTTTATTTTGTACAGGGTGTCCCATTTTGAAAGTGCTGTACAAAAACAAATTCGCGGCACGATGAACTGCAGATTTTAATCGAACGTACATGACGAAGGGGGAAACGTAATGGCAAACAAAAAGTAAATAAATAAATAAAAATAGAAAAATAGTTCCTAATTTTACCTGTAGATGAGGCTGAAAAACGGCTTACCATGAAAATCATGGGACCAAATAAATAAAATAATAAAAATAAAAACATTTTTAAAAAAATAAAGAAAGTTAAAGTGTTTGTAAATCTGTGGGACTGAACTTCTGTGGTTATCGATTCGTAGGCTGACACACTACCTAAAATAACTTCAAACTAACGTAAGGACAACACACAAACGTATATGCCCGAGGGACGACAACAAACTCCGACGGCGAGCAACTGCACGCTCCGTCGATTGGTGCCTTGGAACGCTCGGCCACTGCACCGCGGCCAATATCTAGACATGTGCACGAAACATTGCATTCGGCGTAAACACGCTGGTTACGTGTCACTCGCCTCCTATTGCGTATAGACATTGGTCTCTTAAGGCAGGACAGTGTTCTGCTTATGAAGATTTTTTTTTTTACACGAACGACGACTACGCTGTTGCAGCTTTAAGCAAATTCTAATCTTAAAGAGCACAAGAAAAGTTTCTGGTCAGATGAATGTGAAGGCTCTGTAAAGTGTGGTGAAGTTCGAAGAAACGGGATCGTTTCAAGTGCAAAGTGGCATAGGGAGGAAATCAATCGCTTCCACCTCTGTAGAACACGTGGTGGCCATAACGTAAGAGGAAAGGACGAACACTGATGCGCAAGACTGTAATGCACGTTAAACTGCTTCGATTTCTCCGCGATAATCGACCATGCAACCACAGACATAATTTACACACACGTATACTTCTTTGCCGTCGAGTAACGTCTTTGGCGCCTTGTTGTACCTATGACCGCATGCGTAGTAGCGCGGTCCGCGCTTTTATAAGCACGAAGCGCGTGCTGGAGGATCAGCCTTCGACTCTCTATGAAGATGGTTGGACGGTTATCAGCCGAAGTATTAGAAGACGAAGTCAGCTTTATGCGGCTGCACGTCCGAAACTGTTTGGGCAGTCATTGCGCCGCGAAAACATGTTCAAATGATTGTTAAGCTTATGGGACTTAACTGCGGGGTCATCAGTCCCTAAACTTACAAACTACTTATTTACTACATTATACTAAGGACGGCGCAAATATCCATGCCCGAGGGGGATTCGAACCCCCGACCGTAGTGGCCGTGTAGACCGTGACTGGAGCGCCTCAGTCCCCTCGGCCACCGCGGCCGGCGCGAAAACATGAATATGCAGTTATATAACTTATTTTTATTCACTGTAACACTTCTGATATGTATACATACGAATGTATGTGAGTTCAATTTGGTTATATAAAACAAACGTGTACATACAACAGAAAAAATATTTACTATACAAGAATCTAAAACTGTTAAACTACATTTCTACATAGCTTTCGAAATTTTGTCGGCACTTGTCAAAGCGTGACACAAGTTATTGTATGCCTCCTTCATAGAAGGTTGCCGCATGTATATTGAACCATTTCGTAACATGTTCTTAGAGCTCGTCATCGTCGTTGAAGTGTTGATCCTCAAGGACGGACGTTAGGTGTCAGGAGAGATGAAAGTCGCTAGGAGCGAGGTCCGGGCTGTACGTCCCAGTGAAATTCCCGTAAGAGTTGTTTGGTCACATGCGCCATGTGAGGTCCGGCATTATCATAGAAAAATACAGCACATTTTTACAGTAATCTTCGGCCTTGTTCTGTATTGCGCGTCGGAATTTCTTAATGGTCTCGTAGTAACCGTGTACATTGATAGTTTGGCTTCGTGGTAAGAAATGAATCAGCAAAATGCCTTTTCTGTGCTAGAAACGGTAAAGATGATTCTTCGAGGTGTCATGATTTGCTTAGGCTTAACCTTCGTAGGGGATAAAGTGTAGCTCCATTCCACTAATAGACGTTTTGTTTCAGTGGTGTCGCACGATACCCAAGTTTTATCCCTCGTGACTATCCAAGAAAGAAAGTGATCTCCTTCTCCCCAGTAGCGTGCCAAAAACAAAAGTGCACTCCACAGCAGTTGTTTTTTGTGTTGTTTAGTAAGAATTTTGGGTACCCAACGCGAGTAAAGTTTTCGAAAATCAGTTTTTCAGTACCATTTTCATGGATTAGTGATCGTGAGATTTGCGGACCTTCCACAGCAAGGGCACTAAGTGTAAACTTACAATTATGGACAACCTGCTCTTGAATTGTGTGAATCAGTTGATCAGTAACCACAGGCAGATCTGATTTCACACGCGGCGGTACTTTCAATTACGGCTGACATTATAAAGATGCACTACAGAGCACACGACGGCAGCAGTGATCTGAAGATAGCGTACACGTCGTCTCGTCTTCCCCTTCAATAACTGCCGCGCAATCTCTGAATTGCTATCCTAACCCTGCCGTTGATAGAAATAAAAACGGAACTTTCTTTGTGGACGACACTCTAAATTCTCCCGCTCGGGCTTCGCAGCGCGATTCCTCACATGCAAGCAATAGAAAAATGTCTGTCACAAAATTTCGTCCTGCGCATATTTCTGGCAGTAAATGGACGTTGAAGATTGAGATGGGTATGTGTCCCATACGTCAGTGTGTTTCAGAATTATTACACAATTACACAAACAAACTTCTAGGGGATGTGGGAGGTGTCTTGAGGAACAAAGTAAGTATAGAAACCCGTGTCCGTCTAGTGGCAGTAGCTGGTGCCTGTAACTTGGACTCGCCGTAGCGTCGTTGAATGGCGTTACCGGTCATGGGTTTCCATGCTCATTTTGTCCTTCGAAACGCCTAATTAATACATCCCTCACAAGTTTACTTGTGTAATTATGAAACACACTGACGTATGGAGCACACAGCCATCTCAGTCTTTGACGTCCATTTACTGGCGGGAATATGCGCAAGATGAATTTTTTTGAGAGACATTTTTCATTATTGAGACGTGCGGAATCACGCTGCGAAACCCGAGTGCGCCAATTTAGATTCACCCTGTATATATATAAGTGTGTAGACATTTTTGTCGTAACCTGCATGTAATTTCGCCTAGTGCGTATACGTTCCGTTCATTGCTGCTTCTTAAAGCATCACGAAATATTGAGACCGCGCCCAGAGGCTACGATGTTTCCTGAAGTAGTGAATGGTTTAGCGGGTGTGACTGGGAGGCGACATGGTTTGGTTTGTGACAGGGGCGACAGTTGTGTTGACTTCGTTTTATATTTGGGTTTTAACTTGCGACTTTTAAGCTGTAGATTACATCTTCATTTTCACAGTTGTATTGGATGTATAGGTTCAAAATTCTATTTGTCACCTCAGTATGAATATTAAGTTGGTAGACCTGGTACTTCTTCGCAGTTAATAAAACTTATATCTTTGTTGAATTTTTCACTGTAAATATTGGTTCTGAATTTTATTTTAACTTAAAGACTTTTTGTAATGTTTGAGCATGATAATCCGTTTCTCAGGGGTTGATATTTAATAAACCGAAGAATAAAAATTTGAATCATTGAGTCCCGGTAGTTCAGATAATTTGACGCCCATCACAAAGATACTGTTTTTGCCTGATCCTTTTTCTTTGTAGAATTATTCTTTAGAAAATTTAACCATAAGTTCCTCCTGACCAAAACTGTTAGATATATTCCTTCACTTTTAAAATATGCTGGGACAATATTAGGGGCCTAAATACTCGAATAACTGCTTAAGACTTTCTTAAGGTTCATAGATTCTCTATTCTGAAATCAATACTTACATTCACTACACTTTCACTGTACACACTTTATAAGTTCGCAATTCGTGTTTATTTCAGTCAAAGTTGGTTTGTATTAATCTTTCTGGATCCGAAACGTTGATTACTAACTTTAATTTTTCAAGATACGGCTTTGAAAAGTTATTTTATTAAACTTGTCAATAAGTTCAATTTTCATCTCAAGAATGTTCCTCAGTTTATTACGGGAGGCAGAAGTTTCTAATTCTTCCGTCCTAGCCTATCCCGATCAACGTCCAAAGATAATGTTCACTTTCTACATCTATATCTACATAGATGCTCTGCAAATCACATTTAAGTGCCTGGCAGAGGGTTCAATTACCACTTTCATAACTTTTCTCTACCGTTCCATTCTCTAATAGCGCGCGGGAAGAAAGAACACCTAAATCGTTCCGTTTTCGATCTGATTTCTCTTATTTTATTGGGAAGGAGTGGGTGGGTCCTAGCAAAATATTTTTATTGGGAAGGGGTGGGTGGGTGCTAGCAAAATATTTTCACATTCAGAAGTAAAAGTCGGTGATTAAAACTTCGCAAACAGATCATGCCGCAATGAATAACATCTTTCTTTTAATGATTTCCACCCCAGTTCGTGCAACATTTCCGTGATGCTTTCCACTCTGTAACGTGATAGAACAAAACGAGCTGCCCTTCTCTGAACCTTCTCAATGTCTTCCGTCAGTCCCACCTGGTGAAGGTAACAAACTGAGCAACAGTACTCCAGGAGAGGACGCACAAGTATGATGTAGGCAGTCTCTTTGGTGGAGCTGTTGCATCTTCGAAGCGTTCTGCCAATGAAACGTAACCCTTGGTTCGCCTTCCCCTCAATATGTTCTGTACGTTCTCTCTAGTCTAAGTTGTTCGTAATTGTAAGTGGTAGGTATTTGGTAAAATTTTTCGACCTTAAGGTTTGACTGTTTTAATGCGTAATTGAAGTTCAACAGATTTCTTTTAGTGGTCATGTGTATTACTTCACACTTTTCTTTATTTACTGTCAACTGCCAATTTTCGCACCTTGTAGAAATTTTGTCTAAATCGCTTTGCAGTTGCTTTTGATCATCTGTTGACTTCACTAACCGATAAACGACAGCATCATCCACGAACAGTCTGAAGGAGCTATTCAGATTGTCTCCTAAATTGTTTATAAACACGAGGAAGAGTAGGGGACCTATAACGCTTCCCTTTTGTTTTACTCGATGACTTATCGTCAATTACAACGAACTGTGTACTTTCTGATAGGAAATCGTGAATCTAATCGCACAATTTGGGAGATATTCCATGAGCACGTGTATGATCATGATGTTAAAGTTTATAGTAAACATTTAAATATTTTCTCGTCTTTTTCTGTCTAGGAAGCACTGAGAGATAGTCCTATTGAGAGCTAATCACGCAGTGAAATCTAGTGACATAGATAGCTAAACACATAGAGAGTTCAAGATATAGAGAAAGCTGAGCACACAGAGAAAGCTGAGCACATAGAGAGAGAGAGAGTAACTCAACTGCGGGTACTATTTATAATAGCAATCTGAGAAATGATCTCTGATGTACGACATGTTTTGACTTAAGTATTCCCTGGATACTACGAATTACGCTGAGATAATATGTGGCTCAGCGTGCCCGGTCAGAGGACTGAACGCTCTCTGAAATAAAAAAACGGAGCCAAACAACACGTACAACCAAAACGAACTAACACGTCAGCGTCCGCAAGGACATGAACTACAAATAGAACAAAAGAATAAAAAAAAGGGGGTTGCACACTGGTAGAGTGCCAGACTACAAATCCAAAGGTCGCGGGTTCGATCCCCGCCAGGTCCAAGGATTTTATCTGTCACTTTCCACTTCTTTCCCCTCTGGCAGTATTGCTCATGTGACAAATAGCGAGTAGCACCGTGGTTCGGAACCCACATTAAACTGTATGACCCGCTATAACTTATATACATGTGGGGTCTGTTCCGCAAGAACGGACGTCACATCTGGTCCTGCAGTTGTTATTCTTTAATATTAACAGAATAGATGACATAAACTGCGATTGGGAAAAGCTCAAAATTTGTACACAGGCGGGATTCGAACCCGGGTCTCCTGCTTTCTAGGCAACTGCGCTGACCCCTACACCAGTGGGGACACAGTGAATACCGCGCTTGCAAGGACTACCTAAGCACGCCTTCCGTCAGATACAAATTCGCAGCTTCACCCTGTCCACAGTACTCCAACTTGTATGTTTCAAATGTTTGTATAGTCTATGGGACTTAACTACGGGGTCATCAGTCCCTACTCCAACTTGTAGTTCAAATGTTTGTTAAGCTTATGGGACTTAACTACGAGGTCATCAGTACCTAAACTTACAAACTATTTACGAACTACCTTATACTAACGACGGCACAAATATCCATGCCCGAGGGGGGATTCGAACCCCCGACCGTAGTGGCCGTGCAGGCCGTGACTGGAGCGCCTCAGTCCCCTCGGCCACCGCGGCCGGCGAACTCGTAGTTACGAAACTAATTCCCGTGAGAGTAAGGGCTTCAAACTTGCCCACCCCTCCCCACTAACGATAGGATCATTGCCCGTCACCGGCATATTATATATAAACATGTGGCGTCTGTTCCGAAAGACCAGACGTCACTTCTGATCCTGCAGTTGTTATTCTTTAATACTCACTGGGGACATAGAAATCAGGAGACCCGGGGTCGAATCCCGGCTGGGTACAAATTTTGAGCTTTGCCCAATCGCAGTTGATGTCATATATTCTGTGAATATTAAAGAATAACAACTACAGGATCAGAAGTGAAGTCTGTTCTTTCGGAACAGACGCCACATGTTTATACATAATATGAGGGTGAAGGGCAATGATCCTATCGTTAGTGGGGAGGGGTGGGCAAGTTTGAAGCCCTTACTCTCACGGGAATTAGTCTCACGGGAATTAGTTTCATAACTACGAGTTTGAGTACTGTGGGCAGGGTGAAGATGGGAATTTGTATCTGACGGGAGGCGTGCTTAGGTAGTCCTTGCAGGTGCGGTGATCACTGTGACCCCAGTGGTGTAGGGGTCAGCGCAACTGCGTAGAAAGCAGGAGACCCGGTTTCGAATCCCGCCTGGGTACACATTTTCAGCTTTGCACAATCGCAGTTGATGCCCCCTATAACTGGCTGCGTAAGTCAGTTCAAAGGTCGGAGGAAGGCAGCGGCATACCATCTCCAAACAGGACCATGCCTAGTACAGCACTGTGGTGTTCGAACCAATCTTCGGATTGTTGACTGGTTTACCTTTAATTTGAATTTACTAATAATTTTGAAAAATGAGAAAATTCTGCGTCTTGACAAGTTATTAAAATTACGTAACGATGAAAAATGTCGGAATACCGTGATTCTAATGCTGTGGTCGCGATGTGGTGTTACACGGGACCGCTGCAGCGTCAGTGCGTTGAACGGGCTGTGCCCTCAGCCTCTGACGCGCGCGTCGGACGCGGCTGCAGGCCGCCGCCACGCGATACGCAGCGGCCATGACGGACGGCGGGGCTTCCAGTAACGAAACGCGGCCGCCATTGATCTGGACCGTCGCATTGTGTTCCGCACGCAGCCATTTGCATACCGGCCGCCTTCGCAGAAATGTCAATTGCGCAGTTTGCCCGTAACGCCAGCGCCAACCGTTCGACGGACAGCTGGCGGCATGACGCGCACCGCGGCTACGCGCCGCAGTGCTGCACCCGTCATTCCGGTTGAGCACGTCACATCCCCGACCTTACTATTCCCCTTGTTAAACACAGTGATTCGCGTGATGGCAATATAAATTCCTAAGTCAGGGATGGCGAATCGGTGCCATTACTCGGACGGCGTCAATTTTAACAATTTGCCTCGCACGGCGGGGCATCTTTTTAAAAAGAAAGGGAGGGTCGGTCAGTGCATAGTTGACAAAGTTCCTAGAACACCTCCCCTCTTTCATGTCTTCCCTCGGCGATGTTACCAACGCACTTCGTGCCAGTGCCCTGGTTTGTAAACAGGGCAGCACTGCACGCGAGGTGCCGTGTTGATATGGAACTTCAGTGCATGTCTAGAATCACTCTTTTACTAACCTTGTGTCTTCTGTCGTAGTTAATGTCCCATTGCACAGGTGAAGCACACAGGTCGCGCATCCGTTGTACCTGAAGTGGTGCTTAAAGAAGTATTGAGATGTGGCTAGGAAGTGCTGCACTACGAATAACTTTAGCTTTTGTAGGATGCCAGTGCTTGTTTTTATTGAAGAAATGCCAGTGTATATCCAAGCACAAATTTACAGACTGAGTAATATTAAATATATAAACGTTATATAACGAATAAACTGTCCCTGGCCCGCACTGAACTAACATGAATGTGCAAGGTATCGCGGTCGGCGCTCGACTGTCTGCCGCCGCCTCTCGCTGCGCGCCACAAGCCACCGTTTTGGCGCCAAGCGAAACTTCTAGACTAACATTGTTCAACTTATTACAAAATATACAAATAATTAAATATTTGAATTAACCGAAATATAGCTTAGCACGAAAACATTACAGAAAGTATACAAATGATTTTTAATAGATATAGGAAAGTTAAATATTAATAAAAGAAGCTTAAAGTTTTGACGGACAACTAGTATAGGCGGGAGCCAATCAGATCTCAACTTGCAATAGGGGCGGAGCTGTCCCACGGGATACAAGCTCATCTACTGTCTCTCTCTCTCTCTCTCTCTCACACACACAGTTCTCCTACCAAGAAAACTTCTTAAACACTTAATACATTGATATACAAAATAAACGGCTCCATATCAGCCCCCTCACACTCGTCAACAGGATATAGTGTTTACCAAAGGATGAAAACAAATTCCTTGTTGGGAAACGCCCGTTCATTTATTGCTATCTCACGAATATGCCCCCTACCTCCGACGCTTACCTACAATTACCGAACGGAAAACGCTGAGCTGTGAAATTATGCGGTGTTGTGTGTGATCTATATTATTCCTGCACGTATTTCAAAAGAGACTGCGAAAAGGTAGAAAATTAAGGAGGTAGAATCTGTACACGTTGAAGGAACCACGGGTGGTTAAGAGATTCAGAGACATTACGGAAGGATGGACTGAAACAGGGGAAAGTAAAACAGTAGAAGGAGAATGGGTGGCTCTGAGAGATACAATAATGAGAGCAGCCGAGGATCATATAGGGTGAAGGACAAGGCTTAATAGATATCCTTAGGTTATATAATACCGGAGATACTGAACTTAATTGGTGATAATATAAAACGCAGCACGTAAACTAGGCAGAACAGAGTACAGACGTGTGAAAAATGAGGTTGACAGGAAGTGCAGATGGTGAAGCAGGTGTGGCATGAGGAGAAATGCAACAGCCGTGGCGGAGTGGCCAAGCGCATTGAGGCGCTATGCTACGATGCGCGTAGCCGTTCGCCGTAGGAGTTTCGAATCCTCCCCGGGAATGGATGTTTAGGATGTTTGGGATGGTTAGGGACTGATGACCTCGCACATTAAGTCCCACAGGCTTAACAAACATTTTAAGAAAATGGAAGACCGTAGGAGTATGTTTAACTAGAGGAAAGATAGATATCGACTACAGGTAAATAAAAAAAAAAGACATTTGCAGGCAATAAAAGCAATGATATAAATATCAACAAACTCCGATCGAAAACCAGCAGTAACCAAAGAAGGGAAAGCTGAAAGGTGAAAGGAACATATAGAGGGCCTCTAAAAAGGAGATATTCTCGAAGACAGTTTTCCAGAAATGGAAACTGAAGCTCATAAAGATGAGATTGGAGATACGATACTGCGACAAGAATTTGACAGAGCACTGAAAGATTTGAGTATAAACAAGGCCCCTAGAGTAGATAACATGTCGTTCGGAGAGCCAGTAATGAATAAAGTGTTCCACCTGGTATGCAAGATGATGAGACAGGGGAAATACCCTGCGACTTCAAGAAGAATATAGTAATTCCAATTCCTGAGATAGCAGGTGCAGAAAATGTGCAAAACACAGAACTGTTACTCTAATAAGTCATGGTTGCAAAATACTAACCCGAATTATTTACAGACGAATGGAAAATCTGGTAGAATTCAATCTTTGGGAAGATGAGTTTGGATTTCGGAAAAATGTAGGAACACTCGAGGCAATACGTTACGACTTATCTTAGAAGACAGGTTAAGGAAAGAGAAACCTACGGTTTTAGCATTTGCAGATCTGGAGAAAGCTTTTGACAATGTTGACTGGATTGCACTCTTTCAGATTCTGAAGGTATCAGGATTAAAATGTAGGGAGCGAAGAGTTACATTCAACTTGTACAAAAACCAGACAGCAGTTATTAGATGTGAATCTTCAGATTTTGGCGGTGCAAACACTGTTCCAGTAAGTTTCGGGTGTGCAGCAGGAAGCATTCTCATTCTTCCTCTAATATTTCGGCTTCATACTGTTCAACCATTTTCAGAGTGAGCTGTAAGACCGAAACTGCGGTGATTTTTTTTTTTTTTTTTCATTCCCTAATACAGGGTGGGCTGGCAGCGCTTGCAGGCATTCTTCAGACTACAGAATTTAAAAAAAATGATACGGAGGAACACAAAAGAGAAAAAAGGCTATAAAAATGATAAATTACATATAAAATACGTAGAATTAATTGGATAAAGTGATTAAAAGGGAGCGAAAGATTGAATTCTTTAAAAACACTGAAATCGCTATGATAATGATTAAAACAACTGCTGGAGACGCAGAGGCGCATGAGATAAACACAGAAGATTAAAATAAGGCTATTTTTCAAAAACTATCGTAAGAAATGTTACTATAAAAAGTGTAAATAGTATAAATATTAGCAGTGACAGCACGTGACAATGTGCTTCAAACCACACATGAAGACGAAAACATAAAAAGTTCCTGACTACTGAAGATGCTTTAGAATAAAGCGAAACGCGTCTGATCTAAAGTAGACTAATTTACAGTTGCAAAAGACGGTCCCATAACCTATACAAATTAAAATAACACTTTGCGGTCAATACGGGTTGGCCGTTCGCTGTCGTTCAATAAAAGCAAAACACGAAGAGACGCCAAAAGTCCGGAAAAA
Organism: Locusta migratoria; assembly: GCA_026315105.1. NCBI lineage: Eukaryota > Metazoa > Arthropoda > Insecta > Orthoptera > Acrididae > Locusta > Locusta migratoria. The sequence continues at coordinate 274,756,439 of CM048744.1, read as the reverse complement.
ATAATAATGTTAAGGTGTCAGGTAAGGTTTGGCCGTTCACTGTTGCTAAATAAATCGATGCACTAAATGACACCATATTTCACAAAGCGCACACACCAATGTTAAGACGTTGGTTAAGTGTTGACCATGCACTGTGCGTTAAAATAATAATAATAAAAAGAAGCACATTAAAAGGTTTCACATTCGGCAGATCACTCACCATACTTAAGGTGAAATGAGGGGAAAAGGTGATGAGATGGAGAGAGAGAGGGTGGGGGAGTACAAGGCCGGTAGGGGAGGGACTTAAGCGAGGATGTCCCAGGAAGTCAAGGGGAAGGAGTGGAAGGGGGGAGTCGCAGGGACAGCAGGGTGATGAATGAGGAGAGGAGAAGGGACAGGAGGGGAGGAAGATGGGATGAGAGAGGACCTCAGGTAGAGGATGGGAAGAGGGAGGAAGGGAAAGGATCACAGCTGACAGGGAGGGTACATGTAAGGTCGGAGGCAGCATCCGTCAGGGGGAGGGTACGGAAGTTGCCACTGGGAAGGATCCGGAGTGCGAACAGGTGTAGAATATGGGGATACAATGGTGGCGGCGCGGCAACGGACCAGGTACAGAGAGGAGGGGATGGATTAGAGGATTAGGCGGGCCCAACTTCGCGGGATAGGTAACGTAAATAGAGACGTCCAATAAAGACGAAAAGGCTGGGCGACGCTGCAGTTTTATTTTCCTTTATTGTTATCTCACGCTAATCAGCTGTCAGTTTCCTGTTGCCAGCAGGTTGGCAGCAGATTAAGCGCTGCTCTTCAGCCGAGAGAATGGACATGATGAGATTAAAATAACAATTATATTGCGTTTAAATGTAGACTATTAATGTCCTTACATAATGAAGTAATTGACTATCATAGATTGTAGACAGATGATAAAAACATACAGTCTGTTAAAATCCCTATGCTCCAGCGCTCGCTTTGGCCGTTTATACTCGCGTATCGCCAACTGCGCGTGCGCCACAGATTCATATGCACCAGAGACGTTGGTCAGCGGCAAAGACGTGCACAATGCACGGGTTAACACTCTCTGTACCAGACCTATTTTATGTATCTGTCCATAGAAACCGAGTAATTTTGCACAGTACTGAAAAAAAAAAATAACTGAATGAAACTACTGTTAGGATTGTGGGAAATTTAGTAGTATTTTGAAGCTGCAGTTTTCTACTTTAATTCCGTGCGAAAGAAACTACTTTGGAATGCGATGCTTAAGGTACAGTCATAGACATTACTTAATTGTTTTTGATAATTTAGAAAAGTCATACAAATAAGATACTGCAATTGTGGTTTATTTTTAACCAATAGTATGACACTACATTACATCTTTCCGTCAGTCTACAGTAACTGCATACAAATTTCACACATAATCATATTGCTTTTTACTGTGGATATTTTCAAGCGAGGGTTCCAGACAGAGTGCAACACCTCACTGTTCACATTCGCAGCATCTATGGACGCATTTTGTTACTAAACATCAGTAGAACATATAACGCTGACCCAAATACGTGGAATTAACGTCGCAGTGTTTTGCATTCAATTAAATGTAGCGGCCCGTAAATTTCAGAGGTTTGGTGATTTTCGCGCGATCCTAGCCCCGTAAATTTTACGGGTTCTTCGGTTAGAGTGTTAAATCTATGAGTCCGCAATAGATCTGTATTGGATATTCACAGAATATATGACATCAACTGCAATTGAGCAAAGCTGAAAATGTGTACCCAGCCGGGATTCGAACCCGGGTCTTTGCCCAATCGCAGTTGATGTCATATATTCTGTGAATACTAAATTATAACAACTGCAGGATCAGAAGTGACGTCTGTTTTTTCGGAACAGACGCCACATGTATAGATCTGTGTTGGCATGTTGATATATGCATGTGAGCTGCACTGTGACGACGTCTTCGTGAGTTTATTAGCGAAAGTGCCGGATTCCATATTTTATGTACACTACTGGCCCTTGCTAGTTAGAATAGACCCGTGGGGTCTATATAGGCCAGTTTGGGAATCACTTTTTAGATGAATCTCAGTCAATGTTGTTAGAAGAAGTAACCAAACTATTTCGGCAATGTTATGGAAGTTTTCATGGTCCTTGATTAGAAGACAGAGTCCAAAATTCCATTGCGAAAACAACTGGCGAAAATTCCTCGTGACTATTCTAAAACACGGAAGTACCGAAATTATATAGTGACAGCTTAGACTGCAGTATTTTCCGTTACGATTAACCATCGTTTGTAAAAATTATGGCAACCAGTGTCTGTGTTTTCGGTACATATTAACAAGCCTGTAGCCGCGGTGGAGTAGCCGAGCGGTCTAAAGCACCTCGCTGCGGAGCGCGCGGCTGCTTGCCGTGGAGGTTCGAGTCTTCCCTGGGGCATGGGTGTGTGTGTTGTCCTTTGGATAGTTTACCTAGGTTTAAGTAGTTTGTAAGGTACGGACTGATGACCACGCAGTTTGGTCCGATAGAATTACAAACATTTGAACGAACATAACAAGCCTTTAAACCCTTGTGGCCGTCCATTTTCCAAACTAAACATTAATTACTTCAGCCATTGTATTCTTTCTGCCTCAGAGGTAAACACAGTATTCTCTGCTTCACCAGGAAAATTTCTGAACGTGGTGTTGAAACTAGTTTCAGGCGAGTTCTTATATTAACGGTTGTTTACCTTCTCCGTTTTCTAAAGGTAACGTGTGTTACGCGATGTGTTTCCTACCAAAGTCAACCATATAAGTTTTAGTTGACAGCTACCTTCCTGCATTGTGTGGACATACCAAAAAATTCAATCGGAAACAATTACTGAAACTGATTGGCGATTTAAAACTGTATACTGGTGCTAAATTCGTAACTGGGACCTTTATACTTCTAGTTTCTGTAGAATACGCTACCAACTCACGACTTAAAAAACCGTCAGAGACTTCCTAAATATACTCATAGGTGTGCTGATCTGGCAAACCATACAAGGAAATCTGTGTGAAGTTCGGAGGTAGTGGAATCCAAACTGTGCGCTTCGATACGGCAGTCGACAGAGAAAGAGAAAAGGTCACAAATTCGATTTCCAGCCCGGCAGAAAGTTTTAATCAGCACACAGTGCGCTGCTCAGTGCAAACTTTTCCTAGACATCTTTTATCGTTTCTTTCTAAAAGCAGCAGCCGCCCTATAATAGGTTTTTGACAATTTAAAAATGTTCTGTAAACCAGTAACATAACTCATGTCACAAAATGTGACAACGCAGAAATCACCACGTACTTCTGACATGCAATTTATTCTTCAGACAACTTCTACCACCAGGGTATAACTATGAAGTACAAGAGACTACACTATTTTGCATTTACATTTTACGTATCTGGTACGAATTCAAATAGATTATAAAATAGTGTACTACTTTTCGTACTTAATTTTCAAATAAAAATGTTCAAATGTTTGTATAGTCTATGGGACTTAACTACGGGGACATCAGTCCCTACACTTACAAACTACTTACGAACTAGGAGGGCACAAATATCCATGCCCAAGGGCGGCTTCGAACCCCCGACCGTAGTGGCCGTGCAGACCGTGACTGGAGCGCCTCAGTACCCTCGGCCACCGCGGCCGGCGTACTTAATGTGCTGTGAAACTAAGGGCCGTACCACAGGGCGCACACCTAAATTGGTTATCGTCCGTATGGGCCATTTCATTTCAATTCGGACAGCAGGAAACCTTGCATTTTTTTTTAATTTTTTATTTTTTTTATTTATTTATTTTTTTTTTTTTTTTTGGGGGGGGGGGGGTCAGTTCTCTGTCATAGAAAATGAACGTTAAGTTTCTATCTTTGACAGTCTCGCAGCTGCGATACACAACCTCGTCCGGTTGTTTTCTAGGAGCGAAAGTAACCTAATTTCATGAAATCAAGCTATAATGAAACTCAGAGTTCGAACGTTTGCTACGCTTAAGGGATTTAATTGCAGGGTCATCAGTCCCTAAACTTACAAACTACTTATGAACTACCTTATTCTAAAGGCGACACAAACAACGATGCCCGAGGGAGGATTCGAACCCACGACCGTAGCGGCCGTGCAGACTGTGACTGGTGCGCCGCAGACCGCTCGGCCACTGCGGCCGGCTGAAAGTCATAGTTCGGAGTCCAACCAATGTAAAATTTTTAAAAAAATTACGAAAAGGAAGGCAATATTATATAGATTTATGCGGTATTTACGTGGTATTTGTAGAATATATATTTCAATAACATTCCATCATTTGTGATTCTTTGTCTACAAAATGCATTTAAATGGATCAAAATAGGTGCCAAATTGTTCAGCATTTGACTTAAAAACAGTGTAGCAGACAGCGAAGAAACAGTGCAGTGAGAGTTGTGTGTTTTCGCGCATTGTTTGTTTGTTTGTTTGTATAGTCTATGGGACTTAACTTACGGGGTCATCAGTCCCTAAACTTAAAAACTACTTGCTAACTAGGATGGCACAAATATCCATGCCCGAGGGGGGATTCGAACCCCCGACCGCAGTGGCCGTGCAGACCGTGACTGGAACGCCTCAGTCTCCTCGGCCACCGCGGCCGGCTTTCGCGCATTATTTTGTTATTGCTGTCAAAGTGCTTCCGCGCCTGCCGCTAGGGGCGCTGAGTCTCTTTCGCGCTTACTCTTTGAATGTTTTTGTTTTTGTTTTGTTTCTTTAGAGTTACGCAGTTCTTATGTTCTTGTTTGTGTCGAGATACGTATTACTGCTTGTAAAACCTCTCGATGATGCATTGTTCTGCACTCAACTCCTTTCACATTGCTTTAATAAATAAGTTAAAGTGTTGATAATGAAAGTGTCGTTCTCATTACAACTGCGGCGATTTTAATACGGGCACGAAGTGTTGTATATTCGGACGGCCACTCTCAAACAACTCAGGCCTCTCCGAAAACAGTATCAGTAAAAAGTGTTAAGGTGTCGTTTATGGAAAGCCGTAGAAAAAAATAAACAGTATGCAGAAATCTTCCATATCACGCCGGCTGCACGGCGCCGTGTTGTAAGGAGACAGTCGGTTGTTTCGGCCGCTGTTGACCAATCGAGTCCAATTGCGAGGCGAGGCGTCTTCCCCTGTTGAGTGGCGGCCAGCAGCCCGCCTCAGTATAACTTGTCAGTGCTGCGCGAGCTTACGTATTTATTACTTATGTATTGTTTTCCACCTTGATGATAAGGGACTTCATAATAATTATAACGGGAATCAATGTGTAATAAAATGAAGTTCGAGCCTACGCAAGTTTAATTCTTTTGAAAAATGCACTTTATTTATTTATTTACACGAAGTGGCCAACTAAGGAGAGCGTTACAAAATATACTTCATATTCAATTTCTTCTTTCTCTACTCTAGTGCTGCTCTTCTGCCTGTTGCCATTTTTGCCAGATGTTCATCTGTCAGTTTCCTGTTGGTCTTCTTTCTTGGGGCCTCCTGAAAAACATCGAATTCAGTTATTGCCTTTTTGTACTTGTCCCTATTCATCGCGTCCATTTTTTTGTGTCCCAGCCTCGTCGCCGCTTTCGTGTCTCGTTTCCGTCGTAGGTGTCGGTGACCGAGTAGAAAGACCGACATAGGAATAAAGGATACACGCTTGTGCAGGTAGGAGGTGACCAGCCAGTGGGACAGCAGAAACTAGAAACACTAGAGTAAATTAGAACGAGATAAATATTTCTTAGAGACTTAGTAATACTTAAGTTTTACATAGCTCAGTACTGCAGAATGCTGATACATAGTTGAGCTAGAGGCCTGCCTAGTTATGAGTCCTAGTGCCTAACCGGTAGCCAAGTCTTCACTGGTGCCTATCTGATTCCGAAGTATTAGCTGGTTCCTATCTCAGTCCCAAATGAACGATGTCGTTCAGTGGTGGCCACGAGCGGAGTTGTCGCAGAGGGCGCTCGAGGCTGACGTCGTAAGAACGCCGCGCCGTGCGTGCATGGCGGCGCGCGGCGAAAGTAGGTGGCGCGTACTTTAGACTTGTGCGACACCACACATTTCTGTGAGTTCAACCTCCACTAGATATTTCTTTATTCCCTGCAACCAGCAGATGGGTGTTTTCGTCTGTTGAATTAAATTGAAGATTTTCTTCGTTTATCTGCTGTCATCCATACTCACCACATGACCGAAGAACATAAGCCTTTTCTTGAAAGTGCCTAGAGATGATGCGGTTTCAGCGGAGGTTTCTCAAACACATCTTTCACCTGGCGAGCGACAGGTGATGTCTCTACATCTTGCATTATAAATAGCGGTGTGAGCACAGTTCCGTTCTTGAAAAGACAGAATCATGCATTGTATGAGATCGAACTGTTACTGTACACCAAACAGGCACCACGAAGTGTCATCTTCTCGCAGGAAAACGGACCCAGAATGAAGGGGATAGTGAAACCACACTACACAGCCACATAATCCGAGTGTAGTGAATATTCCTTCACATAGTGTAGGGAAGTTGAACCCCATATGACACGGTTTATGGCATTAACGACATTTCTATGCGCGCCGAAATACGGAGGGCCTATTCTGTGGCTGCATTTGTTGTAAATTACGAATTTAGTAGCGATACCAGTGCAAAATGCGTCGTGAAATCTTTTGAATTGTTGACCAGGAGAGACACAATTCCCGTGCCACAGCTCGAGCTTTGGTTGCGGAATTTGAGGCATGCACTGCACTATCAAAAAAAAAAAAAAAAAAAAAAAAAAAAAAAAAAAAAGTTTGAAATGTTTGTATAGCTTATGGGACTTAACTACGGGGTCATCAGTCGCTAAAATTACAAACTACTTATGAACTCACTAAGACTACAGCTACAACTACTGCATCAACAACGGCTATGGGTATGGGGCGCCTTCGTCTCCCTGCTGCACCACGTAATTCAGCTGTTATTTCAGATTTATTGACTACTAGCTGTAAACCCGGCGATTCCCGTATGTTTATTTATCCTGCACTCTCGTAGTCTACATCATTTCCCCCCTCTCTCTGCATCCACTTCTTTCTCTCCCATCTCTCTGTTCGTTTATGTATAATCCTCATTCGGCATAGTTTTCTTCAAGGTACGCTCTGTGATGTACCATAAAAACATTTATGTACCCAGTGATCTTCTCTTGGTTTAAAGGTCATGTGTGCAAAAATTCACAAAGATTGGAGCAAAACTATACACTTTTAAAAATTCCGTAAGTTAAATACCCTCCACCATAAACGGAATGAAATTTTATACAGACAGTGGCATTCATCTTGTTTTTAAGGTAGAGTGTGCAAAATTTGATCAATATCAGAACAAAACTATAGATTTCTATGCAACAGAAAGGTAGGGTCACATTGAAAAAACGTACTTTGTTGTTATTAAATATTCCAGTTTTACTTCATACAACCCTTGTTCTAAGAATAACATACACAACAAAATAAGAATCTGTGAAATCGGTTGAGCCGTCCTCAAGTTATGGCGCGACCAAGGTATGTAGGTATCAATTTATATGTTGCAAAGTACCCTTCCCCATGCACCGTATGAAACTTAAGGTAGACGGTGCCATTCGTCTTGTTTTGAATATCAAGCGTGCGAAATTTCGCGAAGATGGGAATGAAACTGTAGATTTCGTAACCTGTAGGAGAAATATGCTCCTTGAGGCACCAAGCACAAAATACCTTCCTAGCTGACGTTTTCCACCTATAAACTACATTCCTGCCAAATTTCAGCTTCATAGGTGGAGTAGTTTTCAAAATTTCGTGTTTAGTCAGTGAGTGAGTGTCCTTTCGCTTTTATATAGATAGAGATTAAGAAAACAGATTGCTTAATTTCAGATTCAAGAGAATTAACGGAGACTTGCAGCCGAAAATAAATAGTAACATGCAACATCTGTAATGCTAATTTTATTTGATACAGGGTCATGCATGATGCGACAGTTTTACGGCATCTACAGCGGAACTGTTGTGAGCGGTAGACTTCTTTTCCTTTCATCATTTTGTGCGTGTGTGGTGTGTGGGGGGGGGGGAGGTATTAAGTTACAAAAGGCTTCATAAACGTCCGAAATTTCATGAAAACTTTGTTAAAGGTCCCTAACTACTCCCAATTTCCAATAATTGAAGCATAAATCTGGGTATTGTCACGCGGTGGCCGTTCATTATTTATGACGTCATATCTCCTGAGCTATGTGTCGTGTTCACTAACGTTTCACTAAAGTTTCATTGCAATCGAATGAATGGTTTATGAACACATAGAGGACATACAGACATATATATATATATATATATATATATATATATATATATATATATATATATATATATATATATATATATACATTCGAACCTTGAGTTAGTACTTTTCCTATTCATTCTCTCTCTCTGTCCACCTCCTTTTTTCTAAAAACAAGTTACATTTATCAGAGAATATATAAGAAATCGCAGGTAAAAAGGCACTCGTTTCGAAGAATCCAATCACGAAATTCAATAATAAAGATTGTAATAATTTCACAGATGGATCACTTGATGTTATGCGCGAAACGCCAAATAGATTTTTTTAAGAGATGTATTAAAAGAAATTTCGTTTTTACTGCTTTATTTATTATTCTTATATTTCCTTATTCGTACGCTTATCCTTACAGAGAAAGAGCTGAAGACATTGTAGAACGCATAGACCAAAGATTGATCTGTGGCATGATGTTTCGCTGTACGTAACCTCCTTGCTATAGAGTCGCAAACGTCATCGCTGGTCTTCAGTCCGAATTCTTTTATAATTTGACGAGTTTCAACCACCATATCCTCCATCCCCTTATAGTTGTCGGCATGGAACTGTTATGGCGTACAACGGGAGACTTCGGACAACAATTACACACACTTCATTCGTTTGTGTTCTGTAGTTTACACACGTAGAATTTTATATACACTGATAACTTTCCATCCCAATACACTCCACCCTTTTATCATTATCAACACTCAAGCAACAATGCAATCAAAAAAACAGTTTTCAAAGAGTAAATATAATTTTAAAAGAATGATTATTGTTCTGCATTTCGCGTTATATTCTTCAAATTACTAAATATCTATCAGATCGCTATAAAACCGTGCCTAAAACCTTCCTCAGGTATAAATTAGTAACTGTATAAATATTTAAGTCTCTGCGTCTTGTCGTTTGGACATAGCGTACACCGAACAGACATTCACATTAATATATATATATATATATATATATATATATATATATATATATATATATATATATATATATAGCTATTCGATGGTCATAACACCGTGCCTAAAGCCTTCCCCGGGTAGACATTAGTAACTGTACAAATTTTTAGATCTTTATGTCTTGTGGTTCAGACGTGATAAACGTACACCGTACAGACATTATATATATATATATATATATATATATATATATATATATATATATATAACCTTTAGCCCATTTACTGACATGGAGCGTTTTCGCAGTTATTTCGTTTGACGATATTCCCGGAACGCAGCGCTGCTGTTGCTGTTGCTATTGCTATTAGCAGCATTGCAAGGTCTTTCTTAGGGTACTATTTCGCTGCGACTGCCGGCCGTAGCGGTCGGCAGTGACTGCGGGCAGTTGGTCGCTGCTCTCAGGCTTAACAGTGGACCATACAGTATGTCGCTGCAACTGTTCGGCAGTCGACTGCCGTGACGTCACCGCGACTGCCGCGTCTCGACCGCTCTGGACGGAGTCTGGCAGTTCACACGATGGCGACAAACAGTTAGTGCAGTATGTGAGTAGGTACTCTCTTGTATCACCATATGCATACATATTTCAGAAATGTGTCGGCAAAAGGTGAAGCGTGGAAGAAGATAAAAAGAAGGAATCTTACAATATTGAAGCTTTGATTATTTCCTGTATTTTCGACTTATATCTTCTGCCGGTTATAGGTTCAAAGGAAGAATTGCTGCAGCTGATGAGCAGGAGCCCGATCATGATATACAGATATTCATGAGAAGTATCGCAGCGTCCAATAGGTAAGTGCCACGTTACCTCATCGGTGAACCAACATTTGGCATTTCAAGCTAATTTACGAGTCCTGAATGTTCTTCTAAATCGTTTCTCGTCTTACTAGTTAGCATCAGGAGTATTTAGAGTTCTTCTTGTCGAACTTCACAACAATTACATGTTTATCGATGTAAATATGAATATACAAATCCTGAGACGGGTTTTGGTCTCGAACATGTCAAAGACATTAAAGATAAAGTTGAAACAATGAATTAAAGTTTGTGATGCGGCCGGGAATCGAACCCGGACCTCCATGCTTACCAGGCAGACGTCTTACTGCTAGACCTCCGCACCACTAGCGTTTAAGGCGCCTTGGAATAGTCTAAATACGACTTCCCCCTACAAGACAAACTTTAATTCAGCTTCTGTGTTCCATAGAATATTGCCACTACTACCAAGGCTCTCTATGCAGCGGAATAGGCCTCGGCAAGGACGTATTGGAACATTCCTGCCTTTAACCTTAGAGATTGTATATTTATATTTACATTGATATTTATATCACCTTAGCCTGCCGGCCGTGGTGGCCGAGGGGACTGAGGCGCTCCAGTCACGGTCTGCACGGCCACTACGGTCGGGGGTTCGAATCCCCCCTCGGGCATGGATATTTGTGCCGTCCTAGTTCGTAAGTAGTTCATAAGTAGTTTGTAAGTTTAGGGACTGATGGCCCCGTAGTTAAGTCCCATAGACTCTACAAACATTTGAACATTTCACCTTAGCCTAAGTTAAAGATATGAATGTTTCAATAGGTCTGTTGCCGAGGTGCTATTTCACTGCATGGAGAGCCTTGGCAGTAGTTGCAATATTCTGTGGAACACAGAAGTTGAATTAAAGTTTGTGACGTAGAGGGAAGTCGTATTTAGACTATTCCAAGGTGACTTAAAGGATAAACGTGTAATTGTTGTGAAGTTCGATAAGAAGAACTCGAAATACTCCTGATGCCAGCTAGTAAGACGAAAAACGATTCAGAAGAATATTCATTTCTCGTAACTTAGCTTCAAATGTCAAATGATGGTACATCGATGAGGTGACGTGGCAATTTCCTTATGAACGCTGCGATACTTCTCAAGAATATTTATCTCTATAATCATGCTCGCGCTCCTGCTCATCAGCTGCAGCAATTCTTCCTTTGAACCTACAACCGGCAGAAGATGTAAGGCGTAAATAAAGGAAATAATCTAGCTTCATTATTGTAAGATTCCTTCTTTTTATCTTCTTCCACACTTCACCTTTTGCCGCCACATTTCTGAAATATGTATGAAGACAATGGAACGTATACTGTTACTACGTTTGACAATAATTAATTGTAATATTGTAAACACAAAGTAAAAATTACAAAAAACTGAACAAGCACTGAGTCATTTTCATATATCTTCGCAAACTTTCATCTTATTTAATACAAAATTATCCGTATTAAGCCGATGTTACGAATACGTAAATTTTTATACACCAGTTTAACCTAAAACCACTGCCATTTTTTCCACATCTTGGATTAGACTTTGTACTGTACTGACAGCTGTACGTGTTATACATCCTTTCACCACTTGTAAAATAAAATCGAACCAAAAAGGATTAATCCCTGTACCTCTCATCATCATTTCACAAATGGCCTGTTATTAAGTTAGCGTAAATACCTTCACTTTTTCGTGTTTGGAAAATGCTATAAGAGAAGATATCTTAAACAGTAGCATTATTTCCTCTTTCTCTTTGTCCTCGTCCACCAGAAAACCTAGCATGGTATCAGTACATGCGTGTTCTTTCACAGACACACGGCACTGAGTGGCGTGACAGCTTCGGTCATCAGTCGCAACGAACTACGCGGGCGGCGACGGTCGGCAGTTACGGTTCGCTACTACTGCCGGCCGCTACGGCGGCAGTAGCAGCCAAATACTACATTTAACGTCTTTGGAGTTCACGCGGAAAACTTCATCCTTTTTAACATAAACAATCAAATTACAAACGACTTCGACAAGCACCAAACTCATACTGATGTGAAACCAGGTAACAATTCATATTGTGACTGCTTACAGCGCTTATTTTCTCCTGGTGGCAGACAGTGTCTTTTTCGTCGTATTCCACGAGCGCACAGATCACTGAACGCACGTACGAAGCCGCGTGGAGTAGCCGAGCAGTCTAAAGCACCTCGCTGCGGAGCGCGCGGTTGCCTGCCATGGAGGTTCGAGACCTCCCTGGGGCATGGGTGTGTGTGTTTCTCCGTAGGTTAGATTACCTAGGTTTAAGTAGTTTGTTAGCTGCGGAGTGATGACCACGAGGTTTGGTCCGATAGAATTACAAACATTTGAACAATTTGAATTTGCACCTACGAAGTTCCAGCGTCCTGCGATGTAGACAACCCGCACTGCAGAACTCGGAACGACCGTCCGTTTATCACCACCAAGTACACGACTGTTCAAGAAATGTCTGTGAACAGAAGAGCTCTGATATAAACGCCATTTTACTCTCTGTCCTGGGTACAGATTCGCTTTGTCTGTCTGTAGACATGGTGTTTTATTTCTGTTTTGCTGTGATATCGAACTCAGAATAGTGAGCAAATCTAGCACTACAACTGATTTTTGTACAGATAATTTTAATTTACAGCATTTAGCAAAAACGCCAAAGAAACAAGACAAATACCCAGCTGTGCTTAAAATGGAGAATTTCTCATAGATGCAAATTTCAGAAACTACTATGCAGTTGACATTAATTTAAAATCAGTCGAAATAGCGTTTCTTACTTTCTTGATTATGCGTTCCGCCCTTTTATAAGATCATCTTCACACCTAAATATAGAATAAAAAATTTAACTTAGTGGGCTGCACAAGCTATTTTCAAAATTAGGCAAACAGAAAGATACAATGATAAGACTTAGAAATACCACTTTCAAACAAGGAATCTTGAAAATACGATTACCAACTGCATTTACAGAAAACGGTAACCAGGAAATTTTAATTATTTACCAATATCACTGACTCGCCAGTAACGTTTCAACACATGATCATTATCGAGTGGTTAATTCTAGGCCATATAAAGATGTTCAAATAAACCCTCATCTCATTATTGGAATGAAAGAGCAGGATGAGAGAGGAGATACTATACTGCGAGAAGAATTTGACAGAGCACTAAAAGATTTGAGTAGAAGCAAGGCCCCTGAAATAGATGACATTCCGTCTGAACTGCTGATATCGTTAGCAGAGCCAGTCATGAAAAAATTGTTCCACCTGGTACGCAAGATATATGAAACAGGAGAAATACCCTGTCCTATTCCAAAGAAAGTAAGTGCAGACAAATGTGAATATTACAGAACCTTCAGTTTAGTAAGTTATGGTTGCAAAATACTCATACGAAAAATTTACAGACGAATGGAAAAAACTCGTGGAATCCGAGCTTCGGGAACACCAGTTTGGATTTAGGAGAAATGTTAGGATACGGAAGGCAATACTCACATTACGACTTATCTTACAAGATAGAGTAAGGACATACAAACGTATGTTTTTTGTATTTGTAAATTTGTAGAAAGCTTTTGACAATGTCGACTGGAACAACGTTTAAAATTCTGAAGGTAGCAGGGGTAAAATATAGGGAGCGAAGAGTTATATTCAACTTACACAAAACCCAGACAACGGTTATTGGAGTCGAAAGTCATGAAAGGGACGCAGAGGTTGGGAAGGAAGTAAGAAAGGGTTTCCGGCCGCGGTGGCCGAGGGGAATGAGGTGCTCCAGTCACGGTCTGCACGGCCACTACGGTCGGGGGTTCGAATCCCCCCTCGGGCATGGATATTTGTGCCGTCCTTAGTGTTAGCTAGTTAGTAAGTAGTTTGTAAGTTTAGGGACTGATGACCCCTTAGTTAAGTCCCATAAGCTATATAAACATTTGAATTTTGAAGAAAGGGTTGTAGCCATTGTTGTTCAATCTGTACATTGAGCAAGTAGTGAAGGAATGCAAGGAGAAATTTGGAGAGGAATTAAAGGTCAGGGAGAAGAAATAAAAACTTTACGGTTTGCCGATGACATAGTAATCCTGTCAGAGACCGCAAAGGATCTGAAAGAACAATTGAATGGAATCGACAATGTCTTGAAAAGAGGGGATAAGATGAACATCAACAAGAGTGAAACAAGGATAGTGGAATGTAGCGTTAGAAAATCAGGCGATACTGAAGGAATTAGATTAGGTAATAAGGCAATAAAAGGTTTGTTACTTGGGTAGCAAGATAACTTCTGATGGCCGAAGTAAACAAGATATAAAATGCAGAATGGCTATGGGAAGAAAAGCGTTTCTAAAGAAGCGAAACTTGTTAACTTCCAATATTAATTTAAATGTTAGGAAGTCTTTTCTGAAAGCATTTGTCTGGAGTGTAGTATTGTATGGAAGTGAAACGTGGACTATAATGAGTTCAGACAAAAATATGATAGAAGCTTTTGAAATGTGGAGCTACAGACGAATGATGAAAATTAGATGGATAGATCACGTAACTAATGAGGAGGCGCTCAACAGAATTGGGGAGAAAAGGACTTTCTGGCGTATTTTGACTATGAGAAGGGATAGGTTGTTGGGACACATTCTGATACATCAAGGAATCGTCAACTTAGCATTATAAGGAAGTGTGAGGGGCGAAAATCGTAGAGGGAGACCGAGGGACGAATACAGTAAGCAGATTCAGATGAAGAGACTTGCACATGACATGATAGCGTGGAGAGCTGCATCAAACCAGTCTGCGGACTGAAGACCACAACAACAACAATTGATTATTTATTGCTGGAATTATTACAGGGAAAGAATTGCTATGAAAGGAAATGACTTGAATGTAGCAAAACGTTTATCATTTCACCGCGTCTTTTCATTCTCCACTTCTTATTATTTGCAAAAAATTCAGAAAGGCAAACAACTTATTGACGTTTAGACACCGTAAAGATGACGAACAGTGTCACACCATACAGAGTGCTTTGTAAGATATATATTTTTTCCCTTTTTATACATGTCTAATTAGTATAAAATAAGTTCATGCCCATCCTCGTTTTCACTGTTCCGTTTTGTAAATTCTTTGTTACATCTATCGCGCGGAGAATTTGATTGAGCTCTGCTGTAAGGGTTAAACGTGTCACTAAGGATTAATAAAATACCGTTTAAGTCTATGCCTTTGTACCACAGATATCGTTCCTTACCTACACTCCCAAATATTTTATGTAAGCAACTACTTCCAGTGATAATTCTGCATTTTTGTCTCATACAGTAAAGGATCTCTCATTTTATGCTTTTTGCATTATATTATTTCCGTATATTTAGGGTATATTGGCACATTCTTTACCCTGCCGATCATCCTGCATTTCAATAGTTTTTGATCGTTGAATTTTTTTCACATTATAAGCCTAACATCATCCATGAAAATGCCTCTTAAACTTCCCAAGTAATCTACTAGCTCATTTGTATAAATAATGTCAAAAGTAACACTATCCTATGGATACGCCACAAATTACCATCACGTCATAAGACGTCTCTGCATTGAGAATGGCATGCTGTGTAGTGATGGGACAACCGACTGTTTTTAACAACCGATTGGTTAATCGGTTGTTTTTTCGTTCAGTCGGTTTTTTCAGTCGAATGAAACAACCGAATGAAAATAGTCTCTGTGGCTGTATGAATGTTTTCACTCACTGGTGGGGTTTGAGTGGTTTCAGTCGATGCGAAACAATCGAATGAAACCAGTCTCTGTCGGTTGCAGCCGCTATAAGAATGTTTTCACTCATTCAGTGGGTTTGAGTGGATTCAGTCGATGCGGGAGCACCGAATGAAACAAGTCTCTGTCCTTTATATGAATGTTCTCGGCATTGAGTGGTTTCACTTGATGCGATACAACCGACTGGAAAAAGTCTTTGTCGGTTTCTGCAGTTATATGGATGTTTTTATTAATTCATCGACTTTGTGTGACTTTATTTGCATACTCCTTCAGCCTTTTCGGGTATCAATGAACCGTGATTCAGCATGAAACATTCTTAAAGACAAATTTTAAGAATATAGCAGTGTGTCCGTATGTCTGTTTCTATTGCATGCAAATCTGCAGTTTTGTTCCAATCTTGATGAAATTTTGCACACTTGACCTTCAAAGCAAGAGAAACGTCACTCCCTGCATCAAATTTAATTCGGTGCATGGCGGAGGGTGCTTTACATACTAACTTCGACAGAAACCACAATTTGGCTGCGATGTTGATGAAATTTTGCACACTAGACCTTTAAAACAAGGCGAAGGTAACTGTGTACAATAAATTTCGTAGGTGCATGGCGGAGGGTACTTTACCTACTAACTTCAACAAATTCCGTTTGTATTCGAATTTTAATGATATATTTAACTCTTCACCTTCAAAGAAAGACAATGGTCACCGTCTACATCTACTTTAGTTCGATGCATGAGAGTAGGTATTCCAGAATTCGACGCCAATATAGAGTTTATTCCGATCCTGATGAAATTTCGCACACTTAACTTTCAAAACAAGTGGCATCTAAGATTTTGTATGGTACATGGCGCAGGAATGGAATAAACCTCCACACCGTTTCACCGATAACCACAGAAATATCTGTGACAAGAGTGAATAATTATGAAACTTGAGATGAATGTTTTCATACACCGTTGATGAATAAAGACGCGCTGAAGGAAATTTACAGCACTGATAAATGTTGTATGTCTTCTCGTACTCCTTCAAATTAGATGGAATTAACAAAAATATTTTTATAAGAAACATTTTTATACAAAATACTTTAATAAACCTTTTTTTTACAATATCTAATGTTTTAGTGATCTTCGAATTTGGATCTAGCAAATATGCTCAAAGTTAAAATACTTAACTCTGTCCTACTAGTACCTTAGATATGTATGAACAATAAGCCGCAAACCGCACGTTTCTTCCTGTTCCCACTTCGGAGATACAGTATGCGAGATTAAACTTGTAGCGATCATTTTGGAACACCCTGTAGTTTCGACGCTTCTTTTTTGAGACAGTAAGTAACCGACAACAATCGGCGATGGCACGCCCTGCGACGCCGCCAGACACTGTTGTATGGAGTTTGGCGCGCGCCTGCTGGCGCTGTCAGCAGTGAAAACGCAAGCGAGGCAGCACCCCCTCTCGAGTCCCCGCTCCCCGCGAAAAACGTACTGCCTCTTTTCACTTTAAAAGAAAGAATAATAATTCAGTCAATGTACAAAACTGCAAAAGTGTCGCATGTTTTCATTCGGTTGTTCCCACAGACTACTTTCATTCGAAAAAAAATAAAGTAAAACTATGACCGACTGACTCTTTCATTCGGTTGCTCCCACTGACTGGTTTCACTCAAAAGAACTAATGAAAATGCCAACGTACTGTGTCAATTTTTTCATTCGGTTGGCCGCATCGACTGATTTAACTCAAAAGAAAAGGAATGAGTGGTCCAACCGACTGCGTCGATTTTTTCATTCGGTTGATACCACCGACTGGTTTAACTCAAAAGAACGAATGAATAGTCCAACCGACTGAATCGGTTGTTTCATTCGGTTGGTCCCACCGACTGGTTTCACTCAGAAGAACGAATGAATAATTCAACCGATACGAGAAACTACAACCGAATGATCGATTTTTTTCCAACAACCGAATGAATCGATTGTTTTCATTCGATTGTTCCCATCACTAATGCTGTGTTCTGTTCGCTGGATACTTTTCAATCCACCACGGAATCGGTCTCATCTTCCCTACGCAGGTATTTTTTCATTAGGTAACAGTGCAGAACTGTGTCGCTCGTATTTTCTTAATGAGGTAACAGTGCGGAACCGTGTCCGGGACTGAAGCATCACGGCAGCCACCTCGGAGCCTGCATCCCTGCTTTCTAGGTCGTGTTGATGAATAGAGGGCGCGGAGACTAACGCGATCGCAACTTTCGGTATTTGTATTGATTACTACATAGGAGGCGTTTGGCCAACGTCACAATACACAAGCAATGAACACGTTCAAAAACTGTACAAGGGTACGAAGAATTTCTGTCTACTTTCAATCTGAATTTAGCTTTTGAGTTAGTGTATATGCTACTTTTGTTGCATGAATTCGCACACTGCCATGAACTCGATTAAAACAGTAGTGCTTGTGTCTGACTGGTATAGGGAAGTGACAACGTCTTTGTAATAGAGAACAAAGACCGGATTGCTTTCATACAATATGAAGAAAATTCTTAATTTGAAATTCATATTTACACCTACAAAAATACTCTGCAAATACGCTAAGAATTTCTGGCCGCTTTCAGAAGGAAATATGAAACATGATTGAACATGGTAAGTGGTTGGCCATTCGGCGTCCCAATAATTCGCTGCAGTCCTCTCGTAATCCATGTGGGTTGATTCAAAATTCGAAACAGCGGTAAAAAACTTCGAGGAGCGGGTACATGACTTTTGAATAGGGGCCCATTTTCAGTTAATGAGGCAAGGGCACTTTTCCATCTTCGATACTGTAAAACGTATCGCTTCTGCGGCAAGCTCCTTGCTTTCCATAGTTTTGGAAGATCTAGTATGGAACAAAACAATAAAAGTGACTAGTACTCAAAGAACCTACAGCGCATACCTTACGAGCTAGGGGAAGTCTTATCTAGAAGAAGAGATGCGTTTTTAGTATCGAAGATGAAAAAGTAGAGATAGCTCTAAGCATGCATTTTGGAGGCCATGATTCTTGGACTGTTTGTTTTGTTTTAGACCATAATACATCCTCTCAAAATATGGAGAAGAAAGAGTTTCCAGTGCAGCAAATTTGTTTCACAGTATCAAAAATACAATGACCTTTCCGGACATGGGTTCCAGTTCAAAATATTATGCACTGCCTCCCCTTTACAAGTCCTCGAAGAACGCAACCGTTTTTTTAAATACCCTATTGATAAGACGTAACTTCATGAGGATCAATTTACTCCCAATTAACAGCTTGAAGAAAGTTTGGCACCATTTAATTAAAACCAACCAGCGAAACTAACATAATACCGAATCAAGCAAGACACCTCGAACCAAATTGTATACCAGATTGATTGAGGATTGTTTAACAAAAGGAAGAAAATGGTGTTACAAAGGATTTTCTATATATATAATCTGCCCTTCTAGCACTTTCTACAGTGTAGATATATTGAAATTAATTTTTATAGCATATGTATTGTTTCACGTTCATTCTTAACACAAAGAATAATGTTCATATTTTGTATTGATGGGCATTCTATTAATATAAGTGGAATAAATGGGATGTTTACAGAAACAGTAACATTATATCAGGAAATTTACAGAGATAACCCAATAGTTATGTGCATCTCCTCGACGACCGATATTGGAAACGATAATTATCCGCGGTTTTTCCCAATCATTAGGAAGGCTTGGTTGCTCTAGAGACATGAACTACAATGCTCCTAGAAGTGTAATAAATTTTTACCCATACTGCAATTGGTATACCTACTGCTCTAGTTGCCTTTCCTATGTTGAGCGGTCGGAGTTGCTGTCAAATATATAAAATTAACCCGAAAAAATTCTGGTCCTATGTAAAATCGATAAGCGGGTCAAAGCCCACTGTACAGTCACTAGTTGATCATTCCGGGGCAGTAATAGAAGAAAGCAAACGGAAAGCTGAAGTTCTAAATTTGACCTTTAAGAAATCTTTCACGCAGGAGGACCGCACAAATATACCATCATTTGATCAACGTACTAATTCCGAAATGGGGGACATAGCAATAGGTATTTCCGGTGTAGAGAAGCAGTTGAGAGAGCTAAATACGAAAAAGTCTGCTGGTCCGGATGGAATACCAGTTCGGTTTTACAAAGACTATTCTGCGGCATTGGCCCCCTACTTAGCTTGCATTTATAGCGAATCTTTAATTCAGCGCAAAGTTCCTAGTAATTGGAAAAAAGCGCAGGTGACTCCCGTTTATAAGAAAGGAAAGAGAACTGACCCATACAATTACAGGCCAATATCGTTGACATGGGTTTCATATAGAATTTTGGAGCATATTCGTAGTTCGAATATAGTAAATTTCCTTGAAACGGAAAAGCTTCTTTCCATGAATCAGCACGGGTTTAGGAAACATCGTTCATGTGAAACTCAGCTTGCCCTTTTCTCACATGACATCTTGCGAGCCATGGACGAAGGTCAACAGGCGGATTGTGTTTTTCTCGACTTCAAAAAGGCGTTCGACGCGGTGCCACACTGCAGACTGCTAACGAAGATACGAGCTTATGGAATAGGTTCACAGATAAGTAATAGAACGCAGTACGTTGTTCTCGACGGCGAGTGTTCATCAGAGACGAGTGTATCGTCAGGCGTGCCCCAGGGGAGTGTGATAGGACCGCTATTATTTTCTATCTATATAAATGATCTGATGGACAGAGTAAGTTGTAATTTGCGGCTGTTTGCTGATGATGCTGTGGTGTATGGGAGGGTGTCGTCTGTAACTGACTGTAATAGCATACAGGTTGACTTAGACAAAATTTCTAGTTGGTGCGAAGAATGGCAGCTAGCTCTCAATGTAGAAAAATGTAAGGTGATGCGCATGAGTAGAAAAAACAATCCCATAATGTTCGAATACAGCATTAGTAGTGAGCTTCTGATGCTGTTGCGTCGTTCAAATATCTAGGCGTAACATTGCAGAGCGATATGAAATGGAACGAGCATGTAAGGACAGTTGTGAGTAAGGCAGACAGCCGACTTCGGTTTATTGGGAGAATTTTGGGAAGATGTACTTCACCTGTAAAGGAGGCCGCGTATAAAACGCTTGCACGACCACGTCTTGAGTATTGCTCAAGTATTTGGGACCCGCAGCAGATCGGTTTGAAGGAAGACATAGAGGCGGTTCAGAGGCGAGCAGCTAGATTTGTTACCGGTAGGTTCGACCAATGCGCGAGTGTCACGGAAATGCTCCGGCAACTCAATTGGGGATCGCTGGAAAAAAGTCTACGTTCTTTTCGTGAATTTCTGTTAAGTAAATTTAGAGGGCCGGAATTTAAAGCTGAGTGTAGTACGATCTTGCTGCCGCCTACTTACATTTCGCGTAAAGATCACAAAGACAAGATAAGAGAAATTAGGGCTCGTACGGAGGCATATAGGCATTCTTTCTTTCCTCGTTCAATTTGGGAGTGGAATAGGAAAGGAAATGCCTAGTAGTGGTACAGTGTACCCTCCGCCACGCACCTTACGGTGAATTGCGGAATATGTATGTAGATGTAGAAAACAAACATTCGGAAATACAGATGTACGGATGCTATCCAAAGGAATAATCTGAAGGTTTACAAGACACACAAGTGAAAGACGATGTAAAAGGTTCACAAGCAGAAATAGAAGAAACTATAGGTCTACTACAAAATATACACTCCTGGCCATTAAAATTGCTACACCACGACAATGGCGTGCCACATACGCGAAATTTAACCGACAGTAAGAAGATTATGTGACATGCAGATGATTAGCTTTTCGAGCATTCACACAAAGTTGGCGCCGCTGGCAACACCTACGACGTGCTGACGTGACGAATGTTTCTAACCTATTTCGTATACACAAACAGCAAGTGACCGGCGTGCCTGGTGAAATGTTGCTTTGATGCCTCGAGTGAGGAGGAGAATGCGTACCATCACGTTTGCGACTTTGGTAAAAGTCGGTTCGTAGCGTATCGCGATCGCGTTTTATCGCATCGCGACATTGCTGCTCGAGTTGATAGCGTTCCAATGACTGTCAGTAGAATATGGAATCGGTGTGTTCAGGGGAGCAACAGATAGGAACAACAACCATCTGCACGAACATGGACTATCAGCTCGGAGAACATGGTTGCGGTTGCCCTTGGCGCTGCATCACAGACAGGAGCGCCTGCGATGGTGTACTCAACAACGAACCTCGGTGCACGAATGGCAAACCGTCATTTTTTTCGGATGAAAGGTTCTGTTTACAGCATCAAGATGGTCGCATCCGTGTTTGGCGACATCGCGGGGAACGCACATTGGAAGCGTGTGTTCGTCATCGCCATATTGGCGTATCATCCGGCGTGATGGTATGGGGTGCCATTGATTACACGTCTCGGTCACCTCTTGTTCGCATCGACGGCACTTTGTACAGTGGCGGTTACATTTCAGATGTGTTTCGTCCCGTGGCTATAGCCTTTATTCGATCTCTCCGAATCCCTACATTTCAGCAGGATAATTCACGACCGACTGTTGCAGGTTCTGTATGGGCCTTTCTGGATACGGAAAATGTTCGACTGCTGCCCTGTCCAGCACATTCTCCAGACCTCTCACCAACTGATAACGTCTGGTCAATGGTGGCCGAGCAACTGGCTCGTCACCATACGCCAGTCACTACTCTTTATGAACAGTGGTATCATGTTGAACCTGCATGGGCATCTATACCTGTAGACACCATCCAAGCTCTGTTGGACTGAATGCCCAGGCGTATCAAGGCCGTTATTACGGCCAGAGATGATTGTTCTGGGTACAGAGTTCTCAGGGTCTATGCAACAAAATTGCGTGAAAATGTAATCACATTCCAGTTGTAGTATAATATATTTGTCCAATAAATACCCGTTTACCATCTGCATTTCTACTTTGTGTAGCAATTTTAATGGCCAGTAGTGTACATTCTCCAGGGAAAGATATCGTTTGCAGTGCATTATAAAGTATGGCAGATATCCACCAACTGAACTTTTAACCAAGTTAATTAACTACGTTAAAATCATTATAAAAGTCCAACTGAATGGAGAAGTGGTGTCAGCATACTCATGTACAAAAATATAAATTACCGCAAAATTACAGAGTGAGATTATTAATTAATAATTAGAAATAAATTAAAAACATTACAACCCTTACAAAGAAACTTACAGTTTTAGGTCTGGCTGATCATTCATAGATGCACTATGTATTCTTATACAGATTGTGGAAAAGTCCATTGAATGTAATAGACCAGCTTATTTTAGTTTTATTCAGCTACAGAAAACTTTCGATGGAATTCAGTTAACATATGTGATAAACTCTCTAACTGAATAAAAAGAATTGAAGAGATTTACTTCAATAAATTTATTCTATGTTAACGTGTTGTATACCAGTTAATAGTGGTTTGAAACAAAATGCCTCCCTGAGCTGGCTACTGTTTAATATAATGAAAGACGGAATGATAAAGAATGTATTACGTGGTGCAGGTTATGTAACTGGCACAAAGAAACAATAGTCATTTGTGGTGCTGACGAAACATTCCTACAAAAAAGCAGTAAAGAAAACCTGCACAAAGTTGTACAAAAATTTAACGTAAAGCCTAATATCTTAATAGCATAACACCCACTCAAAAAAAAAGTATTACAACACTTTTGGAATCAATTACGTGTAAACTGAAAGTGAATGAAGACGTTATTCAACTGGTGATGACATCTGAATATTTTGCCATTTAATTGTCCAGCAGTGGATACAAGCTGGGGAAAAAAAAAGAACCACGTAAAATGGAATAATTGGCAAACAAGAATAAATAAAAGTGACATAAGTAATTTCATACAAAGCCGAAACAAGTCCTGATACTTCAGAAATTATAAGACTTTGGAAAACTACAGAAGTGAAAAGTCTGCTAAAGGTTGCAGGGGAAACAATGAGAGCCAGAGAGAATTGAAAGCCTTAGAACGGACGCTAAGTGGGTTCAATTAAGAAAAATATCCAAATGTTTGTAAATCTATGCGACATAATTGCTTGATTATTAGTCCCTAGCTTACAAACTAGCCATGCCCGAGGGAGGACTCGAACCCCGACGGCGAACTGCTATTAATAAGTGCGAACATGGCAGAAAGAGTGAATGGGGCCAACTGTTAGAGAGCATGGATCAGCAGAAGTTAGTAAAAGCTTTCCAAATAATTGACCATTTGGTAAAAGAAATACGGGTCGTGCGGAAAAAAAGGATGAATTAACAACCTGAATATAGACTGAAGCGAACAGACGGCCACGGGCTTTAGCCTAGGGAGAGAAGCAGAAGAATAAGAAGAAGGAGAAGAAGAGCGAAGGGAGAGGCTTTCTCAGAACCATTCTTTACACCCGTCATTTGCAAGTAGGACAGTGTTACGAGCGATGGAGGGGTAGGAGGTTGGACTGTTCAAATGTTTGTAAATCTATGGGATTTAACTGCGTTTGTTATTAGTCCTAGGCTTACAAACTACTTAAACTAACCTAAGGACGACACAAACACCCCAAGGAGGACTTGAACCTCCGAAAGCGAGTAACCACTTGGGAGGGGTAGGAGGGGGTAAGATGGGGAGGGGAGAATTAGTGGTACCAGCAGTACCTTCCTCCAGATACTGACTGGTATTTTGTACAGTAGTACTGTAGTTTGGAAGTAGTTACTTTGTTTCGCAAACCAGTACAGTGGCAGACAAAATTATATGAGTACAATACAGTACACTTGTGGCCGGTTTCGAAACAGTAGTTACCTGTCCCGTTATAGTTATCTCTGGGTTACCTGAACGTTAACTACACAATGGGTTTCCGAAACAGTAGTTACCTGTCCCGTTATAGTTATCTGCGGGTTACCTGAACGGTTAAGTACAAATGCGCGTTTTCCTAGGGTTACCTACACGTTAACTTTAGTTTTAACTATATCCGCTACATTGCGCTAGTGGGCTTCCAAACGCAAGGCCAGAAGTTATTTAACAGTAGTAATTTGATTTGTTTTTATGACTGTGTTCCGTATAATTTTCATACAATTTTAAAAATTTTGAAGCTGAAGAAAGGAAATTCTTTCATCATCGTCGTCACCGCAGTCTTCTTTTTCTTCTGATGCTTCGGATAGTCGTTCAGAAGAAGAAAAATTAGCTGTACTGGGCACTGTTGAAACACCGCGACGCGTTTTTCGTGTTAGATGACAACCATTTGATCTGTGTAATGAGAGCGAATTTCATATGCGTTTCAGAATTTTTAAAAAAATACTGACCAGTGACATTGCCGGGGTTAAACGGGAAAAAACATGGATAACAACATTCCGGGTTAAATTTTATATCGCGCTCGGCGGTCGCGAGAGTTAATGTTGACAACGGGTGACGCTTGCATTTGCTGCATCTCCCTCGCGATTGGTCAAGCAACATCTCGACACTGTTCAACAGTGGCCTAAGTTATTTCTCGCGATCGTGGATTTGGATGTAAAATTTTACCACATCCAAATAACAAAGTCTTGCTCTCATAATAAAACTTTCAATTAAGCATAAAGATACTTCCCTTTGCAACAGTGTTCTGCCATGCAATAGTCATTATGATCAGTCAATGTTTCAAGTGATTAGTGTTTTATTATTATTATTATTACAACGTGGGGCTCTGGTAGGTGGATGGGTGGACGTAAATTGACCAGTATGTGTTGTGAAAAGTAATGTCACATTCACAGAACTATGGGAAGAAGAAAACTTAAATTCATAAAAATATACGTTCACAACAGAAATAATTTTATTGTTAACCCCCTCTTCGTTGTTGTTTGTCCTGTTTTTCGTTCTGAAAGAATACAGATCTCTGAACTGCCTTACCGTTTTCTCTCCTGTCTGTTTAACGAATTGTACAGTTTTGTGGCATCTTCCAAGGCGTGTTGTTTTTTCAAAATAGTCAAACCATCTGCCTTTTCATTTACTATAACTACTCTCCTTTTTAAAATCAAGTCGGTCCAAAGATTTTTCTCAAATAGAGTCAATTTTTCCTCGCTTGTCGCCCATTGCCTTTGAAAACAGAAACAGAAAACTCATAACAGCTATACAAACTAAGACGCGTCTTCCATTTCATTTAATAATCGATAAAATTCGAGTAATTGCGATTGTCGTCAGTAGTGCCATCTGTTATCTGTTGAGGCGTATTATTTGCATCGGCAGAAGGCGTAGTTACCTCATAGTTAACTAACGGTCGTTGAAATCAGCTACGGGAAACCCAAGGAAGTTATCTGCCATGTTAAATTATAACGTGACGGTAGCTAACGGCACGGTAACTATAGTTTTCCAGAAACCCGGCTTTGATGTTATAAGCAGAGCTCTGCAGCGCGCCTCATTTACCCGCCCGAGCTCGCCTGCGTCCGGCCGCTGCGCTCTGCTGCCCGCACCGCGGGTAGTCGAGCTCCATTGCATCGCTGTACACAGCGAGCGAGCTGCGATGCGCCGTCGAGTCCCGACACTTGCCGGGCGAGCGGGTACCCGCCGGGCCCTGCAACAGCGCTACAGGCGGCGCTGCAAACGGGGGAATGCATACAGTTCTGAGCAAGGCGTTGTAATACTCACAGCGTAGGCTTCACGCACCTTTTGTGTTACCTACATAGCAATTTATAAGTTATCGATCGTTATGTCTGAAGTAAACAGCGAACAGGACAGATCGTACCAACGTAGGAGCAGACGATCCGAGGAAGAAAAAAACGACGTTTCCAGGAAACTGGTGGAGATAATCTACAAGCGTTTACAGAGATCTGGAGACAGCATTGTATGGGAGCGTTTTATGATGACTTTAGGTAATGAAAATAAACCTGTGGGATATGCAGAGTGTAATGTCTGCCGTAAATTAGTATCGTTCCGTGATGGCAGTACCTCTACGCTGTTGCGGCACCTGAATAGCTGAAAAGCTTATCTGAATACTGATATAAACGGTTATAGCAATATTCCAGGGTCAGCAAAATCTTTTGTGCTGGAGAAATGTGTAAGAATGTGTGCAATTTGCGGCCCTTCAGTACAGTTGCGGGAGAAGGAATTCGAGACCTCGCACAGCCTTTGATGGAGATAGTAGCACAGTACCCCACTGCAAGTGCGAAACACGTTCTTCCTCATCCTTCAACAGTTTCTACGAACGTAAAAAGAATAGCATACGAATACCGTGCGGCTATGGTACTTCCAGTATTGCAGGATATAGAGGATGGGGCGTGTGCATGTACTAATATGTGGACAGATGCGTACACTAAAACACATTATTTGACTGTTAAGACGCATTCAATCTCCCGAAATTTTCAGTGGTAAAGTAGGGTGCTATTCCTTGCAGAGTTCTCGTCTAATGTGGAGAAAACTGCTGCAAATATACGGGAGGAAACTGAAACTAATATGAGCAAGTTAGGGATATTTACGAACCATTTGACGAAGATTACGTTCGTTACTGATCAGGGGGCAAATGTGAAAAAGGCACTTGAAAGTTATCGTTGCCTTCCGTGCAATATCCACTCTCTTAACACTGTTCTGTGCCAGAACTTTGAGGACAACTGGTTGCAGAAATATTGTCCTACTGTTTGACTCACTAGAAGCAACGAAACATGTAGTAACTTATTTGAAAAGGAGTGGCCACATCAAAGACTCGCGATTACAGTTTACAGTAAAGCAGCAAGTAGATACTCGCTGGAATACTGTAAATGTCATGCTAAAATCCGTATTTATACAGCATGAACAAATTGCTGAGGTTTTACGTGAATTTGGTAAAATATACGTGCTTGAGAACTGGAATTACGAAGCAGTCGACAAATTAATACAGTTTCTCGAAGTTTTTCAAGAGGCTGCCAAAGCAATGGAAGCTGACAGTGGTCCGACGTTGCAACTGGTTGTACCATGGGTGTACCAGCTACGCAAACACTGTACTGAGAACGCAGCAGACAGTGAGGTAAGCGCACCAATACTCAAACGATTCATTTATAGATTAAATGTTTTGTTATATGTGTTAAACACCTATAAAAATACGATGTGCCTCAATGTTGATTATTTGCAGGAAATATCACTGCTGAAAGCATGCGCTCGGAATCTCGTGAGCGAAAAAGCCAGTACATTAGCTTGCATTATTTCTGGTACCACAGGCACGTCATATGAAGCAACTTTCGGAAACTGAGAGAGAGCAAGTTTATGCTTCAGCACGTTCCAGATGTGCTGCACGTCAACGTAAATTTTGTGTAGTTTAAGCATATATTTTTTCAGTGCTGACATCCTGAAAGGTTTCTTAACATCTAACTTCATGACGGCATGTTGTATTACTTACAGAATGTCATACAGAGTACGAATCCGCAGCTTCGACACCTTCAAAACGTGCAAATACTGTCTTTGCATCTTGGGCGGAGGATATCGATGAAGTATCCATGTATTTGTTGATGGGTGAACCAGATGATGAACAGTCGCTTCTGGAGTGGTGGAAATCCAGAGCGACAACTTATCCCAGACTGTCGCAAGTGGCACGAGAAGTCCTGTGCATGCCTGCCTCTAGTGCTGCTAGCGAGAGGGTATTTAGTAGAGCTGGGCTTGTCATTACCGATAAACGTAATGGAATATCGACGGAAAATGTGGAAGATCTGCTTATAGTGCACTGCAATACTATTGTAAATTTCAGATACATTTCCATTACCTCCTGTATTCGTTATCATAAATCTCTAATAGCTAATTTTTTTGTTTTAGGAATAAATTGGTCCAAAATGTCATCACAGCAATATGAGAGGAAGAATGTTGAATTCTTTACCTAAAACAAGAAATTTTCCAATAAAAGTTGTTGGTGATGTAGTATATTATTATAAAAGTTAAATAAAGTATGTGTCCTTACCTTCTTTCCTTATTTACATATATATAAAAAAAGAAACACATTGATCTTGCCAAAAGCCGAGAAGCGATTCTTCTTGGTGTTAAATTCGTATGCACAGTGGTTCTTAACCTTTATGCGCTGTTACCATATCACAGATATTAAAATGAAATAAAGTGAAATACAAAAATTATAGACGAAAAAGGTTTTTACCGGTACATACAAGTAACTGAATTCCACGCATAGGGTTTAAAAGTGTCTATGGTTTGTAAGTTTGCTTCAATCGTTTCATATCGAAAGGGCAGATGTAGGCTTTTGCATAATGGAGAGGTGCATTATACAATATTAAAGTATTTTAAACTTGTCTCTTAACCTACAATTTTTCTTTATGGAATTAATCGTCTAGGCCCTTTCCTGGAATTCAGTGAGAAGGTTCCTCCTGATGTGCTTCGCTCATAAATTTTAAGTCTGGATCCTTAGACGTTGAAGCGAGTCTCATGTTAGTTTCAAGGAGAAGTTTGTTTCTGTATTTATTTTGTATCTAAGAATTAGAACTGAACGTATTTTCGCACAAATATGTTAACGAGACCTGTAATAAATGTTACATCTTACAATGCCAAATATGAATGTCACTTAAAGTTACTGGACGATTCCAGAAGCTACTCGTATTAATTTCCAGTTATGTGGGTTCTAAAATTATTGCTCCTTCCAAGACTTTGAGATTCCCATTGCTATTACTAGACAAGGAAGGGAAATAATCTTTGAAAGTTTTTCCAAGTCCCTCTAAATGTTCTTCAATTATGTTCTTCACATTTTCTTCTAATGAAAGATTATTTGCACTAGCAAGTCGTCAAGGTTATTGAAGCACTAATTTTGACTGAAATTGTAACTCATTTCGCAAACTACTGGCTTTTTAAAGATGTCCTGTTTACCTTGGCAGAATTTTAGCTACATAATTAGTTGGACAACCTTGAACAAAATTAAATATCACATCATCGTAGGGCATATAAATTTTGTCACATACATGAAATACATAGATTTACTAGAAACAAGGAACTGAAGAGATTTAAGGAATAATCTTTTTCTTTATGTTTGAGCCATCACTTATTTTAATATGAAGTGAAAGTGAAACACTGTGTAAGTAAATACTGAGCAAAGTATACAACTAACTACAAATTTGCTGGAGGCGGCTAACGCGAAGCCAACGACTTTCAACATGTTTTATATTTCCGGAGCGAGGCGATTCGGCTACCGTTTTGCTTCTGCACCACAAAAAAATGTTCAAATGTTTGTAGAACTTATGGGACTTAACTACGAGGTCATCAGTCCCTAAGCTTACAAACTACTTATGAACTAGCTAAGACTAAGGACGGCACAAATATCCATGCCCGAGGGGGGATTCGAACCCCCGACCGTAATGGCCATGCAGACCGAGTGCACCACAAAATTGGACATTCTGCTTTTACCTGGTGCATTACTGCGCACGTCTATTTTTTTTCCTCGCAACTGAAAGTACACTGACAATTCAGTCAGTGACGAAAAATCCCAAGTGTTTTCAAGATACATGAATGACTGTCCAGCGATACAAAACTGCAGTACGGTCGGGGGTTCGAATCCTCCCTCGGGCATGGATATTTGTGCCGTCCTTAGTATTAGCTAGTTCATAAGTTGTTTGTAAGTTTAGGGACTGATGACCCCGTAGTTAAGTCCCATAGACTCTACAAACATTTGAACATTTGATACAAAACTGATAACTGCGACCTTGAATGTCACCTCTGGAAAAGTGGTGACACCCTCGGGTTTTCAGCTACCCCCAGCCAAAGGGAAAAGGGGGAAAAAATAAAACAACAACAATGGTCCACACGCCTGTAACGATGAACAGTAATTAGTTTACTTCCGTTGGAGTGGTTAAATGTAAGCTGTACCTTCCAACGTTCTACCAATTAATCGTTTCTAATGACCCCGATTGCAACTGAACGTTTATTTTTATTTTTATTTATTTACTTATTTTTTCTTAGCAGCAAGGAAACATCAAGCACTTTAGCGAAATGTCCACAGAAACGCTGTTCGAACACGCGCTGAATACAGATATTTGCTATCGCAGCACTGATGCTGCTTATTAACTCGCAATTACTCATGATTTGAGACAGCTCTATCACACTCGCGTCATTAAGCATCGGTCATTAAGCTGCCCGCTATCTAACTTTTTCAATACATGATTTGTAAATGAAAAGTTGAATGCTTTGTTAGAAAGCTAAGTTGCTGTACTATCAGATGTCCAAATATCAGATTTTTTTAACCTCATAGTTTCTGCCGAATCGAGTGGAAAGCATTATGAAACTAAAAACTCACGCGGAATGAAGAAGAGACATGTTATTGTTTCACAAGAAAGTAAAGCGTGTAAGGAAAAACTAAGTTAATAAACGGATGTGGGATGTTCGTTTGTAACGTGAACAGTTTTTACAGTGTGAAAATCGGAACAGTGTATTTCCCGCTAAGAGTGAAGCGGATGGCAGGCGCGTGCCCCGGCTAGCAGCAGAGCGGCACGGGCGGCCGGGCGGCTTGGCACTCGGCGGGTAGTCGGATAGGCGGGTACCCGCGCTGCCCGCCGCCGTCCGGTGGGGCTCGTGCCGGCAAGCCGGGCAGCGCGTGGCCAGGCCCGCCCGGGGGGCGTGGCTACGAGCGCGGGCGAGCAGCGCAGGCTCGTTGCACGCCTCTGGACTTATAAGTTGCCACTACTGCGTACGAATTAACACCGAGACGCGACCACACTGTACAACTGACGCACGATGTGTTGAGCGTTACCTTGTGTTTTATTGTACATATCTTTTGTTTTGCGACGGTCAACACATATACGCGTGATTTCTGACTTCCAAAACGAGGGGGGCGCCTATAGTGAGACCATCTGTGAGGAAAAGGTCTTCACTGTTTTACGTTTATTAGTGACAATATCTTAGGCAATGACAGCGTACACGAATCATTGTAGAACATTACCGCCGCGCGGAAACGGCCGTGCTCTCTAAGGCGCCTAATTGCGTCACAGTCCGCTTTCGGCTGCGGTGGGGCAAGGACGTCCGCTGCGTCCCGCCTGTTGTGCTGCGAGCGAGCGCCCGTTTGTTTACTTCCGCGTAGCGGCGTGCCATAGAGTCCTCAGTCAACGACCGACATGGCGTTTTCATACCGCCAATCTACGATCAAATTAACGTTCCCTACTGATCATGTACGACCGAGAGCGCATGAAGTAGAACATTTTATACGTGAAGAAATGCGTCTCCCACCACAAGACGTTATAGGAATTCATTTTTCGATCATTAGTACCACAGTGTACATCAAGTTGGCGAACGAAGAAATGTGCGCCGACGTAGTACGGCGCCATGCTAATGAACTCAAGTTCCGATACTCTGACGGCCATATAGGGTCCGTCGAGATTGATCATGCAGGTTTCGGCCTGAGAACGTTGCGAGTTTTCGAACTTCCGTTTGAGGTGCCGTCGGACGAGGTGGTGGCCGCCTTACAACCCTACGGCAACGTACTTAGTCACGTTGCAGAAACATGGAAGACCTTTGAAACGTACCGTGTCCTCAACGGCGTCCGACAGATAAAAATTGAACTTCGAAAGCATGTGCCTTCGTACCTCGTCATAGCCGGCTGTAGGGCTGTCGTAATGTACGATGGCCAGCCTCGCACTTGCTCCGGTTGTGGACAAGTAGGCCACGTCCGTTCAGAATGCCTCCGACGCAGACTGACGCAGACGCCGATCGGAGACGACGCTCGCCCAGCGGCGCCCACTGCGCTACCTCTGACGTACGCGCACGCGGCTAGGCGGCCTGTTACGCCCACGCTAATCCAGTCCGCACCAGCGTCGAACCAACCCGAGGATGAGATGGAAGTTGCATCTGTCTCCCACACACCAGCACTGGACACAGTACTAACAGGTGATGCCCAAGCAGCAACACAAGACGTTTGTTCCGACTCCATGGAAGTTGAAACTGGGACTGTACCGCCATCTAATGTTATGGAATCCAGCCAGATGTCAGACGACAGTCATACAGCATCCGACACGGAGCAGCATATACGGTAGCAACGTTCACCAAAGAAACGGAAGAGACAGCGCCGTACTTCATCAGACGACAGCCTTAAACAGTTGAATGTTCAAGATGGCGACTCTGCTTCCGATAATGCGCAATCCACCAATGCCATGACACCTGACGAAGTGCCACCCATATCTCACAAGAGTCAACAGCCAACTAAAGATTTTACATCGCTACTGTCTGACAGAGTTTCGTCCCTTCCAGGGTCTGATCATACTTCCATGCCCATCAATGAACCTATTCTACCGACCAATCATGGAGAGGCGGCACCCATCAACTGGGGAGACACTGTTCCTGAAGAATATGGATGCTCTGGTGGTGTAGAGGGAGGAGGAACACATTAAACGACGTCGGCCCCATCCCAGTTGGAGTGATGTGCTTCCCCATAGTGCGTCACACGTTCTTCTGACGATGGCAGCGTTTCAAACTTATCGCATAGCTACGATCAACATCAATAACATTCGTGCGCGCCATAAACTGACATTACTTCACGACATGATATACGCTGCGGATGTTGACATTGTCCTGCTTCAGGAGGTATTTGTTGCCGCCTTCTACGCCTTTACAGCACACGTCTCCCACGCCTCCCATGCAGGTAGTGGGGTGGCGATCCTCTTACGTGTCGGCATTGACGCTACTGAAATTATATACCTCCCGGATGCCAGAGGTATGGCTCTCACGTATGGTGGCGTAAGAATCATCAACGTCTATGCACCATCTGGTTCAGGTCGGCGCCGTGAACGTTCTACTTTTTTCTCTGAGGGAGTAACGCCTCTCTTCGTGGGTCGGCAAGATTCCTTGATCACAGGAAGCGACTTCAACTCCACCCAGGCGCCCAAACACCAACTGCCACGCCACTCTCCGTGCGCAGCACTAGCAACAATTATTCAGAACCTCAATCTAGTGGACTCGTGGGAGCATGTTCATGGCAATCGCCCGGGATTTACACATTTCACTAGCCATTCATCCAGTCGCCTTGATCGGGTCTACATCTCCCGAGACATTGTCGGTGGCACTCAGGCTGCTGAAATCTGGCCAACTGCATTCTCCAACCATGAAGCATATATTTGTACCGTCAACATCTGCCAACAAAAGGTGTGGCGCAGCAAGGGACTATGGAAACTGAACATAAAACATCTTACTTCACTGAACTGTCGGCAACAAATTGAGACATCATGGACGGCTTGTCTTCAACGTCGCAACAGATATCAGTCTGCCATATCGTGGTGGGTCCTATGTGCAAAGCCTACACTACGCAAGACGTTGATTAAATACGGAAGGGAGATCGCGCAATGGCGAAGACACACTCAGGAGTTCTACTTCACCATCCTCCGAGAATGTACGACAATGCCTTATTCACCAGAACGTCAGGTGATAGTGAATCGAGCAAAGGCACAGCTCAATGCCCTCTCCCGCCGACATCTTGAAGGAACTATGGTCAGGGCGCGCACACAAGAAGATTTAACGCAGGAACGTCCAAGTATGTATCATGTGATAGCTGAAAGGCGCCACCGACGGAGAAATTTGATAACTGTTCTGACAACTGAGGATGGAAGACGCGTCGATAACCAAGCTGAAATAGGGCATGCCCTTCACAAGCATTATACTACGCTGTACTCTGCACACCGTCGTCACCCTGATAACATTGCGGAGGTATCCCGACTTACATTTGGCTCGCTTCCTGAGGATGAAAAACTGGATATGCTTGCTGACGTCACAGAGGAAGAAGTCAATGATGCTATCAAAGCAGGATGTACCAACAAGTCACCTGGTCCTGACGGCATCCCACTTGAGTTTTATAGAACATTCCGCCACTTGATAGCACCGATGTGGACAGAAATTTGTCGGGACCTTATGTTACCCCAGGTGCAGATCCCTGAAGGTTTCCTCGACGGTATCGTTATTCCCATACATAAACCTCAAGGAACATCGAGGATAAGCGATTATCGTCCATTGACATTACTCAACAGCGATACAAAGATCTTTACTCGACTTCTGGCTGCACGGCTCAAACGCACGGCAAGATATGTGGTTTCTCCTGTTCAAACTTCCTTGGGTGGTGTTAACAACATCCGCACCGCCCTTGCTCGATATAGAGACATAATCGCTCTAGCACATGCTCAACGTATGCCTGGATTTTTGGCCACTCTTGACTTCAGCCAAGCTTTCGATAGAGTTGATCACGAGTACTTGGAAGAGGTACTCCGTAATATGAAATACCATGATACTACCGTCAACGTCATAATGCGCCTTCTTCGAGGAGCGACGTCCCGTGTGCTATACAATGGTCGCCTTACTCAACCAATATCGATACAGCGTCGTGTGCGTCAAGGCTGTCCACTCTCTGCATTGTTGTATGCTTATGCAGTGGAACCGTTGCTTTGTGGACTCCGTCAGCGGCTGTCGGGGATCTCAGTCGGTGGCCATCTATTTTGCTGCACTGCTTATGCTGACGATCTCGTCCTCGTTCTACGCAGCGATGCAGAGGTAAGAGAGTCACTGGCGTGGGTGAGCACATATGGTGAAGCATCTGGCAGCTGTCTTAATGTCCGAAAATCATGTGCCATGCCTATAGGTGTGGGGCTTCCTGCAGACAGCGCTGCACCTTTACGAGTAACTACTGCAATCCGATGTTTAGGACTCGACTTCACAGGAGACATGCGGCGTACGATCGTCCTCAACTGCCGGCGCCTACTAAACCAGTTACGCGCTGGTCTTCTCGATCATCGTCTCAGGGCTCTCGACCTTCTACAGCGGATACAGTATGTTAATATATATGTGGCGTCACGTATCCCTCACGTTGCACAAACCCTACCCATTCCACCATCCATGGCATTACGCATGTTAGCTGCACTGGGTTCTTATGTTTGCCACGGCTTGCTGTTCAAGATAAAATACGAGACCCTCACTCTCCCGAGAAACAGAGGCGGACTAGGCCTGTACCATGTGCCTGACAGAGCGACAGCCCTCTTTCTCAGCTCTCACATTATGTTGTGGCGCCGTAATCCCACATGCCTTACCAGCCTGTTGCTGGAGGCCTTTGCACCGCGCTCTCTATCGGCTCCAATCATGCTTTCAGATGTTCCAGCGCCATTCTTTTACTTCCGCCGCTTTTTCCTCGAACTGAGCTATATCCACACTGCGATACTGCCGACACGCTTGATGTCTACGAAGGCGATCTACGGCTTTCTTCAGAAGAACCGATCACCAAATGTGATTGAAGGGAAGTATCCCAGCGTCAACTGGAGTGTCGTTTGGCGCTCGGTGAGTGCTCCTTACCTTGGCACTGACGTACAGTCGACATTGTACCTGACAGTCAACGGGAAACAAGTGTGCCAGTCACGACTTCACAGGATTCACCTCGCAGACACACCACTGTGCGTCGCCTGTGATGTAATGGACACGGACGAACATCGACTCGTATGCGGATCGGCGGAAGGCGTCTGGATCTTAGTGCGACAGATGCTGGCTTTGATTACCCGTACGACACCTCATCATATACTTTCCCATTTGCTCCTCTTTCCAGACTCGGGACATTACCCACAAACGAAGACAAACGCTGTGAAATGGATATGTGGACATGCGGTTCACTACTTGTTTGTACATGGAGAGAAACACGAACTTGATTTTTGGAACTTTCTGAACGAACGACATTGCACAGTTGTCTGCAATCCAAAATATGGGCAATATTTTTCAAATTTTCTTTATAGTGTTTTTCGTAATCCACCCAGAAGTTGGGGTGTTCCTGCCATGACGTAGTTGATAATTACATTTTCTTTTACGGGTTAAAAAAAAATAAATAAATTAAAAAAAACTTCAAAAAAAATTGCGGTGTGCGAGGCTGTTCCAGATCGGAGGTTCGAGTCCTCCCTCCGGCATCGGTGTATTTTTTGTCCTTAGCGTAAGTTCGTTTAAGTCAGTGGTTCCCAAACATTTTGGCCTCGTAGACCTCTTGCCAACTTTTTTGTCCTGTGTAGACTACATGCCTTTTGAGTACTTAATTTTTTTTTTTTTTTTTTTTTTTTTTTTTTTTTTTGCGAATTCCTATTATAAATGTGTTTTCGCGCCTGAAATAGGGCTACTAGCTTTGATAACTTTAACTGTAAAAGGGTTTAGTGAAAAAATGCTTCACAAGTTACAATATACACTTTATAGTTCTCTGATCTCACCCCCCCCCCCCCCGCCCCCCTCCAACAAACAATCTGACTATGGACCTGCAGCAGGAGACCAAAAATACAGAACTACTCCAGTCTCTCGCTTAGCCAACCAAGCGAACAGGATCAAGCTTCAGAGTTGTGAGAATAGCTCTGAATTTTGGTTGCGACCATCCTAAATGTGAACCACTATCGTGGACCCCCATTTACAACACATAGACTGCCAAATTATTTTTTCGCTGTCGTTGACCCCTTGGGGTCTATATAGACCACTTTGGGAAACACTGGTTTAAGTATTTTACTAAAGAAAGATCCAAATTTTCCGCTAAGATTAGATTTGTTTTTATATTGTCACTACAGACTGTTTCGGCGCATTATTGCATTTTTAAGTGTCCTGAAAATATAGGTAATAAATTTTATATAGTATTTCGTATATTTAATTATAAGTATTATTGTGAAAGTATAACAAAGGTTTTTACTTACTGACGTGCATACATCATCGTATTGGACTGTCTGATGTTTGTCAATTACCTCCTGGTATTATAAAAAAGTTACCGAATTTCGTTTGACACTTTTGACAGTTCCGATGATATATGTTTACAGATTATCGTTTGCTAGTGACAAAGTAATGTATATATCGCTATCTGTTGTAGTTGCGATCTCTGGTTGTTGCATTAGATTTAAGTGCACTGATTTTGTAATTTATATTGATACAAACGTTTAAGTTGCTTAGTTGAAACAGTAAAGACACGAATCTGTTGCTGGATATTGCGGCAGTAATAATATCCATTGGTGGGACCAATCCTTAGTGATAAAAATAAATAAGTAAAATAAAAATAAATTATACCTATGTTAGGTGATCGTATTAAGAGGTATGTGCACTAAGTAAGTTCCGTTTGGCTATATAAACCAAACGTGAACAGATACAGAAAAAATATTTATTGTATAAACATCTGCAACTGTTCAACTACTTTTCTACATAACTTCCGAAATTTTGTAGGCACTTGCCATAGCCCGGGACAAGTTTTTGTGTGCCTTCTTCATAGAAGGTTGCAGCCTGAGTATTCAACCATGTGGCAAACATGTTCTTTCAGCTCATCATCGTTGAAGTGTTGACCACCAAGGACAGATTGTAGGTGTAAGAAGATATGAAAGGAGTGTTCTTCTTCCCTTCCGCCGCCCGACCTCACAAGGCGAATGTGACCAAACAACTCTTCAGGGAATTTCACTGGCACATGTTTGATCATCCTCCGTACAGTCTCGCTCCTAGCGGCTTTCTTCTTACACCTAAAACTTGTCCATGGTGGTCAACACTTCAGAGATGATGGCGAGGTGAAAGAACATGTTACCACATGGTTGAATACGTAGGTGGTAACCTTCTACGAAGAAGGCGCAGAAAGACTTCTGCCACGCTATGACAAATGCCTACAAAATTTCGGAAGCTATGTAGAAAAGTAGTTCAATAGTTGTATATTTTTGTACAATAACTATTTTTTCTGTATCGGTGCACGTTTGTTTTATATAACCAAACGGAACTTTGTGGACATACCTCGTATTTTGTCCACCTTCAGAATGATCCCGAAAACGACAAGCTTACTAAGGTAGCCTTTAGCCTGATTTTCCCTCTCGCGATACGCCTCTGATATGTCCCTGTGGAGATACGTCAGAAGTTTCCCACAGTCGCTAGTTAGCCTAACTGCGTTACAGCGCAGTTAGCGGTGTACTTCGGCACAGTGTTAGCGGAGCGGACGTCGGTCGCTGCCTGCGTGCGTACTGGCAACCAGGCCAGCAAGTCACTGATATCTTGCGGGTGGAAGCTGGGTTAAGGAAGGGGTAGGGGAGGCAGGAGGCAGGAGGCGGCAGGGCGCCTTCCATTAGCATCTGGCGGTATCGCCGGTGCCGGCGACGGGCCGCGCCGCCTCATGCTAATCGACAAAGTGCCGGGCCGACCGGCAGCGTCTCCTGGGAGGGCAGAGGGCGCTCTGCTACACCGCGCCGCTCTGTCTGCCGGGAGAGGAATGGCCGCCGGCGACCGTAATAATCCGACTAGTTCCCCCTGCCTCGGCACTTTAAATTCCCCTGGCACTACCACTGCTGCTGTCGCCTCAAATTCCTTCCGCGACACGACGAACGAGCAATCACGCAACAGTGGTCGACTCACCTGACATCCTTAGCGGGGAAGTACACTTTTGGATCGATGATTGAAACGATTACTGGGACCAGAAAGACACTAGGAGAAGAACCCACAACTTCCTCCCTAATGTCAGGAAACGATTACAAATGAAGTACCTCCAACCGTCTCGTGGTCTCATACATTTCCTCACTGGCCACCGCCCGTATCCGACATACCTATGCCAGTTCGGAAAGCGGGCGTCTCCACAGTGTGTATCTGGAAGGAACAGCTGACCATGCCGTGTTTGAATGCCCGGTATACGACGACTTAATTTACCGTCACAGGCAGAAGCTTCCACATACTAATGTCAAAGAACTTTTAAGGGATGAGAACACCTTCAATATCCTGAACGATATGACCAACATTGTTTCCCAACACATCAGGGAACAATACATAAACCAACTGTGAGTCTATTTTCCAGATTGCGCCAGAGCCGTGCCGCCGGGGTAAGGAATGGCCTCCATCAATGATCAGAACCCGCCACGCTTGGGATCAGGAGGACTGGACGCAGCCATTCACCGAACAAGACGTCTAGTTATAAGTTAGAATAGTTTTCCGTAGGTAAACACACACAAGCACAACACTCCCAAGTATCTGCAGTGACAAGGGCCAGCCCTGTGCCAGGGATTTAGTTCAGCAGACACGGGCCAACCAAGCAGGTGTATATACATCTGGCACATCTGTAACACTGCCAAAGGGAAAAAACACACGAAAAGCACACACACACACACACACACACACACACACACACACACTGCATCTCACAACAAAACACACAAACACAAACAAGAACACCTCCAAAAACACAAAAAGTAAACATACTATTAACAGACAGAGATGGTGGGGTCATGTTACACGCACGGGAGAAGCAAGGTTACCTAAGAGACTCATGAGCTCGGCAGTGGAGGGTAAGAGGAGTCGAAGTAGACCAAGAAGGAAGTACTTAGATTCGGTGCAGAATGATTTTGAAGTAAAAGGCATAACATCAGACGAGCAACAATGTTAGCATTAAATAGTGGATCATGGAGGAATTTTATTAGAGGTACTAGGCTCCTGACTGAACACTGAAAGGCATAATCAGTCTTTAATGATGATGATGATGAGTTAACAAATTAATAATGCCAGAATAAATTTTTCTCATAATAAAGTATTGTAAATTAAAAATAAAAGGAGGATATTAGGACTCATTTACTTAAAGGTAATGAGTTGTTGTTACAACCAAAGTATAAAGAATTAAAAAAGAAAACGATTACTGAGTTTGAGCCGCGGTAAAGGAACGCGTAATATTAAGAAGGCGGTACGAGAAACCCTCAGATACTTTGTACTGATCGGGTTACATTCCTTGTCCTGTGAACTATACCCTCTCTTCAAACTTCCCGGGAGATTAAAAATGTATGCCGGAACCTGGACTCGAACCTGGGACTTTTGCCTTTTGCAGGCAAGCGCTCTACCACTGAGCTATCCCGACACGACTCACGGTCCATCCTCACAACTTCAATTTGCCTCATACTTTCCAAAGTTCAGAGACGTTCTCCAGCCTACAATTATTACATATTTGCCAGTACAGTTAAGGTTACTTTCCGCAATTGTAATATTAGTGGGATGGTTGGAGAAACGTAAGGACTCATCTTTTCACAGGCAACAGAATTGTAGTTTTTAAATCAATACTTCTTCCTGTTGCACTGTGAATCTTTTAGTTTGCAACTTCCACAGGAGTAGAATAGTTTGACAAGTAGCATGTTTTCTCTTTAGCTAGGAAAAACAAATTTATTATTAGCTTATCCTATTAGTGTTACGTTTACTGAATCAGGTACAGAACTGCAAATACGGACGGTATGCGACGACGTTCTTTAGTTCCCCTTGAAGAATCACTACCGTATAGCTAGTACATAACAAAATTAACAGAATCGATGACAAAGAGGCGCATTGTTCGGATGATATTTTTTGGAATGCGTTAAGCGGTGGCACAGTAGTTCCTTAGTGGCAATATTCGTAGAAAATTTTATCCTCATTCCACCACCATTAATATCTGAAATTAATGGTCCAGCCTGCAGGCGCGTAACAGAACATTTCCGTGCCCATGATGCTCATCCTGCAGTCTGATGCGTAGAGGGATTAATGGGTGGGGGGAGGGGCGAAATGGAGGAGTAAGGGCGCCGAAAAAGTTGTTGCGCCACAACAAAAGGGCCGTGATGGGACGCGCGGGCTAAACTGCGCAGTATCACTCTCGCGCTTAAACAGCCCGCACACCATTAGGCGGGCCGCTACAAAACCTGCTCAACTTTATCTCGCCGCTGCAAAATGAGTGTCCGACAAACTTTTTCTGCTGCTTTTGTTATTACTTTCATCTCCTATCTCTTCCTCGCTGATGAGCGCCTCTGCGCACTCTTGTTCCTAACATAATCCTGAGGTGGACTGGGCTGCATTGTAGTCTCCACTCGAGGGTCGATAAACATGTGGTAGCTTACATGATGAATGTGCGGCAGGAAGTGAAGACAAAGGAAGGAAGCTTAAGGCTTAAAGTGCAGCCGACAGCGATGGCGCACACATTCAGATATTTTTTGTCAGGGATGGGGAAGGAAATCGGCTGAGCTCCCTGAAAGGAGTCATCCCGACTTTCGCCTGGAGTGATTTACGACGTGAAGACATTTCTTTTACTTCATCTCCACTCTTAATCTGCTTTAATTTTTATGTCATCAGTCGTGTAGTGACAAAGTATTGCAGAATAGTGGCCGCCAAACTTATGATGCTCCTGAAATATCATACAATTTTTAAAGCGTACATTGAGCTGCCAACCAAAAGAACTACAATCCTAAAAGCAAATAAAATTCCTTAGGTTGTTGCCATAAACTGACAAGGGGACATTATTTACATAAAAAACCAGTTGAAGTCACCATCACATAGCATGTAATTTCTATCTATATAAAAGCGAAAGTATACTCATTCTCTCACTCACTGACTAAACACGAAATCACGAAAACTAATTGGCGTATGAAACTG
This sequence comes from Locusta migratoria, assembly GCA_026315105.1. NCBI lineage: Eukaryota > Metazoa > Arthropoda > Insecta > Orthoptera > Acrididae > Locusta > Locusta migratoria. The sequence continues at coordinate 274,714,537 of CM048744.1, read as the reverse complement.
AAATTTTTCAGGAATGTAGTTTATTGTTAGATGAAAGGGTTTACCAATCGCCGACCCATCTGACGCTTCACTACACAAATAACGTCACAAAGCGCAACTTCACAGGCACAATGCACCGTCACTACTGGCGTAACGGCATGTTAAATTGCAATGCGGGATGGCACACGCAGAGACTTCTAATGGGCGACAGCAGAGTTTTGCAGATGCGGGAGTATCTCTAGGGCTATAAGGGACCTTTACATTATCTATCATATGATTTTGGTGTGTTTCTATTTGTTCGAGCCTAAGGACTTTCCTTGTTAGTACCCCAATTTGTTATGCTATTACTCTTTTATTTATTTTATTTATTATTTTTATTTTTTTATTTTTATTTATTTATTTATTTATTTTGAAACAAGACTCGTATGCAACTAGTTTATCAGGTAGCTAGCAATATTTCTTACCAATCGTGCCAAATTAATTACACCATTTGCTTATTGTTACGGTTTCTTATGTCATTCACTTTTAATCGTAGAAATAGTAACCAACTAGTTTATCAGGTAGCTACCATCATTTCCTGTCTATAGTGTGAACTCGCCTTTTCATAGAAAATTGCTAAAATCGCAACTGAATCCTGAATTAGTCACTTGGCATCTAATAAACTAAACTTTGATCCGTACTTTAAATAATTAGTCAATTACACAATTATAGACTTACACGTTTCTACTCTATGATAGATTGTACAATTTCCTTTCATTGTTATCAGCTACTGTTATAGTTTGCTGTTATTCCACGTATGAGTACATTTATTGTCAGTATTACTTGGCATGCACCCAACTCAACTAATGAACTAATTTTCACAATAAAACATTTTGTTTGTTAATGAAGCAGATCTTGTTCACAGCACGTAACGTTATACATAACTATCACTACTATGGAAACAATAGAACCAATGCTCAATCTGTGTTACAGTAGTAATCTAAATTTTGATCTTAATTAACAACGAATGTATCATTCTCAACTTTAGCATTTTTCATTGTTCCATGCCCTTACATGTTATTCAGATACTATCAATCGCTGTCAGAAATTGTCAGTTACTCCATCCACGATCACATTTTATTTTTGACATTAAATTTATATCAGACATTCGTCAGTATTTAATTTAATTAATGAACGATTTATCTGTCTGATTAACGAGTCGGACCTTCTGATAAAACGTGACTTGTCACTCATTGTTTACCAGACTAGTGTTCTAGATAGTTAAGCACATTAACAGGGCCATGCACATTGCAATCACTCGATGCCAGGCTGACTAACTATATTATTTACTTGTACGTTAATTCTAGACAATAAGATCAGATTTTATATTCATAGTGCAGTACTAGTCTAGATATGTACTGTTGCATCTGCACACAGACAGAAGCACACTCACACACACGCAAGTTTCAGTTTACGATGACGATCGATAGTAATAATTTTTATTTTCGTTTATTTACTTTTAATTCTAACATATAACTATCAAGAGGTTACACACCTACCCATTCTCCGGCCTCTGTCATTACCTTTCCCGCTCTCTGTCAATATTCCCCTGTCCTCTTGTTTCTGTTGATCGTCTCCCTCCCCTGCATATGAAAAGTTACCTACCAAAATCACGGTGATCGGTCAGACGTTGGCAAACTCTGGAGTATGGTACCCTCCGCAATGCATCGAAGACCCTTATGTTTCTCTTGTTTTGAAAGTCAGATGCACTAAATGTTATCAAATATAAATGAAACCGTGGATTGCTGTCAAAGTCTTTTGTGAAGTACCATCCGCCACGAACCGTGCAAATTATTGTGCAGACAACGCCGTTCCTCTTGTTATGAAGTTAGAGACTGCAGAATTTTATTGCAGTTGGCACCGCAGAAAATACGACTTTAATCCGAATTGGCGATACCTCACTTACAAAATTACCAATTTAGATCTTTTACGATATTTATGCCTCTCCTTCTGGTTTTCCCAATTTGTTCCACCCCTGTAATAAAGCAATTCTATGAAGCCATCTGTCAGGTTTAACGAGACTAACGCACAGCAATCAATTTTTATTGAAAGAGATGTAACTTAGCATTATTAGAATAAATGAGTAGACAGAAAATGGTCCTGAATCGAATATAACAATAATTTCGTGTGGCTCAGTGAGCTGGTGCAAACCTTTCGATCGGACACTACTTCAGCGTCTAACATGTCCATAACCTGCACAGTTATCCAACTAGGAAAATGGGCCCTACAATTTTACGTGGAATCGGAACTACGTTTTGTTTCTTGCGACTCATCATATCGTTGACAGGTGAAAGCAGAAAAATCCGCGATCCCAGCGTGTTTCGAACTCGTCATATTTTGTGTTCAACACAATCGCAAACTTCTAACTGAAGAATGTTGTTGTTGTTGTCTTCAGTCCGGAGACTGGTTTGATAGAGCTCTCCACCCTGCTCTATCCTGAGCAAGCCTCTTCATCTTCTCATAAAAACGGCAACCTACACCCATCAGAACCTGCACACTGTATTCACCTCTTGGTCTCCCTCTTCGACTTTTACCCCACTTTTTGCGTTGTTATGGTATATCGCCAAAAATTTGCGATTGGATAGGGGATTTCTTGTCAGAGAGGACACAGTTCGTAGTAATCGATGGTAAGGCATCGACTAAAACAGAGGTGATATCGAGCGTTCCACAAGGTAGAGTTATTGGTCCTCTGCTGTTCCTTATTTACATAAACGATTTAGGGGAAAATCTAAGTAGCTCTCTTAGGTTGTTTGCAGATGACGCCGTCATTTACCGTCTCGTAAAATCATCTGAAGATCAAAACCAACTGCAGAACGATCTGAATAAGATGTCAGTACGGTGTAAAAATTGGCAGTTGACTTTAAACGCCGGCCGCGGTGGCCGAGGGGACTGAGGCGCTTCAGTCACGGTCTGCACGGCCACTACGGTCGGGGGTTCGAATCCCCCCTCGGGAATGGATATTTGTGACGTCCTTAGTAGTAGCTAGTTCGTAAGTAGTTTGTACGTTTAGAGACTGATGACCTCGTAGTTAAGTCCCATAAGCTATACAAACATTTGAACATTTTTTGACTTTAAATAATGAGAAGTGTGAAGTCGTCCACATGAGTACGAAAAGAAATCCGTTAAACTTTGTTTATAAGATAAATCAATCAAACGTGAAGGCCGTAAACTCCATAGAATACCTAGGAATTACTATTACTTCACACAAATTGGAAAGAACACGTAGATAATGTCGTGGGAAAGGCGAACCAGAGACTGCGTTATATTGGCAGAACCCTTAAAAGATGCAACTACAAAAGAATGCATACACTACGTCTGTCCGTCCAGTTTTGGAGTATTGCTGCCCAGTTTGGGATCCTTATTATGTGGGTATGACGGAGGACATCGAAAGAATTCAAAGAAGGACAGCTCAGTTTGTATTGTCACGATACAGGGAGACAGCGTTACGGAAATGAAACAGGATCTGGGATGGGAATCATTACAACGGCGCTTATTGCTGCGGCGTGGGCTACTTGCGAAACTCCAATCGCCAACATTCTCCTCCGAATGCGAAAATATATTGTTGACTCCCACTTGCCTAGGTAGAAATGATCATCAGAATAAAATACGAGAAATCACAGCTCGAACAGAGAGATTCAGGTGTTCCGTCTTCCCGCGCGCTATTCGAGAATGGAATGGGAGATAAATAGTATAATCGTGGTTCGATGAACCCTCTGCCAGGCACTTAAATGTGATTTGCAGAGTATCCCATGTAGATGTAGATGTAGACATACTTCCCCCCAAAGCTAAATTCACGATTCCTTGATGTCTAAGAATGTGTCCTATCAGCCGATCCCCTCTTTTAGTCAAGATATGCCAGAAATTCCTTTTCTCCCCAAGTCCGTTCAGTACCTCTTCATTAGTTACGCGATCCACCCACCTAATCTTAGACTGCACTCCATTATCTTTGTTTTGCTCTTGTTAATGCTCATTTTATACGCACCTTTCAACACACTGTCCATTCCGTTCAACTTCGTTCCAGTTTTTTTTTTTTTTTTTTTTTTTTTTTTTTTTTTTTTTTTTTTTTTTTTTTTTTTTTTTTTTTTTGTTTCTGCCAGAATTATGTCATCGGCAAAACGCATTTTATTTTATTTTATTTTAAAATAAAATTGCGGATATAAATAGAGATAAAGGCTATCCTATCTTTTAAGTTGGGTCAGAATATGTACGAGGGTGAGTCAGTAAAAAAGACACAAACTCAGATAGACACGCCAGTACTGCCTTTACAAGCTTGAATATTACTTTAGTCTTCAATTGACTATTCCTGTAAATTTAAACACTCGTCCCATCGATGGAGAAGGCTTTAAATGCTTGCAGCTTGGAATTTATTTTGCGGCATTTGCAGTCCAATGAGTTTCGCTCTTGAGCTGTAATTTGATTTGCTAAGCCGCGGCAAAATAGCCGCTCGCACTAATGCGCCCAGTTGCGGTGCGCGCGGCTGTTCGCTGTCAGGGATTCGAGTCCGCCCTCGGGCATGGTGTTTGTGTTGTCCTTAGCATAAGTGACTGTAAGTTAGTGGAAGTCGTTTGTAAGCCTATGGACTGATGACCAACGTACTTGAGTCCCTTAGATTTACAAACATTTGATTTGGTGGCTTACACTGCTGCAACACACAAGACGGATGTGTCGTAGTGGTAGAAAAATACCCCCGCACAGCACTGAGTGCCGGCGTGTCTGATTCAGTTTGCGACTGGTCACTGGTTCACGCTCGTATATATTCTGGCCCAACTTAAAAGATAGGATAGTTTTCATCTCTATATCCGCAATTTTATTTTTATTACAAACCAAATATATTTTCTTGCTTTTGGTAAGTATCCAATAAATGGCGCTATTCTAAACCAGACAGCAGTTATCAGAGTTGAAGGGCATGAAAGGTATGCAGACGTTGAGAAGGGAGTAAGATGGGGTTCTAGCCTTTCTACAATGTTATTCAATTTGTACATTGACCAAGCTATAAAGGAAAGCAAGGTGAACTTTGGGCAAGGAATTAAAGTTCAGGGTGAAGAAATAAAAACATTGCGTTTTGCCGATTACATTGTAATTCTGTCAGAGATAGCAAAAGACCTGGAAGAGTAGTCGAACAGGGGCACTCTAACCATAGTGTGCGATAAGTTGACAATTTGGCAGGTGGCTGAACTACAAGAGTGAGTGGATAGCCTCAAGGTTAAGGTGACGTATAACTCAAAGCGTGAAATCCGGTTAGAGGTCCGAGCGGTCATTATATTTCATCTTCGTCATTAATTACATTTCCTGGAAAAGTCCGAACGTTGAAGTAGTTCTTATTACTACAATATTATTCACGAGATAGTGTACGTGTAAGGTTGTTACTCATTCACTCTGAATCAGCTGGGTAGATTGAAATTAAATTTTCAGTTGATACAATTAGCTTGTGCGACTCGATAGCACATTGGTAAAGTGCCAGACCACAAATCCAAAAGTCGCAGGTTGGACCCCCGCCAGGTCCTACAATTTTTATCTATCACTTTCCACTTCTTTCACCCCTCGCAGTGTTGCTAATGTGGAAAATATCGAGTAGCACCGTGGTTCGGAACCCACTTTAAACTGTAGGTCCCCCTATAACTGGCTCGGTAAGTCAGTTCGAAGGTCGGAGAAAGGGAACCGCATACCACCTCCTAACAGGACCATGCCTAGTAAAGCAGTGTGGTGTTCAAATCAATCTTCGGATTGTTGACTGCTTTACCTTTTTTTATTATTATCTTATTCCATGTTTAACACATAGCCTCTTTTTTGTTTGTGTACGCCACCATACCGTATAGGCGTAAACTGGTCAGACTATTTTATTCACTGCACACCGTGTGCTGTTAGTACGTCATTTTTATGTTTTTTGGACCGGTTTTTCTTATCCTAAAGCTTCTTCACACTTAACCTCTGACATGTGGAACTGACATTTTGCACTTTCGGCCTCACAAAATCAATTTCGCCCCAGATTGAATAATGATGAGTGTCATCAGAGAAATTTCTAATCACTTGTGTTGTTCCGATTGCTTTCCTAATCTCTCGATCTGTTATCATGTATCTAATGTCAGAACTGGCTCCCGTGCCTTCCGGAGTATACCACCGAATGCTATTACGATTAAACTAGGAGATTGTGATAATGAAGTCCATTCTGGCTCAAATATCAAAAAGCTCCAAACTCACCCACATCATTTCCTTACGCTTCAGTTCGATTTCCTATCCTGACACTGATTTCATCCATGACCCGAACACTGTCCCTGTCCTTTACTCTTACAGACGGATCATTGAGGATATAGTAGCATCTGACCACATCATTCTGATATAATCCTCCAGAGGACTATAGTCGGCGTCAGCTAAGAAGGCGGTCCAGTTTACAGCCATTTTGCGCATCCCCCTCAATTACCGCAATGACAGCCAATAATGTCCATTCTGTAGGCGCATGGCTGGCCACGAGTTACGCAATATATCTCCCGCAGTCCCCATTGTTGGCACTCGGCCGTAGCTCCTCCCCTCCACGCTACCCCTATCGCTCCGCCTCTACACGCGGGAGCGCCTTCTTATATGACGCGAGGTATAATAAACTGTCACAATCTGTTTCTTGCTTGAGACTATCAGACACGCTTCTACAAAAAAAGTACTTTAGTTTCATGAGTCCAAAATTATTTATTATGGCTACAACCTATTAATAGAAAAACCAGACATATTTAAGTATTCTAAGTGAAAGAAGACACTTCCGACATCATATAAAGAAGGAAGACACCAAATGAAGAAGGCTTCTGTCATCAATTGAAGTAACCCTAACGCTTTGTTAAATATTGAAGACTGAACAACTGTAAATGCATTGCCTTATTGTCAGGATGGCAAGATTTAACTACAAATTAAAATTTTATTGTCAAGATAGCATTTTACAAGGAATCTTATAAACATGTGGGATGTGAGATCTTTTCCTTGGCTCAGGCATGAGGCGTAAATGAAACAGCATTTACACAAAACATATTTATTAAACAATTCAAAATGTTTGTATAGTCTATGGGACTTAACTACGGGAAGTAGTACTTAGACTATTCCGAGGTGCTTTAATCGCGAGTGGTGCGGTGGTCTAGTGGTAAGACGCCTGCCTAGTAAGCATGAATGTCCGGGTCTGATTCCCGGCCGCATCACAAATTTTAATTCAATGCTGCACCATTATCTTTAATGTCTTTGCATTTTATTTCACGAATTTATTTACACACTTTCTTTACTGCACTCAAGAATATGCATAATTTTTCAGAGTTAACGATGTGGCATCATCTATTAAAATTATGGGCAAGGCTGTTGTTACTCAAAATACTGTATTTTCCTCGAACAAGAGGAAGTATTTCCAACATGAAGAGTCTGATGTGAATACGAAAATAAGTTGCGTGGGGCAGAATTGTGTACGGATGTTTGGAGAGCAGTACTCGCGACTTTTCGCGTCTGGAATTTCGCATGCCCCCCACTCCCCCCTTTCAGCCACACCTCTTGCCGCTGGCCGCTATTGGCGCCTCACGTTCTAATTTGCATGCTAATCCGGCACCAGCCAACTTGCTAATCTTGGGGCCAGTTTTGCGCCGAAAGCTGTTTCAGAGTACTAACTTTCCTTAGTAAATATTGTTTGTGCCCTGTTTGCGGAGGATCTCATTACTCCCTTTATTTTACTTCTCCTTCTCCTGCTGGCGGTTTACACACCTCGCGTGGCTTAGTTATAAAGACACCGTCCAAATGAATTTCCAGGCTCCCTTAATTAACTTCTGCGGGTGTCGTAAAATTTCTTCATTAACGGGAGCACTTCCTACGCCTCGCCATCGGTTTCAAGTGACTTACGGAGGAAGCGCAATTATTTGCTTATCCTCTTCAATTGTAGGTTCTGGTTTTATGACAGGAAGGCTTATGATGTCGGTCAGTGGATTGTTCTGAGATGAAGTAAAATTCTAAGACTAAGTTTAAACAACGTGTGTGACAGAGAAAATGTTCAAATGTTTGTAAAGATTATGGCACTTAACTGCGGGGTCATCAATGCCTGAACTTACATACTACGTATGAACCGACTTATACCAAAGACGACACAAACATCTACGCCTGAGGGAACGAATCTCCGACGCAGGGGGCCGCACGATTCGAAACGTGGCGCTCCAGACCACTCGGCTACTTCCAGGCGGCCAAAATATGAGAAAGTGTTCAAAGTGTAGAATGGAAATGTTGCAGAAATAAATAATCAGTAACACAAAACAAAACCAAAAATTGTGTTCTATATTCTAGGCTGTATTATAAAATTAATATTAAAACATTTGCTAAACACATCCTAGTAGAACATAATTTATACATTCAATTTCTGTAGAGATACTAACTTTTCGATGAACAGCTTTCTGTCTACAGATGCCGCCATGTACAGTCCACGAGTGGAAATGTAAACTGGTATTACATGCAAAATACATAACGTATAGTTTATGATACGGTCAGGCAAAAGCAATCATGGTCTATTTCCTGAGTTACACAAAAAGTATATTTATTGCATATATACAGTACAAAAAACTGATTTTTGCACCAAGTATCGGTTCATTTTAAAAGGCTCTGTTATTTATTGTAGTGTCTTTCCCTTAAGGATTACACTCAGCTACGCGGAATGCCGCGTGGTCTAATGCTTCATGCTACGTACTGGGCTGCCGTTCCTGCCGGAGGTTCGAGTCCTCCATCGTGCATCGGTGTGTGTGTGTGTGTGTGTGTGTGTGTGTGTGTGTGTGTGTGTGTGTGTTGTCCTTAGTGTAAGTCGGTTTAAGTAGTTTGTAAGATGTTCAAATGTTTTTAAACCTAGTGGACCAAACTGTTATTTACATCAGTTCGTAGACTTAGAAACTACTTGAACTAACTTACACTTGAACATACACCGATGCCCGAGGGAGGACTCGAACCTGGAACGGGAACAGTGGACCTGTCTGTAGAATGACACATTAAACCACGTGACCATTCCGCAAGGACACAACCCAATGGGATCTCAAAGGCTTTTGATTGTGTAAAATCATGGGATTCTTCTAGATAAGAGTAAGAATTGTGGAATGAGTGCACAAATGAGTGCACAGTGCAGAAATGGTTTAAATCATACTTATCTGGAAGAGTGCAGAAAGTTGAAATAAGCAGTTCACATGGTAAACAAGAAACAATTGATTCCTCTAACTGGAGAGTTAACAAAAATGAGGTTTCACAAGGTTCATCCTTAATATATAGTCTATTAATGACTTGCCGTATTACATACACGAAGATGCTAAGCTAGTTCTTTTTTCTGGCGATACAAGTGCAGCTAGCACGCCTAACAAACAGGAATTAACTGATGAAATTGTAAAGGATGTCTTTCAGAAAATTATTAAGTTGTTCTCTACAAATCGACTATCATTAAACTTCGATAAAATGCAGTATATACAGTTTCGTACAGTAAATGGCATGACACCGTTAATAAATTTAGACTTTGAACATAAATCTGTACCTAAGGTAGAATATTCTAATTATTTTAGTGTTTGCACTGACGAGGGATTAAATTGGAAGAAACACATTGAAGATCTGCTGAAACGTTTCAGTTCAGCTACTTATGCTACAGGGTAATTGCAAAGTTTCGTGATATACATCTTAGTAAAATAGATTACTTTGCTTATTTTAATCTTCTGATTTCATATGGGATCATAATCTGGGGCCATTCAACATTGTGTAGAAAAGTATTCATTTCACAAAAGCATGTAATCAGAATAATTGCGTCGGCCGCGGTGGCCGAGGGGACTGAGGCGCTCCAGTCACGGTCTGCACGGCCACTACGGTCGGGGGTTCGAATCCCCCCTCGGGCATGGATATTTGTGCCATCCTTAGTGTTAGCTAGTTAGTAAGTAGTTTGTAAGTTTAGGGACTGATGACCCCGCAGTTAAGTCCCATAAGCTCTACAAACATTTGAACATTTAGAATAATTGCTGAAGCCCACCAAAGATCATCCTTCAGACATTTACTTAGGGATCTTCACTGTAGCTTTACCATATTCACTCATGAATTTTGTTATTAACAATCCAAACTAATTCAGAAATAACAGCAGTGTGTATAGCTTCAACACGAGGAGAAAGAGTGAAATTAACTATTCAACGTTAAATCTAACTTTGTCCCAGAATGGGGTGAATTATTTTGCCACAAAAGTCTTTAGTCTTTTACGAAGTAGTATCAAAAGTCTGACAGATAGCCAAATTGTATTTAAAAAGAAATTAAAGAAATTTCTGAATGGCAGCTTCTACAAATAATATGAATTCTTAAATAAAACTTACATAACAGAAAATACAATAAAAATAAAAAATCCTTAAAATACTTAGTGTCATGTATAGATACCATCTACTAAACTGTCACTTTCCTCATGATTGCGAAATGTTGGATATGTGTTTTTTTTTTCATTATTGTTATTTTTATGCTAGCATATGCACGCCAGTAGGCTGGCAGCAGCATTCAGTGCTGCTCTTCAGCCAAGAGAACATAAAACAAGGGCATGAAGACTTAAAACATGGATTGCAGTTAAACAGTGGCGAATTAAAACATAGATAAGAAGACAAACTTGAAGAATTTGAAGAATAATGAAACATACTGTCAGTTAAAACAGTGAGCCACGGTGACATTAAAAACGCAGTATGACACCAAAACACGATGAAGAACACACGGAGACACTGTGTAAAACTGTACGATGAGACACTTCTTTGTAAACGGCGGACGTAGATAAAAACATACTGAAGCACTTTGCACACAACACTAGACTAAGCACTGTTAAAGCTGATGGTGCAGGGCCCCACAGGGTAGAGAGCGGGGAGCGAGGGAAGTGTGGGGGAGGGGATAGGTGTGAGAGCAAGTTAGGTGAAGGGATCCCAGGGCATGAAGAGGAATAGCCAAGCGGGAGCAGGGAATAGGAGGGGGAGGGGAGAGGGGGCACTTCATCCATGAGAAGGGATTAGGGTTGGTTGGACGGGTATATTTCAGGATGGAGGGCGTCATCTGGTAGGGGGAGGTGGCGGAAGTTACCCTGGGAAAGGATGTGGAGGTTTGGAGGTGAAGGGAGGGAGGGATGCAGCTGTAAAGGTGTGGCAGAGGCCTGTTATGGACGAGTAAAGGGGAAACCAGATGGTTGTGGAAGACTATCTTAAGGTTGGTGTATGGGATCCAGATAACGGAATAAGGTCATATAGTATCCGCGTGGGGGAGGAGAGCCGGATACAGTAGGCGAGGCGAAGGGCATAGCGTTCAAGGATTTGGAGGGTTTTGTGATGGGAAGGGGAGCGGAATTCCAGGCGGAATGGAAGATACAGAGGACAGGACGCATGAGGGAGCAGTAAGTATATAGGATGGTGCAGGGACTGAGACCCCATGTCCGGCCAGTAAGGAGTTTTAGGAGGTGGGGCGGGAGAGGGCTTTCTGGCGTGCAGTGCGAACGTGTGCGGTCCAGGAGAGCGAGCGATCAAGGGTGAAGCCGAGGTACTTGAGAGTGGGGGTGTGGCAGATGGGACGGTTGTGGAAGGTAAGGTAGAAGTCAGGAAGGCGGAATAAATGGGTGGTAGGACCTATGATGACTGCCTGGGATTTGTCAGGATTGACGGAGACGAGCCACCGGTTACACCATGAGGGGAACTCAGTGTGGTGGGACTGGAGCGAAAACTGGGAACGGGCAAGGGAGGGGAGAGGGCTAGGGAGGCGGTGACGTCAGCATATTGTTGGAGATAGAGATGACGCTGGGGTTGGGGCGTATTGGCGGAGTGTTTGAGATAAAGGAGATCGTGTATATGATCTACGGAACAAGTATTAATCTGAACTAATCTAATCACGCGTGAGTGTAATTCTGAAGGGAAAGACTCTATTATAAATCAGAGATCTTGTTAAATGTGACTCGTACACGGTGCAACTTCCACAGTTTTCATGCAGTTTAGAAACCGTAAATACACTGTTTGTGTATTTCAGGAAATAAACCAAGCTTGCTGTTGCCTGACGCTACAGACAATGCTGCCATTCCGCGCGGCTAGTTTGTTAGTCTAGGGATTGATGACCATAGCAAATTGGTCCAACAGGCTTACGAACACTTTTTATTACAGTCATTACACACACATTTCAGAAGTGTTCACTATCATGTTACAATTGAGTAGAATAATGATAATATATGCTGATTCAATTTATGAAACACACACACACATACTCACGCATCACGGAAATGGTCGCGCGATTTAAAGCGCCTTGCTACAGATTGCGCCGCCCCTTGCGCTGGAGGTTCCTTGACCATGAGTGTGTGTGTTGTGCTTGGCGTAAGGTACTTCAAACTCCCTTTTACACGATCGACGTTTTTGTATCAGTTGACTACTCGAGCCGAGTGTGTCCACTGCAGCGCCCCTGGCATGCTATTCGCGTACTGTCTCTCGTGTGTTCCGAGCGCTCGTTTTCGTTTACCGATAGCGCCAACATTTTAGAGCGGTATTCTGCGTAGTTTCGCATCTGAATAACGAAGTGAGGTTAAAGGGCACTTTTTACTTGGTAGAAGGAAATGATAATGAGTTTACTGATGACTAAAGGGTTATACGTATTTGCTATTCTCCTCTAATATCATGTGTCAAATTCTGTACTCTGTGTATGACGTAAAATGCCAAAGTATCTCAGAATTTTTTTTTTAACTTATACATTTATTAGCTCCAGGAAATTTATACTTGCAACACATAAAACAATTCTGAAAATGAAGTAAAAAGCACATGTTTACTTTTCTTATCTTGTTTTCTTGGTAACGGTCAAATTACATCCACAATAATTTTCTCTTCTAATAAATCTCAGTCTTTCAGTGGTGAAATAATTTTAATTAAAACATGTTTTTGTATTTACATTCATATGTATGCATAATGCAGCTTTCTCCATGTAAAACATCAATATCTTTCTGTTTGCAGATATTTCTTCTCTTTTGTTGGAGAACGCTAGCAGAAAAAAGAATTTTAGGCTCATATAAAATGATTTCCAGTCCATGGTGTACAGGAATCGGTGAGAATAAACATTCTTTCAGTAAAAAACCGTCTTTATTGCAAAATTTTTATTAATTAATGACGCGTTTCGCCCTTTAGCATGTCATCTTTAGATTATAATGCGCTCTCGGTGCTGTGACAGCGTAAGTTGTTTTGTGGTGTTTCTATTTTCTGGAATTTTTGGATTTCGTTGTAGCCCTTAATAGAAGCGGTGGTCTCTGATGATACAAGATAAGCCCATGTACACAATTGCGCTCACGGGCGGAGCAGCACACCACGCCCGCCCACCGCCCGTGAGCGCAATTGTGTACATGGGCTTATCTTGTATCATCAGAGACCACCGCTTCTATTAAGGGCAACAAGGAAATGCAAAAATTCCAGAAAATAGAAACACCACAAAACAACTTACGGTGTCACAGAACCGAGAGCGCATTATAATCTGAAGATGCCGTGCTAAAGGGCGAAACGCCTCATTAATTAAACAAAATTTTGCAATCAAGACGGTTTTTACTGAAAGAATTTTTGGCTCTGTTGAAACCTTTTCGGTGTGATGAGGACACAAAGAAAACAATAGGAAATATTTGAAGAAGATGCGAGAGAATTTCCGTAAAATGAATGCACTCGATCAGGATAGGTTAACTTCCGATGCGCATTCTGCAGCACACTCAGATATTTAGAACTCCGCACTCGGCACAGTATACTGATCACTGACGTCGTACAAGCACTCGCGATGCGGTTGTCTGGCTGATTTACATGCAGTCGCGGAAGGCGCTCTAACTTCAAGCAGTCGATTTTCAGCAGAAGGTCGCTCTGTGAAAAGGGCTCAAGTTTGTTTTAAGTCGTTTGTGGGTCTACGGACCGATGACTTCAGCAGTTTGGTCCCACAGATTTAGAAACATTTGAACTGATACACTGGTAGTTTTTGGCACACAGGGGGAATGAAATCAATCGGTGTTCTTGCCAGGATGACTTAAAGAAATCAATGAAAACCTAAATCAGGATTTCCGGAGGCGAGTTCAAAAAACACCTTCCTTCTGAAATCACGTCCAGGCTGTTACCACTAGTCGCCTCGCGCCGTTTGTGTATTTGCTCTGTCTCAAGGATTTCTAGTTTTTTCTTTGCATTTAGTTTCCACTAGATGATCCGGTGAACTTTGTATCACGTACCTTTAACATAAATCTTACTAATTTAAATCATATGTATTTTAGACCCTGTAGCTCTATAAAGGCATTTGCTTTTAACGTCAAATGTGCAAATTTTATCGCAATCCTACGAATGATACTGATATCCCAAAGAAAAGAGCTCTTTCAGTTTACCACAAATTTTTCTATTTTCTGGCCAACTATTCCAAACGTTTACTTCACTCAAATCTTCCTCTCGCTCTGAATGTCGAATGTGCAAAATTTTATCGCAATCAGATGAATGGTATTAATATTTCGTAGAAAAATCCCTTTCTAATTTTCTGTATTTTCTAATTTTCCGGAAAATTTTTTAAAATTTTTATTTCATAAGGAAGTTACTCTTGCTTTGAACGTCAAATATGCAAAATTTTATCGCAACCAGAAGAATGATATTGATATCCCATTGAAAAAAGTTCTTTCATTTTCTCGAGAATTTCCGAATTTTCCGGGTAACTTTTCCGAATTTTTAGTTCATAAGAACGTTCATCTTTCGTTGAACGTCAAATGATCAAAATTTTATCGCAAGCTGATGAACGGTTGTCAACTTATAGTATTAAGTACATTTAGAAACACAATGAAAAAGAAACTTGGTTCGAATTTTGCGACTTTCTTTTTTAACTGTCGCTTTTTTTGATTTTTGTTTTTTTGTTTAATGAAAACTTTTCCTAGACCATAATGAACAAAACAACAAAAGAATTACCTCTCTCCGTCGTGGGAATAGTGAGTTATAGTGCTGAATTCAATCAAAACACATTGAAAAACGCACTTTCAGTTTTTCTCAAATTTTCCAATTTTCCGGTTGATTTGCCAAAAAGTTATTCATACTGTCAAGCCGTACTCAAGTGATGCTCTTACAACCATGTGGCAATTTACTTTTATTAGTAGGAAAAATTGCTTTCGGTTTTTCCTAAATTTTCCTACTTTCCGGACGACTTTGCCAAAATTTTATTTCACGCAAACGCTCAACTTGCTTTCAACATGAAATGTACAACATTTAATCGCAAATGGACGAATGGTATCGATAGGTCACTGGAAAAAGCTGTTTCAGTTTTTCCCGATTTTCCTCTTGTTTTTCGACAACTTTTCCATATTTAATCACCCTCCCTGGACTTACACGAATATTTCAAGACTAAAATTAGTCAAATCGGTTCACCCGTTCCCCAGTTTTACCGAGACTAACGAACAGCAATTCATTTATATATATATATATATATATATATATATATATATATATATATATATATATATAGTGTGGACGTTTTTAATGTTAGTCTACTGTTTTGTTTCGTACACGTGAGTGACTGTTACTAATGTATGATTTATGTTAGAGCGAAGAGCGAAAACGCACACAAATTACATTTTTGGGCCATATTTTATTAGCCAGCTTATGTGATTTAAAGTTTAACCAGATCACATGAAGGGAAATAAAAGTATCTTCTTAAAGAACTGAAAGGACGGCACACAATTGAATTTTAGACGTTTTTGAATGAATCGGAAAAAAATTGAAAAAGGAAAGAATGATATTGAAATGAGATAAAAAACTTACCCAAATAGAAAATTTATGTAGAATAGGTACGGCATTACGCCTCAAATGTTTGCAAACAGTGACATTACTATTGTAAATTATGCGACCTACAGTACTTCATAGTTTAACAGAAACATTAAATGCAGAGAAAGTGAAACACCGGCTGGTAACAGCAGAGGAAGACTTTGCGACGCTGTCATTAGAGTCACTCTTAAGCCCTCGAGTGCTACCCTCGTTCGGCAGAGTACGGCAAACACGAAACGTGGCAGCGACACGACAAAACACAGAAATCGACCGCCAGCCGACTTGATTAATGGGTTTTCGACAGCAGTGGGAGCTTCAGGGATAGAGGTCGGTGTTGGTTAATTGGCGAGCAAATCTCCCTGAATAGGTCCCAGAAGTGCTCACCGGGCGGAGGTGAATTTAATGGGATCAGACAAACTACTCTAACATCCGTGTGGAGTTCAGCGAAAGCGTTCGATCAGAGCTCGCCAGCGATTGGGGTCTGCACCAACATACTGAGGCTGCAACTGCTTTCCGAAAAACGCACTTCTGCCTGTAACAAAGAAGGTAGGAAAGAAGATAAAAGTTTAACGTCCCGTCGACAGCTCGGTCATTAGTAACGAAGACACGTTCACATATTTTTATTGACGAAGGGAAAGTAAATCTGGAGTGTCCTTTCAAAAGAACCATCCCGGCATTTCCGCGGGGCGATTTAGAGAAACTACGTGGCTAGGTCAAAAACATTAAAATATAAAATACATAAAACTATTGTATGGTAGCACACTGAAAATATAATATAGGTCGGAAACCACTACGCAATAACACATAAGGAATATGTACAAACGTAGTCAACATTAACTTTAATTTCCTTAATCGTATATATATATATATATATATATATATATATATATATATATATATATATATATATATATATATATAATTAATCGTATAATAGCGACATTTTCAATCCCAAAGCTAACAAAGGGACTGATAATGAACGGTTAGCGAGTGTCGTTTTTGGCAATTAAAACATTACCATGTTTGTCGGAATAGGCACATAAAAACTAAAAAAGCTAGGCCAGCCTAAAATATTCACATGAATCATATACTCAAAGAAGGGAGACGTGCAACATACTTGTTCGTGGTCACATAGAAAATACGGAGCTAATATGTCAAAATAAAAATATATAAAGACTAAAATGTATAATGTCATAAAAAACATCTCACTAAAATATCACAACAAGAGGACGAGTAAAGGTTATAGGTATGGAAAAACTGTAACATGAACATTATTAGCATGTGCATGGTGCATAATCTGTCTGACAGAAATGTAGTAATTAAATGCTTATGGAAGCAAAGTACTATTCTAAATTAAGACAACGAAAGACAAACAAAACTGTATAATTGAAACACAGGGCAAAAATGCCACAAATGACCCTAAAAATATAAATATACCTGGACTGTGCAAATACGATAATGTTCATGTTACAGTTTTTCCATACCTATTACCTTTAATCGTCCTCTTATTGTTATATTTGAGTGAGATGTTTTCTGTGACTTTATATATTTTAGTTTTTATACATTTTTATTTTGACATATTAGCTCCTTATTTTCTATGTGACCAAGAACAAGTATGTTCCTGCCACACCATTAGACTGACGATGCACCAAAAAGTGGTTTTTGAGTGCGAACGTGTATTATGAAAACATCTATTAGGTAAAATATTGTAATTCTTAAATTCTTACCGATATTTCAATACATCTTGCGTTAATGTCATTCATTGTTAATACACATTCGAAACATCCTTCGCATTGTTGAGCATGAGTAATGTGCATCGAAAGAAAGGTATGAAAATGCAGTCCGTTCACGTCCTGGTCCTCTTAACAGGTGCATAAATGCTGTTAAAAATTATGATAGTTGCCGGCACGTCTTAGGAGAGTATATGAGATTCTTCTGATATCAATTAAACTTTGTAGTTTTATGCTACATTTTTATAAAGGACGATGATCATTTCGTGTGGCAGTTTTTGGCCATTGTCCACATCCATAGACTAGTGGACAGCGTGGTGGATTACCAAGTAGGGCGCCCGAGTTCTATCTCCTGTCGGGTTGGAGATTTTCTGCACTCGGTCACTGGTGGGTGTAGTGCTGTCATCATCATTTCATCATCATTGACACGCAAGTTGCCGAAGTGGCGTCAGCATAAAATTCTTACACCTGGCAGGACGAAAACTTCCTCAGTTGGGGTTTAACGGCCATAATTACCACACAAAATTACCATCATTTGGCCGTTAGACCCCCAGCTGCGATCGTGTTCGGCCTGCCTGTTGCAAGTGTTTTACGTGACGCCACATGGCCGACCAGCGTATTGCTGATGATGAAATGATGACAAGCACACCACAACACCCAGTCCCCGACTGCAGAAAATCTCCAACACGACCGGGAATCGTACCCGAGTCCCCCGCGTGGCAATCTACCACTGGACTCCGTAGGCGGACTTTTTATAAAGGAAATGAAGTGCTCAACTAGAATTGCACAACGAAAGGTGGTACAATTAATATAAACAACATGACCTCTAAGGATAAATACGTAAATCATATGTAGTAATATGTAGAAAATATACAGGGTGGTCTGAATTTCAAGTTACAAACTTCTAGGACTTGTACAGGATAATGAGTACACACCATTTTGGATAGGAACCCATGTCCGGAAACGTATCGTTTCCGTTCTGCGACAGTTCCAATTCAGATGTGTAAGAGGTCAACGTCTGCTTAGCGACAGAGAAAATAATCCCCATTATGCTACAGTTGGTCCTATGGTTGTTTCCTGTTTAAATAGTTTATTGCTTTGTTGCAATAAAATTTAGTTGGTGGTCGCCACATCGAGCCGCTGTTGTAATGCATCAGTAGTTTGCGGCTGGTGCCGTAGATGCTGGGTTCTTGTTGTTTTCGACTAATGTAAACAAAATGTTCAAATGTTTGTTAAGCTTACGGGACTTAACTACGGGGTCATCAGTTCCTAAACTTACAAACTACTTATGAACTACTTACGAACTAAGACGGCACAAATATCCATGCCCGAGGGGGGATTCAAACCCCCGACCGTAGTGGCCGTGCTGACCGTGACTGGAGCGCCTCAGTCACCTCGGCCACCGCGGCCGGCACTAATGTAAACCATAAGGTGTAAATTGTAATAAAAATGCGTAAGTAATAACGGAACGATTCAGTATTCTTTTCAAATTGATTGCAACAACTGCACTGAGTCACGCCTAACTACATTCTTCGAGTTAGGAGTGGATAATTATATGAATTGAAACCGTCGTGGAACGGAAACAATACGTTACCGCACATGGGTTCCTATTCAAAACGTTATGTACTCACTACCCTGTACAGATCCTAGAAGGTTGTAACGGGAATTTTCGACCACCCTGTAGATAGTCTGATGAAGTGGCAGAAATGGTTTATTTGGTTACATCAAAAGTAACGTCCGGCAAGGAAATTTTTTGGGGGAATAGTGTTACGAAGTAGTTCTACCTGTCAGTAGACCAATTAAACGACTAGAATGCACAGATTCTGTATAATCAGCGATCCCAACGAGTATTTTATCTTTGGAATAGTGTACGCATGTCTGATATAATGCAGAGACTTAACTACCTTTAATATATCCAGGAGCATAAGAGAAAGTCCTGTTCTCTCTCCCATTAGGCGGCATATAGAAAATCTTACAAATCTACCAATACTATGGAAAGTGAGAGTTATCGTGACGTTAGTATTCAATTCTTAAGTGGCATTATACCATCAGCAGAAGTTCTTTTGCTTTCGACGCTCTATGTAATCATCTCATTATGCATGCTGTTGTGTCACCGTGGCACGGCGGGGTGGCCGAACGCATTGACGGGCTGCGCTCCGAAGCGCGAGGGTGTTCACTGTCGGAGCTTCGAATCCCCATTAGGGCATGGATGTTTGTCTTCTCCTTAGTGTAAGGTTGTTCATAAGTAGTTTGTATGTTTAAGGACTGATGACCACTTTTCTTTGGGTAAGAGGACGACAGGTTCGTCATTTGGCCCCATGGAATGGACAAACTCGACGACTTTGTTACATCTACATCTAAATACATAATCTGCAATCCATCCAAAGGTGCGTGGCGTAGGGTACTTACTACCACTACTAGTTACTGGCTTTTCTGTACCAATCCGATACCGAATGAGGGATAGATGAATGCTTGTATGCATATCTACGAACCCTAATTTCTCTGATATCTTTGTGGTCTTTACGCGAAATATAAGTTGGCGGCAGTAGAATCGATCGGTAGGCGGCTACAAATTCCGGCTCTCTAATTTATTTCAACAGTGTTTCTCGAAGAGAACGTCGCCTTCCCTCCAGCGACTCCCATTTGGGTTCCCGAAGCATCTCTGTAACACTCGCACATTACAAAACCTACCGCCCGTCTCTGAATTCCTTGTATTTCTTTCTTTAGAACGATATGGGTAGAATCCGAAACACTAAAAAAAAAAAAAAAAAAAAAAAAAAAAAAAATGTTTGTACTACTATGGGACCAAACTACGTTGGTCTTCAGTCCTTAGACTTACAAACTGCTTAAACTAAGTTAAACTAACCGAACGACAACACACACATCCATGCCCGAGGAAGGATTCGAACATCCGACATAGAAGACCGCGCGAACCGTAACGTGACGCTCCAGACCGCTCGGCTGCATCCGCGCAGCTCCCAACCACTTGAGTGATTCTCTGGACGGGTTTGCACAAGCGTTTTATAATTTGTCTCCTTTACAGATGGATTCCATCTTTCCAAAATTCTCCCAATAAACCGAAGTCGTCCGTCCGCCTCCCCCACTACTATCCTTACATAACGTTTTCATATCGCTGTGCAGCGTTACGCCTATATACTTAACTGAAGCGACTTTGTTAAGCAGCGCACTACTAATTATAGAACATTACAGAATTGTTCTTCCTACTCATCTGCATCACCTTACGTTTTTAGACATTTAGAGCTTGCTGCAGTTTCTCAAACCACACAGAAATTTGGTCCACGTTATCCTAATGCAGTTGTTCAACGACGACATCCTCCTGTGTACCACAGCATCATCACCAACCAGCCTTCAGATTATTTCTATACAGTACTAGCTATTAAAATTGCTAGACCAAGAAGAAATGCAGATAATAAACGGGTGTTCATTGGACCAATATATTATACCGGAACTGAAATGTGATTACATTTTCACTCAATTTGGGTGCATAGATCCTGAGAAATCAGTACCCAGAACAACCACCTCTCGCCGCAATAACGGCCTTGATAAGGCTGGCTATTGAGTCAAACAGAGCTTGGATGGCGTGCACAGGTACAGATGCCCATGCACCTTTAACACGATACCACAGTTCATCAAGAGTTGTGACTGGCGTATTGTGACGAGCCAGTTGCTCGGCCACCATTGACCAAACGTTTTCAATTGGTGAGAGATCTGGAGAATGTGCTGGCTAGTACAGCAGTAGAACACTTTCCGCGTCTAGAAAGGCTCGTACAGGACCTGCAACATGCGGTCGTGCATTATCCTGCTGAAATGTAGGGTTTCGCTGGGATCGAATGAAGGGTAGAGCCACGGGTCGTAACACATCTAAAATGTAACGGCCACTGTTCAAAGTGCCGTCGATGCGAACAAGAGGTGACCGAGACGTGTAGCCAATGGCACCCCATACCATAATGCCGGGTGATACGCCAGTATGGCGATGACGAGTACACGCTTCCCATGTGCGTTCACCGCGATGTCGTTAAACACGGATGCGACCATCATGAAGCTGTAAACAGAACCTCGATTCATCAGAAAACAAGACGTTTTGCCATTCGTGCACCCAGGTTCGTCGTTGCGTACACCATCGCAGGCGCTCCTGTCTGTGATGCAGCTGATAGTCCATGTTACTGCAAATGTCTAACTGTTCGTTCAAATGGTTGTTGTCTTGCAAACGTCCGCAGGGATTGAGACATGGCTGCACGATCCGTTAGAGTCATGCGGATAAGACGCATGTAATGTCGACTACTAGTGATAAGAGGCCACTGGGATCCAGCACGGCGTTCCGTATTGCCCTCCTGGACCCACCGATTCCATATTCTGCAAACAGTCATTGGATCGTGACCAACGCGAGTAGCAATGCCCGTTATCGGTCATCGCGATAGGCTTTATCAAAGTCGGAAACGTGATGGTACGCATTTCTCCCCCTGAAACGAGGCATCACAACAACGTTTCACCAAGCAACGCCGGTCAACAGCTGTTTGTGTATGAGAAATCGGTTGCAAACTTTTCTCATGTCGACACGATGTAGGTGTCGCCACCGGCGCCAACCTTGTGTGAATGCTCTGAAAAGGTAATAATTTACATATCACAGCATCTTCTTCTTGTCGGTTAAATTTCGCGTCTGTAGCGTGTCATCTTCGTGGTGTAGCAATTTTGGTGGCCATGAGTGTAGTTACCAATATCTTTCGCAAAAGGAGTGGAATACTAAAACACTTGTACATTGCGTGCGGACCATCTCAGGTACAAGGAGTCTGCCTCCTGAGCTATAACCCATAAGAACTATATTTCGAACTAAAGGTTACTCAGAATGGCAGATTAAGCGTACTGTCTGACCTACCACTATAGTAATACCCCTATAGACCGAAGAAATCACGAAACAGGAGGTAGGAACTGCCTTCATACAATACAGGAGACCACTATGGCGAAAAAACGGGCTCGTGTTAAAGAAGCACAGCGTTACAACCACCTTTTGCCCCCTAATAAAACGCGAGAATTGGTGGAGATACCAAGGAGGATGTCAGTTTCCGGGAGGTCCATGTGTACTGGATTTCATGTCAGTTTTTAAAGAGAAATAATAGACAGACACGGCACACCATCGAAGATCGTTGCCAAGAATACCAGAGGCATACTCGACTGATGTATTCAAACAAGTCGGCGGTGGCAGAACACTGTTTGCCAAATATTCACGCCATTGAGTACGAACGCCCCAGAATTTTTGTACAGACTTCCAAATACTGTGACAGTGTCGTAAGAGAAGTCATCGAAATTCGCACTAGAAACGTGTGGAGTCGGCTTCGGCAGTTGTTGAAGACTACTGTTTTGACTTCAGTACATACCTGTGCCACGACAGCACTACAATTCTTTGCGCCACACTAATCGAAACAAAACACTGCATTTCCGTCGCATCTATTAGATATACGAAAATTAAATAAAATAAATTTTTAAATTATAAGTCTCTTCGTTTGCTATAACTTAAATTAAAGCACATCACATAATGTACGAATGGTCAAATTTTAGAAAAGGGAAATAACATTTACGATGGTAATGGGGATTTGAAAATTCCATTAACAGAACAATAGAATTTGAGATTACGACCAGCAGTACGTTGGTTCAACAACAGCGCCAAAAAAAAAAAAAAAAAAAAAAAAAAAAAAAAAAAAAAAAAAAAAAAAAAAATGTAATGTAATGACACAATCGCTTCTAAAGTTCCCTGTCAGTATACAACCAAGGTAAAAACACTGTAGCGACTGTGGAAATAAATACTTTTCTTGTTTATTGCATGACGGTTTCGACTCCTACGGTCGGTTATGTTCAAACTTCCGACTGTTCATTAATTATTCACGTGAATTGAGCATCCAACTGACGTTCTCCGCAGAATCGATACATAGCGGGTGGCGATTATTAATGCATACAACTGAACAAGACACACTATTCAAACGTTCCATACATCACATTATGCAAAAACTGGGTAATGAAGCGATTCGTCATAATCGAATGGACAATGCTTCTTAGTACCAGCTTACAATTAATCAGTACCTACAATTGCAAACGATTTGGTTACATCTGAAAAATAGTTTAATTATTATGATTATATGTTGCATAAGACGCGTGGTGGAGGCTCACTACGGTTACGGGCAGTGCAGACCAAGCCCAGGTTTATAAGCGCCTACTACTATTCTAAGCTATAAAATGGACCCGTTAATTTCGTAATTGAGTATGTACTTCCTGCATGTCGATGACACGATGTTAGGGTTATACGTGATCAAGTGGTATACCTGTAATTAAAATGAGCCAGCAGTTGTCGGTATTTATGCCACACAAAATGTAACGTTCTGTACAGTAGTTTTAGTCGCCTGTAAAAGCCTTACGGTGAAATAAAAGAAATAATAATTGCAACGCATACGATCTTACGAACAAATTATGTAGTAATAGGACAAACAGACTTGTAAAACTCGAAACCTTCACTAGTGAATGTCACATGCTTTCTCACTCAAAAATGTTTGTAGAGTTTATGGGACTTAACTACGGGGTCATCAGTCCCTAAACTTACAAACTACTTATGAACTAGTTAACACTAAAGACGGCACAAATATCCATGCCCGAGGGGGATTCGAACCCCCGACCGTAGTGGCCGTGCAGACCGTGAGTGGAGCGCCTCAGTCCCCTCGGCCAGCGCGGACAGCGCTTTCTCACTGTCTAGTACCACAGCTTAATGACACTTTATCCATAAATGGCAAGAACTGCCTCGGTAGAGTGAAGAAGATAACTGAGAAAATTATTATATGTTTTACAGAAATAGTGACGGTATTAGATGTTTCTACAAAGACATTTATCACACGGAAGTTGCAGCGATTTCATAATGGATGTCATAAACGTTGTGAAAGGCCATAAATAGGTTTTTACAGAATGCGTGGCAACGCATTCTCTGCAACTTGCCGCTATACTGACCACAAAGTTGTCATATAGTCTTTGTGCAAGGAGTTTCTTTCCACCATCATGGTGCACGTTGTCGCGTTGCAGTAAGATACCATAACTCAGGCGACACGACGTATATGGTATTTAATTTGGCGCAAGGGCATGCCAGCTCATGCGCCGAATACAAGTGTGAAGAAAATAAACTTAACACAGGCACATAACTTATTTATTATTGAGGAGTTATTCCACTGTTGTCTTTGAGAACAGTTGCAACAATTCCAGAAATGGATTCGAAAAGTACTTTTGTAGTTTGCAAGAGAATGTTATCTATCGTTCTACCATAACGTTCAGCATTTACTTCAACGATGTAGAAACCGAAAATTTGCTCCTTAATCTCCGTTCCAAACCGTGCGTTAAGATTCCAGTTACGTGGCAACATGATGATTTTTCTGTTGGTTCAAAGTCGACAGCCATATCTTATCTAATTTCAAAACTTCTTCTTTTCTGTTTAAATTATTGTGGTGTTTCTGTATTTCTATAGCTGCTCTGTACATGCGTGTATAATAATGCGAGGTCTTGACTAGCATGCTAGTTTCACTAAATATTATTTCATGATCATCCTGTGTAAAGACATACTCTGTCACGACTGACTTGTCTATGTGACCCAGACGATAATTCTTTTTATGTTCCAATATGCGGGCATTAACACTTCTTTTTGTTGTTCCTATACACACCATGCCACAGCTACAGGGAATTTTATATACTCCAGGCGTTGTTAGGGGATGTCGTACGTTTTTCACCGATCGTAAACATTCAGTATTTTTTTTAGTGTGTCTAAAGAGGGTTTCCACTTAAAACCTGGCCCAAACTCTCCCACTGCAGTCCGTAATTATGGGGATGAAAGGAAGAAACACTTTTCCAGCCGACAGTGGTTGTTTCGGTTTGTTTTCGGACACTTTTCTGGTTGGATGGATCTATCTCTTTATCGGTGTATCCATTTTTCTTGATAGCTGTTTGCAAATTGCTTAATTCATCTCTCAGATAAATAGACTCACAGATATTAGCAAGATCTACCAATGTTTTAATGACACCAAAACATTTCCGTGCTATTGAGCATTGCTCATGCTAAAAATAAATGTATGTTGATTTTCACAGTTGTAAGTAAATAGCTGTCACGGAAGTGCGGAAATATGATTGGGTAACAAGTAAAAACAGGTTTTCTGCGCATCAGGCGCACTTTCTATGCAAGTGATCTTCTTTGTACTTTTCAGTTCTGATGGTGGCACCAAGATCCGCAGAAACCCGTTAACAAAAGGGGAGCTTGACAATATCATAATAGGTTTAAGAGAACAACAGATCGTGCTCAGCAATATGTGTAAATTGTTAAATACTACTGAATTGAAATTTCACGTGTGTATTCAGTTTTGTAACTAATATCAACAAAATTAGTGTGTTCAAAGCATGAAGTCCAATAAACCTAGAAATGATTTGAAATTTCAGTTACAGATTTTTATACACAAGATATGTCGTAGGCCATCAGTTCTCAGATGGGTTTGACGCAGTTCTACTCACTACCCAGTTCTGTGTAAGCTTCTTCATCTGAAAATAAGAACTTCATCCTTTTGAATGTGTTTCCTGTATTCGTACCTCAGTCTCCCTCGACAATTTTTACCCCTCATACTTCCTTCCAATGCTGAGTTGACGATTCCTTGATGTCTCAGAATGTGTTCCAGTACTCTTTCCCTTCTCTTAGTCAGGATATCCCAAAGACGTCTTTTCTGTTAAGCACCTTCTCATTAGTTACGTGATCAACCCATCTGTTCTTCAACATTCTTCATCAGCGCCACATTTCGAAAACCTCTATCCATTTCCTCTCTGAACTACCGTCCACGTTTCACTTCTATACAAGGCAACACACCACACAAATGCCTTCAGAAAATCTCGTTACACCCAAATTAACATTCGATGTTACCAAATTTATCTTTTTCGAAAAATCTTTTCTTCCCATTGCTATTATGTATTTTATACCCTTTGTATAGCGACCACCATGTGTTATTTTACTGCCCACGTCACAAAACTCATCTATCAACTCTATTGTTTTGTTACCTTACCTAATTCCGTCACCATCATCTGATTTTCTTAGACTGCATTCCATTACAATTGTTTTTCTCTTGTTGATAATCATTCCAACACACCCTCCATTCCGCTCAACTGCTCGTCCAGTTGATTTGCCGTATCCGACAGTATTACAGTAACATCAGCTATAATCAGTGTCTTTACCATCATCTTAAATTCCTTCTTAAATTTCTCCTTGCTTTCCTTTACACCTTGCTCAATGTACAAACTGAATAATAATGCAGAAAGGCTAAAATCCTGTATTTTTCCATTAGCAACCAATGACTTCCTTTCATGCCCTTCGACTCTAATAACTGTTGTCTTGGTTTTCAACAAGTCGTAAATAACTTTCCGTGATCTATCTTCTGAGATAGTAGACAAATCGAAGGACTATATTCGAATCTCCCTTGCAACAGATTTCTCCAAACCTGTGGGTAATGCAAACAGATCTTTTACGAGGTGAGCTTTCGCCAGCTTTTCCATCCTCCTGTAAATAATTCGTGTTAAATTTTGAAACCAGGAGTTATTAAACATATGGTGCTGTAATTTTCACACCGGTCTGCACCTACTTTCTTCGAAATGGGGATCTTTATATTCTTCTTAGAATCTGAGGGTATTTCGCCTGTCTCCTGTATCTTACGCGCCAGGTGATATAGTATTGGTGTGACATTCTGTCCCAGAGCCTCCCATATCTGTGAGTATAGGTCGTCTACTCCAGGGGCCTTATTTCGACTTAGGTCTTTAAAGGCTTCGTCAGATTCTTCTCTCGGTGTAGTATGTCCTATTTCCTCTTCATTTATTTCCTCTCCCCTTCCTACAATATTGTCTCTAAGTTAATTTCCTTTGTAGAGTCCCTCTACATACTGTATCCACCTTTCAGCTTTCCCTTTCTTGCTGGAAACTAGTTTTCCATCTGAGTTATTGATATGCATACAGCTGTTTCTCTTGCCTCCGTTTCTTTTATTTTCCTGAAGGCGGTATCGATTTTTCTCCTAGTTATACATTATTGTACAGACTTCCATGTGCATTCTAACCATCCCTGCTTAGCCATTTTGCTCTTCCTGTCAACTTCATTTCTTAGTCGTATGTACTCCATTTTACCTACTTCACTTATTGCATTTTATAACTTTTCTTTTCATCAATTAAATTTAGTATTTTTTTGTAATATCCAAGCATTTTTGTTTTTGCAGGTCTTGCATTTCTACCTATTTACTCCTTTGTTGCATTCACTCTTACGTCTCTCAAAGCTGCCCATCCTACGTCTACTATTTTATTTCCACACCGTTTCTGTCAATTTCTGCGTAAAGCTCCCTCTGAATTTCTCAAGAAGTAGTATGCAAAAGCAGGAAACCCGATATTCGTAAAAATTATTTGAAATTTCAACGGTACTTTTTCTACAAAATTTAAAAATTCCTTAAAAACAGATCTTTGAGGGGTCCAGTGAGCGAGGGGGTTATGCCACATTACACGAAATATTGAGCTTTGCCCATTTTCAGCATTCTCGTCCCATCTTGCGTCTATCCTGTTAACTAGACTCACGTGGCATGGCTTTTTCTGGAGCAGTTGTTGTAAGTTCTTGAATGCGCCCTTGCGGTCATTTTGAGTAAGAGGAGGAGCTATGCCACTTACCGTTGTTGTCTGCTTTTTCAGTTGCAGACGTGCCAACATAGAAGTGTTACAGAATGTTTTAGCAGTTGTAAGGGTAGAACATGTAGTTCAAAAAACGTACTTGTTGCTCCTTTTGTTGCTTCTTTTATAACTATAAAACGTAATTTGCATTATGTCTCAATCTTGTAAAATAGTGTTATGCCAATCTTCTGTGTAAGTAAGTTGTAGTACTACTGGTTGGTTGGTGGTCTTGTTGTGTAATAGTACGTAAATCATAGATCCTTGTATATCAGAGAATGCTGAAAGAGGTGGTGAAAAACGTACGGTCGGGGGTTCGAATCCCCCCTCGGGCATCGATATTTGTGCCGTCCTTAGTATTAGCTAGTTTATAAGTAGTTTGTAAGTTTAGGGACTGATGACCGCGTAGTTAAGTCCCATAAGCTCTACAAACATTTTAACATTAAAAAAAAAAAAAAAAAAAAAAAAAAAAAAAAAAAAAAAAAATCTGACAAATGGAAGAGAGACTTGTTAGAGGTGACGCCTGGAGGATAGCAACCATCGCTGCTCCGGTGCCCGTCTGGTTAGCTACTTATAGACTGCTCTATGTGTTAGTGTCCATGAGTAGCTAACCATCGGGGATGTGGGGCAGCGATGGTTGCCTATCGTCCAGGGGTCAATTCTCAGACTATTTATAATTCGGGCATCAAATGATTAAATTATGTAGGATGTCAGTGCCATCTGTTGCTACTATTAATTATTCTTCTGCCATACTTTGTCCCCCTTCGCCAATAATAGTCTGTCGCAATTTGTCAGCATTCTGCCGGGGAGTGTTATTTTCACAGCGTTTTAAGTGGCAACTGTAATTAATGAAAGCCTACAATGTCAAAATCAGTGTTATTTACATTAAAATTGACGTTTTTCCTTTTCCTTAATTTGCATAACAATAAGTTAAGACGAAAAATGTGACCCCTTCATTATATAAATAATGCCTCAATACAGCGCTTTAGGAAACTCAATTTATCTCCATTTCTCCTCAGAGCAGCATAGCTCCCTCTCTTACTAGACCCCTAATTTCAGTCAGTTGGTGGGAAATGGCAGCTTCCTACGACAGCACCAGCACTGGCAAGTGCTAATCTTACCAGGGAGTGTTCACGCTCCTTACCGTCTATCGGGCTTCTCGGCGTGAGGCGGTGACCTCATTCGACGGAAACCTGCAGCTGGTTCTGAGGACCGGCTCCCCTCTGGGTCGCCCTCAGTGTCTGCGGGTGTAATCTGGCGCCCCCTGCCGGATGGGCCGCAAAGCCGCCCGCCTGCCGTTACCCTGGATTTATGCCTCGGTCTGGGGGACCAGCATAAGCAGATTGAACTTGGACGATGCTGCGCGGTGCTCCAGTATTAGTCATACTCCCCACTTCCCAGTGGTAGCCGCGGGACTGAGGAAAGGAAGGCGTCGCTCCTCTTCTGCAGCTGGTCCCAGATACGGGGTGCGAGAGAAGTCGTAAAACCTTCTGCTTAAAAAGAGGGGGCGCGGGAATTTCTTTCTCTAGCGCTAAATCCCGATAAAACGCAACCGAGTAGGTTGCGACCTGCTGAGATGCCCCTGAATTAATTGGCTTCTTTAGAGGCAATCCGATTTTATAACCTTTTTTTTTTTCACGGTACTTGTAAAAGTTTCATTACCATTTTCGCTGAATCCTCCGGCGTATCTCGTAATATTTGATTACTTTACTAAAACGTAAAATTTTCCATACACTGGTGGGATAATGTAGGAAGTTAGAAAAAGACTAAAACTCCCGTGTTACAAATCCATTTTCATATCTATATAGAATGTCGAGGTCATTACCGAAAGTGTACGTACAGCTATAAGGACAACTTTTACAGTTTCTACAACCCCGTAGATTGTATGGGGCAAGAGGACTTTCAAAGTTTTTGGAGAATGGAGGAAGGAAGGAAAATTCGACAAGAGTGAACGTCTCGTTGACATCTACATCTACAGGGCATATTCTGAAAATCACATTTAAGTGCCTGGCAGACGGTTCATCGAACCACCTTTATACTATTCATCTACCATTCCATTCTCGAAAAGCGCGCGGGAAAAAAGAACATCTGAATCTCTCCGTTCGAGCTCTGATTTCTCGTATTTTATTTTGATGATCACTTATACCTATGTAGGTGGAAGTCAACAATATATTTTCACATTCGGAGGAGAATGTTGGTGATTGTAGTTTCGTAAGTAGACCACACAGCAGTGATAAACGCTGTTGTTGTAATGATTCCCATCCCAGATCCTGCATCATTTCCTTGACGCTGTCTCCCCTGTATCGTGACATTACAATACGAGCTGCACTTCTTTGGAGTCTTCAGATCGCTTCCGTCAAACCCACTTGATAAGGATCCCACACTGGCCAGCAATACTACAAATGAGGACGGAAAAGCGTAGTGCATGCATTCCCTTTAATAATTCTGTTGCATCTTTAAGTGTACTGCCAATAAAACGCAGTCTATGGTCCGCATTTCCTACGACATTATCTACGTGTTCTTTCCAGTTTAAGTCTGCTGTAACAGTAATTCGTAGCTATTCATGGGAGTCATTACAGAGGAGTCATTGGAGAGACCGGGACACATGCTCGTATAGCTTTTAAGGATGGGTAAACAAATCGGCCGTGTTCTTTGAAAAGAGTCATCCCGGCATTTGAAAGGAATGGTTTACGAGAAACACGGAAAGCCTAAATCAGAATGGCCAGAGGGGCGTTTGAACCCGTCCTCCTGAGTGGAAGATAATGTTGTGAAAAACATTAATCATATCGCGCTCGTATGAAACTTCACTTGTAGTTGTACTGAACATAACATTCTATTTGGCAAATACTGTACACAGCTTGTAAAGAACTTTGGTTAAGTGGACCTAAGTACTTTTTTCAGGAAGGAATGACCAGAATAGTATGAGTGCCACGGAAACCGTGACATGGCTACAGTTGTGTTCGATAGTGGCATTTACTACTTAATGGCTTGCGTGGTGTGTTGCGGCCGCAATTTTCACTTTTTTACATTTTATCTCCTCCACGTTTGTCGAGCACTACATAACAATTCCGAAAGCAATGAAACTCTATCCACAATGCATGTTCTATACTATACATAAAAATACTTCATTATATGAATAAATTTTAAATTCTCCTGTTTCGGCTTCATTCAACGTGAGAAGGAAACAAACATCTAATAACGAGAGTAACATTGAACTTCCAGTTTACTTATGGGGTACAGTAATAATAAAACCGCTGCTCAGCGATACGTAACTTCTATACATTGTTCAAAAGTAATGAACGAAATCTGCGCTGTTACTTTGTAAAACAATGTCCAACTGACTCCTTCATTTATCGTATAAACCAATGATCTGACAAGTGCGACTGGTTCTTGATCTAAGGGTTGAAAGCTAACTCGATTATCAGTACATAAAAAAATAATTTCGTGTGACTCAATGGCTTGTGCAATTCTTTTCGTTTACTTTAGGTAGTTTTTAAGTCTAAAGACGGATGTCGACAACCGTTTGATTTCATAGGTTGTCAAATATTTGAAATTTTTAATTTCTTTTCAGTGACAGCAGCTTAAAATTCGGCCAAAATACATGAAATATTACATCTACATAAATACTCCGCTAAACATATGTAAGTGCATCGTAGAGATGTTCATAACACCGCTTTGATAATATTTCTAAATCGTTCCGTTCGCTAATAGCGCGCGGGAAAAAGGAACACGTAAGTTTATCCATTTTAGATCTGATTTCTCTTATATCACCATTTTAGATCTGATTTCTCTTATATCAATATAAACTGAAATTCACAAACCCTGATGCGGTTTTTCGTCTCGAACATGTCCAAAAAATTTAAGGTTCTTCTGGTAGATCTGTGCTCTGCGGTCGTACGTTTTGGTTCGTTTTTGATTGTTCGTTGAATATTTGGAATCGAACCCAGACCGACATGCTTACTAGACAGACGTCTTACCACTAGCACACCACATCACATCACTAGCAACTAAGGCGCCTCGGGGTACTGTAAACATGACTTCCCTCCATGTCACAAGCTTTAATTCAGCTTCTGTGTTCCATAGAATATTGCCACTACTGCCAAGGCTCTCCATGCAGCGGTATAGCAACTCGGCAATAGACACATTGGAACAATCCTGCCTTTAATATTAGGGCAAGATGATATAAATATCAATATAAATAGAAATTAACGAACCTTGACACAGTTTTTTGTCTCTTTATCTTAAATGCCTTTGATACGTTCGAGACGAAAAACCGTCTCACGGTTTGTGAATTTCTATTTAAACTGGCATTTATACCACCTTAGCCTAAGGTTAACGGCAGGATTGTTCCCATGTGTCCATTGCCGACGTGCTATTCCGCTGCATGGAAAGTCTTGGCAGTAGTGGCAACATTCTATGGAACACAGAAGCTGAATTAAAGTTTGTGACGTGGAGGGAAGTCGTACTTAGACTATTCCGAGGCACCTTAATCGCTTTTGGTGTGCTGGTCTAGTGGTCCGGACGCCGTGGCCCATCGCGCCCGGTCAGGGGGCTAAACGTCCTCTGTAATAAAAGAAGCTGAGCCAAATTTCCAACAAACAACCAAGAATGAACTAACTAACGTCCGCTAAACCATACATCTAATGGAAGAAAAAAAAAATATTGGTAAGACGTCTGGCGGGTAAGATTCCCGGCTGCATCACAAAATCACAAACTTTAATTCATTGCTTCACCTTTATTTTAAATCTCTTT
The DNA here is from genome assembly GCA_026315105.1 of Locusta migratoria. Classification (NCBI taxonomy): domain Eukaryota; kingdom Metazoa; phylum Arthropoda; class Insecta; order Orthoptera; family Acrididae; genus Locusta; species Locusta migratoria. The sequence continues at coordinate 274,681,563 of CM048744.1, read as the reverse complement.
GATTTATCTTACTTTATCTTTTAGTTTGTCAGACAAGCAACTTGCTACTCCGACACCGGATATGGAATTGAGAGCATACTTTTTACTTGGTAAGTCACTATACACTCTATGACAGACGGTCCCGAATGCGAAAAAAAGTATGACGAAGGAAACATCGGGAGGGGATGGAGGTGAACAGAGAAAAGGGAAGAGGAGGTGGAACGAAAGAGGAGGGGAGAGGAGGTGGAGAGAGAAGGTGAGATGTGGTCGATAGGGAGATGGAAGAAGGTAAAGATAACATGAATAAATATGCAGGGTGGTCCTAAAATATATGCCAAAACTGAAACGGCACATAGAAAGGACCGAAATAAATAGATTTCGTGTAGGAATGTGTGGTGGGTAATAAGATATTACAGCACTAGCGTTTTCGTTGGTGTGAAAGATAGGAAACTGAAAAGGGAAGGAAAGACAAACATTCGAAAGAGCGACCACCAACAGCGATACAAGATTCACAGTGCATGGATCGGCGTACAGTGGAAGAGACGTTATTCATGTCGACCACATGCCCAGCAGCAACAGACTCGCGGACAACTAATTCTTCAAATGTGACCTGACTCTCATACAACGGGCATTTATCATGACTACGAAGGAAGACTTGCACGCCGGTTAAATCGAGTGGACGGGTTGTCCAGGGAACTGGTTCATCCCGTCCTATCCATTGCTACATCGCTGGCCGTAGACAGCGTCCAGGTGATCCAAAAACAATAATAATAATAAATAAATAACAATTTGTATAGCTTTTGGGACTTAACTAAGGGGTCATCAGTCCCTAAGCTTACAAACTACTTATGAACTAGCTGATACTAACGACGGCACAAATTTCCATGCCCGAGGAGGGATTCGAACCCCCGACCCTGGCCGTACAGACCGTGACTGGAGCGCCTCAGTCCCCTCGGCCACCACGGCCGGCTCCAGGTGATCCCTGACATTTCCACTGAAGTGCAGTGGCGCTCCATCGCGCTGTAAACACATTCGTCTACGAACAGCTAGTGGAACAGCGTCCAGACATTCACGTAACACCTCCTGTAGGAGGCAAGCCACCAGATGGTGTGTGGCTGACGATACCCTGAATACCACTATCGGTTCTCCCTGCTATTCCAGTCACGTATTGTCCGCGGAAAGAAAGATTGTCGGTATGCCTCTGTGTGGGCTCTAATCTATCTGATTTTATCCTCATGATCTCTTCGTGAGATATACGTTGGAGACAGCAATATACTGCTAGACTCCTCGGTAAAAGTAATGTTTTGTGTCTCGTTTCCGCCGGTTGTCCTGGGTATCGGTGGCCGAGTAGAGAGAGACCGACACAGGAAAGAAGGATGCACGCGTGTGCGGCTACAGAGTCTGAGTTGACTAGCCAGTGGGACAGCAGAAACTGGAAACACTAAGCTACATTAGTACAAGATATATATTTCGAAGAAATATTACAATACTTAACTTTGTTAACTGAAGACTGGTGGAATGCAGTGATGACAGACATTCCTAGTGGCTGTCTGATTCTCAAGAGAACGATGCAGTTCAGTCGTGGCCACAGCAGAGGGCGCTCGTGGCCGACGTCGTAAGAACGCCGCGCCGTGCTTGCATGGCGGCGCGCGGCGAAAGTACGTGGCGCGCAATTCAGACTTGTGCGACACCACAGTATGTATTCGAAACTTCGACAGAAGTCCGTGCCGAGCGACAAAGCGTCTCTCCTGCAGACTCTTCCACTGGAGTTTATCAATTATCTCCGTAACACTTTCATAATTACCAAATGGTTCTGTAACAAAGTGCGCTGCTCTCCGTTGGATCTTTTCTACTTCCTCTATCAACCCCACACTGGTGAGCAGTATTCTAGCTGTGGGCGAACACGTGTACTCTAATCCACTTCTTTTGTTTTCGGACTGCATTTCCTTTGGATTCTTCCAATGAATCTAAGTCTGGCATCTGCTTTACCGACGACTGACAGTATATGGTCGTTCCATTTTTAAATCACTAATGTCTTACTCCCAGATAATTTGTGCATTTTATTGCTTCCAGTTGCAGATCTGCTATAGTGTAGCTAAATGATACAGCGTCTTTCTTTCCATGTACTCGCAGCAAATTACACTTGTCTACATTGAGAATCAATTGTCATTCCCATGCAGATCCTCCTGCATTTCAATACTGTTTTCCATTTTCAATTTGCTTTCATGCTAGCGGTGTATTATGTCATTACAGACCACACTTTCCTATATGAAATCTGCTTAGGTTGGTCAAATACATGCGCTGTTTCGATCTAGACATAGATTTTAGGACGACATAGTATATTCTGGAATCACCAAGCTTTCAGCTGGTGTCACGGTAAACACAATACTAAATGATACGAGGCGCGTCCAGAAAGTAAGTTCCGTTTCGTTATATAAAACGAACGGGTACAGATACAGAAAAAATCTTGATTGTACAAAAATCTACAACTGTGAAGCTATTTTTCTACATAGCTTCCTAAATTTTCTACGCAATTGTCATAGCATGGCACAAGGTTTTGTGTGCCTTTGTCATAGAATGTTGCCGCCTATGTATTCAACCATGCGGTAACATGTTCTTTCAGCTCGCCATCATCGTTGAAGTGTTGTCCACCAAGGACAGATTTTTAGGTGTAAGAAGAGGATTACTGTCAAAAGATTTTTTTCACGATAATGCCTGACCTCACACACAGAATGTGACCAAACAATTCTTACGGAAATTTCAATGGGACCTGTTTGATCATCCTCCGTACATAATGAAACTTTCACTCTGCAGCGGAGTGTGCGCTGATTTGAAACTTCCTGGCATATTAAAATTGTGTGCCGGAACCGGGACTCGAACCTGGGACCTTTGCCTTTCAAGGGCAAGCGCACTACCGACTGTGCTATCGCGACACGACTCACGATGCCGCCTCACAACTTTACTTCCGCCAGTACCTCGCCTCCTACTTTCCAAACTTCACAGGAGCTCTCCTGCGAAACATGCATCGGCATCGTGAGTCGTGTCGGGATAGCACAGGTGCCTACAATTTGTATAATTTTGTGCAATAAAAATTTTTTCTGTATCTGTGTACAATTTCATTTTATTACCAAACGGAACTTACTTTCTGGACGCGTCTCGTATAATGATCCAAACAACAGATACTGCCTGATACACGCTGACCACATTGCCCGTATTACTGTACTTGCCTGTTACGGTAAACTCCGGGGTGAAATAGCATCACGTGCGGAACTGTTAAACGGTTACCACGCGATGCAACATGTACGAGGAAACTTTTTCCGTGCCACCGCGAGTAACAAAGTGCGGAATGAGAGTCAAAGTACTTTGCGCGGCGGAGAAAGTTCTCGGAATTAAAAACAATGGGGAGGGAGTCGGGAGCAGAAGGGAGGGAAACTTGCGTAATGCCGGCAGTTTTTGTGGTTTGTGGCTCGCCGCAACTCTGGCACCTGTTTCCCGACGGAAGGGTCACAGAGGCGTGAGCTGAGGGGGCGGGGGTGGTGGGTGGGGTGAGTGTTGCAGGCGACCGCAGAGGACGGAATCAGGGTGCGCCGGGAAGGAAGGGCGGTGGCGGCGAGGAGCCGGAAACTTGGCCGGCCGCTACACCGCCACCCCTCCCCGCGCCTAAGCCCGCGCATGAATATTTCATGGCCGCTGGCCGGGGTGCGGCTAATCCTGCCGCCGGGCTCACCCCGCACCCCAAGGCCGTTCTTATTAATGCCCGCGGCGTTTATTGAAACCGCCCCAGTTGTACACTGACAGTAGAGTGACAGTTTGAATAACAGTTATCTCCGTACTAGCCCTGGCACCGGGCATTGCTCGAATATTTATTTACTTATTTCATTCCACTATTGGCTCATCTCCGCTCCCTGTCCATCTCTTCCTCCCTCTGTCCATCTCTTTATCCCTTCCTCTCTCTCTCTCTCTCTCTCTCTCTCTCTCTCTCTCTCTCTGTCCGTCTCCTCGCCCCACCCTCTATCTACTTCCGCCGTCTTCTCTATTGGCCCATCTCCTCTTGCTCCTCTCCCTGTCCATCTCTTTCTCCCTCTGTCCATCTCTTTATCCCTATCCCTCTATCTGTTCGTTTCCTCTTCCCCCCTCTATCTACTTCTGCCGTATTCTGCTGCTCCCCCTCGATATCCGTGCACCTGTCTGTCATATCTTTCCTCCAGTCCAATCACTATACTCTTCACCCCTCTTTCCCTTTACCTTCTTCCCACAGCCTCTCTGTACTTCTCCTCTTCTCTCTTTTCATTTCCTGCACCAATCTTACAAGGTGTATTTGCAAAGTGTCTCGTGGGCATTGACTCCATCATGTTTTGTTCGCTGGCCTAACCGATCCCGTAGATCAGTGTTTTCCAATTTTTCGAATATGCGACCCTGTTCCAAATATAAATAATATGACGACACACCCACCATCCACAGGAACCGTAACAAAATTATGTTATATCTAAGGAAACACATTTAATTGCTTCTTCTATTTTCTTGTATTGGTGGCCTGCAGCACGTTTGATGTCTTTCACAGACATGATATATTGTTGCGTTGAAATTCAAGCAGGCTTGACTTCGAAGGCAGGGTTGTCGAGTGAACGCAGCACTTATACTGAAAGCAGGTTTTTTGCAAACTGAGTCGTACACGTAGCACTGACTGCCCCTCAGAAATTAGAAGAATACTTAACATAGAATAAGAAACAAGTAGAAATTACAAGTTAACATAAGAAACATGTAGAACATTTTGGAAATGTTAATTAAAAAGAAATAAATGTTTGCCGGTGGACGGGATTGAACCAGCGACCGTCAGCACAGCAGTACGTTGGATCTTTCCTACTTCCTCTATCAACCCCTTGCGCCACGCCGGCAGTTGCTTAATGTGGGGTCTCGCGGCAATATTAAATAAATCCAGGAACCTGCTTAACTGATGTTATATTTATTTTGCAATAGTTCTATTTGGGCATAGCAACATTTTCAAGCTCATTATGTTCTGATCTATGGTATATTATTCACCTGGTGCGGTCGCTGTCAAATTTCTGTCACATTAAATACCCTAGAAAAATACTAATTCTTAATCTTCAATTAAACAGTGAATCAATTTAAAAACGTTCACATCACGGTGGTAGCGTCTAAATAAATGAGATTTTTTGTCGTTTTTCTTACGACAGCAACCGCACCACATTCATTTTGTACATTATATTAGAACATAATGAGCTTGAAAATGGCGCTATGCTGAAATAGATCCTGGATTTATTTAATATACCGGGTGATCAAAAAGTCAGTATAAATTTGAAAACTTAATAAATCACGGAATAATGTAGATAGAGAGGTAAAAATTGACACACATGGTTGGAATGACATGGGGCTTTATTACAACCAAGGAAAAACAAGAAACGTTCAAAAAATGTCCGACAGATGGCTTTCATCTGATCAGAAAACCAATAATTAGCATAACTAATACAAAGGAAAGATGATGTTCTTTACAGGAAATGCTCAATATGTTCACCATCATTCCTTAACAAAAGCTGTAGTCGGGGAATAATGTTGTGAACAGCACTGTAAAGCATGTCCGGAGTTATGGTGAGGCATTGGTGTCGGATGTTGTCTATTAGCATCCCTAGAGATGTCGGTCGATCACGATACACTTACGACTTTAGGTAACCCCAAAGCCAATAATTGCACGGACTGAGGTCTGGGGACCTGGGAGGCCAAGAATGACGAACGTGGCGGCTGAGCACACGATCATCATCAAACGACGCGTGCAAGACATCTTTCATGCGTCTAGCAATACGTTTTTTCTAATTAAAACCCATCTCATTCCAAGCATGTGTGTCAATTTTTACCTCTCTATCTACGTTATTCCGTGATTTATTAAGTTTTCAAATTTATGCTGACTTTTTGATCATTCGGCATACAGGGTGAGTCACGTAACATTACCGCTGGATATATTTCGTAAACCACATCAAATACTGACGAACCGATTCCACAGACCAAACGTGAGAAGAGGGGCTAGTGTAATTGGTTAATACAAACAATAAAAAAATGCACAGAAGTATGTTTTTTAACGCAAACCTACTTTTTTTTAATGGAACACCGTTAGTTTTGTTAGCACATCTGAACATATAAACAAATACGTAATCAGTGCCGTTTGTTGCATTGTAAAATGTTAATTACATCCTGAGATATTGTAACCTAATGTTGACGCATGAGTACCACTCCACCGCTGTTCGATCGTGTGTATCGGAGAGCACCGAATTAAATAGGGATCCAAAGGCAACGGTGATGTACCTTAGGTACAGAAGAGACTAGAACAGCACATTACGTCCACATGCTAACACCTTTATTGGTCTATTTCACTGACGCACATGTACATTACCATGCGGAGTGAGGTACACGTATACACGTGGTTTCCATTTTCAATTACGAAGTGCAATAGAGTGTGTCCCGACATGGCAGGCCAATAGACGTTCAAAGTGGTGACCATCATTTGCTGCACACAATTACACTCTATGGCGTAATGAATGTCGTACAGTCCGCAGTACATCTGGTGTAATGTCGCCGCAGGCTGCCACAATACGTTGTTTCATATCCTCTGGGGTTGTAGGCACATCACGGTACACATTCTCCTTTAACGTACCCCACAGAGGTGTAAGATTAGAGGAACGGGCTGGCCAATTTATGCATCCTCCATGTTCTATGAAACACCTGTCGAACATCCTGTCAAGGGTCAGCTAAGTGTTGATTGCGGAATGTGCAGGTGCACCATCATGCTGATACCACATATGTCGACGCATTTCCAATGGGACATTTTCGAGCAACGTTGGAAGATAATTCTGTAGAAACGAGATGTATGTTGCACCTGTTTGGGCCCCTGAAATGAAGTGAGGACCAATGAGATGGTCGCCAATGATTCCGCACCATACATCTACAGTCCACGGTCGCTGTCGCTCTACCTGTCGGAGCCAGCGAGGATTGTCCACGAACCAGTAATGCATGTTCCGTAGATTCACTGCCCTGTGGTTTGTGAAACCCGCTTCATCTTTAAACAAGTAGAACTGCAACGCATTCTCTGTTAATCCCCATTGACAGAATTGCACTCGATGATTAAAGTCACCACCATGTAATTTTTGATGTAGGGAAACATGAAACGGGTGAAAGCGGTGACGATGCAGTATGCGCATGGCACTACTTTGACTCAGTCCACCGGCTCTCGCAATGTCCAGTGTACTCCTGTGTGGGTTCACGGCAACAGCAGCTAACACACCAACTGCACCCGCATCTCCTGTGATGGGCCTTTTACGGACCCGTTTGCGTGCCATCCCTGTTGCATACAGTTGGCGGTAGATGTTTTGAAATGTGCGGCACGTTGGATGCTCTCTGTCCAGGCACCGTTCTGCATCACCCTGCAGGCTTCAGCTGCATATGAGTATCATCTCCGTCTTTTCAGAGTTGGAATACACCATGGTCACAGTTCCTACAACACTATACTATCACAGACGTCTGGTAACACAGTGTACTACATTTAGTCTGCGTGCAAAGACGAATGCAGAATAACACTAGCAGCAAGCGCAACATGCGGACACTGCAACAGCTAGACCAAACCACAACAGTGCACTACAGCCACACTCGTAAACACAGTCGTCATCGTAAACATGTCCCTGCAGATGCTGCTCGCTGGCCGTGGCCCGTGTTTGTTACAACATGCAACTGAACGTCGGAGGTTTCAAGCGTCAACTTTAGGTTACAAAATCTCCGGATGTAATTAACATTTTACAATGCAACAAACGGCACTGATTACGAATTTGTTTATATGTTCAGATGTGCAAACAGAACTAACGGGGTTTCATTAAAAAAACATAGGTTTGTGTTAAAAAACATACTTCCGTGCATTTTTATTGTTTGTATTAACCAATTACACTGCTTAACGATTGTTCCGAATTTCAGGCAAGACTCAAACGTATAATGCTCATTAAGAAAGGTCCTACTATATAGCCAATTTGTGAAGAAGTATATCTTCTTTTCGAATGTTTCAGAATTATTTATTGTATCAAATTCTCTTACCTCTCGATTGATTCCTGAAAACAGATTTCAGACTTTGGAGTTGCTCATCATTAGCACGCTCTATTATAAAACAATCAGTGATCTATTCAAGGAACTCAGTAATTTTATTTTTTATGTTGTAAGTACTTCCTGCTATGACTGCGTCACTCCCGAATGAGACTTTGCGACTCCTCTGGGAGTCTCGACCCACAGATTGACAAACACTGCACTGAATGGCAGTAATGTACATTTCAGATTCCTATGCTGACCGGTGAGTAACAGACAGTCAATTGCATGCAATTCTTGTATGTGGCAGTGTATATTGACTCTTTCAGAAATGTATCATCTCGGTACTTTGATAGACGCCAAAAAAGCGATACAGAACTTCTCTCTTGCAGCGTCAGCCACTGCAGTTTCTTGATCATCTCCGTGACGCTTTCACGTTTACTAAATGAGCTCGTAAAGAAGCCTGCTGTTCACCATAGAATATTCTCAATGTTTTCTATGAAGTCTTTCTGCCATGGTTCCCACACTGATGAGCAGTACTGATGTGTCGGCAGAACAATTATTTTGTAACATTTTATTTATTTATTTATTATTTTATTTTTCTATATTATATTTTTAATATTTTTATGGATTTTAGTCTTGCATCTACCTTTCCCATGATTCATTTATGTAGTCGTTCCATTTGAAATCGTTCCTTATATGTCTGTCAGATATTTTATGGAACAGTTTCCAGTGTTCGCTTTACTATTGTCTAATAAAATAAAGGAGCATTTTATCCTTGTAATTTCACACAATTCTTTACGTGTTGAGTCAGCTGCCATTGCGACTTGTCGATCTACTACAGCGTCTTTTGCGAGAAGAATCATTGAACTCCAACTGCTGTCATGGACGTCAGTAATATTGTGAAAAACATAACTCTTCAATCCAGTCCCACTGTTGGATTTATACTCTATATCCTATCACTATGTTATTAAGGCAACAATGTGGAAACGTCTCGAACGTCATGGAAAAGACGAAACACAGTATGTACTTGGGATACTGTATGTCGTGCTTTCTGAGCCTCGTGGATGAATACTGCGAGCTTAGTTGCACATGATCGCTGCTTGCGGAAACCATGTTGATTCCTACACAGTAGAGTTCATATATCCGGAACGTCATACACTACTGCCCATTTAATTTGCTACACCAAGAAGAAATGCAGAAGATGAACGGGTATTCATTGGACAAATATACTAGAACTGACATGTGATTACATTTTTATGCAATTTCTGTATCAGAAATCAGTATTCAGAACAACCACCTCTTGCTTCAATAACGGCCTTGATACGCCTGGGCATTGAGTAAAACAATGCTTGGATGGCGTGTACAGGTACAGATCCCCATGCAGCTTCAACACGATACCGCAGTTCATCAACAGTAGCGACGTATTGTGAAGAGCCAGTTACTGGTCCACCATTGATCAGACGTTTTCAGTTGGTGAGAGATCTGGAGAATGTGCTGCCCAGGGCAGCAGTCGCACATCTTACGGATCCAGAAAGGCCCGTAGTGGACCTGCAACATTCGCTCCTCCATTATCCTGCTGAAATGTAGTGTTTTGCAAGGATCGAATGAACGGTAGAGCCACTGGTCATAACACATCTGAAATGTAATACTGTCAATGCGAACAAGAGGTGACCGAGACGTGAAACCAATGGCACCCCATACCATCTCGCCGGGTGATACACCAGTATGACGATGACGAATACACACTTCCAAGGTGCATTCACCGGATGTCGCCATACGGATGCGACCATCATGATACTGTAAATAGAACCTGGAGCCATCCGAAGAAATAACGTTTTGCCGTTCGTGGAGCCAGGTTCGTCGTTGCGTATAACATCGCAGGCGCTCCTGTCTGTGATGCAGCGTCAAGGGTAACCACAGCAATGGTCTCCGAGCTGATTTTCCATGCTGCTGCAAATGTCGTCGAAATGTTCATGGAGATGCTTGTTGCCTTGAAAACGTCCCCATCTTTTGACTCAAGGATCGAGACGTAGCTGCACGATCCGTTACAGCCATGCGGATAAGATGCCTGTCATCTCGTCTGCTAGTGATATGTGGCAATTGGGATTCCACACGGCGTTCCGTATTGCCCTCCTGAACCCACCTATTCCATATTCTGCTAATAGTCATTGGATCGCGGTCAACGTGAGCAGCAATGTCGCCATACGACCAACTGCAATCGAGACAGGGTACAATCCGACCTTTATCAAAGTCGGAAACGTGATGGTACAAATTTTTCCTCCTTACACGAGGCATCACAACAACGTTTGACCAGGCAACACAGATCAACTGCTGTATGTGTATGAGAAATCAGTTGGAAACTATCCTCATGTCAGCACGTTGTAGGTGTCGCCACCGGTGCCAACCTTGTGTGAATGCTCTGAAAAGCTAATCATTTGCATATCACAGCATCTTCTTCCTGTCGGTTAAATTTCGCGTCTGTAGCACATCATCTTCGTGGTGTAGCAGTTTTAATGGCCAGGAGTGTAATATTCGAACATAAAACAAGTTCCAAATTCTACAACGGACGTCAGATACAGAGGGCTACAGTTTTGCGCATCCGGTCGGCGACCCTCAAAGTGCGAATAACCCGCTGTACTGCCTATAGATTCCATTTATCCGCCTGTTGCGAGAATTAAAGGAAGTCCGCATGTCGTATCTAGCCCCCTAAACCGCGGTAAAGTTGAAAAATTCTGATGAATGTGCCGATGTGGGATATCCTGATAGGTATGAATTATCAAAATGTTTGTAAATCTATCGGACCAAATGCGTGGTCATCACTCCGTAGCCTACTTAAACCTAGGTAAACTAACCTAAGGACAACATACACACCCATGCCCCAGGGAGGACTCGAACCTCCACGGCGAGCAACCGCGCGCTCCGCACCGAGACGCTTTAGACCGCTCGGCTACTCCACCGCAGCATATGAATTATCGGCTGTGTAAATAAACTGTCTGTGTCTCCAATGAAGAAAAGAGCACACCACAAGACATCAGATACATTATTTTCCCAGCAGTGCTGTAATGATTCGTATGGCAAGTATTTGTTAGAAGGTCCTAGTTGTCGGAATCTATACTGAAAATGGCAGTGACCGCTTATTCTACATTGTACACTAACACTTTTCTTCAAAGCAAGGGAAATTTTACGAATAAGCATTAGATGAGCCATGTGTTAAGCATTGGTGTAACTGTACGCACGCCGGCCGCGGTGGCCGAGGGGACTAAGGCGCTCCAGTCAAGGCCTGCACGGCCACTACGGTCGTTGGTTCGAATCCCCCCTCGGGCATGGATATTTGTGCCGTCCTAGTTCGTAAGTAGTTCATAAGTAGTTTGTAAGTTTAGGGACTGATAACCCTGTAGTTAAGTCCCATAGACTATACAAACATTTGAACATTTTTTTTAACTGTACGCACCTTAACATTTCTTTTGCAAACCTCTAGTATGCATGCCATGCAGAATTACTAATTCTGAAACTGTCAAACTAGAAAGCATGTAGTCCTAGCACCATCCAACGTGTCTACGTCGTCAGACGAGTTAACTTCTGCTTTTCACATCTTGAGGATGCTTTTCTTCAAGGAGCATGTGCTCTTATCCCGACCAGTCGTAGTAGTACACCTGCTGGTGTAGTTTTCAAAAATTACGATTTGTGAATAAACTGAAATCTACCAAGTTATTTTCAGAAATTAATTCACAATATTTGTATTGTAATAACAGGCTTGATCTCAGAGGTAATTCTTTTTTATCTTACCGGTTTCAAGCAAAGATAGTCCATCTTCAGAAGTAATAATAGTAATGCAACTCTTGATGCTGGTGCTGGAACATGTAGGATTGCCGTGGCAGTTTTCTGATCGTAAGTTGGTAACTGCTCAGAATCATCAGTTAGCAACTTACGGCCAGAAAACAGCTATGGCGGCCTACAGGGTCCAGCATCGGTCAGATGGCCTGTATTATTCTTATTTCTGAAGATGACCTATATTGGGATGAAACCAGTAAAATAAAAAAAAATTATAATAATTACCTCCGCGATCAAGATTGTTATTAACTACAAATATCGCCAATGAAGATTGTTGTTTTCTTCTTGGACAATGATATCCAAATTAATGATTCATTTACTAGACAGTATACGGTTTAACTAAAGTAAAACGTTCGTACTTCTGCCTCATTTCTGGGTATCCCGATAAGATCCTATTTAGAATATCATAAACCTTATCCCCAACTATCGCACTCGCTTGTAAACGTGTGTTATATAAAAAGAATGTTATCATTAGTGTAAGCGAGACTGATATGTCATTTTATTATCAAGTTATTAATAAATGACAATCAAGTGTCTAACAACTGAGACAACAAAACTTCTTAATATTCAAGGTTATTCAGAACTAATTGATGGCCGCGCTGGAGTAGCGGAGCGGTCTGGAGCGCTACGTTTCAGACCGCGCTGCATGGGCATGTATGTTTGTGTTGCTTTAGTATAAGTTAGTTATAAGTAATTTGTAAGTTTAGGGACTGATGACCCCACAATGTAGTCCCATAATCTAAAAAAGCATTTGTAATTCGAAAAAAAGTATATATATATATATATATATATATATATATATATATATACACTTTTTTTCGAATTTCAAATGCTTTTTTAGATTATATATACATATAGCAACATATGAAGCGAAGAATGTTCATCACTGCTGGCTATATCCGCTGCTACACGCCTTGGCATTGGATCGAAGAGGGTCTGAATGTGTTTCTGGGTGTAACAGACCAAGCTACTTCCACGTATATCCAAAGTTTATCTGGCGTGTCAGCGGGTGGTATCTCGTGCCAATCGCTAAGTAAACATCGATAGAAGTTTCCGATAGCCTGGAGATTGGGAGAAGGAGGGGGGGGCAAGTCCGATGGGCGACGAGTAAGTCCTCATCTCTGCCTGCACGTGTGGTCGCGCGTTATGAGGGTGTTTTATTTTGACATTAGTGGGCAGAAACAAATATGGGTGGGGATGCGCCATTTCAGCTGATTATAGTAGGGTCAAATTACTGAAATTTTATAATGTGTCTTGACTCTGACCTGAGGTTCCTTGTTGGAGATGTTTCTAAGTTCTAGCCATCAGCCAGTCGCAAGTACCTGCTGTGAGTTATTTTATCTGCTTTTTTTTCTTTTCACTTTCTTTAATAGCTTTCCACGTGACTTCTGATTTTTGGTGTGCGTCGGTTTGAATTTTTACACGTTACGTTAGGTTTTATTTGCATTTCCAATATTTAATAATGCTACAACTTTCATTCAGTCTTTTTATTGCATTCTAGTGCGGGCACAGAAGTGGTGAACCTACAGTAGTGCATCAAATGTTCCAATGTTTAAATGTTTGTAAATCTGCCGGCCTCAACTACTAGGTTATTCGTCCGTAGCTTACAAACCAATTAAATTAACATAAACTAACCTATGGACAATACATACCCCCAAGCCCGAGGGAGGACTCGAACCCCCCGACAGCGAACAGCCACGCGCACCGCAGCACGGCGCACCAATGCGCACGGCTAATCCGCCGCGTCTGACGTGCATCCTTCTTCACTGTGTAAGCGTAGAAAAACGACGGGAAAGATGTATAAGGCTGAAGTGCCCTCCATGGAGACTATATACAATCTGTGGTAAACTTTGACAGCAGAGAAGTATGAAGCTGTAATGCCAGAGTATATGTACACAGACTGCTGCTGTCTTTGATTGCAAACAATTGTGAGTACCGGATTCCAAACTTTATTTGTCGACGTTTAGTTGTCTCACGTATCGCTCTGAGAATGGCTGAACGTTATAATGACGAAATATTAGCAAGCTATACATCTTATAAAATAGGCCGTATGTGTGTATCTATGATCCACATCTCCTCCTAGACTACTGGACCTATATCTACGAAACTTGGTACACATGTTTCTTACCATCATGCAACAATGGCTGTCGTGGTAAGAACCACCTGCGAAAAATACGTAAGGAGATATGACGTCATAAACAATGACAGTCGTGAAAAACAACCGCATCATGTGATAATATTCTCATCTGCTCGTAACCTATTGGAGAAAATTTTGCAAATTTTCGTACAAATATTCTTTAGGGCCAGGAATCATTTGCTATGTTGGCAAAAACCACCTACGATACATAGTTCATATCACGTCATAAACAATGAAAACTGACCCAGTTTGTGGAGCGTGATAGCGTTATTTTATTCGTCATCTATTTGACAATGAGAGCACTTAGCAACTTGCAATAAACTTTTAAAGTAATTTAAAATCTTTACGAAACTTTTTCTTGCTGACAGCCACAATAACATGATGAAAGTATAAAAGTTTATCGCTTACTACTTTTACGATGTTAATATGTTTATCTAGGGCATTTGGCATGACGTTACAACTTTTTACATCTACACTGTAAATTGTACTCACGAGACAATGTACAGACAGTACACGTACATACCACGACTGTTCCTTCGATACTATATCATAGTTCGGAAACAACTTAGTTCATGAAAAAACGCATCATCACCAATGTGGTTTCGACTTATTACGTCTTTACCACAAACACCATTCAAGAGATATTTTACATGCATTATACAAATATAGCACTGAATGTATCTTCCAATTTACATGATACTACGACACACATTTCCGGAGATATGACGTCATAGACAACGAAACTTCCGAATAACTGCTACATCATGCGATATTTTTCCACGTCTTCCAAAATAATGAACCAGGTTCAACTAAACTTGGTGCAATATTGCTCACTATCAGTCAACAATCGCTATGGGGTTAAAAACTACCTACGACACATAGTTCAAGATAAATGACGTCCTAAACACTGAGTCACAACAACTCTCCCGTCACGAGACGCGTGATTTACGAGACTTCATTCAGCCCCTATTTAATCATCGCAGACAGTTTGCTAATATTACATTCTACAAATCCGAATAATTATATTATTATACGACTGTGGTGTCGCACAAGTCCAAAGTGCGCGCCACCTACTTTCGTCGCGTGCCACCATGCACCACAGCGCGGCATTCTTACAACATCAGCCACGAGCGCCCTCTGCTACAACTCCACTCGTGGCCACCTCTGACGACATCATTCACGTGGGACTGAGATAGGAACCAGTTAACACTTCGGAATCAGATAGGCACCAGTGAAGACTTGGCTATCGGATAGGCACTAGACAGGCCTCTAGCTCAACTATGTATCAGCATTTGGCAGTACAGAACTATGTAAAAGTTAAGTATTGTATAAATTCTGTGCAATATATATCTCGTTCTAATTTACTCTAGTGTTTCTAGTAACTGCTGTCCCACTGGCTGCTCACCTCCATACCTGCACAAGAGTGCATCTTTATTTCTGTGTCGGTACTTTTCTACTCGGCCACCGGCAGCTACAGCGGAAACGAGACACAAAAGCGGCGACGAGGCTGGGACACAAAAGTGGCGATGAGGAGTGATAGACGAACCGTGGACCAGCCCGCTTGCAGCAGCCAGACAGCAACAGTCGGAGCACGCAGAAATTGCTCCCGCCCACCCAACCTTATTATAAGACTTTTGGGGGAACATATTTGGTTACGTGTTTTGTGGACTTTTTTGTTGCAGGGCGTCCTCATTTGTGTGTTGTTCTAATATACTTGTTTGCGCGGCGCCTAATCGGTCAGCATGGCCACTACCCCGAACCCAAACTTAATGGAGATTATTCAGTTACAGAAGGCGCAAATCACGCAACTACTCCAAGCGGTGGCGCAGTTGACGGCAGCTAACCAACAGCCGTCCTTTCAGCCGCCTACATCTACCGCCACACCGCTTCCTACCTTTCGCCAGTACGACAAACGTGAGGAAGAATGGAGCGACTATTTCGCGCAGTTTCAAGAACTCGTCGCAGCTCATCAACTAACAGGTCTGACAATAAATCACTTCTTTCTGTAGTTTCGTGTTACTGCATAAACTTTTCCCCCACGCATCACCTCGTGATCTAGAATTCGATCAAATTGTAGAAGCACTGAATACTCATTATGAGAGAAAAGTTCCCGTAGCTGCGGCACAGTACTGACTTTTCAGACTAAAAAATTACCTGAGCAGTCACACCAGGAATGGATCACTGAATTGAAGGGCTTAACCCGCCAATGTAAATTTACTTGCTCTTGTGGACTTTCTTATAGTGACGTGATGTTGAGAGACGCTATAACTCAGAACATTCAGGACCCCAGAATTAGGGCAGCAATTCTAAAACAGTCTGACCCCTCATTAGACAGTGTACTGCAGCTTATAGAAGCGCATAATATCTTTGACTTAGCAGATGTAGAAATGCGAAGCCACAGTGTAAATTCAGTGCGCCGCAATGGACGCTTTCCTAGCCGTAGTTCTCAGTGTAGCACTGGTGATTCTTATTTTTCTGCCTGCCGTGCTGAACAGACAGTGAACAGTAGCCAGTGTAAAAGTGCGACACAAAGGTCACCCCGTCGTTTTAGAGATAGTAATTTGAATAACGGGCGCCAACGCTCATTTCAGAAAAATGTACATAAATCTTGCCCCCAGTGTGTATCTCGCCACAAGCGTGCGCATTGCCCTAGTCGCAACGCAACCTGTTATCAATGTGGCAAAACAGGACATGTAAAGACAGTGTGTATGCAAATTAAAAACTCAAAGAACGGTACCGTTAGAAACAGTGCGTTGCCAAGTGCACGAACACTTCATGCTGTCAATGTCATAGACGCTGTGGAATTGAACAGTGCTTTACTTGGTTCTCAAATGCAAGACAATTCTTCTGCACCTACGCCAAAATTATGTAGTGAGCCACGTAGCAAGCGTCGTCGAGCGCGTACATCTGTGCAACGGAAACGGGTTCGGGATAAGCAAAATGACTATGTACAGTGCAATCCTGTAGTGAACCTAGTGCCTTCTGCAACTTCCTATTGTAATAGTGCCCAGTAATGTGTAGTTAGTGACAGTAGACTTGATGTAGCTACTCAGAACTTTAGTGCAGTAGTTAGTGAATCTGGAGTAGCTTCGCAAGATTGCACGGACGCCGATCCGGCGGTAGTGCCATCTAGTGACAGTGTTGTTAATCCGCTATGTGCCGAGTCTGCGCCGCTTACTTCACTATGCGGCCCGCGCATGCGCAAGCACAGTAAACACGGTGTATCAGATGTTGCCCACATTCGCGCTCCTGTCGAGCGCCACAAGCAAAAACTTTTTGTGACTCTTTGCATTGAAAATAAGACTGTGAAATTTCAGCTTGATACTGGTTCCGCTGTCACATTAATGAATAAAGATACTTATGAACTTCTGGGTTCGCCAAAATTGTCGCCGTGTCAACAAGTGGTAACAGCGTACACAGGACAAAATATTCCCATGCTAGGAACGTGTAGCCTGCCCGCCTCTTTTCAAGGTGTAACAAAAACAGTTTCTTTTGTAGTTCTTCGGACCAAATCTACACAGAACATTTTTGGACTAGATGCATTTGACTTGTTTGGTTTATCAATGCAAAGAGATGTGCTTCAAATTTCGTCAGTAGTGCCTCAGGATAAAATCAATGCATTGTGTGACAAATATAGTGACTTAGGTTGTGCAAAAGACTTCCTGGCACGTGTAACTTTAAAAGAATCTGCAGTTCCAAAATTTCGTAAAGCTAGACCAGTGCCTATCGCAATGCGTGATACAGTTGCCGAAGAACTTAAACGTTGGCAATATAGTGGGGTGATTTATCCTGTTTCTGCGAGTCAGTGGGCCTCGCCTATAGTAATTATACCCAAGCCGTCAGGAAAACTTCGTCTCTGTGCGGACTTCAAATCAACAGTGAACAGTCAAACAATTGTTGACACATACCCTCTGCCCAGACCTGAGGAACTGATGGACAAATTAGGACAGTCTCGCTTCTTTCCCAAGACTGATTTAGCAGGAAATACTTACAGATTCCGCTTGATGACGAGTCAAAAAAGTTTTTCGTCATTAATACTCACATGGGTCTTTTTCAATTTCAACGCCTACCCTTTGGCAGTTCTTCCGGTCCCGCTATTTTTCAGCGGTTTTTGGAACAGCTGACAGTTTCTGTACCGTGTTGCTCGAACTACTTAGATGATATTGCGGTATCCTGACGTACAGTTGAAGAACATTTAGCAAACCTGGAGTGCCTTTTCAAAGTTTTGACTGCAGCAGGTCTACGTTGTAATAAAGCAAAGTGTTCGTTTTTTCAAACTGAAATAGAGTACCTAGGCCATGTGATTAATGCCCAAGGAATCCATCCCTTACAGTCATATCTTCGAGCAATCAAAGACTTGCCTCCTGCTAAGAATGTGCACGAATTGCAAGCAGTAATGGGAATGCTTAACTATTATTTCAGGTTTATTCCCAGTGCCTCTCAGATTGCAGCTCCACTGCATCGCTTACGTAGGAAGAATGTTCCTTTTGTATGGTCCAAAGATTGCCAGGTTGCCTTTGACAAATTAAAGTCTGCCCTACTCAGTGATGCATGTTTGATTCCCTTTGACCCACACAAGCCTGTAGTGTTAGCAGTCGATGCCTCGTCATACGGTCTGGGTGCTATATTGTCGCATAGTATTGGTTCTCACGATCGTCTATTGCCTTTGCATCCAAGCTGACGCCAACGCAACAGAATTAGTCAGATAGAAAAGGAGGCCTTAGCAATCATTTACGGCGTCACGAAGTTTCATAATTATCTCTATGGCAGAAAATTCTAATTGTTGACAGACAGAGAAGGGCAGCTCGTTTTGTTTTATCACGTTACGGGGGGAAAGCGTCACGGAAATGTTGCAGGAATTGGGGTGGAAATCATTAAAAGAAAGACGTTATTCATTGCGGCGTGATCTGTTTGTGAAGTTTCAATCACCGACTTTTAGTTCTGAATGTGAAAATATTTTGCTACCACCCACCTACTTAGGGAGACATGACCATCCCAATAAAATAAGAGAAATCAGATCGGAAACGGAACGATTTAAGTGTTCTTTCTTCCCGCGCGCTATTGGAGAATGGAACGGTAGAGAAAAGTTATGAAAGTGGTTAATGAACCCTCTGCCAGGCACTTAAATGTGATTTGCAGAGTATCTGTGTAGATGTAGATGTAGACCACAAGCCTCTCACGTCGTTGTTCTCACCCACAAAGCCAATTCCACCACGTAAGGCACAAAAGCTGCAGAGATGGTCTCTGATATTGTCAAATTATCAGTATGAGATTTTGTACCGACCTACCACTAAACATGCCAACGCGGACACTTTCCCGACTTCCGGTTGGCAAGGATGTGTCGTTTGATTCCTCAGAAATGGCATTTTTTGGCCTTTAAACCACAGCTGGGATAGAGTTCGGCCTGCCTTGTGCAAGTCTTTAGGTGACGCCACATTGGCGACTTGCGCGTCGATGATGATGACGACACAGCACCCAGTCCCCGAGTGGGGAAAATCTCCAACCTGACCGGGAATCAAACCCGGGCACCTTGCACGACAATCTACCACGCTGTCCATTGGACTACGGAGGCGATCATGTGTGCACTAATCTGTATCAGATTAAGGTAGTGTCATGGTCCTCTCCAAACACAAGAAACTAAATGGTGCCACCATACGTCACAGTAAAGTAATTAGCAGACATTGTCCAATAATAATTTTTTTCAGTCTTCTGTATGTGCATCTCCTCATACTTTCTCTCTCCGACCTCGCTTCCTTGCTCTCTCTACATCTCCACATTTGCTCTGCCCCTCTCATTGCACATCTACCTCCTCCTCCTGTTCATCTCTCCTCTCTATTCTTCTCACTCCCTCTCCTAACCATCATCTACGCTTCACCCTCTCTGACACCGTCCTCTCCACACTCTCTGCTCCTCCCCTCTTTCCCTTCTCTCGGTCCAAGTCTTCCTCCCACATCTGGCCATCTCTCTCCAAATTTCCTGCACATTTCCTGCTCCAGTTCATTCAGTTCTTAACCTTCTCCACCATGTCCTCGATAAATTACATATATCCGTTAAACTTTGTGCTGATCTATCAATATCTGTCGACTGCTATTGCACGGCACCCTCCTCCATCACAACACGATGGTTTGCAGAATATAATAAGCTCTGACATGGAAACATACGTTCAATTTCTGTGGGGTAGGTCGGATATTACTGTATACGGTTATTGATGCAGTTGTTTGGTAAACACATGATAAAATATTGTTGAAAAATCTATAATGAAAACGAATATAAAAATTTCTCTAGTAATATGGAGAATCTAAAGTTTTTGTCCTTAAAGAGGTTTTATTCAGCGGTCTAACCAGGAGGGGGGAGGGCTGTCGGGCTGCAGCCCCCCAGACCCTACTCGAACCTCCCCAGACCATACTGAGAGAGAGAGGGGGGAAAGAAAGTAGAAAGGGACGGCGACCTTTTTTTTTTTCAGTACGGTGATTGACCCAGCCCCCTCCAGACCACGATCCTGGATACGCCACTGTTTCTATTATATATTCTTTTCCTTTTTTCCTGCGATCATTAGTAGAGAAACAAAGTGAAATTAGTTCTTTGTAATTAATTATCGATGAAAACATATATATGTGCCAAATGTTTTGGTTATCGGTCAAACGGTGTCAAAGTCTGTTTTATGGTACCCACCGCCATGCGGACAGATGTTATTAGATTATGAGAGCAATGGTCACTAGTATCAGTTTAAAAGAGCACAGGAAACAGCGAAATACTAGAGTTGAATCTTAAATAGTTACCTCCGACCAAATGGACTCACCCGTCCCACGTCACCGGAGTGCGCACAATCGACGGACACACAGTCACTTGTGAGCGAGCAGTCTAACGTAACGGTGTCAGTATACTTTTGAAACAGAACACAACGGAGTTAGATCAAGATTGAATGTACCAGAAGTCGTAGAGCACGACAGTGTCATCAAGGCCTTTAAGAGTCGTGCGGGGAATCGGCATTGCTGTACAGAACAGTGGCACGCTCGGTAAAAGCCTTCAACGAAGGCCGTAAGACTGTGGCAGACACGCATCGGGCAGACAGTCATAGTGTCTCTGAAGAAGTTCATGCTGTTGCCGCGTTAGTGGACAGTGATCTACGCCATGCTGTTTGTGAGCTTTCCCACGAAACCGTATTAGCGCATATGACTGTGCTTCGCATCTTGAAGGAACGCCTGGGCATGAGAAAAATTGCATTACGATGGGTTCCACATGAATTGACGAAAATGCAGAAATGGATGCGTTACGATGCTGCTCAGACGCACTTGGACCGTTGAGTGCGATGTAGAGGCTTTCTTACGCCGTATCGTTACACTGGATGAGATATGGGCCACATCGTACTGGCCAAAACTGAAACGCTAATCCAACGAATGGCGTCATTATGGATTTTCGTGAAAGTCGTGAAAGTGCGTCAGAACCCCAGTATGGTGAAATGTATGGTGATTCTCGTCTACGACTGTGATGGTGTTATCCTATCACATTACGTTCCCCCAAATGTTCAAATGTCTGTAAATCTATCTGACCAAACTGCGTTGTCATCAGTCCGTAGCTTACAAACTACTTAAACCTAGGTAAACCAATCTACGGACAAACACGCACACCCATGCCCCAGGGAGGACTCGAACCTCCACGGCGAGCAACCGCGTGCTCCGCAGCGAGGTGCTTTAGACCGCTCGGCTACTCCACCGCGGCTACGTTCCTCCACGACAGACCGTCAGTGTACAGCATTACTGTTCGTTTTTTGACCATACCTGCGTCTAGCTTTGCGAAAGAAGCGGCAACACTTTCTGCAAAACCCACT
This sequence comes from Locusta migratoria, assembly GCA_026315105.1. Lineage (NCBI taxonomy): Eukaryota > Metazoa > Arthropoda > Insecta > Orthoptera > Acrididae > Locusta > Locusta migratoria. The sequence goes on along the minus strand of CM048744.1, from coordinate 274,659,712 downwards.
CATCATTTTTCACGACAATGCACGGGAGCATACAGCGCAAGCTGTGGCTGCTCGGTTCGGTCCATGGGAGGAAGTACTGTACCATCCACCACACTCGCCTAACCTAAGTTCTTGTGAGTTTGCTTTGATTCCGAAGATGAAGAATCACTTCGTTGCATTCGTTTCAGAACTGTTCCAGAAATTCGACAGGCACTAGCCGTTCCTTTCGCGCCATCAAAAGAACAGGCTCTGCTAACGGTATACTACGCCTTCCACATCACTGACATAGTGTTCTACACAACGCTGGTGACTATTTCAAATCAAATGTTTGTTAAGCTTAAGGGACTTAACTACGGGGTCATCAGTCCCTAAACTTACAAACTACTTATGAACTACCTACAACTAAGGACGGCACAAATATCCATGCCCGAGGGGGGATTCGAACCCCCGACCGTAGTGGCCGTGCAGACCGTGACTGAAGCGCCTCAGTCCCCTCGGCCACCGCGGCCGGCGGTGACTATTTTGAAGGACAGTACTAGGTGCAAATATGTAACGCTTTTGTATCGAATGTGAATAAGTAGTCGACACTATTTAAATTCCAAACCTCGAACATGTGGTAGCATAGCACGTGAATGCAAATGTGTGAAATTTGCAGGTTCACTCGTCACGAATGTTCGCCTACTACTACTTCTGACCCAAAGTAACAGTGCCCTAGGAATTTTCGACATATTTCTGGAAATTAATTAATGCTGTCCCTGCTATATGGTTGACAGATACATGTTTGTACCCTTGTCTGGGTAATGAATAATTTATCCTCGTAAATCTCATTGTTTTTAATGATGGCATATCAGTAAAAAACAAATATATTTTGACAAACACCCAAATAAATGTGTGAGCACCGTTTATGAAGGCATTACTTTATCTCTTTCTATATGATATTCTCATTTAATTTTGCACGATAAACAATCCTACTTGCATGTTGCTGTGGCGAGTAAGTGCACTGTTGGCACACCAATGTTACAGTGTGCTGTGGTTGGTTAACTAAATCACGTGCCCTGTACTCAGGTAGCGTAACAAAGGAAACTCACACAGCGTAAACATAATGTGTGGTGCTTGAAGGATTTTCTATTTACCCTTCTATACTACATGACACTTTGCATTAATGATGTTTCCAAACCTCGCATATTATGACAAGGTATGGTGAGGTACAGTACACAAAAGTGCTATAGTCATACAGTAAAATTTAACGAAACATACTAATACACAGGCCCTCCTGAACCTTTTTATTTACAGTAAATATAGGCGGAGGTCGCGAGATAGTATGGCGCTATAGAAGGTGAGGACAGCATGAAAGAGTTACTGTTAATCCCCCCAGCGACTCGGCCTCGTACTGTCTCCCAGCAACAGGTCCTATACCCTGCGGCTTACTAAGAAGCAACAGCGGCCGCAACATAAATTTCGTCCTCCCTCCCAAGCGAGCCAAGAGAGAACCGCACTTCGCTGCAAAAACAGAGTGCTATGGGGGTAGCGTTAGTGGTGTGCTGTAAATTGTGATACCGCCCAAGAGCTTTTTCTTCAACGTCGTAATCCACAACGACTTTTTCAAGAGGATCCAAGGAAGTCACCAACTGCAAAAGAAATTCAATGAAACATTAGCAGCATTTTTATTAGGTTACAAAGTAGTGGCAATCATTCTCAACAAAAATAGTATCAGCGTACATTGTGAATCAAGCGTTAGAAGCGTTAGAAGAATTTTAGCAGAATTTGGAATCGGTCGGTTCAGGCAGAAAATACGAAACACCGTGCTGGATCTCAACGACCTCGTATCACTAACAGTCAGGTGACAGGCATCTTATCCCTATGGTTGTAACGGATCGTGCAGCCACGTCTCGATCCCTGAGTCAACAGATGGGGATGTTTCCAAGACGATAACCATCTGCACGGACAGTTCGACGACGTTTGCAGCAGCATGATCTATCAGCTTGAAGACCAATGCTGCGGTTACCCTTGACGCTGCATCACAGACAGAAGCGCTTCCGATGGTGTACGCAAAAACGAACCTGGGTGCACGAAAGGCAAAACGTCATTTTTTCGGGTGAATCCAGGTTCTGTGTACAGCATCATGATGGCCTCATCCGTGTCTGGCGACATCGCGGTGAACGCTCATTGGAAGTTTGTATTCGTCATCGCCGTACTAGCGTATTACCCGGCGTGATGGTATGGGGTGCCATTGGTTACACGTCTCGGTCACCTCTTGTTTGCATAGACGGCACTTAGAACAGTGGCCGTTACATTTCAGATGTGTTACGACCCGTGCCTGTACCCTTCATTCCATCCCTGCAAAACCCTACAGTTCAGCAGGATAATGCACGACCGCATGTTGCAGGACCTGTACGGGCCTTTCTGGGTAAGGAAAATCTTCGATTGCTGCCCTGCTCACAAACTGGAAACGTCTGGTCAATGGTGGGTGAGCAACTACCTCGTCGCAATACCCCGGTCACTACTCTTGATGAACTGTGGTATCGTGTTGAAGCTGCATGGGCATCTGTACCTGTACACGCCATCCAAGTTCTGTTTGACTCAATGCTCAGGCGTATCAAGGCCGTAATTACGGCCAGAGGTGGTTGTTCTGGGTAGGGATTTCTCTGGATCTCTGCAACTAAATTTCGTAAAAATGTAATGACGTGTCAGTTCTAGTATAATATATTTGTTCAATGAATACCCGTTTATCATCTGCATTTCTTCTTGGTGTAGCAATTTTAATGGCCAGTAGTGTATTTAAAGAGCAACTTGTTACATCTAAAATACTACGCTTTACAGCGATATTCTGCCTATATATTCCTTTAATGACGTTGCATAGTCAAAGGATATGTTTATTTATTATTCATTCTTTGTAAAGTTTAAGCACTATGCCATTTTAATAATGAATCATCTCTATGTTCAAAGGGACGTAACTGTGGGTCGTGCACACTGTGACTGGCGCGCCGCAGACCGCTCGGCCACCGAGCCGGCGAATAATCTTTCCTTGAACTATATTAATTCAGAATCTAGAATAACAATAAACTCTTAATCCTGAATAATTCTGGTTCTCTACTTGCAAACGATATTTGTTTCCAATGTAACTTCAATAATTCTCGATAGAAAGTGGAGGAACGGCGAAATAAAGAGAGACTAAAATCGGAATATATTCAACACAAAAGATGTCCGATCAGTGCCAATTTTTGTGACGCATATGTTATAAGGTAGAAAACTGAAATATTTTCAACATAGTGTCAAATACTTCCAGTTGCTGTCACTCGCAATTAAAAATTTACTGCCTGAAAAGAGTGACATGGAACTCATTAGCAACACTTCGCCAACATCATAAACATTACAGCATCCTGGAAAGGCCAACTTATGATACGCAGTCAACGATTTTTTTTTCTTTGTAAATCTTGTGGGACGTAACGTATGTGTTTAAAAGTCCGTAAGCTTACAAACTTCTTAAACTTAAAGACAACACAGACACCCATGCCCCAGGGAGGACTTGAACCTCCGACGGCGGCGAGCAACCGCGCGCTCCGCAGCGAGGCCCTTTAAACCGCTCGGCCACTTCACCGCTGCTCAACGATACTCTGTTTGAAGAGTTGAACGCTGCACTGCATTTTCTTGCGCGTATTCACAACAGGAATCAGTCACTGTGTGTAATTACGCTACACGAGTCTCCCATACAATTTATTTCCATTATTTATACAAAACGGTATATCACATTTGCTCAGGCTGTTCCTAAAAAAAAAAAAATAAATAAATAAAAAACAATAATAATAATAATAATAATAATAAAACAATAATAATAATAATAATTCAATGAGGGACATCCAGGTTATAATTGTGTCACCCTGTGTACCACCTTTAGACAAGAAATACATAATTTTCCTATGTGTAATATAGTACCTGAACTCTTTATTGCGGAAAATGTGAGGGCATCCTCAGCAGAGAGCAGTCAGAATACTGACGCCCCATGACTTACGAAATGTGTGATTTATTATAACTTCAAGAACGCAGTGCACATACCCACGTTACCTCTAAATAAATCTTTTCAAATTGCAGCATTTCAGTTTACTTTAAGTTGAAACCTCTTTACCTATTATGAACGAATCATCTCCTGTTTCGGATAAATATTTCATGACAGATTTATAAACACGAAAGGGCACATATGTTATGAAATGAAGAACTGCTTTTTATTAAACCATAAGTATGTAGTTTGTTGGTATTAACCCGTAAAATTATTTCTGTGTCTCTTGTTAGCAATGGTAATCATCTAATCATTTGAATCAAATGAAAAATTATGTACATTACAAGGTATGCTAACAACACAGTTTCACATGAGAAAGGACTCAATTACAACATTACGTGCACGTGACAAACTGCTGTGAATTTATGTCCTGGTGTACTAAAAACAACTTCTCAGTCATATGTACCTGCAAAAACGATATAATTATCAAGGGGGAGGCGATTTAAAAGTGGATAACTTAGTCTACACGGCAACTCCTTAAAAGCTCAAATTTTCTAGAACTGTAAGATAGATTGCAGTTTAATTGTAAGATTTACCACATCTTTAGTTTTCAGAAGGTTTCTGCCTCTTACGCAACATTGGGTAAATAATATTGCTTACGTCTGCGTAGCATTATGGACGAGTCTATGCAAACTTGTGTATCTGCATGCATGCGTGTGTGTGGAGTGTGCAACGATTGAATGCATTAAGTTACCAGTACGTTCTGACTGACAAGAGACCGTTAAAGGGGATACACATGTTCACAGTATTTGAGTATCAGCCACATACAAATGCTTACGTGCCTTTCACATGAAATAAAATTACAAAGCAAAGTGCACAATGAAATTTATGGTCGCAGGTATAAGATTGCAAGCTGTCGGAAAATACTATAGGAATAAATGGAATTTAAATTTTTAGTTTAAATAGGTGAATTGTGTCATAACTAAATTAGCATCAGTCCTTTAATTCAGTGTATCAAAAGCAGCAATTAGTATATTTTTCCTTTATGTTGTTGTCATCGACACAATACTAAGCTCTGAATTGCGCCGTTTCAAATATCTCTAAATTTATGCTACAAAACGAATGAAACGACACTGAGTTAATATACAGCAATACGTCGTAACAAGGCATGTTAGTGAACTTACAAGGTACTACACAGCAATGTTGTAGCAACAAAGGTGCTTTCGCCAAAATGTCTACTTTTTAAGCAAAATTATTGCATTCTTTTACAAGAGCGGATTTGTAAGTTTGTTTATATTGTTCGTCACAAATCAATGTTTCGCAATAAAAATATGAAAACGGATAGCTAAGATTGAATTTTGTGAAGTCGGAATTAATTATTTCACAGGTACAATAGACTTGAAATGATGCACATAAAATATTTTTGGGAATGCCACAAATTAAAATAATTTTTCAATAATTTACGTCATATGCAGTACCCATCTCTATTCGAAATAGGCACAGATAAATTGCAGATACCTCAGGAATGACTATTGAAAATAAGCAAACAAAAAATCCGTTTCATGTGGCACAGTTTCCCTAATATCTGTGGTGTAAACATTATCATTGATAAAGCATAATTAAACAAACACTTTACTCATCTTGATAACAAATAGACCTTTATGTAACTGAACCATTCTAAAATAAGTTTAAGGTTCGAAAACAAGTGGTTAATTTTTTTTCATATTTGCTAATTCACGTTGCTGGTTCCAGGATGTAATATTCTGAAAACGTGATAGGTAATACAAATGTATTCCGAGCCACAGATGCTTGTTGAAATTTTTTTTAATGTTTTAATAATTCGTATGTAATGCACAACCAGTTTTCGACGAAGTGTGCCGTCACTCTTAAGTGGTCCACAATAAGGAATATGTTACAAAAATACAAAGATAAGACAAAATTATAAAATAAGATACATTACAAGTTTGGAAGAAGTCAGAAGTACATCATAAAATATGTTCCTGAAGGCATCATTGTTGCCAGCAGTTGTTTTAGGACCAAGTTGTACAGTACCCTGTACTTTAGAGTGGTCAGTCCTATTCAACCTAGTAGTCACACTGTTAAAATCTAGGAAAGTAGTCAAGCAAATTTGATAGTCCTTTGTAAGGAGCTCTATATTCATGTCCTACTTAAAGCACCAGATCAACTGCTACAGCTGTAGCCGAAGGAGAATCCTCACAAACGCGACAATGAAACATGGAAAGCTTATAATATTCTTCTGAGCATTTTCCAACATTGTAATGTATGTTATTAACAATTTTTTTATTTTGTAAAATTTTCCATACTGTGGAGGATTTGAGAATGACGACTCAGTTCGTCGAAACTGGTTGCGCATTACATCTTAATTATTGCAAGAGTAATAATTTTTCAACGAGCTACTGTGGTTCGGATACACTTGTATTCTCTATCACATAATTTATTCCATTTGCCCTCCTGACTGACATTGTCTCAGATTATAATAAATTCTTAAAGCGGATTGAAAATTACTTAAGTATACGTTACTCCAAAGTTCGTTGGCCTGGTGTAGCAACAGTGAATCCATATGAATTGAAAAGTAGTCTCTGTTGCATCATCAGAACACTGTAACAGGGAAAATATACAAATGTCAGTTTCATGCCGCGGACCTATCCACTACAATATTAGAAAACAATGAATTGGGAGCGTGAACATACGTAAGAAAAAACTGGATGGCCTTATTTGGTGCACGCCCCCAATTCATTGTATCCTAATATTGTAGTGGATAGGTCCGCGGCATGAAATTGACATTTGTATTTTTTTCCTGTTACAGTGTGCTGATGATGCGCCAAAAGCGTTAAAAAGAAACAAATATTATAATTTGCATCAGAGACTACATTTCAATTCAAATTACTTAAGTTTTCTATTATGACTTCAGTTATGTTTTATCAAGTAATATAAGCACCGCTCCAAGCTTTGATCAGCTGACTTGCATGAATTTGAAAATTATGATAAATTTGAATGAATCATAACAAACAAATATAGAATGCAACGCGTCTCGGTGAAACTGTGATAGGGACTCACCAAAGCACGAGACACAAACAACGGCAAGTTGCAGGACTAGTGGCCTCATGGTGACCGTGTGAGCCCGCACTACATTCCAGCTGCGAGGCGCGGACACTCAGGCGAGACGCGTTTCGGATGCCGCGTAATACGAGACGAGCGCCATGCGCAGCGGGTAGCGGGTGGCGGCCTCCCCTTGTGATGCGTCGCGTCCGGCGTGCAGGCGCGCACTGGAGGCGCGAGCCACAGGCGGCGGGCTTATAGCGGCGCGCGGGGCATGCCGGGAGCCTAAACACGGCGTCACCACGGAGACGCCGCCGCCGCCGACGACGAGCTGCGACGGCGCCCAAAGGTCACTCGCGTAAGTCTGGGGTAAGCCCACGAGTACGGCCCATTTTGATAAACTGGACTTTCTCCATGTAAAATAAAATCCTTTGGCGACGAATCTGAGTTATTCGATAGATTCAAAACATGTTCAAATGTTTTTATAGCTTATGGGAATTAACTACGAGATCATCAGTCCCTAAACTTACAAACTACTTAATGAACTTACTAAGGACGGCACAAATATCGATGCCCGAGGGCGGATTCGAACCCCCTACCGTAGTGGCCGTGCAGACCGTGACTGGAGCGCCTAAGTCCCCTCGGCCACCGCGTCAGGCTATCCGATAGATATACAGTGTGTTTCACTAAGTGTGTTTGCCTCTGTAACTTATAAAATAATAGGTGACGGGAAATTTTAATGAAGTAGGTCAACACAAGAAATGTTACACTTTCTGCGGAGCTATGAACATAGTTTATTGTATCATCTTCCAAAGAGTAACACCACAAAGACATAATTTTTTAAATCGAACAATAGTTTTTTCTATCGTGTGTTGGATTCGTTGAAACCAGTTGCGTCCAAATCAATTAAAACTACATTCGTATCACTGTTAGTTTGGGTGCTACAACCCTTCAAAGTTTAGTGGCCGGAGACTACGACACCGTAGCTTACTGGCTGGTGGTCATGAGACAGTAGGCCGTGCCCCAGGAGATAGCCACTCGGCCAGTTAGCTACGGTATCGCAGCCTCCGCCCCCGGAACTTTGAATGGTTGTAGCTCCCAAACTAACAGTGATAGGAATGTAGTTTAAATTGATTTGGACGCGGCTCGTTTAAACTAATCCAATACACGATAGAAAAAGCTATTGTTCCATTTAAAAAATTATATCTTTGTGGTGTAACTCGTTGGAAAATGATACAATAAACTATGTTCATATCTCTGCAGAAAGTGTAACATTTCTTGTGTTGACCTACGGCATTAAAATTTCCTGTCACCTATTATTTTATAAGTTACAGAGGCAAACACACTTAGTGAAACACCCTGTAAATACATAACAAGTTCGATTTTTTTAAATGTATATAAAGGTCAGTGCCCGAGACGGGAATAGCGAAAAATACGATTCAACACGTCAGCTTTGACCAGTGACGTCATTTAAGAAGCAAAGATATGGATGTTATAATATTTGAACATATGACGTCTATCAAGAAATATATCGATTATTTACATACCAAAGATAATGCTATAAACGTCTTTACAGATATATAATTATTAGCTACTTTAAGATATGTGTGTAATAAATTAAACACATATATATTGCATTATTTTATTTTTAATTACTGAAAAAAGCTGTGAATTATGTTTAAATAATTTAAAAATTTCTAATCAATAAACAGTGTACATATTTGGCCCACTTTAGGTTACGGTAGTAACACTAAAAGTGGGCCTTTGCGATCGCCTTTTGACAGCTCGAAATTCAAATTAAAATAACGGTTTAAGTATTAATCTGACACGAAAATTGAATAACCTAATTGGTAGAGGATAAAATTCTCTACAACTTTGCTCTCTTATGTTTTTTTTTTTTTTCCATATCTCGTAGCTTTTCAGAGATATTTACAAAAATATCGGCGATTATGGGATGTCAATTTACTGTCTGTCCGTAACGTGTTCCCTGTTTTTAAGGAGAACCGTTCAATCGATCGGCACGAAATGTTACAGACATAATTATAGGCCGCCAGAGACCAGAAACTCCCTTTTTCAAATTTTTCAGACAAAAAATACGGTAGTAATACAAAAAAAATGCCATCTGTAATATAATTGTAGTTGCAAACGAACCGTTTATCTGACACGAAAATTTAATAACCTAATTGGTAAAGGGGAAAATTCTCTACAACTTCACTGTATTATGTTTTTCTCATATCTTGCATCGTTGCAGAGATATTTACAAAAATAATGGCGATATGACGATGTCTGTCTGTCTGTCTGTAACTTCTTCCCACTTTTTAGGTCGAACCGTTCAACCGACCGGCACCAAATTTTACAGACATAATTGTTGGCTACCAGAGACCAGAACCTCACTTTTTCAAATATTTCGGACAAGAAATACGTTAGTAATGCCAAAAAAAAGCCTTTTCTACCGTAATTTTAATTGCAAACGATCCGTTCATCTGACGCGAAAATTGAATAACCTAATTGGTAGAGCAAAAAATTCTCCACTACTTCGCTCTATTATGTTTTTTCATATCTCGCATCGTTTGAGAGACATTTGCAAAAATAACGGAGATTTTACACTCTCAATTAAATTAACGAAAACCAGCCGTTCGGAGACGTCACGTGACATTCCTCGCCCAGAACTCTGGCATACGCCATCTTCCGTTGCATATTTATGACTTTCTTATTGTAATTTACACGTTGTCATTTCAAAGCAATGGCGCACTGAAGAATTAACAAAAACACATCGTTCTTCGTACGATAAATGATAATCTAGTGCCGGCCGCGGTGGCCGAGGAGACTAAGGCGATCCAGTCACGGTCTGCACGGCCACTACGGTCGGGGGTTCGAATCCCCACTCAGGCATGGATATTTGTGCCGTCCTAGTTCGTAAGTAGTTCATAAGTAGTTTGTAAGTTTAGGGACTGATGGCCCCGTAGTAAAGTCCCATAGACTATACAAAAATTTGAACTTTTTTTTTTATAATCTAGTGTATACAAATGCCATGTTAGCATCAGTTAACAACTGCCATCGATAGTATGAGATTAAAGGGTACAACGTTTGACTGATAGCTGAAGCGTAGTGGGAAAGGCGTTGAACTGTGATGCTGAAGGTCAGTGGTTCGGAACCCGGTACTATCTAAATGTTTCTTTCCTAAAAGGGTTTCAGACACTCTTATTTATTAATTTTTTATTATTTAGATTATTATTTTGGTCCATAATGTTTGCAAAAACGTATAAAACTACAATTCTAAAGAGGGCCGTAAAACACGTAAGTACGATTGTTTTGGATAAAGTTTAGTGCCCGAGACAGGAATAGTCAAGAATACGATACAACACGTCGGCTTTGACCAGTGACGTCATTTAAGAAGCAAAGATACTGACGTTATAACATTTGAACATCTGACGTCTATCAATAATATATCGATTATTAACATACCAAAGATAATATTATAAACGTCTTTCCAGATATATAGTTATTAGCTATATTAAGAAATATGTATAATGAATTAAACAAATATGGATTACATTACTTTATTTTTAATTATTGAACTTACGCGTATGCTGCCAGGTACCAAAATCGACGACGGCCGATATTTCGGCATGAGACCATCCTGCAATTTTCAAGGCGAAACTGCAGTGAGGACGCAATGTGCAACGATCTTTAAAACCTCGGTTGTCAATGAGTAAACAGGAAAGACAACACACACCGAGCAAGCAAGCACACAGCGCCGACACGACTTAAGATGAAACCGGTCAGAATATCGATAATAAACATCATTTCTCGACGGATGAGGACGGCTTAGTTTTGTCCCACCGTTTTTTGACAAGTGAGAGAGCAGGATCCGAAGCGGAATTTAAGCAGAACCCTCCAACCCTGTTGATAAGGTTGTCACCTAGTTTTATTTCTATCGATTTGTTGCTAATACATTCCCAGTAGTTGGAAGTGCATGCCAGAATTTCCGATTTGTTGTATTCCATAGGGTCACCTGTGTCAAGACAGTGTTCGGCCACAGTAGATTTGTTTGGCTGTTGTAATCGTCTGTTACGTTTATGCTCAATACAACGGTTCTCGACAGTGCTAACAGTTTGAGCAACATATGATATGCCACTGCTACATGGGATACGGTAGAAATAAAACTAGGCGGCAACCTTATGAATAGGGATGGGGGGTTCTGCTTAAATTGCGCTTGGGATTCTGCTCTCTCACTTGTCAAACAACAGAGGGACAAAACTAATTCGCCCTCATCCGTCGAGAATTGATGTTTATTATCCATATTCTTACCGGTTTCATGTTTGATCGTGTCGGCGCTCTGTGCTTGCTTGCTCGGTGTGTGTTGTCTTTCCTGTTTACTCATTGAAAACCGAGGATTTAAAGATCGTTGCACATTGGTTCCACACTTCAGCTTTGCCTTGAAAATGGCAGAGTGTTCTCCTGCCGAAATATCGGCCGTCGTCGATTTTGATACTTGGCAGCATATCCGTAAGTTTTTCGTTGTGGACTATGTTTAAATAATTTAAAAATTTCTAATGAATAAACAGTATATATTTTTTAAAGATGATACACTCGTAAGTCTGCGTCTGAAACAAAAATAAGAAAGAAGTTACAACATTACGTACAAGAAATATACTTTTTTTATTATTATATTAACAAATACTACTACAAATGTGTACGATTTCGTTAAATACTACATGTGCAATAATGTTCGGATAGAAGTGTAGCGTAATAATATATGTTTCTGTTGATATGTCGCTATTTCATGAGATATCTGTATCGTATTCTTGATTTGAGCAGGGGGTTGGTGTCTAGTTTACGACATAACTTTTGAATAATACCAAATAACGCTACTTCTTGAGATATCTGTATTCTATTCTTTACTCGATCGGAGGAGGTTAATTATGACAAACTCGTCCAGTCCGTTTCACTTCGAACGAAAAAAGATATCAATTTTCTTTCTTTAATTACATCAACGACCGTATGCAAATAATTCCATATCTTTGATACAAAAAAATTAATATCATCTTCGTATATATACATGAACATCTCTGACTAATGACTCCATTGGTCAAAGCCGACGTGTTGTATCGTAAACTTGACTTGACCCGGATGGCCCACAAGTACTGCCCATTTTGTAAAACTGGACTTATTCCATGTAAAATAAAATGCTTTGGCAATGCCTTTTACTATACAAAACAGTTTGCTTTATTTTTTTGGATAAGGTATAGGGTCCGAGACCATCCGTGAGCTTTGAACGATGACGTTATATGTTATCCTGAGACGTTACGTCCGTGATACTTCTTGACACAAGGAACACATTGCAATAAACAAGAGATTGTAGAAAGAACCTTTCTTACGTCGTAATATTCGAATATGTATATGATTTAAATTGAAATAATTCAAACGAATTCGAAACATTACGTACATAAAAGAAAAACAGAGAATACGTTGACATAGAGCAAATTATAGCACGAAATGATGAAAACGTGGTACGAGAATAATTACCACGCGTTACAAATAATATTCATAGGTGTTAACGGGACTACCGCGGGAAATTGGGGGTTTTCGGCGGGCTCATACTAAATATAGACATTTAAAATAATGTGATCCGCAACAGTTGTCACTTTCTAACCTTTTATTAATTTATGCATTACCCAAGTTTCGAGACCGATATCTCATCATCAGGTGCATTTAGTGAGTCCGTAAAACAGTTACATTTAGGAACAGATTAAAATGTCTCTGGTATATGCAACATGCCTGGAAACACTGTAAGGAACTTGGTCGCCACATAGCCACTCACAAGGCAGGGTGGCCACGCAGGAGCAGCCGAGCGGTCTGGAGCGCCATATTGCGGATCGCGAGGCCTCCGGCGTCGTATGATTGACTCCTCCATCGGTCATGGATATGTTTGTTGTTCTTAAGATAGTTTAACTTAGTTTAGGTAGTTTGTAAGTCTAGCGACTTATGAAGCCAAGTAGTTTGGTCCCATAGAATTACAAACATTTGAACATTTTGAACAAGGCAGGGTCACACCGGCCGAGCACCGTATTAGCCCTCCGACGGCCACTGTTACCCAGGGAAGGAGTGTATCGTCAACTATGCGCTAGTGATACCGTCCAACCGTCATACTCTCAATTCTTATACTATTTTCCGAAAGCTTGCAACATTGAGAGTATGGCGGTTGGACTATGCCACTAGCGTAAAGTTGACGATACCGCTGCTTGCCTGCCTGCTGGCATTTCAACTGGCTAACAGTGGCCGTTGGAGAGCTGATACGGTGCTCTGGCGGTTCTACCCTGCCTTATGAGTGGCTATTCCGCGTCCAAGTTGCCAACAGTGCCTCCCGGCTTGTTGCACGTAGCAGAGACTCACTATTTTAATCTGTTCCTAAACGTAACAGTTTTACGAGCTCACTAAATGCACCTGATGATGAGATTATAGGCCTCGACACTCGGGTAGAGCATAAATAATTAAAAAATTTGAAATTGACAACTGTTGCGGATCCCATTAATTAAAACTAGCTAAAAACCCGGCGTTGCCCAGGTATTTATTTATTTATATATTCCTGCCATTTTTCAGGTATCTATTAATTTGTATAAGGACTGTATCTTTGTAAAATCTCTTGGGGATATAGTTAGTAGTAAAGAAGTAATATATTAAAACTTAGTGCGGGAAGGGGCAGTTTTCCTTGAATGTTACTGTTCCTGTCCTCATATCTCATGAACTACATGTCGTACTGTGATACAATTTAGAAGGTACACTCACTTATATGCCTGTATACTGTATGTAAAATTTACTGCGGCTACAATTGGTAGTGTTGAAATTATAAATAATAATGTCATACCGAAAGCCGTATTTTTAATCCATTAACAGCGGAACATTACTGTTTATGTACTCATATCTCATGAACTGCGTGTCGGAATGCGATACAATTTAGAAGGTACATTCAACTATACGTGTTTATACTGTCTGTAAAATTTCCTGGGGCTACAATTTGTAGTGTAAAATTTTAAATTGTAACGTCATACCGAATGTCGTAGTTTTACGCCATAAACAGCGGAAAAGTAGTAAGTGATACACTTTTTTTCTTTCATCATTTTGCTATGGATGCCAACGAGAAAAAGTTTAATAAAGGTTTGAAATTATGTTTAAAGTTTGCTGCAAATCTCTAAGTACTGTCATTCTCATACAGTGTATTTCGAAAGTCTCGCCACATTATATGACATTTTTTTGCGATTTCTATTGGTCATGGTGTAATATCTTTTGAACCATATGCCATATGTGATTCTTAACCATGCAGAAATTGTTACCTGACGGTAAGTAATGTCTGTACCAAATTTGGTTGAAATCGGTCCAATGGTTTCGGAGAAAATGAGCGGCATTGTCTCAAAATGCAGCAGTTTTTCGCGCATCTCATTGTTTATGACGTTATATCTCGTGAACTATACATCGTATCTGATTCTTACACTTACGGCGACAGTTCTCATGGATTTAAGCTTACGTGTACAAAATTTCAAAAGATTGGAACAAAACTGTAGATTTCTACGCAACACGTACAAACATACGGACACTCTGCTTTATATATTAGATGAAGAATGACGGTTGTGTATGTCCAGAAGGAAGAAAATTTTGGTAAATTTAAACATATGGAATTGTTGAAAACAAAAGGCATTAAATGTCACATATTATGCAAGTTAATCATAGAACTTGACGGGACTACCGCGGAAAAGTGGGAGTTTTCGACGGGGGCAAACTCTTACAGCGCAAAATCGTGACAGAGGAACTTGTTAGAATCTTAGTTTGCTCAAGCAATCGCCAGCCAAGCTAGGTGGAAGCAGGTACACCAATATCCAATTACATGGGATTCGATTGGGAAATGTGTCTGCCGCGCGGGAGGAACCGAAATGCCAGGAGTGCCACGTCGCGGATCTCGCGGCCTTCCGCGTCGGGCATGGATGTTTGTGTTGTCCTTAGTATAAGTTAGTTCATCAGTAGTTTAGGGGCTGATGCCCCTGCAGTTATGTCCCGTAAGCTTTACAAACATTTGAACATTAAAACGGGTGCAGTTTGAGACACGCGAATTTTTATTAGTCTCGGCACGATGAGATACTCATGCAAACATGACAATCACAGAATTAGGGCGTTGTAATAGTGGAAGGGTAGTTATTTGCGATGCAAGGGTTTTACACACTAACAATCGTGTACGACGAGCACAGCTGAGTACAAGAGGAATTTCTTGATTACACAGCCGAAGTTCCATATATATATATATATATATATATATATATATATATATTATCTTTTGCTATGTGAATGTTAAGCCAACGGGACCGATGCAAGTAGAATTACAACGTAATGGATTATTAATCAATGGAACTAAATGCAAAATAGTAAGGACCCTATTTCATCTACCAGCTATTATCATGGGAATAACACTGACTAACATGTCGTAACCAATGTTGTATTGGCCGAACACACCACCACATATACTTCCTAAACAAAACCTTACCTTTCTGATACCCGAGATTCCATTTTATTGGAGTCACTGAATCAGTTAATAGTGTCCGACAAAGGACAATTTTCGATTAATCAAATTTTGCAACACGTGAAACAGTATCAAGAGAAACGGCACTACCGCATGATTATTATCACTATATTAACAAGAAGCATACTCTTCACTCTAGTATCGATTTGTGCAATTTATCTATGTGTGAAACGAAAAATAACTCGTTCCAAAAAAGTAGCTATCCATCAACCTGGTGAACACCTGAAAATAAATAATAGTACAAAATATAGATATAACAGCGTAATCAGGATGGAAAGGTAAAATATAGTAATTACGTAATTAAAAATTAAGATAAGCTCAAAACCAAATATAGTACAATTATAATATGGGAAGGAGGAGTATATTAGTAAAATTCGGGTCGAACTTTTGTGAAAGCGAGGGATGTGTTAAGCACAAAATTGTGACAGAGCAACTTGTTAAAATCTTAGATTGCTCAAGCGATCGCGGTAGCAGGTGGTAAATGCGACGCCAGTCTCGCGTGACGACAGCAAACGCTGCGCCGGACTGTCGACTGCGACGGACGACAAAGCGAGATGGTATATTCGTCAGCTTGTGAATATTTCGTAACTACACGTAACTCTGTCTCAAGAGTGAATGAGTTCAAATGTTAGTTAAACTTATGGCACTTCACTGCGGGGTCATCATTCCCTAAACTTACAAACTACTTATGAACTACCTTATACTAAAGACTAAACAAACATCCAGGAAGGATTCCAACCTCCGATACGGGAGACCGCGCGATCCACAACGTGGCGCTCCAGACCGCTCGGCTACTCCCGCGAGTACAAGAGTGTATAAGACCGCGAATGCGTCATCAGTTAAAGGGTTCATTGAGTAAACGCTGCATTCAGAAGCAGAACATATTCGGTCATTACGAACCCGTCCCATTCGTCATAGCTTCAGCTGATTGCTGTGTATATACTCCCCCTTCTAATGCCGTAGCACATGGTCTTTGCAATTCATCGATTCAATAATCTAATCTATGTATTCAGACTATGTAACAACAATGGAAAGTCCAGTAAGAAATGTTAATAAAGTGGTGTTCCGTCGCCGACCTAACCTCCACAAAATCCTAGTCCATCCCTGTGCCACTCCTAATCACAACCCCTTACCACAGGGGTGGAAGACCCCGATGCGAAATCTGCCCAATCCACCCACCCAGCACTTCGTATTCCAGTCCCGTCACTGTGGAAGCAGCCACGTAATGTACCAATCCTGCTACAATAACTGCTCTGCATTCTACATTGGAATGACAACTAACCGGCTCTCCATTAGGATGAATGGCCATTGTCAATCTGTGGCCAAGAGAAATATGGATTATCTTGTGGCGCAGCATGCAGCGGAGCACACCTTGGACTATAACAGCTGCTTCACCACCGAGCCATCTAGATCCTTCCCTCCTCCACCAGCTTTTGTGAACTGCGGAGATGGGAGTTATTCGTACAGCACTTCCTACGGTCCCGCAACCATCCTGGACTCAACCTCAGATAACCCAACATCCTACATTCTTTTCCCCACAGACGCCCTTTCCCTCACGTCCTACATTTCTGTCCTATTCATGCCCCTTTCCCCACTGTGTGCTACCTGTTTTCTTCCCTATAGGATATATATATATATATATCCTTTTTCATATTGCATCTCATTTTTCTACTGACATAGCTTCTGCTTGTTGTATACCCACGCTTTTCTTCCCGCTCCACTCCCCCCTCCTCCGCTCCTTCCCGACTGTCTTGGCGGCCAGAGATGGCTGACTTGTGTGGATGAGTGAGCCTGAGTAATTGTGTGGATGAGAGTTCTTTGTCTGAGGAAAGCCGCGGATGAAAATTTAGAATTGTGTGTGTGTTTATGTGTCTTTTATTTGTGTCTGTCGGCGGCTCAACTTTCTTCTATTCAGCTCTTGTCTCAGATAAAGCAGTTCAGACTAGTAGCCACTAGTCGCGGCTAGGAGATGGTGCCCGGAGATAACTACTATGCTTCGAACTGACCAACGTCCAGGGAGATGGTGAACCGCTGTCTGCCGTCTTCACAACGCTAAATATTGTTGGTGCTTGAGGCCACCTCAGCCTTCATTGGTTGCTTTCCTAAAGCACTCTGGTGGTAACCCTGCCAGAGGTCATCTGTCATCACGGCATCCGGCTCGAGTGGTCCCAGGCATGGATCCACAAGCAGCGGCATAGACCGAAGATGGGCTCGAGTACTTTTCCTGGCAGTCCTCGCTTCAACACCAAGACATCGCGGTGCGGGCACTTCCGTCTCAACGGTACAACTGCTGGCCCACAGAAGACGCGGCGAGACCGCGAGCTAACGCGGCCGAAGGAGACGTCACCTGCTGATCTAGCTCTTGCCGAACTAGCGCCTACACCACGGAATCTTGTATTCAGTTGAATAAACTTGTAAACTCTAATACTGTTTTAATAGTGTCCTCTGGCGCTCAAACAGGTTTCACGCCTCATCCTGACCAAAAGCTGGGAACATACCGCTCGGCCCCAGCAATACTAAAATGAGACATAAAAAATTGTTGAAAACATATTTCTGAACGAAACCACTGAGTATATTTACGAAATGTGTAGTAGGTATCGGTAACTAAACTTCACCTTTATAAGGTTAAGTCTAACTGCCAATAACAGCTCTTCTTATTTTGGGTGTATGGTGTAAAAATTGGCAATTGACTCTAAATAACAAGAAGTGTGAAGTCGTCCACATGAGTACGAAAAGAAATGCGTTAAACTTTGTTTAGAAGATAAATCAATCAAAAGTGAAGGCCGTAAACTACACAAAATACATAGGAATTATTATTACTTCAGAACACGTAGATAATGTCGTGGGCAAGGCGAACCAGAGACTGCGTTTTATTGGCACAACAAAAGAAACTGCATACACTACAAATATCTGTCCATATTTGGAGTATTGCTGCCCAGTGTGGGATCCTTATCACGTGGGTTTGACGGGGGACATCGAAAGAGTCCAGAGAAGGGCAGTTCGTTTCGTATTGTCACAATACAGGGGAGACAGCGTTACGGAAATGATACAGGATCAGATATGGGAATCATTACAACAACGGCGCTTATCGCTGTGGCGTGGGCTACTTACGAAACTCAAATCGCCAACATTCTCCTCCGAATGCGAAAATATATTTTTGACTGCCACTTACATAGGTAGAAATGACCATCAGAATAAAATACGAGAAATCAGAGCTCGAACGGAGAGATTCGGGTGTTCTTTCTTCCCACACGCTATTCGATAATGGAATGGGAGGTAAATAGTATAATGGTGGTTCGATAAACCCTCTGCCAGGCACTTAAATGTGATTTGCAGAGTATCCCATGTAGATGTATATGTAGATAAATTTACTGGGTACTGATATCTATACTTTACCTATATAACTAGTTACATATATTTATTGGGCTATATGTATCTATATGTGACCTACATGGATCTAGTCTAGCTACTGGGCATCGGTATATACGTGAAAAAATGCGAAAGAGCTGGTATCGTAACTGGAGGGTAAGTATATCGATGAAGTCTACTTACCGGTGCCCACTACACGTTTATAAACCAAAGAGAGCGAAATTTTGGAATCTGAAATACATAATACTGCACTAAAAACACAAAGAGCTCTTGTCGTATTTGTGTTATTTTTTTAACAACAAAAAGGCTAACGGGTTGCCAGCAGATCCAAGTTTTATTCCGTTTATAACGATACCCTAATGAATTTGTTGTTTAAATCAAATCCCACTGGATGCAAACTCATACGTGTTTTATGCCGTTCACAATTATGCTCATATTAATGTGTTGCTGAAACAAAAAAGGGTCACAGGATGCAAACAGTTTTAATGCTAGTAAAAGAGACAACGATATATTCGTATGTATGTACAAAATAGCTAACTACACCGAAATATTTTTGTATATCAAGTTCTTTTCCTTTATTAGAAGAAAACAATTTCCGAGATCCAGTCATACACGTATGCAACCCTAAAAACATTATCTCTGCCATAGTTATAGTATAATCAGCGACTGGCAATAAGTATAAATGTAATCGTCTGTGATATAATATCGTAGGATATGACGTCTTTCGTCAGAGCCGAGGAGTGGTATCGAACACTAGATTTTACACCAAGTTCTTTTATGATAATATTTCGGTTCTTTCAAGTTATTTATATGAATGGAAAGTTTAAAGGTGAGTATTTTCGACAATAACGAATTTAAACAGAACAAATTGCGACAGACGTTTTGAATACATCCATGCCCCAAAATAACACTCGACTCACACTGTAAACGAGTCTTTGCTAAACTATTAACATGTGACATGCGATTTACCATGTGATGTTAATGTAGATGATTTTTTAATGATTTTCTGACGGTATAAAGCTACAACTAATCCCATTAAAATGTAATTAACAACAAATTTTATCATTTAAAATTTTACATTTTGTAACTTCCAGTTGGTTAAAAAGTGTAATTTCCTTCATCAATACGCTACAAATATCTGTAACTGTTTGTGTCCAAATGCATTATATAGTTATAGACGATGAACAGCAGTCAGACGTAAATTATTCTTTACTGTCGGAAATTTACATATGACGTTTTATAATATTTATTAAGCAGTCATAAGGGTGACACAATGACGTAAATCAACATTTTCGACAATGAAGAAGTATTTGCGACTGATTTCTGTTCACCATTTACACAGTATACGGCGCTGAGCATGCGACATGGAATGAAACTTCACAATATTGTGTAGTTAGTTAGCAAAATCTTGAAATGTCGATCAGTACATTAAAGAGAAATTCCATCCTTTACTATGAATTTTGGACAGCAAATATTATTATATTCACGTATCATATCAACTAATCACGGAAATCACGAAACTAACACAGATGATATGTGATTAACGGTGCAATCAAATGTTTCGATGTAAAGAAACAGTTTTTTCGTACTATTAAGAAAATAAAACCCTTATGAAGAAGCTGATAAATGCAGTATTATAGCCTGTCTTATTCTTCTTTCGTTTTAGCCGTCATAGAACTTCGTTACTTCGCATTTGAATAGTTTCTTCTTTTCCAGTACTCTTTTTCTCAATTTTTGCAACCTTCTTCGCTCCTGTTATTATTATGGTTTTTATTTCGTGTCTAGTTCTGTCCTCTAAACATGTGAAGGCTGTATATTTTTATTTAAACAACATTCTGTTTATCCCTGGTTCCTGCATTCTCATTTCTTCCAGACCCTTTTTACCTATTGGATCCACCGTACTTTGGTTCTTTTGTTCACCAGAAAAAGAATAATATGCTGTGTTAACTTTTCTTGCCTATTCTAATTATGTGCTCTTTCCTTTCCACGTGACGCTACAAATGCTTTCTAACTTTATGTACAGTTCCTGGTTGGTTCGTTTTCTAAATTGGGGAGGTTGGCAAAGCTCATAGGTGCGGTGTAGTAAGGGGTGGGTGTGTCATTCATGGAAAAATTCCTGTAGTAGTTGGTGTTAGGGCGGCACCTTTTTTAGACTGAGGACAGCTGATAGGTATTCCTACTTAAAGGAAGTCCCTTTAACAAAAGAACCAATTTCGACAAAGTTTAAGAATCTCAGTAATAAGAAAATTACTATATTTCACCAAAATATCCAAGGTATCAGAGATAAAGTTAATGAAGTGCTTATTGATGTTAATTGTGACATTATTTCAGAGAACTTTTTACGTGATGTGACAATTCAGCGACTTCCTTTGCCAAGATACAGGTTAGCTGCCTTGTACTTTAGGAGTTCCTTGCAGTGTGGGAGCGTGGCCAAGTATGTAAAAAATTATTTTTCATTGGAGTCAGTCGATTTTTCTAAACACAGCACACAAAAGATATTTGAATGTTGTGCAGGAGTTATTAATGTTAATGTAACTAAACTATTAATTGTTGTTATATTTAGGACCCCTGACTTAGATTTTAAAATGTTTCTGCCCAAACTGGAATTGGTTCTGGGTTCACTGTAGAGGAGGAATAAAAATTTAATTGTGTATGGAGTTATCAACATTAATAGTGAAGGTGATAGCTCAAGAAAACGTCAGCTTTTAGATCTATTTAATTCCTATAACATGGTGCAAACAGTATTTTTTCCAACGAGAGTGCAAGGAATAGCAGTTCTACCATTGACAATATTTTTGTTCATTCTTCATTATTAGAGGGGCACTCTGTCAGCAGAATAGTAAATGGCCTATCAGACCACGATGCCCAAATTTTAATTCTAAAAAGTATTTGTTCTCAAACAAATGTTACACAAAATATCAACGACTCAGAAAAGTTAATCCAGTTGCAATTCGGACCTTTTGAAGCATAATTAAGAACAAGAATAGCAGGATGTTTGTAGTGCTGATAATGCAAATGATAAATACAATGCTTTTCTGAACACATTTCTTATGCTGTTTGAAAGTTGCTTTCCGCTAGAACGCTCAAAACAGGGTACTTCCAGTAACAGAGAGCCAGGTTGGCTGACAAAGGAAATAATAGACGAGTATCATGTAGAACAAAGCGCGAATTGTATCAAAATGTTAGAAGCAGTCAGAATGAAGATGCAGTAGCTCATTACAAACAGTACTCTAAGGTTCTGAAAAATGTCATTAAGAATGTAAAAAGTATGTGGTATTCACAAAGAATAGCAAACTCTCAGGATAAAATTAAAACTATCTGGTCAGTCGTGAAGGAAGTGTCTTGTCAGTAGCAGCAGCTAGAAGATATAACGTCACTGCATAGTAGAAATGTTTCTGTTACTGACAATTAGATATATGTGCAATATTCAATAATCACTTTCTGAATAGAGTAGAGCATTGACAAAACCCTAGTTTCTACAGGTAATCATATAACATTTTTAGAAAATGCCTTTCCCAGGATTTTACCTGAAATGGTCCTTCATGACACTTCCATAGGGGAGACTGAGTCAATAATTAAATCACTAAAGACTAAGGACTCTTGTGGATATGAAGGGGTATCTAGTAGAATTCTAAATAAGTGTTCTCCATATTTTCACTACTCAGTAGTGAAACCACTTTATAAAAAAAAAGAGAAAGAGATAATGTATACAACTATAGACGTAATTCTATGCCATCGGTTGTTTCTAAAGTTATTGAAAAGGCTGTATTTTCAAGATTAATTGATCATTTCAGTCCACATAATTTGTTGTCAAACGTACAGTTTGGTTTTAGAACTGGTTTAACGACTTGAAATCCTATATTTTCGTTTCTCTGTGAGGCAATTGATGGGTTAAATAAGCGGTTACGGACATTACGTGTCTTCTTTGATCACAAAATATTGTTGCAGAAGTTGGAACATTATGGAATACGAGGAGTAGCTCTCAAGTGGTTCATCTCTTACTTTAATAACAGACAAGTGAAGGCAATTCTCCGCAGTGTAGAAAATGGCTATGACTTACAATCACAATGGGGCACAATTAAGTGTGGGGTGCCCCAGGGGTCTGTTTTGGGACCGTTGCTGTTTCTTATTTATATAAGTGATAGGCCTATGCCTTCGAGTATAACAGGTGACTGTAAAATATTTTTGTTTGCTGATGATACCAGTTTGGTAGTGCAGAATGTTGCTCGTATTATTGACACAGTATCAAATAATGCAGTTCAAGAGATAAGTTCATGGCTTTTAGAAAATAAGTTGATGTTAAATCATCGTAAAACTCAGTTTTTACAATTTCTAACACATAATTTGACGAAAGCTGACATTTTGATTACACATAATGGGCATATGATAAGTGAGACTGAACAGTTCAAATTTCTAGGTATTCAGATAGACAGTAAGCTGTCGTGGAAAGCCCATGTTCAAGATCTTGTTCCAAAACTAAATTCTGCTATATTTACCATTAGAACAATAACTGAAATTAGTGATTTTTCAACACAAAAAGTAGTCTATTACGCTTACATTCACTCACTTATGACGTACGGCATTATTTTTTGGGGTAATTCACCTGATGCAAAAAGGATATTTCTGGCTCTCAAAAACGGACGGTTCGAGCAATATGTGGTGTACGTTCACGAACGTCATGTCGATCCCTTTTCAGTAGTCTGGGAATTTTGACACTGGCCTCACAATACGTTTTTTCTTTAATGTCGTTTGTTGTTAATGGAATCAGCTTATTCCCACGAGTTAGTAGCTTTCACTCGGTGAATACTAGACAGAAGACGAATCTACGTTTGCATCACACCACTTTGACACTTGCGCAGAAAGGTGTAATGTATTCTGCAGCATCCATTTTCAATAGGCTGTCACAAGAACTATAGGATCTTGGAAGTAACTCACAAGCTTTCAAATCTAAATTGAAGAATTACCTCATGACTCACTCCTATTATTCTGTCGAGGAACTCCTAGAAAAGTTAAACAATTTAAGCTAATTCATTTTTTTTTTCTTTATTGATTCTTTTCACTTTGTCTTAAGATTGTCGTGTGCATAGGTTTACTTAAAAATTTTCTGTTACCATTCTTGTGTAAAAATCGAATAGATTTGAGATCCCCTGTCAATGGCACTTATCTATCACTTCAGGTGAATAAAGGGCAAGCTGTGTTTCGCAAGAGCAATACTTTCTGAATCTGTGTTCACTATTGGTTAATAGGTCATTGTCTTCGAGGTAATTCATAATATTCGAAGAAAGTGTATGTTCCAAAATCCCACTGCAAATCGACGTCAATGAGATGGGGCTGTAATTTTGGGGGTCACTCCTACTGCCTTTCTTGAATATTGCAGTGACTTGGTCAACTTTCCAGTCTTTGGGTACGGATCTTTCGCTGAGTGATCGGTTTTATATGATAGCTAAGTATGGAGCTATTGCAACAGCACACTGTGAGAGGAATCTAGTTGGTATACAGTCTGGCCCGGAAGATTTGGTTTTTGTTTAGTAGCTTGTTTTACTACTCGAGGAACATCTACTTCATAAGAGTGTTGCTCAGATTTTCTCCTATGTTGACTTTATAGATGAGGCAGAGCAGTGAGACCATAGCGCCACCCCCTAAACGGCGTATATGACTTTTGTTTTAGCCGTTAACCTTTCCGCGAGTTGCTATCGACTGTATCCACTCCAACCAGCAATATCGCTACATTCAAATAAATCTGACGATATACCATAAGCAAGCTATTTGATTAAAAGCCGTCTGTTATGTACTGCATCCAACGCCTTCAATAAATACAGAAGTATGGAATCAATTACAAATCCCATATCTATAGCACTCTTCATTTTGTGCGAATGCAGAGCCTGTTCTGTTTCAGAAGAATGGTATTTTCTAAATCCAGGGTGATGCAAAACATCGTTTCTGCAATGTTTGAATTAAGTATAGATCCAACAATCTGCCGCAAACAGATGTCAGTGATACAGATAGTAATTTAATGGATTACTTCTATTACCATTCTTGTGACATGTACAACCTTCTACTGTTTGGGTACGAATCCTTTGGTGAGAGGACAGTTGTATACTGTGATGGGTCGCCTACCTACTATAGAATGTAAACACGACTAGTTGATAGTAGCGTCATCTAATGAGTATTGACTGCTGATAAGACATATGCACCCCGCATGTAGTCTCAATGAATGAAATGTACGTGCGCAAAATGGGGAATGCGCGGACCTATCGGAGTGTGAACAAGTGGAGACTATGATGACTCGGTACAAGCATTTAGTAAAATAAGAGAGTTATCAGGGTGTTGGAAGAGTGCTGTGCTGAGTGTTTTCAACAAGTAAAAATAGGAATGTGACAAAGCGTGCAAATATCTAGGGGCCATTACGGAAGACCGATGCATAGACCGGGGAGACTGCAATAACAGGACAAGCGGTGAACTGTGGAGGAACTACGATCAGACTTATATGTGGGGCAGAGTAAAAGTGAAGACCCATATACACACAGTACCGAACACTGCTAACGATGGGTCTACGCAGCCGACGGCCCAAGCATGTCCCAATATCAGTGCCACTACATTGGCAACTACGGTTGTTCTGGGCACGTGTCCATCGTTAATGGACGTTAATGATTTATCAGAGCGTAGTCTGATAAAAGCCGATAGCTTCTTCATCATGCTGATGGAACTATATGAATCCGTAGTCTTCCAGGTAAATATATACTTTGCATCTTCAGTGCTAGAAGAGACAATATTTGCGGGGGCTCAATTATGTTCTGGGATTAGACTAGATTAGATTAATACTTGTTCCATAGAAAATTCGTAATGATGTGGAACGTGTCAGGTTATTGAAGGGAGTCTGTACAAGACGTTATATTACACAAAATATTACATGACACAATTTTGTTTTACATTTTTAATTATAGATTTACTAATTTATATCTAAAAACTCATCTTTTAATTCATTTTCAAATGCTAGTTCGCTGTCTGGCTTCCGATGTTATTTGACAGGTGACAAAAGACTTTTGTGGTAGAATAATTTATCCCTGTGCCAAACTCAGATTTAAACCTACATAATGAAGATCATCCTTTTTCCTGGTGTATAGCTGTGCACGCTGCTATTACTTTTGAACTGGGTTGGATTATTAACAACAAATTTCATAAGTGAATATATATACCGTGAAGTTACTGTGAGGATACCTAAATCCTTAAATAGATGTCTGCAGAATGATCATGGGTGGGTTCCAGCAATTATTCTGATTTACGCTTTTGTGCAATTAATACTTTTTACTCAATGATAATTTACCCCAGGATATGGATGATTGACTGAGCTGGCCTTGTAACAACAGCTAATGTGGCTTTGCCACACAGTTACTGCGAACGGCTGAATGCCAGGAGAAAGTGCAGCCGTAACATTTCCCGAGGACATACAGCTCCACTGTATGAACATATGATGATGGAATCCTATCGGGTAAAATATTCCGGAGGAAAAATAGTCCCTCATTCGGATCTCCGGGTGGGGACTACTGAGGAGGATGTGATCATCAGGAAAGACAACACTGGCCTTCTAGGCATCGGGGCGTGGAATGTTAGATCCCTTAATCGGGTAGAGAAGTTAGAAAATTTAAAAAGAGATACTGATAGATTGAAGGTAGCTATAGTGGGGATTAGTGAAGTTCGGTGGAAAGAGGAATAGGATTTCTGGTCAGGTGAGTACAGGATTATAAATAAAAATCAGTTTGGGTATTACAGGAGTAGGTCTGATAATGAATAAGAAAATAGGAATGCGAGTAGACTACTATGAGCAACACAGTGATCGCATTATCGGGGTCAACATATGTACGAAACCAACACCGACCAATGCATCACAGGTTTATATGAAAACTAGCTCTGCGGATGATGACGAGACCGCAGAAATGAGGATCTAAAGGAAATTATTCAGACAATTAAGGGAGAGGAAACCTTAGTTGTTATGGGAGAGCCGGCCGCGGTAGCCGAGGGGACTGAGGGGCTCCAGTCACGGTCTGCACGGCCACAACGGTCGGAGGTTCGAATCCCCCCTCGGGCATGGATATTTGTGCCGTCCTTAGTGTTAGCTAGTTCATAAGTACTTTGTAAGCTTAGGAACTGATAACCCCGTAGTTAAGTCCCAAAAGTTCTACAAACATTTGAACATTTGTTAGGGGAGACTGGAATTCGGTAGTAGAACAAGAAAGGGAAGATGGTCGGGGAATATGGTCTGGGCAAAAGGAATGAAAGAGGAAGCCGCCTGGTCCAATATTGCTCGGGACGTAATTTAGTTATAACAAACACCTGGTTTAAGAATCACGAAAGAAGGTTGTATACGTAGAAGAGACCAGGAGACACTGGGAGACACCAGATAGATTTTATAATGTAAGACATAGATTTAGGAAGCAGGTTTTAAGCTGTAAGACATACCCAGGGGCAGATATAAACTCTGACCATAACTTATTCGTCATGAATTGTAGGCTGAAACTGAAGAAACTGCAGAAACATAGCAAAATAAGGAGATGGGACCTGGATTAACTGAAGGAATCTGAAGTTCTTGAGAATTTCTGAGGGAGCTTTAGGCAACAATTAGCAGAAACTGGGGAAAATAAAACAGTAGAGGAGGAATGGGTAGCATTGAGAGATGAAATAGTAAAGGCAGCAGAGGATAAAATATGTAGGAAGGCAAGAATTATTAAAAAAAAAAAAATCCATGGACATATCAGGACATACTAAATTTGATCGATGAAAGGAGAAAATATAAAAATGCAGTAAATGAAACAGGCAAAATGGAGTATAGACGACTAAGAAATGAGATTAACAAGAAGTGCAAAATGAATAAGCAGGAGTGGCTAGAAGGCAAATGCAAGGATGTAGAAGAATGTATAAATAGGGGAAAAATAGATACGGCTTACAGGAAAACAAAAGAGATATTTATAGATAAGAAAATAGCCCTATCAATATCCAGAACACAGATGGAAAACCAAGTTCTCAGCAAAGAAGGGAAAGCTGAAATGTGGAAAGAGTATATAAAGAGACTCTACGATAGAAAGTAGAGGCAATATTGTAGGAAGGGGAGAAGATGTAGATGAGGGTGACATAGGAGATATTATACTGAGAGATGAATTTGACAGAGCACTGAAAGACCTAAGTCGAAACAAGCCCCCAGGTGTAGATGACATACCCTCAGAGCTACTGAAGTCTCTGGGAGAACCATCCATGACAAAACTGTTTCACCTGGTGTGTAAGATGTATGAGATAGGCCAAGTATGGTATAATCCCCATTCCAAAGAAAGCAGGCGCAAACAGATTGCGAAAACTACAGAACCATCAGTTTAATTAGTCATGGTTGCAAAATATTAACACGAATTATTTACAGAAGGATGGAAAAGCTGGTAGAAGCCGACTTCGGAGAAGATCAGTTTGGGTTCAGGAGAAATGTAGGAACACGGGAGGCAATCCCCACTTTACGGCCTATCCTAGAAGAGAGATAACGGAAAGGGAAAACTACATATCTAGCTTTTGTAGATTTCGAGAAGGCTTTTGACAATGTAGATTGGAATAAACTCATTCAAGCTTTGGAGCAAGCAGGAGTAAACTATAGGGAGTGAAATGTTATTTACAACTTGTACAAAAACCAGACAGCGGTTGTCAGAGTTGAAGGGTATGAAAGGGGTGCAGTGGTGGGGAAGTTAGTAATACAGGGTTGTAGCCTTCCTCCAATGTTACTGAATTGTACATTGAGCAAGCTATAACGGAAACCAAGGAGAAATTTTGAGAAGCAATTGAAGTTCAGAGTGAAGAATTAAAAACATTGCATTTTGCCGACGACATAGTAATTCTGTCAGAGACAGCAAAGGACCTGGGAGAGCAGTTGAACGGAATGGACAGTGTGCTAAAAGGTGCATATAAGATGAAGATTGACAAGAGCAAAACTAGGGTAATGGAGTGCAGTCTAAGAAAATCAGGTGATGGTGAAGTAGTTAGATTGGGTAACGAAACAATAAAGGAGGTAGGTGAGATTTGTTAGTTGGGCAATAAAATAACATATTATGGTCGCAGTACAGAGGATAAGAAAAGGAGAATTGCAATGGGTAAAAAAGTGTTCTTGAAAAAGAGAAATTTGTTAACATTGAATATTGATTTAAGCCTAAGGTAGTCCTTTCTAGAGGCATTTGTGTGGAGTGTTGCTTTGTATGGGAGTGAAACATGGAAGATAAACCGTGCGGACAGGAAGAGGATAGATGCTTTTGAAATGTGGTGTTACAGAAAGAAGCTGAAGATTAGGAGGGTGGATCGCATAACTATTGAGGAAGTACTGAACAGAATTGGGGAGAAAAGGAATTTTTTGCATACATTGACTAAAAGAAGTGATAGATTGGAAGAACACATTCATAAACATCAGGAAATTAAGAATTTAGAGTTGGAGGGTAGTGTGTGGGGTAAAAACCGCAGAGGAAGGCCAAGAGATGGATACACTAAGCATATTCACACAGATGTAGGTTACCGTCGTTATGTGGAGTTGCAGAGGCTTGATCAGGATATGGTATTGCGGAGAGCAGCATCAAACCAGTCTCCAGACTGAAAACCACAAAACAACAACACTGCACAAATATATTATACTAGAACTGACATGTGATTACATTTGCACGCAATTTAGGTGCAGAGATCTTGAGAAATCAGTACCCAGAACAACCACCAGCGCATCCGTTCGACTGCTCTTCTAAGTCCTTTGCTGTCTCTGACAGAATTACTATGTCATCGACGAAACGCAATGTTTTTAATTCCTCACACTGAACTTTAATTCCTTCTCAAAATTTCTCCTTGGTTTCCTTTATAGCATGCTCAATGTACAAATTCAGTAACATTGGAGAAAGGATACAACCCTTTCTTACTCCATTCCCAACCACTGCATCCCTTTCATGCCCTTCAACTCTGACAACCGCTGTCTGGTTTTTGTACAAGTTGTAAATAACCTTATGCTCCCTATATTTTACCCCTGCTTGCTTCAGAACTTGAAAGAGTCTATTCCAATTGTCAAACGCCTTCTCCAAATCTACATAATGTAGATATGTAGGTTAAGCTTTTCTTATTCTATATTCCAGGATAAGCGGTAAAGTGGGTATTGCCTCCCATGTTCCTACATTTCTCCTGAACCCAAACTGATCTTCTCTGAGATCGGCTTCAACCATCATTATCATCCTTCTGTAGATAATTCGTGTTAATATTTCGCAACCAAGACTTATTAAACTGATGTTTCTGTAGTTTTCACACCTGTTTGCGCCTGCTTTCTTTGAAATGGCGATTATTACATTTTTCTTGAAGTCTGAGGTTACCTCGCCAGTGTCATACATCTTACACAGCAGGTGAAACTGTTTTGTCATGTCTGGTTCTCCCAGAGACTTCAGGGGATCTGAGGGAATGTCATCTACTCCAGGGCCTTGTTTCGACTTAGGACTTTTAGTGCTGTGTCAAATTCATCTCTCAGTATAGTGTCTCCTATTTTATCCTCACCTACATCTTCTCCCCTTCCTACAATATTGCTTACAATTTCATTTCCTTCGTAGAGCCTCTTTATATACTTTTTCCACATTTTAGCTTTCCCTTCTTGGCTGAAAACCTGGTTTTCCATATGCGTTCTTGATATTCATAGGGATGTTTTCCTTATCTCCAAATATCTCTTTTATTTTCCTTTAAGCTGTATCTATTTTTCCCCTATTTATACATTCTTCTACATCCTTGCATTTGCCTTCTAGCCATTCCTGCTATTCATTTTGCACTTCCTGTTAATCTCATTTCTTAGTCGTCTGTACTCCATTTTGCCTGTTTCATTTACAGCATTTTTATATTTCCTCCTTTCATCGATCCAATTTAGTATGTCCTGTGATATCCAAGGATTTTTTGTAGGTCTTGCCTTCCTACCCATTTTGTCCTCTGCTGCCTTCACTATTTCATCTCTCAATGCTACCCATTCCTCCTCTACTGTTTTATGTTTCCCCGTTTCTGTCAATTGTTGCCTAAAGCTCCCTCAGAAATTCTCAAGAACTTCAGGTTCCTTCAGTTAATCCAGGTCCCATCTCCTTATTTTCCTACCTTTCTGCAGTCTTTTTAGTTTCAGCCTATAATTCATGACCAATAAGTTATGGTCAGAGTTTATATCTGCCCCTGGGTATGTCTTACAACTTAAAACCTGGTTCCGAAATCTATGTCTTACCATTATAAAATCTATCTGGTATCTCTCGGTGTCTCCTGGTCTCTTCAACGTATACACCCTTCTTTCGTTATTCTTAAACCAGGTGTTTGTTATACCTAAATTATGTTCGGTGCAAAATTGTACCAGGCGGCTTCCTCTTTCATTCCTATTGCCCAGACCATATTTCCATACCAATTTCCCTTCCCTTCCTTGCTCTACTAGCGAATTCCGTTCTCCCATGACAACTAAGTTCAAAAAATGTTCAAATGTTTGTACAACTTATGGGACTTAACTACGGGGTCATCAGTCCCTAAGCTTACAAACTACTTATGAACTAGCTAAGACTAAAGACGGCACAAATATCCATGCCCGAGGGTGGATTCGAACCCCCCCCCCCCCCCGACAACTAAGTTTTCCTCTTCCTTAATTATCTGAATAATATCCTTTAGATTCTCATATATTTTTTCGATATTCTCATCACTGGTTCTTTAGTTTTATCCAATGAATACCCGTTTATCAACTGCATTTCTTCTTGGCGTAGTAATTTTAATGGCCAGTAGTGTATATTGCCATGCCATAATGTACTAAGGATGTGTTTGTTAGGAAGAGCTACCCTAGTAACAAAACCTCCAACGTAAAGTTTTATGTATATTTGTTACCATTTACCGCAAGAGACCCTGCACTTTGCTTAAATATCGCTCTTATCGACTTTTCCGCAGAAATTAATGCATTCCATTCGCGGTCATTGCGACTGACCCGGCTTTTTAATTTAACACAAACATTCGTAATTAAGAATTCGGCGAAATGCAGAAGAGATATTTGAATACCGGCGCAAATATTTTATCGTTAAACAAAATTCCTGGTACTGCTCTCGGTATGAAGAAAGTTGTAGCCTCGTCCAATGTAATGCTGCAAATCCTTCACATTTCTAAATTCCGTACCATCCGTTCTTGCGTGTCTATTACAAGTAATTTATTCAGTTCTTACGTGCCGAAATTTGTTTCTCATGAACATTATCACAATTTCGCAAATAATAAAAAATAATAATAAAAATAAATAAATAAATAAAAGGAACGTTGAAATTTACACAACGTACAGTTCATCCGGGCAGGCAACATTTTATCTTCCTGAACACATAGCTTCGATACCAAACTAAGTTAGTCCTTGCATCGTTAATATGAGATCTATTACCCGATCCTTTTTCTCAGTCTAATCATACTGCTTAATTTTCATTCCTGTTTCTTCAACTTGAGTCGGTAAACCTTCAAGTTTACTGTCTTACCTAGCAACTGTACATCCTTTCTCAAATATCTCTACAAGTAAAATAGTCCTCCATTTGGATCTCCGGGCGGGGACTACTCAGGAAGACGTGTTCATCAGGAAAGACAGCACTGGCATTCTACGGATCGGAGCATGGAATGTTACATCCCTTAATCAGGTAGGGAAGCTAGAAAATTTCAGAAGAGAAATGCATATGTTGAAGTTAGATGTAGTGGGTATTAATGAAGTTTGGTGGAAAGAGGAACAGGATTTCTGGTCAGGTGAGTACAGGATTATACATACAAAATCAGTTGGGGGTATTACAGGAGTAGGTCTGATAATGGATAAAAAATAGAAATGCGGGTAAACTACTATAAGCAACACAGATATCGCATTATCGTAGTCAAGGTTGATACGAAGCTGACACCGACCGCAGGTAGTACAGGTTTCTATGACAACTAGCTCTGCCGATGATGAGGAGATCGAAAAAATATATGAGGCGCTAAAGGAAATTATTCAGACAATTAAGGAAGAGGAAATCTTAATTGTTATGGAAGAATGGAATTCGGTAGTAGGACAAGGAAGGAAAGGGAAGATAGTAGGTGAATATGGTCTTGGCAAAAGGAATGAAAGAGGAAGCCGCCTAGTACACTTTTGCACGGAACATAATTTTGTTATAACAAACACCTGGATTAAGAATGACGAAAGAAGGTTGTATACGTAGAAGAGACCAGGAGACACCGGGAGATACCAGATAGATTTTATAATGGTAAGACATAGATTACGGAAGCAGATTTTAAGCTGTAAGACATACCCAGGGGCAGATATAAACTCTGACCATAACTTATTCGTCATGAATTGTAGGCTGAAACTGAAAAAACTGCAGAAACATAGCAAAATAAGGAGATGGGACCTGGATTAACTGAAGGAACCTGAAGTTCTTGAGAATTTCTGAGGGAGCTTTAGGCAACAATTAGCAGAAACTGTGGAAAATAAAACAGTAGAGGAGGAATGGGTAGCATTGAGAGATGAAATAGTAAAGGCAGCAGAGGATAAAATATGTAGGAAGGCAAGAATTATAAAAAAAAAATCCATGGACATATCAGGACATACTAAATTTGATCGATGAAAGGAGAAAATATAAAAATGCAGTAAATGAAACAGGCAAAATGGAGTATAGACGACTAAGAAATGAGAAGTGCAAAATGAATAAGCAGGAGTGGCTAGAAGGAAAATGCAAGGATGTAGAAGAATGTATAAATAGGGGAAAAATAGATGCCGCCAACAGGAAAATAAAAGAGATATTTGGAGATAAGAAAAACAGCTCTATGAATATCAAGAACGCAGAGGGAAATCCAGTTCTCAGCAAAGAAGGGAAAGCTGAAAGGTGAAAAGAGTATGTAGAGAGGCTCTACGAAGGAAATGAACTTAGAGGCAATATTGTAGTAAGGGGTGAAGAAGTAGATGATGATGAAATAGTAGATATTATACTGAGAGATAAATTTGACTGAGCACTGAAGGACCTAAGTCGAAAGAAGGCCGCTGGAGTAGATGACATTCCCTCAGAGCCACTGAAGTCTCCGGGAGAACCAGCCATGACAAAACTGTTTTACCTGGTGTGTAAGATGTATGAGACAGGCGAAGTACCCTCAGACTTTAAGAAAAATGTTATAATCCCCATTCCCAAGAAAGCAGGCGCAGACAGGTGTGGAAACTACAGAACCATGAGTTTAATAAGTCATTGTTGCAAAATATTAACACGAATTATTTACAGAAGGATGGGAAAACTGGTAGAAGCCGACCTCGGGGAAGATCAGTTTGGGTTCAGGAGAAATGTAGGAACATGGGAGGCAATACCCACTTTACCGCTTATCCTGGAATATAGAATAAGAAAAGCTTAACCTACATATCTACATTATGTAGATTTGGAGAAGGCGTTTGACAATTGGAATAGACTCTTTCAAGTTCTGAAGCAAGCAGGGGTAAAATATAGGGAGCATAAGGTTATTTACAACTTGTACAAAAACCAGACAGCGGTTGTCAGAGTTGAAGGGCATGAAAGGGATGCAGTGGTTGGGAAGGGAGTAAGACAGGGTTGTATCCTTTCTCCAATGTCATTCAATTTGTACATTGAACAAGCTATAATGGAAACCAAGGAGAAATTAGGAGAAGGAATTGAAGTTCAGGGTTAAGAATGAATGACATTGCGTTTTGTCGACGACATAGTAATTCTGTCAGTGACAGCAAAGGACCTGGAACAGCAGTTGAACAGAATAGACAGTGTGCTAAAAGGTGCATATAAGATGAAGATTAACAAGAGGCAAATGGAGTGAAATATAAGAAAATGAGGTGATGTGAAGGAGTTAGATTGGGTAACGAAACAATAAAGGAGGTAGATGAGGTTTGTTACTTGGGCAGTAAAATAACAAATGATGGTCCCGGTACTGAGGATATAAAATGTAGAATGGCAATGGGTAAAAAAGATTTTTGAGAAAGAGAAATTTGTTAATATCGAATATTGATTTAAGCCTAAGAAAATCCTTTCTGAAGGCATTTGTGTAGATAGTTGCCTTGTATGGGAGTGTAACATGGACGATAAACAGTGCGGACAGGAAGAGGATTGAGGCTTTTGAAATGTGGTGCTACAGAAGAATGCTGAAGATTTGGTGGGTGGATCGTGTTACTAATGAGGAGGTACTGAACAGAATTGGGGAGAATATGAAGTTCTGGCATATCTTGACTAAAAGAAGGGATCGATTGGTAGAACACATTCTTAGACATCAGGGAATTGTGAATTTAGCGTTGGACGGAAGTGTGTGGGGTAAAAACCGCAGAGGAAGGCCAATAGATGGAAACAGTAAGCAGATTAAAACAGATGTAGGTTGCCGTTCTTATGTTGAGTTGAAAAGGCTTGCTCAGGATAGGGTTTTGTGGAGAGCTGCAGCAAACCAGTCTCCGGACTGAAGATCACAACAACAACAACAACAACAACAACAGAATAATAAATCAAGGGTATTACCTCACTCTATGAAAGAAATACAGTTTCTCCACAGAAGATAATGTTTAACTTTTGATGTAACCGAACTGTACGCAGATATACTAATGATAGAAACTGTGGTGTCGCACAAGTCCAAAGTGCGCGCCACCTACTTTCGCCAGGCGCCGCCATGCACGCACGGCGCGGCGTTCTTAAGACGTCAGCCACGAGCGCCTTCTGCTACAACTCCGCTCGTGGCCACCACTGAACGACATCGTTCACTTGGGACTGAGATAGGAACCAGTAAAGACCTTCGGAATCAGATAGGCTCCAGTGAAGACTTGGCTATCGTACAGGCACTAGGCCGACCTCTAACTCAACTATGTATCAGCACTCTGCAGTACTGAATTGTGTAAAAGTTAAGTATTGTATAAATTCTGTGCAATATATATCTCGTTCTAATTTACTCTAGTGTTTCTAGTATCTGGCTGCTCCCCTTCGTACCTGCACCAGCGTGCTATCTTTATTCCTGTGTCGGTCTCATTCCACTCGGCCACCGACACCTACGACGGAAACGAGACACAAAAGCGGCGACGAGGCTGGGACACAAAAGAAACAATTGACATAAGAAAGAAAAAAATCCTAATATGCTATGGACAAGTATACTTTATCGAAACATATGAAATACTTGAATTAATAGAACTCAAACTTCACAGAATAATTTGAAAAGAGAAATTTGATGGAGTAGCAATGAGAACGCGCATTTCATGCATACCTGCTACTATATATATTAATTTTTTGGTTCAAACTGGGCAACTTGGATCAAAATTACATAAACCTACAGATGCATAGATGTACCTCACTACTTGTAAATAGCAACTAAAGTGGTATACAAATGATTCTCCAAATTTAAACAGCCTATACCCAAAAATAAAATTCACAATTGAAGTAGAGTTAAAAGAAAAACAATTATAGTCAATTGTATTAACTGCAATATATCTGAGATTTATAGGAAATATGACTGTAATTATTATCAACAACTACTCCTGTAACCCAAATTCACAAAAAATTGAATTCTTTAAAACAAGGAAACACAGAAACTCAACCGGACCACTTCAAACTTAGGAAACAAATAAAAATAGGAACATTACAATAAAAAGCACAACGTATTTCATTTGAACTAGTAATAGGAGACAAAATACACAATTTTGGCATCCAACCAACAATCATAAATGCAGATATAAGTTGAAAAGAAAAATATCCTGAAAACAAAACCATACATTGACCATATTACTGAAAACTTACTAAAGTATTTCAAAAGACGGGAGTGGAACTGGCTTTTAGCATAAATAACAGTATATTAACGATAATAGAATATGGTAAAATAAAAACTTCAATTTTTCCGAACCTCGAAAGTTATATCGTTTCTGTGACAAATGCAATTTTTTGTTTCGGATTACCAGGTCGAAGTTTCATAGAAAGAGCGAACGTGGAATTGCGAACAAATTTAATCAACAATTTTCACATCAGCACGATCATAATCTCAAAGCAGAACATTTGAAACTTTAATGAAAATTCTACATCGTGGACAAAAGGGAATCATATTGGAAATTTTGGGAAATTTCGAAAAACATATGCACACGAATGCATTTCTAGACAAAATTCACAACGCAAAAGCTGACCTAAAGACAAACATGTTTAGAAACCTTTACTGATTTTGTAAAAAAAGAAGAATGATTTTCTACACTTCGAGCTGAAAAAAAATCTGAGATATTAAGATAAATTATATAATCTCTCTCTATATATAAATGAATGTTTGTCTGTATGTCCTATATGTGTTCATAAACCATTCATTCGATTGCAATGAAACCTTGGTGAACTGTTCACCATACGGCCATGAAGGTTCCTGACCAAAAACGAAAAGAGCACGACGCATAGCTCAGGACACATTACGCCATAAACAGTGAGATGTGCGAAAAATTGCTGCATCATCGACAATGTTGCCCATTTCCTCCTACACCAATGGACCGATTTTAACCAAATTTGGTACACATATTCCTTACCGTGAGGTAACAATTCTGTCGGACTAAGCACCACTTACGACACATGGTGCAGGAGATACAATAGGAGATGGAAGAAACTGCTACATAATGAGGCTAGACTTTATTCACACGCTGTATTAGAATGACAGTACTTAGGGACCTGCAAGAAACTATAAACGTAATTTCAAACCTTTATTAAACGTTTTATCGATGACACAATATCAAAATGAAGGGAAAAAGTTTCCCCCTTACTACTTTTCCGCTGTTCATGGACTAAAACTATGGCATTCGGTATGACGTTACAATTTATAATTTCTACATACAAATTGTAGATGTAGGAAATTGTACAGACAGTATACGCACATACAGCTGAACGTACTTTAGAAATTGTATCACAGTATGACAAGTAGTTCAAGAGACATGAGCACATGAACAGTAACGTTTTTGAAAAATCGCCCCATTACCAACCATGTTTAACCTATTACTCCTTTACTACTAATTGTATTCGCAACCGATTTTACAGACATATTCACTTATACAAATGAATATATACCCGAAATATTGTACGACTGTACAGCATGTTGAAACACGACCGTCTGTCGTTTTCCATATAGTCTTTGTATATTCCTGTAAAGTTATAATTTATTTACTGTCGCTAGATTATCATTTTGTTAAAACTTGAACCCCACTCTTTTCAAGGCTTGAGGATTAGCATTTTTATTTCATGTGTTTAAATATTAGTTAATATTGCTAGGTATTGGTTCTGGCCGCGGTGGAGTAGCCAAGCGGTCTAAAGCGTCTCGCTGCGAACCGCGCGGCTGTTTGCCGTGGAGGTTCGAGTTCTCCCTGGGGCATGGGTGTGTGTGTTCGTCCTTAGGTTAGTTTACCTAGGTTTAAGTAGTTTGTAAGCTACGGACTATGACTACGCAGTTTGGTCCGATAGATTTACAAACATTTGAAACATTTTATTGGTTGTGCTCTTTTTTCTGGACATGGTAGCGTTTCATTGACTACCACATTTATCTTAGATTCGTGAGCTTAGAACCATTATTATTATTATTATTATTATTATTATTATTATTTATATATATATTTTTTCCGATCGTGTGCGTAAATGTGTTCTCGTTTTTCAAATCAGTGATAAACGCAGTGTGTGTGATTCTAGTTGCAGTTTGATAATGGCCTGGTATGTTAAAACCTTTTGTGATTATGTGGCGTTGTATGAACTCTGTGTGAATACTTTCTAGCTTTGTGAGGCTCGATTTCTAATAGTTGATATGTTCATTTTATACAGTGCATGTAAAAATCTTATCATTTCCTTCCGTGAGTGATATGTGTTTCACGTGATTGGTTCATAGAACAAAGCCTTCAGCTTCCGCTCTTTTTTGTGCCATGCCCATCAGGCAAGTAACTATGTGGGTATCTTTCTGATTTCCTCTAATATTTCGCGATCTTCTCTCCCTGCCTATTTTAACCTTGTTGTTTCTTCTCCGACTTGTAGTACGAAATCTGTCTTTGTCAATAATTCTCTCTGAGCCTTGTACAACCTCCTTCAATAGCTTCCTTATGTAATTCTAAACCTTTCTATGGGTTGCATGCTGTAATTCTTAATTTTATTTTTATTTCACTTTTACGAGTTTTTTGAGACTGGACTTCATCCGTCTCTGTAAGCGCTCCATATCGCGTGTAGCTGCATTTCTTTCGCTTCTTCATGTAATTCTAAGCATTTCTAGGGGTTGTATGCCGTATTTCTTATTCTTAGTTTTCCGACTTTGTAATTATTTCATTTTTGTGGTTTTACTGGGACAGGACCTCATACGTCTCTGAAATCGCCCCCTATCACGTGTAGCTGTATTCCATTCGCTTCCTTATATAATTCTAAGCATTTCTATGGGTTGCAAGCAGTAGTTAATTTTCTTTATTTTTCGGAAACTGAAATTATTCAATTTTATCGGTTTTCGGAACCACGTGGATCCGAGTTCCGACCTTCTACATCTACATACATACTCAGCAATTCACCGTAAGGTGCGTGGTGGAGGGTACACTGTACCACTACTAGGCATTTCCTTTCCTATTCCACTCCCAGAATGAACGAGGAAAAAAATAATGCCTATATGCCTCTGTACGAGCCCTAATTTCTCTTATCTTGTCTTTGTGATCTTTACGCAAAATGTAAGTAGGCGGCAGCAATATCGTACTACATTCAGCTTCAAATTCCTGAATTCACGCCACTTCTCATATAAAACCAGTACCTAAGTCGATTTGTAACAGACTGCAACTTAAGCATCCACCGAGATTTTGTATAATGAATCCGATTTCCACCACTTCACCTTTAGTGGAGTGCGTTCATGTAACGTAGCCGTGTGTCGCCGTTAGCGTGTTTGCTCGCGGCCCAGTTTAGATGTAAGTAAACTTGGCTATACACCCGCACCATCTCAAAACAGGCACGACAGACCAGTGTTCATAGTGTTTTTGTGTATTGTGTTTTGTGCTTGCTGAATTTCGCCTACGATAGCGGCGCCTGCTTCCGCCTCGTCTCAGCAGGCTGATTTTGGTGAGTTTCGCTGTGGCATTGCGTGTGTGTGAGAATGAGTGTCGTTTGTGAATCCTTTCCCCCACTAACGTTAAATCACGTATAATTCAAGCTGGGCACCGTCCGCATTAATCCATATAAGAGATGCATTTTTATTGTATTAACTAAATTGGTTCCCCATTTTGCTTGTTTTCTATCTGAATAAACAAGTTTAAGTTCAGCATAATCCGTAAGTCGACTAAAAATTGTAGTGTTAGAGCACCTTCCCTCTTTCATTTAATATTGTTCTTCACAAGTGCTGAGAACAAGGTCAGATGCAAATTATGTCAAAATTCCGTTGCGCTATAAATGTTTTCTTAGCACCTTTCTAAGATAATTGTGGTGGCTTGCTTATTAATGTCTGTGTGTAATAACGTGTGAACTGCTATGTATATTGATCACTGTAGTATTAACTTCCTGCTATTGAAGTAATTTGAAACGAGTCAGTTCTCAGTTTGGGCCAGGGAACAAGGCTTTATAGCAGGGAGTAACCAGTAGTTCACACGGATCTCATTTGCTAATTTTAGTGATAAATCAAAGCTCTTGTTTCGTACAGTGGTCGACTTTTAATGCAACCAATAAATATGAAATCATGTATACTGCGATGGGTAAAAACTTTTCACATCATGCACCACGTTGTAATCAATTTCTCATTTACTACTAAGAATTGTGTTCCTGTCAGCTTAAGAAAATTCCTAAAAGCTGACAGTGCTGTTGACAACTTTGAACTGTGAAGCGTTCACGGATACACGCGAAAGCAGTTTCCTTCTACAAAGCTACAAGGAAAGGAAGAGATCTTTACACGCCGGCTGCGGTGGCCGAGGGGACTGAGGCGCTCCAGTCACGATCTGCACGGCTATTACGGTCGGGGGTTCGAATCCCCCACTCGGTCATGGATTTTTGTGCCGTCCTTAGTATTAGTTAGTTCATAAGTAGTTTGTAAGTTTAGGGACTGATGACCCCGTAGTTAAGTCCCATAAGCTATACAAACATTTAATTTAAAACAAAAGATCTTTAAAATGTTTAAATGTTTGTAATCCTATGGGACCAAACTACGTTGGTCATCAGTCCCTAGTCTTATAAACTACTTAAACTAAGGTAAACTAACCTAAGGACATCACACACATCCATGCTCGATAGAGGATTCGAACCTCCGGCGCGGGAGGTCGCGTGATCCGTAACGTGGCCCGAAAGGAAGAGAATGATACAGTGTACACCCAACGAATACCCATTATATCCGACAAATATACCTTTCAGCTTCAAGAGAATGCAGTTTCATTTGGAACTTACATTTTCTATTACGATTAATAAGTAAGAGAGCAATCTATTAAAAACTGCGGAATGGATTTTGCATCTCCATATCTCCCACATGGTCAGGAGGGGCACACCAAAGAATTTATTCATATTAGAACCTGGAAGATATACATATGCCGTGTGTGTGTGTGTGTGTGTGTGTGTGTGTGTTTGTGTGTGTGTGACTATTGCACTTATAGTTTTGAACATCACGAAAGACAGCCTTAGCTCTTATTCGATATATATATCACATGTTTTAGAAAAAAGGATATGGATAGAGAGAGAGAACGGATAGGAGAAGTACTAACTCAAGGCAGGAATAAATAAATAAATAAATACCAGGGCATCGCCGGGTTTTCAGCTCGTTGCAAAATAAAAGTTAATTACAAAATATTTCGATGCTTATTAAAATACGAAATACAAAGCCATTATACACATATTTATAACACTGGTGTTGACTGTTCTGTAAAAATGAACACAAATACTACTAATAAAGTTCGGGTAAAAGGATGAACTAAAGATGTGAGAAGATATCTGTAAGGAGACTCCAAGCCATTATACTGTGAAATATAT
This sequence comes from Locusta migratoria, assembly GCA_026315105.1. Classification (NCBI taxonomy): domain Eukaryota; kingdom Metazoa; phylum Arthropoda; class Insecta; order Orthoptera; family Acrididae; genus Locusta; species Locusta migratoria. Next base: position 274,617,804 of record CM048744.1, on the reverse strand, counting down.
TGAAGAGCTAAAAAAATGGTACACTTGCCTAATATCGTGTAGGTCCTCCGCGAACATGCAGAAGTTCCTCAACAGGAGGTGGCATGGACTCGACTAATGTCTGAAGAAGTGATGGAGGGAACTGCTTACAATAAAGTACAAAATAATAACTGCAGTATCCAAACAAAGAAACGTAGTCATAACTATGTAAATTGTAACCTTAATACATTCATTTGATTATAAACAATACTTCTGGTTACTTCTTGTCCAGGAGCTGGTATGAATAAATTGTTTGGTGACTCCACCCTTGTACAAGAGACATGTAGTTGCCCGTCTGACAAAAATAGTGATGTAAAGCCAATCCACAGTATTTATTTGATTACCGTGTGATTTATTAATCATAATAAAAATAAAAGTCTCACTGGAAACTGCAGTCTCTAGTAGTTAAAAGCTAGGTCTGTCGGAAATAATGGTAATTCGCCCTGTAGTTTTATTTTCAAACATCTCAGTAGTTTTGACGTGGTATCTCCTTATCGAAGTGTCCTTCAGTGATATAATATTGTAGTTCCTTTCAGTGGTATGTTTGGATATGGTTTGCGGAATGTGCTGCGAACAGATTGATAAAGAATTAACAAAATGTCAAACATAATGCAGTAGCTATTTACGTATGTCACGTTTATGACGTTATATCTCCTGAATTACGTGTGTTACAAACACATTATTTATCAGGTTCGTAGAGTAGAATATTAGGAAACTGCCGCGAAATGTGTTGAAAATGGAGTTGGAAGTAAATTACAACTGCATGCTTATTAGGTCGAATTTTCATGCATTTATATTGTCTTTGGCGTAGTAGATCGTGAACTGTATGTCGTAATACGATGTTGTTTCGAAGGCAAATCCAGTGATGTATATGAAAAAGACTGGAAACTACGTCACGAATAGAGTTACTGGGAAAGACGTAATAAATCGAAACGTCATGTGTGATGAGGTGGTTTTTCATGGACCTAGTTGTTTAAGACTTTCTATGTCATGAACTGTGAGTCGTACTATGATAAAGTTTCGTTCGTGCGTTCTGTGGTATGTTTGTATACTGTCCGTAACATTTCTGTCGCTCGGTACTGGCCTTTGTCGACGTTTCGAGAACATACCTTTTTACCGAGGAGTCTAGCATTATATTGCTCCATCCTACGTATATCTCGCGAAGAGGCCATAAAGATAAAATCAGAGCGATTAAAGCCCACACAGAGGCATACCGACAATCTTAATTTTTCCCCTAACAATACGTGATTAGAATAGGAGGGAGAATAGATAGTGGTACTCAACGTACCCTTCGCCACACACCGGTGGGTGGCTTGCGGATATAGATGAATACAATTAATAGTGTACGAGTAATAAATTGTGACCTCGTGCTAAATTCCGGAATTTTACTGCATCATCGCCGAAAACGTGGTAACAGGCCAACCTTCTTTTCTTTCATTATTTTGCTGGGATTGTCAGCGATAAAAATTTCCTACAGCATTGAAATCACGTTTAAAGTTTGCTGCAAGTCGGTAAGTGCTCTCCTTCACAGATAGTGGACTGATAGTCAGGCTATCACGTGGCGCAAGACGGGGAAGTTTTCAATGTTTATGACGTCTTGTCTCCAGAAGTATCGGTCTTATCGCAAAATCTTAGCTGCTGTCTTCTGTCTGTAAACTACATTCCTGCCGAATTTTAGCTTCATAGGTCAAGTAGTTTTCGAGATTTCGTGTTTAGTCAGTGAGTGAGTGAATAGAACTAACCGTAAGAAATACTAATATCCAGCGTGTCATTTTGTGTCAAATTAAAATCAAGCCCCAGATAGAGATATTGTGTGTCTGGTGGCTTGTATCGGAGTGTGTATCCTAACATGCGCAAACAGAAGTGACACGTATCGGGGACTGAATATAACACAGTTTAACTTACGGCAAAACACAGTGGCACAATAACATAGGTATCGTAAAAAAATGAGATAACGAGAAGAGAGGTTGTAAGGAGTTAAAGAAGAGAGTTCCACATAGGTACCTTCGTAATCGTGTGGTGCTGAGTGAGGTTGTCCAAGCAGTGCGGAGACGTCCGAGCGCCATATCAGGTCCGCCCTGAGTCAGAAACGCATAGAGCCTCGTTAAGATAGATCACCACCCTCATGAATCACAGCCATTGCGTGGTGGGATAGCTTGCGTGCTTCAACGATACAGATAGCCGTACCTTAGGTGCAACCACAGCGGAGGGGTATCTGTGGGAAGGCCAGAGAAACGTGTAGTTCCTGAAGAGGAACAGTAGCTTTTTCATTAGTTACAGGGGCAACAGTCTGGATGATTGACTGACTTGGCCTTGTAACATCAGCTAATGTGGCTTTGTCATACAGTTACCGCGAACGGCTGAAAGCAAGGGGAAACTACAGCCGTTACTTTCCTCGAGGACATGCAGCTGTACTGTATGACGATGGCATCATCTCGGCTACAATATTCCGGAGGTAAAATAGTCCCCCATTCGGATTTCCGGGCGGGGAATACTCAGAAGGATGTTGTCATCAGGAAAGACAATACTGGCATTTTACGGATCGGAGCGTGGAATGTTAGATCCCTTAATCGGGTAGGAAAATCAGAAAATTTTATAAGATAAATGGGTAGGTTTGACTTATAGTGGGTATTAGTTCGGTGGCAGGATGAAAAGGATTTCTGGTCAGGTGAATACAGGATTATAAATACAACATCAGTTCGGGGTATCACAGGACTAGGACTGATAATGAATAAGGAAATAGGAATGCGGGTAAACTATAAAAAGTAGCACAATGTTCGCATTATCATTGTCAAGGTAGATACGAAGCCAACACCCACAACAGTAGTACAGGTTTATACGCCAACTAGCTCTGCCGATGATGAGGAGATTGAAAAGATGTATGAGGAGTTAAAGGAAATTATTCAGACAATTAAGAGAGGAAATCTTAATTGTGATGGGAGACTGAAATTCGGTAGTAGGAAAAAGAAGGAAAAATAGTAGTTGAATATGAATTGGGCAGATGGAATGAAAGAGAGAGTCGCCTGGTACAATTTTGCACGGAACATAATTTAATGATAACGAACACCTGGTTTAAGAATCATGAAAGAAGGTTGTATAAGTGGAAGAGACTAGGAGACACCGGAAGGTATCAGTTAGATTTTATAGTGGTAAAACATAGATTCCGAAACCAGGTTTTAAACTGTAAGACATACCCAGGGTCAGATATAGACTCTGAGCATAACTTACTGGTCATGAACTGTAGGCTGAAACTGATAAAAATAAGGAGATGGGACTTGGATAAATTGAGGGAATATGAAGTTCTTGAAAATTTCAGAGGGTGTTTTAGGCAACGATTGACAGAAACGGGGGGAAATAAAACAGTAGAACTGGGATGGGTAGCATTGAGAGATGAAATAGTGAAGGCAGCAGAGGACAAAATAGGTAGAAAGGCAAGACCTACAAAAAATCCTTGGATATCACAGGAAATACTAAATTTCATCGATGAAAGGCCAAAATATAAAAATGCAGCAAATGAAAGAGGCAAAATGGAGTAACGACGACTAAGAAATAAGATTGACAGGAAGTGCAAAATGGCTAAGCAGGAGTGGATAGAAGCCAAATGCAAATCTGTAAAAAAATGTATAAGAAGGGGAAAAGTAGGTCCTGCCTACAGGAAAATATAAGAGACATTTGGGGACAAGAAAAACAGCTCTACGAATACCAAGAACTCAGATGGAAAACTAGTTCTCAGCTAATAATGGAAAGCTGAAATGTGGAATGAGTACATAGAGGAGCTGTACAAAGGAAATGAACTTAGATAAAATGTGGTAGGAAGGGAAGAGGAAGTAGATGCAGATGAAATAGGAGATACCATACTGAGAGATGAATTTGACACAGCCCTGGAAGTCCTAGGTCGGAACAAAACCCCGGGAGTAGATGACATTCCCTCAGAGCTACTAAAATCTCTGGGAGAGTCAGCCATGGCAAAGCTGTTTCACCTGGTGTTTAAGATGTATGAGACAAGCGAGACACCCTCAGACTTTAAGGAAAATGTAGTAATCCCTATTCCAAAGAAATGAGGTGCAGACAGGTGTGATAATTACATTACGATGTTTGATAAGTCATGGTTGCAAATTTCAACATGAATTATCTACAGCAGAATGGAAGAGCTGATAGAAGCCGATCTCGGGGAAGGTCAATATGGGTTCAGGAGGAATGTAGGATCACGGGAGGCAATACTCACTTTACGACTTATCTTAGAATATAGATTACGGAAAGGCAAACCCACATTTTTAGCTTTTGTAGATTTGGAGACAACTTGGAATATACTCTTTTAAATTCTGAAGACAGCAGGGGTAAAATGTAGGGAAAGGAGAGTTATATATAAATTGTACAAAAGCCAGACCTCAGTTATTAGACTCGAAGGGCATGAAAGGGAAGCATTAGTTGTGAAGGGAGTAAGACATTTTACTCCTAATGACGATGGTGGAGCATGCCATGGAAAGCTCGAGGATTTTATCCAACATGACACGGCTAGTAAACCTACAATGTTATAGCGTCGCGAAAGACTCCGAGAACATAAACTTAATCACGTTATACACACACAATATTTCGTCGCTGCTTATGCAGAACCCTTCTTGCACTAACTGGTGGAGACAGCAATGAAGCGGTATGTATAACAGTTTTTATTTTTGTTTGGCTTCAGGCAGAGCCAATTTAATCAGATCCAAATCTTTAATATAAGGAAGTAGAAATACATGAACTTCGATAAGTAGAAGGGTCTGGAGCATACTGATGCGGTCTCCCCTTAGAACGAAATAATGGACTCGCCCGACGCTTAGGAGGACAGTGCGCAACGGCCTCCCCTACAAAGAAATCAATGGATTCGTCCGGTGCTTAGGACGGCACTGCGCATCGGCCAATGCTTCCAGTCCTGGTGAATTCGGCATTGTTGGAGTTTCTACCTTACGAAGCGACAGTTCGTTATCGGGGTGCTTCGAAGCGCCATTTGATTTTACACAATTTACGCGATTCACTCTATTTACTTGGCAGTGACTATTTGATATTTTGTAGTGTCTTTCAACAATGTCAAAAAGGATATATATAAGTGGTTCAGAAAAAAGTAAAAACTTGCAATTCAATAAGAAACCGTCAACAGACTATCTATACTTCATTTTTCAACGTTGAAGTAATTAACAGGCAAAGTAATTCATCTACCTCATCATCTCAAGATATGTCTAAATCTCAAAGCTTAGAAATGGTGCCCATGTTTAACATAGAGGATAACATTTGTGTTTCGAGGTCATCAGGTCCAGTTATGACGACAGCTGCACACATCACAACATGCTTCTTCCATCTCAAGCCACTTGTATTCACCAGAAGTATGTTAGAAAACATACCTCACGACCCTGGTAAGTACTGTGATAAAATATTAACGGAAGAAGTCCGTGACATTTGGATTTACAAGAGCGCAGAGCTTTTCCAAAACAAAAATAGTGACTTCTCAGAAACCATTACACATTTTTCTGATGTAAGTGGTAACAGAAAAAGCAGAAAATTAAATAGGACTGTTTTCACTCGCAAACTGACGAATGGTGAATGTGTAGAAAGAAAGTGGCTTCTGTTTTCACTATGTACTGTTATTATTGCCGTCTATCCAATAACACTGTCGCCAATAATTTGAGTTCTTCCATGTTATAGAAAGATTGGAAGCATATAAACAACTTTTTAAAGAGGCATGAGAACAGTTTACGCCACAGGGAATCAATCATGAATTATGTTGCAAGAAGCAAAATTGTTGGTCGAGTTGATACTGGATTTCTTTCCCAGTTTAATGTTGAGGTCAACTATATGAGGAGCATATTGAAAAGAATTGTTCCAGTTGTGAAATTTTTGGCGTGAAGGGGACTAGGGTTTCTTGGACAAAATGATATTTTGGGGTCTGAAACCAATGGAAATTATTTGGGATGCTTAGAATTTCCTTTTCTTGCTGACCATATACGAAAGTATGGCAATCGTGGCAATAGAAATACATATTTGTCTGCAAATATTTGCAATGAATGGGACAAAGTGTTAACGAAGATTGTCAACGAATTAAAAGCAGTTAGATACTATTCAAGAAGCGTGGATTCATCGCCAGATCTCTCCCATGTTGACCAGCTAACTTATATCGTTCGGTACATAAAAGATGGACAGACTGTTGAAAGATGTTTTGCCATTTTTGCTTATGGAGGAGCATAGGGCTCAAAGAATAGAAGATACTGTTATGAAGTTTTAGGATAGCTTTGACATTTCAATAAAGGATTGCCGCGGACACAGCTATGACAATGCAACAAATATGGCTGGAAAGTATTCCGGTCTTCAGGCAAGAATAAAAGAAAAATGTGAATTTACTATTTTTGTACCATGTGGCACACATTCACTAAATTTAGTGGGTGTTCAGGCGGCTGCAAGGTGTTTCTGAAACAGTAGCATACTTCCACATTGTCCAAAAATTGTCCACTTCTTCTTCGTCTGCTTCGCACAATCGTTGAAAGTTTTGAAAGAATGTTTAGGTGCAAATAAAGTTCCGAAATCCCTCTCTGAAACCAGATGGTTTGCTAGCGCTGACGCTCTTAACGCTTTGAATAATGGCTACGTGGCTAATTAGTAGCAACACTGATCAGCCAGTGGAAACAAGAAATGAAGCTCAAAACCTTTGCAAGAAAATTACCAAACATGAGACCATTCTCCTAAAAGAGATATGGGTATGACCTTTCGAGAAGTATCAACATCACAAATGTAACTTTACAAAGTAGTACCGTCACAATAAACTTGCAACAAAACTTTTTCATCTAATTCCGATTTCATCAGTTCTGCACGCAGTAGATTCGATCAGTATGAATCTTCCGCTAAAGACTATAAGGGTAATTACCAAAGGACGAGAATTTGCAGGAAGCACATCACTTTTCCCGAAGATTCGTCAGGGACTGTCCAGCTGAGCGCCAAAGAAGCATTTCATGTAGAAGATTTTCTGCCTATAATCGACACATTGGATTCTTGTTTGAAGCGAGAAAATTATCAAACATTTTAGTGTCCTTTCTGAGTTTAATGTAAGCGCAATTTGCAAAGCAGTAATCACTAGTCTTATTTGTGTATTTCTAACCATAATAACCAATAAACTCACTAAAAAAATGTACATCATTTTGATAAGTTGCCGTTGCCGTTGAGACTCTTATATTGGGCAGAATAAACATTTTTGTAGGCAATGGCCTGCGTTACTCAAGTGTAATCGTTCCAAAAACATAGACTCTCAAGAAATGTAATCCTAGCAAGGCTGACCTATCAAAAATTTTCGATTTCTTATGTAAAACCACGTGAGTTTGTTCCGTTAATCTACATGTAACCACTTATTCTCAAATGTTTCATAAATTACTATCTAATTAGCTGCCTACCATCAGTAACAGTGTCGGATCATTATTATTTATTCCTATGATAAATACAATGAATTGGCAATTGTACTGCAACGTCGTTCAAATTTCAGTTTTTTTCTTGTTGGATTACACTTTATACTGATTTAGGTCTGTTTATTTAGATAATCGAATTTATATGATCATTATTAACTGTAGTATGCATATGACTTTTTAGGCTTCGTGTAAACAAACTTTTCTCCGAGGCTTTGAAGAAATAATTTTTGACAGGTTTGGACGCTAAGTGATTTGAAGTCGTTTACATTTAACAATTGTGGGGCTCTTCTGCTATTATACTACCAAACAGGATGTCTTTTATACGTAAGCTGCCCAAACTGTTCACTCTCGAAAGTCATAGGTACGCTTGATCACATGTGAACACTGAAGAATGCATGTCAATCAGTACAGTGTTTAGACCGGTGTTTATCGTTATCACATATATTATATAAATCGAAAACTCTTCGTGGTGAACATAACATCAACTAATCATTTTAATTTTAGCTGTAATTGAACCTAGTTCGTAAAGATTTTCAGTATTAAAATAATATTAACAATCACTATCAACTGTTTTCAGGGTCGACCTCTACTCCTTGTGCTATACCAATAGAATCGTTGAAGAAGCCGTGTACCGATGACAAAATGAAAGAACTTGAACTGGCAATAATTCGTAAATTATAAGGTATAAATATAAGTTAAATATAAGTAATTTAGGTATGTAGTTGTTTATAGTGAGTCCTCATGTTTACTAGAAGTTGTGCCATCCATAGAACGAAGTTTCAGATGTTCCAAAGTGCCATGAATGACTTAGATAAAAAGAAGGTACGGCTATGCACTCGACTTCACAGAAAGTCTTCGAGTGATACAGAAGTGATATCTAGAGTTTCCCAGGGTAATGATACCAGTCAGTTTCTTATCTTTATAAACGATTTAGGAGACAACCAGAGCGGCTCTCTTAGACTGTTTGCGGATGATGATGATGTCGTTTATCGGTTAGTAAAGTAATGATAATATCAAAAGCAGCTGCAAAATAATTTAGATAAGATATAGTAATGGTGCAAAAATTGTCAATAGATCCTAATCCATGAAAAGTGTGAAGTTATCCATATGTGAATAAAAGAAATGCATTAAACCTCACTTACATGATAAATCAGTCAAATCTAAATGGCATAAATTCAACTATATACCTATATACTTTAATTGTTAATAATACATAGAAGTAGGGAAGGCGAACTAAAACTATGTTTCATTGACAGAACGCTTAGAAGATGCAACAGTTCTACTAAAGAAACTACTTACACTACACTTGTGCGTTCTATTTTCGAGTATTGCTGCCCATTGTAGGATCCCCACCAAGTGCGACTTACGGACAATTTAGAGAAAGTTCCGAGAAGGGCAGCTCGTTTTGTACTATCGCGATACAGGGAGAGAGAGTGTCACAGAAATTATGCATGATATGGTGTGGAAATCATTAATACAAAGTTGCGATTCGTTGCGGCGAGATATATTTCCGAACATACTTTTGTTGCCACCCACCTGTATAGGGAGATATGATCATCATAATAAAATAAGAGAAATCAGATCGAAGATTTAAGTGTTCGATTTTCCGTCGAGCTATTAGACAATGGAACTGTAAGGAAATATCATAAAAGCGGTTCGATGAACGTTCCGCCATGCTCTTAAACGTGATTAGAGAATTATTTATGTAGATATATATGTAGATGACTTTATGTGGCAAGAGCCGCGCACCCAGGTAAACGGAAGTACTTAATTCCACTGTCCATTTTACCATAAGACGACGTGCAGCGCGATACTCAGATTGTAAGCGATAGAAGCACTGGTGAATTTGTAAGATACCGCCAAATTTTATACGTATGTATAAAGGAATAGTTCTGATAATATAACACACACTTCACAACACTCATTTCATTGCAACAATTTAAGTTATCCATCTCTTTGCATATCGATCCTTATATTTCTGTTTCCTTATGTGATCTGAGTTTTCCACAAATGACAATCTAGAGGCTGGTTGTTTGACATAGATAATTTTTTATTTAATTGACCTCATCAGAAATACAGTAATGAGCCATAATATTAAGACCACATACCTATTATCAATTATCGGCGTGTACAGTGGGGAAGTCGTGATCTCTCTTAGTTTAACATAGGGCAGATTATGGTAGGCCAGAAGCTCGACACAAGCATTTCAAAAAGTGCACGAGTTGCCGGGAGTTCGAGGAGTGGAAAAACCAAGGTAAAACTCCGCCCAAACGCCGAAGAGTTGCGTAGACACACCTCATTACAGATGTTGGACCTACTGGTGAAACAGAACATGCTGAGAATTGTGACGGACCTGACATCAGGCTTTATTGTTGACAGAGTATCAGCTTCGAAACTAACAATAAGAGTGTAGATCAGATGTGGCTTACATTCTAACAAGGAAAGTACTTGGGCCGAATAAACACATATACACCAAAATCGTATGAGAGATAATGTAAAGATCCCTTATTGCACTAGTGACACTCCCGCATCTGCAAAACTCTGCAGTCGTCCGCTAGAGGCCTCTGCGTGTGCCATGCCGCATCGCACTTTGACCTGTCGGTTCGCCAGTAGGTACGGTGCAGTGTGCCTCCGAAGTTGCGTTTTGTGATGTTATTTCTGTGGTGAAGCGTCATATGGGGCGGCGATTGCTAATCAGTCCTACTAATGTATTGCGATTAGTTGAGATGAAGTTACGAAATACCCTTCTGCGTGAAGATGGTATTAGTGTCGAAGATAAATCATTTGCATGCTTTCTCTTATCTGTTATGGTACAGAAATATGAGCATAAGTTAGATACTGTTGTTACTAACTCATAATAATTATAATTGCAGGCGGTAGTGCTACGGTAAGTACTGGAAGAGGCTATGGAAGCCGTGGCAGTGAATACCAACAGTCTTTCGGGAAGAAGGTTAAAGTTGCAACTATCATCACGGCTTTTGAGGACAATTCGCTAGAGAACATGTACGATGATTATTACGTACGTTATAGTATAATTACATCTACAGCGCTATCTAGAGCATGGTTACAGAGCTTTGCAGAAAAACGACACCCACCAGCACATTGAGGTGTACGTAGAGATCCTGTAACCAAACGTTCATACAGATATGTTTGTTCGAGCCCATGTACTTTCCTTGTAAGAATTAATATTGGCAACCATTGACAGATTTATACCAAAAAAGTTAACAATAGAGGCGGCTGACCCACCGTGGTTCGCGAAACAGGTTAGATCAGTCTTGCAAAAGCAAAGAAAATAGCATGCCGGATTTAGACGCATATAAATTGCCCAAGACTGTCAATCTTTTACAGAAACTAAAACTTAAATGCGAGAAGCTTACAATACTTATCAAAACGAAAGCCTCTCACGTAATTTGGTAGACTATCCTAAGAAATTCTGGTATTATGTAAACTGTAGTAGCGCCGAAACACTATCAGTATTTTCACTACAAGATTATGGTAACGGGACTGATAACATTGCTTAATACAGCTTTCCGAAATTCCTTCACCAAAGAAGACGAAGCATATACTTTAGAATTTTTATCAAGTCCAGCTGCCAGTATGCGTCTTTTAGATATCCCTGGAGTGTTAAAGTAACTTAAATCACTTCACAAAAGTAAGTCTCCCGGTCCCGATTGTATGCCGATTAGCTTCCTGATGCAATAGCCGCATATCTAGCTATCACAAACAACCGCTCTTTGGGCGAACGTTCCATACTCAAAGACCGAAATGTTAGTTGCGCAGTTCATCCCAATGTTTAAGACGGGAAATAGGAGTGATCCGAAGAATTACTGGCCTATGTCATTGACGTCAGAATGCAGCAGGATTTTAGAACGTATACTCTCCTCAAATAGTATGTACTACCTCAAAGAGAACAATCTATTGACACGTAGTCAACACGGATTCATAATGTATCGTTTTTATGAAACAAAATGTAATTAAATTGCGTGCTTATGGAATATCGACAAAGTTGTGCAACTGCTTTCGTGATTTCCTGTCAAGGACACGGTACGTTGTAATTAAAGGTAAGTCATCGAGTACAAGAGAAGTGATATTTGGCGTTCTCCAAGGAAATTTTATAGGGACCCTACTGTTTCTTATTTTTATAAACGATTTAGGAGACAATCTGAGTGGCTCTCTTAGACTGTTAGCAGATGATGCTCTCATTTATGTGTAAGTAAAATCACCAGAAAATCAAAAGAAACTGTAAAATGAATTAGATTGAATAACTGTATGGTGCATAAGTGCCAATCCATATGACCATTGAAATCGTTAAACTTCAGCTACACGATAAATCAGCCAAACCTACAGGCCGTTAATTGAACTATGTACCTAGGAATAGCAATTATGAACGACAAATTGTTAAGAACGCATAGAAGATATTGTAGGAAACCGAACCAAAGACTACATTTCATTGGAAGAACACTTAGAAGATGCAATAGTTCTACGAAAGAAATTGCCTGCACTACATTTGTGCGTCCCATTTTGAGTATTGTTGCGCATTATGGGATCCACATCAGGTGGACCTGACTGACGATTTAGAGAAAGTTCGAAGAATGGCAGCTCGTTTTGTACTGTCGTTATATAGGGGAGAGGGTGTCATAGAAATGATGCTGTTGCACACCAGCTCTGTAGCGGTAAATTTTTTCAAGTCTTGGTTGCTGTACAAACACTGCGGTGAGTCGACAAGGGAAGGGGAACATCAGCTACTTTGCGTCGTACTTACTGGGTCAAGCTGACAGGAATGGACGCACACGCGCCGGACTGAATAGCACGCATCAGCGGAACTAAAATGGAACAGTACGAGCTTGCAGTGTCACGTCACTTCGTTACGTGAGGAAACAATACTTAACCCTCGCACCGCACACTTGTTTTCAATTACCTTCCACTGCACACTGGGGTCTACGGGACCCGAAATTTTTTTAATCAAATATCAAGTGTTCCAAGCTCATTAATATATACATTGGAATGGCTTATGTAACTGGAACATTGTAAATAACTATTTAGTTACCTGTAGTGATTTTTTTATTATTACAACTATGAGTCACGAATGATATTTATAAAACGTGCATAGTATTATTAATAAAAATGTTTTGTATTTCTATATGTTTAGCCTTCTTATATTTGAAAGTATATAATGCAACAGAATATCTTAATGGCTTTATTTAGTTATTACAATGAGTAATATATGGTATTTACAAATTTGATACATGTTACACTTCAACATAATGTATAAATTCAACCTGAGTATGAACTTCAGTGTAGAAAGTAATATATTGTAATATAATGTAATGGATTATTTGATATTTACAGTATATTTTGGCATTGGATGTTTACAAAATTACTATTGCAGCATATTTGTGCAAAAACATAAGAAAGATGAAAATAATGACTATTAGAATGAAGTCAAAAACTGTAACTAATATATCAGTCACCACTTGCATTGTCAGTGAGCACACTCGGTACAATTTATGGCTCTATGTTTATCACAGATCGCCCTTTTACAATCCTGGCAACACATTTTGGTTTTTGTGTCAATTTTTCTGGAATATAGTGAACCATAAATGAGCTACACTGAATGCACACTGGGGGAAATAAAGACCCCACGGGCGTTCAACAATCTTTACAGCTTGACAGTAGTGCAACAACAATGCGGATGTTTGAGTTAACATCACGTGCGTGTAGGTAGTGTTACCAACCTAATATACACCAAGTTTCAAAAACTTGTAGCCGACGTACTCTTTGTAATACACAACACAAATTACACTGGGGTCCCTAGGACCCCAGTGTGCGGTGCGAGGGTTAAGTCTAACGCAACAACACGTATCCGGAGCCTTCTGGAAGGCTGTTAAGTGAACACGGCGAGATGTAAAACGCCGACACATTCATTTGTCAGGGCCGATGCGGTCATGACAGAGCACGTAGGGGAAATATCAGCCGCTCCACACGCAGTATATATACTCCAGCACTTGAGTTCATAGTGTGTCGGTCAGATGAATCGATGGCTTACACTTCGTAGCACTCTATTCCCTGACATGTTCTAACGTCGGTGCAAGTCTGTTATAGAACTCCAGCATTCTACATCAGCTGACGACCGGCGAGATGACGACTCCTGCGTAGCTCCAAGTTCGTCTTCTGCGCTACAAGCAACTACGGACGCAGAGGAAGTATCGAGGAAGTATCCAGCGTTCCTAGAGAAGACGCCTACTTGCCGGTAGGCCATGATTCAGCGCATATCACGACCACACGACAACCGTCAACGTAGACCCGTAGGAAGATGATGCGAGCCGGCAATTAGAGTGGGGACCGAGAACCATCCCTCCAGACATGTGAATCTCTCATTCAGACGTTACACCGTACTTCCGTACGGTTCGACAACAAACGGCGCGGCAGAAGGGTCGCCTACCTCCGCACGCCGAGCTAGTGCGGATGCGGTCGCACAGCGCACAGAACGTCGGAAGGCGACCAACGTCATCGACCTGGTGGCCTGGAGTACGCAGCCATGTGTACCATTTCAAAACAAATGTTTTACCGAACAATATTCTTTCATTACGCCAACGGTGGCACCAAAACCACCCCTACCTCTTCCTGCAGGACATGCCGTGGTGGCTAGGAGTCTGACATCAAACAACCAGCTGTTCAACGCCACCTAAGTGCACGCCCACCAAGGTGTGCGCCAGCAACCGCTCGACCCCCCATCAGTGCACAGGTTGGGGTAGAAATCATTAACAGAAAGACTTTATTTGTTGCTGTGAGATATATTTCTGAAATTTCTTTCATCAATTTCTCTTCCGACCGCGAACATATATTTTAAGCACCCGCCAACATAGGGAGTCATGATCATCATAATAAAATAAGAGAAATCAGATCAGAAACAGAAAAAATTAGGTGTTCCTTTTTCCCGCGAGCTATTAGAGAATGGAACTGTAGAGAAATATAATTAAAGTGGTCCGGTGAACCGTCTGCTATGTACATCAATGCGCCTTGCAGAGTATCCATGCAGATGTATTTGTGTGCCTGAACAAATACAGCACCGAACACTGCAAACGACGGGCCTCGGCTATTAACGACACATGCGGGAGCCAATGTGATCACCACGTCATCGGCAGCTGCGACTGAAATGCGCACGAGACCATCGTCACAGGATGTTGGTGGTGTGGCAGAGCGTCGCCTGGTCTGAGGAAACCCATTCTTCATGAAGCCTATGGGAGAGTTAGAATCTGTCGACTTCCAGGGCCAAAGCTCGAAGAGACCTGTACTACAAGGCGGAGACATAGTGGCTGCTGCTCATCGGAATACTGTCATGGGAATCCAGTTGGAGCTTCTTCAAGGCCCTGTAACCGTACACCGGCCGCCCACTACGAACACTCCGGTAATGACGATCATGTTTCCCTAAGGCAGTGACATTTTTCAACAACATACGGCGCCATTGCTAGAGACCAGTAGTTTGATGGAGCGGTTTCAGGAACACAGTGGTGAATCGCAACTGATGTTATTTCCCTTCCCTATCTCCCAACCAAACTCACCTTATATGAACGAGATGGAACACATCTTGGTTACGACTGCACACCGTCCTCCTACAAGGCTCCATCTGCTTTATACCAAGACGCGTTGTCATATCAGCTTTTAGGTAACAAGTCAAAATATTCTAGCTAATTAGTGTTCTTCTGAATAAAATTACTCATTACATAAATCATCAGCCAAGGATGTTAATTTTTTTAAATTTAGATTACTGGTTTAAACAGGTTACTCTGCCAGCATCGAAACTGTCTTTACCATGGAAACGAAATAATAAAAATAAATTTTTGCCTTATATCCATAATGGATATAATTAAGCGTTCATTACATGAACAAGTTCAAGGTAATAGATACAGATTTTTTAAAAACTTTGTAGGCCTATTATAACAAAAGTCGTTTATTTTAAATTTCAATCTCTGTCTTACTGTGCAAATGATTTCGTGACACCTGAATGTACCCACTAGTTTGTGGATGATCTTTGGAATTTAGAGGTCTTTGTTTTCATGTGCATACGTGCGCCCCAGTCGTGGGGTCTGATTTGAATCCTGACGAAGCACAGTATGCTGAGGACATTTCTGCATAGACACGCCGCGATGGAGTAGCTGAGCGGTCTAAACCGTCTCGCTGCGGAGCGCGCGGTTGCTCGCCGTGGAGGTTCGAGTCCTCCCTGGGGCATGGGTGTGTGTGTTTGTCCTTAGGTTAGTTTACCTAGGTTTAAGTAGTTTGTAAGCTACGGACTGATGACCACGTAGTTTGGTCCGATAGATTTACAAACATTTGAACATTTGATTTGCGTAGACACGGTTACAAGGGAGGTAACCAAGTTTTATTTTACTACGTTTTAGATTTTTATTGTCTCATGTTTTAAGATTCTTGTAAAGATTATCTGATGATGAGGGCTTGACCCTTGAAACGCGTCATATTTTAGTGTTTTTACACGATTTCTGTGGTTGAGCCTACTTGACAAAATAATTAAATTATTGCCATTATTACAATTGACAAATAATAATGAAAATAAAAAGTTTTCCCCACTTCATCACTTTACTGATGGGGCTTTAGTCACCTGAGAATATATAATGGTTTGAACAGCCAGCCACCATGATAACATCGTGCCATGTAAGTGGTTATTTATGGTGGTTGTCTACTCATGTCAGGTTAAAACCCAGTCATATAATGGCAAGATATGGAAAACAATTTATTTTCATCATGACACTGATAGTGTTGACAAAAACCTTCATTTTTAATAAGTTTCCTCTGTAACTAGTTTGTTAGAGAAAGATCCAAGATGTAAATAACCTGCCGAAACCTGCAATTCACATTCAGAAAAAGAATTAGCGATCTTGGCTGTTCTTTTATGTAACTAGTCGATAAATATGATCGCTCCAAATCAAAATGACAAAATTCTCTAAGATTACTTCCTTAGGCTACCCAATAGCCACTTTCAAGGTCTCTCAATGTGCCGCACTCCCATAAGTCATACCACGGCAAAAATGTTCCTCGTGTTTCTTTTAGATAATGTAAGATGACTGTTGTATGTCATTTTTTACTAATTGTTTCAAATTGAAACATTTTGTCATATTTTCATAACATTTTGACTTCTCTGAGAAGTTTGAACCTTATAAATTTCAATAGGATTTTCTCTTCTGCCCCTGTTGAATGAGCAAGTACGCATATTAATAGATGAATAGAAAATGGCCCATTCCCTTCACTTTTCCAGTAAGCCCCGATCCACAAAACATCGAAATCAATGCCCCAATCATCAAAACTCAATAACTGATACTGCTAACTGAGATTACACATTCTGTCTCTCTCTTTCTCTCTCTCTCTCTCTCTCTCTCTCTCTCTCTCTCTCTCTCTCTCTCTCTCACACACACACACACGCACACACACCCACACACACCCATACACACACACGAAAAGCCCACCATCTTCTTCGTACACACAAAACACTTACGTCCCATGCACATACTCAGTTAAGTTGGCAACACAAGTAAAGAAACCAACTTCTAAACGAGATACAACTTCAAATCCGTGGAATAGTAAACAATGACGAAGTGATAAAATAAAGAAGAAGAAAATAAACAAATTTTAGCGACGCTTTGTGAATTAAACAGTTGAGCAGGTGGGAAGAAGACTATAAAAGTCGCGAGACTAAAAAACGGGAAGCGCCTACATCTATTTCGATAAAAGCAAAGTGAATAATTTGTAATCTGTTGAGGATACATCAGTCAGAGGAATCCACTAATGATGCCCTAAAATATAGGGCCAAACGCGTATGGGGGATATAAAAGGATTTCAAAAAGGCAGCGGCTGTTTCATATTCAAAATCAAATATTTCTATACTTGTTGCGGAAGATGATCACAAAAATAAACCTAAGCAAACATGTTTTACAATGAATACTACTGAAGCATCCATTAACAAATCAGAAAGACAAGTGCTGACATTAAATGTCTACTCTAAACAGCTCCGTCATGTGTCACATGTAAAATTTTGTCACTCACTTCCTCTTAACTGGATTACAATATGCAGAAATAACTAATTAATATATTAAAGATAACAACATATATCGCACTTTCTTCAAAACCGTACTGATTTCAACACTAAAACAATTCTGATTCAAGCTCGCACATATAAATTCTATGTAGGCCTAAACATGAATCCAACTACCATTCATACACTTTCAGAGCGTATAACAAATCTATATGTAACTCAAATACCCTGTATTTGTTTCACAAAGCCTTGTAAACAATAATATATTTCCGAAAAGTGCTGCGAATATAGTAATAATGGCAGAAAACTGTGGTCGCAGCTGATTATCCAGTCACGTGGGATTTTATCTATAGCCTCACCCAATCTCATTTTTCTGGCTGTTCACTCGTTAATCACAGTTTTCAAAATTTTTTAATTGAAATTTAATTTAAGTAGTTTCTATTCTATATCCCAGATGGTGTATTTGACAAACACATCAGAAATTTCGAAGTACCGGTTCTCCTTAAAGAATAATAACTATAATATGAAAGAGCTGTTCCGGAAACAGTTAAAATTATAAATAATGCGATACATCGATTTTTTTCTTTTTCTATAATAATCCATTGATTCGTTAATTTTGACAAATATAAGTGTGTAATACGTTCTTTGTAGTGTAGGACAAACAAGCAGAACATTTGACACCCATTACAAAGAACATATTTGATGATGGAAATATGGGACAAGCCACTCCGCTTTTGCAGTACATCTGAAAGAATATAACTACAAACCCACCACCGTAGAAAAAGACATTAAGATAACTAGAGTAAATAATAAAAACAACTCCAAACATTTTAAGAAAATTATCATACACTACAGGCCGTTAAAATTCCTACACCAAGAAGAAATGCAGATGATAAACTGATATTTTTTGGGCAAATATATTACACTACAACTCACATTTGATTACATTTTCACGCAATTTGGGTACATAGATCCTAAGAAATCAGTAACCAGAATAATCACCTCGGGCGGTAATAACGGCCTTGATACGCCTGGGCATTGAGTCAAACAGAGCTCGGATGGCGTGTACAGGTACAGATGCCCATGCAGCTTGAACAGGATACCGCAGTTCATCAAGAGTAGTGACTGGCGTATTGTGACGAGCCAGTTGCTCGGCCACCATTGACCAGACGTTTTCAATTGCTGAGAGATCTGGATAACGTGCTGGCCAGGGCAGCAGTTGAACAAGTTCCGTATCCAGAAAGGCCCGTACAGGACCTGCAACATGTGGTCGTGCATTATCCGGCTGAAATGTAGGGTTTTACAGCGATCGAATGAAGGGTAGAGCCACGGGCCACTGGTCGTAACACATCTGAAATACAACGGTCACTGTTCAAACTGCCGTCGATGCGAACAAGAGGTGACCGAGACGTGTAAGCAATGGCACCACATAGCATCACGCCGAGTGATACGCCAGTATGGCGATGACGAATACACGCTTCTAATGTGCTATCACCGCGATGTCGCTAAACACGAATGCGACCATCATGATGCTGTAAACAGAACCTTGAGTCATCCGAAAAAACGAAAAAAATGACGTTTCTCAATCGTGCACCCAGATTCGTCGTTGCGTACAGCATAGTAGGCGCTCCTATCTGTGATGCAGCGTCGAGGGTAACCGCAGCCATGGTCTCCGAGCTGATAGTCCATGCTCCTACAAACGTCGTTGAACTGTTCGTACAGATGGTTGTTGTCCTCCAAACGTCCCAATCTATTGATTCAAGGACCGAGACGTGGCTGCACGATTCGTTACAGACATGCGGATAAGATGCCTGTCATCTCGACTGCTAGTGATAAGAGGCCGTTGGGATCCAACACGGCGTTCCGTATACGATAAACCGCAATCGCGATAGGCTGCAATCTGACCTTTATCATAGTCGGCAACGTAATGGTACGCATTTCTCCTCCTTCCACGAGGCGCCACAACAACGTTTCACCAGGCAACGCCGGTCAACTGCTGTTTGTGTGATTGAGAAATCGGTTGGAAACATTCGTCATGTCAGCGGGTAGAGGTATCGCCACCGGCGCCAAACTTGTGTGAATGCTCTGAAAAACTAATCATTTGCATGTCACAGCATTTTCTTCCTGTCTGTTAACTTTCTCGTCTGTTGCTCGTCATTTTCGTGGCTTAGTAATTTTAAAGGCCAGGAGTGTATATATAAAACAAAAGCTGAGAAAAATTTATTACTAAATGACCAAATAAACATGACGAATCAATCACTGTTTTTACTGACTAACCATACGGAGACACATATCTCAAAACACAACCACGAACCCACACAGATGCCACGTGCTACGGTGCAAGCGGCCGTTCGCTGTATGTAGTTCGAGTCCTCTCTCGGACATGGGTTTTTGTGTTGTCCTTATGTTAGTTTAGCGTAGTTTAAGTAGTTTGCAAGCTACGGACTAATAACCAAGCAGTTAAGTCCACTAGATGTACAAACAATTTATTTGACAAACCCACATTTCGCCTCTCCCACACAAACACAAACACACACACACACACACAAGAACACAGAATCACGAGTGGACGCACTCTTGCAAGACACATAAAAGAAAAGGGGTGGGGGAGTGAACAAATAAAAATGCAAACACCTAAGTACAAAAATATCTTCAACACACATTCAATACAAACAGCTGAATTACAAATAAGGCGAGAATGTTGGCAACACTTACAAAACAAGCTACACTGGACACGGTTATGGCAGTAGGTGACAATGCAAGTTTGAAAATGCGAAGTTTCTGCAAAACAGTGCAACATTTCGACCTGGTTTCCAGAAAGAGGGAGATATGGAGTAACAAGTGCTGTAAGTACACCATTTTATACCAGGAAACGAATTATTTGGAGACATAATCGAAATGTTTTTGTATACATGTAAAATCGTAACCTATATTTGTAAACACAAACATGTAAATAATTCAGGACACCCGCTGATGATGTCTTGCGAAAAAGGCGAAACGCGTATGAGTGAATTGTAGAAATGAAAAAGAGTTCATTTGCAGTAGCAGATGGCGTTTTCTTTAAAATACTGCTGTGAAAATACATAACTGTTTAACTTTACCGATACTTATCGCAAGTACATTTGTGTAATAGGTGTCTGAATAACACGATTAATGTGCTATTTTCGCGCTAATTCACCACTGAGACATAACAAAAGAAATTCTATTTCTTCCTCACAAATTGTACTGGACCGGTTACGAGGAACTACAGTGAAACGAGCTTGGGCGGAAATCTTGATAACGAAATTGCTGAGGCAAAAGCTTTGTGGCGTATTTCGAGAATTTCCCCGAAAGCCGGCGAAGCCATATAAAAGAGCGCGAGGCTGCCGAATTCACTTTGCATCGGTCGTCGTTTGGCATTCCGCTCGGAGAATTCTGGTGAACAGGTGTAGCGGCACGTGTTGACGTCAGATCTGCACATGCTCGCCTCCGATGTATGACGCGCGGTACAAAATGAAAGGCGGATCTGGAGCGTTAATGTGGCGTCCCGCTGGTAAATCGATGCTCTCCAGCGTCTCACAGCACGATGTGTAGCCAAAGCGTGCATCTACTCGCATTAATATAGCTCCGTAATTCAAAACCGTCAAACGCGAACACAGTAAGATATACTTATTTTGTTACATCTCGGCATTTATGGAACAAAGCCGTTGGATTTGAAATGTAGTCGACTTTTCTGGTGTGTCAAAATAAAGTCACAATTATATGACCAGGTAACAAAAATTCAGGTTTTTATTGAAACGAAAACGTGTTAAAAGAAATAAATGACCATATAATAATAACAATGTAAATTAAATATTTTAGAATAAATACAATACCGTTTAAACAATTCTAATTCTAGAAAACTGAACAATACGAATGATGGCACTATCTAAAATATATTTGCAAAAGAAATGAAGATTATTTACACCATTTAGCCTCATAAGCTTGAATGTAATACCTTCGAATCAGCTTCTTCTCCGTCGTTTGCAGCCTCTCATAGATCTCCGGTTGATATCATCCACCTTTTAGAGTCAATCAGACAGTTCTACAACTTCGTCTTTTCTGCAAAGAGTGCCACAGTTTCCTATTTCTCCAACACAGAAGTAAGAGAACTGAATCCACCGATTCATATGTTTTAAGCTTTCACTTCTTCTGATAAAGTTCTTTAATCTTGCATTTTCTATAACACTTAGATTATATCTTATACCTTTTTCGCACCTGTTTTCCACCATCTTGAACCACAGACATTGCCAAGTGAGGGTGGTTTGCGTGCCTCAACGATACAGGTAGCCATACCGTAGGTGCAACCATAGCGGAGGGTATCTGTGGAGAGGCCACATAAACATGTGATTCCTGAAAAGAGGCAGCAGCCATTGCAGTAGTTAAAGGTGCAGCAGTCTGGATGATTGACTGAGCTGGCCTTCTAATATCAGCTAACGTGGCTTTGCCATGGAGTTACTACGAACGGATGAAAGCAAGGGGAAACTACAGTCGTTACATTTCCCGAGGACATGCAGCTCTACTGTATGAAAATATGATGATGACATCCTCTTGGGTAAAATATTCCGGAGGTAAAATAGTCCCCCATTCGGATCTCCGGGCGGACTACTCAGGAGGATGTCGTCATCAAGAAAAACAAAACAGGCATTCCACGGATCGGAGCGTCGAAAGTTCTAACGCTTTATCAGGTATCCAAGTAAAAAAAATTTGAAAAGAACAATGGCTATGTTACAGTTAGATATGGTGGCGATTAGTGATGTTCGGTGGTAGGATAAACAGGATTTCTGGTTAGGCAAGTACTGGGTTATAAATACAAGATCAGTTGATGGTAACGTAGGACTAGGTCTGATAATGAATAAGAAATTAGAAATTCGGTTAAGTTACTATGAAGCTTTACTGGAAGCTTTATTGTAGCAACGACTGTCACGAAGCCAAAACCGATCACAGCAGCACAAGTTTATATGCCATGAAATCGAGGAAATGTATGAGGAGATAAAAGAAGTTATTCATACAGTTAAGCGAGAGGAAAATTTCATTCTGATATGGAATGGAACTCGATAGTAGGAAAGGGAAGAGAAGGAAATGTGGTAGGTGAATATAGACTGGTCAAAAGGAATGAAAGAGGGGAGAGTCCGTCAGTATTTTGTGCGAAGCACAATTTAATTATCACAAACTGTTTAATCATCATGAAAGATAGTTGTATACGTGGAAGAGACCAGTATACACTGGAAGGTACCAGTTTCACTTTGTAATGGTATGGCATTGGTCTAGAAACTAGATTTCACACTGTAAGACATATCCAGGGCAGATACACTCTCTGACCATAACTCATTGGTTATGAAATGTAGATTAAAATTTGAGAAAACGGGAAATGTCAAAATGTGAGGAGATGTAACCTGAACATTCTGAAGGAAACAACGGTTGTTTAGAGTTTCGGAGGAAGCATTAGGCAAAGATTGACCGAAACGGAAGAAAGTAATAAAGTAGAAGAAGAATAGGTAGCTTTCAGAGGAAGAGTAGTGAAGGCCGCAGAGTATTATATAGATAGAAGGAAAAGGCCTAATATAAATCCCTGGATAACACAGCAGCCACTGAATTTAATTGATTAAAGGAGTATATATAAAAAATGCAGCATTTGAAGCAAAGGAAAAGAAGTTGCGAGCGTGAAGGTCGGGGTGAGAGTTTAAAATTGAGAAAGATTAATTTATAAAACTCACAACCACCAGCTGCGAACCAAATTCCTAAACATGCAAAAACACTGGAACTGTTATTGCGACTGTGACTCGTTTTCTAGGGGATGATACCACACGTTCGCAGCTTTCCTTCCCTGCATATGATGAACAAAACAAATTCATAATAAAATAAAGTTCATGAGAGAAAAGGGTGTACTAACTACTATTTTTGAAGACACGTGAAAGTTCACTTTATGTTGTTTACTTCACAATCTCAGAACTCTGTGGCTGATACGTCTGTACGTCGACACATTTACCAAATAAAGTTATAGCTCGTGAGCCCCAAGACAAAATGAATATTTGTCGTGAATTGTTTTCACACCACGTGGCTATCTCAAATACCGTTTATGTTTATGCCTATGCGACGACACGTGTTACATTAACAAATCACAGTCACTTTAATTCAATGCGATGCACACCTTGTTCCATGGGATAAATATTCACAAACACACAGTAGCACTCGATTTAACTTGGTACAGTCTACGACGAGCAACCACACGTGGCGATTGCCACAGACAAATCTCAAGTCACCACCTCGAGATCCACATGCCGACTGAGGCAGAGCGACGCCGCCAGGCCAGCCACACCACGTGCTCTCTGGAGTCCTCACTTCCTGCCCTCGTGCACACGCGCGCCAAAACTCAACTGCCGGGGTTTTTTCCCCTACGTCGTCAACTTCCCCATGTAAGCTGTTGTAACCGATTTGCCAACGTACAGCGCTCAGCCAATACATTTCTAAAACTTTACTTAAAATCAAAATAATTACACTACACATTAAACAAATATTTTCTTACGTTTTTATATTAGTATAAACATCCTTTGTACTGTTTATCATAATCGTGCAATTTCTTATACCACAGATAAGTGATTTAACTGAATCTTTCAAGGTAAATTACACAAGATTAATTGAAAATAAAATGAGAAATAGTTAATATATTATTTTTATAAACAAACATTGCCATGCTAGTTGTGTAACTGTCTTGTATTTATTGGTAATTTATTACTTTTCATTGTCAATTAAACATATTACGCCAGATGTGACTATATCAGCTAATGTATTGTTTATTTATCAACAGGCTATTTTGTAATGAGGGCCTTAAAGGTTCCTAACTGCATCGTATTACTTCAAATGCCAGTAGTATTACAATATTTGTGCATTGCACTGTGCCTGGCACTCGCCATTGTCCCTCTCTCCCCTCACCGGAAACGAACTGTAAAATCCTAAGCTGGAACAAGCCACCAACGTCGGCCTGCTTGCTGGCCTGCCGTCAGCTACAAGCACACAGCAAATCTCAACGTGGAGAAATTCTATCTTTGGCCTAACTATAAATGTTGTCACCCAACTGCGTACATACATTGCTACCATAATTAATAAGATTAAAATTGTGTAACATTTTGTGCATTAGCATGGTCATTGTTTGCAGTGAACTTCATACTGTTTAATTATCAAATGCTATTAATTACCAGATTTTCTATTGGGCTGTAATCTCACAATACCCCCACTTGCAGCATTCAAACAATGTGCAGCATGGCGCAAGTAGCACCAAAATTAATACATTCAAATGAGCAAAATTTTTAAATTACAAAATTATTGAATCGGATTGGCTCAAACACTATGCCAATTATGACCTCAACTAATGCAACAAATAAATAAACAGATAAATAAAAAATAAACAGGGCAGTGAGATAATTTCCCAATATTTGTACCATTAAGACCACTTATAGTGTGTGCATATTTTTAAGAAAAGGATCCTTATAACTATATACATCCATGAATTTTAAGTGTGCCTGTTGTTTATATACAGAATTGGCACAAAATTTATAATATTATTGAACTTTAGTCTTTAGAGAACCTTGTCCTACTTGGAAAATCTAGAATTGTCACTATAAAAACTTTTGACGGTGTACACTCCACTTGTTTGAAGGAAATTTCTCACCACTTTGACACTGAGAACCCCAGAGTCATCGTTGCAGCAACTCTGTCTCCGTCATTTCAACCAACATGCTGTTGCAGCTTAGATTCATGGCACTGGATCAAGCGTTCTTGTTCACACACGTCATATGCACCCTACATGGAACAGGAAGAGCAGAAGGCACTCATGAGTCAACATAGACAAAAGTTTGTCTGGACACCAGGATTCGGTTGGATTTGTATCCCACCCCCCTGCCATCCAGACTTGGTGCAATTGAAACTAAGCATTGAGACATGTACAGTAACATGTAAATCAACAGAATTAAGAACTGAAAGTGGCTGTTGTTAGTCATTATCAGATTAACCCCAAACCACCATGCCTGCACTCTCATCAGCCATGGCTTCAGATGAAACAGACAAGAAAATATGTGGTATACTTGGAGTATTACTCTATCAAATACAATACCAACAACCTGCCTGTGTTAAAATATATCTTAAAGTTCAAATAATGCTACCAAAAGAATGTTATCATAGAGAATTTTCTGTTCTATCAAAATGACACCTACAAGCATAAATACAAATCCTACCCCCTCGCACCAAAAAAATTTATTTTTGCTCGTGTGAGATTAAATTTGGATCCCTGTCATCAGCCTCTTGTCCTTTCCACAAGTACTTCCCACAATAAGATATCTAAGGTTAAAATCTAATTTCAAAATTAGTTTCTCACAAAACATCTACATTTTTTAAATAAAGTATCACCAAACATTATTGATACTCAGGCTAGACAGAAAAATAGTTCTCATCAACTGTTGTTGCAGAAATTGTTCAGTCAACAGTTGAGCACCATTAAAGAAACAAAAATGTGTTATCAGAATCAGTTTAATATAACAATACAGAGAGCATTCCCTATTAGACACATTACCTACCAAACACTGAAAGAGACAGACATTAAAGAGCAAACACTTTCTTTCATTGAAACATTTCTCAATCCAACCCACCTTTAGCCAAAACAGCCACAACAAACATACATTCCTCACTTCTCACCCATATGGTCAGTCACACCCCAATATGCAACACTGTCAGCTGATATTTTCATCACAATTTATCTAAGCCACAGACCCCCACTGCCTGCATCAATGTCCACCACTTTCTCATTCTCCGAGTCACCCCACAACTCACCCCACATATCCAGCCCTACTCACATATACACACACACATAAACAGTACACTCCCACTTCCTCTATCCTTTAGTGCTGGCATACATACATACATATTTACCTCATGTGCCATTGTTGAACTGCAAATCTGATACAAGCACATGTTTTAACACAAACAACAAAAGAAAAATATTTACAAAGAACACTTGTAAACTTGACCCCAATGCTTAAATCTAAACACATAAGTAGATACTAAAACAGACCACAGAATAAATATACTCACATTTTTAACCTACTATCTACAATGCATTGAATCTCGTACTTCATAACAGTTACTTGTCTAAACATGCCTTTAAATCTTTATCACTTATAAAATTTTTTAATTTCACCCTATTCATGCATCCCTCCAGACTTAATTCTAGCACTTTATCCTTATAGTCTAGTTGTGCCCCGTATTTGCACAAAAAATCATTTCCCAACACTAAATTTATGCAAAGTCCCTTTATGACAAGTAAACCTTGACTAAAAAATTCATCCTCAATCATCAAGTCTAACACTACTTCCTTATTCACTGGTTTGCTATAACTGCCAGTAGCATTCTTTATCCGTACCCCAGTAACTGGAAACTCTACTGTCCCTGTACTCTTGATTTGATTGTAGAAATCCTCTGAGATACCACTAATTGTACTTCCAGTATCAATCAATGCAGTTTCACAGACCCCTTCTACCTTAACATTTATAACGGGCTGTACATTTTCAATGACATCTTCCTTAAGTTCATTTTCTGCCAACAAATCCTCCTCAATTTCTTGCATACAGTTCCTAACCATAATATTTACTTCCCCTACATAACAATATGGTTGTATGTCCTCATCATTTCCAAATATTTCACTGAATGCTTTCCCAAATTCTGAGTTTATTGCACTCAACTCCCCAAGTTTCCTTGCATACCCATATTTCTCTTCTACCCATGTCACTGGCTCCACTGATTTTAAATGTCTAAGGAGTTGGACCCAATCATCTGGACCATATTCACTTACTTCTTTATCAATCCACCCTGCTCCTACCCCATCACAATCAATTTCCTTACAATTTTCATTGTTGTATACTACAAAAGTTTGTACACTCTCCTTATCATTATCTATTCCCTCCTGTAATACACAAAATCCCTCATCTACTTCATTTTGGTCTACAGCACACATGCCTAATCCCCTTAATTCATTGTATTCATTGTCCCCACTCACTAAGTCTTTTACCAGGCTATAGTAAATTTGATCCCTATTACATTGCTTCCCAAGTTGGTCCAAATACTCATATTTGTGTAATAGCCAATCATCTGGTGCCCACTTCTTTATTAACTTTATCTTCTCAATAATACCTCTGTCCTGTCCCAACACAACATCAGTTACAGGTGGGTGTACATCAGAATTGACAATTTCACCTACTTCAGAAACATTCACATTTCTCTCATTATTCATACTAGACCCAGTGCCATTTAATGTTTTTACTGGATCACATTTAATTTTTTGAAATTCAGAACTCCATTCATTCTCATTCACACACTCAACACCATCTATGCTGGCTCCAGTATTATCAATATTTACATTCATACTTTCACATTGAGTCAACACTTGTGCCTCTGACCTATCCAAAACTAAGGCTAACCCAACACTGTTTTTATCTTCTTTAATGTTATTATCAAATAAATTTTGTACATCATATTCCCCTTTACTGTCCTCATTCCTATCCATTCTCCTCTTGTTTGCCTCTCTTTTGTCATGTTGCATAAACCAATCCCCAAAAATTTCCTCACTACCTATAACAGCATCCATCTGACACATACTTTCCTCTCTTTTCTTCCTTTCCTTGTTTACTCTATTTATGTTTTCTTCCCTCTTTCCTTTATCCTTGCCCTTGTGAACTCCTACTTCCTCTTTCCTATCATTATCTCTGTCCATGTGACATAATTTTTCCTCCCTTCTCTCCCCACCTTTATTCCTACTGTAATTATGGTCATTAGATCCCCTGTTATCCCATCTTCTGGTCCTACTATTAGAATAGTTCCTTGTTCCAAAACGGACCTCATTTGGAACAAATCTTAGTTTCCCTGATTCTGTCTCTGATTTTCTCTCCTACTGTTATCCCCATTCCTATTTCCACCTTCCTGCCTATGATTTCTCCAATCATTTTCCCATGTTCCCCTCTGGTTTCTATTCTCCCAGTTGTCTCCTCTGTTATTGTTACCTCTCCAATTTTCATTTAAATTCCTCTCTCTATTGTGGTTTCCCTGGTTGTGACCCCCATTTCTACTGCCTCTGTTTTCATTGTGGTTCACATGCTGTGTCCCCCTGAGCTGTCGTTCCATAACTAAACCCTGGTCTATCTTTTCTACAAATTCAATGAAATTCTCAGCTGAATCTGTGGGATGGTGAATTAACTGCCAATGTAAATCTGCAGGTAACCTCCTACACAAATTGGAAATTACTGCTAAAAGACTCAAAGGTGTATCTAAATGCACTAGTTTCTCAAGTTCCTCCTGACAAAATTCCTTCATGCTCTGTTTCCCTTTCACATAGTTTGGCCCGTTCAAGAATTCATTTTGTATCTTAGCTTGCTTGGCCTCCCCCCAATACTTATTTAAAAACAATTTTTCAAACGCCTCAAAACTAACAAATTTATCAGCACACTGATTTGCCCAAGATTGAGCAGAACAGTCAAGCATTCTCTTTGCTAACTTCACTTTACACTGGTCTGACATACCAGGCACAAATTGGTCCCTGCATGCAGCCAAAAAATCTACTGGATGATAATTACCCACTCCTGAAAACTTTTTGCCATTAGGTGTCTGCACCATGGACCAATTAGTGTTTCCTGATGCAGTACCCAATTCTAGATTATTTATTGTAGTGTTCACTTTCTCAATCTCAGTATTGTTTACTGTCACTACTTGTTCTATCTTTTTCCTAAAGTTACATTCTGTATTCTCTAATTTTCCTGACAACAAAGTTTTTGTTTCCTCAATACCTGCCACCATCCTCTTGTCAACCTCAGCCAACGCTTGCATAGTGCCCTCATTCCTGTGATCACATATTTGTTTCACAGCATCTAACTTGCCTCCTACCTCAGTCTCAATAGCACCAATTCTGGCATGTATCTCCTTTTCCCTATTATCAAACCGTTCTGTTAGACTTCCTATCTTTTTGTCAATGTCTGTGATTATTTCTGCCTTTAATGCATACATTGAATTTTGTAGTGCCCCAATGTCTGCCTTAAAGTCTGCTTTCAATTCTGATTTTACAGTTCCTATTTCTGATTTTACAGTTCCCATTTCTGATTTTAAAACTGAGTTTGAATTTTCTATTTTTGATTCTAAATTTGAGCTAAAACTCGCTAACATGGCTGCGAACATCTCCGGTGTCAACAACATTCCCCCAGTATTTACCCTCTCTGGACTTTCTGGTATGCTACTTTCTGAATCTACGTCGCTTGGCGACTTTTTGAACACCTGCTCCATGATTTAGTACCACAAGAAAGCTTGATTAACACACAAGAATTTATAGCGCCAGCTGCTTTACTTATCTTTTAATCCAGAAGTTGCTGCAACGAGCTGCGACGTCCCCAACGCTCGCTGCCGTCTGTTGTAGAAGCTGTGGCTGGAATATGTCCTCACTGCATCCCTTATCCTTTGTAGAATCGAAGCCGCTGGGCCCCGACGCTCCGTTGCCGACTTGCGATGTCCCCACGATCACTGCCGTCCGTTGCAGAAGATGAAATTTGAGTGCGTTGAACCCACGCGCCACCGCTCACTGCTGCCGGTCCGATGCGCCGTCGATCGCCGGTTACGGATGCCCGCGCCCGAACTCTGCGTCACTAACCGTCGTTAACCGCGCGACGCGATTACGTATCTGCTTGCAACTGTTCGTAACTGTTCACTGTCCTATACACACCCTAATCTCTCCGTCCGAGCAAGTCCAACGTGAACTTATCCCGGACGAGCCCCCAAATGCGAGCGTGAAGGTCGGGGTGAGAGTTTAAAATTGAGAAAGATTAATTTCTAAAACTCACAACCACCAGCTGCGAACCAAATTCCTAAACATGCAAAAACACTGGAACTGTTATTGCGACTGTGACTCGTTTTCTAGGGGATGATACCACACGTTCACAGCTTTCCTTCCCTGCATATGATCAACAAAACAAATTCATAATAAAATAAAGTTCATGAGAGAAAAGGGTGTACTAACTACTATTTTTGAAGACACGTGAAAGTTCACTTTATGTTGTTTATTTCACAATCTCAGAACCCTGTGGCTGATACGTCTGTACGTCGACACATTTACCAAATAAAGTTATAGCTCGTGAGCCCCAAGACAAAATGAATATTTGTCGTGAATTGTTTTCACACCACGTGGCTATCTCAAATACCGTTTATGTTTATGCCTATGCGACGACACGTGTTACATTAACAAATCACAGTCACTTTAATTCAATGCGATGCACACCTTGTTCCACGGGCTAAATATTCACAAACACACAGTAGCACTCGATTTAACTTGGTACAGTCTACGACGAGCAACCACACGTGGCGATTGCCACAGACAAATCTCAAGTCACCACCTCGAGATCCACATGCCGACTGAGGCAGAGCGACGCCGCCAGGCCAGCCACACCACGTGCTCTCTGGAATCCTCACTTCCTGCCCTCGCGCACACGCGCGCCAAAACTCAACTGCCGGGGTTTTTTCCCCTACGTCGTCAACTTCCCCATGTAAGCTGTTGTAACCGATTTGCCAAAGTACAGCGCTCAGCCAATACATTTCTAAAACTTTACTTAAAATCAAAATAATTACACTACACATTAAACAAATATTTTCTTACGTTTTTATATTAGTATAAACATCCTTTGTACTGTTTATCATAATCGTGCAATTTCTTATACCACAGATAAGTGATTTAACTGAATCTTTCAAGGTAAATTACACAAGATTAATTGAAAATAAAATGAGAAATAGTTAATATATTATTTTTATAAACAAACATTGTCATGCTAGTTGTGTAACTGTCTTGTATTTATTGGTAATTTATTACTTTTCATTGCCAATTAAACATATTACGTCAGATGTGACTATATCAGCTAATGTATAGTTTATTTGTCAACAGGCTATTTTGTAATGAGGGCCTTAAAGGTTCCTAACTGCATCGTATTACTTCAAATGCCAGTAGTATTACAATATTTGTGCATTGCACTGTGCCTGGCACTCGCCATTGTCCCTCTCTCCCCTCACCGGAAACGAACTGTAAAATCCGAAGCTGGAACAAGCCACCAACGTCGGCCTGCTTGCTGGCCTCCCGTCAGCTACAAGCACACAGCAAATCTCAACGTGGAGAAATTCTACCTTTGGCCTAACTATAAATGTTGTCACCCAACTGTGTACATACCTTGCTACCATAATTAATAAGATTAAAATTGTGTAACATTTTGTGCATAGCATGGTCAATGTTTGCAGTGAACTTCATACTGTTTCATTATCAAATGCTATTAATTACCAGTATTTCTATTGGGCTGTAATCTCACAAAGTAGAGACTACTGAAAAAAGACTCTGACAGGAAGTGCAGACTGGCTATGGAGTGGATAGAGGACATTTGCAAGACCGTAAAAGAATGTATTACAATGGCGTAAAGGAAAATAAAAAAGACGTTTGGAGATAAGAAAATCATTTGTATGATTGTCGAGAGCTCAGATGGAAAATCAGTAATAATCAAAGACATGGTTGGTTCGTTAGTTGTTTGGTATAGGGAGACCGAACTACTAAGGTTATCAAGGTTATCGGTCCCCCGGTGGGGTGGGGAAGAAGTGACGATAGGAAAGGAGGGAAAGGAAATTCAGTCTAGGAAGGAAAGAAGGTAGGAAGACTGGGCCTCCGTGCTCGCCACGCACGTACTCACGAAAGAACCGTGAGCCCCTTGGGGGAAAGAAGGGAGAGTTGAAAGAATATGTAGAGTGCCTATACCAAGGAAATGAACTTTATGGTATTATTCTAGCCGGCCGCGGTGACCGAGGGCACTGCGGTGCGCCAGTCACCGTCTGCACGGCCACTACGGTCGGGGGTTCGAATCCCCCCTCGGGCATGGATATTTGCGCCGTCCTTAGTGTTAGCTATTTCATAAGTAGTTTGTAAGTTTAGGGACTGATGACCCCGTAGTTAAGTCCCATAAACTATACAAACATTTCAATGTTTATTATTCTAGAAACGGAAGAGAAAGTAGACAAAGAATATGGTAATTTCGATTCCGTAGTTAACAAGTGTAAACCATTACAAAACTATAAGTTTAATAAGTCATGGTTGCAAAATATTAATACGAATTATTTAAGGGGAATGGAAACTGGTGGTCTCTCACCTTGGGGACAACCAGGAAAAATGTAGGAACTCGCGAGGTAATAATCATCTTACGACTTTCCGTAGAAGATAGTTTAAGAAAAGTAAAACGTATGTTTTATCATTTGTAGATCTGGAGAAAGCTTTTGACAATGGTGACTGGAATACATTCATTCAAATTCTGAAGATATAGGGGTAAAATATAAGGAGCGAAGAGTTATATTCAACTTGTACGAAAACCAGACAGTAATTACAGTCGAAAGGTGTAAAAGGGACGCAGTGATTGAGAAGGGAGTAACAAGTATGTAACCTTCCCGCAATATATTTCAATCTGTACATTGCGCAGTCTTTGAAGGAATGCAAGGAGCAATTTGTAGAAGGAATGAAAGTACAGGCTGAATAAATAGAAATTTTGCTGATTGGCGATGACATTGTAATTCTGTCAGAGACAGCAAATGACGTGGAAGAGCAACTGAACGGAATGGACAGTATCTTGAAAGGAGGGTTTAAGATGAACATTGACAAGAGTAAATCAAGGTTAATGCAATGCAGTGTCAGAATTTCATGCATTCTGATAAAATTGGATAAGGTAAATACACGATAAAAGTAGTAAATGAGTTTTGTTATTTGCATAGCAAAATAACTTCAGATAGCCAAAAAATACATACAAAGTAGAACGGCTGTGGGGAAAATGTTTCTGACGAAGCGAAATTTGTTGTCACCCAACATTAAATGTAAAGTCCTTCCTGAAATAATTTATGTGGGGTATAGTATTTTATGGAAATGAAACGTGGATGATAAGTGCTGTAACTCTCTTGAGTATATAGAAAACAAGACAGACGCTGTCTGATCTACACAGCTTTGATTTATTGACAGATGAGAAAGACATTGAAAAGCTTCTTTAAACAGGACACAATCTTTCAACAAAACATTAGCAAAATAAACTTCCTATATTTGAAGGCACAAGCCTGGAAGACAACAAATATCTTACCAGAATGGGCTATGGAGACGAAGCCGGACGACATCTGCCGTTGAGGAAACTCTTGGAGGCACGGCGTCGCTGGAAGGAACTGTTCCCTGAAGTCGTCGGTCACGTTCCCTTGACAGTGGTTCTCGTTACGGTCGGCGAAGAGCTGCCATTGCGTTGCACTGCGCCATCCTAAATAGTCTGTGCGCAGTGATACGTGCCATTCTAAGGCTCGCAGCACATGACTGAGGGAGGAAAATAGTACGTTTGTCGAATGATCTGTGGCGGTTCTCGTTGCGTCCTCTGATGATTATTGAACCGCCGCCGGAGAACCCGCTAGTATGCATCAGTGCACTACTTACCTGCTTTGCGGGTTGTCATCTCACCAGGCGAAACACCGGTACGTAATACATAAAGCAGAGTGTCCGTATGTTTGTACGTGTTGCATACAAATATATAGTTTTGTTCCAACCTTTATAAAATTTTGTACACGTAAGCTTCAATCCATGAGGACGGTCGCCGTAAGTGTAAAAAATCACATACGATATATAGTTCACGAGATATGACGTCATAAACAATGAGATACGCGAAAAACTGCTGCATTTTGCGACAATGGTGCTCATTTTCTCCTAAACCATTGGACCGATTTCAACCAAATTCGGTACACACATTCCTTAACGTGAGGTAACAATTACTGCATGGTTAAGAATCACATACGGCACATGGTTCAAAAGATATTGCGTCATAACCAATAGAAATCTTTAAAAAATGCCATATAATACGGCGAGACTTTCGTAATACACGGTATGAGGATGACAGTACAGACTTGCAAGAAACATTACACATATTTTCAAACCTTTATTAAACTTTTTCTAGTTGGCAACCATGGTAAAATGATGAAAGGAAAACAGTTTCTCGCTTACTACTTTTCCGCTATTTATGGAGAAAAACTACGGCTCTCGGTATGACGTTACAATTTATAATTTGAACACTACAAATCGTAGCGACAGGAAATTTTACATACAGTGTACACATATTTAGTTGAATTTAGCTTCTAAATTGTATCACAGTACGACACGCAGTTCTTTAGAAAAGAGTACATAAACAGTAGCGTTTATGGAAAACCGTCCCATCCCGCACCAAGTTTTAATGCATTACTTCTTTACTACTAATTGTATTCCCAAGAGATTTTACAGACATATAGCAGTTATACAAACGAATGTATATCCGAAATATTATACGAGTGTACAACATATAATTCATTGAATATGAGATCATACGAATTTTGTATGTCATTTATATTTTGACTACTATCGTTCTTTGTTTGGATAGTGCACTTATAATTTTGTATATTATGCAAGACAGCGTTATTTTTTATATATTCTTCGATACATATAAACATGATTTTAGAAAAAAGAAGATGGACAGAGAGATATAGGATATGAGAAGTACTATCTCAAGGCAGAAATAAATAAATAACCTGGCAACGCCGGGTTTGCAGCTAGTAAGACAATAAAAGCTTTTGAAATGTCGTGCTATAGATGGCTGATGAAGATTAAATAGGCAGATCATGTAACTAATGAACTGGAGCGAGAAGGAATTTCTTGTATATTTTCACATAGAGAGGGTGTAGGCTCGTGGGACACATTGTGGGACACCAAGCTATCGTCAACTTAGCATTAGAAGGAAGTGCGTGAGATAACAACTAAAGATGGAGACCGACATACGAAAACAGCAAGCAGTTTTAAAAGGATGCAGGTTGCTATTCATATTCAGAGATGACGAGGCGTGCGCAGACAAGGTAGCGTGGGTAGCTACATCAAACCAGTCTGCGTACTGAAGATCACAACAAGAACAAGACCAGTTTTACAGTTTTAGGAATTACTTTATCTTGAGAATTCATCTTGCGAAAAGTATTAAATATTAAGTGATTATAGTACAAATAGCAACAATATTAATTGCTAAACATTACAAAACTAATAAGTTAACCAGTGAGACTGCCTTGACTGATAGTGTGTACTGATATGGACAAAACACACATAACTTTCGAACCATTGTAATTATCACAATATGCAATGCACTATTACCCTATTCAATCAAACTGATAGATATAGCCGTAAATAACAAAATCAATTCGTTATAGCATTTTATTAAAAAACGTGTATGCTGTCCTTTTACACCCGATGATTCCATTTAACGTCACAATATCACCTCTCTTATTGGAATATATGTGCCACGGAGAGACTTTCAGCGATCTATTAGAGCAGCCACACAAGCAGTTACGCTAGAATTGCGGGATGTGAGACAAATGTATATTGAATCTGAGAGAACTTACGGTGACCGTTCTTCTGTTACACCAATAAGGTTGAATGTGGCTTGCAGACGGGACTCGTCTGCTTCAAAGTATTAGCATTGAAAAGCACCGTAGACAATGGTGCCCAAAACTGAAGCAACAAACGGACACTTTCGAAGGTTGCATTTATTTTGCCACAGGTTGTAGTGAAGTAGAAGCGAAATAAGAAACACGGAACTGAAACAACTACAATATACTTGATAGCAGACACAAATATTTTCTTAGGTGTTTTTTTTTTACTGTTGGTCACTGGCCTGACGGAGCACACTGCGAATGACATCATGACACATCACCAATGTTACGCTGAGACATTTAACAACTATTATTCCTACAGAACTGTTCACAAGAGTTAAAGAATGGTGCAACCCGTCTCACTAGTGCATATCAGGCATAATCAGCTTCATGTTAAAGCGTTTTGATCGTGTTAGATTCTTAAGTATTTCTTTCTTTTTAATTTGAGAATCTATCTTGAGAAAGAGATTGGCTTTTAGTTTCATACCAATACATGTTTCACTAAAGTTGTAGCAACTTGAATAACAGAAATATTTATTTTGCATAGTGCAGGTATTAATAAGTCATATTGATAATTAGAAATTTATACACCCTGTTATACACGCTAAAATGGTTACAGGTTCCCTACATTATCTGTACTATTTATTTTTACGTAATGGCATCTGTGTATGTGTGTAATTCGTTTTTTTATTAATTGTATTCAACTTACATCTGTTGGTGTCTTCAGTAGCAGAATGGTGAAGGAATATAGCACTATTTGGAATAGTACTCTTTTCCTTCAACATTCCGCCAATGAAGATCCTATACAAACGAAGAAACAAACACACATAAATGCCACTGAAGTAAAAATAAAAAGTGCTAAAGCTAACCACAGAAATAAAATAAAAAGCAGATCAAATTTTTCGATATAAGTCAGGTTAGCACATAAGAGACATTTGGTTGCAGATGACCAACTGTCAACGAGGACCTGGAAAACTGCATCCACTTTAACATGTATCTACATAGACTATATAAAATTCTTGTATCACTTTCTAATTAAAAATCAGAACTTAACCTGAACAGCGTAAAATATTTCTTTTGATCAACGTAAAAGAATAAAAAGACTCACTGAAGATAATGATGCTACAAATGTAGCGAAGCAAGTTTGGGTGTAGAAATGAAAACCAGAGACTAAAGGCAAAAAAAAAAAAAAAAAAAAAAAAAAAAAAAAAAAAAAAAAAAAAAAAAAAAAAATGATTGGACAGTGATGGAAATCGATGTGTTATATTTTTAAATAAATATTATGTATTTTCTAAGACGATAATGTACCATAGAAAGGAAAGAAGTAATATTTTGATTACAGACACCCATGTACAGACCATAATAGAAGTTCCTTACGATTACACAGTTCGTAAAGACAGTAAAAAGCTTCGAAATTTTAAGAACAAGTAAATACTTCCTCGAACAACAACGTAATGGAAAACTCTGGGAATGACGATTTTGTCTCTTGTTATTAGGGTTTACTTCGTTGTAGTGTTTTCATTATTTGACAAATTTATTGCCATCTTCTGGATGGTACTTACTCTAGTTACAATTGTAAGTTAACAAAAGAGAAGGATGTCATGTCTTCCAACTTTCTGTGTACAGCGAAAACCTTTTTCCTTATCGTATTTTAATGTATATGGAGAAGAAACTTAATATCAGACATACTCAGAGTTTCAAATAGGATGAGAGAATAAAGGCCTCACAATGCGTGAAATGTATTCCATTTGGAAGAAAACCATCAACCACCGCTACTGTATGAAGTCAAACATTATTGTTCGTCTCTACGCCGACTATGCTCAAAACACTTCCACTGTGTTACGGGGTGACCAGTTGCCAGCTGCCGTGTATTACTGCGGCACCCCCGACGTGCCCTCAGAGCCAAATAACGCACCTCTCTTCCTGATGTCACACGCGATCGGCCCCGTCCTGATCTTCTAGATTCAGTTTATGTAAACTGCCACTACTAGTTAGGGCGCGACGTAACGATTCATATTAAGGCATCGAGCGATGTCGTTTTGAGACTGTCCTGCCTCTACTCTCCCTATGTCTCTCCACCGCGAAGAGTTTTCCCTGTGCCGTACTATACCATCTGTCAATAATATGTTTACACTGATTGTGGATGTGTAACTACCCAGCCAGTTATATCGTTCCGTAAGTGACCTTAAAAAAGTAAAAAGGTTTGGGAAGCATTCCAAATGAAGTGAATGGAAAAACAGAACGTAAGCAGAGTGAACGAGATGTATTGTGGAAGTATGACTTGTGTGAAAATGGGAGAGAGACGAAAAGAAGAAAACCAGAGCATTGTCATCCTGTCTCTTCAAATGTTCAAATGTTTGTAAATCTATCGGACCAAACTGCGTGGTCATCAGTCCGTAGCTTACAAACTACTGAAACCTAGGTAAACTAACCTAAGGACAAAGACACACACCCATGCCCCAGGGAGGACTCGAACCTCCATGGCGAGCAACCGCGCGCTCCGCAGCGAGACGCTTTAGACCGCTCGGCTACTCCACCGCGGCATCATCCTGTCTTTTAATTAAAGTCACGGATGACATAATAACGAATGTAGCAGGGAAAAGCGTGGAAGAAAATATCAAAGAAATTGGGTTTTATGACAGTCTGATCGTCCGGGACAATAAGAAAGAGGAAATTTTGGGGCAGCTGGGGCAGCTGGGACAGCTGGGCAAGAAACAGTGCGAAAATACGGATTGACTTTAAAAATTCTTAAATGTCAGTACATGATAACCTTCAGGAAAAATAATAAACCAGTGATGGAAAGAACAGAGGTGAACAGTTGAAGAAGGTGGAAAGCTTCAAGTACGTGGGAAGTGTAATTGAAGAAGCTGGGAGAAATAACTACAAAACGTGGCAAACAGGCAGAAGTATTTCTGAGAAGCGTTAGGAGTTAAGTGTGGAATAAGGACGTACCACAGAAAAGCAACGGAACATTATACCAAAGTTATTTTCAGATATTGACCAACGCGTCGGAATTTTGGGTAACGAAGAAAAGAGATACGATCAGAATACAGGCAGGGAAAATGAAATTCCTGCGAAGCAGACCACGTATAACAAGAAGAGACAGGATGAGAAATGAGAAAAAAAAATGTTCAAATGTTTGTAAGGCTTATGGGACTTAACTGCGGGGTCATCAGTCCCTAAACTTACAAACAACTTGTGAACTAGCTTATACTAAATACGGCACAAACATCCCTGCCCGAGGTGGGGATTCGAGCCCCCGACGGAAACGGCCTCGCGCATCGTAGCTTAGTGCCTCAATGCACTCGGCCGCTCCGCCGCGACAGGAATAAGAAGATCATGGGAAATAGTGAGAGAAGAGCTCTTATATGAGACCTAGACATCAAGATTGCGGTGGTATGGTCTTTTAATGAGAATGGAGTAGAAGAGTATCCGCAGAAGATTACACCAAATTCAGAGGCAGAAGAAACTACCATGAGGAAGAACAAGGGATAGTTGGTTAACAGGAGTGCTGGACTGTGTCAAGAAGACAGGAAAGGATTGGGCCAGAGATAACAGAGATATGGTAGGGAGACGAAAGCATCTGGACAATGTTCTAAACAGATCAAGTCTGTCGCTGCAAACTGTGCATGATGATGATGATAAGGGCCCTGAAGGTATCGACGGCATGCAGTTATCCATGAGTAACACATCTGTACGGATATCTGTTGACTGTATTATTATATCCTTAATTCCACACCTGATGAAGAAAAGGCGATTTGATCCTTTAATTTTGAACACAAGTGTAAATAAAAAATTAAAATACGAAAAGGAAACAGGTTTGCACTATGCACAGAAAGATGGCACATATGACATCTTTCTCTTT
The DNA here is from genome assembly GCA_026315105.1 of Locusta migratoria. Taxonomy (NCBI): domain Eukaryota; kingdom Metazoa; phylum Arthropoda; class Insecta; order Orthoptera; family Acrididae; genus Locusta; species Locusta migratoria. The sequence continues at coordinate 274,577,924 of CM048744.1, read as the reverse complement.
GGTTAACTGACAGCCCCGGTGGAGTGGCCGAGCGTTCCAAGGCGCCTAGCTGCGGAGCGCACCGCTGCTCGCCGTGAGAGGTAGTTAAGTCCCGTAGATTTATAAACATTTCAACATTTCGATGACTGACCATTGTGGCGTCTAGAGGAGCAACCAGCTAGAAAAGTGAAATGAATTATTCAAATAATGAAAACACTACAACGGAGTAAACACTAAGAACGAGAGGCAACAGCGTCATTCCCATAGTTGTCCATTACGTTGTTGTTTATTTGAGGAAATATTTTACTTCTTCTTACTCAGGCGAGAACTCCATGTTGCTCAGGACGTGCGCTTACCGCGCGTTTCGCGTATTTCATGCGTCAACTTCGCGTCGCAATATCTCGGGATGTAATTGGAATATTGCGATGCAATCAACGCCATTGTTTATGTGATTTTCATGCTATGGATTGCTGAAGAAAAAATATAGTGTGTCCATTTAAAAAAAAACATAAGTTTGTGTTAAAAAACACATTTGCTTTCGTTTTAGAATGTTTCCAAAGATGTACATTCATGGGCGCCAGCCGTACATTGATATAGGTGAAAGTTGTTTACCAATAGCTGTTATTGTTCCAGAGATATTTTGGGGGACAAGATAGCTGGGACACCATATATATATATATATATATATATATATATATATATATATATATATATATATATATATATGTGTGTGTGTGTGTGTGTGTGTGTGTGTGTGTAACATTGTTAGGAAATAGCTTTCAGAGGCTGTAGCCTGAAATGGTCAAATGTTCAAAAAATGTTCAAATGTTTGTAGAGCTTATGGGATTTAACTATGGGGTCATCAGTCCCTAAACTTACAAACTACTTATGAACTATGACATAAAAGTTTTCTGGGTATGGTACCGCGTCATGATGTAAGGCTATTACTTAAATAACCAACGTTTCGGCCAACGTTACAGTGGCCTTCATCTGTGTAACTGATGAAGGCCACTGTAACGTTGGCCGAAACGTTGGTTATTTAAGTAATAGCCTTACATCATGACGCGGTACCATACCCAGAAAACTTTTATGTCATCTGACTCTGGCCGCGGAAGCCTACGTAATTATACTTATGAACTAGCTTATCCTAAGGACGGCACAAATATCCATGCCCGAGGGGGGATTCGAACCCCCGACCGTAGTGGCCATGCAGACCGTGACTGAAGCGCTTCAGTCCCCTCGGCCACCGCGGCCGGCCTGAAATGGTCCTCCTTGATACTACCGAAGGTGAGATTGAGTCAATAATTAAATCACTGAAGACCAAGGACTCTTGTGGATTTGATGGGGTATCTAGAAGAATTCTAAAGTACTGTTCTTCATATGTTAGCCATATTTGTGATTTTTCCTTTCAGAGTGGTCAGTTTCATGACAGATTTAAGTACTCACTGCTAAACCCCTTTTTAAAAATGGAGAAAGAGATAATATAGACAACTATGGACCTACTAGTTAAACCCGAGCACTCTTCGCCGTGGCTCACTCTGATATAAAATAAATAGAAAAGGAAATACTGTAACTCATATGAACATAGAATCATCGAGAGAATGCTTCACTCATATAGACTACTGTGGCTATGTGAAACGAAAGTTATTAAATGGATATTTCACAAATACTCGTTGATTTAAACCCATAAGATAGATTACATTTTTGTCGTTCATAAACGTACAGATCAATTCACCGACTGTGCACCATATGACGTATAGGTCACCTAAGTAAAAAGCTATTGTTTTCTATATTGTTTCCAACTATTTCCCATCCTATTTGTCTATCTCCTGCTTCCCCACTATCGACCTCTTCATCCTCTCTGCATCTAATCCACGCCCTCTGTTTATCACTCCCTTTACTTCCATCCATCTACCATCAACTCTTCCATCTACCTCTATGCCCGTATTGAAGAAATTAAAAATTAGGGAAACGCTTCAAATTATGTATTATCTACTGGAAACTATCAAAACGTTACTGTTACATAAACTCAAAAGAAATAACGACGTCCATCAACAACGTTTTGTTCATAATTCGCTTCTATGGTGTTTTGATTTCCACTGCTAACATCATGATAGATAGTACTGAAAATTAACCATTAATCATGAACGTACCTAAAATGCGTTTCCACGGAAAGTTGTCGCTTTAGTGTCGAATTTTTACCATAGCACCTGACCGGTACGCAAGGCAGAATTTGGTACCACTTCAATTTTCGACATTCACTTATTTGGCATTTGGAGAATTTAAAGAGCGATCAGAGCTATAAATATGAAAATATCTGCTTCCTTTTGCTTCTCTTAATTGCTACGCATACACAAGATTTTTGTTTTTCATACATTTGTGGCAAAGCGCATTTGAGTTATATAAGTTTAATTGGTCTCCTTGTACAATTATAATGGGAAATCGATACGTCATATTTCATGTTGATGTTTTTGTACAATGATTTCTGTAAAATTTCACTTGCATCAGAGGCTAATGTTACCAAAAATCTCTTGACTGTTCTTTGAAAACTCAGTTACATAGCATGAGGCTAATAATCTTCCGCGTTTACCATGAAATATTACATTAGCACCGAATGTCACACCTGCCGCGCCTTTATTTCTAAGTAATTCTACGATGGTAAACGACCATTTTTTGTCGGCAGGGATTTAGAAGCTCACATTCGATAAATATCGTTAGAGGCCCGGCTACTTCAATTTCAAAACCGTTATTAGAAAGCATCTGGTTCAAGATCGTTACTCGGGAATGTTGTTTTCTGTAACGCAGTGGTAATTCCAAGGAGATTCCTATCAGACTGAATATTTTGAATGAATCGTGTATTTTTACCGTAAAACAACCATTTAATGTAGTTCCTGGTCTGTCGTTAATATGTTCTTGTACGAACCACTGTCAACAAATCAATTTTCCTTGTAAACTGAACATTTCGTTGCCAACATTACTACTCTGCTGACACAGTAAGTGAAATTTAGCTGAGCAGCCTATAACAGATTCTGAGGGGAACAATCTTAGGGTTCACAGATAAGTCTGTGCTTATTCTCTGGTTGAAAGGTTGTCCTGGGAGAAAATTAATAATCCTCATGAAGCGAACATTTCGTTGCCAACATTACGAAGCTACGCTGCCGCCTTGGGTAAAATTTAATCATTACCGCAAAACTTTAAAGGTGATGAAAATACATCTGTTGCTCCATATCCCTGACGTTTCTGTTATCCAGTATCACCAATGATTATTTACGCGAATGGGGGCTATTATTTGACACTTGAGGAATCGATATGTTCATCGTGCATTAATTCGGCGGGCTCGTCCTCCGGGTCATCCGATTTGGTGAGCAGCTTTGTAAGCGACTCCGCTGCGCTCCTCGTGGTAATACTCAGTATATAACAGATGACACAGCACAGACCACCTTCGAGAGAGATCACAACAGCTTGCAACGCGTAATATCTATATATTTCTTCCAAGCTACTGACTGATTAAATGAATGACTCATCATCGCCCAGCCAAAAGCACTGATGATAAAAACTTGAAATTTGCAAGGGTGTTCATCTTACACAGTTGGTGTCCCTTAGGTAGCGATTTTCAGTAAGGGGATGAAATAGGGGATGAATTTTTTTTTTTGAAAATACGCTATTATCTAGTCAATTTTGATGCTAGACTTACATAAAGTGGTATGTGGATTCTTGGTTATAATGAAAAGAAGGCGTCTTTCAGCTTTTTCTGAAAATCAGCCATTAATGGAGAGAAATAGGGGTTGAAAAGATTTTTGACAAATGCTGCTATTAAGCCAGTTTTGAGTAAAAAAGTTGGTATTTCGAGTCTTGGTTACAATTAAAAAAGTATGTGTATATCTCCACTCACCCCCTTCGTCATTGCCAACCCTTCCTGTATCGTGTCTTAGATATCTAACTTAGAACCACGTTTAGTCCTACGTTCAAAATCTTATATCTCCGAAAGTTGTTGACCGAATGCTTTGAAATATTGATACAACGTTCTAACGGATTACGCGCATGTTTTTACATACCCATCTTTTAAATACACATCGTATACGAATTTATATAAATTTTACAATGAGGAATTTTTTTGCCAAAAATCGCAAAAGTGTCATACACACACACACACACACACACACACACACACACACACACACACACATATATATATATATATATATATATATATATATATATATGTGTGTGTGTGTGTGTGTGTGTGTGTGTGTAAAACATATTAAATAAATAAGTACCTGAAAACTTTCCTCTCTTACATTGCAACATTGTCACAAATTTGGAGCTCAATAGGTGAAAAACTTATTGAAATTTTCAAACACACACAAACGAACAGAACATTTTTTATATATAGAGGTTTCTACTCCATCGGTTATTCCAAAATTATTGAAAAAGCTGTATATTCATGATTGATTGATCATTTCAGTTCACATTGATTTAAGAAAGGCGTTTCATTATGTTAATCACAAAATATTGTTGCAGAAGTTGGAACTTTATGGAATACGAGGAGTAGCTTACATCTGGTTCACCTCTTACTGTAATAAGAAACAGCAGAAGGTGATTCTCCGCAGTTCAGAAAATGGATATTACGTACAATCTCAATTTGGCACAATTAAGTGTGGGGTTCCCCGGGGATCTGGTTTGGACCATTGTTGTTTCTTATTTATATAAATGATATCCCTTCAACTATAACAGGTGACTGTAAAATAATTTTGTTTGCTGATGATACCACCCTGGTAGTGAAAGATGTTGTTCGTTATATTGACACAGTACCAAATAATGCAGTTCAAGAGATAGTTCATGACTTGTAGAAAACAAGTCGATGTTAAATCACAATAAAACTCAGTTTTTACAATTTCTAACACATAATTTATCAAAATCTGACATTTTGATTACACATAATGGGCATGTGATAAGTGACACTGAATATGTCAATTATCTAGGTGTTCAGATAGATAGTAAGCTGTCGTGGAAAGCCCATATTACGGATTTTGTTCAAAACTAAATTATGCTTCATTTACCCTCAGAACAATATCTGGAATAAGTGATTTTTCAACACGAAAAGTAGTCTACCACGGTACTTTCATTTACTTATGACGTACAGCGTTACTTTTTGGGGTTACTCGACAGACACAAAAAGGATATTTTTGACTCACAAACGGGCGGTTCGGGCATTATGTGGCGTAATTTCACGAACGTCGCGTCGACCACTTTTCAGTAGCCTGAGACTTTGGACACTGGTGTCACAATACGTATTTTCTTCAATGTCGTATATTGTTTATAATATCAATTTATTCGCACGAGTCAGCAGCTTTCACTTGACGAATACTAGACAGAAGACGAATTTACATTTGCATCAGAACACCTTGACACTTGTGCATAAAGGTGTGCAGCATTCTGCAGCATCCATTTTCAATAAGCAGGCACAAGAACTCAAGAACCTTAGTACTAATCCACGAGCTCTCAAATCTAAATTGAAGAGTTACGTCATGGCTCACTCCTTTTATTCTCTCGAGGAACCCCTGGAAAAGTTAAACAATTAAGCTAATTCCTTTTTTCTTCCGGTTATTGATTCTTTTCACTTAGGTATAAGATGTCATGTGCATTGGACTACTTAAACTTTTTCTATTACCATTCTTGTGTTAAACTTCATGTATTGACATGTTCTGTGGACATGGAATGTTACTCCTCAATTAGGTGCTGCGGAAAAGAAAACTAAATTATTATAATTTTTCCGCGTGCATTTAGAGACTGGATCGATAGAGTGATATCATAAAAGCGTTTCGTTGAAGACTCTGTCAGGAACTTAAATGTGATTAGCGGAATATGTAGTATTAGTATTAGTACTCAGTCCTTAAAACTACGTAAAGTAACTTACACTAAGGATAACACATATACGCATGCCTGATTGCGGTCTCGAACCTCCAGCGAGAACGGGTGCCCAGTCCGTAACATGACGCGGTCATTCCGCACGGCCAAAAATTATTTATAAAAATCTGTGCAAAATGAATTGAGTTAAATTTCGATAACAATGTAATCTTTGATGACCTAAATTGATAGTGAGGACATACTGTTCTTTTGGGCGCATAGTCGAAAACTGTACGAGTGGTAGCGGCAGTAGTTTTGTCAAATGTTTGAAAATCAATGGGACTTAACTGCTTGGTTATTAGTCCCTAGCTTACAATCTACTATAACTAAGGTAAACTAACTTTAGGGTAACACATACACCCATGCCCGAGGGGGGACTCAAACCTCCGACAGCGAACGTCCGCCCGCAGCGCACGGCTAATCCACCGCGGCCAGTTTTGTCGTATGTAATTGGTGCTGGGATCCTGATTGATTGATTTTCTTTTACTTATATGTGTCGAAATATCACTAGTACGTTATTTAATTATGTAACAGAAGTGATGTATACATTTGGTTTTTGCTTGTAGGTTCCGATTATTTTTCAAGGATGAACCCTGCAGCCACTTAAATTAATGTACAAAGTGCCTCCATTAGCAATGTTGAACCGGACACATTTTATCTAGCATTTATGTAACGAACGTTTTTATTAGCTGAGTTACGTGGAGGTGTCGATGTAAACTTCGGCGAAACCTGGCTACTAGCCCGATATTCTCATAAAGCAAGTGTAGAACCTCCTTAAAAGCCACGTCCAGGCTATCAGGCTAGCCTCCGAAACGAATCACGTTTCCCGGATTTGAAGCGGGACCTCCACACATCTCAAACCATAAAACAGCGCCTCAAAGCGCACGGCTAGCCGGGAGTGTAATACAACTCCTATAATATTGTACAAAATAAGGGAAACTCACGAAAAAAGAATATTTGTGGCATAAATGCTGATGTAATCAAGCCTATCAAGCCTACAAGTGTTGCTGTTTTATTTGACCATGGACGACAACTGTCCAGTTCCCTCAGTATGTTAGAAGTGCCATTTACGCTAGGATCATCGATCCGTGTAGTTGTGCTTTATTGCAGAAAATAAGTAGAAATCCATCCAGTCGGAACAAGTTATTTTAGTTACTAATCAAGTGATCATACTTTTTTGCATATGTTCTAGGTAGTAGCAGGCCCATAAGTGAAATGCCTTCCCCCGTTCCCTTCCGTAATTCAATACTGTGGTTGCTGATTAATATCACAAAACTGATAGTTAAGGTTTGACAACACAAGGTATCATCGGAACGCTATTCTCAGTAATTTGGCTATGTAAATTCGAGATTTTGTGCACTTTGCAGTTATGTACCATGGGTAAGTACACTTTTTGTGAGACTATGCCCTCTCATGTTATTGTCTCAACATTATTTTAATTCGATTAACTGCGGCAAAGTAAAATCCTTAAGTCGACTGAACGTTTGTAGCCGAATGTAAATTGCGCTATTTTCACCAGTATTACAGGTGGTTTCATTTCCATTTCTAAAGATATATTATTCTTTAAATGAAAGATTTCGTAAGTTTTGATTTAAGCAAAAGAGCACTGCAAACTGCTGTAAACGAACAAAATATTGCATTACTTTTTCGTTCGCTAACGCCATTGCATATGCACATTGCTTAGAAATTCGTAATGACTTTCCTGTCATTCAGTTATTTTAGAAAGCCGCACACCGTCTGACATTTACAAGCAACTTCGTACTAAATACTTTACTGTCCCAGTATGATCACTTTAATTGCCGCTGCCGATGGGAAAGGCACTTAATTTCGATTTATAGACTTGATAGCCTTTACCAGTAGACATGTAACCACTTAGTTTTTATATGGTGTATTTAATGGTCTTCACTGGTCATGTGTATTTTAGCACACATGCTAATCAACGAAACGTCATCCTACAATTAGTCAGATACCCGCATTCAGTACTTCAAAAACTGCACCGTCATATGCGAATGATCCGTGAATCTCAATACTACTGATATTGTGTATGCAGATCCTTTCCACGTAGTCTGTTTCAGTAACAGATGAATCGCATTTCAAATCGAAATCGCTTCCCATTGACCAATGAAGATTGACAGTCAGAATTTCGTTGCTGTTCGCAGAACAGAAACGTGTATATCAGTGATATTGGGACTCACAGTTCACGCAAGAATTTTATCACTCGCAATTTTTGGCCCTTGGTGATAATCAAACCATTAAATCTGTTCGTGGAAAGAACATCAGAAAAAATATTATTCATGATAAAGATGTAATGTCACATGTATTAGCTTAGAAAGTCCCCGTAATTCAGAAACACACATGTTGATACTTGTTTGTAGCCATCAAATCGTGTAACTACTAATAAAGTTCAATGTAAAAGCAACCAAAGTATTTTATAGGTGGTGAGTTCCTCCTGCTCCGTGGACGAGTTTCTTAGTAGGACCAACTGACAAAATACATTTGTATTAATATCAAATAACATGAGTGCAAATGAAATTAATATCGGTAAATCATCACACAGGTCATATTACGATGTAGGCAATGGCGGCTGGAGCTTCAGGTGACTGGGAGTTCACTTCTTGGAGTGTCGGATCATGATAGTGGCTCCGCCCCGCCTCTCCCCACGACGTCCAGAGACAATTTGGCGCATCTCTGCGAGTGGCGCCGGGGAAAAACGCCCCGGTTTGTCCTCCTCCCTCCCCCCCCCCCCCCCCCTCCCCACGGTTCCGTAGATATATTTGCGATAAAAGATCTGCAAACTGTCTTACCTTGGATTGTTTGCGCTTGCTTCAACTCGTGCTGAGGCATCGGCCTACTAAGCTTCTTTATTACACAATTTTCTTCCAAGCTTAAAGCTGAATAATTTGTTTTTGAAAGGTACTGAACGTTGTTCTCTTTTCTTTCATAATAAACACCAAGAATATATGAATATGCACATGAACACTAAAACACAGTAAGTAACTCATTACACTGTCAAGTGACTGTAACAAAATGAATTTGTTACGATGAACAGACACTGTAAGCAGCAGCCCGTCCTAAGCTTACACATGCGCAAGGCCCCTCTCCCCATAACTTTTCATACAATTAAATATTTGTTACAACCGATATATATATATATATATATATATATATATATATATATATATATATATATATATATGTGTGTGTGTGTGTGTGTGTGTGTGTGTGTGTGTGTGTGTGTGTGTGAGAGAGAGAGAGAGAGAGAGAGAGAGAGAGAGAGGAGAGAGAGAGAGAGATTCACCCTCAACATCGCGATACATTTGCTAAAACGTCCAAAAACATGTGGAAAGTAACAATACAAAAGTGACTGTTGTTTCCATAAAGAAGATTGGGTTTTAAATAAAGTTCTTCTAGTCCATCTCGAACCCAATACGTTCGCCAGAGAAGCAACATGCCGTTAACCACATGGCTACTCTTTCTAGGTGAAGAGTAGTGACTTCATTATTATACATGATCGGATCTTCTGAAGACTTTTACAGTTGATACTTCTTTAATTTATAGTTATAAGATATGTTACCGAGTATGACGTGTTTTTGATTAATCTTCAACGAGCTAAAAACCGATATGAAGGGAGGATGTTACCTTCATGGATATGTGCATGCACAAGACGGTATGCGCAGTAGCTCTATTGTCTTGCTTAGCGATCAGTCCTGTGTGACCACCAGAACTCGAGTACACAGGAGCTGGTTTCTCTACCAGCTCCAATGCCAATGTTAAAAGCGGCGTTTCCCTTCGCCGCTGTCTGCCGTGAGAGCGCCAATATGCTGCCTCCATGGGGTACAGAAGAGAATTTGAACCTCAGCCGCGCATGGGCACTGCAACGCTGCGGCCAGTGCCGCCTATATTAAGAGGCTGTGCTACGGCTAGTGTACGTGCTGTATCCGTGAGATAAATCGTTTCTCTTGCGATAAAAATACTTTGAATGTGCATATACAATGATATGCTAGAAGAACGACGCAAAGAATTACAGTTTAAAAGCACTACTTATTTAATTTATTTATTTACTTTTTTCACGTCGAGCTTTCTGCATAGGGTTCACTGAACCAGTGGATGTAAGTAACGATTTGAAACTAATTTTCGATTGATAATGCATGTTTACAGTAGCGTAACATATCTACATCTACATCCATACTCCGCAAGCAAAATTCAAATGTTTGTATAGCTTAACTACGGGGGTCATCAAACTACTACAAACTACTACAAACTACTTACAAACTACTTATCAACTAGCTTAACCTAAGGACGGCACAAATATCCATGCTCGAGGGGGGATTCGAACCCCCGACCGTAGTGGCCGTGCAGACCGTGACTGGAGCGCTTCAGTCCCCTAGTCCACCGCGGCCGGCCACTCCGCAAGCCACCCTACGGTTTGTGGCGGAGGGTACCTTGAGAATCACTATCGGTCCTCCCTCCTATTCCAGTAACGTATTGTGCACGGAAAGAAAGATTGTCTGTGGGCTCTAATCTCTTAGATTTTATCCTCATGATCTCTTCGTTAGATATAAGTAGGAAGGAGCAATATACTGCTAGACTCCTTGGTAAAGTTATGTTCTCTAAACTTCGACAGAAGCCCGGACCGAGCTACAGAGCGTCTCTCTTGTATCAATCATCTCCGTAACGCTTTCTCGATTACCAAATGATCCTGTAACGAAGCGCGTTGCTCTCCGTTACCTCCTCTATAAACCCCACCTGGTACGGATCCCACACCAGTGAACAGTGGGCGAACGAGTGTACTGTAACCTGCTTCCTTTATTTTCGGACTGCGTTTCCTTACGATTTTTCCAATGAATCTAAGTCTGGCATCTGCTTTACCGGAGATTAATTACATATGGTCATTCCATTTTAAGTCACTCCTCGCGCATACTTCCAGATAATTTATGGAATTAACTGGTTCCAGTTGCTGACCTGCTATAGTGTAGCTAAATGATAAAGGATCTTTCTTTGTCTGTATTCGTAGCACATTACACTTGTCTACATTGAGATTCATTGCCATTTCCTGCACCATGCGTCAATTCGATGCAGATCCTCTAGCATTTCAATACAATTTTCCATGGTTACTACCTCTCTATATACTACAGCATCATCCGCAAAAAGCCTCAGAGGACTTCCGATGTTATCCGCAAGGCCATTTATATATATTTTGAACAGGGACGGTCCCACGACACTCCCCTGTGGCACACCTTACATCACTTTTACTTCGGAAGACTTCTCTCCATAGAGAATGACATGCTACATGCTTTTATCAAGGAACTCCTCAAACCAATGACACAATTGATCTGATAGACCATTTTCTCTTACTTTGTTCATTAAACCTCTGTGAGGAACTGTATGAAATACCTTGCGGAAGTCAAGAAACACAGCATCTACCTGAGAACCCGTGTCTATGGCCTTCTGAGTCTCGTGGACGAAAGAGATATAGGCCTATAGTTCTGGACATCTGTTCGTCGTCCCTTCTTGAAAACGGTGATTACCTGCGCCATTTTCCAATATTTCGGAACGCTACGCTCTTGAAGAGATCTACGATACACCACTGCAAGAATGGAGCCAGTTCCTTCGCGTACTCTGTGTAAAAACGAACTGGTGTCCCATCAGGTCCTGCGCCCTTCCTCTTTTGAGCGATTTTCTTTTTCTATCCCTCTGTCAATTATTTCGATATCTGCCATTTTCTAACCTGTGCGGCAATCTGGAGAAGTAACTACAGTGCAATCTTTCTCTGTGAAACAGTTTTGGGAAAAGACATTTAGTAATTTAGCCTTTAGAGTCATCCTCTGTTTCAATGCCATATTCGTCACAGTGTCTGAACATTTTGTTTTGATCTACCTACCGCTTTGACATAAGACCAAAATTTCTTTGGATTTTCAACCTAGTTAGTACATAGAACTTACTTTCGAATTCGTTGAACGCCTCTGGCATAGCCCTCCTCACGCTACATTTCGCTTCGTGTAATTTTTGTTTGCCTACAAGGGTTTGGCTATTTTTATGTTTGCAGTGAAGTTCCCTTTGGTTCCGTAGCAGTTTTCCAATTCGGTTGTTGTACCACGGTGGCTCCTTTCCATCTCTTACTATCTTGCTGGGTACATACTCATCTAATGCATATTGTACGATGCTTTTGAACTTTGTCCACTGTTCCTCAACACTATCTGTACTTGCGATGAAACTTCTTTGCTGAGCCGTCAAGTACTCTGAAATCCGCTTTTTGTCACTTTTCCGAACTGAAAAATCTTCCTACGGCTGAAATATTCGATGCTGTAACCGCTTTATGATCGCTGATTTCCTGTTCTGCAATAACTATTTCGAATAGTTCGGGTCTGTTTGTCACCAGAAGTTCTAATATGTTCTCGCGACGAGTCGGTTTTCTGTTTAACTGCTGAAGGTAGTTTTCAGATAATGCACTCAAAACAATTTCATGGATTCTATGTCCCTGCCACCCGTCATAAACGTTTGGGTGTCCAAGTCTATATCCGGTAAATTAAAATCTTCTCCCAAAACTATAACATGATCGGGAAATTTACTCGAAATATTTTCCAATTCTCCTTCAGGTGTTCTACCACAACAGCTGCTGAGCCTGGAGGCCTATAGAAACATTCAATTACTATGTTCAAGCCTGCTTTAACCGTGACCTTCACCCAATTTATTTCACATTTCGGATCTCCGTCAATTTCCTTCGATACTAGTGCACTTTTTATCGCTATAAACACGCCTCCCCCTTCACTGTGCAGCCTATTTCTGCGGTATACATTCCAGTCTGAGTTTAGACTCTCATTACCGTTTACATCTGGTTTCAGCCAACTTTCCGTCCCTAGTACTACGTGGGCATTGATTCTGGGACTTTTCTATAGATGCTCCTGCAGTTAACTACTACCACATTGATCCTTTCATTCCCTGTTGTGTTCTGCCTACTGCTAGCTTGTCGCGGCTCAGGAGGCGTCTTGTCGGGCCAAGGGAGGGAATTCTCTAACCTAAAAAACCCCCAAGTACACTCCACACGTACACTGCTACCCTTGTAGCCGCTTGCATGCCTTGTTGTTTTGCATGGAACTGTCACGCCACAGACCTACATTGATACGGGTATTTTAAGCACCATTTGCTTCCTACTGTTGAAGAGCACTTAGAGTTAGCGATTGCATCTTTCAACAGGACCTTTGTCGTCTTTTGTAACGATGACTTCATGCCAGGCCTTACCAACATACGTCGATATCTCTTCTCAGTGCAGCACTTCGTAAAGAATGTGCTGCGATTCCAGCACCTGACTGAAGGTATTTTAAAATTATATCACGACCCTTTCATGAATATACATTTACGCTGTGATGATGCCATTATAGCTATATTACATTAAGGAATGTAACAACAGGAATGCTGTATAACATTTTTAAACATGTTTTATATATTGATGACTGTAATGCATTATGTATGTTTTATGAAGTAGTCTATCACTAAATGTGTTCTTCTCTTTCTGCTTTGCTGTATAACTGAAAATGGCCATCACTGATGGAAACAGGTCGTCATAACGACGAAGACAGAAAATTATGATCATTGACGTAAAGAAAGATACTGAAAATAAGTGCTTTGCAGTTCCTCAATACGCCTGGGACCTGGATACACATCAAACACTCATTAATCTCTCTGCTCATCATTTCCCCATCTCTACGTGTATTTCTCACCTTATTATTTGTGCTGTCAGGCTTCTTTCTGTATTCGCTGGTTGAAAGTACATGGGCTAACTGAATGATAGAATAATAAATAGCCGAGTAGCGCTGGGCTTTCATCCTCTCCGTTGTCCATCATCTCCTACCTCCCTCCTTTCTGCCACATACGTCTCCTCCCCGTACTCTGCCGTCGTCACCACCACCTCTCCTACTCTACCATATCCCCTCCTCTTCAAATCCGTCCATCCATATACCACTGCCTTTACCTTCATCTCCTCCCTCCTCTATGGATGAAAAAAATCATAATATTCATAATGATTGGTCAAACTGTAACGAAGCCTGAAATAAACAGCACTCTACATCTACATCTACATGGGATACTCTGCAAATCAGATTTAAGTGCCTGGCATAGGGTTCATCGAACCACAATTATACTATTTACCTCTCATTCCATTCTCGAATAGCGGGGGGGAAGAATGAACGCCTGAATCTCTCTGTTCGAGCTCTGATTTCTCGTATTTTATTCTGATGATTATTTCTACCTATGTAAGTGGGAGTCAACAATATATTTTAGCATTCGGAGAAGAATGTTGGCGATTGGAGTTTCGCAAGTAGCCCACGCCGCAGCGATAAGCGCCATGAACCGTTCGAAATTCCCTGTAGACAGTGAATTTCCTCTTCTTTTTAAGGATAGGTGCGCACAATTTTTATCAAAATCGACCGTGCGGTACAGCAGCACATACATATAAAACTAATTCGAAGTTATTTGTATAGTGCCTGTCTGAATGAACAGACACCATTTGTTGACATTAACAGCCGTAATTTTACGAATTCGAAATATTTAAACAATTCGACCGTTTCAGAGCATTGAAATAAATGCAATGGCAAAGATGAAAATTTGTGCTGGACCGGCATTTGATCCTGGATTTCCCGTTTTGGATCAGTGGTCGCCTTAACCAATTAGGCCACCCAGGCAAGCTTCCCTTCCAACCCGAATTATCACCTTGTAGCGCACTACCATTGCAGTGCCCCATGCCCATTTGATTCCACTTGCTGGCAGCCTACACTGGATCCCTGCGACGGAACTAGCGTATTAATGCATCCGCGTTGAACATTTCGTTGTCTTTTAGGGCGGATATACAATTATTTATATGGTGTCTGTTATATTCGGGCACGTCCTATTTCGCCTAATTTGAAGTGGCAATGTCTATACAAAAATATTGTTTTCCAATTTTACAAATATTAGCTGTTCCTTTGGTTTTCCTTCAATATTTTTTTCTGAGATAGCCCTTTATTACCGCTAACAAAACAAAATTTTATTCAAATTAGTCAAGCCATATATGAGTTATTATACATTGTGTAATCAAAAGTATCAGACAATTCGCTGGAAATGACTTACAAGTTCGTTGCGCTCTCCATCGGTAATGCTGGAATTCAATATGGTGTTGACCCACACTTAACCTTGATGATTCTCCAGTCAGGTGCTGAAAGGTTTCTTTGGGAATGGCAGCTCATTCTTCACGGAGAGCTGCACTGAGGAGAAGTATTCATGTAGGTCGATGAAGCCTGGCACGAAGTCGGCGTTCGAAAAGGTATTCTATAGGATTTATGACAGCTTCCACTCTCGCAGGTGTACGTTCAATCATGTGCTGGAAGGTCTCTCGGGGAATCTCAGCCCATTCTTCACGAAGTGCTGCACTGAGAAGAGGTATCGATGTACGTAGGTTGGCACGAAGTCGTCGTTTCAGAGCACTCCAACGGTCTTGCATTGTGAACAGGTACTCAAACGTATTGAAAGATGCAATCGCCGTCCCCAAGTGCTCTTCAACAGTACGAAGCAAGAAGACTCGTATCAATGTAGTTCTATGGTGTGATAGTGCTACGCAAAACAACAAGGCGAGCAAGCCACCTCCATGAAGAACACGACTACACCATAACACGACCACCTTTGAATTTTACTGTTGGCACTACATACGCTGGCAGATGACGTTCACCGGGCATTCGGCATACGCATCAGATCGCCTTATTGTGTACAGTGATTCGTCACTCAACACGAAATTTTTTCACTGTTAAATCAATCACTTTTTACGCTCTTTACGTCAAGTGAGGCGCCGTTTGGCATTGACCTACGTCGTATGTGATTTATGGGCAGCCGACAGACCATGAAATCTAACTTTGCAAACCTGCCGCCTGTTATAGTACTTGGAGTGGATCCTGATACAGTTTGTAATTCGTGTGTGATCCTTTGGAAAGATGCCTGCCTATTACACTGTACGAACCTCTTCACTGTCGGCGTTCTTTGTCAGTCAACAGACGAGGCCAGCCTATACGCTTTCGAGCTGTACGTCTCCCTTCATGTTTCCACTTTACTTTCACATCAGAAACAGTGGAACTAGGGGTGTTAAGGAATGTGGAAATCTCGCTTACAGACATCTGATACATATGACACTCAATCACCTGACCACGTTCAAAGTCTGTGAGCCGGCCGAGGGGACTGAGGCGCTCCAGTCATGGTCTGCACGGCCACTTCGGTCGGGGGTTCGAATCCCCCCTCTGGCATGGATATTTGTGCCGTCCTTAGTATTAGCTAGTTCATAAGCAGTTTGTAAGTTTAGGGACTGATGACCCCGTAGTTAAGTCCCATAAGCTATACAAACATTTGAACATTTTTTTGAAGTCCGTGACTTCCGTGGAGCGCCCCATCCTGCTGTCTCTCGATGTCTAATGACTATTGAGGCCGCTAATATCGATTACCTGGCTGTAGGTGGCATCAGACTACATCTTATATGAAAAACAAACATTTTATGGGTGTCCGGTTGATCGCATAATGTGTATATAATTTTCGCAGAGTATATCTTCAAATCTTATGTGCGGAACAAACGTATATTTAGCCCGAATTTCATTCAGCGATGCTATGACTGATATTCTTTAAAATATCCCTGACATTTGCTAAGTTCACTTATTATTTCTTATTTGAATATCATTATATAAATAAGCTAACACGAAAATTGTGGTACAGATTACGAATTTATTCGTACAAGAAAGCCAATGAAAGTTACATTATTCGAAAGATTGTTTGTTGTAGATTTCACAAATATAAATATTATGTGTGCATTTAGCCATTAACAGTGGTAAAAATGAAGTAAAATGTTTCCTATCCACAGCTTGGATCAAGATCTACATTCTCCAACAATCAGCTCACTGATTGGCTATTCGCCTCGACCAAAGACGCTGTAATGCAGCGCATCTGCAGTATTGCAGTAACTTATTAAAATAAGTGAATATCGAAACATGGAGTGCTCCCAACTCACTTTCTTGTGCCGTTCAAATGCTTTCGCAGAGATTAAGTGTGGTTAAAGGCAATGGATGTTTTCATATGAATGCCGATGTAAAAGATGATGCGCCGGGAGAGGCATCTAGCGGTGCTCGGGTGGAACTACGAAGTCGAGAACGCTGATATAAACGATGATGCGCCGGGAGAGGCATGTACCGGCGCACGGGTGGAACTACGAAGTCGACATGTTGTCAGCTCTGGAATTCTGAATATCGCAGTATCTAAATAAATTATTTCTTGGCTTTGCATAAATATACGAACACCGAAATTGTAGTTCCATTTCACATATTAGGCTAATGAAAGTTACATAATTCGAAAATGGCATGAGAAGTATGTACTTACGTTTTTATTTGTTGTTATTGTGTCAGGCATTTTCCTTAACACGTAAAAGATACCGTTTCATACCTTCCAGTGCCAGTTAAATTTTACCAAATATCCCATCGGCCCCCTATGATAATGTTGGCAACAGATGCTGAATAGTGAGACTCCTGAGAGTCTCCATTTTACCCAATCGCTTGAAAACTCCGATGTTTTCTCATGGAATCTTCACTTTACGAGGGCAATTGTTTTTACTGAGCGGACGAGGGTACATACAAGAACCTGTCAACCATAAAGCAGGAACAGCATTATTTGTTCACTTCATGGTCTGTACGATACACTAATAGACTCATTCTATCTGGTTCGAACAAATAAATACTTTCTATCGTATTGTTGATGCTGCCAACATAATCACGCAAGGCCGCCGACATGATACGTACACTTTTACCCCCAGGGACCATTGTAAACACAGTTGGTCGATTTTCGACCAAATTAATACTAGTATATCAATAAAAACCGAGCGTAAACGTTTGTTAACATTCAGAAAAATAACAGTGATTTAATCGTAACATGAAATTTCGAAAATAACTTTTTACGTAAGCGCTAATTTTACTGTTGGAGGTATTGCACTTTGAAGCAGTAGATGTAGCAGTTGTGATTTAACCATGCGTGACTTTCCGATACCAGCAAGTGTGTAGTGTGACGTACGCCACAGGAAATGTCACGTGGCGGTGTAACTGTGATAGCTGGTCACGTGACGGCAGCTCAGATAGCGTCAGAGGCGCGGAGGACCGCCTAATGCGATGGCACCGCCGATAACGTGGCGTGACCGATAGCGCTACCAGCACGCGTGTTCCATCACATGGAAACTCGCAGAAACACATACCAAATGCTGAAAGCTACGTACAGTGAGGTCGTCTCGATCTTATCAACGATTAATAGTCAGTTAAATATCATTCCCACAGTTACAGCTTAATGTTCAGCCTCTCACTAGCCTCTAATTACTGTGCGTGACAGAAAATTACACAGTAGACTAACTAAACAGGCACTGCCACGGTGAAGTAACGAAATAGGTACGGTTTTTCCCATACGTGATAATGCCTCTTGCCACAAATAGAGTAAGTTGTTTGTTAAAGAATTGTGATAAATATTGGCTATGGAAGCGAATATTAGTAGCAACAGGACACAACTTTCAAAGGGAAACTAGGTAGAATATTGTAGTAGATTTGAGTGAAGATATGGAAATTAATAAGGCTTAAGTATCCACGTGTAGTTTTATTATATAGGTAATTGTTATATAAATAAAATATTTAAAAATATCCACAGATCTAAGAAACTCATGCAGATTTCCAGCGTGTCGGGTAGCGGCAAATACCGAATTCCACATTTACGACAAGTTATATTCTTGGATTAAATATTCATTCTGTAGGTAATGGATGAAAAGGATGCTGACTAAGGCCCCTCCCACTTTTAATAATTTCTCTCATTTTTACCCAATGGAATATTAAACAAATTTGTCTGCTGCTGTTGCCTTTCATCGATTTTTTTTAATGTTCGCCTTTACTGATATTACATCGATTATCGTCTCTTTAAGTCAAATAGGCCATGCCTTTTTCCGATTTTGTAATGGTCGAAATAGAAATACACGAGAACGTAAATTTAAATGCTAACATCTTACAACGACAAGAGCCTTTCCAATTTTACATGCGGATATCAAGCATTTTGATACTACAGGCGAGCGTACGTAAGTTTAGCAAGCAATTAGTCCTCGATACTTGGGCGAGTTCATACCGATACTATCAAATTTTATGCCTTGGTCTGCAACTACTTTCCTGCACCTGCCTTTCAAGATAAACGTTTATTCGCTTGGTACGTATCCAAACTGATATCTGATAGATCTGTGTTTACCAACGTTTCGAGGTATGGTTTCTACAAGCAGTATATCGGAAACATTTCAGTACGGCGAGTTCGCGTGTTGCGCATGGTGTGAGAAACATTTGTCGTTTTACCTGCAATTATGATAATTTTCATCCCGCTGAACGCGAGCAAGCTCTAGAATCGACGGTCAATAATTGGAATTACACAATAATGCAGGTTACGTGTATTTTTTCAGTTTGTATCACAATTAAAATAGCTGCACAAAAACAATATGCCTATTTCAGTGTTACTCGTGTTCCCTGATGCATTACTTCACAAAAAGGTATTTAATATATCAGAATACTCTGATTCCGCAGCGAAACTAGTCCAGCAGTTAGGTACTTTTACCTGGAAAGTATTCCGAACTTAATGAAATTTTAGTATGTTATGTGCAGGTACTCTGTAGAGTAGAATCTGAATTTTCGACCTCGGAGGGACCAAAAAATTTCGAAATTTTTGGCCTTTTTTCGCTATTTCGCTTATAACTTCTCATCCATGCGTATTTCGTGAAACATACCGATGAAGAACGTTAGAGAGCATAAAATTTTCTACATATTTCACTGTTCAAAAGTGTTTTTGAGCCACTAATGACTGGTGTTCAAAAATACAGTAATTTTCTAAAATTACCAAAAATAGCTCCAAAACTCAATTTTTTGCCTTACAACTTGTATTAGTCTACATTTCTCTTGTTTGGTGCCCATGAATTTGGAGACATAGAAATAATCAATCTAGATAAGACAATATGACTGATACGACGATAATGAGAGTCTGCTTTACAGTCAAATCTGACTAGATTCCTGATGAGTAATCCTTCCCATTTCACAAGGCTAGCATGGAAAATTCTTTGTCGTGGTTAAAGATGATGATGAAGAATATTTACGTTCAAAAACTACAACAAAGTGGGACATAGAAATATAGAAAATAACTATGATTAATACATTAATCTGATTACATGAAGCTTGATTAACCTAACAATAAAACATCAGAAGAATAAATTGTTATTAACCTAATACACTGGAACTCAATCACACAAAAATGAACTTCAGGTGTCTGTTTGCCTTGACCTGTTGGGCACTGATGGCACGCCGTCGTCGGTATCGTCATTTTCTTCCTCCAGAGCTACAATTTCATCGAAGACGTTTTCCTGTTCTTCGCATTTAGCGTCAGAGTCTTCTACTTCGAAGTCTGCTTCTGGTGTATTTCCACATGTAGTACCAACACAATTCTTTCAGATGGCAAAGCAGCTGCAGGCCCCCGTGCTACAACCTGTAGTGCATTTGCGTCGAATGATGTTGAGCAGGTGCTCTGGGTATCACATCTGTATAATCACAATATAGTTATTTTAACATAATTTAAAAATATTGAAAAGTAGAGCTATTGACAAACACCACAGACGTATGGTAGAAATTTAACAAATGACAAATACTATGAACAATACTAACCATGTTTGGTCAGTTTGCCGCGGCGGAGTGGCCAATCGCATTGGGGCGCTATAGTGCGATGCGCGAAGCCGCTCTCCGTCGGGGGTTCTAATCCCCCCTCGGACATGGATGTCTGTGTCGTCTTTAGTATAAGGTAGTTCCTAAGTAGTTTGGAAGATCAGGGACTGATGACACCGAAGTCCCTTAAGCTTAACAAACATTTGAACATTATTGGTCAGTTTGCATCACCAAGCTCACGTTAATTTTTGTGGGCTCCCTAACGATTTTCGTATTTGCAGGTATCTCCTGAAGGACTGGTTCTTGGCAGCATCATTCGTAGGTGTCAGTCTGGCCAGTTGAAAATTCGCTTTTTCAGAAACATTGGATGAGAAAAATTGATGGCGTAGATATTCCAGTTTATCTGCGTCGATGGTTCCACCGCACAGTTTCACCAGAAACTTCTCTCCTGCGCTGAAAATTTTATTGTGTTGTTGCATCAGGGTCTTTAAGGACACCAACAACGTCTGAGAGCCAGAGGTTTTCTCATAAACTAGCATTACCTCCTTCTTCTCAATCCCGAAGGGCGCTGAAGTTGTGTCACACCCATCCACTGTGTGGAGGAAGAGAATATATTGAGTGCTGAATACAATACCTCTCCCACTTTTCTGGAAATAAATGTTATTTTTAGAAGAAGCTAATGCTGTCAGCAAAACCAAAAGATCGATGTCTTCTCCTGTTATGAAGACGCTGTTGAAATTGGTAGCTTCTGATATAGACCAATCCACTAACAGGACATCGGCATCTTCCATTTCAGAAATCAGCAATGTAATGAGGTTTTTCTTATTGAAATCGGTGAAAAGCTTGTGAAATTGTGATAACTGTTGTTTTGGAAAATAAAAACTTTGTTGAAGAGAGCAGCAAAGAACGTCGATATTTTTCCATTGCTTTGGTGCTCTGGTAACTTACGTCAACAGGATACCGGTCAAAAACCACAATGTCATTGTTCCCAAAATGCTTTTTAACAAAATCCACCTACTTTTGGCACACCAGTGCAAATGTGGCTTCTGCTGATTTGCTCCACACAACATTATGCAGTAGGTATCCACCGTCAGTAACTGCGCATATTCTGCTGACGAGATCTACTGGTTCTTCTAATGGAGTAACGACTCATATAACATTGACTTCCTGCCCTTGTGCATACCATCCTCTGTGAACAGCGACATCGCGAAGGGAGCTAGTTCGTAATTGAACAAGTTCCTGAGATCAGCATCTGATTCATTGAGGATGCAAATCAGTTGAAATAGTGAGAGGCTGCATTGTGAACTTCTTGTCTTTGATTTTAAGAGAACAGGAAACGGATGCTAGAGTTACCACCTTGTGCTTACGCCTCAATTTCATATCTGCGAAATTTCCTTTTTCCAAATAAAGTCTTCATAAAAGTGATGCCAACAGTTCGCGCTAAGTGGCAGTTCACAGCATCAGAAGCCACGGCCTCTGTAGCTATTGACAATAGCTCTTGTCTGTGAAGGAATGGCGTAAATTCGGCCAATCAATCACTAAGATTCTTGATGTCATGATTATACCTGGCAACAACGGTAGACCTCGAATCAACATGCTGTTCAGTTGTCTCTGGGCATACTCCAGTTAACACCTCCATCTGCTCATTGATACTTTGGAGGCATAGCATACCCACAATCCGTCGGGAAAGCACATTCTCACTTACTCCGTGACCACGTGTCAGCCCTCCGTGACTCTTGATGGCTCTCATAAGGCACTGCTCTATGGCCATGTTTGACCAGATTCCTGACCAGAATTTGGTAGTAGAAGTGTCCACTCTTGGCGTAGTTTAAATGGCCTGCCACATGGAAGTAAGGGATCACTTCTCTGACAGTCTAGATGGAGATTCACAAGGGATAATGCTCATCGACTATCTGGAACAGCGTAAAACTATTACAGGTGCATATTATTCTTCGCTACTTGACCGTCTGAAAACCAAGCTGCAAGGAAAACGCCGGCGAATTACTCACAAAAAGTCCTATTCCATCACGACAATGCACCAGCACACACCTTAGCTGTTGTGGTCACAAAATTATTGGAAATAGGATTCCAACTCGTTTCACATCCCACCTGTTCTCCAAACTTTTCTCCCTCGGACTACTACTTGTTCTGAAATTTGAAGTAATGGCTGACGGTACGAAGATTTCATTCAAACGAGGAGGTGATTGCCGAAACTAAATTTTCTACATCTACATCTACATGAGATACTCTGCAAATCACGTTTAGGTGCCTAGCAGAAGGTTCATCAAACCACCATTATACTATTTATCTTCCATTCCATTCTCGAATAGCGCGAGGGAAGAAAGAACACCTGAATCTCGCCGTTCGATCTTTGATTTCTCGTATTTTATTCTGATTGTCATTTCTACCTATGTAAGTGGGAGTCAACAATATATTTTCTCATTCGGAGGATAATGTTGGCGATTGGAGTTTCGTAAGTAGCCCACGCCGCATCGGTAAGCGCCGTTGTTGTACTGATTCCTATCCCAGATCCTGTATCATTTCCGTAAAGCTGTCTCCCCTGTATCGTGACATTACGAAACGAGCTGCCCTTCTTTGGACTCTTTGCATGTCCTCCGTCATACCCACCTGATAAGGATCCCACACTGGGCAGCAATACTCCAAAAATGGACGGACAAGCATAGTGTATGCAGTTTCTTTTGTCGTTCTGTTGCAACTTTTAAGGGTTCTGCCAATAAAATGCCTTTCCCTCGACATTATCTACTTGTTCTTTCCAATTTAAGTCAGAATTAATTGTAATTCCTAGGTATTTTATGGAGTTTACGGCCTTCACTTTTGATTGATTTTTCTTGTAAACAAAGTTTAACGGGTTTCTTTTCGTACTCATGTGGACGACTTCACATTTCTCATTATTTGGAGTCAATTGACAATTTTTACACCATACTGATATCTTATTCAGATCGTTCTGCAGTTGGTTTTGATCTTCAGATGATTTTACTAGACGGTAAATGACGGTGTCATCTGCAAACAACTTAAGAGAACTACTTATATTTTCCCCTAAATAGTTAATACAATTAAGGAACAGCAGAGGACCAATAACACTACCCTGTGGAACGCCCGATATCACCTCTGTTTTAGTCGATGACTTACCATCTATTACTACGAACGGTGTCCTCTCTGACAGGAAATCCCCTATCCAATCGCAAATTTGGGGCGATATACCATAACCACGCAATTCGATTAAAAGCCGTTTGTGAGGTACGGGGTCAAAAGCCTTCTGGAAATAAATACGGAATCGATTTACCAACCCTAGTCGATAGCACCCATCGCTTTGTGTGAATAAAGAGCTAGTTGTGTTTCGCATGAACGATATTTTCTAAATCCGTGTTGACCTTGGGTGAATAGATCGTGTTTTCGAGATAATTCATAATATTTGAATAGCTCTACAAATATTTGTAGAGCTTATGGGATTCACGGGGTCATCAGTCCCTAAGCTTACAAACTACTTAGGAACTAGCTTATACTAAAGACGGCACAAACATGTATGTACGAGGGGGGATTGGAATCCCCGACGGGGAACTATTGCGGAAACTAATAACTATTTGCAGACTTGGACAGTTTCTATTATTCGGAAGTGTATAAGTGTAAAAGGAGACTTTGTCGAAAAATAAAAATAGTTTTGCTCAAAGACGTTAGAAGTTTTTATTTTTGCACGGACATTTCAAACGCCCCTCGTATTTTATGTATGCATCCCTACTGTAGTAATACATTAATGAGTTTTTGAAATAACTTGTGCGATGCTTGTCGCTGACTTCTGCCCTCTCTCTGCTAGCGTATCGATAAACATATGACATTTGTCACGTTCAACTTTTTTGCAACAAGCTGTAGGGAGAGAGCCGAACTGTTCGTGACTTACTTTCTTCTTTTTCATGTGCTAGGACGTGTCCCAGGATTTTGTCTAATTAATGTAAGTGTGAGCTTAGTTTTTTTATTAATTTCAATAAACCCCACAGTTAATTTGAAATATCTTACTTACTTAATTACAACCCCTTCTCCATTATTACTAATTTTAAAGTTATTTATTTTCAGTAGATCCAGTACTTCATAAAATGATGCTCGGGTATTGCTGCGATTCGTTTCCGCGATTGTATTAGAACATTCTCTGTGTAACTTTTATTTATTTCGTGTTTATGAATGGTTTATTACATTTTAATGCCTGCAGAAAAATCTTCGGGCTGTTTATGAAGTCCGGTAATTTTGCAGTTTTTGGCGACTATCATGATTAATTTTCAACACGGTCATACAACAATCGTAAGCGAAATGCACAATCCCAGCATCAATTTATCGAAGTAATATTCCAGACATCTCAGCTAGAATCACTACAGAATATGACCGAAATATTAGTACCAACTCTGAATAAGGTAAAATTTTAGATTCCGCCGACTTCTTCTGTAATGTTGCTTTCTGGTGTTGTATTTGCTACCGAAGTCACGACAGCTACCATTTAATGGCGGAATCCAATAATTTTGTTTAAATTGTCCCTTCCATGTCAAAATTGCTCAGTAATTTCATTTAAAAATATTTCACTACCTGGTAAAGTTTCATTTGCGGTCCCCAACCTCAACTTTAGTTCGCAACACCCATTATCATACGAAAGCAGCATTATACTACTGATTTTTGTACGACGTCTTATCTGCGATGACTTGATCAACATTTCATTATTCATGGGCTATGACTTTAAAAGGATAGCAGTAAAATCTGTGTAGCAAGACCAGCTAATTTGCTACGCACACACACATGCCGGTCGTCTGGTCTATATCCGTCGCGCGCTGCTGGTAAGAGAAGGCGGCTGGCCCTGGAGGGTGCAGGTGTCCGGCGCTGGCGGTAACCAGGTTACGGTAACACGGTTGTTGCCGTCCACGGCAGGTAACGCAGTTTTGCGGCGGCCCCGCCTCGTACATCACCGCCGGTTATTAGGTTATGCACTGGTACTAGCAGCAGCAGCACCGGCCAGCAGACCGGGTGGGGGGGAGGGGCAGACGCCGCCCCGCCACGTCACACAGCGCCCACCAATCACGACGCCCGCCGCCCCTCGCATATTTACACGCCACTGCCGTCGCCGTGCTGTCCCACTACACGGCAAGGGTTTCACTGTGGGTGCCACACAGGACGGGAAACTGGTCGCCCCCAGCAGACGGAGAGTGGGTGTGCCATGTATGGCCACCCACCTGCGCCTAATGTCGCCTATGCGTATCCCCGACTGTTAGGCAAGCCATCTGTGAGTTTTTGTTGTTAATTTTAGCTTCTGTGGGTTTGATACAGCCAGCACCAGTATCAAGTTTCCAGTATCATAGAAAGAAAGATCCTTTATTATTTAGCTACGCTATAGCAGGGCAGAAACTGGAAGCAGTTAATGCCATAATGTATCTGGGAGTAGTCATTAGGAGGGATTTAAAATGGAACGACCATATAAAATCAATCGTCGGGAAAGCAGATGCCAGACTTAGATTCATTGGAAGAATACTAAGGAAAAGCAATCCGAAAACAAAGGAAGTAGGTTACAGTACACTTGTTCGCCCACAGCTTGAATACTGCTCACCGGTGTGGGTTCCTTACCAGATGGGATTGATAGAGGAGGTAGAAAAGAGCCAACGGAGAGCAGCGCGCTTCGTTACGGGATCATTTGGTAATCGTGAAAGCGTTACGGAGATGATCGATAAACTCCAGTGGAAGACTCTGCAGGAGAGACGCTCTGTCGCTCGGTACGGGCTTGTGTCGAAGTTTCGAGAACATACCTTTACCGAGGAGTCTAGCAGTATATTGCTCCCTCCTACATATATCTCGCGAAGAGACCGTGAGGATAAAATCGGGGATATTAGAGCCCACTCCGAGGCATACCGACAATCCTTCTTTCCGCGAACAATACGCGACTGGAATAGGAGGGAAAATTGATAGTGGTACTCAAGGCAGCCTCCGCCACACACCGTCAGGTGGCTTGCGGAGTATGGTTGTAGATGTAGATGTAGAAAGTGACAGCGGAAAAAAATCTAATGTTTGTAAATCTCATGGGACTTAACGTCTGTGATGGATGGATGAATGGATATGATGTTAAGGGCGCACGACAATTAGGTCTCTACCGCCCGTACAAGATAATTAGGCGATAAGTGTGACCTAAGTAACATGAAATGAACACAAATAGGGAACAGAAAGGAATGTAACCAAACTAGTCAAACGATAATTAGAAAGAAGGAAAGACCGAACCAAACACGGCAAGATAGTAATAGATGGTGATCGTCGAAGGTTTACTGTCTTAGACGTACTCAAAATGCCGTTCCAGAGGAGTGGTGGGCTAGCCATTCGTTAACGTCCTAAAACCTCCAGCCTAAAAGCTTAGGACAGAGACCAGAAAGTTCACAGAAATTGAAAACTTTCGTCACACTCGCCTCGTCATCAGCTAAAACCAAGGGCAGGGGACCACAAAGAGTTACCGCTGCCATAACGTCTGTGGTTATCAGTACCTAAGCTTGCAAACTACTTAAACTAACTTAAACCTCAAGACAACTCAGACACCCGTGCCCTAAGGAGGACTCGAACCTCCGACGGCGAATAACCGCGCGCTCCGCAGCGAGGCACATTAGGCCGCACAGCCAATCGACCGCGGCACAGCGGAAACAGTATGACATCTGAAGTGTTGCAGGATATGTCAATCACTCTTCCTATCTGCAGTGAATCTAGGAAAACACAAGATATAACCATCATCATTAAGAAAATGCCCTTCAGAGATCAGCCTGCAACAGATTCTCCCTCCTTTTGACGATCATCTACTCTACTCAACTTCAACATCGATGCCTGGTCTCATTTTAACCCTATTACTTCAAAAAAATTCATGACGCAAACCAAGTACATTCAGTCCCCTTGGCCTACCTCGACGCCTTCTACCCTTGACTACCAAAGTCATGAGTCTCTTAGATAATCTTGTTTCTCCCATGAATGAACCAACCACCTAAGCCTGTTCGCTGTACTTACTTATCGATGATTTTCTTTCATTTTATTATGAAAACACTCCCGCCATTGTTCCCGACTACACGTACCTGCAATCATTCTTACTACATTATTAATAAGGTAACCTGTATCCACACAGCTTGCACTTCCATACAACAAAATTAATCGAAAGGTTTAACAGTGCGCTAATAACTCGGCACTTCGTTCTCGCAGAAGAGAGCAGATCGTAACTGAGCGCTCACTGTATTAGCTTTGCTGTAATTTTATTCCGCTTCTTTGAATGTGTTGCCATACTTTGAGAATATACAGGGTGGAACACCTAACACTTGCATCACAAATATTGCGGAAACGGAAAGTGCGATTGATGTGCGGTTTTCACAGAATGGTTTGGTAGTCAGGGACTCGTATTTTTAGCCAACATAGAGATTATAATATTACTTATAAAATTTATTTTTTATGCAAACATACAGTTTTTAATGGATCAATGATTGTTTCTATCATGCACCGGTTATTTGTGACACCATCTGTGTACAAAGAATTTTGAATGACATTTTTATCACGTTTAGTTTGGCAGTTACAACCGTTCAAAGTTTCGGAGGCGGAGGCTGCGATAGGGTAGCTGACTGGCCGAGGGGCTAGCCGCTGTAGCACGGCCCACTGTCTCATGACCAACAGGCATTTAGCTACGCTGTCGTAGCCTCCGTCCCCAAAACTTTGAATGGTTGTAGCTGCCAAGCTAAACGTGGTAAAAATTCTTTGTACGCAGCTGGTGTCAAAAATTCCAGTACATGATAGAAACAACCATTTTTCCATTTGAAAAATTGTATGTTTGAATACAAAGTCCACTTTCTAGGTATTTTTACAATCTGTTTATTTGCTAACAATTCGAGTCCTTGACTACCAAACCGCATATCAATCGCAATTTCCGTTTCCGTAATATTTGCGGTACAAGTGTTACGTAATTCACCCTGTATATCGTAAGTATGAGATGCTGTCCATTTGTTATAACTTTTTTTTTCTCTTTGAAATATGTCAACGTGTAAGTTGTATACTTCACGCAAATAGAACTGCGAACGCAAAAAACGTTTATAAATATGGATAAAACTACTAGGTTACTCTAGCTACACGGCATACATAAATGTTATTCGTAAGACACACATATTTTATTTAAAAATAAATAGTACACAAATCAAAATTATCTTCTTTGTTTGCACCAATTACAACTCTGACTTCCTTTCAAGCAGTCGCACTGAGATATTACCTCCATTACAAAGTTCAAAATCGTCTTCATATTGAATACTGACATCAAGTACCTGCTCGCAGCATTGATGCGTCACCCACTTCTCTAACAACGAAAAATATACCTTGCTTGTTCATAGCAAACCTCTTACTCGCTGAGTCCATTATTACAGTATTTAAATAAAATTCATATCATTATAATGACGAAATACTTCTGCCACTTATTCACTGGTACTATGAGTTCAGCATATAAACTTTATAACAACATACAAGCACACTGTCTCTGTACCATAGTACCTATATATAGTACAGTTTACGTCAGTGGAAATTACGTCACGTCTTGTGACACACATGTCTGAGGGTTTTAGCACATTACAATTCATATAATATCTATATATAATTATTTGTGTTAACTTGAGTCATTCGAAAAACTTTGGGAATACAATTACTCTTAGTGATAAAAAATTGTTAATGTAAGTTGACAATCGGCAAACATATAGAACTTTCTAGAAATGATAAATACAAAGAAATAAAATTTTGTCGGTGGACGGAATTGAACCGGCGACCTTCAGCACCGCAATCGGTGACGTTATCCATTGCGCCACGCCGACGGTAAACAAAAAAAGCGGATCTTGATCTTGTCATGGGTCCTCTGTATGGCAGTTCAGGACAATCTTTCCCTTGTGCGACGACAGACGTTCCTGTCGTGGCTTCATCACTACCGTCCTTAGAGTCCTTGAACAAGAAGCCATTTTCGCCTATCTGCTCTTCAGGTTTGTAGTTAGGCATCATGTGTAGGACGTGAACGATGTCTTCACGTTTTTGTCGTTTAGACGAGGGCTCATAATCCGCGACTTTGTATGTGATGTGCGACAGGCGGCGTATGACACGATACGGACCAAAGTATCGCTTCAACAACTTCTCTTATAGCCCAATTTTCCGTACAGGTGTAAAAATACATACCAGATCTCCTGGGCTGTACACAACTAGTCGGTGCTTGTCGTTATATCGCTGACGGTCCTTCTCCTGGACGTACAGTGTCCGTATGCGAGCCAGCAGTCTTGCTTCTTCGACCCTAGTGATGAGCTGTTTCACATAGTAATCCTGTGTGTCGTCCGGCTGGAACGGGAACAGCGTATCCATTGTCGTCTCAGCGTGACGGCAATGGAGCAGGAAAAAAGGCGTGAAGCCTTTGGTGTCTTGCGGTATTGTAAGCAGATGTCACTGCTTAACATCGACGAACATCGACAACATATGTGCTAATGTCTTGCTAAAACGTTCTGTAAGACCATTTGTCTGAGGTTGGTACGCAGTTGTCATTCTGTGGACAATTCTGCAACGTGATATTACCTCTGATACTAGTTTTGACTGGAAAACTTTTCCACGATCAGATCTCATCACACGTGGTGCTCCATTCTTCAAAATAATGTCTTCTACAAGGAACTTTTCGATCTCTGGAGCTTCTGCAGTCGGCACTGGTTTGGTGACCGCGTAGTGTGTGAAGTAGTCAGTGCAGACTATCATCCACCGGTTACCAGTTGTCGACTTCGGGAACCTCCCTAAAAGATCACTCCCAGCTCGATGGAACGGAGCTTCTGCAGGTGGAATTGATAAGAGATGCCCTGGAGGTAATTGCGTAACATGATTCCGTCGCTGGCACTCTTTACAGAGACTCACATAGTGCTTGACAGATCGGTAGAGACCTTTCCAGTAATACCTGCGTCTGATTCTAGGATCTTACGAATTGGAGCATCATGGAAATCCTTGAGAATAACTAGCTGGAGATGAGCTGGGACGACCAGTAGTTTTTGGGGCCCAATGAATCGTAGTTGCACTTATACAATGTCCCTTTCATCATTGGAACTCTACATTGGTCGGTTCTCCTTTCTCCAAGGCCTCTATGGTTTTTAATAATGCTGGAATTTCCCTCTGTTCCGCTGTAACGTCACCTAATTAAGTGAGGGCTGAAATTTCATTCATGCCGTTGTGTTCCACTAATGGATTCCTCGAAAGGCAGTCGGCATCCTTATGTTTGCACCCGTTCTTGAATACCACTGTGACATCGTACTCTTGTTGTCTTAGTGCTCATCTTGCATATCGACCTGCTGAATCCTACAAGCTACTCAGCCAACACAAAGAATGGTGGTCTGTCACGGTGTGAATGGTTTGCTGAATAAATACGGCCGGAAGTTGTTGATAGCCCAGATAACTGCGAGACATTCTTTCTCAGTTGTAGATTAGCTTATCTCGCACTTAGAGAATACACTTGATGCACAGGCTATCACTTTTTCAGTACCTTCTTGAATTTGCACAAGCAGTGCACCAATCCCATACCCGCTAGCGACACTGTGATGTTCGGTTTTCGCATTCTCGTAATATAATCTTAGAACTGGTTCAAATTCAAATGTTCAAATGTTTGTAAATCTATCGGACCAAACAGTGTGGTCATCAGTCCGTAGCTTACAAACTACTTAAACCTAGGTAAACTAACCTACGGACAACACACACACACACACACACACACCCATGCCCCAGGGAGGACTCGAACCTCCACGGCGAGCAACCGCGTGCTCCGCAGCGAGACGCTTTAGACCGCTCGGCTACTCCACCGCGGCGTTAGAACTGGTGCGGAGGTTATAGCCTCCTTAAGTGTCCAAAAGGATCTTTTGTCTCATCCCAGTAAGACTCCCTGCACAAGTTATTGCAATGGACGTGCCTTGTTACAAAAATCTTCTAGGAAACGACGATAGTATGAGCACAGCCGGATAAATTGACGAGTTGGAAATTCTGTGACTGCCCTTACTTTATCTGAATCAGGACGCACTCCATCGCCGTTCACTACGTGCCCCAGGATTCTTTGGATTGAGGTGGAGTCCTGCAGTCTGAAGACACTTCAACACAGTTGACAAGCTACTCAGATGTTCTTCAAATGTTTTTGAGAAACGGCAATGTCATCTAAATAGCAAAGACACGTCGTCCACTTAAGGTATGGAATCAAGTTGTCCATCATGTGTTCGAATGTGGCCGGAGCATTACATAATCCAAAAGGCACGACTTTGAATTCATATAGGCCGTCAGGTGTAATAAAAGCCGTATTTTCCCTGTCAACTTCATCAACCTCGATTTGTCAGTAATCTGTCTGCATGACCATAGGTGAGAAGTACGTACCTCCTTTCAATCAGTCTAAGGTGTCGTCAATGCGCGGCAAAGGGTAGACATCTTTCTTTGTGATTTTGTTCAGCCGCCGACTGTCGACACAGAATCGCCATGTGCCATCCTTCTTCTTTACGAAGACCACCGGAGACGATCAAGGACTGACCAAAGTTTAAATAATGTAATCGTGTAGCATATTCTCCACTTCCGAATTATCCGTCTTTCAGCTGGCGACACTCTATACGAAAGCTGGCTAATTGGTGGATGATCCCCAGTATTGATACGGTGCCTTATCGTGGGCCGTTTCGTCTGACTTTTCCCTTGCTGGGGTGTGAATACACCCGAAAATTGGTGTAGTATAGCTAACACCCACTGGCGTTGTTTCTTGGTCAGTCTGGGCCCTACTGCCAATTCAATGGTTGTTTCCTCAAGTTTGTTGTATGTAGTAACAGCAGAGCATGGGTCTTCATTGATGACATTGATCAAACCGTCCTGGATTGGTTCAGCTGTTCAGATAGACATTCCTTTGATGATAAGTTGAGACTGCTCGTGGCAATTAGTGATTCAAATCTCTCATCGACCATCGGTAATGCTTATGATAGACGTTGGTATGTAAACCTCTTTTGTGAGCCTAATAAACATTTTACTATCGACAAGCACTTTACAGTTTAACCGGTCATCTGTGTTTTGACTGGAACTCTTCTCATTGTCAACGTCGGGATCATCACATTGTCAACGGCAAATAACTTCTCAGAAAACTATGTATTATGTGTATCCGTCGGAAAGATTTCCTCAATTTACAGCTCAGATCTTCCACACTCAATGCCTGAAGAAAGTCCCATCTGAGGATGACATTATGACTACATTCTGTTGCAACGACAAATTTAAACGGGTGGGTCCTTTTGTTGATAGCTATTCTTGTGACACAAGTTCCTGCAGGCTGGACGTACTTCCCATTTCCCATATCACAGAACATTGTCTTCTTTAGTGTGCGGAGGTAATTATCCAAAACTACCGAGAAAGAAGCTCCTCAATCAACCAGTACCCGAAAATTTTGGCCTTCAATTATGACGTCGATGAGATTTCCCGACATCTTAGCGACTGTTTTCCATGGAGGATTTTCATCTGCGACGGCTTCACCTTCGTAGATGGTCGCCTCGCTTAATTTTCCTGGGCGCTGTGGCTAGGGGAGCTGCTGGTACTCCTGTACGGCGATGGTGAACGGCAGCGGCGCGTCGGAAAGCGACCTCGTCCAGGGTACAGCGATGGGCTAATTCCCATAGATCGACTGAACTCATCAGCAGGTGATTGCCTGGAATAGAACTGCTCTGATGGTTAACGTCTTTCGGCAAAATAATCGTCGAATACTCGCCTTTTTCTGCAGTATCGTACGACATGTCCAGGGCGGCCACAGTGGAAACAAAGTGGTGTGTTGTCTTCTGTCCTCCAGACGCCGTCATAGTTGCCGGTGGAGTTGGATGTGGTCGTTCTTAGGCTGCCGTTTAGCAGCTGCAGCGTAAGTCATTGTAGGGCGAGGCCATTCTTCACGTCGGTTGCGACTGGTTGGGCGGACAGATGCTAATGTCTGAAATACCTCTTCCTTGGCGGCGTCGGATTCCTCAAAATTTACAGGGCTTACATCCATGGCCATAATCTAATGCTCTTTTGGTACAACAGTCTCAGTTGGCATAAATGTTGTAATTCTTCTCTTACAATTTGTTGTATGAGAGAAGCGAAGTCATTCTCGTCTCCCACAGCGGCATAGAGACTACATTGGGAAGTCTGTCATACTTATTTCGTCCGACCCTCTTCTGTTGCATCACTTCAGTCCGCTGGCACCACTTGAAAACTCTTCCATCGAGGAGACTGGTAGAAGTCTTCTTTAAGCCTTTCATCATGTGTGTGATTTTGTCAGCCTCAGTCATATCCGGGTTCACTATGTTACATAGGGCCAAAACATAGGGCCAAAATATGTACGACTGTGTTGGCTGACCATGTCGTTCGGCCCGGTTCTTCTGTTGATCTACCGCAGAGCGGATTTGTCGCTGGCGGTTTACAAACGTCTTCTGAAGTTTCACCTGGAATGTTTCCCAGTCATTCAGCTTCTGTTTGTTGTTTTCAAACCATTTCTGGGCAGTTCCGTCCAGGTAGAAATAAACGTTGGCCAAGCACATTGTATGATCCGACCTGTTATACTTGGCAACTCGTTCGAACCCTTTTAGCCAATTGTTGGGGTCCTGTCCAGTGTCTGCAGAGAACACCGACAGGTGTCCGATGTGCAGGTGGCTTATCGCTGGTTTCGTGTCCATGGGTCTTTTGATGATACTGACTTTCGGAAGGATGTATTCGGAATCATTGTATTCCGTTTCTAGTCCGTGTAAGCGACGGCTTTTACGTTCCCTAATCGAAGCCACGGTGACGCAGCTGTTGCACAGGATATCCTGCGCCTCCACCAAACAATGTCGCATTGTAATGTAAGCAAGCTTGACTTCGAAGGCAGGGTTGTCAACTAAACACAGCACTTATACTGAAAGCAGGTTTATTGCGAACTGAAACATACACGCAGCACTGACTGCCTCTGTGCTGTTTATACACTGACAGAATGTACCAGAAATTAGAAGAATAGTTAACATAAGAAACATGTAAATCATAAATACAAAGGAATGATTTTTGCCGTTGGACGTGATTGAACCGGC
Source organism: Locusta migratoria (assembly GCA_026315105.1). NCBI lineage: Eukaryota > Metazoa > Arthropoda > Insecta > Orthoptera > Acrididae > Locusta > Locusta migratoria. The sequence goes on along the minus strand of CM048744.1, from coordinate 274,543,237 downwards.
GACCTTCAGTACCGCAACCAGTGACGCTATCGATTGCGCCACTGCGGCAGTCAGATGACTTCAGGCAATATAATGTGATGTATAATACATTTACATTACAGAAACTGAAATAACAATGTTAAAAAATTAGGTATATTCCCACTTACCACCATTTTTGAAAATTGATATTTTTCGATGCGCTATAGTGCCTTAGGTTACTGGGAGTAGATAAGAATTTTAAGAATGAAATTTATTAAGAATTTTGTTTCCTTTAAAGAGTAAATTAGACGTCAAAGCAATAAGAGCACAAAAAACTTTAGTATTTAAAATAAAACTGAAAAAGACCGAAATTTTAGAAGTTTTTTTTTTTTTTTTTTTTTTTTTTTTTTTTTTTTTTTTTTTTTTTTTTTTTTTTTTGCGCTTGAAGTTCTCCCAAGAGAAATTTTGTTGACAAAACTTAGTTTTCTAGTCTCTCCAAGCATATGAATGAATTAAATCAGTAAAATTTTCCATACAACCTTTTGCAGAGGATATCTCGATACTGTTGAAAGATTAAATCGCCACCCCCCAACTGTAGTCCAACACTTCTTCAAACATTAAAGTAGCCCTGTGCTGCGATAGAGCCACGCACAACACCATCGCTTCCGAATATTACTTTTGGCTCTACACACTCTGGTAGATGACGTTCACCGGACATTCCCCATATTCACCCGCTGCCATCGGATGCCACATTTTTTACCGTGATTCGTCGCTCCATACAGCGTTTTTACACTGTTCAATCGTCCAATGTTTATGCTAATTGTATCAATAGATGCTTCGTTTGGTATTAACCTGCGTAATGTGTGGCGTATGGGCAGCCGCTTGACCATGAAATCCAAGTTTTGTCACCTCCCGCCTAGGCAGTGGCTAAGCCATGTTGCCTTCATATCCTTTCTTACAGGAGTGTTAGTCTCGCAAGGTTCGCAGGAGAACTTCTGTGAAGTTTGGGAAGTGGGAGGCGAGGAACAGGCAGAAGTAAAGGCGAGGACACACCGTGAAGCGTGCCGGGGTAGCTCAGTCCGTAGATCGAGCCCCGCGAAATGTTAAGGTCCCAGGTTCGAATCCTGGTTCCGGCACACAGTTTTAAGTCGCCAGGTTGTTTGTTTCACAGATTTGATTTCACCTCCTACTAAGAATATGTCCGCACTAACAGATTTACGTAAGCAGAAAAAGTTTATAGCATTTGTGAACTGAACAAGGAGGAGTTCCTTCACATACGCTATAAGATTCTGATATACTTAGGGGCACAGAGATTTACATATTATTAATGGCTCACTATAATTATCGTTCAACACAACGCATTTTCGATTTTACAGAATCGGTAGTGCTGCCGAAGCCATTGAGATCTGAACATTTTTGTATCCCATACATGCGCTTGGATTTAGGAGTCCGAGATACATAACGTGCCAGTTGTCGACATTTTCTTTTGTATGAATCGTAAACAAAACCATCTTACATTTTTGGTACCTTGTAAAAGTGTACTTTCATAGCACGTCACTTAGGATATGCAGAATTTTATCATGGGGAAGACTGATGTTGATACAGCCCCGCTTCAGGTTGTGACGTGAAAAGTCGTATGCTAACGCTTTAGTCCAAGTTTTTCAATGCATCTAGAAATTGGCGCGCCGCCGAATGTGATATTTTACGCTCTAAGCTTACAGCATTACGAAACTCCACGTTACGACGTTACAAAACATGTCGCGTTCTGGTGCGACGTTCGCGTTTACGACCGCTAAGAAAACGGCTCCGACTCAGACTGGGTTGCCGACTGCACAATCTGCGCACGTTATTTATTCGCATCTGCGAGGGCAGATAAATAAAGTCTGGAATGGAAACTCCTGAAAAAATTTTAAGGTTGTTCTGCTCTTTCCCTCATTTTATGTCGCACCCAAAATCATGTTTGGCATGATAATTACTGTAAACGGCACTATTAATGATAGTGGGCCGTTGGCCGCTTCCCCAACTCTTCTCTGTGATGAACAGCAACTGTCTGTGTTACTTCTATGCGGATGACGTATCACATGGAATTAATGTTCGCGAATTGTGTCACTGCTTTGCGACGTGGGCATCAGCTCGCTTCCACCTTGCCGGTTAAGGAAACCTCCAGGCCGTCCCTCACGCCAACCCTCGATATTAAGGCTACGTGCGGAGGAGCTTCGTGTGCAGTGGGCCTTCTTCAAGCCCTGATGTGGTAACGCGTACTGCTTATGGCGTGGTGGGCATTTTATTTTTGTAAGCGTTTGTTGCCGTTTCGTCCATCACTGCTTTTTCTAGCTACTGACAATTAATGTTATGACAGTCAGAAATCATTGGAGATCATACTGCTCTTTACATTCAGTCAACTAATCTCCCTTCAGTTCGTCGAATCTGAATGTTCCTAATCTTTTTTATATTCATATGACTCGGGAACTACGATGCAAATGAGTTTCTATAGTTCTCAATATATCTGAGTAATATTTTATTACTGATTACACGTACATAATTTTCAGTACATTATTATTTTCAATACAGTTCGAAACATTTCTGATCCATATACAACGCGAAATTCCAGCAATGTGCATATTATTTACCCTCAACTATCCTGTTACAATTTTCTCACGTAACTAACATTCTACGATTTGTCAGACCACAGGAGTTTATTTTTAAATAGATGTCAGCAACCTTTGCTCAAAACTATTTTAATGCCAAAAGTAGTTACTATTAAAATGAAAATGATAAAAGTAAGGAAAATGTGAGCATTATAAACTTTGCATTTAACTATGTTTCTGTCTGAAGAAAAACTCTGGTATATTAGTTTCGAAGCATATTATGAACATTCCTGTACACGTTGACGACATATTCATCTCCACATTCTTGACAAAGAGATAGTCTTTCTGTTAAGTATCAGAGGTCGAAAGATAGACAGGTTTTACTTTTGGATGTCTCCTCAAGGATTTAAAGTTGTGAATCCAGTGTGCAGTTCCGGTCCCTAACACTTATTTTGACTTAACTGGAATCGTTATTTTCATGAACATAACTGGAATCGTGGGTCCATATGTACCCTTGAATAAAAAAAAAAAACACATAATTCCCATAAAAGGTATAATTAATTCCTATAATCGTAATGCATGCATTAAAACAAACTTTATATGAAAAAGAAACAACTTGTAAATTTTACATTGTGTTATTATTTATTTTTCACTCCTATGTCTCATATTTGAGAATAATTTTTAGTACTTTGGCAAGCTATATGATTACAAAAATACATTAGATTGAATATCCTACATATGCTATACAGGCGTTTCATAACTTACCACAAACATAAATAGGGTTTCAAATGTTTGTAAATCTATTGGACCAAACTGCGTGGTCATCAGTCCGTAGCTTACAAACTACTTAAACCTAGGTAAACTAATCTACGGACAAACACCACACACCCATGCTCCAGGGAGGACTCGAACCTCCACGGCGAGCAACCGCGCGCTCCGCAGCGAGACGCTTTAGACCGCTCGGCTACTCCACCGCGGCAATAGGGTTTCTCTATGCCATCAATTTGAAACCAAAATGACAACAAAACATAGAAATGTCCCAAATGCTGTCAATATGGTGACGTAGTTGGTGGATGAGTAGACGAATTGAATAAATTTTTACCTCTAAAATATGTTCTACTTGACATCTGGCTATCTCCCTCCACTGAATCTTTACACAAAGTACGACAATGTCGCAATATTCCATAATACCTATTGTTTAATACAAAATAGTTTTCGGCTGTTACACCATCATCAGGTACAACGGTTACTATAAACAAATGTCAAAGCAAAGATTTTATGACATGTGCATCAAAGAATGACATAGATTAGCGAAAGATAAACGTCATTACAAAGATATATTGAGAAGTGGTCCACTGGTCCAAAATTATTAATTACTGACAAACTAGCTAAGAAATGTGACAGTATATTTTTTAGGTATACATTCATTTGTATAAGTTCTGTATGTCTGTAGAATCTGTTGCCAATAGATTAAAACTTGGTCTGAGATGGGTCGGTTTTCCATTAAAGTTACGATTTATTTGATCGTATCTCATGAACTATGTGTCGTTCTGCCATACAATTTCGAAGCTACATTCAGCTATATGAGTGTATACTGTCTGTAAAATTTCCTACGGCTACAATTTGTAGTTTAGAAATTACAAATTTTAAAGTCATGCCGAATGTCGTAGTTTTAGTCCATGAACAGCAGAAAACTAATAAGCGAGAAATCTTTTTTTTTTCCTTTCATAATTTTGCTATGCTTATCAGTGAGTGCAAGTTAAATAACGTTTTGAAATTTTCAAGTTTGTTGCAAGTCGATAAGTGCTCTCCTTCTGAAACTGTGGGCCGATAAAAGTCACACTATCCCGTGCCGCAAGTCGGTGAAGTTTTTATCGTTAATGACGTTATATCTGCTGATCTGTCGGGACTATCGCAGAATCCTTTCTTAGCTGACGTCTTGTAGCTGTTTACATTCTTGCCAAATTCACCTTCGCAGGTGAAGTAGTTTTCGAGATTTCGTGTTTAGTCAGTGACTGTGTGAGTGAGTGAGTATCCTTTCGCTTTTATGTAGACAGAGATTGGCTGCCGCCTCCACTAGGGGTGGGCAAATGCGCTTTGCGAGCGCTGTCAGCCACGAGCTGTTACGCTGCTTGCCCGCGGGGACTGCCAGCAAAGAGTGCCCCCTCAACTGTCAGCTCAAACTGCTCGGGTGCTGGATTGAGAGCACGAAGACGGCCCTGTTCACATCATTACAGAAGGGTAAGGTCGGCTGAATTAGATCAAAATTTGTTAAAATCGAAATAAAAGACAAATTTTCACACGAGCAAATTTTCATGGTGTATCCATCAAAACTATGTTCTTTAGAATGAAACTTTCACTCTGCAGCGGAGTGTGCGCTGATATGAAACTTCCTGGCAGATTAAAATTGTGTGCCGGAACCGGGACCCGAACCTGGGACCTTTGCCTTTCGCCTTCCAGGAGTGCTAGTCTTGCGTGTTTGCAGGAGAGCTTCTGTGAAGTTTGGAAAGTAGGAGGCGAGGTACTGGCGGAAGTAGAGTTGTGAGGCGGCATCGTGAGTCGTGTCGGGGTAGCACAGTCGGTAGTGCGCTTGCCCGCGAAAGGCAAAGATCCCAGTTTCGGGTCCCGGTTCCGGCACACAATTTTAATCTGCCAGGAAGTTTCTATGTTCTTTAGTTTATAAATTCAAATGTATAACACTTCGTAAATATTGTTCACAGTTACACAAAATAAATCTGAAAGCTGAGCTACATGATCCTATTCAACTTCTTCAAGTAAGGGGAATCGGGTCATCAATTCGGCGAATAGGGTCAATACAAAAAATGTTTGTATCACTTTAAAATAGCAACACATTTCCCACAAATAAATCTCTTCTTCCCTACTACAGTAATACAATTCTCATGGTATCATTCCCTGCCATTTCCTTGACATTGAATCCAGTCACCGAGTTTCTCCGATATTGGATCGCTGTATTTAATGTTGCAGAGTTCACAAGATATGTCATTGTCATCTGTTTCTTCATAGCATACTGATGAACGTGACGCTGATGATTCATGCTGTACGTCTTGTCTGTTCATAACCTCCCGTTTCTTCAAACTCTTGGGCTGGGATGACATTTTTCTTTTCCAATCTATTTTTGTTGCATTTATGTTTTCTTTTTTCTGACAACTTTTTACCTTTACTGGATAATCCTTTCCACTTTGCAGTCGCCGTTGTAGACAGGAATGCGGTACCCCAACCAATTCCGCTGCATGTCGCTGACTTCTACCCTCTCGATAAAATTTAATTGCATTTTGCATGTCATCCTCGCTCCACAAAGTAACGGTTTTTCTTTTATATTTCCCCATTTGCAATAAATAACCGAAAACGAATTAATAAAAAACGGAGCAAGATAATAACTGCAATGAATCGAAATTAAAGAATTGACCCTTTCACCCGGATTGCATTGACCCGATTCGGAGGAAATGCAAATTATTTTTCCCTATGTTGGCAGACCTGCAGAAGCATATCTACGCGCCGATAGCAACTTAACCTTTTCTCCATTATAAAAACTTACTTCTAAACGAATACTTAACAAATTGCTAAACGAATTACCAGAGGTATATGAATTTGAATCCAAAGCTGTTTTACAAAGGAGAAAATTTTAAGAACTTACTGCAAACACCTCAAGCTTCCACAAATTTTTACACAACAACGAACACGCCTGACAATGTCTATCACTTTCGAACTCATACACAGAGTTCCAACAGTCACCGCTGTGTGGCAGCACTTCCCATACTACTTTCCTACATGGCGATTAGACGGGAATTTCTAAAACTGACCCGATTCATCTCCCAACCCGATTCGGCCGACCTTACCCTATTGTAATCGGGCTTCGTGGTAGTACAAAATTAGTAAGAGAAAGAAATTATTGAATTCTTTTACGAGAACTTCACTCCGACAAGAGTTCCCCTAGCTATTTAGAGAAGCTGCTCGAGTCTACAATATGATCGGGAACAAATATTTGTGCGAAACTTTTTTATTACTGAAATTAACGAAATTGAAGGTCAGAAGTAATCTTACTGGTGTTCTTTAGACTGGGGTAATGCGGCTGATGGACCATTAATCTCAACCCAATCATTTAAATGATAATAATAATAATAATAACAAACATTTAATAAAAATTTTAGAGTGATGAAAATGCACGTATCTTTTTTTTTTTTTTTTTTTTTTTTTTTTTTTTTTTTTTTTTTTTTTTTTGTAAACAGTTGGTCAGTTGTGAACTAAATACTTCTCAGTAGTACGGTATATATTATGTTAAGAGATGTAATCTTTGTTTCTTACTTTATGTCCGTATTGTGTTTGTGACCAGAAAACGGATATTTGAATGTAACTTCTGTCAACCTACTCAACGTATTATTTTACGACTCTACTATGCTCATTAGAGCGTTAAGAAATGATTTTTTTAAAAATTTTTTAGGTGTGTGTGTTCTGAGTGGCGTGACCTCTCTTCTTTCCAAAGAATAGTCGCTCTCTCGCTCTCTCTCTCTCTCTCTGTCTCTCTCTCTCTCTCTCTCTCTCTCTCTCTCTTACACACACACACACACAACACACAATACACAATATTACAATGACGGGTAATGACATTGTTTTAGGTGCGGAAGCACTCCTAGGCCAGCACCTGTACAGCAATCAGTGTACATAAATACGATTTTGAGCAATAGTGGACAGGGTAAAGTACAAAATTTGTATATATCGGGAGGCTCCTCGAGCAACCTCAAATAATCCATTGCACGTGTGCTGATCGCTGTGCCCCCCGCGCGTCAAAAGATTAAATAAGTAAATAAAGATGTGGTGTACGGGTCAGCCCAACTACCTAGAAAGCAGGAGACCCGGTTTCGAAACACGGCTTGGTACACATCTTCAACTTTTCCCATTCGTAGTTAATGTCATACATATCGTGAATATAAAAATATTTTTCTTTCTTTCTTAGTACCTTTTATGCAGTTCTGCCTTTATCTGGTATAACTCTCACACGCTGAAATTCATTATTATAACATAAGTTTGGTCTTTAAGGCTATTCTTCCTCAAATACTGCGCGAATGTTATATTTCATCAGAAGTATTGATTGCATTGTCATACCGTATTAATTATGAGAGTGAAAGTAATTTTTCTTTCGCGACTTCAAACTCGCGCGTCAGCTGTCGATCGTGTATTATCGGCGGCCTTCGGCGCTGTTGGTTGCAGAGTGGTAGCCAGCTGCCCCTCACGTCATGTGCGCTCTGCGGCAAAAGTGTCCGCAGTGCCCGGGGGCAGTTCACGCGCCCAGTCCCGGCTTACAAGCGTCGTTTGCTGACTGAGCCTTGGTGTGGACGCCAAAGAGAACACCCGCCTATTGCGCGCTTGCGGTGCCACAGTAGAGCCCCGTTACCACCACTCCTTGGTATTACATTACTTATATCGCTGTACTGCTGAGTTACCAAATTTTGCAGTTATAGTACGTCTTAAAACATAAAGTAAATACATTTTTCAACTGAATATCTTTCAAACTTCTACTTCCAGAATTTTTTACTGCATTCTCAAGTGAATTGTAGGAAAAAGATCGTCATACTTAGGGCGAAGGGCACTCTGTCCACTTATGTAAAAAATAGGCAAGCTGGGAAATTATTAGGATGACCGTGTTCGGCAGATTAAACTACGATGAGATCTACTATGATGGCAGATTAATCTCCCGAAACCAGTTATGATACTGCTGGCCCTCTCATCTCAATGTTATCGTCTGCGTCTGCGTCGGAGCCGGAATCGTGTGGTCTAATAGTGATATATGTTGCGTGTGAAGTTACAAACGAAATAGCCAGCCTAAGAGTCAGTGTAGGACAGTGTCTCGGTGATACTGTGATTAAAACAAGTGATAGATTTCATTAATTAAGAGATTCATATATTTTCTTTCCAGACAGTTATATAAACAATAGTTTCATCATTGTACATTATTTCAATAACTAAACAGACGAATTGTAAAATCTTTTGTAAAACAAAAAGGCATGAAAATAAATAGCATTGTATATATGTTACGCTCATAAACAAGTTGTGAAGACCAGATAATTGTGTTAATTAATGTAATAGTCAGTATTGTAATTCTTTGTATATATTGACTGACGTGAGATTTTGAACCAATTTTGAGAATAGCGAAGATATTTGACAGTTCAATATATGTTAGGAACATGTATGATGTACTCATTAACTAATTAATTGACATTTAACATCGCAGTTTGTTGTAAAAGAAAAAGGTCCAACATTTCAATTTAAAAAGGTATGTGCCATCAAAAATTATTGTATGTTTAGTTTTCATTTTATATTGTGATTATTTTTGTGGACATGAAATGTTTTACTGTTGTGTTCGGTAATTGTAAATTAGTATATTAAATTGTTATGAACAATGCCTAATGTAATGTCATTATTGTCGATGTTATATATTTGCCTCACCGCCTTGCTTGGGGGAGTTCGAGTTTTAGTCGTTTGTCAAGTGCTCTGGAAGGTATGTCAGTCTGTTGTTTTAAAATGGAAATTGTGTACGATACGTTATGATGTTGTAATGTTTTGGTGAAATAAGAATAAGTTTGTTTCGAAATTAAAGAAGAAGTGAAAACTTGTACCTACGAGTATTTATTTCTACCACGACGCCCCAGGAGAACAATGTTGCAGCGAGCAGAACCCCCATACATCTTAATGTTTAAAAGCTGAGTACTATGTTTGAAAGTGGTAAAATGTAATTACTTAATAAGCAAATAAACGTTATACAGTGAACTTCAAAAAGGTAATCATGAGTGCTGAACTGTTCCTATTATTACTTCCTGCACGTTTTCAATTAAACCTCTTTCCCGGAAATTTCCACAGTTTCATTCTCCGGCTTAGTAACTGTAACTTACATCAGAGGTCCTTAATAAAAATGTTTTTGTACTTTACATGTTTAGTAAAAAGCCGCACCACAACCTTTTATTTCATAAACTCTATAGAAACTGGGAAACCTGGATGTTCCGATAAGGTACCAGTGAAGAAGTCTATCTCGTGAGGTATGTGCCCAAAATGGGCCCCATGTTCAAATCGGACATTTTGAATGTAAGTCAATTGTTTTAATGAAGTGAAGTTCTTTTTGTAATCTTCTCGGTCTGAAGCGTCATACGTATAATTTAGAAACACTGTAAAAATTATTTATTCCAAGGACGCTGCCTTTAAATGAATTATTTATTACGACAGACCTTTTCGGGTGTGATTGTCATCGTCACGTTAAATTGCTAGCTCTTCGCCTCCTAGTAATATTTCTTCTATGGGACTTACCTTCGGTAGTTATCAGTCGCTAGACATATAAACCTCTTAAACTAACGTAAGTACAACACACACACAGTTCCCGTGCGAAGACTTGAACATCCGACCGCACCAAGGCGCCTTAGAGCGCTCCGTCACTCCACCGCAGCTCCTTGTAATAACGTTCTTTTCTATTCTATTTAGCTGTTATATCAACAGCTATATTACAACTATTGTCTTTGTACTTTTTTTATGTAGCTGTTCATATATCAAATTAATTCTTGTCTTGGTTAGGTGACACCTAGTTTTAATTTTGTATATGAACAGCTACATAAAAAACCACAAAACAACAGTTCTATCAGTTAATATAACAACTAAACAGAACAAATAAACAGCAATATTGCAAGGAGAATAAGAGGTGCCATTTTATCATGACGATCGCATTTGCGCCGAAAACGGCCTGTCGCAATAAATAATAGCAACGTTCTTGAAATAAATCATTTTTACAAGGTCTTGTATTGAAGTCAGCATGATATATCAGATAACGTCAGCGTTATCTGGCAAGTTAATTCTTATAAACAAATTCGACATAGCAGTTACGGTTCAAAGTAACAATACATTTTGTTTCTCTGCATATAAGATTTGCGTTAAATGGCGCAGAAGATGAAAGAGGTGTGAGATTTGGTGATCTGGCTGGCCATTCCAAAGAAGCACATCGGCCTGTCCAATGACCCGGAAATTGACCACGTGACCACTGACGAACAATTACTCGGCAGTGTGTTTGAGCCCTGTCCTGTTGAAAGTAAGACGGAAAGTTGTCATGTTTATCAGAACTACGAGTAACACCAGTACTTGCAACATTTCCGGATAGTTTTGAACATTTACGTTCTGCTCAATGAAAATATGTCCAGTTACATGAGTACTCAACTTTCCACACAGTTCCATAACCTTTACGTCACCAGCTAACTTTAGAGATACCATCCTGTGTCGGTTCTGATCACTCCAGTATTTGTGGTTGTGACGCTATCACTGACAAAAATTTTGCCTGCTCACTAAAAAAGATACAATGTGCAAAAGAGAAGCCGTCCTCGGTGGCCGAGCGGTCTGCGGCGCGCCAGTCACGTTCTGCATGGCCACTACGGTCGGGGGTTCGAATCCTCTCTCGGGCGTTCCGTCCTTAGAATTACCTAGTTCATAAGTAGTTTGCAAGTTTAGGGAGTGATGACCTCATAGTTAAGTCCCATAAGCTCTACAAACATTTGAACACTTGAATTTGCAAAAGAGTGATATCGATGTACCTTTTGAACCATGACTAGTACAGGAACGAGCTTCTCATAATATGCTGATGTTATTTGATAGATCACGTGACGTAATTTCTATTTTGAAATGTTGTCTTAGATTCAAAGTGGACGATTTTAAGATGGCACTCACTTAGGTACATAGCGTAAAAGATAGAACACTTCACCCAAACCTTGATGGAATATTCAGGTTTCTCAATTCCAGTAGCGATTCCCGGAATAAAATGGTGTACTGCGGCTTTTCAATCACCCTGCAATTGTATATACACAAGTTTCTTTAAACCAGATGTACAATAGTACAACGTAAGTATGTTATAAAGCTGAACCATTCGTAGGCGAACATTATTTATATGCGTTCATTGTCTGTACGTAGAGTTAATAACATCTTGATAATAATATGGACAAAAGAATAATAAAACTTCATAAATATACACAGAATGTGTGAAATCTTCTGTGTTGGAATTGTGGCCTTCGCTACATATGGTACAGATGTACTTGTCAGGTATGCTGAAACGTCTCTGAGTTTTGTAAGGCAGGGAGATATGGCAGAGGAAGAGTTGCTTTAATAAAACAGCTGCAATATCATTCATTTCTTCCAATGATGGTTGGAAGGATTCCTGACATTCCGATAACATGGTCCCCCTGGCACAGACTGTCCTCTTACTGCTTTGTACACGTCTATTATGTAGTCGAAAAGTCTTAAGTAGTAATTGTGTCTTTTGTTCACATTTATGTCTAAGACATAAAGAGTTGTGTTATAGTACGAATACAGTTATCCATACCTAAATTAAATGATCAATATTGAACATCCGGAGAAAAATCGCGCTGAAATGGAGGTGCGATTTAACGCGCAACCTGACTGCGCGCCAGCTGTAGTCGGAGGTCAGTTTAAGTAAACACGGCAGCCTGAAGAAGATCGCTTGCAACAGTGGCCGAAACGTCGGTGAAATGTGTCATACTGACAAAAGAAGAATTTTATTGACAATGACAGCGGCCGCGGAAACTTCCGTTTCCATAGTTTAAGTTATTGTAAGCAGTTTTTAAGTCTACGGACAGATGAGCTCAGTAGTTGGTCTATTACGTTTACAAACATTTGAACATTTGATTTGAGGAAAAATTGATAGTTGCATTTTAGGTTACAAACAGGATTGTACATTTATTCACAACCGGATTCAGGAAATTATAGCCTTTTTTTCATATACATGTACGGGAAACAGTTACAAAATAATATAGAAGTACAAATGTTACAGAATATTCGAAGTACAATCACAGAATTAAAGGAGCAAAGTAAGAAACTATACAAAGAAATAAGTTCACACAAACGAAAAATGTTTAGTTACAAAAGTAAAGTGTGCCCTATATGTTCACTCAGAGCATTGTATAATAACACTGAACATAATCTGCACATTTTAACAACTTAGTTTACGAGTTGTAGCATAATCTCTGTATTTGGTGTTCAGTGTTATTACACAATGCTCTCAGTGAACATTTATGGCACAATTAATGTAACTAATTCAAAAATTTTCTTTTCTGTGAACTTAATTCTTTGTATAGTTCCTTACTTTATCCGAAAGCAGCAGAATAGCGTATTAATATTTCACATTTTCTCACTTTTCAAGGAAGGTTTATATATTCACTGTACTTCTTTCCCTTTTTAATTTTGTGATTCTACTTCGAATTTTCTGCAATATTTGTACTTGTATATTATTCTGTAACTGTCTCCTATACAGTTACCTGAAAAACGACAATAATTGCCTGAAACCGGTTGTGAATAAATCTCCAATCCACCAACTGGTGGCTGATTCCTTTTTAACTTATAAACAACCGTAGCTACCATGGAAAAAAACACACAGTTACATTTTATCTTCGATCAGACGAGTCTCAAGGCGAAATGAATGAAAGCTGTTCACATATGCAAAAACAAATAAGAAAGTCAACGTTTCAGGAAACAGCTGAGCTCCTGCGCCTTTTCCTTTCATTGCCAGTGCGACAGATTCAACTGGAATTGTATCAGCCTGGCTCTCGCGCATAGCTCATGTTTACCAAATTCCGTTGTGTATTCAAAAGAACCCTAAAATTATGATTGCCCGCAGCAACAAACAGACTGCGGCTTTATTTGAATGTAGAGTGTACCGGCATCTGTAAACCGAATACTCGGTGCCTTTCGGCACTATTGAGGTTAGCGTGGCTGTCAAAACCTACGAAATAATGCACCACGGACGGAAATACAGATAATACTCCGTTATTTCTCCGGATGACACCCCTGCGGTACGAATCTTCTTCATTGGAAGTTTCTGCGGTGTAACTTTTCATAGCTGCTTCTAGAGCCAATATGCCGCGTTTAAATATGGATGGAGCCGTTGCGGCGGCTGTACAATGAATGTTTGATGATAGCTGGGAATGAGCCGATTCCGAGGGCCCTCTGGGTGCAGCTGTGCCGTCGCCAGGAGGCAGCACCGTCGCCGAGAATGCAGCGCCCCTGCTCGTCCAATTTTCATGAGGACCGGCAATAGAAGCTTGGTACACAGAGAAGCAAATAACGTTTTACCAGATAATCGGTGATACCGTTGACAAATAAAAATGTTTTGCAATAAAACTGCACCCTAAAAGTTTTTACGTTATCAAGAAAATAAAAACAAATAAATGAGGAATCAAATAACACACACTCAGAATCACATACCAGTGCAATTTATCAGCCCTACTATCTACCCTTTAACTATAACTCCATACTCCTCCTACGACATTCTTCTTCTCTGTTCATGATCCAACACTTTGGACACCAACACACACTTTCATCTACACATATTTATAGTAGAATTATTGAGATCTACAAATCACACATCCTGGTTCCCAATTGTTTTCTTATATCAGGTCTTTCGATTTTTCTGGAAAGTTGACTGCACAAGCAAACAAACATTTTGAAAAAGAAGTATAAAACAAAGTAAAAGAAAAATAATCACTGCTCCTGTAACTTGTCACATCCATGTTTGTGTTATCTTTAGATGTTGCTCCTTCGATATATATTTTTTTAATCTACTGTCTGAATGTAACGTAAACGCCAACAAAATTTACCCTTAGGAAGGTCTGAAAAAATATACAAAATTCGCACATTCTTCGGTACTCTTGTACTTTAATTATGAAAGCATTTTCTCCAGAAGAGCTACTGACAGGTCCTCCGTGTTCGTCCACCTCCCCCATCCCGGCCGTAATACTTAACGAGGTGGTTGAAATAACATGTAAAAATGTGAATACAAATTTCTGAAAAAGTTAACAGAAACAGTGCAGCCAATTTTTAAGAACAGATCTATCACGGAAAAATCATTGTAATGGTTACAGCTAAAAAGTTGTAAAATACAAAAATAGGGTACACAATTTGGAGGAAATTGTTGTAAATACTTCAACCTCTCCGGGGGACACCACCGTGATGAAGAACTGTCCGTGCGGGTGGAGAGGCTTGCGTATCCGCGTGAAGCTGAGGGCTATACCGAAGGTGGAGAACCTACTGCCGGAAAGGCCTCAGCTGATGGATCAGACCAAGCGTGTCCCACAACGTCCCGTCTTCCTTATTCTCACCCAGTCCTTTCCCAACCCAAGGTGTGATGCGATCCGTGCCGAGGGGTGCGTGGCACACGGGTGGATGTGTCTGGAACGGAGCCTCAGGGATACCGGTCGACCTCCCTGAGTAAGTAGCCTCGCACTGCGCGGGGTTATCGTGGTATGGACCATATAAATCCCCAAATCTCGTGGGACTTGGAATTACACGGAGAAAAAATTATTTTAAAAGAATCCGAGGGGCAATCGGATACCTCAGGTACTCAGACATCGGGATCAGGACCGATGGAGTGCACTCCTACTTCTCAGTCAGGGTCTAGACCTGAGCAAGAAGTGGGAACTGTAACAGAGAAGTTGGACCAGATTAGGATTAAGGCCTTGTCTGGGGCTCAGAGGAGGAAACTTGTCAACTTGAACAGAAGCGAAAGGAAGGAAAAGAATGGCTTCCTAAACATAAGTGGAGGGAATCAAAAGGGCTTGTGCCCAAGACTCCCAAAAAGAAACTGCCTCAGGTCGAAGGGGATACACAGACCCCCTTGACGTCAAAGACAGGTGGCAAGAGGGTTAGGGAGGAATGTAAGAGTCCCTCCTCTCTGGACAAGCGTAATCCTGAAAGGCTGAGGCAGGAAATAGTAAAACAGACCTTTAGTAATGCAGTCTCGGTCTTTAGAATGGTGGTTGTCCAAGAAGGATACCCACTGGTAAGCAGCACCTCGCAGCAGGAGGATCTCGTGCAGACGGCCCTCTTTGAAGAGATTGGGGGGGGGGGGACGCTGGTCCAGGACCCAAAGTCAGGAGGGTGTATCTAGATCGCGGTGCCCTCATTTTTGTCTGCGAGGGGGAGCACTCAGCAAAATGGCTTAAGCACAAGGTGCCCATGATATCCCTGTGGGAGGATGTGAAGCAGCCGAACTCCTGAAGACCGCAAAGGTATCAATATGGTTACCAAAAATCTTTAAGGATGTCTCTCCAAAGACTCTGTTCGAGAAAATTACGGTCCAGAACCCAAAAGTCTCGACAGAGGATTGGAGGGTAATTAACCAAAAGGTCGTTCCGGAAGGACGAACCCTGGTGGTGGAGGTCGGAGAGAAGTTCCTGAAGGCATTGCGAGAGCAAGGCCTGAAACTGTTTTTAGGGTTCTCGCAGGTCGGCCTCAGGGTAATCAAAGACCTTAAAGGCAATAATGGCAGCAAGATGGGGACTGGAAGTGCTGCAGATAAACGTGCAGCACAATAAAGGGGCCACTGCTGCCCTGAGCCGTCGCCTGGTGAGACAGGAGGTGGACGTGGCCCTGATACAAGAACCCTATTTATACAATGGGGGTGTATCAGGCCTCGGTGGTACTGGAGGTAAGCTGATTTATGCCAGAAATCTAAAAAACTCCAGAACATGCATTTATGTTAGAAATGGTATACCTTTCATACCAATGAAGGATTTTTTGCTCCAGGGACCTGGTGACCATCAGGATGCAGCAACGTGAGGAAGGTATCACAAGGGAAATTGTTTTGGCGTCAGCATACCTTCCTTACGACTGACGGAAGACTGCCATCTGCAAGGTGACGAACTGGTGGTGGGATGTGATGCCAATGCCCACAATCCATCATGGGGCAGCAAGGACACCAACAGTAGAGGTGAGCACCTTCTTGAATTTCTCCTATCTAACAACTTGGAGATCCTGAATAGGGGTGATGAACCTGCATTCAGAAATAGTAGAAGGGAAGAAGTAATTTACATAACTTTTGGTTCCATGATGATGGGAAGTTATGTCAAACAGTGGCATGTGGTCCTGGAGCCATCCTCATCAGATCACATGTATATTAAATTCAAGGTTGAAACTGGGAGACATATATGAAAGTCCTTGACTTCAGCCTATCGGAAATTAAAACTTCGATAAGGAACCCTGCAGAGTTTGAGGAAGTAGCAGAGGTCGTAACCTCTGCTATAGTGACCTCATACCAGGACAACTGCTCAATCACCAAGAAGTGCACAAATAGGAGTGTGCCTTGGTGGAATAATAACCTGGAAATGCAAAGGAAACAGGTACGAAGACTGTTTAACCTTGCGAGGCGCAAAGGACAATGGGCAAAGTATCGTGAGGCCCTTGTCAATTACAACCTTGCCATCAGACGGGCAAAGGAGGCATCCTGGAAGGTATTCTGTGAGGAAGTGGACGGCATGGCTGCTCATGCGAGACTTCATAAAATCCTCACTAGGGTACCAACTCATCCAGGAGGAACATTGAGGAAGGAGGATGGGAAGTATAGAAAGACAGCACATGAAACGCGGGAACTGCTCCTCAAGACTCATTTTCCTCAATATACTCTGGGGGATAACTCAGGCCAGAATGCGATTCCTGAGAGACAACGGTTCTCAGGTATTCACAAAGAGGACTGGGATTTGGCCAAGGAGTGTGTCGATCTCAGTAAGGTCCGATGGGCGGTGGGAACATTTCAACCGTTCAAGTCACCTGGCCCCGATGGAATCTTCCCAGCTCTCCTGCAACAAGCGGGAGAAAATCTTATTAGATTCCTATGCAGATTATTCAAGGTTAGCCTAGCAGCAGGAATCATTCCCAATGCCTGGAGGGCAGTGAAGGTTGTCTTCATTCCTAAACCAGAGAGAATTGATCATACCAAGGCCAAGGGTATGAGACCAATCAGCATGTCCTCCTTCATTCTTAAGACATTGGAAAAGCTGGTTAATGTGCATGTTGGAGAAAGGAATTTAAGTAGGGCTCCTCTACATTCAAACCAACATGCATATCAGCCAGGTAAATCATGTGAGACAGCTTTCCACCAGCTCATTGGGAAGGTGGCGAAAGCTCTACACTTTCAGGAAATAGCCCTCTGTATCTTCCTGGACGTTAAGGGGGCTTTTAGCAACACGCCCTTAGATTCCATGGTTAGAGCAAAAGAGGTGCATGACCTAGGGACCACTATATGTAGATGGACAAGGGCCATGCTCAGTGGAAGAAAGGTAGAAGCTACCATGATGAATGAAAAAATGGTAACAGCAACACTAGGGGTTGCCTGCAAGGAGGAGTTCTTTCCCCTTTATTGTGGAATCTAGAGGTGAATTAAACTCTAGGCAGTACTTTTGCCAAGGATACGCAGATGATCTTGTCACAGTAATACTTGGCAAATTTGCTGACACAGTAAAGAATATGGCACAAGGTGCATTGTCCAACGTTGTGCAAGACTGGTGCAGAAAACAGGATCTGGGGGTTAGTCCTAAGGAGACTGTTGTTGTACCTTTCACAAAGTAGCATATACAACATTCAAGTTGGAATCTAAAGCTTTTCAATGAAGCTCTACCCGTGAAGGGGACAGTGAAATATCTAAGGATTACCCTAGCTGAGAAACTGACATGGACCCCTCACATCAGGAATATTTGCTCCAAGGCAAAAGGTACTCTTGTAAGTACCAGGAGAGCTTGTGGCAAAAATTGGGGCCTGAGCCCCAAGGGTATGCACTGGATATACACCACAGGGATTAGACCCATGATCACTTATGGGGCGGTCGTGTGATGGAAGAAGGTAGAACAGTAGGTTGCTGCTAAGGAGCTTGGTAAGGTGCAGAGATTAGTCTGCTTAGCCATAACAGGCGGAATTAGCAGCACACCCACTGCTGGGATGGAAACCATGCTGGATATGCCCCCATTACACCTTTGGGTCAAAATGGAGGCAGCGGCTGGTGCATACAGACTCAAATCTGGCAACAACTGGAACTCTTTGGGATATCCATAATCACAGACTAAAATAGTGAGTGAGGTAAATATAGGAAAGGTTGGGGAAATGCCAGCCGACTATATTATAACCCCATACTGCTTCAACAAGCCTTTCAATACAACAATTGAAAGTAGGGAGCAATGGGAGAAAATAGTTCGACACTCTAAGGGGGATATTGTCTGGTTCACTGACGGATCAAAATCAGACCAAGGTGTTGGGGCCGGGGTATATGGTGTGCAGCGAAGACTGGAGGGCGTCATCTCTCTAGGAAAGCTGGCCTCCGAAATCACTGCCATCAGGGCGTGTGTGGAGGAGAATTTGTGTAGGTGCTACAAAGATCGTAGCATTTATATCTATTCAGACAGCCGGGCAGCCCTGAG
Source organism: Locusta migratoria (assembly GCA_026315105.1). Taxonomy (NCBI): domain Eukaryota; kingdom Metazoa; phylum Arthropoda; class Insecta; order Orthoptera; family Acrididae; genus Locusta; species Locusta migratoria. The sequence goes on along the minus strand of CM048744.1, from coordinate 274,524,453 downwards.
ATCACTGGCAGCTCCTGCAACAAGGTCTAAAATTGTTGCAGAATGTCACAGGGTTCTGGTGGAGCTAGGGGAAAGCAGTAGAGAAAACCTATTGTGGGTCCCTGGCCACTCGGGGATCAGTGGCAACGTACATGCCGACAGATTAGCCAGGATGGGGACAGAGACTCCATTTATTGGACCGGAACCTGTCCTGACAATCACCAAGGCAATTATCAAATTGGAGCTACGTAACTGGCTCAGAAGACAGCACGTAGAATATTGGACCAAAGTCCATCAACAAAAACATAGCAAGGTAATGATGCCAAAGCCATGTTTTAAAAGAAGCTCTGAAATCCTGGGTCTGAACAGGAGAGAGATTAGACCCATGGTTGGATTGCTGACAGGCCATGGGAATTTCAAAACACACCTACATACAATGGGAATAACAGAAGGGGACCCTAAATGTAGGATCTGTGATGACGGTGATGAAACTGCATCACATCTAATCTTCGAATGCATTGCATTGGAGAATAAAAGGCACAGAATATTTGGGACAACCAGACCCGAGAAATTGTGTCTAATAAAGAACTGGTGAAGGGACTCCTTGCACTGTTCAAGGGCATTGGTTGGCTTTACTAGATATACAGGGAGCGATACCGCACAATAAACTTAGTTTCGGTGCGGGTAGTGGCGGATTGGACCAAGACTGTTTTGGCTTCCCTGGAAAAATCAATCAATCAATCAATTACTTCAAAAACTGTCAAACAAACTAGACCACCATATATCTCTTTTTCTTTAATCAGGGTAAAATTAGAGAATCAACTGTTCTTTTGCATATGGTTCTCTGTAGCTGGGCACATTCGTCTATTAAAAGAGAATGGGAATGCAGTGCAACCCTAAATATATATACTTAATCAAGGCATTTTCTCTGCAATAGGGATGTGCTGTAACAATACCTCATGGGTTTCGACGACGGTGCCCACAGCTTATCGGTACCGATGACGATAACGTTCTATGTTTGTAGTTCGTTCTTCTGTCATTCCACTCTCCGGTAGCTAGAATCACTCCCCACAGAGGGATTCGTTGAACAACAGCAATGAAAACGACTGCTGCTCCAATCAACATACTCCCTTCACAAATGAAGTCTCTCTCTCGAAGTGGCTTCCAAGCATACAAACCAGTATGAATAAGTGCAAGAAAATTCCGACACCTGGAAAGTGATAAGCCCTCTAACCAAAAGCGCTGACCTAATACGCCAACTGGGCTGGGGCGGACAGCCCAGGGAACCTCGTCAACATTGGATTTCTGAGCCGAGGGCCCACTCGTGTACGCTTGCTGATTGCACGACACAAAGTTTTACGCCTCGTCTGGCCTCGTCAACATGGATATTCGACAGAAGACGACAGGTAACCTGTCGCCTGGTCTGATGAGTCTCGTTTCCAATTGTATCGAGCAGATGGACGTGCACGGGTTTGGACAGAACCTCACGAATCCACGGACCCTGCATCTAAGCAGGGGATTGTTCTAAATGGTGGAGTCTCAGTAATGGTGTGGGACGTGTTCATTTGGAGTAATATGGGACTCCTGCTGCCTCTATATACAACACTGACAGCTGTTTAACTGGGGCTGATAATAGGGCACGAAGGCAGGCACCAGCCCAACACTTGCATGGCATGTTGCAGACGCTATTGTAACCAGGTAACTCTCAGTATTGTAGCCCTTTGCTCTGTCAATACTGTTTCCCGCTCGACCATCACAACATGATTCAGCTTCGTAAAGTCCTTCCAGAAGGAACCTATAAAACCTGGCTAAGCAAAAGCACTGGGCTTGAAGAAAATCAAATATTTGTGAAGCTTAAGGGACTTAACTGCTGTGTCGTCAGTCCCTAAACTTACAAACTACTTATGAACGCCCTTATACTAAAGACGACACAAACATCCAAGCCCATACTTCTCCCGTGGACGTTATCTAACAACAAAATTTTCCTCCTGTTATCTACGTTTTTTTTTCGAACAGTTCGTTTCCTATTGAAAGTAAGAGCGTCTTGCTTCTGCTAGAGCCTCTTCCTTGCTCAACTGTGGTTGTAAGGCAAATCTATTGTTGGTGCCCGTGATGAAATCAGACACTGTTCTCTATCTGTGGCGCCGGCCACGGTGGCCGAGGGGACTGAGGCGCTCCAGTCACGGTCTGCACGGCCACTACGGTCGGGGGTTCGAATCCCCCCTCGGGCATGGATATTTGTGTCGTTCTAGTTCGTAAGTAGTTCATAAGTAGTTTGTAAGTTTAGGGACTGATAACCCCGCAGTTAAGTCCCTTAAGCTTAACAAACATTTGATTTGAACATCTATCTGTGGGCCCTGTTGCTTGCTAACACTTCTCTTCACCCTTCTCCCCCATTAACCTTATAAATTCCTCCAAATTAGCCTGAAACACCCTAACGTATCCGTCCTGTTCCGCCATTTCCATGTCCCTGAAATGTACCTTGCAAAAGAATGGCAGAGTCTCCTTTGCTTCTCCAAGTCCCACGCAACTACATTCACCCCAATGAAAGCACTTGTCATAACATCTGCACAAAAGTCCCGAACAAATTTTCCTATGGCAGTTCAAACACGGTTTATTCATAGTCGATTACAGTATTTATCAACACGATGACGATAAAATTCAATCAACTACAGATATAAGGAACATTAAACTTAAGGTAAGTAAGACCCGGCTATCTCGCCCATGTTAAATTTTGTCATTTCTGGTACACTTAACAGAAAATCTAATAGGGTTAGCTGCCTGTAATTTTCATATACTGTTATTTGTACCTTAATGAATAATATTAAGAAGGATTATTAACACAAACCCAATACCTTACTGGTATGAATTTTTTTAAAGGAGAAAGTTTGTACTAAAATACATATAAAAATAATTTTTTTTCCTTTTTACACGATTTACAGGAAAACCCCTTATTATTGTTTTTAACAGGTTTATGATGCTGCACAGAAAAAAATACATGTATCTAAGTTTAGTAGTTTGCTTACAGTGTGTACCAAAGTGCATAAAATTATGTAACTGAGAAAAATGACGATAAAGCTTAGAGGAATCTCACCTCACTTCAGTCAATTCTTAGAACATTCCAGCCCCATAGCCTGGATCGCTTGTGTCGTTTTTGGTGGCTTTCAAGATTCTCTGAATTCTTCTTGCCCTTTCAGCCATTTCCTCCATCAGTATATCAGTTTTCTTCACACGAATTTCAAAATATTCATGGTGTTGAATGTAGGTTTCATGTTCAACTTTTGTAGCACCTTAAGCCTGTCAACATTTCCATCATTGAATGATAGAGCAGTATCACAAAGTCCTATTTGAAGTGTATTAGCACCAACAAACACAGTCCGGAATTCTTGACCACAATATATGGTTGAATGCTTCATTCGCGTTCTCCGTTTTCCCATGGAAGCCCTTTCTCAGAAGATCAGTATGTGCTAAATCACTATACACCAACTTCATAACATCAGCTACATCAGGGGGATCCCGTGGTGTCTATAATTTCGATCTTTCTTGTTGTATTTGCACTATGAATCCTCTCCATCAGGGCAAATTCCAAGTATCGGTTCTTTAAATGTTGAGATGAAATGAAAGTAAGTAGCCCATACACCTGCTTTCATTTAGGACAAATCAGATATGTTATTTCTAATTGCTTGGCCATAGTAGTTCTGCAAGCGGTCAGTCAAGCTGTCTACTATTTGCACTACCAATACCTTTCCCATCTGGCAACTTTTTCCCACCATAGTCCTACGGAGCCTTGTACCCTTGCGTTTCTGCACATGTCCTATGCACTCCAATTTCTCTGGTAGAATATTTTCTACATAAGGTTCACTCTGTACTACCTTCATGAACCCTCTGCTGTCTCCATCCCACAAGTATTGTTTGCATACCACTCCTCTTGTCTCAACAGATCTTTGAAATATTCGCACTGCACCTTCCGCTTCCATATTCCCACTTGGTCCCTGAAATTTGTGGCACAGTTTTCATGTACGTGTTCACTCTTGTTCTTACACATAAAGCAGAATTTAGAAGGCACTTCTATGTATAGCACCTTTCCACTATGTCCAGAAGTCACCACAACACCATACAGGGAAGTTTGTCTCCTCTTATGCCAAGTCCCATCGACAGCAATTGCTATGTTTGTGTCTCCGTCATTACAAGGCACCGCTTCTTTGGCAGCCTGTAACATGCTATCTTCTGAAACACTTTTCACACACTCTGTAAAACTTTCATCAATTTTGTGGAATTTCCCTTGGGGCTTAGGTAAGTTCATCACTGCACACCATGTTTTACCTGCAGCGTTCCCCTTGTCTACGCATCTCATTCCGTAAACAAATCTTACATACACATCGTACGTGCTGTTTGTAGTTTATGAAGTATAAAAGGAATTCTCTTTATGACAAGAAGAACAAACAATAACTAGTGAAGATGCCAACGCTCTTCGTTTACTATATTCTTCGAAAACTGATAAAGAATCAGTTGCATTACAATTTTGCAACGTGAGTATTTACAGACGGTTTCTGAAAGAAATGCAACGTCCACTATTACGTTACCTGACCGAAGCCTGCCTGTTTCATGTACGTTTGAAAGCTCATTTTCCCATATTTTGTCGAAAAATGGTTGGGAATGAAACGGTTTCTTCTTAGAGGAACTAGCTAGAGTTTCAGTTGTTTATGATGGACATGTGGCACTGTCGGGCGCAGCATCCTCTGACGTTATGAAGTCATTCTTGTTTTCACCATTATTCTCGTAGCTTAGTTTCGTGAATAACGGCTTCCGTTGTTGTTTCTCTTCCCAAATAATTTCACTCGGCCCATTGTAGTTGAAAGAAAAAAAATGAACGCAGCACTACAATAATTTCAACAACAACGAAACAAAAGAAACTTAAAAAACCAATATTCTGGAAGTTGTCAGCGTTACCAACATATAGTATACGCTTTACAGAGTAAGGCGGAAGTGAACTCTGAAGCGTATCTTTTTTAGTTTCGACATATTACAGAACGATGTAAAGTACAGCAAAAAGAGGACGTGTCATTCACGATCACATTACCTGGCATTGCCGGTTTAGGAGGCGATCTGATAGTTTAATAATCTTCAAAATGAAATGCCAAGATCGTACATTAGATAATTATTGAATGACGACCGTTTTCAGTGAACTGTGTCACCATCAACTGGTCATATATATTTTATAAGCTGGTCATCTTATTCAAAAAATTGCTTGCAAGCTGTCATCTGTTAAATTGAGTATATTTACATGGTGAATAAGTGCTATGTTGCACTTATTATTTTATATATATATTTTTTAAATAAAATGACCGGCTTGTAAAATATATATGACCAGATGATGGTGACACAGTTCACCGAAACTGGTCATCATTGAATATATTAGTAATTCGCGATCTTGGCATTTTATTTCGAAGAATATAACACTAAACTCGTTACAGACACAATAAATGTATATACTATTACTAGACTGAAGTAAATGCACTTAAAACTGCGTAATAGTGCTACATCTATATACCCGGAAATTACGCAACTCATTGTATGTAAACATCGAACAGCAAAGTCTATGAAGAAGCAAATTACAATTTACGCTGTTTTACACAAATAAGAAGTGAAACAATGATTGGATACGCTGTCCTTAACTTGTGACAAATTAAAAATAACAAGTAACCGAGATTAATTGATTTACTGGGTCCAGACGTAATCAAACTATGACTGTAACACTGCTGGAGTTTTATGAAGAAATTGGCAAGGCAACGTGAAACCTTTTATGATAAGCTTGAAGAGCACATAAATAAACGTTTCTAATTAGATATCGGATTTAAACTAAATCTTATTACTGTCTAATTTGCTTATATTTTCAAGAGAACGATGGTCGTGCGTCTCGTATAGCTGATCACCTGCATCCATTCCATTGCCCATTCTGATGGTCTTGGGCAATTCCAACAGGATAATGGAACACCCCAAACATTCAGGATTGTTACCGAGTGGCTCCTGGAACACTTTTCTGAGCTTAAACACCTCAGCTGGCAACCAAATGCCTAAACATAATAAAACATGTCTGGGGTACAACTTGCTGCTCAGAAGAGATCTGCACCCTCTCTAAGTCTTATAGATTTCCTTGATGTCTGCATTAGACATTTGTGAGACGTGGTGCCTATTTTGATGCAGTTAAAATAGAGACGCGTAAGGCCTTAATAAAGTGCAATTGTGGTAAAGACCAAGTTATTTCAAGTGTCTTGTGGATGTATAGACAGCCCTGCAGGATCCATGGTATCAGTTCCGTCCAACACTAATTCAGACATTAGTCAGTCCACGCTCGTCATATTGCGCTCTTCTGCGTACTCGTGCGGGCCCTACAATATAGTATGGAGGTTCTTTGGCTCTCCAGTGTATTATGTATGCAGGCAACCACATAATAAAATGCAAGAGTTGCAACTTAAATAGGGGCAATTATTTATTCACAACCGATACATGTGTTACATGTTTGCACCTGTTACACTCTTTCGAAAAAGTCACCGTCGTTGTGTAGAACCCGTTGCCAGTGATGTGGAAAGTGTAGTATATCGTCCGCGGTGCCTGGTATGTTGTTGGAGAGAATGGTACCATCTTCTGGCTGTCGAATGTCTGGAACAGTTCTGAAGCGAATGCCATGAAGTGGTTCCTTCATCTTCGGAATCAAATCAGTCACAAGAACTTATGTCGTGGACGGAGGATGGTATAGTACTTCCCTGTCCCGTCGACCGAACAGAGCAGCCAAAGCTTGCGCCGTATATGAGCCCGCGCATTGTCGTTAAAAATGATGGTTGGGTTGTGCAGAAAATGTGGCGTCGATCACTGTACACCAACGCGACAACAGTACGATAGTCTTCTTCAGAGACGCTAGTGCGACCTGCCCGATGCATTTCTGCCACAGTTTGCGACCTTCGTTGAACCCTTTTACCCAAAGTACCCTTGTTTTGTGCGGCAATGCCTATTCCCCGCACGCCTCTTGAAGACCTTGATACCACTGTCGTTCTGTACGACCTCGGGCGCACTGAATCTTGATCCAACTCTATTGTTACTGTTTCGAAACTATAGTGACACCGTTACGTTAGACTACTCCGTCACAAACGACTGTGTTTCATTCGCACTCCGGTGACGTGGGACCGACGAGTCCATTTGCTCGGAGGGTAAGGTAACCAAGTCAGCAACGTGTGCTATCAGCGACAATAGTAGATTCCATTGCAGTCTCCTCAGCAGTGTTGTCACTATTTGAGTTCCAAACGTGGTATGGGGGTGATTTGGCTGTTCAATGTATTATTCTGCAGGCGACCACATGATAATATATTAACATGGAGCCAATATAAGCCGCGATCTCTCGCGTTGTTAGAAAAAATCTAACATTTATTACTTTAGTTGAATACTCAATCCCATTTCGAAGCTAATGAACTGACCATCTAGAAATGCTTTCATTCATATCTCGTGATTGAATAAATCCGTGACTTCAAAATCAAATTTCAACAATAGGTTCCTAGTTGTGGCATTATTTGAAGTGGAGCGCAGTGTTAGATTTTTTTCTAAGACGGAAGTCTTAACGTAACAATTACTTTTCCTTCCGTGGAAAACCGCCTCCCTTCACTTTTAGTATGTTTCTTATGCTTGTAACATGCGGCTGTGTTCGTATGTTTTCTCCTGAAATTGTTCAACATATGTTACGTCTTTTATGAGCAAAGTAAATATTCTTATTGAGTTTTACGAATTGAATGAAACAATTGCTTATACAGAATCAAGACATTCTTTGTCGGATATGGAAGTATATAAAACTGAAAAACAGGGCCTAGCGGTTTCTTCTTGAAACATGATATTCTAATAACATCTACACGTCTATTTTTGAAATTGTAGAATGTAATTACTTGAAGTTTCGCTTTGCTGCTGTCGGCGCCTACAGAATCGTCGTTGTGCATTGTGGATAACATTAGAACAGCCTTTTTCTGCGTTTTTTTATGTATTAGCAAATGAAGCAGTTGCTGTTTGGTTTTTCTCCAAATGCTACTGTTTATTTACCAACATTTTAAGTCGAGAAGTTCCAGTGGAATTTCTTTTACGTTCTTCCGTAGAGTACCTACTAATGTGAATCGATGATCGGCGTTCAGTTTGTTATCCAGTGGTATAGACGTTTCTGCCTTTTTTGTCAATTGGTCTAATCAATAGTAACACCACTTGGTATGCATTATTTGCATATACTTCCATCACAAAGCGCATATGCCTTGATACCATATTTTGTAGGCTTGTTTGCTATTCAGGGTGAGTCACCTAACAGTACCGCTGGATATATTTCGTAAACCACAGCAAATACTGACCAACCGATTTCACAGACCGAACGTGAGGAGAGGGGCTAATGTAATTGGTTAATACAAACCATAAAAAAATGCACGGAAGTATGTTTTTTTTTAACACAAACCTAAGTTCTTTTAAATGGAAACCCGTTTTGTTAGCACATCTGAACATATAAACAAATACGTAATCAGTGCCGTTTTTTGCATTCTAAAATGTTAATTACATCCGGAAATATTGTAACCTAAAGATGACGCTTGAGTACCACTCCTCCGCTGTTCGATCGTGTGTATCGGAGGGCACCGAATTAAGTAGGGATCCAAAGGGAACGGTGATGTACACTTGACAGCAAAAAATGTGGATCACTGCTGAATGCAACCCAACTAACGTAGCTGTGTTGCGGGTACTCCACATTCAAAACCCCTGTAGAGTAAAGCCGTTCCACTATTCACAATGGGTACCAAAGAAGCAGTAGAGAACATTGCTCCTTCTGGCAGTCGGTCAACATGTAATTCAATACCGTCATACAAAAAACATTGGAATAAAAGTTATTAGAGTCGAGAGAGCAACGTAAATTCAATTTAATTACAATAAGTGACAAATCGGGTACCTTATCAAACTCATTCAATGACATAATGACATTTTGTTCGTGCTCTGAATTTGAACGCACTGTTGACCAAAAAAACTCGCGGTCCTGATCGAGACTAGATTAGGCATGAAGAGACGTAAGACATTAACGTTCTCATTGGTATCGGTTTACAAGGCTAATGTCCAAACCAGGTTAACTTTAGCATTGCACCAGGAATGGCATGAAGTTCAAATTGTTCCTGGGAGGTAACCACTAAAGGTATATAATACAGTGCAACTCACAGGTGTCAAACGTCATAAAATTGGGAATAGAATGTAGTACCTATATGAATCGTTAACGGAGCACGATCACGCGTCAGATATTAAATAAATTCACAGATAGTGCTGTATTTGATCTTGAAACGACGATACAATTGACTTCCTTCCCGGCAGGGACCGAACCCCGGCTCTATTCGCTATTTATTATATATACGCAAAGAGATGAAATAGTTACTGTTCTCACCATTAGCGGGATGTGCATATGTTCGGCTAGAAGTAGCGCAAGCCGCGGCGGATTAGCCGTGCGCTCTGGAGCGCCGTGCTGCGGTGCGTGCGGCTGTTCGCCGTCGGGGGTTCGAGTCCCCCCTACGGGCATGGGTGTTTCTTTTGTCCTTAGATTAGTTTGCCTTAGTTTAAGTAGTTTGTAAGCTGCGGACTAATAACCAAGCAGTTGAGTCCGATAGTACCTCTCCCAAACATTTTGAAGTAGCGCAATAAATAACGTTATGCTGCCTGGAACTCCAACCCTGCGCCTATCGTCAGCGTTGACATCAGATGACTAGGTAACAAGTCTCCCAATCTCGTTTACTAGTAATCAGGATCGCGCCGTTCGTAGAGACCTGGAGGGGTTTGGCATTTTGAAGAAACAACGAAACCTAATCCAACTTTTTTCTAGACAGTAGCGAATGGACATGTGTAATGTGATTTGAAAGACGCCACAGTCCTAAATTCCTTACTTGCCGCTATTGGAGATGGAGTATGGGATGTTTGCTATTGTTAAAAACTGTTTCCCGAGCAGGAATCAAACCATATCTTAGCCATTACAAGATTGCATCAGCCCGATCAACAACCGATTTTCAGATGTGGTAGTATAATGTTTTTCGTCAAAATGGAGTGCATAACACATAGTACGAGAAGTAAAATAGTTCGACGGTATCAATCTACGTAACAGTAATTTCTTGGCCTCGCGGTGAGTCAGAGGTTCGACTCCTTCCTCGGGCATGTGTAGTTGTGTGTGTGTGTGTGTGTGTGTGTGTGTGCGTGCGTGTATTCCTTAGCGTAAATTAATTAAAGTAGCATGTAAGACTAGGTAGGGACCAATGACCTCAGGTGATTTGTCCATTAGGACTATAACAAACAAGTTATATACAGTATGTAGAATTATGTATCATTGCGTATCATAATATACTACGTTTTAGCATGATTTTGTATGACATGTTGCTGATGCTTATTTAACTATAGTCTCGTTTCGATCAAGTTTGTATGAAAAATGTGTGTGAAATCTTACTGCTAACATCATCAGTCTGCACACTATCTAAACTATCTTAACATAAGGACAACACAGACACCCAAGACCGAGGAAGGACTCGAACCACCGACGCGAGCAGAAGCCTAACTCAAGACATGATGCGTTAAACCGCGCAGCTACTCTGCGCGGCGCTCAAGAATGTAACATAGCTCTTACTATAATAAATGAAATATTACGCACCTTAAAAGTAGCAAGGAGCGTCATTTACGCATTAGAAAACGGTTTCTAAAACGGGAAATATGTACCATGTGTAACGATATAGTCTGTTGGGATGAAAGCAGAGGAGGTCAATCGAAACACCAGAGCTCTGTATTTCACAGAACGAAGAATTTATTATAGGTAAGGGGGTATGAAAGGACACGGTCTCATAGAGAGGACTGATATACAGTAACGAAAGCATAAATTAAAAGAGAGTGCATGCTGTCAACGGAAACCAATAGATTTTATCACTGTATTGTGAGGGAACCGACCAGAACAGTAACTGAGGTTATGATGTAAGAGCGGCGACAGAGAGAACAGGAGAGAAATTAACTATTAATAAATGCAAGACCGTTTGCGTATTTTGTGAAGGACAGAGGGCGTATTAATGGATGGAGGGGAGGAGAGAGGCGTATCTGAAATAACAAAAATTACTTTAATAGCGTCTATCTAAACTGATTACTCTGTATGCATGGAGTCTAGGTATCAATAAATAAAAAATACAATATTGAGTGAATTAATATTTGTGCCACGGGCGGGAATCGAACCCATATCTCCATATTTTCTTTAATTCAATGCTTTTCCCTTCACTCAATGTCTTTGACATATTGATACGGAAAACTGTTGAAATAAAAATTGTGCCATGGGCGGGAATCGAACCCAGAGTTCCATACTTACTTTAATTTAATACTTTCCCCTTCACTCAATGTCTTTGACATATTGACACAGAAAATTGTCACTAGGTATATAAATTTATAATTAAAATAGGATAATAAAGGAACTGTATATTTAAAAAAACTTCAGTTTAAAGGTAGCTCAAAGCTGTTGCCAAGAGATCTTCCACAGTCTCTCAGCCACGGTGGAGTAGCCGAGCGGTCTAAAGCACCTCGCTGCGACGCGCGCGGTTGTTCGGCGTGGAGGTTCGAGTCCTCCCTGGGACATGGGTGTGTGTGTTTGTCCGTAGGTTAGTTTACCTAGGTTTAAGAAGATTAAAATTGTGTGCCAGAACCGGGACTCGAACCTGGGATCTTTGCCTTTCACGGGCAAGCGCACTACCGACTGTGCTATCCCGACACGACTCACGATTCCGCATCACAACTCGTGTCAGGATAGTACAGTCGGTAGTGCGCTTTCCCGCGAAAGGGAAAGGTCCCAGGTTCGAGTCCCGGTTCCGGCACACTATTTTAATCTGCCAGGAAGTTCCATATCAGCGCACACTCCGCTGCAGCGTGAAAGTTTCATTCTAGGTTTAAGTAGTTTGTACGCTACGGACTGATGACCACGCAATTTGATCCGATAGATTTACAGACATTTGAACATTTGAACTCACTTAGGAAATATGAAAATAGAGATGAGATTAAAAAACATTGGAAGGACTAATAATTTATTCAGAATCCTTCATTATTTGTATCTCAGCATATAATCTATAACGCTATCGGACCAGCTTCTCTTGCGACGACTCTAACTCGAGTTGATTGCTCACACTGAGACGGACTGATTTGTAATTCTGCTTTCCGCTCTCACTATGAAGCCAGGAAGTAAACATTGTTTATTTACGTCAGAGCCCCGCTTTGTGCTGTGCTGGGGGCTGTTGCCCACTACCGCGATGGCCAGCTGGCTGGTTTCCGCCAAGCCTTGCCTTGGCACCAGCCATGGTTGACCGGCTTGCCCGTAGCTCGCAAGCCATGGCTAATACAGCAAGACTCAACCCTTGAAGTACGAAAAGTTTCTGCAAACCTACCCTAACGTGTATTATAGACTACCACGCCTAGAGCTATTTTGCTATAAAATGAGCAGCCATGTTATCTTTTGACACTTCATTCAAATATTTAACGAAGTGAAAGAATTGAATAATGATAAACGTAGTACCACATAATGTTTCACATAGATAGCAATCACATAACACAGAAAATTATTCTCTCTGCATTAGATCTAGACGTAATGAATTATGTAGTTATCTTAGAAATGTAAGCATGTTGTAAAGCCGGCCGCGGTGGCCGAGGGGATTCAGGCGCTCCAGTCACGGTCTGCACGGCCACTACGGTCGGGGGTTCGAATGCCGCCTCGGGAATGGATATTTGTGCCGTCCTAGCCCATAAGTAGTTTGTAAGTTTAGGGACTGATGATCCCATAGTTAAGTCCCATAAGCTTAACAAACATTTGAACATGTAAAATCAAACAGTTCTGGTGGCAACAACACAAATGTATACATGTAGTATATCATTCACGTTTTGTGTACTTATAAAGTGTTTTCAATGTGTCTGTCAACAATAAGTGCTAAACAACGGAAATTACCTCCTGCTGGGGCTCTTCATTTACACGATTGTTCTGTTATTCACAGTGAAGTGTTTCGTAATGGGTTCATATAACCGCTTCAGTTTCTCGACTGTTCCACGCTTATACTAAGTTCGAAATACTACTACTACTACTGCTACTACTACTACTGCTAATAATAATAATAAATACAAGTACCAAATAGCGTATGTGCAAGTTATAATGTGATATATTCTTTCAACTTTCTCGACGGCCTCTCTATGTTCCATCAGGTAATAACAGCACACTACTCAGCAGTACTGCATAAGAGAGGGAACAATTGTAGGGTTGGCAGTCTCCTTAGGAGACGTGTAGATCTCCTAATGGTAGTGTCCATAACAGAGCGTTTGTTTCACCTTCGCCAAAACATGTGTTATTCACAGTTAACATTGTTTTTAATTGCACCCGCAGGAATTTCGTTGTATGTATAACCTTCAAATTTGTTTTGCTTATCGATATCTAGAATGGTGACGAAATTCTGAGTACTTATGTTCAGAGCCAAATGCATATTGATGTTTAAGGTCAATTGTCGCCATTTGCACCTTGAAGATACAAATTCAAATTCATTTCGCAATTGACTTTGCTTTTCTGAGGCAGTAGTGGGCAGCATTAACTGCCTCAAATAGGCAATATTCTGATTGCTCATTAAATATTTCGAATATATATTCGAATTAGGAGAAGTCTACTTTACTTTGCTGGAAGAATTACACTAGCCACGTCCTTTTCACTAGATGACTCCTCGTCTGTTACTGCAAACTATTACCTTGCAGATAGGACATCACGAGTCCAGTCTCACAACTCAGGAAAGCGATATGGTTCGAAGTTGATTATGGCTGAAGATAGTTTTTCTCTCTTTTACTTTTTTTATGCTTAAGGGACTTAACTGCGGGGTCATCAGTCCCTGAACTTACAAACTACTTATGAACTACCTTATGCTAAAGACGACACAAACATCCATGCCCGAGGATTAGAACCTCCAACGAGGAGCGGCCTCGCGCATCGGAGCATAGCATCTCAATGCGATTGGCCACTCCACTGAGGCGTTGAAGATACCAAAAATCGTTTTGACTATAAATATGAAATTAGTTTGAGAGTACTCAGTAGATCATGAAAATATAGTATCATCAAAGTCTCACAAGGAGTAAAGATTTAGAAACATTTGCCGGTTTGATGTTAATTTTTCTAGATATTTCATAACGCTGGAAAAAGTATTTGTTCAAAAGTCCTGCTACATGTCGATATCAATACAATGTATCTGTAACTCAGTGGATTACTTTTATTTTCCTTATATATCTGTGCAACATTCCATTCGTCTCCCTCACTATAAATACATCAACGCTCGACCTCACGCCGTAGGAGAAGTAATTAAGTCATGCATAATGTGTGCACAAGATGTTCTCCTACGGTGTTGGACCACTCGAGAAAGACATTGCCTGTAGACAAATGACCTTCCTGGTACGACTATGGTAGTGAAATGACAACACGGTGGATCATGTGATAGTTATACTGATTCTTGGAATGACAGAGAAGAATCTAGATTAAAAGAAATAATCCGACACAAGCTGCTTGTGGCCACTGAGTGCACGCATTGGGGAAGTTGAAGAGTTGTGCCCAGCCGGAATTCGGGTCCAGTTCCTACTGCTATCTGAGCAGTTACGGTAACCACTACATGAGCGGGAAAACAACGATCATCGCAGGTGCACGGGCTACCACTCCTCTCCCCCCTGGTCACACACAAGACTCAAACTTCCTCACACTTCTCACGTAGTTGCCGTTTCCAATTTGCACTCACTGCTCGTGGCATTTTGCCGATTACCACGAGAGTTCAGGCGTAGTGTGCATTTGCGCTGAAGGCTGTAGTTGTTCTCGTCTTCCCCTTAATTACGTATATTTATGTGGTGTCTGTTCTTTCGAAGGAACAGTCACGACACATATATGTATATAGAAGAACCTTTCAAGATTCACTTATTGGTGGTATTCCAATTAAAATGTCTGAAAATTGAACTTTGATTGTCATTTACTTATCACATATATGATTACAGACAAGGGTGATGAATTTCACGTAGCAACTACAACTATTCTCGATCTATACTTTCTGAATTACCTGCATCGGCCTTCACAAGGGCAATGAGGAGGCGATTCACGCTGCAGCTGTTCGCTCCCTTCATGAAAATGTCGACGCTCTTTAAAGATTAAGAGGCAGTAGCTCTCAGTTACAAATTGGAGCCGGCCGCGGTGGCCGAGGGGACTGAGGCGCTCCAGTCACGGTCTGCACGGCCACCACGGTCGGGGGTTCGAATCCCCCCTCGGGCATGGATATTTGTGCCGTCCTTAGTTGTAGGTAGTTCATAAGTAGTTTGTAAGTTTAGGGACTGATGACCCCGTAGTTAAGTCCCTTAAGCTTAACAAACATTTTACAAATTGGAGCGAAAGTAATATTTTACCCACTCTCTGACAGAGCTACAAACTGCTATATCGAATTGAGAAATATTTGTGACAGATTATGCTGCTGTCTAGTAAGCACCTGAGAAAATCAGAGCCAATTTTAAAATGATATTGAAGTTGTATCTTCACGATGCAAATTCGACAATTGACCCTAAACATCAATATGCGTATAGTTCACCACATGATTTTCGTCAGTCCTTGAGAAATCGATAAACAAAACAAATTTAAGGATTATACACCTAAAAAAATTTCTGGTGGGTACAATTTAAAACAACGTTAAATACAAAATATGCATGTTTTGGTGAAGATAAAACAAGCGCCTGTTATTGACACAACCATTAGAAGATTAAAACGTCTACCTAGGAGGCTATAAACCCTACAATTGCTCCACCTCTTCCGCAATATTGCCGAACAATGTGCGATTATTACATGACGGTATAAAGGGAGGAGCCGGCCGCGGTGGCCGAAGGGACTAAGGCGCTTCAGTTACGGTCTACACGGTCACTATGGTCGGGGGTTCGAATCCCCCCTCGGGCATGGATATTTGTGCCGTCCAAGTTCGTAAGTAGTTCATAAGTAGTTTGTAAGTTTAGGGACTGATAACCCCGTAGTTAAGTCCCATAGACAAAAAAGAAAAAAAATAGAGGGAGGACACGTTTTTCTCGATTTTCGTATAAGCGTGGAACAGTCGAGGAACTAAAGCGATCCCATGAACCCATTACGAAAAACTTCATTATGAATAACAGAACAATCGTGTAAATGAAGGGCCTCAGCAGAAGTTATTTCTGTTTCGTAGCACTTATTGTTTCATAGACAATGACAACACTTTATAAATGCACAAAACGTGAATGATATACTATATATATATATATATATATATATATATATATATATATATATATATATATATATATATATATATATTTGTGTTGTTCCCACCAGAATTGTTTATTTTTAAAACATATGTAGTTTTCTAGGTTGAATACATATTTTCTTGTGTCATAAATCTAATGCAGAACGCTGAAAAGATAGTTTCCTGTGTCGTATGATTGCTATCTAGGTAAAACATTATGTGGTAGCTGCGTTTATCATGATTCTATTCTTTAACTTCATTAAATATTGAATGAAATGTCAAAAGATAAAGTGGCTGCTCATTTTATAGCAAAATAGCTCTAACTGTGGTAGTTGATACTACACTTGGGTAGGTTGGCAGAAACGTTTGAGCCTAGTTTTGCGGTCTGTGCCTGTATTAGCCGTGGCTCAAGAGCTATGGGCTGGCCGGTCAACCACAGCTCGTGCAAGGCGAGGCTTGGTGGAAGCCAGCAAGCTGGCGGTCGCGGTGATGCCCAACAGCCCCCAGCACAGCGCAGAGTGGGGCTCTGACGTTAATTCAGAATGTTTACTTGCTGGCATCATAGTTAAAGGAGACAGACGAAATACAAATCAGGCCGTCTCACTGTGAGCAATCAACTCGAGATAGAGTCATCGCTCTTACTGAAGAGAAGTTGGTCTGACAGCATTATAGATTCTAAGCTGAGATGTATTATGAAAGAAACAAATAATGAGGGATTCTGAATAAATTATCAGTACTTTAAAATGTGTTTTATTTTTTATTTTTATTTAAAATATCCTAAGTGAGACTATAGAAGAAACAAAATATGAGTTTGTTTTTTCTTTGAGCTGCTTTTAAATTGATTTTTTTAAAATATGCAGTTCATTTATTATCCTATTTTATTATAAATTTATATAACTAGAGACAGTGCTCGGCGTCAGTATGTCAAAGAAATTAAGTGAAAGGAAAAGCATTGAATTAAAGAAAGTATGGAGGTCTGGGTTCGATTCCCGCCCGTGGCACAAATATTAATTCAATGCTTCTCATTTCACTCAATATCCTATTTTTATTCATTTATACCTAGACTCCATGCATACAGAGTAATCAGTTTAGATGGACGCTGTTAAAGTAACTTTTCTTATTTCAAATACGTCTCTCTCCTCCCATCCATCCATTAATGCACTCTCCGTTCTTAACAAAATATGCAAACGACTTGTATTTATTCGTTGTTAATTTTTCCTCCTTTCTCTCCGTCACCTCCCTTACATTATAACCTCAGTTGCCCTTTTGGTCTATTCCCCCAAAAATCTGTAAAAAAATTGTGGTTTCAGTTAAAACAATACTGTCTCTTTTAATGTCTGCTTTCTTTACTGGCCATGGGTTCTCTCTATGAATCAGTGTTCTTTTATATCTCCGATAATCCATCCTTCGTTCTGTAAAACATTCGCTCATTTTCTCTCTGCCCTAAAACAAATTGTGATATATAAGTAAGGAGTACTTTGCAAGCATTTCAGTCTTTTATTTTCCAGTTCTGCACTCCTTTTCATTCCTAGATCCTGCCCTCCCTCCTGCTACCCCTCCCTTGAAATAT
Organism: Locusta migratoria; assembly: GCA_026315105.1. NCBI lineage: Eukaryota > Metazoa > Arthropoda > Insecta > Orthoptera > Acrididae > Locusta > Locusta migratoria. The sequence goes on along the minus strand of CM048744.1, from coordinate 274,506,591 downwards.
TTATCTGCATCTCCGTGCTTCTTTTCACAATTTTGTGCTTGACAGATTTTTTAAATCACTTTTATTATTTCTCTGTCGTTGACTCTCGAAAAGCACGTGGATATAATGGACAACTGAACCTTATCGTGGAAGCACTATTGTCGCCATTAAAATGGACATCTATTCCGACAAATACCAGTATCCAAGCTTCGAAATGGCAGAGACTGAAGTTCTCCCCCATCCTTCCCAGTTGGATATTATGCTTCGCATGCAATCGCATTTTCGATGCGACATTGTATCAGAATCCACATTGCTGTTTTGTAACCTCAGTATGACTATTGAAGGCAACCACACCGTGAAGAATAATTGCTCGACACACTTGCCAGTTATCGGATACCTTGTCACTGACCATACTAGTAAATCACAGAAACCTCCTTCATCGAAGTCTGTTTGTGTTCCTGAACGTGGTGAATAAATGTCAAAACGAAGTTACTTTACGAATTACAAAATTTTTAATGCATCATCCACGATCCTCATAACTATAAAAATGCCTAATATCCAAGTTATCGCGGCAACAGCTACCCAACAATCTTTATTATAATGAGCTCATAGTTAAATAAGCTTATTACAGAATGCCATACCAAATCATAATGTAGCATACTAAAACGTAGTATAATATCATGCAAAATCCGCGATAAGGCGCCTCACACTACGTGGCCATCCCATGCGGCCATGAATGTCTTACCTAGCCACACACCTCTGAGCTCCTTGACTGGTCGCTCTGTCTAATGTGTACTCCATTATGACAAATCATTATGCCAACGCATCTGTAATTCGCTGGAGGCCGGGATGAGGTTAACTTGTAATAGCTAAAGTCTGGGTCCGATACCCGCTGGGGGTAACAGTTTTTAACGGCCACAAAAATACCATCTACACCTCCAGTAACTCCAATGAAGAACGCTGGACTATGCCTTGTTTCAAATCAAAATTGCACATGTCCATGCGCTACTAAATTAAACAAAGTTTTCGCAAAATACCAAACCCCTTCCACGTCTCTACAAACGGTGTGATTCTAATTACTGGTGAACGACAATGTGACAGTTGAAGCCTCATGGTGTCAGGTCAAGAGTGACTGTATGTGCAGGATTGAAGTACCCGGGAGAAACAATAAATATATCAGCAGTATTCCTTCCTATTGTACAATAGCAAATGGTGCTGGGTTCGAGTCCCTGCCGAGGAAAAATTAATTGTATCGTCGTTTCAGGTACCAGTATAACGCTATTTCTGAACATATTTGATATGTGACATCTGATTGTGCTTAGTTAACAAATCATTAATGCACTGTATTCTATTCCACAACTTTATTATGTATGACATCTGTGAATTGCACTGTATTACATATCTTCAGCGGTTACCTCTCAGCAACAATAGGAGCTTCATGCAACTCCTGGTGCAGTGCTAACATTATCATTTATTTCTGGGTACAGACATCGGTCTAAGAAACTAATGAAAACGTCAGTGTTTTACGTCCATTTATGCCAAGAGATACGCGCAACTTAAACGTGGCCTCTGAGCGGAGAACGTTGGGAGCTGAAGCTTGCACTCAGCTCATAGCGGACTGGCTGTTAGAACAAGCCCCGCCTCTTTCCCCCAGTGCCGGCAGCTTACGGCGTATAGATTACAGGTTTTAAAAGAAACAACATGTAAGGGGTTAAGGCGTTACAGATGGAACACGAAATTAAGTATCACTTTAATGTTTGAGCAATAGAAAAGTGGAACGCATATCTACGAAATGTTAATATTTGAAACGGACTTATTAATCGGATGTAGCAACGCTCTCTGCCTCTTTTTATTGTCGTAACTGAATAACAATCAGAATTAACATTTTTTCACACCACTTTCAAGGACAGCCTTTTTTCTTATAAAAGAAGTCGTCGGGGTATGTGGACTTATTTTAGCAAATAACAAAGTGGAAGACAATAATGAATACGGAGCACAAATCAACAATACATTGACGAGGTCTACGGTGTGTAATGTTACGAGGTAAGGTTGCCAGAGAGCATAAAACTTCCGCCGATCAGAGAGGGGCCACGAAAAAGTGTGTGACCTGTAATCGCATCTCGATCAGGCATACAACTGTTGTTTGCTTAACAGTGCGTTTAGATTCAGATCATGAACAAAAACATATCATGTCACTAAACAAGTGTGATAACGTATCTAACTTTTCACTTATTGCAACTAAATTTAATTTACAAGTGTTACTGTCTCATCTAAAATGACGTTTATTCTAATATTTGTTGTACGAAAGTATTGGTTTGTACCTTGCCTGAAGGAGAAATAGGAGACTTACGTAGTACCTATTGTGGGTAGGTAATAACTGTACTGTGCAATGATTTGACGACCTGCGGCGCAGCTGTGTAATGGTGGTTGCATAGCGTCAGGTGCAGTCTCCGCTTAGGAATTCAGAGGTGATCCACTTTTTTTGCTGTCAAGTGTACCTTAGGTACAGAAGTGACTATAACAGCACATTACATCCACATGCTAACACCTTTATTGGTAGTTTTCACTGACGCACATGTACATTACCATGAGGGCTGAGGTACACATACACACGTGGTTTCCGTTTTCAATTACAGAATGGAATAGAGTGTGTTTCGACATGTCAGGCCATTAGACGTTCAAATTGGTGGCCATCATTTGCTGCACACAATTGCAATCTATTGCGTAATGAATGTCGTACACCATGCAGTACATCTGGTGTAATGTCGCCGCAGGCTGCCACAATACGTTGTTTCATACCCTCTGGGGTTGTAGGCACATCACGGCATACATTCTCCTTTAACGTACCCCACAGAAAGAAGTCCAGAGGTGTAAGATCAGGAGAACGGGCTGCCCAATTTATGCGTCCTCCACGTCCTATGAAACGCCCGTCGAACATGCTTTCAAGGGACAGCATAGTGTTAATTGCGGAATGTGCAGGTGCACAATCATTCTGATACCACATACGTCGACGCGTTTCCAGTGGGACATTTTCTAGCTACGTTACCAGATCATTCTGTAGAAACGCGATATATGTTGCAGCTGTTTGAGCCCCTGCAGTAAAGTGAAGACCAATGAGGTGGTCGCCAATGATTCCGCACCATAAATTTACAGTCCACGGTCGCTGTTGCTCTACATGTCGGAGCCAGCGAGGATTTCCATGGATGAGTAATGCATGTTCCGTAGATTCACTGCCCCGTGGTTTGTGAAACCTGCTTCAACGGTAAACAGGTAGAACTGCAATGCATTCTCTTTTAAAGCCCATTGACGGAATTACACTCAATGATTAAAGTCATCACCATGAAATTGCTGATGTAGCGACACATGAAACGGGTGAAAGCGGTGACGATGCAGTATGCGCATGACACTATTTTGACTCAGTGCACCGGCTCTTGCAATGTCCCGTGTACTCCTGTGTGGGTTCACGGCAACAGCAGCTAACACACCAACTGCACCCGCATCTTCTGTGACGGACCTGTTACAGACCCGTTTACGTCCTACGACCATACCTGTTGCATACAGTTAGCGGTAGATGTTTTGAAATGTGCGGCACGTTGGATGCTCTCTGTCCGGGTGCCGTTCTGTATACACCCTGCAGGCTTCAACTGCATTTTTTCGACAGTCGCCATAGATAAGTATTATCTCCGCCTTTTCAGAGTTCGAATACACAATGGTTACAGTTCCTGCAACACTACACTATCACCGACGTCTGGTAACATAGTGTACTACAGTTAGTCTGCATGCAAAGACGAATGCAAAATATCAATAGCAGCAAGCGCCACATGCGGACACTGCGACAGCTAGACCAAACCACAACAGTGCACTACAGCCACACTCGTAAACACGGTCGTCATCGTCAACATGTCTCTGCAGATCCTGCTCGCCGACTGTGGCCCGTGTTTGTTACAACACGCAATTGAATGTCGGAGTTTCAACCGTCAACTTTAGGTTATAATATCTCCGGATGTAATTAACATTTTACAATGCAACATACGGCACTAATTACGTATTTGTTTATATGTTCAGATGTTCTAACAAAACTGATGGAGTTCCATTAAAAAAAACGTAGGTTTGTGTTTAAAAATATACTTCCGTGCATTTTTTTATGGTTTGTATTAACAAATTACACTAGCCTCTCTCCTCACGTTCGGTCTGTGGAATCGGGTTGTCAGTATTTGATGTGGTTTACGAAATATATCCAGCGGTAATGTTAGGTGACCCACCCTGTGTACTGCCTGAATTTAAAACGTCCACAGATTGGTTCTAACATCTCGTATATAGTTGTCAATGCTTCGGCACTATAGATCTTCTTGGCAACATCCACAAATTCGTCAAATTACATGTTCCATATCATATTTATACTAATTTATAATGCTTTGGTAATAATAAAGAAATGATTGTATAAACGTGTCTTTGTCTGGCACAAAGGATTAAAAAGGTACAAGATCTTATTGTTGTAAGAAATCTAACACGGGAGTTATCGCGTGACAATAATATACGCGAGCGACCATGGGATAATTTCCATTCTCCCATAAAGATCGACTACTGCGCAGCAGTGTTTGTAGGAGTGGAACGGGGGCAGCAAAGGCGTACAAAGCTCGCGTACCATGCCCGAACATTACACAGTAATCTCCCTTTCTTAACAAGAACAAGTCTTCTGGTCCGGACTGTATACCGATTAAATTTCTATCTGATTATACTGAAGCGATAGCTCCTTACTTAACAGCCACATACATCGGCTCTCTCAAAGAAGGATCTGTACCAAAAGATTGGAATGTTGCACAGGTCACACCTATATTCAAGAAAGGCAGGCCTATTTCATTGACTTCAATTTGCAACATGGTTTTGGAACATATCCTGCATTCAAATATTATGAGTTATCTCGAACAGAATGATTTATTGGCCCAAGGTCAACATGGATTTACAAAATATCGTTCATGCGAAACATAACTAGCTCTTTACTTATACGAAGTGATGTGTGCTATTGACAAGGGTTCGCAAATTGATTCCGTATTCCTTGATTTCCAGAAGGCTTTTGACACAGTACCTCATAAACGACTTTTAATCAAATTGCGTGGTTACGGTATATCGCCCCAAATTTGCGACTGGACAGGGAATTTCCTCTCAGAGAGGACACAGTTCGTACTATTCGATGGTAAGGCATCGACTAAAACAGAGGTGATATCGGGCGTTCCATAGGGTAGTGTTATTGGTCCTCTGCTGTTCCTTATTTACATAAACGATTTAGGTGAAAATCTAAGTAGCTCTCTTAGGTTGTTTGCAGATGACGCCGTCATTTACCGTCTAGTAAAATCATCTGAAGATCCAAACCAACTGTAGAACGATTTGAATAATCACTATGGTGTAAAAATTGGCAGTTGAGTCTAAATAATGACAAGTGTGAAGTCGTCCACATGAGTACGAAATGAAATCCGTTAAACTTTGTTTACATGATAAATCAATCAAATGTGAAAGCCGTAAAATCCACAAAATATCTAGGAATTACTATTACTTCAAACTGGAAAGAACACGTAGAAAATGTCGTGGGAAAGTCGAACCAGAGACTGCGTTTTATTGGCAGAACCCTTAAAAGATGCAACAGAACTACTAAAGAAACTGCATACACTATGCTTGTCCGTCCTTTTTTGGAGAATCGCTGCCCAGTTTGGGATCCTTATCAGGCGGGTTTGACGGAGGACTAAGAAGGGCAGCTCGTTTTGTATTGTCACGATACAGGGGGAGACAGTGTTACGGAAATGATACAGGATCTGGGATGGGAATCATTACAACAATGGCGCTTATCGCTGCGGCGTGAGCTACTTACGAAACTACAATCGCTAACATTCTCCTCTGAATGCGAAAACATATTGTTGACTCCCAAGGTAGAAAAGATCATCAGCATAAAATACGAGAAATCAGAGCTCAAACGGAAAGATTAAGGTGTTCATTCTTCCCACGCTATTCGAGAATGGAATGGGAGATAAAAGAGTATAACGGTGATTAGGCACTTAAATGTGATTTGCAGAGGATCCCATGTAGATGTAGATGTTTCTTTGAACCATAAAATGTACATGTACATTGAAATAGAAAGCGGAGGCGTAGCAGCACTTCATTAGACGGTCCGCCTTCCCGCAGTCCACCGTGCTTTGTGCAGCAGCGTCGCATTCCCTCCCCGCCTCTCCTCAGACAGTTCCTCGGCGGCAGACAGCGGGAGCAGCCCCTCGCTGGCCCGCCTGACCCTCGGCTCGCCTGCGAGTGTGCCGGGAACTCGCCGCCGTCTGTCCCGACCCTGGTAGACTACTCGGGGCGCGCTGGCCGGCGCACAACTCAGTTAGCAACGGTCTTCGGCGTCTGAGGGGCGGCCGCCGAGTTGGTCGGCAGGCTGCTGCTGTCCTCACTCCTCACTCCTCCCCAGCCCGAGCAAGACCAGAGGAGCGCTAATCGCATTACGTCTCAGGTGGACGGCTCATCACCCCACTGCCGCGCACCTCCTGCCTGCTGCAGCTGCTGCCGTCGGCAGCTGCCGTCCGCGAGGAATCGCTGAGAATCAGGGGCCACTAGGAATGTTACTCCCAACTCTGATACACCCGGACTGCAGATGTCTCCGCAGTGGCATTACGACTCGGACTTCCAAAGTTCGTAGTGGAAGAACACAGCCCACCATGATCAAAATCAAGAAGGGCTGTGCATTAATTAGAATCACAAAGAACCTGGACGAATGTTGATACGATTAACGCTCTGATGATTCCACGCAAACTTGATTATGCACATAAACTAAGGCGACAAGTCATAGGTTTCCAACGAATATCGTACGTTATTACATTTTGCCCGGAAAATCACAACAATGACACGTGGCATAGACTAGGAGTCTACATCTTCACATACACTCCGCAATCCACCGTAAGGTGCGTGGCGGAGGGTACACTGTACCTTGTCTTAGTTATCTTAACGCGAGATGTAAGTAGGCGGTAGCAAGATCGTTCTGCACTCAGCTTCCTCAACAGAATTTCTTCAAATGAACGTCGTTCTTCCTCCACCTATTCCCATTTGAATTCCTGGAGCATTTCTGAGACACTCGCGCATTGGTCTAACCTAGCTGCTTATATATCTTTCTTTAAACTGATCTGCTGCGGCTGCCAAACACTTATTCTTTCATCAGTGCGGATTTACTACGAGGCCCTTACTATTACGGGAATTAGATTACAAAACTAGTAAAGATAAAGTTGGGTAGGGTAAAGTTGTGAGAGGAGGCATACGTGAATAATTCCGTGCAGGTGGGGTGATCGCTGTGTCCTAACTGGTGTAAGAGTCACGCAACTGCCCAGAAAGCAGACGACCCGGATTGATATCCCACCTAGGTACTCATTTTCAACTTTACCCATTCGCAGTTAATGTCATACATTCCGAGAATATGAACTTCAGGAAGACTCAAGACGTGGTCGTACAAGCGTTTTATACGAGGTCTCCTTTACAGATGAATTACATCTTCACAAAATTCTCCCAATAAACCAAAGTCGGGTCCTTATGCACAACTGTCCTTACATGCTCGTTCCATTACATATCGCTCTGCAATGTTACGCTTACATATTTGAACGACGCGACTGCATCATGATGCTCACACTACTAATGCTGTATAAGAACATTGTGGGACTGTTTCTTCTACTCATGTGTATCACCTTACTTTTTCTACATTTAGAGCTAGATCCCATTCTTCACACCTACTAGAAATTTTGTCTAAGTTATCCTGTACGCTATTACAATCAATTAGAGACGACTCCCTCTCATACACCACAGCATTATCGGCATACAGCCGCAAATTACAATGCCTATCAAATCATTTACATAGATAGAAAATAATAGGGGTCATATCACGCTTTCCTGGGGCAAGCCTGACCATACAATCGTCTGTGAAGAACAGTCACCGTCGAGAACAACGTAATGCATTGTTACTTTGGAAGCATTCCAGCCTGTCACAAATCTGTGAACCTATTCCATTTGCTCGTATCTTCGTTAGCAGCCTACAGTGTGGCACCACGTGAAATGCCTTTTTGAAATCGAGAAAAAACACAATTTGTCTTGTCCTTCATCCATGGCTCGCACGATGTTATGTGAGAAAGGGGCAAGTTGAGTTTTACACGAACGATGTTTCCCAAACTCCTAGAAAGAAGCATGTCCGTTTCAGGGACGTCTAGGAGTACTGAGCCATATTTCCCCTACAGCCATCCGTCACTACATAAATGTATTATATCGGATAAGTGATCGATGGGAATCATTTCAGGTAATCTGGCTGATTACATAATTCCCTGGATTCGTACAGAATGTTTTTCAAAACGGTCGTCCGGTGACATAACGAATTGTGTGCCATAAAAGTTCCTCCGTTGCTTGGTACTTGAAATCTAAATAAGTAAATGACCATAACTATTTCGTATCAATGATCGGTTCAGTAGAACCATAAAGTCCATTACTCTGAAAGCAAAGCCCGTCGTGGGCTTTTACGCTTTCTGATGGTCCATGGTCCGTATAGTGTAGATTTATACTGGACAGGAAAGAGATCCAACCAGATTTGTGACTGTGGAGCCGAAGTGGGCACCCCAAACCATATCGTCTTCGATTGCCTCATTCGTGCACAACTTGTCTCTGATCTGGGGCAAATAATCAAAAGTGACAAGTGGTTTATGACTTGTGTGACGGAAAACAAGCGTACAACTAGACGAAGTAGACGTATAATATCTACTTACGCGCAGCAACTTTACAGCAGATAAATATGGCGGCGCGAGAACACGTCTACCACTAATTACTGGCACACGTTAGCAATTTTTCTTAAAAGAATTCATCCTGAATGTGATGAGAGCACCCCATGAGTCAGGGCGATACTATGGGAGACATGGATGGTACAGACAGATGTGTTGGATGACTTCCCATCTTGCGAAAAGGGCTAGGGGAAGTAACCTGTATAGGAAAAGGTACACATACGTGTGTTGGATGACTTTCCCATCTTGCGAAATCAAGGGGTAGGGGAAGTAAACTGGAAAAGGCGATGGATTGAGACAAATTTGACTGATTCCACGTAGTGGTGCTCCAGGACTAGACAGTAGGATTTCAGAGCACCTGTAGTGGGAGAGAGTTGAATGATAAATTTGAGAGAATATAAAGCAATCTAATTAGTTTAAACAGGCAATGGTTCGCTAAGTGGTAGAAACGGGCCTCGTCCTCGTCTTAAGGGATGTGTACTGGTCTTCATGCCTCGCTAAGTGGCGGTTAATAGTGAAGTAGAGATAACTCTCATATAACAACAACCTATGTAATGACACATTGCATTATACACAGCTGTAGTTATAAGTAGAGTGTGTATCAGCCTCTAGCGTTCCGTGCGTATTCTCAACATTATGCTCGAATTACCACGCGATATTGAGACAAATCCACTCTTTCCACACATTTATTTGCTATTACGATTAGTTTGTACCGCGTTGTCTGCAAAGAAGCACCACCTCCTTTTCGCAGAGCAACCACATAATATAAAGTAATATGTAAATAAATGTACCACAGAAGCAACAAGAAAGTTGAGGAAGCGTCGCTAAAAGGGCCATTTACACATAGCGTCTTAACCAAACAAAAAGGAACCAAGTTAAAGTCAGCGCTTAGTAGATTTTTCCGAATATCATGTGACATTTCCACCTAAATGTTGAGGTCACAAAATCTGTTCTGCGCATCTGAATGCTCACCCCAGAGATATTTCTGCTCTCTGCCTGCCACTAGAGATAATATACACACACGAGCGACAAACTCCTCAGAAACGTCTCTGCATTCATAATTGTTCGTTACAATATTATGATTAAAATTTGCTATTACTTACTTTTGGTGCGGACTACATTAAGATAGATTAACACATCTTATTTCGCAGAGACAATTGCACTTAGTTATAATCCAACTTCTGAATATATAGTTCTGCTACACAAGATCGATTTCAACTTCATGGTTTACGAAGGACACGCATTAGCTGAAACAGTGGCCGATGCTGTTAACACAGTCAAGACAATTCACTGGAAATACTATATTTCATGGAAAGTTCTCTACAGGCGATCAGCTGACGTCATTCCTTCAACGATTAACCAGACTTACTTTATCGCACATTAACACCACCATGAAGTCTTATTTAAACGGACATGAACTGCTCTGTTGATCGAATTACCAGACTTCAAGCATTCGTCGAGTTTTCGATAACAGGGAGTACTGCATACAGATAACTACATTGTTTCCAGTGTTACACTGTAACATACTAATACTTCAGCATACACTTACTGTGAGAGATAAACACTTCAGTACTACACCATAGAACCGATACATGACGATGTTATTATTATTACTATTTCTCATCTCAACGATAGAAGTGTTTTCAGAATTACACACTGCAGACAATTACACACTGCAGTTCCAACTTTATTAACACAACCTAACACTGAATTTACATCGTTCCGGAGTACGGACTTAAATTAAATTCACTTTTTTTATGAGAATCTTTATGGACATTCATCGTTTTCGACAATGATTTCTATGTAAATTTGACATCTTGGCTATGGGAACTGAGTTTATTGACAGAGGGATACAACAAGGATTCTGTTTTTGCTGATCTAGGTTCGGAACCCTAAAAAACCATGATATGCACACGTCCCTCTTTAACAACCGTTGCGAAGCACAGACATATAAGCTAATACAGTATAAATCAACTTTTAATTCTTTGTTGTCCAGGAAGAACACTGAGAATGAAAGCGATAAGAGGCTAGATCACTCATGCAAAAACGAAAAAAGAATGCGTGACAAATTTAATCAAAATCCTCAAATATTAGCGTAGTGGCACTTTACCCCCAGAAGAGACAGCCGAAGGAGGAGGGATTGTTGTTGCAGGCATCTGATGCCGGTAACAACTACGCTTCTGATGCCGACAACAACAACGCCTCCTCTCCCAGCTATCTCCTCTGGAGGTAAAGTGCCTGTACGCTAACAGTTTGTAATCTTCTTTTACCCCGTAACGCGGCTTTTATGCTGAATACCTGTGTCAGTGTAATGTTTTATATCAGATGTAGGCCATTGGTTGATGAAAATTTACTCTTTTAGGCATGGGATTTCATTCGGTTTTTAATACATGTTTGACGGAGCCCCACTTGTTGAACAAAAGGGATTTTATGTGTAGTTTTATAGGCAAGTTGGTTACAATTCGAGAATAATGATGGGGATCACTAGTTTAAAATTAATGTAACATATGGGTATGACCTGAATGACGTGAGCATCTGATATGCAAATTTAATTTGCGAAACCGGTCGTGAGTTCTTAGTAAAGAATTTTTAACAGTCTCAACGGTGTGTTGTCAAGAAAATGAATCAATTCGACTGTGGTTGCCCAATGAATAAAGTATTGTGTTCAAACTTGTAAGTCATTTTCAGCTAGGTTTCCGGATACTCTTGATAACATATTGTACGTACAGCAAAATAATCCTAAACACAGCTTATATTTAAGTTTTCATGTTGAAATTATTAATTACGTAAAATTCACTACCACTGTGGAATACGACAGCTGATTAATTAACATAGAATAAGAATTGGGAAGTCCTTGCTAGAGTCGCAAATATAGATGATCAAATGTTTGTATAGCTTATGGGACTTAAATACGGGATCATCAGTCCCTAAACTTACAAACTACTTATCAACTAACTAATACTAAGGACGGCACAAATATCCATGCCCGAGGGGGGATTCGAACCCCCGACCCGACCATAGTGGCCGCAAATATAGAGGAGGATAATGAAGCTACCCGCTATTCTGGAAGATAAAACATATTTAAATAAATAAAATATTACACATTACTGCTTTTTTACTAGTTTACTCTAATTTCAGAATGCAGTAGGTTCTCGATTTCGAGTTGGGTGGCTTTAGTGATAAAAAGTATCTCTTAGTGTGGTGATGCATGCATCGTATTTAGTAGCACTTATTGTCTAATTGCATAGAGTGGGAAGTGTTGTGCCGTATTGTAGAGTTGGTAATAATGGCGATTAGAAATCAGATGAACTCGCAAAGAGGTGAGCAGTTTCGGACAGAGGCAGGAGTACGTGACCAAATGCGAGTGTTGCGTGTTGCATCAGAAGCAGAAAGAAGCAGTGGACTTGAGGACGCGCGGCCGTCAAAACGGTAAATAGCGATACACGGCCGGCGTATGCTGTACGTTTATTTATTTATCGTATGGCATATAACAGCAGCATATATACAAATATAATAAAACAAAGAACAAGAATATATACAAATATCAGTAAAAGATTGTACGAGAGCTCATTTTCGGTACATGTGAATGATCAATGATATATTATGACAGAACACTTGGAATTACGACATGTGTCATGTGAGACAAGCTTTTGGCTACACATCAATGTCCAGATCTTGAATCCACTTCATAGCCTGAGGTGTGGCTTCTGTAAAGTCCTCAGCAGAGCCACTATATTTTCTTTTTGGACACACTCTTATGATTTCTGCTTCTGATGCGATTGAGCTTAGTCTAGTCTTTTTTTGCGAAGTTCAACCCTTTTAGTTCTTTTGAGGGATCACTTATGAGGTGATGATTACAGACTGAATTCTCCCATTCCTTTTTCCAGTTCTCTCTTAGGTTGAAGGTGACCTCCTCTCTTATATAGCAGTTATTCCATATCGGTTTTCGTGATTTCAAACGGTAATTTGGCAAATTTTTTATTACATCCTGCATAGGTAAACATTTTCCTTCATTTATTTTTATTATTTTTTCCCCATTCTTTATAAGATAATTTTTGCCTTCTTAATTTTGGTGGAGCAATATTAGCGATGACGGAGAGCCACAGTGTTGGAGTAGACTTTAATATTCCGGAGATTATCCGCATGGTTTCGTGGAGCTGTACGTATATCTTGTTGGTGTGGTGGCTTCTCTCCCAGACCGGATCACAGTATTCGGCAGTGGTGTAGACTATCGTTGTTGCTGCTGTTCGCAGTGTGGATGCATTTGCACCCCAAGAACTTCCCGCCAGTTTTCTAATAATATTATTTCGTGTTTTAGTTTCTGGCCAACATTTTAAGGTGTTCTTTATAGGCGAGGGATCTATCAAGTGTAACACCCAGATACTTAGGATGGAAGTTGTGTTTCACTCTCTGTTGGTTAAATAGCACAGACAATTGTTGATTGGCTATATTATTGTTGAGGTGAAAAGCGCAAACTTCAGTCTTAGCCGGATTTGGGCACAAACGCCAGTTTCTGTAGTATGACGTGACGTGGTGTGACGTGTAAACAACCTCCAAGATGGTACACCCCGGGCAACGTCCTTCGAAGAAAGGACGGCGAAAGTCGACACAAATGGCGACCGTACTGGATCAGCGATCCCTCACGGTCTGTACTAGCAGCAGTAAATGCTGTACGTGACGACATGCTAAACGTGAGTTACAGAGGTTATCGTCCCGGGAGAGTATCAATAGAAGAGGGCAGCCAGCGGAATTAATACCGGTCGAGAAGCGAGAATTGGCAGAGTTCGCCTACAAGCAGTAAAGTCGGGTAATTAGAATACGACAGTCCTGATCGAAAGTTGCTGTGCTGTTTATTGGCAACCCGTTTCAGTCCTACAGGACCATCATCAGGAGCAGGTGTCAACTGCACCAAGATGCCAAAGGCTGATGATGGACCTGTAGGACTGAAACCGGTTGCCAATAAACAGCACAGCAACTTGCGATCAGGACTGTCGTATTTTAATTATGTAAAACTAGCTTACACCCGCAGCTCCGCTCGCGTGTTGGTTGATTAAGATAGATAAGCTATCTTTCAGCAGTGTGCTATTTATTTATTCTTATATTTCCTTATTCGTATGCTTATCCTTACAGAGAAAGAGCTGAAGACATTGTAGCACGCATAGACCAAAGATATTGTCTGTGGCATCAAGCTTCGCTGAATGTAATGTCCTTCCCATAGAGTCGCAAGAGTCATCGCTGGCCTTCAGTACGATTTTTTTAAATAATTTGACGACTTTCAACCACCATATCTTCGACCCCCTTATAGCTATCGGCATGAGACTGCTACTGGTGTACAACGAGAGACTTCGGACAACACTTACTCACAGACCATTCATTTGCGTTCTGTAGTTTTCGCTGCTGAGCAAAATACTAACACACACACACGTAGAATTTTATATACACCGATTACTTTCCATCCAAACATAGTCCAGCCTTTTATCATTATCAACCCTCAAGCAACAATGCAACCAATAAAACCATTTTCAAAGAATAAATATAATTTTCAAAGAGTCATTATTGTTCCGCATTTCGCGTTATATTCTTCAAATTACTAAATATTTATCAGATCGCTATAAAACCCTGCCTAATATCTTCCTCAGGTTTAAATTAGTGACTGTACAAGTCTCTGCGTCTTGTCGTTCGGACTTGATAAGCGTAAACGAACAGACATTCAAATTAATATATATATATATATATATATATATATATATATATATATATATATATATATATATATATATATATATCCGATGCCCATAAAACCGTGCAAAAGCCTTCCCCGGGTAGACATTAGTAACTGTACAAATTTTTAGCTCTTTCTGTCTTGTCGTTCAGACGTGATAACCGTACAACCAACATTCACGTTTATAGATATAGATTTAAGATCGCTGTTCCCAAAAAAGAAGGTTTTAGAAAGTAAAGTTGGCGTTCGTTGGCGATTAGTGAAGTGTGTCGGGATCCGGCGACGCCGGGCCGAAGGGCACTCATGGGCTAGCAAAAATGTTCAAATGTTTGTAGATCTATCGGACCAAACTGCGTGGTCATCAGTCCGTAGCTTGCAAACGACTTAAACCTAGGTAAACCAACCTAAGGACAACACACATACCCATGCCCCAGGGAGGACTCGAACCTCCACGGCGAGCAACCGCGCGCTCTGCAGCGAGACGCTTTAGACCGCTCGGCTACTCCACCGCGGCATCGGCTAGCAACGGGCCACGGCACCTGAGTGCGCCCGAAGAGATCTGCCAGCCCGCGTCTACGCGCTATGACCACCGACTAGCTGTCAGCCACCAATTTCGCACACTTGACGGCGCCAGCAGCAACGGGTAGCAGCCCGCTACCCACCTCGGCACTGGTGACCTCCGCGGACAGAGCAGCTGAGCAGAGGGCGCCCGAGTCCCAGCCAGAGCACCATCGAGCGCGACTCCGCGAGAAGAGGGACGGGTGGCAGTTTACACGCGCCACTGGTCTCCGGGCCGCGAACGTGGCTACACCGGCGTGAAAAGCGGGGCAGCAAACATCTGGCCGGGTGTGGTCTGGAATCGCAGTAAAGGCGAGTCTACACGACGACAATACGTTTAATGAAACTGCGGTACTGACCAGTGCGCATGCGCGGCAGGCGTTCGCGCAACTCGTTGACGAAACTAAACAGTTTCGGCACCTTCCAACTTTGGCGAAACTGATTGCGCGTGTTTTTAGGTTAGGTTATGACCAATACAGAACAAAATACAACCTAAAGGTGGGAATGTGAGAAATATTTCGGTTACTGAACATATATGCGTTGCATAGGTGTTTGAGCGATTTTAATGCATGTTAGTGCTCTTCTGGCAATTATTTGTGAAATTAAATATTGATGGGTTGACGATTAGTGAATTGCACACTAAAATACATCCAATTCGAAATACCTATACGAAGTATGGCAATTGTTGATTTCGGAACACTGTACAAGTACTGCAGAGACGAATATCTACTTGACAAGAAACGTAAGGCAATTTGTAATTTCAGTTCTCGTAACAATGCTTCAGGCATAATAGTATCTCGTTTCTTTATTGCATTACTAACTCTGTTTGAAAGGAACGTGAACTGCTCCGGTGACATTCTAAATTGATTAAAATAACTTCTAGGGTCTTCAATCGCAATTTCTTTCAGCAAAGTCACTGATCAACAGAGCTGACGTCCTTTTTTAATCCATTCACGACCCCAAACACGTTTCTTATACTTTTTTATGTTTAGTCTTATGCAGCGACTTCACATAGACAAGCAATAGATTCGCCACAACTCGTAGAGCTAGCAAAACTTTCATTTTACGGCGACTACGGCACACACAAAACAACGAAACTGAAGTGTATTGTATTGGCGCCGTGTCTACAGACATACACGAAACTAGTTTCGCGCAATTCATTTCATGCAACTAGTTTCACAACCTAGTGTCGTCGTGTAGACTAGCCTTAACTCGCAGACGGCAGCAGGCCACCGTAGTAGACGCCTGCTGACGCCCACACTCCGTCCCGCCGCAATGCATTTCCAAAAATGATCATCACTAAGCCAACAAAGAAGAAACGCTCTTCTCGACGATATTACTAAATCCTCATTGAATTTGAAAACAGCCAACAGTAACATCACAACACCTAAGATGGCGGGGCAATAGTAACGCCGGTTACGAAACACAACAACGTGGAATAATTAAACAATAAAAATTACGCCAATAAGGCAACAAGAAGAAAAGTAAAAGGACATCAACCCAATATGAAATAAATAAAGTTCCCACAAAGCACTAATGCCAAAACAAAAATAAAGAAGAACCTTCTTTACCGATTAAAAATCCTTATGATGTAGCCATAAGATGATGTAGCCAGTAGAGGTTTATGAAGGCCGAGGAAGCAAGGTTAAAAACATGTACAGTGGTCGTCATTAAATGTTGTCTTAGGTAAACGCTGTTTCACTCAAGATTTCACCCCGAGTCGAGATACGTCCCCAGCGCCTGGTCGTGCCTGACATCTACATCTAATGCGATACTCTACAAATCACATTTAAGTGTATAGCAGAGGCTTCATTGAACCACCATTATACTATTTATCTCCCATTCCATTCACAAATAGCGCGCGGGAAGAAAGAACACCTGAATCTCTCTGTTCGAGCTCTGATTTCTCGTATTTTATTCTGATGATCATTTCTACCTATGTAAGTGGGAGTCAACAATGTATTTTCACATTCGGAGGAGAACGTTGGCGATGTTAGTTTCGTAAGTAGCCCACGCCGCAGCGATAAGCGCCGTTGTTGTAATGTTTCCCTTCCCAGATCCTGTATCATTTTCGTAACGCTGTCTCCCCTGTATCGTGACAAAACGAGCTGCCCTTCTTTGGACTCTTTCGATGTCCTTCGTTAAACCCATCGGATAAGGATCCGACACTGGGCAGCAATACTCCAAAAATGGACGGACAAGTGTAGTGTATGCAGTTTCTTTTGTAGTTTTGTAGCATGTTTTAAAGGTTCTGCCAATAAAACGCAGTCTCTGGTTGGCCTTTCCCACGACATTATCTACGTGTTCTTTCCAATTTAAAACTGAAGTAATAGTGATTCCTATGTATTTTGTGGAGTTTACGGCCTTCACTTTTGATTGATTTATCATGTAAACAAAGTTTAACTGATTTCTTTTCGTACTCATCTGGACGACTTCACACTTCTCATTATTTAGAATAGTCAATTGCCAATTTTTACACCATACTGATATCTTATTCAGATCGTTCTGCAGTTGCTTTTGATCTTCAGATGACTTTACTAGACGGTAAATGACGGCGTCATTTGCAAACAACCAAAGAGAGCTACTTAGATTTTCCCCTAAATCGTTTATGTATAAGGAACAGCAGAGGACCCTGTGGAACGCCTGATATCACCTCTGTTTTAGTCGATGCCTTACGATCGATTACTACGAACTGCGTCCACTCTGATAGGAAACCCCTATCCAATCGCAAATTTGGGGCGATATACCATAACCACGCAATTTGATTAAAATCTATTCTTTCATCTTTGCCTCTAGTAGGGACATAATCGCCCTTTTCTTAATTTCTGTAGCATTCTTCATTCAGCCATTTGACGTATGTGACAGCATCTTCAAAGTGAAGCGATCGGTATTGTAAGAATTGTAAACGTTTACATCTACATAAACACTCTGCCAGAGGGTTCAACCCATCTTATGGCATTTCTCTACGGTTCCATTCTATAAGAGCGCTCGGAAGAAAGGATGAGCTAATTCTTTCCGTTTTCGATTTGATTCATTTTACTATGACGATCACAACTACCTACGTTGGTGGTTACTAGTAGAATATGTTCGCTTTCGGAAGAAGAAGCTGGTGACATAAATTTCGCAAATACATCTCGTCGCAGAGAATAACGCCTGTCTTCGAACTATTGCCACGCCAACTAGTGCGTCATTTCCGTGACACTCTCTTTCCCCTGCAACGCGTAGATTCAAAACAGTCCTGTTTTCTCTAAATCCTCCGTCAGTCCTACTTGGTGGGGTATCCCACAATACGCAGAAATACTCCAAATAGGACGCACAACCGTAGTGTAAGTGAAAATGCTGAAGAACTTTAAATAATTTATTTAAAATTTATAAAATTCGCTTCGACCGCAAAGTGTCAGGTTTTTTTAATTTTTTTTTTTAAATTACAATATCATGAAGTGGGGACGAGTTCCGACCTTTCGGTCATTATCGAATCTGTAAACAAGCCAAATGGGAGAAGACATCAGAACATGACACGTTTTACTTTTCACATGTTTTCTCCAGTTTCGTACAAAATTATGCACATGCGCGCCACCTGTGGGCCGTTGAGGTTTACTTCTGACAGTCTCGCACGTGCCTGCGCATAATAATATTTGACGGTGTATTGGAATGACGTTCGACACATGTATCCAAACGAATGTGCATTACTGCCTACACTTACGTACAGACCATGTGAGCCATCGGCTACAAACGATATGATGGGTTTGCTAAGATATGCTCCATCTCAAAGGTGACAATGTTATCTATATATTGTGGTCTGATCTTTACTACGTAAAACGTTGTTTTTTTCCACAGGTGATTAATTTTCAGTGGCATAATGATAACCGTCCAATACCACGAGCATTTGATTTATTTTATGTTTTGACTGGACAAGATTTTCGGTTTCAATTGGTGGAATTGCCAATTTTATGTTCTGACTGGACGTGATTTTTTAAAATGTTTTTCAACGATAGAACTGGTAATTTTTGACCTCTTAGTTTCACTCCTGTGTCACGGTCTCAATCAAAGAACAGTGGTACGTTTTCAGTAATAGCTTTGCTTTTCAAATTCTTGCCTTAAGCATTTCAGTAAAATACAGTGCTACGTTACTATTTTATGCCCTTCAGAACTATTTCTCTTTCAACATTCTTTTATCATCTTTCTATAAACACACTCTTTTTATTAAATAGGCTATAGCGCCTCATACTTTTTGAAAATTATCTTTTACGCTATGCAGTTAATATGTTTTTGCCAAATGGGTTAGACTTTCTTTTATGACGTTGCAGTAAGTGGTTGTAAATTCAGCTTAGACGAAAGTTTGTAAATACTTTAAAAGGTGTCATATGTCATTCAACCAAGTAAAAGCCTTATGTTAACATGTCATGTTCTGATGTATTCTTCCATTTGGCTTGATTACAGGTTCGATAATGACCAAAAGGTCGTAACTGGTCCACTACAGGATTAAAAAAAATAAAAAATAAAAAAATAAAAAAAATAAAACTTACACTTTGCGGTCTAGGCCAATTTTATTAATTTTAAATAATTTTAAATCATTGTTAATAAAACTCTTCTGGGTATTGGACCGCATCGTCAATATATCAACATAACACCCAGAAGATGGCCGCTTGCAATAGCGGCCGAAACGTTGGTGAAATACTTGATATATTCACGATGCCGTCCAATACCCAGAAGGGTATTATTAACAATGACAACGGCCGCGGAAGCCTTCGTTTACAATTTTAAATCAATTGTTAAAAATTATTAACCATTTTATCTAATTATAAGTCCGCCCATCTCCGTTCTGACAATGTCAGATTTTGTAGTGTAAGCGGTTTCTTTAGTAGAATTGTTGCATCTTCTAAGCGTTCTGACAATGAATCGTAGCCTTTGGTTCGCTTTCCATACAATACATTGTCTCTCTTCTTTCCAATTTAAGTTGTTCGTAATCGTTGAATTTACAGTCTGTACATTTGTCTCATTTATAGTGTAAAATCAAGTGGAACGAATTTCTTTATCTGCTGATAGATGACCGTAGAGTTTTTACTATTAAGGGTCAATTTCCATTTTTTTTAACCATGCAGATATCTAAATTTGTTTCTGTTACCGTAGATATTTTGAATATTTCGCTGAGCGGTAAGTGACAACATCATCTGCGAATACCTTACGAGAGCTGCTAACATTGTCTGCTAAATCGTTAAATAATTAAGAAAATTGGTTACGCTGGTTATCACTTTTGTTTTACTCGATGAAAACGTACTGTCTCCTTTCTGACAGATAATCACCTATCCTATGGCGATATTTCATAATCCATCTATATGCTTCGCAAATCGCGAAATTTCCCGACGTCTGCTGCTCCTGTAAGATGGAAAAACGATCTGCAACACATGAGCATGTGAGGGAAGGAGGCAAGTGCAACACATGGAAGTTTGGGTCTGGCCGGGAAGCGTGCACGATTGTCCGAGAGATCAAGTGATCGCTCGCGAATAGCGGGAGACCCGTGTTCGAGTCCCGGTCCGGCACATATTTACGTGTTGCAGATCGATTGCCCATCTTACAGGAGCAGCTGACGTCAGGAAATTTCACGATTTGCGAAGCATATACTTGGATATATTTATCTCTGCTGCGGATCACCGCCAACGTCTGTTGCCTTGGAACAGACATAATAATAGATATCTCATAAGCACCCAATGTCATTATAATTTCATTAGATGTCACCCATCAGCAATGATCTATCCATGGTTAAATGAATAAACAGCAAATAAACATTTCTGAATTAACTGTATTTAATATGTTATGGAGCATGGTCTCTACTTAGCGACAGTTGTGGCAGCGACCAGTGGTCTTTATAACAGGTCTCACACCGACGCGGTTTACTTCAAAAGGCCGTACGGGGGAGCTGAGGAAGGGAGGCGAGGGAAGGGGGGAATTGTAGTGCAGAGTCGACTTCTGTGAACTCGCAAAAGAGAGCTCGTACATGCAGACTGCGACACAAAGGCAGCGGGAGGAGCTCTGTTCGCTACGCGGCGCCATTCACCGAACTTTCTGCTCGCTGTGCTCGGCATCCCCACCCCCCTCCCTTTGGTACATCCCTGACTGCTGCGACACGCCTCAGTGGAAGCACTGTAGCTCGTATGGAATACAATGAGGGTGGTTAAATTGGAGTCTACTTTGTTCTGCGAGAATTCTTCGCTCACGGCCTCATATGGCACCGGGGAATTTATTGCACGCTGCACTAGAGCGTGTAATACGAAACTGGCCATAATTCCTTTAGAGAGAGTATGAAACATACGACTGTAAAGTCTTTTTACATTGTTTATGCAAATGAATTTCACTGAAGTGAGAACTAGTATTTATTGTCAGAATCAGAAGTTCGCCAGCTGTGAAATATCTGCAGTATGCCGTGGGGGAAAAAAAGCAGAAGTCACCTTGGTGACGACATTATCAGTACGTAGAGAAATTTTATAGGCCAACAAACTAAAGCATCTAGGGCAGTTACAAAACATACAAGTATTGTCGCATAGCGCTTTCATAAGAATTTGCCCCAAAGTTCTTTATTTAATTTCTTATAAATACGACACGAAGTATTTTCTAATCTGAAAGTATTCGAAGCCAAAGAAGATAGAATTTCAATTTAGAGATATAGTGATGAAGGCTCAGATATACTAATGTCTGGACTGCATGTTGTCCAAAGTCTTCAGCAGAACATTATGAGCTGCACAAGTCTATGATCCGCACAGTAAAACAAAATGACTGTTTTTGGAAGGTTTATAATTAATGGTACCATTAACAAGATTGTACTAAATACGTTGACACTAGAAATTTCGGGAAATGATTAATGTGAAGACACCCCAGGAGAAATTGTAAGATACTCTTGTTGACCTAAGGACTTGCCAAGCGCACATATTTTGACAAGATTTCCGAAATTCCTGATCACCAGATTGATATTATTAATAGTTTATTATATCTTGGGCCCACAGTGTTCGAAATGTATATTGACATAT
The DNA here is from genome assembly GCA_026315105.1 of Locusta migratoria. NCBI lineage: Eukaryota > Metazoa > Arthropoda > Insecta > Orthoptera > Acrididae > Locusta > Locusta migratoria. The sequence continues at coordinate 274,484,521 of CM048744.1, read as the reverse complement.
TGTGAAAGGTTAGTCCAAAACACTGTAATCAACTATTTTATTTTTTTATCACCAGCTATCTTTCGGCGTTAAGTACCATCGTAATGTGATTCTGCAAAAAACTTTTTCTTTTATCAGTATTTATCCTAGTACTGTAGAACTAGAATCCAATAACAAAATTAACTTTCTGGACCTATCCATACAAAAAGTACAAAATAGATAGATGTTTGAAATCTACAGGAAACCAATAACATCAATCAACATTATCCACGCCCATTCATGTCATCCCTGATCACACAAACTAGCATTTTTCCATTCAATAATTAACAGACTTGTCAGCCTACCACTAGATGACACGGACAAACAAAAGGAATTAAGTATACTTCAATACATTGCCCAATAAAATGGATGCGATCCCAACATCGTAATAAAGCTATACAATGAAAAAACTAGTAATGATCCACTAACAACGTATACAGGATATACATTTCAAAGAGAAACACCTCAAAGAAAAAAACATTAATGTATGTCAGTACAACATATCTAGGAAAACTCACAAATGAAACTGAAGAAAAAAAAAAAAAGAATTACTACCATCACTTTTGCATATCAAAAAACCAACACACCATAAGAAGCAAACTCGTCACACATAGGACAAAACCGAAATTTCTAAATCCTGGTATTAGGCCTATACAAAATCTCTTGCAACTACTGTAATCTCTATATATAAAAAGAAGTGTCCCGACTGACTGACTAACTAACTCATCATCTCCCAGCCCAAACCAATGAAGATGGAAACTTGAAATTTGTGGAGTGTGTTGATCTTACCCTGTAGACATCATTTAAGAAGAGTTTTTTCGATATTACGTCCGTAATGGGGTGAAATAGGGGACGAAACGTTTTTTGAAAATACGTAGATATTTAGGCAATTTTGAAGCTAGAACTACAAAATTTCGTATTTTAATTCAGGGTTCGAATTTGAAAGACACGTGTTTCGGCATTTTTTAACATTCGACAAATAAGAGAGTAAAATAGGTAACGCAAAAAAATTCATTTTCAAAAATATGTCGCTGTTAACGCAAATTTTAAGCAACAATTACGAACCTTCGGATATGGAATCTTGGGCAGGATTAAAAATCCATGATTTTTAGTATTTTTGGAAATTCAACGAGTAAGAGGGTTAGATAGAGGATTAAAAATTCTTTTTGAAAACACGTTGCTATTGATACAATTTAGAAGCTAGAGTTGCAAAAACTGATATTTGTATAGTTGGTTAGACGTTAAAAAATACGTGTTCAACCATCAACGGAGTTAAATTGGAGAGGAGGTGTTTTTCAAAAATATGTTGCTCTTTAGACAATTTTGAAGTTCTACCCACAAATTTTCGGATTTGCATTCGGGTTTCGTAGTTAAAAGATACGTGTTTCGGAATTTTTTGAAATTCAACCAATAATGGGGTAAAATAGAGGACGCAAAAAATTGATTTTCAAAAATATGTTGCTGTTAACGCAAATTTCAAGCTATAACTACGAAACTTAGGATATGGACTCTTGATCAGGATTAAAAAGACACGAGTTTCGGTTTTTTTTTTTTTTTTTTTTTTTTTTTTTTTTTTTTTTTTTGGAAATTCAAAAACTAAGGGGGTAAAAGAGGGGATCTAAAATTCTTTTTGAAAATACTTTGTTGTCAAGACAATTTTGAAGCTATAGCTGCAAAAATTTGTATTTGCATTGTTCGTTATGATTTAAAACAATACGTGTTTCAGTATTTTTGGAAATTCAACCATCAACGGGGTTAAATTGGAGAGGGAATGTTTTTCGAAAATCTGTTGCTATTTAGGCAATTTTGAAGTTAAAATTACAAATTTTCGGATTTGGATTCAGGGTTCCAATTTAAAAGACACGTGTTTCGGTATTCTTGGAAATTAGACTAATAAGGGGGGTGAAATACGGGATGCAATAATTGATTTTCAAAAATATGTTGCTGTTAACTCAAATTTCGAGCTATAAGTACGAAACTTAGGATATTAACTCTTGATCAGGATTAAAGAGAAACAACTGGTGCAGACCAACCAACCTACGCATGCGAAGCGCCGGTCGCGGTGGACGAGAGGACCGAGGCGATACAGTCACGGTCTGCACGGCAACTACAGTCGGGGGTTCGAATCCCCCCGCGGGTATGGATATTTGTGCCGTCCTTAGGATTAGCTAGTTCATGAGTATTTTGTAAGTTTAGGGACTGGTGACCCCGTAGTTAAGTCCCATAAGCTATACAAACATTTGAACATTTTTGAACGCATGCAAAGCAGCGGGGGTTCAGGTAGTAAATATTATAGAGGACAAACGGGACGTAATTTCACCGTTCGTTATAATGAACACACTACGAAGGCACTATAGAAAACGGAATCGAAATTTTACATGTGAAATGGATATTCTAGAGGAAATTGAAGTATGTATCTGGTGTGTCGCCATCTCTTGTCTCATTGTTTCTGCCATTTGTTGAGAACTCGTCCCGGTCTAGTTGTCACGAAAGGTACTGGTGTAGGAATCGATGTTCAGCTAAAACATTTCTATAGAGATTAGTATTACAAGATACAATGATACCAACTTGCTTCTCGTAGCGGCGTCCGTACGATGCTAGCTGCGCTGAGACCTAGTGACTGCTAAGTTCGTAGACGAGTTGTGACGTAGTTCTGACTAGTAACTGATTTCGTAACTGACTAGTAACAGACGGGTAACTGATGGACCGTCCAGACGTATGTCGGCCTAGATATAGCCGCTTGTGGAGGGCGCGCATATTCGGTTACTCCCTCCAGGATGCGCGGAGCCTGCTTGTGATTGGCTTTCGGTCGATCGCTGCCTTCTCCTCGATCGTTCTCTTACGTCTGGTGTGTGGCGCTGACTGTACGCCACAACAGTATCCACGTAACTAGCGACGCAAAAAATTTATTAAACGATCAAACCGTTTTAAACACAAAAATTACATCGATAATTTTATTGATAATTTAACGCTGGACAACGGATAATGAAGCTTACATAGATCAGAGATCGTATTATAATGCTAAAGTCAACCAAAGACTAAATAACGCCAACCATATCAAATATAAATGTATCATCCATATTGTTCTCCTAAAATTTCTAGTAAAATCTTTCACCACACTCGCTAATTACATACACATAAATAATAAACAAAGTTATGCCATATCTGTTAAATTCTATAATTTCTCTTTCAAAGAAAAATTTGTAAACGTACAGTATTCTGAGGCATTGACAGATGCAGTAACTGACTACAATTCGTAAATGAAAAATAAAACCTAGTAGTCAGTTGAACCACTCCAGGCCTGCAAATACCGTACGTACTGCACATATTATATGTGAAATTTGTACAATTATATTTATGTAAATTTATTTATCTCGTACTAGGATAAATCCTGATAAAAGAAAAAAATTTTTGCTGAATCACTTGACGACGGCACTTAATTTTGTGTCGCATCCTCGTCGCCACTTTTGTGTCTCGTTTCCGCCGGTTGTCCTAGGTGTCGGTGGCCGAGTAGAGAGAGATCGACACAGGGAAATAGGATGCACGCGTGTGCGGGTACAGAGTCTGAGGTGACCAGCCAATGGGACAGCAGAAACTAGAAATACTAAGCTAGATTCGAACAAGATATATATTTCGTAGAAATAATAGAATACTTAACTTGCAGGGCGGCAAACTAGTGGAATGCAGATACATAGGTTAACTAGGTAGAGGCCTGCATACTGATGAGAAACTGTTCGAGTGCCTGTCCTAACCGCAAGTGACCGATCCAGTTCAGTGGTGGCCACGAGCGGAGTTGCAGCAGAGGACGCTCGTGGCTGACGTCGTAAGAATGCATGGCGGCGCGCGGCGAAAGTACGTGGCGCGCACTTTAAACTTGAGCGACGCCACACTTAACGCCGAAACATAGCTGGTGATATTAAAATAAAATAATTGATTACAGTGTTTTGGAATAACCTTTCACAAAATTATTAATAGTATTGTTAATCCGTCTGTGTAGTTACGAGAGGAATTCAAAACATAAAGGCACATTTTTAATTTCTCATTCCATCGATTGCTAACACTGGTGCAGGGTGCCTCCATAGCTTAGCGGTAGCGTCGCTAACTACCTCGCAGGAGGCCCGGGTTCGATTTCCGGCAGGGGGCTGGGTGTTGTGTTGTCCTAATCATCATCATCTCATCATCATTGGCACGTAAGTCGCCCACGCGGCGTTAAATAAAAAGACTAACACTAAGGCGGTCGAACAAACCCGCAAGGGTTCTCCCGGCCAAGAAAGCCATACGCTCATTTCATTTCAACTGGTGCAGGGTGAGTGCAGTTGGCAACACTCCCAGACAACGGTCGCTCGCATTCCTGCATTAGCCGTTGCAGTGTGACACACCGTTGAACACGGCGATTCCATTAGCGGTCTGCACCCAGGAGAAAATCAGAGCAGTGATTCGCTTTTTTGTATGAACAAGGAGTGAAACCTGTCGACATTATTAGTCGAATACAAGCATTTTATGGTGACAGCTGTCTATCGCTAAGAAATATCTATGAATACGCAGAGCCCTTTCGACAGGGAAGGACGTCTGTGACAAGATTGGGCAGGCAAGCAACGTCAGCCACTGACAAGGGGAACTCTCCATAACAACCTCCTGAGAGTGTGTGGTAAGATGACGCAATGATAAGGATATGGAAGCAATGTTGAATGATTTAAAAACGAAGCATCAGAGGTGGGATTGAAGATAAATGGAAAGAAAACCAAGCGATCGAGCAAGTAAAACAGTTTCGCCACCTGGAAAGTATATTCACCCCTGAGGGTGGAACTATCGAAGATATAGGAAACACAATAAATAAGGCTAAAGGGGCATTTCCAATACTGAGACCAATCTGGAAATCAAGGGAACTTATCAGCTATACAAAACTACGCATCTTCAACACAAATTTCAAGTCGGTACTGCTCTATGGGTGTGAATATGGAAAACCAACAATCAGCTGATTAGCAGACTTCAAATATTTGTGAATAGTAGTTTAACGAATATCTTGAGGATATGGTGGCCACAAGTAAATTCCAACGAAGAATTCTGGAGAAGAAGCTATCAAACACCCATTGATACTGAGATACGCCGTAGGAAATGGAAGTAGGTTGGGCATACATTAAAACGTGGTAAAGACAACATGGCGAGACAAGCCATAGAACGGAACCCACAAGGCAGCAGGAGAAGAGGCTGACCAATGAATAGATCGACGAGGAGTGTAACAGCAGAAGGACGGAAGACCTGGACTGAGATCAAGACACTGGCGCAGAACAGAGTCCGGTGGCGGAAGTTCGTTGATGCCCTATGCTCCACTTAAGAGCTACAGGAAATAAGTCAAGTATGTCAATTACAACATTTTGAGGCTCTAGGCCAGCCAATCCAGTCTATATGTTTTCCACAAAAATGTCTCAATTGTCTGTTACATCATTGAAAACTCCGTTCTCTTCTTGAAACCTTGCACTTTGTCATATTGTACGTAAATCACGTGGCAAGTATATATTATCGTCGGAAGTAACTGTGATACAATAGCATACGACGCTTCTCGCAGAAATGATAAGAATAAGTAATAGCGGCGTTGAATGGCCATGTGGTCTAAGGCGTGATGCTACGGCCTGGGCGGTCTTGTTACGGGCAAAACGTGGCAGAAAAGCCGTGCGCAATAAGACTCCTTGCTGCCGTGTGCGGTGCTGTTCGCCGTCGAGAGTTTGAGTTCTAAATGTGTGTGTGTGTGTGTGTGTGTGTGTGTGTGTGTATGTGTGTGTGTAAGTTTAAGTAATTTGTGAGTCTAAGCACTAATGACAGTAGCAGTCTCGCCCAACAGGTTTACGAACATGTGAACGTTGTGTATAAATTATAAACAATCTACATTTTTCCGTAATTGTAAGACACGTTTGTTTGGATATGTCCAGAACTCGATGGTGAACAAATTAAAAGAACTTCAAAACCGTTAAAACCTTTTTTTTTTTTTCAGCCGACAGGGAAAAGTGTCTTTTTATGAAATTGTTTGGTTATGTGACAAACTCCTGTGTTTTCATCAATTCTTTGGGAATGATCACTTCATGATCACACGAACGCATAAAGGAAACAAGCATGCACATCTCACTCACCAAGCGTACATATTAAGTGCGCCGATAAGCGATTCCTATCCTATGATACACAAACTGTCACAAATTATGTGTATGATCAGCCGGTAGAGGCGACCCTACATATAGTAATGGTACATACACGTAACTCAGAACGAGATAAAGTGGTAAGGCTACACTGAAACACTCTGCTGTGGATAACTTATAAATGTTCGTCTTTACACACCAGCACTTCGTGAAATTTATCCTGTTGTCAATTTCCTATAATGCCCATTTGAATCACATGATGGCTGCCTGTGCGGTACCTCTTCCAGCTACAAACGCACTCTATTGTAGAAATATTCCCCTAGGAAAGAAATCCGATTTTCAAATGTTCCAATTTTATTATATCTATGGGACATAACTACTGTGGTTGTCAGTCTCTAGCTTTCAAACTACTGAAACTAACGAAAGGACAACAGGACAACAATTCCTGAGGGAGGACTCGAATTTTGGACGGAAAGCAACCGCGCGCTCCGCAGCGAAGCTCCTTAGAGCGCTCGGCCATTCCACCATGCCAAAACTGATATTCCCCTTTTCATGTAGAATTTTGGATCATATTCTCAGTTCGAATATAGTAAATTTCCTTGAAACGGAAAAGCTTCTTTCCATGAATCAGCACAGGTTTAGAAACATCGTTCATGTGAAACCAAACTTGCCCTTTTCTCACATGACACCTTGCGTCACATGGATGAAGGGCAACAGGCGGATTGTATTTTTCTAGAATTCAAAAAGGCATTCGACGCGGTGCCACACTGCAAGCTGCTAACGAACATACGAGATTATGGAATAGGTTCACAGATTTGTAACTGGCTGGAAGAGTTCCTAAGTAATAGAACACAGTACGTTGTTCTCGACGAGTGTATCGTCAGGCGTGCACCAGGGGAGTGTGATAGTACCGCTATTATTTTCTATCTATATAAATGATCTTATGGACAGAGTAAGTTGTAATTTGCGGCTGTTTGCTGATGCTATGGTGTATGGGAGGGTGTCGTCTTTAACTAACTGTAATAACATACAGGATGACTTGGACAAAATTTCTAGTTGGTACGAAGAATGGCAGTTAGCTCTCAATATAGAAAAATGTAAGGTGATGTGCATGAGTAGGAAAAACAATTCCATAACTTTCGAATACAGCATTAGGAATGAGCTTCTTGATGCTGTCGCGTCGTTCAAATGTCTAGGAGTAACATTGCAGAGCGATATGAAATGGAACGAACATGTAAGGACAGTTGTGAGTAAGGCGGACAGCCGATTTCGGTTTATTGGGAGAATTTTGGGAAGATGTACTTCATCTGCAAAGGAGACCGCGTATAAAACGCTTGTACGACCAGGTCTTGAGTATGCTGAAGTATTTGGGACTCGCAGCAGGTCAGTTTGAAGGAAGACATAGAAGCAGTTCAGAGGCGAGCAGCTAGTTTGTTATTGGTAGGTTCGACCAATGCGCGAGTGTCACGGAAATGTTCCGGCAACTCAAGTGGGGATCGCTGGAGGTAGACGTTCTTTTCGTGAATTTCTGTTGAGGAAATTTAGAGGACCGGAATTTGAAGCTGAGTGTAGTACGATCTTACATTTCGCGTAGTGATAACAAAGACAAGAGAAATTAGGGCTTGTACGGAGGCATACAAGCATTCTTTTTTTCCTCGTTTTATTTGGGGTGGAATAGGAAAGGAAATGCCTAGTAGAGGTACAGTGTGCCCTCCGCCACGCACCTTACGGTGATTTGCGGAGTATGTATGTAGATGTAGATGATAGTGTTCGCAATTTTTGTATCCCAACTTCGTCGCCGCTTTTGTGTCCCAGCCTCGTCGTAGGTGTCGGTGGCCGAGTGGAATGAGACCGACACGCTGGTGCAGGTACGGAGGGGAGCAGCCAGAAACTATAAACACTCGAGTAAATTAGAAAGAGATATATTGCACAGAATGTAACAATACTTAACTTTTACATAGTACTGCAGAATGTTGATACATAGTTGTTAGGGGCCTGCCTAGTGCCTGTACAATAGCAAAGTCTTCACTGGTGCCTATCTGATTACGAAGGTCCTAACTCGTTGCTATCTCAGTCCGAAGTGACCGGTGTCTTTCCGTGGTGGCCACGAGCGGGGTTGCAGCAGAGGGCGCTCGTGGCTGTCGTCGTGAGAACGCCGCGCCGTGCGTGCATGGCGGCGCGCGGCGAAAGTAGGTGGCGCGCACTTTGTACTTGTGCGACACCACAGCAATATTAAAGAGTTATGTGATGGTGTAGCGTTTCGGCCATTCATTATTTTTCTGAAATAATTCGCAGAAATACGAATGTAGATGCTACTCGGCAAGCAGACACGTTTAGTTGGCACAAGAGTACGACATTTAGGGGGTGAAGGTGCAGGGAGTTGTGCCTTAATTCGGTGGCGCTGGGGAAACGGCGTCGCCGGGATTTATATTTAACTTTCCCTGCTCCGTGCCCCAGGTGGCAGCACGTGGCGTGAACCCCCTCCCCCTGACCAGCTGGGCTCTGTTACACGGGGCCGCCTCCCGCGCCACCCTCGCTCCACCCGGCCACCTCGGGAGTCTACCACGCAGAACGCCGCTGCAGCGCCCGCCTGGGACCCGGCATAACAGTTCCGGCCCGTCTCTCTCAAACACGTGCTGTCGAATAACTTTCACGAGCTCCATGAGATTCTCTTGTGACAAGGCTGGAACGTTTACAATTTAACCCCTCTCATGTATGAGAGAACACGACGTGCAAAGTGCACGGTCACTATAACGGATTCATTTGTTTTTAAATGTATTTATTTCCCAAATTATTATTGTACAAACATCAGTGATGAATAACTACAACCGTAAATTCATCATGTTTACATACTGCCTACCAGTTAGCATTATAATTGCAGTGCCTTGACAATTTGGCGACAAGGTAGGGTAGTGGTATTTATCCAAAATTTTCTAATATTTGTAAATCTGAGGGATCACCGACTACGTTGACTAGTGCCGAGACTGAGAAACTACTTTTACATAAATTAACCTAATGACAATACACACACGCACACACACACACACACACACGGATATTCTCGCACGGCTGGTATGTTTTGGTAAAATACATTATATGTTACTCTGTTAACAATGTGCCATTCATTCAGCGGCAGTTATAGAAAAGAACCTCAAAGTAAACATAGCAATATGCATAGATGCCGCGAGAGGCCACTCCCCGTCGGGTGTTCGTATCCCCCCTTGGGCATGGATGTTTGTGTTACCTTTAGTATAAGGTATTTCATAAGTAGTTTGTAAGTTTAGGGATTGATGACCCAGCAATTAAGTCCTTCGGGATAGCGCTGACGTCCTTCCAGAATGACGACAACGGCAGTTTACTTTACATTCTTGTCTGTACGAATTCGTGTACAGTGTCATATTTTATTTCTTTGAATCGTCTGCTCCCATTGCAGATCAATTTTAGCTTGTATTGTGGAATGCAAGGTGGTTGGATACAGCTGAATAGTTGGGGTTCATACAGAAGATATTGAAGACTTCCTCGTAGTTGGGTTTATATTTCTTGAACTTTCTTCAATTTTTGAGACAATTATATGTATATATTTCCCCTTAAATGTTATTTTAATAATAATTATTCATGTGATTAAAATTATAAAACCATCATTTTCACGTCACTTCAGAAAGAAGACCAGTATGGCCAAACTAATGGCGTGATTATGAAAAAAATCACCTACAACAATTTTGTGCAGTCATATGGAGGTAATTAGTAGCCTCTGAGAAAAAAATTAAACCAAAAATAATTCCGCGCTAACTGATTTTGCTAAACAAACGTTGGGACTTTTTTTTAATTTTTCCTTACAGACTGTGTCTGTAAGGAAAAAATTACTGAACCGGGGGGTGGGGGTGGGAGGGTAGAGCTACAGTTGATATAGCTCCATTCCGTCTTGTGACTTTCCCCTTTTTATGCACTAGGTGCCACAATAGTCTTTTAACCCTTGAATATTCACTTAGTCACGTAATAGTGTGGCTAGTGAGGTATAAATCGAAATACATGCAGCATATGACTTCCTTTTAATTCTTATTCTCATTTATTTATTTATTGTTACAAAACTCATTATCCCATTATGCTCGACAAATACTTGCTGCAAGGTACCACTTTTATGCAGAATAGCGCTCAAGCTCTATAATGACAAACATCCATCCATTCGGCCACTCAAGTTCCCAGAACCATATTGATGTTGATTATGCAGCTATGAGAACTCTGAAGTCCCCTGCGATAGGATCCCAGTTTATCTCTTTTATAATTTTTTTATTCCTTTTCTTCATCACTGCCATGAGTTTTATGTCATCTACTTTCCTGTGCCAGCCACTTCGTATCAAAGTAGAATTTTCTACTGTCTCTGTTATTTGTGTGATGTATTCTAACCATTGTCTACTCTTACTGTTTAATATGTAGGGTATACTTGCAGAACAGATTGAAATTTCTTTGCTATTCAGTATCTGCGAACACGTATCAAACATTTCCATCGTTTTTTTTTTAAATCTGCATTTGATTACCAATTAATTACTGGCACATCTGCTCCTTAAATTATTTGTAGCTTAATATATTCAAATCTGTACCTTACATTTATGTAATCAATCTATGCTTAGAACCAATTTCCATTACTCTTGAAGCATGTGTGTCTCAACATAATTTATGAAGTGATAAATTGTGTCAGGTCGTTTCCCATTTCTTTCCCTGTCTCAAAGTCCACTTCCTTGCACTTTTATTCACTGTGCTCTTTTTCCTGAACTTTCACATTCCATTTCAGTTATGGAAGCCACGGGGAATGACCACGTGGTCTGGGACACCATGTCACAGATCGCCTTCGTTTGAATACTCCGTTTGGCTTGGCTGCGTGTGTTGTTGTGATTATGTATATCGCATCACGTACCTATCCGTTAAATTATAATTCCTCATTATATGTTGCTTCATTGTCTCGAATTCGGTGGACCATGTAGGTATATCAGCTTGTGCTCTTGTACTACTGGGGTGGATATTGAGTCCATTCTACTTTGGCTGTGCTAATGATGTTCATAATTAATATCACTCCTGTTTATTACTGATCGTTACCCACTTGTTTCTAGCCATGTATCGGTGTGACGGGAGAACATCTTGTTCGCGTAACCATAACCCTTTCAAACCCAAAGTTGTGACGGGCGAAATACATACAGTAATGCATTACCAAAAAAAATTATTTTCAAAGTTATGTACTCATACAGTTGTTCGTTTTGTGCCTTCACTATAAATTTTTATGATCTGCACCATCCTACAGTAACATGCCTTTGAAAGAAATGACATAATAACATCACACGATCATATAAAATGAATTGGCTGTCAGATATGAGAGCTTCATAAGTAAAAACAAGGATATCAGCACCTTCCCAACAAGTCTTTCCTGCCGCGATTTTAAGTGAACTGTAAGTCTCCCCACTGCTGGTACCACCCAGTGTAGAAACATGGAAGTAAAACACGTTGCGCACGTTACGACAGTCCGTCCACGATTGTGTGATGCAGGTCCGAACTTCGTAGCGTGGATCACAAAGAAATAAAGCGAACTAAACCAGAAAGGCACAATCGTCCATTTTAAACTGTCTTTCCTATTTATCTTAATTAAGACATATCTGTTTGCACCCTCAGATCCATAGAATGCTTCATGGCACAAATACAGCAACAAAATCTTAGTGGTATACAAACCGCATCACATCAAACAAAATTCTCAAGCTTTCGACAGCGTACTCCGCTATCGTCATCAGGAAATATAATCCCTGATTACCAGGGCTGGCACGGTGTTCTTATAGCTGCAATATCAACGTCTCGGCTCACGCGGAGGGAAAAGCGAACAGCTCCGGTTCGCTGCGGCTCCGTGACCATCGATTAGCTACAGGACTGAGCGCGGCCGACTGTGCCGCCGGCAGACTAGACGTGACGGTAAGGTGACTTGCTCGATCGGTGGAAGATGAAGGGGGGCGTCTATCTACTAATTTCAGCGTAACGTCCTGTGAATGTGACTTTCTTCTCTTTATCAGGCTTGATTCCATGGTGCAATTTGTGCTCCGCGACTGTATTTGACTTGTGGAAATTTTTCAGCAATCACTCGTAAATATATTTATTTATTTGCAGATCTATATTTCGACCACTGTGTGGTCATTATCAGTGCTTAAAAACAATTAAAATACTTAAAACACTTAACATACTTAAAACAATTAAAATACTTAAAACATCTCGACGAACACAACCTGTAACACGGAGGTCGAGATGATTTAAGTATTTTAAATGGTTTCAGCACTGGTAGTGACCACACACCTCTCCAGTAGCGTAGCAGTAATTTATCAGTTGTAAGTGTAACCGGCTTCTCTCTAGAAGCTACATATTTTTACTTTTCAGTGCGTTTTCCCTTGAGTGCATTAAATTTATTGTGTGCTCGCGTTTTTGTTTGATTCCTATTCGCGTTAAATATCTGGTTAGTGTATTATTCCGCCGTGTGAATCGCGTCGCGACAGTCGTCTGTCTTTTTTTTCTGATTAGAAGCGACATATAGTATTTTGATTTTCGTCTACACTTTCTCGTCTCAATTTGTAAAGTTATACTGTGCTGTCGTGCGTATTGGATTCACATCCGCGTTCTAACGGTTTAGTTTTCCTTTGAACGCATCGCGACTGTAGTTTTTGCTTTTGTTGGCATTGTAATCATGAATAGGGACTGTGACTGCTGTATGCGGATGCAGTCTGAGCTGGTGACACTTCGCTCCCAGCTTCAAGCTGTGTTAACCTCGGTTGCACAGTTGGAAGCTGCGATCGATGGGCGTCGTTGTTGTTGGCCGGCGGTGGGGACCGAACGGACTCCCGTCGTCTCCACCGATCGGTCTGCGGCAGCGACATGCCCTGAAACTGCTAGCAGTGAGGCAGACATCCCACCCGTGGTTGCGTGGGAGGTTGCTCCAGTGCGTGGCAGGAGGCGCAAGACATTCCGGGGGACCGATCGTGAGGCCTCCCCGGTTCGTCTTGCGAACAGGTTTGAGGCGCTGTCTGCTCAGGACGACGTTCCTGAGACGGATGGTGTCTCTCACCCTGTCACCACCCAGCCTGCAAGATCCGGGCTTTCACAGAGGGTGGGTTTACTTGTAGTTGGGAGCTCCAACGTTAGGCGGGTGATGGAGCCCCTTAGAGAGATGGCTGCCAAGGAGGGGAAGAAGGCCAACGTGCACTCCGTGTGCATACCGGGTGGAGTCATTCCAGATGTGGAACGGGTCCTCCCGGATGCCATGAAGGGTACGGGGTGCAGCCAACTGCAGGTGGTGGCTCACGTCGGTACCAATGATGTGTGTCGTTTCGGATCTGAAGAGATCCTCTCAGGTTTCGAGCGGCTAACTGAAGTGGTAAAGACTGTCAGTCTTGCTTGCAAGATGAAAGCAGAGCTCACCATCTGCAGCATAGTTGACAGGACCGACTGTGGACCTCTGATACAGAGCCGAGTGGAGGGTCTGAATCAGAGGCTCAGACGGTTCTGCGACCGTGTAGGCTGCAGATTCCTTGACTTGCGCCATCGGGTGGTGGGTTTCCGGGTTCCGCTGAATAGGTCAGGAGTCCACTACACGCAGGAAGCGGCTACACGGGTAGCGGGGGCTGTGTGGCGTGGACTGGGCGGTTTTTTAGGATAAAGATCTTCGGGGAAATAGAAAATGGGCAATCTCAAAGGGTTCAGGTGGATCACAGGAGAAATGTAGATCCGGAAACTATCGGTATAACAGTTGTAAATTGTCGTAGCTGTGTCGGGAAAGTTCCAGAACTGCAAGCGTTAATAGAAAGCACCGAAACACACATCATTATAGGCAGCGAAAGTTGGCTCAAGCCGGAAATAAGTTCAGAAGAAGTATTTTCAAAAGATCTAATGGTATTCAGAAAGGATAGATTAAACAAAATAGGTGGTGGCGTGTTTGTCGCCGTCAAAAGTAGTATTTCATGTAGCGAAGTTGAAGTTGATAGTTCGTGCGAGCTATTATGGGTAGAGGTTGTACCCGAAAATCGTAAGAAGTTAATAATCGGTTCCTTTTACCGGCCTCCCGACTCTGACGATACAATAGCAGAAAGGTTCAAAGAAAACCTGAGTCTAATTACAAAAACGTACCCGACTCACACGATAATAGTAGGTGGTGATTTTAATTTACCCTCAATCTGTTGGCGAAATTATATTTTCAAATCAGGAGGTAGGCATAAAACATCGTCCGAAATTGTACTCAACGCATTCTCTGAGAATTACTTCGAACAAATAGTTCATGAGCCAACTAGAATTGTAAATGAATGTGAAAACACACTTGATCTCTTAGCAACAAATAATCCTGAGCTCATAATGAGCATCAAAACGGATACAGGTATTAGTGAACACAGAGCTGTAGTAGCGAAATTGAATATCGAAAGTCCCAAAGTTACCAAAAATAAACGCAAAGTATATTTGTTCAGGAAAGCAGATAGAAACAAAATACATTGCTTCTTGAAAGACACCTTCCACTCGTTTCTAACACTAAACGTAGGTGTAGACCAGATGTGGCTCAAATTCAAAGAAGTGGTATCGACAGCAATTGAAAGTTTTATACCTAATAAATTAATAAAAGAAGGAGGCGATCCCCCTTGGTACACAAAACAGATCAGGACACTGTTGCAAAAGCAAAGGAAAAGGCATACTAAATTTAAACGAACACGAAATCCCCAGGATTTGCGATTGTACTCAGAAGCTCGAAATTTAGCGAGGATTTCAATGCGAGATGCCTACAACATTTATCACAACGAAACTCTTTCTCGTAATTTGACTGAAAACCCAAAGAGATTTTGGGAATATGTTAAATATACTCGGGGAAAGTCACAAACAATACCTTCACTACGTGATAGTAATGGCGATCCTGCCGATGACAGCGCTACTAAAGCAGAGTTACTAAACTTAGCTTTTAGAAACTCATTCACTAAAGAAGACGAAACCAATATTCCAGATTTCGAATTACGAACAGATGCCGTAATGAATAACATAGAAGTAGATATCATCGGAGTAGTGCAGCAACTAAAATCACTTAATAAGAACAAGTCTTCTGGTCCGGATTGTATACCCATTAGATTTCTATCTGATTATGCTGAAGCGATAGCTCCTTACTTAACAGTCATATACAACCGCTCTCTCATAGAAGGATCTGTACCAAAAGATTGGAAAGTTGCACAAGTCACACCTATATTCAAGAAAGGCAGTAGGAGTAACCCACTAAACTACAGGCCTATTTCATTGACGTCAATTTGCAGCAGGGTTTTGGAACATATCCTGTATTCAAATATTATGAATTATCTCGAACAGAACGATCTATTGACCCAAGGTCAACACGGATTTAGAAAATATCGTTCATGCGAAACACAACTAGCTCTATATTCACACGAAGTGATGGGTGCTATCGACAAAGGTTCGCAAATCGATTCCGTATTTCTTGATTTCCAGAAAGCTTTTGACACCGTACCTCACAAACGGCTTTTAATCAAATTGCGTTGTTATGGTATATCGCCCCAAATTTGCAATTGGATAGGGGATTTCTTGTCAGAGAGGACACAGTTCGTGGTAATCGATGGTAAGGCATCGACTAAAACAGAGGTGATATCGGGCGTTCCACAAGGTAGTGTTATTGGTCCTCTGCTATTCCTTATTTACATAAACGATTTAGGGGAAAATCTAAGTAGCTCTCTTAGGTTGTTTGCAGATGACGCCGTCATTTACCGTCTAGTAAAATCATCTGAAGATCAAAACCAACTGCAGAACGATCTGAATAAGATATCAGTATGGTGTAAAAATTGGCAATTGACTCTAAATAATGAGAAGTGTGAAGTCGTCCACATGAGTACGAAAAGAAATCCTTTAAACTTTGTGTACAACATAAATCAATCAAATGTGAAGGCCGTAAACTCCACAAAATACCTAGGAATCACTATTACTTCAGACTTAAACTGGAAAGAACACGTAGATAATATCGTGGGAAAGGCGAACCAGAGACTGCGTTTTATTGGCAGAATCCTTAAAAGATGCAACAGAACTACTAAAGAAACTGCATACACTGCGCTTGTCCGTCCATTTTTGGAGTATTGCAGCCCAGTGTGGGATCCTTATCAGGTGGGCATGACGGAGGACATCGAGAGAGTCCAAAGAAGGGCAGCTCGTTTTGTATTGTCACGATACAGGGGAGACAGCGTTACGGAAATGATACAGGATCTGGGATGGGAATCATTAGAACAACGGCGCTTATCGCTGAGGCGTGGGTTACTTGCGAAACTCCAATCGCCAACATTCTCCTCCGAATGCGAAAATATATTGTTGACTCCCACTTACATAGGTAGAAATGATCATCAGAATAAAATAAGAGAAATCAGAGCTCGAACAGAGAGATTCAGGTGTTCTTTCTTCCCGCGCGCTATTCGAGAATGGAATGGGAGATAAATAGTATAATTGTGGTTCGATGAACCCTCTGCCAGGCACTTAAATGTGATTTGCAGAGTATCCCATGTAGATGTAGATGTAGACAGTGGTCGAAATCTAGATCTGCAAAGAAATAAATATTTTTACGACCGATTGCGATTGCTGAAAAATTTCCGCAATTCTTCTCCCTATTGCGGTTTCTTTCTTCTCTCTCTCTCTCTCTCTCTCTCTCTCTCTCTCTCTCTCTCTCTCTCTCTTTTTTTTTTTTTTTTTTTTTTTTTTTTTTTTTTTTTTTTTTACTGATCATTAGTGTATATGCAGCATAACGTAAATATAGAAAAAAATCGCACTGGCGTGTTTTACGGCCCACTTTAGATTTGTAGTTTTATAAGTTTTTGCAAACATTTTGGACCAAAATAATAATCTCAATAATACAAAATTATAGTTATAAGATTACGACTCTACTATTGTGGTTATATCTATGCACCCAACACGTAAAATTCTTTCAGGCCGTATTTTAACAAACAGCCAAAATTATATGATGTTTGAGTTTAGCTTTGACAAACATAGTCTTTTTTGAACTTTTACCTCTTTGAGCTATCATTTTAATATCTCTCCCACATTTTCATTATATTTTTCCGTTAAAATATTATCACCTGTCTTGCCTTGGTAGTCCAAAGTTTAGTTTCTTTGCCTGTACTGGTTACGAATGACTATAGGCTGGAACGAACGTAACGTATGTACATTTGGCTTTCGGAAGAGTGACTATAGCCTGGATGGAACACAGCGTACATTTGGCGTTCGTAAATCAGTCACGTGACATCCCTCGCCCCGAAATCTCTTTTGCGTACGCCATCTTGCTTTCTCTACTTGATGATTTTGTTATTATAACTCAAGCGTTGTCATTTCAAAGCAATGGCGCACTGATAATGATCCAAATCACGTCGTTCTTACGACAATGAATTATAATCTAATGTTGGATTGTTAGTTAACACCTGCCATCGATAGTTCGAGAATCACGGATTACTATCGCAGCTGTTCACCATAGCGTAATAGGCGAGGAATTATTGTGTGATGTACGAACATGTTACACGGTGGTTCGGAACATGCTACGCGGGGACTGAGGCGCTTCAGTCACGGTCTGCACGGCCAGTACGGTCGGGGGTTCGAATCCACCCTCGGGCATGGATATTTGTGCCGTCCTAGTTCGTAAGTAGTTCATAAGTAGTTTGTAAGTTTAGGGACTGATGACCCCGTAGTTAAGTCCCATAGACTATACAAACATTTGAACATTTTTTTTTTGGAACATGCTAGGGCGCGCTTGCTCAGCGCGCTCGGTCAGAGGGTTGCCGGCATGGTACCTCGACGCCCTCTGTAACGAGAGAACTGAGTTATCAGAAACGATCAAGACAGGACAAAAGAATCCAACGAACACAAAATACCCGATCATACCGACGAACCAATCAAAAGAGAGAAAACGGAAGACGGTTCAACTAACACATATGAAGAGAAGGCCTGTGCACTGCCGTGCCACGTCACATCACACAGAGTGGGTCGCGATCGCGTAGCTCACTGGCTGGCAGCTGTGAGGCGATGGGCTGTGCCCCATCAGACAACCAGTAAGCTACTCGATCGCGAGCTACTCTGCGTGGCGTGACGTGGAACGGCAGTGCACAGGCCTTCTGTTCTGACGGTGTTGGTTTAACGCCAATAAAAAACTGAGTAAAGTTATCAACGAACAATCCAGAACAAATATGAACAAACGACCGCAAATAATCGATTTCACTGAAGAAAAGGTAACAGCACTTCCTCTGAAAAGCGCAATTGTTCTGTTTCGAGAACATACCAAGAAATACATAGCAACGGATTGTAAACATAGACTTCTTTAACACATGTACATAAACAGGGGAGCAACTGTTACAGTGACAGTTGTAAATGACGTATTGACAGTACTAACTTTGTTAACTTTGTATATATAGAGCACTAGTTATGTGGAATTCAGTATTACCACACTTTATTCCGTATGTGATTTTAGCTGTAGAAGAAAACGTAATCACGTTTTGAAATAGAGTATTTGCTCTTTATTTTAGCGCAGAACTGTGTAACATGAACGAAGTCATTTCTGAACTATAGGAAAAATAATACTATCTACGTTAAAAGCGTCCATAGCATCCATGCCAAAGACAAACATTTTAGTAGATGCATTAATGACTTACTATTATATTCCACAAATAGTGAATAAACGCTTTAAAAAAAGGTAATTTGTTGCAATGTATACAATTCCGTTTGATTCAGAAAGTACACTTTTCACAAAAATCTGGGACATCCTTTGTATACGAAACTACCTGTATCAGCTCTTTGTGCAGAATGTTCATTATTACAGTATCCTCCCAGTTTACGTGCATATGCTTCAGAAGACCATTGTTCAGTTCGTTGTTACGTATTTCATGGCATGTTCACGAAATAGAACACGCATTTTAGAGGGAGGATACTTACATAATTCTAATTCTAAACATTGAAGAACATAGCTCTATTTAATTAATAGGAGTGTCTGAAACACTTTCAGGAAAAATAATAGGGAGTGGTGGGTAACAAACCACTGATCTTGAACGTCACAGACCAACACTTTCCACTACGCTACGGCTAATAGTTACAACTTTCTTACTTTAATCTCGTACTCTTCACGGCAGTTGTTAACTGATGCTAATATGGCATTTTTAAACTCTAGCTTGTCATTTATCGTAATTTTTTTATTATTATTTTTAATTCTTCTGTGCTCCATTGCTTTGAAATGACAACGTGTAAGTTTCAATAAGAAAATCATCAAATACGCAACGCAAGATGGCGTATGCCAGAGAGTTCTGGGAGAGGAATGTCACGTGACATCTCCGAACGGCTGGTTTTCATTAGTTCAAATCTTCGTTATTTTTGCAAATATCCCTCAATCGATACGAGATATGAAGAAAAAATAAGAGAGCAAAGTTGTAGAGAATTTTCTCCTCTACAAAGTCGGTTATTCAATTTTCGTGTCAGATGTATTGTTAAACCGTTACTTTCATTTACATTTCGAGCTGTCAAAAGACGATCGCGAAGGCCCACGTTTAGTGTTGCTACCGTAACCTAAAGTGGGCCAAAAATCGAACTCTACTGATGGCTTTCAGTAAAATAACGTGTCGAATGTCCTTTATCAAAATAAAGTGTCGAGTGTAGTATGGAAGTAGTGTGGTCGCATCATAGGATAAAGAGAACTACGGACTTTGGGGCCCACCCTGTTGTCTACAAAACAGGACATTTTGGAACAATTTCTCAAAAAATTGAACGACGATTACATAAACACACTGACACAAATATATGTGGAAAGTTAAAAAAGAAGTCGAGGAATTAACCCTCTATTGCACTGAGTATATTTAAGTACACATATTTTCAGAACTGTATACTAGCTCACCGAACGTAATTGTGCCATTGAAGCACAGTGCATACTTCGATATACAGCTGTGCTCTTTGTGTATCACGGCAGATGGTAGTATATTTGCAGCACTTGGGTAAATCCGGTATTAAACGCCACACCTATATGTCTGGAACTGGCAACGTCTTCTTCCGTCCTATTACACGACAGACCTAACGTGTGAAAGTCCTCACGAGCGCCTCAAGAGTACATACTTGACATTGAGTTTTGGCTTGTTTACTTTACAAGAGAGCCTGCATTGAAAATAGTGTTGAAGAGAAAACTCCGAAGGCTTTGATTTCAACTTTTATATAGCCGAATCCTTATGCTGTTCAGGAAAAACGTCCAAAAGACAATCGCTGGACAGCTCACCAGGCAATACGTTGAGAAAAAGAAGGCATCCAAATGCAGCAAATGCTGACATTAGAAATGACCTAATACACCATTGGCCTAACTACTGTGGAAAGTCTGCGAGAGGCAAATATAATAAGTCTAAAAAAAATTAAAAAAATGACAAACGTAATGAGTACAAAATGTGACAAGTAGCTGTGTTTTGTACCAGATAGAAATTGTTTCTACAATTTTCACAATGTATAAATTCTGGAAGTACGAAATTGCAAAGGAGTAACTTTTTACCAACTAATGTTTTTCATTTTTTTTAATAAATGCGTATTACTTCCAAATCTTAATTTGCCGATGTATCATAAATTTTGAACGCTGTTCCCTTCTATTAACTAATATGTAAGTACAACATCCGTATTTGCTCAGTGCATATTTGAATATATGTGGTGATATTTTCGCAAATATATATATACTACAAAGTTTATGATTATATATTTTACATTCAAGGCTACCATGAAGTATAAAGTTGTTATTGGAAAATTCTTACTTTAATGCAACAGAGAGTTAAAAATGTGAGTATTAAACTCTGAGAATAAGCTATTTGGTCAGCAACAATTCGAAATAAATGAAAATTACCTCCCACATTGAATGAGAAAAACAGAAGTGAGGTAGACGGACGCGTATAACCCAAATGCTGCGGTTGGATTTGCAAGCTTTTTCGCTGCTCAGTGAAGATGGAATAATTCAAAAATCGAAGGACACGACGAAAAGTAACGGTGGAAACGCACGGACGGCGGTAGGATCCTCGGTCAGAGTTGATGCACTCTGTTTGTTTTTACGGCAGGTCTCTTGCTCGCCGGCGCACGGTGTTCACACGAGCAGAGCGGCAGCAGAGCAGCGGACACGGCGATGGCCCAGGCCCCTACTACTGCTACCGCTCCCCTCCCTGCCACCACCCTCGGCATAGCCAACCAGCCGGCGGGCGATTTCATCCGGGACGACATTCCACCCCCTCCCACCCCTCCCTGGAGTGGCCGTTCCTTGGGATGGCGGTGTCCGCTCTCCAGCACCACCGTTTCATCTGGCGCACCCTCTTTTATTTCTGCGTCCGCCGCCATTACACATATTTCTGGAGTCCGCCGCCCCTCCTGGTTACCACCGTCACCGTAACGTTTTAGCGCGCGCATTTTTGATATGAGATTCACGACTGCGGAAGTTTACGCGTGGCATTTTCCCAGCTCACTCTGCTCGTCCCGTCAGGGTGGTATTTTCATCTGAAGAGAAGCGGTAGTTTAACGTATGCTGAAATAGGACGGCATGGAAACAAGATTTCTATAGCTAACGTCATTAGCAATAGAAAATAGAAACGTATGCACAAAATTTTCTGTCAATCATTGATTTTCGTAATGCCTACACTGATCTGTGCTGAGGATCTATCCTTTTAAAATGGCCACCTCCCAGATAACGAACTGCCAAGTACTGGGGCTCTAACAAACAGATATACACCAAAATCGTAGGAGGGATAATGTAAAGATTCCTTATTGCACTAGTGATACTCCCACATCTCCAAAACTCTGCAGTCGTCCGTTAGAGGCTTCTGCGTGTGCCATGCCGCATTGCACTTTGACCTGTCGGTTCGCCAGTACGGCCGGTGCAGTGTGACTCCGAAGTTGCGTTTTGTGACGTTATTTGTGTGGTGAAGCGTCAGATGGGGTGGCGATTGCTAATCAATCCTGCTAATGTATTGCGATTAGTTGAGATGAAGTTACGAAGAACTATTCTTCGTGAAGATGAAATTAGTGTAGAAGATGAATCATTTGCATGCTTTCTCGTATCTGTTATGGTACAGAAATATGAGCATAAGTTAGATACTGTTGTTACAAACTCATAATAATGATAATAGGGATGATAATGATGAACAACTCATTGCAAGCGGTAGTGCTATGGTAAGTGCGGGAAGAGGCGATGGAAGCAGTGACAGTGAATACCAACAGTCTTTCGGGAAGAAGGTTAAAGTTGCGACTATCACCACGGCTTTTGATGAAAATACGCTAGAGAACATGTACGATGATTATTACATAAGTTATAGTTAAGATACCTGCATTACGTATGGCGTCTACATCTACAGTGCTATCTAGAGCATGGTTGCAGAGCTTTGCAGAGAAACGACATCCACCAGCACATTGAGGTGTACATAGAGATCCTGTAACCACATGTTCATGCAGATATGTTTGTTCGAGCCCATGTACTTTCCTTGTGAGATATGTTCAAAATGTTCAAATATTTGAAAATCTATCGGACCAAACTGCGTGGTCATCAGTCCGAAGCTTACAATCTACTTAAACCTAGGTAAACTAACCTAAGAACAACACACACACACACACACACACCCATGCCACAGGGAGGACTCGAACCTCCACGGCGAGCAACCGCGCGCTCCGCAGCGAGACGCTTTAGACCGCTCGGCTACTCCACCGCGGCTGAGATATATTAATAAACCAGCTGAATACCCGACGTTGCCAGGATATTTATTTATTTATTTATTCTTGTCTTGAGTTAGTACTTCTCCTTTCCCTTATCTCTCTATTCTTCTAAAACCATGTTACATTTATCAGAGAATATATGAGTAGCCTATTATGAAAGACGGACATCTGTCGTTTGCCAGAAACTGAAATAAACGTCATTTTTTGTTGCGAAACGTAGAGCAAATTTTTTTACAGGCTGATTTTAGCATTATCAACTATAATACTCCAGGATTTATACCTGTAAGTGGCTAATATCAATTTGATTACTCAAGCACCTTCAAATCGTGTTTGAAAATACAGATGTCCGTCTTTGAAACCAAAACGTGTAGGTGTCCACTTATGAGGTGAACACGCTTTCAGATGACCGTTTCTCATACACAGAGATTAGCTTACTCTGCTCTGACGAGAATCTTTGACTGGGGTATAGTCTGGGAAATTATAGGAATTTCGCCTAAAAAGTGGAAAATATTAAATTTTGAACTTTATCACATATTGGAAAAATGAAGAATCATAATAATCTTCTTAATTTTATATTCAAAATTAAATGTTACGTTTACAGTAATTTGAGTAGTAATAAAACTCTTTGTATTTCTGAAGTTACTATAATGTGTGGGAATTCCCAAGCAACTTCACATTTTACTTTATATTTGAAGATGAGTATCTAATTTCAAATTGCCATTAAAAAGAGAAAATCGTCAAAATCGCTCCTCTCGATTTCACATTCGCACTGATCGTCAGCCAGATCTGAGTGACAAATTAGTCCCTTTGGTAATTTTCTGTACCAGTAAAGAGCGGGAAGAGTCTGCCAGTTAACTCCAAAATGTTTTGTTAGCAACGTCTCAACATCTCGAAATTTTTCTGCCTTCATTGGTACACCAATTGTAACAGTCTGAGGATTTATATTTTCTGGTTTGCTGTTCACTCTGTAGATTGGTCTCTCCGCTGCCACATCTAAGTACGCAAGTTCACCTCTGACCACAATATTGCCTGTCTTCATTTTCCGAAAAATTATCCGCTTATATGTTGACATTTTGGCTTCTTGTTTCCAAATGTTCAAATTGTTTGTAGAGCTTATGGGACTTAACTACGGGGTCATCAGTCCCTAAACTGACAAACTACTTATGAACTAGCTAATACTAAGGACGGCACAAATATCCACGCCCAAAGGGGGATTCGAACCCCCGACCATAGTGGCCGTGCAGACTGACTGGCGTGTCGCAGATCGCTCGGCCACCGAGGATGGCCTCTTGTTTCCAGTCTTGAGGTATCCAATCTCCTGCAATTAGTTTTACTGTTCCATGCTTCTCAAAAACTGTGTGATATTGTACTTTATTAATGATGGGACTCATTTTTCTTAAATCCCTTTCTTTTAGGCCGAACTATTTGAAGCTAAGAAAGAGTGGCCAGATTTTTCGGTAAACATTATTACGTTATTTCTGACATCGAACTTCTTTCCAACGAGTGATAATTTCGTACAGTACACCTTACAATAGAAGAGCGTAGTTTACAAGCTAGTCTTACTTTTGTATCTTTTCAATGTTTATTTTTCCAATTTCCAGGTTGTCTCAACCGCTTCCTACCTTTTCCTTCTGACGCTGGTGATAATACTTTAAAAGAATTACTGAAAAACGTAAGTACGGGCTAATACGTCTTAGTACGTGGCACATACTGTCGCCATGTCTGATTTTCGAGGTCATGGTGCACACTGCTTTATTCAAAAGGTGTCCGAATTTGATGTCAAGCTCTTATGTAGGTGTCTTCTTTTGATGTGAACAGTCAACTTTAACGTGTAATTTATCACATTTACGTCAATTTTTGGAAAAACGGACTTCACCAATGAAACGAGCGGTAAAACGTCCTCTACGATCGACTGCTAACAAAATTTCGACTGTTAGGTCAGATGTCCAGGTTTGATATTAGGCTACTCATAAAACAAATAAGGCTCCCTTGCCCAATATACTAAATTTTAAGGTCAATAGCCGATCAAACAAAGATAGAAATCATAATACAAATGATATGTAACATTCACACATTCATTTTATTCACAATTTTTCTATAAACAACACCGAGAGAGGTGGTGCAGTGGTGGAGGAAGGCGGTTCCGTATTTTCCCTGAATGTCTCCAGGCGAATGCCGGGCTGGTGGATTTCCTTCCTCATCGTTACCCAAACAATCCGAATGTAAACTCCACCTCAAATGATCACGCTGTCGACTGGACGTTAAACACTAATCTTCCTTCCTCCCTGACTACAAACAATATTTCCTGTAATTTGTCCAGCGTCTAATATCAGTATCTTCTGTGGTAAGTCCACCCCTGAGCAGCCGGCCGCGGTGGCCGCGGGGACTGAGGCACTCCAGTCACGGTCTGCACGGCCACTACGGTCGGGGGTTCGAATCCCCCCTCGGGCAAGGATATTTGTGCCGTCCTTAGTCTTAGCTAGTTCATAAGTAGTTTGTAAGCTTAGAGACTGATGACCCCGTAGTTAAGTCCCATAAGTTCTACAAACATTTGAATTAAAAAAAAAAAAAAAAAAAAAAAAAAAAAAAAAAAAAAAAAAAAAAAAGATAAAAAAAAATAAATAAAACCTGAGCAAGCGACAAAAAGCTGCCCGTATGAGAGTCGTGGAGATTTCAAATACACTCCACAGTATTCAGTAGATTGCCCTGTGATTTATGAGACATAGTTGTATCCGACATGCTTTACAATGCCATGGAATGACAAAAGTATTTGGACGGGTGACAGGTTCTTGGGCATATTCCTGTCCGGTCAGTAAAATAATTATCCTCGGAAAGCGAATATTTCGTTGCGAACATTAGCACATTACGCCCCCGGGGACTTGACGCGCAGCGGCGGAGCGCATTGAGGCGCTATGCTACATTGCGCGAGGCTGTTCTCCGTCGGGGGTTCGAATCCCCCTCGGGCAGGGATGTTTGTGCCGTATTTAGTATAAGGTAGTTCATAAGTAGTTTGTAAGTTTAGGGACTTCAAGTCCCATAAGATTAAAAAAAAAAAATAAATAAAAAAAAATAAAAAAAGTAAGAAATAAAAAATAAATAAAAAAATCTCTACAGCAGATGGTAGATAACTAATTAGATAAAAATATATGAGAAGATGTTGAATAGGTGGTTCAATGAACACTAACTAAAATAACCGACTTGGTTTCCCATAAGATCTCACGAGTGAAATTTTTCATATAAACCATTCCCTGTCTCGTTTGGTTTGGTTTCATTTGGTTAGATGTAAGAGTATTTGGAAAGTCCGGAATGTCGATTACATTTTTATTGTTCAATCCTTTCATCGCGTACAGTACTGCCACCTTTGGTGGATCAATATGCAAAACTCAACAAGTTAGTGTTTTATTTCGCATCAGTTTGTGATTTTCAAAATACACGGAAGTTGCGGATTAGTGAATTAGTATTACACAAATATCATAAGTTTGTCTATTACACAATAGAATTTTACTAACGGCAGTGGTGGCGTAGTGCGCTGAAGTTGGCAGTGACTGACAAATGAGACACTAATTTTTCGTGTTGACCACGAAGTGAAAAAGGTTCAAATGTTTGTATACTATGTTGGTCATCAGTCCCTAGTCTTACAAACTACTTAAACTAAGTTAAACTAATCTAAGGACAACACACATATCCATGCCCGAGAGAGGATTCGAACCTCCGACGCGGGCGGCCGCGCGGTTCGTAACGTAGCGCTCCATACCGCGCGGCCATGAAGTAAATAATTAATTCTGTTTCTGCTCTGTAGTTGAGAGGTTTTTGTACGTATCCCTCATAAAGCGAACATTTCGTTGCCAACATCTGCAAACTACGCCACCGCCGTAAGTAAAATTTAGCCTTTACGTCAAAATTCTAAATGTAGCGAATTTTTCTTTTCAGTTTATCCCTATTTCTTACAACTGTTATATCCTTACACAAATAATTGTTGATACATTGATTGAAGTGACACTAAGACCAATAATAGTGTATTCGGTAGTGTCAGTCTAGTAATGTGTCTCAGTGGTTCTGCTGAGGAGTGTTTGTTTCGGCACCCAAAACACTTGACATTTCAGGACGTTTTCCTTTCGATGCTCATCGTACATCGATTTCTTTGAATTAAAAATTGTTGTTACCATCGATGTTTTCGACAGTTGTTGGTAACACTTCAATTTTTGACGATCACTTTTTATTAGAGTTAGAGATTTCAAATCATGACCCGAGCTATAGCTTTGAAATCATCTACTCCGTTTTACCACTATCAACGTCTATGTGCACTAATGATTATTGTATTGTGCACATGTACAGGGAACCATCTTTCGAACTGTATAAGTTTCATTGACTTCCTGATAAAATTATAGTAGCAAATCGGTACTGCAGTCTTCAAGTTAGAGTATTTATATAATGTTATCATCTGACAATCCTAGCTTAACGTCGATAACATGAGGAGAACCAGTACCTCATAGAGAAAAAAAGAACGCAATACTCACTCCAGAGAGCTTCTATTCTATGGCACAGCTCATAGACAACATAGACTACGCGTCTCCCAGATCAATGGCGTCTCCCTACCTCTGCCTTGTTGTGGTTTGAAACCATAATCTAACGTTTTTGCTCCCGGTCTGAAGTTTTTGCCTCGCATCATGTGACGCAATTTTCGATTTTACGAGCAACAGTTTTCTCATTTGTAACTGAAATCAAGCTAGAATGTAGGTGTCATTGGTACTGTTTCCATTTTCAGCAATTTAAGCTATAACTTATAAGTTATTCTTTCTCTAATCAGGTACCTGACATATTTTCTGACTACTCTTCACTTTGAAAGGTGACGGCTACAGTAAAATGAAGAGTAAGAAAAAAATTACAGCACCAGGAATCGAACACGCGATCTTCCGCACGGGAACCTAACGCGCTACGACAAGATCACCAACAACATAATACTCAAGACGGCAAGTTTGCAGATACCGTGCTATCGAGAGAAAATGTTTTCTACAGTGGAATTAATTTTTACAGATGGTTGAATTTTTCTTTTCATTACAGGCTAAACACTATCTAAATACAAAATTCGACGTTTGTGTGTCTGCTAGAAGTACCTTAGAATTTTGATGATCGCTGAGTCAGTGATAGAATTATCGATTTTTGACTGCTAATATTTCGTAAACTATAAGGTGTAGAATAGTATAATTTGAAAATATAACTAGTTATAGTAGATACTCTTGGCACCCAAAATTATGGCTTCTAGCTTTATCCACAACTGGGATACAGGGGGGTCGAAAGTGCCGTCTACTGCTTCGAGAAAAGGATGGTACGGCCGTCGCTCGACTTGGCGGGAGCACTTCCGTGCCCCCAGATCATATTGGCAAGAGGTCGGAGTACAGGGTGCTTGATGTATCAATGCAGTCATATGGGTAGCGAAAAAATTTGAACCTTTAGTTTGCATTCGGCGTGTGGCCGTCTGTTATTCTGTGATAATGTGGCTGTCAGATACAAATGTATGAGTGAACATTATGCCCCATTAGTCGAGATGGTTAGAGTACCAACAATTTGTAGTAAACGAAGTTGACGTGGGAGTGGAATCCGACACCACAATCTCTATTTCTGTTCTGACCAGAGGGAGGTTTCCACATGCTAACTCTGCATGTTGTCCTGTCTTCCGCCATCTTATTCGGGTTTTGCGTATTTCCTACTTCCCTTTATGTCGTCTAACAAGTTATATCTTCTCCTTCCTGTCAATCTACCACAAATTAGTGGTTCTAAAGCATCTGTTATTACACAATCTCGTCTCATTTCTTGTTCCTTTCTCTTATAACCTGCAGCAGACTTATCCACTCTTCCATTCCAACGCTCTTTAGTTGCTCATTCTTTCAATCAAGCTCCAACTTTCTCTTCCACTCGTTGCAAATACATCTAAACGTTTTTTCTTCTCACGTGTCAGTGTCCACGTTTCTGCCTCACAGAGTGCCACACTAAAAACAAAACACCTGCCAAATGTTTTCCTCAGATGTTTATCAAGTTTGACACATATTAATCTTCTCTTCTTTGTTGAGTGCCGCATTCGCTAGCAATGCGTGTTTTAACATCCTGATGACATCTCAGATCTTCACTGATCATACTCCTGCGATATATAAATATTATGACTTGGTTTATGGTTATTTCATAAATCCTAATATATTCAAGTTTCTTTCTTTTGTCGATCAAAATACTCTTTGCTTTTGCTGCTTTGATCCTCATCCCATACTCAACACAAGTCACAGTTAGTTCTTTTAGCATATTATTTAGAATTTCATCACTTTCTGCCGCTGACACAAGCAAATCTTAGATATTCTTTTGTCTCCTCACCAATATATAACCCTCTTTTTCCGTCTAAGCAATTAGCAATTATCTTTTCCAAATATAAGTTATACAACAAAGCGGAGAGGGAATAACCTTATCTAGCAGTGTTTCTTCCTTCAGAAATTTCATTTCCAACATTTACTGTTACTTTCTATTAGAAATATACAGTAGTATCAGTCGTCTCTCCTTCCAATATACTCCCTGCATATTTAACATATCTGTCAGCTACCCTCGCTGTGTCTAAAGCTTTTTCCAGATCAATAAAGTCAGCATAAATTTCTCTCATTAATTTTGATACCATTGTCCCAGTAGATAACAGTGATCTTATCTAGAGATATTACTGTAGAAAAACTGACTGCTTCAGGGATGCCTTGGCTACTCACAGTGACTGTACGTTGGTAACAGCAGTGTGTAGCCACGGCAGCTCTGAAGAAGACAGCACCAGCGACATGGTCTATATGGACATTGTGAAGATGACCTAAAATACGTTGAACCCGCTCAAGAAATGTTACATTCTCCGATCTATTGTTTTTTTTTTTCATTAATAAATTTGTCTATCTTTCTCAACATTTTCCCTCTGATTCATATCAGGCCAATAGCGTCTATTGTTCTTTTTTCACTTCTAAATCGAAGCTGTTCCTCTCCGATCAATCTATCCAACTGGCCTGCTCGATACGTGTCTCGCATGGAAATTCATAAGGGATGGTGTCTCCAGATTCTAATCCGTCCATCGTGACAGTTGAGGCAGAACGTGACTGCACAGAGACGACTGGTTTATTGCAGTCTATAGAAACCGTACTGGCAGACTCTTGAACTGCTGCCTTATCGTCACCATGCTTTTCCTGTAACCAGTATCATGGTTTTCATTCGGTCTGTATTTCACTCCAACGCCTTCCTAGCATGTAATTCATCTACACCTATCAAGCGTTACAATTTCAGAAGTTTCGGATCCCACAGCTTCCCGACATCCACAATGCAACAGGATAATCCGAGACCACACGTGGCGCGCGATGTTCGACACTTCTTCATCGCCCATCTGATTGCCTTACTTCCTTGCCCTCCTTGTTTCCTCGCCTGTAGAAAATGTCTGGTCGAAACTACTGCCGCAGGATACAACACCCGCTGAAACAGTAGTCACAATTGGCAGTACAGCACTTGGAAGAAGCCGCGATAGTTATACCCAACAACTCGTTTAGATCATCGCTGATTCAATGCCGAGGAGTGCAGCAGCGCCTACAGCCACTATTCGTGTCAACACGCAATACTCATTGTGTCATCTTCCTCCCTTCACTTGAACCTTTATTTTCAATCGTGTGATACTTGCAAAACGTGTAAACTTTCAAATAAATTTGATGTGATCTCTCTTGTTCTAGGGAGCAATGTAATGTACGAGACTAGAAAAGAAGTTATGATTATCTGTGATACCTATAAGAAAAATTCATGCAATTCCCTAAATTATTCTTGGCACATATTTCAAAACTTTGTAAACTTGAGACTTATACCGTTGAGGACTAGTCATATTGAATTAAAATTTGTACCTCGGTCGGGATTGGAACCCGGGACCTCCTGCTTACAAGCAGACACTTTAACCACTATTTGAAATGTTCAAATGTTTGTAAATCTATCGGACCAAACTGCGTGGTCATCAGTCCGTAGCTTACAAACTACTTAAACCTAGGTAACCTAACCT
This sequence comes from Locusta migratoria, assembly GCA_026315105.1. Taxonomy (NCBI): domain Eukaryota; kingdom Metazoa; phylum Arthropoda; class Insecta; order Orthoptera; family Acrididae; genus Locusta; species Locusta migratoria. Next base: position 274,453,603 of record CM048744.1, on the reverse strand, counting down.
AAGGACAAACACACACACCCATGCCCCAGGGAGGACTCGAACCTCCACGGCGACCAACCACGCGCTCGGCTGCGAGGCGCTTTAGACCGCTCGGCTACTCCACCGCGGCTAATCACTTTTTCCTTCTTTTTTTAATTTCTCAGGTAGCATGATCCAGAGCACCCCCGAGAAGGTCACACCTCTTGTAAGACAGTCTGAGTCCACCTCGAGACTGGCACTGAAGTCTAACAGTGGAACTCACCATGCACTACAGGGATTACGTGCGCGTCCTCTATTTTTCTGTCTAGTTTCAACTAATAATCGGAAATATACTGGACGACAGTAGTTTATGGAACTGGAGGCAGGAATCGCAACAAGTATTGTTTTTGGTCAATTCCAGGTTCTGTTTATTTGAAAACAGTGGTCGCATTTTTGTTTGTGATAGATAGGGCTATCAGAAGCAGACTATATTCGCAGTAGATACATAATGACAGCTGAAGACCTTATACTAAAGAGTACAATTACAAATCATAGTTGGTGCGTGTCCAGAGCACTGAAACCAGATTGACGTAAATGAATGAAATCCTGCGAACCGAAACCATACACCTTCAGCATGGCACCCCAAAACCTATATATCAGCAAGAGGAAGCATGTTTACATGATGCGGTAAGGAAAAGTACCTTTCTGGAGTCACTGGATGTCAGCCTTTAGCCCTGAGACCTAACTGCAGTGGTCATCGGTACCTAAATTTACAAACTGCTTAACCTAACTTATTCTAAGAAGAATACATCCATGCCTGAGGGATGACTCGAACCTCCAACGGCGACGCACGGCAAGTTGCCTTAGTACGCACGGCTATTCCACCGCGGCGCAGTTAAATCATCAGACGTTGCCAATCGAGTATATGTGGAATATGATGTAGCGTTATTACCCAGTGTCAGCCCCAAAGATGAGCTTTGGAACCCAGTAAACGCACCGTGGATGTCTGTGCCACTGGATGACATTCGCTCCTTTTACCGACAATGCCATCAAGCCCGCAACAATTAATCAGGAACCATGATGGAACTTGTGCCTACGAAGCAATAGGATGCATTCTCCACCGAAGTGACTGAAATCCTAATAATTTCTTCGTAAAATACTAATGAACATGTCCTGTGAATATGAACTTCCTCTCCAGTCTCTCTAGGATTTTTTCTTTCTTGTGAACACATTGGACTGTTCCGCAGTAATTTCATCACATTTTTCTGTGGAAGGAATTTTGCTGCGGGATTTTGTGGAATATTTGTGTGGACTACCGCCACACTGCCATATTTACATAGTCGTCTTGACTCCCCAGACCGCGCGGGTTTGGCTGTGCATTCTAAGGCGCCTCGTTACGGAGGTTCGAGCTCTCCCTCAGACATTTGTGTATATGTTGTCCTTAACGTAAATTGCTTTAAGCGTAGGGACTGATAACCACTGCAGTTTGGTCCCATAGCTTTACAAACAATTGAACTTGAGTCCTCTCCCCCCTTTTCTCTCTCTCTCTCTCTCTCTCACACACACACACGCACACTCGCTATCTCCCTGTATAAAACACACACCAATCAACCGCCGCAAAATGTTCAGCCCATTAGTGCTGTAGATTACTTAATCATAATGTCCTGTTTTTATATTTTCTTTTTTGTCATACATTTGTGCGAATGGCTGTTTGAGAGATATAATATTGACGCTCTGTGTCAATTCATGACACATGTTAATGAATCAGCAGACTCACATTATTAATACACTTTTACTTTCCGTTACAGGAAAAAGCTAAATAAAGGGCTTTTAATTTCTTTTCAAATCTCATACAACAGTTACAACAACGGTCTCTGCACCATAGGCGTTTGTTGTTGTTGTGGTCCTCAGTCTGGAGAATGGTTTGATGCAGCTCTCCACCATTATCCTGAGCAATCCTCTTCATCTCCTTATAAGAACGTCAACCTACGTACATTTCAAATTGCTTAGTATATTCATCTCTTGGTCTCCCTCTGCGATTTTTACCCCACAAACTTCCCTCCAACGTCAAATTCCTTAATGTCGAAGAATGTGTCCTACCAATCGAGCCCTTCTTTTAGTCAAGGTATGCCAGAAATTCCTTTGCTCCCCAAGTCTGTTCAGTACATCCTCATTAGTTATGCAATCCACCCACCTAATCTTCAACATTCTTCTGTAACACCACATTTCAAAAGCCTCTTCCTCTCCGCATTGTTTAATACCCATGTTTCGCACCCATACAAGGCAACACTCCACGCAAATGCCTTCAGGGAGGACTTCCTTATGCTTATAATAATATTCGATGTTAACAAATTTCTCTTTTTCAAAAACTCTTTTCTTCCAATGGCCATTCTGCATATATCCTCTGTACTGCGACCATCATATGTTATTTTACTGGCTAGGTAACAAAACTCATTTACCAACTTTATTGATTCGTTACCTAATTTAATTCCTTCAGCATCTCCAGATTTTCTAACACTGCATTCAATTACCCGTGTTTTGCTCTTGTTAATGTTCATCTTATATGCACCTTTCCACACGCTGTCCATTCCGTTCTATTGCTCTTCCAGGTCCTTTGCTGTCTCTGACAGAATTACAATGTCATCAGCAAAATGCAAGGTTTTACTTCTTCAACCTGAACTTTAATTCCTTCTCCAAATTTCTTCTTCCTTTCCTTTATAGCTTGATCAATGTCTAACTGAATAACATTGGGGAAAGGCTACAGACCTGTCTTACACCCTTCCCAAACTCTGCATCCCTTTCATGCCCTATAACTCTGATAACTGCTGTCTGGTTTTGTATAAGTTGTGAATAATCTTCCGTTCCCTATATTTTACTCCCGCTGATTTCAGAATTTGAAAGAGTGTATTCCAATCAACATTGTCAAATGCTTTCTACCAATTTACAAAAGCGAAATGTAGGTTTGCCTTTCCTTAATCTATCTTCCAAAATAATCTGTAAAGTGAGGATTGCTTTCCGCGTTTTTACATTTCTCCTGAATCCAAACTGGTCATCCCCAAGTCGGCTTCTGCCAACTTTTCCATTCTTCTGTAAATAATTTGTGTTAAAATTTTGCAACCATGACTTACTAAACTGATGGTTGTGTAATTTTCACCAGGTGAAATAGTTTTGTCATGGCTGACTCTCCTAGAAATTTTCAAATGTTTGTATAGCTTATGGCACTTAACTACGGGGTCATCAGTCCCTAAACTTACAAGCTACTTATAACTCTCTTAGTGATTTCATTAGTTATGAGGGAATGTCGTCCACTCCAGGGGCCATGTTTCGACTTAGGTCTTTCAGTGCTCTGTCAAATTCTTATCTCATTATAGTATCTCCTTCATCTTCATCTACATCCTCTTCCCTTCCTACAATATTGTCTTTGATTTCCTTTGTAGAGCCCCTTAAAATACTCTTTCTACCTATCAACTTTCCTTTCTTTGCAGTGAACTGGTTTTCCATCTGAGTTCTGATTTTCTTGTCTTCAAATGTTTCTTTTATTTACCTGTAGGCGGTATTAATTTTCCCCCTATTTATATATTCTTCTACAGGCTTGCATTTGCCTTCTATCCACTCCTAATTAGGTATTTTACACTTCCTGTCAATGTAATTTCTTAGTTGTCTGTACTCCATTTTGCCTGTTTCATTCACTGCATTCATGTATTTTCTTCTTTTTTCAATTAAATTTAGTATTTACTGTGATATCGAAGGATGTTTTGGAGATCTTGCCTTTCTACCTATTTCGTACTCTGCTGCCTTCACTATTTCATTTCTCAATGCTACCCATTTCTCTCCTACTGTTTTATTTCCCCCCGTTTCTGTCAATTGTTATCTAAAGCTCTCTCTGAAATTTCCAAGATCTTCAGGCTCCTTCCATTTATCTAGATCCCATATCGTTGTTTTCCTACCTTTTTGCAGATTTTTTCAGTTTCAGCCTACAGTTCAACAAGTTATGGTCAGAGTCTATATCTTCCCCTGTGTTACCATTATAAAATCTATCTGGTAACTTCCAGTATCTCCTCGTCACTTCCACGTATACAAAATTCTTTCATGATTCTTAAAAACAAGTGTTTGTTATGATCAAATTGTGTTCCGTGAAAAATTCTACCAGGCGATCTTCTCTTTCATTCTTTTGCCCAGTCCATATTTACCCACTATTTTTTCCTTCCCTTCCTTTCTCTAATACCGAATTCCTGTCTCCCATAACAATAAGTCTTCCTCTCCCTTAATTGTCTGAATAATTTCCTTTACCTCGTCATATATTTCTTCGATCTCCTCATCATCTACAGAGCTAGCGGACATATAAACTTGTACTACTCTGGTTGGTGTTGGCTTTATATCTATCTTGACTATGATAATGCGATCACTGCGCTGCTCATAGTAGTTTACCGGCATTCTTATTTTCTTATTCATTATCAGTCCTACTCTGTGATACCCCCAACTGATTTTGTATTTATAATCCTGTACTCGCCTGACCAGAAATCCTGTTCCTCTCTCCACCGAACTTCACTAATCCCCACTATATCTAAATTCAGCCTATCCATTTCCCTTTTTAAATATTCTAACTTTCCTATCCGATTAAGGGATCTAACATTCCACGCTCCCATCCGGTGAATTCCAGTGTTATCTTTCCTGATGATCACATTCTCCTAAGTAGTCCCCGCCCGGACATCCGAATGGGGGACTATTTTACCTCCGGAATATTTTACTCGAGAAGATGCCATCATATACAGTAGAGCTGCATGTCCTCGGGAAATGTAACGGCTGTAGTTTCCCCTTGCTTTAAGCCGTTCGCAGAAGCTGTGTGGAAAATCCACAATACCTGATATTACGAGGCCAGCTCAGTCAATCATCCAGACTGTCGTCCCTGTAACTACTGATACGGCTGCTGCCCCTCTTCAGGAACCACTCGTCTGTTCTTGTTGTACCTACGGTACAGCTATTTGTATCGTTGAGAGACACAAGCCACCCTACCTCGGTAATGTCTGTGGTTCATCAGGCGTTTATTTCACTGTATTGTGTGAAGTGACGGAAAAATCTCACAAGTAACTGATATTGAGAATGGCTGCAGCTTTGTGAGCCGAAATATCTGAACAATTATTTATAATATCTCGTATGTTCATGAAAAGGTTGCTGAATAGTACTCGCATACATTTTCCTACAGGTTGCCTACTAGACCTTTCGACTAAACTACCCAGCTTGTGAGTTCGCCTCCATGAGAGCAGGGTCTTACGGTATGAGGTGAGCTTCCGTGCCTGCGGTGGCTCGGTAATTAACAACCCTCTTCGCACAGAAGGCGGCTCCGTTCACCTTGCATCGCCTGGGGAACGTTGCTCAGGAGCTATTACGGGAGCCTCCGCACGCTAACTTGATTAATAGGTAAGTGATTCCAACTCTCTGGCAGTTATAAGGCCGCAAAGTTCACGCCCTGTGTCTTACAAGTTAGCCTAAGCTGACAGCCAGTTAATTCCTTCCGTAATTAACTTGTACCCTATCTAAGGTCTCTTAATAATTCTTACATGATATGTTGTCCAGGAGGTTTACAGTATCGCAGGCAAAAGCCAAGCCACAACTTGAAGAATCGGTGAGCTGTTTTACATTCATTAAACCTGCTATCAGTAATTTCAAGTACGTTTATTATTTTACTTTAATATTTTTCAAAAAATCTTAGACGGTTTATAGAATATAGCATTAAGTGATCTCCGTGCCGTACCTGTATTATAATCCCTTCGTCCCTTTACAATGAATAATTTAAATAAGAGACTAAAATTTATGAGTTTTCAATATTGAAGACAGTACTCCTATGAATGTAAGAAGACTGTTGTTATGTCTCATGTAACTGTCGAAAATCAGCATGTAAACCAGTTAGTGGGATGTGATCATAGTTCCTCGAACGTTTTAAATGAAACAAATGCCCTTTAGTGATTTGTATTTATTTTTACATGTTCAAGAAAGGATTTTGTTTAAAGTCGATGTAATGATAAGACGATTGTCGGACATAAGGTTTCCGGATTATTTAAATATCGTAGAAGTTTTCTAAGAACGAAATACATATCGAAACATTCTGCTTATACTGTTCCCTTCTTTCATAGTTAACATTCCCCACGTTGGTATATCCTTCGAATGCTAAACAAAATTAAAATTTTAAGTACATTCCTAAGGAGCACGAAATTTTTTTTTCATAAGGTGTTCGGGTTTCTTTCTTTATTTATTTTTACCCAAAGGATTTGCGATTATATATAAATCTGAAATAATTTTAGTTAACTGCATTCATTGACTTTGTCTGCCCCTTAATGAAATATATTCAGACCGGAAAATGTTTTCTTAGAGCTTCATTTCGGCATCCATAGAAATAGTACCTGTTGGGCTGTTCGGAGCGTTTCAGTCCCCAAGTATTTTAACGTTCGTTGTTACAGCAAATTCTGACGATATACAGTTTACCAACAATGGAACAGGTTTCGGCGCACGAAGTGGTTGTCGTAGGTCATTGTTGCTTTGAACAATGTAATGTGTTTTTATGTGGAAAGGATGGAAGGGGGACTGTGTGTCAATGATTTTCCTGATAGCAAGGCAGTGCGTAAAGTGATTCAGTTATACTCAGATATCTAAGTTCCTGCCTTTGCAATCCACATATTTTAAACGTGTTCCTTTCAAGAAAATGACCTCCTTGCTAGGTGATGAAATAGAAGACATACTGAAGAACTTACCTGATAGTGATGAAGTAGTTTCAGAGGATGAAGACCATGTTTCGGAATGCAGCTTTTCGTCTTCACTAGACAGACACAGATTACAAACCAGAATGGCAAATGATAGGAAGTGCAGCTATGTCAAAGGATAAATACATTGAATGGAAGACAGGACGGCTACCTAAACTGGGAGGAAGTGCAACATGTAATACAGTTCATCTGACGCCAGGTACAACAACGTATGTCTTCTCTCGCATTACAAATGAATACTCAGCCTCCAAATTATTCCTTCCTCCAATGATTGAAAACATTATACTCACCTATTCTACATCTACATACATCTTCTGCAATCTACCCAAAGGTGTGTGGCGTCGGCTACTCAGTACCATTACTAGTTACTTGCTTCCCTCTCCCAGTCCCATATAGAACGAGGGAAACACGAATTCTTGTATGCATCCGTACAAGCCCTAATCTCTTTGATCTTATCGTTGTGGTCTTTACGTGAAATGTAGGTTAGCGGCAGTAGAATCGTACAGCAGTGCACCTCAAATTCCGGCCGCCTAAATTTCTTCAACATTGCTTCTCGAAAACAACTTCGCCTTTCCTCCAGCGATTCGCATTTGAGTTCGCGAAGCATTTCAATAACACTCGCGTATTAATCGAATCTACCAGTTACAAACCTATGCGCCCGCATCTGGACTGTTTTTGTATACTCCTTTAAACCGATTTGGTGGTGGTCCCAAACACTTGAGCAATACTCTAGACGGATCGTACAAGCGTTTTATAAGCGGTCTCATTTATAGACGAATCACACATTCCCAAAATTCTCCCAATTAGGATAAGTCGACCATTTTCCTCACACAACTTTCCTTATATGTTTGTTCCATTTCGTATCGATGTGCAGCGTTACGCCAAGATAATTAATTGACGCGACTCTGGCAAGCAGCACAGTACTAATGTTGTATTAGAACATTTCTTTCTCCTAATCATTAGCCTCACCTTACTTTTCCTACATTTAGCACTAGTTGCCATTCTTCACTCCACCTAGAAATGTGGTCCAAGTCATCATGCATCTTCCTACGGTCATTCAATGAGGCACCCTTTTGTACTCTACAACATCATCTGCAATGAGTCGCAGATTGCAACTCACTCTGTTCGTCATATCAGTCATATGAACAGAAAATAATAGTGGTCCTATCATACTTTCCTGGGGCACCCCTGACGATACCCTACTCTCTGATGAACACTCGCCGGCCGCGGTGGCCGAGGGGACTGAGGCGCTCCAGTCACGGTCTGCACGGCCACTACGGTCGGGAGTTCGAATCCCCCCTCGGGCATGAATATTTGTGCCGTCCTTAGTATAAGGTAGTTGATAAGTAGTTTGTAAGTTTAGGGACTGATGACCCCGTAGTTAATTCCCATAAGCTTAACAAACATTTGAACATTTTGATGAACACTGGCCATCGAGAACAACGTACCTGGTCCTATCACTTAAGTAATCTACGACGGTTTACTCGCATATTTGGGTACCTCTTCCATAAACCCGTACTTTCGTCAGCGTCTGTAGTGCGGTACTGTGTCAAAATTGAGAAATATGCAGTCTGCCTGATGCCCTTCATCCATAGCACATAAGATGTTACCAGAGAAAAAGGCAAGCTGGGTTTCACACTACCGATGCTTCCCAAAAGCCGTGCTGATGCATGGACAGAAGCTTTTCCGTCTCCTGTGAATTTACTGTATTAGAACTGAGAATATGTTCAAGACTTCTACAGCAAACTGATGTTAATGATATAGGTCTGTAATTTCGTGGGTCCCTTCTTTTGCCTTTCATACGCATGGGAGTTACCTGTGCGTTTTTCCAGTCTCTTGGTACTTTGCGGTGTGTCAAATATTCGCGATAAATGCAAGCTAAGTAAGGGGTGAATGTAGTCGACTACTCTTTGTAAAACCGGATATTGGCACCATATCTTGACCTGGCAACTTTTTTTTAAATTCCCAGGTGCTTCTCTACACCCGCTGTGACTATTACTATGTCCTCCATTTGAGAGTTAGTGTGACCATCAAATGAAGGTATATTTGAATGGTCGTCCTGCGTGAATGAAGAGAATGAAATGAGAGACATACGCCGTTTAAGTGAAACAAACTGATAATAAAAGTTCAGTAAAATGTGTCAAGTGTAAGAAATTAACTTGCAAGAAACATCTTCGATCAACAAGAAAATCTGTTAGCAAAAATTAGGTAAATTGTAGTTAAATCAACAAATTTAATTATAATACTCGATTACGCAGTTTGAAATATTAATACAATGAAGTAACTAAATTATAAACTGATTTACGATTTCAGAACACATATTTGTGTGTAAAAGTGTATTTAGAGGAACCAGAAGAAAGTCATTTTTGATCCGGTTATCTTAAGTGTACGTGCAAAGTAAACACCGTTAAAGGGTTAATATAATAGTGTCCTAGCCAAATTATACGCAGAAGCTGCTCAGTCACTCCGCGAACTTAAGGCTACAACTATAGCTTTACTCGTAGAGCATTGCCTGCTTCAGGAGAGGTTTTGAAAAGGATATATCTTCTTTATTTTAATTTGGCTTCAGCCTTTTTGAAGGAACAAAGTCCTAAAAATTTAACGTCAGGTGCCGCATAATGGGCGGAGGAAACTTCGACCTCCAATAAAAGTAGAACTCGTAGTGGTCGGTAGCCGGCGTCTGTTGTGCCCCGTCTTCTAGATGGTATCAGATCTTGAGGTCGCAGGCAGATCATAAAGTCCCACGCCGATGCGCAAAAGGAACAAGAGGAGGGATTTTTGGAATCGCCGTCGAGAAGATGGTTTCTTCGGTGTAGCTGTCGGTAGGTCCGTTGCATTCACCGGGTAGATCAGCTCCGGATGCGGACCGGGATCGTGCACGCACGTTGCTGTGCGATCCCATCGACGGCCAGTCACGTACCAAGATGTCCCATTGCTCTCGAGTAAAGAGAGCATATCGGCGAAGGTGAGGCAGCCTAGTGAAGCCCTTGAAGAACCGGGTACACGATGCTAACCATTGGATAGGGGAGAGAGGGTTTCTTGTGCGGAGGTAAAAATGGAAACGGATTGTCCAGATGGGGATAAGTACCATCGGAGATTGAGGAGGAAATCATCTTGAAAGCCGGGAGGATGCCCTGTCCTCGCGGCAGCGGCAGGCAATCTTCAGCCTGTGACAGGTCTGCACCGGGTGATGCAGTGGCCGCGATCAAAGTCCCCTCTGACGAGGGAACCGGCGCAGCAGACGCATCAGTATCTTCGTAAGACGCGTCCATGACGTCAGGGGCCGTTGCACTCGACGAGAGGACAGGAGTGGTTGTTTCGGTGCTGCCGGACGCCTCCATTGTGTCCATCAAGGTCACAGGATGCGTGAAGTCTTCTGTCTGGGTGTAGGCATCAACTCCCGCCCGCACCTCCGCAGGGGAGGGAGCAGGGAGCGACGCCTCGCGCAATTGACGTAGTTGGTTCCGAAGGTCGAGCAACTCACGGCGCATAGTTGCCATTTCTTCCATCCACGTCGCGCTCTCGGCCGCAATCGCGGCCTGAAGAGCAGACAAGGCGTCGTTTGTGACGAGTGCCGCATCACACCGGCCGCCGCCACCCGACCCAGCAGGGGCGGGGGTAGGACGCACCGGCGCAGCCGCAGGAACAGCAACACTCGTCTTGCGGGTCGTTCTCCGCCGTTTCTTCCCTTGGGGGCGGCTCCAATTCTGTCTGTAGGAGCATTTGCGATGACTCGCGGCGTGCGGGCCACTGCAGTTGACACAGACCGGTGGTTGAGTGCGCGGCATTGTGCACTCCCTGGTATCGTGTGCCTGGGCGCACCGCATACACGCCGCAGCGCCCTGGCAATGCTTAGCAACATGCCCGAGCTTCTGGCAGTTGAAGCATTGTGGCACTCGTTTGCTGGCGCGTCGTCCGCCGCGTGTGTCCAATACTTCGGCCGCCAGAAGGTCAATAACGATTAACAGGCGGGACTTAGCCCCGCCGCGCTTCCTCGCCCGTGTTGCCATCGTAGCGCTCGTAGCACATTCGTCTGTCCGCTTCGACGGCCCAGCTCGGAATGTGCAAAAGCTGCGCATGACCAGATAGTGCGTGTGTTGAAATTGTGCTATTGATTCTTATATGAATGTTGACAAAATAGTCTATGGACAAATAGCGTGAACCTCAGTAGCTTGTGACGTGTACGAGTCGGGAGATTTACAGCGTTGACCATTCCAAATGCAACTGCAAGAAGGAACGGAAGGATCAGGGCAAACTGCGCGCCCGCGTATGCAATGTTCAACAGGTCTCTGTAGCCCCTCGGACTGCTTTGCTGCATCGATCTCCCTGTTCTCGCGATACCCGCCTACCGATGATTGCAGAACGAATAAGCCGGCATACACCACCAACTGCTGTAGTAGTTCAACTTCGGCAATCAAAGTGTACTATATATAGCTCAAAAACAAATGCAGCGCCTCTTTGATCCAATGCCGAAGCGTGTAGCAGCGGATACAACCCTCAATTTTGGCAATAGTCATTCCTTCAACACCTTACTGTCATCAACGGATATTTGAATTACGTGTTGGCTGTGATACCTCCAGTCGTTTTTTGGTGCTGTATTTTGTATAGTAAGAAGGTTTTTCCCCCTTTTTTTCGAGATTTTTTTTGGGGGGGGGGGAGGCAGCTGATTCGAGTTCGATTTTAACTCTGTCATTTTGCATCTTTCAGTTTAAACCAAAGAAACATCTTGTAATCTCGTCAGGTAGTTCAAGAAGAATAAATGCTTTGATGTTAACTGGAACTACCTTCATATCAGTATTATATCATAAATTGAGACACCATACTCAAACCAAATGTTGTTATACCGTTCTGAGCTGCTTCCCAACATCGAAGTATGAATGGAACGTCATGGGTGATGCAATCTCATCATTCACATCTGCGTCTTTCTTTCTAAATATTTTGGGAACTCATCCCGACGTACGCCAGTACTCGCTAGAGGCCGTCTCTCAGTTAGCGGCCTGGACGCCTCGTTCATTGCTGCGGCCTTACATTTTGATACCCGACGAGTTATTCTTACGTTTTTATATAATACTAGCAACTTTAATATAAAACCGAATAGAAACTAACTGGCCTTAAGCAAAATTATTAAATGCCCGGCATCAAATTTTAAACTGACAACACGCTCACTTTTCATATAGCCTCATTGGTCGCCACATGTACCATTTTTATCTAAACTGTCATTTATAATTTTTTATCATTGACCTTTATCTTCTTATATATTGGAAGAATCTACGAAAAATTAAGACAGTCGGTCAGACCAAACTACCAGGCCGATTTCTTTCATTTTTGTTTTAAGCGAAAGGTATACATTCGCAGATTTGTCATCAAGTACCAGAATTAACTTAAGTCTCTCCATCCTTTATTTTTTTTTTTTCAAATTCGGTATCCTGTCGATGCATTGAATGTTTTAATCTGTTGGTTTTACGATATCTTCAGTTCTAATTAAGGTACGCAGTCCTTTTTGACGTAACAACACTTAGCGGAACAAGCTCTTTCACTTGCGCTTTTAAACACTTGCATTGATTGATTCCAAAGAAAGCTATGCGCGAACATTCAACTTGACTTCCATTTTCCCATCTTGTTTGTCATTCCACTAACGGTGCGAAGTATTCGCACGGGTCCTCTAGTATTGATTCAGTTTTAATACTTTATATTTGGAATGATGTAATCTTTATATCAGAACACATCGGAACATGCAGATAAAAATGAATTATTGTATCTGAATTTTAAGTATGACACTCCCATTTTTTCAAGGTGTCATTGGGCACCAAAAGTTTTAAATTATCTAAGCATTCTATCGTTTTTATCACTTTGCGGTGTTCCCTGTACGGCATAACGTAAGTTCTCTTTAGCTTCTTCACAGAACTTTTACATATGTACCATTCTGTCTTGTACCATGTAAATTTTCTTGTTAACCTTTTGCTGCACATTATATGCGGGTTCTGTTACACTTGAAAATGGCCTAACAGAGGCCGAAACCGGTCGCGTGGACTTAAAGTTCCAATTAATGCAACTGGAGCTGGAATTTTATTAAATTGAACTACAATTGCGGCAACAGCAAAAGCATTTAATTATTGATAGTTTTAGATTCAAGAAGACTTGTTTACGACTTACATATTATCTCTATTTGTACAAATGTTAGGATGAACTCAGGCTCAAATGCAGCTCTCTTAAAAAAAAAAAAAATTCAATCTCAAAAACTGTGGATAAAACACGAAATCAGGAACTTTCATAGGAAAAGGGAACTTTTGAATTTAAACCTATACAGCATTCACTTATTTCTACCTAAATTTTTATCCTCTTTACAATCTGATCAGGAGCACGAATACATAAAAGTGGGAGTGGTTATACAACAGAGTTCTCCAGTCTAAGTTGTTCGTAATTGTAACTCCTAGGTATTTGGTAGAATTTACGACCTTAAGGTTTGACTGATTTATCGCGTAATTGAAGTTCAGCGGATTTCTTTTAGTGATCATGTGTATTACTTCACACTTTTCTTTATTTAATGTCAATTGCCAATTTTCGCACCATGTAGAAATTTTGCCTAAATCACTTTGCAGTTGCTTTTGATCCTCTATTGACTTCACTAACCGATAAACGACAGCATCATCCGCGAACAGTCTGAGGGAGCTATTCAGATTGTCTCTGAAATCGTTTATAAACACCAGGAAGAGTAGGGGACCTATAACGCTTCCCTGTGGAACGCCAGATATCACTTCTGTTTTACTCGATGACTTACCGTCAGTTACAACGAACTGTGTTCTTTCTGATAGGAAATCGTGAATCCAATCGCACAATTGGGGAGATATTCCATAAGCACGCAATTTCATTAGAAGCTGCTTGTCGGTTATAGTGACAAAATCCTTCGGGAAATCCAGAAATATGGAATCGATTTGAGATCCCTTGTCGATAATACTTATCACTTCATGTGAATAAAGGGCAAGCTGTGTTTCGCAAGAGCGATACTTTCTAAATCCGTGTTGACTATTGGTTATTAGGTCGTTCTCTTCGAGGTAGTTCATAATGTTCCAACAAAGTATATGTTCCAAAGTCCTACTGCAAATGGACGTCAATGAGATTGGCCTGTAATTTTGGGGATCACTCCTATTGCCTTTCTTGAATACTGGAGTAACTTGGGCAACTTTCCAATCGTTGGGTACGGTTCTTTCGCTGAGTGATTGAGTTCCAACTGGTACATTGGTAATCTGTTGTTCCAAAAAATTCCTTGAGCGCAGACCCTCTCGAGGCATTTGCCACATGTGATGTAAAATACCAAATATGCAAAACTTGGAAGTCTCTTCGGGTTTTCTGCCGGATAATAAAATCAAACTGATTCAATATTTCGACGGTACAGCTGTCCGCCATCTTCAGGAAACTGCTGCTGAATACAGTATTGAGCGGGACTCCAAAACTTACATCTAATTGACTCGTTATGGTGGTCTTATTTTTTTCCTAGCTTAACGCACGCTGCTTCGCATGCCTAGGTTGGTTGGTCTGTACCAGTTGTTTCTCCCACTTAATATAAATTTTTATAGGTATAGCTTAAGTACTGTCATAATGAAATGTTGTGATACTACTTATAGCCGCGGCAGAATGGCCATGTGTATTGAGATGCCATGATGCGATGCGCGCTGCTGTTCGCCGTCGGGGTTCGATTCGCCCCTCGGGCATGGGTGTTTGTGTTGTACTTAGCATAAGTTAGTCAAAGTTAGATTAAGTTCGTTTAATTAGCTTGTGCGTCTTAGGGACTAATGACCCCGTAGTTAAGTCTATTAAAATTTACAAACATTTGAAAATTTCATTTTACTACTTGTAACCCCCTATGGCACCCCTTAATACTTGAATTTCGAAAAATACCTCAACATGTGTCTTTTAAATTCCAACCAAGTATGCAAATATCATTTTTTGTCATTGGTTCAAAATTGGCTTAGTAGCAATGAATTTTTTTAAAAAAAGTTTCATGCCCTATTTCACCCCATAAATGATTAATTTTCTGAAAATACCGAAACATGTATCTTTTAAATTCAGTCCAAGAAAACATATATCAATTTAAGTGGATGTAATTTAAAATTGCCTGAATAGCGAAAGAATTTCGAAAAACATCCCATCTCCAAATTAACCCCCTTCATGGCTGAACATGCCGAAACACATGTCTTTTACATTTTAACCCCGAATTTAAAATACCAAATTTTGTAATTCTAGTTTTAAAATTGCGTAAATAGAAACGTATTTTCAAAAAAACGTTTCATCCCCTATTTCACCCCCCTTACGGACGTAGTATCGAAAAATTGCTTCTTAAATGACGGCTACAGAGTAAAGTCGACACCCTCTCCAAATTTTATGTATCTGTCTTCTGTGGTTTGGGCTGGGCGATGATGAGTCAATCGATCAGTCTGTCGGTCGGGACATTGCCTTTTATATATAGAGATGTCCGTGAAATCAATTTAAGTGGTGGAAAGACAGCGCAAATCACACTATTTCTTAATGTACTATCTTTTGCGATCATCATGTTCTGAGAGTTGACGCCTAGAGGATAGGCATCCACACGACTCTGTATGTTGCACAGGCTGGCATATTCCAGGTGTCTGTCGTTTCAGTTGCGGATCGTCAAGGAAACACCGTGCTTCATCTCCAGGTGTTATTCTGTTGAGAAACGTCGGATCATCGTCCGCAAAACTGACGTGGTCACCACAAATCGTCATGCGATCATCACGGTGGGTCTTGGATACGTGGCACACTGTGCTGGGTAACACGAGACACGTTGAGGGCGTCTGTCAGAAATGTATGTCAAGAATCATGGCTGACCCATAATGCTGCTGCGAAAGCGTCTACCGTTAAGGAGCAGTTAGCACGCATCAACGTTGCAACTTCTTACGTTCTGTTCGAACTGTTAGTGGCCGGCCACTATGCACTTCATCTTCCAAGCTGTCCCATCTTTTCCCAAAACGTCATTGTCACCTGAACACAATACTGCCACTTACTGCGTCCTCACCGTACACCTGCTATGTAATTTTAAACGTTTCGGTAGCGGTTTTGCCTAATTTCTGGCAGGACTTGATGCCTTTCCTTAGCTCAAACTGTGACATGGCAAGCTTTGACTGGCGCATTCTGCTTCCAGTGCATGTACTCAGCTGTCTTGCAGGGACGAAATACTGACATGGTACCATACCACAGCGCCACCTATGCGCTATAGTGCACCACAGTGCCGTCATGCCGTCAGTCAGTACCACGTATATGAAGGTTAGAGGCACAGAAAACCCAAAAGGTATTTGAGCAGCACCGGACAACAGTTCGTCATCATCAAGTAATGAATATAAATGATGAAGAACCCTCATACAGCCACAGTGAGAACCAGGTTGCTGGTCATGGAGCTGGAGTGGCCATAACTCGGGCTTAGAAAGAGGAAAGGCATCACCCCACAACTATTCACGAAGAAAAGCGAAGTGCAAAATATTTTGCTACTCAAATGCCTTGGAAATAATTTTATGAAGCGTTACGAAACGACTCATCTTCTGCTGTAATGAAAATGACATCCGCTTACCAGAATATTTCACAACGGTGATCGATATCATGCAGACTTGTGCCAGTAAAACGACTTGGCGGAAAAAAATATTACTCCATTACTACTAGCAGTACTGGATGGATGTCAGTTGAACAGCAGCGATTCAGTGTCTGTTCTTAACGCTACCATTGAGGCACTTTGATGAAACAGAGAAGAAATTCCAATAAGAAATGGTACGGAAAAGTTAAAAAAAAAAGGATGAACTTAATGCTGTGACTATTCACTGGGATGGCAAACATTGTCTGCTTTTCAGGTTCAGAAATAAAATAGTACTCCTATAGTTCATCATTTAATTTATACATTTTATAAAATAGGCTGTATGTGGGTATGTACGTATCTTCCGCATCGCCTCGTAAACTACTGGACCGATTTCAACCAAACTTGCTACACATATAGCTTCCTATCGGGCAACAATCGCTGTCGGGCTAAGAACCACTTACGACAAATACATAAAGAGACATGACGCCACAAATAATGAAGTCGTGATAAACGGCGGCATCTTGCGATAATATTATACATCTGCTCCTAATCTAAAAGACCGATTTCAACCAAATTTGGTAAAAATATTCTTTAAGGTCAGGAATTATTTTCTATGGTTGCAAAAACCATCTACGACACATGCTTCATAAGATATCACGTCATAACCTATGAAAACTGCCCAATATTGCGGCGCGTGATATCTGGTACTTCTACACTGTCTATTGTGTTCGCGAGAAAATTCACAGACAGCACACATACATACCACTGAATGTTCCTTCGATACTATATCACAGTTCGATATATACTTCATGAGATGAAGTCGTAAACAATTTTCTTCATGAAAAACCGCATCATCACGCATTAGGTTGCGTCTTTCTTACTTCTTTACTGCTAACACCATTTACGACATATTTTGTAGATATTAGTCACATATACCACTGAATGTACCTTCGAATTTACATCACAATACTACACATACTGCATTAGATGA
The DNA here is from genome assembly GCA_026315105.1 of Locusta migratoria. Taxonomy (NCBI): domain Eukaryota; kingdom Metazoa; phylum Arthropoda; class Insecta; order Orthoptera; family Acrididae; genus Locusta; species Locusta migratoria. The sequence goes on along the minus strand of CM048744.1, from coordinate 274,436,319 downwards.
CGTCATAAACAATGACGTTTCCGAATACCTGCTATTTTTCCACATCCCCTCCTGAACTAGTGGAACGAAATCAACTAAACTTGGTACACATATTGCTTACTGTCAGACAACAATCGCTGTGGGGTTAAGGCCCACCTACGAGTCATAGTTCAGGTGACAAGATATCGTAAGCAAGGAGTCACAGAAACTTTCCCATTATGCGACGCGTAATTTACGAGACTTCATTCATACATTATTTATACACTGCGGACAGTGTCCTAATATTACTCACTATATACCTGGAAAATTATATTATTAACAAATCTGTTAAATATTGTGGAGTGGATTTGACAACTCCATGTTTCTCACATGAACAACACTATATCGCCTGCTCAAGGGTGGGCTCACCAAAAAATTTATTCATACTAACTCCTTGACAAGTAACAAGAAATATTGTTTATACTCAAGTATTGAATTTATTTAATGTTATGCATCATTTATATTTAATTACTGTTTTTCTTTCTTTGCATTCTGCGTTTATAATTTTGCACATTATGCTCATTTCTTTTACTATTTCATATTTCATAAGCTGTTTTCATGATTACATGAAGATGAAATGTTTTCCGAATTTTTATTTGCTTTCTAATATAACACTGGAAAATGCGTATATACCTGGGCAATACCGGGTTCAGCAGCTAGTATGGAAATAAAGAACAACTTATCGTTGTGACTATGTTGGAAAACTCTGAAAAATGCGAAAAGGCGAAGACCTCCTGGAAGGCGATTGTAGACTGAAATCTCTAAGATAATGTGCAGATTGGTTTCCGGCAACAAATACACGTCATATAGATTTTGAACAAAATCTTAATTCTGTTTATTTTTGCTTCGTGCTGTGACGTTTACCTAGTAAAAATCATTTCAATATCAATAAACCTTCCAAAAAGTTCTGAGGTGCTTGACAAGTGCTGATCCAGCGATAATACAGACCTCTAAAAAGAGCTCACATTGCACTTGAATATTTCTGGTAATGACAATCCGCATAGATTTTTCAGAAATCAACCAATGAAATAAATATAGATTATTATCGACAGTATATAGCAGCCACATTACATAAAATTTTGAGATACTAAATCTAGATGCCATACACCAACGTCGATGGATCTCAGGACCTATTTATTCTCTGAGAGTAACATTACTTTGTGTTAGCGCATTGAGACGCTCTTCTCGGATGTACTGATCTTTGTTTTGTATTTAGTATAAGGTAGTTTGTAAATAGTTTTTAAGTTTAGGGACTGATGACCGCGCAGTTCAGTCCCATATGCATAACGAACGTTTAAACTTTTTACCTAGTGCTCATATCAAAACTGTGAGCAAGGCTAATTAAAGCGCTGTTTCTCGACTATTCATCATGACATCCTAAGCCAAGCCATGACTCCAATGTATTTTTGCAGTAAAAGCACGATATCGAGGCTTGTACTTTTTCATTTCGATTAAAGCTTGCGAAGAAATCAATAAAATCGACTCAAAAGCAGCTTTACAGAAAATGACCCAACGTATATGGAATTTAACTGACGAAATTTCTGTCTGAATTGTTAAAATGCTTGTAAATCTATGAGACCAAACTACTGTGGTCATACGTCCCTAGGCTTACAAACTACTTAAAGTAACCTACAGACAATACACACATTCATGCCCGAGGGAGGATTCGAACCTCCGGCGGGAGCGGCCTCGCAATCCCCGACATGGCGCCTACAACCACTCGGCCGTACCCACCCGGCTTTTCCTGGCTTGTGACTAACTGACGGCGATGTGCATTTAGAAGTTTAATAAAAATGCTTGAAAATGTTCAGAATATAATTTCTGTGGAAAGAAGACCTTTGCAGTCGCTTGTATGGTAAGGCAGAACCTTTTTTATTTAGATTTTGTTTACATTACAATTTTGCTGACTTTCACTCTTTTTTAACCACAGATAAAACATTTACTGCTGCGTTTCAGTCAGAGGCAAGTCGTTCACTGATAGCCTGAAATTTATAACAATTTTCTTCAGGAATGTCCTAAGTTGTGTTCAAGTAATGCAGCGTGCCACGACGATAGATAGAAGGTTTCAGTTCTGAAAGGGAGGTCAGGTTGATTCAAGACTATCATCGTTAATCACGGTTCAGCAGGACCAAATGCAAAATTTTACGTTGGGTACAAGAACACCGATAACTTATCCAGACTGCAGAAAGCAATCCTCAGAAGGAAAATTGAAAGAGAAATTTATTTTACGGGTTAAAGAGCGGAAGAGCAATTGAACGGAATGGACAGTGTGCTGAAAGGTACTTAAAAGATGAACATTAACAAGAGCAAAACTAGGGTAATGGAGTGCAGTCTAAGAAAATCGGGTGATGCTGAAGGAATTGGATTAGGTAACGAAGCAATAAAGGAGGTAGATGAGGTTTGTTACTTGGGCAGTAAAATAACAAATGATGGTCGCAGTACAGTGGATATAAAATGCAGAATGGCAATGGGAAGAAAAGCATTTTTGAAAAAGAGAAATTTGCTAACATCGAATATTAATGTAAGTGTACGGAAGTCTTTTCTGAAGGCATTTGTGTGGAGTGTTGCCTTGTATGGGAGTGAAACATGGACGATAAGCTTTGCGGACAGGAAGAGGATAGAGGCTTTTGAAATGTGGTGCTACAGAAGAATGCTGATTAGGTGGGTAGATCGCATAACTAATGAAGAGGTACTGAACAGAATTGGTGAGAAAAGGAATTTTTTGCATACCCTGACTAAAAGAAGAGATCGGTTGGTAGGACACATTCTTAGACATCGAGGTATCGTAAATTTAGCATTGGAGGGAAGTGTGTGGGGTAAAAATCGCAGAGGGAGGCCAAGAGACGCATATAGTAAACAGATTTAAGAGGATGTGGGTTGTCGTTCTTATGAGGAGATGAAAAGGCTTGCTCAGGATAGGGTATTGTGGAGAGCTGCATCGAACCAGTCTCCGGACTGAAGACCATAACAACAACAAAGTATTTGACGCATATTGCTGTTTTATTTACTACCATTAATTTCGAAAATCCTTCTCATTTGGCACAAATTTTCATTCCTCATGTTCGACTTCATTACGGTGCGTATTATACTGATCTAATTGTAATAATATTTTGCAAGTCACTTATTACAGTCAAGTAGAAAATGGACCGAGAACTTGCATTTTGATTTCACGAATAAAAAAGTAAAACAAATTCGATTGTATCTTGGGACATCTTACCCGAACTGACAGATCCATTCTAAAGGAAACACTCTTTACAGTTAATCCCTGTGTGCTTATGCTTCACTGCAAGGAAGCAGCTTGCATAAAATTATTGTGACTGTTTGAGCGCGCTTGATGACACGAAACAGCGCTTCACTAATTTGAATTGGTGCGCTGAATTAAAAGAATAAACGTAAATGTTACAGGGTTATTACTTCACAAAAGAATATAAACGGGTGTTTGTTGTAAATAATACTTAAAAGGAGAAATATTTGTAATGGTAATCAACAATATTGACTTCGTTTTCTGTAACTTGAAGGATTTGTCAAACACATTTGGACAATTGGTTAATATGCTGCACATGTGATGTGATCACCCCTGGCAGTAAATACAGGCGTCACAACGACGGCGCATGTTGCTACAACTGTCATCTTTGTCATGACGAGCCAATAATGCATATTTTTCCTGTGAGCTACTCGCAAAATTTGCAGACTGGATGGTGCCGTCTCCTATAATGCACCACAGACGTGCTCTTTGAGATTCAAATCGGCATATCGAGCAGGCCACACCGTTTGTGGTAAATTTTCCATTCCCGAGGAATCAGCAGCGTTGTGTTGTCTACGAAGTCGAGCATCATCTTCCATTAATACGTAGTGTGGACTAAAAATCACCCCCAGGGAAGCTGCTCATGAGTTCCCAAGATCTCGTCACGATACCTGGTAGCGGTTAAATCTTGACGATACTACCGTAAAAATTCATGAAAAGGTGCTCGAGTGTTCAACATAATCTCTGCCCACACCAATTTGGACACCGCTGAATGTCGGCCTCCATTCACAAAGTTTGGATCCCGAAATCTTGTATCACAACCTCTTCCCTCACCCCTCCCAGATGTAAATCCATGGAGAAACACTCTCCAAAACATATCGGGACTCGTCTATGACAAGCGCGTTATCGGTTTGTTTGACCATCCATGTGGAGTGGCAACAAGTGCCCTCGTGACGTTGCCTTCTGTGCAGGCGCCCAGGCCGCGCTGATGCTTCAGGCAAGTAATATCACCATAAATGTTCCATGCCTGCCACATGCATGGAAACAATGAAGCTAATATACTGGAACCTTGCAGATAAAAATATTATTTAGCAAATGTCTACTTGGCAGTACACAAAATCCTAATTAAAGTTTCAACAGCTGCGAGTGGTAACGAGTACCGAAACGAGTGTTTGATGGATGGGCAGTACTCGAAATAGGTGTGATGGATGATGTTACCTGTTTCAATGATGGTGTAATTGGCAGGACAAAACTAATGGAGAAATTAGGCATCTAATCAGTAAACAATTTGATAGCTGCTCTTTCATAGATCATCAGCGACTATTTGGAGCTGAAAGGACTGCGGAAACCTTCACTACAGACTCGAGAGTAACTAAACGATTCCTGAAAAAGTCTGCAGAGACAAAGACGTCTGTCAGCAAGATTACGCCACTGGATCGTTCTGAAAGAGGCATACTGTGAGTCGCAAACCTGTGAACGTTCTTTTCTCATTGTCTCGTAAATTTCAGAACATTATGTACATATATCTTCATAATCGTTTTAGCTATGTTCACAAAATTTCTCCGAATTGAAGAATGGGACAGTATCCCTCTATAGTGCCTAATACATTTCAGAAATGGTCTATGTTTGACTTTCTGTATATCATTTTAACGGTAATTTTCAAAATGTTCAAATATTTTTATAGCTTATGGGACTTAACTACGGGGTCATCAGTCCCTAAACTTACAAACTACTTATGAACTAACTAAGGACGGCACAAATATCCATGCCCGAGGGGGGATTGGAACCCCCAACCGGAGTGGCCGTGCATACGTGACTGACGCGCCTCAGTCCCCTCGGCCACCGCGGCCCGCTAACGGTAATTTTCAGACAAAATTGTAATGAATTGTGATAATGCTTTTTCTAGTTCCTCGGATATACTCCAAATTACAAAACAAGAGGCACATGCGTTCGTATGAATGTTGACAGCAGGCTGCCACATTTTAAACATTATACTGACGTTACAGCAGTAAGTGTTTATAAAAATATGTATTAGGCAAAATATTATTATTTTAAACTATAACATATATTTTAATAAATTTCCAGCTACAGCTTGAGTTAATGTCATTCAGTGTTGGTACAAAATCGCAACTTCCTCCGCATTGTAGATCAAGAGTAATGTGCGCCGATAGCAAGGTATAAAAATGCAGCCCGTTCAGGTCCAGTTCATCTTAAAGATGTGCACTGGGCTGTACAAAAACTGAAGCACAACCTTACTTGTGTTCTGGCCAGGACACCCATCAATGAGTGGAACAAGCTCCTCTCTTCGCTTTTCTAATTAAGTTTTGCTTGACTATTACAAGATCATGGATCTGACTTCGTTAGACACTTTTTCATGTTCATGATGGCGGATTGCCAGATTGTGGATCCCAAAAACATAGTACCTTAATTGCTTTGCATAGTAAATAGCAATTATTGCCAAATTACTGTATGGTGACGAATTACAGTGTTGATAACATTATCAATATTTTCTCGCAATAGCGAATTTCTTTTAGCATCAATGTATAAGGTATAGGTGTTCTACCAAATAGTGACATATGGACTTATGGACTCGAACCCGGATTTCCCGCTTTTCGCGAGCGGTCGCCATATTTGGTAGAACACCTATACGTTATACAGTGACGTTAAAAGAAATTCGCCATTGCGAGAAAATATTGATAATTTAATAATGCCGCCTAAACCTCTCAACAAAGAGTACAACCTTTAAACATCCGTAACAATTTCCATATAGTTCTAACAACATTGTATATAATAACAGGCAACCAACGACTCATGGACTTTTGATGGAACAACAAGCGACTAGTCTGCTTTTTGTAGTATAGCTAGTTTTCAAATTGATATATCTTTGGATCTGTAGGGCTTTCGCTGAAACAATTTCCACCAGAATATAGATCTCATGACAGAGAAGACGGCTATCTTAGCTCAAAAGTCCGTTTTTGGACGTGTCCGGTATCTTTTTAATAAACCCTTCAATCTTTCAGTGAAACATTTTATACCTCCTGTCAATTTTCTTGCACGCACTTACGAAAACATGACGTGCTCTGACGAGGATAGGCATCCACACGACTCTGTATGTTGCACAGGTTGTCGTATTCCAGGTGTCTGTCGTTTCAGTTGCGGATCGTCAAGGAAACACCGTTTTTCATCTGCAGGTATTATTCGGTTGAGAAGTGTCGGACCATCGTCCGCAAAACTGACATGGCCACCACAAATCGTCATGAACACAGTACTGTCACTTATAGCGTCCTCCCCGTATACCTGTACATAATTTTAAACGTTTCGGTAGCGGTTTTGCATAATTTCTGCCAGGATTTGATGCCTTTCCTTAGCTCAAACTGTGACATGGCAAGGTTTGACTGCTTCGTACGTGGTTTTTTAACTGCAATAAAGGCAAATGTTGGAATGATTCCTTTGTAATTATTCTCGTCAAACTTAAGTTTCTTTTCCGTACTAAACGGCACACAGTCTGCAGTTCTTCCCCAAATATCTTCCAAACCATTGTTTAGCATGCGTCATAAGTTTCATCTCACTACAGTATCGGTTTGGATCATGTCGAAGTGTCGAAACCAAGCAAACGCATGGAAGTGTCAGTCTCCGATTTGTATGAAATTTGTGTATGTTCTATTACATGAATAGTTAAAGGACACCTTTTTTCCCTTGCGGTAGTAAGGGTAGTAATGTGAAATGGTCCTTTTAAAATGGGGGCTGGAATGGAAAAGTTGCGATAGCCTAGAGCAGTGTTTTCCAACCTTTTTTGAATAGGCGACCCCTTTCCCACTAAAATTATTGTCGCGACCCTCCACTCCCCCCCCCCCCCCGGTACCATGACACAACTATACGTGTAATTTCAAAGGAAACGAATTTACTTTTCTTATGTTCATTCAACTTTCTTCATAAAAAATAAAGAAATACATTATTGTACATTATAGGATAAATTTTAGTCCATTTTTTTTTTTAGTGGAATACATCCTATTATCATATAAATTCGCACAGAAATATATATACTGCAAAAAATATATATTGCGTTGCGTTGCATGTGAAGCTCAGAAACGAATTATGCTGTACAGTCAATTCTTAAATAATCGAATGCCTAAATTTTTGTTATCTTGTAACTTTAGTTATCGCCTGGTACCAGAAAACAGTTTTCAGGCCTTTCGTTTATTTATTCTTAACACGGTGTATTGTAATACAATCTTTGTTCTATTCAACTGAGAATTGATGATCAGCAAGGAATCATGTATTTTCAATGTAAAATACATTTTACCTATCTTAGCCTATGTTGTTTGTATGACAGAACACCTAGTATTCGAACATGCTCCTGGCTGGTTGTTTTACGGTGCAACTACTTCCTCTTGTGTCGACGACCTCCGGAATAAGAACTCGTGACCCCACATGTGGGTCCCGACCCCCAGGTTGAAAAACATTGGCATAGAGATTAATTAAGAGATTTTAATTATTTTCGTTGTGAAAGTATCTTTTGATAAAAGGCGAAAATCGGTCAAGGTGTATTGTAGGAGGAGTGAAAATTTGGGGAGCCAGTATCCCCAAGGAGACCAAATTTTAAGTACTTAAATTAGTTTTGATTTAATCGAAGTTCTTATAATTGAACATGGCTGATCCAGCATAGCGGAAGAAAATTCGAAGAAATGCTTGGACAGACAGTAACTCAATAACGACTTTCAGAATACTATTGAAGCAGATTTTGAAATAGTAGCGAATAAAAGTGAATAAAACGTGTTAAAAATGCCTACTGATTTTAACCGCTGGCGTTAGCGTTACTCGTCACGTAGCGCGTGTAGGTTACTCGACCAGATTTACAGCTCTTCCTGCTGCTTCATTAGGTTCCGTCCCCTTGCGTCACACCATTTTCATGTGTAAAAGCGATTCATTCTTACAACTCTTATGCAGAGGCAATGAAGCTGTTCGTTGATTCTGATTTTACGATAATTTTGAATAGGTGTACACAAGAACGTTTTTGTAAATTTTTTATGATTTATTAGGTAACAAATTTATGAATTTATTTTAATGGGTTATTTATAATAGAAATGTGATATAAAACATTTTTGTACACACGTCCGTATAGGAGGCGATCAAAATGGAAATCACGTTATACGTCCAAAGACAACGTGTACGGACGGTACCATAGTTGTTACAAATAGTAAGCAATTATATCTTTGCCGCTGTCAATATCAGTTGTTAAAATTTATCCAGCTATCCCACTATCATACTACAGCTATTGTAAATTACTATACTGAAATATGACTATATAAATCAACAGCTGTCAAGTATTATCAAACTTAAGTCTCCAAATTAGAAAAGTAAGTCGTCATTGATGTAATATTAACGTAAAATTTGAATGTGTGTGTGTGTGTGTGTGTGTGTGTGTGTGTGTGTATGTATGTATATATATACAGGATATGAGAAAAAGGTACGACCAAACTTTCAGGAAACATTCCTCACACACAAAGAAATAAAATATGTTATGTGGACATGTGTCCGGAAACACATAATTTCCATATTAGACCTCATTTTATTACTTCTCTTCAAATCACATTAATCATGGAATGGACACACGACAACGGAACGTACCAGCGTGACTTCGAACACTTTGCTACAGGAAATGTTCAAGATGTCCTCTGTTGGCGAGGATACGTGCATCCACCCTCCGTCCTATAGAATCCCTGATGCGCTGATGCAGCCCTGGAGGATGGCGTATTGTATCACAGCCGTCCACAATATGAGCACGAAGAGTCTCTATATTTGGTACCGGGGTTGCGGTGGTCAATCGTCAGCGCAACCGCATTTGCGGCGTGAGAATGGCCGGCGACGGCAGCTGCGGTTCCCGCTTAGCGCGCCTGCCGTCGTCCGCGCGCCAACTTGTATTAAATGTTGTGCAGGCGACGGGCGGCGCGCTAAGCGGGAACCGCAGCTGCCGTCGCCAGCCAGTTGCACGCCGCAAATGCGGTTGCGCTGACGATTGACCAACCTGTGTATATATGAAAAAGTACGTGTTTCTTAAATAGCCCCCCTTTTAAAGTTTCAATAGATTCTACTTCGATTAAATGAAAGCTAGCAAAAAATTAATAAATAAATAAAATAAAATAAAATAAATATTTTTCAGGCTTGTTTGTCCTCCAATTTTCACTCCCGCTCCCATATAACTAGACCGCATTTCATCTATCGAAAGATACTTTCATAACAAAATTATTAAAATCGCTTCACAAATCTATAATTTACCGCTATTTTTCCAATGAGCCCCCAGTTTGGAGGGATCGTTTCACTCCTCATATTTTTAACTGACGAAAAAAAATAAAGAAGTAAAATACAGAAAAAATGCCCCATAGTTTGTCGTGTATCAAAACATAATAAAGAAAAATCGGAGAGTGCCACTTTGGTAGGTGTACTCAGTCGTGTCAGGTGGTGTCAGTGGCGCCTATATTAATACATAATGAAAATTAAATTATTAGTCTTTCGTTGTTGAATTTCTTTTATTATATTATTATAAATATGGTATTTTAGTGATTTTATTACTATTTGGTTCAAAAGTTAGTAATTGAAGGTATTTAATGACACACTTGAATACCGACAATTTAGTATTTCTGGATACTCAGGGCTCGTGGGTTGGCCAATTATGAATGAATTCGTCACTAATAAATGAAAATACTTCTTTCTTGAGAGAAATATTTCAGAAAATTTAATAGACGAAACTTTTATAAAAGGAAACTCTTACAAGATTACCTTGCTCCCATCACTTCAGATAATTAAACAAGACTGACTAATTCCACTCTTATATCTAAAATATAAGAAAGCACCATTGTTTTTTGTTCTCTAAGATTAATTTTATTCAAGGTGTTTCACTACTTGTGTTTGCCTCTGTAACCTATAAAATAATAGATGACGGGAAATTTTAATGCGGTAGGTCAACACAAGAAATGTTACACTTTCTGCGGAGCTTTGAAGATAGTTTTTATATCATTTTATAATGAGCTACAGCACAAAAATATATTTTTTTAAATGGAACAATAGTTTTTTCTATCGTGCATTAGTTTCGTTGAAACCAGCTGCGTCCAAATCAATTTAAACTACATTGTTATCACTGTTAGTTTGGGAGCTACAACCCTTGAAAGTTCCGGGGGCGGAGGCTACGCCAGCGTAGCTGACTGGCTGGTGGTCATGAGACAGTGGGCCGTGCCTCAGGGGATAGACACCCCGCCAGTCAGCTACGCTATCGCAGCCTCCGCTCCCGGAACATTGAAGGGTTGTAGCTCCCAAAGTAACAGTGATAGGAATGTAGTTAAACGGATTTGGACGCAGCTGGTTTAAACGGATCCAATACACGATAGAAAAAACTATTGTTCCATTTAAAAAATTATATCTTTGTGGTGTAACTCTTTGGAAAATGATACAATAAACTATGTTCATAGCTCCGCAGAAAGTCTAACATTTCTTGTGTTGACCTACCGCATTAAAATTTCCCGTCACCTATTATTTTATAAGTTACAGAGGCAAACATCACTTAGTGAAACACGCTATATATATATATATATATTGAATTTTACTGGTTTAACTCTATGAACAAGAGCATTGTCAGAATATATATGTGTGTGTGTGTGTGTGTGTGTGTATTCTGACGATGGGCTTGTTCACTTGTTCATAGAGTTAATCCGGTAAAATTCAATAAATAACTGTAGTGATTTGTGGCCGTTTTATAATGCCAAATTTATTCTCAACAGTCGCTTTCTCCTATGCAATGCCTGCAACTGCCTTTGCGGTATGCGACTGGCCGGCGACGGCAGCTGCGGTACTCTCTTAGCGCTGTCGTCCACGCTAAATTTAATACGGCGCGCCAGTGGCAAAGGCGGTTGCGCAGAGGATTGGCCACCCTGTATATATAAAAAAAGTACGTGTTTCTTAAATAGCGCCCCCCCCCTTTTAAAGTTTCAATAGATTCTACTTCGATTAAATGAAAGCTAGCAATAAATAAATAAATAAATAAAATAATAATAATAATAATAATAATAATTTTCAGGCTTGTTGGTCCTCCAATTTTCACTCCCCCTCCGATATAACTAGACCTATTTTCGTCTATCAAAAAATAGTTTCACAACAAAATTATTCAAATCGCTTCACAAATCCATAAGTTGCCACTATTTTTCCAATGACCCCCAATTTGGAGGGATCGTTTGATCCTTAATATAGTTTCCCCAATTTGGAGGGGTCGTTTGACCCTTAATATAGTATCCGACCAGACCAACAAAAAAAAAACGCTCCATAGTTTTTCATGTATTATAACATAATGAAAATTCTGAAAATCGCTTCGGTAGGTGTACTCAGTCGTGCCCTGGTCCCGGTGAAGCCCGCGGCACGCAGCAGTGTGGGGTGGAGGGCGGCAGAAGCGGCAGCGGCAGCGGCAGCGGTGGGCGGTCGGCGCTATCTGTCCGCTAATCCTGGCAGTTATCAGCGGCTGGCGTGTTAATAGCGGCCGACCAGCGCCTCGGCTCGGCTTAAGGGCGCGCGGCGCGCTGCTCTTATCGAATTACGAGTGGCGGCGCCGTGCGCATGCGCACGCGCAGCTCCTCCCGGCTGAGCCGCCGTTATCGCAGAGGCTCGCCAAGTGCTTCCACGTGGATATCTCGCAGCTCTCACCCCCCACAGCGCTATAAAACGGCAACGACAGGACCGCGCTACCTCGCAACAACACGGTGCGGCTCCCCCTAGCTTAGTAGATTCTATACTCCTCTCCATCCAGCCCAAATTCACTTTCTATCTTCGGGTTTAGCAACACTAAATATGGGATACCTCCTGTCCCTGTGCCATATTGTTTTCTACATCGACATGAGACACTCTGAAAATCACATTCAAGTGCCTGGCAGAGGGTTCATCGAACAACCATTATACTGCGCATCTTCATGTTTTCGCGGCGCAATGACTGTTCAAAGAAGTTTCGGGCGTGCAGCCGCATAAAGTTTTCTTCTTCTAATATTTCGGCTGAGAAACGTTCAGCCATCTTCAGAGACGAGTCGAAGACTGACGCTCCAGCACACGCTTCGTGCTTGTAAACGCGTGGGCCGCGCTACTGCGCATGCGGTCACAGATACGACAAGGCGCCTAAGACGTTACTCGGCGGCAAGGAAGTACACGTGTATGTAAATTATGTCTGTGGCTACATCGTCGATTACTGCGGAGATATCGATGTATTTTTATCTGTGCTGTGGTGGCGTCTTTGTAAATTTATTAAAGAAAGTGCCGGATTCCATGATTTATCTAAAGTGAAACCACTGTCCCTGTTAATCAAATTCGTCCCCAAACGAATTTCTATTGCTTCTTTCACTACTGAGTCCCAGAAAGATGGAGTGTGGCCTCACGGTGAAGATAAGTTACAAGTATTTTTAAACCACCTGAATTCCATCCATAACCAAATCCAGTTTACAATGGATGTCAAAAAAGATGGATGCGTTCCATTTCTGGATGTGATGGTACGACGTAAAGACGATGGCACCTTAGGACATTCAGTATATAGGAAACCTAAGCATACTGATTTATACTTACATGCAAATAGCTGTCATCAACCATCCCAGACGATGAGAGTTCTTAGAACACTAGTCCATAGAGCACACGTCATTGCTGATGAGAGCAGTCTGCAGGACGAGCTTCTACACCTGAAGAGAGTCTTTCAAGCAAACGGGTACTCTCCACAACAGATATATAAGTCACTACGTACAAAGCCAACGGTACGTGAAACGAATATGGAAGATGACGCAAAAAGTTTTAAATCTATGGCTTTTTTGCCATATGTTGGGAGCCTGTCGTCGAAAATCGGACGGATTATGAACAAACACAATGTTAAAGTAATTTTTCGACCCCCACCAAAGACAGCAGCACTTTTGGGTTCTAACAAGGATGATTTGGAGCTCCGGAAGGCCGGGGTTTACAAGATCCCATGTGAATGTGGCCTTTCGTACATAGGACAGACGACACGTACAGTGCAGGAAAGATGCACGGAACACCAGAGATATACCCGTCTTTTACAATCAAATAAATCGGCAGTGGCAGAGCACTGTATTGATACTGGTCACTCCATGACGTATGAAAACATCAAAATTTTAGCTTCCACTTCATCTTTCTGGGACTCAGTAGTGAAAGAAGCAATAGAAATTCGTTTGGGGACGAATTTGATTAACAGGGACAGTGGCTTCACTTTAGATAAATCATGGAATCCGGCACTTTCTTTAATAAATTTACAAAGACGCCACCACAGCACAGATAAAAATACATCGATATCTCCGCAGTAATCGACGATGTAGCCACAGACATAATTTACATACACGTGTACTTCCTTGCCGCCGAGTAACGTCTTTGGTGCCTTGTCGTATCTGTGGCCGCATGCGCAGTAGCGCGGCCCACGCGTTTATAAGCACGAAGCGTGTGCTGGATCGTCAGTCTTCGACTCGTCTCTGAAGATGGCTGAACGTTTCTCAGCCGAAATATTAGAAGAAGAAAACTTTATGCGGCTGCACGCCCGAAACTTCCTTGAACAACTGTTATACTGTTTATCTCCCATTCCATTCTCGAATAGCGCGCGGGAAGAACTGAATCTCTCTGTTCGAGCTCTGATTTCTCGTATTTTATTCTGATGATCATTTCTACCTATGTAAGTGGGAGTCAACAATATATTTTCGCATTCGGAGGAGAATGTTGGTGATTGGAGTTTCGTAAGTAGCCCACGCCGCACCGATAAGCGCCGTTGTTGTAATGATTCCCATCCCAGATCCTGTATCATTTCCGTAACACTGTCTCCCCTGTATCGTGACAATACGAAACGAGCTGCTCTTCTTTGGACTCTTTCGATGTCCTTCGTCAAACCCACCTGATATGGATCCCACACTGCGCAGCAATACTTCAAAAATGGACGGACAAGCGTAGTGTATGCAGTCTCTTTAGTAGTTCTGTTGCATCTTTTAAGGGTTCTCACAATAAAACGCAGTCTCTGGTTCGCCTTTCCCACGACATTATCTGCGTGTTCTTTCCAATTTAAGTCTGAAGTAATAGTAATTTAGAGGTATTTAGTGGAGTTTACGGGCTTTACATATAATTAATTAATCATGTAAACAAAGTTTAACGGATTTATTTTCGTACTCATGTGGACGTCTTCACACTTTTCATTATTTAGAGTCAATTGCCAATTCTTACACCATACAGATATCTTATTCAAATCCTTCTGCAGTTGGTTTTGATCTTCAGATGATTTTACTAGACGGTAAATGACGGAGTCATCTGCAAACAACCTAAGAGAGCTACTTAGATTTTCCCCTAAATCGTTTATGTAAATAAGGAACAGCAGAGGACCAATAACACTACCCTGTGGAACGCCCGATAACACCTCTGTCTTAGTCGATGCCTTACCATCAATTACTACGAACTGTGTCCTATCTGACAGGAAATCCAATCGCAAATTTGGGGGATATACCATAACCACGCAATTTGATTAAAAGCCGTTTGTGAGGTACGGTGTCAAAAGCCTTCTGGAAATCAAGAAATACGGAATCGATTTGCGAACCCTTGTCGATAGCACCCATCACTTCGTGTGAATAAAGAACTAGTTGTGTTTCGCATGAACGATATTTTCTAAATACGTGTTGACCTAGGGTCAAGAGATCGTTCTGTTGATAATTCATAATATTTGAATACAGGATATGTTCCAAAACCCTGCTGCAAATTGATGTCAATGAAATAAGCCTGTAGTTTAGTGAGTTACTCCTACTGCCTTTCTTGAATATAGGTGTGACCTGTGCAACTTTCCAATCTTTTCGTACAGATCCTTCTATGAGAGAGCGGTTGTATATGGCTGTTAAGTAAGGAGCTATCGCTTCAGCATAATCAGATAGAAATCTAATTTGTCTGGCGATGCAGCATTGTACTTAAAACAATAATAAGCTAATAGTTCTAATATTTAAACAAGCCTTAAAATATCCGAGGCTATAGTCAAGGAAGCGTGATTGACATAACAGTTTAACATTTAAACGGAAATCATTTCTGATCTAGCACAGGCTAACATAAGAGTCAAGAAAATTCCAGTGAATATCTCCAACTTCGCTACTGCATCGCTGTCAAGCGCGAAACGATCGAGTAATGAATGTGAATTTGGAGTGAAGCAGGACATTCAAAATACCTTGGTATTTAGAAGCTTATGTGTTGCTATAAATTGTAGCAAGCCTAAAGAATATAAATCGGAAATCTCTCATTTGCAAAAGATTCTCAGAAGTAAGAGAAAAATCTTATGAATAACAAGTGTTGATTTCCAGTGATTTGTTATATTAAGCAAAGAAGCAAATTGTAACAATTCACTCACATCCAAACTTCTGCTCATAATCGGAATCTCAATTAGTAGACACTATTTCTTAATAATACAGCTGTATAAAAGTAATGTCTGAATGCTTCCGATAGCAGTTAATCAACTATTTCAGTACAGCATGCTTAGTTTCGTACCTTAGTTTCAGAAAAATTATAGGCTTCTATATCACCATATTTTGGCGGGTACCTACTAGTTTGATAAACTGAATGGGTAGCTACAAATAAATATCTCCATATATAAACTGTTAATATTAGCACGTCACATTCTTGAAGATATCCAGTTTGATGCCCGCTAAGTATTAAAGAAATTATTATAGATACACAACACAGCACACACGGCACAGAAGCAAGGACAAGGTTGAAAGAGTGTTTATAAGGCGATGTAGAATCTAGTCAGCTACAATGTAAAAGTCGTATGTAGTTTTGAAAATATAACAACGTCCGAAATCCGCTAAACCAATCCTCATAAAATGTGACAGTACGCACCGAGCACATGAAGATAAGTAATCAGTTCTTTTATACTTCTGCACATCAGGTTGAAAGTATGCAGCTATAGGCTGAATATCATTATTTATGGATTTTCCTGTGATATTTCGTGAATCTGGACATGCATTTGCCTTACGGCTTTATTTTCATGTAAAATTCATCTATTATATGCTTCGATAATCTTATCTGATGTTTGTAACCACTGCACACCATAATATCTTTGTAACTGCGATGTAGCATCTGCGCTACAGCTGCATCTTTGACCGCTGAGACGGGCAGTGGAGAGTAGGCTAGTAAACGGGTCGAGTGGAAGATACTTCAGTCAGTCGCATGGTAGTCACCGTGTTGTACGGTTCGGGTGATCGGCTATGACTCACGCGTCGAATTTGTTTCCGCTGATTGGTTTATGTACCTATGAATGTATCCCACCAGAGGGTGATGAAATTTCATTTCATTTTGAAAGAGAAATTTTGTATTAAAAGGACGAGAATATTTGTATGTAACAGTAATGGACAAACCCACTGTAATCACCATTATTGACAAGTCAACAACAAAGGTATGTTTCTTTAGCAAAAATTAATAATTTAATGATTACTGATTTTCTTATTTCAGCTCAACCTAGTCCCTCATTTTACTGATTGTGGCCTTTTTCTATTTTTTATTGCATGGTACGTGTCGAGTTTAAGATTTCCTTTAAATGTAAATGTTCACGTGCCAGTAAAGTAATCAGTTCCTGCCACTGAAATCTTATTTCCAAATTAGCACTCACTTTTAATTATTCAATATAAATTAGAAACTTTGTTCAAAATATCCGTTGCGCTTTCAAACAGTTTCAATGCACTTTCTTAATCAACTGTACAAATATTAATATTAGGGCCATAACTAAACAGAGTTCTTGTCACTGAAATCTAATTTACAAACTATTGGTCGCTCATTTTCGATTTGTCACTATAAATTAGAAGCTTTCAAGGTTGCAATTCATTTCTGCTTTCAAAACGTCTTTGGGAGATATGATTAAGACACAGCTATTTTGAACTGTATGAATCACAAATGTTCAATTGTTTGTATAGCTTATGGGACTTGACTACGGGGTCATAAGTCCCTAAACTTACAAACTACTTATGAACTAGCTAATCCTAAGGACGACACAAATATCCATGCCCGAGAGAGGATTCGAACCCCCGACCGTAGTGGCCGTGCAGACCGTGACTGGAGCGCCTCAGTCCCCTCGGCCACCGCGGCCGGCTATGAATCACACTGACCCGGGAATTTCTTATTATATACTTCCGTTAAGAGGAGCAGTGATATTACCGTAATGATGATTTTGTATTAGGAAGTTCATAACAACGTTTGGTGACAAGTAAATATGGAAGTAACAGCATTAAACACGGCAACTTGTCGGTTTGTATCATGCCATTCTTCTGTTACTCCCCACTGGCCGCTTGGAGGACTAGTATCGCAGCAGGTGCACTTATGGCCAACTTTAGATTACGGTAGTAACACTAAAAGTGGGCCTTTGCGATCGTCTTTTGACAGCTCGAAATTTAAATGAAAATAACGGCTTAACCATGCATCTGGCACGAAAATTGAATATCCGAATTTGTAGAGGAGAAAATTATCGACAACTTAGTTCCCTTATGTTGTTTTCATATCTCGCGTCGTTTGAGAGATATTTGCAAAAATAACGGAGTTTTGACACCCCCCATTAAATTAACGAAAACCAGCCCTTCGCAGATGTCACGTGACATTCCTCACCCAGAACTGTCTCTGGCATACGCCACCTTGCGTTGCGTATTTGATGATTTTCTTATTGTGACTTACACGTTGTCATTTCAAAGCAATGGCGCACTGAATAATTAACAAAAAGAAGTCATTCTTCGTACGATAAATGATAATCTAGTGTGTAAAAATGCCATATTAGCATGAGTTAACAACGGCCTATAGTATAAGATTAAAGTACGTAATTCCCAACTGTTATCTGTAGTGTAGTGGGCAATGTGTTGGACTGTGATGCTGAAAGACAGTGGTTCGGAGCTTGCCAGTATCTAATTTTTTTTTTCCCTACAAGGGTTTCAGACACTCTTATTAATGAATTTTTTATTATTTAGATTTTTATTTTGGTCCAAAATGTTTGCAAAAACTTATAAAACTACAAATCTAAAGTGGGCCGTAAAACACGTCAGTGCGATTTTTTTTCCTAAAGTTTCGCGACTGCGCTGTGATATACTGTGGCTCTAGCCTGACATCAGTTAACACACAGACCCATTCGGTAAGAAAAGTCAGAACGGTCGACTGGGCAACACAGGCGGCTTACCTGCCTAGCGGCTGGGGATGACCACCTGTCACAACCGCAGTTCAGGTCAGAATCGTACGTTTTCCGTATCAGATCTGTTCGATGTTTAGTTGGTGGGATCTGAACTGAGAAAGGACAAAGAACTAGCAAAGGATCTATTTAAAGTTTTAAGCTTGGAAAGAAACCTAAAGAAAAGCATGGCACAAATATCCATGCCCGAGGGGGGATTCGAACCCCCGACCGTAGTGGCCGTGCTGGCATGTGTTTATGGGGATCAAGCACTGTCCATGAAGCCAGCCAGGTACGAGTGGCCCGGGAAAGTGTTTCTGACATTCCACGTAGCGGAAGACGGGCAACCCACGTCAGTGACGAAAAAGTTTAGGAAGTGAGGACTTTGAATTACGAACGATCGTCGATAAACTGTTCGCAAGGTAACGGAGGAACCGCGGGTTAACCGTGAATCCGAGCGACGAGTCCTTACCCAGGTGTTAGAAAAGAGGGAAACGTGTTCTCGACTTGTGTAAGTCCTGTGAAGTTGGCACCCCTTTTTTGGAAAATGTACATTTTTTTCGGAGTTCTAGACAGATATACAATAGTTCTGGAGTTCTCTGTACAAAATTTAAATAGTTCTGCATAATTTCGCCGAAAAAATAGGAAAAATTACCACAAAATTTAGTTTTTTCAAAATAATTTTCTGCCTAATTGTTCAAACATAGTTCTGATCACAGTTCTAAATATCTCTCAAAGAGTTCTACAGGAAATCCTAATGACATTTTTCTGTGCAGATTATACTTCATGAGATAATTGCAATAATGGGGAATCCATTTACACGCTACTGTGAAGTTGGCACCCCTTTTCTCAAAAATGTGCATTTTTTTCAGAGTTCTAGGCAGATATGCAATAGTTCTGGAGTTCTCTGTACAAAATTTAAATAGTTCTGCACTAATTCGAGAAAAAATTACAAAAAATTGTAACAAATTTTAGTTTTTTCCAAATAATTTTTTGCCTAATTGTTCAAACATAGTTCTGATAACAGTTCTAAATAGCTCTCAAAGAGTTCTGCAGAAAATCCTAATGATATTTTTTTGCCCAGATAATAGTTCACGAGCTAATTGCGTAAATAGGGAGAAAAACTACACAAAAATGCGCCTGAGTGGTGTGAAGTTGGCACCCCTATTTTCAAAAATGTAAATTTATTTCAGAGTTCTAGACTGATATGCAATAGTTCTAGAGTTCTCTGTACAAAATTTAAATAGTTCTGCAGAATTTCGTGAAATATCGCAATTCTGAATAGTGGGAGAGCTGTGAAGTTGGCACCCCTTTTTTCAAAAATGTAAATTTTTTTCAGAGTTCTAGACAGATATGCAATAGTTCTGGAGTTCTCTGTACAAAATTTGAATAGTTCTGCAGAATTTCGCCGAAAAAATAGTAAAAATTACAACAAACTTGAGTTTTTTGAGTTTTTTTTAAATAATTATTTGCCTATTAGCGCAAACATAGTTCTGATCACAGTTTTAAATAGCTGTCAAAGAGTTCTACAGGAAATCCTAATAGCATTTTTCTGTGAAGATTATACTTTATGAGATAATTACAATAATGGAGTATTCATTTACATGCTACTGTGGAATTTGCACCAGTTTTTTCTAAAAAATTAGACTTTTTTTCCAGAGTTCTAGGGACATGTGCAATAGTTCTTGTTTACGATAAGCAGTAATCACTCATACGTAAAAACAACAAATTGAATGTGCAGCGGATAGAATATCTGTCAAGACCTAAGCAAAATGTATATTTCTCGAATAACGGGCACAAATAAGACAGCTTATCAGATATTCCAAATTTTTTTTCGGGCAATTACATAGAAATATTCACATGAACTCTAGAACTATAGTATATGTACACAGAACCCCAAAAACAATGGGTATTTCTAAAAAAAAATGGTGCCAATTTACAGTAACGTGACAATGGATTCCACATTGCATATCTATTGCATATCTGTCTAGAACTCTGAAAAAAATTTACATTTTTGAAAAAAGGGGGTGCCAACTTCACAGCTCTCCCACTATTCAGAATTGCGATATTTCACGAAATTCTGCAGAACTATTTAAATTTTGTACAGAGAACTCTAGAACTATTGCATATCAGTCTAGAACTCTGAAATAAATTTACATTTTTGAAAATAGGGGTGCCAACTTCACACCACTCAGGCGCATTTTTGTGTAGTTTTTCTCCCTATTTACGCAATTAGCTCGTGAACTATTATCTGCACAGAAAAATATCATTAGGATTTTCTGCAGAACTCTTTGAGAGCTATTTAGAACTGTTATCAGAACTATGTTTGAACAATTAGGCAAAAAATTATTTGGAAAAAACTAAAATTTGTTACAATTTTTTGTAATTTTTTCTCGAATTAGTGCAGAACTATTTAAATTTTGTACAGAGAACTCCAGAACTATTGCATATCTGCCTAGAACTCTGAAAAAAATGCACATTTTTGAGAAAAGGGGTGCCAACTTCACAGTAGCGTGTAAATGGATTCCCCATTATTGCAATTATCTCATGAAGTATAATCTGCACAGAAAAATGTCATTAGGATTTCCTGTAGAACTCTTTGAGAGATATTTAGAACTGTGATCAGAACTATGTTTGAACAATTAGGCAGAAAATTATTTTGAAAAAACTAAATTTTGTGGTAATTTTTCCTATTTTTTCGGCGAAATTATGCAGAACTATTTAAATTTTGTACAGAGAACTCCAGAACTATTGTATATCTGTCTAGAACTCCGAAAAAAATGTACATTTTCCAAAAAAGGGGTGCCAACTTCACAGGACTACTTGTGTAACATCACTTGACTGACGCAACATCCAATTTGTTGAGCGGTATTGTCACTTCGGATGAAACCTGATGCCTCCGGTACGACCGTGAAACGAGAAAGAGTGGAATGGCGTTCTCCGACATCATCAAATGATCACAGCCGGAAAATATAGCATCGAAAGGTTTCTGCTCGCCTTTTCATTAGTGTAGGCATTTTCCACAAAAAATTTATGTTTGAGCGAACAACGTTGAACTCTGCAGGGTATGTTGAGATTTTGACCCATTCCATGCAACGTATACGCAGGGTACGACCCCAGTACACACAACAAGGTTCCTGGTCTTTGTTTGTGTCCGAAATAACAAATATATTTACTTATTTGTTTATTTAACCTGTCCAGATTAGGGCCTTAAGGCCCTCTCTTACATATGACCAGGAGCAACGTATACAAAGGATTTAAAAACAGAAAACACAGTATTAATGCTATTAATAATAACAATAGATGCCGCGCGGGAGTAGCCGAGAAGTATGAAGCGCCATGTTACGGATCGCGCGACCTCTCGCGTCGGAGGTTGGAATCCTCATTCGGGCATGGGTGTTTGTTGTACTTAGGTTAGTTAAACTTAGTTTAAGTAGTTTGTAAATCTAAGGACTGATGACCAACGCAGTTTGGTCACAAAGAATTACAAACATCATTTTAATAATAGGTGCTAATACTAATAATCATAATAACAACACAAAAATCACAGTATCAATAGTAATTTGTAATACATGCCAATACTAACAAGAGATATTTACGTGGAGATAGATTAGGTTGACACATTTGATCTCAGTTTAATATAAACAGAAAGAAAAAATGATTAATGAAAGAGAAGAATAAAAATGACAGTGTCAGCGGTTGTTAGGAAGTGAAGATAAACATGAATACAGATCTCTGCTAACGAGAGGAAAGGGAAACATTTGTGGGGCGAGGAGGAATTCACAACAGTGATCTACAGATTGGTAAGTGGAGAAAAAGATGACTCTTGTCTTTTGAAGTTAGAACTGATTTATCTCTCTTAACTTTCGAGGACGATTGTTCCACAGACGTGTTACCGACAGAGAGAATGATTTAGAGAACACTGCAGTGTTATGTGATAGTACAGAGAGAAATTTATTCTGGTGAGAGTGTGTGTTTCTGCGTTTTTGTATAAGTAATGCAAAGACGAGCAAGACATTCCTTAACTTACAGAGCGGAAGAACACGACGCTCGCTCCCTTTCCGGGAATCGGCTAACCATAGCCACGAGTAAGCGAGAATTTAATTCAGTCCCCCAACACGGAAGGCAGCGGCTGGGGTCTCCGCTGTCACCGCGATCCAGCACGCTGCGCTTCGCGTTCGCACCGACTGCTGTCAAAAATGTTCATTGTTTGTAAAGCCTATGGGACTTAACAACGGGGTCATCAGTCCCTAAACTTACAAACTACTTATGAACTACTTACGAACTAGGACGGCACAAATATCCAGGCCCGAGGGGGGATTCGAACCTCCGACCGTAGTGGCCGTGCAGACTGGAGTGCCTCGGTCTCCTCGGCCACCGCGACTGGCAACATGTGGTCGTGCGTTATCCTGCTGAAATGTAGGGTTTCGCAGGGATCGAAAGAAGGGAAGAGCCACGGGTCGTATACATTTGCAATGTAACGACCACTATTCAAAGTGCCGTCGACGAGAACAAGAGGTGACCGAGACGTGTAACCAATGGCATTCCTTTACCATAACGCCGGGTGATACGCCAGTATGGCGGTGACGAATACACGCTTCCAATGTGCGTTCACCGCGATGTCGCCAAACGCGGATGCTGTAAACATAACCTGGATTCAACCGAAAACATGACGTTCTGCCATTCGTGCACCATGGTTCATCGTTGCGTACACCATCGCAGGCTCTCCTGTCTGTGATGCAACGTTAAGGGTAATCGCAGCCATGGTCTCCGAGCTGATAGTCCATGCTGCTGCAAAAGTCGTCCAACTGTTCGTACAAATGCTTGTTGTCTTGCAAACGTTCCCATCTGTTGCCTCAGGGATCGAGACGTGGTTGCATGATCCCTTACAGCCATGCGGATAAGATTCCTGTCATCTCGACTGCTAGTGATACTAGGCCGTTGGGATCCAACGCGGCGTTCCGTATTGCCCTCCTGAACCAACCGATTCCATATTCTGCTAACAGTCATTGGATGGCGACCAACGCGAGCAGCAGTGTCGCGATACAATAAACCACAATCGTGATAGTCTACAATCCGACTTTGATAAAAGTCGGAAACGTGATGGTACGTATTTCTCCTCCTTACACGAGGCATCACAACAACGTTCCACCAGGCAACGCCGGTCAATTGCTGTTCTTGTATGAGAAATCTGTTGGAAACTTTCCTCATGTCAGCACGTTGGTAGGTGTCGCCACAGGCGCCATACTTGTGTGAATGCTCTGAAAAGCTAATGATTTGCATATCATAGCATCGTCTTCTTGTCTGTTAAATTTCGCGTCTGTAGCATGTCATCTTCATGGTGTAACAATTTTAATGGCCTGGAGTGTAAAATAGTTCTTTAAATACAACTGCACTGGAGTACGATTTATCATTCAGCAAAGCTTCATATTTGAGATACTTAATATACTTCACTGATTGAAAGTTCAAATAAAAATCTATTAAGTACATTTTGAGTCGAAATACGACGTCTTATGACTGCTCTAAAATCATAATTCATCATGGCGGCGATCCTCTGAGAGTTCCTGCGACTAGAAATCCGTAACTAGTGGTCGTCATCGGGTGTGTAAACCTCTGCGCGGCCAAAGACATACAAGTCATCGATAGTTGCTGTGCCTCTGTCCACCCTCCACATCCGAACAACATCGCTTTGTTCGAGACGTCTGGAAATTTACCACCATGAGCGTCTTTCCTGACAATTAGGATGCGAAAAAATGAGAATTGAACTTGAACGGCTGAACTAAAATACACACATTGCAGTATACTTACTTCCTGGTGAACGACCGTCTTACCAATCCCCGCAACTTCTCATGCGTGATTTTTTATCTTTTTCCAAGTTTAGTGACACATATAGACAATCTAAGGAACTGTCTTCTTGTGGCAATATGCTCATTTTATATCAGTGTTCCGAAGACCTTCAATCACAGTTTTGATTTGTGTGGTACACGGCACTGTGAGGAAAGCTGCAATCGTAATATCCTGTGCTATACATCTATGTGGATTGCTACGCGTATAATTTGTTAATAACATAAGAGAAATGTGATGATGTGTTACGTCAGTCATACCATCAACAATTTCTTGTAATAATGACAGACACGATGCCTAAGGAGCATTGAAACCGATCAACAAAGTAACATTAATAGCGATACTGACTGGAAACTGTTAAAGGAAAAACAGAGAAAGGTTTAGCCCAAGTTTTTTCTCGTAGCCCTGCTTCATGACCGCTAAGTACAACGTAAACTGTCCTTGTATTGGTATGATGGGATTAGGCCGAATACGATTACTACGGTCTCTAGAGGTTCTCAACTGAAATTTAAAAATGCTGTACGTGGACATTATTTTGAAGTAAGTATGTCGTCAAGTGAAAAAGTATTTTCATAGACACGCGAACATGTGGGAATCAGATCACTTGCATGTTTATCACCCATTTGTTTGATTTTAGGTACGCAGCTGATCGGTGCCGCTGTTTACATAGTCTACCTCACCCCTGTCGCAGGTATGCGACTCTTCATATATTACAAAGTCATGCAGACAACTAAATTAATGTAGACCATTTTACAAATATTGCCATTCCGCACTTAAAGCTCGTGCAGTGGGTCTGTTACTGAAACAACTGCAATTTAGAATTGCGCCACCTCCAGCCTTAAAATTGGCTGTATGGCCCATAGACCATAAAGATTTAATAAATTGATAAGAGTTATTTAAACAGTTGCGATCACCCATCCACGATCTTGCCTTCCACGTTGCGACCGTTAGCTATCAGGAGAACTGGGCTGTACAGATTGACGTATGTTCGTCGGCAACGTGGCAGCGTAGGGCTACTACCACTTGGTCTTGACTATATTATTTTATGCTTTGACGTCTGGTGTGACGTCAGTGAGCTGTTCTGTTGGTGTGTTTGGTGCAATATTAAATATTAATGTTTATTATTTTACACGTCATGTGACACTCTGTTTAGAGGGTCGTGCTTTTATTTTAGTAATCTCAAGAGTGATAAAGAGGTATATTGTGTTTCAGGGTTGGCAACACTGCGCACAGCAGTATTCGACGCAACAGCAGCATGTGCATCAGCTCATTCTTTCTACTGTTATTTGGCTCCTAGACCCACTTGTTTTCGTAAATTCTTATCCTAGGCGTACACAAGCTGTTGGAGATAGACACTGATTGATCAATGTTTTGTGGACAAAAGGAATAAAGGTGTAAAACTGAGGACAGGATTCAAACGAAAATGTGTGAATAGACGTACTCAGGAAACGGAGAGGATTATTTGATAACATGTCTGACAAAGAGAAACAACGAGGTAAGTAGTTGTTCCTAACATTGAAGAAGTTTTATTGCACCATTTTACACTCAATTGATTAATAACACTCTAACCAAAATATATTTTAGAAAATTAGGAGTTCACAAAACCACCTGGAATCAAAGAGTAATCATCATTTTGTTCCCCACATTATGTTTTAAATTATTCCACGTACCTCTCTGGTTGTAGTAAAACGTGGAAGTCCACTTATCGGAAATGTATCTCCAGGTTCATAGCCGTCCCAGGTTGACACAAACTTATGCAAAGTAACAAAGATTTTCACAATGTTCACAGAAAATTTCAGAAGTCTGTGAAAAATCTTCATTAGATGCTCTATAACTAAAAGCCCTGGAAAGACGATTATTGATAATTATCACGACATCCGTTCAACACGTTCACTTAATACGATCGAAGGAGTTGTGTTGTTTGTTTGTGTGTGTATGTGCGTGCATTCAAAGTTGTTCAAATGTTTGTTAAGCTTAAGGGACTTAACTGCGGGGTCATCAGTCCCTAAACTTACAAACCACTTATGAACTAGCTAACACTAAGGACGGCACAAATATCCATGCCCGAGGGGGGATTCGAACCCCCGACCGTAGTGGCCGTGCAGACCGTGTCTGGCGCTCCGCAGTCCCCTCGTCCACCGCGGCCGGCGTCTCAAAATAACATTATTATTGTTCATCTGAGGATCTTATAGCTTTTACAACTGAGCCTCCATAATCTGACATTTACTTAAATTTTACGGAACTTTTCATATTTTTTGATAAGTCTGCAATACACCAAAGTCATCTGAGAGGCACATTTGTAGTATTCGGAGAGGCTTTGTGTCTGCGTAATGTATGGTGCGGGATCTAATTGCATTGCCTTTGTGTTCAGCCGTAGCGAAGCAGCCGAGCGCATTGAGGCGTTATGCTACGATGCCCGAGGCCGTTCCTCGTCCGGGGTTAGATTCCCCCCTCTGTCATGGACGTTTGTGCCGTCTTTAGTGTAAGCTACTTCATAAGGGACTGATGACCTCGCCGTGAAGTACCATAGACATTACAAACAACTGGTTTTCTTTGCGTTCGGAAAACTTTGTGCTTTTCCGTAAGAGTCGGAGTTGCATAGCAGCTGGTGCCTTCACCAGCGGAAACGTGCATGTTACTATAGCCCTATTTAATTACTTGCAAGTTAACTTTTATCACATGACGCTACACCCTTTGCGTCACAGTCATCGGGCTACCGATCAGCTATTTCAAAACTGCTGTTAATACTTTTTATAAAGGTGAGGACTGACGAAAAAGGGCGCCATGGGCTATCAGCAGCAATGAAAAAATCTCCGTCGATGATTTTATGAGATAGATGAGTGAACTTCAGAAGAAGCGTTTGCAGGTTCCAATTTAATTCCATGTTGTATTCGAAGCACAAGTGAGGTACTATGTATCTAACAAAACGGCGGTCAGCCATCTCGAGCAGAACTGAAATAATGGTTGCTTCATTTACGGCGTTTAACGCTTACCTCTGTGAGCAAACAGGCTGAAAATTTTCAGATACATCGCTAAAAGCACACTGGTATTTATTGCTATCAGTGGTCAGCCAATCTGAAAATCTCATCACACTGGCTAGCGGTTACACGAGCTGCCGCGTTACGAACTAATCAGCAGCCCTGCATGCCACTTAATTCCAGGTTATTAACGACACAAACAATGGAAAAAGAGTCGTATGATGAGCCTATAAAATATTCAATGTTGTTGTTGTTGTGGTCTTCAGTTCGGAGAATGGTTTGATGCAGCTCTCCACAATACCCTATCCTGAGCAAGCCTCTTCATCTCCACATAAGAACGGCAACCTATATCTGTCTGAATCTTCTTACTGTATCCATATCTTGGTCTTCCTCTGCTATTTTTACCCCACACACGTCCCTCCAACGCTAAATTCTCAATTCCTTGATGTCTAAGAATGTGCCCTACAAATGTATCCCTTCTTTTAGTCAAGGTATGCCAGAAATTTCTATTCTCCCCAATTCTGTTTAGTACCTCCTCATTAGTTACGCGATCCACCCACCTCATCTTAAGCATTCTTCTGCAGCACCATACTTCAAAAGCCTCAATCCTCTTCCTGTCCGCACTGTTTATCGTCCATGTCTCACACCCATACAAGGCAACACTCCATACAAATGCCTTTAGAAAGGACTTCCTTAGGCTTAAATCAATATTCGATGTTAACAAATTTCAAGAACGCTTTTCTACCAATTGCCATTCTGCATTTTATATCCTCTATACTGCGGCCATCATTTGTTATTTTATTGCCCAAATAACAAAACTCATCTACCTCCTTTATTGCTTCGTTTCCCAATCTAATTTCTTCAGCATCACCTGATTTTCTTACACTGCACTCCATTACCCTAGTTTTGCTCTTGTTAACGTTCATCTTATACGCACCTTTCAGCACACTGTCCATTCCGTTCAAATGCTCTTCCAGCTCCTTTGCTGTATCTGACAGAATTACTATGTCATCGGCAAAAATCAATGTTTTTAATTCCTCACCTTGAACTTTAATTCCTTCTCCAAATTTCTCCTTGCTTTCTTTTATAGCTTGCTCAATGTACAAATTGAATAACAATGGAGAAAGCCTACAACCCAGTCTTACTCCCTTTCCAACCACTGCATCTCTTTCATGCCCTTCAACTCTGACAACCGCTGTCTGGTTTTTGTACAAGTTGTAAATAATCTTACGCTCCCTATATTTTACTCCTGCTTGCTTCAGAACTTGAAAGAGTTTATTCCAATCAACATTGTCAAAAGACTTCTCCAAATCTACAAAAGCTAAATATGTAGGTTTGCCCTTTCTTAATCTACCTTCTAGGATAAGCCGTAATGTGAGTATTGCCTCCCGTGTTCCTACATTTCTCCTGAACCCAAATTGATCATCCCCGAGGTTGGCTTCTACCAGCTTTTCCATCCTTCTGTATATAATTCGTGTTAATATTTTGCAACCATGATTTATTAAACTGATGGTTCTGTAGTTTTCACACCTGTCTGCACCTGCTTTCTTTGGAATGGGGATTATAACATTTATCTCAATGTCTGAGGGTACTTCGCCTGTCTCATTTATCTTACACACCAGGTGAAACAGGTTTGTCATGGCTGGTTCTCCCAGAAACTTCAGTAGCTCTAAGGGAATATCATCTACTCCAGGGGCCTTGTTTCGACTTAGGTCTTTCAGGGCCCTGTCAAATTCTTCTCTCAGTACAGTATCTCCTATTTCATCTTCATCTACATCCTCTTCCCTTCCTACAATATTGTCTCGAAGTTCATTTCCTTTGTAGAGCCCCTCTATATACTCTTTCCACCTTTCAGCTTTCCCTTCTTTGCTGAGAACTGGTTTTCCATCAGTGTCCTTGATATTCATAGAGCTGTTTTTCTTATCTCCAAATGTTTCTTTTATTTTCCTGTAGGCTGTATCTATTTTCCCCTATTTATACATCTTCTACATCCTTGCATTTGCCTTCTAGCCACTCCTGCTTAGCCATTTTGCACTTCCTGTCAATCTCATTTCTTAGTCGTCTGTACTCCAATTTGCCTGTTTCATTTACTGAATTTTTATATTTTCTTCTTTCATTGATTATATTTAGTATCTCCTGTGATATCCAAGGACTTTTTGTAGGTCTTGCCTTCCTACCTATTTTGTCCTCTGCTACCTTAACTATTTCATATCTCAATTTTACCCATTCCTCTTCTACTGTTTTATTTTCCCCTGTTTCTGTCAATTGTTGCCTAAAGCTCCCTCTGAAATTCTTAAGAACTTCAGGTTCCTTCAATTTATCCAGGTCCCTTCTCCTTATTTTCCTACCTTTTTGTAGTTTCTTCAGTTTCAGCCCACATTTCATAACCAACAAGTTATGGTCAGAGTCTATATCTGCCCATGGGTATGTCTTACACTGTAAAACCTGGTTCCGAAATCTATGTCTTACCATTATAAAATCTATCTGGTATGTCCTGGTGTCTCCTGGTCTCTTCCACGTATACAACCTTCTTTTGTGATTCTTGAACCATGTGTTTGTTATAACTAAATTATGTTCTGTGGAAAATTCTACCAGGCAGCTTCCTCTTTCATTCCTTTTGCCCAGTCCATATTCACCTACTATTTTTCCTTCTCTTCCTTTTCCTACTACCGAATTCCAGTCTCCCTTAATTGTCTGAATAATTTCCTTTAGCTCCTCATATATTTCTTCCATTTCCTCATCATCGGCAGAGCTAGTTGGCATATAAACCTGTACTACTGTTGTCGGTGTTGGTGTCGTATCTATCTTGACAATGATAATGCGATCACTTTGCTGGTCATAGTTTACCAGCATTCCTATTTTCTTATTCATAATCAATCCTACTCATATGGTGCCCCCAACTGATTTTGTATTTATAATCCTGTACTCACCTGACCAGAAATCCTGTTCATCCTGCCACCGAACTTCACTAATCCCCACTATATCTAACTTCAACCTATCCATTTCCCTTTTTAAATTTTCTAATTTTCCTACTCGATTAAGGGATCTAACATTCCACGCTCCGACTCGTAAAATGAAGTATTGTCTTTCCTGATGATCACATCCTCCCGAGTAGTCCCCGCCCGGAGATCCGAATGGGAGACTATTTTATCTGCGGAATATTTTACCCGAGAGGATGCCATCATCATATGTTCATACAGTAGAGCTGCATGTCCTCGGGAAAAATAACGGCTGTAGTTTCCCATTGCTTTCAGCCGTTCGCAGTAACTGTGTGGCAAAGCCACATTAGCTGATGTTACAAGGCCAGTTCAGTCAATCATCCATATCCTGGGGTAATTCATCATTGAACTACTGAACTACTGAAAAGGCTGCTGCCCCTCTTCAGGAACCACACGTTTGTCTGGCCTCTCCACAGATACCCCTCCGCTGTGGTTGCACCTACGTTACGGCTATCTGTATCGTTGAGGCACGCAAGCCACCCCACCTCGTCAGTGTCTGTGGTTCCTGGGCTACTATAATTAAAAACATGTAACAATGCATTAGAACATGAAAAACTGAACTGAATAATTTAATAAAAATAAGAAAGAAAGTAATTTTGATTTAGGAATTAAAATAAACAACGGAATCAAACCCATGACCTTTAGAATAGTTAACCTTTACCTCGCCTGCCGCGGTGGCCGAGGGGACTGAGGCGCTGCAGTCACGGTCTGCACGGCCACACTACGGTCGGGGGTTCGAATCACCCCTCGGGCATGGATATTTGTGCCGTCCTTAGGATTAGCTAGTTCATAAGTAATTTGTAGGTTTAGGGACTGATGACCCCGTAGTTAAGTCCCATAAGCTATACAAACATTTGAACATTTGAACCTTTACCATTCCGTTGAGCTACGCAAACACACTGGTGTGAGGGTCTGAACGACTGTACACACCACTAACGACTGTGAATTGTAACCCACGGAGATGTCGATTTCCCGTAAATCATATGAAGCTCATCTAGTGTAACTAATGGTAAGGTCACACCTTCCCCTGCCGAAGTTCGTGAGTTGAAACAACATTGTGTGACTTCATTTAACTTTCTAAATGAAAATTTCTTTCATTGTTCTTTTCGTTACATTACTTGAATTGAATTCTTACGTATGTTTCGTAATTGATATTTTTATTCGTTCTGATGTTCATTCTAGGATTCTTTTTTCTACTATAATCTGCATGTGTCGTAATTGACCGATAATTAATTGACAAGCAGGACTGCTCACTGCTTTGTAACGTGGCACCTCGTGGAAGTAGTAGTAGCCAGTGAGAGGATATTTTCAGTTGCGGATGAACAGAGTAACATGTAATTTGTGGTTGTTTGCTGATGATACTGCGATGTATGGGCGGCTGTCGTCTTTAATTGACTGTAATAGCATACAGGATAACTTTGACAATATTTATAGTTGGTTTCGAAGAATGGCAGCTAGCTCTCTACGTAGAAAAATGTAGTGCTGCACACGAGTAGGAAAAACGATGCCATAATGTTAGAATACAGCATTAGTAGTGAGCGTCTTGATGCAATTGCGTCGTTCAAATATCTAGGCCTAACATTGCATAACGATATGAAATGGAACGAACTTGTAAGAACAGTGAACAGCCAACCTCGGTTTATTAGGAGAATTTTGGGAAGATGTACTTCATCTGTAAAGGAGACCACTTATTAAATGATTCTACGACCACGTCTTGAGTATTGCTCAAGTGTTTGGGAGCCGCAGCAGATCAGTTTAAAGGATGACATAGCAGTTCGGCAGCGAGCAGTTAGGTTCGTTACTGGTACGTTCGACCAAAGCTGGAGGAGAGGACGTTCTTTTCGAGAGATTCTGTTGAGGACATTTATACGGCCGGAATATGAGGCATAGTGTAGAACGATCTTTCTGCCGCCTACTTACATTTCTCGTGGTGATCAAAGAGACAAGAGAAATTAGCGCATATAGACAGTCTGCTTTCCCTCTTTCTGTTTGGGAGTGGGATGAGAAATGAAATGTCTAGTAGTGGTACAGTATACTTTCCATCACGCACTTTACGGTGGATTGCAGAGTACATACTTAGGCGTAGACTAACAAATGTTAGCGATGAAGGTACAGTTTCCTCTTAGCGCTTTATCTGAAGGTTTCTGTCTGAATTTTCTCTTAGAGGTATGCTTAATCGCCACCAACGAAGAAATCGTGATTTTAGTTCTGCTGGAGATGGATGAACACCGTTTTCCCGGATACAAAGTGCATCACGTGTGGTTAGGTTACATCATGGGATTAAATTGAGAAATACAAACTGAATCTTATGCTGCAGTTTAGTCACTGTTCACTAGTCGACAGAGCATTTCGGCATTTTCTCTTGGCAGCCTATTACAGCACTGCCCCATTACTTTAACACAGTTTGTGAAGTGCG
Organism: Locusta migratoria; assembly: GCA_026315105.1. Lineage (NCBI taxonomy): Eukaryota > Metazoa > Arthropoda > Insecta > Orthoptera > Acrididae > Locusta > Locusta migratoria. The sequence goes on along the minus strand of CM048744.1, from coordinate 274,403,642 downwards.
CCGTATTTCTGCGTCACCTACAGTCGAGTGGCAGCCGGCTGCCTTTGTGCTAACACTGTAACGCCACGTTACAAATCTTAACCAGCGAGTATTTCCAACCCATGCCACCCCCCTCCTTCAGGAGGATATGTTCAAAATGTTCAAATGTTTGTACAGCTTATGGGACTTAACTACGGGGTCACCAGTCCCTAAACTTACAAACTACTTATGAACTAGCTAACACTAAAGACGGCACAAATATCCATGCCCGAGGGGGTATTCGAACCTCTGAGCGTAGTGGCCGTGCAGACCGTGACTGGAGCGCCTCAGTCCTCTCGGCCACCGCGGCCGGCGAGGATATGTGTTACCCAAATGTCTGTGTATAATGTTATAGGTCTGAAAGTGTAAAATGTTACGAAATATTTGCGAATCGTGTAACTGAAGACGGAACTTGGGGACCAGGCCGGTATTCACCTAGGGGGATGTGAAAAGTCGCCTAAAAGCCACATCCAGGCTGGCCGGCACTCCGACCCCCTTCGTTAATCCGCCGAGCGGATTGCAACCGAGGCCTGTACGGCTTCCCATCTCGAAAAGCGGAACTCGAGCGCGGATTTTCACCACCGTAAGCATGTCATGGGATTGATCTTTATTATTAAATAGCCATTAATTTTAAATAAACATTATTGCCATGACAGTCTTGCGGTGGTGAAACTGTGTTTATGACGTCATACAGCGTGAACTATGTATCGTATGTGATTCTTACACTTCCGCCGACCGTTCTCATGGATTGAATCTTACTTGTATAAAATTTGAGAAATTTTCGATCAAAACTGTAGATGTGTATGCAACACATACACACATACGGACACTCTGCTTTATATATTAGATAATTAGCAAGTAATTGTATCAGACTATAGCAGGTAGTAGTATATGTTATTTAGGGTAGGCTCTGGAGACATAGACGCATAGCCCGATGGTGATTTCAAGCGCTAACCGGAAATCGGGCTTCGCGTCGTCGTCCTCCACAAATTTTCATCTCTGGCCACAGTGAAATTCATCTATAGCCATCATAGATGAGATTATGATATTCATTTATGGATGATTAATTCGAATTCGAATATGTGTACTGTTTTAACCATGAAATGAAGTTGGTCAGCTTCCGCCCACTGTCCCGCATGCTGTTGAACCCGGCAGTGTTCCCTCGGACAGCCAGTACGCACAACGGTTGGGTCTGTGTGGGAGAGTGACCGCAACTGATTGCTTGGGGCGCGGGTGATAGCGCGTTACGAGCCCGGCCGTGGTAGGCCGACGGACGGCGCCCGCTGGGAGCGGCGCGCGAGGAAGGCGTCCGCCAAGCCACAGTGATGGTAGGCAGCAGCAGTAGGCGGGCAGGGAGGCAGCGGGGGCGGCAGCCGGCAGCGGGCAGTCCCCGGGGAAATGCCGCGCCCAGCGCAATCTGCCGGCGCGGCGGCAGCTGGCGGCAGATTGCGCCGTCGCCCGCTGTCTCTGCGCATGCGCAGTCGCTGCCGTCTCCCCGTGCCATCTGCACCAGGTAGACTGACTACAGATGGGCACAAACCGAGAACTTGAATGAATATAGAAATCGAATATCAAACTGAGACCGAACCAAAACTTTCACCCCCCTCCCCCAATATATATACAGGGTGAGTCACCTAACATTACTGCTGGATATATTTCGTAAACCACATCTAATGTATTCGTGCTTTCTCGTCGTCAATCAGTTCCTATTATCGTTCTGGCGTGGATTGCTTACTGGCAATTTGAGGAAGGTGCAAGTGGCTAGCAAGGGCGCTGGCTGAGACACGATGTACTCAAAACAGGACACATTTTTATTTTACACAGAAATTCTTCCTTAGTGGAAACAATATAACATAACAGTATTTATCTTTTCACAGCACTGCTGTATCATGAAAACAGTAACAAAAATCTAACTTGGTACAATGTCCTGTTCATGCTAACTGAACATTCAGTAGTAGACAAGATCTCCGTGACTTGAATATATACAATAAAACTTAAACCAGTCTGCAGCGGACCACATACTAATACAGACAACCTTTCCTGTAGTCCACTCTTCCAGGGCACGTCTACCACACAACTCACTTTTCACTTCACATAGCTTGCTTAGCTAACGTCGGTTGGCGGTGGCGCTGCGAACTTCAGGAGGGCGTGGCGGCCACCTTGCGATCTCACTGGGGCCGCTGGCAGCGACCGTCTCTTAATTCTTCTTCCGTTGTGTGGTGCCAACCTTGCCTTGGTGGTTAGGACACCACAACATCTAATACTGAGGAACCGATTCCACAGACCGAACGTGAGTAGAGGGGTTAATGTAATGGCTGTTGTAATTGGTTAATACAAACCATTAAAAATGCACGGAAGTATGTTTTTTTTTAACACAAACCTACGTTTTTTTAAAATGAAACCCCGCTACTTTTGTTAGCACATCTGAACATATCAACAAATACGTAATCAGTACCCCATAGGAAAAAATCCAGAGGTGTAAAATCAGGAGAACGGGCTGGCCAATTTATGCGTTTTCCACGTCCTATGAATCACCCGTCGAACATCCTATCAAAGGTCAGCCTAGTGTTAATTGCGGAATGTGCTGGTGCACCATCATGCTCATACCACATACGTCGACGTCTGGACTTCTTTCTGTGGGGTACATTAAAGGAGAATATGTACCGTGATGTGCCTACAACCCCAGAGGATATGAAACAACGTATTGTGGCAGCATGCGGCGACATTACACAAGATGTACTGCGGCGTGTATGACATTCATTACGCCATAGATTGCAATTGTGTGCAGCAAATGATCGCCACCACTTTGAACATATATTGGTCTGACATGTCGGGACACACTCTATTCCACTCCGTAATTGAAAACGGAAACCACGTGTGTACGTGTACCTCACCCCTCATGGTAATGTACATGTGCGTCAGTGAAAAAGACCAATAAAGGTGTTACCTTGTGGACGCAATGTGCTGTTCTAGTCTCTTCTGTACCTAAGGCACATCGCCCTTCCCTTTGGATCTCTACTTAATTCGGTGCTCTCCGATACACACGATCGAACAGCGGAGGAGTGGTACTCAATCGTCAGCTTTAGATTACAATATCTCCGGATGTAATTAACATTTTACAATGCAACAAACGGCACTTATTCCGTAGTTGTTTATATGTTCAGACGTGCTAGCACAACTGACGGGGTTCATTTAAAAAAAAACTTGTTTATGCTTTGTATTCACCAATTTCACTAGCCCCTCTCCTCACGTTCGGTCTGTGGAATCGGTTCATCAGTATTTGATGTGCTTTATGAAATATATCCAGCGGTAATGTTAGGTGACTCAACCTGTATACTTAAATGATAACGACAAACTACGTGGGGTGGTAGAGGATGGCTTAAGCCTTAAAGAACAAAATGAGTGAGGTAGGCAACCCGCGTCCGAAAAAAACGTCACCCAACGGCGTCAAAATTATAGGTGCTGGCGCCTGCCGCTAGGCCACCCCTCGGACGGCGAACGCGTCGTTTTACGCACACACAGACCGCGGGCAGTTCTGTAATACGTAGTTCTTGATATTCGGTGTTTGAGAGTGATTCCAACGATCGCCGGTGGGGAAGGAAGAACTATCATATGTACGGGCAGTGTAGTGGGACAATCATTGACGAGCCCCTGTTTTGCACAATATGATTTGTTTTAATTTTATAATGTTTTCTGTTCCATAGGACCCAATTTAGGAGTGAGACTCCATGGTCATGGAACAAGTCAATACACGAATTTTTACACAAGAATGGTGGTACATAATTTTTAAGTAGTCCTATGCACATGACAAAATTCAAATGTTCAAATGTTTGTTAAGCTTATGGGACTTAACTACGGGGTCATCAGTCCCTAAACTTACAAACTACTTATGAACTACTTACGAACTAGGACGGCACAAATATCCATGCCCGAGGGGGGATTCGAACCCCGACCGTAGTGGCCGTGCTGACCGTGACTGGAGCGCCTCAGTCACCTCGGCCACCGCGGCCGGCCTATGCACATGACAATCTTAAGACAAAGAGAATGAATAAAGGAAAATATGAATTAGATTAATTGTTTCACTTTTCTAGGAGTTCCTCGACAGTAAAAGGAGTGAGCTATGAAGTAACTATTCAATTTAAATTTGAAAGCGTATGGGTTAGTGCTAAGATTCTTTAGTTCTTGTGGCAGCTTATGGAAAATGAATACTGCAGAATACTGTACACCTTTCTGCACAAGTGTCAAGTTGGTGTAATGCAAACGTAGATTCGACTTCTGTATAGTATTCACCGAGTGAAAGCTACTAACTTGTGGGAATAAGCTGATGTTATTAACAACAAACGACGTTAAAGAAAAAAAAAATATAGTGACGCCAATGTCAAAATTCCCAGACTACTGAAAAGGGGTCGACATGACATTCGTGAACTTATACCACATGTTGCTCGTACCGCCCGTTTTTGAACCAGAAATATCCTTTCTGCATCAGGCGAGTTACCCCAAAAAATAATGCCGTACGCCATAAGTGATTGAAAGTAACTTTTCGTGTTGGAAAATCACTTATTTCAGATATTGTTCTAATGGTAAATATAGAAGAATTAAGTTTTGGAACAAGATTCTGAACATGGGCTTTCCACGACAGCTTACTGTCTATATGAATACCTAGAAATTTGAACTATTCAGTCTCACTTATCATACGCCCGTTATGTGTAATCAGTATGTCAGCTTTCGTCAAATTATGTGTTAGAAATTGTAAAACCTGAGTTTTACTCATCAACTTGTTTTCTACAAGCTATGAACTTATCTCTCTACTCCATTATTTGATACTGTGTCAATATTACAAGCAACATCCTTCACTACCAAGCTGGTATCATCAGCAAACAAAAATATCTTACAGTCACCTGTTACACATATCATTTATATAAATGACAAACAGCACCCCCCACACTTAATTTCCCCCATTGCGATTGTACGTCATAGCCATTTTCTACACTGCGGAGAATTACCTTCTATTGTCCATTATTAAAGTAAGAGGTCAACCAGTTGCGAGCTACTCCTATTAAATAGTATGTATATATTTATTTTTGTATACATTAATACATGAAATGCAGCAAATAGTTGCTTGTGGAAATTTCATTTTTACGACCGGTTTAGAGCGCTTGACTGCCCTTCTTCTGGTCTCTTCACCAATGCACTTGTTTGGCTGTAAAGAGACCAGATGAAGGGCACTCAAGCACCCAAAATCGGTCGTCACAATGAAATTATAAGAAGCAACTGGTTGCTGCAGTTTATGTACTACTAACCGCCACAGTCGCTGCTATGGATAAAATACTCGTGTATAAATGTCGTAATGCCATGATGTGATACTTAAACTTTTTTCTGTTTCATGTACGATCGAGCTGCGGCAATGAACAAGTGCAGCTTCGCCGCCGCCACAGCCAACGTTGCAATACGCGGTCACTATCGACGGCTACGGGGCTACGAATCCGGCTGCGCCTTCGCTACTGCCGTGCCGATCATTTGCATGCAAAAAATAAAATTTTGTTACATCACTGTTGTTTGTCGTTCTGAATTGACATTTCATACGGCCATTGCCTTTAGCTCCACATGTATTACATCAGACGGCAGTAAATGTGGATGTGGTATACTGAAACTCAGTTTGAGTTTATTATGAAATAGTACTTAGTGTTTGTATTATTATTGTAGTAAGATGAATGTGATTTACTGAAAGTATTTACTGAAAGTATTTAATCTAAGACAATTTAATAGCTCATTTCATTTTAAAATTGACTTAACTTCATTTGTGACAAGATGAAGTACTTTGACTATTAATACAAAAGTTCGAGTTTAGCAGGCAGTGAATTTCGATGTGAGAGTTTAACCAAATCGATAGGAATTTACCGTGACTGTGATTGATTTTGAAAGTGAATTTACGGTTACCCTTACAAATTTATTATCCTGCCCCACTCGTACAAGGACCTCTTAATTTATTTCATTTATCTAAAGAGGATTAATATTTTAATCGTTATGGTGGTCCGGGAACTTCGGATCGAAGATGATAATTGTCACGGTCAAAATTGACAGTGTTGCTTGGTAACAGAAAACGTCGAGTTAACAGCCATCTATCAGCTAAATGAGTCTCCGTTAAAAGAATTTTTTTTTTTTTTTTCAGAAATGGTGTTGATGTACAACCTTTACTAAACTAGAATGGACTTGAATGATAATTTTATCATCGCCCGTATCCGGTCCCACCGCACTAGTTTGTGAGCCTGATGACCATATTAGTTAAGCCCCATAGATTTCCAAACATTGGAACATTTCACTGACTTTATTGCAAACATATTCCTAGATAGATGCAGCTCCGGCACATTTTGCTGCTACTGTGAAACATCTAAAGCGCAGATACAGCCAAAGATGGTTAGACCTAGGCGGACCGGTACTTTTTCTCCATGATCACCTGATCTAAATTCTTTGGATTTTTGTATAGGGGGTCACCTCTAAAGCTAAGTACACACCCGTTAACACGGTTGAGGAACTATAGCGGAGAGTTGTATGAGCTTGTCAAGAATACCGAAATGATACAGGGATTTTTCAAATTCGTAATTCATTGCAACGACAAGCACAGCATTGCATCCAGATGCAAGGATGACACTTCGAACACCTCCTTTAACAGGTAACCCATACGTGAAATGTGAACTAAATGCTACGTAAAACCTAATTTTTAAATTAATGTATACTAAATATTAATGAAACTATGAAACTGTTCTCTCATCAAAAGGGTTACAGACCTGATATCGTAACGCACGATCTCGTGCAAATAGTAAAATATGTTTTCTGTGCAAAGCAAAACATTCCGCACTTCTTCTATAACTGTTGTTGTATGCATAATTTAATACCGTCACAATAAAACCACTTTTACAGCAGTTTGTGGTAAGCTCTTCACAGAATTTATTAGAGCACTGTCCGGAAATTGTGGCCTATCTGTTCACTACCAAACAGGCATAATAAGAAAGATACTGCAAAATGTTCAGAGTCAAATGGGTGAAACGTATTAGATTACTGTCATCGGTTCCTACACTTCTACTTTAACTTACACTAGTAATTGGCAATACTGCGACACACACTGTTTGACGGAAATATCGACTATTTTCGATTTTATTAACCCTTATCCTGCTACTTTCCCCTTGGACACGTATGACAAAACATTCACACCCACTTCTCTTGTTCACAGTAATTTTCCGCTCAGAGTAAATGTGCGACAAATCAGGTGAAATTACTGCAGGGCTTCAACAGATTCGCCGAAATATAACCGCCTACATTCGTATAGGTTTCTTCATAACAGAAAATATCTCATAAAATAATACATTATTTCGACAGAGTTTTGTTTTAAAATTTGAATAGTGCAGGCAGTTATAGGTTATACTACCACTGAATCACCAATTCTAATGCATTCGGCAACGCCACATTGAAATCCATAGCGGACGCACACAGTACTCGAACTGTGCTCTCCACTTCAAGAGTCGTTGCGCTACCACGAGGCCCCTTACGCGTGTTTCTCTCGCTATTCATTGCACAGACGGCTTTTACTCGTATTAGCAGCGCACACGCATTGATTGCTGCCGCTGCCCATATTATTACTCCTTATAAAACGTCATTAATGTAGCACAGTTTCTTCTGGAAAATAATTTTAACTGTTTCAATTTTCACTATACTTTTGTAGAGTTAACGAAACATTTTGTACATTTCATGTTGCAAGTGTTTCGTACTACCTCTGCCCGATGGTATAACACACAGTTAATTAGTTACCTATCAAAAATTTAATGGAGAAACACACTGTTCATGAATGTGGCACCATGTCGAAACTCCCATCGTGGAACTCTTGTAGTCACTTGCGACTGAGCATAGTGTACGACGGGCAGCTGGCAACTCACTGCAACAAGGTCTAAAATTGTTGCAGAATGTCACAGGGTTCTGGTGGAGCGAGGGGAAAGCAATAGATTAAACCTATTGTGGGTCCCTGGACACTCAGGGATCAGTGGCAACGAACATGCCGACAGATTAGCCAGGATGGGGACAAAGACTCCATTTATTGGACCGGAACCTGTCCTGACAATCACCAAGGCAATGATCAAATTGGAGCTACGTAACTGGCTCAGAAGACAGCACGTAGAATATTGGACCAAAGTCTATCAACAAAAACATAGCAAGGTAATGATGCCAAAGCCATGTTTTAAAAGAAGCTCTGCAATCCTGGGCCTGAGCAGGAGAGAGATTAGACCCATGGTTGGATTGCTGACAGGCCATGGGAATTTCAGAAAACACCTACATACAATGGGAATTATAGAAGAGGACCCTAAATGTACTATCTGTGATGACGGTGATGAAACTGCATCACATCTAATCTTCGAATGCATTGCATTGGAGAGTAAAAAGCACAGAACATTTGGGACAACCAGACTCGAAGAAATTGTGTCTAATAAAGAACTGGCAAAGGGACTCCTAGCACTGTTCAAGGGCATTGGTTGGCTTTACTAGATATACAGGGAGCGATACCGCAGAATAAACTTAGTTTCGGTGCGGGCAGTGGTGGGTTGGACCAAGACTGTTTTGGGTTCCCTGAGAAAATCAATCAATGAATGAATACTGTGCGACATCAGAAAATAGTGATAAAAATGGAGACGATGGAAAACCTGACAGAAGTCACGTTACTCGCAACTCACATGCTTACTTCACAGATAACGACCGAATGGCGAATTGTAAAATGTGACAGAAAAGGAAGTAATTGCGCTCATACACAAGACCAAAAAAGTTCAGACGCGCTTTGTACAGCATCACATAATCATCACATATTTTTCCTGGTGCGCCTCGGTTGCACAGTGGTAGATTGCCAGACTACAAATCCAAAGGTCGCGGGTTCGAGCCCCGCCAGGCCCTAGGTTTTTATCTGTCACTTTTCACTTCTTTCACCTCTGGCAGTATTGCTCATGTGAAAAATACTGAGTAGCACCGTGGTTCGGAACCCACGTTAAACTGTAGGTCCCCCTATAACTGGCTGGGAAAGTCAGTTCGAAGGTCGGAGGAAGGCAACGGCATACCACCTCCAAACAGGACCATGCCTAGTAAAGCACTGTGGTGTTCAAACCAATCTTCGGATTGTTGACTGCTTTACCTTTTTTACTTTTTCTTATCTTTCCCGAGGAGAAAAATCGCAGAGTCTCAATATATCTGAACCGCTACGGGGAGTTTTAGAGCAAAAATAATTGACGCATATTTCGGTACCTGAATGGATAACATTCTGTTGGAAACTTTAGACACAGTTTACGAATCCTTTCCTCGAAGAGTTGGAGTTGTTCTCAAAGCCAATGGCGTGCCTGTTGCTTACTAAGAAATAAAAATTGTTTGTATGTTGGGTATTCATATCATTTTGTCCATATTTTAAAGCATTATTTTGTGGAAACTTTCATAGTGATTGCTGAAACTGTATCAATCGCTGTTTTAAGGTATCCTGCGCCACACAAATGTTCAAATGTCTGTAAATCTATCGGACCAAACTGTGTGGTCATCAGTCCGTAGCTTACAAACTACTTGAACCTAGATAAACTAACCTAAGGACAACACACACACCCATGTCCCAGGGAGGACTCGAACCTCCACGTCGAGCAACCGCGCGCTCAGCAGCGAAGCGCTTTAGACCGCTCGGCTACTGCACCGCGGCTCCGTCACACACGAACAGTTGCTTATGAAACGTCCCCCGCGTGTTAACAACGAGTATAAGCAATTACTGTTTTGAAATTTCATTCAAATCCAAGGATACGTTTAAGTATTAAGGTGTAACAAACATACACACAAATTTAGGCATTTATAATAAATATATGTTTTGTGTCCCCGCCTCGTCGCGGCTTTTGTGTCTCGTTTCCGTCGTAAGTGTCGGTGGCCGAGTAGGAAGACCGACACAGGAATAGAGGTAGCACGCTTGTGCAGGTACGGAAGGGAGCAGCCAGTGGGACAGCAGAAACTAGAAACACTACAGTAAATTAGAACGAGATATATATTGCACAGAATTTATACAAGACTTAACTTTTACACAGTTCAGTACTGCAGAATGCTGATACATAGGTGAGCTAGAGGCCTGACTAGTGCCTATCCGATAGCCAAGTCTTATCTAGTGCCCGAGTCCGAAGTGTTAACTGGTTCCTATCTCAGTTCCAAGTGAACGATGTCGTTCAGTGGTGGCCACGAGCGGAGTTGTAACAGAGGGCGCTCGTGGCTGACGTCGTAAGAACGCCGCGCCGTGCGTGCATGGCGGCGCGCGGCGAAAGTAGGTGGCGTGCACTTTGGACTTGTGCGACACCACAATATGGATGTTTAAATATATACTTCAATTAACCTTGTAATCTGTTTGACTAATGCACACATCAGTGAGATTGCCTGAAGTCCTGTAATAAAAGCAGCACATAAACTGAAATAAATGTAAATCTGAAAATGAAAACTTTGGCTTTATTTTCCTCAGCAGAAGCGAATACCCTGTTTTAACAACAACAACAAACAAACAAACAAACAAAATTGGGAAGTGAGAACTAAGAAGCGAGCACCGTAAAGTGACAATTGAGAAGCGAGAATTAAGCAGTGACGTTAAGTGCCATGTGGCATTTTTTAAAAACTGTCTAAGTCCCCTTTTATTATATATTTTGTTTCCTTTAGAAAGCGTACCCTGTACCTCTAAATATGCTGTGATCAACTACTTTCGGTCGTATGACGCCACGTTGGCTCATAACGCGTCGAAAACCGCTGCCGACCTCGAGACCAGCTCAGGTAATTTTCACTGCTCCTGTATCAAAAATGTTCACATGTTTGTAACCTTAATGGACACCGAGCTTAAAGTAATTTATGATTAGGACAACACAAATACCCATGCCCGAGGGAGGCCTCGAACCCCGGACAGCGAACGGCCGCTTGCACCGCAGCAGTGTGCCACGCTTATTAATGATTGATCCAATTATGCTTAAGATATGTTGTAAATCTGTATGTCCTGTAGTATATCACATAGGATGGACAGGCTAGTTACCCGTAACAGAGTAATAAAGTTGAAAAATAAATTTTGTTTGATCTGAGGGCCCTGTTCTAATGTGGCGAGGACTAACATTATAAAAAATGTTCAAATGTTTGTAAATCTATCGGTCCAAACAGCGTGGTCATCATTCTGTAGCTTACAAAATACTTAAACTGGACTGTTCACACACACCCATGCCGCAGGGAGGACTCGAACCTCCACGGCGGGCAACCGCGCTCTCCGCAGCGAGGCGCCTTAGACCTCTCGGTTACTTCACCGCGGCACTAACATTACAGTGACTTTGTGCAAATGTGTTCATCTGTTAGGTGCATGCAAAAAAGACAAATGTGTTGTTTTCATTTGATGCCTGTGGAACTTCGAGGAAAGAGAATGGAAGGATAGGAGAGATTAAATCACATAAAATCTTTGCTAGGACGCCATTGGCGGAATATTATGACGATTCATAAAAGAAACGTGTTATTTTAGGTTCTGCTGTTGCTGATGGCACTGTTGTATATGGTTGATTTCAGAATATAGATCGTAAACATTAACAAAAAATAAACTAAAATGAAACAATATGAACAATAGTGATACCAGGCATTTACCTAAAATTAAGTTTCCTCCCTTTATAGTGTTGCATTTTGTAAGTCATGTGGGTCGATGGTTTCTGAATGATAGGGAAATACCTGCAACACTACATGATCCTCCTAAAAATGTTACGCAGCTGTTTTGCCCCTTTCATTTCTAGTTGGAGAGCAACTTTTTATTGGGTGCCCAGCATTCCGGCCCCCTGAAGAATGCCTCATTGGTTACGGATGATACTACGCATCTTGAGAACATCTAACAGATAATCATAGATAAGCGACTGCATCATATAAGCAGACTTCATACCAGATGCCGCCAAGCTTACTCGTGGATATTTTTCTAATTGTATTTGTGGAATAATTCTGAAACAAATGTAGACTCATTATTGAACGGAGAACGTATTAATTACATTTTACAACATTATTTCTTTCTTAGTGCGTTATGAAACTGCTTTCGGCTGTCTAGGCCATCGTCAAATCTGACGAAAGATTTAGAAATAAATGTTACTGAGTACCATACATAATGTTATTCAAGTTTTTAATTTTCTCGTTAGCTTCAGCAAAGAGCATTGCAACAGCATAGGGTGTCGACTGTTAAAAATAAAAGTATGCATTGCGAAAGTTTATTTTTTATTTTAATTTCTTTATTCTCCTTCGTGTGAATAATCTCAGTTGGACACAGAAGTTTATTCACCCATCTCTTATCAAAAATGTTTACTTTAATGACATCTGTTGTTAACTAACAGGTAAGAACAACACACAGACGCTGCAGCCTTGGAAGTGAGAGATAATTAGAAATAGCTTATCGATTCAGTTAGCGGATAAATAATTTTGTCCTCTCATTATGAAACAATGAATGAAACCTGTATAGCCTGCATATCTTGCGCTGCATTTTATGAAGGAATATTTTCAGGAATATCTGTATTTATGACGTATTTTCTCCTTTCTTACAAGATGGACGGTAAATTTCTCTGTACCAACAGATGTTGCTTGCTAGCTACATGGACATTATGCTAATATTTGTTACTTCCTAATTAATTGTGAACCCATTTACAACTGTGATTTTCTGTTGACGAAAAGTGTTGTTATGGTACTGCACGTCTTACAACTTCGTAAGTTATGAGAATTTTTCATTCAATAAATACTTTAAATATGCTTAATTTTTCATGTAATGGAAGAACAGGAAAATTTTAACTGCGGATATAAAAGAAACGGCGATTTAAAAGTTTAATTTATGTATCCAGACCGAACTATGGTATAAAATCTCGTAGAATCGCGTGTGATACTGACTGTCCGCGTTTTCCCAACACGATATTTCGACGTCGTAGGTAGGCACATTCAAGAAGTACTTCCTGAGACTACCCGACAAGACGTGTCTCGTGTTTGTCTGCCTAGTCCGTGTCTGGTATTTTCTGTGAAATCCACGCCTGCTACGAACTTTCAAGCGGTATTTGACTTCAGTTGTTTCCTGGTCGTTTCTGGACCATTGCGGCTGTCTTCCCCATGATGTTCCATCGTCGGTCCACGCCAGCCAGGCCTTAGCACAAGCCATCAGATGTGAACGACTCATTTGCTATTATCGACCGCTGCGAACTTTCGTAGTGGGCAAAGGTACCCCATCCGTCCTCCCCACCCCCCACCCCACGCCATGAAAGTGAGATGTGCGCCTGCAGGGTGCGCTGCCTGCCGCATCAGGTTGCCGTAGAGGTTGCGTGTCATGACGGTGCAAACTGTAGAAATTTGCACGTTTTGTTAGTCTTTGTGTACTGCCAGGTTGCGAGATGAAGAGAACATTTTTTTTTTTTTTTACCTTGTTCCATAGCCGGATTCCACGCCGTACTCAGCCGGTATCCTACTTCTCGGCTGGTCAGGTTATCTACCATCGTGATCTCAATATATTTAGTCATGAAACAATCTCAGAAACTGGGTTTTGTAACACCTCATCGGGATTGTAGTATTAGGATCGCGAAGTTATTTTTTACGAGGCAGAATTTGTATATTTTTGGCATTTAAAAGAAAAATTATTTACCATATTTTTTAATCAGAGTAGAAAAAAAGGCATAGAGTAAGATAGCCAAAACACTATACGTAACAGCCATATAAATAATAGCTGCAGTTGGGTTATTCTTTGTAAGTTTAGCTCTCTCTCGAAGGGTAAACATCGCGTTCAATTAAAATCTCTCACTCAAAACGACACACCAATAAAGAAATATGTTAATCAAACTCAGCTTAGTCAATATTATGCTCTGACTTTAATAGCTAATAACTTTCAATGAAAGGAAGAAGGTTAGCTTTCTAACTACAAAAGTGAGACAAGTAAAGAGGTTCAACTTTCTCAATTATTATTAACGATAATGATTATATTAACTTATGATTGAACAACAACAACAAAATCTCCTCAGACATAAATGATACAAAATCTTATAAACACAGAACTGTGTCTGTGAAAACCAGATTTCAAAATTATTTCATCAGCTCGTACAAAAGCAGCAAACCAAAGCACGTCCGATCAGTACCAAAGCTACACACCGACTCTCTCTTTCTGTTCAGCTACTACTCACATACATAGTCTTTGACAGAGATGTCACACAACAGAGTAAACCATAGACGTAGTTAATCAGAGTAGTTCATATAACATTGTACATCCAAATATCGATACAAGACAGGCGAAACAGTAGAATTGAATTTTTACAGCCATGTTTCAAGGTACCTATGACATATATAAAAACTTTAATTTTTTATTTAGTTATTGTTTAGCATGTAATTGAAGGAAAATCCAAATAATCCTAAATATCTATCCCGTTTTGAAACTTCAATAAATCCACTTAGACGCCCTTACCGCCTAGTCTTGTCAAAAATTGTTACATCAAAGCATCTGAGGAAACTACAGAAGAGAACAGGGAGTGGGCTTTAAGAAAATCCGTAGTTGACGTACAACAAACGCTACAATATACGAAAACCAGGAGGACTACATACAAAAAGAAATGACACCACAACGCGTTCCTTGAATAAAGTGCAATACTTGTATTGTGATGATTAGCCTGACGAAATGGGATCTAAACATAGGAACTGAATGTGGCAAAACGAGGAAAGCGTCAAAGTACAAAATAGAAAAAAAGCACTTAAAACGAAGGAAATGAAAGACGCCCACACAAATGAAGAGAGAGAAGGTTAATTACATAGGCTTGTGTGTCAAACATTCTTCAAAAGTCTACCTTCAATATAGATAATATCAGTGTGTGCAACATTTCGGGTTCAAACGTGAAATGGGTGATGACCGAATAGGTTTATAGAGATCACAAAGAATGGAAGATATGTATTAGATACAGAAACAACCAGATAGTACGTCTTGCAGGACCGTGAAATGACTTGGAGCAGAATGACACTAAAACTTTTGCTACGTCAAGGTAAGCTTCCCAAAATGGAGTGTGGAAAATTCTCTAATGATCTCAAGTAAAACTTCTTTAAAATTCTATGGCACCCATGAATACAGAAAAAAGATTTAAGGATTCAATACTGAGGGTGAAGGTGCAGTATTAGGCCTATAGACCTTTCTAAAGATGGAGTTATTGATTTGTATCTTACAAAAATTTGAAGACTGAAAAACGGAACTATTGCAGTATGCACTGGATTGCAAGATCATTAAATGATAATACCAAAATGACCTTGTTGTCCAAAATTACTTCCTTCAGGAGACGACAATGATGAAAATTAAAGAAATTCCTCTTTTATTTAAGTACTGTAGTTATTACAAACGCTCTGAGACTTTACATATTTCTCAGGAAAAAAAATTATTTTTATGCTGTAATTCTCGTTGTAATTATAATTTTAAGGAATCTTGGAGCAAGATTTATGCTACTATATGTAACCAATTTATGCCATATAATGTTGTGTACACTGAAAATCGAGGCTTCTTTTTATGGACTAAAGCAATTAATATTTAATTACTAATTGTTGTATGAAATAAACTGATCATTGAATAGATACCTTCTAAAATAACAATTACTACTTTCAGTTGTACTGAAGAGTACATCTTATCTGCAAGTTCCATGTATTCAGAAATTCACCAACTGATGAGAAATAACAAGGCTAACTTGTTGATATTTTATAGTGAGCCACCACAGGTTTCAATTCGTGTAAATGATGAAAGGATAGAATTTTACGAATTTAATAGACTTTCCAGACTTCCCAAATGTTGTTACATTAAAACCTCTGAGATAAACCAAATGAAATGGGGAAGGGGATTTAAGAAAACCCGTGGCTGATGTACAATATGTAATACCCAAATTGAAGAAAAGGACTACCTACAAAAACAAATGAAATCCCATTAAAGATGTACAAAAATGCAACTTTCGTGATGAATTCCTTTCACCGCATAAAGTTGTGAGATCTCATGAGAAACCAAGTCGGTTATTTTAGTTAAGCTTCAACATCTTGTCATACTTCGCTATCCAATTAGTTATCTAGCAACATTTATAGTGACTATATCAATATAATACATCTTTGCTTGTATTATAAATATAATGGCTTTGTAATCACCTGGTAACATATACTAATATTTAAAATACTTTTTGCGTCACGTATCTTATGAGAAGGTGCTCAACAGAATTGGGGAAAATAGGAGTTTCTGGCATATCCTGATTAAGGTAAGAGATAGATTGGTGGGACACATTCTGAGAGGAATTGTGAACTTAGATTTAGAAGAAAGTGTGTAGGGTAAAAACAGTAGAGCGAGATCGACGGACGACTACAGTAAGCAGATTCAAAAGGATGTAGGTTGCCATTGTAATCTCAGACGGAGAGAATTGCACAGGACAGGGTAGCATGGAGAGCTGCATCAAACCAGTCTGCGAACTGAAGACCACAACAACAACATTCATATGTAAGAGTACTTCCTTGTTACGTGATTATGTTTCGTTACATAATGGAATGTACGTTATTGTTATGTCATTCCGTCGAAGTTCAAGTTCCAGATCATTATATTTATTCTTATTCACTATATTATGGTGCTAGTGTCAAGTCATTATATTTATAATACGTGCATAGATGTCTAACATTGATATAGTCACTATAAATGATGATAGATACCTCTGATATAGGTTCAACAGTTTTGGTGTTGCGCCTAGTGTAGTCTGTACAAAGCTGTCACACAATGTGCAAAGAATACAGTGAGTGCCAGTATGCATCCACGAGGTCAAAAAGCGTCATATTGGCATGTGAGCGAGTTCGAACAGGGTATAATGATCGGGCTCCGGGAAATCGGGTTGTCATACAATGACAGTGATGCGTGTCTGGAAGAAGTGGATAGACGAATGCCGTACGCGCCGACGAGTGGGAACTGGACTACGGAACATGACCGTTATCTTGTCGCCGGCCGCGGTGGCCGAGGGGACTGAGGCGCTTCAGTCACGGTCTGCACGGCCACTACGGTCGGGGGTTCGAATCCCCCCTCGAGCAGGGATATTTGTGCCGTCCTTAGTTGTAGCTAGTTCATAAGTAGTTTGTAAGTTTAGGGACTGATGACCCCATAGTTAAGTCCCATAGACTCTACAAACATTTGAACATTCGTTATCTTGTCCGCATGGTCATAGCGGAACGTACAGCGTTATCCAGTGTTGACTCGTCGCTGGAGCAATGCAACAGGCTTGAATTTGTCTGCATCGATGGTTCGTCTCCGCTGCTGGTTGCACGCATGCCATTACGTCGACTCTCACCGTCTAGACTTTTTAGGATAGAGGGCCTCGGGTAAAAACAAAATGGGATGTCTCAAAGGGTGCAGGTGACTCTCAGGAAAAATGTAGATCTAGGAAATATCGGTATAAGTGTTGTAAATTGGCGTAGCTGTGACGGAAAAGTACCAGAACTCCAAGCGTTAATAGAAAGCACCGAAACACACATCATTGCAGGCATTGAAATAGGTTCAGCAGACGTTATTGCAAAAGATCTGTGTTCAGAAAGATCAAATAACATTGAGGGAGGCGTGCTTCTCGCCGTTAAAAGTAGTATTTCGTGTAGCGAAAATGAAATTGATAGTTCCTGTGAGGTATTATGGATAGAGGTTGTACCTGACAATCGTAAGAAGTTAATAATTAGTTCCTTTTACCGGCCTCCCGACTCTGACGGTACAACAGCAGAAAGATTCAAAACCTGAGTCTCATTACAAAAACGTACCCGACTCACACGATAATATTAGGCGGTGATTTTAATTTATCATCAATCTGTTGGCGAAATTATATTTTCAAATCAGGAAGTACGCATAAAACATCGTGTGAAATTGTACTCTACGCATTCTCTGAGATTTACTTGGAACAATTAGTTCATGAGCCAACTAGAATTGTAAATGGATGTCAAAACACACTTGATCTCTTAGTAACAAATAATCCTGAGCTCATAACGAGCATCAAAACGGATACAGGTATTAGTGAACACAGAGCTGTCGTAGCGAGGTTGAATATTGATAGTCCCAAAGTTACAAAAAATAGACGAAAAGTATATTTATTCAGGAAAGCAGATAGAAATAAAATAAATTGTTTCTTCAAAGACAGCTTCCACTCGTTTTTAACACTAAACGTGAGTGTAGACCAGATGTGGCTCAAATTCAAAGAGGTGGTATCGAGAGCAATTGACAGTTTTATACTAAATAAATTAATAAAAGGAGGAGGTGATCCCCCTTGGTACACAAACAGGTCAGGACACTGTTGCAAAAGCAAAGGAAAAGACATACTAAATTTAAACGAACACAAAAGCCCTAGGATTGTCGGTCCTACACAGAATCTCGAAATTTAGCGAGGACTTCAATGCGAGATGCCTACAATATCACAACGAAACTCTTTCTAGAAATTTGACTGAAAACCCAAAGAGAATTTGTCATATGTTAAATATACTAGGGACAAAACACAAACAATACCCTCACTACGTGATAGTAATGGCGATCCTGCTACCGATAGCGCTACTAAAGCAGAGTTACTTTTAGAAACTCATTCACCAAAGAAGACGAAACCAATATTCCACATTTTGAATTACGAACAGATGCCGTAATGAGTAACGTAGAAGTAGATATCATCGGAGTAGTCCCGCAACTAAAATCACTTAACAAGAACAAGTCTTCTGGTCCGGATTGTATACCCATTAGATTTCTTTATGATCATGCTGAAGCGATAGCTCCTTACTTAACAGCCATATACAACCGCTCTCTAAAAGACGGATCTCTACCAGAAGATTGGAAAGTTGCACATGTCACACCTATCTTCAAAAAAGGCAGTAGGAGTAACCCACTAACCTACAGGCCTATTTCATTGACGTCAATTTGCAGCAGGGTTTTGGAACATATCCTGCATTCAAATATTATGAGTTATTTCGAACAGAATGATCTATTGACCCAAGATCAACACGGATTTAGAAAATATCGTTCATGCGAAACACAACTAGCTCTTTATTCACACGAAGTGATGAGTGCTATCGACATGGGTTCGCAAATCGATTCCGTATTTCTTGATTTCCAGAAGGCTTTTGACACCGTACCTCACAAACGGCTTTTAATCAAATTGCGTGGTTATGGTACATCGCCCCAAATTGGCGACTGGATAGGGGATTTCTTGTCAGAGAGGACACAGATCGTAGTAATCGATGGTAAGGCATCGACTAAAACAGAGGTGATATCCGCGTTCCACAAGTTAGTGTTATTGGTCATCTGCTGTTCCTTATCTACATAAACGATTTAGGGGAAAATCTAAGCAGCTCTCTTAGGTTGTTTGCAGATGACGCCGTCATTTAGCGTCTAGTAAAATCATCTGAAGATTGAAACCCACGTCAGGACGATCTGAATAAGACATCACTAGGTGTAAAAATTGGCAATTGAGTCGAAATAATGAGAATTGTGATGTCGTTCACATGAGTACGTTAAACTTTGTTTACAAGATAAATCAATAAAAAGTAAAGGTCGTAAACTGCACTAAATACCCAGGAATTACTATTACATCAGACATAAACTGGAAAGAACCCGTGGAAGTTAATGTCGTGGATGACGAACCAGAGACTGCGTTTTATTGGCAGAACCCCTAAAAAATTCAAGAAAAGTAGTAAAGAAACTGCATACATTATGCTTGTCATATTTTGGAGTATTGCTGCCCAGAGTGAAGTCCTGATCAGATGGGTTTGACGGAGGACATCGAAAGAGTCCAAAGAAGGGCAGCTGGTTTAGTATTGGGACGATGCAGGGGAGAGAGCGTCACGGATATAACAATGGCGTTTATCGCGGTGGGGTGGGCTACTTACGAAAGTTTAATTGCCAACATTCTTCTCTGAATGCGAAAATATATTGTTCAGTCCCCCGTACATAGATAGAAATGATCATCCAAGTAAAATACGTGAAATCAGAGCTCCAGCTGAGAGATTAAGTGTTCTTTCTTCCTGCGCGCTGTTTGAGAATGGAATAAGAGATAAATGGTATAAAGGTGGTTCGATGAACCCTCTGCCAGGCTCTTAAGAATATCCCATGTAAATTTAGATGAGAAAACGCTACTTAGACATTGTTGGCACTTACCTCATTTTCATTGAAAACGCCTGAGCTACTTATCGCCCAATTTGTGCAAAGTCTATAGAGGTTGGAAACTTCTCGTATACCCTGTAATTGCACATTCTGCCTGCGTGGCAAGCGCGTTCTAGATGGAGCAACGCCGTGACGGTGGACAAAGCGCATCTCTAAGTCAAACAATATGTCGCTCAGCCCGTATAGCCGCGGGCGAACTTACGCGCGGAGCGGCAGACAGAAAAACGCGGAGATGAAAGGACTGGAGACGCAGGCACACGCAACTTTCCCGTGTGGTCCTCCCAGACAAAGCCGCTCATCAGACGTCCAGGGCCCCTGCTGCGCCAACACAGAGCAGGGTGCTGCCGCGTTACCAACAACTAACAGCGGGCTCTTGTAGGCGCGTTTAATTAGGAGACGAGAGCCAAGTGCGTACACCGAGTTAGTTCTGCGGGCGCTTCTGGACTTCAAAACACCTCGCCTGAACACGGTTACGTTAGCCTCACTCACATAACTCACACAATACAGGCAATTTGGCTGACTATGTACTGTATAAACCAGCGTGTAGACGATTTTCCACTGAAATTCTGCTCTGATGCCGCCGACCACACGCCTGCAAGCCGGCATACCACATAACAGGACTGTCAAGCGGGCGACGCAACTGACAGGCGGTGCGAGACCAACCAGCGCCTGCCAGATTCCAAAACAAGACCGGAACAAAAAAAATGTCACATGTTTGTATAGCTTATGGGACTTAACTACGGGGTTATCAGTCCCTAAACTTACAAACTACTTATGAACTAACTAAGACTAAGGACGGCACAAATATCCATGCCCGAGGGGGGGATTCGAACCCCCGACCGTAGTGGCCGTGTAGACCGTGACTGGAGCGCCTCAGTCCCCTCGGCCACCGCGGCCGGCAAGACCGGAACATACACAAACAGTAAATTCAAAACAAACACAAGTAATAGGGTCTATTTCGAATTCAAATTCAAATGTTTGTAGAACTTACGGGACTTAACTATGGGGTCATCAGTCCCTAAACTTACAAACTACTTATGAACTAGCTAACACTAAGGACGGCACAAATATCCATGCCCGAGGGAGGGGGGATTCGATACCCGACCGCAGTGGCCGTGCAGACCGTGGCTGGAGCGCCTCAGTCCCCTCGGCCATCGCGGCCGGTGGACTATTTCGAAAGGTGGCTCTGTGAACCGACTGAGTATCCTTCTCGCCCGCCTACTGATTGGCACCAGGTATCCACTTAAGCCTGGCTCGCCCAAGCCCCCACAATCGCATAAACGGCCGACTGCGAACAGCGGACAAATTGAAGAGCGCTTCGGCGGCCATTGTAGCGGAAAACTTACGCGTGAACTTTAAATGTGCGTAAGATTCTTTTGATTAGAGATAGTATTCATGTGAGTTAAGTCGCGAAAACTATGTCTAATTGAAATGTATAACTACAAAACAGCTTCAGACTCCTTGAATATACCGCAACTATCGGTTGTGTGTAAATTTATTACACATAAGGTGTAGAAATCGGCCAACAGCGTTTCCTGTTCCTAACGAAACCGAACTATAACATGTAGCCTTTTTGCGTTCTAAGTGCAGCATATGAACGGAATTTATCATCAGACAAGATTTTTTGGCACTTTCTCAATATATTCTACGATTGTGAAACTTTTATACAAACATTAATTTCGGAAGAGTTTCACACTTTACGTCTTTGCTTTAATGCTGTATTCTCGTATATTTAGATATTTCATAGCATGGAAAAATCAAACAGGGCTGACTGAAACAGCTAATGTTAAAAATCGATTGCGAAAGTGAAATATACCATCAGATACATAACTGAAAAATGGATTCTTATGTTGTGAATACAGCAATCAGCCACTACCAAATTCTTTTAAGAACACGAAGTATGCCATAACTTTTTCTTAACTAAGGCATCTAACATTAGCATTAGGGTATCTTGCAAGAAAATTAGCATTTTTAATGCTGTAAGCCAAATACCTTATAGCAGAGTGAACTGATCAAAAGGCAGCAACTATCGTAAGAGGGTTCAACTTCACAATGTGCATTCACTGTGGCTATACGTCGTTCATATATGAAACTATACACAGTTGTTATACCTATACATAAAGCAGATTACCTTTAAATTCTGCGTTACAAGTTGCTAATATTAATTTCATAAAAAAAAGAAAAATTCTAACTGTAGTATATATGGAAATACAGTATTCGTTTTTTTTATTTTTTTATTTTTTTTTTAATTGATTTGTGTATTTAAACGATGAGCAGCTCTTCACCGTCATGCTTCAAGTACACTCCGATAGTCAAACAATACAGACGTGACTATCAATTGTGTATATATCCCGCAGTAACTATTTAATACACGTTTTACCTGCTAATAACACTCGTATTTATGTGACGCTTGCCACTCCCATGGCGGCCGGGCGAAGGTTCAAATTATCCCGCGATAGCAGCGCCGTCAGGGAGTCTAGTTATTTTTACAAAGTCTTTGGGCTCGTCTGCCGATGAGCCAGTGTTGGTGTGTTCGCTGTCGCCGCATAGGACCTTCTCCACCACGCAAGATCGCCGACTCCTATCGACTTCGCCGACGGCCTCCCGGACGGAAGCGGCTGGAACGTTTACATTGTGGATTGCTTTGGCGAACTGAACTATGCTAGTGACTGTGCCTTTGGTGTACCATACTATATTATGTGTTTGGTTTTGGGATTTCTGTCTCTATAGAACAATTTAGTTTCGTTTCACTGGTTAACGAACCCAGAGTGTACTTGCTTTGACTTAATAAATTCTGTTGTGAAAAATTCAACCGTGGTGGTCACTACAAATTCTTCGGGCGCAAAACACCATACGATCAGTATTGTCGCTTGTATCTATACCCCAGAGTTACAATACCAGTATTGACATAAGAGGCAATGAGGGAATGATGACGACAGTAGATTTTCGAATTTCTTATCCACTCATTTTAGACCTGACGCCTACATGAATACTTCAGGGAAACCACTAAAGTTTGGTTTCCAACTACAGTTTTCGTAGTTTTTTCTAAATGTTGCGACTATGGCGATTAAT
Organism: Locusta migratoria; assembly: GCA_026315105.1. Lineage (NCBI taxonomy): Eukaryota > Metazoa > Arthropoda > Insecta > Orthoptera > Acrididae > Locusta > Locusta migratoria. Next base: position 274,380,373 of record CM048744.1, on the reverse strand, counting down.
TTGCCTTATTTTCAAATGATGTCAGAGTCGTCATATCACTCTCGTTTCCGGGTAAGATAACGAATCTCGGAGGGTAATTTGACGAAGGAAGATACAATTGGATAAACATAAAAAATAATTTTAAGTACAGAAGTTGCATACGTTTGGTTTCAAATCAAATGTTCAAATGTTTGTAAATCTATCGGACCAAATTGCGTGGTCATCAGTCCGTAGCTTACAAACTACTTAAACCTAGGTAAACTAACCTAAGGACAAACACACACACCCATGCCCCAGGAAGGACTCGAACCTCCACGGCGAGCAACCGCGCGCTCCGCAGCGAGGCGCTTTAGACCGCTCGGCTACTCCACCGCGGCGTTTGGTTTGGGCTTCATATCCGCCACAGTATGTTCGGTACAAGCTGATGGGCTCATTTGCGACAGCATGAACAACTATATAATGTCCCTAACTTACCACAGCCAATGCTGATTTTCCAAATTTCTTTCCAACGAAATCATGATCGTCATCGTCGTCTTCAGTTTGGCTTCTGTTTGTGCTGAGGGATGAGGGCAAATTTTCCCCTGCTTCCTCTTCGTAGTTGCATACACCATTGCACCCTCCTGTACCTCCTGCACATTGGTCATCGATTCCTGCCTTCCTGTGGTCATTGATACCTGTTTGCCCTTCGTATATACTTATTACACACTCTCAATACTGCGAGTTAGTATGAAAAGCTCATTAAAATTATTTACGAATTATTTGGGAAAGATGACGAGTGGTCATCTTGTCCGCCTAGTAAATTCGTCAACCTACCGAAAGGGCCATTCATAATTTGAATATGAGAACAACACCTCATTAATTTTTATTCGAAGTTTAATATTTAAATTAAAGAAACAACATGGTTTGTAGATAACGAAAAAACTGGAACGAGTTTGGAATAATTTACCACACGTGTTACAGATGTTGTTTTGGTGCACTGAAATATTACAACCAAGATGTGCATACACATAAGTGATGGCATGTCACTGCTAAATGAGGAAGGTGGGCTTTGCTACATACTGTAGAACACGTAGAGTGCTAATCGCTAGCAAGGCCACGCCCTCTCTGGAAAATCGCATTAAATTAATGATTCGTCATCGTAGACTCCTCGTCATCTTACCCTACTTTCCCATACATGGAAATACTTCCGACGAGTCATGTTTGCTATAGCCGTACGGCAAATGTTGGGGAAGGACTGAATCTAACTGCCCGTGCCTGACGATAAACTCAGGAAGAAGCAAGACATAAGATTCAGGGCTTCATAAGTACAAACACGGGATTCTATTCTGGAAGGGAGTGGAAGGCAATCGGAATGCTAATTTTGACCAGTGTGAGTTGTGTATGGATTATGGAAAGAAAATATTCCGCCGCGCTTCTCTCTCTTCGATAATCTCGGAAAATACTGAACGAATTTACACGCTAACGACGGTGTGATTCATGAGGAATGCTAAGTTGGGTGAGTGCGGCATCCAAAAATCCGCTTAATAGTACAATAAATACTCTCAAGGAAAGCTGTATATTTTGTGAGATTCGAACTTCATCGTACATGTGAAAATGTGTTGTTTCGAAATACGATGCTTGTGCAGTTTCTTCATTCATATTTTAATTACAATCCTTTTGGCTCTATAATGTGATAGGCATAATACTCAAACGGAAACAGAAATAACTGAAGATAGGCAACACCGATTTCGTTACCGTATACGTACAACCGTAGATATTCCATTTTCCATACATATTTCGGAACTGTGAAGTTTCGACATGTTTGCTGGTTATAAAAAATACAAATATCATTAAACCATTCAATAGGTCAGATAGGCAAAACCTTATTCCCATTAAAATATCCATAACGTTTTAACAGCTCAAATGCAAGCAGAACTACTAAATACTGTCAATCACGTATATCATGTAGTAGGATAAAATGTTCATATATCTGTAAATCTATCGCACCAAATTGCGTGGTCATCAGTCCATAGCTTAAAAACTACTTAAACATAGGAAAACTAACCTAAGGACAACACACACGCACCCATGCCCCAGGGAGGACACCAACCTCCGACGGCGAGCAACCGCGCGCTCCGCAGCGAGGCTGTAGTAGGATAGAAAATGACTCAGTGTAAAATTAACATTTTATGCAACCTAATTAGGTACCGGAAACACAGCTGTGCGTTGTTGCTAATGCTGTTTGCCTTATTGAATGGGTTGATATAAATTCAGGCAGAGTTTGGGATCAAGAGTAACCAAAGATCAAACCTCTGTAGGTGAAAACAGTGTTTTAGAGGACGAATTCAGTTCTACGCTACGCATTTTATTCTTATAATGTACATCAATTATTGATAGTTTCTTTGGAAGAGAGGTATCTTTATGTGTCTTTACATAAACTTTTATTGTTTAAAACTGTTTATAGTGCAGATGAAATGCTTAATGCTGTTTCCCTTCTAAATAATTAAATTAAGCAGTTATGTCATTCCCATTAATCACAATAAATGCAGTGAATGAAAACGTTATGGTAACCATCCTATTTCAATATTACTAAAAAATTCCGGGCTATTATGTCGTGGTCTTATGGATTTATTATTGGAACCCAAAGTTTCGTCCCCAACTGCGGATGACATTTTCAAGGGGGATCGTGGCACTTTTGTATTTCCGATGCACACCCAGGCTCATTACTGACCTCCGCAGTTGGGGACGGAACGTTGTGTTTCAATAATAAATCCGTAAGACCAAGGCATAATAGCCCGGAAATTTTCAGTAATAGTGACCCTTCCGGCCGTGAAAGTTTACATTTTACGACCACCCTATTTACCGCCATGTCATCAAATACGTTTACTTGATTTCTCTCAATTTTGGCTCCATGGCAGACTTCTACAGTTCATTTTATCCTTCTTTGAGAAACTTATCTTGTACCAAGAAAGTTTTTTATTCCTCAAATTATTAGTCTACTTATAAGCAGAGATTTTTGGTAACTGATATGAGAAAATAATTCTTTTTTAGATTTTTGCGGGTCGAACCACGAACATTGAGACTTCTTAATATAATCTTCCTGCTCCATAGCTTAAATGAGCACAGTTTATTATTAGGGTTTCATCAAAAATTGGGAATATGTATTGTTTACATTTCTATTGTAATATTTGATGTGTAGCTTGCAACTTATGATTCAACTCACTCTGCTTATGGTAAGACTAAATTTAAATTTTATCATTATTTTAAGACAGGTCAGAGTGTAGATATAGGTTCTTTAACAAAAAATGAAAAACCTTTAGAATTGTTAGAATCTGGTTGTAATGTTACTTAATCGAATCTATTCTATGGTAATAATTTGAAGCATTATATGGTTGGTATACGTAAAGATGGTACTCAACTATCGAAAGAAGATAAGGTTTATAGATTGTCTAAGGAATTGTCATTTGATATAAAAGTTAAATATTTTATTATCTTTTGTAAACAACAGCCCCATCGTAGATGTTACACTTAGTTTTGTATTGTTGCAGTTAATAAATGACTGCATTGGATTTTTTGAACAAAATTATTTGCCTATTGAAGAACTTCCTGTCCTCCAAGAAGCTCTCCTTGAAACCATTGAAGTTGATTCTGACACCAGTTTTATGGACATTTGTTTATTGTTTTATGAAAACAGAATCACATACTACAGTACTCAATAAGTTTTAGCTGAATTGTGGAATAATCATCAGCATAGACGATTCATTATTTTTTGTTTTGCAAGTGTGTAATTTCTTGGAACAATTAGCAAATAACGAAAGGTGTCAATTTCACTATTATCATTTTTAAGAAAGAGGAAGTGGCTTCTATTGTGCTATAAATACCAGTAATAATATATCATTTTGATGCTTTCTTAATTTCAAATGTTATTTGTTGTGTACTGTAATCAGTTGTGCCGACTGAATATAAGAAGAGGATTCCACAGAATAGGGGAGTAGATTAAACTGGATGCCAGATATCCTTACAACCTTGTGAACCGACTTCCTAACCGAAGTACAGGGAAGGAATAACAGTGTATTAAAAGACCAATCGAATAGTTTCTGTCACAAAGATTACTTTTTTGTTCGGTGAGATTATATACACCGGCATTTCTTCGGCAAACGACTGCCGCAATTTGAACTACATCTACATGGGATACTCTGTATATGGCTGTTAAGTAAGGAGCTATGATTCTGCAAACATCTAAATGACAATTTGTGCTCATCACTGGACATTTTAAATGGGGACACACATTCAAATTAAGGTTCCTGAAGTAATCTGCTTTTAAATGGCGATTAAGTGCTTTCTCCTTAGAACATGCTGGCGCAGAGTGTCACGGAGGACGTGGCTTTTTGCAGAGTTGCTCCCACTCTCCTGTTCCTCCTCGGGCGTCTTTATCAGGCCGCCACTTGCCTACGCGTGTGCGCGCGCTAACAGGTTCCCCTCCAGTGGCACGCCGTGACGCGATCGCAGTCCCAATGGCACCCTGGGGGCCCCTTTGTAGTCGGGAAGTTTGTTTTTACGGCTAACGTCACCCTGGCTGGCGCGCGGCCAGTCCACCCCAAAGAACTTGGTCCACCCCCAATAACGGGGCGGCGCCCTCTCCTCGGCCGAAACGGGATGTGTCCAACTTTGCCGGCGACTTCCTCGAGGCTGTTTAAGGAGAACTCCCTGTCTACCACACCAAATCATGTATGAAACACCTTTTAACCTCTAGAGGAGGTGAGACGAACTTTATTCATTAAGTCGAGATGCCCGTCAGTACAGTAATTGTGATAATGGAGTCCAACTAAAAAATGTAGCAGCGGTGGAGTGTCCGAACGCATTGAGGCACTATACTCCGATGCACGAGGCTGTCCCCTGTCGGGGGGTCGAATCCTCCATCAGGGCATGGATGTTCGTGTTGTCCTTACTATTTATAATTACTTTATAAGTTTAGGAACTTATGACCCAACAGTTAAGTCCCATAAGTTCAACAAACATTTTTAAATGTACTTTAGAATAATAACAAGTTGATATAAATATCAGTTTAATACAAATAAACAATCCCTGAGACGAATTTTCGTCTCAAATATTAATTCAATGCTTCAGATTTATCAATAATGTCTTTGACATATTTGAGACGAAAAGCTGTCTCAGGGATTGTTTATTTGTATTAAACTGATATTTATAGCACCTTAACAGGATCGTTCCAATATGTCCAATGCTGAGGTGCTATTCCGCTGCATGGAGAGCCTTGGCAGTAGTGGCAATTATCTTTGGAACACAGAAGCTGAATTAAAGTTTGTGACGTGGAGGGAAATCGTACTTAGACTATTCCAATGCGCCTTAATCGTTAGTTGTGTGGTAGTCAAACGGTTCAGACGTCTGCCTAGTAAGCATGGAGGTCCGGGTTCGATTCCCAGCAGCACCACAAATTTTAATTCAATGCTTCAGATTTATCAATAATGTCAATAACAAGTTGCTTCATGAACCTAAAATACATGATACATTGGAATGCTAACGTGTCCAATATAACAATTTCACGTGGTGCTGGGAGACTTGGTCAGATGCCACTTTCTTCCAAATGAGTAAAAGTTTAGCATGTTGTTGTTGTGGTCCTCAGGCCGCAGATGGGTTTGAAGCAGGTCTCCAAGCTACCATGTCCTCTGCAAGCGTCTTCATCTGAGAACACCAACGGCAACTTAAATCATTTGATTCTGCTTACTGTATTCCTCCCTGGGTCTTCCTCTACGGTTTATACCCCACAAACGTCCTTCTAATTCTAAATTGACGATTGCTTGATGTCTCATAATGTGTCCCACCAACTTAACATTCTCTTAGAGTATGCCAGTTACACCTTTTCTCCTCAATTCTGTTGAGCACCTCCTAATTAGTTAAGTGATCTACCTATCTCATCTTCATCATTCGTCTATAGTGCCACATTTCATAAGCTTCTATCACCTCTCTGAACTTCTTACAGTCCACATTTCACTCCCATACAATGCTACACTCCAGACAGATTGGACAAAATTGGGGAAAGGCTACAACACTCTTATTCTCTTCCCAACCATTGCTTTCGGTTCGTGCCCTTCAACTCTAAAAATGGCTGTCTGATTTTTGTACTAGTTGAATATAACTCTTCGATCCCTATAATTTACCCCTGCTACCTTCACAATCTGAAAAAGTGTATTCCAGTCAACATTTTCTCCAGATCCACAAATGGTAAAAGCGTAGGTTTTCCTTTCCTTGACATATTTTCTAAGTTACGTCATAATGTGATTAATGTGCAGAATATATATATATATATATATATATATATATATATATATATATATATATATATATAAATAATCTTTATTGTGTGAAGTGAATTGATGAAACTGTACTTGCAGCTGTAAAAGAAAACAAATATCTCCCCCTAGAAATAACACTACAAGGACATATCTTACCATCTTTGAGCTCGCCCCTTGTGGCTGTACTTGTTTAGAGTCAAACTTGAAACAGCATATGTCGGGCTTTCGGGCTCTAAATTTCTTGCTGAGGAGTTTTCCACTTCTTAATACTGGAAGAAATAATGTCAAACCGATGGAATTAAGACAACGGAAATGTTAGGTCCTTATACATAGTTTACCTGATGCTTCACAAGATGACGGCAGAGACCATGGGAAAATACAGCAGATATAATATTTAATGTTTGTGCCAGATTTCAGCGGAGATTTGTGAATAATTCCCCAGAATTTTTTATTGAATACTGGAATTTACGTTTTGTGAGTTCAGATGCTTGAAATCATGCATTTAATTTTTTCACTCATCAATATCCGTTTCCACTGAAATTCTACGTTTCTATTATCTTTGATATGTAAGAATCTGACTCATCCTTTTTTCTTCTTTAGATGGGTACTTCCTCCTGTATTATGAGATACAGTCATAAGTATTTGGCTTTGCTTTTAGCTTAGTCAATACTGCTGACGTCCGTGTTACATTGGAGGAGACAATTACCTGATTCTGGAATCTGTTTATCCGTTATATCAAACTGACTATGGTGGAAAGGATAGGCCCACAGCGAAATTGATTACTATTTCAAATTTTGACACCCACACGTGTCAGAATATATCGTTAAAGTATCAGATTTTGTATTTGGTGAAGTGGGGTAAGATAACAGATAGATACCATATCATCACTACCCCTTTGAAGAATGAATCTCGTTCACAATCATGCACTTCTAAATTATATACCCAAATGCTTCCTTTATAAAAATAAACAATACTAGTAGGAAGTGGCAGAGGTAATGTGTGCTTCAAATCAAAAGTTCAAGTTTGTAAAAATTCATTGTTATTGTAGTTCCTAATGAGTACCCTCATTGTCTACTCTCATATTACGTATGCAACATCCACTGAAAGTTTTTAGAAGTTTCTCCATCCTGACTTACTCTGAATATCATTCGATCGCAATTACTAAAGCAAAGAAAACTTCACCGGTATTATAAATGCAGCCATAGTCTTGCTGACAAGCAAAAGGTAAATGACGCCAAAACTGGGGTAAGGGCTGCCACGAAAGAGTCGTTTAACGACTGAGAGATCAATGTATTTTTTTTTTCAATAAACGTTGTATTAATTACGGTTCAGTAACAATGTTATTTTTTTCAATAAACTTTGTGTTAATTACAATTTAGTAACATTGTTTGTGGATTATTATTATTTTGTTTGCATAATTTATAATGAAGTTCGTTACGTCACTCAATGATAGTACTTACGATAACTACTTTTAGTAATAGTTACCTTCCCTACTGTAATTGTCTCGTTTGTAACTTTCACCAAATAGATAATAGGTATCTTTTCTTATTTAATATCATTATTATTGTTATTATCTAGTATTTATTGTTATTATTATTATTATTATTATTATTTTTATTATTATCTTTTACTAGTGGTATCCACATTCTTCCGGTAGACAATTGGCAAAGTAGAACTCAACAGCTTCGATTGGATTCGTGATAATTTCTCGTCTGTAGAACGTCATCTTCGTGGTGTAGCAATTTTAATGGCCAGTAATGTGCTCTCTAAGTCTTTTATAAAGTATTACTATACGAATATAAAAAATCTGTAAACAATTTCACTCATCTTTTCGCGCTTAGACCCTTTCCAAGTTATTGAATTATTATCTCTTCGTTTACCCATTTTTATAGTCTAAGGTAATGTATTCAACATGATCGGTTCATTTTTTCCACCATCGATGAAAAATACATTGCGTATCAGTGTCCTACCTTTTAGGATATATTCCGAAGGAAACAATGTTGTGGAAGAGAAGAAGAGAAACAAAACGAAGTTAATATCAATTCAAGCACAACCAGCATGTGGAAAAATATGTGAAGAAGCTCTGAAAATATTATAAATGCTTGTAGAACGAAAGAATAGATACTTTTCCTTTTTTCTTTGGACTGAAAGTGTGGTGCTTCAGAAATACTCTTTAAACAAATATCATGCAACATAAAAATTACTAGTTTCTCTTCTTTTCCATAAGTGTTTTATTTTGTACATATGAAAAGTGTTTCATCTTTCTTATCTGAATCAATATTATTATAGAAATAACATTGAACAATATTGTGCTTTTCACATCGTGGAAAGAAATTTTTGTCACATCATTGTGTTAAAGTAAGGCAACATTTCAAGAGTTGAGAGCCGCATTGGGCCAAATCCAGTATTTATGCTCCTGGAGCTGTCAGCTGTAGTTTGCTTGCTGAATTAAGTCATTCAGGAAATCGTTCGGTTGTTCAAAAACCGCCACAGTTCGATATCATAAAGAAATACAGAATCCCTCACTATAACAATTCGCTTAAGAGCGATAATATGCCATATCCAAGCAAAATACCCAAAATCACTGACATTATGCAAGAAAATAGTTTCATTGTTACAAAAACAAGGAATTGTGTGGGAAATGGTTATCATTATATGAAATCTAGTGGAAGAAGTAAAATTAACTTGGTTCAGTAGTCTTTTAATTTACTGTGCAACGTGTTTCTGCGAAAACATATCCAGACAGAGAATGCAAATGTGACTTTTCATTTTTGTAACGTTTGGCCGATCATATATGCATGATATGTTCTGGTCCACTGGTGATATACGTATTTCATGGATGTTTCGTGTAATGAATTACTAATTCAGAAGACAAAAAACTATCAGGTATTTATCGTACCAAATTGGAAGTACATACCTTATTCGTCATTATTCGATCATGTTTGTATTAAACGGTGATATTTATGTATTACTGAGTTATAGTAGACCACACGTGAAATACGAAAAGGTTGAAGCGACGTATAAGAACGTGGTTCTAGTCTTTTAGGTTGATATTATCGCGAATTCATATTACGAAGCTTGCATGGCACCAGCGAAATGCGTACCACCCCGTTTCCGACTTTGATACAGGTCGGATTGTCGCTTGTCGCGATTGCGGTTTATCGTATCGCGACATTGCTGCTCACGTTGGTCGCGATCCAATGACTGTTAACAGAATATGGAATCGGTTGGTTCAAGAGGGCAATACGGAACGCCGTGCTGGATCTCAACGGCCTCTTATCACTAGCAGACAAGATGACAGGCATTTTATCCGCATGGCTGTAACGGATCGTGCAGTCACATCTCGATCCCAGAGTGAACAGAGGGGGACGTTTGCCTGACAACAACCATCTGCACGAACAGTTCGACAACGTTTGCAGCTGCATGGACTATCAGCTCGGAGACCATGGCTGCGGTTAGCCTTGACGCTGCATCACGAATAGGAGCGCCTGCGATGGTGTACGCAACGACGAACCTGGGTGCACGAATGGCAAAACGTCATTTCTCGGATGAATCCAGGTTCTGTTTACAGCATCATGATGGTCGCATCCGTGTTTGGCGACATCGCGGTGAATGCACATTGGAAGCGTGTATTCATCATCTCCATACTGGCGTATCACCCAGCGTGATGATACGGGGTGCCATTGGTTACACGTCTCGGTCACCTCTTGTTCTCTTCGACTGCACTTTGAACAGTGGGCGTTACATTTCAGATGTGTTACGACCCGTGGCTTTACCCTTCATTAGTCCTCTGAAATCTGACAGTTTTCCCTGTTGCTATATATATAAGAAGAGCTTCCTATCTAAATTATGGTATTGAATTATTTAAGTAAATTGAATGGCGTTTGCTTTTTCGCGAGTTCCGTTTATACGAATTTTCCCCTCCATGTATTATTTACATAATGCTCAGAGAAGATCAGTTTGGGTTCAGGAGAAATGTAGGAACGCGAGGCAATACTTACTTTACGGCTTATCCTAGAAGATATATTAAGAAAAGGCAAACCTACATATATAGCTTTTGTAGATTTGGAGAAGGCTTTTGACAATGTTGATTGGAATAAACTCTTTCTAGTTCTGAAGCAAGCAGGAGTAAAATACAGCGAGCGTATGGTTATTTACAAGTTGTACAAAAACCAGACAGCGGTTGTCAGAGTTGAAGGGCATGAAAGGGATGCAGTGGTTGGAAAGGGAGTAAGACAGGGTTGTAGCCTTTCCCCAATGTTGTTCAATTTGTACATTGAGCAAACTATAAAGGAAAGAAAAGAGAAATTTGGAGAAGGGATTAAAGTTCAGGGCGAGGAATTAAAAACATTGCGTTTTGACGACGACATAGTTATTCTGTCAGAGACTGTAAAGGACCTGGAAGAGCAGTTGAACGGAATGGACAGTGTGCTGAAAGATGCATATAATATGAACATTAACAAGAACAAAACTAGGGTAATGGAGTGCTGTCTAAGAAAATCAGGCGATGCTGAAGGAATTAGATTAGGTAATGATACAATAAACGAGGTAGATGAGTTTTGTTACTTAGGCAGTAAAATAACAAATGATGGTCGCAGTACAGAAGAGATAAAATGCAGAATGGCAATGGGTAGAAAATCATTCTTGAAAAAGAGAAATTTGTTAACAACGAATGTTGTTTTAAGCCTAAGGAATTCCTTTCTGAAGGCATTTGTGTGGAGTGTTGCCTTGTATGGGAGTGAAACATGGACGATAAACAGTGTGGACAGGATGAAGATGAGACTTTTGAAATGTGATGCTACAGAAGAATGCTGAAGATTAGGTTGGTGGATCGCGTAACTAATAAGGAGGTACTGAAAAGAATTGGGGAGAAAAGGAATTTTCGACATACCTTGACTAAAAGAAGGGATCGATTGGTAGGACACATTCTTAGACATCAAAGAAATGTGAATTTAAAGTTGGAGGGAAGTATGTAGGGTAAAAACCGCAGAGAAAGACCAAGAGATTGATACAGTTAGCATATTCAGACAGATGTAGGTTGCCATTCTTATGTGGAGTTGAAGAGGCTTTCTCAGGATAGGGTATTGTGGAGAGCTGCATCAAACCAGTCTCCGGACTGAAGACCACAAAAACAACAATGTTCCAGTCCGACTGATCAGTAAAATCATTGGTGAATAGGAAACAGAGATATATAGAAATAACTTGCAATTACGCTAGGACTTTTATCTTTCATGTTAGAGCACTGTGCAAACGTGGCTCCGTCTATTTCCGCACGTATTTTTTGATAGTGAAGGACTTATGTCACGTCTTGAGTTATACGCATCACACCAAAGCAGAAATCGTTCATACTTCCGTCTCGTGTGGTTAATGTGGCCCAATCGATAACGTTCAACAGAATGATGGAAATGCACGAAAAGACAAGAATTCTTTTGTATACGCACTACGAAATCACTATTTTCTGGAGTTATGTAAAATTGTGTTTCATATAGCATTATGTATTTTAACTTGCTGGAACAATATTGTGCATTTTCCGTCGTTTTTAGCAATTCATTTAAATCGCTTTAAACCGATCCGTCACTATGTATAACTTGAAACGACAGATTCTACTTATATATCCGAGGGACGTCTCTGTTAGTCAGACGGAACGGTCACCGAACCACTTTAATACCAATTTTTGTGTTCACTCTCGAGCAGCGTACGAGAAAAAGGAACGGTTATATTTTTCTGTCAGTTTATTACAATGACCCTTTCTCTCTATGTAGATGGACCTAAGAAATCTTTTCGCATTAGGAGGAGAGAATAGATAACTAAAATTTCGTGAAAAAAAATATTATTTCACTGATTACCAACCCAACTGGCGTGTTATATCAGTGTTATCCTCTCCCCTGTTTCATCATAAGACGACATGCCCTTTGATAAAGAGCTACAATATGAATCACTTCGAGAAATCCTCCCAATAATAGTAATTTCACAGTTCCTGTGTTTAAAAGATTCTCTGGCATTTAATAATTTTTTTTAAGTTACGTCACGTCGTTGTACTTACTTACGTGTACCACATTTAGCCTCATTTAGCATTACTTTCGTAAACACCTTTTGATCCCCTTCCCTAAGCTACTGAAATGTATTTATATGAACAAGCCGCAAAATGTCGGCCGAATTCTGCATTCTAATGTCAACAATGTCAATGCAGTTGGCCAAAGATAAACTGCTGCAAAAATAACTTAATGGAATGATTTCCATATTCGATATCATACATTGGACATACATGTACGAAATTGTAAACTTACTGAAAAACAATCTCGTAGCGCTTCTAGTATTAATAATTCTCATAATCCTTCCTCTCCATAAAAAAGGTAACTTCAAAGAGGAAAAAAATTCATATATTAAATTAATTATTACACATTAGACATGTAATTTCCAAGAATTAGGCCTATATAAGTTCTTATTAAAATTAGTATTTGCATCTTTTTCATTAGTCTATGCCGTATCCCGATTGGACAGTGATACAATGATATCATTTTAGTGTATATATGCCAAGGGCCGATATATGTAGGAGGGCGGGGTGGCATCAAAAAATACCCCCCCCCCTCCCAATTTCGCTACCACTCCTCCTCCTCCTCCTCCTCCTCCACCTCCTCTTCCAGCCACGATGTTACCGACAAAAAGTTGCCGTTTCCCACTTTTACAATCCCTTGTGCCAGATTTGCCGCATAAAGTAAACTTGCGACATAAATTCTGTAAATGTGTTGTACTTTCCATGAGTGATATAAATAAATGTGACATCTATAAAAAGTTAAGAGGAGACTGTAACTGCAGCCTACCTCTGTAAGATGTCCAATGTTGGCAATTCGAGAATTGTGGATATAAACCCATATGAAAGAGAAGCGTGACTATCCTAACGGATATACAAATTGAACAACCGTAAAGCTGCCGAGCAGCACGGATCTAGATTACACTGTTTACAGCAGGGTTATATGAGAAAGATTATAAAGACGAATCTATGGTTCCATTCTTTGTAACATTAATGAAATTTTGTGAAAGTTTGAAGCAAGCACGGAATGATTAAAATGTTTGAACTAAAGACTAAGGGAGGCTTTTTGATTCTTCACAGGCCGATACTTTTAAACTTTCAAAATGAAACAGAAGCACGTTTGTATGGAAAAATGTTATGCTCATTCCAACATTTACAGTGCCAAAAGTGGAAAATTTTAAGAAGAAAAACTTCTTGTTTCAACTCGTAATATAGCAACACCTGGTACTAAAACAACAAGGACCATACTACTGTTTTACCTTGTAGTAATGCAGCTGGTGGCCTCCGATTGCTTATGCTCGGCACCAGTAAGAAACCACATTGTTTCAAACACGTTAATATGCTGGTGATGCGTATTCTGTACACACCAAAAAGAGAAGGTGTAATATTCACCCCTCGCTTACTTCTCATAAACAACACTTCGTTTATTTGTTTACTATAATGAAAATATCCTTTCGTAACACATTTAGGTATTATAGCAAATTGTACGTAATTTTGGACGTCGTAGATCCGATGGTAATACGACGAAATATTTCTAATCGAATTTAATGAAGGATGAAATGTAGTGAACACGGAAAAAAATGTTTAAATGTTTGTATAGCTTATGGAACTTAACTACGGGGTCATCAGTCACTAAACTTACAAACTAATTATGAACAAGCTAACACGAAGGACGGCACAAATATACATGCCCGAGGGGGGATTCGAACCCCCGACCGTAGTGGCCGTGCAGACCGTGACTGGTGCGCCTTAGTCCCCTCGGCCACTGCGGCCGGCAGTTAACACGGGACTGAAGGTATACTTGAACGTATGTACATGTGAAATGCATGTGTTTTCCCTGTTCGGACGAGTATTCTAAGAGTGTTTCAAATTTAATTATAAGGGAAATACTTTTATCACTTGGTGCCTCGTTGCTCTTTTGTAATAGCTATTTTGTTTCGCTTAAAAAAGAAATCATCAAATAATTTCTCTGTTATTGAGATCTGATATTTATGTTTTGTAACGAATGCGCCATAGAGCGAGCGCGACGCACATCTTTGGGCTCTCTTCAAAAATAAGGGACAATCTAAACAAATTTATCTATCAGACTAAAAATGCCAACGTTCCTGGACAGACATTATTGTTCAAGCATGAATTAGGTTCGGCGAAGATTAATACGTTTCGTTTCAGATCTGTAAGTAACTGGAGAAAACTGTGATAGAGCTAACCTAGGTAGACACACTTTAAAAAGATGTCATTTGCTCCAAGTGAGGAAGATTCAATATAATTTCGCTTCGTGCTCGATGGTGCATCGCCTCATTCTTCTAGGAACGTCCGACGTTACGTGAATGACATCGCCAGAGAACTGTCGACATGACTAGGAGCGGAACATCAACTTCACCGCCAGTGGTGTTCCCGGTCTCACTCCTTGTGACTTTTATCTGTGAGGTTAAATAAAAGAACGCATTTTATGCCCCGTACGCCTGACACTCTCGAACGTCTGCGACATATCGAAGCAGCAAATTCGACAACGCGAGACCATTTCTTTCGTTTGTTGAAATATACGAGACATCGTTTCGATATTTGTCGTGTATCACATGATGGACATATTGAATATATAAGACCTATCATTCCTTTATCACTTGGTTCATAAAAACCTTCCATATTTATGCATACCTTTCATTCCAGGATATTTGAAACTATGTTTACATCAAATTTCTTAGATGTTAAAAACTGTTTGCTGGACCGGGACTCGAACGTAGGTCCTTTGTCTTCCGCCGCTCAGCCGTCACTAGGAGAGGACGAATTAAAAGAACGAACTAGTTCGCGAGCAACCACTCTACCGACTGAGCTATCCTGGCACGCTTCACGGTCAGTACCCTGCCTCCTACATTCCTAAGTTCTCATACGTACCTTGCAGGACTAAAACTCTAGGACGAAAGGATGTGGTGGAGACATTGCGTAGCCACAGCTTAGGAATTGTTTCCAGAACGATATTTTTACTCCATAGCGGAATGTGCGCTGATATGAAACATCTTGGCAGATTAAAAATGTACATCAGAACGGAATTCCAACGTGGAACCTCTGTCTTCCGCGGGTAAGTTAAGTATCAGCACATACTCCGCTGCAGAGGGAAAATATCATCCTTTGTTTCTATCTTTCGTAGTTTGAAATCAATAAAAGTTAAAAACTGCCGCGATTTGAAGTGAGCGCTCCCGATCGCGAACTACTATGCGCAAGTCTAGCATATACCGTTTTTTTCCATAATATTAATGAACAGATATTCTAATTTTTTAGAATTATTTAAAACTTAATTTTTTGTTGGAATCGCCAGCTGGAATCGAGTGCACTTTTTTTTTGTAACTTAATAGGATTATTTGTTGACTTAAAATGATTTTAAGTATCTTGGTTGTAAGGAAGATTTGTGGAAAAATTCATTGTTTTGAATGTTGTAATTGTTATGTTCTTCAGTCCGGAGGCTGGTTTGATGCAGCTCTCCACCCTACTCTATCCTGAGCAAGCCTTTTCATCTCCTCATAAGAACGGAAACCCACATCCATCTGAATCTGCTTACTACATGCGTCTCATGGTCTCCCTCTGCGATTTTTACCCCACACACTTCTCTCCAACGCTAAATTCACAATTTCTTGATGTCTAATAATGTGTCCTTCTTTTGACAAGGTATGCCAAGGTATTCCTTTTCTCCACAATAATGTTCAGTACCTCCTCATTAGTTACGCGATCTACCTACCTAATCTTCAGCAATCTTCTGTAACACCACATTTAAAAACCCTCTATTCTCTTCGTGTTCGCACTGTTTATCGTCCATGTTTCACTCCCGTACAAGGCAACACTCCACACAAATGCCTTCAGAAAAAACTTCCTTACACTTAAATTAATATTCGATGTTAGCAAATTTCTCTTTTTCAAAAATGCTTTTCTTCCCATTGCCATTCTGCATTTTATATCGTCTGTACTGCGACCGTCATATTATACTAACCCAGTAACAAACCTCATCTACCACTTTCATTGTTTCGTTACCTAATCTAATACCTACAGCATTGCCTAATGTTCTAAGACCGCATTCAAAAATGTTAAAATGTTTGTAGTCTATGGGACTTAACTACGGGGTCATCAATCCCTAAACTTACAAACTACTTATGAACTACTTACAACTAAGGATGGCACAAATATCCATGCACGAGGGGGGATTCGAACCCCCGACCGTAGTGGCCGTGCAGACCGTGACTGGAGCGCCTCAGTCCCCTCGGCCACCACGGCCGGCCAAGACCGCACTCCAATATCTTTGTTTTGCTCTTGTTAATGTTCGTTTTATACGCTCTCTTCGACACACTGTCCATTCCATTCAACTGCTCTTCCAGGTCTTTTGCTGTCTCTGACAGAATGACAATGTCAACAGCATTACTCAATGTTTTCATTTCTTGACACTGAACATTAATCCCTATTCCAAATTTTTCCTTGCTTTCCTTCACTGCCTGCTCTATATACAAATTGAATAACGTCGG
Source organism: Locusta migratoria (assembly GCA_026315105.1). Taxonomy (NCBI): domain Eukaryota; kingdom Metazoa; phylum Arthropoda; class Insecta; order Orthoptera; family Acrididae; genus Locusta; species Locusta migratoria. The sequence goes on along the minus strand of CM048744.1, from coordinate 274,363,568 downwards.
AGGAAGGCTACAACCCTATCTTACTTCCTTCCCAACTAATGCTTCCCTTTTATGCCCTTTCAATCTAATAACTGCGGTCTGAGTTTTCTATAAGTTGTAAATAACTCTCCTTTCCCTGTATTTTACCTCTGCCGACTCAAAATTTGAAAGAGCGTATTCCAGTCAACATTGTCAAAACTTTCTCAAAATCTACAAAAGCTTGTATATTGAAATCGAATGAAACATGATCATTTAGAAGTGGTGTCTTGTCTTAGTCCTTTTCAATTTATGTTCCTTAACTGAGAGTTATTGTATTCTAATGTATTCAAATAACTGATACTATTAATCAAACAATTGAAATTTAGATTGTTTATTAACGAGCTAAGGGTAATTTAATGAATTTAACATTAGGTACAATTAATTTTTCTTCTTTCTCTTTGGCTAAGCTCTCGCAACTGCAGGGTTGGCATTTGTTAAATCTGCATTTAGCGTTTGTTATTATTTACATGGTGGCCGGATGCCCTTCCTGTTGCCACCCCCGTTTCCTTCGGGAGGAAATGTATAGGGCCTATCCAAATGTCTGCGTATAGTCTTATATGTGTGAAAATGCAAAATGAATAATTATCTTTTACAAATGAATAACGTGGTTGTAAAAATGACACAGATATTAGATGCTTTCTTCCCAGCTCTTCCACTCCCTTATTAAGAGTGATATTGATTTATACTGACTAGTAGCTTTCAAGAAAATCATTCCAGAAATTACCAAATTACAATATTTTGAAAATATTTTCCTACTCGACAAAATTCATCAAGCCACGTTCTTTATATATTGGATTAGTCAAAAAGAAGGAGCAGTTTTTAAACTTTTATTGATTCCAAACTACAAAAGATAGAAACACAGGATGATACTTTCCCTCTGCGGCGGAGTATGTGCTGATACTTAACTTACCCGCGGAAGACAGAGGTCCCACGTTGGAATTCCGTTCTGATATATACTTTTAATCTGCCAGGATGTTTCATATCAGCGCACATTTCGCTGTGGAGTAAAAATATCGTTCTGGAAACAATTCCTAAGCTGTGGCTACGCAATGTCTCCACCACATCCTTTCGTCCTAGAGTTTTAGTCCTGCAAGGTACGTATGAGAACTTAGGAATGTAGGAGGCAGGGTACTGACCGTGAAGCGTGCCAGGATAGCTCAGTCGGTAGAGTGGTTGCTCGCGAACTAGTTCGTTCTTTTAATTCGTCCTCTCCTAGTGACGGCTGAGCGGTGTGGTCTGCGCATGCAGGTGGAGGGAGAAGTTCCCCCACGTACCTGCTTCATGTGCTTGCTACTTGAGCCGCTAACGATACCACGCAAACCAAAAGCAACAGTTTGCGGATAATTTCTCGCGTTTAAGTTTAGAGTTACCTCTATATCTTGGCATTATGGAATTTGTCAGATATTGCAGAGTGCAGAATACTTCAAAGCAGAAATTTTGAAGCACTGAACTATGTAGTCTAGCAGGCAGACGCTAACCTCGAAATGGTTCTCATCAACAGAAGCAAACACGTGATTTTTAATTCTGTTCGCGACCTATCGCGCTTACTTTGTTCGCGACCGGTAGCTCTCCCTTTAGTTCGCAGCTCCGTCGCGAAGTAGGTCGCTCTTTTTAGTTCGTCCGCTTGTTTTGGCTTTTGCTACCGCCACTAAAACTACAGCCGAGCTGCATCTCAGCTCGAAATGACAGCAACTGGGAGAAGGGAATCACGAGATTCTGCGCGCTCTCGCGACCTCTCGCTGTTACCCGTCAGTCTTCGGAAAAGGAGCGGATGAACTAAGAGGCGAGGGATCTGCAAACTAGTTCGCGTAGTTCGCCTGTAGGAGCGCTTTTCCGAACTATTTCGTTCGCGAACTACACAAGCCTAGTATATGCGGCCATTGTGATTAATCAGTCGAAACTTCGTATGCACCTTAGTATTTACTGGAGGAATGACGCGGCTCCCTGACCAGTGTCAGCGTCGGTGTGAGGTCAGAGTGAGGCTCGGGCCAACCACAGTCGGCTGCGTCTGTTTCGCGACCCCAGAAGAATCCCGCCGCACCACAGCGCAGCGCTCCCCCAATATCTTGCAGCCTTAAGGCGGCAGACCACCCAACTCTCATTTCCTGCAGCCCACTGCTGCTGCTGCTCCTGCTGCTGTTGCCCGGCTCAAGCGGTCGCTCGATATCAGAACAACTTCGGGAACAGGGAGACCTACTCCCATAGGGCATCGGCTCATACTTTCACAAAACAACATACCGATACTGTTGGCTTTAACATTACATTTTGTTCTCTCGCCTCGTTAAAATTGCTATTTCTGCTTACAAACATGTTCCTCAGTAATTTCACTACTATTTAGATTGTGCAGAAACTGATCATTATTCATTAGATAACCAAGTAAATGAATTTTGTCCGTCGCAGTTGCACAATCTTGAAGTCAGTGACTAGTTTCGGACTCTACCGTCTGTTATCAAACCGTTAGAATTTTTCAAACCGTGATAATCCAGTGCAAGTTACAAATGGCTGTTAAAATCTTGTACATTACCCTCTGTTAATACAGATCGCTGCTATTTCAAATTTTAATATAACTAACGATATGTATTAACAGACAATAATGTACAAGGTTTTAGCAGCCATTTGTAACATGCATTGGATTATCACGGTTTGAAAGCGGCTAACGGTTTGATAATGGACGGCAGAGTCCGAAACTAGTCACTGACTACACAATTGTGCAACTGCGACGGACCAAATAAATTGTTTTACAAAATATTGCCAGTTGCTGACCCTAAACATCAATACGATGAATTTTCTTAAGTAAGTGAAACCTATGATATTTTATTGAACCGTGCCAACGGTTGTTTGTGTAGCATTGATTTCTAGCACTGTTTCAGCTGCAATACACTTCAAACAAATCAAAATAATGCTATTTTATTAAAGAAATTTCTTTAATAAAATGTCAATATATGACCTTTATTATGCTGCAGGCCCCAAAGAGCAAAAACAAAAGAATGCTATTAATCAACGTGGATGAAATCATGAAATACCAAATGGGGTGATCAGCGTAGACAGTGCAGTGCGGTGTACTTGTTTGTAATTTGCTGAAAACCAGCGTTATTCCAGTATTTATTTATTCAAGCCATGATTTAGAAGTTACTACCTTCTTTCTGTGCCAATCGCCTTTGTACTGCCATATTTATGCTATAATATATCAGAAATAATTTACAGAATTATAATTGCGTAAGCCTAAACAAATAAAGGTAGTAATCAAAAGACAAATTATATGAAAAATTCATTCATTTATTTAATTCAAATCCTGACTATAAACACAATTTCTCCACGATCTAATATGAAAAAATTCTTCGGAGAACTACACCTCAGCATTGCTCAGTAAGCAATCGACACACAGTTGTCCGTGTGAGAAACATCGAGATGTCAAATCCGCCCTCAATATTTAATATTCGTATTTGAAAATGTAAGTCTCACTGGAAACTATAGTCTCTGCAAATAAAAAGGTAGACGTTACCAAAATAATGAATGTACACTGTTTCATTCTCTTCCTTTCCTTGTAGCTCTGTAGAAGTTAATTGTTGTCACCTACATCCGTCTGTGCTTCACAGCTGAAAGTTATCAACAGCACTGTCGGGTGTCAAATATTTCTTTAAGCTGGATGGAATACAGGTCTTAATAGTAAACAAGAAGTGCATTACAACGTGGAGCATGACGAGACAGGCTTTTACCCATCGCAGTACATATAATCTCATATCTATTGAATTATATGTTATGGAATTGTATAATTTTGAAGACATACATTCAATTGTATATGTGTTGTATGTCTGTGAAATATGTTGCCAATAATGTTACTAGTAAAGAGAAAGTAGTTTAAAACCTTGTGACTTATGAGGCTGTTTTCCATTAACGTTATTGTTTATTTCCTTATATCTCATCAACTAACGTATCGACTGTAATAAAAAATTAGAAGGTACGTTCAACTGCATGTTTGTATACTGCCTGTAAAATTTCCTGCTAGTACGATTTGTAGTGTACAAATTATAAATTTTAACATCATACCAAACGTTATACTTTTACTCCTCGAACAGAGGAAAAGTAGAAAGCGTGAAACTTCATCATTCTTTTGAAATTATTTTTAAAGTTTGTTGCAAGTCGCTAAGTACTCTCATTCTGATACAGTGAATAAATAAAGTCATTAGTATTACTTACGACGTTATATATTCCGAACCATATGTCCTATGTGAGTTTTCATCCGTACAGTAATTGTTACCTCACGGTACGAAACATGGCCCCTGGAGAAGATGATATTCCGTCTGAACTGCTGATACCGTTAGGAGAGCCAGTCACGAAAAAATTGTTCCACCTGGTATGCAAGATGTATGAGACAGGGGAAATACCCTCCGACTTCAAGAAGAGTATAATAATTCCAATTCCAAAGAAAGCAAATACAGACAATGTGAAAATTACAGAACTATCAGTTCAATAAATCATAGTTGCAAAATACTAACACGAATTATTTACAGACGAATGGAAAAACTTTTAGAATGCAACCTTGGGAAAGATCGGTTTGGATTTAGGAGAAATATAGGAACACGGGAGGCAATACTAACATTACCTTAGAAGACAGGCTAAGGAAAGGCAAACCTACGTTTTTAGCGTTTTAGATTAGGAGAATGCTTTGACAACATCGACTGGAATACATTGTTTGAAATCCTGAAGGTAGTAGGAGTAAAATATAGCGAGCGAAGAGTTATATTCAACCTATACAAAAACCAGACAGCAGTTATTAGAGTCGAAGGGCAAAAAAGGGACGCAGGAGTTGGGAAGGGAGTAAGACAGGGTTATAGCCTTTCCACAATGTTCTTCAATCTGTACATTGAGCAGGCAGTGAAAGAATTCAAAGAGAAATATGGAGAGGGGATTAAAGTTCAGTGAGAAGAAATAAAAACTTTCCGGTTTGCCGATGACATAGTATTGTTGTCCGAGACTGCAAATGATATGGAAGAGTAGTTGAATGGAATGGACAGTGTCTTGAAAGGAAGTTATAAGATTAACAAGAGTAAAACAAGAGTAATGGAATGTTGTGTCAAAGAAGAAATTTCTGAGACCATACATTTCGAGCACAGCTACGTATGGTAGTGCAATATGGGGAAAATGGAGCAGTAGATAAACGAAGCTGTTGACATGTGCAGCTACAGGCGAATGGTGAAAATTCAGGGGACCTATAACGAACAAGGAGTATCTTTGAAGAATTTCCAAAGACCATACTAAGAAGAAACTGGATAAAAGGACATCTGTCAAGACGTCATGGAATAACCTTCAAGGTACTAGATGAAGAAAATCAGAGATTGGAATAGACCAAGCAAATAACTGAGGAGTGGGGTGCAAAAGAATGTCTGAATGAAAGAGGTTAAAAATTCAAATGTTTTTTAAGCTTAAGGGACTTAACTGCAGGGTCATCGGTCCCTAAACTTACAAACTACTTAGTAACTTCATTTAAAACTACCTTGTAATAAAGACGACACAAACATGCATGCCATAGGGAGGTGGGGATTTGAACCCCCGACGGGGAGCGGCCTCGCGCATCTTAGCATAGCGCCTCAATGCGCTTGGCCACTCCGCCGCGGCGAAAGAGGTTAGAGCAGAATAGGAATTTCTTGGCGGGCAGCGTCAAACCAGTCACAAAGATTGATGACGAGAAAAACGAAGAAAAGCAGAAGGAACTGTTCTCCCAGTCGCTCAGAAAATATCCCTGATTTTGTTTAACAGCTTAAGGTGCAGTCTTGTCCCAAGGTTCTGTGATTGAGACAAGGATCTTTCCCAATGAAAATATCAGAGTAGACATGCATCAAAGTGATGAGTTTCATTTATGAAAAACCAGAGGATAATATTCTAAACCTAGATTCTTTCCCTCTCGCTGTAATAAAGTTCTTGACCTAATCACAGACGGAATAACCTCAGACAAACGAACTGAATTTCGCGCTTTACGCTGTAGTGATATTATAAGCCACTGTAAACAATTCCTTTCTAAATGTTCCAAGACTTTACAACATTTAACTGATATAGGTCAAACTTGCAAATGCCGATAATCGAGCACTTCTCGAGACTGATAAAATCTTTCTTCCTCTATGTTTAAACAAAACCAAACCCAATTGCCGAACGATATTTCCTTAGATCGACATTGGAAACTGAAAGGTTACAGTAGGAGTTTACCTGCTCCCATACACCTTATGCGTCAGAGTACAACTATTGTTTTACAGAATTTCGGCTGGGAGTTGTATACCCTGTCTACACACTCCCAGCGATTGCACCTCAATAAAGTTTTGTTCTTCATCCAGTGTTTTGCCAATGACAAAGAGGTGTAGACGACTGCCAAAATCTGGTTCCATTCACTAATGGCAGTTTCCTACGACTCAAGGCTACAATAACTGATACCACGATATGACAAATGACTATTCTATGTGGAGCTTTGTTCAAATATAGTTCAACCTTATCAATACCTGTTGCTTTTGTAGATGGCGGTAAGAATAAGTTTCTGAAAGGTTTGAAATTATACACCCAGAAAAGGTATTGGTTCACATTTAAAGTCGACGTCGATTTTAATCCGATGATGGGGCAGAAGGCACTTTCCAGACGTGACATAAAGTCGTTGATGAGGTATGCGCCCATATCAGTATTAATTGATAAACAGTGCTATTAGGACGCTGTGTAAAATTATAGGGCCACAGATAGTGGTTATGCGTTTATTGACGCGTTTCGATTAAATGATCTTCAGAATATGTAAAGTTATAAACATCAGTAAGCCTGGTGTCACAAAAAGATAGAGAACTGTATGGACAAAAGAGATACCAAAGTACATTACAAACACAAATATCTTAAGTACATACCGTGGAGGGGGGTTAACATAATATAATTGTATGGCGTCAAGACCCTGCTAAACGTTACTAAAGCCAAATCACCCAATATCGTCTAAGTAAACGGTGGACGCCCCCAGGTGGCTCTTGTGTAAATGACAAAGATAAGAAAAATAGAAACTATATGAAACCAAATAGAAAGAATAAAACCTAATAATGCTACAAATATTTAAGTTTAAAATGGAGAGGACGGGATTATAAAATACAACTGTATGCAGCTCTTATTGTTAAACTCACACATCTGTGGTGGTGCCATAGTATCCGTCAATTTTACTCCCATTGAATACGTCCTGGTCATATTTTATTACTGTTAACATCCGCTTGTTTTATGACTTATATGTGAAACCCTACTAATGTAACGTAGGTATTTTATCATGTCAAACGTTAAATAGTCCTATTTTATAATAGCTGACAGTATCCGTCAATTTTACTCCCATTTGAATACGATCTGGTCTCCCGCCTTTCTATCATCGCCATGCCATGGGGCACCACCATAGGTTTTCGTAATGTACTTTGGTATCTCTTTCGTCCATACAGTTCTCTATCTTTTTGTGACACCAGTCTTACTGATGTTTGTAAATTTACAGATTCTGAATATGATTTAATCGAAACGCGTCAATAAACGCATGACCACATCTCTATCTGTGGCCGTATAATACACAACGTTCTAACAGCACTGTTTATCAGTCAAGAAGCCACTTTGTGGATAGTCGATGTACTGTTATTAGTTTCAATATCGTCCGCCCATGCATAGCGTAGTGGCTGCTAATTGTGTATATCCTTTAAGTGGGATTTTTACAGCGTTAAGGATCACTATGATATTGACTTTTGAAGCAAACAGACCGCATGCCATGGAGACACACTCGTGCTTGCTACAGCCAACTGGGCGAGTTTGAAAGGGCTCAGAGTGTGGCCTTCCAACTCGCGGTTAGGCCTTTTCGGTGAATTGCCACACAACTTGGACGCGCTGTGGCAGTTATGCAACGATGCTGGTGTCAATGGTCACTTGAACAATCTCACATCAGTAAACGAGTTTCTGGATGCCCACTCAGCACAGTCAAATCATTTCAGAACACTGGAATTTATACAAATAATGGCGATGAACATTATTTTTATTAAGTTTCCAATGTGCTGAGAGTACTGTGTGAATACTGATCCAAAATGGCAGTATTACCCGCCGAAATCGGCAATCTTAGTAACAAAAAATGATTACAAATCTTGATAGAGCGCCCCTATATCAAAATAACAAACTTCTAAGGCAGCAGTCAGCAACTGGCGGACTGCGGTCCATGTCCGGACTGCGGAACGCCAAAAACTGAACCGCCAAAAATATTTTCAAAGTGTAAGTTACATACTGTAATTATTAATTTTTTCTGTACATAATAACACCGAGCTACAAAGAAATGGAAAATTAATTTGTGATTTGGTACCAAGTGCATCACCATACCGTCGCAAGCTGATTCTTTGAAAGAGACGTTTTAAGTCAAGAATTTCTTAACTTTGCAACAATTTTTGAATATAAAAGAAATCCAGAAATAGACAGTTCCAGTTTATCAAATTTCTTAGAAAAACTTAAGACTAAATTTTCAGTAAAATCCAAAGAAGAATTTTGGATTCTTCAGTTTCTCACTATAGACCGGCAGTACACCCGTGGATATTTTGATTAAGAATTTTGGAGTCAACATTTCGCGGAAAAATATGAAAAGTGCAAAAAAGTTTACATCTACCTGGCTGGTATGTTTGGCTCCACATATATTTGGGAAAATTCATTTTCAATTTGATTTTCTTGGAGAATAATTATAGCTCAGGACTACCGACCACCCACTTTGAAGAGACTTTTCCGCATATAACCCTAAATTTAAGAACCTCCTCGAGACCGCAAATGTAATTTTTCCAATGGATTTTTTTAACAGATATACGCACATTTCATTATATTTCATACTTTCTTAGTGACCTGTTTCTGTACTTTTGAATAAAAGATTGACTACCCATTTTATTTCATACTTTTTGTGAAAATAAAAGTAAATAACTAGAAAATAATATGAAATTTTATGGATTTTTTATACATTATTGTGTTACATCTGCAGTACTAAAATCAAAATAATTTTTTTTAAGAATATAACTTTTCTTGCATTTTTAATACAAATATTCCTGCTTGTTGTATTTCATATTACTTTGTGAGTGAAAATAAAAATAAAAAATTTATAAGGAACATGAGCTTTTACTACCGGACCTCGTTAAAATTTTGAAAATTATCCGGATCCCATCTAAGATTACTTGCCGACCTCTGTTCTAAGGAATAACTGTAACGAAACACATGTTTTCCTGGATGATAGGCAGCTATCACGATACAATGTAATGAATGACCTATACGCTGCATCACGCCAGATCTTAATTTTCTGCATACTAAATACTTATAGCAGCCGTGTTCTAAATAACAAGTAGAATTTATGCTGTTGTCGATGTGTCAGAGTCATACGTTGTGACTTTTTCCAAGTAGGTGTATTTCTCATGCCAAGTTTGGTGCATAGTATACATTATGTATGGTACAAAAGACATTTCTCACTTATCAATGCGAAATCAAAAAAAAGATAAAAAAGGGAGACCAACATCCTTCAAGATATTCGTGGAACAAATTTTATAACAGGCTAACTGAAAGCGCGGAGTTGCCCAGTTATTTATTTTTTTCTTCCTGCCATTTTTCGGGTATATATTCATTTGTATAATAGATGTATGTCTAAAATCTCTTGGGAATACAGTTAGTAGTAAAGAAGTAATAGATTAAAACATTGTGCTTGATGTTCAAATGTTTGTAGAGCTTGTGGGACTCAACTACGGGGTCATCAGTCCCTAAACTTACAAACTATTTACGAACTAGCTAATACTAAGGACGGCACAAATATCCATGCCCGAGCGGGGATTCGAACCCCCGACCGTAGTGGCCGTGCAGAACGTGACTGGCGCGCCGCATTCCACTCGGCCACCGCGGCCGGCTGTGTGTGATGTGGCGATTTTCCATGAACGTTACTGTTTATGTGCTCATATTCTCAAGAACTACATATCGCACTGTGATACAATTTAGAAAGTACACTCAAGTATATGCGTGTATACTGTCTGTAAAATTTCCTGCGGCTACAATTTATATTGTAGCAATTATGAATTGTAAAGTCATACCGAATACCGTAGTTTTACTATATAAAGTAGTAATCGAGAAACTCTTTACCTTTCATCGTTTTGTTATGGTTGTCAGCGAGAAAAAGTTTAATAAAGGTTTCAAATTATTTTTAAAGTTTGTTGCAAGACGCTAAGCACTCTCATTCTCATATAGCGTATTTATAAAGTCTGGCTGCATTATAAGGCAGTTTTTTGCGATTCCTATTGTTTATGACGTCATATCTTCTGAACCATGTGTCGTGATTCTTAACCCTTCAGCAATTTTTACCTCACGTATGTCATATCTCGTGAACTGTGTATCGTACGCCATTCTTACACTTACGGCGACCGTCCTCAGAGACTAAAGCTTACGTGTACAAAATTTGAAAAAGATTGGATCAAAACTGTAGATTTGTATATATTAGATTGTATATATTAGATTGCTTACAATTTCTCTATTCTCTAATGATGTTTTTATTATGACTGTTTGGTTATTGTATATGATGCCTATAATTAACCACCAAATCTTCAACGTCTACCAAATTACTGATATTTTTCATTTATTTTTATACTTTTGTAAATTCTAACATCATATACGGTAAGTTTAAGCCATCCTGTATATTTAATATACATAATCCTGAGCGCTAAGTCACCACTATACACCGTGCAATGCCGCACGCTGGTAAGAAATTTTTTCTTCGTTTGCGGTTACTGTAATGATGTTTCTGGTCTGCAAATATGTGTTACTGAACAACTTCTTTAAACCCATGTATTTCCGTAAGTGTGGTTACGTCACAAAAGAGGTATAACATTAAGTAAATCGTCACTTTTTAATATTATGATATGTAATCCATTACTGTTATTTATCATATGTAAAATGTTACTATTTTTTTAGATACAAATATGAAGATGGTAATTCCGAAACGCGTCACTAAACTCGCACTGTACATGAAGAGTGGCCTGCAACAAAAAACATTTTGCGCCCTAACCAGCGTTTCGCAGCACTACCAATACATTTGTCACTCCCTCTCCTTATATACAGGCTCCCTAACCGAAGTATATTGTAAGGCGTAGAGGTGGGCTGAGTAGCTAGCTTCTAGTGGGAGGTCGGGGCAACCTGCGGACGAGGGTGGAGTGTATCTCATTAGGGGCGGCACTAGACGCGGCGCGCCGGCAGCCCCTGGGCATATATCAGGCCCTCAGAATTTTTAATGGGCCCAGCGGACAGCGTCAGTCGTTGACAGGGGCGGAGCATCGCCGTAATTACCTCGGCCAATTTGCCATAATCAGCGCTGGTAAACACGTTAGCCGGCAGCTGGGGTGGCCTTAATCAGGCCAGCTAGCGAGACCGCGCCCCTAGCGAGTAGCGACACCCTCTGCGCCGTCAATCCGCCTCCCCCTGTAATCTGCCACGTAGCGACACACCGGGCAGTAATAATCTGTGCCAGGGGCGCTCAACGACAGTCGTTGGCTGTAGATCACGCTTCTCGTCCAGTGATGTGAATCTCCTCATATGGACAGTGGAACTATGGCTGGCTGAATTCTTATATCAAGTCTGCAACAAGCTGCGTAGGTCGCTGTATTGAGTCATGAGGTGGTTACAATGTGACTTTATTTGACGCGCTTAGGCCTGGGCCATCATCACAATCTGTCTATGGAAAATAATATTAGTTATACAACATGAGAACAGAAAGCAGGCCGCGGTGGCCGAGGGGATTGAGGTGCGTCAGTCACGGTCTGCACGGCCACTACGGTCGGGGGTTCGAATCCCCCCTCGGGCATGGATATTTGTGCCGTCCTTATTGTAAGCTAGTTCATAAGTAGTTTGTAAGTTTAGGGACTGATGACCCCGTAGTTAAGTTCCATAATCTATACAAATATTTTAACATTTTGAATTTGAGAACAGAAATATTGCAAAAACATAATAGTGTACAAATTTGTCTATAGATAAAATTCAGCAAACATACCCTGTGCTTAAAAGCCACCAGTATGCATTATTTAGAAGTTGGTCAGTACTAATCACTATATCGTCTTTACGTAACATCAAGGAGCAGACTGAGGGCACAGTAATGGTACAGTACATGTTTACAGATGGCGTGGCCTTTCTTAAACATAAAGTCTAGGGGCGCCGTGACAATTGAAGTTACGCTTGGTAAAATTAAAGTTTAGCAATGCAATGATAAAAAACAGGGTAATAAAAATTAGAAAAAAAGCTCTTTACATCAAGTCCTATACGCTAATAGAATGAATAAATGCCACTTATATTGTGCCATAATAAATACAAATCATGGGTGGGTCAGAATAGTTGATCACATAACCAGATCGTCAGAAAGCTATACTATTACAACACATTAATGACAACTGTTTACAATTTTGTAGAGATGATTGTACAAAACTGAAGCTACTATAATTAAATATATCAGGGATAAAAATAAAGTGGGATGGAATAGAACTGCTGTTGATAATAATAGAGTGGTAGAGCTGTAATACTATAAACAATATTATGGCACTTGACAAATTATATACAAACAACCTCACAGAAAATAAAAGTTGTAATGATGAACATCATCACAATGGTCATACATAATATACATTTGATGCTTAGAAAAAACTATCGGGCGCCAAGTCTGAATACACTGCTAAGTTATTAACATGCTAACAGAGTATACAATTATCATAACTACTGTGAAGATTACACTAACATGTACACAAGTCAAAACAATGTTTCAAAATCAAATACGTAAAAAGGGGGATGAAAAGAATTTTCTTTTCTTTTCGTTATAGCTCTTCATATTTTTTAAAGATGCTGTATACATCGTGTCTTATAAGGAAACTGAATGGAAAATGTCAGTTATATCGTGCCATGGTAAATCAGGAGTGAGTCGAAACAGTTGATCACAGAAACAGATCGTCAGGAAGCTATACTATTATTACATATTACTGACAATTGTTTATAACCTTGTAGTAATGATTATCAAATTCAAGTTTATTATAGTAACTTTAGTTTTGTATAATTATCACTACAACATTTTAAACAACTGTTATTATCGTGTTGTAATAGTATAACTTTCTGACGATCTGTTTCTGTGATAACTATTCTGACCCACCCATGATTTATGTTTAATATGGCACGATATAAATAGCATTTATTCATTCTGTTGCCGTATAGGACATGATGTAAAGAGCATTTCTTTTTTAATTATATTTCATCCTTTTTTATTATTTTAGTGCTAAACTTCAATTTTACCTAGCGTTAACTTCACTTGGCACGGCTCCGCTGGACATTATGTTGAAGAAAGGCATGCCATCTGGCGACTAAAATGTATAAACATGTATTGTACCTCTACTGTGCCCTCAGTCTGCTCCTTGATGTTACGTAAAAAATATGTAGTGATCAGTACTTACCAACTTGTAACTAATGTATGTGTGATGTATTTCATCTTTGAAAAAATTTGTACACTGTTTTTGAAATATTTCTGTTCTCATTTTGTATAATTATTATTTTCCATTGACACATTCTGGTGATGTCCGAGGCCGAAACGCGTCAAATAAAGTCATATTGTAACCACTTTATGACTTGTATCAATACAGCGACCTATGCATCTTATTGCAGACTTCATTTATTATTAATCATGGTCGCTTGCCTCCTTCTTGAATTTATGTCACAATTATTTGTCTTATATAAAACAATCGGCCAACAGACCTTCTCAAGACTTTCTCTTATACACCGGTCAAAACAGTTATGGAATCAGTTCAGCTATTTACGTGCTGAAGCACTGTAAGTACTGTAATCGGCAGAATGAAGTGAAGTGTTTCAACGTCTTTCAATTCGTACCACGTAGTGAAGACAATATTATAGCAACCGAGATTGTGGTAACAACAGAGAGTTGCTGCAGACGGGGTTCGTGTTTACTCTACCAAACTAATTACACAAGCAAATGGGTTCAGATAGTGTAGTGAGCTGGTAGTGGAATGCAACAACGACGTGACTCAACCGAAGCGTGGAAAGCCATAGGGAAGCTGAAAGTCGGACACACACAGGTGGCTGCAGCTCTTGGAGTGTCCCAAAGTGTAATTTCCAGGACCTGGACTCGGTTTCAGACAACAGCAACCTTTAAACGAACGCTAAGCCCAGGTAATCACTGGGTAACATCACCATAATATGACCGTTAACTCCGGTTAACAGCCTGTTGACTCAGGAGGCTGAATGCAGCTCACCTGCAACGCACCTTCCAGTCAACAGCAAGAGGCGCAATGTTAACACAAGCAGTCCGAAATCGCCTTCAGGAACGTGGCCTCTACGCACGAAGGCGTGTGGCGTGTTACCATTAAAACCAATAACCGTTTAGCCCGTAGAAACTAGGCTGAGGAACATGAAAATTGAAGTTATAAAGAATGGCGTCGGATTCTGTTCACAGATTAGTCAAGATTTCATGTTCGGCCGGATAATCGTCGTTCCCTCATTTGGAGAGAACGTGGAACTCGGAACAATCCTGCTTATGTGGAGGAAACATCAGTATATTGTGCTGGTGGGCAACGAGAATGACATTTTCACTATTATGGTAGCCCCATGGTGCCTCTAAGTAAACGTCACGTAAACCTCAAGTAAATTGTTGAGACAGCAAAATAACGTACAGTATCACATACATATTACAATTGTGACCAATATCTTTATAAAACACTTCAACATATGAATATTTTCAATGATAACTGGCCTGATTGAGCATTGTATAATGCTACCAGTTTCGGTATTTAAATCATTCCGTCTTATATCAACTGGTACATATGGGCACACCGTTCTACATCATCAGGCGGTAAGTCTCATTATGGACAACGCAGTGTCCGGCAATCTGCACTGAATAACAAAAGCGGTGGTTTCTGACGATGTCAGCACTGACAGACAAGCAGCAGTGCGCGAAATAACCGCAGAAACCAATGTGGGATTCCCGACAAACAAATCTGCAACGTGCAGTCTGCCTTCAACCGTTTCCAGGCCAATGGTGCGACATGGTACCGTCGTCTTTATCTTTTCCTCTGGACCCAACCATTGGCCAAAGATTATAAACAACAATGAAGTACTTTTTAAAATTCAATGTGGTTCGTTTGGCTATCTTTACGACGAGTCAAGAAAGAGTATTAGGCTAGAATGCACTGATGACATTCGTGTTGTCTAAGTAAGAGTACACGCATAACCACTGCAAAGTATTATATAAAGGTAAAGAAAATATATAATTTGAAAATTACATTAATAAATTATTGTCAAATGTCTAAATTCTTAGTAAACATTTTGAAGTAGATGTTAGTTACGGTATTATCCTGCCTAATCGTGCCTTATGGACTCGTCCAAAATATGTTCCAACAAAACAATCATTGCCGCGCTGGAGTAGCTGAGCGGTCTGGAGCTCCACGTTGCGGATCGCGAGGTCTCCCGCGTCCGAGGTTCCATCCTCCATCGGGCATGGACGTTTGTGTTGTCTTTACTATAAGTTAGTTCATAAGTAATTTGTAAGTTTAGGTACTGAAGACCCCGTAGTTCAGTCGCATTATAATAATAAAATTAAAAAAAACATTAATAAATATACAGGATGGGAACCAATAGCAAACTTAATTTTAATTTCGAAAATTAATTCGAGATTAAAATTAAGTTTATTCTTTGTTCGCCTCCTGCAAATTTATTAATGATTGTTTTATTGTAACAATTTAGTTGTACTACTACAGTAGACGAAGACGATAATTGTTATGTGCTTGAATATACATGTATCAAGTAGAATATTTTGAAGGCTGTATCAAATCATTGTAACTTCTTCGAGATACACAGTAAAGTCTAAAGATAGCCTTTGAAGTCGAAAACCTGTTCACGAATTAAAATAAATTCGTGAGACATAAAAAAATACGATTTTTACTTTAGATAGAAGGGATTAATAGGCCGGCCGCGGTGGCCGAGGGGACTGAGGCGCTCCAGTCACAGTCTGCACGGGCACTACGGTCGGGGGTTCGAATCCCCCCTCGGGCATGGATATTTGTGCCGTCTTTAGTTGTAAGTAGTTCATAAGTAGTTTGTAAGTTTAGGGACTGATGACCCCGTAGTTAAGTCCCATAGACTCTACAAACATTTGAACATTTGGGATTAATACGCCTTGGCAACAAACAACCGACTCCCGTGCCTTTGCTATTAGCTCTACATTGCCTGAAACACGTCCCCTAGGCTCGTGATCATGCTGGGTTGATCCTATACGACTGGACAACCGCGGCCTGAACAGAAGCTTAGCTGACAATGAGCTACAAAGTTCGCAACACCTTGTTCACAAGCAATAAGTAATTTTGGTCTCGTCTGATAAATGGGAAATGAAACATTTTAAATCTTGACATTCAAAAAGTTTTTTTTTTTTTTTTTTTTTTTTTTTTTTTTTTTTTTTTTTTTTTTTTTTTTAATATTTGATGTAATCACTTGAAAAAGGCGACGTATTATGCCCCCCCCTTTATTTCAGTTGCACTTATCCCGGCCGTTGAGGTTATGGTTTCTGAATTTGGGTCATAACTAACGATGGACAGAGCAAGTTGATTACGCGATAAATTTAAGTTTATAAGAGTTCATCGGCTTGTAAATATTGTCCCGAGAGACCACGTGCACCGACTGCCGGCGTGGCGCAGGGGATAGCGTCAGCGACTGTGGTGCTGCAGGTCGCCGGTTCATTCCCGTTCATCGGCAAAAATTTATTTCTTTTCATCTCGTAAAATCGGGTGTACTGCCGGTGGTCCGCGTCTTCCCAACACGATATTTCGACTTCGTAACTCCGCGTCTTCATCAGCTGTTCCCTGAGACTGTTTGGCGAGCTGACCTCGTCCCATATTTATGCCTGGGCGGTGTGTGGTGCCCCCTATGCCGTCCGCGCCCGCTGCGTCCGTTTCTGTCCGTGGTATCAGTCTCTAGGCGCTTCCTCTTCGGTCCGCGCCCGTTGCGGCTCTCTTCTGAGGTAGTGGACGCCCAAGGCGTTCCCTATTGGGTCCGCTCCCGATAGGCGCGATCCTAGCACTATCATGGCTCTGTTGAACCTCCTTAAGCTGTCCGCGACCGCGGCGAGTTTCTCTCGTAGCCGAGCCATTGTCCTGGCCTTCTGAACCCGGTATGCGCCTACGAGGTGCGCTTCCTGTGGCATCCGGTTGTTGTTGGAGCTGCATATTATGATGGCCATCCTCCAAGGAGCTTACTGCTGCCTGGTATCGCGTATGTCGTTCTGTTCCGTTACTTACGCCCTTGGACGTCTGTAGTTCATTACTGGAGGGTGGGGCTTTATTCCGTTGTTTCTGTAGTAGTTCCAATGCAGATTTCCAAGCAGTAATAAGCTGATATCCTGCTTCTCGGTTGATCAAGTTCTCTGTCATCTTGATCCGGTAGTGGCGAATCTGTTCATGGAGAAATTCGAGGATGAGGCACTTAAAACTGCTGCCTACCATCCAACGTGTTTCTTCAGATACGTTGATGATACAATCGTCATCTGGCCACACGGCAAGAGAATACTGGATGAGTTCCTGGACCATCTGAACACAAGACACCCCAACATCAAGTTCACCATGGAACTAGAGAGTGATGGTCAGCTCCCATTCCTCGATGTCCTGGTGTCCTGGTAAAGAGGAAGGCAGACGGCACCTTAGGCCACAGTGTGTACAGGAAACCAACACATACTGACTTATATCTACAGGCTGACAGCTGCCATCACCCAGCACAGAAGCATGGAGTGCTGAGAACACTCGTGCACCGAGCCAAAACACTCTCTGACCCAGACATCCTGACAGTGGAATTAGAACATCTACAAAGAGTGTTCACAGACAATGGATACTCCACCAGGGACATCCGCAAAGCGCTCCATCCCACCAGACGACCTGAGGCAACAGAAGAGGAGCAGGAAGAAGAGACCAGGAAAGTAGCCTTTCTACCATATATGGGGCCTATATCTGCCAAAATCAGCAGAATCCTGAAGAAACACAATATAATGAGTGTGTTCTGCCCACCTAACAAGATCAGGACGCTCCTTGGAACTGTCAAGGATGATCTGGGGTTAAGGAAACCTGGTGTCTACCATATACCATGTGAATGTGGGATGGCTTACATCGGTCAAACTACCAGAACAGTTGAAATAAGATGCAAAGAACACCAGAGGCATACCAGGCTACGACAGGTAACTAAATCTGCAATAGCAGAACATTGCCTTGACCTTGAGCACACCATGGATTATGACAAAACTACGATCCTGGCTCAGACCCCCCGATTCTGGGCTAGTGTCATCAATGAATCGATTGAAATCAAGATGACAGAGAACTTGATTAACCGAGAAGCAGGATATCAGCTTAGTACTGCGTGGAATCCTGCTTTGGAACTACTACAGAAACAACGGAATAAAGCTCCACCCTCCAGTAATGAACTACAGACGTCCAAGGGCGTAAGTAACGGAACAGTAATATACGCGATACCAGGCAGCAGCAAGCTCCTTGGAGGATGGCCATCATAATATGCAGCTCCAACAACAACCGGATGCCACAGGAAGCGCTCCTCACAGGCGCATACCGGGTTCAGAAGGCTCGGCTACGAGAGAAACTCGCCGCGGTCGCGGACAGCTTAAGGAGGTTCAACAGAGCCATGATAGTGCTAGGATCGCGCCTATCGGGCGCGGATCAAATAGGGAACGCCTTGGGACGTCCGCTACCTCAGAAGAGAGCCTCAACGGGCGCGGACCGAAGAGGAAGCGCCTATAGACTGATACCACCGACAGAAGCAGACGGCATAGGGAGCACCACACACCGCCCAGGCATAAATATGGGATGAGGTCAGCTCGCCAACCAGTCTCAGGGAACACCTGATGAAGACGCCGAGTTACGACGTCGAAAGATCGTGTTGGGAAGACGCGGACCACCGGCAGTACACCCGATTTTACGAGATGACAACAAATCGCCGAGAAAGTCTTAGAAATTATATTTATTTCTTTGTAATTAAGAAAGATGTAGAACATTCTGGAGTTGTTATGTTCACATGTAATTTCTACTTTTTTCTTATGTTAACTTTTCTTCTAATTTCTGGTACATTGTGTCTATGTATAAATAGGAGAGCACTCTGCCAGACAGGCAGTTAATGCTACGTGTATGTTAAGTTCTTAATAAACGTGCTTTCAGTATAAGTGTTCAGTTGCCTTCGAAGTCCAAGCCTCCTTCCATTTGAACACGACATTGTTTGGTGGAGGCACCTGTGCAATAGGTGCATCACCGTGGCTCCGACTATGAAACGTAAAAGCCGTCGCTTACACGGACCGGAACCGGAATACAAGGGATTTACCGAGTGCATCCTTCCAAAAGTCCGTATCATCAGAAGAACCAACGACTTGGTGAGCCGACACAGTCGTAGATACAGAAGTTTTGGCCATGTGTAACATAGTCAATCCGAATATGACTGAGGTCGACAAAATCACGCACCTGATGAAGGGTATTGCAGAAGACGTGTACCAAAGAAGTCGCTACGACGGAAGAGTTCATTAAGTGGTGCCAGCGTATTGAAGAGATGCAACAAAGGAGGGTTGGAAGAAAGAAGTATGACAGACTCCCCAATGTAGTCTCTATGGCCGTTATGGAGGACCAGCATGACTTCGCTTCTCTCATACGACAAATTGTGAGAGAAGAATTAAAACAGTTTATGACAGCCGGGACTATTAGACCGAGCGAGCATTAGATCATGGCCATTGATGTAAGCCCTGTAAGTGACGAGGGAGCCGACGCCACTGAGGAAGAGGTATTTCAGACATTAGCTCCAGTCTGCCCTGTCAAACGCACCCGACGTGAAGAATGGCGTCGCCCTGCTATGACTTACGCTGCAGCCGCCAAACGGCAGCCTATGAACCGGCCGACGCGGCCACAACCAACTCCCCCGGTAACTATGCCGCCCCGCAGAAGAACAGACGTCTGGAGGACAGACGACAACACACCACTGTGTTTCCACTGTGGACGCCCTGGACATGTCGTACGCTACTGCAGAGAGAGGAGGCGAGTATTCGATGATTATTTTGCCGCAAGACGTCAGCCGTCGGAGCAGTTCTATCCAAGGCAGTCACCTACGGATGAGTTCAGTCGACCTATGGGAAGAAGCCCATCGCCGTACCCTAGACGAGGTCGCTCCCCGACGCGCCGCAGCCGTTCACCGTCGCCGTACGGTACCAGCCGCTCTCCTAGCCGTCGCGCCCAGGAAAACTAAGCGAGGCGACCATCTACGGAGGTGAGGCCGCCGCAGATGAAAATCCTCCATGGACGACAGTCGCCAAGATGTCGGGAAATCTCATCGACATCATAATCGACGGCCAACCTATCCGGGCACTTGTTGGTTCAGGAGCCTCCTTTTCTGTATTATCGGGTAATTACAGCCGCACACTAAAGAAGACAATGTTCTGTGATAGGGGGCAACTGTGCTGAAGGTCGCGAGTGGAAAGTACGTCCAGCCAGCAGGAACTTGTGTCGCAAGAATAACCATCAACAACAGGACGCAGCCATTTACATTTTTCGTGTTAACAGAATGTAGTCACAATGTCATCTGGATGGGACTTCCTTCAGTCATCCCAAGCTATCATTGACTGTGGAAGATCTGAGCTGCAAACTGAAGAAGTTGTTCCGACGGGTACACGTAATACAGAATTTTCGGGGAAGTTATTTGTAGCGCCGGCCGCGGTGGCCGAGGGGACTGAGGCGCTTCAGTCACGGTCTGCACGGCCACTACGGTCGGGGGTTCGAATCCCCCCTCGGGCATGGATATTTGTGCCGTCCTTAGTTGTAGGTAGTTCATAAATAGTTTGTAAGTTTAGGGACTGATGACCCCGTAGTTAAGTCCCTTAAGTTTGAACATTTGAATACTGGGCATCATCCACCAATTAGCCAGCGTTCCTATAGAGTGTCGCCAGCTGAAAGACGGATAATTCGGGAGGAAGTGGAGAAGATGTTATGGAGGTATTCGGGGAGAGAAGGACATACGGAAATCGAAATAAGTCATAGAGGATCCGTGTGGGGGAGGGTAGACGAATGCAGTAGGCAAGGTGCATGGCGTTAGAGGATTTGGATATCTTTGTAGAATTTTTTTTGGGGGGCGGAGGAGCGGAGGTTGTGAGATTAAATATTGGTAATTAATAGCATTTGATAATTAAACAGTATGAAGTTCACTGCAAACATTGACCATGCCAATGCAGTAAATGTTACACAATTTTAATCTTATTAATTATGGTAGCAATGTATGTACGGAGTTGGGTGACAACATAGGCCAAAGGTAGAAATTCTCCACGTTGAGATTTGCTGTGTGCTTGTAGCTGACGGGAGGCCAGCGAGCAGGCTGACGTTGGTGGCTTGTTCCAACTTAGGATTTTCCAGTTCGTTTCCGGTGAGGGGAGAGAGGGACAATGGCGAGTGCCAGGCACAGTGCAATGCACAAATATTGTAATACTACTGGCATTTGAAGTAATAAGATGCAGTTAGGAACCTTTAAGGCCCTTATTACAAAATAGCCTGTTGACAAATAAACAATACATTAGCTGATATAGTCACATCTGGCGTAATATGTTTAATTGATAATGAAAAGTAATAAATTACCAATGAATACAAGACAGATACACAACTAGTATGGTAATGTTTGTTTATAAAAGTAATATATTAACTATTTCTCATATTATTTTCAATTAATCTTGTGTATTTTATCTGGAAATATTCAGTTAAATCACTTATCTGTGATGTAAGAAGTTGCACGATTGCAATAAATAGTGCAAAGGATGTTTATACTACTATAAAAACATAATAAGAAATTTGTTTAATGTGTAGTGTTATTGTTTTGATTTTAAGTAAAGTTTTAGAAATGTATTGGCTGTACGTTGGCAAGTCGATTAGAACAGCTCACATGGGGAAGTTGATGACGTAGGGAAAACACCCGGCAGTTGGGCTTTCGGCGTGCGTGCGCGCGCGTTCGGGGAGGAAGTGCCGAGTCGGGAGCAAGTGGTGTAGCTGGCCGGGCGGCGTCGCTTTGCATCAGTTGGCATGTGGATCTCCAGGTGGAGACTATAGATTTTTGTGTGGCAATTGCCAAGTGTGGTTGCTCGTGGTAGACTGCAACAAGTTGTATCGAGTGCTACTGTGTGTTGTGAATATTTAGCCGGTGGAACAAGGTGTGCATCGCACTAAATTATAGTGACTGTGTTTTGTTAATGTAACACGTGTTGTCGCATAGGCATGAACATAAACGGTGTTTGAGACAGGCACATGGTGTGAAAACAATTTGCAACAAATATTCATTTTGTCTGGGGGCTCACGAGCTAAAATTCTTTTGATAAATATGTCTACGTACAGACGTATCAGCCACAGGGTTCTAATATTGTGAAATAAACAACAGAAAGTGAACTTTCACGTGTTTTCAAAAATAATAGTTAGTACAACCTTTTCTTTCATGAACTTGACTTTATTATGAATTTTTTTGTTAATCATTTGCAGGGAAGGAAAGCTGCGAACGTGTGATATCATCCCCTAGAAAACGAGTCAAACAGTAGCAATCACAATTCCAGTGTTTTTGCATGTTTAGGAATTTGGTTCGCAGTTGGTGGTTGTGAGTTTTTAAAAATTAATCTTTCCCTATTTTAAACTCTGATCCCGACCTTCACCCTCGCAAGGTCCAGGATACATTGAAGGAGCAAAGACTTGTATGTATGAATGACGTTGGAGGGGTGGAATCCCAAAATCCGGCCAGACAGAAGATTTAGGAGGTGGAGGTGTTTATGTGCTTTCTGTTGAATAGTTCTGAAGTGGTGAGTGAGGAATCGGTGCAGAGTAAGACAAAAGTATTTTAGGGTGGGGTGAGGAGTAGAGTATTGCAGAAGGTAGTCTTGCCACCAGGAAGACGGTAGAGGGAATTCCATTACTTCGAAGTTAAAGGGGAGGTTAACATTAAACTGTTTACAGTCTGACGCCATAGCCGGCGTATTGCGGCAGTCAGTAAATTGCGAATGTGTCACTGTATTTGCCAGTGGTATAGGAGTGTGTTTCGGCCACGTGTCAAGAGGAATGTGAGGTACAGCTGGCGGGATTCCCGAAGGAGCAGTGCGGCTTGTGGCGGAAGGGCTGGACACTGAGGGTAAATATATTTAGCAGGGTATGGGCAGGTACTGCATCAGACGTAGTCTGTAGGAGAAAAATGATGGATGGGTAATGTTGTGCCTTGAGACCTGGGTGTCCTGGTAGCCATTATAGCCATCTCGGGAGTGATCATGGACGAGTTTGTGTCGGACATCATGGCAAGGAGTTAGACGGCGCCGAGGGGTTGGAGAAGATCGTGAGGAGTACGGGAGCTTGGCCACTGATAATAAGCACGAATACTTCGGCAGTGATACGACCCAGGAGGTTGGGGAGAGCGAGGACAACATCAGGGGTGGTAATGCTCTCAGAGCGGGTATGTTGGGGGATGGGAACCAGGTCACATTGCAGCGAGTCAATAAACTGACGCCACCGTTGCAGTTGAATGGAGTGCGGCTGTGGATGTTTATACTAGTGGCTACCACATAGGAAGAGAAGGTATGATTAATGTGGCAAAGGAAATGATATGGGATATGTTGCAAAACCCACCTACGTAATGATTCCGCTAGCTGCGGAAACAACTAACGACATGCGTGTATGTAGAACACAGAATTGTTTCCCTCAGGAAAAATGTTTATTAAAAACCTGCATAATGGATATCGCAATTACACAGTGTTTAGCACTGTAACATTCTGCCTGAAATGGGGTACTTTGCGTAGGTTACATATTTAATATCTTCGGAATTAATTCTCTCCTCTCTTCCTGGCTTAAATAAAGTGCTTTGTCAGAACTTGGACAACATAAAAATGACGATAAAAAGTGTATCATAGCTACTGACAGGAAAGATGTATTCATTTAACAATTACAATTTATTGTAATTAATAATATTTCAACAATCGAACTTCAGAATAAAAACATTCGTTAATGTAAACAGATTAAAGCAAGTATACTAAATCGTTGACTTTTAAATTAAACTAAGTGGGAAGAAGGGACATAGTTGGCACATTTTCTGTAATCTAAGGCTCTGTTAAACCTTTTTTCGCCCCGGATCAATTATGCATGTGCATATGGATTGCTATATTATGATGCAAATGTGAAACGTTTTAACATGACCTGCACTCTACTAACGGCTGGTGATGCCTATCAAACGCGTAGTGCATCACATTAGCTTCTGTTGCATGTCGTCGTGGCCGTGCTCTGCTGCTAGGCTGATTCGGCTGCACGTCGTGTCTCGTGTCTTTGTAGACACGGACGAAATCTTCGGAATTGCGACCTGCACTACACTAAAATAAGGAACCTAGAAACCTAAGCAACGTTAATTCAAATTACTAGGACAAAAAAGTGCCTATGAATTTACTGACTAACGAAAATGTCTCAGAACGATTGCCAGAAAGTTGAGTGATCCTGATTTAAGCTCATGAAAATTACGCGTACTGGGAGTGATGTTCTCTTTAGGATCTCAAACTAAATTTTTCAGTATTGCATATCAGTATAAGTCTTGTAAAGACGCAACGCTACCGTCAGAAATTAATCTGGCGGCGTATACGACCGTACAAGAACTAACTGTAACTCGAGCGTCGGTTGTCCAGAATTGTTTCTGAAATACTACCGTTTTAAGTAACACATCATTTGCATTTAGCGCCCATAAACGCCAGATATAACGAGACCGAAAAATTCAGTGATGGGATCTGCATAGTTTTGGCATGACGTGCATCTGCAAATCTCCGCATTCGTTCTAACGCACATAGACGGAAGTTTGAAGCTAGTGGTAGATCAAGCCAATGGTGTCTTAAGTTACAGAATGACTAATAAAATTTTGAAGTATTCCCGATTTTGTGACGTCAGATGTCACAGGCCAATAAGAGCACATCTGTTATAAAAGCGCAGGCTTTCCCATGGCGCTGATCTTCGTAAATGGGAGGGGGAGATTTGCTACTAGTACTCCTCTGAGTATTCGCGAATCTGCGATGGTCGCCACAGGAGTTTCCTCTATGGTCCGGCTGCAAACATCAAGAGCCGCCGTCGGTCCTCCGTGACCGTTTGCATGCCTGATTTTTAGTCCCCTGAGCTGCCTAGGAGGTGTTACGCTTGCGGCCTTGGAAACACACCTATTATTGGGCAACCAGCCGTCTCAGAGTGCCCCAGAATTCCTGCTTATTGTAACCTAGTAAATACAAACTTTCCCATCCAGAATGCTACATCATGACCTAGTTTTTTGAGGATGCTAGGTTTGTAGGAGTGTTGAGGAACAGCTGGACACAGAGGTGACCAGAGGGTAGGCTCAATTCTTGTGATTCCCACTTCCAACTTCCAGAAAAGTGTAACGAAAAAATTATAAATATACGACCTACATTGGTTCTTGAGCATAAACGTAATACAAAATTTCAGCTACATAATATGTAAACCAATCTGTAATACCAAACTGTACTGAAATGTGTAACACTGCTGTGAATTCTAATGTGTCATCAAATGCACAAAGTTTTAGCTGCCACCTGCAAGTATGCTTATTAAATGGCTCTTGCGTTCATAAATTACTGCCTAACATTAATCCGAGTGCTGAATATCGGACATAAAAAAAGTCATCAATTTCGTGACGTGTTTTAAGGTGTGACGGGGCAGATTGCTTATGTAACAGTGAGGAAATGGTATAACATTCTGAGGATGAAGAGCTTGGTAGGATTATTGAGGAAAGGTTGGAGCCAGACCTGAAGATGCTTGAGGTGCCTGATAGCGACCCCACCCCGAGCAAGCTGAGAAGGGGTTATCGGTGCAGTGAAGGAGAGGTACCGACGGTGTGGTGACGCTGGAGATACGTCTCGTTTAGGATGAAGGCATCCACACGGTGTTAGTACAGGGTGTGCATGATGAGGATTTTGTTTGTTCAGGTGGGTATTATGGTATTTGATACAGATCTGTTCTTGCGCCGTGACTGAAACTGGGAGTAAGTAAGGGAAGCGGGGAATGAGATGTTTAGGCTATCCAGTCGGATAAAAGTAAAGTGGGCGAGGCTTTGGGAGTAGGTAGCGAAGGTGTTGAGGTGGAAGTCATAGCGGGCAGCCAAGGATATGTATTGGAGGATATATGCGTATCGGAATGTCTATATGTTTGGAAGGACGATAGTGGTGAAACGGGTGATATCCTCTGCAGTGGGAGGAGAGCGGTAGGGGCTGGAAAGGGCTGGTGGGGAAAGTTTGAGCTTGCACTTATGACAGTAGAGGGTGTGGGTTTCACCTCATGTGTTGTAGGTGGGAGGGGTGGCAATATTAAGACACCGCTTCAGATAGTGGGAGGCTTTGCAGTGGGAACATGTGGTGGTGGTGGTAGGGTTGTTGCAGGCAGTATTTAAATAGTCATTGTAGGCTATTGACCGTTAACACCTGTAGGATTGGGGAAGAGAATGTGTCAACCTCGCTGCGACAGTTGTAAATTATGGCTCACTTTGATACAAGGTGATCAATAGGTGATGCTGATTTAGAAGAGACGCAAGAAGGTAGGCCAGTGGCATTGACGATATTGTGGGCAGAGAAGATTTCTATGTAGCGGTGGCAGTTGAGTTCCGCCAACACCTCGTCCCTTGTGGTCCCAGGACCTTTGTTCCAATTTCGACATGAAGTCACTAATGAGGTATATGCACATTTTCAATTTCGTAATGAAACAATGCTATAACGGACGCCTTGAAAACTTGAAGGACACAGGTGGTGATGAGGTCGTTATTTATTGACGCTAACGATAAATAAGAAGCAATGAATTAAAATTTGTGATGCGGCCGGGAGTCGAAGCCAGACCTCCATGGTTACTAGGCAGACGTTTACCGTTAGACCACCGCACCACTAACGGTTAAGACGCCTTGGAATAGTCTAAGTACGACTTCACTCCTCGTCACAAACTTTTGTTCAGCTTCTGTGTTCCATAGATAATTGCCACTGCTGGCAAGGATCTCCATGCAGCGGAATAGCACCTCGGCAATGGACATATTGAAACATTTCTGTTAACTTGATATAAATTTAAATTTAAATTCAGATACCCTGAGACGGTTTTTGGTCTCAAAGGTGTCCAAGATATTAACGATAAATAAGAAGCAATGAAGTACCTTATACTAAAGACGGCACAAACATCCATGCCCGAGGGGGATTCAAACCCGCGACCGTAGCGGCCTTGCAGAGTATAACTGTATACGCCGCAGACCGCTCGGCCACTGCGGCGTCAGAATCTAAAAGGTGGGGTAAAGTTTCGTACAATTGTACTACGTCATGGGTCTGCTTAACTATACGATACCCAGGTTTGAGCTTTGTGATCAGAACGGTGAGCGTTGGAGGACTGTACAGGGGTTGGTGGAAAGATGAAGAGGTGTGGAATGGTGTGAAGGTGGCATGAGGGTCAAAGGGATTTTCTACAAGATGGAAGTAGGGGCTTTGATCACGGCTGAGTCCTTATGTGGGATAAAGAGGGAAATGGATGCATTGGGTAAGCACTTCTGGATTTCTGGTGTGAGGGCTTGGGCATCCAAGAACTTGACGTACGGGTGGGAGAGAATGTCTGTGTATGGGTATCTTAGTCGGGGTCAATGTTCATAGGCATTACGGGGACTGCTCTACAATGTCGTTTTATATGTATCATAACAATTGCAGCGCCACAACTTGCTTTAAAACAATTACAAAGTTTATCTAGATTTTGACAACACTATGGATGTCATCGTCAGAATGTGAAATTACCACATGAAACTTTTACAATAGTAAAGGAATGCTCATGATGTATAAAGATTAAAAACAATATGTTAGTTATTGGCTAGCAGTCTGAACAAATAACTCATTTATTTATTTTGACATTGGCAATGCGATAAGGGCTGCCGATATGCGAGCAGATCAAGACGACATCATACTGATAGCCAGTAAGTAGCATTTTTTTTTAAATCTTTTATTCCTTTCCTTATGTCTCATTTGGTAATTTTACATTGTGGTGATGAAATCTAGATAAATTTTGTAATTATTTTAAAGCAACATTATATCCTATCCAGTTGCTGCAGGCGGCAGGGTCTGCGGGGTCTCCATTAGGACGTTTTGCTAGATTTTTGAGGACGGTAGATTTGAGAAACAGCTGGAGAGGGAGGTGACGGGAGGGCAGGCCCACCTCTCTGGGCTTCTCCCACGGGGGTTGGTTGTAGCTGTGCTTCCATGTCAACAGCGGCCTGTGAAGTGATTGACAGAGGCCAGGGAAAGGGATTGTGGCTATAGTGAAAAGAGATAGAGGTGCTGTAGTGGGGAACAAGGTGTCAGAGGGAGCGGGAATGGTGAGAAGCGGCATAGAGGGAGAATGGAGGAGGTCCACTACGAAACTAAAGTGAAATCAAGGTGATGATGGTGGGGGCAATGTGTAGACAATGGTTGTGACAGGAGGAATGGTCATTGTGGCGGCAGGGAAGGAGAGAATTCACGTGGTGTGAAGAGCGGCGCCGAGAATTAATTCTGGAGGCGGCGACGAACCTGGATACGACGGGAGTGAGCGACGACCGCCCGAGAGACGGACGGCAGCGGCGGAAGCGGCTTCTCACGAAGTACGAAGGCGATTTGGTAAGTCTGGTAAAAACATAATAAGAAATTGTCTTAAAGGCGAAAATTCACTTTATTCCTCGACATAGTCTACTTGTAGGGCTATACGCTTTGTCCAACAAGTTTCCAATTTTTTCAAACCATTGGCAAAGTTGGCTTAGTCACCAAAATAGTCTGTCACAGCAGCGGGAGCTTCCTCATTCGATGAAAATTTATTCCCATCAAGCCAAATTTCACGTTTGGTAATAAGAAGTCACTCGGAGCCCAGCCTGGAGAATTGGGTGGGTGAGGAACCATTTTGAATCCAGAGTCCACTTTCGCCACGATAGCTGCTCCTTAGGCTGCAGCATTGTCCTGAGAAAACAGCACTTCCTTCGGTGCCAATCTAGGACGTTTCTCAATTAGTTCCTGTTTCAAACGATCCGGCAGAGCAGGATAACTGGGCCCAGTTATGGATCTGCCTTCTTCCAAATAATTTATTAGAATTATACCCTGGGTATCCCAAAAGACAGTGGCCATCATCTTTCCAGGTGCACTCTCCCCACTCTTCGTCCATTTTATTTATTTATTTGCTCTGGAGTGTAATGATGGATGGTGGATCCAATTTTCATTCACAGTTATAAATATGCACAAAAGTGCTGTGGATTGCGCCTGAACAGCGTGAGATTCTAAGCAGAAATTATCTTTTGTTTGGTTTTTTTTTTTTTTTTTTTTTTTTTTTTGTCCAAAGCGAGCGGGCGCGGCACCCATCGCGCACAGAGCTTCTTCATGGCCAGTTTTTAGTGGAGGATGTAATGCACTCGTGTTCAGTTGAGATGCCTACAATGTTAGCTATCTCGCGAACTTTTAATCTTCGATCTTACATTACGATATCATGCACCTTATCAATGGCTTCCTTTGTGGTGACTCCAACGGGCCAATCGGGGCGTGGTTCTCAATGATCCAAAAGTAAATGGTCTTGAATGTTGGTGCAGAATCCACATGGATCTCACTCAACTCGGATTTGATCTGTGTAGCTGTCCAACCCTTGAAATGAAAATGTTTATTAACCGCACGAAATTCGGTTTTCTCCATCCTTACAAACTAACTACGCACTTACCACTTCAGCTGACAACCAACAATCAACTAATAAGAGCTCCATTCAAAAATTGCTCTAATATCCGTGGTAATATCAGGCAAACCAACAATAGTGCAGGTTCTGAAAATTTCCCGCCCATCCCCTGACCACACTTATAGAACCACCCTCGTAGTACCGTAATACAGCGAGGTCTTGCAGAAAGTTATTGTTGTAGGTGTTGTACTTGCTGTTTATGTTCTGGAGGTTTGTCGATATGAGCGCCTTGGAGGGAGCTGGGCAGCCCGCCTTTTTTTGACTGTTGTGCAGAATCTGTCTTATCAGACAGCAATTTACTTTGGTTTCCTGCAATACGCAAATCGCCATTTGTTTGTACGAAGGCAAATCAGAAATTCTTTACCCCTATTTCGTTTAGCCAAGCTAAGCCTGTAAAGGCGAACATATCGACGCAGTGTCACACATTTCCTGTGTCAGGCCGGCCTTATACGCTGGTAGCTCAGGCATAAGGCGCTGCTCTGTCAGTTGTTAAAGACGACTGTTGTGCTGCATAGAACAACGGTTTTAGAGCAACAAAGCTGATTCTTTTCCCGTAATGTATGAACTCCCATGAGATCTACAGGGAAATGCAAATCACATAAGATGAAAGGGGAGGGGGGGGGGGTGCAGAAGTTGTGTCGCTTTGAAAGGCGTGATGAGGTGTTGTTGTTAGTTTGAATAAAGCCCGCGAAGTGTTGTACGACATTGAGCGGTGCGGGAGGCCGCGTTCATCGCTGTCTGACGACAGTATAAGCGGCCACTGGAGATGTTCCTGCCAGGACAGTAATTCACAAGAACGATGCCACCTTGAGAGTAGCCCGACGGTTGTTGCAAAGTCAGCCGGCAGGGGTATCTCAAATTTAGCGCTGTGATGGGACAAATGTGTTAACCGGGGTGGAGACTGTGTGGGGAAATAGCGTAATCAATGGGTTCTATATTTGTAATAGTCTGTATGTACGCCATTTTTGTTTATAAACATATGGGCAGATGATTTCCTTACTGTCAGTCTCGTAAAATCAGTTCATGCCATGTGTGTTTCTTATTTTAAGTATAATGTTGCACTTTCTGTTTAACTCTCTAAGGCAGTCAAACAATGCCCGGCAGTAACACTTAATCAAATTTCCCATCAGTTTCTACTAAATGGTAAACCCAACAAGAAATGTCAGGAAATAAAAATAAGCAGATCTCAGAGTCAAGAATCAAGCAGATTTGAAACACCGTGGGATGAATTCAATGAAAAATGGGAAAGCAGCAGGAGTCGACGATATACGTGTGGAACAGATCAAACAGCTTGGACTTAGTGCCAAATTATCAATTTTACAGCTCATTAACCATTGCTTAAAAACGCATAACATCCCAAATATTTGGAGGAAATGAAAGACAGTGGCACTTCTAAAACCTGGGAATGACGCAGGCCAACCGAGGAACTTCCGCCCAATAGCACTCCTATGTCTTTTGTACAAATTGTACGAAAGAATAATCTTAAATTGCATTGCAAATATCGCAGACCAAAAGCTCATTCCCCAACAAGCTGGATTCAGACACAGGAAATCATACACCAGTCAAATCCTAGCCCTCACAGAACATATAATGGAAGGTTTTGGAAAAAAAAAAGTGTAGCTTTGGTGGACTTCATTTATGTATATGGCACCGTCAACCATAGATTTATAAACTACACAGTACATTCAAGGATCATCATGTCACAAAAATAATTGCATCTCTGTTACAAAACAGACAGTTCTATGTAATACTGAATGGTAGCAAAAGCCGATGGCGCGGACAGAAGAACGGTCTCGCCCAGGGCAGTGTTCCGCCCTCTCCCCCCCCCCCCCCCCCCTACTATTTAACCTATACACCAATGATCAAACAACACGGAACACACTACCCATTTCCTGTATGTCAATGACCTGGCCATAACAACACAAGGAAATAGCTTCGAGGACGTAGAAGAGAAACTAGAAAGTATGCTAAACGTAATGTTCGAATACTATAAAGAGAACTCCCTCAAAGCAAACTGTACAAAGACTCAAGTTTGCGCATACCACCTTCGCTAAAAAAAAAAAAAAAAAAAAAACAGGCAAACAGGTAGCTGGATGTCACTTGTAATGACGGCAAGCTGGAACATTCGGACAGACCAATATACCTGGGTGTCGTGCTGGACAGATCACTGCGAAATGACCTGCCGAAAGGTTGCTGCCAGGAACAATACCTTAAGGAAACTGACGAACAGTAAGTGGGGAGCCAGTTCGACTGTATTACGAACAACTGCTCGAGCACTCTGCTTTTCCACGGCAGAATATGGATGCCCTGTATGGTCCCTATCCACACATACCAAAAAATTCACCACAGCCCTAAATGAAACAAGCAGGCTAACAACAGGATGGGTGAAATCTGCACCACTTGTGAAAGTATATAAATCAGCTGGATTACTCATTTCCCGAATGCCGAAGAACTGCTCACGAATACACAGAAAAATTCAAACAGACCAACAGAGCGCCACCCGCTGCACGGTTCCTCATGCGGACGTGGCAGACTTAAATCCGCAAGAGATTCCTCGCCAGTGAGCTGAATGAACCCATGAAGGACTACCCTGCTTCACGAGAAATGCCCAGCGGTAGCACCGCAAGCTGGAAGATCTGGAGAACACTGAATCGTATCAGAACAGGCGTAGCACCGGTCAAAGCAAATCTAGTCAAATGCGGTTTCAAAGGAGACAACAAATGCGACTGCGGTGAAGTTCAAGATATGGAACATCTTCTACAGTGTTCAAACTGCCCCACGAGGTGTACCCTTGGTGAACTATGGCTTGACAAGAGAGAAGCATTGGACTTGGCCCGACACTGGGCTTAAAAAAAGAACTAACACATTTATACGACCAAGTAATGGCATAGACCATAAAATCCGATCGTCAGTCACTTAATAAATCACACTGAGATCTTAGCGTTTACCTTTTGAAGATAATGAATGCAGATCGCCTCCATCCTGCGATCTCAGGTAATGTCAGATTGTCCCCCGTATAATGACAAACCTTGTTGGTTACCCAGGTGAGGGAACATAGTATGGTGCTGCGATTGTCACTGGAAAAGTACTGCAGCTGTTAATACAGCAACTACATTTTATTTTAGGGAAAGAGTATTTTAACCTTTTCGTGGTAGAATCACATAAAGTTTTACACATTTACGGAACTGGATACAGAGTCAGTTCATGTTTCTACATTTTAATTGTTGTTTATAGTTTTTTTATGTAGTACAAGTAAGCCCTGCTGGACGCGTGGTGGTATTTTTACACGGTATTAGGAATGTAAAAAGAAGAAAGACATTACCATTATCATATATATAAATTTTATTTATCTAAAATTTCAAATTTTCAAGAAATTTTCCAATTTGTGAATAGACTGTAGTACTCTGCAGTAACTACATATGAAATAAGTACTTATTTTTTCCTTACGTATATTCCATCGTCTGCATCGCCTGCTTTTACTGCTTGTTGGATGTGTTATTCAAAATCATACATTATCAGCAACCTCACTAACTATGGATCTGTTACTTTGTAATAAGTTCTTGAGTTCAAGTTTTCTTTGTACTTGTGCCAGTTGGAAGCTGTCATACAAGAGCAACGCAAAAAGAAATTTGATCACATTTTCCTCCACTATTACAAATATAAACGATGACAATATTTACTATTGCAATGTCAAAAAGACGAGGGGACGTGTGCGAAACGCATACTCTCCTGTTATCTGATGGTGTGCCTAAGATTCTGAAGATAAACAAAATAAAATTTTGTGTGGTGATTAGCCACAGTATAAGCTACTTTAAGTACACATTTCAAAATTTACACTCTAATTTTTGAATTATTACAAAATAATTTATGGTCCTTTTCCTCGTAACCTATTAAACCAATCACTGCCAAAGTTCACTCTGTTCTGTTTACATCCATACAAACAATTATACATACGCAATTTTCAATACCTTTGCTAGGTATTGATTTACAACATTTTACACATTTATGGTGGAAATCGGTGTAATTTATTCGATAAATTACCTATATATCTCAGCTTAAACGAAACATTTCAATATTTTGCTCTGTTTGTTGCAGTATGAGAAATGTATGAACCAAATATGAAGGAATTGTGTCACAGATGTAGTGAAGGAAAGGAACATAAGTGTCAGAAAGTGTAGGTTCCGGGAAAATGAATTCAAAAACTAAGATCATACTTCTGAAATTATACCTTCTCAGAATGTTCCAAGACAGTACTCTGGAACTTCTCTGTTCTCAGGACTTGTCCTGTAGCTACTTTGCTTTTCCTTTGTTTCTTTTACAAGGTACTGCATAGACATTTCACCTCTTGCCACCCCTTGACACCCATGTCCTTAAAAACGGGTAGAGTGAATGCAGCATCTCGACTGAAGTAACAATTTCACTGGCCGTATGTTTCCATCATTAGAAACAATCACAGCATCATATGTAGCAATCTTGACAACTGCAGATGATGACAATGTTGTCTTGGGCCATCGCGTTCTCAGACGCATTCGGATTGCGTGCTTTGCCATGGACACACTCTCTTGGTAGGTCAAGAGTTGCCTAAACTTCGGCTTGCCATCCTTCATGATACATTCAAGAATTCATTTCTTGTGGTTGGAGGAATTGTTATCCCTCTGGGCCTTCCGTCAGTAATTCATTATTCATCTCTGTGAACCAATGACTTGGTGGTGATATATTTAGTATCCCGCACAGCAAATTTCTTTCTTCCCTTCCCACACAAATATAGCTTAGACCATATGATAGTCACAAAATTGATTCATTGAAGTATTTACGTTTTAAGAGAACAAATCAACACAAATAATTCCACACGACAGAGCTACCGGTAACAATCTGATCAGTGATTGACAAAAAGACCAGAGTAGCACATCAAAGCCTTTCTGGCCTTTCTTTTTGAAGATTTGCTTGCCAAACACACAATTATGAAGATCCTACTAAGACAATAGAAAAATTTGCTATTGTGGCGTAGACGAAAAACATCAAGCAACGTAAATAGTTTTTTCCTAATATCCAATGCGAAAGTGAACTTTGGGATATAGTTGTCAATAGATTTCACTATTATATGCATCCAAAATCAAAATCAAAGAAATTTATTGTCAATTTAGTACACATTCTCCCTTAAGAAAGACACTGTCACTTTTTGAGTGACATTCTTTTATAAGAATATACTAGCGGTCATGTATTTTCTATGTCTTTCTGAAAAACATTACTTGCAGTTTATACAAAGTATAGACGGCACCGAATGTCTGCGAAAGCTTTTGTTTACTCAGGCGTAACGGCTGAAAATCGAACGAATAATTATATGCTAATATTAGCGCTTTGCTGTTCGGTGTTTGTGCAGAAAAATTACTGAATGTTTCATCAAAACGAATTCATATATTTTATAATAATCAAACAGTTAATTGGAACACTGGAATCCAATCACATGTCTGACTAGCTTTAACCACGTTATTGTTCAGCAAACAACTGCAGGATGTAATGGGAAATTCGGCAGCTGGGGTCACAATAAAACACGCTTCACTGAAGCTAGCTGTGATATCGGTTGAAATCTATGTTATACAAAACTAAACTGTCCATATGATAGAACTCAAATACTTCCACAGAATACAGTATTCAGTCAAAGTGTGGAATACATTAAAATAACTTAGAAGATATTCAAAATCTTAAACTGTGGCTCTAATCTGCATAATAGTTTTGTTACGTAATTTCTAAGGTAATTGTTTCCCATACTTACATACAAAAGGACTAAAATAAGTTCTTTTGTAACATTGAACGAAATAATTTAAGTAACTAACCAGAGAAAATGTCTCAAATTTTAACAATATATTATTTGGATATTTATCTAGACGTGACATTTTCCCGTTTTCGGAAATCTTTATCCGTTACAGATGTTCACTAGGAAGACCTTCATTTTTGGGTATCAAACTGCGAACTAAACAGAAAGAGATGGCTTTTGAGCCACTATAAAACTTATCACCCGACGCCAAGAAATTTACTCAACGAAACAATTATTTTTACATACAGAGCTGATTTCTTTTCGATATTCGTTACATTTACCGTATAGTATTAAATTACGTTAAGTATTTAAACATAGATTAAAGAGTTTCCAGAGATAAAAACACATTGCGTAGTGTTTTGCCAAGATGAACTACTCATTCTTTCAACAGTGAAAAGAAAATGGTGGGTAAAAAGTGGTTTTATTTCTTTATGAGCCGATATCTACAGCTTTCACTCCATCAGCCGGAAGGGACGTCAGTGTCCATATGTTGAAATGAGTCTTTTGGCCCACTTTAGGTTATGGTAGTAACACTAAAAGTGGGCCTTTGCGATCGTCTTTGACGGCTTAACTATTCATCTGACACGAAAATTAAATAACCGAATTTTTAGAGGAGAACATTCTCTACAACTTTGCTCTCTTATGATTTTTGCTTTTTTTTTCATATCTCGTATCGTTTCAAAGATATTTGCAACAAGAACGGCGATTTTGGGATGTATATCTGTCTGTCTGTCTGTCCGTAACGTGTTCCCTGTTTTTAACACGAACCGTTCAACCGACCAGCACCAAATTTTACAGACATGATTGTAGGCCTCTAGAGACCAGACCCTCCCTTTTGCAAATTTTTCGGACAAAAAATACGGTAGTAATACCAAAAAAAGCCGTTTGTAATATAATCGTAATTGCAAACGAACCGTTAATCTGACACAAAAACTGAATAAACTAATTGCTAGAGGAGAAAATTCTCTACAACTTAGCTCCCTTAAGTTTTTTTCATATCTCGAATCGTTTGAGAGATATTTGCAAAAATAACGGAGATTTGACACCCTCCATTGAATTAACGAAAACCAGCCATTCGGAGATGTCACGTGACATTCCTCGCCCAGAACTCTCTCTGGCATCTTGCGTTGTGTATTTGATGATTTTCTTATTGTAACTTACACGTTGTCATTTCAAAGCAATGGCGCACTGAAGAATAAACAAAAACACATAGTTCTTCGTACGATAATCTAGTATCTACAAATGCCATATTAGCATCAGTTAACAACGGCCATTAATAGTATGAGATTAAGGGACTCATTTTTTTATTGATAGCCGTAGCGTAGTGGGAAAACGTTGGACAATGACGCTAAAAGGTCGGTGGTTCGAAACCCGCAACTACCTAATTTTTTTTCCCCTAAAAAGGTTTCAGACACTCCTATTAATTAACTTATTATTATTATTTTGGTCCAAAATGTTTGCACAAACTTATAAAACTACAAATCTGAAGTGGGCCGTAAAACACGTCAGTGCGATTATTTCTAGTCATTGTTTTACCATATGGTTCGATTCAAGCAACTGAAGGTCCAAATTAGGCAACAGGTTTCGTAAATTTGACCGCTTATACATTTTTAAATTTCAAAATTATACCGATTTGTGCATTTTGTTTATTCAAAGTATAATACTAGCAATGGTAGTGTATAAGATGTAGCTTCTCTTACAGTATATTTTGTTTTGATTACATGTAGGCTTGGGATATAAAAATAAAAAAGTGGTCCAATATCGTTAACCTTTCCTAAATGGATGGCGATAGTTGCAGTGGCATCAAAAGAGAGACAGCGGAATGCGGAATAGGAGGAGTGGAGACCGTACATACCGTCTGTCTGAATTGTCAGACTCGTCAAACTTAAGACGAATAATTTGATCAACTTTTTCCCAAGGATTTTTTTGTCGATCTAGGGTTTAGAAGATCTACAATTCATCCGCAAATATAGGAGTAGAGAGGAGAAATTTGAATAGACAAACAAATCAGCTTGATACTGAACGATTAAGCCCCAGATCTAGGGGGAGGGAGGAGGCAAAAGGGGGTAGGTCAGTGACCCAGCTGCACACACAAAAGAACACAAAATTGTCTCAAGTCGAATGCTAAGGTACGTCACGTCACAAAGTGAATCCTCAGGAATATGAAATTGTTTGTCAGGTGATTGTACGTACATACAAATCCACCGAAGTCAAATTTTCCATCGTAACGGAAATCTAGTGTATTGAATATTACACAACCATGGTTTATTATGAAGTAAAGTGTGAATACTACTTAACAAAATTTGTAGTCCTAACTTCAAAATTGCCTAAATAGCAACAGATTTTCGAAAAACATCGCCTCTACAATTTAACCCCCTTTATGGTTGCATTTCTTAATAGCAACGTGTTTTCAAAAAGAATTTTTAATCCCCTATTTTACCCTCTTACATGTTGAATTTCCAAAAATACTGAAACTCGTCCTTTTTTAATCCAGACCAAGATTCCATATCTGAAGTTGGTAGTTGTAGATTAAAATTTGAGTTAACAGGAACATATTTTTGAAAGTCAATTTTTTGCGTCCCCTAATTTACCCTCTTATTGGTTGAATTTCAAAAAAATCCGAAACACGTGTCTTTTAAATTCTAGCCCTGAATTAAAATCCTAAATTTTGTAGTTCTCGCTTCAAAATTGCGTAAATAGCAACGTATTTTCAAAAAACGTTTCATCTCGTATTTCACCCCGTTAATGACGGAATATCGGAAAATCGCTTCTAAAATGACGCGTACAGAGTAAGATGAACACCCTCTACAAATTTGAAGTTTCTATCTTCAATGGTTTGGACTGGGCTATGATGAGTCACTCAATGTCAGTCTGGACATTTCTTTTATATATAAAGATTTCATAAGGTTCTTCTGCCCATTTTCATAAATGTAATGTATCCTGTTTCATATTTCTGTCTGAACATTTATATACAAATCTTCTTTACTATGGTTGATTTTAGCAATACTGAGTACTTTGCGAACCCTACAGAAAGAAGATGGCATGATAACGGTAAACCTAGAGGATACACTCAACTCCATGCTGGATTACTTCATTCCACTGGATAACGAGGATAAAGATAATGAATATCATAAAGATGTTAGGTACGTTACTGAAACCATTGTAATTACAAACAAGGACAAAAGATTTCACAACGGAGGAAATTCGTACTGTAATGGAATAGCTGAATCCTAAAAAGTCTCCAGGAGAGAATGGCATCAATAGTTTAGTTCTACTGAGGGTGTTTAATATGTTTCCTCAATTTGTTACTACGATCTACAATTGTTGCCTTCAAATGGCATGCTTCCCCAAACTGTGGAAGCAAGCTAAAATAATACCGATAGTTAAGCCTGGAAAGGAACAGAGCGCAGAAATGTTCAAATGTTTGTAGAGCTTATGGGACTTAACTACGGGGTCATCAGTCCCTAAACTTACAAACTACTTATGAACTACCTAAAACTAAGGACGGCACAAATAGCGATGCCCGACCGTGGATTCGAACCCCCGACCGTAGTGGCCGTGCAGACCGTGACTGGAGCGCCTCATTCCCCTCGGCCACCGCGGCCGGCCAGAGCGCTGAAATCAACAAGTATCGTCCAAGTTTTTGAGTCTTTTATACACTGAAGCGAAGATACTGGAAAAACTTTTAATAAATCGAGTAATGCATTTCGTCCTTTCAAAAAAATGTTTGTATAGCTTATGGGACTTAACTGCGGGGTTATCAGTCCCTACTTACAAACTACTTACGAACTAACTTACACTAAGGACGGCACAAATATGCTTGCCCGAGGGGGGCCCCGACCGTAGTGGCCGTGCAGACCGTGACTGGCGCGCCTCAGTCTCCTCGGTCACCGCGGCCGGCTTTTGTCTATTGCAGAGATCTGCATAAGAACCAGTACGGTTTCACCCCACAAACGGGTACGACTGACGCGCTAATGGCTGTAAAAGAATTTGTGGAGAGTAGTCTCACAACTAAAATGTGTGTCATCATGGTACGTCTGTATGTACAGGGCGCCTTTGACGCAGCTTGGTGGCCTGGTATTTTAAAGACGTTGCGTGAATTTAACTGTCCTGCAAATCTGTATAACCTTACACGTAGTTATTTCAGTCACAGAACTGCAACGTTGAATGTCAACAACCTTCTCATAGAAAGATCTGCTACCAAAGGATGCCCACAAGGTTCTTGTTGCGGACCAGGTTTCTGGAATATATTATATGATTCCTTGCTTAAATTGCCTTACTCAGGACACTCTCTTGTTATAGCCTTTGCCGACGATCTGATTGTACTAAACAAAGGAGAGAGTCTTCTTGCCGCTGAGAACATCTGTAACACAGACTTGCAATTAATATCGACTTGGGCCGGTAATAATAAACTCCAATTCAACGAACAGAAATCAAAAACTATACTTATCACCAGGAAAAGGAACTTTGCCTCATCGACAATCACAATATACCTTTATAACAAAATGCTTCAACAAGTAGACCATCTAAAATAACTGGGCGTTATAATCGACATTAAGTTTGCATTCAACAAACACGTTCAACATATTACAGATAAATGCACGGTCTTGATTAACGCTCTTTCCAGATCAGTTAGACTCAACTGGGGTCTGCGGGCTACCGCACTGCAAACTATTTATAAAGGAGTAATACTGCCTATATTATCGTACGGCTCACCGATGTGGATAGAAGCACTGGAGCGACAATACAACCGTATCAAAATTAATAGAGTCCAACGGTTAATCAATTTAAAAATAGTCAAAGCTTACAGAACGACAACCAGCGAAGCACTTTGTGTTTTATCAGGTATCATGCCCATAACACTTAAGATACAGGAAATAGTCAAGTATTATAACCTGGTCAAAACCAAAGACGCCAAACAGACAATCGACATCGCCCTAGAGTACAGAAGCTGGGCACACCAGGCAGACTTTACAAGTGTAACTGAGAAGGACGTCAGCAAAAGCTACGCTGTTGAAATATACACAGATGGAAGCAAGTCAGACGACGGAGTGGGTTCAGGGATAGCAATATTTTTTAATAAGAGGCTTACTTACCAGATACAGCTAAAAGTGTCTAATGAATGCTCAAACAATCAAGCGGAACAATTTGCCATCCTCAATGCTGTTGAGTTCATAAAGAATCCTCGAATACTGATACAACTGCAGTAATTCACACCGACAGCAGGATTACTTTGGACTCTTTGCGAAATCCGAAGAACCTCAACTTGTTGATTGAAGATAAGATGTAAAATCAGAAGGTTGCAGACACACAACTGGCTGGTGCATTTCGAATGGGTTAAGGCACATACATCAACGGATATGGGGAAATGAACTAGTTGACAACCTTGCTAAAAGAGCAGCTCGATCACGACAATCAATACGCTACAACAAAATACCTACAAGTGCCGTAAAGAAGAAACTTCGAGAAGAGTTTAGGAACAAATGGGACATTGAGTGGCACAGAACAAAAAACGGGGGAAGCAGTAAACCGTATTTTCCTACGATCCGACAACGTTTACTGATTAAACTTCCAATATCTCCGAATATTACAGCTATGTTAACAGGTCATGGGAAACTGAAAGCCTACTATCAGCGGTTCAAAATAATAGAAGACGGAACGTACACATGTAACAGTGCTGTCCAAACTATTGAGCACGTGCTTTTTGACTGCTGCAATTTATTGAAAGAGAGGAACCATCTCAAGAAAAAATAGCTGCCAAAGGAGGAGGATGGCCCGTCAGTAAATATGATTTGGTAAATAAATTCACTACAGACTTTTACAATATTTGTAATTCTATAAGGTTTCCTGATGTATGAAATTGTTTGTTCCTTTGTAAGCCCTGTCAACTTGTGTTAGCAAAAATATTTGATGTAACCGCCTGAATCTAACCATTAAACATGTAATATTACTATAGAATGGGGCATGTTAAATAATAAAAGTGTTCAAATGTTTGTTAAGCTTATGGGACTTAACTACGGGGTCATCAGTCCCTAAACTTACAAACTACTTATGAACTACTTACGAACTAGGACGGCACAAATATCCATGCCCGAGGGGGAATTCGAACCCCCGACCGTAGTGGCTGTGCTGACCGTGACTGGAGCGCCTCAGTCACCTTAAATGATTTTTAACAAGCAACTGTGACTCAGAAAACATTTTATGTTTTCCCTATTAAATAATTTAAGCAGTCTCACTCCTTAATGAGATTATGTCAGATTAATAACATATTAAGAGATCGAATATTAATAGAAACTGAGGGAACTCTAGCGCCATAGAAGCGTAAGTGTTTACATGAAAGAGTCATATATTTGATGATGTGAGATGTATCATTTATCGAGAAAGGAGGAGAGAATGTAAGAAGCAACAGCAGCTGAGATCAGCATCAAACCAACCGTAGGTCTGTGGGCAGAGACAACAACATCCTAGAGGCAACTGTGTGGCAGCGGATTGCCTTGTAAGGGATCTGCGGAGGCAGCGCCCCAGGAAAGGCAGACCCCGGCTGGTGTTAATTATACGCCACCTGTTTATCCTGAGCAAACAGCAGCAGCAGCAGTAGCAGAGGCGCCGCGGGCTGTTTGTGGGGCGTCTGCGTCGCTCCCTCCCCTCACCCTCCTAGCCATCACGCACACAAGCCGGCCGGATGCCCTGTCTCTGCCACCACCAACAAGCCGCAGGCGCTGCAGCTCCATCTCCCACGGTTCCTCACGTCCTACCCGCTACAAATTTACAGTCCCTACAATACTCAAAACAGGCTGTATACGCGGGGAAGTAAAAATACCGCATTTTACGGTGTAAAATACGCTTTGGCACGGGTGAGAGTAGACCTTTTTTTGCGATTGAAATACAAATGACGAAAGTAAGATGATGGATTAATGAA
Source organism: Locusta migratoria (assembly GCA_026315105.1). Classification (NCBI taxonomy): domain Eukaryota; kingdom Metazoa; phylum Arthropoda; class Insecta; order Orthoptera; family Acrididae; genus Locusta; species Locusta migratoria. Next base: position 274,321,030 of record CM048744.1, on the reverse strand, counting down.
ATAAATCGCAATTTGCGATCAGTTATGGCTTCACTGTACTAGGTTTACATGTAATACCAATGTGCGGCGAATGAAAATTTGTGCCCGGCCGGGATTCGTACCCGGGATCTCCTGCTTACTCGGCAGACGCCTTGACCACTCCGCCACCGAGGACACAGTGACCAACCCGAGTGCAGAGGACTCTACCCTGCACGTCTCCCGCCACACCCAAACATACATTTGCCGAGCTGTCTCTTTCCTCTGCAGTCGGGTTGGTCACTGTGTCCTCGGTGGCGCATTAAAAATGAACGCTGTAACGTCGCCAAAAATATATAATTGTATACAAGCCGAGGCTGGGCTCCTGACGACAATTAATTGTGCCTCGATACCCCATGGTCTGTTCTCCCTGATGGGGGAATACAGGTTTCAGACTGCGAGCATTACAGAACAAATAGGCTGTGGTAATGGGAAAGAGACATCGTGCGATTGGATGTTTGGGTGTGGCTGGAGACGTGCAGGGAAGAGTCCTCTGCAGTCGGGTTGGTCACTGTGTCCTCGGTGGCGGAGTGGTCAATGAGTCTGCCAAGTAAGCAGGAGATCCCTGGTTCGAATCCCGACCGGGCACAAATTTTCATTCGTCGCACACTGGTATTACGTCTAAACATAGTACAGTGAAGCCATAACTGATCGCAAATTCCGATTTATTTCATACATAATTATGGATTAACGTCCCGTCGACATAGTGCTAATTAAAGACGGAACACATGCTCGGACAGATTTTGTCAGGGCTCTTTGAAAGTAACCCAGAATTTGACTGTTGTGATTTAGGCAAACTCAGGATTGCGAATCTATTGTGCTACCAGACTGTAATACACTCTGGTGAAATAAACCTTACACTGTCCCTTGGAGTATTGAAAATTATCAGTCCTATTATAAAGTAAGTGATTTATACATCGGTGCAGAACTTCCGCCGGCCGCTGTGGCCGAGGAGACTGAGTCGCTTCAGTCAAGGTCTGCACGGCCACTACGGTCGGGGGTTCGAATGCCCCTTCGGGCATGGATATTTGTTCCGTCTTTAGTATAAAGTAGTTCATAAGTAGTTTGTAAGTTTAGGGACTGATGACCCCGTAGTTAAGTCCCATAAGCTTAACAAATATTAGAACATTAGCAGAACTTCCCCCGTGTATACACTTCTGGTGTCTGTGTTTTTCTTGACGGTGCGAGAGTTGAAAAGAGTTAAGAGTGGCTAAACATGAGTCACTCTGTGAGAATGATGTTACTAACTTCTTCTGTTTCTGTGAATGCTGTTTGTGAATATTCCAGTCCCTTCCTAATGACACATATGTCGTGTATTACGAAGAGGGCGGTTTATTTCGTTTTGGAATAATATTTAATCGCACGCGAACGATATGGATGGTCGCAGCGCAACCCGCAAGCGCTGTATGAAAGGGAAACAGACATGGGTGTAGACGTGCTGGAATAGTATTTTCGTCTGGTCTTATTCTGTGCAAACTTTGCCTCGAGGAAGACAGGAAGTCTCTTTCGAGCACTTTTCGGAGTTAGACTGAGTAAAAATAGTTGTCTATAGTTGGTGCATGTTATCCTTCGGAGCAATATGTGATTCTGTCTGACGTAACCAGGCATCTGTAGCACCCAAGTCATTGCACCAGTTCATCTACGTCCACATCTACATGATATAGTCTGCAAATCACATTTAAGTGCCTGGCAGACGGTTCATCGAACCACCGTTATACTATTTATCTGCCATTCCATTCTCGTATAGTGCGCGGGAAGAAAGAACACCGGAATCTCTCCGTTCGAGCTCTGACTTCTCATATTTTATTCTGATGATCATTTCTACCTATCTATGTAAGTGGGAGTCAACAATATATTTTCGCATTCGGAGGAGAATGTTGGAGATTGGAGTTTCGTAAGCAGCGATAAGCACCGTTGTTGTAATGATTCCCTTCCCTTATCCTGTGTCATTTCTGTAACGCTGTCTCTGCCCATCTGTGGACTCTTTCGATTCCCTCGTGTAACCCACCTGATAAGAAGCAATACTCCAAAAAAAGACGTACAAGCGTAGTGTATGCAGTTTCTTTAGTAGTTCTGTTGCATCTTTTAAGGGTTATGTTAATAAAATGCAGTCTCTGATTCGCCTTTCCAACGACATTATCGACGTGTTCTTTCCAGTGTAAGTCTGAAGTAATAGTAATTCCTTGGTATTTTGTGGAGTATACGGCCTTTACTTTTCATTGATTTATCTTGTAAACACAGTTTTTTTCACTTAAAATTTCCGGGCTGGTAGGCCGTGGACGATGGATAAAACTCTCTCCTAACGTTTCGTCTTCAGCAGCGGAGGACATCTTCGGAGGCTAAGTGACAACTGCGATGGGGCCTCGAGGGAGCGCCGTATATATAGGCAGTGTAGTGTGTGCCACAGTATATCACGTGACGTCGGCTGAGCAACTATCTCTGGTAATACCAACCGTATTACTTGAAGAAGATCGATTGTCAACTTCCTTGTTCAACGTTGAATTCCAAATCTTGCCTTGTCTCCTTTCTATTGAAATTACTACGATGTTTGTAAATTTCAATGGCTTCTCTGTATGTGCGATCATAATAGTGAGAAGTTTTTGATAAAACACTGATTTCGTCAAATTTAATTTGATGGTCGCCCTCTTGGTAAACAAGCTCCGCTACGGCCGATTTCTGTGCGTCCCAGGCGGCAGTTTCTCTTGTGTTCACTTAGACGAGTGTTGACTTCTTTTCGTGCCTATATTTGCTGCGCTCCCTCGAGGTCCAAGTCACTTTAAAACATGAACTTCAACAAAATTACGGAATTAGTAAGAACTACACAGTTGATAGTAGCTGCAATAGAATATTTCGAACATCATTATCTAACAATTCTTAATTGAATCTTGAGTTATGAATAATAAACAATCACAGTTTTCCTAGCACTCTTGAGTTTATTATAAGGCATTTTCCAGGCATATTAATTATAATTAGAAATACAAAATGTTAGCACCTTAATGGACGATTATCCGCAAAAACGATCGTTGCAGGAGGAAGAACGAACGATTTAGAAGAACTCTCCTGTTTTCCACTAGGAAAAAAGAAATGTTTCATGGAGTTTGGTGCATGGTAATATATTTCAATTTTGACATTACGTAGTCTAAAATTGAAATTTTCTTCGTCATTGCTTCATGTGGTCATCCATTCGATTTTTGAGTCAATGCAACATAAAGTCGAGATAGAAGCAGGCGGCCATACTTAGAATAATTGGTACTGCTGCGGGTATGCTGAAGGTCGCAAGACATTTTCATAGAAATCATTCTTTAATGGCGCGTTTCGGAGAGTCCATCATCAGAATTGTATCTGTTGGTGACTTTAGCCACACTCACATAAAATACCTTTACATGGGTGTTTCCAGCTGTTGGGGCTGAAGTCGCCAACAGATACAAATCTGATGATGGAATCTACGAAACGCGTGATTAAAGAATGATTTCTGTGAAAATGTTTTCCGACCTATTCAGCACACCAGGAGTACCACTAATTGTTCGATTTTCACTTGTTAGCTGTCTCTTGCATTCCCAAACATACGTTTGTGGTAATAATACAGCTTCAACGTACGTCTTCCGTTGTTCATTTCAGTTAGTACTTTTCAGGTATATCGCGAGTAGCTATTTTCTCCCTCGACATATTGCACAACAGCAGTAGCAGTTGCATGGAAGACACTGATTAATTATATAAATATGAAAGACTGGTTAATTATGTAAGGTGTTATGCACAACCTACCCGGGATGTCGTTCAAAACACTTAATGCAATTAACTCAGTTCTGCTCGCTGTATGTCTTTCTAATGTGTGCAGCAGCAGCCTCTGTATTTCAAACGAAAGTCGTATGTACGATAAAGATACTCGGAAACTCCACGCACTAAGTGGAAATAGAAAGAAAAATACTGGCCGGGTTTTTCCTTTCTTTCTCTTTTCTTCCAGTGAAATCTGTAACACAAATCGTGTATATGGGAAGCCTACAACGATTTCTACAACTTCAAATATTCTAATAAATTTTAAGTTGATTATTTCTAAACCAAATTTTCAAATATGCAACACAAAGTAACGCAATATAACCTCAAAATTTAAGATGATAACATTTTAGAAAATACACATGTGCAACATGAGTGTTTCATACGAATCATTTCCAAAGAGTAAAGGTTGAAGGATAAACATAGACGCTGCCCACACCAAGATTAAAAACGTAAATGCTCTTGCCTTATAGGCACAATTCGTGTGAGGCAAATGTGCTTTTCCATCTGTTAATGATATCAGGTCTTGCAAAGTGAATGGATATTCAACATTAGTGGACCTAAGACTTACTAAACCTATACTGTAAGCTGCAACTAATTAAATACGTTTCATCCTTATCTGATTGCTGTAAAGCATTAAAAGAGTTTTCGTTAAAAACAAACCAGAAAGTAAAATGCATCAAGGAACGATGATGGGACCTTGAATTAATGCGAATATCTGAGGCCACGTGGGAATGTGAGTGGACTAAGAAGATTGTTTTGGGCAGTACAAATGCGTAGGAATGCGGTACAAATGATTGATTTATTGTTCGAAGCACTAATGCTTATATGGCATCCTTACATGGACGAAACAGTCAAGTGTTCGAATAATATATCATTTGATAAAATCTATAAAGAAAGTTACACTGATTTCATTTCTGAATGACGCGAACGAAGCATCTGCAGTATATGTTATAAAAATAAATTGAATGCAAACGAATTGCTTGGATATAGGCTTAAAAGAAAAGGATAGTGCATTTTTTTGGTGTGCCAGAAACAATAGGTTTTGGAAATTGAATTATTAAAGACACTAACTATGAATAGAACATCAAAGTAAGACAGACGCTGGCGAGAGAGTCATTTTAAAAGTGGAAAAAATTCTGACTTCTGATTCGAACAAAGAATTTTGGTCCCGATTGGTGAAATGTCTAATACTGAGCATTGCTTTGTAAAGAGAAGATACATAATGATTGATAAAGCAGTATGACAGAATTACCGAACATTGCAAAATCTGGATTTGACGTAGAATGGAACCGAGAAAATGAGAGAACGGCAGACAAAGATGGTGGACGATGTCAAGAGAGTACAATGAAGGTACCTAAGAATTAAGAGAAATGCGGAATAATATTTTAAACACTACAGCAAGTGAAAAATTTAGGAACCACGCTATTGCATAAATTAGAGCTTCTGTATAGTCAAGACGGCTATAAGAAACAGAGGATTTAAGTTTTCCACTGAGAGGTTCACTAGCACTAGCTGTAGATTTGCTTGCGAAGGGAGGAGAGGGAACTGACTACTTGAGTAGGAAAAATGAAGACTTTGCTCGTAAACCTAAATGTTCTAAGTATCTGTTGTACGCGCGTCATAAATAGTGTATGCACTATTAAAACTGAACAACTGCTCAGGAAATAAAAAGTTTCCAGATCTTTACTGATATCAAGGAGGATGGCAGTGATCTCCACAAGTACAGAGCCGTACCATTCTTTTTTCGGAGCCATTCTTGGTACCATTGACTAAACTCTAAATTCGTTTTGTATAAGGCTAGGAGCCTCAGTTTTCACTCCGAAAAAGGAAATTTTGAAACGTAATTGTAGTTGACCATAAGCTGTTTACGTTATTACGTTTATGCTCTACTGGTGCTTGAGAATGGTTAACCACAATGACATTCCACAATTATATAGCAGCTCGCTTATTGTAAATACTAAAAATATTCCCAAATTACTAACATTTATACCTGTTACCGGTCTACACTGTTTAGTTTTGTCACTCATACACTTTGCACACTGATCATGTAAGTTGTAAAGTACTTCTAGTGGAGATACAAACTTCAGATTTTGAATTTAGTTTGCGTTTACCCTATAAAAGGCGGGAGAAGTGAAACATCTCAAAATTTCATTCCCGTTTTCTAAACTTCAGTCCTCTTTGGTTTACGATACGTTCCAAGCAAGCAGCGTTGTGTGTTTCATGCTGTTGCTACCGAGTACACCCATGACGATTGCGGAATAATCTTATGAACTGCATAAGTATTGTTGTAACTGGTAGTAGAAAACATTTTCTCCGCCAGGTCAAGCAACAGTAAAGGACCGAAACTAAGGCTGTACCATCCTTTTCTCGAAGCCAGTTACGGCAATTTAGACTCATTCCTCCTCCAAAAAAAATGTTCAAATGTTTATAGAGCTTATGGGACTTAACTACGGGGTCATCAGTCCCTAAACTTACAAACTACCTATGAACTAGCTACTACTATGGACGGCTCAAATATCCATGCCCGAGTGGGGATTCGAACCCCCGACCGTAGTGGCCGTGCAGACCGTGACTGGCGCGCCACAGTGCCCTCGGCTACCGCGGCCGGCCATCCCCCCTCCCCCCCATAACTTTCTTGTACATGTCTAAATTTTCAGTGATAAGAGGACGTAATAGAGTTGTTATCTATATTGCCACATTACATACAATTTATAAAACATACTGTACGAATTACTGCCAATCTAAAATGTTTAATTTTGTCAGTGACAATGGTTTGCTCTAAGGTTCTCCTGATACAGCAGAAGGAATAAACGTTGATCCTGAAAATAATAATAAATAGATAATATATATATTACAATTTATGATAAACATCTATATGAGAGTGTTGCAGTCTTAATTTGAAATCGCGAACACTTTCCGATATGTATACGCCATATCAGTGTTGTCCAAACTTTGGGTCACCACGCATTAGTGCGTCTAGGAGTCTCTTCAGAAAAATATCTTACTGCCTCAATAAATATTTATGTTTCAGTAGCAAAATTCGATATTGTGAAAATCAGTGTACAGAACCCGTTCAAAAGATACCACTGCAGCTAACAAGATACTCAGACCGATACGAGAACAATGCAATTCTTGCAGCAGTTAGTGTCCTGTTTTACTTGCGACAAGTGTCTCATCAGTAATCTTCCAATTATTTGTTCTTTCTATGACTGCGACATCATATTTTATTTGCTCGTTATTTGGCGTGCTTACACGCGTTTATACTAGTAGTTTATTTTAATGTACACAATGTTTCTAATTTACACTTACTTCACAATGGGCGCATTAATTAAGATTTCATCGTCTAATATCGCCATGGGACAGAGAGAATGAAGTGTTTAAAAATACAGGAGTAAGTAAATTAATGGAATCCATAACTGTTTGGTTATGATAGCATGTACTTCTACTTATTTTTACAAAAAATGTAAAGAATAGTAATAACAACCCAGATGCAGGAAGTACCATAACAAGAAGACTAATCACTGCTGACAAATCTCAATGAGTTTACCGTTTAAGATATATATACACTGGTCAAAACAATTAGGGGATCAGTTGAGATATCTAGTTTCTGAAGTATTGTCATCGGCAATGCGCACTTGAAGGCTCCAAGTTTCCTGCCAGCTCCATAACATCAATTGAGCAAAATTTCCTGGAAATGGTCTAAAAGAAGACCGAAACTAGTCAGAAAAAAAAATTGCACTCAAGATTGTTCTTTATATATAGAATGAACTAAAATGGTTCGACGTCTTTGTTTTCGTTCTACTGAGTAAAGCAACAACATTACAGCAACCGAGATCAGGATAATAACGGAAAGTGGCTGCAGAGAGTTCGGAAATGTGGTGGTACGTATTTCTTCTCCTTACACGAGGCATAACATTCTCAAGTAATAATAATAATTTTAAAAAAATAAATAAATAAATAAAAATTACTTATGAACTAGCTAATACTAAGGACGGCACAAATATCCATGCCCGAGGTGGGGATTCGAACCCCCGACCGTAGTGGACGTGCAGACCGTGACTGGCGCGCCTCAGTCCCCTCCGCCACCGCGGGCGACATCACATACTCCTGACAACGCCGGTCAACTGCTGTTTGTGTGTGAGAAATCGGTTGCAAACTATCCTTATGTCAGAACGTTGTAGGTGTCGCCACCGGCGACAACCATGTGTGAATGCTCTGAAAAGCTAATCATTTGCATATCACAGCATCTTCTTCCTGTCGGTTAAATTTCGCCTCTGTAGCACATCTTTGTGGTGTAGCAGTTCTAATGGCCAGTAGAGTATTAGCGTGCAACAAGAATGACTTCTTCACAATTATAGTAGCCCCACGGCGCTTCTAAGTATACATCAAATAAACAGTTCATATAGCAAAATACCTTATTTTATCATTCACAAATTACAGTAGTGACCAATATATGAATAAAGTTCGTTATCATATGTACATATTGTCTATGATATGTCCTAATTGTATTGCCGACAGTACATACTATATTTAAAGTTGGCCATCAAAATTCTATTATCTATCTACACGTAATTACATCAGATTGAAGAATTTGAAGTAGTACAACATGCTGTTATGGTTCTAGCAATCCATTATATTTACTGTAGACCTAAAGGTGACGAATACTGATGCTATCACTGTAAATGTTTGTCAGTAACTTATAAGCCAACAGTTTACCATAAAGATTTAAATAGGAGCTTTCAGAGACATTAACTAAGCAACTGACTTGGTTTTACATGAGATCATACAAATGTTTGTTGTAGAAGGGCTAACTTGCCAGATTTGCATTTTTTTAAGTTCTTTGTTTCCATGGGATTAAAGGACATCCCAGGATTTACTTTTAATCAAAGCAACAAAAACGCCTTCATGTTTCTAGCACAGAAAATACTCCCTAAGATTATACAAGTTATAATAACGTAAATATGACGTTACATGACTTGTAAACATATGACATCGAGGCTGTAACTGTCAAAATACCAAATCAGAATTAAAAGTACCAATCTATTTTGACAGTCAACATAAAGACACCTTAGATGTCTTAAGTATATCAGGCCATCTAGACATAACCGTAAGTGATTGTTAAGCTTTATATTGTAATACTATTCTATAACGTAATAATTTAATCAAATTAAATACCATCCAATTCGTAACGCAGTTCACTTGAAAATGGCAGTGTAAGCCGAAATGGGACCGTCGTGTTCAAATAAATAATATTTAATACCAGGGTTTTGATTAGTTATTAATTTTATGTATTGATAGAAATCTGTCAACTCTGTAGGTTCTATCCTCAATTATAATGAAGATGGGTAGTTGCTTGAATTAAATGTTTTCTCTCAGTCGCGGGTGTGTTACTGACACAAAAATAGATAAAACCCATATTTAAATGGGTTGTATACCATGTAACATTTTCAATTCATTTAACGTGAAATACGAAACAATAACTTCTCCGTCGAACATCTGTTTACTCTTTTAAGTACCAATTTTACTATATATGTAGAAATGGTTTATCGGTTGCTATGATCTACTAAAATGAATCAGTGCAATATATTCTAAAACACATGTGCGTAATCGAAGGCAACATCTAGTCAAAGTTTTAACGCAATCTGTGAAAACTTTTTGGAGGTTTCAGATTTTTAATAAACGAACATTTATAATGGGGGAACGTTGTTAACGTTGGCCTTCGAAATCCGGATTTGCCAACAAATAAAGAATTTATATTTATGACGACTGATTGCTGAATAATTACCAAAAATCAAATACAGTCGTGGAGCACCCAGTCCAATATGGAATCAAGTCTGTTGTTAACCAAGTTAACCGAACAACGCAAAATTTCTTAGATTCTAACAGATCAAAATTTCGGCAAGGGTAAAGGGTTGAACCTTGAATAGGTACCAATTTTAGGTAATGTTGAACGAACAGCAGTTTAGGCTAGCTCCAATATTTAAATAATTACTCACCAACCAAGACTTTTGTGACACTTGTCCCAAGGTACAACCTATGGTTTCACCTTGGGACAGTGATGGTTTTACCTGGGGACACGGTGATGTACTTCAATTTCTTAGTTTTACGAATGGAAAAATCGTATTGGAATTGGGTAATAAATGTTTATTTGTTGGTCCAAAAGACAAAAGTTATTTTACCTTAAAACAAGAGATGGTGGAAATGAAATATTGAATGAATAAAACCCTCGACACACCACTGGAGCTGGTAGTTCTTACACTATGTTACTGCGATTAACGTTGCTGATGTTCTCAACATTAGGGAATACAAAATGGTCCTTTGCTTCCTTACTAATTTCACAGTTAAATCTTGTTCTGCGTTTTCTAAAACTACTCCAGCATAGTAAACATGACATCTGCCACTGATGACAAATTTTACCAAGACCCAACTAGCTTGGGAACAAGAAAGTGTTACTTTTCCAGATGGAAAGAAGGATGAGGAATCCTCTTCAGATGACAAATCAAATATGGTACCTCCAGAACTACTGCCAAGCTCGGGAATTTCTTCATCAGAAGAAGTGGAAGATGAAAACTCCTTTGTGTGCTTAGTGGCTTCTTTCTTTGGGAAAGACTTCTTTTTTCCCCTCTTCAATTCTTTGTTTTTCTGGTGTATCAATGACATACACCTTCCAGGTTTCCTTCCTATACCAGAAGTCTTTCTGTGTGTGTGTGGGGGGGGGGGGGGGCTTGCTCTAGGAAAAGGACGGATATGTTCTGGAGTAATTGTACTTCGAATAAACTTCTTATAATTTCTTTAAAAAAACAACGTTGGGTTTGTTGAAAGATTCCATTTGATCTGGTTTTCTAAGGGATATTATGTTCTTTTAAGACTTCCGAAAGGTTCTGTACCATTGTCTCCATGTCACTGGATATTTAATGTTGTTAGCGTTAGCATATTGGAAGTCTAACTTCTACAGATCATCCACAGTCACACCAAAGTTCCATTACGTAGCCCTTACTATATAAGAAAGAAGTTCCTCCTTTTGCTCTGTGATGAAGACTTTTTGTGCAGCACTGCTGGCTTGATATTTGAAATGAGTTTGACCAGAAAATTTGTTGTTTTGAATGTGCCTAGCAAGAGTACTTTTCGACACTCCATATACTTCAGTCGCTTCTCGGATAGATCGTTTCTGTATAATAACCTTATTGGCAGCTGCCTCCATGCATTCCGCAAGTGATTTTTCTATTTTCATTCACACCCTACTTCAACCCATCTAAAAAGATAAACGAACTTAAGTAAAACTGTAGACGAAATTTTTGGCTGTACCTTGGGACATGTCCCAAGGTGCAATCAGAGAAGTGTCCCAAGGTAAACCAAATACAAACTAACAGAAAACAGTAGCCTACCCTATGTATACATTTATATCTTTATAACTTATGGTATCAATAGCTTACTTAAACAATGCCCTATAGCACTGTATTTAAGAAATATCAATAATGATGCTTAGCTTTTATTTATATCTTCTAAGGATAGTGGGTAAATTTTACTATCAAACACGAACACTTATAAAACTCCTCCTCAGATCTCAAACTTATCCAAATACAACATGGCCTCCTATTCCCTCTGAAAATAGGACTGACAACTTTACTTCGTAGTTCTTAGAGTTGCCACTATAGTATACTGCCTTTATTAAAGAGTGTCCCAAGGTAAAACCGTCCCAAGGTACAACCACCCTTTCTTATATATACCTTTATGAGTTTTTGAAGCGTACACAAACCATCAGAACAAGTTTACTTAAAGAGCGTGGCTCATCACATCAGTGACACTCTCCCTCAGATCTTATTTCAAAACTAGCGGCTCTTCTTTGATATTTTTCAGTGGATTTCGTAAGTAGTGCCTGCCAAGAATGTTTTATGGCAAATATCGCATTCTTTCTGCATGCTATATATACAGTATTATATAACGCTTATTGGTTAAACCAGTCAGTCAAAAGGTCGTATATTCAATCGGCAGTCGGGTGTATCTTTGATAATTTACCTCTTCAATCACCTTAGGTAACTACGCCAAGTTAGAATTCAAATTAACTATATGACTAATACACATCAACAAATACAGGAAAGCAAAACTAACAATGTTTCGTAAGCCATATCGAATCAGAACACTTCAATCATCTGGGTAATCGTGTGGTTAATCCTTTCAGCCCTTCAAGTAAATAGCTCTGTGGACATTGCCCGATAAGTATGTTATTTCGGCTTGCCTTCTCTTTGAATGAACTGCGTAATTTCAAGTGGAAGAGATCAGAATTATTAAGAAGATCATAATCAAGAAATGATGTCAAATAAAGTACGTGAACTATTCGGTTTTACTGTGGCATAGGATGCATAAGTTTCCGTACCGAAAAAATCCACACACCCAATGTGACAGACAGAAGGAGATAATAGCCAAACTCCGTCTTTCATTTCCAACACAATAAAGCACAGGATTTCTTTAATTAATGGATCATGTTTTCTTTTCATAGGAACATGGACATTAGTTCTAAATGTTTATGATACAAATAAACACACAAGACATACCATTAATAGGTAATTCTAAGTTTCACACCATTGCAAATCGTGAAAAATCTCTTCACAAATTATAAGTACACTTTAACACCGTATATATAGCAACGAAAGTTTCTTTTAAATCAGTTTTTGCGGTTAAAATGCCGGTTAGACACTATCAAACCTCATAGATTCCTATATGCTTCATAAATGAATACTCTTTCTTTCTAATAACAACGAGAATCTCTTTCTTTGTTTCATTCACAATGTTCTTTACACTAAGTATTCAAATGGTCTGCTTTACCTACACGTATCGAGTAAAGAGAAATATCATTGAACTTCTTTCAGTTCTCAATGTAATTCCCAACATAAACCGTTTATTAATCCATTTTCCAGAGTATTAACATTAATGGAAATTTCCACTCGTTTCTCTTATCGGCATACTGAATATCTGCTAATGTTAATCCCTGTGCGCAACTGTAAACCGCCATTCAATTAAGCGGTTTAATTTACATTCATTGTTTGACTTATTCCACAGGGATATCTTCCTCTCACACAGTCGAACTTTCGAAGCGGAACGGACAGATAAAATTAAAATAGATTCTTTTTCCGTCAATAGCGAGTGATTTGTATTTGCTGCGTGTCAATATGGTGTCAACTGCTCTTTGTCAGTGTATAACGAGCAGTGTCCGCTTGGACAGATCCCTCACGAAATAATACATCAGAATTTAATGATGAATTATATGTTTTCCCTTACAATATGATTTATTCGTACCATATTTATATTCGGATCTGTGTGTGTGCAAGCGTTAATAGAACCGTAAATTTTTCTTTGTCCTGCTGAAAGCAGTTTATTAAATAAAATTCGACATTCAGTTCTGCGTGTCAGACGTGAGTTCAAACTGCAGTAGGGAATTCTTTCTATTTACAGAGACTATGAGTAAAGTAGACTGATGACAAAATCATTAATGTAAAAGAGCACAGTTGACGATTCGGAATGACATGGCAATTAGTTTCGTTAAAATAGGGGAAAAAATCCAAGAACTAATAACAGAAGTTACATTAAACAGCTTTAGGCCACATCTACAATATGTAACATACTGTTGTTTTTTAACTTATAAAAATTCAAGAGTGATTGTTATTTTGTATACACCATTGTCCCCGTTTGCGCATTTACAACATAGATAGTGTTCCATCCTTCTACTACTTTTGATATATGATGACGCCCTTTTCTTCAATATTGTTCTGTGTAACAATGGTTTTTCGGGGTTTCAATTTTCTTCTCCTTCTTACTGATTTTCATTTTATTTTCCTAATTAATCAGTAAAGTAACTATAAAAATTAATTCAGATAATATTTAATCGTTCTGAGATAGACTAGAAGGTTTTTAATATTTATTGAGTATAATGCCGCAACAGGACATTGTACGCATTATACTTGTCAAACGTAATTCTCATTAGCCAACTGAGTGTCAAAGTAACGTAAGAGGCACATTTTTTACAGTACATTTTTGTCATAAATGCCTTACGGTACAATCTGGTCTATGTATGCAACGACTCAATCCAGGATTTTCAGTATCTCGAGTCACACTGATAAATAACAATTATGTATTGTGTAGTACATTTCTGTAATTAGTTTTAGGTGAATCATTTCTTCGAAACAAAAACTGAAAGTTCGTTTAAGATTATGATGTGATTCCTGTGTTTAAAATTTTCCCCATTTGATGAACATGTTTCATTTCTAGTACAGTCTGTCTAACGATATTTTGGAGACGGCAAAACTTTAGGAAAATGCAACGAAATGCGGGAGACGAATGTTCCAATGTTTGTAAATGTTATGGGACTTAAATGCTGCGTCATCAGTCCCTGAACTTACAAACTACGTATGAACTACCTTATACTAAAGACGACACAAACATCCATGCCAGAGGGAGGATTCGAACCTCCGACGCGGCAGGCAGCTCAATCGGCAACGTGGCACTCCAGACCACTCGGCTACTCCCGCGCGGTTGCGAGAGACTACTCGGAAATCCAACTGATGAAATGTTGATTACAGTAGTAGCTGCGAATATAGCACTACGCTTAATTAAGTAAGACATGAGATGTTTGATTCTCCAACTTCAGGAAATCAGCAAGATGTGCGGTAATTCGGTAACTTGTGATGTGCTGCTTAATGACTTGATAGTTTAGATTAGATTAGATTAATACTTGTTCCATACATCATGAATACGACACTTCGTAATGATGTGGACGTGTCAGGTAAACGAAGGGTGTCTGTACAAGTCGTTACATTACACAAAATATTAAATGATTTATTTATTTACTTTTTATTTAGATTTACTAATTTATATCTAAAAATTCATCAAATGAGTAGATGGAATTGTCAGTCAGAAATTCCTTTAATTTATTTTTTTATATCAGGCTTCTGATGGTGACTAATAACCATCGCTGTTTAGTCCCTTCCAAATCCAACCAACCTTGGTAGGTGACCAAAGACTTTTCTGGCAACACAATTTACCCCTTTCTGTGCCAAACTCAGATTTAGTCCTACATAGTGAAGATCATCGTTTCTCCTGGTGTTATAGCTGTACATACTGCTATTACTTTTTAAATGGGTTGGATTATTAACAAAATAATTCATAAGTGAATATATATACTGTGAAGTTACTGTGAGGGTACCTAGATCCTTAAATACATGTCTGCAGGATGATCGTGGATGGTCTCCAGGAATTATTCTAATTACACGCCTTTGTGCTATGAATACTTTTTTACTCAATGATGAATAGGATATCATATGAAAGCGATGAATGGAAATAGGCATAGCAAGTTAATTTACTGAGATTCTTATCGCCAAAATTTGCAATAACCATAACAGCATACATAGCTGAACTCAAACGTTTCAGGAGACCGTCTGTGTGTTGCTTCCAGTTTAATCTCTCATCAATGCACACACCTAAAAATTTTGAAAATTCTACCTTAGTTACAGAATTCTGTTCAAAGTCCATATTTATTGCTGTAGTTGTGCCATTTGCTGTGCAGAACTGTATATACTGTGTTTTATCAAAATTTAATGAGAGTCCGTTTGCAGGAATTTTGAGGAATTGGCTGATGTTTTGACATTACATGAACCACTCATTTCAACGTAATGCATTCCTCCAGATAAGTATGAATTATACCATTTGTGCACTGCCCCAGTCAAACCATAATGATTAAGCTTATCTAGAAGAATTCCATGATTTACACAATCAAAGGCCTCTGAAAGATCACAAAAAATACCAATGAGTGATGTCCGATTATTCAGGGCATTTAATATTTGATCGGTGAAGGCATATATAGCATTTTATGTTGAAAAGCCTTTCTGAAAACCAAACTGACATTAGATTGGTACTTTGTTTTTACAAATATGGGAGTAGTTAGCGTTGCGAAAGAAATCAAATGCATTCAAAAATGTTCAAATGTTTATAAATGTAATGGACTTAACTACGTTGGTCACCAGTTCCTAAGCTTACCAATTATTCTAGACCAAGGGCGGACGGCAACTGAAGTCACACCAATCGTTACCATGAATCTTTCCTAATTACTGGAGTTGGTGTTCACACTGTCTCACAGGATGCCAAGTGTTTGGTAGCAGTTTACTTACCCTGCTGTCCGCCTTTTGGAAGCAGTTTACATGATGTGTCACGTTCTGTCTCTTCGATGCGCAAGACGTTCTGGGAAGTGAGCCGACTGCATTGTAAGAGAGAGCGGGCAGCATGCAGGACAAGGGCTGTCGTTGCTGCGTGGACTACTACTTCTTCCATACTTCCTCGTACTGTGTCAACTCTTAGTTCAGTTTACGAAATATCTATGTTAGTAAAAGCATTCCTCGGCAAGCGGCACCTACCTATAGCATGTTTGCTATTTTCTGCTTTTAAGCATTTAAAAAATGTTCGCCAAAATATTAGAACATTTTTCGTCTTTTTCAGGACATGCAGTGTTGCAAGTTTTACCATGAGCTGTGTGATATCGATGGTATAAATGTTCTTCCGACATGCTTAAGACAGGGGCTTGACTCTTTAGCGCCGCGGTGGAGTAGCCGAGCGGTCTAAAGCGTCTCGCTGTGGAGCGCGAGGTTGCTCGCCGTGGAGGTTCGAGTCCTCCCTGGGGCATAGGTGTGTGTGTGTTTGTCCTTAGGTTAGTTTACCTAGGTTTAAGTAGTTTGTAAGTTACGGACTGATGACCACGCAGTTTGGTCCGATAGATACACAAACATTTGAACATTTACGACTCTTTAGCGATGACATCTCAACCACAATTTCGTAGGCAAGTAGCAAAATTTCTCGTGTTACAAAGTGATTGATCACTTTTATTCAAAAAATATTTTGAAACATTTCTCAATATCGTTGTCGTTAGTGTGATCTTCAGTCCTGAGACTAGTTTGATGCAGCTCTCCGCGCTAAGCTGTCTTGTGGAAGCCTCTACAACGCTGAATAAGAACGACAACCTACATTGTTTCGAACCTGTTTGCTGTATTCGTCTCTCGGTCTCCCTCTGAGGTTTGTACCACACACATTTCTTTCTAGTGCTAAATTGACTCCTCCTTGATGCCCCAGAATGTGTCCCATCAATCGGTCCCTTCTCATAGTCAAGAAATGCAAGAAATTTCTTTTCTCCGCAGTTCTGTTCAGCAGCACCTCATCAGTTACGCGTTCTACCCACATGTCCTCAACATTCGTCCGTAGCACCGCATTTCAAAAGCTTCTGTCATCTTTCTCTCTGTACTCCTCAACATCCACATTTCAGATCCATGCAGTGCTACCTTCCACATAAATTCCTTTCAGAAATGACTTTCTAACATTTAAATTAATTTCGGATGCGATTAGATTTCGCTTCTTTCGAAATTCCTTTCTCAATTTCATATCTCCTTCACTTCCACCATTTTGCTACCCAAATAACAAAAATGATCCTCTACTTATATTGTATGATTAATCCAATTCCTTTAGTATTGCCTGATTATCTTACAGTAAATTCCATTACCCTTATTTTTCTCTTGCTAATGTTCAACTTATAACCTCGTTTATGACGTTGTACATTCTGTTGAATTGCTCTCAAATGTTGAAATGCTTATAAGCCTGTTGGATAACTACGGTCATCACACCCTAGACTTACAGACTCCTTAAACTGAGCTTACACTAAAGCCAACACGCGTAGCCATGCATGAGGGAGGACTCGAACGTCTGGCGGAAACGTCCGACCCGTCCGCATTACATTCCTCCTTAGATGTATTAGACCACGCGGTCATTTCGCGCAGCTCCAGTTACCTTCCAACAGCTACTGCGCCGCTCCACACTATCCGGGAGCAAACCTGATGATCGCCCAACATTGGGTTGAATCCAATTGCATATCAATAATCAATCTTGGTCTTTAGGCTGTTCTTACATATAAAATTACAATGTCATCGGCAAGCCGCAAAGTTTTAAATTTTTCTCTCTGACTGTAATTCCTTCTACAAATTTTCCTTGATTCTTTCACAACTTACTCAATGAGCAGATTGAATAAAATTTGTGAAAGTTTACAACCCTGTCTGACTCCTTTCCCCACCTCTAGATCCCTTTCATGCCCTTCTAGTCTTATAACTGCTGTCTGGTTTCTGTAGAAGTTGTATATAGTTTTTCGTTCCCTATATTTGAACCCTGCTACCTTTAGAATTTTAAAGAGTGTAATCCAGGCAACATTGTCAAAACGTTTCTTCAAATCTACAAAATGTAAAAGCGTAGATTAGCCTTTCCTTAACGCACAATGTAAAACAGTAGTTTTTAAAGCCTCCAACGTAGTCCCATACACAGTTGGAACTCCTAATCAGCGAAAATAGACCACCTGTAAAAATGAAATTTTTCCACAATTTTTTGAAAATGTCGGTAAGCCTTCTCTTCTGCGTATAAATGGGATACTCAGCAAATCACATTTAACTGCTTGCAGAGAGTTCATGGAGCCACCTTTATACTATTTATATCCCATTCCATTCTCGAATAGCGGGCGGGATGAAAGAACACCTGAATCTCTCCGTTAGAGCTCTGATTTCTCGTATTTTATTCTAAAGATCATTTCTACCACCGTAGGTGGGACTCAAAAATATACTTTCGCATTCGGAGGAGGATGCTGGCGATTGCAGTTTCGTAGGTAACCCACGCCGCAGCTGTGGAAAAAAGTCCAAAGTATGCGCCACCTACTTTCGCCGCACGCCGCCATGCACGCACGGCGCGGAGTTCTTACGACGACAGCCACGAGCGCCCTCTGCGGCAACTCCGCTCGTGGCCACCAGTGAACGACGTCGTGCACTTGGGACTGAGTTAGGAACCAGTAAAGATTTCGGAATCCGATAGGCACCAGTGAAGACTTGGCTATCAGTTAGGCACTAGGCAGGACTCTAGCTCAACTATGTATCAACATTCTGCAGTACTATGTAAAAGTTAAGTATTGTATAAATTCTGTGCAATATATATCTCGTTCTAATTTACTCTAGTGTTTCTAGTTTCTGGCTGCTCCTCTCCGTATCTGCACCAGCGTGCTATCTTTATTCCTGTGTCGGTCTCATTCCACTCGGCCACCGACACCTACGACGGAAACGAGACACAAAAGCGGCGACGAGGCTGGGACACAAAAGTGGCGACGAGGATGGGATACAAAAGTGGCGACGAGGAGCGATAGACAAACCGTGGACCAGCCCACTTACAGCAGCCAGACAGCAGCAGTCGGAGCACACAGAAATTGCTCCCGCCCACCCACCCTTATTATAAGAATTTTGGGGGAAGATATTTTGTTACGTGTTTGTGGACTTTTTTGTTGCAGAGCGTCCTCTTTCATATTGCATTTGTGTTTTGTTATAATTTCCTTGTATGCGCGGCGCCTAATCGGTCAGCATGGCCACTACCCCGAACCCAAACTTAATGGAAATTATTCAGTTACAGACGGCGAAAATAACACAACTCCTGCAGGCTGTGGCCCAGCTCACAGCGCAAGCAGCTAACCAACAACAACAGCCGCCGCTTCAGCAGCCCACACCTGCCGCCGCAACGCTTCCTACGTTTCGCCAGTACAACGAACGTGAGGAAGAATGGAGCGACTACTTCGCACAGTTTCAAGAACTCGTCGCGGCTCATCAAATTACAGGTCAGAAAGTGAAGCATCTGCTATTATCTGTGGTGGGCACCAACACCTTCGTGTTACTGGAAAAACTTTTCCCCGACGTACTCCTCGTGATGTAGACTTTGAACAAATAGTAGAGGCACTAAATGCTTATTATGAGAGAAAAGTTCTCGTAGCTGCGGCTCGGTACCGATTTTTCAGACTTAAGAAATTACCACAACAGTCACACCAAGAGTGGATTACGGAATTGAAGGGCTTAACCCGCAAATGTAAATTTACTTGCTCTTGTGGACTTTCGTATAGTGACGTGATGTTGAGGGATGCGATTACGCAGAACATTCAGGACCCCAGAATTAGGGCAGCCATTCTAAAACAATCTGACCCCTCATTAGACAGTGTACTGCAGCTTATAGATGCGCATGATACTTTTGACTTAGCAGAGGTAGAAATGCAAAACCACAGTGTTAATTCAGTGCGCCGCAACGGTCGCTTTCCTAGCCGTAGTTTTCAGTGTAGCACTAGTGATTCTTACAATAGTACAGGCCGTGCTGAACAGACAGTGAACAGTAGCCAGTGTAAAAGTGCGACACAAAGGTCGCCCCGTCGTGTTAGAAACAGTGATTTGAATAACGGGCGCCTACTCTCATTTCCGAAAAATGTTCGTAAATCTTGCCCCCAGTGTGTGTCTCGCCACAAGCGTGCTCATTGCCCTAGTCGCAACGAAACCTGTTATCAATGTGGCAAATCAGGACATGTACAGTCTGTGTGTATGCACATTAAAAACTCAAAGAACGGTACCGTTAGAAACAGTGCTTCGCAGAGTGCGAGAACAGTTCATTCTGTAAATGTTATACGGGCTGTGGAATTGAACAGTGCTTTCTTTGGATCTCGATTGGAAGAATGTAGTTCTGCGCCTATGGCAAAACTATATAGTGCACCACGTAGCAAGCGCCGACGAGCGCGTAAAACAGTGCAACGGAAAAGGGTTCGGGACAAGCAAAATGACTATGAACAGTGCATTCCTGTAGTGAAAATAGTGCCTTCTGCAACTGCTCCTTGTAATAGTGCCCAGTACTGTGTAGCTAGTGACAGTAGACATCAAGTAGCTACTCAAAAGTGTAGTGCAGTAGTTAGTACATCTGGAGTAGCTTCGCATGCTTGCGCGGACGCCGATCCGGCGGTAGTGCCATCTAGTGACAGTGTTGTTAATCCGCTGCGTGCCGAGTCTGCGCCGCTTACCTCACTACGCGGCCCGCGCAAGCGCAGTAAACAAACCGTAGCAGACGTTGCCCACATTCGCGCACCTGTCGAGCGCCGCAAGCAAAAACTGTTTGTGACTCCCTTCATAGAAAATAAGACGGTGCAATTTCAGCTTGATACTGGTTTCGCTGTCACATTAATAAATAAAGATACTTATGAACTTCTGGGTTCGCCAAAATTGTCGCCGTCACAGCAAGTGTTAACATCTTATACAGGTCAAAATATTCCCGTGCTAGGATCGTGTAGCCTGCCCGCCTCTTTTCAAGGTGTAACAAAAACAGTTTCTTTTGTAGTTCTTCAGGCCAAATCTACACAGAACAGTTTTGGACTAGATGCTTTTGACTTGTTTGGTTTATCAATTCAAAGAGATGTGCTTCAAATTTCGTCAATAGTGCCTCAGGATAAAATCAGTGCATTGTGTGACAAATATAGTGACTTGTTTTCGCCGGAACTAGGTTGTGCAAAAGACTTCGTGGCACATGTAACTTTAAAAGAATCTGCAGTTCCAAAATTTCGTAAAGCTAGACCAGTGCCTATCGCCTTGCGTGATACAGTTGCCGAAGAACTTAAACGTTGGCAAGATAGTGGGGTGATTTCTCCTGTTTCTGCGAGTCAGTGGGCCTCGCCTATAGTATTTATACCCAAGCCGTCAGGAAAACCGTCTCTGTGCGGACTTCAAATCAACAGTGAACAGTCAAACAATTGTAGACACTTATCCCCTGCCCAGACCTGACGAACTAATGGACAAATTAGGACAGTCTCGTTTCTTTTCTAAGATTGATTTAGCAGGGGCATACTTACAGATTCCACTTGATGACGAGTCAAAAAAGATTTTCGTCATTAATACTCACATGGGCCTTTTTCAATTTCAACGCCTACCCTTTGGCAGTTCTTCCGCCCCCGCTATTTTTCAGCGTTTTTTGGAACAGCTGACAGTTTCTGTACCGTGTTGCTCTAACTATTTAGATGATATTGTGGTATCCGGACGTACAGTTGAAGAACATTTAGCAAACCTGGAGTGCCTTTTCAAAGTTTTGACTGCAGCAGGTCTACGTTGCAATAAAGCAAAGTGTTCGTTTTTTTCAAACTGAAATAGAGTACCTAGGCCATGTGATTAATGCCCAAGTCACATCTTCGAGCAATCAAAGACTTGCCTCCTCCTAAGAATGTGCACGAATTGCAAGCAGTAATGGGAAAGCTGAACTATTATTTCAGGTTTATTCCCAATGCCTCTCAGATTGCAGCTCCACTGCATCACTTACGTAGGAAGAATGTTCCTTTTGTATGGTCCAAAGATTGCCAGGTTGCCTTTGACAACTTAAAGTCTGCACTAATCAGTGATGCATGTTTGATTCCCTTTGACCCACAGAAGCCTGTAGTGCTAGCAGTTGATGCCTCGTCGTACGGTGTGGGTGCAGTTTTGTCACATCGTATTGGATGTCGCGATCGTCCTATTGCCTTTGCATCCAAGCTACTGACGCCGACGCAACAGAATAACAGTCAGATAGAAAAGGAGGCCTTAGCAATCATTTACGGCGTCACAAAGTTTCATCATTATCTCTATGGCAGAAAATTAATTTTGTTGACAGACCACAAGCCTCTCACGTCGTTGTTCTCACCCACAAAGCCAATTCCGCCACGTACGGCACAAAAGCTTCAGAGATGCTCCTTAATACTGTCTAATTATCAGTATGAGATTTTGTACCGACCTACCACTAAACACGCCAACGCGGACACACTTTCCCGACTTCCGGTTGGCCAGGATGTGTCGTTTGATTCTTCAGAAATGGCGTGTTGTCAGATAGACTCCAGAGATGCTTCCACTGTCGCAGACTTTCCTTTGAACTCTCGTCGGGTTGCACAGTAAACAGCTGCGGATGCAGACCTAAGTGTGGTAGCACGTTTTGTTCGCTCAGGGTGCCCTGCCAGAGCCAGAGACATTGATCGGCCTCTGGTTCGACATAATTTTGCACAACGTCATGCATTATCTTTAAGTCAGGGTGTACTGTTGTTGCATACCGACAACGACCAAGCAAGAGTGATTGTTCCTCGTTCCCTGCAACGTGAAGTGTTACGCCTCCTGCATCAAGGACATTGGGGTATTGTTAGGACAAAGCAATTGGCCAGACGTCATTGTACCTGGGTTGTTATGGACGCCCAGATAGAGAACATGACGTCAAAGTGTACGGTTTGTGCGGAGCATCAGGCGGCTCCTCCGCAACGTTTCTCAGACTGGCCACGCCCCAAGGGACCATGGCAACGTTTACATATTGACTTTGCCGGACCTTTCTGGAATACGCGCTGGTTAATTGTTGTAGACGCTTTCAGCAAGTTTCCTTTTGTGATTGCCATGAACTCAACGAGAGCTTCTAGTACAATCAGTGCCTTAACATCAGTGTTTTGCATCGAAGGCTTGCCTGAAACTATCGTCAGTGACAATGGACCTCAGTTTGTTAGTGCGGAATTTCAACAGTTTTGTCGTGTGAATGGCATTCAGCATATTACCACTGCACCTTTTCACCCTCAGTCCAATGGTGAAGCAGAACGTTTCGTTCGAACATTCAAGTCTCACATGGAGAAGATGAAAGTTCAGCACTCCAGGCAGCAAGCTCTTCAAATTTTCCTGTCTACGTATCGATGCATGCCACGTGACGGCCCGTCGCCTGCCGAGCTGCTACACGGCCGCCGTCACCGCACTCTCCTTCACCTGCTGCAGCCTCCCACGCACCGAGTCGGTTCGTATGGTGCTACGCGTTTTCAGGTTTCTACGCCGGTGCTGGACAGGGTGTTTGCTGGTATGAAGAAGACATGGTTGCCAGGCACCATTCAGCGCGTGCTCGGTCGCAATATGTATGTTGTACGTTCTTCCACAGGGTCGGAGCTGCGGCGCCACGCAAACCAATTGCGCTTGCACAGGCCGCGCGATCCTGTCTCCGGTTTCTTGATTCCAGACCCAGTTCACCGCCAGGGAGCACAGCCACATCGCTCGCCGCCGGGCCCAGCTTCCCCGGGCTGCGAGCTCCCGATGTCGACGCGCCTCCTACGCAGTCGGCCCCTCCGCCTCCGTCGCCGCCGCAGATGACAGCGTCACCGAGGGGGACTCCGGGACCGTGCGAGCCCCCCCAGCTTCGGCCACGCAACTCAGAAGATGACCTGCTCCCTCTGGGCGGGGGTGTGCGCCCTTCCTCAGGTTTCGCCGGGTTTCCTGGAGGATCGCAAGGCGGATGCCGGGGCGCGGACGGCGTCTCGATCCCAGCCTCAGCTACGTCGCCCGTCCCACCAGTAACGCTCCCGCCCAGGCCCTCCTCCCAGTGCCGTCGCCGTGGCCCTCAGCCCTACGCCACGACGGCGCGGCGGTTTGGGGGGGAGGGGTGTGGTGTCGCACAAGTCCAAAGTACGGGCCACCTACTTTCGCCGCGCGCCGCCATGCACGCACGGCGCGGCGTTCTTAAGACGACAGCCACGAGCGCCCTCTGCGGCAACTCCGCTCGTGGCCACCAGTGAACGACGTCGTGCACTTGGGACTGAGTTAGGAACCAGTAAAGATTTCGGAATCCGATAGGCACCAGTGAAGACTTGGCTATCAGTTAGGCACTAGGCAGGACTCTAGCTCAACTATGTATCAACATTCTGCAGTACTATGTAAAAGTTAAGTATTGTATAAATTCTGTGCAATATATATCTCGTTCTAATCTACTCTAGTGTTTCTAGTTTCTGGCTGCTCCTCTCCGTACCTGCACCAGCGTGCTATCTTTATTCCTGTGTCGGTCTCATTCCACTCGGCCACCGACACCTACGACGGAAACGAGACACAAAAGCGGCGACGAGGCTGGGACACAAAAGCAGCGATAAGCGTCGTTGTTGTAATGATTCACATCCCAGATCCTGTATCATTTCCGTAACGTTGTCTCCCGTGTATCGTGACAATACGAAACGAGCTGCCCTTCTTTGGACTCTTTCGATGTCCTCCGTCTAACCCACCTGATAAGGATCCCACACTGGGCAGCAAAATTCCATAAAAGGACGGACAAGCGTAGTGTATGCAGTCTCTTTAGTCGATCTGTTGCATTTTTTAAGGTTTCTTCCAATAAAACGCAGTCCCTGTTTCGCCTTTCCCACGACATTATCTACGTGTTCTTAGCAGTTTAAGTCTACAGTAATAGTACTTCCTAAGCATTTTGTGTAGTTTAATGGCTTCACTTTTTATTGATTTGTCTTATAAACAAAGTTCAACGGTTTTCTTTTCGTACTCATGTGGACGACTTCAAACTTCTCATTATTTAGAGTCAGTTGCCAATTTTTACACCATACTGATATCTTATTTAGATCGTTCTGCAGTTGGTTTTGATCTTCAGATGATTTTACTAGACGGTAACTGACAGCGTCATCTGAAAACATCCTGAGAGAGCTGCTTAGATTTTCTCCCAAATCGTTTATGTAAATAAGGAACAGCAGAAGAGCAATAACACTACCTTGTGGACCGCTCTGTTTTAGACATTGACTTACCATCGATTACTTCAAACTGTGTCCTCTCTGACAGGAAATCTCATATCAGTCGCAACTTAGGGGCGATATACGATAACTTCGCAATCTGATTAAAACCTGTTTCTGAGGTACGGTGTCAATAGCCTTATGGAAATCAAGAAATACGGAATCAATTTGCGAACCCTTATCGATAGCACCCATCACTTCATTTCATTAAAGAGCTAGTTGTGTTTCGCATGAGCGATATTTTCTAAATCTGTGTTGACCTTGGGTCAATAGATCATTCTGTTCGAGGTAATTCATAATATTTTAATACAGGTTATCTTCCAAAACTCTGCTGCAAACTGACGTCAACGGAATAAGCCTGTAGTTTAAGTTGGTTTAGTCCTACTGCCTTTCTTGAATGTAGGTGTGACCTGTGAAACTTTCCAGTCTTTTGCTAGATATCCTTCATTGAGCGAGCAGTTGTATCTGGCTGTTAAGTAAGGAGCTATTGCTTCAGCATAATCAGATAGCAATTTATTGGGTATACAGTCCGGACCAGAGGACTCGTTCTTGTGAAGTTGCTTCACTACTCCGATGATATCTACTTCAACGTTACTCATTGTGGCCTCTGCTTGTATTAGCAGTTGCCGAGGTACATGAAATAGGGTTGAGCTAGTAATTTGGTCCTGGCAGAGTGAATCGCAGGAACGGCTGGATTAGGGAACAGCGGCTGCTGCGGCTGTGTGTTGTGGCCGCGCCTCTACTGTCTGCCGACCACTTCAAAGCGCCCCGCTGCGTCAGGAGGGGCTGGCGCCGTACTGTTCTGTGGGCAGCCCGCCAACAGTCTCTGGAACACTGCGCTACTACACCTGGATCCCTCCACACAACTGCCTTTACAGCGTAATCTACCCATTAGCGCTTGACATCAGCGGTTGTCATGAAGTTTCGGATAAGAGCATACGGTTACTGAAAATTTGCACATCTAATTGGCCCACTTCATGTTACAGATGTCACACTAAAATGGCCCTTTGCGATCGCTTTTTGACAGCTCGAAATGTAAATAACAATAACGGCTCAACGTTAGTCTGACAAGTGGTCCCTCGACCTCGGAAATTCAGTTTGAGATGAGACTTCGCATTAGCCTTGTGTAGTTCGCGAACGAACTAGTCCGGAACAGCGCTCCCACTGGCGAACTACGCGAACTAGTTCACAGATCCCTCGCCTCTTGGTTCGTCCGCTCCTTTTCCGAAGAATGACGGGTAACAGCGAGAGGACGCGAGAGCGCGCAGAATCGCGTAATTTCCTTCTGCCAGTCACCGTCATTTCGAGCTGACATGCAGCTCAGCTGTAGTTTTAGTAGCGGTAGCAAAAGCCAAAACGAACGGACGAACTAAAAAGAGTGACCTACTTCGCGACCGAGCTGCGAACTAAAAGGAAAGCTACTGGTCGCGAACTAAAATATGTGCGATAGGTCGCGAACTAAAATATTTGTGATAGGTCGCGAACTAAAAGATGCGTGATAGGTCGCGAACTAAAAGATGCGCGATAGGTCGCGAACTAAAAGATGCGCGATAGGTCGCGAACTAAAATATGCGTGATAGTTCGCGAACAGCATTAAAAATCGCGTGTTTGCCTTCTGCTGACGAGCGCCATTTCGAGGGTAGCGTCTGCCTGCTAGATTACGTAGTTCAGTGCTACAAAATTTCTGTTTTGATGTGTTCTGCACTCTGCAATATCTGACTAATAAATTCCATAATGCCAAGATATAGAGATAACTCTGAACTTAAACGCGAGAATTTATCCACAGACTATATCTTTTGGTTTGTGTGATCTCGTTAGCGGCTCAAGCAGCAAGCGCATGAAGCACCTAGGTGGGGGAACTTCTCCCTCCACCTGCATGTGCAGACCACGCCACTCAGCCGTTACTGGTAGCAGACGAACTAAAGCGAGCGCTCCCAATCGCGAACTATTATGCACAAGTCTAATTCGCATGTTAGTAGTATAAGTTCAAATGTTTGTAAATCTATCGGACCAAACTGCGTGGTCATCAGTCCTTAGGTTACAAACTACTTAAACCTAGGGAAACTAACCTAAGGACAAACATACACACCCATGCCCCAGGGAGGACTCTAATTTCCACGGCGAGCAACCGCGCGCCCCCCTAGCGAGACGCTTTAGACCGCTCGGTTACTCCACTTCGGCAGTAGTATAAGTCAATGGTGTCCCTTCACAAGAGTTTTAAAGCGTATTATCCAGAAAATTCCGAGAAAAAGAAGCTAAATTCAAATGCAACTTACATAGTAGTCATTTAGTTCTGAATGCGAGTAGGACGAAATAGCGTGGTTAACCTTTATGCAGATGATCCTGGTCCCAGGGTCGTAATTGAAATCTTTGTCTTCAAACAGGCTACATTTTAAAATGCCATGTTCATTGCTACGTTACTCGGGTAACACCTAGTTACATCTGAAAAAATTCGCACATACAGTAACTTGAAATCATCTTCTCGCTAACACCCACCCCCTCCCCCACTACATTACGAATGGAGAAGAGTTTATCGCTTAATGCGTGTTTGCTGTACATCTGCTCAAACTTCAGAATTTCTCCACAATGTTTTTAAATTCGCAACATAATTTACGAATATTATCTAAAAATATTACTGAATGCATCTCTAAACCTACTTTAATTTTTAGTTTTAAAAACTATGACAATTTTAAATAAAATTAACGATATGAAATGTTATCAATTACATCTACATTGGATACTCTGAAAATCACATTTAAGTGCCTGGCAGAGTGTTCATCGAACCACAATTATACTATTTACCTTCCACTCCATTCTCGAATAGCGCGCGGGAAGAAAGAACACATGAATCTCCATGTTCGAGCTCTTATTTTTCGTATTTTATTCTGATCATTTCTTCCTATGCAGTCAGCAATATATTCTCGCAATCCAAGGCGAATGTTGGCGATTGTAGTTTCGTAAGTAGACCACGCCGCAGCGATAATATTGTTGTAATGATTCCCATCCTAGATCCTGTATCATTTCCGTGACGCTGTCTCCGGTGTATCGTGATAATACAAAACGGGCTGCCCTTCTTTGGACATTTGATGGCCTCCGTCAAACCCACTTCATAAGGATCCCACACTGGGCGCAATACTCCAAGCGGACAAGCGTGGTGTATGCAATCAAAAAGAGCTTTATTTTAAATACGAAATTACAGTTGCAGCTACTTAAACTTTTGAGTACAATATTTTCTTTTTAAGTTGTCCAACAATTTCAAACAACATTTACAATTAATGTAGGTACCTTAAAACTTTAAATACTATACTTTTTAAATTTTAATTGCAAAATTAGACGATATTGTAAGCTGTGGAAAGATTGTAAATGATTGCTGTAACTTCGAACAACCGGATTCGTAATGAAAATGCAAAGTAGAGCTGTTACCCTATTGTGTATTTATTATTATTACTATTTATTTGCTGCCCTATTATCTATAGACAAACAGGCAGGCGGTCAGGAGTTGTCAAATAAATTAAAAAAAAAAAAAAAAAAAAAAAAAAAAAAAAAAAAAAAAAAAGAACATCATGTTACTTGACGGTAGCTTTGAACCCGACTCGTCCATATGACAATCGTGCGTGCTGTCTATCACTTTCCATATTTTTTCACTTATTTTTCTATGGGTTGTTCCACCTGTTGCGAACGTTTGTTCGTTTTTCATCGCTGAGTTCTTGGATAATTTCTTTTTATTGGAGACAACATTCAGCCCTGTCACTTGAGCTGTACAACCATATTGCACCACACTCTTCGCTGACAGTCTATCAATTGACTAAGTGTTTCGCTTAAAACTAGTCTATCAATTGACTAAGTGCTTCGCTTAAAACTACAGTGTTTTTTATTTTGAAAATTTCTGGATAATACGCTTTAGGACTTCTTCGGTTGGACACACTTCAGGTATGCTATAATCCTGCGACGTCTATTCCCCAACTGAATTTCCGAGACTTGAGGGTCTCCTTGTGAGTCGAAAATTGAATGAACAAATATGTAGAGAAGGAACATCTCTAAAACTTTGATCCATAATGTTTGTATGTGTATTTCAAAGAAAAATAATGTAAACAACATTTTAGTCATTTTCTATTCCTCAAGATACGTTACCACACAATCAGAAATAGTGTTTTCGTACCTATTACTGTCGCGTGCCATCATTCACGGACCGATATCTCAAGAACCACATAAGATATCATTCTGCTCTAAACTTTAAATAAAATTTCGATATCTTATCTACATTTCATATGCAGCTATGTGTAACGTAAAATCAACCATACGAGAAGTCTAAGCAATGTGCTTTTACCTCTGCAAACTCTTTAAAATATGTTGCAATAGTTTACTAAACCAGATGCTGCATGTTAACTGTAAAGTAAACGAAAAAATAATTTGAACAATTTTCTATGGTTAGTTATGTAGATATTTCCGATTCACTGTGCTAAAAAGGCTAAAGGTAGGGTTTTTGATTTTGTGCAAAACTGTGATAAGTTTCAACATCTGGATCTCGGTAACGGATAACGATATCGAAAAAATTTAAAAACAGCCGCGAGAATATCATCATAAGAACATATGGTACAAATTTCGAAGATTTTCAATGAATAGAAAGTATCGAAGTGACCATCCCCACAATTCGTTCTTCTGGTACCCAAAAATCATTGTTTCTTGAGATTTTCTCAAAAACCGCCCATGAATGAATGGTGCTTTTGTAAGCCATTTAAAGCCCAACATAGACCACACGTCATGTACAAAAGTCAACTGTTTTGCTCGATTAGCATGGGCTCCAGAAAGTGTGTAACTTTGAAAATTTTGACGATGCACAGTATGATAGCTATAGTATACCCATTCTTCTAATATGTACACAAATGATCACTAGGCCAAGATCTATCCAGAACACTTTATCCTTCACTCTGAGGTTAATAGAACCTGAGACATGGGCCCCTAAAGAATCGCAAATTCACACGCGCCGTTTACGAACATATTAATACCGCGCACTGCCGTGTGCGGTATGATTATGTTGCCTCCGCTCGTGTGCGCGTGTGTATGTGTGTATTCGCGCAATCGTGTGTGTGTGAGTGTGTGTGTGTGTGTGTGTGTGTGTGTGTGTGTGTCTGTGACAGAGAAAAAAAGACAGCCCAGGAAATCCACGATCGACTGGAGCAATTTCAATCTGTAGATGTTGTTTTTTTATTCGCGTAATGCAAACAATATGTGCTGCCTGCCGTTGTTTCCTTGTCAGTAGATTAACATACCGTCTGCTTCCACTCTCCTGGCAGTTCCGCTGTCAGGCCCATTCTTCTATTACAGGTGTTTCTTTTCCGTCAGTTAATAACACGTTTTAAAACCAAGTCCTCTTGCCGGCTTTATCTTTGATAAAATCAGAAAATACTGAACAGTTTTTCATAATGTTTTTTTCCCAACGGACCTTTAAACTGGGCCGGTCGCGGTGGCCGCGGCGACTGAGGCGCTCCGGTCACGGTCTGCACGGCCACTACGGTCGGGGGCTCGAATCCCCCCCCTCCGGTATGGATATTTGTGCCGTCCTTAGTATAAGGTAGTTCGTAAGTAGTTTGTATGTTTAGGGACTGATGACCCCGTAGTTAAGTCCCATAAACTTAACAAACAACAACAACTTTAAACTGGTAAGGATATTTTAGGCGTCTATTGCATACTTGTAGCAATGGGCATGAGTGGTGAGCAAAAACCCCCGAAATAGAACAATGAATGCTCTTACGTAAACCTAAATATTGTGTGACTTACGAACTGGATTGTTCACGTGGAAACGCATTTGTTATTTCAAAATACGACACTTGTAGGATTCGTCATTCACATCTTAATACATCAAATACATCAGTTTTCATATACAAAAGACATTGTTTGAGTTGAATTAACTAAAATGATGAAGTGAAGAAAAGACATGCTTCGCAAAGAGTCAAAGATTCGGGAGTCGAGGGGTTACAAGTAATTCAAAATAAGGAGTACATGTAGAAATAGAAAACTAGAGACTGGGGGGGGGGGGGGGCAGAAATGAATATACTACATGATTCTGCAGGCTGGCACCACAGCATATTAACAGAGAACCTCGATCCTAGAACACACCTGACGTACGAAGTCTGTGAAGATACCTTGCAGCATAATATACGTTTTGTTTTGTTACGGTCAACACAAATAACCGGTGAAATTCGAGATCTCTCAAAGAAACGAATGTCCTAGTAGTACTATCGTCTGTGACAATAACAGCTATGCTGGTTAATGTATCAATACCGTCACTATCCCGGGCAATGACAGCGTACACATAACGTGCTAAAGCCGGCCACAGTGGCCAAGCGGTCTGCAGCGCGTCAGTAAGTCTGCACGGCTGCTACGGTTGGAGGTTCGAATCCTCCCTCAGGCATGGGTGTTTGTTTTGTCCTTGGCATAAGTTAGTTTAAGTTAGTCAAGTAATTAGTGAGTCAGTCTAGCGACCGATAAACACGCACTTTGGTCGCATTTGATTTTTTAATGTGGTAAAACACCTTTTGCGAGGAGGAATAGTAGGCGAAACCTGACTTTGGCCAGACAACATACAGTTACCTCTACAAAAACGACTGCTAAAGTCAGCACTCATTTGAGGAGTACTGTTTCAATAAAAACAGCATGGTTGGAGCTAAACATACATGGATGGGTTGCAGTTATGAAGCCCATATTAAATAAAGAAAATACAGAGCTGCGGAGGAAGTGTTGACACGATGACAAAACCCCGACACTCGGTGACTGGACGTACATATGCATGATATGGTCCGATTGTTTGCATTACTTTCTTTGAAATAACATGGTTTATACACATATCGAAAACTCCAAAAGAAGTTTACGATAAGGCATTCCTGCTTCCTTTAGTCACAAATGGGTTAGGTTCCGCTTTAATTTGGGCCTATATATCGTGTTATTTAACTCGTCCTATCATTACTCTCACAGGTCGGGTAACTGTGATTGAATATCTCACTATCCTTGACAACTAACTGCAAATCTTCAAATGTTTGTAAGTCTAAGGGTCTTAAGTACGTTGGCCATCAGTCCCTAGGTTTTCAAACTACTTATAATAACTTAAATTAACATGCTAAGAACAACATAAACACCCATGCCCCAGGGAGGACTCGATCCCCCGACGGCAAATAGCCGCGCGCACGCAACTGGGCGCCTCAGTGCGCACGACTATTCGGCCGCTGTCAAGCAAACTGCCAACAAACTGTACCTTCTTGCAAAATAGAATTGCCTTGATACACACACAACCAAAAAGTATCCGACCAGCTTTGCTCAGTATCATAAAATTATCAAACTTCTCCCATGGATAGAAAAATCGCCAAGTGTCAATATAACTGAACCATTATGGGGGGTTTTAGGCAGAAGATGAGCACCAAATTCACGGCTCCAATATCGTTGAGGTGATGGCCGCATGTTTTGGTACAAGAAATGATAGTATTCAGTTGGAAACTACATCTTTACGGATCTGTCCCTCAGCGTTCTCAATGCCAATGGTGGGCCAGTTCCGCACTAATAAGTAACCGTTGTGTCTGTGTTACGTTTTCTTACTATTATGACCACCCCACGTAGTAACATACACAGAACCGAAAATAAGTAATGATAAGTAGCCATTTTTCAGAACAACAAGAAACATATATGGGTAAACCATTGAGAAACTAATTAGAAATAGTTAATAAATGGTCTAACCGGTAGAGATTGTTAAAATCACAGAACTTTTAAAGTAAAATTGTACCTCATCTTAGAATATCGTAGTACTTTAAATTTCTTAATTTGTTTAAGAAATAAGTGAAATATTAAGTCAAATTTGTTTGTTCTGGAAGCAGTTAGAAGGGTAGCGTGCAACGGTTTTGGGTTTCAGAATAGGGTTTTGGTAACGTAGATGCTTTGCAATATTGAAATACAGGTTTTTTAAGCTCTTCGACGGGTCTGTGTCTTCAAGTGTTGCGCCTCCCTTGGAACGGATTTCCAACTACACTCCTGGAAAAGGAAAAAAGAACACCATGAATTCGTCAACCTAACAGAGCGAAATTTTATTGACACATTCTTGTGGATGTATACAACACACGATCACGCAGTCAGAACTATACGCATATCAGTACAGCCAGAGCGTGCAACTTTCTCATGAGGATGTTCGTAGAGGTGCCGAATGAACTCTTACGGTATGGCCTCCCATGAATTTTCCATCTGATGCCTCAGTTTGACCATATTTCGTGCCGGTCGTGTAGACCGCGTCAAGATGACGTTTCATCCGGTCCCAGACATGTTCAATGGGGGACAGATCAGGGGATAATGATGGGCATTGTTGTTGACGTACACATAGAAGAGCACTTTTCTTACGGGATAAGTGGGGACATGCATTGACCTGTTGGAAAAGCACATCGCCTTGTTGATGCATGAACGGTGGCAAAACGGATTGAACTATGGTTTCATTGTACCGTGTATTGTTCAATTTTCCCACAACGAACACCAGAGGAGAACGACCAGGGTATGATATGGCTCCCTGTACCATGGTGCCAGGTGTCGGCCCCGTCTGCCTCTGTCGCGTACCCTCCAGATTTTCGCACTCCCCTGCACGACACCACACACGCGTACGACCATAATTGGCAACGAGGCAGCGACGACTCTCATCATTGAAGACGACACGTCTTCATTCGTCCCTTTCTAGGCACCTACCATGACAGCATTGGAGGCGGGCTGAACGATATTGGGGCGTGAGGACACTCTAACGGCACACATGATCATGCATCATTGTGAGTGCAGCGATATTCTACACTCGCCATTCCCCTTCCTGTGGAGAACATTGAACAGTGCACGGTACACTCAAACTATAATTTAACCCGTCTTGCTATCACTCATGCACCAACAAGGTGATATGCTTTTCCAACAGGACAATGCAGAGCCACATGTATCTCGTACTACCCAACGCACTCTTCAAGGTGTACGTCAATATTCTGCCCAGAACGATCCCCAGATCTCTCCCCCACTGAGAATGTTTGGGACCGCATGAAACGTCATGTTGGGCGGTCTGCATGAGCGGCACGAAATCTGGCACCGGATGGAAACTGCATGGCAGGCCATTCCACATAACCACATTCGGAACCTCTGCGATCTTTTCCATGAAAGAATTTAGTTTGCATTGCTGCAACAGGAGGGTATCGCGTTATTAACATTGCGGACACTCTGGTAACTGTACCCACGTGCGTACGGCTCTGCCAGTGTGACCGTGTGTTGTATACTACCTCAAAAATGTGTCAATAAAATTTCTCTCTGCTGAGTCGACGAATTTCTGGTGTCCTTTTTTCATTTTCCAGGAGTGTCACCTTTCTTCCTTCTCATAATCCCTGCAGTTTGTCCCATTTTAGCGAAATAACTCTCCATAAACAAAATTCCTAAATGTAGACGTCATTCAACATGGTATTTTACATAAATATTAGTTTGTGTTCCCTAGGATCTTGAAGTAGATGGTAGCTATTACGACGTCTTATTTCCATTTGAAACACTTGTGCTGTGTCGAGTAAGTTATAATACGTAGCATTCTGGAATTTGCGGTAGGGTGAACGGGAGAAGGTGAGGGGGAATTAACGGTAATGTCACGACAGATAACTAAAGTTTTGATCAGTTTCTTCGTGAGGAATACTACATGCCATATATTTGTAGAAGGGCATTGTAATGTTTATAATTGTGCCAACTCATGCGCTCTTCACCTGTACATATTTTAGAGTTCGCTGATAAATAATATCGGATATATATATGATTGCATCTATACTACTTGGTAATGGCACGCAAAGAAAAAATTACCTAATCGTATGTAACCTAATAAAGACATGTACGCGTATATAGTATTCAAATTTTACTGAGAGAACAAGTGACAGCTGTAAGGTAGTTTAGGAAATGCTTACTATGAACCATCAGCTGTTTATTATAACTTCGACCAATTTCGGTTTTAAACCATCTGCAGGGTCTGTAAGGTAAATCGACTGACTAAGTGAATACATTATCTACTATCCTATTCATGCTTAAAGGCGAAGTCACTTGGAGAGAAGTCACTTGACATTTAGTCTTGATAAAAACATAATTGCCTGTAAGCATGTTCAAAATCTTGAAAGGTTTGTGAAGCTTAAGAGACTTAACTGCGGGGACTGATAACCCCGCAGTTAAGTCTCTTAAGCTTCAC
This sequence comes from Locusta migratoria, assembly GCA_026315105.1. Lineage (NCBI taxonomy): Eukaryota > Metazoa > Arthropoda > Insecta > Orthoptera > Acrididae > Locusta > Locusta migratoria. Next base: position 274,285,634 of record CM048744.1, on the reverse strand, counting down.
AACCATTTCAACATTTTGAACATGCTTACAGGCCATTATGAACTAGCTTATACTAAATACGGCACAAACATCAATGTCAAGGGGGGATTCGAACCCCCGAAGGCGAGCGGCCTCGCGCTTCGTAGCATAGCACCTCAATGAGCTCGGCCGCTCCGCCGCGGCCCTGTAAGCATGGATATGATGGTAGGTAATGTATTCAATTAAGCAGTCTTTTTAGCTTACAGTCCATTCAGATGGTTTACAATCAAAACCAGTCAAAGTAGTAAGTATTATATTAAAATGTTTGTAAAGCTTATGGGACTTAATTGCGCGGTAATCAGTCCGTAAGCTTACAAACTACTAATAAACAAGCTTATACTAAAGACAGCACAAACATCCATGCCATGGCCTTGCGCATCGTAGCATAGTGCCTCAATGCGTTCGGCCACGCCGCCGCGGCTAAATATTATAAACAGCTGATGGATCATAATATGCATTTCCTGAAATATATATAACAGCCGAAGCGGAACGGTTTCAGTGTTCTTCAATAACTAAAGTTTTTCGTCTTACCGATTTTTTAAACGAAGTTATGTATGCTTTCAGTTATTAAGTACTAGCTGCTTCCCGCGGTGTTAACCGCGGTTCAATAGTCAGACATTAAAGTAGAAAATAGAAGTAGAAAGAAAAGTAACGAAATAAAAAAGAAATCTAACGGAGAAACGAAATGTAGAGATCCTACAAATGCAAAACGAACCAACAAAAGAAACAACAAATGTAACGAATAAAGAAACTATACTGCTCCTATAAATACGAACAAAACGAATGAAAGAAACAATAAATATAACAGGGAAACAAACCAACGAAGTCTTACAAACGAACGAAATCACCAGTGAAAGATTGAATCAGTGAAATCTAACCAGCAAAGTCACGTCAATGCACTAAAAGCAAACGTTCTAATGCTACAAATAATCGAAATCACCAAAGAAACTATTATTCATTGAAATCCAAAGAGAATACAATTTTAAAGAATTACGATAACATCACAATGTTTGAACATCTATAGTTGAAGGTGACAGTCCAATACACGTCATCGAAAACCAAGGAGAAAACAATATTGAAGAACCTGGATAATATCACAATTGAATATACATTATACGTCCTGAGAAATATTTTCATGAGTGTTATATTGCCTGCCATCTGTTGAGTGCATTTTCTACTACTTTCGTTGCAGTTGGCCGGAACACACAATGTTTCATATGTTAACTGCAGCGTACCGCCTGACATCTGTTGAGTTCATTTGCTAATTGCTACTACTTTCGTTGCAGTTTACGTACGCTATTTATACATGGCAGTTCGCGCTTTGTACACAAAATAGGGCTTGGTATCTAGATCCCATTCTACACAAAACATCAATGGTTTTTCTTGCCATAGTACTTAGAGCATATTTTATTTAAAGTCTTCAATTTATATACATACTTTCTTCATTTGTTACAACAAATGAAAATGAATGTGGCATAAACGCCAACATTCAGATTTCTTGTGTATGTAATTATGTGTCAGTTAAGCCGTTTTGGCAGTATCCCAGAATCTTTTTGTATATTCGAAAGTAAAAAAAATAACAATAAGAAAGAAAAAAAATTCACTATTGCAGGACACGAACCATTGCCGAAAATAACGGAGGTTTATGACATGACGCGTTAACCCTAGCAGCTAAATAAGACGTACACGACTTGGCACCACAGCTGTTGCATTAGAAGCGTGTAACAACCGTTACGTATTTCTTCTTATGGATATATATTTCAAATAAATAACTTGTAATAAACATTTTGAAATGTAGCCTATGTCCTAATCCAAGACATAAGAAATATCTATATGAAATTTCACCTAAACCAGTGCTGCAGTTTTAGCGTGATGCGGTAACAAACATACAAACATTCGCATTTAGAATATGTATAGGATTTGTAATTACGACATTTCTGCTATTTTAAGCATAAGATTTGATGTCATGTCATATTAATAGGTTAAAATAAGATTGTTGAAATAGTGTGATACCTTTGATGGTATCACAGTCGCTCTTTTTACGTAACCCTTTCTCTCTGATTCCGTGTTATACACTACCGTGAAACTGCAGAGGCGTTAGAACTGCCTTCCAGACAGCGTCTGGCGCAGGCCGTTCTGTCCAAATCTTCACCACTCAAAGTCGCAGGTGTCGGAGTTCCCGCGCCTTCGCGGTCCCCTTATCTTTTCGTAATGAGGGCAAACGGAATCAGTACATTAGCATTCTCCGGGGGAGGTGGAGGGGGGTATCAAAACACCCCTCGCCCCGAGGGGCCACCAGCTTTCTCATGCTAAACAATGGCATCGACTTCAAAAGTTTCTCTCTGCCCTATGCTCTGACAGTTCCCTTGGAAGCGGAATTCAATTTAGAGGGGTGACTTTGTGAACGCAGACGACTTGCTGCAGCAAGGCTGCTCGTAGATATAAAAACCAAAGTTTAACAATAGTTTTTGAAATCACGCACGTTTCCTTTACTTCCTAATGGTTATATTTGCAATGATGTTTGTAATGATTTTTATTATATGTTTTAGTACTATTAAAATGTTTAGAATAATGCAAAATTTAAAAAGAAATCCCTTGTTTATTGAGGGTGAGCAACGTACCCAGTTCATACATTACTAAAACAAGCCTGTGATTCTATGAATCAGAATTAATTGGGATTAAAATTGCGTATTATAATGTATAATGCTTTGAAGCGATAGAATAATATTTGCAGGTTGTCAAGAGTAATTTTTCAATGAAGTTGTCATGTACCTGTGGTTCGCCTGACGAGCGGACAACCCACAATGCAGGGTACCAGCGCTTGGATGCAAAACAGTGAGGCGTCCCACAGCGGCGGTTCCGGAGTCACCCGAGGACGCGACGAGCACCGCCAGAGAGCCCACTAAACCCGAACTATTTTCCTCCACACAGTCACGTGAGACCAGCTCGAGACTGCCACGTATCACTGCGCGCCGACTATTCGGGGTGGCGTAGTGCAACACGACGGCAGTTATCCGCCCATCGTGTACGACAAACATAGCTGAGGGGTCGCGACCGACGCCTCCAGGGAAGAGTCCCTGCCAGCGACGCCGCGCCTCCAGGACTTCCCGCAACGGAATACATCGTCCGGATCCGTCTCCCTGGCCGGTCTCTCAAGGCTACCGTTATCTCCCTGGCTTGTACCTAAATGGTGAAGAAGAAAACTTTGCTATTTGTTGTTTTTCCCTTAGTTTCAGAAGTTTGTTGCTTTGTTTTTGTCTTGTCAATCAGGCAGTGTCTTTCAGTTGTCTACTCCGAGGCGAGATATAGCAAAAGTAGCTAGGTTTAAAAAAAGGTAAAGCAGTCAACAATCCGACGATTTGTTTGAACACCACAGTGCTTTACTAGGCATGATCCTGTTTGGAGGTGGTATGCCGTTGCCTTCCTCCGACATTCAAACTGACTTAGCCAGCCAGTTATAGGGAGACCTACAGTTTAACGTGGGTTCCGAACCACGGTGCTACTCCGTATTTTTCACATTAGCAACACTGCCAGAGATGAAAGAAGTGGAAAGTGACAGATAAAAACCCCAGGACCTGGCGGGGATCGAACCCGCGACCTTTGGATTTGTAGTCTGGCACTCTACCACTGTGCTACGGAGCCGCATATGGATTGAGAAATTGACCAAATACCAAAAAATCATCGGAAATGATCGTATTTATCAGTCTCAACTATCACATTTGGCAACATAAAGTGTCTGAAGTTTTCAACAACTTATCAGTAGGTGATCTTTTTTAAACAGGATTGGAAATAGCATATTAAAATGAGGAAGGTAAATTATAATGTCAGACTAACTTACGAATACGACTATGCGCTCTTGACTAGGAGACATCGGAACTCGTGTACATCTTAAAAGTTGTACTGATATTCCAAACACTGCTTTTCTCTGTTTGTAAGAAGGCTGCGTGTATGTGAAATTCAGTATTTCAAATTCCAAATGAAGATCAAAATTTTAGTAATGTGAAACTGATTGAGAGGTATAGCCTTCTCGACGGGGAAACTAATAAAAATTACGTAGCTAGTTGAGTAGATAGCCGTAAGCGAATTATTATGGCGGACTTCGGATACGGTCTGCTATAGTCGGCGTCATGTAAGAAGACACTTGCTCGGATAGAGGCGGATCGATAGGGGAAGCGTGGAGGGGACGAGCTACGGCCGAGCGGTAACAGTGGAGCCTGCGGGAGAAACATTGCGTATTTTTCGTTAAACGAACTTTATGTTCCTACACCAAAAATATATGATTAATCAAATCTAAATTATCTGCTGTCAACTATGGTAAGTCTTTAATCCAAATATGTAACTGTAAACTGTACTTTTATAAAAACTAATCTTCCGTTACAGTGACTACACGATCTTCACAGGATAAATTAACGCAAAACAACAAAATACGAATTGAAGACAGATAACGTACTTTCCTTTTAGTTTTATCAATATTGACGTATCCGCTCTTATTGGCCCATTTTTGGTTACGGTAGTAACACTAAAAGTGTGCCTTTGCGATCGCCTTTTGACAGCTCGAAATTTAAATGAAAATAATGGCTTAACCGTTCATCTGACACGGATATTGAATACATGAATTTGTACAGGAGAAAATGCTCTACAACTTTTCAAATATAACGATGATTTTACGATGTCTGTCTGTCTGTCCGTAACGTGTTCCCACTTTTTAAGTCGAACCGTTCAACCGATCAGAACCTCCCATTTTCAAATATTTCGGACAAAAATACGTTAGTAACACTAAAAAAAGCCTTTTTTAATATAATTGTAGTTGCAAACAAACCGATCATCAGTCACGAAAGTTGAATAACCGAATTTGTAGAAGATAAAATTCTCTACAACTTTTCTCTCTTATGTTTTTTCCGTAACTCTCGCCGTTACAGAGCTATTTGCAAAAATAACGGCGATTTGACACTGCCTCTTCATATTATGTCAGTCACGCGTTAGGAATTGTCACTCGACATTTCTGGCCCAGAACTCTCTTTGGCATACGACATTTTGCTTACTGTATTTTATGCTTTTCTTATTATAACTTACGCGTTATCATTTCAAAGAAATGACGCACTGAAGAATTAACAGAACCACGTCGCTCTTCGTACGATAAATGGTAATCTGGTAACTAAAATGCTATATTACCATCATTTAACAACTGTCGTCAATAATAAGAGAAATAAGGAACTGTTTCTCGAAACCCGCCATTACAAAAATTTTACGTGTTGAATGCATAGATATTATCACAATAGTAGAATCCTTATCGTATCGCCCATCATTTTTTATTATTTACATTTTTATTATTTTTTTCCAAAATTCATAAAACTATAGGCAAATATAAAGTGGGCCATAAAACGCGTCAGTGTGATTTATTATCTCTGGTTTATTTCTCAAAAGTATACACAGATGAACGAGTGCCTGATTTAACTACTTTAATACTATCTCAGCGGTGTATTCGGAGACCTATGTGCCACCATCACTTTTCTGCTAATCTTATCCCCCTTTTTTTATTATTTACTTATTATTTAACATGCCCCATTACATAGCAATATTACATGTTTGATGGTTTGATTCAGGCGGTTACATCAAATGTTCTTACAAACACAAGTACAGTATACATGTTGATAGGGTTTACAAAGGAACAAACAATTTTATACATTATGAAATCTTAATGAATTACAAAAATTGTAAAAGTTTTATACATTAGGAAATCTTATTGAATTACAAAAATTGTAAAAGTCAGTAGTGTATTTATGTACTAAGTCATATTTACTGACGGGCCATCCTCCTCCTTTGGCAGCTATTTTTTTTCCTGAGATGGTCCCTCTCTTTCAATAAACTGCAGCAGTCAAAAAGCACGTGGTCAATAGTTTGGACAGCACTGTTACATGTGCATGTTCCGTCTTCAATTATTTTGAACCGCTGATAGTAGGCTTTCAGTTTCCCATGACCTGTTAGCATAGCTGTAAAATTCGGAGATATTGGAAGTTTAATCATTAAACGTTGTCGGATCGTAGGAAAATACGGTTTAGTGCTTCCCCCGTTTTTTGTTCTGTGCCACTCAATGTCCCATTTGTTCCTAAACTCTTCTCGAAGTTTCTTCTTTACGGCACTTGTTGGTATTTTGTTATAGCGTGTTGACTGTCGTGATCGAGCTGCTCTTTTAGCAAGGTTGTCAGCTAGATCATTTCCCCATATCCCTTGATGAGCCTTAACCCATTCGAAATGCACCAGCCAGTTGTGTGTCTGCAACCTTCTGATATTACTTCTTATTTCTTCAATCAAGAAGTTATGGTTCTTAAGATTTCGCAAAGAGTCCAAAGTAATTATCCCCTTGTTTGAGCAAATATCTGCTACTTCAACTGGTGGAGTAGCTAATAAATTCAAACAATTGTCATGGAAGCATGCCTACTCGTCATCTAATGTGAAAGACTCTGTGTTTCCTTCTCTGATGGTTCCAGTTCGGTAAACTAACTTTATTTCTAATTCTTCAGCTCAGTATCTTGTACTACTTTCAATAATACACTATTATTAAAATATCAGAGTTTCTCTGTCAACAATCGCGGTAAGAGATACCACAATAAATCGGTTCAGCTAAATCTCTTACTAGTGTCTGTCCAAATGCGTATGGATACGAACCCATCCAAACGAAATACACAAACAGCAATGTATTCCCTCAATCAATGCTTCTCCATAGCTGACATACTGAAAATTCTCCTCTTCCCAAAATTTTCTAAGACAGCACACTAGAATTATACGAGGCGCGTCCAAAAAGTAAGTTCCTTTTCAATTTATCTCCGCTGCAGCGCTGCGATTGCAGTTCCGCACATGCGCTGTAGACGATGTGTATCAAGGAGAAGAACGTACGCCATTTGGAGATCGCTGTTAGTTACGTACGCTTCGTTGTGCTTGTTTGAAATGTCGGCGTTGATTGAAAATCCCGATGCCTGTGAAATCAGGTCGGTGATCCGGTTTCTGAATGCGAGGAAAGTGAAACCAAGTGAAATTTATCGGCAAATTTGCGATGTTTACGGACCAAATGCGATGAGTGATTCGATGGTGAGAAGATGTCACTGCAAATGTGACGAAAAACCTCCTACAGGAATTTGGCTTGGACGTGTTTGACCATCCTCCGTACAGCCTTGACCTCGGTCCTAGCGACATTCATCAGTTCGTACATCTCAAGTCTTTCCTTGGCGGTCATCACTTCACCAATGACGACGAACTGAATGTTTCCAACTGGTTGAAGACACAGGCGGCAGATTTCTATGAAGAAGGTATACAAAACCTGGTGCCACGCTATGACAAATGCCTGCAAAATTTCGACAGTTATGTGGAAAAGTAGTTTAAGAGTTGTAGAATTTTGTCCAATAAAAATTTCTTCTCTATCTGTGTACAATTTCATTTTATTACCGAACTTACTTTCTGGACACGCCTGGTATTCCCGCCTATTGGAATCAGATCGGATCTAATCTGATACCGTGTCCATAAAATAACGTGCAATATATCAACCACAGTTTCGGCAGTCGCTACCCAATGACAGATATACCTCATACAACTGTAAAATTACTTTATAGCTGAGAAAATAAATGCAATTTACCATAAAGCATTCCCACTCACTACTCCTGCAACAGACGCCCAGTAAAATTAAAAATTAACTGAGTATCACCAGAATAAATCTGCGAAAATACGAATGCGGGAAAACACAATATCAGTGCTACCATTGGCAGGCGAGAAATCATACCTGAAGCCATTATAACGACACATGATAGTGAACTTACTCTTCGGTGTATGTGAGCTAGAAACGTCTCGTTCGAAATATCCACTGGAAAACCCTACAACTTTCCGTTCGAGCCCTTAGATGCGAGAAAACCACTAATGATTCTTTCACTTTTACACTGTAAGTATTAGAAGTCGTATCGTATTTCATTAGTGGGCAGATGTTGTCTTCATTATCATTATTGGTGTTAACCAACGTAACGGCTGTTCTTGGTTGCTGTACTATTGGAGCCGCTTCTGCTAGAGCAGATATTGCAATCCACGCGGTCCCACAACAGTTGACATCGTAGAAGAAAACACACACAACAAATAAACGCATTGTAATCGTCACTAATTGAACATAAATCACGGATAAGCTGATCCCATGGTTTGTAGCTAAACAAACACACAGTCGCGGTCGGATCAAAACCTTACGTTTTAGATCACTCGGTCATTTTAATTTCTGATGTTTCGGTAAAAATTTGAGCAAGTACTTTCACATGCTCTCGTATGTTCTCTGCATCTTATATTGATGGTTTTTCCTTTTCTTGCGATGTAAAAATTTCATACAATTGTCGCAAGTAGTCAACTTTATGCCTGCACCTTACAAATATCATAAAGCAGGATACGATACAGGGAAAACACTGTACAACTGCCACACAAAATTTCTAAAGATCGTGTTATGAATCTTTAGGAAGAATTGGAAATATAACCACATATAAAAAATTTGCCGGATCGACATACTCAGTGTGGAAGCTTATATAAAACATAAGTCCTAATTAGTATTTTTTTTATATTTTTGACCATGAAAACAGATGAATGTATAAAATCAAAGATAAAACATACACACAAACACGTAACATTCAGTGATCTCTATCCAAACTGGATGTATAACTCAAGTGTCTGGGCATATAACTACAGCGTGCCTAAACATTCATGTGTTTCGCACGCGATTTAGCACTGCCCGCCATATCTTATTCTGGCAAACGGAATTACCTTTGCTATTATGTGACAGAGAATTTCTTCCTTACCTCTTTATTTGTAATACACTGATATGGGAGCAGAATCGAAAAGTATTCATACCAGAAAGTTTAAATTTTACAAATATTATCATCGAAACTTCCTGGCAGATTTAAATTGTGTGCCGGAACCGGGACTCGAACCTGGGACCTTTGCCAGATTCGAGTCCCGGTTCCAGCACACAATTTTAATCTGCCAGGACGTTTCATATCAGCGCACACTCAGCTGCAGAGTGAAAGTTTCATTCTGGAACTATTATCACCCATTGCTGGCACCTCGGACAAAGTTCAGCATCCGGCATAAAATAAGGAGAGATGGCGCTACTATTGAAACGTTAAGCTGTCGACTGAAGCCAGTTCGCCATCTTGCGGACCGAATGAAATGTTTTCAGATTAAAGCACTGTGTGTTTCTTGTCTTAACTTTCATACACTTAAATGACTTTCATTTGTGAGTACGTATTCGATGTAGTATATTTTTGTGGACAAGTACAAACCTTCCAGATAGCTGGAATGTATTAACGTAAAATTTTATTCCATAAGTATGACTCACATATCGTGATAATCAGCATGCTTTACAAGAACTGAAATTGTCAGCTCTAATAGTTCACAGAAAATGCAGAACAAAATTTCTCCAATAATGACAGAACCAAGCTGTATCATTTTCGTAAACTCAGTACTGAATAGTCGATTTTTCTATTTAAAACATACTAAAAATCCTTCCAAAGGTTTCACGTCATCAAATATTCATACTAAAATTCTATACCCTAAGGTTTTGGAAATTTCAAAGCAACCTATATCTCGTAAAAGTGAACTTTATAAGTCATTGAGGGAAAAAGATTGAAAAAAAATTGCAAGTATTAATTTACCAATAAAATTTTTCAGTGTAAAATAGCTCTACTTGCACATTCATAGGTAATGTAATGCATGTAACTTTTTTTTTAATTTTTTTTATTTTATTTTTTTTATTTTTTTATAAAGTACCAGTTTCAGCTTAAAATGCAATGAATACACACTCGTCAACACAAAAATGATAGGCACCGCAATATGACGACAATGGCTTCAATTATGTGGCATTAACGGCATCTCCCCCTATTCCAACTTCCTTGATCCAGGTGTTATATACGTCAATGATATGTACCATTCCACACTCCAAAAGAAAAGAGATTATAAGGCTACTGCATATATAATCACGCTGTGAAAAGTAGCGGTCAAAATTGTAACACTCAACTTTCGGTTTCAGTAAAAGGTGGGTAACTAATATTAATATCTTAACCCTTTAATGCATGACTTTTTATTTTAAACTTTAAAAACCACCGCGATTAATGTATAGTGTATATATAATGAGAAAAATATTGAAAAAATTAGTTAAAATTATTATGCACTACTAGCAACAAGAAGTTCATAGCTGGTCAGCTACAGAGAGCTTCCATGATGTACCCGATGTAGTAAATGTCACTATTGTGCCTGTAATATTTCCAGAAAGTAACTCATAATGCAACAGTAGTACGTGATTGACTACTTTTTCATGGCAAAGGAGGAATACCGATGTAAACAAACGCATATGTTAGGAGTAACTCAATGCAGCTAACTTTCGAAATGATTCAGTAACACCCTGAAATTAATAATTTCTAGGACGAGCTACAGCATAGGTAACACTATGTATACTATCAGCTACAAATGAATTTGTGCTAAAATTTTGTTCAGTTTGAGAGATAATGGAAGAAATAAGGTATGTAGCTGATCAGCGACACTATGCATTATAGGGTTAAAACAGGTAACTGACGCTTGGCCTTTGGATGCCAGGTGATCAACATCTATATCCAGACGTAAGTAGGAATGTAATTAACACATTTAATGTATCTAATCGTAACAAAGCCTTAAATAAAATGAAATAACCATAACACCCACAGTTGCACTCGGCGGTAACCCGAAACAGACTAGATTTTTGGCCGCGGAGGATTAGCCGTGCGTACTGGAGCGCCGTGCTGCGGTGCGCGCGGCCGTTCACCGTCGGGGGTTCGAAATCGTCCTCGGGCTTGGACGTTTGTGCCGTCCTTAGTATAAGGTAGTTCATAAGTAGTTTGTATGTTTAGGGACTGGTAACCTCGTAGTTAAGTCCCATAAGCTTTACAAACATCTGAACGTTTGAACAAGATTTTGGTGCAATAAATACAAGCAAATATTTGCAGTAGCTGGAACTGACTTCTCATTAAAAAGTATTTCGACGTGACTCAAACTGTTTTCATTTGCTTTCATCAAATTGAGCATCATTATTTCGTATTGTATATCTGTTTGTAAACCTGTTGGACGAAACTGCTATGATCATCAGTCCCTAGACTTACAAACTACTTAAACTATCTTACCCTAAGGACACACACATACACACAAACCTACAGTGAGAACGTACTTAATTCATTAGATAATAAATTACACGCAGTAAATATTTTATGTGATTTGTTAAAGCAATTTGATTGTGTGAAGCACAACATACTTTTAAGTAAATTAGATTCCATGCTGACACGAGCTGTGCTGAAAAATAGTTCAAGTCATACGGGAAATAAAGTGTTTCACTGCAATGAACTGGTGAATTATGCCAACAGTCATCGTCAGATTGGCAAGAAATTACATGGGGTGTACATTAATGAGCTTTCATCGGATACACTGCCAGAAGCAGAGTTCGTTCGTTTGCGGATGATACAAGTAATGCAATAAATAGCATGTCGAGTGCTAATGATATTCATGAACATTAATAAATGGTTTATAACCAACTAATTGAAATCAAACTATGAAAAGACTCAATGCATGCACTTCGGAGCATGTAAGAGTTTTCCATCCACCATATGCAAAAAGTGTGAAGAAGAGCAGATAGAAGAGGTTGACTGCATTAAATTCCTGGGATTAAAACTTGATATAAATTCAGTTAGGAGGAGCACACCGCAGAACTGCAGAAACGACTTAACGAATCTGTATTTGAAATCGAGTGTTATCATAAGTAGGAGACATAAAAAATTAAAAAGCTTGCATAATATTCTTACTTGCATTCCGTAATGGTACAATTTTTTGGAGTAAGTCTTCAAGTCAAACAAAATTTCTCAGATCTGCTGGGAGATCTCAATTCAATTCAATTGTTTGTTAAGCTTATGGGACTTAACTACGGGGTCATCAGTCCCTAAACTTACTAACTACTTATGAACTACTTACGAACTAGGACGGCACAAATATCCATGCCCGAGGGGGGATTCGAACCCCCGACCGTAGTGGCCGTGCTGACCGTGACTGGAGCGCCTCAGTCACCTCGGCCACCACGGCCGGCCTGGGAGATCTTCCGGGTTATAAGACCGTGGTCCATAAAACTTTGCAACCGACGGCAAAACTCAGCAGAAGTAGGAATACTTCCGAAAATGAACGGCGCAGCTCTGGACGAAGCGTCAGAAAAAACTGCTAAGTTTTATGGACCTCGGCCTTATAACTCGGAAGATCTACCGGCAACTATGACAACCGGTCGTGAAAATCTCCATTGCATGATCAAAAGTTCTCAGTCTAAAACCATGTAATACGTATTATTTATGGAGCAAATTCACGGACATCCCGTAGAAGCCTCTTCAAAGAACTAATTAACAACAGCCTCTAAGTAGATTTATTCCTTAATGAAATTTGTATATCACTTGATCCAGCAAACATTTCAGCTGACACAGTTATAGGAACAAAAATGATCAATACAAGGACTTCACTTGAGATCGAAAACCGTCCACTACTCAGAAACACACGTTTACAATATTTTACAAGGAACAACAAAAAATTTACGCACAAATAAAGATTAGTTTAAGAGAATCCAGAAAGACTTAAAAGTCTCCTACCCCACTGATGAATTTTTGAATAGCACCAGATGATGTATGTATCCGTATTCACACTATTAGTATTATTGCATCAACTGACACGCTCCACATCCACGAAGATCTCCTCAACATGAAAATAAGAACTCACCTAATCTAATTTAATCTCTACAAATTTCAGTTGTAACCAATATAATGTAATGTATGTTTGTTTGTCTTTTTGCTCGTATTTTATGCACCGGCCATATTGTACATCCGATTACGATATAACTTTGTCGACATATTGCTTGTACTTTCGTGAAGGTTATAGGCATAATTATGTCACTGTACAACATATAGTTTAGGAGAAATGAAGTCATGAACAATTAGAGGCATGAAGAACTGCCACTTCATGAATGAGCTTAAATTTATTACTACTTTCTAATTAATACATTCTGAACATAATTTGCAAATAGTATCCTTTTATGCAAATGAACATAACTACAAAATTAACTATAGTTTATGATATATAACGTCATAAACACTGATATGCGTTGCAAAGTGCCACATCATTTTTGTTAGTATTTTATTCGCTGCCCGTTATTCTGATTAAGCTTTGCACACTCTTCTTCAAAACAAGCGGAAAGACACTATCTACGTAAAATTTCGCTATAGTGCATGGCAGAGGGTACTTTACCTATGAACTTCAACAATATGTACGGTTTTATTTAGATTTTGACAAAAAAATTTACGCTTAACCTTCGAAGTAGAGGAACGTTGAGACTACGTAAGATTTCATACGGTGCATGGCGGAGAGCACCGTGCAATATACTTCCCTTCACTGATAACAGTAAAAGTTAACAGAGTTATAACTTTTAACAGATGGAGGAGGTGATTGACAGAGATAGGGAAGGTGGAGATGGGCAGGTTATGAACAGAGGGAGGGGAGATGAGGAGATGAACAGGAAGAGAAGGACGGAGACAACGAGATGGAAAGAGAGAGAAGAAAAGGGAAGGTACACAGAGGGGAAGGAGAGATGGACCAGTTTAATACTGGAATAAATACATAGCCTGGAACGCCGGATTTTCAGCTAGTAACTGAATAAAATACGTTCCTATATGTGTATTATGTATGATATATCACCTGATAACCTATTTTCTTGGAGCCAAATAGGTCATCGTTAAATCTACAGTTGGGGTCAATATTTTAATATCTGGGATCTTGAAATAGTGAGTGACTGTACATCTAGGCTCTCTGATAAATCGCTCAGGAAAGTGTGGCCGCGGCGGATTAGCAGCGCGTACTGGAGCGCCGTGTTGTGGTGCGCGTAGCCGTCCGCAGTCGGGGTTTAGAATAACCGCTCGGGCATGGTTGTTTGAGTCGTCTTTAGTGTAAGGTAGTTCATAAGTAGTTAGTAAGTTTAGGGACTGATGACCCCGCAGTTAAGTACCTTAAGCTTAAATATTTTGAGGAAAGTGTGACAAAGAGATAAGACGACGAATCATTTTTGTTCGAGCCGTAATGGTCAAACTCACAAACATCTGGCAGAATCGGGCAATATCCAAGACAACAGTGATGAGCCTGGTGGAAGCGTTGGTGTTGCCTATAATCTTATACGGATGCGATAAATGGACCGTGAAAGGTAGTGATAAGAGCCACATTGATGTGGTGTTGGAGGGAGATGCTGCGTGTACCACAGACACAAAGAAGAACAAATGCTTCAATAATAGAACTTCACATTACCAGAATGTTATATCTTCACATCATATTATGAAATCATTCAAACGGTTAAAATCTTATAAAATAATTGTAAGGTTAAAACCGATTAAAAGTCTCGTTCTCCGCTTCAGCTGTTTTATTGTGGTCGTTTTAGAATTTCACAACCGGTTTCTTGTCTTATAGACACATCACCAGGTGATTTGAGTGCAAAATTTAGTGGGAATTCTAGTCTCTCATAAAAATTGATACTGCATGTTTTTGTCCATGGTAAAATGTTGGTATGTCATATTAAAATCAAGGTCCATATGGCATTATAATAGTCATTGTCGTCTAGGTTTGGACAGCGGATATGATCAAACTAACTAATTCGACTGGATGTCTACCTTAGAAGACATTGACTGTTATAACGCCATATGGACCTTGAATTTAATGTGACATTTAGAGGTGCCCACAGGTGGGACGGGAGGGTTCATGACGCAAATTGCATCATTAAAATTTCTGGGGGGAGGGTGAAAAATTAGTACTTTTGGCCACTCTAGGAGGAGGGGGGGGACTTAATAAAACAAATTACAATACGTTAAGTGAAAGAAATTTAATTTGAATATTAAATGGCAAAACAGGTGTGCATGTGGAGGGGGGGGGGAAGTCATTGGCCAAAGGGGAGGGGGGTGGAGGGAGTGCTTCTGATGGTAACATTTTACCGCCGCGCTGGAGTAGCCGAGAGGTCTAAGGCGCCTCGCTGCAGAGCGCGCAGTTGCTCGCCGTCAGAGGTTCGAGTTCTTCCTGGGGCATGGTTTGTTTGTATAGCTTATGGGACTTAACTACAGGGTCATCAGTCCGTAAAGTTACAAACTACTTATGAACTAATACTAAGGACGGCACCAATATCCATGCCTGAGGGGATTCAAACCTCTGACAATAGCGGCCGTGCAGACCGTGACTGGAGCGCCTCAGTCCCATCGGCCACCGCGCCCGTCCTGGAGTATGTGTGTGTGTGTGTGTGTGTGTGTGTGTGTTGTCCTTAGGTTAGTTTACCTTAGTTTAAGTAGTTTGTAAGCTACGGACTGATGACCATGCAGTTTGGTCCGATAGATTTACAAACATTTGAACATTTTACCATGGTCTATGCTTTTTAATATAAATACTGCTGGGATTACGTGTCAATGCCCCTGCTTTGAACCTTTGAACATGCGGTATCAGTTTTTATGAGACTCTAGAATTCCTACTACGTTTTGTATTCCAATAACCTGATGATGTGTCTATAAGACAAGAAACCGGCTGGGAAATCCTAAAAGGACCACAATAAAACAGCTGAAGGGGAGAACGCGACTTTTAATCAGTTTTCCATCTTATAATTATTTTATAAGATTTTAACTGTTTGACTGTCCCTTTTAATATGTATAACTTGTTTAGCTGTGGATGTCCTAGGTATAAGATTGTATGTATATTAAGAAAGGCTGAAAGTCGCTGTGAATGGAGACATCTGACTGAAGTTTCAACTATCTACGAATGAGGAAATGAGGTCACGACACTCACAAGGAAAGTACTTGGGCTCGAACAAACACATATACACCAAAATCGTATGAGAGATAATGTAAAGATCCCTTATTGCACTACTGATAATCCCGCATCTGCAAAACTCTGCAGTCGTCCGTTAGAGGCTTCTGCGTGTGCCATGCTGCATTGCACCTTGACGTGTCGTTTCGCCAGTAGGGACGGTGCAGTGTGCCTCGAATTTGCGTTTTCTGATGTTATGTGTGGTGAAGCGTCAGATGGGGCGGTGATTGGTAATCAATCCTGCTAATGTATTGCGATAAGTTGAGATGAATTTACGAAGAACCCTTTTTCGTGAGATGGTATTAGTGTAGAAGATGAATTATTTGCATGCTTTCTCGTATCTTTTATGGTACAAAAATATGAGCATAAGTTAGATACTGTTGTTACAAACTCAGAATAATGATAATAGCGATAATGACGAACAACTCATTGCAAGCGGTAGTGCTACGGTAAGTGCGGGAAGAGGCGATGAAAGCAGTGGCAGTGAATACCAACAGTCTTTCGGGAAGCCGGCCGCGGTGGCTGAGGGGACTGAGGCGCTTCAGTTACGGTCCGCACGGCCACTACGGTCGGAGGTTCGGATCACCCCTCGGGCATGGATATTTGTGCCGTCCTTAGTATTAGTTAGTTCATAAGTAGTTTGTAAGTTTAGGGACTGATGACCCCGTAGTTAAGTCCCATAACCTGTACAAACATTTGAACATTTTTTTCTTTCTGGAAGAAGGTTAAAG
Source organism: Locusta migratoria (assembly GCA_026315105.1). Lineage (NCBI taxonomy): Eukaryota > Metazoa > Arthropoda > Insecta > Orthoptera > Acrididae > Locusta > Locusta migratoria. The sequence goes on along the minus strand of CM048744.1, from coordinate 274,268,991 downwards.
TTGCAACTATCATCACTGCTTTTGATGACAAGTGCAATGATTATTGCATAAGTTATAGTTAATATATCTGCATTAGGTATGGCGTCTGCAATTACATCTACAGTGCTAACTAGAGTATGGTTGCAGACCTTTGCAGAAAAACCACACCCATCAGCACACGTGTACGTAGAGATCCTATAACCAAACGTTCATACAGCTATGTTTGTTCGAGCCCATATACTTTCTTTGTCAGTAATGAGTGAAACGACTAATGATGGTGATCCCTCCGTTGCAAAATTTGTAATGGACAGACGAAGAGAAAAGAAAGCGACCCAATAAAAGTGGTCGGAAAAACGAAACAAGTAAAACCGGAGAAGACGATGTCGTGGTGTTTCCTCGGCGTCGGCTGCAGCACAAACAGCGCTGGTGTTTCCTGCAGCAGCGCTGGGGAGAAGAACCCCGGCCGGGGTGGCTGCGGTCTGTGGGGCCGACTGATCCAATACAAGTGCGGCCCATGAATGATTCATGCGGCCGCGGATCGGCGCTGTTAGCCGTGGCTCCGAGGTCGCCCATCCTTTATTAACGTCCGCCTTATTAAGGAGCTCTGCTCTGCGCGACGCGACACCCTAATGGCGGCGCGGCGCCCGGGACTTGCAAATTAGATCGCCGATTCCGCCGCTCCCGTTTTAAGTCACCGGCGCGTAAAGTGTCCGGCCAACTGCGACCCACAGTCCTCTACTGTTACTACCCTGTTACCATTAGCCGACGTCTTGTAAATAGCGAATTGCGTAAGTTAGAGAAGAGATCTAGACACACTATCAAGTGGAGGTCAGCGGGAGATAATAGTCTATACCGCAGTCGTACTGTCGTACTGTCGTACTTCAGAGATCAGTAATTTCGTGTAGAGATAATGTCCCCAAAGGAACAATCGGGGTTTAATTTCGGCTGGAACGCATCAGAACGGCGTACAGGCACATCCTAAGGCATTTCCATTGAACTCATAAATGTCAGTACTCTCTTTCTCTTTAGCCATATTCCCGCAAACGCAGGGTCGGCTTTGTTAATCGGATTTGGCATGTAAGTATTTACAGGGGAGGATGATTCTCTTCCTGCCCCCTGGGAGAAAATGTGAATCCTAAATGTCTGCTAATAGCGCAGGTGCCCACTGGCCACTGACGCAAAACACAAACACACACACACACACACACACACACACAAACACAAACACCCGAGATATTAGGTCCTGTTTTGCCAATTAATATTGAAATTAAATTTTTTTTCGCGTTTTATAAAGCTCCCAGCCTGGCCAAAAGTACTAAATTACAATGACGCTATTTTTAGGTTAGATTAGATGTACTTTTCGTTCCAGTAGATCCGTATTGAGGAAATCCTCTTGGAAGTCAGAACAAAATACACAATATATACTTACAAAAAGTGTACCTTCCACAGATCCCAAACGTAATTTGCCCTTGTGGATCAGGAATTGGTCATGAAAAACAATTATCTTAAGAATATTTACATTTTATAGGGCCCAAAACGTATTACTGCATACTAATATATTTTATATATATATATATATATATATATATATATATATATATATATATATATAAATTTTTTTTCAACACTGTTTTACAATGATCACATTACTGCACAGAACTTGTACTGAAGTCAAACTGAACACAGTATTCATATTTCTGAATACTATATATAATGACTTACATCAATCACTTCTGGTAACAAATTCATCAATGGAGTAGAAGGAGTTGGCCACCAAAATATCCTATAGGCTCTTTTCTAAATGTACTTTATTGTGAGTTAAATTTTTTTGGGTTGCTGGCATATTATTGAAAATGTGTACTGCTGAATATTGGACACATTTCTGAGCCAAAGTAAGTCACTTTAAATCCTCATGCATGTTATTCTTGTTTCTAATATTGATCCCAAGGACTGAGCTATTGGTTTGAAAAGAAGACATATTTTATGGACAAATTTCATTAGAGAATAAATGTAATGGGTAGCAGTAGTTAGTTCCTTAAATAGCCCTCTACATGATGTTCATGATGTTCTTGAGTTAACACCACAAATGATCCTTAACGGACGTTTTTTGGCATGACACCTTCCCCCCCCCCCCCCCCCCCTTCCGAGGTCACCGCTGGTGGAAAGTGTTATACGGTGTGAAACCGTAAAGTGCAACGAAATGTTTGCGAATCGTGTAACTGAGGTGAGACCTGTGGAAAACCGCCTAAAAACCACATCCGGCTGCCCGGCACTCCGACCCCTTTCGTTAATCCGCTGGGCGGATTCAAACCGGGGCCTGTACGCCTCCGCCGGCCGCTGTGGCCGAGGAGACTGAGGCGCTCCAGTCACGGTCTGCACGGCCACTACGGTCGGGGGTTCGAATCCCCCCTCGGGCATGGATATTTGTGCCGTCTTTAGTATAAGGTAGTTGATAAGTAGTTTGTAAGTTTAGGGACTGATAACCCCGTAGTTAAGTCCCTTAAGCTTAACAAACATTTGAACATTTTGATTTGTACGCCTCCCCGTCTCGGAAAACGGTGAGTTAGACCACACGGCTAACCTAACGTGTCTGTAAAATATCAGTCTCTCAAATATTGACCATTAAATTAAACCGAAATTGTTCCGTACTACTAAAAATTACAATGGGCAAACAACATCAATCTATAGACAGAAGCGTGCATCGAACTTTGTTATAATGTGTATGAAACTGAACCCATCCGCTTGTAAAAAAATTTAAAGGAATTGCAGACAAATGACATTTAAAGGTTTTACTAAATATGTAACTCACTTTCTCAAGTCGGTCTTTCGTTTCCGCCCTCTTAGCTCAGTTGACAGCGTCGCCGACTACCACGCAAGGGACGCGGGTTCGATTCATGACAGGTTTTGCCTATTCTGTTGTCTTCGTAATCACTTTCATTACCATCGACACGCAAGTAGCCGCCGTGGCGTCAAGTAAAAAGACTTGTTCCGAGCGACCGGATAATCCCAGACGGGATCTCCCGGCCGAAAATGCCAGAACATCGTTTCATTTTATTTTGTTTCGGAAACTCTCAATTGAAAGTGATGACGTTGGACCAGCAATATCTCCATCGTCATTCATTGCTAAATGGTTCTTCTAAATACAGTCAGAGATCAGGTACAATCCAACTACCTCGCCTGTGAGAGAGGTGGAAGCAGATGAACACTGTTCAATAATCAGACACCTGACGTTTTAGAAATTCATCATTGCGAACAATCATAGTGACTTATGCACGATATTTACTGCTCCTTTGAGAATGTTCTGTAACTAAACCGTATCTCTCTGTGTACATAAGTGACAGTAGATTAATACGCAAAAGAACATCATTAATGTGTAGGACTGTTGAGTACCTGTAAAGTTACAGAATGTTCTTTGAGCATTTGTTATACAACAATAATTGGTAATAACATCCACAATCTTTTTTGTTATCCTCATGACAGGTTTAGGAAATAATTACCATGATTAAAAAGTGAAAATATCCATGTTGGATGTCAATTGTACCAGTAGAGTACATTGGCGGTTTACAAAAAGGGTAAGGCGCACTAGCTAGGCAATTCTGAGGGGGAGAAAACCGGGATATTCAACATGCAGTGTTGTGTATTTCAAATATTTTCATGTATAGTAACCAATTTAGTGAGAATGGAGTACATTTTTTATGTTCTACAACAGTAACAAATTAATAACCTAATAAACAATGAACTTCGTTACAGTTCAGGAAAAAGCCAGCACAGGATAACCAAATAATGCACTGTGTCGCATTTTTTACTATTATTTACAGAAATTATGCTAGTTGATTTTAAAAGAAATGCGACCATGGCCATTTAGACTATACTTTCATTACCAATTCAATATTTGGGGTGACAAAGAGAAGCGCATTTGTTAAGACTTGATAGTAATGTAACATTACTTGCAAAGATGTGTATGGCTCAACTGAATTTTTGCATCCAAACAATATAATTAACGATTAAAAGATAAAAAAATAATTTTTGAAATTATTGGCAATCTTTATTTACAATATACTGATGGGGACAAGCGGTAGGTTCGCAGCTTTATGCCAGGATAAGGCGTGGTACCTGGTGGAATGCCAGAGGACACTAGTAAAACAGTATTACTGTTTACAAGTTTATTCAACTGGATACAAGATTCAGTAGGTGCTAGCTCGACAGGGGCTGGATCAGCAGGTGTCGTCTCGTTCGGCGATGTTAGCTCATCGCCTCGCAGCGACTGTTATACTGTTCCGATGGACGAGCCCGCACCGCGACGTCTGGGTGTTGAAGCAAAGACTGCCAGGAGAAGTCCCCTGTCTCAGCATCTGCTTGGGTGTCCATGCTAGGAACCACTTGGGTCGGATGCTATGGTGACAGATGAACTCTTCTGACAGGTACTATACTACTGTAATTTTGATAATAATCTTCCATCTATTTGTAGTGCGCAATGGAAAAACTGACTTTCTTGAATATCAGTCTCAAGACCGCTTTTATTTTCTGAAACATGACCGGTTTCGGGAAAGCTGCTCATCTTCAGATCAAATTTATGAAGTTAGAGTAACCTGTCCTGTGATGAACGAATGTTCACAGTCGTTACTCACATTCGTTCATCACAGGACAGGTTACTCTAACTTCATAAATTTGATCTGAAGATGGGCAGCTGTCCCGAAACCGGTCATGTTTCAGAAAATAAAAGCGATCCGGAGACTGATATTCAAAAATTTTATTGATATGACGATCGCAGAAACTCCCTCGAGAACCGTAAGTCTTGCTTTGATAAAACTGACTTTAATGTACACTTGGCACCTGCAAGGAACATATCAACAGCATGTCACGCAGAAAGCAGAAAGATCCTCAAAATAATGTTTGTGAACCTAAAGGGACTTAACTGCAGGGTCATCAGACCCTAAACCTTTCTTATGATTTACATTATACTAAATACGGCACAAACATCCATGCTCTAGGGGGGATTCGAAAACCCAACGCGGAACGGCCTCGCGCGTCGGAGCATGCATAGCACATCAATGCGCTAGGCCACTCCGTCGTGGCCAGAAAGATGCTCCTTGTCTACTTACAATCGGTGTAACTTTATCACTCATGTAAAGATAGACATATATGACATCTCTGGTACGAAAAATCTTATAAGAAAGTGTATCTAGTGAGGCTCAGTTTGGGTACTAACATGATGTCGCTAGCGCTAGTTACTGAAATAAAAAATAATTATTTATTAACTGCAATATTTTTCAAGAAGGCAAACTAAATTTATATTTCCAAGTTCTGGATAGGTTGACTGCATACATAAACTTTTGAGAAAAGATGCAAACAATTTCAAAATAAGGTCGGTAGGATGGCTGAAGAACCGCTCCTAATTGACTTTAAAATTAATTCAGTTCCGATGTCAGACATGTAACGCAATGTTAAAAAAATGTTTTAAATGATGAAAATAATAGTCAACATTGCAAATTTAACAATTTATTAGATAACCAGTTTAGATCTCTGGTGAAATTATCCTCAGACCTAGTCGTCTCGCTGTTGATATCCAGGTGATGAGCGTGTGACTGCTGATCACCTGGTGATGGTCAGTCCGTAGTAAGATACCATCACGCACTATATGAAATCTTTTGTAGACAGTTGTGTGTTTCTTGTTTTGAAGGTCAAGTGTGAAAGATGTAACCAAGATCTGAAGAAATCAATGAAGGTCTTTTGTAAAGTACTCTCTGCCATGCACTCTACGAATTATGTAGAGATTGCCATTTGCTTGTTAAGAAGGACAAATGTGCAAAATTTTATGGTAACATCCCGTAAACGGTATTTATGGAGATATGTCAACGATGTCATTTCTGTCGTTAGTTATAATCAAGATTACACGTTTTCTCTCGTTTGCGGGTATTTTACTGGCGCAAAAAATTTATGATCACAATTTGTTAAGCGAGTTTTATACTGTGTTAAGCTAATGGGAATTAATGTTGCTATTCATGTGATGAGCGTGCGACTGCTAATCACCTGGATATCAACAGCGAAACGACTAGGTCTGAGTATGATTTCACCAGAGATCTGAACTGGTTACCCTATCTAATAAATTGTTAAATTTGCGCACTTGACTGTTATTTTCATCTTTTAAAACATTACCAGTTCGCTGTCTTCCAAATAAGGAAACTATGATTTCTAAACTTGTTCAAAATGTAATATTATTACTGCTTGGAGATGATTGGAATTCATTTAAAGTGTCCGGACACAATACCATTAACTGTGACAATGGCTGCTATCTGTGTCTTTACTGAAATCAAAACTAAATCTTTTCAGTCATGATCTACTGCTGCCGATCACACGTTCGCTGTTTCTTCATGAAGTCAAGAACGGCGTGTTAATCCTAGTCTGGCTATATATTGGTATGGTATGTCAGTCTCAGACTAATCCAACGATATCTAATCCAGTGTGTTTATGTTCACACCGCATATTGAGTATCTCGGTCACCACTATGACAGTACATAAACCTTGGTATTCTCCACTGGAGATTTACGAAGATTCTCTTTACAACAGCACCACTCCTTTCAGTATAATACTGTACAGGAGTCTTGATCACCTCTCCCCACAAGAAATCGCTGCGAGATTGAGTCGCACCCCTAGCTTGCATGCATAGTGACACACACAAAAGGTACGAGCGAGAGTGAGATAATTTCGTTCATTTTGCTCCGTATATCAGCTAGTGATGCCAGCGCTTCCATGCCAGTGGATCACCTACCAATCAGATGTTGTGTCTTAAAACGCAGTATGGCTCGCCGGCCAATAGTGAGTCGGTTAATGTTTCGTTTAGGTGCCTCCTTTCCAACTTATGGCGCCAGCTTGGAATTTGTGTGAGAATTCTGTCTGCCTCTCTGCCTCCGACTAAAAGTTGTGAGTAAACATATTGTGTTCCGAACTGTATTGTGGGTTGCTATTAAAAGGGTTTAATGCAACCGTATTTCCCTGAGATGGAAGGGGGATTTTTAAGAGTGTTTTGTCCCAAAGATCGTCCGGGGCGACCCAGTGGAGTGGCGACCCTTCACCCACCTGCTTCTTCTCTCTGGCTGCCGCCACCAAGGCAACTTGCCTAGCTTTATATAAACAAGAGCAGCATGCGTGTGTGTTCACTGAGTAAGCTCCAGCCTCTATTACCTCATTACACTTGTGACATGATGTCATAATTTGCATATTAAACTGTAATTATTAGCCTTAAAAAATGCCGTGCCTTATTGAGTTTATATTCAAACGATTAATCTTGACGAGTAGAATGTGATTCTAAGGTCAGGATATGCAGGAAATGACAATGAGGAGAACTTGACTCCTTACACTCTGGATACCGCTGGTAGGGTTAGCAACAAAGACCAAGTCACTATACTTTTGAAAGCAGGAGTTGATATACAGAAAACGGCTGAACCTATGACGAATGGAATGGTTTGTAATGACTGAATGTGTCCTATTTGTGAGCGCAGTATCCACTCAATGAGCCCTCTAACTGCTGACGTATCCTCGGTGTTATTCAGTTTTGTCACATAGTTACTTGTAGTTATGAAATGTTTACAAGCCGACGAATATACCTTCTCTCCCTCTCCTGGTTGTCCATCACAGTCAACAGTCTGTTGACTGTAGGCTTTCAGCTCGCCGAAGCACCATCTGCTGTTGTCAAGTGGGACTAACGTCGCATTTACGACAGAGCCGACGACCTACTTCCCCTTAGCTTGGCTGGCGATTGCTCGAGCAATCTAAGATATTAACAAGTTTCTCTGTCAATTTTGTGGTATAACAATAGCGATCCACCCAGACTTCGAATGGATGCAACTTAGCTCTATTGCGACTCTGTGCTGTTCGTTTGTGTACGCTTCAAAAACTCAGCACCGATTGAGCTCAGGGTTTGACACAACATTTCATTCTACTACATGAATGTTTTTAGATACTTCTTTGATTGATATATGCTTCTAAATAAACATATATATTACAATTTTGCGATTTTGATAACATTTCTCCATCCAAAAATTTATATAAGTACATATATGACAATTAATAAAAAATTGCCCTGTTAAGACAAACGTCTATGCCGGTGTAAGAATTTCGTAGCATTTGTTCACGAACGTTTGGAGATATGTAATTATGAACATCTACATTTACAAACGTAAATGATCATTTGTTCAAAATCTGAAATCTTCCAAAATTCTTTACAGATTGCAATGAAATCCTAACACAATTCATACTAGAAGAAAGAATAGCAACATAAATTCCCATTAGCCTAACACAGTATAAAACTCGCATAACAAATTGTGATCATATATTTTTTGCGCCAGTAGAATACCCGAAAACGAGGGAAAACGTGTAACCTTGATTCTAACTGACGACAGAAATGACATCGTTGACAGATCTCCATAAATAACGTTTATGGTATGTTACCATAAAATTTTGCACATCTGACTTTCTTATCAAGCGGAATGGCAATCTCTACATAATAATTCGTTGGGTGCATGGCAGAGAGTACTTTACAAAAGACATCCAGTGTTTTCTTCAGTTCTTGGTTAAATCTTTCACACTTGAGCTTCAAAAGAAGAAACACACAACTGTCCAATGATGTGTCTGATTTTGCAGTAGAATGGTATAGGAATGATATGGAAACAGAATCACATTTGAGGAAATGGAGATAATGGTCAATAGATTGCAGTGCAATAAAGTGGCTGGGGTGGTTGAAATTAAGCCGTAACTCGTCAAATACGGTGGGAGTTCAGGTTGTAAAGTAACAAAAACCAGCCCCTTTCATTAGACAAACCCGATACCAAAGTAAAGTGAAATATGTGATTCCCAATACAGTAGATAAATTAAGTCACTTTATTTTCTAATGTTGCTAAGTTTGAATTTTGACAACAAATATTTCAATCTAGTGTGACATGTATTTCCAATTTACTGGTAGTATACCCTCTGAATTTATGTTAGCATCAATTATTTCAGTCATGAGACAATTTAATTAACACTGAAAATAAAAGCATAGTTTTAAAATATGTTTACACCTATTTTGTTATAAAAAGTTAATTGTTTTCTTAAGAATTATTCTTATAAACAAATGTCGTAAAACATAGGCTCCACTTTATAACTTGAAATGCTGTAAATTAAAATTTATTGATTGTAAGTCTGATAAAATTAATTTTAACAATGAATTAGTTATGCTTCTGATTGTTGGATTATATATATATATGACTAGGGGAGAAGGATCGGGAGGTCAGTTTTCGATGAGTTTTTGGAAGTAAAGTCTGTAACATCTTGTGCAATAAACCTGATTATACCGCAAACGTTGTTGTGTGTGGAGTTTAATTATGAGCGAGTTGAACCCTTTTCCACACTAACTTTACCACAGCAGTTATGGTTTGGATCCGGCATGACTGAAATGGACCATGGCAGCAGCGAGCATAACCAGCGAAATTAAGTTAAGTACTGAGTCAAACCCCAACTTTTACAAACAAGAAACATTTTTTACAAGTTCTCAAATGGTTACACAGAATAATTTAAAAGGCATGGGAGTCAGGACAGGTTCTGTCTGATTGGACAAGAGTGGCCAATTTTCAAACATGGAAACAGAAAAGATTGTAACAACGATCAATGCATCTCTTTAATCAGCGTTGTGGGAAAAATATTCTCAGGTATTATTGAAAGGAGAGTGCGAGTATTTGTAAACAAGTTAGATGAAAATCTGTGTGGGTTTGGAGAAGTGCTAAGAGTGGAAAAGGCTTATGACCGTGTTCCTAGGAGAAATCTGCTGACAGTTCTAGAAGATTATGGTATAGGAGGCAAACCTCTGCAGGCAATTAAAGGTATGTACGTAGACTGTCAGGCAGCAGTTAGAGTTGACTGCAAATTAAGTTTAGACTAGTATCAGGGGTAAGAGAAGACTGTAACCTGTCACCAGTGTTGTTCGCACTATTCATGGATCATATGTTGAAAACAGTAGCCTGGCAGGGCGGGCTTAAAATAGGTGAAAACTAAATAAGCAGTCTTGCATATGCAGATGATTTAGTTGTGACGGCAGATTCGACTGAAAGGTTAAAAGCTAATATTTCAGAGCTCGGTGTAAGAATTATGATATGAAGATCAGCATCTCCAGTGCGAAAGTAATGTCTGTGGGAAAGAGATTTAAACAGACTGAATGCCAAATAGGAGGAACAAAGCTAGATCAGGTAGAGAGTTTCAATTACCTGGACTGTATTTTCACACAGGATGGCAACATAGTGAAAAAACGTGAAACAAGGTGTAATAAAGCTGATGCGGTGAGTGCTCACCTAAGGTCTAATCTATTCTGCAGCGGAAGTCAGTACAAAGAGTAAGCGTTGCACCGCTCTATCTTTCGACCAACTTTGTTGTATAGGAGTGAAAGCTGGGTGGGTACAGGTTACTTTATTCAAAAGGTTGAGGTTACAGGTATGAAAGTAGCAAGAATTATTACAGGTAGGGGAGACCGGGGCACGTTTTCCACTATTTTACATTTTTATTTTTGTACTTTTTTATTTTTATCGGTTTTGAGGTAACAGCGGAACATTATATTTCCTATACCTTTATCTACAGTCTTGTATAGATATTTTTGAAAATAGTAAATATCCTTCTTGGCAAAAAATGATTTTGTCTGACCATGTTTGTGATATTCCTGGCCTGTGGCCACTTCATATTTCTTAAACGCGGAAGAACGACAACAGTGCAGCATATGTTGAAATGTGGGGTGGGGAGCAGTAGCATATGGCGCAGTAGGTGCTGGTTCCCGTGGGAAAGCCCGCCTATGTTACTGGTGCTCTCCTCGCATTGGCTGCTGCATTTCACGTCACGTGATTTCTTTTGAAATTACTATTGTTTATTATAAACTAAATATTAATTATTCAGAGCTGAGAATTTATTATAAATATCTCTCAAGGACAGGCTAGATTTGGACAGTTTAAAAAGTTTAAGTTGCCTTCTATTATTGTAACAAGAGAAGAGCGATTTTGCAGAAGGCGCGCGACGGCCCTGTTTTGGCGCGAAATAGAGCGTCAGGTGCCCTCTCGCAACGCTCCGCAGTTTCAGTCTCGAGCTGACCACTATACGCGACGGACCGCACCGGTCATGAGTAAAGATTTTTGTAAAAGTGATAACAGTCGAGGTCTCAACATGAACTATGGGCAGCATAGGCCGTATCATATTAACAATAGTTGCTCATTTTTTTATTATTTACTTAATAAATGGCAACCCTAACAATTAAAAATCTCGCGAGTCACTTATTATGCTTCCATCATACAGAACTTATTTTAGCCTCACATGTACGCTGTAGAAGAACCAACGACCTGTGTGCTGTCTTCTGCGCTGGGGACACAACTATAGAAGACAACAGGTCAGTCAGAACCCTATGCTGTCCATAAAGTCTTGGACAGCAACTACAGCACCTCGTGCGTACTGTAGGGCGGTACAAACGCACACTGCTACGCAACAGCATCCGCAAGGATGTGGAGGTTTTTGGGGACTTGTGGGAGGAAGCAGTATTAACTTCTCCGTCCGCAAATAAAACCCTAGAAAGCTTGTATGTTGCGTTGGAAAATTTGCCCCGTAAGCGGGGCAAGTTTTCCAGCTTACGTACAGGGGCAAATTTTCCAACTATACTTTAAATGGTAAAACAGAGATAATTATCTTGAATTCACTGAATATGTATTTTTATTATGCATTTACAATACATTACAAAAGAAAGATAGTAAACGTAACCACACTAAATAAAAATAAATGCTACTGAAAGGTTTTAAAAAATATGTGACTCAAATATTTCACAACTACAGACATTTTTTAACAAAACTCATACTCATTGTCTGAATGATAATGTAAGGAAACAAAAAAAATGCAACATTCCCTTTCGTACAGTCTCCATGCGCACATTTCTTGCAGTTCTTGCACAGCACCCACTTTTCATTTGCTTTAGACTTGGCGTTAAGACTCAAAGCAATAAAGAAAATGTGCCCCGTATGCTCTGGGAAAACGTGCCCCGTCACGATATTCGGAACTATAACACTACGTCTATGAGTAACCGTGTAAGCTATTTACAAAACAAATGCACAGTTACGTGAAAAAAGAAACCCACTTTTTGTGCGTGTAGTGTCAAAATAATGGGTTTAACGCTAGTATGTTTATTTGAAGTTTCAATACAAATGTGAAAGTTTACTCATCTTTGCAAAAATGACGAAAACGGCCCTGCCGAAGTTGTGACTGCTGGTACAGCACTGAAAATTTCCTAAATGAACCTCGCTTAGTTGCTACTTCCTACATTATCGACGGTGGTACCATCTAGCGGTTTGTTTCGAAACTAAAGGGAGTTGGAAAACCTGCCCCTATGAAAAATGTACCACGGTCTCCCCTACTAATAGATGGGAATAATGGCAGGAGGGTGTCCATAATGAGGAAATCAAAGAACTTGCAATGAACACCATAGTTGAAGCAGTCAGAGAGAACAGGCTATGGTAGGGTCATGTTACACGCATGGGAGAAGCAAGGTTACTTAAGAGACTCATGAGCTCGGCAGCGGAGGGTACGAAGAGTCGCAGTAGACCAAGGAGAAAGTACTTAGATTCGGTGAAGATTGATTTTCAATGAGAAGGCTTAACTTCAGTCGAGGCATCAATGTTAGTAACTGAATATGGAATCATGGAGAAATTGTACTATGCTCCAGACTGAACGCTGAAAGGCATAATGTCTCTAATGGTGATGATGATGATTATGAAGATGATGATGATGTGTATATTTGTTTTATTCTGTGCTTTATCTGCCATTCTGTCATTTCTTCAAGATGGGATTCATCCAATTGAAACTTTCCTACAATTTGTTTGAGGAAAAAAGAAACAATTCGACACAATCGCGAATATACTGAAACCAAATTACTCTAATTTGAATTGCTTACTTGTAGAAATTATTTATCCACTGTTTCGGAATCAATCATTCTGGAATGGAATGAGGTCGTAATTTCTTGTTTTGAAAAGTCACTTTCTGGTGCTTTTTAATGCATTCATCGCAACGTTTGGAGATGTATAGTATTTCCTGCTTTTCATTAGAATATTTACTTGTTTCAGTATGTCTTCTGTTAGTCCACTTCCTCTTCGCTTCTCTCTGTCCACCTCCTCCTGATATAAACAGTGGCAGGGTACGATACATTAACTTTTCGTAAATTTTGTATTTGATTCAACCTTTATTTAATTCATCTCCTCCTTTTCCCTTCTGTGTTTACGTACTCATCCCCCCTATCTATCAGTTTCCTCTGAACTCTTTCCTTTTTCATCTCTTCCTTCCATCCAACATCACCTCCTCCTCTCGTTAATTACCTCCTCATCACTTGACCTATAATCTCCTCACCACCACCAGGTTCATTTACTTCCCTACCCCTCTGTCCACCTCCTCTTCACTAAGTCTATGAGAAAATATAAATATCCTCAAAATTACATGATGTTTCGTCAAGCTTATTACAAGGTAACGGCTACCATGCACCAATGCACCATATAGTTCCTTGAACTTCTCCATGAATGTATATACTCCTTGCCATTCAAATTGATACATACGTGAAATTTAACTGGCAGCAAGAAAATGCTATGATATGCAAATGATTAGCTTTTCAGCGGATTCAAACAAGGTTGGCGCCGGTGCCGACACCTACAACGTGCTGACATGAGGAAAGTTTCCAGCCGGCCGCGGTGGCCGAGGAGACTGAGGCGCTCCAGTCACGGTCAGCACGGCCACTACGGTCGGGGGTTCGAATCCCACATCGGGCATGGATATTTGTGTCGTCCTAGTTCGTAAGTAGTTCATAAGTAGTTTGTAAGTTTAGGGACTGATGACCCCGTAGTTAAGTCCCATAAACTATACAAACATTTGAACATTTTTGAAACTTTCCAACCTATTACTCATACAATAACAGCAGTTGACCTTCGTTGCCTGGTGAAACGTTGTTGTCATGCTTCGTGTGAGCAGGAGAACAGCCTATCACTACGTTTCCGACTTTGATAAAGGTCGGATTGTAGCTTATCGCGATTGCGATTTATCGTGGCGCGACATTGGTCGCGATTCAATGACTGTTAGCAGAATATGGGATCGGTGGGTTCAGGAGGGCAATACGGACCGCCGTGCCGGATCCCAACGGCCTCGTATCACTAGCAGTCGAGATGGTAGGTATCGTATCAGGATGGCTGTAACGGATCGTGCAGCCACGTCTCTATCCCTGAGTCAACAGATGGGGACGTTTGCAAGACAATAACCATCTGCACGAACAGTACGACGACGATTGCTGCAGCATGGGCTATCAGCTTGGAGACCATGGCTGCGGTTACCCTTGACGCTGCATCACAGTCAGAAGCGCCGGCGGTGGTGTACGCAACGACGAATCTGGGTGCACGAATGGCAAAACGTCATTTTTCGGATGAATCCAATTTCTTTTTACAGCATCATGATGGTCGCATCCGTGTTTCGCGACATCGTGGTGAACGCTCATTGGAAGCGTGTATTCGTCATCGCCATACTGATGAGTCACCGGGCGTGATGGCATGGGGTTCCATTGGTTACACGTCTCGTTTACCTCTTGTTCGCATCGACGGCACTTTGAACAGTGGCCGTTACATTTCAGATGTGTTACGACCCGTGGCTCTACCCTTCATTCGATCCCTGCGAAACCCTATATTTATCAAATAAATTAAAGCTCCTGAGCCCCCAGACAAAGTGAATATTTGTCGCAAATTGTTTTCACACCATGTGGCTGTCTCAAACACCGTTTATGTTCATGCCTATGCGACGACACGTGTTACATTAACAAAACACAGTCACTTTAATTTAGTGTGATGCACACCTTGTTCCACCGGCTAAATATTCACAACACACAGTAGCACTCGATACAACTTGGTGCAGTCTACGACGAGCAACCACACTTGGCAATTGTCACACAAAAATCTATAGTCTCCACCTGGAGATCCACATGCCGACTGTCGTAGCGCGACGTCGCTCGGCCAGCTACACCACTTGCTCCCAACTCGTCACTTCCAGCCCTCGCGCGCGCGCCAAAAGCCCAACTGCCGGGTTTTTCCCTACGTCATCAACTTCGCCATGTAAGCTGTTCTAACCGACTTCCAACGTACAGCGCTCAGCCAATACATTTCTAAAACTTTACTTAAAATCAAAATAATTGCACTACACATTAAACAAATTTCTTATTATGTTTTTATATTGGTATAAACATCCTTTGCACTATTTATTACAATCGTGCAATTTCTTATATCACAGATAAGTGATTTAACTGAATATTTCAAGATAAAATACACAAGATTAATTGAAAATAAAATGAGAAATAGTTAATATATTAGTTTTATAAACAAACATTGCCATGCTAGATGTGTAACTGTCTTGTATTCATTGGTAATTTATTACTTTTCATTGTCAATTAAACATATTACGCCAGATGTGACTATATCAGCTAATGTATTGTTTATTTATCAACAGGCTATTTTGTAATGAGGGCCTTAAAGGTTCCTGACTGCATCCTATTACTTCAAATGCCAGTCGTATTAGAATATTTTATTTCACTCTGTGCACTGCACTGCACCTGGCACTCGCCATTGTACCTCTCTCCCCTCACTGGAAACGAACCTGGAAAATCCTAAGCTGGAACAAGCCACCAACGTCGGCCTGCTCGCTGGCTGGCAGTCAGCTACAAGCACACAGCAAATCTCAACGTGGAGAATTTCTACCTATAGCCTAACTATAAATGTTGTCACCCAACTGCGTACATACATTGCTACCATAATTAATAAGATTAAAATTGTGTAACATATAGTGCATCGGCATGGTCAATGTTTGCAGTGAACTTCATACTGTTTATTTATCAAATGCTATTAATTACCAATATTTCTATTGGGTGGTAATCTCACATCGTGTTGAAGCTTCATGGGCATCTGTACCTGTACACGCCATCCACGCTCTGTTTGACTCAATGCCCAGGCGTATCAAAGCCGTTATCACGGCCAGAGGTAGTTGTTCTGGTACTGATTCCTCAGGATCTATGCCCCGAAATTGCGTGAAATTGTAATTACATGTCAGTTTTGGTATAATATATTTGTCAAATGAATACCCGTTTACATCTGCATTTCTTCTTGTTGTAGCAATTTTAATGGCTATATAATGATCCAGATATGGTGTTGAACTGTCAATCCATTATTTTATTTAGTTTGTTCGAATTTTCATTCTCAATTTTCGCTGAAAGTTTCTCGAGGGCCTTAATGATCGTAACAGAAGAACCATTCATCTCTATCGTTTGAATATCGCATCATGTTTTTGAGGTCATACAAAATTCGAGAGAAAAGGCCCCGTAGTCTTGCATTGTATTTCACTCTTCTAAAGGCTAGCATAGTTTCGTAAGACGTCCTTCCTCGGGCATGGGTAAGTGTGTTGTCCTTAGCATAAGTTGCTCAAGTAGTTTGTAAGTCTATGGAGTGACGAACACATCAATATAGTCCAATAGGTTTGCAAATATTTGAACTTCTCTTTTTTCATATTTAGACACGTAAATGATCGGACAGAATATTCATAATTTTGTTAAGAAGAAATACACTGGAACAGAAATAGAGTGTTACGATTTTCGTTACAGAAAGTCTCCCCATATTTTTACGAAAAGCATATTTTAAGAAACAGCTCTTAGCAGAACAACAATCGCCGACAAAGCCTGTGATTTCGAAACAATGGAAATTCAGCATTCTGAGTCCGTTATTGCGTATGACGCCACAATACTACAGCTTAAGAGCCTCGTTGTTTAATTCCAACATACAACACTATCCCCTTCAGTTTCTCTGGGACTGTCTTCATACAGTAGTGTATATGTGAAGCAAAGTAGTGGTAGACGTCTATGTTGTTCTAGTTGGGTGTTGTAATATGTTTCTGATATGCCTACAATTAAAAATTTCAGAAATGTACCGCTTATACATTGGACTAAATAAGAATTTTACTAGATATAAAATAGATGTTTAATTAACGTTAGGACAAACGTTCTCTCTACAGTAACAAAATTTGATGCCACTCTGTGGCTCAATGTCAATTGATCAAGAATTCCAGATATTACTCGAACATCCGCAAAGGAGAATACCCGTACATGTAAGGAACAAATTGGACTTTCATAAACAGGAACCCAGACTACATTTTTTTGTTCACCGAATAAAGTATTTTCTGGTGAAGGTATTAACGAATACGTTGACCGCACACTTAACAAATACATTATCTCAAATTTGTACCTATACCTTCTTGCCTTTTCTTAATCTATCTTCTAGGATAAGCCGGAAAGTGAGTATTGCCTCCCGTGTTCCTACATTTCTCCTGAACCCAAACTGATCATCCCCGAGGTCGTCTTCTACCAGCTTTTCCATCCTTCTGTATATAATTCGTGTTAATATTTTGCAACCATCACTTATTAAACTGATGGTTCTGTAGTTTGGAAATGAGACTGACAGGAAGTGCAAAAGCAGGAGTGGCTAGAAGGCAAATGCAAGGATGTAGAAGAATGTATAAATAGGGCAAAAATAGATACAGCCTACAGGAAAATAAAAGAAACATTTGGAGATAAGAAAAACAGCTCTATGAATATCAAGGACTCTGATGGAAAACCAGTTCTCAGCAAAGAAGGGAAAGCTGAAAGGTGGAAAGAGTATATAGAGGGGCTCTACAAAGGAAATGAACTTCGAGACAATATTGTAGGAAGGGAAGAGGAGCGTAAGGTTATTAACAACTTGTACAAAAACCAGACAGCATGAAAGGGATGCAGTGGTTGGAAAGGGAGTAAGACAGGGTTGTAGTCTTTCTCCATTGTTATTCAATTTGTACATTGAGCAAGCTATAATGGAAGGCAAGGAGAAATTCGGAGAAGGAATTAAAGTTCAGGGTGAAGAAATAAAAACATTGCGTTTTGCTGATGACATAGTAATTCTGTCAGAGACAGCAAATGACCTGGAAGAGCAGATGAATGGAATTGAGAGTGTGTTGAAGAGAGCATATAAAATGAACATTAAGAGGAAAACAAAGACAATGGAATTCAGAAAATCAGTCGATGCTGAAGGAATTAGATTAGTTAATGAAACAATAAAGGAGGCAGATAAGTTTTGTTACTTGAGCAGTAAAATAACAAATTGTGGTCGCAGTACAGATGATATAAAATGCAGAATGGCAATGGGTAGAAAAGCGTTCTTGAAAAAGAGAAATTTTTTAACTTCTAATATTGTTTTAAGCCTAAGGAAATCCTTTCTTTGAGCATTTGTGTGGAGTGTTGCCTTGAATGGGAGTGAAACGTGGACAATAAACAGTGCAGACAGGAAGAGGATAGAGGCTTTTGAAATGTGGTGCTACAGAAGAATGTTGAAGATTAGGTGGGTGGATCGCGTAACTAATGAGGAGGTACTGAACAGAATTGGGTAGAAAAGGAATTTCTGGCGTACCTTGACTAAAAGAAGGGATCGATTGGTAGGACACATTCTTAGACATCAAGGAATTGTGAATATAGCGTTGGAGGGAAGTGTGTGGGGTAAAAATCGCAGAGGGAGGCCAAGAGACGCATATAGTAATCAGATTCAAATTGGTGTTGCTGTTCTGAAGAGTAGATGAAAAGGCTTGCTCAGGATAGAGTAGGGTGGAGAGCTGCATCAAACCAGTCTCCGGACCGAGGACCATAACAATAACAAAAGTAATGTTGATAGTTGTGAAATGAAAAAAAAAGTTAATAGATTGAGAAGCAAAATTATAGTGTACTAGCTTAAACCCGCGGCTCCGCTCGCGTGTTGATTATGATAGATAACCTATCTTTCAGTAGTGTGCTATGAGAAGGAACTGAAAAATATTCCTATCAGATTGCAGAAGTCTATGTACTTACCGTTTATCAGGAAAGTAAGTAGTGTAGATCAAATCACACGTAAAAATGCACTCGTTTCGAAGAATTCAATCACGAAATTCAACAATAATGATTGTAATAATATCTCAGATCGATAACTTGATGTAATGCGCGAAACGTCGAATAGATTTTTTTTAAAGAGATGTGTTAAAAGACATTTCTTTTTTACTGCTTTCTTTATTTATTCTTATATTTCCTTATTCGTATGCTTATCCTTACAGAGAAAGAGCTCAAGACATTGTAGCACATATAGAGCAAAGATATGGTCTGTGGCATCACGTTTCGCTGTATGTAACCTCCTTGCTATAGAGTCGCAAACGTCATCGCTGGCCTTCAGTCCGATTTTTTTTAATATAATTTGACGACTTTCAACCACCTTATCTTTCACAGCTATCGGCATGGAACTGCTATAGTGTACAACGAGAGACGTTGGACAACAAGTACACACAGACCATTCGTTTGCGTTCTGTAATTTTCACAGTAGAGCGAAATATTAACACACCCACACACACGTAGAATTTTATATACACCGATAACTTTCCATCCCAATATACTCAATCCTTTTATCATTATGAACCCACAAGCAACAATGCAACCAATAAAACCATTTTCAAAGAAGAAATATTATTTTCAAAGAGTAATTATTGTTCTACATTTCGCGTTATATTCTTCAAATTACTAAATATCAATCAGATCGCTATAAAACCGTGCCTAAAACCTACCTCAGGTATAAATTAGTAACTGTACAAATATTTAAGTCTCTGCGTCTTGTCGTTCTGACGTGATAAGCGTACACCGAGCAGACATTCACATTAATACATAGAGATAAATAGGTATCCGATCGCCATAAAACCGTGCCTAAAGCCTTCCCCGGGTAGACATTAGTAACTGTACAAATTTTTAGCTCTTTATGTGTTGTGGTTCAGACGTGATAAACGTACACCGAACAGACATTCACATTTATAGATATAGATAGATATTTCAGTGTATTTTTTCCTTCATCATGGATGAATTGCAGTTTCATGCCGCATGAATGCATGCTTATTTCGGCATATCTACCCCGTGCAATTCCCGTCTTTAGTCACCAGTGTTAAATGCGTTCCCGCATAGCCAGATTCAGAATACGTAAATTTTTGGTTCCAACAGCGTTACCCTGGAGACGCTGGTATCGGGCCCCGGCTGCTCGGCATTCCGATCGCAGACGGGACGGCAGGCGACGGCCGTGTCTGCTGCCATCTGTTACACGGGGTGGGGGAGGGAGTGGGGGCACGACGGCAGCGTCTGGCTGCTGCTGGAGGGGACGGCTGCCGATAGAGGGGCGAGGCTGCTCTCTCACCTTCATTACTGCACTCTTCCACCACACCACTTCTCTGCTCATTCATCTTGATGCCTGTGACTTAAATGTCGGTTTTATAGTGGGCGAATGTGGGTTTATACGTAAGTTACACACCGGTGGTCCCTTATATCGATGTAACTTCATATAAGTATGAAAACTGGTTCCACGCCATACTACATATACATCTACATCTACATACATATTCCGCAATCCACCGTAAGGTGCGTGGCGGAGGGTACACTGTGCCACTACTACGCATTTCCTTACGTATACCACTCCCAAATAGAACGAGGAAAAAAAGAATGTCTATATGCCTCCGTGCTGTAAGATACCTGTTAATATTATGTGTCACATATTTGTTCACGATGTAATTGTCGATAAAAGATTTTGTTATGTTGTAAATTAATTTCAAGGCTAATTAGAATGTTTGCTGTATTTAATATATATCAAAATTAGTGTAAAGTACTTTTAGATCATATAGAATCTCCATGTAATTGCTAGGAAGAGAAAAAGTAGATGTTCTTTGCTGATAGAGCTTAGAGTTTTCTATTGGAGTATGTTAACTTATTATTATTGGATTGTTATGGAAAGTGAATCGATGTATTTCGTCTACAATTATTTAATGTCTTCAACATGGAATTTTATTTTGGTGTAGTAGAAACAGAATCTACGGGAGCAACCTCACCTGGAATTACGAACCTGCAGATTTTACACACGGGACTTTATTTGAAGCTATTTATAAAATTGACTGTTATATTAGACACAGATACTCCTGACAATTCCAGATTGGGTAGTGAATTTTACATTTGGTACATAGAGACCTTCTCTTATCCAAGAAATTAAATTAAAAAGTTTACAGATTCACACATCATTGCAGACCATGAAGCAAGAAACTACGAGCTGAATCGATACCAAAAAGTCTAGCCTGTGGTGGTAGACTTTTAAAGAGACATTTAAATAAGAATAATTATGTCAGACGTAATGAATATCAATATTTAATATATAATTATTTTACAGTGCGAGCCTTAATTTCTCTTGTATTTGTGATCACTACACGAAATATAAGTAGGCGGTAGCAAGATCGTACTACACTCAGCTTCAAATTCCGGCCCTCTAAATTTCCTCAACAGAATTTCACGAAAAGAACGTCGTCTATCATCCAGCGATCCCCAATTGAATTGCCGGAGCATTTCCGTGACACTCGCGCATTGGTCGAACCTACCGGTAACAAACCTAGCTGCTCGCCTCTGAACTGCCTCTATGTCTGCGGGTCCCAAACACTTGAGCAATACTCAAGACGTGGTCGTACAAGCGTTTTATACGCGGTCTCCTTTACAGATGAAGTACATTTTCCCAAAATTCTCCCAATAAACCGAAGTCGGTTACTCACAATGTCCGTTCCATTTCATATCGCATATCGCTCTGCAATGTTACGCCTAGATATTTTAACGACGCGACAGCATCAAGAAGCTCACTACTAATGCCTTATTCGAACATTATGGGATTATTTTCCTACTCATGTGCATCACCTTACATTTTTCTACATTGAGAGCTATCTGCCATTCTTCACACCAAATAGAAATTTTGTCTAAGTCATCCTGTATGCTATTACAGTTAGTTAAAGACGTCACCCTCCCATACACCACAGCATCATCAACAAACAGCCGCAAATTACAAATTACTCTGTTCATCAGATGATTTATATAGATAGAAAATAATAGCGGTCCTGTCACCCTCCCCTGGGGCATGCCTGACGATACACTCGTCTCTGATGAACACTCGCCGTCGAGAACAACGTACTGCGTTCTATTACTTAGGAAGTCTTCCAGCCAGTCACAAATCTGTGTACCTATTCCACAAGCTCGTATCTTTGTGTTAGAAATCTACAGTGTGGCACGACGTCGAACGCCTTTTTTTAATGTCGAGAAAAACACAAGCAGCCTTATGCCCTTCATCCATGGCTCGCAAGATGTCATGATAGAAAAGGGCAAGCTGAGTTTCACATGAACTATGTTTCCTAAACCCGTGTTGATTCCGTTTCAAGGAAATTTACTATATTCGAACTGAGAATATGCTCCAAAATTCTACAGGAAAGTGATGTCAACGATATTGGCCTCGTGGCTGGTACAGCAATTGGTTATGAATTTATCTCAAAAGTCGGTCTCAGTTACAAAAATTTTCTTTATTTCTCTGACGAGTTTCGCCGTTTTGAAGCATCATCAGAAGTCAAAAACACTTATGATGTGGTGCATACTACATATATTTACAAGAATTTCAACAGTTACGAGAAAATAACAAATCGAGCGACTTCACACACTGTTGCTTCTTAGTCATGTCCTCACATTTACCTGGGTTTAAATACAGCATCTGCTTGGAATATACAATGGGTGTTAAAATGAAGAGATCAGAACAAATTCTCGTGCTCGGAAAATCTATTGACAGAGACGTACTGTGAGACACTCCATAGCCTACGCAAGTCCGTCAATACGAAATACCGTGGCTGCACACAGAGGAAGTGATTCAGCTCCATGATAACGCGCGTCCACCCGTCTGCAGGCCCACACAAAGTGCGCTTGCCGAGTTCATGCGGTATGAGCACCCGAGCTACTGCCCGGACATGTCACCCTGTGACCCTTGGTCCGCTAAAAAAACATCTCAAAGGGAAGCGCTTCAACTTGGAGCTCGAACTGAAGGAAGCCGTAGAAAACTGGTTCTTGTCACTAGGCTTCCGCATAATAGTTCGCGATCGGGAGCGCTCACTTTAGTTCGCGGCGCTGCCGCGAACGAACTCCGCTCTTTTAATTCGTCCGCTCCCAGTGACGGCTGAGCGTCGTGGTCTGCGCGTGCATGTGGAGGCGGAAGTTCCCCCACCTAGCTGCTTCATGCGCTTGCAACATCTTCTGAGGTGAGTCGACTTACGTTACAAAGGAAACAGTTTGTGAATAATTTCTCGCGTTTAAGTTTAGAGTTATCTCTATATCTTCGCATTGTGGAATTTATTAGTCATATGTTGCAGAGTGCAGAACACATCAAAACAGAAATTTTGTAGCACTGAACTATGTAATCTAGGAGGCAGACGCTCACCTCGAAATGACTATCAGCAGAAGGCAAACACGTGATTTTTAATTCTGCTACTAGCCCTCTCGCTATTGCCCGTCGGTCTTCGGAAAAGAATACAACGAACTGTGAAGCGAGATACGTTTGGCATAATCGTCCGCTGTTCCTAGTTCGTCCGCTGCTCCTAGTTCGTCGGCTGCTCCTAGTTCGTCGGCTGCTCCTAGTTCGTCCGCTCCTTCTAGTTCGTCCCCTACTTTTGGCTTTTGCTACCACTACTAAAAAGAGCTCTTTTTTATTACACCTTTTTTATATAATGAATCAGTGTTATCAAAGCGTGAACTATTACCCGTATTTTTGGGCGATTTGACATCAAATACTTAGTCAAATAAACCAGTTATTTACACGAATGGGTGATACAATGGTATTCAACTACTTTGCATACAGAGTACTCGTAGTACTTTATTTTTAAAATAGATTTCTTGTGGCAATAAACAATGAAACTACAGCTTTAGCGACATCTCAGATCGAAATGAAGGTAACTGGGAGAAGGGAATCTCGCGATTCTGTGCGCTCTCGCGTCCTCTCGCTGTTCCCCGTCAGTCTTTCGAAAAGGAGCGGACGAAATAAGAGGCGAGGGATCTGCGAACTAGTTCGCGTAGTTCGCCTGTGGGAGGGCTCTTCCGAACTAGTTCGTTAGCGAACTACACAAGACTACTTGTCACAGCCAGAGCCACTGATTATACCCACAATGTCGTTTTCGTACCTTTTTGTTTGAAAACCACTCGTTCATGTCTCACTATCGCTGCTGCCTTCTCTTCACGTTGAGGTAGTGCAGCACAGAATTTTGCACGTGAATCTCTCGCTGCGCCGCCTCTGAATGATCTGTCCTGCGAGCTTATTTTCTTCAGCAGGATCGTACATGGTATTACTGCTTCGGGGTGACTGTAGGGAAGCGATTTGTAATACAAAGTGGAATCCCTGTAGCAGCGGGATGTCAAACAGAAGTGCTCTGGCAGTGACGACTCGTCTCCCTGGCACAAAGGAGCCGAGAAACACCCCACCCTCCCTGAAGACCGCCCCACCCCATCAGCTGCCCCCGCCAGCCTTCAATATCCTCTGCTTTCCTCGCGCAAATCGAATGCTCATTTCCTGGTTGCTTCCGCTACCTTGTTAGCTTCTCCTTGCAACGAGGGGAATCTAATTAAACCAAAGGCTTCCAATTCCGTGTCTCCGGGAAAAGAAGTACCGTCAGTCGTGCTAACTCGAACCTCCTCCGAAGAAGTCTGTATTAGCGAATTTATTCAAAATGAGCAGCTGACAAAGATAGGATGCGATTTGCCGCCTAAGTAAAGCGTGTCGCAAAGGACATCAAAGAGTTATTTATTATTTTTCATCTGCTTAATAAATGTCAACTCTACAATTCTGCAAACAGTTGTATGTTTCTGGAAATTCCACCAGATTTAATGGAATAATCCTCCAGCTTCAGGAGTGTTAACGAGGTCATTTAGAGGCACAACGGGGCGTTTCAGCTACCAGGTTCACTTGGGCTGTGGCATCATTTAAATGTAGCCTCCACCACATTATCTGTATCAACATTCCTAAAAACAAAGCTCTGCTGATGTATCGCCATACTAGCCTAAGTAGCCGAGGTTGCTTAGGTACTTATTCATTACAGTAGTCTGTTGTCAGTGACCTCATTCCTCCGCTCTGCGTCAGTCTCCTCCTCCTCCTCTCACAGCTCGCCTCTTCCTTCCACTGTGCATAAAAATTCCATATCGGGCAAATGGGGTCGAACTTTATTTCAAAGTACCTTCTGTCATTCACCGTACAGTGGATTGCGGAGTATAAAACCTTCCCCAAGAAACTTACAGTTGCACGGGCATGGCTGTGTGTTCTAAGGCGGTATGCTACGGTTTGCATGCCCACTTCTCGTCGGAGGTTCGAGTCCTCGCTCTGGCGTGGCTGTGTGTCTTGTCATTAGTTTAAGTTAAAGTAGATTGGAAACTATGGACCAGTGACCCTAGCAAAAATTTGCAAACATTTTAACACTGAAATCATATATCTAATATATAAAGCAGTGTGTCCGTATGTTTGTACGTGTTGCATACAAATCTACAGTCTTGTTCCAGTCTTTATGAAATTTTGTACACGTCAGCTTCAATACATATATACATATGTCGTGTGTGTATGTGTGTGTGTTATATAGAGGGGGAAAGGTTATTGCATTAGGAAAAAAGAAATCTTAAAAGTTCTTTTCCTTCAAAATTTTCAATGTTTGTTAAGGTTATGGGACTTAACTGCGGGGTCATCAGTCCCTAAACTTATACACAACTTGTGACACAACCGCGACTAATCGAAAGTCATGGGCCACTAAGTGTGGCACCCGTGCTAGCCTAAGGATAAGACTTGGACCGAAACTCCCCAAAGATTTATCCAAACACGAAATAAATTGCGGAAGGCGATAACAATGTTTGAAATAGGTGTAGCTTATGGCAGTAAAATAAATCTGATTACTATGAAACAAAAATTAACTTAGGTAAGCTTGCAATACTATTGTTGGGTTAATTAAAATTATTAACAAAATGTTTCAAGAATAAAAACTTATACACGGTCGACAGCCTAATGAGGCATAATAATACCAAGCAGTGATAAATTAAGAATTCAGTGAAATTTAGAAGCTTGGTGCAGAATAAATAAAGTGTGGAAGAAACTTTGTCACTAGTTTCATAAGAGAAAAAAAATACCAATCACAAAAATAATAAAGATTTAAATGAAAGCAGTAATTATTTAAATTATTGTAACAATAAGACTCACCTCATCAGTTACTTTCTGTTACTATAGAATATAGCGTAGAATGCAGTATTGCAGTGCAAGTGGCACTCAGAAACAAAGTTACTGAAAGGCTTATAATTAGTAGTAAAAAAATTATAAAAAATCTACTGATGTTATGGTCAGTGCTGTTCTTAATGTTCTTTTGTAAATAGGTAAGAAATTGGTTATGATTGTGACCTCTATTCAAAAAATCTACTAAAAGAACACTGACTAGTATGTATCACTTCGTTGAAAATAATGAAATCTGTCTCCTTACCATGAAATTAATGATTCTGTTACAGTTAACTATTATTTAAGTAACACTTTGCTGAATAGATTCATCAATAAAATATGCTAGCCTGGAATCTAGAATGGGGTCGCTCAAACTGTACTGACAAATTGTAGGAACACTATAAATTTTTATTGATACCACAAATAGAATTTTGTTTGTCTGATCTACTTCAATTATATGAACTGATTAAAATTTGTTATGTGGCAAAACAGTAACTTATTCTTGCCAATACTATTGTGCAAGAGCAATGATATTTATAGTAGCAGCACTGTATATTGTACTAAGAATATTCCAACATTCCAAAAAAAAAAAAAAAAAAAAAAAATTAACACTATTAAAATTGATTGCTGCTTTTAGAAAAAATAGGATGAGTCGGTTAATAATTTTTGACAGGAGAGGATCCCTATTAGGTTATATGACTTGGGATAAATTAGGGTTACGTACACACTAATTTTAAGAGAAATGTAACCTCTATTGAAAAACATTCAAAACACAAGTTAAATCTCTCAACGACCAGTTTATAAACAGTAACAATAAATATTGTGACCTGATATTAATGCGGAGTAGTGGCGTGGTGGCGGCGCAGCGTATACAGTTCAGATTTCATCTTTATGCAGTTTGTGAGCCGAAATTGTAACAGCGTTTCCAGTAGCTTCCATTTTGCTCCATATGCAGACAGTAGACGTTTTACCATTGCATCTGCACGTTCACCGAGGCCATTGTACGTAGATTGGTCTCCTGCGTCAAGTGAAACAAACATTTGGGCAGAATATAGTAGCACAAGTCTGCCACTACGTCTTGCTGCTGTGCCCTCAGGTTCACTATTGCTGTGAGCTCCCACCACAGACTGCTGTGAATGCCAACCTACGACTCACAACTCCGTCTCCATTAGCTGCGCGCCAACACCACCTTTTCATTTACAACGGAATTCCGTTCACATTAAAATCACAACACCTTTTAGTAATCATGAAGTACAGACATCACATACCATATAATAGTGGAATCGATTGTAACACGAATGAAATTTAGTATCTAACAAAAAAATGAAATATTATTACCATAAAATTATCAAAATTGGGCAATGGCGTTATATATGCCCCTATTACAGTTATTACATGTTAATGTTAAGAACTGTAATACACAAGTAACAGAATTGCACAATTTTGATACTGAGAAACAAATTTTTCAACTGAACAATGCATGAAATTTAACTGTCACATTATCCATCAGGTTAAGTATTTGTGACAAAAAGGAATAGTTTACATGTTATACAATCACACATAAATGAACAAAAACAAAATATCCAACAAGGAAATTTACATAACACTATACCAAGGCAAAAATAATACATACAAATTTAAATGTACACTAACATTAACAAATTCAAGAAAATTTTTTTCATTGTTTAGAATAACATTATATATATTAAGTTTAGGATTCTCATCACTGCCTGATGCATTCAAAGGCAGTTCAAAAATTTCGATAGCACTTTAAACTGATTTTTTTAAAACAATTTGCTGCCTGCAAATTTCAAAGGCAGTCTTAGCTTTTGTAGTCTTGGCTACTTCACTAAACACACAACGCAATACTTGTTGGCGCTTAGCACACGTCACTGACATTTTAATGGGTACTGATTTTTTTTAATCCTTTTGCGAAAGCAAGGTTGCTGCTCCAGATTGCCCTTTATGGCAGTCCACTTTATCTTCAGCCTTCATAATTATAATTGGGCTGCTACATATATGCAGTCATCTTTACTGGCTGCATTTAGGCAGTCCTCATATTATTATCTGCATTTGATTGGTTACAGATTTCATTACATTTAAGTATCTGAAACTAGAAACTGGTCTTAGAATCTTGTGCATATACATAACTAAACATGTATACAATATATATATATATATATATATATATATATATATATATATATATATATATATACAAAGTATACTTTAACAAAAAACATTTATATTACTGTTTTTCATAATAAGGTATTAAATCAACTACATTTCTGGTGCCCAATGGTTTTAAAGATTTCGGATGTACCAGAAAGTAAGCGTTAGGGTGTGGTGCCCCTTGTATTAAATATGGTCCATTAAATACAAATTTAAATTTTGAGATCTCGTTAATTTCACTAGACCTCTCATGGGTCTTAACTAAGACTTTCGTACCAGTCTGCAATTGAACTGGGTTAATGTCCTTATCATGTCTCTTAGCCCTACTTTCTGCTTTCATTTTCATTTTCTCAATAATCAGTGCCTTCTTTTGGGCTAATGATAATTCAGTGTTAGGAGGAAAGGTTAAAATTTCTTCCACCAGGCTTCTACTTTTCTTGTTTGTCAAAATTTCTTCAGGAGTAAAACCTGTAGACTCATGATATAAGGTGTTATCTCTGCTTCGAATTCTGCTACATTTTTCCTTCCAGGTTATATCTGGTACTGTCGTTTTGTTTATGTCCGGCGGTACTGTGTCAGATGTGTGTTCTCTTTGAACCTTAATCGCGGCTTCCTTAATTACTTTATCGGGAGGCTCTTTGATTCGTGGCAACTCAAAGTCTTGGATTGCCATTTCCTCGTTTATTATTTCAGGAGGTTCTTTTTTCTTTTGTACCGTGATTGTACTAGGATCCATGATACTGAGTTTTATTTTTTCTACTATGTCCAGCGTCCCATCGTGATTGAAGCTGAACTGGTACAGTTCGTCTGCGTTTAAGCTTCCTATTTTAGGGCCTGCGTTACTCTCAATGGCCGGTTTTGTTTATCAAGGTCTAATTTAATTTCTTCTGTTTCACTTTCGTCCAATTCTTCTTCACTTTCTACAGAAGAGTCATCATCAGATAGATTTAAATCACTATCTGAATCTTCGCATAATACTGCTTTGCATATTGATGCATTAGCGAGTTTTTCCTAGTTCGCGTCTTCTAAATCAGCAAGGAATATGGTTTTATCTAGCTCAGCTGATTTTGTTTCTGGCGGTTCCACAGAAACCGTATTGATTTTACTACTTTCGGGCTCTATGTTTATTTTGTCATAACATTCGGTATCCTTTTCATCGGCTCTAATAACATCGACCGCGACCTAGTATTTGCAAAAGTCATCGTTTTGTTCGATGCTTTTCATGCAACTATCATCATTGCCATGTGAGTAATCGCATATAACAGTAGTCAATTCAGAACATTCTAGGCTTGACGGAATTTCGTTTTCTGCTACGTGCAAAATTTCATTTTCTTTTTCTAAGCGGATACGCATCGACTCGCCGGCTTTTAATTCGGCAGACTGAGCCCAATGCACAGTGCCATTTTCCCTATCATTTTCGGTTACAGTCGCTCGCGACCTTTGCGCAGCGCTGTTTTTCCTACTAACTTTAACCGCTAGCTCGCTAGCATACTTCTTTCTCCACTCTGTGCCAGAGATAGGTCGGATTGCGTAATCCCGCTTAAAGTCTTCCCATCTACACGTAGATAGGCCCGAGTACAAATTATCCATTTGTGCTCGCCATTCCTGAATTTCCGGAGCCTCTACTTGCTCTTTTTCGTGACTACTATTCCCTAGGACACTATTCCTCTCTCATAGTGCGACCTGATTTGAGTCGGAATTTTCTTCCAACATACAGTTTATTTCAGCAGTCGGTTCACTGCCCTTGATATTGCTAGCTTTATTCAGGTCTGTATCTTGACCTACATCAGTAGCCCGTTCTTTAATCAGCTGCGCGAACACTTTCCCACGCTTCCGTGGTCTGTTACTCTTGCCGGCAGGAGGGGATTCCCTTGCCGCAACATCTGTTGTCTGCTCGCTGCCTCCTAAGCTACTGCCGCAGCGGCATTTCCTATCAAGACACTCCTGATTTGATTTTGCGAATCGGATTCTGTTATTATATTTATTGGGTCTATACCGGTTATGCTGCTGTGCCCTCAGGTTCACTATTGCTGTGAGCTCCCACCACAGACTGACTGCTGTGAATGCCAACCTACGACTCACTACTCCGTCTCCATTAGCTGCGCACCAACATAACCTTTTCATTTACAACGGAATTCCGTTCACATTAAAATCACAACACCTTTTAGTAATCATGCTGGTCGTGAGATATTACAAATTTACACAATTTTGACATACTTAAAACGATCCAAAAAAGAAATTGACATTACCGAAACAATTAAAATTACAAAAACATTATGCAAAAATAAACATGATATAGATATACATAAAACATACTAAGGACATGAAGTACAGACATCACATACCATATAATAGTGGAATCGATTGTAACACGAATGAAATTTAGTATCTAACATAAAAAAATGAAATATTATTACCAAAAAATTATCAAAATTGGGCAATGGCGTTATAAACTTATGAACTACCTTATATCAAAGACGGCACAAGCACCCATGCCCGAGGGGGGGATTAAGCCTTTGGTTTGAAATTGGTGTATATCCGGAAAGTCAGAATCGGAAGCCTGAAACCTGATTTTTATAATGCAGCCTGGCAGCATATATAATTTCATTGTGACGGTCTAACATTCGAGAGTGTTGTGATTAACCGGCATATTTTGCCACTTAAAGAGCAATTCACAAATTTAATAATGATCTTATGTAAAACATTATTAGGCCTTTATAAATAAATATACGGGTAAGCCGAAGCATTACCTTTAGCTAAGTTTTCTGCTATCATCGTTCAGCCATCATCGCAGCCATCGCCGCGTCGGAGTAGACGAGCGCATTGAGGCGCTATGCTACGATGCGCATTGAGGCGCTATGCTACGATGCGCGAGGCCGTTCCTCGTCGTGGGTTCCAATTCCGCTTCGGGCATGGATGTTTGTGCTGTCTTTAATATAAGTTATTTCATAAGTAGGTTGTAAAGTTAGGACTGGTGACCCCGCAGTAAAGTCCCATAAGCTATACAAACATTTGATCGCAGTGATTCTGCACTCTAGAAGACTGCCGGAAGGTTGCTGCCGTCCATCGTGAACACTGTGTAAGTGTAGAAAATCGACGACAAAGATGTATAAGGCTGAAGGACATCACTGAGTACACTCCATGGAAACTATATACAATCATAATCTGTGATTTAGTTGACGGTAGAGAAGTACGAAGCCATAATGCTATCTATGAAGAGTGAATGCAATTGCACTCTTGGACCGTGCCGTTATCTTTGCTTGTGTATAATTGCGACTGCCAGATTCCAAATTTTATGATGCATTGTACCATAACTGCGATTAATTGAATTACTCGTAAGTCAAATTTCGACGGTTTCTCTAGGAACCGAATCCGAGAACATGATACAAACGATAATATCTTAACATTTTCATAACGCAAAACAATGTTCAGCCACTGCTGATTAATCGGGTTGTGAAGAGCGGGTTTAACGTCGATGTTCTACTCGTTGTTCACGAACTGTGCGCCAAGTGCATATAATACATGAATGTCCACATTGACGTGGAATTTAATACACACCCGCCTCTCGGAAAAAATTTCACAGAGCCGACAACCGCGGATATGTTTGGTGCTTTGACTTTGTAATTGGAAAGGATGTGGCCAATTTTTAAGGATAAACTACCGATGTGGAAAGAAAATCCATTGATTTGGACTGATGACCGTAGTTTTGTCACCCTAAAACATCCAAACATCCAAACAACAATCGATTGACTTGAAATCTTCATCTTCCGGTTCTTCCGGTGGAGTTTTCATTTTAAGGCTTAGTGTATCTTCCATTGTAGACAACAATTTTCTTATACCTTTTCCAGATAGTCATTGTCAGAAATCATACGTACCCTGTGTAGAGGTGTAATAAGGATGCCATTAGTTTGTACAGAATGTTGACAGCTGTCTCGTCGGACATATCGATCCGTATGTGTCGACTTACGGAAGACACTATGTCCCTGAGTACTGTCAGTCTTACGATTAATTAACACATTCGAGAAAGGGAGACAACCGTCCATTTTACTGCACTGGATGTTCGTATGAATTGAATTTAAATGGTCCAAAGCTGGTTAAGTTTTTCTTTACCATGAGACAATACTAGGACTGTATCAACCACATATCTTCAAAAGTTCTAATGATTAACAGGTCCAGATCCCATCGAATGAATCGAATGCTCTCGTCAACAATACCAGCACAGGCTTTAAAAAATTCTATCCACAGTAAATGATTTACTAAAATGTATTAAACTGGCGAAGTTAGAGATGACAGCATGGTCTCGACAACTCACAACCTTAAGGCACGTAAGTGTTGCTCTGAAGTTTCTCCATTTATTCAACCTTCTGACTTTCATAACCATCTCCTCCCCTTAGAGATGCTTATCCAACCTTCATAGTTTCATAACCATCTCCCTGTTGATGTAAACCTTCGAGATTTCAAAACCATCTTCTCACGGTAGAGGTGCTTATCAGACCTTCAGATATGTCGCTGAAGTACGATGGTGTGAGGTACTGCTAGCAGGTGGTACTGTAGTTATTAATCCCGTGGAAAGACTGCCTGAAGCAGGGATGCCATGCGTAAGAGGTTCCTCGTACAAAAATATGACTGTAAATCTATCGGACCAAACTGCGTGGTCATCAGTCCGTAACTTACAAACTACTTAAACCTAGGTAAACTAACCTACGGACAAACACACACACCCATGCCCCAGGAAGGACTCGAACCTCCACGGCGAGCAACCGCGCGCTCCGCAGCGAGGTGCTTTAGACCGGTTCCTCGTACAAGCACGAGATTTGTGGTCTACTGTACGAGGTACGAGGACAAGGTAAACCTCGTACAGTTATGTACGAGATTCCGACATGGTATGGTCACGTTGACGTCTTTGTGTTTGTTTATTTTGTAGCGCTCCAGTCTCGGCGTATCGCTGGAGGCGATTTTTTTTTTTTCCTGCTGATTTTACTGCACGTCACGGATACCATTTTAATGTTTCTTTATACTTTGTTGCAATTTACTCCAGACAGGCTACGTTCTTATTTAATTGTTTCATTTTAAGGACTATGTAGTAAGAATGTTGCTGGTCACACAGGCCACTCAAGAAAGAACAAAAAATCATCCATGAGGACTTTATGTAACATTTTCAAGAGAATTGCTTGTTTCCGTCTTGCGATGGCTCTGTAGTTTACTTTACATCGAGAAGTGATGTTTCACGTTTTAATTTCTTCACAACATCTTTACTACCTTTCCTGAGACAAAAGCTTTGAAGCCTGGCCGAAGAAGATATTTATTGGTGAGCTCAAGGAAAAAAATAAAATAAAATAAAATAAAATGAGGAGCAAGACTTCATGGAACAAGTCAGTACATGAAATTTTAACAGAAGACCGGTAATAGAAAAAAGTGGTACTATGCACGTGACACTCTTGAGCCTAAGTAAAAAGACTTAACAGTGACACAAAGAAATTAAAATTTCAGAGCTCAACCCCTTCTCCTCAAAATACTCCATAAAACGTTGGCTATTATGGGTGACACTGGACTACCCATACCCTCTCCGTCAGTTTTTTCATAAAATTCAATGTTCAATAAGAAGTTGAGGAGAGCACTTGTTGTAAAAAGGTTAAAGAATGTTTATCAATCGAGGATAAAGATTCAGCAAGGAACGTTCCGTTTATAGATCTTTGATAGTGCATACAGCCTACGTGAAACTGCACCTTGGGCCTTGAGTCCTCTCACATCTTCTTCAGGTTAGGATGAAGCATTAGGTAGCTGGAGTGTCTTCCTAACTAACGAGTTCGTAGGATCCTTTTTGATCTTGCGGTATGTGGAATCGTCCAAAAGACTGCGCAATTTAGAATTTTATACATCAAATTTCCTTTATCGGCACAGAGAACATTATTGTGTCCCGTGTCCTGACAAAGTCTATGTAATGCTGTCCATTCAGCACCGGAGATTTTACATTGTTGTGGGCGAGACTTGACAATCGACTGACACGCTTCTTGCTTCATTTGTTGCATCAGAGGAGAGGGGTCACACAACTTCTCCTACAGCACTAACAATAGCTGGTACGGGTACTGTCCTTATGCTGTGTTCACACTGCCAGCCGGACCGAGAGGACTCCGCTTCAGCCGGCTCACGCTGAGCCGACGACATTCGGAATGTTTAAAATTTCCGGCGCGTGACGATTGGGCTATGTTATTGCTTCTGCAGCACAAGTATCTCATGTCTCCAGCCTCTCAGCCTCTTTTCAATAAAAGTCTCGTTTTTTGTTGTTGTTCTCGTAAGGAAAAACTCTCCTAAATGTCAGTCGAAATTCATGGCTCCTGTTTCTTACGTGCTTAAAATTCGACGAGTCACTATCGACTGAGAACAATAGTATTAAAATAACAAAGTCAATTAACTGTTCGCTGGCTCGAAGTAGACGGCAATTAACAAGTTTTGGTCACCCTAGTGTTTCCTTCGATCTTCTGCTGACAGTAGGTGGGGATTCCTTGTTGCTAGGGAGAAGACCACCAATAAGAAGAAAGAAATAAAAAAGGTGACACAAGCTTCTATCCTTGTCTTGCAGTATCTGAGGCTAAACTAAATAAGCGTATTTTTCTTTCAGTTAATGTATAAAACTTGAAAGTACCATCATCCAGACAAAGAATATTGTCATGAGATGATTCAGCAAAATGTTCACTGTAACTTAGTTTCCCTCAGACAGTTACCTTAAATATACATATAATCTGAGAGCTGTGCAGAGTTCTTTCTACGTCGAGGTGAGCTGAAATATAGTACAGCATGACGCATATAAAACCGGTAAACCCCACGTACACCTGTAGCCACCACTGGCAGCATTTCTTATAAGGAAGTAACTACGTGTTTTAATGTCACTGTTCCGTTTCGTTTTTTACTTAATTCATTCTTAATTTAATCTCAGACGTGAGGGTGCCGCTTTTATGGGAACACGCTGTTATCAATTATTTTCACGTTGTGGTACAACATTTGTGGAGAGCTACAAAAGTGAAAATGAGAAAGATAGGTGTTTTGTATTAGGAGTAGATGCACCTATAAATATAAGTGTATTTTTGGTTTCTTCTTTTATCATCTCTAACTAGAAAGCCATTAAGTGTAGTGTCAGAAAAGTTTATTTCAGTACATTGACAGTAAAGTCGCAGTTTACATTAATTTTATCTTCTATTTTACTTCTAAACACGAAATATATATATTCCATTAATTGTATGGTGTGGACAAAAAACCAGTTTATGCCTCTTCTTGAAGACAAGTATGATCTGATGTAAAACCGTAACATATAGTTGTCCATTCTAATCGTTCGCCACACAAGAAAAATAAGTCCATACTTGTTTTCTGTTTATGGATCATTAAAACATTACGAGGGGCCTAAACACGTGGCCAGCAATTCAAATTTTTCGGCACTGCAGTGCTTCACGCTACTCTCAACAGCCGCCGAGTTCGTAGGCTTGAAATCGCGGCACTGACGCCGCTCAGATAACTCGCAATTAGGTGTGAAAAGGGGTAGATATCGGTGCGATTGCTATTTCAAAAACTTTTCTGTACTTTTAGCTCCGTTTCACTCGCTGTAATGTATGGAATAAAATGCAAAGAACAGTAAGCTGCCCGCTATCGAACTTTTCTATACAAGTGTGCAAACTTGACAAATAGCGTTATTTGAAAACGACTGTAACGAATTACAGAAATATTAATGGTTTATTCTGAAGCTAGGGTGTTGTCCTACCATGTGTCCAAAAAATCATATTTTTTAATCGCATACTTTCATCAAAATCGAGTGAGGAGTGTTACGAAATTAAACACTTACGCGGAATGAAAAGTAGACTTTTTATTTTTTCACAAGCAAAGCAAAGCTTTTAAGGAAAAAATAAGTTGATAAAACGACGTGGCGTGGACTTACATACCGTAAAACGTTTTTGCAACTTGAAAATCGAAACGTTGATTTTCCCCCTCCTTTTCGGCTCGGCTCGAACGGCGTGCAGTGTGAACAGCCGTGTCGTTGGCGTGCGCAGACTAAGCGCCAGCCCGCTCGGCACATCCCGGCTCGGTTCAGCCCGGCAGGCAGTGTGAACGCACCCTTAGAGTGGGCGGAAACTTTCTTTTTCTCAGGATAGCCAACGCGTGAAACTCTTAATAACAGAACGTCGAATAACCGCCGTTTCCTGTGAGCCAGGCATACGACGGTCAAACCTGACATGTCTAGTTGGAGCCACACCTTTCACCCAGTCAGCTTTAGCCCACGTATCGCCATTAATCCAGTTCCATAATACACAGGCAAAAGTATGAACATTTCCAGATGCATGTGATAAAGTTCTAATGATTAACTGGTCCAGGTCCCATCGAATGCTCTCGTTAACAATACCAGCACAGGCTTTAAAAAATTCTATCCACAGTAAATGATTTACTAAAATGTATTAAACTGGCGAAGTTAGAGATGACACCATGGTCTCGACAACTCACTACAACCTTAAGGCACGTAAGAGTGTCGCTCTGAAGTTTCTCTATTTATTCAACCTTCTGACTTTCGTAACCATCTTCTCCCCTTAGAGATGCTTACCCAACCTTCATAGTTTCATAACCATCTCCTCCCTGTTGATGTAAACCTTCGAGATTTCATAACCATCTTCTCACGGTAGAGGTGCTTATCCAACCTTCAGACTTACTAAGTCACAAGACAGCGGTATGTCGCTGAAGAACAATGGTGTGAGGTACTGCTAACAGGTGGTACAGTAGTTATCAATCCCGCGGAAAGACTGCCTGAATCAAGGATGCCATACCTAAGAGGTTCCTCGTACAAACACGAGATTTGTGGTCTACTGTACGAGCTACGAGGACAAGGTCAACCTCGTACAGTTATGTACGAGATTCCGACATGGGATGTTTTCCCCTTGTGATCAAGTTGACGTATTTGTGTTTGTTTATTTTGTAGCGCTCCAGTCTCGGCGTTTCGCTGGAGGCGATTTTTTTTTCTACTGATTATATTGCACGTCACGATACCGTTTTCATGTTTCTTTATACTTTGTTATAATTTACTCCAGACAGGCTACGATCTTATTTGTTTCATTTTAAGGACTATGTAGTACGAATGTTGCCAGACACACAGGCCACTCAAGAAAGAACAGAAAATCATCCATGAGGATTTTATGTAACATTTGCAAGAGAATTGTTTGTTTCCGTCTTGCGATGGCTCTGTAGTTTACTTTACATCGAGAAGTGATGTTTCACGTTTTCGTTTCTTCAAGACATCTTTACTACCTTTCCTGAAACAACAGCTTTGAAGCTTGGGCGAAGAACATATTTATTGGTGAGCTCAAGGAAAAAAATAAAATAAAATGTTCAAATGTTTGTTAAGCTTATAGGACTTAACTACGGGGTCATCAGCCCCTAAACGTACAAACTATTTATTTACTACCTTATACTAAGGACGGCACAAATATCCATGCCCGAGGGGGGATTCGAACCCCCGACCGTAGTGGCGGTGCAGACCGTGACAGGAGCGCCTCAGTCCCCTCGGCCACCGCGGCCGGCGTAAAATAAAATAAAAAAATAAAATGAGGAGCAAGACTTCATGGAACAAGTCAGTTCATGAAATTTTAACACTGGTCATAGAAATACTTAGTTCTATGAACGTGACAATCTTCAGCCTAGGTAAAATGACTTAACAGTGAAACACAGAAATTTACTTTTTCATTCTTACAGGAGTTCCTAGACAGAAGGCATGAGGTAACTCTTTAACTAAGACCTGGAAACGCATGGATTAGTACTAAGGTTTTTGGGTTATTGTGGCAGTTTAGTGAAAATGGATCATGCAGAATACTGGACGCCTTTCTGTGCAAGAGTCAGTGAGGTGTGATCCAAATGTAGATTCGGTTTCTGTCTAGTATTCACCGAGTGAAAACTGCTAACTCCTGGGAATAAGCTGATAACAACAAACGACATTAAAGAAAAATTACAAAAAATAACACTATACGTCATAAGTTAATAAAAGTAAGCGTAGTAGACTACTTTTGTGTTGAAAAATCACTTACCTCAGATTCTGTTCCAGTAGTAAATAAAGCAGAATTTAGTTTTTGAAGAAGATCCTGAACATGGACTATTCAAGACAGCTTACAATTTATTTGAAGATCTAGAAATGGCAACTGTCTCACTTATATGCCCATTCTGTGTATCAAAATGTCAGATTTTGATGAATTGTGTGTTAGAAACTGTAAAAACAGTGTTTTACTGTGATTTACCATACATCTATATTCCACAAGCCATGAACTTATCTCTTGAACTGCTTGATATTAAACTCTTTTTATTGATTATTATTATTTTAGAAACCAGAAACAGTACTCTACCAACCCTGCTCCAATCCATACCCAGTGTACGAGGTTTAATAGCCTAATACGAGGTTTTTAGTTGCTTATGTACGAGGAAAAAAGTTTTTGAGATGGCAATCCTGGCCTGACGTTTTAGTTCACGGCTGTGATTGGCCAGTGATTGGCCAGTGCGTATGGAAGCTACGGGCCAAAACTAATTTCTTGTCTTGTCAAAATGAGATGTATTTTTATTACATTATTTGATTCTCATAAAAAGTGGTCTCTCAAGCGCAAGCTACCATTCCGTTGTTTACGATCATTTAAAAACACATAAATCAATAAACAGAATTAAAACGAATATGCAGACGAACCAGTTGCTCAGCCACCACTGACCAGATGTTTTCAATTGGTGAGAGATCTGGAAAATGCGCTGGCCAGGGCAGCAGTCGAACATTTTCCGTATGCAGAAACGCCCGTACAGGAGCTGCAAAATGCGGTCGTGCATTATCCTGCTGAAATGTAGGATTTCGCAGGGATCGAATGAAGGGTAGATCGTAACACATTTGAAATATAACGGCCATTGTTCAAAGTGCCGTCGATGCGAGAAGATGTGACCGATACCTGTAACCAGTGACACCCCATGACGCCGGGTGACACGCCAGTATGGGATGACGAATGACACTTGCAATGTGTGTTCACCGCAGGTCGCCAAATGCGGAGGCGACCATGATGATGCTGTAAACAGAACCTGGATTCATCTGAAAAAAAAATTACGTTTTTGCCATTCGTGCACCTAGTTTCGTCGTTGCGTACACCATCGCAGGCGCTCCTATCTGTGATGCAGCGTCAAGGATAAACGCAGTAGTCGTCTCTGAGATGATATTCCATCCTGCAGCAAACGTCGTCATCTGTTCGTGCAGATGGTTGTAGTCTTACAAACGTCCCCATCTGTTGACTCAGAGATCTAGACGTGGCTGCACGATCCGATACAGCCATGCAGATAAGATGCCTGTCATCTCGACTGCTAGTGATTCGAGGCCGTTGGGATCCAGCACGGTGTTCCTTTTTGCCTCCTGAACCCACCGATTCATTATACTGCTAACGTCATTGGATCGCGACCAACGGGAGCAGTAATGGCGCGATACGATAAACCGCAATCGCGATAGGCCATAATCCGACCTTTATCACAGTCGGAAACGTGATGGTACGCATTTTTCCTTCTTACACGAGGCATCGCAACAACGTTTTACCAGGCAACGACGGTCAACTGCTGTTTGTGTATGAGAAATCGGTTGGAAACTTTCCTCATGTCAGCACGCTGTAGCTGTCGCCACAGACGCCAACCTTGTGTTAATGCTCTGATAAACTAATCATTTGCATATCACAGCACCTTATTCCTGTCGGTTAAATTTCGCGTCTGTAGCACCTCATCTTCGTGGTGTAGCAATCGTAACGGCAGGAGTGTACAACACAGACACCCATGCCCGATGGAGTGTGGTGTCGCACAAGTCTAAAGTGCACGCCACCTACTTTCGCCGCGCGCCGCCATGCACGCACGGCGCGGCGTTCTTACGACGTCAGCCACGAGCGCCCTCTGCTACAACTCCGCTCGTGGCCACCCCTGAACGACATCGTTCACTTGGGACTGAGATAGGAAACAGTTAATACTTCGGAATCAGATAGCACCAGTGAAGACTTGGCTATCGGATAGGCACTAGGCACGCCTCTAGCTCAACTATGTATCAGCATTCTGCAGTACTGAGTTATGTAAAAGTTAAGTACTACTATGTCTCTGTGAAATATATATCGAGTTCTAATTTACTCTAGTGTTTCTAGTTTCTGCAGTACCACTGGCTGCTCACCTTCGTACCTGCACAAGCGTGCATCCTTTATTCCTGTGTCGGTCTTCTACTCGGCCACCGACACCTGCGACGGAAAGCAGACACAAACGCGGCGACGAGGCTGGGACACAAAATGGAGGACTCGAACTCTCGAAGGCGCGCAACCGCGCGCTCCGCAGCATAGCACTTTAGACCGCTCGGCCACTCCTCCGCGGCACAACCGAATTCAGTTACTCGAAATCCATGGAAACGTAGAGGAGGTAATGGAAAACTTTTGTGAGGCTTTTCAAACTACTCTTTCTACATTCATAAGACCATACATTTCTTCCTCCTGCCGCACCAGTTACCCTGAAAGGGGGGACACCAGGACGCTGGTGACAGTGAGTGTTTGCTTTCGCAGAATTTGCGCGGTGTGCAGGCAGGTGGCTGAGTGACGTGGTGTGAGGCGAGCATAAGCGCTGACAGGCTCGCGGCAGTTACGCGGAGTGCGAGTTATCGGAGCAGCTGCGCCCGCGTTAATGGCACCAGCTGCCGCAGGGTTAGCTGCCGCTTAATACTCCGCCGCACTGCCTATTAAACTAACGCCCGCATTACGCGCTATCCAAGGTATCCAATACGGCCACTGCACGGATTTCAGCTTGTCTTGTCGACGAATGGCGGCAGCAAACCATGCTTCCAAACATACAAGGGGCATCTGAAGAGTCCGTACAAAAATAAAAACTACTACTGTCAAAGGATAAAAATGCAGCACTCGGTCGCAAAATTATAATTATTTAACCTGGTTTCGGCACTAACTATGATTGCCTCATTCACAAATTATAAATAGGAAACAAGTTACATAATAAAAGTTACAACTCAGCTGTAAAGCTCACGTCACAGAATTTAAAAAGAAATTTTTAGAAAGAACTAGCCACTATGGACTGCACGCCT
Organism: Locusta migratoria; assembly: GCA_026315105.1. NCBI lineage: Eukaryota > Metazoa > Arthropoda > Insecta > Orthoptera > Acrididae > Locusta > Locusta migratoria. Next base: position 274,227,585 of record CM048744.1, on the reverse strand, counting down.
GCACGGAGGCATCAGACTGGCGTGTGCTAAGTGGAGTTGTGAACAGGTAGACGTTACCTCAGTAGTGCCATCTACTAGCCGCAATTACTACTAGGCTACCGTGCAGAGAGTATTGAGAAAACAATTGCTACAAAAAGCTTTGTTTAACATGAGAGAAGCCTGAGGCGTCATTTTGGCAACAAAATAGTAGAAGAGAGAATTAACGAATAACAAAACTATAATAAGCAAAACAGTTAAAAACTGGATTTTGGAATACAAATATTTTGGATCAAGTCGTAAGAAATATTTCGGACAATGCACTAAGTACAACATCAAGGACCGAGTAACGGTTTAATACCGTCGAAAAGGCTTCCATTACGGAGATGCCACTTTTCATTTAGAATAAGCCCGTCATTACGAGTAAAATGTTTAAATATTTGCAATTCCTCGAGCACGTCTAATCAGTGCTCTTTTGTTCACAGTCAAAACCATAAAATCAAATGTTATCAATTTTTAAGGTAGCTGCAGTAATAAGTACAGTCTTCAGATGGTGCTAATCAACCTCTATCCCAAACTGGCTTAGAGCGTTAATAATATAAACATAATTGTCTTTTAGGGTTTGCATTAAAATGTGTTACAGATGTAGTCTAGTGGTAAAAGTAATGTACATTCATGTCATATGCATAATAATACTTGATATGTACAATATTTGTCTCTGTGTGAAAAGTACTCGTATGTGACAGGTGAGAAGTTCAGATGTAAATATCGGTCGTCCAGTACATGTATTGGCTACCGTGTATCTCCCACTCAACTCCCCTGCAGACTCCCCCCCCCCATCTCACTAGCACTAATCACCCATCGTCGAGCCACGGTGGCCGACACCCCGCAGTCGCCGCCTCTTCGCACCGCAACACGCCCCCCCCCCTCGCCACATCCCCGTCGACCCTGCCCGTCCTTCTCCTCCTCCACCGGCACCTGTAAGAAGACTACTAAACGTGGAAGCGCGGACCCCGTGCCTCTAAGAAGACTCCTCCTCCGCCTCCACAGCCTGCTGACGCCATGGACACTGCACCCATCCCCCCTCCCAAACCGGATCTATATACCTACCTTCTCTCAAATCCCGATCCCTGCTTCCTCGACAATCGCACCCTCTCCCTAGAGCTCAGAAAGTACTTTCCTGCCACCTCTATCGCCCATTCATCTCCCGTACGGACTCTGTACTTATCAAATCTCCCAGCTCTACTTTCCATACCGACATGCTTCAGCGCCTCCCTGACATCCACCTCGGCCCCCACGCAACCCTCACCCCGTACTATACCGCCTCACACTGTCAACCCCTCCCTCCCCGCCGTCCGCCCACCCACACCACCGTGATAAGCAAACTTAGTCCGGTTATCACGAAGGAGGAGGTGTTGGGCCAACTCAATGCCCACCCGGACATCTCCATCTGCTCCGCCAAGCGGATCCATAACGCCACTGACCCCACCTACCTGATGTCGATATTCACTCATCTATGACCGCCGCCACAAGGTAGAATCCTCCCACTGCCCGTCCCAATCCTACCATTGTGCCAGGTGTCTCGAGGGGGCACTCGTCTATGACCGCCACCACAAGGTAGAACCCTCCCACTGCCCGCCCCAATCCTACCACTGTGCCATGTGTCTCGTTTATAACGACCACCTGACACAGCACTTCCACAACCCACCCACCTCTCCCCACTGCAAGTCCAATCACCTCCACAAAAACTGTCCCAACCTCGCCTCCCCTCCTGTCTGCAACACCTGTGGCAGCCCCCATCCCACCTACTCCTATAAGTGTAAATCCATCATCGCCTCCACCACTCCCAAACTTACCATCCCTGTTCGTCCTGTCGATCCCCATCCCAACAACTCCCTCTGTCCCCCTCGAAGGACGTCATCCGATTTGTTACAACTGTCCTCCAGAACATCCATCCCTTCCAGCGTCCCCATACCCTCCAACAGATCATCCTTGCCGCCCGTTCCGTCTTTCACCTCGAAACCTTCGCCACCCTCTCCCACGCACATTCCCACTTCACCTTCTCCCGGCAATCTAGACACACCCTACCCTCTTTTTCTGTCACCCCCCTCTCCCTTCTCTCGGCCTTCCCTTTCGACCCCTATGGCAAGCCCTTCCTATACCTTCCTCTATCATAATATCTGCTCTCTTCCTGCCAATAAACACCTCCTTATGCACACCCTTTCCCACCACCGTGTGGATGCCTTCCACCTGAACTAGACCTTCCTCCAACCCCATCGTCCTATCAGCACCATTCCCTACATCCTCCACCATGCCGATGGGCTCCCACCCCTCACCCGAGGCGGAGTGGCTATCGGCCACCTCCGCCACCACCCCATCTGGCTCCACCCTCTCCTTAATGACCCTACCGATCACCTGATCCTCAGCCTCTTTCTCCCATTCCTTACAGTCACCCTCACCACCATTTATATCCGCAGCACTGCTCCCCTTCCATATGCCTACCTCTCCCACATAGACCGCTCCTTCACGGCCTATGTGATTGCCGCTGACCTTAACCTTTCTTCCCGTCCGCCCGCTGAACTCCAGCGGTGGCATCAGTTTGTCACCACCTCGCTCCGGGGCGACATCCTTCCTCTTCCCCACCCAACCCACCCCAAAAGCAACACCACACCCGACGTCATTCTGGCGTCTCCCAACCTCCTTGGGCGCATCACAGCGGATGTTCTTGACCTTATAGGCAGTGACCATGCCCCCGGCCTACTTACCCTTGACAACCGCCCCCACCCTGCCCGCGCTCCCCATCCTATGCCCCTTCCCAAACTCGTTCATAACTATTCCCGTGCCGATTGGAATGCCTACCGTCGCTCCATTGACACCACAGTCGCAAGCCACCCACTTCCCATCCACAATCCCGCCGTATTGATCATGCCTCCTCCTTCCTCCAGCAGACCATTGCTGACATAGTCCATGCCCACATCCCCACCTGGGCGATTTATCCTCACCATACTACCCTTCCTCCACTGGCCGTCTATCTCCTCCACGCATCCCCTAGTCTTTACCACTCCTTCCTCCTTACCCACGACCGGGACACACTCCAATGCCACCAGCAACTCACGACACATCCGGAATCTCCTGTCTGTCAAAAGACGCCAGGACTGGCGCCAGACATGCACCCAACAAAATTCAACGCTCCCTGTCATCTCCTCCAAGTACTGGCATGCCTTCCGCTGCCTTACTGGCAGTCACTCCTCCCCCCACTACCCGCTTCTCCATGATGACCATCCTTTCCTGATAACGCAAATAAGACAGAACACTTTGCCTACTTCCTCTCCGAAGTCTTTTCCATTCCTGATGATCCCCTCTTTGCCTATTCTCTCTTCCCAGACATCCATAAGTGAACCGATACCTCCACTCCTCTGCTCGCCCCTGGCTTTCAGTACTTGGACGACATCCTCACCTCAGAACTGAACACACACATTACCGCCCATGACATAATCGACACTCTTCACATTAAATGCAACACTGCCCCCGATGACAACCGGCTGACCTACCGTCACCTCCGAGCCTGCCCCCCCTTCCTTCCACGAAGCTCTTCCTTTTCACTGGCTTTTACCCTGACCTGTGGAAGACCTCCAGTATTCTCATGTTCCTCAAACCTGACAAGCCCCCATCCTACACCTCATCCTACCGGCCCATCAGTCTTACCTCCGTGTTCAGCAAGGTCCTGGAAACCGTCCTTTCCCATCATATCCACCAGCACCTCCACCGCCACCAGTTCCTCCCCCTCTCCCAATGTGGCTTCCGACCCTCCTTCTCTGCCAACGACCAGCTCCTTCGCCTGACTCATCTCCTATCCGTCCAGCTCCATTCCCATTACTCCGCAATTTTTTTCTCCCTAGATATCTATAAGGCCTACAACCGTGTATGGCATTCTGGTCTCCTTGTCAAGCTCCAGTTCTACGCCCTTCCTGTTAATTACGTCCACCTCATTGCTTCCTTTCTCACCCACCACCCCTCCTATAACACTGTCTGCATTTCCGACTCCCAGTTTTTCTACCCCTCCGCCAGGGTGCCCCAAGGCTCCATCCTCTCTCCTCTCCTTTATCTCATCTACTCTACTGACATGCCCCAACTCAAGCCTCCCGTCTTTCTCCTACAATATGCTGACGACACTGCATACCTAGCCCTCGCCCTGTCCTTTGTCCATTCCCAGGTTTTGCTCCAGTCCCACCTCACCGAGTTCACCTCATGGTGTAAACGGTGGCTCCTCTTCGTCAATCCTGACAAATCCCAGGCAATTGTCATAGGTCACACCACCCCCTCCTTCCGTCTCCATGATTTCTACCTTACCCTCCACATCCACCCTATCCGCCACACCCCCCACCCTGAAGTACCTTGGCCTAACCCTCGACCGTAACCTCTCCTGGACCCCCCACTTCCGCACTGTCCGACAGAAAGCCCTCTCCCGCCTTAACCTCCTAAAACTCCTCACTGGCCGGACGTGGGGTCTCAGCCCCTCCACCATCCTCTACACCTACTGCTCCCTCATGCGTCCTGTCCTTTGCAGCTTCCATCCCACTTGGATTTCCACTCCAACATCCTATTACAAAACCCTCCAAGTCCTTGAGCGCCACGCCCTGCCTCGCCTACCGCATCTGGCTCCCCCCCCCCCCCCCCCCGCCACGCGGATCCTGTATGACCTGATCCCATTTCCCCATCTCCTTGAATACCTCCAGCATATCCATATCCTGTATACCACCCATAATAAACTCCCACAACCCCCTGGTTCACCCCATCCTCACCAACCTGGGCCTCTGCCATGTCTCTACAGCGTTATACCTCCTTCCTTCATCTCCACACCCTCCACGTTCTCTTGCAGGGTAACTTCCACCACCTACCCGATGACATCCTCCGTCCTGACATATAACCGTCCTACCAGCCCTGATCCCCCCTGGTAAATGTAGGGGCCCATCTTCCCCCCTCCCCTTCCCCTCCCCGCTTGGTACCCCCACCCCACCCTGGAGTCCCTGCGCTTCCTTCCCCGCCGTTTGCCCCTCCCCCCTCCTCAGGGTCCTGGACCGACAGTTTTATCAGTGCTACGTCAAGTGTTGTGTGCAGTGCTCCAGTGAAGTGTATGGTTTTTTTTTTTTTTTTTTTTTTTTTTTTTTTTTATCTGCGTCCACTGCAATCAGACAAGGGGCGCACCGTGTGTTTTAATTAGTGTCTCTGTGTACTCGCTGTCCTGTGTTATTGTTGTCCTACATGGTTTTTTTAGGTCACCGTAGCTCATCATTTTTAACTCACTAAATGTGCTTTTAATCATCTCTCTTTTGTAATGTACTTCAAACTGTCGCCTTGTGTATGTTATTTTATCTCCTGTTATGTATTTTAATTCTCACCTCATCTATGTATTTTAATTTCTCTCGGCTGAATAGCAGGCTATGGTGCTGCTGCCAGCCTACCAGTGTCACTGGTGTGAATAATAATAAAACAAAAAAAGCACATTAATTGCGTGCTCAGCCGCTAGGCGGCAGCTCTGCTTCAGCAGCCGTAGACAGGGTTCAAGCAGTTGCCAGATTCCAGCAAACTGCGCAGACCCAGAGCTGCTGCTGATACTCGATAACAGCTCTTCCCATGCGCAGTTTGCTGGAACTGCCAGCTGCTTCAACGAACCTTCACTGACGTCTGATTTCCTTTAATGGATTCATCAAAGCAAAGTCACCCTCGGTAGCGTTTCTTACAACTAAATGTCAATGAATGACACAGTGGCTGTAAATGTTGTCACAGATGGTAAAAGCAGCCACAATTGCCCAGTAACTAAAGCTATTCAGTAGCGATGTTTAGTATGGAGTATGGACGGGTGATTAACGGAGAGTAGTATTTTAAGTGCAGTGATCGTTGGATTGAACCCTGATATGCGTTAATATTTTTTTTCCTCTCAGTTTCCTGTATGTAACAGATTCTGGGACCAGGAATGACATATTCTTACTTGTCACAAATATTTATCCATTTCTTCCGAGATCGTGGTGAAGCAAGAACCTAACAATAGAACTGAAATAATAATTCATTACTTGTCATAAATACATCCTCTTTATTTCTGAAAGTAATGTGATAATATTGAACTGAAAGGCAATAGCCACTGTGCTGTCTAAATCAGAAATCCGAGCAGCTAATTTCCAGATGCCGTTTGAATCGATCCAACAAAACCGTATCTGGTTCTGACATATACGCACGACAGCGAAAAATGGTTTCCGAAATTCAGTTTTCGTGTTTCGGAAGTTGGGTCGCATGTAGAAGAAGCAAGTATTACTGTTAGTTAAGAATTGTTGTCTGCGGTGTTACTTTGTTGTACATCTCCGTAGTTCCTAATGTTTCCTTTTCTTGCGATGAGTGTACGTAATTGCTGCAGTCAGGATCAACATTAAACATGTCAATGCGTACGGGGATTTCAATTTCGTTTACAAACTACATTTAAGCGATACTTTTTTTTCGCCCCCCCCCCCCCCCTCGCTAGAACCATCTAAATTCTACCATATGTATTTATATAAGTGAAAGGGTGTCGCGCAAAACTGTAAGCTATAAAAGGGTGTCGCCATGAGGGAAAGTTTGGAACGCACTGATCTAAGACAATGATAAGTATAACATCCACAGGAAATAGAACGAAAGAAGAACATAACACTGGAAAATGAGCAAGAATGACATTAGCAATGTTATTAACGTTACATAAGAAACTAAAGAATATAGTTGGGGAATATCTCTTTTCATCACCAGGAAAAATTAACATTAATGGGGGTCAACAATAATTATACTCAGTCATAGTTAGTCTACTTTTATTACAAAAGAGACAATCGAAATGTTAAACATAGGTCACATTGTTTGTTTTTCTAACAGAAGGTGAAACGAAGCTGTTCATTTTGAAAATAGAGTGAGAAGTGTGGCTTATCAGTTCACATGGAGGACGGCGAGATGTCGAATTCCGCTTCTTTGGTGCAGGTGATATTCCGGGAAGCGTTTTTGTTGGTTTATCTGTAAGTAAAGATGCCAGTCTGTCCTGTCGTACATGCAATTTTGTATCTATTCCTCAAAGTCATTGTGGCTGTCATAAATTCGTTCATCGTAAAATTGCCTGTAAATATTGTTGTGATTAAATTCAGATTTCTATATATGCATTCACAGCGTCACTCACACCTATGTCGGTGAAACCACTGTCCACATATTACTTTTATGAAAGTTTTTGATCACAAGATTCAAAACATTGTCGATTAAATAACAAGCGAAATTCAGGAACGTAATCACTGTTGGCGGAATTTATCACTCCACAACATGCAGTCCTTTTTATACCTCTAACATATCCTTCCAATTACTTTAAACAGTAGTTCGCCTCTTACTGCTCTACACCGAAGTTCTGAATTTAAAGAGTCTAAACTTGATGCAGCCACTCATATAAATGGTTTAAGTTTCACCAATACGGCAACAATGCAGTCCGTATACACCTGTATTGTCACCATCACGAAACACAGTTTAACAAACGATTTTTGTCCATTTCTACATGCCTGTTTGTAACATGTTCTCTATAGCTCATCATACACGAAAACAACAGTAAATCCATTACTTGATCTGAACAAATTCGTGCACATCAGGGCCGGCCGTGGTGGCCGAGGAGACTGAGGCGCTCCAGTCACGGTCTTCACGGCCACTACGGTCGGAGGTTCGAATCCCCCCTCGGGCATGGATATTTGTGCCGTCCTAGTTTGTATGTAGTTCATAAGTAGTTTGTAAGTTTAGGGACTGATGACCCCGTAGTTAAGTCCCATAAACAATACAAACATTTTTTTGCACATCAGGCCCGAACATTACAATATCCTGCACACACTAGCCACAGCTTGTTTTTAGTTCATATGAATTCTGCTCGACGGACACTATCCATAGTCTTTGCTCGCTGTTGCTCAGTTTGCAATGACACAATATGCATTTAATTCGTACAAAACTTTCTTTACGATCAACATGCAAACTGTGAACAAAAAAGCTCATATATTCGACATATTCAAATGACAAGAAAACATATTTTATTTTACTTACGCGAAGAAAGAAAACCAGTAGTAATCCAGTTCAAAAACACAACTACACATCACAGATCTTAACTATTATGGCATGCTGCAAATACCTGCATCATCAAAGGAAGAAGGAAGAAAAAAATTACACCAGAACAAAATGATTTAAACAACCTACACAGACATTGCCGACGTGGGGTGGCTTGCGTGCCTCAACGATACAGATAGCCGTACCGTAGGTGCAACCACAGCGGAGGGGTATCTGTGGCAGGGCCGGCGCAAGCCCAAGTGCCGGCCCGTGCGAGCTGCTAAATTGCCGCCCCCCTCCCCATCCGTTTTTTTCTTCCCACAAAACGTTTGTGAAATTTTATTCAACAAATCTACAAATCTGTAGGAAAAATCAGCAATCAATCGCAATTTTTGTTTTTACTTTTCAGATGTACCTAGGTTTCGGCCACTAAGTGGCCAGTTTCAAAGCTGTTAATATGTGCTTACCGCTAAACCTCTTGTTGACAGTTACGTTCAGCACGACTGTATAGATGTAAACTTAACTCAAAGCATTGAGAATAGCCACTCTGTGCCAGAAATCAACGAAGATATGGAAAATAAAGACGGTTGAAACGGCCAACGAGTGGGGCGGAAGAGAATGCATAAGAGGAAGAATAAGGAGATGGAGTAACATAATAATGCAATAAATACATACTCGGGAATCGACGGGTACTGATGCTAGTCGCAATTATATTAACTCACTGCACTGCGGTTATTCATTTCAAAGAACTGACACTCGCCATCTGTCGTAATTTGCATGTGCCAGTTCTGTCGTGTCTGATTATGGAATAAGGGGTAACAAATTAGTCATCGCCGTATCACGTCACTTTTCTGCGCTTTAATTTCATTCTAGCTGTTGGGGTGACGTGAGCTTATTTGCCGAGTTGCCAATTTTTTAAGTAACAGATCATAAGAAAAATAAATTTTCCTATTCTGCATTCTTGAAGGAGAAAAATTCAAACTTTTGAGTAACATGCATGCGCAATACTAATTGTACGTTATATGAAAAGCACTTACCTATTACATCCCCAGTTGCAAGAAATCCGGACGCACCAGTTCTTTTGTTCTTGTGAAGCGCAATGAAACTGCTTCTGACCAGTCTTGACTCTTTCGGCGAACTATCGAAACGATTTCTGTAGTTTTCATTGTAGAGAACGCAACAATACCTGGAAAGGCGAAGTGGTGACGCGACAGTGCCACCAGGAAGTAGGTCACGTGACGATGAACAGCGAGGCTACGGTTAAACTAGCGTCCAAGAAGAAGAAGAAGCAAAAAGCTCACAATAAGTATGTGACCGATGATATGGGTAAATGTATTATCAGGAAGCAATTTTTATGGCATTACGAACAACAGAAAGAAATACGAAGACGGCCGCGGTGACTGAGGCGCTCCAGTCACGGTCAGCACGGTCACTACGATCGGGGGTTCGAATCCCCCCTCGGGCATGGATATTTGTGCTGTCCTAGTTCGTAAGTAGTTCATAAGTAGTTTGTAAGTTTAGGGACTGATGACCCCGTAGTTAAGTCCCATAAGCTTAACAAACATTTGAACATTTTTTTAGAAATACGAACTTTGCGAAAACTGCACAACTTTTGTCAGCCAGAAACGAGCTTCAAAGCTAGCAAGGAAACCCTTAGAAGCAATGTTCTGTCTGTGGATTTTAGTTTTACAAGGTGTCAATATTAACGTTTTGTTTCGCGCGGACGAGAAAGCACTGAAGCTAAAAGACCATACTTTCTCAGGTTTTCATTAGAATCAAATCGACCAATAGTTTACTTAGACGAAACATGGATTCACACGCATTATACAGTAAATAAATGTTGGCAAAGTGATAGTGTGCGAGTAGTATTGTCACACAAAAGTGCTAGTCAGAGTTTAATTGTGTTCATGCAGGCGGAGACAGGTGTTTCAGGGCTCAAAAACCAAAAGTCCGACTATCACTCAGAAACGGATAGCAAACATTTTCAAAAATACGTCGAAACCCAACTTATGCTAGGCTTACTAGCAATGTCTTTATCCCTTGAAATTACTCACAGCGTATTTGCCCATTCGGAATACTTCTAGCCATTGTAGGTGTTGAACATGTTTGGCTGTAGTAACGTTCAACCATTTTTTTGCATAGCGCGGGAAGAACAAAACACTCAACTGCCATTGAAGGGCTTAGCACAATTGCTTCAGGCTTAACATGTAACCGCAATATCGAACATTGCATTCGAATTTCCAAATTAGATTTCGTCTCCTGCAGAATTACTTGTGAGTAAACGCACGGCACCTAACAGTCTGTCAGCGCTCCACTCAAAAGAATACTGCACTCGAGCCTGCTCCTCCCTCTCTGTTCCTCCGGCGTAAACACGACGGAGCTGCCACACTAGCTTGTTCAACAGGTCATGTAGTCGAGGCGCCATGCCACAGTTCCCGTAGCCGCTCCCTCCGAGGTTTGGTTTCGAAGCCTCTCTGCGGAAGGAATGTTGAGTTTGTGCTAAAGAAAAAAAGGGAGGGGGGCCGCAGATTTGCCGCCCCCCGGAAAGTGCAGCCCCGTGCGGCCGCACGTTTCGCACGTGCCTTGCGCCGGCCCTGATCTGGAGAGAGGCCAGACAAACGTGTGGTTCCTGAAGAGGGGCAGCAGCCTTTTCAGTAGTTACAGGGGCAACAGTCTGGATGATTGACTGAGCTGGCCTTGTGACATCAGCTAATGTGGCTTTGTCACACAGTTGCTGCGAACGGCTGAAAGCGAGGGGAAACCACAGCCGTTATTTTTCCCGAGGACATGCAGCTCTACTGTATTATCATATGATGATGGCATCCTCTCGGGTAAAATATTCCGGAGGTAAAATAGTCCCCCATTCGGATCTCCGGGCGGGGACTACTTAGGAGGATGTGATCATCAGGAAAGACAATACTGGCATTCTACGGGTCGGAGCGTGGAATGTTAGATACCTTAATCGAGTAGGAAAATTAGAAAATTTAAAAAGGGAAATGGATAGGTTGAAGTTAGATATAGTGGGGATTAGTGAAGTTCGGTGGCAGGATGAACAGGATTCCTGGTCAGGTGAGTACAGGATTATAAATACAAAATCAGTTGGGGGTATCACAGGAGTAGGATTGATAATGAATAAGAAAATAGGAATGCGGGTAAACTACTATGACCAGCACAGCGATCGCATTATCATTGTCAAGATAGATACGAAGCCAACACCTACAACAGTAGTACAGGTTTATATGCCAACTACTCTGCCGATGATGAGGAAATCGAAGAAATATATGAGGAGCTAAAGGAAATTATTCAGTCAGTTAAGGGAGAGGAAAACTTAATTGTTATGGGGGACTGGAATTCGGTAGTAGGAAAAGGAAGGGAAGGGAAGATAGTAGGTGAATATGGTCTGGGCAAAAGGAACAAAAGAGGAAGCCGCCTGGTAGAATTTTGCACAGAACATAATTTAGTCATAACAAACACCTGGTTTAAGAATCACAAAAGAAGGTTGTAAACGTGGAAGAGACCAGGAGACACCGGGAGATACCAGATAGATTTTATAATGGTAAGACATAGTTTTCGAAACCAGGTTTTAAAGTGTAAGACATAACCAGGGGCAGATGTAGACTCTGACCATAACTTGTTGGTTATGATCTGTAGGCTGAAACTGAAGAAACTACAAAAAGGTAGGAAAAGAAGGAGATGGGACCTGGATAAATTGAAGGAACCTGAAGTTCTTAAGAACTTCAGAGGGAACTTCAGGCAACAATTGACAGAAACAGGGGAAAATAAAACAGTTGAGGAGGAATGGGTAAACTTGAGAGATGAAATAGTGAAGGTAGCAGAGGACAAAATAGGTAGGAAGGCAAGACCTACAAAAAATCCTTGGATATCACAGGAGATACTAAATTTAATCGACGAAAGGAGAAAATATAAAATTGCAGTAAATGAAAGAGGCAAAATGGAGTACAGACGACTAAGAAATGAGATTGACAGGAAGTGCAAAATTGCTAAGCAGGAGTGGTTAGAAGGCAAATGCAAGGATGTAGAAGAATGTATAAATAGGGGAAAATAGATACAGCCTACAGGAGAATAAAAGAAACATTTGGAGATAAGAAAAACAGCTCTATGAATATCAAGGACAATGATGGAAAACCAGTTCTCAGCAAAGAAGGGAATTCTGAAAGGTGGAAAGAGTATATAGAGGAGCTCTACAAAGGAAATGAACTTCGAGACACTATTGTAGGAAGGGAAGAGGATGTAGACAAAGATGAAATAGGAAATACTGTACTGAGAGAAGAATTTGACAGAGCCCTGAAAGACCTAAGTCGAAACAAGGCCCCTGGAGTAGTTGATATTCCCTCAGAGTTACTGAAGTCTCTGGGAGAACCAGCCATGACAAAATTGTTTCACCTGGTGTGTAAGATGTATGAGACAGGCGAAGTACCCTCAGACTTTAAGAAAAATGTTATAATCCCTATTCCAAAGATAGCAGGTGCATATAGGTGTGAAAACTACAGAACCATCAGTTTAATAAGTCATGGTTGCAAAATATTAACACGAATTATATACAGAAGGATGGAAAAGCTGGTAGAAGCCGACCTCGGGGAAGATCAGTTTGGATTCAGGAGGAACATAGGAACCCGGGAGGCAATACTTACTTTACGTCTTATCTTAGAAGATAGATTAAGAAAAGGCAAACCTACATTTCTAACTTTTGTAGATTTGGAGAAGGCTTTTGACAATGTTGATTGGAATAAACTCTTTAAAGTTCTGAAAAAAGCAGGAGTAAAATATAGGTAGCGTAAGGTTATTTACAACTTGTACAAAACCCAGACAGCAGTTGTAGAGTTGAAGAGCATGAAAGGGACGCAGTGGATGGAAAGGGAGTAAGACAGGGTTGTAACCTTTCTCCAGTGTTATTCAATTTGTACATTGAGCAAGCTATAAAGGAAACCAAGGAGAAATTTGGAGAAGGAATTAAAGTTCAGGGGGAAGAATTAAAAACATTGCGTTTTGCCGACGACATAGTAATTCTGTCAGATACAGCAAAGGACCTGGAATAGCAATTGAATGGAATGGACAGTGTGCTGAAAGGTGCATATAAGATGAACATTAACAAGAGTAAAACTAGGGTAATGGAGTGCAGTGTAAGAAAATCAGGTAATGCTGAAGGAATTAGATTAGGTAACGAAGCAATAAAGAAGGTGGACGAGTTTTGTTACTTGGGCAGTAAAATAACAAATGATGGTCGCAGTACAGAGGATATAAAATGCAGAATGGCCATGGGTAGAAAGGCGTTCTTGAAAAAGAGAAATTTGTTAACAGCGAATATTGATTTAAGCGTAAGGAAGTCTTTTCTGAAGGCATTTGTGTGGAGTGTTGCCTTGTACGGGAGTGAAACATAGACGATAAGCAGTGCGGACAGGAAGAGAATAGAGACTTTGGAAATGTGGTGCTAAAGAAGAATGCTGAAGATTAGGTGGGTGGATCGCGTAACTAATAAGGAGGTACTGAACAGAATTGGGGAGAAAAGAAATTTCTGGCATACCTTGACTAAAAGAAGGGTTAGTTTGGTAGGACACATTCTTAGACATCAAGGAATTGTGAATTTAGCGTTGGAGGGAAGTGTGTGGGGTAAAAACCGCAGAGGAAGACCAAGAGATGGATACAGTAAGCAGATTCAGACAGATGTAGGTTGCCATTCTTATGTGGAGATGAAGAGGCTTTGCTCAGGATAGGGTATTGTGGAGAGCTGCATCAAACCAGTCTCCGGACTGAAGACCACAACAACAACACACTAGTGATGCAGTCACACAGTCTCTGCACCAATGTCCTGGATTAAATTCGAAACCTGTCCGCAGTGTCTCATGGAGTGAGGTCATGGAACACTGTCGATGATGTTCCGTCCGTCGGATGGGAACGTTAAGTTCGGCGGCCCCCTTGGTGCTTTTCGATAGACACAGACACATCAGTACACAGTTCTCACACTTCGCGAAGGAAAGGTGATTGCGAGCGCGGACGAGGTGGAAAATATTTCCTTGTATTATTGCATTTGTCAGCGAGAAAAAATGTACAGAAGGCTTGAAACTAAGTGTAAAGTTTGTTGGATGTCGTTAGGTGCTCATACACTGAAATAGTAAATGAATAAACTTGTTATCTAGGTGTGGATGGATTCTCTAACGCCTACAGAACTGTATCACAAGTTACACGATAAGGTACTGAAACATGTAACTGCACCCTAAGTGTGGCTCCTTCTTACAGGTGTTACATATGTAATAGGTACAGAAGTCGTCACCATGTAATGACTATCGACCCTACTGCTGCTACAGTAATACACGAAAATAAAGAGCTCTGCAGGGCCTTATTTTCCTGAACAGGAGAGGATCTGTGGGAGGCACGGACTGGAACATGGAAGGTACAGAGTTCTGAAAAATGTTTGATGAAAATTGGGAGGGAGCCCCCGAGATCTTCGTAATGTAGTTAGATTATGGTGTCTGCTCGTCGTGTCTCACGCTTTTGTCAAATAAAAAAAAAATACAACTACCATGTGGTGGCGTCTGGAAAAGGCTGTCCGGATGGCAGACACGAGGTATACCAGGTTATCCATGAAGGAGCGAATTTGGCGAAAACCATCCAAGCGTGGAGCCAATGGACTCTTGGTCTCAAGGAATCAGAACAGCCGCCGGCTCACCAAACGCTCTAGCTGTTTACATAGAACGTTGGTTAAACTGACAGGCCGATAGCTACCCACACGATGCGGGTTTTTGCCAGGTTTCAGTACTGGAACTATGACACTCTCCGTCCATTGTGACGGGAATCCATCGGCACTCCAGATACTTTTGAACATGGATAAAGCTCGGTGTGTCCCAGATGCAGCATCGACACAATGTCCAAGGCCGCTGAGAAACTCCCTCTCACTGACTGGAACATTATATACCTCAGGACGACTTGCGGTAATGGAGAGGTGTTTAGTTCCACCTGCCGTTTCAATATAGGGAATCCAGGTCGGCAATAGTGAAACGTAGATACGCGAGCGTACTGCTCTGTGAGAGCGTCGGTGATTGATTCTAGATCAGTACAGACATTCGTTGATATCCCAATTAGTATACAGCTAGGGTCTGGTAGAGGCGTCTAATCTTGGTCCAGACAGGCGACTCACGCGACGCAACAGTTCAGACTTATTCCTCCTAACACTCGTGTTTCTGTCTGGCGAAGGCCATATTCTTCAAATAAGAGTTACATTTATGCAACGTAGAGCCTGCCGAAGGTGTTCAATGGTCTCAGAAAGTTCCAGCGACCACCAAGGTACTGCATCATGTGAGATTACCGCCCAATAGAAATATTGGTAATTAATAGCATTTGATAATTAAACAGTATGAAGCTCACTGCAAACATTGACCATGCCAAAGCACTAAATGTTACACAATTTTAATCTTATTAATTATGGTAGCAATGTATGTACGCACTTGGGTGACAACATTTACAGTTAGGCCATAGGTAGAAATTCTCCACGTTGAGATTTGCTGTGTGCTTGTAGCTGATGGGAGGCCAGCGAGCAGGCCGACGTTGGTGGCTTGTTCCAGCTTAGGATTTTCCAGGTTCGTTTCCGGTGAGGGGAGAGAGGGACAATGGCGAGTGCCAGGCACAGTGCAGTGCACAGCGTGAAATAAAATATTCTAATACTACTGACATTTGAAGTAATACGATGCAGTTAGGAACCTTTAAGGCCCTCATTACAAAATAGCCTGTTGATAAATAAACAATACATTAGCTGATATAGTGACATCTGGCGTAATATGTTTAATTGACAATGAAAAGTAATAAATTACCAATGAATACAAGACAGTTACACAACTAGCATGGCAATGTTTGTTTATAAAAATAATATATTAACTATTTCTCATTTTATTTTCAATTAATCTTGTGTATTTTATCTTGAAATATTCAGTTAAATCACTTATCTGTGATATAAGAAATTGCATGATTATAATAAATAGTGCAAAGGATGTTTATACTAATATAAATACCTAGGAAGACATTTGTTTAATGTGTAGTGTAATTATTTTGATTTTAAGTAAAGTTTTAGAAATGTATTGGCTAAGCTATGTACGTTGGCAAGTCGGTTAGAACACCTCACTTGGGGAAGTTGATGACATAGGGAAAAACTCAGCAGTTGGGCTTTTGGCGCGCGCGCGCGTGCGCGCGCGGCCCAGGAAGTGACGAGTCAGGAGCGAGTGGTGTAGCTGGCCGGGCGGCGTCGCTCTGCAGTCGGCATGTGGATCTCCAGGTGGAGACTATAGATTTTTGTGTGACAATTGCCAAGTGTGGTTGCTCGTCGTAGACTGCACCAAGTTGAATCGAGTGCTACTGTGTGTTGTGAATATTTAGCCGGTGGAACAAGGTGTGCATCGCACTAAATTAAAGTGACTGTGTTTTGTTAATGTAACACGTGTCGTCGCATAGGCATGAACATAAACGGTGTGAAAACAATTTGCGACAAATATTCGTTTTGTCTGGAGGCTCACGAGCTATAACTTTATTTGATAAATGTGTCGACATACCGACGTATCAGCCACAGGGTTTTAATATTGTGAAATAAACAACATTAAGTGAACTTTCACGTGTTTTCAAAAATAGCAGTTAGTACACCCTTTTCTCTCATGAACTTGATTTTATTATGAATTTTTTTTGTTATCCATACGCAGGGAAGGAAAGCTGCGAACGTGTGATATCATCCCCTAGAAAACGAGTCAAACAGTAGCAATCACAGTGCCAGTGTTTTTGCATGTTTAGGAATATGGTTCGCAGTTGGTGGTTGTGAGTTTTAAAAATTAAATTTTCCCTATTTAAACTCTCACCCCGATCTTACACCCTCACAATCAGCCGAGTGCAACGTGAGAAACGAGGGATTGTATGTTCCGCAGCAGAAACAGTTGTCCTAGAGACATCCTAAACCACAACATCGATGTTTGAAAGGTCCATCGGTGGTAGCAGGGGTGTGCACGTATGCATCCAAGTTTGCCTTATTCAATTCCCATCGTCGAAGCGTCCCCAGGGACTGACATTTGAGTACACATGATTGGGTTTGGTGACTACCACACAAATCGTCTTTGGTTCTCCTTTGGACTTGTGCTACTAAGCCAGGGTAAAAACTGATGCATAAATTGCCATGTAGATGCCAATGGCTACAATTAATGCGTATTTAAAAATCAGAGGTGGAATTGAAATAATTAAATAATCAGTTATCACGATTTCAAAAATGTTTCAAATGTTTGTTAAGCTTATGGGACTTAACTACGGGGTCATCAGTCCCTAAACATACAAACTACTTATCAACTACCTTATACTATGACGGCACAAATATCCATGCCCGAGGGAGGATTCGAACCCCCGAGCGTAGTCGCCGTGCAGACCGTGACTGAAGCGCCTCAGTCCCCTCGGCCATCGCGGCCGGCTATCACGATTTCACTCCACAAAGAGTTATGGGCGTTGAAGTCACACAGAAGTAGTAATGATGGGGAGCTGGAAAATAAGTGCAGCTAACCTCTGTTGGAGTACTTCACAATATCGATAACATGAATGTGGAAGAATGTAATATCCATAACAGTCATTATTCTGATAGCCATAGCCTCTAAAGGTGACAGGAGGGGGCAAACGCTTATTGAGAACAGTATTAACGACCTATATACAAGGTTTGGAACTTTAATATTGACAACTATTTATTCACAACCAATAAAAAAGCGTTACATGAGCGTAGTATACCGTTAGCAGAGCGTGTTCTGTTGATGGTGTGAATGGAGCAGTCCACTGTCTGTCGAATCACTGGAACAGTTCTGAAGCAAATGCCACGAAGTGGTTTCTTCATCTTCGGAATCAAATCAAAGTCTCAAGGAGTTAAGTCCGGGGAGTACGGTGGATGGTACAGTACTTACCAGACCCATCGATCGAACAACAGCTTGCGCTGAATGCGCACACACATTGTCGTGCAAAATAATGGGTGGTTTGCGCAGAAAGTGTTGCCGCGTCTTTCGCAAAGATGGTCGTAAGTGATGCTTCAAAAGGAACAGTAATTCTGTGTACTGACGGTCTGCCGAGGAGGAACGTATAGCGTTAGGATAACAGTTTGCAAACCTTCGCTGAAGGCTTTTACCCAAAGTGCCAGACTTCTTTCCTGGAATGTCGATTGCCTGCACGCCTCTCGAAGACCTTTATCACAGTGTCCTGCAGTAAGACCTCTGGCACATTCAATCTTGGTCCAACTCTGGTTTTCCTGTTTCGAAAACATAGTGACACCGTTATGTTAGACCGCTCGTTCACAAATTCCCACGATTGTGCTTACGCCGGTGTGGTGGGCCGGCCGAGTCCATTTACTTGTAGGTAAGGTAGGTATGTCAGCAACGTGTGAAATCGGCGACAATAGTAGATTCTATTCCACAGTGTCTCCAAAGAAGTGTTGCCACTGTATGTTCCAGCCGTCGTATATACCTGACACCCAGTCATATTCGGCCCGATTCCCATAACAACTCCGGCAGCCTAGCAGGGCGGGGATCTGCAGTACGGTGAACTAAGATTCCTGCAAATCGATGCAAAGAAACAGGTTAAGAACTGAGAAGTTGTCGTTACTTGTCCCAGCGGGAGGATACAACTGCCGTAATTCCACTGGAGGGTTAAATTTTCCGTTAGGCAGGGGGTATTGAATAGACTGGGATGACAGTTCCTTCTTCAGGATCGTCTCTTGTCGTTTGAGAACTAAACGAGTCAAGGGCCATTGGTTCTGTGGAGCTAGGTACGTAGGGGACTCAAAAACCTCTACTTTGAAAATGTAGGGACCTGTGTCTTGGGAAGCACCTTCCCAGGCTCTCGTCGATACTTAGGTTTCGAATGCTGAACGGGATTTATGAAGTCACTTCATAGAGAAGCCCTTCAACCTAGTGTGTGAATCCTTCGGCCATTGTCGTGTATCGTCCGTTGCACTGGTGGAAACTTCCAAAGTTTGTGTTCCAATTGACTCCTTGCTCGCAAGAAGGGCTGGGGAAGTTTCTCCCGCTGAGGGATGGGGAGGAGCACCCGGTGGCTGGTGATGAGGAGTGTTCGGGAAGCAGGACAAGAGCTTCTAACCATCAAGGGGCAGTTGAACTCTAGGGAACATAAGGGTCCACAGTGTCGGGTGCAAGTTTCGGTAAGGTCGTCTCCGACGAGGGTGGCGGAAACGTTACTGTAGCAAAAGATAATATCATTTGCAAAGGGTGGAGTTGTTCTTTGCATTCGTGTGGGACAGTTTATTCAGGGCCCTGAATTCCATGATCATCTCTTTGCGTAGGATGGTGCAGCCTGGCGAGCAGGGGGAATGGTTGACACAATATCCAGATATACTTGGCACCCATAGTGTCTATATGTAGGGCTGGAGTTACAGCATGAACTAAACGAATCAAGGACCATTGGTTCTGTGGATTCAGTTGTGCTAGGTCCTTGGGGGGACGCAAAAACCTCTACTTCGTCCTCAGAAACTTAAGATGTAGGGACCTGTATCTTAGGAACCACCTTCTTAGGCTCTCGAATGCTGAACGGGATTCTCTGAAGTCACTTCATAGAGAAGCCCTTAAACCAGTAGCGTGTGAATCCTTCGACCATACTCTGAGATAATCCGTTACAGCAAGCTGCCAGAATTTCCATTACATGTCTCATAGCAGCGGAACGTAAGGCTTCACGTCACACCACCGCAGTTGCTATGAAGAGGAGTAATAAGTGAAACCTGTGGTTACATATAAATGACGACGACCATTAAGAACGATTGTGAGCAAATAACTTAACAGAATCACATTCTAAGCGGATGCAAAAGTCAACACTAAATCGTTAAAAAGAATACGGCTGGACCTTAATATTTATGGAAGGGTTGCAGTTGGTAAAAATGTTAGTAACGGAACCCAACGAAAAAGAGCAATGGATGTGGTGCCACCATCATAAAACCTAGATCATTGATGACTGGAATTGAGTGGTATTGTTCATGAATCATCGTTTCTATTAATTCCTACAAACAACCAGGTTGATGTAAGCCCCAAAAGAATCTTGCGACACGGCATGCCTGATTCCTTCACTCGAGAACTGGGGTGCCTTCGTCATGATTTAAGTATCTGTATTGGGTATTACATTTCTAACATTACCCTTTCTGGTCGGATAACTTAATTACTCTGTCACAATCATCGAAAAAAACTGCTTTTACTTTGACTAACATACTGTTAACAAACACTCACTTATTTCAAAATTTTAATGAGACCACAAACACAGCCTAAAAGGTTTCGTGCGTGTTTTGTACGGCATCAGAAAAGATGAAACATCTTCCCTAGGCAGCAAAATCGCCATGTCTCAATATGCTTGAGAGATTCAGAACCAAATTTATAGATGGCATCGTTGAAGTAATTAACGGATATTTTGGTACAAGTTTAGCTTAACTTAGTTTCAGTAGTTTGCACGCCTTAGCATTAGAAGGAAGTGTGTGGGGTAAAAATCGTAGAGGGAGACCAAGGAACGAATACAGTAACCAGATTCAAAAGGTGGTTGGTTTCCGAACGTATTCTCAGACCTCGGTTCTCAGACCGGAGTCACAGAGGTCTACGTTTCACACCAGCAACTCCGCTATATTCGTTGGCATCAGGTGCCTTGCAGTTCCCAACAGCAGAGGCTGTTGCATTTACACCGGAAAGAAATATACCTGCATTATGGACTGCAATTATTGCTATTACAATTGGTGATAACTGACTGAAAATGCGACACGGTCACTGTTGCCAGCAGAGCTGGCGACAGCCACAGCATTACAGAAAAAAGTGTAATTGTTTTAACAGTAATTGTTTGTAATTGGCAGAGTGGTTCAATAGTAAATAAAACAGTTTTTGGCTCACTTGGCCCACCAGCCGCAGCAGTGCGATATTGTTCCCATTATGATAATTAGCAGGACACAGTCATGTGTTACATTATTACTAATATGGCTGCTTTTGTAATAATTAATGCTGATAATAATTATTCCTACTGAGCGTTACGCGTGCGTACACTATAACAGTTTTTCTTTCTGTAATGCAGAGCGTTTTTATGTGGTGGATATTCGTCTAATTATGGGGTCCCGAGAGTGTGAGCGAGTCCATAATGTCGGCAGAATTAATATTTTTTTAAATACACCAATGTTTGTGCTAAAGTGAATATTTGGTAATCAAGGTGCCCCCATGTGTGTAAAATTATTTTTGAAACTAGTTTGAATCCTCACCTGTGTTTAGACAACATAGCTGTATTTCTTTTATTACAAATCGGAATAAACTGAAGAATGCACACTAGGTATTCGGTTATAATAATTTCGTGTGGTTCAGCTATCATTATTTCACTTGGAATCAGCTTTTGACAACTCCTGCGTACACAGAATTGTAATTTTAAAGTTCTTCCCGTTATTAATTATACTAAGGTGACGAGAGTCAGGGAATAGCAATATGTACAGATCGAAGTACTATCGCCTAACAAGGTACAAAAGGACGGTGCATTGGCAGATTTGTCTATTGTAATTTTGTGATTCATAAAGAAATGTTTCCGACCTTGTTATGGCAGAAGGACGAGAATTAACATAATTTGAACGAGGGGTGGTAGTTGGAGATAGACGCATGCGATTTTCCATTTCAGAAATCATTAGGTTATTAAATAAAACGAGATACACAGTGTCAAGAGCGTGCCGAGGGTAGCACATTTCAGGTTTTACCTCCCACCACGAACAACGTTATGGAAGCCGAACTGCTTTTACAAGGAGTACTTTCGGTCTCGAAAATTCAGTTTGGAATTAGACTTCGCTGTTAGTATAATACGTCTTGGGTGTTCACTCACAGAATTATTAAAGCTCACTACCCAGAATATTCCGAGAGAAAGTGCTGGCCGGCCGCGGTGGCCGAGGGGACTGAGGCGCTTCAGTCACGGTCTGCATGGCCACTGCGGTCGGGGGTTCGAATCCCCCCTCGGGCATGGATATTTGTGCCGTCCTTAGTTGTAGCTAGTTCATAAGTAGTTTGTAAGTTTAGGGACTGATGACCCGGTAATTAAGTCCCATAGACTCTACAAACATTTGAACATTTGAGAAAGTGCTCTAAAATTTAAGCTAACTCATATATCTTATATGGTAGTCAATTTGGCCTAAGTAATAATAATTGAGTCAGTGGCGTGGATGACTGTAATGGAGGTGATATACGTTTGATCCTCTCTCCAATGAAAGTATTATTTCATTATTTTATTTTAAAACTATAACAATTTTTAAATGAAATTAGCAATACAAAATGTTTACGATTACATCGTAAAGAACTTAATTTTAAGTAGGAAATGACAGTTGCAGCCAATTAAAATTTTGGTTACAATATTCTTGTGCCGTGCCGGAGCTTCCTTGCCGGCATAGTTACGAAGTGTTCTTGCTGGACTTGTATATCTGTGGTCGAATCGTGAATGAATTCACTCTTATCATCAGAGGACCTCAAGAGCGGCGTAGTGTTTGGACGGGCCAGAGAGAGGTGGCTGGCGAGACTGGTGTGTGCGGCTGCGCCGAGAGTTGTGGAGGGCTCGGCTAACGATATGTGGACAGTTGTGATCTGCATGGAAGTACATAACCGATGGAACGTGTTTGCCGGGGACATACGTGGCTTGAAGGCTCTAGCCAGCGCTCAGCAAACACTCAGTGTTGTGTGAAAAACTTTGGCTGGAGACGGGACCATTTGCAATCCATTACTCATTTTGTAGCGGCTCGTCAGGAAAGTTTCGATGAGTTAAAAGTCTACGCTAAGTGCGTATTGTACTGTCCACGAACAGCGGGTACAAAAATAATTTGAACCCCGTGTAGAGCCACCACCGATTTCGCTCATTGACATTAACCTGCTATTTGACGTTATATTGTGATTGCAATTTACCTAATAGTATGTAAGTTGCTTGTGGTAACGGATTCTCTGTTTCAGGTGTTGTGTCCAAGCGTTGTTTGTTGTGCATTGTAAAGAAAGAAGAAAGGATACGTTCACTGTTGAAAGAGGAATACGTTCAATTGTGTCTCCGTTGTGGTGTTTCACTCTCGAACTTCACGAGCGTTTTTACTTTATAGTCTTGCATGAAGCGCTGGTTGTTTAACAAAATGTTACAGTTCTTATTTGGTTGAGTAATTCTGTTAATTTCTACAAGGAATACTTGTTATTAATGAAACACTATTGCCTACAAGTTTACGTATTTC
Organism: Locusta migratoria; assembly: GCA_026315105.1. Lineage (NCBI taxonomy): Eukaryota > Metazoa > Arthropoda > Insecta > Orthoptera > Acrididae > Locusta > Locusta migratoria. The sequence continues at coordinate 274,204,304 of CM048744.1, read as the reverse complement.
AACTGAAGTTTTGGACTGTTTAGTTACTAAAAAGTTTTTGACAGTTTGTTGTTGTTAAGAAACTTGTTTCTATATATGCTATTTAAAACAAAATTTATCAATTTTAGAAAAAAATTGTAATACATTTTTTATATTCAATGGTAATTACTTAAGGCTCAGTACCTTACCACTTCCTCAATAGCTCTACCATCCCAATTTTCTTTCTTCAATGCCCAATAATTCCAAATGCATCTTACTATTAATGTAGGTATATTAAAGCTTTAACTACTGTTGTCATTACAACTTTATTGCAAAATTAGACGATGTTGTAAGCTGTGGACCACATTAAATTCACGCTAGAGAAAGACGGTTCTTTACCCTTCCTCGATGTCCTCGTCTGCCAGAAAAACAATGGTCACCTCAGCCGCAGTGTCTATAGGAAGCCCACTCATACCGGATTGGTATCTGAATATACCCAGCCACGACCACACTGCGTGAAAACGCGGCGTTCTGAACACGCTTGTTCACCGCACAAAAGTCGTTTTAGACATTGAACGTTTGCCACGAGAGCTAACTCATCTCTGGAAAGTTTTTAGTGATAATGGTAACAAACATATAGAACAAGCAATTTCTGGAGATAAAAGCAAAACACGTTAGAAGAAGACAGCAAGAATCCAGCTATTTTTTTAGTTATGTGGAACAGTGTTGGGAAGTATTAGCCGGACGCTGAAGAGAAATAACATCGCTTCTGTGTTCAACACCAAAAGTATGTAAAATACCATGTGAGTGTGGTTGCTACTACATTGGACAAACTGTACGCACTGTGGAGCAACGCCAGACGGAACGCAAGAGTGCTTACGTTGTTTTGTCGTCCTGGTCAGCGTCTATTTAGTTCTTCACGGCCTATTTTTCAGGAAAGTTTCTATCAGGATGCGTGGACATCTATAACAGCATTACAGATTAGTAATACCAAAATGTCCAAATGTTTGTTAAGCTTAAGGGACTTAACTACGGGGTCATCAGTCCCTAAACTTACAAATACTTATGAACTAGCTAAGACTAAGGACGGCACAAATATCCATGCCCGAGGGGGGATTCGAACCCCCGACCGTAGTGGCCGTGCAGACCGTGACTGAAGCGCCTCAGTCCTCTCGGCCACCGCGGCCGGCTTAGTAATACCAGTTTTATTTACAGAAATAAACAATACTCAAAATGTTCAAATGTTTGTAAAGTCTATGAGACTTAACTGCGGAGACACCAGTTCCTCAACTTACAAACTACTTATGAACTAACAAGACGACACAAACATCCATATCGTGGGATCCGCAACGTGGCGGTCCAGACCGCTCGCGCGGCGCTGAGTCCTAGTGACTGCCTATTTCGGAGCCGAGTTCAGATCTGCCCGTTCAGACACATGTCGGCCTAGACGTAACCACTTGTAGAAGGCGCGCTTCTCCAGTTTCTCCCTCCAACGTGTGATTGGCTGCCGGTCGTCCGCTGCCTTCTCCACGATCGTTATGGAGCGTCTGGCGTGTGGCGCTGACTTTACGCCACAACAGACGTCTTCGCTAATCGGAAAAATCTACCGAAGCAGAAGATTCTTTAGAAAATCGACACCGAATTCTGTTCGGCGAAACATCTGTCATTTCTAAAACGAAAGCATATTGGGGCAGTGTTTTAAATGAAGCACCTGAAATTAAAATAACGGAGAACACCATTAATGAGGAGGTCGGCTTGCAGCTCAGCACAGCTTGGGACGCGGCCATAGTGAGGTTGAAGCGGGCGCGGCGGGCACGGGACGAAGAAGCGAGCCCCCAGTGACGTCACAGCGAGCAGCTCAAAGCGGACGCAGCCCACTCGGCACATAAACATTACCTTATATGGCGACGCAGAAAACGCCAAGTGACGTCACTGCCAACACCGCGCCTATTTAACGGCAAAACAACAACGATGCAGCTGTCATTTACTACTTGACAATGACCAAGGAGAACTTTGTCGTAGGCTCATTGGTTTTTAACCACGTGACGCAGCTGGAAGTTCCAGTATATTATTTATTCACATCGCCGCGAGACCAAGCTCTCATGCATGTGGAAAGATTATTTATAATAGTAATTACGAGGAATCGGTTTCTTCGTGGAAAAACAGTGAAGCTTTTGCACCATTTTAAGTATACAAACAGGGTCATGAATTGTCAAACAAAGAATTAAAGATTTTTAAGTTCCTTGAAGGTAGAGTAGAACCTTGGTCGTCTACATGACATGCGTACACGCTACTACTACTACTACTGTGCTATTGACCATACTGCAGTACAGCAAATAGTGACAGTCTGTCAATTACATATATGCTGCGATTATAACTTTTGTTTCCTTTTTCTCTTTTCTGGATAGTGCGCTTTAGGACGTGAGATATACTACCTTAATGCAAAGTCCCATCCCGAACTGAATTTTCGAGACTTAAAAGTCTCCTTGCTAATAGTAGAGACAAGAGGCGTTTCAGTTTTTAATTAAAAAAAGAAAGAAAGTAAAGCTGACGACAATCCGAAGATTGGTTTGGGGACTTACAGTTTAACGTGGATTCCGAAGCACGGGGCTACTCAATAGCCGGCCGCGGTGGCCGCGGGGACTGAGGCGCTTCAGTCACGGTCTGCACGGCCACTACGGTCGGGGGTTCGAATCCCCCCTCGGGCATGAATATTTGTGCCGTCCTAGTTAGCAAGTAGTTCATAAGTAGTTTGTAAGTTTAGGGACTGATGACCCCGTAGTTAAGTCCCATAAGCTTAACAAACATTTGAACTTTTTTTTTTTTTTTTTTTTTTTTTGCTACTCAATACTTTTCACATCAGCAATGTTGCGAGAGGGGAAAGAAATGGAAAGGGACAGATAAAAATCATAGAACTTGAAGAAGACTGAACCCGCGACATTTGGATTCATAGTCTGTCACTCTAACAATGCGCTACCGAATCACATTGAAACACGTTTTAAATTGAGCAAAAATAAAAAAAGGTAATATAATTTCTCCGAGCCTCATAAATGTTCCTATGACTGAACAGATAATTCTGAAATTTGATGAAAGTAAATTTCTTAGCTCTGTAAACACTTCGGCAAATTATAACGAAAGACGCGGGATGTATTCAGTAGTTAACTGATTCATGAGTAGTCCAGTAGCGAAATGTGTCTTCAAATATTTATAATTCTAAGTCCGGTATTATACGGTCAAATTTTTGATCAAATCGTTGACAGAAAAATATCATCAAAAGTTTGTAATTTTTTATGCAAATCGTTGACATGACGCTAGAAAGGGATATCATACGGTCGTCATATTTTTTATATTTAAAGATGGCTGACAGTAAACACATGTTATCATTCGCTGTCATTGCTACTACGAAAACAGCATTTTGAAGAAAAAAAAGGGGGGGGGCCTTACTTGAGTGAAACTGTGAAAATCATTTCGTGTTGCGGCAGCTGCAAGCGTAGGACGCTAACTCATATATACATAACTGGAGAACGGATGATACAACGTATCGGTATTTACACAGTGAAGTGGCTCCACACATTAAAAATTAGAATACGCACGTGAAGAGACTATCGGCAGAAGTCAGGTTTACAGCGACATAGCAATTTCTTGCTACTGGTGTTAAATTTTACTTAAGGCGCGGCGGCGAAATGTGCTCTTGTTGGCAACGAATTGTTCGCTATTCCATAAGGATTAACTTACTGGCCGGACAAGGGCGCATACAACAGAGCAGGAACAGCAATTGTTGAGTACCTCCGCCAGTCTCTTGTAACTTTCGAGTCTCCTTAATTTGTTCTTATATTCCGAGTGTCTGGGATTATACAGTGCTTCGTATGCTCCATAATTTTCGATTAATTTTGTCGTAAATGGCACACACCAACTAAACTTCGACATCGTGTTTTCAAACGAGGAGGTTTGTTCTCAAATAAGCGCGGTACAACAGATACAGCGATGCTAGCGCTCCATGCGGTTGTTTGTCGCTTTGCTGTGAACAGAAAAACGACTTTTATGATCAAAGCTACTGCAAGGCACTAGATATCGTCATATATTGTGACGAAAGCAGATATATGTCAAAGTTCCCTATTACACTATCATATTTTTACTATGTAAATATGTTGTTGTTATGGTCTTCAGTCCGGAGACTGGTTTGATGCAGCTCTCCACCCTACTGCATCCTGAGCAAGCCTTTTCATCTCCTCATAAGAACGGCAACCCACATCCACTTGAATCTGCTTACTATACGCGACTCTTGGTCTCCCTCTGCGGTTTTTACCCCACACACTTCCCTCCAATGCTAAATTTACGGTTCCCTGATGTTTAAGAATATGTCCTACCAAGCGATCCCTTCTTTTAGTCAGGGTATGCCAAAAGTTCCTTTTCTCACCAATTCTGTTCAGTACCTCTTCATTAGTTATGCGACCTACCCACCTAATCTTCAGCATTCTTCTGTAGCACCATATTTCAGAAGCCTCTATTCTCTTCCTGTCCGCACTGCTTATCGTCCATGTTTCACTCCCGTACAAAGCAACACTCCACGCAAATGCCTTCAGAAAAGACTTCCTTACCCTTAAATTAATATTCGATGTTAGCAAATTTCTCTTTTTCAAAAATGCTTTTCTTCCCATTGCCATTCTGCATTTTATATCCTCTGTACTGCGTCCATCGCATGTTATTTTACTACCCAAATAACAAAACTCATCTACCACCTTCATTGTTTCGTTACCTAATCTAATTCATTTACCAGCGCCTGATTTTCTAAGACCGCATTCCATTATTTTTGTTTTGCTCTTGTTAATGTTCATTTTATATGCTCTCTTCAACACGCTGTCCATTCCATTCAACTGCTCTTCCAGGTCCTTTGCTGTCTCTGACAGAATTACAATGTCATCAGCAAAACGCAATGTTTTTATTTCTTCCCCCTGAACTTTAATCCCTATTCCAAATTTTTCCTTGCTTTCCTTCACCGCCTGCTCGATGTACAAATTGAATAACATCGGAGAAAGGCTACACACCTGTCTTACTCCCTTCCCAACTGACGCTTCCCTTTCATGCCCTTCGAGTCTAATAACTGCGGTCTGGCTTTTGTACAAGTTGTACATAACTCTCCTTTCCCTGTATTTTACCCCTGCTGACTTCAGAATTTGATAGAGTGTATTCCAGTCAACATTATCAAATGCTTTCTCCAAATCTACAGAAGCTAAAAATGTAGGTTTGCCTTTCCTTAATCTATCTTCTAAGATAAGACGTAAAGTGAGTATTGCCTCCCGGGTTCCCATGTTCCTCCTGAATCCAAACTGATCTTCCCCGAGGTCAGCTTCTACCAGCTTTTCCATTCTCCGGTAGATAATTCGTGTTAAAATTTTGCAACCATGACTTATCAAACTGATGGTTCTGTAATTTTCACACCTGTCTGCGCCTGATTTCTTTGGAATGGGGATTATTACATTTTTCTTAAAGTATGAGGGTATTTCGCCTGTCTCATACATCCTACACACCAGTTCAAATAGTCTTGTCATGACTGGCTCTCCCAGAGATTTTAGTAGCTCTGAGGGTATGTCATCTACTCCTGGTGCCTTGTTCCGACCTAGGTCTTTCAAGGCTTTGTCAAATTCATATCTCCTATTTCATCTTGATCTACTTCCTCTTCCCTTCCTACAACATCGTCTCTAAGTTCATTTCCTTTGTAGAGCTGCTCTATGTACTCTTTCCACCTTTCAGCTTTCCCTTCTTTGCTGAGAACTGGTTTCCCGTCTGAGTTCTTGATATTAGTAGAGTTGCTTTTCTTGTCCCGAAATGTCTCTTTTATTTTCCTGTATCTACTTTTCCCCTTCTTATACATTCTTCTACAGAGTTGCATTTGCCTTCTAGCCACTCCTGCTTAGCCATTTTGCACTTCCTGTCAATCTCATTTTTTAGTCGTATGTACTCTATTTTGCCTGTTTCATTTACTGCATTTTTATATTTTCTCCTTTCATCAATTAACTGTAATATTTCCTGTGATATCCATGGATTTTTTGTAGGTCTTGTCTTTCTGCCTATTTTGTCCTCCGCTGCCTTCTCTATTTCATCTCTCAATGCTACCCATTCCTCTTCTACTGTTTTATTTCCCCCTGTTTCTGTCAATTGTTGCCTAAATCTCCCTCTGAAATTCTCCAGAACTTCACTTTCCTTCAATTTATCTAAGTCCCATCTCCTTATTTTCCTACCTTTCTGCAGTTTTTTCAGCTTCAGCCTACAGTTCATAACTAACAAGTTATGGTCAGAGTCTATATCTGCCCCTGGGTATGTCCTGCAGTTTATAACCTGGTTCCGGTACCTATGTCTTACCATTATAAAATCTATCTGATACCTTCCGGTGTCTCCTGGTCTCTTCCATATATACAACCTTCTTTTGTGATTCTTAAACCACGTGTTTCTAACGATTAATCATGTTCCGTGCAAAATTCTACCAGGCGACTTCCTCTTTCATTCCTCGTGCCCAGTCAATATTCACCTATTATTTTTCCTTCTCTTCCTTTTCCTACTACCGAATTCCAGTCTCCCATCACAATTAAGTTTTCCTCTCCCTTAACTGTCTGAATAATTTCCTTTAGCTCCTCATATATTTCTTCGATCTCCTCATCATCGGCAGAGCTAGTTCGCATATAAACCTGTACTACTGTTGTCGGTGTTGGCTTCGTATCTATCTTGACAATGATAATGCGATCACTGTGCTGCTCATAGTAGTTTACCCGCATTCCTATTTTCTTATTCATTATCAGTCCTACTCCTGTGATACCCCCAACTGATTTTGTATTTATAATCCTGTACTCACCTGACCAGAAATCCTGTTCATCCTGCCACCGAACTTCACTAATCCCCACTATATCTAACTTCAACCTATCCATTTCCCTTTTTTAAATTTTCTAATTTTCCTACCCGATTAAGGGATCTAACATTCCACACTCCGACCCGTAGAATGCCAGTATTGTCTTTCCTGATGATCACATCCTCCTAAGTAGTCCCCGCCCGGAGATCCGAATGGGGGACTATTTTACCTCCGGAATATTTTACCCGAGAGGAAGCCATCATCATATGTTCATACAGTAGAGCTGCATGTCCCCGGGAAAAGTAACGGCTGTAGTTTCCCCTTGCTTTCAGCCGTTCGCAGTAGCTGTGTGGCAAAGGCACATTAGCTGATGTTACAAGGCCAGCTCAGTCAATCATCCAGACTGTTGCCCCTGTAACTACTGAAAAGGCTGCTGCCCCTCTTCAGGAACCACATTTGTCTCGCCTCTCCACAGATACCTCTCCGCTGTGGTTGCACCTACGGTACGGCTATCTGTATCGTTGAGGCACGCAAGCCTTCCCACCTCAGCAATGTCTGTGGTTCATGGGGGTGGGTTGTAAATATTTGACAAAGAAATGTGACCGTGTAATACCGGCCTAAGAGACTTCTGCGATTATCAGTCCCTATTACTTAAAGTACTTAAGGTAACCTATGCTAAGGACATACACGCACCTCCATGCCCGAGGGAAGAATCGATCCTCTGACGGCGAGCAACCACGCGCTCCACAGCAAGGCGCCTTAGAGCGCTCGGCCACTCCATCACAGCAACAAATATCTTCCTTTTATTGCAATCTACGATTTTAGTCATAATTATTTTTAGTATTTCTGCAGCTATTAAAAACCACACTTTACAAAACTATGCGTATGGGGTTGACATATGTATGAGTGGTGCACGGGAATAACCACGCGGTTTGAGGCGCATTGTCACGGACAGCGCAGTCACTCCAGCCGGTAATTCGAGTCCTCTCGCGGACATGTATTTGTATGTTGGCCTCAGCATAAATAAATTTAAGTTACTTGAAGTAATGTCTATCCTTAGGGAGCGATGATGTGTTCCTTGGGTTTTATAATAATTTAATTTATAAAAACTTGCAAGGGAAAATTATGCACTCGACCTCATATTTTCTTCAGAAAATATACACAATCTAGATATCAACTCAAGAAATCGATATCGCGTGAAAATTTGGGCCATTATTCAGATACTACGCAGTTACGGCCTCCTCAAAGTACAGCTTTTAAACATTCGCGCGCTCGGGTTGTTTCTCACTCGGCCCGCTTCACTGCGGCCGCTTAATACCCGAACGTGAAGTGCTGTGCAATGAAGGGACAACAGCGAGTCCCCCGAAATGTGAAATTTGAAGAGCTAAGGAAGTGGAGGAGGAAATAATATTACAAAATGAAACATATGTTCTGTAACTCTTTCACGTTTACTCAAATAGTGTTAGCTTTACATATAACAAAATGATGTGCATAAAAGGCATTAAAAATTAAATTAAGTTACACTGATTGTTGAAATACCGACTCATTTGTTTCCATCGCAGTTGTGAAGCGCGAATAAAAACATTCAAAGCAAAGAGACCTTCGACACCAGCTACACGTTAGAAATCGCGCACTTTGACATAATGAACATAGCACTCCAACAGCGCCCAAACAGTATTACACAGGATGTTCACAGTGTTATGGCCGGTAATTGGTGTAGCGGCTTCGATAACGAGCGTAGCGGAACACTTACCTAAACACTGGTGTACATAACTGCCTGTGAATAAGCGGCTGCATTTGCAGGATGGTGTTACGCTGAGCGAAGTTCATACTGACACCCAGAAGTCGTACGGAGTTGGTAAACCTCCGGACAAAACCCTTGAACACACGGAAGCCAAATACATCTTGTGGCTGACAGTATCTTGTGCCACCGGGTAGTATTGTCAATATTGAAACTGCGATGTCTTCAACTCCGTGTCCTTTATCCACTGAGACTGACCTTTATGACTAGAAAACGAGTCCACTATTAAAACTGATCTGTTATCATTTCAGATGATTTTATTAGACTCCTCTGCTCACCACTGCTGTAAGTGTTGCTTGTTCACTTTTCCAGATATCGTCGGCTATGAGTCGTATTATTGACAGACTGCACGACTGTGACATATTTTGTCCCCTTTTTTGCAAGAGATGGACCTGACGTCATTTCTAAATTGAATACACTTTGATCCATACTGGAAACATTACGTGTATCGACCTCTTCAGTAACAGCTCTGGTGTCGGTGACGAATTTTTCACAGGCATTAATTATTGCTGTTTCGTTAAGAAACGTTTTTGTTGTTGTAAAATGAATTATCTATCGTGACACATTACCATATTTCTTCTTGGAACCGTAAACCCACCCAGGAGATGCCTTGAAATTTTTTAGGCCCACCTCAACTGCGTCTTGAACGCCCCACTGCTGTAGTTAACGCCGTGGATAAGCAACTTATCACTTTATGCATTATTAAATTTAGCGAAACAGATTACATTTAGTTTTGCAAGCTTTTGATGGGCGTACCACAGTTATCAACGTATTTGTGCCAAGCGTACAGATCCCTTTTCTGTTTTAATAATGTAAAGGTCCTCTTGGTGGTCTTCAAAGATTCCCTTTTTTTCCACTTTTTTCGAAACGCAACGGTTTTTTGCACATATTCGTCTATTACGGAGACTGACAAAGTGGTATTCGGCGATTTAAAATCATCAAAGCAGTTTCCATCATAACTGACAATTCCACGCCCAAGCCCCGTTGAAGGTATGAAAGTGCTCGACGAATCTGACGGTGGTGAAATGGCAGCGTCGTCATCGTCGACTTCATCCTCTTGTAAATCTGCACCGAGCGTCAACCCAGTATTTTCTAATGTATAAAGCAGAGTGTCCGTATGTGTGTACGTGTTCAATACAAATCTACAGTTTTGTTGCAATCTTTATGACATTTTGTACAAGTAAGCTTCAATCCATGAGAACGGTCGCCGTAAGTGTAAGAATAACGTACGATACATAGTTAAAGAGATATGACGTCATAAACAATGAGATGCGCGAAAAACTGCTGCATTTTGCGAAATGCTGCTCATTTTCTCCTAAACCTTTGGACCGATTTCAACCAAATTTGGTACACACGTTCCTTACCGTGAGGTAATAATTGCTGCATGGTTAAGAGTCACATACGGAACATGGTTCAAAAGATATTACGTCATAACCAATAGAAATCGCAAAAAAGGCCATATAATGCGGCGAGACTTTCGAAATACACTGTATGAGAATGACAGTACTTAGCGACTTACAACAAACTTTAAACATAATTTCAAACCTTTCTTAAACTTTTTCTCGCTGACAACCATAGTAAAATTATGATAGGAAAAAAGTTTCTCGATTACAACTTTTCCGCTGTTTAATGGAGTAAAACTATGGCTCTCGGTATGACATTACAATTTATAATTGGAACACTACAAATTGTAGCGACAGGAAATTTTACAGACAGTATACACACATATAGTTGAATGTACCTTCTAAATTGTATCACAGTACGACACATAGTTCATCAGAGAACTTTCATGGAAGACCGCCCCATCACGCATGAAGTTTTAATCTCTTACTTCTTTACTACTAATTGTATTCCCAAGAGATTTTACAGACATACAGCCCTTATAAAAATGAATATACACCTGAAATATGGCAGGAATAAATAAATAAATACCCGGGCAACGCCGGGTTTTCAGCTAGTCTACTATATCCAGCAAGTCTTCATCAGCGCAATTGTCTGTGATATCGGCAATTGAAAGAATAACGAAGAGCATAAAGACAGCACCATGTATTTTCTTTTACCGTGTATAGTACGTCTAATAACTGCAAATAATTATGCTTACAGGCGACGATTTTAAAGAGCTCTAATTCTTTCACTTTTAATCGTTGCAGATTAGTCATCATTCCACACCGCCCCTGGAGATGTCGCACAACAGCCTGTTGGTTAATTTACATCGCGAACACAAACCTCTTACTAGACTCTGCTCACAGTACACAGTACTAGACGTTTGGGCATTAAGCTGCCGCAGTGAAGCGGGCCGAGTGAGGAACAACTCGAGCGCGCGAAGGTTTAAAAGCTGTACTTTGAGGAGGCCGTAACTGCAGAGTATCTGAATAATGGCCAAACTTTTCACGTGCTATTGATTTCTGGGGTTTTTTTCACAAGAAAATTGAGGTCGAGTTGATGTTCCCTAATTAGATCTATTTAAAATCCTATTGCGAAAGAAAAATATTTTACTTTTTCTTCCTCTTGTGTAACAGTGTATCACGGAACCACATCCATACGTTACTGAAGCAACCGATACCCTCCATTATCATTTACTGAACGACGCGTTTCCAGCTCAGCCTACCAGAGAACACTACTTGCACTGACTTTATTATGTGACAGTCGGTGACCATTCATGCTCGTAGACATGTGAAAAATTAGTACTGTTGAGACTGAGAGACACATCAAAATATCCTTGAAATCAGCTAAAGACCCTGTAAATATGACTCGTTGTGCATACCGTCGCAAATGTTTACGGACTACATGCTAGTGACTGTAAATCATATTTCTATCAAAATCCATCACTTAATTAATATATTAATAAGACTTCCTCGTAGTTGGGTTTATATTTCTTGAACTATATTCACTTTTTGAGACAGTTATATGTATATACTTCATCACTTCATCTTAAATGTTGTCTTAATAACATTGATTCATCAGATTAAAATTACAAAACATTCACGAAAAAAAAGCACTTATATGGGTTAACGCGGAATCCGAACCACGTGTCATTTCTAGCGACCTCTCACATCATTGAGAGGTGAAGGTTGGCTTAAAAAGCAGACTGAAAAAATCTGCGGTCCTACCTGGTTTCGAACCCGCGGCTTTCCGATCGAGCGGTTTACCCCAAGACCACAATGCCCCACAAACATATAAATAACCAGCACTCACATGAGTAATTAATTTCATTATCAATATTGTGGAAAGTTCTTACTAAACAATACACATTTAATAGTTTCGAACTAGGAATCACAAATACACAACGTGACCGTAACATGAAAAAATGCTATATGTCATTGCAAACCATTGTAAATGATAACTGCTTGAGAATCTCATGTTTCATATAATTAGTTAAATAAATGAACATAATATTTATAACACATTTCACCAGCTTATATGTATGTCCTCTATGTGTTCATAAACCATTCATTCGATTGCAATGAAACATCGATGGAAGCGTTTTGTAACTGAGCCCCCCCCCCCTCCCCCACAAAATGCACAAAATGATGAAACGAAAAGACGTCTACAGCTCACAACAGTTTCGCTGTAGATGCCATAAAACTGTCGCATAAGGTATGACCTTGTATCAAATAAAGTTAGAATTACAGATTTGCATGTTATTGTTTATTTTTGTATGCAAGTCTCCCTTAATTCTCTTGATTCCGAAATTAAGCAATCTGTTTTTTTTTAATCTCTGTCTATATAAAAGCGAAAGGTCACTCACTCACTCACTCACTGACTAAACACTGAATCTCGGAAACTACTTAACCTATGAAGCTGAAATTTGGCATGAATGTAGTTTAATATTACCATATAGCAAGAGCCCCAGAAATAACATATTTTAAAGTCCTTTGAAATATTAAATCAGATAAAATGTAATTAGGATAAATATTCAATTCATTTCTTTCTTCCTTGGAATTGATAGGCTACGTAAAAGATATACAAAGACACTCTAATTATAATATCACTGTAACTAATTAAAATCTCTGACTTTTACTATAAAAGTAATAATCCTATCGTACTCGTTCTCTGTTATATTGTCTGCGCTGTTCTGATTGTTCTGTTGTCTTAATTGTACTGATAAGATCTGTCACTACAATATGTTGAAACGAACATTATTAACTATTGATTACTGATCTTAACTGATTGTACAAAATTTTCAGATATAAAATGGATAATCAGGTATGCAGTAATTCCTTTCTGTTCAAATTAATAAATCCGCTTATTTGAAGTTAACTTCAGTCAGTTGTTCAGATAGTTTTTTTATTTCTCCAGTCCCTCCATTTAGCGATCATGCTGTTTTCAGGTATAACGAACTATTACGACTTTGGATGGTTCGGTAATTAAACAAGTTAAACTTACGTATCTCGTGTAGCTTGCCATAGTATCTTTGACTGTAATTAAACATTTTGCAATATTTATTGGCTTATAACCTGCAGTCACTTTTATGTAATGAACAGTTCGAAGTCTGATTAGCCATTAATCTGTATCAATTATTAATTTTCATTCACTAAATTACCTTCATCCAAAATTGTGCTACACGTGGATTGAATCTTAATATTCCGAACCTCCATCCAATGTCGGCGGATAGTTACGCGGATTACAACCAATCTCACTACAGCTTATCAACAAGATCAACTACACCACTGCTTAAGGTAACTATTCGTCGAATTCTGTAGGTTGCTTGCTGTGCAAGATGTTTTAAACAATAAATGTTTGGCCATTTCACTTCATTTCATTTTTTAATTAACAGTTCGTCTAAATTGAATGCTTAGTCACTGATTATTATTTTAAAATAGTTCAACAACTTCTGTACGGCCCATTTTTCAAACCTGAATAGTCAGGCAAGCAATTACACTACAGTAGTTTATAGGTAGAAAACGTCAGCTGGGAGAGTATATAGTGATAGGTGCACGGCGGAACATACTTCTTCCACAGAATCACGAAATTTGCGGTTTCATTCCCATCTTCACGAAATTTCGCACGCTCGACCTTCAAAACAAGAGGAAGGTCTCAGTCTTCCTGGAGTTTTATGCGGTGCATGGGGAGAGTACTTAGTAACATAAAAATGGATCCATAAATATCTTAGACGCGCCATAACTTGAGAACGTCTCGACCGATTTCACAGATCCTTTTCTTATCAATTTTGTTATTCTCAAAACAAAGGTTGTATGAAATAAGACTGGAATGTTTGAGAACAACAAAGGCGTTTTTGAATGTTACCCTGCGTTTCTATTGCATAAAACGCTATAGTTTTGTTTTGATATTGATGAAATATTGCACACACTACCTTAAAAACAAGAGGTACCTGTCTGTAAAAGATTTTGTTCGCTGCGTGGTGTAGTGTACTTAACTTACGGAATTTTACAAAATGACCTTTAAACTAAGAGGGATATAACTGGGTACACAAATTTTTGTATGGTACATGACATAGGGTATCTTGCAGAAAACTTTGCCGAAAGAGATAGAGGTGGAAACGAACAGAGAGATGGGAGAGAAGGAGGTGAATGCAGAGAGAGGGGGAAGGGAATGTGGACTGTGAGAGTGTAGCATGGATAAACACCCGAGCAACGCAGGGTTTACAGCTAGTAATGTATAATAGTAGCATTTCATTTGTCAGCTGTAAACAGTCACGACTCTTCTGTAAACTCCAATGAATTTAATTTACGGACAACTTAGAATTTCGACTGTTAATAAGAATTTAAGAATTGGTAAGATGTTTTATATATAGAGCGCGCAATGCACCGAGAGGTTAGTGAGAGGAACGTAACAGTGGTATTTCGATTCTGTGAGGTTCAGAAGTCAGTAAGTCGTTACAGGTCGCTTCTCTTCGTGGAAGAAGTTAGTTCAGTTGGCAACAGAGATCGGTGTAAATAGCTTTCTACTAGAGTTTGATGCTGAAAAGTTGGTACTGTGAAAAAATGAACGTAGTACTTTGAAGCAGAAACAACGTGTATTTTGTTCTCACAAAAAAATGCCAAGAACAGCTCAGTACCGTGTAATGCAAAAAATTTTAAAACACCCCATCATGCCGCGGTGGAGTAGCCGAGAGGTCTAATGCGTCTCGCTGCGGAGCGCGCGGTTGCTCGCCGCGGAGGTTCGAGTCCTCCCGGGACATGGGTGTGTGTGCTTGTCCGTAGGTTAGTTTACCTAGGTTTAAGTAGTTTGTAAGCTACGGACGGATGACCATGCAGTTTGTTCCGATAGATTTACAAACATTTGAACATTTGAACACCCCATCACCACAAACTAAGTGTAGCAAACGAGAAACGAGGACCATTTGTAAGTGGTACCCAGTAGCATAATCTGTCGATACCTCCCCACATATCATCAAAAATGAATTACATTTACTTTTCCCCTTTCGACTGCAAAACAACACAAATAATAAAAATAAATTCGTGACATTGTCGTCGGTGAGAAGCAGTCATACAAACAGCATCGTACCAGGAACGAATTATTCACGCGCGAAGTGTGCCCAATGCAGACAGGTGAACGACGTAACAGGAAAATGCTCTTCCAGAAAATGAGACACGTCCCTCGCTAGTGGCGTACACGGGCCGTTCGCTGTTTTCCACGCTGCAGAATGTGGGATGAAGCTGCGGCGGCCCCGCCCTGTGGCAGGACTACCGCAAGCCGCGTGGGACGGCGTCACAGCCGCGCGTTTCACTTGTCACCGCTACAAAGGCTCCGGGGTATCCGACCAGCAGCGCGTGGGACGAGCTAATGACGTTTGACAGCCGACCAATGCCGAATTCGACTCTGTCCCGGCCGAGTTGATCGATACAATTAATTCCTCATTGGCGGTAATGCCGAGTCGCTCCGTCAAACGAGATCTCCGGCTGCAAAAAAGGATTCAAAGTGATTCACAGCTCGGCGTTAATTAAAGAACAGACCCAGTCGGCGTCAAGCATTATTAGCGAGCGCGCCGAGAGTATCGCAAACTCTCGTTTCAGCTTTATTACAGTGGCGAAAATTGGCTGGAACAATTTGATTACTGCGTATCGGGTTCCACTTTTCACAGGCGAGCAAAGAGAATCAGAAACAGAAGTAATAAGTGGCTGCAACCTACATCTACACGGGATACTCTGCAAATCACATTTAAGTGCCTGGCAGAGGGTTCATCGAACCACCATTATACTATTTATCTTCCATTTCATTATCGAATAGCGCGCGGGAAGAAAGAACACCTGAATCTCTCCGTTCGAGCTCTGTTTTTTCGTATTTTATTCAAAATGTTCAAATGTTTGTAAATGTATCGGACCAAACTGCGTGGTGATCAGTTCGTAGCTTACAAACTACTTAAACCTAGGTAAACTAACCTAAGGACAACACACACACACCCACGCCCCAGGGAGGACTCGAACCTCCACGGCGAGCAACCGCGCGCTCCGCAGCGAGACGCTTTAGACCGCTCAGCTACTCCACCGCGGCCGTATTTTATTCTGATGATCATTTCTACCTATGTAAGTTGTAGTCAACAGTATTTTTTCGCATTCAGAGAAGAATGTTGGCGATTGGAGTTTCGTAAGTAGCCCACGCCGCAGCGATAAGATTCTGTATCATTTCCGTAACGCTGTCTCCCCTGTATCGTGACAATACGGAACGAGCTGCCCTTCTTTGGACTCTTTCGATGTCTTTCGTCAAACCCACCTGGTAAGGATCCCACACTGGGCTGCAATACTCCAAAAATGGACGGACAAGCGTAGTGTATGCAGTTTCTTTTGTAGCTGTGTTGCTTGTTTTAAGAGGGTTCTGCAAATAAAACGCAGTCTCTGGTTCGCCTTTCCCACGACATTATCTACGTGTTCTTTCCACTTTAAGTCTGAAGTAATAGTAACTCCTAGGTATTTTGTGGATTTTACGGCCTTCACGTTTGATTGATTTGTCTTGTAAACAAAGTTTAACGGATTTCTTTTCGTACTCTTGTGGACGACTTCACACTTCTCTTATTATACCTAATAACGTATTACGAATGTACAAGATAAATAAATTTCCTTTAGTAAATGAAAATTATTACACATTCAAAATAACCTATATTATTTCTCTAACCCTTGGGTACACAAGGGAATTTGCAGAATTTACTCGCTAAACTCGTTTTTCCTCTCCTTGCCTCGTTTATCAACATTTTCTATTCACCTCAATGAAAAAATTTCTTTGTTACCGATATCAATAAATGGTTTTCACTAGCTAAACACCTGTATAACGCGTTCGTTTGTTTTGAGTGGTTTCAGTTGTTGCACGTTTTCCAAACACATCATGTAAATAAAAAAAATAAAAAAAAATAAAAAACTATAATGTGGCAGGCGTTGACTTTTGTGGCAGGTTCGGGAGTAATTACAGGCCAAATACCAGAACGAAAATGTAGCCAGTTCCATTCTTTAACTATTTTAGACATTCAGCTATTGCTAATTATAGGATTTTGCACAAACATTTTGTGTAAACGAAGGAGTACTAAATCGTGGCCAACCAGAGAAATATCTGTGGAGGAACGGAAGAGCTCTGGCAGTTCTGACAATATGCAGCGTTGAACGCTGTTAACGAATGCAAATGACTTTCTGTCAAGCATGCATGACTGAAGTCACGGATAGATTAGATTACTACATTAGTTGTTCGTTCCATATATCAAAATTAAGGAGATCCTCGTACATGTAGAAAATGTCAATATATAACTTTTTACAAGCTGATATAATAATATTAATAGTATGAATGCAGATACTTTCATCATTTGGTTCCATTCAAAAATTCATAACTAGAGTAGAAGTAGTTTTGTGACTTTTAACTCTTTCAGGTTTCTCTTAAATTGATATTTATTTGTAGCAAAATTTTTTATCGTTGCCAGTAAATTATTGAAAATGTGTTGTCTTGAGTAGTGGACCATTTTTTGAACTACAGTATCTGTTTTTTAAGTCCTTGTTTAGAGTGGTTTTGTTCCTATATTGTATGTATGAACTCAGTAGTTTTTTGGGAAATGGTATATATTATTTATGACAAATTTCATTAAGGAATAAATATAGTGAGAGGTAATAGTTAGTATACCAAATTCTTTGAAGACGATTATGCAGAATGTGCGTGAATTTACTCCACAAATAATACGTTTACACGCTTTTGAACTTTGAAAACTTTTGCTTTATTTTAAGAGTATCCCAAAACAGTATACCATAAGACATTATAGGATGAAAGTAAGGAAAGTATGCAATCTTGTTTTTATTTTTACGTGGCCTACGTCTGAGAACAACCGAATTTCAAATACAGAAGTCGTTTCTGCAGTTCTGCGGTCTGCTTCCCCCAACTGCGAGTACTACAGCCGCCCAGAAAACAAGAAATGTATTGGCGATTGCGATTATTAAGCCACATAAACTGCACAAATTGTAGGTAACACATGATTAGGACCCGGATATGGCGCGTTTCGTGAGCGGTCGCGGTTGACATTACGTTATCCGTGCGTGTTTCCCGGTCTGACCCAAACTTCGGTATGCTACATATAGCGTGATCCGTCCGCTCGCGTAAAGCGAGAATTCCGTTTCGTATCTTTGTTCTGTAAATTTGTCTCTTAGTACCAATAAACTTTACAGCTGATGCTCATATTCGCATTCGAGAAATTATTCAACGCTGTGTCCACTGATCATGATATGCAATAATGCATGCATTTGCTTTGTTACACCATTAAACAAGGACGCTGCACATCTATTTAAGACAAAGCACGGCATGAGACATTTGTAATAAAACTCTCTTTCGTGTTACAAGTTTCCTAGGGTTTTGTTTTGCGGACGGAGAAGTTAGTACTGCTTCCTCCCACAAGTCCCCTAAAACCTCCACATCCTTGCGGATGTTGTTGCGTAGCAGTATGCGTTTGTCCTGCCCTACAGTACGCACGAGGTGCCGTAGTTGCTGTCCAAGTCTTTATGGATAGGATAGAGTTCTGACTAACCTGTTGTCTTCTATAGTTGTCCCCCCAGCGTAGAAGACAGCACACAGGTCGTTGATTCTTCTACAGCATACAAATGAGGTTAAAATAAGTTCGGTAGGATGGAAGCATAAGGAGCGACTCTCTAGATTTTTAATTGTCAGGGATTTATTACGTCTAGATTCAGAATAATAAAATATGAACAACTATTGTTAATACGACACGGCCTATGCTGTGAAGACTGTGAATGTCCCTTCGAAGGGTGCAGAATGTTGTGCAAGAAGACTAATATATGTTAAAACAACTGTCTCTCTCTCTTTCTCTCGAAAGGCACATCAGTACCAACCGGCCGCCGTGTCATCCTCTGCCCGAAGGCAGATGACAGAGGTAGGGGGTGGACAGGCGAAGTAGGCAGAGAGAGGAGGAAGGGGAAGATCTTTGTTTTCAAAATCTACCGGAAAATTGGCAAATTTGAGGAAAACTGAAAACGCGTTGCCTTTGTATGAACTCAGCTGCAAAACTCATTGCAAAACTCATTATGGTGTTAGAAAAGGTTTCAGAAAAAAATTAGGATTGTTATAAAGGAAAGTCGGATGACGCGAACCAAGTGCAAAATCGTAATTTTAGTATACACTCACTGCGAAAAGATGATTGGAACGACACATTTGGTTTGGCTGATCACCTTCAAGTTTGGCACATTTGTGACGAAATCCACAGTATAGGTTCATGGTGGAGGACACCTAGCAACATTTTACGCCAACTGATCGATCTATGGAGTTCATCACCATTTTATCGATTACTATGAAGGCAGGCACATGTATGTGGGTTTTAATGACTAAGTTTTTGTGTCCTCTGAAAGCCGTATAAGATGCATGACGGGGGTAACTTGAAATAGCTTCGACAACGTTTGACGACTCATCATGAAAGTTGGCAGACACATGTAACTTTTCATAGACAGCGGGAGTGGGTAATTGGAAGGGGAAGGAGGACATGTACAGAGGAGCAGTACGGGAGAGAAATGGGGAGAGGAGCAGATGAAGACACAGGAGGATGCAGGAGATGGACTAATGTAACATTCGAATAACCATAGTTTAGAACGAGGGGAGGGAAGGGGTGTTCATACATGTTAGCAACTGCGAGGCATTGCTGCGTTGGGAACGCGGATTTATTAGTACATTTAAACAATTAGTAAGGTGCAGTACTCTGGAAATTCCGAGAAAATCGCCGCAGAAATGTTAGGTAGGTGCCGCGGTGGAGTAGCCGAGCGGTCTAAAGCGCCTCGCTGCGGAGCGCGCGGTTGCTCGCCGTGGAGGTTCGAGTCCTCCCTGGGCATCGGTGTGTGTGTGTGTCCGTAGGTTAGTTTACCTAGGTTTAAGTAGTTTGTAAGCTACGGAGTGATGACCACGCAGTTTGGTCCGATAGATTTACAAAACATTTTTTGTTAGGTAAGTGTGCGTGAGGGCCGGAAGTTAAGAGTTGGTAGTAAAGTGCAGGCGTAGTGATTCAGCTCGTTCGGTGACGGAGCTGGATGCTCTCTCTCTAATAAAGAAAAAAAAATTAATCAATTAAAAACTGGTCGCAGAACTCAACGATTACCATGGAACAAGTACGATAGCAAGTCCACAAGTAACTGATCTACCCAAAGAATAATAATACACAGGGTAAATTCGCGCACTCGGGATTCGCAGCACGATTCCTCACATGCTAGCAAAAAAAAAAAAAAAAAAAAAAAAAAAAAAAAAAAAAAAAATATATATATATATATATATATATATATATATATATATATATATATATATAAAAAATAAAAAGGTCTCGAAAACTTTCGTCTTGCGCATGATTCCGTCAGTAAATTAACGTCGAAGATTGAGATGCGTGTGTCCCCCAAACGTCAGTGTGTTTCAGAATTACACATAGAAAATGTTGTGGGGAAGGCGAACCAAAGGTTACTTTTCATCGGCAGAAAGCTTCGAAGATGCACCAGCTCCACCAAAGAGATTGGCTACATCACATTGTGCGTCCTCTCCTGGAGTACTGTTGCCCCTGGTGGGACCCTCACCAGGTGGGATTGACGGAAGACATTGAGAAGGTTCAGAGAAGGGCAGCTCGTTTTGTTCTATCACGTTACGGGGGGGAAAGCGTCACGGAAATGTTGCACGAATTGGGGTGGAAATCATTAAAAGAAAGACGTTGTTCATTGCGGCGTGATCTGTTTGCGAAGTTTCAATCACCGACTTTATTTCTGAATGTGAAAATATTTTGCTAGCAACCACCTACTTAGGGAGACATGACCATCCCAATAAAATAAGAGAAATCAGATCGAAAACGGAACGATTTAGGTGTTCTTTCTTCCCGCGCGCTATTAGAGAATGGAACGGTAGAGAAAAGTTATGAAAGTGGTTAATGAACCTTCTGCCAGGCACTTGAATGTGATTTTCAGAGTATCTATGTAGATGTAGAGGGCGTCACCGGATGCGGGGTGGAGGGGGGCGTGGTCAGCGCCCCGCACTCCCGGCAGTTGTGTCAGGTTTCCGCGACTGGTGCCGCTTCTTCTCAGTCAAGTAGCTCCTCAATTGGCCTCACAGGCGTTAGCCAAACCCGACAGTGCTGAACTTCAGTGACTTAACGGAAACCTATCTATTCACTGTGGTACAACAGTTGCCATATTAAACACAGTTGTTTTTAATTCATTGAACAAAGAAATAACTTGCAATGTATTCAGATCTGAATCGCACATGTATACAGAATAAATAATTTTCTTAATAAAATAGAGCTAAAATTAAAATTATGTAGAAACAGCTTATAATTATGTGAAATGGCAATAATTATGTAAGCAATTTTTATACCTAATTTATCACCGGAACGGAGGAGTCAAAACTGAATTCCTCATCAAACTGCGTTTTATGTATTTTAATGTAAAGTGTTTTCCCCCCTAGATAAACTACACCTTTTCTCCAGCCTTTCCTGCTAATATATATCTAATTCTTTAAAGATATTAAAAACTTTTAGGATTACAGCATTGTGAATATAAATTCGATCGAAATATCTCATTAAAGTACGAGTAAAGATGTGATTCATCAGCCTGGCATCGACTGATTGCTGTTACGGGTTAATAAAGTCTTTGTTTTTTAATCTCCGTATATATGTATGTATATCTTTGACTATCATAAATAAAGTTGTAGAAAGTACGAACGTGTATCTCCTGCCTATTGTGTATGTGTGAAATGCAAAAATTGCAATATGTATGGCCCTGACAGTAATAATAATAATACTATGGTTTTCCGTTCCGCGGGACTTAACTGAGAAATAAAACTCCATGGTTATGGAACAAGTCAATACATGAAGTTTAATACAAGGATGGTAATAGAAAAACTATCAGTAGTCCTATACACATGAGAATCTAAGTGAAAATAATCAATAATGAAAAAAAATGGAATTAGCTTAATTGTTTAACTTTTTCAGGAGTTCCTCCAGAGATTAAAACGAGTGACCCTTTAGGTGGCTCTACAATTTAGATTTGAAAGCGCATGGGTTTTTACTAAGATTCTTGAGTTCTTGTGGTAGCTTATTGAAAATTGATGCTGCAGAATACTGCACATCCTTCTGCACAAGTGTCAAGGTGGTGTGATGCAAGTGTAGATGCGACGTCTGTCTAGTATTCACAGAGAGAAAGCTCGTAGGAATAAGCTGATATTATTAACAACAAACGGCATTAAAGAAAATACGTATTGTGACACCGGTGTCATAATTCTCCGACTACCGAAAATAGATCGACATGACGTTCGTCAATTACACGACCGCTAGTTTATGTGCTAAAAATATCATTTGTGTATCAGTCGAATTACTCCAGAAAATAGTGCCGTAGGTCATAAGAGAATGAAAGTAAGCGTAATAGACTACTTTTCATGTCGAAAAATCACTTATTTCAGATATTGTTCTAATGGTGTATAAAGCAAAATTTAGTTTTTGAACAAGTTCCATGGGATTTCCACGACAGCTTACTGTCTGACACCTAGAAATTTTAACTGTTCAGTCTCACTTATCATCAAAGTGACAGCTTTCATTAAATTATGTGCTACAATTTCTGGGTATGAGGTCCGCCTGATATGCAAAACACTTTTACTTTACACCAAAACTAATTTCGGCACCTCTGTCATCATCAGTGGGTTATCTATTTATTTATTGCTGAGAAATCAAAATACATTGATTTAACTACTGTACTATGTGTAAATTTCGGCCTTAAAGTCGTGAGTCTTATTTTGATTTTCACCTTGTTTTTATATTGTGTGGTCATGTGGGACCTTTTCTACATAATTATGTACTGATAGCGTTGTCATCTGCAACCAAAATTATCTATTTGAATCTTGTGAGGATTTTAAAAAACGCTGGTTTTAGTGTAAAAACGTAAATTTGGTATGTGGGGATATTTCGATCGTCCGCCTACTATTACTTACGGTTTCTTTTAGTGTTTTGTAGATAGCACATATGTAATACACACATTTTGTGGACTTTTTTCTACCACAATCACTTCCCACTTTAGAAATTTCGCCTGTGTACACTTTGTTAATATGCGTATGTGTTAGTCGGTTGTCACTTGCTTTCCAGTGGAATGTTTGTTTTCTCAATATATATATATATATATATATATATATATATATATATATATATATATATATATATGTGTGTGTGTGTGTGTGTGTGTGTGTGTGTGTGTGTGTGTGTGTGTTTTTTAGCTGTCTGTGTCATCCTTTCCATACAACTCATTCAATGGATTAAATAAAGTATTTTTGCATAATGTGGTATATTCATTCATGACTGATTTTCCCTCTGCTATTGCTTTTTTATATGATAGTTTTTTTTTCTATTGTGAGTTTGTGGTATAGATCGTGGCTTGATTTTAATATCTTTTGGTTGGGTGATGGTTGTGGGCTATCAGTTGGTCTGCAAATGTGCTATGGGAACAGTGACTTTTTAGTGCTCTGAGGTGTTCTGAATATCTGGTTCTGAAATTCCTACAAGTTTTTCCAATGTATACTGTTTGACATGTGTTGCAAGTGAGTCCATATATGCCTGATTTGTTGAATTTGTCTGTTGGTATTGTCTGTGTTCTGAGTTTCTTCAGTACTGTTTTGTCTGTCCTACTTGGAGTCCCTGTTTCTTTAATATGTTGCCTATCCTGTGAACTATTTTGTTTTTTGTTGATAAAACTCTTCTGGGTATTGGACCGCATCGTCAATCCATCAAATATTTCACCGACGTTTCGGGCACTATTGCAAGTGGCCATCTTCTGGGTGTTGCTTTTACTGCTGTATGAGGGAAAGCTGGTGTCTTAAATATTGAATGTTGCCAGTTATGATTGGTGGTTTCTGCTCTCCTTCATTGGTGTTTCCTTTATTTCTTCCTACTGGTGAAAAGGGAAGTCCTTGATTGGTGTTTGCATTAATGTTTTCATTGGTTGAAACTGGAAAATGAGGAGCGGTGGTAACAATGGCGTAGCATTGATGTCTAGCGCCGACTAGAGAGTGCTGTTTGCTCTGTGTACGCGCGGACGCTGTTGTCTCCGGGCTATGCGGGCCCCTATGGACTGCACTGCGCGCGATGTCATCGCGAACTGATCCTACGACCGTATAAAAGTTCTCACGTTTACCTATCATTCGTTCCTAGAGCCCTACAGCGTTCCAATCCTTCATGATTGTTACACATTCGACTCACTTTCATACTGAATTACATCTTCAGTACTCTGAAATACTTCACCCTGTCCTTGTTAATCCTACGTTCTACATGACCTTTCATTACTACTGTCGTTTTGTGTCAGTTTTGATGAAATTAGTTAATCACTACACTAATTTACCTTCTCTCTGCGTTCCTATTCAAAGCGAATCATACATTACACCAGTATATGACGTTTGTTTGTATAGAAATACCGACCATATTTCGATTGTGCATTTCATCTCACCTATCCCCATGTTATCTACATTCACTTTTCATGCGTTTCCACCTTTCTTGGTGCCACATTAAGGCTTCTACGCGTCGCCCATTACTCTTCCGCACCATCGTATTTCTCTTGGTAACATCCCTGCTAGTGGCTTCAACTGCTAGTGGCTGGATCCTAATGTCGATAACATTGCTAATTTTCCACCTTTTGGAGGCAGTTACACAGGTTATATCTGCTGCTCCGCCCTCTTTGACAGGGTCGTTATCAGCACGAAGGTGACTTATTCTTTTAGATTAACATTGATTACGACTTTTTTACAGAATTAAAACAAGAACTGAGCAGAAGTCAAAGAGCTAGAACACTTTGATTTTATTCATAGACGCTTACTCATTGATGTTACTGCTAAATAAAAATAAGTGTATGCCTAAGAAAAAGTATCTACAACGAGACAGATGAACACGATGATTACTCAAGCTAGGATTGGAAGATGATACGTGACGAAACATCTATAGATAGATAGAAACAGTCCTTTGCATCAAATGGAGTTAAAAGTCGAAACAGTGAACATTATATTTACTTTAAGATAAGCCATGGTATAATAACTTCCATTGTTTTACACTGAAGAAAGGATGGTGTTTTGTAAATAATAATGATAATTATTATTATTATTATAAACAGACACTCGCCAGCATTTTTCAACATAAAATGCCCTTGTTAATTATTTGTGGTAGAAATTTTAACAAGTAAATAATTCATAGTCTATAATTCACCAGTTTTCTACGCTCAACATTTCAAACGACCAACATCCACACTGATAATTACTGTTTTTCAGGAACGTTTCTTTAATAAAGTATCTTATTGGTCTTAGCGGCAAACGCGTTGATTACCATTGGACTAGAAGCAACACGAAATATGTAGCAAGCACATCGCAACAATATTCAGAGGAGATTTCATATAGAAACAAACAAAACAATAGGGGTATATTCACGTTTGAAAATTTTAATTAAAATGTAATTAAAGAGTGGGCATTGGAAAGCAGGCGATAAAATCTATACGGGCGGGAAAGGGGTGTTTTATTCTCGTATTAAAATAATCGCGGTGCGGAGAGAACTAACAGTGACATTGTTAAAAGGTGCATTTCATACCATCGTGATAAAGCATGACATACCATTTGCTAGATTCCATTGTAAAGGCCTTGGAAGCTTTTATCTTAATACGCTTAATTTAAGAGCTAAAGGTGCTGAAATGTTGGCGAGGGCTAATTAAGAACAGTGCGTAGCATTAAATAAGCAACAATATATTCATTATAGTATGTTAAAAATAAGTTTGCAGCTGCAAAATGCTCCTCTCGAAACACCAAAAGGTCGAGCATGATCATCTTTAAAAGAGTAACAGAGAAGTAGTGAGCCAAGGAGCTCAGTGTCATTGCACCTGCCTCACCGAAAAGCTTGGAGTGCTGTGAACAAAGAAAGGAAGTTGCAGATCTACTGGCAATTTTATTCAGTAGAGAATTTTTCCGATTATCCTTCTCTGAGTAACTTAATGAGGAGATAGTTAAAGCAAAATACAAATAAAGTGCATGGAAGTGTGGAGAAATGTTGTCATATTTGTTCAGTTGTGTACGGATAGCTAGAAGTCACATGGCGGGTAATTACAGAGCATTAAGGTAACAACTGTGTGTTCAGCTTCGGTGCACTTACCCTTTGGTGGTGTTCTTAACCACATCTGTCAGAGGCAACATTTGGGTGAATTCACACAGGACGACTGCCGAAGTGTAGTGAGTATAGCCAAAGACTTTTGTATTTTTCAAAGCGTCATTTCACGTGTATTGGGAACAACGGGCAGTGCTGCGCGAAGGAGACGAGGTAGTACATCAGCTTTTATTACACACAGGTGACCGCTGCATTGCGCTGAAAAGGAAGAAGAAAAAAAGAACCCTGAAAGACTGGAGGTAGGAAGTTCATGTTCATAGGTCATGTACATGTGAATTTTCTGCAGAAACTTCTAGCTTCTGAAACATTCCGGCCCGAGGGTTGAAGGCGAACATCTTTATCGCAGCGCTACACCACCTACCGCTAAAATTTGCTGCGACTCTCGTTGTTGCTATAAACCGAAGGTAGTGGACCACTGTTACTTGAGCAGACGTGCGAATTGTACCGTGAATCTAAGTTTGCACATTACGGGCATCAGAGAAAATATGATGTAGCAAACTGCAAAAATTTCTGTTCGTGTGGGACTAAGTGTTTCAGCAGTGCAGCGGAAAGCCGTAGAATGTTCAAATGTTTGTAGAACTTATGGGACTTAACTACGGGGTCATCAGTCCCTAAGCTTACAAACTACTTATGAACTAGCTAAGACTGAGGACGGCACAAATATCCATGCCCGAGGGGGATTCGAGCCCCCGACCGTAGTGGCCGTGCAGACAGTGACTGGAGCGCCTCAGTCCCCTCGGCCACCGCGGCCGGCTATGCCGTAGAACAAGACGAGATGGGTCATGCCCTACCACCCAGAACATCCCCTGAGAAGATCGACACCCTATCCCAGTAATAGTACAAGACAGATCCGTGTCCGCGGCTGTGGCGCTATATTGTACACCTGTTGGGTATGCCAGTCTACCGCCGTTTATTACGGTATCGGTTACAAGCACGTTGTTCACTTCTCCGCTCTATCTTTGACTAACTTGCAGGAAGCTGCTAATCTTCACTGGGGACCGGATTGATAGTGTTTTCGGAATAATCCAAGTTCTATTTGTTTCAAAAGTGATGGTGGCATTTTGGTCCAACGCAGTCAAGGAGAGCAGATCAATAGAGTAAAATGTGTTGTATATGGGACAGTAGCAACCAGCAGAGACGAAATTTGGGATCAAGTGGATGCAGCCTGGAAGGCTATATTACAAGACGCTATTCGCGCCTCGTTCGCGTCGACACCAACTTTGTCCGTGGAGAACACTGTCTCTGTTAAGCTGCAGGACACATGCTGAACCGAACTGACGGGAATGGTTATCATTTATTTACAACGTACATACGAACATGTCGTGTGAATACGATCTTCCCACCTTTAGGCACTCTTAAGCTGCATAATAGCACAGTGTCTGTGTGGGCCTGGTCCCTTAGGACGGCGACGAGTGCGTCGTGTTCTGCTGACACTCACAGGTCGGCAGTACTATTTACGATTATCCGAAAAGATGGCAAAGCACTTCTTGGATGAGAGTAGATTCGGGCTGAGTAGTGATCTGGAATGTTCCCTCATGTTCTGAAATTCAGGTTTTTTAACCATCTATATAAAAGCGAAAGGACATTCATTCAATCTCTCACTCACTCTACGACTAAACACGAAACCTCGAAAACTACTTCACCTATGAAGTTGAAATTTGGCAGGGATATAGTACATAGGTATAAGACGTCAACTAAGAAAGGATTTTGTGATAGGACCGATAGTTCAGGAGATATGACGTCTTAAACAATGAAAACTTCCCCGTCTTGCAGCACAAGATAGTGAGATTTTATCAGCCCACTTCTGAGGAAACTTTTTCTCGTTGACAAGCCAGCAGAATGATGAATGGAAAAAAGTTTGTCGCTTACTACAGTTTCGGCGTTCATGCAGTAGAATTACGGCATTTTGCATGACGTTACAATTTATTACTCGCACTCTATTAATTGTATTCGTGTGAAATGTTACAGACAGTATATACAAATACCACTGACCTTACGTTCGAAATTTTATCATCGTACGACACACAGTTCATGAGATATAGAATCATAAATAATAAGATGCGCGAGAAACTGCTGCGTTAAGTGACATTGCTCTTCATTTGCTCCTAAACCACTGCACCGATTTCAACCACATTTGATACACATAATCCTTACATATAATGAGAATTGCTGTAGGAGAAACAAACACATTAAGGAGATATAACGTCATGAACTACAGCAGTTGCAAGAAATTGCCACATAATGTGACGAGAATTTATAAATACACCATATGCGAATGAGAGTACTTAGCGACTTGCAAAAAATTTTAAACATAATTTCAAACCTTTATTAAACTTTTTCTCGCTGGCAACCACATCAAAATTCTGAAAGGAAAATAGTTTCCCACTTACTACTCTCCCCCGTTCATGGAGCAAAACTACTGCATTCGGTATGACGATGCGCTTCATAATTTCTACACTACAAATTGTAGTCTCAGGTAATTTCAGAGATAGTATACACACATACAGGTGAATGTATTTTGGAATTTGTATAACAGTACGTCACGTAGTTCATGAGATATAAGGACAATAAGAGTGAAGTTCATGGAAAATCGCGCCGTCAGCATCAGGTTTTAATCTATTACTTCCTTACAACTAAGTCTGTTCTCGACGGATTTTATTTACATACAGCACTTACAGCACTATAACTTCAAAATTATACAATTGTACAACATGTAGTCCAATAAATATGAGATCATATATACTGCGATGGGTAAAAATCTGTCACGTCATGCAACACGAATTACAGTCAGCTTAAGGAAATTCCTGGTAAGCTGATAGTAGTTTTAAGTACTTTGAGCTCTGAAGCACACACGGGTGCAGGCGATAGCAAGACACTTCTACAGAGTTATAAGGAAGGGAAGAGAATGAATGAGTACAGCCAACGAATACCCATTATTTACGACAGGAGACTACAGTTTCCAGTGAGACTTGCATTTTCTATTACGATTAATAAACCACAGGCAATCTATTCAGTACGGTGGAGTGGATTTGATATGCCATGTTTCTCACACGGACAACTTTGTGTCACTCAGGGGTGGGCTCAGCAAAGAAATAATTCATATTTGATCGTGGACAAGTCACAAGAAATATTGTTTATAGTAAAGTTGTGAATTAAATGAATGTTCCATATGATGTGTAATTTTATTACTATTTCCTTTGTTTGGATATTGTGCTTAATATTTGGTATATTAT
This sequence comes from Locusta migratoria, assembly GCA_026315105.1. Lineage (NCBI taxonomy): Eukaryota > Metazoa > Arthropoda > Insecta > Orthoptera > Acrididae > Locusta > Locusta migratoria. The sequence goes on along the minus strand of CM048744.1, from coordinate 274,174,896 downwards.
GCAAGACAGCCTTATTTATTATATATTCCAGATAAATATAACACGTTATTAGAAAAAAAGGAGATGGGCATAGAGAGAAGGCATAAGATGGGAGTAGCCTTTAGTCTCGTATTGTGCACTAGCGTGGTTTGGTCGCCGTACGTGGCAATAGGAGAGTTTGGCGAGCAAAAAATCCACAAAAATATGAAGTAATAAATATCCTGGAGAAAGCAATAAACCCTATGACTTATGGTACTACAGCTTTTATTATCACATTGGGCAATATGGTGGTTTACTTTGTCATCGATTTAACTGGATAAAAGATTACAGTTCAGTGTTCAAATGTTTGTAAATATATGGGACTTAAGTATTGTGTGTATCAGTCCCAAGACTTACAAGCTGCTGAAACTAATGTAAGGGCAATACACAATCCTATGACCGATTTAGGACTCCAACATCCGATAGGAAGCAACCGCGCTTCGCAGGGAGGCGCCTTAGAGCGCTCAGCTAGGCAATTCCACCGCGGTGATTACGGTTCGTCACAGTTTCTTATAGTCACTTGCCCATTTAAAGCATGACTTTTTATTTGAAGCTATAAAAATTACCGCGATTAACGTATAGTGCGTGTACACAGAGAAAAAAGAATCCTTAAAATTATTACGCACTATTAGCAACAAGAAGTTCATAGCTTGTCAGCTATAAAGTGCTTCCACGATGTACCCAGTGCAGTAAATGTCACTATTTGCTACTACCACAGTAACATTACGTATATAAGCAGTTACAAATTAATTTATGATAAAATGTTGATCAGTTTGAGAGATAATGGAAAAAATAATGTATGTGGCTGATCAGGTACACTAAGCATTAAAGGGTTAACTTCAGTTATAGAAATATTTCTTGCGAGTGAAAAAGTCCTGCCTTGTGCATCTCATACGGATCAGCAGCTTTGACAAAGATATAAATTAAATTCTTGATTATGCCTTACAGAATTATAGAGGTAGTTAACTTCAAATGGTCTAAAATTTAATTGCAAGGAATATACAAATTTCTTTTTTATCTTCTTCACAGTGGGGATGTTGTAGGCGAAGTGTTATACCGCTGTTATCAGCTGCGATATTGAAAGGATATTTGTGGCGAAACGCACGAGCTATTTCCATACCAAGATCTGATAAGTAGTTACCTGCTTTTTTGTATCACAGACAAAAAATGGTGCCAAACATCGAAACCAAAGAGAAGAGGTAATTATAGCAGTGTTAAAAATTTAAAGAAATAAAATAATTAATTTACAAAGTATTTTACACAGCTGTCAACAGGCAACTAACACTCCAGAGAACGTGGTTATTACTAGTCTTTATCATACAAAAAAACATAAAACCAGAAGGTTCAATATAAGCAACAGCTTCTAGCGCCTGACGCCGTATCCCTGTCACTTTGCTCCCTATTTTTACTTCATACGTATTGGGTCAAGAATATAGTCTAGGTGACTATAGCATCATGTTTTCAGCTGCAGCTGCCCGCGACGTTCAAACACTTGCTTTCTATCTCTCAACGTTTGTTCACTATTAATCAACAAGCCATTCAGCAGTTAATGACGATGAAGATATACCTACTCCATCCAGATCTCGTACAATTCCAATTTGCCACGTCTTAACGAAACGTTAATTCCTTCTGCTATTTGTACGATGGCAGCAGCTCGTTGCGTCGCACCTTTGATGATAACGATGCAAGGTACAGAGAAAACATTTCCCTTGTCCCCTCCTCAGCCCGTGGTTGCCGTGATCTTCCCCTCTCCTCCCCTCCACACATCATGTGACACTACCAGTGACCGTTTTTCACATTTTCCGCCAGTAGGCTATTCATATTTTGCCGCCCCTGCCTTTCTCTACAATTCGATACTCTATTTCACAATCACACAAATTTCAATTTTCTGTCAAGGAAATTGTAGCTGTATGCTTTGTGCACTATGGTCCTAATTACACCACCTTCTTTCCTTAATTAGTATCACTAATGAGCTAGAGGATCGGAGGGTTACTTCCAAGATTACTTTCACAACTCAACTATTGGTTTATATTGTGCAAGAATTAAGTTTTTTTAAATATTTCTGAGCTAATAAAAGCACTACTAATAACGTGGTGACAAGTATTCCTAAATATTACCTTAATACTTACACAATAAACAGTTTAAAATTTTCGGCACCAATTTTACCTAAAATCTGACACCCTAGTCCTAAGGTTTCTCAGCCTACTGGTAAATTCGCCACTGAGCACTGCCATTGGGGAAACTGTACGTAATGTTCTCTAGCCAGATTTTTTTATTTGGAACTTTCAGGATAGTGAGTGAAAAAAAATTCACAAGTTTTATTTATACAGGTAATAAATAAATTCGCTTCTAAATGTAAAAATGTAACTAATGGAATGAAAATATCTATAACTTAATTTCACACGTTTTATAATGTAACCATTTATACTATGTAAACATTTGCGCTACAAACAAAATGAGCTTGCTTGACTCAAAGGTGGAACTTGTGCTCAACGACTGAAATTTGCCCACTAAAAATTTTCAGCAATCAGTCGTTAGTATTGTTTATTAACAGATCTAGATTCCGACCACTGGGTGGTTATTATCAATGCTTAAGATAAAACGATTAAAATACATAAAACATTTTGACCTCCATGTTTTATGTATTTAATCGTTTCATTTTAAGCATTGATAATGACCGTCTGAACTGCTGATATGGTTACGAGAGCCTGTCATTAAAAAAATTGTTCCACCTGGTATGCAAGATGTATGAGACCTGGGAAATACCATCACACTTGAAGAAGAACATTGCCGACCTCGGGGAAGATCAGTTTGGATTTAGGAGAAATGTAAGAACGGGGAGGCAATACTCACATTATGAATAATCTTAGAAGATGGGCTAAGGAAAGGAAAACCGGAGCGAAGAGTTATATACAACCTATACAAAAACCATACCGCAGTTTTTAGAGTCGAAGGAAAAGAAAGGGCTGCAGAGGTTGGGAAGGGAGTGAGATATGGTTGTAACCTTTCCCCAGTGTTGTTAAATCTGTATATTGAGCAAGCAGTGAAGGAATTCAAGGAGAAATTTGGAGAGGGCATTGAAGTGCAGGGAGAAGAAATAAAAACATTGCGGTTTGCCGATGACATAGTAATTCTGTCAGAGACTGCAAAAGATCTGGAAGAGCAATTGAATGGAATGGACATTGTCTTGAAAGGAAGATATAATATGAACATTAACAAGAGTAAAATAAGGGTAATGGAATGTTATGTCAGAAAAATCAGGTAATGCTGAAGGAATTAGATTAGGTAACGAGAAAATAAAAGTAGTAAATGAATTTTGTTATTTGGATAGCAAGATAACTTATGATGGCCGATGTGAAAAAGATATAAAATGCAGAATGGCTATGGGAAGAAAAGCGTTTCTTAAGAAGCGAAACTTGTTAACATCCAATATTAATTTAAATGTTAGTAAGTCCTGTCTCAAAGTATTTGTCTGGAGTGTAGCACTGTATGGGAGTGAAACATGGACGATAAGGAGTTAAGACCAAATGATAATAGAAGCTTTTGAAATGTGGTGCTACAGACGAATAATGGAAATTAGATGGGTAGATCACGTAACTAATGAGGAGATGCTTAAAAGAAATGGGGAGAAAAGAAGTTTCTGGCATTTACTAAGAGAAGGGATAGTTTGATTAGACACATTCTGAAACATCAAGTAATTGTCAACTTAGCATTAGAAGTAAGTATGTGGGGTAAAAATCGTAGAGGGAGACCGAGGGACAAATACAGTAAGCAGATTCAAAAGGATGTAGGTAGCTGAACTTATTCTCAGATGAAGAGGCTTGAGCAGAAAAGGGTAGCTGAATCAAACCAGTCTGCGGACTGAAGACCACAACAAGACAACAACAACGACCACACAGTGGTCGAAATATAGATCTGTTAATAAATAATACTTACGACTGTTTACTGAAAATTACAAGAAAATAAATAAATTAATTAAAATTAAGATAAAAATAAAAAAAAGACTCGCATTAAATTCTGCTCCTCCTCGTCCAACCCAACGTTTTGGAATGGTTTCATTGAAGTAACATGAGACATACATCGTGAAATAAGTACGTGCACCATCTAGCATGAAGATGGAGTAATCCAAATGTTCTTCAAATTGATTAAATAACTAATTTTAAAGCATGTCTACGTAGATTAGTCCTATGACAATTTCTTCCGTGACGAAGAAAGACTCTTAAACTTTGTTTTCATTTATGGGGGAACAGACATCAATGTTCATAGTTATTTAACATAGGAACTTCATTTCCCCAAACTCTAACATCATGCCCATTGGAAAAGTGAACAATGGATTCACCGAGAAAATATATTGCTCAGAAAAATTGTCTAGCATTGTAATGCAAACTGTACACGTCCCTCGAGAAATATTGGAATTGTGGTTCTTTCTTTTGTAGTATGGGAGATATTTTATAGATGTTTATGTATATTCCTTCTTTTTGAATATTCCTGTATTAATGCCGTGCTGCTTTTTGTGTATGTGCCGTAAAAAAAGTGGAAAAGAAGCTAACTACATCATACGAGCCAAATGCTGTGTGTGGAGATTTATTCGTTAAGGGATGGACTCCGCACACCGATAATTGATATGGAAGTTAGATTTGGCAAATAAATTACTCGATAAAAATATCAATTAGTGGGAATATTAAATGCATATCGACGGTAAAATCTGCAGCAAATTAAAACGTGGGGATATATGACAAAGCAGTGAAAAGCTAATAATGATTTTAAAACGGAGAGATAAGCGGCACACCGTTATCTGCGTCAGAGCTGTGCACGGGGCCCGAGCGACGCGCCAGGGAACGCAGCCGTGGCTTCCCCCCCCCCCCCCCCACTCCTGCAAGTCCCGCTCAACATATCAACCACTGACAATGAGAGTTAGGGTTGTGACATACAGAGCGCACGGTTCTCGTACAAACACCATAAATGTCGTATTTTGCACAAAAGACAAAAAAAAAAAATTAAAATAAAAAAAAACCTCCTATGTTTCAAAAATACGAGGGTTGTACCAAAAGTAAGGTTCCCAATGCGCTACAGCCTCGAGGGAAGGTGCTGAGCTACATCCGACAACAGTGCCGTCCGCAGCGGTTCCCCCACTTTCTAGCCCGCACGTCAGCGATAAAAAAAAAAAAAAAAAAAAAAAAAAAAAAAAAAAAAAAAAAAAAAATGTTGAAATGTTTGTAGATCTATCGGATCAAACTGCATGGTCATCACTCCGTAGCATACAAACTACTTAAACCTAGGTAAACTAATCTAAGGACAAACACACACACCCATGCCTCCGGGAGGACTCGAACCTCCACGGCGAGCAACCGCGCGCTCCGCAGCGAGACGCTTTAGACCGCTCGGCTACTTCACCGCGGCAGCGATTCGCTCAAGTGTTTCAAATGTTTGTATAGCTTATGGGACTTAACTACGGGGTCATCAGTCCCTAAACTTACAAACTACTTATGAACTAGCTAACACTAAGGACGGGACAAATATCCATGCCCGAGGGGGGATTCGAATCCCCGATCGTGGTGGCCGTGCAGACCGTGACTGACGCGCCGCAGTCCCCTCCGGCACCGCGGCCGGCCTGTTTAGCGATTCGCTACGTCGCTCAATGTTGGCTTGGCAGCCGTCAGAGGGGTTCGAACAGTGATCCGGATTCTCCACTCAAAGAAGTTACCACCCGTGGAGATTCAATGGCAGCTGACTGAGGTTTCTGGTGAAGAGTGCATGTCCGTTCACCACCTCTACAAATGTTGCAGGGCTTTTACTGAGGGTCGCACGGAGGTTCACGATGAAGAACGGAGAGGAAGACCGCCGATTTCGGATGCTATTGTCCAGAAGATCAACAGTGAGCTGCTCAAAGATTGGAGGGTCACTGTTCGTGAACTTGTCGAACGCATTCCTGCAGCTTCCTACGGCACAATTGGAAGAACCTTAACAGAAACGTTGTGTTATCGCAAGGTCTGTGCGCGCCCTGAGTCCCCCAGATGCTGACTGACGGAGCAACGCCTTAACTGTGCTCGCAAGTTTCTTCAACAATGTGAGAGTGCGGCAACAAGAATATCACCTCTGTCCGAAGCTGAAGGAACACTTAAGTGGCAAACGCTTCAAGAGCGACGAAGTCCGAGGTCACACGCTTCCTCTTCTTCGACTTAGGAATACAAAAGGTGGAGCACCGTCTTCAAAAGTGTGTCGAAAAAAATGCAGACTATGTTGAAAAATAGTCGAACATGTGGAGTTTTTCAACGATGTATAAATAACAATAAAAAAGTTTTCTACCTGTAAGAAATATGGGAGCCTTACTTTTGGTACAACCCTTATATTTGTGGCGTATTATAGATTAAATGTTCTTTCAAGATTTATAAGAATGATGTTTGAGCGCTTTGAGACTCGAAAGGTCGCTCTATTTCTGAAATTTAACCCTTGCAACACCAATACGAACGACCAACCAGGCTCGGGGAGGGGGTGCATTATGCTCAACCTGGATGAATTCGAAAAAAATTACAGAAGTTTTTTTAATCGTTGTTAATTTACCGTAACAACAAACTTTTGAAAAATTATCATTATTTATCTCTGTGTTCACACTCGCAGAAATTCCAACAAACTTTCGATTATATTTATTACCGAGAAGGTAGCACCTTACCATCAACGAATCATTTAACAAATACATTTTTTTGTTAATTGTTGTTAACTTTTTCTTTCGGTTTACTTTTTATAGAGATATTGATGTGTAAATACGAAAGTGAACCTAAAAGTATAGAAAATGACGTTCCCTGGGAATGTCGCATTCAGTACAGAAATTTAAAATTTTAGGTACGTTTAATAAAAAAATTAATAACATTTTTTCAGTCTGGTGGAAGACTTTATTAATAACAACAGATATTTTGTCAGTTTAAAATATAATGTACCTGCTTGAATTATAATATTTTCAGAAGGTGGGTTAACGTTAATCCACCACCCCTTCTACACGCTTTTTGGTATTGGCGAGTTAAAATTCCGAATGGAGAAAAAAACCAGAATGCATCGTTATTGTTCGCTATCTTAATTTTATTTCCACGCTCCGGGTTTGAAGCTTCAATCTTTACTTCAATTGGCCACTCTGAGCTTAGTCTCCCCGGCTCAATCTGATGACTGGCAAGAAATCGTTTTGTCCACAATCGTGAATTCATAAGCATCCATAAGCATCCATTAATATACCTTTCAATGAGTGGCGCATTTTCAAATTCACTACCAGCAGGCTATTTAAATTTTAGCCGCCCCTACCGACCTCTACAATTCGATACCCTGTCTCACAATCATACTAACAATTATGTTTTGTCAATGAAATTGTAGCTTTATGTTTCGTGCATCGTGGACCTAATGATATCACTTTTTTTTCGTATCGTATGAGAGATAATGTAAAGATCTCTTATTGCACTACTGACACTCCCGCATCTGCAAAACTCTGCAGTCGTCCGTTAGAGGCCTCTGCGTGTGCCATGCCGCATTGCACTTTGAGCTGTTGGTTCGCCAGTAGGGACGGTGCAGTGTGCCTCCGAAGTTACGTTTTGAGATGTTATTTGTGTGGTGAAGCGTCAGATGGGACGGCGATTGCTAATCAATCCTGCTAATGTATTGCGATTAGTTCAGATGAAGTTACGATGAACCCTTCTTCGTGAAGATGGTATCAGTGTAGAAGATGAATCATTTGCATGCTTTCCTGTATCAGTTATGGTACAGAAATATGAGCATAAGTTAGATACTGTTGTAACACTAACACATAATGACGAACAACTCATGGCAAGCGGTAGTGCTACGGTAAGTGCGGGAAGAGGCGATAGAAGCAGTGGCAGTGAATACCAACAGTCTTTCGGGAAGAAGGTTAAAGTTGCAACTATCATCACGGCTTTTGATGACAATTCGCTAGAGACCATGTACGATGATTATTACATAAGTTATAGTTAAGATATCTGCATTACGTATGGCGTCTACAATTACATCTACAGTGCTATCTAGAGCATGGTTGCAGAGCTGTAACCAAACGTTCATACAGATATGTTTGTTCGAGCCCATGTACTTTCCTTGTTGGATTACATTTACAACGCAATTATATGGTTAAGATTGCACAAGAAATAGTTTTTGAGCTAATAAAAGCACACTCATATACTATTGTTAACGTGGTGTAAGCGAAACTGTAATACTTTATACAGAATAACGTACATTCGGTAAATGTAATATTTTATTACACTTTCTTACAGTTTTAAAATTTTGCTCCCAAATTTGCCGCTCCTAGCCTCCAGCCTACTAGTAAATCCGCTACTGTGTTGAATTATTTTCCCAGAAACTGTTCACACCCCATACTTGCCGCTACTGTGTTGAATTATTTTCCCAGAAATTGTTCACAACCAAAACTGTACTTACGACGCAACTATTTGGTTAAGATTGCACAAGAAGTAGTTTTTGAGCTAATAAAAGTACATTCATATACTACTGTTAACGTGGTGTAAGCGAAACTTTTAACACTTTATACAGAATAACGTACATTCGGTAAACGTAATATTTTATTACACTTACTTACAGTTTTAAAATTTTGCTCCCAAATTTGCCGCTCCTAGCCTCCAGCCTACTAGTAAATCCGCTACTGCGTTCAATTATTTTCCCATAAATTGTTCACACCCTATACTTCGTAAAAACTGCGATGCAAAATTTCCGTATATTTGCGCACTGTAATGCTGCTTTCGTTTGAAAATGGGTGTTGCGTATTAAAGTTGATGTTGGGGACCGCAAATGAAATTTTACCAGGTAGTAAAATATTTTTTAATGAAAAAACTGAGCAATTTTGAAAAGGAAGGGACAATTTAAACAAAATTATTGACTCCGCCATTAAATGGCAGCGGTCGTGACTTCGGTAGCAAATACAGCAAGTCGGCGGAATCTAAATTTTACCTTATTGGGAGCTGGTACTAATATTTCGGTCATATTCTGTAGTGATTCTAGCTGAGATGACTGGGATATTACTTAGATAAATTGATGCTGAAATTGTGCATTTCGTCTACTATTGTTCTATGACCGTGTTGAAAATTAATAATGATTGTCGCCAAAAATTGTAAAATTATCGGACTTCATAAACATCGCGAAGATTTTTCTGCAGGCATTAATATGTAGTAAACCATCCATAGACACGAAATAAATAAAAGTTGCACAGAGAATGTTCTAGTACAATCACGAAACAAATCGCAACAATACCCGAGCCTCACTTTACGAAGTACTGGATCTGCTGAAAATAAATAACTTTAAAATTAGGGCTAGTGAGAATGGAGAAGAGATTGTAAGTAAGTAAGATATTTCTAATTAACTGTGGGGGTTTATTGAAATTAATGAAAAAGGAAACTAAGCTCACACTTACAATAATTAGGCAAAATCCTGGAACATGTCCTAATATATCGAGGAGAAGACAGTAAGTCACGAACAGTTCCGCTCTCTCCCTTCAGCTTGTTGCAAAGAAGTTGACCGTGATAAATATCTAGTGTTTATCGATACGCTGGCAGAGAGAGGGCGGAAGTCAGCGACAAGCGTCGCCCAAGTTACTTTGATTAAAAAAAAAAAAAAACATTAATGTATCATTACAGTACGATATTCACTTTTGTCTCGTTCCTCGTACAAACGATGAAATTCTCGTACGCCTACGAGAATTCTCGTACTCATCACAACCCCGATGCTCCTAACCGCAGCCCGCCGGCCGCGCGGGTACCCGACACTGCCCGACGACACACTCACAGTCCGGCCGGTCAGCCAGACATCGTCTGCCGCCTGCCGCTCACGGCAAGTCGTGCCACCGCCACTCCATTCAAATGTTCAAATGTTTGTAGAGCTTATACGACTTAACTACGGGGTCATCAGTCCCTAAACCTACAAACCATTTATGAACTAGCTAACACTAAGGACGGCACAAATATCCATACCCGAGGGGGGGATTCGAACCCCCAACCATAGTGGCCGTGCAGACCGTGACTGGTGCGCCGCAGACCTCTCGATCATCGCGGCCGGCTGCTACTCTATTCATTGTTGCAGATGCAAACAGAAACGTCTGTGACTTTTTTTTTAATTTAATTATTTATTTTGCGTTATCCGGCAGTATTAGACCACTGGATTTGTATTGAATTAACAGAAGCTTTAACATTAGCAACAAGAAGATTCCATAACAATTTCATTATTCTTACTTTATTCGGTTTCGGAATGTAATTGCTTACATTTCCCGGTACCCCAAGACAGTACATGAAATTCCATTTTCAGTATTTGATATATATAGCGCACAACCTCAGGAAAATGATGAAAGAAAAGAAGTTAGTTGCTTATTACTTTTCCGTTGTTTACGGTGTTCGGCATGACGTTTCAATTATTACTTCTCTTATATCTTTGTGCACCACGTAGTTCAGGAGATACCACATCAAAAACAAAGAAATGCATGAAAATCCACCCCAGTACCCTTGAGGTTGTAATGTATTGCGTCTTTACTATCAATACCTGACACAATGCATTTTCCTTATAATTCACTTTACAAACCTGGAGAATTATATTGTTGTTTATACCTTTTTATGTTACGAAATAATACTTTTCGGAGTGTTTTTAGGAATTATAGAATTTATGTAATACTGTGTCAGGAAATAGCATTTATTTAAAAGTTTTTATGGACTCATTCGGAAGTTCGTAATTTATATCTCGTAGCAGAAGTTAATAAAACGCTCTTATACAGTAAGAAGTTCTTCCCATCAGATATACGTTGCCAAAAAAATAAAAAAATAAATAAAAAAAAATAAAAAAAATATAAAAAAAAGAAGCCTGGCTTCAGCTGTTGGTTGAAGTGACACACATTTCCTTCAAAATAAACGGTTTAAGCGCTTCATTGATCAAACGCAAACCTTTCTGCTACGGAAGAATTTCCAAGGCATTGATTGAAAGCTTTACAGGTTGGGAAATTTGATTAAATTCCATACAAATTCAGTGCTTCGACCTCCTGTATGATTCGCAAATACTGAAATATCAAGATCGTAACTATACAAAATTTGAAGGAATTTGTATGAAATGTTAGAAACTATTTCGCTGTTCTGTTAAATAATGATAATTTCATTCCAAATCTCTTGGAAGAGATAATAATTATGCTTCTCTAGATGTTCTAGTATACCTACGTCAACATAGATACTCCGAAGATCACACTGAAGTGCATGGCAGAGAGTTCATCGAACCTCTTTTGTGGCATTTCTCTACAGTTCCACTGTGTAATAGAGCCCGGAAAAAGAAACACCTAAAATTCCCCGTATTTTATTATAATGTTCATGTCTCCCTGCATAGGCCGGTGGTAACAAAATATGTTCGCATCGGGAGAGAGAGTTGGCGAAAGAAATGTCGCAAATAATTATTTCCATCCAACTCGTGCATCATTTTTGTGACATTCTCTTCGCAATATTGCGATGATGCAAAACGAGATGCCACTCTCTGATTTTTTTCTGAATCATCCCTCAGTCCAGATCTTGGAATCCCACAATCCGCAGCAATACTCCAAAACAGAACGCACAGTTATAGTGTAGGTAGTTTGTACTAGAATTGTAGCATGTTTTTAACAGTTCTGCCAATGAAACTCCTGTCCGTTCGTTCGTTCCAGTTTAAGTTGTTCGTAATTCTTATTCCTGCCAGGCTATGTACCCACAATGACTTCGCGCTTGCATCAGTGTCATAATTAGACCCACATAAATAATATCCTTTATTTTCTTCGCAATAATTCTCTGCAACTGTTAAAAATTGTTTATTGAGAACATACAACCGGTTTCGCAAAATGAATCTGCATCCTCAGGTGCTTATTTCCTGTATATAAGATAAAGAGAATATGTAAATCAGAGCTTAACCTTATCAACCCTGTAAATAACATACCAGTTACATTATATGGGTAGTTGTCTACTTACATTCAAGTCATAGCCATATACTACACGGAGTTGGAACTTGCTGAGCCCCATTGGTATGTGCTTTACATGGTTGATAAAGGTAAGTTCTGATTTCTGTATTTTTTTTCATCTTATATGCAGTAAATAAGCACCAGAGGACGGCAATTTATTTTGCGAAACCGGTCGTGTGTTCTGAATAAATAATTTTTAACAGTCGCGGACGTGTAATGCGAAGAAAATGAATCATTTCGACTGTGGTTGCCCGATGAATAAAGTATTATAATATCCTTTAGCCTCAGCAATCGATTTTAACACCAAATTGAAAATACGTCCAAGACAAAAAATGTCACTCCAGTCTACGGAGCTCATTTTCAGTTATTACTACTTTATCAAAGAGTACATTCGCAATACTGTTTCTGAGTATATCCAGTAAATCACTGAAGTTAACTGCAAAATAATAACACGATATGACTCATGATTTCGAGAAATATGACATCATAAAATTAAAATATGTGAAATTACCTTTATTCATCCAGTTTTGGATAATCAGAGCACTTGGCGACTCAAAAAGCTTAAAACACCACTTGAAACGTTTTTCTCTATTGCTTGCTTCAAATCAAATATTAACACACTATTTAGGTTGTAGGGGTACGGGGGCGTCATCAGTTGTAATGTCCGTTGACCAGAAGAAATATCCAGAACGTAAGAGTGTAACTCACGTGAACGATTTGGTAAGAGTTATAAGCATTAAACTAATCATCCGAGTTAGTAAGTAACAAAATAGATTCACTGGAACTGAATTCATTAAGGGAATCAAGACTGCGACTGAATTTAATAATCAAGTGAGTTAATCACACTTTTCAGAATCAAAATTTCAACTTATTACATTTGGTAACGTTTAGTCTGGAACTCTCGTCCATTCTTCCCGTTTATATTCTTTTGGTTTATGTCTTTAGATTCATACTGTCTTCCTGGATGTCAGGTTGCAGCAGAAAAACATAGTTACAATAATTATTGGGACTTTATCTTGGTTTCATGGCGCAAATAACAGAAGCAAAAGTGGAACAGCATCTAGTCATTATTAGCTTATTGTTATTCCTCGGCAACAAGATAAGTGAATGAGGTTCGTGTATGCAGACACAAATACGGAGTGAAGACAGTTTAATTAGCAGGAAAGTGCAGGTATAAAATTACTGCCTGAGTAATACAGCGACTTTGTCACTTGGGAGAGGTAAACTACAGGCTGGTAGCAAGTATTGTCGCGTGTGGAACGAGCGTCGCAACTCTGGTCGAAGTCGCAACAAGCTGATAATGTCAAAACAGAAATATGATCTCGGAGTAGTAACGATTCTCATTACAAAACTGTTACGGGAAACTCTAGAGTCACGGCAGCTTCTCGAACACGAACAGGATAACTCAGTGGCACATTGCAGTGGTCTCAAGTTGTTATTTATTCACGATTCAAACAAGGAGCGTAGCAGAATAATCGCGCCATTAGGACCACGGCAGATTCGTATCAAGGCAGTTACCAGCTTTAGCGTCGTGGATATCGGATAGGCTTTAGGCATGGACTTCATAGATGTATTCGCTGACGTAAATAGCATGACGACTTAAGTATTTGTCGCAGTTTTCCCATCTGACTAATTTCCTCTCTTTTTTAACGTGTCTGCGGTAACGACTCACAGTTTAGCCGAATGTTTTTTTATTTTTTATCGTAACTCTGCACTGCACTGCAGTTAATTCTTGCGTATTATTGTTACATATTGCAAATAGTTATTCATTCTTGGAATTGTTTCCCTAATATAGATTAAATGTTGAATAACTAACGCAACGCAGTTACTAATAAACATCTGGGGGACAAGGAAGGAGCCTCCACGAGGCCGATAGCACCACATTAATTTCAGTTAACAAATACTATCGGCGTCCCCTGGTAACGTCTACTAGTAGATGGCCAATCCTTCCAATACCGGACTAAAGATGACGCGCAGTAATATAAAGCCACAATGGTTCTTCTCAGAACCAACACTGACAGTGGCGAGCATAAACATCGAGGGTATCACCACAGCTAAAGAAGAAATCTTATCGGAATTCTGTAAGACCTCGAAGTGCGATGTATTGTGCATTCAAGAGACTCACAGAGACCTAACTGCCAGAAGACCGAACATTTCAGGTATGAAATTAACGGCAGAAATACCACACAACAAGCATGGGAGCGCTGTGTTCGTGAAATCCTCTGTGGTCTCCTCTGTGGGAACAACTAACCTAAATGGTATAGAAATTATTACCATCGAAATTGGAAAATGCACCATAACCTCGGTATATAAACCCCCAAACCAACCCTTTACCTTTTCGCCTCCACCTAACTTCCAGTCACAACCCAACCAGCTCATTCTGGGAGATTTCAACAGTCACAGCATACTATGGGGTTATGCAGAATCGGATGCAAATGGTGATGCCGTAGAGACCTGGGCAGAAACGAGTGGTCTAGCACTAATTCATGTCTCAGAACCAACACTGACAGTGGCGAGCATAAACATCGAGGGTATCACCACAGCTAAAGAAGAAATCTTATCGGAATTCTGTAAGACCTCGAAGTGCGATGTATTGTGCATTCAAGAGACTCACAGAGACCTAACTGCCAGAAGACCGAACATTTCAGGTATGAAATTAACGGCAGAAATACCACACAACAAGCATGGGAGCGCTGTGTTCGTGAAATCCTCTGTGGTCTCCTCTGTGGGAACAACTAACCTAAATGGTGTGGAAATTATTACCATCGAAATTGGAAAATGCACCATAACCTCGGTATATAAACCCCCAAACCAACCCTTTACCTTTTCGCCTCCACCTAACTTCCAGTCACAACCCAACCAGCTCATTCTGGGAGATTTCAACAGTCACAGCATACTATGGGGTTATGCAGAATCGGATGCAAATGGTGATGCCGTAGAGACCTGGGCAGAAACGAGTGGTCTAGCACTAATTCATGACCCAAAACTCCCACCATCCTTCCAAAGTAATGTCTGGAAAAAGGGATACAACCCAGATATATGTTTTTCAAATATCGATCTTGAGGACCGATGTACCAAAGTGGTATATGGCCCCATACCAAAGACACAGCATAGACCAGTTGGTATTAACATCTATCCAGCAGTTAGACCACAGACCATCCCATTCAGGAGGAGATTTAACTTTATGAAGGCAAACTGGGAAAGATATGCATCTATGATAGATTCTGAGATACAACATGTTGAAACAAGACCAGAAAATTATGAACAACTTATGGAAATAATAAAGAATACGTCTAGGAAAGTTATTCCCAGGGGGTGCAGACAACAGTATGTCGCTGGAATGTCCACTGAATCCAAAGAACTTCTAAAAAAATACGAAACACTCTATACTGCTGATCCTTTCAGCGAAGAAACAGTTGACTGTGGAACAGCCCTACTCCAAAAATTAAGCCAAGGAAGGAAGGAGAAATGGACCGAAACATTGGAAAAAATGGACATGACACACAGTATCAAAATAGCGTGAAACTTGATTAAGAAACTGAGCGGCGACCCTAAGGAACAAATATTACCATGCAAGGTTACAGCAAACCAAGTAGCCACGCAAATTCTGTTGAACGGGAAAATCAAGAAACAACAAAATTACCCAAAAATTGCCAGAAATATCAATCGGGAGACCAACCACTTGGGGACACCTTTCACTATGAAAGAACTTCAAGATGGCATGAACATGTTGAAAAACGGGAAAGCTGCTGGTGTGGATGACATATGCACTGAACAAATAAAGAATTTAGGGCAAAGGGCCAAGAGTTGGATTTTACAATTGTTCAATACGTGCTGCAAAACTTGAAAAATCCCAAAACCCTGGAGAAAATCTAAAGTAATAGCGTTACTCAAACCAGGGAAGGATCCAGAGAATCCTAGTAGCTACCTACCCATCTCCTTGCTCTGTCACTTTTTTAAACTGTATGAGAGACTTATCTTGTCCAGAATAGCAAAATATATTGACAAACATCTCATTCCACAACTAGGAGGATTTAGACCTGGCAAGTCCTGTAGCGGCCAAGTCCTTGCACTGACAGAACATATTGAAGAAGGGTATGAAGGGAAGCTCATAACAGGGGCAGCCTTCGTAGATCTGACAGCACCCTACGATACCGTCAGGCACAATATATTACTCCATAAAATCTATGAGACACTCAGTGATTACCATCTAGTTAGGGTCGTACATTCATTGTTACAGAACAGAAGGTTCTTTGTATTGTTGGAGGGCAAAATGAGCAGATGGAGGGACCAAAAGAACGGCCTCCCTCAGGGAAGCATCTTAGCTCCAATCCTCTTCAACATATACACAAATGACCAGCCTACACCGGCCCACACTAAGCAGTTCATCTACACCGATGACCTTGCAATATGCGTTCAAGGAAAAAGATTTGAAGAAGTAGAGGAAAAACTTGAAAATGCCTTAAAATCGATGACCGCCTACTATAATAAAAATTCCTTAAGACCCAACCCTTCCAAAACTCAAGTTTGCGCTTTCCACCTTCGTACGAAAGAAGCCAAACGGAAACTCCAAATTACGTGGAACGGGAACACCTTAGAACACACAGACCACCCTAAATATCTTGGCGTGATTCTGGATCGGCTCTAACATATAAACAGCACTGCATCAAAACGAGGCAGAAAATAACGACGAGAAATAATATACTTAAAAAGCTAACGGGTAGCAAATAGGGTGCATGTCCTGGTGTGCTACGAACAACGGCACAGGCGCTCTGTTTCTCAACGGCTGAGTATGCGTGCCCTGTATGGAATAGATGCGCTCACACGAAACAAGTAGATGTGGCCCTCAATGAGACCTGCAGGATAGTGAAAGGGTGCATTAAACCAACGCCGGTCAGACTCTTGTACAAGGAAGCTGGTTTTGCAGATCCCACAGCTCGCAGAAACGCTTTAGAACATGTAGAGAAAGTAAAACAACTCGCAGATGAGCGGCATGTCCTCTACAGAGCTCGACCACCAGAGACACGACTGAAGTCTAGGAGAAGTTTCCTTGTAACCGTCCAGGACGAACCGCCTGAAAATTTCCCTCCCCCCCCCCCCCCCCCAGTTCAGTGGACCGGTCAAAACCTAAATTTTAAAACCTGGAGAACCTTGAATAGGCTCAGAACGGGAGTCACCCCAGTAAAAGTAAATATGCTTAAGTGGGGTATAATCGACCAAACCGATATAAACTGTGACTGTGGAGAAAGTCAAGATATGGAACACCTTCTTACATGTGAAAAATGTCCACACCGGTGTACCCTCGAAGATTTGTGGCTCGCGAATACTAATGGAATAGACGTAGCCCAGCACTGGGCCGATAACCTTTAAATAGTCCGGACACGATAAAGAAAGAAAGATAAACATCTAGTGCCTTGTTATTTTTTGAGGGCATGAATTTTGACATAACCTCAGACTTTTTAACAGTGCTGCTAATACACACCTTCGTAAATTAACTGATAGACTGGTGGTAAATTAATATCTGAAATTCTTTGGAGTTTTAGCTTCTGGAGCATCCTCTAGTACCATGGAACGTAACAATCACGGAATATCATTCGGCCCTTCTCCTTGTCACTGTTTTCAGTGTAGTCTTCCTTCCTCGGTTCTGCGGAGAATTTCCACAATTCATACGTTGTCACTCCACTTGAGGTTAGAAGTCTTACTAAAACATCACATACTAAACCCATCAATTTTCTTCTTTCTTGGTTTTCTGATAGTCCAAGATATACTCAAGTACAGCGCAGTGCTCCAAATATATTTTTTCAGAAATTTCTTCGTCAAATTAAGCACCACGTTTTAAACAAATGTAATTATTTAAGCGAGGAGCTACCTCTTTGCCTCCGTGCCTCGTCATTCTGTTTCCTTTTGTTTCCCATACATCTGAATTAGTTTGATGGACCATAAATATGATATTCAGTTTGTAGTAATCTGATTTCTGATACTTCTGTGTAATTTCATTTTGCTATGGTTTTCTTTTTCATAATCCATGTTACGTTCTCATTACACTGTTGATACCGTTCAACAAACCACGATTCAATAAACCGTGTAACTCTTCCACACTTTCGTCGACGGTAGCAATTTTAGCAGCAAATATTTAGATATCTTTTCCCTCTAAATATTAGTCCAATTCCTGAACCCTCTTTCCTCCCTTATTACCGACTGAACAGCGCTGCAGAAAGACTGCATCTGTTTCTTACATCTTTGCTAATCAGAGTGGTTCAGCTTTAGTTTTCCTTTATTATTATTGTTTCCTTTTATTTTTCTGTTGGTATTTCATCCATCACTCCTTAAAATTTACACTTTTTTTAGAATTATTTATCATTACATGGTGGATATTTAATTAAACCTCATTTCATGAAAAACCAGGTGATCATCACTGGAGGTAACTACTATTGAAAACTTATGTGGAAATAATCCATAAAATAATAAAGCTACAGTTAAATCGTTATTAATTACAATATTAACATAATCCGTACCATGATTTTTGTGTCTATTTGTATGTAAGTTCATGATCGACTCTTTAACCCCTTAACGCCGAGTATCACAAATTCGCATCATACCAATGTACCGATAATGCCAGTGCTGGTATATGGAGCTTCTACACGAAGCTAACAACGTTTTTCATGTTAAACTATTTCCTGTATTTATAGAGCGACTTGGTTTTGATTTATTGATTTCTTTTCTACTTTCATGTAGAACTTTATTGAAGGTTTAACCACTGCGTCTTTTTGAGTAAATCTGAATATTGTGGTTTAGGAACCGCTTAGCCATATTTGATGTAGAAGTAACGTAACAGACCGACAGAGATGGTGGAGGAATTGATTGGAGAGCGACAGGAGAAAACGGATAGGAGGAGAATGGTGCAGGAAAAAAGAGGAATAGAAAAATGCAGAAAGAAGAAGATATAAAAAGCATGCGAAACATGGAGTAGGATAGCCAGTAGTTGAAGTAGAAAGAGAGTATAAGTGATGCAGAAAGAATTATAGTGTGTGAGGAGATCACTGCAAAACTGAATTTATGTATTTTTAGCACACATCTCCCTCTGAACCATTTCCATCAAACTTGGTGTACATCCCAGTACTGATGACGTGAGATGGGGGACAAAGGCAGAAAGAACGGATGAAGAGAGGAGGGGGGAAGCGAACAGAGGAAGGGGTGATGTAAGAAAGAGAGAGAGAGGCGGAGAAATATCGTCTGACATACTCTTGCTCAATCTAAGCCACGACTAAAAAGCTACTTGTATGTTACTGTGATCGAAATTTGACTTGGAAATATTTTGTTGATAAATATGACGGACATTTTCATTTCACACCAAACAGTGTGACTTGAAGTATGTATTTGATTTATATAACGAATATTTAACTTGTTATATACTTCATATACTTGTTTACTTGTGTAATCTTACCTATGATCTACTCGTCATTCATAAAATCAATTATTAAGCGCACAAGCTGGCAATGGTTCATGTGCTAGCGCTACATTTCTATAATAGATAAGGCAAAAATTAGAGTATAAATAGCACTTCTATAAATAATTTACTAGTTGTGGAATAGTTTAAAACATTTCCACACACTCATTTTACTATAAACCATGAAGCTGGAACAGTCGTCAGAACACTGGAGATACATTCTAATGGAGTGGAGATCAAAATCCTGCTATAATTTGAATGATCCGAGTTTCCCTGATTAAAGTGAATACTGGGATGGTGGCTTTGAAAGGGACACGACCATTTCTCCGTGCCACCCTTGTCGCATTCAGATTCAGTCCCGCAACTAATGAGTTCGTAGTCATCCGAACGCTTAATCTTAATCCTCCTTCTGTCCTTTAGTTCATCACAAGCATTCTGATTGAGCATACGGTTTAAGATGAAAAATAACAGCTTAGCAATTTCTGCTGGTTCGCGGAATTAATTTACGATGAATGAGCCACACTGAATAGACAGTATCTCGAAGAACAACCGTGTACAGCAGGACTGAGGTTCCTAAAGGACATATTTACAAGAAGTGATTGATTAAATATGCGATTAAAAAGTTTGCTGTACTTGTTGACGTTATTATCTTACTGTTTACGTTATTGGATAACCTGTCACTGATCCATTGCACATGTTACTCGGGAAAGTTGACATTACTACGACATAAACACAGGACACGGAAGTGGTTACAGTACGACAGAGTTCCTTCTGCCTTGTGTGGTGGTAGGCGCGGGAAGGAAGTGTTAAGGCGTTGTGCTGAAATTATATTAAAGCTTTTATTTTTCAAAAAACAATGAATTTACTAGATTAAAGTAAGAAATAATAATTGCACAGTCTTATTACAATCCACATTGCATGGACAACAGCCCAGGAAACAGATAAGTTGAGGTTTATGTGAGCTTGATAGACATCAAATAATAATAGTTATATAATAGACGAAAGTAAACCTGTAAGTTAAACACTGAGTTGAGCTTTGGTTGCGTAAGTTTCTCATAATCCAATCATCTGACCTACAATTCTGATATGAATTATTGAACATAATAACTGGCGTTATGCTAACGTTATATTAAGCGGATTTTAAATTCAAAACACAACAGTAATTTCTCAAACGCCTTATAAAACTGCTATGTACCGACAGTAGCCGATTAATGTATTATAGGGCACCAAATTCAGTCAGATAATTCATAACAATAATAAGCACTCGGAAATAAATAGAAATTTTCTGCACCTTGTAATTCTCATAGAGTACAGAACGTCAATAGTGAAGTGACAGCTACAAGTAGGTGGCTTGCACCAGAGGAAAGGATTGAAGGTTAGGGCTTAACATCCCGTTACAGCGTGGTAGTTAGAGACGGAGCACATGCTTGGATTATTTTCTTAAGAGTAAGGTACCTTTCAAAGGAACCATCCTAGAATTTTCAGCAGATGATAAATTTACAAAACGTATTACTTAGGTGCCTGATTCCAGATTGAAACGAAAGGCAATATAAATATCAACAATAATTCATTTCCTTGAGATGTATATTGTCTCATTATAGCAATGGTATTAAATACAAGGAGAGGCGATGAATTAGAATATGTTCTGTGGCCGGAATCCCGGGTTTCACTCCTGGCCACAGCACAAATTTTAATTCAACACCTCTCCCTATAGTGAAAGCCTTTGGTGTAAAGAGATGATATACGTCTCACGGAATTTAATTGTTGTTGATATTTATATCAGTGTCGCCTGAGGAAAAAAGCGGGACTGTTCCCGTTCACGTTTATTGCTGTGGTGCTATTCCAGTATTGGAGAGCCTTGCCAACTATGATACGTATTTCGTAAGTGAATATTGAGGCAGAAGTAAAGCATGTATTGTGGAAGGAGACGTGCCTTAAAACAGACCGTATAGCCTCATTAACCGTAAGGCTGTGTTAGCTGAGCGGTTGCCGGGCGCGGGGGCTCAGCGCGCTCGGTCAAAGGCTTAACGTCGTCTGTAATTAAGAAAAAGAAGAAGCTCAGCCAAATACTCAACGATTAATAACACACGGCCGCGAAGCATAGTTTTAGCTGAAGGAGAGAGAGAAAACCCAGCGGTTAAAGCGTCTGCCTAGCATGTAGGAGGTCACGGATTCGAATCTCGGCCACAGCACTAATTTTAATTCAACGCTTCTCCTTCTATTATTATATTTAAAACAAGGGCATTGATTCCTACGTACGTTAGTCATCAACATGACATATACGATGTATTAAACCGAGCGGAGCATTTCAGTACGAATACTGGTTTGTGGATAACTCTGTAAAAGAAATTCAGCGTGCCGCAGGTTAGCTCTCGCAGCCAACCAAAACGAAACGTACATCCCTAGGCAACCGGGGTGAAGACATGACTGATAACAATCCTCCACGGTATCAACAATTGATTGGACCTCCACCAGACTGCATACCACAGAATTCCAGAATGTCACGTAACAACTTTGCCTGTTGGTCATATATCGTGCTACCACAGCCTATGTGAAAGTTTTCTATTGCAAATTGTTGAGTAATTAAACTTGCTGTGGTTAAAAACATCTCTAAAATATATATATCAGACAGCAATTCTCGTGCAAGCTTGTTACGAGACTCCTGTTAAAACGGTCCCCAACGAATAATCAGAAACCCATTGGACAAACGCTGAATCTGAAAAATATATAAATGATGAAATCCAATAATGGAAAGTACAGGTTGGAATTACTAAAAGGGCTGTTTACAACTCACCGCAAAGACGTGACGACGAGCTGCGACAAGGCACATACAAAAGACATACACATACAACACATTCAGCTATCGGCCATGGCCTTCTTCAGAAAATAGAACATTCACGCAATCACACAGGCACACAACACAGTCATACAATCGTCACCTCCAGCTGCCGCACTTAGAATCACGCTATGCGGTGTGTGAGTAGGGGAGGGGAGGGGACTGGGGATAGGAAGGTTGCGTCACTGTCGTGGGGATGGTACAGCACGGCCTAGACGACATGCAGCTTAGGAATGGAGTGGGAAGGCGGGTGAAGGTAGAAAAATAAAATTAAATTAAAATAAGCCACACGTACATACACACACACACACACACACACACACACACACATGCACGCGTGCATGCACACACGCACGCACACGCCTGCACCACTTATAATAGAAGAGGTTTAGCCTAGAGAGGTAGGAACTGTAACGTGTGGAAAAAAGGGAAGTTATCGTAGGTTGAGGCCTGGATGATTTTGAGATCGGAGAATGTTCTGTAGGGATTACTCCCATTTATGCAGTTCAGAAAAGCTGGTGGGAGCAAGTAGAAGGTGGGTGTGCGAGTTGGTGTTGGGTTGAGTAGGGATATGGATTCAGCAGGGAGCTTCTGACACAGACTGTAGGATTTTAACAGGGATTGGAAATCTGGTTGGACTTTGGGGCTGGGGTCATTCCAGCACAACTTGTAGCTGGAGGTCAAAACGATGGTTGAGCTCTTCTGCCAGATAGTCACTGTGATCCATAACCACAGTGGTGGAAGCTTTATCTGCGGGGAGGATGATTATGTCGGGATTTGTTTTAAGGTTGTGCTTATGGTCAGAGGGATTGGTGGCAAACATGATTGAATTGGAGTGTAGGTCTAACCGACTCCTCACCCCAACAGCACCCCGCACACCCACCGTCTACATGCTCCCCAAAATCCACAAACTTAATAATCTTGGATGCCCAGTTGTGGCTGGTTACTGTGCTTCTACCGAAAGAATTCCAGCCCTAGTTGACCAACATCTCCAACCAATTGACCAAAATCTATCTTCCCATATCAAGGATACCAGCCACTTCCTTCATTCGTATGCCTCCTGGATTCCTAAGTGTCACAGTGGATGCCACCTTCCCACACACCAACATTCCAAATGCCCATGGCCTTGCCGCTCTCGAACACTATCTCTTCCAACGTTCCTCTGAATTCAAGCTTGATACCTCATTCCTCATAACCGACTTTATCCTAACAATTACTTTTCCTTTGAGGGGAAAGTTTACCACCAAATCCGTGGACAACCCACATTGCACCCTCCTATACCAACCTGTTTATGGGCCATCTGGAGGAATCCTTCCTAACATCCCAAAACCCCAAACCTCTGGCCTGGTTCCGGTTTATTGATGCTATTTTCTTGATCAGGGTAAGGTCACCCTATCCTCCTTCCTTCAGAACCTCCTTATCTCCCATCCATCTTGGCTTCCTCAACCTACCATGCCACATTCCTGGATGTCAACCTTCACCTCACTGACGGATCCATCCACGCTTCCGTCCATATTAAACTTACCAACCACCAACGGTACCTGCACTTTGATGGTTGCCATCCCTCCCACATCAAAAAATCCCTTCCTAACAGCCTGGCCATCAATGGATGGGCGAATGTGCAGTGACAAGAACTCCCTTTCTAAACATGCTGAGGGTCTCACAAAGGCCTTCACACACAGACAGAAACTACCCCATAGACCAGTCCGCAAACAGATCTCCTGTGCCATATAATCTCACATCCAAAATCCTCCCTCTCACACCAGTAACCATCCAGAAAAGAACGCTCCCCTTGTCATCCTCTACTACCTTGGACTCGAACAACTAAATTGCATCCTTCGCCAAGGTTTTAATGTTTTGTCCTCGTGCACAGAAATGAGAGACATTCTGCCCAAGATCCTTCCCACCCCCTCCTAAAGTCATGTTCCCTCGCCCACCCAACCTACATAACATCTTAGTCCATCCATATTCCACCCTGAAACCCAGCCCACTGCCACAGGGATCATATCCTTATGGAAGACCCCGCTGCAAGACCTGTCCAATCCACCCACCCAGCACTCCCTATTCCAGTCCTGCCACAGGCTTATTCTACACTATCGGAGGCCAGGCTACCTGTGAATTTACCAACTGTGCTGCAATCACTGAGCATCTTTCTGTACTGGCATGACCACTAACCAGCTGTTCATAATTATGAACGGCAACCGTCGAACTGTGCCAAAAACAAGGTGGACCACCTTATGGCACAGCATGCAGCAGAGCACATGCTTCATTTCAATGGCTGCTTCACAATCCAGGCCATCTGGATCCTCTCAGGCACCACCAGCTTGTGATAGGAGTTATCCCTACAGCACATTCTCCGATCCTGTAATCAGCCAGACCTCAACTTACGAAACTTCCCTTTTTTCCACACCTTACACTTTCTACTTCTCTATCCTAAACCTTTCCTATTTTGAGTGCTGCGTGCTTATGGGGGCGTGCGTGTGTGAGTGTGTGTGTGTGTGTGTGTGTGTGTGTGTGTGTGTTTTGGGTTAGGTGGGTCGGTGTGGGTGTGGGCATGTGTATGTGTACGCGTGCATGTGTGTGTGTGTGGCGTGAGCGCGTTTTATTTTTATATCTATATTTATTTTGTTCGTTTTATTATTTTTATTTTATTTTTCTCCCTCCACCCGCCTCCCCACTCCATTCCTAAGCCGCATCTCGTTACTCCCATCTAGGCCGTACTGTACCCATCACCCTCCACCCTACCGTGACGCAACTTACCTATCCCCTCTCCCCTCCCCACCCACACTTCCACACCGCAGAGCGTGATTCGAAGTGCGGTAGCCGGAGGTGACGGTTGTATAACTGTTGAAGCGCCTGTTTGATTGCGTAAATGTTCTTTTTCCTGAAGAAGGACATGGCCGATAGCTGAAAGTGTTTTGTGTGTGTGTGTGTGTGTGTGTGTGTGTGTGTGTGTGTGTGTGTGTATGTATGTGCCTGTTGCAGCCCATAGCCACCTCTTTGCGGTGAGCTTTAAACTTTCTTTATTACTATATTATAAAGAAAAGCAACTTCATCTTGACCTATTAGGAACTAGTATAACTTTCGATATCTCAACAATGATGTTACAGTGCAAGAAATCAGCTAAAATAGAAATTCATAATAAACAGAGTAATATGATTTATATCGAAATTTATTTTCAGTAGTGAACGTCTCCGAGCTCCACTCTATGTACCTCCTAACCATATGATCACATACGAAAATACACGGCAACCACATGGAATATGTAACCTGTGCGTGAATGGCCTTCGGTTCAAGGCACTATGCCAGTGACTGCGCGCAGCTCTCGGCGGAGGTTCAAGTCCTCCCTCGGGCCTGGGTGTATGTATGTCCTTAGAATAGGTAGCCTAGGGAATGAAGACCACAATAGTTTCGTCCCATAGGCTTATAGTCATGTGAGAAATATGTTACTTCGAATAAATTTCGATTTATTTTCGACTTCTGCACTTCATCACCATCCTGGAAGATTAGTTTGAAATTACTTCAGAAGCTGCAAACTATATTGGAAGCAACAACGACTAGCATTCCAGGATGATATTTTCACCCCGCAGCGGCAAATGTGCTGATATGAAACTTCCTGGCAAATTTGAAACTGTGACGAACTGGGATTCCAAACCGATATTATTTACTTTTGCGGACTACCATTCCACCGACTGAGGTACCCTGCCAGCCTCAATGTCCTACCTCACAGCTTTACTTCCGCAGTACCTCGCCTCCTACCTTCCAAACTTCACGGAAGTCCTCCCCTGCGAATCATGCACGACCTGCACTTCTTGAAAGAAGGATATTGCGCACAATGCTCTCCTGCGAAAAGCAAAGGTCTCGAGACTAAATCTGCCAGGAAGTTGCGTTACAGGGTACACTCCGCTAAAGAGTCATACTGGAAACTTCACCTAGGCTGTCTCCACAATATGCTTACTTCCAGGAGTGCTAGTTCTCCATTTGGTTCACCCTACCTCCTTCCAGTGTATAAGAAGAAAAGAGTTTGCAGTAGAAGCTACACACTTTTCCAGTTTCTAAGATGAACTTGTGCTAATCGCTTTCATTTGAAGGGTATGCGTGAAATGAGCCATCATATAATGTAGGTGGATTTTTCCCTTTTTCTTGCGGGGAGGGGAGGTGGGGGGGGGGCAGAATGAAGGTCGAACGCCGGACTGTCGAAGCGTTGAAAACGTGTTACGATTAAAACAGAAAAAGAAAACATCACTTTTTACTCTTACTGCAACGTAATAAAGACATGACAGAGAGGAAGTAAGTAACTTTCTTGAGCGGCTCAAAGGGATTAATAAGAAAATTCAGTTCATCATGGAGAAGTAATTTTCTTGATTATCAAGTTTACGAGAAAGAGGATGGTAGCTTGAACCTTACAGTTTATCGGAAGCCACGCCCAAGGACCTATAGATACATCGGTATTCTAAACAGCAACTATAACAAAAGCGAGACATCATAAAGACGTTAACCGATGCAGCAAGAAAAATCTACTTGCATTACTCAAGAATGGGTATTTGTGCACTGAGTGCCGCCCCCGTACAAATCACACTGATGTTCAAGCTCCGTGAAATCGAAAGTTTTATGTTACTATTAAGGATGTTACAGACCCAATAGGAAGAACATTGACGGAACAGAACACTGTCGTACTATAAACGCCTAACCGGAAGATACAGGATTACCTTATGTTACCAAAAGTATGCTCACAAAGGGCTGGAAAAGGCAGTAATTTATAAGTTTCCCTACACTTGCGGGGATCTTTCCGTTGGTACCATAAGAAGAAAAATTGTAAAATGACCGCAAGAACACAAGGGCAACTGTAGACTGGGAGAGAGTGACAGATAACCTGTTGCATAAGATGCCTTGTAGCCAGTAGACCTTCCGTATCCAATTTGATACAACTCAGGTAATGGAAGCCACAAAGCGGGTACCATAAAGAGCTGTACACAGAGAAGCCATAAAAACTGTGAAACACCCCAAGAATTTCCATAGGAAGGCGGAGGGCGTGAAACTAAACAGCCTTCAGATTCCGTTGCTGAAGAAGAGGCATGCCAGTCTTCCACCATCAGACGACAGCAACATCGGTCGACGGCAACTGACAACGCTGAATAGCACTCGAATATTCGGAACATGAGACATAACGTTTCTGCGCGGGAGCACCTGGAATCAGAATTTGGCTGCAGTCAGTAGAAAGCCAGGAAGTGATTTGGACATCCAGAAAACGTATGCTTCCTTTTCAAAACGTCCTCCGACCACAATAGACCGAAATATTATATTAATTTCAACATTTTCGACCGTGAAAATTCACATTTTACAATAAAGAAAATACTGGCTCCACTGACTTTACTCGTCGAATTAATTTTCTGCCTTGTCGCTGGGGAAAGAAAGATTGGAATTGTATCACACACTGCCTACACCGCACAATAACGCAGGTCAGAGTTGAAAGAGGCGACCGCCAGGTTCACAAGGACACCACGTGGGTATCGAATTTTATATTTTTTTAAATTTATGCTACGTGAAATTCAGAACTCAAATAACAATCAGCCAAAGCCATTCGACTCAACTCTCAAATTTTCTTGAGAAAATCAACTTTAAGTTTTGCAAGTAAGTGTAAGTATCAAGCATTAAATGAATTGCAGCACGTGTCGGTGTATATCATGTAATAGCGATCTGACATTATAAAACTAGGGGTGGTGCTTCACATCCTGTCGAGTCCGTTTTTTTCTTTGTGTTTTTTTTTCTTTTTCTTTTTTTCGTTCTGCTTCAATACTTACATAATTTTAATATCTAATGGCAGTTGTACGTATTTCTGTCTGTTCGAAATTTTCTATATTTTGTAGAAGGTTGTTCATAATGGTTTAAATCAAAAAACATTCAAGTTATATTTTTTATAATATTGGCTTTACTATTAGCTGATGACGGTAGACTTTGGTTTTTCTTTTTGTGAAGAGCTACGGCACTGTTTTTAGGAAGCTATCTCCTTAGCTACTAATCTCTTTCCAAGTAGCTAACCTATGTATCCACTGTTTTACGAGATGACAAGGTTTTCAGCTCGTGTGCGCATACTGTACATAAGCAAGTACTGTCACAACGTGGAATTAGAGATCCCAAAATGTTTTATATCACTGATATCGAAAACGAAAAAAAAATCTGTTACAAAGGCATTCGAATCACGACCCTATGGTTGTGAGGCCAGAATGCTACCACCTGAGCTACACCGACAACTGCTGTAACACATTTATCTATTAGTACTTACGTTTTGCCGACGACATAGTAATTCTGTCAGAGACAGCAAAGGACCTGGAGGAGCAACTGAACGGAATGGGCAGTGTGTTGAAAGGGGCATGTAAGATGAACATTAACAAGATGAAAAGAAGGGTAACAGAATGCAGTCTTATAAAATTAGGCGAAGCTGAAGGAATTAAAGTAGGTAACGAATCAATAAAGGTGGTAAATGAGTTTTGTTACTTGGGCAGTAAAATAACATATGCTGGTCGCAGTACAGTGCAGAATTGTAATGGGAAGAAAAGCGTTTTTGAAAAAGAGAACTTTGCTAACATCGAATATCAATTTAATCATTAGGAAGTCCTTTCTGAAGGCATTTATGTGGAGTGCTGCCTTGTATGGGAGTGAAACACGGACAATAAACAGTGCTGACAGGAAGAGGACAGAGGCTTTTGAAATGTAGTGTTACCTAAGAATGCTGAAGATTAGGTGGGTGGATCGCGTAACTAATGAGGAGGTACTGAACAGCATTGGGGAGACAAGGAATTTCTGGCATACCTTGACTAAAAGAAGGGATCGATTGGTAGCACACATTCTTAGACATCAAGGAATTGTGAATTTAGCGTTGGAAAGAAGTGTGTGGTCTAAAAATCGCTGAGGGAGATAGATACATTAAGCAAATTCAAATGGATGTAGGTTGCCGTTCTTATGAGGAGATGAAAAGACTTGCTCAGGATCGAGTAGGTGGAGAGCTGCATCAAACCAGACTGAAGACCACCACAACAACAACACAACGTGAAGAATGCGAAAACATATTGTTGACTCCCACTTACATAGGTAGAAATGATCATCAGAATAAAATACGAGAAATCGGAGCTCGAACGAAGAAATTCAGGTGTTCTTTCTTCCCGCGCGCTATTCGAGAATGGAATGGGAGAGAAATACTATAATGGTGGTTCGATGAACCCTCTGCCAGGCACTTAAATGTGATTTGCAGAGTTTCCCACGTAGATGTAGATGTAAATTTAGATGTAGATGTAGAAGACTCCGAATAAATGCAAAAATGTTTTCCGACATATTAGAGAGAACAAGAATCAAGCAGAAATATTGCTCCAACATGATATTGGACGCCGACATACAAGTCTTAGAACTCTGGAACACATCCCCAAATTGGGTTGGACATCATCGCCTCAGCCACTGTACAGTCCAGATGTGGCACCCTCGAACGTACATCTCTTTGGGCCGCTTAAAAAGTCTCTACGGGGAAAACACTTTGAAGATGACGAGAGTGTCAGTCATACGCCTATTAAATAAGGGCGTTTACTGGCAGGGAATGCAAGCTCTCCCACAACGCTTGGGTATGGCCATAGATCATGATGGAAACTATGTAGATAAACACGACATCGAGAAGACATATTGATGTAGTGTATATTGTCACCAAATTCTGACTCTTAACAGTATACGAGGCGTGTCCAGAAAGTAAGTTCCGTTTGGTTATATAAAACGAACGGGTACAGATACAGAAAAAAATATTGATTGTACAAAAATCTACAACTGTTAAACTACTTTTCTACATAGCTTCCGAAATTTTATAGGCAATTGTCATAGCTTGGCACAAGGTTTTGTGTGCCTTTTTCATAGAATGTTGCCGCCTGTGTATTCAACCATGTGGTAACATGTTCTTTCAGATCGTCATCGTCGTTGAAGTGTTGTCCACCAAGGACAGATTTTAGGTGAAAGAAGAGGATTACTGTCAAAAGATTTTTTTGCTTTACGATAATGCCTGACCTCACACACCGAATGTGACCAAACAATTCTTACGGAAATTTCAATGGGACCTGTCTGATCATCCTCCATACAGCTCGGACCTCTCTCCTAGCGACTTTCATCTCTTCTTACACCGAAAAAATGTCCTTAGTGGGCAACACTTCAACGATGGTAAAGAGCTATTATCACATGGCTGAATACACAGGCGGCAACCTTCTGTGAAAGATGCAGGCAAAAACTTGTGGCACGCTATGACAAGTGCCTACAAAATTACGGCAATTATGTAGGAAAGTAGTTTAAGAGTTGTAGAATTTTGTGCAATAAAAATTTCTTCTGTATCTGTGTGCAATTTCATTTTATTACCAGACGGAACTTACTTTCTGGACGCGCCTCGTATATGTTCTGAGAAAAACGTGGGGCATTACTAATTGAAAGTCCGTCGTATATTGTCGTGAAATTTCAACATTGCAGTTGCAGTGTCAGGGGAGGAAAAAAGGGTAACTTTTCAATCCTCCCTACTTGTGCCCGATTTCTGTTGTAGCACTGCGGATATTTACGCAACAGACTGACGCGCCGCTGCTTCGCTGGAGGCGTCGTTGGCCAGCTAACTGCATCTGCGGCAGCGGAGCGGAATCGGCCAGCCGGGCGCGCGCTGCTGGCTGCTGTCCACTACACACGGCTTCCGCGCCGCGCAGGAATACCCCAATTACGCGCAGCCGGCGAGTTGTGGCTGCAGGCCGCCGCTT
This sequence comes from Locusta migratoria, assembly GCA_026315105.1. NCBI lineage: Eukaryota > Metazoa > Arthropoda > Insecta > Orthoptera > Acrididae > Locusta > Locusta migratoria. Next base: position 274,143,877 of record CM048744.1, on the reverse strand, counting down.
TGTGCGAAACGCTGACAACTCAGCGCTCTGCTGCGCGCCAGCCGTTTCAAAGACGGATACCCACTCTGCGGGCATTCAGGCTGCAGCCGGGCAGCTGGAGAGTGGCTGGCAAGTTGCCAGCAGGCGCCCTCCGCGGAGGCGGCGTCTCTGATGGAGGGTCTCCTGCACGCTGTCTGCTCGATACTGCCACTTATTGCTCACCTAAACTAGTAATGGCAGCACCTGATTAGTAGCACCAGTACAGCTGCAGTCCACAGAATTAGCGATCTAATACCTTGTCTTATTAGCAGAAAATTACGGCAGTGTAATAGAGACATGAAAACATTGAATAAAAGGAGAGGCAGTGAATTAAAATTAGTACCGCGCCATTTTTTCACTGAGGCCATCATTCCTCTTACATAATGCGCTGAGCTTGAAACGTAGGTATGCAATGATAATAACGTAGAATGTCTGTAGCATCATATCTTTGGCTCCGCGATGACAATCTTTGGTGTGCGCTGTCCCGTGTTTGAACTTAAGTGAGTTTGGTCTCCGGCCAGTGAGCAGGTGTAGTGTTGTGCAAGCAGCCTTCGAATGTAGTCACAAATTGCAGCGTGAGCTTGAATCGTTTAAATCTTTTTATGCGTGAAAATGTTGAAAAATATTTGAATTTGAAAAGGTCAGTGGTTCAAAACAAACCACTACTGAAAATTTTTTTCCTAAAAGTATTTCAGACACTCTTATTAATTAATTTTTTATTGCTTACATTATTATTTTGGTCCAAAATGTTTGCAAAAACTTATAAAAATACAAATCAAATGTAGGCCGTAAAACACGTCAGTGCGTTTTTTTAGTGGCAACAACTTTGAAGTAATCTCTATCCTCCCCACTCTCCTGATCTGGCTCCTAGATACTTGTGACTTTCTCCGACGATGAAGGTCGCTCTTCGTGATAGCGCGTCATCTTACCGTCCTGCAAACTGTATAAGCGATTTTGAGGTACTCGAAGCAGACTCCTAAAGAAGCGTTCGGAACGGCCATGCAATCATGGCGTTGCAGTGTAAAAAATTGTTTACAGCTGTAGGGAGATCACGTCGGAAAGTAACAGATGTTTAACAGTTTGCGTGTGATTAACTCAAATTTTCAAATGTGGGACGCAACTACTCTGGTTTTCGGTCCCTGGACTTAAAAACTAGTTAAACTTATTTGAACCACACTAAGGACAACACACTCATGCATGCCCGACGGAGGGCACGATACTGCTACGCGAGAGACTGCGTAATCCTAACGCGACTCCCCAGTAAAATAGTTACTTGTGAAAATGTAATATAAGAAAAGGAACATAGTCAAACGATTAAAATTTGCATCACCATACTGGATCGTCATCTGAATTGCAAGTTTAAAAATTATTTTGATACAATTTTTAAGTGTGCAGTGCACATGACGATCCACTTTAGTGATGCAAATTTCAATCGTTTGACAATGTTCTTTTTCATATGTTACATTTTTACAAGTAACTATTTTATAGAAAATAGGAGAACATTGTAGTTTTGTTTCTGAAGATGATGACATAGCAAACCAGCAACTAAAATAAACTAGCGATCTTGGCTGAAGTAAGTGTGTTTTATATAAATTTTCCATCGCTCTTCATAGGCATAATATGCTAGCCGAGCGGTCTAAAGCGTCTCGCTGCGGAGCGCGCGGTTGCTAGCCGTGGAGGTTCGAGTCCTCCCTGGGGCATGGTTGTGTGTGTTTGTCCTTAGGTTAGTTTACCTATGTTTAAGTAGTTTGTAAGCTACGGACTGATGACCACGCAGTTTGGTCCGATAGATTTACAGACATTTGAACATAATATGCTATTTAACTATTCTATAAATGTCATTTAAGCTGTACCCTTAGGTACCACTCTTCCAAAATTGCGAAATAATCAAGAAGAAGGGACAACTCTTTCTGACAAGTAAGAAAATATTATGTATCATGTTATCAGTGACGGCCTAAGGCTATCGGAGGCCCGGGGCTGCGGCAGTACAAAATGAGGGCCCCAGTCCACTCGAGAATATATTTACAAGTATTAAAAAAGTAACGTTTGAGATTTGGAGCCTGCCCCCTCCCCCTACCAGGACCAGAGGGAAGGGACAGTCAGAAAAAAAATGTAACTTTCGAGATTTGGAGGCCCTGTACAACAGAGACCAAGCGAGCTCCACAACCCCTCAAAAAAAAATAAATAAATAAATAAATAAATAAATAAAAAAAAATAAAAAAATAAATAAAAAATAAATAATAAAATAAAAGAACAACCTTGCTTTGGGGGGGCATTTGTAGACCCCCCCCTTAGTCCGCCACTGCATATTATGGGTGACCAGACTGCAACTACTGCATATCAATATTATATCCATAAGAACCTATTTCCTGGAATAATTCCTGTGTTCAGATGTACTGCATCACGCGAAAATGAGAATCTTTTACAATGCATAATTTTTAATGTGTTTACTGCGTCTTTAACGAAATTACTTTTGTGCCTCCTCTGCATGTAATCGTCTAATGAGACTAACGTGATTGTTTGGATGAAGCTCTACGTTGCAAGGGCCAGCTTGAAGTACGTAGACTGCGGCTTCGCGTTTCAGGAGTCCACAGTGTTAACAAACGAACCTCATTAAAACTTTCCGGATTTACCTCTAGTTTCCGACTCTATCTACATTCAACAATTACATTCCCCGTTCTCCGTTCTGCTGGCAGAAAGTTAGCTTCACAAGTTTCCACTGCCCTTACAACTGAAAAATCGTCTCCCTTAAATGACGTACCAGAGACTTTCACGCAGTAAAGCCTACCTTCCTCGTAGATACAGCTGTAGCATTCTGCAGCAACACTACAGCGTTAATATTTCTATTGATATACTTTACTTTCCCCAATGTCTGATTCAAATGCGACATACAACCTGATTATTAATGTGAGACAATTTTGAGGTCTAAACAAAATTTCCTAATTAATTACATAAATTTAATAAATGATTTATTAAAGGCACTGAAATGCGAAGGAAACAAAACAATGATTAACTGCATCTGTCGTGAGTTATTCTCTGCCGCACGATTAACAACAGCTTTATCGAATACTGCAGGAATAACTCATTTACGTATGGATACAGCTGTAATTTTTTCTTGTGGATATCAATAATGAAGTTGGTTGATAACATTTTCCAAACGTGTAAGCCCCACTTTGAGTTGCAAAATAAATATAAAGGCAGTGAAACATTTCTTTCGATTATATAATTCAAATATGTATTGTGCATTTCTTACAAAGGCCAAAGGTAATAACAGTGCTATGTATAGAATATGAATTGATAAATGTTCCGCTGCGGAGCGCGTGGTTGCTAGCGGTCGGATGTTCCAGTGCTCCCTCGGATAAGGGCTAAAGGGTTAATTTAAGTAGTTTGTAAGGCTAGGGACTGATAACCGCAGCAATTAGGTCCTTTAGATTTACAAATATTGTCAACACTTTTTTTAGTGGTATTCCTTGGTTCCTTGCCACGCCACATTTGTTTGCGTTCTCAAGCTTTCAGATGTTTCCTCTGTTGTAATCGTGCTGAGCTGAGTGTCGCTTTCCATGTGAGCTAAGTATGACAATTCGAAGTCACGCGGTCAGAAACATCCCCATGGTAAAATAAATTTCAACAAGTATGTAATGGAGGAACATTAGCAGCGATGTTGATTCCGTGACATAGTGGAAAACACTGCTTATTTCTCTGTTTACTTTGTGAATGTAATTTCTATTTCTTTTCACCACCAAAGGTATAGCGGCTATGTAGCTTACACTTCTTGTTGCACATTCTGATCATCATATCAGTCGACTGCATTTTAAAAAAATTAAAACAAATTTAGAAGCTCCTAGAGAAATTTAGAAACTCCTAAGGACGATAACGTAACGGAGTAGCTTCTTTAAACTGTGAACAGGTTCTATTTCACGGTCCCCATGCAGTAGGCAACTCAACTCTCCCATCTATAAGGCTTAATTCTAATTTCCCTATTTCTCATTAATGTAATAGCTCCACCTGTCATCGATTAATCTTGATTCTGGAAGACATGATTTTCTTTAAAAGTAACGATTTCTGTAATGGCATTTTCAGTCATTTCATTCACTATATTTTTCGGCTATGCTGAAAAATAATATTTTAATTTCCGTAATCAGAAATAACTACCTGAGCTGTAAATGTTCCGGAAGGTCAATCTATTATTAGCGGTTTTTTGAAGCAGTTTATCGACTTCATCAACGCTAGCAACTATTTCCCGTTAGTGTCCTTATGGCACTCAATTCTGAAAGGTTTGAGGTTGCTAACGCCCATCTGCATATTTGCCTTTGGTTTTAGAGTGATTGTATTTGAGTAGTAATGATTCAACGTATTTTACCACAAGATTCCAAGAGTTTGGAAAGACTGCATCAGCAAGTTTTTGGAACACATTCAACATGAAAAACAACGATTACTTGACAGTATCATAAAGCTAATATGCGGTTAGTTTCAAAGAGTCCAGTGTGACTATTTCAGCAGCTTTCTTTCGACTATTACAGCATCTCTTATGCAAACACACAACATAAAGTAGATTACAAACATCACGCCACATACTATTGTACATTGGCAGCGATAGTGGTAAAGCATAGTGAACACACCACCGTTCTACTATGCCCCAGACAATTTCTCCTTTATATGAATAACACAAGGGCTTTGGGAAGATGTACGTGACTATCATAATTTGTGATAACACAGTCACCAAGTCCTTTAGTGAACAGAAGTTTCCAATACTGCCAATATTGTGCACCTCTACCTGTCCCTAAGAAGAACGTTCTTGTTTAGAGCCTCTTTGTTAACTGAAGGAAACCATTCACTACGAGAAATGTAAGTTGGCGTCAGTAGAATCGTTCATAAGGTAGCTTCAAAAGTCGACCCTCTACATTTCCTCAACAGCGTTCCTGGGAAAGAACGTCGTCTTCTATTAATTCTCATTTCAATTCCTGAAGATATCCGTATTACAAATTGAACAAAGCTACCAGTAACAAATACAGCAGTCCTATAGGCATCCCAAACACTTGTATGGTAATCAAGAATGGGTCACTCTAGTGTTCCATTCGCCGTCTCTTTCCAGATGACGCACACCTGCTAAAATTCTCACAACAAACCGTAGTTTATCATGTGTCTTTACCACAACTGTCCTCGCATGCCCCTTCTATTACGTATCTTTGTGCAAGACATTTGTGAACTAACTCGAAAGTTCTATGGCAGGTGTCGCCAAGTGTAAACTATGTCCTTAGTTCTATGGCAGGAATCGCCAAATGTGAACTAGGTCGTTAATCCAATGGCAAGAGTCACCATGTGTGAACTATGTGGTTAGTTATGAATTTATATATATCTTGGGTCGACACCATATTTCTCCAATATATGGAAAATTAAAATGTTACTGATCAATTATGATGTGATTTAGTCAACGAAACTGATTCAAGCAGCACACTTCATCACTGTTTCTGAACATTACTCAACTGAACTACTTCTCAAAGTCACTCATTGACAACTCCTTACCGTACACCACAGAATCAACATTAAACAGCCACAGATTGCTTGCTATTCACCCTGTCCGTCAAATGATTCATGTAGATAGAAAGTGATAGCGTTGCTAGCACATTTGATCAGTGTACACTTGTCGCTTATGATCCCTCGCCGTCGAGGACAACGTACTCACTTCTATTACGTAAGAAATTATCGAGACACTCACGTATATGAAAACATATTCCCTAAGCTCTGTAGTCCCTCTTCTGAACTCTAGTAATTAACAAAACACATTTAAAAAAATTAATATGTCATTTTCTGCGTTTTAATCTAGTCCGCAATTGACTCTAAATGTAAACCCTGCCATATAATAGTAACTATTAGTCTGTGACTCACGGTATTCCAGTGTTTACGTCATTCCATGAACTCTGTAATATAACCCATCGCCATTCTTATCTGGACTGACTTGGTTTTTATTCTTCTATGTGAACAGAAGTCTTTGTAACTTTACTTCACAATTATTATTCTATTAATTGTGAAATGTATTCATTAATTCAGATACCCGACCGATTTAATCACTAATCATTTGCAGTAAATATTTCTTATTTGTAAATTCTGTGTATCTATGTGGCTCGCGATACAGTTTATCGACGTAAACGATAAATTGACGGTGATAGGTCATTGTCAACACCCATTGTTGAGAATCGGCAAATTTTTACATTCTAAATTAATAGTCCCATGCCTTCCATTCTAATTTTAGTTCATTTTAACTCGCTTAACCCTTTCACGTACATGGGGCACATTTATCCCACTTATATATCACCTTAATAATTGGATTGTAATCACATTAGATGTTCTATAGGTACTCTACTTGAAGCAGATATATTAGTTTTCTTCAGTTTACTATGACTGCCAAGAGTTATTCATTATTGTTGGCATTCTTGCTTCAAGCATACATATTTATTCACTTATTGTGTGTAGTTGCTGATCTCTGCCTTACCGTCAAAGGTTGAAACTGTATTCACGTAAGTTTCTCTTTTACTTTGGGCCATTTGTTTAGAAAATAACTGCAATTGTTCTGTGGAAATCTTTATTTTTAATCTGTGGGACATTTTTGTCCCAGTGTACACAATGGTAAATTGTGTACCTGTACCTTGAATATCATGTTATGTGGTTTAAGATCATTTCTATTACGTAAAGACTGATAACCGTTGTTGTTTAGTCCCTTCCAAAAACCAACCAACCTATTACGTAAAAAAGTCGTTGTTTTATTAAATAATGGATAAAAACATTGTACAAGTATAATTACAAATCTGCTTTTAGATCTTGCTCTCCAGAAAAAGAGAATTTTTCACCTCTGATGAAAGTGTTACACAGATTTTGGAGGCTTTCAATATTAGTGACGAAGATAAGTTACTAGATGAAGAGGATAAAAATTTTCTAAGAAAATGGAACAGAACATGTTGTTATAGAAGATCCCGGAAACTAAATACATAGTCCATCTAGCAAAAGAAGACAGCCAGACGAGTCACATCCGAGGAAAACTCTGAGAAACCTTAATGCCTTCCAGATTTACCAGAATTTAAATGGACCAGACTGTACCAACCAAGATAGTTCAGTGATAATATGAATCATGAATTTGGAAAAGAGCTTTTATTTAGCATCCGGTGAATTGGCACAGCCATTTGACATTTTTTCTTCCAGTATGGGCCTAAAAGTTTTGTTGCATATTTTAATTCCTGAAAGTACTATGCATTCACCACAAATGAAGATGAAATCTATGCATTTCTTGGTATGAAGCTGGTAATGTGATACCACATTTTACATAAATTTAGAAGCTACTGGGCAACTGCATGTGATTTAGGTTTTCCTTATGACACTACGCCGATTTCAAGTGATTCGAAAGTACTTACATTTTTCCAACGGTGCATATCAGTCAATAAAGAAAGACCGTGCACACCAATTGAGACCTGTAATTGTCCATTGGTGGCAGAAGCAGAAATGAAATCAACATTATTATCCCTTTAGTTTAGACAATGCATTGCAAGAAATGTGGCCATTATTCAAGTTGACAAAGGAACTCATCAAAAGATGTAAAAACCTCAAGAAGGCTGCAGACATGTTGCAAGTCGAAAAGGGCACAGAATGATAAAACTGGATGCGAGGAAAAAATGTATTCATTGTGCTTCAAAGTATGTTTAAAACAGTACTTACTATATCTGTGAGCAGTGTGGTGTTAATTTATGCTTTGCTTCAAGCAGAAACAGTTTTGAAGAATTTCACATCAAACAGACAGCAGAAAATTTTGTTTTTTATATATTTTTTTATTTATTGTTTTTTTTTTCAATAGGAATAAAAATGAAATAATGACAGATTTTGTTTATAAAACTTCCAAGTACCACAGAGATACATAAATTTCAATTATTGGCATTATAGTTTTCTTATGTACCTGAAAGAGTTAAGACAATATTGCAATTCCAGCAGTATCGAAAATTGCCAAAGCCATATCAATACAGAACATTACTTCAGCTCTGGTTTGCCGTGATGCTGCAAAGGATCGTCCACAACTACTAAGAGCTAATCGAACGTTATTTCTTAACAGCCCAGTGTAAATGTTCACAATTTCATTCCAGAAAACTTCTGCATTTCACAAAATATTACTGATGCCTCAGGAATATGTTTGCTTTCGATATCCGATCCATGTGCCGGTAAATTTAAAATAGTGTGCTTGTTTATTTAATTAATGACATTTCTTTATATTTGAGTATAAGATATATAACTATATTCTCATTTAACAGACTTTCATGAACGTTTCCCAGGTTTACTTATATTTGATACATGCACGGTAGTTTAACTGTAAATGTAACTTAGATTGGGTAAATTATAAACAAAGTTTAGTCATTTTATTCTGAAAAGACAATTTAAATTTCAATGTTTAACTCAACATTAATGAGATACATAATAGGTCCTATCTTCGTTAACAGACTGCAATGTGGTGCGATGTTCAACGAAGTTTTGAAAATCGAGGAATATGTAGTGTACGTGTAGCACGACGTCAATGGCTTGCAAGAAAACATTTGAAAAAATGAGGATGATTTTCACACTGTGATGTTTTCTAAGGGGATGCTGAATCATGGACAGAAGATTTTGCTTCTCAAGGAAATTTATTATCTTCGAAAAGAGAATATGTTGCCGAACTCTGCTGCAGACGAAAGTTGTTCTATTATAATTTTGAGAGTCCGCCCATTTATCTTTCTTAAAAACAAGATTTCCAGTCTGTTGGGACTTGGTAAAGGGGCAGAGGTTAACTATAACTGCAAGCGGAGTAATAATCCAATGGCGTGGAGTACTTTGGTAAAAACGAAATAGGATCCCATCCTGGCGACTTGTTTGTTTCGAACTCTCGCAGCTGCCTCTCTACCCCTGAGATGCCGTTTCTATCTCCTCCCTTCGGGAGTCTGCTTGATGGTCAAACGACGGCAGTTAATATTACCTTCCTGAATGAACGATTTTTAAACGTGAACGTTGGGCTTTTACATTCACTGTCTTTTATGTCCATCCAAACTGATCAATGATTACACTGGGTAATATTCTAAGACCCACTTATCGATTTCAAGTAGGATGATACTTTTCTCGGTTACACGGCCTCAAGATCTATTACTGTGGACAATGGCCAAATTGAAACACGATTGAATAAAAGCAAAATTTTCATTTATTTCACATACAGGTTGATCGAGTTGTCAGGTAATTTGCGATATGGTTATTGTGGTTATTGATGTCGAAATGAACCGATGAACGTCTGTCTGATTTTCGATCGTTACGGAACGGATTGAAGGCTACGCAAATCCTTGAGTAATTACGAATAAAAATGTGAATATTCCTTACTGAAATGCTATGTAGGCTCTGTGGTGTAACAGATGACTGATAGATGTTGCAAGAAACGTTCAATTCTCCCAATATTCTACTACACTTAACTAGACTTTGGTTTAGCCACCTTCAAAGCGAACCCTTTTAACAGTCTCATAAACAGAAGTCTAATGTGGGTGATCCGTTAACTGAGTTCATGGGTCCACCACAGCCAATCCATCGTTGAGGAGATGTGTTATTCAAACGAGACACAAATACACGGCCACGCAACTAAATACTGATCCAACCCACAATAACACACTACGTACGCTATCAGCTGTTGTTTAAATGTGATAGCAGAGTACTGCCATCTGTTGGAGATCCCAACAACTCTTGCAGGTTGGATCACGCATCTGTCCCAAGATAATTCTGTTTCACGAAAGCGCCTACACAGGTTCATCCAGGGTGTCCAGAAAAGGACTCCCTGATTTCAAAATTAAATAACTCGAAAACAAAGATCGATAGAGGAATGCAGTAAACGGTATGTTTATTGTGAAATCTGTAAGAAGTTTATACAGCAGTTTGAAATAATAGTTACAAAAGCTGCTAACAGATGACGATGTAATCGCTATACGTAATGCCTGGTATAAATAGTGATCCGATGGCCAGAGCGATTAGTTCCACTATTGAAACGTGAAAGGAGGTTAGCGCACCGAAGGAAGAGATTAAAGCCATGTACTCCATTGAACAACGTGTTTTTCTGGTGCAAGAGTACCCCAGGTTGGAAGAGAGGCAACAAGGCGAAGTTTTCAAGCTCGATTTAATGTTCCAAAAGTACCCGATGCGAAAACCATTCGTACGCTCTTCACAAAATTTCAACGAACAGGCAGCGTAACTGATGATCTAGTGGGGCATGTTGGCCGCAAGCAAACCGCAGTTACGTCTGAAAATATCGCCACAGTTTCTGGAATTGTTCAGTGAAATCCAATGTCTTCCGTCTGTAGAATTGCATATGAGTCTGGTTTGAAGCGTTCCAGCACGCAGAAAATACTGAGAGACTACACGTTTCCATTCAAAATACAAACGCAGCAGGCCATACCCGCACGAGCTGTGCAACAAAGGGTTGCCTTTGCTAACTAGATGCTCACAATGATTGATAGTGAAGGATTTGATGTTGGCTGCATCTGGTTTACAAATGAAGCACACTTCCAACTGAATGGATACGTGAATAAGCAGAACTGTATATTTTCGGGTTCCGAAAAGTCATATTGGTGTGAAGCGAAACCCCTGTATTCTCCTAAAGTTACTGTGTGGGCTGCAGTATGCAGCCGGCCGCGGTGGCCGAAGGGACTGAGGCGCTTCAGTCACGGTCTGCACGGCCACTACGGTCGGGGGTTCGAATCCCCCCTCGGGCATGGATATTTGTGCCGTCCTAGTTCGTAAGTAGTTCATAAGTAATTTGTAAGTTTAGGGACTGATGACCCCGTCGTTAAGCCCCATAAGCTATATAAACATTTGAAACATTTTTGCAGTATGCAGGCCCCTTTTTCATTCGAGAAACGGTCACTGGTGGACGTTACGTTGCAATTTTAGAACAATTTGTCGCCACACAGCAAGCGTTAGAGGATCGGCCAGGTACTGAATGGTTTATGCAAGATGGAGCCCGACCACATCGGACCGAACAAGTGTTTCGCTTTCTTGAGGAATACTTTGGGAATCGAGTCATTGTTTTGGAATATCCCAAATTTACTTGTGCAGGCATGGATTGGCCTCCATATTCACCCGATTTGACTCCCTGTGACTTTTTTTTTGTGGGGCACAGTGAGGGACATGGTCTACCCAAAGCATCCCGCCACGCTGGACGAGCTTGATTTGGCAATCTCTGTGGCATGTGAATCCATTTCGGTTGAGACACTACGAAATGTGATGGCGAATTTCATTCTTCGTTTGCGCAACCTCTGTAGTGCCAATGGTGAACATTTTGAAAACCTTGTGATGTGATTGTTTGCAAAGAGTGTTTTCATACGATTATTTCACTTAAGTATGCTTATATGAGATGTAAAGCGTACAGCGCCATCTGTTAGCAGATTTTTTACCTATTATTTCAAACTGCTGTATAAACTTCTTACAGCTTTCGCAATAAACATACCGTGTACTGCATTCCTCAATCGATCTTTGTTTTCGAGATATTTAATTTTGAAATCAGGGAGCCCTTTTCTGGAAACTCTGTAGTACCTCCGGACAAAATATGGAAAGCAAAGAGCATGAAGTAGAATAGGTTTTTTATGGTATTGTTCCCGTAATGTCAATGGATGACATTTCTGTGTCAAACATGACCTTGAAGTGACCTGTACAACCTCTAGGTGTGTGTGACGTGAATTTTAAAACACCCTTAAAAAAAAAAAAAAAAAAAAAAAAAAAAAAAAAAAAAAAAAAAAATTCATCTAGGTCAAATCTATAGATTGAAACTAGTGACAATTTCTAAGTACACAGAAACCTTTGTACTAATTGCTCACTTTTTCGGGATCTAATTTCACCTTTGCTCTATAGTTGGGGAATTGTGTACATACATAACTAAGCTATTGATTCATTTTTCGACGCATGTTTAGTGACCGTTTTTCCTTTCATTGGTGCATAGTTTCATCTATGTCAGATTTAGATTTCGCCGTGTTGCACTTCACAAATCTGAGAAACTTTTCCAATAACATGTAAATAAACAATACAGGATGTGTTCCCTAAGATTTTGAACGATTCAAAAGTTTGTAAAGCTATAGGACCAAACTTTAGTGGTCATCAGTCCCTGAACTTACGAACTACTAAACTAACTTATGCTAAGGGCAAAATACAAACTCGAACCTCCGACGAGAAGCATACGCGCATTCCGAAGCGAAGTGCCTTAGAGCTAACGGCCACTTACGCGCGTCGGTTCTGAACGTATATCAATTGTTTTCCCGTATTCGACACATTTTCATGCAGTCCGAAAATTAAAAATACTGTAGACTGTGCTGCATTTTGCAGAAATTTGATACACCGTGCATATAATATAATTATACCGATGTATTAACGTATTTACACAGTTAATTGACCAATTTATTTCCACACACAAATGAGTAAATTATGTGCGAACATCGAGAACACGAAAGAGTATTTTTCTGCGGATGCAGTAACCTGTTTTTGGGAAAAAAATAATGTATTCATAATTTCTCTTTTGTGGATCAGTATCCATAATACGATAGCGTGTCATTGGATATATTATAGAAACACCGTTAGGAGATCCACAGCACATAACTGGATGTTGTTCTTTGCAATTCCATCCGGCTTACGTAGACAGAACGGAGAGCGAGGGCCACAAACTGCCGTTTATGCCAGTCCTTAAGTAATAAAATACGTATCATATGCGCAACAACGGCCTTAACGCAGAAGACCGGAATACTGTAGTGCAACATCACGTACTTTAATAATAGCTACGTGGGTGGCGAATAAGACGATGCATACGGATGGAAAAATAAAAATTGCCCTCCAATAACTAAAACCGTTGTCCGTAGAATGTATTTTGTAAAATAGAGCTGCGTGATATTACTCATTCCTCTCGAACAATAACGTAGAGAACGTTTGTAGCTATAAATACGTAATGAGTATGAAACAGTTTTCAGCTCTAATATTTTTATTTTATATTTTGTTACAGCTGTTGCCAAACGAAGCTTTTTTTTTTTCAAAACAATGCGAAGTACATGACAAACACATCTGTAAACTAAAATCTGCAACTGAGTAACACAATGACCAATGATCAATGCGTGAAATATTTCCGAGATAGAACTAACGCGAGTTAAATTAACATTTTATAAGGTTGAATAAACGTCTATTTAATTTTTACTGGGGGATTGTTTTTACAGCAGTTCGTAAGAAAAAATGGTTTCCTGGTGTTTGAAAAGCATTGCTGTTAAATGTTTGGTTTTTTTTTCTCGCCGATGTTTCCCAGAATGTCATTTTACATCACACAGTCGGCCCGTATAAAGTGACTTCCGCGCCACCACTGGAATGATTTGTGATCCACTTTTGTGGGGAACTTTCTCCCTTTCATTAAGTAAATTGCTGTCCGATTGATTTATGGGGACATCTGTTATGGTATGGTGAGATAGGAAACATACTTTCACATCTCTCATGGGCTAACTCTCTGGGGATTAATCAGAGAGATAAATGTTTGATACCACTTTGGAAACAAATTGCACAACTATTAATTCGTATTAGGAAAGTCGTCGAAGCAAGAGGATTTTCGGCAGAGGGAAGACGAAATTGATTATACTGACAAATGCAAGGAAACTCAGCCGCTGAATTTCTAACAGTGTAATTGCTGTTAAGCGAACTGTTTCTTTCGTAATCAAAATATCAAGATCGGGAATAAAGAAACGATAGTACTGTTATTACATGGTGCTTGTTCACTTGTCCACAATAATTATCAATCAGGGCAGTAGCAGTAACGTTTTATTCACACACAGATTAATCTAATGTCGGTGGCTAAAGGTTAGAGACATGCGTGTGTGTTATTCATAGAGGCGCGGGCTATGTAACATAGTGTCCAAAATTTCTTTTATTGGTATTTTAGTGGTTAATTTCTGGCGAATATTTTTCAATAAATATTGACACATTAGAACGCAAGGAAAACGGATTAGTTTCATCATACTATCTCAATTGCATGCATAATGTAAATAGCATTCGCTAGATAAATGCTTCGTCTATGTGCGCCCACCTATTTTCTCGTACTGTAACTGACATTATATATTACGAGTTCTTCATGGCGTTCACCTTTACTTTATAATCATTTTTTTGTGCAGTTGCACAGCTAAGAAAGATTTTATTCTTGGAAATAACCTTTCATATGTTACTATAGGTGACACAGCGCTACATAAACAAAATATGGTATACGAAAAAAATCTGCTAAAACATTAAAAGTTGAAAAAGTGAAAAGTGATCTTAGTTATTTATATATGCTCCAGCAACAGATATCAATTACTTACATACGTTCCAGTCACAGATGATGTCCAAAAGTGGCTCGGGAAAATAACTAAATATGTATACTGACATTCCCCATTGAAACTGATTTTCTTCCCAAAATCATACATCATACAAACTGCAAAGTTTTGAATTGTAGTTACAGTACTGAAGCTTGAGACTGCGTAGAACATAACAGGGAGTTCAATTTCAGATACTTCCTCTTCAGGTTCCAATTGTTCTGTAAGCCTATGTTTAGAAATCCAACTGTAAGTAAGGAATGGAGGATTAAATCTTTATTTGCCTCTTCAGTTTTGAAGTTTTAGTAACTCTATAAAATGATTATTTATTTGTAAGGTACCTTACACAATCATCACGGACAAAGTATTGACTTTTATTACGTTATGTTTTGATGTAAAACGGAAAGTAATTCACATGACTAAGTGAGAAATTACGATAGTTGAGAATTATAGATCTGTGTTGTGCCTTAGGACTCAATGAAATGTTTTGGTGGATTGCACCAATGCATGAAGAAAAAAGTCAGGTGAATGAAGAGATAACTGTAACTATGACGAAGTATTATGTAAATCCTTAACGCCAATGGAAAGTATATAAATGCATCGCTCATGCGCTATGTGCAGTAATTATGATAATGACGATAACTAGAATATGATATTTCGAGTACGCAGGGTAACTATCAACGGCGGAAATCTTAAATACATAGTGAAGAACTGAAGTGAAAGTGAAAATTTTTCAAAATTCTTACAATCATACTCTTGAAGTACCTTTCTCATTTTCATTATAACCATTTATCAAGGTTCTTCATATGGAAACCAAAACAACACTTTCTTCATTGGTTCATATGCAATTCAATTAAACGCCTTGAGCGCTTTGAGACTCTCTGGATACTGAGCTTTTTAAAAGTTATCTGTAATACATCTTGTGACCTCTAGTGTTGACGTCTTCAGCTCAGAATGAATTTCATTACCTGAAGTATTTGTTTAGTGCATTCCATATTAGGTCTTTAGCTACAGTTGTCATGCTCTACAGCTAGCTCTAGTATCGTAGATGTGATTCCTTGATACCTTAAACCATACCCCATCGTTCTTTCTATTGTTCTATTTCTGTACACCTAGCGTCTCGGCTCAGAGGTTAGTACACAGTATTCACAACTGGTAGAACGGCGAGTGAAATGCGCATCCAGCTAAATAGGTCAGGGCAAATGACGGCATGCGTCGGCGGCGAACAGCCACTGAGCGTTATGTCATCTCTGTAAGAATCAGTCGTCAGCCTTCGTTAGCTTTGCAGCCATGCAGCATTGCGTCAGATATTTAATTTATGTACTTGTTTCCATAGTTTGCCTTCATTTTTTGAATATTTTGGTGATCATTCATATGTTAACTATTTAAATCCATTTTAATTTTAACATAATAGTACCATGTTTTAGTAACATTAACACGATAAATCACGTAGTCTTATGTCTTAATTTCGTTGTTTTTAAGATGATGTGTAGCCTAATCACAGTTCAGTTAGCCATCAGCCACCATTAGCGAAGCACCAATTGTAATGGATTTAGCCCTTTGGAATCCATTTCTCTTGATTAAGACAGTATTCGATACCCTATATGTCTCTGTATGTAAAACTTGAAGGTCTAATAATGTACCGGTATAGTTATTTTCATAGCCAAGGGCTACAGGTACTATAATTATGTGTATACCATAAATACTGAGACAATCCTTTTTATCTTACAGTACTTAATTCGCCACAAATATCGATAATAATATAGTAATTAAACAAACAAATTTTCGCAATATTAATGGAGTAAGCGTTTCGAAACACGTAGTTCAGAATTACAGGTCTTTTGACACCGCATAATTATATTACAATGCAAATAATGTTCTAGACATACTTTGGCAAATCACTTTGATGATGAACACGCGAAAACATAGCTACACTGTAGTGAAATGACAAATAAACAGACAGGCATTCCACGTATAACAGGCGATATGTAATCAGTATGCATTTCAAAAAGTGAAGTGATGTAATGTGCTGCGATGAAAAGGAAAAAACGAAGCAAATACACACGAAAAGTGCTGTACACAGCCCTGAAACACACGCCAGGAAAAAACGAACTCCATCCAACAAGACGGAGAAGCAGTAGTAACATGTAAAGAAGAGACATCAACACCACCACAAAAGATGCTTTGAAAATAAAAAAGCGGAACGCGTCTGGTGTAACATAAATCTCTTAATTGCAGTCAGCATAAGACAGATTACCTCTTATAATCAATTTTAACAGCTGCTGCGGAATATGGCCACACAACCAAACATTGCACTTTTGTTTGCTTACAGATTATAATAATCTCGTACGATAGTGCAATTACTCGTATCACTACATGAAAATAATTAGAAAATTTCCTGAAGTTCTGTAATGTATCCCAAAAATTTGATATAATCGGTTCGTGATGAAACTGGGTAGCTTCAATTATTTAACAATTTCAATTACGTAAACAAATCGACACTGTACTAATCATATTTAGCATGTATGTCTAGTATGTGATTTTATTCGATCTCTGAATATTTGCAAAACTGTCTTCTGCTTGTGTTAATTAATATGACGTACGTATTACTTGTGAAAAGGCCTAATTTAATTACGGAAGGTAGTTGAGGAATGTCGAACTTTATTCTGGAACTATCCAGAACTTATAATTATGTATAGCTACGAATGCGACGCATCACAGTATTTAGTTTGGCTCGGTGTCAGTTTGGATTGTAACACCATCGCGTAGCGTCTGTTTTCTTTATATACCGCTTCATGTATGTTTCTGGAAGATAATAAAAGAAGTCAAAAATGCAGCAGTGTACTTCCACCCACTACAAAATATCCAAATAATTAAATAATTTCAGGTCAAAATTGCATACTTTGAAGAAGCTGATCAACACAGCAATCTTGTCTACATCAGTGAAGCAACTGATAAAATTTAAAGCATTATATCTATTAGAATTTGTGTTGGTGTTGTGGCGTTCCTGTTCTGATAGGTAGTGTCGTCACACAGTGTAGAGGAAAGTTGCTTATTTAGCCTTTCTGTTTGACGTCAGAGTTTTCTTATTACACGTTTCATTCCCGGCGCAGCTAAGGAGTTTTTCCTTAATGGGGACTCAACCTCGTGAGGCCAACTAAGGAGTAGTGGCGGTTCCAAATCAAGAAACCCCGTAATGACTGGAAGACCGGTTTCCTGTCAGTATACCACTCCATACAGCATCAATTTACGCCATTGGCTGAGGGTGACACGGCGGTCAGTCGTGTTCGTATGGCAAGGACCAAAAAGCTAAATTTCAACATATTCAGCCTAAAGGGTGAGTGCATGCTCTGTACGAACGCAGAAACAGTTGACCGCGGTTCGTGAACAACTCGAGGAGCTTATGTCTACGATCAGCTGTCTTCAGGCTGCTGCCTCTGAATTTAGAGGCGTCAAATAATGTAATGTATCTGATAAGAAATTCGTGGGACCTTTACCTTTCGTGAGCAAGCAAGTGAAAAATATCATTCTAGAAACATCCATTAGGCTGTGACTAAACCATAATTCCACAATACCCTTTCTTCAAGAGGTGCTAGTCTTCCACGTTTCGCAGGAGAAATTCGATGGAGGTGGAAGGTAACGTCCGTGGTACTGGCGGATCTAAAGCTGTGAGGCGCCCCACGATAGCTCAGTCAGTTGAGTGCTTATCCACGAAAGGCAAAGGTAGCAGGTTCGAATTCCGGCCCGGCACACACTTTCTGCCACGATGAATCATTTCAGCCCACTCTGCGCTGTAGAGTGAAAATCCCATTTGGGCATTGAACGTATCACGTGGGGCACCTTAGGTGTCATTTGTGTTCCTCTCAGGATCTGCTGTCAAGGCACTTCGACGAGTATCCGACGTGGTGGAGTCGTCGTCGCCGCTAGATGAAGTGGCTGGTTGTGGCGCGATCGACTCACTCCAGGCGGAGGGTCAGTATGGAGACTGGCCGTCTGGCCTCAAACATCAAGTTAATGAGTACCCTGGTGGCCGACTCTTCTGCAGACACACTGGGGAATGGGATTACTAGTTACTGGGAGCTCCAATGTGGCTTCGTTTTGAAGCCGGAACAGTGCCGTCTAGGACCACAAAGTATGCCGGTATACAAGCTGTGCAAGCGGTCTTGCCTGCGGATATTGAGCGTACTGAGTGCAATCGTCAGCAATTTGTGATACACGTCGGCACCAATTATGCCTGTCGCTTCCGATGTTAGGTAAACCTCAGCGGCGGCTGGTGGAGTTTATGAAACTTGTTGGCCTCTAACGTAGGGTGCTAGCATAGCTTGTAATTTTCAGCATTGTTCCTAGTTTTTTCGGGGTTCTTTGGTTTGGAGGCGAGTGGAGGATCTCAGCTAGAGTCTTCGACAACTATGTTAAAGTCTTAGCTGCACATTTTGTTATCTGTGTTTCCGGCTGGAGAATTGTAGGACTCTCCTTGATGGGTGATCACTAAACGAAGGAAGCAGCTACTGGGGTAGCAGAGCACATGGTTACTTTTTGAGGCTAGGCAGTTGTTTGAGAAGTTGTGATAAACCCTTAACAGTTAACATACAAATAGCGGCGTGAGCTTACGTTAAGATAGAAGATACTTACACTGTCAAAATATTAGCAGTAAATTTTCAAAGTATTGCCATCAAATTTCCATAACTTACTGCGTTCAAGAAATTTCATGAGTTCAAATTATTCTCGTGGGTAGGAGTGAGATTCATCTGGACAGGAAAAGAGCTGAAATATTTATCGACACATGGAAGGTATATCTGAAAACAAATTAATACAGCATAGGAGCGAATGTTTTCATCACAACTGACAAAAATGCAGCCACAACTGAGTTTCAAGTTGAATGTGACAGTGAAGTTATATGAACGCATTCGACAAGTCTGCGAAAAATTATGTAATTTCCATCGATTGAATCCCAGAATCATTCAAAGTAAGTCTATGGCCATTAGCGTGAAAATATCCGCATACTGTAGTGTTAATTTGGAGACGACTCAAACCTACCGAGTACACACGTCTATGGAAATATTCCAAGTTGTAGAGACAAACATTATTGTGTGCTACTTTTGGACAGGTTGGACAAAAGGAAATTGACATCGTCACTTTTTATAAATGTAGAATATATTACACCTTCTCGCAACAAATAGGCATGAGTTCAATAACTATGTCAGTATACAGACCAGGATTAGTGAGCGCGACTTTAACGTAACGACTGAGTTGATTAAACCAACGAAGAACGCAACGACGGTACATTAAATTTGTTGGAAAGGAGATAAGCTGTTGTTATCATCTTAATTAAACAATGAATGATCATTATTTATTTTTGTACGATGTTCGTAGGAAATTATGAGGCTGAAAACACTCGATTCGCTTAGTAGAAATCGATTCTTTTAACGAGAAGCTTAGTCGCCTTCTTTGGGCATCGACAGGAGCATATTTAGGCTGGTCTAGATATGCTCGAATTTATGTGGAGCTTTTATCAGAAGGTCACCCAATTAGTATTTCCAGC
Source organism: Locusta migratoria (assembly GCA_026315105.1). NCBI lineage: Eukaryota > Metazoa > Arthropoda > Insecta > Orthoptera > Acrididae > Locusta > Locusta migratoria. The sequence continues at coordinate 274,123,972 of CM048744.1, read as the reverse complement.
TTGGTCAGTAACATAGTCCGAATTCAATCCACAGGACAATGTTTTAAGTTACTTTCGCGTCAATTTATGCAAGCTGTGTTGCATCTAGGAAAATATCCTTAATCCAAACAGAAACTTCATGTCATATCCAATATTAGGGTAATAATAATAATTAAGAAAGTAATAGGATTGATGGTCATTTGGTTTAATGAGATTTTTCAGAGCATCATTTATTATAAACATAAGCGAGTTCCATCACGGAGAAGTACTCTAGGACATGTTGCAGAACGATCCGACTTCATCACCGGCATGTGGATTAAGGAACTGGCTTCAAGAAAGGCGAATCTGAAACGAGACATTATATCTTATAAAACTCGATTGAAATGTGTTACTTCCTAGTAGTGTTGTTTTTAGTACAGCATCATAGTCACATCATTGAGGGACAAGTACTACAACTCTTTCTATTAGACGAGAGGCAATTCATAAATAACGGATAAAGTGATTATTTACTTTCACTTTTCTTCAATGTCACCTTCAGTATTGAGTCTTTACTTCTGCTTCTCTGTGCTTCTCTGTGCTTCTCTATGACTGAATCCCAACGACTCGAACACCGACAGAAATATCTTACAGAGAGGGCAACGTACACGCACAGGGCTTTTTTATTTTTAAATCGGGATCAAGTAAAAATCCGGCAGACACATATTCGGGTCACAGGAAGGATGCAGCAACACATCCGCATATCAGATTTTGGGCGACAACATTGTTGATAAGCGCTTGAGCGTATCTGTGGAAAATGAGTGGCTAAGCTTCGAGCAACAGAGGTCAGGTTTAGAGCATTTTTACAAGCAGGTAATGTATAAAGCTACGATAATACACTGCTCCATATGTTCCATGGGGCATTGTCATAATTATTTACTTGAACTTTAAGGGAGCATGTCATAAGTTTTTTTTCTTTCTTTGACATGGATAATTTAAGCTCTACACCCATTGGACTGTGATTTTCAATTCAATTTAACAATCTATAATCCACGTCTTAAGAATAGCGACAATTCAACGCAAGAATCCTCCACTTTCAAAATCGAATCGTTGTCAGGAAGGTTGCATGTCCAGATGTCTCTGCTCCTCATCAGCAGTAAAATATTTCTATTCTTTCAAATCAATTGATTGAATGAAGAATTCTGGTGTTAGGGGAGTTTCAATATCTTCATAGATCTCTTCGTAAGTCGTACTCTGATCTTCTTCAAGAGCTTCTACCACAGGTTTCACCATTCGTTCATCTTTTGGCGTTTGTGGCCTTCTGGTCTTGGATTATCCTCTATGTTTGTACGACCAGCATGAAAACGATTACCCCAACGTCAGACTATACTGTAAATGCACCACTAACTTCAGTTAACGAATTTTGAATTTCCGTAGAGTTATTGCTGCGTAAAGTTACGATCTTGACGTACGACCTCTGGTCTTTCAACATACTACGCGAGACTCATTGAGGCTCTACATCACCTCTTGCCAATTTTATGTCCGAGTGTACAGCTAAAATCTAAAATACTTGTTTCTTCTTTAATCTACCAACTACATCTGACGGTATTTTGTTGTTGTCTCAGACACCTCACAGTTTTACCAATTTGTGCGTTAATCATTACAAAAAAGTGAACTTAGAATTTAGTTACAGAAAATGAATATACTTGCAAACAAGAGTAAGAATTAATAACTGGTGAACACTTCAAGCGATCTTAAGAACGAGGGGTGTTGTATAATGGCTTAAAAGATCTAGCTTTTAACTCCGAAAACTACAAATTTATAAATGTTAAATTTATTAATGTTATTTTTTATATCTCTTTAAGGAAGGCATCATTTTCCACTGAAACTCACGAGTAAGCGCATTCTTCTAGTGTTTGTATCTCTCCATGTCTCACCATATGTTATAATTGTAAACCCATTTAACTAAAGCTAATTCTCATTAAGAAGGATCTTAATTTAAAATCAGTGAAATGTAATGACTGATATCACCACGCTGTGAGGCTTATTGGTAGTAAAATATTACAGTCCGATCTCTGGCGACCAACAGAGATGAATATAATCCTGTTATGTATACAATACTTCTTAATTTTTTTTTAAAGAAAAGAGGAAAACAGTGTTTTGCAATGAATAATGACTTACTGAACAAAGTTGATACAAATTGATTTATTATACATTGACCCTTTCAGACTTGTCTTTTTTTTCTGGAGGAAGAAAGTTATTTTTATCCTCTGTCTGTAGTAACCTAAGAACATATTTATACAATTATAAGTACGTTACTACTAAATCGTGTTCACTAGAACACAAGAGTCCTTTCTATGGACTAAATAATTATTTTGCAATACTAACCATAGTAATAAATAAACTGATCGTTTAATAATTACCTAGAAAACGAGTAGTACTTTCATATATTTAGCCACAGGTGGAAGTACATGTGTGTTATGAAAAAGTCACGCGGAATGGCCCGTGGTCTAAGTTGTCATGCTACGGACTGGGTGGTTGTCCCCGCCTTAGGTTTGATTCCTCCCTCGGGAATCGGTGTGTGTTTCTGTTTGTGTGTGTGTGTGTATGTGTGTGTGTGTGTGTGTGTGTTTGTGGGTGGGTGGGTGGGTGTGTGGGTAGGTGGTTGTGTGTGTGTTGCCCTTAGTGAAAATTAGTTTATGTAGTCTGTAAGTCTACGGACTGATGATCATAGCAGTTTGGTCCAAAAGCTTTACAAACATTTGATGTTATGAAGAAATGGAAATAATTTTCTATTGACCACAAGTTTTGGTTCGTAGCCCATTCATTAGTACATACTCATTTGTTATGTGGTACCGGTCCTTCAAACATTTTTCGGAAGCAATGGCTACAATTGTCTATATTTCTTTTACAGTGTCCCATCCGTACGAGAATTTTTTCAATGGGAACAGCTTGTATACAAGGCAAAACACTTGATATACAAGAAAAAATTAATATTATGACAGTAGGTACGGGCTAATTAAATGTTCTCATTGTATATAATATTTTCCAGTCCACATCTCACTCTACATCAGTCATATACAGGGTGAGGCAGCTACGTCATAACACCCCTTGTATCTCCCCAACCCTAATAGTTACAAATATTTCATTTGCACTGTGAATTTCAGGGACAGGGACAAACTGTTCTCCTGAATATTATGATATACACGGTCTTTTTAAGCCGAAAATCGTACGCTGAAATTTAACACAGGTTCCATTTTAAAAAAATGGTCTCATATTTCTGTAATAAAAAAATAGCACAAACATTAAATGTCATGTACTCAAGTAGCCACTCTCCCTACAATTCACTGCCCAAACGCCATCTTTGTATCTGTTACGGTTGAGGGAACTCAAGAGGTGTTATGACTTAGCTGCCTCACCCTGTATAACGTAGGAGGGAGCAATATACTGCTACACTCCTCGGTAAAGGTATGTTCTCGAAACTTCGACAAAAGCCCCTACCGAGCGACAGAGCGTCTCTCCTGCAGAGTCTTCCACCGAAGATTATCGATAATCTCCGTAACGCTTTCACGATTACCAAATAATCCTATAACGAAGCGCCTTGCTCTCAGTTGGATCTTCTCTACTTCCTCTATCAACCCCTCCTACTACGGATCCCACACCGGTGAGCAGTATTCAAGCAGTGGGCGAACAAGTGTACTGTAACCTACTTCCTTTGTTTTCGGACTGCATTTCCTTAGGATTCTTCCAATGAATCTAAGTCTGCAATCTGCTACTAGCTCTTTATTCAGAGGAAGTGATGGGTCCTATCGACAAGGGTTCGCAAATCGAGTCCGTATTTCTTGATTTACAGAAGGCTTTTGACACCGTACCTCACAAACGGCTATTAATCAAATTGCGTGGTTATGGTATATCGCCCCAAATTTGCGATTGGATAGGGGATTTCCTGTCAGAGAAGACACAGTTCGTAGTAATCGATGGTAAGGCATCGATTAAAATAGAGGTGATATCGGGCGTTGCACAGGGTAGTGTTATTTGTCCTCAGCTGTCCCTTATTTACAAAAACGATTTACGGGAAAATCTAGATAGCTCTCTTAGGTTGTTTGCAGATGACGCCGTCATTTACCGTCTAGTAAAATCATCTGAAGATCAAAACCAACTACAGAACGATCTGAATAAGATATCAGTATGGTGTAAAAAGTGGCATTTTACTCTAAATAATGAGAAGTGTGAAGTCGTCCACATGAGTACGAAAAGAAATCATTACAACAACGGCGCTTATCGTTGCGACGTGGCTACTTACGAAACTCCAATCGCCAACATTTTCCTGCGAATGCGAAAATATATTATTGACTCCCACTTACATAGGCAGAAATGATCATCAGAATAAAATAGGAGAAATCAGAGCTCGAACGGAGAGATTCAGGTGTTCTTTTTTCCCGCGCGCTATTCGAGAATGGAATGGGAGATAAATAATATAATGGTAGTTCGATGGACCCTCTGCCAGGCACTTAAATGTGATTTGCGGAGTATCCCATGTAGATGTAGAAGCTTTAGCGGCGATTGATTTTATATGGTCGGTCCATTTTAAATCACTCATAATGCTTCCTCCCAGATAATTTATGGAATTACCTGCTTCCAGTTGCTGCTCTGCTATAGTGTAGCTAAACGATAAATGATCTTTATTTCTATGTATTCGTCGCACATTACACTTGTCAACATTAATATACCATATTGATTGAATTGGTGTATTGACCGCGCAACGAGGACTTTAGTGAACAAGAAAATAAGGGAGTAAAACGAACAAAGGAAATAAAATGAGACTATTCCATTATCTTTCGGGAGTGCACCCGGGACAGCGACAATTCTTCGTCCGATATTTTGGCTGCAGGCGTCCAGCTGCCACCATCCTTAGCAAACTACGAGTGTTCTGCAAACCTTGGTTCACAGGACTCAGGTAGTGTCTGATACTGACAGCCTGCAGGACGAACTCCTGCACCTGGAGGCGGTTTTCAAGAAAAATGGCTATTCGCAACATTGGATTGAGAAAGCCTTGCAAATAAAAACACCAGAAAAATCACAGGAGAAAGATTAAGAGGAAAGGGAAGTGAAATCTACAGCCTTTCTCCCATACGTGGGTAATGCTTCTTCAAAAATAGCCAGAATCGTGAAGAAACAAAGTCGATGTGATCCTTCACCCACCAGCTAAGACCTCAGCTCTTCTGGGATCTGTCAAAGATCATCTGTTATTACGAAAAGCGGGGGTATATGAAATCCCTTGTGAGTGTGGAAAACGTTATGTAGGTGAAACCACGCGCACTGTGCAGGAACGATGCGTTGAGCACAAGCGGTATACACGCCTTCTTCAGTCCAACGAGTCTGCAGTAGCCGAACATTGTATTTCTACTGGCCATTCTATGAATTACAAAGAAGTAAAGATTTTAACCACAGCTTCTACTTTCTGGGACTCAGTTGTAAAGGAAGCTGTACACATAAAACTGGCGGACCACCTGTTAAATCGTGACGACGGATTTCATCTTCACAATGCATGGAAGCCACTTATATTACGCCTTCGTTCTGAAAGAATGTCTGCGTCTTCACTTTCGATTCATGTTACCACTTTTAATGATTAATTATTCATTTGTAAGCACTGTGGATACGTAACAGGTCTGTTTATGTTTTCACTCAGTGCTCATATATTTAACTTTGAAGTATATATTTATGACTAGCGCAGCAGTTACGAATGTGATATCTTCGAGCATGCGCAGTCTATTTCTCAGTAGCTTTGCATCACGTGATTTGCCGTATAAATAGGCACGCGCAGACGCTGATAACTCAATCTTGGACTCGCCTTGAAGATGGCTGTAAAGATTGCAGCCGAAATATCGGACGAAGAATTGTCGCTGTCCCGGGTGCACTCCCGAAAGATTATGGAACATTATGTCCGACGGGAAAACTTCAAGAATCACAAAATGAGACTAATCCAGCATAGTATTCGTGTAGCCAAAGAAAGAACATGACAGATACAAGTGAAAAATAACGCTTTGCCTACAAAAAGGGAAAGTTGGGGAAGAAGTGATCACACCTAGTTGATCACAGAATTAAAAAAAAATAATGAATCATCCACTCTGGAACACACTAAACCCTCCATGTTAATCGTTTACACAGAAGACCGCACAAATCAGAAAACTTCATAACTTTAAAGGACGATATTGTACACGAATATTACTCCATGTGTTTCATTGCGCGTACATAACTCACAAGGTATGAACGTATATACCAATTCTGGGAGGAATTATGGATGGAAATTAATCGAAATTAAAAACTACGAAGAGGAAGTTCCACGACCGACACTAAATACTCGGGAGACTACAAAATTCTTTTCAAATTTAGAAAACAATTTCCTCGCTTGAATGCAGATGTAAACGCTCATTCATTCAAAGCGGGCTGTTATATCGATTAAAAGAGACGAACAATGTTTGTGAGCCCGTGGAATGGCGCCACGAGGAGCGAGAGGCGTGGCAAGGATAGCTGAAAGAGGAGCGGCGAACAGACAGTGCAGCGGAGTGAATTGCTGCACAGGTGCGAAATTCGAAGCTGTCACTTGTTCCCGGCTCCGCTGCCGAGCACAAAGCGGAGCATTTCTCGCGTCCGCGTTTTGAATTTAAAGCTCTCTGTTCGAATGTTGCCAGGAAATTTCTATCTCTACAATTGTCTGCGCTTCTGGTGGAGCAGCCGTGAATAGGTTGTCAGGCAGCGCGAAACGCACAAGTGCGGATAAAAACCGGGATACACGACGAGAAGAATGAAATGCATTTGGTCGCTACTCTGCCTTAATAAAGCGGATTTGATTCGCGTTTTCCGTTTCCAATTATTTTAATTTTGTTTAAATTCGTATGAAGCAGAAATTGTCATCATACTACAGAAATATCAAACGCAAGGGAACCAGAGAAATCTCTCACATCGAACGAGTCAGGAATAACTTTTTGACACTCTTTCACATTACATTCAATTTAGTCATGGCAATTTATTTTATATATCGAACTTGCAACGGACATACGTCCATCCTCGGATTCGATATCCTGAAGAGATGTCCAATAAAAATTTTCGCCACGTTTCTAATTGTATGTCGAACTAAAAGAACTCGCCAATATGTTCAATTACTTTCCACGCACAGACTAGTCAACTGTTTGCCATGACAATGTCATTGATAACCGAACCGTAGTTTAGCTTCCTAATATCGTGTTACACACCAATCAATCTATATCTATAAATTTGAATGTCTGTTCGGTGTACGCTTATCACGTCCGAACGACAACACGCATAGAGTGAAATATTTGTACAGTTATCAATTTATACCTGAAGAAGGTTTTAGGCATGGTCTTATAGCGATCTGATAGATATTTAGTAATTTGAAGAATATAACGCGAAATGCGGGACAATAATTAGTCTTTGAAAGTTATATTTACTCTTTGCATTGTTGCTTGAGGGCTGATAATGATAAAAAGGTGGGGTATATTGGGATAGAAAGTTAGCGGTGTATACAAATTTCTGTGTGTGTGTGTGTGTGTGTGTGTGTGTGTTAATATTTCGCTCGGCAGCGAAAACTACAGAACGCAGACGAATGGTTTGTGTGTAATTGTTGTCCGAAGTCTCCCGTTGTACACCATACCAGTTCCATACCGATAACTATAAGGGGGTGGAAGATATGGTGGTTGAAAGTCGTCAAATTATTTTAAAAAATCGGACTGAAGGCCAGCGATGACGTTTGCGACTCTATAATAAACTTACATACAGCGAAATGTGATGCCACAGACCATTTCTTTGGTCTATGTGTGCTACAATTTCTTCAGCTCTTTCTCTGTAAGGATAAGCTTACGAATAAGGAAATATAAGAATAATAAATAAAGCAGTAAAAAAGAAATTTCTTTTAATACATCTCTTTAAAAAAATCGATTTGACGTTTCGTGCATTATCTATCATAATCAACCAACACGCGAGCGGTGCCACGGGTTTAAGCTAGTTCCAAATAAAAATAAGAGGAGCTTCCTGCATATTACCCAAGAACAGTAATATATTGTAGTAATATGTGCTTGAAATAATCTGTTCTTCGTCCCTCAGGACATAACAAAACATTTACAACGATCTTAAGAATACCCGTTACATAATTCATAGCCGCGGCGTAGTGGCTAAGCGCATTGAGGCGCTATGCTCCGATGCGCGAGGCCGTTCCCCGTCGGGGGTTCGAATCCCCCTCGAGCATGGATGTTTGTTATGTCTTTAGTATAAGTTAGTTCACAAGTCGTTTATAAGTTTAGGGACTGATGACCCGGCAGTTAAGTCCCATAAGCTTAACAAACATTTTCAACACCATACCTAATTCACGTAGAGAATTGGTGCATTCTTTTTCAGTTCTTATTATTATACTACTTATTACGTAGCTGTGGCACCTTTTCAATATATTTTGCGTACGTGGTACCCTTCAGTTATTAATTATTAAGGAAGTCATGATTCTGATTCATCAAGAGTTATTGACGAAATACATTTTAATTAATTAAAAGTTTTGATCATCTGATCAGCAAAGTTATTTTCACCAGTCTATTTAGCAGTGTACTTAATAAGCCACAAAATTGAAATAAAACTTTACTTTGCTTCACTGGAGAAAGAAAGATCACGGTCTAGAGCTCCGACGAGAAAGAGTTAATTAGAGATGGAGCACAACTCGAATTCTTTTAAGGACTGGGAAGGAAGCCTGCCGTGCCTTATCAAAGGACTCACCCAGCTGCCAGTGATTTAGTCTAATTAATTGTTGTACTTACAACGGTCTCAGGGTTTTATTAAATCAGAGTATGCCGTTAAACCCTCTTTTTAGTTCCCTTGAGCAGCTCAGTGTTTTCACTACAGAAATAAAGGTCCAGTTTTCCTAACACTAGAAATCTGCAGTGTCCAAATAGGCAGAAATGTAAATCTCTTTATGATACCTGAATTCCAGGTACAGTTCCTCCAGTTAATAGGCAGGCAGTGATTCTATATATAATAAAGCATCAGGTTTCACGAAAAATTAACTTTAGTACTGTGTGTATGATTGTGAAATTTGACTATCTGAAAAGATTCCACATTCACATTGCTGCCAACATTCCCGATAACTCAAAAAACCGACAATACGTAATTTGATCTACTTGCACCCTGTGTTCAACATTTTTGAGTAGATACTTTCAGAAGTTGCGAAAGACGACAATGGAGTCGCTTATTAATTCTGACAGTCGTAATATAGTCGGTTCTCTCAAGAGACGAATTGTGTTCCTCGATCCAGTTCATATCAAAATGCACAAGGAAACTCAATACAAGGGGTTTTGATCTATGTCGCGATATAGCCCCAACATATTATGAAAATTTGGTAACATAACACGAATTCCTATGTAAAACGACATCAGTAGGAGTAACATACAAAGCAAGCAAATAACGTTTACAAAAAGTATAATAGAAACCAAAAACATAACACCTTAAAGGCAGCATCCAAATTACGTAATATTTTCAGCGTGCGTGTGCTGCGAGGAGACATGCACATTGTTACCATTCAGCAAAGGATCGCACCACGGACGCCAGTAGCGCCAAAGGCAAGCGTCGCATTAAAGTGAAACACAGTAGAAAAGGAAATTTGACTGTGATTCTTCAGTTTCTCCCGGCGTATTTGATAATCAAAATATCTACGGGTGTACTGCCGGTCTATAGTGTCCAACGGGTACAATATTTCGGCGATCATACACGTCGCCATCATCAGGTGAACTGACGGACTGAGCTACTGGAAACGCGCCGGCACGGAGATCCGTACGCTACGTCTGCTCGAAGGGAACTTTGACTGATTTCTGGAAGTCGCGTTAGATGCTGAATTAACCCATCTTACGTTCATAACATGCTTTTTCCCCTCTTGAATTGCATTATTTAAAGAAAAGGGGGAAATGCAAATAATTTGAAAACCCGGTGAAAACCCCCAGTTCAGTCCTGTGATGCCTGTGAGGTCAACTTAAAAACTGTACGCGTGTTTTGTAATGTTGAACCTTTCGTTAAATCAGACAATAAATTGTTCATTAACTCAGCTATTTGGTTAATTATGGCCCTGATATTAATGTACAAGAAACAGTGCATTAAATTGATTTTGTGCGCAACGGATCTTTTAAGTAAACAACTGTGACATGTAACCTTTTGAAACAGACACTGACTATACTCAAAAATTTTGACTGCGAGAAAGATATAAGAAAAACCACAAATCACTTTCTTAATGCTTGACTGTGAGAATTAATGTCGATCAGTTATTATTGAAATCCAAATCAACTATTATCTTACTATGGCACCAATAATGAAATATGTTCAATAATGTTATTCAAATCAACACTCCACTGAATCAAGTACTTATCAAATGAAGGAAGTGGGTTAATTTTCTAACTACGTAAATGAAATATGAAACAGGGTTAAGTTACTTATTATTGATAAACAGCATTACATTACCTACATAATACAACTTCTGACTTGCTGGCAAAGCAGCCTCTGCTCTACATCGGAGCCATACACACAACCCAACCGCTCTCTAAGCGAGCTGAACCACTAGTGCTACTCTCTCTCTCAGTGCGAGCTACAATGCTATGCAATACATGATCTTTGCCAGAGATGAAACTTTACACATATCGATACATACAGTAGAAGCGATATTATACATTTTCTTGCAAGCAAGTTACTCGATACAAAACAGGAGGCACAATATTAGACATTTTCTTATAAAAATAATTTTTTATGGACACGTTTCATCACCCCCCTCCTACCTATTAAAATTTTGTAGGGTGGGTGATGCCAATGGCATTGCCTAGCCAGCAAAATTACTGAATTTCAAGTCCAAAAATCCATTAATGACATCCAAAATTTAACAAGATCAAAACAACAGATGGAGTACATAGAAAATTTAAAAAAAAAAATGTGACAGTCATAAATACATGCCATTTTACAGAACAGTACCATCAAAAGTCACGCATGGAGAGGTACAGGGTGTGACAGGCATAAGCAAATGTCAAAATTTACAGAACATCAGCAATAAGTGGAATATATGACAATTATACATAATGGTAAACATAAGTATATATATATAGAATTTCAGAAAACATAGTTTGACAAATGATATCGTGGAGAAAATGAGATAGCTAGAAGTAATACACAAATGGAAAAAAAATATACAATAATAAACATGAACATATACAAAGTTTTACAAAAGATATTTTAACTAATGTCATCATTCGTTAAAGAAAATGTGGTAATTACAAGTAATACACACAGTAGTGTAAGTTCCATGGGTTTACATTTTGTACAAGAGATCAGTATTTTGGGAACATAAAATGAACATTTGTATCTTGTGCACAATGTAGTCTATGTAAATTTTTAGTGCACTTAGTATAAGATAAAGTGTCAGTTTTGTATTCTGTGATGCATTTAAAATGCTATACTTTCATGGATGCTAGAACATACATGTAAAATTTTTGACTACATAGGCTTCTGATCATGTACAAAATAATGTTACTGCTTCAGCACAATAGGATTTCAATATAACGTTTGTCAATCGAATAGGCACAATGACATTTCAGACTAAGTATATGTATCTATCAAGAGCACAATTTTATTTTGGTCACTGACTGTGAAAGAACCATGAAATATACCTAAACACTGGTAATGAACCTGTGGACAACGTTTGCAATGGGAGGCACTGAATAGTATATGCACACGAATAGCACATTAGCTCCTAACATTCATTTTAGGTCTGCACACGAACACAAAACACTGTAAGATTACACCACACTGTAGGCGGGCTGGCTGGTTGCATTGAAGTGGAAGTCATGGGGAAAAGGTTCTGATGTATTCCTCCATGCAATTCGACAACCAAGTGTGCTCCAACCAACAGAGCTATTAGCAGACTGCATCAGCATAGCCAAAATTAGAGCAAACTGGTGGTGGGTGGCCAAGGCTGCAATGGACAGTACTGTGTGGCCAAACATCATCCAACAAACATCTTCATTAAAAGGCCCAAAATCAGTGGTGTATAGTAACTCGTCCATTGTTCTGTGTGCATTCTGGAATCTCGTGTGCGAAATCGCCACTTCCTATGCGTGTCCAAAGTACATGAAATAAAGCATTTTACACACAAATTAGTAACATAGTCATGATATTTCAGTTTAGACTGAAAGAAAAGTCATTGATTAGAACATATCTACAGAAATATTTTCCCACAAATTCAAGTGGTACAAATGGGGTCATGGTATTAAACCATATTTTTACATTACAAGTAGTGTCTTGAAGACGGATACATTTGAATACTAATGAGTAATTTAATTCTTATTTTAGAGTATCTACAACATTAGTGTCATTTCATATAAGCACAAGGCTTTACATACTATGTACATATTGCTTTACAAACACATAATCGTATGAAATACATTGAGGGTGCTTGTCATCAATTTGGCATGATATAACTTAAATTGACATTCCAATTACTATTAGTTCATATCTCTTTAAATTAATATATATCACTATGATGGTGATTACATTACCACAAATTATAACACTTAAATTACATAAGTTGCCATGGCCAGGCTTTTGTCTCAACTGAGCTACATATTTCATTGCCTTAAGGTATAACACATCAGGGTAGTTTCGTGAGAATATCAAAAGAGGTTCAAGTCAACAGGTCATGTCTGTGTCTGTCTGGGTCAACAGTAGGGTCAAACAAAACAATTAGTGCAAATTTTGGCACAGTACTAGATGTACATCACAGTAAATCATCCAATAACATAAACACAGACGTAATATTCGTTAGGCATAGCTGCAGATTTTCATCAATAAGATCATCAATAAAATTTGGAAGATAGTAGTAAGCAAAAGCAAAATATTTCTGTGCATTATCTTTCTAGGCTTAACTAGGCGCAGTTTATGGCATAGCTGCAAGTTTGCAAGATAGATGGCTGTGTGGAACGTATAAGCATAACCATACATTGTCATTGAGCTTCATTATAAAATTAATTAGCATAGTGGTAGGGCTTAGGTATATAATTAGTGAGCATAGCGGTAAGCTTTGATTACAAGAGCAATACGCATAGCTGCAAGCATAATTAGAAATATTCATTACACATAATTACAAATAATTACAGATCATCAGAAGGATATGAATCTCACCAATCACACATGCCATTGAAGGCACAATGCATCAATATACAAAATGGTGCACATAAGCACAAAGAGAAAACACAAAAGGGCAGTGCGAGTAAGCACATAAGAAAAGAACAGAACATAGCATCATTAGCAACATAGCGATTCTCCTCATAATTGCTTCATAATCATTGTATAATCTCGTCATCATTAGCAACATAGCGATTCTCCTCATAATTGCTTCATAATCATTGTATAATCTCGTCATCATTAGCAACATAGCGATTCTCCTCATAATTGCTTCATAATCATTGTATAATCTCGTCATCATTAGCAACATAGCGATTCTCCTCATAATTGCTTCATAATCATTGTATAATCTCGTCCACATAATTACATTTATCAAACATCTTTGACTGTTACCAATACCTTCCTTACCATCATTTATCCATAAACAATAATGCATTTTAAAGACCACCATGACATATTGTGTATTGCCTTACTCATCATCCTCCATAATGTTCTTGGCTTACCAAATGCTCATGTCAACTCAAAATCTTCTTCACTTGCTCAGAACTTCGTAAGTTATGCAATTAGTAACACAGAAGAAAAATCTGATATTTTCTGAAACATAGGAACTTGATTAGATTACACAATCAAAAATTTCCATTAATTTTATTTGTCTTGCACAGCCACAGAGTTCGTTATATGCAAATTGCAAGATAATCAAAGTTTCGTATGACAATATCCCAGCGTAGCACAGAGCATAAGTATTCAGAGTTAGAGAAAAGTAACAGTGAGAAAAAGAGGTAGATAGAGCGCACTAAGGAAAAGCGGAAGAATAGTGACACTCAGCTCGAGAACGGGGCACCAATCGCCACTTGGTGTGTCCAAAACAGATTAATGGACTCTCTACCCCAGATTTATGCCTTGAAAATTTTAATATTGGAAATGTGGTGTATGCCTTTCGACTTGTGCGTCTTTAAAGTTTCATTAGTAAAAGAATTACTTTTTGTTTGATCCTCATGCTCTGAATGACGTTTAGAACGCGGCGGGCTTTGTTGCGACCGGCGATCATATCTGTTTGTTTCAAAATATCGACTGCGCGAGGAATTTTCCTCGTCTTCTTCTTCTAAGTCTTGTAAGAGATTTCTAAAGGCTTCAATATCATTCTTGCATCGTGCCGCAATGGCAATTTGACGCAAGTGTAGAGGCAATTTGTTCAAACAAATTCTGATTAATTCCGCAGGGCAGTAAGGTGCCGATAAAAATTGATTTTTGTATACTAAGTTTTGGAAATATTCCACAGGGCTCGAGAAATTTGATCGCTCAAAAGTTTTGAAAGTCGCAATACTGTTTTTAACGCGGTCTTGTGCCGCTTCCGACCAGTATGCGGATAGAAATGAGCGTCGGAAGTGATTCTCGCTATAGCACTCTTGTGCAATAGCTCTCATTCTGGTGGCTGGCTCGCCTTCCAGATAACCACATATAAATTCTAATCTGTGCTCAAGTGGCCAATTCGGGGGAAGACAATAATCGAATTGCTGCAACCACTCTTTAGGGTGCAAGTCATTCGGAGAGTTTTTAAATGTCTTGAATTTACGTACAGTCAGGAAATGCTTGTAGTCAAACGCTTCCTTTCGCCCGTGCGGCGTAAGTGAGCGTAAACTACGCACTGCGTCTTCATTGTTGTTACTATGAGGTACACTTCGTTCACGTACCAAGTGACCTACTTGGCTCGAATCATCATTGTCATTTTCGTTCAAATTTTCTTCCACATCTTCGTATGGATTTCCACAAGTGTGGTCAAATTTCCTCTCTATTCGCGCCACGCGATCATCTAATTTTCTGACCTCAGCCTTGTATTGCTGATTAATGGTCATTTGATCTTGTTTGAAACGGTCAAGGGCGAGATATTCATTAGTTTCATTAAACGGGGTAGGATGCGTTACATCCGAACTTTTGTCAGTGTTATCACTAATTTGGGTAATCTTAACAGTAATATCCTCAAACTGTTTATTTATTTTATTGATCTGTTCCGTCGTGACTGACTGGAAGTTCTGCAACTTTTCAACAACTAGATTACTCTGTTGCTTCAATTGAGCGAGTTCAGTAGTTTCCATATTTTCGACTCGTGACGCAAGGCTTTCCACTACCGGGTTGATCTCGTCGCGAATATCTTGTCTTATTTGCTGAGATTCACGTTTGAAAGTATTGAGCAGTTGTTCCCTGAACCGATTGTTGTCCTCGTTTATCTTATTAAAACTACTTTGAATACTCACAAACCTCGAATCGCACGTTTGTTCAATTTTCTCAAGTTTTTCATTTAATTTCTGAAATTGTTCCTCAAGTTTTTCATTTAATTTCTGAGATTGTAATTGACTATTCTCAAGTTTTTCATTTAATTTCTGAGATTGTAATTGACTATTCTCAAGTTTTTCATTTAATTTCTGAGATTGTTCCTCAAGTTTTTCATTTAATTTCTGAGATTCCTGAGATAGTAATTGACTATTCTCATTTAATTTAGAGAGCTGTGACAATAAAATTTGCATGAAATCATTTGGTAATACGTTTTCCATAGCCGTCGCACAAGTATTTTTTGTAGCAGAGCTAGGCGGAACCGATGCATTATTTTCCGCAACCACATTACAAGAATCGGAATTCTGTATTGTCAAATCCTGTACTTTGTCATTATCCATATTGTCTGTTCCCGAACTAATCTGTTCCGCGTTTTCAGACACGGTATTTACTGTCGTATTTGTATCAGTGCAGTGAGAAGACTCTTGTAAAAATTCAGTTTCTCTCCTTGCTTCATTCAAGGTCTCATTTTCGGAAGCAGTTTTAGCATCAGCGCGGACTCTCCTATTCTTCGACATTGTTAACAGAATTTTGCAGTAAAGTGACCAATAATATTTATTTTCACCTACTGCTAATTTTTTTTTTGAAAATTACACACAGTAATTATGAGAGAACAATAGGTTGAATCGGGCTAGTGCAACATACAATCACAATCGAGATTACGCAAACCGTTAATTATCACACGAGTTCCGCGGTACTAGAACTTTCATCACAACAAACATCAGGCAATATAAAAGAGAGGCTTGTTCAGTAGTAATGCAATTATTTGTATATTCAATTCATCTACTATAAACAATACTACACAATCTCAAGAATGGTAAGTAACAGACTACAGAAACAATTACTATGCTACTGTTGCTACAACAGAGGATGGTGCTACAAAAATTAAATTAAGAGCCAAAAGGTAAGTTGGTTAGTGGAAAAGACAAACTAACTGAAATAAGACTACGTATCTAACTACGTCACGATCCTGTTTGTGAACTATCCTGGCAGAAAGGGCGCCAGATAAAAACTGTACGCGTGTTTTGTAATGTTGAACCTTTCGTTAAATCAGACAATAAATTGTTCATTAACTCAGCTATTTGGTTAATTATGGCCCTGATATTAATGTACAAGAAACAGTGCATTAAATTGATTTTGTGCGCAACGGATCTTTTAAGTAAACAACTGTGACATGTAACCTTTTGAAACAGACACTGACTATACTCAAAAATTTTGACTGCGAGAAAGATATAAGAAAAACCACAAATCACTTTCTTAATGCTTGACTGTGAGAATTAATGTCGATCAGTTATTATTGAAATCCAAATCAACTATTATCTTACTATGGCACCAATAATGAAATATGTTCAATAATGTTATTCAAATCAACACTCCACTGAATCAAGTACTTATCAAATGAAGGAAGTGGGTTAATTTTCTAACTACGTAAATGAAATATGAAACAGGGTTAAGTTACTTATTATTGATAAACAGCATTACATTACCTACATAATACAACTTCTGACTTGCTGGCAAAGCAGCCTCTGCTCTACATCGGAGCCATACACACAACCCAACCGCTCTCTAAGCGAGCTGAACCACTAGTGCTACTCTCTCTCTCAGTGCGAGCTACAATGCTATGCAATACATGATCTTTGCCAGAGATGAAACTTTACACATATCGATACATACAGTAGAAGCGATATTATACATTTTCTTGCAAGCAAGTTACTCGATACAAAACAGGAGGCACAATATTAGACATTTTCTTATAAAAATAATTTTTTATGGACACGTTTCAAACTGACATGATGATACTCCTGCTGCCGTGAAATTGACTAACAGTGTTACTCGTTCCCAGAGATAGAAATTAGATAGATGTCATTAGTTTATTTTTATGAAGATAATTTTTTATAACTCCATTAGTTCACTGCAAAGTATCATGCTCTGCAGCTGCAAACGTGTACAGATATGTTATGTAGAGATTAGTGAGCCGATGTTTATATTAGCGAAACAGCTACTTCACCGCATGACACGCCAACGATTCGTTTTCTAATGTGGTTGGTGAAAGTACAAATCTCATGTTGGTTGTCAGTTATAATATTTACATCAGTGACGCAGTGTTTCAATACATCAACAACAACTATTTGTGTTTCAAAAACGCGTTTTGTATGCATCTGGGGAATGTAGCTGTTTCAAATTATATATCAAACGAGTACTAATTTGGTCAATAATTCGATTCTATTTAACCTTACTATATTCTTCAGCGGAAACTGAAAAAAGAGAAAATTAGGAGCAAGAGTTGTAATTTAGGGCGCTTATGGTTATGCTGCCAAATGGTTACGTTAAATGCTGCCCGAGCAGATAAGCAGACTTCACAGATACAGACAATTCAGAACTTAGACCGTTACTTCCCTCCCAAAATATTTAATATTGGAGCTATTAAAAAATATTTGTCATCTAATTTTTCTTAAGCATCCCAAGTTCCGATTTAACGTGAAAAGTTTCTTAGTAACCAATAAGCACGAGGAAAATGCAAACTGATATGCGGAAAATAACCAGAGCGTAAGATTATCCGCATATATAATAACTTGATCTGAATCATAATTGTAACTACTCGCACACAGCTACGTACTTAGATGTATTTCTTGCGTAGGCTACTAATAACACTTTTAATTTAAAAGTGCTATGTATTTCGCAGAAAAACGGAAACTGAATCTAAATTGCAACGCTTATTTCCAGTAATTAATCTTATATATATATATATATATATATATATATATATGCCGGTACGTAAATATCTGGGTTGTTGCCGATAAATTAAGATACCATAAACGCAATAACATTAAGATGTATTTCACTATATGACTACAAAATTCTTTTCCATTCTTACATAAATGTTTTAAATACGTTTTCCAAGAAAAAAAATTATACGCGAAATATGTAAGGAAAAATCCTGTAACTTTCGCTAATACTGTTATACACACTTCTAGCTTCATCTTTCTCGTCATCAGAGCTTCTACCAAAGAGAATTTCCAATCACGAGACCTATTCTTCAAAATTAATAATTTATAAGCTTTAATTTCAGAAAAATAACAGATTTTGAAATTTATAATCATTCGTAATAATAATTGGTACAACGCTTTTAACAAAGAGAAATAGCAAATGGCGAGCGTGTTTCTAGCAGCGCGTTTCAGAGTTCCTCTAAGGAAGAGTAGTTGGGTACAGGGAGTGAAGAATATCCGTCACAGACACACGTGGTAGTGTCGGACGTAACCAACCAATATGTACAATCACTGGATACTGGAGGGTAGGACGGACCGACGTACCTAAGTGCACCAATACACGCGGTGACAGACGTAATAAGCGCTTGACAGTGATGGGTCTGTTACACAACAAACAGTGTCCGCACATATCATTCGACGTCGTTTGCAGCGGAGTTAACTGCCCACAAATATATCTACCAGCGAGTGGAAGCCATGCGTCTCTCCGTCGGCAATGCTGCAATGATCGACAGTCATGGGCAACGGAATGAAACGGCATTGTGTTTACTACAGTCAGCATAATGGAGTTAAAAGAGTGAGCTACTGTAATATATTACTCAGTTCGCAACTAATGTCTATCTACTGTTGCGAATATTTTTGTTTAAACACAACTTCTCTTCGGGCACTCGAGATGTGTTGCAAACGAAACTACAAGATCAGAAGTTGACGCTGCGAAACACGTAAGGGAAGAAACTCATTCGCCACAGTAGGTGGACAATAAATCAGACTTGTTTAAAAGGACATTGTTTCCAGTTGACAATTCAATTGTTCAATTGTTTGTTAAGCTTATGGGACTTAACTACGGGGTCATCAGTCCCTAAACTTACAAACTACTTATGAACTAACTAATACTAAGGACGGCACAAATATTCATGCCAGAGGGGGGATTCGAACCCCCGACCGTAGCGGCCGTGCAGACCGTGACTGAAGCGCCTCAGTCCCCTCGGCTACCGCGGCCGGCCGCTATATTGATGTTGCACACATTGTTATCGATTGGACTGGTATTTTATTCTACTCCTTTTCCTCTCCCCCTTCCACAACCACAGCCCCACTGGTAAGAACCAGTCAGCTCTACAATTCTGAAGTATTGGAACTTGCTGTGCTACCAATAACTTCGGATCTTGCCGACGGCCACTTTTAACAGGATAATGTGTGATCTCATATGGTACGCAGCTTTGAAAGAAGTCCTTACCTCCTATCGCATTGCGTTGCTTCCTCTATCTCCGCATTCATCGCCTATCAAAAACGTCTGATCCAAGATTGTGCACAGACTGACCCGGGATACACAACCAGCTGGTACATCAGAAGGACTTGCACATATGTGGAAACAGCATGGACTGACGGACCTACAAACAAAACCAGACCCTCTTTCAGTGCCAAAGCGGGTAATAGCGGTTATATTCAGCAATGGCGACGATAATGCTCATTTCATCATCTTCTTGCCTTTACATGGCGCTTTGATTTCAGTCTTTGTACATCACGTTATAATCCAGATAAAATGTGTTGTGATACTTCTTGTTGTTGCCGAGAGTAATAATTACCTCATGAAATAAGGTATAAGGGCGTAAACGGCGTCTCACACATCATCGACATTGAGAAAAGCTCGCAGGATGCTCTCAGTGATTGTTCCAGTTTTCAACAACACACAGGATGTATGTGCATGTGCCATAGGGTAAGGTGGTACAAATTCGATATAGGTACAATTCTGATCAACATAAATTTCCGCGCCATTTGTCAGTCTCGTATTGTCTCGTTGTGTGTCATTGTAGCGTAGCAGGTTTCTACAGCTCCTCCTGTCTTTTCCAAAAATACACCACTTTGTGCTAAGGAGAGATAAATTTCTTCATGTTAGGAGGTAAGTGAAGCTACTTAGTCTAACGAGATCTTATAAATTTTCTATTTAAGGGTGACTAGATTCTCTGCGCAAAATGCATTGTTTGGTACAACGAAGTATGCGATGGTGCCTGACGGAAAAAGTGCTTTTTATGTGGAAGATGCCCTTAGTCAAAATTCTACTAGGAAGTGATCACAATTGTACCTAGTGTGGTACATTTTCGATCGATTTGTCTCAATTATGTAACTTTTTTGTGCGTCTATACCGACATTTGTAATTGTCTAATATTTGTGTTACATATTAGTTAAACATCCAAGAACAAGTGCTATAATTAAAATTACATCTTTTCTCAATATATTTCCAGTTACAATAACATTTGTCCGAAACGATCGAAATTGTACATCCTTACCCTATCGTTAATGAGACGTGGAAGCCTAATCAGAAGTATCAGGTTCCTGAAAACAGACGAAATTACGGGCCTTCTAAATGACTGATGACTTACTTCAGCGGTCACCTTTGCTGCAGTTTCACATCATGATTTCAGCTACAGCTGCAGTTTGCAGATTGGTGGCTGAACATGGTCTTCCATTAGAGAATTGTGCCAACAGAAACCCCCTGCAGAGCTACCCCGAAAGAAGCTGTATCCTGGTTCGCTGGGCTGAGTCCCAATCTCCGTTCATTAGCTGCCCAACGTATTCTACCTCCAAAGTTCGCACACACTTTCGCCAAATCCGAGACCCTGTTATACTGTGCTCATTGAAGATGTTTCTTACAGAAGTACTAAACCTTCTTTCTAGGAAAACAACAGCACGAAATTAGTGTTTCTGCGATAACAGTTCCTAAAATTAACGTAAAGTACCCCATACTCCACAGATGTACAATTATAAAGCATTCAGCACTATGCCCATGCGCTATATGGCATTGCGTGCTTAGGCCTTGTGGAGGGAGTCGTTATCCTATAAGGGCGCAGCTTTCCCATTCGCTGAAACGTGTTTTCCCGCATGCTGCCTCGTGTAAGAGGCACACCCAAGTTAGAAAATTTCAAATTTTTTACTCACCAACTAATCACAAGCAAACTGTCAAACTTCTGTCACTTATCTACGTAAGCTCAATGCAGCTGCAAACATTTTTGAGAAAGGCGATGCCATTGTTTCATGGCTTCTGCGAACGCTTTTTAAGAAGTCTTCCTTGAGTACTGCAAAATCGCTTACGTGATTGCAGCATGGCTAGTGAATGAGCGACAACGCCTTTTATCGTAGGAAAAAGCCAAAAGCCAAGTGAGTTGGGAGCATGAGAGATCACTTCAATATCGTTATCATGACGAAAAATGCACCGTAACGTTCACCCGATGCGATGGTGCGTTGCTCCCGCATTTTTAGGTCCTCATGCAGAATTGTGTGGCCAACTTTGGACGCGATGTATTCCACAGTCCTTCGGCAATCCTGCAAACTAATATTCGTCACTCGCTAGATCATATCGTCAGAATGTTTCGTGTCAAGCCTTCCTGCACAATCGCACCCACGAACGCAAATTGCACACAACCAACAAAGCGCCCACATGTCTCAACCAATTGGTGATGAATTTCAGCGGATGGAATACCACGCAAATGGGGGAAACCAATGATGGCACGCTTTTCTTGTACGCTGAACGTCACCATTGTAAGAATCAATAACAGTTCTAACTCACTCTGCTGCTGGTAGAGTTCTGTGTGTCATACAGTGATGCCACCTCTCAGTTGTAGCGATACTTAGAAGAAAAATAAATAAATAAAATAAACTGAATATATCTCGTAGAAAAGCGTTAGTTGATTATTTTTTATACATTACAATCCACATGCACCACCAGTCGAATTTTACTGTAATAGATGTATGTGTGATGATAACACACATCTGACCACAATTATTTATTTAGCATACACTCTACCTTCATAATGTAATACATATGTTCTCACTAAAATGTATGTATATAGTTTCAATTACTTCAATGTCATGTATTGTAAATTTTATTGTATTAAATTGTAATGATACATAAAATGTGTTTTACTTTTGCCAATGATTTTTTTAATGTAGTAATTTTAGTTGGCAATTGCCGATTGGAACGGCCAGGTGTAGCGACTTTTTTTGGCGACTGTGTGTTGGCGCCAACGTTTGGTAGGCGCGCAAAGGAGTGTGTGCGAAGGGATAATTGGTCGTTCGATTCTGACCACAGCGGTCGCTGGAGTGACGTGTCTACAGGCAAAAAAAAAAAAAAAAAAAAAAAAAAAAAAAAAAAAAAAAAGCATCCAATTGTCACCCATTGACTGAATTAACAAGTGCCATTTCCTTCATTTTGCTTGACGATTTTCAGTATACCTGAGTCCAATTATTAGTTGTGCAATAAAACTACAGGAAAAAGTTATTTGCGAAGCAAACTACAAAAAATAAATCATTTTAATTAACTTCAGAATTCGAAAGATAGTCTAAAGAGAAAGTTAAATTTAATAATCAGACTTCTTCTTTCGTTTTCATTTTATTCTTGTGATATAATGCACAAAGTACTTTGTCGGCTCAAATTTTGTATTTTGTTGGCTGCTTCGCAGTACAACGTTGTCGCAATTTTTGACTGTCATAATTACCTTTGCTTCTAATTAATTTGCTGCTTCAAAGGTATCCTTTCACTGAAGTTCATCACCTACGTTTGTGGATAAATACGATTTTCTAATCGCTACTGTCAGAATATGCTATCATTGCCGTAGTTTCAGTTGGCACCCTCCCAGTTTGTTAACTGTTAAAATATCCATTCAGTTTGTTTCATTTTTAAATTGTTTATTCTCCTTTATTTAATTATTTAACTAAAGTCTAATTAACTATTCTCTTGTTGAACGTATCTGCGCCAACCCTCTGTTGCAGCATATTCCTTTGTGTCGTCAGTTTATCGTTCCAGTCACTTATTTTAATTAAGCAGAGAACAAACAGTACCCAGCTGGGCTAGCGACCGTATTTGCTATTATTAAATTAATTAATCACGGTTTACTACTTTGTATTCTATCATGTGGTACCCCTTCTTTCATCATACTGTTTGTGTGTGACTGCACTGTTTACCATTATTGAACAGTTTTTCAGTTTCATTGAGTAGGTGAAAAGATTTGCTCTCTGAGGCGCTTTTTCGTGGTAGAGTCTCAGACTATAAATCCGAATATCCTGGGTTCGATACCCGTCAGGTCCTAGGTGTTTTATCGGTCACTTTCCACTTCTTTCACATCGCGCAATGTTGCTGACGTGAAATATATCGAGTACCACCGTGGTTCGGAATCGACGTTAAACTGTAGGTCCCCCTAGTAAAGAACTTTGGTGTTTATATCTCCATCTTATGTTTTATTTCTCTTCGAAAACGTTAGGTTTTTGTTTTTTTTCTTTTCATCTTCCATTAGTATCATTGATATCAGTTTTCGATTAGAGGGCTTCGGAAACACAGAGAAACAGTTTCAATCTCAAAGGTGAAAGACCACCGTTAATTGTAAAATTAATTCTAGCTGAAGGGAGCCATTTGAAAGCTTATTTTAACATATAATTCAGGCCGTAAAAAAAAAAAAAAAAAAAAAAAAAAATACACAGCTAAATGATTCGCGTGAACTACTAACTACTTCCAGCAACAGAATCTTGTTCCCTGGCCCTGGCCCAGAATTTAGAACTGATTCAAAATCTACTTTAGCAGCAGGAAGACAAAGAGGTGGCTGTGAGAACATTTATGGCACAAAGGAATTAAGAACATGATAATATGCATCTGAATTTGTTCTTAGCACTGGTCAAAAACAACATAAAATAAATGGGGGAGGTATTCATCAACAAATATTGTTAAGTAGAATACAATTTTCACTGATAATAATTTATTTATTCCCTCCAAACATGAGCAAATGGGGGAACCAATTTTTGTTACACAATAAAAATGCATCCCACTGAATGTTAAATTAAAGTAATCTGAACTGAACATCGTCGGGGGAAGGATTTACAATCGGCAAGCATTCAGCCACTCACACGCGCATAGCAAAGCGAAACTCATATAACTCAAGGTGCTGATACGAAGCAGAGGCAGGCGCCGATATCGTAGGCGAAATTCAGAGAACCAGGATGTACCACACAACACAAGGAAAATAAACTTCGTAGGTGGATCTGGTCTGTCTTTCTTTACTTGAGATGGTATGCGATAATAGTGAGATTAATATCCATTTAAATCAAACCGTGAGCATGCAGGCTTATCATAGATTAGTAAGCAAGAATATACAATAATAAGGCACTGGTGTGTGAGCAGCGGCGAGAATTCAAATGACTAGCTATAAACCCTTAAGGTCGGAGTTCGGAACCACGTGGTTCCGAAAACCAGCAAAAATACAAAAATTCAATTTCCGCAAAAAAGAAAAAAATAGCAACGGCATGCAATCCTTACAGATGCGTAGGATATCATAAGGAAGCTAATGAAATACAGATAAACGCGCTTGAGAAGGTTTTACTTCAAAAATCAGAAAAGTGGAATAAATTCAATGTCGGAGTAAATCAACTAAGAAATACGGCATGCAGCCCCTAGAAATACGTAGTATTTCCAAAGCAAGCTAATAAAGGGAGTAGTAAAAGGCTAGAAGAGAATTTACTGACGGAGTCTGAGTGCAAAGTACAAGTTTGGACGGAGAGCACGATGTAATAAGGGAAATCAGAAAGATACATACATGATTTCTTGCCTGAAGGGCCTAGAAACAGACACAGTGGTAGCTGAAGCCTTTGTTCTAAGAACACACCACGTGGAGTACATGTCACTCGCGGAAGGAGAAAATGTAAAAGAATATTTCACATGCACTACACAGAATAAAACTATTTCCGCGCATTAGTTGCATCCGACAAAGCTAGATAGAAATTAAACCGAGATCGTACACCGCCAGCTAGTCTCACAAAGGTTATAGATTCTCAGCCGTTATCAAATCGAATTAGTTACATATTCACCGCGTTTACCTACGCAAAACCAGTCAAAGAATCGCTACCATCTCAAGGGAGGAAAGGAAATCAGATCGTCTTACCAGATCGAATCGTAGCCGCAACGTGCAAGATGTCGGCCAGCCAGTCCCCGCCACCAAAGGAAATCGGTAAAAGCCCAAGAAAAACGAGGTCGTGGGGAGAGCTTACACTCGCGCGTCATACCGAGGCTCGCTACTCGGCATTACCAACCCAACTTGTAACCAAAGGGTGGAGGAACCTCTTTGGTAGCATCAAAAGCAGAGGTTGGTAACGACTACCTATCGACACGAAGCCAGAGAAAAACTACTAGCGAGCAGCCAGCAGCCGACCACGAAAATTCTCATACATACACTCAGACTCACAAGCTAGAAGATGCTCATACATGCACATACAGAATAAAGTAAGTACACATTCCCACAGGGACAGTGGCGTCACTATTTGCATAATAAAATCCCAGCAATATTAAAGAAACTAACATTTAAAAACATGAAATGAAATGCTATTCCTCATGCCTCCGAACGAAAACGTTCTCGCTTCGAAAAAAGGCCCGTCTAGTGAACTTAGAAAAATTACAAAGTTAAAAACCTAGTGAAGACGCCAGACAGCCGTCTTTCAAATGGTATAGGTCAAAGATACGGCACAAAACACATCGAAAAACCATTGGGCTAACAGTTGAAAATTGTCTTAGCTTTGTGGAGAATGTTCCAGAGCTCCAGGCGCTAATAGAAAGTACAGAATCTTAATTCATTATTTGTACAGAAAACTGGCTACAGCCGGGAATAAGTTCAGCTGAAATTTTTAGTAAGGGGAAAATGGTGTTCTGATATTGATAAGTTAGATATATGTGCAGTATTCAATAATCGCTTTCTGAATATAGCAGGTGAACTAAACAGTACTAAACAGTACAGTACTGTTCTCCGTATGTTAGCCCAGTACTACGCCATATTTGTAATTTTTCCTTTCAGAATGATCAGTTTCCAGACAGATTAAAGTACTCAGCAGTGAAATCACTTGATAAAAAAGGAGAAAGGGATCAGGTAGACAACTATAGACCTATTTCTATGCCATCGGTTTTTTCTAAAGTTACTGAAAAGGCTGTATATTCAAGATGAATTCTTCATTTCAATTCACATAATTTGTTGTCAAAAGTACTGTTTGGTTTTAGAAGTGGTTTAACGAATGAAAATGCTATATTTCGGTTTCTCTGTGAGGCACTTGATGTGTTAAATAAAAGGCTATGGACCTTAGGTGTCTTCTTTTATTTGACATAGGCGTTTGATTGTGGTGATCACAAAATAATGTTGCAGACGTATGTAATATGAGGCGTAGCTCACAACTGGTTCACCTCTTACTTTGATAACAGACAGCAGTACTGAAAATGGATACGACTTACAATCACAATTGGACACATTCATTTGTGGGATGCCCCACGCGTCTGATTTGGAACCGCTGCTGTTTCTTATTTATATTTATATGATATGCCTTTGAGTATAACAGGTGATTATAAAATATCTTTGTTTGCTGATGATACCAGGTTGGTAGTGATGGATGTTGTTCGTAATATTGACACAGTATCAAATAATGCAGTTCAAGAGATAAGTTCATGGCTTGTAGAAAACAAATCGATGTTAAATCACAGTAAAACTCGATTTTTAAATTTTCTAACGTATAATGTGACGAAAGTTGATATTTTGATTACACATAATGGGCATATGATAAATGTGACTGAACAGTTCAAATTTCTAAGTGTTCATGCAGTCAGTAAGATGTTGTGAAAAGCCCATGTTCAGGATCTTGTTCCAAAACTAAATTCTGCTGTATTTACCATTAAAACAATATCTGAAATTAGTGATTTTCAACACGAAAAGTGGTCTACTACGCTTAATTTCACTTACTTATAATGTACGGCATTATTTTTTGGGTAACTCGACTGACACAAAAAGGATATTTTTGGCTCAGAAACGGGCGGTTCGAGCAAAATGAGGTGTAACGTCACGAACGTCGTGTCGACCTCTTTTCAGTAGTATGGGAATTCTGACACTGGCGTAACGATACGTATTTTCTTTAATGTCGTTTGTTGTTAATAATATCAGTTTGTTCCCACTAGTTAGTAGCTTTCACTCGATGATTGCTAGACAGAAGTCTGATCTACATTTGCATCACAGCACCTTGACACTTGTGCAGAAAAGTGTGCAGTATTCTGCAGCATCTATTTTCAGTAAGCTGGCACAAGAACTGAAGAACCTTATTACTGACCCACGCGCTTTCAAATCTAAATCTAATTCAAGAAAAAGGTAAAAATTTTAGCAACGCTATCCTAACTGAGAATTTACATTCTCTCTAAACTAACAATGTGAGTGTATATCAGACGTGGATCGCATTCGAAGAAATAATATTGCCGCGAGACCCCACGTTAACTGACTGCCGGCGTGACGCAACGGATAGTGACACCGATTGCGGTGCTGTTCAATCCCGTCCACCGGCAAAAAATTTCTTTGTAGTTATCATTTCTAGAATGTTCTACATGTTTCTTATGTTCACTTGTAATTTCTATTTGTTTCTTATGTTAACTATTCTTCTAATTTCTGGTACATACTCTCTGTGTATAAATAGCAGAGCACTCTGCCCGAGAGGCGGTCAGTGCTGTGTGTATGTTTCAGTTCACTATAAACCTGCTTTCAGTATAATTGCTGTGTTCAGTCAACAACCCAGCCTTCGAAGTCAAGACTGCTCCCATTTCAGCGCGACAATATCAACAACCATTGACAGATTCATAGGGAACAAATTAGCAATAGAGGGGCTGACCCGCCGTGGTACACAAAACAGGTTAGGTCACTGTCACAAAAGCAAAGAAAAAAATCGTGCAAAATTTAAAAGTACAGAAAATATCCAAGACTGGCAATCTTTTACAGAAACTAGAAATTCAGCTGGAACTTCAATGCGAGAAGCTTACAGTAGTCCCACAACGAAACCGTGTCATGTAATTTGATAGAGAACCCTAAGAAATTCTGGCCTTATATAAAGTATACTAGTGGGAAAACACTATCAGTACCTTCATTACACAATAGAAATGGTGATGCTACTGGTGTCAGTTCTGCTAAAGCAGAATTGCTTAACAGCTTTCAGAAATTCCTAGAGAAAACGAATCAGATACTCCAGAATTCGTATCAAGAAGAGCTTTCAGCATGCGTAATTTACAATTAAATATCCCTGGAGTATTAAAACAACTTAAATCACTTAACAGAAGTGTCTCCCGGTCTCGACTGTATACCAGTTAGTTTCCTTTCAGAGTATGCTGATGCTATAGCCCCATATATATATATATATATATATATATATATATATATACAACCGCTAGCTCAGCGAATGTTCCGTACCCAAAGACTGCAAAGTTTCACAAGTCACTTCAATATTCAAGAAAGGCAGTAACACGCAAAATTACAGGCCTGTATCACTGACGTTAGTTTGCAGCAGGATTTTAGAACATATACTTCCTCAAATATTATGAGCTACCTCGAAGAGAACGACGAATTGTCCCATAGTCAACACGGATTCAAAAAGTTTCGTTCTTGTGAAACACACCAAGCTGTTTTACTCATATGATGTGATGAGTGCTATCGATAAAGGATGTCAAACAGATTCCGTATGTATAGATTTCCAGAAGGCTTTTGACGCTGTACCTCACAAGCTTCTTCCAATAAAATTGCGTGGCTATGGAATATCGCCACAATTGTGTGACTGGATTTTGTGTTTGACTGTCAGAAAGGCCACAGAACGTGTAATTTACGGTAAGTCATAGATCAGAACAGAAATGATATCTGGCGTTCCGCAGGAAAGTGTTCCGCAGGGCACCTACTGTTCCTTACTTGATAAACGATTGAGGAAGCAATCTGACTAGCTCTCTTAGACTGTTCGCGGACGATGCTGTCATTTATCGTCATTCACCATAATATCAAAATCATTGTAAAATGATTCAGATAAGATATCTACATGGTGCAAAAATTGGCAATTGACTATTAATAATGATAAGTTTGAGGTGATGCATACCACCACTAAAAGAAATCCATTAAACTTCAGTTACACGATAAATCAGTCGAACCTAAAGGCCCTCAATTCTACTAAATACCTAGGAGTAACAATTACAAACAACATTAATTGGAAACAACACACAGAAAATATTGCTGGGTAGGCGAACCAAGGACTACGTTTCATTGTCAGAACATGTCGAAGATGCAACTGTTCTACTAAAGAAACTGCCTACACTACATTTGTGCGTCCTATTTTGGAGTATGGCTGCGCATTGTGGGATCCACATCAGGTGGGACTGACGAACGATTTAGAGAAAATTCAGAGAAGGGCAGCTCCTTTTTTATTATCCCGATATAAGGGAGAGAGTGTCACGGAAATGAAAGGGCGCCATTTGTTGCGACGAGATCTATTTGCGAAATTTCTTTCACCAACTTTTTCCTCAGAATGCAAACATATATTGTTAGCGCCCACCTACATAGGGAGACATGATCATCGTAATAAAATAATAGAAATCAGATCGAAAACAGAAAATTTAGAGATTTAGATTATAGATAAATATACTAGTTCAGTGAACTCTCTGCCATGCACTTCAGTGTGACTTGCAGAGTATCCATGTAGATGTAGATATAGATGTAGAACATATTCACGGTGAAAATTTTAATTATGTAGCTGGCAAGAAGTGTAACGTTACAAATTCTCAGAATGCGTGTACAGTGAAGTGGCTTATGAGACGAACAGGTAACTATCACCTTCACAGATTTGTTGCAAATATAATAGTAAAATATGTAAAGTAAAGACATTTTAATTTCGGAATTCAAAATGTTCAAATGTTTGTAAATCTTATGGGACTTAAGGGGTCATCAGTCCCTAAACTTACTAACTACTTTTAAACTGCCTTATACTAACGACAAGACAAACATCCATGCCCGAGGGAGGATTCGAACCTCCGGCGGGGAACGACCTCGCGCATCGGTGCATAGCGCCTTACTGCACTCACCACTGCACCGCGGCTTATTTTTCCGTTTCATCTGTGTCCTACTTTATCAGTAGATGTAGAGCTGCAACAAGAAACAAATGTTGCAGCAATAAGTACAAAAGTAACAGAAAATATTAAAATACTATACATCTGTAAGAATATGTATTGTTTTCGTTTATGTATGAAGTTATTACGAGGTTTTTTTCATGTTTTTTGAAACGCTTATACATCAATACCATTGGGATCGTAGATATAAGTACTAATCTGGCTCGGAGGGACTTCAAAACGTACCAGATATGTATTTCTAAGATTCTTGACTATTGTGTAATTATATTTTAAAATTACTGAAAAGACGCCAGTTCACCTTGAAGTAAGAAACAACGGTTTTCGGTTAACCATTCCACACTTCTCCGAGCTTTATAACTCTGAGAATGCGGCCTGCTGTCTCTTCTGTCCGGTAACATTTTAGAAACAGAGATTCATACATCTCGCTTCTGGTGAAAAAAATTTATAGCTAACATTTGATTTTGCTTACAAGTAGAGTATCTGGCGAGTTGGGCACCGATTGCAATAGAATTTTGCAAGGACGTTCTATATGTAACACATAGAGACACGTGTTTCGACATGTTGCTTGACACTCGGTAGTTTTTGAAAAATTCTATATCAAAGCTTACGCTGAAAAATCACGTTTTCAGTGCTATACATCGAAAGCGACATTCCGAGCGTCGTCACCGGTCGAGCGGTCAAGGGAAAGCAGTGGATACAGGTTCGAACCTCTATAATGGCAATTTTTTTTTTTTTTTTTTACATTTCTTTTCGGTCTAAGGTGCCTCGCTGCGGAGCGCGCGGTTGCTAGCCGTCGGAGGTTCGAGTCCTCCCTGGAGCATGGGTGTGTGTGTTTTCCTTAGGTTAGTTTACCTTGTTTAAATAATTTGTAAGCTACGGACTGATGAGCACGCAGTTTGAAGTAGAGCATTAGGAAGTATGATGAATACTCGAGTGTACTATCTGTTTACAGTTGTCTTATTTATGAAAAAGAATAGGATGAACACTGAAGGGGTAGGCGCATTTCTAGGGATAAAAATGCTATTTTATCCAGTGAAATTAGTACAGATTCGGAATAGGAAGTAATTTACGGGAAAGCCAACAAGACAAGTGTCTCAAGCAAGGTCGTTGGACGTTTTGTTCAAATGATTGTAAATCTATCGGACCAAACTGTGTGGTCATCAGTCCGTAGCTTAAGGTAAACTAACCTAAGGACAACACACACACCCATACCCCAGGGAAGACTAGAACCTCCGACGGCGAGCAACCGCACGCTCCGCAGCGAAGTGCCTTAGACCAGTCGGCTACTCCACTGCGGCGAAGTTTTTGTAGACCACCTGGCTTAGCAGCAGTAGTAGCAGATCATCTGAGGGACAGCCTAACTTAGAAAAAATTTCCCATAGGTTTCTTAGTCATGTTACAGTTTTAGGTGCAGATTTGAACTTAGCGGGTATAGAGAGGGACACAAACTTCTTTAAGACAGATGGCACGGACAGAGAATTGAGCATCTTTGTTCTAAGTGCTGTGTCTGAAAATTACCTTGAACAGTTGAATAGAGAGCCGGCTCATGGAGATAACATGCTAGAACTGCCGATTACTAAGTCCCGAACTTTTCGATTCAGTAAGCGTAGTTCAGGGAATCAGCTATCATAACGCCAATATAGCATCAATGAATAAAACTATAAATAGAAATATCAGGAAAGGTTAGATGATCTTCTTATTTAGCGAAAAGAGTCAGATTTCAGAATACTTGATTTCTGAGGACGACAGTTTAACCTCAAACACTGACAGTGTTGAGCAACTGCAGACGAAGTTCAAGGAGCACTGTACAATATCCTTGAGACAAGTATATGCCAAGTAAAATCATGAAAGATGGCAAAGGTTCAACGTGGTTCAATAACCGCAAATTTAAATGTAGCCAAAGTCTAGCTGAGCAGCAAAAGTTAAATGATTCCAAAATTAGCGTCCAGGCAGACATGCGAGAGGCGTCCAACGACTTTGAGAGCTATGTTTTGTGTACGGACTACGCAGAAAATCCTAAGAAATTTTGATCCTATGTCAGATCGGTAAACACTTCGAAATCAGATACACAACGGGATACACACGAGATGATACACAAAAGTCGGAAATACGAAATATATTTTTTCAAAGCTGTTCACAGTTTCACAGAGGAAGATTGCACAGTAGTTCCTCCTCTTAACTATCACACGAATGATAAAATGTCTGATATCGAAATAAGTGTGAGACGGATAGAAAAGCAACTGAAATCGCTCAACACAGGAAAAGCTGTTGGGCCTGATGAGATACCATTTCGACTTTACGCGGACTAGGGGACTTGCCGCCGGCCGCGGTGGCCGAGGTGACTGAGGCGCTCCAGTCACGGTCAGCACGGTCACTACGGTCGGGGGTTCGAATCCCCCCTCGGGCATGGATATTTGTGCCGTCCTAGTTCGTAAGAAGTTCATAAGTAGTTTGTAAGTTTAGGGACTGATGTCCCCGTAGTTAAGTCCCATAAGCTTTACAAACATTTGAACATTTTTTTTAGGGGACTTGCCCCCTTCTAGCAGCGGTGTACCGAATGTCTGTAGAGGAGGCATGGCCAACATTTCCGTCCGGCGGGCGGACAGTGAGCTTAGAAGGGGCGCGGCAAAAACCAAAGATTGGAAGAGGATGTAGCTCATTCCAGTTTACAAGTAGGGTCGTCGATCACATGCGCAAAAGTATAGGCCTATATCCCTGACATCGGTCAGTTGCAGAATTTCGGAACACATTTTATGTTTGAATATTATTTCTCTTTTGGAGACAGATAATCTCCTTTGTAATTATCAGTATGGTTTCCGAAAGCAACAATGTGTAAAATAAAGTCGCAGTGATCATCCATGATATCTAGAAGGCAGCTGATACAGGATCCCAGGTAGACGCCGTGCTTCTTGACTTCCGCAAGGCGTTGGATACCGTTCCAAACCGTCGCCTGATGAAAAAAGTGCTAGCATATGTAGAGGCATGTTATCATTGTGTTGAATCATATTAAGTACTACAATCAACAAAAGCATTTTCTGAAATATGGCAAAGATGAAACGTCAAAGGATAGGCCTAAATGGCGTTATCAGAGAGTAATCATTTTTTCATATTTCGCGTTAAATTCTTAAAATCAATAAATATCTTGATTCGAACGCTACCAAACTTAGCAGGATCACCTTACCTCAATATTTATTGAAGACTAGCTCTAAACCCGGCGCTGCCCGAGAGTCTATATATCATACACTGTCGTGCTCCACCTCCCCTTCCACCCTCTCACTACAGCCACCCCTGTGTCCCCCATCTCTCTGTTCGTTTCCATCTTTCCCTCTCTCGGCAAAGTTTTCTCAAGGTACCCTCTGTCATGTACCATACAAATATTTATGTATCTAGTGATCTTACTCTTGGTTTAAAAATCATGTGTGCAAAATTTCATAAAGATTCGAGCAAAACTATGCATTTTGTAAAATTCCGTAAGTACCCTCCACCATGCACCGAACGCAATTTTATACATTCAGTGACATTCCTCTTGGATTTAAGGTAGAGCGTACAAAATTTCGTCAATATCGGAACACAACTATAGATTTCTATGCAATAAAATCGCAGGATCGCATTGAAAAACGCACTGTGTTTTATTTCATACAGCCCTTGTTCTCAGAATAACGAAAAGAACAAAAACGGATCTGTGAAGTCGGTCGAGCCGTTTTCAAGTTATGGTGTGACAACGTATTTAGGGATCAATTTTTATGCTGCAAAATACCCTCCCCCATGCACCGTATGAAACTTAGGGTAGACGGTGACCTTCCTCTTGTGTGAAACTTCGTAAAGATCGGAATGAAACTGTAGATTTCTTGAGTCTGTAGGACAAGTAAGCTCCGCCATGCACCTATCACAAAATACATTTTTAGCTGGCGTTTTCTACCTATAAACTATATTCTTGCCAAATTTCAGCTACATATGTGAAGTACTTTTCGAGATTTCCTGTTAGTGAGTGTCCTTTCCCATTGATATACATAGAGATTAAAAAAAGAAAAAGAAAACAGATTGCTTAATTTCTGATGCAAGAGAATTAAGGCTGACTTGCAGAAAAAATAAATAGTAACATGCAAATATGTAATACTAACTTTATTTGATGCAAGGTCATTACTGATACGACAGTTTTACATCATCTACAGCGAAAGTGTTGTCAGCGGTAGACTTCTTTTCTTTTCATAAGTGTGTGTGTGTGTGTGTGTGTGTGTGTGTGTGTGTGTGTGTGTGGAGTGCCCTGGGTGGGGGGGGTTCAGTTACAAAACGCTTCACAAACGTCCGAAAAATGTGAAATACTTGTAAACTTTGTTGCAGGTCCGTAACTACTCCCATTTTCCAATAATTGACGCATAAATGTGGTTATTCTCACGCAGTGGCCTCTCATTATTTATAATGTGATATCTTCTGAACTATGAGCGCGCTCTTTTGTTTTTGAGTCAGGAACCTTCGTGGGCGTACGGTGAACAGTTTACTAAAGTTTCATTGCAATCGAATGAATGGTTTATGAACACATAGAGGACATACAGACAAACATTCATTTATATATATATATATATATATATATATATATATATATATAGATTTCATGAAATTTGCTCCATCCGACTTGGAGCCTATAGGGAACATACATATGTATATAGACGTTTATAGACACATCGATATTTATAGATAAGGATACATATTATTAGGAGTACATTATTAAAGTTATATTGAGTTGATAATCTCAATTAATCTTAGAGCGAGCTTCTAAAGTCATTGGTGAACAAAAACGAGTTTGTTCCCTTGCTTGGTGGCTGCTTGAATGGTTAATCGTGTGGTAATAAGCTATCATTCTATTATGGGACCTTGTTATATAGTCGTTCTGGGTTGAAAAAACATTTATTTATTTTTCCACTGGCTGGATATCAAGCTGTCTTTTTGTAGTATCGCTACTCGTTGTAGGATACGTTTCTTGTACGTTTGGATGACTTATATTTGGGTGACATACAGTTAGAATGTATTATTACATTAGGGACATTTTTGTTTTTTAGATCGAAATCGAGTACAAGCTCCTAGTGTTAGAATGTACACTCGTGTTGTAATATATTGTCTCATAAAGGCTATAGTTTTCAGATGCCTTTGCTTGTGCAGCTTAAAGTCCAACCTGCGCTACGTGGTAAATTCATAATACCAATACGTCGGCATTACAATGGTTTCATGTAGATGTGTATTTTTCCTTCTTGTGACTCATTTTCACGTACATAAATTCTAGTGCTATCTGCATTAATAGCTGCATATAAAATAATTTTCAAATGACGTAAAGGTAACAAAGACATTCCGCATTTCTCATCCTTATCAAGAAACATCATCAGCACGGGAAAAGACTGAAACTGACATAGCGCCGCGCGCCGAGGCACTTTTTC
Organism: Locusta migratoria; assembly: GCA_026315105.1. Classification (NCBI taxonomy): domain Eukaryota; kingdom Metazoa; phylum Arthropoda; class Insecta; order Orthoptera; family Acrididae; genus Locusta; species Locusta migratoria. Next base: position 274,088,135 of record CM048744.1, on the reverse strand, counting down.
TGCCAGCCTGTATCGGCACCGTAGTTGGAATTCCGTACCAGACTGGACGGACACTCGTGGCTGGCATCAAACATTTACTGCATTAGTGCCCAACCACCGTCGTCAATAATTGATCGCGATATATGGCTTAGGGGACGAGGCGGCACAAAGAGTCCCCACCGTGGCTTATGTAATACTTACGAGACGTACTCCTCAGACATTCCGATGGCGTTCTTTCTGTTCCTAAGACAAATAGAACTGCCAGATGTTACACGTCACTTGCGTGACTTATATTTGGAAGAAAAAACAAATTTTGGGTAATACTACTGTCCACTTTTCCAAGAAGTTGAATTATTCAACGTATCGTCAACAAATGAGATTTAGAAAGTAAGGAATTGTACCCGCTGACTCCACTCGGTTGCCAGGGGCATTACAGCGGTTATCGAACAGTATGTATTCTTTTTTTATGTCTCTACACACACAAATAGTCGCAATGGCGTCACCTAAAAATACAGAGCGAACACGACCTGAGCCGGAGGGTAATGTCCAAAAATGCCACACGATCATCGTCATCGCAGTGACCGAGTACTCTACGGCGCGCCAGTCACAGTCTACACGGCCGCTACGGTGGGGGATTCGTATCCCCCCTCGGGCATGGATGTTTGTGTCGTCTTTAGTATAAGGTAGTTCATAAGCAGTTTGTAAGTTTAGGGAATGATGACCCGCAGTTAAGTCCCTTAAGGTTAACAAACATTTGATCATCGTCATAATAACTATCGTCTCTCAATTTCCGAAGATTTTCATAAATATGAAAAAGTAACACAGCGGTGATTTTAAGTACATCTTAATTTGCGTATTATACATTTATATCAGACAATAAAATTTTCGTACATTTTCATAAATATGAAAAAGTAACACAGCGGTGATTTTAAGTACATCTTAATTTGCGTATTATGATATTTATATCATAAAATAATTTTGTCAAGCTTTTCTCTACCACAAGGACTCCAATTTTTAGTCATAAATAATTTTAAAAATGTTTCAAGCAGATGTGCGGACAGGGATCGAGATATTAAATAGTACAGATGACATAAAAAATATTATTTACTTTGATGATTGCACAGTCCCCTTATTCAGAGGGGCTGGACAAATTGAACACCATGCACTACACTACATCTTGTTAATGTGCTTCGTCACCTAGGTAATTAAAACACGAGTCTATTTTTGCACGTTCTGAAAAATGTCTTGGAAAATCATGTTTGAATTGTTTAATTAATGCAATTGCATGTAAATTTTGTTTCGCACGATATGAATCTTCTATTATGTCATTCCATTATTATCAATCACATTAGATCCGTTACCGAAACTAATATTCACATGACGAATCGATTTTTAAACTCCTCACTCAAAATGTCCTTTTCAAGCTTGTGTAGTTCATTATCAATTAAATCAACCTTTTGCCGAAGTTCAGAAAATTGCGGTTTCATATTATTGTGTTGTTGCTGCACGCCATTAACTAACTTGATTATGTTTCTTTGCTAGTTTTCTTAATTTTAACTACCTGTTCACTTTGTACATCAATTGTTATATGAGCTTTGTCCACTAATAAATGTGACAGTTCAGTTTGTTCGGAATGTCTTTCTGAAATTCCTGAATAGTATTACGTACTGTTTCGTGTTCAATTTAACACACGTTTTGGAGGTCATCGTGCATTTGGGTAAATGTATTTGTGAGCTCGGTTCACAAATTATCTACCGCGACACGCATTTTCTGATTTTCCTCTTTTAGTTCCTCGCTAATTTTCTCGCAAATCTTGTCCAATTTTAGATCAATTCTTGAAATTTTTAAAAACACGTCGTTGTGACCGCCTACGTTTGTTTTCTGGTTAACAATTGGTCTTGAGGTAGCAATCAAAACTAATAAATCCACTATCCAACGTAGTTTCAAAGCGTGGAATTTTCGAGTCCACTTTGTTTTCTACTTTACCATCAATCACATTAGATCCGTTACCGAAACTAATATTCACATGACGAATCGATTTTTAAACTCTTCACTCAAAATGTCCTTTTCAAGCTTGTGTAGTTCATTATCAATTAAATCAACCTTTTGCCGAAGTTCAGAAAATTGCGGTTTCATATTATTGTGTTGTTGCTGCACGCCATTAACTAACTTGATTATGTTTCTTTGCTAGTTTTCTTAATTTTAACTACCTGTTCACTTTGTACATCAATTGTTATATGAGCTTTGTCCACTAATAAATGTGACAGTTCAGTTTGTTCGGAATGTCTTTCTGAAATTCCTGAATAGTATTACGTACTGTTTCGTGTTCAATTTAACACACGTTTTGGAGGTCATCGTGCATTTGGGTAAATGTATTTGTGAGCTCGGTTCACAAATTATCTACCGCGACACGCATTTTCTGATTTTCCTCTTTTAGTTCCTCGCTAATTTTCTCGCAAATCTTGTCCAATTTTAGATCAATTCTTGAAATTTTTAAAAACACGTCGTTGTGACCGCCTACGTTTGTTTTCTGGTTAACAATTGGTCTTGAGGTAGCAATCAAAACTAATAAATCCACTATCCAACGTAGTTTCAAAGCGTGGAATTTTCGAGTCCACTTCGTTTTCTACTTTACCATCACAACCAATTTGTCCTTCCTCGCTATTCACATCACTATAATTTTTCCTTGCGTTCACCATTGTCCTATTGTCCCTAAAAATCAATGTCTGTTATAATTTACGTTCACACGCAAGTTAAAAATTATTGTCACAGCAACTCTACTGCCGCGGCGGAATGGCCGAGCGCATAGAGGCGTTATGCTGCGATGCGCGAGGCCGTTCCCTTCGGGGGATCGAATCCCCCTCGGGCATGGTTATTTGCGTCGTCTTTGGTATAAGGTAGTTTATAAGTAGTTTGTAAGTTTAGGGACTGATAACCCCGCAGTTAAGTCATAATCTTCACCAACATTTGAGTTGAGCAACTCTGCTTCACTGTTCCTAATATCACTCCTAATCAAGGTAGAAAATCATTAAAATGAAGCGCTGCAGTCGCAATTAGCTGACGCACTTGGGACGTCTTCTCCGAGTATCTGAATGTTGCGATGGTGTCGAGTCCGTCATATGGGTCGCCCCTACAGCAAGGCTGCTTTTAGCAGGCCCTCACATGAAATGAGGCACTGAGAGCAATAGTGGACTAACTCCAACCTTCCTCCAACAGAGATAATGAAGGTAGAAAGATATTGGATTTAGCAAACATTCTGTTCTGTACCCGGTTGTTGTATGTTACAACATTTAGCTTCTAGCAGTATTGCAGGTCTCGTAAGTGGATTATACACCCAAATTACATCTTGACCTTTAAAATTCCCGATTTTTATGTGGGCTAGTGCAGTTTTCATTACACATAACGTGACTTTTAGCAGATAGTCACTGTTGCTTTAGGTATACAGTCCCTTTCCAAAAAGAAAGTCCATTTACTTTTGTACTGAAAGGTATTTAAGATTGTGTATTTGGAAATCCGAATATCAATACATCGTCGTTTCAAAAGAAAGTAATGTAATATTCACGGAACAAATTAATAAGCAAATATAATGAGGAATGAAATACAACGTATTCATTGAAATAGTTACAAAATAGTGAGAATACAAATCGTTATTGTTCTTTTTGTTTACATCAGTGTCATGAAATAATGCAATTACAAAAACCACAAAGGGTTCCATAAAATGTTATTGCGCATCATAATCTTCACTATCAAAATATGATACGGTCGACGTATTTTCGGCATTGCAACAGCTGTCCTCAGGTTCTTATAAAAATCATGGTGAACTCGTGGAATGAAATCCAATAGTCTCTGTAAACATTTCTTCTTCAGTTCACACAATGCAGCCGTTCTAACACCTTTATAAGAGTTGATGTCCTCTTGGACATACCGACTTTATTGGATATATCACCTGTTTCATTGGAATATTTAAAAAGCTTTTCCACAATTCGTAGCCACTGGATCTTGAACAGGTTCATGATGTTTTACAAACAGGGATGCTGTTAAATAGAAAGGACAATTGAAAATCGAAGTTCGCCAATCCATAATAATCATTAAATATTTTACACTGTCTGTCTTCACTGATCTTTAGGTGGCATTGCTTCATACAAGAACAAGTCCCATTCGGCATTCTCTTTCAGATGTAATCTGGCCTTTACTATTTACATATTCTTCCCCTTTGGCTCGTCTCTGTTTTCTTACATTCTGTTTACAATCTTTGTCATTTCACAAACGCTTTTTGCCTTTCTTACAGTTCATATTATCAGGTGATGATTAGGATGCAGATGATCCTAGTATTAAGGACATTTCCAAACCCTCGTCAACATCGAGCCGCTCTGTACCACGTTCTTCATCGTCACCTTCCTCCTACGACTGAAACATATCTGTGAAGTTCAATGTCAAACGTACAGGAATCAGTATTTTCATATTACCGCTACACAATACGATAACACACACAAACAATAATAGCTTACCTTGTAATTGTTCCTCTATAGTTTTAGGCTGTGTGTGATCCATCATTGTAACTACAACAATTATCACCCAACCAACACACTACGCCTGCACTACGCGATTCAATGATGTGAATCAATGCGGAGTGACGCAAATACTGCGATAGCAACTACTACACAAGGCAACAACGTCGCATCGCGCAGAGCATACCTGCGCGTAGCAAACACTGGGCAGTAGTAATTGGTCTCTCGTCTACGTTTACCATACAGAATTTAAGTATGTGGTTTTGTAGGGTTTTTATACTTCACATGGACATCATTTCCTGCAGGTAACTTAATACGACAAGAAAAGTGGGTTACTCATCTCTTACTCTCAGTGTCTCAAATTTTGACTACTAACATCTTAATGTTTGTGCTCTTAATAATGACTTCTACGAATTAAAAGGTAATTGTAGGTAGCTTGCACCTTATATCCGGTAAGTAATTCAATTTCTTATGAGTCACATACGCATAGAATTAAACATTTCATATAACACAATAATCAGTAACTGATTATACGTCCACAAATTAATGAGTTTGGGCAAGTACAGAGAGCTGCTTGCTCTCACTCCAACAACTGAGAGTCTCTCTGCGCACCAGAGCTGTGGTGATTCGTGAATGAATCGTTCATTTCAACGAGTTCACATAATGAATCGTAAGAATCGAATCGTCGTGCAGACGAATCGTCGTTGAAAAGAATCGTCCGTCTCATGACAATTCCAACGATTCATGCTTTGAAGGCAATAGCCGAATCGTGTCGACTGATTACGAACTGTCGAGAGGGGGATGCGTGGAAAGAAATGAAGCAAGGAAGAGAGATCGTGAGTTTTATAGCCGCTATAATAATAATCAAAGTACGGCAAGTAAATACGTAGCCTACCTCTTATTTGTTCTAGATGGAATGCAACACATAAACATTCTTTATACAATGTACATGTAATATATTTAAACGACTAATTCTTTACACTTATATTTTGCATATCTCAGAAACGGCTCTAACGAATTGGATTACATTTTGTATTCAAACAGATATTTACTTTTTCAGTTCACCTATATAGTAGTATTTTTCTACAAAAATATTTTTTATATAAAACTCGATATTACATGTTTTTGTAACGCAATCTCATAAATCCCTTTTGGTTTTTATGCTATTTATATATAGGCATCTTTCCGGAAAGAAGACAATTTCACACAAGAAAACATGTTTTTATATGAAAAGGCCATTTCGTATAACTCATATGCGGCATTAACGATTTGGAATAATTTAGGTGGATTTTTATTTTTAAAATTTATATGTATAAATGCGATTCCTGGAAATACACGATTTTACACAACAATTATTTTTATAAGGATAATTGTGTTAATCACCATAGATTTAATGAAATTGATATTTAAATGTTTGAAGCATTCGAAATGTACAAAAAGAAAAAAAAATAGTAAGTTACAAGAATACGGCAGGGTAAACGGCCAGACCTATGTTAACTAGTCGATACTCTGTAACGCTACAAAATCAGCTACGCCGACAATAACATTAACCCGCACCATTAGAGGTATTTATATGCTCTATCAAAAACTTCGAAGTCTATTTTCTCGAGAACTGCTAAGAAATAGATCGAATGACTTTGGCTGATTTCTATTTGAGTTATGAACTTCACGTGCCATAAATATAAGAAATTACAATAATCTGATTCCCATGTGCTCTTTCGCATTATGGAAGAAACGCGTCATCAAAGACCAGAAATAATCACGACGGAATCGTTCTAATCGATTTGCAATGTGTGGTAGCACCCCAGGAATCGATTCCTGAAAAAGAACCGTGTTGCCCAAATCTACTGCGCACTACGGATGCCGCACACTATCGACATAAAGCAAAGGTCTTACATCAAAGATATTACACTCCAGAGATACTGACACATATATTTCTGAATAATATTATGTAGCCTTACACCTCAAAGGCCGTGGTGGAGCGGCCGTGCGCATTGAAGCGCTATGCTGAGATGCGCGAGAGCTTTCCCCGTAGGAGATTCGAATCCTCCTTCGGGCATGGATGTTTCTGCTGTCCTTAATAAAAGGTAGTTCATAAGTAGTTTGTAAGTTTATGGACATGATCCCGCTTCACAAACATTTGAACACCTTAAAGGTGCGGGGCGAGATGAAGTTTTGGTGTAAGATAGGTAGTGCGATGTATAGTCCCCATGCATACAGTGAGCAAGCATATGATGGTGTCCGCTGGTATATGCCTTCTGGAGATCGAAAACGACTGCAAAGAGGTGTCTACACCCAGCTAAACCAGGAAGAATAGCCGTGTCATGTGGCCCCTAGCTTCGAGGATCCACACACCATACATTAGAAGAGCTTACACATAACGCTGGTGGGGTTGATAGGATGGTAGCTATCAACCACCAGTGGATATGCGCCAAGTTTCATCCCTGGGATGACAATGCTATCCCGCCATTAGGACGGGAAAACATCTTCTGTCCAGGAACTATTCAACAGGGTGAGCAGTTGACGTGAGGCATGGTGAAAGAATTAGCTATGAAGGCGATCCAGTCCCGGAGAAATCGAGGCATGCATCAATAGCATTTTGGAATTGCGTCTGATTAAATGGGGAGCTGTACGTTTCGCGGCAAGGCGAGTGGAATGACATCTTCTTACGATTAATCCGCGCTTTAAGGGCGCGGAAATCTTGGTACTAAGCTGTAAATTGATGTCGCAGAACGATGAGCGTAATCCTCTGCCATATGCTCAGCGATAGTAACGTAGGCTACCGTGAATGATGCTACAGAACATCCCCGCCGGTGGTCGGAAAGCGAGAAGGAGCCGAACTTGCGACCACACACGAGAATTGGAGGCTCGAGAACCGACGGTGGCAACGTATCGCCTCTAACAGTCCTCTTACTCTATTAGATCGGTTTCCGAGCTCGGACCAGAGCCGTTTGGAAGAAATCAGATCAGCTAAGGGTGGCGCTAGTGGCGCTGAAGCGCGCAGCGACGTTTCCGGCTGGCCTCTGCAATTTCCGGTCTCCATCTAGACACTGACGTAGGCCGGAGAGAACCAAAAAGACAGTGGCCTCGACTGCAGTAACAATGGCCGCATTACTTCGTGAAACGCCATATCGACTTCAGTGGGGCAGCAACCACAGCAGTCGATACGAAAGTGGTCGCTACAGCGAAGGTCGTCGTGGACCCTCTAATTGAGACATGGGAGAAGGCTAGTGCTTCAAATAGAGAGGTCAATAGCGGAATATGTGCCAGGTGCCATGCTAAAATGCGTGGGACCACCGTTGTTGACAAGACTAACGTCCTGCTGTGACAAGAGTCTCTCAAAGTCTCTATCGTTTACCGAGGACTATTTTCTACCACACAAAGGAGAAACGGCGAGGAAACGTAGGCCACCAAGGCAGCGAAATCAGTGGGAGGGAACAGCAGAGGTAAAGAGAATAGACGGAGCTTCTACATCGCCAGGATTCTGACAGCCACTGCCTCAAAGGAAGTCTGGAAAGGCACAAAGCACGGGGCACTGAGGAGTGTGGCGAGGACGTAAAGGCAGACTCTACCGGATACCCTGTCATAGGCTGAACGGTAGCCACAAAGGCCAGGGTTCCGTCTGACAGGAGACCAGGTTTCCGTCAGGGCACAATAACTGTCTCAGCCACATGGTGGAGATAATTGCCGCAGTCCCATTGAAAAATGAAGCAGGCGTTGTTCGGAGATGCCAGTAATGGACTAAGGATACAGTTTACGTGTCAGTTGCACCTTTTTTCTCTTCATCCTTTTCTGGAGTTGATCCCTACTTCATAGCCCGATTCAGAGTAACCATCAATATACCATTCAGGATGTCATGGTTTACAAAACCGTGATGGAACCCTGGGAGAGAGTTCCCAAAGCCGATGCCGATGCCATACACCGTCCCAACGTAAAGGCGCTATTCGGGCTCTGGTACCATGAGCACTAGGCTAGTACCGGACTGTTTTTAAGTAAAATGGATGCTCTGAAGAGAAGATCAGGCACCTTTCTCTTTTGTTATTTTTCCACAACCAATATTTGACCTCTGTGCTTCCTTTTCTTCCGATCCCTAGAATATATCCTAGTCCTTCATCATAAACAACGTGGGACCTTGGCTTCATGGGATCCACGCCACACCCGTAGCGCACCATCAGTTGTTTCCAAATGAAATCGAGATTCATGGGTCCAAGTTACATTTTCCAGTCATCTAGCCCAATAGAGACAATGAAAACAGTCGATTTGTTACCAGAGATACTTGAGTTGGTCGTCTGCTGCTGTAACACATTAATGTCAATTAACTAACTGATACGTCAGTTGTAAGTGTTTCAGTGATACCCGAAATTACTTTCCACAGTGTCACTTATCTCTTACACTGAAAACTATGGAGATGCCGCTGCTCTAGCTTATTAAGTGCAGGACGTCAGTCACTGCTTTATTCTTGTAATATCTAGAATTTGGTATGCTCGACACAATCTGGACAATGAGACGCGCCACGATCCTTTCTATACCTCGCAGCCCGTCAGAAGTTCTCCTCCGTCGGAATAGCCGCTGACTGGGCAGGGGAAAGTGAGTGTCACTAGCTGTAGTGAGGAACGAGAGCTTTCCATGTTTGAAGCCAGAGGCGTTGCAGAGTGGGGCAAAATCCCAAAAAGCTGGCCACTCTGTACAATTTCCATAAAATCTCGGGCGAACTGCCGGATGTCTGTAACTTCTTTACACGATATTTCGGCGCAGAGTCTTCTGGCCATCTTCAGGTGAGTAGCGCCGAAGTACTGGCGAAGACGCACTGAGCTGTGCCATTTATGACCAATTCAGCCGACATTGCACATGCGCGTACTTAGCGTGCGAATTCACTACAACTACGTACTCTGCTCAGAGCGCCCTCCGTGGTGGAGGCTTGCCGCTTCGATATCAGATCGATTATCATTGTCATTCAGTTGCAGTGAACTACGCCGACTATGAAGTTTTTCAATGACAGGATTCCACCAGCATTTATTTGGAAACCGCTCTCTCGATTGATAAGAGTCTCACTGTCAGACAATATTATTTCCACCGCTTCATTAATAATTGAGCTCCAAAAGTTTTATGTGTGGGCCACAATTTTCGTTCCGTTGTAGTTCATTGAATGACCTGTGGAAATACAATGTTCGGCGCGTCGTCTACCCTATATATATCGTTTGTGCAGGAGCGCATTGTGGAACACCAGCGTCATACTCGGCTACTCCAGCCCACCAAATCCGCAATTGCCGGACATTGTATTTCAGCAGGTCATTCAATGAACTACAACGAAACGAAAATTGTGGCCCACACATCAAACTTTTGGAGCTCAATTATTAATGAAGCTGTGGAAATAAGACTGTCTGACAGTGAGACTCTTATCAATCGAGACAGCGGTTTCCAAATAAATGCTGGTGGAATCCTGTCATTGAAAAACTTCGTAGTCGGCGTAGTTAACTGCAACTGAATGACAATGATAATCGATCTGATATCGAAGCGGCAAGCCTCCACCACCGAGGGCGCTCGGAGCAGCTTACGTAGCTGTAGTGAACGCGCACGCTAAGTACGCGATGCGCAATGTCGGCTGAATTGGTCATAAATAGAACAGCTCAATGCGTCTTCGCCAGTATTTCGGCGGTACTCACCTGAAGATGGCCAGAAGACTCTGCGCCGAAATATCGTGGCAAGAATTTACAGACATCTGGCAGTTCGCTTGAGATTTTATGGAAATATCTGTACGCCGGGAAAGCTTTAAACATCACATATACAGAGTAGTTTAATTTGTACCAAAGTTAATATGTAAAGGTTAACATATTTGCTGATTAAGAATATGAAACCAAATAGTGAAAAGAAAGAAATTCGTGGATCCAAGATGGCGAGCAAAACCTCACAAAAGAAAAGTACTTTTTGGGAAGTATTTACGTTGTTGAGAAAGATTGACTTCAAAACTTAAAAAAACAAAAGATCGGTCTAAAGCGTCTCGCTGCGGAGCGCGCGGTTGCTCGCCGTGGAGGTTCGAGTCCTCCCTGGGCCATGGGTGTGTGTGTTGTCGTTAGATTAGTTTACCTAGGTTTAAGTAGTTTGTAAGCTACGGACTGATGACCACGTAGTTTGGTCCGATAGATTTACAAACATTTGAACAAAGTTGGTAAAAGGTAATGTTAACAAACTGCCGGCAAGTCGACCTGTTGATTTATTGAAATTTGCAGGTTTCACGATAGTCGGAAAACATACCATTGTATGTAACCAAGTTTCGTTATTCTTCAAGACATAATCTTGTCATTGAGCTGCTTCATTACATTTCCATCTTAACTTTAATAACAAAATGGAAATGGCAATCCTCAAATTCATCGGCAATTATTGTACGTCCACTCTTTTCTGTCAACATTTCCAAATGTTCCACAAGCACTTGCAAATCGTTGGACAATTATTCTTTTGTTATTAGAAAGATTTCTTTTCCCGAAAATTTGTTCACGACATTCGGTGGATCAGATGAACCTCAGAATTAAAAGGGGAAAAAAGAAAGGTATGATTTATCCTTTCCGTCCTTTTCCTACTTGTTATAACTTTACAATCCTTCTAGGTATAGACTATAATATTGGTTGTACAATTGTATTCCATAATAAGTTAACTTTATTGTCATTTTCAAGATCTCTCAACATAGACGTTTCAAAAGTGTCGGTTAAAAAGCGACTCAAAGTCTGAGTTGGTTGTAGTAGGTGGGTCTGAAGGTTGATTTAACAAATGTTTAAATATTTGTAAATCTATCGGGCCAAACTGCGTGGTCATCAGTCCGTAGCTTACTTAAACCTAGATAAACTAACCTAAGGACAACACACACACACCCATGCCCCAGGGAGGACTCGAACCTCCACGGCGAGCAACCGCGCGCTCTGCAGCGAGGCGCTTTAGACCGCTCGGCTACTCCACCGCGGCGTTGTTTTAACAGAGGTAAATAGTATGCACCTACGGACTGGGTGCAAAATAAAGCGGAATGTCAAGAAATTCGTGAATTACCTCTACTTTTTAAATACCAAGTACTAAATTTTCTCATGCATTATTTGGTATTGAGTTATTAAATAATTCTCAGTCTCTGTTGCAATATTTTTTTATTCTCCAATTACGCGTTTCGAGCTTTTAGCGCATCGTCAGACTGGAAAAAGACAAATGTTTTGTTACAGTCCGTGTACCTGGTGGGCAGTGAATCTAATGTGGCTAAGGTGAGTAAATTTTGAAAATTCATAATTACTTGGGCGGAGATGGAGTCACAGAACTATCTATAGCTGTGGTGGAAGTAGCTTAACAATTTGTGTTGTCATTGGGCCCCTGTAAGGAGGTAAACGTACAAAGTACGTAAGGATTATTTGAACTAGAATACTGGGGCTAAAGGGGTATGGTATGGAAATTAATGGAATGCTTTGTATATGATAAAACTCACCATAGCAGCAGAGGAGTCCGCCCAAATAAGTCTGACTTTTCAAAATTTACTCACCTTAGCCACATTAGATTCGCTGCCCGCCAGGTAACGGACTGTAACAAAACATTTGTCTTTTTCCAGTCTGACGATGCGCTAACAGCGCGAAATGCGTGATTGGAGAATGAAAAAATATTGCAACAGAGACTGAGAATTATTTAATTATTCAACACTGTTGCTGCACCAGCCGCCGCCACCACCCTTCATAGAATGGAATGAAATGGTATTGAGTTAATTTAAAAATAAACATATAATTATGGATTTCATAATTATATAAATGTTTTAATTAGTGCATGACGCTGGAAGACATTCCACATTGAAAATATTCACTTCACCAGAACAAGACGCAATTATTTACTTTTAAAGACAAGAGTGTTTCGTAGCTAATTTTTACATCGGCGAAGTTGTTATTGCTTCTTTACTGTGAACAAGGTATTTAAAACAATTTTCAGGAGTATGTCTCGCTTATAAATTAATTACACTTCTCTAGCTTAACCAATCAATGTGCATATAATGAATCGTGGTCACAGTTACTAGGGTTAGAACAGAACTCGGAAACAAAACCCGGACTTGACATTTGAAACAGGGAACGTTTTTTAAGCCAAGAAGCACACAAACTCTAGTCACCCAATTAGAAAAATACACATTACAAATTGTAGGATTGCAGGAAATAAGATGGCCAGGAACATGATCTGTAAGAACAAGAACACGAAGTCTTTTGCTTGGATACTATGTTGATCACCGAAAATTTTGAACAGGTTTTTGTATTAGAAATGCGGTTTTAAACTTGGTGAAAGAATTGAAGTCCATAAATAATGGAATATTCGTACATAACAATAGATGGACAAACCATGGATGTGTCCTTCCTTAATGACGTATTTATCCGGCAGGAAACTCGAGAAAAATATTATCAGTGTTCAAATGTTTGTAAACCTATTGGACCAAACTACTATGCAATGATTCCTTAGACCTACAAAGTACTTAAACTAACTTACACTAAGAACAACACACACATTCGTGCCCAATGGAACAGTCGAACACCGACGGGAACGGCCACCCAGTCCGTAGCATGATGCGTTAGACACGCGGCCATAGCGCGCGGCTGAATTTTTAAGTTCTGCAACTAACGACTACTGTTCACTTTGAATTTAATTAATCAATTAAAAGTTGTAAACTTTACTTTAATAATTCTATGCCAATTGGTGAGTCATTACTCAAACCAATGGTGCATTTAGTAAAGAAGGAATCCAGTGTTCTTTAATCGATAAATATCATTCAGTGTGGACTCTAAAAGATTTCAGGTGTTTCTTCCTTCTGACTGCAGCATTGAGATTACAGGTTTTTTTAAGCTTTAATTTTAATTTTGAAGTGGGTGAAACTTCGTGTAACATATGGTGTTTAATTTCAATGTGGCCCAATCCTTCCACCTACTCCTAAGCGTCCAATAAGATCCTCATGCGTACCGATACTTGAATTACCTAGCGATTAATGAAGTGGAATGTTCACGCTTAGAGCTGCAACTACCACTTCCCGTTGAGAGTCTATTAATTCCCGTCGTGCGTCCACATTCATGTCCGAAACGTTTTCACTGGAACCACTTGCTGTTGTGGTCTTCAGTCCGCAGACTGGTTTGATGCAGCTCTCCACGCTACCCTGTCCTGTGCAACCCTCTTCATTTGAGAATACGTACGACAACATACATCCTTTTGAAGCTGCTTACTGTATTCATCCCTCGGTCTCCCTCTACGACTTTTACCCCACACACTTCCTTCTAATGCTAAGTTAACTATTCCTTGATGTCTCAGAATATGTCCCACCAACCTATCCTCTATCTCAGGATATGCCAGAAACTCCTTTTCTCCCCAATTCTGTTGAGCACCTCCACATTAGTTTCGTGATCTACCCAACTAATTTTCATCATTCGTATGTATCACCAAATTTGAAAAGCTTCTATCATCTTTTTCTCAGAACTCCTTATCGTCTACGTTTCACGCCCATACAGTGCTACACTCCAGACAAATGATTTCAGCAAGGACTTCCTAAAATTTAAACTAATATTGGACGTCAACAAATTTCGCTTCTTCAGAAACACTTTTCTTCCCTTAACCATTCTGCATTTTATATCTTCTTTACTTCGGCCATCAAAAGTTGTCTTGCTAACCAAATTACAAAAATGATCTACTACTTTCATTGTTTCATTACCTAATCTAATTCCTTCAGGATCTCGTGATTTTCTAACATTACATTTCATTTGAAGGCACTGTTCATTCCATTTAATTGCTCCTTCAGGGCGTTTTCTGTCTCTGACTTACTATCAATAAACTGCAATGTTTTTCTTCCCTCTCCCCGTACTTAAATTCCCTCTTTAAATGTCTGCTTTCATTCCTTCACAGCTTCCTCAATGTACAGATTGAACAAGATTGAGGAAAGGCTGCACCCCTGTCTTACTCCCTTTCCAACCAATGCGGTCCTTTTATTTCCTTTGACTCTAATAAGTGCTGTCCGGCTTTTGTACAAGTTGAATATATCTATTGGCTTATGTTTTACCCAGCTACCTTCAGAATTTGAAAGACTGTATTCGATTCAAAATTGTCAAAAGCTTTCTCCAGATCCACAAACGCTAGGAACGTAGGTTTGCCTTTCCTTAATCTATCTTCAATGATAAGTCGTAATGTGAGTATGGAACCACCGGAGAACAAATGACAACTCCTCGAATCGATCACTCTATTACACACTGTGTGCAAGATACTATCGGCATCTCTATCTGTGCATATCGCTAAGCCATGAGTATTGTCTCCTGTATGTATGAGGTATGTGCCGATGAAGTATGGGACGTTTAGATGAACGAAGTTGTCGCGGCGTAAAATCAGCACCACACGCCAGACGCACGAGAACGATCGTGAACAAGGCAGCGGACGAACTGCAGCCAATCGCACGCCGGCACCGCGCATCCTGGAGGGAGAAACCTAGAAGCGCGCCCTCTACAAGCGGCTATACTAGGCCGACATGCGTCTGGACGAGCCCATCTGAACTCGGCTACGAAATAGACAGTCACTAGGTCACAGTGCAAGACGCCGCCGCGAGAAGAGAAGAAAAGAGACAGACATATGTATAAAAGTTGAGTATTGTTTATTTCTGGAAATAAAATTTGTATTACTAATCTGTAAAGCTGTTATAGATGTTCATGCATCCTGACAGAACCTTCCCTGAAAGACAGGCCGGGAAGAACTAAACAGAAGCTCACCAGGACGAAATAACAGAAGTTACTCACCATAGAGAACAAGTAAGCTGCTGGGTATTCTTTGGAAGTATATTGGACTTTCGGAATTATTTCATAACTAGGCTAAAATGATGGTGTTCTTGATTTTGGCAAATGAAATGTAGATCTAATTCAACGTTTGTTCATGACACAGAAAGCAATTTGTTGATAGAAATCGGCAACAGCTGTCGTTTTATCAAACTCAGGCGTGCTCTTCAGGCAGGTAAACGCCCGAGGGCAGCTGCTAGTTGGTCAGGCTCTACACTCACCCCCTTCCTCGCGCCAGGTCCTGACCCCGACCTCTCACCCCTCCCCCAGAACTGTGGAGCAGCGGCTTCCACCTGCGGAGCGCATCACGTCCCGCATTTAGGATCGGCAATCTGTGGGCTCAGCCCTCCCCGCCCCCGGCGAGCAAACGAGCAAGTTGCGTTATCTGGCCGCTAGGGGCTCTGGACAGCCGCAAAGTCGACCCCGCCAACTGCCGCCCATCACCCTTGCGGTGCGATCTGAACACACGCGGCGCCACGGCACGCCGCCCCTAATTCCTCCTACAATCTCCCTCCCACCGTCCACATTTTGTTGTTGCCCAATCACCACCACTCGTTCGTGAGGCTATCTGATTCCTCAACTCTTCAACAGGTAATGTTTATCTATTTCACTATTTTTTTTTTCTAAAAACGCCTTTTGCTACTGAAAATGAAGGGTTTTATTTTTATAATTCACCCATAGACGTTTAGCCTTTGTCACAAGGCATCATCAGTGGGTGTCCTGAAATATTTACATGTTTCTGTTTACACATAAAGGTTAGCTTTCTTATATATCTACAAAATATTTCGTTTCTGTTTTAAAACAGTTCGTTGTTTCCTATAAAATGGTGTACCTACAGCACTTGCTACTCCATATCCATCTCTTTCCGGCAACCAGGTCGAAAGGTTCTACAGTTTTCTCAAAACCTTCGCATTTTTCTGGTTCCACTATCACCTGCCGTCATACTGTGTCCACTGTAGTTTGTTTTGTAGTGTTGCCAAGCTTCTCACTACAAAACAAATTACAGTGGACACAGTATGGCAGCAGGTGATAGTGGAAC
Organism: Locusta migratoria; assembly: GCA_026315105.1. Classification (NCBI taxonomy): domain Eukaryota; kingdom Metazoa; phylum Arthropoda; class Insecta; order Orthoptera; family Acrididae; genus Locusta; species Locusta migratoria. Next base: position 274,071,810 of record CM048744.1, on the reverse strand, counting down.
CAGAAAAATGCGAAGGTTTTCCGAAAACAGTGGAACCTTTCGACCTGGTTGCCGGAAAGAGACGGATATGGAGTAGCAAGTGCTGTAAGTACAGCATTTTATAGCAAACAACGAACTGTTTTAAGACAGGAACGAAATATTTTGTGGATGTGTAAGAAACCTAACCTTTATGTGTAAACAGAAACATGTAAATATTTCAGGACACGAACTGATGATGCCTTGTGTCAAAGGCGAAACGCGTATGGGTGAATTATAAAAATAAAACCCTTCATTTTCAGTAGCAAAAGGAGTTAAAAAAATACAGTGAAATAGATAGTATTCAGCTGCTGCTTAAATGGCCACTATAAGCAAGGTAATGTTTACTTTTGCCGGAAACGACAAATTAGACTACATTCATTCAGTGTTTGATAAATACATCAGTGACTTCCAACAAGCTTGAAACACAATTTCAAGACGTTTCCAAACTTTATCGCTGGTATGTTTAGTCATGCATTTTACACGTTAACTAATTTCAAAGGTAGTCAAACATCGGGAGCGGTTGTAACCATGGGAAATCGATTCTTCGTGGAATCAAGGGATTTCTAGTATGTGCTACACATATCGTCATAAAATTGTGTGTGTGTCACTGCTTCAAAAGGCTCAAACCTAGCAAACATAGGCAACTTTTTTGCTTGAAAGCTTCTTACTTTTCATCACTAGTACTCTCAATATCCATTTTCTTAAATCCCACGTTTCGTTTGTACCTGTAGCAGGCCCCCAAAAAATTGTTCGCTCTAGCGGCTCCTGGCAGTGATTTTAGGTGTGCACAAATTTTTAGAGTCAGATAAACATTGAAGTGTGAAATATTATTTGCCTTCCAACAGGTGTGATTATCAAGGAAGTTCTATGACTGTAGCAACTGCCAATTATAACTAGTAGCGATAAAGTTGTATTGTATAATTTTGTTGTTTTGTATATAATTAGGTACATTTTGTTGTCTCGAGGAAGAAATAATACATAACGTTTCACTACTTTACGTTTCCTTAACGATAATTAATTATTAGCAAAGTATAACCGGACATCAGGTGTTCCTTTCTGAAGCAAGCAAACTTTCTTCTTAGTATATATCCAGTTTTCCACAAAAGTTAGGCAATCAGCATCCGCACCTCATATAGAACCTGTACAAATCCTGATTTCCACCCCATTTTCAAACAACTAATTATATGTGATAATGAAAGAGACTATAAACTCATTTTGCTGCAAATTTCTTAAGTGTACTATCAGGTTTTTGCATAACCCTACCCTCGAAAATGGCGTTATATTCGAAAATCATGGGCAAATATTTATATGGTGTCTATTGTTCTCGGACACGTCCAAAAGAACAGAAACCATTTGGTGATATTAGCGGCCATAATTTTACGAATTTAAACACTTCGACCGTTTCAGGGCATTGAAATAAATCCAATGGTAAAGATGATAATTTGTGCTGGACCGGCATTCGAACCTGGATTTGCAGCTTTGGATCAACGGTTGCCTTAACAATTTGGGCTACACAGGCACGCTTTCCCTCCAACCCAAATTCTCACCTTGTAGCACACTAAGATTATAGTGGCCCCACCCCCATTTGATTCCATTTGCTAGCAGCCTATACTGGATTTCCGCAAGAGATCGATCGTATTAATGCGTCCCCTTTTCAGAAAATAACTGGCATCATCTAAATAATTTTATATCTGCCCCAACGAGCAATTGACAATTTCAATGCGGACATATTAATATCCTCCTTGCGGAAATCCAGTAAAGGCTGCGAGCAAGTGGAAGCGATGGAATGAATTCGTAATGGGCAAATACTTGTTACATGGAACAAAATAAATGTCATTGCCGACCCCACAGTCTCGCACACACTCGGAGAGGAAAATAATTAATTGCCTGCAGCAGATGTTTCACATGTTTGTAAACCTAAGGAACTAAACGACTAACAAGGGAAGAACTTGGGCTCGAACAAACACAATTACACTAAAATCGTGTGAGAGATAATGTGAAGGTCCCTTATTGCAGTAATGATACTCTCGCATCTACAAAACTCTGCTGTCGTCCGTTAGATGCCTCTGCGTGTGCCATGCCGCGTTGCACCTTGACCTGCCGGTACACCGGTAGTGACCAGTAGGGACGGTGCAGTCTGCCTTTGAAGTTGCATTTTGTGACGTTTTTTGTGTAGCTAGGCGTCAGATGGGTCGGCGATTGGTAATCAATCCTGTTAATACTGTGCGATTGGTTGAGATGATGTTACGAAGAACCTTTCTTCGTGAAAATGGTATTGGTGTAGAAGACGAATCATTCGCATGTTTTCTGGTATGTTTCATAGTGCAGATATGTGAGCATAAGTTATAAAAGTAATCGCACTGGCGTGTTTTACGCCCCACTTTAGATTTCGTTGTAGTTTAATTATTTCTGCAAACATTTCGGACAAAAATAATAAAATGTTATGGGCATTACGATCACGACTATACTATTGTGATAATATCCAAGCACCCAACACGTAATATTCTTTCTGACCGTATTTTAACAAACAGCCAAAATTATTTGATATTTGACTTTAGCTTTGACAATCATATTCTTTTTTTCTACCTTTTTCCTATTTAAACTATTACTTTAATATCTCCCACATTTTCATTATATTTTTCCGTTAAAATATTATCACCTGTCTTGCCTTAGTATTGTGCTCAAAGCTTATTTTCTTTGTCTGCACTGGTTGCGAATGACGATACCCTGGAAGTAACGCAGCGTACATTTGCCGGACGAGTGACAATTGCCTGGATGGAACATGGCGTACATTTGGCCTATGGAAATCAGTCACGTGACATCCCTCCCCCGAAACTCTGTTTTGCATACGCCATCTTGTTTTTCTGTGTTCCATGATTTTCTTATTATAGCTCAAGCGTTGCCATTTAAAAGCAATGGTGCACTGAAAATTATCAACAAAAGTCGTTCTTAGGACATTGAATCATAATCTAATGTATAAAAATGCCATGTTAGCAGATAAAAAATGCCATCGATAGTAAGAGAATTAGTTATTACTCTCGCAGCTGTTCGCCGTAGCGTACTGGGTGACGATTTAGTTTGTGATGTACGAACATGTTAGACGGCGATTCGAAACGTGCTAGGACGCGGTGGCTCAGCGCGCTCGGTGAGAGGGTTGCCAGCATGGTAGCTAGACACCCTCTGTAACGAGAAAACTCAGTAAACTACGAAACGATCTAAATAGAAAAAAATATCAACGTTTACAAAGTACCGATCAAACCGAAGACCGAATGAAAAGAGAGAAAAAGAAAGAGGATTCAACGCCATCTGTAATAAAAAAAAAAAAAAAAAAAAAAAAAAAAAAAAAAAAAAAAAACCTGAAAAAAAATTCTCAACGAAAAACCCAGAACGAACAAGATAAAACGACCTCAAATCATCGATCTACCTGAAGAACAAAAATATATAAAAAAAAACGCCACTTGCATCTTTTTTTCCTCTTGTTTCCTAAAAGGTAACGAGAAAACTCAGTAAACGACGAAACGATCTAAATGGAACAAAACATACCAACGTTTACAAAGTACCGGTCAAATCGAAGACCCAATGAAAAGAGAGAAAAAGAAAGAAGATTCAACGCCATCTGTAATAAAAAACTGAGAAATATTCTCAACGAACAACCGAGAACGAACAAGAACAAACGACCTCAAAGCATCGATATACCTGTAGAACAAAAACACATTAAAAAAAACCGCCATTGGCATCTTTTTTCCGCTTGTTTCCTAAAAGGTTTTCGCACATTCTTCTTAACTGAACACAACTATATCCTGCAAGATGCCGAGTTGTTTAAAGGTAACAGCGCTTTCTCTGAAAATTGCATGTGTCCTGTTTCGAGAACATGCTTTGAAATACATACCAACGAATTGTAAACATAGACTAGGGAGAAAAAACAGGTAATTTGTTGGAATGTATGCACTTCCCTTCCATTCCGTAGAGGAAAGACAGTTGCCACAGAAATCTAGGACTCCATTCATATATGATTCTACCAGTACCTGCATATTATTTAGAATATTCATTTTCACTGTATCCTTCCCGTTGTTGTGAAAATGCTTCAAAAGACCAATATTCATTCGTTGTTACGTACTTCACGGCATGTCCACGAAATAGAACAAACGCATATTTTACTGGGAGCACTCTTACATGTGCACAATTCTAAACATTGCAGAACATAGCTCTTTTTAATTAATAAGGGTGCCAGAAACCCTTATTTAGGAGCCAAGGCAAAAAATGAATGGTAGAGGCGGGTATCGGAGTACCGGTCATGAGCATCACAACGTAACGCTCTGCACACTACACTACGCCCGACAGTTATATAACGGTTTCTTAATTCTCGTACTATTGATGGCAGTCGTTAACTGCTACTATGGCATTTTAGACACTAGATTATAATTGCCGCCTGCGGTGGCCGAGGGGGCTGAGGCGCTCACGGTCTGCACGGCCACTGCTGTCGGGGATTCGAATCCCCCCTCGGGCATGGATAGTTGTGCCGTCCTTAGTATTAGTTAGTTCATAAGTAGTTTGTATGTTTAGGGACTGATGACCCCGTAGTTAGGTTCCATAAGCTATACTAACATTTGAAACATTTAGATTATAATTTATTGTACTAAGAACGACGTGCTATTATTAATACTTCAGTGCGCCATTGCTCTGAAATGACAATGTGTAAGTTAAAACACGAAAATCATAAAATACAGCAAATAAGATGGCGCATACCAGAGAGAGTTCTAGGGGAAGAATGTCGTGTGACATCTCCGAATGCCTGCCTTACGCAAAATCAAGCGACGGAGTCAAATCGCCGTTATTTTTGCAAATATCTCTGAAACGATGCAATATACGAAAAAACATCATACAGCAAAGTGTTATAGAATTTTCTCCTCTACAAATGTGGATCTTCAGTTTTCGTGTCAGATGAACAGTTTGTTTGTAATTACAATTACATTACAAACGACATTTTTTTAATTTTGGTAAGGTAGTTTTTGTCTGAAATATTTGAAAAATGGAACTTCAGGTCTCTGGTGGCCAACTATTATGTGTATAAAATGTGGTGCCGATCGGTTGAACGGTTCTTCTCAAAAAGTGGGAACACGTTACTCACAGGCAGACAAACATCCCAAAATCGCCGTTAATTTTGCAAATATGTCTTAAACGATACGAGGTAAGAAAAAACATAAGGGAACAAAGTTGTAGAGAATTTTCTCCTCTACAAATTCGGTTACTCAATTTTCGTGTCAGATGAATGGTTAAGCCGCTATTTTCATGTAATTTTCGAGCTGTCAGAGGACGATTGAAAAGGCCCACTTTTAGTGTTACTACCGTAACCTAAAGTGGGCCAAAAAGATACTGTTGTAACACTAACACATAATGATACTGATGGTGAACCACTGGACAACTTTAAAAGTGTCATTGACGAGGCGTTCAACACTGATATTATAAAAAGTGCAAATACGCTGTGCGATCAACTTGAATTTCTTCACTGTACATTTTGCAGTCATTCATTTTGCTCGGAATGCAAAGTGCAAGTTTTTGTTGACCCACTGGGCTAGGACTCTAGCACTGTAGATGGTCAGACACTGACTGAAATCGATCTGTAATATAAAATAAAATAGATTTCAATGCGGCCAAAGCTGGTTCTTCCGATTTTAATTAAATTTTACAATTAAGATTTCTGCATTGCGTATGTCGTCTACTATTAAATCTACAGTGCTGTGTAGAGCATGATTGCAGAGTTTCGCAGAAAACGACACCACCAGCATATTAACTAACCACGTGAAAGTAACTTACAGTTGCTTACAGTTTCTGTAATAATAAATGTCCAAACTACTAATATCATCGGTCCCTAGACTTGAAACTACTTAAAATGACTTGCAAGACAGACACACATCTTCCCGACGGAAGATTCGAACCTCAAGCGAGAGAGGCCGCACAGTCGGCGATGTAGCGCTACAAACCGCACGTTCATTCCCGCGCGACTCCGCTACATAGCACGAACTGTCCAACATTATCTTCCACTGAAGAAGTTAACCATATGACATGGCCATGCTTATTTTTGTTATTTAGACTACACGAATTAATTTTATGATATCTTGACGGCTCTTGTGACTGATATTTAACTTTAAGAATAGCTACCAAGGCTCAAGTGTTTAGGATTAATTCTCTGTGTATAAAATACAACGGTTAGGTACAGATGGTCATGGAGTAATTCATCATTGAGTAAAAAATTATTTATTGCACAAAAGCGTATAAATGTCCTGCAGACATCTGTTTAACGATTTAGGTATTCTGACAGTAACTTCACAGTACATGTATTCACATATGAAATTTGTTGATAACCCAAACCAGTTCAAAAGTAATAGCAGTGTGCACAGCTATAACACGAGGAGAAAGGATGGTCTACACTAGCATTTAAAAATAAATTAAAATAATTTCTGAATGACAACTCCTACTCATGGATGAGTTTTTAAATATAAATTAGTAATCCTAAAATAATAATAATAATAATAATAATAATAATAATAATAATAATAATAATATATTGTGTCATGGAATATTTTGTGTAATGTAACGTCTTTTACAGACACCATTAATTAACCTGACACGTTACACATAATTACGAAGTGTCGTATTCGTGGTCAATGGAACAAGTATTTATCTAATGTAACGACAGAGTAGGCTGCTGAGTGTCGCGTAGTTGGAGATTGGCTCCCAGTTAATGTGCTCCCACTGATCTGTGCTCGTTATCCAACAATTCTGTATGTATTGGAGCCCACACCGTAATGACGTCCTGCTTGTTGCGTGCGCGCAAAACCTGCTTAATTCATGTACAGCCGAGCTGCGCTCGTGATTTGGATAGCATGTTCCATGAGGTCCAGACGAGCAGCAATGTTGCATAGAACGGTATTTTTAGGATTACAGTATTTTTATTTCAACAGCATTCCAACAAATACATTAAAATTCAGACAGATATTATTAATTGGGGTGATCACGTGATTTTGTGCTCTTACATAGAGCATTTACTAATTGTTCAATGCGTGCCCTTTTGTTGCGGTTATTCCGCATTCTACATGTCTTTGAGCGTTGACCTCACACCAGCATCACGTTTCAGATGTTTATGTTTTTCTCCTTTCTACTTTCACGTTATGGTTGCAATTTCATGTGATGCTGAAAACACAATTTTAACAACTTCTTTGTGATTTTCGCTCGAATACATGTCTCACATATACATTTTTTTACATGAGTATACTTTCCTTCACGTGTTTTGAAATAAAAACCGTCTTGGTGGCAAGAACGTTGATGTTTACTTCAAAATAAAACGTCACTGCTTGCTGTACGAGTAACACCATAAATTGGAAAATATTTTGTGAGACCCTTCCTTGTCGATATTCGAGAATAGTGGCATTATCCATGACTCGGCAGCCAAGGCGGTTTTTACTCCAAACCCATGTTTCACTGGTTACATATCGATCCACACGTTGGATTAGAAAGCATTCTGTTTACTTTTTTTTTTTTTTTTTTTAGTAAAATTCTTAGTTTTACATTTTTATAGCTTGTGTAACATACTTCTTAATTTAATATTTTTAATAGCTGTTGTAATATTCCATCCACTTTTTGTTCCCAAATTTGGATTTTCTGACTACTGTACATTCTTCTTTCCACTATCCTTAATCTTTTTCGTCCTGTATTTGCTTTATAAAGTACTCAGATTCTATAGTAGACTAACAATGTTTGATTTAACCGTCTCATATCAGCCTTAAATTCAGCTGAAATTATTACGTCCATAGTGTGGGTATGGCCATGCACGAACAAACCTACCAAATGTAGATATGGGAATTTGTTTTACGTTTTACGAAAACAAAAATGGTAGTCTAAGGGTTAAACATATTCTGGATGAACCGCCATCAGGTTCATTACATTTTTGACTCGCTGTAAAAAGTAGATGGAATACTTACATATTTCGTAAGTGCCTATGTGAGTAGCTAACGTTCAAATGCGCGTTTATTTTGTAACAAGTATTTCTTTATAACCATGTTCATAGTGCTTGTTTTTGTCATACCATCAAAATGCATCTTCAAGGACCTACTAACTAAATATTGTACCTCTTATCAATGTTTTACACGTTATGTATTTACATCTCACACCTAGTGGCTATCAGTGACGATATATCGTAAACTATTGCTGCAGCTTGGGCTCTTTAACGCCTTTCAGTGGAGCAGTAGGTGCACTGTTCTCCACGACCACCCAGTGGTACCTGCTCAACAGCGTCAAGGAGTGTCTACATCTACATCTACATACATACTCCGCAATTCACCGTAAGGTGCGTGGCGGAGAGTACACTGTACCACTACTAGGCATTTCCTTTCCTATTCCACTCCCAAATTGAACAAGGAAAAAAAGAATGCCTATATGCCTCCGTACGAGCCCTAATTTCTCCTATCTTGTCATTGCGATCGCTACGCGAAATGTAAGTAGGCGGCAGAAAGATCGTACTACACTCAGTTTCAAATTCCGGCCCTCTAAATTTACTTAACAGAAATTCACGAAAATAACGTCGTCTTTCTTCCAGCGATCCCCAACTGAGTTGCCGGAGCATTTCCGTGACACTCGCATATTGGTCGAACCTACCGGTAACAAATCTAGCTGCTCGCCTCTGAACCGCCTCTATGTCTTCCTTTAAACCGATCTGCTGCGGGTCCCAAATACTTGAGCAATACTCAAGACGTGGTCGTACAAGCGTTTTATACCGAAGATGATCTGTATATGCAATCCATCTGTAGTATAATGGTGCATTTTCAACAGATCACATAAAGGCAGCGAATCAAGATGGAAATGTGAAACACTCACCAAATGAAAGAAATATTCTTCATGTCATGCTACGTAACTGTCATTGTTGTTGCACGCACAATTAATAACGCAGCAACTGAATGAAATTAATTACGTAGCCGCAGTGAGTCCGTAAAGCCATGGCGTAGCTTTAAGCGGTCACAGAAGAAAAAGGAAGGTAGCTTAGAATCTAACGTCCTGTCGACAGCGTGGTCATTAAGACGGTGGCCACAGAAAGATGACGAAACATGATAGAAATGTTAAACGTTTACCAAATGAACTGTGGGAAAAACAAGACAGATAGGAACTAACGATGAAAGAAAAACTCTCTACAAGTTTGCATACCTATCCATTGCAGTTCGATATGGCTCTCATTTGTTGTTCTACGCACATATAACCGATGTTCTACTTCATTCCATACACGTTGACGACCACCAGAATGTAACGGAGTGAATTTCGTCATCGAATTTCAAATTCAAATGATCAGTGTCATTGACATGAACAATCTACCCACGTTACATCCCACAACCTTACAAGAAAACTAGGTGTGTCAAGTGCGGGGATAGTGGTGGACTTGCGCTAAAAACCATCCATTCCTATTCATTTCTGGAGAAAATGTATGTATCCAGAAACTCCCGCATAATTCTGGTGTAGTGTGAGGGAGCGACATTATGTTAGAGGGTGAAATCTGCATCTTGTATTTGTTGCACTGCGTACAAGTGCAAGTGCAACAGTTGGTACTTGCCTGATGTCACAGTTTGCCCCAAAAAGAAATACATCTACATGGAATACTCTGCAAATCACATTTAAGTGCCTGGCAGAGGGTTAATCGAACCACCGATATACTATTTATCTCCCATTCCATTCTCGAATAGCGCGCGGGAAGAAAGAACACCTGAATCTCTCCGTTCGAGCTCTGATTCTGATGATCTTTTCTACCTATGTGTGTGGGAGACAACAATATATTTTCGCATTCGGAGGAGAATGTTGGCGATTGTAGTTTCGTAAGTAGCCCACGCCGCAGCGATAAGCGTCGTTGTTGTAATGATTCCCATCCCAGATCCTGTATCATTTCCGTAACGGGAAAATAGTTGCATCACGTATGAGGGTAACTCCAGACGTTCGCATTAGGTGAAAGAGGGTTTTCAGCAGCCCATATCTTGACGTTAAGGCAATGAACTTGAGCCCACGATGGAATCTGGCGTACTCACTAAACACTATCGTCCTTAGGAACTGTCTCTGTGATGAATCTGTGTAGTAAATTTCTATCTTTTGGCTGTATCAGTTGGATAGTAGAGTGTAATAAATGTAATTTGTAACCCGTGAAATGGAGACGTTTCTATAAAATCAGATAGACTGTTATCTTCTTTACGAATGAATCTCGGTCATAATTATGTACGCGACGATTTCTTCATGATTCTTCTAGAGTTTAGTCACTAACCAATACGTACCAGAACGTTTTTACTCCAACAAACTGCTGTTGAGTATGTTAGAATCATAGACAGTAAACTCTAATTAAAGACAACAGAATAATATCTATGTCGGTGGGATGTATACCCGCAAACCTCTATTAAAAACAGAAAAGACGACGATTACGCATTAAGCTGTCAAAATATTAAGCTGTTTTGCCGGCGAACTGTTAGGATGTGAATTTTATTTCTTTTACGTCGGTACCACTACAATTACGCGTACATTTTGTCTGCTATATGCCAAGCTGTGTATGCTGTTTCAGTTCATTTTCTTAAAATACATTTGTTGAAATAACCTTGCATTTTCTTCTCATTTCACTTGCAGAGTTATTTTTCGTATGCTATTTTTGAGGTTTACTCTAACCTAATTTCATTCATATTAACTCTTACGTGTAGGTAATATCAATTTTCGCTGTAGGACTTGAATCTAAATTTCAAATTTTTATTTGCAAAGTTCTATTCAGCTCTGTTTCAATTTTCATTGTAATGCAGAATAAGTCAAAGCATTGTTCTGAATGTTTATTCCGCTAAGCAGACATTTCACATAAAGTTGCAAAAGCAGTTACAGTATGAAGAGGGAGCTAAGATTTTCATTACAGAGCAGCAACCTGTGGAAACTTCACGACGCATCTCTTCACACGGCAATGTATAGTATCCTTTCCCCTCGTTGAATACAATGCTGCATGCACGACTTATATCTTTTTTAAAATATAAATGCATTCATATTCAAACAATAATTTTGACAGGTTTTTATTGCGGACTTTTTAAGCGGAAATTAATTTTCTCGCTTGGGCAAAAGCAACCAACTTCGAAATTCACATTTCAATGGTATCGCGCAAAAACAGGCAGGTAGCATTATACTGCCAGCTTTCTTAAACTGCTGATCCAATCGTCTAATATTACTTCTATGGTGCGGCACTACATTCTACCAAAGACGATATTCACGTTGAACACGTGTCATGCATTCATATTCTGCAAGCCACAGGACAAACTGAAATTTCAAATGTTTGAAATTCTTATGGGACCAAACTACGTTGGTCAGCAGTCCCTAGACTTACAAACTACTTGCACTAAGTTAAACTAACCTGAGGACAACACGCACATCCATGTCCTAGGGGGGATTCGAACCCCCGACGCGGGAGGCCGCGCGGTCCGAAACGTGGCGCTCCAAACCGCTCGGCTACTGCCGCGCGGCAAACTGAACTTTCCTCCGCATCGTCCACATACTGACTGAACTGTCCTGGCCTGCTGCAGCACGTAATTAGCTTAATTTCATTGTTGCGTCATTACCTGTGCAATCACAACGATGAAAACTACGTAATACGATACTGAAGAGCTTTTATTACCCGCAGGGGGCTCAGGGTTCTTTCGTGAGTACGTACGTGGCGAGCATAACATATGTTCCCGAAGTAGTGCAGTCTTTCTTCCTTCCCCTTCTCCATGTGTCCCATCCTCACTCCTTCCCCACCCCAGTGGGGGACTGATGACCTTCACTGTTTGGTCCCCTTGTACCAAACAAACAACCAGTTTTTCTTACATACAGTGAAGGTTTCAAATTTCTGTGTTGTTTTGAATCCTTTCTGTGAGCGATTAAAACTGAAAACTGCACAGTGACTTCACGGACAAACTGTTGATAGAAGCAGGTAACCAAAAGGTTAGCAATTCGCGGTCGAATAGATCTCATTAAACATTATTTCATGATTTTAAAACTTTCTTTAGATATCCCTTGAAAGGACCACTGTGTCGTATATTTGGAGTCCTGAGGAGAACACGTAGTAGAAATTTAAGAATATTATGTAATGTTGTTGTTTTATTATTAATTTGCTAATGTACTATTAAACCGGATATATGAAAATGAAAAGATTTGTGGGGTGAATTTAGCTTTGACCTGATATTAGGATTGCGAGAGCTAGCTGTTGTTTCTCTCTCTAGTTTCACTATAGGCGAACACCCCTGCCTGTTCCCTTCTTAAATTTCTTTTAACAGAACCTCCTCCATATTACCATGGATACCGTGAATCAGTTCTTGGTTGTAAGAAGACTACGGATCGCGCGAAGGGCCTAATTGCTGCTACCGCACTGAGTAACATGGGTCAGTTCTATAAGAGTTATTTCACCAGCCTATCGTCTTCTTCAGTAGTTGTCCCAGCCCATAAAACAGCACGCAGTTCTTTAGTTCTTGGTCTTGAGACTGAAATTATGTTGGATAGCTAGGAACTGTCTATCTCCTTAGTAATGAACCAAAGATAATAGGGTGCCAACTATTATATTAATCACAACCGCAGAAAATTAGCAAACTGCACTTAATGAATTATATTGTTCGTTATCTCTGCATTAAAGTTCATGACTATTCAATAAAAAAATTAATCTGCTGTGACCGACAACTGTATGAACGTCGGATCTCAACTGATCTCAGAAGTGCGATCAGTGTAGACTTCTCCTCGTCCTAGCTGCCGCCAAAATATGGAAGACGCGTGTTATCTGCCTTTCGTTGGTGTATTGTTCTCCTTTACATTGAGCTTAACATTGAGGGGTTCGGTACTTAGCATTTTACCTGGGTTCTACAAAAAATGGTCAAATGTCTGTAAATCTATCGGACCAAACTGCGTGGTCATCAGTCCGTAGCTTACAAACTACTTAAACCTAGGTAAACTAACCTATGGGCAACACACACACCCATGCCCCAGGGAGGACTCGAACCTCCACGGCGATCAACCGCGCGCTCCGCAGCGAGGTGCTTTAGACCGCTCGGCTACTCCACCGCGGCTGGGTTCTACAATTAGTTTATTAAACAGTGATTAAAAGAGACAGGCGACAGCAATATATACTCCTGGTAATTAAAATTGCTACACCACGAAGATGACGTGCTACAGACACGAAATTTAAGCGACAGGAAGAAGATGCTGTGATATGCAAAAGATTAGCTTTTCAGAGCATTCACACAAAGTTGGCGCCGGTGGGGACACCTATAACGTGCTGACATGAAGGAAAGTTTCTAACCTTTTTCTCATGCACAAACAGCAGTTGACCTGCATTGCCTGGTGAAACGTTGCTGTGATCCCTCGTGTAAGGAGGAGAAATGCATACCAACACGTTTCCGACTTTGATAAATGTCTCATTGTAGCCCAACGCGATTGCGGTTTATCGTATGGCGACATTGCTGCTCGTGTTGGTCGCGATCCAATGACTGTTAGCAGAATATGGAATCGGTGGGTTCAGGAGGGCAATACGGAACGCCGTACTGGATCCCAACGGCCTCGTATCACTTAGAAGTCGAGATGATAGGCATATTATCCGGATTGCTGTAGTGGATCGTGCAGCCACGTCTCGACCCCTGAGTCAACAGATGGGGACGTTTACAAGACAACAACCATATGCACGAACAGTTCGACGACGTTTGCAGCAGCATGGACTATCAGCTCGGAGACCATGGCTGCCGCTACCCTTGACGCTGCATCACAGACAGGACTGCCTGCGATGGTGTACGCAATGACGAACTTGGGTGCACGAATGGTAAAACGTATTTTTTCGGTTGAATCCAGGTTCTGTTTACAGCATCATGATGGTCGTATCCGTTTTCGGCGAAATCGCGATGAACGCACATTGGAAGCGTGTATTCGCCATCGCCGTATGACCTGGCGTGATGGTATTGAGTGCCATTGGTTACACGTCCGGTCACCTCTTGTTCGCATCGACGGCACTCTGAACAGTGGCCGTTACATTTCAGTTGTGTTACTACCCGTGCCTCTACCCTTCACTCGATCCCTGCAAAACGCTACATTTCAACAGGATAATGCACGACCGAATGTTGCAGGTCGTGTACGGGCTTTCCGGATACGGAAAATGTTCGACTGCTGCCCTGGCTAGCACATTCTCCAGATCTCTCACCAATTCAAATCTTCTGGTCAATGGTGGCGGAGCAACTGGCTTGTTACAATATGCTAGTCTCTTCTCTTGATGAACTGTGGTGTCGTGTTGAAGCTGCATGGACATCTGTACCGGCACCCGACATCCAAGCTCTGTTTGACTCAATTCCCAGGCGTATCAAGGCAGTTATGTCGGCCAGGTTGTTGTTTTGGGTACTGATTTCTAAGGATCTACGCACCCAAATTGCATGAAAATGTAATCACATGTCAGTTCTAGTATAATGTATTTGTCCAATGAATACCCATTTATTATTTCCCTTTCTTCTTGATGTAGCAATTTTAATGGCCAATAGTGTACGTCGGCCAATTAGCGTGAGTTACAAGCAATTCAGGTTTTTTCTACATTTCTTCCCATGGGAACCGAACCTCCTGATAGCAGCTGTTACGCTTATCACACTACTTGGTCCATCTTGCTACTTGTTCTAACTTTGAAACACGTCTACAGAATGTGTGGTTGTGTTCCATTCTGATTTATTCATTAACCTAAAGTGTTCCTTCACCATTAATGTTATCTATCTATGTGTTATTTATTTTATTCTTTTAATTAATGATCAATACCCTGTGTTCATATATGTTTGACCCATATTTATATAGTTTCCACCCATGTGACTGAACTTGTGTGTTCATGTGAATGTGGAAGGTTGCTCTTAATATTGACCGACTGCCTCGCAATGGCTTACAGTCGCCGCCTCCCCCTTTAGGTCTAGTTTTGCTGTAGTTAAGAACGCGTGGCTTCGTTTGTCGTGTGCGCTGGCGTCTGCTGGATGGCCAGAGACAATCTTACTTGGCAAGATGGCGAGGGGCCGTGTTCTTAGTGTCGTACCATCCTAATCTTGTACGAAAGAGCTGACAGGAGACCACTCTGGCAGCGGTTGAAGAGGGAATTGTCTTTGCCAGGAAGCAAGCGTTGGTAAACACTAGTCTCTGAATGCACTCTGCGTCGCTTTTAGCGCGCTCTAAATCCGGTGTATGGCGGGGGGGAGGTTTTTCCGAGGCCCTAGAGCTTCACTCTTGGTTCTGGCTCTGATGACGGTGGAAGAAAATACTCCACCGAATCATGCTGAGGGAAAGGCATGCTGTTAGGACTTTGCTTTCTTTGTGATCAGGCTGTCTTGGTTTTCAGTGAGAGTTTTCTTGAGTAATCCTTATGCAATGTGATGAGAAGTGTTTCCTAAATTACAGAACTTGTGTAATTCAGTGTAAATTTATTATCGAGTCCACTACACTCAGGAAGCGGCTACACGGGTAGCGGGGGCTGTGTGGCGTGGACTGGGCGGTTTTTTAGGTTAGATGGCCTCGGGAATACACAAAATGGGTTTCAGTTTCAAAGGGGGCAGGTCAGACACGGGAAGAAAGTAGACATAAAAACCATTGGTGTAACAGTTGTAAATTGTCGTAGCTGTGTTGGGAAAATTCCCAGCTCCAAGCGCTGATAGAAAGTACTGAGGCACAAATCGTTATAGGTTCTGAAAGCTGGCTGACGCCTGAGATAAATTCGGCCGAAATTTTTTCAAAGGGCCAAATGGTCTTCAGAAAAGATAGAATAAATAAAACAGGGGGTGGCGTGTTTATTGCTGTTACAAACGGTTTATCCTGCAACGAAATTGAGGCAGATACTTCCTGTGAATTGGTCTGGGTAGAGGTTATACCTGACCACCGAAATAAATTAATAATTGGATCTTTTTATCGGCCCCCTGACTCAGACGATGCGGTTGCAGAAATGTTCAAAGAAAGCTTGAATCATATTTCAAATAGGTATCCGAAGCATACTGTTATAATCGGTGGCGACTTTAATATACCCTCGATATGTTGGCATAATTACGTATTCAAAACCGGGGGCAAATATAAAACATCGTCCGAACTAGTTCTGAATGCGTTTTCTGAGAACTACTTCGAACAGTTAGTTCATGAACCCACTAGAATAGTACGTGGTTGCGAAAATACTCTTGATCTCCTAGCAACAAATAATCCCGAGATAGTAAAGAGCATCAAAACAGATACAGGGATTAGCGAACATCGAGTTTTAGTAGCGAGACTGAAATTCCCAAATGCACCAAAAATAAACGAAAAATATATCTATTCAATAAAGCAGATAAAAATTCGCTTCACGCTTTCCTGAGTGATAGTCTCCAGTCCTTCAAAACTAAAAATGCGAGTGTAGATCAGTTGTGGCTTACATTCAAAGACATAATATCAGTAGCAATCGAGAGATTTATACCAAATAAATTAATAAAAGAGGGGGCTGACCCCCCGTGGTACACAAAACAGGTCAGATCACTGTTGCAGAAACAAAGAAAAACGCATGCAAAATTTAAAAAGACACAGAATCCGCAAGACTGGCAATCTTTTACTGAAACTCGCAACCTAGCGCGGACTTCAATGCGAGAATCTTATAGTTGTTTCCACAACGAAATCCTGTCTCGTAATCTTGCAGAAAATCCAAAGAAATTCTGGTCATATGTGAAGTACACTAGCGGCAAAACACAAACAATACCTTCACTACGCGATAGCAATGGTAATACTACCGACGACAGTACTGCTAAGGCAGAATTACTAAACACAGCTTTCCGAAATTCTTTCACCAAAGAAGACGAAGTGAACACTCCAGTATTCAATCCAAGAACAGCTGCCAGCATGCGAAACTTAGAAGTAGATGTTCCTGGAGTAGTAAAACAACTTAAGTCACTAAACAAAAATAAATCTTCCGGGCCAGATTGTATACCAACTAGATTCCTCTCAGAGTATGCTGATGAAATAGCTCCGTACTTAGCTATAATTTACAACCGATCACTCAGCGAAAAATCCGTACCCAAAGACTGAAAAGTTGCCCAAATTACTCCAATATTCAAGAAAGGCAATAGGAGTGATCCCCAAAATTACAGGCCTATCTCATTGACGTCGATTTGCAGTAGGATTTTGGAACATATACTTTGTTCGAATATTATGTACTACCTCGAAGAGAACGACCTATTAACCAATAGTCAGCACGGATTCAGAAAGTATCGCTCTTGCGAAACACAGCTTGCCCTTTATTCACATGAAGTGTTAAGTGCCATCGACAAGGGATCTCAAATCGATTCCATATTTCTGGATTTCCGGAAGGCTTTTGATACTGTACCCCACAAGCGGCTTCTAATGAAATTGCGTGCTTATGGAATATCTCCCCAATTGTGCGATTGGATTCACGATTTCCTATCAGAAAGGACACAGTTCGTTGTAATTGACGGTAAGCCATCGAGTAAAACAGAAGTGATATCTGGCGTTCCACAGGGAAGCGTTATTGGTCCCCTACTCTTCCTCGTGTTTATAAACGATTTAGGAGATAATCTGAATAGCTCCCTTAGACTGTTCGCGGATGATGCTGTCGTTTATCGGTCAGTGAAGTCAACAGAGGATCAAAAGCAACTGCAAAGCGATTTAGACAAAATTTCTACTTGGTGCGAAAATTGGCAATTGACACTAAATAAAGAAAAGTGTGAAGTAATACACATGACCACTAAAAGAAATCCGCTGAACTTCAATTACGCGATAAATCAGTCAAACCTTAAGGTCGTAAATTCTACCAAATACCTAGGAGTTACAATTACGAACAACTTTGACTGGAGAGAACACATAGAAAATATTGTGGGGAAGGCGAACCAAAGGTTACGTTTCATTGGCAGAACGCTTAGACGATGCACCAGCTCCACCAAAGAGACTGCCTACATCACACTTGTGCGTCCTCTCTTGGAGTACTGTTGCCCCTTGTGGGACCCTCACCAGGTGGGACTGACGGAAGATATTGAGAAGGTTCAGAGAAGGGCAGCTCGTTTTGTTTTATCACGTTACGGGGGGGAAAGCGTCACGGAAATGTTGCACGAATTGGGGTGGAAATCATTAAAAGAAAGACGTTATTCATTGCGGCGTGATCTGTTTGCGAAGTTTCAATCACCGACTTTTACTTCTGAATATGGAAATATTTTGCTAGCACCCACCTACTTAGGGAGACATGACCATCCCAATAAAATAAGAGAAATCAGATCGAAAACGGAACGATTTAGGTGTTCTTTCTTCCCGCGCGCTATTAGAGAATGGAACGGTAGAGAAAAGTTATGAAGGTGGTTAATGAACCCTCTGCCAGGCACTTAAATGTGATTTGCAGAGTATCGATGTAGATGTAGATAGATGTAGATGTAGATCTGCATTTTCATTCCACTGATGATGTTGTGTCTAGTTTGGCTCAAGTTACAATACACGTTTGAGGCCTTCAGCCTTCGTGTAAATTCAGTGTGTTTGAATTTCCTTGCTGTTTTTAACTAACATTTTCACACCATTTCTGTATTAGCGAGTATGCTAAATATTTCTTAGATTTTCTTGTTTGATTCCGTCTTGCCTGTCTTCTAAGACCGATTGGTTTCGTAACAGTTGTTACTTCAGGCTTCAGCCATGGTTTTATAAATACTAGCCTTCTTCTACACGAATTCTCGCATGTGATCTATTCACTTATTCTGAATTAATTTACTTTGTAAATTCTATGTAATTTGGCAAGGTCACCAACCAAGTGGAACTTAAGAATATTATGCCGCTCGCTGCCTCGTTTAGTGCAAAGTATACTTAAATTTGTGATCAAGACACGAGCCATCTCGTCAAGACAGCGCCGATGCTTTGTTTCGCTGCTGTTATCGAGTGTTCCCACAGAGTAATGTATCACCAAGCATTACATGGATGTTTGTGAATGAATGAATGTGCTTTCAGCTACCCTTTGTGTGTTTGCAAATTTCCTCCCACGTTACCTCCATATCCATAAAGGACAGAAACAATTTTATTACAGGCAGTAACTATATGATTTAATACACTTTTATACAATGTGTTTGCTTAATTTGGTAACCCCACATTTAGTTGCTTCTTCATTTTTCTGAAAAGATTATGATTTTAAATTATCAAACATTTGCTTTATGATTTCATGCTCCCATCACATGTTTAATTATCTATTCATTTATTTTTTGACATTCATTTTGTGTTTGTTAAGACGTTGGCTGCTCCCTTAAGGAGTGAGCAGTTAGATCAATTTCCTTTGCACATGTGCTGTGGCCACTTATCAGGTAATTTAGAGCAGCATTAAGCGTTTTAACTTACATTTGCAGATCTCAACTGCCTGAGATCTTGCTCATTTTAATAACAGCCTACTTTCAACTTGCTCTGCAGAAGCGATTCTCAAGCTAGAAATATTAAAATATTGACAACTGTGTCATCTTTTAGTGTTCCTTGTTACACATCTTTACGCAATACACAATGTATGTGAGCAGTATTCGGCAGGGTGAAGATGAAATAGTCAGTTACCATAGCCAATTGTGGGCAAGCGCTCTACGTCTGAGCTATCTCGACATGACTCATGGCCTATCCTCACAACTTTACTCTTGCCAGTACCCTGCCTCCTACTTTCCAAACTTCACAGAAGTTCTCCTGCTAACCTTGCAAGACTAGCACTCCTGTAAGATAGGATACGATGGAGACATGATCCTGCCACAACCTAATGGATGTTTCCAGAATGAAACATTCGCTCTGCTACAGAGTGTGAGCCGATATGAAACATCCTGGGAGATTACTCACGAAAGGCTAAGGTCCCAGGTTCGAGTCCCGGTTCCAGCACACAATTTTAATCTGCCAGGAAGTTTCAGTCTCAATGTTGTTAACATAGGTTTTTGCTTCTTTCAATGAATACGTGAAACTTCAGCACCATCATCTTCAGCATTATCATTCAAATAGCTAAGCGTAACATTGCAGAGCGATATGAAGTGAAACGAACACGTGATGACAGTTGTGAGAAAGGCGGACAGCCGACTGCGTTTTATTGGGAGAATTTTGGGAAGATGAACTTCATATGTAAATGACGCCCCGTATAAAACGCTTGTACGACCACGTCTTGAGTATTGCTCAAGTGTTTGGGACCCACAGCGGATCGGTTTAAAGGAAGACTAGAAGCAGTTCCGAGGGGGAACTACGTTCGTTTCTCGTAGGTTCGACCAATGCGCGAGTGTCACAGATGTGCTCCGGGAACTCAAATGGGAATCGTTGTAGGAAAGAAGATATTCTTTTCGAGAAATTCTGTTGAGGAAATGTAGAGGGCCGGAGTTTGAAGCTGAGTGTAGTACAATCTTACTGCCGCCTACTTACATTTCGCGTAAAAACCACAAAGACAACATAAGAGAAATTAGGTCTCGTACAGAGGCGTATAGACATTCTTTTTCTTTCTGGGAGTGCAGTAGGAAAGTAAATCTCTGGTACTGTTACAGTGTACCCACCGCCACGCACTTTATGATGGATTGCGGAGTATATATGTAGCTACAGATATAGATATGAAACAAATATGAAAGCCTGCTTCATACACTTTTACCACAACTGACAATACCCCAGTAGAAAATATACGAAATGTGTGAATTACGAACATCAAGAATCAAATAATTGGCATTGAACAACATCATTATATTTTAGCTCGCTGATCGGTAGATGCGCATAGCCACCGAGATGATTAAAGGGACAAGTTTACTTTCGAAAGTAATCGCCCGTTTTTTCTTTACTGTTGATCAGCGAGTAAAGTACATTTTATTGTGAACTTTGTTATTACGTACGAAATTATCGTACAGCTGCATACGACCGTAACATGAATTTCGTACATCTTTCGAATGCATCAAACTATAGCAAATGTACGATAAATATCGTACGGTTGTGAACACTGGTCTGTACTGAGGAAAGTGAATAGGATAGCTGCAAGCTAAAAGTATCAAAATTGTCTGATAATATTTGTAAAAAAATTAATAAAAGATTAATTAATTAATTAATTAAAATAAAAAAAATTAAAAAATAATGAACTGTTTGTAAATTTATGGGACTTCACTAACGAGGTTTTCATTCCCTATGTTTATATAGTACATAAACTAACTTTAACTAACTAATCTAAGGACAACAGAAACACGCATGGCCGAGGGAGAACTCGAAACCCTGCGGAGAGCAACCGTGGGCTTCGCAGGAAAAGGCTCTTAGAGCACTCGGCCATTCCCCCGCGGATAATATTTGTAGACTGACTAATTTAATTCGAGACGGTTGTTTCCTAGCTGGCTTCAGTCAAATCTGGCAACGATAGGCACGCCACCTGGTGCTCCCTGGCAGAGCATTTGACCGAGGCCGTGGCTTGAGCAGCAGAAGCCTTGAGAGCCCCCCTACTGACTGGGAGCAGTTAAGTGGCGGCCCCGCAGACAGCGCTGACAACTGTTGGACCGGCCAGCCCGCCTGCTCTGTCCAGACGCCGCAGATGGGCCGCGGCCACATCAAACGCGGCCGCAGACACCGCAAGCGGCGACCCACCCCACACCACACCACTCCTCCCATCGGCCTGGCTCCGATTCGCCTCTCCACTGTCGCTGGAACTGCCGGCGGCAGACCTCTCTCACGGCGAAGCCACTACAACGTCACACACATCTATTGCCTACTTCGACCAGATGTGCACCATTTATTAATATGCAGTTATTTACCGATGCGAACCATCTATGCAACTGAAGTAAAACAAATTCTTTTCCCATACGCATTTCCCCTTTATTTGCAGAGCATCTTCAGTGGCCGGGAATGATAGACGACAATCAATATATCCACGTGTGTGCTGCCTTTCTATAGTGTCCAACTGGCACAGTATTTCGGCGATCATACCTGTCGCCATCATCAGGTGTACTGAGCTCCTGGAAACGCGCCGGCATGGAGACCGGCACGCTACGGATGCTCGAAGGGAACTGGGTTCTAGTCCGGTATCGGGCGATTTAAATACCCTCCGCCCGGGGAGCGCCGCCTCCGCGGTCCGCGCCCCGCGCCGCGGTCGCGCAGTGGAACTGATTGCGACGGCGTCTGAGATGACGTCGGTGTCGGTGTCGGTGGTCGTCACTTCGTTACGTTTGCTAGGTTTACTCCAGTGGATATTTTGATTATCAAATACGCCGGGGGAAACTCAAGAATCACATAGACGATAATGTTTTTCAAAATTTCGTTTTTCTATTATTTATTTTAATTTACTGTGGTGTCGCACAAGTCCAAAGTGCGCGCCACCTACTTTCGCCGCGCGCCGCCATGCACGCACGGCGCGGCGTTCTTACGACGACAGCCACGAGCGCCCTCTGCTGCAACTCCGCTCGTGGCCACCACTCAACGACATCGTTCACTTGGAACTGAGATAGGAACCAGTTAACACTTCGCTATCGGATAGGAACTAGGCAGGCCTCAAGCTCAACTATGTATCAGCATTCTGCAGTACTGATCTATGTAAAAGTTAAGTATTGTATAAATTCTGTGCAATATATATCGCGTTCTAATTTACTCTAGTGTTTCTAGTTTCTGCTGACCCACTGGCTGCTCACCTTAGTACCGGCACAAGCGTCCTACCTTTATTCCTGTGTCGGTACTTTTCTACTCGGCCACCGACACCTACCACGGAAACGAGACACAAAAGCGGCGACGAGGCTGGGACACAAAAGCGGCGACGAGGCTGGGACACACAATTTACTATTTTATTTATTTATTTTACGTTTTAAGCGGTTTCGATTACAAACAGGTCTGGCGCGTTTTCTAAGTATGACTAATGATATCTTGATTGTATTAAAGCTTACAGTCGCCGTAGATGCTGATCCAAATGTGTTCTTTGTTTCCTCAGGTTGCAACTCTTATGTCTTTCTTTTTTACTTTCTCTCAAATGGACCCCCCATTCGTTGCTCGCCCTCGGAGGTTCTAGTCCTCCCTGGGGCATGGGTGTTCAAATGTTCAAATGTTTGTAAATCTATCGGAACAAACTGCGTGGTCATCAGTCCGTAGCTTACAAACTACTTAAACCTAGGTAAACTAACCTAAGGACAACACACACACCCATGCCCCAGGGAGGAATCGAACCTCCACGGCGAGCAACCGCGCGCTCCGCAGCGAGACGCTTTAGACCGCTCGGCTACTCCACCGCAGCGGCCTTAGTTTAAGTAGTTTGTAAGTTACGGACGGATGACCACGCAGTTTGGTGTGATAGATTTACGAACATTTGAACATTTGACCTACCATTCCAGCATACCGGAACTAGCCATATACCATTTTTTTCCTGTGATGTTTTTGTTGTAGATGGTGCTGCCAACTGTTGAATGTCTGTTTGTTACCTACTGTTAGTATGTGTGTTTTTGCTATCTTTGCTTTATATCGGTGTGTGTGTGTGTGAGAGAGAGAGAGAGAGAGAGAGAGAGAGAGAGACAGAGAGAGATGGGGTGGAGGGGAGAGGGGGGGGAGGGGAAGAGAGGGAGATGTAAGACGGGGATTTGCGTGTTGGTGACAGGACTAGTTATACATAATTTTTTTATAATAATAATAAAAGAATATATTGCTGGTTCAG
This sequence comes from Locusta migratoria, assembly GCA_026315105.1. Taxonomy (NCBI): domain Eukaryota; kingdom Metazoa; phylum Arthropoda; class Insecta; order Orthoptera; family Acrididae; genus Locusta; species Locusta migratoria. The sequence continues at coordinate 274,048,163 of CM048744.1, read as the reverse complement.
TATTTTCCACGATTACGTCGAAAACGAACACACACACACACACACAGGCAAAGCAAAGATAGCGCGCACACACAAACAGTTGGTAACATAAGACGTTCAAAAGATCCATTTGAGATATGGAAAGAAAGAGGAAAAGCAACCAGGGGCAACAAAGAAAACATAAAGAACCACATCTACAAAAACTGAAAATTTTAATAAAATCAAAATATCATTTGTCGTACTCATAAAACGCGCCAGAACTGTTTATAACATAAACCACTGAAAACGTAAATAAATAAATAGAAACGAAATATTGTAAGATATAGTTATGTATATGCCCAGGCCACTGAAATTCCTTGCAAATAAAGGCAAAACATGTATGGCAAAAGAATCTGTTTTATTTCAGTTGCATACACGATTCACATCAATAAGTATCTTTTAATATAAGAAGCAACTGAGGCAAATGACACGACTACACAATGTGGTTTCATAAGTTCGGTGACTACCTTGGTATTACATTTGAATAAATCTTATTTAGTTGTAGGTAGACATGACTGTACGCCTGAATATTTAAAGAGGGAGCAGGTGGCAGTATTATAAGGTGATAATATTAAAAGGCAAAATCTTCATAGGGCATTTCACATCCATAGTTTCGTTGTTGGAGGCATCATTTTTTGTTTAGGTTGTATATTTACTACTATGAAGGAATACACGACATGTAATTAGACAACTGTAAAACGTTTCCTAAATAATGAATCATGTTTGCCAATGCTGTTGTTAACTGCTACACAACTGCTTAACTAACACTCGAATGATTGTTTTCAAACTAGCAACTCATTTACTAGGTAGCAACCAAATAATATCCATTCCGTGTCGATCCCCGACACTGTCTTTACGACTTCACTCCTAAATAAAAAAACGTCACATAGATTGATGCTGTACACCTGAATACACTTAAAAATGCTGAAATATCCTATAATTAAGAGGTAAAAACTAAAGTTTAACTCCACAAAACAATTATTCCTAGTAAAATGTATGTTTGCCTTGAATCTGGCGACATTCAAATATTCCAGTTTTGCTCATCAATTACTACAAAATTATACCTCTTAGCGTCTTCCAACGAACTTTACATTTTATCTCAAATCTCAAGGAAATATTTTTTCAGTGTCATCCGCAACTCCCCTCCCCTAGAAAATGACATTTGATGGAAGGGAGAAAGCTTATCGCTTACTAAATTTTCGCTCTACGTGCATTCAAACTTCAGTATCTTCGGCGACTTTTTAATTTATTAGATTTTATCTACTAACTCTATTGCAAATACAGTTTGCAGACCATATCCACATATATCAGTGAATGCACCAGCAACATTACATCAATGTACAGCAGGCAGTTCTGGAGAAATAACGTCATAAAAATGAAACGCTGTGAAGACCTGATTTTGCTTCACATGGAGCGCAAATCAACTATACTATAGTCTTCAAATACTTCATAATGAGAGCACTTTGCAACTTCCAACACTTTAAACATAATTTCAATCATTTTTATGCTAATCATCAAGAATAAAGTAATTGCAGCGCTATTGTGTTTGTTGCATTGAATTGGAAAGAACATATGACATGCCGTAATGCCATTCGTTTTTTTTTTTTTTTTTTTTTTTTTTTTTTTTTTTTTTTTTTTTTTTTTTTTGCCGTCTTGAAGGGCCACGTTCCCTTCATCAGGTGGAGATACAATAATGCAGTGGTTCCCATACTGTGGGTCACGTACCATTAGTGGATCGCATTATCTATTTCGGTGGGTCACGAGACGCGCTTGCTTACGGCCTTACAGTAACTGTTAATTCGTTACACCAGAGTTACTATAGCCATGATAATATTTTCCACCTCTTAAGCAAAAGTCTCAATATCTATCGCTTTCTTATTTCAAATGATGATGGTCATGGACCAATGTTTTAAGGTTAAAGTTATTTTGGATTATCAACGATAATTCAGTTGCTTTGACAAACATTGTCTCATACCAAAGGTATTGAATATACAGAGAGGTGTTGTATTAAAATTTGTGCTGTGGCCAGGATTCGAACCGGAGCCCTCTGGCTTACTACTGCGTAGTAAGCAGGAGGTCGCAAGTTCGGATCCTGAAAAGAGCACAAATTTTAATTCAACGACTCTCCTTGTATTCGATAGCTCTAATATTTTCACGTTACTCCTACTGACTTATCGATTTGCTATGCGTATTACTTAATACTGGTTCTCATTATAGTAGTTGCTTTGCAATCTTAGAAACTGTCAGCAACCGAGTAAGACTTCCTCATGGAACAAACTTATGTTCCTTCATTCAACACTTTATTTAAAGACTCAAGCATAATCCCATTTTAAATCAGAAAAGAGAGTATCGAAGGTTGTAAATATATCTTTGAAGGAATGAATGAGTTCCGCAAGTGCGTTCTTATGCGATCACCCCTTTTTTACCTTTTTTCCTTTGTGTATATAAAAAACTAACTGCATAGTTATTTACGATTAAAATAAGAAGCTTCGGTTAAGAGATGGAGATGGAAACAAGTTGCGGAAAATTTTCCAGAAATTGTAGGTCTCACTACCAAAAAGATTGGGAACTCTGCAGAAATGTAATTCTTCAAACAGGAGAAATAGTCAGTTCGAATGATACATCGCAACTAAATATCAGAGTCACTGAATCACATCTTCCTAATAATAAGTTTCTAATGTTTAATCTATCACGAATCAACTGCAATTTCGCAAGAAAAATTCTCCGTTCAAATATTCATATCTGCAATGAAATTATGTATGTAAAAAGTCAGGAATACCCTACTGCTACGTCCAACACCTGAAACCTTTCCTTAGTTCATCAACACTGAAATAGGTTTGTTAGTGGGTTTTGTGAGTAGATTGCAGAAATGTACTTGTTGTGGATGTCGTATGCAGTTTCCGATAAATACTCGCGTTCTTCGTCAGAGAAGTTGCGACGCCAGAAGATAAAGTTACCTTGTTTTCGCTTCTCTGCCGGCATGGGGGCCAGTTTACATGCGAATCGCGGGGGAGAGATTGGATTGTCAGTGGGTAGATAGACGTGAAATCCACGTAATCAGAGAGGACGTGTAGCAGGGATCGGTAATACTTGTAATTATTTAAATGATGTATTGATGGAGAAATTGTTAGAGAACAATACTATGAGAGGATTTACTATTTGGAATGAAAAGTAACAGTTTCAATAACGTCATTGCAGCTTAGTTAGGAATTTCTTATTGAATGAGACATTCACAACAAGTACGTTAAATTTTAATTTCTATAAGTTTTTCATATAACAGAGAAGAATTTCATATTACACACTACAATGTTTGATTTCAAGAACAGTTTCTTAATTAGATGTTTTTATGATAGTTACAGACATGCTACTTAAAAATTGGTAAACCCTATTAAAAAGATTTGGTTTATGTTCTAGGAGGCGATCCAATTATGACATTGTAGAAAGATATAGAAAAGCCAAGATCGCTGATCACTAATTTTTATTTTAGACGACCGGTTTCGCTGAACTATGTCAGCATCATCTGGTCCAATAAAATCATTTTACAAGACCATAATCTGTTAAAAAGGAATGACGGAAATTTAAAACATGCATGTCATTATAATAAAACGAGAAGATACTTCAATTAAATCCGTAAGAGCAAGATCGGGCATATTTAGAGATGAGACATACCTTGTAATGTCAATCAGTTGTTATATAACATAATTTACAGTGCATAGGTGCACTATGTCATTATAATAAAACATAATTATCACAGTGAGTAACAATAGCAAACTGATACATGATACAAGTCAAGGATAAAAGAATATGACGCCAGATGGCAGCACACACCAATGTAATATTAAAACCACAATGAGGTTAAAAACGTGTTGTACAGATTATAAAAATAAAAATAATTAGAAGTCATTTCTAAAAATAGACTAATATTTACGTTGATGGCGTAATTAAGTTTCTTCATACCACAAAAATATCTGTATAAACTGACAGTCCGTTATAAACGAAAAAATAACACAGTTACAATGTAGCGGTCATACAATATTGGTTTGTGCATACGGTAAGAATATATGTATAAAACGACAGTCGATTAAAAATTATACAACAGTGGCCACAATGCAGTGGTGATACAATATTGGTTAATGCATATCACAAAATATTTGTATAAAACCACAGTCAAGTGTAAAAGAATATACAACAGTGTCTACAATGTATCAGTCATAAGATATTGGATAGTACATAAAACACAAACATCTGTATAAAAAGACAGTCAATTATAAAAGAATACAGTGCATCAGTTACGAAATATAGATATGGCTGCAACAACACAATAGGTCATCCAACACAGCACAAGGTTGTAAAAGAATATACAACAGTAATTTCAGTGTAGCAGTCATACAATACTGGTCGTGCATAAAACAAAAATATCTGTATAAAACAACCATCAATGTAGTGGTCAACAATGCCGGTTTTTGCATACCATAAAAAGATCTACATAAAACGAAAGTTAATTATAGAAGTATAGAACAGTAGTTACAATGTACCGGTAATAAAATATTGGTTTGTGCATATCACAAAATATCTGTATAAAACTCCAGTCAATTATAAAAGAATATATACAGTGTCTACAACGTATCAGACTTACAATACTGGATAGTATATAAAACATAAACGTCCGTATAAAAAGATAATTATAAAAGAATACATGACAGTAGCCGCAATGCAGCAGTCACGAAACATAGACATGGCCGCAACACCACAATAGGTCAACCAACACAGCACAAGGTTTTGGTTATGGATCGGACCAAATGCTTTTTAAAGGGGAAACAGCTGAAGGTTTAGGTAGGAAACTGCTCCAGATCTAAGTTTTAGATATGATGTTTAATGTTTAGCTTGGAGATGTGACTTAATATTGAGGTTTTGGATATGAAACGGAGCGTTTGGGTTGAAGATGTGATATACTATGAAGTATGTGATATGGTATTCAAGGTTGAGGATGAAGTGTGGTATAATGTTCAGATATTAGATAGAACTTTAAAGATTTTGGGTGGCAATGTGGAATATCAATACGTGATTGTTAAACACAGTGTCTAGGTTTTAGGGTGGCAAAGTAGTACATGTGATTGTTATACACAGTGACGAGGTTAAAGATCTAAGGTAAAACATAGTAAAAGTAAATGAAATGCTACATATAATTTTTCAATGTTAACTATACACTCTAAAAAAGACTGAGATTTATTATAGTAAGGAGAAGTTGATATATCATTAAAAAAGATCTTTTATCTAGAGAGAGAGTTTTGGTAATCATAATTTACCTAGTAGAATCTTTATTACCCTTCACTGAATTGATTTTGCTCAAAGTAATTTCTCGATCAATAATTTAAAAAAAATGCCTGTATTGTAATGACAACGAATACATTGTACAATGACAATCCACATCTGTAGTTAGAAATTTTGCAACACGCCTTCTCATGAAACGCAGAAAGCAGTAGACAGAGCGTTATCCAGAATTTGTTAAGGTAAATAAATCAATTTACAAAGAGAGTTTGCAAGGCAAACAATAATGGTATAAAGAAAAACGAATTTTTTGAAGTCAATCTCTCTTTAGTGCGTGATTTACTCCTTTTTTTTACGTTTACAGAGATTTTTGCGAAAGAACTCATTTCCTATTGATGTCTCAGTGTTAAAATGGCGTATACTTTCTCACTTTCCCTTTTATTTACAGTCCGTTAACGTTAAACATGAACCCAGCTTTAAGTCGCTCGTATACGCAAATCTCAAATAACAATTCAAGTCGCGACAGTAAGGCTAACCAGAATAATTACCAACTAGACAACAAACATACAAGCTGACAGATTATCAAACCATTTTAGAAAGACACTTTCAAAGTATTCGTGCTTTTGAACAGAAAAAGTTAAGTCATAGAATACTTGAATAAAGCAAGATACAATTCTCATCTTTCAAAGAAACGGTATTTATCTTCTTTACTTTAGGACTGCAAGACTGCAATGTAATTGCTTTGAGTAATAACTTTAATTTTGTTGTAATATTCCTGTACGAAAGTGTACCTGCTCTAGCGATGTACAGTCATTTCTGTCTCGTGAGACTGTAGCAATGGTGGCGACAGAGGATAATCATAGACATGGCAGGTATTTTCTTTGGCACAGAAAGCAACAATACTGCCTTGTTCAATTTTAGCCACGGTGGAATTGTCAAGCGCTCTAAGAGCGCCTTGCTGCAAAGTGCGTGCTAGCTTCCCGTTGGAGGTTCCAGTCCTCCCTCGGGCATGGGTGTGTGTGTTGCCCTTAGGTTACTTTAGGTTAGTTTAAATTATCTGTAAGCCTAGGAACTAATGGCCACAGTAGGTAAATCATATACATTTCAATTTACCAAAATAAATTCTCATTCGAAAGACAATTCGAGGACATGAACATATTAATTTCAGATAAATTGTGTTATTCTACAACCACACATTGCTTTAATCACAAAATGAATGCTCAGACAACAATTAATATAGGCCGTGTAGCATATATTCATAGAATATTTTCTTTCTCAAAACTGATGCATACTAGCTTCTCACAGTACACGGACACTAACAAGACTGCTCCAAGATCACTTTCCTGAACACGTAAGTAACATATTTGCTTCATGCTACTTACCTCTCCATCACCCCGTGGCAATCAAAACAAAGAGCTGTTACCTCTCAGACTGTTGTGTGTACATGCACTTTTTCAAAGATATCTACTCAATATTTGTTCATTGGATGTCTTGATTTTTTTCTTTCTTGATGTTCTGCTGGTTTAGCTCTTGATAAATCATGTGAATCACTTTTCTTTTCTCCTTTACTCTCCTCTCTCGTATTATCTCCTGCATCAAGAAGAACTTCAGTAATTCATTGAAACAATGAACCCCATTTTATTCGTTCCGCCCAACGATCAAGCTCACAAAAATGCTTCCTACACTTTCAGTGCTCTTCACTCGTTACTTCCCTCTTTTTGAGGGTAGAAGAGGGGCAGTCAACGATAAAATATCTTGTAAGAATTTGAAATTAAGAGTGAAACCTTTAGCCAGTCAATAAGTTCTCGCGTTCTCGAATAGTGGGTGACTATAGTTTCATAAGATTCGCATTCTATGATGCGGCAGTTTTCTGTAACTTTCCTTATTTATGAAGTCATATCTCCTAACTGTGTGTCGCACATGATTTTTAGCCGCACAGAGACTCTTTCTAGACAATAAAGAATATACGTCACATGTCACGTTTAAATCAGCCGATTAGTTTAGGATATAAGAACATGATGGCAAGACGTGGCAGATTTTCACTAATTTCATTGTTAGTCATATCTCGTTGATTATTGTCAATGGTGGTTCTTACACGAACAACTATTGTTGTCTGATAGTAACGAATCTTTGTGCCAATTTGGTCCATTACTTAGGAGGAGATGCGGAATACATACATATACACTTAAATACATATTTATATGTGTATATTACAAAAAAAGGAAATTTGAATTCAAATGAAACCCAAGAAATAATGTGCTTGAAGACTGAACTTTAGGATGTGCACAAATATTCAGATAATAAGTGAGGTAAGAATAACTGCAAATTAATAGTTAATTCATCAGTCATGATTGAAAGTCATTGAGTAAGAATTTGTATAGGTTGGATTACCGTCTCTTGTAACAGTAAAAATGAATCTAATTCAGAAGAGAGCTTTTTTAAAAGAAACAAAACGGGCCAGCAGTACAGGAATAATTTTTTTACATATTTTTTTGGTTTTTACTGAATTCGATAATCAACAATACTCATGCTATGGGTTTAGGTTATTCTTAAGTTAAATACTGAGGTTTCCATCTTCATATGTTTTTGTTACCAATTACATTCCAATTTATGCTGTCGTTCTACTTTAGATTATATTTGTAACCGGAAACTCGCCATTCCTATAGCCTGGAGGGACGCGTTCGTGTTTTGTTTTGTTTTTATTTATCATCTGTATGTGTGTTAAATTGCAATTAAGTTGTTTGACTCGCATTGTGTTATGCGTTCATGATTTGTTACTGTTGCAATAGGCGTCAGCTACCAATGTGTGTTTGATGTTCTGACTGTATTGTATGTGTGTGTGGGGGGGGGAGGTGTGTGTGTGGCATAAGTGGCAATGTGAGCGCTACGAAAAACACATGAAGAGGGAAACTAAAAACGTGCGTAATCTCAGTATTTAATTTCATTCAGAATAACTTAAACCCATAGCATGAGAACTTTTCACGATCGAATTTAGTGATAACGAATCAAAAATGTAAAATTAAAAATATTATTGTACATTTGATCACTGAAGATTCTTTGAAACAAAGCGAAACGCATCTGGCCTGGATTAGACTAATTTTACAGCTGCAAAACACGGTAATCTACCCTACACAAATAGTATAACTGCAACTGCGGAGAAGGAGGCCAAAAAATAAACAAAAACGTGTATGTGAAGCCAATTCAATTAATTTATAATCATGAAAGCCTCCGCAAGAAATAGATGGTATACATTTGCACCTCCATATGTATTCCCAAAGTCAATGTACACTTGTTGGTAGGCGGTACTTCCCACTAATGATAGGGATATTTCTTATCTGTTCCATTCTCAAACGAAGGGAATGGAAACGACTCTATAGGACTCTACAAACGTTGTAATCTCTCCTACAGTACTTTCATAGTCCCTGAGCGAAGAATGTAATGGTAGCAATGGAATTAGCTTCCCACAGTTAAGGTTATAAATTTACCTAACGTGTTTCACGTAAAGAGTGCCGCATTTCCTCCAACGATTCCCGCAAATTTTTTCCAGGTGTGTCAGTTAGCCTTTCGTATTGACTGGAAAAAATGGTTACATTCACACCTATGCGCCTCAGTTCGGTCCATGTCTGAAGCCAAGTCTAAAACAATGCCGAAGGCTAGAGCGTTACGTATTAGTAACAGATATTAAGTCACATTCAACTCCAGTTGCAGGTTGTTATGTATCAGAAGCTAACTAAAAAATTTTATCTCTTCTTGACTTCACGTGGTTATAAAAGGTGCTATTTCAGTATAACAATATATTCTGAAGATGGCTCGTATTGTATAGCCGTATCTGGAAATTATTTTCATGAAAATTTGCTGCAAGGACAATTAACTAAATATTTATAAACTTAACATGATCACGATGTCAAATTCCGAAGGTAAATATATTTCATATTTGTTTACTGAGCTGTGAAAACAAATTTTTTCCTGCAAATCTGTAATAATGTCAGTGCTTAAATCTACGTCAGGATCCTTCAGACCAAGGACGTGAGCTGTACAAGTCATTTTCTGCATTGAGGAATCACAGTCGTGTACGTAAAAAATACTATGTAAATAACGCGAATACTTGTGAAAAATATACAATTTGGAAGGCTTCAAATTGTCCTTATGTTAGACAGATCCGTTGCCCCTTTTATATGCAGTATTAATCTGCATCCTTTCAAACTCACCATAGTCTATTCGCTGCTCAACAGATTCGCAATAACTGTCAGCTAGCGAAGTTGCTAATTCGATAGTCTGTTAAATATGAAATGTAATTGAACTCTTAACAGGGAACGGAATTCTCTCCGGTGTTTCTAGTCTGAATTGTTTCTCAATGGCAGGACCTTTATGTTATTATCCCTCTTTTGTTTTCAATGGATGCACCAAGTTCGTTCGTTATTGGATTCCAGTATATTTTATGTCAGAGCATTCGTGTTGGAGAAAACAATGTCTGAATAAAGCTGTGCTTAATATCATAGCCTTTGCTGTGGAGTTATTTTTTCTGTTAATCGTAGCGACGAATATTTTAAAATATGATAACTGGATTCAGAACATGGAACATAAACACAGTGAAATAGATTCATGTAACATATATTGTGTGTGTTAATGTATGCAGTTTTCGTAAATCGTATAGTATTAGGTTAACAGCTTTTCATAAAGGCGTATTCCCTTAGGATTATTTGTTTGTATGTGTGTGTGTGTGTGTGTGTTTGCTTTATACGTGCTTAACTGTTGTTTGACTGTTTTCTTTCCAATACGATAAGTAATCCCAAATATTTTGATTCAGTCGCAAGGATTGCAGGCCGGCCGCGGTGGCCGAGGGGAGGCGGCGCGCCAGTCACGGTCTGCAAGGCCACTACGGTTGGGGGTTCGAATCCCCACTCGGACATGGATATTTGTGCCGTCCTTAGTGTTAGCTAGTTCGTAAGTAGTTTGTAAGTTTAGGGACTGATGACCCTGTAGTTAAGTCCCATAAGCTCTACAAACAGTTGAACATTTGTTAAATGAAGTCAGAACATCGACATAAAATTCGATTTCGTACCGGTCACCGAGAATGGGCAGCGGCCGCTGTTCAATTTCTAGATAATACACAAGGTATTCTTTTACACTCAAAGACCACGCTGATGTAAATACTGTGACTGCACATTTATGACGGTGATCACATTAGAAATGGTACCGATATAATTAATTGTTTCCCGAAACTTCAGCATTACCAATTTTCTTTTTATTAACGCATCTGACATATATTTTTTATTATTATTAACGCATCTGACTAACTTGAAATTAAATTCATTCAGAAAATAAAAATGATAACTTTTTTCAACACTTTGACTGTTGACAATAATAGAAATGTTTACGACAGATAATTTCCTACTTTCTCACTAATCAAATTCTAATACGATATACTTTCTGCGCACTCGAAAGTGCACTTCTTGCAATGCAATCTTGAAACACATGCAATTACGCAGATTTCACACTTGTAAAACAATGTGGGGTAAAATTATACTTTGTAACTACAATAGCAAAGCTGAAGGATATGTTACCAATGGCGTAGCTATGTCTTCAAGGGCCACGGGGCAAAAATGACATTCGCTTATTTAGAAACGCTTTTCTTCCCATAGCCATTCTGCATTTTATATCTTCTTTACTTCGCCCATCAGAAATTATCTTGCTACCCAAATAACAGAATTCATCTACTACTTTTATTGCCTCATTACCTAATCTAATTCCTTCAGCATCGCCTGATTTTCTGACATTGCATTCCATTACCTTCGTTTTACTCTTGTTAATGTTCATCTTATATCTTCCTTTCAAGACATTGTCCATCCCATTCAATTGCTCTTCCAGATCTTTTGCGGTCTCTGACAGAATTACTATGTCATCGGCATACCGAAATGTTTTTATTTCTTCTCCCTGCACTTTAAAGACCTCTCCAAATTTCTCCTTCCATTCCTTCACTGCTTGGTCAATGTCCAGATTGAACAACATTGGGGAAAGGCTACAACCCTGTCTTACTCCCTTCCCAACCTCTGCGTCCCTTTCTAGCCCTTCGACTCTAATAACCGCTTTCTGGTTTTTGTATAGGTTGAATATAATTCTTCGCTCCCTATATTTCCCCCCTGATACCTTCAGAATTTGGAAGAGTGTATTCCAGTCGACATTGTCAAAAGCTTTCTCCAAATCTACAAACGCTAAAAACGTAGGTTTCCCTTTTCCTTAGTCTATCTTCTAAAATAAGTCGTAATGAGACTCTTGCCTCCCGTGTTCCTACATTTCTCCTAAAACCAAACTGGTCTTCCCCGAGGTCAGATTCCACAAGTTTTTCCATTCGTCTGTAAATAATTCGTGTTAGTATTTTGCAACCATGACTTATTAAACTGATAGTTCTGTAATTTTCACACTTGCCTGCACTTGCTTTCTTTGGAATTGGAATTACAATATTCTTCTTGAAGTCGGTGGGTATTTCCCCTGTCTCATATATCTTGCGTACCAGGTGATACAATTCTTTCACAACTGGCTCTCCTAACGATATCAGCAGTTCAGATGTAATATAATCTACTCCAGGAGACTTGTTTCGACTCAAGTCCTTCAACGCTCTGTCAAATTCTTCTCGCAGTATCGTTTCTCCTATCTCATCTTCCTCCTCTTCGTCTTCCATTTCTGGAATACTGCCTTCAAGTTTATCTCCTTTTCCGTCTGAGTTCTTGATATTCCTGTCTCCAAATATCTCTTTTATTTCCCTGTAGGCGGTATCTATATTTCTCCTAGTTATGCATTCTTCTACGGTTCTGCATTTGTCGTCTAGCCACTCCTGCTTATCCTGTCTGCACTTCCTGTAAATCTCATTTTTCAGACGTTTGTACTCCCTTTTTCCTGTTTCACTTGCTGAATTTTTATAATTTCTCCTCTCATCAATTAAGTTCAGTATATCATGTGTTCTTCAGGGATTTCTATTAGGCCTCGTCCTTCTGCCTATATGGTCCTTTGCTGCCTTCACTACCCTATCTCTCAGAGCTACCCATTCTTCTTCTACCGTATCACTTTACCCAGTTTCAGCCAATCCTTGCCTAATGCTCCCTCTGAAACTCTTAACCACCTCTGGTTCCTTCAATTTGTCTAGGTTCCATCTAATAACCTTTCTACCTTCCTGCAGTCTCTTAAGTTTTAATCTGCAGTTCATAACGAATAAGTTATGGCCAGAGTCAATATCTGCACCTGGATATGTCTTACAGTTTAGAACCTGGTTTCTAAATCTATTCCTCAGCATTATAAAGTCAATCTGGTACCTTCCAGTGTCCCTTGGTCTCTTCCACGTGTCGACTAGTGAGCTAAAAAAACAGGCTCTTTCATTAGGCATTCGACCTTGAGTAGTAGCCTCTTTCAAGGTTCTACCTATTGTCAACAAACACCTTCTCTTCCTACTCAATACCTAATAGGGGCACCTCATGAACTATTTTCCTTACTCTCACTCATCATCACTCTTGCCCCCCAACACCTTCACCTCACTTAAAGCGTTTTTTTGGATGTGCACTCATTAGCATAGTATTCTCTCCTCCTCTTTTACCACTGTAACAAGGCGAGTGTGCTATCAAGTAAAACGTTTATTTACTTCTAGCTAAAAACCATTAATCTCTACCTTGTGAGACACACTTCACAATTTTCAGCTCCTTGTAATAGTAATTCTACCCCATACCAAAAAGTTCCCACTATTCCTAATTCTTATGCGTATGTGTGTGTATTTAGTTCTACGGTTATTAATATGTGTAAAAATGTGAAGTTCATATGAGAAATGTTTGTGTGTGTGTCTGTGTGTGTGTGTGTGTGTGTGTGTGTGTGTAACTGTGTGTATGTGTGTGTATTTAGTTGTACTGTTGTTAATAAGTGGAAAAAATGCGAAGTGCAGATGAGAAATGTTTGTTTGTGTGTGTGTGTGTGTGTGTGTGTGTGTGTGTGTGTGTGTGTGTGTGTGTGCGCGTGTGTGTGTGTATGTGTAAGTGTACCTAACTACCTCCGCATATCAAAACGTATACAAACCCACCCTTTGGTTTGTACTTATTTGCAAAATGTACGAAATTTTACAAAACTATATAAAACCCTTACAAACTTTCCTCGATATTTGAAATAAAACAGTACAAATATTATCACTAGTTCTTCACTACGATCTTGGTAAGTCGTAGCATACCAATTTCCTAGGTAATTCGTTGTTTATTATTGCTTACACACAATACTGCATATTAGTAACTGCTGTTTAAGAGCATGATACATATCTGCTCTAAAGAACTGTCATCAATTTTTGAAATTTCTAACTGATGTCACCACTAATTATACTATCATTTGATTAGTATCACTTTAGAAAATATTCACTTAATATCAATAATTACGTTACATAGAATTATGTATATGTCATAATGAGGTTAAGTATTAAAAAATCCATAGACCATTGTCTCAAGTATTACCTTACGTCAACAAATAAGAAGAATTTAACTTATTTTTAGTTCTACAGTACTAATTATGGCCAACGACATGTGATGCTTATCGCTGTGTAATGAATTACTAGTTATGCCATCTCTTAACAAGAGTCGCATCTCTAGTGTTCAACTGTTCCGTCTGTGTAGAAATTTACTTATGTGTCTGTGAACAACAGTTGGTAGTTCAAATAATTTTCTGCTCACTAATCTCTTACTCTCATATTATAGGATAATTAAATAACAAAATAATAGTAGATAATAGACGTTGCAAACATAGTCATTTACTAAGTAACTCTAGTCATCTACTTTTACGTATAGGTTCGCATGCGACAGTTGGCAATACCAAATGCACATCTTGTTTGTTATTTAAGCAAGCATTACGCGCTCCACATCCACATTTTGTAAATGGTAATTGCTACATAGCAAGTAAACTTCACCTAAACTCCAAAATATAGTCGAAGAGATACTTAATAGATAAATAGAATAGAAAAAGGGAAGACTTCGCTCTTCGGGAAACGGAAATAGGAGAGCAAATGACTAGCTACCTAGGGGTCTTCAATCTCTTAATTAACATAGGATGTTGATCAGCCTGAAGGGTTATATAAGGTTTCTATGCATTTAGATTATATAATCATTTCTCTAACTGAGTGTCTGGATCTATTAAGAAAGCTGCCTTTGGATGTGTTAGATTTGCAATAACATATGGACTACACCAGTTCAGAAAAAAACTTGCTTGTTTATTACTTGAACTTCATTGAAAATTACGAGCTAATACCAGGTCATTGCCTGAGTATTTATACATACTTTCCGTTACTCCATCTGCTCTGGAAAAGGAAGGAGGAAGGAAGTTAGACTTATTTCCCGTCGCCTGGTATTTCCCGTCGTCATTAGAGATGTACCGTATCTCACGCTCAGATTGTTTGGGTAAGGAGAGGGAAGGAAATCGGCGACCTGCGTACACTGACCACTGAGCTACGAAGACTGCGGCAATAGAATAGTATCCAGCAAGAGCGTAAAATACATTAAAGTTAAACGTGTTATATTCCAACATTTATTGTGAACTGAACAACAGCTGGAATGTGTCGTGTAGGACATTGTTTTGATGAAAAATCTGTTAAAATATGTATTTTCGGTTTTATAGTTTTTAAAACTCATGCTGCAAATGTACACTAACTGGTGCATTGTATTCATTGTCACAAACGATCACTCTTGTCTAATCTCTGAATCTTGCCGATTCCTCCTGTGGCAGCCTTCTTTCCCACCATGACTATCACAAGCGTCTAACGAAGATGTGATGATGGATAATGGTAACTTTATGTCAGTCGCAGAGTTGGGAATATCTAGAGCTAGCGAAGACTTATTGAGCATCTTGTGATTGTTCGACGGTGTTAATGATACATTGTCACGAGTTCTGATAGTTAATCTGCAATTACAATCGGTGTATATTCTAATACGTTTGCTATGGAGGACGCCTTCAGAGAGAAATATTTTTGAGTCCATACTACACTAGGTAATTACAACATTTTGTTTTATTGATTTTAGCCTTTGGAAATATCTTTTATGTGGATAGTTTCGGACCATTGTTAACCACCTGACCTTAATCGCAATGCTGAAAGTTATGCATATTTGAAATCATCCATCCAAATTTTTTTGCATATTTGTTTTGTGTCTAGAAGGCTTGGTGAGATTCCGTACTCAGATGTCTCCATGTTTCCTTAACACAAAAGAAATATGCAAATTCTTTGATTTGCAGGTTGCTAAATATCCATATGCAGCAACAATGCGGTTGAAGTCAAATATTTGAAAGTAGATCAAGTTCGAAAGCAGTCATACGACAGACTACTAATATTTACACTGCGAAGGCTAAATAAATAAATAAATAAAAACAAAATTTAAAAAAAAAAAAAAAAAAACGGAGTGTATTGAGATTTCCAGTTACTGATCCCGATCATTTGTCACTATGAAAGATTTTCAAAAGATACTCATACCATATTGTATTCCAGAATATTGCAAAGGAGAAGACTTTTTTTTTTTTTTTTTTTTTTTTTTTTTTTTTTTTTTTTTTTTTTTTTTTTTTTACATATTTCATCGTTCTTAACTATTTTCGCAAGCGAGAACCAATCTTACGTTAGTGATTTATATATACTTTTTTATTTTAAAAAAGTATAGAGACTGAAACATCGTTTAAAAATATTTACTAGGGTCGACATCCGAACACGGGTTTCCTGATGCTAGGCAGTTGCTCTAACCACTCTACCGCCTTGTCACAGTCAATCCACACCACTACACCGATTTTAACTTGGTACGCGACTCTCCTCACTCCAAATTTGCATCTCTGCCTCAGTCTACAACATGTTCCACTTAAACCTGCACGAATTTGTAACTCTCGAAATAACTCTAAATACATTGCATGTCGTTCCCCAGGGAAGTGTTATAGGGCCCGTCCTGTTCCTTAGAAGACACCTTGAACAGCTTTCTTAGATTTTTCGCGGATTATGCTGTCGTTTATCATTTAGTAAAGTCACCAGCTCATAAGCAACTGAAAAACGATTTAGGTCTGATAAACGCGAGGTGCGGAAATTGTCAAACAACCCTAAGTAATACATCTCTTAAGTCACCCATAATAGCACTAAAGGAAATTCGTTAAACTTCATTTGCACGATGACTCAGACAAATATAATGGCCGTGAATTCTACTGATTATCTTGGGATTACAACTACAAACAACTTCAATAAGGAAGAACACATTGAAAATATCGTAGGGAAGGAAGCCCAAAGGCTTTCATTGGCAGAACACTTAGAAGATGCAACAGTTCTACTAAAGAACCTCCCTTTACTGCCCTTTTCCATCCTATTTTTACGAATTGTTGTTCCTCACAAGGTGGGACTAATGGAGGATGTAGAAAAAGATAAAGAAGGGTAGGTCTTTATATATTATAGCAGTACAGGGTGGGGGGGGCGGAAAGGATGGACAGGTTGAGATGTAAATCATTAAAATAAAAACGTTATAATTTTCAGCGAGCTCAATTTACGAAATTTCTTTCTGCTACTTTTCCCTTACAATGGGTACATATCTTGCTGTCAGCCACCTTCTGGGAGAGAGAATACCGTTATAATAAAATACGAGAAATCAGATAAAAAATGGAAGGATTTAAGTTTTCCTTTTTCCTGCGCGCCATTAGAGAATGGAAAGGCAGAGGAAATATTATGAAAGCAGAAAAAATATGTACATGTAAAGGAAGTGGGATAACACTCATCACAGAATGCAACGGTGATCGTGCCTGATCCCCGGACTTAGGTCTTTATACAAAATTCCAAATTCGAATGCCGGCTTCTGTACAAGTGTCCATATGAGGCTAAAGTCTGTATTTATACATTTCGGATGTATGACACTTGAAGAAGTCTCTGAATGATATTGATTAACTTGCTTCTTTAACAGGAATGCCGCATTATCCTGATTCTCATAAATTTCCGATGGCGCGAAACGACACGTCTGTGGCCGTATGCAAAAGATAAGAACCATTTAAAGTCGAAAATTATTCACTCAGTAATACAATTTTGCTGCGAAAGTAGTACAAACGTAAGCATTTTCGATCATTTTGTGGCAAAACTCGTACACCAGACCCAAGTTAAAATGCTTTGATGACACTGGTAGCGATTCAGTTCTTCTGTTACTGTTTGATGGACTACTCGTAATTTTTCCTATAGAAGAGAATCCATCACCATCAACTTTAAAACTTTGTATCGTGGAGGAACTAAAGAAGAGTAGCCCTAATCAGTATCACCTTTTAGTTTTCTTTGTGTAAATAATACACTATTCGTAACTTGTCAACACAATTAGGGGATCAGGTGAGATATCATACACTATATACTTACATATGATAAAGTGTTTTATTCAGATGTGGTTAAAATAATAATTTGTGTGTGATACTGTATCTCAACTTTTTACTTGCGGTTTACGTGGCGTTTACTTAGAGCGGGGCACCCAAAGCTATCTTAAACGGTGAAAACGTCATTCTCGTACCCCTCTAATATGGCGTATGATCATCTCGGACTGCCATTACAGTTGCCTACCTGAGTGGACTGGGCACTATGAGGTTAACAATCAGCTCTTAAGGTATATTTTGGCATTATTCCATCAGGGCAATATCCAGGTCTGCAACCGTAGTGGGTGGTGCTGGTCAGGCTGCAAAGCGCCTACCACGTGCATCCCAGATATGCTGAATCGAGTGTAAGTATAGTGAACAAGCTGGCCATTCCATTCTTTCAATTCACTCGGCGTCAGGCATGTTTCCCACAGCTGTGTTGGGGCCAGCGTGGGGGAACGCAATTCCTACGGCACCAGCGTACGGCACAACAAAGTGTCGAAGGATCTCATCTATATACCTGAGCAGTCAAAGTGCCATTCTGAACGACATAGAGGTTCGTATATCCGCCATAACTGATTCCTGCCCACACCATTCATCCAGATCAATGATATGGTGTTGTTTCCTTCAGAGTTCGACGTTCTCTCCAGATGAGGGAACGACGATTGTCCAGCTGGACAGAAAAACTTCACTCACCCGCGAACAGAACCCATCGCTATTCGCTACGAGCGCAATTCTGACGTTTCTCCGCGCAGATTCTGCGAGGTAAACGGTGTTGCTGTTTTAATGGGATACACACCATACGCCCTCCATGAGTAGAAGACACATTTCCGAAGACGATTTCGAACTGTTTGTGTGACTGCCTAGAGAGTGTGTTGCACCTGAGTTGCATACAGCCTCCTGTCTCGAGGGACTATTAACTGTAGGCAACGTTTATTTCTTGCTGATGTTACCCGTGGACGCCGTTCGCCTATCCTTCGTTTAGCGGTTCCTATTGACTGAAATCGCGTCCAGGTTCCGGAAGTTGCACTTTACGACATTCGAATAGCTGCAGCCACTTCCCTCTATGTCTGTCCCCCTTCGAACCTTCCTATTGCCCTCCATACTATATTTTCGAGTAGGTCACATTATTGTAGCATTGCACTACCTGCGAACTACACTATCTGAACCCAACTGCTTGTGTAATTCGATTGGTAGAGTAAACACAAGTCAACACCAACACCCTCTGCAGCAACTTTCTGTTATTACCCCTATCTTGGTTGCTGTAATGTTGTTGTTTGCACTTTGTAGAATCGACAGAAAGACCTCGAACCATTTTAGTTTATTCTCATTTTGCCGATGACAATACTTTAGAACCTAGACATCTCAACTGACCCCTTAATTCTCTTGACGAATGCACATCGAGGTGGAACGGCTATGTTTTGTTTATTTGGGCAAGCTCCATAGATGTGCTTATTCGGCAATCAAAAAGCATTGAAAGATAATAAAATTCTCTATCTCTGTGAATGTAAGTCAAAGCTAATGTTCTATAGAGGTAAACATTCACGGACCGTACAAAATAAGCACCTTTTTGTAATCTGTAGGATTTCTAGTTGAATTTTGATTGCATTAAAGATAACCGAGCGGCGTGATAGACAAAATTAATACAATTCAAACTATAATTTGTCAGGTGGGTCTGTGCTTCAAGAATGCTGACTATACGTCGTAAACTAACCCTCACACCGGTATTACGTGGCCAGGATAGAGTTAAAAAGTTTAAAATTGCAATTAAAGTTAATAAACCAACAGTTCTATGATTTCTCACAGTTAAATTATTAACCAAACACTGATATATCTATTCATTAAGCGGAAATCCCATAACTAGTAGAGAATAATTATTCATATCAGTAAAATTTACTGTTTCAAGAGAGCTACTTTATAAATGACTAACGTACCTCAAATTTCAATTTTTGAAGTACCACAACGGTCAGCGTAACATTAACGCAGTTTACAAAATTACTCCAACACATATTTCGTTAAATTACTTTCAAGGTGGTATTCAATATTATATTGTGTTACAGAAGACGTTACAAATCGGAAGTTGTTCCAATATTTTAAATTAATATTTTAAGTTAATGTGTTTTTCAACCTATTCGAATATGCGACTCCCTTCCAAGTAAAAATGTTCTGGCAACCCCCACCAACCCCCTCCATCCTCATGAACCGTAACTACATAATCTTAAAGGAAACAAATTTAATCTCTTTTATTTTGCTACAGTTTCCTTTTAAATTGTTGGACGAAGTTTTTTAATGTATTTTTTCGGAATGATTTCCGACAGAAAAATATATTTTACTTAACGAGTGTATCGCATTCCAGACAACAATCAGAAGCGTATATGCTCATCAAGGAAGGTCCCACTGTATAGACAATTTGTAAATAAGCATATGTTTCGAATTTTTCAGAATTACATATTGTATCAAATTATTTCACCTCGATTGGTTCCTGAAAACAGTTTTCAAACTTTGCGCTTATTCATCATTAACACATTGAATGATAAAATATTCTGTGCTCTATTGAAGGAAGTCCGTAATTTTAACATTATGTATATTGGAGTTAGGCATACGTTTCTGTATTACTGAACCTCTCGTTATTTTACCTTACAAGTACTTCCTCCTGTGACGGCGACCCCCGAGCAATCCTTTGCGACTCCCATGTGAAGACGAAATTTCGAATGAATCTTCCGAAATTTTCTAAATCTAGCTGAATTTCCGAGTGAATGTTTCGGAACTTTCCAAACTTTGTTCGCCGATAGTATATGCTGCTACATAACACACACCATTTCAGTTCTATCTAGTAGCAAAGGTAGGATTTTGATCCGAGGGTGGAGAACTGAGTGTCTTCGCGTCCCAAACAGCACCCGATTTCTTAAAAAGAAAAAAGAAGAAAGGGGGAGGGGTGGTATTGGAAACTGATTTCGTACAACAGCAGATTAAGTAGACTAGTGCCTCTTTAAAAGAAAATAACAGGGGGAAGTACTGAAGCCGCGCGGGAATGGCCGTGCGTTCTGAGGCTCCTAGCTGCGGAGAGCGCGGCTCCTGCCCATCGGAGGTTCGATTCCTCCCTCGATGCACAGTTGTATGTCGTCCTTAGGATAAGTTAGTTTAAGTAGTCTGTAAGTATAGGGACTGTAGATTTGATCCGTAGCTTAACAAACATTTAAACATTTGATTTAAATTATTGAATAAAGAATTTTTTTTCCAAGGAAAGGTTAAGAATCCAAGTTTAGCCCTGGGGGACTGCAGCCGCATATCACCCCCGCTCTGGATGTGTCATGCTCCGATCACAAAGAATCGTTGCATTAACAATAGCTAACGCCGTAATACCACAGTACTGTTTGTACACAAGGACATATAAAGCCACGAAAAGAGTTGAGCAACGTGCTACGTCATCTTCATATTTATGTGACGAAACTTTTGTGTTGTCAGATATAGGACTAATAATAATGAAACTTGCCTCAAGGTTAAGTGAAGTCAAAAAATTTGGTTTTGTTCAGGTCACAGAGAATTGGCAGCGACCGCTGTTTAATTTGAAGATAATACAAGGTGGTCATTTACTCTCAAAGACCACGCTAACTTGAATATTGACACTGCACATTTACGACGGTGATTACATTAGAAATGTTACTGATATAATTCATTGTTTTTCGAAACACCAGTATTACTAATTTATCTTTTATTAACGCATCTGACATATTTTTTATTATTCTTATTAATCCATCTGACTTGAAATTAAAATCATTCAGAAAATAAAAATGATAACTCTTTCAACACTTTGTTGACAATAATGGAAATCTTTACGAACAATTATTTCCTGCTTTCTCACTAATCAAATTCTATTATGTTATACTTTCTGCACCCTCGAAAATGCACTTCTTGCTATGCAACCTTGAAACACATGCAATTACACAGATTTTACACTTGTAAATCAATGTGGGGTAAAATTACACTTTTTAATAACAATAATAAAGTTAAAGGATATTTTACTACTTCCTTTACTATGGAGAAATTAAAATATTGCTATACAAAATTCTACATAAATGACAAACCTTGTAAAAAACTTTTTACACTTTCAATTCAAAATTACTTATACAAAATACTTCACAACAATACGTACTCGGCAAGTGATTCTTTCACTACCCAAAAGTCTACAAAATGTATTTATGTTTATAGTTGAAACTTAATATCAATATAGGCAGGGGCAGATCAGACCATTTCACTATTCCCTATCTCAAAATTGGAGTCTGTGTTTGCCGCCACTGCGGACCAAACGACTTCTCTGTAGGACGCCACAAACTGGAGTGTTCGTCTGCGGCCAAACAGTGACCTCTGCGAGACGAGCCAATAATATTATTACACCTCTGTATATCTTTGGCGCGTAGTAGCCAAGGAGGTTAAAATAAGGGGAGACGGCGCCACTATGCAAAGCTTAGCTGGTGATTGAAGCCATTCCGCGATCTTGCGGAGCCAAGGTAATTTGTTTTTAGATTTAAGCACTGTATGGTTCTTGCATATGACTATTTTGTTCTGCTTGCACATCCACAGGTAATGCAGGTATCCGGTTCTTTCTTTTCTTTTTAGATAAGTACCACTTTCAGTTCAGAATTCAATGAATACACACTCGTCATCCCAAATGTTATTGACACCGTAATATGGCGACAATGGCTTCACTTCTGTGGTGTTAAGGACACCTCCATTAACCTAGTACCTAGTTAATTATTTTTGTCCCAAAGACAAACACAAGCGTTTCAGTCTGCGAGACAATCTAGAGAAATGAAATTAGTGTGATTAAAGATTAAAAATTAAATCGATTATGAGAGATTATCTTATTTTGGCATCCCTAGTTCTGCAATAAATGACTGGCTTCTGTCTTTTGTTTAATTTTTCGTACGGTATACCTTCCGATTTTTTATTGTATCTTGCGAAATTTTTGAACTTCACCTTCCGAAAGAAAAAAAGTTCGGACCTGGCAACGTTGTGTTTGGTGTAGTAACAACAGTATTACAAAACTCTTAGGGTACCTTTATAATGTTGTTGTGGTCTTCAATCCGCAGACTGGTTTGATGCAGCTCTCCACGCTACCCTGTCCTGTGAAAGTCTCTTCATCTGACAATACGTTCGGCAACCTACATCCATTTGAACCTGCTTACTATATTCGTCCCTCGGTCTCCCTCTACGATTTCTACCCCACATGCTTCCTTCTAATGCTAAGTTGACAATTCCTTTATGTCTCAGAATGTGTCCAACCAATCTATCCGTTCTCTCAGGATATGCCAGAAACTCCTTTTCTCCCCGATTCGGTTCAGCATCTCCTCAAACTACCCATCTAATTTTCATCATTCGCCTGTAGCACCACATTTCGAAAGCTTCTATCATCTTTTTATCTGAACTCATTGTCCACGTTTCACTCCCATACAATGCTACACTCCAGACAAATGCTTTCAGAAAGGACTTCCTAACATATAAATTAATATTGGATGTTAACAAGTGTCGCTTCTTTAGAAACGCTTTTCTTGTCATAGCCATTCTGCATTTTATATCTTCTTTACTTCTGCCATCAGAAGTAATCTTGCTACCCAAATAACAATATTCGTCTACTACTTTTATTGTCTCATTACCTAATCTAATTCCTTCAGCATCGCCTGATTTTCTGACACTGCATTTCATTACCTTCGTTTTACTCTTGTTAATGTTCATCTTATATCTTCCTTTCAAGACACTGTCCATCACATTCAACTGCTCTTGCAGATCTTTAGCGGTCTCTGACAGAATTACTATGTCATCGGCAAACCGAATTGTTTTTATTTCTTCTCCCTGCACTTTAATGCCCTCTCCAAATTTCTCCTTTCATTCCTTCACTGCCTGCTCAATGTACAGATTGAACACCATTGGGGAAAGACTACAACCCTGTCTTACTTCCTTCCCAACCTCTGCCTCCCTTGCTTGCCCTTCGACTCTAATAACCACTGTCTCATTTTTGTATAGGTTGAATATAACTCTTCGCTCCCTATGTTTTACCCCTGATACCTTCAGAATTTGGAAGAGTGTATTGCAGTCGACATTGTCAAAAGCTTTCTCCAAATCGACAAACTCTAAAAACGTAGGTTTCCCTTTCCTATCTTGTAAGATAAGTCGTAATGTGAGTATTGCCTCTCGTATTCCTACATTTCTCCTAAATCCAAACTGATCTTCCCGGAGGTTTGATTCCACAAGTTTTTTCCATTCGTCTGTAAATAATTCATGTTAGTATTTTGCACCCATGACTTATTAAACTGATAGTTCTGTAATTTTCACACTTGCCTGCACTTGCTTTCTTTGGAATTGGAATTACAATATTCTTCTTGAAGTCGGAGGGTATTTCCCCTGTCTCATACATTTTGCATACAAGGCGATGCAATTTTTTTTTCATGACTGGCTCTCCTAACGACATCAGCAGTTCAGACGGAATATCATCTACTCCAGAGGCCTTGTTTCCATTCAAGTCCTACATTGCTCATGAGGGATAAAAGGATTTTAGTGTCCATGTACTTTTCGATTACCATTTTCCCGTATGCGGTTAGTTACCTGAGACTTATCCTCGGGTAACACCTGCTGTCAGGAGAATGGCAGGCTGTGAGATGACGGCCGTTGGCCTTAATTGGCACGGATCCGGCCGCCCCGGCAGACCGACGGTAATGCCGTGCGATGTGCCGCTGTCAGCGGTAATGCTGTCAGATGCGCCCCGGGGCTTAATCGGCCGCTCGCTACACGTGATTAGACCGCGGCACACACGCCTTGTGCCACCAGACACCGCCACCGCCTGCTGGCCTGATACGCAGATTAGTGCCCGATCCACAGGCACACGGCGCAAGCGACCGCTGTTTGTAAATCTATCGCACCAAATTGCGTGGTCATCAGTCTGTAGCTTACAAACACTTAAACTAAGGTAAACTAAACTAAGGACAACACACAAACACAAACACACACACACACACACACATACATGCCTCAAGGAGGACTGGAACTTCCGAAGGCGAGCAACCGAGCGGTCCGCAGCGAGGCGCCTTAAGGCTAGTTTACACGACGACACCAACTGCAGATCGATTTGAATAAGATATCTGTATGGTGTAAGAATTGGAAATTGACTCTAAATAATGAGAAGTGTAAAGTCGCCCACATGAGTACGAAAAGAAATCCGTTAAACTTTATCAATAAAATTCTTCTGGGTATGATACCGCGTCGTCATTTTGTAAACTGTACCGACGTTTCGGCCACTGTTGCAGGCAGCCTTCATCAGGGTCTGTGTCAGTCAGCCGGCCGCGGTGGCCGAGGGGGCTGAGGCGCTTCAGTCACGGTCTGCACGGCCACTACGGTCGGGGTTCGAATCCCCCCTCGGGCATGGATATTTGTGCCGTCCTTAGTTGTAGGTAGTTCATAAGTAATTTGTAAGTTTAGGGACTGATGACCCCGTAATTAAGTCCCTTAAGCTTAACAAACATTTGAACATTTTTGTGTCAGTCAGACACAGACCCTGACGGAGGCCGCCTGCAACAGTGGCCGAAACGTCGGTACAGTTTACAAAATGACGACGCGGTATCATACCCAGAAGAATTTTATTGATAGTGACTACTGCCGCGGAAGCCTACGTTTACCATTAAACTTTGTTTACATGATAAATCAATCAAATGTAAAGGCCGTAAACTCCACAAAACACCTAGGAATTACTATTACTTCTGACTTAAATTGGAAAGATCACGTAGATATTGTCGTGGGAAAGGCGAACCAGAGTCTGCGTTTTATTGGCAGAACCCTTAAAAGATGCAACAGAACTACTAAAGAAACTGCGTACACTACGCTTCTCCGTCCTTTTAAGGAGTATTGCTGCCCAGTGTGGGATCCTTATCAGGTGGGTTTGACGAAGGACATCGAAAGAATCTAAAGAAGGGCAGCTCGTTTCGTATTGTCGCGATACACGGGAGACAGCGTTACGGAAATGATACATGATCTGGAATGGGAATCATTACAACAACGACGCTTATCGCTGCGGCGTGGGCTGCTTACGAAACTACAATCGCCAACATTCTCCTCCGAATGCGAAAATATATTGTTGACTCCCTCTTACCTAGGTACAAATGATCATCAGAATAAAATACGAGAAATCAGTGCCAGAACGGAGATATTCAGGTGTTCATTCTTCCCGCGCGCTATTCGAGAATGGAATCTGAGATAAAAAGTATAACGGTGGTTCGATGAACCATCTGTCAGACTCTTAAATGAGATTTGCAGAGTAACCCATATAGATGTAGACACTACGTTTCATGATAGTGCGCTACTGGTCATTGCGCATGCGCGGCAGGCGTTCGCGCAAATCGTTGGCGAAACTAAACAGTTTCGACACCTTCCACCTTTGGCGAAACTGATTACTCGTGTTTTTAGGTTAGGTTATAACAAATACGGAACAAAACACGACATAAAGGGAGGAACGGAAGAAACAACTCGATTTTTCAACATATGTGCGATGGATAGGTGTTTGTGCGATTTTAAGCAGCGGCGTGTTAGTACTCTTGAAGCAATTATTTGTGAATTAAATATTGATGGTTTGACGATTAGTGAATTGCAGACTAAAATACATTCAATTCCAAATACATATACAAACGAACTAAGGCAATTGTGGATGTAGGAACACGGTACAGGTACTGTAGAGACGAATATCTACTTGACAAGAAACGTAATGCATTCTGTAATTTGAGTTCTGCTAACAATGCTTCACGCATAACAGTATCTTTTTCTTTATTGCATTACTAACTCTGCTTAAAAGGAACGTAAACTGCTCTGGTGACATACTAAGTGTGGTGTCGCACAAGTATGAAGTGCGCGCCACGTACTTTCGCCGCGCGCCGCCATGCACGCACGGCGCGCCGTTCTTACGACGTCAGCCACGAGCGCCCTCTGCTGCTGCCACCACTAGGCTGCATCGGCCACTTGGGAATCAGATAGGCACCAGTTAGGACTTGGCTATCGGATGGGCACTAGGAATCATCAGTAGGCAGGCCTTTATCTAAACTATGTATCAACATTCTGCAGTCAAGAACTATGTAAAAGTTAAGTATTACGAAGTCTCTCTTCGAAATATATCTTATTCTAATCTAGTTCAGTGTTTCTAGTTTCTGCTGTCCCACTGGCTGGTTACCTTCGTACCTGCACACGCGTGTATCCTTTATTCCTGTGTCGGTCTCTTTCTAACGGCCACCGACACCTACGACAACCGGCGGAAACAAGACACAAAAGTGGCGACGAGGCAGGGATACAAAACTAAGTTGATTAAAATAGCTTCTAGGGTCTTCAATTACAATTACAATTTCTTTCAGCAAGCTCGCTAAGCAACCGAGATGACGTCTTTTTTTAATCCAGTCACAAACCGAAACACGTTTTTTATTCTTTTTGTTTTTAGTCTTATGCGGTGACTTCACAAAGAGAAGCAATAGCTCCGACACAATTCTTACAAGTACCAAAACTTTCATTCTACGGCGACTACGGCACTCACAAAACAACGAAACCGAAGTGTATAGTATTAGCGCCGTATCTACAGACACACACGAAACCAGTTGAGTGCAATTCATTTCAGGAAACGACTATCGCAACCTAGTGTCGTCGTGTAGGCTAGCCTTTAGATTGCTCGGATACTCCACCGCGGCTCGCCTACTAGACATCGCCGAATTCGTCCAAATTTATGGTACATTTAGGGCGTGGTGAGACATGAAAGTGCACCAAAAGGGAACTCCAGATGGCTAAGCGTTTAGGAAATAACAGGAAGTTTGATACGGATCTATCACCATATGCACCTTATCAACTGCCTTTGAGAGGGTCTGTTTAGAAAGCGTTGTTTGGCTCAGCGGTAAAAGATCGGATTTTTATTGAAAGGTTCCCGGGTACGATTGCGCCCGGCGACAAATACTCTTTTGCTCCTTGGCAATGCGTACGCTACTGACTTCACAATTGACCGCAACATTATGTACATTATTTTGTATTTATTTCTGCACAACATCAGTATGGGACGTCATTATTTAAAACAAGCATATTATCTTGCAAACTTTCTTTTTTATGCTTATATAAATTTATAAAATCACATATATGATGTTAATTGTGACGTCAGTCTACTTCTACATCAATACTCTGTAAACCACTGTGAAGTGCAAGGCAGAGGGTACGTCCCACTGTACCAGTTATTAGGGTTTTTTCTCATTCCACTCACGTATTGAGCGTGGGAATGATGTTTGTTTAAATTCCCCCGTGCGTGCTGTAATTAATCTAATATAGTCCTCACGATCCCTACGGGAACACTTGTGCGTCCTCTCCTGGAGTACTGTCGCCCCTTGTGGGGCCCTCACCAGGTGGGACTGACGGAAGACATTGAGAAGGTTCAGAGAAGGGCAGCTCGTTTTGTTTTATCACGTTAGGGGGGGGGGGGAGCGTCACGGAAATGTTGCAAGAATTGGGGTGGAAATCATTAAAAGAAAGACGTTATTCATTGCGGCGTGATCTGTATGCAAAGTTTCAATCACCGACATTTAGTTCTGAATGTGAAAATATTTTGCTAGCACCCACCTACTTAGGGAGACATGACCATCCCAATAAAATAAGAGAAATCAGATCGAAAACGGAACGATTTAGGTGTTCTTTCTTCCCGCGCGCTATTAGAGAATGGAACGGTAGAGAAAAGTTATGGAAGTCGTTAATGAACCCTCTGTCAGGCACTTGAATGAGATGTAGATGCCGTTCCTTATTTACATAAACGATTTAGGGGAAAATCTAATTAGTTCTCTTAGGTTGTTTGCAGATGACGCCGTCATTTACCGTCTAGTAAAATCATCTGAAGATCAAAACCAACTGCAGAACGATATGAATAAGATATGAGTATGGTGTAAAAATTGTCAATTGACTTAAATAATGAGAAGTGTGAAGTTATCCACATGAGTACGAAAAGAAATCCCTTAATCTTTTACAAGATAAATCAATCAAATGTGAAGGCCGTAAACTCCACAAAATACCTAGGAATTACTATTACTTCAGACTTAAATTGGAAATAACACGTAGGTAATATCGTAGGAAAGGCGAACCAGAGACTGCGTTTTATTGGCAGAACCCTTAAAACATGCAACAGAACTACAAAAGAAACTGCATACACTACGCTTGTCCGTCAATTTTTGGAGTATTGCAGCCCAGTATGGGATCCTTATCAGGTGGGTTTGACGGAGGACATCGAAAGAGTCCAAAGAAGGGCAGCTCGTTTCGCATTGTCACGATACAGGGGAGACAGCGTTACGGAAATGATACAGGATCTGGGATGGGAATCATTCCAACAACGGCGCTTATCGCTGCGGCGTGGGCTACTTGCGAAACTCCAATCGCCAACATTCTCTTCCGAATGCGAAAATATATTGTTGACTCCCACTTACATAGGTAGAAATGATCATCAGAATAAAATACGAGAAATCAGAGCTCGAACTGAGAGATTCAGGTGTTCATTCTTCCCACGCGCTATTCGAGAATGGAATGGGAGATAAATGGTATAATTGTGGTTCGATGAACCCTCTGCCAGGCACTTAAATGTGATTTGCAGAGTATCCCATGTAGATGTAAGTATGCAGCCTAGTGTATTTAATTACACATTTTAAGTACTCTGAGAACTGACAGCTGGAGGATAGGCAATCATCGCTGCAACATATTCCCTCTGGTTAGCCACTCATGCACACTAACACGAATGGAATTCTACAAGGCCGGCCGCGGTGGCCGAGCGTTCTGCGGCTCGTCAGTCACATTCTGCACGGCCACTATGATCGCGGGTTCGAATCCTCCCTCGGGCATGAATATTTGTGCCGTCCTTAGTATAAGCTAGTATTTGTAAGTTTAGGGACTGATGACCCTGTAGTTAAGTCCCATAAGCTCTACAAACATTTGAACATTTTTAAGTCTACACGTAAGTGGCATAGCTCATCCTCTCACTCAAAATGATCGAAAGGGCGCATTCAGGAACTTACAACAACTGCTCCAGAAAGAGCGGGAGCCATGCCACGAGATTCTAGTTAACAGTATAGACGCAAGATGGCACGAAAGTACTGAAAATGGATAAAGCTCTATATTTCGTGTAATGTGGCATAGCCCTCTCTCTCTCACGAGATCCTCAATTAGGGAATAAGGTGACATATTATACATAACATAGGTATGGTAACGTATTTTAATCAGATTTTGTTTACAATTGTAATTTGTGTGTGTGATACAGCACAATATTTTGCTGTCTCAACTCTTTACTTGAGTTTCACAGGCATTTACTTAGAGCGAGCCACCATGGCGCTACCATAATAGTGTAAAAGTCTTTCTCGTTGTCCTATAATATGGTGTGTGGACACCTGGAACGGCCAGTACAGTTGCACACATGCCTTGCATGAAGAGTACGAGGTTATCAATCAGCTCTTGACGGATATTTGGTCACTCTTCCATCAGTGCAGTATCCAGCTCTGCAACCGTTGTGGGAGGAGCTGGTCTGGCTGCAATGGGTCTGCCAAGTGAATCCCAGACACTCTCAGTTCGGTTTAAGTCCGATGTACCATTTGGCCCCGCCATTTTTTCAATCGCCACAGCTTGTAAGATGTTTCTCACCAGTGCAGTACTGCGGAACGAGCGTTCTCGTCTACGAGAAGGAACCCATCTCCCATGGCAACAGCGTAGGGCACAACAAAAGGTCGAAGCATCTCGTCTCTATACCTCGTGAGCTGAACGACACCATTCTGAACGACATAGAGGATCCGTACGTCTGACAGTACTGACTTGGCGGCGTTTCCTGTACATAAGCAGGATTGTTCAGAGCTCAACTTTCTCACAAATTTAGGGAACGACGGCGCCATTCGTTACGACTCCAATCCTAATAGTCCTCCACCCAGTTTCTGAAAGCTAAACGGTGTCGTGATTTTAATGGTAGGCACACCATAGGCGTCTCTACATAGTCGCCACATTCCCGAAGGCGATTTCGGATTGTTTGTGTTGATATTGCTCGGTGTGTTTCTGCCTGGAGGGTGCGATGAAGCTGAGTTGCGTACAGCCTCCTGTCTCGACGGGCTGTTCACCGGAGATAACGGTCATCTGCTGCTGAAGTTACCCGTGGACGATGTGTAGTCTGAAAGCGCGTCCAGGACCTAGAAGTTACACTTTATCACGTTGTAGTTGCATTGCACTACCTACTCACCACACTATCTGAACGCAACTTCTTGTGTAATTCGTTTGTTAGAGTAAACAGAACACAAAGCCCTTCTGCAGCAGCTTTCTGTGATAACCACTATCTCGTCGGTAGCCGTAATGATGTCTCCGTACAACCGACACAGAGATGTTGAACAATTTATTTCATTCCGCCAATGACAATACTTCAGAACCTATATATATCTCAACTGAGCCGCTAATTATTTAGACCGCTGTAGTTTGATTTGTAGTTTAGTATGTTGACGTTTTACCGTCCTACATCTACATGGGATACTCTGCAAATCACATTTAAGTGCCTGAAACAGAGTTCGTCGAACCACGTGTATAATATTTATCTCCCATTCCATTCTCGAATACCGCGCGGGAAGAAAGAACACCTGAATCTCTCCGTTCGAGCTCCGATTTCTCGTAATTTATTGTGATGATCATTTCTACATATGTAAGTGGGAGTCAACAATATATTTTCGCATTCGGAGGAGAATGTTGGCGATTGGAGTTTTACTTTTAACGAGGTCATCCGAATTATTATCAAGTCGAAACCAGTAATTTTATGAAAAAAAGTGTGTATTCCGACCCTATAATGTGCGTTAGATAAACCGAAATGTAGAATAATTTCGGTATGAATTATTATGTATATTCTGTATGAGACTACTGACTCTTCATCTCGCCTTTCGTTTGATATGCAGTTATCCCGCAACGAGAGTTCAGGTGGCGACCGCACTACTATCGCACGCAGCCCTACAGCGGAAATTTGAGTTCATTCACGCGTAAAGAGTGGGAACTGGAGTCCAAACGAGCGTTACAAACAGTAATACTGGCGGGCAGCGGTGCGTGACATCTAACTTCCTGCAAAGCTTGCAGTTGTGCAGCCGAAGTGAGCGGCAGTTCTTCAAAGAACTTGCCGAGAGCATTAGCAGCTGAGTTGGAAATTGCTGATACGGCGGAGAGGGCGCGCGCCGCAGGAGGTGAGGGCCGCTGGCCTCCCCCCTCTCACCCCTCCCTGTGCCCATCCCCGCCCTCACCACCCACTGTGCAGGGTGGCTGCAGGGGCGAATAAGAATTTAATAGAATGAAGCCGGGGCAGTACGACTAGCGTCGCTACAAAGAAACCCGCTACCCTTGCGTCGTCCCTCATTCTGCTTTATGTCACACTGAAAATCTTTTGCGGTTCCGTATGGCATATGGCCACTGTGCAGATGCTGCACTGTGTTTCGCAGTGAGCGGTTGTGTTCTTCGTTAGGTGTGATAAATTAAAAAAGGTTTTTTGGTTTGTGTAGGGCCCGCAGTGTTAAAAATATCTTTTAATGACATATTAAAGTTTTAATCCAAGACACTGCTATTAATAATTGATAGCTTTTATTGGCACATAGTTGTTGGCATCATCATTTGGTTGTCAGCCGTACGGCAGGTTTAGACTGCATAGCCCAACATGCTTCTCTGTCTTTTGCGATCATCTTCGTTCTTTGGTACCCTCCTAGTGGCTTGCTGACGTCATCCAGCATCTGGTACCTTCGTCTGCCTCTCCCTCTATTTCCCAGAATGCAACCCTCAATTGCCTCTAACAGGAGGCAATCTCGTCTTAAACTGTGGCCTAGCCAGCTTAGTTTCCTGTTCTTTATCGTCAGCAACATCCTCCGTTCCTCTCCAACTCTATTCAGCACTTCTTCAATTCTGACTTTATCGATCCAGCTGATCTCCATATCCACATTTCACAAGCTTCAATTTTCTTCTCATCTTGCTTTCTCAATGTCCACGTTTCTGCTCCATATAAGGACACACTCCATATTAGGCAATTAATTCTTTGTTTAAGCCACTGGTTAGGAGTCTTCTTTGCTTTTGGAAAGCTTCTTTCGCCAGAGCCATTCTCGTTTTGATGTCATGTTAGGAATTCATATCTTCCTTAATCCAACTTCCCAAATACTTGAGTGCTGTCACCTGTTCTATGACCTCTGACTCCAACTTGAATTTCACTTTTCTTTAAACCTATGACCATGCTTTTCGTTTTCTTTTTATTAATTTTCATGCCATATGCTGTACAGGCTTCACGCAGCTCATTTAGCATTTGAGTCAGTCTATCTTTATTTTCTGCAAGGATGAACATGTTGTCAGCAAATCTTATACAATCAGTTTTCCTTCCACCTATCCTTACACCTCTTGTCCCATCCAAACAGCTTTCCAGTAATTCTTCCAGATAAATGTTAAATAAAATTGGAGAGAGACAACAGCCTTTTCTGACACCTCTACCAGTCTTGCTGTCTTCAGAGATCCCATTACCTATTTGTACACGTGCCTTCTGTTTCTGGTACAGATTTGCAATTAATCTTCTTTCCTTCCACTTTACTCCCTTCCTTTACAAGATGTCAAACAGCTTATCCCACTGCACTCTATCAAATGCCTTTTCGAGATCTTTGAAGACAGCATGCACTTCTTTACCCTTTTCAATATATCTTTCGCCGATGGTTCGCCTTGTTGACACAATAAGCTTATTTCGGCTATTAAACGCAATCCTCAGCTGTTGTGAGATTTTCATAACTTCCGTTCCATATCGTTGGAAATCGTACACTGTTGTTCTATTTTATATTTACTTATATTTATGACTGGATAGACGTAAATATAAAATAGATCAACAGTGTACGACATTTGACACATCGAAATTCCAACGATATTGAACAGAATTGCCGAAAATCTCACAAAACCTGAGGATGGAGTTTAATAGCCTAAATAAGCTTATTGTGCCAACAACAATGTGGCAATAAAAGCTATCAATAATTAAAGCAGTGTCTTGTATTAAAACTTTAGTATGTCATTAAAATTAAAAATTTATAACTGTGTAGCAATGACCGTTTCCTTCAAGGCGCCCTGTTGCGAAACTCGAATTCCTCCCGTCGGAGGTTTGAGTCATTCCTCGGGCATTGATTTGTGTTGTCCGTAACATAAGTTAGTTAAAAAAGTAATTAAAAATTTTTATAGCTGCGCAGGAACGGTCGTGTGCTCTAAGGTGCCTTACTGCGGTAACTCCCCGTCAGAGGAGCATGAATGTGCATATTAGTTTGTAAGTTTAGGGACTGACGACCATTGCAGTTTGGTTCTATAACTTTGCAAACATCTCAACATTTTGTACATATTCCTCCATCTCAGTAGAAATGGGACAGTTCGAAGTATTCTTGCTAATTAAGTTACAGTTAAAGCTATAACCCTAAAAGGTAACTTAGTTACACTTATAGTTACTATGTATCGAAAGTAACATCGACTAAAATAGAGGTGATATGGGGCGTTCCACAGGGTAGTGTTATTGGTTCTCTGCTGTTCCTTATTTACATAAACGATTTGGGGGAAAATCTAAGTAGCTCCCTTAGGTTGTTTGCAGATGACGCCGTAATTTACCGTTTAGTAAAATGATCTGAAGATCAAAACCAACTGCAGAACGATTTGAATAAGATATCAGTATGGTGTAAAAATTGGCAGTTGACTCTCAATAACGAGAAGTGTGAAGTCGTCCAATGAGTACGAAAAGAAACCCGTTAAACTTTGTTTACACGATAAATCAACGGAATGTGAAGGTCGCTAACTCCACTAAATACCTAGGAATTACTATTACTTCAGACTTAACCTGGAAAGAATACGTAGATAATGTCGTGGGAAACCAGAGACTGCATTTTATTGGCAGAACCCTTAAAAGATGCAACAGAACTACAAAAGAAACTGCATACACTACGCTTGTCCATCCATTTTTGGCGTATTGCTGCCCAGTGTGGGATCCTTATCAGGTGGGTTTCACGGAGGACGTCGAAAGTTTCCAGAGAAGGGCAGCTCGTTTCGTATTGTTACGATACTGGGGAGACAGCGTTACGGAAATGATACATGATCTGGGATGGGAATCATTACAACAACGATGCGGCGTGGTCTACTTACGAAACTCCAATCGCCAACATTCTCCTCCGAACGCCAAAATATATTGTTGACTCCCACTTATATACCAGGCCATACCATGACCATCAGAATAGAATACGAGAAATCAGAACTCGAACGGAAAGATTCAGGTGTTCTTTCTTCCCGCGCGCTATTCGAGAATGGAATGGTAGATATATAGTATAATGGTGGTTCGATGAACCCTCTGCCAGGCACTTCAATGTGGTTTGCAGAGTATCTCATGTAGATGTAGATGGAGACAACAATATTACAGCATCCAAGGTAGTGATAATGATAGAAAATTGTTGCAGAGGGGAGTGGTGTTGAATTGTGTTTACCAAACGATTTACACAAGCATTTGGGTTCAGATAACACAGTGACCAGGTAGTGCAATTTCAAAACAACGTGACTTGCTCGAAGCTATGGCATGAACAGCCATAGGAAGGATGGAAGCGGGACAATCACAGAGGGAAGTGGCTGCAGCTATTGGAGTGTCTAAAATGTAATATACAGGACCTGGATGCGATTTCAGATAACAGGAACCGTTAAAAGAAGACAATTCCAAGGTCGTCCACGGGTAACATCAGTAAGAGAGTCCGTCGAGACAGGAGGCTGAATGTAACTCAACTGCAACGCACCCTTCAGGCTGCAACAGGATACCCAACAACAACGCAGGGAGGCTTATGGTGTGTGTCCCATTAAAAACACGAACCGTTATTCCCGCAGAAACTGGGCGGAGGAACATCAGTACTGGAGTCATAACGAATGGCGCTGTATTCCGTTCACAGCTGAGTCAAGATTTTGTGTTCAGCCGGATAATCATCGATCCCTCATCTGAAGAGAACTTATAACTCTATACAATCCTGCTTGTGTCCAGGAAACATCACCATATCGTGGTATTGCACGAATAATGTGGGCTGGACGTCGTTCAGAATTGCGATTTGACTGCTCAGAGGTATAGAGACGGGAAACTTCGATGTTTTGTTGTGCCCTATACCGGTGCCATAGGAGATGGATTCCTTCTCGTGGACGATAACGCTCGTCACTCAGTGCTACACTGGTAGACAGAATCCTAGATGTTGATGGGATTTAACGAATGGAGTGGCACAGAACACCAAAAATAACAGAAGTGCAAAGACCAGCCGGCCGCGGTGGCCGAGGGGACTAAGGCGCTCCAGTCACGGTCTGCACGGCCATTACGGTCGGGGGTTCGAATCCCCCCTCGGGCATGGATACTTGTGCCGTCCTAGTTCGTAAGTAGTTCATAAATAGTCTGTAAGTTTAGGGACTGATGACCCCGTATTTAAGTCCCATAGACTATACAAACATTTGAATTTTGCAAAGACCATGTTATCACACGGAAACACAGAACGATAGCAGCGATACTAGTGGCCTGGCAGTGAACTTTCAATCCGAAAAATGTGGCGCGAAAATCCATATGTTTACTTCTAAATACACGAATGAGAAAACGTTATATTGGTGTTAGATGACAATATTTTTCATTTATTCTTTAACGGTGGATCTCATAGAAAGGTTTTTGAGACCTTGCAAAGTAATATATACGAGAAATTTAAATCAAAACTAACATTAATTGCTTGTGGCTGTTGTTTACAGACGGCCAAACTTCGTAAAGCCGGCCGCGGTGGCCGACGGGACTGAGGCGCTTCAGTCACGGTCTGCACGGCCACTACGGTCGGGAGTTCGAATCCCCCCTCGGGCATGGATATTTGTGCCGTCCTTAGTTGTAGGTAGATCATAAGTAGTTTGTAAGTTGACCCCGTAGTTAAGTCCCTTAAGCTTAACAAACATTTGAACATTTGAAACTTCGTAAATGATGTCGTGGTAATGTTTTTGACCGTAGAATTGTTTGTTTCTAAAACTCTGTACCGCGATTTTCGCGTGTGGCGTTATAATATGGAAACAAATGTGATTTTGCGCATGTCAGACTAAACATCATCTGATATTGCATGCATCCATGTAAATGATTTTTCAGGTTTCACATACTCTAAGGCACAATTATATGCACTCATGTGACCAAAAGAGAAATAGTAGGTTGTAAAAATAAATAATTTTACAGCCATATAAGCTGTCCTGCAAACAAGAATGTAGGCCTACTGTAATGTCTACAAAAATCAATTTATTTTTATTTCTGTTGATTACTATTTATGTATCTTCAGTCATATGAAATGGAACTTCTGTACAGTTCAAATAAATGAAATTTATGAAACTCACAAAATGCACACAGAAGATCGCAGTTAGGAAGACGTTGCTATAAAACCTCAGCACAGAACACCACCTACGAATCAAAACAAATATGGAGGACTGTAAAGCGTAAATCATCCAATAGAAAAGCGAGATGAAAAATCGCAACGCTCGCAGCGCTCTATGTGGCCTGGCAGCGAACCAACATCGTGTTACCGGAAATCCCTATATGAGTTTCACACCCCTGTGGAGTGGCCAGTTTGTTCATCGGACTTAAACCCGACTGAGCATGTCTGCGATGTATATGGCAGACGCACTGCAGCGAGACCAGTACCTCCCACAGCGGTTGCAGAGCTGGAATTGTATTCATGGAAAAATGGCCAAATCTAGGTCAAGAACTGATGGATAACATCATTCTGTCCATGCCACGCAGGTGTGCAACTGTACTGGCCGTCCAAGGTGATCGTACACCATATTAGAGGGGAACGAGAATGACCTTTTAAGTATTATGGTAGCCCCGTGGTGCGTTTCTCTAAGTAAACGTCTTTTAAACCTCAAGTGAAGAATTTGAGGCAGCAAAATATCGTACTGTATCACACACTACTAGTGTATTTCAACTAGGCCGAAACAGAGTGGAACATGAGACAGAATTCTTTTCAAGACTGATATCTCCTGCAGGAAATAAGGATTAATTAGTTATTAAATTACTACCATGCAATACGAAACGTAATGTACCAGTAATCGTTGTGTTACTGGGGACTAATTACAGATATGAAATGAGAGGAACTTTTTTATCTTTATGTGTCTCTAACAGCTTCCTAAAGTTCGCCCCCCTTAATTGCTATTTACCCTGTACACAGAGAAGATTTTTTATAGGGGAATTGAGAACACCGCGTTGCAAACTATTTTCCTTTGTTGAGCGCACTCCCCCAGTGTGGAACGAAGACGCCTGGCTTTCGGGACTCGGTCCCTCTACCTCCTGTGTGTCTATAGAAACTTTGTTATTTCGCATTCGTAAGTAACGAGCGGAATTAGGTTCGTTTGTTGCAGGCGAGCAAGTTGAGATGGCAGCACGGAGCATGTATTATGTATGAGGCGGCGGCAGCGCGCCTCTTGGCACGGTCCATTCCGAGCCGCCAGCCAACAGAATAAATCCATACGTCGCCTGCAAGTCGCACAAAGTGACCACGGAGGCGCTTTCAGCTGGCAGTCAAAGTCTGAAAGCGTTGGTGTGCGCAATTGATAAGAGCATACGACATTCATTTTCGGCAATCAAACGTACGTTGCACTTTTGTTAAGGCATTTCAATATCGCAATAATGTGTAAGTTCTGCGCACTCACTGGACATAACGTGATTCCTGCTGATAATAAGAAGTGACTAATGTCACACGGCTGTAGTCCATTACCTAAATTCTTCCTTTTCCATCTAAATGAAAGTGTGAATATTCTCTACTCGAAATAATAAAGGCTCTGGACAAAAAACTGTTCGATTATCCTCATTGCGAAATAATAAAGGCACTTGGCAAAAATATTATGTTCAACGCCATCAATTTAAGTAAGATATGTGCATGGTGCAAAAATTGGCAATTAACCTAAATAATATTAAAAATGTAAAGTCATCCATGAGAGCATTAAAAAATCCTATAAACTCCATTTACATCATAAATAAGTCAAACATAGAGACGAAACTCTATGGTGTCATGGAAATTGCTGCAAAATGGTTCAAGTCCTACCTCACTAACAAAAAACAAAGGGTGTCAGTGAAAGGGACTAGTGGATTAAACCATCAGTCATAATCGGATTGGGAAGAAATTACATGTGGTGTCCCACTAGGATCCATTTTATGGCCAATGCTTTTTATTGTGTACATTTACACTGCCAGAAGCAGAGTTCGTTTTTTTTGCAAATAATACATGTATCGCAAAAAATAGCATTTCGAACATAGTTCTAGAAACGGGTGCTAATGATATTTTCATGAACAGTAATAAATGGTTTAAAGCCATTGACATTAAGAAAACTCAGTATATGCAGTTCAGAAGGTATAAGAGATTTACATCCAGTATATGCATAAAGTATGAAGAAGAGCAGATAGAAGAGGTTGATAGTATTAAATTTCAGGGATTAGAGTTCGGCAGTAATTTCAGTTGGGAGGAGCATACCACAGAACTATAGAAACGACTTAACAAATTTGTATTTGCGGTACGATTGTTATCAGACGAAGGAGACATAAAATAAAAAAAGCTTGCATACTGTAGTCACTTTCATTCCATAATGATATATGGTATAATACATTGGGATAACTCGTCAAGTCAAGCAAAAGTTTTCAGAGTCCGAAAGCGTGTAATACGTATTATTTGTGGAGTAAATTCAGGGACATCCTGTAGAAGCCTCTTCAAAGAACTTGGTATAGTAACTAGTGCCTCTCAGTATATTTATGTCTTAATGAAATTTGTTGTAAATAATTTGTCTAAAAATAAAGGTTAGTTTAAGAGGAGCCTAAAAGACTTCTTAGTGTCCAACTCCTTCTACTCCACTGACGAATTTTTAAATAGAAGCAAATGATGTTTGTATATGTATTCATACTATTAGTATTATTGAAGACCTCGGGGTAAGAATGATAATGCTGATCCTTTGTATTTTCAATGTATTTGGTGAAAACAATCATATCCGACAGGATGTTCCATTTTCTTCAAGTAGTTCATGAAGCTGCAGAATGATGGCAAATATAAATATTAAAACAATTATTAAAAGGTGTAATAGAAACTATTTTTCAAACATACAAGTCGTCATACTCAACACTTCATAAATTAAGGTTACCATTATTTTCCCCGGAGGTCTTCTATTATATTAACAGCTTACAAAAAACAAAAAACAAAAAAACAAAAAAAAGGATGCTTATCTAGGAATAACTATTACAAACAACCTAAATTGATTGGAAACAAAATATAGAAAACAGTGTAGGAAATGCGAACCAAATAATAAGTTTCATTTGCAGAACACTTAGAAGATATAACAATTCTACTTACAAACATCCTACACTACACTGGTGCGTCTAACTTTGGAGTATTGCTGGGCACTGTGGAGTCCCCACTACATCGGACTGATGGACGATTTAATGAAATTTTAGAGAAGGACAGCTCAATTTATATTATCGTGATAAATGGGAGAGAGTGTACGGGAATGAATTGAGGTGAAAATCATTAAAAGAAAGGCGTTACTCCTTGCGGCGTGTTTTATTTGCGAAATTTCTTTCACCAACTTTCTCTTCCGAGTGTGAATATATTTTGTCAGCACGAACATATATAGGGAGCTACGATCATAGTAGCAAAATAAGAAAAAACAGATCGAAAATGGAAAGATTTATGTGTTCCTTTTTCCCTCGCGCTATTAGAAAATGTAACGGTTGAGAAATATCTTTAAAGCTGTTCGATGAACCCTCTAAAATGCACTTCAATGTGAGTTGTGGAGTATTTATGTAGATGTAGATCAGTGGTAGTGTAAATAAATTCACTGGATCGAACATGTTAACGCTCACTTCCGTGAAAAGTTCAAATGTTTCAAATGTTTGTATAGCTTATGGGACTTAACTACGGGGTCATCAGTCCCTAAACTTACAAACTACTTATGAACTACCTTATACTAAGGACGGCACAAATATCCATACCCGAGGAGGGATTCGAACCCCCGACCGCAGTGGCCGTGCAGACCGTGACTGGTGCGCCTCAGTCCCCTCGGCCACCGCGGCCGGCCCGTGACACTTGTTTTACACAGAACTAATAATGTTTTGCGGCAACATATGTTGCGCAAGATGAACAGTTACAATCTATAACAAGAATAAAACAGACTAAGGGACGTCAAATAACGCACCTGTTTTGATAAAGGGAATAAATGAGCTGCTCGAAGTACATAAAGCTTAGCCGTGAAAGCCTACTGTACTTCACATTCTCGTCCACATATGATTACATCAGAAGCGTCTGCTAAACCGGAAAAGGTGGGGAGGGGGGGGGGAGAGGAAGGGAATTGCTAACCGCTAAAACTTGTTGGTATTTCAGCTATTTCATGAATTTTCGAATACGCACTATAGAATTACAGAAATAGCACTCCAGTTAATTGGTCGGTAATGTAATAAAAATACTGATCAAATTATTCACGGGTTTCCAGCCGGATCATTCTGTCATCTGAACACAATATTTCTGCGGTCCAACTGGCCGCCATCATCAGGTGAGGAAGCTAAGCCGCTCTCGCCGTGACTGACCTCTGTTCAGAGGGACACAGGATGGTATACCATGAGACACATGTTTTTGCAAATACCTCACGTTATTGGGATTGTGTTTTGAAAGAATCAATAAAAATCAGAATAACAGATAACACAATTAATCGTGACAGTGGTTATTTTCTGAGTAAATCGTGGAATCCTGTGTTATCAGACCTGAAGAAGCATCGGCATCAGCATCAAGTAGCAACGAATGACAATCTATAACGGTCTATCGTTATTGACATTAGCCACCACTGGAGGCGCTACAACTTCTCTCGCGCCAGGGGTCAGCAGCTACGAGTGAACGCACGCCCTCTGTACTTAGCGCATGCGCCTTCGTACTTTCGTTGCGTATCTAGAGCCAGCCGTTCCACAGTTTCACGGCGAGAGCGACTTAGCTTCCTCACCTGATGATGGTGGCCAGTTGGACGGCAGAAATATTGTGTTCAGATGACAGAATGATCCGGCTGGAAACCCGTGAAGAATTAAATCAATTAATACGTCGAGTAATGTAAATACTGTTTTGATAAAACCGGAAGACTACAGTTTTAAATTTTTTAAAGTATGGAGGACGTTGTCGAAATTTCATTCCAACTATTATATCAGTAGGCGTACGTAATGTCGGAAAGGGCTTCCGCGAAGATAGGTGTGCGGAGCGGATGCGGTTTGCGTTGACTTAAGTGATGTGCCAGAGAGTGGTCAAAGACCGCGTTACCAAACCGTGTTGCTGTGGGCAACAATAAGTTTCACTTTCCTGCAGTACAAAGTATTACCCATACAACACTCTATGAAGAGAATAGCACAGTAGAACATACACAGTCACAACACTCCAACAGATTTTTGTTATACGCCACGACAGCAGCGCTCCAAGCGGCTGGCGAGGTACATTTACGAATACGATATCTGATGAGTGTGAATAGTGTCGTTTAAACTGATTTTGACACACTTTTTACTACAGGGAAGATACGTAGTGCCATAAAAATTGCAGTAATTAGAAAATAACTCCTCATTTGTCTCTGCTAGGTTTCCTAAGTACCTTTCGAGGTTTGAAACGGTATTTTTCAGGACAGTTTCTTTAAGATTATCTTGAAATTATTTCTTTTCCTATTAAGAGCACAAAAGGCTGATAAACAACAGAAAACCCAACCTTCAGCAGAAACACGTTAGTATTTTTACTCAGAAACGACAACGTTTCTTCATTGCATTTCCAGTGAAATCAGTAAGTGTTGAAACTAAGAAACTTATAGAGAATTTAATACCTACATTATTTAATGAACCACATCAGCCATTATCTCTGTAGCTGAATGAAAATCCTCATAATCATGACAATAAACCATCGAAAGCAAAAGAAAGTTCGCAACAAAGCAGAAACCAATTTCACAATTGTTGCTACATCTGAACTACAAACGGCATGAATCTTCGAGACTTTCGTTTTATAAGCAAATTTAATTACACTAAAAAGTATACATGTTTATAAGAAAGATGAGTGAATTGGAAAAAAAAATGTTGGAATAATTAGACTTCACATCGAATGTTTTCATGTCAATAAAAGTGCCTGTCATATAAGAACGGACCAAACAGGAATTTTTGTTCCTCGTCTGTTTATATTCTGTTACTTTTAGCGGAGTTGGCTGCAAAATATACACATATTCCCATTTCCCCATGAATAACTTGTTGTCTGTATCACTGAAACAGGTAAATTCGGATGTTTTTACATTTATTTCACGATTATTTATGTCTTTCGATATTTTACTAAAGGTTGTAACACAAAAATTGAAGAAAATATTTCGTTAATTACATAGAAAAGTAATGACAAACAAACATTATTCTTACTTACAGCAAATTTCCCACACTAGGAGCGCTTGTGTCGTTGCAGCTGCGTATGTTATAATGCGAGTATAGTAAGTTGTAAAACCGATTTCGATCAATCGTCTGTTTGTGGAAAAAATGATGCGCCAGCCGCTTCATTACTTTAGTCTGCGTCATGGCGGAACACGTGAAGGGGTGACGCGGCCTTATGAACATCTTAACTGCTATTTTTCTCAAACAGACAATAGTCCTACTACAAGGACATCGACACCGGTAACAATTTTAGAGTTTTTTAGTACACATTCGCTAATTTATAAGAACCTAATTTACATCTGTTAGGTGTTATGCATTCAAACTTTGCAATTTTTCTATTGTGAATAATAATGGACTTTTAAAATAGTATTGTCACTCAGCTGCGGAGTTTACGCTCACATGAAACTTCCCAATTCAATGGAGTTGTTGTTATTGTGGTCTTCAGTCCGCAGATTGGTTTGATGCAGCTCTCCATGATACCCTGTCATGTGCAAGTCTCTTCATCCGAGAATAAGTTCGGCAATTCAATGAAGAGGTGGCGGTAATTCTGTCCAGACATTTCTAGCAC
Organism: Locusta migratoria; assembly: GCA_026315105.1. Taxonomy (NCBI): domain Eukaryota; kingdom Metazoa; phylum Arthropoda; class Insecta; order Orthoptera; family Acrididae; genus Locusta; species Locusta migratoria. Next base: position 274,004,481 of record CM048744.1, on the reverse strand, counting down.
GGTCATCAGACAGTTTTGTCTGCGGAACACGTGAAAATGTGGTGTATCAGAAGGTTCCAACAACAATGAGCAAAATGAAAACCCTTACTAGCGCTGCACGTGCTGCAACGACACGATAAACACTGGCAGCAGTAAGTCGATCAGTTTTGGAACGTGCACAGCGGTGTTGCCATGTAAATGGCAATCTCTTTGTACATAAGCTGTATATTTTCTGCTGTGAGGAAAGTGATATACCGGAGTATATTTTGTGAGTTTCTAAAAATAGTGTACGTTTATTTTGATCGTTCCACCACGTTCAAATATTCATCTCTAGCGCATTTACTGACATTTCCTGTTTGTCTCATCTAAAATTTTGTAATGGAATACGAAAGATCAATAAAGCACAAATGAGTAAATACTTTCCTTATTGCTGTCGACTGAACGTAAAACCGAATATTCCTTCCTTTTCTTATATTTTGTTATGTGTGGCTGGAAATTAGTAATGTTTACATTCCAGTATATAAGAGCGTTATTAGCAGTAAATAAAGCGTTTGTCACATCGTAATACATGAATGATATCGTGATTCTGGGCAGCTTGGAATTCACGGTTCAGTCTCGGGACATGCTAACTGCGAGCTTCATTGATTTCAGACATTAAATTAATTTCACATTTTCTTTGGATGTAATTGACGTTTGGCGGTAGAAAAATGTCGAAATGTTTATAAACCTGTTGGACCAAACTTCTATTGTCGTCACTTCCTAACTTTAACTAACACTAAGGACAACACACACTCCCACGCCAGAGGAAGGACTCGAACCTCCAGCATGAACGACCGACCCGTCCGTAACCTGACACCTTAGACCACGTGGCCTATCTGTGCGGTTATGGCGATACAACCAACGCCATTCTCTTTCTTCTTTCATGCTAAAGACAACATAATAAATAGCATAAATCATTTACTAAAACATGAGGTTTTTTAATAATACACGTTTACGCTTTAGACTGCCTCATAGTAGTTAACTTCGTAAGCCCCTGCCATACGTTTATGCCCGTAGCAGTCGCTTTTCAATATCTGTTGTTGTTCCAGAGGTATTTGGGGTGAAATGCTTCTGTGGCACACACTGTATAAGATCTTGACTGTAATATCAACAACCAAGCATTGTGCAGCCCTTGCTATAAACGTGTTCATATCAGAAAGTATGTTTCTAATTAGCGCTACCACCTCACAAAGAATACAAAACTTTTTTGAACACTGTTCTGATGTGCAGTTACCATGCTGTTGTGATTTTGATACTACTCCTCCAACAATTTGTAGTGGACAATGGACAAATCTAACTTTCTAATGTAGCGGAAGCTCCTGACATCAACAGCATGGCACTCAGAATTCAGAAAGACGCTCATTGTCTACCTACAAATGGTGAAGCTTTATCACTAATGCAAAGATAGATGTAGATAATATCTCCTATAAGAAAAAACTCTTAAAATTAACAAAGTGTAACTAGTAAGGATCAGTTTCGGTGCTAAAGTGGTCACTAGTTACTGAAATAAAAAAACAGATTGTAAATTTTTGCTTTATTAACTTTTCAGAAAACTCTAATTAATAGAAAATACAAGTTTTTTTTCTTTTTTTTTTTTTTTCTTTTTTAATTTCCAAGTTCCAGATAGGTTGACAGGATAGAGGAAATGTATAAACAATTACAAATTAAAATAAAGTTGATAGAATGGCTGAAGAACCGCGCCTACTTGACTTTAAAATTAATTCAATTTCCTCGGTTTATGATTGAGAATGTCACAATGGTAAGGAAATGTTATTACTTTTATCCATTGTGTTGGAACCTGCGACTGTTTCTTGAAATAGGTTTCAGAAATTACTGCAACCAGTAACTGGTCGCAGTAATTTCTGAAACCTAATGTTATTACTGTTTGAGGATGGGTGGAGTTTGCCTAAAGCGTTTGCACACAATACTGTTAACTGCGCTGATGGCTGCTAGCTGCATCTTCACTAAAATCGAAACCAACTATTGTCTGTCTTGATCAACTACTACCGATCGCACTTTCCCTGTGCCTTGATGAAATCAAGAACGACCTGTATATCATAGTCTGGCTATAAATTGGAGTGGTACATCAGTCTCAGACTAACCCATTGCGTTGACACTCAAAAATGTGCTCGCAAGCGTTACCCAATGCACTCTGTCTATGTTCACACCAGATATTACGTATCTTGGTCAACACTCTGAACAGCGCGCAATCCTTGGTACTCTCCCCAGGTGATTCTTTAAGATCAGCTCCACGACAGAGGAGCTCCATACAGTGCTTTCGTGTCTCGTTTCCGCCGGTTGTCCTGGGTGTCGGTGGCCGAGTAGAGAGAGACCGACACAGGAAAGTAGGATGCACGCGTGTGCAGGTACGGAGGTGACCAACCAGTGGGACAGCAGAAACTAGAACACTAGGCTAAATTAGAACAAGATATGTATTTCATAGAGATGGTACAATACTTAACTTGGAGGGCAGCCGACTAGTGCAATTCTAGTACATAGTTAAACTAGATAGAGGCCTGCCTACTGATGAGAGACTTTCCTAGTGCTTGTCTGATTCCAAGTGCCCGATGCTGTTTAGTGGTGGCCACGAGCGGAGTTGCAGCAGAGGGCGCTCGTGGCTGACGTCGTAAGAACACCGCGCCGTGCATGCAAGGAGGCGCGCAGCGAAAGTACGCGGCGCGCACTTCAGATTTGCGCAACACCACAAGTGCAATACTGTACAACAGTCCATGTGTCTTTAACACCTCTCGCTGCGAGAGCATCGCACTTCTAGCTTGTGTGCACATAAACACACAAAGCCGGCACAGGCAAGAGAGCGAGTCGGCCTTTATTTTTCTTGTTCTGCTTGTGTATATCTTCCAACGATGCTGGTGCTTTCATGCCAGTAGCTCACCTACCAATCAGATGGTGCGTCTTAAAACGCCGTATGGCTCGCCGGTGAATAGTGATATGCTAACGGCTCATTTAGGTATTTCCTCTCTGAGACGGTAGCGCCAGTTAGAATTCGCGGCTAAAAGCGGTATTTTGTGGCTTTTAAAACGATTTTAAGCGTCCGTATTTCCCCAATAAGGAAAGTGGCTTTCGGGCTGAAGACCGCCTGGGGCAACAGAGTGGAGTGAGGACCCTTCCACCCACTGCTCATTTTCGCTGGTCCCTGCCACACAGGCATCTTGCCATGCTTTAGAAAAACAAGTCTGTGGCACTTCAGCTTCGACTATCTTGTCTCAGTTGTAACAAGATCTTGAAATTTGCGTATCAAACTGTAATTATTATCGTTAAAAATGGCTGTACCTCATCGATTTTGTATCAAACAATTCGTTTTGATGAGTAGAGTATGATTTTTAGGTCGGAATATGCAGCAAATGAGACAGTGAGGAAAACGTGACTCCTGACACCTGGTATTTTTATGCGAACTGGAACACAAAATCAAAAAGGAAAATTTACTCTGTAATAACTAGATTATTGTGATAAACTGTAAAATTTATTGTGTATTATGTGCGATATGCGATTCTAATGCCTAGGTGTTCCCATATAATTGTTTCAATCACAAGCACATTTTTTCTTATCTATTGTTATATACCATTCTTTTTTCATATTTTATGTCATGTAATGTGGCTGTTCTGTAAGTGTGTTTTCTGCTTAAACATTTATGCTTGCATGTATTTGTGTTTGTGTGTATGTTTCAGTACGTAATTTGGAAAAATGGAATTCTTGTGATTCTTGAATTTCTCCCGGCGTATTTGATAATCAAAATATCTACATTTCGCCATCATCAGGTGAACTGACGGACTGAACTCCTGAAAACGCGCCAGCACGGAGATCTGCCTGCTACGGCGGCTTGAAGGGAACTGGGTTCTAGCCCCATAGCGGGCGATTTCAATTCCCTCTGCCCGAGGATCACTCCCATCTGTGGTCCGCGCCCCGCCCCGTGGTCGTGCAGCGGAACCGATTGTGACAGCTTATTATGTTATGTTTGCTAGATTTACTCTTAATTCACCAAATCGCTGGTTCCCAAGCTTTGCTAAGGTTATAGCCACAGTCACGGTTTATGAGGTCGTCACTTGTGCGAATCTCAATGGCCTCTCTAATGACGCAGTTCCAGTATCTCGACGTCAGTACCAGAATCCTAGTGCGTTCATACTCCATCTCGTGATTCTCCGACAAACAATGTTCAGCGACCGCCGACTTGTTCGGATACATCCATCGTATATGCCTCTGGTGCCCAACTCATTGATCCTTAACAAACATTTGAACATTTTTGACAAGAGATAGTTCCAACCTGGTGTTTCTTCAAAATGTAGGCGACCTTCCCCGAGAGTGTACCGGTATATGGATTAAACGCAGTGGCTACTTCCTCCCTCGTGTTTTCAACCGTTTCCACAGGTTGTGCTGTAGTTGTTTAGCTGAATCTGCCACTATGGGTACCTACTTTTTCGAAATACAGTTCTCAGGTGTTCCAATTCCTGGGGTAGACTCTCTGCGTCGGAGATAGTGCGCACCCTATGTATTAGAGTTTTAAGTACCCCCATTCCTCTGTGACGGATGGACCACGCGGACCACGGAGGGGGTGCTCCGCGGGCCGAGGGTATTTAAATCGCCCGCAACCAGGCTATAACCCAGTTCTCTTCGAGCCGCCGTAGCATGCGGATCTTCGTGCCGGCGCGTTTGTAGGAGCTCAGTCCGTCAATTCACCTGATGATGGCGACATGTATGATCGCCGAAATATTGTGCCAGTTGGACACCATAGACCGGCAGTACACCCGTGGATATTTTGATTAATGGAATTCTTGCATGATCACTTAGTCTATCAATACATTTCTCATACCCAAGAAGTCAGATTTAAATTACATCTACCAAAAGAAGCAAAATCGGTTTGTTAAGCTTTTAATACAGACAATGAAATCAGTAAACGCTTACATCCCAGTCAAGTAAATAATATTAGATCATAAAAAATAAAATTGCAAAGCTTGTTCTATCGCTGATGCAAACTTGTGAATTTACTGCACTGACTGAACTGAATAACTAGCAGCACTATCTATTTATTTTTTATTATTTTTTTATACGGCATCATTTATTGTTTCTATGGAAATTTACCTGACACTACTAAGCACAGAAAAGTTCTAAGACTTTAAAGCACTATATCTTTCCTTTCCCTTATCCGATTTTGATTAAAGAAAGTCTCAATGTTGCCCAAGTATTAGCTTAAATTACCTGTGACAGCTCTATGACAATGCACTAGTCATTATTCAGATTATTGTATTCAAATATACAGACAACTGACGGTTTTAGACGAAAAATTAAAATTGTCATATCTTTTGCTTCTGTAATTCGAGCTTGATAAAATAGAGCCTATATGTTGCTGAGGTCTACGTTAAACGCTCCTGTGGAAACCACATGCATATGAGTTCAGTACTATCAGAGTTTAATGTGTTCAATCAGGCAGTCCCCTAGGTTACAGTAAAACCTTAAATCAGGATAGTTTCTGTGGTGTCGCAAAAGTCCAAAGTGCGCACCACCTACTTTCGCCGCGCGCCGCCATGCACGCACGGCGCGGCGTTCTTACGACGACAGCCACGAGCGCCCTCTGCGGCAACTCCGCTTGTGGCCACCAGTGAACGACATCATTCACTTGGGACTGAGTTAGGAACCAGTAAAGACTTCGGAATCCGATAGGCACCAGTGAAGACTTGGCTATCAGTTAGGCACTAGGCAGGACTCTAGCTCAACTATGTATCAACATTCTGCAGTACTATGTAAAAGTTAAGTATTGTATAAATTCTGTGCAATATATATCTCGTTCTAATTTACTCTAGTGTTTCTAGTTTCTGGCTGCTCCTCTCCGTACCTGCACCAGCGTGCTATCTTTATTCCTGTGTCGGTTTCATTCCACTCGGCCAACGACACCTACGACAGAAACGAGACGCAAAAGCGGCGACGAGGCTGGGACACAAAAGTAGCGACGAGGAGTGATAGACGAACCTTGGACCAGCAGCCAGACAGCAGCAGCAGTCGGAGCACGCAGAAATTGCTCCCGCCCACCCACCCTTATTATAAGATTTTTGGGGGAACATTTTCAGTCACGTGTTTGTGGACTTTTTTGTTGCAGAGCGTCCTCATCAAATTACAGGTCAGAAAGTGAAGCATCTGCTATTATCTGTGCTGGGCACCAACACCTTCGTGTTACTGAAAAAACTTTTCCCCGACGTATCTCCTCGTGATGTAGACTTTGAACAAATAGTAGAGGCACTAAATGCTCATTATGAGAGAAAAGTTCTCGTAGCTGCGGCACGGTACCGATTTTTCAGACTTAATAAATTACCACAGCAGTCACACCAAGAGTGGATTACGGAATTGAAGGGCTTAACCCGCCAATGTAAATTTACTTGCTCTTGTGGACTTTCGTATAGTGACGTGATGTTGAGGGATGCGATTACGCAGAATATTCAGGACCCCAGAATTAGAGCAGCAATTCTGAAACAGTCTGACCCCTCATTAGACAGTGTACTGCAGCTTATAGATGCGCATGATACTTTTGACTTAGCAGATGTAGAAATGCAAAGCCACAGTGTTAATTCAGTGCGCCGCAACGGTCACTTTCCTAGCCATAGTTCTCAGTGTAGCACTAGTGATTCTTACAATAGTACAGGCCGTGCTGAACAGACAGTGAACAGTAGCCAGTGTAAAAGTGCGACACAAAGGTCACCCCGTCGTGTTAGAAACAGTGATTTGAATAACGGGCGCCAACGCTCATTTCAGAAAAATGTACGTAAATCTTGCCCCCAGTGTGTGTCTCGCCACAAGCGTGCTCATTGCCCTAGTCGCAATGCAACCTGTTATCAATGTGGCAAATCAGGAAATGTACAGTCTGTGTGTATGCAAATTAAAAACTCAAAGAACGGTACCGTTACAAAATGCTTCGCAGAGTGCGAGAATAGTTCATTCTGTAAATGTTATACGGGCTGTGCAATTGAACAGTGCTTTCCTTGGATCTCAATTGCAAGAAAGTAGTTCTGCGCCTATGGCAAAATAATATAGTGCACCATGTAGCAAGTGCCGACGAGCGCGTAAAACAGTGCAACGGAAAAGGTTTCGGGAAAAGCAAAATGACTATGAACAGTGCATTCCTGTAGTGAAAATAGTGCCTTCTGCAACTGCTCCTTGTAATAATGCCCAGTACTGTGTAGCTAGTGACAGTAGACATCAAGTAGCTACTCAAAAGTGTAGTGCAGTAGTTAGTACATCTGGAGTAGCTTCGCATGCTTGCGCGGACGCCGATCAGGCGGTAGTGCCATCTAGTGACAGTGTTGTTAATCCGCTGCGTGCCGAGTCTGCGCCGCTTACTTCACTACGCGGCCCGCGCAAGCGCAGTAAACAAACCGTAGCAGACGTTGCCTACATTCGCGCACCTGTCGAGCGCCGCAAGCAAAAACTGTTTGTGACTCTCTTCATAGAAAATAAGACGGTGCAATTTCATCTTGATACTGGTTCCGCTGTCACATTAATAAATAAAGATACTTATGAACTTCTGAGTTCGCCAAAATTGTCGCCGTCACAGCAAGTGTTAACAGCTTATACAGGTCAAAATATTCCCGTGCTAGGAACGTGTAGCCTGCCCGCCTCTTTTCAAGGTGTAACAAAAACAGTTGCTTTTGTAGTTCTTCAGGCCAAATCGACACAGAAAATTTTTGGACTAGATGCTTTTGACTTGTTTGGTTTATCAATTCAAAGAGATGTGCTTCAAATTTCGTCAATAGTGCCTCAGGATAAAATCAATGCATTCTGTGACAAATATAGTGACTTGTTTTCCCCGGAACTAGGTTGTGCAAAAGACTTCGTGGCACATGTAACTTTAAAAGACTCTGCAGTCCCAAAATTTCGTAAAGCTAGATCAGTGCCTATCGCAATGCGTGATACAGTTGCCGAAGAACTTAAACGTTGGCAATATAGTGGGGTGATTTCTCCTGTTTCTGCGAGTCAGTGGGCCTCGCCTTTAGTAATTATACCCAAGCCGTCAGGAAAACTTCGTATCTGTGTGGACTTCAAATCAACAGTGAACAGTCAAACAATTGTCGACACTTATCCCCTGCCCAGACCTGAGGAACTGATGGACAAATTAGGACAGTCTCGCTTCTTTTCCAAGATTGATTTAGCAGAGGCATACTTACAGATTCCACTTGATGACGAGTCAAAAAAGTTTTTCGTCATTAATACTCACATGGGCCTTTTTCAATTTCAACGCCTACCCTTTGGCAGTTCTTCCACCCCCGCTATTTTTCAGCGTTTTTTGGAACAGTTGACAGTCTCTGTACTGTGTTGTTCGAACTATTTAGATGATATTGTGGTATCCGGACGTACAATTGAAGAACATTTAGCAAACCTGGAGTGCCTTTTCAAAGTGTTGACTGCAGCAGGTCTACGCTGTAATAAAGCAAAGTGTTCGTTTTTTCAAACTGAAATAGAATACCTAGGCCATGTGATTAATGCGCAAGGAATACATCCCTTACAGTCACATCTTCCAGCAATCAAAGACTTTCCTCCTCCCAAGAATGTGCACGAATTGCAAGCAGTAATGGGAAAGCTGAACTATTATTTCAGGTTTATTTCCAATGCCTCTCAGATTGCAGCTCCACTGCATCACTTACGTAGGAAGAATGTTCCTTTTGTATGGTCCAAAGATTGCCAGGTTGCCTTTGACAACTTAAAGTCTGCACCAATCAGTGATGCATGTTTGATTCCCTTTGACCCACAGAAGCCTGTAGTGCTAGCAGTTGATGCCTCGTCGTACGGTGTGGGTGCAGTTTTGTCACATCGTATTGGATGTCACGATCGTCCTATTGCCTTTGCATCCAAGCTACTGACGCCGACGCAACAGAATGACAGTCAGATAGAAAAGGAGGCCTTAGCAATTATTTACGGCGTCACAAAGTTTCATCATTATCTCTATGGCAGAAAATTCTATTTGTTGACAGACCACAAGCCTCTCACGTCGTTGTTCTCACCCACAAAGCCAATTCCGCCACGAACGGCACAAAAGCTTCAGAAATGGTCCTTGATATTGTCAAATTATCAGTATGAGATTTTGTACCGACCTACCACTAAACATGCCAACGCGGACACACTTTCCCGACTTCCGGTTGGCCAGGATGTATCATTTGATTCTTCAGAAATGGCATGTTGTCAGATTGACTCCAGAGATGCTTCCGCTGTCGCAGACTTTCCTTTGAACTCTCGTCGGGTTGCACAGGAAACAGCTGCGGATGCACACCTAAGTGTGGTAGCACGTTTTTTCGCTCAGGGTGGCCTGCCAGAGCCAAAGACATTTATCGGCCTCTGGTTCGACGTTATTTTGCAGAACGTCATGCATTATCTTTAAGTCAGTGTGTACTGTTGTTGCATACCGACAACGACCAAGCAAGAGTGATTGTTCCTCGTTCCCTGCAACGAGAAGTGTTACGCCTCCTGCATCAAGGACATTGGGGCATTGTTAGGACAAAGCAACTGGCCAGAAGTCATTGTACCTGGGTTGGTATGGACGCTCAGATAGAGAGCATGACATCACAGTGTACAGTTTGTGCGGAGCATCAGGCGGCTCCTCCACAGCGTTTCTCAGACTGGCCACGCCCCAAGGGACCGTGGCAACGTTTACATATTGACTTTGCCGGACCTTTCTGGAATACGCGCTGGTTAATTGTTGTAGACGCTTTCAGCAAGTTTCCTTTTGTGATTGCCATGAACTCAACGACAGCTTCTAGTACAATCAGTGCCTTAACATCAGTGTTTTGCATCGAAGGCTTGACTGAAACTATCGTCAGTGACAATGGACCTCAGTTTGTTAGTGCGGAATTTCAACAGTTTTGTCGTGTGAGTGGCATTCAGCAAATCACCACCGCACCTTTTCACCCTCAGTCCAATAGTGAAGCAGAACGTTTCGTTCGAACATTCAAGTCTCACATGGAAAAGATGAAAGGTCAGCACTCCAGGCAGCAAGCTCTTCAAATTTTCCTGTCTACGTATCGGTGCATGCCATTTGACGGCCCGTCTCCTGCCGAGCTGCTACACGGCCGCCGTCACCGCACTCTCCTTCACCTGCTGCAGCCTCCCACGCACCGAGTCGGTTCGTATGGCGCTTCGCGTTTTCAGGTTTCTACGCCGGTGTTGTACAGGGTGTTTGCTGCCAACAAGACAAGATGGACGCCGGGCACCATTCAGCGCGTGCTCGGTCGCAATATGTATGTTGTACGTTCTTCCACAGGGTCGGAGCTGCGGCGCCACGCAAACCAATTGCGCTTGCACAGGCCGCGCGATCCTGTCTCCGGTTTCTTGATTCCAGACCCAGTTCACCGCCAGGGAGCACAGCCACATCGCTCGCCGCCGGGCCCAGCTTCCCCGGGCTACGAGCTCCCGTTGGATTTCGACTCGCCTCCTACGTAGTCGGCCCCTCCGCCTCCGTCGCCGCCGCAGATGACAGCGTCACTGAGAGGGACTCCGGGACCGTGCGGGCCCCCCCCCCCCCCCAGCTTGGGCCACGCACCTCAGAAGATGACCTGCTCCCTCTGGGCGGGGGGGTGCGCCCTTCCTCAAGTTTCGCCCGGTTTCCTGGAGGATCGCAAGGCGGATGCCGGGGCGCGGACGGCGTCTCGATCCCAGCCTCAGCTACGTCGCCCGTCGCCCACCTACTTTCGCCGCGCGCCGCCATGCACGCACGGCGCGGCGTTCTTACGACGACAGCCACGAGCGCCCTCTGCGGCAACTCCGCTCGTAGCCACCAGTGAACGACATCGTTCACTTGGGACTGAGTTAGGAACCAGTAAAGACTTCGCAATCCGATAGGCACCAGTGAAGACTTGGCTATCAGTTAGGCACTAGGCAGGACTCTAGCTCAACTATGTATCAACATCCTGCAGTACTATGTAAAAGTTAAGTAATGTATAAATTCTGTGCAATATATATCTCGTTCTAATTTACTCTAGTGTTTCTAGTTTCTGGCTGCTCCTCTCCGTACCTGCACCAGCGTGCTATCTTTATTCCTGTGTCGGTCTCATTCCACTCGGCCACCGACACCTACGACGGAAACGAGACGCAAAAGCGGCGACGAGGCTGGGACACAAGTTTCCTTTTCTACTATTTGATTTTGATGAGATAAAGATAGAGAGAAATACGCTGTAAAAGAGAACGTTTTAGAAAAGAGCCATCTTCGCCCAGTCTCAGGGATAGAAAAATGTACATTGAAGTCAGGTGGCTTTCTTACAAGAAAATCATTTACAAGTTGGCATTTTAGTGACATGACTAAGTTTTCAATAGGGTTTTGAACTCGAAATATTTTATGTTACTTAAAAGTCTGCATTTGTTGTCATTACCGTAGGCTGCCGGCTATCTCTTTTCATATGCAAATTGTAACAAAATAAAAAAGGAAAGCATGATATGATTTCTTTAATTTAACAATTTAGTGTGCAAAACAATTTAAGCTTTTTATATACAAATTATCTGATTAATCGTTATGATAAATTGGGTCGGCACTATGTTTTCCTAAACAAAAAAATGTTAAGCTTCATCTATCTGACCAGTGGCATGCACCATACTAGCCTCAAGACTCGATTAATTACTCTATTTGCCCTATTTCTATCACAGAAATTTGTTTTCTCATAAATTACACTTTTAGTTTCAGAGATCAATCCTTATTTTATCTGATCTTGCACTGACCCCTCTTGATATTATATGCAAACATTTATATTCACCTTCAAAATAGTGAATTGTGTTGTTAAATGACGATATTCAATAACTGCGATAAATTGAGATTATATTTAAAAATGCAAAGGTTAACCTAACAATTTACAATATTAGTTGACAAAGTATCAGAATACAATAATATGAAAATTTCGAATAAGTGGTTGTATAAGTTAACAAATATGACAGACATAATATTATGGAAAATGAAGTAAATGGCTGGCTATATTTTCGAAGATCTTACCACTGAAAGAAAAATAGAGTAAGGAACGGACTTACTAAAAATATTATAGTAATATGAAAGGCAAACACAGTCAGATAATATCCCAACCTGAATTGAGTTATTGAACCGTAATAAGGCAGTGGTGTAGTGCAGCCGATACTTTACCACGCACAAGCTGGTGGATGCGGATCCTGTCTGCGAAATCTTCCTACGTAGCAGTGACGATATTTACTCTGCGTGGCCGCAAATGGCATAACTACGAAGATCTAAGTTCGAGTGTGGTTGCCATAAAGAACTCCACAATGCAATTCCGCACACTGCAGTGTCTACTGCAAGAGTTCGTCTGGTACTGTATTAAACGGAGCCTCCAGACAGAGTTTCCACAAAGCGTACCGCCCACTGCGGTGTCTAAAACCTGACGCGAACCATACTCGACGGTATCTGTCACAAGAGTCCCCTCTCGTCTCCATTCTACACCAGCGAGCTGTACACGCCAGCTATCGGTGGCTACGCTCGTCACCACTAGGAAGCCAATCTCACCACACCTTTAATAAATGGCCTGTCCAGGGACAACAATCGCCGGATGATGGATTGTCAATCACAGATCGAGTTGCAATCTGCAACATAGACTCCGTTCCCGACAGCAAATTTCTCATCTAAAATCACCTACCTTGTTCCCCGAAACATCTACAGAATTATTTCTTGCCGTCACCTTGGCGCAGATATTTATTAACGTGGGCGCTGGACACAAGTTGAGCCAAACAGCCTCTCCTAGCAGGGAACTGCACCAGTAGCATCCTGCCATTTTATTAAGTTTTAACCCAAGCTACCCTCTACTGACGAATCATCCCTTGCCATAAAACGTGTTGCCTCCATCCCACTCGCCTAAAGAAATTTGCAGTCTCCAGGACCATTGCTTGTGTGCTACAAAAGAACAATCAACGCTGGTCCGACCAGCACGTCACTTTCACGGCAAAGCATTGTCTTCTCTAGCAACGCTGACCACCCGGAAATGTGCAGGTACCTGGCAGGGTAGCACTGCCGAAAAAGTGCCCCATTACCCCTACTGCACACCGCTGACACCACGGGATGGCGGGGAGGGCTTCACTTCGGTACTATTTTGAGACCTTTCCGCGAAAAAAGCTAATGGTCGGCCCGTACAACACCAAATACCTACGCTCCTCCTGTGTGTGAGATCAGACTCAAGTCACAGCTTCCTACAGTTCAAAACAGCTCGCTCACCACTGTCATAAATGGAATAACTGAAGTACTCTAATAAACAATTAAATCAATGACCACGACTAGCACATGTGTCCCAATCCCTAGCCGTATGTAGAAGCCATAAAATAAGAATAATAAAGTTATTACATGCAATAAACACCTATCTTCAGACATTAATTAGAAATAAGACACAGGAGAGACGAGAAAATTGAGAAATAAGCTGTCAAAAAGAACCAACACCTACCACTCTTCTCTCCAAAATGTTTAAATTACGTCACGAACATCAGATGTCACTTGTTACTTGATACAGTGTTCCTGGCTTTGACTCCCGCCTGACCTATGACCTGTGTTTCGTACTCACTGAATATCCCAGTTTTCGTTATTTCGCTTTGCGTTTGAAACATTACTAGTTAAATAATTCATAATTTTTGACTGGATTGTGATAGAAAATCTTACGTAAATAATAATGTGTGTAGTCCCAACTTACAAGATTATCGCGGAATAAAGGAGTCCTCTACCACCTCGTTGCACGAGGAATATCACACCTGTAAAAACATAAGCTTCCAGTTGTTCATATGTAAAACCGTTTATAAATCTATCGGACTCAACTGCTTGGTCATTAGTCCGTAGCTTACAAACTACTTAAAATAAGGTAAACTAACCTAAGGACAACAGAAACACCCATGCCCTAGGGGCGACTCGAACCCCCGACGACGAACGGCCGCGCGCATCGCAGCCCGGCGCTCCAGTGCGCACGACTAATACGCCGCGGCCTTCCAGTTGTATTTATAACTAATATATACGTGGTAAATACATATCTTTAGAGGTGAGTCTTCATCTGCAGAATCCTGTTTTCGGCTGTGTTGCTACATAGCCACTCATGAGTTACGTGTATATAAATAACTGATTTCAGGTACAAACTGTTTTCACTGCCATTTATTTTCCCCCGCGGATGTTGTGCAGCGAGATTGTATCTGTACATTTTAACAGCAACTCCTCTAAACAACTGTACAGACACCTGCACTCCACTGAACTGAACTCCCGTGGCTTACACAGGCCACTATACATACTTTCTTAACAATCAGTCAATAATCCATTAACAGTTTTTAAATAAAATAACAATTACAATAGTTACATTCATAGAAGTTAACATTAGAACAAGATAGAGTTTAATAAGCTTAATAATTTAGTATGGTACTGCACATGATTGGATCAGTAATTTAGTATTAATTAACAATTTTGTGAGTAATAACAATTAATGTAGATTTTGCATTAATTGTGCATTATGGAATGTATAAAGTTCCTACCATGTATACAGTAAATACATAACAGGCTCTGACTGTTGCATTTTCGTCTACTCTCAAATAATGTAATTAGTATCATTACTGATGATTAATACAGAATGTAAACCTCATTTTCATTAATTACGACCAATTGCTTCCCTCAGTCAGTATAATACGGTTTGTAATACGAATAGTAATTTATCTGATACTTATATGAGTACCTGGATTAATTCGGAAATAATCCTATACATATTATAAATGCGAAAGTCTCTATGTTTGTTACCGCATCACGCTAAAACTACAGCACAGATTTAGATGAAATTTCATATAGAGATTTCTTATGTCTTGGATTAGGACATAGGCTACTTTTCAAAATGTTTATTACAAGTTATTTATTTGAAATATATCCATAGCAATACGTAACGGTTGTAAGAAGCTTCTAATACAAGAGCAGAAGAATGTTGTAGGGTATGTCATGTTTAGCCGTGGGGGTTAACGTGTAATGTAATAGACTACAATTATTCTGGGCCATGGTTCGGGTCCTGCTGTAGTGAAATTTTTTTCCTTTGTTATTGTCATCTTTTTTACTTTAGAATATACAAAAAGATTCTGGGATACTGCCAAAACGGCTTAACTGATATATAATTACATACACAAGAAATCTGAATGTTGGCGTTTATGCCGCATTTATTTTCATTTGTTGTAAGAAATGAAAGAAGTATGTATATAAATTGAAGACTTTAAATAAAATATGCTCTAAGTACCACGGCAAGAAAAAACATTGACGTTTTGTGTAGAATGGGATCTAGATACCAAGCCCTATTTTGTGTACAAAGCGCGAACTGCCACGTATATATAGCGTACGTAAACTGCAACGAAAGTAGTAGCAAATGCACTCAACAGATGGCAGGCGGTACGCTGCAGTTAACATATGAAACGTTATAGATGTTCGAACATTGTGATGTTATCGTAATTCTTTAAAACTGTATTGTCTTTGGATTTCAATGAATAATACTTTCTTTGGTGATTTCGATTATTTATAGCATTCGAACGTTTGCATTTAGTTCTTTTGTTGGTTCGCTTTGCATTTGTAAGATCTCAACAGTTCGTTTCTCCGTTAGATGTCTTTTTATCTCTTTACTTTTCCCCGTTAGGTTTGTTTATTTCGTTAAATTTCTCCGTTAGGTTTGCTGTTCATTTTGTTCCTTTACTTGACATTTGTTTTTGATTACTGTATTGTTGTTATTGTAGTTACTTACTGTCAGGGGTGCCATCCCACAAGTTGGAGCTGAAGGTGGGTGTGCCTGTTTTATTGATGCGTAACTTGGATGCACCACGATTATGCAATGGCACCAGGTTACGCATCACGGACCTGAGAAGGCATATCGTGCAGGCCACCATCATCACCGGTGGAGCCAAGAAAGAAACTGTATTAATACCACCAATTCCCATCATCCCAACAAACTTGCCATTCCAGGTTAACCGGTTACAGTTTCCATTGAAAGTGGCCTTCTCGATTACTATAAACAAGAGTCAAGGACAAACATTAAAAGTGGCAGGTATTCATGTGGCCACCCCATGTTTCTCGCACGGACAGCTCTACGTAGGCTGCTCCCGTGTATCGAGAGCTAGAAATCTCAAGTTGGAGCTGAAGGTGGGTGTGCCTGTTTAATTGATGCGTAACTTGGATGCACCACGATTATGCAATGGCACCAGGTTACGCATCACGGACCTGAAAAGGCATATCGTGCAGGCCACCATCATCACCGGTGGAGCCAAGAGAGAAACTGTATTAATACCACGAATTCCTATCATCCCAACAAACTTGCCATTCCAGGTTAACCGGTTACAGTTTCCATTGAAAATGGCCTTCTCGATTACTATAAACAAGAGTCAAGGACAAACATTAAAAGTGGCAGGTATTCGTGTGGCCACCCCATGTTTCTCGCACGGACAGCTCTACGTAGGCTGCTCCCGTGTATCGAGAGCTAGAAATCTGTATTTATACTCTGAGAACAAGAAGTCTCGAAACGTCTTTTACAGGGACGTATTGCAATAGATTTTTAGCTCTCCATCCGTTTCAAGACAATTATATATTCCTTGCTAACAATGTCGCAAACAGTCATGTAGTTATTTATGCCCTTTCTTGGCACTTTAATGTCTGACTATTGAACCGCGGGTAACACCGCGGGGAGCAGCTAGTAATATACATAGTTTTCAAAATGATAATCCAAGATCGCACACTAACAATCTATTAAATGACGACCGGTTTCGGGGCAATGTGTCACCATCATCTGGTCACATATATGTTATAACCTGGTCAGTAAGCTGTCATATTTTCAACTTATGTATTTTTTTATATAGTGACTAAGTGCAATGTTGCGCTTGTAATTTTATACCCCATTTTTTAACAAGATGACCAGATTATAACATATATGTGACCAGATGATGGTGACACAGTGCACGGAAACCGGTCGTCATTTAATAAATTGTTAGTGTGCGATCTTGGCTTATCATTTTGAAAACTATAAAACAATTCGATCTCCTCCAGACCAGACTATGTCAGGTAATCTTAATAATGTACATATTAAAATTACAACAATTACGAAACATAGAATTTTTGTATTTCGATTAAAAACGTTCCTAACGTGTACAGTACTTAATTCAGATATGTAGAATCCTATGGAAGTGTCAGTTTTTAAATCAACAAACTTCTACTCAGACTTTATTAGTGAATCTGTTGTAATTACAATAGTGCTAACAATATAGAAATTAATTATAGCCTATTCCGGAGATGGGAAATGTGTCGAGCAGTTGTTTTATTACACGTTACTTCACTTGAGAAAGGTGTATTCTTATTTATTTTGCTTTTATTACACATATTCATGCAATCAACGCTTTTGGTCAGTGTCTAGTTTAATGTAGTTTTTCGTAAGCTGAATTAATTGCTGCTGGGTTTGGCACTGTTAAGTGTAGCTTCGACAGCAAGGGCAAATTTTTGCTAAAGGCACGTTCACGCCACCCAAATTTAGTTGAACAAGTTCACTTGATCAACAAAAGCTGAAAGCGACTTGAATCAGTTTTCGATCACACGTTTCTACTGGAATCGATCAAACTGGCTTTGAAATTAGCGGCGAGCGAAGTCGTTTTTGGGTGCGTCAGTGGATATTAAGAAGAAACAGACTAGGAGCGTCGGAGGCTTTGTTAAAGGGAACTATCGTTAGGGGACATGGAAGAATATCGAAACCATTTGAGAATGTCGGAAGAAAAATATGTAACACCATTTAGAAATATATCTGCTCTTTTATACCAGAACAGTTTGGACACATACAATTCCTCTGTTCCCACTCCACTCGTTTTATTTGGACACTAATGAATATTCTTTTTTGTGCATTTGATTGTTGTGTTTTTATTTAGTTCTTTACGTTGTCAGTGGTTAAACCGCTAACCTCCATTTCTTTCACGATACCTTATAAAGAATTTTCCCGCAGATCTTTGTTTGTATTCGTAAGTATCCATACGACGATTCCACGGGCATCCGCGCTTATGGTACGGTTCTAAAAAATCATCACGCTTTCTGACCGCTTGACACTCATTCTGTGAGATATTTGAAAATGCAATACTTTAACAATACGTAAAACACCGGCACTAAATCCGCAATGACGTTTAGAGCAGCTAGTGGGTTCACAGGTGTAGCTACGTGGTTCAACACAAAGTTGAATCATCACTTGAACGGAAAAGTTTGACTCGGTCAATCTTTTCTTGATCCACTAAAAAGTTAATCAACTCAATTGAAACGAAGGTTCACACGAGGTTTCTCATTCAGCATTTACTGATCAAGTAAACTCGTTCAACTAAACTTGACCCGTGTGAACGTGCCTTAAGCGAGTATCTGTCCTACATTCTTCTCTTCATAAAGTGCGCAAGAGGAAAGAATAAAAATAATGACGCCGTACTATCTAAACGGCTGCCCTCTAGGTACGGTCGTTTCTGCGCAACAACGAGCGAAATCACGGAACCAGAAGGAAGTCACATAAAAGACCCGTAGAGGAAAAGGAAAGAAAACGATAAAAAAAATCTTGACTCTGGTATATGAGATATTCGCAGAGGAAACTACTCGTGGGAAATATCAAGAACACTGGCGTGTTTGTGTAGCCCACTAACTGCGCAAGTCTGCGAAGGAAACTTTTGCGTGTCATTTCGCGAAACTTCCTCGGAGCTGGGAGAAGTGCCCCGCTGAAATGGCCAGCCAGCACGCTTGGTCTAAGCCGGCGGTCTCTCATTAACTGTTGTGGCAGATAGGCGCGCCACGCCCCAGGCGCTTTTGTGGCTCCTCTGCCCCAGGGTGTCTCGTCCTCGTCTCGCTCGTGTTATCTCACGACAGCTTGTCTCCATGCCTGAGACCTGACTCTAACCTCAGGCTGAGGCGAGGTAACAATACAAGGCATTGGCGCCTCCAGAAAAGTCCACAGCTCCGGCTTTGCTTCCTTCTCGGTGGAGACATAGTACTTTTTATTTATTTATTTATTTATTGTTTTTTCTGTTCCATAGGACCCAATTGAGGAGTGAGACTCCATAGTCATGGAACAAGTCAATACATTAATTGTTACACAAGAGTGGTACTAGAAACTTTTTAAGTAGTCCTTTGCACATGACAATCTTAAGACAATGTGAAAAGAATCAATAAAGAAAATAATGAATTAGCTTAATTGTTTAACTTTTCTAGGAGCTCCTCGACAGAATAAAAGGTGTGAGCCATGAGGTAACTCTTCAATTCAGATATGAAAGCGTGTGGATTAGTGCTAATTCTTTAGTTCTTGTGGCAGCTTGTTGAAAATGGATGCCGCAGAATACTGTACCCCTTTCTGCACAAGTGTTAAGGTGGTGTGATGCAAATGTAGATTCGACTTCTGTCTAGTATTCACCGAGTGAAAGTTACTAACTCGTGGGAATAAGCTGATATTATTAACAACAAACGACATTAGAGAAAAAACGTATTGTGACGCCAGAGTCAAAATTTCCAGACTACTGAAAAGGGGTCGACATGACGTTCGCGAACTTACACCACATATTGCCGAACCGCTCGTTTTTGAGCAATAAATATCCTTTTTGCATCAGGCGAGTTTCCCCAAAAAACAATGCCGTACGTCATAAGTGAGTGAAAGTAAGCGTAATATACTACTTTCCGTGTTGAAAAATCACTTATCTCTGATATTGTTCTAATGGTAAATATAGCAGAATTTAATTTTGGAACAACATCCTGAACATGGGCTTTCCATGACAGCTTACTGTCTATATGAACACCTAGAAATTTGAACTGTTCAGTCTCACTTATCAAATGCCCATTATGTGTAATCAGAATATCAGCTTTCGTCAAATTATGTGTTAGAAATTGTAAAAACTGAGTTTTACTGTGATTTAACATCAACTTGTTTTCTACAAGCCATGAACTTATATCTTGAACTGCATTATTTGATACTGTGTCAATATTACGAGCAAGATCCTTCACTACCAAGCTGGTATCATCAGCAAACAAAAATATTTAACAGTCATCTGTTATACTCGAAGGCGTATCATTTATATAAATAAGAAACAGCAATGGTCCCAAAACAGACCCCTGAGGCACCCCATACTTAATTGTGCCCCATTGGGATTGCACGTCATAGCCATTTTCTACACTGCGGAGAATTACCTTCTGTTGTCTATTATTATTTACGCTACCTTGTGAAAGGAAATCATTAACCTGAAATACGAAGTCCACAAAGTGATGTAACAATGAATGTCATTTAAAGAAAAATCGTACTGGCCTGTTTTACGGCCCTCCATAATTTGCCTTTAGTTTTATGATTTTTTGGCAACATTGCGGACATCTAATATATAAAACAGAGTGGCCGTATGTATGTCCGTGTTGCATACAAATCTACAGTTTTGATCCAGTATTTTTCAAATTTTGTCCATGAGGACGGTCGCCGTAAATGTAGGAATCACGTACAATATATAGTTCACAAGATATGACGACATAAACAATGAGATGCGCGGAAAAGTGCTGCATTTAGCGACAACGCTGCTCATTTTCTCCTAAACCACTGGACCTATTTCAACCAAATTTGGTACACATATACCTTACCTTAAGGTAACAATAGCTGGAGAGTTAAGAATCACATACGACACATAGTTCAGAAGATATGACGTCATGAACAATAGGAATCGCAAAAAAACTGCCTTATCATGCAGTGAGATTTTATAAATACGCTATATGAGAATCGACTTGCAACAAACTTTAAAAATAATTTCAAACTTTTATTAAACTTTTTCTCGCTGACACCCATAGCAAAACGATGAAAGGAAAAATTTTCTCCCTTACTACTTTTCCGCTGTTTATGTAGTAAAACTACGGCATTCGGTATGACGTTACAATTCATAATTTCTACACAATAAATTGTAGCCGCAGGAAATTTTACAGACAGTATACACGCATATAGTTGAGTGTACTGTCTAAATTGTATCACATTCTGACACGTATTTCATGAGGTATGAGCACGTAAACAGTAAAGTTCATGGAAAACCTCCACATCACGCACCACGTTTTAATCTATTACTTCTTTACTACTAATTGTATTCCCAAGAGCTTTTATAGACATACAGTCCTTATACAAATGAATATATACCTGAAAAATGGCAGAAAGAAAGAAATAAATATCCGGGCAACACCGGGTTTTCAGCTAGTAAATAATAAAAATAAAAACAATAAAAACTGATGGACGATACAATTACGACTCTACTATCGTGATAATTTCTACGCACCCAACACTTAATATTTTTTCTGGCCGTATTTTAACAAACAGCCAAACGTATTTGATATTTGAGTCTAGCTTTGACAAAAATACTCTGTTTTGAACTTCTACCTCTTTAAACAATTATTTTAATATCTCTCCTACATTTTCATTATCACTTAATTTACTCATCTTGGCGAACGATCGTATTGTAAAAATAGGATAGATGCCAAAAACGTAATTTTTTATTTTATTTATTCAAGACGACCAGTTTCCACACTCTATGGCGTCATGAAATGTTTATATGTTTGTTAAACTTAAGGGACTTAACTGCGGGTCATCAGTGCCTAAACTCACAAACTACTTACGAACTAGCTGATACTAAACACAGCACAAACATTCATGCCCGAGGGCGGGTTCGAACCCCCGACGGGGAACGGCCTCGGTTCGTAGCATAGCGCCTCAATGCGCTCGGCCACTCTGCCGCGGCTATGGCGCCATCGTCTGGTCTCGTTGAAATTAAACTGCTTATCTATAGTGCTACACTTAAAATCTGGTAGGCGTACTGGATGATAGTTATATAGGAAATCATAAGCTTGTCGATAAATATAAAATGGATGGCTGGTCAAAATTAAAACACTGAAATATACATAAAATAATAACCACCATAGTGCATATGTCTCCCCCTGCGGGTTCGGGGGTAAGAATAGGCCCGCGGTATTCCTGCCTGTCGTAAGAGGCGACTAAAAGGAGTCTTCATACTTTTCGGCTTTCCATCTGTGGTCCCCTATTTGGGTTTGACCCTCCATTTTCCAAAATTTTTTCAAAAGATCGAACCATTTGGGGAGGACACCTTACGTGGTGCAACATGTAATTCTCGTGCCATGCTATCTTATGCACCCATCATGGAATGGACTTGCGACTGCAGCTTCTTTTCTGCCATCGGGCATGCCATTTCTTTTTCCATGCAAGTCGCGTCCATTGTGCACTGATATCCCAGCACCCTCCATTATGATGGTTTACATAGCACCAGAAATCCAGCACGGTAGCCTGTCCGTTGTGGTGGGGTCGTAATGTACCCTCTTGGCTGTAGCCCCCTGACAACGCAGGGATCGCTCTACCAATGCCAGAGCTGTAAGCTCCTCATGCAGGCCTAGGAGTAGATGCTTGTCGTCGTGAAGCATCAGGACTCCCGGCAACGGTCATCCTGCCAGGTGACGTTGCTGTGGCTGGGTGGTGCCCATGAGGAGAGCCCCTGTTCGGAGTGGGTGGCATCGGGGCGGATGATTCGCGATGAAGCGAAACAAATCCAACAATCAAAATCCTGGCGCAACAGGTGTCTCTAAGCGAGGAAAGTACAATGCAGCTACTTATGATCCCTCATCGTTCCCTTCCCTGACTTCTTCTTGGCGGGAACGTGGGGGTCGACAGAATGAGTCGTATGTCCCGAAATTTCTGGTCTGTACTAGGACAGATGGGGGATCCTTCCAGGCAACTAAGCCCATGTTCTTTGTTGAACATATTGAGGACAAGTTCGGTGAGGTTGCGGGAATTTCTAAGATGCGAGACGGATCTATTCTTATACAGGCAGAGTCCCCTGCACAGTCCCGTGCTCTGCTCACGTGCACTAAGCTTGGCGACGTGCCTGTCTCTGTAACGGCACATAAGACGTTGAATCTGGTGCAGGGAGTCATTTTTCAGCGTGACCTCTTGCTGCAGTCAGATGAGGAGTTGCGCGAAAATCTGTAACGACACGGTGTCCATTTTATCCGCCGTGTCTTTCGGGGTCCAAAAGACAATAGGGTGGCAACCGGGGCCTTCATCTTGGCCTTCGACGGCGGTACCTTGCCCGAGAAGGTCAAGGTGATGGTATACAGATGTGATGTCCGACCGTACATCCCTCCACCCATGCGCTGTTTCAAGTGCTGCCGGTTTGGACACATGTCTTCCCGTTGCGACACAGCTCCTATTTGTCGTGACTGTGGCCGTCCCGTACACCCCGACGCACCTTGTACCCCACCACCTTCCTGTGTCAACTGCAGCGGCCATCACTCGCCTTGCTCACCGGACTGTCCCGCTTTCCAAAGGAAGCGCAAGATCGTAGAGTATAAGACCCTCGATCACGTAACTTACTCTGAGGCCCGTCGCAAATATGAAAAACTTCACCCGGTATCCATGATTTCTACATATACTGCTGCCACAGTGTCTTCGCCTCCATCGAGGGCGGTTTCCCGACCCCCTGTCACACCTTCTGTGGGCCCTTTGGGCCATCAGTTAATCTCGGGTCTCCAGACGCCAGGGGGCGCCTCTTCTTCTGCGAGGCTTTTGTCCCCCGCTTAAACAGGGTCTTGGAACCCCGTCCCTCTGCCGGAGAAATGTCTTCCTTCTCCGGCTCTTCCTTCAGGGAAAGGGCCTGCCGAGTCCCTTCCACCACCTCCTGTAGTTCCCTCTGTGTCTGACACCTTGGATGTCAGTCGACCTACTCCTGCACGGAAAGGGTCTCTTGAGGTCTCCGCAACGCAGGTTTCGTCGCAGCCAAACGTCAGCCAGTGGCTCAAAGCCCAGGTACCCACTGGCAGCCGAGCCTCTCCGTCTGCGTCGACATCCGACGCCACTTCTGGGAAGCCCACTCGAGCACCGAAGCCCAAACCCAAGCGGAAGCGGGCGAGAAAAAAGGATGTTCTTCAGGAGAAAGAGCTGGCGGCAAAGGCGGCTTCCTCGATGCCGTCCGCTACCAGTTCTGACTCAGACAATGAGGTCGAAATCCTTGCGTCTAAAGAGGACCTCGCTCTTACAGACACCCTGGACGCAATGGATATGGACACCACAGACCCTCAGTGGGTGGCGGCAAGTGACACTGAGGCGCACTGCGTCTCTTAATCGCTTTCATGCCTCCCCAGTCCTTAGGCAGCACTTTCCTCCAATGGAATTGCGGCGGTTATTTTTCTCACCTAGCAGAGTTAAAACGACATTGAAGCTCTTCTCATGTACTGTGCGTTGCCCTCCAGGAAACCTGGCTTCCGGCAACGCGAACCCCAGCCCTCCGTGGCTATCATGGGTTTTACACGAATCGTCCTGTATATGACAGAGCATCTGGTGGCGTCTCCATTCATGTCATCCACTCTGCCTACAGTGAAGCTGTGCCCCTTCAAACACCTTTGGAGGCAGTGGCTGTTCGGATCAGGACACCATTAGCTATTACCGCCTGCAGTGTCTATCTTCCACCTGATGGTGCAGTCCCATGCCACGTGTTAGCTGCACTGATTGCTCAGCTCCCCCCACCTTTCCTCATCATGGGCGATTTCAACTCCCACAACCCTTTGTGGGGTGGCAACATGACTACTGGCCGAGGTAGGGAGGTTGAAAATCCTGCCTCCCAGCTCGACCTTTGTATTTTAAACACAGGTGCTCCCACGCATTTCAGTGTGGTACACGGCACCTACTCGGCCATCGACCTCTCTATTTTCAGCCCCGGCCTCATACCATCTCTTCATTGAAGAGTGCATGACGACTTGTGTGGCAGTGACCACTTTCCGATTTTTTTGTCACTGCCCCAGCGTCATTGCCCTAGTCGTTTGCCCCGTTGGGCTCTTAACAAAGCTGACTGGGATGCGTTTACGACTGCTGCCACTGTTCGATCTTTGCCGGACACTAACATTGATGTGGTTGTCGATAATTTAACAGACGTCATTGTCTCTGCGGCTCAGTCTGCAATCCCGTCTTCTTCTGGTTCGTCCCGGCAGAGGTCCGTGCCCTGGTGGTCGCCGGAAATCGCTGCCGCAATCAGAGAACGTAGGCGAGCTCTTCAGCGTCATAAACGGCACCCATCAGTGGCCAACCTCATCGCTTTCAAGCGACTTCGTGCCAAGGCTCGGCAACTTATCAAACGAGCCAAACAAGAATGTTGGGAGAGGTATGTCTCGACCTTAGGTTCTCGTGTCTCTCCATCTCAGGTGTGGACTAAGATCAGGCGCCTCTATGGCCACCAGACACCTATTGGTGTCCCTGGTCTTTCTATCCATGGGGCTGTGTGTACAGACCCGAGAGTGATCGCTGAACATTTTGCTGATCACTTCGCTAGGTGCTCTGCATCTGCTAACTACAGTGCAGCATTTCGCTCCCGCATGGAGCGTGTGGAGCGACAGCGCCTCTCCTTTGCGACGCGCCGTCGGGAGTCTTACGACGCCCCATTTACCGAAAGTGAGCTGCTTAGTGCCTTGGCCAATTGCCCAGATACGGCTCCCGGTCCCGACCGTGTCCATGCAGATGCTGAAGCACCTCTCGTGGGATTCTCAGCGCCATGTCCTTGACATCTTCAACCGCATTTGGGGTGGTGGCGAGTTTCCGTCCCAGTGGCGGGAAGCCGTCGTCATACCGGTGCTGAAGCCTGGCAGGGACCCACTGGAGGTTGACAGTTATCGTCCCATCTGCCTGACCAACGTTCTATGCAAGTTGCTCGAACTCATGGTCACATGTCGCTTGACTTGGGTGCTCGAGTCACGGGGTCTTCTGGCGCCATCGCAGGGTGGATTTCGCCAGGGTCGTTCTACGACATATAATCTGGTGTGCCTGGAGTCAGCGGTTCGGACAGCTTTTTCCCGTCGTCAGCACCTCATTGCGGTTTTCTTCGACCTTCAGAAGGCCTACGATACCACATGGCGGCATCACATCCTCGCTACGCTGCACGAGTGGGGCCTTCGGGGGTCACTTCCCATCTTTATTGCAAATTTCCTCCGACTCCGCACGTTTCAGGTCCGAGTTGGTGTTGCCCATAGTTCGCTCCACGTCCAAGAAAATAGGGTCCCACAGGGGTCTGTGCTGAGTGTCTCATTGTTTTTGGTGGCCATTAATGGCCTGGCTGCAGCTGTAGGGTCATCGGTGTCTCCTTCCCTGTACGCCGATGATTTTTGCATATCTTTCTGCTCCACCACAACAAGTGCTGCTGAACGCCGACTCCAGGCGGCCACGGCCATCCGCCAGGCTCACATGTGGGCCCATCATCATGGCTTCCAGTTTTCCGCCGGGAAAACACGTGTGATGCATTTCTGTCGGCGTCGGACAGTGCACCCCCACCCTGAACTCTACCTTGATGGCCAACTGATTCCTGTCGTGGACACCCACCGATTCCTAGGCCTGATCTTTGATCCCCGACTGACCTGGCTTCCTCATATTCGTTTTCTGAAACGGGAGTGCGGGCGACATCTCAACGCCCTTCGATGTTTGGGCCATACCGCATGGGGGGCTGACCGCTCCACCCAGCTGCGGCTCTATACGGCCTTGGTGCAATCGCGCATAGATTTTGGATGCCTCGCTTATGGTTCTGCAGCACCTTCAGCGTTGCGCTTATTGGACCCTATTCACCACTGTGGGGTTCGAATTGCGACGGGAGCCTTCCGAACCAGCCCTGTGGCCAGTCTTCTAGCGGAGGCCAGGGCCCCCCCGCTACGGGTCCGCCGCCAGCAACTGTTGACAGCGTATGCAGCCCACGTTTATAGTTCAAAAGGACATCCTAACTATCGCCTACTTTTTTCTACTGCGACTGCCCATCACCAGCAGCAGCGCCCCAGTTCAGGACACACAATAGCCGTCTGCATGCAGTCCCTCCTGGGGGAGCTTGAGTCCTATCCTCTCCCACCTCCATTTCGGGCCCATTCATGCACACCTCCATGGTGCCTGCCACGGCCATGTCTTCGTTTAGACTTGGCCCACGGGCGCAAGGACTCGCTTCCCCCTGAAGCTCTCTGTCGCCAGTTTCTAGCTGTCGTTGCTGAGCACCCTGGCTACGACATTGTTTATACAGACGGCTCGATGGTAAACGGCCGCACTGGCCTTGCCTACGTCCATGTTGACCATGTTGAGCAGCTGTCTCTGCCAGAAGGCTGCAGTGTTCATACTGCAGAACTGGTGGCCATCTTCCGTGCTCTCGAGCATATGCGTTCCTGCTCAGGTGAGTCTTTCCTTCTTTGTGGTGACTCCCTGAGTAGCTTACGCGCTCTGGAACAGTGTTACCCACGTTCGCCATTGGTGATGGCCATCCGCGTGGCTGTTTTTACCCTTGTTCAGTCTGGCAGATCAGTGGTGTTCCTTTGGTCTCCGGGTCACATCGGCATCCCAGGCAACGAACGTGCCGATGGGCTTGCCAAACAGGCGGTTAATGCCTCTGTCTTAGAGATCGGCCTCCCAGCTTCAGATCTCCGTACCTTGTTGTTGCGCCGTCGGGTACATCAGCTCTGGGATGCTGAATGGCGCAACCTGAGCACGCTCAACAAGCTTCGGGTTGTCAAGGAGACTACGGCTGCATGGCGCTCCTCAATACGTGGCTCTCGCTGGGACTCGGTGGTTTTGTGTCGCCTCGGCATTGGGCACACCTGGCTCACCCATGGATATCTCCTTCGGGGTGAGGACCCGCCCCAATGTCGGTGTGGCTCCAATTTGATAGTCGTCCCCATTTTAGCCGCCTTGCGGAGAAATTTTAATCTCCCTGCTCTTTTATCAGAAGTTTTAGGTAACGATGCTACAATGGCAGATTCGGTTTTACGTTTTATTCGAGCAGGGATTTTTTATCATTCTCTCTAACTAGAGATTACCTTGTACTGCCGAGTGGTTGACTTTTCCTATTTTATTTTTATGGTCGGTCAGCCACAGCCATCGGCTTCCTTGTTATGAGCTGTATTGTGTGATGGTCTCCTTTCGTTCTGTTTGTTGTCGTTTTAGATGTTTTCAGGACTCAGTGGGATTCCCCTCCCACTTTACACCGTACCTCTGAGCCTCTCTTTTATGCCCACTGTGAAATGGGGGACTGATGACCGTTGCAGTTTGCCCCCCCCCCCCCCCCTTAAACATCCATCCAACCAACCAACCAGTGCATATGTCTGGTTGTTTTTATGGAGGTGCTCAACATTTGACGGTCGGAAATAAGTCACGTGACATCCTTCGCCCGAAACATTGCCGGAAACTCTCTTTTGTATAAGCCATCTAGCTTTCTGTATTTGATGATTTACTTATTAAGACTCAAGTGTTGTCATTTCAAAGCAATGGCACACTGAAAATTATTAAAAAAAACACGTCGTTCTTAGCTCAATGAATTACTGTCTAATGTCTAAAAATTCCATGTTAGCAGATAACACCTGCAATCGATGGTACGAGAATTACGGTTTACTATCGCAGCTGTTCGACGTAGCGTAATAGGCAGCGACCATCTTAGACGATGGTTCGAAACTTTCCAGGCGTGGTGGCTCAGAGCGCTCGGCAAGAGGGTTGTCGGCGTGATAGCTCAGCGTGCTCGGTCAGAGAACTCGACGCCACCTGTAAATAAATAAATAAATAAAATGGAGGAAAATTTTCAACGAACAGCCCAGAACGAACATGAATAGACGACCGCAAAGCATCGATCTCCCTGAAGAACAAAATAAATAAATAGAAAATAAAAATAAATAAACGCATTTTTATCTTGTTTCCTAAAACGTTTACGCACACTCTTCTTAACTGGACACAACTATATCCTGCATTAGTCTGAGTTATTCAAAGGCAACAGCGCTTTCAATGAAAAATTCATTTGTGCTATGTGGTGAACGTATCATAAAATTCATTCCAACGAATTGCACACATACACTTCCTTATCACATGTACACAAACTGGGGAGATACTTTTACAATGACTGTTGTAAATGACGTAATGATAATAGTAACTTTCTATATACTCTGTGATCAAAGAGTCAGTATAAATTTGAAAACTTAATAAATCACGGAATGTAGACAGAGAGGTAAAACTTGACACAAATGCTTGAAATGACATGGGGTTTTATTAGAACAAAAAAGGAAAAAAATGTTAAATAAAATGTTTGACAGGTGGCGCTGGACAGCAAAACGTCAGTGTCTGCTACCGTGACGGTGGAGAGGTACGCTGATATGTTGCAGAATCGCATCATCCCTAGCCTGGCTGATAAACACCTGCTGGAACATACAATTTTGATGCATGATGGCGCAACGCCCCATATTGCCGGACGCGTGAAAGATCTCTTGCGCACGTCGTTTGGTGGTGATCGTGTACTCAGCCGCCACTTTCGTCATGCTTGGCCTCACAGGTCCCCAGATCTCAGTTCGTGCGATTATTGGCTTTGGGGTTACCTGAAATCGCAAGTGTATCATGATCGACCGACATCACTAGGGAAGCTGAAAGACAACATCCGAAGATAATGTCTCACCATAACTCCGGACATGCTTTGTAGTGCTGTTCACAAAATTATTCCTCGACTACAGCTTTTGTTGAGGAATGATGGTGAACATATTGAGAATTTCCTGTAAAGAACATCGTCTTTGTCTTAAATGTTGTTGTTGTGGTCTTCAGTCCGCAGACTGGTTTGATGCAGATCTCCACGTTAACCTGTCCTGTGCAAGTCTCTTCATCTGAGTATACTTTCGGCAACCTACATCGCTTTGAATCTGCTTACTGTACTCGACCCTCGGTCTCCCTCTACGATTTTTACCCCACACACTTCCTTCTAATGCTAAAGTGACGATTCCTCGATGTCTCTGAATGTGTCCCACCAACCTATCCCTTCTCTTAGAATACGCCAGCAATTCCTTTTCTCCCAAATTATGTTGAGCACCTCCTCATTAGTTACGTGATCTACCCATCTAATTTTCATCATTCGTCTGTAGCACCACATTTCAAAAGAATCTATCATCTTTTTGTCTGAAATCCTTATTGTCCACGCTTAACTTCCATACAATGCTACACTCCAGACAAATGCCTTGAGAAAGGACTTCATAACATTTAAACTAATATTGGATGTCAACAAGTTTCGCTTCTTCAGAAACGCTCTTCTTCCCATAGCCATTCTGAATTTTATATCTTCTTTACTTCGGCCATCAGAAGATATCTTGCTACTCAAGTAACAAAACTCGTCTACTACGTTTATTGTCTCATTACCTAATTTAATTCCTTCAGCATCGCCTGATTTTCTGACGCTACATTCTTTTATCCTTGTATTAGTCTTGTTGATGTTCTTCTTTTTAAGACATTGTCCATTCCATTCAATTGCTCTTCCAGATCATTTGCGGTCTCTGACAGAATTACTATGTCATCGGCAAACCGCAAAGTTTTTATTTCTTATCCCTGAACCTTAATTTCCTCTCCAAATTTCTCCTTGAATTCCTTCTCTGTTTGCTCAATGTACAGACTGAACAGCAATGGCGAAAGGCTACAACCCTGTCTTACTGTCTTCCCAACCTCTGCGTCCCTTTCATACCGCTGTTCGGTTTTTGTGTAAGTTGAGTATAACTCTTCGCTCCCTATATTTTACCCCTGCTATCTTCAGCGTTTGAAAAAGTGTATTCCAGTCGAAATTGTCAAAAGCTTTCTCCAAATCTACAAACGCTAAAACCGTACGTTTGCCTTTCCATAGCCTATCTTCTAAGATAAGTCATAAGTCATAATGTGAGTATTGCCTCCCGTGTTCCAAAATTTCACCTAAATCTAAACTGATCTTCTCCAATGTCGGATTCCAGCAGTTTTTCCATTCGTCCGTAAATTATTCGTGTTAATATTTTGCAACCATGACTTATTAAACTGATAGTTCTGTAATTTTCACATTTGTCTGCGCTTGATTTCTTTGGAATTGGAATTACTATATTCCTCTTGAAGTTGGAGTATATTTCCCCTGTCTCATATATCTTGCTTACTAGGTGGAACAATTTCTTCATGACTGGCTCTCTTAATGATATCAGCAGTTCAGACGGGATGTCATGTATTCCAGGGGCCTTGTATCTACTCAGATCTTTTAGTGCTCTGTCAAATTCCTCTCGCAGTATAGTATCTCCTCTCTAATCCTCTTCTACATCATATTCCATTTCTAGAATACTGCTTTCAAGTTTATTTCCTTTCTACAGACCTTCTATATATTCCTTCCACCTTTCAGCTTTCCCATCTTTGCTTAGTATTGGTTTTCCATCCGAGTTCTTGATATTCATACCGCTACTTTTCTTGTCTCCAAATGTCTCTTTTATTTTCCTGTGGGCGGTATCTATCTCTTTCCTATTTATACATTCTTCTACGGTCTTGCATTTCTCCTCAAGCCACTCCTGCTTAGCCAGTCTGCACTTCCTGTCAACCTCATTTTTCAGACGTCTGTACTCCCTTTTGCCTTCTTCATTTGCTGAATTTTTATATTTTCTCCTCTCATCAATTAAGTTCAGTATATCCTGTGTTATCCAGAGATTTCTATTAGGCCTTGTCCTTCTGCCTATATGATCCTCTGCTGCTTTCAGTACTCTATGTCTCACAGCTACCCATTCTTCTTCTACTGTACTACTTTCCCCCGTTTCAGCCAATCCTTGCCTAAAGCTCCCTCTGAAACCCTCCACCACCTCTGGTTCATTCAATTTGTCCAGGTTCCATCTCCTATCTTTTCTACCTTTCTGCAGTCTCTTGAGTTTCAATCTGCAGTTCATAACCAATACGTTATGGTCAGAGTCTATATCTGCCCCTGGATATACGTTACAATATAAAACATGGTTCCTAAATCTATTCCTTACCATTATAAAGTCAATCTCGTACCGTCCAGTGTCTCCTGGTCTTTTCCACGTATACAGCCTTCTTTCATGATGTTTAAACCAAGTGTTGGTGATCATTAAATTGTGTTCTGCACAGAATTCTACCAAGCGATCTCCTCCTTCATTCCTTTTTTCCCAGTCCGTATTCACCTACTACATTTCCTTCGCTTACCTTTCCTACGTCAGAGTTCCAGTCCTCCATCAAAATCAAGTTTTCATCTCCCTTAATTTTCTGAATAATTTCTTTTATCTCCTCATACATTTGTTCGATGTCATTATCATCGGCAGAGCTAGTTGGCATATACAGTTGTACTACTGTAGTCGGCGTTGGTTTTGTATCTATCTTTACTATGATAATGCGTTCACTACGCTATTCATAGTAACTTACCCGCATTCCTATTTTCTTAGTCATTATTAGACCTGTCCTTTGGTATACTTTTTAACGGTCAGTTTATCTTTGACGCATAGCTTAACACTTACTGACATCGTTAGCAAAGAACACATCATCGATGCAGTAAAACAGTAACGCCCAGCCACATCTAGGTGTGTATTATTACACAATTCCAACATCCTGGTCCTTTTTTTTTTTTTTTTTTTTTTTTTTTATATATATGTATCAAACGACTATGTACAATCATTAATTGACAAATAAGCCGAACAACTATACAGAAATGTTTTTAGCTTTTGTAAACGGCTTATCATGGCTTTGAAACTATTTTCTAAAATCAAGTGACAATGTATAGAACGGTTACTTTTTAACGGTTTTACTTTTCATGACAACCTTTCATTTTAATTTACTACGATATTTTTGTAAACTTGTCATAAATGAAAGCCATGTTGTTTTATTATTTTGACTTCTCTAATTTATTTATTCTGTTGATAAAAACTGTTATATTCGTATATTCTGTAGAGGGCAGCACATGCCAAAATGGTGTTCTATTGTAACACTCCCCTCACTAACCGGCTGATTAATCCTGAAAGATTAATGTTGAAATTGCCCCGTGTGTGGCTTACAAAATAAAGTTGGACAAGGCTATCTTTACCGAACAATTATTGTGCAAACGAAAACCAACTAGTGAGGGAATGCTGCCACAACGAACTACCACACCAGATAGCCTGTTCCTCCTACTCTACTAATTACTAATTGAACTGCTTCAATTATGGAACAATCTCACTCACACACGTATGTATTGCAAATTATAGGAGTAACAAACAATGAAACAGTAAAAACCATTAATAAAGTAACACGGTCGCCAGCCCAATGGGGCACTCAGGGTGTGTTGTAATTAACCACGGCAATTATGAATGGGTAATCACACAGATTAGTGTTGCACAACAGAAGGTTGGCAAACACTTTTGCAATAGAATAACTTTTACGAAAAATGATGCTTTGGATTTATCAGTTTATAACAAGAAGAAAATAAAATTATTATTTGATTAAACTGGATTAGTTCGGAAACAGTGTTGGATCGGAGACCAATGTTGCACTCAATTATCAACGTCCCTTCACTAACACTCACCTGCATGGGAATTACACAGTAGGCAGCAAAACACTCGGTTGGCAGAATAGTTAATGTTAAGATTACCAGGAAGAAATTACTCAAAATGACTTGCAATTAGATCACAGATGAACAACGCCGAAATACGAACCAACAGAGGAAATCCACTTGACACATCAATTTTACACCAATGAAAAATTAAAATAGTAATGATGCAATTAATTTACAATTAATATATAATTTTGTTTAGTTACTTAATTGTGCCAACTTTGTTTTAAAGAAAGCAATTATTTATGTCCAAAATTGTAAAATGTTGAAATTAGCTTTAAAATTCAAAGTTTAAATATTTAAATGTTATAGTTCGGCACTGACTTTAATATTCCTTTCATTTTCAACGTCACTTAGGAAACTTCTCGAAAGGATAGGACCCTACATGGTAACAATGTCTTAGGACAATGACGTGGTAGAAGTTCTTTGTAATTTTGGTTATTATTAAGAAAAATAGTTTCTCAAGCACAAAACTGGGTAACGCCTTACAAAATGTCTAAACTCTGTGTGGTCGGAAATTATTGGAGCAGTCTTACATTGTGTCCTCGTTGTTGAAGAGCAGGGTGCGACGACTCCGACAATGCTGCAGGTCACAATACAGGCACAGGTGCAACCCAGTGAGCAATTTCAGGGAAGAATCTTGTCATACACAGATTGCCTGCCGTGTGCCCCCGCTCGCTAATTATGGAACTCCGCCAACAAGGCCTGGTAACTGCTAAGAGCGAGGCGCTGCACGCTCCCACGCACTTGCTAACGTCCGAACTGTTCAAACGACACAGCTCGACCTCCTCCTCTGACTCCACAGCTACTACTACTGCTCCCTCTCTGTTGCTCCAAAGACCACATACCACACACACCAAAGATGTTCTCTACTTCCCTATCGGCGATTACCCAGATGCACAGATAATAAATTACATAAATTTACATAAACAAATTAAACAAAACTACAATATACATCAGTTACAGTAAAAGATACAACATAACCTATATACATTTAAAATTTAATACATATTTGAAATACACATCTCGATGCTAACGTCACACATGCCCCACAGTTCATGAGCCGAAACTGATCAAGTACAGACTCAGGAAATGTCCAAAGAATAGTGGCAATACAGATGTGTACCCAAGTCCATGGCATTGTGTATGGAAGCAGCTTCTCTTTATATAAAGTCCTACCTCAATAGCACATAGCAAACGCGGTAAATCACTTCATTTGAAGTTTATATTCATTAGATAATTAAGACATTTCACATCAATTAATTAACATTCCATATTAGTAGTGGTAATGAGGCCAAAATTACTTAACCATCTCAGTAGTCCTACTGCTGTATAGCAAATTTGTTGGAAATATGTTAGTAATACTGACGCTTTTAAATTTACAAATGGTAAAGGTAAGAAAATTCATAAAAAATCAAATGAGTCCTCAAAATTTTAATTCCTAACCAGTGCATCAATAGAAAAAAATATTTTTTTTCAATTAATCACTCTTAATTAGTTAGCACTAATCATGTTAATTAACACTTCACAATAGTCATTACATAATTACATGCATAACTTCTCTCTCTATATTTACGTTGAAATGCATCTGCGGGAGGGAAAATATTTTCGTTTGCTCCGTGAGCGAGTACAAAGTTGCGCCGCAGCGTACACAAGAGCCGGCAACGGCACAGTCCAGTTATAACATTGTTGTCGTCGTGCCCCAGACGGCACTGTTGTCTTGCCCCAGTCTGCACATCAGTCGCATTGTGACGGCATTGTAGTACCGCCCGCCTGCATTCCTTCCCTCCGCATCACTCCCGAGTATACTCAAAGGAGTCTACATAATATCACAGTGGAATTGCTCACACTGACCGTGTTTGTTAATACGCACACTGGGTATCTGTAACTTATACACTCGTCTAAGTTCATCGGTATTTAACATATTAACATCCATAATGACTATAACAATTTTACAATTAATTAATGAGAATTACATAATTTTTCAAACATACTTTATGCATAATAAATTGGTTACTTGTTGGTTCGTAGTTGCCATTATCTACCACGTACTTACTCTAAAAAAGTAAAAAAAGTACTTGGTGTGCGAAATACTTTGCAACACACTACTATTGACCGTCTAGGTCGAAGAAATGGTAGATAAAGTCCACTATATTTCGTTTACCAAACTCTCTCCCCGAAATACCAAACGGTAAGCATTAGTGTGAGACACGCCAATAATTCTGAAAAGTCCAGTATAAACAAATTTAAATTTGGAAATCTCATGATCAATTTCACTTGACTTTACATGATTTTTAATTAAAATCAGGTCTCCGATCTGGAATTTTGCAAACCGCGTCTTCTCATTGTGACGGCGAATTCTCGCCTCAGCTTTCTTTTCCATCATCTCTCGTAAACTGTTCCTTTTTAATTGCCAAGTCGTCCTATAAAATTCCGTCCGGCCTTGTTTCCGGTCGCAATTTATCTGGTGGTTTTTTCATCCTCCTGATTTTTAAATGTTTCATTCCACTCAGTACTCTGTTTTCATTAACTTTTTTGACTTCTTGCATTTGATCAAGGACATGCGCTGACTGCACTGATCCCAGTACTGTAATACCTTCCTCAATATTATCAATTAATTGTCTTTGTTCATGTAATAACCCAGTAATGCTTATTTCTGTCTTCATTTCCTCCGAAAACTGAGTTTCAATTTCAGATACATTTGAAAGGATACGTTTTTCTTGGCACTGTTGGTTCGTGTCAGTGCGAGCGATAACATGACCTTTTTTATGTTGGTCCAACTGTACTGCGTCTGCTTTCACTACGTAGACATTGTAATCTGCATGGTTTTCTATTAATTGTAACCGGGCATTATCCTCTACATCATGAAGGTCATCCATACACGGTTCACCTGTCAGTTCCTGACAACTAGCCTGACTGAGTTTGGATTCCACTCCTTTCGGGTATGCCTTTATCTCTTTTGCAGAGCATCCCTGCCTACTGGTTGCGGGGTGAGAAAGCGTCAATTTTAGATCGCCCTCCCCTTTATCATTACTCCACCATCTTTTACCTTTATACTCTTTCAGCCCGTCGTACATACGTCCGAATTAAGCCAAACCTCAGTTCATTCTACCCCACCGTCACACTCAATAGTGGAAGTTTTACCGCTATCGGTTTCTCCCTAACTGTGACAGGTGAAACACATTGTTCTGGAGCTCGCAATTCTGTTGTTGCTTTAACAACAGATGCTCCCTCCTCCTCCACACCCTTTACAACTAATTTATTACCACAGTTACAATTTTCCTGCACAGCAAGCGCGTTATTGTCGCTAGCGGCAACTTCAACTAATTTGACAGTCGGTACCGGACGCTGTGTGTCTACGCACCCTTTTTCCGATAGCCGATTTATCCGGTCGGATCGACCGTAGGTATCATACTTCCTTTTCTTGGGCGAGAACTTCCTACCCACGCTCGTCCGGCCCTTACCAGCGTAGTTAATTGTTTTCCTGTTTGGTGTTAGCAGCGCCGGTTTTATCGGTGAGCCGGCTTTCCTGATAGCTTTTATTTTTATAAGTCTGTTGACCTTGTACCGTGTTTATCTGTTACTGGCCATTATCACGCTTATCGGCATTATGAGTATTACGACGTCGGACATTTTCGCTATTATTACGCCATTTGTCCTCGTCCTCAACTCTCTCTAAAAATGCAGTAATCTTGTTATAATTACTGCCCACATACCTTTTGGAATCTTCTGGAAGCTTTTTCGCACACCACTTCTGCTTCTGAGCGGCGGTCACGCAAATATTCTAATTTGCGAACACAGTTTTCACAAAAATCTCTCATTGACATTTTCGAATTTGGATCGTAGTATCTAGACACTACAAAATCCCTCCAAATGCTTAATTACTTTTGTTCAGACCAATATTCTTTAAGGAATTCGTTTTTGAACTCCAAAAAGCTCATGTTAGAAATATTGAGGTTCAGACCCCATCTTTTCGCTTCGCCTGCTAGCATGTCAATAACAGCATCAATTGTCTGTTTTTCTGACCACAATTTCGGCATTACCCTTTCGCAGTTTTTGATGAAATCTACTGGGAGAATCCCATTCTGCTTTTTAAGTGGATCGAAACGCTCTTCTTTAGCGAAAAGATCTATGCAATGAGCACGACAAGACACCAAGCCCTGCTTTTCTTGTAGTGCTTGTTCAGTAGTTGCTACTTTATTTACAACAGTGGCGGTGGTGGTAGCCAAAACTTCCACTCCCGACTTCTTTTGTTCAAATGTTCTGCGTTTCACATTAACTTTTCAATCTACCATGGACATCATATTTCTCAATTTTGAGATCTCCTCTGATTGTCCAGTTCGTATTGTTCCTATCTGTTCCTTGAGTTCGCTTCGTATTTCATTTACCTTACTTTTTACAACAGGTTCTACTATACTCTCAATCCTGACAATCTCTGTGTCAAATCGACTATTAAAATTTTTTTGCTTCCGACTGTACCGTCGTCAAGTCATGTTTTACGATACTGATTTCGGTATTCATTGTTTCTATATCCTTCTTCAAAGAATCTACTTTATTATCTACTGCAACAATATTGTTGTTCATCATCGTAATTGATTTGCTTTGTGTATCTATTTTAGTATTTATCTGATGTGATTGTGCCTCCATTTTTGCAAGCAAAATTTGAAATAACACGTTAACATTTGTCAGAGGATCTGACTGTGACCCCAGCCCTGATTTCCTATCTTCATTTTCTGTCACAGTGTCATCATATGGTTCTGTTTTAATATGTATACCATATTTGGTAGCATTTTCAAGTAACTGTAATTGCCTTCCTGTAAATTATTTTACTTCTGCGGCAGCTTCTGTAATGCCTGCTGGCATAATTTCAACAATGGGTCCAAGAGTAAGCGGTACCCTCTGTTCTACTGCCTGATCCCCATGCAAGTTAACTGAATCCACAAACAAAAATGCGTTATTAGATAAACTGTCCAAGTGAGACAAAACAAAAACAGACTCAAATACAACTACAGAGAAAAACAGACTCTTTAAACCTAATCTGGATTTATTGATCTCGTGTACTTAGGAACAACCAGCTCTAAATCAATGGGTGAGTTTCGTGTGTTGAGCTGCCCAGAGTGTGATGAAGTCTACGATGAGCCTAGCGTGGAAGACTGGATAAATTGTGACAACTGCTCGTAATGGTGACACGAAGAATGCGCGGCTTACGGACATGGCAAGTTTTCTCTTGTGATTTATATTAGTGCGTACTCTTTAACCACATCTTGCATACTGTTTCCCGACGTTGCGGCTGATAGTACGAAAGAACAGACTTTTACATTTATTAATATTTAAGGTATGTGATATGTAGCTGTAACTGATATACGTCGTTAATAAATAAATCACTGACATTAAATAACTGTATACACAGTGTATTTGTTCCACAATAATATTTATTTTTGTTGTGAACTAGCTTTTGGCTTCTTAGGGCATCTTCAGACAACGTAATACCGCAGATTATCCACATCACACCAGCTATTATGTTTCGAGTACAAAGATTTTACAAAGATAACTGTCAGTCATAGACTATGTAGCCTTTAGGATTTTTATAAACAGAGACGTCCAGCCAATTAAAACAAAACTGTAACTAAAACATAAATGTGCATTAATTTTCAACAATTATGTTGAAACAAACAATGGTTCAGTGAATAATAGTAAATACAATTGTATATTAAATTAAGTTATATAAACGAACAGAAGTAGGAGGTGCACAGTTCATTGAGGAAAAACATAAATGAAATGTTGGTGGGGAACAATTACATAAGTTTAGAGTTTGTGCATATGGAATAAAGGAGCATATTGAAGTATATAGCCTATATTAAAATTCGCTGGTTTTCAAGAGAGTGAAGTGAGTAACACGTGAAAAGAAAACATTAGAATGTGGGTGAGAGACATTACACAATTTCGGCAAGCATGGTGTCAGAATTATACATAATAGGTTACTTTAATAATGGTGAATACTGGAATTGGGTCTGATCATTAAGGATCAGGTTCGGTTTATGAGCTTGGTGTTTGTTAATAAGAGAGGATTTCAGGCACTGTTAGCTTTCTGTCTTTATTTGCTCTATGGAGAACAACACATTTAATGTCAAAAGCATGAAATTCATTTAAGGCATGTTCTGAAAAAGGTGGAATCTCTATTTTTTAATCGGCTACTCCTCTGTTGTTCAGCCAGTCTAGTAGTTATAGCCCTACCTGACTGACCTAAGAAGCCGAAAGCTAGTAATTATTCTCATCTGGTGGCAATAAGTCAAGGATTTACATTTACTATCACCAGGTAAGACGAACTGCATCTACGAGGCGCGTCCAGATAGTAAGTTCCGTTTGGTAATAAAATGAAATTGCACACAGATACAGAAGAAATTTTTATTGCACAAAATTCTACAACTCTTAAACTACTTTTCCAGATAACTGCCGAAATTTTTCAGGTATTTGTCATAGAGTAGCACCAGGTTTTGTATACCTTCTTCATAAAAATCTGCCGCCTGTTGCCGCCAGTTGGAAACAGTTTCTTTCAGCTCGTCGTCCATAGCGAGAGCACTAATTGTAAACCTACGGTTTTCCTGGATCTTGTCATCAATCGCGTGAACCAGTTCTTCTGTAACCAAAGGTGAATGCCCACTTCGTTCTTCATCGTGCACATCACTATGCCCGCCATTGAACTGTCGGACCCATCTTCTCACCATCAAATCATTCATCGCATTTGGTCCGTAAACATCTCAAATTAGCCGATAAATTTCACTTGATTTCACTTTCCTCACATTCAGAAACCGAATCGCCGACCTGATTTCATAGGCGGCGGGATTTCCAATCAACGCCATTTCAAACAAGCACAACAAAGCGTACGTAACTGACAGCGATGTCCAAATGGCGTACGTTCTTCTCCTTGATACACATCGTCTACAGCATATGTGCGGAACTGCAATCGCAGCGCTGCAGCGGAGATAGATTGAAACGGAACTTACTTTCTGGACGGGCCTCGTATTATTGTAGGACAAATACACAGTGTATACAGTTATTTAATATGTCTATGTTCCATCAAGAACCGACGGAAGAGTCCATAAACCACTAATAATTTGGTATAGAAAAAGTTTGTATTAAGCTTCTCAGCTACTAGATATAAAGGCTTAAATACTCTTTCCAGACTTTATGGACCCGTGTGTAGGGCTGACGTAACAGGTCACTGACTGCCACACTCAGCTACTACCTAGGCAGCAGCACTGATGGAGCCTTTCTGGGGGGCCGTGTGCTGCGATGCATTTGCTGCCTGCGACGTTTGCGCGGTGCTGCTCCCCGTGGGAGGGGAGTTAATGGAGTTTTAACCCCGATAGATGTGGCAGTCCATTAATTTCCTCCGCAATCAGTGGCCTAACACAATTCCTATTTCGCATTGGCGCCGAATTGCCTTGACGAACTTGATTATTGCGGCGCTTGGCGTTGCGGCATAATGACAGAGCGGCGGCGTGCGCCCTGCAGTGGCTGCGACGGCAAAGCGGAGAGCTTCCATCAGGGGCGCCTCTCTACACTGACACTGTGTGTGTACTCGAGCACTTTTAATGGATCCCTTCAGTTTTCATTTGCACACAGATGGACGAACATCGACAGTTATCCCTTCTAGTAACGATGTGTACATAGTTGTGGAAATGTAGTGTCATTTATCGCTGTAAATTGTCACTCCATCTCTGTCTATCCTGAATTTTTGGCACGCTACACCTACATATATGCTCCTGGAAAATGAAAAATCGCACTGACGTGCTTTACGGCCCACTTTAGAGTTGTAGTTTTATAAATTTGTGCAAACATTTTGCACCAAAATAATAATCTAAATAATAAAAAATTAATTAATAAGAGTGTCTGAAACCCTTTTAGAAAAATAAAAATTTAGGCAGTGGAGGGTTTCGAACAACCGACCCTTAGCATCATAGTCCAACTTTTTTTTTTTTTTTTTTTTTTTTTTTTTTTTTTTTTTTTTTTTTTTTTTTTCTTATGGGTAGTTATTGTCCTTCGGACGGTGATCGTGTTTATTCGTTTTGGTTCTATGTGTTCTTTGGCTCAGCTTTTTTGTTACAGAGAGGGTTCAGCCCTCTGACCGGGCGCGCAACCACGGCGCCCGGTACCCGCTAAGCTACGGGTATCAAGCATAAGATGCGTCCTTTAATCTCATATTATTGATGGCCGTTGTTAACTGATGCTAATGTGGCATTTGCAGACACTAGATTATCGTACGAAGAACTATGTGTTTTTGTTAATTCTTCAGTGCGGCATTGCTTTGAAATGACAACGTTTAAGTTACAATAAGAAAATCATCAAATACGCAACGCAAGATGCCAGAGAGAGTTCTGGGCGAGGAATATCACGTGACATCACCGAACGGCTGGTTTCCGTGAATTCAATGGAGGGTGTCAAATCTCGGTTATTTTTGCAAATATATCTCAAACGATACGAGATATGAAAGAAACGTAAGGAAACTAAGTTGTAGAGAATTTTCTCCTCTACCAATTAGGTTATTCAATTTTTGTGTCAGATGAACGTTTCGTTTGCAATTACAATTATATTACAAACGGCTGTTTTGGGTATTACTACCGTATTTGTAGTCCGAAAAATTTGAAAAGGGGAGGTTCTGGGCTCTGGAAGCCTACAATCATGTCTGTAAAATTTGGTGCTGATCGGTTGAACGGTTCGTCTTAAAAACAGGGAACACGTTACGGTCAGACAGACATACATCCCAAAATCGCCGTTATTTTTGCAAATATCTTTGAAACGCTACGAGACATGAAAAAAACACAAGAGAGCAAAGTTGTAGAGAATTTTCTCGTCTACAAATTCGGTTATTCAATTTTCGAGTCAGATGAATAGTTAAGCCGTTATTTTTCATTTAAGTTTCGAGCTGTCAAAAGACGATCGCAAAGGCCCACTTTTATTGTTACTACCGTAACCTAAAGTGGGCCAAACAGAACACCATGAATTCGTCGACCCAACAGAGGGAAATCTTATGGACACATTATTAACCCTAGCAGCGCTAAGGGGAGGGGGGGGGGCAAAAATTGCCCGCGGTATTTGTTTCATTTGTTTCTTATATCTAATTGTTAGAGTAAAGAAGCAAGAATTTAGGTAGTTATAGAAAAATATCTAGAGTATATGCTGTCACGGTTTTATAATTTTTGTGAATTATTTTAATCTGCCTATTACATTTAACTTAAGTGCGGGCAGTTTTCGCCCCCCCCCCCCCCCTTAGACATCGGTGAGACTACTTTTCTCATTAAAATATTTCTCAGTACGACAAAAAGAAATAAAATTTCTGACTGTTGGTACCGCTGTATTACGTTTCCATTGTTTTGAAATAAATCTCCATTGCTGTTAGAACAGTTCTACATTACTCGTAGTTCTAATAAAATGTCTCGTCAGTATCAGAATCACTGCAACTGTCCAAGCTGTTGACTTTTATTCAAGAGGAAGATGTCACATCTGTTTGAAGACTAAAAACTCTAAAAGGGAAAAGGACAAGATGACAAAAGTGTCTATTGTTTGTTGCAGATGTTCCAAGTATGTGTGTTCCACTTATTGTATCATATGTACAAATTTGAAAGTGAAATTGAGTAGGAAGGAAAACCTCAATTGTAATTTTTACTTTGATTTTCTGTTTTCGTATTTGTGTTTTGGTATTGTACGTTCTTTATAATTTCTTAAAACTAGTCTGATGTATATCCAAGTGTTAGTTTCATGATAAAAATATAATAACATTTCTCATATTCATTACTTTATTTGTTTATGATTGCATCTTTTATAATGTTCCTGATAACTATGGAAAGGGTGTTGCAACCTAATAAAGAAATTTCTAGTTCATTAAATTATAAAAAATAAATTGTTAAAAAGTGAAAAGAACGTGAGGGCAATTTTTGCTCGCCTCCCCTCCTTAGACTTCCATGTGACAGATCCGAGCTTAGTGGTGCTAGGGTTAAGGATGTATAGAACACACGATAATTCAGACAGAGCCGTACACACGTGAGTACAGTTACCAAAGCATGCTCGATGTCGACCTTGGTACCGTGTACACCCTCATTTTGCGACAATGCAAGCTGCAATTCCCCTACTGAGACGATCGTAGCGGTGCAGGATGTACGAGGGTTGTTTTTTAAGTATTTTATTTTCTGATTCCACACACTTTTACCTATTTTATACGTAGTTGCCTTGTTTATTTAAGCACTTGTCATACCGTACAACAAAGTTTTTAATTCCCTCTTCAAAGAATTCGGCCGTCTGCTCCGACAGCCAAGAGTTCACGGCCACTTTCACTTCATCGTCGTCATTGAAGCGCTGCCCGCCAAGATGGTGTTTCAGGTACCGGAAAAGGTGAAAATCGCTAGGAGCAAGGTCGGGGCTGTATGGTGCATGGTCCAAAACTTCCCAGCCAAAAGAATCAATCAAATCCCGAGTCTTTTGAGAGGTGTGAGGCCTAGCGTTACCGTGCAGGAGCAAAACTCCTTTTGTCAGCATGCCGCGCCTTTTGTTTTGAATTGCTCTGCGGAGCTTCTTTAGAGTTGCACAGTAGGCATCTGAGTTGATTGTCGTTCCTCGTGGCAAAAAGTCCACTAGCAAAACACCGCGCCGGTCCCAGAACACAGTTGCCATAATCTTGCTCTTTGACAGCGTCTGTTTGGCTTTGACCTGGACGGGTGAGGTTGTGTGTCACCATTCCATCGATTATCGCTTGCTTTCGGGGGTGTTATGGGATACCCATGTTTCATCTCCAGTGACAATTTGACTCAACATGTCATCCCCTTCTTCCCCGTAACGAATCAAAAAGTCCAATGAAGTGGCAAATCTCTTCGCTTTGTGGT
The DNA here is from genome assembly GCA_026315105.1 of Locusta migratoria. NCBI lineage: Eukaryota > Metazoa > Arthropoda > Insecta > Orthoptera > Acrididae > Locusta > Locusta migratoria. The sequence continues at coordinate 273,960,262 of CM048744.1, read as the reverse complement.
CCTCTGTGAGGTGTCTGGGTACCCACCGAGAACACAGTTTTTAAAGTTTACGTTTTCAGACACAATTCTGTACAAAACCGATCTAGAAACTTGTGGAAATTCCAAAGAAAGAGTGGAAATGTGAATCTTCTGTCCTCACGAATCTTTGTTTCGACTACAGCGACCAAATCATCAGTGATCACAGAGGGCCGGTCTGAGCGTTCTTCACCATGGACGTTTTGACGGCCATTTTTAAACTCTCTAACCCATTGACGCACTTTACCTTCACTCATTGCATTCAAGCCATAAACTTCTGTTAAGTGACGATGAATTTCTGCAGATGATACGCTTCTCGCAGTCAAGAAATGTATCACTGGCCATATCTCACACGCGGCGGGCGAATCAATATATGTAATTATTATGAATGAGCACAGCGATGTGCATACTTCAGATACAGAGCTGCAACTGGCATAAGTGTGAACAGGAAGGGTGCCGGCAAGTGGCGCGGTGGCTTGTTGCGGCGTCAGCGCGAACTACGGCCCTTACTTAACAAACAACCCTCGTAGTCTTGCGGAATGGCCCGCCATGCGGCTTCCAGCGAGCACAGAATAACAGAAAGAGGCCTTACAATGACAGTGAAATGAAGCCGGCTGAGAGCGCGACAGTTGGCCACAGCTGCAAGGACAGGGTAGTTTACTGAGTCCGCTGTCTGAGAATACCTTTTTCATATATTTTCAGGCCTTCCTTTTCTTGACAATCTATTTTTACCATAGATGATTAGAAATTTCAGCTAGGGATAGCAAAACATACTATTACGTAAAACAGAAGCACATTTTTCCTCTGTCGGTCTCTTTAATCTGTTGCACGACGAGGAGTACCGAACGTATCGTCAAGCGGTTTCTTTTAATTTCTTCTTTAGAATCCTGGGTAATCTTCGGCTGAATTTAATTTAAATGCCATTATATGAAAAGAAACTAAAATAAGAATCATAAAGTAGAATCGTTCACCGCTTCTGCACTTTAGTCAGCTCTAGAGCTAAACTATAAGAGCTAGGCCAGTGTAGATAGTATAAACGTGCAATACTCACAAACATCTACATAAAAGAACACACATGTATCATTTTCCTGTTCTAAACCGCTGACGCCAAGTGGCATCAGACTGCAGATATAGTGATTGTGGGCGATCTGTAAAAGTCAAACATATGATCTCGCAGTCTGTTTTTTAAAATTATTTTTTACTATTTTTTTTATTTATTAATTTTTTTAATCGAATTGTTGTGAGTTCTGCAATTCTATACTATGTACTTTGTCGCAGATATAGTTTACGCTACAAAGGTCACGAAAGTGCGGATGTGGTAAACCAATCTACTTTATTATTCTTATTTCAATTATTTATCATTTTTGTATTAGCATTTACCATAGCCTACGTTGAACATAGGATTATACCGAAGAAATTGAAAGAAACCGCATCATGATACGTTCTGCAGTTCTCTAGTTAAAGTAGTTTAAAGATTACCCGTGCAAAGTCGGAGCGACACAGCCAGGTTGGTAATAAAATAAAGAAAATGTGTTAAGTCATAATTATTGGATACCGAAAGTTGCGTACCAAATTACAAATGTTTATCAGTATTGGTCACAAAGTATAAGGTGAGTGGGCAAAAGAATCTGTGCTCTCTAGTGGGCAATCTCGCTGAAAATAACGAGTAGAATTCGAAAACTCCACCGCTCTATTGTACCCAAATTTGCGAGAAAACCGGGGAAGCTATAAAAAAGTTGTTTAAATAAAAATAAAAGTTCATTTCATTATCTACAACTTTCTCGCTGATGAAAATTTCCTGGCCACAAAACAAAAAATGTAGCAGGCGACTACATTTTTCATGCCAATATTTATATTTCATATAAAAGTAATAGTTTCAATTATTATTTTTTATACAAACACAATACGTATTGTACTTGCTAAGATCACTGTTGCATTCCTTCAGTATTCACCTGTCTACGTGAAAAATTTGGTAATTTTTTTTCCTATGCTAAGGGGTTCAAATGACAATGTAATTGAGGCGAGCGACACTTGAAGAACTAAGCATTTATCGGCCCAACTCCGTTTCTACACCCAACCAAGATGGCTGCCGGGCTTCACTGTCTGTACGCTGATGTAGGCGGTATAGTCTCTCTCTATTATTCTGTGCTCGCTGTTTCCACCTCGTGCCTCAGTTGGACCACATTTACTGTCGGTCGTGCAGCACGCGCTAGTCGACGTTTCATGCGGTCCCAAACATACTGAATGGGGGAGAGATCGGGTGATCGTGCTGGCCAGGGTAGTTGACGTGCACCTTGAAGAGCACGTTGGGTATGGCATACATGTGGCCGTGCATTGCTTGTTGGAAAAGCATATCGTCTTCCGCTCACGCCCCAACATCGTTCAGCCCGCCTCCAGTGGTGTCGCGACAGGCATATATGAATGTACGAATGGAGACGTGTCGCCTTCACTGATGAGAGTCGCTTCTGCCTCGGTGCCAATGGTGCTCATGCGTTGTGCGAGGGAGCGCCATCATCTGAAGTACATACGACAGAGGCACACGGTCCCGAAACCGGCATTATTGCACGGAGAAACATATTCTACACGAGCCATTCTTATCTGGTGATCGTTGCGGGAACATTGAACAGAGCACGGTACATTTAAATCGTTATTCAACCTGTCTTGCTTCCGTTCATGCACCATCAAGGTGATATGCTTTTTCAACAGGTAAATGCACGTTCACATGTATCTTGTGCCAGCCAAAGTACTCTTCAAGGTGTACATCAACCACCCTGGCTAGCTCGATCCCAAGATCTGTCCCCCATTGCGCGTTCTGCACGACCGCAATTATTCTGATCTAACTGAGGCATCAAATCGAAAACTTGCATGGCAAGCCATTCTGCAAAACTGGATACGGTACATCTACGATCGTCCCCATGGGATAATAGGAGACTGCATTGCTCCAAAAGGAGGGTATACACGTTACTAACGTCGAAAATGTGCACGCTCTGGTGACTGTACTCACGAATGTTTCAAATGTTTGTATAGTTTATGGGACTTAACTACGGGATTATCAGTCCCTAAACTTACAAACTACTTATGAACTAACTAAGACTAAGGACGGCACAAATATCCATGCCCGAGTCCCCTCGGCCACCTCGGCTGGCTGCACTCACGAGCGTATGGTTCTGTTTGTGTGATGGTGTGCTGTATTCATCCTCAAGAATGTGCCAATAAATTTTCCTTCTGCTGGGTTGACGAATTCATTGTGTTCTGTTTTCATTTTCCAGGAGTGTATGTGGATAATTATCGAACCACTTCCAGACCATTTATATACTGTTCTATTTTCGAACAGCGAGAAGAAAGAACACGTAAATCACTCCATTCAAGTACTGGTTTATTTTATCGTGATCACCATTTCTACCTATGTAGGCGAGAGCCAACAATATATGAGAAGATGTTCAAATGAAAATGTACGAAACGATACTGTGGGTATAATTGAAGTCCTTATTTAAAAGTAATAACCAGACGCCTGAGCACAGTTTACACCGCTCTTTAACGATCCAAAGTGTTCCCTGTTCCCAGAGTTCCTGTGGCTGTGACAAGAACCAGTCCTCTACTGTGTCCGAGTTCAAGCGCTTCCCTTTTGGCGGATCAAACAGATGGAAGTCGCAGGGCGACATGTCCGGGCGGATTTTCAAGCTGATCCCACTTCAACTTGGCCAGTACGTTTTCTGTGACCCTGAACGGGCGTTATCACGGAGCAGAATCACACTCTCCGTGAGCAGCCCAGGCCGTTTGCTGTTGACAGACTTGAGTATGCTACGGAGTCTCTCACAATGCACGTCTCTGTCAGTGGTTTCTCAGTGCTCGAGGCATTCGATAAGTATCGCACCTCGGACTTCGAAAAAGACTGTGAGTATCTCCTTGCCTGCTGAGGGCACAGGGGAGGTGACGACACGTGCTTCGCGTCTGCAGATGTCATACTACGTTATCCCAAACCGCCTTATTGAAATTGTTTAGACCATCACTCTTATTAAACCATTGAGAGTATGCAGATTGTGATGAACATTTCGTAAGTAGCCAGACGAAAAGCACACCGCGATTCGTGTATCGTTTCAGTGATATTCTTTCCAATGTATTGCTGTAATACAAAACTAGCTGCCCTTCTTTGTATTATTTCTATATCCTGCGTCAGTACCAAGTGGTATCACACACCACGAAAATGTACTCCAATCCTTAAACAGAACGGTAAAGCGTCATTTAGGTGTTCTCTTTAATAATTCTATTATATCTTCTGGTCTGCCAATAAAACACATTCCTTCATTGCCCTCGCCAGCATAATTTACCATGTGTTCCTACCAGTTTACGTCTGTCGTAATAGTAATTCATAGATGCGTAGTTAAATTTATCATGTAAAAAATGGATTGCATTTAGAACTCTTGTGGATGATCGCAGGCTTTTCAGTATTTGAAGTCAATTGCCAGTTTTCAAAGAAATATCCTATCTAAGCCGTTCTACATTTAGTTTTGATCTTCTGCTGAGATTACTAGACGATAAGTGAGACCGTCATCTGCAGGCAAACAGAGAGCTCCCCAGATTTTCTACAATCCATTTATGTAGGTAAGGAATATCAGAAGCCTTATAAAACGTACCTGGTGAACACCAGATATATGACCTCCGATTTAGTCGGTGCTTTCCATCAATTACTGAAACCGTGTCCTTTCTCACAAGAAGTCACTAATATAATCAAATATCGGAGGCGATGTTCCATAATCGCACTATTTGAGTCAGAGCTGATTGTGAGGTACAGTGTCGAAAGCCGTCTGGAAACTCAGAAATGTTGTGTTGTTGTTGGTGTCTTCAGTCTGGAGACTGGTTTGATGCAGCTCTCCATGATGAACAAGCCTCTTCAATTCCACATAAGAACGGCAACCTACATCTATCTGAATCTGCTTACTGTATCCATCTCTTGGTCTTCCTCTGCGGTTTTTACCCCCACACACTTCCCTCCAACGCTAGATTCATAATTCTTTGATGTATAAGAATGTGCCCTACCAGTCGATCCCTTCTTTTAGTCAAGGTATGCCAGAAATTCCTTTTCTCCCCAATTCTGTTCAGTACCTCCTCATTAGTTACGCGATCCACCCACCTAATCTTCAGAAATATCTTCCTTGCACTTAAATTAATATTCGATGTTAGCAAGTTTCTCTTTTTCAAAATCGCTTTTCTTCCCATTGACATTCTGCATTTTATACCCTCTGTACTGCGCCCTTCATGTGTTATTTTACTGCCCAAGTAACAAGACTCATCTACATCATTTATTTTTTCGTTACCTAATCTAATTCCTTCAGCATCGCACGATTTTCTTAGACTGCACTCCATTACCCTTGTTTTACTCTTGTTAATGTTCATCTTGTATGCACCTTTCAGCACACTGTCCATTCCGTTCAACTGCTCTTCCAGGTTCTTTGCTGTCTCTGACAGAATTATTTTCAACACAAACTCGTATTTTAATGGATACCCCATATTATTTCTTACGCAATAAATAGTACGAAAGTTCACAATAAGAATAGCGTTGGTTGCACCGAAATAAGTTAATTACATTCGGAGACAATGCGATGCGAAGTTGACGCCTGAAACACATGGAGCGCACAGCTAGCGCGTCCTGAATCTTAACACCAAGTCTAGTGCAAGTCTTACGAAGCACTAGCTGCGCGCTTCATGTATTTCAGACGACAACGTCGCCCGCATTTTCTCCAAACGTGATTTACTTATTCCGGTGCAACAAACACTATTCTTATCGTGATTTTTCATACTATTAATTGTGTAAGAAATAGTATGGGGTTTCCATACAAAAACACAAGTTTGAGTTGAAAGTAATATTTGTTTACCTGTTAGGCTGTCTCATAGTACTTACTTTTATAAGCCCCTGTTGTATTTCATGATCGTGAAAGTCGTTTTTCAATATCTATTGTAGTTTCAAAGATAATTTTTGGTGAAAATGTTGAGTGGGACATCCTGTATGTCTCTATAGAATGACGTTAGAAATATAATAAATTCTGACAGTTACATTAAGAATAGAAAAAAAAAATTACTATCTCTACCGACAGTGGCCTCACTGTACTTCTTAACAAATTATATCTGAAACAATATGTATATATATCATCAGTGGCGGACTAAAGGGGGGGGGGGTGTCGAAGGGGGCGGACCGCCCCGGACCTCCCGTTTTGGGGTCCCTACAAATACCTCATAAGCACGCCTTTTTTTTTTTTTTTTTTTTTTTTTTTTTTTTTTTTTTTTTTTTTTTTTTTTTGAAAAGTATAAAAGCGCCCTTGGCTTCTTGTTCTGAGGCCTCCAAATCTCGAAAGCTACTTTTTTTAGACTGGCCATGTCTTTCGTCCTGGGGGGCCTCCAAATCTCAGAAGATACTTTTTTCATGGTAACACGATTGGTAGGGGGGCTTTTTTTCCGACAGTCTTAGTTCGCCACTGCATATCACTCCTTTTGATTTGCTTAAGGTGGGTGGAAATTGTCATCACTCACGCTGCCACGTAATCGTCACCTCATTAATTTCAGTATTGAAAAAAAATTGTTGACTCAAATGTGCATATAACATTTGCAGCCTACACGAAGCCTAAGTTGAAATATTTAATTTCATTCTGAGATTCCTGTAATTTCACGGATCCAAAAGAATTTCATTTTAACGGAACGCAATATTGCACTAAGAAATCTGCGCGGACCTTTAGATCATAATTATATTGTACTTCATTCTGAGATTCCTGTAAGTTCACGACCCCGAAAGAATTTCACTATAATGGAATGTAATATTTCGCTAACTAGTCCTACACAAAATCTAAGTTCATATATCGCACTACATTCAGAAATTCCTGCAGTGTCAAGAGTCCGAAAGAATTCAATTATAAGAGAATAAGACAGTTCGCTAACAGCCGCAGGTATCTTGTGCAATACGACGGTTGAAATACTTGCGTATTAGAGTAATATATTAGACAGGATTGAAATGAAATGACCTGGAAATATAAGTCAGCAGCACGTGTTCGCAGGAAGTGCGAAAACTTCGCCCCACTTGGTGTGCTGCGCCAATATCTTGGATTTATATCCGTTCCCCGCGTGGCGTGGGCCGCATAAGCAGACGGGGGAGACCCGCAATATTAGTCACCCCTGCTAGCGGTGCCGTCTGCCGGGGCCCGTCCGCAGATGGAAGAGCATTCCCTCAACAGTATTAGCTTAATACATCAAAGGCGCGCCTCGCTTTTTCCTCTCCCTTTTTATTCGCTTTTTTCTGATTTCCGAGACAGAACACGTCGAGATTTAATTTCCTCGCTTCCAATAGCAGCTATATTACAGCGGATGTTTTCCTTCTATCGCAGCGGAGCTCTCTTCGACTTCGCTCCAAAGAAGCATTTCTTTTATTCTGACATTAATTAATAGAGAGGGAAATATATCGCTTATGAAAACAGTTGAAAAATTCAGCGATTACCTCAGAGAAAATATGTCATTCTTAGAAGTCGGGAATCTCACCTTGGGATTTAAATTCCGCTGGCAGTCGAAACAAAAGAGCTGGAAACGAGAGAATTAAAACGGAATGAAATTAGTGTTACAGAAGGAAAACATGCAGCGTCTAACCGAGATAGGGCTGACGTCCTTCCAGAAGAACGAGAACAGCAACTTACTTTTTCATTCTTGTATTTAAGAATTCATGAACAGTGTCATAGTTTATTTCTCTGCGTAGCCTGCTCTCATTGCAGATCAATTTCAGCTTGTATTGTTGATTGCAAAGTGGTTGGCTATGGCTTCAAAGTTGAGATACATACAGAAGATACTGAAGGACGAGAAAAGCAACTTACTTTTTTATTCTTGTATTTAAGAATTCATGAACAGTGTCATATTTTATTTCTCTTGAGTAGCCTGCTCCCATTGCAGATCAATTTCAGCTTGTATTGTTGATTGAAAAGTGGTTGGCAATGGCTTAAAAGTTGAGATACATACATAAGACACTGAAGACTTCCTTGTAGTTGGGTTTGTATTTCTTTAATTTTTGTGACATTTATATGTATATATTTCATTTTAAATGGTATTTTAGTAATGATAATTCACCAGATTAAAATTCTAAAATATTCGTTTTGATGTCCTTATTGAAAAATAGCCAGTATGGCAAAACTAATGGGGTGATTGTAAAAAAAATACACTTATAATGATCTTGTGTAGCCATATGAAGATAATAGCTCCTGAAAAACAAATTTAAACGAAAACTAATTCCGATTTATCTTGGTTAAGAAGTGTTCAATATCTCGCTATATTCATGGGAAGCCCCCTCTCCCCTCTGGCGGCTAAAGTATTTACAGGAGACTTTGAGGACAAAGCTTATGACTCTGAAAGTTTTAAACAATCTTCTGGAGATATGTGGACAACACCTTTGTAGAATGGCCTCACGAAAAAGGTGAGTTACATCGATTTCTGGATCATTTAAATGCCACCCATGACAGTATCAAATTTATATGGAAATAGAAGAGGATGGCTGCCTTCCTTTCTTGGATGTTCTCGTTCGTCGCAAAACAAATGGCACTTTAGCACATGCGGTATATCGGAAATCGACACATACAAAACTGTATTTACACGCCAATAGCTGTCATCATCCTTCACAAACTACAGGTGTTCTTAAAACATTGGTGCACAGAGCACACTGTATATCCGATGGCGGGAACTTGCAGAAAGAGCTCACACACCTAAAGAGCATATTCAAACAGAATGGCTATTCCGAGCAACAAATTCGAAGAGCATTCAAGTTGAAACCTACAATACAAATGCGTGACCTGGAAGAAGAGGATATCTTCAGATCGTGAGCGTTCTTGGCATACGTGGATCCGCTCTCTTCAAAGATAAGTAGTATTCTCGTAAAACATCACGTTAAGGTGATCTTTCGGCTACCTATGAAGATCGCAGCGTTAACACGTTCGCTGCCGTTCACGCTCTGGCGCGTGTAAACGTTACTTGAGTCAGGTGCCGCTCACGCTGTGGTGCGTGCTGCGACCTAGCATCCTATTATGGGTTGTTGTAAACTGGCATCTTCTAATAAAGCTGTATACTCTGGTAGGCACTCAGGAAGGAGTATAAGTGATATGCACACGTACGTGGTTCCAGATTTCCGCGATTGCATTACCGGCTACGAGTCACACACGCTTCTCATGATGTCATGATAGATTTATGTGTGCTTATATCGTTTTCACAAAAATTCAAATGCAAATAAAAAAACATATCAAAAAAACTGAAAACTAAAACCAAAAAATTCAGTGGCTCAAAACTAGGAAATGATACTGAAAATACGATCACGCTCCAGAGCGTGAAGTGGCACCTAGCATCATCGCGCCAGAGCGTGAACGGTAGTGAACGTGTTAATCTGGTCTGTTGAAAACGATTTGTTACTCCGAAAGTCTGGTTTGTATCAGATTCCATGCGGAAATCGTGATTGCTCATATATAGGACAAACAACACGCAATGTCCACAAGATATGTGTTGAACACCGACGGCATACTCGCTTATTACATCCCTGCAAATCAGCTGTGGCCGAACATTGTTTGGATACAGATCACTCAATGAATTATTGTGATCTGAAGAATTTAACATCTACCTCTTCATTTCAGGAATCAATTTTCAAGAAAACTGTAAAAAATAATTAGCAGACAATTTAATAACTAGAGATAATGGCTTTAATTTGGACAATGCGTGGAATCCTGCATTTGGTACAATAAAACTGCAGAGAATTCGTCAAGGTGCTGCTACCGCAGAACATCTATCGATAAGAGAATCTAATACCTGATTGTTTTCGCCTCGGGGGGCGCGCGTGCTAAACGTACCTCTTTGCCGTTTGCCGACGACCAGCATCTATGATCCCCATGCATAGTGCCGCCGAGGTGGGACATATAAGGCCGCTCCTGGTAACTTGTCGGCAGTCTTGGACTCACTCTCAGGATGGCCGGACGATATGCGACCGAAATATCAGTGGAAGAAGTGCAATTTTCACGTCTTCGCTTCCGAAATTTATTGGATTACTCCTTACGTCGTGAAAAGTTGAAAATGCACAACTAAGTCTATGGTATTACATGAAGCATGATTAAGATCTACGAATCAGTACCCGGTAAACGATTCTTGTAAAGATTGTGTCACGCTGGAAACCAGATGAAGCACTCACAGTTGTTAGACCGTCGTTTCGCAGTATCAAGGAAACTTTCGTACGTTGCTTGTAGTCACCATTTTAGCAGCAGCTGAATACTATGTATTTTCACTGTAGTATTTTCTAAGAAAGCGCCTTCTTCACAAGACATCATCAGTGAGTGTTCTGAAATATTTACAAGTGTCTGTTTACACATATTGGTTAGGATTTATCAAACATCCACCCGCTGTTTCACGATACAGGTGGCATGCCGACGACACAACCTGGAACATTCACTTCTGTGATGGCGACTCACCAGAATGTGTACAACACGTCTCCCACAATAAGTGCCACTCTGCCAAAGCCGAATGTTCACAGTTTGCTCCTATACAGCACTTCCAGTGGATGCAGCGATGTCAGATGCTGGCGCCAACGTGAGTTTATAGACCTCTCTTTCACCCATCTTCGGATTACATATTCGTGTCTCTAAAAATTGTCGCCACATACGAGGGAGAAAAAGAAGAAAAAAACCGGAACGATTAATCTTATTCTTTTGAAGCACGTCGTTTAGTGCTTTTTCACCTCTTCCCATGACCCTCCACACCAAGCCATACTGCACAGTAACTGTGGATGTGGAACTACCCGGGAAACACTGATCCGTTCCGTACCTGCGCTGACGTCATCGTTACCATGCTTGAACGCTGACCAGAATGGCATCATCTTTGTGGAATACCAATGTTTGTACATCTCATAACATTATAATCATGAATTCGACATAGGACGTAGAAACAGTGGTTCTTGCTTTAACTTCCGGCAGCACTGTATATGTTCATATACATTGGTCAAAGCAAATACGGTATCAGTTGAGTTATGTAGGTTCTGAAGTATTGTCATCGGCAGAATGAACTACGTGGGTCACTTTATTTTTTAAATTTTTCTTTTAACGGTTTTCATTCTGCATGTTTGAAATTTTTACTGTTTGTAGATGTATCCTTTGCGCTTGTTTTCACACTTAGTTCAACCTGTTCCCGTGAGTGGCGCCGTCACATCATGTCTTCAAGATGGCTGCTAAACTTGACGTTCGTCAGAAGCAACGTGCTGTCATTGAATTTCTGTGCCGTGAAAACGAGACAGTGTGAAACATCCACAAGAGATTGAAAAAAGGTGTATGGAGATGCTGCTGTCTATCGCAGTACAGTTAGTCGGTAGGCAAGCAGGTTACGTGATAAAAGCGCGGTAGAATAACAACTGTATTAAAAAAAAATAGTGTGCATTTCTTTTGCAGTGACCCTCGTAAAATATTTGGACGTCTTTCTGGAGACAATAAAATAACGGCATACGAGATAGTCATAATAGCAGAAAGTTGTTGTTTACTTTTGTTGGCCCTACCAAATGAATTATGGAAGCAGTTGGGATGGGCTAGTACAGTGAGCAGGTAGGCAACAACAAATTGACTTACCCGAAGCTATAGCATGGAGAGCCATAGGAAAGTTGGAAGCGGAGCAGACACGGAGGGAGGTGGCTCAGCTATTCGAGTGTCCCAACGTGAAATTTCCAGGACCTGGAAGCGATTTCAGAGAACACGAACCGTTAGAAGAAGGCAAGGCTAAGCTCGGCCACGGGTAACATCAGCAAGAGATGACCGTTATCTCCACTTAACAGCCCGTCGAGACAGGAGGCTGAATTCAACTCAGCTGCAACACACCCTCTAGGCAGCAACAGGATGCGCAATAGCAACACAAACAATCCGAAATCGCTTTCGGAAATGTGGCTTCTACGTATGGATGCCTATGGTGTGTGTGTGTGTGTGTGTGTGTGTGTGTGTGTGTGTGTGTGTTCCATCAAAACGAGGACGCAGTTTAGCCCACAGAAACAGGGCTGAGGAACATCGAGAATGGAGTCGCAACGAATGGCAACAGGTTCTGCTCACAGATGAGTCAAGATTTAGTGTTCAGACGGGCAATCCTCGTTTCCCCACCTGGAGAGAATGTGGAACTCGGAACTATCCTGCTTATGTGCAGGAATCACCACCATATCATGGTGGTCAACAAATGGTGTTCAAAATGTTCAAATGTTTGTATAGCTTATGGGACTTAACAACGAGGTCATCAGTCCCTAATCTTACAAACTACTTATGAACTAGCTAACACTGAGGACGGCACAAATATCCATGCCCGAGGGGGGCTTCGAACCTCCGACCGTAGTGGACGTGCAGACCGTGACTGGCGCGCCTCAGTCCCTTCGGCCACTGCGGCCGGCAACAAATGGTGTGGGTAGGGGTCAGTATTGGTGGACGTACGGACCTCTGTGTCGTTCAGAATGGCGCTTTGACTACTTAGAGGCATAGAGACGAGATCCTTCGACTTTTTATTGTACCCTACGGTGGTGCCATACGATATGTATTGCTTCTGGTGGATGATAATGCTGGTCCGCACAGCGCTGCAGTGGTAAACAACATGTTTGACGTTGGGAATTGGACGAATGGCGTGGCCACCTTGTTCCCCGGACTTAAACCCAATTGAGGATGTCTGACATTCATTGGGCAGATGCAGTGCAGCCAAACTAGCACCTCCCACAACGGTTGCAGAGCTGTGTATCGCACTCATGGAAGAATGGCTAATTATCCCCCAAGAACTGATCGTCCGAGGTGATCACACACCATATTATATTTTAACAAGAATATTCTTTACACTATTATGATAGCCGCATGGTGCGTCGTTTTATATATATGCCATTTAAACCTCAAGTGAAGAATTTGAGACAGCAAAATATCGTACTGTATCACAGACAAATTACAATTGTAACCAAGATCTGAATAAAATACGTTACCATACGAATATTGTATATGATCTCTCACCTAATCCGATAATTGTTTTGAGCCCTGTAGCTGTATGGAGTACGTTGTGTATTTCCTTTGTACATAAATACTTCCGTGATTAAGAAAATATGTTTTTCGAAATTAATCTGATTCAGTCTACTAGTAGCAGGAAGAAAAGAAATCAGAGTAAGCAAAACGAGAATACGTAAGGAAGCACGGCGTGTCTAGTCCAAACATCAGCTACTTAAAAATCGGAATTTCTAAGTGTACTGCGGGTAGTTGCAACCAAAATAATATTCAGCATTGTGTGTAGAACGTATAAAGCTGAAAATTACCACCCAACGTCTAAAGAATATGTTGATCAGTCTGAGAACTGTCACACATTCGTCTTAACCTGCCACGCGTTCAAGTATCAGACAATGATATTACACTGCAAATTGCGAAGGAATAACAAGGTTTTGCTACATGACCTCACGTCTGGTCTTGCAAAATGTGAAGATACATGAACAGCCGTTCTGACTCTCCAGTTCAAAATGAAAGGAAAACTTTTCAAGTTGATAAAAAGCGTTGGACACTGCATAAACGCACAATAAATTCGTATCTATCAGTGTAACAATGTAAAGGAGTGGACGAAGTAAATTGTAAGAACCAGATTAACTCAGGAAAAGGGCATCAATAGCTAAAAGAAGTTGATGCTCTTCTACATCTACATCTACATGGGATACTCTGCAAATCACATTTAAGTGCCTGGCAGAGGGTTCATCGAACCACAATTATACTACTTATCTCCCATTCCATTCTCGAATAGCGCGCGGGAAGGAAGAACACCTGAATCTCTCTGTTCGAGCTCTGATTTCTCTTATTTTATTCTGATGATCATTTCTACCTATGTAAGTGGCAGTCAACAATATATTTTCGCATTCGGAGGAGAATGTTGGCGATTGGAGTTTCGCAAGTAACCCACGCCTCAGCGATAAGCGCCGCTGTTGTAATGATTCCCATCCCAGATCCTGTATCATTTCCGTAACGCTGTCTCGCCTGTATCGCGACAATACGAAACGAGCTGCCCTTCTCTGGACTCTTTCGATGTCCTCCGTCAAACCCACCTGATAAGGATCCCACACTGGGCTGCAATACTCCAAAAATGGACAGACAAGCGCAGTGTATGCAGTTTCTTTAGTAGTTCTGTTGCATCTTTTAAGGGTTCTGCCAATAAAACGCAGTCTCTGGTTCGCCTTTCCCACGACATTATCTACGTGTTCTTCCCAATTTAAGTCTGAAGTAATAGTGATTCCTAGGTATTTTGTGGAGTTTACGGCCTTCACATTTGATTGACTTATGTTGTAAACAAAGTTTAACGGATTTCTTTTCGTACTCATATGGACGACTTCACACTTCTCATTATTTAGAGTCAATTGCCAATTTTTACACCATACTGATATCTTATTCAGATCGTTCTGCAGTTGGTTTTGATCTTCAGATGATTTTACTAGACGGTAAATGACTGCGTCATCTGCAAACAACCTAAGAGAGCTACTTAGATTTTCCCCTAAATCGTTTATGTAAATAAGGAATAGCAGAGGACCAATAACACTACCCCTGGAACGCCCGATATCACCTCTGTTTTAGTCGATGCCTTACCATCGATTACTACGAACTGTGTCCTCTCTGACAAGAAATCCCCTATCCAATTGCAAATTTGGGGCGATAGACCATAACCACGCAATTTGATTAAAAGCCGTTTGTGAGGCACGGTGTCAAAAGCTTTCTGGAAATCAAGAAATACGGAATCGATTTGCGAACCTTTGTCGATAGCACACATCACTTCGTGTGAATATAGAGCTAGTTGTGTTTCGCATGAACGATATTTTCTAAATCCGTGTTGACCTTGAGTCAATAGATCGTTCTGTTCGAGATAATTCATAATATTTGAATACAGGATATGTTCCAAAACCCTGCTGCAAATTGACGTCAATGAAATAGGCCTGTAGTTTAGTGGGTTACTCCTACTGCCTTTCTTGAATATAGGTGTGACCTGTGCAACTTTCCAATCTTTTGGTACAGATCCTTCTATGAGAGAGCGGTTGTAAATGACTGTTAAGTAAGGAGCTATCGCTTCAGCATAATCAGATAGAAATCTAATGGGTATACAATCCGGACCAGAAGACTTGTTCTTATTAAGTGATTTTAGTTGCTGCACTACTCCGATGATATCTACTTCTATGTTACTCATTACGGCATCTGTTCGTAATTCGAAATCTGGAATATTGGTTTCGTCTTCTTTGGTGAATGAGTTTCTAAAAGCTAAGTTTAGTAACTCTGCTTTAGTAGCGCTGTCATCGGCAGGATCGCCATTACTATCACGTAGTGAAGGTATTGTTTGTGACTTTCCCCGAGTATATTTAACATATGACCAAAATCTCTTTGGGTTTTCAGTCAAATTACGAGAAAGAGTTTCGTTGTGATAAATGTTGTAGGCATCTCGCATTGAAATCCTCGCTAAATTTCGAGCTTCTGAGTACAATCGCAAATCCTGGGGATTTCGTGTTCGTTTAAATTTAGTATGCCTTTTCCTTTGCTTTTGCAACAGTGTCCTAACCTGTTTTGTGTACCAAGGGGGATCGCCTCCTTCTTTTATTAATTTATTAGGTATAAAACTTTCAATTGCTGTCGATACCACTTCTTTGAATTTGAGCCACATCTGGTCTACACCTACGTTTAGTGTTAGAAACGAGTGGAAGGTGTCTTTCAAGAAGCAATGTATTTTGTTTCTATCTGCTTTCCTGAACAAATATAATTTGCGTTTATTTTTGGTAACTTTGGGACTTTCGATATTCAATTTCGCTACGACAGCTCTGTGTTCACTAATACCTGTATCCGTTTTGATGCTCGTTATGAGCTCAGGATTATTTGTTGCTAAGAGATCAAGTGTGTTTTCACATCCATTTACAATTCTAGTTGGCTCATGAACTAATTGTTCGAAGTAATTCTCAGAGATTGCGTTGAGTACAATTTCACACGATGCTTTATGCGTACCTCCTGATTTGAAAATATAATTTCGCCAACAGATCGAGGGTAAATTAAAATCACCACCTATTATCGTGTGAGTCGGGTACGTTTTTGTAATTAGACTCAGGTTTTCTTTGAACCTTTCTGCTATTGTATCGTCAGAGTCGGGAGGCCGGTAAAAGGAACCGATTATTAACTTCTTACGATTTTCGGGTACAACCTCTACCCATAATAGCTCGCACGAACTATCAACTTCAACTTCGCTACATGAAATACTACTTTTGACAGCGACAAACACGCCCCCACCTATTTTGATTAATCTATCCTTTCTGAACACCGATAGATCTTTTGAATATACTTCTTCTGAACATATTTCCGGCTTGAGCCAACTTTCGCTGCCTATAATGATGTGTGTTTCGGTGCTTTCTATTAACGCTTGCAGTTCTGGAACTTTCCCGACACAGCTACGACAATTTACAACTGTTATACCGATAGTTTCCGGATCTACATTTCTCCTGTCATCCACCTGCACCTTTTTAGATTGCCCATTTTCTATTTCTCCGAAGCTCTTTATCCTAAAAAACCTCCCAGTCCACGCCACACAGCCCCCGCTACCCGTGTAGGCGCTTCCTGCATATACTGGACTCCTGACCTATTCAGCGGAACCCGGAAACCCACCACCCGATGGCGCAAGTCAAGGAATCTGCAGCCTACACGGTCGCACGGTCGCACGGTCTGAGCCTCTGATTCAGACCCTCCACTCGGCTCTGTATCAGAGGTCCACAGTCGGTCCTGTCAACTATGCTGCAGATGGTGAGCTCGGCTTTCATCTTGCAAGCAAGACTGACAGTATTTACCACTTCAGTTAGCCGCTCGAAACCTGACAGAATCTCTTCAGATCCGAAACGACACACATCATTGGTACCGACGTGAGCCACCACCTGCAGTTGGCTGCACCCCGTACCCTTCATGGCATCCGGGAGGACCCGTTCCACATCTGGAATGACTCCACCCGGTATGCACACGGAGTGCACGTTGGCCTTCTTCCCCTCCTTGGCAGTCATCTCTCTAAGGGGCTCCATCACCCGCCTAACGTTGGAGCTACCAACTACAAGTAAACCCACCCTCTGTGAAAGCCCGGATCTTGCAGGCTGGGTGGTGACAGGGTGAGAGACACCATACGACTCAGGAACGTCGTCCTGAGCAGACAGCGCCTTAAACCTGTTCGCAAGACGAACCGGGGAGGCCTCACGATCGGTCCCCCGGAATGTCTTGCGCCTCCTGCCACGCACTGGAGCAACCTCCCACGCAACCACGGATGGGATGTCTGCCTCACTGCTAGCAGTTTCAGGGCATGTCGCTGCCGCAGGCCGATCGGTGGAGACGACGGGAGTCCGTTCGGTCCCCACCGCCGGCCAACAACAACGACGCCCATCGATCGCAGCTTCCAACTGTGCAACCGAGGTTAACACAGCTTGAAGCTGGGAGCGAAGTGTCACCAGCTCAGACTGCATCCGCACACAGCAGTCACAGTCCCTATTCATGATTACAGTGCCAACAAAAACAAAAACTACAGTCGCGATGCGTTCAAAGGAAAACTAAACTGTTCGTTAGAACGCGGATGTGAATCCAATACGCACGACAGCTCAGTATAACTTTACAAATTGAGACGAGAAAGTGTAGACGAAAATCAAAATACTATATGTCGCTTCTAATTAGAAAATAAAGACAGACGACTGTCGCGACGCGGTTCACACGGAGGAATAATACACTAACCAGATATTTAACGTGAATATGAATCAAATAAAAACGCGAGCACACAATAAATTTAATCCACTCAAGGGAAAACGCACTGAAAAGTAGCTTCTAGAGAGAAGCCGGTTACACTTACAACTGATAAATTACTGCTACGCCACTGGAGAGGTGTGCTCTGGACGACGTCCGCTCTTAAAATTTGGCTGCAGTTTAAAGAATTTCGTTGGCCAAAACCGTGAGAGTTTTGATTGCAAATTACTGTAATCGCGTGCACTCTATTCAAGCACATGTAAAATAAACGAACACTAAACTAAATTCGACAAAAGGAAATTTAAATTAGTGCTTATTCATTGCTAAAAAGTATCAAATTTGCGTTAATTAATAAACCCTAGCTTCTGAATTGGCTAATTTTCGTGATATCTGAAATATCATTTTAGCGTAATTAATTTGCATATGTAGTTAATCATGCATATGAAGTTAATTAATTTGTAAATCACAGATGGTCATTTGCATCTCGATGTAACTAATGTGCATATCGAGATATGTGCTTTCATATCTCTGTAATTAATTTACGTATTCTAATATCTCATTAAGATTTACCAGTAATTTTAAATTTTCGCTATTGGAAGCTAATAGATGTTCGTTAGACAGACTGCCAGAAGACCTTTGTCCATATAGTTAATTAGGTCGTAGTCTATAACGGTATAGGAGTGCTGCGTTATTACCTGTTGGAGGTAGCGAACCCTGTTTGGATTCCGCCAAGCACAAAAATTATTATATGGTGTAATAACCGAGTTGCACTCCAGATACGATGATCACGAAATATTTTGGTTGAACTGAGCATCATACCAGCGAAAATTCTACCAAAATAAACGTTTCAAACAGGACACCAGAACACCAAATCAGATGTAGCAACGGCAATAACACCTCATTTAAATTTTGAAATTTACGAACAAATTAAGGTATGCATTCTGAAAGTAATACGGAACGGTCGGGTATAAAACATTGTAAGATTCTCTTACTAATTTCGTTTTAAACAAACTGCTGAAGTATATTTACAGGGCGTTCAGCGACGGAGCACCTGGTTTTCAAAAATAAATATCTCCTAAACGAAGTTTGATAGACTAGTGCATCAAAAGCAGTTTTGTTGTGAAAGCTGTTAGAATGTTATACAGAAGTCCACAATGCATTCAAAATAGTTCGAAAAGCTAGAACAAATGACGCAGCTTGTACAGTATCAACGTTCATAATGAAACTCGTCCGTCGTACGCCACCTTTGCAGTCACATAACACTCTTATCGAAATGCCCACTGCCCCCAGTACGGAGGTGGCGCAAACGAACAATAGAATTTTTAACCGCATCCTGTACTGTCTCAATGGACTGTAATCGGATGCCTCGCAGATCACCAACACTTTTAACAACATTCCGTTAATATTGTAAAGAAACACTTTTAACGGTGAAATACATTCAAATGATAAAATGGTATATCAGCCATTCAAGGTCGGATCTTATATCTGTCAGGAAGATGAGCGAACAGGAAATATCACACCGCATGGCGACTAATCACAGTTTCTGTTTTTCAGATGACTACAATTATTCACTGACTTCCAACATATCAACATGTTTTGATATTAGGATCAGAAATTTCATTTATCGCAGCCTAACGTTAATGATTTTGTTTTCTGAAAAAAATGTTCA
Organism: Locusta migratoria; assembly: GCA_026315105.1. Lineage (NCBI taxonomy): Eukaryota > Metazoa > Arthropoda > Insecta > Orthoptera > Acrididae > Locusta > Locusta migratoria. Next base: position 273,940,816 of record CM048744.1, on the reverse strand, counting down.
AATGTTTGTTAAGCTTATGGGACTTAACTACGGGGTCATCAGTCCCTAAACTTACAAACTACTTATCAACTACCTTATACTAAGGACGGCACAAATATCCACGCCCAAGGGGGGATTCGAACCCCCGACCGTAGTGGCCGTGCAGACCGTGACTGGAGCGCCTCAGTCACCTCGGCCACCGCGACCGGCTTGTTTTCTGATCATAGCGAGTATTACTTTTGTTTTTTAAAATGTTGACTTATGATTTTTATTAAAGGGAATACATTATTGGAGTACCGGGGAAATTTGATATAGTGCCTTTTCCATTTAACAATGGATCTACAGTTGGTGAAAGGAAGTATGGAAATGTTACAAACATAATCTATTATCTTTTGTTCCTGTAATCTAGTCGCAAGCCCAGGTAACGATTATGTCGATGGATAGCGGTTATAGATCCTACTCACCAGAGCAAAACAGAAGGGCTCAATAATAATGGGAAATGGTTACAGTTGTGATCAGGGGAGATGCGAGAACTGCAACTCGTGTTCACAAAATTAATAAGGTGCAAGCTGCGTGAACAGAGAACCTGTAGCTGTGGTCTAGAAACACAGTCTCACCAGTTGGGAACAAACATTGTTCCACTGGATGGACATGATCAGCATAAGCTGTTTCACCATCCTCGGCAGTAATTTGACCTTTAAGGTTAACCATAGGGCCCACAAACATTGTTTCACTGGATGGACATGATCAGCATAAGCTGTTTCACCATCATCGGCAGTAATTTGACCTTTAAGGTTAACCATAGGGCCCATAAAATACCGATAAATGGCTGCCCACATCATCAATGAATCCCAGGAAGATTACACTGTAGCGTCATAAAGTCGACTAGAAACACAAAATAGTTGGAAAAAGACATTCTTTTAATGCACGATAGTGTAGGATTTATGGCTTTGCCTGTTTCCAATATCTGTGCCACTGACAACTGATTTTGAAATTCCAGCTCGTCGTACAGATCCTCTTCAGTGACCATCCGTGAAGACGTCTTAACACAAATGTTGGTGCACAGAGTCCTGATGGTTTCTCCTTGCTCGATCACACACTGCACCTCTCCTTGTCCAGTACCTTGTTCCTACATTGAAATCAGAATACAGCAGAGTTAAGTCCTTACAAGATCAGTAACAATGTCTTCCTTCGCTAAAATGTCTTTACCTATCTGTATTTGTGGCTCATAACAAGAATATTAATTAAATATTACTTGATTGTGCAATGATTTTTGTATCGGTCTAAATATTTGTGTGTTCATTACATTGTCACACTCCGGTTGTTTAATAAACTGTAAAATACTGTATTTCCGAATGACAACTAAATCTGAATGTTTCTAGACATTGCTGAATGTATATTTCACGAAAGATTTGCGTTTCTGTGTTTACCTCTCAGGTCTACTATTCTAAAAGTGTATGCGTTGGAGTGCTTCCGTAGCTCATTTCACAGATACACATTAATATCTGTGACTTTTCAGCCATCTGAAAACACCGTTATAATTGCAGAATTTAACAGATTCCCCATACTCTCAATTTTCCTGTTTCATTTCTTATCAAGCTGAAGGATTTTAGTGCTGCATTTACTGCTCTGTAAAAGTTCCTTGTCTCATCATTAGTAATTAGAAGCTACATTTCTTCAACGTTTCCTTTCATTCACTATCTATCTCTTCTTTCATGGATCCTCTTTTCAGTCCACCGTTTTTCTTTATAATTTCCAGTCATCCTTTTTGAACATTATTTTTGTGGTGTCATCTTATAATTCCTGTTGTTCTCTTCCATCACCATGTCCAATTCAGCATCGAACTGTGCATATCTCATATCTCTTAGTTCACCTTCTATAATTTCATTTCCTGATATCTCCACTGCTGTTTAGTTACTTCTCAGCTTTTCTGTGTTACTGTGTCCTCCAGCCTTTTTTAAGTATCCGTGTTATGCTTTCGTGGTTCCTTTCTCTAATTTCAGAATTTCTGAAACTGGATGCTGCACCGTTGGAGCTCTAAAGCTCCTCAAATCTAATAGGTGCGATTTGTGTTTTGCATCTATCAACTCGTGGTTAATATGATTTATTACTTTAACGTATGCTCTCCCGGTTCCCTTGTCCAATTTCAGCTGAGTCTAAAGCTACTATATTAGGTTTAGGCTTGCTGGCCCGTATTCAATGAAGTCCACTGAAGATTGTAGCCTTTATTCGCGCCCATAAAAAACAACGTGATTCGAACATAAATTGCGGCCTCTGAAGTTCCTTTTATGAAATAGGTGAGATTTGTATCTTGCATGTATTAGCGAGTGGACAATTTGAAACATTAAGTTTATATCTGGCGATGTCCACGTTCCTTTGTGTATGTATTTTTGTGGGAACATATTTGAACTTACCACCATATTTATGGAAACTACAAAGTTTACACAGTTTGCACAGATCTATAGTAACGTCTCCAAAGTCTTCAGTTTTACATCTACATCTACATGGGATACTCTGCAAATCACATTTAAGTGCCTGGAGGAGGGTTCATCGAACCACCGTTATACTATTTTATCTCCCATTCCATTCTCGAATAGCGCGCGGAAAGAATGAACACCTGAATCTCTCCGTTCGGGCTCTGATTTCTCGTATTTTTTTCTGATGATCATTTCTACCTATGTAAGTGGGAGTCAGCAATATGTTTTCGCATTCGGAGGAGAATGTTACCGATTGTAGTTTCGTAAGCAGCCCACGCCGCAGCGATAAGGACCGTTTTGTAATGATTCCCATCCCAGATCCGTAACGCTGTCTCCCCTGCATCGTGACAATACGAAATGAACTGCCCTTCTTTGGACTCTTTCGATGTCCTCCGTCAAACCCACCTGATGAGGATCCGACACTGGGCAGCAATATTTCATAAAAATACGGAAAAGCGTAGTTTCTTTAGTAGTTCTGTTGCATCTTTTAAGGGTTCTGCCAATAGAACGCAGTCTCTGGTTCGCCTTACCCACGACACTATCTACGTGTTCTTTCCAGTTTAAGTCAGAAGTAATTGTAATTCCTAGATATTTTGTGGTGTTTACGGCCTTTACATTTGATTGATTTATCATGTAAACAAAGTTTACCGGATTTCTTTTCGTACTCATGTGGACGACTTCACACTTCTCATTATTTAGAGTCAATTGCGAATCTTACACCATACAGATATCGTATTCAAATCTTTCTGCAGTTTGTTTTGATCTTTAGATGATTTTACTAGACGGTAAATGACGGCGTCATCTGCAAACAACCTAAGAGAGCTACTTAGATTTTCCCCTAAATTGTTTATGTAAATAAGGAACAGCAGAGGATCAACAACACTACCCCGTGGAACGCCCGATATCACCTTTGTTTTAGTCGATGCCTTACCATCGATTACTACGAACTGTGTCCTTTCTGAGAGGAAATCCCCTATGCAGTCTCAAATTTGGGGCGATATACCGTAACGACGCAATTTGATTAAAAGCCGTTTGTGAGGTACGGTGTCAAAAGCCTTCTGGAAATCAAGGAATACGGAATCAATTTGCGATCCCTTGTCGATAGCACACATCACTTCGTGTGAATAAAGAGCTAGTTGTGTTTTGCATGAACGATATTTTCTAAATCCATGTTGACCTTGGGCCAATAGATCATTCTGTTCGAGATAATTCGTAATATTTGAATACAGGATATGTTCCAAAACCCGGCTGCAAATTGAGGTCAATGAAATAGGCCTGTAGTTTAATTTTTCTGAAGAAAATATAAATGGTAAATCTTTTTCGATGTAATACAAGAAAATGAACTGAAATCCATGGAATAGTTTCCCTAGCTTGTAATTTATATCTTCTGTATATGTGGCGTGGACAGAGGGCAGGTGTCAGCGCAGTGCCGTAAAGTTGCCAAGCTGGAAGCCTGCCATGCACGGACACCCCCAAACCTTACGCACCCGCCAAGCACTGCGGCTGCAGACACATTTCAGAACGCCAGTCGGAATAAATTAATGCTCGAGTATCTGGGAAACGGCAAACCAAGGCTGCTCTGCCGCCGACGCGGACGCTTTGCCGGCAGTAAATGTTCTCTCCAGTAATGGTCTCTCTACGCTGGATCAACGTCACTAGTAGCAAACGATATCACCACTCCAAAACTGGCGTAACCTCATCGGTTTCACCTCTAACACTGCAACTTTTTAATGTAATAATTCTGCACGGTTTCTTAGTTCTTGTATAAACTGTATTCATGTGAACTATTTAAGGGACCGAGGTACCTTCCTTTTTCTTGTAGACATTTCTCGGCCTGCAATATATCGCCATACTTTCAGAGTTACTAACCTAAGGAAAGCTTTCAGGTTCCTACATTTGATTACTGTCTCGCATTCTTCAAAATCATCTTTACTGATAGTCATTTCTAACAAATATTTCCTTATCTTTATATGTTAAACTCGGTCTGTGACATGGCGACCAATATTTGTATGATGTGTAATATTATGTTCCATTCAAGACTGATTAATCAAAATAATTCAATTATCAAAAAGTGATAGCTAATACTCTTAACTTTTTCTATCTTTGGACCTAGTGCAGAATAGAAAATATGACAATCTCTTTTCCGAAGATCGAACTCATGTATTTTAAAATGACACTGCATTTTGATTCATTGAATACAGGCTCACATAGATTATATTATGACCGTCTACACAACTGAAAGCACTGGTAATGTGAAATGAACGGCAGAGGCCTTAAGGTATCTACTTCTTCAATTTTTCTCTTTATAATACTGTATATATTTGTTGTTCGCAGAGTTACAAGTACTTACGTTCAATCTTTCTTTGGCATTTTCATGTTCTGAAAAATTTATATGTATAACACTCTTTGAAAGCCTGAAATGTGGTTATCATATCGTGGTCCAAAAGGTTAAACATAATACTAGACTGTCGACTTTCTAGATGAGAATTTTTTACTTCCTTTAGTTTTTTATTACTTTTCATTTTATTTTATTTCATTTCTTTTATCTGAAGAAAGCAAAATTTTTTCTCTCGATGAAATTGAAGGGTTAAGGCAATGAATTTTACCACGTGTTTTGAGAAAAATAACATCATCAACGAACGTAATGTTAAGTAATTCCTCAAAAACTGTTGTTAACTTTTACCTTTAACATCGGCACAATCATTTAAAGCCAGAAGTGTAGTGATAATGCTAAACTTCTGCTATGTAAATCATGTGATGTGAAGTGTTGTATTTGAACCTACAGTTACGCAATGATGTTTCAGTTATACAGTTCTAGTTTGCGTGAAATAAAATTTTTGAAAGAATCAGAAATAATAATCACAAGTACTTTTTTAAAAAATATTACAACCAGTCAATAGCTCGGATGTTTGTTTGAAAAATGTAGGTGTCGTTATTTTCTTAGCAGAAGTACTAATCATAAAAATCCTCCTGGGTCAAGTTGCTGTTACAAAATGTTTCTGAGTATAATACGTCCAAATTAAATGAAGATATTATTAACAAATCATAGAAAAAAGTAAATTAATTAGTGTCATAGAAAAATTGGTAAATTTGGCTCATGTATATTTATTGCATTTCATTACATGCATAAATTTTTCACACCGAAAAGGGACTCTATACTTTGGTATTCACGTACAGTATATTTCGAACTGTTATTTTAAGCTGTTCCTTAGATTACGGGTTCTTAAAAAACAAACATACAGTCAGACATACACAAAAACAACAAACCGCATACTTTAAGATGCGTGAAGTTACGCCTTACACTTTTCTTCTTGGATAATATAATAGAGTTTTTTTTAAATGAGTAAGTTACCAAGTAGGTGCATCACATCTGATTTGAGGTGATTTGTATAATTTTCATGACATCGGATCAATTTCATTGTATATCCGCTGAAATATGTCGCATTACACGCAGCCACGTAAATGACATACATTTAAATAATACAGAATTAATTAGTATAGCCACTTTAAATAATAATTATCAGATTTATAAGTACCATATCTTTATTTCGATACTTATAATAACCGCTACACATGTAATACCATTGATTCCAATTCATCAACTTTTCCCACTCAATTATAAATATGAGAACATAAATTCCAGTTATTTTTAAATGTCATCATTGTTGCAGCCTTATTCAAAATCCAGTTTAATTACGAGGATATAAAGAGTGATTCCTTGCTATAATGCTGCCGCTCTCTTATAAACGGTTTAAAATTGTAATTTATTTGTTAGTGCCTCAACGTTTGCGCCATGTGCAATCCTAACAACATGCTTGTAGTTACATGAAAAAAGACAAACGATTAGTCACATGTGAGCTATTTTATGAACAAAAGTATGTCTGTTCTCATCGTTTTCCTTAAAAACAAATATTATTTTTGAAAGTAGTGGTTCAAACCACGCCAACCAAATCTTTATACATATGATGCATTACGCAAGATTATTTTTTCCGAAAACAAACATGCAATACTTTGGCTTAATGGCAATTTTTTATAATTAGATATATGCAACATAATGTTAGATGGAAGTTACTAAATTTTATCTTGATTTATACTGCCAGAACAGCCTATGTCGGTGATACAAATCAAACTACGTAATTCAGACGTTTTCAAGTCTCAAATATGCATGTTTTATACATACAGACTGTAACTTCGTATGACAATTTGTACCAGGGACTCCAGTTCATGAGGAAATTGTGCTATTACTATGCCACCGGAGTGAAGTGGTGTCGCACAATCTCATCGTTTTTTCCTGCCACACCTGCCTTCTCAAACCAATTTCTCAATCTGCCCCATTCAGTGTGACTATGGTGGGACTTTGAGTCTTTGGAGCGAGGACGGATGTGTACCAGGTTGTGCGATGCCACTCTACCAGTGTGCATAGTAGTAGCGCAACTACCTAATGATTGAAATCCGGATTCGAATCCCAGCCATGGTGCAAATTTTCATACGACTTTCTAGTCTGCAAGTACACCTCATAAACCTCAAATATTGTGAAGCAAAAATTAAACCAGAAAACGACATGAAAGCAAATTTAAATTTTACAGAATATAACTATTGGCAAAATACGATCGATATAGACAAGAGTATGGCAAATCGTAGTATATATTTCCCATGATTTGATATGCAGTGGCATTCGCGACACACCTTTCGTACTGTGGGATACTTGCTATAAATAATGACTGTGGACTTGAAAGTTAACTGTGTAACAACATTCACAAATTCACTCAACTGTTTAAGTAGGTTTATGCTCTTACTGGACGAGCAGCGAATTTAGTTTGTAGTATACACTATCATTCGTCGAGATCAATTTGTTTAGTGACTCCTGCAGTTACCAAAACAGGAATATGAATTTTATGGTTACGTTCATGAATGTAGGTAATTCTGTTCCTTCAGTTCCTTCCGTCAGACATAATTGGAGGTAGTCTCCATACAGGCATGTTTTGAAAAAAGATGAAACTGCCAAAATTGATTCACCCATGGATTGGGGAAAGTTTTATAAGGTTACTTACTAGGAAACCACAGAAAAAATTAGTCGAAGGTGAGAAGGAAAGTTTTATTTCTTAGAATTCGTCGATGCAACATTAACCCCAACGAATTTGAGATAGTCAATTCCTTAAATAACAGTAAAATGCTTGCAATACAGATGTAGTTTAACTGGGAAATTAGTACATGTAATTTAACAGGGAAACTAGTACAAGACATTTTCCTTCACATCGCGAAAGGCTTTCTAGGTGTTAATTTAAGAAGGCAAGCAAACATCCACGTATATTATTATGTGCAGAAAACGTCAGAATCCTAAAGTAGTTATTGTTCTTTGTAAATTAATAGAATTGTGTATTTTCTCAGAATCTGCTTCAAACCTTTCTAGGAGATTGTATGGAGTACATATAAGATGGGAATGATGCTGAACACCTTTATAGCGTGAAAAACAAATGGTATTGTCACGTTGCAAACTGCAGTTGTTCCGGGATTCGTAGGCTGGTCGTTAATAGAGCACAACACTTTACACTTAGAACACGGTTATTGCTAACACAAACGTACAATCAGTACAGACTGACTCCTGCTTGGAGTGCTCCAATATTTATATATGGAAAGAATTTTCTGGAACTTACAAGTACATCAAACATAATAAACATGTAGAACACTCTATAAATAGTAATTAATACCAGCAAATAAATTTTTTCTGCCCCTGGCGAGTTTTTGAACTGCCAACCGGTAGGTACAGCGATCTGAGATACGAACCACTGCACCGCGCATTCCGTCGGATAAATGGCGGCTGTATTTCAGATTTATAGTACTTTTTGTCTTTCTATATCATTACTGAGAAACCCAGTTATGAATACTGAGTATGGAATGGTCGAATAACAAATATGTAGTCTGGTGACAACGACAAAGGCCACTGATGATTTCATTTGCCATTTTAGACTCACAGCTGGACGAGAATTAACTACCAAAGTTAGCAAATGGAAACAAGAAAGATAATATATAACTGAACTAAATACACAACAGCACCATAACATAGCCAAAGATGAAAAACATCAGAAATATCAATGGTGAGAATAAGTAATCAATGGATAAGGTGACATTAATTCTGTTGCTTGGGTTTGATGGCGCGAGGCAGCAGGATTTAGGGTAGAATTCAGACAGCAATCTCCATCAGATTATCTGCTATTTTAACTCAACCATTCCTTTAGTACCACTATCACAATAGCTGGAAGAGTGTGCCAGGGTATCCATACAAGACAATTAGGATTATACTAAATATAATACTTGCCATAAAAACAACCAACGTCTAAAAATGACTTAATGTGAATATATGGAACAAATTCCTTGCCTCATAAATTTCATAGGAGCTTTCCTTTAAATGTTTATCGATAAATTCCAAGAAATTTTGTTTTTCATTTGTAGTTCATGCATTAGCGCTGAGAGGTATTTATGGACTGTCATGTAACTAGTAATAAACAGTGTATTTAGATAAGATTTAGCAGATTTGACCAAGTTTATACACAAATATAGCACGAACTTTGTGTGCATTTTAACTTGAATGTAGAAGTAAAATTTTCACCTCGGTGGCAGTGCAAAGCTGTCGGTTAAAGCGTTCGCCCATGGGAACTGCTTTGTGCAGTTCTCTAATAATCATCAGATGAGCTGCAGCTTGAAAAGTCGATGTACCAGCTGCAAACTATTAGTACGTTCTCCGATTCAACAGTTATAGTTCAGTTACTAGTGTACTGCATGATTTTTTGTGGAGGTTATGGTTCTCACGAGCCACTGGATCGCGTGTTGAGAAACGTCTGAGTAAACCGAGACGCTGCAAAACAACAGCAGTTCATGTAGATTGGGACGAATCTAGCATTTGCATTTCTCTCGTACGCCAGGTACATAGGAAATTGAACACTCCAGACAGGTAACTGAAGAAGTTATTCGGAAATAATTGTAATACTTACGATAAGTTTACACATGAATGTAAAAGTATTTATGTAAAGTTGTAAATTTGGAGGATCCTCTCGTAGATAGAACACACTGTAATCCTATAAGTAATCTTAAATTACACCGGTTTACTTCATTTCTGTGGAGGGTATAGTCTTGTAAAATCAGCTGATGCGTCTTGAATACGTTATTGAACAAAGGACCCTATACCATGCAGAAGGGTTCAAACCAAAGATGACGCCACTGCAGGGTACATCAGGAATGGCAAGGCGTAGCTTGCGAGCCCTTACCCTCCAACGATTTCTTCCCCCCACCACCGAGCACTAGGTTCGTGTACAGTGACGTCGGATCAACATAACTGTCCAAGGGTACAAAGCATTCATATTTTGATTTTCATTTCATTTTATTTATCAGATTCTTACTTACGTTAATAAAATATATAAATATTTCAGCTACATTAATTTTCCTTGATCTCGACAAGATCTGCAGCATTGATTTCAGATTGCATTATAGTTCAACAATTCATTCGTCACTGCGAGCGGATTCAATTCACTTTCACAAATGTGTGTTGATACTAAAAATGATTCCTTTCTTAAGAGCGAAGTCGGCGAGTTTTGACTGTGTTAGAAGTATTATTAATGTTTAGCATCCCGTCGAGAAGACAGTCTTGTGTATCGGTAGGAATCTTGAATAACTTCAAGAAATACAGGATCTGTGTCCTTAGTGATAACCACGAGCGGATCATTATATAAATTTCACATTCTATCTTGAAAATTAATTGTAAGATTCCGAACACAATATGTCATTCCATTAGTAAAGAAAATGGTCTCCGCCTCTAGAAACTAAAACCGTCTATAAAACTCTTGATGGTACTACGATTAGCACATAAATCATGAAAATTTTAATTATTGTGAGAGTAGTCTGTTATTAAAATTAGCATGATCTCGGGCAGTTGAGACCAGCAAATGTAAGTTAAACGATCACGCTGCTCTAAATTACTTTATGAGTGGCCACAGTACTTGCACAACGGAAATTTGTCTAAATGCTCACTTCTTAAGGGAGAAGCTAACGTTTTATCAAACACAAAATCAATGTTAAAAAATAAATGAATAGATAATTAAAGAGGGGACGGAGAGCATGAAATCATAAAGCAAATGTCTGACAGTTTAAAATCATAATCTATTCAGAAAAATAACAAGCAAATAAATGTGGGGAGACCAAATTAAGCACAAAACTTCTACAAAAGTGAATTAAATCATATAATTACTCCCGTATTAAAATTTTTTCTTCCCTTTATGAATATGGAGGTAACGTGGGAAAAAAATTACAAATACACAATGGGTAGCTGAAAGCACATTCATTCATTCACAGGCACGCGCATAATTCTCGGCAGTACATAAAAATCCTGAAACACATGACGGCAGCGGCGAAACGAAGCTCTTCCAGAAACTGTTAAAATTTTCGAGAAAATAGTGACCGTTTTCTTCTAATACTGTTTTACATTGGTAGTTTCCGTTTGATCTTGCAGACGGGATTCTAAGAATTGTCGCACCTGGTGAGTTCAATGGATAGTTTAAAAATGTATTCCTTTATTTCTTAACCGCAAACTGAAAACATTTTCGCTACTCGCTACAGCTGTTTCACTGTCTTTACAAAACTGCAGAACTCTTCGGAAAACCACGTATTTGCTCAAGGTACTTTACAATTTTATTACGAATGAAGGAAGTTTTTTCTCTTTTTTGCGAAAAACGGAATTAAAGACAGCAAATCTTCGTGTTGTGTAGCAAACCTTAGATAGTGCAGACTCAGGCGTGACAGTGCCGAGACTACAAGCGTCGATTTGGATGGAGAACTCTATAATTTTATTACTAATTTAACCGTTTAATGCATGACTTTTTATTTGAAGCTATAAAAATGCCACGACTAATGTGCGTATATACCGAGAAAAATATTGAAAAAAAAAAAAGTTCCCCAAAAGTAGTATGCACTACTAGCAACAAAACGTTCATAGCTGGTCAGCTATATATTGCTTCCATGATGTACCCAATGCAGTAAATGTCACTACCATAACTCTAATCTTTCCAGAATGTAATTCATAATGCAACAGTAGGATGTCTTTGACTGCTTTTACATGGCAGAGGAGGAATACTAAAGTAAGCAAACGAACACGTTAGGAGTATCTTCATGTTTTCGCGGCGCAATGACTGTTCAAAGAAGTTTCGGGCGTGCAGCCGCATAAAGTTTACTTCTTCTAATATTTCGGCTGAGAAATGTTCAGCCATCTTCAGAGACGAGTCGAAGACTGACGCTCCAGCACGCGCTTCGTGCTTATAAACGCGCGGACCGCGCTACTGCGCATGCGGCCACAGATACAACAAGGCGCCAAAGACGTTACCGGCGGCAAGGAAGGACACGTATGTGTAAATTATGTCTGTGGCTGCATGGTCGATCACTGCGGAGAAATCGATGTGTTAAAGTGGCATATGTAAAACTATGTGCAGAAGCAGGTACAAATGAATATGTGGTAAAATTTTGATCAGTTTGAAAGATAATGGGAAAAATAAGGTATGTAGATAATCAGCTACACTATGCATTAAAGGGTTAAAGTGTTTAATTTTTTTAACGGAGCTAAGGACAGCAAATCTTCGTGTGGTGTAGCAGACGTAGAAATTGTTGGCTCATGTGTGGCGAGATTACATGGTTAGAGTTGCATGGGGAAGCTATGTTTGGAGGAGAATGGTTTCCGGGCCGTTTCTGCAGGTCTAGGTAGTATTTTATTTCCTCTTTTCTCTCTCTCTCTCTCTCTCTCTCTCTCTCTCTCTCTCTCTCTCTCTCTCTCTCTCTCACACACACACACACACACACACTTTTTGTTTTCACTACGGCTTTTTGCCAAATTTATGCAGGCAGGTGTAGGAATGCTGCAAACTCATAAGGCACCGATCTACAGAAACATTTGTGTGTGTGTCTGTGTGTTTATGTGTGTGTGTGTGTGTGTGTGTGTGTGTGTGTGTGTGTGTGAGTGGAAGAGAGAGAGAGGGGGAGGATGGAAAGAGTTATTAGAGTATCGTGTCTCAGCTCATCCGAGTGCCTCTGCCCTGCAAAAAGTGCTTTCCGCGGGAGAGACTACGTTTGTACGTCCCTCGACTGTAGGAAACGTAGCTGGTGAGCGGCGCCTCATCTTGGTTGGTTGCAGAGCGCGGAGCAAAGAAGCGGAGTCTGTGTGCCCCCTTCCCCCCCGTCGCTGGGAGGGCAGAGCGCGGCTCGGCTTTTAAAGCCGGCGCGCCGGCAGATAAACAGTGGCAGGAGAAGCTCTCTGCAGCGACGCGGCTTAGCGGGGTCTCGGCGTCGCACTTTGTCTGCCGCAAAATGTTATTTGTCGCTTTCGTCCCTCAAACGGTCCATTATAACACATTTTGCTTTAGTTATACGGACACACGAGCGGGGCACGGGCTTTAAGTATTCACAACAAAAACACTGTATTAAATCTGTTCTTGTATTCTCACACCAACATTTTTACGATATTTAAACCTTGTCAAAACTATCGCTTTCCGTCCTCGACCAGAAATCTGATATTTTTGACGCGTTTATTAATTTAGCTGTTGTTGTTGTTCTGGTGGTGGTGGTCTTCAGTAGACAGACTGGTTTGATGCAGATCTCCACGCTACCCTGTCCTCAACAGGTCTCTTCAACTGAGAATATGTTCGGCAACCTATATCCATTTGAAACTGCTTAATGTATTCGTCCGCCTGTCTCCCTCTACGATATTTATCCCACACACTTCCTTCTAGTGCTAACTTGACAATTCCTTGATGTCTCTGTATGTGTCTCACCAATCTATCCCTTCTCTTAGTCAGGATATGACAGAAACTCTGTATCTCCCCGATTCGGTTAAGCACCTCCTCATTAATTACATAATCTACCCATCTAATTTTCATCATTCGTCTGTAGCATCACATTTCAGAAGCTTCTTCATCTTTTTGTCTGAACTCCTTATCGTCCAAGTTCAACTCACATACAATGCTACACTCCAGACAGATGCTTTCAGAAAATATTTCCTAACATTTAAATTAATATTGGAGGTTAACAAGATTCGATTTTTTAGAAACGATTTTCTTCTCATAGCCATTCTACATTTTATATCTTCTCTACTTCTCTACTTTTGCTACGCAAATAAGAAAACTCATCTCGTTACCTAATTTAACGCGTTCACCATCGCTGAATTTTCTGACATTTCATTCCATTACCCTCGCTTTACTCTTGTTAATCTTCATCTTATATATTTCTTTCAACACACCGTCCATTCCATTCAATTGCTCATCCTTTGCAGTCTCTGAGAAAATTACTATGTCATCGGCAAACCGCATAGTTTTTACTTCTTCTCCCTGAACTTTAATTCCCTCTCCAAATTTCTCCTTGCATTCCTTCAATGCTTGCTCACTGTACAGATAGAACAACATTGGGGAAAGGCTACAACCCTGTCTTACTCCCTTCCCCCCCCCCCCCCCTCTGCGTCCCTTTCTCGCCCTTCGTCTGTAATAACTGTTATCTGCTTTTTGTATAGGTTGAATATTTAGTCGTAACGTATTATAATAACTTTTAAACATATTGAAACTTCCTGGCAGATTAAAATTGTGTGCCGGAACCGGGACTCGAACCTGGGACCTTTGCCTTTCGCGGGCAAGCGCTCTACCACTGAGCTACCCCGACACGACTCACGATGCCGCCTCACAACTTTACTTCCGCCAGTACCTCGCCTCCTACTTTCCAAACTTCACAGAAGTTCTCCTGCGAAACTTGCAAGACTAGCACTCCTGGAAGAAAGGATATGGTGGAGACATGGCTTAGCCACAGCCTAGGGGATGTTTCCAGAATGAAACTTTCACTCTGCAGCGGAGTGTGCGCTGATATGAAAATTCCTGGCAGATTAAAATTGTGTGCCGGAACCGGGATTCGAACCTGGCACCTTTGCCTTTCGCGGGCAAGCGCTCTACCACTTTTTTTTTTTTTTTTTTTTTTTTCGGGTCTCCTTCCTCCCCTTCAACCCGTCCTTCCGCTCGCCAATTGGTGCCTTCTCGGCCCGGCTTCTATGCCTTTAAACAAAATATTTCTTTGAAGATAAAACGATGTTGTCACTTCTGCGTAGCTACACACTACTGTTAATGTCCATTTCTGCATTATTATTGTCTCTTCTGACGCCAAGAAAAATGAGTTCGAATTGAACGAATAAAAACTCGAAAGAGAAAAAATCATCATAAAATAAAAATTTGCAGGCACAGAGATCAGAAATTAGCTATAAGGAACTGAATATGCTTTCTTAGCTTGTGACGCAAAAAAAAAAAAAAAAAAAAAAAAAAAAAAAAAAAAAAAAAAAAAAAAATCCCTTATAGATCTTCAGACACACATGTAATCTATACCATTCTGGGACGTATTAGCTGCATAAAAAAACATAAATGCCTTCTTCGGCGATCAAATAATTCCGGAAAACTTCACCTGGAATGGCAAAATGCATAATGACAATAACTGAAATTCTTCTGTGTAAATTACTGTTGAGTAAATTTCTCTTCTTTAATGTTCTGTTTGTAATTACATTATCGTTTTAATCAAGAAATTAGCGTAATGTTCCTTGTACTTTTTCTTTTTTCGGATCATGTCATGGTGCATTGTCAGGTAATGTATGAAATCTTCCTTTCTCTTTGATTCGGTACTGAAGATAAAGTACACTGTATGTCCCAGTATCCAGTTTACCGCGTTCCTCTTTGTCCGTGGGAATGGGATTTTATCAGGATGGAGGGCATCCGCTGGCGATATTGCGTGTGGCGAGGTTCTCGTGATAAGTGCCAGTTTTTGCCTCGCATACTCCCATATTCCTGCGTTTATACTGCACACGAATCTGTGTTCATCACTGTCGACTAATTGACATGTCGGACACAAGGGAGAGTCTTGTAGGTGTATCTTATGGAGGCGCGACATCGTCGGGGTTTTTCTGTTGACCGTCATATACCACGTGGACCGCACTTGGGAAGGTAAGTCAGGGCTGTGGATGTTTTCCCACGTTGTTTTCCAATCGTGGTTTGGGAGTTTCCTTTCTATCATATTTCGAAGTTTATTTTTCATCAACGCCTGGTATACTTCCTTCACTTTTATCATATTTCGTTCTGGGACTTTTGTTCGTATGTAACTGTATTCGAGTAGGAAATACTGTAAGTGCTGCAAAGCGTGTGACAGATGACTTACATCGATGGGCGGTCGTAGGTCTGTTGGCACAATTTCTTCCAACAGGTGGGAAGTCAGACCGTTGGTGGACAGTTTCCATCGCTTGTATGTTTGACATACATATAGTGCTTGCGCCTTCTTGTACACATCGACGAGATTCAGGCCACCTAGTAGCGTCGGAAGAGTCAATGTGTCGTATTTAATTTTGAAAATATGTGCGCGACATACAAAATGCCCAAGCGCTGCAAGCATTCTATGCGCTATGTCGCGTGGTATTGGCAGGATTTGAGCCACATAGTTGACCTTGGAAGTGATATATGTATTCGCCAGTGCAACTTTTTGCAACTCATCCAACTTCCTGACACTGTGCTGTTGTACAGACGCTTGAATCTTAGCCAATAACTGTTTATAATTTGCGGCAATGGTTTCTCGAATTGTCTTCCTAAAATCGACACCGAGACATTGCATCTTGGACACCTCTTGCAAACGGGGATGATTAGTCAAACCTATGCCTTTTCCTATGTTCATTACACCCGATTTTTGCCAGTTAACTAATGCACCAGATGCCTTTTCATATGTCATGATGATCTGCAGGGCGGTGTGGACTTCATTTGCGTTGGTGATCAGGAAGCCAACGTCATCAGCATAAGCCCGACACGCTAACTTCTGTCCATGTATCTGTAATCCGTTTAACTGCGCCGTCAATGTTGTTAGTAGAGGTTCTATGGCGATTGCAAAGAGAGATGCTGACATCGGGCAACCTTGTCTTACGGAGCTTCTTACGGGAATCATGCCACCTGGCCGTCCATTGACAATCACTCGTGATGTGCTATTCTGTAACAGGTTTTGTATTACAGCGAGGAAATGTACGGGAAAACCCAGCGACCGCATAACTTTAAACAAATACCGGTGGTTGACTCTGTCGAATGCTTTATCAAAGTCCAAGCTCACCATTGTACATTCAATCCTGCATGCTTCCGCTACTGATATTAGGTCGCGGTAGTCCACTAGCGTCTGATAAATGGACCTATCTCTGCCGACACTGGTTTGATATGGACCGGTGACCTTATTCATTACGTTCCTCATCCTTTTTGCAAGAATACGTGCAAAAAGTTTGTAATCACTATTTAATAGAGTAATCGGTCTCAGATTGGCGATAGTTTTACTATTTGCACGTTTTGGAACTAGTACCACCAGCCCCTCACTGAACTCTTGCGGGATATTAAGATCAGGTGTCATCAATTCATTGCATATCTCTGTCAGTTTCGTCTTCATGTGTGTCCAAAAGGTTTGATAAAACTCTACAGGGAGTCCGTCACATCCGGGCGATTTGTTATTTGGACTGTGAAACAGCGCATCTTCCAGCTCGTCTTCAGTCACTTGTGTTATTAGTTCGTCTGATTCCTGAGGGGTAAGTCTGTTAGTTAAATTATTTGCTAATTCTTGAAATGCGTTGTCATCGATCATTTTCTCAGACAGCAAATCCGTGTAAGCAGTTTGAATCGCATGTCTAATGTCATTTTGGTGAGTTAAACGCGTACCGTCCCCAGTTTGCAGTTCCGTCAGTATCTTGGTTTTACCTCGTTTACTCTCACGTGTCAGGTGATATACTGATGTCGCTTCATGTCGTATTGAGTCCTGGATTCGGGATCTGACTTTTAATCCTTCCAACTGTTTCTTTTTAAGGAGAAGTAGTTTGGCTTTCACTTTCTTAATTTGGGCGTAGTTTTCAATGACTGTGTCATCCAGTTTGTACAGTTCTCGTAAACTGGAATAATGAAATTCAATGGTTCGTTTAAGCCACCAGTTCTTGTCTCGTGAGTACTGTAACATGGCTTTCCGTAATTTTGGTTTGGCACATTGTAACCACCATTTAATAGCCGAATCATATGTACGAAACTTGGTGAGACTTTCATTCCACGCATGTGTGAAGGCCTCATGACAACCTTGATCATCTAAGTGTGACACATTAAGTTTCCAGGGTCCCTTACTGCGGTACGTACCCTGTTTATGTAAGTTTATGATACAGATATACGCGGCATGGTCTGTGAAGATAGTTGGCCAGACCTCACATTGCAGAATTCGTTGTTTTAGATTATCTGATACATATATTCTGTCTAGCCTACTTGCGGAATGATTTGTGACGTACGTGAATCCAGGCGTTGCTCCATACTTATGCTCCCAAGTGTCGATTAAAAATAAGTCCTTGACTATCCGTTCTAACTCCACAGATTTGTTAAAATTTGGTGTCTGATCTTTCGGGTGCAAAACACAGTTAAAATCTCCCGCCAAGATAAGCTGGTCATACATTGTTGTAAATAAAGGAAGAATCTCTTCCGTATAAAATTCCGCTCTGCGACGCCTGTTACTGGATCCTGAGGGAGCATATACATTAATTATTCTAACATTGTTAACTGTTGCTGCAATCCCTCTGTGATTGACTAGCATTTCGATGTTATATGCCACAATTCCTTCTCTTAATAGGATGGCGGTACCCAAATCCGCACCAGTACCTGGGTTGGCAAGGACATTGTACCCAAATATTCGTTCTAAATTAATGTCTGCAACCTCCTGAAGTAATAGAATATCTATATCTGCGGAATACAAAAAATCTTGAATGTGTTGTAACCGGATAGAGCTACGACACTTATTGATATTTAATGTGGCAATTTTGTAGGCTTGACGATCACACATGTGTGAATATGAGATGTGAAAGATCTACAGATTAATAAAAATCAGAGTCAGCGTCTTTCTCCGCGTCCGTGGTTTCCATGGCCGAGGTATCTGTAACAGCAGGATCCGTGATCACTGCGTGTCTTACGTTACCAGCACCCTCCGAAGCATCTTCCAGAGCGGTGTCCTTGTCTACATCTTCTATCTCGTCTGACCAGTCCACGCCGGTGGCAAACTGAGTCGATACTGTCTTGCGTGGGTCCTGCTCATGTGACTTCTGCGCCGATTCATCAATTTGTTTGGGAGATGCCTTGTCAACTACTACCTTGTCAGTGTCGTCTTTTAACGGCACGGCAAGTTCTACCTGTTTATGTGATGGAGGCTGATTCTGTGTAACTGCAACAGCGGGTTGCTTTTCGGTAATTTTGTCCTTAACTTGTGTCGCTTTTTCACGCAGTGGAGCTGACTTCTCCGCAGCCCCTTCTTGCGCCAATCTGCGTTTCTTACGTCTGCGAGGTGACTTAGCAGATTCATTGTCCCGCCTAGTCTCCGAAATCGCGGGCTGACTTTCTGGTGTTTGTCTGTCAGCTGTTTCCTCCACCCCCATATTCTCTATACGTACTGCGGTGTCCTCCGTTGTCTGTGTGGGCGACTGCTGCAGTACTTCAGATTCTGGTGCCTTTTCTGTCGTACTTTCCGAAATTTCCATTGGAATTCCTAAGTCGTTCGCGACGACATCGCTGGGCAAGTCATCTAAACAAACGTCACTAGCCGGTGGCGCAGTCAGTTGACCACGCGCCACTGCTACATACGTTTTTGGCAAAATCGTCATTTCTGAAGTCTTAACGGTTTCACCGGTTGGTAGCTGTGCAATGCGTCGTTGAATGCACTCAGCACGCACGTGACCTGGCTTGTTACAAAGTGCGCAGGTCTTTGGTTGGCCGTCATACATAACGATGCCTCTAAACCCGCAGACGTTTATATAAGACGGTATGTGTCGACAGAGCTCTACTTTTAACTGCCTTACACCATTCAGCACGGGAAGTTTATGTGCGGGAGACCACCTCTCGGCAACATTGCTGAGAACTCTACCATAGGGAGCAATGACGGCGTCTATTTCACCGGCAGGTACCTCAAATGGCAACTCAAAAATTCTAATGGTTCTAACTCCAAAACCGACATGGTCGACAGTAACGTTGCCTATATTGCCATCTCTGTGGTTAAATTTCAAGGAACCACCTGTGTCTAGAACGACCTTCTCGCATAGTTCGGAAGATGTCAGCTTAACGAAAATCATACTATTTACAATCGACATGTGGTATCCAATGATGTCCTCTAATCGTATGTTTGCAACAGCAATCAACCAATCTTCAAACTCAAAAGACGTTGGTCGGGAAAATTTTCGTTCGAAAGTGAACTTCAGAGTGTCTCTTCTACTAATTTGATCCATTATAACCTTTCCATGTCACCGCAACTTCACAAGAAAGCAAGCACTGGCGTAAGCGAGCAGACTTACCCCTGCAGGAAGTAAACCCACCACTGAGCTACCCCGACACGACTCACGATGCCGCCTCACAACTTTACTTCCGCCAGTACCTCGCCTCCTACTTTCCAAACTTCACAGAAGTTCTCCTGCGAAACTTGCAAGACTAGCACTCCTGGAAGAAAGGGTATGGTGGAGACATGGCTTAGCCACAGCCTAGGGGATGTTTCCAGAATGAAACTTTCACTCTGCAGCGGAGTGTGCGCTGATATGAAACTTCCTGGCAGATTAAAATTGTGTCCCGGAACCGGGACTCGAACCTGGGACCTTTGCCTTTCGCGGGCAACATATTACTTCAGGAGGAATAGTAAATATTATTCGACGTGGTAGACAAATTGAATTAAAAATGTCTTAACGTATGTCTAGTGAATATATGTCTTGTAAACTATTGTTGAGTACGTCTTCCGAACACTGCTTTCAGCAGCTAAATTGGCAACTCACTCGCAATGCACATATTTGGGACATTATAGCAAGAGCAGGCTAGAACTTGTCAGTGATATTACTGTAGAGACTGGGGATAGTGGTCATCATGCCGCCATTACGACAATGTCCACTATAGTTAATAAACCTTTCCCCAATGTTGTTCAATTTGTACATTAAGCAGGCTTTGCAGGAATGCAAGGAAATTTGGAGAGGGAATTAAATCCAGTGAGAGGGAATAAAAACCTTGAGGTTTGCTGACTAATTAGATTAGGTAATGATCTGAGTTTTGTTATTTGGGTAGCAAAATAAATTCTGATGGCTGAAGTAGAGAGAAGGCAAATGACCTGTCAGAGAATAGAAATGACCTGGAAGAGCAAATAACTGGAATGGACACTGCCTTGAAAGGAATGTATTAGATGAATATTAACATGAGTAAAACGAGGGTAATGGAATGAGGTGTAAGAAAATAAGGCGATGCTGAAGTAATTAGATTAGGTAATGAGACAATAAAACAAGTAGTTTATTTTTGGTATTTTGGTACCAAGATAACTTCTGATGTCAAAGGAAAGAAGACTTCGACTTCGGTTTATTGGGAGAATTTTGGGAAGATGTACTTCACCTGTAAAGGAGACCGCGTATAAAACGCTTGTACGACCATGTCTTGAGTATTGTTCAAGTATTTGGGGCCCGCAGCAGATCGGTTTGAAGGAAGACATAGAGGCGGTTCAGAGGCGAGCAGCTAGATTTGTTACCGGTAGGTTCGACCAATGCGCGAGTGTCACGGAAATACTCCGGCAACTCAATTGGGGATCGCTAGAAGAAAGACGACGTTCTTTTCGTGAATTTCTGTTAAGTAAATTTAGAGGGCCGGAATTTGAAGCTGAGTGTAGTACGATCTTGCTGCCGCCTACTTACATATCGCGTAAAGATCACAAAGACAAGATAAGAGAAATTAGGGCTCGTACGGAGGCGTATAGGCATTCTTTTTTTCCTCGTTCAATTTGGGAGTGGAATAGGAAAGGAAATGCCTAGTAGTGGTACAGTGTACCCTCCCCCACGCACCTTACGGTGAATTGCGGAGTATGTATGTAGATGTAGAAGATATAAAATGCAGAAAACTATATGAAGAAAAGCGTTTCTGATGAAGCGAAATTTGTTGAAATCCAATATTAGTTTAAAAGTTAGGAAGTCTTTTTTGAAAGCATTTGTCTGGAGTGTAGCATTTTATGGGAATGAAACGTGGACGATAAGGAGTTAAGACAAAAAGATTATAGAAGCTTCCGAAATGTGGTGTTATAGACGAATGAATAGATTATATGGGTAGATCACGTAACTAATGAGGAGGTGCTTAACCGAACTGGGAGAAAAGGAGTTTCTGGCATATTCTGACTAAGAGAAGGGATAGTTTGGTGGGACACATTCTGCGACATTAAAGAATCGTCACCGTAGCACAAGAAGGAAGTGTGTGGGATAAAAGTCGTAGAGTAAGATCGAGGGACGAATACAGTAGGCAGATTCAAAAGGATGTAGGTTGCCGTACGTATTCTCAGATGAAGAGGTTCGAGGGACGAATGCAGTAGGCAGATTCAAAAGGATGTAGGTTGCCGTACGTATTCTCAGATGAAGAGGTTCGCACAGGACGAATCGTCACCGTAGCATAAGAAGGAAGTGTGTGGGATAAAAGTCGTAGAGTAAGATCGAGGGACGAATACAGTAGGCAGATTCAAAAGGATGTAGGTTGCCGTACGTATTCTCAGATGAAGACAGAGGACAGGATAGCGTGGAGAGCTGCATTAAATCAGTCTGCGGATTGAAGACTTCAACAAAAAATAATAGTTAATAAATAGGTCATGAAGCCAAGGAGAGTGTTTGTGCTAGAAATAGCAGATAAGCAATTGTTAGCGTTCCACTTTCGGAATAAGTGGACATCGTTTAGTTATGGTACGGTGTATGTAGAGGAATTATGGTCAAAATTTAGATGTATTGCAAATAAAGCGATGGAGAAATATACGAGAAAGTGGATTAAGGATGAGAAAGACACAACGTGGTTTAATAGTAATATTCTAAAAATGCTGAGAAAGCAAAGGAATTTCCACTTTCGATTCAAAAAAAAAGTCGACCAAATCAAATCAGACAAAAGTTAGTAGGTATTCAGGCGTCTATAAAAAAGAGCAATACGCGGAGCATACAATAACTACCACCGTCATACCTTAGCAAAAGATATTGTCTAGAACCCGAAAAAATTCTGGTCCGATGTAAAATGGGTAAGCGGATCAAAGGTGCAGCCAGTCACTCGTTGATAATTCTGGGCCAGTGATAGAAGACAGAAAAATGAAAGCAAAAGTCTTAAAATTAACATTCAATAAATCATTCACGCACGAGGGCCATGCAAACACACCTTCATTTGATGGTCGCACTAACTCCCAAATGGACAACATAATAGGCACTGCTGGTGTAGAGAAGCAGCTGAGGATGGTGTACCAATCAGGTTTTACAAAGAGTACTCAGCGGCAATGCCCCCTCTCTGAGCTTGCATTTATCGCGAATCTTTAATCCAGCGCAAATTTCCAAGAGACTGGAAAAGGCGTAGGCTACTCCCGTGTTTATACACGGGAAAAGAACGGACCCACGAAATTACAAACCTATATCATTAACAACAGTCAGCTGCAGAATTCTCGAGTATGTTCTCAGTTGTAAAATAGTAAATTTTTTTGGGACGGAGAACTTCTGTCTATGCATCAGCACCTCTATAAGAAACTTGGATATGCAAAACGCAGCTTCCCTTTTCTGACATCGTGACTGCTAAGGATGAAGGGCAACAGGCAGACTGCATATTTCTCGAATTTCGAAAGGCGTTTGACACGATATCGCACTACAGACTGCCAACGAAGCTACGAGCTTATGGAATAGGTCCCCAAATATGTGAGTGGCTCGACGACTACTCAAGAATTAGAACTCTGTACGTTGTACTCGATAGCGAGTGTTCATCAAATACTACGGTATCGTCAGGGATGCCCTGAGGAAGTGTGACAAACCGCTATTATTTTCTATCTGTATTAATGATCTGACGGATAGAGTGAGTTGCAATCTGCGGCTGTTTGCTCACGATACTGTGGTGTACAAGAGCATGGCGTCATTGAATGACTGTAGTAGGGTGCAGGATGACTTGGACCAAATTTCTGGGTGGTGTAAGGAATGACAACCAGCGCTAAATGTAGAAAAATGTAAGGTGATTGACGTGAGTAGAAACAATCTGGTAATGTTCGAATATAGCATTAGTAGCGTGCTGCTTGAAAAAGTCGCGTCAATTAAATATCTAGGCGTAAAGCTGCACAGCGATATGAAATGGAACGAGCATATAAGGACAGTCGAGGGAAAGACGAATGGTCGACTTCAGTTCATTGGGAGAATTTTGGGAAGATGCGATTCGTGTGTAAAGGAGACAGCATATAAAACGCTGCGGCGACACCGTCTTGAGTAGTGCTCTAGTGTTTGGGATCCCACCCAGATCGGGTTGAAGGAGGACATAAGGCAGTTCAGATGCGGGCGGCTTGGTTTGTAACTGGTAGATTCTATCAATGCGCGGCGTTACTGAAATGCTTCTGGAACTCAAATGGGAGTCGCTGGAGGAAAAGCGATATTTTTTTCGAGAAACACTATTGAAAAAATTTAGAGGGGCGGAATTTGAGACGGACTCGAGAACGATTCTACTGCCGTCAACCTACATTTCTCCTAAAGATCATAAATATAAGATCAGCGAGATTAGGGCTCGTACGGATTCACACAAGCATTCGTTTTTCCCTTATTGTATATGGGAGTGGAACAGGAGCAGGAGAGCAAGTAACTAGTAGTGTTATTGAGTACCCTCCTCCACGCACATTTAGGTGGATAGAGGAGTATGTATGTAGATGTAGTTTTACTGAGTTAAGAATACAGCTGAGTTCAAACCACTTTCTTCTCGTGTGTACGTATATAAGTTCATACAGATTTGTATGGCCGTTTTTATCGAATGCCAGTAATAGTGTTGATGTTCAAGTTGTGAAGTCGTGCTGTAGTTTATAGTGAAGTTTTCATTCAGATTTGTTACCCAAGTTTACTATACTGTAACTTATAAACGTGCAGTACGTACTTACACAAGCTGAATATGTGAATGAGATAATTGTGTATGAGTTTTGTAATGAAAGCCTATTGCTGCTTGTAGAGAATATGACAGACGGTTTCGTAACCGGGGACTACGAGATTCAAGAGTTTACTCGTGCGTTCAATACACTGCGTGACACTGGTAAATTTCGCAGTCGCCAACTTGCAACTGAACGTGTACATTAATGGACTGTAGCTCAAGTAAAAGAAATTATTCAGTCGACAGATCGTAGATGTTTAAACCATACCACGGACTAAGCGGCCGCTCCTGCCGTAGTTTTGAGTCCTTTCCCTGGCATGGATGTATGTGTTGTACTTAGGTTAGTTTACCCTTCGAACGTTTCAGGGCACTG
The DNA here is from genome assembly GCA_026315105.1 of Locusta migratoria. NCBI lineage: Eukaryota > Metazoa > Arthropoda > Insecta > Orthoptera > Acrididae > Locusta > Locusta migratoria. Next base: position 273,916,040 of record CM048744.1, on the reverse strand, counting down.
AATAAACTCAACGGTATTGTTGAAAATTTCTGTTGGACCGGGATTCGAACCCGGATTTTTCGCTTCGGGTCAGCGGTTGCCTTAGCCAACTACGCTATCCAGGTAAGCCTCCCTTCCTGTCCAACTTATGGCGTACTACGATGGCAGTGCCCCTTGCCCATTAGTTCCTCTTTCTCGCAGCCTATAATGGATTTTCGCAGCCTGTACTGGGTATTAATGCGTCCGCATTGGACGCAGAGGGTTCCGTGTTCACGGGTGCGGTTCCTCTGGGGGAAAGCTTGTCCACTGTTGTTCAAGCTGTTCTCTACGATAGAGCTGGGCAAAACGGTTATTCTCCGATATCAGTTATAATGGGTATCGTTATTCTTTTCTATCAGTTAATTTTAACGGTTATAAATAACTGCACGGTATTTTTCCACCAACTTCCAGACGGAGTTGATACAGCTTACTCATACTGCTACTAGGTAGCGCAACTGAGCACTTCCAGATGGCGTTGCTACAGCTTAATCATACTGCTACTAGGTAGCGCTACTGAGCAATTATCGGGCAGTTATCGTTATGAGTATTCCGTGAATTCTACTAGGTAGCGATACTCTACAGTTATCGTTATCGTTATTAGTACTGAGTAGCCAGTACTCAGTAGCCACTACTGAGAACGGACAGTTATTGATATTACGTAGAAATACCAGTACCCGACAGTTATGGTTATTTCTACTCAATACTAATAACGATCTATCAGTATATAGCATATCTGGTGTGATTCAAATTGCGATTGCTGTGTAATGGCACAAGTTATCGTCCGAATCGTGCAATAAACACACATAACTAAATGTCCTGTGTATTAATATGCTATTACATGAAATCTGTGCCCTGGAAATGTAGCCGTAATTTTCGAAGCTACTATGAACAGTGTATGAAGTGAAAGTGGATTATTAAATATGTACTTAAACGTGTGTGAAGTGAATATTGCAGTTAAAATTATAAACATAACGTTGCTTCAATAAGTGTTTTGTGGAGCGTCTTTAAATGCAACATAAAAGTAAACGTAATGTGATCGTTTTGTTTATTCCTAATAAAGTTCTATATTAAATTTGAAAAACTGCTTGATCTGCGGAAAATTTTCTTTAGTTCATGACAGCATCCTGATTTGTAAATATGATTATAACTACGAAGTAAATTTCTCCAATTATGCCGTAACGGGTCAATTGAAGATTGGGATACCACCCGTCGGATTTGACGAAAAAGTTCATAAAATTTATTTGGGAATACAGCTTGCTACTAGGGTATAACATTTTGCTTTAATAATGTGAACAGGCCGAATTTCGGCATTTCTGTATGCAGTGAAAGTGAATATACTAGCTCCAGAATGGACCACACTGAACAAGTCAATACTGCCCAGTACATGTAACTGGTATCTGAAATTATCGGTATTTTAAAATATTAAATCTACTGTAAACAGGTTATCGGTCGTAATTGAGGGTGTAGACCAAATCCTCCAAGCTGCAATGTAAAGTGTGCCAAACATTGCTCCAGTACTATCAAAAGTAAACTGTTACAAATGTGCATTTACAAGTATAGGCCTACTACATGCGAAATCAGAAACTTAATGGTGTTGTAATAAGTGTCTTCAACACAAAACTAGACATAGGCCCTACATATTTCCATATATTGTAAGAGAAATCCCATTTCAGAAAACTAAGGAAAGTTTTATGTGAGCTTTGGAAAATGCTTGATATCTTCGGCTATTGACAGGGTATTCAGTTAAATTTTACTTAGGGTATGGTGTGCTATGTTGGTAACAAAATGTTCACTTTGCAAGGGAAATTACTGAAAGGACAAGGTTACATATAAGATCCAATCAACAACAAAGTAGGAACAGTATTATTTATTTAACTCTCAATTTGATAATTTATTGTTATTCTATAGGTCTACGGTTTTAAAAGAGCATTCAAAGGTCATTGCTAACATCAGCATGTTACTCTAGTGAGACCGTAAGAAAACCTTTACCATGACAGTTCTTCATTTTTGGGTGTGAGGATGACTGTTTGTTGCATAGACTTATCAATGTCTTTATAGTGCTCTCTCTCTTATGTTCAAAAGTATTGCAGACAGAATTAGGTTCCATCTGTCAGGTGCTACGTGTTTCTTGCTTTTTTCTTTGTTTTATTCAGTAAGGACTTGTGTGAACAAATAAAACCAACACAGCATGGATAGCCACTGTAAATGACAGTGTAATTTTCATAAAGAAAATCTAACCCGGCAAATTAGTGCACTTGGCAGAAAATTCCCCTGTGTCACCCTGTATGATGAAAATCCTTTCTGTATCAACACAATTGCTATTAATTCATAAAATACCACCAAGAACTATGTGTGGCCCAGTTATTATAGCAAAAAATATAGGTTTTCATTAAAATGCTTCTCCATGCAGTGCCAAATTTGACATGTCTCTCCTACATGTGCATTTAAAGGTATAGGCCTACTAGTCCTATATATAAAATCAGAAACGTAATGGTGTTGTGGAAGTGTCTTCCAGTCAACACCAAAATAGGCCTATACATACATATTCCCGTATATTGTAAGAGAAATCTCATTTGAGAAAATTTAAGCATGTTTTATTTGAGCTTTAGAAAATGCTTCAGATCTTCAGCTATTGACAGGGTATTCAGTTAAATGTTACTTAGGGTATGGTGTGCCATGTTGGTAACAAAATTTTCACTTTACAAGGGAAGTTACTGACAGGACAAGGTTACATATAAGAGCCAGTCAACAACAAAGCAGGAACAGTAATATTTATTTAACTGTCAATATGAAAATTTATTCTGTTATTCTATATGCCTACAATGAGTTTGCAGCATACACTTTAAATGTCTTGAAAGCACTCTCTCTTACGTTCAACAGTATTGCAGACAGAATTAGGTTCCACCTGTCAGGTGCTACATATTTCTTTCTTTATTTTTTTCTTTATTTTATTCAGTAATGACTTGTGTGAACAAATAAAACAACAACACATGATAGATAGCCACTGTAAATGACAGTGTTAAGTTTCAAAGAAAATCTCACCTGGCAGAAAATTCTTTATGTATCAGCACAATTACTATTAATTCATAAAGTACCACCAAGAACTATGTGTGACCCAGTTATTACAACAAAGGTTTTCATTAAAAACATTCCTCCATGAAGTGCTTAACTTGACATTTGTCTCCTAAATGTGAATATTCTGTTGTATAATTTTTGTGCAAACTGGTGTTTAATGTGCTGTAGAAAGTTTTTTCAAAGTCTCATGCTAAATAATTAAATAAAAAACTACCATGTGTAACTGAAGAATACTATATGAGAAAGCTAGTCACTGTCACAATTCTCACAATAATGCCTAAGAGAAAAGTCTCACCGAACCACCCAAGTAATTTGTACTCTGAAGCTGACATGAATAAGATGTATGGTAGGTGTTTTTTATTAGACACATCTGTGATGCAGTATTGGCACCTAATATTAATGAAGCCACTAAGGTTGAGGTACAGGGTATACTAGTACTTGCAGATGGTTCAGATTTGCTTTAATATTTTACACCACCTGCAATATTTAAACATGAGAAAAATGTTCAAAAATATAACATTCATACTCGTTAACTGTGCTGTATATGTTTTCCCACAGAAATATCACAGTAAGCACTTTTTGAGAAGGATTGAGTGTTTTTTCTTTATATTCAATATACTGAATGATGTTTAACATCCCAAACATGCACTAATACAAATAATGAACTGTGTGATCCTGTTCTATGTAAACCAGCACTGCCATTTTTTCTCATGCTTTTATTAGACAGCAATATCACCTCAATACAGACACATGTGACTAGGCAACAAGTGAAGACTTACTGCCTGTGAGGAATTAAGGCACTTAAAAATGTATCAATATCCAAACTGTGTTTATAATGTGGGATCATCAGTTGGGTTGAACCTTGACTCCTTTCCCAAATCAAATTGAGCATTTCAAACACACCAGTGTTACAAATAAAGGAAAAAAATATGGTTAAATGCTATTAGATGGGGCACAAACTGTGTCTGGACAAGGATGGGATCAGTTCACTGGAATCATCAAATAACACAGGCATCAAATATTTATGTTTATCTTTTTATTTAATTTTAGGAGGTGCCCATCTATCTTCTTCTTTTCATTTTTCCAATCGTTTTGGGGACAAATTCTGTAATGGCACTTTGTACAACTTGCTGCCTTGAGGTGGATGGAATATGTTGCTCGTCTTCCATACTGCATGTGACTGGTAGGCAGTGGCGTAGCTATCATAGGGCTAGGCGGGGCAGTGCCCCGGGGCCCCCGAGCTCCAGGGGCCCCTCGGCCTTCCTGAGCGACGATAGAAAAAAGTTACAGTAGAGCGTCGATTTTTTTTTTCTTTTGCTATTTTCCGACCCTACCGTCCATCGTATCCCCTTCCCCTCAAAGCAAGTTTCCCACAGTAGCCGCACTGGGCCACCGGCTGTCGGAATAATGCTCCTAATTGGGCTTCCACAAGACGCCACTATGTGGCGCTGCCGACAGGCGAAACTGCCAGCCAATGTGTCCAACAATCGGCACACTTCAGTCGGCAGAAGTAGCGGCAGCATCACAGCTGCTCACAGCGACAGCTGCGTCTTCCAAGTGTTGCGGCGTGCAATGTGAAGGATCGCGCTCCTCCAAATACAGTATAAATACTTTTACTGTACAGTACTTCTTATTGACAAATAGAAGTGTACAGCTCGAATATCCGAATAAAACGATTTTCCGAATATCCGTGTCCCCAAATTATTTCGGATAATAGACTTTTTACTGTATATAATATTTTAGTTGAATAAAGGAATTTCGACTTTTAAACTTTCACAGTTGTATTAGAGAGAGTACGATTAAATTTTATCTGCTGCGTGACACATAATAATTTACTTAGTAGTATTTAGGTTTGCCTCATTATGTCTTCCAGTGGGCGGTGAGGAGCTGATGATGAAGTAGTTCTGCATCTGTACAGTATTAGTGTAAAGAGGGCCCCAGTGTCATTTTTGCCCCGGGGCCCTTGGTGACATAGCTACGCCACTGCTGGTGGGATCACCTCCATCAGCAGTTTTTCTGCAGGTCTGGTTTGACCTGCAGATACATGGGTTTCATATCAACATAAGCAAATATTAAGTTGACTATGGATATGGGATGAAAATTAAAGTGTGTCTTTCATTCTGCTACAAAAAATTTCAGTTTAGTGCACAATTGTTCTTCATGAAACTTGCAGTCTGAAATTTAGTTCATAGAAAGTTACAACTGATTCAGTTTTCTCTTGCTATACAATTGTATAATAGAGTACCTAATAATTGCAGACTTCTCATAAATACCGTACTTTTGAAAGAGATGCTGATGTGTAACTAAGGCCCTTAATTTGCAAATACTTAACAAGACATTCACTGTAGTCATCCTACTATTAATGTTTAAATTTTTTGTTAAGTTAAAATTTAAAATATTTGTGGAATATGGTAGAAGACTAAATTAAAAACAATAAATATTTTTGAATTTGCCAGGAAGTCCTGGATTAGACAGCAATATTCTCGTAACTTGGGGAATACAGCCCCCCCCCCCCCCCCCCGCAAGTTACAATCGCCTCGAAATAAACACGTTGAACCGGTACATGTATATTTTCACGAAAATGCGCCGTTTAACAAATGTATTAGAAATGTAAGATTTCCGTTTTTCTACCTTCCCCTCAATCCTTAACGAATAAATGACAATAATTGACGTAAGTTTGTTTACAAAGTATTTGCAGCAGGGCACTTTCTTCCTCGTAATAGCATAAAATATTAATTATAACGATTAGAGCATATTTATTCTTTTATTTAGAAAATTTATTAATCCTGTCATACAATATTATGATCCTTTTCACTGACCAGCATTGGTTAGAAAACTAAGTTTTATTTTTTTATTATTTTTGGAGGATTTCTTCATAATTCTAAAAGTCGGCACTCTACGAACGAAATATGTATCCTCTCTGGGAATATCATGACCTGCTACAGTTAATAACCAAATACCAAAGAAGTATATAGGTCTTTGCCAAATACTCATAACGATACTGCCAGTGAAAATTAACTGCCACTGATATTTCTACTACTCTCAATACTCCCGAAAGAGTCTACCGTTATCATAGTACGTCGAATTCGCATTGGTCACTCCATGTTATTAGATACAATATTCCCACGAGAACGTAGTACACACTTTCACCAACAGATGGATAATCGTTAAACAGTTATTACCCATGATTCTTACGCGGTTAATTCCATGGAGTATAGAACTGACCAGAATTTGGACAGGACATCTGGTCGATACTGTGGTCGAATCGTTTCATTAGTACCAACTTTTGTGAACAAATGGCGCTACGCAGTACGCATAGTTATTACGATAACTGCCAGTATTTGATGAGCGGTTATTACAATCACGGTTATTCATAAATAACCGGATATTTCTATCAGTTATCGTTATTTTGGCCCAGCTCTACTCTACGAGTTTACGGGCGTCCAATCCTTGATTGTCGTGAGTGCACTCGTGCTCTCCCAATAATCCATTTGTAGTCTCGGGCAACGTCCCAATCCTCCGTTTCCAACCAAGGTTTTCGGGAGGTTTTCCTTGGTTGTAAGGCGTATGCCGTAACTGATAAGCCCCTCTCACTTATCCCTAATTGGCATGCCTCCTTTGTCCACTATCAGCTCGTCTGATATTTGGCTGAATAGAACCGCGACTCTTTATGGGCCGGATCTCAAACAGCCCGCTCCACTCCTCGGAATGGAGAATGATTCTTTTTTTTTTTTTTTCTTTTCTTTTTTTTCCTAATCCTTTAAGTGCGCTAACCATGAAAGTTTGGTGTCAAAATTAGAGACCCATGAACCTCACCGTGGCCTTAAAACGCGCTGTCCCTCATTGGTATGCAAGTTTAAAATGGAACTACGACAATTAAAAAGAAGAAATGCAGGCTTCTCGGTAGAAAACATTTCTCCAGCAAACTCTGGCTCACAGTAGACACACTTCCAGCAGAAGTGTGTCTACTGTGAGTCAGAGTTTGCTGGATTCGGCAGTGTGCAGAAGTGTGTCTACTGTGAGCCAGAGTTTGCTGGAGAAATGTTTTCTGTCATATACAGGTGACCTGTAACATTTTTTAGTTGTGTTTAAAAAAGTTCTGCGTTTGCAAGGGTAAAATTTTGGTGTTATTTTGTTCTTTCATTACAACCCGAGGATAGTGTGAATTACTAATATTAATAAATTAAACGAGTAACAGACTAATGCCAACCGAGTGAGATTCGAATGGATATCCAAAATCTTGAGTAATGACATGTCTTTTTGCTTAAATGACTTTCAGGGCATTTGATCCAGGTTTCATACATAACAAATGTCCTAATTAAATGTTTCGCCTCAGTTCTACAGCACTATTGTACATCGTAAACAGTAATGGGTTATGCAAATTCGCCGGCCGTGGTGGCTGAACGTTCTGCGGCGCACCAGTCAGTCTACACGGGCACTACGGTCGGGGGTTCGAATCTCCCCTTGGGCATGGATATTTGTGCTGTCCTTAGTATAAGGTAGTTCATAGTAGTTTGTAAGTTTAGGGACTGATGACCCCGTAGTTAAGTTCCATAAGCTCTAGAAACATTTGAAATTTTTTTATGCAAGTTCCTGGCACATTATAAATGTGTGCAGGAACCAGGATTCGAACATGGGACGTCTTCTTATAGCGAGGAAGCGCTCTATCAACTGAGCTATCCTCACAGCTTACGTAAGCCAGTATTTCGCCCCCTACTTTCCAAACTTCACACAAGTTCTCCTGCGAACCGTGAAGCGTGCCGGCGTAGCTCCAATGGTAGGGCGTTTGGCCGCAAAAAGCAAAGGTCCCAGGTTCGAATCCCGGTTCCGGAACACAGTTTTCATTTGCCAGGCATTTTAATGACAGAGCAAATTCCACTGCAGAGTGAAAATATCATTCAGCTATCGGTTACATCCGGTACAAAACAGGTCTTGAAAACATGTAAGGCAGAGTGAGCAAAAATTTACAGACGCTTTGCAAATACCGCCATTAAAATTTCCAACATATCTTACAGAAGTGTTAAGATTCGAAATGGCACAAAGATATCAAACCTCATTTAAATGATTGAAAATTGCCTATATGTTGCTTAAATAATCACTTAGCTGTTGTTAGTAAACTATTTATTGCTAAAACATAACATGTTTCGGGCTTAGCCCATCATCTGGTTTCCGATATAATATATACTGGGCATTGAAGCATTTAAATTTGTCACTTAAAAATGCCGTTATGTATTGCCTCACAAGAATAAACATCAAATTGATTTGATATTTATTCTTGTATGGCAATACATAACAACAGTATTTTAAGTCACAAATTTAAATGTTTCTATTCCCAGTATATATTATATCGGAAACCAGATGATGGGTTAAGCCCGAGTCATGTTGTGTTTTAACAGTAGTAATCTACTAATAACAGCGAAGTGGTTATTTAAGCAACCTATAAGCAATTTTTTAATCATTTAAATAAAGTTTGAATACGACGGTTGCATACCTCTACCAAAACTTTCAGTCTAAAATAAGCCATTTCAAAATTCATACCTCCTATATTATTACATAATATAAACTTCAAATGTTCAAATGTTTGTTAAGCTTATGGGACTTAACTACGAGGTCATCAGTCCCTAAACTTACAAACTACTTATGAACTACCTTATACTAAAGACGGCACAAATATCCATGCCCGAGGGGGATTCGAACCCCCGACCGTAGTGGCCGTGCAGACCGTGACTGAAGCGCCTCAGTCTCCTCGGCCACCGCGGCCGGCATAATATAAACTAAACTAATTTGTTCTACATTAGTAATAAACACCATATTGCAGTGGAAATCAGCCATCCGATTGCCTTTTAGTTGAAAAGTGGACAAAATGCAGACCTTGCCTGTCACGTTGCTGCCTTGGTCCACAAGCAGGCAAGTCGACCGCGACCTGCAGGCAGCAGTGTGAGCAGCCCAGCGCTGCTCGCCCTTTTATCGTGCAACAGTATCTTGTTCTAGTGGTTGCTGCAGGCGGCTGCCCCAGTGGAGGCGCAGAGCCTTCACTGTCCTTCCTGGCCGGTGGCGATGTCGCAGCTCACGTCATCACGTCTGCAGAGCAGACGATAACCTAGACGTTTCCGTAGAAACGGCTCGTTAGTACTTGCAACAATTTATTCGTATATTCGTAGAAATAGTGTTGATTGTCAGATTGTACTAAATTGTATCTTACTGAGAAAAGGAGGATTAGCCAAAGGAGCTGTGTAAAGAATTAAAAAAAAAGAAATAAAACAGCAATTTTAGATTTTAAAATCATATTTACAGGGCTCGTCGGTATTGTCTACTGGCTTTCCTTCTGGAAAATAATTATAATCAAGATTTGAAAACCGTAATTAAAACTGGAACAAACAGTGCAGAACCCTTAAAGGAGTAGTAACTTCTGTCCTCAAAATTACCAGTTCAGCAAGTCTGTACCAGCAGTACTCGTCGCGGTGGAGTAGCCGAGCGGTAGCCGGGCGCCGTGGCTCAGCGCGCCCGGTCAGAGGGCTCAACGCTCTCTGTAATAAAAAAGCTGAGCCAACAACAGCCTGAACAAAACAAATAAAAACGATCAGCGTCCACAACGAAAAAAACTAAAAAAAAAAGCGGTCTAAAGCGTCTCGCTGCGGAGCGCGCGATTGCTCGCCATGGAGGTGTTTGTCCGTAGGTTAGTTTACCTAGGTTTAAGTAGTTTGTAAGCTACGGACTGATGACCACGCAGTTTGGTCCGATAAATTTACAAACATTTAAACTTTTTTGCAATTCTCGGTATGCGGTATTGACACTGACACGATGTTTTATTGAACTATAAATTCTCTACATTCTTTGACTGACATTCAGACATTTGCTTATTTCGTGGAAAATATGCTGAACTGCGAAATTCAGTTTTTGGGCCTGCCGCGGTGGCCGAGGAGACTGAGGCGCTCCAGTCACGGTCTGCACGGCCACTACGGTCGGGGGTTCGAATCCCCCCTCGGGCATGGATATTTGTGCCGTCCTTAGTATAATGTAGTTGATAAGTAGTTTGTAAGTTTAGGGACTGATGACCCCGTAGTTAAGTCCCATAAGCTTAACAAACATTTGAATTTTTTTAAGTTTTTGAGCGTCGCTAGCCTAGCAGTACTGTAACACATGCTACATTAAATACCTCCTTTTGGCTATCCTTTTAGAACGTTTGCTCCAGCACGTAGCATCTGGTGTGGCACTTGAAAGTTTAAAAATACGGCTGCCTGAAGATTACGCTTCCTACATTTACTCAGTTTCGTAAAACCTTCATTAAAGCAAACGTTAAGAAATCCAATACCACACACCGAACACGTGATTATTACAAGTTGAAACTTATTAAATTCAAATTAAGAGGAGTGAGACAATTATAGTTAATCGATAACATGCTAGAAAGATATGCATAATATTTGTAGATTTCACCACTGAAATGAATTTCGTTATTTTTACATTCTCATACGAAAACCTATTTCACACTGCTGCAACTGAAATATTTATTGCCATCAGTTTAGGAATCCTAGTACAGCAAGCACAAACTAACTTTTCTTTTGCTATAAAGATAAAAATATTTAATTGGACTTCTATTTACCTATTCAAAATTTTAATTTGCATTAAAATTAACGTTCATAGACGGTCAGAAAGTTTATAAGTTCATTGCCCGTTAGAATTTCGAGTCCTCCCTCGAGCATATTGTAATTTTTTTTTCAGATGTTTGTAAGCGTAGAGACTGATGAACGCAGTAGTTAAATGCCATTCATTTTCAAACATTTGATTTTCAAGTGCATTACTTCTTTAGAGTGGGGTTTCATATTAATATTATAACCTTCCTGTATGTAAGAGCTGCATTCAAAATTAAGCTACGGGTACGCGATCTGTAAATAGTTGATTTCACTCGCGCTCCATTAGAGCCTGTTACTCCTAGAGGGCAAGTCCCCAGTTGATGGATAGGGGAATGCCTCCCAGATAAGGGAGGTAGCAGGAAAACGAAATACGTCCCGCGGACTAACTGGACAACTGACGTCCAGCTGTCGGGTGTTGCCTCATCAAGGACGAGGCCCACAGCTTACAACTTTGCATCGGTAACAAAACCTAGTGACAGATCGGCCGATAAACTTTCGTTAATTTTTCACGGCTCAGTGTCCAAATATATAGGAATGGAAGAAGCGTGGAGGTTCCCCTCAGGCGACGCCAGTCATACAGGCCCCAATGACGTCAGGAGAGTGCAAGGATTGCCTTTTGCTTCTCAGAGTGGAATCAGCTAAACAAGCGAGCTCTGTTTACAAAATGTTCAAATGTTTGTAAAGCTTATGGGACTTAACTACGGGGTCATCAGTCCATAAACTTACAAACCACTTATTCACTACTTACGAACTAGGACGGCACAAATATCCATGCCCGAGGGGGGATAAGAACCCCCGACCGTAGTGGCCGTGCAGACCGTGACTGAAGCGCCTCAGTCCCCTCGGCCACCGAGGCCGGCAGGTTACAAAGTATGACATACGTAACGTCGGCTCTATGACGGGAAGAGCACGTGCAATAGCTCAATCATTAAGAAGGCGTAACATTGACATTTTCACAGTGCAGGAGCCTAGATGGAACGCTGCAAAATCACGATATATCGACGATGGGTATATAATCATCTATAACGGCTGCCCAAAATTTGCCAAAGGAGGTGGAATTATTGTCAGCATGAGATTTCCGGTTACTGTAGCAAATATAGATAGCTTAATGAAACTCGTTTTGGCTACGCATGAGAGGAACATTCACAATTATGCTTCGCAAACAGGCTGCACACAAGAGACGAATGATGACTTTTGAATGTTGCCGGATGAAAAGATTTTTGATAATCCATCTGAAAATACTCACATACGCTCTGGTAATATCTATGTTATGTTAACAATGAGGCTGAACACAGAAATGCAGACGAGTAAAGAAAATCGAACTTGGTGGAAACATACGACCTACTTCAAGAATCTTTGGACTTACTACAGTGATAGTTATTTGAGCCAGATCGATTGCACTCTTGCACGGAGACGTGACCTAAAAGTTGTTTTTGATGCAAAAGTTATTCCATACGAAACTGTCGCTACACAACACCGCTCAGTAGCTGTCTATTCACGCATCATACCTCCAATTGAACGAAAGAGACAACGTATCGGACCATAGCGGACTAAATGGTGTCGACTTAAAGAAGTGGAAAGATACATTATTTCTTCCCTCACTCTTCCACCTGTTATTATTTCTTCCCTCACTCTTCCAATGTGTCATGGCATAAGCTCATGGAAATTAGGTACCACGAAACCAGACGTGAAATTTATTGAGAGACATGGCTCTGGACTGATGAGATGGACAAATCGGTGTACCGCAAGACCCTCGCCTTTAAGAATACGAAAACTGGAACGAATTCTGGGAAGCTAGGATTGCAGCAAAGAAGGTAGTTGCGTCAGCAAAACAGCCAACTTCAGCGAAGTCTTTGGTAGTCTTGAAACATCGAATGGAGAGGAAGAAATCTATCGCCTGGCGTTCATGCGTCATATGCAAACTGCGAAGTTGAAAAATTCTGTGGAATCAATTATTCAGTGATAAAGAAGGCAAACTTATCACTGACATCAAGAAAGTATCAGGACTACAGAGGAAATACTTTGAGGAAGTTTGCATTGAAGAGTTTCCACATGATCCTATGCCAATTTTAATTCCTTTGCAGGAACTCGTAGTATAAATCGCCAAGGATGAGGTTGTCGAAGCATTGATAAAATCAAAAATTTAAAGGCAACTGTGCCTGATGATCTACCTGCAGACCTGTACTACCAACGTAAACGTCACTGTAAGAACTCCTGCGACACACACTAAACTTTTATCGCGAAGATTAGCTTCATCGACCACATCAAATGAAAATCATTTCTGTACTTATGAAGTGTTACGTATTGCTTTCGGTTAAGGCCGCACAGACGTGTTAAAAACACTGTCGTCTGCTATTGTTGGCTGCGCTACAGAATGAGACCATTCGATTTACATCGAAACATCGACTTTCACGAATTGCCGCGCCGTTTCCGTGACCGTGAACAAAAGTGCAGATGCAGTTCTCCGAAACAGTTAGTACACCATTTTTGAAGTTTTTACGTTTTTCCATTACACACTCTTTCTCAGGAATAGATAAGAACCTATGGTAAGCTTCATAGACGCAAACAAAAACCATTCTTCATCGAACCCCTGCATCACAGCACAACTGACTGGCAACGCCAGATGAGCTATCGCCGCCGACAAATCGGCAATAGCAGGAAACCTGAACGAGCACAAAACGCGAACAAATCTCACAGTAACCCACACACTTAGAGGCAGATTCCAAAATCGACCACTTATTGGTCAATCCTGATTGTTGCAGGCAGTCGCCGCTGATGTTAGCCCAAGAGACATCCCAGTGCCACCTGCAGAGGGGCGAGTCATCAAACTGGATTGACAAACATGACAAACACGCAATAACAACGGTACCGAGCTTGCACGATACCCAATAACTAACATAACCAAACCCTTGCATGATCAGTCGCAGATAGCAAAAAACAGCTACTGCTCTTACTACCCGCTCCTGACTGTCGCAGAGGTTTTTTTTCCCTTGGCACTTGCCTTGGCACTTTTTTCCCCCTGCCCTTAAAACCGCTCTTGTTTCAAAAACTTTCGACCACTTCTATCATCCTGATGGACCGTATTAATGGGTAATCCTACCGACACGTCCGGCACACATCACAGTTCCCGCTCCTGTGACTCCTACATTAGAAATACTAACACATGCAGAGGTGACAGTAGAAATATTGAGTTTGTCACCACGCTAGTGCGAGCGTGGAGGGGCTCCACTCCTTTAAGAACAGATGCCGCTGCGGCACCGCACAATCGCGGCGGTTTAGAAGTGCAGCCGCTGGTATTTTGATGCTGCAGTGGAAGTACGGACGGGCCGCCGCCGCTTCTATAAACAGCTCCCACGCTGCCTTATGAGAAACAGCCACTGTCAAACCGCAGCGGAGGAACCGCAGGCTATAAACACAGCCTTCAGTAACATTGTATGTGAAGAAGTGCAGTAATGACTCGCTTTTATGTAAAGAAAAATGCTCAGGTGGACATACGACCACGTCACAAACAATGAAGTTTGAAGGTTATTCGGAGTAGCTCCATTAGTAGACAGAGGAGAGATTGAGGTCTACCGTCGTACGAGAATGTCACCTGCGTATGCAGTATAGTAGCAACGACTGGTTTCAGTTTAAAAATAAATGGAAAACTAGCTAGTCACCATGCCTGAAGACTCCAAGATCTCACTCCTCCACCTGGACCAGACACATGATCGTCGAAAGCGGCGACAGCGAGCCAAAACAGCAGTCCCTGCCAGCAGGTGGGACAAATGCTAAGGAAACGAAGACTCGTGCTGCCATATGCCCAACTCTGTGACTCTCGTTTTCTGATACTCAAGAATGAGCTGATTGCATATGATGTCAACCACAAGTCGTACTATGTTAGAGCTCTAATTGCGTAATGTTAGTCATTGTTCCATACATATGATTGCAGAGGTTTGAAGTGCCACTCGGAACTTGCCATACTGCCATATGTTCATGCCACATTTCGTAGCAATTGCAAATCTGTGGCTGTTTGTTATATTTTCTCAGTGAACTTGGCCGTTTGTTGCTGCAGCGTGTAATTAAGTTTTTTTTTTTTTTACATGATACTGTTAAAATTATTTATAAGCCTTGCGCTATTCCTTGTAAAGTGTGTGCCATTAATGCTCGAAAAGACATTTTGTTTGGAAAGTTTTTTGGAAAATTCTTCGATTTAATGCATTCAAAAAGTTTTATTATATGTACTATTTTATCCCTAATTATTATTTCAGGTGAATTTGTGTAATTAATGATACCTGTTTAAAATTGTTTGAGGTCAGTCCACATTTTAAATCCCATGGAAATCGCCTTTACTTATAAAACAGTGCATTGCTGCGGAAGATGGATATTACGAACATTTACCTCATTCAGCTGGACTTAAAGTACGCAAAAAACTATGTACTGTATTCCTGTCTGAATATCGTAACGTTGAAAACTGCAGGTGGTCCGGAAATCGAAAGCTGGTCGTTAACAACACTTTACACTTAGAAGACGTTTATTGCTAAAAACAAGCGTACGCACAGTTCAGACTGCCTCCTGCTTGGAGTGCTGCACTATTTATATGTAGAAAAAATTTTCTGTAACTTGCATGTACAACAAACACAAGAAATATGCAGAACATTCTATAAATAGTAAATACAAAGAAATAAATTTTTTCTGCCCATGGTGGGATTTGAACTGGGGTCCGCAAGCACAGCAGTCTGTGAAGCCAACCAATGCACCACGTGTTACGTCGGAACACTCGCGACAATGTAATTAAAGAGATACTCAGTAAAACGATGAAGCACTTATAGATATAAAGAGGTACACTTGAATGTAAGTGACCATTCTTACTATCAATCTTATCTAGATATTAAAAAAATTGTTGCAACACTACTAGACATTACTATGAACTTGCTATCGAGATAGCAGCGTACGCCAGTAACCCCTTATACTCTTTGACTGACACATACTTGTATTCGTCGTGGCATACTGTCCAATAGATCATCAAGGTTAGTTGGTGGAACGTTTTGTCGAAAAACAGTCCTTTTCATTGTATCCCAGGCAAGCTCGATAGGGTTCATGTCTAGAGAACATGCTGGCCATTCTAATCTTGCGATGTCGTTATCATGAAGGAACGCATTCACAAGATGTGCACGATGACCGCGAGAATTGTCGTCCATTAAGACGAATCCCTCACCGAAATGCTGCCGAAATGATTGCACTATACGTTGTATGTCGTCATTTGTGTACCGTGTAGACGTGATTGTCTTCTAGGACCATTACTGGCGTACAGTGGCCCGACATAAAGTCGCCCCAAACATCAGGGAACCACCACTTTGCTGCACTGTCTGGACGGTGTGTCTATGACGTTTAGGCTGACCTGGATGCCTCCAAAAACTGCCCCGACATTTGTCTGGTTAAAGGCACACCTGTTAATAGCATTTGATGCCAATTGGGAGGAGTCCATTCAGCATGCTGTTGGGACATCTGTACCGTGGTGCATGGTGTTTACATTTCAAAGATGGACCTCGACATGGAAGTCATGAGCGAAGTTCGTTTCACTAAGAGCCACCTGGAACCCCCCGTTGATGAGAGTCCTTTCTGGAAGGAAATAACAATTCTGATACATCCAAACTTCGGTATTGACCATCTAGGCATTGCAGAACTACGATCAAAAGAAGCGGTTTATTTCCTTTCTGATATTATAACTGTAACTGATCGAGCGTCTTACCCATTCCGTCACATTGGCACTGCTCAAGCGTGTTCTTTTTTACAACTTTGTGGTGGTTGAGTGACATATGTGGACAATGTAAATGTCAGTGTTGTGAGATGACAGCATAGGCTGCACATCGATTGTGGCCGTTAAGTTCCGCGGCGTCCCTGGAGCGTTTGACAGTTGGCGAACCAAACAACGTTACGGGGATCGATATTTCGCATACTCCCACTGTGTCTGTCGGTATTGCTTCCGCTCGGCAGTCGCGAAGCTGCGAGGAGGTACCAGGACGTAAGAAGTTAAGAGCATGGCCGCCAGAGCAACGAAATGATTACTTCTTAGTAAATCAATAAGTGTCTCCCTATTGGTCAAAAGGAAACGGAATACCATCATTTAATTACGGGTACAGGCCCCTCGATACCTGCATTGATTTAGAAGCTATGTGCATAATAAAATGAATATGAAAATTTATCCGCGTTTGAAAATGTGCAGCAAAAATGCAGAATTTCCACTCGAGAAGTAACTTTTTTAAAAAAAAAATAACTTCTGCATCGATCATTAAAGATGAAACTGAATTGTTTGAGTTCAACGCTGAATTTAGAACTGAGCAAAACACCTGCACTAACGACATGATTTATTGGTGTACCAGCTACTTTGGGATCAAATTCTCGCGGAAGCTTACAAGACACCTAGCATTGTGCAATAAACATGTTAATGAGAGAATACTGCGTCCTGCCTTCGTAATTTAGATAGATTAGCTGCTTTTCTGTTGCATTATTAGTTGAGGAATTACGAACAATTGTGTGACCGTTCTCTAGACCCAACAAGACCTAATGTGAAACCTCCTGGCAGATTAAAATTGTGTACCGGAACCGGGATTGGAACCTGGCACCTTTGCCTTTCGCGGGCAAGCGCTCTACCGACTGAGCTGTCCCGACACGACTCACGATGCAGCCTCACTACTTTACTTCCGCCAGTACCTCGACTCCTACTTTCCAAACTTCACACAAGCTGTCCTGCGAAACATGCAAGACTAGCACTCCTGGAAGAAAGGATATGGTGGAGACATAGCTTAGCCACAGCCTAAGGGATGTTTCCGCAATGAAACTTTCACTCTGCAGCGGAGTATGCGCTGATATGAAACTTCCTGAAAGATTAAAATTTTGTGCCGGAACCGGGACTCGAACTTGGCACCTTTGCCTTTCACGGGCAAGCGCTCTACCACTGAGCTATCCGACACGAGTAACAGTGCCGCCCCATAACTTCAATTCTGCCAGTACCTCGCATCCTAGTTTCCAAACTTCACAGAAGTTCTTCTGCGAACCCTGCAAGACTAGCACTCCTGGAACAAAGGATATGGTGGAGACATGGCTCAGCCACAGCGTAAGAGATGTTTCCAGAATGAAACTTTCACTCTGCAGCCTAGTGTGCGTTGGTATGAAACTTCCTGGCAGATTAAAATCGTGTGTCGGAACCGCGACTCGAACCTGGGACCTTTGCCTTTCGCGGACAATCTGACAGGTAGTTTTATATCAGCGCATATATGAAAGTTTCATTCTGAAGACATAATGTTCAAAAATTTCACATGCTCCAACAAGGGGTTTCATAATTTTTTAAAGTATTTCTTGTAGTTTACCTGGACCTTCGCAGCGTTCAGGAGGCCTTGAAACCAAGGTAATGCAACACTTTCTTGAACCGTATATTAGATGTGTGCTTTGGTGATTCGTTGGTTAATTAAATAAGTGAAACAGGTTTATTTCACAGTCTCACATTGCCGGCCGCGGTGGCCGAGGGGACTGAGGCGCGTCAGTCACGGTCAGCACGGCCACTACGGTCGGGGGTTCGAATCCCCCCTCGGGCATGGATATTTGTGCCGTCCTTAGTTGTAGGTAGTTCATAAGTAGTTTGTAAGTTTAGGGACTGATGACCCCGTAGTTAAGTCCCTTAAGCTTAAAAAACATTTGAACATTTGAGTCTCACATTTCACTTCATTCCTGGGATATTTTTCTTCTTGCTATATATTCCAGCCCAGTACGTGAAAAGACTTGTGCTGCACCGCAGTTAAAATAATTACGCGAGGTACCGGCAGAGTCCCTGGAGCGCAGTGCAGCATAAAATGGCGCAGTATGGTCCACCAGGGAGAGCGGGCGCGCGCCTGCTCGCCGGCCGTGGCTCGCGGGATCCATCCGTCTGCCGTCTGCCGTCTGCCTGGTGCGGCTGCCGCTCCTGCCGGCCTCCCTGGGGACGTGGCTGGTACCCGGTGCATCCGCGGCTCACGCAGCGCCGCTCCCTGGCGGCGACAACTGCGCCACCGCCACCGACACCCCGAATACTAAACACTTGCCGGCTGCGGCAAGGGGGTGCAGCCCGTAAATCCCTAGCTTTATTACTCCGCAGATAGCACGGTTATAAAGTTAGTACCTCTGCTTATAACATAAATCTAGATGCCACCCGCTACGAAGTTACCGTCTTTCCTCTGATGGCTGCAGCACTTCATTTCTTTCAGTGCCGAGTCTTGCTAGTGACCTCCCTCTCTGCTCGGTACGTCGATGCTTCGGCGCTCCCCACCCATCCCCCCCCCCCTCCCGGCTCGGCGTTCAAAGAGACAATTTGGCACACCTCTGCAAGTGGCACCGGGAGAAAAGCGCCCCGCCCCCCTCCCCCTTTAGTTATATTTTAGTTAAAGGATCTGCAGAATGTCTTACCTCGATTTGTTTGCGCTTCCTTCATTTCGATCCGAGGCGTCGACCTACCTATCTTCCGTATTTCAAACTTCTATACCGAGCTTTAAACTGAGTAATTTTAAACCTGAGGTGTTCAGAAAGGAATCTGAACCTCATCCGCGCATGTGCATTGCAACGCTGCGGTCACTGCCGTCTATAGTAACCTGCCGGCGTGCGAATCGTATACGTGCAGTCCTCGCGACATAAAACGATTCTCATGCGATAAAAGTACTCGGAATGTGCATATAAAATGATCTTATAGAAGAACGAAACGAATAATTATAGTTCAAAAACACTTTCTATTTTTTTATTTATTCACTTTTTTTTTCACGACAAGCTCTTTTCCAAGGGTTCACTGAACCAGTGAACACATAGGACGCGCCGCCACTGCTTCTTTGTTTACCACTTATAACATAAATCTAGATGCGACCCGCTACGAAGGTGCCTTCTTTGTTAACCTCTTTATCTCAGACTGAATCTTGTGCCCAGAGCTCCCCGCCACCCAGCTACTGTTGGTACGCGCACAGCAACGATACCAATGAGTGGAGTGCGGTGACATTTCAACCCGAACAAATAAGAGGACAGTGTCAAAATGTTCAAATGTTTGTATAGCTTATGGGACTTAACTACGGGGTCATCAGTCCCTAAACTTGCAAACTACTTATGAACTAGCTAACACTAAAGACGGCACAAATATTCATGCCCGAGGGAGGATTCTAACCCCCGACCGTAGTGGCCGTGCAGACCGTGACTGGCGCCCCTCAGTCCCCTCCGCCACCGCGGCTGG
Organism: Locusta migratoria; assembly: GCA_026315105.1. NCBI lineage: Eukaryota > Metazoa > Arthropoda > Insecta > Orthoptera > Acrididae > Locusta > Locusta migratoria. Next base: position 273,896,093 of record CM048744.1, on the reverse strand, counting down.
CAGGACAGTGTCAACTGGTAATCCCCTTCGCAGCAATATGAGTTTTAGGTCCTTGCTTAGCGGCTCCATTCGAAAACGGAAGTATTTGTCGCATGCTCTGTAGTCAAATTCAAATTATAGTTACCTGGCATTATTATTCAGATTTGGGAAGTGATCTAAAAATTGGTGATGATTCTCCTGTGAGATTTCTTTATTTTCCCAGATCGCTTATTTACATAATTGCTTGATGACTAGTTTCAACTCATTAAAGAGCCATTTTCGAATCTTAATTGTCCAGGCATAATAAAATGTTTAAAAGATGCAAGATTCGAAAATGGCTCTTTAATGAGTTGAAACTAGTCATCAAGCAATTATGTAAATAAGCGATCAGGACAAATAAAGAAATCTCACAGGAGAATCATCATCAAATTCAAATGTTTGTTAATCTAAGGGACTTAACTGCTGCGGTTATAAGGTCCTAGGCTTACAAACTATGTAAACTAACTTAAACAATCTTATGCTAAGGACAACACACACACACACACACACACACACACACACACACACACGATGCTCAACAGAGGACTCGAACCTCCGACTGCGGGCAACCGCACGCTCTGTAGCAAGAGTTCTTAGAGCGCTCGGCCACTCTACCGCGGCGCTGCGTAGTCGGTAAATTGTCTGATATGTTTGTTTATCCAAATCGGATAAATAAAATATCTGTCAGTTCTTGGTTTCATTATAAACAATGATATTCATTTTCTGATTCCCGTTCTATATAGCCACAGCATCCATAGGGTACATATACATTTGAGAGTATGGAACGGTCGGCACTTCAATGTTTCAAGTCTATCAGTGTCGGAATTCTTTTATTGATTTTCCCTTTCCCTTGATATCAGATTAAGCCACAGCGAACACTACCGGATTTATCTGATATAAATAATTCTTCATATTCTTTACGCTGCTTTAACGTGCCAAATTATACAGCAGAAGGAAGCAGATTCATGTATGGCTGCAGAATCGCTAACGTTTGTGTTTATTATGTGTTTTTTGGAAATGAAACTTTCGTTCTCTTGCGGCAATCCATTTATTTCCTCCATATGTGTTTCGCCTTCTAGTTTAGGTCATCGTCAGTGGATTCTGCTATATCTAGCCTCGGAAATAATAACTGAAAGAGTCTGTCTGATACAGAAATTGTGTTTATTGACAAGCCAAACTAATTAACTTCGGGAAACAAAACAAACAAACTTCTAAAACTAAGGCAAAAACAACAAACAGCAACTAAAACTATCCTTATTCATCAATTGGGTACAAGCCAGGGAGATAACGACAGCCTTGAGAGAACGGCCAGGGAGACGGAGCTGGACGACGTATTCCGTGCGGGAAGTCCTGGAGGCGCGGCGTCGCTGGCACAGGCTCTTCCCTCAGCTATGGTTCTCGTGGGCGGTCGGCAAAGAACTGGCGTCGTGTTGCACTGTGCCCCCCCCCCCTCTCCCTAAATAGACGGTGCGCAGTGATACGTGGCAGTCTCGAGCTGGTCTCACGTGACTGTGTGGAGGAAAATAGTCCCGGTTTAGTGCGCTTTCTGGAGGTGTTCTTTGCGTCCTCTGGTGACTACGGAACCGCCGCTGTGGGACACCTCTAGAGCTCTGCATTTCGATGAAAACAGCCCCTCGAGCATTTCCCGTTTCGTGCCGCTGCTCGACGGCTGGAGTGGGCGCACGCCGCGGCACAACTGTAGCCGTCTAATGCCCCACGTGGCCGGTCGCCCGCCGCCTCTCGGTTACCGGCGGAAGTGTCGGGCACTGTCGGGCGCTCGAGCGAGCTCACAGTCTCGGCCGGTGACAGCGCGACCGCCGCGCGCTCAACACTGCGGAATCGCATTAGAAACCGGCCTGGCTTTGAGCAGCGCAGACAGCGTTATGGATCAACGAACTATAGCTCGTAAAGCCTCCATTCATGAAACAAAAACAAGTATTGTGGAGAGAATTAGGAGCGGCTCGTTAGTCCTGAAGAAGAAAGACATGTCGGAAGAGAAGTGGAAAAGTGAAGCTTGGAAATCTTTTGCACTTGTAGTGGATCCTGTCACACAGGTTTCTGCTGATTTCTTGCAATGTACCACATGCGATACTATACTTTCGTACCAGTCAAGCACAACAGGTATGATTCGGCACTGCAAAAGTAAATGCGGAGCAGAATTACACCAACCACTTGCAGTACCAAGTAGCATAAAGAAAGTTGTTGTTGATAGATTGGTCGAAATGGGCGGAATAGATTTGCTACCATTAAATACTTGTAGTAAGATTGGTTTCAAGAATTATTCGCAGGAGCTCATCAATGTTCGCGCCACGTATGGCTAAGTCAATATAGATGTTCTTCCGCACCCTACCACTGTAACGCGGCATATTAAAGAAAAGGCCGACAAAATACGGGTGACAATGGTGCCCAAGCTAATATGTGCTTTAAAGAACAAAATGTGCTCTTTAAAAGGTGATCTGTGGTCTGATAACTACAAGGAGATACGCTGCACATAACGCGCGATTAGACTACTGTATTACCGTTTGCCTACCAAACGGAACAAAATACTATTTACAGAAATTACAGTTTTTAACGTTGCAGTTACTGGAATACATGATCACCTCAATGGTCGAAACTCCAGTAGTTTGCAAAATATTTAAAAATGTTTAAATGTTTGTAAAGATAATGGGACTTAACTGCGGGATTATCATTCCCTAAACTTACAATATCAAACATCAAATGTACATATATAGTTGTAGTATTTGGGTTATAGAACTGATAGTAAACAACGAAAGACATTTGTAAAAGAAATAAGTAAGTTGTTAATATGAAGCGGTGGTCTCTCATCTCTGATATACATTAATGACTTGCCATTCTACATTGATGAAGATTAGTTCTTTTTGCTGATGACACAAGTATAGTAATCACATCCAAAAAACGAGAACTCTCATTAACTTTTGATAAAACACAGCATATACGGTTCCGTACAGTAAATGGCACAACTCCAGTAATAAATATAGACTTTGAACAGAAGTCTGTAGCTAAGGTTTTTCGAAATTATTCGTTATTCGTTTTGAAGAGAAACCAGATTTTTTCCAAATGTTTAAATTTGTGAATTAATGAGACATAACACTTGAAGCAACACATTGATTGTCTGCTAAAACGTTTGGGTTCAGCTACGTATGCTATTGGGGTTTTAGCAAATTTTGGCGATAAGAATCTCAGTAAAAGAGTTTACTACGCTTAGTTTCATTTCCTGCTTTCGTATGGCATCATATTCTGAGGTAATGGACTATTGAGTAAAAAGGTATTCATTGCACAAAATCGTGTAATCAGAATAATTACTGGAGCGCGCCCAAGATCGTTCTGGAGACATCTATTTAAGGATTTAGGAATCTCACAGTTACTTCAGAGTATGTATTTTCACTTATGAAAGTTATTTATCCAACCCAGTTCATACACATGTTCACATGTTTGTAAATCTATCGGACTCAACTGCTTGATTATTAGTCCGTAGCTTGCAAACAATGTAAAGTAAGGTAAATTAACCTAAGGACAGCACAGACACCCATGCCTGAGAGGGGACCCGAACCCCAGATTGCGAACGGCCGTGCGCATCCCTCATGGCTAATCCACCGCGGCAAACCCAGTTTAAAAGTAATAGCAGTGTGCACAGGTATAACACCAGGAGAAAGGATGATATTACTACGCAGACACAGAAAGGGGTGAATTATGCTGCCACAAAAGTCTCCGGTCACCTACCAAACAGCATCAAAACCTGACAGATAGCTAACTAGCATTTAAAAATTTATTAAAAGAATAACTGAATGATAACTCCTTCTACTCAATGGATGAATTTTTAGATATAAATTAGTAAAACTAAAAATAAAAAAATAATAATAAAAAGAAAAAGATAAATAATACAAAATATATTTGTGTCATATAACATTTTGTGTAATGTAATATCTTATACAGACACCTTTTATTACACTGCCAAGATACACATCATTACGAAGTGTCGTATTCATTATCTATGGAACAAGTATTAATGTAAGCAGTGTGACGCGGTGCAGCTCGCTGGCGCAGAGTGCGCCAGTTACTGGCAACCGAGCGAGCGTTCGGCGCGCTCGGCCGAGCGCTGGCGATCGGTTGCCCGCAACCGGTTAAAGAGGAAAATGTTCAAATGTTTGTAAAGTCTATGGGACTTAACTACGGGGTCATCAGTCCCTAAACTTACAAACTACTTATGAACTAGTTACAAACTAGGACGGCACAAATATCCATGCCCGAGGGGGGATTCGAACCCCCGACCGTAGTGGCCGTGCAGACCGTGACTGGAGCGCCTTAGTCTCCTCGGCCACCGCGGCCGGCGGTTAAAGAGGACGCTCGGCCGCGTACTCCCGAGAGCCAGAGGGGCGAGCGGGACTCGCCGGTAAAAATCGGACGTAATGCAGACCTCTAGACACCTCACTGTTTTGCATCTAAGCGCTAGTACCCTGCCTGCATTGCGGGTTGTCCGCTGGTCAGGCGAACCACCAGTAAAAATGTTCAAATGTTTGTTAAGCTTATGGGACTTAACTACGGGGTCATCAGTCCCTAAACTTACATACTACTTATCAACTACCTTATACTAAGGACGGCACAAATATCCATGCCAGAGGGGGGATTCGAACCCCCGACCGTAGTGGCCGTGTAGATCGTGACTGAAGCACCTCAGTCCCCTCGGCCACTGCGGCCGGCGAACCACCAGTACATGACAGATTCCATATCTAAAAATTATATTTTTGATTATTGATGTAGCCTCAAAAGGTTATAAACAGTTCGGTTTCTTTTATTCGATATCGTTGTAGACTACTCATCTCGCCTCTGGTTGAATTCACACAGCTCCGTCACAATTTGGGTGTACTTCCTTCTTCACTTTTTGACTTCTTCGTTGTTTATCGTTTCACAAACTAGAAGGTGTATCTCGTTTGGGATTTCGTTCACTTACACGTGTTGCCAACTTGTATATGTATGGAGCGTCAGTGTTTTATGTGTACGAAAAAGGTGTGTGTGTGTGTATAACCTCAGACAGTACTAGAAGTAGTTGCACTTTGATAATTCGAGCATCTATTTCGATGTTTTGTTTAGGGAATTAATGGGAAAGTGAAGGGAGTGGAACTCTTCATATTTCATCTGTTCATGTAAGCATTGAGTCGTTTGATATTTGTACTTGGTCATTTGACAGGATTCTTTTCCTGCATTGGTTACTTGGTTGTGGTAAGTTTCTTGTAGTGTTATAAAAAGCTTTCTGTCGTTTATTATAATTATTTTCGTGTCTTCTCTGGATGTTGGTTTTTGGTTGTGTGTTTTTATGTGTTGAACAAATCTGGAGTGGTTGTTCCATACTTCCAGCCTCCTATGTGTTCTTTATACCTGATATCAAACTTTCTCCTTGTTTGACCTACATATCTCTCGTCCAAACAGGTACTTAAATCATCAAAACATTTTATTAAAAAAAAAAAGTTTTTCTGTGAATACAATAACTTTAAACTATCTGTATTTTTTCAATTATATATTAGGCTGAGGTAATACCAAAGAGGCAGTGTGGCGAATAGAGATTTGGGTGTGGCGAGAGACGTGCAGGGAAGAGTCCTCTGCAGTCGGATTGGTCATTGTGTCCTTGGTGGCGGAGTGGTCAACGTGTCTGCCTAGTAAGCCTGAGATCCCGGGTATGAATCCCGGCCGGGCACAAAATTTCATTCGCCGCACATTGGTATTACATGTAACCTAGTACAGTGAAGCCATAAGTGATCGCAAATTGCGATTTATTTCATCAAAAAAACATCTGTATTTTTCGTCATTAGTGGAGAACGAAACCTTGAAAATGATACCTCAATCTTTAATATTGGATAAGTAATACGGGAGTTATGGCGTACCCACAAAGAAACACCGATGAGAAATAATGTAGATGATTATTCATACTGTAAACGAAGGACAAGAATGCCTGCGTTGTTTTATGTAACGCAAGTACATTGTAAATAATAATAACACTGAAACATCCTGTCAGATCAAAATTATGTTACTGAACTGGGTTTCGAACCTAGAACCCTTGCCTTTCGTGGGCAAGCGCTCTACCATATGAGCTATCCCGGCACGCTTCGCGGTCCGTCGTCACAGATTTACTTCTGCCAGTATGTCGCACACCTACTTTACAAATTTCACAGTAGTTCTCCTGCGAAACTTGTAGAACTGGCGCTCCTGGAATAAAGCGTGAAAATTTCGTTCTGGAAATACCCCTTAAGCTGTGGCGAAGCCATGCCTCCAACATATCCTTTCTTCCAGTTGTGCTAGTCCCGGACGGCCGCGGTGGCCGAGGTGATTATCGGGCTATTGTTATCTATGACGGGCAGCCGCGAACATGTGCTCTGTGTAACTCAACAGAGCACATTCGCAGTGAGTGCGGTAGGAAACGCGTCGCGCAGCTGCCGGCCGCAGAGCCTGTAGTCCCGGGCCAGGCGGTCAGCCTCAGGTTGACTTACGCCGCCGCCACGAACCCGCGCCGCTCAGCGGGGCCGTCAACAGCGGGGCAGGAGGGAGTCGCGCCGGAACAGCCGCTATCAGGAAACAACGCGGGGCCGAGCGTGGCCGATGACGAGCGAAGTGGTGAGGCGGGCCGGGCGCATCAGGAAACAGGCGACACACACGGCGTGACTGAGCGTCGCGCTAATCCAGCGCAGGCAAACCTGAACACGATACCAGCAGATTCTGCGTCGAGTCCTCCGGCCTTTCAACGCGAGGAGCCAGGGACTTTAGAACCGGTACCAATGGCTATTGATGACAACCCCAACCAGAATACAACGACACAAGAAGGTCGCTCGGAACATTCGTCGCAGAGAGTAGTAATTCACAAACCTGACGAAGTCAAACGTAATACACAGAAGGAAAAAAATGACAATGAACCTCAATTAAACAACGGAAAGGGACAAAAGCTCAATGTCGACGATCACTATGTCTCTCAAAGTTCTAACTTCGATCAGACGAAGGATCAGATATTACGAGAAAGATCTTCTACGGAATCGACGGACAAGTCACCTGATCTGTCCCCGGCGGCATCGCCGAAGAGGAAACGCAACAAGAAACGTAGACTGGCTCATGAGGCTGCGGAGAAAGTTGCTCCCATCTTAAAGGAGAAATTGAGAAGCATGCGGGACAAAGACAAGAACAAAGCGGACCCAACATCCGCTCGCTGCAATGAGTCTTGTATAGGAAGTAGAACAAAAGAAGAAGTCGAATGTACAATGCAGACATCACATACCGAGGCCGACCAACCAATTCGTGACAAAGACGAAGCATCCCTCCTTGGACGAAGTGCTGCAGTGGCAAGATCTGAATGGAGCGAAGATATCAACGACGGTGCCGATGAGGACATGGAAGAGGAAAATTTACCAGAAGAAGATTTATTTTATTAATATAGTGTCCGACAGTGTAACAACAGCACACAAGGTGTACAAAATGAAAGGAGGTACACGGAATGAAAGAAAACTTTTGTCCTTAACGAAGTCTTGTACATTCCTAAATCTCACTTATTCATGGAACAGACATATAATGTGACCACCTTAAACGTAAACAAAATTCAAAGTGAAGTTAAACTTGCAGCGCTTAAAGATTTTTTATATCAATCAGACACCGATATAGCTTTGCTGCAAGAGGTCAAAGTCAAAAACCTTTATGTGGCTGGTTACCAAGAAATTGTAAACATTGCCCATGAGAGCAGTTGCGGGACTGCAATCCTAGTAAGAGACGGGATCGAAATAACAGACACCGCTCTTTTAGAATCTGGGAGAGGCATAAAATGCAAAATTCTTAATAAAACTTTCATCAATATCTATGCCCCTTCTGGAAACAACGCTAAACTGGAAAGAGCCGCATTTTACAAAACTGGCATTTTACCATTACTTTATAATAACCCTGTTGACTTTTTAATTGGCGGTGACTGGAATTGTGTACTACACGAAAAGGATCAAAGACCGAATTTTAATAAATCCAGAGAACTAGAAGGCCTAGTTAAAAATATGAAATGGAAGGATGCTTGGGAGATAAAGTATCCCACCATTGTCAAGTTTACTTATATCACTAACTCATCTCAAAGTCGGTTAGATAGAATTTACGTATCCTCGACTTTAGAAAATAATGTTCAGGCCATTGAAGTGATACCCGCCATCTTTTCTGACCATCAAGCAGTCAGGTGCAGTATAAGGCTAATGAGACAAAGGACGTACTGGGGGAGGTCGGTATGGAAACTGAATATTAACATGTTGCTAGAAAATTCTCTCGCTGACCACATTGCAGAGACTTGGCGGGCGTCTTTAGGAACACGCTACAAATACAGATCCACTGTGGAATGGTGGAGCGCTGTTGCTAAGAAACGGTTAAGAGGCACGTTGATGAGATACGGAAAAGAGAGGGCGAGGTGGATGCGGCGCACTATAGAGTTTTACTACACATGCTTACGTGAACTCTATGAGCAACCGATGTCACAAGACATCTTACTGCAAATAAAGAGGACCAAAGCCGAACTGATAAAGCTCAAACGATCACAGATTGACGGTCTGAAAATAAAATCTCACACTCAGACTGTAGTTGAGGAGGAAAATACGTCGATATACCATCTCATCAAACATGCGCAACAAAGGAGAAGAACTTTTCTGGCGTCTCTTCGGGCAGAGGATAACAGCGTCCTGTCAACTCAAAAAGACATTATCATTGGAGCCTACCGATTTTATACTGCACTCTATACCAAAAATAGTAACGAGGACCAGGTCATCAATGACTTTTTATCTGGATCTGAACTTCAGGACACCATCACCGACGAGGATAATGAACATATTAACGCAGAAATAAGCGAAGAGGAAGTTTGGGATATAATAAAGACTTCCCCTTCAAAAAAGTCACCAGGACCCGATGGTCTGCCTCTCGAGTTTTATAAAGAGTTTTGGCATGTTATAGGCAGCACTTTCACAGACATTATTAACGAAACCTTAAAGGGAGAGGCCGTACCAGCAGATTTAAAACAGTGTTTCACCGTGTTACTTCCCAAAGGCAAGAACACGGAAACAAAAGATATTAAGAAAATGAGGCCTATTACTCTAATGAATTCAGACTATAAAATAATAGCTAGAGTTTTGAAAGAGCGACTGCGGCCAGTCCTAGATAAACTAATCGGATCCCACCAGACGTGTCTCCCTGGGCGCATTATTTTGAAGACAGTACGCGAGTACAGGGACATTGTCGGCATATTTTCAAACTCTTCGGCATATGGCGGTCTTGCATTTGTAGATTTTGCAAAGGCTTTCGATAACGTTAATCACGACTACCTTTTTAAAACCCTGACGTATTTGGGTGTTAGTGAGAATAATGTGAGGATTTTCTACAACATTTTAAAAGGTATAAAGACGAAAGTAGCTATTAATGCTCACTACACTAAGGACATTCCCATTGACAATGGAGTACCCCAGGGGAGCCCCTTATCAATGATGCAGTTTGTCGTGGCAATAGAACCACTTTTAAGGAGACTGCATAAGGAATTAGAGGGTATCTTAATACCAGGAATGAAAACAGTTATTAATGCCTACGCCGATGATGTAGGTGTCATAATAAGAAGCACTGATGATATTAAGAAACTTACGGCTAACTTAAAACTATACTGTAGTGCGACAGGCGCTGAAATTAATGAAAGAAAGAGTGTTTTTTTAAATCTGAGTGGCCTCACAAATATACAGGTCTCTTGGGCACAACGTGTGGAGAATCATACAGCTTTGGGTGTAACCCTGTACAGCTGCCCCCTTCAAATGATTGCCGCTAACTGGAAAACAGTATTAGCTAAGATTCGAGGCACCCTTCAATTACACGACATGAGAGATCTAAATCTGAAGCAGAAAGTCAAGATCATAAACTGCGTGGTCCTCTCAAAAGCGACATACATAGGGCAGGTTTTGCCTCTTCCAAAACAAATAGCAAAGGCAATCATGACAACGGTATGTCGATATATCTGGCAAGGACAGATTTTTAGAGTATCTTTAGATACAATAACTCTGAAAACAGAAAAGGGTGGACTCGCGCTTACTGACATTCAGCGGAAAACAACAGCATTATTCATAAAAAGGTCCCTGCAACTTATTGACGATCACCCAGTCAGCATAACAGCGCAATTATTCAAATTATTTGAACCTGAAAGCTTGCAGCCGCCAGTCGACATCACCAAAATAAATTATAAATTGAAGTACATTAGACTTTATTATCTCGAATTAAGCTACATGAGGAGTATTGTCTTGGACAGAAAGAAGAGGACCTATCACTATATTATCGAGAGATTAAAATATAAGGAAAACAAAAACAGAATGGAGATTAAGTTTCCAAACAGAAACTGGAAAGTCATTTGGAAAAACATCAGTAATAATTTGCTTCCATTAGAAGTACAGGTAGCGTGGTATAGAGTTATCAACAATATCGTTAGCACCAATGAGAGATTATATGCACTCGGACTTTGCGATACAAACAGATGCCCTAAATGCGACGCTATTGATACCTTGGACCATAGATTCACTTGTTCAGAATACAGTGCAGTATGGCAGGAACTTAGGAATCAAATATCGTTCCTTAAGAGAAGCGACGGGAGAGAAATATCTTTAAATCTTATCTTCTTCCCAGACGAGATGTATTTTCCTGCCCAAAAAAATAATACCATTTTGTGGCTACTGGGGCATTTTATTCATTACGTTATTAACAACAAAGGGACTGGCACTGTCCAGGAATTTAAAGAATTTAAACTACAAGGATATTACAAAATATTCCGGAAAAGAAATTTGAAAAAGAATTATGGAAATATGTTGAAGATTCTCTTCGAGAAAGAGGGTGTAGGATGATTACTACAGACAATTAACAATGCAAATAGAGGCATGCCAAAGTAGGGGATCGCTGCTGAGGGTGAAGTACGGTGGGGACTTCGTGAGCCCCGTGGCCGCTACGGTAGCCGTGACGGCCTCAGCAGAACCCTGAAACAGCATGCTGCAACGGATGTCGGACCACACTCCTTTTATACCAGAAAAAAACCAGTTTCATAAGCGATCAAGAGAAAACGAAGAAAAAAGAATGATCACAGAATATTTTAATTATTTTTATTATTATAATTTATTTAGTTAGGAGAAATCTTTCTGTTCATCATATTGCATTAAAAAAATTTTCTTTTCGTTCATCCAATGTCAAAGAAGAAGAAAGGAAATGCCACAGAAGAGGCCAAAGTGCAAAACTGCCAGTCAACGTTTCTTTACCTTTATTAAAGGCAGATGAAGCCGACGCCGATGAAGGCGATGTTGGCGAGCGGAAGGACGGGTTGAAGGGGAGGAAGGAGACCCGAAAAAAAAAAAAAAAAAAAAAAAAAAAGGTGACTGAGGCGCTGCAGTCACGGTCAGCACGGCCGCTGCGGTCGGGGGTTCGAATCCCCCCTCGGACATCGATATTTGTGCCGTCTTTAGTCTAAGCTAGTTCATAAGTAGTTTGTAAGCTTAGGGACTGATGACCCCGTAGTTAAGTCCCATAAGTTGTACAAACATTTGAACATTTTGCTAGTCCCGCACGTTTCGCAGGAAAACTTCTGCGAAGCGTGCAAGGTAACCCAGACGATAGTGCACTTGCCCGCGAAGGCAAAGCTCCCATGTTCGAATCCCGATTCCGGCACACAATTTTAATCTGCCAGGAAGTTTCATATCAGCGCACACTTCCCTGCAGAGTGAAAATTTCATTCTGGAATAATATTCTACCAGCACCGATTCTCTGGCCCATCCAAATATGACGACGTACACGCAACGCCTCCTCGGTTCCACTGGTCACCCTTCCTCGCTATTCTGTGTCGTATGCTTGCTGATATACGCCTGAACGTAGTCGAATGTTTCCTCAGTGACGTCAAATGATTCACGAACGCTCTATCGAAGTCAAGAAGAGCAGTGTATCGACTAATTTCAGATTTTTTTTTTTCAAAATTCTAAACATGGCAACGGTAATTCAAAGCAGTAACCAGTTGCAAATTAAAGTTTAGTAAACTTTACCGCGTTTTCAACTGATGTAAATCAATCTTCTCCAGAAGATACATGGACCTACAGTGAATAAGAGAGAAACAATCAAGCTATGTACAGCGGTATTAAAAACATAGATTGCTTACCTATAAAATTACAACAAAGTTTAGTCTACAGGAAACAAGTTCTTATATCACATTCTTACTGTGGAAAAGTTACACGCGTCAATTTTTGTACACTTAATGTAGCCCTTAAGACAAAGGCACGTCAAACAAATAAATTCCGGCGTTTATAAACTGATCTGTAACGATTGTCCCTGTTATTATTTTGGCCAAACAGGCAGGGCAGTGAAAGTAACATATAAAGAACATCTATTAGGAAAAAATGGAGAAAATATACGTAACTCCACATTCGCTGAACACCTTTTTATTGCTAGCCATACGCCGAAAAAGCTAGAAGACACTTTGGTTTTACGTAGAGAAGACAAGGGTTGAAAGCTCGATCTTTGGGAGAAGTTGGAGATTTTTAAACATTTAGAATCTATAGATGGTAACATATTAAATGATCAGCTCCATCTCGCGTGCAGACAGTTTTTTGAAGGGTTTAAACCAATATTATCGAAAAATTGTTACAGTCAACGGTAACCTCTGCGGTGTCATTCCTCAAAATTTTATTTCACTTCATTTTAAGCTTCTGTGCGTTTCCTATTTTATATTTTGTTATTAACATGTATTAACTACTGACGCTGTAGCATCGTCACTAGGCGCATGCCCTACGTGTCATGTTTACCTGACGTTCACGCCTTGCTCAGACGGTCAGTCGGCGGTTAGCACGCCGCGTAATCTGTTAAGTTACACAGCACGTGTTATCATTTTATATGTTTGACGTGCCTTTGTCTTAAGGTCTACATTATGTCTACAAAAAGTGACGCGTGTAACTCTTCCACAGTAAGAATGTAATGTAAGAACTTGTTTCCTGTAGACTAAACTTTGTTGTAATTTTATACGTAAACAATCTATGGTTTTAATACCGTTGAACATAGCTTGATTGTTTCTTTCTTATTCACTGTAGGTCCATGTATCTTCTGAAGAAGATTGATTTACATCAATTGAAACAGCGGTAAAGTTTATTGAACTTTAATTTGCAATTGGTTGGCTGATATTTTACTGACTAATTTCAGCATAGCTCAATCTACATCTACATAGATACTCTGCAAATCACATTTAAGTGCCTGACAGAGGGTTCATTAACCACTTTCATAACTTTTCTCTACCGTTCCATTCTCTAATAGCGCGCGGGAAGAAAGAACACATAAATCGTTCCGTTTTCGATCTGATTTCTCTTATTTTATTGGGATGGTCATGTCTCCCTAAGTAGGTGGGTGCTAGCAAAATATTTTCACATTCAGAACTAAAAGTCGGTGATTGAAACTTCGCAAACAGATCACGCCGCAATGAATAACGTCTTTCTTTTAATGATTTCCACCCCAATTCGTGCAACATTTCCGTGACGCTTTCCCCCCCGTAACGTGATGAAACAAAACGAGCTTCGCTTCTCTGAACCTTCTCAATATCTTCCGTCAGTCCCACCTGATGAGGGTCCCACAAGGAGCAACAGTACTCCAGGAGAGGACGCACAAGTGTGATGTAGGCAGTCTCTTTGGTGGAGCTGGTGCATCTTCGAAGCGTTCTGCCAATGAAACGTAACCTTTGATTCGCCTTCCCCACAATATTTTCTATGTGTTCTCTCCAGTCAAAGTTGTTCGTAATTGTAACTCCTAGGTATTTGGTAGAATTTACGACCTTAAGGTTTGACTGATTTATCGCGTAATTGAAGTTCAGTGGATTTCTTTTAGTGGTCATGTGTATTACTGCACACTTTTCTGTATTTGGTGTCAATTTCCAATTTTCGCACCAAGTAGAAATTTTGTCTAAATCGCTTTGCAGTTGCTTTTGATCCTCTGTTGACTTCACTAACCGATAAACGACAGCATCATCCGCGAACAGTCTAAGGGAGCTATTCAGATTGTCTCCTAAATCGGTTATAGCCTCTTTCGTCTCCGATGCAGCACACATTAATTATGACGCGATGCCTGTCGCTGTCATGGCCTACTCTGTGCCCAGGCCTCTTTATTTATTGCTGGTCACGGGACTGCCGTCAGTGACGTCACGCCTGCGCTGGCAAGGCACAAGGGTCGGGCAGCTCGCCTCTGCTTTAGTAGCTTATTCCTTCTGTTCTGATGCCAAAGTTGGAGTAGCAGTCCGGCGACGCGGAGATAATGGCTTTTCCTGACCTCCGTTCCAGAGCAAACAGACGCGCAGAGTCCGCCCGGCTGTTAATTCAGTTCCGATGTATGGTGGGGCTGTGGTATCGACAGCTACCAGGTCGCGGCCACACACGCCCACGTTCGACGCCTCGATTACTGGGCTCCTACGTGCTGCCCTACACTGGGATGAGCTACTGTCTATGATTCACTCTCAGCGGACCTCTATAAGTCTCATAACTAGCTAGCTAAACAATTCCGATTTTCTCTTCGTCTAGTCATTCTAACATCCTAGCTAACTGCAGAACGATCTGAGTTAGATATCAGTATGGTGTAAAAATTGGCAATTGACTCTAAATAATGAGAAGTGTGAAGTCGTCCACATGAGTACGAAAAGAAATCCGTTAAACTTTGTTTACAAGATAAATCAATCAAAAGTGAAGGCCGTAAACTCCACAAAATACCTAGGAATTACTATTACTTCAGATTTAAATTGAAAAGAACACGTAGATAATGTCGTGGGAAAGGGGAAACAGAGACTGCGTTTTATTGGTAGAACCCTTAAAAGATGCAAAGGAACTACAAAAGAAACTGCATACACTACGCTTGTCCGTCCATTTTGGAACAGATGGGTTTGACGGAGGACATCGAAAGAGTCCAAAGTAGGGCAGCTCGTTTCGTATTGTCACGATAAAGGGAATACACAGTTACGGATGTGATACAGGATCTGGGATCTGCATCTACATTTACATGGGATACTCTGCAAATCACATTTAAGTGCCTGGCAGAGGGTTCATCGAACCACCATTATACCATTTATCTCCCATTCCATTCTCGAATAGCGCGCGTAAAGAACAACTGAGTCTCTCTGTTCGAGCTCTGATTTCTCTTACTTTATTCTGATGATCATTTCTACCAATGTAAGTGGGAGTCAACAATATATTTTCGCATTCGGAGGAGAATGTTGGCGATTGGAGTTTCCCAAGTAGCCCACGCCACAGCGATAGGCGCCGTTCTTGTAATGATTCCCATCCCAGATCCTGTATCATTTCCGTAACGCTGTCTCCCCTGTATCGTGACAATACGAAACGAGCTGCCCTTCTTTGGACTCTTTCGATGTCCTCCGTCAAACCCACCTGATAAGGATCCCAAACTGGCAGCAATACTCCAAAAACGGGCGGACAAGCGTAGTGTATGCAGTTTCTTTTGTAGTTCTGTTGCATGTTTTAAGGGTTCTGCCAATAAAACTCAGTCTCTGGTTCGCCTTTCCCATGATATTATCATGGGAATCATTACAAGAACAGCGTTTATTGCTGCGGCGTGGGCTACTTACGAAACTCAAATCACCAACAATCTCCTACGAATGCGAAAATATATCGTTGACTCTCACTTACATAGGTAGAAATGATCATCAGAATAAAATACGAGAAATCAGAGCTCGAACGGAGAGATTCAGGTGTTCTTTCTTCTCGCGCGCTATTCGAGAATGGAATGGGAGATAGATAGTATAATGTTGGTTCGATGAACCCTCTGTCAGGAACTTAAATGTGATTTGCAGAGTATCCCATGTAGATGTAGATGTACAATTGTTGTTACTTTCTCTCCTTCCATCTTCTCAGTCCATGTAAACGCTCTACAGGTTGCGTCTTATATACAATTCAAATATTTTGCTATGTGATTTCAACAACACTCCAGCAGGATGAATTAATTCTTCCATAGTCGAAGAGCTCCCTTAAGCTTCATTTTTTATACACAATGCTCTCAGAAGTGAAGGCCGTAAACTCCACTAAATGTCTAAGAATTACTATTACTGTAAAGGACACGTAGATAATGTCGTCGGAAAGGCGAACCAGAGATTGCTTTTTATTGGCAGAAGTCTTCAAATATGCAACAGAACTACTAAAGAAACTGCATACACTATGCTTGTCCCCCCGTTTTTTTGAGTATTGTTGCCCAGTGTGGGATCCTTATCAGGTGGGTTTAACGGAAGACATCGAAAGAGTCCAAAGTAAGGTAGCTTGTTTTGTATTGTCACGATACAGGGAAGACAGCGTTACGCAAATGATACAGGATGGGAATCAATACAACAAAGGCGTAGGATACTTACGGAACTCCAATCGCCAACATTCTCCTCCTAATGCGAAAATATCGTCAGTAGTGACGCGGGGAAGTGTGCTATTATTTTATCTATATAAATGACCCGACAGCGTTAGCTGCAAATTGTGCCTGTTTACCGATGGTGCAGTGACGTACAGAAAGGTATCATTATTGAATGCCTGTAGTAGGATGCAGGATAACTTGGACCAAATTTCTAGGTGGTATGAGGAATGGCAACTAGTGCCAAATGTAGAAAAATGTAAAGTGATGTAGATGAGCAACAGAAACTAATCCGTTATGATCAAATAGAACATTAGTTGCATGCTACTTGCCAGTCGTGTCAATTAAATATCTTGGTATAACGCTGCACGGCGATGTGAAATTGATTGTGCACATAAGGACAGTCATGGGGAAGGCTAATGGTCAACTTCATTTTATTGGGAGAATTTTGAGAAGGTGTGACCACTTGTGTAGGAGACCACATATAAAACCCTTGCCGGCCGCGGTGGCCGAGGGGATTGAGGCGCTTCAGTCACGGTCTGCACGGCCACTACGGTCGGGGGTTCGAATCCCCCCTCGGGCATGGATATTTGTGCCGTCCTTAGTTGTAGGTAGTTCATAAGTAGTTTGTAAGTTTAGGGACTGATGACCCCGTAGTTAATTAACAAACATTTGAACATTTGAACATAAAACCCTTGTACGACCCCGTATAGAGTATTGCTCCAGTATTTGGGATCACTACTAGATCGTTCTAAAGAACGACATAGAAGCAGTTCAGAGGGGGGCGACTTGATTTGTAACTGGTAGATTCGATCAATGTGCAAGTGTTACTGAAATTCTTCGACAACTCAAATCGGAGTCCCTGGAGGAAAGGCGACGTTCTTCGGTTGAAGAAATTTAAGAGGGCCAGAATTTGAGGTGGACTGCAGAAATATTGTACTACCGTCTACCTACATTTCTAGTAAAGAACACAAAGCTAAAATTAGAGAGATTAGGGCTCGTACCATCGCATTCAAGCTTTCATTTTTCTCTCGTTCTATATGGGAGTGGAAAAGGAAAGCAAGTTACTAGCATTGGTATTGAGTACCCTCCGCCACGCACCGTTGGGTGAATTGCGGAGCATGTATGTAGATGTACACTCCCACTGACTCCCACTTACATAGGTAGAAAAGATCATCAGGATAAAAGACGAGGAATTAGACCTCGAACGGAGAGATTCAGGTGTTCTTCCTAACCGGGCGCTATTCGAGAATGGAATGTGAGATAAATAGCATAAAGGTGATTCGATTAACCCTGTTATATAAAACGAACAGGTACAGATACAGAAAAAATATTGATTGTACAAAAATCTACAACTGTTAAAATACTTTTCTTCATAGCTTCCGAAATTTTGTAGGCAATTGTCATAGGTCGGCACAAGGTTTTGTGTACCTTATTCATATAATGTTGCCGCCTGTGTATTCAACCATGTGGTAACATATTCTTTCAGCTCGTCATCATCGTTGAAGTGTTGTACACCAAGGACAGATTTTAGGTGTAAGGAGAGGATTACTGTCAAAAGGTTTTTTTTTTTTTTTTTTTTTTTTTTTACGATAATGCCTGACCTCACACACTGAATGTAACCAAACAATTCTTACGGAAATTTCAATGGGATCTGTTTGATCATCCTCCATACACCTCGGACCTCTCTCCTAGCGACTTTCATCTCCTCTTACACCTAAAATCTGTCCTTGGTGGTCAACACTTCAACGATGATAAAGAGTTGTTACCACGTGGTTGAATACACAGGCGGCAACCTTCTGTGAAGGATGCATGCAAAAACTTGTGGCACGCTATGACAAGTGCCTACAAAATTTCGGCAGTTATGTGGAAAAGTTGCTTAAGAGTTGTAGAATTTTGTGCAATAAAA
Source organism: Locusta migratoria (assembly GCA_026315105.1). Classification (NCBI taxonomy): domain Eukaryota; kingdom Metazoa; phylum Arthropoda; class Insecta; order Orthoptera; family Acrididae; genus Locusta; species Locusta migratoria. The sequence continues at coordinate 273,877,777 of CM048744.1, read as the reverse complement.
ATTTCTTCTGTACCTGTGGACAATTTCATTTTATTACAAAACGGAACTTACTTTCTGGACGCGCCTCGTATTAAGGTAACTGACAAAGTAGTTGCTACCATGTTCTTACGATTGCCAAATCAAGGGGAAGAGCTTATTGAAGAAGAGCAGGATAGTACAGAATTTTTAATGATGTATATGAAAAAAGTCGATGGGAAAAAGCAGATTCGGAGTATTTGCAAAGATATGACGAGGAAGCAGAATGCTGATCATAATCTGAAATGGTGAAAACCAACTTTGGAACAAAGGGGCATCAAAAACTAGGAAAGTATTATAAAATTTATAAAGGCGTTCTTTGTAGAAGAAAGAATGTGGACAAAGAGGAGTGGTGGTTGTATTGGCCTGGAGAACATGTCCAGTCCTTCAAAAACTGTATATCTGAGTTGTGGCTATTATGGGGCACAAAAGTGTTTGGGTGCACTACACGATATGTACTCTTCAGCAATGTGGAACGGAAGTCAGGAAGTACTTAAGCACTTGGGACAGGTGTCAGCGTGTTCAACATAGCACTGTTGTCAACCATGGTGAAATGCAGAGTATCCTCTCCCGAGTAGTTGGAGAATTGCTAGCAATTAGAAGTGGTCACAAATACTTATTTATAGCTATGGATGTATTCTCAAAATTTGTGAATTTATATGGTATGACGAAGGCCACCAGCAAATAATAATTCAAAAACTAGAAATGTATTATTAAAAATCGCACTGGCGTGTTTTAGGGCCCACTTTAGATTTGTAGTTTTATAAATTTTTGGAAACATTTTGGACCAAAATAATAATATAAATAATAAAAAATAAAAAATCAATTAATAAGAGTGTCTGAAACCCTTTTAGGAAAAAAAATTTTTTTTTTAGAGAGAAGCGGGTTTCGAATCACTGAAGTCCAGCGTCACAGTCCAACGCATTGCCCACTACGCTACAGCTGACAGTTACAAGTTGTCTTCTCTAAATCTTATGCTATTGATAGTCGTTGTTAACTGATGCTAATATGGCATTTGTAGACACTATATTATCATTTAGCGTACGAAGGACGACGTGTTTTTGTTAATTCTTCATTGCGCCATTGCTTTGAAATGACAACGTGTAAGTTACAATAAGAAAATTATCAAATACGCAAGATGGCGTATGCCAAAACGAGATATGAAAAAGAAAATTCAATTTTCGCGTCAGATGAAGGGTTTATTTGCAATTAAAATTACATTACAAACGGCTTTTTTTGGTATTACTAACGTATTTCATGTCCGAAATATTTCAAAAAGCGAGGTTCAGGTCTCTGGTAGCAAACAATTACATCTGTAAAATTTGGTGCCGATCGGTTGAAAGGTTCGACCTAAAAAGTGGGAACACATTATAGCCAGACAGACATCGTCAAATCGCCGTTATTTTTGCAAATATCTCTGCAACGATGCAAGATATGAAAAAAATATAATAGAGCGAAGTTGTAGAGAATTTTCCTCTCAACCAATTAGGTTATTCAATTTTCGTGTCAGATGACCGGTTTATTTGCAATTAAAATTATATTACAAACGGCTTTTTTTGGTATTACTACCGTATTTGTTGTCCGAAAAAATTGAAAAAGGGAAGTTCTGGTCTCTGGCGGCCTAGAATTATGTGTGGAAAATTTGGTGCTGATCGGTTGAACGGTTCGTCTTAAAAACAGGGAACACGTTACGGACAGACAGACATACATCCCGAAATCGCCATTATTTTTGCAAGTATCTGTGAAACGATACGAGGTATGAAAAAAACATAAGAGAGCAAAATTGTAGAGAATTTTCTCCTCTACAAATTCGGTTATTCAATATTCGCGTCAGATGCATGGTTAAGCCGTTATTTTCATTTAAATTTCAAGCTGTCAAAAGACGATCGCAAAGGCCAACTTTTCGTGTTACTGCCGTAACCTAAAGTGGGCCAAAAAACTGAGGAAGTCAAAGGCGATGTTATCCGATAACGGCTCTCAGTTCATCTCCAAGTTATGGTGGATTATGTACAACAAGCAGGAATGAAACACATAACAACATCAGTTTACCATCCAGCAGGAAATCCGGCTGAACGCTATATGAGAAAACCTGGACGTTTGTGCCAAACCTAGTGTAGTCATAAGCGTACGTCGTGGGCTGAACAAGAGGGCTATATACTTGATAGGGGCTACGGTAGATTTTCCACCGGAATCATCCATTACTGAGCAACAATGACAAAAGCCGGTGGCAGAACAAATAGCCAAAGCAGCTGCACAGAGGAAACGCAGGCAAGATAGTCTTTATAAGCCTGTTAGGTACAGTACATGGTCAAGACCAAGGACCAGTCAAGTGACATTGATGGGAAATTAAGAAATTGTTTGAATTGTAGCATGGGCCGTTTATTGCAGAAATCTGTCCACATCCAAATGCATAGTGTTTGGCATACCCAAAAAGAAGGAAGCCACTAGGGTTGAGAAATATAACCGAGCTACGATTGTATAAACAACCAGAATCATAAATATGCATGCATTTTCGGCATAAGTTAGAAATGTATTTCTGTATATATTTTATTTTCTGTTGCACCAGATACGTGGAAAAAAATTGTTGTAATTGTTTTGGGGCATCCATTATTACTAGATTTAAGTATTTTAGATGTGAATTATTTTAATTGTTTCCATTGCCAATTAGTTGAACCACGAAGACGGCCGTAGATGTACTACGTAGAAAATATAGGTGTCACAGGCTACAGTAATTGTAGTTACTGTGGAGCACCTGTTGGTTTTACTTATAATCTGCCATTAGATAACCTTAGCGTTACCACACACCAGGTGGATTTTGGTGCATGGGGGAGGCTGTAATGTGCACTGGAAGTAATTAATTATTTGAGTAATTATTGAGATCATGGTTTGGGTCATGTAGTTATTTTTGTGTCCCAGCCTCGTCGCCACTTTTGTGTCCCAGCCTCGTCGTAGGTGTCGGTGGCCGAGTAGGAATGAGACCGACACAGGAATAAAGATAGCACGCTGGTGCAGGTACGGAGGGGAGCAGCCAGAAACTAGAAACACTAGAGTAAATAAGAACGAGATATATATTGCACATAATTTATACAATACTTAACTTTAACATAGATCTGTACTGCAGAATGCTGATACATAGTTGAGCTAGAGTCCTGCCTAGTGCCTGTCCGATAGCCAAGTCTTCACTGGTGCCTATCTGATTCCGAAGTGTTCGCTGGTTCCTATCTCAGTCCCAAGTGAACGATCTCGTTCAGTGGTGGCCACGAGCGGAGTTGTAGCAGAGGGCGCTCGTGGCTGACGTCGTAAGAACGCCGCGCCGTGCGTGCATGGCGGCGCGCGGCGAAAGTAGGTGGCGCGCACTTTGTACTTGTGCGACACCACAGTTATACATCAAAATTCTTTGTTGCGTGGGGTCCACGCAATGTAAACATTATGAGGAGTGTGATGTTTAAATTTGAATTATTTTCTTTTGGCTAATGTTATGGCAGGGTAGATATTATATCTTATATATTAAAAGAAGCTACGAAAACTAAAGTCAGTCGGCCAGAGCAAACTACCCGGCTGATTTCCTTCATTTTTGTTTTAAACGAAAGGTATTCATCCACAGATTTGTCATCAAGTATCAGAATTTGCATAACGGTCGCCTTCCTATACTCAAACGCGATTTCCTTCTCTATATTTCTTATGGGGATGTCGTTGCTGTAAACTAAAGTCAGTCGGTCAGGCCGTTCCAACCGACCGATTTCCTTCATTTTTGCTTCAAACGAAAGGTATTCATTCGCAGATTTGTCTTCAAGTATCAAAATTAAATTAAATCTCTCCCTCCTTTATTTTCATTCAAACGCCGTATCCTTCTGTCCTTGAATATAGTCATCGGTTTATTTTACGATATCTTCTGTTCTAATTAAGATGCGCAGTTCTTTTTGGCCTAACAACACTCAGCGGATCAGGCTGTTTAATTTGCGATTTTAAACACTTGCATTGAGTGATTCTGAACAAAGCTATGCGTGAACTTTCAACTTTACTTCCATTTTTCCCCAAGTTTTTTGTCATTCCACTAACGGTGCGAAATATTCGCGCGGGTCCTCTAGTACATTTATTATTTTGCCTGTTGCCTGCCAATGACAACAGCCAACTTGCATCATTGCTGTCACTTCTTCATTATTGTTTTAAATGGGAAGCCTTGTTGACATCAAGTAAAAAAAAAAGTTGTTTAACTAATGTCTAACTTTCAAGGGTACTCGCATCTTCAAATGTATTATTATAAACAAACCAATGCTTATACACAAGCTGATCAGGGCTCATCCCAGTGATGCCACCGTAAAAAAAGTACCATACTTGCCGAAGGAACAGTTCTTCCCTAGACCAATTTGTCTCTTTAATTATTCAATGACTTTCGAATATAGGGAATCCAATTTAACGCTCTCTGTACCAGGCCTGCTTTATGTAACTGTCCAAGGTAACCGAGCAATTTTGCACAACATTGAAAAAAAATCACTGAATGAAATCTACTGTTAGGATTGTGAGAAATTTAGTAGTATTTTGAAGCTGCACGTTTCTACTTTAATTCCTTGAGAGAGAAACTACTTTGGAATGCATTGCTTTAAGGTAGGGTTATAAAAATTACTTAGATGTTTTTGAGAAATTAGGAAAGTCATACAAATAAGATAATGCAATTGTGATTTATTTTTAACCAATAGTATGACACTATATTACATCTTTCTGTCAGTCTACAGCAGAGCTTTCCAAACTGGGTGTCGCAACACCCTGAGTTGTCGGGCAGTAGTATCAAGGGTGGCGATAGACTAACAAATTTAGACTCTAAACAAACAAAAAAAAACTTGTCATAAAATAACACAAAATATCCTTCTCTTCATTCAGTGCATCACAGATCACGTATTAAGGTAATGAACGGTGCACATTAATTGTGTGTTCAGCCGCTAGGCGGCAGCTCTGCTTCAGTAGCAGTAGACACTCAGGGTTCGTTCAAGCATCTGCCAGTTGCCAGATTCCAACAAACTGCGAATGGTCAGTGTGTGGTGTCGCACAAGTCCAAAGTGCGCGCCACCTACTTTCGCCGCGCGCCGCCATGCACGCACGGCGCGGCGTTCTTACGACGACAGCCACGAGCGCCCTCTGCTGCAACGCCGCCACTGAACGACATCGTTCACTTGGGACTGAGATAGCAACCAGTCAGGACCTTCGTAATCAGATAGGCACCAGTGAAGACTTTGCTATTGTACAGGCACTAGGCAGGCCTCTAACAACTATGTATCAACATTCTGCAGTACTATGTAAAAGTTAAGTATTGTTACATTCTGTGCAATATATATCTCGTTCTAATTTACTCTAGTGTTTGTAGTTTCTGGCTGCTCCCCTCCGTACCTGCACCGGCGTGCTATCTTTGTTACTGTGTCGGTCTCGTTCCACTCGGCCACCGACACCTACGAGACACAAAAGCGGCGACGAGGCTGGGACACAAAACAGAGCATCTCCTGATTCTCGATAACAGCTCTTCCCATGCGCAGTTTGCTGTAACGGGCAGCTGCTTGAACGAACCTTCACTGTAATCTGCTTTCCGTCTCAAAAAGCTGCACCTGAGCGTTTTTTAATGTATTTATCAAAGCCACGTCACCCTCGGCAGTGTTTCTTACAATTAAATGTCAATCAATGACACAGTGGCTGTAAAAGCTGTCACAAATTGTAAAAGCAGTAACAATTGTCCACTGACTAACGCTATTCAGTAGCGATGTTTTGTATGCAGTATGGCCTGGTGATTAATTGAGAGTAGTATTTTAAATGCAGTGATCGTTGGCTCGAACCCTGGTATGCGTTAATATTTTTTTCTCTCAGTTTCCTATATGTAACAGATTCTGGGACCAGAAATGACATTCATATTCTTACTTGGCACAAATATTTATACATTTTTTCCGAATATGTCGTGACTTCCGAGGTCGTGGTGAAGCAAGAACCTAAGAATAGAACTTAAATAATAATTCATCACTTGTCATAAATACATCGTCTTTATTTCTGAAAATAATGTGATAATATTGAACTGAAAGGGAACAGCCACTGTGCTGTCTAAATCAGAAGTCCGAGAAGCTAATTTCCAGATGCCGTTTTCAATCGATCCAGCAAAACCGTCACGACAGCGAAAAATGGTTTCAGAAATTCAGTTTTAGTGTTTCGGAAGTTGGTTCGCATGTAGAAGAAGCAAGTATTACTGTGTGAGTTAGGCATTGTTGTTTGCGGTGTTACTCTGTTGTACATCGCCATAGTTCCTAATGTTTCCTTTTCTTGCGTTGAGTGTACGTAATTGCTGCAGTCAGGATCAACATTAAACATGTCAATGCGAACGAGGATTTCAGTTTCGTTTATAAACTACATTTAAACGATACATTATTTTCCCTCCGCTAGAACCATCTAAATTCTATCATACGTATTTATATTAGTGAAAGGGTGTCGCTCAAAACTGTAAGCTATGAAAGGGTGTCGCCATGAGGGAAAGTTTGGAAAGCACTGGTCTACAGTAACTGAATACAATTTTCACACACAATCATATTGCTTTTTACTGTGCAAAATTTCAAGCAAGGGTTTCAGACAGAGTGCAACACCGCACTGTTCACCTTCGTACCATCTATGGACGCATTTTGTTACTAAACATCTGTAGAAGATATAACGCTGGCCAAACCCGTGGAATTAACGTCGCAGTGTTTTTCATTAAATTAAATGCAGCGGCCCGTAAATTTCACGGGTCTGGTGATTTTCGCGCGATCCTAGGCCCGTAAATTTTACGTGTTTGGCGGTTAGAGTGTTAAATGTAAGCTTTTAATGTCCCGCCCCGTACACAACACGTGCAGTGGAATAACGCTGACTTCGGCCTCTGGGGCATAAAGTCTTCTTCTGGCGCTCAGTCAGAGATGCTGCATTCGAAAGCTCTCCGGCAGCGGGTCTCCCTACTTTCACGGCCTTCGCAGTGACGTCAAAATGACGTAAGCGTCAAAGTTAGAGCTCAAAATACCCAGGCTGAATCGTCCGCCGTGTTTTCCCCAACATGGTTGGAATCGCGCTGCACTAACAGCGTAGTGGCGCATGTCCTGCCATCTTTCACAAACGATTTCGAAAAAAATAATTGGTAGAAATATTTAATTTTTCCGCTACTTAAATCTTTATATGTCAGCATTGTGACGAAATGCTCGTAGATTAGATTAGATTAATACTTGTTCCATAGATCATATATACGACATTTCGTAATGACGTGGAACGTGTCATTTTGTTAATAGTCATGGTTAATAAGATATTGGCTTCGAAATAAGAGACTGCGGACATTAGGAAAAGTTTGCAGTAAAAAATAGAGGCTGCTATGATATTCCGTTTGATGCTTGTTGCACCATATGTTGCTGCGGATGAAACTTTCCTAATGGATTGAATTTTAGTTTCGACTTTCACTCATATCGCTAAACTTTATTTTATTTAGCGCACTCATTTCCGAAGGCGATAAGGCCAGAATGAATCATTGCGTATCTCATACACGGTGAGATGAATCAAAATGATATTTTACCAAATGATAACATGCAAAGAGGGGAATATTTTGCCACATGGTTACTTCGCATAACTGCATTAACTGTCGTGTTATTCAAGGAAATACATAGTTGTAGACTGAAAAAGAGTAAAATTAGTGATTTATTATTCGATTTGCAGATATTCCTTCGTCATTCACAAATATTTATTTCTTTGCTTCTTGTCCGTTGTGTTTCAGAGCTACTACTCAGTTTCCATAACGTAATAGGAGTTACATTTCCTTCAGTTTAAAGCCTAGCAGTAACAAAACGGAAGTTACTAGATCTAATGAGGATTTTATGTGAGAATACTTGAAAATGACAGATAGCAAGGATCTCTTCAGCCGGCCGCGGTGGCCGAGGTGACTGAGGCGCTCCAGTCACGGTCAGCACAGCCACTACGCTCGGGGGTTCGAATCCCCCCTCGGGCATGGATATTTGTGCCGTCCTAGTTCGTAAGTAGTTCATAAGTAGTTTGTAAGTTTAGGGACTGATGACCCCGTAGTTAAGTCCCATAAGCTTAACAAACATTTGAACATTTTTTTTTGGATCTCTTCACTAGCTAACGAACTGATTTGTTCTCATTTCCTCACATAATAAAGCACTCTGTATTGAGATATTTATAATATCCTTTTCATATAACTGAAAAATTGAAATTGCATATTACATAGAGACACAGCACCTTTGTAATGTGCAACTATTAAATTTAATGGGTTAAAAGAAGTCAGTACCAGTATCTTCAAGTATGGATGTAATGCAGTAACTACATGTGCCTAATTAATAGGAGCTCTAATACGGAAGACATGTTACTGCTAGACGGGCGGGCGGATTCCAGTGCTTCATATTTAACTGACATTATCTCAAGTTATACATTTCTCACAGAGTTTCTGTTTGGAGAGTATGAAAATTTGATGTATTTTGAACATTTCATTCGCTTAATGTGTTCACCTAATTTCAACAGAAAAAAAGTTCCTCGCATGTCGAAAATTCCGTAACGTCGACAGAAAGTGCATGATCGTAAAGTATCAGTTTATGCTGTTTATAAATTATTGCCATAAATAAAACAAAAGAGAAAATGTAGTGTAGTTCTTATCGATGACTTTGATGAAAATTCCACGTTCGTACAGTAGGTAGTTTGCGAGTTGAATGAAACGCGAGGTAACGCGTGAGCTCGTCCGGAACGTGGCAACTCCTACAGCTTGGGGAAAAAATGCCGGATAGTTCAGCTCGAGTTTATAGGAGCCTTAGTCAAAGTCGAATACCAATCGACTGCTGTCGAGTTTTTGTGGTCGAATCGAGTAAGTCGTGTGGAATGCGAAATGTTTGCTTGTCACTACACTCACACACTGACAGTAGTGGGCAGTGGTACGTATTATTATTATGAAAGACTTGCGAAATGAGCAGAGACTCTGAGTCCAGTGCAAACCAGGTGTTACTCATAGTGGCTGGTGTAGTTATTCAATTTTTACTTGTTTCCTTGCCCGATTGGATTGATCTGTGTGTGTATTGAAGTAACACATGTTGCATAAAGTGTATTTTAGGTAAGCTAGTAAAAATTTATGCATCTAAATAATAGTGTTCTTTATACACCCTAGAAACCTATATGTAGTACTGTAAGAAGAAACTGACATTGCGTACTAAACGTAATTATTGTCGGTTATACAGTCCAATTTTTTTATCTTTAAAATAATTCGGTAAGTCTTTCATAGAAGTGTGGTTTCAGGGCGTATAAATTTTTTATTTTAGTAAACATCAGAGCTCATTTCTCATTTCTATATTGTCCATTTTGCTTGTTGTCTTTTGAACTAGCTAGCGCTCGAAGTTTACGCAAGTATATTTCGTGAAATTCTGAGAGTTTAGCGTTTCAGGATGCGGCCAGATTTCTGGCTACTGTGAGGTTATAATTGCTTTATTTTAACTATTTGAAGTCGCTGGTGGATGTGGGTGCCTTTAGGCCTAGAGACAATGGATTGGAAACATACAAACACAAACACACACACACACACACTATGTGCAGAACATGAGCTTGGTATTACATTGCCCAGTTAGTTGCGTTTCCCCGTTGCAAAATTTTAAATTAGATAAGTAAAATACGGTACTGGTTATCAGACCACAGAAGAATTCGATAGTGTTTAAATATAGGGCTCTTAACGTATTACAATCACAATGTAGCACCTCACACATAGAAAACATCGTACAAAGAACACATAAAGGAAATCGTTAGTAACAAAATACAATATAGCAGTCTGTTGTCTCTAGGCTTCTACAGACACACGCTTTCACAGCCTCTTACAAATTAGTATTAGCCACAAAAACTTTCTGAACGCACGAAAAGCACTTAAGTTCCCGGAACACATCGTACAAAAGCAAAATAAATATTTGCAGTAGAAGAAAGTTGTCATAAACCAGTCCACTGTCTCTAGGGCTAAAGGCACCCACATTCAGCAGCGACTTCTAATAGTTAAACTAAATCTATTATTACCTCCTCCGACGAATCACAGTCGCCACAAATCTGGCCTCCTGAAACGCCAAACTCTTTCAGAATTTCACGAAATATACTTTCGTAAACTTAGCACATTGTCGATCGCTAACTAGTTCAAAGGAGATCCTATATGGACAATACGGAAGTAAGAAATGAGCTATCCTCGCGCCGTAGCTGTGTTCTACCATAAAACTCGACAGCAGTTGAAAGGAGTACGCAAAATAATTTTCACTTAATTTTTGCCTGTCATACAGCCTTGACCATGTTTTGTTACAAAAGCCTAAGCTATAATTGTCTAGAAAACAAATTTATGTGATATTTTGTACCATTTCAGTAATCGATATAACATACGGTACTTAATTTCATATCTTTGCTGTAAACAAAGACTTTGTTTTATCTTTGGAGTATTAGACTCGTAGTTGTTGCGTTTAAGGAGTCGGTGTGTGACCTTAGGAAAGAGTCGGTGTGTTACCTTCGTGTAGGACAGTCGATGTCTGATTATGGTAGAGTTGAGTCGATGAGTAGTCGTGGAATTGTCGGGTTAGTCTGTCTGTGTGTTAGACTCGAAGAGTAAACATTCAGCTTTGAAGAGTCGCAGCCAAGTCTGCTGATTTAAATTTTTGTATGGAAATTAATATGTCTCATATAAGGTAAACTTGTACTTTTCTATTGTTATTTATGGTAGCCTGTATTTGAACTATTGTAATTGGTGTTTGTCTTTTTTGCTAATGAATACTGTTTAGTGCAGCTTGCATTTATCATTTAACCCTGAGTCATTTTACCAGTTCCTCGTTCCTTTCACCATTGCTATCCGTTCTGATCAGTGTGTGTTGTGATAGTGTTGCATAATTATCGTGTTTGTTAATTTGTATGCTAATTAGACCAGTTCAGTGTAGGCATTTTGTGATGATCAGTTGGTCTATTAATTAGAGCAGGAAGTAGATTGTTCATAAATCCAGTAAAGTTCATAGTTAGATTTCCTCTCAGTTTTAATGAAAGTTCAGATTATTAATTCAATTAATGTTAGTAACAGTTAAAATGATTTGTCTGATCAGAAGAGAAGTAGATCACGTAAAGAGATGAGAAATTTTTGCAATGAGTGAAACTTGAAACCATTACCAGATTTGTAGGACATTTTTTATTACGTTGAATCAGTATGGTAATTGTTTTACAGATAGGCACATTATCAAGTGCAGTGATTCTTATGTCCAATTAATCTCAAATATCTTTGCTTGACATCCTGATTTATTCAAGTGACAAAATTCTCATAGTAGTAGCACTTTCTGTTGGCTCTCGCAGTCAAATTGTGCTTGTATAGTCTGGCTACTGGTATATGGTGCACGCTAACAGGTCTGAACTTTTCATTTGCTCACATTGTCTCTCACACACGAGATTAAGGAGTACGCCAATTACGAGTTTTAATTACTGTCAACTTATTAACTGTAGAATTTAAAGTGTTATCCGTTGCGCATCAAACAAACCACATACACGTAAGATCATTGCATTCCATGTCAGTTGCAATTTATTCTAACAGGGCAAAGGAAGGTACGCCATACGTCATTTTGACGTCACTGCGAAGGCCAACGCCGTGGAAGTATGGAGACCCCCCCCCCCCCCTAGAGCCCACTGTTGGGAGAGTACCGCCAACGGGGCGAGCGCCGCCATTGTAGGCCTATCTCGCAATAGCAGCGCTGTGGGCGGATCTGTTAAATTATCACGTGGTTATGTTGTCAACAACAACAACAACACGATAGAAAATCATTGCCAAGATGTTTATATTCTTAGAAATCCGAATAGAATAACTTGATTTGTGTTTAGTACAGTTCGTGATGTAAATAATGCCGTTCCTGCTCTGTGGATGACAGGTTCTTGTAAGCACCCTTATTTGCTCAGTGAAAGTACTTGTCCTCGTACAACGAAGATTTCACAACAAAACATTTGCATTGTAACGCGATTGGCTAATGCCAGCGACGCATGATTGCCAACATTATCACGCGAGGCCGCTAGGATGATAAGTAAAATTTAAACATTGTACCAAATGCACTGTTTTCGCAATGCTGGATTTTCATGTATTTATATCTTTTACAAATATCTTTTCTCTTACATGTTTGTCCGTCCAACATTGCTCGCAAGAAACTTGTGTGAACAGATAAACCTAGAAGTTTACTCGATATTTCAATACAAATTTACTTACTTCGCAAAATTTTGCATTCTCGTATGGAAATGCATTTTTTTCTTCCAATGCGGTGCACCCACAATTCGCGTCTTTTCGCATCTCTTTCGCCCTGTGGAATGCGTAAAACTTGCTACCTCGGACTGTCTTATTATAACAATTCACTGCCAACACTGCGGCATTTTTCACCATTTAAAAATGGAATATGCTATGTTAAGCTCTTAATTTAATACATAATGAGTCTACACATTTCCAACACCTCTCAATGCTAAAATAACAGCTAGTTAAGTGAAATATGCCATTTACGCTGATAGATTGCTTAGGCCTAAAATGGCGGACGTGCCCCATCCGCGCTCAAGTGACCAATAGCAGCCGACGGTTGTCGGCAGGCCACACATAAAAGGTTGGCGCTTCTCTCCCAATACAGGGTTCTAGTGCTGCAGCGGCAGCGGTAAACATTTACCGCATTGCCGCGGAAATTCGCGGAAGCCGCAGATGCTGGCGGCAGCCACTAAGCCGAAGTCGGATGAGGACTCAATGAAACATACTACATAACTCCCATCTGATATATATATAAATTCCTACATTTATGTTAGAGACTGTCTCAGAACCGGCAGTAATCGCGATCAACGATACGACGAACCTATACGAAAGAAGCACAAAGTTGAGTGAAGACATACATTCTTTGACATATTTCATTACCATTATTTCCTTCTTGTTATTTTTGTGTCTCGTCTCCGCCGGTTGTCCTGGGTGTCGGTCGCCGAGTAGAGATAGACCGACACAGGAAAATAGGATGCACACGTGTGCGGGTACAGAGTCTGAAGTGACCAGCCAGTGGGACAGCAGAAACTAGAAACACTAAGCTAGATTAGAACAAGTAGTATATTCCGTAGAAATAGGATATACTTAACTTTTACAAAGTTCATGACTGCCAACTAAGTGTACTGCTGGGACATAGGTTAACTACGTAGAGGCCTGCCTAGTGATGAGTCCTAGTGCCTGTCTTAATCCCAAGTCTCAACTGGTGCCTATCTGATTCCCAAGTGACCGATGCAGTTCCGTGGTGACCACGAGCGGAGTTGCAGCAGAGGGCACTCGTGGCTGACGTCGTAAGAACGCCGCGCCGTGCGTGCATGGCGGCGCGCGGTGTAAGTACGTGGCGCGCACTTCAGACTTGTGCGACACCACAGTTATATTAGGAATTAAGTGAGACGTAGGTATTTCTGTGCATGAACATAAGTGAATCGTGAACAACAACCAGATCAGTCAAGAAGAGATTGGAGGCTTTCAAAATACGCTCCTAATTTTGATGATTATATGGAAAGATCGTCAAACTAAGTAAGAGCTACAGGATCATAGTCCAGAAAGAAAGTAAATTATTACACATCCGGGCTAAAAGAGGAGATTATTTGATAGACACCTTGCAATAGTCAAGCTGGTAATGGAAGCAAGAACAGGTTTGGAGACAATGGATGAAGGCCAGCCACTGATGATAGTAATAGACTGAAATAGATGTGGCTGGCAGTAACTAGAAAGATATGAAGATGCTGAAACTTCGTATTTTCTCTGCAAATCACATTTAACTGAAGGCAGAGGATTCTTCAAACCACTTTCGTATTATTTCTCAGTCTTCTCATTTTCTATTAGCGTGCGGGAAAAAGGGAAACCTAAATCTTTCCGTTTTATATGTTATTTATAATATTATTACGATCATGTCTCTCTGTGGAGGTTGGTACTAAAAAAAATATGTTTGAATTTCGAGGAAGAAGTAACTGAAAGAAATTTCGCAACTAGATCTCACCACAATGAACAAAGCCTTTCTTTTAATGAGTTCCGCCCAAACTCGTTCATCATTTCCGTGACACTCTCTCCTCTGTGGTAATACAAAACGAGCTGCTCTTTTCTGAACTTTCTCTATATCGCCGGCCGCGGTGGCCGAGGAGACTGAGGCGCTCCAGTAACCGTTGCACGGCCACTACGGTCGGGGGTTCGAATCCCCCCTCGGGCATGGATATTTGTGTCGCCCTAGTTCGTAAGTAGTTTTTTTTTTTTTCCTATATCCTCTGAATCCCATTTGGTGAGGATCCCACAATGCACAGCAGTACTCCACAATAGTTCGGAGAAATGTAGACAGTTTCTTTAGTAGACCTGTTGCTTGGTTGTACTAGATATACTAGTGTGGACCAATCCGTTACACTACACTGCGGCATTTTTCACCATTTAAAAATGGAATATGCTATTTTAAGCTCTTAATTTAGTACATAATGAGTCTACACATTTCCAACACCTCTGACTGCTAAAATAACAGCTAGTTGAGTGAAATATGCCATTTACGCTAATGGATTGCTTAGGCCTAAAATGGCGGAAGTGCCCCAAACGCGCACAACTGACCAATAGCAGAGGGCGGTTGTCGGCAAGTTACACATAAAAAGTTGGTGCTACTCTCCCAATACAGCAGGCTGTGAGCTGCGTGTCGCTGTCGCCGGCGCGGGTCCCGCCGACGTCTCAGAACTGGGCTGCTGGCGGCCCCCTCGCCATTTAGAACTCGACGGCGCGGCGGCAGCGGCAGCGAGACACAGAAATAAAACTTACAAGGGAATCTCATTTGCCTCCCTCGCGGCTCTATCTCGCTGGCGGCAGTCACTCCTCGCGGGGTGCTGCTGGGGCGCAATACGGCGCCGCTTATGAATTTCAGATTAGCTTCCAGAAATCTGTAGCGCCGCTCAGCGGGCTGCTGCGAGGGTTCGCGCTGCTGGATCGCGCCTTCGTCCGCGCTCCCTGGAGTGGAGGCAGGAGCTGCCCCGAGGCAGACGGGCCGCGCTCTAAGTGGGTCGCGCTCTACACTGCCGTTTTACGTGATTCCCTTAATTAGGCGGACGAGATAATTTTTTTTTCTTTTTTTTTTTTACATATTGTTAATATTTCTGTGTGGCGATGACGCAAGGCGAAATGGTTCCGCCGTACGATATAACTCGAACTACGAGTAACAAGAGTCAAATTCGAGTAGGAGTCTCGATAGGCAGTCTTGTCCCGACATTCCGACTAATTTTTCCGGAATAAAGCATAGGTTTCGAAACAAGCGACATTTTCTAATTTCTCTTTGTACTCTGATTGTTGTTGTTGTGGTCTTCAGTCCGCCGACTGCTTTGATGCAGCTCTTCATGCTACTCTATCATGTACAAGCCTCTCCATCTGAGGATGGCAGCCAGCATCCTATGTTATCGACAAGGGTTCGCAAATCGATTCCGTATTTCTTCATTTCCAGATGGCTTTTGACACCGTAGCTCACAAATGGCTTTTAATCAAATTGCGTGGTTATGGTATATCGCTCCAAATTTGCGATTGGATAGGGGATTTCCTGTCAGAGAGGACACAGTTCGTAGTAATCGATGGTAAGGCATCGACAAAAACAGAGGTGATATCGGGCGTTCCACAGGGTAGTGTTATTGGTCCTCTGCTGTTCCTTTTTTACATAAACGATTTAGGGGAATATCTAAGTAGCTCTCTTAGGTTGTTTGCAGATGACGCCGTCATTTACCGTCTAGTAAAATCATATGAAGATCAAAACCAACTGCAGAACGATCTGAATAAGATATCAGTATGGTGTAAAAATTGGCAATTGACTCTAAATAATGAGAAGTGTGAAGTCATCCACATGAGTGCGAAAAGAAATCCGTTAAACTTTGTTTACAAGATAAATCAATCAAAAGTGAAGGCCGTAAACTCCACAAAATACCTAGGAATTACTATTACTTCAGATTTAAATTGAAAAGAACACGTAGATAATTTCGTGGGAAAGGGGAAACAGAGACTGCGTTTTATTGGCAGAACCCTTAAAACATGCAACAGAACTACAAAAGAAAACTGTATACACTATGCTTGTCCGTCCATTTTTGGAGTATTGCTGCCCAGTGTGGGATCCTTATCAGGTGGGCTTGACGGCGGACATCGAAAGAGACCAAAGAAAGGCAGCTCGTTTCGTATTGTCACGATACAGGGGAGACAGCGTTATGGAAATGATACAGAATCTGGGATGGGAATCATTACAACAACGGCGCTTATCGCTGTGGCGTGGGCTACTTACGAAACTCCAATCGCCAACATTCTCCTCCGAATGCGAAAATATATTGTTGACTCCCACTTACATACGTAGAAATGATCATCAGTATAATAGTGGTTCGATGAACCCTCTGCCAGGCACTTAAATGTGATTTGCAGAGTATCCCATGTAGATGTAGAATCTGCTTACTCTATTATTTTTAGCCCACGCTATTCCTTCCAATGCTAAGTTGACGATGCATGATGTCTCAGAATATGTCTCACACAACCAATCCCTTCTCATAGTCAGGATATCCCATAAACTCCTTTCTCCACAATTCTGTTAAGCACCTCCTCATTAGTTACCTCATCCACCCATCTAATCTTCATCATTCGTCTGTAGTACCACATTTCAAAAGCTTCTATCATCTTTTTGTCTGAACTCCGTATCGTCCACGTTTCAATTCCATAAAATGCTAAACTCCAGACAAATACTTCAGAAATGACTTCCTAACATTCAGATCAATATTTGATGTAAACAAATTTCGCTTCTTCAGAAATGCTTTTCATCCCATAGCCATTCTGCATTTTATATCGTCATTACTTCTACCATCAGAAGTAATTTTACTACAAAATTCATTATTGCCTCATCTAATTCCTTCAGCAACGCCTGATTTTTTTGACACTACAATCCATTATCCCTGTTTTATTCT
This sequence comes from Locusta migratoria, assembly GCA_026315105.1. NCBI lineage: Eukaryota > Metazoa > Arthropoda > Insecta > Orthoptera > Acrididae > Locusta > Locusta migratoria. Next base: position 273,860,797 of record CM048744.1, on the reverse strand, counting down.
TGTTAAAGTTCACCTTATACCTTTCTCTGAAGGCACTGTCCATTCCCTTCTATTGCTTTTCCACGTCCTTTGCAGTCTCTGACGTAATTAATATGTCATCGGCAAATTGAAAAGTTTAAATTTATACTCCCTGAACTTTAATTCCTTCTCCAAATTTATCCTTGCATTCTTTCACATCTTGCTCAGTGTACAAACTGAAAAACATTGGGGAAAGCCTACAACCCTGTCATGCTCCCTCCCCAACCATTTCGTCCCTTTTATGCTGTAGTGGGACGGATTATTGTCTCCGCTACTTATCTCATGTCAGCTCAGTTTGTGCAGGATAACTTACTTATATTTGTGTTCTTAAATGATTTTTATGTAAATGTTTAATGTTATATGATTCTTAAAGAAGTTTTTTGTATGTTTTTTATGTTTCATGTGCTGTGAGGCGATTTAACCTACGATGGCAAAATCTTCGACGCCGATTCCAAGGAGTAAATATCCGGCCACATCAAGTCGCGGGTCGACGGCCACAAGGCAAGAAGATGTTGAGCTCTACGGTTATCGTCGCAAGAGTTGACATTATTATTGAAATTTCATGTTCAAATAACAAATTTTAAAAGTCAGTTCCCTTTTGTCTGTCGATGACTACATATGTAATGTCTTAGAAAGTAATAAATGTTATCGTGTTTAAACTTGACGAAAGTGTCAGAGTACATCATTTATGAAGAATTATTTTACGATGAATAATATATTAATGAAATGAGCAGATGATTTAATTTAAATATTCTTCAGTCTGAAGGAGGATTCTTATGAATTTTTATTGGTGGGAAAGTTACGTCAAGAAGACTTCGATAAATGTTTTTGTTTATAACTTTGGTTAATCGATCATACACATTGATCGATAATCATTGAAGAAATATTATTATTTTTTTATCTGTGGATATAGCAACGACCACAAACTGAAGAATTTCTTTTGACCGTCTTATCTATGAGAGAACTTAGAAATATTTTAACAAGAGTGACAGTTAAAGACTTCTTCCCTCGGCGCAAAAATCTGATTTTGAAATATTGCAACGTATAAAGATTTTACATGAACATTTATTTTATTTTATTTTTATATAAATCTTTATGGGCGAGTGGACACCTCAAGGATTACGAAGTCTGACACGGCCACATTCAACCCTAATCATACAAGACGAGTGCTTTTGAAGATAAGGTTTTAGCACACGTTCCGCCGCACTAAGAGGTCGTTCCGCCGCACGTGGCGACCGATGATAAAGGACTTGTGTGCCATTCGAAGAAGAAATTTGGCACACAGACGCGGATGAAGAATCAGCCTGTGTCACTCCATCAACGAGAGGTCTGGTTGACGACGGGGTCAGCCTTGGAGAACGGTCACCCAGATATTCTACGAGACTTCGCTGCAATCGTGAACAGCATCTTGCTGTTCCCGGCACCCTTTCTCTTTTAAGCTTAACAGGCCCAGTCCAGCAGCTGTGAGCAGTCATCTCTGCGGCATCGCTACGATGCTGTTGTGGGTGATTACGGTGCGCAGTGCAGTCGAGAAGGGCCGCTGGTGACAAAGCAGTTGGGGTCGTCGGCAGCGTCTGCGAGAGAGAGCAGACACACCGGCATCGGCATCATACGGTGCAACGCAGACGGCAGTTGGTGTGGCTGCGAGTTACATCTCACCTATCACGGAGCTGCATAAATTCAAATTAAAACATCCGGTGAGTCAATTTCACGTAGGCAATATTGGTGTGTGACAGTGAACAGTGTTCAAAAGGTTATTTTATGTGTGCAGACAGTGCATATCGAGCCAATATGTCAGAAGGTGAAATATCGGGTGACGAACAAGTAGGATTACCTCCACTTAGTAGGGAAGGACGGTTCCTGAATAGGAAAATAGACAAATCCATAAATAGAATTGAGAATAAAATAAGTGACAATAATAATGAAATTAAGGACATGTTTAGACAGATAGCAGCTACTCTAACCAAAACCCAGGAACAAATGGCTAGAATGGAATCGGCTCAAACTAGGATAGAATCGGCTCAAACTGAAACTCAGGGACAAATATTGGGTCTCAATAATAGGCTCGAGGAACAGATCAAAGAGTCACGTGAAGAAAAAATTCAAATGCGCCAAGATATCGCTGAGCTAACACATAGATTAGATAATATTCATGTTTTAGTATCTACTGAGATAGAAAAGAGTAATGTTATGTTACGTGAGGAGATAGAAACAAATAATATTAAGATACGTAACGAGATAGAAGTTAATAATATTAAGAACCATGAAGAGCTTATATTACAAACCGAAAATATTCGGAAAGAGTTACAAGAATCTATCCAAGAAATTTCTGCCAGGAACGTAGAAAATTCTTCGATAGAAAATCCTGCTTTAAACCAGCTATCCCAGCAAGTGTAAAAAGATCATGCTGAGATAGTGAATATTAAAACTTTAATCTCTGATATCTATAATAATATTGAGACAGTCAGAGATAGTGACAACCAACAGTCGGCAGAATGTTCAAACTGTGGTGACAGTCGAAACGCGGAACTGTTAAACCGTGTGTCCAGTACTGAGTTCCAGTTACGCGAAATTAATAAACAGTTAGCAGAGTTCAATGCCAAAGATAATATGACTAACAGTAATAGCAGTTCTACCAACATTGCTAGGAACGATAGTCGTACCGCTAGTGAAATTTTAAGCGCTGACAATATAATTGTAGCACGCATGTTAGCAGATAATAAAAACGATGCGACTACTTCCTCGCAATGTGAAGTGAACAAAACAAGACCAGTTAATGATTGTGGAGGAAATTGTCATGCAATAGTGACCTCAGAAGCAGCAAATAAATTTCCGACCTTCAACCCAGAGGGTGGCTTGCATCCTATTATATTTGTAAAAGCCATAGAGAGTTCATTTCCTGTTAACTGGGATGATAGACGAAAAATACAATTTATAATCGGACAATTAGAAGCTAGTGCTACTGAATGGGCTATTTTAAACCGTAGTGAATTTAAGACATGGGATGATTTTATCACCCAATTAAAAAAAAAAAATATTGGTCAAAAGGAGAGCAACAACGTCTTACTCTTGAATTATTAGACCCACCCTATTATTCAAAACGTTTGGGAGGATTCAGAAAGTATTTTGAATGGCATTTAAATCGGGTAAAACTGATAGAGCATCCCATAATGGAAGAACATCTAATCAGGGTATTGATTAGTAGACTACCTTATTATGTTAAGGAAAAAATGATAGAAAGGGAATGGTCACGTCCGAGAGATTTATTAAATTACCTAGAACAGCTCGACAACTTAAACAAAGAAAAGGAGTACGAGCAACTTAGGAATAACCGAGAAAATAATGTTCGGAACAACGGCAATAATCGATTTGAGCCTCGCAAAGGCAACGACGCAAATCAAAGTCGTTTTTGTCAAGTTAAGAGACCCTATAAAGATACTGGTAGTATAGGGAATAAAGAAAGTGGTTCTAAGGTACGTAAAATACGTGGTCAATGTAATCAATCGAACACAAAACAAATAACGGATAATGGCGAGATCATAGGTGACATCATCATAGAAAATTCGGGAAACTAAAACCGTCCCTTAGTGCGGGTCTACTAAAGCGGACCGTAGATTTATTTTCTATACGACCCACTTGTAATTTTTCTTTAAATCGATCGGATAAAGATAGTATACAAGATGATCTCCTGTTTCAAGAGAATAACATACAGAAAGTAAGGAATTTTAAACCAGTCATCAAGGGTTTCATCAAAGATACAGAAGTAAATATCATTATTGATTCTGGTAGTGAGGTTAGTATACTATCTAAAGAATTATTTAAAATCAAGAGGAAATATTGGAAATTTCCAACGTTGCCAGTAAGTAATGTAAGAATTGTAGGGGTTACTGGCAAGAAAAGTCAAAACATCAATGAAGAAGTTTTTCTATCTTTTACAATTAACCAGCAAGCTTTCTCGCATTCATTTCTTGTAGTGGATAAATTAAATGTAGCCTTAATCTTAGGTGTTGATTGGTTATATAAGCATGAGGCTCTCTTGGATTTTAAGAATTCCACCCTTACAGTTTATGTAGGAAACCGTATAATAAGATTTAAGTTTGACCACCTCAAAGATGTGGATAATAATTATGAGTCTCTGCATCTTAAATACGTGGATGCCATGAACTTATCATTAGATTGTGAGGAGGTAGCAGACGAAGGTTATCATTCTGATTTCAATGATAGTATCTATAATGAAATAAACGATAAGTGTTATTCAAATACATTCCTCTCTCAGCAGGAGAAAGAAGAGCTTGAATTAGTATTATTAAAATATAAGTCAGTTTTTTCAGACAAACTTGGATGTATTAAAGACTATGTATGTAAGCTTAAGATTAAGAACCCAAAACCGTTCTTTAGGAAACCTTATCCAATTTCTGTGGAAGTAAAGGAAGTCTGTTAAGTATAAGTAAGTTTTTATACAGCTCACCGAAGAGAGATCTTTTATTGTGTATACAAAGGCAACATATATAGTACACTGTACTCCTCAGCGAATACACATAATGAATATGATGTGACTTATGTCGAGGGGTAGAGAGTCTATCCATATTAGGAGATATTCTCTATAAAATGAATTTATTAAATTTTTCTTTTAGTCTTAAGCTATAATAAGACTACAGAGGTACATATGAGATTTTAGCAGTAAATAGCAAAGGAAACTCGGATTGTAGTCGTAATAGGAATGGATGTTAGTTTATATTAAATGAAATGTGAACCATGAGGCGTCCGAAGCTACGGCTTGCGAGAACTTAGTGATGTGTCTTATATATAAGTTTGCATGGGCCAAACTTGACACTGTCACAGTTCTCATAGTTAGGTAATACTGCATCTATTATCCTAAAATACGTACGAAGGCCGAAAGGAAAACGCCGTGCCGATGTTTCAACGACAATGCAAATTAATCTTCTTATGACCTCATGTAATTAAGAAATATAGAGAATAATTCTAATCAGAAGAGAATATTTATTTATTTATATATTTCTTTCTTCATATACGTATGGTGAGGTAAGTACAAAGAGTGTACAAAAATACATTGGTATAGCCTAGTGAGGATGTCAACGGGTGACTGGAAAAATTTTACTTGAGGCGACGAAATGTAGAAAGCTTTATGGTAGTGTTTTAGTCATATCCACCGATTATGTAAGGAAACAAATTAAGAATTGTTAAGGTATATGATATCTTATTAAGACTAGTTCACTGTAATTGTGAATTTAAAGTACGAAAATAATAGAAGTAGGTGTAATTTCGAGCAGTTGGCAACGCGTCAGAGACGTTACGTTGACACAGCAACTGGTCGTATTATTTCGATAACGTCCATGATGAAGATGATTATTTATCGTTTTATCGATAGGTATATATTACGAGAATTATTAAACTGATTAGACTTATAATTTTATCGGTCAAATAATTTATTTACGAGATAGTTATTGAAGACATTGGGTTTATGTACGGTGTGTCCACTATAATAATATGTGGTTGATCCTTTTCTGACCTAACCATATTTCAACAATAAGAAAAATTCTCCTAAATTTGTTTAGAGGATAAATTGTATTTTTCGTACTTGAATTGAAATTAATTTAAACAAGCGCATCCTGATATGAAGGGAAGGAATTTATTCCATAGAATATCTAGGTAATAACGTCATGAGAAAATATTTGACACTGATTTATTACCGTTTGGATATTGTCAGACAATTATCATATGCACATAATGTTTTATATATATATATATATATATATATATATAGAATACACAGACATTCAGAGTCTATACATAAACTTTTTTTAAGAGAACAATAAACTATTTTCTTTTTTTAAGATAAAAGTGATGTAACATTCAGAATATTACATGGACAATAAGAGCCATGACTAACTACACTTGTTTGAAGTGACTCTCGTAGTGTTTGTGTGGAAACAGTGTAATGAATTAAAGAATGGCTCTGATAATTATAACGCACAGCTTATGAAGCAGGACTTCTTATCTAAAGATTAGTTCAAAGAAATTTATTTCATTCTTATTACCTGCTAAACTGAGCTTGCGGGTGGGGTATGTAGTGGGACGGATTATTGTCTCCGTTACTTATCTCATGTCAGCTCAGTTTGTGCAGGATAACTTACTTATATTTGTGTTCTTAAATGATTTTCATGTAAATGTTTAATGTTAAATGATTCTTAAAGAAGTTTTTTGTATGTTTTTTATGTTTCATGTGCTGTGAGGCGATTTAACCTACGAGGGCAACATCTTCGACGCCGATTCCAAGGAGTAAATATCCGGCCACATCAAGTCGCGGGTCGACGGCCACAAGGCAAGAAGATGTTGATCTCTGCGGTTATCGTCGCAAGAGTTGACATTATTATTGAAGTTTCATGTTCAAATAACAAATTTTAAAAGTCAGTTCCCTTTTGTCTGTCGATGACTACATATGTAATGTCTTAGAAAGTAATAAATGTTATCGTGTTTAAACTTGACGAAAGTGTCAGAGTACATCATTTATGAAGAATTATTTTACGATGAATAATATATTAATGAAATGATTTAATTTAAATATTCTTCAATCTGAAGGGAGATTCTTATGAATTTTTATTGGTGGGAAAGTTACGTCAAGAAGACTTCGATAAATGTTTTTGTTTATAACTTTGGTTAATCGATCATACACATTGATCGATAATCATTGAAGAAATATTATTATTTTTTTATCTGTGGCTATAGCAACGACCACAAACTGAAGAATTTCTTTTGACCGTCTTATCTATGAGCCGGCCGTGGTGGCCGAGGTGACTGAGGCGCTCCAGTCACGGTCAGCACGGCCACTACGGTCGGGGGTTCGAATCCCCCCTCGGGCATGGATATTTGTGCCGTCCTAGTCAGTAAGTAGTTCATAAGTAGTTTGTAAGTTTAGGGACTGATGACCCCGTAGTTAAGTCCCATAAGCTTAACAAGCATTTGAACATTTTTTTTCTTATCTATGAGAGAACTTAGAAATATTTTAACAAGAGTGACAGTTAAAGACTTCTTCCCTCGGCGCAAGAATCTGATTTTGAAATATTGCAACGTATAAAGATTTTACATGAACATTTATTTTATTTTATTTTTATATAAATTTTTATGGGCGAGTGGACACCTCAAGGATTACGAAGTCTGACACGGCCACATTCAACCCTAATCATACAAGACGAGTGCTTTTGAGGATAAGGTTTTAGCACACGTTCCGCCGCACTAAGAGGTCGTTCGGCCGCAATGCTCCTCGACTCCAAAACTGCTGTCTTGTTCTTGTGAAAGTTGACTATAGCTCTTTGCTAGCTATTTCTCACCCCTCCTACTTTCAGAATTTGAAAGGCTGAATTCCAGTCAATATTGTCGAAATCCTTCTTCAGATCTACAAATGTTAAAAACGTAGGTTTCCCTTCATTAATCTATATATATATATAGTAGTGTAGTAATAGTAGTAGTGTAGTATTAGTAGTAGTGTATTTATTGCCTTCCGTATTCCTGCATTACTCCTAAATCCAAACTAATCTTCCCCTAGGTCGGATTCCATCAGTTTCTTCATTCGTCTGTAAACAATTAGTATTTTGCATCCATGACTTATTAAACTGATAGTTCTGTAATTTTCACATTAGATAGCATTTTATTTCATGGGAAATGGAAGTACTATATTCTTCTTGAAGTCGGATGGTATTTCCCCTGTCTCATACATCTTGCATACCAGGTGGAACAATTTCTACTTACGATATCAGCAATTCAGACGTAATTTCATTTACTCCAAACGCTGTCGCGTATTGACAGATAAATATTTGTCATTCCTTTTATTTTGTTCCAAAATTTTCTCAAAATTTCTGTTTTTAGTCCGTTTCGACTTCCTTTGCCGGATACCACATTAGCAGTTTCAATTCATCGAACATTTCATCTACAGTTAAGCTGTATTACATAGGCTCCCGTCTATCGTTGCATTTCCCTTCAGAAAATATTAATAACATTCAAAGAAATAAATCTTCCATGCTGTTTCTCCTCGTTTTTCCAATTAATTGTACGTCTCCAATTTCGCGAACTAATTTATCGTGTTTATTTTGTCATCACATTACAGTGGATTTCTTTTCTTTATGTTCATTACTCTGTAATTTCCGTTTTTAATATCTTCTTACCATCGCGTTACTTAGTTTATATTTTTTCGCTATGAGAAGTACATACGAAACGACCTGTTCGTACTTAAGAAATATTATTGATCGGAAAGCTCCGTACGGGCAGATCCACTGCTAACAGCCATTCTAATGCGTCACGTTTAAGCCAATTAAACCTTCATGTGGTTCAGCAAAACTCGTTTTGTCTAGCTAAAACTAATTTTCCCTAGTTTTCACTGTTAAATAGCAGTAAATTGTAGTTGTAGCTAAGCATTCAATAAAAACTATTTTATTTAGTAATAGTAGTTTGTAACTAACATCGTGTTTCCACTACAACAATTGTCACTTTCGTGGTTTTGACCCTCTTCGTTAGTACACATATTAACTTTTCTCTTAGCCTCTTCATTCGAAATTTGACGCGGATTTTCAGTGCCCACCAGTTCCATTATTTCCATCTGTGATTCCCCTGTAGATTAAAATGATGGGTCCACAGACGCTTCCACCTGGCTCAGGAGCATCATCATTGCTGTCAACCTGAATGAGCTCCAGTGAGTTGTGACGTATTCGCCCCGTCCACAGTTTCGTGTCTCTTTCATGGTCGGGTTGATGATTACTCGAGATTTCCGGAATCAGATGTGATGTCAGCTTCATCTCTCCTACTAGCCTGGGCTTCACTATTAGGTACTTGATCAGTTTTACCCGTTCCTAAAACGTACTCTTTCCACTCTGTGGCTATTCCATCTCAGATCGGGTGACAAATGAGGAAATTGACATATATTTAAGATCAATATATTTCTTACGCTTGTACCGACTTAAAGGAAAACACACGCTATATAGTTGCTTCTGGAATGTTCCCTAGTTTTCGTGCTAAAATTTGGTACAGTTTGTGTTAAGTTATGTTTGCATGCCGTGTACCTCAGGAACTTTAAATCGGATTTCAGTGATCTTCGACTATTTCTAACTCCGAATGTGAGTTGTTTGTTCAAAAATGTTTAAATGTTTGTAAATCTATCGGACCACACTGCGTGGTGATCAGTCCGTAGCTTACAAACTACTTAAACTAAGGTAAACTAACATAAGGACAACACACACACACACACACACACCCATGCCCCCAGGGAGGACTCGAACCTCCGACGGCGAGCAACCACGCGCTCCGCAGAGAGGCGCCATAGACCGCTCGGCTACTCCACTAAGGCTGAGTTGTTTGATTGAGGTATATAAGAATAACATAACAGTAATCAATTGAAATTTAAAAAGTCTGTTATTCATGTATAAAACATATACGATATTTTCCTAAATATTAAACGCGCTTATTTTTTTAACCTCTTTCTATTACACACTGATTTCAGTTGTGAATTTTATACAGCCCCTTGTGTGTGGCGTGGAAAACTCCAACTGAATAATAAATACGAAAGCTCGCGCTGTATTTCGATTACGATGGACTGCCGTGAAAAATAAACAGAAACGCCCTCGTATGCTTATCTTTGATGGTCCGGAATCAGATGTGATGTCAGCTTCAACTCTCCTACTAGCCTGGGCTTCACTATTAGGTACTGGATCAGTTTTACCCGTTCCTAAATCGTACTCTTTCCACTCTGTGGCTATTCCATCTCAGATCGGGCGACAAATGAGGAAATTGACTTATATTTAAGACCAATATATTTCCTAAGCTTGTACCAACTTAAAGGAAAGCACACGCCATATAGTTGCTTCTGGAATGTTCCCTAGTTTTCGAGCTAAAATTGGGTAAAGTTTGTGTTAAGTTGTGTAGTTTCTACTACTTGTTTTCTACAGCTCTCCTTACAGGTACCACAGAAATATATAACAATGTAGTTTTTAATTCGATTGCTGAATATTATCGTGGTATAATTGTATTCCATTTAAAAAGATGTTTTCCAGAAAAATTATGTAAAATTTTAGATCTAAAAGTACCTAATGAATATCGCCTCAGAACTACACAATATTACCTTTGTTCTAAGTCTGTTTGAGAATTTGGATAGTTTCTGGCAACGAGTCTCAGAAACGCATGATTTATTAATAACTAGCTTATATGCCCGTGCTTCGCAGCGGTTGTTAAAGAAGGGCCTTAGCATATCGTGAATTTTTTAGGGTTCCGGACCTCAGTCAGAAAATATAGAATCCTTGTTGGATCGTTCTGTCAATAAACTCACTTGTCCTAGCCAAGATGTCAAATGTAAGCAAAAGTCATTGTCCAAAACGAAGAATCTTCATAAAGAATTCTGGGACCGCACAATCCTTTGCTTTTTAGCCGCTCGTGTCTGTTAAGAAAGATGAAAGTTACTAATAAAATGAATATTAATTATATTTATTTGTGTGTGTGTGTGTGTGTGTGTGTGTGTGTGTGTGTGTGTGTGTGTGTGTGTGTAATGATTTAAAACTGAATTGCTGCGTATCTGAACTTATATGGAACAGATTGCATGCTGTAAGACTGTCACTGATTATCAATAACTAACGACAAATAAAAATTCTCATTAAAAGAAACTGATGATTAAAAACAAGATCATACTGAGACCCGTTTCTGAATTTAAAGCCACCTAACTGAACACTGAATATTAAACCATCTAACTGAACAATGAATTTAAAGCCACTTACTGAACACTGATTATAAAGCCACCTAACTGAACACTAAACACAGTGAACAGATTGTGAAAGAAATTACAGACACATACTTCGAGAAGACAACATCATGCAGTCTGCCAACAGCATGCAGGCTGCCAACAGCATGTAGACTGGTACGATAACAATCCATGATCGGTAAATAATTATGTAATATTTTAATGGGATTGTCTTCACCCAAAAATCAAAAACATTATCCTTAGTCCTGTATGAAATCTAATTACCTACTGAGAAACATTGTGAACTGACTGTGTGAAAATTGTGCTGCAGAATAAGTGTGTGAGTGAAACCTCCCATTCCCAAAATATAAATAAATTGAAACTGATTTAGTTATTCACGGCCCTAGTATAAAAAATGCTTTCTCGTTTTAATATGGTTAACTGAAGCTAACACAAATTTTGAAGTCAAACCACATCTGAGCAATTGTAGCTGCGTAATGAATAACATTACTGTGCACTGCAATATAGATCCGATTACCAAGTGGAGTACTTTGTTACGAAATCCAAATTTTTTGTTAGTTATGCCATTTGAGAAATTAATAATGAGAAAGATGTTGAATAGTACCAGGAGAATTTTAACTGCGAGAATAAACCAGCAGCGGACTGAATCAGGTACCAGAAGAAAAATATAGCTTTTTGTTTCATTTCAAATTACTCTTCACACAAATCATATTTCGAATTAACTCATTAAAGGAAGTGATCTGCAATCTAGAAATTGAAATTCTCCCACACTGCTTAATCTTGAGGATCAGGATGAATGACTAACAAAGCATCTACGTTTATATAGTTATATTTACCTTACTCCATGTCACATTTCACATATACTGCTTTGTAATAAAACTCTTCAGTTTGATGTAAATTTACATAGAATTTAGGTTCCAAACATTTCCATCAGATTAAACACAGACTAACAACTGCACAACACTAACTCCCGCACAAGGCTCACTGGTGAATGCTACTGACTGGCTGAGACAATAATATACTCTTAGGTATCCACAGATATACGATAATGAGGTTAACAAGAAACATAGTATACATGAAATGCAGGTGGAATCGAAGTCAAAGTATCTAATATTTAGATGTAAGTCAAAGAGGCTAACAGGAAACATAATATATATAACATGAAAGTGAAGCGAAATTAAGATATCGGGGATAAGCCCCTCTCAAGGACTCGAACGTTTTACATGCATTTCTAAATGTACGGTACCTAAACTCACCGAAATCACAAAAAAAAAAAAAAAAAAAAAAAAAAAAAAAAAAAAAAAAAAAATTTACACACGTCGCATTGTCTTTGTAAAGAAAGTATTCTTACATAAACGAAAACAACCGATAATGACTAAGGAATGTTTTAAACATAAATGAAACCTACCAAAAGTATCAAACAAATGTTAAGTTTTTAATACACAAAGCGTCATGAGTAACTGTCTGTTCAGTGTTTTTTGGTATTCGTAGTTGCTGTACTACGCCATACGCCATATTTATTACGCAGCAGCGGTGTCTATTACATCTTTCTTGGATAAAGTGCCTCTCTAGTATCAATTTAACCTTCAATTTACCCGCGAAACCCCATGAAAGCTCGTGTAGTACTTTTGGAGATTAGCCTTTGCAGATAGACACCGACTGCTTTTAGACAAATGTTTAAATTATGTCTTTATTTTCTCTGATCCGATTTTGATGAAATAAAGCGTGTATCCAACAGCACGAATGCTCAAGTTACGACTGAAAGTCCTATGAAAATTCGTCAGGTAGTTTTTGGGGGTAAACGTGTTCAAAGAGACAGATATGACGATCGTAGATACAAAACTTTAAATTACGATATCTTCTTTTTCCGTCATTCCACTTTTATGAAACGTAGTTGCCCGATGTAAATCCGTGAATTAGTTTAGGAGATTAGAAATTTGTTATAGATAGCTGTACATTCGTGCTTCGCAACGGATGTTAAAAAAAGAATACCGTCACTTGTTGCAGAGAACTACACCATAGTTATGAGCATGAAAAAATCAGCATTGCGTTCTACTAGTTATTTGGTTACTACTTAACTAACAGGGCTTCTATTTGTTCTTTACTGTACTAAACTGTTTTCTAGGCATTTCCAAACAGAAGAGACTAATAAGTACGCGCCGAAATCAGAAAGGAAACTACATAAATTCGATATTTCTTACAAAGAATTCTTATTGAATGAAAATGTCGATAGGCGCGAAGGAACGTCATTACTTCTTAAATTAAAATTACACCGTCTAAAATGAACTTCTTTTCTTTTTTTGACATTGCAAAGCATATGGCCTAAAGCTAGCCGGCCGCGGTGGCCGAGGGGACTGCGGTGCACCAGTCACGGTCCGCAGGGCCACTACGATCGGGGGTTCGAATCCCCCCCTCGGGCATGGATATTTGTGCCGTCCTTAGTATTAGCTTGATAGCAGCACGTATTCCTCTATTCAGATCTTGTTTTATGACGGCTGTTGTATTCATGATCCGATCCGAATGACCAAATCGGGCCGGCCGCAGTGGCCGAGCGGTCTGCGGCGCGCCAGTCACGGTCCGCACGGCCACTACGGTCCGAATCCCCCCTCAGGCATGGATATTTGTGCCGTCCTTAGTATTAGCTAGTTCATAAATAGTTTGTAAGTTTAGGGAGTGATGACCCCGTAGTTAAGTGCCTTAAGCTCTACAAACATTTGAACAGTTGGCTAAAGCTAGGAAAAAATATTCTTTGTGTCGTACCTGGGTTAAATATTACTTACAGTGTCAGCGGTTTATTTTGCTATTGTTGGCAACGAATCAGTGAACCAGTGGCGGATAGAGAATTTGTTTCTGGAGGAGGGAGCACAATCCTGATGAGGGTGAACATGTCCTTAAGGGCTTTGTGAGGCTAATTTTAAAACACACACACACACACACACACACACACAGACACACACACACATTATTAACTGTTATAGGAAACACACAAAATATGTTCCAAAGCCACAGTCGCTTCTTATAAAAAAAAGACTTTTTTATTCACTTCCATCTAACTACCAATGCACTATTAGTTTCTGCGCACTATGGCGTCATTTTCAAATGACTATGATCAAAAAAATATTCAGTCACATTAAACGTGTAAATTTTCCAAATTTAACGCAAAATAATAAAACAATAATGCTCTGTGTTCTGCTGCAGGCACACTTGTTTCATCCTTCATCATCATAAAGGATGAAACGCCAACAGCTACAAATTGGGCATTTAGCCGCTGAATTTAATTCAACATGTAACTGATTCTGAGCTTCGCCAGGTGGTTATATGCAAATCCCTAAAGAGAAGAAGCCATGCGAAACTGGCAACTTTGGAATAATTGTACTATAAGACTGAATAAGACTGACCACTTGAAAACTCAAACAATTGTACAATATGGTCGAAAAGTGTTTTGTACATATCAAATGAGCCAAATGATTTAATGGCGACTGTACAAACATGTAGCACATATTGTTTCAAAAAGAAGTTCAAATGTTCGTAATTCGAAGGGAGCAAACTGCTAAGGTCATAGGTCCCTAGTCTTACCATCTACTTTAACTTCTTCTAAGGACAACACACACACCCAGGCCCGAGGGAGGACTCGAAACTCTGGTGGGAGTGGATGTCTACTCCATGACGTTGCGCCCCAGATCACACGGCCATTCTCGTGCGGCGCACATGGTGTGATAAATTATTAAACTTATCACTGTTTAATGTGGTTCAATCATTGTAATATTTTTTGTAATCATAAGAACTTGAGAATGACCCCATAGTGCGTCGAAGGTGGAAGTATATTAATTTGAGAGGTGAAGACGATTTGACTTGGTGATGTCAGTAGCAGAACACATCTGCACTACTTGAAGGACATCCATTTATTTCAGATTGCCATCAACCTTACGCTACCCCTAGACGCGAAATATTACTTCACACATTGTTACGGGTAACGTTTCGAACACTGCGACGCTGTCTTCCGCACACTGCTCTTCGCCTCCCGCCAGCCATGGCACACGCATCCTTCCGCTGCCAACAGCCAGCGCACGAATCGTCAATTTACCGTGGATAAACAATACTGTATCCGGCGTAGCTGTTTCATTATCAAACAATGCAGGAATTGGAAAAACAGCGTATCCTAAAACGTCGCCACGGGTCAGAAACAAGCAGCCAGTAAATACGAGTATGTCGCACTAAGTTTGATATTCCCTCAAAACCTAAAATCAGATTTCCTGTGTTTGCGTTGTACTGACTCAATGTCTTCTTAATTCTTTGTAAAGTTGTTATGCATGCAAAACGAGATAATTTTTCAAGAAAGCTTTTGGGATCAATAAAATTACACTTAGAACTTCCTGGCAGATTAAAATTGTAGGCCAGAAACGGGATTCGAAACAGGGACCTTTGCCTTTCGCGAGCATGCGCTCTAGCATCTGAGCTATCCTGGCACGCTTCACGGTCCGTCCACAAAACTTTACTTCTGACAGTACCTCACCTCCTACTATCTAAACTTCACAGAATTTCTCCTGCGAACGTTTCAGGAAAGCACTCTTAATTCTATAAACATCCCTTAGGCTGTGGCTAAGCCATGTCTCTACCACATCCTTTCTTCCAGGAGTGCTAGTGCTGCAAGGTTCGCAAGAGGACTTCTGTGAAGTTTGGAAAGTAGGAGGTGAAGAACAGGCAGAAGTACAGTTGTGGCGACGAACTGTGAAGACTGTCAGCAAAGTTCAGTCGGTAGAGCGCTTGCCAGCGATAGCAGGTTCGAATCCCGGGTACAGCACACAATTTTAATCTGCCAGGAAGTTACATGCGCACACTTCACTGCAGTGTGAAAATTTGATTCTGAAAATTACACCTGCCTATGTTTCAAGAATAATTTCTACTACCATGAAAATCCTTTGTATCTGGTGTGTGGAATAATGCCGTAGAAATTTCTTATTTGCTCCAATTACTGGAAAATCAAAACGTGTGCGCTTGCCCGCGAAAGGCAAAGGTCCCAGGTACGAGTCCCGGTTCCGGTACACAATTTTAATCTTCCAGGGAGTTTCATCAAATAAAACTGTTTATAATGGGTGGGAGTACCATTTCTTAGTGTCTAGGAAAAGAATCAGATAAACCGTTTACCGAAAACATCTGAATGCGCCAGCCTGAACGCAGCCCTTGAAATTCATAGTTTTTTTTTTCATAGTTAAATCCTTTAACTTTATTTACATATGAGTAAAACATACAGAATAGCTCATTTATCTCCCAAGCAACCACGAAACAATAAACAACTTTTATTTATTTTTATCGTAAATTACTGATCAAAAAAGAGCAAGAAGCAATTAAGTGGAAGCATAACACAAAAAGTCAAATTACGTTATGTTAATTACAGCGATTTTGCATTTTCAAACTCACTGCCCGTAAGTAAATGTTAATTATTCTAATGCCCCTGTGCTCCCTCCCCCTGAATCCGCCCTTGCAACGAACTGTTAACTTAAGGAGGATAATTAATTTACTGACCAGAACAGCATACATTATTTATTTCATCGTGAATATAAAGAATTATTCCCCTCATTCTACGTGATTAATTTTTGAAAAAGGATTCAACGGCTGTTGCCAACATCAGCACACAATTCCGCCGCCGTAAGTAAAACTGTACCCCTTCTTGTAGTGTAGTACACCATAGTTATGAGAATAAAAAACGCAGCATCGCCATAATTAGTTATTTGGTAAACTTTGCTATACTACGCTGCAATTAAAGCATAGCACACAGCAGAAACTACAAATTACTATATCTTTTCTTCCCGTGATCCGAATTTGATGAAATTAAGTTCATATGTTTCCCCAAGGTACTCTCAGTTGACCTATGAAATCACAAGAAAGTTTGTATAGTACCTTTGGTGATTTGATGTACTACACGATACTTATAAGCATAGTATACACATAAAACTTCAAGTTACGATATATTTCCTTCCTCTAACCCGAGTTTGATGAAATGAACCCAAACTATTCTCAATTTACCTGCGCAAGCCCATGAAAGTTTGTGTAGTACTTTTGGGGATTATCCTCAACAAATAGACATAGCCGATGGCTTTAAAACAAATGATTAAATTAGGATATCTTTATTTTCTTTGATCCGATTTTAATTATTGAAGCCTTTATGTAACCGTACGATACGCTCAAGTTACGTGTGAAAACCCATGAAAATTTGTCAGGTAATTTTGGAGATAAACGTGTTCAAAGAGACAGACATGACGGTCGTAGATAAAAAATTTCAAATTGCAATATTATTTTTTTCGTGATCCGACTTTTATAAAACGAAGTCTATATGTTGTCCAGAGTTACGCACAAGTTACCTGTGAAAACCCCATGCAAATTTGTGGTTTTGAAAAAAAAAAATGTTCAAATGTTTGTATAGCTTATGGGACCTAACCACGGGGTCATCAGTCCCTAAACTTAGAAACTACTTATCAACCAGCTAACACTACGGACGGCACAAATATCCATGCCCGAGGGGGGATTCGAACCCCCGACCGTAGTGGCCGTGCAGTCCGTGACTGGAGCGCCTCAGTCCCCTCGGCCACCGCGGCCGGCGTGGTTTTGAAGATAAGTTTTTTAGTAGTTGAACAAACAGACAGGTCGCTTACCGGAAACACTTAAAATTATGATATCTTTTCTATCCGTCATCCGATTTAGATAAAATTATGCCTTTATGTTCACCCAAACTATTCTCATGTTTCCTGCGCTTGAAGATTCGTCCAGTAGTTTTGAAGACTGAAGTGAACAGCGACAGGCCTACATTTACAGATTTATTATTAGTATAGATGATAGCGTTAAAGAGTCCAGAAGGACGTTTTATCACAGCGTAGAATTTGAGGAGATAATTAACGTCTTCTTTAGATTGCAGGAAAATGAAAGCCGAGGAAAAACTGAGTTTTTTTTTTCCTGACTGGTTTGAGGCACCTACACCTAACGGTGGTGATACATATTTTGGGTATCGCTATTGTGTTCAGAATTACTGTTTACAGGTTTCTCATTAAAAAATACATAAGAAAATTTATTTCAGCTGAATTAGAGCCATTTGTGCTAACATTTATTCATGTTGCGTGGTCCAAAAATAATTAAATAATTCGCAGTCTATGTTGCGAATTATGTAATTATTCACCACTGTTGCTGCACCAGCCGCCACCACCACCATGGAATGGAATGAAATCTCGAAAAATAAGTTTATGTTTACCAAGGTGCTTCGAAAATGGAATTGTCTTAGGGATCAGCCCTGTTGACCATGTACCGTGTCATTAAATATGAAGTATACTAATAACTACTCTTTGTATTTAATGTATTCTTGATGCCTCCCACTCATGTTACCGATGAGGTCATATTTAAATTCAATTTTGTTAATTTTCTTTTCCATTTCGGCAGGGAACTGATATCGATCCGTACAGACGCCATTCCAAATTGTATACTTGTTTCATAAGTCAAAAACTTCAGTTTTATTGTTTTGCTTCTAGATTCCATGGTGAGACACGGCCATTTCGTTAACTTCGCATCGATTAGACTAACGGTAACTTAGAAACGGAGGCTGTTCCTATGTTGTTGTTATAGTCTTCAGTCCGGAGACTGGTTTGATGCAGCTCTCCACCCTACTCTATCCTGAGCAAGCCTTTTCATCTCCTCATAAGAACGGCAACCCACATCCACTTGAATCTGCTTACTATACGCGTCTCTTGGTCTCCCTCTGCGATATTTCCCCCACACACTTCCCTCTAATGCTAAATTTACGATTCCCCGATGTCTAAGAATGTGTCCTACCAAGCGATCCCTTCTTTTAGCCAGGGTATGCCAAAAATTCCTTTTCTCACCAATTCTGTTCAGTACTTCTTCATTGGTTATGCGATCTACCCACCTAATCTTCAGCATTCTTCTGTAACACCACATTTCAAAAGCCTCTATTCTCTTCCTGTCCGCACTGCTTATCGTCCATGTTTCACTCCCGTACAAGGCAACACTCCACACAAATGCCTTCAGAAAAGACTTCCTTACACTTAAATTAATATTCGATGTTAGCAAATTTCTCTTTTTCAAAAATGCTTTTCTTCCCATTGCCATTCTGCATTTTATATCCTCTGTACTGCGACCATCACATGTTATTTTACTACCCAAGTAACAAAACTCATCTACCACCTTCATTGTTTCGTTACCTAATCTAATTCCTTCAGCATCGCCCGATTTTCTAAGACCGCATTCCATTATTTTTGTTTTGCTCTTGTTAATTTTCATTTTATATGCTATCTTCAACATACTGTCCATTCCATTCAACTGCTCTTCCAGGTCCTTTGCTGTCTCTGACAGAATTACAATGTCATCAGCAAAACGCAATGTTTTTATTTCTTCCCCCTGTACTTTAATACCTATTCCAAATTTTTCCTTGCTTTCCTTCACCGCCTTCTCGATGTACAAATTGAATAACATCGGAGAAAGGCTACAACCCTGTCTTACTCCCTTCCCAACTGATGCTTCCCTTTCATGCCCTTCGAGTCTAATAACTGCGGTCTGGCTTTGGTACAAGTTATAAATAACTCTCCTTTCCCTATATTTTACCCCTGCTGACTTCAAAATTTGAAAGAGTGTATTCCAGTCAACAATGTCAAATGCTTTCTCCAAATCTACAAAGGCTAAAAATGTAGGTTTGCCTTTCCTTAATCTGTCTTCTAAGATAAGACGTAAGGTAAGTATTGCCTCCCGGGTTCCTACGTTCCTCCTGAATCCAAACTGATCTTCCCCGAGGTCAGCTTCTACCAGCTTTTCCATTCTCCTGTAGATAATTCGTGTTAAAATTTTGCAACCATGACTTATCAAACTGATGGTTCTGTAATTTTCACACCTGTCTGCGCCCGATTTCTTTGGAATGGGGATTATCACATTTTTCTTAAAGTCTGAGGGTATTTCGCCTGTCTCATAAATCCTACACACCAGTTCAAATAGTCTTGTCATGGCTGGCTCTCCCAGAGACTTTAATAGCTGTTCCTATGTAAACTGTAAATGTAGACAGCCCATTCGTACTCAAAAGTAAGCCGCGGTGGAATGGCCTAGCGGCGGATGAAACGCTACGAATAAAAATATACAGGATAATTAACTTCGCGAGATCATGACAGTAATTTTTGTTAAGGAGTCACAATTCAAGTTTATTTCAAGAATCTCCTTTTATGTCACTCAGCATAAGATAAAATCTAGGTAAACAAACTTCGTACTACGCTAGTGCTACGGCACCTCAACCCCGTAGTTTTTAAGTTTTAAAAGCATTTCAGGATAATGTCAACAGACCTGCCGCAGGAAGAGGAGGAGCAGAAGAAAGGAGATGAACACCGACGACGCCGAGAGGAGAAGTACACCGACTAATTTTAAGTAAACACAAACATTCCACTACGACACACCCGGAGCAAAATATGGAGATATCGCATGCCAATATTCTAAAGATTATTGAGATGCAATACTATGAGCACGATAGGCAAATGTTCAAACGTTTGTAAAGCTTATGGGACTTAACTACGGGGTCATCAGTCCCTAAACTTACAAACTACTTATGAACTACTTACGAACTAGGACGGCACAAATATCCATGCCCGAGGGGGGATTCGAACCCCCGACCGTAGTGGCCATGCTGACCGTGACTGGAGCGCCTCAGTCACCTCGGCCACCGCGGCCGGCGCACGATAGGCCACAAGGAAGCACAATAGCATGCTAATAATACGACCAGACTGTACACGGATGCCAGGCCCCAGTGATATCCGGCGAGAGTAGCGAACCGCCGCAGTGGATTTAACTCATTGTTGAGCGCGTAAAAACCACGACTCAGGTTACATTTTGTATGTTTGCAGTAAGAAGTGTTGTTGCATTTGATACTGTAGTTCACAAATTTCACTGAAAATTTTCTGTCTATCCGTGCCGCGACCTCCTACACTCACGTCTGTCTCTATCGCTAAATTAAATCTCTTACACTAAATCTCCAATTTATGTCTGAAATCCAATTGATGGGCTTGTCTGGTCGTGCCTTTACTTGTAATATCATGTCGGACCTTTACTAGTAAAATCATATCGTACCTTTATTTATGTAATCATATCGTATCTTTGAATAATTAGCTTATCCACACACATGAACCACAGAGGTGAGGTGCCTTACACGTCTCAGCGATGCAGATATCGTAACGTAGGTGCATCCACACAGGAGGGGTATCTGTGGAGAGGCCAGACAAACGTGTGGTTCCTGAAGAGGGGCAGCAGACTTTTCAGTAGTTACAGGGGCAACAGTCTGCATGATTCAATGAGCTGGCCTTGTAACATCAGCTAATATGGTTTTTCCATGCTGTTACTGCGAACGGCTGAAAGCAAGGGGAAACTACAGTCGTTATTTTTCATGTAGTAGAGCTGCATGTCCTCGGGAAAAGTAAGTTGGGTAGAATATTCCAGAGACAAAATAGTCCCCCATTCGGATCTCCAGGCGGGGACTACCCAGGAGGATGTCGTCGTCAAGAAAAACAAAACAGGCATTCTATGGGTTGGATCGTGGAATGTTCTAACCCATAATCGAGTAGGTAAATTGGAAAAGAGAAATGAATAGGTTAAAGGTAGATATGGTAGGGATTAGTGAAGTTAGGTGGCAGGATGAACTGGATTTCTGGACAGGTAAGTACAGGGTTTTAATACAAAATAAGTTAGTGGTAACGCAGGAGTAGGTCTGATAGTGAATAAAAAATATGAATGCGGGTAAATTACTATGAACAGCATAGTGAACGCATTATCGTAGCAAAGATAGACACAAAACCAACACCACACAATAGTGCAAGTTTATATGTCAACTAGCAAGGCCGATGATGAGGATATTGAAGAAATGTATGAGGATATAAAAGAAATCATTCAGAAAGTTAACGGAGACGAATAATTGATTGTGGCAGGAGACTGGAACTCGGTAGTAGGAAAGGGAAGAGAAGGAAATGTAGTATGTGACTGGGAAAAAGGAATGAAATAGGATATCACTTGATGGAATTTTGCGCAGATCACCAAAACTTGGTTTAATCATCATGAATGAAGGCTGTATACGTGGAAGAGACCAGGAGACACTGGAAGGTACCAGATTGACTTTATAATGGTAAGTAATAGGTTAAGAAACCAGGTTTCAAACTGTAAGACATATCCAGGGACATATATAGACTCTGATCATAACGTGTTGGTTATGAACTGCAGATTAAAACTTAAGAGACTGCTGAAAGTAAAAACGTTAGGAGATGGAACCTGGACAAATGGAAGGAACCAGAGGTGGTTGAGAGTTTCAGAGGTAGCATTAGGCAATGATTGGCTGAAACAAGAGAAAGTAATACAGTAGAAGAAGAATGGGTAGCTGTGAGAGATAGGGTATCGAAGGCAGCAGAGGATCTTATAGGCAGAAGGACAAAGCCTAATAGAAATCCTTGGATAACACAGGATATACTGAACTTAATTGATGAGAGGAGGAATTATAAAAATTCAGCAAGTCTGAAAAATGAGATTGACAGGAAGTGCAGACAGGCTAAGCAGGAGTGGCTAGACGACAAATGCAGAACCGTAGAAGAATGCATAACTAGGAGAAATATAGATACCGCCTACAGGAAAATAAAAGAGATATTTGGAGACAAGAAAAGCAGTTGTATGAATATCATGAACTCAGACGGAAAACCAGTACTAAGCAAAGAGGAGGAAAGCTGAACTGTGGATGGAGTATACAGAGGGCTTATAAAAAGGAAATAAACTGCGAGAAGAATTTGACAGAGCGCTGAAGGACGTGAGTCGAAACAAGGCCCCTGGAGTAGATGATATTCCGTCTGAACTGCTGATATTGTTAGGAGAGCCAGTCATGAAAGAATTGTTCCATCTGGTATGCAAGATGTATAAGACAGGGGAAATATCCTCCGACTTCAAAAAGAATATTCTAATTTCAATTACAAAGAAACCAAGTGCATACAGATGTGAAAATTACAGATCTATCAGTTTAATACGTCATGGTTATAAAATACTAACACGAATTATTTACAGACGAATGGAAAAAATTGTGGATTTCAACCTCGGGGAAGATCAGTTTGGATTTAGGAGAAATGTAGGGACACGGGAGGCAATATTCACATTATAACTTATCTTAGAAGATAGGCTAAGGAAAGGGTAACCTACGTTTTTACCTTTCGTACAGTTGGGGAAAGCTTTTGACAATGTCGAGTGGAATACACTCTTTCAAATTATGAAGATAGTAGGGGTAAGAATATAGGGAGCGGAGAGCTATATTCAACCTATATGAAAACTAGACAGCAGTTATTACAGTCGAACGGCAAGAAAGGGACGCAGAGGTTAAGAAGTGAGTATGACAGGGTTGTATAGCCTTTCCCCATTGTTGTTCAATCCGTACACTGAGCAAGTAATGAAGGAGTGCAAGGAGAAATTTGTAGTGAGAATTAAAGTTCAGGGAGAAGAAATATAAACTTGGCGGTTTGCCGATGACATAGTAATTTTGTCCGAGACTGCAAAGGATCTGGAAGAGCAATTTCATGGAGTGGTCAGTGTACTGAAAGGAAGATATAAGATGAACATTGGCAAGAGCAAAACGAGGGTAATAGAATGGAATGTCAGAAAATTAGGTGATGCTGAAAGAATAAGATTAGGTAATGAGACAATAAAAGTAGTAAATGAGTTTTGTTATTTGGGTATCAGGATAACTTCTGATAGCCGAAGCAAAGAAGATATAAAATGCAGAATGGCTATGGGAACAAAAGCATTTCTAAAGAAGAGAACATCCAATATTAATTTAAATGTTAGGAAGTCCTTTCTGAAAGCATTTGTCTGGATTGTAGCAATGTATGGCAGTGAAACGTGGACGAATAGGAGTTCAGACAAAAAGATGACAGAAGCTTTTGAAATGTGGTCCTAATACGAATGATAAAAATTAGATGGGTAGACCACGTAACTAATGAGGAGGTGCATAACCGAATTGGGGAGAAAGGGAGTTTCTGGCATATCCTGTCTAAGAGAAGGGATAGATTGGTAGGGCACATTCTAAGACATCAAGGAATTGTCAACTTAGCATTAAAAGGAAGTGTGTGGAGTAAAAATCGTAGTGGGAGACCGAGGGACGAATACAGTAAGCAGATTCAAAAGGATGTAGGTTGCCGAACGTATTCTCCGATGAAGAGACTTGCACAGGACAGGTAGCGTTGCGAGCTGCGGACTGAAGACCACAACAAGAACAAAACAACAACATTACATGGGTAATATAGGACAATGAATTTTCAATGGCGCTAGACATAATTTTTATATAGCCCTTAAAATTGATACACTTAAGACCAGTCTTAAATGTCTTTAAATGAATAATTGTTTTGACTAGATTTGCAAATCTTGTATTCAGAGAATGCTTAACTACCAATGTCAATTTTAATAAGTCCTGATAACAAAGTTATACCCCCGATATTGTCTCAATGCAAACCAATATTCTCAAGTTACAAATTGTAATTCAAAGAGAGCGCTGGTAAGAATTATTTACGGCACACAAAACGCCCATCTGACATGAACGTAGGAAAATTCGTCAAAATGCGGATATGAAATTTTATGTAATTCTCAGATGATACTTTCAATCTTCCAATGTACTATTTTTATTGTAAAAACTGTTTATTTGTTTATGGACTATGTAAAAAGATTATAAATTACTCAAGGCATAACTATGCACTGCTAAAGACGAAATGTTGGAACAAAAGGCTGAACATTAAGTTAGTAAAATGGGTGGCAATCATGAACTTTTAGTGTGACTTGTACCCGTCAACTTAGTGACAGTGACTTTCATACGTGTGAAAAATGCGTGTGAAGGACGCCAACCCGCGACTTCGTGCGTTAAAAAGTGAAACTATAAAACAGTGAACCTACAAGGACGCACCAGTGTACGCCATTATAAATTAAAACCATAACTCACAGTGAACTAATTACGTACTGACAAGTGATTGACGACTACCTACCACGATAGTAACATGTGATGTGAATCGCATGGACCTTTAAGAGGCAATTTCACGTGAATTCCACTTAAGTAGTGAATAAGTAAGCGTACGAAAGAAAGTGCTAAAATTTCCTGAGTGACAGAGACACTCAAACATTACGTGCATTCACAGATGCTTTGCGCTAAGTGCAAAATAAAATAGTAGTTATTCGGACTCATAACTTGACTCACGAGATACTGCGAGTGGCTAGCTTCAAAGAAAGAAAAATACTTTCCACGCACCAAACTCTCCATCCACCATGTGTAGAATCCGTGGTGATAAAAAGACAGTGAAGTGTGTCGTATGTTTCCGTTGTGAACACTAAAGAACACGGACAGTGCGAGTGCGAAACGGAGTGTACGTGTATCGCGTCGCGTACGCCTGCACACAGATCAGCCGCGGGCAGCAAAACCAATTATTGGGAACTCACTGTTGAGGGAGTGAAATAACAGCCAACGAGCGAGGACCATTTGGAAATAACCTATAAAAATACTGAGACCGCCATATAAAGCGGACAGTGAACTTGATGTAAATATCTTGTACATATATGTAAAAAGTTTAGATGCACCCATTGAAAAATGAACCATAGCTGTAAGAAAAATTCAACGGACTGCTAACAGTAGCACTCAAACTTGTATTAGAAGGTATACGTATCATAAGACAATTAATTTTAGAGTCAATAGGTCTAACCTTCAGGTTCGCTACCACCAAGCGATTCAATCGATGATATCGTCGTGAATACATGCGTTGCAAATAAAAATAATTGGACCATTTTAATGACAGGAATGGGTAAGATACTGTCCTGTTTGATCTAGATGCAAAATTATGCTGCCCAGCCTCTGATAAAACTGGTATTTATAGTGCAAGTGCTTCGCTGTGATTCACATTTATACAAATTTAAACACAATTGTGGAAATTGATAACTGTTTCATTATGTGATAATCGAGGTTTTGTATTTAGGACAGATCAAAGCCGGCCGCAGTGGCCGAGCAGTCTGCGGCGCGCCAGTCACAGTCTGCTCGGCCGATACGGTCGTGGGTTCGAATCCCCCCCTCGGGCATGGATGTTTGTGTCGTCTTTAGTGTAAGATAGTTTGTAAGTTTAGGGACTGATGACCCCGAAGTTAAGTCCCTTAAGCGTAACAAACATTTGAACATTTTGACAGTTGAAAGCGATGAGTGGATCAATAGCAAAATAAAGAACCACAGGAATAAAAACAGCCTTGCATTTTTTTTTTTTTTTTTTTTTTTTTTTTATTACAGAAACATGTTTCAAAAGTAAATAGAGGATGCAACTTCGTACGGGTAGTTTTGTTTGTTACCAGCTTTATCGTGTCACACAAGGTACAAAGTGGTCTTATCTGTTTTTTCTTGAAGTCTGTCAATATAATTCATTTATAGCTGATGTAGAACGTAGCTAAATATTTGCAAGTGTTAACGGAATCTACGCTGTTAGCTGCCATGTGGACACATCCGAAGAAACATACACTATTTCCAATACTGCAGTTTTTGTCTCAGTGGCAGGTACTGGAATCGGAGAAATGTCGCGAATAGTGAATGACAATGGACAGGGGGATTAAGTTAGTAGTGTGTGAATAAGATGAGAATCATTCAAGATGAGAATCGTGTCAGACGGGAGGCGTGCAAGTGCAGCTCACGAGGCTGGGGTAACCTCACTGCGACACGAGTGGGCAGAGGGCAGCTCTACTGCCTAGTCAGCAGGAAGACCCAGGTTCTAATGCCGGCCGGGCACAAATTTTCAACTTTCCTCAGTGATTTGTTTCAATGCCCAATAGCAACTGATGTCAAAAATTTCTTTTTTGTGAACTGATGATAGTTGCAGTATCATAACTGGTGTCTGTTCTTTGGAACACGTCCAAAAGAACTGACATCATGGATGTAAAATTATTAATAAATTAAACTATTTTGTGTAATGACAACGACAGAGAATTTTTGTGTAATATTGTCGTTTTTCTGAGGAAACGTCTCTCGAGCAATGTGGCAAGTAGCCTACGATAATTGGTAATTAGGATATAAACACTGAAGCATATTTTCTGTAAGGATTCCTTGTACATACATTGTTAATAGTTCAACAGTAATGCTGTCACCGGTGCATTTAGTTGAAAGTTCTAGATCCCTAATCAGCTAGAAATTTTTGTAGAGTTGGTTCAAATACATAAGTCAAACGATACAAAAATGCTGTTTTATTGAGAAAATTATAGTGCGACAAAGGAGCGCTGCGAAGAGTAACTGAAAGAAGTAATTTATATTCAACATTGTAAACAAAAAGTACTACTTTATTTAAGAATATATGCATATTTCATTGTTTTGCCTTGATTGGTTTGGTGTTTGGATGTAATGGTTTTATAAAAACAATTGAAACATCAGAAACATTGAAAATAATGAACACATAAGGAAGGGCGGTACAAAATCAAAACTTACGAAATAGGTACAGTGAGATATTAGTTGCTAATGATACAAATTTGCGGATGTCCACAGGCCATGCAGTGGCGCAGCGGTCTGGCCGGGAACTCCATTTAAGGAGGTCATAATCTATGTGTCATACTTGTGACCGTCACGGGTCAAGAGGAGCACTGGTAGGCACTAAACGCAGTGTAAACGTGAAGGACGACATTTGTCACAGTGAAGCCAGTTTGACAGGGACCAAACCACCGATATAAGAATCGCAGGGTGGTTGGCACGCCGTTGTGTCTCTCCAGATCAATCGTCAGACGATGTTGGGCGTAGTGGACACGAAGTGGCACCGACGGGCAATGTACCAAGTGTGGAGCGACCAGGAAGACGGTAAGTTGAGAGTATCGAACGATTATGGGGAAAGCGGAAACGGTTTCTTCAGCTACTTGCTCCACCGTAGAAGGATAGTAGGGGTGCAAGTTGTTCCCCAAACCATTTCCAGCCGCTCTGAGGTTTCGAATCCAGGAGCCCTTATCCTACACGGTCATAACGACCGATTTTACATAAGTCCGGGTACAATGGTGCCAACCTAACTGGAGGCAAAGCCTTTGACGACAGGTACCTTCTATCTTGACGTTCGTCAGTCCCATGTGAGAGCATTCATTCATGGTAACAAGCAGCACTTTTTAACCTCGTGTTGTTTAAGAGTTTGTACGTCTAGTTGCAATTCTACTATAGCAGAACAGCCTCTGGACCCTTCGCCTACTGGTGTGGCACCAGTTGAAATATCACATGCCGCCGTGTCTCATCGAGCATGATTTAGTAGGCGGTTCAAGATCTGTCAGCCAATCTGCCACAGGAATCAAGAATGTCGGACATTTGCCACGCTGGACATTTGCCACGCCGGACATTTGCCACACCTGATCCTTCACCAGGTAGTAGGATTAGCGGCCCCTCAGGCAAGAGACGCCCCTCTCCGTACTCCTGCTGTCCGCTTTTAAACCACCGTCTCCACATCTTACCCGATACAGCCACTACGCAAGAGACATTTTTCTTCGACATCTTGCCAAAATGTACAGCTTCTTTTCAGTATCTCGAAATCGAAATATTTCTAACTATTGGGAAACGAAAGCAATACCGTAATCTGCGTCAGTGTTTAATTCGTTCTTCGAAGCAAAAATATGGATTCATTCTCGCTCCGTCTGTACGGTAGCTTCCTTCCACACTTAATGATTGCGATAGAAGCAGAGAGACAGTCAATCGCTAAGGGAGAAACACGTTTTAAAAGGAGTAACGATGTAAAGAGAATGCGAATGTTCGCTAATCATTTCATTTTGATCCTGTTTTTGTGCCTATTTTAATTACTAAATCTGCAGGTAAAAAAAAAATAAAATTAAGAAAGAATAGCGACACACTCCGTATTAATTTACTCTCTAAAATCTGATATCTCTTGCATCCAATATTGGGACAATGTTGAACACAGTAACAGAAAATACATTCACAGAATACAGATAAGAGCGTATATGTTTGACAGATACATAAAGTCGACATCCAATATTAAAATGATTGAAATAAGGAAATAAAGTAATACAAAACGCTATGCTACACTGTTGTTCTATATTGCTTAGCTCTGGTATGTACAGAGTCGCTGAGAAAGCATCCTAGTTTTTTAAGGATAAAATCCATAATTGCTATGATCTGCATTACAACAGAAACAAAAACCACAAGTTAAGGAAATGGTAATGTAACGTGAGTACTAGCTCATAAGCGAAACTGAAATAGCAAGTTCCTGTGAATTAGTATGAGCAGAGGTTATACTCGACAACCGGAATAAATCAATAACCGGCTCCGTCTCCCGGCCCCCGGACTCAGATGATGCGGCCGCTGAACAGTTCAGAGAAAACTTGAGTCATCACAAATACATACCTCTACTCACATAATTATAGTTGAGAGTGATTTAAGTCTACCAATCGTATGTTGACAATAATACTCCTTCAGACACGATGGTAGATACAGCTTCCGTAATTGTTCTAAATACTGTTTTAATTATTTTGAACAATTAGTTCACCAGCCCATTCAAATTGTAAATAGTTCCGAAAACACACTCGAGCTCTTACTCGCAAATATTCCTGAGAAACACGACGGATAGAGGGATTAGAGTACACAAATTTGTAGCAAGGCTCAATTCCGCAACAATGATAATTACCAAAACTAAACGCTAAATATATCTATAATATATGTATTTTTTAAACCAGATAAAAATTCGGTAGACGTATTCCTAGGAGACAGTCTCCACTTCTTCTAAAACTATGTAAGTGAAGATCATATATGGTTTACATTCAAAGAGTATCAACAGCAGTCAAGGGATCATACCAAGTAAATTCATAAGAGATTGAAATGGTCCCCCATGGTACACAAAACAGGACAGGAAGCCATCGCAGGAAATTTAGACGAACGCAAAATCACCAAGTTACGCGAAGTTTCACTGAAACTCGAAATTTTGCGCGGTCTTCAATGCGCGATTCATTTAATAGTTTTCACAACGAAACTCTTTGAAGAAATATGGCGGAAAATCAAAATCCATTCTGGTCCTATGTTATGTTCAGCAGCGAAAAGACTCAGTAATACCTTCACTGCACGATAGCAACAGTTATTTTTGTATCCCATCCTCGTCGCCACTTTTGTGTCCCGACTTCGTCGCCGCTTTTGTGTCCCAGCCTTGTCGTAGGTGTCGGTGGCCACGAGCGGAGTTGCAGCAGAGGGCGCTCGTGGCTGTCGTGAGAACGCCGCGCCGTGTGTGCATGGCGGCGCGCGGCGAAAGTAGGTGGCGCGCACTTTGTACTTGTGCGACACCACACCCCTCCCCCCCAAACCGCCGCGCCGTCGTGGCGTAGGGCTGAGGGCCACGGCGACGGCACTGGGAGGAGGGCCTGGGCGGGGGCGTTACTGGTGGGACGGGCGTCGTAGCTGAGGCTGGGATCGAGACGCCGTCCGCGCCCCGGCATCCGCCTTGCGATCCTCCAGGAAACCCACCGAAACCTGGGGAAGGGCGCACACCCCCGCCCAGATTGAGCAGGTTGTCTTCTTCTGAGGTGCGTGGCCCAAGCTGGGGGGGCCCGCACGGTCCCGGAGTCCCTCTCAGTGACGCTGTCAGCTGCGGCGGCGACAGCGGCGGCGTCGCGTCGATCTCCATCGGGACGATCTCGTAGTCCGGGGACGCTGGACCCGTTGACGAGCGATGTGGCTGTGCTCCCTGGCGGTGAACTGGGTCTGGAATCAAGAAACCGGAGACAGGATCGCGCGGCCTGTGAAAGCGCAATTGGTTTGCGTGGCGCCGCAGCTCCGACCCTGTGGAAGAACGTACAACATACATATTGCGCCCGAGCACGCGCTGAATGGTGCCCGGCGTCCATCTTGTCTTGTTGCCAGCAAACACCTTGTACAGCACCGGCGTAGAAACCTGAAACGCGTAGCGCCATACGAACCGACTCGGTGCGTGGGAGGCTGCAGCAGGTGAAGGAGAGTGCGGTGACGGCGGCCGTGTAGCAGCTCGGCAGGAGACGGGCCGTCACGTGGCATGCACCGATACGTAGACAGGAAAATTTGAAGAGCTTGCTGCCTGGAGTGCTGACCTTTCATCTTTTCCATGTGAGACTTGAATGTTCGAACGAAACGTTCTGCTTCACCATTGGACTGAGGGTGAAAAGGTGCGGTGGTGATATGCTGAATGCCATTCACACGACAAAATTGTTGAAATTCCGCACTAACAAACTGAGGTCCATTGTCACTGACGATAGCTTCAGGCAAACCTTCGATGCAAAATACAGATGTTAAGGCACTGATTGTACTAGACGCCGTCGTTGAGTTCATGGCAATCACAAAAGGAAACTTGCTGAAAGCGTCTACAACAATTAACCAGCGCGTATTCCAGAAAGGTCCGGCAAAGTCAATATGTAAACGTTGCCATGGTCCCTTGGGGCGTGGCCAGTCTGAGAAACGCTGTGGAGGAGCCGCCTGATGCTCCGCACAAACTGTACACTGTGATGTCATGCTCTCTATCTGAGCGTCCATACCAACCCAGGTACAATGACGTCTGCCCAGTTGCTTTGTCCTAACAATGCCCCAATGTCCTTGATGCAGGAGGCGTAACACTTCTCGTAGCAGGGAACGAGGAACAATCACTCTTGCTTGGTCGTTGTCGGTATGCAACAACAGTACACACTGACTTGAAGATAATGCATGACGTTGTGCAAAATAACGTCGAACCAGAGGCCGATCAATGTCTTTGGCTCTGGCAGGCCAACCAAAGCGAACAAAACGTGCTACCACACTTAAGTCTGCATCCGCAGCTGTTTCCTGTGCAACCCGACGAGAGTTCAAAGGGAAATCTGCGACAGCGGTAGCATCTCTGGAGACTATCTGACAACATGCCATTTCCGAAGAATCAAACGACACATCCTGGCCAACCGGAAGTCGGGAAAGTGTGTCCGCGTTGGCGTGTTTAGTGGTAGGTCGGTACAAAATCTCATACTGATAATTAGACAATATCAAGGACCATCTCTGAAGCTTTTGTGCCGTTCGTGGCGGAATTGGCTTCGTGGGTGAGAACAACGACGTGAGAGGCTTGTGGTCAGTCAACAAATAGAATTTTCTGCCATAGAGATAATGATGAAACGTTGTGACGCCGTAAATTATTGCTAAGGCCTCCTTTTCTATCTGACTGTAAGGGATGGATTCCTTGCGCATTAATCACATGGCCTAGGTACTCTATTTCAGTTTGAAAAAAAAAACAAAAAAAAAACGAACACTTTGCTTTATTGCAACGTAGACCTGCTGCAGTCAACACTTTGAAAAGGCACTCCAGGTTCGGTAAATGTTCTCCAACTGTACGTCCGGATACCACAATATCATCTAAATAGTTCGAGCAACACGGTACAGAAACTGTCAGCTGTTCCAAAAAGCGCTGAAAAATAGCGGGGGCGGAAGAACTGTCAAAGGGTAGGCGTTGAAATTGAAAAAGGCCCATGTGAGTATTAATGACGAAAAACTGTTTTGACTCGTCATCAAGTGGAATTTGTAAGTATGCCTCTGCTAAACCAATCTTGGAAAAGAAGCGAGACTGTCCTAATTTGTCCTTAAGTTCCTCAGGTCTGGGCAGAGGGTAAGTGTCTACAATTGTTTGACTGTTCACTGTTGATTTAAAGTCCGCACAGAGACGAAGTTTTCCTGACGGCTTGGGTATAATTACTAAAGGCGAGGCCCACTGACTCGCAGAAACAGGAGAAATCACCCCACTATCTTGCCAACGTTTAAGTTCTTCGGCAACTGTATCACGCAAGGCGATAGGCACTGGTCTAGCTTTACGAAATTTTGGAACTGCAGATTCTTTTAAAGTTACATGTGCCACGAAGTCTTTTGCACAACCTAGTTCCGGCGAAAACAAGTCACTATATTTGTCACACAATGCATTTATTTTATCCTGAGGCACTATTGACGAAATTTGAAGCACATCTCTTTGAATTGATAAACCAAACAAGTCAAAAGCATCTAGTCCAAAAATGTTCTGTGTCGATTTGGCCTGAAGAACTACAAAAGCAACTGTCTTTGTTACACCTTGAAAAGAGGCGGGCAGGCTACACGTTCCTAGCACGGGAATATTTTGACCTGTATAAGCTGTTAACACTTGCTGTGACGGCGACAATTTTGGCGAACCCAGAAGTTCATAAGTATCGTTATTTATTAATGTGACAGCGGAACCAGTATCAAGCTGAAATTGCACAGTCTTATTTTCTATGGAGAGATTTACAAAAAGTTTGTGCTTCTGGCGCACGACAGGTGCGCGAAGGTGGGCAACGTCTGCTACGGTTTGTTTGCTGCGTATGCGCGGGCCGCGTAGTGAAGGAAGCGGCGCAGACTCGGCACACAGCGGATTAACAACACTGTCACTAGAAGGCACTACCGTCGGATCGTTTCCGCGCAATGCGAGGCTACTACAGAGTCACTAACTACTGCACTACTCTTTTGAGTAGCTACTTGATGTCTACTGTCACTAGCTACACAGTACTGGGCACTATTACAAGGAGCAGTTGCAGAAGGCACTAATTTCACTACAGGATTGCACTGTACATAATCATATTGCTTGTCCCGAACCCTTTTCCGTTGCACTGTTTTACGCGCTCGTCGGCGCTTGCTACGTGGTGCACTATATAGTTTTGCCATAGGCGCAGAACTACTTTCTTGCAATTGAGATCCAAGGAAAGCACTGTTCAATTCCACAGCCCGTATAACATTTACAGAATGAACTGTTCTCGCACTCTGCGAAGCACTGTTTCTAACGGTACCGTTCTTTGAGTTTTTAATTTGCATACACACAGACTGCACATGTCCCGATTTGCCACATTGATAACAGGTTGCGTTGCGACTAGGGCAATGAGCACGCTTGTGGCGAGACACACACTGGGGGCAAGATTTACGTACATTTTTCTGAAATGAGCGTTGGCGCTCGTTATTCAAATCACTGTTTCTAACACGATGGGGCGACCTTTGTGTCGCACTTTTACACTGGCTACTATTCACTGTCTGTTCAGCACGGCCTGTACTATTGTAAGAATCACTAGTGCTACACTGAGAACCACGGCTAGGAAAGCGACCGTTGCGGCGCACTGAATTTACACTACGGCTTTGCATTTCTACATCAGCTAAGTCAAAAGTATCATGCGCTTCT
Organism: Locusta migratoria; assembly: GCA_026315105.1. Classification (NCBI taxonomy): domain Eukaryota; kingdom Metazoa; phylum Arthropoda; class Insecta; order Orthoptera; family Acrididae; genus Locusta; species Locusta migratoria. The sequence continues at coordinate 273,826,840 of CM048744.1, read as the reverse complement.
ATAAGCTGCAGTACACTGTCTAATGAAGGGTCCGACTGTTTTAGAATTGCTGCCCTAATTCTGGGGTCCTGAATGTTCTGCGTAATCGCATCCCTCAACATCACGTCACTATACGAAAGTCCACAAGAGCAAGTAAATTTACATTGGCGGGTTAAGCCCTTCAATTCCGTAATCCACTCTTGGTGTGACTGCTGCGGTAATTTTTTAAGTCTGAAAAATCGGTATCGTGCAGCGGCTACAAAAACTTTTCTCTCATAATGAGCATTCAGTGCATCTACAATTTGTTCAAAGTCTACATCACGAGGAAATGCGAGAGGGAAATGTTTTTGCAATAGTACGAAGGTCTGGGGGCCCACAATCGATAAGAAAAGGTTCTTCACTCTCTGACCTGTAATTTGATGAGCCGCGACGAGTTCTTGAAACTGTGCGAAATAGTCGCTCCATTCTTCCTCACGTTCGTTGTACTGGCGAAATGTAGGAAGCGATGCAGCGGCAGGTGTGGGCTGCTGATGTGACGACTGTTGTTGTTGGTGAGCAGCCTGTGTCGTCAACTGCGACACGGCCTGCAGTAGTTGAGTGATTTGCGCCGTCTGTAACTGAATAATTTCCATTAAGTTTGGGTTCGGGGTAGTGGCCATGCTGACCGATTAGGCGCCGCGCATACAAGTAAATTATAACAAAACACAAATGCAATATGAAAGAGGACGCTCTGCAACAAAAAAGTCCACAAAACACGTAACAAAATATCTTTCCCCAAAATTGTTATAATAAGGGTGGGTGGGCGGGAGCAATTTTTGCGTGCTCCGACTGCTGCTGTCTGGCTGCTGTAAGCGGGCTGGTCCAAGGTTCTATCACTCCTCGTCGCCACTTGTGTATCCCATCCTCGTCGCCACTTTTGTGTCCCGACTTCGTCGCCGCTTTTGTGTCCCAGCCTTGTCGTAGGTGTCGGTGGCCACGAGCGGAGTTGCAGCAGAGGGCGCTCGTGGCTGTCGTGAGAACGCCGCGCCGTGTGTGCATGGCGGCGCGCGGCGAAAGTAGGTGGCGCGCACTTTGTACTTGTGCGACACCACAGTTATGGATGACAATACCACTAAAGCGGAGTTACTAAATGAAGTTTGCTGAAATTCTCTCACCAAAGAAGACGAAGTAACTATTTCACAATTAGAAATGAAAACTGCTGCAAACATAACATTGAAATAGATATCCTAGGTGCTGCAAAGCAAATCGATCTATCAAATAATTTATATTGTTGTGATGTCTGAACTGTCAGTGCAGTCGAAATGATCAAACATGTTTTCAAAAAGTTTCTAATGTATAAGCAAAGTACGTCTCATAAATTTGTTTATGATATTTTTTGTAACAATTATTTGTGAACAGTAAGCTCCTAGCCTATTGTCAATAGCTTTTACAGTCCTATTTAAAGATAATGAACAAGGCGGTAACAAATTTTAATTTTAAGGACTGTATTTAAATGTACTTAATAAATAACTTTTTCTTTCCTTGTCTAATTTTGGAGATATGGGAATTATTTCAACACTATAGCTGCCGAAATTGTCAAACTTAGGAGCAGACCTATTTTCTAGTGTCTATTTTAGGTGCAATTCAAACGTTCAGATTTTTTTAAACCTAAGGCGTACCTTATCAGCAGAAAAATACATTTTTGGGTACTAGTTGCGGCTCTGAAGTTACAGGAAACAATTTTAGAACTCACAATCTGTAATAGTATTGCGATAATATTAGAAGGTATATAAAAGTTCTCTTCTCTGTGGGTGCTTTTACCTAAATAGGAAATTGCAAACTGAAAAGCGGTAGATGTAACTGCAAATTATGATTGCAGGAGGATCATTTGAGTGATGATAAATGTTTTTCCTTCGATGAGACAAATTTCACTACTTACTGATTAAACAATAATGAACCAAACTGGGACCAGCTCGTTTCATCATTAGGTTATTTAGGGATACTGAGGCCTGAAACACTCTTTTCATTTTTAGAACTAATAAAAGTCGCATCGTTAGGTGGTCTTCACAGATGTTCTGGTACATTCAGTACTTCTCCGTTCTTCGAAAGCAGCTTTCCCTTACAATTATCCTACTTTCGGCGTAAGCACAGGTCGCACGCGAATAGCCGAGCGGTTTGAAACGCCACACTACTGATCGCGCGGCCTTCCGCGTCGGAGGTTCGAATCCTCCCTTGGGCATGGATGTGTGTGTTGCCCTTAGGTTAGTTAGTTCAAGTAGTTTGTAAGACTAGGGTCGGATGACCAACGTAGTTTGGTCCCATAGGATTACAAACATTTGAACATTTTTTGCGTAAGCACATGGACGTTATTCCTTAGATTTCCACTGTTTTCGTGTTCACTGTCATGAGCAAAAGGTCGTTATAATAACTTCCATCCTAATGGTCGTTCTACGAACTGCGGAAGTGACCTGTGTGCAGATGTCTAGACACCGTCCACGGAACTCTGGAGCCGAGTGTTAGGGGGGGAAGGGAGGAGGAGGACACGAGAGCACCCGACCCTTCGGAGCAGATGAAAGCAAGTGGTCGGCATAGCAACTGTCCGGCGTGGCAAGTGTCCGGACACCGGAATCAACAACACCAACAAATCAATGAGGGTCGCATAGCTACATGCATTGTACCGAAAATTGCTTCACATCGTTACTGATGTTGCACTGTATTTGATTACTTACACTCTAACTGTTACTTGTCTTAAATTTCGTTTCAGTTTTGTCTCTAATGTGTATCATTATGTACAATCAATTTCATTCCGATCCGATGCTCCTGTCATGGTGTGTTAATGTTTGCTTTGATGAGTGATTATAATCTGCGAAACTTACGAAATGCGATGGACAGCAGAGGTTGATTGCGTTTTTGTGTTATGCCATTAATCAAACAAAGGCCTTTACATGGTTTAAACAGAGGTCAATTAGTAATCACACCACCCACCTCGCGCACATTCACCGTCAGCGTTACACTTAAATAATTACGAACACGTTAATCTCATTAGAGACCATTTACCCTGCATTCAGAGGTCATTAAAGTTTTCACACTTTTTCAAGTGAAGGTCATAGTATTGCTTCGTGTCTTAATCATCATCCACTACAGACTGTTTCTGGGGTTACAGTAGAAGTTGCTAAAATGGCCGCATTGTGAGAGCACCCAACTCCGAAATTGCCTTTCTGAACGCTGATGATGAAAAAAGTTTCTACCGCCAGGAATTCGCCGAAGAGAAAGCAGAGATGACGGAGTTCATTGTCTAATTGCCTTGCAGTGCATTACGACTCCCTGATAAAATCTCTCTTCTCAGTGCCTTCTGACACTAAGGAAAGAGATTCGATAGCGATCTACAACATTACTCTTATGAATTGAGCAAATGGGAGTTGTCCTTACAACACGTTATACAGACCTGCTACCACCCTAACCTCAACCTAAGATAACCCATCATCTTCACAACCGTATGACCAACAGCCCTTCACCTCTCCATCATATTTCTCTTCCTGTCTCTTCCAATTGTGCGCCACCTAATTATGTGTGTGTACGTGTGTGTTTGTTTGTGTGTCTGCATTCCAAGGTCCGTCATACATTCCTAACCATCAGTGACTTTTACGACTTTACGGGGGATGTTACATCAGGAATGAGGTGCTTGGTGGAAAAAAGTGCATGTCAGCTAGTACCTCAAATGTGTTGTGAGACGTAGACTCTATCAAAATTTTACAGTTTCCACCTTGAATAACATTTCCTTTCTCTTACCGACCCCTTTTCCTCAATCGTGTTACCAAAACCTTATTCCACCTGTCGCCGTACAAGCAACACAGAAAAAATTGAGGGGCTTAGTTGTCTTCCATTGCGTCAGAATAGAAGACAAGAAGTTATTTGGCAGTTTTCCACTAACCTGATGACTGTTCAGGTGTTGTCCCAGCGCCTATGGATGACGCTCAGTCGCAGATCCGTTGATTTGAAGAGAGACTGTATATCTTAATGAGGCTCCGACATAAAGTAATAATATACTATAGTTATTAGGAATGCCAGCTTCTTTAATTGTGTCCTAGAAAACTGCACTCGTACAAAATAAATAAACCATTCACCAAAAAACTTCTATGCTCGCTTTTGTCGAAAAAAACACCCAAAGAAAAAGAAGAAAAGAAAAAAAAACTTATCGAGGAGCACTCACTCATATCGATATTGTTTTGTTTATAAAAACTTATACTACAAAATATTATGAAAATGTCAGAAGTTAGTTTGTTATTGAGAGATTTTTTTCTATGCTAAAACTACCTGTAAATACATTATAATTTATAAAATATTAATAAGGAAAATTTGGCGCAAACAATCACTCGCTGTAGTGGTGGCAATATATCAGACCACATTTCTTACAAAACCGGTGCACTTTACCAGGGAAAGGATCTTATACAGCCTCTTCCCACCGTCTTTAGTATAAGGTAGTTGATAAGTAGTTTGTAACTTTAGGGACTGATGACCCCGAAGTTAAGTCCCTTAAGCGTAACAAACATTTGAACATTTTGACAGTTGAAAGCAATGAGTGGATCAATAGCAAAATAAAAACAGCCTGTACATTTATTATTATTATTATTAAAGAAACATGTTACAAAAGTAAATAGAGGATGCAACTTCGCTGGCCGCGGTGGCCGATGGGACTGAGGCGCTTCAGTCACGGTCTGCACGGCCACTACGGTCGGGGGTTCGAATCCCCCCTCGGGCATGGATATTTGTGCCGTCTTTAGTATAAGGTAGTTGATAAGTGGTTTGTAAGTTTAGGGACTGATAACCCCGTAGTTAAGTCCCATAAGCTTAACAAACATTTGAACATTTTCACACCACTGCTGACGTCATGGGAAACTGTGAAAACTGTCGATGTATAACGCGTCCAACAAAAAAATCAAAATAGAGAATGGGGGTCACGAGCCTGAGGAGGGTGAATATGTCCTTAAGAGCTTTAATATTACAGTTATTGTCACATATAACTGCTATAGGAAACAAACAAAATTGTTCCATAGCCACTATTAGTTTGTGCGCACTTTGGCGTAATTTTCAAATGTCTATGATCAAAAAAATGTTAGAATGTTTGAGTCACTTTAAACAGTGTAAATTTTCTAAATTTACCACAAAAAAAAGAAAGAAAACATAGAAATTAAAACGTGAATGCCCTAGGCTCAGCTGTGGGCACACTTGTTTCATCCTTCATCATCATAATGGATGAAACACTGGGCATTCAGGCTCGGAATGTAATTCAGTATGTAACTGATTCTTAGCTTCGCCAGGTGCGAATCCCTATGAAAAGAAAGACATGCGAAATTGGCTACATATTTACAACCTTGGAATAATTGGACAATAAGTCTGAATAATGCTGACCACTTGCAAAAACAAACAATTGTACAATGTGGTCGAAAAATATTAAATGAGTCAAATGACTTAATGGTGTCTGTACAAAAACGTAGGAGATATTGTTTCAAGAAAAAAAAATTCAAATGTTTGAATACGAAGGAACCAAACTGCTAAGGTCAAGGGTCCCTAGTCTGACAATCAACTTTAACTTATTCTAAGGACAATACGCGCGCACGCACACCCACCCACACACACACACACACACACACACACACACACACACACACACATGCCCGAGGGAGGACTCGAACCTCTAGTGGGTCGGCAGCGTACTCCAGAACGTTGAAACCCAGATCACATGGCAATTCCCGTGCGGCACACATGGTTTGATAAATTATTAAACTTTTCACTGTTTAATGTGGTTGAATCATTGTAATATTTTCTTTTAATCTTGAGAATGACCCCATAGTGCGTCGAAACTAGTAGTGCATTTGTAATTAGGTGGAAGTATATTAATTTGAGAAATGAAGACGATTTGACTTGGTGATGCCAGCAGCAGAACACATCTGCACTACTTGAAGGACATCCATTTATTTCGGATTGCTGCAAACGTTACGATGCCCCTAGACTCGAAATATTACTGCACACATTGTTACAAGTAACGTTTCCAACACTGCGACGCTGCCTTCTGCTTGCTAATGCTGCCCAAAACGTTCAAATGTTTGTATAGCTTATGGGACTTAACTACGGGGTCATCAGTCCCTAAACTTACAAACTACTTATCAACTACCTTATACTAAAGACGGCACAAATATCCATGCCCGAGGGGGGATTCGAACCCCCGACCGTAGTGGCCGTGCAGACCGTGACTGAAGCTCCTCAGTCCCCTTTTTTTTTTTTTTTTTTTATTGTGTCCTGGAACCGGGACTCCTTCTTCTTTTTTTCCATCTGGTAGATCTATGGTTTGCGGTCGTTCGTTCATTTTGTTCGTGGTTGTTCGTTGAATGGTTGGCTCAGCTTTTTTATTACAGAGGGCGTTCAGCCCCCTGACCGGGCGCGCTGAGCCACGGCGCCCGGCGTCCCCTCGGCCACCGCGGCCGGCGATGCCCCCCTCCCGGCAATCAGGGTACACGCCTCCTGCCGCTGCCAAAATTCAGCACCCGAATCGTCACCTTACCGTGGACGAACAGTACAGTAATCAGAGTAGCTGTGTCATTACCAAACAATGCAGAAATTGGAAAACAGCGTATCCTAAAATGTCACCCAATTACGGGTCAGAAACAAACAGCCAGTAAATACGAGTATGTCGCACTAAGTTTGATATTCCCTCAAACCTAAAATCAGATTTCCTGTGTTTGTGTTGTACTGAATCAATTTCTTCTTCATTCTTTGTAAAGTTACTATGTAAAACAAGATACGTTTTCAAGAAAGCTTTCGTGATCAACAAAATTACACTTGAAATTTCCTGGCAGATTAAAAGTCTGGGCCAGAAACGGGATTCGAACGTGGGACCTTTGCCTTTCGCTGGCAATCGCTGTACCATCTGAGCTATACTGGCACGCTTCACGGTCCGTCCAGAAAACATTACTTCTGCTAGTACCCCGCCTCTTACTTTCCAAACTTCAAGAAGTTCTGCTGTGAATGTTTCAGGAGTAGCAGTCCTCATACTGGAAACATCCCTTAGGCTAAGCCATGTCTCCAACACATCCTGAATGCTAGTCCTGCAACGTTCGCAGGACTTCTGTGAAGTTTGGAAAGTAGGAGGTGAGGAACAGGCAGAAGTAAAGTTGTGACGACGGACTGTGATGCGTGTCGGGATAGTTCAGACGATAGATCGCTTGCCCGCGAGAGGCAAAGGTCCTAGGTTGGAATCCCGTGTACAGCACACAATTTTTATCTGCCAGGAAGTTACATATCAGCTCACACTCCGCTGAAGTGTGAAAATTTGCGACAGAAAATTACACTTGACTGTGTTTCAAGAAGAATTTCTACTACCATAAAATTCCTTGTATCTGATGTGTGGAAAAATGCCGTTGAAATTTCTAATTCCCCCAATAAGTGGAAAATCGAAATTTGTAGCTTCACATAAAACTGTTTATAATGGCCTGGGAGTACCATTTCTTAGTGTTCAGGAAAAGAATCAGATAAACCGTTCACCGAAAACTTCTAAATGCGCCAACCTAAACCCAGCCCTTGAAATTCACCATTTTTTACATAGTTAAATCCTTTAACTTTATTTACGTATGAGTAAAACATACACAATTGCTCATTCATCTCCCAAGCAATCACGAAACAATAAACAACTTTCATTTATTTTATCGTAAATTACTGATCAAAAAGAGAGCAAGAAGCAATTAAATGGAAGCTTAACACAAAAAGTCAAATTAAGTTACGTTAATTACAGATATTTTGCATTTTTAAACTCACAATTACATGCTGCCCTTTGCAAAAGTTAATTATTCTAATGATAAGATTCTTTCCCTCCCTCCCTTCCTAACCATCTCTCTCTCTCTCTCTCTCTCTCTCTCTCTCTCTCTCTCTCTCCCTCGACCCCTCTTCTCTCTCTCCCTGTGCTCCCCATCCCCACACAGAATCCGCATTTGCCATACTACTTCGTTAAGTATGCATAATATTTATGAAATGGTGGAACAAATCTTAGTAGTGTAGCGGCTTTGTTTCCGTAAAGAGGAACAGATTACAACCATCTAACTCTATTCGTCTTACTAATCAAATCGAATCAAATTTTTCGTACTCTAGAGGCTGCAATCTTATTTATTTATCTAGCAGGATATCCGTGTGTTTGTGTGTAGATACTGCATAGAAATCTACAGCTTTTTTCCAATCTTTATGAAATTTTGCACATTTGACCTTGAAACTAAGATGTCGATCGCCGTAAGTTTAAGAATCACGCACAACACACAGTTCAGGAGATATGGCGTCGTAAACAATGAAATGCTCGTCGAGAAACTGCTGCCTCACGCGACAATAGTGCACATTTCCTCGTAAACCACTGAACCAATATCAAAGAAGTTTGGCACATATTTTTCTTACCATGGGGTAAGAATCGCTGTAGGAGTAAGAACCACATACGTCACAATTTTCAGGTGATATACCTTTGTAAACAATAGGAGTTGTAAATAACTACCGTATAATGTATGAGAATTTATTCATACGCTGTATGAGAATGAGAGTACTTGCCGACATGGAGGGCTGAATTTTAAACATAATATTAAACCTTTGTTATTCTTTTTATTGCTGACAACCACAGCAAAATGATGAAAGGAAACCCGTTTCTAGAATACTATTTTTTCGCTGTACATGAAGTAAAACTACAGCGTTCGGTACAATTTATAGTTTTTATACTACAAATTGTAGTCGCAGGAATGTTTACAGACAATATGCACTCATACAGCTCAATTTACATACTACAGTGTTCACAGTACGACATGTAGTTCATGAGGTATGAGGAAGTGAACAGTAATGTTCATGGAAAGTCGACCCATCATGCACCTGGTTCTACTAACTGTATTCGCAACAGATTTTACAGCTACACAGCACTTATACAAGTGAATACATAACTCCAAAATTATACCGCTGTACCATATATAATTCAATTCAAATTATATCATTACTGCGATGGGTAAACCTGTCACATCTTGCACCACGTTTTAATCAATTTTTTATTTATTACTAAGACACTCCTGTATTCCAACCAGCTTAACCCAGTTGTTCCAATTTTTTTCATCTTACTTTTGGTTCAAAAGATAGTTTATTACATCTGTAATAGGTCGTTCAAATGTTATAACATTGATTTTATACGAATTACACCCTTATTCTCGACATAAGACGCCGTCCTTCAGGAACGAAGTAAAAATGTAAACACTAATATTACATATTAGATGTGACATTTCAATTGTAAAGCCGTACATATGTTTCTGAATAATAAAAATAAAATTGTTATATAAGTACTTACACACCCAAAATCATGTGTTAACTCTTACGTTGCTTCTGAACCCCTACCTTCATAGGTGACTAACATCGAATAACGTGCTAAAACAATGATTGGTAGTATGCACGAGTCAATGATCGCATTCAAATGACAGTCTGATGTTGGAGAAAGTGTTTTGTGCCAAAAGGAAACAATTTACTTTAAATGTTTAGAAAAACGAAACACCATCCTTCTGGAAGGACGTCAGGATCATCTGAGTTATGGAAATTCCTGAAAGCTGACAGTGTTGTTGACAACTGTGAAGCGCAAACGGCTGCAGGCGAAAGCGATGAACTTCTGTAGAGCTACAAGGAAAGAAAGAGGATGAAATGGCGTACATCCAGCCAGTACCTATTACTTCCGACAGATCTACTTTTTTACTTCAAGAGACTGCTGTTTCCAGCGACACTTGCATTTTCTATTATGATTTATAAATCACAAGGTAATCTATTAAATATTACCAAGTGGAAATGGCATCTCTGTGTTTCTCACACGAACAACTTTATGTCGCTTGCTCAAGGGTGGACTGACCAAAGAACTTAATGATATTAGATCCTGGAAAAGTACAAGAAATATTAATTAGTCAAGTTTCAATTTAAATGAATGTATGAATGTTACACATCATTTGTATTTGGAATATTACCTTTCTTTGTATTGGTGCAGCATTTATAACTTTGTACATTTTGGAATACAGCGTTATTTCTCAAATATTCCCCCATAAAATATCTTCAAATGTTTGTAAATCTAAGGGACTTAACTACGTTGGTCTTCAGCTCATATGCTTACAAACTACTTATGCTAACTTAAAGTAGTTTGTGCTAAGGACAACACAAACACCCATGCCCGAGGGAGGACTCGAACCCCCGACACTGAACGGCCGAGCGCACCGCAGCAGGGCGCCTTAGTGCGCACGGCTCTTCTGCCGCGGCTCCTCCAATAAATATGACATGTTTTCAGAAACAGGGAAGAGAAGGAAATGTGGTAGTTGAATATAGACTAGGGGAAAGGAATGGTCACCTTTTACGATTTTATGCAGATCACGATTTAATCATCACAGACACTTAATCATTATGTAAGGTTGCATACTTAAAAGAGAAGAGGGGAGAATGGAAGGTACTAGATTGGCTTTATAATGGTAAGGTATAGAGTTAGAAACCAGGTATAAAACTGTAAGACATAGCCAGGGTCAGATATACACTCATTTATTATGAGCTGTAGATTAATATGTAACAGACTGCAAAATAGAGTAGCTAGGAGATAAAACCTGGACATACTAAAGGACCCAGAGATGGTTGTGAGTCTCAAAGGGTGCATTAGGAAAAGAATGGCTGAAACGGCTGAAAGTAATACGGTAGAAGAGGAATGGGTAACTCTGAGAGATGGAGTAGTGAAGGCTGTAAGGATCATATAGGCAGAAGGACAAGGCCTGATAGAAATCCCTGGATAACACAGTACATACTGAACTTGAAATGAGGAAAAATCAAAATTCAGCAAGTTAAGTAGACAGAAGGGGGTATAGCTGGTTGAGAAATGAATTTAACAGGAAGTGCAGATTGGATAAGCAGGACTGGCTAGAGAAAAAATACATTGATATATTATTAGAGGAAAAATAGATACCGATTAAAGGAAAATAAAACAGACATTTAGAGACCAGAAAACTGGATGCATGAATATGAGGAACGCAGATGGAAAACCAATACTAAATAAAGAAGGTAAAGTTGAAACGTGAAAGGAATATATAGAGGGCCTATGCGAAGCAAATAGACTTGAAGGCAGTATTCTAGAAATGGAAGGCGAAGTAGAGGAAGATGTATGAGGCAAGGGAAATACACTCCGACCTCAAATATAGTAATTCCAATTCCACAATGTCAAAGAAATCAAGCACGGACTAATGGGAAAATTAAAGAACTCTTAGTGTCATAAATCATGGATGCAAAATACTAACAAGATTTTTTTAGAAGCGAATGGAAAAACTGGCGGAATCTAACCTTGAGGAAGACCAGTTTTGATTTAGGAGAAATGTAGGAACAAGGGAGGTAATATATTACAACTTATCTTAGAAAATAGGTTAAGGAAAGGAAACTTACGTTTTCAGCATTTGTAGATCTGGAGAAAGCATTTGACAATATTGACCGGAATACACTCGCCGGCCGAGGAGACTGAGGCGCTTCAGTCACGGTCTGCACGGCCACTACGGTCGGGGTTATGAATCCCCCCTCGGGCATGGATATTTGTGCCGTCTTTAGTATAAGGTAGTTCATAAGTAGTTTGTAAGTTTAGGGACTGATGACCCCGTAGTTAAGTCCCATAAGCTTAACAAACATTTGAACATTTTTTTAATACACTCTTTCAAAAACTGAAGATAGCAATGGTAAAATATCAGGAGAAGAAACTTATAGTCAACTTGTACGAAAACCAGAACAGTTATTAGAGTCGAAAGGCGTGAAAGGGAAGCAGTGGTTGGGAAGGGTAAGACAGGGTTTTAGACGTTCCCAAATTTTGTTCAATCTGTACATTGAGCAAGCTGTGAAGGAATGCATGGAGAAATTTGGAGAAGGAATTGAAGTTCAGGGAGAAGAAATAAAAACGTTTCATAGTAATTCTGTTAGAGAGCGTAGAGAGAGCAAAGGACGTGGAAGAGCAATTGAATGGAATGGACAGTTTATTACTTTGTTTTAGTGTTCATGTACATATTCATCTGTTCTTGGTGTTTATTATCAAAGAAAAATGAACAACGATTAGTACCTTTTAGAAACAATTTACTCAGCTTTCAGCTTGGAAGAAAACTGTGAAATAAAGACTCTTGGTAGGCCGTCGCCTCAGCTCGAGTTGTAGCATGCGCAAACAAGCCGAGGTAAGACATTCTGCAGATCTTTTAAGGGAAATACGAGGTATGTCCACAAAGTAAGTTTCGTTTGGTTATATAAACCAAACGTGAACAGATACAGAAAAAATATTTATTGTATAAAAATCTGCAACTTTTCTACATAACTTCCGAAATTTTGTAGGCACCTGTCATAGCGTGGGACAAGTTTTTGTGTGCCTTCTTCATAGAAAGTTGCCGCCTGTGTATTCAACTATGTTTCAAACATGTTCTTTCAGCTCATCATCGTTGAAGTGTTGACCACCAAGGACAGATTTTAGTTGTAAGAAGAGATCAAAGGAGTCCTCTTCTTCCCTTCACGTTGCCGCCCGACCTCACAAGGCGAATGTGACCAAACAACCCTTACGGGAATTTCCCTGGGACGCGTTTGATCATCCTCCGTACAGTCTCGCTCCTAGCAACTTTCTTCTTACACCTAAAACCTGTCCATGGTGGTTAACACTTCAGCGATGATGACGAGCTGAAAGAACATATTACCACATGGTTGAATACACAGGCGGCAACCTTCTACAAAGAAGGCATACAAAGACTTCTGCCACGCTATGACAGATGCCTATAAAATTTCGGAAGCTATGTAGCAAAGTAGTTTAATAGTTGTATATTTTTGTACAACATAATTTTTTTATGTATCTGTACAAGTTTGTTTTATATAAACAAAGGGGACTTACTTTGTGGACATACTTCGTGTATCGAAAGGGGAGGGGGGCAGACCGAAGCGCTTTCCCCCAGTGCCATACTCGCAGAGATGGGCCAAATTGTCTCTTTAGACGCCGAACGAGGGATGGGGTTGCCTCTATCAAGATCCGGCACTGAAAGAAGTGAACTCTCAGTCATCTGAAGCACCAGCCGCCACTGCATGCGGCGGTGTATTTTGCTTTTAATCTGGTGAGTAGGGCAGTTTATCTTTGGACGACGGAAATTCCTGAGGTTGCGGAGCAGCTGGGATGATTCAGTGGCGGCGGTTTTGTCGCCGGCGCCAGCAGATTCTGCAGTCTGGAGCGGCCAGCGTGACGAATGGCGGCGCACGTGCGGACGACGCGGGGCGGCCGCGCATGCGCACAGCTGCCGCTGCAGCTGGCCACGCGCCGCCCCTTTGTCTTTCGCGAGCCGTGCTGGTGTCTGGCAGGTGGCAGGTGCTGCCTGCTTACTCTACGCCGTGAATTCTGATGAACCACTGAAGCCCTGGTTAGGAACCCACGGTCTGAAACGACGGACTGGCTGACAGTCGAGAAACGATGCTCACTATCTACGTGTCATCATTGATGACCGTCGGAGCTTCGCGGCTCGGGTTGCGGTGATGGAAAGGTCACTTGTAGCCCTGTTGGTAGGGATCGGGCACCGAAAGCTGCACCTTCCGCCCGATCTCATCAAATTGTTCCACGGTATCTATGTTTCCTCTAATAATACATCAATGGATTTGTTCTCTAGCCAGTCCTGCTTATCCAATCTGCAGTTCCTGTTAAAATTCATTTTTCAGCCAGCTATACTCCCTTTTGTCTACTTCATTTGCTGCATTTTGATTTTTTTCTCCTTTCAAGTTCAGTATCTACTGTGCTATCCAGGGATTTCATTAGGCCTTGTCCTGCTACCTATATGATCCCTACAGCCTTCACTGCTCTATCTCTCAGAGTTAACCATTCCTCTTCTACTGTATTACTTTTTTTTCCTACTTAACTACGGGTCATCAGTCCCTAAACTTACAAACTACTTACGAACTACCTACAACTAAGGATGGCACATATATCCATGCCCAAGGGGAGAGTCGAACCCCCGACCGTAGTGGCCGTGCAGACCGTGACTGAAGCGCCTCAGTCCCCTCGGCCACCGCGGCTGGCACTGTATTACTTTCCGCCGTTTCAGCCATTCTTTTTCTAATGTACCCTCTGAGATTCATAACCACCCCTGGGTCCTTCAGTATGTCCAGGTTTCATCTCCTAGCTACTCTATCTATTTTGTACTCTGTTACATATTAATATACAGGTCATAATAAATGTATCTATATCTGACCTGGCTATGTCTTACAGTTTTTGTCTGTCGTGGGGTACGGATCTCTGGTGAGGGCTAACAGACTCACGAGAGTGGTGCCTGCCATGTCTGTAAGAACACTGCAGCGGAACATCCTACTCTGTAGAGGTGAGTAGACGAGGCTTTGCCCCCTTGCCATCAAGGTGGTAGAATCAGAGAGCTTGGTGTTAGGCGAAATAAAGGGCGTCAAAGCACAGTGACCTTGCGGGAAACAGTAACCAACAATAGTAACATAAAAAAGGGGATACAATCGTGACAGGAGTTCTGAGGTAGAGTGGAAACAGGGAACAGAACACATGGCCTCCTGCCTCGTGGTTATGGTATACTCCCCAAATTAGTGACTGGATAGTGGATTTGCTGTCAGAGTCCATTTGCGCGGACGTCAGGCAGGTACGTCAGCTACAAGATTTGTTTTCTTCAGTGCATACTTTATTCTATCTGAAATTTGGATCAAAAGCTCAATAAATTACACAAAAGTAATTACAACAAACAGCGTGACCTAAGCAGTATCCAAATTTTAAAAAAATATATGAATGTAATTAATTAATACTAGTACATTCAATCTAACAATGCCATATTAATGTATCTTCCTGTAAAACACACTTTGTTCTCTGTAATAGGTGGCTTAAGAAAATGGGCAAAGCCTGAAACTAGTCAGTATTTCAAATAAAGGCAGCTTTGGTGCAATATATAAAAATGTCTTTCCTACAACATTTAAGAGCTGCAAAATACGACGTATCAAAAACATTCAACATTATCTCTTTGTAGTGCTGTTACAGTTCATTATGGTGACGTATGACCGTATAGATCACTACACTCGGCGAATGGAATTTATCTGTTGGTCCTTCTATATTTCCTAGCGTCCATTACGGCCCATTTATTGTATTTTGTATATGAACGCCGTTGTTTTGCTACTGTAGTTATTTAACCTAAGTGAGGATATCGTGTATCAATTTGTCTCTGAATCGAGTTCATTTTGTCCCGTGTGCTATCGTACTTTAACTGCTACAGTAGTGTATTTTCTATGAAGAGGACTGGCGGACAGCCCGTTTGCGTAAACAAGCGCGGAAAAACGCCTGAATACTAGACGTGCCTCGGCTGGTGCAACAGACCAAATATCGCTAATCCTCTCCGCATCTGACTCACTTCCGTCTCACAAGTTAGCCAGTTCTGCGTTACGACGTATGCGAAGCGTTTACCACGTTTCCACTTTTTATTCTCGTAGTCAGACGGTCTGGAAAGTTAAGGTGTACACATACAGTTATATATATTCGACATTTTTCAAGCAAGGCGGCGATTTAAATTGTTTTTTGTGAAGAATATATATGCCACGAACGCTTGTTTATTACAGATTACCGGTTCCGACAAATTTAATGGTCATATTTAGATCTCTGTGTTGTAAAAAATAGCACCTCATACGTCTCGTGCTTCATGCTTATGTTATATACTGTACTGTTTTAAGTACGTATAAATTAAATGGTCACAATTTAAAATCGTATGCAATAGGACGTTACATTTAAAAACAATCACATAACACAGAGTTTCTCACCTGTTTCCACATGCTCAACCTCCATACAATTGCTTCTACATTCAGTGAATGAATATCTGCCAAAATCGATTAATTTCTGTAATTGTTTAGCATTTCTGGAGAGATGTATTGTTTTACAATCACTGGCAGCATTGCTCATGTGAAAAATACCGGGTAGCACCGTGATTCGGAACCCACGTTAAACTGTAGGTTCCCCTATAACTGGCTGGGTAAGTCAGTTCGAAAGTCGGAGGAAGGCAACGGCATAGCACCTCCAAACAGGGCCATGCCTAGTAAAGCACTGTGTGTTCAAACCAATCTTGACCGCTTTAGTTTTTTTTTTTTTTTTTTTTTTTTTTTTTTTAACCTATCTGCTGAACTTTTTGAAATATTAAGGAAAATGTAACGCTTACGAATTCACCGTAATGTAACGAATATTTTTTTTACGTAATACACTCTTAAGATACTGTTCTCCAAAGCAAGAACAGTTACGACTCGACTACGATATCTCAGATTCATGGAACGCAAAATAAATTTTTGGCAGAGCTATCATGTAACAGCGCACGATGAGCACTTCATTAATTATCTCTGATTCAAAAGGCAGAGGACATTATCATTCCGGGAATTGTGTCAGATATTTTCTGAGAATTTCCCGTGGCCACTCACAACAGTTATCAGAGGATATGAAAAGCTATTAATCACAATGGACAGTTCGAGGAATAGGCGTCCAAAACAAGCGTTGAATGTATGGATTAAAATCTTCGATTTTTTTTTTCGTTTAAGGCAAATTATACCACACAAAATTTGTGTAGTTTTATTCAAAGTGCACTGCGCTCCTGTTTAACGCCTTACTTTAGGAAAAACAATGAACAGAAACATTAATTGATGCTTATCTAATAGGATCCCAATGCCGCCTATATAGAAAAACATAAATGTCTTACTAGTTTAATCAATTAGTTTTAGAATATCACTAAATTTATTACTAAATAAAGTGATGCCAATATATGACACTGCTAAATCTTTTCTCAAATTTCACAAACTAAAACAATTTAAAAGATAAGTGGGAGTTAGTGAAACTTTTACACCATACCTTATATAGACCTAAAAAGTAACCTATCTAAATTTATTAATAGAAATTACTTTTATGTCGGTAAATGACACGTTCTGTGAATGACACAATACACGATCCATATAGAAACGCAGATCGTCAGAGTCTATTACAGAATAATATCAATCTATTGTGACAGTGTATTCATGAACGTAACAGTTTCGTTTCTTGGAAAACGTTGCATATGAGACAGTTGTATTTCATTAAATTTTCTGTATACAGTTTCTCGAATATACTGTCTCTCCATTTTAAAATAAAAAATTGTTATGTTATTACGATTATATGCGAAATCTGATTCATGAGTATTATCTTCGTTATTGCAATTATGACCAGACTACAGGATTTTATTCCCCTTTCACATAAGAATTCGAAATTACTTAAAATAGTAAGTAATTACTTACTTTTTTTTTCTTGCAAGAGTTTAAGTTTTGATTCAGGAAGACACTTTTACCTCTGTGTTATTCAGGTTTCTCTGAAGTTTTTATTGATACTTATTTTATGATCATTATTGTCTTTTAGAAGTGGAGAAATCAAAAGAAGCTAAGAAAAATCAGACAGCAAATACAGTGTCGTACAAGCTCAGTGAACCAAACTGTTTGTACGCAAAAAGAAACGGTCGGTTAATGACGTCATCAGACAACTGTCAGTCATTGATTAGGCACACTGACATATGTAACGGAGTTCAGTTTAGTACTAAGGCCCATAACTTTTCTGATTTCCACCCTTCTTCTATTGACTTATAGTTATCTTCGTAGTTTTCTGTTCCTGTTCCATTTATGTTAATTTTATCATAGTAACGATTATATCTTTATACAATAGCTGTATCGGAGAAAAAAGTTTCTAGTCACTTGCTTCTAGTGCATCATCAGCAACTTTAGATTGATATATGTTGCGCTGACCACAATTGTGCTTGTATTCATTATAGCAGGTCTTAATGTTTCATTTCGCAGCACCTACGTACATTTAGCTGTATGTGCAAGGGACTTCATTTACTGCTGCTGTGGTAAGCAGCGGGAGTTGGGCCTTGGCGGACTTGAAATGCGCACGCATCTTGATTGTTGGTTTATGTTGTTGTTGTTGTTGTGGTCTTCAGTCCGGAGACTGGTTTGATGCAGCTCTCCACAATACCCTATCCTGAGCAAGCCTCTTCATCTCCACATAAGAACGACAACCTACATCTGTCTGAATCTGCTTACTGTATCCATCTCTTGGTCTTCCCCTGCGATTTTTTCCCCACACACTTCCCTCCAACGCTAAATTAACAATTCCTTGCTGTCTAAGAATGTGTCCTACCAATCTATCCCTTCTTTTAGTCAAGGTATGCCAGAAATTCCTTTTCTCCCCAATTCTGTTCAGTACCTCCTCATTAGTTACGCGATCCACCCACCTAATCTTCAGCATTCTTCTGTAGCACCATATTTCAAAATCCTCAATCCTCTTCCTGTCCGCACTGTTTATCGTCCATGTCTCACTCCCATACAAGGCAACACTCCATACAAATGCCCTCAGAAAGGACTTCCTTAGGCCTAAATCAATATTCGATGTTAACAAATTTCTCTTTTTCAAAAACGCTTTTCTACCCATTGCCATTCTGCATTTTATATCCTCTGTACTGCGCCCATCATTTGTTATTTTACTGCCCAAGTAACAAAACTCATCTACCTCCTTTATTGCTTCGTTTCCCAATCTAATTCCTTCAGCATCACCTGATTTTCTTACACTGCACTCCATTACCCTAGTTTTGCTCTTGTTAATGTTCATCTTATATGCACCTTTCAGCACACTGTCCATTCCATTCAATTGCTCTTCCAGGTCCTTTGCTGTATCTGACAGAATTACTATGTCATCGGCAAAACGCAATGTTTTTAATTCTTCCCCCTGAACTTTTATACCTTCACCAAATTTCTCCTTGCTTTCCTTTATAGCTTGTTCAATGTACAAATTGAATAACATTGGAGAAAGGCTACAACCCTGTCTCACTCCCTTCCCAACCACTGCATCCCTTTCATGCCCTTCAACTCTGACAACCGCTGTCTGGTTTTTGTACAAGTTGTAAATAACCTTACGCTCCCTATAATTTACTCCTGCTTTTTTCAGAACTTTAAAGAGTTTATTCCAATCAACATTGTCAAAAGCCTTCTCCAAATCTACAAAAGCTAGAAATGTAGATTTGCCTTTTCTTAATCTATCTTCTAGGATAAGCCGTAAAGTGAGTATTGCCTCCCGTGTTCCTACATTTCTCCTGAACCCAAACTGATCTTCCCCGAGGTCGGCTTCTACCAGCTTTTCCATCCTTCTGTATATAATTCGCGTTAATATTTTGCAGCCATGACTTATTAAACTGATGGTTCTGTAGTTTTCACACCTGTCTGCACCTGCTTTCTTAGGGATGGGGATTATAACATTTTTCTTAAAGTCTGAGGGTACTTCACCTGTCTCATACATCTTACACACCAGGTGAAACAATTTTGTCATGGCTGGTTCTCCCAGAGACTTCAGTAGCTCTGAGGGAATATCATCTATTCCAGGGGCCTTGTTTCGACTTAGGTCTTTCAGGGCTCTGTCAAATTCTTCTCTCAGTACAGTATCTCCTATTTCATCTTCATCTACATCCTCTTCCCTTCCTACAATATTGTCTCGAAGTTCATTTCCTTTGTAGAGCCCCTCTATATATTCTTTCCACCTTTCAGCTTTCCCTTCTTTGCTGAGAACTGGTTTTCCATCAGTGTCCTTGATATTCATAGAGCTGTTTTTCTTATCTCCAAATGTTTCTTTTATTTTCCTGTAGGCTGTATCTATTTTTCCCCTATTTATACATTCTTCTACATCCTTGCATTTGCCTTCTAGCCACTCCTGCTTAGCCATTTTGCTCTTCCTGTCAATCTCATTTCTTAGTCGTCTGTACTCCATTTTGCCTGTTTCATTTACTGCATTTTTATATTTTCTCCTTTCATCGATTAAATTTAGTATCTCCTGTGATATCCAAGGATTTTTTGTAGGTCTTGCCTTCCTACCTATTTTGTCCTCTGCTACCTTCACTATTTCATCTCTCAATTTTACCCATTCCTCCTCTACTGTTTTATTTCCCCCCGTTTCTGTCAATTGTTGCCTAAAGCTCCCTCTGAAATTTTTAAGAACCTCAGGTTCCTTCAATTTATCCAGGTCCCATCTCCTTATTTTCCTACCTTTTTGTAGTTTCTTTAGTTTCAGCCTACAGTTCATAACCAACAAGTTATGGTCAGAGTCTATATCTGCCCCTGGGTATGTCTTACACTGTAGAACCTGATTCCGAAATCTATGTCTTACCATTATAAAATCTATCTGATATCTTCCGGTGTCTCCTGGTCTCTTCCACGTATACAACCTTCTTTCGTGATTCTTGAACCAGGTGTTTGTTATAACTAAATTATGTTCTGTGCAAAATTCTACCAGGCGACTTCCTCTTTCATTCCTTTTGCCCAGACCATATTCACCTACTATCTTCCCTTCACTGCCTTGTCCTACTACCGAATTCCAGTCTCCCATAACAATTAAATTTTCCTCTCCCTTAATTGTCTGAATAATTTCCTTTAGCTCCTCATATATTTCTTCGATGTCCTCATCATCGGCAGAGCTAGTTGGCATATAAACCTGTACTACTGTTGTCGGTGTTGGCTTCGTATCTATCTTGACAATGATAATGCGATCACTGTGCTGGTCATAGTAGTTTACCCGCATTCCTATTTTCTTATTCAATATCAATCCTACTCCTGTGATACCCCCAACTGATTTTGTATTTATAATCCTGTACTCACCTGACCAGAAATCCTGTTCATCCTGCCACCGAACTTCACTAATCCCCACTATATCTAACTTCAACCTATCCATTTCCCTTTTTAAATTTTCTAATTTTCCTACACGATTAAGGGATCTAACATTCCACGCTCCGACCCGTAGAATGCCAGTATTGTCTTTCCTGATGATCACATCCTCCTGAGTAGTCCCCGCCCGGAGATCCGAATGGGGGACTATTTTACCTCCGGAATATTTTACCCGAGAGGATGCCATCATCATATGTTCATACAGTAGAGCTGCATGTCCTCGGGAAAGGTAACGGCTGTAGTTTCCCCTTGCTTTCAGCCGTTCGCAGTAGCTGTGTGGCAAAGCCACATTAGCTGATGTTACAAGGCCAGCTCAGTCAATCATCCAGACTGTTGCCCCTGTAACTACTGAAGAGGCTGCTGCCCCTCTTCAGGAACCACACGTTTGTCTGGCCTCTCCACAGATACCCCTCCGCTGTGGTTGCACCTACGGTACGGCTATCTGTATCGTTGAGGCACGCAAGCCACCCCACCTCGGCAATGTCTGTGGTTCATGGGAGTGGTGTTGGTTTAAGCACTGCGTAATTCCCATGTCCTTTGAATATTACGATGTATTGTGTCTCCAGTTTTATGAATGGAGAAATACTAGAATTAAATTTTTTTTAAGAACGTTTATAAATTATGAGAGTTGTTTTTCTCCATGAGGCCACATAATAGTATTTCATCAATACATCTAAGCCAGTATGATGGTAGATCTGCATCTTACAATTACACTCAATAGGTTACCAATAGACTTGCCTCTATTTTCAACGGTGAATTTATTGTCCCACTGGTAGTATATTGGTGTAAGATAATTTTAAACACATGCCATATCCTTTGCAAATAGACTATGAATGCTTCTCCAGTAATGGAGAGGAAAATATTGGGTGGAGGAATATGTTTGAAATCAAGACCTAATAACACAAATATCGGCAAAAACTCAAATGCCGGGATGTGAAAGCTAGCATTTTCTGATAATTGTTTTCATCGTACTTTCCTCGTTTAGAAATCTATAGATTAGGTACCATGTAGTACCAGCGTCTGATTACTTATGAATTCATTATGAAAGTTTCAGAGAATTGTCTTGCTATTTGAGTGATCTGTGTGATTTCAGTGCGCATAATCGTGTTGATCTCTAAAAAAAGGAAAGGAAATAAGGAATATTTGAATTTAAGCCCAGTGAACAACAGCGTCATCTTTAGAGATGGAACAGAAATTTGGATTGTTTTGATACGTATGTCGAAGGTTATCTATGGTTCCTATGATGGGAAACATCCCGGAATTTGATGGTACAATTAGATTAGATTAGCTGTTCGTTCCATAGACTCATATTGTGGGCATCCTCGTGAATGAGGAACATGACAGTATATATTTTATTTTATTTATTTATTTTTACAAGCTGGAAAAGTAACATTAATAGCAGCAATAACTGCAATGCATCATTTGGTTCTATTCAAAAATTCGTAAGTGGAGAAGAAGGAGTTGACGACTACTAAATCTTTCAGGCTCATTTAAACTGATTTTCATTTGCAGCTAAATTTTTTATGACTGTTGGCAAATTATTGAAAATGTGTTTCCTGGGTAGTGGACCCCTTTTGAAAGTAAGTCCTCTTAAGTCTTTGCTAGATCAACTCAACTGTTTGTTTGAAAAAGGGATATATTATTCAAAACAAATTTACGCAATAAATGTACTGACAGTCAGTAGTTAGTATATCCAGATTTTTTAACAAGTTTCTACAGGATATCCGTGAACTTAGACCACAAATAATTCATATTACACACTTTTGGACTCTGAAAACCTTTGTTTGACTTGAATGGTTACACCAAAATTTTATACCTTATGATATTATGGAATGAAAGTAAGTAAAGTATGTAAGATATTTTATCCGTACGTCGTCTACTCACCCCTATGAACCACAGACATTGCCGAGGTGGGGCGGCTTGCGTGCCTCGACGATGCAGATAGCCGTACCGTAGGTGCAACCACAGCGGAGGGGTATCTGTGGAGAGGCCAGACAAACGTGTGGTTCCTGAAGAGGGGCAGCAGCCTTTTCAGTAGTTACAGGGGCAACAGTCTGGATGATTGACTGAGCTGGCCTTGTAACATCAGCTAATGTGGCTTTGCCACACAGCTGCTGCGAACGGCTGAAAGCAAGGGAAAACTACAGCCGTTACCTTTCCCGAGGACATGCAACTCTACTGTATGAACATATGATGATGGCATCCTCTAGGGTAAAATATTCCGGAAGTGAAATAGTCCCCCATTCGGATCTCCGGGCGGGGACTACTCAGGAGGATGTGATCATCAGGAAAGACAATACTGGCATTCTATGGGTCGGAGCGTGGAATGTTAGATCCCTTATTCGAGTAGGAAAATTAGAAAATTTAAAAAAGGAAATGGATAGGTTGAAGTTAGATATAGTGGGGATTAGTGAAGTTCGGTGGCAGGATGAGCAGGATTTCTGGTCAGTTGAGTACAGGATTATAAATACATAATCAGCTGGGGATATCACAGGAGTAGAACTGATAATGAATAAGAAAATAGGAATGCGGGTAAACTACTATGAGCAGCACAGTGATCGCATTATCATTGTAAAGATAGATACGAAGCCAACACCGACAACAGTAGTACAGGTTTATATGCCAACTAGCTCTGCCGATGATGAGGAGATCGAAGAAATATATGAGGACCTAAAGGAAATTATTCAGACAATCAAGCAAAACTTAATTGTGATGGGAGACTGGAATTCGGTAGTAGGAAAAGGAAGAGAAGGAAAAATAGTAGGTGAATATGGACTGGGCAGGAGGGATGAAAGAGGAAGTCGCCTGGTAGAATTTTGCACGGAACATGATTTAATCGTAACAAACACCTGGTTTAAGAATCACAAAAGAAGGTTGTATACGTGGAAGAGACCAGAAGGTATCAGATAGATTTTATAATCGTAAGACAAAGATTCCGGAACCAGGTTATAAATTGCAAGACGTACCCAGGGGGCAGATATAGACTCTGACCATAACCTGTTAGTCATGAACTGTAGTCTGAAACTGAAAAAAACTGCAGAAAGGTAGGAAAATAAGGAGATGGGACTTAGATAAATTGAAGGAAAGTGAAGTTCTGGAGAATTTCAGAGGGAGATTTAGGCAACAATTGACAGAAACACGGGGAAATAAAACAGTAGAAGTGGAATGGGTAGCATTGAGAGATGAAATAGTGACGGCAGCAGAGGACAAAATAGGTAGAAAGGCAAGACCTACAAAAAATCCTTGGATATCACAGGAAATACTAAATTTAATTTATGAAAGGAGAAAATATAAAAATGCAGTAAATGAAACAGGCAAAATGGAGTACAGACGACTAAAAAATGAGATTGACAGGAAGTGCAAAATGGCTAAGCAGGAGTGGCTTGAAGCCAAATGCAAATCTGTAGTAGAAGGTATAAGAAGGGGAAAAGTAGATCCCGCCTACAGGAAAATAAAAGAGACATTTGGGGACAAGAAAAGCAACTCTACGAATATCAAGAACACAGATGGGATACCAGTTCTCAGCAAAGAATGGAAATCTGAAAGGTGGAAATAATACATAAAACAGCTCTACAAAGGAAATGAAGTTAGAGGCGTTGTTGTAAGAAGGGAAGAGGAAATAGATCAAGATGAAATAGGAGATGCTATACTGAGAGATGAATTTGACAGAGCCCTGAAAGACCTAGGTCGGAACAAGGCCCCAGGAGTAGATGACATACCCTCAGAGCTACTAAAGTCTCTGGGAGAGCCAGCCATGACAAGACTATTTGAACTGGTGTGTAGGATTTATGAGACAGGCGAAATACCCTCAGACTTTAAGAAAAATGTAATAATCCACATTCCAAAGAAATCAGGCGCAGACAGGTGTGAAAATTACAGAACCATCAGTTTGATAAGTCATGGTTGCAAAATTTTAACACGAATTATCTACAGGGGAATGGAAAAACTGGTAGAAGCTGACCTCGGGGAAGATCAGTTTGGATTCAGGAGGAACATAGGAACCCGGGAGGCAATACTCACTTTACGTCTTATCTTAGAAGACAGATTAAGGAAAGGCAAACCTACATTTTTAGCCTTTGTAGATTTGGAGAAAGCATTTGACAATGTTGACTGGAATACACTGTTTCAAATTCTGAAGTCAGCAGGGGTAAAATATATGGAAAGAAGAGTTATTTATAACTTGTACAAAAGCCAGACCGCAGTTATTAGACTCGAAGGGCATGAAAGGGAAGCATCAGTTGGGAAGGGAGTAAGACAGGGTTGTAGCCTTTCTCCGATGTTATTCAATTTGTACATCGAGCAGGCGGTGAAGGAAAGCAAGGGAAAATTTGGAATAGGGATTAAAGTACAGGGGGAAGAAATAAAAACATTGCGTTTTGCTGATGACATTTTAATTCTGCCAGAGACAGCAAAGGACCTGGAAGAGCAGTTGAATGGAATGGACAGTGTGTTGAAGAAAGCGTATAAAATGAACAGTAACAAGAGCAAAACAAAAATAATGGAATGCAGTCTTAAAAAATCAGGCGACGCTGAAGGAATTAGATTAGGTAACGAAACAATGAAGGTGGTAGATGAGTTTTGTTACTTGGGCAGTAAAATAACATGTGATGGTCGCAGTACAGAGGATATAAAATGCAGAATGGCAATGGGTAGAAAAGCATTTTTGAAAAAGAGAAATTTGCTAACATCGAATAATAATTTAAGTGTAAGGAAGTCTTTTCTGAAGGCATTTGTATGGAGTGTTGCCTTGTACGGGAGTGAAATATGGACGATAAGCAGTGCGGACAGGAAGAGGATAGAGGCTTTTGAAATGTGGTGTTACAGAAGAATGCTGAAGATTAGGTGGGTAGATCGCATAACCAATGAAGAAGTACTGAACAGAATTGGTGAGAAAATGAACTTTTGGCATACCCTGGCTAAAAGAAGGGACCGCTTGGTAGGACACATTCTTAGACATCGGGGAAACGTAAATTTAGCATTGGATGGAAGTGTGTGGGGTAAAAATCGCAGAGGGAGACCAAGAGACACGTATAGTAAGCAGATTCAAGTGGATGTGGGTTGCCGTTCTTATGAGATGAAAAGGCTTGCCCAGGATAGAGTAGGGTGGAGAGCTGCATTGAACCAGTCTCCGGACTGAAGACCATAACAACAATGTCGCCTACATCTGCTAACATTCGAATTGCAAATCCAGATTTGTGAAGGCGTTTCTGCATTTCTGTGGTGTCCTACTAGGCTCATTATATTAAAAGAAAAAAATAGTAATTCTAATTTCAATTTCGGTCGATGTTGTACTGATTCGTGGTCTAAGCCATTTGTATTGATATTGATCAGGTCAAATTCATCGTTATCTGAAGCCCTATGAAGTATCACCAATTGTAGTATTTTGAAAGTTTTCACATTTACTTTACTTCAAAAGAATAACGTTCATTAGTCACTGATGTATACCATATCAATTTTTACTACAATGGCCACTCACAAATTTAATAGTAATTACTGCCCTAAATAATGACTTGTATCGTTACTCTCAACGACTGAAGAATTATTATTTATTACCTACCATCAACAAGATTGCTTCTAGAAATAATATATTACAGATACTTTGATTCTTGTTGTTGTTGTTGTTGGTTTGACGAAACTCAGAACCCAACTCTATCCTGAGAAAGCCTCTTCATCTCCTCGTAAGAACGGTACCCTACATCAATTTGAGTCTGCTTATTGTATTCATCTTTTGGTCTCCCTCTCAGATTTTTACCCCACACACTTCCCTCCAAATTCACGATTGCTCGATGTCTAAGAATGTGTCCTACCAATCGATCCATTCTTTTAGTCAAGGTATGCCAGAAATTCCTTTTATCCCCAATCCTGTTCAGTACTTCCTCATTAGTTACGCGATCCACCCACCTAATCTACAGCATTCTTCTGTAGCACCACATTTCAAAAGCTTCTGTCGTTTTCCTGTCTGCACTGTTTATCATCCATGTTTCACTCCCATACAAATAAACACTTCACACATATGCCTTCAGAGAGGATTTCTTTACGCTTAAATTAATATTCGATGTTAACTAGTTTCTCTTTTTGAAAAACGCTTTTCTTCCCACGCCATTCTGCATTTTATATCCTTTGTATTTCGACCATCGTGTGTTATTTTACTTCCCAAACAACAAAACTCATCTATCACTTTCATGGTTTCGTTACCTAATCTAATTCCTTCAGCATCGCCTGATTTTCTTCACCCTGAACTTTAATTCCTTCTCCAAATTTCTTCTTGATTTCCTATATAGCTTGTTCAATATACAAATTGAATTACATTGTCTTACTCTCTTCCCAACTTCTACACCCCTTTCACGCCCTTCAGCTCAGCTAACTGCTGTCTGGTTTTTATGCAAGTAGTACATAATCTCCCGTTCCCTAAATTTGACTCCTGCCGATTTCAGAATTTGAAAGAGTCTATTCCAGTCAATATTGTCAAATGCTTTTTCCAAATATACAGAAGCTAAAAATGTAAGTTTGCCTTTCCTTAATTTATCTTCTAAGATAAACCGTAAAGTGAGGACTGCCTCCCGTGTTCCTACGTTTTTCCTGAATCCAAACTGATTCTTATATTATTTATAAATGTCATTTTTATTTTAATACCTCTTTTATTATACCATTCATTATGGCTTATTATATTGCTTCAATGTTGATTATCGGGTCATTTGTACTTATAAAGTACATCCCTTGTAAAGTATGATGTTATAAATACAGCCGGCCGCAGTGGCCGAGCGGTCTGCGGCGCACCAGGCACGTTCTCCAGAGCCAGTACGGTCGGGGGTTCAAATTCCCCCACGGACATGGATATTTGTGCCGTCCTTAGTAACAGCTAGTTCATAAGTAAGTTTCGGGACTAATGACTCCATAGTTAAGTCCCATGAGCTCCACAAACATTTGAACATTTTGTTATAAATACAACACTGATTTATAACCGTATTTGTATAGAGTCTGAAGATGATATTATTGTAACATCGAAGCCCGCAGTTCAATGAAACAACAAACTTTACGGCTGCTTGTAAATACATTAATTATTGGAATTAAAAGTTGTACATTTCATTGATACTTACTCCACATGAAAACTGCTCCTGTCGGAACACAAAATAGGCAAATGATCCCGTTCAAAAGGGTCTGAGAGATAAGTGGCGAACCAGCTGCCTCAGTCCTCATTCCGTCTTCCTCACCAAATATCGTGCCATGGAAACGAATTATCTCTGTTATAACATAGAACCAGCTAAATCCTTCCACCATGTCTCTTTCTTGACACATAGCACCCCGCTTTCACTACCACCGTCTACATCTGTCCCTCTGCCAGTGTGCCTCCCACTATTTGTACCATTGGTACTATCTCCTGACTGCCTGCCCCAACCTCTCATCATCCCTTTCTCTCCATCTTTCTTACAACTGTATCTGCCGCTCTGCCATCGTCTGCGTCACATTCTCACTTTGCCACTTTCTTCTGGCCGGCCGCGGTGGCCGAGGGGACTGAGGCGCTCCAGTCACGGTCTGCATGGCCACTACGGTCGGGGGTTCGAATCCCCCCTCGGGCATGGATATTTGTGCCGTCCTTAAGATTAGCTAGTTCATAAGTAGTTTGTAAGTTTAGGGACTGATGGCCCCGTAGATAAGTCCCATAAGCTATACAAACATTTGAACATTTGAACTTTCTTCTGCTTTCTTGAAGTCTGCTGCCTGTCTAATCAAACACCATTGTCTCCTTTCCACTCATGTCTTTGCCGAGAGGTTTTTTAGGCTTGTAAAACCGAGGAGCCGGCCGCGTGGCCGAGGGGACTGGGGCGCTCCATTCACGGTCTGCACGGCCATTACGGTCGGGGATTCGAATTCTCCCTTGGGCATGGATATTTGTGCCGTGCTTAGTATTCAGTATTTCATAAGAAGTTGGTAAGTTTAGGGACTGATGGCCCCGTAGTTAAATCCCATAAAAAAAAATAAAAAAAGAGGAAATTTAACACGAGGATCAAGCGAGTAGGGAAGAAATTTTTTCATGTTGAATTTCCCCAGTCTGGAGCCTCCAGACCACCAAAGCTTAAGTATGCCCTCCAGTCATCTCTCCTCCTGATTCCATTGGCTCCTCTTTATTTCGTTCCCACTGCTACTATCTCCATCCCTTCATCTCTCTCACTGCCACTGTTTCTCCCACCATGACTCTGTGCTCTCATTTTCTCTCCAGCTAGCATTGTGTACTTTCTCTTCTGCCGTCACTTTCTGCTAGAGTCTTTCAGCACAAGAAAGCATCAGTACGTTCGAATACCAAAATTATTCTTGGGGAAGGCTGAATTAGGATATTTACTGTTCTGGAGATCCAACAGGAGCATTTTTTGCTCGTTCCTTTTTTTCCTTCCTACAGCCGTATGTTGTGCTTACAGACCTAACAGACAAACTTCATTGATCTATAAAAAAGGAAAGGAAATAAAGAAGGTTACAGTTTACGTCCTGTGAACAGCGTGATCATTAGATATGGAACAGAAGCTTGGATTTTTTTGATATGGAATACGAAGGATATCTGTGGTTCCTATATGGGAACCATCCAGAAATTTGACTGGTACTATTAGAATAGATTAGCTGTTCGTTCCATAGATTCGTAATAAGGATAACGTCGTGGATGAGGAAAATGTCAATATATGCAATTTAAAATAACTCAAAAAATACTACTAATGAAACAATACATACATCATTTGGTTCTATTATAAAATAGAAAGTGTTGACGACACGTAAGTCTTTCAGGCTCCTCTTAAACTGATTTTCATTTGTAGCAAACATTTTATGACTACTGCCAAATTATTGTTTCCTGAGTAGTGAACTCCTTTTGAACTTTTAAGTCCTTCATAGATCGTTTTTGTTCCTAACATCGAACTATGAACTGAGCTGTTTATCGGAAAAAGGAATATATTATTTACGACAAATTTCATTATGCAGTAAATATAACGACAGGCAGTAGTATACCCAGTTTTTTGAAGAGGTTTCTACA
This sequence comes from Locusta migratoria, assembly GCA_026315105.1. NCBI lineage: Eukaryota > Metazoa > Arthropoda > Insecta > Orthoptera > Acrididae > Locusta > Locusta migratoria. The sequence goes on along the minus strand of CM048744.1, from coordinate 273,797,091 downwards.
GGATGTTCGTGAATTTACTCCACAAATAGAACATATGACACGCTTTTGGACTCTGAAAACTTCTGTTTCACTTGAAGAGCTACCCAAAAATATTATACCATCTAAAATTATGGAATGAAAGATTTTTTTTACGTTAATGTCGCCTACTGTGCTAACAATGGAATTGCAAGTACAGATTTGTTAAGGGGCTTCTGCAGTTCTATGGTGTGTTCTTACCAAATGAATTTATTATCAATTTGTAATCCCAGGAATTTAATACTATCAACAGATTTTACATATTGTTCTTCATACTTAACGCATTTGATGGGGGGGGGGGGCGGGGGGAATCACTTACATGTTCTGAAGTGAACGACTTAGAGGAATCAGGGATTTGATTCACTTTCGTGGTTCTCTTCCTTACACATCTCCATATTTAGGGTATGTCAAATAATAAAAATACTTATCAATCGAAAGAGAATATAAGCGTGATTTGAAATCAATACCTCAAGAACGCAAATGAATATTACTGTTCTCTCTCCATTTTAAATAAAATTTCGATATTTGTTGTGGATTTCATACGCTGCTCTGAATGACCTAAAAATCAACCACACGCAACGTCTCCGCGATGCCTTTTTATCTCTCAAAACCCTTTAGGAGGTGTTTCAATACTCTACGGAAGTTTCTGCTATACGCAACCGCAACGAATAAGGAAAATAAAGTCAATCCTTTATCGTGCGAAGATAACAACTGTACGATATGCAAAACAATTTTCGCCCAATAGAGTTCTTGAAATCGGATTGTAAGTTTCATAACGGCGTCTCCCAGTGCAGTTGCCACTTTTCGTACCCAAACGTAATTGTTTTTCGGATGTCTCTTTATAACGAATAAGGATTTTCGAAAACGTCGAAAATTTTGATTCTAGATAAATGCCTAGAGCCATTTGCTATGTTTAATTATTTAGATATTTACACTCCGCCGTTCAAAAATGGCTAAAACGTATTATCGTAATTTGCGCAACATTGCATAACTTTGAACATAGGTAGCCTATTTGGGTAAAAAAATAAAGTTATCGAAAATTTTTTAAAAATGTCTGAGATTAATAATTAGAATCTTAAGATCATACGGTAAAAATGTCGGTGATTTTCTACGTACTGATAATATAGAAGCGGCTATCTCTACAATTTGTAGTTATTTTCCCCAAAAATCATGGGTGTCGTTGTTTACTCTGGAACGATCCAGGAGCAAATGATTCTTTTATAAGACGTAGACCACATGTACTGTGCAAAGACCAACCAATTTACTCAATCAGGCTGCGATACAGGTAGTGAGTAATATTTAAATTTTGCTTCTGTAGTGTAAAGTAGCTGTATGACGCCATTATTTCTGATTGATCACTACGCCAAGAGTATTCAAAACTGATGGGCCCCTTGAGTTTGCATCTGACGTTTACAAACATATTAATACCTTGCATAACAGTATGATTAGTCCGTATCCTTCCTCTCCTATGTCCTTCGCCTTCTACTCAACTCTCTATCTTTTTCACCTCTAAAGAGAATTTCTACATGTAGTTTCGTTTTCATGCAATTGTGACCTCATACCTACTGAAGATGTGTTCTGCAACTACACAGTTTCTCAGGTACGTTTAATGGAATATCAGGAGACGTCATAAGAAACGTTTTTCGAATAGGTTTTGCAGTAATGGTTAATAAACTAACAACATTTTAATCCATGTATTTACATATGTGTTGCTATATCACGAAAGAGATGTAAATCCAATGATGGTTAATCCGAAGAGCGTCACTGAAGTCCCACTATTCATATTTGACCCCTAATAAAAAAAAATTGCGACCTAACCAGCTTTTCGGCAGCGTAACGCATTCATTTCATTATGTTGGCGTGGCTCTTCCATGACTTGATGTCGCATTTACAATAAATTAAGACTTCAGGAGTAATGAGACAGTATCTCATGCATATCACCGTCTATGTCGCCATATCTAATAAACAATGTATATGTCGAACTATGGCGCAGCAGATGCCGTCTTCATTCCGTAAGTGAAACCGGCTCGGATTAGAAGCGACACGTAGTATTTTGATTTTTGTCTGCGCGTTTCCGTTTCAGTTAGTAAATTTATACAGTGCTCTCGTGCATATTAGATTCAAATTCGCTTTTTAACAAATAGTGTAGTCTTCCTTTGAGCACATCGCGACAGTAGTTTTTGTTCTCTCGATGCCTGTGTATTAAATTAAATGATGAAGTCCGAAATTAAAAAAAAAAGGCAGGCTTATGAATCGAATCGGGAATAAATCAAATAGAGTTGAGGAAGTGAACTGAGCGGTTACTGTGGCAGTATGGCAATGGCAATGAGCACTAAGATAGAAGGAAAGCAGTTCAATCCCGCGAACTGTTAGCTAGCGAGTAAGTTTGATCCGACTGTACTCGTAGTTTGAAAACAATTCCAGATACTCAACATATTACTCTGAATCACGATTATTCGCTCCTTAGCTTCTGTTGATATAAATTCTTGTTGACATTAAGCAACATAAAGTGGAGATTAAAACGTTGTCATTCTTCTTCTTCCCATCGGAGAGTGTCCACACAATATTACAAATGCCCTATACTGTCCCTACACTGTGTATTGAATAAGGGTATAAATTTTTCTCTCTTACCTACATTCAACCATATGTGTAGGCTTTCGATGTATGATGCTATAGAGTAAGGTGGCCAACCGTCCCGCATTCTGCGGGACAGTCACGCATTTGGACTCGTCAATCATCGGTATAGTTACTGAAAACGTTCCACAAAATGGCAAAAGCGACCCGCATTATCGTATTCCAGTAATTTTAAAACTGTTTTCTAGAGCAAAAGCCGAATATTTGTGTACGGCACGCTATGACATACTTCCATGTGCATCATCTACGAATAAATGACAGTCTTCTTACATTCAGTACATGGGGGAAAAACATCATCTGGATATTTAAAAATGATAACTTCGCTAGCAGTGGAAATTGTTTTTGTTTTAAGCTTGTACTGCACTTCGTAAAAGGATGACTTATTAAAAATTCTGATTTATGGCATTTTTTCTGTGCCTTTTTAAGTACGTTTCAGTAAGTGTAATGTAATATTTTTCGGTGTTCAAGATGGCAAACATGATGCAATATTATCGCAGTTTGTATAAAGGTACTTGAAATCTGACATGCAAATACAATGAAAATGTAACAACGAAGGTGAGTGATTAATTACGCTGTTCATTTCATCGAAAGAAATTCTAGAATAGAGCAGTTAAAATGGTTTTAAGAAGTAGTTTTCATCACATCTATTTCGAAGTTATTGCGAAGCATAAATATTTGGGCTTAGTAAGCTTCTTATCAAAATGCATGAAGCATCATTCTCCAAGAGCTGCAACAAATATAAGTAGTACAGACAACGAAGGTGACAGGAAAAAATTGTCAGACTCTAAAATACAAAATAGGAGTATGACAAAATATTTATGAACCGCATATAAAGATTGAAAATTAAGAATAAAATGTCATGTCACATATGTTACTTTAAAAGTAACTGAGTAGGCCTGTTCTGCTCGCCTAATTTTTTTCCCTAGTTTCAGAATAATTGACACAATAACTCGCGTGATCTTAGTCCTCCCTCACATCCTCGAAACGTCCCGCATTGAGTTTTGAAAAAATGGCCGCCTTACTATAGGCAAATTTCTTTACATTTTATGACAGTTCAGAAGACCAACTTTTACCATGTCAACGTTTGTCGAGGAGAAATGTGCTTACACTCAGTCGCAAAAGTATTCGGACACCACATAAATGCGCATTGTTTTGCAGTTTGCCGCATGAACAAATACAGAGATTGCACTTCGTAATGTATATGGGACTCCGGGTACGATGTCGCAACGTGAAACACGCGACAAATACGAAGAATTATTGTTGGACATGTGTCCGTTACATAATATTTCCTGAAAACGACATGGGCAGGGGCAACAAAAGTGTTCGGACAAAGTGAGAGAATAGTTCATTCCGAGGTGCACAGAGGGGGAGGCGACTGCAGTGTGGGCGACATTTCCGCGAGACGATAGCGATGATTAGTAAACACGTATCGCGAGCCTGTGCAGGTCGACGATGGGACGTCGAGGGAAGCAAAGGCAACTCGTCGTTTACCATCACGTGAAGGGGAAAACCTGTAGGGAAATTGCCGCAATAGTGAACATGAAGAAAAGTACAGTTCACGACATTATTAAACGGTTCGAGAAATAAGACCGATTGGAATTTCGTTGCAGTATAGGACGGCCACGGACATTTTCACAGAGAGATGAACGCGTGACTGTGCGAAAGGTACAAGAATCGCAAGTAAGTTGGAGGGAGACCTTGGTATAAAAGTTCATCCCGAAACCGTGCGGCGAGTACTACGGCGATCGCAGTACCATGGTCGAGAGGCACGGCGAAAGCCATTCATAAATGCAGTGAACCAGAGAAAACGTACGCAGTTTGCGAGGGAATACGCCGAATACTATCAGGCTTGGTGAAATCGGGTGATATTTTGCGACGAATGTAAATTTACATTATGGCAAAGCGACAGAAAGGCAAGCGTGTGTAGAAAGACCAATGAATAGATGTATCCCAGGAACCTCAAACCAACAGTAAAGTCTGGAGGTGGGAGTATCATGGGATGCATGTCCTGTAGTGGTGTGGGTGATTTAGTGTTCATTGATGATACGACAAACAAGGAACCGTATCTGAATATACTGCGAGGACATTTGAAGCAGAGTGCACGGCATCTAGGTATTGCGAACAACTTTCATTTGTATCAGGATAATGATCCCACGCATACCACGCATATTGTACAAATGTGGTTGCTCTTCAATTGCCCGAAAGTATTGCACCCCCCTTCCCAATCACCAGATCTTAACCCAATCGAACATTTGTGGGATAAATCGAAACGGACCCTCTGCGCAGACAACATCTATACGAAGGAGACGTTGAAAGAGAAACTGCGCCAAAAATGGGCAAATATAGGCCCAGATTTCACGAAAAACCTCGTGGAAAATATGCCTAGTAGATTGGAGGAGGTATTGAAAATGAAAGGTGGACCCACAAGGTATAGACATTTTCGTCGTACAACTTACGAACGTTTATTGGACAGTGTCCGAATACTTTTGTAGCAGCAGGGTGTGTAGGTTGTTTCATTTTTTGTTGTTACTTTTTCTGCTATTTATGTTTTGGAAATGAAATGATACAATAATTCTTTTGTAATTAATGTTGTTACGCATATATATTGCCAATAAATATGTTTGGGTTTCATAGTCAGTGTTTCTCGAGTACTCATTGTGAAACTTCCCACTGTCCGAATACTTTTGCGACTGAGTGTAGGTCAAAACATGTAATGCAAAACGTTCCTAATGTTTGTAGTTATTATTTCAGAAAACTGTTCAAATGTTTGTAGAACTTATGGGACTTAACTGCGGGGTCATCAGTCCCTAAGCTTACAAACTACTTATGAACTACCTAAGACTAAGTTCGGCACAAATATCCATGCCCGAGGGGGGATTCGAACCCCCGACCGTAGTGGCCGTGCAGACCGTGACTGGAGCGCCTCAGTCCCCTCGGTCACAGCGGCATAAAATGTTTTGTTGGTCATCACAGGTTTCGGTACAGGTATAAATGCTACAATTCTGGTGTAGTGAGTAGCAGGAGTCGCGCTGTCTGCAGGTGGCGGGTGACATTAAGCGCCGCTACAACAGGTGTTCCGGCCGGCCCGGCGAACAAGTTGGCCGCTCGCTGTTAACTCAGCAGCTGCTGCTGCCGGAATTGCTAACTACACGTGAGGCAGCGTGAGCCAGGGCCGGAGAAGTTACACGACGACACGACTGCAAAACTTTTAAATGTGTTTAGCAAGAAAATTGTTCAGCAAGCATGCTACGGAGCAACAGCATCAACTGCCGACTTTAATGCTTGTCTGTTTATTATCACAGTTTGCTTGATCCCAGCGAAACATTGAGTATCTAACACAGGGAGCATTCCTTACAGACAGTCGAACAAAGTACGGGATGGTCCAGTCACCATCTCCCCCCCCCCCCCCCCCCGCGTTCTCCCGATGCAACTGACATGTATTTCTTGTTGTGCGGTCATACGAAAAGCCTGGTGCACGAGAGTTCTGTCAATTTGAAAAGATGTACGTGCCCGTATGAATGTTGCTGCTGGACGTGTGTTGGACATGTCTTTTCTAATGTACGCCGATTCATGCTGTGAATCATGTAAGGCTCAAATCCAGAAAACCACCAAGACCAATGCAAGATGCACCATTTGTTTACGATGTCTGTCAAGAATGGAAAGATGTTTGGAAAACTCATAACTGACCCTACAAAACGAATGAATGGATTCGGTCTTCCCAGAAAAATACGGACATTCTTGAACCGATTCCGCACGGGGCATGGAAGATGCAGTGCCTATTTGTATCAATGGGGATACGAAGATGCTCCTGTTCAAATTATGCAGCACCTGATGTCGTGGAGGACTCAGTGAGCTGCATTTGGTGACAACAAGAGCTGTAGAATAGTGAACACGCTAGATATTCAATTATAGTATTTTCTCTGGTTTGTTTGTTTGCTTGTTTTTATTATGAGTATTTGTACATACTTTTTGTATATGTAATACTGTACGTATGAAAATTTTCAAATAAGACTGTACCATGACCATGTTAGCCAGAGGTGGGCACAAATCGGCTCAATGAGCAGCGCTCCGGCTCAGGCCGGAAAAAGAGCAGCGTTCGCGCTCGGCCGGTAGTTGTCCTAGTTGCCGCTAGAGGTCTGCATGCTTGCTGGCGCACGTAGTTCGCTCTTATCTTAATAAGATATTTGCCGGCTCGACTGCACGCGATGGACATTTTAGAGAAGAGTTACGAGTATTATGTTTATAAGTTACCTACTTATTATAGCATTTTTCAGGAGATACCCCTAGCAGTGGAATCTGTTCATTCAAGCTGGATACTAATGAGTTTGCACTATTAGGCTATCTTTATAAGTTATTTTATAACGCAATCAGCCAGGTGCATTTCTGCGGCTACGGTAGCGCGTTGGTTGCGCATAACGCCATCTAGTCTTTTCAGCAGAACTACGTGATGGACGCCAGCTGCTCGCGGCTCTGCTCCCGCTCAGGAAGGCGTCTCCGAGAGCGCAGCTCGCTCATTGCCCACCTCTGATGTAAGCCATACGAATAAATAAATAACTGCCTTAATGTAACTTCGTAGGCTTTCCCGGCATGACAAATCTTCGAAGTCTCTGCGGGTTTTCTGCCGGATGATAAAATCAAACTGATTCAATATTTCGACGGTACAGCTGTCCGCCATCTTCAGGAAACTGCTGCTGCTGAGTCCCGCTGAATACTGGTGCAAGATCGAAGTACGGCGTCCTATATAGGCGTCGGTCGCGTGCACGGCGCATGCGCCGGCCGTCACAGTTGCTACCTCCTAGACAGGGCTGGTGGCGCTGCCCCTAGTGGAAAAGGCCACAAAAATATATCGCAAGAAGCTTCATCCCGCTGCTGCTGTTCCTCCTAGGTTGTACGGTCTTCCTAAAGTGCACGAGGAAGGGGTGCCGTTACGTCCTATGTCTCTAATTTGGGTGGACCCACATACCCCCTGGCGAAGCATTTGGCGTCTATTCTCGGCCAATACGTCGGCAAGTGTCAACACCACATCACCAATTCTATGGATTTCATTAGACGATTGAAGTCCTAGAATCTTCGGATTTACTCGTAAGCTTTGACGTGGTATCCCTCTTTACATGGGTACCATTGGAGGAGTCATATGAGCTGAATTAGTGAAATACTGGATGAAGAGGTAATGAAGCTCTGTCGTCATGTACTAACGTCCACGTATTTTTCTTTTGGTGGCAACTTCTTTGAACAATGGGCAGCCCTTTATCACCCATAGTCGCCAATTTATTTATTGAGGACTTCGAGGACAGGGCACTGAGAACTTCAGCGTTGCAACCAACGTGTTTTTGGAGATACGTTGACGACACCTTTTCCATCTGGCCTTATGGACGTGATAAGCTCAATCGATTTTGGATCATTTTAACTGCCTTCACCCAAACATCAAATTTACTATGGAGGTCGAAAGTGACGGTAAACTTTCATTTTTGGATGTAATGGTTTACAAAAAAAGATGATGGCACCCTTGGACGTAGTGTTCACCGCAAGCCGACACATACTGACAGGTATTTGCATGCCAGTAGTTGCCATCCACCATACCAACGTAACGGCGTCCTTAGAACTGTAGTACGCAGAGCATATGCCATTTCTGATGCAGACAGTTTACCATCTGAACTGGAACATCTGACGACTGTTTTTAAGGAAAATGGCTGAGAAAAAAGATTCGCCGTGCTATGCAGTTTGGACCGTCTTCTAAAGTTCTTGAAGAGGAGTACAGGGCTTTAGCCTACATTCCATACGCCGGGGGCGTTTCTTTTATAATCGGAAGACTTTTAAAAAGTTGTAACATAAAGACTGTTTTCCGTCCGCCGTCCAAGATTAGGGCATTGCTTGGCTCCGTCAAAGATGACCTCGGACTGAAGAAACCCGGTGCTTATAAAATACCGTGTGAGTGTGGCAAGGCATACATCGGACGTATGCTTCGAACTGTGCATGATAGATGCGTAGAACATTGCCGCCACACGAGACTATTGCAACCGGATAAATCGGCGGTAGCAGAACACTGTTTAACTGAAGGACACGAGATGATATATGATAAAACCCGCATAGTAACCAATAGATCCGGTTTCTGGAACAGTGTTTACAGAGAAGCCATTGAAATCAGGGTGACGGACAATCTAATTAATAGAGAAATGGGGTTTCCTCTTAGTAGAACATGGAATACATTATTAAATAACATCAAATTGCAATGTTCGACCCGGATTCCAGCACCTAGGAATGATTAGTGCAAGGTGCGATATATCGTTGTGCCCTGTTCCACTAGGGGCGGCGCCACCAGCCCCGTCTAGGAGGTATCAACTCTTGACGGCCGGCGCATGCGCCGTGCACGCGACCGACGCCTATATAGGACGCGGTACTTCGATCTTGCACCAGAATTCAGTGGGACTCAGCCAGCAGCAGTTTCCTGAAGATGGCGGACAGCTGTACCGTCGAAATATTGAATCAGTCTGATTTTATTATCCGGCAGAAAACCCGCAGAGACTTCGAAAATAACTGCCTTCTCAGTCTCCTGTGATTCATACTGGTGTACAGGGCAGCGCTGTAATGAATCATTACGACACATTCCTATAGGAAACCTGCTGCTTTTTGTCCCATCTATCGGCGTTTACACTTTTGAAATATAGTTTAGGATCGCCCTGTATATTATATAAAGAAGTTCGAGACTTACCTATAAATTCTTCGTCCAGTGTAGACGGAAACTCCTTACTGTACGCGTACCTATCTTTACGGGAATGACGCAGAGCTCAACTCATGAAGCTGTTTTAACCAAAAAACTCCAACAATGCATTTACTCTTCGAGATACCGTCGAATTAAAGGAATACTGAGAGGTGCTCTGCCTGCACTGGTGTTGATAAGGATTCGGAACTTAGCAGTATATTTGGTAACCGATGTTGACAGAGTTGACGGCCAGATGCGCTAAAAAATGTTGAAAAACTGCCGTTACTACGGTTAAGAATGCTGGAAGTAATGTCCAAATTTCAAGCAGTGAAAGTGATGTGTCCGATAGCTCATTAGGACTATTCCAGGACCCACCACTCAAAAGTTGCTGCGCACAATACTGGAATGGGGTGCGCACAAACTTCCTGAACGCATATTGTCACCATACTGAGAATAGTTTGTAATTTTGAAAGCAAATATGGTATGCAGTTAATTAATTTTTCACTTTCGTGAAAACTAAAATATGTTTTGTTATCTGCTATTTGTCTTTGTTATGTACTTGACAATCTACACACAAACTTTTGGTTTAGGACCATCACATTATCTTCACGAAGGCTCTTTCACGTAGCTGAAGGTTAATTGTACCCATCCATGTAAGGTGATGCACGTCAGTAGGAAAATCCACAATGTTCGAATACAGCGTTGGTAGTGAGCTTCTTGATGCAGTCACGTCCTTCAAATGTCTTGGTGTAACATTGCAGAGCGATATGAAGTGGAACGAACAATAAGAACACTTGTTAGTAAGGCGAACAGCCGACTTCGGTTTATTGGGAAAATTTTGGGAAAATGTACTTTATCTGTAAAGGAGACTGCGTATAAAACGCTTGTACGACCACGTCTTGAGCATTGCTGAAGTGTTTGGGACCCGCAGCAGATCAGTTTAAAGGAAGACATGAAGGCAGTTCAGAGGCGAGCAGCTAGGTTCGTTACTGGTAGGTTCGACCAATGTGCGAGTGTCACAGAAATGCTCCGGGAGCTGGAGGAAAGACGACGTTCGTTTCGAGAAATTCTGTTGAGGAAATTTAGAGGGCTGGAATTTGAAGCTGAATGTAGAAAGATATCCCTGCCGCCTACTTACACTTCACATAAAGATCCCAATAACAAGATAAGAGAAACTAGGACTCGTAAAGAGGCATATGGGCATCGTTTTTCCCATAGGAATGGAAACGTCTAGTAGTGGTGGGGTTCGGGGTTCCGCTGAATAGGTCACGAGTCCACTACACGCAGGAAGCGGCTACACGGGTAGCTAGGGCTGTGTAGTAGAGCTCTGCATTTCGACGAAAACGAACGCTCGAGCCTTTCCCGTTTCTTGCCGCTGCTCGACGGCTGGGGTAGGCGCACGCCGCGACACGGCTGTAGCCGCCTAATGCGCCGTGTGGCCGGTCGCCCTCCGCCTCTCGGTTACCGGCGGACGTGTCGAGCACTGCCGGCCGCCCGAGCGCTCTCGCAGTCTCGGCCGGTGACAGCGCGACCGCCGCGCGCTGATCAGTGCGCGATCGCATTAGAAACCGACCTGGCTTTGAGCAATGCAGATAGCGTTATGGATCAATGAGGAAGAGGTCGTAAACGCTCCATTCATGAAAAGAAGTATTATGGAGAGAATTAAAAGCGGCTCGTAAATCCTGAAGAAGAAAGACATGTGGGAACAGGAAACGAAAAGTGAAGCTTGGAAATAGTTTGCACTTGTAGTGGATCCTGTCACGCAGGCTGCTGCTGGTTTTGTGCAATGTATCACATGTGATACTATACTTTCGTACCAGTGAAGCACAACAGGTATCATTCGGCACTGCAAAAGTAAATGCGGAGCAGAATTCCACCGACCACTTGCAGTACGAAGTAGCATAAAGAAAGTTGTTGTTGATAGGTTGGTCGATATGAGCGGAATAAATTTGCTATCATTAAATACTTGTAGTAAGATTGCCCTCAAGAATTATTCGCAGGAGCTCATCAAGGTTGGCGCCACGTATGGCAAAGTCAATATAGAACATGTTCTTCCGCACCCTACCACTGTATCGCGGAATATTAAAGAAAAGCCGACAAAATACGGGTGTCAATGGTGCCCAAGCTAATATGTGCTTTAAAGAACAAAATGTGCTCTTTAGACGCTGATCTGTGGTCTGATAACTACAAGGAGATACGTTGCACTTAACGCACGATTGGACTACTGTATTACCGTTTGTCTAAAAAAAGAAAAAAAAGTATATAGTAATCACATCCAAAAAACGAGAACTACCTGATGTAATCGTAAATAACGTCTTTCTTCAAAATTATTAAGTGGTTATCAGCAAACGGACTCTCATTAACTTTTGATAAAACACAGCATATACAGTTCCGTACAGTAAATGGCACAACTCCAGTAATAAATATAGACTTTAAACAGAGGTCTATGGCTAAGATTTTTCAAAATTATTCGTTCGTTTTGAAGGGAAACCAGAGTTTTTCAAAATTTTTAGATGTGTCAATTGATGAGAGATTAAACTTGAAGCAACACATTGATTATCTGCTAAAACGTTTGCTATTAGGGTTTTTGCAAATTTTGGTGATAAGAATCTCAGTAAAACAGTTTAATACGCCTATTTTCATTTACTGCTTTCGTATGGCATCGTATTCTGAGGTAATTCACAAAAAAATGTTCAAATGTTTGTATAGCTTATGGGACTTAACTACGGGGTCATCAGTCCCTAAACTTACAAACTACTTATGAACTAGCTAATTCTAAGGACGGCACAAATATCCATGCCCGAGGGGGGATTCGAACCCCCGACCGTAGTGGCCGTGCAGACCGTGACTGGAGCGCCTCAGTCCCCTCGGCCACCGCGGCCGGCGAGGTAATTCACCATTGAGTAAACAAGTATTCATTGCACAAAATCGTATAATCAGAATAACGGCTGGAACGCACCCAAGATCGTCCTGGAGATACCTATTTAAGGAAATAAATATCCTCACAGTTACTTCAGAGTATATATATTCACTTACGAAATTACGTTAATTATCCAACCCGGTTCACACAAATGTTCACATGTTTGTAAATCTATCGGACTAAACTACTTGGTTATTAGTCCCTAGCTTGTAAACAATTTAAACTAAGGTAAACTAATGTAAGGACAACACAGACAGCCTGAGAGGGGACCCGAACTACAGATGGGAACGGCCGTGCGCATCCCGCATGGCTAATCCGTCACAGCAATCCCAGTTCAAAAGAAATAGCAGTGTGCATAGGTATAACACCAGGAGAGGGGTTAATATTACTATGCAGGGTTAAATCTCACTTTGGGACAGAAAGGGATGAATTATGCTGCCACAAAAGTCTTCGGTCACCTACCAAACAGGGTCAAAATCAGACAGATAGCTAACTAGCATTTAAAAATTTATTAAAAGAAAAACAGAATGACAACTCCTACTCAATGGATGATTTTTTTAGATATAAAGTAGTAAAACTAAATTTAAAAAATTAAAGAAAATAAAATAAAAAAATAAAAAATAATACAAAATATATTAGTGTCATATAACAGTTTATGTAATGTAATATATTGTACAGACACCTTTTATTACACTGACAAGTTACACATTATTACGAAGTGTCGTATTCATGATCTATGGAAGAAGTATTACTCTAACCAGTCTGACGAAGTGCAGCTCGCTGGCGCTAAGTGCGCCGGTTACCGGCGACCGAACGAGCGTTCGGCGCGCTCGGCCGAGCGCTGGCGATCGGTTACCCGCAACCGGTTAAAGAGGACGCTCGGCCGCGTACTCCCGAGAGACACAGGGGCGAGCGGGACTCGCCGGTAAAAATCGGACATAATGCCGACCTCTACTGTGTAGCGTGGACTGGGCGGTTTTGTAGGGTAGAGGGCTTTGCGCAAAAGCTAAATGGGCTTTCTCAAAGGGAGCAAGCCGATCAAAGGAGAAATATAGATCTAGGAACTATCGGTATATCAGTTGTGTATTGTCAAAGCTGCGCTGGGAAAGTATCAGAACTCCAAGCATTAATAGAAAGCACCGAAACACATATCATTATAGGTAAAAAAAAGTGAGGTTAAACCGGAAATTAGTAGAAGTATTTGCAAATGATCTAACTGTGTTCAGAAAGGATCGATTAAACAAAATAGGTGGAGGCATGTTTGTCGCCGTCAAAAGTAGTCTCCTATAGCAAAGATGAAGTTGATAGTTCCTGTGAGCTATTATGGGTAGAATTTGTATTTGAAAAACATAAGAAGTTAATAATTGGTTTCTTTTACCGGCCTCCCGACTGTGACGATACAATAGCAGAAAGGTTCAAAGAAAACCTTTGTCTAATTGCAAACACGTATCCGACTCACACAATAATAGTAGGCGGTGATTTTAATTTACCCTCAATCTGTTGGCGAAATTATATTTTCCAGTCAGGAGGTACAAATAAAACATTGTGCGAAGTTGTACTCAACGCATTCTCTGAGAATTACTTCGAACAATTAGGTCGTAAGCCAACTAGGATTGTAAATCGATGTCAAAACACACTTGATATCTTAGTAACAAATAATCCTGAGCTCATAACGAGCATCAAAACGGATACAGGTATTAGTGAACACAGAGCTGTCGTAGTGAGACTGAATATCGAAAGCCCCAAAGTTACCAAAAATAGACGAAAGGTATATTTGTTCAGTGAAGCAGATAGAAATGCAATACATTGTTTCTTGAAAGACAGTTTCTACTGTCCTAACACTAAACGTAAGTGTAGACCAGATGTGGCTCAAATTCCAAGATGTGGTATCGACAGCAATTGACAGTGTTATACCAAATAAATTAATAAAAGGAGGTGATCCACCTTGGTACACAAAACAGGTCAGGAACTGTTGCAAAAGCAACGGACAAGGCATGCTAAATTTAAATGAACATAAATCCCCAGGATTGGTATTCCTACACAGAAGCTCGAAATTTAGCGAGGATTTCAATGCGAGATGCCTACAATACTTTTCACAACGAAACACTTTCTAGAAATTTGACTGAAAACCCAAAGACATTTTGGTCATATGTTAAATATACTTTACGCAAAACACAAACAATACCCTCACTACGTGATAGTAATGGCGAACCTGTCGATGATAGCGCTTCAAAAGTAAAGTTATGAAACATAGCATTTAGAAAATCATTCACCAAAGAAGACGAAACCAATATCCTAGATATCGAATTACAAACAGAGGCCAGAATGAGTAACGTGGAAGTAGATGTCCTCGGAGTAGCGAAGCCAGTTAAATCACTTGACGGGAACAAGTCTTCTGGTCCGGACTGTATACCCTTTAGATCTGATTATGCTGAAGCTATAGCTCCTTACTTAACTGCCATATACAACCGCTCTCTTAAAGAAGGATTGGAAAGTTGCACAGGTGACACCTATATTCAACAAAGGCAGTAGGAGTTACCCACAAAACTACAGGTCTATTTCACTGACGTCAATTTGCAGCAGGGTTTTGGAACACGTCCTGTATTCTAATATTATGAATTATATCTAACAGAATGATCTATTGACCCAAGGTCAACACGAAAGTATCGTTCATGCGAATCACAACTAGCTCTTAACTCACACGAAGTGAAGAGTGCTATCCACAAGGGTTCTCGAATTGATTTCGTATTTCTTGATTTCCACAAGGCGATGCCGTACCTCTCAAAAGGCTCTTAATCAAATTAATTGGTTATGGTATATCGCCCCAAATTTCCTGTTAGAGAGGACACAGTTTGTAGCAATCGATGGTAAGGCAGCGTCTAAAACAGAGATGACATCGGGCGTTCCCCAGGATAGTGTTATTGGTCCTCTGCTGTTCCTTATTTACATAAACGATTTAGGGGAAAATCTAAGTAGCTCTCTTAGGTTGTTTGCAGGTGACGCCGTCATTTACCGTCTAGTAAAATCATCTGAAGATCAAAACCAACTGCCGAACGATCTGAATATCAGTGTGGTGTAAAAATTGTCAATTGACCGTGAATAATGAGAAGTGTAAAGTCGTCCATATGAGTACGAAAAGAAATCCGTTAAATTTGTTTACAAGATAAATTAATCAAAAGTGAAGGCCGTAAACGCCACAAAATACCTAGGAATTACTATTACTTCAGACAAATTAGGAAGAACACACAGATAATGCAGTGGGAAAGGCGAACAAGTGACTGCGTTTTACTGGCAGAACCCTTAAAAGATGTGACAGAACTACTAAAGAGACTGCATACACTACGCTTATCCGTCCTTTTTTGGAGTATTGCTGGCCAGTGTGGGATTCTTATCAGGTGGGTTTAACGGAGGACATCGAAAGAGTCCAAAGAAGGGCAGCTCGTTTCGTATTGTCACGATACAAGGGAGACAGCGTAACAGAAATGATACAGGATCTGGGATGGGAATCATTACAACAACGGCGCTTATCGCTCCGGCGTGGGCTACAATCGCCAACATTCTCCTCCGAATGCAAAAATATATTGTTGACTCCCACTTACATAGGGAGAAATGACCATCAGAATAAAATACGAGAAATCAGAGCTCGAACGGAGAGATTCAGGTGTTCTTTCTTCCCGCGCGCTATTCGAGAGTGGAATGGGAGATAAATAGTATAATGGTGGTTTGATGAACCCTCTGCCAGGCACTTAAATGTGATTTAAGTAGATGTGATGTAGGGGTAGTGGTACAGTGTACCCTCCGCCACATACCTTACGGTGGATCGCGGAGTATATTCGGTAAATGCGTAAATAACAGGAAACGCTGAGTAATAAGAAACTATATCATAAGTTTGTCCCACTTTAGGTTATGGTAGTAACACTAAAATTGGGCCTTTGGGAACGTCTTTTGACAGCTCGAAATTTAAATGAAAATAACGGCTCAACCATTCATCTGTCGCGAAAATTTAATAACCGAATTTGTAGAGGAGAAAATTCTCTACAACTATGTTCTGTTATTTTTTTTTTCATATCTCGTATCGTTTGAGAGATATTTGCAATAATAACGGAGATTCGACACCCTCCATTGAATTAACGAAAACCCACCGTTCGGAGATGTCACGTGACATTCCTCCCACAGAGCTCTCTGTGGCATACGCCATCTTGCGTTGCGTATTTGATGATTTTCTTATTGTAACTTACGCGTTGTCATTTCAAAGCACTGAAGAATTAACAAAAACACGTCGTTCTTCTTACGATAAATGATAATCTAGTGTCTACAAATTCTATATTAGTATCAGTTAACAACAGCCATGAATAGTATGAGATTAAAAAAATGCAACTTCTAGTTGTTAGCCGTAGCGTAGTAAGCAATGCGTTGGTCTGTGATGCAGAAGGTCAGGGGATCGGAACCGGCCTCTCCCTAATTTTTTGTTCCTAAAAGGGTTCCAGACACTCTTTATTTTTTAAATTTGGATTATTATTTTGGTCCATAATGTTTGAGAAAACTTATAAAACTACAAATCTAAAGTGGGCCCTAAAACACGTCAGTGCGAGGTTTTTAGTATACTTCTATAACATTCCGGAACATTAGCATCGTAGCAGCACCTCGGGCCTGTTTCATTCATCTTGGTATATAGCAGATAACTCATCTTTACACTTTAAACCATAAAGTTAGAGGCACATCTGAAAACCATAAAAGTCGTGACACGTGCTTCAGAAAACGTATCGAAACTAGTGGTAGCGGAGCATTTCTGACGTTTACTGCGAACGTTATGTATCGGGCGGCGTGAACTAGCGTATCGGCGACTTGTATAACGACCTCGTAAAGAACAGCTCGCAGCTGTGCCGCGCTGCCTATCGACCCATCGGCTGATGGCTGAGCAGTGCGGGGCTCGCAACGGCCGCTTTACTCGTTTCCTGGCGACTCATACTGGCTGCCTGTAGCGGAAAGTGGCTAACACTGGAAGGTGAGGTACCGTACTTCCTGCATAAACAGCAGCGCAAATTTGATTACGACCGGAGCGGCGCGAGAAAATGAATTTCTCGCAGTAACAACACTGCTTGCTCGAAATGCATAACCCAAATAAGAAACAAATTGCAGAAGTTCATCAACTTGTAAAAGAAACAAGTACGTGTGCTGTGGCCAATCTGTACTCTTGGAATAGATAAATAGTGGTTGTTGTTATTAAAAATCGACCACGGTACGAAACAAGAGCCTTGTTTTAGCACTAAAATTAGCAAATGAGGTCCATGCGAACTACCGTTTACTTCCTGCTGCAAAGCCTTGTTCCCTGGCCCAAACTGAGAACTGACTCGTTTCAAATTACTTCAATAACAGGGAGTTATTACTACAGTGGTCAATATACATAGCAGTTCACACTTTATTACACACAGACATTAATAAGCAAGCCACCACAATTAAAGTTATCTTAAAAAGATTGCTAGGAAAACATTTATGGCGCAACGGAATTCAGACATAAGAAAAATTGCATCCGAGCTTCTTCTCAGCACTTGTGAAGAACAATATTACATAAAAGAGGTAAGGTGCTTTAAACTACAATTTATGGGATACTTACGGATTATGCTGAAACTTAAACTTGTTTATTCAGATAGAAAACAAGCAAAAGGGGGAACCAATTTCGTTAATAAAATAAAAATGCATCTCTTACATGGATTAATGCGGACGGTGCCCAGCCTAAATTATACATGATTTAACGCTACTGGGGGGAAGGATTCACAAACAACACTCATTCTCTCACACACACTCAATGCCACAGCGAAACTCACCAAAATCAGCGTGTTGAGACGAGGCGGAAGCAGGCGCCGCTATTGTAGGCAAATCAGCAAGTCGGAGGTAGCACAAAACACAATATACAAAAAGACGTTGAAGCTGGCTCTGGTCTGTCGTGCCTTTTTTGAAATTGTGCGTGTATATAGCCAGGTTAAATTACATCTGAACTGGACCGCGAGCATACATGCTAAAGTCGACTCACGGCTACGTTACATTAACGCACTCCACTGAAGGTGCAGTGGTTGAAAATCGGATTCATTATACAAAATCACGGTGGATTCTTAAGTTTCAGTCTGTTAGAAACCGATCTAGGTACTGGTTTTATATGAGAAGCGGCGTGAATTCAGGCGACTAGCTGTAAACGCCGGAAGTCGCAACTCGGACCCACGTGGTTCCGAAAAGCGATAAAATTGAATAAATTCAGTTTCCGAAAAATAAAGAAAATTCAGCATGCAACCTTGAAAATGCTTAGAATTATATAAGGAAGCGATTAAAATACAGCTACACGCAAATTGCAGAGAAAAACCACAAAATTGAAATAATTACGAAGTCGGAAAAATAAAAATAATAATTGCGGCATGCAACCCATAGAAATGTTTAGAATTACATAAGGAAGTTATTGAAGGAAGTTGTACAGGGCTCAGAGAGAATTACAGATAAAGAGTGCGTACTACAAGTCGGAGAAGAAACAGCAAAATAGGCGGGGAGAGAGGATCGCGAAATATTAGTGGAAATCAGAAGGATATCCCCATAGTTACTTGCCTGATGGGCATGGAACTAACAAGAGTGGAAGCTGAAGGCTTTGTTCTAAGATCCAACCACGTGGAACACATATCACAAACGGAAGGAAAGGATGAGAAGATTTTTACATGTAATGTCCAAAAATGAACAAATCACCTATTAGAAATCGGGCCCAACAAAACTAGAAAGTATTTACACATAGTTCATACACCGCCACATGATCACTAAGGGTTTTGACATACCAGGCCGTTATCAAATTGCAACTAGAATCACACACACCGCGTTTATCTATTGGAAATCACTGAATTGAAAAATGAGAACACATTTCTGCACACGATCGGAGAAAATATTCCAAAAAATGATTCTATGTTCACGAGTCTAAGTTAAACATGCTAGACAATGAAACGTTACCATCTCCAAACAAGAGCAGAACCAACCTTACCTCACCAGAAGACCAGCACAGAATGATCAGACCTAGCAGCCACGAGATGCGGGAAGTCACCAGAAGCCGGAAAATCCCCGATCAGCAGTGATGGTGACAGAGAGACTCGCCCTACAGAAGGCTCGTCGACTGTACCGTAACCAAAGGGTGTAGAAACCTCTTTGGTCGCCTCAGCAGCTATCGACTCTGAGCCAGAGAGAACGATGCACTCCCCACATTCAGACAGCCATGGATTCTCGCACATCCACTTAAAAGTAAGACAAGTACACACTTATACCACATTAAATAATATACTAATAAATTAATAACATAAAAAATAAGAAAAACCTTGCAATATTAACTAATATTTTAACACATGAAATAAAAATGCTATTCCTCAAGCCTTGAAAAGAGTGGGTTTCAAGTTTTAACAAAATGATAATCTAGCGACATTAGTCCCCTGATCCTAGCTGACGTAATAATAAAAGACTACACACTAAGGGTTATATGCGCTCTCCAACCAGTGTTCGATAATTCGTGTCTGCCAAGGCGCCTTGTAAGATCTCACTGAACCCATGGTTGCCCAAGTGAAAGTTTCTTAGAGCATAATAGAAACGCCGCTAGTTTGTCTCCGTCCCACAATACAAGTGTGAATCAGCTGTTTCCCTTCAAAGTCTCGACGGTTTTTCTGCCGGATACTGAAAAATGTTCAAATGTTTGTAAAGTCTATGGGACTTAACTAAGGGGTCAGCACTACGAACTACTTACGAACTAGGACGGCAAAATATCCATGCCCAAGGGGGGATTCGAACCCCCGAGCGTAGTGGCCGTGACTGAAGCGCCTTAGTCTCCTCGGCCACCGCAGCCGGCCCGGATAATGAATTCTGATACAATATTTCTACGGTACAGATGTTCGTCATCTTCAGTAACCGTCGCTGAGTCCCGCTGAATACTGATGCAAAAGCGAAGTTCTGCGTTCTATATAGGCGTCAGTCGCGTGCACGGCGCATGCGCCGTCCGTCATAGTTGCCACCTCCTAGACCGCGCTGGTGGCGCCGCCGTTAGTTGAACAGGGCACAGCGATATATCGCACCTTACGTTACTCAATCACAGGTGCTGATATCTTAGTCGAACATTGCAACTTATTATTTAATAGTGGATTCCATGTTCTACTATGAGGAAACCCCATGTCAGTATTTATTAAATTGTCAGTCAACCTGATTTCTTTCGCTTCTCTACAAACACTGTTACAAAAACCGGAGATATTGGCTACTATTCGAATCTCATGTCATTTTGTGTCCCTCCGTTAAACAGTGTTCCGGTACCGCCGATTTTTCCGGCTGCAGAAGTCTCGTGTGGCGGCAGTGTTCCACACATCTATTTTGCACAGTTCGAATCGTACGGCCGATGTATGCAGTGCCACACTGACACTTCGTGCCTCTTCGAGCACTTCTGAAGAAGGTCCAAACTCCATAACCCGGTGAATCTGTTTTTCAGAGTAGCCATTATCCTTGAAAACAGTCGTCAGATGTTCCAGTTCCGATGGTAAGCTATCTACATCTGAAATGGCATATGCTCTGCGTATCAGAGTTCTAAGGACGCCGTTACGTTGGTATTGTGGATGACAACTACTGGCATGCAGATACCGGTCAGTATGTGTTGGCTTTCGGTTAACACTATGCCCAAGGTTGCCATCATGTTTTTATAAACCACTAGATGACCCAGTGAACTTCGTATCACTTACCTCTAATATAAACCATATTAATTTAAATCATATTATTTTAGACCCAGTAGCTTCATAAAGACATCATCAGATAGTCTATGCATCGTCTCTATAGTGGGCGGAAAGAGAGGTGAAATCACGCACATATGTCCAGGATAATGTTCATGTCACATTCGTGGAAGTTCAGGGAAGGTTTAAACGGTGAAAAAATATGAAAAATTGCGAGGAAAATTTAGATTTGAAACATGTAAAATAATGACTTGGTTGTTATGTTGGGTACGTTCGGAAAAAAAATTGAAAGAGTAAAATTCGATTTACACAATCTGACCCCATGTATGAACTTTCAAAGATAAAAATGAATTACTGTTCCCTAGTCTCGCTAAAACTCGAGAACGGCTGAACCCATTTGGCTATATATCATTACATAAACCACTGAATCTATTGTGATGAAATGTGGTGTGGAAATAGTTTGAGGTTGGAAGTACCGGATAAAATACTTTAGGAAGTGTGTAATTCAAGATATTTTTTTGATTTGAAGTATATAGAGCGAAATATCGAACAATAATTACTGTCTGGAAAAGCTATTCACTCTTTGGATCTAGTCGACCCGGCAATTGTTTGCAATTGCTAATATGAATGTACTCTTGCTTTGAACGTCAAATGTGCAAAATTTTATCGCAATCGTACGAATGGTATTGATATCCGAAAGAAAATAACTCTTTCAGTTTTACACAAATTTTCCTATTTTCTGACCAACTACTCCAAACTTTTACTTCACTCAAACCTTCCTCTCGCTTTGAACGTCAAATATGCAAAATTTTATCGCAATCAGACGAATGACATTAATATCCCATTGAAAAAAGCTCTTTCAGTTTCTCGCAAATTTTCCGGGTAACTTTCCCAAATTTTTAGTTCATAAGAACGTTCATCTTATTTATTTCATACAAACCTTGTCCTGTCAGGTCGTACACAACTGATGCTCTTAGAACCATGTGACAATTGATTTTTATTCATAGAAAAAAATCGCTTTCGGTTTTTACTAAATTTTCTTACTTTCCGAGTGACTTTTCCAAATTTTTATTTGATGCAAACCTTCCTCTTGCTTTCAACATGAAATTTACAAAATTTTATCGCAATTGGACGAACGGTATTGATAGCTCACTGGAAAAAGCTGTTTCAGTTTTTCGCGATTTTCCTCTTTTCCGGACAACGTTTCCATATGCTATCACCTTTCAAACCTTCCCTGGACTTACACGAATATTTCAAGACAAAAATTACCCAAATTGGTTCAGCCGTTCTCGAGTTTTAGCGAGACTAACGAACAGCAATTCATTTTTTATATATAGATTACATCCGGAAATGGAAGTTTGCTGTCACTTTCGACCTCCATAGTAAATCTGATGTTTGGATGAATGAAGTTAAATTAGTCCAAAAATCGATTGAGCTTATCCCGTCTATGAGGCCAGATAAAGAAGGTGTCGTCAACGTATCTCCAAAAACATGTTGGTTGCAAGGCTGAAGTTCTCAGTGCGCTAACCTCAAAGTCCTCCAAAAATAAATTGTCTACTACGGGTGATAAAGGGCTGCCCATAGCCACTCCGTCCTTTTGCTCAATAAATTTTCCACCAAAATAAAAATACGTGGACGTCAGTACATGAGGAAAGAGCTACACCACATCCAATTTTTCACTTATTAGACTCAACGACTCTTCCAGAGGTACCCGTGTGAAGAGGGATACCACGTCAAAGCTTACTAGCCGCGCACGCGACTGACGCCTATATAGGACGCAGAACTTCGCTTTTGCATCAGTATTCAGTGGGACTCAGCAGGAGCGACCGTTCTTGAGATGACGGACAGTTGAACCGTAGAAATATTGAATCAGTTAGATTTCAATATCCGGGGAAGCCTACGAAGTTACAGCTACACACGAACAACACCCTCAATGGTACTACATGCGGCGTTTGTGTGAAGGGTTGGGGGAAAAGACTTTAGGATGAGACTGCACACAGAGAGAAGAAGGAAAAGTATAAAAAATTAATAAATTATTAGTGTCTACCATTAAACTCATCATATACCAGATGTATTTACTTTGAAGTACATAGCTGACACAAACTCTATGAAACAATTATGCGTTATCCAGGACTGATGAAGAAAATCTATAGGCTGAGTCAAAAGTCACAAAACACCCTTTTATTTCAAAGACTCTGCAGGAATAGGCAAATCTGAACATTCCAGTAAATTGTGGGTGTGGTCGTCTTGTATGTAACCAACAAGGGGGCCTCTTGGAATCAGCCATCTTAAACCTTGCTATATCACGCCTAAGGAGATAATAACTGAAAGACACTAACTGATACGGAAATTGTGTTTATTGACAAGACAAAGTAATCACCTTCTAGAAACAAAACAAACTAACAAACTTCTGAAACTAAGACAAAAACAACAAACATTCTTTACCATTTAGGTACAAGCCGGGGAGATAACGACAGCGCCGCGGTGGAGTAGCCGAGCGGTCTAAGGCGTCTCGCTGCAGAGCGCGCGGTTGCTCGCCGTGGAGGTTCGAGTCCTCCCTGGGGCATGGGTGTTTTTGTGTGTTTGTCCTTAGGTTAGTTTACCTAGGTTTAAGTAGTTTGTAAGCTACGGACTGATGACCACGCAGTTTGGTCCGATAGATTTACAAACATTTGAACATTTTGATAACGACATCCTTGAGAGAACGGCCAGGGAGACGGAGCCGGACGACGTATTCCGTTGCGGGAAGTCCTGGAGGCGCGGCGTCGCTGGCAGGCCTTCTACACCAGAGGCGTCGGTCGCGATCCCTCGGCTATCGTTCTCGTAGGTGGTCGGCGGAGAACTGCCGTAGTGTCGGGGTGGGGCCCCTCTACTCCCACACCAACATGGTGGCCATCACAAAAGTTCTACTGTCACCTCCGTAATTTGGTTAGTTTGCTAAGGTGGATGACGGGATGTGGGAACCGCGATGTTATCCGTCCGTGTGGGCACGATCACCCATTAATACGGTGCATATAGAGATAGAATTGGTCGAAAGGTATACGAAGAGTAAAGGTATGTAAGGGCAGAGGTAAAAAAGTGCCAAGGCAAGAGCCAAGGGGAAAAAAACCTCTGCGACAGTGGGGTAGGTTTTAAGGGCAGTAGCGGTATGCTATCTGCGACAGATCATGCAAGGTTTGGTAATGTTAGTAAAGGGTATATCTCAGTACCGTTAACTTTGCTAGGTTTGTCATAAAGGATCAGTCCGGTTGATGCGAGGTTCTGCTGCAGCTGAGCTCCTGTGACGTCTCCTTAGTCGGCTGCGGTAGAATACCTGTGAACATAACCAAATTTGTCTTGATAGTAGCTGCCGTAGCGTTGCACTGCGCCCCCTAAATAGTCGGCGCGCAGTGATACGTGACAGTCTCGAGCTGGTCTCACGTCACTGTGCGGAGGAAAGTAGTTTCGGTTTAGTGCGCTCTCTGGCGGTGCTCGTCGCGTCCTCTGGTGACTCCGGAACCGCCGCTGTGAAACGCCTCATTGGTATGCATCCATGCGCTGATACCCTGCATTTCGGGTTGTCCGCTCGTCTGGCGAACCACCCATACATGACAAACCTACTTTTTTCTTTCTTTTTCTATATGTAAAGGGGATAACAGCAGTTTCTTCTGACAAGTTCATTTCTGTAATCAGATTCGACGTAGCAGTTACCGTTTAAAAGTCACACTTTGTTGGAAGCTACAGACTAGCCTGCTCTTCATACAGAACATTTATCTTGTTTAATATGCTGCCCTCTTGGTCAAGGTACACAAAATAATGAGGGTATCAGGTGAGCTATCATACACGATATATCTATGCCAATGTATTTTATTAAAATATTGGTAAGAATTGTAATTCTTGTGTGATACAGACCGAAATTTTTCAGTCGCAAATATGGATATGTGACAATTGCACCCAGTGACATTTGCACCCAATCTGACTGGAAACTACCTGTTTACCACGTCACGACATACCTGCAGGCTAAGCCGCCCCTGTGTCCGCACCACTCTCACCCCCGGGAGTCCTCGTTCACCGGAAACGCTTTCTCGACACCGTCTGCCTGTAGTCCCGAGGTCCTTGTCCAACTCAGCGGATGACTGCTAACTGTCGGTACGACTTTGAATATCGTAGTGTTCGTTTGGTGCAGCTTGTGTGTTTGTGACATAGAGGTATCAACGAACGACCAACAAGGGAAAGCCATGTGCCCACTGTGAAGTAACTTCATAGTATCTTGTTAGATAAGAGAACGTGAAAAAGATTAATAAATATGAAATTAAAAAAGTAAAACAAGAATAAAAATAAAATAAAAGCGTATATAAAAATGAAAATTTAAAAAACTGATTTTAAACAGGTCTAAATGTCAATTTACTTCTGCCTTTTAGCAAGTCTAAAGCCTGGATGAAAGTGTGATGGGATTAGGTTTATTACAAATAGTAATACGGTAGACAGCACATGGTCTCTCTGATGCAGTCGCAAATTTTTATTTACGATCAGTTTCAGGAAAAGCCAATCATCTGTGAAAACAAAACAAAAACTTTTTTTGTTTTGAGTCATCACTAAGGATGTAACATCGCTCTGAAATACATCGATGTTCAGATGGACAAACATCGATGTTAACATAGCTGTGAAAACATCGATGTTTGAAAATATCGATGTTCGAAAAAATCATGTTTTCATACTTTTCAGAAATAATATGGAAAGCCCACTGAAATGATTTTATTTGTCGGTATCATAATAACTTACATTTTGAAACACAAACGCACTGGAAATAATTACCTGTTTCTTTACACAACCCGACTTACACATGACGTTAGCGGCGGGGTGTTTGTAATTTGGTATTAAAATGTGAAATATGTGCCTAAATATGCTCTTTTTCTAGGCTACGAATACACAGGGAAATTGCAGATTTGAATGAAAGCGAAGTTGGGAATGACGTTTCGTAACGCTGATTGAGTTGAGATTTAAATCGATTTGTTGATTACGTGTGAAATAACTTGCGCTTTGCTTACGTATTGTATGTTTTCTTAGCCGTCAATGAGGAGAAGAATTAAACAAACATTATGTATGGATCATTTATTATTAAATCATATATGTATTTTAAAACGAACAGGACTATTCATCTATGACGTTTAGCAAAACATGTGCGTAGCAGAAATGGAGATCTGTGTGTTATAGGTACTTAAAATTTCTTGGCTGCTGTCTCGAATATTTCGGCCGATGTTTGTTTAATGTTTTAACTGAAGTTTCGACATCACTATATCAGAGTCTAACTGTGGTAACACTATAAGATTCGATTCCGCTGCTGTTGGAAGATGAAATTTCGGCAATGTCAGCCACCCGTGTGGGCGAAACATCTGATTAATTATCGAACGCCGACATATAAAAAATGGAGACAGACGCCAGCAGGCAGTAAGTCAAATAGTATCCATAAAAGCCTAAATAATATTGTTGCAGATAAGGATTAGGGATATGTCTTTGCAATTTCTGCATTCTCCAGTGTCGTAAAGATCCAATAACTTCTACAGTCATTTTTATAATTACTGGTACCGTACAAGAAAAAAATAATAATGTGCACCATTTCATTCAGTGTTTCAATTACGTGCTATTTTTTAGTCGACCAAAAGCAGCATATAAAATCCTCTTATGCACACACTACTTAGACAGACAACGATTAGGATGGAAACATTTTTGTTTACTAAAGGTTTCATCTATGGATAATGTCTATTATTATGACTTAAATACCGCGGCGGATTAGGTGTGTGCACAGGGGCGCCGTGCTGCGGTGCGCGCGGCCGTTCGCCATCGGGGGTTCGAGTCCCTCCCTCGGGCAAGGGTATTTGTGTTGTCGTTAGGTTATTTTACCTTAGTTTAAGTAGTTTGTAAGTTACGGACTAATCACCAAGCTGTTGAGTCTGATAGATTTTCAAACATCAGAACATTTTTTTATGTCTTAAATAGAGAAATACTTATGCATGTGAATGTACTTCGTTATCCGACTCTACCCATCTGAGAAGATAATTAGTGGTTCGTTTTGATGACAGCAATTTATTATTAACTGTTATCTTGTGCCACGTGGGAGTAGCCGAGCGGTCTGGAGCGTCACATTACGGATCGTTCTGCCTCCCGCGTCGGGAGTTCGAATCCTCCCTCGGGCATAGATGTTTGTGTTGTCTTTAGTATAAGTTAGTTCATGTTTGTAAGTTTAGGGACTGATGACCCCGCAGTTAAGTCCCTTAACCTTAACAAACATTCAAACATTTGTTAATTTGTAACCTAACCAAATATTCAAAAATTGTCACTTATTCGGAAACACCCAAACATTTGTTTCTTCCTTAGTTTTCTAATCAGATGGAAATTTAAATAACATATAATGTTGTAGAACTTCCTTGTAATATACAGTAAAAAGGCTTAGAACCAGGGTTTAACAGTGTCGATAGTTTTCGACTTCTATCGCCGAAACATCGGCGATATATCGCTGTTCAGAATATCAATGTGAAAATCGAAGTTTTTCTGCAAAACATCAATGTTTTCAAAACATCGATGTATCGTTTGCATTCCTAGTCATCAGTTTTCTGACTGGTTTGAAGCGACTTGCCACCAACTCCTCTCCTTTGGCAACCGTTTCATTTCAGAGTAGCATTGCAGCCTACGTCCTCAATTACACCCCTAGTGATTTAAAATGCCTCGACATTTATAAGTTGGGGAAAATGTTCAGAGGGGACTAAGACGCTCCAGTCACGGTCTACACGGCCACTACGGTCGGGGGTTCGAATCCCCCCTCGGGCATGGATATTTGTGCCGTCCTAGTTCGTAAGTAGTTCATAAGTAGTTTGTAAGTTTAGGGACTGATGACCCCGTAGTTAAGTCCCATAGACTATACAAACATTTGAACATTTTTGAAAATGTTCAAATGTTTGTAAATCTATTGGACTCGGCTACAGTTATTAGTCCGTAGCTTACAAACTACTTCAACTAAGTTAAACTAACATAAGGACAACACACATATCAATGCCCGAGGGACGATTCGAACCTCCGACGCGGGAGGCCTAGAGATCCGCAAAGTGGCGCTCTAGACTGCTCGGCTAATCCCGCGCGGCCAGTTGGGGCAAACGCCCAGAATAAATGCCTGATTTTCTCTCCTACTGTTATCCCCGTTCCTTCCTGCCTTTGATTTCTCCTATCATTTTCCCATGTTTCCCTCTGGCTTCTATTCTCCCAGTTGTCTCCTCTGTTATTGTAACCTCTCCAATTTTCATTTAAATTCCTCTCTCTATTGTGGTTTCCCTGGTTGTGACCCCCATTTCTACTGCCTTTGTTTTCATTGTGGTTCACATGCTGTGTCCCCCTGAGCTGTCGTTCCATAACTAAACTCTGGTCTATCTTTTCTACAAATTCAATGAAATTCTCAGCTGAATCTGTGGGATGGTGAATTAACTGCCAATGCTAATCTGCAGGTAACCTCCTACACAAAGTGGAAATTACTGCTAAAAGACTCAAAGGTGTATCTAAATGCACTAGTTTCTCAAGTTCCTCCTGACAAAATTCCTTCATGCTCTGTTTCCCTTTCACATAGTTTGGCCCGGTCAAGAATTCCTTTTGTATCTTAGCTCGCTTGGCCTCCCCCCAATACAATTTTTCAAACGTCTTAAAAGTAACAAATTTATCAGCACACTGATTTGCCCAAGTTTGAGCAGAATAGTCAAGCATTCTCTTTGCTAACTTCACTTTACACTGGTCTGACATACCAGGCACAAATTGGTCCTTGCATGCAGCCAAAAAATCTACTGGATGATAATTACCCACTCCTGAAAACTTTTTTTCCATTAGATGTCTGCACCATGGAGCATTAGTGTTTCCTGATGCAGTACACAATTCTAGATTATTTATTCTAGTGTTCACCTTCTCAATCTCAGTATTGTTTACTGTCACTACTTGTTCTATATTTTTCCTAAAGTTACATTCTGTATTCTCTAATTTTCCTGACAACAAAGTTTTGTTTCCTCAATACCTGCCACCATCCTCTTGTCAACCTCAGCCAATGCTTGCATAGTGCCCTCATTCCTGTGATCACATATTTGTTTCACAGCATCTAACTTGCCTCCTATCTCAGTCTCAATAGCACCAATTCTGGCATGTATCTCCTTTTCCCTATTTTCAAACCGTTCTGTTAGACTTCCTATCTTTTTGTCAATGTCTGTGATTATTTCTGCCTTTAATCCAAGCATTGAATTTTGTAGTGCCCCAATGTCTGCCTTAAAGTCTGCTTTCAATTCTGATTTTACAGTTTCTATTTCTGATCTTACAGTTTCTATTTCTGATTTTACAGTTCCTATTTCTGATCTTAAATTTGATTCTAAATGTGAGTTTGAATTTTCTATTTTTGATTCTAAATTTGAGTTTGAATTTTCTTTTTTTGATTCTAAATTTGAGCTAAAACTCGCTAACATGGCTACGATCATCTCCGGTGTCAACAACATTCCCCCAGTATTTACCCTCTCTGGACTTTCTGGTATGCTACTCTCTGAATCTACGTCGCTTGGCGACTTTTTAAAAACCTGCTCCATTTTTGGTGCCACAAGAAAGCTTGATTAACACACAAGAATTTATAGCGCCAGCTGCTTTTCTTATCGTTTAATCCAGAAGTTGCTGCAACGAGCTGCGACGTCCCCAACGCTCGCTGCCGTCTGTTGTAGAAGCTGTGGCTGGAATATGTCCTCACTGCATCCCTTATCCTTTGTAGAATCGAAGCTGCTGGGCCCCGACGCTCCGTTGGCGACTTGCGACGTCCCCACGATCACTGCCGTCCGTTGCAGAAGATGAAATTTAAGTGCGTGGATCCCGTGCGCCGCCGCTCACTGCTGCCGGGCCGATGCGCCGTCGATCGCCTGTTACGGATGCCCGCGCCCGAACTCTGCCAGCCACCAACCGTCGTTAACCGCACGACGCGTTCGCGTACCGTCCACGATTATGCTAACTGTTTTGTCCACTATCACTGTCCTAAGCACACCCTACCTCTCTGTCCGAGCAAGACCAGTGTGAATTTATCCTGCTCTCTGCTGCCAGCCGCCACACACACTTGAAATTGTCCGTCGCGTCCGCGCACTTGTTTGCAACTGTTCGTAACTGTTCACTGTCCTATACACACCCTAATCTCTCCGTCCGAGCAAGTCCAACGTGAACATATCCCGGACGAGCCCCCAAATGCGAGAGTGAAAGATCGGGGTGAGAGTTTAAAATAGGGAAAGATTAAGATTTTAAAACTCACAACCACCAACTGCGAACCAAATTCCTAAACATGCAAAAGCACTGGAACTGTAATTGCTATGGTTTTACTCGTTTTCTAGGGGATGATATCACACGTTCGCAGCTTTCCTTCCCTGCATATGATTAACAAAAAAATTCATAATAAAGTCAAGTTCATGAGAGAAAAGGGTGTACTAACTACTATTTTTGAAAACACGTGAAAGTTCACTTTATGTTGTTTATTACACCATATTAAAACCCTGTGGCTGATACGTCTGTACGTCGACACATTTATCAAATAAAGTTATAGCTCGTGAGCCCCCAGACAAAATGAATATTTGTCGCAAATTGTTTTCACACCATGTGCCTGTCTCAAACACCGCTTATGTTCATGTCTATGCGACGACACGTGTTACACAAACAAAACACAGTCACTTTAATTCAGTGCGATGCACACCTTGTTCCACCGGCTAAATATTCATAACACACAACTTGGTGCAGTCTACGACGAGCAACCACAATTGGCAATTGCCACACCAAAATCTAAAGTCTCCACCTGGAGATCCACATGCCGACTGAGTAGAGCGATGCCGCCCGGCCAGCTACACCACTCGCTCCCGACTCGTCACTTCCTGCCCACGCGCGCCGAAAGCCCAACTGCCGGGTTTTTTCCCTATGTCATCAACTTCCCCACGTGAGCTGTTCTAACCGACTTGCCAACGTACAGCGCTCAGCCAATACATTTCTAAAACTTTACTTAAAAATCAAAATAATTACACTACACATTAAACAAATGTCTTCTTAGTTTTTTATATTGGTATAAACATCCTTTGTACTATTTATTATAATTGTGCGATTTCTTATATCACAGATAAGTGATTTAACTGAATACTTCAAGATAAAATACACAAGATGAATTGAAAATAAAATGAGAAATAGTTAATATATTATTTTTATAAACAAATATTGCCATGCTGGTTGTGTAACTGTCTTGTATTCATTGGTAATTTATTACTTTTCATTGTCAATTAAACATATTACGCCAGATGTGACTATATCAGCTAATGTATTGTTTAGTTGTCAACAGGCTATTTTGTAATGAGGGCCTTAAAGGTTCCTAACTGCAACGTATTACTTCAAATGCAAGTAGTATTAGAATATTTTATTTCACGCTGTGCACTGCACTGCACCTGGCACTCGCCATTATCCCTCTCTCCCCTCACCGGAAGCCAACCTGGAAAATCCTAAGCTGGAACAAGCCACCAACGTCGGCCTGCTCGCTGGCCTCCCGTCAGCTACAAACACACAGCACATCTCAACGTGGAGAATTTCTGCCTATGGCCTAACTATAAATGTTGTCACCCAACTGCGTACATACATTGCTACCATAATTATTAAGATTACAATTGTGTAACATTTGGTGTATTGGCATGATCAATGTTTGCTAAAAAAATGTTTAAATGTTTGTATAGTCTATGGGACTTAACTACGGGGTCATCAGTCCCTAAACTTACAAACTACTTACAAACTACGACGGCAGAAATATCCATGCCCGAGGGGGGATTCGAACCCCCGACCGTAGTGGCCGTGGAGACCGTGACTGAAGCGCCTCAGTCCCCGCGGCCACCGCGGCCGGCTCAGTGTTTGCAGTGAACTTCATACTGTAAAATACAAATGCTATTAATTACCAATATTTCTATTGGGCGGTAATCTCATACTGTGATGGTGTACGCAACGTCGAGCCTGGGTGCACGAATGGCAAAACGTCATTTTTTCCGATGAATACAGATTCTGTTTGCAGCATTATGAGGATCGCATCCGTGTTTGGCGTCATCGCGGTGAACGCACATTGGAAGCTTGTATTCGTCATCGCCGTACTGGCGTATCACCCGGGGGTGACGGTATGGGGTGCCATTGGTTACACGTCTCGGTCACCTCTTGTTCGCATCGACGGAACTTGGAACAGTGGCCGTTACATATCAGATGTATTACGACTTGTGGCTCTACCCTTTATTCGATGCCTGCGAAACCCTATATTTCAGCAGGGTAATAGACTATCGCATGTTGCAGGTGCCTTTCTGGATACTGAAAATGTTCGACTGCTGTCCTGGCCAGCACGTTCTCCAGATCTCTCACCAATTGAAAAGTCTGGTCAATAGTGACCGAGCAACTGGCTCGTCACAATACGCCATTCATTATTCTTGATGAACTGTGGTAACGTGTTGAAGCTGCTTGGGCTCCTGTACTTGTTAACGCCATCCAAGCTCTGTTTGACTCAATGCCCAGGCGTATCAAGGCCCTTATTAGGGCCAGAGATGGTTGTTCTGGGCTCTGATTTCTCAGGATCTATGCACCCAAATTGCGTGAAAATGTAATCACATGTTAGTTGTTGTATAACATATTTGTCCAATGAATACCTGTTTATCATCTGCATTTCTTCTTGGTGTAGCAATTTTAATGGCCAGTAGTGTATCTTATTCGATATAAAAATGATTTATATTCGAGATGGCCGATTTGATGATAGCACATATGTCCGGAATAAACTGTAAAAGACAGACCACGTCATCCACACCTTAATGGAATATTCGGGTTTCCCAGTTCCTGCAGAGTTTTTGGAATAAAGGGCAGTACTGCGACTCACACTGCATTCTTCTGTTCGGTTTATTTTAGACATTGCTGCTTCAATGGACTTCCGTTCCACAATATTTCTTTTGAGCTTGTTAAAGCTTTAAGCTTAAAACAAAGTGCCTTTGGTATTACAGCTCCCTGGATATCTTGTTTTGGGTTGTGAGCCTGCGTAAGGTTTAACGGAAACGAGACTATTTGGCTCGGTGGCAGTCAAAGAAAAAATAAAAGAGTTATGTCGATTAACGGTGACGTTACTCTCTCCTGAGTGGAGAGCAAACCGCGGCGCGTGTGTTAACGAGTGGAACTCCTGGCCTCCGGCGTGTACGAGAGCCGGCGGACGCAGCTTGTAGCGCTCGGCAGTCGGCAGCCAGGCGGAAACGAACGGTGAGTGCTGTGGCAGATGCCTCGCAGGTAACAATGGCGGCACTCCACAAAGCGGCGGCAGCTCAACACGGAGACAAAAGAGGGGCCGCCGCCGGCGCTACACGGCTACCCACTGCGCAGGCGCTTCCAGGCAAGCCGTCAGGCGAATTGCTTCTAGCAAACATCACTCGTCTAACACGTCTATTTCTGGTCGACTGTAGCTTCCCCATAGAAATCCCTATATTACCGTCGCTTTTTCTGAGAAAAGAAAGTAGTTTCAAATATTTTCCACTAACAAGTAAACCTAAGGAAGTGAGCAAGTGTAACTCTCCGATTTTTCTGAAATTCATGTTATACTAGCTGAAAACCCGGCGTTGCCTGGGTATTTATTGATTTATTTATTCCTGCAATTTTTCAGGTTTATTTTCATTTCCATAAGGGCTGCATGTCTGTAAAATCTGTTAGGAATACAATTAGTACTAATGAAGTAATAGATTAAAACTTGGTGCGCAATGGAGCAATTTTCCATGAAAGTTACTGTGGTGTCGCACAAGTACAAAGTGCGCGCCACCTACTTTCGCCGCGCGCCGCCATGCACGCACGGCGCGGCGTTCTCACGACGACAGTCACGAGCGCCCTCTGCTGCAACTCCGCTCGTGGCTCCCACTGAACGACATCGTTCACTTGGGACTGAGTTAGGAACCAGTAAAGACTTCGGAATCCGATAGGCACCAGTGAAGACTTGGCACTGAGATAGGAACCAGTTAAGACCTTCGGAATCAGATAGGCACCAGTGAAGACTTGGCTATCAGTTAGGCACTAGGCAGACCTCTAGCTCAACTATGTATCAGCCTTCTGCAGTACTATGTAAAAGTTAAGTATTGTATAAATTCTGTGCAATATATATTTTGTTCTAATTTACTCTAGTGTTTCTCGTTTCTGGCTGCTCCCCTTCGTACCTGCACCAGCGTGCTATCTTTATTCCTGTGTCGGTCTCATTCCACTCGGCCACCGACACCTACGACGGAAAAGAGACACAAAAGCGGCGACGAGGCTGGGACACAAAAGTGGCGACGAGGCGAGGATACAAAAGTTACTGTTTACGGGCTCATATCTCATGAACTACGTGTCGGAATGTGATACAATTTAGAAGCTACATCCAACTATATACAGTATGTGTATACTGTCTGTAAAATTTCCCGTCTCTACAATTTGTAGCGTTCAAATTATAAATTGTAGCCGGCCGCGGTGGCCATGGTGACTGAGGCGCTCCAGTCACGGTCGGGGGTTCGAATCCCCCCTCGGGCATGGATATTTGTGCCGTCCTAGTTCGTAAGTAGTTCATAAGTAGTTTGTAAGTTTAGGGACTGATGACCCCGTAGTTAAGTCCCATAAGCTTAACAAACATTTGAACATTTGATAAATTGTAACGTCATACCGAGAGCCGTAGTTTTACTAATAGCGGAAAAGTAGTACCCGAAAAACTTTTTTCCTTTCATCATTTTACTATGGTTGCCAGCGAGAAAAAGTTTAATAAAGGTTTGAAATTTTATTTAAAGTTTGTTGCAAGTCGCTAAGTACTGTCATTCTCATACAGTCTACTTCGAAAGTCTCGCCGCATTACATGGCATTTTTTGCGATTTCTATTGGTTATGACGTAATATCTTTGGAACCTTGTGCCATATGTGATTCTTAACCATGCAGCAATTGTTACTTCACGGTAAGAAATGTGTGTGTACCAAATTTGGTTGAAATCGTCCCAATGGTTTAGGAGAAAATGAGCAGCATTGTCGCAAAATGCAGCAGTTTTTCGCGCATCTCATTGTTTATGACGTCTTATCTCGTGAACTATTTATCGTATGTGATTCTTATATTTACGGCGACCGTCCTCATGGATTGAAGCTTACGTGTACAAAATTTTATAAAGATTGGTTCAAAACTGTAGATTTGTATCCAACACGTACAAACATAGGGACACACTGCTTTATAGTCTATATCAGATCCCTGCACGCACATTTGGGCGGTTCCGGTTTTGCTCGCTTTATTTCTTTTCGATTCACGCTAGGAAGTTCGGGCCTGCATCACACAATCGTGAATCGACTGTGGTAACGTGCGCAACGTGTTTTAGTTCCATTTTTCTACACTGGGTGACACCAGCAGTCCGCAAACGTCCAGTACACTTACATAGGCGGAAAAAAGACTTGTTGACGAGGTTTCGATATCCATGTTTTGACGTGTGAAGCTATCGTATCTGACAGGCAGTTAATTTTATATGATCCTGTGATGTAATTATGTAATTTCTTTCAAAAGGCATGTTACTCTAATATTGTTCAGATCGTAAAAAATTGTAGTGGAGGCCCAATCAGACAACTATGTGGCTACAAAATATTTTAAAATAAATTTATTTTCTTTTTTGAAACTAATTACTGTATGTATTTTGTACCTTAAACGCCCCTTTCTATATTAATCTGACATCACCTACAACCTTGGGAAAAACTAACGAACATTTTTTAGCTGCGGTAAAACATAAAGGGTTGAAACGCTTCTTCTTAAATGGGAAAGGGGAGGCTAAAATAAAATTGAAAAAAAATCCGATGACAGATATTATTGAAGCAATTTCATTAATTTTTGTCATGAAAGTATCTTTTTATAAAAGACGGAAATCGACCTACGTATATTGGAGGGAGAGTGAAACCTCGGGAGCCAACTATCCTGTAAGAGACAAGTTTTTTGCTACGAAAACTAATTTCAATTTAATCGAAGTAGAATCTACAGTATGTTATCACAAATTACTCTACCACAAGCACTTATCGATACTTAGTAGCTCTGCATCACTGTTCGGACCTTCGTAATGAAGTTTGATTTCCTATTATTTGATTCTTTATGTTTTATGTAGTATACAAATCATATCGGGCAATTCATTCAAAGAGAACATTCTCGAACAAAGCATCATTTCCATGTCTGCAGCTAGATTGACGGTAAAATCTACAGGCAAGGATTTTCTCTTGCATTCTTTCCTTTCTTCGTTCTCCTCATTTTTTGTTATTTTTATTGTATATAAAGCCACTTTCGCATACGCCCCACCATGGTAGCGTCCCCATCCAGTGGTGTTGCGACTCGCGTTTCTGGACGGACAAATGGAGCCTTTCTGTCTTCAGTGACGTCAGTCGCTTCTGCGTCAGTGGCGATGAATGTCATACGGAGTATGGCGTCGCGAATGTGAACGCCGAGTTTCCGCAGTGCACACAACACGTAGACAAGGCCAACATCCGACACTATGCGGTGTAGAGTCACACGTGAAAACGACTGTTCTCCTTCGGTGATCGAAGAGGGTATGTCCAAAACATCATTCCTACCGTAGTGATCCATCATATACCGATGAAGCTATGTTCGTTTCCAAAAAAACGTGCTTGTACAACTGTATTACGTCTGACCTAACATGCTCTCCAGCGTTTAGCCGCAGCGGAGTGGCCAAGCGTATTGAGGCGCTTTGCTCCGATGCGCGAAGTCATTCCCCGTCGGGGGTACGTATCCTCCCTCGGGCATGTTTTTTTCTGCCTTTAATATAATTTAAGTTTGTAAGTTTATGGACTGATGACCCCGCAGTTAAGTCCCTTGAGCTTAAAAAACGTTTGAACATCGACCATTTATGTCAACTACCTTGACCAGTACGATTTCCAGAACGTGTCGGATTCGACAAATTGACGTCTCTTGCTCTCTACACAACAAGCAGATTACCTGATAACTTGAGGTCGAAGGTGGAAACTGTAATGGCAGGAATTTCTCCGAAACCACATCCGTCACCTAAACTATGACCTCCGTTGAAGAATTGCCACCTGAATTGCGGCAAAAGGAGAGAAAGCAGGATGGTAAATCTGACATTTCGTACAACCTGTCAAATGTATTCAAATGCATGTATACGTCACCATGAGTCTCTTAATGCACTTTCCATCCTCCGTTTTATAGGATTCTTCATTAGTGTATACCAGTGTTCCCAAAGTGGTTGTTCCAACCTACAAGGAGGCCACGTCAGCCAAAAAGTAATTTGGGGGTCTGTTTGTTGTAAATGGAGGTCAACGGTAGTGGTTCACATTTAGGATGGTCGCAACCAAAATACAGAATTAATCTCACAATGCTGAATCTTGATCCTGTTCGCTTCATCGGCTAAGCGGGAGAGTGGAGGAATTCTGTATTTGAGGTCTCCTGGTGCAGGCCCATTGTCAGATTTTTATTTATTTATTTTTGTGGGGGTCTCTGTATATCAGGCAAATATGATGTCTTCAATGATTATTTCTAGGAAAACGCGATTCCTGTATCAAATATAATATCAGTGGCAGTAGATGGAGCACCTGCAATCTTTGGGCGCTACGAAGATTTGTAAGGCATTTAAAAGAAAACGTAGGCCTACCAGGTGTGTTTCTAGTGCACTGCGTCATCCATCGACAAAATTTAGTTGCAAAAAATCTAAACGGTAGGTAGCATCAATCTCTGCAGTTTTTGGTTAACGTAGTAAACCAAATTCGAACCTGTGCGTTGAATACAAGATGATTTGCGCAGTTATATGAAGAAAATGACGAGAAGTTTGATCGATTACATCTTCAATACGCTGTCTGTCGAAAGATTTATGTCTAAAAAGATTTTTATCACTTTTTGACTCTATTTTAGAATTTTTGGATGTTAAAGATACAATTTTAAAAGAAAATTTAATCAAGTGGAAAACAGACATTGCTTATCTAACAGATTTTTATTCTAAATTTAATGAAGTTAACTTGCAGTTCCAAGGCGACAGTCTAAATTTGATAAAAACGAAGTTCATCATTTCAGCTTTTCTTCGCAGAATGAAGATAATGAAGCAAAACATTGCGCGGCGCCAATTTTCACAGTTTCCTAAGTTGTCACGTACAAACTGTCAGGATGATGGTTTCAACCCACGTTCCACATTTAAATGTCCTTCACACAGACTCTGAGGAAAGGTTCGAGAATGTTTTGAGCATGGAAATACCGCAGTGGATTATCAATCCATATTGTGATGTGGAAAAGACAAATGTCGCACTTCAAGGAGAACTCATCTGAATAAGCACTAACGAAGAACTTAAAGAGCAGTTTACAAATGGATATCAGCAATTCTGTCTCCAGAGAGACATACCTGTTACTTACTCTTTATTATGGACTATCGCAAGAAAGTTTTTGATAGCTTTCCCAAATTCATACCTGGTGGTAAAAGGTTTCAGCACTGTTGCTAGTATTCTTACAAAAAGAAGAAACAGGCTGGAAATCACTGAAAGAGAAATGTTGAACCTAACAAAACTGAAACGAAATATTGATAATTTGATTAAAAAAAAAAGCACATGCCTCATCACTCCCATTACAAGCCTGTTAAATATACGTTTCTGCCATTTAAACAAATCAATCAATGCATAATACTTAACATTTTTCTTTTCCTTTTGTCTTGTTTTTCACTCCACCCTTTTACAGATGAAGTTATCGAAGTCAGTAGCACCATATCAAGCGCGAAAACACATTTGAGGTTAGGAATTCGTAAAAAAATTAAGTACACAAAAGTCAGGGGGTCTACACAAGCCAGAAGGCAAGGGGTCTACGAATATTTCGCGGCCCCAGATGTCGCACTACGTTATTCCAAAGCGGCATATTCAGATTTCATCCGGTTTGGTTGCTAGGAAGTTTCCTACTTTTTCATTTGAATAACCTCATACTAGTGGAGACGCTGCAGCCGAGACCGGACTACAGGTCTCTGCTAGAGCAGTTCCATTTCTCCTAGTTAGAGGGCTTGCGAATGTGAAGCCTCGTGCAATTTATGCGCCAGAGTCAGCTTACGAGTTAGAAGCCGCGGTTCAGCAGTACTGCGAGTTAGGTCTGCAAGCAGCAGACCATAATGCGAACAGAAGCACCACTGAGGATAAATGTTATTAAAACTAGTGAGCAGGTTAAGCTCCTCCGTGGAAGACTTCCACAAAGTCGTATATTCTTGTTATCCCTGATATTGTTAAACGTAATGTAGGGTACACAACGTTAAGTACGAGGCGCGTTCAGAAAGTAAGTTCCATTTCAATTTATCTCCGCTGCAGCGCTGCGATTGCAGTTCCACAAATGCGCTGTAGACGATGTGTATCAAGGAGAAAAACGTGCGCCATTTGGATATCGCTGTCAGTTACGTACGCTTTGTTGTGCTTGTTTGAAATGTCTGCGTTGATTGAAAATCCCGCCGTCTCTGAAATCAGGTCGGTGATTCGGTTTCTGAATGCGAGGAAAATGAAACCAAGTGAAATTTATCGGCAAATTTGCGATGTTTACGGACCAAATGCGATGAGTGATTCGACGGTGAGAAGATGGGTCCGACAGTTCAATGGCTGGCGTAGTGATGTGCACGATGAAGAACGAAGTGGGCGTCCACCTTTGGTTACAGAAGAACTGCTTCACGCGATTGATGACAAGATCCAGGAAAACCGTAGGTTTACAATTAGAGCTCTCGCTATGGACTTCCCCCAAATTTCACGATCACTGATGCATGAAACTGGCAGATTTCTATGAAGAAGGTATACAAAACCTGGTGCCAGGCTATGGCAAATGCCTGCAAAATTACGGCAATTATGTGGAAAAGTAGTTTAACAGTTGTAGAATTTTGTGCAATAAAAATTTCTTCTGTATCTGTGTACAATTTCCTTTTATTACCAAACGGAACTTACTTTCTGGACGCGCCTCTTAGATATTAATTACGTTATCAATGCCATAGTAAGATTTGACGTTCGGTTTTCGACGTGAAATAAAATTATTTTTTTAAACTTACTAAATGTCTAAGAAAAATTTTCAAGAGCAGTTCTGTTTACCGAAATTTTCTAATAAGTAATCAAATTCGGTTCTAATTCTAAAGAACGGAGCATTCTCTGTTACAAACGTGTCGAAAGTAAATAAATACGAAATAATTTAACTTTTGAAAGCATTTTTGCATTAGTAAGTCAAAGATGAGTGCAAAGAAAAGCAGTTTAAACTTCAGGAAAATTTTTCAAGTTTGTAAGACCGAGATAGTATTTCAAACTGACAACGCATATCGCTAAAAGTGGACTGTACTAATCTTTCGTTTATTAACCATATTTGATATAGCACACCGATCTTTGTATTATTAATGTGCTCGACTTCCATAATTTGCTTTTGATTGGCCGTGGAAGTTCAAAAAATGTTCAAATGTTTGTATAGCTTATGGGACAACTACGGGATCATCAGTCCCTAAACTTACAAACTACTTATGAACTATCTAACCCTAAGGACGGCGCAAATATCCATGCCCGCGGGGGGATTCGAACCTCCGACCGTAGTGGCCGTGCAGATCGTGACTGGAGCGCCTCAGTCCCCTCGTCCACCGCGGCCGGCGTGGAAGTTCTTAATATAATTTAAAGTGGATATTTGTCTATCACTGTAACTGCAGTTACAATATGAGGTACAATTCCTGACAAGAGCAAAGGTAAATTAGAGATAAAACAATTCATTTATTTAGAAACAGAAAGTTTACTTACGATAAAGGAATGCACACTTAACACTGCGGTTAGAAAATATTGTCTGTTGTTAAATGTATTGATATCTTGGTACTTACAATGGAATCTTTCTATAGCAGCCACGTCAGATTTAATTTTAAGATCAATCACTTTAATCAGAAGAATATGTACGGAAGTGTGAAAAGGAAACATATTAGACACTGTGTACGGTCCAAGCTCCAGATCTACAACATCGATCGACTGGGAAGAGATAGGCATCCTCATTGTATGATCACGGTTTTGTACTGCTAATCTGAAGATCCGTAGTCAAAACTCCCTCGTCCTGTTTCCCATAATAATTTAATTTTTTTTTAAATCACAAAATTATGGTCTGTCCGATCATTGACGTGTCTTTCTCTTTCTGTTATACTATACACTAGTTTTAGAATATGAGTCATGTGGTGGCATATATTACCATCGCATTTAAATGCGATGAATTGTGAGGATAGGTTGTATGTCGTATAAACCACTCATACCTCTTGTGCAACAGATTGATATGTTTCTCTTTAGAGAAGTGAAATACTTTCTGAAAAGACTACTATTTTGCAAAGCTGGATAGATGCACAAATCAGTTGCTTACTTGATTGTGTGTGAATTACCAAAATCCAATCTCTTATTGTTTCCAAAATTCCAAGACATGTTCAAATTTGCATGGACATATGTTAAATTTGATGGACTAGCCGTGTAAAATTTCAATTAGATTAAAAACACATATGATGACAGAGCACAGAGAAATCTTTATAATTATAGAACTGTTGCGTTAATTTGTTGCAGCTTGTGTGCCAGTTATTATGTTCCAATCATTTCCAAATCAGTGATCACTATCACATTCATGCGAACACGTAAAGTAGGCACGTCCCACACACCCAAAAGTTGGACAAATTATGATTGCAGTGTCCATCCGAGAGTCACTTCCTTCAGGTTGACATTGTGCGGAATCTCTTTTCAATATAGGCCCCCTTCGTTACACGTAGCAATAGCAATCAGACGTTATGCCGCAACACAGACATAAAACTGAATACAGCGGACAGGCACATTAATGACGGGGCCAACAGTTCATTTATTTGTGATGTGATAAAACAAAGAGCACGAGGTAGATCACAACCACGACGATACTGCTCTTTCTAGTCGCTCGACATTGCACGTCTTGAGCTTATTGCTTCTATTTCACAGTTCAGTATCCCTTCTTCCTGCTTCAGCATTTTACTTGTTACCGACTGGGTACAGAGGGAAAGGGGGGGGGGGACGGGAAATGGGGAGTTTCCTTTATTAGCAGCAAGTTAAATTTGCTACATAGATATTTAGTAGTGTTTTATCGAGTTCATGTATTTATTATAATGTTTTGAATCCCTTTGTATATTGACTACTGGTAGAGTTATTAATAGACTTTCATAAATGCTTCATTGGCTGTATTAAATTAAGGCAAGCAGCAAGTAGATGCTTTTATTTTTTAATAAACTAGAAGTAAACCACTTATTAAATTACCTGGAACCCAAAGTCATATATTTTTTATAAATTATATACTTTCCAATCCATTTCGGTCCCATACGGAAATTATCTACTGGTACGTAAGCCAAATGGAAGTTCCATATTATTTTAAACAGTATTAGGAAACTCTTCAACTGGTGTCTTCATTTCAACTTAGCTGTACAACCTCTCCACCTGACACCAACGACGACAGTTGAATCACATATACAATGTCTAACGTTATACGTGGCAAAATCCACGCCTGGCCATTAAAATTGCTACACCACGAAGATGACGTGCTACAGACGCGCAATTTAACCGACATGAAGAAGATGCTGTGATATGCAAATCATTAGGAGCATTCACACAAGGTTGGCACCGGTGGGGACAGCTACAACGTGCTGACATGAGGAAAGTTTCCAACCGATTTCTCATACACAAACAGCAGCTGACCGCCGTTGCTTGGTGAAACGTTGTTGTGATGTCTCTTTTAAGGGGGAGAAATGTGTACCATCACGTTTCCGTGTTTGATAAAGGTCGGATTGTAGCCTATTGCGATTGCGGCTTATCGTATCGCGACATTTCTGCTCGCTTTGGTCGCGATCCAATGACTATTAGCAGAATATGGAATCGGTGGGGCCGCGGTGGAGTAGCCGAGCGGTCTAAGGCGCCACGCTGCGGATCGCGCAGTTCGAGTCCTCCCAGAGGCATGAGTGTGTGTGTGTGTGTGTGTGTGTGTGTGTGTGTGTGTGTGTGTGTGTTGTCCTTAAGTTAGTTTACCTTAGTTTCAGTAGTTTGTAAGCTACGGACTGATGACCACGCAGTTTGGTCCGATAGATGTACAAACATTTGAACATTTGAATCGGTGGGTTCAGGAAGGCAATACGGAACGCCGTGCTGGATCCCAACGGCCTCGTATCACTAGCAGTCGAGATGACAGGTATCTTATCCGCATGGCTGTAACGGATCGTGTAGCCATGTCTCGATCCCTAAGTCAACAGTTGGGGAAGTTTGCAAGACAACAACCATCTGCACGAACAGTTTGACGACGTTTGCAGCAGCTCGGAGACCATGTCTGCTGTTCCCTAGACGCTGCATCACAGACAGGAGCGCCTGCGATAGTGTACGCAGTGACGAACCTGGGTGCACGAATGGCAAAACGTCATGTTTTCGCATGAATCCAGGTTCTGTTTACAGCATCATGACGGCCGCATCCGCGTTTGGCGACATCGCGGTGAATGTATATTTGAAGCGTGTATTCATCATCGCCATACTGGCGTATCACTCGGAGTGATGGTATGGGGTGGTTACACGTCTCGGTCACCTCTTGTTCGCATCGACGGCACTTTGAACAGTGGTCGTTTTAATACAGATGTGTGACGACCCGTGGCTGTACCCTTCATTCGATCCCTGCGAAACCCTACATTTCAGCATGACAATGCCCGACCCCATATTACAGGTCCTGCAAAAAGGTTACTAACTGCTAACCTGTCCAGAAGTGATTGTTCTGGGTACTGATTTCTCAGGATCTACGCACACAAATTGCGTGAAAATGTAATCACATGTCAATTCTAGTATAATATATTTGTCCAATTAATATCTGTTTATGATTTGAATTTTTTATTGGTGTATCAATTTTAATGACCTGTAGTATATTACACCAATTCGCGAGTTTATGGCATCGTATTACATGACACAACGTAATGAAAT
Organism: Locusta migratoria; assembly: GCA_026315105.1. NCBI lineage: Eukaryota > Metazoa > Arthropoda > Insecta > Orthoptera > Acrididae > Locusta > Locusta migratoria. The sequence continues at coordinate 273,753,123 of CM048744.1, read as the reverse complement.
TAGTTCCATGAAATCTTAACCCGATCGTGTGTAAGTAAAGTAAAATTTAAATAAGTTACGCGATCTTGGTTGCAAAAATTTTTATTACAAGATGTTTGGATTACAATGTTTTTGAAACTGTCAGATAATTAGACGTGTTACTTCTTCTGTTTTACACCTTTGACTCTAAGTGGAACATATTCTACTTTTGTTATTGTGTGATGGCAGGATTTCTTCATACCTGTTTCCAGCTTGTACAGTACCATAGTTGAGTAGCTGTCTCAGTCAGCCGGCCGCGGTGGCCGAGGGAAGTGAGGTGCTCAAGTCACGGTCTCCACGGCCACTACGGTCGGGGGTTCGAATCCCCCCCTCGGGCATGGATATTTGTGCCGTCAATAGTATTAGTTAGTTCGTAAGTAGTTTGTAAGTTTAGGGACTGATGATCCCGTAGTTGTCCCATAAGCTATACAAACATTTGATTTTCGAAAGTTGCCACACAGATGAGAATGTCAATGTATGTATATCTTCTAGCGGAAAAAAATTAAAAAAAGAAAACAAGTAAAAAAACGCATTTATTTAGTAAATCCATGGCGAAGATCCTCAGTACGAAGAATGAAGTATGAAGTAATCAAGAAAACAGCAACCAGCCACATTTAATTATGCAATTTATTCGCAAAATAGCGCCATTACCGGTTTCAAACGTTATAGTTCATCATCAGATGTCTGTCCATTTCTTACCGTTAACAGTTTTCTTATACTGATAATTTTGCCTAGTAGCGAAAAGTCATTGGTTAGGTGGTGCTATACAAAAAACATGATTGAAATACTTGATCGTAAATATAACTACTGATGGTGTGACATATAGTACACAAACTAAATGTTAAGTGTGTTTGTTGGGAGTGTCAGTCCCTAATGAATCAGTGAAATAACAGTTGTTGGATATCAAAGCGGATCATCCGGGACCACATGCACACGTCATGCGAAATGCACACGTCAGGGTGTCGCCTGCTTCCTAGAATTGTTAACTCAGTTCAGCTCCAAAATACACCGCACCAGCCAGTGTCTCCCTCCCCAGCAGCAGGTGGGAATTGTAGCTATAAACAGTATTCTATGAACTCAGGTAAGCTGCGATTTTATCACTGCGTGTCCTTTTTCCCCCTCTTCTTCTTTTTTAATCTAGAGGTTTATGTAGATATGTGACGTCATTCAATTATGGTATTATACACGTTGGAAAATCGCAAGAATATAATTTATTTCTCGAAAGTTTCTAATTATTATAATTAGCGAATGTCCCAATGGGAGAACGATAAGCAGGTGATTTATCAATATTTTTAAGGTTCTTCTAATTTTCCCAATATTTCTTCATTTTCTCCCCAAAGGCCTTCTTTCCTTCTTCGGTCCACTTTGGTCGGTATGGTTTTTGTGCCACCTCTGAAGTAAACTTCCACTTGTCAATTTTTCTTCTGAATGTATCTCTCTGTCTGATGTGTTTGTTATGTCAATTTTTGCTTTTGTCAAATCCTTCTTAACTTCAGTTACCCAGGGTATTGTTCCTTTAAGTGATGTCACGTAGTCCTGTAGATGTTTAGTTAACCTGTTTCCAGGTAATCTGTGTAGGTGTCCGTAAAATTTCATTCGTCTATTTCTGATGTCGATATTTGATAGCTTTTTGGTTGTCTCGATGGTCTTCAGTCTGTATCCATCTTGCGTGTATCGTGGTCCCAGAATTTTCCTAATAATTTATCCGGATAATTTCTTGTAAATCTAGTTTTCTATTAAGTGAGAGCGATTCACTTGCACATGTGACTGTAGGATTGAAAACTGTGTTGTAGTGTCTGATTTTAGTTCCTTCTAATTATTAGATATTTAATTATTTCAAAATAGATAGACTACTGTGAAATACGTACCCCTCACTTCCCGTTGGTATATTCTAATTCATATTGAGGCGCTGTACTAGCTGAGATGCGAGCCCTCATTTCTAGGGAGACAACTACAACACCATAATTTAACCGTACTCAGAATCTTTATTCATGTTTGGCGATGTAGTTTCAGGATTATTATGTACAAGTCGTGACGGTAGGTCCTTTCTGGCAGTCCATAAGGTAATTCGTATGATAGAGGATAGGGAGGAAAGCAGGGCGTCAGTTATGACCATGATGTCGACGGGTTGTTAAACCGTAGTCTTCCTTCTTTCCTTCTCCATCATCTTGGCCATTACGTATGTGTGTGTGTGTGTGGGGGGGGGGGGGGAGAAGGCGGCAATGGTGTTGGGGAGAGTGAACTACTGATGGAGAGCTGTGACCTTGATGTGTTCCTGACCTGGGAGAGAGGGGGGGCTGAATAATTAATTTGCATACCAATATGCTTTCAATTTGATATAATGACTACGCTCGTACGAAAAATACGCTACTACTAACTGGGCATAAAACAGAATATAAACACATCATCATCTGGATCATGTCCTATGGTTTCTTCTATGCCAGTTTAGTTTCAAAATGGAAATATTATTGTGTCGCTTTCTTCTTTTAAGATGACAAATGAATGTTATTACAGGTACCATCGTACTTGCAGTTCTTACGCTGTTCACAGTTTACATACAATGATCCTTCCTCCCCCACCCCCCCCCACCCCCCACCGACCGTTTCGTAAGATTAATGGTATGTATATTATCACGACACGGAACGCTAAATGAACGAAGAAACACATAGTACCATTAAATCTCCAAACCTAGTGTTGAAACAAGAGAAGGAAGTGGGAAATTGCAGTATAATTAGCAGCAACATTTTATTAAAGATCTAGGTGAGAATAAGAATTTAAGACACTGTTTCATAATATGAAATGTAAAAGGCGATAGTGGAGATTAAAGTTACTGTCCCATTCATTGACTGAATTGCACAGTTGACAATGTATTAATGAGGCAAAGATACGGTGTGGAAGAGGCTCAGCGATTATTAAAACAAAAAAAAAAAAACAAAAAAACAAAAAAACAAAAAAAAAAAAAAAAAAAAAAAAAATCGCACTTGCGTCTTTTGCGGCTCATTTCAGATTTGTAGTTTTATAAGTTCTTGCAAACATTTTGGACCAAAATAATAATCTAAATAATAAAAAACTAATTAATAAGAGTGTCTGAAACCCTTTTTGGAAAAAGAAAAAGGTAGTAGCACGTTCTGAACCACCGACCTTTAACGTCAGAGTCCAACGCCTTGCCCACTACGCTATGGCTATCAATCGAAAGATAAGTCCTTTAATCTCATACAATTGATGGCTGTTGTTAACTGATACTAATATGGCATTTGTAGACACTAGATTATCATTTATCGTACGAAGAAAGATGTGTTTTTGTTAATTCTTCAGTGCGCTATTGCTTTGAAATGACAACGTGTAAGTTACAATAAGAAAATCATCAAATACGCAACGCAAGATTGCGTATGCCAGAGAGAGTTCTGAGCGAGGAATGTCACGTGATATCTACGAACGGCTGGTTTCCGTTAATTCAATGGAGGGTGTCAAATCTCCGTTATAATTGCAAATATGTCTCAAACGATACGAGATTTTTTTTTTTTTTTAAAAAAAAAAGAACATACGGGAGCTAAGTTGTAGATATTTTCTCCTCTACCAAGTAGGTTATTTAATTTTGGTGTCAGATGAACGGTTCGTTTGCAATTACAGTTATATTACAAACGGATTTTTTTTGTATTACTGCCGTATTTTTTGTCAGAAAATTTTGAAAAAGGGAGGTTATGGTCTCTGGCGGCCTACAATCATGTCTGTAAAATTTGATGCTGATCGGTTGAACGGTTCGTCTTAAAAATAGGGAACACGTTACGGGCAGACAGACAGACGGACAGGCAGACAGACATACATCCCAAAATCGCCGTTATTTTTGCATACATGTTTGAAACGCTACGAGATATGAAAAAAAAAAAAAAAAAAAAAAAAAAAAAAAAAAAAAAAAAAAAAAAAAAAACATAAGAGAGCAAAATTGCAGAGAATTTTCTCCGCTACAAACTCGATTATTTAATTTTCGTGTCAGGTGAATAGTTAAGCCGTTATTTTCATTTAAATTTCGAGCTGTCAAAAGACGGTCGCAAAGGTCAACTTTCAGTGTTACTACCGTAACCTAAAGTGGGCCAAAATGTTCAAATGTTTGTAGAGCTTATGGGACTTAACTACGGGTCATCAGTTCCTAAACTTACAAACTACTTATGAACTAGCTTATACTAAAGACGGCACAAACATCCATGCCCGATGGGGGATTCGAACCCCCGACGGGGAGCGGAATGTTCGAATGTTTGTAGAGTCTATGGGACTTAACTACGGGGTCATCAGTCCCAAAACTTACAAACTACTTATGAACTACTTACAACCAAGGACGGCACAAATATCCATGCCCGAGGGGGGATTCGAACCCCCGACCGTAGTGGCCGTGCAGACCGTGACTGGAGCGCCTCAGTCCCCTCGGCCACCGCGGCCGGCCCGGGGAGCGGCCTCGCACATCGTAGCACAGCGCCCCAATGCGCTCTGCCGCGGCTCAGGGATTATAAACACTACTCACAGTCGTTCTGTGTCTTCGCCTGATTGGAAGATTACTCTGATTAAAGTACGTGTGACGCTGTACACATTATAATTAGAATCAATAACATAGAATAATCAGAGCAGGAGAGATGAAAAGAAATATACACAAGCAAATGTTCTGAAACTTCCTTCCGGCTCTCAAGTCACGCCTCCAGCACGCCGTCGTCACAGCAGCAAATATACGGCGACAAGCTGCGTGCTGTTGACTCCCCCAGGCGAGATCCATCAGGCTGCGCAGTTTATCATGGCGCCGCGCCGGCTGCTGCCTGCTGCCCCTACGTCATTTGTCTCGTCTCATTTCCGCTGACATATCTCCGCGGGACACTATCCTCTCCGCCGTCTCTCTGCGAACTTCCTGTTGCCTCCACGTTTCCTACGTCACAGAAATTTATGCGCATTTCCACAGCAATATTCTCCCCGTGTATATAAAATCCCCAAATTTCGTAACTAAACTTGGTACAGCCAGTCTATCCTGAGAACCTGACGTTTCTCTTTTGCTTCATAAAATATAATGTGCTTTCGTGCATGCTCATAAAACAATTTTGCTTTCAAATATAAGAAATAAAAATTTTGGTAAAAATACGCTATTAAAAAGTTATCTACTTAGCTCTTCTAACATCTGCTGTAGTTCCCTAGCGCAAACTATACATTTCCTATTTGGATCTTGAAATAATACTCGCCGGCCGCGGTGGCCGAGGGAACTGTCACGGTCTGCACGGCCACTACGGTCGGGGGTTCGAATCCCCCCTCGGGCATGCATATTTGTGCCGTCCTTAGGATTAGCTAGTTCATAAGTAGTTTGTAAGCTTAGCGACTGATAACCACGTATTTAACTCAGATTTAAAAAAAAAAAAAAAAAAAAAAAAAAAAAAAAAAAAAAAAAAAAACAATTCTTGTAATCATTATTTTCTTTGTGATGACAAATGTAGCCTCTACACCAGGCGATGTGACGAAGTACTGGAACGGTAAATCTGACACTAGAAGGACATCCAATGCACAGCTTGAGCATTTTGATCCGAGCTTCTACAAAATTTACCACACAGTATAAAGGCGGATTAGTATTCGTCATGTTTCAAATTCAGTACATTAATATTTAAAATGATAGTTTCCAAGATAATCATTAAAACGTACTTACTCAATATAATTTGTCCTAACATCCAAATCGAGACTTTATTGTTCTTGCATATCTTCCCGTTTAACAAAACGTATTTAACGCCTCTATTTTACTATCATTTAGTTTCAATTTATATTCCAAATGTACAGTACTGGAAACAGAAACACCATGAATTCGTCGATACAGCAGGGTAAAATTTATTGGCATATACTTGAGGATGTATAGAACATAAAATCACACAGAGAGAGCGATACGTATGTTTGTAGTCACCAGAGCGTGAGCAATGTCGACGCTAGTACCGCGTATACGTTCATTTGACAGCAATACAAGCTCCAATTCTCCAATTAAGAAGACCGTAGAGGTGCCGAATGTGGTATTGCAGATGACTTGCCACGCAGTTTCCACCTGGTGAATCAGTTGAGCCAGATTACGTGCCGGTCCTGCAGACCGCGCAACATGGCGCTTTATCCGGTCCTAAACTTGCTCAATGGGAGAGATATCTGGGGATCATGCCGGTCAGAGTGGTTAATGTAAACCTTGAAGAGCACGTTGGATCGTATGGGGAACGTGTGGACATGCACTGTCCTGTTGGAGAAACATAACGCCTTGTTGGTGCATGAATGATAGCAATATGGGTTCAGTGATTGTTCCACTGTACTGGGCTTTGTTCAATGTTTCCTCGACGCTCATCAGAGGACAACGGCCAGTAGAACGGTATTATTATTGTAACTCAACTCTTTCCATAGTGAATTCCCCAAGGGCGTGCTCCTTAATCACATATCCCAATGAAGTGCTGTAAACAACTGCATTCTGAAATTCGTGCCAGAAGAAGAGAAAAATATGACTACTTTGTCACAATAGTGAATTGTTCATTCAAGACGTCGCCCTCTATTCCACTGTCACGATAATAAGCGAAGATGGTGACGTAGTTATTTGACGTGACCAGACCCTAACATACAATTCATAAAACCTGATACGGGCACGGCTCAATTCAGAGTGTTTCATCAAACAAAATCCGGCAAAATCCTTTGCTAAAACCGTCCTACATGAATATTTCTCCTATTTTCCCTTTTTTTTTTTTTTTTGACTGGGCTATCAATGAAATAAGGCCTATCAGTATGGAGCAATGAGCTAACAGCGCAGTAGTTTAGCGAGAGTGACTTGTCGGCTCTGACAACAGTCCGCCTGCTGTCACCACAGACGTTTGAATCCTCACTTGACTGTTCCCGGTTTGCTTCGCGGCAGGAGGCCATGTTCTCGTGGTCGAATAACTTCGTTGTTTATTTTTTACTGGATTCTGCCTGCGACTTATTCACCTAGTATGGAGACACTTCAAGAACTATTAGATAGGGTCATTTTATATGTATGTCTTATCCAGGTTGAAAGACGATCTTCTGTCGCCTTCCATATATTTTTTATAAAATTGTAATTTTCTGATGTCACTAGTTTAGCATTTTGTTAAAACTAGAACCCCACTCTTTTCAAGATATGAGGAATTATTTTTATTTCATGTTTTACAATATTTGTTTCTGAAATGTTAGTTAATTTTGCTAGGATTTTGTTATTTTAATAATTTATTATTGTGGTTATGAATGTGGCAATAAGTACCGCTTCTCCGCTACGCAACTGTCCCTGTGAGAATGTGTACTTGTTTTACTTTTAAGTGGATGTGCGAGAATCTAATGGCCATCTGAATGTAGGTAGTAATAGCTTGCTTTGCATGGTTCTCTGTGGCTCAGAGTCGATAGTTAGTCGTTACCAACACCTACTGATGATGCGACCAAAGAGGTTTCTACACGCTTTTTTTACAAACCAGGCGAGTCTCGCGATTTTCCCTCCCCAACAACACTGTTTTTTTTTTTTTTTTTTTTTGGGTTTCCCAGTTTCCGGTAGCTTTCCCGCCTCCTGGCCGCTCGGTCTTCACTTTGTACGAGGTTCGTGCAGAGGTAAGGTTGGTTCTGCTCTTGTGTCTGTGGAGATGGTAGCGATTCGTTGTCTAGCATCTTTAACTTAGACTCTTGAACTTAGATTCATTTTCTTGGAATATTCCTCCTGATTGTGCGCGGAAATGTGTTCTAGTTTTTTTTTTTTCAATCCAGTGATTTCCAACAGATAAACCATGTGTATGTGTTACTAGTAGCAGTTTGATAATGGCCAGGTATATTCAAACCTTTCGTGATTATGTGGCGCTGTACAAACTCTGCGTAAATTTTTTCCAGCTTTGTGGAGCCCGATTTCTAACAGACGATATGTTCATTTTTGTACAGCGCATTTAAAAACTTTCTTATCGTTTCCTTCCATGAGTGATATGTGATACACGTCGTTTGTTCTTAGAATAAAGCCTTCAGTTTCCACTATTGTTTGTGACATGCCCATCAGGCAAGTAACTATGTGTGTATCCTTCTGATTTCCACTAACATTTCGCGAACTTCTCTCCCTGCCTATTTTAATTTTGCTGTTTCTTCTCTGAAATTGTAGTATGCACTCAGCCTTTGTCAGTAATTCTCTCCAAGCCTTGTACAACCTCTTTCAATAGCTTGCTTATGAAATTCTATGTATTTCTAAGGATTGCATGCCGTAGTTCTTATTCTCACTTTTCTGTCTTTGTTATTATTTTACATTTCTGGTTTATTGAGACTGGATTCCGTCTGTCTCTGTAATCGCTTCCAGCTCGTATAGCTTCATTTCATTCGCTTCCGTTTGTAATTCTAAGCATTTCTATGGGTTGCATGCCGTAGTTTTTATTTTTATTTTTTTCAAACCTTGTAATTACTTCACTTTTCCGGGTTTTGAGACAGGACTTCTTCCGTCTCTATGAACGTTCCCAATCGCACGTTGCTGCATTCAGTAGCTTCCTTATGAAAGTCTATGCAGTTCTAGGGGTTGCATGTCGTAGTTAATTTTCTTTATTTTTCAGAATTTATACATTTTATCGGTTTTCGGAACCACGTCGGAATTTATACATTTTATCGGTTTTCGGAACCACGTGGGTCCGAACTTCGACTTCAGGGTTTGCAGCTGGTCACCTGAATTCACGCAACTTCTCATAAAACCAGTGCCTAGATGGTTTACTCTCAGATTGCAACTTCAGAGTCCGCCTGGTTTTTGTGCAATGAATCCGATTTTTAACCACTTCACCTTCAGTGGAGTGCGATCATGTGACGTATCCGTGTGTTGCCGTTAGCGTGTGTGGCCGCGGTCTAATCTGAATGCAACTTAACTTTGTTATACTCATGCACCATCTCAAATGAGGCACGACAGACCAGAGCCATCTTCGTAGTTTTATTGTATAGTGAGTTGTGTGGTACCTCTGGGTTTGCTGAATTTCGCCTACGACAGCGGTGCCTGCTTCTGCCTCGGTTCAGCACGTTGATTTGGTGAGTTTCGCTGTTGCATTGCGTGTGTGTGTGAGCGAGTGTGTGTTGTTTGTAAATCCTCCCCCCAGTAGCGTTAAGTTCTGTGTAATTTATGTTAAATTCAATGCTGGGCATCCTCAGTATTAGATAATGTAAATGGGATGCACTTTTATTGTACTAACAAAATTGGTTCCCCAGTTTTCTTGCGTTCGACCTGAATAAACAAGTTAAGTTCAGTACAATTTTGACTTGCCTATAAATTGTAGTTTTCGAGCACCTTCTCCCTTTCATTTAATATTGTTTTCCACCAGTGCTGACAACAAGCTCAGATGCAATTTTTTATGTTTAAATTTCGTTGCGCCATAAATGCTTTTCTTAGCCACCTTTAATTGTGGTGGCTTGTTTATTAATGCCCTGTGTGTAATTTCGTGTGAGCTACGTTTATTGGCCACTGTATCGTTAACTTCCTGTTATTACAGTAATTTGAACCAAGTCAGTTCTCAGTTTGTGCCAGGAAACAAGGTTTCGCCGCAGGAAGTAGCTTTATGTAACAGCAAACTCTTATCTGGTTACCTCCTACCAGAGTTAAGCTTTTATTTCGTACAGTGGTCCACTTTTAAGGTCCAACTCTGTCCCACTGCAAAATTTCAACCAAATCCACATTGTAATTTTTGACTGAAAGCATGACAAACTTTCACAGTTATAATTATATCAGGGGAGTACTATTATGTATTATCTGATGCGTAACACACAATAATTTACTTAGTACTATTTTAGTTTCCCTTTTCATGTCTTTCAGAGAGCGGTAAGGAGCTGCTGATATAGTAGTTTTGAATCTGTGTAGGTTTAATTTAAAAAGGGCCACAATGTCATTTTTGCCCCGGGGCTCTTGACGACATAGCTACGCCACTGTTTGTACACTGCGACTATTAGCCAATCAAGCAAGCTTTACTTCCCCTTAGTCTTCACTTTCACTTAATGTTTAGTGACATACGCTACTTAAGAGATTACAAAGACAGGACTTGTTCTGGGAAGCTTAAGAATATTGGTCGTTTAACGATTTGTGTTACCGCGGCTTTCTTCCAGAGCTATGCCATTAGGCAAAGCTTTGTAAGCAGGTTCCGGGAGCATTATGTGCACTTAACGATTAGCCTATTCAGCGAACCGAGCTAATCTGCGTCTGGCTAATGGAAGTCCATTATCCGCTTACTCGGCAGTAAGTACAGCCCGCCACGGTCTCCTGCCTCCCCTGGCCAAAGTGATGGAGATCGTTGTACCGCCCACGGTGGATCCTTTCCTTCGGAGGCGGTGCTCGGAAGCGCATTTCTTCTGCCGAGGAGCCGGACTCCTATTCCCAGCTTGGCGATCGGCCTAACGGTACAGCGCACCGTAGCAACTTCCACTGGTCCTCTCTGTAATATGTGATAAGCAGACATACGAATTTTAGTGCAAAGTCAACTGGGAAGGAGTAGAAAACAAATAACTGTTTGGGCGAAAGTAGTGCTACAAAAGGTGCCGAATTCAACTGCGAATAGTTCCTAGAAGATTTTTTTTTCTTTTTTTTTCTTTTTTTTTTCTTTTTTTTTTTTCTTTTTTTTTTTTTTTTTCTCTCTTGGAGATCTGTAGCCGCACTGTATTTAAAATCATTCTTGCGCCAACTGCTGTACAATGTTTTTATTTATTAGCCTTGTGGTGATACTGCTTGCGAGCGTGAAGGTCGGGGTGAGAGTTTAAAATAGAGAAAGTTTAATTTTTAAGACTCACAACCACCAACTGCGAACCAAATTCCTAAACATGCAAAAACACTGGAACTGTGATTGCGACTCTTTGACTCGTTTTCTAGGGGATGATATCACACGTTCGCAGCTTTCCTTCCCTGCATATGATTAACAAAACAAATTCATAATAAAATCAAGTTCATGAGAGAAAAGGGTGTACTAACTACTATTTTTGAAAACACGTGAAAGTTCACTTTATGTTGTTTATTTCACAATATTTGAACCCTGTGGCTGATACGTCTGTACGTCGACACATTTACCAAATAAAGTTATAGCTCGTGAGCCCCCAGACAAAATGAATATTTGTCGGGAATTGTTTTCACACCACGTGGCTGTCTCAAACATCGTTTATGTTCATGTCTATGCGACGACACGTGTTACATTAACAAATCACAGTCACTTTAATTCAATGCGATGCACACCTTGTTCCACCGGCTAAATATTCACAAACACATAGTAGCACTCGATTTAACTTGGTACAGTCTACGACGAGAAACCACACGTGGCGATTGCCACAGACAAATCTAAAGTCACCACCTCGAGATCCACATGCCGACTGATGCAGAGTGACGCCGCCCGGCCAGCCACACCACGTGCTCCCGACTCCCTCACTTCCTGCCCTCGCGCGCGCGCGCGCGCCAAAAGCTCAACTGCCGGGGTTTTTTCCCCTACGTCATCAACTTCCCCATGTGAGCTGTTCTAACCGATTTGCCAACGTACAGCGCTCAGCCAATACATTTCTAAAACTTTACTTAAAATCAAAATAATTAGGCTACACATTAAACTAATATTTTCTTACGTTTTTATATTAGTATAAACATACTTTGTACTATTTATCATAATCGTGCAATTTCTTATGTCACAGATAAGTGATTTAACTGAATACTTCAAGATAAAATACACAAGATTAATTGAAAATAAAATGAGAAATAGTTAATATATTATTTTTTATAAACAAACATTGCCATGCTAGTTGTGAACCTGTCTTGTCTTCGTTGGTAATTTATTACTTTTCATTGTCAATTAAACATATTACGCCAGATGTGACTATATCAGCTAATGTATTGTTTATTTATCAACAGGCTATTTTGTAATGAGGGCCTTAAAGGTTCCTAACTGCATCGTATTACTTCAAATGCCAGTAGTATTAGAATATTTTATTTCACGCTGTGCACTGTGCCTGGCACTCGCCATTGTCCCTCTCTCCCTCTCTCCCCTCTCCCCTCACCGGAAACGAACTGGAAAATCCTAAGCTGGAACAAGCCACCAACGTCGGCCTGCTCGCTGGCCTCCCGTCAGCTACAAGCACACAGCAAATCTCAACGTGGAGAATTTCCACCTATGGCCTAACTATAAATGTTGTCACCCAACTGTGTACATACATTGCTACCATAATTAATAAGATTAAAATTGTGTAACATTTAGTGCATTGGCATAGTCAATGTTTGCAGTGAACTTCATACTGTTTAATTATCAAATGCTATTAATTACCAGTATTTCTATTGGGCGGTAATCTTACATGCTGGCCCTCTCATCTCAGTATTACCGTAAGATACCGTCTGCGTCGGACCAGGAATCGTGTGGTTCAATAGTGATACATGTTGCGTGTGAACGTAAAAACGATATAGCCAGCCTAGGAATCAGTGTAGGACAGTGTCTCGGTGATACTGTGGTTAAAACAAGTGATAGTTTTCATTAATTAAGAGATTTGTATAAGACGTTTCCAGACAGTTCTATAAACAATACTTTTGTCATTGTACATTATTTCAATAAATAGACAAACGAAGGGTACAAACTTATGTAAAACATAAAGTCATGAAAATAAATAGCATTGTATATAGGTTAGGCTCATAAACAAGTTGTATTGACCAGCTAATTGTATTAATTAATATAATAGTCGAAATTCAATATTGTATTTCTTTGTATATATTGAGATTTTGAACTTATTTTCAGATTTGCGACGATATTTGATAGTTCAATATATGTTAGGAACATGCATGATGTACTCGTTAACTAATTAATTTGTTATTTAACATTTTGGTTTGTTGTCAAACAAGCGTGATTAAAACTTAAAAAGATAGGTGCGATCTAAAACTATTGTGTGTATACTTTTCATTTTATAGTGTGATTATTTTTGTGTACATGAAATGTTTTCTTTATGTGTTTGTTAATTGTAAATTAGTATATTCAATTGTTATGAACAATGGATAATGTAACGTCGTTATTGTCGATGTTATATATTTGCCTCCCCGCCTTGCGTGGGGACTTCGAGTTTTGGCTTTTCAAAAGTGCTTTGGAATCTATGTCAGTCTGTGTTGTTTTGGTAATTTGTGTACGTTATTCTAACGTTTTGGTGGAGAAGTTTGATTTAAATTAAAGAAGAAGTGAAAAATTGTACATATAGAGTATTTATTTCTACCACGACGCCCCAGGAGAATAATGTTGCTGCGAGCAGAACCCCCATACAATGTAATATTGAAAAGCTGAGTATCTCGTTTGGAAGTGGTAGAATGAACACTAATTACTTAAATAGCATGTAAATGTTTTAGCCTCTTTCGCTATAGGTACTGACTTTCATCAACAGAAAATTGTAAAGATACTGCACATCAGTTATTACAAGAGTTGATTTCAGACAAATACGGCCACATATTACTAACAATTAGAATTGTGATTATTCATTGTAAAGTTCCATCTGACATCTAGTGTTAAAAAGTAGTGGCCAGGACACTTTTTTCATAATATGAAATTCATGTAATATTAACCAAATTCAACAGCAGATGTACGATGAAGGACATTTTCCAACGAATAATCACAGATCTAATTTTAATTTGATTCTTGCCTCATTTGGCAGAAATGAACTTATAGGTCACAGAGAGTGGCCAGGGAAGAGGAACCATCAATGACAAGAATGTCAAATAACCATACTAATGTCAAATAACCATACTAATATATTTACTTTAGGAAATGACACAGTTGAAACAATATGCAGTAATAAGATTCCTTCGATAACTTAGTAAAACTAGCCATTAATTAAAAGTCCACAAGGGCTTATTCATCAATCTCTTGACATAAACAATTTGAAAAGATAAACAAATTTGCCAAATCAAGATATTGATTAATAAACGCATGGGCACAAGTCCTCAATAAACACTTTGAGAAGTGGAGCTAGCAAATTTAACACTTAAAAAGCACAGGGTAAACAGCCCACAAATTTGGAAGGCAAAAGAAAATATCAAGTAATCACTTAAGAAACATCCCACAATGAGGGGCGGCAATTAGTTACTATACCACAGATACAATCACAATAACAATTAATTAAAGACACAACGACACCTCCCACCAATTTGTAAAATTATAGTGACGTAAACAGATTTAAAAGTTAGGTTGACCTCCATAAAACTCTGCACATTAACATCAGCCCATGAACAGGAAAAGGCTATTTAAACAACAAGAATCCAGTGTGCTTTTGAAAACTGCAACACGTGCCTTTACACTAGTTTTGCTTTACAAATCAGTTATTCATAATGTAACATGCCACCAGAGAAGCTGGTCTAATTTTCTAAGACACAACCACTGAGAGTAAAAGTGTCTTGAAGATTTAATGTCAATATCAAAGTCAGTTACACTGAATGAAACAGCAGTCGCGCTTCAGAGCTCCTTACGTACCAGGTTGGTTTAAGGTAACGAAATCAAATTTAGTAATTAACCTGCACGAGCACAGTGTGATGGCGAGGAAGGCCCACAAACAGTGAGGTGACTCCACAAGGAAATTTAGGATGTGGAAAGGAAAAACATACAGGACAACCACTGCAAAGAAGGGAACTTCAGCCTGTAGTTGGACAAGATAGTCGTACTACATTTTCCTATGTCAGCCCTGTTTTGAAGTAAATAAAAAAATGAAAGAAAATGAACCTGTTATTAAAAATGCATACATATTTTATGTTTATGTAAATATTGTTGTTTTTTATAATATGATTCTTAAAATGTTTTGTTTGTGTATGTTTCATGTACGATCGAGGCGCCGCAATCAACAAGGGCAGCGTCGTCGCCGCCGCAATCAACATATTAAATTATAGTTAGTCTTGTTTGAGATTAAGTTCAAGCTAGTTGTCCATAGTAAACAGAAGTGCCTGTGTTTAACTTTGATGAAATTTTAGTAACGGCGATAGACTATTTTGCATACCCCGCTCGTATAGGAACCTTATTTATTTTTGATGAACTACTTAAAGCAATTATTCCTACAAATTTTATTTTATGTTGTGGTGCGGGACATTTCGGAAGAAGTCTGGAGAATTTACACGGTTAGCTTATGACAGTTGGTGTTGCTAGGTAACTGTAAATAACTAATCAACAACGTCCTAGCAACTGATAAAACAGTTTCCAGTATCAGAAAAATTTCATGATTAGAGAATGAAGACGAACATGAATACCAATATAAAACATCGTAGTTATCCTGTCGCGGTTCCACTGCAATCCCTAATACACGGAATTTCATGCATAGAAAAAAAGATTGTCTAATTACATCTACAAGCAGAATACTCGTCTCGCAGAAGGAAAGAATTCTTCCAAAGAACACACTACCGATTCCCCGGCAATTCAAATTCAAATGTTTGTATAGTCTATGGGACTTAACTACGGGGTCATCAGTCCCTAAACTTACAAACTACTTATGAACTACTTACGAACTAGGACGGCACAAATATCCATGCCCGAGGGGGGATTCGAACCCCCGACCGTAGTGACCGTGCAGACCGTGACTGGAGCGCCTTAGTCTCCTCGGTCACCGCGGCCGGCTCCCCGGGAGTTGACGAGGACGAAGGGCACTAAACAGGATTCCCCAATGACACTTGACATTTTTTTTAAAAATCTGTATAGATAACGCCCTGCCTAATGCACGGGCCAAACAACCCCTTTAACCAAAAGAAAATGAATGGAAGTACAGTTGGAACCGCTGACAACAACAAACAGAAAACCAGGATACAGACGGAAGACGTAGAAGAAGACAATACTTGGGGACGGCTGTCAACCCTCGCAAAGCTCATACACACAAGAGCAATTTGACACAGCCACAACAAACACAAAGGAATACCACTAACAATTGTGCTGTCTTCGCTACTGTCTGACGCACCAGAAGAAGTTGTCTTGACAGATCAACCACTAAGTTGGAAAGGTCTAGTGAATGCCAAGAGTGTCCAGAAGTTTAGCGAGATGAGATGAAAACTACACCAGAATAACTGCTCGTGAGCCACGGCGATGATCACCTTAAACTTGCAATCCACATGCTCCGGGGCACACGGCTGAGGCCAGAGATACTGCCGAGGTACGTGAACAGCCGGGCCTGCACAGTGACGCGCTCACGGCCTCTCCAAGATGACAGTGCACGCCAGACTGCCCGTCTCTCCTGCAGACTCCGTTTATCACATCAGCGATTGCCACAGCTAGTACGTCCTCTGGCCAGAGAGCCGCGACACGATGAAGGCGCCACTCGCGGCGGTCGATAGACCAACACGAAAAACAAGAAGGCGAGATGGCGCGGCTAACAACTCTTGTAATAATTCATGTGCAGATCATCTTATTCCTGCTGCAAATCCTACAATTCCAGGTGAGATACTCACTACAATGCTCACTGGCTTCCGCACTGCATTCCCCCCTTGAAAATACTTACTACAAATCCCACACTGCAACCCACTACGCACGACCCTACGACAGAGATCCAACGTAAGGTGCGTGGCGGAGGGTACACTGTACCACTACTAGGCATTTCCTTTTCTAATAGAACGAGGAAAATAAGAATGCCTATATTCCTCCGTACGAGCCCTAATTTCTCTTATCTTGTCATTGTGATCACTACGCGAAATGTAAATAGGCGGCAGGAAGATCGTACTACACTCAGCTTCAAAATCCGGCCCTCTAAATTTCCTGAACAGAAATACAGGAAAAGAACGCCGTCTTTCCTCCAGCGATCCCCAATTGAGTTGCCGGAGCATTTCCGTGACACTCGCGCATTGGTCGAACCTACCAGTAACAAACCTAGCTGCTCGCCTCTGAACTGCGTCTGTGTCTTCCTTTAAACTGATCTGCTTGAGGAATACTCAAAACGTGGTCGTAAAAGAGTTTTGCAAATGAAGTACATCTTCCCAAAATTCTCCCAATAAACCGAAGTCTGCTGTCCGCCTTACAACTGTCCTTACATGTTCATTCCATTTCATATCGCTCTGCAATGTTACGCCTAGATATTTCAACGACCCGACTGCATCAAGAACCTCACTACTAATACTGTATTCGAATATTATGGAATAGTTTTTCCTACTCATGCGCAACACCTTACATTTTTCTACATTGAGGGCTTTGCACCAACTAGAAATTTTGCTTAAATCATCCTTTATGCTATTACAGTCAGTTAAAGACGAAACCCTCCCATACACCACAGCATCATCAGCAAAGAGCCGCAAATTATAAGTTAATCTGTCCATCAGATCATTTGTATAGATGGAAAATAACATCGGTCATATCACACTCCCCTGGGGCACGCCTGACGATACACTCGTCTCTGATGAATACTCGCCGTCGAAAACAACGTTCTGCGTCATGTTACTTAGGAAGTTTTCCAGCCAGTCACGAATCTGTGAACCTATTCTATAACCTCGTATCTTCGTTAGCAGTGTGCAGTGTGCCACCGCGTCAAACACCTTTCTGAAGTCGAGAGATACACAATCCGCCTGTTGCCTTTCATCCATGGCTCGCAAGATGTCATGTGAGAAAAGGGCAAGCTTTCACATGAACGATGTTTCCTGAATCCGTGCTGATTCGTAGAAAGAAGATTTTCCATCTCAAGGAAAATTACTATATTATAACTGCGAATATGCTCCAAAATTTTACAGGAAACTGATGTCAACGATATTGGCCTGTAATTGTGTGGGTCAGCTCTCTTTCCTTTCTTATAAACGGGAGTCACCTGCGATTATTTCCAGTCACTAGGAAGTTTGCGCGGAATTAAAGATTCGCGTTAAATACAAGCTAGGTAAGGGGCCAATGCCGCAGAATACTCTTTGTAAAACCGAACTGGTATTCCATCCGGACCAGCAGACTTTTTCGTATTTAGCTCTCTCAACTGCATCTCTACAGCAGAAATACCTATTAGTATGTCCTCCATTTCGGAATTAGTACGTTGATCAAATGATGGTATAAATGTGAATTGTGCGGTCCTCCTGCATGAAAGATTTCTTAAAGGTTACATTTAGAACTTCAGATTTCCGTTTGCTTTCTTTTATTACTGCCCCGGAATTATCAACGTGTGACTGGATTTTACATAGGACCAGAATTTTTTCGGGTTCTCGGAAAGATCTTTTGTTAAGGTATGGCTGTGGTATTATTGTATGTTTCGCGCATCGATCTTTTTATAGACGCACGAATCTCCACTAAATTTTGCCTGTCATCATTTGCGTGTTCTTTTTTGAACTGAGAGTGCAACAGTCTTTGCTTTCTCAGTAGCTTTCTAACATTATTGTTATAGCACGGTGGATCTTTTCCATCCTTAATCGACTTTATGTACAATGCACTTAAATTTAGTCTACAACTCCTCTACATCCACAGTACCGGAACTAAACGGTGTCCATTCATTTCCTAAGTGCGATCCTAACATTCGCTTATCAGCTCTTCCCAACAAAAACACGCTCCTAGCCTTCTTGATTGGCTTATGAACTTTGGTCACCATCGACGCTATAACGATATCAAGGTCACTAATTCAGGTCTCTATTCAGACATCGTTAATGTCAGGCCTGTTCGTAGCTATAAGGTCTAAAATATTTCCATTGCGTGTGGGTTGCCGGTTTAACTGCTGAAGACAGTTTTCGGAGAATGTGTCTAAAAGTAACTCGCAATACTGCTTGTCTCTACCGCCTGATATGTAACTAGAGAGGTCCCAATTTATACTCTTAAGGTTGAAGTCTCCCCCAACTAATATTACATGGCCCGGATACGTACGCACTACCTGGTGTAGACTTTCTTTGAATGACCCTAAAATTGCTACAGCAGCACTAGGGGGGGGGGGGCGGTTAAAACACCCCACTATTAACTTTACTTCTTTTAGATAGAAACAATATCTTCGTCCACAGCGATGAACACTCCTCCTCCAGTTGTGTCCGATCTATCTTTCCGATATACATTCCACGCCTCGCTAAATATTTCTGAACTTGCCACATCATGATTTAGCCAGCTTTCGGTGCCTAAACTATCTGAGCACAATAATTTCCATGCAGTGTGGCAAATTCGGGAACTTTGTTTTTAATAAAGTTCGCGTCTAATATTTTGACAGTCGAATTTTTTAGCCGAACGTGGTCTGAATTCGCTTTCTGACTGTTGACAGTTGAGTGCTCATCAAAGTTAGCGCCTAGCGTAAAAAAAAAGTAAATAAATAAATAAATAAAATAAAATAAAAATAAGAAAAATGTGCACTCCACAAGTACTCTGCTACCCGAGTAGTCGCTTCCTTAGTGTAGTGCATCCCTAATCTATCTAGGGGCGACCTACAAATCTCCAATATCTTTTCAGTTTCCACTTTGTGGCAGGCGATGCCGAAACCGGTAGAAGTGAATAAATAAAAATATTGTACAACTGTTTGCGCAATAATAATTTTTTCCTGAAATCGCAAATCTCTCAGCTAAATCACTCAAGAACAGAAAAATCTTGTGATTCACGTAAGTAACTACACTGACCTACATCACGACCTCTTTCTGACCACTATTAACACAAATAACATTCATAGTACGAAGGGGATTGGGAAAGTAAGTTCCGAATGAGTGGTGCTAGAGTTGCCACCGTTGTCTTGTTGTGTGGCTTAGTTCAGGATTCTCGCGACAGTATAAATGTGAGATTGTGTTCGGTCATTTCTCTCATCAGCACAGGTGTTCAAAATGTACAGTAGCGTTAGAGAATTTCGATTCGTTCGAGCTATGTGGAATAACAGAACATCTGTGGGCAAATGAAATGACATCACCTGCTATTCATCTTGGATTGCATGGCAACATATTGACAGTGCTGTGTGACGCTGGTGTCCTGCAGTTCGTGACGGATACACCAACGTCCACGATGATGAACAAAGTGACCGACAGTCGGTTATGAATGATAACCGTGTTGCTAAAATAGATTATATGTCCACATAGAATGACCGATTCAGTACTTCTCAGAGCATTTTTCAAAATTCGGCCTGACTGCCTTGTACAAGTGGGAACATGTGGGTTCGCAAGTTCTGTGTTCGTTGGACGCTGAAAGGTGTGTCATTAATGTGACACGATAGTCAAATTTACAAGAGAAATTCACAACGTGAAACAAGAGTGAGGAGAGCAATCAGAAAAAAACGACGTAGAATGCTGAGTTCCGACAATATTTTAAATAATGAGAATGCTAATCCCCATACTTCAGTACGCAATCAAATTCGATTCCGGCTGAATGGTCCTCGATTTTTCAAAGTTATAATAAAGCCAACCATTTGCGTTAATTTTTGGCTCTTCACCAGGTTTTCTTATTACTAAGACTATAAGAAAGTTTACCTAAAATGATGACAACAGAAGAAATATCTTATACAGAAAAGTTTTACACAGGCGAAATGGAGAGTGGTCACCATCAAAGAGAAGATCAAAGAAATGGCGCCAACCTTACGATCTTCTGGTTTAGTATAGACACACCGGACGAAGAAAACACTTAGTCGCTGTAGACTTGAATGCAACTCTTCGTTGGGGTACTGGAGATAAGAATATCAACTTTCTTGTCGAAAGCTGTGACTGGGCTGGAGATGGTGCTACTATCAGACTGACACACTTCGCATCTTAGACATACCTGCGACTTCCCCAAACGTATCTTTTATATTTACAACAAAAACAGAGTATTTGACAGCAATTTCTCCATCAGTTTGGGTGCACACAAGGAATTTGCGAGATTACGGCTCACCCCTATCTTTAGGTTCACAGATTTGTGACTGTCTGGAAGACTTCCTAAGTAATAGAACGCAGTACGTTGTTCTCGACGGCGAGTGTTCATCAGAGACGAGTGTATCGTCAGGGGTGCCCCAATCTATATAAATGATCTGATGGACACAGTAAGTTGTAATTTGCAGCTGTTTGCTGATGATGCCGTGATGTATGGGAGGGTGTCGTCTTTAACTTACTGTAATATCATACAGGATGACTTGGACAAAATTGCTAGTCGGTGCGAAGAATGGCAGCTAGCTCTTAATGTAGAAAAATATAAGGTGATGCGCATGAGTAGGAAAAACAATCCCATAATGTTCGAATACAGCATTAGTAGTGAGCTTCTTGATGCTGTCGCGCCGTTCAAATATCTAGGAGTAACTTGCAGAGATATATGAAATGGAACGAACATGTAAGGACAGTTGTGAGTAAGGCGGACAGCCGACTTCGGTTTATTGGAAAGATGTACTTCATCTGTAGTGGAAACCGCATATAAAAAGCTTGTACGTTCACGTCTTGAGTATTGCTCAAGTGTTTGAGACCCGCAGCAGATCAGTTTAAAGGGAGACATAGAAGCAGTTCAGAGGCGAGCATCTAGGTTTGTTACTGGTAGGTTCGACCAATGCGCGAGTGTCACGGAAATGCTCCGGCAACTCAATTGGGGATCGCTGGAGGAAAGACGACGTTCTTTTCGTGAATTTATGTTGAGGAAATTTAGAGGGCCGGAAGTTGAAGTTGAGTGTAGTACGATCTTGCTGCCGCCTACTTACATTTCGTGTAGTGATCACAAAGACAAGTTAAGAGAAATTAGGTATCGTACGGAGGCATATAGGCATTCTTTTTTTCATCGTTCTGTTTGGGAGTGGAATAGGAAAGGAATTGCCTAGTAGTGGTACAGTGTACCCTCCGCCACGCACCTTACGGTGAATTGCGGATATGTATGTAGATGTAGATGTAGGTAGACGTTCCTCCGATGGCATAGCCAGGGAAGGGAAAGACTCGGGGTCATATGTCTCAGCATTAACGTCTTTTGTTGCACAGTTGCAAACTCTGGTGGCCATTCTTACAAAAGCATTTGACTTGCAATTTGGTGCCACGAGCAGTTAAGGAAAACGGTCCATCCAGACGCCTCTATAAACCTAATATGATTGAGGTGCGGCTGATCCTCAGAGGTTGCCTGCTAGCGACCGTCCCACCTCAGCAGCCCTGCATATCCTTGGCGCGCAGCACTCCTTATGATACAGGTTAATATATACATGCTCTGTAACAAGTAATGTTCAACGTTGCGCCTTATGGCGGTCGCTGAGAGACGCAGAACGTACAGTATACATGACTGCTGGTGGGACACAGTCCCCAACTGAGGGACCTCCGGTCCGTCCATCCCGTACAAACAAATGCTGCGCCCACTGATGGATCAGTTTGGTGTATTAACGTCTTCGAAACGCCGTCCATCAATTGTAGCAATGTGGTGGCTCCATGAAGTTTTGAGGTGACAATGTGTGGCGCCATCGTACGGCACTGTTGGTCGTAGAAGGCAGTCATTGTGCTATACGATATAGGAATGACATCCCCCGACGTATAGTGCAATCATATCGGCAGCATATTTGTGAGGGATTCGTCGTACTGAACAACAATTCTACCGCTCATCGTGCAAATCTTGTGAATGCCTTCCTTCGACATCGGAAGATTTTAATGACCTTGCTTGGGATACATTGACAATTGAATGACGCGACCCACTAACCAGTATGGGAGATCTACGACGAATCGTCGTTGAGGAATGGGACAATTTGGTGTACAGTACGCCACGACTGCCGGCCGTGGTGGCCGAGCTGACTGCGGCGCGCCAGTCACGGTTTGCACGGCCACTACAGTCGGGGATTCGAATCCCCCCTCAAGCATGGATATTTGTTCCGTCCATAGTATTATCTAGTTCTCAAGTAGTTTGTAAGTTTAGGGACTGATGACCTGGTAGTTAAGTCCCATAAGCTATACAAACATTTGAACATTTGAACAGCACGACTCGAATACAGGCATGAATCATTGCAAGAGATCCTGCCAGTTCTTAGAAATATTGGAGTGTGCTGCAATCTGGAATACAAATTAAGAGTGTCATCTACATAGATACTCCGCAAATCACATTTAAGTGCGTGGCAGAGGGTTCATTAACCACTTTCGTAACTTTTCTCTATCGTTCCATTCTATAATAGCGCGCGGGAAGAAAGAACACGTAAATCGTTCCGTTTTTTATCTGATTTCTCTTATTTTATTGGGATGGTCATATCTCCCTAAGTATGTGGGTGCTAGCAAAATATTTTCACATTCAGAAGTAAAAGTCGGTGATTGAAACTTCGCAAAAAGATCACGCCTCACTGAATAACGTCTTTCTTTTAATGATTTCCACCCCAATTCGTGCAACATATCCGTGACGCTTTCCCCCCCGTAACGTGATAAAACGAAACGAGCTGCCCTTCTCTGAACCTTCTCAATGTCTTCTGTCAGTCTCAGCTGGTGAGGGTCCCACAAGGGGCAACAGTACTCCAGGAGAGGACGCACAAGAATAATGTACGCAGTCTCTTTGGTGGAGCTGGTGCATCTTTGAAGCGTTCTGGCAATAAAACGTAACCTTTGGTTCGCCTTCCCCACAATATTTTCTATGTGTTCTCTCCAGTCTAAGTTGTTCGTAATTGTAACTCCTAGTTTACTGTCGGACAACTTGTAAATTTCTAATTTCATGAGCGATAAAGTAACTGAAATGTTATATATATATATATATATATATATATATATATATATATATATATATATATAACATTTCAGTTACTTTATATATATATATATATATATATATATATATATATATATATATTCCATTTTTTTAAAAAGGGTCATGAATTCCTAGAATAGTGGAGACGCAACATCTTTTTGACGTGTGTATAGTGTCCAAAACTCCGTCAGTTAGAAAGTGAAAAACAATTATACATCCATAGAGAATACTGCAGCTCGGAATAAACGATGCTATCGACAGCTGCAACAGATTTCGCAGCCGCGACTGGCAGGCAGACCGGAATGTAAACGGCCGCCTGGCTTCTGCCACAGCGGCTGCGGCGGTCAACTTAAGTCGGCTGCCAAATTGGCGGCTCGCCCAAAGGTGGAGAGCGGCGGCGGACGCCAGGAAATCGGCTTACGGACGGTATAGCCAGAGCTCTCCCCACCAAACACGCTTATGGCCCCATTTACACCGGAAACTGCTGTAGTGCTGCACCACTTCCAGATTTACGGCGTTCTGCTAAATCTTGGCCGTATGGCAGAGACATAGCAGGATTGGACATATGTGGGCAGAGATGGCGCATATAAAGCACGGCCGCGGTGGAGCGCGCGGGTGCTCGTCGTGGAGGTTAGAGTCCTCCCAGGGGCATGGGTGTGTGTTTGTCCTTAGTTTAGTTTACGTAGGTTTAAGTAGTTTGTAAGCTACGGACTGATGACCACGCAGTTTGGTCAGAGAGATTTACAGACATTTGAACAATTTATAGAGCTGGATTACAGAATCCAGTCGAGGTGTAATGTAGATAAAACCATAATGCTGCCAGTGGCCATTGAATAATCCCCATTGGCAGCCAAAGTCTTTAACTCATTTGTATTTGATAAGGACTGAGGGATCAACAGTGAAACACTTCCACTGATTGTGTGGTCTATTTTGATTTATTCATTAACCTACATCTACATCTAAATACATACTCCGCAATCCACCGTAAGGTACGTGGCGGAGGGTACACTGTACCACTACTAGGCATTTCCTTCCCTATCCCACTCCCAAATATAACGAGGGAAAAAATGAATACCTATATGCCTCCGTACTTCTAATTTCTCTTTTTGTGATCACTACGCGAAATGTAAGTAGGCGGCAGCAAGATCGTACTACATTCAGCTTCAAATTCCGGCTCTCTAAATTTCCTCAACACAATTGCACGAAAAGAATGTCGTCTTTACTCCAACGATCCGCAATTGAGTTGCCGGAGCATTTCCGTGACACTCGCGCTTTGGTCGAACCTACCAGTAACAAACCTAGATGCTCGCCTCTGAACTGCTTCTATTTCTTTCTTTAAAATGATCTGCTGCGGGTCCCAAACACTTGAGCAATACTCAAGACGTGGTCGTACAAGCGTTTTATACACAGTCTCCTTTACAGATGAAGTACATCTTCCCAAAATTCTCCCGATAAACCGAAGTCGGCTGTCCGCCGTAGTCACAACTGTCTTTGCATGTTCGTTCCATTTCATATCGCTCTGCAATGTTACGCCTAGATATTTGAACGACGCGACAACATCAAGAAGCTCACTACTAATGCTGTATTAGAAGATTATGGGATTGTTTTTCCTACTCATGCGCATCACCTTACATTTTTCTACATTGAGAGCTAGCTGCCTTTCTTCGCACCAACTAGAAATTTTGTCTAAGTCATCTTGTATGCTATTACAGTCAGTTTGAAGACGATACCCTCCCATACACCACAGCATCATCACCAAACAACCGCAAATTACAAATTACTCTGTCCATCAGATCATTTATATAGATAGAAAATAACAGCGGTCCTATCACACTCCCCTGGGGCACGCCTGACGATACACTCGTCTCGAACACTCGCCGTCCAAAACAACGTACTGCGTTCTATTACTTAGGAAGTCTTCCAGCCAGTCACAAATCTGTGAACCTATTTCATAAGCTCGTATCTTCGTTAGCAGTCTACAGTGTGGCACCGCGTCGAACGTCTTTTTCGTTTATGCACCATTAATGTTATCTATCTGTCTATTAATTATCTATGTTATTTAATTATCTATAGTTTTGTTCCAATATTGATAAGATTTTGCACACTTGACTTTAAAAACAAGATGAACGTCACTATCTGTATAACATTTCGTTCGGTGCGTGGTGCATGGTACTTAACTTACGGACTTTGCCTAAAGGCATAGCTTTGCTCCGATCATTATGAATTTTTGCACACATGACCTTTAAACCAGGAGGAAGATCACTAGGTACAAAAATGTTTGTATGGTACATGAGAGAGGGTACCTTGCAAAAACTTTGCCGAGGGAGGGGAGGATGGAAACGTACAGAGTGGGGAGACAAAGAGATGGATGCAGAGAGAGGAGGAAAGGGGAGGTGGACTACGAGAGTGCAACGCCGGGTTTACAGGTAGTTGTCGTACAAAATTTTTATAAAATGCCTGTACTTGCTGCCACAATATTTGAGGCAGACTCTACTAGCGATCTCCTTCTAATAACTGACGAGAAACGCTGTGAGTCGTGTTTAAGAGTCCGCCGGCACCTGCATATTGTGCGTGTCGTACCCAGCTGGCGTGGCGGGTGCGCTTCTGCTGTCGGTGCGATCACCACCACCTAGAGAGAAGGCCGCGGCGCTCTTGTGTGACGTTGGGCAGAGTAGGTTGCGCGCGCATAGCTGACTGGCTCGCTGCTTCGGCATAGTGTGCCGTGCCCCAGCGGCTACCCAGTCAGCTATGCGCGCGCAACGTACTCTGCCTGACGTCACACGAGAGCGCCGCGGCCTTCTCTCTAAGTGGTGTTGGTGCGATGCGTCAAGTGGCTCGGTGGTGGAGGAAGGAGGAAGCTTAGGGCTTAACGTCCCGTCGACAGCTTGGTCATTAGAGACGGGGTGGTGGAGGCATTCTGCCTCGATACAAACTTCGTCATCTTCTCACAGTAAAGCAGCCCAACGACCGAACGAAATCTTTATGCAATAGAATTTAACTTGGTACTACCGTAACGATCAATAAGGGTCTCTATGTTTGGTTATGTTGCCATCTTCCGCAGCAGCTGTTAAAATTGATTATAAGAGGTAATCCGTCTTATGCTGACTTCATTAAAGAGATATAAATCTCTTTGTTGCAGTCTGTATAAGACGGATTACCTCTTATAATCAATAAGGGTCTAATTTTCCGACAGTCGTATGTCCACTATTTCATTGACGAATCTCCTGGAACTCCATCATCAAACATGCTGATCAATACTGAAAAGAAACTTCCGTTTTGTCCCAAAGGTTTCCAAACCTGACACAAACTCAACCGTTTCGCACGTCGGGATTTTGTGTGTTCGTGCTTGTTTGGCAACGAGTAAGATGCTGCTTTTAAAATTGATTCTTTCTGCCGGGTGCACACACAACCTCCCTAAATGGTATTTGCTGAATTATGCTTACTAATTTCGGTTCCTCTGTATGCAGGAAATTGCTCTTATAACGTTTCTTTCATCTCTGCAAGTTCTCTAGTGTTTTAATACAGATTGAAGTACTTTAACAAGAAACTGATAGTCAAATTACGAATACAGCACCGGTTTGTCCACCATAAAAGGGTCGGAAAAACTATCAGTTGATTTAATATTTATTTGCTCTCTATTTATTCTTCGGTTTTTCGCTACATGGCCTCCCACACGCTCGTATCATTCTTATCAGAGTTGTAATATAATATGTTGCATGACGAATGTGCCATTTTTTTTTATGAGATGTGAAAATTCAATACTCTGGATATGAATCCAACAATAGTTATAAAATATGGACACTTGCTAACAGCAAATGAATTCATACTTTGGCAGATAGGCAGCTGGGGCATGTTGTGTCAAAGCACTTCCCGGTAAGCATTTTTTCCAGAGTCCTGTGACGAAACTGTATGGACACTTATCTTCATGATGGAAAGAAAATCAAGCTATTAAGCTTTTGTTCCACTTTATATTACGGTAGTAACACTAAAAGTGGGCCTTTGCGATAGCGTTTCGACAGTCGAAATTTAAATGAAATTAACGGCTTAACTGTTCATCTGATACGAAAATTGAATAAACGAATTTGTAGCAGGGACCATTCTCTACAACTTTGCTCTCTTATATTTCTTTGTCGTATCTCACACTGTTTCAGAGATATTTGTAAAAATAACGGCGAATTGCCACTTTCACTTTATTTTACGTAAATCAGTACAGGCAAAGAAAATAAAATTGAAAAAGACGACAAACTACCACGGTAAGACAGGTGATAATATTTTAATGCAAATAGGTGATGACAATATGGGGGAGATATCAAAATAATAGTTTAAAGAGGCTAAAGTTCAAAAATGAGTATATTTGTCAAAGCTAATCTCAAATAATAAATAATTTCAGCTGTTTGTTAAAAATACGACCAGAGAGAATATTACGTGTTGAGTGCATAGGTATTATCACAATAGTAGAATCGTAATCGTATCGTCCATAATATTCTATTATTATTTTTGTCCGAAATGATCGCAAAAAAATCATAAAACTACAGTAAAAACTAAAGCGAGCAGTAGAAGACGCCAGTGGGATTTTTTCTCTGTGCTTCTTCGCCGCCGGGTGTAAGCGCCTTACGCCCGTCTGATTCTCGACGGATGAGGGACCTCTCTCCACAGAGGGATTTATCGGCTACTCTTAAAAACACTGCCGAGAGTGGGAGATATTGAGCTTTCTTTCTCAGAACTGGATGCTAAAAAGAGTGTATTGGTGACCTAAAAAAGAATCATCGACGTAGGCACACAGACCAGAACGTACTCGAAACACCATTGGCACAAACCCGGCTGACTACAGGGAGCATTTTACGTGATTCTTTGCTGGAAGAATAACGGAAACTATTACGCTTTCATTCTTGACAATGACTAGATGGAAACGTAATTTGCCGAATCGGTCATCAATATAGATATTTTATTCCCTTCATTGGGAAATGAAAATTTTCTGCATTTCAAAGCAGCTGAAGATGCCAGGTAATCACGGCAGTTATATCTTTGTTCAGTTCGGTGTAGAACAGTTTCCACTGATGAGCGAATTTTTAGCATCGCATTGCTGCAGAAAAGTGCGGGAGATGTGGTTATTTTTCAGAGTAAGAGGTTTTGAGCAATAACTTTAATTTCGGACATTGATAACTTTCTCTGTTTGAGATTATGAGAACGCAACAGTGTAGCATGCACATTGCATCTTACAAGGAAAGTACTTGGGCTTGAACTAACTCATATACATCAAAATCGTACGAGACATAATGTAAAGATCCCTTATTGCACTAGTGACACTCCCGCATCTGCAAAACTCTGCAGTCGTCCATTAGAGGCCTCTGCGTGTGCCTTGCCACATTGCACTTTGACCTGTCTGTACGCCAGTAGGGACGGTGCAGTGTGCCTCCGAAGTTGCGTTTTGTGATGTTATTTGTGTGGTGAAGCGTCAGATGGAGCGGCGATTGATAATCAATCCTGCTAAAGTATTGCGATTAGTTGAGATGAAGTTACGAAGAACCATTCTTCGTGAAGATGGTATTAGTGTAGAAAATGAATCATTCGCATGATTTCTCGTATCTGTTATGGTACAGAAATATGAGCATAATTTAGATACTGCTGTAAAATTAAAACATAATGATGATAATAGGGATGATAATGACGAAGAACTCATTGCTAGCGGTAGTGCTACGGTAAGTGCGGGAAGAGGCGATGGAAGCAAAGGCAGTGAATACCAACAGTCTTCCGAGAAGAAGGTTAAAGTTGCAACTATCATCACGGCTTTTGACGACAATTCGCTAGAGAACACATACGACGATTATTAAATAAGTTATAGTTCAGATATCTGCATTACGCGTGGCGTCTACAATTACATCTACAGTGCTATCTAGAGTATGATTGCAAAGTTTTGCACCCACCAGCACATTGAGGTGTATGTAGAGATCCTGTAACCAAACGTTCATACAGATATGTTTGTTCCAGCCCAAGTACCTTCCTTGTTAGTAACGTGAACTGAGCGTTCTTTGTAGAGTTCCAGCGACGCCCGCTTATACTAGCTTATACTATCCGTAGTCTACATTTTGACACAGCTGTTAGATTGTTAAGTGGCATCGACTAGTTGGGAAGAAGTGATGTTAACCGTCTTGTGATACCTATTTAAATTCATGTAGGCCCATTCAAGACAAGGAAAGCATTGCTAGTTGCATGTTACTTTCAGTTCACTATTCGTACAACTGTTACCATCGCTCCTGTCTCTCTTTTTAAAATTTTACCAGTTAATTAACGCTAGTATTCGTCAATAACTTGTTCTTATTCCAAGTTTTTACAACGCATGCTGAAATGAAACCTATGTCGTTGATTAACTTTTGAGCACTAAATATGATTACAAAAAAATAAATAAATAAATAAATAAATAAAAATAAATAAATAAATAAAAATAAATAAAATAAAATAAACAATCGTGTTTTACGGCCCACTTTAAATTCGTAGTTTTATCATTTTTTGCAAACATTTCGGACAAAAGTAATAATGTAAATAATAAAAAAATTATAGTGATATGATTACGACTCTACTATTGTGATAATATCTATGCAGCCAATACGTAACCCATTTCGGAAAAAGGAGAAATCATTTTTGGGAGTGGCGGGTCTCCAACCACGGACCATGTGCATCAGAATCCAACACGCTGCCCACTACACTACAACGAACAGTTTCGAAATCAGTCTTTTATTTTCTTACTATTGATGGCAGTTGTTACATGATGCTAATATGGCATTTTTAGAAATGTTCATTTTTAGACGCTAGATTATCATTTATCGTACGAAGAACGACGTGTTTTTGTTAATTCTTCAGTGCGCCGTTGCTTAGAAATAACAACGTGTAAGATATAATAAGAAAATCAGCAAATACGCAACGCAAGATGGCGTATGCCAGAGAGAGTTCTGGGCGTGGAATGTCACGTGACATCTGCGAACGGCTGGTTTTCGTAAAATCAATGGACGGTGTCAAATCGCCGTTATTTTTGCAAATATCTCTCAAACGATACGAAATAAGAGGAAAACATAAGAGAGCAAAGTTGTAGAGAATTTACTCCTCTACAAATTCGGTTATTCAATTTTCGTGTTAGATGAACGATGGTTCGTTTGCAATTACAATTGTATTACAAACGGCTTTTTTTATATTACTGCCGTATTTTTTATCCGAAAAATTTGAAAAAGCAAAGTTCTGGTCTCTGGCGGCCTACAATTATGTGTGTAAAATTTGGTGCTGATCGGGTGAACGGTTCGTCTTAAAAAGTGGAAACACGTTACGGACCGACAGACATCCCAAAATCGGCGTTATTTTTGCAAATATCTCTGAAACTTTACGAGATATGAAAAAAAAACATAAGAGAGCAAAGTTGTAGAGATTTTACTCCTCTACAAATTCTGTTATTCAGTTTTCGTGTCAGATGAATGGTTAAGCCGTTATTTTATTTAAATTTCGAGCTGTCAAAAAACGATCGCAAAGGCCCACTTCTAGTGTTACTACCGTAACATAAAGTGGGCCAAAATAGGGCTTTATTTGCATCAAGATTTTCATTTACTGGTCGACGAGATATAGTTCACAGATTTTCAATCTCCAGTCCCATCCGTTTGTTGTAAACAGGGCGCGCAACAAAAGTGCGTCATCTGTACGGACATATTTTAAGCACCGACGAATGGCCGGCCAAGCGATCAGTGTGGTGTTCGCGCCTCTAAGGACACTCTTGCCGCAAATGCGGAAACGCGAAATATGGTGATGCTATTACAAAACACATCCAAATAAGGCCAACGTACTGTTTCGTTGCAGACATCAATAGAAGAGTGAAGAATATGTATGGGTAGCATATCTGCCGAACAGCACCCTTGCAGTATGGTGCACTGAGGCAAGGCTGGCCGCAATTCGCCGCACGCTACTGCTATCGGGCGGCGAAGGGCAGCGTGCAGGCATCAAAGAGCTGCAGCTTCCTGCAGTATCAATGCCGGCACTACTGCGCATGCGCGGACCGATGATGTCAGTCAGGCTGCAGGAGGAAATTTTCCCTGCAGCTCATGCAGCCAGGAAGCTGCAGGACGCTGCAGCCGGGAGCTTCCTTGAACAGCAGATCGGCTGCAGCATGCTGTAGGATTGCTCTTTGAACACGAATTTCCGTAGTGCGCATGCGCGGTAGCAGCCCTGCAGCTCTTTGAACGAACCGACGGACCTGTTCACGCAGCAGGAGGCGGCGTTTTACCAAACCTGGTGCGCCGGTAGTGTCATTACCTCACAGCTAATGTCGATTTTGGATCAGGCATACCTGCTCTGGACTGTACGGCCACCAAAAGGAAACTTTCTAAGTGTCATTACAGTTAATTCCGTTACACGACAGTTTGTTATTTTAGTTGCTTAGTGCACTGTAGGTGAATCAAAAAATGTTCAAATGTTTGTAGAGTCTATGGGACTAACTGTACGGCCACCAAAAGGAAACTTTCTGTCATTACAGTTAATTCCGTTACACGACAGTTTGTTATTTTAGTTGCTTAGTGCACTGTAGGTGAATCAAAAATGTTCAAATGTTTGTAGAGTCTATGGGACTTAACTACGGGGTCATCAGTCCCTAAACTTACAAACTACTTATGAACTACTTACAACTAAGGACGGCACAAATATCCATGCCCGAGGGGGGATTCGAACCCCCGATCGTAGTGGCCGTGCAGACCGTGACTGGAGCGCACTGTAGGTGAATTGGCCTCTACGCAGACCAAAAGATGTATATCAAACAGCTTTCCGAGAGTTTGTGCTAAGGCTCTGTTGTTTTTCACACTTTCTTATTTATCGCAGGTTTGTATTACGAACGGTGCCAAGTCATTTGGTGATAGCAAAAAAGTCGATTCGTGCATCGACTTCATCGCTTTGTCAAATGCGGAAATGTCTTACGTGAGCTTAAGATATTGGTCGTTGTTTGTAAAATGCAACGTTATGTGCTTATTACAACCTCTGACAAAGTTTCGGGAACAGTCCTGTAACATTAACGTAAATGAACTGTGAACTATAGCTACCTTACAGACCTTTGAAATAGTCACATCCTATAACTGTGCACCGCTGAACTCTGCGATGCATGTTGAAGAAACTTTGCATGAAGTCGTCCTTTTAGATGGTGTTCAAAAGCCTCGAGCCGCACGGTAGTAGCCGAGCGGTCTGGAGCGCCACGTTGCGGATCGCGTGGCCTCCCACGTCGGAGGTTCGAATCCTCCCTCGGATATGGATGTTTGTGTTGTCTTTAGTAGAAGTTAGTTCATAAGTAGTTTGTAAGTTTAGGGACTGATGATCCCGCAGTTAAGACCCATACGTTTTACAAACATTTGAACATTCTGAAAAGCCTCGACGTGTTTCGATCACCAGGAATATTGTCAAATCTCTTTCAAATGTTCAGATGTTTGTAAATCTATCGGACCAAACTGCGTGGTGATCAGTCCGTAGCTTACAAACTACTTAAACCTAGGTAAACTAACCTACGGACAAACACACACACCCATCCCCTAGGGAGGACTGGAACCTCCACGGCGACCAACCGCACGCTCCGCAGCGAGATGCTTTAGACTGCTCGGCTACTCCACCGCGGCCCAAATCTCTTTGAAAAACAGTTTGAGCCTCGAGGGAATACGAAGAAGTCTGCTAAATGGCGAATATTGTGGAAGTTCCATTGCACGACAACAGTCGCCGATACACAGCCAATATCAGTTTCAGTTCCTAGCAAAAAAGAAAAACAAACCCTTGGTGGTGCAACTTTAACATCCACCAAGCTCACCGGTCCTCAATCCTCCAGGCTTCTTCCTATTTCCTCGACTCAATCTTTCTTTTTAAAGGAAAGACATTGACGATATTTCAGACATCCAGTGAAAAGTGACGAGACGTTTGAACTTCATCTCAAGGAAAGACTTCGTGAAAAGTTACCAGGACATGTATCGCTGACCTTAGCGGTGCATAGTTATAGGAGGTGACTATTTCAAAGGACAGTAAGGTAATTGTAGTTCATACTTCATCGACGTTAATGTTACAGGACTAATCACAGAACTTTATTGTCAGAGGTTGTATATTGGTATGATAAAACATGCAGTTATAAGTTAACTCAAAATACTCCTTTCGGCTTGTACCCAGGCAGCACTCTGTAACAATTAGTAATTCAGAAATTTGTAGCTGCTGGACAGCAAATATCGATGTAAATAATGAGATGTAAATAGTGGAATGTATCGGAATTGCTTTCATACGAATGAGTTCAGAATACTCTTAAGTTCGGTGAAAGCCGTCACGGTTTGGCGTTTCATGTAGAAATTTCGTGTGATAAACGTAGACCTTTTTCACTCTCACAAATGGTGATGGGAATGTTCCATTTATAGGTGTTCATAACCTCAACTAATATGTAGGCTCCACTAGTCAGTGATATTTTATGCACTGCAGAGTGTCAGTATCGTCGCTGAATCCTAAGGTACAGTTCAGAACGCATTTAAAGTTATAACATTTCGAATACACACTCACTTAGCAAATGTCGCGGTATAGTGGGGCACAGATGGCGCATATTTATTGTTTGGCCCCACACATGCTCTGTGCGAGCTGCAGTTGTACATGAGACCTACTGAGACGCGGCTGTGTGTGTTTTTGTAACTCGAAACGTCGTCGTGAGCAGACGCCATTCCAATGCGATATGGTGGTCAGTATTCGATGAATGGGAAATTAGATTTTGGCATTGGTGCATAGATTCGGTTTCGTGAATGACTTTCACAGTCCACAACACACCACCTACCGGTTGTCCAGCCACCTTCGATGACTGTGACCGACGATATATGAGGTGGATCGTCAAAAGTGACAAAAGGGTAAGACTGCAAACGTTTTCAACACCGGACGTGCAAGGCTCATTGGGAAGGGCGATTAGTAGGAATATGGGATTCAACAGGCAGAACGACGTGAATTTGTCGCTAGTCACCAGTGATGGAATTGAAATAATGATGCTACGTAATATGGGCTGACTGTTGAAGATTTCTCCTACACCATTCTGATGGCACATGCATCCAAGGGTTCTGTCATACCAAGAAGATATCGTTCTGAGTTATAAAGGATGTGCTGTAGAATGAGTCTTCTCATTAGTCTGGAAGTAACTATGAATAGTCCGTGGTATGCTGATCTGCTCGGAGCACGTTACGTTACGTGCATCGTTCCTTCACCGCCTAGAAATAGAGTCAGGGCCATACAGGGATGGTCCAACGAATGATATATCACCCCAAAAGCGAGAGATCCCGGATGGCATGGAACGCAGACTCCGTGCCATGGATCCTGCATCCAGGAAGAGACCAGGATGGCTGCCGCTCTACGAATTATTTGATATCGTTTGCGCCCAGAGGAGCGCCACGAAAATGTACATTCACTTGCACGGCATCTTAAGGCAGTCCGCATGTTCAGAGACGGTCCCAAACACTATTAGGTCTATATAAAATGACATACACCAAGTCAATGTATATGATGATATCCGATGGGAAAAATTGGTTTTCAATTGTGTTGAGATCAAAACCGCATAAAAAATATCACCCCCATCGAGTTTTGATTGTCCTGAGGCCAAAAACCGCATAAAAAGCACCAGTTTGTCAGACAGTAATAACCTTGATCTTTTTCGTTAGTCCAGTAAAGGCTGCGAGCAAGAGAAACTGATGGGCAGGGGGCATTGCCATCGCATTGTGCTATGATTTGGGAATTGGGTGGAAAGGGTAGCGTGCCAGGATAGCCTTACTG
Organism: Locusta migratoria; assembly: GCA_026315105.1. Classification (NCBI taxonomy): domain Eukaryota; kingdom Metazoa; phylum Arthropoda; class Insecta; order Orthoptera; family Acrididae; genus Locusta; species Locusta migratoria. The sequence goes on along the minus strand of CM048744.1, from coordinate 273,717,805 downwards.
GTTCAGGCGACCGCTGTTCCGAAGCGGGAAATCCGGACTGAACAAGGTGGCGCAATGGTACGCCATCGTTCATAAAAATTATCCCGTCCACACTGACGCATCGGCGTTCATTGGCGCTACTGTAATCACCATATAGCGACAGCCGCCTTGCGATCCATCGACATCCATGGTAGCCCACACTGGACTCTCATTTGGAACGACGATGCTTCAAAACCAACTCTGGCTATCCAGATTTAAGTTCCCCGTGATTTCCCTAAATCACCCCAGGCACATCCCAGGATGGTTCCATTAAAAGGACAAGATCAATTTCCTTCCCTATCCTTATACAAAAATCCGAGCGTGAGCTCTGACGATTACGCTGCTGACGGGTCGTTAAAAGTTAAGAATCCTTCCTTCCTTCCTTCCTTCCTTTGGGCAATTCTAGTTCGTATCTCTGCTATAGGGAGCGAAGAGTATATTCAACCTATACAAAAACCAGACAGCGGTTATTAGAGTCGAAGGGCAAGAAAGGGACTCAGAGGTTGGGAAGGGAGTAAGGCACGGTTGTAGCCTTTCCCCAATGTTGTTCAATCTGTTCATTGAGCAGGCAGTGAAGGAGTGGAAGGAGAAATTTGGAGAGGGCATTAAAGTACAGGGAGAAGAAATAAAAACATTGCGGTTTGCCGAAGACATAGTAATTCAGTCAGAGACCGTAAAAGATCTGGATGGGCAATTGAATGAAAGGAAAATATAAGATGAACATTAAGAAGAGTAAAACGAAGGTAATGGAATGCAATGTCAGTAAATCAGGCTATGCTGCAGGAATTAGATTATGTAATGAGACAATAAAAGTACTAGATGAATTTGATTATTTGGGTAGCAAGATAACTTCTGATGGCCGAAGTACATAAGATATAAAATGCAGAATGGCTATGGAAAGAAAAGCGTTTCTAAAGAAGCGAAACTTGTTAACATCCAATATTAATTTTAATGTTAGGAAGTCCTTTCTGAAAGCATTTGTCTGGACTGTAGCATTGTATGGGAGTGAAACGTCGACGATAAGGAGTTCAGATAAAAAGATGATAGAATCTTTCGAAATGTGGTGCTACAGACGAATGATGAAAATTAGATGGGTAGATCACGTAACTAATGAAGAGGTGCTTAACCGTATCGGAGAGAAAAGGAGTTTCTGGCTTATTCTGACTAAGAGAAGGGATGGACACATTCTGAGACATCAAGGAATTGTCAACTTAGCATTAGAAGGAAGTGTGTGGAGTAAAAATCGTAGCCGGCCGCGGTGGGCGAGGGGACTGAGGCGCTCCGGTCACGGTCTGCACGGTCACTAAGGTCGGGGGTTCGAATCCCCCCTCGGGCATGGATATTTGTGCCGTCCTTAGGATAAGCTAGTTAATAAGTAGTTTGTAAGTTTAGGAACTGATGACCCCGTAAAGTCCCATCAGCTCTAAAAACATTTTATTATTATTTTTTAAAAATCGTAGAGGGAGACCGAGGCACGAATACAGTTAGCAGATTTAAAAGGATGTAGGTTGCCGAACGTATTCTCAGATGAAGAGACTTGCACAGGGCAGGGTAGCGTGGAGAGCTGCATCAAACCAGTCTGCGGACTCAAGACGACAACAACATCCCTGCCCAGCACAAATTTTCTGCTTTGCTCTTCGAAACGGTTTAAATGCTTAAATGTTTCGAATTCCATCAATTAAATTCAAATCAGATTTGTACTCTCCATGTGACTGGCGTAAAACATGATCAATTTGCTGTCCACCGTTTTCTGCAAGAAGTTGAAAGTGTTTATGTAGTCATGTTCAGAATGTGTTGCACAATTCCTGCCTTTAGTGCAGCCTAGTTCGCAGCCGGAACACTGAACTCAACGTCTTTCAGATAGCCCCGCAACCAAAGTAAGGAGTTAAGTCACTCAGACATATTTTCCTACATATTAGGACCTTTAAAACATTACTTATTGCTTGCAAGTAACATCTGATGGGTTAATTAATTTATTTATTGCTTTTAAAGAAGTTATTATTCGAAGTACGGCATTAGATAGCGAGTGCGATAATTAGCTCTTCTCGAGGCTGGAGCAAGTAACAGTTAATACATATACACTGATGGAATATTTTTGGTTACAATTTATCATTTAAAATACCATAGCACACAGTACTAGGCAGCGGTATTTCATGTGGTTTCAAAGCATGGTGCAGTACTACGTTAAGGCTAGTTTACGCGACGGCACTACGTTTCATGGAACTGCGCTACTGGTCAGTGCGCATGCGCGGCAAGTTTCGCGCAACTCGTTGGCGAAAATAAAAAGTTTCGGAACCTTCCAACTTTGATGAAACTCATTGTGCGTGTTTTTAGGTTAGGTCATAACCAATACAGAACAAAATACCACATAAAGGGGGAGACGGAAGAAATAATTCGGTTTTTGAACATACATGCGATGCATATGTGTTTGTGCGAATTTAACGATGAAAATTTCAGAAATAAGCAACGGCGTGTCTGCTCTTGAAGCAATTATTCGTGAATTAAATATTGATGGGTTGACTATTAATGATTGCAGACTAAAATATATTCAATTCAAAATGCCTATACAAACGAACTATGGCAACTGTGGATTTCGGAACACGGTACAGGTACTGTAGAGACGAATATCTACTTGACAAGAAACGTAATGCAATTTGTAATTTCAGTTCTTGTAACAATGTTTCACGCATAAAAGTATCTTGTTTCTTTATTACATTACTAACTCTGTTTAAAAGGAGCGTGAACTGCTCTGGTGACATTCTAAGTTGATTAAAATAACTTAAAGGGTCTTCAATCACAATTTCTTTCATCAAGGTCGCTGAGTAACGGACATGACGTCTTTTTTTTAATCCAGTCACGAACCCAAACACGTTTCTTATTCTTTTTATGTTTAGTCTTATGCAGCGACTTCACACAGAGAAGCAATTGCTCCGCCAAAACTTTTACAGCTACCAAAACGTTCATTCTACGATGACTATGGCGCTCACAAAACAACGAAACTGAAGTGTATAGTATTGGCGCCGTGTCTACAGACATAAACGAAACCAGATGCGCGCAAACCAATTCATGCAATGAGTGTCGCAACCTAGTGTCGTCGTGTAGACTAGCCTTTATTCGCGGGCGCGAGTCTCTGCATAGCGGCTAGTGTCCTCGGAAGCGGGGGTGAGCCTAAGCGCGGTAGTAGCGGGTCCGTAATTGGCCAGTTCGAGGGTGCGCCTAAAGCGGAACAATAGCGCGGCTCGGATAGGCTGAGAGATGCTGACGTGTAGACGTGACGTGGCGAAGAGAGAGAGAGAAGTGGGGAGGTATATACAGTGGAGACGGTGCGTGCCAGCGGCACTCCAGCGCTTTGCGTCGTGGACGACACGTCCTGTCGAAGGAGAGCGAACACTCTGTGGAAAGCAGATCCGAAATTACTTCTTGTTTGAGAGTAATCAGCTTGTGTGTTGGTCATGCACTTCTTGTCTGGTGCGAATGACAGAATGAGATAGTTAATGCCTGTGGGCGAATTGTAGTGGCATCGCGGTGGGTTGATTTATGCAATCAGTGTACTACGCCAGTAGCGAGACCAAGATGTGTTAGATGTTCTCAACATCATTGAAACATAGAAAGTATTTCGATCGACAGACGTTGATCATCAGGCAAGTTAGGTTGATTTTTAGTGACAGCGTACCAGTTTGCAGCCTTCTCAACGCACGGTACTGTGTGCAGTGCTCATGCTTAGGCAACAAAACCATCACGCGTTTAGGGCGACAGCCTAACGTCAAGTTAGGCGTGGTGTTTCAGCCATTTTTACGAGCGCAGATATCTTTATTTTAAAATTCATTTCATTCTATGATTTTTCGTTGTAACTTCTGTTCCTCCAGTTAACAGCTGACAAACCTGAATTCTCATGAAATTTTAGTTCAGTCAATACGTATTCTTTGTTTAATTAAATTAAATAAACTAAAATCGTGTTTACTTTCAGTAGCTAGTGACGCCAAATTTGTACCCAGTTTGACCTTACTAGCAGTATATAGAGATATGTTTTTCTTACAGGAGACGTGATCTGAGTTTGTTTAAGTAATTAGAAACGTATCTTAATTCAACAAGGAGCATCTTGCTTCTACGCGTTAAGCTGTTAGGTTCTTCCATGAAGAAAAATGTAAGGTGATGCGCATGAGTAGGAAAACAATGCCATAATGTTCGAATACAGCATTAGTAGTGAGCTTCTTGATGCAGTCGCGTCGTTCAAATATTTAGGCGTAACATTTCAGAGCGATATGAAATGGAACGAACATGTAAGGACAGTTGTAAGACGGACAGTCGACTTCAGTATTTGGGAGAATTTTGGGAAGATGTACTTCATCTGTAAAGGAGACCGCGTATAAAACGCTTGTACGATCACCTCTTGAGTATTGCTCAAGTGTTTGGGACCCGCAGCTGATCAGTTTAAAGGGAGACATAGAAGCAGTTGAGAGGCGAGCAGTAGGTTTGTTACTGGTAGGTTCGACCAATGCGCGAGTATCACGGAAATGCTCCGGGAACTTAAATGGGGATCACTGGAGGAAAGACGATGTTCTTTTCGTGAATTTATGTTGAGGAAATTTAGTGGGCCGGAATTTGAAGCTGAATGTAGTACGATCTTATATTTCGCGTAGTGATCATAAAGACAAGATAAGAGAAATTAGGGCTCGTACGGAGGCATATAGGCATTCTTTTTTTCCTCGTTCTATTTGGGAGTGGAATAGGAAAGGATATGCCTAGTAGTGGTACAGTGTACACTCCGCCACGCACTTTACGGTGGATTGCGGAGTATGTATGTAGATGTTGAAGGAGCCACGGGTACACTGTTAGATAGTTAGTGCGCAATAAAAATCAGTTGGAAGTTTATGCAAAATTACCCCACAGCAAGCTTCATTTTCCGCGTTAGAAAACGGATTAAGACCAGGTGAAAGGGGTGGCCACGCTGAAGGGAAAAAGCCAAGCCCGGCTCAAGCCTAAATGCCGCCTCGTGCGAGGTGCTAAATAGCCGCCCCCCTCCCCGTTTTTTTTTCTTTACAAAAAGTTTGTGGAAATTTATTTAAACAAATCAGTAGGAAATACCAGCAACCAATCGCAATTTTTGTTTTTACTTTTTCGATCCACCTAGGTTCGGCCAATGAGTGGCCAGTCTCAAAGTTTTTAATATGTGCTACCATCTAACCGTCATGTTTATAGTTACGTTCAACACGACGGTATAGATGTAAACATAGCTCAAAGTATTGAGAAGAGCCACATTGTGCCCGAAACCTATGCAGAAATGGAAAATAAAAACAAAATTTACGACTGATTGGTGACATTCTCTTCAGATTTGTACAAAACAGTCGCTGGGCACCAGCTCAAAAATGGAGTCAAACCTGACTGAAGAAATCTAGCTAATTTTAATAAGCCTTGTGAATTTACAAAAATGTTCAGATGTGTGTGAAATCTTATATTACTGTAGGATACACTGTTCAGGAGTTGACGTCATAAGAATTGAGCCACGTGAAATTGCAATTTCAGACCGAATTTCACTACAGACGCAGGTGAAACTGAAAGAGTGAGGCGGAAGATAATGGAGAGTGGAAGAATAAGGAGATGGAGTAACATATAATGTAATAAATACACACCCGGGCATCGACGGGCACTGATGCTAGTCGAAATATATTAACTCACTGCACTGCGGTTGTTCATTTCAAAAAACTGACACTCAACATCTGTCGTAATTTCTAGGTGTCAGTTCTTTCGTTTGTGATTATGGAATAAGGGGCAACAAATTAGTTATCGCGGTATTACGTCACTTGTCTGCACTTTATTTTCATTCTAGCTATTGAAATGACGCGTGCTTATTTGCCGACTTGCCAATTTTTGAAGTAACAGATCATAAGAAAAATAAATTTTCGTATTCTGCAATCTGGGAAGAGAAAAATTCTATCTTATGGGTAACATGCATGCGCAATACTAATTGTACGTTATATGAAAACCACTTACCTATTAAAAGTTTTTGATGGAAGGAAGGAAGCTTAGGGTTAAATGTCCCGTCGACAGCTTTGTCATTAGAGACGGAAAGTTTTTGATACATCGGGTTTTGCACCTCTTAAATGTTGTAGGAAAGACATTTTTATAGATTGCACCAACGAAAATGGCTTACGAAAATGGGCAAAGCCCGAAAGTAGTCACCATTTAAAATAAAAGCAGCTTTGGTGCAATATATAAAAATGTATTTCCTACTTACCTATTACATTCCAAGTTGCAAAAAATTCGGACGCACCAATTCTTCTGTTCATACGAAACGCGGTGAAAGTGCTTCTGCCAAATCTTGACTCCCTCAGCCATCTACTGAAACGAATTCTGTAGTTTTCGTTGTAGAGAACGCAACAGTGAACAATACCTATCGCCTGGAAAGGCGAAGTGGTGACGCGGCAGTGCCAGGAACTAGGTCACGTGACGAGGTACAGCGAGGCTACGGTTAAAGCAGCATCCAAGAAGGAGAAGAAGCTCTTAATAAGTATGTGACAGATTATATGGATAAATGTATTATCAGGTAGCAATTTGTATGGTATTACGAACAATAGAAGGACATACGAACTTTGCGAAAACTGCACAAATTTTTTTAAACAGAAATGAGCTTCAAACCTAGCATGGAAACCCTTAAAAGCAATGTTCTGTCTATGGATTTTCGTTATACAAGGTGTCAAAATTAACGTTTTGTTTTGTGCGGACGAGAGGGCATTGTTGCTAAAAGACCATACTTTCTCAGGTTTTCATCAGAATCAAAGCGATCAGTAGTTTACTTAGATGAAACGTGGATTCACAAGTATTATACAGTAAATAAATGTTGGTAAAGTGATAGTGTGCGAGTAGTATTGTCAAATAAAAGTGCCGGTCAGAGTTTGTTGTTCATGCAGACGGAGACAGGTGTTTCATGGCTCAAAAACCAGACGACCGACTATCACTCAGAAACGGATAGCAAAAATGTTCAAAAATACGTCGAAACCCAACTTATGCCACGCTTACTACCAATGGCTTTATCCCGTGTAATTACTCGCAGCGTATTTACCCATTCGGAATAGTTATATCCATTGTAGGTGTTGAGCATGTTTGACTGTAGTAATGTTCAACCATTTTTTTCCATAATGCGGGAAGAATGAAACACTGGGAAACTGTCATTGAAGGGCTTAGCAAAATTGCTTCAGACTTAACATGTAACCGCAGTATCAAACATTGTATTCGAATTCCCAAATTAGATTTCGTCTTCTGCAAAATTAGTTGTGAGTAAACGCTCGGCGCGTAACAGGCCAGCAGCGCTCCACTCATAAGAATACTGCTCCCCCCTCTCTGTTCTTGCGGCGTAAACACGACTGCGCTGCCACAGTGGGGAGGAAGGAATTAGGTCTCCTCCTTCCCCTTGTTCATCAGGGGCGGCCGGCAGGTAGTCGAGGCGCCATGCCACAGTTCCCGAAGCCGCTCCCTCCGAGGTTTGGTTTCGAATACCCTCTTGAACATGAATGTAGAGTTTGTACTAAAAAATAAAAAAATAAGGGTGAGCGGCAGATTTGCCACCCCTCGGAAAGTGCCGCCCCGTGCGACCGCACGTTTCGCACGTGCCTTGCGCCGGCTCTGGAAACAGCGGATGATGGCCCTCCAGCAGCTGCTTCACTGGATTTGTCGTGCGCGGAGATGCGCCATCTTGCATAAAAATGATCCCGTCCACAGTGATGTATAGGCGTTCATTGGCGCCACTGTCGTCGACCTATCGCACAGCCGCCCTGCGATTCATCGACTTCCACCGCTTCCTGCAGCGGCCGCAAGAGGACGCGAGGCGCCCATCACGTGGCCGCGGCACTGCAGCATATATGGTGCGCACTGCAGCAGGAATTCAGAGAGTGTATATTGTAGACCAGTGGTATCCAAACATACCCTCATAGCGACCCCCTTTCATAGCTTACTGTTTTGCGCGACACTCTTTCACTAATATAGATACATGTGGTAGAATATTAGAATTTAGATGGTTCTAGCGGGGGAATAAATTATCGCTTAAATGTAGTTTGTAAACGAAACTGAAATCCTCGTACGCATTGACATGTTTAATATTGATCCTAACTGCAGCAATTACGTACACTCATCGAAAGAAAAGGAAACATTAGGAACTACGGAGATGTACAACAGAGTAACATCGCAGACGACAATGCCTAACTCACACAGTAATACTTGCTTCTTCTACATGCGACCCAACTTCCGAAACACGAAAACTGAGTTTCGGAAACCGTTTTTCGCTGTCGTCTGTACATGTCAAGGACAGATACGGATTTGCTTGTTCGATTGAAAACGGCATCTGGAAATTAGCTGCTCAGATTTCTGATTTAGACAGCACAGTGGCTGTTCCCTTTCAGTTCAATATTATCACAGTATTTTCAGAAACAAAGAGTATGTAATTATGACAAGTGACGAATTATTATTTAAGTTCTATTGTTGGGTTCTTGCTTCACCACGACCTCCGAAGTGCCCACATATGCGGAAAAAATGGATAAATATTTGTGACAAGTAAGAATATGAATATCATTTCTGGTCCCAGTATCTGTTACATACAGGAAATTGAGAGAAAACGCATACCGGGGTTCGAACCAACGATCACTGCATTGAAAACACTACTCTCCGTTAATCACTCGGCCACACTCGACACTAAACATCGCTACTGAATAGCTTTAGTCAGTGGACAATTGTGACTGCTTCTACAATCTGTGACAGCTTTTAGAGCCACTGAGTCATTGACTAACATTTAATTGTAAGAAACGCTACCGAGGGTGACGTGGCTTTGATTAGTCCATTAAAAAACGCTCAGGTGCAGCTTTTCGAGAAGGAAAGCAGACTACATTGAAGGTTCGCTCAAGCAGCTGCGAGTTCAAGCAAACTGCGCATGGGAAGCGCTGTTATCCAGCATCAGCAGCAGCTCTGAGCATGCGCAATTTGCTGGAATCTGGCAAATGGCAGCTGCTTGAGCGAATCCTGTCTACTGTTGCCGAAGCAGAGCTGCCGCCTAGCGGCTGAGCACGCAATTAATGTGCTTTTTTTTTTTTCCTTTATTGCATTTTCCACCAGTTACACTGGTAGGCTGGCAGCAGCACCAATAGGCTGCTCTTCAGCCGAGAGAAATTAAAATACATATATGAGGTGGGAATTAAAATACATAACAGGAGATAAGACAACGGAGATGTAGTAACATAGACAAGGCGACAGTTTGAAGTACATTACAAAAGACAGACGATTAAAACCACATTTAGTTAGGTAAAAATAATGAGCTACGGTGACCTAAAAAAAACCTGTAGGACGACAATAACACAGGACTGCGAGTACACGGAGACACTAATTAAAACACACGGTGCGACGCTTGTCTGACTGCGGTGGACGCAGTTAAAAAACGTACACTTCACTGGAGCACAGCACACAACACTTGACGTAGCACTGATAAAACTTTCGATCCAGGACCACGAGAAGGGGGGGGGGGGGTGGCGCGGTGGAGAGGAAAAACGGCGGGGTAGAAGGCGGTAGGGAGGAACCGTAGGAACTCCAGGGCGGGGAGGGGGTAGCCAAGCGGGGTTGGGGAAGGGGAGGGGGAGAGGGGGCCCTACATCTACGGGGGGGGGGATCAGAGCTGGTAGGATGGGTATATGTTAGGACAGAGGACATCATCAGGGAGGGGGAGGTGGCGGAAGTTACCCTGGGAGAGGATATGGAGGGCGTGGAGATGAAGGGAAGGGGTTATAACGCGGTAGAGGCGTGGCAGAGGCCCAGGGTTGGTGAGGATGGGTTGGACCAGGGGGTTGCGGGAGTCTATTTTACGGGTGGTATAGAGGATATGGATATGCTGGAGGTATTCGAGGGGGTGGGGAAACGGGATCAGGTCATACAGGATCCGCGTGGGGGAAGGGAGCCGGATGCGGTAGGCGAGGCGGAGGGCGTGGCGCTCAAGGACTTGGAGGGTTTTGTAATAGGATGTGGGAGCGGAAATCCAGGCGGGATGGAAGCTGCAAAGGACGCAATTAATGTGCACCGATCATTCCTTTAACACGTGATTTGTGGTGCACTGAATGAAGAGAAGGATGATTAGCTGCAGGCGAGTCTTCAGGGTAGTATGAAGAGAAGGATAATATGTGTTATTTTATGACATGTTTTTTTGTTTAGAGTCTAAATTTGTGTGTTGCGACACCCTTGATACTACCACGCGACACCCGAGGGTGTCGCGACACCCAGATTGGAAAGCTCGTAGAGAGCGAGGCTGCAGTTGGTAGTGGGACACAAATTCCTGTTGTACGCGTTAACGAGACCTGGACGTGAACGACCTGCATTTTCATACCTCGCATACATTTCATATATTACTCTTGTTCTACAATGCGGAGGAAGTTTCTGTTTTGTGCTAACACTGAATGACATTAACTCAAGCTGTAATAGGAAATGTATTCAAAGATATGTTATAATTTAATAATTACTATATTTTGGCTAATAGATGTTTTTATAATACACGTTCGCATTCCGGGACCATTTTCTGGGAAATCGCCAGGGTAATAGCATTTAGACTGTGGCAGGATGCTGTCAAGATTCGTAGGAACACATTATGCCTCTTATTTTATACTTTCTAGTATAACTGAGAAAATAGAAAAACCCTCATTTCACTACATTACTATTTTCTACAAAAATTACCATTGAAATTAGGTACATTCCAGTGGCATGATCTTACTGGCCAGCTTGTTCTTTATCCACTGCAGACTTCTCCAGGAGTCATTTGCGTACTCTGGATTCTTTAGTGGTGGCTTCCGTATCCCTTTCAACTACAACTAGTCGCTTACGACTATGGCAGTCAGAGAATCTAACATGATATTTTCTGATTGGATGCCGAATTTGCCCATTACTTTTGTCCTGTTAATTACACTATCATTGAAACAGATAACAGCAGCCATCACACGTATTTTGAGTACTGTCCATCCAACAAACACTGTTTCCGGTACTCTTTGCCACAAGCAGATGTTGAAACTCTCATTAGGATGTAGTCTACGGTCATGAAGATATTTGTTAAGGGTCTTTTTTTCTGCACGGTCCCTGTATATTGGCTTTACTGTTTCCGTTACTTTGGCAGGCATGGAATGTTTATGGTGATATTCATTGCCTGAAGCTAGAGCGTTTAAGACTATAGTAACTACTTAAAAGTAAATGAAACACGTTTATGGAAACTAAAGGAATTTGTCTTTCAGAGGGAGGCAAATTTTTCAGTCATTTTCACGTCCAAGTCCCCTTAACGCATTTGGGACAGAGGTATTTGTGGACAGGGTGTGTTGGGACTGATAGCAATCTCCGACGAGTCAATCCTTCTCTTACTAAGCTGGTATCTCTCTTTGTAGTTTCATACCATGCTTCTTGCATTAAGGAATAACCGTCATTTGTGTTGGATGTGTGATATATCTGACCTTATCTGTAATCTAATTTTGCTGGAAATATGAATGATCCTATCTACATACAATATACACACAACCAGGCTGTTTGAGAGCTGAGATGTGGTTACGCAAAAGACAAGCATACGCTTACCAGTGATGGTACAGGTAATAGGACCGGAAGAACCATCTCTTCGAAAAAATATGGCCCTATGAAAAATGATGTCGTAAACCGCAACAATACAGTGACCTTTTCAGGACCAAGCGGCACTGGTTGATTTCCGTATCGATTTTCTGTTTGCCCACATTCGACGATTCTCTATATTGACAGTCCTGTCAGATGGAAGTGGTCTTCGTCTATCCACAAAATCTTCCACGACTGTCCATCGTTCACTTCCATGGGAGCAAGAATTTCTAAAGCATAAGTTTGTCTTGCTTGATGATCAACATGAAGGAACTCGTGCACATGGATAATTTTGAATGGATAGCAAAGAAGGATGTTTCGTAGTTTGTGCTCAGGGACGGTGCTGTAATCTGTTAATGATGAAAAGAAATCAGTCGCAAATACTTGCTTGTTATTGTATATATAGATTTCGGTCGCTATGCGACCATTCTCAACGCTTTAAAACTTTTCGATCTTCATGTTGAAGAACACGTTCATACTGACCCAGCTATTACGCTGTCATATTCTCCTCTTGTTTTCAATGTGAAATGTGGAAAATCTGATCGAGTCGGAATAAATCAGTAGACTTTTTATGGTCCCAAAAATATGTTACATGTGTCTCTTAGATTCTTATCTACTTGAAATAAGATAAAATTACTCAAATATAATGTTTGAGTAAATATTTTATGGCTGAGAGAGCAACTGCTTTATAAGGCTGTTTCATTCTACTGACAAGTCTGACTGATCGAGGAAATGATCTCACCAATCGGTTGTTAAAAATAATCGATTGTCCTATCACAACCGATAATACAGTATTTCAATGCGCGTATTATACAATCAGGCAAGTAGCACCTCATTAAGTTGTTTCTGAGACCACTGCTATTCCGCCAGCGAAGCCTATCCTCCTGATTTCCTGTGCACGTCAAACGCCAACGTTTCTTCAATGGATTGGGTCGAGATTAACGTAATTTAAAGTATTTGTTGGGAAGGAGTTGCTCCACCACTAGCTTTGAGAACAGCTCATTGTGATTTGCAGCCTATGGTAAGGGTTATACATTGGCCTCAAAAACTGTAATTAGATTATCGTATTTTCAACTAATAGCGATGCAGTTATTTAGAGTCTCTTCTATACCTTCTGTATAAAAGGAGAAAACGTTTTAGAAAAACAATTTCTCGTTTTGAGAGGCCAGAAAAATTCGTTGCTCGTGGTTCTGAAAACATCCGACAATTGAATCCTAGAAAATTTGTGCGTCGTTCAGGAACTATCCTCGTAAATCTATGTTGTATAGAAATCTATTACACTTTTCTGCCTCGATTTTTATAGATAACATATGAAATTTGAATACAATTGGACAATACGAATCGGAGTAAATACGAAAGAAAACTTAAACCACTAAGTCGCGCGTGGTGCCATGTAGGTGAAAAAAATAGTACGAAGTAGTTATTAGGAAGTAGTTGGCCCACCACTGGCTTTGGCAACAAAATGTTACTCATTCTTGTAATAAATTATTCGCAATTAATGTTCAAGCTGTAAATTTGGTCTTCACTCTCTGTCTTAAAATTTCCAATAAAAGTTCGATGGTGTTGTGAAATGGCGATTTTTGTTTTTGTTGGAGGAGGCGTTTGATATTTTTCTGATGTTGTGCAAAGCACGCCTAAAATTGGCTGTGTGTGGGCGCATAATGATTTTAGAATATGACTGTTTGTTAGGAACATGTTACTTATAATAGGTAGCTTCTTGTCGAGATTGATGAGTCATCAATTCACTGTTATCCGACCACAGCGAGTAATGATCGGAAATTGAATACCGTGATACAGATGCTCAAATCAAGACGGAAACTTCAGTTAGCTTGACTGTAGGTAGCTCCTTTTGGGGATTTCGAAACATAAACAGGGTTGCTTGTTGCAACTAATTTCAACGCTGGTTCATCGGACCATAGCACGGTCTTCCAGTCATACTTGTGCAGGTTTTACGATCGTGGTACCACTCCCTAAGCAGCTTTACCCTGGAATTAAGGTTCAGCAAATACTGCTATTCCATGAATTTTTAGCTCGAGCTGTACTCTACGGGACGTTAAACCCTAATCTTTCTTCTTCCTTCCTTCCAGCCTTACTGTTTTATGGAAAGAGTCATACTTAAGTGAGTGTTGCGTTTTCAAGGCCTTTTGTCGCAGCAGTTTTATGCTACTTGCATACAAACGTTGTTAATGCTCGTCGGTCGTTGCCAGATAATTGCGGCTTTCGCTCACTATTCCTCTTCGACAGTGATTTGTATCTTGTTTTGTGCACTCCGACATTAACGAGAGTACTATCGCTAAAAAAAGATTCCAAGATGGCGCCGAGTGAGTGAGCAGCGCTTTGTACAGCTCGCCAGTAACTTCAGTTTTGAAGGTGTTTTCTAGTAGGTGTAGTGTCGCGTAGCACTGTAAAACACGCGTTAAGTGTTTGTGAACCATTCTATATTTCGTTTTCGTGCTACTTGCGTGTGCGTCTCTAAATAATGGTGAATAAGCGAGCAGCGCGCAGCAGGTGTAGGAGCAGCGCCCTCCGCAGCGTGGGAGCCCGGCCACTGCCGCAGCCAGCGGCGGCCCCGGCAGACGCGGCCGCGCCCGCCGGCATCCCGGAGGACCTCGGCGAGCTCGTCCGCAGCCAGGTGACGGCCGCGCTGCAACGAGCCGACACGCTCGACCTGGTCGTGCAAGCCATCACCGACTCGGTGTCAGCCGCGGTGCTCGCGAAAATCCAGAGCACCGTACAACACAACGCGAATAAGGTTAGTGAGCTCGAGAAGTCCCTTGCTGCAGCTAACGAGAAGATACTTTCCCTAGAAAATCAATTGATAGACAGATCGGATGAAATTGAACAGGTTCAAAGACGTAACAATCTCAGAGTCTTTGGCGTCCCAGAAGAGCATGCAGAAAGTACAACTGAAGTGTTCCTCAAAATCGCCCGTGAAAAGTTAGGCGTTAATGTTTCAGAATCTGACTTAGACAGTAGCCACAGAGTAGGACGAAAATTGCCAGATGCCAAAAAGCCGAGACCAATCCTGATAAAATTAATGTCATACCGCAAACGCTCTGAAATCTTCGGAGCAAAGAAGAAACTAGCAAAATCGGGAATAACCATACGGGAAGATCTTACAGCGGAAAGAATGAAGGTGTTAAACAGTGCGGTCTCTGATTTCGGACTGCATAATGTGTGGACCAGGGATGGTCGGATAATGATAAAGACAACCACAGGAAAACACTCAGTGTGCAACGACAAGGAACTAAGAAGCTTAAGCTGTGCGAGCCAAAAATAACTTTCTTGCAAAGAAACCTTATAACCTACTGTGAATTTCTTGAAAACTATTTACTAATATTAATTTTATTTGACTAGATTTACTGTTAGTACCAATATCGTATTATCTTATTGTTTAGCAACTTAGCAACTTAGTTATACTGTATCTGTGTTTCTCTTATCTTATCAGAGTATTATTTATATCAGAGTAATATTTGATCAGAGTATTATTTGATCAGAGTATTATTTCATTACTGTGCAAGTACAATCTGTTCCTCATACTACTATTACACTATTATTTTCAGTAGAATCACTCTTTCTACCACCGCTTCTCCAATAATTAACAGTGCCTACTCCATCCCAGTGTTTTAGCGCTCTCTGGCGAACCCCCGCACCTGCAGCCTGCACTGTTTGTGCCGGCAGGTGTGTCCGACCTTGACCCTCCCTCCCTCTTTGGCGGCCACCCTGGCCGCCGCCGCTGCCGCTTTCTCCTCACCCTCCCCTCCCACTCCCTTCCGCATTCCAACGGGCGCGCCACGGCGCCTCCCTCCTCGACAGCTGTGCCTTCCACGTCCAGCCTGTTAGCGAAAACCGCAGGCGACTTCTCAACGCTACAGATTGCTCATGCAAATGTCCAGTCCCTATCAGCGCACCTGACTGAATTCCGCTGCATATTCCAAGACCTCGGTTTTCACGTTATACTCCTATCAGAGACATGGCTAAAACCGAGCATACCTTCTAACTCTGTAGCTCTTCATGACGAATACATTTTTCTGAGACATGACAGATGTAACAAACGAGGCGGCGGAGTGGCAGCATATATTCGGGCAAACCTGTATCCTAAAATTGTCCACTCGTCCAAAAATGAAGAAAAACAGCCCGAATACATGTTCGTAGAAATTAAGGCTTTTCATAGGAAATGTCTGATCTGTGTAATATACAATCCACCAAAGGTTGGGCAACTCTCAAGTTTTGAATCTGCACTGTCAAGTTTTGCACCCTCGTATGAACACGTAGTTATAGCTGGAGATGTAAACATAAATTTCTTACAAAAGAGTCCTTCTGCGTCAAAATTCACTCGCATACTTTCCTCCTCAAACCTTTCATTGGTTCCACTTGGGCCGACCCACCATACAGCAGACACTCATACACTTATTGATATCCTTGCAACCAAGTCTCCAAACAGAGTAATCCGCTCAGATCAGATCTCTGCTCCTGGATTATCTTCCCACGATATTATACTCATGTCCTATTCACTGAAATGCCCTAAGAATACATCGCAAGTGACGACTTTTAGAGATCTTAAGCATATGAATATGACTGAGCTTACAGCAGATGCCTCTGATATTTCGTGGCTGATACCAACAGGAAACAATCGCAACGTTAATATGCAAGTATGTGACTTCACTAATAAATTAACCAAATTGTATGACAAACATGCTCCCCTTAAAACAAGAAAAGTAAAGAGAAAGCCTGCACCGTGGCTTACAGACGACATCAAACACCTGATGAGCGTCAGAGACGCAGCACACAGGAAATACAAACGGCACCCGACCTCTGAAAATCAACTCGCCTACAAGAAACAACGAAACCGTGTTAGTCAATCGGTGAGAAATGCGAAACTCAGGCACGCTCACTCGTTAACCAAAGACCTTCACAGACCTGCCATCCTATGGAAAAAATTACGAGGTCTAGGAATTGGCAAATCAAAATCTGCTACCGAACCTGTAGTTCCTATAGAAGATCTTAACGAGCATTTTACCACACCGACATTTGTAATGGACCAACGCACAAAGACGCAAACTATTAATTCCCTTAAAATGTCTGTGGCTGATACAAACCAAAAATTTTCTCTCAAGCCGGTAAGTCCAAACACAGTCAGGAAATCGATTTTGCGAATTCGTTCAGCAGCTGCAGGGCATGATAATATTAATGTACACATGATTAATAGTGTCATCGACCCGCTACTACAAATTATAACTGACATCTTTAACAATTCTCTGACTTCCAGTATCTTCCCAACATTATGGAAGCATGGTCTTATTAAACCATTACCAAAAAAGGAATCTGCCACAAAACTTTCCGACTACAGACCTATTTGCATCCTACCATCACTATCCAAGGCCTTGGAATATATAGTCCATGAACAGATAACTAGCTATTTAACATCACACGACCTACTAGACGAATATCAATCGGGTTTCCGCCAAAATCGCAGCACGACGACTGCTCTTATAAAAGTTACAGACGATCTGAAGCATGCTATGGATAACCAACAGGCGACAATTATGTGTTTTTTAGATTTTAGCAAAGCTTTCGACAATGTCGATTTTGACATTTTACTCGCTAAACTATCTAATCTAAATTTCTCTACAAGTGCTATTGAGTGGTTCCACTCATACCTCACCACCCGTAAACAGTGTGTGATAACAGCAAAAAAATAGGTCAAAATGGAGGGATGTTGTATCAGGGGTTCCACAAGGATCTGTACTGGGGCCGTTACTCTTCTCACTATATGTTAATGATGTGTCCACTGTTCTGTCCCACTGTAAATACCATCTATACGCTGATGACTTACAATTATATCTCAGTGAAAGTCCTAAAAACCTAAGCACAGCCATCCAGCAAGTAAACGCAGACTTACTTTCACTATCAAGATGGGTAAATAGCATGGGATTGATACTGAATCCGTCAAAAACACAGGCAATCTTAGTGGCCCATAAAAGACTCATCACTCCACAGTTCAGAGAAACTCTTCCACCTTTAATACTGAACGACACACAAATATGCTTCACTCATTCAGCAAAGAACTTAGGAGTAATATTTGATCAGCACTTAGACTGGACAGAGCACACAATGAGAGTCTGTAAGAAGGTATATGCATCACTTCATTCACTGCAGAAATATAAAAAAGCATTTCCTTTACAGCTGAAAAAGAAGCTCGTTGAGACATTAATACTTCCCAATCTAGATTATGGTGATGCTATTCTACAAGGACTATCACACGAAAACTCACGTAGGCTGGAGCTGGCGATGAATTCTTGTATCCGATACATTTGCAACTTACGTTTCTACGACCATGTCAGTCCCGCATACCAGCAGTTATCTTGGCTACGTGCAGATAAGCGTCGAAGCTATCGTACACTATGTTTGCTGCATCGCTTTCTAAATCATTGCAAACCTTCATACTTATCCTCAACGACTATATTACTATCTGAACAGCACAGCAGAAACACACGCTCTTACCAAAATAAAACTCTCTCTCTACCTTCACATAACACTGCAATCTTCTCCAAATCATTTTCTGTATCGGGAACACGTCTGTGGAACAATCTTCCTCAAAAGTTAAGAGAAATAAAATCAATACAAAACTTTAAAAGACAACTAAGGGTTCACCTTCTGTCACAATAGCCATCTTTTTCTCCACTTACCAGTCTGTAGCCAACTGTTGTCAATTCCTCCTCCCCCCATAAATGTTTCCCTTTCCTTTCGCCAGCAGAGATCTCCATTCATATATGTCTCCACTTCCTCACATCCATTAGCACTGTCATTTTTCAATCTTCTCCTCTTTCACTAACCATTTTCTCTCTTCTGTTTATTTTAAACTTAATTCAAATGTGAATATCTCTTGTTATTATTAGTATTACTTTCATTTTTGTGTTATTACTATCATTATTATTATTAGTACTATCATATATTATTATTATTTAATATTATTAATGCAGTGTTTTTTGTAATAAAATCCTTTGTTTATGTTGTTCCTGATCAGATGTAAGAGAGGGCCCTATGGCCCTAATCTGGTCAGATTAAATAACCAAATAAATAAATAAATAAAATAAACAGCGTTGCCGTTTTTGTCATTAACTGCGCACCATCGAACTGGCTTCTTTGAAGCACACATTTCGTCGATAATTTATACTGCACGCTTTTCACATTAATTTGTCCACCTTCTATAGTTGTGATGCCATTGTACCCTTGCACAGAGTTACACCAAAGCAATAAAAGTTCGCATACTTTTGCCTTTCTGTGGTATACTACATGGCAGAAATATTCCAAAGATAAAAACTTTCAAGCAGTGGTTTTATAATATCATATACTCTTAACTGGAAAACTAAATTTATTCAGAACATGTGCGAAACTGCAAATACTTCGAAATGTGGACAACGATTAATCACTTACAACATATTACTCATTATCTACGTTGTTACCAATATATGCGAATCTACATTAAGTATGCCATTCGTAGGAAAACTGTCGCATCTAATTAATAGTACCTCAAATGTAACCAAAGCGTGAGCTGATGTCAATCGCAGTGTTGGCAACGCTTCGTGTGTCGCACGCGTACGAAATTACCATCTGTTGCTCCGCGTGTCCGGCTTCCAGCGCCGACTATAATGCAGCGCGCACTGCCACAGCTGACACGGGCTTTTGTCGGTGTCATCACGTATAACACCGCAATATTCATCAGGCTGGAGCAGCCATTTGGTGGGCGTAATCATTTTGCAACAAATCTGTTACGCTATGGCTCTGCAACAGATGGACATACGGACGTTATCAGAGTATTGAATTAACGTAATTGAAATGCGAGTAACTCATGCCCATCTCTCTTGCCGCGGGATTTAATTACTCAGAATACATAACAGGTAATGAAATCACCGACAACAGTATCTATTAACAGGCGTAACGAATCTGCTAGTCGACGGCGTAATATCCCTGCATTCTGATGTTAAACACAGGTATTTAAATAGTTTGTGGAAAAAATTGCTCGCAATATGTAATCGGTTTGACTCCGTCTAACGTAAGTGCTGAAAAGACCAAAGATGTTTATAACATACTGAGGAGTTGACGATACGTCTATTTTTTCCTAGCAGTTTATTAAATTTTTAAAAAAATTGAAAATTAGTGATCATAATTTTCTCCAATTTAGAAAATTAATTGAGATATGAGCCAATAATTCACTATAGGTAACTATAAAAATTAAAATCTGACATTTAAGCACCAGCGGACTTCGATCAACACGAAACCACGTTGGAATGAGACTCTTCAAGCAGTTTTTTGTAGCAAAGATATTATTTATTATCTGAGGTACACTATTACACTTCATGAGAAAGTCACCGGATTTATTCTTTTGCATTCAATTACAACCTCTCATGATCATTAACACGCAAATGCCTGCACTTTACGTCTCTGTTTCACCAGAGACAGTCAAGGGAAAATATCCGAACTAATAACAATATCATTCACCAGCTAAGAGCTGGAGCGTAATTTAAAACAGCTCATTGTTTCTGACACACCTTATACAAACAAAGAGGGATAAAAGTCTTAAATATGAACCAATTTAAATTTGAGCTTCCCGTAATAAGTATTATGTAGCTGTATGTACAGGTTCGTTAATCACATATAATAATTTCATGACACATTCATTTTGCAACTACCATTTATAAATGCGATCGTTTTCATGTTCTGTAAGTGATTATCTGCTCTTCTAATATTATCATATTCTACAAGAATATAATTTTAATCATCTTTGAGATCTTCCTGGAGATAGTTTTAGGTCTCTTCACCCTTGATTCAGCTGATATGTATATATATTCTCGAGTCCTCCTCAACCTCTGCATTTGCTTCTGCACTTCTAGAGTGTATCGTACGATCAACAGGAATGTTCGTGCACGCAATAAACTTCTAAATTCTTCAAATGCATCTTCTAACAATGGAAAAAGTATAGATTAAGCATGGTCACGTGACAACCCGTTCTTTAAATCCCCTAAATTTATCAGACGTGTAACCACGGTAATAAATTGCCTGCCTTTTGTCATTGTGATAATTTTCACACTAGATACTTTAAAAATAAAATACGTCACGCAAAATGTCTCTAAATCTGTGGAACTAAACTGCAGAGGTCATTTGTCCCTATACGTACAAACTATTTAAACTAACCTACTGAGGACAACAAACACGTATCCATGCTCGAAGACTTGAACCTCCGAGGGGGAGCAGCCACGACGTCCGCAACAAGGCGTCTTGGATCCCACGACTATTCCAACGCGACAATAAAGTAAGCACATGAGCTTTTGTTTCGACTAACGTGATGTTCACAGTAAGATTGAAAGGCGGAGAAGAGGTGTATCAATGCTGTTTGAAAAGATACAACTGCACTTTTAGGTAATAACACGTATACAGGGTGCCCCACACCACCAGTCCACCCTTTCTGAAACCGAGGGAGTCGTATGAAATGTAAAATGCAATACCTCCTAGTAGCAAGTGTACGATGCCGGATCGACTGGTGCCATTTGCAATTTCTGATAAAATGATTGTGAAGCTTATGGTACTTAACGGGTCATAGTCCCTACTTATGAATTACTTTATACTAAAGACAGCACAAACATCCATGCTCGAGGGGGAATTCGAACCCCCGACGGGGAACGGCCTCGCACATCGCGCCTCAATGCGCTCGGCCGCTCCGCCGCGGCTGCAATTTCTGATTCGCACCAGAAGTTGGCTAGTCGGACCGGAAGTCCAGTTTTTTTAATGGAATGTGATACATTTTCTTACTGATTTCGATTTTATGCCGGAAAACTGAAAATGTTTTGTTATTTCTTTTTTCCTGAATCGTTATTCTTCACTTCAAAAAGTCAAGTAAGTTACATACATTTAACAATTTAATATGTTATTAAGGTACATACAGTGTATCAAATAGTACCTTAAAACGCAATGCAGTCGACCTTGCAGTGACATGGACCACGCGGATTCTAAGTAGTCTATGAACACATAGACGCATACACGCGCTTGTAGGCTGGACTGAATCAGATCAAGTCGAAGGCTACTTATCGAACTTATCCTTACAACCTCGTTCATGTCCCTGCCAATACTATGCTTCATCTTTTCGTGTTACGTCTCAGGAATCATCTACATTTGAAAAGAGAATTGAAAATGGAGAATGACAATTTAGGGGAAAAAATTAACATTCTTGATTTTCGGCATCAACAAGAAAAAGGATGCCATTCCATTAAAGAAAAACTTCTGATCTGAATAGCGTTCTTCGGCGGTAATCGGAAGATGAAAACACCAGCATTCGGTTCGGCGTAGGATATTTACTGCTAGGACGTATTGCATTTTACGTTTCATAAGACTCCAAAGACTTTGTAAGGGGTGGACGGGTGGACGGGTTGTCTGAAACACCCTATATATAGTTACCCACAAAGTTTGGTGGTTCCTTATGTATCTGTAAACCCGCTGGAAGTTCCATACCATACTGCACATACTGGACATACATGCTACGACAGATAAAACTGAAATTTCTTGACCGTAGCCTGTTGGCTGTAGGACTGAAACTCTTTGAACCGAACAGGTGCTGAGCACATGATAATCTACGCCTCAGATGGGATCCGATCTGCGAATGAAGAATCAGTCTGTCGCCCGCAATCAGCACAACTTCTGGGCTAGGCGCCTGAGTCACTATCTTAGAACCGCCTTCCGTACGGCTCTTATAATCTGAATTCTGAGACCAGTTTTGATGGAGACTTGGCACGCAACCTCCTTCTTATAGAACTTGCTCCACACATGTTGCACATTGATTTCAAACGGCGTTGTTGCTCAATGGCGATTATAAAAGAGGTGCTCCGTAACTGAACGAGTAAAAGTATGATGTGTTGGAAGTAGCGATAAAAAGCGCACGCCTGCCACACCTTGAAGAGTTGCCGCTGGATGAGTGGCGGTCCACGAGCCTCAGCAATGAAATTGCGCATGGGTTCCGTCGCATCTGGAGCTAAGCCTCTGACAGCGAGTAGCGTCAATGATCTTCAAACAAGAAGCCCTCATTGAACAAGAACACTAATCTCTCTTCCTTCCTTCACTCTAGCAACACTACAGGGGGGGTGGGGGAGGTAAAACAAAAGGACTCCGTTTGTAGATAATTTTTATTAAGAAGTTTTATAACAAACTGTATCATACTTTATATACGACCTCGTAAGTGGAACAATATACACCTTCACAGAATCTAGTACTATCAAAGTTTTTGTTTCGTCTCGTAATTTTTCGAGGACGGCTGCGTGCATTAACCTAATGGTGGAAGTGGGACAAATGTTCAAATGTTCAAATGTCTGTAAATCTATCGGACCAAACTGCGTGGTCATCAGTCCGTAGCTTACAAACTACTTAAACCTACGTAAACTAACCTAAGGACAAACACACACACCCATGCCCCAGGATGGACCCGAACCTCCACGGCGAGCAACAGCGCGCTCCGCAGCGAGACGCTTTAGACCGCTCGGCTACTCCACCGCGGCGGAAGTGGGACAAGACCGTTATTATTTTCTGTCTATGTAAATTATCTAACGGAAAGACTGAGTTGCAATAAGCGACTGTTTGCATGTACAGGGAAGAGTCGTCATTTTTGACAGTGGTGGGGTGGAGGACGACTCAGACCAATTTTCCAGATGTTGCTAGGAATGACAGTACCAACCGTAGAAAAATGTAACATGATGCAGATGAGTAGGATAAACAGTCCTGTAATTTCCGGATACATCGTTAATAGTGTGCTGCTTGACAGAGCAGCGTCAATAAAATACTAGGCGTAAAGTTGCATAGCGGTATGAAATGGAACTAGCACACAAGGTCTTGGAAGAATTAATTTGGGAAGATTTGATTGGTCTGTAAAGGAGATCGCATATAAAACCCTTGTGGGACCTTGTCTTGAGCATGTTTCACGTGTTTGGGATCCCCACCAGATCAGTTTCTTGCTGATAGGTTCGGTCAATGAGCGAGTGTTACTGAAATGCTTCGAGAACGCAAACAAAATTCGCTGTAGGGAAAGCGATGTTCTTTTCGAGAAACACTACTGAAGAAATTCAGAGGCATGGAAGTTGACGTGGACTGCAGGAAGATTCTAATATCGCCAACCTACATTTCTCGTGAAGACCACAAAGATAACATCAGAGAGATTAGGGCTAGTACAGATTCGGCCAAGCATTCGTTTCTCCCTCGTTCTACACGAGTGGAACAGGAAAGCAAGTAACTAGTAGTGGTACTGATTACCCTTCGCCAGGTACCTTTGGGTGGATTGCGGAGTATGAATTTAGACGTATAAACTTGGTACATACCTTTCTTACCAACAGTCAATAATGTCTGTGAGGTAAAACCTACATGTATTGAGGAGATATGACGTAATTAACAAAGTTCACGATAAACTGTCGCGTTTTGCGCTAATGTCCCACATCTTTTCCTACATCAATGGAACAATTCCATTTCCGCGCGGGAATAGTCGTGTGGTCTGCGGGTCACGTTACGAATTACGCGACCGCTCACGCCGGAGTTTCAAGTACTTCCTCGTGTGTGTGTGTGTGTGTGTGTGTGTGTGTGTGGTCGTCATTAGTATAAAGTTAAATTTAGTTTTAGTATCCAGAATGGTACACTACTGGCAATTAAAATTGCTACACCAAGAATAAATGCAGATGATAAACGGGTGGACAAATAGATTATATTAGATCTGACATGTGATAACATTTTCACGCAATTTGGGTGCATAGATCCTGTGGAATCAGTACCAAGAACAAGTACCTCTTGGCCATAAAAGCGACCTTGATACTAATCTTGTGTAGTTCGCGAACGAACTAGTTCGGAAGAGCGCTCTCACAGGTGAACTAGTTCTCAGATCCGTCGCCTCTTAGTTCGTTCGCTCCTTTTCCGAAGACTGACGGGAACAGCGAGAGGGCGCGAGTGCGCATAGAATCACATGACTCCCTTCTTCCAGATACATCGAGGTGAGGTGTAGCACAGCTGTAGTTTCATAGTTCACTGCCACAAATTTTCTGTTTTAAGATATTCAGCAGTGTCTAATTGTAACCCCCTTTCCATAGCGTAAAGAAGTAAAGGGAACACAAACATTAACATTGGTTGCACTTATAATGGAGAAATTGTGCATCAACCATTTTCCCATGCTTGCCTGTTACTGTTGGCACCTCGCGGGGTAGAATATTGACGATAATGTCGTATAAGCGACACTAACAATGTGAGGCTACAAACCTGTATATAATTAATTAGCTACAAAACTTTAGTTTATTCTCTGCTCCAGATACAAATGAGGCTGCCTTAGGCCGCTTGTGTAATTTTTAAGTAAAAAATTAGAAATGTTAGTGTTTCTTTTGTTAATGATATAGATAATATCGTTTGTGCCATATAATACTTGACCTGTACATAATAGTAGTAGTATTTTTTGCGATCACTTCTAAAACTTCATAAAAGTTAAAGTCAATTATTTATAAAAGAGTATTTATTCGCCAAAATAAACACATTCAGCATATTTTGTTGGTAATGTTTCATCAATGTCCCAATAAATAAATAAATCTATTTCTACCATTATATCACCCGTTTGTGTAAATAACTGGTTTATGTGCCTATTTGATGTCTAATGGCCCAACATTACGGCTAATAACACGCATAAGCAACCCTGATCAAAAAAACGCTACCATACCAAAAGAAAGGGTGTTTGCAGCAGCGATAGCAAAGCCAAAAAGAGCTAAAAGGTAACGATCTGTATCGGGAATGGGGGCTGACGAACTAGAAAGAGTGATCTACTTCGCGACGGAGCTCCGAACTAAAATGAGAGATACCGGTCGCGAACTAAAATATGCGTTAACAATCGCGAACTAAAATATGCGCTACCGGTCGTGAACTGTTATGCCAAACGTACCTCGCTCTTCCACCCCCATGAACCACAGACATTGCCGAGGTGGGGGTGGCTTGCGTGCCTTAACGATGCAGATGGCCGTACCGTAGGTGCAACCACAGCGGAGGGGTATCTGTGGAGAGGCCAGACAAACGTGTGGTTCCTGGAGAGGGGCAGCAGTCTTTTCAGTAGTTACAGGGGCAACAGTCTGGATGATTAACTGAGCTGGCCTTGTAACATCAGCTAATGTGGCTTTGCCATGCAGTTACTGCGAACGGCTGAAAGCAAAGGGAAACTACAGCCGTTACTTTTCCCGAGGACATGCAGCTCTGCTGTATGAAAATATGATGATGGCATCCTCTCGGGTAAAATATTCCGGAGGTAAAATAGTCCCCCATTCGGATCTCCGGGCGGGGACTACTCAAGAGGATATTGTCATCAGGAATGACAGTACTGGCATTCTACGGATCGGAGCGTGGAATGTTAGATCCCTTAATCGGGTAGGAAAATTAGAAAATTTAAAAAGGGAAATGGATAGGTTGAAGTTAGATATAGTGGGGATTAGTGAAGTCCGGTGGCAGGATGAACAGGATTTCTGGTCAAGTGAGTACAGGATTATAAATACAAAATCAGTTGGGGGTATCACAGGAGTAGGACTGATAATGAATAAGAAAAATAGGAATGCGAGTAAACTACTATGACCAGCACAGTGAACGCATTATCATTATCAAGATAGACACAAAGCCAACACCGACAACAGTAGCACAGGTTTATATGCCAACTAGCTGTGCCGATGATGAGGAGATCGAAGAAATATATGCGGAGCTAAAGGAAATTATTCAGACATTTAAGGGAGAGGAAAACTTAATTGTGATAGGAGACTGGAATTTCGTAGTAGGAAAAGGAAGAGAAGAAAAACAGTAAGTGACTATGGAATGGGCAGAAGGAATAAAAGAGGAAGTCGCCTGGTAGAATTTTGCACGGAACATGATTTAATCGTAACAAACACGTGGTTTAAGAATAACAAAAGAAGGTTGTATTCGTGGAAGATACCAGAAAACACCGGAAGGTATCAGATAGATTTTATAAAGGTAAGACATAGATTCCGGAACTAGGTGATAAACTGTAAGATATACCCAGGGGCAGATATAGACTGACCATAACTTGTTGGTTATGAACTGTAGGCTGAAACTCAAAAAACTGCAGAAAGGTAGGTAAATAAGGAGATGGCACATAAACTGAAGGAACGTGAAGTTCTGGAGAAATTCAGAGGGAGCATTAGGCAACAATTGACTGAAACAGGGGGAAATAAAACAGTATAAGAGGAATTGGTAGCATTGAGAGATGAAATAGTGGAGGCAGCAGAGGACAAAATAGGTAGAAAGGCAAGACCTACAAAAAAATCCTTGGATATTACAGGAAATACTAAATTTAATTGATGAAAGGAGAAAATATAAAAATGCAGTAAATGAAACAGGCAAAATGGAGTACAGACGACTAAGAAATGAGATTGACAGGAAGTGCAAAATGGCTAAGCAGGAGTGGCTAGAAGCCAAATGCAAATCTGTAGAAGAATATATAAGAAGGGGAAAAGTAGATACCGCCTACAGGAAAATAAAACAGACATTTGGGGACAAGAAAAGCAACTCTACGAATATCAAGAACTCAGATGGGAAACCAGTTCTCAGCAAAGAAGGGAGAGCAGAAAGTTGGAAAGAGTACATAGAGGAGCTCTACAAAGGAAATGAACTTAGAGACGATGTTGTAGGAAGGGAAGAGGAGGTAGATCAAGATGAAATAGGAGATGTTATACTGAGAGATGAATTTGACAGAGCCTTGAAAGACCTAGGTCGCAACAAGGCCACAGGAGTAGATGACATACCCTCAGAGCTACTAAAGTCTCTGGGAGAGCCAGCCATCACAAAACTATTTGAACTGGTGTGTAGGCTGTATGAGATAGGGTAAATACCCTCAGACTTTAAGAAAAATGTAATAATCCCCATTCCAAAGAAATCAGGCGCAGACAGGTGTGAAAGTTACAGAACCATCAGTTTGATAAGTCATGGATGCAAAATTTTAACACGAATTCTCTACAGAAGAAGGGAAAAGCTGGTAGAATCTAACCTCGGGGAAGATCAGTTTCGATTCAGGAGGAACGTAGGAACCCGGGAGGCAATACTCACTTGCTAACATCGAATATTAATTTAAGTGTAATGAAGTCTTTTCTGAAGGCATTTGTGTGGAGTGTTTCCTTGTACGGGAGTGAAACATGGACGATAAGCAGTGCGGACAGGAAGAAAATAGAGGCTTTTGAAATGTGGTGCTACAGAAGAATGCTGAAGATTATGTGGATAGATCGCATAACTAATTAAGAGGTACTGAATAGAATTGGTGAGAAAAGGAATTTTTGGCATACCCTGACTAAAAGAAAGGATCGCTTGGTAGGACACATTCTTAGACATCGAGGAATCGTAAATTTAGCATTGGAGGGAAGTGTGTGGGGTAAAAATCGCAGAGGGAGACCAAGAGACGCGTATGGTGAGCAGATTAAAGTGGATGTGGGTTGTCGTTCTTATGAGGAGATGAAAAGACTTGCTCAGGATAGAGTAGGGTGGAGAGCTGCATCAAACCAGTTTCCGGACTGAAGACCATAACAACACCACCTCGCTCTTTAGTACGTTGGATTCTTTTCCGAAGACCGACGGGCTTACCTTCTGCCGATGGGAGTCATTTCTAGGTGAGCGTCTGCCAGTTAGTCACATAGTTCAGTGCGCAGTACTTCTGTTTTATTCTGCACTCCTCAGTATCTGACTAATAAATTCCATATATATCTTGGCATTATGGAATTAAACGCGAGAAATTACCCACAAACTTTCTTTTGGTCTGCGTGATATCGTTAGCGGCTCACGCAGACCACACCGCTCAGCCGCTACTGGGAGCTGACGAAGAGCGAACTAGCTCGCGACAGAGCTGTGAACTAAAGTGAGCGCTCCCAGTCACAAACTATTATGCACAAGACAACTTGATACGTCTGGACATTGAGTCAAACAGAGCTGGGATGGCGTGTACAGGTACAGAAGCCCACGCAGCTTCAATACGCTACCACAGTTCATCAAGTGTAGTGACTGCCGTATTGTGACGAGTCAGTTGTTCGGCCACCATTGACCAGACGTTGTCAGTTGGTGAGAGATCTGGAGAATGTGCTGGCCATTTTCCGTATCCAGAAAGGCCCGTACAGAACCTGCAACATGCAGACCTGCAACATACGGTCGTGCATTATCCTGCTGAAATGTAGGGTTTCACAGGGATCGAGTGAAGGGTAGAACCACGGGTCGTAACAGATCTGAAATGTAGAGGTCACTGTTCAAAGCGCCGTCGATGCGAACAAGAGATGACCGAGACGTGTAACCTATGCCACCTCATATCATCACGCTGGGTGATACGCCAGTATGGCGATGACGAATACACGCTTCCAATGTGCGTTCACCGCTATGTCGCCAAACACGGGTTCGACCATCATGATTCTGTAAACAGAACCTGGATTCATCCGAAAAAATGACGTTTTCCATTGGTGCACCCAGGTTCGTCTTTTCGTACACCATCGTAGGCATTCCTGTCTGTGATGCAGCGTTAAGGGTAACCGCAGCTATGGTCTTCGAGCTGATAGTCCATGCTGCTGCAAACGTCGTCGAACTGATCGTGCAGATGGTTGTTGTCTTGCAAATGTCCCCATCTGTTGACTCAGGTACCGAGACGTGGCTGCACGATCCGTTACTGCCATGCGGATAAGATGCCTGTCATCTGGACTGCTAGTGATACGAGGCCGTTGGGATCCATCACGGCGTTCCGTTTTGCCGTCTTGAACCCACCGATTCCATATTCTGCGAGCAGCAATGTCGCGATACGATAAACCGCACTCGCGATAGGCTACAATCCGACCTTTATCAAAGTCGGAAACGTGTTGGTACGCATTTCTCCTCGTTATGCGAGGCATCACAACAACGTGTCACCAGACAATGTCGGTCAACTGCTGTTTGTGTATGAAAAATCAGTTGGAAACTTTCCTCATGTCAGCATGTTGTAGGTGTCGCCACCGGCGCCAACCTTGAGTTAATGCTCTGAAAAGCTATTCCTTTGCATATAACAGCATCTTCTTACTCTCGGTTAAATTTCGCGTCTGTAGCACGTCATCTTCGTGGTGTAGCAATTTTAATGGCCAGGAGTGTATTTTCACTCTTCAGTGGAGTGCGCGCTGATATAAAACTGCCGTTATCACGACTGGAGCATGAGACCTTTGCCTTTCTTGTGCAAGCGCTCTGCTGACTGAGCTTTTCCGGTGCGCTTCACCGTCCGTGCTCACAGGTTTAATTCCGTCAATAACTCGCCCCCTTCTTTTCCAGAGTTGACAGAAGTTCTCATGTGAACATTGCAGGACTCACTCATGGAAGAACGGATATGTTGACGACATGGTGCGAGGGTGAAGGTCGGGGTGAGAGTTTAAAATAGGGAAAGATTAATTTTTAAAAACTCACAACCACCAACTGCGAACCAAATTCCTAAACATGCAAAAACACTGGAATTGTGATTGCTACTGTTTGACTCGTTTTCTAGGGGATGATATCACACGATCACAGGTTTCCTTCCCTGCATATGATTAACAAAAAAATTCATAATAAAGTCAAGTTCATGAGAAAAGGGTGTACTAACTACTATTTTTGAAAACACGTCAAAGTTCACTTTCTGTTGTTTATTTCACAATATTAGAACCCTGTGGCTGATACGTCTGTACGTCGAGACATTTATCAAAAGAATTATAGCTCGTGAGCCGCCAGACAAAATGAATGTTTGTCGCAAATTGTTTTCACACCATGTGCCTGTCTCAAACATGTTCATGCCTATGCGACGACACGTGTTACATTAACAAAACACAGTCACTTTCATTTAGTGCGATGCACACCTTGTTCCACCGGCTAAATATTCACAACACACAGAAGCACTCGATACAACTTGGTGCAGTCTACGACGAGCAACCGCACTTGGCAATTGCCACACAAAAATCTATAGTCTTCACCTGGAGATCCACATGCCGACTGATCAGAGCGACGCTGCCCGGCCAGCTACACCACTCGCTCCTGACTCGTCACTTCCAGCCCTCGCGCTCAACTGCCGGGGTTTTTTCCCTACGTCATCAACTTCCCCATGTGAGCTGTTCTAACCGACTTCCAACGTACAGCGCTCAGCCAATACATTTCTAAAACTTTACTTAAAATCAAAATAATTACATTACACATTAAACAAATGTCTTATAAGGTTTTTATATTAGTATAAACATCCTTTATACTATTTATTATAATCGTGCAATTTCTTATATCACAGATAAGTGATTTAACTGAATATATCAAGATAAAATACACAAGATTAACTGAAAATAAAAGGAGAAATAGTTATATATTACTTTTATAAACAAACATTGCCATGATAGTTGTGTAACTGTCTTGTATTCATTGGTAATTTATTACTTTTCATTGTCAAACATATTACGCCTGATGTGACTATATCACCTAATGTATTGTTTAGTTGTCAACAGGCTATTTTGTAATGAGGGCCTTAAAGGTTCCTGACTGCATCGTATTACTTCAAATGCCAGTAGTATTAGAATATTTTATTTCACGCTGTGCACTGCACTGTGCCCGTTACTCGCCATTGTCCCTCTCCCCTCACCGGAAACGAACCTTGAAAAGCTGTAACAAGCCACCAACGTTGGCCTGCTCGCTGGCCTCCCGTCAGCTACAAGCACACAGCAAATCTCAACGTGGAGAATTTCTACCTATGGCCTAACTATAAATGTTGTCACCCAACCGCGTACATACATTGCTACCATAATTATTAAGATTAAAATTGTGTAACATTTGTTGCATTGGCATGGTCAATGTCTGCAGTGAACTTCATACTGTTTAATTACAAATGCTATTAATTACCAATATTTCTAATGGGCGGTAATCCCACAATGGCTTAGCTAAAGCCTAGACCATGTTCCAGAATTCCGGGGCTTGCCGCGGTGGAGTAGCCGAGCGGTCTAAAGCGTCTCGCTGCGGAGCGCGCGGTTGCTCGCCGTGGAGGTTCGAGTCCTCCCTAGGGCATTGGTGTGTGTGTGTTGTCCTTAGGTTAGTTTACCTAGGTTTAAGTAGTTTGTAAGCTACAGACTGATGACCACGCAGTTTGGTCGGATAGATTTACAAACATTTGAACATTTGAATTCCGGGGCAGTACAATCGGTAGACCGCTTGCGCGCGAAAGGCAAACGCTCCACGTTGGAATCTCGGTTCCAACACAAAGATATAATCCGTACAGGAAGTTTCGTATCAACGTACACTCCGATGAAGAGTGAAAGTATCATTCTAGATAGTAAAACTAACTTATAATAAGGACAATATATACAGACACATGCCGATACGAGCAGCCGTGCAAGCCATAACGTGATGCCCCAGATGCCATGGCTGTTCCCGCGCGGAGCATATATCCCCTAGGCTGCGGCTAAGTCATCCGTATCCTTTCTTCGAGGAGTGCTAGTTCAACTGCTCAAATGTTTGTAGAGCTTATTGGACTTAACTACAGGGCCATGAGTCCCTAAACGTAAAAAGTCTTATGAACTAGCATGAACTAGCTAATACTAAGAAACCGTGGTTCGGAACCCACGTTAAACTGTAGGTCCCCCTATAACTGGCTGGGTAAGTCAGTTCGAAGGTCGGAGGATGGCAACGACATACCACCTCCAAACAGGACCATGCCTAGTAAAGCACTGTGGTGTTCAAACTAATCTTCGGATTGTTGACTGCTTTACCTTTACCTTTTAATACTAAGGACGGCACAAATGTCCATGTCCGAGGGGGGATTCGAACCCCCGACAATAGTGGCCGTGCAGACCGTGACTGGCGCCCCGCAGACCGCTTGCCACTGCAGCCGGCGGAGTGCTAGTCCTGCAAGGTTTGCAGGAGAACTTCTGTTAAGTTCGAAAAGTAGGAGGCGTGGTATTGGTGGAAGTAAAGCTGTGAGGTTGGTGCATGAAGCATACCAGGAGAGCTGAGATAGTAGAGCGCTTGCCCATGAAACGTTTCATGTTCGCGTCCCAGTACCGGCAGACAGCTTTAATCCGCCAGGAAGTTTCATGTTAGTTTCAGTAGTATGTAAGTCTAGGACCGGACCAGAGTACTTTGGTCGCTTAGAATTGTATTCGCGAGGTTGTTTCAACTTTATACATACATATAACCAGTGTGCCTTCGAAATTATATTCGCCTCCCCCACCTACTACAACTCCTTCCAAATTCTAGCGTCGTATCCTCCGCATCGCTTACCGCATCCGCCTCCCTTCCCCCACGTGGATCTTCTACGATATCATTCCTTTTCCCCACCTTCTAAAGTTCCTTGAACATATCCGCATCCTATACACCACCCGCAAAATAGAATGTCGTCACTGCCTGGTGTCTCCCTTGCTGAACCATGGGCCTCTGCCATACCGATACCAGCATATCCCTCCCTCCCTACACCTTCACACTGTCCACATCCTCCCCCAGGGTGACTTTCGTCACCTTTCTCTCCTGGATGACGCCCACTGACCCGATATTTACCCATCCTATCAGTTCCCTCTCCACCCTATGTATTACGTGCCTCCCTCCCCTCCCGCCCCTCCTTTTCCTCCCCCGCTTAGACCTCCGTTCCCCTCTCTCGGAGTTCTTACGTTTTCCTGCACCACATCCGCCCCCTTCCATCCCACCCCTCCTTTCCCTCCCTCCCTGCGGGATCTGCATAGTGTTCCAGTTATAACGTGGTCTATATACTGTCTGTACAGCCTGCAGTGTGTCACTGCATGTTATTGTAACTGTGCAGCCACCGACAACGGCAAAACATTGTGTGGCATACATGTGTTCTATTAGTGTCTTCGTCAGTGTCGCCGCCTCATACTTTACCTCAGACATTTGCGTTTTCTAGCCACCGTGGCAACGTTTTAAGACCTACCATCATGTGTCTTGCTAATCTATGTGATTTTATTAAGTCTCACATTCATCTCCGTTTTCGTAACTTCCTTTCTCATGTTTTATCACCGTTTCGTTGTGAATGTATACATCTTGCCAATTTGTGTAAATGCTTAGCTGAAGAGTGGCATACAGGCCAATGCCAGCCTGCCCCACCAGGGGTTTGAAAATAAATTAAGAAAAATCTAAATTACATAAGAGTACTATAAATAGTTCAGGAGATATAAGGTCATGGAGAATTAGGTTCGTGAAAAACCGCCTTATCGAAAATGAGGTACCGTTTTATTGTCCTTACTACTAGATTCGAGACGTATTTTGCATCAGTATTCACATATATCAATAAACGTACCTTCTAAATTATACCATAGTACGTTTCAGAATTTCAAAGATATGACGACAAAATGAATGAAACATAAAAATTTGCCCCATCATGCATTATTTAATTTATTACTTCTTTACTACCGACTACATTCCCAACAAATTTCGCAGACAGTTTCCCAATATTCCAGACTACAAACTTGGAAAACTATACTATTGTAGGACACGTCTAACGACTGAGCTGCGTGGAAAAAAGCTGAGATGGATAGAATATAAAGATGGTCTGAGAGGAAAGGATTTACATAAGAAAGTAACAAATACCGTTACCAAAAAGTGTTCAGATGTTTGTAAATTTGTGAGACCTAACTACAGTGGTCATCAATCCATAATTTTACAAACTACTTTAATATAAACTAACTTACGCTGTGGATTACACACTACCATGTCCGAGGGAGGTCTCTAATGTCCAGAGTGAGTAGCCACGAAGTCCCCGACTTGGCGCGGAGGAATAAATATGCACCCTGACAACACCGGGAACGAACGCTAATATTATCATCATCGTCTGATTATGACTTTCACAGTTCAGTCTGGAGCATAGGCCCCCTAACAAAATTCCTCCATAATCCCCTAGTCAATGCTAACATTGATACCTTGTCTGATGTTATGCTTTTTATTTCAAAATCATTCTTCACCGAATGTTAAGTACTTTCTTCCTTGGTCTACCTCGAGTCCTCTTACCCTCCGCTGCTGAACCCATGAGTCTCTTAGGCACCTTGCTTTTCCCATGCGTGCAACATGATCCCACCATCTCCGCCTGTTTGCTGTAGCTGCTTCATCTTTGGTGTTCATTAAAAAAAAAAGGTTCAAATGTTTGTTAACCTTAAGGGACTTACCTGCTTTGTCATTACTCCCTAAAGTTACAAACTACTTATGAACTACTTTATACTAAAGACGGCACAAACATCCATGTCCGAGGGGGGGGGGGTATTACAACCCACGATGGGGAAAGGCCTCGCGCATCGCAGCATAGCGCCTCAATGCGCTCGGCCGCTCCGCCGCGGCGGTTTTCATTCCGTTTTCTTTGATTTCCTCATTATGGACACCCACCTACCACTGTTCCTATCTATTAGTACCTGCAATCATTCTTGCTACTTTCATATCTGTAACCTGAACCTTATGAATAAGGTAACCTGTATCCACCCAGGTTTCACTAACATACAACAAAGTTGGTCGAAAGATGGAGCGGTCACCGCTAACTTCTTGGAGAAGAAAGTAGATCTTAACTGAGCACTCACTGCATTAGCTTTACTACACCTTGATTCAAGTTGCCATGCTGTGGGAAATTATCTTAGGTATTTGGAACTGTCTACCCGTTCTAACTTTGTACCACCTATTTGGCAGTTAATCTGTTTAAGTCTCTCTCCCACAGACATTACTTTTGTTTTGGAGATGCTGATCTTCATATAACCTTTATACCTCTGATCGAGCTCTGAAATATTAGATTTGCAGCTTTTCAATCGAATGTACCATCACAACTAAGTCATCAAAAATGTTTGTAGAGTCTATGGGACTTAACTACGGGGTCATCAGTCCCTAAACTTACAAACTAATTATGAACTACTTACAACTAAGGACAGCACAAATATCCATGCCCGAGGGGGGATTCGAACCCCCGACCAACTAAGTCATCTGCAGATGAAAGACTCATTTTGTTTTCACCTATTTTAAAGTCGCCCTCCCAGTCTACTGTTTTCAACATATGATCCATGAATATTATGAACAACAGTGGTGACAGGTTACAGCTTTGTCTTACCCATGAAACCACTCTAAACTATGAACTTAATTTGCCGTCTATTATAACTGCTGCTTGGCAGTCGCCGTAAAGACCTTTGATTGCCTGAAGAAGTTTGCTTCCTATTCCATAATCTTACAGGACTATCAACAGCTTCCTCCTACGAACAAGTTTCTTCTAGATCTGTTCCACTCGTAACACTTCTCCATTATTTGCCGTAAGCTTATATCTGGTCCTGACAAAGAGGCCTATACTCACACTGATTTTCATCCAACTTCAACTAATACTTGAACTCTCCTTTCAACAATAACTGAGAATATATTCCCTACAAACTTTTCTGTTTCCATGTTTGAAAATTAGTGTGATTACCACTCTTATCCAGTCAGACAGAACTTTTCCCGAATCCCACGTCTTTTCAATTATTCTGTGTAACCATTTGAGACCTGATATTCCACTGTATTTGACGAGTCCAGCCGCTTTATTGCACTGCAATCTATTGACCATTCTCTCCACTTCCTCAACTGTGATCCTGCTTCCATCATCATTCCTATAACATTCTACCTCAAAATCAGACGCATCATTGAATGTTTCACCTACATTAAGCAATTCTTCAAAATATTCCCTCCTTCTGCAAAAGGCATCCACCTGATTAACCACTGGACTCGCATTCGGAAGGATGGTGGTTCAAATCCACCTCCGGCCATCCAGATTTAGGTTTTCCGTGATTTCCCTAAATGATTCCAGGCAGATGCCGGGATGGTTCCTTTCAAAGGGCACGGCCGAATTACTTCCACATCCTTACCCAAACACTCCGAGCGTAAGTTCCGTCTCTAATGACCACGCTGTCGACGGGACGTTAAACTCCATGCTTCCTTCCTTCCTTCCCCCTTCCTTCCTTCCGGATTAACCAGCAGATTTCCTGACTTGCCAAAAGCACTTGTTGATTTTATCTTTCCTGCCTTTCGAATCGTGCTTATGACGCTCCAGAATCGTTTTCCTGCGACTTGACCATAGTTTCCAAGTCTTCCCATCATTTCGGCTCAGATTCTGCAATTATTTGTTTGGCTTTGTTTCTTTCTTGAACATAACTTTCTCTGACTGCCTCTTTTCTAGTATGGATCCATTTTTAAATGCCTTCGTTTTCGTTTTATAGACTGCCTTGACTGTGTCACTCGACCAGCTGTCTGCTTCTTCCTGCCTTTGCACATTACTATCCCGGGACATTTTCTAGCCAATTCTAGTAGTGTGCCCCTGTACATTATCCATTCCTCTCCCAGCGACTGTAAATGACTACATTCAACTAACTGATACCTTTTTCAGATCATTGTTAAGTATTTGTTGCCTAATTTGCTTGTGCCGGGCCTTCTCCACTACATATGTACCTGACTTAGGCCTCACAAAACCTATTTCACTGCAGATTGATCAGTATCATGAAAGAACCCTCTGAAAACACGTGTGTTCTTGACTGCCTTCCTGAATTGCTGATCTGTTGTTTAGTCAATAAGGCTAGTAAGTATTTTTTGAAAACCGCGTAGAATGTCGTGACGTGATGAAGTAATTGTGAGAGAGCCTGTAGGTGTGGCCCTGTGCGGTGGCGGAGCGCAGGTGGCGGCGTGCGGCCTGAGTGTCGGGCTCAATCTCTTTATACGGGCTGGGCGGGGCGGGGCGAGCATAAATCCCAATAACGGCTGCGGCCGCCGCCTCTTCTGCAGGAGGCCGTCGCCTGCTGGCCGCAGCCGGCGCTTACACCAGCTTCTCCACTCTGCCAATCGCTACGAATTTTGCCTTCAGTGCACTAGCTTTTTGTCCTCGTGAATCACGAACGAGCATAAATTCTGAACAACCCTGAACATTGTTCTGTTAAGAGAAAAAGAATAAGGGAGCGAAAAAAAAGAAGAAGGTGGGGGGAGGAGGAAGGAAGGAAGAAGGTGGGGGGAGGAGGAAGGAAGGAAGAAGGTGGGGAGGAGGAGGAAGGAAGGAAGAAGGTGGGGGGGGAGGAGGAAGGAAGGAAGAAGGGGGGAGGAGGAAGGAAGGAGAAGGGGGGAGGAAGGAAGGAAGAAGGTAGGGGGGAGGAGGAAGGAAGGAAGAAGGTAGGGGGGAGGAGGAAGGAAGGAAGGAAGAAGGTGGGGGGGAGGAGGAAGGAAGAAGGTGGGGGGGAGGAAGGAAGGAAGAAGGTAGGGGGGAGAAGGAAGGAAGGAAGAAGGTAGGGGGGAGGAGGAAGGAAGAAGGTGGGGGGAGGAGGAAGGAAGGAAGAAGGGGGGAGGAAGGAAGAAAGAAGGGGGGAGGAAGGAAGGAAGAAGGGGGGGAGGAAGGAAGGAAGAAGGGGGGAAGAAAGAAGGGGGAAGAAAGAAGGGGGGAAAGAAGGAGGGAAAGAAGGAGGGGTGGAAAAAAGAAGGGAAAAAAGCTGTCAACAGGGTGCAACGATAACAACACACACAGATATTTGAAGTGTGAATGACCGATGTTTCTGGTTAAGTTCAAAATGTTTGTAGAGCTTATGGGACTTACCTATGGGGTCATCAGTACCTAAACTTACTAACTACTTATTAACTAGCTAACACTAAGGACGGCACAAATATCCATGCTTGAGGGGGGATTCGAATCCCCGACCTTAGTGGCCGTGCAGACCATGATTGGCGCGTCGAAGTGCCCTCGGCCACCGCGGCCGGCTTAAAACAACTAAGGGATATCATACAATATATATACATATTTAGTAACGTATGCTATTGGTTTGTGATAGAGTACGATATTTTGCTGTCTCAACTCCTTACTTGAGGTTTACATGGCGTTTACTTACAACGTAACGCTACCACCTGAGCTACAGCAACAAATGCTACAACTGTTTTAATTATTGGTACTTACTTGTACTTGCAAAATTTCAAAGTTGATTGTCTCGAGAATTTTTGATAGTTGCTTTGGTTAATTGTTATTTGAGTCCTGAAATCACATACCATAAATATCAAAAAGTTTTAAACACCTATACCCATATGGTCTCACCGTTAGAGCGAGGCACCATAAGGCTACTATACCTGTGAAGAAGTCATTCTCCTTGCCCTCTAATATGGTGTACGTTCACCTTGGACGGCCAGTACTGTTGCACACCTGCGTGACATGGACAGTATGAGGTTGTTTTCAGGAATATTTGGCCACTCTTCCATGAGTGCTATTTCCAGCTCTGCAATCATTGTGGAAAGTGTTGTTCTGGCTTCAATGCGTTTACCAAGTGCATCCTAGACATTCTCAGACGATATTAAGCCCGGTGAAGAAACCCTCAGCTTCAGTGCAGTTCAGTGGGACGAGCGTTATCGTCCACCAGATGGAACCTGTCCTGTCCGCCTACAGCAGCGGCAACACGCACAACAGAGGCGGCGCGGGTTGCCGGGCAGCTAGGCGAGTAATCCACAGGCCTCTAAGAGTGCGCAAGCGGTGCTAGCAGCAGGCCCAGATGGCGCAGTAAAACGGGACCTACTCCCGTCCGCCGTGCACGTGATCGCGGATTTGGGCAGGAAAATATCCTTCCGCGTGCATATTTAAGGACGAGCACCGTCTCCCCACTGTAGTCGGACGCCGCTCCCCGACGTTGCCGCTGCTCAGCCGCCCAGCCGCGCCGCCAACTACGCCACCGGGTTCCACAGTACCGCCGTCGGCTGGCGACGGACGAACTGTAGGTCACCACCCTGACGTCCGGGATTGAGGAACTGGAATTGTA
This sequence comes from Locusta migratoria, assembly GCA_026315105.1. Classification (NCBI taxonomy): domain Eukaryota; kingdom Metazoa; phylum Arthropoda; class Insecta; order Orthoptera; family Acrididae; genus Locusta; species Locusta migratoria. The sequence continues at coordinate 273,678,410 of CM048744.1, read as the reverse complement.
ACTTCTTGGAACTGTAAACCAGTGGACTTTTATGTTTGTGTCCTTTCTTCTTGTGTAACCGCTGCCGTCCTAGTAGTACTGACATTTTTGTTCATATACCAACAAACGGTTTTGGAGCATTACACGCGTGAGATTCTTACAGTAGATTCATCAAAACCCACTTCCTGTGGCACTACCGTAGAGCATAGCTAAAAATCTAAGGATCTCGTCTCAATTGAGCAGTCAAAGCACCATTCTCGACAACGGAGGTCCGTCCATTTGCCAATACTAACTCCAGCGCACACCATTCGTCCACGACCGTGCTATGGTCATGTTTCCTGCACATAAGCAGGATTGTTCAAAGTTCCACGTTCTCTCCAGATGAGGGAACGACGATTGTGCGGCTCAGTACAAAATCTTGACTCGCTGTGAACAGAATCCGGCGCCATTCTTTACGTCTTCAGTCCTGTTGTTTATCCGCTCAGTTTCTACGGGCTAAACAGCGTTTTGATGGGACACACTCCATAGGCCTCCGTGCGTAGAGGCCATACTCTCGAAGACGATTTCTGACGTTGTTGATATTGCGCGTCCTTTTGCTGCCTTTAGAGTGCGTTGCAGCTGAAATGCATTCAGCCACCTGTGTCGACGGGCTGTTAGTAGGAGATAACGTTTTGCTGATGATACCCATGGAAGACCTTGGCCTTGCCTTCTTTTAACGGTCCTGTTGTCTCGAATTGCGTCCACGTTCTGGAAATTACACTTACTCCAATAGCTGCAGCCACCTTCCTCTATGTCTATCCCGCTATCAACTTTCCTATGGCTGTCCATGCTAATGCTTTGAGTAATTCACGCTGTTAATGGATTTCACTGCCTGCTCACTACACTGGATGAACCCAACTGCTTGTGTAATTCAACATTAAACCCATCTGCAGCAACCTTCTTTTATTACATCTCGGTTTCCGTAATGTCGTCTCCATTCCGTATAACTAACAGACGTAGAATTTTAGTTCATTCTGCCGATAACAATACTTCACAATCTAGATATCAAACTGATCCCCTAATTGTTTTGATCAGTGTAGTTATTCTTTTACGATAATACGAACAACACCGGACTGTTCATGCCACACAGGTGTTCCATTACAGCGAAATTTTTCATTTTCGACCTCACAGTTTAACCCATTCTTCGGCTAGATGGCTGTCGTCTTAGACCTATACATTTCGCGACGCATCGTCGTCTAATATCTCCTTTAGATATGAAAACACCCACTTCCTTTAAACATGTGAAGGGCTCCTTACACACAATTTTTATTCCGTACCGATCAATGGCAAAGCACTTTTCAATATTATACAAGGATTGGAACTTAGATAATGGCAACTATTTCTTCACAACCGATACAAAATTAAATGTTGCACCTTTGACTGTCCTTCAAAGTATCTAGTCACCAGCGTTGTATAGAACCCGTTGCCAGCGATGTGGAAGGAGTAGTATACCGTCATCATAGCGGTTTCTGTTGATAGTGCCAAATGAGCGGTCTACTGCCTGACGAATCTCTGCAATAGTTCTGAAGCGAATGCCAGGCAGTCCCATCGATCAAACAGAGCAGCCACAGCTTTCGCTGTATGCGCCCGCGTATTGTCGTGCAAAATGATGGATGGGTTGCGCACAAAGTTTTGCGAAGCTACTCGCAGGAGATGTCCCAAAAAGGAACAGTAAGACTGTGCACTCACGGTCTCCTGTGGAGGAACGTAATGTATTAGGGTAACACCATGACAGTCGATGGGACTGTAGTATTGTACCACCCACCATACTCCCCGGCGTTAAGTCCGAAGATGAAGCAACCACTTAGTGGCATTAGCTTCAGAACTGATACAGAGATTTGACAGGCAGTAGACCGCTCCATTCGCACCTCTACAGAACAGGCTCTGCTAACGGTATACTATGCCTTCCAAATCGCTGTCAACGGTTCTATAAAACGCTGGTACTACTCTGAAGGACAGTAGTGAACAAATAGTTGGCACTATTTAAGATCCAATCCTCGTATGAGCCTGGCCACTGAAAATGCCTTGCAAAGGAGAAACGCCTATGGGAATATGTATTCCAGGAGGGGTTTAAGGGGAGTGGTGGCTGCGAGAACACAAAAATACTTTTACAATCTATTTAACATATTTCATTTTACATACCAATCGATTTGATAATGATCTCACTAGAACGAAACAGGTTGTGAGGATACAGGTTTTTAGGTTAGTACCCTCTTTGTTACCTTTTGGTCGAACGATAGTTATCGTTGGTGTGCAGCGAGAGCTGCTGGCAACAATACTTAGGTTGGAATGTTCTTTGTTTGTTGGCCGGGGTGCGGTAGTCTCCCACCGACTGCAAGGCGAGGCGGTAGCACATCGGCAGTGAGTTCGTAACCTGCGTTTAGAGGTGGCTAAAGTTTTTTGCCATTCCGTCGTATCGCATACGGGTTGCAGTTATATATTGAAATGTTTCAGTGTGGACTTGTAGACATTCATCGTAGTAGCACGCAGTTATTAAATCAGTGTTTAAAGGGAAGAGTTTTTAACATTTGTCGTTCCATAATAAAGGAAGTTAAAGTTTACTGTTATGGATCAACCTAGTAATTGTCCGCATCCCATACCGTCAAATCATGGAACAAATTAAGTATAAAATAGAATGTAACGGCAACTTTGCCCATCGAGGATTAGGTGGACGCAACGGTGACGTTACAAGGTCACCCTATTATCAAATTTTAAAAACATTTTGCGAACATGACTTATTTTCATTCTTAACCACACACCAGTTCGCTGACTTTCCAATAGGAAACTGTTTTCCAAACTCATTAGATAGTTTAGGGTCCGGAGACGCCGTGGTGCGAGACTGCTGGACTGCTGCCCTACTCAGCACCATACTGGTCCTGCCGCCGGCATATGTTTCGGGATTTTATTCAATTCCTCTGCTTTAACCCTCCTCCACCCTCTAGTACGAATTGCCGGTACACTAAATAGCCAGCGTTACGTCTCTAGTGTGAGCTCACTTTGCAAGATACGACTACTTCGTCGCATTGTTGATAATACGTGGACGCAGCATGGAATGCTACACCCCAACAACACACCGAGAGGTCCTTTGATTCAGTGCCGAGGAGTGCACCAGTGGTTACAGCCAGCGGTGACTACACATGCAAAAGCAATCCCAAATTTGCAACACAAGGGACTTGGTTAATACTGAGAACAGTCTTAAGTGTTCTTAAAAAATGCATCTTATGCAAGAAGACTTTTGTATGTATACTTGAATTTGTCAGTGTGACTACTCTAGTTATTTAGTCGTCCTGCTGAATGGTGTTAACTTACAGCACGATATAAAAATATTCATTTTTGGTATTGGATATACCCTAGGTCATACAGCAAATATCGGATGACGCAGCAGATTAACTTCACGTTATAGCTGGTCAATGCTCCCCTTGCTTTAAATAAGAATATTCACCTACTGCATTCCTGACATAGTATTACCAAGTCAGATTGTATTTTTGTTCAAAAATTGTTAGTGTAATAAATCACCTGTCGCTAATATGGTTTTACATGGACCTGTAAGTCAATCACTAGAGACGACTACAATAAGTTAAATGATACATTATAGCTTTTTTTCTTTTTAGGTTACAGAAATGCTGTTACGAGCCAATGGTATTAAATTATTTTCTTTCCTTCTGAATCTGAATATTGTATAAAAGCTCTAGGTGCTAATTTTATGTTCATCTGTTAATAAATGTGGCACGGAAAGAGTGAAATGTTTCACTTTGAACACCTTACTGAAAATACTGGTTTAGAAGTAAAAGGCGTTTAAATGGCTTGTGTTGTAACAAATTACTTTTTAACATTCCAATGCTTACTGGTGTTTCACAGTAATCTTTATTGAACTGTGGAGATCGAACTACGATATTGTGGTAGATTGATGATACTAAAATTGTTTTACAAAAGTTTTTATCTCACGTTACCTTAGAACAGACATGTCTTATTACGGCTCTGCTTAAAATTTTGATGTTATTGTCGGTTTATTTTAGTTCTGCACATGTAAAACATATTGCAGAGAGGTGTCCCTTCTAACCCTCCCTATCCACCCCCGTTAATATACTTTACTCATACCACAGCAGCCATCCCATCTCCCTCGTCTTGTTGTACAATGTAATATGCTTTATAATTTTTTGCATACTCATTTTGTTATCGTCTTCACAAAGGTCTTGTGTTACAAAATTTATTTAATTTTGTATAAAAACTTTATTCTGTGAACGCGGCCATTGTCTTTGCAGATTTTAATTGGTCTTACTATTAAAGAAAATATCTTATTGTATAAGAGTACGTGATGCTAGGCATTATGTATTCTTTCAAGTTACAACTATTTGATGTCTTTTTCCCCACTCAACTGAGTAATGCCCTATTGGTTTTAATCTTATCTCTGGCATCTTCTGTCAAGGCAGTGTTTTAAGTTGTAAAATCAGGTTATTGTGATTTTTTCTCCATAATTTGGACTTTTCAGACTCTCACCAAGGTATAATCTGACTCAAGTAAAGGTGCTCATTTTTGTATTCCATCATTTACATTCCATTTCATTCACACAAAGAAGTTGTATTTATTCTATTGTTCTTATATGTATTTGTAGATTATATCTGCATGAAGCGAGTAGTTTGACTACTCAAGGAATGAAGATCTGCCGTAAACAGTTTTTCTCAGTATAACATTTCCTGAATGGTTGAAATGTGCTGAAGTTTCGCCATTGTATAAGAAATTAAGTAAAGAAATTCCATCAAACTTCCGTCCACTATCACTTCTTACCGCTTTCTAAACAATTTTAGAAATGTAGAGTCGTCTTCTCAAACATCTGACCACTAATGAAATATTAACTACGTAACATTTCGGATTTCTAACGGGTTCCGATTTTGAGGTTATTTATACATACACTGAATATGCACGTAACTCGTAAGACAAATTACATGCCACTGGTATATTTCGTGATCAGTCAATCACAATATCCTTTTAAGAAAAGTAGAATATTACTCTTTAACAGGAAATGATACATAATGGATCAAATCGTATATATGACAGGAAACAAATGATGTAGATAGGAAAGAGTGGTATATTGAACTATCACGCCTCATGCAACAAGCACGTTCGCTGCGGTCACCAGAGCGGGCCTCTAACGTTCTAGACGGACGCCTGTAAGCGCGTGTGCGCTGAAAGCTGAAATCAAAACCTTGTGAAACCTGTCATATTGAAAGCGAATTTAACGTCTGCAAAAGAGGTGGTGCTAAGCTGCATGCTGATTATGTGATAAATGCTACAAGCTCTGACTTATATGCGTCATATGAATTTATTGCAAACAGTTCTAACAACGCCTCTGATTTATTGAAAACTGGGAAGAAAAATTCAAACAAGCGAAAAATACGCTTCATTAAGAAAGAATTACACTGAAAACACCAAAAGGTTTATCAAACGGAAAAAAAGAAACGTCTCATCTGGAATGTGGTGCTGTGCTATGTAAACCTAATCCCATATAACAAATTTGCAAGGTGTATAAGCGATGTTTTTATAGCAAACCACTAAAGACGAACACACACAACTGCAGACAGGAAAATGTTACGTGATGTTTTCTGGTGGCCTGTACTAACACGAGTGCACAGCCAAACTAACTAAACTGCGTACTCAGCTAGCGCGCCGCTTATAAGCGTGGGCAGCTCCAGCGTGTTGATCGCGGAAACGCTTATAAGCGTCAGCCGCAGCGAACGTGCTAGGAACAAACACATAGGGGCTCAAAAATGTTCAAATGTATGTAAATGTAACGCACTAAACTGCGTGGTCATCAGTCCGTAGCTTACAAACTACTTCAACTAAGATAAAATAACCAAAGGACAACACACACCCAGGCCCGAGGGAGGCCTCGGACGGAGAGCAACCGCGCGCGCCGTAGCGAGGCAACTTAGACCGCTCGGCTACTCCACAGCGGTCATATATGGGCCTCAGGCTCCGTATTATGGCCTCTGCTTTTTTTCTATGTATCAATGACCTTTCATCAACAACATTACCGGATGCAACGTTTGTTTTTTTGCAAATGACAAACTTTGCAATAAATAGTAAATCTAGTATAGTCTTAGAAAGGTTGGGTGATAAAGGTTTCAGAGAGATTAATAAATGCTTCATAGCCAATCCTGTCACTAAAACTTAAAAAAACCTTACGCAGTTCATCACGTGTAAAGGTTTCCTTCCAGAAGTTAGCAGTATTAAATTCTTCGGTTTACAGCTTAATAATAAATGTAACTAGAAGGAGCACAGCAGCGGTGGAGTGTCGAAGCTCTCTAAGGAGCCTCACTTAGTAGCGCGCGATTGCTCGCTGTCGGAGGTTCGAATCCTCCCTCGGGCATGGATGTTGTCCTTTATTAGTTCCTAGGCTAACAAACTAATGAAATAATTTAAGTCCCATAGATTTACAAACATTTGAACATTTTGGAGGAGCACATCACGGAACTGCTGAAGCGCCTTAAGTCCTTAATTGCTATGCGAATGTAGACACACATACGAGATAGGAAAATAAAGAAGCTAGCTTATTATGGGTACTTTCTTTCCATGATGTCATACGAATAATTTTCTGCTCTAACGCACGAGGGCAACCTTAATTATTCCGAGCTCAAAAACGTATAATATGAAATATTTGAGATATCAACTCAAAAACATCCTGCAGACTAAATGACTAGCGATAATTACTGATTCGCAATATATATATATTTTCCAATCAACAGCTCAGTTCCTGGAATCAATGCTAGAAACAAGGAAACTTTCAGAGATTTAAAGTAACTTATTTTGGCTCAGAACGCCCTCAGGGGCTCAGCATTAATTTGCTGAGTACGGGCTTGGCGAACCCGGGGTCCTGAGCTGTGGGCTGTGTCGCGCCAACAGTCCGCTACACCGTAAGCTCTGTGCGTGCTTCAACGACCATCGTTCGGCGCGACGGTGGAACGTTGTACGATTCAGAGCCCGGGGATCTTGGCTTAATCGCCCGGGTCGCGAGGACGGTACAAACCTCTATAAAAAAGTTGTATCAGGCTTACCCAGGCAAGCGGGGCTCTGCCTGGGTGGACCTCTTTTCCCTAGCTGCTCGTGGGACGACAATGAAACGAGCCATAAACAGCGTAGGCGGGCGCAAAACCGCCGTCTCTACGAGAGGAAGAAACGAATTTAATGGTGCACAGTATGACCCCCGATCGTTCCCTTCCCTGGCCACACCTTGGGAAGAACGTCGGGCCCTTAACCAATCTGAGCCTTACTCCCCCCAGTACTTAGTCTGTACTCGGGCTGATGGGGAATCCTTTACAAATACTAAGCCGCAATTTTTTGTTGACACTATTGAAAATCGATTTGGTGAAATGGCATCATTTTCCAAAATGAGAAGCGGCTCTGTCTTAATACAAGCGGCATCTCCTGCACAGTCAAAGGCTCTACTTGCTTGCGACAAGCTGGGAGACGTCGCCGTCAGTTTCACGCCGCATAAGACGCTCAACATGATCCAGGGTTTAGTATTCCACCGTGATCTCCTGTCACAGACTGACGACGAATTGCGCGCCGACTTAGAGCGGCGAGGAGTTCACTTCGTCCGGCGCATCTACAGGGGACCGAAAGATCGCAGGGTTGCCACCGGTGCATTTATCTTGGCCTTCGAAGGCGATGTACTGCCTGAGAAGGTCAAGATAATGATATACCGGTGTGAAGTAAAACCGTACATCCCTCCCCCTATGCGATGCTTTCGGTGCTGGAAGTTCGGGCATATGTCCTCCCGATGCACTTCCAGCCCCACATGTAGGGACTGTGGGCGACCATCACACCCGGACGCGCCATGTACACCACCTCCTGTGTGTGTGAATTGTGGGCTGCAACATCCGCCTTGCTCGCCGACCTGTAGTGTGTTACATAAGGAACGAAAAATCATGGAATTCAAAACCCTGGATAGATTAACGTACTCAGAGGCCAGACGAAAGTATGAGTGTCTTCATCCCGTTCGGATGTCGTCATCGTTTGCTGCCATTGCGTCATCTCCGATCGCTATGGGGACGTCAGCCTCCCATGTCACGCCACCTTCTGTGGCACCTTCTGTGCCCCCTTGACTGCTGGGGGCCCTTCTTCTGTTGCCCCCCCCCACCACCTCCTGTGGGGGCAACTGCCCCACAACCGTTGGGGACTCCGGTCCCTAACACCCAGCGGGAGAAGCAGCAGCCTTCTCCGGCACCTCTCGCCTGGAAGGGGTCCCTGGGCTCCCTTCCTCCTTCGGTTTCTCCCACTGATAATGTGGGTACCAGTGAGTGGCTGACACAGCCACTTACTTTGAGTCGTGGTCGTAGGGCTTCAAGGTCCTCCTCAGTCCCTGAGGCTGAGGTCGAGGCCCCAAAGCCCACCCAGCAAGAGAAACCTAAAAAGGAGCGAGAGAAGAAAAGGTCGAAGGCTACTAAGCAACCATCTTCCACGGTGGAAACTGTACCACCACCACCACCGCCGCCGCCGCCACCACCACCTCACACGTCTGAGGACGTGGTGGAACTCCTCGCCTCACCAGAGGACTTGGCTATCACCAAGACCTTGGAGGCGATGGATGTAGAGGCCCTGCCTCCCCCAACGGCGACGACTGGTGATTCCGTGGAACAAACAGCACCGTCGATACTGCCATGCCTCAGCAATCACGAAGTAGCATGATCTTGCAATGGAACTGTGGCGGGTTTTTCCGCCACTTACCCGAGCTGCAGCAATTACTGTGCCGCTATCCTGCTTTCTGTGTAGCCCTACAGGAAACATGGTTTCCTGTCCAACGGACCCCAGCCCTCCGCGGCTATCGGGGCTACTATAACAACCGCACTGACTACAACAGGGTATCTGGAGGTGTCTGCATTTATGTCCTCGCCACTGTTCCTAGTGCTGCCGTGCCTCTTAACACGGCTCTCGAGGCAGTGGCTGTTAGACTCAGAACAATGCAGGACATGACTGTCTGCTCTCTGTACCTCCCACCAGATGAGGTCGTGTCCCTTGCTGACCTCACTGCCTTGGTCACGCAACTACCCCCACCATTTATCCTTTTGGGGGATTTCAACGCCCACCACCCTCTCTGGGGCGGTATACAGCCCTCGGGACGTGGTAGAGACGTTGAAACATTAATGACACAGCAGGACATATGCCTCTTAAACAACGGTGCACCCACACATTTTAGTATAGCACATGGTACATATTCTGCTATTGACCTATCTGTATGCAGCCCAGGCCTGCTCCCACATTTGAGTTGGAGGGTCCACGACGACCTTTGCGGGAGTGACCATTTCCCCATTCTTCTGTCACTCCAGCACTTTGAACCTGCAGGCTACCCATCCAGATGGTGTCTACATCGAGCAGACTGGCGGCGTTACACCTCGGCTGCTGTGGCTTCTGTTTCATTACCACGTGATATTGATACGGCAGTCCAACAGGTCACAGCTGTTATAGTCTCAGCTGCAGAGGAGACCGTTCCAATCACCACTGGCTCCCCTCGGCGCAAGGTTGTGCCCTGGTGGACGCCCGAGATTGCTGAGGCCATTCGGGACCGTCGGCGAGCACTACAACGCCACCGGCGCCACCCTACACTTGACAATCTGATAGCCTTTAAAAGGCTCAGGGCCCGAGCCCGACGACTTATCCGGCAAAGTAAACAGGACTGTTGGGAGCGTGGGAGCGGTACGTTGCCTCTGTAGGCTCTCGTGCCTCCCCTTCTCGCGTCTGGTCTCAGGTACGGTGCCTCTATGGATACCGCCCACCAGCGGGAATTCCATCTCTGACCATCGATGGAACTCTCTGTACTGACCCGGCCGTTATTGCTGAGTGCATGGCAGAGCATTATGCGAACTGCTCCGCGACGGCAAATTACAGTGCCACCTTCCGCTCCCTTAAACAACGGGTGGAGCGAAATCCTCTATCTTTCCACACTCGCCGCCGGGAACCGTACAATGCTCCATTTACGGAATGGGAGTTTACCACTGCTCTTGCTGCATGCCCCGATACCTCTCCGGGACCAGACCGCATACATGGCCAGTTCATCCGTCACCTGTCAGCGAACTTTCATCAGAAATTGCTCGCCTTATTTAATAGGATCTGGACAGGGGGTGTTTTCCCATCCCAGTGGAGGGATAGTATTATTATCCCTGTTATGAAACCGGGAGCAGATCCGCTGGCAGTTGACAGTTACCGCCCCATCAGCTTAACAAATGTCCTATGTAAGTTGCTTGAGCGTATGGTGAGTCGCCGTCTTATGTGGGTCCTTGAAGATCGGAGTCTGCTGGCCCCACAACAGGGGGGGTTTCCGCCAGGGACGCTCCACTATCGACAATTTAGTGTCATTGGAGTCGGCCATCCGTACAGCCTTCTCTAGGCGTGAGCACTTAGTTGCGGTCTTTTTTGACCTCCGGCGGGCGTATGACACAACATGGCGCCACCATATTCTTGCTACATTGTATGATTGGGGCTTACTGGGTCCACTCCCAATTTTTATCAAGAATTTCCTCTCGCTGCGCACTTTTAGGGTTAGAGTTGGTACCTCCTTCAGCTCACGCCGAGTCCTGGAGAACGGCGTCCCACAGGGCTCCGTTCTCAGCGTACCGCTCTTTTTAGTTGCAATAAACGGTCTTGCTGCAGCAGTGGGGTCATCGGTTTGTTGTTCCTTATTCGCCGATGACTTTTGTTTATTCTACAGCTCTCCTAGCATTGGTGTCGCAGAAAGGCGTCTTCAGGGAGCCATCCGAAGGGCACAGTCATGGGCCACGACACATGGCTTTACGTTCTCAGCATCTAAAACCCGGGTGATGCACTTTTGTCGTCGTCGGGCAGTTCACCCTGACCCACAACTGTACCTCGCTGCTGACCAGCTTCATGTTGCAGAAAGCCATAGGTTTCTCGGTTTGCTGTTTGACAACCGACTGACTTGGGGGCCACACCTTCGTCAGCTGAAGCAGAAGTGCTGGCGGCACCTAAATATATTGCGATGTCTCAGCCACACCGCCTGGGGAGCTGACCGTCGAACCCTCATGCGCCTGTTTACGGCGCTCATCCAATCACGCCTGGATTATGGGAGCCAGGTGTATGACTCTGCATCACCTTCAGCACTGAGCATCTTGGATCCTATTCTTAATGGTGGTGTCCGCTTAGCAACAGGAGCATTCCGTACCAGCCCTGTGCCTAGCCTCCTTGCCGAAGCTGGCATCCCTCCCTTGAGGTACCGCCGGCAACAGTTGCTGGCCTCCTACATTGTCCATGTCCACGCCACGCCTCACCATCCAAATCGCAGGTTATTGCTTGCAAATGCCGACCTTCCCTCTCCGCAACGTCGACCCAGATCGGGTCTTCCAGTCGCGGTCCGGGTACGTTCTCTTCTTTCTTCACTTGAGTCTTTTCCTCTCCGTCCTGCATTCACTTGCCTATCTAATATCCCTCCTTGGACCATCCCTCGCCTCCAGCTTCACCTGCAACTATCCTGCGATTCGAAGGCGTCGATTCCACCACACTTACTCAGACACCAGTTTCTGGACATACTTAGCACATTCCGTGATGCAGACGTCATATACACTGATGGCTCCCAGGTAGACGGCAGAGTGGGTTACGCCTATGTTCATGGCGACCACACTGAACAGCGCTCCCTGCCCCCTGGCTGTACTGTCTTTACGGCAGAGCTAATCGCAATAAACCGTGCACTCGACCATCTCAGAGCAAGCCCCAGGAAGTCATATCTTATCTGTAGTGACTCCCTGAGTGCCTTGCACGCTCTCGACCACTGCTTCCCCAAACACCACTTGGTGCGATCCATCCAAGTCACGGTGTTCAGTGTTGGCAAGTCAGGCCGTTCTGTGGCATTCATCTGGACCCCTGGCCACATTGGGATTCCAGGGAACGAACGCGCTGATCAGCTGGCCAAGCAGGCCATCACATGCCAGCGCCTCGATATCGGTACCCCAGAAAGCGATATCCGCTTGGGTCTCCACCGAAAGATCTTAGAGGCCTGGAATTCGGAATGGGCAACAATAAGTATGCCCAATAAGCTCCGCGGAATCAAGCCCACGACAGCAGCTTGGAAGACTTCCCTAAGGCCTTCTCGAAGGGACTCAGTCGTTCTCTGTCGCCTGCGTATAGGCCATACGTGGCTAACGCACGGCCACCTCTTACGCCGAGAGGAACCTCCACAATGCCATTGTGGCGCTGTGTTCACTGTAGTCCACATCTTGTTGGACTGTTCACTTTTAGCTGCATTGCGGCAATCTTTTAACCTGCCTCCTGCACTCTCTTTGATTTTAGCTGACGACGCCTCTATGGCTGACTGTGTTTTAGGTTTTATTCGCGCAGCGGGCTTTTATCACAAGCTTTAACGGTGGGTTCGTATGCCTGATCTTCAGGCATACACCGCTTATAGTTTTAATCTGTTGTCGCTTTTGTCTTGACAGTCCCTTTTCTGACTGGCAGTTGTATAGTATGTGCAGAATGGCTGGCTCATCCATTATTATCCTAGTGATCAGCCAGCCAACAACATCTGCTGTGATTTTAGTTGATTATTAGTCCCACCACTACAGTGGTTCCCTTTCACTTTTTATGTTGCAAATATGACCAACACTGTCTTCCTGTACGTCTTCTGTACTAGTTGCAGGGTGCTTATTTTAATCATCCATGAAATCCTGTGATCTCTTAGCTGGGAACAGGGGACTGATGACCACGCAGTTTAGTCCCCTTTAAATACCCAACAACAACAACAACAACAACAAGGCTCAGAACTTTGTCCACAAATCAGCAATTCACATTTTTAATAGCATTCCAGCAGCTATAAAAATTTAACTCACAATAGAGCTCAGCTTGAAAAAAGTAAACGATTATTTGATGCCAACTCTTACTACCTTAATTTCTTAGCAGAAGGTGTGTGTGTGTGTGTGTGTGTGTGTGTGTGTGTGTGTGTGTGTGTGTGTGTGTGTGTGGCTACGTCAAAGAATCGCAGGATTGAGGCGAAATGCATATATTATCTTCGAAGGTAAAACGTCAAGATAGCTATAGGTTTATTTTATTTACTGACGTCCGGTTTCAATGGGCTATGCCACCATCTGATCGTATAAAATTCTACAATGTGACCATGTTAAAAAATGGAAGTTAGACGTGCAACATTGCACTTAGTCAAAATATAAAATACCTATGTCATTATCAACTTCTTGTAAGACTGCGCTGTCTCAACACTGTTTCAACAATAGATCTTTAGTGAATTGTAAAACTAACAGATTATTAGTTTTTATTTCAGGGAATGTCTGTACGCAGAGCTGGTGGACCAATGTGCAACCTGTGAACGATTTTGCAGGTGTTCAGTAGAACTGCTTCCTGCAATTGCTAACGAAATGAAGGGCTGGTATAGGCTGTTTTAGGCAGTATGCTGTCCGTATACTTTGTTATACGTAACGCCGGTGTTCGATGTTCTACACACAAAGTTTTACATAGCGCTTATCTCGCCCGCCTGATCAGTGTATTTGGCCATCTCATTAACCAACTGCAGTGTTGCCATATGGCAACATCTTTACTTGTCCCTCCATTTATCGAAAGATTGTAAACACTGCAGGAATTTCTAAACTTCATTGTGACTAGGTTGCCTAATATTGCTTACAGGAAAGCGCGGAAACAGGTACAATGCATTAACAAAATGTTTATTGTAACTAAGTTGGAGTACATACAACAAGATAATTATTCAAGGTAAAGTAAAGAGAGTAATTTGAAAATTTGATTAATAGTAGTAAGCAGTTTGAAAGTGGTGTTAGCTATGATTAAGGAAACATCCTGCCTAATGATGCCCTGTAGAGTGATCCCGAAATTTCCCTCCAAACACTGCAGAAAGAAAAAATTCTGATGTTAGAAGTATAGAAATGTTTTTGTTCGTAAATTAAATTGGGGGTTGAAAGGATTCAATCGTGTTTGTGAATTAAGAGTTGGATAAAAAGATTGATTCTTTGCTGGAACTATTAGGTTTACTACACCAGATTACTTTTCTGATTATTAATCTGAGGTTCAAGTGAACTTTTAAAATTACGTCTCCTGCAATAGAGGGTCGTATTTCTACTAAGAAGTTACGACAATTAACAGCACTAATTTGCCAGCTTTCTAGTCCATATGTCGGCAGCCGGCGCGACTCCAGTCAGACCAGTGGAAAAATTTGTGGGAGTGGAAGACAGAGTTGGGGTTGAGACTGTCACTATTACAGTCAGTTCGTCAGTATGACAGCGCGTCCAGTCTTAATATTAAAGAACACTGTCAGTCAAATGACAAAACTAATCACTACTTAGTAACCGTCTGAGAGTGACGTAGACACGGACAGTTTTGAGGCCATGTCTTCTATTCCATGTTGCTCGAGCGTACCGAGAGTTTCTCGAGCTAGTGCTCAGGCAGTTCTTGGGACGCTCTAGAGAAGCGACATTGCGGCAAGTGGGCTGAAGTATAATCTGGCGTTAGTACTAGATTTAAGATGTGACGTTAGATGCGATATTAGTGAACGTGCAACTGACAGTCCAGTTGTCAGTGTTGCGTGGTTACAAGGAATTTAACAAAAATTTATAGTCATTTCTATTTGCTTTCGTAGGAATTAGCTCTTATACAATGGGCACTACCTGTTCTGCCAATTTTAATACTATTCACGAAATATTCTACACTGTACTCGTGCAACGAAACAGTAGGAAGACACGAGTTGTGTAAAAGTACACTTGAGTTATGGTAAAGTAAAGACAGACTCGAGGCGCCTGATGTAAGCATGATTTTCCACACAGCATGCATATCCAGTCCGTGAGTATGAAGAAGCAAATAGAACAATGCGAGAAATAGCGTCTACAGCAGTGCAATTTGTTAAATGTGATAGACTAATTCTGAATAAAAATATAACTCACCTGGATCTGGACTGTAGTTCCTTTCCTTTGACTTTTCTACAGCCATTAGTGACAAACCAGATTTATTAAAGTTGTCAGTTCATAACATTTTCAGAGGACAAGGATCAAAACAACACGACCTCTACGTACTGAGTTGTCACCGTAACTAATAGAATCATGATTTTTCACAGATCCAAACATCTGCAGTTGTGTATCCAATGTTGATAGATGACTGGTTGTAGTGCATGTCACTGCACGCCGGTTGACTGGTGCAACAAGCCACACTGCGGTTGCCTGGACTGACTAATGGCAGGCAACGCTCGCAGATAGCCGAGATTTTCATTCAAATATGCGTGTACGAAAACTAATCGTGGAGCAGGTAGTACTTTACGGATGGTAGACGCGTCTTACGTGTCTTAAAAAGTTCTAATGTTCTAACGCGAACTGTTCGTTGGAATTAAATTTTATTATTCTTCCAACTATTTTCGTTGAGCAACAGAATAAAATGACACTACCCTTGCTCTTGCAAAGAAGAAATTAACAGCACGTTCAGTTGATTCAGAAAGATGTTCCTTGTCTATTTACGCTCAAACTTTACGACTTATTCATAAACAACCTCAGACGATGTATGTCCTCTACGGGTTAATAAACCAATCATTCGATTGCAATGAAACTTTAGTGAACTGTTCAACGTACGCCCTCGAAGGTTCCTGACCCAAAAACAGGGGAGCACGACACAGTTCAGGAGATATGACGTCATAAATGAGATGTCACCGCGTGGGAATACCCAAATTTATGCGTCAATTATTGGATAATGGAAGTAGTTAGGGACCCGCAACAAAGTTTGCATGCCATTTCGGACGTTTATGACGCGCTTTGTGACATTCCTCCCCTCCTCCCCCCCCCCCCCCCCCCCCCCCCACACACACACACACACACACACACACACACACACAAAATGAAACGAAAAGTCTACCGCTCACAGCAGTTTCGCTGTAGATGCCGTAAAACATCAGGCATAACCTTATATCAAATGAAGTTGACATTACAGATTTGTATGTTACTACTTATTTTTGTCTGCAAGTCTCCCTCAATTCTCATGCATACAAATTAAGAAATCTGTTTTCTTAATCTGTCTATATAAAAGCGATATGACACTAACAAAACACGAAATCTCAAATTACTTCACCAATGAGGCTAAAATTTGGAAGGAATGGAGTTTATAGGTAGAAAACGTTAAAGTAGTTTGTAATAGGTGCATGGTGGAGCATACTTGTACAGACTCTAGAAATCTACAGTTTCACGAAATTTCGCACGCTTGACCTTCAAAACAAGGACACCGTCTACCTTAAGTTTCATACGGAACATGGGGGGAGGGTAATTTATAACAATGCATCCCTGAATACCTTGGTCGCACCATAACTTAAGAACTGCGCGACCGATTTCAAAGATCCTCCTTTGTTGCTTTCGTTATTCTCAGAACAAAGGTTGTGTGAAAACCTGGAATATTTAAGAACAAAGTCAGTTTTCCAATGTGACCCTGCGATTCTATTGCATAGAAGTCTATAGCTTTGTTCCTATATTGATGAAATTTTGCACACTACCGCAAAAAGAAGAGGAATGTTACACTGTGTATAAAATTTCGTTCGGTGCATGATGGAGGCTACTTGCGAAATTTTACAAAATGCATAGTTTTGCTCCAATCGTTATGCACACATGACCTTTAAACGGAGAGGGAGATCACTGGGTACATAAACGTTTGTATGGTACACGACAGAGGATACCTTGCAGAATGCAGAGAAGGAAGGGTGGAAACGAATGTGGAGATGGTTAAGAGGTTGGTGCAGACAGTGGGAAAGCGGACTACGAGAGTTTTTTTTTGTGGTTTTAGGGGCACAACTACGGTAATTAGCGCCCACACAAGAACTTAGATTCACTAGATCTCAAAAAAAAATTTGGTGACTGTCAGAAAATCAAGAAGAGGCTAAAAACGAAAGATAAAGGACAATGAAAAGGGTTAAATATCCTACGATAAGTTGGCCAAGGTGATAAAACGCAAAATTCGAGCAGCTGCTCATGTGTCATCAGCTAAAATTTCCTCCAGTGTAGACGGAAAGTGAAGGGCTACACGGAGATGATTAAAAATTACGCAAGACAATAAAAGGTGTCGCACCGTCAGCAATTCACCGCAGGAGCACAGCGGTGCAGGATCGGCGGTTAGCAAATGACGGTGGCTGAAACGGCAGTGACCGATGCGCAACCGGGTCATGATGACCTCCTCCCGCCGAGAGGGGCGTGAGGAGGTCCTCCAAGCGGTCAGGATCGGTTTGACAGTTCGCAATTTATTGTTTTACAGTGAAAACCACGCACTGTGCCATGACGACACGATACCCCGGCGAAGGGCCCGTTGAACATCGTCCGGTGGGATGCAAAAGGTAGCCTTCCGAGGCAAAAGAGCTGCGGCCTTGGCTGCTATGTCGGCGGCCTCATTCCCGGGCACACCCACGTGGCCAGGGACCCACAGGAAAGAAACGTGACAGCTGTCATCTGCTACCAACTGGAGGGAGCGTTGGATCCGATACACGAGATGATGGTTCGAGAAAGGGTCCTTAAGACTCTGCAGGGCACTAAGGGAGTCCGAACATATGGCATAGAAAGGTTCGCGGTGGCGGCAGGTATACAAAACGGCCTCGTGGAGGGCGAAAAGCTCAGCCGTGAAGTTCGAGCACCGGTCAGGGAGCTTGTATTGGAAACGGTTGTCCCCGACGACGAAGGCAGATCCGACACCGGCAGTGCTCTTGGAACCATCAGTGTAAATAAATACGGCATTATCGAACCGCGAACGGAATTCGACAAGCCTCGAGCCAAATACCAAATCCGGAGTTCTTTCCTTGGGGAGCGAACTAAGTTCAAGGTGAGTGTGAACCTGGGCCTGATGCCACGGTGGCAATGGGCTTTCGCTCAACCGAAGGGTGGCAGGAAGGGTAAAATCGAGCCGCTGTAGCAGGCGGCGAAACCGAACTCCAGGTGTAAGCAAGCCAATCGCAGACAACTGATATTGGCGATCAAGTGAGTCGTCAAAACAATAATCGGTAAGATGGATGATTGGGCATCGACCGCAGGCGGCATGCGTACCGACACAAGAGTATGTCACGTCGAGTTGTCAAGGGTAATACAGCAGCCTCGGTATACAGACTTTCAACAGGGCTGGTATAAAATGCACCGGTCGCAAGACGTAATCCCCGATGGTGAATAGAGTTGAGACGGCGGAGAATCGACGGCCGTGCAGAAGAGTATACAAGGCTTCCGTAGTCGAGCTTCGACTGAACAATGGCCTGGTAAAGGTGAAGCAGGACGTACGATCCGCTCCCCATGACGTGCCACTGAGGACACGAAGAACGTTAAGGGATCGGGCACAACGGGCAGCCAGGTAGGACACGTGTGTGGACCAGCAAAGTTTACGATCCAACATGAGCCCCAAGAATTTCGTAGTCTCCACGAAAGGGAGAGCAACAGGGCCGAGACGTAGAGAAGGTGGAAGAAATTCCTTGTATCTCTAGAAGTTTATACACACAGTTTTCTCAGTGGAGAATCGGAAGCCGTTTGCGATGCTCCAGGAATATAGACGGTCAAGACAGCGTTGAAGACAACGCTCCAAGAGACACGTCCGCTGGGCGCTGCAATAAATTGCGAAATCGTTAACAAAAAGAGATCCGGAGACGTCGGGTGAAAAGCAATCTACGATCGGATTGATTGCAATGGCAAAGAGCGCCACACTCAAGACGGAGCCCTGTGGTACCACATTCTCCTGGCAAAAGGTATCTGACACAACGGAGCCCACCCGTACCCGGAACTTGCGATCCGCCAAAAATGCTTGAATGAAAAGAGGGAGGCGGCCCCGAAGGCCCCATGTGTGCAATGTGCGGAGAATGCCCGCTCTCCAACAGGTATCGTATGCCTTCTCCAAGTCTAAGAACACTGCTACTGTTTGACGCTTCTTTAGAAAGTTATTCATAACGAAGGTCGACAACGTAACGAGGTGATCAGCAGCAGAGCGGTGTCGACGAAAACCGCATTGGATATTAGTCAGGAGGCGGCGAGATTCGAGGAGCCAGACCAACCGAGCGTTAACCATGCGTTCCATCACCTTACAGACGCAGCTCTTCAGAGAAATGGGACGATAACTGGAAGGAAGATGTTTGTCCTTCCCTGGTTTGGGGACGGGGACAACAATGGCTTCACGCCAACTTGTGGGAACATGACCTTCAGTCCATATGCAATTGTAGGTACTAAGAAGAAAGCACTTGCCCGCAGGAGAGAGGCTCTTCAGCATCTCAATATTAATGGAATCGGGCCCGGGAGCAGAAGATCGGGACAGGGCGAGAGCATGGTCTAGCTCCTGCACGGTGAAGGCGACGTTATAATTTTCACGATTAAAAGAGTGGAAAGAAGGCGGCCGTGCCGCCTCTACCTGTTTGCGAGGGAGAAAGACAGGGTGATAATGGGCAGAGCTCGAAACCTCCGCAAAGAAACGGCCCAATCCGTTGGGAACATCAGCGGGGTCCACGAGGACTGCGTTCTCCACGGTCAGGCCAGGAATCGGGGAGTGGACCTTGATGCCGGATAAACGGCGTAGGCCACCCCAAACAACCGTGGAGGGAGTAAAACGGTTAAAAGAACTAGTAAAAGCAGTCCAGCAAGCTTTTTTGCTGTCGTTTATGATACGTTTATAATTGATGCAATTCTCCAAAGTTGGGTGGCGGCGGAAGGTGCGTAAAGCACGGCGCCGGGCTCTAAGCGCGTCGCGGCAGGCTGCAGTCCACCAAGGGACCTGGACACGACGTGGAGAAGAGGATGTACGAGGTATGGAACGTTCAGCAGCGGTGAGAATAACCTCTGTGAGGTGGACTACGAGAGAGTGGGATAAGTGAACACACTGTCAACGCCGGGCTTACAGCAAGTCTCCTTCGAGAGAAACATGACTTATGTAACTAGTGTATCAGGTATGGTGTAAAGTGATGTCTAGCTGCTGGAAGACAACACTGTCAAAAGTTAAACTTAGTATTTATTCTACAAACTTTTTTTTTCCATAAGAAAACAATTTTGTCACGATAAATGTAACTGATTTCACAATGAACATTTGGATATTAACTTAAAATGTTAGGATGCCACAAACAATTCACAAAACTCAGTTCACAATTATATTTAATGTCACTTAACGAAATGTTGTGCAATCGGCAGAATGGTTGAAGTGCCACACCTACACGACTTTAAACCGATTTAATTACTTTATGGTCGAGGCTGTCACGTGATAGATGTGAAGTGTCGTAAATGATGTCTGCAATTGCTGATCAGGAGAAGAGTGAAATTCGCCTAAACGTTCACACACTGCACTGTGAGCTACGCCTGCTGTCTGCGTCTTTTACCCTGGAACAAAATTTTTCAGCCTTTATCTTCTGTCAATCGAACTCTCCCTATGCCTTGATTACGTGAAGAACGCCTGTGAGTCTAGTGTATTAGCGTGGTACATCGGTCAGATAACCAACCCACCGTGATGTCACTCAATAAGAGTTCTCTAGCTTTAACTGGCACTCTCGGTACGTGTTCACACTGGATATCGTATCGCTGCCAACAATTTACACTGCATAATCTATGGTGTCAACTAGATTATCAGCCTCACTTTTGACTGTGGTCCCTCAGTGAAATACTGTATTGGGGTCTTTCGTTGCACTCAACAGGCTACGTGTTCTTGCTCTCGAGATCGTAGAAGTTTCCCAATAATTCACATGTTCTGTCGAGTATAGCTCTCAAGCATTCTCTCCCTCCTGGCCCTATTGCCACGTCAGACAAATTGCCTATCGACTGCTCACTCTCAAACATGGGATGATGCATAGTTTAAACTAGCCAATATCAATAGTTACCATACATTAGGCTCTCGTATTTGCTTAGCAACGCATTGTTTTGGTCATTGCTAGATGCTATGGGCACAATGGATTGAACCATGTTTTTAAATGGCTGACTCCCTATCCCGTATTGTTCGCTTCTGTGGAAGGACGTCCTCTGAAATGCCTTGGGTCCCCTGAGTCATAGTGGAAGGGGGTTCTGTGCATACTTCTATCAGCCAGCCACTTTCCACAGCCCAAGACGGCTCTCACAATAGCTGTACCTTTTGGTGTATGTCCACAAATAATTGCTCCATCCTCGAATTTAAGTGTTATTACACTTGCGACATGAATCTGATTTGCATATCTACGTACTTTTATAAAAAATGGTCCTACCCTATCGAGTTTATACTCTAGTCGTCTCGACGAGCAAAATATGAGGTCAGAGTATATAAGAAACTTAGCTTTTGCTACAACAGGCGTCATACAACATTTAAAATTACACAATATATTAAGCAATCAAACACGTAGTTCACAGATACAGAACAGCATTCTGTTAATTAAAGTCTAGAGTATCCATCTACGTACGTAAGATCCATTGAAATTACATTAAAAGGAAATTCTGGAAGAAGGTTGAATAGTGCCATGAACAGTTCATCAGTATTTGAAATCTTCATTTAATTTGGATCCGTTAACCTACAACCTGCATGACGATTAACACTATCCAAACTTTTGATTAGTATGAGGATAAATCAACCACCGTAAAGCAGCAAGCTAAAATCTTGCTAATTAACGCTGGATGATACTAAATACTGTAAGCTTTGCAGGATTTTTTTTTTTACAGTATAACTTATTTAGCACTTCTCATGTAATTATAAATGTGGAATGCATACTTTTGTTAATAATTAATTTGTTGAGGTTTTTTCATAACAGTACTATGAAGTTTGTTTAGTGATCACTTGCTTTATTGATAATCTCTATTCCCACTATTGATCGACGCACTGGCAGTAACATGCAGGCTTCTCTTCAGCCAAGGGCTTATCGAAGTGTTTATAAGTAAGGAAAGGAGCTTTTTCTTTATTGGTGATTTTAATTACGGTATATAAATTTCTTTTGTAAGAATGTTCTTGCTTCACACGAGCTGTGTTATAGTTCTTATTGTTTGTCTTTTAAGATATTACTACTATAATAAAAACGAAAGGAAGCTGTGTACACAGAAGACTTACGACTGCTCTGTATCAATGCTTCCTTATGGAGCAGTTAAGCTCAGCCTCTAGAGAATGCAGCACTGTCGACAAAACTTTGATATGGGAGAATTTCTAGAGAATTTGCCTCAGTGTCACGTCTTCCTTGAACGGACTCTTAGCCCATTCCTACTATCGTGCAGTTGGGGTACTTTATGTGAAGAATAAAAATATTTATATGAAATTGTTCATTTACTTATCCTGGCATTTTGAAGACTGGTGATTTGCATATGGTGTAAAACCTCATCTTTCCTTGCAATTTAGAAGAAAAACATTTTGAATGTTACCAACAAGGGGGACTCTTTACAACTGTCAAAAAATAAAAATTCAGTAATATTAAGTAATTTTTATTTTCAATACTTTTAGACATTCTTTATATACACAATCCTTAGCATATAAGTAATTAGTTTCCCTTTATATCTTATGTAGTGTGAAAATGTGTTCCATTTAAATGAAAGTTTGTTTAATCTTAAAGACATTTTTTTTCCAGAAATGTGAAGTACATTTTTTAAGAGGCTGGCATGAAGTACTTGTCTCCCAGTACCGAGGGTTAAATGATTGAAGATACAGATTCAACTATTTGAATTAACAACCTGCAATTGTGTGGAGTATACTTTCTAGGGAAAGGCAATATAAAAGACTACGTCTTACATGAATGAGAAGCTGTGCCTAAATTATTTACTTAATTTTATCATTCAAGACGTGGCATAATTTAAAGATATGGTGAGTTAAAATTCCCCATCAATCCACAATTAAAATTCCCCATCAATCCACAATTAAAATTCCCCATCAATCCACAATTAAAATTCCCCATCAATCCACAATTAAAATTCCCCATCAATCCACAATTAAAATTCCCCATCAATCCACAATTAAAATTCCCCATCAATTGTACAGATAGTTTTCGAAAAATCTGGAAACATTTAAAATGGCTGTAGTAATTTCGTAATTACGACAAAGCCCAACGTCTCGCACGCAGAACCCTGTTCTAGAGCTGCGTGTACTTTGCTTTTGAGTTGGAGAGGCGCGCCAGCTGTTGTCTGACGCCGCGCCGCAGTGGCATTGTCCGCCGGCAGGAGTTGTCGTCGGCAGTCAGGGCTTGCCTCTCTGGGGCTGTCCGGCGCTGCCGCTGGGCAGGATGGTGGGCGGCGCGCCCCTGCAGGGCGAGGGCGGCAGCAGCACCAGCCGCGCGCGCTCCCACGGGCTGCCCGGCGCCTCAGAGCGGGGCGCACGGCCCAGCAGCTTCCGCAGCGGCTGCAACAAACAAGGTACCTGCAGTGGCAAACTCCATAAGCTGACACTGAACTCCTCACTAGCAACCCGCGCGGGTCTATACCGATCGATCAAAAAGTCAGTATAAATTTGAAAACTTAAATTACGGATTAATCATACAATGTAGTCCGTGGTCGATGGATAAAACTAACGTTTCGTCTACAGCTGCGGAAGGCATCTTCGGAGGCTAAGTGGCAACTGCGAAGGGGCCTCGAGGGAGCGCCGCATATATAGATACTGTAGGGGGCGCCGCATATATAGATACTGTAGGGGGCGCCACAGTATATCACGTGACGTAGGCTGAGCAACTATCTCTGGTAATGCCAACCCTATTACTAGACGAAGATCGATTGTTAACGTACTTCTGCAACGCTGAATTCCAAATCTTGTCTAATTTAATACCTTCCTCCTTTCTGTTGAAATTATTACGATGTTTGTAAATTTCAATGGCTTCTCTGTACGTACGAGCATAATAGAAGTTTTATCAAAAGCAATTTCAAATTTAATTTAGACGAGTGTTGACACCTTATCGTAGTTCCGATATACACTTGTCCACAACTGCAAGGAATTTTACACACACCCGGTGTGAACACAAGAGAAACTGCCGCCTGGGACATACACAGAAATCGGCCGTAGCGGAGCATGTTTACCAAGAGGGCGACCATCGAATTAAATTTAACAAGACCAGTGTTTTATCAAAAACTTATTATGATCGCACATACAGAGAAGCCATTGAAATTTACAAACATCGTAATAATTTCAATAGAAAGGAGGAAGGTGTTAAATTAGACAATATTTGGAATTCAGTGTTTCACAAGTACGTTAACAATCCGTCTTCCTCTAGTAATAGGGTGGCATTACCAGAGATAGTTGCTCAGCCGACGTCACGTGATATACTGTGGCACCTCACTACCTATATACGCAGCGCTCCCTCGAGGCCCCTTCGTAGTTGCCACTTAGCTTCCGAAGATGTCTTCCGCAGCTGAAGAGTAAACGATAGGGGAGAATTATCCATCGACCACGGCCTACCAGCCCGGAAATTTTAAGTGAAAAATCACGGAATAATGGAGATGGAGGCGTAAAAATTGACATGCTTGGAATGACGGACTAGAACCAAAAAAGTCCAAAAATGTCCGACAGATGGCGTTTCATCTGATCAGAAACGCAATAATTAGCATAACATTAAGACAAAGCAAAGATTTTTATTACAGGGAATGCTCAATTTGTTCATTCCTCAACAATAGCTATAGTCGACGAATGATGTGAACAGCACTATAAAGCACGTCCGGAGTTATGGTGAGGCATTGGCGTAGGATATTGTCTTTCAGGATCCCTAGAGATGTCGGTCTATCACGATACACTTGCGACTTCAGATAACCCCAAAGCCAATAATCGCACGGACTGAGATCTGGGGACCTGGGGGGCCAAGCATAACGAATGTGGCGGCTGAGCACACGATCACCACTCAAGAGATCTTTCACGTCTGGGGTGGAGCGCCATCCTGTATAAAAATCGTACGTTCAAACAGGTGTTTATCAACCAGGCTGCTGATTCGATTCCCTAACATACCGGCGTACCTCTCACCCGTCACGGTAGCAGTTACAAAACCAGAATCATGCACCTCCTGTAAGGAAAAAGGCCTGATAACGGTAGATTTAAATCCAACCTATACCTTGACTTTGGTTGTGCAATGGAGTTTCCACGACAGTTTTAGGATTTTCGGTAGCCCAAGTTTTGCAGTTGTGGACGTTGACACCCTCGGATCGTCGGTCCACGACATTAATCATCTTCCGTCTTCTTTTGACACAGCAAATGCCCTCCGCTTCTCTAAATCGCCAGGTAACAATTCATTATACCGATGGACTTTGTAAGGATAGCATCGGAGAGTACGCGTAAGTTCCAAACAGTAGCGGATGGAAAGTCGGTGCGATGTGCGACTTGCACGAGCGCCGACTTCCCAGTGCATAGACGAACCCCGCTAGTCTACATTTATTCCTGAACTGTCAGCAGCATTACGCCTTGTGATCTGTCTGCCACTATGGCGTCTATAGTCTAAACAACCCATGGCTTCGAACTTCGACATTCTCGCCACAGATACGTTTGTCGACGGACTTTTACCCGTTCCAATCCCCTTCCTATGGCGAGGGGATCGTAACGCTGAACTAGCACATTCCCTATTCTGATAATACAGCTTCACTAAAAGCGTCTTTTCAGGTAACGTCAACATGCTGCTACTGCTGGTGCATCTGCATCTCTCTCTCTCTCTCTCTCTCTCTCTCTCTCTCTCTCTCTCTCTCTCCAGCTTTTATACACGACTTTCATGCGCAGTCACTTATGTTTTGCTGTTCAGCAGCACCATCTGACAAATTTTTTTTGTTCTAATAAAACCTTTGTCATTCCAATCATGTCAATTTTTACCCTCTATCTACATTATTCCGGGATTCATTAAGTTTTCTAATTTATACTGCTTTTGATCACCTGTGATATTGAAATTGAGGTGTGTGCCGAAACATCGCAAAGGAATAGTCTTTGTATGTGGAAGTGGCTATCAGTCTCCCACTGCGCACTACGGTGGTAGAGGGTTGATAACGCTAAGGGGCGGAAGATATGGGAGTTTAAAATTAGACTTATATAAAATTCTACGTGTGGGTGTCTTTTTGCTCTTCAGCAAAAACTACGCAATGGAGACGATCTCGGTTGTACAAAGTCTGTTTTACACCAGAGCAGTTTTCTATAACTATATGAGGGTGGAAGATAGTGGTTGAAAGTCGTCAGCTTACATATAATTCGTACACAATAGTAAATAAGTTATATACAGAGAAACGTAATGCACATTCGTCAGTCTTTCTGCTACGAGCGTACGAATATAAAATGCGTATTGTAGTTT
The DNA here is from genome assembly GCA_026315105.1 of Locusta migratoria. NCBI lineage: Eukaryota > Metazoa > Arthropoda > Insecta > Orthoptera > Acrididae > Locusta > Locusta migratoria. Next base: position 273,652,228 of record CM048744.1, on the reverse strand, counting down.
GACAAGTAAAACTACCAGGATGATGCCAAAGCGTAAGAAAGAAATTTCGCGGTCTCGATCCGTTTCTAAAAGACGGAACGGCACTGTAGGTGAATCACTGACGATAGAAACTTTAAATTTTTAGACTTACTCTGTAGGCATCAGCATTTTTTCCGATATTCCTACCCATAAGGGGGTGAAATAGGGGATGAGTGGTGTTTTGAAAATACGTTGCTAGTCAGATAATTTTGAAGCAAGAAATAGAAAACTCCTGTCTTACATTTTTGATTGGAATTTCAAAAACATTTGTTTCGATATTTTTGGAAGTTCAACCACTACGTGGCTGAAATAAGGGAAAATTTAAGGGTGCTCCTAGAACTATTTTGATACTAGAAATGCGAAAATTTGTTTGGAACCATGGTTAGAATTTTTAAAAATGTGGATGTTTTGATTTCTGCCACCAATGATGCATTAGGGGGTGTCAAGTTGCATCGAAATACTTTATTACGAAGGCAATTTAAGCTAAATCTATGGAAATTTATATTTAGAATTAGAAACAACCAATGCAGACGATCCAGTCTAAGCGTGCTAAGCCGCAGAAATTGAGCTATTTTAGATCTATGTATGCACGTATTTCATTCTTAACTGTTCTACATGTTTATCTCAACGCATACATTCATGAAAACAATTTCCCGCTTGATACTTATGTTATCCTTAACTGTGTCCTACAAAAATTTAATTTTCCAGATTTGTAGAGCAAGATTTGGAAACTGACTCCCATGAATTAATAACGTTTGAATGAAGTCCAGTAAATCAGGCGTCGCGCGATTTGGATGTTCTTGTGACTCATCTTGTGGCGTCTATTCGCTGCAACGCCGGCGTTCTCCGCCAAGTCGCGGCGCCACTAGAAAACGCGGTAACTCTGTAGTACTTCGACCGCCGGGAGCGCATCAAGTCTCGTTACCTCCTTGCCTTGCTTCGCGCGCTGGCCAAACTGAAGACGGGGCCTCGCGAACATATGCCGGGCACCACAGCCACGACATCAGGAGTCAGTCAAGGAGTGTGTGTAGCCGTGAGTACGAAGTAGAGCTACGAGTAGCACAGTTCCAGGAGATCCCTCTGCAGCTAGCTGCAATCTAAGTCAGCACAAGCCGGAACAGTATAGATGTCTTATTGCTACATTGCAGAACTTAGTACTATGCACTAGGCATAAGTATACCACAAGCACATCACAAAGAAGAGCGTTAATGTTATCAATAAAGTTAATGTGGATTAATGATGTTCTTGTAAGTTTCGTATTTTATTACAATAAAATTTTATAACTATTTTGTGGATAATAGACTTACCCTCTTAGTTTACGAATAAACTCTAGCTATAACGTACCGAGAGATGGGTCAGTTTATGTGATACCGTATGAACTAACGTAGGTGGCTTTTGTCACCATAAATTATTCCTGGCAAAATATTTATACCAAATTTGGTTGAAGTCAGTTCTTAGTTTAGGAGCAGATATACAATATCGCATGATGCGGCCGTTTTTCATGGATTTCTATGACATCATTCCTCCTGACGTTTATGTCTTAGGTGGTTCTTACTGACAACGATTGTTACCTGATAGGTAAATCTGTACCATGTTTTGTTGAAATCGGTCCAGTAGTTTAGGACGGAACGGAACAGTTTCTTTTATAGGATGTATAGATTTAAATCCTAATACCACTGTGTAACGTATTTAAAAGTTTACGGGCTGATCGTATAAACAGTGACATCAGATCTGACATTAGGTGAGAAATTAGACTTCCCTCAGTCGTATAACGCTAAATCAAGGTCCACCCAAGCTGCCTAAAACAAATAAGGTCGGGCAGTGAACTGTTCTGCTGTTGGCTGAGGCTACGACGTCTAACAGTGGCTGCAGTGGGAACAGCTCTAAAATTTAGCCCACCTATTTGTGTAATGTATTTTGAAGTATTTTTCAGTTTCTTCTGAAGTAACTAGACTTGCTGTTCGGCTATTCCTAGTATTCGTAAATTCTGCTGCTTGTCAAACATTCTGACACTGATTTAGAAAACTATCATCTATCGATTCTAGACAGAAAAATAAATGCTTTGTGCAATCTGTTTTTGCAGATCTTCCGAACGAAATGTTGTAAATGAGCATTTAATTTACGGACTTGGATCTGAGAAAAAGTTTAGTAAACAAGATTTATGTAAGGCTTATTTTTATTTTGTAAGTATTGAAAAACTAAACTTTAACATATGGGCACTGTCGTTCCCCGTTTCCGCCTGTATTTTCATCACTTAAATACCTGGGTACTAACGAACTGAGGTATTGCTATATCGCAAGATTGACACTGAAAAAGGAGTACAATATAGGTGAGTTTTTACTTGAGAAAATTTTAGATTTTCTGTGAAACGGCACGAAGTTAATTACCTGCTCTTAATTCCATGCACCTGTTTTTGAGATGAGTGTCTCATCTGCAATGACGCTACCGAATACTGTAAAGATACTTTGGATCAGTCATTACAATTCACTTCATCCGTGACAATGTTAATCTACATCCGATGTCTAAGGTTATAAAATTAAAACTTCAAGTTCGATAAAACGTTCTTTCCTACATTCTGTTGGCTTCGATGTACTGCTACTGGCGGTACCATCAAAATCAAAGGCAAATTACAGGACGCATACGCCTCATTCTTTATCACCCTTTTTTCCGCTAAATTTAGCAATTCTACACGCAGACCCCGGGCAATCTGCGTCTTGGAAACGGCGAGAGGATATCTTAGCATTTTCAACATTTACGTAGCCTTTCTTATACCATATGGAGAGAAATCTTTTACAGTTTTCAATCAGGTGGGAAACAGTGAAGCACGTCTATTTGTATTTCGACTGCCGCGCGGGAATGGCCGCATGGTCTGAGTCGCCATTTCACAGATTGCGCGGCTGCTCCCGTGAAAGGTTGGAGCTCTCCATAAGTAAGTACTTTGTAAATGTAGGTACCAATGACCTCAACCGTTTGGTCCCTCAGGATTAAAAACTATTTTCGATTGTAAGCATTACAGGAAGAAACAGCACTAAATCAACTTTCAATGGAATATTATTCACTAAATATCTCTACAGCAAACACGAAATCACGAAGCCACGAACAGACGGATGTACACGCACGTCAAGTGTTCCTGCGTGACTTCATGCCCAGAACGAGAAATATGACTGCTTCTGCTCAGTAGTTACTGCGAGGCTCTTTTTTCGATCGCACTGTAGCGGCATGATCTTTACTTTTGTAATGTGTGCTAAAATCAAAGATGAACATTATGTTCTCTGAAATTAAAATTTTTGCACATTAATCAAAATAGTTTTTAAAACCTTACGGCCCACCATTAAAGGTAAAATTCTCATGAATTGGACTTTAAGAAGAATTTCCATTACTACTGCCCCAAGACGCAAAACTTAATATTTATATACGGTGTCCACGACTGCATTTTTATAGCTCGACTTCTAAATACCTTATACGAAAAAATGATCAGTCTGGTTTTAGTACGTTTAATTCACCTATAGAGCTCAAGAATACCATCACACTAAACCAAAAACCCCCAATCACATCTAACAAAACACTCCCCAGTAATATCCAAATTTAAATATTAAATTAGGTTCATATTCGAATACAACACAGTGCGAGCAGAAAAAAAAATAAAGAATCTCTGAGCCAAGTACAATCAAAATGCAAACTAAAACTAAACAATACCATACAATCCAGGACACTGCATATTACACAGTAATAGCTCGCCCATTTTCGTAGTGAAGACCCTAAAACCTATCCACCCAACCCAAATAGCACCCGTGATTCATAAATATACGAAACAAAATAGAAAGTACGAAAGCGAATGCTAGGACAAACTTTCAACAATCCACCTATAAATCTCCGATGTTACCAGACCCTCAAATTTTATCTTCTGAAAAGGCTTCAATAAAAACTCCATACTTATCGTAATATTTCGAAAGAGAATGCGCTTTTTTCCGTCTGCAGGCAACAGATTTTACAGCCCCTAATTCAGGCCGGAAGACATGGCATTGGCTTCAGTTTCGTGAAACATACCCACAATCCAATGCTTTATTCTTCAAGACGTCTCTAGTTTTCACAACTCTACCCCCTGTCTCACTCCGCAGAACATCCCTGCAAACTGAAATGCAAGTGTGTTGTCACCCTTTATTATGAAAAATTGTAAGATTTTAACAAAAACCATAGGTGGAAACTAATGGAATTTAAAATCTGTTTCCTTTTGGAACGCAGCATATCCTAACGTATTCAGTGTCCGTCTATTTCCTACGAACATTTCACTTGCAGTAGTTAATAGCTCCGATTGATCCAAGCCAAATTCCTTCTATTTTATGTTTGGTTATGTTGCCACCTTCCGTAGCAGCCGTTGAAATTGACTAAGATGTATTCCGTCGTGTGCTGACTGCAATGAAGACATTTATAAATAAAATTCTTGAAATACTGCAGATCGATTTTATTTTCTAGGACATGACTGGTTTCGGGACAGCTGCCCATCTTCATACCAAATCCATGAAATTACCGATAACCTGCCGCGTGACGACTTAACATTCGTTCATCATGCGACAGGTTACTCTAACTTCATATACTTCGTTTTAAGATGGGCATCTTTCCCGAAACCGGTCAGGTTCTAGAAAATAAAAGCGATCTGGAGACATTAAAGAATTTTATTCATATGACGATCGTGGTGGGTGGTGGTGGACATGAGGGACCAAACAACGAGGTCATCAGTCCCTTCAACCTCAAATTGAATACGCCATGGAACTCGACAAAAAATAAGTGAAAGCCAAAAGACCATTACACTAGGAAGTAAAATCGACTCGTCAACAAGACTAAGACCAACCCAGGGCAGCAAATGCTACAGTGTCCGAACCCACAGCTCTGGAAGCGACCTCTAGCCTTAACCACAAGGTACTAATGGCACAGTGGTCAACGTATCATAGCTCCAGAGCAGGGAGAAATAAAACTACATTAAACTGTAAAAGAGTGGGGGGGGGCTGATGGGGATAAGGCTCTAAACCCCACAATCAGCCAAGAATCACAAACCCACTCACCCCGAACAAGCGAGTCCTAGAGCTGACAATAAAATCTACTTTCACGGAGGAAGGCAAGGACGCGATCAACCATCCGTGGGTCATCCGCCAAAACTGAAGGCAATGCAGGCGGTAGGCCATAGTCGCCACGGAGTGTGGAATGGAGAGGACATTCAGTCAGAATATGAGACACGGATTGTACGGCTCCACAATCACAATGTGGTGGATTGTCATTTCGTAAAAGAAATCCATGGGTCAGCCTGCAGTGTCCAAGACGGAGGCGACAGAGGACAATTGATTCTCTCCGGGAAGGGCGTAAAGATGAACTCCAAGCTGCAGTCGTATCCTTGATGGTGCGGAGTTTATTGGAAGGGGCAGTAGCTTTCCAACTGCTATCCCATGAGGAGTGAAGCAAAGATCTGATCTGCACCCGCAGATCCGCACCCGGAATTTGGAAGGGAGACGGGCAGCGAGTAATTGCCGATCTAGCCAACTGGTCAGCTACTTCATTCCCTGTAATACCAACATGGCTTGGCACCCAGAGAAAGGTAACTGAGCAGGCAGCACGATGGAGGTCAGCAAGGAGTTCATGGATGGAAATAACTAAAGGATGGGAGGGGAAACAACGATCAATGGCCTGCAGACTGCTCATGGAGTAAGCACAGATTAAACCACGTTCCACGGCAGAACGTTTAATAAAACAGAGGGTTCTATAAATCGCCATCAGCTCTGCCGTAAACACACTGCATGCCTCTGGCAGAGAATGGCATTCCGCCCCAACAGGAGACGTAAAAGCATATCCGGAGTGGCCCGCTGTTTTCGAGCCATCAGTGTAGAAGATAGAGGCTCCCTGAAACTCTTCTAGTACTGGGCGCACCAGACGCCGAAAGACCATGGGGGAAATTAAAGCTTTTGGGCCCTGGAAGAGATCCGTCCGAATTAGTGGTCGCGGCACCATCCACGGAGGTGTGCGTGCAGTAAAATGGGGGGCGCAATCTAGCGAAGGGAAATGGAAATCCCGGCAAAGAGAGGCAAGCCGCAGTCCGACGGGAAGGCCCGCCCGCGGCCGGGTATCAGGGGGTCGAAGCCCTTCATATGCAAAAAGAACCTGGTAAGCGGGATGAGCAGGATATTGCCGGATGGCGATGGCATAAGACGCCAGAAGCTGATGCCGCCTGACCTGAAGAGGGCAGATTTCCGCCTCAACAAGGCGACTGTCGACCGGGCTAGTCGGGAATGCACCTGTAGCCAAGCGGACACCATAATGGTGAACCGGGTCTAATAATTTCAGGGCAGAAGGAGCTGCCGAGCCATAAACTTGACACCCATAGTCCAATCGGGACAAGATTAGAGCCCGATAGATACGGAGGATAGTTGTTCGGTCTGCACCCCAAGATGAATGAGCAAGGAAACGTAGGGCATTGAGTTTCCTCATACAACTAATCTTTAGGTGGCGAATATGGGGCACCCAAGTCAATTTTTTGTCAAAGAGAAGACCCAGGAAACGATGCTGTGCTACAACTTCCAGGCGCTGATTACCCAAGAACAGTTCTGGATCAGGGTGAACTGTAGTACGACGACAAAAGTGCACCGCCCTCGTTTTTGATGAGGAAAACTGGAAACCATGGGACGTAGCCCACACTGAAGCCCGCCGAATGGCGCTCTGGAGCTGACGTTCAGTAGAGGCTAATGAGTAGGAGCTGTACCATATGCAAAAGTCGTCGACATACAATGCCGGGGTTACCAGTGACCCAACAGAGCTCACCAACCCATTGATGGCGATTAGAAAAAGTGTAACACTCAACACTGAGCCCTGGGGGACACCGTTCTCCTGTATCCGAGGGGAGCTAAAGGAAGAGCCAACTCTGACACGGAACAGGCGGTGGGATAAAAACTGACGGATAAAAATTGGTAAGGAGCCTCTGAGGCCCCAGTCATGAAGAGAACGTAAAATATGATGACGCCAAGCAGTGTCGTACGCCTTATGCAGATCGAAGAAGACTGATACCAGATGATGTCTTTTAGAGAAGGCCTGTCTGATCGCAGTCTCCAGTCGAAGTAAATGGTCAATAGGGGATCGTCCCTCCCGGAACCCACACTGGTAAGGTGAGAGAAGTCCCCGGGATTCAAGAACCCAGCATAATCTGCGGGCTACCATCCGCTCAAGTAGTTTACAGGGGACACTTGTCAGGCTTATTGGTCGATTACTGTCCAGCGCCGACGGGTCCTTGCCAGGCTTGAGGGCAGGGACCACAATACTCTCCCTCCACTGGGAGGGGAACACCCCTTGAAGCCAAATACGGTTAAAAACTTTTAGGAGAAATTGTCGTTGAGAGGGGTTAAGGTGTTTCAGCAATTGATTATGGATATCATCAGGGCCAGGTGCTGAATCACGAGAAGAGGAGAGGGCCAGCGACAGCTCCCAGTCAGTAAAAGGTTCGTTATTTTTTTTTTTTTTTTTTTTTTTTTTGTGGTTTTAGGGCGCACAACTTCTATGGTCATTAGCGCCCAGCCAAGAACATAGATTCGCTATGATCTAAAAAAATGTAGACTGTCAGAACATCAACAAGAGGCTAAAAACGAAAGATAAAAGACAATTAAAAGAGTTAAATATCCTTGGATAAGTTGGCCAAGTTGATAAAACGCAAAACTCGAGCAGCTGCTCGTCTGTCATCAGCTAAAATTTCCTCCAGAGTAGACGGAAAGTGAAGGGCTACACGGAGATGATTAAAATTAACACAAGTCAGTAAAACATGTCGCACTGTCAGCAGTTCACCGCAGGAGCATAGCGGTGCAGGTTCGGCGGATAGCAAGTGACGGTGGCTGAAACGGCAATGACCGATCCGCAACCGAGCCAGGATGACCTCCTCCCGCCGAGAGGGGCGTGAGGATGTCCTCCAAGCGGTCGGGATCGGTTTGACAGTTCGCAATTTATTGTTGTACAGTGAAAGCCACACACTGTGCCATTGCGACACGATACTCCGGCGAAGAGCCCGTTGAACATCGTCCGATGGGACGCAAAAGGTAGCCATGCGAGGCAAAAGAGCTGCTGCCTTGGCTGCTGTGTCGGCGGCCTCATTCCCGGGCACACCCACATGGCCAGGGACCCACAGGAAAGAAACGTGACAGCTGTCATCCGCCAGCAACTGGAGGGAGCGTTGGATCCGATACACGAGAGGATGGTTCGAGAAAGGGTCCTTAAGACTCTGCAGGGCACTAAGGGAGTCAGAACATATGGCATAGAAAGGGTGGCGGTGGCGGCAGGTATACAAAACGGCCTGGTGGAGGGCGAAAAGCTCAGCCGTGAAGTTTGAGCACCGGTCAGGGAGCTTGTATTGGAAACGGTTGTCCCCGACGACGAAGGCAGATCCGACACCGGCAGTGCTTTTGGAACCATCAGTGTAAATAAATACGGCATTATCGAACCGCGAACGGAGTTCGACTAGCCTCGAGCGAAATACCAAATCCGGAGTGCTCTCCTTGGGGAGCGAACTAAGTTCGAGGTGTGTGTGAACCTGGGCCTGATGCCACGGTGGCAATGGGCTTTCGCTCAACCGAAGGGTGGAAGGAAGGGTAAAATCGAGCCGCTGTAGCAGGCGGCGAAACCGAACTCCCGGTGGAAGCAAGGCAATCGCAGACAACTGATATTGGCGATCGAGTGAGTCGTCAAAAAATAATCTGCAAGATGGATGGTTGGGCATCGACCGTAGGCGGCATGCGTACCGACACAAGAGTATGTCACGTCGATTGGTCAAGGGTAATACAGCAGCCTCGGCATACAGACTTTCAACAGGGCTGGTATAAAATGCACCGGTCGCCAGACGTAATCCACGATGGTGGATAGAGTTGAGACGGCGGAGAATCGACGGCCGTGCTGAAGAGTATACAAGGCTTCCATAGTCGAGCTTCGACTGAACAATGGCCTGGTAAAGGTGAAGCAGGACGGTACGATCCGCTCCCCATGACGTGCCACTGAGGACACGAAGAACGTTAAGGGATCGGGCACAACGGGCAGCCAGGTAGGACACGTGTGTGGACCAGCAAAGTTTCCGATCCAACATGAGTCCCAAGAATTTTGTAGTCTCCACGAAAGGGAGAGCAACAGGGCCGAGACGTAGAGAAGGTGGAAGAAATTCCTTGTATCTCTAGAAGTTTATACACACAGTTTTCTCAGTGGAGAATCGGAAGCCGTTTGCGATGCTCCAGGAATATAGACGGTCAAGACAGCGTTGAAGACAACGCTCCAAGAGACACGTCCGCTGGGCGCTGCAATAAATTGCGAAATCGTTAACAAAAAGAGATCCGGAGACGTCGGCTGATAGGCAATCTACGATCGGATTGATTGCAATGGCAAAGAGCGCCACACTCAAGACGGAGCCCTGTGGTACCCCATTCTCCTGGCAAAAGGTATCTGACAAAACAGAGCCCACCCGTACCCGGAACTTGCGATCCGCCAAAAACGCTTGAATGAAAAGAGGAAGGCGGCCCCGAAGGCCCCATGTGTGCAATGTGCGGAGAATGCCCGCTCTCCAACAGGTATCGTATGCCTTCTCCAAGTCGAAGAACACTGCTACTGTTTGACGCTTCTTTAGAAAGTTGTTCATAATGAAGGTCGACAACGTAACGAGGTGGTCAGCAGCAGAGCGGTGTTGACGAAAACCGCATTGGATATTAGTCAGGAGGCGGCGAGATTCGAGGAGCCAGACCAACCGAGCGTTAACCATGCGTTCCATCACCTTACAGACGCAGCTCGTCAGAGAAATGGGGCGATAACTGGAAGGAAGGTGTTTGTCCTTCCCTGGTTTGGGGATGGGGACAACAATGGCTTCACGCCAACTTGTGGGAACATGACCTTCAGTCCATATGCGATTGTAGGTACTAAGAAGAAAGCACTTGCCCGCAGGAGAGAGGTTCTTCAGCATCTCAATATGAATGGAATCGGGCCCGGGAGCAGAAGACCGGGACAGGGCGAGAGCACGATCTAGCTCCTGCATGGTGAAGGCGACGTTATAATTTTCACGATTAAAAGAGCGGAAAGAAGGCGGCCGTGCCTCCTCTACCTGTTTGCGAGGGAGAAAGGCAGGGTGGTAATGGGCAGAGCTCGAAACCTCCGCAAAGAAACGACCCAATGCGTTTGAAACATCAGCTGGGTCCACGAGGACTGCGTTCTCCACGGTCAGGCCAGGAATCGGGGAGTGGACCTTGATGCCGGACAAACGGCGTAGGCCACCCCAGACAACCGTGGAGGGAGTAAAACGGTTAAAAGAACTAGTAAAAGCAGTCCAGCAAGCTTTCTTGCTGTCGTTTATGATACGACGGCACTGCGCTCTCATACGTTTGTAATTGATGCAATTCTCCAAAGTTGGGTGGCGGCGGAAGGTGCGTAAAGCCCGGCGCCGGGCTCTAAGCGCGTCGCGGCAGGCTGCAGTCCACCAAGGGACCTGGACACGACGTGGAGAAGAGGATGTACGAGGTATGGAACGTTCAGCAGCAGTGAGAATAACCTCTGTGAGGTATTCGACCTGACTGTCAGAGTTGGGAAAATTCTGATTGTGAAAAACAGCCATGGAAGAATAAAGCCCCCAGTCGGCTTTAGAAATGTTCCAACTGGTGGGACGTGGAGATGGGGAATGATGTAGGAAGTGGATGATACAAGGGAAATGGTCACTCGAGTACGTGTCAGAAAGTGCATACCACTCAAACCGACCGGCAAGCTGAGGAGTGCATATTGCGATGTCTATATGGGAATAAGTGTGTGTTGTGTCAGAAAGGAAGGTCGGTGCACCGGTGTTGAGGCAGACAAGATCGAGGTGGTGGAGAATGTCCACCAAAAGGGAGCCTCTCGGACAAGGTGCCGGAGAGCCCCATATGGGGTGGTGGGCATTTAAATCGCCTACCAACACGAAAGGTGAAGGGAGCTGGTCAACAAGGTTTAGCACATCTGCCCTAGTAAGGGCAGATGACGATGGCGAATATATATTACAGAGGGAGAAGGTAAATGTGGATAAGGTGATGCGGACGGCAACTGCCTGTAGGTGAGTGTGCAAGGAAATGGGATGGAAATAGACGTCGTCTCGAAGGAGCATCAGAACCCCTCCATGGGCTGGGACACCTTCCACGGGTGGCAGGTCGAACCGCACAGAGGTGTAGTGTGGAAAGTCTGCACGATCACGTGGACGCAACTTAGTTTCCTGGAGGCAGACTAGAAGCGGGCAGTGCAATCGAAGGAGTAGTTTTAACTCCTCCCGATTAGAACGAATGCCGCGAATGTTCCATTGAAGGAGCGCCATGATAAAAAAGAGAAGAAATAAGGATAAAACCAAGTAGCGAGCGGGGTCACCTCGACGGCCGCTGAGGACCGGATTTCGAGGGAGCACTGCTATCGCTGTCTGGGGGCAAAGGGTCATGTTCCATTGGTTCGACCGACGCGCCTGCCACCTCCCTGAGTTGATCAGGAGGGGCAGTTTCCACCGCCGGTAAAGGGCCGGGCGCCCGGCAAACGGAGCGTCCCGGTGAAACAGAAGACGGCCGAGGCCGGCAACTGTTGGACGGCGTGACAGATGGGTCACGCCTCGGCGGGGAAGGAGAGGAACTCTTTTTCTTGTCAGCTCTTCTGGAAGAGTGACGGCGGGAAGAGGCAGTAGACGGTTGGGAAGCCTGAGAACGCAGAAAATCCTCACGGACGGGTTCCTTTTTCAAGGTCCGGGCATCTTGTTTAGGTGCCCGCGGTTTACTAGAGTTTGACGAAGACTGTACCCTAGAAGCAGCAAGAGGGAGCGGGGACGTGGAACGGGCAATCTTCGGGCTGGCGGATCGCACAACTGTGTCAGCGAAAGTCACATGTCTGGGTACTGGAATCCTTGGTAGGTCGAGTTGAGGTGAGTACCTTACTGTATGTACCCGCTGGGAGGACAGTGGGCTTTCGACTCGCCAACAACTTACGAGCGGCAGATGTCGATACCTTCTCCGTAACCCGAATTTGCTGGATTACCTTCTCATCCTTGTATACAGGGCAGTCGCGAGAGGAAGCCGCATGGTCACCGTTGCAGTTTAGGCAGTGAGGGGACGGAGGTGGGCAATCCCCCTCATGGGCGTCCCTACCACAAGTGACACACTTTGCTGCATTTGGGCAATGTTCACGGGTATGGTTGTACCTGTGGCACTGAAAACAGCGCGTTGGGTTAGGTACATAAGGGCGGACGGAGATGACTTCATACCCTGCTTTGACCTTCGACGGGAGGTCAACTTTGTCAAACGTCAAAAACACAGTACGAGTCGGTGTCAGATGGTTATCGACCTTTTTCATGACCCTGTGGACGGCTGTCACACCCTGATCGGACATATACGATTGGATATCTTCATCAGACAACCCGTCAAGGGATCTCGTGAAGACTACCCCCCGTGACGAGTTGAGTGTGTGGTGCGCTTCGACCTTAACTGGAAAAGTGTGCAACAACGTAGTACGTATCAGTTTTTGGGCTTGGAAGGCACTTTCCACTTCCAGCAACAATGTGCCATTGCGCTGACGTGAACAGGTTTTAACAGGGCCAGCAATTGCATCTACACCTTTCTGTATAACGAAAGGATTGACAGAATTGAAATCCTTTCCGTCGGTGCGAGAGACAACCAGAAATTTAGGTACATTAGGCAGAGTCTTTTTAGGCTGAGGCGAGTCTAACTTACGTTTATGGGTCAACGTCACGAAAGAAGATAAGGAAGTCATCGCGGAAGTGTCCCCCGTGATTACCGGCGTCTCCGATGGCGCGCTCCTTCCTAGTGGGGGCCCTCTCCGAGGGCTTACCCGCCTTAGGTGATTGTTCACACCTCCCGAGAACTGACGGAGGGACCAATCGGCACGTTCGGAAGGTACCAGCTCGGGTAATCACCCCTCCCTGGGCCTGGCCTTTACCAGGGGGTACGTACGTGCCTTACTTGTCTACCCGGGGCGGGGAATTACGCGTTACCCCGTCACCTGCTACGCACGATAATGCGTGGGTCGGCCTTCAGACACGCACAGGGAGGAAAGAAGAAGAGGATAGGAAAGGAAGAGAAAGAAGGAAAGAAAAGAAGTGTCTCAAACGCCGAGGCGGAGACTAATGAGGAGAAGAAGGCTAGGAGAGTTCAAGGAGAGAAAGACAGAAAACGAAGGGTAAGAAAGGAAGGAACGAAGGAAGAAAAACCACAACAAGAACCACCGTATCTCACGAAATATGCCCGTCTCCGGGCGAAGGCATAAACCGGGAGGGAAAGTGAAGCAGCCTGGGGCAGAAGAAAGGCTGCTCCGGCTCGGGGCCCCGTGCGCGCCACACGTACCCACAAAAGAACTGTGGGCCCCCTGGGGGGAAAAGGTTCGTTATATGGTTCCACCTGGTGAGAAGTAAAGCCTAATTTGAAGGTTTCGGCCTGGTGTTTCTGAAGGAGAAAGGTCGCCGGATATGAAGTTGTCGCCGAGACATTGGCGAAGTGAGTTGCAAGATGTTCTGCAACAACAGATGGCTCCGTGCAGACCCCATCAGGCAGGGCAAGACCAGGGACGGAAGACGGCCGCCAGCTACCTTGGATAGATCGGAGCATAGCCCACACTCTTGTCAATGGGACAGAAGAACCCAGCGAGGAGACAAAATGCTCCCAGCATCTCCGCTTACTTTGTTTGATTAAGTAACGAGCTCTGGCACGCAGACGTTTGAAATTTATTAGACCAGCGAGCGATGGGTGGCGCTTAAGATGTTGCAAGGCCCTTCGGCGCTCGCGAATGGCTGCGGCAACAGTTGCATTCCACCAAGGGACAGGCCGGCGAGGAGGAGGGCCTGTCGGCCGGGGAACAGCGGCGTTGGCAGCTTGGGTGATCATGTTGGTCATTTGGCTTATAATATCTATACAGCCTGAGGGGGAAGATAGGAACACAACCTGGGATGTATATAGCGGCCAATTAGCACGACGGAATACCCAGCGGGGTACCCTGGCTCGTGGTAGGCGTGAGGGAAGTGAAAGGATCAACGGAAAGTGGTCGCTATCGCAGAGGTCGTCATACGCCGACCAGTGAAATAAAGGAAGGAGAGAAGGAGAAGTGAGAGAGAGGTCTATGGCAGAAAAGGTGCCGTGAGCGGCACTAAAATGAGTTGGGGAACCATCGTTGAGAAGGCTCAGATTGTGGTCAGCAAGAAACAGGTCTATGAGGCGGCCCCGGCTAGATGTATAAGCACTGCCCCACAAAGGATGGTGGGCATTGAAGTCCCCAAGGATGAGGTAAGGAGGGGGGAGTTGCTGAAGGAGGGCCACTAGGGACGTGAGAGTAGGTGGCCTGTCAGGTGGAAGGTAGAGGTTGCAAATGGTCAATGGAGTGTCCAAGTGAACCTGGACAGCAACCACTTCCAATGGAGTTTGGAGAGGAATCCAGGTACTGACAATATCTGTCCGGACCAAAGTACAAACCCCACCAGACGCCTGGAGGGGACCAACCCGGTTCCGACAAAAAGCACGGAACCCACGGAGGGTCGGTGAATGTGCATCCATAAATCTCGATTCCTGCAGGACGACACAGGCCGCAGAAGAGAGAGAGATTAGCTGTTTAATCTCCAAGAGGTGACGGTAGTAACCATTACAGTTCCATTGGATGATCACATCACGAGGATCTAGGCGGGAAGCGAAAGGCATAACGTCTGTCACGCTGCTTTGTCAGCGTCCGTCACCAAAGAAGAAGGGACAACATCCATAAATAGCTGATCAGCCTCGGGCTCAATGGGATGAGCGAGTTGCGAAAGCACAGTCGGCACCTCCGGTGGTACCGGAGGGGCTTTATCTTGTAACTTTGGTTTCTTCTTCTTCTTCTTCTTCTTCTTCTCCTTCTCCTTCTCTTTCTCCTTCTTCTTCTCTCGTGTGGGACGGGCAGGACCCACCCCAGAGAGAGGACTTTTGTCAGTTAGGTCTGGTACTGACGAGGATCGGGCGACCTTTGAACTCACTGACTGGGAGTCCGATGGCCGGCTGGAGGTCTAAGATCTCCGATCTGGGGAACGCCGGGACGGAAGGCCCTGAGATAGGGCACTGTCACCGGCAGGCGACGGAGAAGGGGTGCACTTCTCCGGCTGGGAAGGGGTGGGACACAAAGGGAGGGCTACAGGAGCTACAGGAGAGGGAGATGTGAGGGAGGGGTGTGGACGGGGTGTAGGGGGGAGATGGGAGTGGGAAGGGGAGGGTGAAAGGCTAGACGATAACGTCGTAGCGAAGGTCGTCGCCATTTGCACGGGATGCAGACGTTCATATTTGCTGCGGGCCTCAGGGTACGTCAAACGCTCCAGGGATTTGTACTCTTGTATCTTCTTTTCTTTTTTGAACATAGGGCAATCTGGCGACAGTGAAGAGTGGTGTTGACAGTTGACGCACACCGGCGGAGGAACACAGGGGCTCCCCTCATGTAGTGGGCGTCCACAATCACCGCATACTGGGACTGCTGTACAGCGAGAGGACATATGACCAAACCTCATACATCGAAAACACCGCATGGGAGGTGGAATGTAGGGCTTCACTTCACATCGATATATCATGATCTTGACCTTCTCTGGGAGTGTGTCCCCCTCAAAGGCCAAGATAAAGGCCCCAGTATCGACGCGGTTCTCTTTAGGTCCCCTCTGAACGCGGCGAACAAAATGTACACCACGCCGCTCGAGATAGGCCCTAAGCTCCTCATCAGTTTGAAGGAGGAGGTCCCGGTGGAATATCACACCCTGTACCATATTCAAGGATCTGTGCGGGACAATTGTGACTGGAATGTCGCCAAGGGTGTTGCAGGCGAGCAAAGCTTCAGACTGGGCTTCCGAGACTGTTTTAATGAGTAATGAACCAGATCTAAGCTTACCCATAGATTCCACTTCACCAAACTTGTCCTCTATGGTCTCGACAAAGAACAGAGGTTTGGTGGAAGTGAAAGTCCCTCCATCAGTCCTTGAGCAAACGAGATAGCGAGGAAAGGGTTTTGCTCCTAACCGGCGAGCCTGGCCTTCCTCCCAAGGGGTAGCAAGGGAGGGAAACATCCTCTTATCCGCAGTAACAGCATTAAACGATCTCTTCCTGTCTTGAGAGACGGCCGATGCACGACCATTTTGGAGTCTAACTCTTTTCATAGTGCTAGACGTCCGCCCTGGTGTCACCCACTCCGAAACCGGGGCTCTCTCCATGGGCGCCACCCAGCCTCAGCAAAGGCTACCTGGCACGATGGCCATTGCCGGGAGTTCTGATACCCCCGAGGACAGGCATCAACTCCTTGGCTTGCATGGAGAGGTCGCAGCTCAGACACCAGTAGTGTGATCCCTGTGGTGTCAGGGGGCTCAGCCAAAGGGTACATAACAGCCCCCCCACACGGACTGGCTACACGTGCTGGGGACCTAGCGGGGGATGGGGGCTACAGCGAGGAAAGGAAGTGGAAAGGAAAGGAAAGGATAGGACCCGCGCTGTAGGGGCTAGGTCGGGAGTTCTTCCCCAATTGGCTCACACATTATCGGACAATTTTGGTATGGAAGGTCAAACCCCGAGGGGGACCAAACTGGGCCAAAAACCGGTGTACACAGCAGACAAAACCAAAGTGCAGGACAATCGGTACCATGGGATAGCCAAGCCGTCATCCAGAGTACCACCGAGAGACGGTGTTGGAGAGGGTGGGAAGGAGGAATTGGGATGGGATGGAGGGGAACTAGGAGGGGTAATGCAGCCTGGGGAAAGCAGGAAAAAAGGCTGCAATGGCTCGGGGGCCCGTGCGCGCCACACACGTACCCACAAAAGAGCTGTGGGCCCCCTGGGGGGATATGACGATCGTGGAAACTAGCTCGAGACTAGCTTTGAGAAGACATTTATTTTACACTGGATGCATTTCACTTTCGATTTTAAAAGCTGCTTCTTGGTCTGTAATGATTGGCATATATAGATTAGAAAGTTTAATTGTTGTGCACGTTATACTTATGTTTTGCATGTCGACTGAAATTTAAGAACACCAAGGCCTAACGTACAGAAAAACTAACTTTTTAAGATTATATATCCTATCATTTACAGATCGCAGAAAATGATTTTAAAATAAACAACGATTAGCGCCTGGTTTAAAATTTCTTAATTGTGGTCAGCACAAGACTTAATACCTAATAGTTAATCCCTTATATTTTGACAGAACACGGAGCTACTACTGCGATCCAACATGAAAAATATGTATCTGACTCCAGACTTAATTGAACCGACAGCTTAGGCCATAACTTAATTCAGAATGTATATTAGTTCAAAATACCTATTAAATTATATACAAAAGGTATTTTCAAAACAAAAATGTAAATCTATCGGACCAAACTAAGGGGTCATCAGTCCGTAGCTTACAAACTACTTAAACCTAGGTAAACTAACCTAACGAAAAAAAACACACACACACACACACACACACACACACACACACACACACACACACACACACACCAGGGAGGACTCGGGGAGGACTAACCTCCACGGCGAGCAACCGCGCGCTCCGCAGCGAGGTGCTTTAGACCGCTCGGCTACTCCACCATACTAATTCTAACAAAGTATCAAATTCGAAAGCAGGTTCCCAAAATATGTCTTTGGCAATAACGCACTGTGTTGACTCAAAATTGACGTACGGCACAACATACAGACTCAAACCATGGTAAGATCCGAAAGTGGGTGCTTTGTAAGACTTGTCATTTCCTTTGATGTTGCCGAGAGACAATATACCACGCTCGAGCTCTTAGTTTGTCATCGTGCTACTTAAGGAACGTGAATCGTTCTTCAATCAGCTTCAAATGCCCATACTCAGTTTACTCGGGGTTAAATCTGACAAGACGGTGACGGCGTAGTGTACCAATGTGGCCACGACAGGGTGACTATGCGAGGTCAATTTACTGAACGGAGAAGTCACAGGCAAGATCCTATGAATCTCGAGCAGGAACAACTTTTCATTTTTAAGGTAATTCCCCTCATATGTGATTGCGTTTTCAAAGAGTATTCGGTTACAGTGCAGTTAATGAGTCAGCGACACGCGCTTTACGAGTAGATGTTGGCAACGGCGCGATGGATGCCGGGAGGTGAAGGCAGCCAATCAGGGGTCGCGTTCGGGCGCGTTTGATGTCTAGTAAATTTGGCATCAATTTTAAAAATGTTCTGGCGTCTGTGTGCAATGCTTTGGCAACCAAATTGATGTTTCATTTATAATCCGAATTGCGTTTTTTTACCGTTTTATTTACGATAGGCCTACATATTGGCGGCCCGAACGCAACTCCCGACTGGCTGCCTTCACCATCCGTCATCCATCGTGCCGTTGCCAACGTCTATACGTCAAACACCAGTCCAACTGTACTTTAACCCAGATAGCGCTGACGTTCTTCCAGAAGGAATTCGTACACAGTGTCATTTTATTTATTTGTACAGTCAGCTCCTATTGCAAATCAATTTTAGCTTGTATTGTTGATTGCTAAGTGGTTATATACAGCTGCGATGTTGAAATTCATATTTAAGTTTCTTCACTTTGAGACATTTATATGTGTATTTCCATCAAATGTTTTATTAATAATGATTCGTCAGATTATAATTATAAGACATTCATTTTGATGTCATTCCAGAAAGGGCAATATCGCAAAACTAATGACGTGGTTGTGAAAAAATCTACGATCTTGTGCAATCTTATGTAATTTTTTTTTAATTGTCTTAGGGCGCACAACTGCTGAGGCCATTAGCGCCCAACACTGCCCATAGTAAAATCGAACCGGGGTTATAACTTAAAATGGCTTTCGCCATATTTGCACGATGTATAAAAAGTAAAACTGTCAGCAGAATGCGGATCATCAGCTAAAATATCAGACATTTCAAATGGTAAACATAGATCATGACGGAGAGGACTAAAAAACAGACATTGCACTAAAAGGTGGTACACAGAAAAAGGTTCCTCACAGTGCTCACATAAGGCAGCACGATTACCACAAAGTTAATTCTGGTGGCTATAACGGCAGTGGGCCAGGACATTCTCCTCTCGACGAGAGGGTCGAGATCAGGCACAGGTTTAATGGCCCGCAATTTGTTCCCTGACAGGGAAAACCAATGTAAAAAAACCAACGGAAGATGATACGCCGGGAGACGCCAGCGCGAAGGTCATCAGAGCTAGTAGAAAAGGTAGACAGCCGAGGAAGGAGAACTGCTTCCTTGGCAGCCGTATCTGCAGACTCATTCCCAACAATCGCACGTGGCCAGAACCTACAGAAACGTCACAGTAGTTCTGCTCGCCGAAAGAGATAAGGCAATTGCGGATGCTTTGTACCAGGGTATGGACATGATACAGCGTGCTAAAGCTCAAAAGAGCACCCACAGTCCGAGCAAATGACTTATTGAGCGAATTTCGCCGGACGAATTGGGTGGCATGATATAATGCATACAGCTCAGCTGTAAAAATGGAACTCTACTCAGGGAGACGATATTTAAACGAGGCGTTGCCAAGTACAAAGGCACACCCAACACCCTGGTCTGTATTTGAGCCATCAATGTGGATGAACAAATTGTCAAATTTGAACCGGAGTGCGAGAAATTCTCTCCCGTAAACGAAACTAGGTGTGGAGGCCTTTGGAAGAGAATGAAGGTCCAAGTTAATACGGTAGTAGAGCGGACGGGTGACAGCAGTCTTATGCAGGTAATAACTTCTGAGAAAAAATTAAACCAAAAATAATTCCGCGCTTTCTGGGTTAACTAGGTATTCAACGGTCTTTGCCAATATCAGCAAACCTAAGCTGCCGCTGCCACAAACTAAACTGTACCTTACTCTGCAGTATTCCGTAAACAGTTTATTTCCTCCAGGGATTCCTATGAGTTCACTACGCATCTGATACCAACGTGTTCATCGAACCTAGTAGCCCGCATCAACTGCTACTCCTGTTCACTCTGAGTTGGTTACGTATGCTGGCTGGTTACTAACAGTACTCTAGAATGTCTCGCACTTGTCTGTTCAATGTTTCCTTTTACAGATGCACCGAACATCGAAGTTCTTGAAGTATACGAATCGCCTTTCCTACATTCCATATATCTCTTTACAACGTTAGTGATAGGTAATCAACAGCAAACCAGTAATGCTTTTCTCCTAACAAGAATGAAATAATTTCATTACTTTAACTCATTACTTCCGTATTTCTAAATTTAAAGGCAACTTTAAATTCTTTCCCATTATGTACCCTACAGCCACACGAAAACCCGTACAAAACAAACTGAGTGGAAACGGGTTCTCAAGAATTCGGATATTTCTACCTGCTGCCACTGTTTACAATGATTTCTAAAGATCGAAACATGGGGCATAATAAAACAGCTATAAATTAAGTGTCCATAAAACAATTTTTGGTAATTTTCTAGGACCCGAATGAAACGGCATTGCGATCGATACATATCTGAAGTTCGACTCTAGCTTCGCTACCAATGACGAAAAACTGACATGGCGGAACAGCTGATTTATATAGCTAAGTACAATGTTTTTTTGACGATTTTATGAAATGACATTTCGACCCGTTAGATCTCACTAGTAGCATCGGAATGTGTACGTGTGCGTATTTGTAGGTGGCGTAATTATTTTGTTGCTGAGTTGTTCAAAATGTTCAAATGTTTTTATAGCTTATGGGACTTAACTACGGGGTCATCAGTCCCTAAACTTACAAACTACTTATGAACTATCTAACACTAAGGACGGCACAAATGTCCAAGCCCGAGGGGGAATTCGAACCCCTGACCGTAATGGCCGTGCAGACCGTGACTGGCACGCCGCAGACCGCTCGGCCACCGCGGCCGGCTGGCTGAGTTGTAGATGGTATATCGTAGATGGTGTATCATGGATGGTGCATTCTGTTGTAATAAGTAATTTACGAGGATAGCCACAGAAAAGTATTAAAATATTATGCCGTGTAAGTGTTTTCTGAGATTGTGATTACATCATGGGTTAAAGCTGACAGGTGGTATCTGTCTTCAGTTATGCCGATATTTTGGTAATAGCTAAGAATGCTTGCAATCTAAGAACCTCGGCGTGAAATGATATACATCTAACGTACAACTGTAATTCGATGGAGTGCTTAACCGTGAATTCGGGCGCTACGCGCCCTCACGTACTGAAAATACTTCTTGTTAAACCTATACCTAACCTAGGTTTCAGAAATTACTGCAACCAGTCGCCTTTTTTCTTATTAATGAAGATTTATTAAACCATGAGCGGTTTCAAGCTGCCTAGCAGCTCATCAGATGGTATACATTTACTGCAAATTACATTTCTAACAGAACTTTTGTTCTTATTTAATCTAAATTGGCATATTTACATCCTATAACAAGATATCTTTTTGTCAATCTTTGGTTTCACATGATAGCTCTTAACCTGTGGTATAAACCTACTCTATGGTTTGTTTACAAACTGAAAGACGTTGTAGTGGCTATACAGTCGTAATGTGTGTGAAGTGTTTTTTTAATTTTACCACTTTAAAGTCTTGGGATTTGCTGTGCTTTGCTGATGAAATGGCAGTATTGTGAAATTCTATCCAAAAGCGGAACACACATGGACAAATTATGAAACGCATAACTGTAATATTTTGAAGACGAACTTATTTTGTAATTATTCAGTGTAACATACCACAATTAGTGTTTACTTTTTTCTCGTTTTCTGCCCTGCCACAGATACAAATGTAATTTGCACTAAATGCATACCATCTGATGAGCTGCTAAAGTCATCACTAATTAAAGCATAAGGCTGAATACTAGTCAGTAGGAAAATATGTCATTTCGCCTTTTGAAGTTCTTTATCTGGAATAAAGTCAGTCTCCGTTTCCGGCACTTTTGCCGTTTCAGATTACTCTTCCAACGAGAGTATGTTGCATATATCTTCTATCGTGTGATCGCGATTATTGCTGACAGTCACTTCACGGATGAGTTAATTGCCCTTTAAAATATTCTTTTAATATAATTTGATAATATTCTTCTGATTAAGTATTCTCGAACTGGTATGTAGTAACGATGGTCTTCTAAACGTGAAAAGTTTTTGCTGGCCAACAGTGAATAATTTCAGAGTTAATTCTTACACCATCACCATCCGCTTCCTTTCAATCTTAAAGACAGTACTGGACCCCCACCGGTGTATCATTGGGCCAATATTCTTGCTGCCAAATGCCGACTAAAGGACGAGTCATTATAGTGAATGATCCCTCAACACACGAATAGGGAAGTTGTGTATATTAACTATTTTCCAAAACGAAATCAAAAACCATTCGGTAGGTCTCTTCAGTTTAAGTACATTCATCCGTCAGATGTATACCACACTGCTGCTTAATGTACGCTTCAACAAAATCTTTAGTAACTGACAGCCATCAAAAATTGGTCACTAATAACTGCACCATATTGAAATTATTAATCAACTGCCAACTGAGTACTCAACACTGGTCTTTCCGTGGCCTCTACAGTACAATCACAATCGGTTCAACTACAAATGTATCTATTTTAATTTCGTAACGTTGCTTATTTTGCAAGGCGAACTTTATTTGCTTTTCGATTCAGAGTCGGATTTTCTAGTGAACGAAAACGCCACGCAAAAAGGCAAGATATGCGATTCGATAGATATTCAATTTCAGAAAATATTTTTGGGACCATGAAATCTAAAAAGAAAATTATGACTTATCCCACTTAGGTCTTCGAAACACGTTTGGTATTCTGAAATGTGTAATTCTTTTATAAATGCTGTACGACTGATTAATCACGCTAACAGAACTATTTGTCAGAATGAGTCAACCACTAGCGTATCTGAACCCTATGAGAAGTACGGAACTAGAATAGGGGTGGCTCTTTCTGAAGTTTGTAATTTAAATTACTACGAAATTCACGCTGTACATAACTCTCGACTCACGTTTCTTTTACAAATTCAGAACCGTTCAGTGTGACAGCCGTCGTATAAAGCAGCCTGTCTCCACTATGCTTATGAGAGCAGAAAAAGCAACGCTAATATCGCCATGTGCGAAACAGATGTCAAAATAGTGTGACTTACGTGCAAGGTGCATTGCATTTGTGATATCTTTCACCACTACATTTTTACAGCGTCCTAACATTCCCTTTAGCCTCTTTTTCGTTTCTATGTCATCACACGGTTTACTACAGTATTGCTGAAGGCACACGTTCGTCTAATATATATATAGCAGAGTGTCCCTATGTATAGGTGTTTTATACAAATCTACAGTTTTGTTTCAATCTTTATGAAATGAACACGTTTGCTTCAATCCATGAGGACGGTCGCCGTAAGTTAGAATCACGTACGATACATAGTTCACGAGAGATGACGTCAAAAAATGAGATACGAGAAACTGCAGCACTTAGCGACAATGCTGATCATTTGCTGCGAAACCACTGGACCGATTTCAACCAAATTTGGCACACTCTCCTCACCGTGAGGTAAATTCCTGCAGGGTTAAAAATCACATACGGCACAATTCAGAAAATATGACGTAACAAACAATACAAATCGCAAAAAATACCACAATGCGCCGAGACTTTATAAATATATGAAATGAGAGTACTTAGCGACTTGCAACAAACTTTAAATGTAATTTCAAACCTTTATTAAACTTCCTGTCGCTGACAACCTTAGCAAAACGATGAAAGGAAAAAAGTTTCTCGCTTACTACTTTTCCGCTGTTTATGGAGTAAAATTACGGCATTCTGTGTGAAGTTTATAATTTGTACACTACAAATTTTAGCCGGAAGAAATTTTACGGACAGTATACGCACATATAGTTGAATGTACCTTCTAAATTGTATCACAGTACGACACGTAATTTATGAAATATGATCACAAACACTAAAGTTCATGGAAAACCGCCCGACACGCACGAAGCTTTAATCCATTACTTTACTACTAATTGTATTCCCAAGAGAATTTACAAACAGCCCTTATACAAATGAATATATACCTGAAAATGTCAGGAATAAATAACGGGGCAACGCCGGGTTTTCAGGTAGTGTACAATAACATTGAGTCAAACTTTCTTCTACTCTGTAGCATGCGATCTGGTAAACATTTGTGATACGCGATTTACACATGATGGCGTAAGTAGACTGTTGAAGACGAATATTCACACTCTCATAGTAAAAGAGTTTCCATCTACAGAATAATCAGTTTACGTCATTACAGCACTTACTACGAAAGTTTACAGTGGGGCTTTTGCTAGTGATACGCAATTTTGAAGGTCGAAGCAGTGCTTACCTTAGTATACTCTGTACTATCATCGTCTTTCACCGTAACACAATAAAAAGCCTCGAGAACTCGCCTCATCAGATCTCTCATCATGCCCATCCTGAAACTACAACAGCCAGCAACAAGTACGGAACGAAACACAAGACAGCCAACTGCTGTGCCCAGTGACAATTTGACTCTCGTGCGCGCTCACAATAACTGCAGATCTACCGTCTGCTTATAATCGCTGACTCATTTCATACGTGTCAAGTTACTATGATCTCTGGACAGTTTTGATTTATTACTAGCTGTAACTATTAGATGTTCGTAAACTATGGGGCCACGTGAGGCAATACGGCAGCGTAATTTTACAAATACCGTTACAGGACTGTAGTTCACTCACGTCCAACAATTCTAGCTTTATTTTGTAAATTGAACCGAAGCACTTTTGTCGTAGTTATGAACTCGAAATAGTGTATTTTGTAGCTGAAATAAGAGATGATTTTACGCAGAGAATAAACAAAATAAAAGAAAGATGTACTAAATGAATATGAGATGAAGGAAAAAATAAACGCTTGCATATTTCTGAATAAATGTTTCGAAGTACATGATAATAACACGTGATCTAGCATTACACATGAATAGTAGGAAACTATATTTTAAAAATAACGCATTTGGCTCCCAAATAGAGATTACTGTGATTTATATTAAGTAGTATGTAGCGTCAAACTAAATAAAAAAAATATTTAAAAAAATATTGTGAATGCATATCAAGATTTACTAATTTGGCATAATTTCTACTGTATGTGAGATTCACTTTCATCTCCATAACATAATTATTAAATTATAATTTACTATATACTAACTTAGCATTACATTAGCAAAATAATTTTATAGCGGCTCAAGACGAGAAGGTAAACGAACCCAAGTTCGGGCTAATTTTTTTAAATGTCTTTTTATCGTTATCAAGCAACGCTACAGGCTTACTGTAACTAATTAACATCGTCTTGAAAATTACTGGTTGTAAATAAAATGTTTGCCCGACTTCTAACTTTTAGCTTCTTGTGGTCTGTTATAAGACTGAATGTTTATGCCATATTCTTCATCATTAGCCGAGTGCAATATATGTACACATAAAATAATAGCCGCGGTGGAGTAGCCGAGCGGTCTAAAGCGTCTCGCTGCGGAGTGCGCGGTTGCTGGCCGTGGAGGTTCGAGTCCTCCCAGGGGCATGGGTGTGTGTGTTTGTCCTTAGGTTAGTTTACCTAGGTTTAAGTAGTTTGTAAGCTACGGACTGATGACCACGCTGTTTGGTCCGATAGAATTACAAACATTTGAACATAAAATAATACATCTCTTGTAGCACAATAGACGAGGTCCAAGCCACCGGACCCATCTCGGTTTTCTACTGATTGCTCGTAACGTTTCAGGTATTAAATACAATTCAACAGAAGCAGGAGTATACAGCTTCTTCGCCTAATCAGATCTCGCTTTCATAGAATTAACTGCTTCTTCTCTGACGCAGTCTAACGTATAAAGTCACAGGAGAGAAAAAAGAAAATTAGCTGAAAAGAAATGGCTGTTTTTAAGTTTACTTGACTGGGATATTAGTTGGTATAGGTGATTTTCTATTTTACGCGGTTTTAGTAGTCCACAAAAGTGCTCCAACGGAACGGCGAAACTACTGAATTACTTTCGAAAATACAGTAGTAACCTCTGGCTTTCAGATTTTACAATTTGTTTATCCAACACCAATTCTAGAAGGTGCTTTAGGGACAAAATTTACTCATTTTCCACAAAACAGAAATAAGTTCTTGGTGTTAAAGACGTTCACTTGGCGTTAAAGACGTGCCGTGAAGCTTGCGAGGCCTCTCACTAAGTAGCAGCACTTGCCGTACGTTCCCATTCCCATCCCCATGGAACGGCCCCCTGTGGCTGCAGCCCTGTATATCCCACAGACTGTCGCGCTGTGTCGTTTTACGGTTATTTCAGACATTCTTTTCCATTACACATCAGAGCATATTGCGTTTCCACGGTGCACACGGTTTCTTTAACCCCAGTAAGGGATGTCACAACGTACGGGGAGCACCGCACACCCTCACCTGTTACAAAGCCAAAAGAGCGTCCCATAACGCTGTAATATTTAGTCAAAAGTTATGTAGACGAAGAATGTAATCTAGTAAATGAAACCCATCTTTCCTCTTGTAAGTGGTTCAGTGATTAAGCTTTACGATCCTCTTGCGTACCTTGTAAGAAGGAAGATTAGGCTTTAAGATCCTGTCTACATCGTGGAGGCGGAGAAACCGCTCCCACATTTTTTGTCAGGGATGCGGAAGGAAATCGGTCATGCCCTTCGAACGGAACAATCCCCGCATTTGCCTGGAGTGATTTAGGAAAATCACAGGAAACCTACATTTGAATGGCTGGAGGCGGGTGTGAACTGCGTCCTCTCGGATACCAGTCCAGTGTGACTCCACTATAACTCGTTCACTGCCTACATCGGCTAGGCATCGCAGATTTTGTTAGATGATGTGTTAAATCGTGTGCCTTTGTACAAACACAAGAATATGAGCATTAGTTTTTGCTGAGAACTTCTCCCATCATGAACGAACCTTACAATTTAGAGACTTTCCATCAATGAGGGTCGATATATAGACTGTTTCTCAATTCAGGTTGTTGCACACTTCCAGAGGCCGCGGATTGGAGTTAGTAAATATGGTTTTTCATAGAAATCGATGACCGAAAATTTCATCCATCGACGTTATGAGCGCCTATCCGTCTTTGAAATTAAAAACAAATCCCTTTTGCTACAAGCTCTTACCTTTCCAAATTTTGGTAGAAGGTACAAAATAACCAAACAATTTCTAGTAAAGGTGAACTCATAAATGCATACTTTAAAAGCTATGGGTTCTCGACCAGTAGAAGATACGTGTTCCACAGAAGCGAAACTCAAGAACTCATACGTCTTGAAGTATGCATTTTAGAGTCCAGATTTAACAGATATTCTTCGGTAACTTTGATCCACTGTCCCTCCTTCCCAACTATGAAATGGAAAGAGCTGGCAAGAAAAGAAATTTTCTTTACAGTTTGGAAGGTGAAATGTTCATAGCGTCGTTTAATGACGTTTCCAGAGATGAGTTCCTACGTAAAAATTTATCTACTGAGTCCCCTCTACAACCCCTGGTTGTTTGTCGGTGTCCTTCAGAAACATCTACCAATTGAGGAATTTGTTTTTACTGTGGCAAATGGCGCCAGTTAGAGAAAACCTTTCCACACCATCAAATCAATAGGCGCCCCCTTCCCGTGCCACCCTAGTCTGTTTGTTTAAATGTTCAAATGTTTGTCGCCGGCCGCGGTGGCCGAGGGGACTGAGGCGCTTCAGTCACGGTCTGCACGGCCACTACGGTCGGGGGTTCGAATCCCCCCTCGGGCATGGATATTTGTGCCGTTCTTAGTCTTAGTTAGTTCATAAGTAGTTTGTAAGTTTAGGGACTGATGACCCCGTAGTTAAGTCCCATAAGCTATACAAACATTTGATTTCAAATGTTTGTCAAGCCGACTACAGAATCCCTCTGCAGTGGGCTTGTTGTGCTTACCGCTTCCAGCGCATTCACGCAGCGTTATAGCACAGTCTAAAGGTGGGTTGTCCAAGGCGCGATTGCTGCCTGCGGCTGCGATGGATCGGCTCGTGACGTCAGAGGCTGGCTGCTCGCGCATGCGCACTTTCAGTTTGGAGTGCGGCGCACGGCTGACGCGGCGACAATCGCAGGACTGCACCAGTGAGCAGTGTTGCGATGGGAGTCGGACGACTCAAGGCAGCGGCACAAAGATGTCGAGCCAAGAGGACCGAACAAAAACGGATATGAACCACTCAAAAGATGTGCTCGTCTCGCCATTAACCTAATGCATTTGTATGTTGAACAGATTTAGATTTCATGGCAATTTAGTGACATATATAAGAGTAGACTGAAAATATTCGGAGAAATAAAAAAGAAATGAAGGTTGGAAAAGGAGCTGTATTGGCCTCTAGGGTTTTGGAAATAAAAAATGTGACCGGTGGTAACAATTTTTGTTTTTGTTTAGGTGATCCCACAGGTGTAAGGAAATGCATGACAACGTTAATGTAATATTTTCAATAATTTGATTCATACCAATACAGTACGTTTTGTGGTGCGCCGCAAAAATTATCTTAGTTTATATGAACAAAGATAAATGTTGTGGTGTACCATTTAGATTCAAATGGCTCGTATACGGTATGGATGACATCTCCGATATTTTAAAATCTTTTTGTTTTCCATATTCGCTGGAAGATGGTTTAGGACAGAAACCGGTCAGAATGAAATAAATTATAACAAAACAGCGAACAGTCTTACAACTATTGTTGATACATTTAACAAGCTGCAGAAAAATCTTTGTTATGTGTTTGCTATTTTTGATCTCCCTTGGAAAAAAATTCAACTGTACGTTTCTAACACTGGGACTTATTTGAAAGGCAATACAGAAGGTGAATCCAATCAGTTAAAATGAAAAAAAAAAAAGCCTGATGAATTAAAGAACCAAAACTTTCATCCCTTTGGAGAATCCACACATAGCTTCATGAAGTCGCACATAGAATTAACACTAAAAAACTGCCATTGATGATGGCTCACAAATAAAGAAGCGAGACCCCTTTCATTTAGTTGCAATAGACGGAAATAAACATCCATAATATTAAATACTGTTTAATTAATACCTCGTTTCTTCGTAAAAAAAAACTATAGTTATTTCTGTATACCTGTAGTTAAGAAAAGCTTTGAGTATTAATGATTGTATAAAACATGAATTCCTTCCCAGGCTATCATTTAAAAAAAGGGTTCAACATCTTCAACTGCTTATAAGATGTGATGATTGTTACCTCCGCACAATTCAGGTTGCACATGGAGAGAAATGGCGCGCTAGTCGCGACGCTCCCGTACCGTAGATATACGAGCTAATATCTCTAAAACGGAGACAGGTATCGTCCTGATTTCAACTTTAAGAATAATTTCAAATTATTGGCTTCATTTCATCCGCAACAATGTATGACCTAAAATGAACCATACGCAAAGTAGCCAGCGACTACATTTTTCGATGTAAACACTTCAAGTTTAATGCAATAGGTTAGTTGAAAATTAAGTATCTGAATAACTATGAGGAATTTTGAGAAAATAGACACTTCGTTATCAAGCTGGGGTATGATACTACAAGATATGCAAAAACCAAATTTTTTTGCGCCGTAGTTTCCTCAAACTCGACAGAGATGTAATAAAAAGTGAAAAAACACGCACAACTGAAAGTAGCGCTTTTTAATTTTTTAAAGGAAAACGAGAATCTGTAACGAAAAACTAAATGTGGGAACTGATGTAGCTTTGCTTCCTTAACAAGCAGTATTTTTTACAGGAAGAAAATCGGAAATTTTATTTTCGTCATGAATTTCCCGAGTCGCCGAACAGGAGCCGCATCTTGGTAAACGGCAGCGGCTGCCGTCGTGCTGCCGACTCGCCGCCATCTGCCACGGCTGGAAAAGGGAGGGGGGCCGAGCCGCAATCGCAGTTAACAGCCGCGTCTTGGACAACCCACCTTAAAACAGACTGTTGGGCCGTGGCGTGAGTGCAGTGGGGCGTTGAGCGGGGCGTGCAGCTTGCAACACAAACCCATTTGACGCTACCGAGGTGTCCTGGCGGCAGGAGGCTTGGGGCGGCGTTTGCAGCTGGCGGTAGTAGCATAGAGCGGAACGTACGCGGACACCGCAAACATGTTTGTGTTTCTCGAGCGGGCGGGGAGTGTACAGCGGGCGGCGAGCCGTGTCCTTTGAAGAAACAATGCGTCCGACTCCATTGTTTGATCTGTGCCGAACGCTACACGCTTCATTGTCAGCTGGCCGTGGCCGTCGCGTCGTCAGGCCTTCTGAAGTCATCGAGCGATCTGCCCGCTCCCCGCGCAGGCTGTGTGCTGCTGTGAACTAGAGTCGGCTACGGTTTCATGGTTTCGAAACCAGGTTTCGATACACACAACGTATCACTGTTTCAAAACCGGCATCTTTCACGATTTCGAAACCACGCGGTTTCATTCCGTTATGTTTCGGATCACATTCGCGGTCGATTGTCGATACACTGATACCGTTTCTTCCTGTCGGTTTCACGGTTTCGTGTCGGTTTCACGGTTTCGTGTCGGTTTCACGGTTTCGTGTCGGTTTCACAACACCGGTGTTTCAAACCACTAATGCAGAAACGAGGAACAGACTAATGGTATCGAAATGTGGTGTTTCATTTTACTGAAGCTCCACACAGATACACATAACTTACTAGTATACAAACCATTTAGAGAGTGTCAAATAGTAGTTGACACTCGAGTCCGCAGCTTATGATTACTGATATGAAGATTCGTTTGCAAGAGACTACTGTAATCCGAAATGACATAATGTCTGCTTTATAAATGTAAAAGAACAATAAAACAACGTTCCTATTTGCATTGAAAAACCAGTTAAATTCTAGGTTTATCTACCATATTAAAGACACGCGAGTGAAACTACATTCTTTAAAATAAGATACAACATGAAGCCTGAAATGATATTTTTTATACCAACAAAGGTAGATCACATATTTAATCTCGTGTTAAAGAGTTGGTTTCTTATGAGAGAAAACGAAGTTACCTACTGTCGTTATAATTTTTCGACACTCATGTTAAAAGAATTGCGGCGGTGGTGTAATGGTCAAGAAGTGGTGAACTTGCCTCTTACTTTATTATTTTTGTAATTCCATGGCATTACTTGTGATTATTTAGTGTGCCCTATATTCCCTATAATTTATTTAGTATGTATAGAAAGTAGCATTTATGATCCATCACTGTAATATGCGTACCGTATTGCAGTTTGTGAGTTCCTAACGGGGTAAACTTTTACCTACCATACCGGCGGCCTCGTGTGACTATGCTGGCAACATCAACAACACGGGAGAAAATCTTTATCAACATGTATCGTAAAGACCAAGAAGTAAATATATACTCTATGGTTGACAGGTTCTTGTATGTACCAGTGTCCACATAGTGAAAAATATTGCCCTCCTAGAACGAAGATTTCATGACAAAACATACATTGCTTCGCGGTTTCATTGTTTCGACACAGTGTTTCGAAACCACAAATGGTACGGTTTCCTTCGTTTCGCAACCGTCAGATGTTTCAGTTTTCCCATCTCTACTGTGTACTGTACGGCCCGCTTCGCGCTCCGCTGCACTCGGGCCACGGCCTTAGACTCTGGTTATAGTTTGTAAACTGGAGACGGAGCAGGACACTTGGTGGAGGAAGCGGGCCTTTCCAGGAATCCGCCGCAGGTAGGGCACCAGCAGTTTCGTCGCTTCTGGGTGGGAACAGTGGGGACGTGTTTGCTCGGTCACCAGTTTCCAGACAGACTACCATCTACGACTCCCGTTGAAGAAACTAATTGACTAATTCACTCCCATCCAATGAAATCTTGTGGTAAAACACCCCAAGTTTCCAATCTTTACCTTTGCTGTAATCCGATTTTTTTTTTTTTTTTTTTTTTTTTCTTTTAGGGTTCTGGGAGGGGGGGCTTCTATCCCCCTCATCCCGCCATAGTTACGCCACTGCCGTGCAGGCTCGGTTGGTGATACTCGTTTGCGCGTGCTATGTAGACCTGGCCTGCGGTGTCTCCTATATCTACATATAATACTCCGCAATCCTTGGCAACGTGCGTGGCCAGTGGCGGCGCGTCCTGTGTGTTCACTGTTTCAGTGAACCCCCGGAAATGAGCTCGTCATATAAAAAGTAAATAAATAAACAATATATAAAGTGGTTTTAAACTATAATTCTTCGTTCCGTTCTTCTATCAGATCATTTTATTTGCACATCCAATTTTCATTTTAAAAAATGTTCAAATGTTTGTATAGCTTATGGGACTTAACTACGGGGTCATCAGTCCCTAAACTTACAAACTACTTATGAACTACTTACGAACTAAGACGGCACAAATATCCATGCCCAAGGAGGGATTCGAACCCCCGACCGTAGTGGCCGTGCAGACCGTGACTGACGCGCCTCAGTCCCCTCGGCCACCGCGGCCGGCCAATTTTCATCGCACGAAAAACGTTCTACGTCGCGGAGAAAGCATGGCCGCTTAATGTAGGCGGCAGTGGCCGCAGCTTTGCAACGCGCATGCGCGGCTGAGGTTCAAATTCTTCTGAAGCCCCTGGAACAGCATATGCGCTCTCCCGCGGCAGGAATGGGCGAGGGGATACCCCGCTTTTATCATTGGCGTTGGAGCTGGTAGAGACGCCAGCTCCTGGCTACTCGAGCTGTGGCGGTTACGTACGAATCATATCGAAGCAAGCCACTGGAGCTAACGCGCACCTCGCCTTACGCATCGGCAAATCCTCCGTTAAGGCACCATCCGCCCTTTATTTTAGTTTTTTGCGCATTGAATATTCATCAAAAACACATCATATACGGAAAAATATCTTATAATTATACATTAAAGACGCAGCCACTGTAAAAGCCTTCACAAGATCCGTTTATGCATAATAATGAAGCCCCTACAATCCACTCAGCAAGAATAGCCCTATGGTTAACGGCATCGCGCTGTTCTGTCGAAGGTAGTGGCTTCGAGACTGACTGCAAGCAATAATTTTTAAACCCAATACTCTTTTCAACAGATACTGGAACAACAATTATTTTTGCGTTGTTACTTGCCACATGCTTTTGCAAATGTGTCGCGATTTTGAGGGTAAATGACACATACTTGTAACAAATATTTAACTTGATAAAATTCTCTCGGGCTTTCATCCGCGTCAAGTGGTTTTATATCCACGAGCTTTCGGCTGAAATCTCCTCGGCCATTGTCAAGTGGTAACTGTCTTATCATTGCTGCCGCCGTGCTTATACACCTGCGTGGCCTCCTGTGACGTCACTGGTGCTCAGCCGCATCGCCAGACAAGGCAATGTTTTGGCCTCGTACCTGCCACGGTCCAATGACGGTTCCTAAGCTGTGCTCAGCTGCAAGTCGCCGTCTTTATTTAGAGATTTATCAGATAAATAGCCTCTTTTATTACGCTATTCCAGAATGTATTTGTTCTGGTAATGACTGATGTATCCTCCAACGCAATGCGATGTTTCTTTTCTAAAGCGTGCTCCGCAATTGCTGATTTCTCGGGATAACGTAAGCGGAAACATCTCTCATGTTCAACATAGCACTGTCTGTCCGATGCAGAACTGCTCACACCCACACGGTATCTTGTACACACGCGTTCTAAGGCCAAGATCATCTTTCACAGCCGCGGTGGAGTAGCCGAGTGGTCTAAAGCGCCTTCCTGCTGAGCGCGCGGTTGCTCGTCGTGGAGGTTCAAGTCCTCCCTGGGGCATGGGTGTTTGTGTTGTCCTTAGGTTAGTTTACCTAGGTTTAAGTAGTTTGTAAGCTACGGACTGATGACTACGCAGTTCGGTCCGATAGATTTACACACATTTGAACATCTTTCACAGGTCTCATTATATGTCGCAATTTTGAAGGAGGCCTGAAGACTGTTTCGATCTCATGTCTCTTAAAAAGCCGGCTAATCTTTTCCCGTTACCGAGCCACAAAACGACAAAAACGCAAGCTTCTTTGTCTCCTCCTCGACGGTCTCCTGCTTGTGTGTCTTCGGATGGAGGGCTTCTGTTATCTGGCGGTTGTTGTAGCCATTTTTCTTAAACACTTTCCGTAAGTGGCTCAGTTCTTTCTGCAGATGTTCATTGTCAGAGACTAATTTTGCTCTGTGCACCAGCGTCCTTAGTGCAGATCGTTCTTGCGATTGGTGGTGGTGGCTCGTAGCGTGCAGACACCGTCGATCTGGTTCAAATATTCTCCACCATATAAAAAAATATGATGACGTCAGTGTATGTCTGAATAAATCCACAACAGTGTCGTCGAATAACTGGGTCAGCAGGTCTTTGGAAATTTTGATGGGAACGTTTGTGAATAATGACACCACATCAAAGCTGACCATGATATCCTCCTCTCCAAGACGCAAGGATTTTATTATTCTGATGAAGTCAGTCGTATTCTTGACATGATGCTCACAGTGACTGATGTGTGGAGAAAGAAGGGTAACCAGATGTTTTGCGAGTCTGTAAGTCGGCGAACGAATGGTACTCACGATCGGACGAAGAGGAGTGTTAATTTTGTGAACCTTTGAGAGGCCATATAAGGTAGGTAGTCGAGGTGCCTGTGGAAGAAGATTTTTAATGCAACTTTCTTCCAGTGAAGACCGTTTGAGAAGCTCGGACGCCTTCCTCAGGATTTTTCATGTTGGGTTCTTCTGTAATTTTTGGTATGTCTCTTCCTCGAGCATCTCCCGAATCTTCGCGTCGTAGTTGGCTCTTTCCATAATGACGCCTGCTGTGCCCTTGCCTTGTCGGCTGGCAAGACTACGTTAAGAGGGTCATTCCGAAGTTGTTGAAGGCCAATACGCTACTCTCTTGTCAAGTTCGGTCTTGGTTCCTTGGATTTTGATAGAATGCGGTTTAGCGACGAATTTCTTCCGCAGTTTTGTTGTGTATCTTGCGAACTGCTTGTTCCACGCCACTTATTATGTCCATGGAAGGGATAGTCCTGGGTGAAGGAGCGAAGTTGAGTCCTTTCTCGAGAGCCGACATGGCACCCACATTGAAGTTACTCGCCGTCATGTTGATAACGCCGCGTTCTGTTGTTACACTTTCTGCTCCATGCTGTTGCTGAGAAAGCCGGCTCAATTTCCCTTTCTGCTTTTCAGTGGTTTTCGTCTGAGTTGACATTGTTGTGCCATTGTGGCTGCGTGTTCTTAAACTCTTTTTGAGATGAAAATTCCTGGCAGATTAAAATTGTGTGCCGGAACCAGGACACGAACCTGAGACCTTTGCCTTTCCCGAGCAAGCGCACTACCGACTGTGCTATCCCGACACGACTCACGATGCCGCCTCACAACTTTACTTCCGCCAGTACCTCCCCTCCTACTTTCCAAACTTCACAGAAGCTCTCCTGCGAACCATGCAAGACTAGTACTCCTGGAAGAAAGGATATGGTGAAGACATGGCTTAGCCACAGCCTAAGGGATGTTTCCAGAATGAAACTTTCACTCTGCAGCGGAGTGTGCGCTGATATGAAACTTCCTGGCAGATTAAAATTGTGTGCCGGAACCGTGACTCGAACCTGGGACCTTTGCCTTTCGCGGGCAAGCGCACTACCGTCTGTGCTATCCCGACACGACTCACGATGCCGCCTCACAACTTTACTTCCGCCAGTACCTCGCCTCCTACTTTCCAAACTTCACAGAAGCTCTCCTGCGAACCATGCAAGACTAGTACTCCTGGAAGAAAGGATATGGTGAAGACATGGCTTAGCCACAGCCTAAGGGATGTTTCCAGAATGAAACTTTCACTCTGCAGCGGAGTGTGCGCTGATATGAAACTTCCTGGCAGATTAAAATTGTGTGCCGGAACCGGGACTCGAACCTGGGACCTTCGCCTTTCGCGGGCAAGCGCACTACCGTCTGTGCTATCCCGACACGACTCACGATGCCGCCTCACAACTTTACTTCCGCCAGTACCTCGCCTCCTACTTTCCAAACTTCACAGAAGCTCTCCTGCGAACCATGCAAGACTAGGAGGCGAGGTACTGGCGGAAGTAAAGTTGTGAGGCAGCATCGTGAGTCGTGTCGGGATAGCACAGCCGATAGTGCGCTTGCCCGCGAAAGGCAAAGGTCCCAGGTTTGAGTTCCGGTCCCGGCACACAATTTTAATCTGCCAGGAAGTTTCATATCAGCGCACACTCTTTTTGAGATGTTCAGGAAAGTGGCTGGATTTGAGGAGGGCGGATGTCTTCCGTTGTACTGCATCCGTCGGATCTTTCTGAAGACGACGATATGCCGAGTCCTGCAGTAAGTTCATCATCTTGTCGAAGTACGTTGTTGCAGGCAGGAGAACAGTAGCGTTTCCCTTGTCGGCTGGCAAAATTACGATCTCTGTGTCTTCTTTTACAGAACGGAGAGCTTTTCTTTCTTCTAAGCTGATGTTTTGCTTGGGTGCGGGCATCCTTGTTATGGCTCTGCAAGCCTCTCATCTTATTTCTTCAGCAGTTTCACTCTGAAGCTTAGAGACACCTTGCTCAACCGTACTGATGAAATCCTTGATAGGTAAGTCTTTGGAGTGGGCGCAAAATTAAGTCCCTTTTCCAACACTGACATCGTGGGTTCACTAAGAAGTTTATCTGTGAAATTTAGCACAGTTCGTCCTTTAAATGTATTTTCTTGCGATGATTGACGTGTAAGATGCTGCAACTTGGAAGTTTGACGCGCCGTGGTTTTTTGCCGCGTCCAGTCCGAAAGCGCCCATGAAGCGGTGTCCACCCACTCCCAGAAATCCACTGACAAACAGGACGAGATCTTCAGATGGAGTGAAAACACATTTCTGGCGACTTTCTCTAATTCTCGCCTGGTGTAACGCATTCTTTCAACGCCTTCAGTAGCACCTGAAGATGGCGAGCAGCTGTCGCGCTGAAATATTGTGCGAGTATTACAATATCATCCTACGTAGCTCTGGTGAACATTTCAAGAAAATATTTAACTGTTTGAAAAGATTTGGTGGAGAGCAGCCTTTGCGCATGTGTAAGGTGAGGAGGGGGTGCTGCTTACAGTGTTAAGTGACCCAAAGGTAGCTTGTCATTTCGTTAAGTCAGTTAACAGTGTATCTGTTACTTACTGTGTTTTAGTGTTCATTTGTATATTCCTATGTCCTTGGCGTTAATTATCAAAGAAAAATGAACTCAGCTTTAAGTTTCGAAGACAAATGTGAAATAAAGCAGCTTAAGAGGCCAACGCTTTAGCTCGAGTTAAAGCAAGCACGAACAAGGCAGTCTGCAGATCTTTTAACAAAAACATTTCTAACGGGGGCAGGGGGGGGGGGGGTACCGGGGCGCTTTCCTCTATGCCACTCGCAGGTGCGCGAAATTGTCTCTTTGGACGCCGTGTGGAGCGATGGGACGGAGGGGGGGGGGCGGGAGGAAGTCACTACCCAGATCCGCACTGTGAACCCCCGGTCACCTGAAGCACCAGCCGCCACTGTGCATTGTGTAGGGTACACTGTACCACTACCAGGCATTTCCTTTCCAATTCCACTCCCAAATAAAACGAGATAAAAAGGGATGTATATTCGCCTCTGTACGAGCCCTAATTTCTCTTATCTTCTGTTTGTGATCTATAAGCGAAATGTAAGTAGGCGGCAGCAAGATCGTTCTGCAGCCAGCTTCAAATTCTGGCCCTCTAATATCCTCAACAGAATTCTCGAATAGAACGTCGTCTTTCCTTCACCGATTCCCATTTGAGTTCTAGGAGCATTTCTGTGACACTCGCGCATTGGTTGAACCTACCATTAACGAACCTAGATGCTCGCATCTGAAATGCTTCCAAGTATTCCTTTAAACTGATCTGCTGCGGGTGGGAGGACTTGCAGAAGAAGTTGGACACGGCGATAATCCATAAAACATCACACCATATCCCTTCATCCCCACCACATACCAAAACCATCTCCTCCTCACAAACTAATAGATCCTGGACTTTTACAGACTATCTTCCACATCATACCTAAGGAAGATCTATTACGCATCAATTCCCTCCCCCTCCTCACTCACTCCCACTGACTTCACATCCTCCATGTTGCAGAGAGCTGATCGGGAGAGGAATAAGAAGAAATCATCCAAGGAAGACCATACCAAACAGCAATCAAGAAGCAAGAAGAAATAACCCAACAACTCAACACTAGCTACCACACAAGACCCAAAGGGAAGAAATTAGAAGTATTTAGGGTGAAAGACCCCCAGTGAGGTTAACGTCCTTGAAAAGCCAATAACGTTAAAGGTAAAATTTACCTAACCCTACATACACGAAGTCCAGCCACTAAAGGTAGCAGTACATCTTGCACAGAACAACACACACACAAAAAGGACAAAAAAATCCCAAACACTTGAACAATACTCAAGACGTGGTCGTAGAATCGTTTTAATGCGGTCTCCTTTGCAGATGAAGTACATCTTCCCCAAATTCTCCCAATAAACCGAAGTCGGCTGTCCTCTTCACTTAAAAACTGTCCTTAAATGTTCTTTCCAGAATGAAATTTTCACTGCTAAGAGTGCGCTGATATGAAACTTCCTGATATTAGAATTGAAGACCTCGGGGGTAAATAATGATAACCCTCAATTTTTTTAATTTTAATGTATTTGGTGCAAACAATCATATCCGACATAATGTTTCATTTTCTTTAAGCAGTACATGAATCTGCAGAGAGATGGCAAATATAAATATTAAAACATATAATAGAAACTATTTTTCAAACATACAACTCGTCATATCTCAACACTTTATAAATGAGGGTTATCATTATTTTCCCCCGAGGTCTTCAATTGTGTGCCGAACCGAGACGCAAACCTGGGACCTTTGCCTAGGGGGCTAGGTACTGAGTTGTACTGTATAAACGACCAGCCTTCGAATTCCAGACCACCTGCAGTTTGCAACGTGAACGTGACGCGGGTATCCTGCAGTACATCTGCATCATCGTGGCTCCAATTAGGCAGCGTAAAAACTGTCGTTTACACGGACGAGAATACAATGGGTATACCGACTACTTCCGTCCGAAGGTCCGTGTCATCAAAAGAACCGTGGATGCTAAAACAGCGGTAAGCCAGCTGCACATCAGACACCCAGCGGTGTTCTCGGGAGACGCTGGAGAAGACACAAATAAATGGCTGAAAGGATTCGAGCGAGTCGCCAAGTATAATAGGTGGGATCACATTATGTGATTGGCAAACCTATATTTAAACCTGGACGGGACCGTCCAGCAGTGGTTTGAAAATAACGAGGACAAGCTCGATAGCTGGGAAGAATTAGAGACAGAACTTAAGAAGACATTTGGAGACCACCAGCGGCAAGTTCGTTTATCAGAAGAGCAACTGAAGAACAGGGCCCAGCGACATGGTGAGCCAACACAGTTGTATATACAGAGTGTCTTGGGCCTACGTCTCGTAGTTAACCCGGAAATGACAATGGCCGATAAAGGTTCACACCTGATGAATGGCATCAAGCTCTTCTGTTAAATGACGTTTCGACGACACAAGATTTTATCCAATTATGCCAGAAAACTGAAGAGAGGCAACAGAGGTGGGTTGGACGAAAGAAGAACGACAGACTCCTGAACGTAGTCCCTATGGTTGTGAAAGACCAGCATGTCTCTGCTTCTCTCGTACGACAAATTTCGAGAGAAGAATTACAACAGTTTATGGCAGCGGGGACTGTTGGACCAAGCGAGCACCAGATCATGGCCATGGATGACAGTCCTGTATATTATGGGAGAGCCGACGCTGCTGAGGAAGAGGTATTTGAAACATTAGCGCCTGTCGCCACGCCATTCGCATCCGACGTGAAGAATAGCCTTGCCCTACTATGACTTAACGCCGCAGCCGCCAAACGGCAAGTTACGAACCTACCGACGAGACCACAACCAAATCCGCCGGCAACTGTGACGCCTCGCAGGAGGACAGATATTTGGAGAACAGAAGACAACACGCCTTTGCGCTTCACTGTGGCCTTCCCAGACATGTCGTGGAAACGACAGTCACTGAGATGTCGGAAAATCTCACTGACGTCACCATCGATGGCCAACCTGTCCGGGCACTAGTTGATTCAGGAACTTCCTTTGTATTGTCGAATGACTACCGCCGCCAACTAAAGAAGCTTATGTTCTGTGGTACAAGAGCAACTGTGCTGAATGTCGCAAATGAAAAATATGTCCAGCCGGCAGGAACATGTATCGCAAGAGTAACTATCAACAACAGTACGAAGCCTTTTCAATTTGAGGTTTTAACAGAATGTGTCCCTAACGTCATCCTCGGATGGGACTTCCTTCAGGCATCCCAGGCTGTCACTGACTATGGAAGCTCTGAGCTACAATATATATACAATTGCATATAGGCCCGGTCTGACGCAGGAACAACGTCATCAGGTGTTAACCATACTACACCAATTTTCAGGTGTATTCCAGGCCAGGCAGGAGACGATCCAGATAAAACGGCCCACGATAAAACACCGTATCAATACTGGGGATCATCCACCAATTAGCTAGCGTTCGTACAGAGTGTCGCCAGCTGAAAGACGGATAATTCGGTAAGAAGTGGAGACAATGTTGCACGATTACCTTATTCAACCTGGTCGTCTCCAGTGGTCCTCGTGTAGATGGACGACGGCACAAGGCGTTTCTGTATCGACTATCGGCGGCTGAACAAAATCACAAACAAAGATTTCTACCCGACGACACGTTACACTGTTTGAAAGGAGCTACATACTTCTCGACCATGAACATGTAGACAGGTTAATGGCAAATCGAGGTTGAAGAAGCTGACAGAGAGAAGACTGCTTTTATTACACCTGACGGCCGCTATGAATTCAAGGTCATGCCATTTGGACTCTGTAATGTCCCGGTCATATTTCGAACGCATGATGGACAACTTGCTTCGACAAGCCACAGAAGTGCCTCTTCGTTGCCAACGAAATAAAAATCCTGGGGCACCTAGTGAACGGAAATGGTGCACGTCCTGATCGAGATAAAGTAAGGACAGTCAAAGCATTTCCAACTCCTTAGCACATCAGTGATG
Organism: Locusta migratoria; assembly: GCA_026315105.1. Taxonomy (NCBI): domain Eukaryota; kingdom Metazoa; phylum Arthropoda; class Insecta; order Orthoptera; family Acrididae; genus Locusta; species Locusta migratoria. The sequence continues at coordinate 273,611,279 of CM048744.1, read as the reverse complement.
TGAGAAGTTTCCTCAAGCTGTGCTCACACTATCGCCGTTTCATAGAAGGATTTTGTAACAAGGCACGTCCACTGCAAGAACGTCTGCAGGAAGACGCCAAGTATTACTGGGATGAGACGAAAGAACGAGCTTTCCGGGGACTTAAGGAGGCTCTAAGTTCCTTCACGACGCGAATGCGAAAATTGAACTTCACATAGACACCAATGGTTATGGGATTGGTGGAGTGTTTGTACAAATTCAGAAAGGTGCTGAAAATGTGGTAGCTTATGCATCAAGAGTTCTCTCAAAGTCCGAGATGAACTACTCTAAAACCGAGAAGGAATTTCCGCCGTTATCTGGGCTATCAACAAGTTCCGACCGTATCTATTTGGTAAATCATTTCATCGTCATGACAGAGCAGCATTCTTTATGTTGGCTGACCAATTTGCAGGATCCATCAGGTCGACTACAACGATGGGAATTCAGACTACAAGAGTATGATGTCACAGTGGTATTCGAAAACGGGCGCAAATACAAGGACGCCGATTGCCTTTCGAGGAATCCATTAGCCAAACACAACAGATGAATCAAATTTCAGTCCTCATTGAGTTAGGTGACATTACATCTGAACAAAGTGAAGATCCAGCATTATTACAAACCATAGAGGACTTGGAGCAAGGAGAACCGAGCAAAGGAGAGTTTCAACTTATAAACTCGACATTTTATAAGACCAAATAGCTACTGGTTGATCCAGATTAACTTCGGCCAGCTATTCTCAAGTATTTCCACGAGTCTCCAATATCCGGTCATCTTGGATTCCAATCAGTAGTCAGTCTGTACTGAGTGTACGCTTGTGTTAGCAATAAACGTGTTCCAAGGATAAAGTGTTGTGCTCTATTAACGACCAACCTTCGTATTCCGGACCACCTGCAGTTTGCAACGTGACACAATTCTTTCTATTTCATATCGTTCTGCAACGATACCCCTAGATATTTAAGTAATGCGACTGCATCAAGACGCAAATTACTAATGCTGCATTCGAACATTATGGGATTGATTTTCCTACTCATGTGCATCATCTTACATTTTTCTACATTTAGAGCTATCTGCCGTTCTTCACAGCAACTACAAATTTTGTCTAAGTCATCCTGTATGCTATTACAGTGAATTCATGACAACACCCTCCCATACATCGCAGTATCATCATCAAACAGCTGCAAATTACAAGTTACTCTGTCCATCAGATCATTTATATAGATAGAAAATGTGATGATACTCTCGTCTCTGATGAATACTCGCCGTCGAGAACAACATACTGCGTTCTATTACTTAGGAAGTCCTCCAAACAGCTACAAATCTGCGAACCAATTCCAGATGCTCAGCATTCTGCCCTTTTGAAATCGAGTAAAACAGAATCTGCCTTTTGCCCTTCGTGCATGACTCGCAATATGTAATTTTAGAAAAGGGCAAGCTCAATTTCACACGAACGATGTTTCTTAAACGCATGCTGATTCATAGAAAGAGCTTATCCGTCTCAAGGATAATGTAGAAGACTCACTGACGCCACTGCAGGCCTTTATAGTCTAAAATACGATAAGCTACAACTCTGTTTCACCGTTGGTGTTTGTGGAGGGAACGCTGACCAGAGCACTGCACATACATAATGTTGTAAAGTCCGATCGTCTACCATTCATACAACAGGAGGGTAATGAGTTGCTTCAGCTGGATAACGCTTGCTCACACTCTGCTCGTGAAACATAACGTGCTTTGCAAGATGCGCACCAACTTCCATAGTCAGCACATGTGGGTTATGATGGGACGATACTAAAACGTGTAATTCGTTAACAAACAAATTTTGCTGAACTACGTGAGCAGGTAGAGAAGGCGTGGGATAACGTATACCAAGACAGTACTGGGCAGAGTAAGAAAGAATGGATGGCAGAATCACCGCCTGCCCTGCCGCCAGCGGAGGCTACACCGCGTGCTGGTGCAGGTGTCTCAGCATGTATCGACTCTTGTTACCTCAATACCGCTTGAGGTACGTTTAAACTATATTATTACATGTGATCCATATGCACGATTTCAACAATTAATCGTGAGTGAACTGAAAACTCTACGAGTATTTATTATTTTTTCCAGCAATGTATATGCTGAACTTCTTAACATATTTTCTTCCAAAATATTAAGATGTTAAATATATATAAAAGCAGCCCCCGGTCAAATAATTTTTAATTTGCGACCTAGGGCTGTGCTTTTTTTTATTCATTGACGTTGTTAACGGTCCCTGACAATAGCAGCTATGTTTAACATTTTAATACATAAAATCACGAGTTCAAGTTATACAACTTACCAAATGTTCAAATGTTTGTTAAGCTGAACTGCGGGGTCGTCAGTCCCTAAACTTACAAACTACTTATGAACTACCTTATACTAAAGACGACACAAACATCCATGCCCGAGGGGGGATTCGAACACCCGACGGCGGACGGCCGCGCGCACGGCAACAGTACGCGCGGCTAATCCGCCGCGGCTACAACTAACCAGAACACAAGAAAGTCGCCTGTTAGCAGGGATTGTTAGAGAAATGAACGTGGACTAGACATACACGTTAGAAAAATATACACCTCAACAAATGTATAAAAAAGAAAGTTCTTGAAAAACCATTTTACGTACTTCTACACATAATCATATTGGGAGAATATATTTCGAGACTTTTTAACAACTACTTTCGAAAAATCGTGTACGTAAAAAAACCTTTGGCTAACCAGAAATGAAACCTACTTTACATAATATCACGACCATAGTCTATATAGCAAATTAAGAGTATCCCACAAAATATGCCACTGCGTGCAGGTCACGACAATGTACTGTATTCTTCAGTAAGTCAGCCTGGTACTTTCGAATTACCTATGCTGGCACATGACACAAGCTCGAGTTACATGTTGTCTGTCTGACGGCTTCCAGGGACAACAGAATTGTGTGTCTTAGTATTGTATGTAGTTTTTACTGCATTTAAAAGTTAAAGATTCCGTCATTAGAGCTTATGTCGAAATTTTGACAGAATTACACAATTATTATTACAATTACAAACTGTTTGTATATGTTTTGCAACATTGTAATGATGTCAAGGAAATACACATTACTTTGCTATTCAGGTTCACCATTAGAATTTCAATTTTTCTTTGCGCATTTTTGCAGTAAACTCGGCAAGAGGGTTAGGTTAGTTGGGATAGGGGGACTAAACTACTAAGGTTATCAGTCGCTCGGTGGAGAGGGGAAGGAGTGAGGATAGAAAAAGATGGGTAGGGGAAAGGAAATGCAGTCCGGGAAGTAAAAAAGGAAGGAAGACTGCAGTAGCTCGGGGCCCCGTGCCCGTCACGCACGTTCTAACGAAACAACCGTGAGCTCCCTGGGGGGAGGGGGGGGGGACTCGAGAAGAGCAAAGGTGATGTTACAGCAGTGATTTTCTTTAACTTACGTTGCAGACGTTGCAGTAACTAGAGGCTGCTCTCAAACGCGAATAAGAAAGAAATAGGCCTTTTGCGTGGAGAAGAAAGTATTCTAAATACATACACATACGTGATTTAGAGGAAGGATAGTAGGACGGTTACTAGGACGCGGAAATACTTCTCCTCACAAATGGCCCTTCTGTTGTCTAACGTGCTATCATAAGTAACATTCAGTAAATAGACTTTAATCAAACCGCATTAGACATGAACTTTTCTAAAACAAAGAATACCCTTATTCTTTTTGGTGAGATGTAAGGAAAAATTTCGAAGAAATAAGTCTTTTTTTATTTTATTTTTTTAAGTACGTAATTTATCATATCGCTTTCCTTGTACGGATATCACAAAGGTTCACAATAGACTTCGGATACAAAAGTTTCTTTGGGCTTCTGCGTGTGCTACACCCTTTCTTTCCATGTCTGTTAAGTTTTCGTTCACACAATAGAGGTAGAATACATGTTGTCGGATAACTGTTTCAACCTAATTTGTTCGTAATTCTTATTCGTAGGTAGTTAGTTGAAATTATGGCCTGTAAATTTGTCTGATTTATGGCGTACATGAAGTTTAAAGGGTATCTTGTAGTACTCATATGGATGACTTCACACTTATCTTTATTCAGGGTCAAATGCCAAGTTTTTGCACCACGCAGATATCTGACCTACATCATTTTGCAATTGCTTTTGACCTTCTGGTGACTTCTCTACCAATTACGTAACAGGGTTCATTGTGTAAACTGTTATAAGCTTCTCGCATTGAAGTTCGAGCTAAGTTTCTAGTTTCTGTAAAAGATTGCAGTTTTAGGGATTTTGCGTCAGTTTAATAAGCATGATATTTAATTTTTTTCTTTTGCAAGATTCATCTAACCGGTTTCGTGTACCACGCTGGGTCAGGCTTCTCTTTTGTTAATTTGTTTATTATTTGATATTATTTATTTGAATGTAAGCCACATATGATCTACACTCACATTCTCAGCTTGGAAAAACTGGAGATTATTAAACAGGAAACAGTTAATCGAAATTTGTGATGAACTGCTGAAACGTTTGAGTTCACTTGTTCATGCTATTTGGGTTGTTGCAAAATTATAGTGAATGATATTCCAATAAGTTAGCATATTATGCCTATTTTTTCTCTCACTTTTCTCAGACATCATATTTTGGGGTGAGTCATCACTGATTATAAATGTATTGAAAGCACAAAAGTTGGAACTCACCTGCAATCATTCTGTTGAGATTTATTTAAGGCACTATCGATTTTCACAGTGGCCTTAATAATTTATTTATAACCCAACCCAAATCAAAAGTAATAGCAGCGTGCATGACTTGAACACTTGGAGAAAGGATGATCTTAATTATCGTAGGTTAAACCTAACTTGGGCCGAGAAAGGCGTGAATTTTGTTGTCTCAAAAGTTTTTCATCGCCTGCCAAATAGCATCAAAAGTCTGACAGACAGCCACTAGCATTATTATTATTATTATTATTATTATTATTATTATTATTATTATTATTATTATTGGAGGGGAAAACCTTCTACTTAGTAGATGACTTTTGAGATATTAATTAGTAATTTTACAGAAAAGATAAATTAAAAAATTAAACTAATGCATGTCTTCAATTATCATGTAAAAATTTTATAGTTTAGAAAGCATAATGGAGAAACAGTGATCTTAATATAATGGTTACAATTAAAATCAGTACAGATGGCAATGGAAAAATTATTTTTTCTATCATTTTATTTGTAAAAACAATAAATCTGCGATCTGATTTTTAACTTTAATTTTAATCATGTAAAAGTACGTTTTATTTAACTCACACGTTCCACTTTATTACGAAGTGCTTATTCATGATCAATGGAACGAGCATTAATCTAATCCAATATAGTCCACTCAGAGCATACTCTAAGAATGACATCATTTAGCTGGTTCTGAAAACCTTCACGCACATTTTGAAGATACACATTAGAAACATTTCCTTGCAAACTCCCTCACTAAATAACAAAACGGAAAACTTTTATCACTTCTTAGATATTCATGGAATAAAAGTTCAGCATCTATCTTTTTATTTAGCATTTCCTAATCCTATTGACAACACATTACTTTTTTATTAGAAACTATATTTGTCAGTGTCCACATGTGTCACTCTAGTGCAGGCACGGCCAAACAACGCCCCGCAGGCGCGAGCGCCCTCGCCGTGCCCGCGCACTGTGCGCAGCGGCGGGCGGGTGAACTACAGTGTACTCCCGCCCGCGGGCGCGGGCGGAAATGTTGGCCATACCTGCTCTAGTGTATTACAACATTTTATAATTGTACAATATATACGAGGTCACTTACAAGTTCAGGACGCATGATTTCCTGATCCACTAACAAGGAAAGTACTTAGGCTCGAATAAACAGAAATGCACCAACATCGTGTTATAGATAATGTAAAGGTCTCTTATTGCACTAGTCATACTCCCGCATCTGCAAAACTCTGCAGTCGCCCATTAGAAGCCTCTGCGTGTGCCATGCCGTATTGCACTTTGACCTGCCGGTACGCCAGTAGTGACGGTGCAGTGTGCCTCTGAAGTTGCGTTATGTGATGTTATATGTGTGGTGAAGTGTCGGATGGATCGGCGATTGGTAATCAATCCTGATAATGTAGTGTGACTGGTTGAGGTGAAGTTACAAAGAAACCTTCTTCGTGTAGATGGTATTGGTGTAGAAGATGAATCATTCGCATGTTATCTATTATCTATTATAGTGTTTCTAATCTATTCTCATATTTCAGCACTATATTAGATATCAGAAAACATGTGAATGATTCTTCTTCTACACCAAGACCGTATTCACGAAGAAGGGCTCTTCGGAATTTCATCTCAACCAATTGCAATGCATTAGCAGGATCGATTACCAATCGACGATCCATCTGACGCTTCACTATACAAATAACGTCACAAAGCGCAACTTCAGAGGCACACTGCACCGTCACTACTGGCGTACCGGCAGGTCAAAGTGCAATGCGGCATGGCATACGCAGAGGCCTCTAATGGGCGACTGCAGAGTTTTGCAGATGCGGGAGTGTCACTAGTGCTATAAGGGACCTTTACATTATCTATCATACGATTTTGGTGTATTTCTGTATGTTCGATCCTAAGTACTTTCCGAGATGGGCAAAGTTAGGAACTTTAAAAACCAGACTATATCATAGTCATCTAGCCTTTGAGAATTAGAGCACTTACCAACTTCCAAAAAAAGCTTGCTACAGTTTCCCTCGATTTCAAGGTCATCGTCTTTAATACGTTGTCTTTGTGTAGTAATTAGATTGTCGTCGTTCTTTTACAGGTACAGTGAAGAACCGTGCTGAACACTTACTGATCGTCCAGGAAATTAGAACGCGCTTTTAGCCTCCATTAATGGTTGGAGTAAACTTAGGGGTCTAAGCAAGATTATGATTAATTTCATTTGATGAAGTATCCTCCACAAACAGCAACTGGGTAAAATGTCAGAGAAAGATAGCGGAACCGAATACTTCTAGCGATCCTTTTACCAGAGACCGAACGACTTTTCTGGGAATAAAGTCGTTCTAATTTTAGCTGTGCACCACAGCAAAGGTAAAATCTCGTCCACGCAGCCACAGAGCGCGGTCTGCAATCTCATCTCGCTTTGCCGCTCGCTCTCCGCAATCACCGGGGAAATGCTGAGCGTCTGGTCTCGGTCGCTGTAGCAGACTGCTCATCTGCTGCTGGTGCGACTGCGCTGCTTCCGGCCGGCCGAGCCGTTCCACAACACGGCCACGGGTGCTCACTTGCTGCCGTCAGCTGCCGCTATCTCCCTCACGCTTTCGCATAACTTTTAGATAAGGGCGACATGTTTTCTGCATTCATTATAAACCGAAATAGGGAGCAAATTTTTGCGACCGTTTCCCCTCTGCAGCTGTTTTTCCTTTTCTGCCTCAGCTCCTAACATCCTTTTCCCTCCTCTTTCGCTCTCGCCCTTTCTACCAGTCCTCTTCCCCCTTGCGTGTTTGCGAGGCAAAGCCTGTGAGCTTATACACGTACATATATGTTGCATGTACGTTGTCCTTTAGATATCTCTTTGAGGAACTTAAATTAACATTCCTTGTTTAATTTTTCTTAAGGGAAGACGTAGGGAAAAATCCACACTTGCACTTAACCGTACATATTTCCAACAATACTACAGCTAACAATAATAAAACTTGTTGTGTACAATACATTGCACGATATTCTCTGCAGCTTTTATCTGATAATGTTCATAGACATTCATTTTATAAGGATTTGAATTTCTAACTACCATTGTTCATATAATATACCTTTTCGTACAATCAAGCAACAAAACTACATGATATTCTGTGAAGTTTCTTTGGTAATGTTCATTGACATTCATTTTATAAGGATTTGAATTCATAATTACTATTGTTCCTATAATATACCTTTTCAAATAAACGAACATAGAAAAACCACTGAAACTGCACAATTTACATTTACATAAAAGGACAGTAACATTTGTACAACCGATTTTTGATTAAGGTGGTAGTTGCTCTGATATCAGTTTTCTTTTATGCTCCACTGCTCCACATTTCTCACACTGAAACGCAGAACATTTCTCAGAATATATATATATATATATATATATATATATATATATATATATAGGGAAAGTACTAAACAAAATAATTCCATAAATGATTCTTAAGAACCATCACAAATTTCGATTAACGCTTTCCTGAGTGAGAATCTCCAGTTTATCGTAACTGACAATGTGAGTGTAGATCAGATACGGCGTACATTCACAGAATGTACGTTTGACAAGTTTATACCAAACAAATTAACAAAAGAGGGGGCTGATGCAGTGTGGTACACCAAACAGTTTAAATAACTCTTGCAAAAGCAAAGAAATAATCATGCCAAATTTAAACGGACGCAAAGTCCCCAAAAATGACTATCTTTTGCAGAAATTTGAAATTTAGCTCGAACGTCAATGCGACAAGCTTATAATAGAATGAAACGTTCACTCTGCAGCGGAGTGTGCGCTGATATGAAACTTCCTGGCAGCACGGACGACAAACGAAGCCATGCGTTCTTAACTACAGCAAAACAAGGAAGGCGGCGACTAAGCCATTGCGCGACAGTCAGTATGAAGAGCACACATTCACATTCACATAAACATATAAGTTCAATCACACGGATAGAAACATTTATAAATATGGGGCAAACATACATAAACATGGGGCATTGATCATTAATAAAAATAATAAAATAATTGACACACAGATAGATAACATTAACGGTGCAGAAACACTTCGTGTTAATAAATAAATCAAAATGGAACACGACCACATAATCTGTGGACGTGTCTCAACGCAAACGCATCTCCGACACCCTGCGGGGCGTCGTGAGTCACAGACGATGATGCGGTAGCCAGCGACCGCAGAAGCGCGCCAGCGGGGGCACCGGCCTTTCGTGTATTGGTTGGGGGGCGGGGGCACATCCCAAAAGGTCAGCTCACCAGGGCACCTGATGACGGCGACGCGTCTGATGGCTGACGGGCTGTGCACGCTGGACACGAGAACCGATAGTCGTCTGTCTGGTTAACAAATAGGCGGGGGAAACTGAAGAGCATAGTTTTTTTACGTGTACTAGTTTTCTACATAGTCGCCATCACGCTCTATTGACTTATGCTAGTGTAGTGTAAAAACCTGTATTCCTGGTTGGTAAATGCTCTTGTTCTGTGTTAGCAAACTTATTTTCCCCTCAAAGTATGAATGAATCCGTAATTGGGCTGCACAGTTGTCACTCTGAGGGAGATCGATAGCAAATTTATCGATGCGTTTCCAGGTTCTGAGACTTGCTTGTAGCAAGCATTATTTTACAGCAGTAAGATTCTTTTAGTATTCTCGTCAGACCGAAAACACTGGAAACAGTTCCCGCATTTGTGCTAGAATAACCCAGCACAAGTCGAAACCGCTGTCACGAAAACTTGGCCAGTGTTGGACTAAATAGAAACATTGATAAAATACCTTTTCATCCATAGTTCACTTATAAAAACATAATTACATTTATTATTTTAATAATATGTCTAATTACACTGATTATATATTAGGAGATCCAGATAACTTTGCACCAGCCAATCAAATGTTCATAAATCTATCGGACCAAACTGCGTGGTTATCAGTCCGTAGCTTACAAACTACTTAAACTAAGGTAAATTAACCTAAGGACAACACACATACACCCATGCCCCAGGGAGGACTCGAACCTCGGACGACGAGCAACCACGCACTCCGTAGCGAAGCGCCTTAGACCGCTCGGCTACTACACTGCGGCCACCAACCAATCCCTTAGTAACTCCAATCCACAGTCAGGCTGGATGATATTTCCTAATCGCTGTATTTTTGCCCTCGTATGACTGTGGGCGTTGTTCCTCCAGTGAGTTCTTTTTTTTTTTTTTTTTAATTTCCCCCCCCCCCCCCTTGCCGATCACATCTTTATTGAGATTTTAACTGGGGTTTTTGAGTGACAACTGCTGGTTTTTTTTTTTTTTTTTTTTTTTTTTTTTTTTTTTTTTTTTTTTTTTTTTTTTTTAAGTGATGCACTCAGATTTCGTCAACTTTAATATAAGCTACTTATTCTCAAACTGCTACAAGAGTTCGGATGAAAAGAAATTTTTTGCTGTCTGAGGTGATTCTGAGAACCCTTCTTGGGAACTGCTTTGAATATCAGATAGCCTCATTTATTGCACACAGACTGCCAGTATTCACTGATAGTTACAGATCCCACTTTCCTGTTGTAGTGATACTGCTTTGTGCATGAAGTATATGTATCGTGTCTGGAGCAGTGGTTCTTGCAGGACATCCAGAACACGGTCTAATCACTTTCTGATGCTGTAAGTCTGGATCGTTACCACAGACTGCAAGCAATATTTACTGGTGTTTTGTTCTCACAACAGAATATCCAGTTGCATTTCTAATGTTTACGACAGGTCCATCATTTGTCAGAATATTTCGAAACTTCGGTCGGGTGCAGAAAAAACTTCAAATATGAATTGTAGCTGCCCCAGAGGAGCAGAGAGAGAGCCAGAAGCAGGGCAAAAATTTATTAGTGATTAGCTTAGAACCACGCGTTAACTGGTTATTTGTTCCAATCTACCTTAACTCCTTCCCCTCCCTCTCTATTCATTTCCTCCATTCCCTCTTCCTCTGCCTCTTCCTTCTCCACCCACCTCCTCTATCGTCCCCTCTTTACTGACACAAGTAATGATTGTAATTCACAGCTACATGATATTATGTATTTCTGCAAGTCTTAAATTAGTTCCTCTCCTCCTTCCTCCTGTCTGTTCACGCACTCCTCCCCCCCCCCCCCCCTGTTACATCTATCTCCTCTATCTCTCAACTGATCTGCTCCTGCCCCCTCTTCCCCCTACTGGCATATCAAAGGAACTGTCCGCCATGCACGTTAATGTGGCTGGCACAGTATAAAAACCACGCAAGTCTTCTCTTTGTGGAAAGACAATTACAGTGCCTGGGGTGCAAGCTTGCTGCCCCCAGCAAGACATGCTGCAACCTATGGTACGGACCGGCAAATGTGCCGTTATTTGTCATCAAATCCACAGAATGGACTCTGTTTAAAGAAGCTGTTACCTCAGCCGGATGCAAACCTCTTACTTGTCGACGACACTAGATTGTTTCGCGTGTAGCTTAAGTTGTTCTAGCTTTCGAATGATGCTGTAAAAAATACAATCTAGCAGAGCATGTCCCAAACAACAGACAACGCGAACCTGGCTTCAGTGCTCATTTTGAACGTGGCGTCAGTGCCCATTTCTTCACCGCAGATACAGAAAAATCGTTCGACCTCACGTGGGAATCCGGATGGCGAGCATGTAGAACCGGAGGCATGATCGGATAGCCAAGTGGTTAAGGTGACTGTCGAAAGTGAGCATACCGTGTTCAATATATGAGATGGACAAAATTCTCGATTAGCAGAGAGTTTATTTAACCAGGGTATTGCTGCGTCAGAGACCTATTGTGCCGATTCGCCTTACTCGCACGAAGTATTTCTATTGTTATTATCAATATTTTCTCGCAATAGCGATTTTCTTTTAGCGTCACTGTATAAGGTATAGATGTTCTACCAAATAGTGACACATGAAAATTTGTTCCGGGCTGGGACTCGAACCCGGGTTTCCCACTTTTCGCGAGCGGTCGCCTTAGCCACTAGGCTACCCGAAAACGACTCCAGGACCGACCCAAACTTCCATATGCCACACTGACTGCACATATGAGTCAACTGCAGGCGACCGCTCGCGAAAAGCGGAAAACCCGGGTTCGAGTCCCGGCCCGGCACAAATTTTCATGTGTCACTATTTGGTCAACATCTATACCTTACACAGTGACGCTAAAAGAAATTCGCTATCGCGATAAAATATTGATAATATTATCATCATTGTAATTCGTCACCATAAAGTATTTTTGTTGTGCTGTGCAGGTTGAGCTGATACAACTTTGTGCTGCAGGTTTTGAAAATTTTCCTTCCTGACATCGTAGCGGTGGTACTGAATCATCTTTCAACAGACTTTACACATAATTTAAAACCTTTACGAAACCACCCGCAAAATAGAGGAAGAAATATTTTTATCGCTAACCACACTGTCACAGATAAAGCAGGATTTACATACATAGTGGCACATAAGAAACTAGACATTGGGCACTGATATAAACAAAATATTGAATTTAGTTTTAATTACAAATACAAAAACACAATAATTGTTTATGTTCAAACTGTTTCCGTCCTTTGTTTCCGGTTTCATCAACACATCTTTGAAATCTTTTTGAACACCTATACATGGTCTGTGGCATAGTGTAGCATCACTGTCAAAATCATGAAATTCGTCGGGTATGTAGTCTTTTAGTTCAGCAACAGTCTGTGGGTTTTGAGAATAAACAGAGTCGTTGACGACTTCCCATAGGACTAAAACAATGCGCGTGTCAATATCTTCCCTTCGAAAATCACTTTCCTTTGGAAAATTTCGTTTAAATAATCGCGATCGGCAGTGTGATAATGAGGTGGATCACCATCGCGTTGAAATAAAATTTATTGAAAGTTTTCAACACCATCTATATCTGAATAATGGCAACATATTTATCTCCTGTCATTGTTCTTTCATGAAAATGTGGACCACCTACACCAAAGTACACTAAATCATTTTACTGCAATTCCTCCACCCACCGCTCTGAATCATGTTGATTTAGTTATTATTCTAACAAAATATTTTGATTGTCAGTTTATCACTACGTGTCTGTTCACTTATCCGCTATTTGCATACCACAGTTATATCGAATAGGTTAGGAACATGATTATGTTGATGAAGGATCAATTCAGAAACTGTAGATGTCAAACTGGATTATCTTCAAGCAACCTATATGGTATATGTTTGTGTAACTTTCTTTGCACGAGCCTTCGTGATACAGTGAGTTCAGTTACTAAAAATTTGGTTGATTTTCGCGGACTTTGGTCTAAGCATACCCGCAGTTCGTTTTCTTTAGTTGCGGCTGTTCTCGAGCGGCTATATCTTGGTACATACAGAACAGGGACATGTTCCTCAAACTTATCTCCTTTGTACTGCACTGTTGACATAGATGATGAGTTTTATCTATTCTTCGGCATTCGGCAGTAGCAACACTTTTACGAAAATTTTAACGCTAAATCCCTTTCTTCATTCACTAACAGAGTGAAAATTCTGAAAATACGTCTCACTGATCACGCTTTCAACTAGTTTGATTGTTTTTGTCATTGCATTATATATTATCTTGACAAGGCGTCATTATCATCATTTGGCAATAACTACTTATTTTGCTTTCTTTTAACCAACTATCCAGTGACCCTTGCGCCACTTTGTATATAACGTAATGTACCTTCAAATCTACATAACTGAATGACGGAACTGAATGACACACAGTTCAGGTGCTATAGCGTCTTCAATGTTAAGGTTTGAGACAAAGTATCTTTTCCTTGGGGCGCAAATTTCACAAACTAAATTCATGCAGTGTTTCATAAAAAGAGCTCTCAATGACCTGCAGTTGCTAAGGTATCCGAACCATTTTCTCGCTTTTGTAATTAAATCAAAATGTTCAAATGTTTGTAGAACTTATGGGACTTAACTACGGGGTCATCAGTCCCTAAACTTACAAACTACTTATGAACTAGCTAAGACTAAGGACGGCACAAATATCCATGCCCGAGGGGGGATTCGAACCCCCAACCGTAGTGGCCGTGCAGACCGTGACTGGAGCGCCTCAGTCCCCTCGGCCACCGCGGCCGGCTTTCGTAAGTAGCATCAAATATTTAACATTTTACGAAACTTGTAATGAGACGTTTGAAGCTGTTTTCTGGATTGTATTGATTTCTATGAAGTTTCATGGATTTTACAGTGTTTATTGGAAGTTAATCGGATGATACTTGCAAAATTGTCCACTCTGTCACTAAGTGTCTTACTTTCTTTCATATCGAGTTAAGTGGAATAGTGATTAAAAATTTGACATATTCCAGAGGTCAACGGTTCAAACCCCATCTGTCCCTCTATATTTAAGCTTTCGATGAATTCCCTAAATTACTCCAGTGAAATGCTGCGGTGGTGCCTTTGAAAAGAACGCAGGCGATTTTCGTCCTCTTTCTTTTTAATGTGAGTTTGTGCTCCGTTTCTAGCAACCTCGCTGTTGAGATGACAGGCTGTTAAAAAGTCTCATTTTCCTTTCTCAACTCATTTCTGTAATATACTGTAAGGATGGAAAGCTGTTGTATATTGTTTGATCGGTCTTATTACTTCATGTAAAGACGAGAGTCAAAGTGGAATGTTTAATTCTGTTGATCACATCTAAAATAAAAAGAACGATGAAGTGACAATAAAAAGGCCGAGTTAATATCAGAAACGTTATGTATTGGTCATACAATGCAAACTTTCACGGCCGGCGTCAACTTCATTTAAAATTTCCGGGCTGATAAGCCGTGGTCGATTTATAAAACTTTCCCCTAACGTTTCATCTTCGGCTGCGGAAGACATCTTCAGAGGTAGAGTGGCGAACTGCCTCTTATCAGCCCGGAAATTTTAAATGAAGTTATGTATTGGCTCTGTAGTTTTTGTTTACCCCCATAAATTACGGTACAAATGTTTGTAATTCTATGGGACCAAACTACGTAGGTCAGTAAGTCCCTAGACTTACAGACTACTTAAATTAAGTTGGAGGATTCGAATCTCCAACGCGGGAGGCATCGCGATCCGTAACGTGGCGCTCCAGACCGCTCGGCTACTCCCTCGCGGTAATTACGGTACACTGTGCGAAGCAATCTCCTGTAGAGAAATGGAAGGAGCAAATGGAACTGATAAAATACTTTGGATGGGCTGCGAAATATTTCTTGAACAGTATTTGAGTGATTTATTTGATTTACTATCCATCTCCCCCGTTCCCCTCACTGTCTGTGCAGTAGAATTCTTTGTGATTTTTTTGTCTACTATCTTATTAATTTTTATTTCGTTGTTGACCATAGTAACATTGGCTAGCTTTTCTATAAGAGGAAGTGGAATGGGAGGAAGGAGGTTAATAATGTCATGGTTTATGCGTCAGTATTTTTCCATCAGAGTTTCTGCTCGTAGGCAACCAAAAGATGAAATATGCTCTCAAATCGCTATTGTATTCTTACTCTCACGTTATTTCTCACAACGGTATGTTTAGTAAAAGATTAATGAAGTACCGGTATATCAAAATAAATCGGTCTAGTCTTTGAGACTGCAGTTTTGGGATGATGCAGGAAACCGTCTCTGTTTTTTATCCCATTTTAAATGTATTTGTTGTCCTGAAGTCTGAAACATAGCACTATGTAATGCACTATGATATCGTGGGCTCAGAATCGGAAAGTATTTTCATATGCGATTCCTAGATGTAAATCAAATTATATATTTATGATTGAATGGAAGTGACGACAGAGGTGGTCGGTTCTCTACACATGTCGACAAAGTCATTATATTTGATGTCTTTCTCTTACATGAATACGTACACATACATACGCAGCTTTTTTCCCGTATTTTTGTGCGTACCAGATGCGATGCATGCCACAGATTGAGGAAAGTTTCAGAATAGCAGCGACCGCCTTGGTACACACAGAAGGCGTGTGCCTCTGGGCTGTGTCCTCGTGGAAAGCGCCGGCTGTATCGAAGTTAGATGTCCCCAAGTTGCCAATAGTTGAGCGTCCAGAGCTTGTGAGGGAGTTGCGCCAACTGCCGCTGCCGGGGCCTCGCGAAGTTTGCCACTTGCGCCTCTAGTGATCTCCAGAGAATATGTGGCGACCAACTTGCCGCGCGCGACTGGACCAGTAGCTCCGCTCGGCTGCTTCATCTGCCGGCGAGCTGATGGGATTGCGCGGCGTGGCGTACCGCCGAGCAGACACTTAAAAGTCGCTTCAATATGTGCAGCTTTTCGTCTGTGGTAGTGGTTTTGTTTCTGCTCCTTCTGTCCTGGAGGAAAGATGCGGTAAGTATAAAGAAGTTGTGACATGAGGGAGAAGCAAGATGCAGAATGGAAAAGGACGTATCGTAGAGACGTGATAGAAAACCATCCTGAAAAACTGTTAGGTTAAAAAATTATGTGTTTGAAGAATAAAGAAACACATTGAAGAGACACAACTAAAATAAATCGTAGGTATAGATTGAACTGCAGACGTAAATTTGTGAATTATTCACCGCGCGGGAGTAGCGGTTTGGAGCGCCACGTTGCGTAACGCACGGTCTCTCACATCAGAGGTTCGAATCCTCCCTCGGCCTTGGACGTTTGTGTTGACTGTAGTATAAGTTAGTTCATAAGTTTCGATAGCATACTCAAATAAAAATGTTAATAAGTGTAAATGTAGCACCATTGTAAATATGCACAAATTAGGACAAGGAACAAAAGCAAAATATCCTCTATAAAAACGCAGCATACTCCATGGAAATATTGTTTTGATAAAATCCAGCTAAGGATTTTTTTGTAGCATACTCTGTAAAAATGTATCTTTGGTGAACTTAAGCTTAGAACATCTCTTTAACTGTTTATTTATATGTATATTTGTGACAACTGATGTACTTGTGTGCAAAAATATTGTGTATGATGTTTGACTTGTGTGAGAGCTGCCACAGATGGACCAGACGAAAACTGTAAGTAAAAAGCTTTTCAAAAAATTCCGCCATTAACTCCATATAAAGATAAACATAAAGCAAAATCGGGCGTATTTATATATTACAGCAACGACAGCAGAATGAAGCAGGCACTCACACACTCAAAACATCATAAATAATATGAAACAGCACGAAAAACACACTTGAAGATGGGAATTATTTTTCAAAACGCGTCGTGCTAAATATATTTAAAAAATCGTGACTGGTAGCGGTATTGTTATTTATAAAAAAAATCAATTTATCTCACAGTCGCAGGCTTTCAAAAACCCCATTTCGTAATGGATAAAATCAAAGTAATTTATAAGTTTAGGGACTGATGATCCCGCAGCTAAGTCTCATAAGATTGATAAACATTTCAACTTTTTATTTATTTTTTTTTTTTATTCGGAGGTCCCTCATCAGTTTTATTAAAAGGAAACAGACTCCTGCGTCGATAGCGCAGTTATTCATATAGGTACGAATTTACCAAATACTCCTTAAATGAGTGCGTCTTGTTTAGTTAGTATCATCCACCATACTCATTTCGTTGATAACAAGGGTGCTGATCTCAGTGATTCTCGAATCACCTGTATACGTACATGAGATACCTTCTAAAGCAGTTGCGGAGCTCCTTTATCCACCTAAAGTACATGGAAGCAGAAAATCTGTAGTAATCGCTGCAGGAATATTGAGTCACCTGCTACCATAGGTTTTTCTGTACGAAATGACGTCTCGCTTATGCCCCATAAATGTATAATGATATTAATGTCAGACGAACTGCGAGGCCAGAACAGTGGCTGGAACTGCCGTCAATGTACTTCAAAGCAATCGCGAATAATTGTCGTCTGATGACAAGGCCCACTTTCAGCCATAGTAGTCGCATCTTCTGTCTTGAGGGACGAGCGACAGGAGGGGTACGAATTTTATTGTTATTGTTATTATTTAGAACCTGTGCTGAGCTGCTACTATTTTGGCACACTCTTGCGTTATTTCTAGTTAGATTCTTTATTGCAAGGAACAGTTTATTAAGTCTGAAGTAACAGCAAAATACTGTCTCATTTGTATTGACTCATTAGGATATTTCCAAATTTGAAAGTTATTAGTGAGATAAAAGTAGCTGCACGGAAATCCATCAGTTGAATATTTTCTTCATTTTTATTTATTTTATAATTTACGGCCTCGTCGATGTACATGTTTGAAGACGACCTACATTAATTGAAGGTGATGTATTTTTTATACTAAATAAGAGTATGAGCTTTTCAGTTTTTCACTGTTTGAAGCTTGAACATTCATACAAAAGTTATTGAATTTTAAAACTATCGTTTATTCTTCTCGGTCTTGTGCTTCTCCACTTTTAGAAAGACAGATCACAGTGACTAAAATTTTTGATTTATTCTGCTATATAACAATAAGTTATGAGGCGTGTGCATATGTTCTGGATAAAAAAATAGCATGAGGGTAGCAAAAATTCCCAGTTAGAGGACAAGTTTTGTATACTAAGTAAATTGTCTGACCAAATTCGCCATAGGCGGAGGGTTAAGCACCGATTAGTCTCAGTTATGTGGAACAAAAAAACGTGGTGGATTTCATTACCAATAGCTTCAGTCCAGGAGACATCTATACCCTGCCGGCGACATCGCGTTGTGTGGCAGAGCGTACTTTATGTACCACTCTCACATTCACATTTTCCCATTTTGAACATGGTTCACGGCAAAACCAAACTAATCCCTCTGATTTTATTCTCTTGGTCTTTCACGAGATATGAATAGGAGATACGAAGTACGCGGAATTCAGACAGTAGCACAAGCCGTGACACAGAAAGTCTCTGTTGCAACGTTTGCTTCTGTAGTTGGCCAATTATATCCGTGATGCTTCAGCGCTTGCTAAATGAACCTTTAGGGAGCGTGTTAGTCGTCTTTGGATCTTTGCTACCGCCTCTCTCATTCCCACCTTGTACAGATTCCTCAGGCAAGAAAAATATTCGAGTATTGGCCGAACAAATGTTTTGTAACCTACTTGCTTGTTAGTCAACTAAACTTCCTCAGTGTTCTTTCATCGAGTCTCGGTCTAAAATCTTCCGACCCACAATGAATTTTATGTGGTTTTTCCACAACCTAGCTTTTCGCGTGGATGTCTGTAGATATTTTAAAGAAGTAATTACTTCCAGTGGTTGTTCTTCAATCATGTAACGAAGCTCTTTCTTTTTATGCGTTCGAAATATAGAGGGAAACGGTACAGTAGCATGAAAAATGGGGCGCCTAATGATGTATTTCGAAAAATGTATTCTTCTCCCAACAGCTGTACAGTTTTGTTGTTTATCCTAGACCGGTTTCGATACTGACTACCAACAACAGGAAATTATCAAATACATGAGAATGGTATAGGCATGTAACAATATGTAGTCATACCAATAGACATAGTTATGAAGACCAGAGTGTTTCAATACTTTAATATAGTATACATTAATTGGTCAAAAATACGTTGTCGCCAAAAGCGGTCTCATTTATCTTCTAATATATAAAGCAGAGTGTTCGTGTGCTTGTGTGTACGTGTTGCATACAAAGCCGCGGCGGATTAGCCGCGCGTACTGGAGCGCCGTGTTGCGGTGCGCGCGGCCATCCGCCGTCGGGGGTGCGAATACCCCCTCGGGTATGGATGCTTGTGCCGTCTTTAGTATAAGCTAGTTCATAAGTAGTTTGTAAGTTTAGGGACTGATGACCCCATAGTTAAGTCCCTTAAGCTTCACGAACATTTGAACATTTGTTGCATACAAATCTTTAGTTTTGTTCCAGTCCTTATGAAATTTTGTACACGTAAGCTTCAATCCATGAGGACTATCGCCGTAAGTGTAAGAATCACGTACGATACATACATAATTCATGAGCCATCCGCTGCATTTAGCGAAAATGCTGCTCATTTTCTCCTATTTCTCCGATTTCAACCAAATTTGCTACACACATTCCTTACCGTGAGGTAACAATTGCTGCAGGGTGAAGAATCACATACGACACATGGTACAGAAGATAAGACGTCATAAACAATATATATCGCAAAAAATGGCCACATAATGTGGCGAGACTTAATAAATCCGCTGTATGAGAATGAGAGTACTTAGCGACTTGCAACAAACCTTAAACATAATTTCAAACCTTTATTAAACTTTTTTCTCACTGACAACCATATCAAAATAATGAAACGAAAAAAGTTTCTCGCTTACTATTTTTCCGCTGTTTATGGGGTGAAACTATGTCATTGAGTATGACATTACAGTTTATAATTTGTACACTACAAATTGTAGCCGCAGGAAATTTTACTGGCAGTATACACACATATAGTTGTATATACCTTCTCAACCGTATCACAGTAAGACACGTAGTCCGTGAGATATGAGCACATATACAGTAACGTTCCGCTGTTCATGGACTAAGACTACGGCATTCGGTATGACGTTACAATTTATAATTTCTACTTTACAAAATTTTGCCGCAGCAAATTTTAGAGATAGTATACCCGCATACAGTTGAGCGTACATTCTAAACTGTATTACAGTAAGATACGTAGTTCATGAGATATGAGCACATAACCAGTAACATTAATGGAAAACCGCCCCATCAAGCACCATGTTTTAATCTATTACTTCTTTACTACTAATTGTATTCCCAAGAGATTTTACAGACATACAGCCCAAATACAAATGAATATATACCTGAAAAATGACAGGAATAAATAAATAAATACCCGGGCAACGCCGGGTTTGCAGCTAGTCAAGTATAAAATACAAACATGTATTTGGCGTTAAGTCTAGAAATCTGCTTGTCATAAAAATGTCAATTAAGTTACCAACCTCCTTAGGGTATATTAAGATATGGGCCAGGACATCGATCTATTCCACAACGGCACATATCTACAAATAATTAACACACAGGCCATAATATGTAGCAAAACAGAAACATTTAAAGACGTAGACATATGTCTGTCAAAGAAGGCCAATCTGTAGCTACGTCACAGTCTAAAATATACAATCGCAACACTCAGTGCTGTGAAAGTTGTTACCGACTGGCACTTGCAACGACACTAGCGCTCCTAACGGTGTCCAATGCACCGTAAGAGTAACGTTTGTCAGTAATTTTTTCCCGAATTAATGGCGAAATAGTTAGTTCCCAAGCATTGTCAAAATATCAAGAGAGATCAATCATCGTGAAGTAATTGTAAAAGCGAGATTTTACTTACTCAGTGATATAAGCAACAACTTATTCATGAAGAAACACTAATACAGGCATATCTGAAGGTTACTTTTCATAAAGTAAGGGAATATAAACACATGAGAAACATAAATTATTTTATGAACAATTTATACTGTGACAGGCACTTTATCTGATCTGTAACAACTCGAACGCTTTTACATATCATTAGTCTTTCTTATACATACATAGACGTTTGAGTATATTTACTTTTTACTGAAAAGCGAATGTCTTGAAAATTATTTGCGTCTCTGGGTTATATGTAGCAACAGTTGTGGAACTGGTTTGTTCTTTGTTAGGAAGTTTTACGTCGTCTTACCGTGTCTGTAAGGTTTTTTTCTTCATCTATTGCTGTAGTGGCTGATCTGGTACATTAAATAATGTAGGTACTGCATTCCATACAAGTCTCCTACGTTCCACACTCACTCATTTGACTGGAATTGTAGTAAAAACCCTTAATGCTCCTGAATAGAAAACTAGTCTTCTTTTCAGTTTTTTCTTTGCTCTTAAAAGGAAATGAAATTCTTCAATCAATAAATACGTACACGTTAAAGGGGAATCGTGAAAAAATATTTAAAAAAATTAAAAAAATTAAAAAAGGGAGAGAAAAGAAAAATGTTGTGTACTGTAAGAGAATATAAACATAGTGTTCTTACAAAAGTTATCAAACACGAATATAAGGTGATTCTTTATTTATTACCGGTTTTTATGACACTACACAGTTACCTATTGCAAACAGTTAAGGTCAGTATACAAGATACACTTCGCACTCTTACGGTATCTTATTCAGAAATGTAGCTTACCAGCCGCTTGGAGCGTTGTTGTCCACGTATAACAAAAATCAATGGAATTGTCATGACTATGTTAGACTGTGGACACATATAATGACTAAGTGAATTACTTAATTCTTTGTTCACAGGTGGAGCAGACTACAGGCGAGATGACGTCTGCTCTTAAATACAACAAGGATATACAACCCAAAACCCGTATGTATTAGTTATTTACAATGCAGAAATTGAATACAGTATAAACAGCTGACATTTGCTAACACATCCTTCATTTCACTTGACATCAGATACTGCGAAATCTTATGTAACATACAAATAACAAGGGCATATAAACCAATAACCGTGTATTGTAATTATATACAATGATAGGAAGAAATCGATAAATTGTCAGAGATGACGTTTGTGATTAAGACAGAACATCAAGCTATGTGAAATCTTACCGAAAATACATTATTGTAAAAATTTATAAATAACTACTAGCAAGTATGCCAAACTATGACCAAATGAAAAAAATATATTTCAATTTATGAATAGTATAGGCCGAAAAAAAAAGTGCTCAAACACTGAAGTAAGCTATACAACACAGATATGTACTAGGTACTATTATCTTTAAAAAAAAATCATTTTCCTAGATCTTTAGCCGCAGCGGAACGGCCGAGCGCATTGAGGCGCTATGCTACGATGCGCGAGGCCGTTCCCCGTCGAGGGTTCGACTCCCCCCTCAGGCATGAATGTTTGTGCCGTCTTTAGTATAAGTTAGTTCATAAGTAGTTTGTAAGTCCCATAAGTTTAACAAACATTTGAACATTTTTTTATCTTTACACACACAAACCATCCTCCCCCTAAATACTTATTTCTTTCCTTTCCGCAATAGCTCTCTTTTTTCGTAAACGTTTCTTCGTGTTATTGTCTCCAAAATTTGTATTTGAATTCTGTCCATATTATTCTACTTCGTAAATTCTATAGGCTAAATTTTTCTCCAGATGCTCTGCAGTGGTTCTGTTCTTACCTCACATCCCACCAGCAGTGTTAAATGATTGGAAGTGAGTGAGTAAAAATAAGGGACGTGCGACAGCCAGATGCCAACGAAAGTTGCGTCAGCCTTAAAAACTTACCTACCAGGTTTGTAATATTAACACGCATTGCAGGAACACGTTATGGGAAGGCTACAATCATTTTCCTTTGGCCTAGAGCAGGCGCGCTTGCCCGCAAACTGGGGAGGAATGGCAAAATATATATACAACTGATGATGGTGCTACAAAAGAAAGGCTTGTTCTGGTGGTGACTGCGACGGTCAGTACACTAGCCATCGGTGTGCCAATTTGGGCGGCCAGACGGTGTATTTCTTTGAATACTTAGCGATCTGGTATGGTTTTGAGTAGTGGCACAGTACGTTTTTGACAAGCGAAGATAGCATGCCTTGAGTTCATCAAGATTCATAGGAAGTTTTGCTCAATTCAGTTCTGCTATACATTTAAACAGTTACTTTCTTCATACGATTTCAGAGTCGCAGCTGATGCCCAACACAGAAAATAGTAAACGTGCGCTAACGCAAGGATAATTTTTGTTTTTGCAAACCTGCTTCCGTGCAATGGCATCAACACCAGCACAACAGTACACTGCATTTACCGGAACAGCCGCGGTTAGATCATTTTTTGAATTGCAAAATCAAATGTAGGTGCAGCCTCAGTCACCCTCTGATAGCTATTTTTCCTTTGGCAACAGTGTGAGTTGTCAAAACGATACCATTAATGGTCAAACTCTGTTATTTATTATTACATTTTATTAAATAATTTATTCCAACTTGATTTGCGATTGTGTTTCCGATTTTTAAACTAAATTCTATTGGTAGAACAGCATTTTCATTTTACTGAACCACTGACCAATACCACATCCTTGTACCTGGCGAGGTCATTTAGCATTAATTATTTATTTTTCTACTTACAGAAGTGGTCGTTCAGTTCATTCTGAGTACAGTTAAGAACCTCTTAGCTGACTTGGATTGAAACATGCACTGCCTTCTGATGTCTGAACCTGCCAAATTAAATTTGTTCCACTGCAGAGTCGCCGTTTCTGGGTACAAAATATTGCAGATCAATCCTTGTGTGCAATACAAGGTGGAAAAAATCGTTTCTCAAGTGTTTGAAGACAGGCCAGAAGCACATAAAATAGTTACTTGTCAATTTGTTCTGATTGCCACTTCCGCATACCCGGCTCATGGTGTTACATTCTTACTTATCGCCTTAAGTTAGTAGGCCTAATTCTGACTTATTGCAAGAAGATTTTTTTTAAATTCACAGCCCTTTTCTTTATTTGTGTGTCTCTTTAATTTTTATGAGGAATCAAATTGATTCAGTATTTTCTGGCTCTGTGTTTCTAAATTAAAAACCTTAGTATTCGTACCATTTCTTGTGATAAATGCGGGATGGCTGTTATACCTCTTATATTGTTGCCGTTGTTTAGTGCGTTACTGTATGTGAACATTTAAGACTCTTAGTACGTCTAGTTATTGGCAATTAAGATGATGTTTTATAAATTTGCCTAGAATAAGCTATTGTGCCTAAACGAGAAAGTATTATTTCTTGGAACTTAAATGAAAATGTACTTTTCTCGAAGATAGGAATTAGTTATGAAGTTCTTTGTAAAATTCATACTGCCATATTTATTATTAACATGGTGGAATCTGTTATGAGGTTCATCATTATAAATCAGTCAATCATAATCTTTTGATACTCTAGCAACAACTTCTAAAATGAACTTATGGGAAAATTAGTTATACTATTCATAAGGAATACTCTTGACATTGGTCCCATCAAAGAGGTATGTAGCAATGTAGAAAAATGTTACCATTGATTTGATTTAATTTGATTTTTCCAGGTCTTGGTCGAACCCGCCACTGCCCGCACCGAAACTAAGTTTATTGTGCGATATCGCTCCCTGTATGTCTAGTAAAGCCAACCACTGCCCTTGAACAGCAGTGCAAGGAGTCCCTTCACCAGTTCTTTATTAGACACAATTTCTTTGGGTCTGGTTGTCCCAAATGTTCTGTGCCTTTTACTCTCCAATGCAATGCATTCGAAGATAAGATGTGACGCAGTTTCATCACCGTCATCACAGATCCAAAATTGAGGGTCCTCTTCTGTTATTCCCATTGTATGTAGGTGTTTTTTGAAATTCCCATGGCCTGTCAGCAATCCAACCATGAGTCTAATCTCTCTCCTGTTAAGGCCCAGGATTTCAGAGCTTCTTTTAAAACATGGCTTTGGCATCATTACCTTGCCATGTTTTTGTTGATGGACTTTGGTCCAATGTTCTACGTGCTGTCTTCTGAGCCGCCGGCCGCAGTGGCCGAGGGGACTGAGGCGCTCCAGTAACGGTCTGCACTGCCACTACGGCCGGGGGTTCGAATCCCCCCTCGGGCATGGATATTTGTGCCATCCATAGGATAAGCTAGTTGATAAGTAATTTGTAAGTTTAGGGACTGATGACTCCGTAGTTAAGTCCCACAAGCTATACAAACACTTGAACTTGAACTCTTCTGAGCCAGTTACGTAGCTCCAATTTAATCATTGCCTTGGTGATTGTCAGGACAGGTTCCGGTCCAATAAATGGAGACTCTGCCCCCATCCTGGCTAATCTGTCGGCATGTTCTTTGCCATTGATCCCCGAGTGGCCAGGGACCCACAATAGGTTTACTCTATTGCTTTCCCCTAGCTCCACAAGAGCCCTGTGACATTCTGCAACAATTTTAGACCTTGTTGCAGGAGCTGCCAGTGATCTCAGGGCTGCCTGGCTGTCTGAATAGATGTAGATGCTACGATCTTTGTAGCACCTACGTAAATTCTCCTCCACTCATGCCCTGTTGGCAGTGATTTCGGCCTGGAATACTGAGGCCAGTTTCCCTAGAGAAATGACGCCCTCCAGTCTTGGATGCACCACGTATACCCCAGCCGCAACGCCTTGGTCTGATTTCGTCCCGTCAGTGAACCAGACAATATCCCCCGTACGGTGTCGAACTACTTTCTCCCACTGCTCCCTACTTCCAATTGTTATACTGAAAGGCTTGTTGAAGCAGTATGGGGTTATAATATAGTCGGCTGGCATTTCCCCAACCTTTCGTATATTTACCTCACTCACTATTTTAGTGTGTGATTCTGGATATCCCAAAGAGTTCCAGTTGTTACCAGTTTTGAGCCTGTATGCACCAGCTGCTGCCTCCATCTTGACCCAAAGGTGTAATGGGGGCATATCCAGCATGGTTTCCATCCCAGCAGTTGGTGTGCTGCTAATTCCGCCTGTTATGGCTAAGCAGGCTAGTCTCTGCACCTTACCAAGCTCCTTAGCAGCGACCTGCTGTTCTACCTTCTTCCACCACACGACCGCCCCATAGGTGATCCTGGGTCTAATCACTGTGGTGTATATCCAGTGCATACCCTTGGGGCTCAGGCCCCAATTTTTGCCACAAGCTCTCCTGGTACTTACTAAAGTACCTTTTGCCTTGGAGCAAATATTCCTAATGTGAGGTGTCCATGTCAGTTTCTCATCTAGGGTAACCCCTAGATATTTCACTGTCCCCTTCACAGGTAGCGCTTCGTTGAAAAGCTTTAGATTCCAACTTGAGTGTTGGATATGTTTCCTTGTGAATGGTACAACAACAGTCTTCTTAGGACTAACCCCCAGATCCTGTTTTCTGCACCAGTCTTGCACAATGTCCAATGCACCTTGTGCTATATTCTTCAATGTGTCAGCAAATTTGCCAGGTATTATTATGACAAGATCATCTGCGTATTCTTGGCAAAAGTACTGCCTAGAGTTTAATTCTCCAATGAGTTCATTCACCACTAGATTCCACAATAAAGGGGAAAGAACTCCTCCTTGCGGGCAACCCCAAGTGGTGGTGACTACCATTTTTCATTCATCATGGTAGCCTCTACCTTTCTTCCACTGAGCATGGCCCTAGTCCTAGGTCATGCACCTCTGCTGCCCTAACCATGGAATCGAAGGTCGTGTTGCTAAAAGCCCCCTCAATGTCCAAAAAGATACAGAGGGCTATCTCCTGAAAGTGTAGTGCTTTCTCCACATTCCCAACAAGTTGGTGGGGAGCTGTCTCACATGATTTACCTGGTTGATATGCATGTTGGTTTGAACCTCCTTTCTCCAACATGCACATTAACCAGCTTTTCCAATGTCTTAAGAATGAAGTACAGGCTGATTGGTCTCATAACCTTGGCCTTGGTATGATCAATTCTCCCTGGCTTTGGAATGAAGACAACCTTCACTGCCCTCCAGGCATTGGGAATGATTCCTGCTGCTAGGCTAACACTGAATAACCTGCATAGGAATCCAATAAGATTTTCTCCCGCTTGTTGCAGCAGAGCTGGAAAGATTCCATCGGGGCCACCGCCCATCGGACCTTAGTGAAATCGACACACTCCTTGGCCAGATCCCAGTCCTCTTTGCGAATACCTGAGAACCGTTGTCTCTCAAGAATCGCATTCTGGTCTGAGTTATCCCCAGAGTATATTGAGGAAAGTGAGTCTTGAGGAGCAGTTCCAGTGTGTCATGTGCTGTCTTTGTATACTCCCCATCCTCCTTCCTCAATGTTCCTCCTGGATTAGTTGGTACCCTAGTGAGGATTTTATGAAGTCTCGCTTGAGCAGCCGTGCCCTCCACTTTCTCAGAGAATACCTTCCAGGATGCCTCCTTTGCCCGTCTGATGGCAAGGTTGTAATTGACAAGGACCTCACGATATTTTTCCCATTGTCCTTTGCGCCTCGAAAGGTCAAACAGTCTTCGTACCTGTTTCCTTTGCATTTCCAGGTTATTATTCCACCAAGGCACACTCCTATTTGTGCACTTCTTGGTGATTGAGCAGTTGTCCTGGTATGAGGTCACTAAGCAGAGGTTACGGCCTCTGCTACTTCCTCAAACTCTCCTGGATTCCTTATCGAAGTTTTAATTTCCGATAGGCTGTAGTCAAGGTCTCTCCTATATGTCTCCCAGTCCGTTTTCCTGGGATTCCTATAGGTCATGGTCTGTTTGGTTTCCATTTCAACCTTGAATTTAATATACATGTGACCTGACGAGGATGGCTCCAGGACCACATGCCACTGTTTGACATAACTTCCCATCATCATGGAACCAAAAGTTATGTCAATTACTTCTTCCCTTCTACTATTCCTGAATGTAGGTTCATCACCCCTATTCAGGATCTCCAAGTTGTTAGGAGAAATTCAAGAAGGTGCTCACCTCTACTGTTGGTGTCCTTGCTGCCCCACGATAGATTGTGGGCATTAGCATCACATCCCACCAACAGTTCGTCACCTTGGCGATGGCAGGCTTCCAGAGGAGGAGAGCTGTCTTCGTAAGGAAGGTATGCCGAGGCCAAAACAATTTCCCTCTCGATACCTTACTCACATTGCTGCATCCTGATGGTCACCAGGTCCCTGAAACAATAATCCATCATTGGTATGAAAGGTATTCCATTTCTAACATAAATGGATGTTCTGGAGTTTTTTAGATTTCTGGCATAAATCAGCTTACCTCCAGTACCACCAAGGCCCGATACACCCCCTTTGTATAAATAGGGTTCTTGTATCAGGGCCACGTCCACCTCCTGTCTCCCCAGGCGACGGCTCAGGCCAGCAGTGGCCCCTTTACTGTGGTGCAGGTTTATCTGCAGCACTTCCCGTCTCCATCTTGCTGCCATTATTGCCTTTAAGGTCTTTGATTACCCTGACGGCGACCTGCGAGAACCCTAAAAACAGTTTCGGGCCTTGCTCTCGCATTGCCTTCAGGGACTTCTCTCCGACCTCTACCACCAGGGTTCCTCCTTTCGGAACGACCTTTTGGTTAATTACCCTCCAATCCTCTGTCGAGACTTTTGGGTTCTGGACCCTTATTTTCTAGAACAGAGTCTTTGGAGGGACATCCTTAAGGATCTTTGGTACCCATATTGATACCTTTGCGGTCTTCAGGAGTTCGGTTGCTGTCTTGACCAGCAGCTTCGCATCCTCCCACGGGGATATCATGGGCACCTTGTCCTTAAGCTATTCTGCTGTGTGCTCCCCCTCACAGACAAAAATGAGGGCACCGCGATCTAGGTAGACCCTCCTGAATTTGGGTCCTGGACCAGCATCCCCCCCCCCCCAATCTTTACAAAGAGGGCCATCTGCTGCGAAGTGTTGCTCACCAGTGGGTATCCTTCTTGGACAACCGCCATTCTAAAGACTGAGACTGCAGTACTATAGGTCTGTTTCCCTATTTCCTGCCTCAGCCTTTTAGGATCACGCTTGTGATGTTTAGCTCTCCCTAGCTCGCGGGGGAGTGCGCCGGTTGGAACAGCCTGCTATAATGCGTAGGGTGAGATGCGGGTTTCAGTTATTTGGAGAGGCCAACTGCTTAATGAAGACAGTGGAGAGAGCAGCCAGAGATCGCCTCGATGACGAGACCAGCCGCGCTGCACGTGCTCCACAGCGCCGCTTCAGTACGTGATCTCCGTCGATCGGGAGCATCTTTGGCGTGAGCCGGCATCTCCTGGAGAGGAATAAAAGTCGGAGGGCGGCGGAGGCGGCGAGCCTGCCGGTAATTGCCAAACGAAATTCCACGCGCCGTGGGCGGGCGCCACGTGGTGTCGACAGGCCGATAACAAAGAGCCGGGGGCGGCGTGGGGGTGAAGGGCGTGATCGGAATGCCAGCCGGCGCCATCCCTGGCGGGGAATGCCGAGCGCCGGCTGCCAGAGGCCAGCTCCAGCTATCACTGAGCGCTGCCGGGGCAGCTGCCACGCGCTCACTCCAGAACCCCAGGGGTGCGCCTCGCGCACCACTCTGCGTCCCGTGCCCTCACTGCTGCCGACATTTTCGTTATTAACGTAAGACCGCAGCAAAAGATTCCTGAAGCAAACAGCTGTGTTATCGTTCTTGATGGGGTCCTCAATCGCAAGACTCGTTTCATGCTACGTTCCAATCTTCAAAACAACTAGCAATCCCATGATATATCTTACACAACATACAGAACGAAATTTTGCTATCTCAGTTCTTTATTTCAGATTTCCGTAATGGTTACCTACAGCGAGTTAGAGTGCACCCAGGATAAATTGGCCGGTAGATGCGCAGAACGCTGGGCAAGCGTGGGGATAGTGGTGGGGTAGCGGCCCGAGCAGTGAGCGATCGCTGGAGGGTAAGTGTCCCGCTCACAGGCCGGCACGCGGCAGCCTCCCCTTCTGAACGAAGCAATGAACTCGCTCAGCACTTCAGACGAAAACTCGTCTCTGCGCACTGTCCACCTTATCCAGCAAGGACTCTACCGTGGCGCTGCCATAATAGCGAAAAACTCATTCTCTTTTCCCTCTAATATGGTGTGTAATAACCTCGGAAGACCAGTACAGTTGCATACCAGTTGTGGTGGAACAGCCGATTCTTCTTTCAGATATAATCGAATTGTGTTTTCAGGAGTAAATTTCTTCAGTTTGACTTAGTCGGACTTCGATCCTGGCCATTCCACTACACTCGAATTAATAAAAATCTTCATTCATAGGAGAAAAGTCTTATAAATATTTGCTGCTAGGTTCTTGTGCAAGATAATAAAAAATAAAACTGTTCCAAAAAATACTTTACAAGTTCAAAATCTGGTACGCACGTACCTTGAATATTCGGAAAAAAAATGATAATCTGTTACTATCACAGATGTTCCTCAATGAATCAGTCGTAAAATATATCGATTCATAAAACTTGATGTCACTGTTTTCCAGTTAATGAAATTATTGCTGAGTCCCTACACTGGTATAAAATCCTAGAAATTCTGTTATAAGTTCCAAAAATATACATTCAGTTCAATATGTAAATAACTTCTCTTGTTTCCAGAATGAAACTTTCACTCTGCAGCGGAGTGTGCGCTGATATGAAACTTCCTGGCAGATTAAAATTGTGTGCCGGAACCGGGACTCGAACCTGGGACCTTTGCCTTTCGCGGGCAAGCGCACTACCGACTGTGCTATCCCGACACGATTCACGATACCGCCTCACAACTTTACTTCCGCCAGTACCTCGCCTCCTACTTTCCAAACTTCACAGAAGTTCTCTTGCAAACACGCAAGACTAGCACTGCTGGAAGAAAGGATATGGTGGAGACATGGCTTAGCCACAGCCTAAGGGATGTTTCCAGAATGAAACTTTCACTCTGCAGCGGAGTGTGCGCTGATATGAAACTTCCTGGCAGATTAAAATTGTGTGCCGGAACCGGGACTCGAACCTGGGACCTTTGCCTTTCGCGGGCAAGCGCACTACCGACTGTGCTATCCCGACACGATTCACGATACCGCCTCACAACTTTACTTCCGCCAGTACCTCGCCTCCTACTTTCCAAACTTCACAGAAGTTCTCTTGCAAACACGCAAGACTAGCACTGCTGGAAGAAAGGATATGGTGGAGACATGGCTTAGCCACAGCCTAAGGGATGTTTCCAGAATGAAACTTTCACTCTGCAGCGGAGTGTGCGCTGATATGAAACTTCCTGGCAGATTAAAATTGTGTGCCGGAACCGGGACTCGAACCTGGGACCTTTGCCTTTCGCGGGCAAGCGCACTACCGACTGTGCTATCCCGACACGATTCACGATACCGCCTCACAACTTTACTTCCGCCAGTACCTCGCCTCCTACTTTCCAAACTTCACAGAAGTTCTCTTGCAAACACGCAAGACTAGCACTGCTGGAAGAAAGGATATGGTGGAGACATGGCTTAGCCACAGCCTAAGGGATGTTTCCAGAATGAAACTTTCACTCTGCAGCGGAGTGTGCGCTGATATGAAACTTCCTGGCAGATTAAAATTGTGTGCCGGAACCGGGACTCGAACCTGGGACCTTTGCCTTTCGCGGGCAAGCGCACTACCGACTGTGCTATCCCGACACGATTCACGATACCGCCTCACAACTTTACTTCCGCCAGTACCTCGCCTCCTACTTTCCAAACTTCACAGAAGTTCTCTTGCAAACACGCAAGACTAGCACTGCTGGAAGAAAGGATATGGTGGAGACATGGCTTAGCCACAGCCTAAGGGATGTTTCCAGAATGAAACTTTCACTCTGCAGCGGAGTGTGCGCTGATATGAAACTTCCTGGCAGATTAAAATTGTGTGCCGGAACCGGGACTCGAACCTGGGACCTTTGCCTTTCGCGGGCAAGCGCACTACCGACTGTGCTTGCCCGCGAAAGGCAAAGG
Organism: Locusta migratoria; assembly: GCA_026315105.1. Lineage (NCBI taxonomy): Eukaryota > Metazoa > Arthropoda > Insecta > Orthoptera > Acrididae > Locusta > Locusta migratoria. The sequence goes on along the minus strand of CM048744.1, from coordinate 273,579,376 downwards.
TCCCAGGTTCGAGTCCCGGTTCCGGCACACAATTTTAATCTGCCAGGAAGTTTCATATCAGCGCACACTCCGCTGCAGAGTGAAAGTTTCATTCTGGAAACATCCCTTAGGCTGTGGCTAAGCCATGTCTCCACCATATCCTTTCTTCCAGCAGTGCTAGTCTTGCGTGTTTGCAAGAGAACTTCTGTGAAGTTTGGAAAGTAGGAGGCGAGGTACTGGCGGAAGTAAAGTTGTGAGGCGGTATCGTGAATCGTGTCGGGATAGCACAGTCGGTAGTGCGCTTGCCCGCGAAAGGCAAAGGTCCCAGGTTCGAGTCCCGGTTCCGGCACACAATTTTAATCTGCCAGGAAGTTTCAACTTCTCTTGTTATTCAGAGCAATAATTATTTTTCACACACTTGTACTGGAAGTAAAAGTTACGTTTCATTTCGTAAGTTATAAGTCCATGTAATACATGACATAAAATCCGAACTTACTCGTAAGGACTCAACGTCAAGACTGAAACGGTTTTAACATAAAACATGAGCAGACTTTTTATTACAATACATTTCTCAATTTTTCTTGTTTATATGATTGTGACGGTTGGCAACGGAGGTACTCCAACAGGATCATCTCTGAGCGTGTGGCTGTCGACCCGCGACGATTGGTGGCCAGGTACATCATCTTTGGCTTCAGCAGAGAAGATGCTATTTTCGTAGATTGCTCCATAGGTTGCACATGAAATAAAAACAAAATATATTTCCTATGAGAATGAAATACAACCTATTAAGACTAAACATTATTAACAACAACTTATGTTCTTTTACCTGCGAAACTGAGCTAACGTAAAGGTAGTGGCAGGGGATAATATTACTACACAGTGTGGCAGTGAGAGTATGAGATTAAAAATCAGCTCTAGAACGGTAGTTACCCATTCTTCCACGAGTGCAGTATCCAGTTCTGAAACCGTTGTGGGAGGTGCTGGTCTGGCTGTGATGCATCTGGAAACTGCAACCCAGACATGGTCAATCGGGTTTTAGTGAACAAGCTGGCTACACCATTCGTTCAGTTCCCCAAGCTTCAGAATGTTGTCCACCAGTGCAGTTCCGTGGAGACGAGCGTTATAGTTCAACAGAAGGAACTCATCTCTTAGGGCATGAGTGTAGAGCACAACAAAAGTCGAAGGATCTCGTCTCTATACATCTGAGCAGTCAAAGCGCTATTCTGAACGATATAGAGGTCCGTACATGCGACAGTAGATTACATTAGATTATATTGCTACTTGTTCCATAGATCATGAATATGACACTTCGTAATGATGTGGTATGTGTCAGGGTAATTAAAGGTGTCTTTACAAATTATTGTTTTGTAATAAATGTTAAATTACACACTTTATTTTTATTTCATTTTATTTATTTATTTATTTTAAGATTTACTAATTTATATCTAAAAATTCATCTATAGTGTAGAAAGAGTTGCCATTCTTTTAATTGATTTCTAAATGCTAGTCGGCTACTTGTCACGCTTTTGATGCTTTTTGGTAGTTGACCTAACTCATCTCTTAGGGCATGAGTGTAGAGCACAACAAAAGTCGAAGGATCTCGTCTCTATACATCTGAGCAGTCAAAGCGCTATTCTGAACGATATAGAGGTCCGTACATGCGACAGTAGATTACATTAGATTATATTGCTACTTGTTCCATAGATCATGAATATGACACTTCGTAATGATGTGGTATGTGTCAGGGTAATTAAAGGTGTCTTTACAAATTATTGTTTTGTAATAAATGTTAAATTACACACTTTATTTTTATTTCATTTTATTTATTTATTTATTTTAAGATTTACTAATTTATATCTAAAAATTCATCTATAGTGTAGAAAGAGTTGCCATTCTTTTAATTGATTTCTAAATGCTAGTCGGCTACTTGTCACGCTTTTGATGCTTTTTGGTAGTTGACCTAAGACTTTTGTGCCAAAGCTAGATTTACCCTTGAATAGTGTTGTAGTTATGTACACTGTTATTGCTTTTGAATTTAGTGGGACTGGTAATAACAAATTTCTGAAGTGAATATGTATACTGTGAAGCTTTAAATGTCTGCAAGATGATCTTGGATGGGTTCCAGCAATTATTCTGCTTACACGCTTTTCTGCAATGAATATATTTTTACTCAGTGATGAATTACCCCAGAAAATGATTCCATACGAAAGCAGAGAATGAAAATAGGCATAGTAAGCTAATTTACTGAGATGTTTATCACCAAAATTTGCTATTACCCTAATAGCATAAGTAGCTGAACTCAAACGTTTCAGCAGATCTTCAATGGTTTTTATTTTTTTTATTTTTTCCAACCCCTCACCAATGCATACACCTAAAATTTTTGAATATTCTACCTTTGCTACAGATTTCTGAACAAAGTCTAATTTATTAATGGTGTCATTCCATTTGCTGTATGGAACTGTATGTACTGTGCTGAGAACCACTAAACGATTTTATTAAACACGGCGTTTACAATTTTTTTCAATTAGTTCTTGTCTTTCCAAGTGTAATAACTATACTTGTATCATCATCAACAAGAACCAGCTCTGAATCTTCGTGAATATAGAATGGCAGGTCATTAATATATATTATGAATAGCAAAGGGCCCAAGCCGAACCTTGTGGACCCTATTTTTAATTGTTCCCCAGTCTAAATTTCTCGTAAAATCAATGAAATTAAAACATTCACATTACAGTTGGGCATACTGTATAAAATCATTTGATCGAAGACTTCCTTATTTCCAAACAGACGTTCTAAGGCTTCAGGGTATTAGCACATTATGTTTTTCCAATTTCTGTAATACGAATAACAATAATATGTGTAGGTCCCACAGATGTATGTAGCCTTATATAGCTACTAGTATGTTATGCTGTTACTTAAATTGTTTATTTTTGCGCAGTGAATAACGAAGTCATTTCATCTTTTGCTCAAACTGCCTAAAACCTCTAGAAGAAATTTTGGAGAGATATTTAAGCATAGCTGATGTAGACATGGATGACAAGTCTGTGTGTGGTGAGTGGACCAAGTGAGAGAAATGATGTTCATCTCTTCGTATACAAGCTGTACCGTGTACTACATAGCCTCACATATTAAGGCTGGTATTTGAAACTGTAATTAAGCTTAACTTGCGTGAAAACTTTTTTTACAAATGCAATATGGCTGCGAAGCAGGTACCACACTAATATAAAATTTATAAAGCGTATTTTATTCATTCTAAAGGTCATGTGCACAGACAATGGCCCTTTCTTGACCTTGGTACTGCATTTAGTGTGTCTAATAGTATTGTCAACGCATTTTTGTGTCCAGAAGAAAATTACTTGGTTAAAAATTAACTACAACTGGAATATTGACCATGCACGTATACAAACTGTGATTAAGTACTTTCTGTACAGAATTCCTTTGAAAAGCAAATGCTAACAGAACGCTGCGTGACCAATGTGAGAGTGGGACAAGTGGTGGCTTACTCAAAATAGTTAGTATGCTGTTTTCGTCTTACTGGTGCTGGTATATGCTATTTTATGACAAACATAAATCCTAACGCAGTCTGAGATTAAATATTACAGCGACATCTTAATTTAGAAGTGCTGAAAGCTACAAGAAATCGTGACGACGAAATATAAACATCTAGGTCATGTATCAGGAATTTTCCTCAACAGTTTTAAAGTGATTATGTACAACTGCTATTGTGTGCTTTGTCTATAAATACCAACCAGTAATATAAAAATATTCCTTTAAAATACACGTGTATGTCACTAAAATTCCTACACGTCAGAGGTTTAATAACTTCAAATAGGCGTAATAGAGAAATTCGCCAGTATCTACAGTGCAATTTTACAAGTGTGCGTGTTCCTCTTAAAATTACAAGAATAATGCAGAATATCGAACGTCGCAAAAGTATTGCTTCGATATGCCAAATACACTCCTGGAAAATGAAAAAAGAACACCATGAATCAGTTGACCCAGGAGAGGAAAATTCTAGTGACACATTCTTGAGGATGTATATAACACACGATCAGACAGAGCCATATGCACGTTGAGTACATTCATAAGACCGTGCGCAATGTCAGAGTTAGTACTGTGTATTCGCACCTACTGCAGCAATTCACGGTGCAATTCTTCCAGGGAGACGATCGCAGAGGAGCCGAATGTGGTTATGTGGAAAGGCCTGCCATGTAATTTCCACCTGGTGCCTCAGTAGGGTCATATTTCGTGTCATTCATGGTAGACCGGCCAACACGACGTTTTTTGCTCAATAGGGGTCAGATCTGGGGATCGTGCTGGCAATGGTAGTTGACGTACACCTTGAAGAGCACTTTAGATGGTACGGGATACATGTGGATGTGTATTATCACGTAGCTGGCCGCAGTGGCCGAGTGGTCTGCGGCGCTCCAGTCACAGTCTGCATGGCCGCTACGGCATGCCCTCGGGCATGGATGTTTGTGACGTCTTTAGTATAAGGTAGTTCATAAGTAGTTTGTAAGTTTAGCGACTGATGACTCCGCAGTTAAGTCCCTTAACAAACATTTGAACATTTTATTATCGCGTTGGAAAAGCATATCGCCTCGTCGGTGCATGAGTGATAGCAAGACTGGTTGAATGGCGGTTTCATTGTACCGTGCACTGTTCAGTGTTCTCTAGACGATCACTAGAGGAGACGGCCAGTGTAGGACATGGCTCCCCACACAGTGATGCACGATCATTCGCGCCGTTAGGGTGTCCTCTGCTCACGCCCCAGTATCGTTCAGCTATCGTTCCAGTGGTGTCACGGTAGGTGCTCATGAAGGGAGGAATGAACACGTGTGAGAAAGTTGCAAGTGATGTTCGTACGCGGGTGTGATATCGTGCAGAGGAGCGCGAAAAACTAGAGTGTACGCGACAGAGTCAAACGGGGCCGACACCTGGCATCATGATGTGGGGAGCCATATCTTACACTAGCCGTTCTACTCTGCTGATCGACGAGGGAAAATTTATCAGTGCATGTGACACTGAAACCATCATTCTACCCGTCTTGCCACCGTCCATGCACAAACAAGGCGATATGCTTTTCCAACAGGGTTACGCACGTCCAGACAAACCCCTTACAACCTAACGTGCTCCTCTCGGTGTACGTCAACTCCCGTGGCCATCATTATCCCCAGATCTGTCCGCCACCGAACATGTTTGCGACCGCATGAAACGTCATGTTGCGCTGTTTCCATTAGTGGTACGAAATCTGGCCCAACTAAGGCACCAGGTGGAAACTGTGTGGCACTTCATTAGGCACCTCTACGATCGTCTCCATGGAAGAATTACAGCTTGTATTACTCCAAAAGGAGGATATACACGGTACTACCGTCGATATTGCTCACGCTCTGGTGGCTGTACTCTCGTGCGTAAGGCTCTGCCTGTGTGATAGTGTGTTGTATACACCCTCAAGAATATTTCAGTAAACTATCCCTCTGATAGGTCGACAAACTCAAGGTGTCCTTTTTTCATTTTTCAGGAGTCTATTATTATGTTATATGTTAAAAGAATCTACGAAAATTAAAGTCAGTCTGCCAGACCAAATTACCCGACCGATTTCGTTCATTTTTGTTTTAAAGCGAAGGTATTCATCCACAGATTTGTCATCAAGTATAAGAATTTACATAACTCTCGTCTTTTTTTTTCTATACTCAAATGCGATTTTTTTTTCTGTGTATTTCTTATGAGGATGTCATTGCTGTGTACTAAAGTCAGTCGTCCAGGCCGTTCATTCCGACCGGTTTCCTTAATTATTGCTTTAAACAAAGGTAATCATTCACAGATTTGTCATCAAGTATCAGAATTAACTTAAGTCTCTCCATCATTTATTTTTATTCAAATGCGATATCCTTCTGTCCTAGCAATGAATATTTTAATCGGTTTATTTTACGATATATTTGGTTCTAATTAAGATACGCAGTTCTTTTAGACCAAACAGCACTCAGGGAATCAAGCTCTTTCATTTGTGCTTTTAAAAACTTGCATCGATTGATTCTGAAGAAAGCTATACGTGAATATTCAACTTTAATTCCATTCTTTTTTCAACTTTTTTGTCATTCCACTAATGGTGCGAAGTATTCGCACGGGTCCTCTAGTTATTATGCGTCGTGCGGGCGATAAATAAGGAAAAATATCGACCGACAGCAGCTGATGATATTGTGCGGCATACGGATGCATATGATTTCGTCGTAGCAGACGACTGTATCACTTATCGTAACAAAGCATGGTGGGTAAGTTTACAGTTGGCCTCAAACAGGACGGCGTCTTCAACAGTCTATGCTGTTCATGTAGGTCGTTGGGTATTACCTCCAAGCTGTGAACTGATGCATTGGCTTGTTCAAGGTTGTGGACCAAGCAAGCAACGTCTCTCATAAACCGCTATCTACGGGACGTTAAATCGCAGTAATCCTTCCTTCCTTCCTTATCACGGGAAGTGGCGTTAAGCTGCGACGCCGCAATGAAAAGCGGAGAAGGCCGTATAACACGACAAACTTAACGTTCGCGAGTCAGGTCTAGACGTCCTGCCACCTAACTGCAGGATGGTTGAAGCTTCGCTTTTAGCAGACGGTTCATCGCAAAGAGTTTAAAGTATGGGGGGAAGGCGCTACTATAAAAAGCTTATCCGTCGATTGAAGCTAGTCCGCTATCTTGCGGAGTCAACGAAATATGATTCAGATTAAAGCACTGAGTGGTTCTTGCCCTATTAACTTTCATACATTTAAATAACTGTCAATTCTGGTACATGATTGATATAGTACACTTTAGACTTGCGCAAAATAGTTCGAGATCGGGAGCGCTCACTTTAGTTCGCGCCTCTGCCGCGAACTAGTTCGTTCTTTTAGTTCGTCCGCTCCCAGTGACGGCTGAGCGGCGTGGTCTGCGCATGCAGATGGAGGGAGAAGTTCCCCCACCTAGCTGCTACATGCGCTTGCTGCTTGAGTCGCTAACGATATCACGCAAACAAAAAGAAACAGTTTGTGGATAGTTTCTCGCGTTTAAGTTTAGAGTTCTCTCTATATCTGGGCATTATGGAATTTATTAGTCAGATATTGCAGAGTGCAGAATACTTCAAAACAGAAATTTTGTAGCACTGAACTATGTAATCTAGCAGGCAGACGTTCACCTTGAAATGGCTCTCATCAGCAGAAAGCAAACACGTGATTTTTAATTCTGCTGCACGCCTTCTCGCTATTGCCCGTCGGTCTTCGGAAAAGAATCCAACGAAGCACGAAGGGAGATACGTTTGGCATAATAGTTCGCGACCGGTAACGCATGTTTGCGCGACCGATTGCACATATTTTAGTTCGCGACCGATTGCACATATTTTAGTTCGCGACCTATCGCGCGTATTTTAGTTCATGACCGATCGCGCATATTTTAATTCGCGTCTGGTAGCTCTCCTTTTAGTTCGCAGCTCGGCCGCGAAGTAGGTCGCTCTTTTTAATTCGTCCGCTCTTTATGGCTTTTGCTACCGCTACTAAAAGAGCTCTTTCTTTTGTTATGACAGCTTTTTTATATAATAATCAGTGTTGTCCAAGCGTGTGCTATTACCCGTATTTTTGGGCAATTAGACATCAAATACTTAAGCAAATAAACCAGTTATTTACACGGATGGGTGATACAATGGCACTCAACTAGTTTGGATATAGAGTACTCGTAGTATTTTATTTTTAGAATTGATTGATTTATTTATTTAATAGATCATTGAAGGAACATTACCTACCAAATATGCTAAATGCGTCTATTTTCGTGAATGAAAATGCACTTTTGTAAACGAATTTTTAATTTTTATAAAGTTTTGGAAGTGATCAACAAAAAATATTACTACTATGGTGCAGATCAAGTATTATATGGCACAAAGAATATACCTATTACATTAACAAAAGAAACTTATTTAATTTGTTACTCAACAATTAAACACACAAAAAATAATCCTAAGCCCTGAGTGAGAACGTATTTATTCATTTTTTGTGCTTAATAACATCATTCTTTGAATATTCGTCATTCTTCTAATTATCAAGTTACATATCACAAAAATTTACATATTATGTAAAAATATTAAGTTTGAAACTTTGTTTGTTGGGGACTTTGTGCAAACAGGTGCTGAGGGAAGACATTAGTCAAACCCCCCCCCCTCCCCTCTCAACCAAGTTCCCACGCGCAGAAACGCATTTTTGTCTTCGGTGCTGGGCGAGTCAAATCCTTCGTTTCGGAGGGGCAGCCACCTCAGTTGCATCGAGAGTTCAGCCAGTTCGTTCAACTTCACACTTATTACAGTAATTGATTTTGTATTAACAAATGAAATACAAGAAATTTTTTATCTTCACGCTAGCGACATTAATGACATTGGGTTTCAACCTTTACGTTCTGACGACAGGCAGCAAACTACAGTTTTGTAGCTAATTAATTCTATACGGGTTCGTTACTTTATAGTGTTAGTGTCACTTATACGACGTTGTCCTCAACATTCTACCCCGCGAGCCGTCAACAGCATCATGAAGGCGAGAGAAAATGGTTGATGCATAATTTCTCGCATATAAATACAAACGATGTTAAGTTTTGACTTCTCTTTACTTCTTTACACTAGGGAATGAGGGTTATATTTAGACACTGCTGAATACCTTAGGAAAGAAAATTTGTGGCAGTGAACTATGAAACTGCAGCTGAGCTGTATCTGAGCTCGAAATGACGGTAGCTGGCAGAAGGAACTCACGCGATTCTGCGCGCTCTCGCGTCCTCTCGCTGATTCCCGTCAGTCTTCGTAAAAGGAGCGGACGATATGAGAGGCGAGGTATCTGCGAACTAGTTCGCGTAGTTCGCCCGTGGGAGCACTCTTCCGAACTAGTTCGTTCGCGAACTACACAAAACTAGTACACTTCTGTGAACAAATACAGACATTCCAAATAGGTGGCGTGTGATTTAATAACACAAAATTATTGGCTCCACAATATGGCGACAACGGCTTCACTTCTGTAGCGTTAAGGGCATATTCCCCTATTCTAACTACCTTGGTTTATCCGCCGTGGGAAATAGGAACGGTTCTATTCTGCCGTGGATGCGCGCATGCCCAGTAGAGGAGGTGTATCCGCGCATGCGCAGAAGCTGTTTCTAACGGGCTTCCTGCTGCTTTCTTCAGCAGAGTGCACACGACACGCATGTTCTACTAGCCTTCTGTTACGAGCTATTGAACAGTTGATCCGGTCACTGTCACAGAAAATGCTTCAGAAATAACTACGTCCTCACATCTAAAATTGAACCGTAAATATAGATTAATAATATGCGTGTATCAGCACAGCATAAAATAGAGTTTAGTCTATAATTATGTGTAGGGCTAATCATAACGTATTTCATGCTTGACGCACAAGGGTAACATAATAATAATAATAATAATAATTTGTACCTGCTTGATATAAAACTATTTGATTCATTAGTCTGTAAAAAAAAAAGTTCAAATGTCTGTAGAGTCTATGGGGTCATCAGTCCCTAAACTTACAAACTACTTATGAATTAGCTTATCCTAAGGACGGCACAAATATCCATGCCCGTGGGGGGATTCGAAACCCCGACCGTAGTGGCCGTGCAGACCGTGACTGGAGCGCCTCAGTCCCCTCGGCCACCGAGTCTGTATAATAACGAAATTCCAAGCTAACTATACAAGATAAAGTTAAATATAATTAGGTATTGACTACAGGGCGAACGTTTCAATTAAAATTTATGCCGTGGCTAGGATACGAGACTAAAGACTGTCTCAGGAACTAAATGTTAATTGACGTAAATTAACTAATTTGCTTGAACTAGCATGATGAGAAATGAACTATGTAGTTCATTGCTCTGCATATCATAACGAAATTCCAATATAGCTGCACGAGACAAACGTAAACACAAATATTTGTTTTTATCAATAAGACATCAACTAACAGTTTGGTTCACAACTCCCTGTAGTAGGCCGAGGGGACCCAAGTCGCTTCTGTCACGGTCTGCACGGCCACTACGGTCGGGGGTTCGAATACCCCCTCGGACATGGATATTTGTGCCGTCCTTAGGATAAGCTAGTTGATAAGTAGTTTGTAAGTTTAAGGACTGATAACCCCGTAGTTAAGTTCCATAAGCTTAACAAACATTTGAACTCTCTGTAATAGTATCGTAATTTCATGCTAGCTAGACCAGAGGACAATAATTGCTTAAGAAACACGAACCTAGACTTCTAAAAAGATTAATATGAGCAAATAAAAAGTTGACAAACAGATAAACTATCCCTCGCTACGAATAAACGTGTAACAAGCCCGCACTTGTGTACGTGTACCTTTGAGGCGCTCGACCGGACTATTACACGTTAGGTCTGCCGCAGGGGCACGGACTCCGTGGGTGCTCCGGGGCTCGTGCACCCCCCCCCCCCCCCCCAAAGAATTTTTTGCGGGTGCTGAGCACCCACATAAAATTGAGGTGGAAAATAAAATTGTACAAATTAAAAAAAAATCGGGGAAAATCAAAACCAACCTTATGACTCAAGAGGCAATGCAAAACGTGACCATAGCGAGAGATGATATTCCATACGTTAAAGAAACGATCAGTTTTGTACGCGGGTCCCCAAGTGAGTAATAATGAGTGTCCGTGTTTTAGCCACTATGCTAACTTTATTCATCCTGAAGCATGTCGGTTCTTTTGACCTTTCAGGTGTACGTATTTATGAACATTCAATTGTGTTCTTTCAGGAATTTAGCTTGAAGAATCTGATGCTGATGCTAAAGTTAATCGATTTTCATTTATCTTTGCACTTCCTTTGCTATTAAAATTATAGATTCAGTTGAAATTTGTAATGCTTTTCTCTCAAGCTTAAAAAAACCTTGGACTATATTAATACTGTCAAAGATGTCATGAAGTTATCTCTAAGTGATGAAAGTTTCGATGAAGTATACAGCTCTTTCTTGGAACTGACAAAAAAAATTGATGTCAGACTTCAAAATCTAAAAAAAAATCAAAGTTTTCTTTAAACTCTGGTGAGGGTGTTCTACCAAACGCTTTTGTCAGAAAGAATAGCTTCGCACAAAAAGTTTAAGATTAGTTAACAGTGAAAAATTATTTTATTGGTCGTGTAGAAGTTTTGGGGTGTTACTTACATCGAAATATACATTTCGGCAAATTAGATCGCTTTATTGTAGTGTCCTAATGCAGCCATGCTTTCCTTTACTTCCTCCTTCTTCTTCCTTCTATCTTTAGAAGGCCAGACAACTGCATATTTACTTTTATTAAGTAGTAGCTTAAACCCGTGGCTCCGCTTGCGTGTTGGTTGATTATGATAGATAAGTAGTGTGCTATGAGACTGGTTTTGAAGGATAAAATAAAGTACAATACCTTCTTTAGAAATAAACTTTTTAATCAACATTATCAGGAAAGTAAATAATGTAGATCAAATCAGACGTAAAAATGCACTTGTTTCGAAGAATCCAATCATGAAATTCAACAATAATGATTGTTATAATATCACAGATCGATATCTTGATGTAATGCGCGAAACGGCAAATCGATTTTTTAAAGGATGTATTACAAGAAATTTCTTTTTTACTGCTTTATTTATTTATTCTTATATTTCCTTATTCGTATGCTTATCCTTACAGAGAAAGAGCTGTAGACATTGTAACACGCATAGACCAAAGATAGGGTCTGTGGCATCACGTTTCGCAGTATGTAGCCTCCTTGCTATAGAGTCGCAAACGTCATCGCTGGCCTTCAGTCCGAATTTATATATATAATTTGAGGACTTTCAACCACCATATCTTCCACCCCCTTATAGCTATCGGCATGGAACTGCTATGGTGTACAATGGGAGACTTCGGACAATAATTACACACATACCATTCGTTTGCGTTCTGTAGTTTTCGCTGCAGAGAGAAATATTAACACACGTAGAATTTTATATACACCGATAACTTTCCATCCCAATATACTCCACCCTTTCATCATTATCAAGCCTCAAGCAACAATGCAACCAATAAAACCATTTCCAAAGAGTAAATATAATTTTCAAAGAGTAATTATTTTCTGCATTTCGCGTTATATTCTTCAAATTACTAAATATCTATCAGATCGCTATAAAACCGTACCTAAAACGTTCCTCAGGTATAAATTGTAACTGTACTCATATTTAAGTCTCAGTGTCTTGTCGTTCAGACTTGATAAGCGTACACCAAACAATATATATATATATATATATATATATATATATATATATATATATATAGAGAGAGAGAGAGAGAGAGAGAGAGAGAGAGAGAGAGAGATAGACAAATATTATATTAGTAACTGTACAAATTTTTAGCTGTCTATGTCTTGTGGTTCAGACGTGATAAACGTACACCGAACACACATTCACATTTATAGATAGCTTCGTGTTATGGGTTGTTGTAAAGTGGCATCGTCTAATAAAGCTGTATACTCTGCTAGGCACTCGGGGAAGAGTATAAGTGATATGCACACGTACCTGGTTCCAGATTTCCGCGTTTGCATTACCGGCTACGAGCCACACACGCTTCTCATGATGTCATGATAGATTTATTGGATTCTTAAGTACACAAGCAAGTAAGCGTTTGATTATTTTAATTTTATTTCGATTAGTTACCGGTTTATAAAAAAAAAAATACTTCTTCGTTTTGATATTATTCATACTTATATTGCTGATGATATAGAAATAAGCATATGTTTTATGAAATACCTTGTATGTACTTTTTATATTGTTCATTTGTTGTTTTCACAAAAATACAAATGCAAATAAAAAACCATATAAAAAAATGAAAACTATACCCGGGCCGCTGAAACTTTGCACTTGACGTTTACAAATAACAAGTGAAGAGCAAGAAGCGCGAGGCGCTAGTCGCTAGGAACGATCCAATCACAACGCGATAAACACTTCCAGTGATGACGTGCCGTGATGTCAACGTTCCCGCGTTGCTGGCTTTTTTCAGTTCTACTGTAAACAAAGTTGTGTATCGTGTTTATCGCGTGTTTAATTGTGTGCGCTTTTTTCGCTGCGATTTGTTTTACTGTGAGTGGTTTTACTTGATTTTCCGAGTTCAAGTAATTGAATAAAACTTCGAAGCTTATGCTCTGAGCAGGAAGTTCATTCTCGCTCCAGACGATCGGAAAGAAGATATGGTGCAGTGGTTACAAGAAAGAAATATTGCTACAGATATGTCAATATCAAAACTTCTTTTATATTCGCTCGTGACACAAAATAAGCTTATTACACCCACATATGCAGTGGACGAAATCGCATAGGAGTAGCATCACAATGAAATAAATCTGCCCCCATTTCACTACCGTTGTAACGCTATAAAATTGGTATGGAGTTACGTGAAGAAAATGTTCAAATGTTTGTAACGATTATTGGACTTAACTACGGGGTCATCAGTCCCTAAACTTACAAACTACTTATGAACTACTTACGAACTACTTACGAACTAGGACGGCACAAATATCCATGCCCGAGGGGGGATTCGAACCCCCGACCGTAATGGCCGTGCTGACTGTGACTGGAGCGCCTCAGTCACCTCGGCCACCGCGGCCGGCTTACGTGAAGAATTACTTAAGGAACAATAAGCCTTTCACAATAACAGAGGTGTTGCATGAAGCTGTTGCCAATGTGGATGCTGCAACTTGGAGGGAAAAAAAAAAAAAAAAAAAAAAAAGAAAGGGTCGAGATCGTTGAAAAACTGGTTCGAGCAGCGCAAGCAGTGGAAAGGGATCATGAACAGTCAATGATTTGTCTTGGTGATAACGACGATTTTGGCAGTGACGAGAATTCGGAAGATGGGGAGCTGTATGTATTGTCGCCGTATTTGGTGAGTGAAAAGCATTCTGATTATAAAACGTAGAGAGAGAAGTTGCTATCTTGATTATTGTTTATTTCGTATCTCTCGTGATCCAATGCTTATTTTCTATATTGTTTTGCTCCGTTATTGAAAGCGTGTGCATTGTTGTGCTCTGGTCTTCATTAATATGCCGTTAATTAATTGCTGCTCAAGAATGAATTATTATATGCACTTATTGCTCAATAGCTTACATTTACGAGATGCAACTGAAAACCGTTTCGTCTGCTGTGTGTTTGGAGGCTAGTGTTGCAACGTCGCTAAAGCAGTGAAGCCAAATTAACTCACCGTAACGCGAAACGTCAAGTGCAATGTTTCAGCGGCCCGGGTATAAAACCAAAACATTCAGTGGCTCAAAACTATGAAAAGATACTCTCAAAATACGATCACGCGCAAGAGCGTGAAGTGGCACCTAGCATCATCACGCCAGAGCGTGAACGGCAGCGAACGTGTTAAACGCTTGGGGCGCCTGTGCGGCCTCGTTTACGGTAGGTGTGCCTTTTAATGCCGGCTTAACGTGAATGTCAGGGCTAGCCTGGGGACGCGGCACAGCAGCAGCGCTGCGGCTGCCGGCACTCAATCCACCGCCCGCCAAAGGCTGACCGGGCGGGGCGCTCCCCGCAGACAGCCGCAGACTGGCGCCAGTAATTCGGCAGCGCGCGTGACAAGGTCGGTGGCGCCAGCCAATTAGCGCGCCACGCCACGCCGCCCCCGCCGCTACCGCCGCCCCCGCCGCCCCCGCCGCCCCCACCGCCAATTAACCGCTGGACGCTCCCTCTGGTGCGTCGGTCAGCCCGCGCACACGTCCAGTCACCTGACACACTTCGCGAATAATGTCTGCCTCAGGTATCCCTGCAACGCATAGTTTCCAAAATTACACTTCTGGCCACCAAAAAATGCTACGGCCCGTAGAAAACATCCAAATCAGCTGGAATCTGCAGCAAGTGTTAGTGAATAGAGGTGCAGCCTCTAATCTCCGGCGCCAAATGCATGCGCTAAACAAAGGGGTAGTTATTTATCTTGTAGCTTTACAAGTGCAAGTGTGGTATTGAAATCATAAATTTATATAAGATAATAATAGAAATACACATATACATCTACATCTGATATATAAAGCAGAGTATCCGTATATTTGTACGAGTTGCATACAAATCTACAGTTTTCTTTCATTCTCTATGAAATTTTGTACACGTAAGCTTCGATCCATAAGGACGGGCGCCGTAAGTATAA
Source organism: Locusta migratoria (assembly GCA_026315105.1). Classification (NCBI taxonomy): domain Eukaryota; kingdom Metazoa; phylum Arthropoda; class Insecta; order Orthoptera; family Acrididae; genus Locusta; species Locusta migratoria. Next base: position 273,564,263 of record CM048744.1, on the reverse strand, counting down.
GAATCACATACGATATACATTTCACGAGATAAATGAGAAGCGCGAAAAACTGCTGCATTTTGCGACAATGCGGCTCATTTTCTCCTAAACCACTGAACCGATTTCAACCAAAGTTGGTACACATATTTCTTACATGAGATAACATCTTCTGTAAGAGTACGAACCACATACGACACATGGTTCAAGAGGTATAACTCCATAAACAAATAGGAGTTGCAAGAAACTGCCATAATGCGATGACACTTTACAAATACACTATATGAGAATGACAGTATTTAGCGACTTGCAAATAACTTTACCTTTATTAAACATTTCTCTCTGGCAACCATAGTAAAATGATGACAGGAAAAAAGTTTCTCGCTTACTACTTTTCCGCTGTTTATGGAGTAAAACTATGGCTGTCGGTATGACGTTACAATTTATGATTTGAACACTACAAATTGTAGCGACAGGAAATTTTACAGTCAGTATACACATATATAATTGAATGTAGCTTCTACATTTTATCACATTCCGACACATAGTTCATGATATATGAGCACATAAACAGTAACGTTCCGCTGTTCATGAACTAAAACTACGGCTTCCAAATGTTCAAATGTTTGTAGAACTTATGGGACTTAACTACGGGGTCATCAGTCCCTAAGCTTACAAACTACTTATGAACTAGCTAAGACTAAGGACGGCACAAATATCCAACCCGAGGGGGGATTCTAACTCCCGACCGTAGTGGCCGCCTCAGTCCCCTCGGCCACCGCGGCCGGCTACTATGGCTTCCAGTATGACGTTACAATTTATAATTTCTCTAGTAAAAATTGTAGCCGCAGGAGATGTTACAGACAGTATACACACATATAGTTCTAAATTGTGTACGTTCTAAATTGTATCACAGTACAATACGTAGTTCTTGAGATATGAGCACATAAACAGTAACGTTCATGGCAAACCGCCCCATCACGCACCAATTTTTAATCTATTACTTCTTTGTGATTCTTAAGTTTCTCCCGGCGTATTTGATGATCAAAATATTGGCCAAATACTTGACGGGAATATTAAGTCCTTATGTGGGTAAATGCCCTCATCACATACGTAATTCCGTGGATTTTGTGAAACGCCTTAACAACTTCAGGCTGGATGAGTCGGATATCATGGTAAGTTTTGACGTCGTTTCGTTGTTCACGAGGGTGCCCCTTCGAGAGTCACTAGATTTGATTGGTCAGAAATTTGACGAGAAGACCACCGAACTTTTTAGGCATGTCTTGACCTCCACATATTTTCTTTTCAATGGCGAATACTACGAACAAACGGAGGGAGTCGCCATGGGTAGCCCACTCTCCCCTGTGGTCGCAAATTTATACATGGAGAATTTCGAGGAGGAAGCCCTTGCATCATCTTTCTGGAAACCTACTTGCTTTTTCCGTTATGTGGACGACACTTTCGTCATCTGGCCACATGGTATGGATAAACTCCTTGACTTCCTTACACATCTGAACTCCATACACCCCAACATCAAATTCACTATGGAGACTGAAACGGAGGGTAAATTGCCGTTCCTTGACGTCTTGGTCAAGAGAAGAGCTGACGGCACCCTGGGTCATAGTGTATATCGGAAGACAACGCACACTGATCTGTATTTACACGCAGACAGCTGTCATCACCCTTCACAGAGGAATGGGGTACTTAAAACTCTAGTACATAGGGCGCGCACTATCTCCGACGCAGAGAGTCTACCCCAGGAATTGGAACACCTGAGAACTGTATTTCGAAAAAATGGGTACTCAGAGTGGCAGATTCAGCGGGCTCTCCGCCCAACCACTACAACACAACCTGTGGAAACGGATGAGAACGCAAGGGAGGATGTAGGCACTGCGTTCGTTCCATATACCGGCGCACTCTCAGGGAAGATCGCCCGCATTTTGAGAAAACACCAGGTTGGAACTGTTTTTTGTCCGCCGAATAAAATTCGTGCACTGGTGGGGAGCGCTAAAGATGATCTCGGTTTGAGGAAGGCGGGCGTGTACCAGATTCCGTGTCAGTGTGGAAAGTCATATATTGGACAGACGATGCGTACCGTCGAGGATCGATGCGTTGAACACCAGAGGCACACACGATTGATGTATCCGAGCAAGTCGGCGGTCGCTGAACATTGTTTGTCGGAGAATCACGCCATGGAGTATGAACACACTAGGATTTTGGTACAGACGTCGAGATACTGGGACTGCGTCGTTAGAGAGGCCATTGAAATTCGCACAAGTGACGACCTCATAAACCGTGACTCTGGCTATAATCTTAGCAAAGCTTGGGAACCAGCGATTGGGTTAATTAAGAGTAAATCTAGCAAACGTAACGAAGTGACGACCACGGCGGACAGAGCCCTCACACCGACGTCTTCTCAGACGCCGGCGCAATCGGTTCCACTGCGCGGCCGCGGCGCGGGGCGCGGACCGCGGAGGGGTCGCTCCGCGGGCCGCGGGTATTTAAATGGCCCGCTACCGGGCTAGAACCCAGTTCCCTTCGAGCAGCCGTAGCGTGCGGACCTCCGTGCCGGCGCGTTTCCAGGAGCTCAGTCCGTCAGTTCACCTGATGATGGCGACATGTATGATCGCCGAAATATTGTGCCCGTTGGACACTATAGACCGGCAGTACACCCGTGGATATTTTGATCATCAAATACGCCGGGAGAAACTTAAGAATCACATCATACACCTTTACGGGGAGGAGATGTATCGCAGCATGAAGAAATTTGAAAAGTTGCGCCACCGTAGATGTCGTTTGCTAAGTACTCTTGCTTTTCTAAAGAGATGTCGTTCCGAGAATGTTGTTCCTAATTTTGCTAAGGTTACGCATCACATCGATTCTGCAGCAGCCAAGAGAATTAAAAAACGGGCCGGCCTCGCATTGCTTCGTGAGAGAGTGCATTTCACCCGCCGTAGTCTTGAGTTCGTCTCTCTGGAACTGTTCCATCTGCATTTGAAACTGGCTAGTCACTTCACGTCTTTTTCCTGGGATTGGATTGATGGTGTTACTTCGGTTGCAGCCGATTCCGCCCATAAGAAGGCAACGGGACGTCAAACAGCTAAGTTCTCACGCCTCCTTGACAAGCCACCTCTGCAGGTTCCGTGCAAGACCGTCATCAATCTGAGTGGCATGGAGTTGAGTGATGATGCGGTCTCAGTTTTAGAGAAAGGACTCAACTTTGCTCCTACCCCCAAGTTCACACCTGTCGCAGAAATTATTAGTGCTGTTGAACAGGTTGCAGCTCGACTTCCGCCTGATTCAGCTGAGGAAATACGTCGTGAAACTTGTCGTGCATTGACGAAATCCAAGCCCACGAAGTCAAACATCACTAGTAAAGAGAGGGCGGCCATTCGTGACCTGAGGGAGCGCCCTGATATTGTTGTCTTACCGGCTGACAAAGGCAATGCTACGGTTGTTGTCTCCCATAAGGACTACACTGAAAAGATGCAGAGCCTGCTAAATGACGATTCCTACCGGAAGATCAGCGTTGACCCCACAAAGAAGGTGGAAAACAAGACGAGGGCGCTTCTCAAGGATGCGGATTTACCGGAGGGTGTCGCCAAGAAACTTTTACCTCAAGGTCCGGTACCGCCAAGACTTTATGGACTCCCTAAGGTCCACAAAGATGGGGTGCCGTTACGTCCCATTGTCAGTAACATCAGGGCACCTACATATTTGTTGGCCAAATACTTGACGGGAATATTAAGTCCTTATGTGGGTAAATGCCCTCATCACATACGTAATTCCGTGGATTTTGTGAAACGCCTTAACAACTTCAGGCTGGATGAGTCGGATATCATGGTAAGTTTTGACGTCGTTTCGTTGTTCACGAGGGTGCCCCTTCGAGAGTCACTAGATTTGATTGGTCAGAAATTTGACGAGAAGACCACCGAACTTTTTAGGCATGTCTTGACCTCCACATATTTTCTTTTCAATGGCGAATACTACGAACAAACGGAGGGAGTCGCCATGGGTAGCCCACTCTCCCCTGTGGTCGCAAATTTATACATGGAGAATTTCGAGGAGGAAGCCCTTGCATCATCTTTCTGGAAACCTACTTGCTTTTTCCGTTATGTGGACGACACTTTCGTCATCTGGCCACATGGTATGGATAAACTCCTTGACTTCCTTACACATCTGAACTCCATACACCCCAACATCAAATTCACTATGGAGACTGAAACGGAGGGTAAATTGCCGTTCCTTGACGTCTTGGTCAAGAGAAGAGCTGACGGCACCCTGGGTCATAGTGTATATCGGAAGACAACGCACACTGATCTGTATTTACACGCAGACAGCTGTCATCACCCTTCACAGAGGAATGGGGTACTTAAAACTCTAGTACATAGGGCGCGCACTATCTCCGACGCAGAGAGTCTACCCCAGGAATTGGAACACCTGAGAACTGTATTTCGAAAAAATGGGTACTCAGAGTGGCAGATTCAGCGGGCTCTCCGCCCAACCACTACAACACAACCTGTGGAAACGGATGAGAACGCAAGGGAGGATGTAGGCACTGCGTTCGTTCCATATACCGGCGCACTCTCAGGGAAGATCGCCCGCATTTTGAGAAAACACCAGGTTGGAACTGTTTTTTGTCCGCCGAATAAAATTCGTGCACTGGTGGGGAGCGCTAAAGATGATCTCGGTTTGAGGAAGGCGGGCGTGTACCAGATTCCGTGTCAGTGTGGAAAGTCATATATTGGACAGACGATGCGTACCGTCGAGGATCGATGCGTTGAACACCAGAGGCACACACGATTGATGTATCCGAGCAAGTCGGCGGTCGCTGAACATTGTTTGTCGGAGAATCACGCCATGGAGTATGAACACACTAGGATTTTGGTACAGACGTCGAGATACTGGGACTGCGTCGTTAGAGAGGCCATTGAAATTCGCACAAGTGACGACCTCATAAACCGTGACTCTGGCTATAATCTTAGCAAAGCTTGGGAACCAGCGATTGGGTTAATTAAGAGTAAATCTAGCAAACGTAACGAAGTGACGACCACGGCGGACAGAGCCCTCACACCGACGTCTTCTCAGACGCCGGCGCAATCGGTTCCACTGCGCGGCCGCGGCGCGGGGCGCGGACCGCGGAGGGGTCGCTCCGCGGGCCGCGGGTATTTAAATGGCCCGCTACCGGGCTAGAACCCAGTTCCCTTCGAGCAGCCGTAGCGTGCGGACCTCCGTGCCGGCGCGTTTCCAGGAGCTCAGTCCGTCAGTTCACCTGATGATGGCGACATGTACGATCGCCGAAATATTGTGCCCGTTGGACACTATAGACCGGCCGTATTACTTCTTTACTATTAATTGTATTCCCAAGAGATTTTATGGACATAGAGCTTTTATACAAATGAATATATACCTGAAAAATGGCATGAATAAATGAATAAATACCCGGGCTACGCCGGGTTTTCAGCTAGTCTTTTATATAAAGCAGAGTGTCCGTATGTTTGTGTGTATGTGTTGCAGTTTTTATCCAATTCTTTTTTAATATTTTGTCCACGTAAGCTTCAATCCATGGGGACGGTCGCAGTAAGTGTAAGAATCACGTACGATACATAGATCACGAGATATGACGTTATAATGAGATGCCCGAAAAAATGCGTCATTTAGCGACAATGCTGCTCTTTTTCTCCTAAACCACTGGACCGATTTAAACCAAATTTGGTACACATATTCCTTACCGTGAGGTGACAATAGCTGCAGGGTTAAGAAACACATACGACACATGGTTCAGAAGATATGAAGTCATAAACAACAGGAATCGTAAATAACTGCCGCAGCCGGCCGCGGTGGCCGAGGAGACTGATGCACTCCAGTCACGGTCTGCACGGCCCCTACGGTCGGGGGTTCGAATCCCCCCTCGGTCATGGATATTTGTGCCGTCCTAGTTCGTAAGTAGTTCATAAGTAGTTTGTAAGTTTAGGGACTGATGACCCCGTAGTTAAGTCCCATAAGCTTTACAAACATTTTAAATGCCGCATAATGCGCTATATGAAAATTAGAGTATTACCGACTTGCAACAAACTTTAAACATAATTTCAAACCTTTATTAAACTTTTTGTCGCTGACAGCCATAGCAAAATGATTAAAGAAAAAAAAGCTTCTCGCTTACTACTTTTCCGCTGTTTATGGAGTAAATTTACGGCATTCGGTATGACGTTACAATTTATAATGTGTACACTACAAATTGTAGCCGCATGAAACTCTGCAGGCAGTAAACACAAATATAGTTGAATGTGCCTCCTAAATTAAATCACAGTACGACCTGTAGTTCATGAGATATGAGCACATAAACAGTAACGTTCACAGAAGACCGCCACATCACGCAGCAAGTTTTAATCAATTACGTCTTTACTACTATTTTTACTCTCATGAGATTTTACAGCCGTTATACGAATGAATATATACCTGAAAAATGGCAGGAATAAATATATAAATACCCGGGCAACGCCGGGTTTTCAGCTAGTAACAATATAAACAAAACAAACACCAGTGATTATTAAATGAGAGCAAAGCTGAAATAGAATGGCAGACACAATTAAGTTATGTCCAAACGAGACATCCACTCAATAGCAACAGGACTGGACTCGATAAAATCTTTCCATTTACCACAGAATTTTCGTAGCGGACGACCTTGAACTACATGTTGTGATGTTTGTTCGTCAGTTTCACAGTTACACGTTCGGTTTTTATTGGCATCCCACTTGTACAGCATGGAATTAGTTTTAACATGTCCAGTTCTCACATAGTTTAGCTGGCACCAGATTTTACGGTGAAGTAGCATTCCTGAGAGTTATTGGCTGGCGTGTTCAATGTTGAGTTGGTTAATGTCACTATTGTTCCACTTAGTTTCCCAGGATTTGTGCCAGTGTAGGGCAAGTGTTCTTTGTTCCCATATTGGCGCTCTTGATTTAAGGCGATATCGATAGCGGTCCTCTAGTACTTGGTGTACCGGTAGTAATCTTGCCTTATCTGGGTGATTTATTTTTTGCCATTCCTAAGTCGTTGCCTGGTGTCTTCGGATTTCTGGTGGAGTAATGTTTGAAAGAGCCATACTAGAGGTGTCTAATGTCCCTGTTATCGTCCTCATGGTTTCATTCAGCTTGACGCAAATTTTGTTCACATGGCTACTCCTACTCCACACAGGGGCATTCTACTCCGACAAGGAGTAGACTTTGATATTGCTATAGCACGTAGTGTATTTGCATCTGTTCCCCATGTGGTACCTGCTAATCTCCGGATCATAGTAGACAATCGAGTACAATTGTTCTTTCGTAGGCTTGTTTTGCGCATGCAGCTTCAGTTTGCCCCGCAGAAAACAGTTAGCTTCTATCGAGCAAGTTTCCGGGTTCACCGAGGAAGAATAGTTTGGATTATCGTTTATGATCGCCTCGGACGTCACTATGACGCGAATCAGTAAGGCCAACGGCACACGAAGCGTGTGTCTGAACGTGTGTCGACATGCCGAGTCCACCGTGCGACTGAACGCTCGGAGACGGCACAGCTTGTGCACACAAGACGTGTACCTCAACGACCTACACGTGACCCCAGCGCACTCCAGCTACAGTCGGTGCTGATGACCTCGATGTTGAGCGCCCTAAAACAGCAATCATCATCATCATCCAGCGACAGTTGTCGATGGCATCAGGTTCTGTAATCACACTGTTTACGAAATGAAACAAGTTAAATTCCTGCTTTAGCTCTATTAAAAGGCACATTTCAGCTCTTGTGAATATGTCCGTCATGTTCTATCTGTGGTACAGGCCAACGTAAGTAACAAGGAGAACAGACGGCTCTTAGAAAAGTTGCATGTTATGTCAAGGACAGCACAAGTTTCATGGCAAACTGTGCGATATAAAATTACAATAGCCCTTCCATAACAAAAACATTATTCCAATAATCTCGCTTTCCAGTGAAACTTAAAAGTCATTCTTCCTCGATCACTGTTACTTTCCAGTAGTAGAATTTCTAGAACGTGTAAAATCAGAACGTGTATAATAGAAGACGTGAAACAATAAAGTGCATATTTTACTCTGTCATCTGCGATCTGTCCTATTCATAAAACGAATTCAAGGAACTCACTTTATATAGCATCCACTTCAAGAAGAATATAGCGATTCCAATACCTAAAGCAACTGCAAACAAATGTGAACATTACAGAACTATCAATTTAATAAGTCATGGTTGCAAAAAACTAACACGAATTATTTACAGACGAATGGAAAAACTGCTGGAAACCGACCTTGTGAAAGATCAATTTGGATTTAGGAGACATGTAGGAACATGCGAGGCAATTCATTACGACTTATGTTAGACGATTAAGGAAAGGGAATCTTACGTTTTTAGCAGTTGTGGAGCTGAAGAACGCTTTTGATAATGTTGACTGGAATACACTTTTTTCGGATTCTGAAGGTAGCAGGGGTAAAATATGGGAAACAAAGAGTAAAAGTAGGCCACCGTACGAAATAAATGCTTAATTCTGGTAGGAAGTACCCAGATAAGAGTTTACTGTTATAAAAAAGCTTAATTTCAACAGTAAAATTAGCAAAAGGACCATGTGAACTATCGGCTACTCCCTGCTGCAAAAACCTTGTTCCTTGGCCCAAATTGAGAACTGACTCGGTTCAAATTACTCTAGTAACAGGAAGTTAGAGATACAGTGACCAATTTACATAGCAGCTCACACGAAGTTACACACATGCATTAATAAACATACCAACACAATTAAAGTTATTTCATAAAGGTTGCTAAGAAGAACATTTATGGCGCAACGGAACTTAACATAAAATTTGCATCTGAACTTGTTATCAGCACTGGCGAAAAACAATATTACATAAAAGGGGGAAGGTGCTCGAAAATTACAATTTATAGGCAAGTCAAAATTATACTGAAATTAACTCGTTTATTCAGGTCGAACGCAAGCAAACTGTGGAACCAATTTTGTTAATACAATAAAAATACATCTCCTTACATAAGTTAATACTGACGATGCCCAGAATTGAGCTTAACATAAATTACACAAAACTTAACGCTAATGTGGGGGGGGAGGGTTTACAAACAACACTCACTCGCTCACACACATGCAATGCAACAGCGAAACTCACCAAAATCAGCGTGCTGAAACGAGGCAGAAGCAGGCGCCGCTATCGTAGGCGAAATCCAACAAACCCGGAGGTACCACACAACCCAATATACAATAAAACTGCGAAGACGGCTCTGGTCTTTCGTGCCTGATTTGAGATGGTGCGAAAGTATAGCATAGTTAAGTTTCATTTATATTAGACAGCAAGCAATCACGCTAACGGCGACACACGGGTACGTGACATGATCGCACTCTACTGAAGGTGAAGTGGTTAAAAATTGGATTCATTACTAGCTGCAAACCCCTGAAGCCGGAGTTCGGAGCCACATGGTTCCGAAAACCGATAAAAAAGTATAAATTCAATTTCCGAAAAATAAAAACAAATACTACGGCATGCAACCCATATAAATGTTTAGAATTACAAAAGAAAGCGAATGAAATACAGCTACACGCGATAGGGAGCGATTACAGAGACGGATAAAGTCCAGTATCAAAAACCAGAAAAGTGAAAGACGGAAAAGTGAGAATAAAAACTACGGCATGCAACCTACAGAAATGTATAGAATTTCATAAGCAAGATATTGAAGGAGGTTGTACAAGGCTCGGAGAGAATTTATGACAAAGACTGAGTGCATACTATAAGTTCGGAGAAGAAACAGCAAAACTAAAACAGGCGGGGAGAGAAGATTGCGAAATGTTAGTAGAAATCAGAAGGATACACGCATAGTTACTTGCCTGATGGGCAGGGAACAAACAATAGTGGAAGCTGAAGGCTTTGTTCTAAGAACCAACCACATGGAACACATATCACTCACATAAGGAAACAATAAGAAAGCTTTTATATGCACTGTACAAAAATGAGCATATCGTCTATTAGAAATCAGGCCCCCCAAAGCTAGAAAGAATTTACACAGAGTTCGTACACCGCCACATAATCACAAAAGGTTTGAATATACCAGGCCATTATCAAACTGTGACAAGTAACACATACACTGCGTTTATCTGTTGCAAATCACTGGATTGAAATACTAGAACACATTTCCGCGCCCGATCGGAAAAAATATTCCGAAAAATGAATCTAAGTTCAAGAGTCTAAGTTAAACATGCTAGACAACGAATCGCTACCATCTCTGCAGACACAAGTGCAGAACCAACCTTACATCACCACGATCCGAGCACAAAGTGTTCACTGAGCGGCCAGGAGATGGGAAAGCTACCGGAAACTGGGAAACCCATCTAAACAGCGGTGGTGGGGAGAGAAGATCACGAAACTCGCCTTGGGGAGGGCTCATCGACTAAATTGTAACCAAAGGGTGTAGAAACCTCTTTGGTCGCATCAGCAGCAGGGATTGGTAACGACTTACTATCGACTCTGAGCCAGTGAGAACCATGCAAAGCGAGCTATTACCACCCACATTCCGGAAAATAGTACACAGACAAATAAAACACATGGATGAAATGTCTCCATAAGCTCATTACAGTCATATTTTAAAATTGCCAAGGGCGACCAGGGTCGCTACAGGGAAAGGGCCTCTTAGCAAGTTAATTGTATTTCGCACTCTCAGAGGGTCCACTGTTTTGACTGCTCACATTATTTTTCCACCTGATGCTGTCCTTGAAATTGTCATCCACTCAGCACTGTTTTTTAAGTCACAAACACTGTTCTCATCGGTTCGAAACGTAGACTAGGGCCTTCGAAGGGGGAAGGGAGATAATATTCTAGAAGATACTGGGAGGAAACTAAAACCCGCACACATAAGAAGATACTTTAATCTTTTGTGTCTCTTCCTCAGCTATTCAACTGCATCCGATATGAGTGGAGTGCACCTGTCTGCAGGACTGGCGGCCCTTGTTTCTGTGACAGGTGGCCCGATGAGTGCTGGGCGGGTGCGAAGGCTGGCCACTGGAAGAGCTTAGCTCGGCGGCGGACCAGCGCGGCCGCGTCTTTTGTGCGCGCTGACAGCCGGTAGCTTAGTAGTCGGCACTGTGTAGCACGCCAGCCGCTAGTCATCCAAACTAGCCGGCTGGGATCCCTTGACCGGGTATCTGTTATGGAGGTATGACAGATCGGCCGCTCGTCTTCCGGCTTCCCGCCAAACCCCTGGTAACTCCGATGTTGGATTTGATGCATGCCTCCGTCTTGGTCACAGACACCATCACATATCTGTCAACACTTTGGTACACATTGTTACCACAAGACACCCAGAACTTACAAGGAACTCCTTCGTGTTACAATTGTGGAGAGCCCTCGAATTCTTTTTCAAAAAACATTTAACAAAATACAATTGACATGAACAGATGTTTAGCCATAACATTTTAAAATTAAACCACTTATTAAGATATACAAAAATAGAACTCCTTCATAAAACATTTTAACATTAAAGATACAATATTAACTGATATAAAAATTGTGCTTCTAATCAAATTGATGAGCAAAACACAAAAATTGGAATATTACATTGAAATCAGAGGTACATATCAATAATAAAATAGGTTATCCTATAACTTAATATGACATCAAGAATAATATTTTTAATAAATTAAGCATGGTCCAGTGCAAGCAACCGTACATAATCTACTATAATTCAGCCCACAGGGCAATTCGTCACGTCAGGTCATAGCCTGTTTTAGTTTTAGGGAGGCAACGCTACCTCCATCCATGCAGCATGCAGCGCTATGCAAAAACCACTATGCAGCGCTACGCAAACACTAACTACAAAAACTAACTACCTATAGCCCGGGCGCAAATTATTCTAACTACCGCGCCAGGCGGTGAGGGAGGTTTCTTGAGCTCGCCGGTCTGGTTCCACATGCTGCAAATTGGAGATTAGTGCCTGTAAACAGACTTACACCAATCGCTCACGCAGAGGTGAGAAAACACAGTTACTCATATTAACTAAAAACGAGATATTACATCTTGGAAGTAGAACAAAAGACGCATGATCAAATGTACAAACACATAAAATAAACACTACAAATCCACACGTGTTATACAATCCTAAGTTAATAATGTCAGATCTAAGCTATTAGTGACTTACAATATAACTTAATCGTACCAAAATCATGCTGCAAAATTTAGAATGAGAATTATTGGTTGCAGTGTTTTCCGTCCTATCGATGTGGAACACGTCCACATAATGTTTTCCATTTAATTGATTCCCCATGAACAAATGTTGAAGAGTTTCAGACATTTTTTTAGTGTAGCAAGACACTCCACTCGCAATATGCGAAGTACCAGGCATGATATATTTAGTTTTATCTGTATGTAAAATTCTAAGTGTCTGTTGTACATGAGGCCCCAAACGTATATTAAGTGTGTACTGTGATGTGCTCCCACTGGCCCTGGCTTCCAAAGAATGAATGAAACTTTGAATGTAAGAGAGTTTAGGAAGTGCTAGGCGTACCTCGTCTGTTTTGTGTAATCGTTTCTTTCAAATGCTGGGTGTTGAATGTCTCTGGGCGAGAAGTAGGTTTGCCAACTGCTGAGCAGAACCCAGTCTGAGCAAAGATTCCTAATGTAGCTTGCTATTAACCTCCTTGGCTGGGGGTTGGTCAGGTTACCTGCCTGACGAATGGTGACGCTCTCTGGGCTTCCCTCCACTATCCCTCTCTCGGTAACGGCTAGGCAGTGGTGAGGAGAGCTATTCATTCGCTTCTTGGTTCCTCTGGGTTTGGTTCTGCTGTGGCCTCGTGGCTCGACTTATTTCAGGCTCCATAGTTGTACTTATGCCTTATCGCGAGTTTTAATTCCGGGAATAGCAGCTACACTATGTGTAGTAGTGAGATTTTGCTTAATTTCGTACAGGATTGCTAATTTTATGTCGATATTTGCTGGAATCTGATTCCGATGCTCTGATGGTGTTTTGTTAGAATAGTTCTTTCACTTTATAACTTTTAAATCATTTCTTCGCCTGTTTAAATATGTTCAGTGTCTTTCGCGTTCTTATTGTAGTTGAATTGTAATATTTTCAGGGACTCACGGTGCCTATACTATTCGTACTTTGTCGACAGAACACGTGGACGATATCAGACTAAGCCTTCAGCTTCTCCATAATTCAGTGCACATGAGTGGTTAATAATTGTATAGCAAATTTGCTAATGTACTCCTAGAGAGTGTAGCGTGATAATTTTCCCCGAAAATTGTCCATTCTAACTTGTAATCTGTGTACTTGTCAGCCCACGTGTGCGCCGATTAGCGTGTTCCCTGTCGTGGTTATTAGCATTAAATAGATCTTTTTCCTCTGTGTAGAAAGAACCGTTGCACGATGTATATCGTATTTATAATTTTCAGGAAATAGAATTATTTCACTTATCTGAATTTTTGTGGCCCAACTCTGTATTGTGCTGTAGCAATCTGTAACCTTGCTTATCTAATAGATATCATTCCTCTGACCAGAAAGAATGGTTACACGATATATTTCGCGACCTTATTCTCTTCGTAATTGATTTTGTTAACTTTTTGCATATTTTGTGTTCCGACTTAGTAGAGTGCTGTATTGATCTAACAACTTTAACCTTCTGTAGTTATCTTCTCCCTGTGCTAAACGAACGCCAGAGCGACCGTTTTTAGATATTATTTAATGAAATCTTGATTTAATGTATAGTTAGAAGCACTAGGGAAACTTTAACTTCCATCTGTACACCGCACTTTGTGCTCTTAAACCAAGTGCGTTTGTTTCTGATAGTTGATCATGAGCCTAAGCCACTAGCTTGACACGTTATGGAAGCGAAGTACTATTTGATTGTGCGCGAGTGAACCTTCGATCTGCATTCTCTGCATTGCTTGGCTGTCATCTCAGTGTATTGGTGTCGGGTGCTCGGTAAGTATCTGCAAGGCTTGGCGCATAAATCTGTGTGTGAATATACTGCAATTCCTCCGTTCCCCCCTATGAAACGTGATCGTAATTAACCTGTACTCAACTATGCAGATAGGCAATTTTAGGGCCATGTAATTGTGGATATTTTGAATATTTTGTAAGGTGTGTTTTTTATTGTAATTTAAAAAAAAATTGTCTCCCCCACTTGTTGTTCTTGTTTTGACAATAAATTAATTTGTTGAACTATAATCCTTTTGTGCTAATTTAAATTCTACCCTCATTATTTATTTTGGATTAATGTGGGGTAATTTGTTCATGTATCTTGTGTCTATACTTGCGTTTCCAACATTTATTTTTGATTTAGATCCATGACTGCGGATCATTATTTAATTGTGTGCAGTTTCCTGTAAAGACTGTAGTAAAGGTAGAACTGTTTGCTTAACTTATAGAATCAGAGTTTTGCTTAAGGGAACTATATACTTCCGCTGCTGTATGAATATCGCCGTAATTAGATTTTGTGAGCAAGCAGTCAATTGTTAACTTCACAAACACGGCTAGTTAACAGTCAAAAGAACAGCGGGCGAGTTTCAGATGTTAGACAGTCACGTGTTCACGTTGTATACGTTAGGTGGACAGTTCCTTGACACTAAGCTTGCCCTTCTTCAACTCCCTTATTTTTCTTTTTATTTCCTCACGTATTTTTCTGCTTCTGAATAAAAAATATATATATATATATATATATATATATATATATATATATATATATATATGCGTGTGTGTGTGTGTGTGTGTGTGTGTGTGTGTGTGTGTGTGTGTGTGTGTGTGTGTGTATGGAAGACGACAGACGGTCGTCTATCAAGAGTTATATTCAACTTGTACAAAAACCAGACAGCCGTTATTAGAATCTAAGGACATGAAAGGGTCGCAATGGTTGGGAAGGGAGTAAGACAGAGTTTTAGCCATTCTCCAGTGTTGTTCAATCTGTACATTGAGCAAGCAGTGAAGGAATGCAAGGGGAAATTTGGAGAGGGATTTGAAGTTCAGGGAGAAGAAATAAAAACTTTGCTGTTTGCTGATGACATAGTAATTTTGTCAGAGATTGCACAGGACCTGCAAGAGCAATTGGATGAAATGGACAGTGTCTTGAAAGGAAGGCATAAGATGAACATTAAGAAAAGTAAAACAAAGGTAATGGGATGTAGTGTCAGAAAATCAGGCAATGCTGTAGATTAGGTAATGAGACAATAAAAATAGTAGATGAGGTTTCTTATTTGGGTAGCAAGATAACTTCTGATGGCCGAAGCAGAGAAGACATAAAATTCATAATGGCTATGGGAAGAAAAGCGTTTCTAATGAATCGAAATTTGTTGACCTCCAATATTAGTTTCAACGTTAGAAAAATCTTTCTGATGGCATTTGTCTGGATTGTAGCATTGTATGGGAGTGAAACGTGGACGATAAGGAGTTCAGACAAAATGATGATAGAAGCTTTTGAAATGTGGTGCTACATACGGATGATGAAGATTATATAGGTAGATCACGTAACTAATGAGGAGGTGCTCAACAGAATTGGGGAGAAAAGAAGTTTCTGACATACCCTGACTAAGAGAAGGGATAGGTTGGTGAGACACATTGTGAGATATCAAAGAATCGTCAACTTAGCATTACAAGGAAGGGTGTGGGGAAAAAATCGTAGAGGGAGACCGAGGGACGAATACAGTAAGCAGATTCAAAAGGTTGTAGGTTGCCGTACGTATTCTGAGATGGAGAGGCTTGCACAGGAAATCTGCATCAAACCAGTCTGCGAACTGAATACCACCACAACAACAACGAATATTAAACTGTAAACTTCTATCACATTAATAACAATGTCTGTGAGACATATAGCGAGGCTCGAGCCAGCGCCACGTAACATCATTAGTTTAACACTGCTGCCTGCGCTACACCGGTCAGCTTTCCAACACCTTTCCGACTTAGATGTTTCACGTGTTTAATCTACTACTCTAAGATATGTCGGTTACTGCCACGTGATTACAACAAATCATATAAAAAAACAATTCGTTTTGAAGGATCTTCAGTGTACCGTTGTCTTGAAACGACAGATGTTTCTGGAGTAGTAAAGTAAGTCACTAAACAAGAACAAATCTTCCGGGCCAGATTGTATACCACCTAGTTTCTTCTCACAGTATGCTGATGCAATAGCTCCGTACTCAGCTACAATTTACAACCGATCACTCAGCGAAAGATCCTTACCCAAAGACTGGAATGTTGCCCAAGTTACTTCAATATTCAAGAAAGGCAATAGGAGTGATCCCCAAAATTACAGGCCAATCTCATTGACGTCGATTTGCAGTAGGATTTTGGAACATATACTTTGTTCGAATATTACGAACTACCTCGGAGAGAACGACCTATTAACCAATAGTCAACACGGATTCAGAAAGTATCGCTCTTGCGAAATACAGCTTGCCCTTTATTCACATGAAGTGTTAAGTGCCATCGACAAGGGATCTCAAATCGATTCCATATTTCCATATTTCCGGTAGGCTTTTGACACTGTACCCCACAAGCGGCTTCTAATGAAATTGCGTGCTTATGGAATATCTCCCCAATTGTGCGAATGGATTCACGATTTCCTATCAGAAAGGACACAGTTCGTTGTAATTGATGGTAAGCCATCGAGTAAAACAGAAGTGATATCTGGCGTTCCCCAGGGAAGCATTATAGGTACCCTACTCTTCCTTGTGTTTATAACGATATAAACGATTTAAGAGATAATCTGAATAGCTCCCTTAGACTGTTCGCGGATGATGCTGTCGTTTATCGGTTAGTGAAGTCAACAGAGGATCAAAAGCAACTGCAAAGCGATTTAGACAAAATTTCTACATGGTGCGAAAATTGGCAATTGACACTGAATAAAGAAAAGTGTGAAGTAATCCCTTGGTTAGCTATTCCATCTTCAAGAAAGTAAAACAAGATCATATTCTTATGTCTTGGACACCGATTCACGCCCAGTGCGCCAGGATTATAGTGCGAAGAGTACGATTTCACTATCCTTTCTTCACGGCCAGAATCTGATCACCAGCTATGGCCATGGGTGCAATCCGGCACAATACAGCTTTCAAATGGCCACTGGCAGCGGACGCTCGGCGCTACCACAACACTGTCGGTGACAGTACAACAGAAAGTGAGCGCAGTTACAATGCGGTGCACGCATTACACTTCACAATATTGTCATCGTTGACATCCCAGAAACATTCAAACTGTTAAAATGTACCATGACCTCAGAATGAAAATTGGCATGCCACTGCAGAATAGGGATGGGAAAAACCGACCGGTTAAAACCGATACCGGTATTTTAGTTTTGAATAACCGTTTTTTTTCGGTATTTATTTGGTGTCGGTTGTAACCGGTTTCTTTTAGTTATTGCCAAGAACCGGATAAAAAAACCGGTACGACTACTTCCTGTAGTAGTGGTTCAAAATGTGTTTATTGTAAATAATTTTAAAAAATTAAAAATAGTAGACCCTAATATTTAGGGCTATTCCTAAAATTTCCACTGCTGTGAAATATTTGATCATCGCAGAAACTAAGAAAAGCAATCAGTGATAATTTAAGAACAATCGCGGCAGTCAGAAACGCGCAACAACGCGTGGCATAAGGACTTACAGACTGGTGCAGCTACTGAGGCATCGATGCACCTGTTGCCGTGTGGCGTGGCCTATTAGATAACGCGCGTGCACCGGCATGTTCAAATGTTTGTAGAGTCTATGGGACTTAACTACGGGGTCATCAGTCCCTAAACTTACAAACTACTTATGAACTACTTACGAACTAGGACGGCACAAATATCCATGCCCGAGGGGGAATTAGAACCGCCGACCGTAGTGGCCGTGCAGACCGTGACTGGAGCGCCTTAGTCCCCTCGGCCACCGCGACCGGCTGCACCGGCATGGTGAGAGACTTGCCTCCGTCTGGTCATGCGGCAGTTCCTTGCTGTCGTCGCCAGACATTGGTGTTGTGGCACCATCCGGAGTGTGGAAGTACTTCACGAAGTACGGGAGCAGTGAGGTACATTGCTCCATTTGCTTTAAAAAGCTGAAAACTGGTGGAGGCACTACAAACATGCTGTGTCATTTAAGGAGAAAGCATCCAAAATGTTCCTTGGAAGAGAAGGTAAATTCGATTCATATAACTATTTTGTAAGTGATGTACTCTAAGCTTGGAATACTAACTTTTAATGTATTATCATATTGTTGTGCTAACAAGTTTTATTAATGTGATTCCTTGAAAGCGAGGGGCTTTTTTAATAACCAATACGGGTTTAGGTAACATTGATCATGTGGTGCGTCGCAAGGTAGCCGTGCGGTCTGAGGCTCCATGTCAGAGACTGTGCGGCTGCTCCAGTCGGAGGTTCGAGTTCTCCCTCCTCCCTCGGTCATGGACGTATATGTTGTCCTTAGCGTAAGTTAGTTTAAGTTAGATTAAGTAATTTGTAAGACTAGGGACCGACGACCTAAGAATTTACGTCTCATAAGAACTCACACCCATTTGAACATTCTTTGATCATGTGGTACAGAGCTTTCCTAGTTCAATTTGCGTAAATTTACACTGACAACGATCATACTTTTCGAAATACTTCTGCAGCACTGACTGAAGTTCATTTACTTACTGTAACGTATATATATATATATATATATATATATATATATATATATATATATATATATATATATATATATATATACGAGATATTCGTATGCGCTGGCTCACAAGTCCAACTTACGGAGTGGTTGGCTCAATATTCGCAACTGCCGGATGGAAATACTAGGCCAGTAAATCTGTATGCTTTGTATATCGTCTTCTGCGGACTCCTGATTAGGCGTACACACACTCAAAAAGGCGTAGTATTGGGAGGGGACCTTGCAAAATATGGAAAGACTAGGGATTTGTCGTGTAACGTAAATTTACATAAATTTTAACTAAATGTCGTAAGTTTCGGTTTCGGCCGAAAGTAGAAGAACCGACGATTACGGTTTCTGTTTCGGCCGCAAAATATGTTTCGTTCGAACTCTACTGGAAATAATAGCAATAAAAACCGAAAACCGGTTATTTAAAAAACCGGTTATGTTGAGCAATTTTTACGGTGCGGTTAAACTGGAGATGAAAAGAACCGGTATAACCGAAAACTGCTTGTTGCAGCCATAACCGCCATCCCTACTGCGGAATGAGTTGGATGCAGATAGAGGGAGGGGGGATATAGAAAAGTAGAGGAGTAAAAGAGGCAGCGGTGGAGTGGCCGAGCGGTCTAAAGCGTCTAGCTGCGGAGCGCGCGGTTGCTCCCCGTGGAGGTTCGAGTCCTCCCTGGGGCATGAGGGTGTGTGTGTTGTCCTTAGGTTAGTTTATCTAGGTTTAAGTAGTTTGTAAGCTATGGACTGATGACCACTCAGTTTGGTCCGATAGATTTACAAACATTTGAAACATTTGATTTGAATTGAGTAAATGAGAAGATGGACTGAAGTTCAAATGGGCAGAAAGAGGAGATAGAGGAGTGGGGGTGGTGAGTCGAGAAAAAGGGGAAGGAGGAGTCAGAAAGAGGGTGGACTGACGGAAGAATAACTGAAATAAACACTGTGGCTAATACATCTATATATTACTACATGCTATATACGCTGCAAAATATTATTCTCATTGTAAGTACCAGATCACCCTCGGCAACGTTTGCAACTTATGTAATGTCCAGTACGCTCATTTTGCGATCAATTAAAGAACGCATGTGACCAGCGGTACGGTCCGCACGCAAAACATCAATCCTTTGAATAATTTCTCTACATCCGTGTACTGTGCAACAACACTAATACGCAGCGGCCAGAGTCTGTGTGTTTCAAACAGCTAAAAGTGGGCAACACTGAAGTAAATAATGTATTAAACACGGAAATTGATAGAGTATGTAGTATTCAAAATACAAGAATGTTTCCAACAGTGTAATGGGGTGTATAGCGAGTTTGGTAGGAGCATCTGAATCACCATGAGTAAGCAGCGGCGTGTAGGAAATGAATCTTTGTGGCATTCATGTGTTTCCGACGTGCAATAAATTGGTAAACGTGAAATGCGTCTAAACAGGACCGACGAAAGGGACGCCGCTTATTCAAAACTAGCTGAAAACCCAGCGTTGTCCGGGTATTAATTTATTTATTCCTGCCATTTTCATGTATATATTCATTTGTATAAGGGCTGTATGTATGTAAAATCTCTTGGGAATACAATTAGTAGTAAAGAAGTAATAGATTAAAACTTGGTGCGTGATGGGGCGGTTTTCCATGAACGTTACTGTTTATGTGCTCATATCTCATGAACTACGTGTCGTACTGTGATACAATTTAGAAGCTACATTCAACCATATATGTGTATACTGTCTGTAACATTTCCTGACACTACAATTTGTAGTGTTCAAATTATAAATTGTAACGTCATACCGAGAGCCGTAGTTTCTCCATAAACAGCGGAAAAGTAGTAAGCGAGAAACGTTTTTCCTTTCATCATTTTACTATGGTTGCCAGCGAGAAAAAGTTTAATAAAGGTTTGAAATTGTGTTTACAGTTTGTTGCAAATCGCTAAGTACTGTCATTCTCATACAGTGTATTTCGAAAATCTCGCCGCATTGTAAGGCATTTTTTGCGATTTCTATTGGTTATGACGTAATATTTTCTGAACCATGTGCTGTATGTGATTTTTAACCATGCAGCAATTGTTACCTCACGATAAGGAATGTGTACCAAATTTGGCTGAAATCGGTCCAATGGTTTAGGAGAAAATGAGCAGAATTGTCGCAAAATGCTGAAGTTTTTCGCGCATCTCATTGTTTATGACGTCATATCTCGTGAACTATGTATCGTACGTGATTCTTACACTTACGGCGACCGTTCTCATGGATTGAAGCTTACGTGTACAAAATTTCATAAAGATTGGAACAAAACTGTAGATTTGTATGCAACATAAAAAATATTCAAATGTTTGTAAATCTATCGGACCAAACTGCGTGGTCATCAGTCCGTAGGTTACAAACTATTTAAACCTAGGTAAGCCGGCCGCGGTGGCCGAGGGGACTGAGGCGCTACAGTCACGGTCTGCACGGCCACTACTGTCGGGGGTTCGAATGCCCCTTCTGGGTATGGATATTTGTGCCGTCGTTAGTCTTAGCTAGTTCATAAGTAGTTTGTAAGCTTAGGGTCTGATGACCCTGTAGTTAAGTCCCATAAGTTCTACAAACATTTGAACATTTTGAAACTAGGTAAACTAACCTAAGGACAATACACACGCCCATGCTACAGGAAGGACTCGAACCTCCACGGCGAGTAACCGCACGCCCGGCAGCGAGACGCTTTAGACCGCTCGGCTACTCCACCGCGGCATATGCAACACGTACAAACATACTGACACTCTGCTTTATATATATCGCAACTGTCTCGCCCACAGTAGTGATAATCACTGGAGCACTCACACTATAGTCCTAGTCCGTCCCTGTGCGTCCTTGATTTCTTATATAAGGCCTTGTAGGGTGTACGATTTCTGTTGGTCGGGGATGAGCAGAAGGTAACTACGGACTGTAATTTCGTAGACTTTTTTTAGTGTTAGTATGGGCATGTGTCTCCCTGAAGCCTAATACTGGTGGAGAGTGGTGCACCGCTGGTGCTGTAGTGTCCCCCCTCGCCGTTAGCAGCAGCAGCAGCGGTTTAATTACAGCAATGGCAGCGGAGTCGCTCGCCTCCGGAATGCCGGTGCTGCACACCGCCTGAGAGGCCGCGTTAACCGGAAAAAGTCTCTGGCCGCACTCCATGCATTAGGCGAGCTGCTGGCTGCTGGCTGCTGCCTGCTGCCTGCTGCCTGCTGGCTAAAAGGAATGCGCAATGGCCGCGCAGAACGGCTGCGGCGCCAACACCACCTGCCGCTAACGACCGAATTCCCGGGCACCGAAATTGCTTGTACAAAACACCTAATTGTTGCTTCATCCAGCAACTCGCGCAAGAAAAGCTCTCTCTAATTTGTCCACACGTGTAAGATAAACTACACGTATTCAAAAATGTTCTAATGTTTGTTAAGCTAATGCGACTTAACTGCGGGATCATCAGTCAATAAATTTACAAACTAACTTATAAACTATTCCATCATCTTTCGGGAGTGCACCCGGGACAGCGACAATTCTTCGTCCGATATTTCGGCTGCAAACCTTACAGCCATCTTCAAGCCGAGTGCAAGACTGAGTTCTCAGCGCCTGCGAGTACCTATTTATACGGTAAATCACGAGAGCCGGCCACGGTAGCCGAGGGGACTGAGGCGCTCACGTGATGCAACGCTACTGAGGATAAGACTGCGCATGCTCGAAGAGATCACATTCGTAACTTTGTGTCTCGTTTCCGCCGGTTGTCCTGGTTCAAAAATGTTCAAATGTTTGTAAAGTCTATGGGACTTAACTACGGGGTCATCAGTCCCTAAACTTACAAACTACTTATGAACTACTTACAACTAAGGACGGCACAAATATCCATGCCCGAGGGGGGATTCGAACCCCCGACCGTAGTGGCCGGGCAGACCGTGACTGGAGCGCCTCAGTCTCCTCGGCCACCGCGGCCGGCGGTTGTCCTGGGTGTCGGTGGCCGGGTAGAGAGAGACCGACACAGGGAAATAGGATGCAGGTGACCATCCAGTGGGACAGCAGAAACTAGAAACAATAGGCTAAATCAGAACAAGATATATTTTGAAGAATTAATACCTTACTTAACTTGGAGAGCAGCAGAGTAGTAGAATGTTGATACATAGTTTATATAGAGGCCTGCCTACTGATGATTCCTAGTGCCTATCCGATAGCCAAGTCTTAACTGGTGCCTACCTGATTCCCAAGTGGCCGATGCAGCAGTCGTGGCCACGATCGGAGTTGCAGCAGAAGGCGCTCGCGGCTGACGTCGTAAGAACGCCGCGCCATGCGTGCATGGCGGCGCGCGGCGAAAGTACGTGGCGCGCACTTCATACTTGTGCGACACCACAGTAACTGCTGCGCTGGTCATAGATGAATATATACTTCAAAGATAAACATGCGAGCGCCGAGTGCAAACATAAGCAGAGCTGTTACGTATCCCCAGTGCTTACAAATGAATAATTAATCATTAAAAGTGGTAACATCAATCGGAAGTGAAGACGCAGACATTCGTTCATAACGTAGGCGTGATGTAAGTGGCTTCTATGCATTGTCAAGATGAAATCCGTCGTCACGATTTAACAAGTTGTCCGCCAGTTCTATGTGTACAGCTTCCTTCACAACTGAGTTCCAGAAAGTAGTAGCTGTGGTTAAAATCTTTACTTCTTTGTAATTCATGGAATGGCCAGTAGAAATATAATGTTCGGCTACTGCAGACTTGTTGGACTGAAGAAGGCGTGTATACCACTGGTGCTCAACGCATCCTTCCTGTGCGCGTGGTTTGACCTATGTAACGTTTTCCACACTCACAAGGGATTTCATAAACCCCAGCTTTTCGCAATAACAGATCATCTTTGACAGATCCCAGAAGAGCAGAAGATCACATCCTCTTTATGTTTCTTCATGATTCTGGCTATCTTCGAAGAAACATTACCCACGTATGGGAGAAAGGCTGTAGATTTCACTTCCCTTTCCTCTTAATCTTTCTCCTGTGATTTTTCTGGTGTTTTTATTTGAAAGGCTTTCTTAATCTGATGTTGCGAATAGCCATTTTTCTTGAAAACTGCCTCCAGGTGCAGGAGTTCATCCTGCAGGCTGTCAGCATCAAACACTACCTGAGTCCTGTGAACCAAGGTTTTCAGTACACTCATAGTTTGCGATGGATGGTGGCAGCTGGACGTCTGCAAATAAAGATCTGTATGGGTGGGCTTGCGATATACGCAATGACCTAGGAATCCATCCTCTTTGCGTCGAACCAGAACATCCAGGAACGGTAAACAGCCATTCTTCTCCCGCTCCGTAGTGAACTTGATGTTTTCATGAATGGAGTTAAGATGGTCTAAA
The DNA here is from genome assembly GCA_026315105.1 of Locusta migratoria. Taxonomy (NCBI): domain Eukaryota; kingdom Metazoa; phylum Arthropoda; class Insecta; order Orthoptera; family Acrididae; genus Locusta; species Locusta migratoria. Next base: position 273,540,301 of record CM048744.1, on the reverse strand, counting down.
AATTCTGTCAATTTATCCTCTCCCTGGGGCCACACTATGAATGTGTCGTCCACGTATCTCCAGAATACCGTCGGTCTGAATGCTGCTGAATTGAGGGCTTTTTCTTCAAAATCCTCCATAAACAAATTAGCCACTAGGGGAGAAAGAGGACTCCCCATAGCGACACCGTCAATGTGTTCGAAGTATTGTTCACAAAATAAGAAGTAAGTGGAGGTTAGTGCATGCTTAAATAAAGCTGTTATATCATCCTCAAACATGTTGCTAAGGAGAGACAAAGAGTCAGCCAAGGGTACTTTGGTGAACAACGAGACAACGTCAAAACAAACTAATAAATCAGTGCTGTTGAGTTTCAGTTTTTTTAAATTATTTTTTTTTAAACCTACTGATGAAACCGACGAGTTACGGAAACTAAGTTATACTAAAGACAGCACAAACATCCATGCTCGAGGGAGGATTCGAACGCACGACGGGGAAGGCTTGGCGCATTGGAGCAGAGCGCCTCAATGCGCTCGGCCACTCTGCCGCGGTGCACATCTGTTCATCGTGTGTATTCCTTGCGAGATGCAATACATCACGAACAAATGAATATTATTACTTAAAATTCCCGGGTTATTATGCAGTGGTCTTATTGATCTATTATTAAAACCCGACGTATCGTCCTAAACTGCGGAAGGCATTTTCGTTGGGGTTCGTGGCACTTTTGAATGTCCGATGCACACTCTGGATCGCTAATGACTGAATCCAAACTTCGTTTAGAGGGCTCGCGCGCAGAGGTGTGATGTCAGATGTTTTTGATATGCGCTCGCAATTCGTCGTTGCTGATCGCCGTCGTCCGGTAATATCATCCCATGGTGGAAGACTGTTACATTTCTTCTTCAACACCGGAATCCAGATTTCATTTAGTTTCACGTCCTCCTATTGAAATTATTTTGGTGTTTTACAATTTCTATAGCCTCTCTGTACAGTCTTTCGTGATATCCATTAGTGGCTGCTAAAACCTGAGTCTTATCAAACTGAATAAGATGGTCCCCTGGTTGAAAAAGATGTTCAGCAACGGCTGATCTGTCAATCTCTCCCCTTCTACAATTGTACAGTAGTGGCTCGCGCAAAGCCTCCAAAAAGTAATTTACCAACGGAAAGTTATGGTAGTTGTGTTGAGAAAGTACTAGAGATGTAATTTGAAATCATAAGGACGGACACTGAAAATCTTTGTAGGTACTTAACGCTGCCGATTTTTTCCTACAATCAGTATGTAGGGAGGTTCTGGGTGTAATATGTTGTAGCATTTCTCTCTCATTTAAGTATAACTGCATGGTAATGAAGTTTTTGTTTCATGTGAGATACGTGCTTTAATAACAGTCCTGTACGACCTCTGGCACATTCAGTCTTGATACATATCCATTGTTCCTGTCTCGAGAACATAGTGGTTCCTGTCTCGAGAACATAGTGACACCGTTACGTTAGACCGCTTGCTCACTAGTGACTGTGTTTCCCTTGATTGTACCGCACGTCGGTGACGTGGGACGGACGAGTCCATTTGCTCAGAGGTAAGGCAGGTATGTCAACAACGTGTGCTCTCAGCAACAATAGTAGATTCCATAGCATAGCGTTTCCAAAGAGTGTTGCCACTAATTAAGTTCCAACCTAACATTTTTACAAACAAATGATATTTAAAGTTAAGCCACGTCAGGAAGGTAGACTACCTTTAGACAAACGAAGAGATCCAAAAGTAGACTACATAAAAATTTATGGGCGTGAACTGGCTCCATCCAAATATAGTTTTCTCTGATTACCCCAGACCGCTCCAAGCAAATAGCCGGTATCATCTCTTAGAAAGTTCACGGCCGCTTTAGTTCCCATCCTTAAAACATCCCGAGCTTGTGCCCCGCCCCTAATGACCTCGACGTCAACGGCACGTTAAAGCATAATCTTCTTTCCTTCCTTCCTTCTGTAAAATTTTTATAATAGTTCGCTCGTTAAGTCTGAATCAAATCTCCGACGCGAATGCATTAACGTAAGAAAGATTTACGACATCAGCACTGCGCTGTCATAAAGTCCTGCCGTTTTACGATCCATTAGCTGAAATGTCGTCCGGAACGCCAAATACCCCTACGAAAATTGTGTCCGTCTGTATGTACTAACAATAAACTTATGTTGAAAGAACCACCCAGATTTGCAATGTCACTATTGTTCTTTCACTATGCTTGCATAAAATATTCAAAAATAAAAATAAAAACACAATATCTTAAATTATGTAAATATTTAATAAAAGTAAACTCTCAAAACTTTCGTCCCCCTCCCAATCACCGTTCCAACTTGTACCCCTCACTGTTGTCTTCCATTTTACTCTACATCTAACTAATTACCATTTCACAACCACACAAACACTCATCACACAGATTTGTAATTTCGTCATTCCTCCATTTCATGTACATCAATAATAAATACACTATAACATAATTTATAATAAAGAATCAAAAATCTGGATGAAAAAATAATAAAACAATTTCAATGTTGGCAACACTACAGCAACACACTGTCACATTTAAAACAAACAAATACGTCTGATAATGCCACATTGCTCTCTGGAAAATAAGTGGTTAGTGCCTAAGTGATGTGAACGTTATCGTAGAAAATATTGATTCAGAAGGCATAATTTGCGGTACAACATGTATCAAATTTGGGCTCCATGATGTAAGCCTAAAATCCAAGATGAAATTTCCGTAAATAACAAATAATCACTTTGCAAATTTGGCAGAGGAACTATTTTAGATTTTTTAAAATTATACACACTTTAGACATCTATCATTACATCATCTGAATATACTTTACAGTCAGCAAAACCAAACGCGTCTGGCGAAGAAAATCCAATTTGTTGTAGTTACACGTGTGGTGTCGCACAAGTACAAAGTGCGCGCCACTTACTTTCGCCGCGCGCCGCCATGCACGCACGGCGCGGCGTTCTCACGACGACAGCCACGAGCGCCCTCTGCGACAACGCCACTCGTGGCCACCACTGAAGGACATCGGCGACTTCGGACTGAGTTAGCAACCAGTTAGGACCTTCGTAATCAGATAGGCACCATTGAAGACTTTGCTATCATACAGGCACTAGGCAGGCCTCTAACAACTATGTATCAACATTCTGCAGTACTATGTAAAAGTTAAGTATTGTTACATTCTGTGCAATATATATCTCTTTCTAATTTACTCGAGTGTTTATAGTTTCTGGCTGCTCCCCTCCGTACCTGCACCAGCGTGCTGTCTTTGTTCCTGTGTCGGTCTCGTTCCACTCGGCCACCGACACATACGACGAGGCTGGGACACAAAAGCGACGTCGAAGTTGGGACACAAAAGTGGCGACGAGGATGGGATACAAAAGTGGCGACAAGGAGTGATAGAACCTTGGACCAGCCCGCTTACAACAGCCAGACAGCAGCAGTCGGAGCACGCAAAAATTGCTCCCGCCCACCCACCCTTATTATAAGAATTTTGGGGGAAGATATTTTGTTACGTGTTTTGTGGACTTTTTTGTTGCAGAGTGTCCTCTTTCATATTGCATTTGTGTTTTGTACTAATTTACTTGTATACGCGGCGCCTAATCGGTCAGCATGGCCACTACCCCGAACCCAAACTTAATGGAAATTATTCAGTTACAGACGGCGCAAATTACCCAACTCCTCTAGGCGCTGTCCCAGCTCACAGCGCAAGCAGCTAACCAACAACAACAGCCGCCGCTTCAGCAGCCCACACCTGCCGCCGCAACGCTTCCTACCTTTCGCCAGTACAACGAACGTGAGGAAGACTGGAGTGACTATTTCGCACAGTTTCAGGAACTCGTCGCGGCTCATCAAATTACAGGTCAGACTGTTAAGCATCTTTTATTGTCCGTGGTGGGCCCCAAAACCTTCGTATTACTGCAGAAACTATTCCCGCAAGCATCTCCTCGTGATGTAGACTTTGAACAAATTGTAGATGCACTGAATGCTCATTACGAGAGGAAAGTTCTCGTAGCCGCTGCGCGGTACCGATTTTTCAGACTGAAAAAATTACCTGAACAGTCACACCAAGAGTGGATCACCGAGTTGAAGGGCTTAACCCGCCAATGTAAATTTACTTGCTCTTGTGGACTTTCGTATAGTGACGTGATGTTGAGGGATGCGATTACGCAGAATATTCAGGACCCCAGAATTAGAGCAGAATTCTGAAACAGTCTGACCCCTCCTTAGACAGTGTACTGCAGCTTATAGAAGCGCATGATACTTTTGACTTAGCTGATGTAGAAATGCAAAGCCATAGTGTAAATTCAGTGCGCCGCAACGGACGCTTTCCTAGCCGTAGTTCTCAGTATAGCACTAGTGATTCTTATTTTTCTACCGGCCGTGCTGAACAGACAGTGAACAGTAGCCAGTGTAAAAGTGCGACGCAAAGGTCGCCCCGTCGTGTTAGAAACAGTGATTTGAAAAACGAGCGCCAACGCTCATTTCAGAAAAATGTTCGTAAGTCTTGCCCCCAGTGTTTGTCTCGCCACAAGCGTGCTCATTGCCCTAGTCGCAACGCAACCTGTTATCAATGTGGCAAATTGGGACATGTGCAGTCTGTGTGTATGCAAATTGAAAACTCAAAGAACAGTAACGTTAGATACAGTGCTTCGCAGAGTGCGAGAACAGTTCATTCTGTAAATGTTATACGGGCTGTGGAATTGAACACTGCTTTCCTTGGATCTCAATTGCAAGAAAGTAGTTCTGCGCCTATGGCAAATCTATATAGTGCACCACGTAGCAAGCGCCGACGAGCGCGTAAAACAGTGCAACGGAAAAGGGTTCGGGACAAGCAAATTGACTATGAACAGTGCATTCCTGTAGTGAAAATAGTGCCTTCTGCAACTGCTCATTGTAAATGTGCCCAGTACTGTGTAGATAGTAACAGTAGACTTGGTGTAGCTACTCAAAATTTTAGTGCAGTAGTTAGTGAATCTGCAGTAGCCTCGCATTGCGCGGACGCCGATCCGGCGGTAGTGCCATCTAATGACAGTGTTGTTAATCCCCTGTGTGCCGAGTCTGCGCCGCTTACTTCACTACGCGGCCCGCGCAAGCGCAGTAAACAAACCGTAGCAGACGTTGCCCACATTCGCGCACCTGTCGAGCGCCGCAAGCAAAAACTTTTTTTGAATCTTTCCATTGACAATAAGACTGTGCAATTTCAGCTCGACACTGGTTCCGCTGTTACCTTAATTAATAAAGATACTTATGAACTTCTGAGTTCTCCAAAATTATCGCTGTGTCAACAAGTGCTAACAGTTTATACCGGTCAAAATATTCCCGTGCTAGGAACGTGTAGCCTGCCCGCCTCTTTTCAAGGTGTAACAAAAACAGTTGCTTTTGTTGTTCTTCAGGCCAAATCTACACAGAACATTTTTGGACTAGATGCTTTTGACTTGTTTGGTTTATCAATTCAAAGAGATGTGCTTCAAATTTCGTCAATAGTGCCTCAGGATAAAATCAATGCTTTATGTGACAAATATAGTGACCTGTTTTCGCCGGAACTAGGTTGTGCAAAAGACTTCGTGGCACATGTAACTTTAAAAGAATCTGCAGTTCCAAAATTTCGTAAAGCTAGACCAGTGCCTATCGCCTTGCGTGATACAGTTGCCGAAGAACTTAAACGTTGGCAAGATAGTGGGGCGATTTCTCCTGTTTCAGCGAGTCAGTGGGCCTCGCCTATAGTAATTATACCCAAGCCGACAGGAAAACTTCGTCTCTGTGCGGACTTCAAATCAACTGTCAACAGTCAAACAATTGTAGACCCTTACCCCCTGCCCAGACCTGACGAACTAATGGACAAATTAGGACAGTCTCGTTTCTTTTCTAAGATTGATTTAGCAGAGGCATACTTACAGATTCCACATGGTGACGAGTCAAAAAAGTTTTTCGTCATTAATACTCACATGGGCCTTTTTCAATTTCAACGCCTACCCTTTGGCAGTTCTTCCGCTCCCGCTATTTTTCAGCGTTTTTTGGAACAGCTGACAGTTTCTGTACTGTGTTGTTCGAACTATTTAGATGATATTGTGGTATCCGGACGTACAGTTGAAGAACATTTAGCAAACCTGGAGTGCCTTTTCAAAGTGTTGGCTGCAGCAGGTCTACGTTGTAATAAAGCAAAGTGTTAGTTTTTTCAAACTGAAATAGAGTACCTAGGCCATGTGATTAATGCCCAAGGAATCCATCCTTTACAGTCACATCTCCGAGCAATCAAAGACTTGCCTCCTCCTAAGAATGTGCACGAATTGCAAGCAGTAATGGGAAAGCTGAACTATTATTTCCGATTTATTCCCAATGCCTCTCAGATTGCAGCTCCTCTGCATCACTTACGTAGGAAGAATGTTCCTTTTGTATGGTCTAAAGATTGTCAGGTTGCCTTTGACAAACTAAAGTCTGCACTACTCAGTGATGCATGTTTGATTCCCTTTGACCCAAGAAGCCTGTAGTGTTAGCAGTTGACGCCTCGTCGTACGGTCTGGGTGTCGTTCTGTCGCATCGTATTGGATGTCACGATCGTCCTATTGCCTTTGCATCCAAGCTACTGACGCCGACGCAACAGAATTATAGTCAGATAGAAAAGGAGGCCTTAGCAATCATTTACGGCGTCACAAAGTTTCATCATTATCTCTATGGCAGAAAATTCTATTTGTTGACAGACCACAAGCCTCTCACGTCGTTGTTCTCACCCACAAAGCCAATTCCGCCACGAACGGCACAAAAGCTTCAGAGATGGTCCTTGATATTGTCAAATTATCAGTATGAGATTTTGTACCGACCTACCACTAAACATGCCAACGCGGACACACTTTCCCGACTTCCGGTTGGCCAGGATGTTTCGTTTGATTCTTCAGAAATGGCATGTTGTCAGATAGACTCCAGAGATGCTTCCGCTGTCGCAGACTTTCCTTTGAACTCTCGTCGGGTTGCACAGGAAACAGCTGCGGATGCAGACCTAAGTGTGGTAGCACGTTTTGTTCGCTCAGGGTGGCCTGCCAGAGCCAAAGACATTGATCGGCCTCTGGTTCGACGTTATTTTGCACAACGTCATGCATTATCTTTAAGTCAGGGTGTTCTGTTGTTGCATACCGACAACGACCAAGCAAGAGTGATTGTTCCTCGTTCCCTGCAACGTGAAGTGTTGCGCCTCCTGCATCAAGGACATTGGGGTCTTGTTAGGACAAAGCAATTGGCCAGACGTCATTGTACCTGGGTTGGTATGGACGCTCAGATAGAGAGCATGACATCACAGTGTACAGTTTGTGCGGAGCATCAGGCGGCTCCTCCACAGCGTTTCTCAGACTGGCCACGCCCCAAGGGACCATGGCAACGTTTACATATTGACTTTGCCGGACCATTCTGGAATACGCGCTGGTTAATTGTTGTAGACGCTTTCAGCAAGTTTCCTTTTGTGATTGCCATGAACTCAACGACGGCGTCTAGTACAATCAGTGCCTTAACATCAGTGTTTTGCATCGAAGGCTTGCCTGAAACTATCGTCAGTGACAATGGACCTCAGTTTGTTAGTGCGGAATTTCAACAGTTTTGTCGTGTGAATGGCATTCAGCATATTACCACTGCACCTTTTCACCCTCAGTCCAATGGTGAAGCAGAACGTTTCGTTCGAACATTCAAGTCACACATGGAAAAGATGAAAGGTCAGCACTCCAGGCAGCAAGCTCTTCAAATTTTCCTGTCTACGTATCGGTGCATGCCACGTGACGGCCCGTCTCCTGCCGAGCTGCTACACGGCCGCCGTCACCGCACTCTCCTTCACCTGCTGCAGCCTCCCACGCACCGAGTCGGTTCATATGGCGCTACGCGTTTTCAGGTTTCTACGCCGGTGCTGTACAGGGTGTTTGCTGGAAACAAGAAGACATGGCTGCCGGGCACCATTCAGCGCGTGCTCGGTAGCAATATGTATGTTGTACGTTCTTCCACAGGGTCGGAGCTGCGGCGCCACGCAAACCAATTGCGCCTGCACAGGCCGCGCGATCCTGTCTCCGGTTTCTTGATTCCAGACCCAGTTCACCGCCAGGGAGCACAACCACATCGTTCGTCCCCGGACTACGAGATCGTCCCGATGGAGATCGACGCGACGCCGCCGCTGTCGCCGCCGCAGATGACAGCGTCACCGAGAGGGACTCCGGGACCGTGCGTGCCGCCGCCGCCTGGGCCACGCACCTCAGAAGAAGATGACCTGCTCCCTCTGGGCGGGGGCGGGCGCCCTTCCCCAGGTTTCGGCGGGTTCCCTGGAGGATCTCAAGGCGGATGCCGGGGCGCGGACGGCGTCTCGATCCCGGCCTCAGCTACGACGCCCGTCCCACCAGTAACGCCCCCGCCCAGGCCCTCCTCCCAGTGCCGTCGCCGTGGCCCTCAGCCCTACGCCACGACGGCGCGGCGGTTTGGGGGGGGAGGGGTGTGGTGTCGCACAAGTACGCGCGCCACTTACTTTCGCCGCGCGCCGCCATGCACGCACGGCGCGGCGTTCTCACGACGACAGCCACGAGCGCCCTCTGCGACAACGCCGCTCGTGGCCACCACTGAAGGACATCGGCGACTTCGGACTGAGTTAGCAACCAGTTAGGACCTTCGTAATCAGATAGGCACCATTGAAGACTTTGCTATCATACAGGCACTAGGCAGGCCTCTAACAACTATGTATCAACATTCTGCAGTACTATGTAAAAGTTAAGTATTGTTACATTCTGTGCAATATATATCTCTTTCTAATTTACTCGAGTGTTTATAGTTTCTGGCTGCTCCCCTCCGTACCTGCACCAGCGTGCTGTCTTTGTTCCTGTGTCGGTCTCGTTCCACTCGGCCACCGACACATACGACGAGGCTGGGACACAAAAGCGACGTCGAAGTTGGGACACAAAAACACGGACGGACATAAAATAACCTTCATAATTTTCCATGCCGTATTCAGCGTTATCAGAGCTCGGAATTTTCAGATGACCACTTTTCCAGACGAAAACACCCTTCGAAAATCATACTGGTGAGATACATTTCTACATTTTCGCTACAGTGCTCAAAACAATTAGGGGATCAGGTGAGAGATCATATACAATACATACATGGTAATGTATTTTATCCAGATATTGGTTACAATTGTAATTTCTGTGTGATGCAGTGCGATATTTTGCTGCCTCTCTACTTAAGGTATACATGGCGTTTACGTAGAGCGAGGAACCATTGGTTTGTCATAATAGTGGAAAGGAGGAAGGAAGCTTGGAGTTTAACGTCTCGTCGACAGCGTGTTCATTAGAGACGGAGCTTACGCTCAGAATGTCTGGGTAAGGATACGGAAAGAAATCGGCCGCGCCCTTTGAAAGGAACCATCCCGGCATATGCCTGGAGTGATTTAGGGAAATCACATAAAACCTAAATCAGGATGGCCGGAGGTGGATTTGAACCACCATCCTTCCGAATGCGAGTCCAGTGTGTTACCACTCCGCCACCTCGCTCGGTATATCGTAATAGTAAAAACGTCCTTGTTTCCCTCTAATATGGTGTGTGTTCATCTTGGACGGCCAGTACAGTTGCACACCTGCGTGGTATAGACGATATGAGGTTATTAATCAGCTCTTGAGGAACATTTGGCCATTCTTTCAAGAGCGCAATATCAAAGCTCCGCAACAATTGTGGGAGGTGCAGGTCTTGCTGGAATACGTGTACCAAGTGCATCCGAGACATTATCAATCGGATTCTAGTCCGGTGAAGAAACTGGCTACTACATTGCTTCAGTTCCCTCAGCTTCAAGCACGATATCCACCATTGTAGCTCTGTGGGGAAAAGCGTTATCGTCCATCAGAAAGAACCCGTCTGCCATGATACCAGCTTCCGACATCTCAAAAGCCGAAGTATCCCGTCTCTGTACGCCTGAGCAGACTAAGCGCCATTCTGAATGACATAGAAGTTCGTACGTCCGCCAGTACTGACACCATTCGTCCACCACCATTGTATGGTGATGTTTCCTGCATTCTTCACATAAAAAGGATCATTCCAAGTTCTCTCTAGATGACGGAACGACGATTGTTAGGCTGCACACAAAATCTCGACTCATCTGTGAACAGAGCCCGGCGCCATTCGTTACGACTCTAATACTGATGCTCATTGGTCAGCTTTTATGGGTTAAATGGTATCGTTTTAATGGGACACACATCATAGGCCTCCCTACGTTGAGGTCACGTTTCCGAAGGCGATTTCGGACGGTTTGTGTTGATACTTTGCAACTTGTTGCAGCCTGGAAGGTGCATTGCAGCTGCGCTGCATTCAGCGTCCTGTTTCGACGGGCTGTTAAGCGCAGATTTTGGTAATCTGTTGCCGATGTTACCTGTGGACGACCTTGCCCTTGCTTTCTTTCAACGGTTCCTGTTGTCAGAAATCGCGTCCAGGTCCTGAAATTTACATTTTCGGATACTTCAATAGCTGCAGCCACTTCCATATATATCTGTCCCACTTCCAACCTTCCTATGGCTCTCCATGCCTTAGCTTCGGGTAAGTCACGTTGTTCTTGCATTGCACTAGCTGCTCCTTACACTATCTGTAGCCAACTGCTTGTGTAATTCGTTTGATACACACACGTCAACACTAATGCCCTCTGCAGCGGCTCTCTGTTCTTACCATGATCTCGATCGCTGTAATGTTGTTGTCTCCATTCCGTAGAACCGATAAAAAGTAGTCGAATCATTTTATTTCATTCTGTCGATTACAATACTTCAAAATCTAGGTCTCTCAATTGATCTCCTAGTTGTTTTGACCAGTGTATAAGAGGCGATCAGACGAAAAGGAGACGGAAAATTTAAATTAACTGCGTATTATTTCAAACATTACCATAGCTATTAACACATTTGCCCCCTCTCCCCTTTGTGAGAACATCATACAAAGCCTTAAAGGTTAGCGTTGTTTTCGTTTCGTCGACGTTAGGAACATACTCGTACTATTTTTCAGATCGATTTAGGAAAATCACGGACAGTGAGGGCTTGAAGCAACATCCTCCGAATACCAGTAGAGTGCGCCACATCAGTCGGCAAAGAAAGACGGACGGCGCCTCCATGGAAAAATATTAGCCACTGCTTACTGAACATTTCTTAATAAATAATATGTTCAGATTCTTCCAACAAATGACGTCGTGTAAGGTGGCGTTTCTTGACACGTCATGTGACGATACAGAAATGGGATCACGACTGGTGTCATCATGGGTAGGCAAGTGGCGTGAAGAAAGAGTGCTAGAATCAGTATATTTGTACTGTTTACTAAAACATCGTGTAGTTTCTCCCAATTTTCAACTTCCTCACAATTGATATTTCACGCCTCGCACTGTAAATGGTGTCGTCTCCTTATATTTCTGACATTTCTGTCTTTGGGGCGATGAATCTTCTTTTTATAACAACTGCAGCAAAGCATATTTTGCCCAAGATATATTTAAATATTATTCTTATTTGTGACCCGTTTTAACAGGTCCTTGCCGCAATCGTCAAATCTTGTGTCATATTCTGTTAAAAATACACAAAATCTGATTATGGCGGCCTAGAACTGTCGAACCGATTAAAAATAAAAATAAAGCTGTCTTGGGCAACCTATGTTTTCTCGCATTTAAAATAAAAACAATTTCATCTCCATCTCAGAGCGCATACGTCTAAGGCTGGGGTGAGGAAGGAAAGGAAGGAGGGGGAAAGAAGTTATTTTATGTCCAACCCAAGAAAATTCTGAGAATACGATATTTGTTAATTACTGTTGATTTATTATTACAACATACTTTCAAATTGTACTGATGTTATATTTGCAGAGTACCGTCAAATTCTTAATAATATGTACGTAAAATAAAAACAGTTTTCCTTAATTATTGTTGATTTTTACTCACAATATACTTTTTTAGAGAAATTCTGATGTGTAAATAGGACCTAAACCAAGAATTACTAAATATGACACTTATTGCAAAGGCTGTAGTTACCACAGAAACTAAAATTTTTGGGATAAGTAAAGGAAGCTGAACAACGTAAAACATTAATAGAATCCAGTAGAAGACATCATTAAACATATCAGAAAGAAGAAATACAGTATTCGCGGAGTAACAATTTTTGAACTATATGGAACAAAACGGAAAATATTACTTACAAAGTACGGCGTGCACACACTTCATTTATCATGTAATGCCACTACAGATATTCGGGTTTAGATTTTGACATATCCAGCATGCGTGCCGGCTGTGTCGATAATGAGGCGGAGACGAATAGTGAAATTATGTCGGGAATTGATGCTGTCGATGACCTGCTGAATGACTGTTTTCAGTTCATCAGTGATTTATGTACACCTTTAATGTAGTCCCACGATAAGGAGTCGCATGTGTTCAGATTAGGTGAATGTGGCAGCCAATGGAGGCCCATCCCAGTGGCCAGAATGAAGTCTCCAAAGTACTCCTCCAGGACAACACTCCTGCTTCGATTGGTCGACCTCCATCTTGTATGGACGACATAGTGGATAGTTGTGATGAAGTCATTTTCCAACACTTTCACGTACCGCTCGCTAGCCACAGTGCCTTCGATGAATATCGCACCGGTTATTCCGTGACGACTGTACACTGTACATCAAAAGTAACCCTTTCAGGCTGAAGAGACTTCTGATCGCGAAATGCGGAATCTCCGCCCTCCCCCCCCCCTCCCCCCAGTCTTGCGCTTATTTGACGGATCCATCGAAATGAAAGTGGTCGCTAAATCAAACTATATTTATATCAAAGCCAGCATTCTGATTCCCAATAGCCGTGGCAAAATAGCCATGCGCACCAAGGCGCCTTGCTGCGTGCGCAGCCGTTCGCAGTCGAGGGTTCGAGTACTCTCTATGGCATGGGCGATTGTGCTGTCCTGAGCATAATTTATTTTGACTTAGTAGTTTTTAAGCCTAAAGAGTCAGAGAGAGTAAGAGTCTTGTAGAGAATGGGCTTCAAGCCCGGAGTTTTCATTCGCAACATCTTGATGCTGATTGACACTCAACATATACTTGCAGCCTTAAATCAATTGAAGACCTTCCAGAGAAAACAAGACAGAAAAGAAGCCAGAAGAGATGTCGTGAAGAAAATGAGGACATTCATTACAGATCTGGAGGCTTTTGAATGTAGGAATGGTAACGAAAAAGCATGTTTAACTTCAAAATTCATTTTCTCAGAACTACCGTTTTCATTATTCAGGTGCATTTTCCTTCAAAACAAGAAAAGATTTGACGGTGATTTTTGGCGTGTCTTTCGCATTATATACAGGGTAAATCTAAATTCGCGCACTCGGACTTCGCAGCGTGAATCCTCACATGCTAGCAATAAAAAAAAAAAAAAACATGTCTGTCACAAAATTTCGTCCTGTGCATATTTCCGGCAGTAAATGGACGTCGAAGATTGAGATGGGCGTGTGTCCCATACGTCACTGTACTTCAGAATTACACTACAACACCAAGAAACATCTAGGGGATGTGGGAGGCGTCTTCAGGAACAAAATGAATATGGAAACCCATGCCCGGAAACGCCATTCAACGACGCTACGGAGAGTCCAAGTTACAGGCACCAGCTGCTGCCGCTAGACATCCCCTCCAGCAACTTCCACGCTCTGTAGCGTCATTACATGACGTTTCCGGCCAATGGTTCCTATGCTCACTTTGTTCCTCAAGACACCTCTCACATCCCCTAGAAGTTTGTTGCTTTAGTAGGGACACACACCCATCTCAATCTGCCGGAAATTTGCGCAGAACGAAATTTTGTGAGACATTTTTTTATTGCTAGAATGTGAAGTATCGCACTGCGAAGCCCGAGTGCGCGAATTTAGATTCACCTTGTATAGGAAACATGTATACAGAGTGAATATTTAATATCATTCATGTATGTCAAGACAAAGAGTAAAGAAAGTAGAATTTCTTTGTAGTTTTTAATTAAAAATAATTAAATCTAAAACTTCGCTAACTATCAAGAAATTGAAATGATTCTGTGGGTTTCTTTATAATATAACAGTTGACATTATACTGCAAAAAACGGCAATTTCGTGAAACTTTCTTAATAAATGGTACCTATGTGAATCATGAGTACATAAACTTAAAAACTTTCAAAAAATTTAAAAATTCTAATTGCAATTACAAAAATATAAGGAACTTATAGTTCGATGGGACGATCTATAATTGTTTAATAATTATTTTGCAGCCAATATCGCATTTTTGATTTATTATGTTACCGGTTTCTGCGTGCCCGACGCCACCTTCAGACCTGTCGTAATTTACATAACTTCACGACATTCTTTATATACTAAAAGAGTACATCCAGGTTGAGGCATCACCAAACATAAAATGACTAGTCACAAATGAAATATATACATCCATCTTCTAATGGTTCTGAAGCGACGTACTTCAAAGAGACTTTTAGTATATAAAGAATGTCGTGAAGTTATGTAAATTACGACAGGTCTGAAGGTGGCGTCGGGCACGCCGAAACCGGTAACATAATAAATGAAAAATGCGATATTGGCTGCAAAATCATTACTAATTACAAAAATATTTCAGTAGATGCTTTGAACTACCATCAACCATTGCACATAATTTCATTTATGTAACTCAAAAAATGTGGGTTTTGTGACAGTTTATATTCGTACCTGTTTTTCGTGTACGTCCCCCTTAAGGCGACTGTTGGCCCGAAGTGGTTCAAATGTTCAAATGTTTGTTAAGCTTATGGGACTTAACTACGGGGTCATCACTCCCTAAACTTACAAACTACTTACGAACTAGGACGGCACAAATATCCATGCCCGAGGGGGGATTCGTACCCCCGACCGTAGTGGCCGTGCTGACCGTGACTGGAGCGCCTCAGTCACCTCGGCCACCGCGGTCGGCCCCGAAGTGGTAAACCCAAGTTGGAATGCCGTTGCAGCACAAAGTTTTAACTTTGGCGTTGAATTTATTTCAATACCTTGTAACATTCTAATTGTTTCATTATTTCGAACTGGTATTAATTTGCAGTCGGGTGCCTTGGCAACCCCTCTTCCCGTGTTCTGTCAGCAGTTGCTGCCATCGCCCGGTGCAGAGGCTTCGCGCGCTGCCAGCGGCGACGTGCCCCCTGGCGGCCAATGAGGCACGACTGCGCCCCACCAGCTGAGCTGTCCCGTCACCCACTGCATCTGCCCAGTCAATCGCCGACACGCTCCGTGACGTCGTGGCAGCGTCTTCGTTTCCTGATCCGAGGGCTTCCAAGTCTACATTCAACCGTGAGTCGTAACTTTCCTCTGTGCCTCCTGATCAGATGATGGGGGAGAGCGAAATAATAAGAACACCTGATGTAGACAATTTATTTATTAAATAGCGACTCGCACCGGCTTTGCTCGAGTACTACAAATTACTGTAGCCAAATAACGTCTTGTGGATCGACGGAAAGGATCATGTGGCAAAATTTTACTACTCTGATTAAAACAATTAGTGAATCAGATGAGATATCTACGTTCTGAAGTATTGTCACCGGTAGAATGAACTAAAACGGTTCGACGTCTTTCTGTCGGTTCTATGGAGTGCAGACAACAACATCACGGCAACCGAGATAGCCGTAATAACATGATGTTGCTGCAGATGGCATTGGTGGTGACTTGTGTTTACGCAGTAAATAAGCAGTTGGATTCAGATAATGTAGTGAGCAAGTAGTGCAATGCAACAACGTGATGGAATGGAGAGTCATGGGAACGTACGAAACGTGATAGACACAGAAGCAGGTGGTTATAGCTATTGCACTGTTCCAAAAGTGTAACTTCCCGAACCTGGACGCGTTTACAGACAACATGACAAAAGAAGTCAACTTCGTCTATGGAGAGATGGCCGTCATTCCCGATTAACAGCTCGTCGAGGTAGGAGGCTGAATGCTACTCAGCTGCTACGCACCCTTCAGGCAGCCACAGGACGCTCAGCATCAACACAAACAGTCCGAAATCGCCTTTGGCTATGTGGCCTCCAAGCACAAAGTCCAATGGAGTGTTTGAAAATGTTTGTATAGTCTATGGGACTTAACTACGGGGTCATCAGTCCCTAAACTTACAAACTACTTATGAACTACTTACGAACTAGGACGGCACAAATATCCATGCCCGAGGGGGGATTCGAACCCCCGACCATAGTGGCCGTGCAGACCGTGACTAGAGCGCCTTAGTCTCCTCGGCTACCGCGGCCGGCAGCAACCACAATGGAGTGTGTCCCATTACAACCAAGACAGCGTTTAGTCCGCAAAACTGGGCGGAGGAACATTAGGATTGGAATCGTATGCAACGCCGCCGGATACTGTTTCCATGTGAGTCAAGATTTTTATGTTCTGCAGGACATACGTCATTCCCTCATCTGGAGAGAACGTGGATCTCGGGACGTCACCATATCATTGCGGTGGACGAATAATGTAGTCAGGAGTCAGTATTCGTAGACGTAAACCGCTATGTCGTTCAGAACGGAACTTTGACTGCTCAGAGGTATAGAGATTACATCCTTCTACTTTTCGTTGTCACCTACGCTGGTGCCATAGTAGATGGTTTCCTTCTGGTGAACTATAAAGCTCGTCCCACAGAGCTACACAGGTAGACTCTATGTTTGAAACTGACGCAATTGAACGAATGGAGTGGCCCGTTTGTTCACCGGACAAACCCGAATGAACATGTCTAGGATGCACTTGGCAGACGCATTGTAGCCAGACCATCACTTCCCTCAACGGTTGTAAAGCTAGATGTTACGCTCATGGAAGACTGACCAAATATACCTCAAGAGCTGATTTATAACCTGACACTGTCCATGTCACGCTGTTGTACAACTGTATTGGCCGTCCGAGATGATTACACACCATATTAGAGGGCAACAAAAATGACTTTTTCACTGTTATGCTAGCCACATGGTGACTCGTTCTAAGTAGAAGCCATGTAAACCTCAAGTAAACATTTGAGACAGCAAAATCTCGTTCTGTGTCACATAAAAATTACAACTGTAACCAATATCTGATTAAAATGCATTACCATATGTATATGGCTTATGATATCTCACCTAATCCCTACTTGTTTGAGCAGTGTAGATATTTTTATACGTTCAGCGCCTTGTTACGCCAAAGAAAAAAAAGCACTTGTGTTTAAGACAAATGGTAAATTATATTTCTCTTATTAATTCATCTTAAAGGTAGCGGATAGACATTATTTCATGTTTTTCTAGTTGGAGTGGAAAGGTTATGCATTACAGTGACAAGTTACTACTATAGTTTGATATTAACAAGAGATGGAATATTACTTTAATTGTTATTGCCTGTTCGTATTGGAAAATTCGCCACCACTTTCAGTGACTGGGAACCATGAAAAATACAGCATTAAATGTAGCAAGTTCTCCGTTTCTATCGTGCTTTTCTTCTGTTCCTGTAATGCCGCCGCCTGGAGCGCTAGCGTCGCTTTCGTGCCTTCTGTTTAGACTGTGCATTTATGCTGCCACTATGGTTAGCTCTCCGCTAAGGTCGCTACACTCATTCCAAGTACCAGCCGTAAAGTTTCACATGTAAATGTCGATTAAACACTCTGATAATTGTATATGCATGGAATTCATTGTGTTGAATCATATTATATAGAAACAAAGCAACTAATAAAAGTATTTTCTGAAATATGGTGAAGTTGAATAGTCAAAGAGTAGATAGTTTTCCAAATGATAATTTTTGTTCCATATTTCGCGTTATATTCATCAAATCAATAAATATCTTGATCCGATCTGTACCAAAGTTCACGTGATCACCCGCTAGTCTGAACTGAAGATTTCATAAAAGTTGATGTGGCCATCTTGGAGTTTATAGCGAGCATACATATAATTCAACAACTGTAATGTCATAAAAACCAGTTTCAGTGACATGGCACCATCTTCAGGCCTTACATTTAAAAAGAACAAAATTATATAAGTTATACAGTAATGCAGATAATAACAAAGTACAATGTAATTATGTAACAAAATATTAAAGCATTATGTTAAATGTAGGTTTGTTTTGGATGTAAAAAATAATAAAATAGAAAAAGAAAGCCTCATGTTCCTCTCGTAAAATGAAACTAGATAATCAAGTGTCAGTCAGTACAGCTGTTGGTGCATTTTATACTACATACATACACATATTTCTACATAATGATTTTTATACATATAGACAGTTGAAGAGTTGCGTAACCACTGACTTTCAGAAAAGCTGCAATTCTCCGCGGAAAAGATTCTTAGAATGTCTGAACAGTCTCCAGCGTACCGTTATTCCATACGTTTAACAAAATATCCGCTAATTGCTGCATCGATGGTGACTCTCGGAATTTGCTCTGAAACTTTGAATTACGCTTCACTGATGTTGAGGTCTGGTGTTCTGATGCTCCAGGAACCAAACGTGACTTTCTTGGGCTGCGCATTATCAGTTTGGAATATTACAGTGATTAGCAGCAATATGCTAACCATAGTAAGCAGTTAATTATCGAAATAGCCATTCGCAGTAATCTGTCGGATAAGAAAAGGACCAGCTGAATACTAAGATATGGGCGCCCAAACTGCGATGGATCATTCGTCATGCTTGACTGCAGAAATCAAATAGTATATTACATTAACACAGCCAATGTAGGAAATAATAAATCATAGCAGATTAGTGAGTGCAGAGATACAGCTGTTAGTATGAAACCCACGACGTACAAAGTTGATTTTCAAACATTCCACCACCTGCATCAGTGCACTGTTTTACCGATTTTGATAACTTCACGTGTAGCTGTTTCGAGGTCTTCGTTGGATACTTTTATGACGACTGCACTTTTCGTAATCTTAACGGCTCTTGTATTTACTTCTCCTTTGTAGATTTCGCCTTTCAAGCATCCCCACAGGCAAAATCCCAAAGCGGTAACGTCCGGGAATCTTGTTGGCCAAGAAACGTGTCCATATCAGCCGATCCACTTTCTGGGGAATGTTAGGTTTAGATGATGTGTCTCCTGATGACAAAAACATGCAGCAGCCTCGTCAAGCAGGTAGAAAATACGCATACCTGTAGCCAAAGAAATCTCTTCCAATAACGCTGGAAGCCCATTTTCAAGAAAGTGTACATAACCTGGTCATGTGAGACGACGCGGCTACACTTACCCAATTACGTTCTTAAAATGTGTCTTCGCAATGGTATATTGATTTTCTTCGGACCACTGGTAGGAATTACGAGTGTGATTGATCTCATGACGAGTGAAAGGGGCTCCATTAGTGAAAAGGAATAAAATAAATGTTCAAATGTTTGCAAAGCTTATGGGACTCAACTGCAGGATCATCAGACCCTAAACTTACAAACTACTTATGAACTACCTTATACTGAAGACAGCACAAACATCCATGCCCGAGGGGGATTCGAACCCCCGACGTAGAACGGCCTCGCACATCGCAGCATAGCGCCTCAATGCGCTCGGCCGCTCCACCGCGGTGAAAAGGAATACGCGATTACTTGGCGACTTTCAAGTATCTAACGAGAAATTTCCACCCGTCTCTCTTCAACTCCTGCTAGACGGAGTTGAATGAGCTGTAAAAGATATAGACGGTATTCGTGCATATTGTGCGACATAGTCTTGGATGTGATGCACCAATACGTTCGTGAGCTTGTGAAGGACTACGTTCTACCGAGTGAATAATGTCATTTACTTCATCCACAGTGTGTTCATTTACACGGTGAGATGCAATACGACTGTTGGACGCAATATACTGAACACACTAGTGAACACTGTTGAACTGATAGTTTTCGGTTACGAAACCGCATGCCATATTCTCTACAAGCAGCAGCCGCGTTTCCATTACATAACCCATACACAAATACCACCATATCACCATACTCAGCATATGTAAATATGCGCGATATGTTTACACGATACATACAATATATTAAGCACAAATTCACAATAAAAACTCCAATGTAAACTAATGCACGAGACAGGGGAACAGATCAGGAGATTGTGCTGGCCAGGGTAGTTGACGTACCCCTTGGAGAGCACGTTGGGTGGTACGGGATACATGTGGCCGTGCATTGTCCTGTTGGAAAAGCATATCGCCTTGTTGGTATATCAGAGTTAGTAAGACGGTTTGAATGATTTTCTCAATGTACCGAGCACTTTTCGACATTCGGCGGTCTGAGGCGCCATGTCACGGACTGCGCAGCCACTCACGCCGGAGGTTCGACTCCTTCCTCGGGTATGGGTGTGTGAGTCGTTTAAGATAGTTTAAGTAGTTTATAAGTCTAGGAACCGGTGATTCCAGCAGTTTGTTCTGTTACGTTTAGAAACATTTGAAACATATGCCAACCAATAAAAGAAAAAAGAAAAATCACTGCTACCTATGGTTTCGGGAATGAGGAACAATCGACTTCCATTCCTCCAATCTAATTCAGACACCATATTTAAGATTGCCTCTAGCATACAAGCCTTCAAACGGAGGAAAGTGGATACAGTCCATATCAATGCCCACTAAGAAGTGTTCGATGTCTTTCATGATTTATTGTATGTAGCTTATACTGAAAAGTACGCAGCAAGGTGGCATGCCTAGAGGAAAGTGCGAAAAGAAAAATCTTGCCGCTATTTTCCGCCTAACGTGGGTCGAGTCAGCCCGTTTTTTCCCCTTTTTTTTTCATCTTCTTCTCGTCCCCCCCCCACCCTTGCTGATCACTTCTGTATTGAGATTTTAACTGGGGTTTTTAAGTGACAACTGCTGGTAGGTATTGTAATCATACAGTATGAACAGATGAAAACTTGTGCTGGAGCCCGAATTCGAACCAGAGACCTCGTGCTTACTCGATAGTTGCACTAAGTCTATGCGCCACTACAGGCACAACAGCTTAACACACCTGAAATAACTGTCCAGACACGTACTCCACCCCACCCAACAGTTGATACGTCTTCCTACTTGGACCATTGTACCCTGAAGACGTTCCCCGTTGTGGTTCAAATCCCCCGTCGGGCGTGGTTGTTTGTGCCGTCTTTAAGGTGGTTAATAAGTAGTTTGTAAGTTTAGGGACTGATGACCCCGTAGTTAAGTCCCATAAGCTCTACAAACATTAGCACACTTTCAACAGACCCTTGTAACCCCGCCAGGAGTATAGTTCTTGTGTGCATCCTCACTCAAAGAGCCATTAAACCTCCACAAGGTGGACTGCTGTTCAGAGTTTCAGCATCTGTTCCTTTGGATATGCAATTATTATGTATTGAGACTTTAATTTCCTTTTTGACTACATGTTAATCTGCGTTTACATGTATAAGCCGAAAAATAAAGATGTATCGTTTCATAACACTTCAGGTTGAGAAGTTCTAACGATGTTTCTTCAGAAAGCTCACTTCAAACACTGACAGTAGCAGACTCAAAAACGTTCCGTCGGCACAGTGCCCATATTTTGGCTGATTGTCTAATCGCGGGTAGCTGAATATCTGACTTGCTAGGTGATGCACTCTACAGCTCGTTCCAACATCCAGTAGCGATGGTCGTTCTGAAGTGCCGCTGTGGCTGGTGGCGGCACTGCGAACGTTTTGATCCCTGCAACTATTTTTGTATTGTGGTTAAGATAGCCATTTTCCTAGAACTTTTTATGTAAATATTTGTTGTCAACAAAGGCTCTGTTACTAATTCATTAAACATAAGACTTTATTTACAACCCAAAATTAGGAACTACTTTCTCCATAGCTAAAAGTTATACGTATTGACTCTCTGCTACTATTACTCAGTGACCGACAATTCAGAATTATTATTATTATTATTTTGCGAGATTACTATTTAAACATTGAGTAGCACGATATTTTACCTGCCAAGTAGGCCTTGCGTTTTAAGTGACTGCTTTCTGAAACCAGTATGTAAATTGTACACGCTTCGAATCCGCCTGGCGTGGGTAGAGTCATCCCGTTTTTGTTGTTATTGTTGTTGTTGTTTTTTTTTAATTAATTTCAATTTTGATTTGCTTTCTCATATTACAATATAGCTCATTTTAAGTTTCTATTTTGACGAAGTTCAACTGAACCTGTTTCGTAATAGTTACCTGACTATAAACATTGTTAAAACATAATAAGGAACCTCCGATTAGTTCACATACTGTTGTATCTTTGTTGTGCTTTTGTTTGATACGACAAAAAATTGCAAATTCCCCTGTAGATACTTATGTCACTCATAACCTTAAAGGATGTTAATTTGATGTTTCTTACACTCCTGGCCATTAAAATTGCTACACCACGAAGATGACATGCTACAGACGCGAAATATAACCGACAGGAAGAAGATGCTGTTATATGCAAATGATTAGCTTATCAGAGCATTCACACAAGGTTGGCGCCGGTGGCGTCACCTACAACGTGCTGACATGAGGATAGTTCCCAACCGATTTCTCATACACAAACAGCAGTTAACCGGAGTTGCCTGGTGAAACGTTGTTTTGATGCCTCGTGTAAGGAGGAGAAATGCGTACCATCAAGTTTCCGACTCTGGTAAAGGTCGGATTGTAGCCTATCGCAATTGCGGTTTATCGTATCGCGACGTTGCTGCTCGCATTGGCCGCGATCCAATGACTGTTAGCAGAATATGGAATCGGTGGGTTCATGAGGGTAATACGGAACCCGTGCTGGATCCAAACGGACTATTATCACTAGGAGTCGAGATTACAGGCATCTTATCTGCATGGCTGTAACGGATCGTGCAGCCACGACTTGATCCCTGTGTCAACAGATGGGGACGTTTGCAAGACAACAACCATCTGCACGAACAGTTCGACGACGTTTGCAACAGCATGGACTATCAGTTCCGAGAAAACGGCTGCGGTTACCCTTGACGCCGTATCACAGATAACAGCGCCTGCGATGGTGCACGCAACGACGAACCTGGGTCACGAATGGCAAAACGTCATTTTTGCGGATGAATCCAGGTTCTGTTCACAGCATCATGATGGTCTCCTCCGTGTTTGGCGACATCGCGGTGAACGCACATTGGAAGCGTGTACTCGTCATCGCCATACTGGCGTATCACCTGGCATGATGGTATAGGGGGCCATTGGTTACACGTCTCGGTCACCTCTTGTTCGCATCGGCGGCACTTTGAGCAGTGGCCATTACATTTCAGATATGTTACGACCGTGGCTCTACCCTTCATTCGATCCCTGCGAAACCCTACATTTCTGCAGGATAATGCACGACCGCATGTTGCAGGTCCTGTACTGGCCTTTTTGGATACGAAAAATGTTTGACTGCTGCCCTGGCCAGCGCATTCTCCAGATCTCTCACCAACTGAAAACGTCTGGTCAATGGTGGCGGAGCAACTGGGTCGTCACAGTACGCCACTCACTACTCTTGAAGAACTGTGGTATCGTGTTGAAGCTGCATGGGCATCTGTACCTGTACACGCCATCCAAGCTCTGATTGACTCAATTGCCCAGGCGTATCAAGGCCGTTATTACGGGCAGAGGTGGTTGTTCTGAGTACTCGTTTCTCAGGATCTACGCACCCAAACTGCATGAAAATGTTATCACATGTCAGTTCTAGTATAATATATTTGTCTAATGGATAACCGTTTACCATCTGCATTTCTTCTTGGTGTAGCAATTTTAATGGCCAGTAATGTATTTATTTTTTTATCCATTTGATATTGGAAGTTTTAGAACACTTCATTTCATCACACTTTTCACTTTAATGTACGTGTTGTTATGTCATTTGTGTTTGGACACTACCTGTTGGACACGGTTTTTCATTAAGTCACGTCATTGTTTAGATCGTTGTAAAATCTATGTGCCCGGATCGTTCCAAAGATGGTATATTCATCTCTTTCTTACACACTACAACTGTAGACACATCTTTATCTAATATTCATAGTAAGTAAAAAATAATTTCTTCCAACTTCACTATAACGCTCTTCAGTCAGAAATGTATGGTTACCATGCGTGCATTTCTTTAGATTTTAATATAACACAAAGTATGTAGTAGTAGTTTTTTTTTGTGGTGTTTTTTTTTTTTTTTTTTTTTTTTTTTTTTTTTTTTTTTTTTTTTTTTTTTTTTTTTGTTAAAACTGGTATGCTTCGAATGTCGTAGTAGTAGTGTGGAATTTTATGCCATTTTTTCACTGTTTTCTATATATTGTTAATCTGTGGACTTGTAGCTTTTGCCTGCCCGTTATGCTTTGGCTTGATAGTGATGTGAGAACGAAACAGGTACCGCTGAGAGTAATCTAAACAGTTAACTGTCAACCACGATGAATTTTTACAATTATTTGACAGTTGTAAAATCTCACCTAATCTCTAATGTAAAACTGCAGTCGTTGTCATAGTAATGAAAAAAATGAGTGATTTATTTTATGTCCAAAAGGGCATGGTCGATGACTTTTGGGACAAGGGTGGAAGCATTTCTGAAACGACAAAATTACTGAATTTTCATGCATGGAAAAATGGCGTTATACAGAGCAGTGCAGAGGCAACTGTAATGCACCACTAACCATAGATAACCTAGTTGAACAATGGCAGTGGGCGAATAGACGTGTTATAGTTGAGAACGTTTTCGAGAGCAGATCAGTTATCGGTTCTTGAATGTTCAACGTTATACCAAGTTCCAAGATAAGCCCAGAAATCCTGAATTCGGTAATGGTAGCTGTACGTGTTTATCGCAGCGATTTTTCTCATCCTGTCTCGTTATTGGGAAAAATAACTCTTTAGAAAGAGCTTTAGAGAAGTCTGGAATATCTCCAAACGGAAGGAGAGGTGTATTAACAGACAGAAATATTTAACAAATTCTCGCTAGATTTTAAGTATCCACTCGTGCTGTGAAGCCCGGATTTCTTGTTTCTGTATTCATTCCGAAACCTGCTTTCGAGCAGCTCTCCGAGCTGCCGTATGCTTAGAGAGTCAAGCGCGTCGTATCTTTGCTACAACTATTAAAACTTAAAAGTGGCCCACTACACGGAATAAAAGCTTAATTCTGGCAGGAGTTGTCCTGTTCTTTTATGATGAGTGTTCATTTAAATAACGCGCTGCGTTTCTGTTGTCAGTTGAGCCACTTTCGAGAGAGGCGCTATCTACGAGGTAAGTGCCAAGAGACACAGGGGCAAATTCGGAAAATATTCGTCCACAATTAATGTTGTTGGATGTTCTCCTGTGACGTAAAATAATTTGGTTCCAATTTTTAAAACTAACTTTTTTTTAATAAGTCTGCCTTGTTTTCAGAGGCTTAGTTTGTTGCACAAGGCCTTTCCTCAACATTGTGAAGTCATAGCGAATAAAGGCGTATTTAAAGAAAACTTTGAGATTCGGAATATCCATCATCCTCACTACGTTAAAAGTTATGATGACTATTGCAACATTTTTGATGGAGTCCTTTCCGCCACTAATTTCTCTAGATATCCTAAACCCGTAGAGACAACTGTCTTCCTCGGTCGAACTCAGGAAAGTGCTCGCTATCTCCTACTACGCCTACTGAAGGTGCTTATGCGAAACAACCACACGAAAGAAAAAGTTGAAAACAAGTTGATGTTAAATCACAGTAAAACTCAGTTTTTACCATTTCTAACACATAATTTGACGAATGCTGACATTCTGATTACATATCATGGGCATGTGATAATGAGACTGAACAGTTCAAATTTCGAGGTGTTCATATAGACAGTAAGCTGTCATGGAAAGCCCAAGTTCAGAATCTTGTTCCAAAACTAAATTCTGCTATATTTACCACTAGAACAATATCTGAGATAAGTGATTTTTCAACACGAAAAGTAGTCTATTATGCTTACTTTCACTCACTTATGACGTACGGCATTGTTTTTTGGGGTAACTCGCCTGATGCAAAAAGGATATTTCTGGCTCAAAAACGGGCGGTTCGAGCAATATGTGGTGTAAGTTCACGAACGTCATGACGACCCCTTTTCAGTAGTCTGGGAATTTTGACTCTGGCGTCGCAATTCGTTTTTTCTTTAATGTCGTTTGTTGTTAATAACATCAGCTTTTCCCACGAGTTAGTGGCTTTCACTCGGCGAATACTAGACAGAAGTCGAATCTGCATTTGTATTACACCATCTTAACACTTGTGCAGAATGGGATACAATATTCTGCAGCATCCATTTTCAATAAGCTGCCACAAGAAGTAAAGAATCTTAGCACTAATCCACACGCTTTCAAATCTAAATTGAAGAGTTACCTCATGGCTCACTCCTTTTATTCTGTCGAGGAACTCCTAGAAAAGTTAAACAATTAAGCTAATTCATTTTTTTCTTTATTGATTCTTTTCACTTTGTCTTAAGATTGTCGTGTGCAAAGGACTACTTAAAAATTTTCTATTTCCATTCTTGTGTAACAATTAATGTATTGACTTGTTCCATGACCATGGAGTCTCACTCCTCAGTTGGGTCCTATGGAACAGAAAAACCAATCTATAAATAAATAAAGAACGACAGCAGTAGGTCCAAGTAGTCGTGCGTTTACACAGCACTGGAAAGTGGCGCTACTATCTGTCGGCGCCAAAGCTTGTTGAAAATTTCACCTGATTGGGCTGCTTGCTTCAGTTTGGGCGACCAGCAGTTCACATTTCGTTGAAATCACCTCTGGAAATTTTTAAAGAATTCGCGGAAAGTTATCCGAAGGCGAACTATGCGGTAAATGAGCAATTTAAAATTGTATGTGGTTTCTTAATGTTTTATAGTTTAACATGCTGAACTCAAATGGGTCAATCTCTCAAATCTTCAAATGTTTGTTAAGCTTATGGGACTTAAGTGCGGCGTCATCAGTCCATAAACTTACAAACTACTTATGAACTAACTTAACTGCGGCGTCGTCAGTCCATAAACTTACAAACTACTTATGAACTAACTTAGATAGCATAAACATCCACGCCCGAGGGAGGATTCGAACCCTGACGGAGAACGGCCTCGCGCATCGAAGCATAGCGTCTCAATGCGCACGGCCATTCCGCCGCGGCGGTCAAGATCTTACCAAAACAACATCGCGGATTCGCCAAGCTGCTTCAATTCGTGTCAGCTTTCAGTGTTAGTTGCCGTACACTAGGGTGACCAGATTTACAAAATCAAAACACTGGACTCGCGTGGGTACCGAAGATTGCGAAACCAAGTGCAGCTTTTACCTACAGCATATTCGACTTGACTGTCCTCGGTTAAAACTTATACAATCTGACGGCCTTGGTGTCACTCATTAACGCAGACACAAACACACGACTTAATTCATGTACAGTATAGTATGAAATTAAGCCATACTTTATCTCCCCCCACTTTCTAACTACCTCTAAAACACTAACGTGTCGTACTTGCTTCTCTCGAAACAACATGGAACCAACTGAACAAGTGTAGGAGTTATGTGTTTTTTGTGCAGTACAAACCAAATATACTGCAGTGTCAATAACTAAGACATATTAAGTCAAATTCTAACACAAATAATAATCGAACACACTAGTACAACAAAAACCAAATAAACTGCATTAATAATAATTTAAAGAAATATTTCATTGTTTTATAGTTGTCACATGCAGACCAGTAAGAAAGGTAGTTATTATTAATTACGCACTTTACTTGTTTCTCTCTCAATTATATTTTGCAGAAGCTTGTATGTCATTAAGGAGTTTGGTATTTTCACACAGATTTTCATAAAAATCAACGGATGAAGTATTCTGAAGATGGCCGACCGCGGTTTCCGAGCGGTCTGCGGCACGCCAGTCACTGTCTGCACGGCCGCTGCGCTCCAGTGACGGTCTGAACGGCCACTACGGTCGGGGGTTCGAATCCCCCCTCGGGCATGGTTATTGGTGTCGTCCTAGTTCGTAAGTAGTTCATAAGTAGTTTGTAAGTTTAGGAACTGATGACCCCGTAGTTAAGTCCCATAAGCTCTACAAACATTTGAACGTTTGATTCTGAAGATGAGTTCTCATTATAATTATTTCCTTCACATTTTGCACACTAAATATGTTTCTTAACTGCCCATACGCTCTTTGTGATGGAGAACGCTCGCTCTGTAACAATATTTATACCAGATAGAGCCAGTAATAACCTGCAATTTATTGCACCAATTATGTTCAGGTGCAAGTAAGTTAAAAGTAAGACCAGATTTGATCAACTAGCTTCACTGTTGTCAATTAATAAATTTTCTTTTGACTCATTTTTGATACGGTTCTTCGTCAAAACGCCGATCTTCACATCTTTCTTTCAAAATGTTGTCATGAAAATCAAACTCTTGTAAAGTTGTATGACTTTACCGAAGAGACTTCTAAAGGAGAGGACATTTGAGCTGGACCCACTGAAATGGGTAAGCCAATTTCGTAATATAATTAAGAAATAATTAATAATTAATAAAGCACGCGAAATGAACTGGAAATTCTTTCATCATAAAATCTTCTAGCAATGAACTGATTAATGACAGTTTCTTACAATTGGACAAATTGCTCGTCTTGTGCGAGAATTACGTAGTACAAACAAATCAAACTTAAAAATCGCGCCTTTATCACTGTTTTATTTTTATTTTTATTAGTATTTTAATTATGACTACATTTCTTGTCCATTTGTTTACACTGTACATTATTTAAAAACATCTTATGTCAAAGTATAAAGGTAAAGCAGTCAACAATCCGAAGATTGGTTTGAACACCACAGTGCTTCCCCTGTTCGGAGGTGGGTATGCCGTTACCTTCATCCGACCTTCGAACTGAATTACCCAGCCAGTTATAGGGGACCCTAAAGTTTAACGTGGGTTCCGAACCACGGTGCTACTCGGTGAGGTGAAAGAACTGGAGAGTGACAGATAAAAATCCCAGAACCTGGCAGGGATCGAACCCGCGCCCTTTGAATTTGTAGTCGGGCAGTCTACCACTGTGCTGCGGAGCGACACTATGGCAAAGTATATGGGACGGTTAATAAAAATGGGACAATATACGTCCAGCATTTACTTTATCCGGACAACGTGACTCCTACGCTAAATAAGAGACGATGCCGTAAAATTTCAACCGTCTGTTCACCCTGCGGTACACCCTTAATTTTGCTGGGCACTCTGCAGGGACATCTATTTTAAAATAAAGTTGTTCCGGGACTTCAACAGTTAATTGGATACGTGTACTGGTTTTCGTGGAGGCCCACAGAAATGGAAAGTTCACCATGCTCGAGCACGCGTCCTGAGGTTTCCCGGGAAGACGTGTAGCCGCCTGAGAGCGGCGTAATCCAGCGGCTCGCGGCTCAGGAGGGACATTGGTATGCGGCCGGCAGATGTTAGGGGGGGCCTCTCTGGCGGCTGAGCCGCACCTGCTTGACCCGCGGGATTAGCGCGCCCGTGACCCGCCTCAGCGACCACGCCTACCCACCCCACCAGCACTGCCACCAACAGGGATAGTGCCGATACCGGACTTCTCGATGTTTCCGGTATTTGTTTGGTCTCAGCTATAATACAATGTACCTCTGGAAAGTTCGCTGAATGGTCTCAGAAACTATAGGAGACAAGAGTTACAAACAAAATACATCGGCATTGGCAAGAATAAGTTTCTGACATCGATTGTTGGAAACTGTCAACATGTAAGGTGGAGGAGGAAATGAGGTATCGGTATGGATGGAAAGGGTGGAATGAAGTGTTGCCAGGCAAGTTATGCCAATTATATATTTTTGACGCGTTACAGCGTTCATTTTAAAGAATTAAATCGCAATTGGCGATGTTATGGCTTCACTGTTTTAGGTGTAGATGGAATACCAAAGTGCGGCGAATGAAAATTTGTGCCCGGCAGAGATTCGAACCCGGGATCTCCTGCTTAGCCGCGGTGGAGTAGCCGAGCGGTCTAAAGCGTCTCGCTGCGGAGCGCGCGGTTGCTCGACGTGGAGGTTCGAGTCCACCCTGGGGCATCGGTGTGTGTGTTTGTCCTTAGGTTAGTTTACCTAGGTTTAAGTAGTTTGTGAGCTACGGACTGATGACCACGAAGTTTGGTCCGATAGATTTACAAACAGTTGAACAGTTGAACAGTCTCCTGCTTACTAGGCAGACGCGTTGACCACTCCGCCACCGAGGAGACAGTGACCAGCCCCACTGCAGAGGACACTTCCCAGCACGTCCCCCGCCACACCCAAATCTCCATTCACCACACTGTCTCTTTCCTATTACCACAATCTGTGGTAATAGCAAAGAGACAGCGTGGCGAATGGAGATTTGGGTGAGGCGGGAGACGTGCAGGGAAGAGTCCTCTGCAATGTGGCTGGTCACTGTCCTAGGTGGCGGAGTGGTCAACGCGTCTGCCTAGTAAGCCGGGCACAAATTTTCATTCGCCGCACTTTGGTATTCCATCTAAATCTAGTACAGTGAAGCCATAACATCGCAAATTGCGGATTTAATTCATTAACGTTTTGTCAAATTTTGGAGTGGGTGATTGGGTTGTGTTGTGGACTTACGTAAAGGATATACTTAATAATCCCTCCAAAATTATTAATGCAATAAATTGTAAAATGCAAATGTTTGTAAATCCATCGGACCAAACTGCGTGGTCATCAGTCCGTAGCTTACAAACTACTTAAACCTAGGTAAACTAACCTACGGACAAACACACACACCCATGCCTCAGGGAGGACTCGAACCTCTACGGCGAGCAACCACGCGCTCCGCAGCGAGACGCCTTAGACCGCTCGGCTACTCGACCGCGGCTGCAATAAATTGTCCGTCAATTCAACAAATTAATATAAAATAATGAGATAAGGTTCGACGATTATAATGGAAACTCTAATTCAGACGTAAAATCAACAATTTATTGAACAAAATAGATAGAAACAAATTTTATAAACGAAAATTAAAATAAACAACGAAATTAAGGTTTTAGAAGATAAATACAGAACCTACGTAAATGACTGGCAAGTCAGGTTAAAGCGTGGGTAGATACAATTAAATCAACAAAATGATAAAAACCAGGTTGGACAAGATCGTGGAGATTAATCCCACGAAAAAAAACGCGGTCCCTGTCGCTTAAAACTGAAGGATCCTCTATGGTACCACAGGGTGAGTGGGCAGCTGTGGAGGCCACCGCAGGACTCGTGCAACGCTATCACTGTAACACTGTTGAAGCCAGTAGTTTCCGGCAAGTCTTACTCTCTGAAGAGCAAGTCACCGTTTCCTAAGTACCACTCGGTGGGAAGCAGATTTCTATGTAAATACACTTCCAAGACGGGAAACAGGAATCCAACTACGTGCTACATTTTTTTTAATCTAAGGGACTTAACTGCTGTCGTTATCAGTCCCTACGCTTACATACTACTTAAACTAACTTATACTAAGGTCAACAAATACAACCATGCCCGAGAGAGGACTCGAACCTCCGACAGGGAGAAGTGGCGTGCACTGAAACTAAGCGACTTAGAACGCTCGGCCACTCCACCGCGGCCGTCCTACTCTAACCAGAGCAGAACACCCAGGCCGTCTTACTAACTCAGCAGCAAGCCACCGTATGTCTTCCTTATTCCAAGCACCGCTGCCTCCAAAACTAACGTAACCACGTCGATACGAAACTAAACACGCCAGTCCACGTGAAGCAAGCAGGCCCCGGCCAATCACATACGGCCGCCATATGATCGACGGCTAAATGTGTCCTCAAGCCATGAGCTATACTATCACCGTCACTCCCGCGTTTTCGCGAGGGCCCGCCAAAAACCTGCAGCTTTTCCACGCAAGATGTGTGACCCAAAAGACAGGGCAGTCACGTACGCCTCTGGTTTCGCCTAAGCACTTCAGACACCGACACTAATAACTCTTCGCAATTCGACAGAGCGGCGCCACAATCCAGACCCCAGGACGTCTTCGTAAAGAAAATTTTGGGATGTATGGCGTAGTAAATATTCACCAAACACCCCCCCCCCCAGATACCTGTAGAAAGTAGCATACGCACAATAACTGTGCGTCTGCCCACAGCCAGCCTCGACGCCAAACAGCCGCTTCCTGCGTCGCCTTTTACAGGAGGGACTAGAGACGCCCCCGAGCAGACAATGCTCCTCCATGCAGCAGGTAAGGTGCGCTTCATATGTCCTGCAGACTGCAACCCCTGTATGGTTTCTGGCCGACAAAGACCCCACACACCGGGCGTCCGGTCCCATTCTCCCCTCACTAGAGCGGCCCCAGCACAGTCGCGAGAACCTCATTTATTACAAAGCCAGACGTTTCTGGGAATACTAAATGAGGTAATTTCCAGGACTCGCCTCTACTGCCCATACGCAGTGCCCCCAGGTCTTCATCCCCTGTGAAAATTATTCGCCAACCTCTAATGTGCATGCCTCGAAACTAACCCACTAGTTGACTCCCAGTAAAATGAAAAAAATAGTAGCAAAATACATTAAGTCTTTCAAAAAAACGCTTCTTGTGGAAGCACTGAAGTCACTCGTTGTTGGATCTCCTCAACCGTTTCGAAGCTTTTCAGGGCTAATTTAAGATGAGGAAACATAAAGAAGCCGTCGCCAAATCTGGAGAGTAAGGAGAGTGTGGAAAAACACTGACCTTGGGCCTGGCAGATAAGTTGAGCAAGCGGACCGTAGAGTGCGAACGGGCATTGTCGTGCAGGAAATTACACCATCCACTCTGTTACAGTTCTGGGCGAATCCGCCGGATGCAGCAGCCGTTTCATAACTACCTCTCAAACTTCAGCGTTGAGAGTATGACCCTCGAGTATAAATTCATGATGAATCAAGCCCTTGCTATCGAAAAAGGCAATCACCATCGTCTTTATCTTGGATTTTGTCAGCCAGGTTCTTTTTAGGAGGCGGGAAAGACAATAAACATCATGCCATTGACTGCCGCTTCAGCTCTGGTTCGTATTGGTAACACCAACTCTCATCTCCTGTAATGATGGTTTTCAAAAATTACGGATTCCAGTTAGACATGTCGATGAAATTCGAGTTTGCATCTGCTCGTCTGTCAGCATATGTGCTACAAACCAGGTACAAATCTTCCGCTTTCTGAAGTGATAGTGAACAATAGTGCTTACACGTCTGCTATCATTCTCAGACAGCCGCTGATCATCCACTAGCATCTGTCGCAGTCGTTAGATATTGTTTACGACTGTGATTGTGGACTGTCGACCATCCTGGACACCTTCCTTTCCATCTCTAAAGCGTTTAAACCACTCAAAACACACACTTATTACTCAATGCTTCAACACCATAACTTTCACTAACATCTCATGTGTCTTCGTCACCGTTTTGCCTAATTTGAAATAAAACTGTATGTTAATGCATTGCCCTATTTTGCGCTCCATGTTGCAATGACACGAGTTCTCACACTGTTAGCTGGGTCGCAGTGTGTACCATCACTTCAAAGCAATGCTTCCACAACAGGGCGCGCTCGTTAACATGTCCCTTAATGTTTATGGGTGGGAAATTCATCGTCGCCAGCGCGGTTTGTAAAGTACAGGACCATTCGCTTAACTTTTTTTTCTGCATTGTTCTTTCATTCTCCAGGTGGGGTGGGCTGGCAGCACCTGAGGCGCCCTTCAGCCTAAAGAATTTACACATTATAAAAAAAAGAAAAATTCAAAAAAATTACAAAAAGGAGACAAGGCACATAAACATGGCGAAAAATGGAAGATGAGCATCGTATAAATAGAGTGATAAGTCTGAAGTATTATATTAAAAAAAAAAAAAAAAAAAAAAAAAAAAAAAAAAAAAAAAAGGTAAGAAAACGGAGAAACGTTACACACGGACCGTTAAAAGACACAGGCGACGGCTGCAGGATGGCCATTCGCAGTTGTGTTACACTCCAACGGAGACACAGGCAATGAATGTGATGTGTGAAGATGAGGGATGAGGAAGAGGGGGCGAGGGAGCGGAGGAAGGGCAACGGATGGGGGCTACAGGATCGGGGGAAAGGAGAGGGGTGGGATGTCCCAGGAAGCTGTAAGAAGAAGGAGGGGGAGGGAATTCCAGAGGTACTGGCAAGAGGAGGGGTGTGGAACGAGGGGACCAGGGCACTCTAGGTGGGATCAATGACGAACGAGGGGAGGAGGAGATGTGGGAGAAACAGAGTTGGTACGAGGGCTAGATGTCTGGGCGGAGGGCACCATCAGGGAGGGGGAGTGTGCGGAAATTGGCACAGGAAAGGGTAAGGAGGGTGTACAGATGGAGAGCAGGACGGAACAGTGGTAATGGTGTCCGGACACTTGCCACGCCGGACATTTGCCACACTTGTACCTGCTCCGAAGGGTCGGGTGCCCCTGTCTCCTCCTCCTCCCCCCCTCCCCCCCGCCACCCGGCCCGAGAACTCTGTGGACGGTGTTCCAGCATATGCACTCTGGTCGCTACCACATTTCGTTGTACGACCATCAGTATGGAAGCTATTACATCGGCCAATGGCAGACCTTTTTCCCACTACAATGGTTACGCGATAATAAGGTGTGGATGTGCTTACGCCGAAAACAGGATCATTGCAAGGGAAAGTTGCTTTCGAAGAACGGAGACGTATTGAACGTAGAGAACACCTAACGATGCAACCTTTATAAGATGTAAAAATAAAAAAAGTGTATCAGACGTCAGTATCCTTAAATAACTTAATAGTGAAGCTAGCTGGCCACAGTTCGGTTCACTAGCGTTTAATCAATACGCGGTGAAATTTTACTCAACGAAGCAAATACATTAAACATCACTCCAATGATCCTCCTGCAAACAGAACTTATAGTTAAATCTACCGCTTTTCAATTAGCAATTTCCTATTTAGGTAAAAACTCCTACAGTTGACACGTTAAGAGATTTTTTCTACCTTCTAATATTATGGCCATACCGTCAATGATTGTGACTCTAAAATCATTCCTGTAACTTCAGGGCCGCAATTGGCTCCTAAAGATATCATTCTCGTTAAACTGATAAGGTACACTTTAGGTTTTAAATAGAATCTGAACTTTAGAATTGAACCTAAAATACAGACTCTAAAACAGATCTGATCTTAAGATTGACAAGTTCGGCAGCTGTAGTGTTGAAATAATTCCCATGTCTCCAAAATTAGACAAGGATAGAAATAACATAATAGCAGACGTAGATCTCATGAAGTACATTAGCTGTAGTCCTTAAAAATTATTTGATAGGGTGATTTGCTTTGGATTACCAAGGCTATTTACTTTTATGTTATGTTTGCAGCAGTTCTCATTTCGAATTGTGGACTATTTACTTCTTCTTATTTGATGAAAGAATTTCTGAAAACTATATTCAATAACTTCGCTTTCCTGGCACTGTGTTCAGTAAAATTACCGTCGCTATCGCGCAATAAAGACATTCACTTACCCCGCGTCCACACATCGGTACCAACGCTGGCGCCAACATTGGCCAATATTTCTGAGACAGCGTCCACACAAAGGAGCCAATATTCAGTTGAATTCGTCGAGAGCCAACGAAAACATATCTGACGCACAAATCGCGGCCAATGCATTAACGCTTTTTAGTGTGAATAATTACATTTTGTCATTGTAAATCAAAGTGGGAAACATACGTAAAAGATGATGGGGTGTTGTATCAATTCCTACCGAACATTAATTACGGTACGAAATAATTAATTTTTTTAAATATGCTACAAGTAAACAATACACATTATAAAAACTTAGACCTACTTTAAATGATTGAAAATAAAATAAAAAAGAAAGATGTTTTGGAGGGATGCTATTCTTTTGGTATTACGCTTCGATTTCTTGCTAAAGGAGACAATATTAGAGGCCTACACTTCCCTTTTTAAATAACCATGTAATTGATATCACTAGTAGTGCTTGAAATTTGCAAAACGATATTAGAACTTTACAGGAAATATTAAGTACTGTACTGTTAATTTTAAAAATTAAATTCAGTAATGATGTGTATCGAAAGTCTAGAAAGCTTTTAATTACACAGTTCGCGCCTAAGTTTTGCTGCGGCATTTCGTTTTTTGACGTTTCTTTCACAAATTAATCACTTTGTGATACAGTTCTAATATTTACAAAGAGATTTCGAAACTTTAAAACGGCAACGAAGAACGAACGAAGAAAGAAACAGTTTCGAGATGAGCAGACGACAAAGACAGAATGAACCGTTGGCGCCAATGTGTGGACGCCGTACCCATATTGGCCCAACGTCCTTTGATGTTTGGTCGAAATACCGACAAGCAACGGAGCCTTACCAACGTTGGCGCCAACGTTGGTTCAAACGCTATTTCACCGATCCACACATTGGACGAACACTGTTGGCGCCAACGTTGGGTCCAATGTGTAGATCCGGCCTTAGTCTTTCCGCTGCTGTAGATAACATAGGACCAGAAGCTCTTTGGATTTTCCAACACATTTCTACGAAAATTTTCGTTGTGGAAAATATTAAACGAATGTCGCATTGAAGGCCGCGCTAAATTTAAAACATCTGCGATCTTGGGGATTTTGAATTCGTCCAATTTTTTCGCAAAAGCTTTGTTCTGTTTTATGTACCATGGGGGACCAGTTCAGTCTCTTATTAATTTATTTGATAGGAATCCCTCCAATGCTGTTGATACTATGCCTTTGAATGTAAGCCACATATGGCCTTCACTTACATAGTTAATTTAGAAAAAATGGAGAATGTCTCCTAGGAAGTTGTCAACCGAATTCTTATCTTTTTTTAGTAGACATATTTAGCGTTTAGTTTTGGTGAAAATCTTTGTTATAGATTTGAGCTCGCTACAACTTTGGGTTCACTTATCCCTGTACCCGTCGTGATGCTCAGGAGTATTTGTGACTAAGAGCTCAAGTGTGTTTCCGAAACCATTTACAGTTTTAATGGGCAAGTGAACTAATTATTGTTCAAAATAATTTAAAAAAACATTTAGAACAATTTGGGAAGATGTATGTTTATTAACATACGGATGGTAGATTTAAATCACCGCCAACTATTATTGTATGAGTAGTGTACCTTTTTGTGTAGAGACTCAAGTTTTTTATGAAACGATCAGCGGTTGCATTATAAGAGCGCCGGGGTAGGTAAATTAAAATGTTCAAATACTTGTTAACCTTAAGGTACTTAATTGCGGGGTGATCAGTTCTTAAACTTACAAACTACTTATGAGCTACCTTATACTAAAGACGACACAAACATCCATGCCTGATGGGGGATTCGAATCCCCGACGGGGAACGGCCTCGCGCATCGCAGCATAGCGCCTCAATGCGCTTGGCCGCTCAGCCGCGGCAGTTATTAATTTATTCCGGTAGTCTAGTGTAACATCTGCTCACACTAACTGACAGAAACTATCGAATTCAGTTTCGCTTGTGAGCTAGTACACATATTACATTATGTTTTTCTTTCTATTGTAGTGCAGATCATAGGAATTATGGCATTTCCATTAAAAAAACTAGGGTATTTCCTCTGCGACTCAGCTAAACAATGTAGAACAACAGCGTACTTTACAAACATAGAATTCTATATTCCTTCATTTCTTTATTTCAAATCTGTATGTCGTTTTTAGGTGATCTGTCAAAGACGCTCATATCTATATTTTGTAAACGTACGTTCTGTCATTGATTTGAATACTGTCCCAATTCACTTTACTAACTAATATTTCGCCACAAAAGAGTAAATTTATGAAGTATATCGTTCTTTTTTCCTCTTTTTTTTTCACACAGTTGTAGCAATTAATATATGTACAAATGCAGTGATCAAACTTGAATAATAAGCGAACATTCGAATTACTTTTATATCGTACCTTTCTTATTTCTTCCATGCCGATGGACTGTTTCTACCGCAATCAGTAAGTGTGGAAGAAAGCAACTGTACAAAGGGAGGGAGAATGGATCCATATTTGTGGTTTGAAGAACTAGTTACACACTGACATAGCCGAAGGTATTGCTTTCGTTTCCCAAAAGTTATAAATATTTCGATTTCGGGATATTGAAAAGAAGTTGTACATTTAGGCGAGATGTCTCCTTCGTATTAGCTGTATCGTGTAAGATCGGAGACGGAGGTTTGGAAGCAAACAGCAGCAGTACGGGGAAGAGCGTCCCTTGCCTGAGGGGCCGCTAATCCGACTACCTGGCGAAGGGTCAGGTGTGGCAAGTGTCCGGCGTGGCAAAAGTCCGGCGTGGCAAGTGTCCGGCATCCGTAAAGGCGCGGCAACCGACTGGGATTGGTGAAGAGAGGATAGACAATAGGGTGAGGGGGGGTCCAGTTTACAGTAGGTGAAGTAGAGTCGGAGGTGTTCAATGAAGCAAACAAGGTGGGGGAGAGGATTAGATCATAAAGGAGCTGTGTATGGGATGTGGGCAGAGGGCGTGGTGTTCCAGGATTTCCAGGAACTTGTAGAAGGATGGGAGTGGCGCAGATCCAGGCAGGATGAGAGACACAGAGGATGAGGTAGATAGGCTATTTAGAGGACGGTGGAAGGATTCAGGCCCCAGGTTTAGCCGACAAGGAGTTTAAGGAGGCAGAGGCTGGAGCGGGATTTTTCTTGCATTACAGGTCTAAGGATACAAAGATGGTAGCATGACGGGAACTGAGCTGTAGGTAAAGAAATTGGGTATGGCAAAAGAGAAGGAGTGAGGAAGGATCAGCTAACTTTTCAGTCGCTCCTTGTAGTTCATACATGACACATCTTAAGTGAGAAAGCTCGGGGGATTCGATAGAGAGCATGACAATAAGCAGAACATGTCCTGTACACATAAGGTTTATTTACTTTCGTTATCGTCTAATAGACATTTCTTACGGTGTGAATAACGACACCCACTAGTATGTTCTGAAGAGCCTCGGCACTTATTATCTCCGGTTTTTACTCCATGTAGTTCAGTCGGCAGCTGCAAAGCGCTGTGTGGCAACTTGTGGGCTGTTACTGATTGCAGCGCTTACGGTGTTAAACCCTGAACTCCTTTCGTTTCAGCTGTTTGGACCTCAAATACTTCGTTTATTTGAAAACTAAACAAGCCTTCTGCTTGATCGCAACTGCTAAGAAAAAATTACACATCAGGCCACTAAAAAGAAATGTTTGGTTTT
Source organism: Locusta migratoria (assembly GCA_026315105.1). Lineage (NCBI taxonomy): Eukaryota > Metazoa > Arthropoda > Insecta > Orthoptera > Acrididae > Locusta > Locusta migratoria. The sequence continues at coordinate 273,501,343 of CM048744.1, read as the reverse complement.
CCCTACAGCGGTTTTTGGGGAAAATACTGCAGCTGTTGCTTAATTGATATCGCACCACCCACATAGCTATTCAGCTTTCTTTAGGTACCTTCTGCTTCCATTCTTGATTTTATCAAATCCGTAACCCCTTTTTATGAATATCACCAACAAAACGAGGACGGCTATTGGGCATTTTTAAAATGAAATCTCTGGCATATTTATAACCTTTCAGTAAGCAATATTGTTAAATGATGTACTGTTTTATTATCTACTCACTCCAGCGAGGTGATTTTTATTATAATTTTTATTTGTTCCTGCAATAATTCCATTTTAGTCGTCTTACTTTCTTCTCATATTAATGATTCCACATTTTTATCTCACTCACAGCATGCGAATTTTTCGTCCTTGGCTCTTTGGTTTGTTATTTAGTTGTTGTTTAGTCTACACGACAGTTATTTTTCCCAAAGCTTTTAGTTTGGAAAGTATGTCATCTTCTATTTTAACTCAAGCTTCAGATGAAAGGTTTTTTTCCCGAACTTTTTAGTTCGGAAAGTACATGAATTCCAGCTTGAAAAATTGTATTTAATGGCACAATAGGATTGGTTTCTTCGTTAAGATTTTGCATTTCTTTTACGTTTGAGACATACCTAATTACCTGGAGTCTATTTTTCAATTTGTCGCCTACATACTGATGGTACTGGTATATTTTGAAGATGATAATATGGAAATCGACTGGAAATATTAACTATTTTAAGAATATTTGTCTTGGAATCAAATTAATAATCTGCATCAGTAAAGTGTTGACTACAAACCACTGATCAATATCATAGTGTATTTGGCGTGAATGTTTATGTACAGATCATACGTCACCACATATTTCTTAGGCTGTTATGAACCGAAAATTCGTGATAACTAATGCCGTTAATTTTTCCGTTTTGATTCTTACGTAACGGCATACAGCAGATGACCATCTGTAAGGAACAAGGAGTGTATTTCAGAAGTATTTGTCTTCTTTTCTGGTGTTCATACAGTAAAACTACGGCATTCTGTGTGACATTATGCTTTATTACTTTTAGACTACTAATCGTATTCGCGAGACATTTTTTAATAGTATACACACATACTACTAACTAACATCCGAAATCTTATTGCGTCTTTCCTACTAATTCTGTTCGCGACATCTTTTACAGACAATATGCACATACAGCACTAATAGTACCTTCGAAATTCTTTCGTAGTAAGAAACTTGGTCCAGAAGATATGACGTCAAAAACGATGAAATGCTTCAAAATTTGCACCGCCAAACGTGAAGTTCAAATTTATTAAGTCTTTTCCATCAACTCCATTGCCAACACAATTCGTAGACAGTTTCCTAACATTCCAGTCTACGAACATGGACAATTAATGTAGGACACACAGTTCAGGAGATAAGACGTCATAAGGATTGAACTGCATGAATAGGAATCTGAAATGGTTCGAGCGTAGAATGGATTGCGATGAACAGAGAAGGAAAGAAGGAGAAGGATGTTCAAATGTTTATAAACCCATTGGACCAAACTGCTATGAGGCTTAATTCCGTTATGGTTCTTATGCTCAACGACCGTTTTTCGATTTGCAGAAAATTGACGGAATCAGTCGTAAATATTTTGGTTTCTTACCAGATCTAGATTTAGATCACTGTGTGAACATTAGCAATGCTTAAAACAAACAGTTGAAACATATAAGACTCTTCGACGTAACCTCCAACATGGAGGTCGAAAGGTTTTACATCTTTTAACTGTTTGTTTTAGCATTGATAATGATCACACAGTGGTCGAAGTTTAGATCTGCTGAATAAACAAAATATATACGATTAACTGCTGACAATTTTCTACAAACTGCTAGTTTCAGCTGGCCGCGGTGGCCGAGCGGTCTGCGGCGCGGCAGTCACGTTCTGCACGGCCACTACGGTCGGGTGTTCGATTCCCTCCTCGGGCATGTATATTTGTGCCGTCCTTAGTTTTAGCTAGTTGATAAGTAGTTTGTAAGTGTAGGGACTGATGAGCCCGTAGTTAAGTCCCATAAGCTCTACAAACATTTAAACGTTTTTGCTATTTTCATCAGTCTCTAGGCAAACAAACAACTAATACTAATGAGACGAGAGTATTGACAAGAACATCGCATTACTATGCACGTATTTATAGGGAAGCCATTCAGATTCAGAAACATCAGAACAATTTTAATAGGAAAGAAGAATGTTTAAAGTTAGACAAAAATGGTTGTCGACTATACGCGAAAAAAATGACAATCGATTGCCGCGGCGGTGTGGCCGAGCGCATTGAGGAGCTATGCACCGATGCGCGTGGCCGTTCCCCGTCAGGGGTTCGAATTCCCCCTCGCGCATGGATGTTTATGCTGTCTTTAGTATAAGTTTAAGTAGTTTATAAGTTTAACGACTGATAACCCAGCAGTTAGGTCCTTTAAGCTTGACAAACATTTGAACATTTTGACTCGAGCACACCGACGTCAGAAATAAGTTTTATGCATGAACCATGGCTTCTCAGCCCGGATTTTACCCGAAGAAAACGCTGACCATGAAAGTTTACCTTTTATACAAAAACTAACTTACACTAACGACAACACACACACACACACACACGAACGCACGAGGGAGGACTCGAACCTTCACCAGGAAGTCCGTAGCGTGACACCTAGACCACGCGGCCATTCGGCGTGGCGAAGCAGATGGACTAACACAAGAAAGAAAGAAATACACACCCGGGCAACACGGGTACTTGACGCTAGAGCATTTTGAAATCGGAACCAGTAAGCGTGTTGTCTTATTAATATTGTTATGTAAGTGCACAATATGTAACGTATCGTTATTTTATATAATTACCATTCTCGGAATGGTTAGTTATTGAGTGAGGTGACTCAGTGGTAACACGATGGACTCGCAAAGCGAAAGACAGTGGTTCAAATCCACACCCAACCATCCAGATTTAGGTTTTCCGTGAATTCCCTAAATTACTCCAGGCAAATTCCTTCATGGCACCTTTCAAAAGTGAGTCATCGCCTTCCTTTCCCATCATTACGCAAGCGTGATCTACGCCACTAATGACCACGCTATCGACTGGGCGTTAAAGCCTAATCCTCCTTCCTTCCTTTTTTTATTTTTTAACCCTGCGACGCATAGTGTCCACTGTAGTGTACGGCTGTGATTAGACGCAATGTTGAACATCTGCCGTCATTTTTCGATTCGTCAACACATACCTGCCACTGTAGGGGATCCTTCCAGTGGGTGCTGCATCATACCTGAAGGCAACAGCATATCAACATGGCTAGCGTGAACCAAGAGGTTTCGAACATCATTGCGCCGCAAGGAGCCTCTGCCGCGGTGGAGTAGCCGAGCGGTCTAAGGCGCCTCGCTGCGGAGCGCGCGGTTGCTCGCCGTCGGAGGTTCGAGTCCTCCCTAGGGCATGGGTTTGTGTGTTTGTTGTTAGGTTAGTTTACCTTAGGGTAAGTAGTTTGTAAGCTACGGCCTGATGACCACGCAGTTTGGTCCGATAGATTTAGAAACATTTGAACATTTGAAGGAGCCTCTAGGTCCAGATAGCTGTGAACAAACAAATAGCATGGCAGAGTGTTCATCGAGACACTTTTATGATACTTCCCTATAATTCCACTATATAATTCCACTCTCTAATAGTACACGGGAAAAACGAACACCTAAATCTTTCTGTTCTCGATGTGATTTCTCTTATTTTATTATGATGCTCATGTCTCCCTATGCAGGTGGGCGCTAACAATATACGTTCGCATTCTGAAGAGAAAGTTGGTGGAAGAAATTTTGCAAATAGATATCAACGTAACAAATGACGCCCTTCGTTGAATGATTTCCAACCCAACTCGATCATCATTTCCGTTACACTCTCTCCCCTATTATTGCGATAATACAAAACGAGCTGCCCTTCTCTGAATTTTCTCTAAATCGTCCGTCATTCCCACCTGGTATGGATATAAATAGGACGCACAAGTGTAGTGTAGGAAGTTTCTTTACTAAAACTGTTGCATCTTCTAAGTGTCGTGTCAATGAAACGTAGTCTTTGGTTCGCCTTCCCTGCAACATTTTCTACTTGCTTTTTCCAATTTAAGTTGTTCGTAATTGTTACTCCTAGGTATTTAGTTGTATTTACGGCCTCAAGGTTTGACTGCTTTATCGTGTAAATAAGTTTAACGGATTTCTTTTACTGGCTGCAGATATCATATCTAAATCATTATGCAGTTGCTTTTGATCTTCTGGAGACTTTACTAACCTATAAATGACAGCATCATCCGCGAGCAGTGTAAGAGAGCTATTCAGATTGTCTCCTAAGTCGTTTATAAAAATAAGGAACAGTAGGGGCCCTATAACACTTTCCTGTAGAACGCCAGATATCACTTCTGTTGTACTTGATGACTTACCGTCAATTACAACGTACTATGTCCTTTCTGACAGGAAATCACGATTCCAATCGTACAACTGTGGCGATATTCCGTAAGCACGTCATTTGATTAGAAGACAGTGTCGGAAGCCTTTCAGAAATCTAGAAATACGGAAACTGTTTGACATTCCTGATCGATAGCACTCATCACATCATGTGAGTAAAGAGCTAGCTGTGTTTCACAAGAACTCTTCGATGTAGTTGATAATATTCGAGGAAAGTATATGTTCTAACACCCTGCTGCAAACCGACGTCAGTGATATAGGCCTTTAATTTTGCGGGTCACTCCTATTGCCTTTCTTGAATATTGGAGTGGTCTGTGCAACTTTCAACTCTTTGGGTACGCAACGTTTTCTAAGCGATTCTTTGTATATGATAGGTATGGGGCTATAGCATCAGCACACTCTGAAAGGTACCTAATTGGCATACAATCAGGATCGGGAGACTTACTTTTGTTGAGTGATTTGTTTTAATACTCCATGGGTAAAACAGTCAACAATCCGAAGATTGGTTATAACACCACAGTGCTTTACTAGGCATGGTCCTGTTTGGAGGTGGTATGCCGTTGCCTTCCTCCGACCTTCGAACTGACTAACCCATCTAGTTATAGGGAGACCTACAGATTAATGTGGGTTCCGAACCACACCTCGGTTGCACAGTGGTAGCGTGCCAGACTACAAATCCAAAGGTCTGGGGTTAGATCCCCGCCAGGTCCTAGCATTTTTATCTGTCACTTTCCACTTCTTTCCCCTCTGGCAGTATTGCTCATGTAGCTCCCCCTATAACTGGTTGGGTAAGTCATTTCAGTCGGAGGAAGGCAACGGCATACCATCTTCAAAAAGGACCATGCTTAGTAAAGCACTGTGGTGTTCAAACCAATCTTCGGATTGTTGACTGCTTTACCTTTACTCCATGGGTATTTACTTCTAAATTACGCATTATGAAAGCTGTTCTTGATAGAAATTCTGGAGTATTTTATTCGTCTTCTGTAGTGAAGGAATTTCGGAGAGCTGTGTTAAGCAATTCTGCTTTAGCAGAACTGTTATCAATAATGTTCAAATGTTTGTGAAGCTCATGGGACTTAAATGCGGGGTCCCTAAACTTACAAACTACTTATGAACTACCTTATACTAAAGACGACATAAACATCCATGCCCGAGGGGGGATTCGAAACCCCAACCGTAGCGGCCGTGCAGATTGTGACTGGCGCGCCGCAGACCGCTCGACCACTGCGGCCAGCTGTCATCAATAGCATCACCATTTCTATCGTTTTTTGTCGCTAGATAAGACACAGTTCCTTACTGTACAAAGCCCAATTTAAATTTTGCTTGCTTTTTAATAATTCATTCACCTCTGGGTTAATGGCCAGTCGTACATTTGAGGTGCTCGCCGGCCACGGTGGCCGAGGGGACTGAGGCGCTCCAGTCATGGTCTGCACGGCCACTACGGTCAGGAGTTCGAATCCCCCCTCGGGCATGGATATTTGTGCCGTCCTTAGTATTAGCTAGTTCTTAAGTAGTTTGTAAGTTTAGGGACTGATGACCCCGTAGTTAAGACCCATAAGATTAAAAAAAAACCGACGTCAGTGATATAGGCCTGTAATTTTGCGGGTCACTCCTATTGCCTTTCTTGAATATTGGAGCGGTCTGTGCAACTTTCCAGTCTTTGGGTACGCAACGTTTGCTAAGCGCTTCATTGTATATGAAAGGTATGGGGTTATTGCATCAGCATACTCTGAAAGGAACCTAATTGGCATACATTCAGCATCGGGAGACTTACTTTTGTTGAGGGATTTGTTTTAATACGCCATGGGTGTTTACTTCTAAATTACGCATGGTGGAAGCTGTTCTTGAGGGGAATTCTGGAGTATTTGCTTCGTCTTGAGTAGTGAAGGAATTTCGGAATGCTGTGGTAAGCAATTCTGCTTTAGCAGAACTGTCATCAATAGCATTACCATTTGTATCGTGTTTTGCCGCTAGATAAGACACAGTTCGTTACTGTACAAAGCCCAATTTTAATTTTTCCTTGCTTTTTTAATAATTCATGCACCTCGGGGTTAATGGCCAGTCGCACATTTGATGTGCTTCAGACGGGAGCCCAGGCGGCTGGCAGCGGAGCCCAGCCTGCGTGGTGGGCGTGGCTCACAGCAGCCCCAGCGGCCTCGCGGCATCCACCGGCCCCCTCGATCGCACTGGGCGCGCCGGCTCCTAATGTATTCGGCAGTTATTCGCGAGACAGCTCTTCTCCCCCCTGCGCTCGGCTGCTCACAACTCACCGGGCGCCGCCGTAATTCGCCGAACTTGCCTCCTCCTCGAGTTCCATCCCAGCCAGCAAATATCAAACAGTCGCAACTTCCAGGCTCCAGATTTAACTTGTCCCAGAAGTTAAGAACGCATCCATTTCGCCGCTGCTGACTTTGTTGATTCTCTGAATTTTCGTTTCGTACTAGTTCGCGGAATGCACCTGACTAATGCACGACGGTGAATCCTCCATTTTATTCAGCGAGAACTTCATTACTCAAAGTTAAAAAGTCCCACTATCATACACAGCGAAAGCGAGATACCTTCATCCGCGTTATTCAACTCCGAAATTAATTTAGACGTTTCGTTTCTATTCTTAAATCATCAGCAATTAAATGCAATTTTTCTTAATTAAAATAAAAATTTTATAAGTGACAAATTCATAAACTTTTAAAACGTGCACTCAACTGTTTCGATAAGTACATTTCCTCATAAGGAACAAAAATGTTCAAATTTTGTTAAGCTTAAGGGACGTAACGGCGGGGTCATCAGTCCCTAAACTTACAAACTACTTATTCACTACTTTATACCATAGACGGCACAAACATTCATGCCCGTGGGGGGATACAAAAAATGTTTTTTTACCTTAAGGGACTTAACTGCAGGGTCATCAGTCCCTAAGCTTACAAACTACTAATGAACTACCTGAAACTAAAGACGACACAAACATCCATGCCCGAGGGGGCATTCGACGGCTCTGCCACTGCGGCAGAGGGGGGATTCGAACTCCCGACGGGGAGCGGCCTCGCGCATCGTAGCATAGCGCCTTAATGCTACTCCGCCGCGGCTCATAAGGAACAAAATGAAAAATTAAAGGAAATTCAAAGAAAATTATTTCAATTTCAAACCTTTTTTTACTATATTTGGTGAACTCAGCTCTTTAGGTGACATATCTTCGACTTACAGTATGTGAAGTCGTATTCGGACTACTACTGACCAGAAAATCTGCTGCTTTTCCTTGTCATCACAACATACATGAATTTACGCTCCAGTTGTTTTTGTCATAACGAAAACTTATAACAAAATGTTCAAATGTTTGTATAGCTTATGGGACTTAACTACGGGGCCTTCAGTCCCTAAACTTACAAATTACTTATGAACTAACTAACACTAAGGACGGCACAAATATCCATGCCCGAGGGGGGATTCGAACCCCCGACCGTAGTGACCGTGCAGACCGTGACTGGCGCGCCGCAGTCCCCTCGGCCACCGCAGCCGGCAATTTATAACAAAATGCAGATTCTCTTTGTTAAAGGATGTGAAGATGGTGGCTTGGTCCACTAAACTGGTTGCCGTTAATGAAAAATGACAATACAGCTGACGGAATCACTCTGTCCATATTTTTGTGACGCTGGCCAGCAACCGCAATAGATATTTTGGTAAAAGAAAAAGGTCTTGGTTGCACAACAGCGATGTTTCACTTATTTATACATGACGCGTTTCGCCTCTTCTGCGCATCATCAGTCGTTGAAGGGGGGCGGGGGGAAAATTTACAAACTAGTTAAAAAACTAAAAAGATGTAAAATCAATTTGATAACTCCATTTTTGAAACAAGTTTGTAAATTCCTCTCCCCACCCCTCCGCCCCCCTTCAGCGTCTGATGATGCCCAGATGAGGTGAAACGCGTCATGTATAAATAAATGAAACATCGCTTTTCTGCAACCAAGACTGTTTTCTACCAGAATTACATCTGACGGTGCTTTTCTGCTTTTCCTGTTACTTATACTACATCATTTTCTTCCTTTGTTCTCTTAGCTCTAGGAATGTAACAAACAATTTTCTTGATACATCTGACTACCAACTGGTCTGACTTCGTCCCATTCAACTTTGCATCGTTTTCATTGTATTCTCCTCCATTAAGCACAGATGCCAAAGTCGTGAAACTTTTTCCAACCTTCAAAATCCCACAATTAAGTTATACGAATATATATATATCAGATGCGTATAGCTTTTCTAACCAATGAATATAAACAAAATATTTAAGATTTATTCCTAAGACATATATAATGCAATTGACATATGTTACTACAAGTATCAGTACAAGGAAATACACTTCACAATTTACGTGACGAAATCAGAAAATAGAACCAAAACTTTCCAAAATCCAGATAGGTATTCTGATAATCAGATTCATTGTCAGTTAACCAAATAAAAGAGATTCAATTACAGTTCCTTTGAATTGAAATTCAAAAACGTTATTTTTGACGTCTTCTTACAGAGCAAGCTGATTCATCTCACTGAAATTATTTGGCCTTGCTTCGAAAAAATTGAGTACAGATGTAGCAACAATGCATAAACATCGTTTTGCAATTTCGAATAGTACTGGAAACATTTTTCGGTGCTCATTCCACTAAAGAAAAGGGTCCTCAATCCGGGACAGCAGCTACATGACTATATATTTGTCGACTTAAATTATTCTTCCTGCTCTTGGATTATCCGTCTGGTTTCGAACGAAAATTCCTACATTTGCGTGGAAATATCTTCAAACAATGCTTGATGTATCGCTCTTTTGAGCTGACTGCTGTGCACGTCTAGGAAATTACGTTTACGTTGTCGACGTCCACAACATGTAATATTTGTTAATTATGCTTGAAACACTTGCTTATAACGTTTGTCCTGCTTTGATTCAAATCGGTATTAGGAACGTTGGTTCCCAGAGAGGTTTCAAGTTATGATACCTCTTAGACATTTTCTCCTTTAGTTCTCCACTGAGACATCTAACAAGAGATGAAATGTTCCCATCTGGATATTTCTCTCCGAGGTGATCCAGATGTTTCATTAATCCTTTGTTTAGGAAGGACACTTTAGATAAAGTAAAGTAGTGTACACTACTTAGTTCACGCGAAACTTCCTCAAAACAGCGAAGGGTTTCACACCTTTTCTCGTTGGTATCCCAGTATTCCAACCTCAATTGAAGGGTAGCAACGTTCAAAATCCGGCGTGGCGCGACAGGGGAAAACTCTAACGTTAAAACTTCGTACCTGTTGCTCGCCTGGGCGCTGTGTCGAACTTTCCCAGGCAGACGAACAGCAAAACGCATGCTAACGGTACCTAGCGTCCGATACATGAATCACAAGATTCGTTGTTTCGAAACAGTGCCGAACGAAGTGTCGACTCAGTCGAACAGTTCGCTGAGTCGATTCACTGAGTCGAAACATCAACTCAGTAGCCAACTCTACTTCAGTCCGAATTTTATATAAACTGATGACTTTCAACCACTATATCTTCCACCCTCTTATAACTATTGACAGGAACTGCTATGGTGTACAACGGGAGACTTTGTAGCACAACAACACAGAGAGATAGTTCCTCTCTATTGTGTAGTTTTTTGCTGAAGAGCAATTTAATATAAGTCGGTAACTTTCAACTCCCATGTCTTCCACCACCCCCCCCCCCTTATCGTTATCAACCCTCTTCCACCATAGTGCACAATGGGGACTGATACCTACTACCATATACAAACACTATTCGTTTGCGATGTGTAGTTTTGGCTGCAAAGTTTATATTAAATGATAAGATAAAATAATCTCTATGATGTTGAGGTAAATTGTGAAGTCATCATAAAAACTCGTTTTATTTCGTAAACTCTTGGCCATCTGGCTTGGGCCACTTTCATGTCTCACTACGCTCTAACATGTGCCATACATTTGTACGAATTCTGCGATGACGCGTAGGCGTTCTTTCCTTGTAATATTGTTGGGAGAAAACTTAAACTGATCTACAGATAATATAAAAATGTTCAAGGAAATTGAGGATATCTACAAAAAAGGTTCAAATGATTCTTAAGCTTGAGAGACTTAACTGCGGGGTCATCAGTCCCTAAACTTACAAACTACTTATGAACTACCTTAAAGACAACACAAACATCCACGCTCGACGAGGGATTCGAACCTCCGACGGGGAACGGTCTCGCGTATTGGAGCATAGCGCCTCACTGCGCTTGGCCACTCCGCCGCGGCGAGGATATCTACATCTTTATCTACATGAATACTCTGCAAATCACATTGAAGTGCATGGCAGAGGTTTGATCGAACTGCTTTTATGATGTTTCTCTACAGTTCCGTTCTCTAATAGCTCGCGGGAAAAAGAAACACCTAAATCTTTCCGTTTTCGATCTGATTTATCTTATTTTCTTTTCTTGGTCATGTCTTCCTATGTAGGTGGGTGCTAACCAAATATGTTCGCATTCGGAATAGAAATGGAATACGCAGGATTCACGTATTAAAAATGTTAAAAACATATATTTACTATGTCTGCTCGAAAGTTCGTTAGCGTATCAAAAATGTTCAAATGTTTGTAAAACAATCGGACTCAACTGCTTGGTCATTAGTCCGTAGCTTACAAACTATTTAAACAAAGGTAAAGTAACCTAAGGAAAACACAAACAACCATGCCCGAGTGGGGACTCGAACCCCCGACGGCGAACGGCCCTGCGCACCGCAGCACGGCGCTCCAATGCGCACGGCTAAACCTCCGCGCCGTTAGATTATCCTATAAAATTTGAAGTAAGCTTTTTCCAGATGTTTTTACTATAAATATGGACTTGTCTTTATGCATCAGTAGATTTTGTGTAAAAATGTACGGTTGCAAGCTAAGTGAGTTCACTGGTGTATACTTGCTCCTTACCGGCCATGTGGAGTCATCAGAAGCCCTGTGCACAGTAGATGCGTCCCTTCACGGTTGCTTTCATTATTCCGCATTTTTACATCTCTGTGTGTGTGTGGCAAGTGTACCTCCGATGACAAGTAGTGAGGGCAGTTGGCTGTGCTGCTGTGACGATACTTGTTCCAGCGCTGTGGAGAGCTGGCAGCCGCTTCGCCGCCCTGCGCCCCGCCTCGCCGCGGTAACCAGGTTAGCGTAACGCAATTGATGCCCGCGGCACTGAGTTCGTTGCCTGGCATAATGCGGGGGCGGGCGAGCCGCTGCCCAACTACCCTTTTAGCTACATAACAGAGTTTTACCTTCTCATCGCTGGAGCTATTTTGGACACACATGAGTACGGTCTGACAATATTCATTTCTCGTTAAAGCAGCGACCACAATATTAGGCATACAGGCGACTCCATCTCGAGCCAAGTGCAGAGCGACCACACTAATGATATTGTAAATAACTAGCTGCTAAACCCGGCAATGCCCGGGGTGTATATGCGTTTTTCCGGTCTTATAATAGAAACGAAAATAAAAACTCGAAAAAATATTTCATCTTCACTTATTCATGAAAACGGCTTAGAAATTATGAAACAGTAAAACAAAGAAGTGTGCATGATATACAAAACTTTTAAGTGTAGTTTCCAAAGAAAGAAAAATAGTAATAAAATACAAATTATGTATAAGGCTTTATTCCATAGAGGAATTTGTACTCCACTGCTGTATTTGAGTTGTGGAAATTTTTCAGGAATCAGTCGTAAAAATATTTATTTATTGGCAGATCTAGATTTTGACCACTGTGTCGTCATTATCAATGCTTAAAAGACGATTAAAATACTTACAACATCTTGACCTCCATGTTTGAGGTTTGTTTGTACAAACGCAACTTCCAACATGAAGGTCGAGATGTTTTAAATATTTTTATCATCTTTTAAGCATTGATAATGACTACACACTGGTCGATATCTAGATCTGCCAATAAATAAATATTTTTACGACTGATTGCTGAAAAATTTCGACAATTATGCATAACATTAATATAACTCAAAATTTTACTATAAACAATATTTATTGATACTTGTGATGGGAAAGTTTTTGTGACTCGTTGTTTACGTCGCCATATCTCTTGAACTATGTGCCGTAGGCAGTTTTATTTTAACCTCATAGCGACTGTTGTCTGATAGTGAGCAATATGTGTACCAGGTTTAGTTGAAATCAGTCCATTATTTTAGGAGGAGATGCGGAAAAATAGCGCATGATATAGTAGTTATTCAAAAATTTCATTGTTCATAACGTCATATCCCCTGAAATTAGTACTATGATTTAAGTTCGAAGATATATTCATTAGTATATGTGCCTAACGTCTGCAAAATATATCTTGAATGGCGTAACCAGTAAAGACTTAATAAATCGTCACTTCAAACGTGATGATGTGGTTTTTCATGAACCAAATTCCTTATGACTTCATCTCTCATGAACTATACGTCACAGTGTGACATAGTATCGAAGGAACATTCAGTGATATGTATTTCTACTGTCTCTGAATTGTCTCGCGAATACAATTTACATTATAGAAGTAATAACAGTGGCAATGAACATGCCGACAGATTAGCCAGGATGGGAACATAGACTCCATTCATGGGACCGGAACCTGTCCTGACGATCATCAAGGCAATAATCAAATTGGAGTTATGTAACTAGCTCAGAACACAGCACGTAGAATATTGGACCAAAGTCTATGAACAAAAACATAGCAAGGTAATGATGCCAAAGCCATGTTGTAAAAGAAGCCCTGGGCCTGAACAGGAGAGAGATTAGACTTATGGTTGGATTGCTGAAAGGCCATGGGAATTTCAAAAAACACCTACATACAACGGGAATAACAGAAGAGGACCCTAAATGTAGGATCTGTGATGACGGTGATGAAACTGCATCACATCTAATCTTCGAATGCATTTCATTGGAGAGTAAAAGGCACAGAACATTTGGGACAACCAGACCCGAAGAAATTGTGTCTAATAAAGAACTGGTAAAGGGACTCCTTTCACTGTTCAAGGGCATTGTTTGGCTTTACTAGAAATACAGGGAGCGATAACGCACAATAAACTTAGTTTGGGTGCGGGCAGTGGCGGGTTGGACCAAGACTGTTTTGGCTTCCCTGAGAAAATCAAATCAAATAACGTATAACGTCATGTCAAATTTCATAGATATACATCATGAACATTGGAAAAGTAGTAAGCAATAAGCATTTTTCCTTTCATGATTTTGTTGGGGTCGTCAGCGAGAAAACTTTCGTAAAGATTGAAATTACGATCAAAGTTTATTTCAAATCGCTAAGTGCTCTCATTGTCAAATAGTTGACGAATAAAATCACGGTATCACGCGCCGCAAGATGGTGCAGTTTTAATTGTTTATGACGTGATATAGTATGAACTATGTATCGAAGATAGTTTCTGCAACCATATAAAATGATACCTTACCAAATTTGGTTGAAATCGGTCCGTTAGTTTTAGGAACAGATGTCGAATATTATCGCTTGATGCAGCCGTTTTTCACGACTGGCATTGTTTATGACGTCATATCTCATTAAGTATGTGCCCTATGTGGTTGTTACCCCAACAGTGACTGAGTAAGGAACATGCGTGCCAAGTTTGGTTGAAATGGATCCAGTAGTTTAGGAGGTGATGTGGAACATACACACCCACATACACACACACACGCATACACCTGTTTTATAAGATGTATAGATATAGATGCAGGAAACAGCTTTTTATTGCTCTAAACTATTGCATATCGATCTTGGTCACTGAGTGGCCATCTTCAGTGCTGTAATATAATAAAATCAAGCACCAAATTAACATATGTAAATGATCTTACATTTCAAGAACAGAAATTGAAAATTTTATTACCATACCGAGAAAAGAATCCCTGGGGACCTACATAAACTAGTAAATTGCGTAGAATCTATTTAAAAAAACTTTTTTTTTTAATTTCCTTCCAGGTTTAAATGCTCCAGCCAAAGGTTCGAGTCGTCCCTCGGGCATGGGTGTGTGTTTTGCCCTTAGTATAAGTTAGTTAAGTAGTTTGTAGGTCTAGAGACTGACAACCATAGCTCCAATAGATTTACAAATATTTGAACATTTAAACGGCTGGGAGAAGAAACAATTGTTAAGTATGAAGTTTGATTAGTCTCTCCCACATTTTATCTTCTTTCCTTTAACTCCTACTTATTGCCATGGATTTCGAGTAACTGAATTCGATTGCAACAAAAGTGCAGCACTCGCGAGGTGAATACTTCTTTCACCGCCCCGGGTCAAATGCACAGTCTCTAAATACAATGTTCACCAACCTGCAGTCTTCATAAGTTCTGTCCCCAACGGAGAAGACGGCATACAGGTCGTTGGTTCTTGATGTTGAGGCTCTTAGGTTAGTGAGGAACTAGTAAAACAAATATGTAAAGGATGCCACTAGTTTTAATTTCCGCAGAAACAAAGAAACTCCTTTATTAACAACCTGTTTTACTTTCCTCCGCATCTAATTAAAAATTTCGATTGATGTGTCTACAGGTTAAAATGAACTTTTATATAATCAGATGCTATTCCATGACCGACCGCATCCGCCTATCCATGATGACTGCCGAAACCGTACTGAGCAGACAGCGTGATACCCCTTGCGGGCGCACTAACTCGCGCCAAAACGTAGCCGAAGCGTTTCGTCGGTCTTTTCGTGTTACTTTTCTACATCTACATCTACATAGATACTCTGCAAATCACATTTAAGTGCCTGGCAGAGGGTTCATTAACCACTTTCATAACTTTTCTCTACCGTTCCATTCTCTAATAGCGCGCGGGAAGAAAGAACACCTAAATCGTTCCATTTTCGATCTGATTTCTCTTATTTTATTGGGATGGTCATGTCTCCCTACGTAAGTGGGTGCTAGCAAAATATTTTCACTTTCAGAAGTAAAAGTAGGTGATTGAAACTTCGCAAACAGATCACGCCGCAATGAATAACGTCTTTCTTTTAATGATTTCCACCCCAATTCGTGCAACATTTCCGTGACGCTTTCCTCCCCGTAACGTGATAACACAAAACGAGCTGCCCTTCTGTGAACCTTCTCAATGTCTTCCGTCAGTCCCACCTGGTGAGGGTCCCACAAGGGGCAACAGTACTCCAGGAGAGGACGCACAAGTGTAATGTAGGCAGTCTCTTTGATGGAGCTTGTGCATCTTCGAAGCGTTCTGCCAATGAAACATAACCTTTGGTTCGCCTTCCCCACAATATTTTCTATGTGTTCTCTCCAGTCTAAGTTGTTCGTAATTGTAACTCCTAGGTATTTGGTAGAATTTACGACCTTAAGGTATGACTGATTTATCGCGTAATTGAAGTTTAGAGGATTTCTTCTAGTGGTCATGTGTATTACTTCACACGTTTCTTTATTTAGTGTGAATTGCCAATTTTCGCACCATGTAGAAATTTTGTCTAAATCGCTTTGTAGTTGCTTTTGATCCTCTGTTTGTGACACAACAACACAGTGACCAATGGTGCTTTCCAGTCATGTGTGCGTACAGGGTGATATATAAAACGATGCTTTATGTATTTTTCCTCATTATTTGTATTTTTTTGTAATTTATTGTGTATTTGTATATTTTGTTTCTGTGATATATTCGCATTGTCCTGCTAATTTCCATATATGTCAAAAATATTGTAAATGTAGTAGACACGCTGGGTTAGCAAGGGCTTTGCTATTGTATAGAATCATCTTTGAGTAGGGAGTTTTTTATCGCTGGTAGCGCAGAGGCGCACAGCGAGAAGGAGTCGTTGAGAAGTAGCGGCGGACAGACGCATTGTGTGCTCAGTGGTGTACGGAAAATGTACGTGGATTGGCACTAGTGGAGGAGACGGCGAAGAGGCAATATTATTTATTCATTCGGCCACAGCTCAAATAATTAATAAATGCATCAAGAGGAATGCTGGGGGCCGTAAATTGTAATTAACATTCCTCGCCAAGAAGAGCCTGTGTTTGCCAATTGTTAAGTGCCAACAGTCTTCAATCAGCAGCACCACGTCGCACATCAAATTCAGTAAGATCTGTCCAATTTGCCTTAGCATGTACAGCTAACCAGCGTATTAGTGATGATTGTTCAGTAGCGAACACTGTTATTTGTGAACCTGTGTTTAAAAATCATTACCCATAGTCATTGTCCAGACAGGTTCCTTCCTCATGCATTGTTTTTCCGAGGATATTCACAAAGTTATAGGAAACTAAAAATCAGAGTCATTAAAGACAATGTGACAGTCGTTAATAAAAAAAATTTGTTCAGAAAAGTATTACTAAACGTAGCTTATGCCAATGTTGCTGATCAAGAGGTTTGCTAAGTTGAACGAAACTGCTAGATTAACTGTCAATTTCAAAAGATATTTCATTAACAGTGTAAAAGATTAATTGTTTTCCACTGTATATTATTTTGAGGTAAAGTTTGTTTTAACTTGCAAGTACTGACTAGTGAGAATAGTAATTTTTTACAAGTGTTTGAATGCTAATAATTCCTGGTTAAAGATAGAGCAAAAGTTAATCAGAAGGTTAAATGGTTCTTTTCTAAATATTCAGTGTTAACACGACAAGTCATTAATTAATTTTTGAGCTTGTCATTAGTATAGTTAATAGTTCAGTTACAACTTGATTATTGCTAAAGCGCATGGCATTCTCACTGTAGAATAAGTTCTGGTACTTATATAAACAATTAATTATTTGAAGCTGTAAATAATAAGTATTAAGGTGAGAGTTTTGCATGATTTGCTACATGTTGCATTTGCGCGGCTATAGCTTGCATTTCGCTGTCTTACATTGAACCCCTGTGTTAGTAAACTATTTCTCAGTAATTAGTATATTTTCAGTGTCTTTTGTACCGGATTTGATGCACATACTGTGATTCACGGCCCACCCGAATTTTACGTGATTTTTCACGTTTGTTAATTAATTCTGCTATTATTGACATACCACCAAATTATTTGCTCGAACATCGAGCTGGCGACCGTAAATCAATAGGTTATTCACTTTTTCCAAATTAATCCCTGTGTTCCGTTTGTTCCGCAATTTTTTTCATTTAAACATTAATAATTTTATTCCAAATTTTACCTTCAACTTTCTTTATTCCTATCGATCGTTGTTGTTTACCAAAGAGGTGCAGCAACGTTCTGGTTATGCCTCCACTACATCATCGGCTTCATTACCGATAGCTTTTCCACCAAATTAAGATAATTAGGCACACGGGTCATTTTTCTAATTATCATATTCTTACCGGTGGTGTAGGACGGGTATGGTTATATGTTGATTTCACTAACCGATAAACGACAGCATCATCCGCGAACAGTCTAAGGGAGCTATTCAGATTGTCTCCTAAATCGTTTATAAACACAATGAAGAGTAGGGGACCTATAACGCTTCCCTGTGGAACGCCAGATATCACTTATGTTTTACTCGATGACTTACCGTCAACTACAACGAACTGTGTCCTTTCTGATAAGAAATCGTGAATCCAATCGCACAGTTGGGAAGATATTCCATAAGCATACAATTTCATTAGAAACCGCTTGTGGGGTACAGTGTCAAAAGCCTTCCGGAAATCCAGAAATATGGAATCGATTTGAGATCCCTTGTCGATGGCACTTAAAGCTTCGTGTGAATGAAGGGCAAGCTGTGTTTCGCAAGAGCGATACTTTCTGAATCCGTGTTGACTATTGGTTAATAGGTCGTTCTCTTCGAGGTAGTTCATAATATTCTAACAAAGTCAATGAGCTTGGCCTGTAATTTTGGGGATCACTCCTATTGCCTTTCTTGAATATTGGAGTAACTTGGGCAACTTTCCAGTCTTTGGGTACGGATCTTTCGCTGAGGTGTAAGTTCATATGTTTTAAATGATCTGAAGCAACAGAATGGTATATTGCTGTAGAATTATAACTTATTATGAAAATAAAGTAAATATAATGAAAACTGTGTTTAGTTCTGGCCAGAGAAAAAATTAGTTTCGGCGCCTAGCCTCCTTATGCACTGATCAATCACAGCAGAGTACTAATACTTCAAACTACCTACTGTACCATCCGTTACTGGTACCTCGCACCACCCTGCATCAGCTGGATACAGCTCTTTTGTGATGTGCTGTAACGAAAATAAACACGATGGCTGCAAACCAGAAATATCACACGAGAACGATGATATTTTCAGTTATCTGAACAGTGAGGATAGTGATAGAAGAAATTGAGTACCGCGATATAGGTGCCCAAATCATGACAGCGCCGTCTCCATGCTTTAATGTAGGAGGCAGGCATGCACTATCGTAAGCTTCTCCGATACTTAAAGACGGTCGTTTGTACGGAGCAATGCAAACGATAATTCATCGAACCAAACCTTTTACTTCCAGTCTTGAAGTGACCTACGTTGCGTTGTTTTTCTTTATTAAGAGTTTAGCAACTCCAGCCCTTCCATGAATATTAATCTCCAGCCGTAAGTCTTTTTATCGAAACAGTATTACTTAAGTGAATGTTGAATTTAGCAACTGCTCTTGCCCTGGTAGCTTTATTTTGTATCGCCATAGTCTGGATTTGTCTGGATTATCGTTGTCAGTTTACTTCGCGTTTTGTCCACTATCCCTGTAATCCAATGATGATTTCCCTTTACTTGTATACGCTGTCATTACCAAGGATACTATCAGTAGTGAAACGTTGAACAGCAGCCGTTTCCCTCACAAATGCTCCCACTAACCAACTATCGAGTTGGCCTCTTTGGGAGTCTGAGAGATCACGCATTTCACTGATCATTAGTGCTGATCGTCGCAGAACAGATTGTGTTATATTCTGCAAGGTAAAGTCCGAGACATCGTACGTCAATTACGCGTTGCGGTATTAACACGTACGCAGTGGTGCAACCTTGCAACCAGATGGATCGTATGTGATTTATACTCTTGTCCATAGAACTCCTCACTTCATGTGAGTAAAGACCAATCTGTGTTTCACAAGAACGTTTATTTTTTGAACGCGTGTTGACTATGAGCCAATAGCTCGTTCTGTCCGAGGTACTTAATACTGTTCGAGAAAACTATATATTCCAAAATGCTGCTGCAAGTCGACGTCAGTTCTGCGCATCACTTCTATTGCCTTCTTCGAATATTAGATTGACCTGTGCAAGTTCTGGGTACGAATCTTTTTCTGAGCGAGCTACGCATGGAGCTGTTGCAAAAACGGTGTGCCTCGGTGGCACAGTGGTAGATAAGTCCTAGAATTTTTATTTGTCATTTTTCACTTCTTTCACCTTTAGCAATGTTGCTGATGTCGAGTAGTACCGTGATTCCCAATCACCCTATAACTGGCTGCATAAGTCAGTAAGAAGGTCGGACGAAGGCAGGACCAAACATGATCATGCCTACTAAAGCAATGTAGTGTTCATTCTTCGGATTGCAGACTGCTTTTCCTTACTCTGAAAGGAACCCAACTGATATACAATCTGAACGGGAAGACTTGCTTTTGTTAAGTGATTTGCTTGACTGCTCCAAGGATATCCGCTTTTGAATTACGCATTCTCGGAGCTGTTCTTTCTTCGAATTCTGGAGTATTTACATCGTCCTCTTTGGTTAAGCAATATCTGAAAGCTGTGTTTGGCAACTCTGCTTTAGAAGCACTGCCATCAGTAGCATCACCATCGATATCGCGAAGTGAAAACATTTAATGTGTCTTGCCGCTAGTCATGTAGTCTCCCTACTGTTACTGTATAGGCACAAACACGTTTGTCACATTTCTGGCGGTTGGAATTTCAGTGCGAGCAGTATGGGTACAGATTCTAAAGCTGCGGCTATCGTTTCGCGCCGGTGTTAAGGAACTCTGGAGATTGGGGCAGACTCTTTCCACGTCGCAGGTTTAAATGTTAAAGCGGCCGGCTGCTGTCCTCCTCGTCCGCCGGGCGGAGCGCGCTCCATCTTTGATGAGCTGCGGTGTCTGCCGGCCCCCGCGACCAGCGACCGCTAGGCGCGCCAGTAGAACCGACTCCTACCAGTGACCAGTCCGCGTAGGCTGGCAGTCGTAGGAACGACCAGCCGAACGAAGCGATGCCGTCTGCCTATTTATCCCTCGCTTAACTACTCTCCCTGCCTTGTTCTTGTGGTCTTCAGTCCAAAGACTGGTTTGATGCACCTCTCTACGCTACCCTATCCTGCATTAGCCTCTTCATCTCTAAATACGAGGTGCATTCAAATTCTAATGCCTCCGATTTTGTTCTCCGGACTGGAAAGAGATAGAAACATGCGCATTGTTTTAAAATGAGGCTGCGTTCATTGTCAATACGTCGTAGAGATGGCAGCACCGTACGGCCGATGGAATTTTACCGCCAGCGACGAGAATGAGAACTGTTTTAGATACTTAAAATGGCGACGTTTTCCTTACTTTAACAGCGTGCAATCATTCGTTTTCTGAATTTGCGTGGCGTGTCACCAATTGGGTTCTGTGCACACAATCCTGCATGACGATCTGAAAATGCGAAAAGTGTCATCCAGGCGGATACCACGAATGCTGACGGGTAACCACAAGGCTGCCCGTGTGGCATGTTGCCAAGCAATGTTGACGCACAACGACAGCATGGATAGGACTTTCTTTTCGTCGGTTGTGACAATGAATGAGACGTGGATGCCATTTTTCAATCCAGAAACAAAGCGCCAGTCAGCTCAATGGAAGCACACAGATTCACCGCCACCAAAAAAAATTTGGGTAACCGCCAGTGCTGAAAAAATGATGGTGTCCATGTTCTGGGACAGCGTTCCAAAGGGCACGACGGTAACAGGTGCATCCTACGAAAATGTTTTGAAGAAAAAATTCCTTCCTGCACTGCAACAAAAACGTCTGGGCAGGGCTGCGCGTGTGCTGTTTCACCAAGACAACACACCCGCATACCGAGCTAACGTTACGCAACAGTTTCTTCGTGATAACAACTTTGAAATGATTCCTCATGATCCCTACTCCACTGACTTGGCTCCTAGTGACTTTTGGCTTTTTCCATCAATGAAAGACACTCTCCGTGGCCTCACATTCACCAGCCGTGCTGATATTGCCTCAGCGATTTTCCATTGCTTAAAACAGACTCCTAAAGAAGCTTTCGCCGCTGCCATGGAATCATGGCGTCAGCGTTGTGAAAAATGTGTACGTCTGCAGGGCGATTACGTCGAGAAGTAACGCCAGTTTCATCGATTTCGGGTGAGTAGTTAATTAGAAAAAAAATCGGAAGCCTTAAAACTTAAATGCACCTCGTAAGAACAGCAACATAGATTTTTTTAACCTGTTTACTGCATCCGTGGCTGGATAGGTACAGTTATCTAAACATCGAGGCAGTTGCTCTTCTAGTAGACTGAGCTAGCTGTCCTGACCAGTGACAGTGCCGACGGATAACCAGCGCCCATAGACTTGAGCCCATGCAAAATTCTGCTCAAATGTTTCTAAATCAATCGGACTTATGGTTATCAGTCCCTAGCCTTACAAACAACTTAAACTTACCTAAGGACAACACACACATGCCCGAGGGAGGACTCGAACCTCCTACGGGGAGCAACCGGGCGCTGCGCAGCAAGGTGCCTTACAGCGCTCGGCCATTCCGCCGCCGCCAAATTCTGTCTAAACGTGCAAGCAGTACTCGCGAGAACTACCTTCTCAGTTAGTCGCGACGTACATGTACTCGGAGACTGCTCATGTAACGTAAAAGGTCCGTATGTCTACAGTTCAAGGGACGAGCAACGTAGCACCGTAATACAGGTATAAAATCGCCACCAGCAGTACGCATAACGTCCGGTAGTACTCGGGCGTGACATGGACAGCGATATCCACGGATACATATGGCAACAGTAACACCTACACAAGGTAGAAAAGACAAATGGATGCGCAGAGCTGTCATCTGTACTCCGATAATTCAAGTTATCCGGTAATGTAATATATACTTGTAGAAGCCACCCCCATGAACCACAGACATTGCCGAGGTGGGGTGGCTTGCGTGCCTCAACGATATAAATATCCGTACTGTAGGTACAACCAGAACGGAGGGGTATCTCTGGAGAGGCCAGACAAACGTGTGGTTCCTGAAGAGGGGCAGCAGCCTTTTCAGTAGTTACAGGGACAACAGTCTGGATGATTGACTGAGCTGGCCTTGTAACAACAGCTAATGTGGCTTTGCCACACAGCTACTGCGAACGGCTAAAAGCAAGGGGAAACTACAGCCGTTACTTTTCCCGCGGACATGCAGCTCTACTGTATGAATATGTGATTATGGAATAAATAGGAGATACTATATTCCGGAGGTAAAATAGTCCCCCATTCGGATCTCCGGGCAGGGACTACTCAGGAGGATGTGATCATGAGGAAAGACAACACTGGCATTCTACGGATCGGAGCGTGGAATGTTAGATCCCTTAATCGCGTAGGGAAGTTAGAAAATTAAAAAGCGGAAACGGATAGTCTTAAGTTAGATATAGTGGGGTTTCGTGAAGTTCGATGGAAAGAGAAACAGGATTTCTGGTCATGCGAGTAGAGGATTATTAATACAAAATTATTTGGGGGTATTACAGGAGTAGGTCTGATAATGAATAAGAAAATAGGAATGCGGGTAAACTACCATGACCAGCGCACTGATCGCATTATCATACTCAAGATAGATACAAGCCAACACCGACAACAGTAGTACCACTTTATATGCCCACTAGCTCTGCTGATGATGACATCGAAGAAATGTATGAGAAGGTAAAGGAAATTATTCAGACAATTAAGGGAGAGGAAAACTTAATTATGATGGGAAACTGGAATTCGGTAGTAGGAAAAGGAAGGGAAGGAAAAATAGTAGGTGAATATGGACTGGGCAAAAAGAATGAAAGAGGAGATCGCCTGGTAGAATTTTGCACGGAATATAATTGTTAATCATAAAAAACACTTGGTATAGAATCGTGAAAGAAGGTTGTATACGTGCAAGAGACCAGGAGAGACAGGAAGGTGCCAGACAGATTTTATAATGGTAAGACATAGATTTCGGACCGTTTTAAACTGTAAGACATACCCAGGGGCAGAAATAGACTCTGGCCATACCTTGTTGGTCATTGAACTGTAGGCTGAAACTGAAAAAACTGCAACAAGGTAGGAAAATAAGGAGATGGGACCAGGATAAATTGAAGAAACCTGAAGACCTTGAGAATTTCAGAGGGAGCTTTAGGCAACAATTGATAGAAACGGAGGAAATAAAAAGCAGAAGAAGAATGGGTATCATTGAGAAATGAAATAGTGAAGGCATTAGAGGACAAAATATGTAGAAAGGCAAGACCTGCAAAAAATCTTTGGATATCACAGGAAATATTAAATGTAATTGATGAAAGGAGAAAATATAAAAATGCAGAAAATGAAATAGGCAAAATGGAGTACAGACGACTAAGAAATGAGATTGACAGGAAGTGTAAAATAGCTCAGCAGGAGTGGCTAGAAGGCAAATACAAGTCTGTAAAAGACTAAATAGGGTAAAAATAAATACTGCCTACAGTAAAAAAAGAAATATTTGGAGACAAGAAAAGAAGCTGTGTGAATATAAAGAACACATATGGAAAACCAGTTCTCAGCAAAGAAGGGAAAGGTGGAAGGTGTATATAGAGTGGCTCTACAAAGGAAATGAACTTAGAGACAATATTGTAGGAAGGGAAGAGGGTGTAGATGAAGATGGAATAGGACATACTATACTGAGAGAAGAATTTCACAAAGCTCTGAAAGACCTAATTCGAAACAAGGCCCGTGGAGTGGACGACATTCCCTCAGAACTACGGAAGTCTCTGGAAGAGCCAGTCAAGACAAAATTATTTCACGTGGTGAGTAAAATGTATGAGACAGGGAAAATACCCTCAGACTTTAGGAAAATGTAATAATCCCCATTCCAAAGAAAGCAGGTGCAGACAAATGTGAAAATTACAGAACCATCAGTTAAGTCATGGTTGCAAAATTTTAACATGATTTATTCACAGAAGGATGGAAAAGCTGGTAGAAGTCGACTTTGGGGAAGACCGGTTTGGATTCAGATGAAATGTAGGAACACGGAAGGCAATCCCCACTTTACGGCTAATCTTAGAAGATAGATTAAGGAAAGACAAACCTAAATTTGTAGCTTTTGTAGAATTGGAGAAAGCTTTTGAAAATGTTGATTGGAATACACTCTTTCAAATTCTGAAATCAGCAGGAGTAATGTATAGGGAACGGAAGGTTATTTACAACTTGTACAGAAACCAGGCAGCAGTTATCAGAATTAAAGAGCATGAAAGGGATGCAGAGGTTGGGAATGGTGTAAGTCAGGGTTGTAGCCTTTCCCCGATGTTTTTCAGTTTGTACACTGAAAAAGCTATAAAGTAAAGCAAGGAGACATTTCGAGAGGAATTTGAATACAGGGTGAAGAAATAAAAACTTGGCACTTTGCTGACGACAATGTAATTCTGTCAGAGACAACAAAGGACCTGGAGGAGCAACTGAACGGAATGGACAGTGTGTTGAAAGGAGCATATAAGATGAGCATTAACAAGAGCAAAAGAAGGGTAATGGAATGCAGCTTAGAAAATCAGGCGATGCTGAAGGAATTAAATTAGGTAACGAATCAATAAAGGTGGTAAATGAGTTTTGTTACTTGGGCAGTAAAATGATGGTCGCAGTACAGAGGATATAAAATGCAGAATGGCAATGGGTAGAAAAGCGTTCTTGGAAAATAGTTAACATCGAATATTGATTTATGCCCAAGGAAGTCCTTTCTGAAGGCATTTGTGTGGAGTGTTGCCTTATATGGGAGTGAAACATGAACGATAAACACTGTGGACAGGAAGAGGATAGAGGCTTTTGAAATGTGGTGCTACAGACGAATGCTGAAGATTAGGTGGGTGGATCGCGTAAATAATGAGGAGGTACTGAACAGAATTGGGGAGAAAAAGAATTTCTGACATACCTTGACTAAAAGAAGGGATCGATTGATAGGACACATTCTTAGACATCAAGGAATTGTGAATTTAGCGTTTGAGGGAAGTGTGTGGGGTAAAAATCGCAGAGGGAGACCAAGAGATGAATATAGTAAAATTCAAATGGATGTAGGTTGCCGTTCTTATGAGGAGATGAAGAGGCTTGCTCAGGATAAAGTAGGGTGGAGAGCTGCATCAACCCAGTCACCGGACTGAATACCACAACAACACTTGTAGAAATGAATGTATCTTTGTTTGTATACTTGTTCGTATTTTATGCGCTGTCGTACCGTTCATCCTATGGCCATAATACTTTGTTAAAATATTTTCTGGCACTTAGGCATAATTATATTGTTACGCTGAAAACTCCAGGTGGTTCGGAATTTGAAGGCTGTCGTTAATAGAACGCTTTACACTTACCAGAAGTTTATTGCTAACACAAGCGTACAGACTGCCTCCTGCTTGGATTGCTCCACTATTTATACATAGAAAGAATTTTCTGGGATTTACAAGTACATTAAACATAAGAAATATGTAGAACATTCTGGAAATAGTAAATACAAAGATATAAGTTTTTTTCTCTCCATGGCGGAATTTGTACGACATGTAGTTCAGGAGATATGACGTCATAAGTACTGAGATGCGTGAAAACTGCGACATTATTATAACCTTTCAATTTATTACTTCATTGCTGCTAATTGTATTCGCAACACATTTATCAAGCAGTATCCATTAACACCAATCGGTGTACCTATAAAATTATTTCATTGTACGACTTAAAGTTTAGAAGATATGGCATCATAAACATTGAGACCTGTCGAAACTGCCGCATCAAGTATATTCATAGTTGTATGCGCAGCCGTACCTGTCGCCAATTGCAGTGAAACTTTAAACACCTGGTCTTCAAAACCGGATGCAAGTCACTGTCTACGTAGAATTTTCTATGGTGGATGGCACTTGATACTTTACCTACGAACATCGACAAAATCTACCATCTTATTGATGGACCTGAGTTATGGGGAAGGCGAACTAAACACTGCGTTTTATTGGCAGAACACTCAGAGGATGTATCAGAATTACGAAGGACACTGCATACATTATGCTTGTCAGTCCTCTTTTGGAGTATTGGTGCGCCGTATGGGATCCTTATAAGTTGGAATTGACGGAGGACAGCGAAAGAGCGCAAAGAATGACAACTTGTTTAGCTTTATGACTATAAAGGAGAGATTGTGTCACGGAAATGAAAATTTATAGAAGAGTTGTATTGCGAATCATTACAACATATTTTTTCGGTGCGTTGAGATCTACTTACGAATTTACGTTTGCCTAAATGTAAACGAAGGCTTCCGCGGCCGTTGTCATTGTATATAAAACTCTTCTGGGTTTTGGACCGCATCGTCAAAATATCAAACACTTCACCGACGTTTCGGCCACTATTGCAAGTGGCCATCTTCTGGGTGTTACATTTACTGCTGGGTGACGGAAAGCTTTCTGTCACCCAGCAGTAAATGTAACACCCAGAAGATGGCCACTTGCAATAGTGGCCGAAACGTCGGTGAAGTGTTTGATATTTTGACGATGCGGTCCAAAACCCAGAAGAGTTTTATATACTACGTTTGCCTACTTTCTTCTCCGAATGGGAAAATGTATTTTTGACTCCCACCTACACAGAAAAGATCAATAAGAGGGCCACATCTCTGACGGAGAGATTTGGTATTATTTCTTCCCGCGTGCTAGTCGATAATGTAATGGTACATAAACAGTTTGTAAGTGACTTGATGAACCCGTTGCCAGGCACTTCAGTGTAATTTGAAGAGTAACGACCGGCCGCGGTGGCCGAAGGGACTGAGGCGCTCCAGTCACGGTCTGCACGGCCACTACGGTCGGGGGCTCGAATACCCCTTTGGGCATGGATATATGTGCCGTCCTTAGTATTAGTTAGTTCATAAGTAGTTTGTAAGTTTAGGAACTGATGACCCCGTAGTTAAGTCCCATAAACTCTACAAACAATGGAACAATTTTTTTTTAAGAGTAACGGTGTAGATGTTGGTTAATAGATTTCAGATGTGATTATGACCGCACGATGGGAATTAACGGACGTTGAGCACAGAATGATAGATGGAGCTAGACGCATGTGACATTCCATTACGGGACTCGTTAAGAAATTCAACATTTTGAGATCCATAGAGTCAAAAGTGTGCCGAGAATAATACATTTTAGGCATTACTGCCCAGCGCTGGCCAGCGGCCAATAAAGAGCAGCGACATTTGCGTGCAGTTGAAAGTGTTAACTCAAAAGTAACACTGCGTGATATAACCGCAAAAACCAATTTCGGATGAACAAATTCATTAGGACAAGGTGGCGAAATTTGCCATTAATGGACTGTGGCTTGAAATGATTGACAGCAAAGGGACAATGTAAAGTAAGACCGATGAATACAGAAATACCGACAATGAGACCAGGAAACAGGTACGAACAGCTAAAGAAAGAGAAATTCAGCAAAAAAAAATGCAATTAAATAGAGAACTTACAATGGAAATACGACAATTTCACAGTTCATCAAAAATCCAAAGAAGGTGTTAGGCGAGACTGGTGCATATTGGCCATATTTATTTTATTTATTTATTTATTATATTTAGCAGACATGTTTACTGTTCAACTGGTAAATGCTTAAAAAAATCAAATCAAATGTTTGTATAGTCTATGGGACTTAACTACGGGGTCATCAGTCCCTAAACTTACAAACTACTTATGAACTACTTACGAACTAGGACGGCACAAATATCCATGCCCGAGGGGGGATTCGAACCCCCGACCGTAGTGGCCGTGCAGACCGTGACTGAAGCGCCTCAGTCCCCTCGGCCACCGCGGCCGGCGGTAAATGCTTAAAACTGAAACTTAAATTTCAGTCGGAAGGATGAGGAAGAAATCGATGAGTTCATGCCAGTCGTCACGACTTAACTGGATGGTCATAGAGAGAAAAAAAAAAGAGAAAGGGGTTAATTTTTTTTTCACAGTTCAGTAGCGGCGCCCGTAGTTCATTAGAACGTGTAGTAATTGCCATTTAGTGCCTGCATAGTTTCAGTCTAATGCAACTAACACTAATCTATTAGCGATGTATGTCATCAGAAGGCCACAGTAATAATTTCTGGTTATTTGGTGATTACTTATATTTTTCTTTTGTCTTTGCAAAACAATTTACTGACATCTACATCTACAACCATACTCCGCAAGCCACTCGGCGGTGTGTGGCGGAGGGTACCTTGAGTGTTTTGTGTTGCAGTTAATATTACTTATTAGATTTTGGTGCTACCAGTTCCTGTATACATATCTGTACGCTGCAATCATAACTAGTAATATATATATATATATATATATATATATATATATATATATATATATATATATATATATATATATATATTTGCAATCACGACAAATTGTACAGTCACTCAAAGTAATAGTAGTTATGTATATTCTAGATTTTTCCAGTACTAATAATCATACAACAATTTGTAGAGACATAGCGTGACATGGAAGAGACACATGCCAGAGCCGAGCTAACGTGTCAGGGACGCCAGCTGGCAACCCATCCCCTATCCCCTGCGAAAGGCGCGGTGCAGCAAGGTCCCACTGCGGCCGACTTGTCAGTGGAGGCTGCTGGTTCAAAGGAGGTACATGGGGCCGAAACACGTGGGGCCACGGATTGTGACTAAATAAAAGTGGCCCTCGCTCGCCTTTAACGACGTGCTCGAGCCTCAGCCGACGAACACTGAGCAGGTTGACTGCAGCCTTACTGAAGGCCAACGTCAGGCGTAAGTCGCTCTAATCCGCCAGCACAGCACCTGTGGCAGAAAGCTGAGCCATGTTGGGACAGTAAATTGTTGTCAGCAGAACAATGTCAAGTGCGTGGTTGTGTGTGTATCGAGTAAACATGACGACCTACTTTCACTGACCTGACTTTTCCAGTCACTTACCTCTGCTTCCCCAGTCACAAACTGACATTTCAGTTTCATTCACAGTTCAAAAAATGTTCACAATTTCTTGTAATATTATTGCTTTCTCATGTTGCTACGTTATCATATTTGACCTTCGTTAAGTTCAGATATTCATGTCTTCACTATTTTTTGCTTTTCTTTCCTGTAGATATTCACATGCTCTTATCATATTACTGCCGTTTTAAGTTCGTATCAATGACATCAATGTCATCTTTGACATTTTTATGCTCAAATGTTGTTGTATATTTATATAGTTTTGAACGAATGTAAAATCTAATCTAATTTAATCCGTCTTTGGATAGAACGCCCTGGCCGACTGACTTTAGTTCACAAAGAAGTTGGGAAAAATGGAAGTAAAGTTGAAGGTTCAAGCATAGCTTTCTTCAGAATCAGTCAGTTAAAAGCGCAAATGAGAGAGCTTGATCCGCTGAGTGTTATTAGGTCATAAACAACTGCCTACGTTAATTAGAACCGAAGATATCGTTAAAAAAACGATTAAAATATTCAATCCAAGGACAGAAGGATGCCGCGTTTGAATAAAAATAAAGGATGGAGAGAATTCTGATACTTGATGACAAATCTGCGAATGAATACTTTTCTTTTAATGCAAAGACGAAGGAAATCGGTCGGATAGAACGGTCTGACAGATTGGTTTACAGCATGGACATCCCCATAAGCAATATACAGAAGGAAATCGCGTTTGAATATAGAGGAAGGAAGGGGAGAGTTATATAAATTCTGATACTAATGACAAATCTGTGGAAGAATACCTGCAGTTTAAAAGAAAAATGAAATTGTCCGGGTAGTTTGACTAGCCGACTGACTTTAGTTTTCGTAGATTCTTTTAATATATAAGATGAGCGTACAATAGTTTCTCTTCTGTTCCTGGACAGTGTGGCAAACAATTTGTAAGAATCTGCTGCCCCTCTTCGCTACTTGAGTCACTTCAACGAAGAACTTTCTCAGACGAAGTAAGTCGTTCACTGTGTAGCCATCGTCTCACAGCTGCAGCCTCACGTTGTGTGCCGAGCCATCCATGGTGCCGTGCTGCCGTCCGTCTGAACAGAGCAGTATGACGTTTTAACTGGACGTCGGTGACATACGCGCTTTGTATTTGGTATAGCGTAGTTTCAAGATAAATGTACGAGCCCCTAGTTTCCAGAACTCTAGAACTTTTCTTGTATTTTTTACTAAGTGGGGTAGCGATTTGTTTCTTTAAAAATTAACATGCCATCAGTATCAACCATTTCCATAATAGGTAGAGGTTATACCATCCTTGATAGGGATAATCAGTATTATTTTACCGACATTTATTACTGAATTGTGCACCGTCCTTTTATCATAATTAAACATTCAAAATTGGACCCTGCTATTTCCTTTTTTTTAGATTTGGCGTCCCAGTTAAACTTAATGGATAAGAAATATTCCTCAAAGTGCAAATCAGTGTTTTGTATGCAACTTTTCAGGTATTTCGAGGATCAGTTGCTTTTTATTTCTCTGTGATATCTTACTACTCGCAAAACAGGGACAGGGCCATTACAGATCACGCACTTAAACGTGGCCCCTGAGCGGAGAATGTTGGGAGCTGAAGCTTGCATTCAGCTCGTACAGCTCGTAGCGCATTGGCTAATAGAACAAGCCCCACCTCTTTCTCCTAGTGCCGCCAGCTTATGGCGTATAGATTACAGGTTTTAAAAGAAACAACATGTAAGGGGTTAAGGTGTCACAGATGGAACACGAAATTAAGTATCACTTTAATGTATAAGTAATAGAAAACTGGAATGTTTATCTATAAAATACCAATATTTTAAAGGGACTTATTAAGCGGGTGTAGCAACGCTTTCTGCCTCTTTTTATTGTCTTAACTGAATAACAATCAGAATTAACATTCTTCACACCACTTTCAAGGACAGCCTTCTTTTTTCTAAAAGAAGTCATGGGGGTATGTGGACTTATTTTTAGCAAATAACAAAGTAGAAGACAATAATCAATACCAAGCACAGATCAACAATATATTGGCGAGGTCTTCAGTGTACAATACTGTTACGAAGTAAGGTTGGTAGAGAGCATAAACATTCTGTAGACACACGAACTTAGCCGACTTCCGCCGATCAGAGAGTGGCCACGAAAAAGTGCGTGACCTGTACACAGACTTTCCCCACTACTTGCGACTTATCCAAACGGTCGCCCATAGAAAAAAAATCATAACTTTTCTGTGGAACTTCGTCTGTTTTCATATAGCGATAAAGAAAAATGTTGCTAACCTATCATCCAGGGCTGGAAATTAGTAAATATAAAAAGGGTAACAATGAGTTCCAGTTATTAAATAGTGCTATCAAGGACGCTGTAGAAATGCGTTTCGAAAAAATCATCTTTAGAATGTGCAGGGCTATGACGATATACAATTAGTGTTACACATTACCCAGGCCTAGATTCTGATTATGATTGTTTCGAAATGCGTTAATAAATAAACAGCCGCATCTCCACCTGTGGCCTTTATATTTCTACAGCGCTCTTAATAGCACTGTTTAATAACTGAAACTCATAAATGGGCGCATACCTCATCAGGGACTTCATACCACATATGGGATATAAATGAATAACAGATTAATTACTCTACCGAAATACGCTTACGTAGATGAATATTTGGAAGAAAATTCCACTCACCTCTTCTGTAGGGCAGAGAATTCGTTCATGACTCATTCACTGAAGTATAAGATGCTGCGTACGAAATTCTACCTGATGGCAACCCTGATAGTACTATTAGCAGCACCGGCACGAACAAATTCGGCGCCCTAGGCAAATTATTCTAATGGCGCCCCATTTAATCAAATCGCAATGTAAAATACGCATTGCATCTTTTTTAATGAAATACATAATAATAACATATACATTACAGCAAATGGGGCACATCATACACTTTCACACAACGCTATTTTTTCATCATTTCTACATTTTGCAGTAACTAAATTAAGTACAACTGTTGATTTTTAAAATGTAGTCATTGAAGAAAAGGTGGTGGTTTTGTCGTAAATGGCGGAGGTTGTGTCACACCCGATTAATGTGTGGAGGAGGAGAGTGGCTTCAGCAAATGACAATTGCTCGAATATGTTTGTTGAAAACAGTTTGTATTCAGCCTTCACCCTGCCAGGCTTCATGATGTATATGTTAGTGCATGTCACTGAATAAAAGAATTAAGTCAACATATTCACTTAATAGCTTATATGCCCGTGCTTCGCAACGGTTGTTAAAAAGGGACCTGTGTATATCATGGTCCTTTGCGTTCCGGACGTAGGTCAGCAAAAACACAATCCTTGTTGGATAGCTCTGTCAATAAAATCAGTTCTCCTAGCCAAGATGTCAAATTTAAGTAGAAGTCATTGTCGAAGATGATGAATGTTCATAAAGTTTTTCATACTAAGAGTGAAATTAATTTATGTCCGTATTGCTGAACAATGTAAATTCAATGTTAGGTTGTGTTCATAAAGTTAAGAATGTCTGTTTGGCGTGAACGTCTGAAGACGTCTATCGTTGAGATGAAAAATACTGATACTAATAACAGCTCCATGTGTTGGTTCTATGGTGTAGTACTAAACTGTTTCTCTCATAGTAAGTGAATGCTGAAATATTAGTATGTTGCAGTGCTGCACTCGGGACAATGTACTTATTCTGTATGCAGTGCTCCCTATTATCGAAAACTCGACGAATGCTGAAAGTCTGGTAATTCAATGAACAGAGCAGTTCATGTCTGTTTAAATAAGACGTCATGGTGGTGTCAATGTGCGATAAAGTAAGTCTGGGTAATAGTAGAACGAATGGTGTCAGCTGATCGTCTGTATAGAACTTTCCGTTAAATATAGTATTTCCAGTGAATTGTCTTGACTGTGTTAGCAGCATCGGCCACTCTTTCAGCTAATACATGTCCCACGTCCTTCAGTAATTATTTCGTTAAGCACGAAGTTGAAATCGACCTTGTGTAATAGAACTATATATTCAGAAGTCGGATTATAACTATAAGTACAATTGTCTCTTCAAATGAAGACGCCTTTCTCTATCTTAATGTAGCCCGCACCAAAATTAGGTAATTACAAACTGAAATCACAATAATGTACCATACAATTATGAAAGCAGAGAGGTTTCTGATGTGTTTGTCGCTCGCGTGTGTATATTATCTCTAGTGGCAGGCACAGAGCAGAAATATCTCTGAAGTGAGCATTCAGATGCGCAGAACAGATTTTGTGTTCTCAATAGAGCTGAGTTTGAACATGACTCGAACTGTTCGAACAATTTACGTTTCAGTTCGGGAAATCTCGGGATATGTTCGAACATTCGATAACGACGCTATCTAGCAATGTCAGGAGGTACTATCTCTACGATTTACAGCGATGATATTCATAAATATTTTAGGCGCGGTGCAGTGAACTATATATAACGAAGATAGTGTCATTAATGGGGGTTAATAAGTGTGAAATGCAGACTGTAGTAGCTAGTAGGTGCAGGCTATAACTGAAAACAGTAACGAATTTAGTCTATACGTAAACGATAGCAATCGCGATTTAACAAAGTCTATTGGTACTACGTACACAGCAGCTCATGCACTGTTTATTCCGTGGTTTATTTTTATATGTCTTATTTCCGTTATTGGGTATTAAATTTCTAATGTTTTCCCTATTTCATATCTTTTTTAATCTTGTGTGTGATATTAAAAGGTGGTAACATTTTTATCTGTTACTGTATTGTCTGAACAGAGAATGGAATGGTCATTTGCAACCTATATATTAAAATCACATTATTGTAATTTCTACTTATGAAAGATTCACAGTCATGTAACATACTTCCAGAAACTACCTTTTTCGCCTTTTAGCGTTAGCTTTGCAGTAATTTGATGCAGTAGTTCTGTTATGGTATCAGATATTTTATCAATAGATCATATCTTGTAGTGATACAATCAAGTAACATACTTCCAGAAACTACCTTTTTCGCCTTTTAGCATTAGCTTTGCAGTAATTTGATGCAGTAGTTCTGTTATGGTATCAGATATTTTATCAATAGATCATATCTTGTAGTGATACAATCAAGTAACATACTTCCAGAAACTACCTTTTTCGCCTTTTAGCATTAGCTTTGCAGTAATTTGATGCAGTAGTTCTGTTATGGTATCAGATATTTTATCAATAGATCATATCTTGTAGTGATATTAGACAGGTCACGTATACACTGTTTTAAACAAAATTTACAGTTTTTCATAATGATACCCTTCTTTTCTTTTACACGTACTTGTACTTCCTATGAAAATAGTTCTGAGGAAAGACTTCAAAATTTCCCGCGTATCGTTTGTCATCTGAGTGTTCGAACAGTTCGATACTGTATCGAGTTCTCCGCTGTATCGGGAAATCCCGAGCATGTTCGAACGCTAGTATCGTTTGCCCAGCCCTAGTTCTCAATATTAAGGTTGATATGGGACGTGATATGGAGAAAAATATTCTAATCGCTGACTTCATCTTGGTCATTTTCTGGTCGGTTAAGACGGGTGACTAAGTGTAAACGGCCCATTTAGCGACGCTTCCTCAACTTTCTTGTGGCTTCTGACACATTTATTTATATATTATTTTATCTTATGTGGTTGATTGCGAAAAGGAGGTGGGACTTCCTTACAGTCAATACGGTACAAACCAATCGTAAGAGCAAATAAATGTGTGGAAAGAGTGGATTTGTCTCAATATCATGTGGTAATTCCACCTTAATGTTGAGAAGATGCACAGAACGCAATGCTCACTCCACAGATATTTCTACTCTATGTACAATTTAGTGGCTACACCTGTCGAAAGATGCACTTCTTTTCTTTCCATGACATTGCAAAGCATACGGGATACAGCTAGGCAGAAAAAAAATGTGTCCTACCTGGGTTAAATTTTACTTGCAGTAGCAGCGGTTTAGTTTGCTGTCGTTAGCAACGAACTATTCGCTTTAGGAGGAGGATTAAGTTACTGACCAGAAAAGCATAAATTATTTATTTCATCGTGAACATAAAGACATATTTCCCTCATTCTACGTGACAGATTTTTGAAAAAGCATTTAGTGGCCGTTGCCAACATTAGCACACAACGCCACCACTGTAAGTAAAATTGTACCCCTTCTTGAAGTGTATTACACCATATTTATGAGAATGAAAAATACGCAGCAACGCCATAATTAATTATATGATGTACTAAGTAACTAACATCACCTCACTTTGTCGTTTCTTGTACTATGGCGTTTTCGATGCATTCCTAAACATAACGCTTTCAGAATGTAATGAGGATACACCGAAATCAAAAAGGGAAGTACATAAATTTGATTTTCCTTGCAAAGAATTCTAATGTAAATTAGAGCATCGATAGACGCGAAGGAATGTCGTTATATTTTAAATTCTAATGTTCCCTGTCAAAAGAAGCAAACATATGTCGTTAAGCTGTGAATGTACAAAGTGTAATCAGCAATTCGCTGTTCAATGTTAGTTCGTATTTGCAGAGATAAGATTGCGGCTCTTAATTCAAAATACTTCTGTTACTGAGGGAATGCGCACACACGATCATGTATTGTTTCTTTGCGGTACTACAAAACCAACAGCCGGCCGCGGTGGCCGAGGAGACTGCGGCGATTCAGTCACGGTCCGCACGGCCACTACGGTCGCGGGTTCGAATTCCCCCTCGGGCATGGTTATTTGTGCCGTCCTTAGTTGTAGCTAGTTCATAAGTAGTTTTTACGTTTAGGGACTGATGACCCCGTTGTTAAGTCCCATAAGCTCTACAAACATTCGAACATTTTTTAACAAAACCAACAATTCTTAGAAAATGAATTTTTTTGTGTCGTACCTGGGTTAAATTTTACTTCGAGTGGCAGCGGTTTACTATGTTAACGTTGACAACGAAATATTCGCTTTAGGGAGGTCATTAATTTACTGATCGGAACAACATTAATTATTTATTTCATTATCAATACAACGAATTATTCCCCCCATTGTACATGACTGATTTTTCAAAAAGGATTCAACGGCCGTAAGAAAAGTCGTAGCCGTTGTTTTAGTGTATTACACCTTAGTTTTGTGAATAAAAAACGTAGCATCGACAAAGATCTTTGGTCTATTTATACTATGTAACAGCGCCTCTAGCGGATCTTTGCAATACTACGCTGCAATTCAAGCATAGCACACACCAGAAACTTCAAATTACGATATCTTTTCTTCCCCTGATCCTATTTTGATGAAATGAAGCTTATATGTTGCGCCAAGGTACTCTCAGTTGTCCTATGATTCGCCATGATAGTTCGTGTAGTACTCTTGGAGATTTGATGTACTGCACCATACTTATAAGCATAGTATACCTAAAAACTTCAAATTACGATATATTTCCTTCCTCTGATCCGATTTTGATGAAACCAAGCCTATGTTACTCTCCAAACTATTCTCAATTTACATGTGGAAATCCATGAATGTTCGTGTAGTACGTTTGGAGATTACCTTCAACAAATAGACATATACGATGGCTTTTAAGCAAATTATTAAATTATGATATCTTTATTTTCTGTGATCCGATTTTAATTATTGAAGCGTTTATGTAACCGCATGATGTTCTAAAGTTACGTGTGAAAACCCCATGAAAATTCGTCAAGTATGTTTGGAGATATACGTGTTCAAAGAGACGGACAGACATAACGGTCGGAGATAAAAAAAAAAAAAAAAATGAAATCACGATATTCTTTTTTTCCGTATTCCGACTTTTATGAAACGAAGTCTATATATTGTCCAGTTATGCTGAAGTTACCTGTGAAAACCCCATGCACATTCGTGAAGTAGTTTTGGAGAGAAGAGGTTTTTAATAGTTGAAAAAACAGACACGACGCTTACTGAAAATACTTAAAATTGTGATATCTTTTTTTCGTATGATCCGATTTTGATAAAATTATGCCTATATGTTGACCCAAACGTTTCTCATGTTTCCTGTGGAAACCACATGAAGATTCGTCCAGTAGTTTTGAAGATTGAAGGGAATAGCGACAGGCCTTCATTTACAGATTTATTAGTATAGATTATCGTGACAGTGGGGTGCAAGGCAACTTTCTCTAAGGCACATCTCACTATTGTTACAAAGTAATTATTACATGATTTATCTGATTCGTGAACCTATCTAAACCAGTGGCGAATGACGGACCCAATTTTTTCCTGGGGGGGGGGGGGGGGGTTACAAGCCTGAGGAGGTAAACATGTCCTTAAGGGCTTTGTGAGAGTAATGTTAAAACACACACACACACACATTATATATACAGGGTGTTTCACTGTGTTTGCCTCTGTAACTTATAAAATAATAGGTGACGGGAAATTTTAATGCGGTAGGTCAACACAAGAAATGTTACACTTTCTGCGGAGCTATGAACATAGTTTATTGTATCATTTTCCAAAGAGTTTCAGCACAAAGATATAATTTTTTAAATGGAACAATAGTTTTTTCTATCGTGCATTGGATTCGTTGAAACCAGCTGCAACCAAATCAATTTAAACTACATTCTTATCACTGTTAGTTTGGGAGCTCTTGAAATTCAGTTTTTTCACATAGTTAAATCCTTTAACTTTATTTACGTATGAGTAAATCATACACAATAGCTAATTTATCTCCCAAGCAACAAGGAAACAATAAATAACTTTTATTTATGTTTTTCGCAAATTACTGAAAGAAAAGAGCAAGAAGCAATTAAATGTAAGAATAACACAAAAATCCAAGTCACATATGTTAATTACAGGGATTTTGCATCTTTAAACTGAGAATTACGTGCAGCGCATAAGTAAAAGTTATTATTCTAATGGTAAGATTCTTCCCCCCCCCCCCCTCCCTTTCCTTCGTCTCTCTCTCTTTTCTCTCTCTCATTTTTCGTCGGGCCGTGTGGGGGGCACGTGCCCCTGTGCCCCCCCCCCCCCCTCCCGAATCCACCCTTAAATGGCATTATAAATAAATAGTGCGATGTAAGAAACATACCTTACAAGGCTCTGGGCAACGCTGAGCTTACATCACTATTTAGAAACAAGCACAGCGAAGTTGTTTCGTCCATTCACGGAAGAAACTGGACAGAAAATGCTGGGAAAGGTGTAGTCAAATAACGTAAAAAGATAACAGTGGAAACTCTTTCCAAAAGAGTGCGACAGAGATTGCAGTATACCCTGGTGTCGTGAAATGTACACTAACTGTTTCGCGTATATAGACAGACAGATTACAGCCGCTTTGTAAGATAGTTTCAGTTTATGTGCTAAATTAGCTGGTATTTGTGCCATATATGGGTACCAGAATTAGCGACAACAAACTGATCGAAAGTCTTTTACAGATTCACGAGGAATAAAGAAATGTAAGTGTGAATTCTAAATTAGAGGCCAGTGTCTGTCAATGACCTGATTTTATTTCGTTAATGTGAGAATGTCATTACCTGTAGCTTGATTTTTGTAATTTTTAGATGTAAACAGTGGGTTATTCGAAGCAGAAGATCAGATCTCGATTAAATATTTTTAAAAAGTGGACCGGGGCATTTACGTAAATCTCAGGTATTATGCTCAGATCACTTCATAGAGAAAAACTTTAGAAACAAAAATTTACTAAGTCATGGGGTAGGTATTGTTTGTAAAGCACTACGATAGCTTGTTCAACCCTCTGTCATGTTATTGCTGTTGCACATACCTTTTTCTCCTCTTTTCAGTATATGTCCAGGCTTTGTTCTTTTAGTGTTGCCTAATGCAAAGGAAAGTAGTTTCAGAGCAAGCCAAAAGAAAAGAAAGAGAAAAGATGAATTGAAGCCACAGGAATCCATCAGCATGCTGGCAGAAAGGGACCGTAGTGTCATCTCTAAAGTTAGAAAAAAACTGTGAAAAAAGTTTTTCATGAGTTGCTAGGTCTCGAACACTGCAGTAAACAGTGTGGAGTCATAGTGGAGTCTTTCCTACTTTAAGAACTGAGTTGTGTAATTTAAAACGAAGCGCAACAGTGATAAAAGTAGCCCTAATGTTTTTAGTTAGAAATAAATTGGTCCATAAACTGATCAGTTGGTGTGCTGCTGTAGAGGGTGTCTGCGGAAATTGTTTCCTCTAATTGGATAACAAATATTTTGCAGTACTGATTAAAGCAAGAGTAACTAAAATCAACAACTTACCTGCAACACGATCTTCAAAAAAGAATGGGAAGTTGCAAAAAATTATGCATATGTAGTCAACAATTTTTATAATACCTATTGTGTAATTGTTTGTGTCTTACAGATCGCGCACATTTTTTATATCATTATTATCTCACAGCTAAAATATTTGCGTCATGCGATAATATCCAAGTTATGATTCAATAAAGGCCCTCCTGCACCCTTTAGTTAACGAATGATAGCCAAATAAAGTCATAAAAGCTATTTTTTACGTAAGGTATACACGGTAGCAGAGTTGTACGGAACTAATGCATTCTGGCGTAAATTTCCGCTATTATATTTATACAGTATGTGGTATAGTCGATCAGTCTGTGCGTAAACTAAAGAGCGAACGGTTCTCTTGGGGGACGGGAAGGGTTTTCCCCGAAAAAAAAGTCTACAACAATAGTTTAGCAGACATAACATAAAGAGTCCCGAAACTCGCAATGATTTTCTGCAACTTCGCGACTGCAGCGCTGCCAAGCGGCCGGGTCGTAAAATCACACCGCGAAGCGATTGAGTGATGAATGTGTATTTGGACTGAAGCAGCATTTTCAAAATAACTTCGTATTTACGAGCTTTTGTGGCGTTACAAATTGTAGCAACTGTCAAAAATATAATTCGGAAATCACTCATTTAAAAAGGATGATCAGAAGTAACAGAATAATGTTATGAATAGCTGGT
The DNA here is from genome assembly GCA_026315105.1 of Locusta migratoria. Taxonomy (NCBI): domain Eukaryota; kingdom Metazoa; phylum Arthropoda; class Insecta; order Orthoptera; family Acrididae; genus Locusta; species Locusta migratoria. Next base: position 273,461,094 of record CM048744.1, on the reverse strand, counting down.
GTTGGTTTACTGTGGTTAGTTATACTTTCAGGCATAGAAGTAATTCTTTAACAATTCATTCACGTCCAAACTTCTGCTGTTAATGATAATCGCATACACTTGACCACTATTTCATAACATTACTGCTGAATAAAAGTAATGTATGAATGACTGCATTAGGTTCGTACCTCAGTTTCACAAAAATGATAACTCTGTATACTAACATATTTTGTCAGTTACGTACTAGTTTGATAAAGTGAATACGTAGTTACAAATAAATATGGCCATAGCTGTTAATGTTAGCACATCACATTCTTGAAGATAATCGGTTTGATACCTGTCAATTAGCTAAAAAATTATGATGGTACAGGAAAGGCACAGAAGCAAGGACGAGTTGAAAAGATGGTTTAAACGACGATGTAGAATCTAGTCCCTACAGTGTAAAAATCGTGTGTACTTTTCAAAACATTACAATGTCCGAAATTTGCTGAAACAAAACTCGTGCAACATGTCAGTGCGCATCGAGAATGCGAACATAATCATAATCAGTTCCTGTTATAAACTTGACCATATCAGGTTGCAATTCATTTCTGCTTTCAAATGGTTTCAGACGATATTAATATGACTCTGGTATTGTGAACTGTATGAATTACACGGCACTGGTAGTTTGTTAAATTATAGACTTCCATTAATAGAAGGAGTGATATTACATTAATGATGTTTTCGAATTTTTATTAGAAAGTTCAGTGACCAGGAACTATGAAAGTAACAGCATTAAAAACGGCAACTTCTCAGTTTGCATCATGCCATTCCACTGTTATTCCCTACCGGCCGCTTGGAGCGCTAGTATCGCATCAGCTGCAATTTTTTTTCCTAGAGAGTTTCGCGACTGTCTGTGATAGACTGTGCTGAAACTCTACTTACTGTTGCAAGTGCCCGCGGGCGAGGTGCGCTCAAATGACGGCGGTGGGGGTAGCTGACACTTTACTACTACTAAACTGAAATGCTTCGTCCTGTTCCAGTCTGCAGTCTATGGACGTTTAGTTCTACCCAAACGAAGATACATAGTTGGGAAAGCCCTCTCTTGCTTCACTTGATGAGACATAGCCCATCTCTCGGCAGAGGTGCAAACAATGTCTTCGTGCATCACAAAACTATACTTGCACCTAAGAATAATTACTTACGGAATCATTATGAACAACTAGAAGGGGATCTTTCTTACCAAGAAACTGCTAACCTGATGGCGGTAGTAATATACAGGAGGGCGTACGTAAAAAATTAATTGTATTTTCCCCTTTGTTTGTGTGTTTGAGTACAAGTGTAAGGCACGCCCTGTGTTATTTGACTTACTAAGCATTTTACTCTTTTTGTTACTACTGGTGATGTGTGTGGTCTTATGGCGAGTTCATTAGCGCCCATTGTACACTACAGAGACTGCAGAGCCCAGCTGGCCAGCTTTGATCACGGGATGATTAATTGCAAACTGCTACTCGTCTATTCATTAAACGCTAACTAGCAAAATTCTGAAGAGTCAAAGAGAATGCATGTAACATTGAGTTGCGTTCTGTCTCTTGCCTGTTGCTCTGTCCATGTATAGTACCCGGAAATTCATCGCTCCTGGAACCGCAGCACGAGTGCACGAGAGTTCGTCGCGCACGACAAATTTGCCGCCCCCCAAATTAGAGCTCCCTAGGGAATTGCCTAGTTTGCCTATATGGACGGGCCGGCCCTGACTATTAGTCGCTCTTGATTTATACTACTTCGCTGAAAAGTTTTTGTTCTTCATAGAGTAGCGAAATATCTCTTCACCTTACACACTTTTATAAGTGTTTGAACACTCATTTTTGGGAGTTTCCTTGCGTCACTAAAAGTCTCCTGCATATTATTTTCGAGCAGGAATTTCGGAAATGCAACACCGTCTAAGAGAGTTCTAAACTCATTCCTCGTGTGAAGCATCTGAAGCTCCGTTCTCAGCTTACTTCTTTCAAAGAGGGAATACATTTCGCTCTATAGCAACGTTTACGTGAATTGATGCATACGAAAAAACTTTTCAGAATTAAAAGACGTTAGCCCGTGAAGCTAAAGCTGTGCCGCCGCGCCGGGACGGCCGAGCGCATTGAGGCGCTATGCTGCGATGCGCGAGGCCGTTCCCCGTCGTGGGTTCAAATCCCCCTTCGGACATAGATGTTTGTGCTGTCTTTAGTATAAGGTAGTTCATAAGAAGTTTGTAAGTTTAGGAACTGATGACCCCGCAATTAAGTCCCATAAGCTTCAAAAACATTTGAACATTTTTTGAAAGCTGTGCCAGCTGTATTTATATCCCAAACTTCTTTAGTAGCAGCAGTTTTCGGAGTTTCGTCTTCATGAAACTGTATCTTCGCAGGAAATAACAGCTTTCATCACGTGCTGATATCCTATAAGACTCTTTTTAAAAAAAAGTATATATATTTGAACATTAGTAGGTCAACTACTCGTTTTTGTAAATGATTGTGATATATCATTGTTTGGCATAATATGAATAGACAACCAAATTGATATGCTGAGTGTTTAAAGTCAGGAGGAGACCTCTAGCTTGAATAATTTTAGTAATTTGCCGAGATATAAGCTCAATTTAGTCCAGGCGTTCTACAAATCACTCTCTATTTTCGTACACAACTTACACTGTTTTTAATTAAATTTTCACCTCTTCATGGAAACATGAGAGACTTTCCTATTCACTATGTCGGTTAACAACGCTGTTTACAGCGAAAAACTATGAAAAATCCACAGAAGTTGCCAAAGGTCAGCAAGAAAATAATAATAACAAATAAATAAAAAATAAAAAAACATCCAGAATCTGACTCTTCGCCTGAGATAAAATCAGAACATGGGCGTATCAATGGCATTTCTATAATGCCTTCGGAAGAGTCCGCATGCCTGAACGAGTCGACTCATTACAGTTGTTCCATCGTAGCTCGGACAAATAAATTATCCACATTTTCAAGCATTCTGCTAACTTTTTGCAAGGTATCCCGAATATATATTTATTATTATATAAATTGACTAACTAATGCTGAGTATTGAGTAATTGCAAAACTGAGCTTCTACAATCAAACAATGTGGTGACTCCTACCACTGAGTTAAGCCTAATAAAATTGATTAACATGCACAACGGAAACGCCCGGAGAAACAAATATACTGCAAAATTATGGCCCTGTTGAAAGTACTCCCGAAGGGTACAACTAATTAACTTGAATAATGAAAGGAAGAGGCAATCTGACTTCGACACAGAAAAAAGAACAAACTTTGACTTCCCTTGAGTATTCTTACTACACAATTGGAAACTTGAAACAGCAAGTAGCTCGCAGAAGGTAGGATCATGACGTTTTTGATAATAGTATTAAGATATGCAAGAATGATTGATAGGTAATAATGAAGTCAAACAATAATTTAAAAAAATGAAAAGAAATAAAGGAGGGGGAAACTAACTGAAGAAAATGAAATCGCTGAAAGGAAATTCAAAAATCATAAATCGTATATTATTAAATAAAACTAACATTACAGGAATAAAAAAATCATGGACTACAATAACGACGTGCCGCAATACATACCTCATCGATTATCAATAAAGCGTTTAGTTGATGATATCTCCAGGATTAATATTCTTAAAGTACAATTGGTCTTCAAATACAAATATACATATTCCGTATATACATACATCGGCATACAACCCACATCACAACTTCTCTCCATTACAACTCAGTACTTTGCATTTCTTTCACCTCTGGCAATGTTGCTGATGTGAAAAATATCGAGTTCCACGTTCAACTGTAGGCCCACCTATAACTGGCTGGGTAAGTCAATTCGTAGGTCGAAGGAAGGCAACGGCATACCACCTCCAAACGGGACCATGCCTAGTAAAGCACTGTGGTGTTCAAACGAAACTTCGAACTGTCGGCTGCTTTACCTTTTTTTACATAAAGACTGCCTTCATCAACAGCTTTTCCTTACTGCTATTGTGTAACTCTGGCGCGCTACTGCTCTATCGCAGGCGGAGCGATCATTCTCAAATCGAACGATACCTCCAAAAACTACTGGGCCGCCGGCCGCGGTGGCCGAGGAGACTGAGGCGCTTCAGTCACGGTCTGCACTGCCACTACGGTCGGGGGTTCGAATCCCCCCTCGGACATGGATATTTCTGCCGTCTTTAGGTAGTTCATAAGTAGTTTGTAAGTTTAGGGACTGATGAACCCGTAGTTAAGTCCCATAAGCTTAACAAACATTTGAACATTTGAACTACTGGGCCACTTACAATGTTTATCTGTGGCCAGATCACAAAATCAACTACATTGAATATCTTTACAGTAAAATACGTACAAAATAGCTTAAGTACAATGCAGAATAACAAACAGTACAAATAATCAGAAATAATATAAATTATCAGAAAAGTTTACTTAACTTTATAAGTACCGGGTAAGCACTATTGCGGCTTACAGGGAACGTACACAAACTGAAATATTACAGAATATATAGGGAACCTAAGGACCTTACAATTTCTGCATAATGTTCACAACTAGTGAGGAAAGTCAGAAACATTTCTAAAGATTTACATTTTTTTGTCTCTGTTGTGGCTTTCAACAGCTTGTTCAGAAGTAATGTCAGATTCTTTCCTCATAACGTGTTTCACAAAACTATTGTTCTCTAGCAATGCAGTCAAATTTTACTTAAACGGCACAAATTTTTTATTATTATTATTATTATTATTATTATTATTATTTTTTTTTTTTTTTTTTTTTTTTTTTTTTTTTTTTTTTTTTTTTTTTTTTTTTACCTTCTGTGATAAATGTCTGATATCTTCAACGTCGTTTCACATCTTTCATTTTCTTTTGCAAACAACAAAGACAGAAACAGTACAATTTGTTTCTATTGACACGACCGTATATCCAATCCACATTTCTGTAAATGTTTAATTTCAAAATTCTTGCCATTTTTCTTTAATTTAGTTAGCAGTTTCCTTAGGAAACTCGATATTCAAAATTGGTCACCCTTTGTCACTGATACGGAACTTATCTTCAAGCGATACAGAAGAGAAATTAGTTTCCCTAAGCCTCTGCAATGGGGAAACCTAATTTACGTAGTGTGACTTTAGTATAAATATACCATGGAAATAATTATGTTTTTCCCACATTTACCATTATTTTGGAAACTTTTCAAATTTGTCTTCCATACAAATCTTGATCTGTCAATTATGAATATATCACATTAAATGTTGTTGACTTCAAAAAAGGCGTATTGAAATTTGAAAAAAGCCGGCTGGTGGGACTTTGTTGAAACAGCTCCGTCGCTCTCTGGCGGCGGCTTGTCTGGCATGGCCCGGGTCGCCTCGCGGCTTATGACGCTAGCGTGAAGAATCGGTCAACGATGATGTCGGAGTACGGGGCCCGGGGTCGGCCGTTGTTCAGACGTCGCTGTGAGCAGCACAGACATTGCGCGCTACCGCTGACCACTACACTCCATCCGATGACGAGGGCGACGTGTGGCACAAACGATCCCAACATCCAGCGGCGACCGACCATGATGACGAGTGAGACAGGACGGCTGTGGCCGACAATGATGAATGGCACAGACTGGACAGCGTATTACCGCCCCTTTGTGACTTTTGCCCAGCGGATGTCGTCCAGAGCACACCTCTCCAGTGGTTTAGCAGTAAATTATCAGTTGTAAGTGTAACCGGCTTCTCTCTAGAAGCTACATATTTTTACTTTTCAGTGCGTTTTCCCTTCAGTTCATTAAATTTATTGGGTGCTCGCGTTTTTATTTGATTCATATTCACGTTAAATATCTGATTAGTGTATTATTCCACCGTGTAAATCGCGTCGCGACAGTCGTCTGTCTTTATTTTCTGATTAGAAGCGACATATAGTATTTGGATTTTCGTCTGCACTTTCTCGTCTCAATTTGTAAATTTATACTGTGCTCTCGTGCGTATTAGATTCACATCCGCGTTTTAACAAACAGTGTAGTTTTCCTTTGAACACATCGCGACTGTAGTTTTTGTTGCCACTGTAATCATGAATAGGGACTGTGACTGCTGTGTGCGGATGTAGTCTGAGCTGGTGACACTTCGCTCCCAGCTTCAAGCTGTGTTAACCTCGGTTGCACAGTTGGAAGCTGCGATCGATGGGCGTGATTGTTGTTGGCCGGCGGTGGGGACCGAACGGAATCCCGTCGACTCCACCGATCGGCCTGCGGCAGCGACATGCCCTGAAACTGCTAGCAGTGAGGCAGACATCCCACCCGTGGTTGCGTGGGAGGTTGCTCCAGTGCGTGGCAGGAGGCGCAAGACATTCCGGGGGCCGATCGTGAGGCCTCCCTGGTTCGTCTTGCGAACAGGTTTGAGGCGCTGTCTGCTCAGGACGACGTTCCTGAGTCGGATGGTGTCTCTCACCCTGTCACCACTCAGCCTGCAAGATCCGGGCTTTCACAGAGGGTGGGTTTACTTGTAGTTGGGAGCTCCAACGTTAGGCGGGTGATGGAGCCCCTTAGAGAGATGGCTGCCAAGGAGGGGAAGAAAGCCAACGTGCACTCCGTGTGCATACCGGGTGGAGTCATTCCAGATGTGGAACGGGTCCTCCCGGATGCCATGAAGGGTACGGGGTGCAGACAGCTGCAGGTGGTGGCTCACGTCGGTACCAATGATGTGTGTCGTTTCGGATCTGAAGAGATCCTCTCAGGTTTCGAGCGGCTAACTGAAGTGGTAAAGACTGCCAGTCTTGCTTGCAAGATGAAAGCAGAGCTCACCATCTGCAGCATAGTTGACAGGACCGACTGTGGACCTCTGGTACAGAGCCGAGTGGAGGGTCTGAATCAGAGGCTCAGACGGTTCTGCGATCGTGTAGGCTGCAGATTCCATGACTTGCGCCATCGGGTGGTGCGTTTCCGGGTTCCGCTGAATAGGTCAGGAGTCCACTATACGCAGGAAGCGGCTACACGGGTAGCGGGGGCTGTGTGGCGTGGACTGGGCGGTTTTTTAGGATAAAGAGCTTCGGGGAAATAGAAAATGGGCAATCTCAAAGGGTTCAGGTGGATCACAGGAGAAATGTAGATCCGGAAACTATCGGTATAACAGTTGTAAATTGTCGTAGCTGTGTCGGGAAAGTTCCAGAACTGCAAGCGTTAATAGAAAGCACCGAAACACACATCATTATAGGCAGCGAAAGTTGGCTCAAGCCGGAAATTAATTCAGAAGAAGTATTTTCAAAAGATCTATCGGTATTCAGAAAGGATAGATTAAACAAAATAGGTGGGGGCGTGTCTGTCGCCGTCAAAAGTAGTATTTCATGTAGCGAAGTTGAAGTTGATAGTTCGTGCGAGCTATTATGGGTAGAGGTTGTACCCGAAAATCGTAAGAAGTTAATAATCGGTTCCTTTTACCGGTCTCCCGACTCTGACGATACAATAGCAGAAAGGTTCAAAGAAAACCTGAGTCTAATTACAAAAACGTACCCGACTCACACGATAATAGTAGGTGGTGATTTTAATTTACCCTCGATCTGTTGGCGAAATTATATTTTCAAATCAGGAGGTAGGCATAAAACATCGTCCGAAATTGTACTCAACGCAATCTCTGAGAATTACTTCGAACAATTAGTTCATGAGCCAACTAGAATTGTAAATGGATGTGAAAACACACTTGATCTCTTAGCAACAAATAATCCTGAGCTCATAACGGGCATCAAAACGGATACAGGTATTAGTGAACACAGAGCTGTCGTAGCGAAATTGAATATCGAAAGTCCCAAAGTTACCAAAAATAAACGCAAATTATATTTGTTCAGGAAAGCAGATAGAAACAAAATACATTGCTTCTTGAAAGACACCTTCCACTCGTTTCTAACACTAAACGTAGGTGTAGACCAGATGTGGCTCAAATTCAAAGAAGTGGTATCGACAGCAATTGAAAGTTTTATACCTAATAAATTAATAAAAGAAGGAGGCGATCCCCCTTGGTACACAAAACAGGTTAGGACACTGTTGCAAAAGCAAAGGAAAAGGCATACTAAATTTAAACGAACACGAAATCCCCAGGATTTGCGATTGTACTCAGAAGCTCGAAATTTAGCGAGGATTTCAATGCGAGATGCCTACAACATTTATCACAACGAAACTCTTTCTCGTAATTTGACTGAAAACCCAAAGAGATTTTGGTCATATGTTAAATATACTCGGGGAAAGTCACAAACAATACCTTCACTACGTGATAGTAATGGCGATCCTGCCGATGACAGCGCTACTAAAGCAGAGTTACTAAACTTAGCTTTTAGAAACTCATTCACTAAAGAAGACGAAACCAATATTCCAGATTTCGAATTACGAACAGATGACGTAATGAGTAACATAGAAGTAGATATCATCGGAGTACTGCAGCAACTAAAATCACTTAACAAGTCTTCTGGTCCGGATTGTATACCCATTAGATTTCTATCTGATTATGTTGAAGCGATAGCTCCTTACTTAACAGTCATATACAACCGCTCTCTCATAGAAGGATCTGTACCAAAAGATTGGAAAGTTGCACATGTCACACCTGTAATCAAGAAAGGCAGTAGGAGTAACCCACTAAACTACAGGCCTATTTCATTGACGTCAATTTGCAGCAGGGTTTTGGAACATATCCTGTATTCAAATATTATGAATTATCTCGAACAGAACGATCTATTGACCCAAGGTCAACACGGATTTAGAAAATATCGTTCATGCGAAACACAACTAGCTCTTTATTCACACGAAGTGATGGGCGCTATCGACACAGGTTCGCAAATCGATTCCATATTACTTGTTTCCAGAAAGCTTTTGACACCGTACCTCACAAACGGCTTTTAATCAAATTGCGTGGTTATGGTATATCGCCCCAAATTTGCGATTGGATAGAGGATTTCTTGTCAGAGAGGACACAGTTCGTAGTAATCGATGGTAAGGCATCGACTAAAACAGCGGTGATATCGGGCGTTCCACAGGGTAGTGTTATTGGTCCTCTGCTATTCCTTATTTACATAAACGATTTAGGGGAAAATCTAAGTAGCTCTCTTAGGTTGTTTGCAGATGACGCCGTCATTTACCGTCTAGTAAAATCATCTGAAGATCAAAAACAACTGCAGAACGATCTGAATAAGATATCAGTATGGTGTAAAAATTGGCAATTGACTCTAAATAATGAGAAGTGTGAAGTCGTCCACATGAGTACGAAAAGAAATCCGTTAAACTTTGTTTACAACATAAAGCAATCAAATGTGAAGGCCGTAAGCTCCACAAAATACCTAGGAATTACTATTACTTCAGACCTAAACTGGAAAGAACACGTAGACAATATCGTGGGAAAGGCGAACCAGAGACTGCGTTTTATTGGCAGAACCCTTAAAAGATGCAACAAAACTACTAAAGAAACTGCATACACTGCGCTTGTCCGTCCATTTTTGGAGTATTAGAGCCCAGTGTGGGATCCTTATCAGGTGGGTTTGACGGAGGACATCGAAAGAGTCCAAAGAAGGGCAGCTCGTTTCGTATTGTCACGATACGGGGGAGACAGCGTTACGGAAATGATACAGGATCTGGGATGGGAATCATTACAACAACGGCGCTTATCGCTGCGGCGTGGGCTACTTTCGAAACTCCAATCGCCAACATTCTCCTCCGAATGCGAAAATATATTGTTGACTCCTACTTATATAGGTAGAAATGATCATCAGAATAAAATAAGAGAAATCAGAGCTCGAACAGAGAGATTCAGGTGTTCTTTCTTCCCGCGCGCTATTCGAGATTGGAATGGGAGATAAATAGTATAATTGTGGTTCGATGAACCCTCTGCCAGGCACTTAAATGTGATTTGCAGAGTATCCCATGTAGATGTAGATGTAGACCTATGACAAGCTGGATAGTGACCTTTAAACACATCACTACCCCGCTGAATTCGGCACTGGAACCTTCCAGATAGGGTCATGTGTGGAAACCGTCTGGCTAGGGCCGATGTCAGCGCGCAGTATCGTCAAGCGGCCAGAGCTTCTGTTACTGTAAGCCGCTGACTCTGCCAGGCGACTAATCGTCTTTTGTCAGCCGTTGTCTTTGCGACACTGTGCCGGTTACTGCAAGAGCTGCATACTGGTTCTAATGAACCTAATGATTTGTACCTTGATAAGAAATAAAAAAATAAAATAAAACAGAAAAAAGTTGATTACACAAGTACGATGTCTTCCTCACCACTCGCACCGCGTTTCGCCTCTTCTAGGCATCATCAGACGTTTTCCGCAGGAGTCGCTCCCCGGCCACGACTGCGGTCTGCTTAAGGACTCGCTACCTTGCCATTTTCTAGTACCTGGCAAGATAGCGAGGCTTAAGCAGACCGCAGTTGTAAGTGTAAGTTTCGGAATTAAAAAGAAAATTGACAAATTGACATGAATTGACAGTAACATACGGTATTTTACATAAGCACTGTCAAAAGATACTAATTTAACTTAATACAAATCCCATTTTCTGTGAAATTTCGAAAGTACGAGGCGAGGTACTGGCGGAAGTAAAGTTTTGTGAGGTGGCATCGTCAGCCGTGTCGGGAGAGCTCAGTCGATGCCGGGCCCCGTGTCTCAGCGCGCCCGGTCAGGGGATGAACGCCCCAAATATTGACCGAACAACAACGAACAAACTTAACCAACGACCGCAAAGCATATATCTCCCTGATAAAAGGGTCGGTAGATCGCTTGCCCGCGAAAGGCAAAGGTCCAAAGTTCGAGTTCCGGCACACAATTTTAATCTGCCAAGAAATTTTGATATCAGCACACACTCCGCTGCAAAGTGAAAGTTTCATTCTGGAACACATGTTCTGAACATAACTTTAACAAAATCGTAACAACAATCTAAGTCAATTATTTTAGTGCTTCCCCTGAGAGGGATTTAGTTGCTGCATTTGTGATAGTGTCCGTGAGCTTACACACACACACACACACACACACACACACACACACACACACACACGAGTATATATAGAAATTACAGGGATTTAAGTGGCGGAGCACAGTTTTTATCTAAAGCCGAACAGGCAGCCATTGTGTGTTCATTGCACAGATTTTATTCAAAGTTTAGCAACAGTCTACCATAGAAGTTTAAGCTGCCACAAAGTGGCATTCCTGTTCGCTGCTCGACGTAATAATCGGCTTCCAACAATGAGTAAGGCGCCTCTGCGTGCCAGCCGTGGGCATGGCAGTGTTCGTTTGAATCAGGCGGTGGCAGTTTCGCAGGTTTTTACTATAGCGAGTTACTCGTGGTCCTGCTATTTCGTATGCCCTTTCTTCCCCTTTTCTTTTGGAGTAGAAGATTCTTCAGAGGGCAGTCGCAGCGCGGTAAGTACCCATTTATTCATAATTTGGCAGTTAGGCCCGCTTGCATGCTGCACGTTCCTCGTTGATTCTGTCTCGCTATTTTGGCCTTACGGATTCAAATGTTTGTAATCATATGGGACCAAACTACGTTGGTCATCAGTCCCTAGTCTTACATACTACTAAGTTAAACTAACCTAAGGACAACACACACATCCATGCCCGAGGGAGGATTCGAACCCCCGACGCGGGAGGCCGCGCGATCCTTAAAGTGGCGCACCAGACCGCTCGACTACTCCCGCGCGGCCAAACTTACAGAATCCGACGATATAATATGACGGTTGATCAGTTCCTATTTGCACACAAGTCACATCACTGGTTAGTTTTGAGTGTAACAGTCTATTGTTTTATCTGCACATTGTAGTTTCTCAAATTTCATCACACGCGTAGCACTATTGAAAGTGTCCAACGTTGAAATTACATATTTATTTATCAACTTGCGGTTTAATTGTTTAATGATAATCATAACTTCATTTGCTGAGTGCTACTTACCGTAGTCCATTCTTAAGATTCTTCGTGATTAGATCACTTCACCAATACGTTTGTTTATAATGATTATTTCACATGACGTAAGTCTGACGTTTAAAGTTTGAAATGTTGTAAGTTTTTAATACGCACTTTAGTTTTTTGGGTGTCCCCCCTTCTTTACATAAACACATGTCCTTTCACTGACATTTTATTGCTTTGGTTTTGACAGCACTATTCACTGTCCTATCAGTTTGTAATAGTATTTCACACGCGTTTGTTTAGTTTCCACAGGCTAAGTTTTAATTACAATTAAACATTAGTTATATACAAGATTATTAACAGCATAGGTTGTTTTAAACATGTCTTTATCGCAGTGGAGTGGCCGAGCGGTCTAAGCCGCCTTCTTAAGGAGCGTGCGTTTGCTCGCCGCTGGAGGTTCGAGTCCTCCTTCCGGCATGTATGTGTGTGTGTGTGTGTGTGTGTGTGTGTGTGTGTGTGTGTGTGTGTGTGTGTGTGTTGTCCTTGGGTTAGTTTAACCAAATAGCTTATAAAGATAACTATTTGGTTTAAGTAGTTTGTAAGCCTAGGGACTAATAACCATAGTAGTTAAGTCCCATAGATTTACAAACATTTGAACAATTTCGAAACATGTCTGTGGTAAAGTTTTTTGACAAAACTCTGTTGATACACAAGTCACGCGTTTTTTTTAAGGTCATATTCTTTGACTATAATTGTTTAAGAATTATTTTCTTTAAGCTTATCGTATGTCTCAGCTTATGCTCATGTCAGAGATTAGTGGGAGGTCATCTTTGTTTTCAGCAATACCGATCCCCACTAACACGGGGCTATCGTCAATATTTTTTGCTGTTTATTTAAACCAGTAGGAAATTTACGAAGAAATTATTTCTCTTCAGGACAAAGTCAAATTAGTTCTCTTGGTCTTAATGCGCGGTTGGTCAGTGTCGGTAACATGTGTGATATCTAGTGTACAAAATTTGTAAATAACATTTCAGGTAATCACTCCCAAATAAAAGGTATACATAAACAGGTAACGAAAGACATTTGCAGGTACCGGTAGAGACAAGGTCAGACTCGTGATCTGATTTGGTGCAGACGGCTCGTACCAATTAGTACGAAAGGATAAAGGTTAAGATTTAGGAAGAGAGAGAGGAGGGCGTTATTATAGTTAGAAATATTGCTATATGAGCACACAATATAAATTAAGCACATTAATGAAATATTTATTGAAATACTATTCTAGATTACTACGTAGAACAAAATTCTGCCTGCTGCCGTGGCCGAGGGGACTGAGGCGCTCCAGTCACGGTCTGCACGGCCACTACGGTCTGGGGTTCGAATCCCCCCTCCGGCATGGATATTTGTGACGTCCTTCATATTAGTTAGTTCATAAGTAGTTGTAAGTTTAGGGGCTGATGACCCAGTAATTAAGTCCCATAAGCTATACAAACATTTGAACAAAATTCTACGTCAGCATAAATCAGATGAATGTCTCACATAGCAAAGTGTCCTCGCCCTTCTCGTACGTCGCCTCGCGTGTTTCATGCTGTCTGACCCAGTTCTAAAATAAAATGTGGTGTGCAGTATCAGATACTATCGGTTTGGAAAACATCGCTTTCAGGGTATTTATTAACTGTCTCATATTTGTAATCGTCGAAACAGTCTAACGTAAATCGTTGTAAATATTTTTGCACTTCCGACGCTGAGATATCAAATCTAAGTTTTCCGTAGCGACGACAGCGACACAATTTTCGTTGAAGTTGACAGCTTAAAAAGAACTCTCACGCTATTGCTAATCCTAATAATCGATCCTGAGTTCGAAGGTGATCTTGGTGCCGCAGCTTTTACTGCCATTCAGGTAATTTAACTTCTTGGTAAATATACTTGAGGTAAATAATAATGTGGCGCAACCTTGCAAAATGATGTCATCTAAAAATTGGGCGTTTCCGTGTTAGCATCATCATTTATTGCATTCATGGGCCTTTAAGGCCTACAGCAGAATAAAAAATGGTACAACCACAGCTATAAAGGAATAAAGACTGCACATTATAAAAAGGTATACATTACTAAAATGAAAACAAATTAAAAATAAAATATCAGTCAGTCGCAGTATCAATACAGGACATATTTATTGCAGATGGCGGTCCAACGTTGTCGGTCCCCAGCCTCATCTTCTACCGCTGTCGGCTTCACTTGTTTGAGGACTGCCAATACCCGAGCCCTCGATCAAATCTTCGGTCTTCTCTTTTGGCGTCTTCCAGCAGGCTGGGAACGGATAACACGGTTTGGGAGGGATTCGTCGGCTCGGAAGGCTTTCCATACCGTTGGTAAAGGTCTTCTTTTGCTCTTCGTTCTCATTTACCTTCTATAGTGTACGGGTCCATATATTTTTCGCAGATTGTTTCTTCAGTTGTTGCTGAAGTTCCCCAGGTTTCACAACCACATAACACTACCGGTCGTACTAGTGTCATGTACAACCGAATCTTTTTCTTTGATATTCGTCTGGATTTGAAAACATTGTTTATGCGATTAGCGTTCGTTATTTGTTGTTGCACCTTTTTCGTTACTTCATTTTTGCTGGTCAATATGGATCTCAGGTATTTGAATTCTTTCATTCGTTCGAAAGCATGCCCAACAACAATAATGGAAAGAGGAAGAGCTCGACGTCGTGAGATAACTAGATACACCGTGATACACCGTGAAGTGTCAGCACTTACTAGCTCCTGGATGTCGCCAAGGATTACAACATCGCCAGCAAATGCCAGGGTTGTGCCTGTTTCCACCATATCTATTTCTCTGTTTTGAACATAATAGCGGCTCACATTTTGTTAACATGCTTCATTATTCTTATAGATCACATGCTTTGTGATTTTTATCAAAATCGTTAACACCTGTCCTATCTCATAGGTGATCAAAAATTAATTAACCTGTTCCTAATGATATACGGAGTTCCTAACAATTTGTCGAAGTTATGTTAATAAATTGTGCTTTAAAAATAGATAGTAGAAGGCGATTCTCTGCAGTGTTGAAAATGGCTGTGATATGCACTCACAATGGGGGTGCCCGGGTGTTTTATACTGGGGCCACTGTTGTTTATATAAACGATATGACTACTAGTGCAACAGGTAATTCAAAGATATTTCTTTTTGGTGATGACACTAATTTAGTAGTGAAGGATGTTGTTGGCAATATTGATGCAATATATATAAGTTCTAGGCTTATAGAAAATAAATTGACGTTAAAACACAATAAGAAGTTTTGTTGTTGTTGTTGTTTCTAACACATAATTCAACAAAAACTGACATTTGTTACACAGACTGAGCACATAAGTGAGACCGAACAATTATAATTTATTGGCGTGCAGATAGATAGTAAGCTGTTGTGAAAAGCCTAGTTGCGGCGGAGAGGCCGAGCGCATTAAGGCGCTATGCTACGATGCGCGAAGCCGTTCCCCGTCGGGGGTTCTAATACCCCCTCGGGCATGGATGTTTCTGTCGTCGTTAGTATAAGGTAGTTCATAAGTAGTTTGTAAGCTTAGGGACTGTTGACCCCGCAGTTAAGTCCCTTAAGCTTAATAAACATTCGAACATTTTGGAAAGCCTATGTTCACGAGCCTTTTTTAGAAACTAAATGCTGCGTTGTTTACCATTCGAGCAGTTTCTGAAATAATTGATACTTCAATACTAAAAGTTATCGACTTTGTTTATTTTCATTAGCTTATGACGTATGCTGTTATTTTTTGGGTTAAATCCTCTGGTTCGAAAGGGGCATTTATTGCGCAGAAACTGGCGGTCCGAGCAATATGTGAGTTACGCTCGTGTACATCTTTGTCGACCCCTGTTTAGTAGCCTAGGAATTCTGACATTGATCTCTCAATACATATTATTTATGAATAAAGAACAGTCTAGAGTGCAATAATTTATTTCATTCAACTAGTTTCAGTCTTATTTAGACCATCTTCAGGAATTTTGACTCCATCGATGTTGTGGAGCTGGCAGGTAAGTGGTAGCCTTCCATGAATGGCAGGAAGGTAAAAAGAAAGAGCGCAGAAACAGGAAGAGAAGCGTTTGGATGCGATCGTGGTGTCAAAGAAGGGAAGGAGGAAGGGGGGATATATGGAATTCTCGTGAACGGACTCCGACCTGAAGACCCAGATGCATTTAGGAACTTCCTACGAATGAACAAGTCATTTTCGACAAGTTGTTCAAATCACCACACTTTAGGATGGTAAACTTCAGTTGCAGAAAACCCACTCTTTTCGCTCTGGCTCTTTGGTCATAAGTCCCTAGGCTTACAAACTACTTAAACTAAGTTAAACGAACCTATGGACAACACACACATCCATGCCCGAAGGAGGATTCGAACCTCCGACGCGGGAGGCCGCGCGTACGATTTTAATTGCTAGTATTGGAAACAAGTGACATAACCTAACCACCTTACACATTTTGCATACGAGGGTTGTAACAGTGGCACCACTGCTGTGGAGATACTACGCAATGGAATCTACTATTGTCGCTGATAGCACACGTAGTTGACATACCTACCTTACCTCCGAGAAAATGGACTCGTACGTCCCACGTCACCAGCGTGCGCACAATTAAAGGAAACAGTCACTTTCGAGCGGGCGGTCTAACTTAGCGGTGTCACTAACGCATTACGTTCCTCCACGGCAGACCGTCAATGCACAGTATTACTACCCATTTTTGGAGCATCACCTGCGACCAGCTTTGCGAAAGAAGCGGCAAAACTTTCTGCGCAACCCACCCATCATTTTGCACGACAATGCGCGGACGCCTACAGCGAAAGCTGTGGCTGCTCTGTTCGGTCAGTAGGACTGGGAAGTACTGTACCATCAACCATACTCCCTGGACTCAAGTCCTTGTGACTTTTATTAGATTCCGAAGATGAAGGAACCACTTCTTGGCATTCGCTTCAGAACTGTTCTAGAGATTCGTTAGGCAGTAGACCGCTCCATTCTCACCATCAACAGAACAGGCTATGCTAACGGTATACTACGCCTTCCACTTCGTTGGCAACTGGCTCTAAACAACGCTGAGGACTTCTTTGAAGGACAGTAACAGATGCAAACATGTGACGCTTTTCTATCGGTCGTGAAGAAATAGTTGCCTCTATTTAAATTCCAACCCTTGTATTTCCACTAACGTCATAGGGAATAGTTTTCTGAAGTAACTCACTACTTAAAGGGAAAGTATTGACTACACAAAGCAAACAGTAAGAACAATAAGTGGCGTTCAACGACGAACGTTACGTAGCTGCCTTTCAAGCAACTATACATTTTAACCTCTTGCACATGCATTTTCGTATGAAATTCAAGAATTGTGAATAATAGTGACGCCCATACCTACAACACTAGACGAAAAATTACGTATATTACAAGGTATTGGAATCTGTCAGTGACCCAGAAATGGGTGCTCTCTAACATAAAGTGCATAACAGCAATCAAGGCAAGTTTTAAATCTGACTTAATGTCACTTCCACATCTGTATCATATCAAACTTCTATTTATAAGATGGCAATATGAAAAAAATATTTAAAGTGTAGTTGCATGAGTAAAATGTTGACACTAATCATGTATACATATCCTTTCAACTAACTCGTTTCTCGTCATTTCGATAAATGAGTCATCAGATGACCTATAAAACATGTAACAGTCTAAGTAACAAACAACAAACGAATGAACCGTACCATCCACGGTTTCAGTATAACGCACGAGAAGACGACTATTAATAGTTTTTTTATTTCTTTTAATACCCTTTCATTCCTTTTAAATACTATTTTGACGTGCGGGCAAAAAAAATTCAGTATTAACTACGGTTACCATATAATATATTCTTTTAGTTTCCATGCGTCCGACGACCTCATTTATCAAATTCCGTTCATTTTATTAACCGTATGCCAGGTATCTTTTTCGTTATTTTTTTTAACGTCTGCAAATTCATTTATCTTTATCTTCTAACAGTATTAGTTCTGAATTCTTTTCTCGGGTGTCTTTTGTTTATTTCCCCAAAGTAAAAGTAAAAAACACAAAGCGCTGACACTGTCTGGAATATATGAAGCTCGGAAATTCTCTCGGCCTGGAAAGGGGCGATCAACGTGCCTAGAGGTATTTCTGTGGGAATTTCTAATTTAGCCTAAATTCCATTCTTGACGCTCCTTGTTGGAAGCTAACGATGGCATTTCTACAGAATGTACTCTAATTAAATGGTGAACATTTGGGTACATTTGCTTACCCCCACAATAAATGGACATAAAAACGCTTAGTTTACAAGCCGAGGATATCCACAGAAATTTCTAATACTAGGTAGCGTTTTTATTTACTGATGTTGCATTTCCCTCGCCTCCTCGCGACATAGGCGGATGGCGGGTGTGTGCACAGTTGCATTCATTTATTTATTCAACAAAACATTATTTTTAATAAGTTGTATAATCAAAGAAAGGGATATGATGAGTTTGGAATTACACTGAAATATCTTTAGTAATCGAATGTCTTGCTGTGCATGTGTTAGTGACGCGAGCCGCGGCGGAATGGCCGAGCGCATTGAGACGTTATGCTCCGCTGCTCTAAGCCGTTCTCCGTCGGGGGTTCGAATCCTCCCTCGGGCATGGATGTTTGTGCTGTATTTGGTATAAGTTAGTTTATAAGTAGTTTGTGAGTTTAGGGACTGATGACATAGCAGGTAAGTCTCATAAGCTTATAATTACAAACATTTGAATATGTTTTGCAGTGACGCGAACCCTTTGGACGATTAGTGGATCTGCGTTATAATGTCAAAAATGTTGTTGCAGCATATATGCTACGTAACACATATACTATGCGAGTGTCTCAGAAACATCAGTAAATATTTTAGAAAGTTGTAGTATAAATTGCAATATCAGATCCATATAATATGCGTCTAATTTTTATTTTAGTACAAAGCTGAGTTCAATGGATTTTAGTTTCGTGTGTTGGTTCATCGATTGCTATGGGCCTATTTATTGAATGTCAGCAGTAAGCTGTGAAACCGTGCTTTAGTTTACAATGAAGATTTCATTGTGATTTGTTGACCAAGTCTATAATACTGTAGCGTGAAAACATGCTGCACCTATTTACAGATTATCAGTATGTCCAAATGTCAATATGTGCTGCTGCTTCTTGCAGAGAATTAGGACATGATTTCTCAACTGCAGACTACCGGAGTCATCAGAACAATGATGTTCCCTGCATCCTCCCATGATTGACATGTGAGTCATAGTCAGTTAACAATATGCAAGACGTAATGAAGGTAAATTGGATCTGCCGAAACTTGTATAAAATAAAGATATTCACAGAAATCTTAGGAAATCTATGGTCTTTTGCACTTATTTAAGGGAAAGTTTTCGTAATAAATTTAATGTAGTTTAATTTTGTACGGGTTAACATATTCGTAAGAATTACTGAAGAAAAATTTTAAGTTGGATTTAAACGGCAGCCCAGCAGTCAGTGTTTTAGTATTTCGTTGCTAGTACTCTTGTATACCACTCCATAAAAATTAATTCAGTGAGACTACATACATAACAATGAGATCACGAGCCACAGTTGCTCAAGTTTCAGGTTTTATTTAACTTGTATTGCCGCTTTTCGGTCATTTTCAAACGTATTTATAGTAATACAAGCTAACTTCCATAGAAAATAATTCTGAAACTAGTTAACATAAAAAAATGTTCAACTGTTTGAAAAGCTTATGGGACTTAACTGCGGGGTCATCAGTTCCTAAACGTACAAACTACTTATGAAGTACCTTATACTAAACACGGCACAAACATCCATAGCCGAAGAGGGATTCGAACCCCCGATGGGGAACGGCCTCGCACATCGGAACATGGGGCCTCAATGCGCTCGGCCGCAACGTCACGGCTAGTTAACATCGATTCATATATAAGTTACTGCACTAAATCATCGGCAATTACAAAATTCAGGCAAAGAGATACTTTGTCATGTACACTGACTAATCTCTGGATCAACTAATACCAAATCCGCGCAAACTTTTAGATGTTACAGTCTCGTGTTGTTAATTAAAGGTGTTATAATTTAAAAATTTTGTGTCCCAACTTCGTCGCCGCTTTTGTGTCCCAGCCTCGTCGTAGGTGTCGGTGGCCGAGTGGAACGAGACCGACACAGGAACAAAGACAGCACGCTGGTGCAGGTACGGAGGGGAGCAGCCAGAAACTATAAACACTCGAGTAAATTAGAAAGAGATATATATTGCACAGAATGTAACAATACTTAACTTTTACATAGTACTGCAGAATGTTGATACATAGTTGTTAGAGGCCTGCCTAGTGCCTGTACGATAGCAAAGTCTTCAATGGTGCCTATCTGATTACGAAGGTCCTAACTGGTTGCTATCTCCGTTCGAAGTGCGAAGTGAACGATGTCCTTCAGTGGTGGCCACGAGCGGAGTTGTCGCAGAGGGCGCTCGTGGCTGTCGTCGTGAGAACGCCGCGCCGTGCGTGCATGGCGGCGCGCGGCGAAAGTAAGTGGCGCGCACTTTGTACTTGTGCGACACCACACCCCTCCCCCCCAAACCGCCGCGCCGTCGTGGCGTAGGGCTGAGGGCCACGGCGACGGCACTGGGAGGAGGGCCTGGGTGGGGGCGTTACTGGTGGGACGGGCGTCGTAGCTGAGGCTGGGATCGAGACGCCGTCCGCGCCCCGGCATCCGCCTTGCGATCCTCCAGGGAACCCACCGAAACCTGGGGAAGGGCGCACACCCCCGCCCAGAGGGAGCAGGTCATCTTCTTCTGAGGTGCGTGGCCCAGGCGGCGGCGGCACGCACGGTCCCGGAGTCCTTCTCGGTGACGCTGTCATCTGCGGCGGCGTCGCGTCGATCTCCATCGGGACGATCTCTTAGTCCGGGGACGCTGGACCCGTTGACGAACGATGTGTTTGTGCTCCCTGGCGGTGAACTGGGTCTGGAATCAAGAAACCGGAGACAGGATCGCGCGGCCTATGCAGGCGCAATTGGTTTGCGTGGCGCCGCAGCTCCGACCCTGTGGAAGAACGTACAACATACATATTGCGACCGAGCACGCGCTGAATGGTGCCCGCGCATCCATAGTTTCTTCTCGTTTCCAGCAAACACCCTGTACAGCACCGGCGTGGAAACCTGAAAACGCGTAGCGCCATACGAACCGACTCGGTGCGTGGGAGGCTGCAGCAGGTGAAGGAGAGTGCGGTGACGGCGGCCGTGTAGCAGCTCGGCAGGAGACGGGCCGTCACGTGGCATGCACCGATACGTAGACAGGAAAATTTGAAGAGCTTGCTGCCTGGAGTGCTGACCTTTCATCTTCTCCATGTGAGACTTGAATGTTCGAACGAAACGTTCTGCTTCACCATTGGACTGAGGGTGAAAAGGTGCGGTGGTGATATGCTGAATGCCATTCACACGACAAAACTGTTGAAATTCCGCACTAACAAACTGAGGTCCATTGTCACTGACAATTGTTTCAGGCAAACCTTCGATGCAAAACACTGATGTTAAGGCACTGATTGTACTAGACGCCGTCGTGGAGTTCATGGCAATCACAAAAGGAAACTTGCTGAAAGCGTCTACAACAATTAACCAGCGCGTATTCCAGAAAGGTCCGGCAAAGTCAATATGTAAACGTTGCCATGGTCCCTTGGGGCGTGGCCAGTCTGAGAAACGCTGTGGAGGAGCCGCCTGATGCTCCGCACAAACTGTACACTGTGATGTCATGCTCTCTATCTGAGCGTCCATACCAACCCAGGTACAATGACGTCTGGCCAGTTGCTTTGTCCTAACAATACCCCAATGTCCTTGATGCAGGAGGCGTAACACTTCACGTTGCAGGGAACAAGGAACAATCACTCTTGTTTGGTCGTTGTCGGTATGCAACAACAGTACACCCTGACTTAAAGATAATGCATGACGTTGTGCAAAATAACGTCGAACCAGAGGCCGATCAATGTCTTTGGCTCTGGCAGGCCACCCTGAGCGAACAAAACGTGCTACCACACTTAGGTCTGCAGCCGCAGCTGTTTCCTGTGCAACCCGACGAGAGTTCAAAGGGAAATCTGCGACAGCGGAAGCATCTATGGAGTCTATCTGACAACATGCCATTTCTGAAGAATCAAACGACACATCCTGGCCAACCGGAAGTCGGGAAAGTGTGTCCGCGTTAGCATGTTTAGTGGTAGGTCGGTACAAAATCTCATACTGATAATTAGACAATATCAAGAACCATCTCTGAAGCTTTTGCGCCGTATGTGGCGGAATCGGCTTTGTGGGTGAGAACAACGACGTGAGAGGCTTGTGGTCTGTCAACAAATAGAATTTTCTGCCATAGAGATAATGATGAAACTTTGTGACGCCGTAAATGATTGCTAAGGCCTCCTTTTCTATCTGACTGTAATTCTGTTGCGTCGGCGTCAGTAGCTTGGATGCAAAGGCAATAGGACGATCGTGAGAACCAATACGATGTGAGATTACTGCGCCCAGACCGTACGATGAGGCGTCAACTGCTAACACTACAGGCTTCTGTGCGTCAAAGGGAATCAAACATGCATCACTGAGTAGTGCAGACTTTAGTTTGTCAAAGGCAACCTGACAATCTTTAGACCATACAAAAGGAACATTCTTCCTACGTAAGTGATGCAGTGGAGCTGCAATCTGAGAGGCATTGGGAATAAACCTGAAATAATAGTTAAGCTTTCCCATCACTGCTTGCAATTCATGCACATTCTTAGGAGGAGGCAAGTCTTTGATTGTACGAAGATGTGACTGTAAGGGATGAATTCCTTGGGCATTAATCACATGGCCTAGGTACTCTATTTCAGTTTGAAAAAACGAACACTTTGCTTTATTACAACGTAGACCTGCTGCAGTCAAAACTTTGAAAAGGCACTCCAGGTTTGCTAAATGTTCTTCAACTGTACGTCCGGATACCACAATATCATCTAAATAGTTCGAACAACACGGTACAGAAACTGTCAGCTGTTCCAAAAAACGCTGAAAAATAGCGGGAGCGGAAGAACTGCCAAAGGGTAGGCGTTGAAATTGAAAAAGGCCCATGTGAGTATTAATGACGAAAAACTTTTTTGACTCGTCACCATGTGGAATCTGTAAGTATGCCTCCGCTAAATCAATCTTGGAAAAGAAGCGAGACTGTCCTAATTTGTCCATCAGTTCCTCAGGTCTTGGCAGGGGATAAGTGTCGACAATTGTTTGACTGTTCACTGTAGATTTGAAGTCCGCACAGAGACGAAGTTTTCCTGTCGGCTTGGGTATAATTACTATAGGCGAGGCCCACTGACTCGCAGAAACAGGAGAAATCACCCCACTATCTTGCCAACGTTTAAGTTCTTCGGCAACTGTATCCCGCAATGCGATAGGCACTGGTCTAACTTTACGAAATTTTGGAACTGCAGAGTCTTTTAAAGTTACATGTGCCACGAAGTCTTTTGCACAACCTAGTTCCGGCGAAAACAAGTCACTATATTTGTCACACAATGCATTGATTTTATCCTGAGGCACTATTGACGAAATTTGAAGCACATCTCTTTGAATTGATAAACCAAACAAGTCAAAAGCATCTAGTCCAAAAATGTTCTGTGTCGATTTGGCCTGAAGAACTACAAAAGCAACTGTTTTTGTTACACCTTGAAAAGAGGCGGGCAGGCTACACGTTCCTAGCACGGGAATATTTTGACCTGTATAAGCTGTTAACACTTGCTGTGACGGCGACAATTTTGGCGAACCCAGAAGTTCATAAGTGTCTTTATTCATTAATGTGACAGCGGAACCAGTATCAAGCTGAAATTGCACAGTCTTATTTTCTATGGAGAGATTTACAAAAAGTTTGTGCTTCTGGCGCACGACAGGTGCGCGAATGTGGGCAACGTCTGCTACGGTTTGTTTACTGCGCTTGCGCGGGCCGCGTAGTGAAGGAAGCGGCGCAGACTCGGCACGCAGCGGATTAACAACACTGTCACTAGATGACACTACCGCTGGATCGGCGTCCGCGCAAGCCTGCGAAGCTACTCCAGATTTACTAACTACTGCACTGCACTTTTGAGTAGCTACTTGATGTCTACTGTCACTAGCTACACAGTACTGGGCACTATTACAAGGAGCAGTTGCAGAAGGCACTAATTTCACTACAGGAATGCACTGTTCATAGTCATTTTGCTTGTCCCGAACCCTTTTCCGTTGCACTGTTTTACGCGCTCGTCGGCGCTTGCTACGTGGTGCACTATATAGTTTTGCCATAGGCGCAGAACTACTTTCTTGAAATTGAGATCCAAGGAAAGCACTGTTCAATTCCACAGCCCGTATAACATTTACAGAATGAACTGTTCTCGCACTCTGCGAAGCACTGTTTCTAACGGTACCGTTCTTTGAGTTTTTAATTTGCATACACACAGACTGTACATGTCCAGATTTGCCACATTGATAACAGGTTGCGTTGCGACTAGGGCAATGAGCACGCTTGTGGCGAGACACACACTGGGAGCAAGATTTACGTACATTTTTCTGAAATGAGCGTTGGCGCCCTTTATTCAAATCACTGTTTCTAATACGACGGGGCGACCTTTGTGTCGCACTTTTACACTGGCTACTGTTCACTGTCTGTTCAGCACGGCCGGTAGAAAAATAAGAATCACTAGTGCTATACTGAGAACTACGGCTAGGAAAGTGTCCGTTGCGGCGCACTGAATTTACACTGTGGCTTTGCATTTCTACATCTGCTAAGTCAAAAGTATCATGCGCTTCAATAAGCTGCAGTACACTGTCTAATGAGGGGTCAGACTGTTTCAGAATTGCTGCTCTAATTCTGGGGTCCTGAATATTCTGCGTAATCGCATCCCTCAACATCACGTCACTATACGAAAGTCCACAAGAGCAAGTAAATTTACATTGGCGGGTTAAGCCCTTCAATTCCGTAATCCACTCTTGGTGTGACTGCTGCGGTAATTTTTTAAGTCTGAAAAATCGGTATCGTGCAGCGGCTACAAGAACTTTTCTCTCATAATGAGCATTCAGTGCATCTACAATTTGTTCAAAGTCTACATCACGCGGAGATGCTTGCGGGAATAGTTTCTGCAGTAAGACAAAGGTTTGAGGGCCCACCACGGACAATAAAAGATGCTTAACAGTCTGACCTGTAAGTTGATGAGCCGCGACGAGTTCTTGAAACTGTGCGAAGTAGTCGCTCCATTCTTCCTCACGTTCGTTGTACTGGCGAAATGTAGGAAGCGGTACAGCGGCAGGTGTGGGCTGCTGATGTGACGGCTGTTGTTGTTGGTGAGCAGCCTGTGTCGTCAACTGCGACACTGCCTGGAGAAGTTGGGTAATTTGCGCCGTCTGTAACTGAATAATTTCCATTAAGTTTGGGTTCGGGGCAGTGGCCATGCTGACCGATTAGGCGCCGCACATACAAGTAAATTATAACAAAACACAAATGCAAGTTAAATGAGGACGCTCGATCTGCAACAAAAATGTCCACAAACACGTAACTTAATATGTTCCCCCAAAAATCTTATAATAAGGGTGGGTGGGCAGGAGCAATTTCTGCGTGCTCCGACTGCTGCTGTCTGGCTGCTGCAAGAGGGCAGGTCCAAGGTTCGTCTATCACTCCTCGTCGCCACTTTTGTGTCCCAACTTCGTCGCCGCTTTTGTGTCCCAGCCTCGTCGTAGGTGTCGGTGGCCGAGTGGAACGAGACCGACACAGGAACAAAGACAGCACGCTGGTGCAGGTACGGAGGGGAGCAGCCAGAAACTATAAACACTCGAGTAAATTAGAAAGAGATATATATTGCACAGAATGTAACAATACTTAACTTTTACATAGTACTGCAGAATGTTGATACATAGTTGTTAGAGGCCTGCCTAGTGCCTGTGCGATAGCAAATTCTTCAATGGTGCCTATCTGATTACGAAGGTCCTAACTGGTTGCTATCTCCGTTCGAAGTGCGAAGTGAACGATGTCCTTCAGTGGTGGCCACGAGCGGAGTTGTCGCAGAGGGCGCTCGTGGCTGTCGTCGTGAGAACGCCGCGCCGTGCGTGCATGGCGGTGCGCGGCGAAAGTAAGTGGCGCGCACTTTGTACTTGTGCGACACCACAAAAAAATGTTCAAATGTTTGAAAATCTACCGTACTCAATTACGTGGTTATTAGTCCGTAGCTTACAAACTACTAACACGTAGGTACACTAACCTAAGGGCAACACAAACATCCAAGCCCGAGGAGGGACTCGAACCCGCGATGGCGAACGGCCGCGCACACCGCAACATGGCGCCCCAGTGCGCACGGCTAATCTGCCGCGGCGTGCTGTAATTACTTATTTAAAACGTCACACAGACACAAAACGTGTTAGAATATCTTTATAATTTGAATTTATATTTTTTGCCCCATCCCCCCTGCATCATCACCGACTTTCACCCAACGCGACTAAAACACACTACTGCACAATGTAAGACTCAAGACTACTCCCATGGACAAATGCCAGCCGGCCGCGGTGGCCGAGGGGACTAAGGCGCTCCAGTCACGGTCTGCACGGCCACTACGGTCGGGGGTTCGAATCCCCCCTCGGGCATGTATATTTGTGCCGTCCTAGTTCGTAAGTGGTTCATAAGTAGTTTGTAAGTTTAGGGACTGATGACCCCGTAGTTAAGTCCCATAGACTATACAAACATTTGAACATTTTTGACAAATGCCATTGGGTTTCACTGAATACTCTAAGCTGCAAATTGACACACACACACACACTGATAATAACCGGCTTCACTGGCTTGTTAATTGTATGTTGGAAGTTTTATTAATTTAATACTGAAAAATGTAGTAAAATAAATTATCTGTTTTTTTTTTTTTTTTTTTTTTTTTTTTTTTTTTTTTTTTTTTTGACAAAAATGTAACATGTAAAGTATAATTGGAACTGAATCATAGTATCCTTCAATATTTTCACACATTTGCTACAAAAAAACAAACATAGGCACAAGCTCTGTGACATGAAAGCTAAATTTAACCACAAACTGAAATATACACTCACGACACTCCCGCTCATTGTTGTTACACGCTGCGACAGTAGTACGGCAACACGTCGGCAAGCCACATCTCTGAATATGATATAGGCTAAGTGCAAGTATAGGGACTGATGACCCCGTAGTTAAGTCCCATAAGCTTAACAAAAAATAAGTGCAAGTAAATCGTTTAAACTGATTTGTAAAAGTTTTACAATAGGGGCAATAACTCCGAATACAACCCAATATCATTTAGTTTTGTTTGGGCTCTGGCACGTATGAACCGGTACGTACAGGACAGTTTACTTAGATTACAGGGTATGTCCACAAAGTAAGTTCCGTTTGGTTATATAAACCGAACGTGAACATATACAGAAAAAATATTTATTGTATAAAAATCTGCAATTTTGTAGGCACTTGTCATAGCGTGGGACAAGTTTATGTGTGCCTTCTTCATAGAAGGTTGCCGCCTGTGTATTCAACCATGTGGCAAACATGTTCTTTCAGCTCATCATCGTTAAAGTGTTGACCACCAAGGACAGATTTTAGGTGTAAGAAGAGATGAAAGGAGTCTTCTTCTTCCCTTCACGTTGCCGCCCGACCTCAAAAGGCGAATTTCACTGAGA
Organism: Locusta migratoria; assembly: GCA_026315105.1. Classification (NCBI taxonomy): domain Eukaryota; kingdom Metazoa; phylum Arthropoda; class Insecta; order Orthoptera; family Acrididae; genus Locusta; species Locusta migratoria. Next base: position 273,433,584 of record CM048744.1, on the reverse strand, counting down.
CGTGTTTGATCATCCTCCGTACAGTCTCGCTCCTAGTGACTTTCTTCTTACACCTAAAACCTGTCCATGGTGGTCAACACTTCAGCGATGATGGCGAGCTGAAAGAACATGTTACCACATGGTTGAATACACAGGCGGCAACCTTTTACGAAGAAGGCATGTAAAGACTTCTGCCACGCTATGACAAATGCCTACAAAATTTCGGAAGCTATGTAGAAAAGTAATTTAATAGTTGTATAAAAAATGTTTGTTAAGCTTATGGGACTTAACTACGGGGTCATCAGTCCCTAAACTTACAAACTACTTATGAACTACCTTATACTAAAGACGGCACAAATATCCATGCCCGAGGGGGGATTCGAACCCCCGACCGTAGTGGTCGTTCAGACCGTGACTGAAGCGCCTCAGTCTCCTCGGCCACCGCGGCCGGCCAATAGTTGTATATTTTTGTACAATAAATATTTTTTCTGTATCTGTACACGTTTGTTTTATATGACCAAACGGAACTTACTTTGCGGACATACCTCGTACTTTGTTAACTAGAGGTATTTACTGAATACTGTCGGTTTCATTTAGGAACAAAGAATGGTTACTAAACACCAGAGGACCTGCTGTTCTGCATAAAGACGTCGTTATTACACAGGAACGGTAAGTTTCTTCACAACAATTCCAGTCAAATCATTTAATATGGAGCGAAGGAAACCTGTATGGAATGCATTATCTACACTATTTGTAAAGTGCCAAACAATCCAATCAATTGTAGTCAAAAGAGAAACCACATAAACTACAAGAGCAGTAAAACTGTTTCACTGCCCATAAAAACCAATTCCAAAGTTCTGACTACGACTCAACCACAAAATAGTAAGAATTTTCGGTACAATCGCTTTAGAAGAAAACGAAATTACAGGTCTATTTTGAAAAAATATTCGAGAAGGGCGGTGGAAATGTAATAATGTGCGAATGATTAGACTCCATACGGAATTTTTACTTTACAAAGAAAGTTCCTATCATAATAAAACTTGTCCACTGCTAGGGACGGTGATGTCGCTGCAACTATCACATAGTAACAACTTTCACGTCAGTGAATGTCGTTACTATATGTAGTTCATATTTGTTAGTGTAATTATCAGATCTTTGTACAGAAACTGCCGTGGGATTCGCCATAAGTGTCGTCTTTATAACATCGCTCCCAAGACCAGAATAACACTTGTCCTACTGTATTCACATTGTGATGAGGTTAAGCAAGAAATTGTTGTATTTCTTGCTACTGATTTTTTAATTAAAATACTTTATGTTAATTACCTCTATGATTTTGTAACTCATAATCATGAATTCAATAAATATTTGAGTCAAATTTAAGCTGTAGTAGCTGATCAGTGTGAGATGCACTAGACGAAAGCTTTCACGTCGTACTGTGATTACTGATGCTACGAGATTTTAAGCAATAGTGAGGAACCTTAGGCCTTCATCTACTTACATTCATGGCCAAGCAAACCACCATAGTGTATAATGCGAGACTCGGGGCGGTAGTGCCTAGTTTTGCTCTTAAGTCATAGACTTTATAGCTTTTCCTAGGAGTATTTACTGAATCATTTTTAGCTGATTTTTGCTCGAAACACACTCTGCCACGTACCGAAACCAAACTACCCTAGTGCGCAATGCAAGATTCAAGGCTACTCCCATCCATAAACGCCACTGGTTTCAAGTCAATATTTTAGCTATAAGCTGAAATACTTGAACACACTCCATTTTTATATTTACATTGATTTTATAAACATGAAACTAGGTGAAATGAAGTAGATTCATCTAGATTATTGCAACAGTTTTTATCAAACTGAGACATTAAGATAAGCACTTGTCACATAGACGTCACACGGCTCAACTAACCATAGAAAACATTTACTTTGTTGAACACACCATTACAGCCTAAATCAATTATAGTTGTAGTCGTCGCCTTAAAGGGGTGCACGCTGCTCGCTCTAGCGGCCTCATAGCGAAACAACTACTACATCCGAACAACAAAGAAAAGGGAACAACATAGCTATTAAGGGATAGCAACAAGGGCATTCAGTTATTACTGTCGTAAAATTTACTTTTTAAGACACTATTGAATACGGTAGTCAATGCGGGTCTTCCCTCCGACATGAGTTCGAACTCTTGGGGAATACCCAAGAGAAAGGGAAAAACCCATACAATCCGATCACACATTGTGCTGCAGAATGTCTTTCATGTTAATTTCATTTTATTGCTCACAAAGCTCGATCATAAATACTACGTTGTATTATTGTGTATATAAAAAGAATCAGAAAGCAAGTATCTGCATTTCTAATTGCGTTATTACTATTATCCCAAAATTTCCTAGTGCATACTATCAGAATCAGAAAACCATGTACAATTTCACTTCTATAACCCTTCGCAAACATTAATTCTTTCTTAACACTTTTTTACAATAATCAATATTCTATTGCAATTTAGAAATGTTTTACATATTGTAGAATCATGCTTTTAACACTCAAATACAGTAGAGTGTATATTATCCTAAGTATTGGGGTTGGAAAACTTTTTAATTCGAATAAATGAACTGCAGCCTTTTATTACCATTAAATACTACATACATTTATAAAAATAAGAATCTCTTATTACCGCAAAAGCAAGTATACCCGTTTTTCATATACAGTGTATATGTATAAAATCAACGCTTTAACAAATGTTTAGTTAGGATCAGACTGAACAAGCCTGTTCGCTTACGAATAGCTTACTAAAGCACTTTTTTTCACAGCACAGTTATATGAAACTAGTCGCTTTCATCTTGAGGTGCAAAGCAGTGCCTAATCAGCAACGAGCTTCACAATTTCGCTTTCCTGCATGATTTGGAGGCCTCAGTCTGCATCTTCGACATTCTAGAACGTATTCTTCGCCACTTTTATAACAAATGAGTTGTTTTAGCATATTGAGCGTTTCCGACATACCATTCTGTTCGTCGTTTTTTGTTAGTCTTTGAGAACTTTCCGCCATAACCAAAAATTTATTCCATAATTTTCAAATTTTGTATCTTGACACTACTCCGATCGCATAGGACGCAGCTTTCAAATCAATATTTTTATTATTTCTTAACAGACTTTTTCTCCCAGCAATATTTTCACAATAACGTACATAAAAATTCTTTGCTGTAACACCTTTTAAAGTCTCAATATCTCCTTGGGCTGTAATAAGAAGCTTACATTAGATGTAATAACTAACAGTTTCATGAAACGTTTTCCGTTTAAGAAATAACGCAATGGATGAGTTTGTGTTGTCAACCAACATTCTTTTCTCTCGTTTGACTTTGTTTAACTGATGACGTTTCACAGAGCGTATAAAATCCACAAACCAATTCGTTAAGCTAATACTATCCATCCAGGCGATGTGGTGTGTAAACGATATGTATCACAACCTGTTAAGCTGTTTGAAACAATGTTACTTACCAATGACAGGCATAGGCAATAGGTGGCTGCTAGTAACCTTAGAACTGACTGAAACAGTTGTAAGCTCCTCCTTTGTTTTAGGTCCAGGTGCTGCTAAATCAAGACATGAACTATGAGTGTTTCTTTGTGAGGCTTTCTCACTGAGCTCAGTGTCGTCAGCAATGTAAACGTTTTAGAGAGCATAACCTCATTATATCAACAGGTTTCTTTGATCTTGAAAGGTGCAGTTCTGAAAAATCAGCAGACAGTTCTCCTCCCTTTATTTGAAGCTCAAGAATATTGTGTCCTGACTTGACATATTTTAATATTCGACTGCCTTCCAAGAGTCCCTTTAAGTTTAATCATTTTTTTTCACAGTGAATGGTTTCAGACCTAGGTTCTCTCTGTGGTCTTTTATGTCTAAACCTCTAATACATAGCATAATCTGGATCTGTGTTAGTAGGGAACTTCACAGTTTTACAACTGGTTGATGCATCAGCTTTGAGTCAGTCATAGATGTAAAATTTTTGGTACCGTTTTCTTATATCCGTTACTTACCATCTTTCTACTTATTAGCCATTTTGGTTGCAGATTCTTTCCCCTCTAACCTTTATTGAAGCTCTATTTATCTCTCACAGAAAAGTGATTACGTTTAAGAAAGGAAATAAGAAAGCTTAGGGCTTAACGTCCCGTCGACAGCGTCATCATTAGAGACAGAGCTCACGCTCGGATCTTTTGGGTAAGAGTGGGGAAGGTAATCGGTATCCTATTTCAAAGGAGTCATCCCTACATTTGCATGAAGTGGTTTAGAGATATCACGACAGTACTTTTAGACGTTTCATATCGCAAGTGAACTATACAAGCCAAAGTTGACACGTGATAGCAATAAAGTGCAAACGGTTGCTATTATCTGCAACTCGGCTTTGGTTGAAGAGAGGAGGTGGTTGCAAGACCGGGAGTCTCATTTTCTTCTGCCGCCCAGGGCCTCAGACGGGTTTAATCCGCCACCTGGAAGATGCGAATTTCTCTTTTGCTTATATATGGTAAAGTACATGAAAAGGTACAGCCTATGGCGCCAGCCTTCTGGCCTGACTGCAGGCAGAGTGCAGACATTTCCTGGATGGCACTGTGTAGTGAAATTTTTGATCTCCACAGATTGCTAAAATACAGTGCTTCGAAAGTATCTATCAAAGTACAGTGCTGCGATTGTACGCTAAATTACAGTGCTTTGAAAGTATCTATCAAAGTAAAGTGCTGCGATTGTACTGTATCAGACATAATTAGTCAAAGAAATTATATGATTATTCTGAGATTATATGTTTATTCTGTATTTGTTTACTCGCTCGGTCTAGATTTTCTATTGGTAACGTGATCAGGCTAGTTTTTCCGATACATGGACAGGAATGTTGTTATTTGATTTGTATCGGTTAAAAGGAAGTAAATGCAATAAAAGATAATAGTCAAAGACAAATTCGTTTCTCTTCTCGTAGAATAATAACATCAAGAAAGAAGAAGCCGTCTTCGTGACTCTGTACACATAATCAAATGTCGTAAATTCATCAGTTATGTTGTGAATCTCCGTACGCGGACTCCAGATCGTTTTTTGATGCTTAGCTGCAAACGTCGTATTTACATGTTCTAGGAATTTACAAAACTTACTGGCATGACTCACAAATACGTAACATATAACATGCAGTTACACGCACATGCGCATAAAGACTTTTGACTGTAACTTTAACTTGTAAATACAGATGAACCATAACAACTGGAAGAGGGGATGGAGTGGGGCGACGAGGGGAGGCTTCATTTCTCCGGCCGCTTTTTACCCAAGGGGTAGATGCCACTTCTTATTTCACAACAGCCCCACACATCTGAATACGCAGAGAATTAAATCTGCTCGAAAATACTATACGATGATAATTACTGTATTCAGTGCAAGTCTTATCTAATATGCTGTAAATCCGTATCTCGGTGGTGGCCTACCTAAGGTCTTACGAAGACAAATTTCATGTAATTTTTGACAGAGTCTTTAAAAATGCTGTCATAATATGCTCATTAAGACGTAAAAATTTTAAGTTTGACGCAATAAAGCAAATAGTTTGATTACCAACTGTGTGTGGCGAAGCTGATGACATTAAACTATTTCAGATTTTGCTCTACTATTATTCAAAAATGACAACACGTATCGACTTCCAACAAAAGATAATCGCTTACTACAGTTTCCTTGTTGTGCGGCCAATCTTCATCATCTAACATGACAGTTTATCACTTTTTTACTACTAAATTTACATACACTGTCAGAAGTAAAAATTAGTATCTTCTCTTATACTTTTTTAATTCACTCAATACTTGCAATTGAAACAATCGATATGGAGTACATGAAAAGATTACTTTCACAGATCAGTAGCTCCTGAACACATTTCTTACGCAGTTTGAAAGTTTCTTCCTGCTAGAACGCTAAAAAAAAAAAAAAAAAAAAAAAAAAAAAAAAAAAAAAAAAAAAAAAAAAAAAAAAAAAAAAAAAAACAGGGTACTTCTAATAACAGGCAGCCAGGGTAGCTGACAAAGGGGATAAGTGTATCGTTTAGAACAAAGCGGGAATTGTATCAAAATGTTAAATGAAGATGCAGTAGTTCATTACGAACAGAACTGTAAGGTTCTGAAAATTGTCATTAAGAAGGCAAAAAGTACATGGTAAGCAAAAAAAAAAAAAATAGCAAACTCTAGGGATAAAATTAAAACCATCTGGTCAGTCGTGAAGGAGAAAGGGATAATCTAGACAACCATAGACCTATTTCTATGCCACCGGTTTTTTCTAAAGTTATTGAAAAGGCTGTCTATTCAAGATTAATTGATCATTTCAGTTCACATAATTTGTCGTCAAATGTAGAGTTTGGTTTTAGAAGTGGTTTAACAGCTGAAAATGCTATATTTTCGTTTCTCTGTGAGACACTTGACGGGAAAATTAAAAGGCTACGGACATTAGGCGTCTTCTTTGATTTAACAAAGACATTTGATTGTGTTGATCACAAAATATTGTTGCAGAAGTTGGAACATTATGGAATACGAGGAGTAGCTCACATCTGGTTCAACTCTTATTTTAATAACAGACAACAGAAGGTAATTCTCCGCAGTGTGGAAAATGGCTATGACGTATAATCACAATGGGGCACAGTTATTTGTAGGGTGCCCCAGGGGTCTGTTTTGGCCTTCAAGTATGCCTTCACGTATAACAGGTGATTGTAATTTTTTTTCGTTTGCTGATTATATCAGCGTGTTAGTGAAGGATGTTATTTGTAATATCGACACAGTATCAAATAATGCAATTCAAGAGATAAGTTCATGGCTCGTAGAAAACATTGTTTTTAAGTAATGTGCATGTGGACGGGGTGTAGATAGCAACGTGCCGCAGCAAAGAAGAGGAATCCAGCAGAAGTCATCCCATAGGACAAGTCGAGTAGTACTCCATAACATCACAAGCACTACTTTGTTGCATTGCACTGGGAAGACAGATAGTGACGAAGCAGTGCTATCTAGAGTTCCTAAAAGCATAGGCTGGCGCATCCGCCACTTCCGTTCCCTGCGAATGCTAAAACAACACATAGCTTATGCGAACAGTGTTGCTTTGTTCGAGTTTAGTGAAATATTTTAAAAGTGTCCCGCATGGAGCCTTACATCGTGCTACTTTGAGCTTGCATTCCGCTTTTGTTTACATCGATATGTGGATTAGACACAAAAATCTCGCGTTTTGTTTACTTATTGCTGCTTTTCTTTGCTGTACGAATAAAGAAAAAAAGCGCAAGAAACATATATATTTTTCTGATAAATATGGCGTACTACGTTTAATTCTGCCGAAACTGGTCATCTAGATAAATGTTTTACTCGATCTTGGCTTGTATTTGAATAATGACTGTCAATATGCGAGGCTTGTTTGCCGTCTTGAAATAAGTGTTTGTTGTCTGCTGTGACAAATACACCACATCGGATTTTTGTACTCACATTGCTGAATGTACTTCTGTCACGTTATTGAGAAAGTTTCAGACTGTATTACAAACACGAAAGCGAAAAAGAATATTAGTGACATGACCTAAAGTTTTCGGTCGTAGAGGCATACGGTGCCGATGTTGGCAACAACCGTTGCATGCTCTTTGAAACCTAATCATATAGAATAAGAGGATTAATCCTTTGTGTTGACCACGAAATAAATAAATAATACTGTCCCTTCTCTAAGGTTGACAGGTTTTTGTGTGTAACAGTACCCTTGTCTTGTCAGTAATTTAAAAATCCTTGTAAAGCAAACATTTCGTTGTCAACATTAGCACACTACGCCGACGCATCCGTAAGTAAAATTTACCCAGTATTCTGTGTCAGTTATGTTATAGTCTCTTATTGATAAGCGTCAATGTTGGCATTTACCAATAAGAAATTAAATTGAGGATGTATTTTGTGTTAAAACATCAGGTACTGTTCTTTTAATTTGACGCTAAAACTTCGAAATACTATAAATAGCACTGAACGGTAGTTGCTTGTATCAGCACTGTACGCTGCCACATCCGTAACTAAATTTTTTCACAGTAAATTTATGTTTTCCATTTTAGTCTTTGTAAAACTTTGTCGCAATAACGTACAAAAGTATCTTCAACAATCTGTGCAATGTCAGTACAAAACTTTTTGATGTGGTGTATTTCTCAATATACTATATAAGACACACGTATTGTGCTCTAAATACTGTATGTTCTGGGATGTTATGCTGTGTTATGATATTTTGCGGCTGCTAACTCCCTACAGGCAGCTTCTCTGTTAAGTGATAGTACTTTCAAAAGAGCTAAACAAAAACTTACCTTCGAATATCACAGACGATTTTTACTGTTAGATATTGATTCAAGCCATAATAATAAACATTACGTTAGTTACAATACATTACATGACTTACAATACATAACTGTGCACTTGGTCCGGGTTCCCAGTTTTTGCGCCGATAGTTAATTATGGCGCGAAGGTAATGGAATGTAATGTCAGAAAATCAGGCGCTGCTGAAGGAATGAGATTAGATAATGATACAATAAAAGTATTAGATGCATTTTGTTATTTGGGAAGCAAGATAACTTCTGATGGCCGAAGTAAAGAAGATATAAAATGCAGAATGGCTATGGGAAGAAAAGCATTTCTAAAGAAGCGAAACTTGTTAACATCGAATATTAATTTAAATGTTAGGAAGTCCTTTCTGAAAGCATTTGTCTGGTGTGTAGCATTGTATGGGAGTGAAACATGGACGATAAGGAGTTCAGATAAAAAGATGATAGAAGCTTTTGAAATGTGGTGCTACAGACGAATGATGAAAATTAGATGGGTGGATCACGTAGCTAATGAGGAGGTGCTTAACCGAATCGGAGAGAAAAGGACACATTCTGAGACATTAAGGAATTGTCAACTTAGCATTAGAAGGAAGCGTGTGGGGTAAAAATCGTAGAGGGAGACCGAAGGACGAATATAGTAAGCAGATTCAAAAATATGTAGGTTGCCGAACGTATTCTCAGTTGAAGAGACTTGCACAGGACAGGGTAGCGTCAAGACCACAACAACAACACAATTAATTATCCATTTTTTTTCTTCTCTCAGAATCTCTCGGGAAACTAAACAATCTGTAGGGGAGACCGGGGCACATTTTCCATAGGGGCAAGTTTTCCAAATCCGTTTATTTTCGAAACAAACCGCTAGATGTTACCACCGACGATACTGTAGGAAGTAGCAACAAAGCAAGCTTCATTTACGAAAGTTTCAGTGTTGTACCAACAGTCACAACGTCGGCAGGGCTGTTTTCGTCATTTTTGCAAATGTGAGTAAACTTTCGCGTTTTTATTGAAACTTAAAATAAACATTCTAGAGCTAAACTTATTATTTTGATATTGCACACACTAAAAGTGGGTTTCTTTCTTCACGTAACTGTGCATTTGTTTTGTAAATAGCTTACACTGTTACTCATGGACGTAGTGTTATAGTTCCGAATATGGCGATGGGGCACGTTTTCCGAGTGCATATGGGGCACATATTCCTTATTGCTTTGAGTCTTACGCCAAGTCTAAAGCAAATGAAAAGTGTACAGTGCACGAAATGGGCGCAGACTGTACGAAAGGGAATGTTGCATTTTTTGTTTGCTTACATTGTGATTCAGACAATCAGTATGTGATATTCCTGGCCTGTGGCCACTTCATATTTCTGGCCGCTGGCCGTATCTTTGCTAACATCGTACGCGTCTTAAACGCGGAAGAACGACAGCAGTGCAGCATATGTTGAAATGTGGGGTGGGGAGCAGTAGCATATGGCACAGTAGATGCTGGTTCCCGTGGGAAAGCCCGCCTATGTTACTGGTACTCTCCTCGCATTGGCTGCTGCATTTCACGTCACGTGATTTCTTTTGAAATTACTTTTGTTTATTATAAACTAAATATTCATTATTCAGAGCTGAGAATTTATAATAAATATCTCTCAAGGACAGGCTAGGTTTTGACAATTTAAAAAGTTTAAGATCTCTTCTCTTATTGTAACAAGAGAAGAGCGATTTTGCAGAAGGCGCGCGACGGCCCTGTTTTGACGCGAAATAGAGCGTCAGGTGCCCTCTCGCAACGCGCCGCAGTTTCAGTCTCGAGCTGACCACTATACGCGCCGGACCGAGCTGGTCATGAGTAAAGATTTTTTGTAATAGTGAAAACAGTCGAGGTCTCAACATGAGCTATGGGCAGCTAAGGCCGTATCATATTAACAATAGTTGTTAATTTTTTTATTATTTATTTAATAAATGGCATCCCTGACAATTAAAAATCTCGCGAGTCGCTTATTATGCTTTCATCATAAAGAACTTTAGCCTCACTTGTATGCTGTAGAAGAACCAACGACCTGTGTGCTGTCTTCTGCGCTGGGGACACAACTATAGAAGACAACAGGTTAGTCAGAACTCTATGCTTTCCATAACGACATGGACAGCAACTACGGCACCTCGTGCGTACTGTAGGGCGGTACAAACGCACACTGCTACGCAACAACATCCGCAAGGATGCGGAGGTTTTAGGGGACTTGTGGGAGGAAGCAGTACCAACTTCTCCGACCGCAAATAAAACCCTAGGAAGTTTGTAAGTATAAGTATTGTTAAAAATGTCTGTATTTGTAAAATATTTAAGTCACATATTTTGTAAAACCATTAAATAGCATTTGTTTGTATTTAATGTGTCTATTTTTACTATCCTTTTTTGTTATGTATTGTAAATTCGTGATAAAAATACGTATTCAGTGAAAGCAAGATGATTATCTCTGTTTTAACATTGAAAGAATAATTGGAATATTTGCCCCTGTACATTTTAAGTAAGCTGGAAAACTTGTCCCGCATACGGGGCAAATTTTCCAACGCAACATGGTCAGACAAAACCATTTGCTACCAAGAATGATATTTACTATTTTCAAAAATATCTGTACGAGCCTGTAAATAAAGGTGTAGGAAATATAATGATCCGCTGTTTACCGCAAAATCGATAAAAATAAGAAGTACAAAAATATAAATGTAAAATGGTGGAAAACGTGCCCCGGTCTTCCCTAGCCACCTCTGGAATGATTTGAGCTGTTTATGGCAACACAACCACCCATAAAGTCGTGCTAAAGTGCCGTGACGCAAATCCTATAGCACTGCAGTATGTTTAACTTGCGAGCTACGGGAATAAAAATGGCGGATGCGTCAGCTCGTACTTATAGGAGCCTTATAGTAGTCCGTAACGTACAAGCACTAGTTTGTTGCATAGCACTAGGAAGACACATTAGGTTCGTTCAAAGAGCTGCAGGACTGCAGCTTCCTGCAACTTCCTGCTGCATCAAAGCAGGCACTACCGCGCATGCGCGGTAGCGATGACGTCAGTCAGGATGCAGGAGGAAATTTTCCCTGCAGCTCATGCAGCCAGAAAGCTGCAGGACGCTGCAGCCGGGAGCTTCTTTGAACAGTCGGTAGGCTGCAGCAAGCTGCAGGATTGCTCTTTGAACACGAATTTCCGTACTGCGCATGCGCGGCTGCAGCCCTGCAGTTCTTTGAACGAACCCATTGTGACGAAGCAGTGCTATCCTTTGTTTCTTTTTCTTTCTGTCGACTGGGAAGAACGCATTACCGGCTTCGGTCAGGGCTTAATACTAGTGAATAACAGAAAACAAAATAGAAATAGGCACGGTGATAAATGCAGAGCGTGACACGTGGCGCTATTGTCTTGCAAAGTGAGCGTTCTGTTCCTCACGTCGGTGTAAGCGGAAGACTGGCGCCCCGTGCCGTATGCGTGGCCGGGGTAATTACCCCGCGCGCCCCTTTGTGAGCAAGCCGCCCTGGCCAGTGACGGCGGGTAATCCGCCGACCGCCCACCGCTGCCGCCGGCGAGTTTTTCACGCGAGCGCCGGCTAACGTTGTTACCTACCGGCAGCGGCAGGGGGCCCTCATTTATTTGCCTCGTGAGCTTAATCCGCACACCAGGCCGGTCACAGGTGCGCGCGTATGCAATACCGACTTCCTTTTTCGTGCGTCCCTGTTGCACCGCACATTGCCAGTACAGAGGAATTTTTCTCCAGGGTGTGGTATATTGTAACCGCCACGGCTGTGGATTAACCTGCTAGACGCATTAATCCGAATCATAGTTGTAAATCACTAATAGCGCTTGTGTCCTTAAAAAGTTCCACGCTAAAATTGGGAATGAAGTTAGATTAGATTAATACTTGTTCCATGGGTCATGAATACCAGATATCGTTAATGATGTGGAACGTGTCGGTTTAGTAGAAGGTAACGTTAACACAGAATTAAAGTTCAGGGGGAAGAATTAAAAACATTGCGTTTTGCCGACGACATAGTAATTCTGTCAGATACAGCAAACGACCTGGAAGAGCAGTTGAACGGAATGGACAGTGTGCTGATGGGTGCTTATAAGATGAACATTAACAGGCGCAAAATTAGGGTAATGGAGTGCAGTCTAAGAAAATCAGGTGATGCTGGAGGAATTCGATTAGGTAACGAAACAATAGAGGAGGTAGATGAGTTTTGTTACTTGGACAGTAAAATAACATATGATGGTCGCAGTACAGAGGATATAAAATGCAAATGGCTATGGGTAGAAAAGCGTTCTTGAAAAAGAGAATTTTGTTAACATCGAATATTGATTTAAGCCTAAGGAAGTCCTTTCTGAAAGCATTTGCGTGGAGTGTTGCCTTGTATGGGAGTGAAACATAGACGATAAACAGTGCAGACAGGAAGAGGATTGAGGCTTTTGAAATATGGTGCTACAGAATGCTGAAGATTAGGTGAGTGGATCGCGTAACTAATGAGGAGGTATTGGACAGAATTGGGGAGAAAAGGAATTTCTGGCATACCTTGACTAAAAGAAGGGATCTATAGGTAGGACACATTCTTAGGCATTAAGGAATTGTGAATTTAGTGTTGGAGGGAGGTGTGTCGGGTAAAAACCGCAGAGGAAGACCAACAGATGGGTACAGTAAGCAGATTCAGACAGATGTAGGTTGCCGTTCGTATGTGGAGTTGAAGAGGCTTGCCCAGGAGGGTATTGTGGAGAGCTGCATCAAACTAGTCTCCGTACTGAAGACCACAACAACAACAGCTCACCCGCTTCTCTGCCAATGTTAGATTTAACCTTAAATGTGTAGATCATCCTTTCTTCTAGAATTGTATACTTGCACACATTCCTATTACTTTTGAACTAAGTTTGGTTCAGTGGCGTTGCGTCATATGTGTTCACTGGATTAGTGAACCCCCGGAAAAAACTCTTCGAGAACAAAAGATTAAATTAATAAGTAAAATAAGAAGTGTTTTAAACTACCATTCTTCGTTTCGTTCTTCTATCGGGTTATTTTATATGCATATTCAAAGTATTTTTACAACATGAGAAACGTTACATGTCGCGGAGACAGCACGTAAACGAATCGTAGCACGGCAGCCTAATATAGGCGGCAGTGACCGCAGCGTTGCAATGCGCATGCGCAACTGATGTTCAAATTCTCTCCTGAAACCCTGGACGCAGCATTTGGCACTCCCGCGGCAGGGAGGGGCGAGGGGAAACGCCGCTTTTAACATTGGCGTTAGAGCTGATGGAGACACCAGCTCTTGGCTTCTCGAGCTCTGGAGGTTACGCACGAATGGTCCCGAAGCAAAGACAATGGAGCTACTGCGCACCTCACCTTGCGCACGCGCAAATCTTCCATGAAAGCAACATCCACCCTTCATATTTGTTTTTGGCGCATTTAATATTTATCAAAATCATATTTGGTAAAATATAGTATAACTATAAATTAAAGACGCATCAATTGTAAAAGCCTTCAGATTTCCGACCATGAATAATAATGAAGTCACTACTCTCTAGCTAGCAAGAATAGCCGTGTGGTTAGCGGCATCGCTATGCACTGTTGAAGGTAGTGCATTCGAAACAGGCTGCAACCGTTTTTTTTTTTTTTTTTTTTTTTTTTTTTTTACCCAATCTTCTTTTTAACAGATACGGAAACGAAACTTCTGTATTGTTACTTGCCACATATACTTTGGACGTTTTAGCAAAAATTTGTCGCGATTTTGAGGCTAAATGACATTTATACTCTTCACTGTAACCAATATTTAACTGCTTGAAGAGAGGTGGGGGAGAGCAGCCTTTGCGCAAGCCTAAGGTTAGGAAGGGGCGCTGCTTACAGTGTCACGTGATCCGAACCTAGCTTGTCTCTCCATCATAATAGATCCATTTTATTACATTCGCTTAAGTGTAATCAGTTACTTACTGTGTTTTAGTGTTTATGTGCATATTCTTGGTGTTTATTATAAAAGAAAAACAAACAACGTTCAGTATCTTGCAGAAACAAATTTCTCTGCTTTAAGATTCGACGAAAAGTGTGAAATAAAGAAGCTTGATAGGTAGACACCGCAACCACACCTCCGCACTGTCCGCCAGAAAGCCCTCTCCCGCCTCAATCTTCTCAAACTCCTAACCGGCCGGACGTGGGGTCTCAGCCCCTCCACCATCCTATGCACTTACCGCTCCCTCATGCGTCCTGTCCTCTGCAGTTACCATCCCGCCTGGATTTCCGAAATCCTTTCCTATTACAAAACCCTCAAATCCTTGAACGCCACGCCCTCCGCCTCGACTTTTCTGAGAACATACATAAGAAAAAGATATCAGCATTAATGTTCAAATTTTTACTGAGATAACTGGAGGTTGTAAGACTTCAGGAAATGCATGTTACGAACCATCAGCAGTTTATTATACTTGTAACTTCGACCGGTTTCGGTTCTAAACCATCTTCAGGGACTGTAAGCTAGACACACTGATTAAATGGATAGGTACAACATCTACCATCCTATCCATGCTGACAGGTAAGTCAGTGAATCAATAAGGTGCCTATATGTAACTAGCTTTACAGTTAACGTATATTTATTACAGCAGAAAACGGATGGAAACTAGTGATTTCATTTCCGGGTGTGTGACAACGATCCATTGCATCTGAACACCATTGTCACGGGAGATGAGATCTGGTGCTACCGGTTCAGTCCGAAATCAAAACAGCAATCGATGATCGATGTCATTGTGTTCACCGTCTTTCCCACTACAAAAAAAAAAAAAAAAACAAAAAAAAAAAAAAAAATGCAATAATCCAAGGTTAAAACGCTGTTCATCAGGAACAAAGGCATCATCCAAAAGGGATTCTCTTGGTCAAACCATTCATTCTACATTTTACCAGTCCGTTTTGAACCGACTGCTACAGCGTATCCGGCGGGTTCGGCCACGGTTTCACAGGACTGGAAAACGGATGCTGCTCTATGACAATTGCCTCCTGCGCCCTTCATCCTGTTTCCCCACTTAAAGGCGGCCATGAAAGGTGACCGTTTTGCGGACTTGAATGCCATCGTAGATCGTGTGACAGCCGTTCTGCGATTGATTCTACAGGAGGCCTTTTTTGATAGTTTCCAAAAGCTGTACGAACGTTGTCAAAAAGCTGTTGTGCCGGTTGACGACTATTTTATTTGCATTTTGAAAACAAGACTCGTCAGAACAGGAAACTTGTTTCCAAGGGTCAAGAGGCCATTGTCGGTGTTGACAAGCCTACATGAGGTGTAAAGCGCCGGCCGCGGTGGCCGAGGGGACAGGTCTCCACTCAGCTGGTGCTGTCGGTGAGGCATCGACGCTAACTTTGTTGGCTCTAGTTGGCGCTTGAGTCGCGGTAGCGTGAGGACGTCCGGGAGTGTGCTCACAGTTTAAAGCGTTCACTAGTCGCGAACAGCTTTCTTTCGTGTTAAGTGTTAACTTGTTGTGCAGTATCGTCACTTAGTGTTCTGGTGCGTGTGTTGTGTAAATGTTAGCGGTCTCGGCCGCTAAAACCGTAAATATGGAAAAGAAGGTCCCCAGGAAGTGCACTCTGCGTTTCGAGTTTGATAAGGCAACCAGGAATAAGCAACCGAGTTCGGTAGAAGTTCATGATTGGATCGACAGCGTTTTTGGAATCGTTTCTGAACAAATACATACCGCTTATTACGATTTGGATGAATACTGCTTTTACGTCAAGTTACTGGAACCCGTTCAACTAGACAAAATCCTGATAAAACACGGAACATCTGCTCAATTTCGACATCGAGACTCAACGGTGAGTACAGTTTCCATATCTAATGCCGGTATTGAATATAAGAATGTTCGCGTTTTCAATTTGCCGCCAGAAGTAGAAAATTGTTATCTTAGGGAGGTGTTATCATGTTATGGCGATATTAAACAAATTAGAAACGAGCGCTGGTCAAAGCAACATAAACTTCAGTGTTTCAGTGGTGTAAGATCAGTAGAAATGCACGTTAGAACTAATATTCCCTCTCATATCACTGTCTGTGGGTACAGGGCTCATGTGACATATTCTGGTCAGGAAGAAACGTGTTACATCTGTAACGAAAGCGGACATATTCGTCAGGATTGCCCGAAAAAACCGGTTATATTAAGAAACAACTTGCAGCAACGCAAAAAACTAACGTTAGCTGAATTAGTTGCACCCACTCGGGAAGTTGATGACCCAACACCCAGTAGCAGTTTTTCTGAGCAACCACCTGTCGTCCCGGCAGACTTTCCACCACTGACACCAAAAGTAAACGTAGATCAGGTGCCCACTAAAGTTATTACCCCAGTTGTAACCCAGTCCATAACTAACAAACGGAGACGGACCTCTGACGAAAGTAGTGTGGATGACAAATTCGAATATTCGTCGCAGGATAACAGGAAAAGCACGGTTAACACCGTGTTAGAAACTAAAGTTACTACACCCGGTACGGACACAGAGATTTCAAACAGTTCTAGTATCGGATCCGAGCCGCAGCAACGGGAAGAAATTCCATCACCCGTGCTGCAAACATCAGTAGAAGAAATACAGCACGTAGACCTAGGGACACCAGACAAACCCGACACTGTTGTTAGTGGAGAGCAACAAACCGAACCAGTGATAGTAGACAACCCGGACTGTGATACTGTTGTCAATGCACAAACTGCGCCAAGTCAGAGCAGCGTCCAAAACAGAGCGGACGTAAGCATAAACAGGGACGCGGTAATGGAAAGCGAAGCAGGAAGTGGCGAGTCGGCGGGGCCACAGCCTGCCGCCGCGGTGGCCCGCCAACTGTCGCACTCTGATATGGAGCTGGACGTCTGCAGCGAGCCGCCCACCTCGCCTTCTGATGTGGGTTTCACCAGCAGTGGGAGGCGTAGGAGTAAAGTACAGCCGAAAATGAACGCTGCGCGAAAGAAAAATAAAAACTGACTCTCAATACAAGACTGATACTAAGAAAACAAGTGGCAAGGCATCAAAGGATTGGGACGCGGACGCAGGAGGGGGGAAAGTTAAAAAGTAGTGCTTTTCTGGACTAGATAGATGCAGGCATATAAAGTTGTAACCCTGAACATCAGTAGAATCACCTCTGACCTGAAACTCGCGGCCTTCAAACAGTTCGTGTACGAATCTGAAGCCGATATTTTGCTGCTACAGGAGGTGTTAACAACGAACCTCCGTATATCGGGCTTCAACACCATAGAAAACATAGCCCTGGAGAACAGTACCGGTACTGCAGTTTTAATTAAAGACGGTATTCCATTTCAAGAGATTGAAAAATTGGAATCCGGTCGAGGTATAAGTTTTAAATTGTATACTGTCACCGTGGTAAATTTATACGCTCCGTCGGGGAATTCTAATAAAACTGAACGTTCCAGATATTTCAAGGAGGAGATTATCTACCTTCTAAGGAAAAACCCGCAATACATATTATTAGGTGGAGACTTTAATTGCGTTTTACATGCGAAAGATCAGCGTCCTCATTTCAATTACTGTAAAGAGCTGCACGAACTTGTGAAACATATAAAGCTGCAGGACGCGTGGGAAGTGAAATATCCCACACTGGTGAGATTCACCTACTTCACCGCCCACTCATGCAGCCGCCTTGACCGACTATATGTGACGGATAACATTAGTGACAGGCTTCGCGCCGCGGAAGTAATCCCTGCAGTATTCTCTGACCATTGTGCGCTTGCTGTAACACTTGAGCTCGATAAACAGCCCACCAAATTATATAGATCACACTGGATGCTTAATATCTCGCTGTTGCAAGACAGAGAATTAGAAGACGACGTCAGGCACACATGGAACGTTTGCCTCAGATCCCTCAGCCGCTATCAATCCAAAGTAGACTGGTGGACAAATCACGCAAAACGAAAACTTCGTCAGTGTGTGATAAACTACGGCAGACAAAAAGCTAGGGAAATAAAAAACACCACAGAATTTTATTACTCTATATTAAGAGAGCTCTATGATAAATCTGACAACAATGGATCGCACTATCAACAAATAAAGTGTATCAAAGCAAAATTACTTAGTATCAAGCGCAAACAGTTAGAGGGTCTGAAAATAAAGTCCAAATCACGCTCTCTGGTAGTTGAAGAGGTAACGTCTCTGTACCATTTAATTAAACATAATACGAACCGAAGACGGACGTTCATTGATGAGCTATTGACGTCAAATGGTAGACTGCTCGTAAATCAAAACGACATAGTACAGGAAATACATCAACATTATAGAGAATTGTATTCTCTGGAAAATGTTGATGAGGGTGCAGTAGGTGAATTTTTTCAAGTACTTACTCCGGAAATTAACTCTGATGATAACAGTGACATATTAACTGCTTTTACAGAACGTGAAGTTTTAGATCTCATTTCAAGGTCGCCGCCCAACAAATCCCCTGGACCTGATGGGTTGCCGAAAGAATTTTATTGTAAATTTTGGCACCTTATAGGACCAACTTTTACGGATATTCTAAATGAAATATTAAAAGGTGTCGTAGTTCCTAAAGAGTTTAAGGAAGGGAAAATTGTTTTAGTTCCAAAAAACAAGGGACGAAAATGCATCGACAACTTCAGGCCTATTACTTTGCTGAATTTTGATTATAAAACCATCGCCCGGGCAGTTGCCAGTAGAATGAGTCATCCCATAAGTAAAATTATTGGAAAACACCAATCCTGTTTCCCTGCACGAACTGTCATGAACACAATTTCTGCTTACAGAGATGTCATATCCATAGCCTCCGTTACAAATATAAAGTGTGCACTATTTTTTATAGATTTTAATAAAGCGTTTGATCGAGTAAATCACCAATACCTGGAAAAAGTAATGAAGGAAGTAGGCCTGGAAGAAAGAGTTTTAAAAGTGGTACGAAATTTGATTACAGAGATAACGACTAAAATAGCTGTCAATGGACAATTAACTGGGGCTATAAACATTGAAAGGGGGGTCCCACAGGGCAGTCCTCTCTCTATGCTGCTGTATGTGCTCTCCTTGGAGCCAATACTCAAAAGGGTTACCACGAAACTCTCTGGGTTACAACTTTCGGGTGTTAAATTCACTACAGGGGCGTATGCTGATGACGTGGGAGTGCTACTAAGAACAGTAGATGAGGTCACAAGCCTAAAAGAGGACTTTGACACCTACTGTGCAGTTTCAGGTGCAAAAATTAACACGGGAAAGTGTAAATTAGTAAATATCAGAGGGTTCGACGACGTAGCCGTGCCATGGGCACAAACCGTCGAACAACACAAAACCTTAGGGATCATCGTTGATAAATGTCCATTAAAAATGGCGGCCCTGAACTGGAGATCGACAGTTAACAAAATGCAAGGAACTACTTTAGAAGCAACTTGGCGATCACTAAACCTTATTGGAGCCGTGAGGATAGTCAACACCTATCTATTGTCCAAGGCCTACTATGTGGCTCAGATTTTCCCGATTCCAAAAGTACAGGCAAATAAAGTAATGCAGTTAGCAGCCAGGTATGTGTGGAGAGGAAACATTTTTAAGCTCACACCCGGAACATTAACAAAACCAAGATTGACTGGAGGACTCGCACTCACTGATATTCATAGGAAGGCAACTGCTTTATACCTTAGACGAACAGAAAGATTAATACATGGCAACCACAGTAATATTACAGAAAAACTCTTTAAAATACTGCAGCCAAAGAGCATGAATCCGCCGATAGATATCAGCAATCATAACTTCCGTCTGAAACATATCAGTCTGTTTTACCTGGAGTATAGTTACTTAAAAGAAAGTCGTGTACCATCTACGACTTTAACTACAACCCAAATCCTACAGATATGGCAACAGAAAGATATGCCAAACAGTATTATGCTAAAGTTTCCACATAGAAACTGGTTAACAGTGTGGAAAAACATCAGCCTTAAAATCCACACGTCAGAAGTTGCGTCCACCTGGTATAAAGTCGTCAACCAGACGATAGCAACGAACGAAAAGCTACATCGCATCGGAAAAAGTGATACAGACAAGTGCAGAAAATGTGGACTACTGGACACCATAATACATAGATTCACATGTAGCGGACATATCGACAACTGGAAGTGGGTGAGGAAACGAATAGCATTACTATCAAGAACCTCCGAAACTAGTTACACTTCAGAAATTATGATGTGGCCGGAAACAAGATATTACCCGAAAACAAAGAACAATACAATTATGTGGCTTCTCGGTAATTATGTAAACTATATATTCCACGGACCTGCAGAAGACAATCCCATAAGTTTTCAATCGTACATGAACACTGCGAGATGGAGAATCATACGCACTATTGATGAGAAAAAACAGTTTAGCAACATGCTAAATATAGCATTTGAAAAGGCTGGAATAGGATAAACTTTTTTTTTTTTTTTTTTTTTTTTTTTTTTGTCTTGAGACTGTAATTACTGCTACTAAGCCATTTAAAACAGCAACAGTTTTACTTACATTTAAAGAAGAATACTTTCGTTTCTGTTTTGCAATGGATATTGCTGTTAATTCCTAGATTTTTTTTTAAACAGTTGCTTTTAACGAAAAAAAGAAAAAAAAGCAGTCTACTGCATATGGTAACGGTGGATTGTGTGGGCGGCCAGACGCCTGCCGCCGGCCTCCTGTAGCCGCGGCAGCGCGCACCTCCCTCCTCTCTACAAGTTTTGTTTGGTTTAGTTAATCTGTAGTAGTGTGTGTGCACTGCTTAAACGCGGTCAGGTGTTGCTTTCCTTTTAAAGAAGAATACTTTTGTTTCTGTTTTGCAATGGATATTGCTGTTAATTCCTAGATTTTATTTAAACAGTTGCTTTTAACGAAAAAAAAGAAAAAAAGCAGTCTACTGCATATGGTAACCGTGGATTGTGTGGGCGGCCAGACGCCTGCCGCCGGCCTCCTGTAGCCGCGGCAGCGCGCACCTCCCTCCTCTCTACAAGTTTTGTTTGGTTTAGTTAAAAAAAAAAAAAAAAGGGGACTGAGGCGCTCGGGTCACGTTCTGCACGGCACTACGGTCGGGGGTTCGAATCCCCCCCTCGGGCATGGATATTTGTGCCGTCCTTAGTATTAGTTAGTTCATAAGTAGTTTGTAAGTTTAGTGACTGATGACCCCATAGTTAAGTCCCATAAGCTATATAAACATTTGAAACATTTTTTGAGGTGTAAAGCTTTGTGTCGTGTAGTCAGCAAAGGTACACGAATGGGCCTTCTGATGCGAAAGCCCATATCGATGATATTTCGTTGAATGGTTCGCACTCTGACACTTGTTGATGCCCCAGCACTGAAATCCGCAGCAGTTTGCGAAAGGGCTGCCCTTCTGTCACGTTCAACGACTCTTTTCAGCCGCCGTTGGTCTGTTCTTCTAGGATCTTTTTCCAGCCGGCCGTGTCGGAGATTTGATGTTTAACCACATTCCCAATATTCACGGTGCACTTGTGAAATATCTCATGGGAAAATCCGCACCTCATTCTAAGTTGTCTCGCTCCATTTATTAAAGCTTTGGATAATGCTTTTTTTAGTAGATGCATATAAGTTATGTTCAAAAAATTCCGGGACATTCGTACTTTCTCAGCTAAATGCGGTTAACATAGCTGAACACACGTGTGGCGAATGTGTAATTTCCGGAAGTTTCATTATTGTACGTCTGTCAATTATTCTTATACGCTGCACTGATTAGAACGTTGTGTCCCACCATTTGCGCACGTAAATATGGTAAGTAGCAGAATCAACGCGTCAGCATTAAATTTTGCGTGAAATTCATGAAAACCTTTACAGAGAAACATCAAATGGTGCGGAAAGCCTACGTCAATAAGTGCGACGTTACGAACGGTTCACGCGGTTTCAAAATGGCTGGACGGAAGTTAAAGCTGGGCCTGGTTCAGGACGCCCTTCAAATTTTACTGACTACACTCTTGTCAGGATTGTCAACGAAATTGTGCGTGCCAATTGAAGACTGACAGTCAGAAATATATCAGACTAATGTAACATTTCAGTCGTAAAATCCTGACATAGCATCTAGGAAAAATCTTGTTGCCGCCAAGTTCGTCCCTTGGTTCATGAGTCAAGCACTGAAAGAGACTCATGATCTGTGAAGAGCTACTGGATCGAGCAAATTAGAACGAGATGTTGCTTAAGAGAATCATAACTGGTGATGAGAGGCTCTGTGGTTATGATGTTGAGAGTGAGGTACAATCTTCACAATGGGTCGAGAAAGATCTGAAAAACCAAAAGAAGCATCAGGTCAGGTCAAGTGTCAGAGTCATGTTAATAGTCTCCTTTGACTT
The DNA here is from genome assembly GCA_026315105.1 of Locusta migratoria. NCBI lineage: Eukaryota > Metazoa > Arthropoda > Insecta > Orthoptera > Acrididae > Locusta > Locusta migratoria. The sequence continues at coordinate 273,411,005 of CM048744.1, read as the reverse complement.
TGAAGGATTAGGGACGAACTATCAACCGATGGTAGTGTCGCGACGTGTTGCGACCCCTGCGAAAAAATGTGAGGAGGAAACGGCCAGAAAAGTGGTCAGATAGTTCGTGGCTCTTCCATCACGATAACGCACCCGCACATTCATCCCTATTGACAGGGGGAGCCCATAGTAGATGCGCAGAACACATATTTTTGTCCGTTCTGCCCATTACGTCGCCATCGAGAAGCTCCGTACAGTTCGCGCGCTCTTCTATGTGTTAAAGCAAGTGTATTACTTTTTATTTTTGTGTTTCATCGCGTTTGTTCGTTCTGGTTGACATTAATAACCCCGAATTGTCCTACGGCAATCTGTGAAAACTGTAATAAGACTAAAAGTTTGCCGCAGTGGAGTAGCCGAGCGGTCTAAAGCGTCTCGCTGCGGAGCGCGCGGTTGCTCGCCGTGGAGGTTCGAGTCCTCCCTGGGGCATGGGTGTGTGTGTTTGTCCTTAGGTTAGTTTACCTAGGTTTAAGTAGTTTGTAAGATACGGACTGATGACCACGCAGTTTGGTCCGATAGATTTACAGACATTTGAACATTTGAACTAATAGACTCTTAATTAGTTTTCAAAAGATTTTGAAACGCGTACTCGATGAATTCACTGATACTCTCGATATTAAAATGCTAGTATTAGTTACATAGGTTTTAAAGATGACGATTACTTACGTGATCTTTACACTATCTCTAAGAAATACCGAGACTTTGGCCAAAGAAGATATTAAAGCCAACTGCAGTTCCCACACTGCACATTTTTAGATTCACTTCTGTTGCTACTTCGTCTTCTACCAAATAAAGAAATGCCAGAAGATTGTTAAACACGTAAAGGTGCACTTAACAAGCTACCTTTACTGTCACCAAGGAAAGAAAAAAATGCATCAGAGCCCAGAAACGGAAAAGGTGTTATACAGGATGAAGAGACTTGATAAAGAATTAACACCACTAAAAGAAAAAAAATCTGCGTTTAATAGCTGAACATAATAGGCTCTGCGCTGAGGACGAGAAAGTAATTACTGGATCATGCGTTAATCGGAGATAAACAAGCCAAATCTTCAAATCAAATCAAATGTTCAAATGTTTGTATAGCTTATGAGACTTAACTACGGGGTCATCAGTCCTTAAGCTTACAAACTACTTATGAACCAGCTAAGACTAAGGACGGCACAAATATCCATGCCCGAGGGGTATTCGAACCCCCGACCGTAGTGGCCGTGCAGACCGTGACTGGAGCGCCTCAGTCCCCTCGGCCACCGCGGCTGGCCAAATCTTCAGAATGGTCTAAACTGACGATTAAAGAGTATCAAAGTTTGTAAAAAGTCTTTACATACACACAAGATGACTCGTCAAACCCAACAGAGTACCATGTTTGTGGCAGGAAGAAAAAAGCAAAGTCTTTGTTCATAATATCCGTAAGTGCGAATATGATGTAACTCTGCACAACATTGTCGATTGTGATGCTCAAAATACTTTTGTAAATAGAAAACGTTTGTGATTGATTTGTAAACAGAAAGCGTTTGTGATTGATAAGATTACAGTAATACTGAGAATTGTATAATATTTAAAACTGTCGAGAAGCGTCAGCAGCGAGAGACGTTTTCTCGCGTTCGCTTATATCACTGTTCCGCCTGAACCAACATTCTTTTCGAAAACTGAAAGACAATATGAATTATCGGTCCGATAGAAACACATCTGCACAAAGACTGAATATTACACTTAAAATGGCGTTGAATCCCCCTACACTGTGTTTTTAGTAATCACACAAATAAAACATAGATTACGGCTCCCCTTGACATATGTATCCGATAGTTTCAAAACTTTAGAAAACTCATCCTTCAGTCTGTTTTAAAGCATCACCATCCACGTAAACTCTCACTAGACAGCAGGAAGGCACTGAAACATGTCAACCAATACATGCCACCGTTCCGTCCCTGGGACAGCTGATATCACAGGCGTGGTGGATCCTCTGTGCGGCGCGACTGACACCTGTCACAGTGGAACTGTTCGCTAAGTCCACGCGACGGACGTAAATCCCCTTCCCGCTGATTACTAGCTAGAGGGCGAATGATAGCTGACCGGGCAAAGCGAAAATCGATCGCGTTGTCCGTCACTCTGCAATGTACAAGGAACCCTTTCATTATCTACGAGTTACACCCTCGCAAAATAAACAAATGTTAATTATAATGGCTCTCCAGCGACACTGATTGCCCCCGTGTCATGTTACGACTTCAACTTGACAAGCAATTATCATCCAGCTCTGTTTCACATTAACAGCGACGTATGAAGCTCGTTTCCGAAACTTTACTACGTTACAGTTATTACACACTTATTATCGGTTGCAAACAGTGTTAGGGTACGGTGCTGTGCAAAATTATAAACTTCCTAGAATCAAAAACGAACACGAGAGAGAACTTGCTAAGCGTTTGCGAAGTTGGCATATTTTTCAGTTTACAAATTATTAATAGAAGTAATGTTACCATTACTGATTGCTACCGCATTTACATATCTTACTTATACGCTGAACACACTCGATTTAGATATTAACAATATACATTATAGGCCCTACAAGAAATACATAGCTTGTCGTATTTCACAGACATCTATTACACACTATCGAGTTTCAGGATATCGGTCTTAGTTTGAAGTGTTACACACTTTCAAAGTAATTAGAAGGCGTACACTAAGTAGTTCCGCCAATTGCAGTACGACATACCAAATAATAGGCCTACTCAGTCTAAAAGACATAATTCGGATCTACATTGTGGACCTAACTCTCAGACGTCATTCAGTAACATAGATTTAAGTACATGAATGAAATGCACAAGATATCACTTAAGTAACTGTCAGGGGAAGCTATTAACTGTTAAATCAATTTTGTTACTTAGTAATCAACACTTTTCTCTATGAACTCCCCATAAAGTAATATAAAATAGACTCACAAAATGCAATATTTTTCATCAGGGACATGGTTCTTGGTGAAATTGATCAAATGAGTAATTTCGAGTCATGAATCTGAAATTTAAAGACAGCTGAATTTCACTTGTCTTAGATTTTATAGTGGTACCAGTGGTATTTAATAAAGCTCCGTTTTTATGTCATTCGGCATATTCAAAATGTTATTAATGTTCAGTTACTCCTCTAATAAGTATTGATACCTAAACGGCTCTAATTATACTCCAGTAACTTATCGAACGATGTTAAACGTGGAGGAAAAAAATGATCTTCTTTTCTCTGTAATAAAAATATCGAATGTGTTCGTAGAGGAAACAAATTATCAACTTGTGGTAAAATCATTTGAAACTCTAAATCATATGAGTATTTGTCAACTAAAGCAAATACAGCTCGTGCAGATTGTCTTAATTTTATGCTTTTGGAGCACAGTCATGCATGTGTAGCGTTCATTGTCATTAGTCATATACTGGTTGTGGACAAAAATACCAGAAAACAAACAAATATCACTGCGTGATATGGTAGAGCGTAGTCAAAGCAGATCCACAGTCGTCTTCGAATGAATAAAAAGTTATGCTTTATGGTTTCGAGGGAGACTTAATGAATTTTTCTCCAAATTAGTGACAAGTTCGGGTAACGATAATGACCACTGTAAAGTGACAAGCCAGACTGGGAGTATGGAACTGTACAATGACCTTCCTATAATTTACGTCCGCCTCCGTGGTCTAGTGGACAGCGAGGTGGGTAGCCACGCTGACATTTATAGTTAACAGGTCTGTAAGTGGGACTCAGCATTTAATTAACGCACCTCATCCCGCGTGAAGTTAAGTGCCAGAATGTTGTAAGTGGAAGACATATACCGATCGTTATTTCAGTATATAACTGCACTCAGTGGTTTACAATCAGATTTCTGCAGCAAAGTATAAGCCTATGTTGCAAAATATTGGCGAGAAGCAGGTTATGGCAGAAGCGTATTATCATTTTCAAAGTAATTTGTGTGGCTTTTGCTATTGGCTTTCTTGAATGGGAAACTGATTTGGAACGTAAAATCGTGGCTTTAGTGAGGTGTGTACATTGTTCTCTTCCATTTTGTTTTGACTCCTTCGAAATCCCGCATTTGTACTTTGAGTTAGGGTTGGGACTGAGTCGCGGCGACTCTAGTGCACCGAGAATTTCTCGAGCTGCCGGGGCTCGAGCGGTTCTCGATAAGCTCGTGAGAAGCGGCCCTGCGGAGCGTGCCGTTGTCCGTCGTGGCGGTTGACTGGGTCAGCACGCCACGCCACGCGCTGCGGTTATTTGCAACGCTCGTAGCTCCCTGTGTTTATTACATGGTGTCCGGAAAAGGGATCCCTGATTTCAAAATTAAATATCTCGAAAACATAGATCGATAGAGGAATGCAGTAAACGGTATGTTTATTGTGAAACCTGTAAGAAGTTTATACAGCAGTTCGAAATAATAGTTTACAAAAGCTGCTAACAGATGGCGCTGTACGCTGTACAGCTCTAAAGCTCTGTATAGGGAAAGTATGGCCATCCTTTTCCGCGCCGCTTGCCGCCGTCTGCAGCTCGTGATTGGCTGAAATCGAGTCACGTGTTTCTTTCCGCCATCTTGGTCCTATACGTTGCTTGGCTGCCATCAGAAGCCTTGTGAATATTCGTATGTTTTGGTTTGAATAATGCCACAGTGTTGTACTTTTGGGTAATTTAAGAAGCGAAGAAGGGAGGTAAACATTATAGTACTTCAATTAGGTATCAGAATACAAGAAGATGAACAGTCTGGCTGATGAAAGTCCTCAGAGAAAACTAGGAGTCCAGAAGCGAACTTCGGTTCTTGTGCTGTGATGATTTTAACTCATAATGTAAATTAGTAGATTAAAGATTCATGCAACAGATACCTATATATTTTTAACTTTAATAAATTTGTGAAGAAAATTCCTGTACAATGCCGTGAGGTTAAATTATTCACGCGTCGTTGATCTGCAGGTAGTTGCCGAAAATATCCAAATTTTTGGCATATTAGTGAGTGAACTAGATTCCCGTTTAGATATGAAATTAATACACAGTTCCTGAAACAAGCTTTTCTCATTTGTTTTCATGTGTTAAAGTGTGTCATTACAGGAAAAAAGAAGTATTGAAACAAGACATGTACTAGACATTCAAATATAATTGGCGTTGTAAAGGCACCTTTAATTTCTGTTTCTGGTAAAAGTCATGTAGTGGGTATCTCCTTGCATTTTTTTGTAGTTAATGTGAGATATAAGTACATAACACGCAAGAAAATAGTCATCAAAGACTTATCCATAATCTCAATTGTTTTCTTCATTTACACTGTGCTCCGATGACAACATGTTCGTGGTCTATTCGAATATTTGGTTACGATACAGGTCAATCTGAATTTATAGGTGGAACCCTTTATATCTGGAGCCACAAACCAAGCAGTTTTCTTAAAATCGGACGAAAAGTATTCCGTAGAGCAGCCAGGTCCGCATGGACAGAACTACGCGAAGTTCCCGCATCTGTCCGTCGGACATAACACCTTATATCTCGACAATGAAAAGTTATCGTCCTGCTCTCAACCTTAAATAAAATTTCGATATCTTACCTACATTTCGTCCGCAGCATTATATGTACTAAAATCAACCGTACGCAAAGTCTACGCAATGCGATTTTTCCTCTGCAAACTCTTCAAAATTTTGCACAGTAGTTTACTTAATTTGATGTAGCACGGAAATTATAAGTAATAATGAATAGAAATTGAGATCATTATCGAGATAATATATCACGCTATAACATGTGAAAAAAATTAAATTTTTTATCGAATAGTTTTCTCAAAATCGGCTGATAAGTAGTGTTAAGCGCTGGGAACGTTGCAGCGGTCGGTGTGTAAGCAGCAGCGGAATAGGCCCAGCATGGCTGCCGCTGGCAGGCTGGCCATACTTTCCCTATTCAGAGCTTTATACAGCTCTAGAGCTCTGTATTGGGAGAGAAGCGCCAACCTTTTTATGTATGGCTAGCCAACAACCGCCGTCTGCTATTGGTCAGTTGAGCGTGGGTGGGGCACGTCCGCCATTTTAGGCCTAAACAGTCCATCAGCGTAAATGGCATATTTCGCTGTTATTTTAGCATTTAGAGGTGTTGGAAATCTGTAGTCTCATTGTGTATTAAATTAAAGAGCTTAACATGGCATATTCCACTTTTATATATGGTGAAGACTGCCGCAGTGTTGTGCAGTGAATTGTTACACTAAGACAATTCGAGGTTTCCGCATTTCACTGGGCGAAAGGAATGCGTAAAGACGCGAATTGCGGGTACATCGCATTGGAAGAAAAGATGCATTACCATACGAGAATGCAAAATTGTGTGAAGTAAACAAATTTGTATTGAAATACAGGTTCGCCTGTTTCTTGCGAGTAATGTTGGCCGGACAATCATGTAAGAGAAAAGATATTTTTAAAGGATACAAATACATATAACTCTAACATAATCTGCCGTATTTGACCCATTTCGCATTTATACTGAATATGACGAAAGTCTGGTCAGGCAGAACCGTTTACATATATTGTATGTATATAAATAAGAATTCGTATCTTACTCATTCTACGTAAGTTTATGTATTTAGACAAAACTTTTTTATACATTTCAAGATAGTGAACAATGCTGCTTGGACATAATCAATGAACGTGGTCCAAAATATCACAGTGTTCGTGTTACAGTGTTGTGGAAAAAGTTGTGCACGTTTTTTTAACCACTGGAGTACATATTCTTCTTAGAAAATATAATCGCCAAGCAGAGTGCGGTGGTAAAAGTATTGGCATGATGAATGCCGTGAAGGTATTTTAAGACGCAGTTACTATGTAGATAAAATACCTTTCAAATTTTTTAGACAAATTAATTTGTAATTTTCCAATTTTTATTCTTTTCCTTAGCAGCTTAAATAACTAAACTACATATTTGTATTTTAATAAGTACCAGTACATTAAATGAAATATGATGACTCTAGCGACTTAAAATCTCTTATCATTACTACATATATTACTTTTGACAAAACTTTGCACGAAACAATTTTACAACTAGTTTGCTCAAAAATAAAAGGGCTTGATCTCAGATTACCAATTTTTCTTTAATATTCGCAGTAGAGGTGAGAAAACGATTAAAAACTTTTGTTCATTGTTTACTTAACGTACTGTCATACCACGTCGATGTTCAGCCCTTTTACCTTCATCATAAACGCTAATTTAACAGCGCCGCCCATAGCGCTGCTATTGCGAGATAGGCCTACAATGGCGGCGCCCGCCCGGTTGGCGGTACTCTCCCAATACAGGGCTCTATACAGCCATATCAGCATTGTTGTTGTTGTGGTCTTCAGTCCGGAGAATGGTTTGATGCAGCTCTGCACAATACCCTATCCTGAGCAAGCCTCTTCATCTCCACATAAGAACGGCAACATACATCTGTCTGAATCTGCTTACTGCATCCATCTCTTGGTCTTCCTCTGCGGTTTTTACCCCACACACTTCCCTCCAACGCTATATTCACAATTCCTTGATGTCTAAGAATGTACCCTACCAATCTATCCCTTCTTTTGGTCAAGGTATGCCAGAAATTTCTTTTCTCCCCAATTCTGTTCAGTACCTTCTCATTAGTTACGCGATCCACCCACCTAATCTTCAGCATTCTGTAGCACCACATTTCAAAAGCCTCAATCCTATTCCTGTCCGCACTGTTTATCGTCCATGTTTCACTCCCATACAAGGCAACACTCCATACAAATGCCTTCAGAAAGGACTTCCTTAGGCTTAAATCAATATTAGCTGTTAACAAATTTCTCTTCTTCAAGAACGCTTTTCTACCATTGCCATTCTGCATTTTATATCCTCTGTACTGCGACCATCATTTCTTATTTTACTGCCCAAGTAACAAAACTCATCTACCTCCTTTATTGCTTCGTTATCTAATCTAATTTCCTTCAGCATCACCTGATTTTCTTACATTGCACTCCATTACCCCAGTTTTGCTCTTGTTAATGAACATCTTATATGCACTTTTCAGCATACTGTCCATTCCGTTCAATTGCTCTTCCAGGTCCTTTGCTGTATCTGACAGAATTACTATGTCGTCGGCAAAATGTTTTTAATTCTTCCTCCTGAACTTTAATTCCTTCCCCAAATTTCTCCTTGCTTTCTTTTATAGCCTGCTCAATGTACAAATTGAGCAACATTGGAGAAAGGCTACAACCCTGTCTTACTCCCTTTGCAACCACTGCATCCATTTCATGCCCTTCTACTCTGACAACCGCTGTCTGGTTTTTGTACAAGTTGTAAATAACCTTATGCTCCCTATATTTTACTCTTGCTTGCTTCAGAACTTGAAAGAGTTTATTCCAATCAACATTGTCAAAAGCCTTCTCCAAATCTACAAAAGCTAGAAATGTAGGTTTGCCTTTTCTTAATCTATCTTCTAGGATAAGCCGTAAATTGAGTATTGCCTCCCGTGTTCCTACATTTCTCCTGAACCCAAACTGATCTTCCCCGAGGTCGGCTTCTACCAGCTTTTCCATCCTTCTGTAAATAATTCGTGTTAATATTTTGCAATCATGACTTATTAAACTGATGGTTCTGTAGTTTTCACACCTGTCTGCATTTGCTTTCTTTGGAATGGGGATTATAACATTTTTCTTAAAGTCTGAGGGTACTTCACCTGTCTCATACATCTTACACACCAGGTGAAACAGTTTTGTCATGGCTGGTTCTCCCAGAGACTTCAGTAGCTATGAGGGAATATCATCTACTCCAGGGGCCTTGTTTCGACTTAGGTCTTTCAGTGCTCTGTCAAATTCATTTCTCAGTATAGTATCTCCTATTTCATCCTCATCTACTTCTTCTCCCCTTTCTACAATATTGCCGCTAAGTTCATTTCCTTCATAGGGCCTCTCTATATACTCTTTCCACCTTTCAACTTTCCTTTCTTTGCTGAGAACTGGTTTTCCATCAGAGTCCTTGATATTCATAGAGCTGTTTTTCTTATCTCCAAATGTTTCTTTTATTTTCCTGTAGGCTGTATCTATTTTTCCCCAATTTATACATTCTTCTACATCCGTGCATTTGCCTTCTAGCCACTCCTGCTTAGCCACTTTGCACTTACTGTCAATCTCATTTCTTAGTCGTCTGTACTCCATTTTGCCTGTTTCATTTACTGCATTTTTATATTTTCTCCTTTCATCGATTAAATTTAGTATCTCCTGTGATATCCAAGGATTTTTTGTAGGTCTTGCCTTCCTACGTATTTTGTCCTCTGCTGCCTTCACTATTTCATCTCTCAATGCTACCCATTCCTCCTCTACTGTTTTATTTTCCCCCGTTTCTGTCAATTGTTGCCTAAAGCTCCCTCTGAAATTCTTAAGAACTTCAGGTTCCTTCAATTTATCCCGGCCCCATCTCCTTATTTTCCTACCTTTTTGTAGTTTCTTCAGTTTCAGCCTGCAGTTCATAACCAACAAGTTATGGTCAGAGTCTATATCTGCCCCTGGGTATGTTTTACAGTTTAAAACCTGGTTCCGGAATCTATGTCTTACCATTATAAAATCTATCTCGTATCTCCCGGTGTCTATTGATTTCTTCTACGTATACAACCTTCTTTTGTGATTCTTAAACCAGGTGTTTGTTATATCTAAATTATGTTCCGTGCAAAATTCTACCAGGCGGCTTTCTCTTTCATTCCTTTTGCCTAGACCATATTCACCTACTATCTTCCCTTCCCTACCTTGTCCTACTACCGAATTCCAGTCTCCCATAACAATTAAGATTTCCTCTCCCTTAATTGTCTGAATAATTTCCTTTAGCTCCTCATATATTACTTCGATCTCCTCATCGTCGGCAGAGCTAGTTGGCGTATAAACCTCTATTACTGTGGTCGGTGTTGGCTTCGTATCTATCTTGACTACGATAATGCGATCACTGTGTTGCTCATAGTAGTTTACCTGAATTCCTATTTTCTTATTCATTATCAGAACTACTCCTGTAATACCCCTAACTGATTTTGTATTTATAATCCTGTGCTCGCCTGACCAGAAATCCTGTTCCTCTTTCCACTGAACTTCACTAATCCCCACTATATCTAACTTCAACCTACAGATTTCTCTTTTTAAATTTCCTACCTTCCCTACGCGATTAAGGGATCTAACATTCCACGCTCCGATCCGTAGAATACCAGTGTTGTCTTTCCTGATGATCACATCCTCCTGAGTAGTCCCCGCCCAGAGATCCGAATGGGGGACTATTTTACCTCCGGAATATTTTACCCGATAGGATGCCATCATCATATGTTAATACAGTAAAGCTACATGTCCTCGGGAAAAGTAACGGCTGTAGTTTCCCTTTGCTTTCAGCCGTTCGCAGTAACTGTGTGGTAAAGCCAAATTAGCTGATGTTACAAGGCCAGGTCAGTAAATCATCCAGACTGTTGCCCCTGTAACTACTGAAAAGGCTGCTGCCCCTCTTCAGGAACCACACGTTTGTCTGGCCTCTCTACAGATACCCCTCCGCTGTGGTTGCACCTACGGTACGGCTATCTGCATCGTTGAGGCACGCAAGCCACCCCACCTCGGCCATGTCTGTGGTTCATGGGAGTAGCATATCAGCATACATAAGTAAAATAATCGTATGAAAACACTCTTTGCAAACAATCTCATCACAATGTTTTCAATATGTTCACCATGGGCACTACAGAGGTGGCACAAACGAAGAATGAAATTCGCCATCACATTTCGTACTGTCTCAACCGAAATGGATTCACATGCCACAGAGATAGCCGATTCAAGCTCGTCCAGCGTGGCGGGATGCTTCGGGTAGACCATGTCTTTCACTGTGCCCCACAAAAAAAGTCACAGGAAGTCAAATGCGGCGAATATGGAGGCCAATACATGCCTGCACCAACTTTATGGAGGATGAATACGTCTGTTCCAAAGCTCCGTAGTGTAGCAAAAAAATACAACAGGCATGATAAGACGTTTAAAATTACACAATATATCTTGCAACCTAACATATGTTCACGGTATAAAAGTTCATTACTATATTAATACAAGTCAGACAAATTACCTAGGTATTATTTACGTTAGCCATTCAAACACTTTAAAAAGAAATTCGATAAAAAGGTTGGATAGTGTCTGAAACAGTCCGCCAGTATCGGAAAAGTGTAATTTTTAATTTGGTTTCAGTAGCATGCAAAATGTGTTAAAAATCAACACTATCTAAACTTTTGAACAGAATGAGGGGATAACAACCAACAGTCAGTACTGTAGTTGTAAATTGTAACGGCTGTGTTGACAAACTACCAGAGCTTTAAGCTGCAATAAGGACGAAAGCTTAGGTACATAACGCTGGCTAATACTGTAAGCTCTGTCGAGTTTTTTTCTACAATTAGTAAATGTAAGTAAGGTGTTTTTTGGTGTAACTTGTTGTAGCATTTTGGAATGCGTATTTATTTTTGGTAACAATGAACTTCTTGTTTCGCGAAAGATACTTGTTTTAATAATAATCCTACGATTTTTGTCTTCTGCGAAACATTCTACTACTGCTGCTACTAATAATAATAATAATTCAGCTTCTTCCTTGCACGTGCGGAAGACAACGATTACGACTGCTGTGTCGCAATCTGTGATATGTATACAAACTGGATGTATAACTCTGGTACCGAGGTGGAGTAGCCGAGCGGTCTAAAGCGCCTCGCTGTGGAGCGCGCGGCTGCTCGCCGTGAAGGTTCGAGTCCTCCCTGGGGCATGGTTGTGTGTGTTTGTCATTAGGTTAGTTTACCTAGGTTTAAGTAGTTTGTAAGCTACGGACTGATGACCACGCAGTTTGGTCCGATAGATTTACAGACATTTGAACATTTATAACTCTGGTGTCTGAACATAGAACTGCACCGTGCCTGCACATTCAAATGTTTTGTACAAAATTTCGTGTTGTCCATCATGTTTAAATTTGGCAAACGAATTTCGATCAGATATTACGTGACAAAAAATTGCGTACTTACATTCTCATTTGACTTTTTAGTCAATATGTGACGTAATAGATTGTTATGGGAGTGACATGGGAGTGACATCGAAACATTTTTTTTTTTTTTTTTTTTTTTTTTTTTTTTTTTTTTTTTTACGATACTTCATAGCCGCCATATCTGAATTGGGCAAGAAACGAAATATGAACATCTGCGGCTGGCATGCTCAGACAACTGAAGTTCAACATCCAGTTAGCATAGTGATCAATGGTCCCATTGCTTCCTTATAGAGTAGTTTCGCTCAGTCTCCACAGAGTGCAGCACTGTCGACAACTTCACGCGAGTACTGGAGAATTTCTTGAGATCTTGCATTACCGTCGCGCGTTTCTCGGGAGTGCTCATGGCCCACCCCTATTTTGAGGATCAATAGGCTTATACGCAGTGTTAATGTGTAGAATATGCGTATGTTGTGCTGTTACAATTCCTTTATACACAGGTTTGTGGCGTTATTGACTGATAATATTACGATAAGGTGCCGTCATTGAATTACTTACAATTTTCCTCCTACAGTATTTATATTTTGAAACCTCGTTTGTCTCTATTAAATTGTCCCTTGTGGTGAACACAACCTTTTACAAGGAAATGACACACACCTATGTTATTCTAAGGATGATTTCATGCGATAGAGGTCAAAGGTATCCCTTTTAGTATAGCTAACCGCGCCCTTCCCCACTTCTGTAGAACGCACAGAAAGTTCATACTACCGTGGGGAACTAGCAGATAAGTTCTTCCTTTGGATGATGTTCAACTACCGTGTCAAATTAGCTTCAAAGTAGGTTATTTCGTCAAATCATTTACCTTTCAGGGAATTTCTGCACGTTGTCATTTTGTGCTGGATTCATATCGATACCACCAAGTTTCCAAGAAAAGTATATCCATATGCATTTCAGTCAAGTCACGATAGGCACCCACGTAGCATTGCTTTTGTTCGTGCTTCAGCGAGTGAGGGACAATCTTTGCAGATAGTTTTCTCTTCTTTAAAACATTGTGGAGAATGCCCGGGACGCTTGTTGTAGAGATGTTGCTACATTGCGATTTGTGATAAAAGAACGTTGCGAAGTTGAGGAAGACAACTTCAGGCGGTGTGACGTATCGGTGCGAAGTGCGAGTTTGTCAATTTCTGCATGTTTTTGTAACGTCAAGCGCGAGCTGTGTTCTGCTGTGTTGCCTACATAGACAGGACTGTGAGTTCCAAGGTGGAGGCACAGAATAAGGAGTATACAGAAAGGAAACTCCCGCTGCAGTCTGTCGTCCAAAATTTAGTGCGCATGCGCGGAATCGACCATCTTGAAAAGCAGTAAATGCGTGATCACTCCCTCCTCTGTAGCGTGGTAATGCGCCGTCTTTGTTTGTTAATTGTGTATTTTAACTGCCTAAATCGCATAAATATAAACAAGTATTTGGTACAGTGCAGTGAAAAGAAATAACTGTGTGTCAGTAGTTGGAGCTGTTCCGTTTTTATTATGAGCAGCAATAAAAGAAAAGACGGCCGATGGTGTTCAGCACCTAATCGCCGCAATAATTCGAATATAATTAAGGATATAAGTTTCTTCACTTTCCCAAAAGATGCTGAGCGGCAAGTTAACGTCGCTATATGTGTAGTAAAAGTTAAATGTTATCAGTTTCGAATGAGAGCAATGTGTGCATAATTATTGAAAGTAGCCGGTTAAATTGCACGATGCTTCTCGCCCGGCTGCAGTCGTCATGTTGGCACCAATGGTAATGACAGCAACTCAGATGATCAATAAATGTTTTTTCCTGACAACTTCAAATAAAACGAATTTTTTTTTTCTCAATGGCCAAGGGTACATATAAGAACCTGTCAACCATAGAGCAGGTACAGGATTAATTTTACTGTGAGTGAAATGAGCTTCAATAACATTTACTCTGTAGCTCGTGAAAAATACACTTCATTGTTGTACTGCTAAGTCTGACTCAATATTTTGTGCAAATTTATTCGTGTCAAATAAAACTTGGCAGTTGTAAAATATTTTTCTTGTTTATAACTAATTTCCGAAACATAACTTCACGTTATTTGGGATCTTTCTAGAGATAAGCCCCAAAAATACGATAATTGATTCCATCGTACATTTTCGTAGTTGTATTAAAATTTAGACCTACTTTTTTTTCGTTGGATTACAATTACTGTAGGGAAAAGAACAGGGCGCAAAATAGATGAGAGCATAAAGAAAAGCCGTTTCCTTCCATAAAAGTCGGTGAGATCGGCTGCAGTTCGTAAAAAGTCCATTTCCAGCCAAAGTACTAAGTGGCTATAGTTCCGCATTTACTGCTTTTCAATATGGCGTCGAGCGCAACGCTTGGTAACATACAGATCAAAGCTGCCGCCCCCAGCTTTCCCTTCTGTATGCTCCCTATTCTGTGGTGGAGGCCTGTCAGCTGTAGCACTCTCGACGAAAATAACAATGGCTATCACAAGCTGTTTCTTTTTGTGCAATGCAATGAAGTTTGCTGTGTAATAGAGAAGCAGGAAGTCTCAAGAAAAGTAATTTACAGCGCATTCATTATTCCGTGTGCCACGGAAATGATTGTTGGAAATATGGAGAAGAAAGTGACGCTTTAATATCGGAATTAAAGGAACATGACAATGTGAAGGACTGTCAGAGTAGCAAAGCGTCTGCCCGTCTAAGCTATAAATATAACAAAGAAAGTCAGACCATTTACTGAGGTTGATTTAGCGAAAGAAGTGAATGTGATGCCCTAAGGCTTTGAAAGGTGAATTTGTCTCCGAAAACTAATATGTGACGTATTCAGAACATGGGATCCAGATGTCCAAGAGGAACTGGGTGTTACGGCACATACGTTTATACTTTATTCCTTACCTGTCGATGAAAGGACAAATCAGGTACCGTATAGTTATCGATTTTTTATCTATTTGCAGTAGTGGCGTCGATGATAAGCTGAACATAACTGTTTGGTCCCCCTTTATGGGACCGCAACGGAGTTGGACATTTTCAAAGGCTCTGAAAGACCTGTTGAAAACGTTGGCCGGAGTTGGAATTAGCCTGTCTCTGTCGTAACAGACAAGACTCCGTCTATAGTATGATTGAATGTGCGATTAATAGCGCCGATGAAAGCAGTGGCGTAGCTATCATAGGGCTAGGCGGGGCAGTGCCCCGGGGCCCCCGAGATCAAGGGGCCCCTCGGCCTCCGTGAGCAAAGTTCGGTAAAAGTTACAGTAGAGCGTCGTATTTTTTTATTTTTTATTTATTTTACCTTCCCACCCTACCGTCCATCAATTCCCCCTCCCGTCAAACTAAGCTTCCCACAGTAGCCGCACTGGGCCACAGGGTGACAGGCCAAGTCGACAGTCGCTGAGTACATCATCAGCACACTCCAGTCGGCAGAAGTAGCTGCAGCATCACAGCTGTTCACAACAACAGCTGCGCCTTCCAAGTGTTGCGGCGTGCCGCTCGGCGCACTGTGAAGGATTGCGCGACTCCAAATACTCTATATACTCATTTACTGCACAGTACTTCTTATTGGCAAGTAGAAGTGTACAGTTCGATTATACGAATAATCAGTTTTCCGAACATCCATGTCCCCCAATTACACTTCGAATAATCGACGTTCTACTGTATATAATATTTTAGCTGAATGAAGGATTTTCGACTTTTAAATTTTTGAACACTGCCAACAAACTTTAAACGCACGAAGTGAAATCCAAAAATTATTCCCGTCTCAGAATATAAACATAAAAAGGTACTGCTTGTCCGCTAAGACGTGCACCCTGTCACCTGCTGAATTACTACCGGTGTGTGACAATACTGTTCATGGTTTGATTCACGGCAGAGGGCCATATTTTCGTGGTTGAGTAAAACTTCATTGTTCATTTTTACTAGCTTCTGCCTGCGACTTCATTCATCTAGTATGGAGTAACTTCGAAAACTGTACCATGGTATGAAACGTCCTGGCAGATTAAAATTGTGTGCCGGAACCGGGACTCGAACCTGGGACCTTTGCCTTTCGCGGGCAAGCGCACTACCGACTGTGCTATCCCGACACGATTCACGATGCCGCCTCACAACTCTACTTCCGCCAGTACCTCGCCTCCTACTTTCCAAACTTCATGGTAGTTTTATCTGTATGTCCTACCCAGGTCCAACTCTTTCATCTAAATCCATCCAGTAGTTTCTGTTTGAAAGCATAATTAACTTTCACAGATAATTATATTAAAGAGTACGATTAAATATTATCTGCTGCGTGACACACAGTAATTTACTTAAGAGTATTTAGGTTTGCCTTATTATGTCTTCCAGTAAGCGGTAAGGACCTGATGAAGTAGTATTGCATCTGTATAGTTCATAGGCGCCGATTACGGGTATGCTCGGTCGCTCAAGCATACCCCAAAATTTGTGTGGGTATGCTCGGCATACCCCACTGAAAATTTTGGTATTATTTTTTTCTTTACGTTATATTTCTTGATTGTAATTTAATTCGACTATCTCATTCCATTGATGGGCGGCTGGCTTTTGTAATACACCGCTGTGAAAAAATTATCTAAAACAAACAGGTAATTGAATTCGTAGGCATTAAAATTCATGTTGACATTTCAATGAAGTGATCATTTTCTAAATAGTCGGGATGTCAATGTAATGCTGCTTGTAAGTTCAATATCGTAAACTGAAGGCGGTAACCTTTAATTGTTTTATTAAATAACTAGAAATGAAGTGGGTTTGGTACGATACGATGAAAATGTGTATAGTACTAATTTAACGTTTAAGTATTCTCTTAGAAGTCAATTGTCTTCAATGGATCGTGTTAGTGTTAAGTCGTCACATTTTTCATCCTATTTACTGAATTGGTGTGTGCTGTAACAATGGGTTGTAAATCTATTGGTATCGACAGTCATGGTACGACACCAGAAGTGGTTATGGACTATTTTCGTAATACTGCATAGAAAATAAATCTGCAGAAGAAAGAAGGCAGGAAGACCATCCGATGTTAGTTTTTGTGATAATGAACACAGTATTTACAATACAGGCACATCATTATCTGATATGCATGTCTAAGAAAACGAGAACTCTGAAAATGATTTCTGTACTCACTACAACGGGAGCAACAGGTTCAAATGGTCGCAAAAGCCGCCCAGTATTTGTGAAATTGAAATTAATGGCTGTTAATTTCTTTACTGTATGTTAAAAAAATACTTTTCTCCTTTCAGGGATTAAAATGGTGCTAAATTAACACCAGATGAAGCAAAAAAGGAGAAATACTACTAAAATAAAACAAAATTATTACTTTACCTTTGTACCTGGAATTGGAAAACTATAATAAAGATTTTTTTTTAGAAATACCGGTCGGGGTGGGTGGGGGGGCTGCAGGCCTGCAACTACCTTACCCCTATTGGCAACGCCAATGAGCATACCCAAAGATATTCAAAAGTCGGCGCCTGTGGTATAGTTTTAGTTTAGAGAGGGCCCCAACGTCATTTTTGCCCCGGGGCCCTTGGTATAGAAGCTACGCCACTGGATGAAAGAACATATGAAACATATTCCTGGTGCAACACACGAACTCGGTGCAATCAAAAAATGTTCAAATGTTTGTAAAGTCTATGGGACTTAACTTCGGGGTCATCAGTCCCTAAACTTACAGACTACTTATGAACTACTTACGAACTAGGACGGCACAAATATCCATGCCCGAGGGGGGATTCGAACCCCCGACCGTAGTGGCCGTGCAGACTGAGACTGGAGCGCCTTAGTCTCCTCGGCCACCGCGGCCGGCTCGGTGCAATCCACTGCAGTTTCTATCGACAGAATCTGTATGTAAAATAGATTAAAGTTACAAATGTCCTAGTCAGTATTGTGCTCCCCCTCATTATTAAACTATACACTGGTTGAACACGTGCAGAGCATTAGATCGATTCTTAGAGTTAAGAAATAAAATAGCGTTATGCATGACTAATCAAAATAAGCCTGTTCTCCAGTTGCAAAAAGAAGTTGAATTTGTAACTTAGTATTCCTCGTTGATTTAACAGGTCACATAAGCGATTTAAATACGAGGGTTGTCCATAAAGTAAGATTCCCAATTTTTTTCAAAGTGAAAAACAAATTTATTTTAATAACATTACATATTGAAAAAAAGCTTAGAATATTTTCTATTTTTCGACATAATCGCCATTAAGATTAATGCATTTTGCATTCGGTGTACCACATTCTTGATGCCTGCGTTGCAGAATTCTTTCGACGCGCTGCGAAGGTAGCGTAGAACTTCTTCTTTCACTTCCTCTTCGGTTGCGTAATGCGTCCCGCCCAGGTGTTTCTTCAATTCGGTGAAGAGATGATAGTCACTTGGGGCTAAATCTGGACTGTAGGGCGGATATTTGACAATATCCCATTGAAAGTTGTCGATCAGTTCAGTTGTCACATGGGCGACATGCGAACGAGTGTTGGCTTGATGAAAACTCACTCCCTTCGTCAGCATGCCCCTCCTCTTGTTCTGAATCGCTGGGCGAAGGTTCCTTAATGTTTCACAGTAACGATCAGCATTTATTGTTGTCACAGTAGGCATAAATTCGCACAACAATAACCCCTTCCTGTCTCAAAACACGCTCGCCATCAATTTGCCGGCAGACAGTTGTTGCTTAAACTTAGGTGGCTTCGGTGACGATGGATGTTTCCACTGACAGAATTGTTCCTTCATTTCCGGTGTCGAATATTGGACCCAGGTCTCATCCCCAGTGACAATGGAGTCCAAGAATTCCTCTCCGTGGCTTTCGTAGGCCTGGAGAAACGCGTTGCCGTTTGTGGTGGTCTTCCGTAAGCATTCTCGGGACCCACCTTGCACAAACCTTGGAAGACATTTCCTGTCAAAATGTTGTTTATGGTGGACTTGCTTACATCAGGGATAAGCTCACAAAGTTCCTGGTCTGTTATTCGTCGATCCTTCAGCATTCTCTCTTGCACTTTTGCGATCGTTTCGTCCGAAACTGATGGCCTACCAGAACGCCGTTCGTCATGGACACCTGTACGTCCTTCTTTAAATTCTTTGCACCACTTATGAATGTGTTGTACACTCATGCACTTGTCACCTTAAACTTCACACAGTTGTGCATGAATATCCATCGGCACAGTGTTTTTTGCGCACAAAAAAGAATTACTGATCGTAACTCGCTCCTGGCGGCAGAAACAAGCGGAAGCTCCATCGCTAATGGCTGCCAAGCCTACACTGAACGTCGCAGACAGCTCCAACTTGTGGCAGTGGAGAGAGGGGGAACCGAGCTGCATGACATGGTTGCCAGATCGCACTTAACCGCATTCCTCGCGACTGTAGCGCATTGTGTACCTTACTTTATGGACAACCCTCGTACCTCAAACCAACGCAAAGGTTAGGCAAAGGTATATGCTATAGAATTAAAGTCTTCCAAATAACAGTGGTTCTGTGAACAAATCAGCTGCAAGCTGGAAACGCTGTGTATATTCAGAAGCCATCGCAGGTGTGTGCTCCTGATTTTAGTATCTCTCAAGAATATAATAATAATAATTTAAATAAAAATTTTCTGCAGTTGGTTTTGATTTTCAGATGATTTTAATAGACGGTAAATGACGGCGACATCTTGAAACAACCTAAGACAGCTACTTAGATTTCCTCCCAAATCGTTTATGTTAATAATAAATAGCAGAGGACCAATAATACTACCCTGTGGAATGCCCGATATCACTTCTATTTTAGTCAATGCTTTACCATCGATTACTACAAACTGTGTCCTATGTGACAGGAAATCCCCTATCCAGTCGCAAATTGGGAGCGATATACCATAACCACGCAATATGATTAAAAGCCATTTGTGAGGTACAGTGTCAAAAGCCTTTTGGAAATCAAGAAATACGGAATCGATTTGCAAACCCTTGAGTTGAGTGAGTAAGAGAGCTAGTTGTGTTTTGCATGAAGGATATTTTCTAAATCCGTGTTGACCTTGGGTCAATACATCATTCTGTTCAAGATAATTCATAATATTTGAATACAGGATATGTTCTAAAACCCTGCTGCAAATTGACGTCAATGAAATAGGCTTGTTTTTTAATGGGTTACTCCTACTGCCTTTCTTAAAGATGGGTGTGACCTGTGCAACTTTCCAATCTTTTGGTACAGATCCTTCTTTGAGAGAGCGGTTGTATATGGCAGTTAAGTAAGGAGCTATGGCTTCAGCATAATCAGATAGAAATCTAATGGTTATACAGTCCGGATCAGAAGACTTGTTTGTGTTAAGTGATTTTAGTTGCTTCACTACTCCGATAATATCTACTTCTATGTTACTCATTCTGGCTTCTGTTTGTAATTCGAAATGTGGAATATTGGTTTTGTCTTCTTTAGTGAATGATTTTCTAAAAGCTATGTTTAGTAACTCTGCTATAGTAGCACTATCATTGGCAGGATCGCCATTACTATCATGTACTTAGGGTATTGTTTGTGTTTTGCCCCTAGTATATTTAACATATGACCAAAATCTCTTTTGGGTTTTCAGTCAAATTTCTATAAAAAGTTTCGTTGTGATAAGTATTGTAGGCATCTCGCATTGAAGTCTTCATTAAATTTTGAGCTTCTGTGTAGGACTGCCAATCCTGGGAATTTTGTGTTCATTTAAATTTAGCATGCCTTTTCCATTGCTTTTGAATCAGTGTCCTGACCTGTTTTGTGTATGAAAAGGGATCACCTCCTTCTTTTATTAATTTATTTGGTATAAAACT
This sequence comes from Locusta migratoria, assembly GCA_026315105.1. Taxonomy (NCBI): domain Eukaryota; kingdom Metazoa; phylum Arthropoda; class Insecta; order Orthoptera; family Acrididae; genus Locusta; species Locusta migratoria. Next base: position 273,390,270 of record CM048744.1, on the reverse strand, counting down.
GTCAATTGCTATCGTTAAAATATCTTTGAATTTGTTGAGGTTTGGTGGATATATATAACACGATACACAGATACATTTCACTCATTTTATTATAAGAACGACACACTCACATATTAAACACGTGCAAGCTGCACACACACAAAGAAAACAAGATAACAGTATATAGAAGCAAAGATGCTAAAGTGCACAAAGGTAACTTACACAATGCTCAACACATATTGATACTAGCCCATTTAGATGTCTTTGACCAGCTTAACACCCCCACTTCAAAACATTTAAATAGTCCTGTTAAAAAATTTCTAGACCCATACATTTTAGAAATTCACAATGTTCCTCCTTTGTCAACCTTTTTGTCATTATATCGGCAGGCATTTCAGATGTTTGTAAGGAAAGAGTTTTCACAAGTTTATTTGATACAGCCTCCCTTATGTAATGATGCCGAACATCAATGTGCTTTGACCTTTTGTGATTTGAAGGATCAACAGACAAATTTAAGGCACTCTGATTGTCATTAAACAAAGATATACACTTATTATAATTCATCAGCTCATGTAACAAGTTCCTTAAATAAGTGGCTTCTCGACATGCTTCAGAAAGAGCCATATACTCAGCCTCTGTGCTAGAAAGAGCAACAGTCTTTTGCTTAGCACTCTGCCATGACACTACAGAACCACATAACTTAAAAATAACACCAGTGTATGACTTTCTGTCTAAAGAACAATTTGCTCAATCTGCATCTACATAACCACATAATTCTGAATCTCCCTTTTTAAACTTCAGAAAATAATTCTTGGTTTCCTTCAAATACTTCAAAATTCTCTTAGCACATACCCAATGTTTGTCAGTATAAGAATTACTGAATTTGCTTAAGTGGCTCACACTGAAAGAAATATCAGGTCTTGTGAGTACTGATCAATACATTAAACTACCTACAAGATCTTGATAAGGTACATCATCAATTTTGTTCCCTTTTTCATTAAAAAAAATCAAGTTTAGTTTGAATAGGAGTCTTTACAGTTTTACAGTCTATGATATTGAATCTTTTCATTAACTTATCAATATAGTTCTCTTGACTTAAAGCCAAAACTCCATTTGCCTTATCATATTTAATCTCCATCCCCAAACAAATTTTTGCCATTCCCAAATCATTTACTTCAAACTCTGAACTTTACTTACTCTTCAAAAAATTAATCTCATTTGTGTCATTTGAAAAAATATAAAAATCATCAACATACAAAGCTATCATATTAACTAAGCCTTTCTCTTTATGTATTGTAAACAAACAAGGTTCTAAATTAGATCTCTTGTATCCTAGAAGCTTAAAATATCATTTACTTTTTCATTCCACACTCTGGATGATTGCTTTAACCCACACATGGGCCTTTTCAACTTGAAAACTTTACTTTGATCATCATAAAGACTTAATCCTGCAGGTTGTTGTATGAAAATATCCTCCTTGAGAATATCCTTTAAAAAAGCAATATTTACATCAAGATGAGTAATGTTCAAATCTAATTCAACAGATAAAGCCATCAGAAGTCTAAGTGTTGAATGCCTTACCACAGGAGAAAAGGTTTCATCATAATCAATTCCAGGCTTCTGAGTGAATCTTCTTGCTACTAGTCTAGCATGGTGCTGCACTTTACCTTCACTGTTTACTTTTCTTTTGAACACCCATTTACACTGCACAACACTAGCACTTTCTGGAAGATCTCCCAATTCCCAAGCGTTGTTGTCTTCAAAAGCTTGTATTTCTTCCTTCATGGCGTGTTTCCATTCTTCTGCATCAGGTCTGCTAAGGGCCTCCTTCACAGTTGTTGGGTCCTTGAGTTGATCTGAAGTTGCTGCAGAAAAATAAATCTCATAATCTTCAAGTCTTCTATTTGGTTTGACCTGCCATTGGGATTTTCTGATATCCTTTGCATCGTCTTCTGGTGCAACAGGGTTTTTATCATCAGTTTCTTTCTTTGCTGTAGATGCAACTTTTGAAACATCATGTAAATCCTCCGTTGATACAGTATCAGATTTCTCATTTTCTTTATCACCCCCCACTGAAGGGATGACTTCTTCACGATTCTGTATTTTTGTTTCTGCATAATCAATATTTTCCATTATAATCACATCACGGCTTATAATCACATGATTTGCTTCAGGATCATAGAGTCTTTAGCCTTTTGTGGTATTGCTATATCCCACTAAGATCATTTCTTTTGCCTTCTCAACCCATTTTGTTCTCTTGGCTTAAGGAATATGCACCATGATCTTGCTCCCAATTATCCTCAGATGACTAATGTTGGGTATCTTGCCAGTCCACAGTTAATAGGGTGTTTTATTCCCTAAACTTGAACTCACTGACCTATTTCGCAAATATACTGCACTATTAACAGTTTCAGCCTAAAATCTTTTATCCTGTTTGCCATCAAATAATAAACACCTTGCCTTTTCTACTAACGTTCTATTTAACCTTTCTGCTGAGCCATTTTGTTCTGGTGTATCACTGTTCGTTAACTGGTGTATAAGACCATGGTTCTTCAACAAACTGTCAAAATTCAAACAGAATTCAATTCCATTATCTGTTCTCACTGTTTTGATTTTCCTCTCTTGCTGGTTCTCTGTCATTTTTTGAAATACTTAAAATTTTTCTGTTGTTTCATCCTTTGTCTTCAGAAAATAAACAAATCCCATTTGTGTATAATCATCTTCCAAGATGAGAAAATATTTTGGACCACCTAATGACATCAATTCCATAGGTCCACAGAGATCAGCATGCACTATTTCAAGTGGTTTAGAGGCTCTAGTGCACCAATGTGGAAAAGGCAATCTTGTTTGTTTGCCTTCATTGCACACTACACAATTTTGTTTGCTTATGTCCATGTAAATGTCTGTACATACTATTCCTTCAACAGTGCCATTTCTCATTTTAATAAGATCCTTTGCATTTAGGTGACCCAACCTTCTATGCCAGTCAGATGCTGTAATCATTCCCAAAAAATCACTTTTACCAGCAATGTTTAACTGGTAGACACCATTAACAAGGTTTGCAGTTGCAACTAGTTCATGAAGCTTGTTATAAATATTGCACTGATCACTATTAAATTCAACAAAGTTTCCTTGTTCAATCAGCCTTCTTACAGAGAGCAAATTTGTTGTTACATCTGGAACACACATAACATTTTTTACTGTAACATCAAAGAAGTTCTTTCCAACTACTGTTCTTAAGTCAACTTCTCCTGAACACAACACTGGGATTTCCGTTTTATTTGCAGCCATAATTTTATGCATATTAATATCAATTGTTTTGTTTTTTACCCAATCTTCATTTGCTGTGTGATGCACACTAGCATTTGAATCAATATACCACTCATTTTAACTCATTTCTGTTAAAACAGCCGGTTCCAAACACTACACTAAAAATATTTGAAGTTCTGCATTGCCTAATTTCACTGTCATTATTAGGGCACTTAATTTTAAAATTCCCTGGTTTCTTGCATTTATGACAAACAATATCCTTCCTGTTATGACTTCCCACTGTACTGTACATCCATTCCTGTGAGATAAATTAGGTTTAGTTTGCCAACTTTCGGCTTTGAAGGCACTACCAGTTGTGGTGACATCGTCTTCCATATCAATAAGCTTACTTTTTATTGCATCAGTTGTAATGGGGATTCCAGAATGTTCAATTGCCATAATCATTGGCGAATATTTTCTGGCAATCCTGCCAACAACAAAGAACCAATCCATTCATCATTGATATAAAAACCAGCTCCATGTAGTTTTTGACCATTATCTACTTTCTGGTTCATATAACTTATCATAGAATCACATTTCTCTAGGCGTGTTGATATCAGTGTCCTCAATAAATTTATCCTCCTTGCAAATCCTGAGTCGTCAAACATTGATTTTAGTTTCTGCCACAAATCCACTGTCGTTTTTGCTTCTCTGATGTGCTCATACAATGATGGGTCAATCGTGAGAATTATTTTTGCTTTGGCCTTGGCATCCTCTGCTGAAACCACTTCCGAGATACATTTCGCTAGTCCTTCGAGAATAAGCACATTTTCGATAGCGAATGCCCAATCTCCGTAGTTTTCATGTCCTTTCAGCTTCGGCACATTAATTAAATAATTTGTCGCCATATTTCAGACCCGAAGAGTTATTCTTTGTGAACAGTAGCACACGCCGCTGGACTTCTAAAGACAACATGTGGGTTTTTCAAACAGCGATTCATGACACTTTTCACTATCAGTTACTGTGTACCAGACCTTCTGGGCCCATAACCTGTTGAGGTTTAGTGGATATATAAAATGCGATACACAGATATATTTCACTCATTTTATTATAAGAACGACACAGTCACATATTAAACACTTGCAAGCTGCACACACAGAAAGACAACAAGATAACAGTATATAGAAGGAAAGATGCTAAAGTGCACAAAGGTAACTTACACAATGCTCAACACATATCGATACTAGCCTATTTAGATGTCTTTGACCAGCTTAACAGAATTTGGGCCACATCTGGTATACACTCTCATTTAGTGTTAAAAATGAATAGAAGCTGTCTTTCAAGAAGAAATTTATTTTATTTCTATCTGCTTTCTTGAACAAATAAACTTTTCATTTATTTTTGGTAACTTTGGGTCTTTGTATATTCAATCTCCCTACGACACCTCTGTGTTCACTAATACTTGCACCCGTTTTGATGCTCGTTATGAGCTCAGGATTATTTGTTGCTAAGAAATCAAGTGTGTTTTGACATCCATTTAGAATTCTAGTTGGTTCATGAACTAACTGTTTGAAGTAATTCTCAGAGAATGTGTTGAGTACAATTTCAAAAAAAAAAAAAAAAAAAAAAAAAAAATGTTCAAAAGTTTGTAAAGTCTATGGGACTTAACTACGGGGTCATCAGTCCCTAAACTTACAAACTACTTATGAACTACTTACGAACTAGGATGGCACAAACATCCATGCCCGAGGGGGGATTCGAAACCCCGACCGTAGTGGCCGTGCAGACCGTGACTGGAGCGCCTTAGTCCCCTCGGCCACCACAGTACAATTTCACACAATGTTTTATGCTTACCTCCTGATTTGAAAATATAATTTCGCCAAAAGATTGATGGTAAATTAAAATCACCGCCTACTATTATCGTGTGAGTCGGGTACGTTTTTGTAATTAGACTCGGGTTTTCTTTGAACCTTTCTGCTATTGTATCATCAGAGTTTACACAAATGACTACTTTTGTTTGCTCTATCCTTTCTGAACACAGTTAGATCTTTTGCAAAAACTTCTGCTTCACTGATTTCCGGCTTCAGCCTACAATTGCCTACAATTATGTGTGTTTCGGTGCTTTCTGTTAATGCTTGGAGTTCTGGTACTGGCGATAAAAGATGCAGGAAAGAGAGGCCCTTACAACTAAATAGACAGAATAGCGTGTGTGCAAAGAAAACCCTTTTCTGCAGATACCAGAGGTTTCTAAATAGCGACGGAATCGCAGAAAAACCGTGGACCCCTGCAGACAGGAAGAAGGCAAGCAAACCCCTGCAGTGCACACATGTGTGAGTGGGAGAGAGGCTGACTTGCAGTATAGATAAAATGGTTACACCAAAACAAAGTTTTGGCCAGGGAGAAAGAACCTGATAAATGACTTACCAGACAGGTGTAACACAACTGCCACAAAGAACTGTTTTTAACCAAGAATACAGAAGATAAAAGACAACACACTTAAAACATGAGAAAGATGCCAGTTCACAAGTCTCATCTCAGCCCACAGAAAATTTTCACTGGGGACTGAGAGTAGTGGTTGTGAAAATGGTGATCAGCTATTGGATGACATTGCAAAACCACCCCACAACTCACAGAGCAAAAGACACACAAAATACGAGAAGAAGCTGCAACTACTGGGGAGAAGGGTCTCGGTGAGAAACCACTGAAGTGGAGACTTGGTGCGACGCAGGAGAAGCGAGAAGACATGCAGGTAGCCACCGCCTTAGCAGATGAGAGACTTTGACATCTTTGCACGGGGGTCGTGCTGTGCCACGCAGCCTCAGAGCTGGGGAGCGGAGATCAGATGCCCCCACGACCACCACTGCCTGGTCAGTAGCAGAGTGCAGATATGACTTGAATGGCAACATGTGTATATCATAAAAAATTCCACAGACCATGTCGATGTCCATCTGGCAGACACAGGGAAAAGAAGAGGTAGAGCACTTCGTCGGAACAGAGAATGAAGATTTTTCCTTCGGTATCTAGCTGATCCAGGACTCCAGTTTCGCTCAGCAGAAGAATTGTGAATTCATCAAACTACATTGAGTAGTGGTTCTAAAATATAATGGAAAAAGCTGACTTGCTGATCAAATTTCCGTGATCAACACATGATGTGACTGTGTCTAAAAGCGAGTGGCTACAAAAGTGTAGATTTCCAAGTGCTATCGGTGTAATTGACTGTACGCATGTGAGAATTTCTAAGCCTATGCAGTATGGTGACGAATAAATCAACAGAAAGTGTTACGCTAGTATAAATGTACAGGTGTTATGCAGTGTAACAGAACAGTTCACGAGTGTATTAGGCTAGCTGGCCCATGTCAGTAGATGATAATCAAATATGGAGAAATGTAAATGTACGGAAAGTGCGGAATACTGTTCTTTTTGGTGATGAAGGCTTTGGCCTAGATCCCTGGCTGATGAACCCCTCTCGTACCCCAACTGAGGAGTCACAAATCATTCAACAACCTTTTAAAAAAAGAACAAAACATGATAGAATGTTGCTTTCGTCAGCTGAAGAGACAGTTTCTTGTTTTGCGGTCTAGGTATACGATTGCCTTACAAAATGTTCCAACAATTATAACTTGCTGCTTTATATTTCATAATGTTGTGAAACATCTCCAAGATGAAGATTTTCAAGATATTGCATAGATGATGGTGATAATGAAGAAGAGCCTTTAACTGAGGGGGGAAATCTTAGGAGAGGATGTGGAAGCTCTAATACAAAATGCAGAAATTTGAATTATTTATACAAAGAAACAAAACTACAGTTCGTTTTCAACAAAAGGTGCAGCATAGTCTATAGAGTACAGACATTATATACATTAAAATTATTTTCATTTTCCTCCTTTTGTGCATTGCTTACAGTATTCATTTTTGCATTAAGAATATTCATTAACGTAGCTTCTTTTTCCATTTCTAGTTACACTACCGGCCATTAAAATTGCTACACCAAGAAGAATGCAGACGATAAACGGGTATTCGTTGGACAAATATATTATTCTAGAATTCACAATTGATTACATTTTCACACAATTTCGCTGTATAGGTCCTGAGAAATCAGTACCCAGAACAACCACCACTGGCCGGTAACAGCCTTGATATGCCTGGGCATTGAGTCAGACAGAGCTTGGATGGCATGTACAGGTACAGATGCCCATGCAGCTTCAACACAATACCATAGTTTATCAAGTGTAGTGTCTGCTGTATTGTGACAAGCCAGTTGCTCGGCCACCATTAATCAAAAATGTTCAAATGTTTGTAAATCTATCGGACCAAACTGCGTAGCTTACAAACTACTTAAACCTAGGTAAATTAACCTAAGGACAACACACACACCCATGCCCCAGGGAGGACTCGAATCTCCATGGTGAGAAACCGTGCGCTCCGGAGCGAGACGCTTTAGACCTCTCGGCTACTCCACCGCGGCCCACCATTAATCAGAGATCTGGAGAAAATGCTGGCCAGGGCAGCAGTCGAACATTTTCCATATACAGAAAGGCCCCTGCAAGACCTGCAACATGCGGTCATGCATTATCCTACTGAAATGAAGGGTTTTGCAGGGATCAAATGAAGGGTAGAGCCACAAGTCATAACACATCTGAAATGTCATGGCCACTGTTCAAAGTACTGTCGATGTGAACAAGAAGTGACTAAGACGTGTAACCAGTGGCACCCCATACCATCACGCTGGGTGATACGCCAGTTTGGTGATAACTACACGCTTCCAACCTGTGTTCACCACGATGTCACCAAACACAGATGCAACCATCATGATGCTGTAAACAGAACTAGGATTCATCCGAAAAAAAAAAAAAAAGACATTTTTCCATTCATGCACCCAGATTCGTCATTGCGTACACCATCACAGGCATTCCTGTCTGTGATGCAGCATCAAGGGTAATCGCAGCCATGCTTTCAGAGCTGATAGTCCATGCTGTTGCAAATATCGTCGAACTGTTTGTGCAGATGGTTGTTTTCTTGCAAATGTCCCCACCTGTCGACTCGGACGTGGCAGATGTAGCTGCACGATCCATTACAGCCATGCTGATAAGATGCCTGTTATCTCGACTGCTAGTGATACAAGGCCGTTGGGATCCAGCATTACATTCCATATTGCCCTTCTGAACCCACTGATTCCATATTCTGCTAACAGTCACTGGATCGTGACCAATGCAAGCAGCATTGTCACGATATGAAAAACCGCAATCACGATAGGCTACAATATTACCTATATCAAAGTCGGAAACATGATGGTACGCATTTCTCTTCCTTACATGAGGCATCACAATAACATTTCACCAGACAACACCAGTCAATTGCTGTTTGTGTATGAGAAATCGGTTGTAAACTTTCCTCATGTCAGCACGTTGTAGGTGTCACAACCAGCGCCAACCTTGTATGAATGCTCTGAAAAGCTAATGTTTGCACATCACAGCATCTTCTTCCTGTCAGTTAAAATTCATGTCTGTAGCATGTCGTCTTCATGCTGTAGCAATTTTAATGGCCAGGAGTGCAGTTTCAGTTGCTCCAGCAGCATGAGTCTGTAATTCTGTGGTACTGAACACATTCGCCTCGTCTGTTTGCAGCAGAGGTGTCTGTTCAATATGTGGTAGGCGTGCTCCTCACGCCCTGTCAAATGCTCTGCATTGTACGAGCACTTCTGTTCTTCTTATTTAATCTTAGTAAAATAATTAGCAGAGGAACAGCAATGTTTTCTCTTCTTTTACTGGAAATGAGTACGACGAACTACAGGGAACAGCAGAAAATGATAGCTGAAGCACACAATATGTACTGCAGTCGGACAGGTCGACAATCGACAGCACTCTCATTGCAGGCTGGCAGCTAAGCTGAGCCTTCGGAAGCACGCTGTGGCGCAGCCGCAAACAGTGCTTAGGAAATGTGGCCACGAGGTCTGAGGCAACACCACCTAGATACAAGGCCTCACAACAGCTCGTGGTACATCACACTGTCCAAGCCAAGGCCACCAGCTGACTGGCTGGCTGCTATGAGGCAGTGGGCATATCCCAGGGGCCAGTCATTCAGCTGGCGGCTGCGGCCTGGTCCATGGCCGGCGAGAAATACAGGCCTGGGCATTCCGCCAGGTCATGCGATACGAGTAGTGCTGAGGCAACGCAATCACGAAGCTCGTTGGTTGGATACTAAGAGACAGTGGAGCATGCCCCAGCGACCAGCCAGTCAATTTCGTGATTGCGTTGCCTTGGCACTTAAAACATGACCTGGCGGAGTGCCCTGGCCTGTCCTTCTCGCTGGCCACAACAGATAAAATGCATTTTGCGCTATCAGCCTACTATGAAATGGGTGACTGATGATAGTAATGAAGTGGCACCTAAATCTATGGCCTTTTTGCTTCATGCAGGAAGCATTTTCAACAAGATTGGTCGAATTTTGCGGAAATATGATGTGAAATTTGGTTTTCGACCCCCTTCTTGTACCTTCCACGCTGTTGTAGCATGTCATATATTGCCTACACAATCAGTACTGTGGAAGACCAGTGTATTGAACACAAACGTTACATGCACTTACAACAGCCAAACAAATCCGCTGTTGCAGAACACTGTCTTGGCACTGGTCTTCCTATGGAATACAACAACACGGAGATTCTGGAATGCACTTCCACCTATTGGGATAGTGTTATTAAGGAAGCTGTTGAAATTAAACTAGCAAGTGACCTTATATACAGAGATGGTGGTTTTTGTTTAAATTCTGCTTGGAATCTGGTACTGTCTCTCGTCAAAAAACAGAGGGACAAAATTAATGCTGCTTCACCTGTTTATTAACAATCACTATCAATATTTTTGATGTTTGGTCCTCTTTGGTTGTGTTGACTCTGCAGTGACTTGTACTGTGTGTGTTATCTTCCTTGTTTATCCTTTGCAAACCAAGGTATTAAATATGCTACCACATTGCTTTGTTGAGTGCAATTGCGTCTTGAGGATCAGCAGTTGCTGATGACGTCACCCGGCAGCATACCCGTAAGTTGTTCGAAAAGTTTTAAGTTATGTTCACGGAGCTAATGTATATGAAAGATTCGTTGATTTTGTCGACATAAGTACAGACAGTGCAGCTAATGGTTGGTTTGCTCACATTGAACACATAGTTGGTGAACATGCCCTTGGGGTCAAGTTGGTTGGTCAAACATACAATGGAGTATCAGTAATGAGTACGCCATATTACTGGGCTTCCGAGTAAAATTTGTCGATATTTCCCATGGCCCTTTTCACTCACTGCTACGCCCATAGGCGTCACCAGCACTAAATTATTGGGGGGACCACTCAACCGGGACATTTTTGAACATTCTGATGACTCAGACCGCAATTTTTTTTTTTTTTTTTTTTTTTTTTTTTTTTTTTTTTTTTTTTTTTTTTTTTTTTTTTTGCGGTGGTGGGGAGGGGCTGGGAGAGGGGTCGTTGGTAATATCAAGTACCTGCCCGGTACTGTTTCAATTAAAGTTCCTAAAACGTGACAATTTAATCCTGGATTTAAGCATATTCTGCAGTTACCAGTTACAAAAAAATTTACATTTTTTGATTGTATGATTATTACATACTGTTTAAAACAACTGTGAAGTATTGTAAACTGAACAGCTTTTATAACGATACTGTGCTTGATTCTGATTGGAAATTTAACTAAAAAACCAATTACCAAACATTTTATTTTTCATTCATTGAAATACATTATAAAATGTTGCGACCTACTCGTCCCAGTCTAGTTGTCAGGAAAGGTACAGGTGCGGGAATCGATGTCAACTGTAACAACTATTCAAATTAATAATACCAATTTTATAGACTGACAATTATAATACTCAAATTTTGAACATATATCTGTTTCTTCTTTCTCCTTGTTTCCCACGACATCGTCTGTATGATGCTAGCTGCACTGAGACCTAGTTACTGCTAAGTTCGTAGCCGCATTCAGACTTAGTATTGTCCTGTTTCTGACTTCGCAGCTGACTGAGTTGTCACTAGTAACTGTCGGACCGTCCAGACCTGTGTAGAGGGCGCGATCCTCGGTTACTCCCTCCAGGATGCACGGCTCCTGCTTGCAATTGGCTTTCAGTCGATCGCTGCCTTCTCCACGATCCTTCTCTTACATCTGGTGTGTGGCGCTGACTTTACGCCACAACATAAAATGAACAAATATACACACAGGAATAGACAAGTAAGTATCAAAAGTCATAAACGATAATTAACTGCAGTGTCAGGAGCATTAGGTGAAATAATCATTCATAGTTCCTCCCACATTGATGCAAAAAAAATTTTTTTTCTGTTGTCACGATTAGATATAAGTATTCTTGCAACATTTCTGGAGTCTATTTCATACAGCAGGAACTTGCGCGCATTGCAGACTGCTACGTGATTGAGCCTCTGTCGAGCGCAGATAGTTCTTTAGACCTGGAAAACTGCGTCCTGCTACACAGGTTGACGCTGGACATACGAGCGAAGTCTGAGCAACGCTTCAACATTAGAAAATAATTCAAGGACTTCTTTTTTCATAGAAACCAAAATAGCTTTTGCCTCTTTACATTGTATTGTAAATGAAAGAGTTCATGTTCTATTTTCAAAGACTGATCATCTATTACTGAGTGTGGAGCTACCACATTGTATTCACCTGCCTGTGAAATTCTTCAAGTGACAGAAATTGATGTGGATCTATGCCATCGTACAATCGCTCGGGAATTACTTTTGTCCTTGGAAGTTGCAACTGTTCTAAGCCGAGCTCGGATATCTTAATATTACATTGTTTGTACATAGAAGAAAACTTTTCATTTGTCCTGAGATTTTTAAGGCCCTCGGTTATAATTTCAACTGCAGAATAAAGTCCCGAGACCATTCCTTTTTCTCCTTGGAAACTCCTGTTCAAGATTTCTAAAAGCTCAAATACGTCTTTCACCATTAGGAAACCAAGGTACGTTTTGCTAGACTCAGAAACATTAAGTAGCCCAATGGCTCATTCGTATACCTTTTCTGTTAGTTCATGCAAAGCATATTTTGTTTTTTCAAAATTTCATTGATTTGTGACTGTCGGTACAGCCATCTATCAGGACATAAAGGATTGATATTTCCAACATTACTGACACATTCTTCAGCTGCATCTTCAATAGTATCTATAAAGGGGTCTTTTACTTTTGTTTTTGAAAAGCGTTTTCAAATCAAATGTTCAAATGTTTGTAGAACTTATGGGACTTAACTACGGGGTCATCAGTCCCTAAGCTTACAAACTATTTATGAACTAGCTAAGACTACGGATAGCACAAATATCCATGCCCGAGGGGGATTCGAACCCCCGACTGTAGTGGCCGTGCAGACCGTGACTGGAGCGCCTCAGTCCCCTCGGCCACCACAGCCGGCAAAAGTGTTTTCCTAATGGATAAACTGATTCCATGGAGTTTTTAACAATTGTTGAAATTTTGCAGTTTGCTTTCATAATTACATTACAGCAGTAATAACCACAGTGAATTAAATGGATCAAAGGCCATTTGTCAATTACAATTGATTGAGTCCCTTTATGCATTCCACTCATGTTTCCTGCTCCATCATATGTCTGCACACGAAGGTTACTTAAAGGTAGCTGCAATCTGAGCAGAACATCACAAATGAGTGCAGCTATATGCTCCACATATATAACTAGTTTTATAGAACCCCAAAGAGCTTTCATGAGGATCTAAATGGTCATCACACCATCTTATACAGAAACTAATTTGTTCGTCGCCAGAAATGTCCCTTGTGCCATCAAAGATCACTGAATAAATCCAATGATTCAATGACCTAATTTTTGAACTATGCTGTTAACAATTTCTTTATCAAGGATTTCAATTAATTCATTTTGTGGAGGCACAATTTCAGAGTTGGTTTGTCTTCACTACGGAGTTTCGACAGTTCCATTAAATTTCCATAATTGTGTGTCCTTTAATAGCCAATCCTTGTCTGAAAAGATATTTAACACTGCTAATAATGATTGTCAATGCTTCCAAAGTAATTTTTGTTGCTCAAATCTACACAGACATACTCTATTTGCAGACTGCGTATATACAAACATTTATACTGTCGTTTTGTTTCAAATAATAGAATCTGTGAGGATAAGAACTGCCTTCCAGAGAGTGGGTGACACACAAGGAGACAGCCCGCGATGTATGAGTAACCATATTCTGTTTATCCACACTTTGAGAAAGGGTGCAGTTACTTTATTGTGACAAACTTTAGATACAATGATAAACGTTTAAGAAACCTGTCGTTGACAACACCAAGTAATGAAAGGAAAAAGCTTATCGCATAGTAACTTTCCAATGGTTTTGAAGTAAAATTATGGCATCGGCATGACATTAAAGTTTATTATTTGCATACTACAAACTGTATTCTCGACATTTTTGACATACAGTATGCAACTATAGGCCTATCACAAAATTCATCTTCTAAATTATTTCATATTAGGATGTATAGTTCATGAGATATGATATCATAAACAATAAGATGCATTAAATAACGCCCCATCAAGCTCAAGGATTTTAATTCATTACCTACATCTTTACTACTAAGTATATTTGCAACACGTTTGGGAGACATTTTGCAAATATTCTAATGAAGGTACCTAGAAAATCTTATTATTGTATAGTATTTGGTTCTGGAGATCACATTGTAAGGATTGAGATGTGGAAAAGGAAGCTAGAGATCAATATCCACTACAGAGACACGTGAAACAGTACGCAACAGAAGGCGACAGACAGAATGGGAAGATGGAGATATATAACAAAACAATGGAAAAACTAAAGTGCCGGTTGCTGAAACTAGTTTTGTAATAAATATTTGCTTACCATAATTTCTTTTCTTTTTAAAGAAAGACAATATTGATGAACTGCCTTTTACTCTCTTCATAGCTATTCCTGACAGTAACTTTGCCCAAACACGTGGCAAATGAACTGACTACAGCACCGTTACTAAGCAGCGTGCACACGGTGTGCCGGTTGGAGTGGCCGAGCGGTCTGCGGCGCGCCAGTCACAGTCTGCATGGCTGCTACGGTCAGAGGTTTGAATCGCCCCCTGGGGCATGGATGTTTGTGCCGTGTTTAGTATAAAGTAGTTCATAAGTAGTATGTAAGTTTAGGGACTGATGACCAAGCAGTTCATCCCTTAAGTTTAAACATTTGAGCACACGGTGTGTTTCAGTGAGACGATCTGGTGGCTGTGGTGAAGTGAGAGGTGAGGCGCATTCCCAGCTGCACCGGCTGACAGCGCTCCTGACAGGGGACTGCGCCACCCGGCCGCTTGACCCATCATGCAGTCTGTAACACTGTCTTGTGTCAATGCTCGTATTTGTGCCTCATGATGTTCACTGTTGCTTTATTAGCATTTAGTAAATCATGTAAATAATTAAGTCATAGTGCATAACAACTTTCAGCACGTATTAGTTAAGCTTAAAGATATTCATTCAACAATGTCATTATTTGTCAACTAAGGCAACAGACTTAAAACTGTTTTGTGAAAAATTTTGGGTGGGACACGTCCCCCCTGTCCCCCCCGTCGGTGACGCACATGGCTACGCCCATGTATTAAATTTAATTTTGCAACCTCTAATGTAAAAGTTTGCAAAATATTTTTTCAAACTCTAAGTGGTCTTTCTTCATTCTTTTCCCAAGTTTTCTAAAAGATCTTGTGCATTACAGGAATTTGTTCTAAGAAAGTTGCCATCACTTGCCTCCACTAGGTGGAATTTCTCATCCAGATTGGACCTCACAATAACAGAACATAGGGTAGAATTGTTACAATTTTTTGTCAGTGTTCTGGATAACACTGATAATTGGGACAGTGTTGCAATTGTAAAATCTCAGGGTTTTCTGGCTTTTACGAACAATTATCAGGCAATTTTCATATTGGAAATATTTTCTAAGCTGTTCAGTTATACACATGTTTTCTATAACCTACTGCAAACGAAAACTTTTGATGCAGTTTATTGCAGCAAGAAGATTAAGGTTTCAGAACAGCTCCAATTTGACAAAGAACACAGTTAAGCTTATGACAATCCCTTTTCTGTAGTACTTGTAATTAGAACATCATATCTAAATCAAAAATTAAAGTCTTAGCAATTATATCAATCTTTAGTTGAAAATTATGAAGGGGTGCAAAATAAAATAGATTTTGTAAATCCACCATCACTTTTATTTAACAATGACTGCTACACTCACTGTCATAGATTTCATGCTAATCAACAAGACAAAACTAACTAACTTTTGGTATGCAGATGCGTCCTTTAAATACATTTACAATAATCACACACATTAACCATAATAATTACATAGTGTATTAATAATTAGAACATTGCAAATACAGATGCTTTCAACTGGATAATTACAGCAATAGAAAAGACATTTCATACGGAAAAGCTTCACAGTTAATAATCATGTTGCTTTGCACTTTTAAGACATCAGAAATTAATAAAATGCAGCACATTCTTAGGTCTTTTAATTACAGTAGAAAGAACACATCCGATGATATAACTTACAGTATGGATTCATAATAGTGGTTTGTTTTAAAGGCAGGTTGATTAAGGTTTATATCCCAAAGGACAGGCTCGTCGATAGACACAAATAAAATCACACACAAACACACATACAAGCTTTCACAACCGTTGGTCGCTTCTTCAGGAAAAGAGGAAGAAAGGGGAGGAGAAAGGGAAGGATATGGGTTTTAAGGAAGTGGAAAATGAGTCATTCCAATCCCAGGAGTGGAAGGACTTACCTTAGGGGAAAAAAAGGAAGGTAAACAAATAGACACACACTGACACATATCCAAACACAAACGGGTTTTTCCCCTAAGGCAAGTCCTTCCACTCCTGGGATTGGAATGACTCCTTTTCCACTTCCTTAAAACCCGTATCCTACCCTTTTTCCTCTTCTTTCTTCCTCTTTTTCTGAAGAAGCGTCCAACGGTTGCGAAAGCTTGTATGTTTGATTTTATTTATGTCTGTCGACGAGCCTGTCCTTTGGGTAAGTCATCCATTTTACATATTTTATATTTGTTTATCCCACCAGGAAAGTTTCCTTCTATAAGTTTTGTTTCGTCAATTTATATATATAAACTGAAGCCATGCCATAATTACTGTGTAATTACAGAAATGGAATGGAAAGGACAAAAGGAATGGGAACAGTAGGAACAAAAGTAATGTGGCTGACATCGGTCTGTAAAGTAGAGATATAGTATCCTGGTCTTCACTAGAGGACTTCTCATGATGTTACATTACCCCCCTACCCCCCCCCCCCCCCCACACACACACACACAATTTTCTGTGTGTTGCTTGCTACACACAAAAGATCTGCCAGTATGTGTAATCATAAACAAGGTCACTTTTATCAAAGCAAAATGCTAACATGAACTTAAAGTTGAAGAAAAAAAAAGAAGTGATTAGAACAGCAAAATAAATCATAGTATTCATGACTTGACCATCACATCAAATGTTGAATACAAGTATGATTTTGCATTACATATTTCCTCTTGTTAGGGGTCCAGGTTTTCAGTCATCTGGAGGCTGGTAGATTTACATCTGTCTTGGTCACCACCCATATGCAGTCACCATATCAGCACCATTGTTGAAGCTGAAAAGCACCAAATTTAGCAATATTCTGTAGTGGTAAAGTTGAGTCAAACCAATGGTGACCAGGTTGCTGACATGTCCAGTTTAATGCTCGAATGTCAACACCTGGCATCCCTGATTTGAAACACAACATGAGAACATATGCACATCATAGAATACTCTAATAGAATTTGAAGATATGTATTTCCTATCCTTATTTAATCAGCTGAAAGTGATTTATGTTTCAAAAGGCAAATTAGATTTGAAAGCAATTTTGTTTTCTCATTGCATCAAAATTTACCATTACCTAAGCAGTTATGAATGATCAGTAAAATCTCTATTTGAAAGCAATTAAACAGTTTTACCAGATGTGCTGAGGGCACCAAAATTCACTTATTGTTTCTTTAGAATTTACACTGGGCTGAAAATAACATGTACAAAGATTATTACACAACAGTATAACTTACACTAAACTTGGTATGTAAGACAGTAGATCATAACTTAAGCATACTAGCAGTTTATGTACAGTTTTAAAAATTATTTCACAAGATGTACAGCATAACTGTACCTTCATTCATCCGACCAATTTGTACTGTCAAATATCCATGTGCTATTTCACTTACTTAAATGCATCATGTGTGTAAGTCCTTTAATACAGGGGCTCTACTTGTGTCAGTCCATAAGAAACCAAAAGGCATAGTTGCATAGTCATTGCATTATTCTACCCCCCATGTTCAACAAGACACACAACAACACAGTGAAATCTATCTACAATTTAACCAGGAACATGTATTGAATCTCTGTACATCTTAAGATAAAAAAAAAAACATGGACTGAATGTACTTAGAATATGTTAAACTCAATTACAAAATTACTCTATACCACACTATTTGTACAACTTTAGCTATGTACATTCTGTAGGTCAAATAATTTTCCTGTTTTGGGATATACAAGTCTGTATGCATTTGGATGAGGGATTTCCTTCACCATAAAGGATTCAATACAACTTCTTTAGCTCTCCACTTAATGCTTTAGATCTCTCATTCGTTTTCACTAAAAAATATTCCCCCATGTCAAAAGTAGTCATGTTTCCTTTATTGTCATGTCTCTTTTTTCTCATGTCACCTTGTTTTCTCATTACAGTTTTCACAATTTCCTCATGTTCCTGAGATGACAAGCATTTGCATGCAGGAAATGTTATGAGATCACTAATTAGGTTATCAGACTGTTTGTCATGAACAATTTCGTAAGGCGAAAACCCTGTAGATGAATGCTGAAGGCTGTTCATAACAGATTCAAAATCATTTACATAATTAACCCAATCAGAATGATTCTTACTACAGTAAGTTTTGAATAGCCTGCCAATGCCTCACATGTATCTTTCAGCCGGATTGCTCGAAGGATGATACACAGATATCAATACATGATTAACGTTCTCATCAGTAACAAATTCTTTCCATAATTTAGAGGTGAACTGACTTCCAGTGTCAGACGAGATTCACTTAGGTTTGCCCATACAATTAAAGTAATCAGATCGAATTTTTGTGATAATACCATGACTTGTTGCCTTCTTCAAAGGGTTCAATTTTATGTATTTATAAAACAAATCAATCTTACAAATATGTAAGAAAACCTTTTAGTTTTTTGCAAACTTCCACATAAATCTACAGCAACAATTTCCAGTTTTTTTGCAAAATATTCTGCATGTAGGCTTTCAATTTTGATTGGATACCTTTACTCTTTGACACCTATCACACTTTGACAATAATGTTATTCCTTTTGTGGAGATGTTATAAAAATATACAATAATCAATTCAATGCCCCACAATCTCCAAAACCCTCATGTATATACTTAATCAATAAATCCACATAAGGCTCTGGCCAACACAGTTTCCACATGTCCCTATCAACATTCATTCTTCTAAATAGAATACCATTGTGAACTTTGTAGTCATAAGTATCACCAGCACTAAATTATTGGGGGGGACCACTCAACCAGGACATTTTCGAACATTCTGATGCCTCAGACCGAAAAAAAAAAAAATATATATATATATATATATATATATATATATATATATATATATATATATATATATATATATATATATATATATAGAAAAGAGATGACTTACCAAAAGGATCGGCTCGTCGAGAGAAACAAATAAAATCACACACAAACACACATACAAGGTTTCGCCACCACTGGCAGCTTCTTCAGGAAAAAGAGGAAAAAAGGGGAGGAAAAGGGAAGGATATGGGTTTTAAGGAAGTGGAAAAGGAGTCATTCCAATCCCAGGAGTGGAAGGACTTACCTTAGGGGAAAAAAAGGAAGGTAAACAAATACACACACACTCAGACATATCGAAACGCAAACACACCTAAAATGTCTGTCTAGGTGTGTTTGCGTTTCGATATGTCTGAGAGTGTGTGTATTTGTTTACCTTCCTTTTTTTCCCCTAAGGTAAGTCCTTCCACTCCTGGGATTGGAATGACTCCTTTTCCACTTCCTTAAAACCCATATCCTTCCCTTTTCCTCCCCTTTTTTCCTCTTTTTCCCGAAGAAGCTGCCAGTGGTGGCGAAAGCTTGTATGTGTGTTTGTGTGTGATTTTATTTGTTTCTCTCGACGAGCCGATCCTTTTGGTAAGTCATCTCTTTTCTATTTTTATTTTTATTTATCCCACCGGGAAAGTTTCCCTCTATAATTTTCGTTTTATAGACAGACATATATATATATGTCTGTCTAGGTGTGTTTGCGTTTCGATATGTCTGAGTGTGTGTGTATTTGTTTGCCTTCCTTTTTTCCCCCTAAGGTGGGTCCTTCCACTCCTGGGATTGGAGTGGCTCCTTTTCCACTTCCTTAAAACCCATATCCTTCCCTTTTCCTCCCCTTTTTTCCTCTTTTTCCTGAAGAAGCTACCAGTGGTGGCGAAAGCTTGTATGGTGTTTGTGTGTGATTTTATTTGTTTCTCTCGACGAGCCGGTCGTTGGTAATATCAAGTACCTGCCCAGTACTGTTTCAATTAAAGTTCCTAAAGCGTGACAATTTAATCCTAGATTTAAGCATATTCTGCAGTTACCAGTTACAAAAAATTTACATTTTTTGATTGTATGATTATTACATACTGTTTAAAACAACTGTGAAGTATTGTAAACTGAACAGCTTTTATAACAATACTGTGCTTGATTCTGATTGGAAATTTAACTAAAAAACCAATTACCAAACATTTTATTTTTCATTCATTGAAGTACATTATAAAATGTTGCGACCTACTCGTCCCAGTCAAGTTGTCAGGAAAGGTACTGGTGCGGGAATCGATGTCAACTGAAACAACTATACAAATTAATAATACCAATTTTATGGACTGAAAATTATAATACTCAAATTTCGAACATATATCTGTTTCTTCTCTCTTCTCGTTTCTCACGGCATTGTCTGTATGATGCTAGCTGCACTGAGACCTAGTTACTGCTAAGTTCATAGCCACATTCGCACAGTATTGTCCTGTTTCTGACTTCGTAGCTGACTGAGTTCTGACTAGTAACTGTCGGACCGTCCAGACCTATGTCGGCCTGTATATAGCAGCTTGTAGAGAGCGCGAATCTTCGGTTACTCCATCCAGGTTGCGCGGCTCCTGCTTGTGATTGGCTTTCAGTCGATCGCTGCCTTCTCCACGATCCTTCCCTTACATCTGGAGTGACGCTGACTTTACGCCAAAACATAAAATGAACTAATATACAAACAGGAATAGACAAGTAAGTATCAAAAGTCATAATCGATAATTAACTGCAGTGTCAGGAGCATTAGATGAAATAATCATTCACAGTTCCTCCCACATTGATGCAAAAAAAAAAAAAAAAAATATTTTTTCTGTTGTCACGATCAGATATAAGTATTCTTGCAACATTTCTGGAGTCTATTTCATACAGCAGGAACTTGTGCACATTGCAGACTGCTACGTGATTGAGCCTCTGTCGAGCGCAGATAGTTCTTTAGACCTGGAAAACTGCATCCTGCTACACAGGTTGACGCTGGACATACAAGCGAAGTCTGAGCAATGCTTCAACATTAGAAAATAATTCAAGGACTTCTTTTTTCATAGAAACCAAAACAGCTTTTGCCTCTGTCAGGCATTTTACATTGTATTGTAAATGAAAGAGTTCATGTTCTATTTTCAAAGACTGATCATGTATTTCTGAGTGTAGAGCTACCACATTGTATCGTTATTTTCTCCAAGAACACTTTCTCCGAGGAAACCTGTTTCTTTGTACCTGGTTGGTCATGTATCCTATGTCTATGCCCTTGGACAGCTGAATCAATGATTTCAAAATATTCCTGCCTGTGAAGTTCTTCAAGCGAGAGAAATTGATGTGGAATTATGCCATCATACAATCGCTCGGGAATTACTTTTGTCCTTGGAAGTTGCAGCTGTTCTAAGCTGAGCTTGGATATCTTAATATTACATTCTTGGTACATAGAAGAAAACTTTTCATTTGTCCTGAGATTATTAAGGCCCTCGGTTATAATATCCACTGCAGAATAAAGTCCCGAGACCATTCCTTTTTCTCCTTGGAAACTCCTGTTCAAGCTTTCTAAAGGCTCAAATACGTCTTTCACCATTAGGAAACCAAGGTATGTTTTGCTAGACTCAGAAACATGAAGTAGCCCAATGGCTCATTCGTATACCTTTTCTGTTAGTTCATGCAAAGCATATTTTGTTTTATCAAAATTTCATTGATTTGTGACTGTCGGTACAGCCATCTATCAGGAAATAGAAAGTTTGCAGCTTGCTTTCATAATTACACTACAGCAGTAAGCAACACAGTGAATGAAATGGATCAAAGGCCGTTTGTCAATTACAATTGATTAAGTCCCTTTATGCATTCCACTCATGTTTCCTGCTCCATCATATGTCTGCACACGAAGGTTACTTAAAGATGGCTGCAATCTGAGCAGAATATCACAAATGAGTGCAGCGATATGCTCCACATATATAACTAGTTTTATAGAACCCCAAAGAGATTTCATGAGGATCTAAATGGTCATCACACCATTTTACACAGAAACTAATTTGTTCATTGCCAGAAATGTCCCTTGTGCCATCAAAGATCACTGAATAAATCAAATGATTCAATGGCCTAATTTTTGAACTATGCTGTTAACAATTTCTTTATCAAGGATTTCAATTAATTCATTTTGTATCACTGGATGGGTGTAACTTGGTTCTGTTTGGAGGCACAATTTCAGAGTTGGTTTGTCTTCACTACGGAGTTTCAACAGTTCCATTAAATTTCCATAATTGTGTGTCCTTTAATAGCCAGTCCTTGTCTGAAAAGATATTTAACACTGCTAACAATGATTGTCAATCCTTCCAAGGTCATTTTTTGTTGCTCTAATCTACACAGACTTACTCTATTTGCAGACTGCGTACATACATACATTTATACTGTCGTTTCGTTTCAAATAATAGAATCAGTGAGCATAAGAACTGCCTTCCAGAGAGTGGGTGACACACAAGGAGAGCAGCCCGCGATGCGTGAGTAACCATATTCTGTTTATCCACACTTTGAGAAAGGGTGCGGTTACTTTATTGTAACAAACTTGAGACGCAATGATAAACATTTAAGAAACCTGTCGTTGACAACACCAAGTAATGAAAGGAAAAGGCTTATCGCATAATAACTTTCCAATGGTTTTGAAGTGAAATTATGGCATCGGCATGACATTAAAGTTTATTATTTGCATACTACAAACTGTATTCTCGACATTTTTGACATACAGTATGCAACTATTGGCCTATCACTAAATTCATCTTCTAAATTATTTCATATTAGGATGTATAGTTCATGAGATATATCATAAACAATAAGATGCATTAAATAACGCCCCATCAAGCTCAAGGATTTTAATTCATTACCTACATCTTTACTACTAAGTATATTCGCAACACCTTTGGGAGACACTTTCCAAATATTCTAATGAAGGTGCCTAGAAAATCTTATTATTGTATAGTATTTTGTTCTGGAGATCACATTGTAAGGATTGAGATGTGGAAAAGGAAACTAGAGACCAATATCCACTACAGAGACACGTGAAATGGAACGCAACAGAAGGCGACAGACAGAATGGGAAGAAGGAGATATATAAGAAAACAATGGAAAAACTAAAGCGCTGGTTGCTGAAACTAGTTTTGTAATAAATATTTGCTTACCATAATTTCTTTTCTTTTTAAAGAAAGACAATATTGATGAACTGCCTTTTACTCTCTTCATAGCTATTCCTGACAGTAACTTTGCCCAAACACGTGGCGAATGAACTGACTACAGCACTGTTACTAAGCAGCGTGCACACGGTGTGCCGGTTGCAGTGGCCAAGCGGTCTGTGGCGCTCCAGTCACAGTCTGCATGGCCGCTACGGTCAGAGGTTTGAATCGCCCCCTGGGGCATGGATGTTTGTGCCATGTTTAGTATAAAGTAGTTCATAAGTAGTATGTAAGTTTAGGGACTGATGACCAAGCAGTTGATCCCTTAAGTTTAAACATTTGAGCACATGGTGTGTTTCAGTGAGACAATCTGGTGGCTGTGGTGAAGTGAGAGGTGAGGCGCATTCCCAGCTGCGCCGTCTGACAGCGCTCCTGACAGGGGCTGCGCCACCCGGCCGCTTGACCCATCATGCAGTCTGTAACACTGTCTTGTGTCAATGCTCGTATTTGTGCCTCATAACGTTCACTGTTGCTTTATTAGCATTTAGTAAATCATGTAAATAATTAAGTCATAGTGCATAACAACTTTCAGCACGGATTATTAGTTAAGCTTGAAGATATTTGTTCAACAATGTCATTATTTGTCAACTAAGGCAAAAGACTTAAAACTGTTTTTTGAAAAATTTTGGGTGGGACACGTCCCCCCTGTCCCCCCAACCCCCCCCCCCTCCCCCCCCATCTGTGACGCCCATGGCTACGCCCATGTATTAAATTTAATTTTGCAACCTCTAATGTAAAAGTTTGCAAAATATTTTTTCAAACTCTAAGTGGTCTTTCTTCATTCTTTTCCCAAGTTTTCTAAAAGATCTTGTGCATTACAGGAATTTGTTCTAAGAAAGTTGTCATCACTTGCCTCCACTAGGTGGAATTTCTCATCCAGATTGGACCTCACAATACCAGAAACAGGGTAGAATTGTTACAATTCTTTGTCAGTGTTCTGGATAACACTGATAATTGATGACACCCATGTTTGTAGTACTGATCAACCTTTTCATGTCCCTTTTTACCAAGATAGCTTTTCACTAACCTCCAATTTTGGTCATCATTCTGACATCTCCTAATATTCTTACATATTTTACAAATTTGACCCTCTTCTTTCACACCTTTGATATACATGAGTCTGAATTCTCTTTCATGGTCCTAATTTTTATCACATAGAGGATGACGATGTACCTTATAGAGTAGTTGAATTGTTGTAAGAACATAGGCCACCTTGTATTCTGTCATGATACAGGCTGCACACCTAAAGATAAAGTAAAGCTTTGTGGCCATATATACAATCACTTGATGTCCTAACAGGTAGTTCTTGAATTTTGAAAATCCCCAATAAATAGCCAATTATTCCTTTTCAGTTATGGTGTACATTCTCTCATATTTCTACAAGGTCCTACTAGCAAATTCAATAGATTGATGTATCGTTTCCACATGTAGTACTCTCTCTTGAAATAGATGTGATCCTAAGCCATAATTGCTACTGTCCATTGTAATACAGAATGGGAGAGTCATATCTGGTTTGTAAAACATTCTACCACTATACAATTCTCTCTTAACTGTATGAAAAGCTTCTTGACAAGTTCTGTCCCATAACCAAACACTGTTTTTCTTAAGCAAATTGTTAAGACAGGGGGAATGTAGGGCTTGGTTACTTACATGTTTCCTATAATATCCACAAATTCCTAAAAATGACTGTTTTTTGGTTTTTGGTGCAGGAAATTTCTCTATTGCTTCTAATATATCCTTGTCAGGTGTTACTTTGTGGCCCAGGAATTTCAGTTTTTTTACAGAAAACTTGCACTTTTCTAACTTGACTGACATACCTACTTCCCTAAGCTTAGTATATTTAGATGTTCCTCCCAAGAGTTTCCAGTTATCAAGATGTCATCAACATACACAACAAGTTTTCTAAGCAATTCTTTCCCCAAAACAGAATGTAGTGCCCTTATGAATTCAGCAACAGAAATGTTTAACCCAAATGGTATAACACAGCATCTCCCTCCATACAAAAATGCAGTGTATTGTCTGGAATTATACTCAAAAGGTACCTGATGAAACCCTGCAGTCAAATCAAGGCTATACATGTACTCCAAATGGTCAAATTTATGTAACAGTTCATCTATATTTTCAGGACGATCGGTTTTCCTTTCAGTAAATTTGTTGGGTTGTCTGGAGTCTAAAACTAACCTTATCCCTCCTGTCTTTTTGGAAATTATCACCAACGTGTTGTTGTATTGGCTCTCTCCTCCCTGAATAAGGCCCCAATCTTTTCTGTAACTCCTGCTCTACAGCCTAGAAAATGGTACCCCATATGGTTTAATAAAAAATGGAGTATGTGGTTTCATTTTTATCTTACACTTACAGTTCCTAACCTTCCCTGGTTTGTTATGGAAAACATCAGTATATTGCCACAGTATATCTCTAAGCTGACCCTTTTGCCCACCATTGAGTTCATCTGCCTCTTCTACCTTCTTATCAACTAAATTTGCTTAGTTAGAAAATTCAGCACTCTCTTCAATATGTTCATCAACACATGTAGAAAATCTATTTTTACAACTCACCTTTCTAATCAAGTTACTGGTATCTACACAATTTTGAATTAACAAATTAGTCTGTATACATATGTCACTAGTAGGTTCAACCAAAACAATTTTCTTCTTTCTCCAATCAAAATTTAAGTTAACTTTTGTCAACCAGTCAGCTCCCATAAGAACTGACTCAATAAATTCAGGAATTACAAGACAACTTTGTGTAAACTTAACACCTTTACACAGAAGGTCAGTAACACTTGTGATCTTATGGTTTTGCTATGTTTGCCTGTTGCACTCTTAATTTTGACTCCAACTACTGGTGCTTCTACAAAGTCATTGGTTTTACATATTTTGTCCCTTACTTGTTCTAATATACCACATATGGGACTACCTGTATCAAGTAGGCATTCTCCTTCCCAATTTTCTAATTTAATTAACATGTGTGGGCTGCCAGACACTACATTTTCCTCATCAGACACTTTCTCAAATAACAAATCATCAATTATACGATCAAAACTCATGTCATCTGGATTGTTAGTCATTTTCTTATCATTACAAGACTCATCATTAGGTTTAACTTCAATAACATGCAAGTACTATGTTTACTATTATAAGTAATGATTGGAATGAAAATCATTATTACTTATAGTCTGCTTCCTCTTACTGGCTATTGTCATTGCTTTGTCAAAGCTTATGGCATTCTTACACTTAACATCATTATTAAGGAGATCTCTGATTTTTATGTTAGTGAGTTCCCTTTCAGACTCATTACACACATTATCATCATATACACTGCCTACATCACAGGATATGCTATCAGTTTCGCTACTAATATCTTTTAACTCTACATGTATCATCCGATCAAGTTCTTGTAAAATATCAGATATAATACATTCCTCCTCATCTTGGTTACATGATAAGTCACTATTAGAGTAAAAGTCATTGCAATTGGACTCAAGACCATCTATACAGTTAACACTGACATTTTCTGGTTTAATCATGACATTTTGGTTAAAATCCTTTTCCTCATCAAGCAATTCAACAATATTATACAAAGTACTATCTCTGCCTTCAATATTACTACCGTTTTCATCTAAATTAGCAACAGTATCTTCATCTAAATCTACCTCTTTAAATGTGTTTGTCACACAGTAGTTTGCAACATCATCAGTATTTTCATTTACATATTTCCAGAAATTTTTATCAAACACTACATTATTGACAACATGTTTTTTGTTTCTATCATAAGCACAAAATTGTCATCCTGTACTGTGTTTTGCAGTAGTCTTGGCCTGATTTGTCCTATACCCATCAGCCTCCGACTGACAGGCACCAACTGCAGCAGCCTTCAGTTTTCCTGCCTAGGATGTCTGTTTTCCTGAACATTATAGTCCTGTGGTCTATCGTTTCCCCACTGTCTATTCTTGTATTCAAAATTTCTCCCATTAAATGCTTAAGTGTTGTTCTTCCCATTTTGTTGCCTGAAATTACCATTATTATTGGACTCATTTTTCCCATTGCATCTAATTCTGTCATCATAGCTATTCCTATCATTAGGTAGATTCCACCCTCTAATATTTGACCTATTCTGTTGGTTTTGATTGTATTGTCTCTCCCTTCCTACTCTACAGTCAAAATTATCTACAAAATTAAGGAACAAGTCAATAGAATCATAAGGAGTATAATCCAACACTTTCTGAATGTTCCATGGCAACTTTATCTGCAAACCATCAATTATATATAGGTTTATTGATATGTACTTATTTTCTGAGCTGTTTCTCACAAAACTTTTTCATAGTCCCATGAGTTTCCTTGTACATAGTCCCATTAAGGAATGCACTTTTTATACATACCTATTCCCTACTTGACCAGAACTTTTCAAAAACTTTTATCTTGAATTCACTATATGTTAGGTCTGGATCAACAATTTTTGTTGCCCAGCAGAGAGCATCTTTATCAAGGATTCTTTTAACAAACTTAATTTTAGCATTATCTATCATATCAAATGTAAAATTGTCTATACATGAGTTAATAAAATCTTTAGGATGGATATTTCCATCACCAGGGTAACATTTGATGTGTATCCCACTAAAACTAAATGGATTAGAATTTAACTTTTTTTTTTTTACATCATCCTGAACGTGTGACACCTTTTTACTTAGCTCAAGTACATTTTGAACACTTTTTTCTACACACTTGTGCACTCCTTTCTCTACATTGGCAATTTTTACATCTAGGTTGTCAACATTTGATTGTGTTTCCTGTCTGTGTACTTGAAACTGTCGTTCAATGTCTACCTTGTGTTGCTGCATCAATATTACTTGTGGATTTGATAACATTTTATAAAGCAATTATGTGTTTGGTGTTAGCAGTGATGTTTTTAGACAATTTAGTTTCCACATCACTAAATCTACATTCTAAATTGCCCATTCGAGCATCAAACTGGACATGCCTTGACTCAACTGATGTCTTAAATTCAGATATTTCATCTGTTAATTGCTTGAATTTTGTGTCAAATATGACATCTATGCTTCTTATCTGTTCAGAAAATTCGCTATTTTTCTATTTATCTTTTCTATTTTGCAGAAAGTTCTCTATTATTTCTCTTTGCTATTTTTTCAGAAAGTTCGTAATTATTTATATCCATCTTCTCTGAAATTTCACTCAGTACTGTGAGTTTCTTCAGTACTTCATTAATCGGATCTATTTTAACCTCTTGTATGTCCTCGTCATTACTAACATTATTAACACTTTCATCAAAATTGTCAATTTCCTGTTCTATTTTGATGTTTCCTTCTCCTGTGGCTGACATTTTCGTTAATAATTCTACCCTCAACACAAGTAACCTCTTTTTATCACTTAGCACACGTCACCACAACAAAACTATAGTTTCTGTCACATGAAAGAACCTAACCTAACCTCACCTAACCTTTCAACCCTAACCCTAACCTAACATAACCTAAAATAATAAAATTGATTTACTTACCTTTTTGCTGAAGTCCTGTTGAGTAGTTCTTTCACTAGAATTTAGTTCCAAATGCTATGTTTTCGCATCTACATCAGATTGTTCATTGTTTACTATGTTGTTGCAGTCTCACCCTCACTTTTCAAAAATGTTTTTGCTTCTTTTTTCACAGTATACTGATCGTCTTTGTTCGTTATTTTGTTGTCTGCTTTCACCTGGAAAAGAAAGTGTTTAATACACATATTCATATGCCAGCTAATCCACCACATGTGAAAATTCCTCTTCTGTAGTATTTGTAATTAAATCATCATATCTAACAGCATAAATTGAAGTCTTAGCAATTATATCAGTCTTTAGTTGAAATTAATGAAGGAGTGCAAAATAAAATAGAATTTGTGAAGTCATCAACTCTTTTATTTAACAATGACTGCTATACACACTGGCATAGATTCCAGGCCAATCAACAACACAAAACTAACTTTTGGTGTACGGATACATTCTTTAAATACATTTACAATAATCACACACATGAACCATAATAATTACATAGTGTATCAATAATAAGAACATTGCAAATACAGATGTTTTTGACTGGATAATTACAGCAATAGAAAAGACATTTTATACAGAAAGCTTCACAGTTAATAATCATGTTGCTAAGCACTTTAAGACAACAAAAATTTATAAAATACAGCACATTATTAGGTTTTGTAATTACAGTATAAATAACTCATCTGATGTAAAATACAGTATGGATTTATAATAACGGTTTGTTTTAAAGGTGAGCTGATTAAAGTTTGCAAATGAGAGACAGTAATTTGACATAATTACTTATTGTCAAACAATGGGGAACAATTGTACTTCTAGAAATTACTACATTACACAATTTGATTAAATATTCAATTTTGTGATATTATCGCTTCAAAATAATTTAGTTATGTACATTGCAGTCTTTATACACAAATATATATATATGTATATAAACTCAAGCCATGCTATAAATACTATGTAATTACAGAAATGGAATGGAAAGGACAAAATGAATGGGAACAGTAAAAACAAAAGTAATGTGGCTAGTATTGGTCTGCAATGTAGAGATAGGGTATCCTGGTCTTCACTAGAGGACTGTTTATGTTGTTACATTACAAGCTGTCAGAAGTGAGATTAGGCAGTATTTGTTGACAAGTCTGAGAGAACGAACACCATATAAATAATTGTAAAATATGCCAACAACAGGCAATTGACAATTACAATGCATAAGCATTCAAATGCTCAATCCCTTGCGGGAATACTGTATAGGCTGGGGGCAAGGAAATCAATTGGTATTTATTTTCCCCCTATTTATACATTCTTCTACATCCTTGCATTTGCCTTCTAGTCACTCCTGCTTAGCCATTTTGCACCTCCTGTCAATCTCATTTCTTAGTCATCTGTACTCCATTTTGCCTGTTTCATTTACTGCATCTTTATATTTTCTCCTTTCATCGATTAAATTTAGTATGTCCTGTGATATCCAAGGATTTTTTGTAGGTCTTGCCTTCCTACCTATTTTGTCCTCTGCTGCCTTCACTATTTCATCTCTTAATACTGTCCATTCCTCCTCTACTGTTTTATTTTCCTCTGTTTCTGTCAATTGTTGCCTAATGCTCCCTCTGAAATTCTCAAGAACTGCAGGTTCCTTCAGTTTATCCAGGTCTCGTCTACTTATTTTCCTACCTTTCTGCAGTTTTTTTTTCAGTTGCAGCCTACAATAAGTTATGGTCAGAGTTTATATCTGCCCCTGGGTATGTCTTACAGTTTAAAACCTGGTTCCGAAATCTATGTCTTACCATTATAAAATCTATCTGGTATCTCCCAGTGTCTCCTGGTCTTTCGTGATCCTTAAACCAGGCGTTTGTTATAACTAAATTATGTTTCATGCAAAATGCTACCAGGTGGCTTCTTCTTTCATTCCTTTTGGCCAGACCATATTCACCTACTATCTTCCCTTCCCTTCCTTGACCTACTACCGAATTCCAGTCTCCCATAACAATTAAGTTCTCCTCTCCCTTAATTGTCTGAATAATTTCCTTTAGCAATTCATATATTTCTTTGATCTCATCATCGGCAGAGCTAGTTGGCATATAAACCTGTACTACTGTGGTTGGTGTGGGCTTCGTATCTATCTTGACTATGATAATGCGATCACTGTGCTGCTCATAGTAGTTTACCCACATTCCTATTTTCTTATTCATTATAAGACCTAATACTGTAATACTCCCAACTGATTTTGTATTTATAAACCTGTACTCACTGGACCACAAATCCTGTTCCTCTTTTCAACGAACTTCACTAATCCCTACTATATCTAACACGCGAACATGGACTTGATATACTACTACTCAAGTACCTTTTACTATTTTCATAATAATGCTCTAAACCAAAGTCAAAATCTGTACATTATTTTACTCATTGCTAACATGGAAGAATATCATGGGGTCTTTGGGGTACCTTCCAAAAGGAATTTTTATTATGATATTTCTGATCTTTCACTTAGACAGCAGAATTAATTTTTCAATTCTACATTCCACCATCATTCAAATTCATTAATGACTAACCTAATTTATATCAAATACTAACAGCCAACAAACACATCACTTATTCTTTGTTAATAATTTTCTAATTAATCTAATGGTAGGAAAATATATCATAAAACTCCACATAATTGTCAATACATGGATACCTTCAACCAAATGACTTTTTCAGCTAAACTAACCATTACACATTCCATTACCAACCACAAGTCATCATACTCTATTTCAAATTCCTTCAACTCAGCTACTGCTCTCATTCTGGATAGTTACCTATCTGAGGAAAACCATGTCATACACAAAAATCTATCTCAATCTCAGTATCATCTTTCAATTTGTTACACAAACAAGTGTACCAAACCTAATTTCTGGTATTTGGGCTCATGCAGCTTTTCTCATCCCATTAAACCACATATACTGACAATGAAAGTTGCAAACTCTCTTGGTCTTGCTCCAAACCAATCAACATAAATTCAACGCTTCTGGGCATTACTGATAACTGACTTCATTTTTGTACACTAGTTTACTTATTACTCTTGTTTTTCTTGTAAGTTACCACAAATGTCAGACTTCTTTCCATCAGTATTTTCACCAGTTCAATAGCTCAAAACCATCAGCTGTGATGTTCCTGTGGGAATTCTGAAGATTATTTGTGACCTGTATAACAGCTTGTGTTAATTTCAGAAGCTTACATTCCTCATCTGCGAGTGTTATACCGTCAGAATATTTACTAGTTGTCCACTCTTTGCATCAGTCAGACACATAATCTTAAGATCATATCTGGCAGGCTTGTTATGGAAAAACATTTTTAATTTGTATTGTCTGTGGAATCCTATCAACATTTCAATCACAGTGGCACAGCTTCCTACACTATACACATCCTGACAATTCTGTACAAATTGAGAAAAAAGGTCTGCAATTATAGCTGAGAGACACTGTTTTTCCCATCTTCTCTGTTGCATGGATTGCTGAACTTGAGGCAAGCAAGTAAAAAGGTAAATCTGTTCCTGAATGACACTCACCTGAATATATCTATACGGATCCCATAAGTAGCAAACAGAAGCCTCGAATCTTCAAGATTAGATTTGAACACTGCAGTACATAGCAAAAGAACAATCAATTCCTTCAGCTTGTAACTTATTTGTTACTTATATGTTGCACATTTCATACATTATGAGTTTTATATCGCCAACATTACAGGCACAGCCTTTTAGGAACCTTAAGTAAAAGTCTACCACCAGACCTGTACTTTCTAATATTCTCATACTCTTTGTAATCTTCTCGGGTTTGCAGCCAGATACTAAAGTCAACTTGACACAATATTTCAGAGACACAACTGCCCGCCATCCTCAGGTGAGCTTGCTGATAGACAATCTCACCAGAACTGAGTTCCCAGTGCAGTCGGCGGCTCCTTATACATCAAGGAAGACCCATAGCGCTTGCGCAAGAAGTGACAGTAGCTGCCCTCTGGCGCACAGGACATACAGCGCTCCAGTGGTAGAGTCCGGTGAAATTGATAATCGATGATAAAGAAAATTATTGTTCAGATTTCTGAAGTACCAACCATTGTTTTTTAACATCTGATAACACAGAGTTCCAGGCTTTACTAAGAAGGTAGCCTTTGTCTCTGTTAATCAGATTGTCAGATAATCGAATCTCTATGGATTCCTTTAAGACACAGTCCCAGTAACGAGATGCTGAAGCAACCATGTGAGTTTTGTTATATAACATTCTATGCCCCTCATCGATACAATGCTCAGCTACCGCCGACTTCTCGGGCTGGAGCAAACGTGTGTGGCGTCGATGTTCAATACATCTGTCCTGAATGGTACAGATAGTCTGACCAATATACATTTTCCCACATTGACAGGGAATCTTATATACTCCGGGCTTCCTCAGACCCAAATCATCCTTCACAGATCCGAGAAGTGCTCTCGTCTTTACTGGTGGACAAAAAACACTCTTAATGTCATACTTTTTTAAAATTCTTCCTATCTTTGATGAAATACTCCCGGCAAAAGGTAGGAAAGCAACTGATTTTTGGGTCTCATTTAATGGTTCAGGTGAAGGACCAAATTGTAAAGCACAGCGGATCTGCTTATCTGTGTAGCCATTCTGTTGAAACACAACTTTGAGATGATCTAGTTCTTGCGTCAAACTTTCTGCATCAGAATTGCACAGCAATGAACACACATGCACCAGTTAACAACAATGAAAGAATATCTGTCTGCTCAGCTTTATTGATCGGCTGGTATAAAAGAAACAAAAAGTACTACCAATCTCTACAGTCTAACACCTGTGTGGTTAAGAGGTTAACCTGATATCACATGATTATCTGCACTACTGGACAAACCAACCTTACTTCATATGCTACTAAGGGGATAATTAAGTACCTTTAACTATCTTCACAAACAAATGTAGAATTTTGTACATTATTTCAATCATTACTAACAAGGGAGAATGATTATCATGGGGTCTTTGGGTTACCTTCCAACAGGAATTTTTCTTGTGACATTGCTAATCTTTCAATTAACACTTGCATATATTTCACAATCCTTTCTTCTACCATTATTCAAATACTTACTGCATAAGCTAATATATGTCAAATAACAACAGTCAACAAACACAATTCTTCACTTTTTTTGATAATTTTCAAAATATCTAAGGGAGGGTAAAGTATCTCTTTATCAGGCACACACCACATATTTGACCAACCACCGCCTTGGACACCTTCAACCAAATAACTTATTATGCTATTATGCTATACCAACCACTACACTGCAATCCAAGTATCTTCAACTCTGTTACTGCTCTCATTCTGGATAGTTACCTATCTAAGAAAGACCATGACATTCAAAAAAATTTATATAAATCTCAGTATCATCTTTCAGTTTGCAACACACACCAGTATACCAAACCCAATTTCAGGTATATAATAATGGAAAGTCCAGGTTGGAATAAATAATATAGTGAGGACAGTTTACTACTCACCGCAAAGACGTGGCGACGAGCTGCGACAGGCACATACAAAAGACACACACATACAACACATTCAGCTATCGGCCATGGCCTTCTTCAGAAATAGAGCACTCACGCAATCACACAGGCACACAACACAGTCATACAACCATCACCTCCGACTGCCACACTTCGAATCACGCTCTGCAGCGAATCGGGGACGGGAGGGGAGGGGAGGGGGAGGGGATAGAAAGGTTACGTCACGGTGGTGGGGATGGGTTAGATGGAAATAACGAGATGCAGCTTAGGAATGGAGTGGGGAGGCGGGTGAGGGGAGAAAATAAAATAAAATAAAATAAAATAAAGTAAAATAATTCATGTACACTGCAAGTGCACAAGACCACACACACACACACACACACACACACACACACACACACACACACACACACACCCATACATATACACACACACGATCAAACATTCACACACCACTCAAATCAGGCGAGGTTTGGGATACAGAGGTAGGAACTGTAAGGTATGGAAGGGGGGAAAAAAAAAAATAATAATAATAATAATGAAGTTATCGTAGGTTGAGGCCTGGTTGATTTCGGGATCGGAGAATGTATTGTAGGGATAACTCCCATCTGTGCAGTTCAGAAAAGCTGGTGGTGGATGGGAGGATCCAGATGGCCCGGGTTGTGAAGCAGCCATTGAAATCAAGCATGTGCTCCGCTGCATGCTGTGCCACAGGATGGTCCACCTTGTTTTTGGCCACAGTTTGGCGGTGGCCATTCATCCTAATGGACAGCTGGTTGGTGGTCATGCCAATATAGAAAGCTGTACAGTGCTTGCAGCACAGTTGGTAAATTAAGTGGCTGCTTTCACAAGTGGCCCGGCCTCTGATAGGGTAGGATAAGCCTGTGACAGGACTGGAGTAGGAAGTGCTGGGTGGGTGGATTGGACAGGTCTTGCAGCGGGGTCTTCCACAAGGATATGATCCCTGTGGCAGTGAGCTGGGTTTCGGGGTGGCATAAGGATGAACTAGGATGTTGTGAAGGTTGGGAGGGCGACGGAACACCACTTTAGGAGGGGTGGGAAGGATCTTGGGCAGGATGTCTCTCATTTCAGGGCATGAGGATAGAAAATCAAAACCTTGGCGAAGGATGGAATTTAGTTGTTCGAGACCAGGGTAGTACTGGGTGACAAGGGGAGCGCTCTTTTGTGGATGGTTACTAGTGTTAGGAAGAGGATTTGGGGTGTGTGAGGATATGGCACGGGAGATTTGTTTGCGGACTAGGTCTGTGGGGTAGTTTCTGTTTGTGAAGGCCTTTGTGAGACCTTCAGCATATTCAGAAAGGGAATTCTTGTCACTGCAGATATGCCGTCCACGGGTGGCCAGGCTGTAAGGGAGGGATTTTTTGACGTGGAAGGGATGGCAACTGTCAAAATGTAGGTACTGTTGGTGGTTGGTAGGTTTAATATGGACGGAAGTGTGGATGGAGCCATCAGTGAGGTGGAGGTTGACATCCAGGAATGTGGCATGGTTGGTTGAGGAAGACCAGGTGAAGTGGATGGGAGAGAAGGAATTGAGGTTCTGAAGAAAGGAGGATAGGGTGTCCTGGCCGTGAGTCCAGATCATGAAAATATCAATGAACCGGAACCAGGCCAGAGGCTTGAGGTTTTGGGATGCTAGGAAGGATTCCTCCAGACGGCCCATGAACAGGTTGGCATAGGAGGGTGCCATGCGGGTGCCCATGGCTGTGCCTTGGATTTGATGGTAAACTTTCCCCTCAAAGGAAAAGTAGTTGTTAAGTAGGATGAAATTGGTAAGGGTTATGAGGAATGAGGTATCAGGCTTGCGTTCAGAGGGACGTTGGGAGAGGTAGTGTTCCAGAGCGGCAAGGCCATGGGCATGTGGGGTGATGGTTGTATGACTGTGTTGTGTGCCTGTGTGATTGCGTGAGTGCTCTATTTCTGAAGAAGGCCATGGCCGATAGCTGAATGTGTTGTATGTGTGTGTCTTTTGTATGTGCCAGTCGCAGCTCGTCGCCACGTCTTTGCGGTGAGTAGTAAACTGTCCAATTTCAGGTATTTTGGACACCTACAGCCTTTTGCATCCCATCACTCAATACTTCAAAACTTTCTTGCTCTTTCTCCAAATTAATCAAAAATAAATTCCGTACATTTTGTCAATGCTGTCAACTGACTTGATTTTTTGTATGCTAGTTTACTGGTTAGTAAAAGGGAATCAATATTTCATGGGGACCTTAGTGTTCCTCCCAACACTTTTTCAATTCAACACCTCCACATAAAGGATACCTCTCATTTGATAACATTATTTTGGTATACTAAAAGTCAGTTACACCTGTTTACCAAGAAATCATCACCATATGTCATTACAAGTATGTTTCTCTTGGCTGTTGCTCTCTTTCAGGATAGTTACGTATTTTAGAACACCAATTTCTTCTGTGCCACAGCTATTTTAACTTATTTGGGGTCTTACAGCCATTCTCATCCCATCACATAACCGATTATAAAATCAACACTTTCACACTCTCTTTCCCTTTAACCCCCCCCCAACCCCCCCCCAACCCCCCCCCCCCCCACACACACAAATACTCCATTCTTTGGGAAATGGACATGCCATTTATCACAAGCAATCTTAAACTTACATCACATTTATTTGCACTACTGGACACACTAACCTGACGTCAACTACTTGTAAGAGGATGATAGTACCTTCAACTCTCTTCATAATGTGATCATAGCCAAAGCAAGATTTTCATAGTGTCTTTGGGATACTGGCCAGAGGGAATTATTTTTACTATATTTCTGACCTTCCATTTACAAACTTGCAATTCTCAATCCTTCCGTCTACCATCATTGAAACTGATACTGATAATGTAATTTATAACGAATATAAACAGCCACCAAAATATCCTCTTCACTTATCTTAATAATTTTGTAAATGACCATCTAAAAACCATAGATACCATCAACCACGTGGCTTTTTATGCTATACTAATATCAGACACATTGCATTACAAATCACTCATCATCATATTCCATTCCAAGTACCTTCAACTCCGATACTGTTCTCATTCTGGATTGTTACCTATCTGAAGAAACCATGTTATTCAAAATTATCTATCTCAATCTTAGCACCATCAAACCTAATTTCAGGTATTTGGGCTCCTACAGCTTTTCTTATCCCATTAGACCACATGTACTTTCTTGCTCTTTCCCTAAACCAATCAAAATCAATTCTATGCATTTTGTTAATGCTTATATCTTAATGTTCCTCACAAAACTTTATATCTTCAGCACCCCCACATCAAGCAAACTTTCTACTTGATGGCATGTTTTTTGCTGTATCAAAAGTCAGACACACCTCTTTACCATCAAACCATCACCATAGGTCATTACAAATATCTTTATCCCTGCTATTGTTCCCTTTCAGGATATTTGTGTATCTGAAGAACTCCAATTTATTCTGTACAAAACTTATTTTCACTTATTTGGGGTTCTAGAGCCTTTCTCATCTCATCACTCAACTCATTCTAAAAGCAACACTCACACACTCTCTTTCTCTTTACTACACACCAAGCAAAAAGTTCTTACATTCTTTTGGAAAAGGACTCTTTAACTGTCAACTCAAATTTTTTATCACATGTTTATCTGCACTGTTTAAACAACGCTACCTAGATACAAGGTGTGTGCACTGCCTGCTATGAGTAGCCATAACATAAGAAAACTATTTGTCTTATGTAGCATTATACTGAATCTGAGA
The DNA here is from genome assembly GCA_026315105.1 of Locusta migratoria. Classification (NCBI taxonomy): domain Eukaryota; kingdom Metazoa; phylum Arthropoda; class Insecta; order Orthoptera; family Acrididae; genus Locusta; species Locusta migratoria. Next base: position 273,352,347 of record CM048744.1, on the reverse strand, counting down.
ATATAAGCAGATTTCACAGTGTGTTTTGAATGTTCTTAATGTTATTTATGTGATTCACAGACAAATTTGTGTTGGTATAAGATATTTATGAACTATTAGTAAGATATGTTACCAATATTGGTATTGGATAAGTCACATTAGGAATTTTGTCTCATACCAGCCAAACTCTGCACAGAGAATCACTTAAATAACATTAATAACTTTCTGAAACACATTGTGTAATGTGTACATATTCCCAAACTCATCACAACATTACTTAAGGCAAATAGTTTGCTTGTGGTATGACTACTCTTGGCAGGCAGTGCACAGCCCTTGTATTTAGGTGGCATTGGTTGAGCACACTAACCTTACTTCAACTGGATACATAACTACTTTTATATGTTCAATCCACTGTCTGAGTGGTTGTGGAGATTACTTTTTAATAGATCTTCACAGCATCAAAGTAAACAACAATGTTACCTTAAAATCTCGTGGGTGTAGAATCTACTTATAAAACTGCATCTGCAGTACCAGCCTACAGGAGTCCCTAGAATTCATTCAGAATACATGATGCTGGAGTAATGTTCTACATTTTATGTGTGCATCACAATTCAAACAAGCAAACAAACGACAAGGTTTGTGAATAAAAATGTTTATTTCAACATAACGTTTACCTTACAATGCATCACAACAATAAATACATCTGTGCTGAAACTGGCATAGTGACTGCTTCAGACGCTATTACAAGACTGAAAATTTGGAGCTCGTGTGTGGCCTCCTTATTTATACTTCTGTGAATAATTCCATGCATTGTTTACAACTATTAAAGAAAAAACAATGAATTTTGCACTGGTATGACAAGATGATAACAGTTCTACATCCCCAAATTAAGGTACTAACCAATTTACATCAATTCATGATAATTCCAATTATGTAAACATGATTAAAGATCTGAAATATGCTTAATTATAAATTACAACAATATATTAGTAATTTATACTAATATCTTAATAATTAGTGAAGGGCAAATGTTCCTAACATTTACTGAATAATGAAATGAGGTATTAGTTATTTTACTGAATACAAAAATATCAACATATTTTTATAGGTATAGTTTACCTACAATGGTGGCCATGCTGGCAAGTTTTTATTAGCAATATTTATCAGGTTTGTGTTTCATGGCAAGTTCTTGCAAAAACATACAGTAATATATATATATATATGTGAAGCGTGTATGCAGGGTAAAGCCAGCCACCTGCTTCTCTTGCCTTCCCTCCCCGGCATACCCTTTCCTGTCCTCTCACCACATCTTTCTTTAATGCTTTTTTTTACTAGCTCGATTTATTAAATAGGGGAACAGGGTTAATAGGATAGCTGAAAATAAATCATGATTTGAATACTATTACCTATGATTCATTTTATTTAATGATCATTGGTTGTGTTTACAATATATATATATAAAATATATATATATATATTTTATCCTACAGTATGTCTGCCTAAGTGTACTTGTGTCTGTGTAAATGTGTGGGTGTATGTGCATTTATTTACCTTCCATTTTTTCCCCCAAGGTAAGTCTTTCCTGTCCCGGGATTGGAATGGCTCCTTACCCCCTTCCTTAAATCCCTCATCATTTCCTTTTCCCTCTCCTTCCCTTCTGCCTGATGAAGCAGCTAGGCTGTGAAAGCTAGCATTTTTGAGTGTGTGTGTGTCTGTGTGTTTATTTGTTGCTATTACTGCCTGTGCCCCTTCGCCTGGTAAGTGTTCATCTATTTTTTACGTATATATATATATATATATATATATATATATATATATATATATATATATATATATATATATAAAACAGACTAATTTTGTTCATGATTTCATATAATACATATCAGCAGGTATTAGTTTCTTTGCCATGTGCTCTGGTTATTTTCGTATTCCATAATGAAATACTATTTGTTTTGCATTCCTAGCAATGTATGGGTTTCCTATTATAAATTTCTTTATTTAGAAATCTTATTCTACCCATACTCAGTTGCAAACTGGCATTTAACAGCATTAATTTTCTACCTTATGTTAAATTTAATCATCATGGCATCTCCATCGTCTTCCATCACATCACCTATTCTGACTTGTCCTATATCATGATGTGCATGTCTGTACAATGCATGATTCAGAGGACCAAAAGTAAATATAAATAAATAAACAGTTAAGGTTCTATTGAAATAATTTGTTTAGCTTGCTATTGGGTTATAAAATAGTAAACATTTAGCTCCGTAGCTTGCCTATTACATCTCAAATGACTATGAAGGGGATACTCTTGTTCCTTCAACTCTCTTCATAATTTGAACCAAACCAAGGTGAAATTCTAAATATTATTTTACTCATTAAGTTACTAACAAGGAAAATGATATCTTGGGGTCTTTGTGGTACCTTCCAAAAGTAAATTTTATTATGATATTTCTAATCTTTCACTCACAGGCTTGCATAAATTTCTCAATCCTTCCTTTCACCAACATTCATCTTCATACTGGGTAACCTAATTTATATCAAACACTGTTAGGCAAAATATAATAATGGAAAGTCCAGGTTGGAATTAATAATATAGTAAGGACAGTTTACAACTCATCAGAAAGACATGGCTGCAACAGGCACATACAGAAGACACAAACATACAACACTTTCTGGTATCGGCCATGGCCTTCTTCAGAAATTAGAACACTCACACAATCACACAGGCACACAACCATCACCTCCAGATGCCGCACTTCGAATCACAGCAGCCGGAGGTGATGGTTGTATGAGTGTGTTGTGTGCCTGTGTGATTGTGTGAGTGTTCTAATTTCTGAAGAAGGCCATGGCCGATAGCTGAAAATTTTGTATGTGTGTCTCTTTTGTATGTGCCTGTCGCAGCTCGTCGCCACGTCTTTGCGGTGAGTTGTAAACTGTCCTTACTATATTATTATATCAAACACCAATAGACAACAAACACAACTTTTCTCTTTTCCTAATAATTTTCAAATATGTAAAGGAGGGTAAAATACAGGGGCGGGCAGGAATTTTGCTTGTGTGAAGTGCACTCGCTTGTTTGCAGTTAACTGTGTGAAGCGTGTATGCAGGGTAAAGCCAGCCACCTGCTTCTCTTGCCTTCCCTCCCCGGCATACCCTTTCCTGTCCTCTCACCACATCTTTCTTTAATGCTTTTTTTTACTAGCTCGATTTATTAAATAGGGGAACAGGGTTAATAGGATAGCTGAAAATAAATCATGATTTGAATACTATTACCTATGATTCATTTTATTTAATGATCATTGGTTGTGTTTACAATACAGTTAATGTTTGGTACAAAATTTCTACATACAGACAAACGCAAATAATTACGCTAATTTTCATCACTAATGTTTGCTCGTAACCAGGACTTGTTAAGTTTCATTAAAGACAGAAATAGCTCACATACATAAGTCGAGCCAAACATTGACATGATCTTCACCGCTTCCTGATGGGGACGGGAAAACTCTTGTTGCGGAAAGTCTTGATAAAAGTCTAGTAGACATCTTGGAAAAAGGAACTTGTCTTTCAGACGAGAATTCCACTGTAGATCTATTAGCTCAATCTGCAGATCAGGATGAATATTACCTACAGAAACAGCAAATGGTCTCGAAAACCATTCAAAAGCTTGGGATACATCTCCAAATCAACTGAGAAATTCCTCTTTTATGGCAATAATTATGGAAACATATTCATTGTAGCTCTTTTCTTGGACAAAGGAGAGAGTAGGAAAATGTACTGCATTCTCTGTTGTGAGCTGTCATTCCCAAGCGCAAGCTTTCTGGTGAAAGCTTCCACTTTTTTGCCCATTTCCCAAATCAGTTGATTTCCGCCTTGCAAACTAGTGTTCAGTTTGTTCATATGTGAAGTAATGTCCACTAAAAAATGCAAGGTTGGCGAGTACATCTTGATGCAAAATGCAATGAATTCTGTACAATGATTCTTCTGTGCACTGTAGATTCTTTCTGAGCAATCCAACACATCCCGTTTGTTCCCCTTTCATGGCAGGTGCTCCGTCTCTCGTCACTGACACCAAACAATTTTAGTTCAGTCTAACAGAATCAATGGCTTCTCCAATGGCTTGTGTGTGTCAGTGTATCTAAGAAATCCTCTGTTATGTGCAGATCAGTGTCCATGCCGCGAATATAAATCACTAATTGCACGGTGTCAGAAATATCTGTGGACTCATCAAGAGGAATGGAAAATGCTGTACTTTACTTATTAATTGACAGTAAACGTCACCTGCCATGGCACTTATGTAATGAGTTACAGTTCGGCAAAAAAGACTGATGACATGGAACTGATTTGCGTTCAGTGGGACACAAAATCAGCAGCATCATTAATGCATTCCTTTATAAACTCACCTTCAGCAAAAGTTTTTTGCTCTTGCATAATGAAGCACAATTATGTAACTTGAATGTGCCACTGGGCTATCATTGCTGTCATTCTGAAAAATATAAAACAGTGCTTCATAACATACTAGATTGGTTACATGGAAGACATGACAAAATTAAGTTGTAGACCTCTGATAACAAAAGCAACTGACGCCGGATTCTTGTGGTGTCATCTGATCACTCTTTATCAGTTCAGTCCATTTCTTCAGTTCACTATGAATTTTTTGGTGCTTGAAATGTAATGTTCGCTATGTAATAGTCGCTTGACATCAATATCTGCAGCCATGCCTGTTGTCACACTGGGAGTTGCCACACGCTGCCACAGTCACCAACTGCTCACGTGCAACACACATGTGGCACTAAGTGCACATATGCTGCATGCAATGTTTGCTCACCCTGGTAAAATATTTCTCTATCAGAAACACACAACATTCTTGACAATCTAACATCATGGATACCTCAACCAAATGACCTTTTTTGCCACTCTAACCTTCAGGCACATTGCATTAAGAACCACCAGTCATCATACTTCATTCCAAGTCCTTGAACTTCTACATTAATTGGTAATAGGGCATTGTTTCTTAATGTTCTCATTGATCAGACCTCTTGGTAGCAGCTGGCTGAAATTTCATGGGGCAAAACTAATCTGCTACAAATAATGTAGGCGAGACAAAGAATTGTAGGTCTTGGACACTTTTAATGCTTCACTAGTGCACAGTTGTTCCCATTTATAGCCAGCATACAAGTCTCATTAATTATAATCTCCACAATCTGGTAAGTTACAATAGACATGTCAATACAAATTTACAAAGTTTATGGGTGGAATAATTTATTCTGAGGTGAACAGTGCGGCACAAATATGGATGAATCATGGAAGATACATTTTCTACACAAGTGACAACGATGAACATTTAAAATGCTGTTCAAATTAGATTCTCTACTGGCATGGATTGTGCCTCAGATCATTAATGAAACAATACTCAATTCCAAACAATGATACTGCAAATTGCGTATTGGCTACATTAACCCTTTCGCGGCTACGGGCATACATGTATGCCCGGCAGTTAGAAGGCCCAGACGGCTATGGGCGTACATATACGCCCGGCAGGCAGGAGGCCCAGACGGCTACGGGCATTCATATACGCCCAGCAGGTAGAGCGGCCTGAAGGCTAAGGGCATTCATGTACGCTTGGGGCCCGAGCGCACAATGGAGCGGCGGCGACTCGGTTTTACCCGCGACTCAACATTCCTGGTGGCACTGCCATTAACAGGTCTTCTTTGTTATTTCGGTAAGCACTTCCGGGCCTCCCTGCTCACGAGCTCTCCATCGGGCCCATCCTGTATTTTTTGTTTGGCGAGAGAACAGCTTTTCACTGTACTGTCGTTACAATGTTGGAACGTTGTTTATCAAACAAGGAAATAATGGACATCCTCATGAATAGTAGTGACGATGACGATAGTGCTACTATATTCTTTCTTTATACAAAGAGCTGGATGTGTATGGAACTAACACTATTTATTCAACACAACAAAGAACTTCTGCAGAAGATTCCTCTTCTTAAGAGGATGTGTTAAGTTAAATTTCGACACGAAATTTTTTTTATGACTGGTCAGATAATCGTCCTGCAGCGAATCACCACAATTTCGCGTACACTTTTAGAGGTTTAAAGGTAGATTTCGATGATTAAGCAACTCATTCAGATTATTTATTTATTTATTGTACTTTATCTCATTTGACTGTATCTCAGTTATTTGTAGATCTGAACAAGTATTATACATTTCTCACTGAGAAAATGATGACAGTGCCCAGCAGATAACAAGATGGAAACCTATAGACCCTCCAGAATTTTATTGCTTTTTGGCTTGTTCCCTCCTTTTGCCAAGATAAAAACAGTTAGCAGTGAATGATTATTGGTCAAAAGATTCCTTGCTGCAAACACCAGTATTTTCTGACATAATGACCAAAGACAAGTACAAGGTGATACTGTGTTTGTTAAAATGTTTGTTAAGCTTATGCGACCTGCGGGGTCATCAGCCCCTAAACTTACAAACTATTTATAAAATATTTTATACTAAAGACAGCATGAACATCCATGCCCGAGGGAGGATTCGAACTCCCAACGTGGAACGGTCTCGCGCAACTAATTACAGCGCCTCAACGCGATCGGCCACTCCATACTGCCTTTATTACACTTCAGTGACAATTCGTGCGCATCACAAGATGTTCTTGTGAAAACACGCATGATTGTGGAACACACCGAAAAGAGATTCCGACAGGCTGCAGTCCCATTTGAAAACTTAGTAACGGACGAAAGTTGCTACTTTTCTGAGGAAGGTTATGATTCAAACCGTATATTCCAAAGAAACGTAGCCGTGTGATTAAAATTTCTGTGCTTTGTGTCGTACAGACCAGTTACATTCTGGATTATATTGTCTACACTGGGGCCGCTACTGAATTAGAATCCGGAAATGCTGACTGGGGCAAATCAAGTGATGTTGTTGTCAGTTTTTTGTTACCATACCTCAACAAAAGTCATGGCATTTATTTAGACAATTGGTATTTGAGTACTGAATTGTTCTTATGGCTCCATGCAAAGTGCACTAATGCCATTGGCACAGTGGGTAAAAACATTTACTACCTTTACTTGATAAACTCAAGAAAGGTAAATACAACTGAAGCCTGGGGTGGACAATAAATAAGTCCTGGACGCTACCCACTGTAAATGGACCAGAATTTGCTCAGACAGAAAAAAAAGAATCATAAAATTGCAGGAAATAAAGTGAAACACACATAGTTAGTTACAATTAGTCAGTGGGTGCGATTGATAGGACTAACATGATTTTAAGTCTCTACAGTGCTTACGATAAACAGAAACGGTACAAGAAAGTATTCTTTCATTTAACTGACTTGAGTATGCTCAATGCAAAAACTATTTTTGAAATGCAGAATAAACAGAAGAAGCCACTAGTGAAATTCCACTTAGAACTAATTCGTCAGTTACTGGATAAGTTTCATTCATAAACATCTAAAAGCTAGATGCCACTGACACCAAAGAGGACAGCCCTTTTCAATGGAATAAAAAATAACATTATCCCGGGTTTTTCGGAGCAATGGAGAGAAAGGAGATACCGCAAAGACATTGTGTAGTGTGTACTGCCCATACAAAACGGAGAATGACACGAATCAGGTGCAAAAGAAATGTAATGTTGCTCTCTGTATGGTGCCATGTTTTGAGACATACAACAAACTAAGGAAGTATTAGTTTCTTCAGGTACTTTGAATGTTGAAAGAAAAGAAAATGAAAAAAATAAGAAAACAATATAAGCACTAGAAGTAATAAAACAAATTTTTTAACTCAGCCAGCAGCAGTCGAATGCCTGCGTTAGAAATGAGGATGGGAAACCACTAAGTCAAACTCTACCACTTCGTGAATATCTGAAAAATAAATCCACTAGCAGAAAGCATGCAGATGCTTATTATAGGATTATTTAGCATAGTAAATCGAAATTAGGCTTTAATTTCAAACGAAGCAAACAAACTATCAATATTTTTATTTTATTGTTTCCATTTCATTATTAGATCATTATTTTTCTTGTTTAATTCTTCATTTGCTACATGGCACTACATCAATTTCAATAACTGTTTTTTATTTACGATTATAGCTAGAACTGTCAGAGTTTTGCAGGTCTTCCCTACAAACAAATGACTTTAAAACTAAACGTTGCGAAACATACTCGACCGATGTTAATGAAACTTTAATACATTGTAGTAATATATTTTGGTAACATACACCTCAAGTTATAGTTTTTTTCAATAACAAATCAAAAAGGTATTTGAATTTCTCAGCCGAGGATAATCTTATAACAATGTCTTTCAGATTTGAAAGGCTGTTTGGTATCACAAACTGCCAGTGCTGTGGCAGAGCAGTGAGATACTGATTTCATAAACAGTGTTATTGGAGGCAGTTGTGTGGTTACCGCAGCACGCGACTAGTGTGCAGCTGCAGCGGCCATAGCCCACAGCGGCCGTGGGGCCACAACTGGTCTCGCGCCGTCAGCCAGGCGGGCAGCCAGTGCGCTCGCCCCTGCAGCCGCGAAAGGGTTAAAAGATAGTGTTAATAATTCTGAGTTAATTGATATATAAATCACAATTACAATAACAGTGTTTCATTTACGTGTTTAGCGAAACAGGTTAATCAAAAATACTTTTGTTATTAATAGTAATTATACAGAAACTAATGAGCACAAAAATTCCCGAACATTACTTGTGAAACACTGTAATACCTACTTTAAAATCATGAGACAAGAATTTACTAAGTTTTATCAGTAATAATAATTAGCATACTATCTGAACTCTAACAATGTACCTCTCACACAAACTAATTAATAAATGCTAATTAAACAAACTACTGCATCACCAAATAATAGAAAACAACTTCAGCTAGTCACATTAGGAAAAAAAAATAATAAATAAAAAAATAATAAAAGTATTGGAGAAAAAATAATAGACTAATGACATTCATATCTATTATTTGCAACAGTGGTTTTGGCAGGGTCCATAATTCAAACTGATGGGAATAAATCCCAACATGCTTCGTTACATACTCTGCAAACACTCACATTCTGGATAGTTACCTATCTGAAGAAAACACATCAATCTAGCTCACTCTCAATATCGTCTTTAATTTGTTACACATAGCAGTATACCAAACGTAATTTCAGATTGAAACTATCACTCTGAACTGGAGTGTGCGCTGATATGAAACTTCCTGGCAGATTAAAATTGTGAGCCGGAACAGGGGGACTCGAACCTTTTGCAGGCAAGCGCTTTACCGCTGAGCTATCCTGACATGATTCACGGTCCATCCTCACAACTTTATTTCCACCAGTACCTCGCCTCCTACTTTCCAAACTTCACAGAAGTTTTCCTGCAAACCTTCCAAGACTAGCACTCCTGGAACAACAGATATGGTGGAGACATGGCTTAGCCACAGCCTAAGGGATGTTTCCAGAATGAAACTTTCACTCTGCAGTAGACTGTGCGCTTTCATTAAACTTCCTGGCCGATTAAAAGTGTGTGCCGGAACCGAGACTCGAACCTGGGACTTTTGCCTTTCAAGGGTAAGTGCTCTACTACTGAGCTATCCTGACACAACTCATGATCTGTCCTCATAACTTTACTTCTGCCATTATCTTGCCACCTAATTTCCAAATTTCACAGAAGTTCTCCTGCGAACCTTGCAGGACTAGCACTCCTGGAAGATAGGATATTGTGAAGACATGGCTTAGCCACAGGCTAAGGGATGTTTCCAGAATGAAACTCTCACTCTGCAGTGGAGTGTGTGCTGATATGAAATTTTAATCTGCCAGGAAGTTTCATATCAGTGCACACTCCACTGCAGAGTGAGAGTTTCATTCTACAAACATCCCTTAGGCTGTGGCTAAGCCATGTCTCGCCATATCCTTTCTTCCAGGAGTGCTAGTCCTGCAAGGTTTGCAGGAGAACTTCTGTGAAGTTGGGAAAGTAGGAAGCAAGGTACTGGCAGAAGTAAAGTTGTGATGATGGATCGTGAGTAATGTCAGGATAGCTCAGTGGTAGAGCACTTGTCTGCAAAAAGTAAAGGTCCCAGGTTCGAGTCCCAGTTCCAGGACACAATTTTAATATGCCAAGAAGATAAAATCAGAGAGATCAGAGCCCACACAGAGGCATACCGACAATCATTACGTGTCTGGAATAGGAGGGAGAACCGATAGTGGTACTCAGGGTACCCTCTGCCAAACACCATCAGGTGGCTTGCAGAGTGTGAATGTAGATGTAGATAAAGTTTCGTAATTTCAGGTATTTGGACTCCAACAACCTTTCTCATTCCATAAGACTACATATACTGGCATTAAATCTTCCACACTCTTCAAGTCTTAATCCAAACCAATCAAAATAAATTTAATGCTTTTGTACAATGCTGTCAACTGACTTAAATTTTTGTACACTAGTTTACTCATTACTCAGAGGGAATAACGATTTTATGGGGATCATACAGTTCCAACACTTGTTCACTCCAACACCTCCACATCATTGGTACCTTCCAGTCGACAACATTTATTTGTTGTACCAAAAGTCAGACATACATCTTTACTGCCACAACGAAATAGCCATGCGCGCTCAGCCACAGTGCTGTGGTTCGCACAGCCAATCATCATCAGAGATTTGATTCCTCACTCGGCCATGGGTATGTGTGTGTTGTTTTTAGTATAAGTTAGTTTAAGAAGTTTGTAAGTTTAGGTACCAATAACCACCAACATAATTTTACCTCAATTCACTATAGGTCAACACAAGTAGCTTTCTACCTTCTATTGCATCTTTCATAATATTTATGCATCTCAAGAAAACTGATTCACTCTGTACCAAACATATTTCATTTATTTGAGGTTCTACAGCCATTTTCTTCCCATCACACAACAAATTCTAAAATCAACACTTTCATACTCTCTTTCCTTTATCCCATATCTATAAAAAAATAGTTTAATTATTTGGGAAAGGACATTTTACATTCTTTCACTACCAACCTTAACTTTAGATCAGATGTTTATCTGCAATACTGCACAGTAACCATTACTTCACATTAGGGATGGGCTGTGAGCGCTCTCGAGAAACGCGTGATGCTAAGGCAAATTCTAAAGAAATTCTCTAGTTCTCTCGAGAAGTGGTCAACAGTGCTGCGCTCTCTGGAGGCTGAGTGAAAGTATGGGGAAACCTTATGACAGAGCAGTCAAAATCGCTGTCTTCCATACATGCAAGGAAGAAACTGTATTGTTATTATTATAATGTTTCACAGAAGCAAAAATCATAGGATTATTAAAACATGTATCTTACACGAAACAAGAAATACATTGTCACCAAAAACTAATATTGATTCCGCAGGAATTGATACCTACATAAGAGAAAAATGCTACAACATGTTACACCGAAAAACTCATTACTTACATTTAGTGATTGTAGAAAAATATTCGGCAGAGCTTACTTTATTAGCCAGCATTATGTACCTAAGCTTTCATCCTTATTTCAGCTTAAAGCTCTGTTCAAAAGTATGGACAGAGTTAATTTCAATGCATTTTGCGTGTTATTGTAGCCAAATTAAGAATTACACTTTTCCGACACTAGCGGACTTTTTGAGGCACTATCAAATCTTTTTACCAAATTTCCTTTTAATGTAGTTTAAATGGATAACATACACAATAGCTATGTAATTTGTCTGACTTGTAATATAAGAATGCACTCTTGTATCCACTAATGTATCTGTTTAATTGCTACATATAATGTGTAATATTACATGTCTTATTGTGCCTGTTTAATTTTTTGTTACACTATGGAACTTTGCAACAGACGTCTTCATCCTTGGTGAAGTACTGCCAGCTCTGTGACTTGGGTTTTCGTGTGTCCAGTGCTCGTATTTAAATGATAATCACAGCGAGCTGTGAGTGTTGCAAACAACCACACCATGTGGGGTGGCACGCTGCCCTAGTCAACCGCTGCCGCCCAGCATCAAGCGCCACAGCGCTGCTTCTCGTGAGCTTCTTGAGAACTGCTCATGCGCCTGCAGCTTGAGAAATTCTCGGTGTGCTCAAGTCGCCACGCCTCACACTTCACATACGACTACTTCACATACGACTAAGGCAATATTAAAGTACTCTTAAATCTCTTCATTACTTGCTCCAAACCAATGTGAAATTCTGTAACTTATTTTACCCATTGCTACCAAGGAATAATGATATCATGGAGACTTTGGGGTACTTTCCAAGAGGGATTATTATGATGACATTTCTAATCTTTCACTTACACACTTGCATAATCAGACAGATTTCATTACAAACCATCTCTCAACATACTTCATTTCACGTACTGTACCTTCAACTCAGCCACTGCTATCATTCTGGATAGTGACCAGTATACCAAATCTAATTTCAGGTATTTGGATTCCTACAGCCAATCTCAGCCCATTAGACCACATATACTGACATTAAAACTTCCAAACCCTCAAGTCTTACTTCAAACCAATCAAAATCAGCTCCACATCTTTTGGAAATGCTGTCACTTACTTTATGTTTTGTACAGTACTTTACTCATTACTAAGAGATAATAACGATTTCATTGGGACCTCACATAACAAAGACTTTTGCACTCCAATACTCTTGATGATATATTTTTGCTATACCAAAAGTCAGACACTCCTCTCCAACAAATTATCCCCATAGGTCATTACAATTTCCTTGATCTCTGCTATTGCTCTCTTTCAGGGCATTTAAGTATCTGAAGAACACTGATTCGTTCTGTACCAAACCTATTTTCACTTATTGAGATCCTACAGCCTTTCTCATCCCATCACACAACAAATCTTAATATGAACATTTCTATATTCTCTTTCTCTTTATCCCATACCAATGAAAAGATGAAATTTTACTCTCTGCCACGATCAACCTTAATGTTACATCACATGATTATCTGTACTACTGGACACACCAACCTGTACTTCAGATAATACTAAGGGGATACTCAAGTACTTTTTACTCTCTTCATAATTTGCTGTAAAACAAGGTCCAGTTCTATACATTATTTAATCATTATTAACAAGGAATAATGATATGGGGCTTTTGGAGTAACTTCCAGCAGGATTCTTTTAATGATATTTCTAATGTTTCACGTACACACTTCCATAAATTTCTCGATCCTTCTTTCCACCATCATTCAAATTCATACTGGGTAACCTAAGTTATATAAAACCCAACAGCCATCAAACTCAAATCTTCCATTTACTTAATGATTTTCTAAACATATAAAAGAGGTTTAAAATATCTATCATTAACAAACCACATATTTGTCAATACAACACTGTGGATACAATCAACCAAATGAATTTTTGTTTAGTAATCATCAGACACATTCCATTACCAACCACCAGTCATCACAATTCAAGTACATTCAACACAGATACAGCTCTCATTCTGGATAGTTACCTATTGAGGAAAACCATGTAGTTCACAAAAATCTTTTTCAATCTCAGCATCTTCTTTCAATTTGCTACACACACCAGTATACCAAACCTAATTTCAGGTATCTTGGCTCCTACAGCTTATCTCATTCCATTAGACCACATATACTGACATTAAACCTTTAAAATTCTCCAGGTCTTACTTCAAACCAGTCAAAATCAAATCCATGCTTTGTGCAATGCTGTCAACTGACTTGAATTTTAGTATGATAGTTTAATCATTACCAATACAGAATAACAATTTTATGGGGACCTCACAGTTCCAACATTTTTTAATAATAATAATAATATGGTTTTCTGTTATGCAGGACCTAATTGAGGAGTATGACTCCATGGTCATGGAACAAGTCAATACATGAAGTTTAACACAAGAATGGTAATAGAAAAATTTTTAGTAGTCCTATGCACGTGACACTCTTAAGACTAAGTGAAGAGAATCAATAGAGAAAAAATGAATTAGCTTAATTGCTTAATTTTTCTAGGAGTTCCTTAACAGAATAAAAGGAGTGAGCCATGAGGTAAATCTTCAATTTAGATTTAAAAGTGTGTGGGATAGTGTTAAGATTCTTTAATTATTGTGGCAGCTTATTGAAAATGGATGCTGCAGAATACTGCACACCTTTCTGTACAAGTGTCAAGGTGGTGTGATGGAAATGTAGATTCAACTTCTGTCTAGTATTCACCAAGTGTAAGTTACTAACTTGTGGGAATAAGCTGATATTATTAACAACAAACAACATTAAAGAAAAAATGAATTGTGTTGCCAGTGTCAAAATTCCCAGACTACTGAGAAGGGGTCGACATCACTCGTGAACTTACACCAAATATTGCTTGAACTGCCCGTTTCTGAGCCAAAAATATCATTTTTGTTTCAGTCAAGTTACCCCAAAAAATAACGCCATACGCCATAAGTGAGTGAAAGTAGACTACTTTTCCTGTTGACAAATCATTTATTTCAGATATTTTTCTAATGGTAAATAAAGCAGAATTTATTTTTGGAACAAGCTCCTGAACATGGGCTTTCCAGACAGCTTACTGTCTATCTGAACACCTAGAAATTGGACCTGATCACTGTCACTTCAACACCTACCCGTCATGGATACCTTCCACTCAATGACATTTTTTTGCTATACCAAATGTCACACACACCTCTTCACCAACAAACCATCACCACAGGCCATTACAATTACCTTTCTCTCTGCCATTGCTCTCTTTCAGGATATTTATGTATTGCCGAGGTGGGGTGGCTTGCGTGCCTCAACGATACAGATAGCCGTACCGTAGGTGCAACCACAGCGGAGGGGTATCTGTGGAGAGGCCAGACAAACGTGTGGTTCCTGAAGAGGGGCAGCAGCCTTTTCAGTAGTTACAGGGGCAACAGTCTGGATGATTGACTGAGCTGGCCTTGTAACATTAGCTCATGTGGCTTTGCCACACAGCTACTGCGAACGGCTGAAAGCAAGGGGAAACTACAGCCGTTACTTTTCCCGAGGACATGCAGCTCTACTGTATGAACATATGATGATGGCATCCTCTCGGGTAAAATATTCCGGAGGTAAAATAGTCCCCCATTCGGATCTCCGGGCGGGGACTACTCAGGAGGATGTTGTCATCAGGAAAGACAATACTGGCATTCTACGGATCGGAGCGTGGAATGTTAGATCCCTTAATCGGGTAGGAAAATTAGAAAATTTAAAAAGGGAAATGGATAGGTTGAGGTTAGATATAGTGGGGATTAGTGAAGTTCAGTGGCAGGATGAACAGGATTTCTGGTCAGGTGAGTACAGGATTATAAATACAAAATCGGTTGGGGGTATCACAGGAGTAGGACTGATAATGAATAAGAAAATAGGAATGCGGGTAAACTACTATGAGCAGCACAGTGATCGCATTATCATTGTCAAGATAGATACGAAGCCAACACCGACAACAGTAGTACAGGTTTATATGCCAACTAGCTCTGCTGATGATGAGGATATCGAAGAAATATATGAGGAGCTAAAGGAAATTATTCAGACAGTTAAGGGAGAGGAAAACTTAATTGTGATGGGAGACTGGAATTCGGTTGTAGGAAAAGGAAGAGAAGGAAAAATAGTAGGTGAATATGGACTGGGCAGGAGGAATGAAAGAGGAAGTCGCCTGGTAGAATTTTGCACGGAACATGATTTAATCGTAACAAACACCTGGTTTAAGAATCACAAAAGAAGGTTGTATACATGGAAGAGACCAGGAGACACCGGAAGGTATCAGATAGATTTTATAATGGTAAGACAAAGATTCCGGAACCAGGTTATAAACTGCAAGACGTACCCAGGGGCAGATATAGACTCTGACCATAACTTGTTAGTCATGAACTGTAGGCTGAAACTGAAAAAATTGCAGAAACGTAGGAAAATACAGAGATGGGACTTAGATAAATTGAAGGAAAGTGAAGTTCTGGAGAATTTCAGAGGGAGATTTAGGCAACAATTGACAGAAACAGGGGGAAATAAAACAGTAGAAGAGGAATGGGTAGCACTGAGAGATGAAATAGTGAAGGCAGCAGAGGACAAAATAGGTAGAAAGGCAAGACCTACAAAAAATCCTTGGATATCACACGAAATACTAGATTTAATCGATGAAAGGAGAAAATATAAAAATGCAGTAAATGAAACAGGCAAAATGGAGTACAGATGACTAAGAAATGAGATTGACAGGAGGTGCAAAATGGCTAAGCAGGAGTGACTAGAAGGCAAATGCAAATCTGTAGAAGAATGTATAAGAAGGGGAAAAGTAGATACCGCCTACAGGAAAATAAAAGAGACATTTGGGGACAAGAAAAGCAACTCTACGAATATCAAGAACTCAGATGGGAAGCCGGTTCTCAGCAAAGAAGGGAAGGCTGAAAGGTGGAAAGAGTACATAGAGCAGCTCTACAAAGGAAATGAACTTACATACAATGTGGTAGGAAGGGAAGAGGATGTAGATCAAGATGAAATAGGAGATGCTATACTGAGAGATGAATTTGACAGAGCCTTGAAAGACCTAGGTCGGAACAAGGCCCCAGGAGTAGATGACATACCCTCAGAGCTACTAAAGTCTCTGGGAGAGCCAGCCACGACAAGACTATTTGAACTGGTGTGTAGGATTTATGAGACAGGTGAAATACCCTCAGACTTTAAGAAAAATGTAATAATCCCCATTCCAAAGAAATCAGGCGCAGACAGGTGTGAAAATTACAGAACCATTAGTTTGATAAGTCATGGTTGCAAAATTTTAACACGAATTATCTACAGGAGAATGGAAAAGCTGGTAGAAGCTGACCTTGGGGAAGATCAGTTTGGATTCAGGAGGAACGTAGGAACCAGGGAGGCAATACTCACTTTACGTCTTATCTTAGAAGATAGATTAAGGAAAGGCAAACCTACATTTTTAGCTTTTGTAGATTTGGAGAAAGCATTTGACAATGTTGACTGGAATACACTGTTTCAAATTCTGAAGTCAGCAGGGGTAAAATATAGGGAAAGGAGAGTTATTTATAACTTGTACAAAAGCCAGACCGCAGTTATTAGACTCGAAGGGCATGAAAGGGAAGCATCAGTTGGGAAGGGAGTAAGACAGGGCTGTAGCCTTTCCCCGATGTTATTCAATTTGTACATCGAGCAGGCGGTGAAGGAAAGCAAGGAAAAATTTGGAATAGGGATTAAAGTTCAGGGGGAAGAAATAAAAACATTGCGTTTTGCTGATGACATTGTAATTCTGTCAGAGATAGCAAAGGACCTGGAAGAGCAGTTGAATGGAATGGACAGTGTGTTGAAGAGAGCGTATAAAATGAACATTAACAAGAGCAAAACAAAAATAATGGAATGCGGTCTTAGAAAATCGGGCGATGCTGAAGGAATTAGATTAGGTAACGAAACAATGAAGGTGGTAGATGAGTTTTGTTACTTGGGTAGTAAAATAACATGTGATGGTCGCAGTACAGAGGATATAAAATGCAGAATGGCAATGGGAAGAAAAGCATTTTTGAAAAAGAGAAATTTGCTAATATCGAACATTAATTTAAGTGTAAGGAAGTCTTTTCTGAAGGCATTTGTGTGGAGTGTTGCCTTGTACGGGAGTGAAACATGGACGATAAGCAGTGCAGACAGGAAGAGAATAGAGGCTTTTGAAATGTGGTGCTACAGGAGAATGCTGAAGATTAGTTGGGTAGATCGCATAACCAATGAAGAAGTACTGAACAGAATTGGTGAGAAAAGGAATTTTTGGCATACCCTGGCTAAAAGGAGGGATCGCTTGGTAGGACACATTATTAGACATTGAGGAATTGTAAATTTAGCATTGGAGGGAAGTGTGTGGGGTAAAAATCGCAGAGGGAGACCAAGAGACGCGTATAGTAAGCAGATTCAAGTGGATGTGGGTTGCCGTTCTTATGAGGAGATGAAAAGGCTTGCTCAGGATAGAGTAGGGTGGAGAGCTGCATCAAACCAGTCTCCGGACTGAAGACCATAACAACAACATGTATCTGAAGAAGACATTTATTCTGTACCAAACCCATTTTCATTTATTTGAGATCCTAAAGCCTTTCTCACACCATCAAACAACAAATGCCAATATCACCACTTCCATACTCTCTTTCTCTTTACTCCACACCAATCAAAAAGTAGTTCCATTCTTTCGGAAAGGGACTTGACATGTTACACTCTTTCACTGTCAACCTTGACCTTACATATAAAGTTTATTTGCACTACTGGACACACTAATCTGTGCTTTATATACTACTAAGGGTATACTCAAGTACCTTTTACTCTTTTCCTAATTTGCTCTAAACCAATGTCAAATACTATACATTATTTTACTAATTACTAACAAGGAATAATAATATTATGGGGTCTTTGGGGTACCTTCCAACAGGAATTTTTACTATGATATTTCTGATATTTTACTTAATAGAAAAGAGATGACTTACCAAACGGACGTTCCCTTGATGTGGTGTGGACGGATGTGTGAAGTTGGCCATTGAAGATGTCATCAATGAAACAACATGAACATCAAACGTTCCCTTCCCTACAGCTTAGGTCTTCATGGCAAAAGAGTCTGCTCCAGTCCCGAATCCCTGAACCAGTACACCAATAACCTAATAACAGCTTTCACATCCTGCAGCTATCCTCCTGATCTGGTTCAGAAGCAAATTACCAGAGCCACCTCCTCATCCTCCCAAATCCAGAACATTCCACCGAAGAACCCCAGAAGTGCCCCTTTTGTCACCGGATACTTTCCGGGACTGGAGAGGTCTCTGAATGTGGCTCTCCAGCAGGGATAGACTTCCTTAAATCCTGCCCCGAAATGAGATCCATCCTTAATGACATCCTTCCCACTCCACCAAGAGTGTCTTTCCGCCGCCCACCTAATCTTCGTAACCTCCTAGTCCATCCCTATCAAATCCCCAAACCACCTTCCCTACCCTCTGGCTCCTACCCATGCAACCGCCCCCGTTGTAAAACCTGCCCTATGCACCCTTCCACCATCACTTACTCCAGTCCAGTAATCCGGAAGGTGTACACAATCAAGGGCAGAGCCACTTGCGATAGCACCCACGTGATTTACCAACTGACATGCCTGCACTGTGAAGCGTTCTATGTGGGAATGACCAGCAACAAACTGTCCATTCACATGAATGGTCACAGACAGACAGTGTTTGTTGGTAATGAGGATCACCCTGTGGCTAAACATGCCTTGGTGCACAGCCAGCACATCTTGGCGCAGTGTTACACCGTCCGGGTTATCTGGATACTTCCCACCGACACCAACCTTTCAGAACTCCGGAGATGGGAACTTGCCCTTCAGCTTATTCTCTCCTCCCGTTGCCCACCTGATCTCAATCTCCGCTAATTCAAATTCCCGCCCACCATCTTTAGCATCTTTGCCTCGGTTCTGTGGACAGAGCCTCTGCCTCAATTGGTATCTCTGTCCAACTTCTTTGCTTTTTACAAATGTCTGTCTAGGTGTGTTTGCGTTTCGATATGTCTGAGTGTGTGTGTTTTTGTTTACCTTCCTTTTTTCCCCCTAAGGTAAGTCCTTCCACTCCTGGGATTGGAATGACTCCTTTTCCACTTCCTTAAAACCCATATCCTTCCCTTTCTCCTCCCCTTTTTTCCTCTTTTTCCTGAAGAAGCTGCCAGTGGTGGCGAAAGCTTGTATGTGTGTTTGTGTGTGATTTTATTCGTTTCTATCGACAAGCCGGTCCTTTTGGTAAGTCATCTCTTTTCTATTTTTTATTTTTGTTTATCCCACCAGGAAAGTTTCCCTCCATAATTTTTGATATTTTACTTACATACTTGCATAAATTTCTCAATCCTTTCCACCATAATTCAAATTCTTACTGTGTAAGCTAATTTTTATCAAAGAGCAGAAAGGTTTAGAGAAAACCTATGTCAAATTGCAAACATCTACCTGACTTATATGATAGTAGTAGGTGGTGATTTCAATTTCCCCTCAATCTGTTGGCAAAATTATATGTTGATATCTGGAGATGCGCATAAAATTTCATGTTAAATTGTACTTAATGCATTATCTGATAATTACTTTGAACAATTAGTTCACAAGCCAACTAGAATTGTAAATGGATGTCAAAACACGCTTGATCTCTTTGTAACAAATAATCCGGAGCTCATAACTAGCATCAAAACAGTTGCAGGTATTAGTGAACACAAGGCTATCATAGCAAGATTGAATATTGAAAGTCCTACAGTTAACAAAAGTAGACAAAAAGTATATTTGTTCAGAAAAGCTGATAGAAATACACAAAATTGGTTCTTGAAAGATAATTTTGACTCATTCAAAACCCCAAAAGTAAAAGTAGACCGGATGTGGCTCCAATTCAAAGTAGTAGTATCAACAGCAATTGACAGTTTTATACCGAATAAATTAATAAAAGAAGGTTGTGATCCCCCTTGGTACACAAAACTGGTCAGGATACTGTTGCAAAAATAATGAAAAAGGCATGAGAAATTTAAACAAGCACAAATTCCCCAGGATTGGTGATCTTACACCGAAGCCAAAATTTTTCTAGGACTTCAATGCGAGATGCTTACAATACTTTCCACAAAGAAAATCTTTCTTGAAATCTAACTGAGACCCCAAAGACATTTTGGTCATATGTCAAAGATACTAGAGGCAAACACAAACAATACCCTCACTACATGATAGAAATGGCAATCCCACTGATGATAGGGCTACTGAAAACAACTTTTCAAAACTCATTCACCAAAGAAGACAAAACCAATGATTCAGATTTCGAATTACAGACACAGACCAGAATGAGTAACTTTGAAGTAGATATCCTCGGAGTAGTGAAGCAACTGAAATCACTGCACAAAAACAAGTCTTTTGTTCTGGACTGTATACCCACTATATTTCTATGTCATTATGCTGATGCGATAGCTCCTTACTTAAGTCATACACAGTTGCTCACTCAAAGAAGGATCTGTACTAAAAGACTGGAAAAGTCACAGGTCACACCAATATTCAAGACAGGCAGTAGGAGTTACCCATTAAACTATAGACCCATTTCATAAATATCAATTTGCAGCAGGATTGTGAAACATATCATTTATTCAAATATTATGAATTATCTTGAATACAATGATCTATTGACCCAAGATCAACACAGATTAAGAAAATTTCATTCATACTCACACGAAGTGATGAGTGCTATTGACAATGATTCTCAAATTGATACCGTATTTCTGGATTTCCAGATAGCTTTTGACACTGTACCTCACAAATGGCTTTTAATCAAATTGCTTGGTTATGGAATATCACCACTGCATACACTACACTCGTCCATCCTCATTTTGAATATTGCTGCCAACTGTGGGATCCTTATCAAATGGTTTTGATGGAAGCCATCAAAAGAGTCCAAAGAAGGGCAGCATGTTTTGAAATTGTCATGGTACATGGGAGACAGTGTCACAGAAATGATATAGGATCTGCGATGGGAATCATTACAACAATGGCAGATATCACTGTGATGAAACTACACTCACCAACATTCCCCTCCAAATGCAAAAATATGTTATTGACTCCCACCTACCATAGGTAAAAATGATTATCAGAATAAAATACTAGAAATCAGTGTTCGAACGCAAAGATTCAGATGTTCTTTCTTCTCCCATGCTATTCGAGAATGGAATGGTAGATGAAGAGTACAAAGGTGGTTTGATGAACCCTCTACCCGGCACTTAAATGTGATATGCACAATATCCAATGTAGATGTAGATTTAGAAAAGCCATAAAACACAACTCTATTCTAATTAATTTTGTAAATACCCAAAGATGGGTAAAATATCAATCAGGAACATACCATCAATTTGACAATACAACACTATGGACACCATCAACCAAATGAAGTTTTTTTTCTATACTAACCATCAGATACATTCCAATACCGACCACCTGTCATCATACTTCAAGTACCTTCAACTCAGCTACTGCTCTCATTCAGAAGAGTTACCTATGGAAAACTGTATAATTCACAAAAATCTATTTCAACCTCAGTATCATCTTCCCATTTGCTACACACTCCCATGCACTATACCTAATTTCAGGTATTTGACCACCTAAAACCCTTTCTCCAAACCAATCAAAATCAATTCCACGCTTTTCGGCAAAATCGTCAACAGAATTTAATTATTGTATGCTAGTTTACTCATTACTAAAAAGGAATAATGATTTCATGTGGTCTTCACGGTTCCAACACTTTTTGACTTCAACATCTCCACATCATTGATACCTTCCACTCAATATTTTTTTGCTATACCAAAAGTCAGACACACCTCTTTACCAACAAACCATCACCATGGGTCATTTCAATTACTTTTCAGTCTGCTATTGGTCTCTCTCAGGATATTAACATATCTAAAAAAAAAAAAAAAAAAAAAAAAAAAAAAAAAAAAAAACAACACCGATTCATGCTGTACCAAACATATTTTCACCCTACAGCCTTTCTCGTCCCATCACACAACAAATTCTAATATCAACACTTCCACACGATCTTTCTCTTTACTCCACACCAATCAGAAAATAGTTCCATTCTTTGGGAAGTGAACATGACTTTTTACATGCTGTCTCTATCAACCTTAAACTTACATTGCATTTTTATTTGCACTACTGGACACACTAACCTGTACTTTATATACTACTAAGGAATACTAAAGTACCTTTTACTCTTTTCATAATTTGGTCTCAAGCAAGGTCAATTCTGTACATTATTCTACTCATTGCTAACAAGAAATAATGATATCCTAGGGGCCTTTGGGGTACCATCCAAAAGAAATTTTTATTATGATATCTCTAATTTTTCACTTACATAATAACATAAATTTGTCATTTTTTCTTCGACCATCATTCAAATTCATTAATGTGTAACCTAATTTATATCAAATACTAAAAGCTATCAAACACATCTCTTCTCTTTTCTTAATAATTTTCTAATCATCTAAAGGTGGGTAAAATATCTCTCTATCAGAAAGACATCACATATTTGTCAATATAACACCATGGATACATTTAGCCAAATGACTTTTTTGCTACACTAACCCTAAGACACATTCCATTACCAACCATTCATCATCATGCTATGTTCAAGTACATTCAAAACAGCTACTGCTCTCATTATCAATAGTTCCTTATCTGAGGAAACCCATGTCATTCACAAAAACCTATCTCAATCAAAGTATCATCTCTCAGTTTGCTACACACAATAGAATACCAAACCCAGTTGCTGGTATTTGGGCTCCTACAACCTTTCTCATCCCATTAGATCACATATACTGACATTGAAACTTTGAAACACTCAGGTCTTACTCCAAATCAATCAAAATCAATTCAATGTTTTTGGGGTAAGGGCTTGAATTTTTTGGATAGTTTACTCTTACTAAGAAGGTATAACGATTTCATGGAGACCTCACAGTTCCAAAACTTTTTCACTTCAACACCTCTACATCATGGATACCTTCCATGCAATGACATTTTTTTGCTATACCACAAGTTAGACACAGCTCTTTAAAAACAAACCATCACCATAGGTCATTACAATCACCTTTCTCTCTCCTGTTGGTCTCTTTCAGTATACATATGTATCTGTAAAACACTGATTTATTCTGTACCAATCCTATTTTCTCTTACTTGAGATCCTAGAGCCTTTCTCATCCCATCACACAACAAATTATAGTATCAGCACTTCCACACTCTCTTCCTCTTTACTCTACACCCATCAAAAAATACTTCCATTCTTTGGGAAAGGCCAAAGCATTTTACATGCTTTTACTATCAACTTTAACCTTAGATCACCAGTTTATCTGCACTACTGGACACACTAATCTGTGCTTTATATACTACTAAGGGGATACTCAAGTACCTGTTACTCTCTTCATAATTTGCTCTAAGACAAGGTCAAATTCTGTACATTATTTTACTCATTAATAAAGAGCAATAATGATATATGGAATCTGTGGTGTGCTTTCCAAAAGGAATTCTTACTATGATGTTTCTAATCTATCACTTACACACTTACTTAAATTTCTCAATCCTTCCATCCTTACTTATATCAAATCTCTTCTCCTTTCTGAATCATTTTCTAATTACATAAAGAAGTTAAAACATCTCTCTAATAATAATAATGTAGCAATAAGGACAGTTTACAACTCCCCACAAAGATGTGGTGACAACCTGCAACAGGCACATACAAAAGACACACACACACAACACTTTCAACTATTGGCCATGGCCTTCTTCATAAAACACATCATTCACACAGGCACACAACACTGTTGTATAACCGTTACCTCTGGCTGCCAATCAGCAGCAAATCATGCTCTGTGGTGTGTAAATCGAGAAGGGCAGGGAAGAGGGGTAGGAAGGTTGTATTTCAATGGTGGGGATGGGTACAGCACAGCCTAGATGGGAGTAATAAGATGCAGCTTAAGAATGGAGTGGAGAGTTGGGTGAGGGAAGACAAAATAAAATAAAATATAATAAACAAAATAAAGATAGATATAAATATAAGAATAATGTGCATGGACACCACACGTATACACGCGCGCGCACACATTCACACACACACACACACACACACACACACACACACATACACACACGCACCAGTGAAAACAGAAGAGCTTTAGGATAGGTAGGAACTGTAAGGCGTAGAAAGAAGGGAACTTCTCAAATGTTGATGCCTGAATAATCAAGGCCTCAACCTATGATAACTGACCTTTTTTCCACACCTTACAGTTTCTACCTATCCTAAACCTCTCCTATTTTAAGAGAGATGTGTGTGTGTGTGTGTGTGTGTGTGTGTGTGTGTGTGTGTGTGTGTGTGTGTGTGTACATGTATGCGTTTCGTGCACACACGTGCGCACGTGTCTGTATGTGTGTGATTGTGTGCATGCATGGTTTGTGTGTGTGTGTGGGGGGGGGCAAGCATGCGTTTTATTTTTGTTCTTTTTACATATATATTTATGTTGTTTATTTCAGTTTATTTTTTCCCTTCACCCACCTCCCCACTCCATTCCTAAGCTGCATATCGTTATTCCCATCTACGTTGTGCGGTACCCATCCCCATCACTGTGCTACAACCTTCCTATCCCCTCTTCACTGCCCTCAGCAATTTACACACTGCAGAGCGTGATTCAAAGTGTGGCAGTTGGAGGTGACAGTTGTATGACTGTGTTGTGTGCTTGTGTGATTGCCTGAATGTTCTATTTTCTGAAGGTGGCCATGGCCAATCACTGAAAGTGTTTTATTTGTGTGTTTTTTGTATATGCCTTTGTATGAGTCTTCGCGCTACGTTGCAAAATCTACTAGAAATACTCCACGTATTTGTCAGTACAACACCATGGATACCTTCAACCAAATGACTTTTTTTGCTGTACTAACCATCAGATACATTCCATTACCAACCACCAGTCATCATAATACATTTCAAATACCTTCAACAGTTACCTATCTGAAGAAAATCATTCCATTCACAAAAATCTATCTTAATGTCAGCATCATCTTTCAATTGGCTACACACACCAGTATACCAAACTTAATTTCAGGTATTTTGGCTTCTACAGCCTTTCTCATCCCATTAGACCATATATACTGACATTAAAACTTCCAAATTCCCAAGGTTTTACTCCAAACCTATCAAAATAATTTCCATGCTTTTGGGGAAATCCTGTCAACTGACTTGAATTTTTGTATGCCAGTTTACTCATTACCAAAAGGTAATAATGATTTCATGGGGACCTCACAGTCCCAACTCTTTTCCACTTCAACATCTCCACATCATGGATACCTTCCACTCAATGACTTTTTATTTTTTATTTATTTCTCTCTCTCTCTCTCTCTCTCTCTCTCTCTCTCTCTCTCTCTCTCTCTCTCTCTCTCTCTTTTTTTTTTTTTTCCCCTATACCAAGAAACCATCACCACAGGTCATTACAATTACCTTTCTCTCTGCTATTGCTCTCTTTCAGGATATTTACGTCTCTGAAGAACACTGATTACACTGTAGCTACTTTCACTTATTTTAGGTCCTACAGCCTTTTTCATTCCATCACACAAAAAATTCTAACATCATCACTTCCACACTCTTTCTCTTTACTCCACACCAATCTAATAAAACACCATGTCATTCCAAGCACGTGTGTCAATTTTTACCTCTCTATCTACATTATCTACATTTATTTAGTTTTCAAATTTATACTGACTTTTTGATCACCTGATATATCAAACACCAACAGCCATAAAACATAACTCTTCTCTTTTCTTAATAATTTCCTACAAGGGAGGGTAAATATTACTATTAATATTAATACAATTTTACAAAGCATTTGTTGTTCTTCACATAAATATGGTACTCTTCTATTGTGCAGAAAAGGTGTTTTAATGAAAAATTCTTAAGCTGAAACTTCAGTTTAATTATAGGAAGAGCTATAAGTGCACTAGACAGTGCATTTGTTAATTGTATACCTGCATACTGTGGCTCCTTTTCATATAGTCCTGTTTTGTAGCTGCTGATATAAAATTTTTCTTTATTTCTAGTATTGTATTTGTGGTAATCCACATAAGTGTTTGGGTGCAGTCTTTTCACTAGCAATATGGATTTTAGAATGTACATGTTTACAACAGTTAATGCCCCTTTTTCTGCAAACAACTGCAACAAGATTTCCTATATTTTGCTCCACAGATTATTCTCACGCCACTTTTCTGAAGATTGAGTAGCTTATCTTGGTTAGCTTTGGTTGTTGCCCCTCCCCACCACCCCAAATTTCAGTAACATAGACCAAGTGAGAGGAAAAATGAGTATGGTACGCAGACTTTAGCACTATAGTGTCTTTACAGAATTTGCTAATAGTAATGACTGCAAATATATTTTTAAATGATTTAGTTGTTAAGGAGTCAACACGTGTGTCCCTTTCCAGGTTGTTTTGGATTGTCAAACCAAGGAATATTACAATAGACTCTTTTTTTATCAGTTTGTTGTCAATGTACAATTTAATTTCATTATTAAATCTGCTTTTGTTGAACTCCATAAAACATGTTTACTGGTGCTTACATTTAGGTGGCTTTCATTAAAGACACCAATTTCTTTTGAGCAGAACAAACTGTTTTGTATTACTCATGTAGCACTTTATTAGGTCATAAGCAGTGCCTCTGATGCAAATGTTCCATAGCTTATCTAGTAGGATGTCAACATTCACACAATCGAAAGGTTTTTAAGCAACATGTTCCTTGCTCTCAATACCCCTTACCATGTCTTCAATTAGTTGAGCAGCTGCAGTGCTGGTTGACTTGCCTTCTAAGAATCCATTTTGATTTTCAAATGTCAGGTTGTGTAAGTTTATAATCCTATCATATATAACTTTCTTAACTATTTTGGAAAAGACAGGAATGATTGATATTGGTCTGTAGTTTTCAATTTTGTTTTTGTCATCCTTTTTAAAGATGGATGTTACATGTGCTATGTTTAGGCCACCATGCCCTGCTGAACTGTATGGTTTTGGGGAGCTAATGATGTTCATTATTTCTTCCGAGTTTGTGGGGGATAGATATATACTATGATCACATGCATTACCTTTAAAACTGAACTGCATGTTTTTATGTTTGTCATTTATGGCTTTCCCTACTGAAGAAAAATATTCATTGAAAATGTTTGCAATTTCCAGTTGGTCTTTTATGAGCAACCCATTGTGGTTAATAATAAAGTCCATATAGGCTTTGTAACTGCATAATCTAAAACTGTTTATGACTTTCCAGATGCTAGCAGTGACATTGTGAGAGTTTTTAAGCTCATTTGCAATATGGTTGCTCCTGGTCTGAGTAGGTAAGTCCTTATAGTGGGCTTGGTATATTTTAAAGGCTTCTTGTAACTTGGGATTCTCTCTATCATTCAGTTTTGCCCTTTGGAGTAGTTTTAATTTTTCCCTAGCTTCAATGACATTACTATTTACCCAAATGTTTTTGTTTACATTTTTTGTTTGTTTCATTTGTTGTTACAACTGGGCATGTGGTATGAAAACAGTAATAGAAGTCAGCAGCAAAGCTATCATATGAAAAGCTATTATTGTCAAACCATTTTATATGTGCTAACATGCAGATTAGTCTGTTTATGTTATCATTATACAATAATCTTTTAGTTACAAATTGTTGATATTTGGTGACAGTAGCACCATTATAGAGCTCCAACTTAAGCTGTACGGCATGCAGATAATAAAAGGCTAACTTTAAAACAGATACACTGTGGGATAGTTGGGTCATGTTTGTTATTATGTTATAAAGACATGTTTTTCTGTTGCCAATTTCTCTAGTGGGTTCCCGAATGAGTGTGGTCAGGTTGAATTAATCGCCAAGAGATGTAACTTTTTGGTGCTGACATCATTCGTTAATAAATCTATATTTACATCTCCCATAACTATAATATTTACATAGCCATTTGTCCCAGAAAATGTTGTCTCTATATAAACAAGCAAGTCAGTCAGATTTTCAAGGAAAAGCTGCAGGTGGCCTGTAAACACCAATAACTGTTATGTTATCACTATCCCATTTTAGTTTTATTTCAACAAACTCTGAGACTCTGTTCAACCAGAAAGCACATCAATAACATAAAAATTAGTTCCATTTACACTGAAAATTGCTACACCTCCCAAAGATTTGTCTTTCCTACTGACGGCTGTGTAAAATTTCATACACTGTGGTTGACTAATGCTAATCAGAGCTTCACTGTAACAATGTTCAGTTACAACTAATATATCAGGTTTATCAATCCATGAAATTACATCTAGATCATTATGCTTGTTTTTAAGACTACAAAAATTCTAGTGAATGATTTTTAAGCAGTGTTTTACCTGCTGGCAATAGAGGGTAATTTAGGCCTAGCATTATGCCCAGCAGGCATTGCATCTCTCTAACAGAAACACACCACATATTTGTCAATACAACACCATGGATACCTTCAACAAAATGACTTTTTTCCCTATACTATACACAGTCCATTACCAATCACCAGTTAGGGATGGGACTGTGAGGTGCGGCATCTTAAGAGCACCGAGAATTTCTCAAGTTGCCAGCACTCACGCAATTCTTGAGAAGCGCACGAGAAGTCGCACTGCACTGTGGTGCATGTCACTGTGCGGCGGTTGACTGGGGCAGCATGCCACGCCACGCAATGCACTTATATGCAAATATCACAGCTTGCTTTGCTTATCGTTTAAATATGGGCATTTGATACTCAAAAACTAACATGACAGAGCTGTCAGAATTTTACATAGAATGGAAATGTATGTTGCAAAGCTCCGTATAGCAGCAGAAAATAAAAGATATTTAAAACTACACAATATAACTAGCAATCAAACAGATACATTCACAGATACAAAAGTGCATCTTTATATTAATATAAAACAGACAAAATACCGAGCTTGATGTATGTTATCCATTCATATTACAATGAAAGGACATTTAGTAAAGAAGCTGGATAGTGCCTGAAACCATCAGCTAGTATCATAAAAGTGTAATGTTTAATTTGGCTGCAATAACATGCAATATGCATCAAAATTAATACTATCCAAACTTTTGAATAGAATACGGACATAACAACCAATTCAATATTGTAGTTGTAAATTGTTGTCACTGTGCTGCAAAAATACCAGAACTTTAAAGCTAAAATAAGGACGAAGCTTAGGTATGTAATGCTGGCTAATACTGTAAGCTCTGCCAATATTTTTTCTGCAACTAGTAAATGTATATAAGGAGGTTTTGGGTATAACATGCAGCATTTATCTTTCATGTTAGTATAAATAGATGTGGAACACATATTCGTATTTGGTAACAATGAAGTTCTGTTTCGTGTAAGATAAGTGTTTTAACAATAGTCTTATGATTTTTGTATTCAGAGAAACGTTCTTCTTCTACTACTACTACTACTAATAATAATAATAATAATAATAATAATAATAAATTTTCTACCTTGCACTTACGGAAGACAAGGGCTATGACTGCTCAGTCATAATGCTTCCTTGTAGAATAGTTTCGCACAGCCACCAGTGAGCATAGCATTGTCGACAAATTCTCTAGAGTACACAGAATTTCTTGAGAATTTGCCTTAGCATCGCAGATTTCTTGAGAGCACTCATAGCCCATTCACACCACCAGTCATCATTCTACATTTCAAGTACATTCAACTTAGTTACCTATCTGAGGAAAACAAAGTCATTCAAAAAGTCTGATAATCTCAGTATCATGTTTCAATTTCCTACACACACCAGTATACCAAACCTAGTTTCAGGTATTTGGGCTCTTACAGACTATCTCATCCCATTAGACCACATATACTAATGATAAAACTTCCAAAATCTCCAGTTCTTAATCCAAACCAATCAAAATCAATTCCATGCTTTTGGGCAATGCTGTCATCTGACTTCTATTTGTGTATGCTAGTTTACTCATTACTAAAAGGGAATAATTATTTCATGGACACCTCACAGTTACAACTCTTTTTCACTTCAACATCTCCACATCATGGATACCTTCCATTCGATGTAATTTTTTTCCTATATACCAAACATCAGACACAGCTCTAAGAGAGGATAATGATTTCATGGGGACCTCACAGTTCCACCACTTTTTTCACTTCAATAACTCCACATCATGGATACCTTCCATACAATGACAGTTTTTTGCTATACCAAATGTCAGATACACCTCTTTACCAACAAACCATAACCATACGTCATTATAAACACCTTTCTCTCTGCTATTGCTCTCTTTCAGTAACTATACATATCTGAAGAACACCAATGCATTGAGTACCAAACTTATTTTCACGTATTTGAGATCATACAGCTTTTCTCATCCCATCACACAAGAAGTTCTAATATCAATACTTGAAAACTCTCTTTCTCTTTACTCCACATGAATCAAGAAACAGATTCATTCTTTGGAAAAGGGACATGGCATTTTCCACTCTTTCACTATCAACCTTCAGCTAACATCGCATATTTTTATACAGTACTGGACACACTAACCTGTACTTCATATACTACTAAGTGGATACCTTAGTAGCTTTTACTCTCTTCATAATTTGCTCTAAACTGAGGTCCAAGTCTGTACAGTATTTTACTCTTCTTTGAGATCCCTTCCAAAATGAATTCCCTTACACACTTGCATAAATTTAGCAATCCTTCTTTTCACCATCACTCAGATTCATACTGGTAACCTAATTTACAAAAAATACCATCAGCCATCAAACACAACTCTTCTCTTTTCTTATAATTTTGTAAATATCAAAATAGGATAAAATATCTCTCTATCAGAAACACACCACATGTCAATACAACATCATGGATACCATCAACCAAATGACTTTTTAGTATACTAACCACCATTCAAACTCCATTACCTACCACCAGTCATCATATTCCCTTTCAAGCAGGTTCAACTCAGCAACTGCTGTCATTCTAGATAGTTCCCTATCTGAGGAAAACCATATCGCTCACAAAAATTTATCTTAATCTCAGTATTATCTTTCTATTTGATACACACACCAGTATACCAAACCTAATTTCAGGTATTTGGGCTCCTACAGCCTATTTCATCCCACTAGACCACATATAATAACATTAAAACTTCAAAATACTCCAGGACTTACTACAAACCAATCACAATGAATTCCATGTTTTTGAGGCAAAGCTGTCAACTGAATTGAATTTTTGAACACTAGTTTACTCGTTACTAACCTATTGAAGTCAGACACACCTCTTTACCAACAACCCAGCAACTTAGGTCATTACAATTACATTTCTCTGTGCTATTGCTCTCTTTCAGGATATTTACATATATGAACAACATCGATTCATTCTGTACCAAACCAATTTTCTGTTATTTGACATCCTACAGCCTTTCTCATAGCATAATAATAATAGTAATGATAACAATAATATGTATTCAACATCAAATAATCAAATACAAATTTTAAGTTTTGTACAGATTATTCTTCTGAATTCATCAATTGCACAGATTGTAAAATAAAGGTTAGTGTTTTTCAGTATATAAACCCTACATTTTAATGAATTTAGTCTTTGTTAATGTACAATGAAATTTCACAGATTGTAAAATAAAGGTTAGTGTTTTACAGTATATAAACACTACATTTTAATGAATTTAGTCTTTGTTAATGTACAATCAAAAGTATTACATATTTATACCTAAACATATGTGTTGATATATAATTTACAGAAATATAAATAATTACAATTTTCACTTGTTTTTGATATACTGTACAATGAAAAGTCTTGAATTTTTTTTAATCATCATTTAGTCATTTCACGGTTAACTAAAGTATGACGTGATTATGAGATTTTTTCATATGGCTAGAGAATTCCTCAACGGAATAAATGGGATTTGGAATATAGTTTCTTTTTAACTGGACTTTTAGTTTGTTACTCAGAAGAGCTGCGAGTCTTTTTGGTACGGCATTTGCAACTTCAATCGAGCAAGAAGTCCATTTTTTGCTTGTAATGTTGTTCTTTGGCTATTTACATGATATCTTAGTTTTTGTCTTGTGTGGGGCTCATGTAGGTCACAGTTTCAGTTTGGACTGATCATTTTGACATACATTATTATTTTTAGTATATATATGCCTATAATAGTAAGTACACCCAATTTTTTTAAATGACAATTAGCTTGTCTTTTGTAGAGTTAACAGTGTGTTGAGATTGGTTTGTGTTGTTGCAACCCAAATCTCTATCCCAGAGTTTTTAATTAGATGCAAATAGTGAGTGGTATGCAGTTCCTTAGCACATGCATATCTTTACAATATTTTCTTATCGCATTATGGCAAATATGTATTTGGATAGTTTGTGGGCCAGGGTATCTATGTGTGTGTCCCACTTGAGGTTTCTTGGATTATGATACCCAAGAATTTTGTATATTTTTCCTTTCTTACAATTTGGATTCCTATGGTTAGTTTCATGTCAAATTTTGTTTGCTTCCTGAGGTTAAATTCAGCTATTGCAGTCTTTGAAGAACTTACATTTAGATGGATTTCATTGAAATATGTGACTATCTCATTAGTAGCAGTGTTACTCAGCACCTCCAAGTTGCCATGGTCTTTGTTTTTGCACACAATTGTTGTATCATCTGCATATAATGTTATTTTACTGTTAGGTGAGCAGTACTTTATATCATCATCATAAATTAGGAACAGTAGGGGTCCCACTTGTCCTACTTGTTCTCGATAAGTAGATTGTGCTGACTCAGTAATGTCATTATTCTACTATAAATAATAATACTTGTGTTATCTTTAGACTATCTGGAAAAATACCTGATATGATTGCATCATTTACTGCTGTTGCCATTACATATGATATGTTGTCTATGCACTTTTTTAGTGTGCTGATAGACAATCCATCATAGTCTGCAGAGTTTGAATTTTTTAATGACATAACTATGTGATTTATTTCTCTGAAATTTTTAGGTGCTAGGTATATGCTATGGTTAACTGGAGTGCCCTTATCTGTTGTACACTGTAGGTTGCCGAATTGGTCAGTGATGGATTTTCCTACAGAGGAAAAGTAGTCATTGCAATCTGATATGGGCATTTGGTGATAATCTTTATAAATGTCTTAGTATACTGTTTAGGTTTTCAATGTTGTCATCATGTGTAGCTTTTTTTGGTATGTCCACGTGCCGTGTAATTAAAAATGGCGCCGACACTAGTGTTGCAGGCCACCGCCTGGTGTGCCACACAGAGCGCGCTCTATATGACAAGGTGTGAAGACATCGAGCAATGCTTCGACAGATTGATGTGTGACATTATCCGAGCCTGTTATGTTTTTGTATGGTTCCATCTACATAGCACTTGTGCTTTTCAGCATGAGGTTCTTCGCCTCTTGCACAGAGACCACTGGGGCATGTCTGCACTAAAGCATTGGCGCCGCATCACGTTTTCTGGTATGGAAACTGACACGAATTCAAACTGTTTTATGCCCAACGGGGTATCAACCATGACCTTTCCTCCCACAGTCTAATAGGGAGCTTGAGAGAATGGTGCAGACTTTTAAAAATCAGACGCGCAAATATATCCAGTTTTCCTCACCTGATGTTGCATTAGACAGGTTCTTGGCTTCATATCAATTCATCCCACTGGGTGAGAAGAACTCATCAGAATTGCTACATGGTCGGCAACCCCGCACCACGCTTCACTTGCTAGTTCCTTCACCAGAGGTCCAGCGAGAGCACCCCCATCATAGGTTCCGTCTGGGGTTTACGGTTTGGGCCAGAATGTGTGGTAGGCACCCCAAATGGACACCAGCAACAGTCACTTGCTGCGAAGAGCACCGTCTCTACATGCTTCTTACGCTGGATGGGGAAATTAGCCATCATCTTGGGCATCTCCACTCACGAGATCCTGCAGAGTCACCGAACTCCAGGCAGCAGCGTGACAAGCCTACCTCTCCTGCAGATTTCAACTCAACACCAGTACCTGAGCAGCCCAATCCGTCAGATGTCAGTGCAAATCCTGAGCGAGGTGCCCGAGGGGAGTCGATCCACTCTTGTCCGAGAGTCTGTCGTCTCCTTGGTTGCTGCCATCCACACAGCCACCTTCGGCCCTGGCCTCCCAGCAGCAGCAATCGATCACACCATCACCTATTATTTCCAGCTGGAAACCGTCGTGGCAAGCAACACATTGCAACCACCTACCGCAGCCATATACAGTGGTTCAGCCTGGGCATCTGTGCAACAATTGTAGTTATAGTGATAGTGGCTGTGAGAAAATGGACATTGTCTTATGAACCCCGGCTCCTCGAAGGGGAGAGGTGTGATATGTCCGTGCGTCGTGTAATTAAAAATGGCACCGACACTAGAGCTACAGGCCGCCACCTGATGTGCCACGAGTGCCGCACAGAGCACGCTCTATATGAGCAGATGTGCAGACATGGCACAATGCTTTGGCAGTTTGATGTGTCACTTCACCCAAGCATGTTAAGTTTTTGTATACTAGTCATCTGCATAGCACTTTTAGTCACAATTTGCTTCTTTCTGCTTGTGATGTGAAGATTTTCAGCTTCAAAACTGATGCAGTGTATTTTAAGTGGGAAATGTTAGTTATGATATTATCAATACATGATTTGCTGCCATTGACCTCCCTAGTGGGCTCATATATCAGAGGAATTAAGTTAAACTGATCAAGTAGTAGCATCAATTTATTTTTTATGCTGGAGTTAGGAGACAGCAAGTTAATATTTATATCTCCTGTTAGAATTATGTTAGTCCAGCTATTTTTATTGCAGTATTTGCTATCATTGTCAATAAGCATATCATTCAGAACTTCAAAGGAAATATCTAGGTTGCCTCTTGGAGGTCTGTATAGACCTATGATAATAAAGTTTTCTTTGCCCCATATAAAGTTAACTGCTGATAGCAATATTATACCCTCTATGCTGATGAAAGCACTTAAATCAATGACATTATGATTACTACATCTAGATGCAAAGAAAACATTAGGGTTATCAATTCTATCTCATTTTGCTTATTGCTAAGACTATGAATATTTTTGCGAATTAATTTGAACAAATGTTTGTACTGCTTGGCACTGCTGCCTGACTTTGCTATAATGTCCCATTTTTATGGCTTTTCCTTACAGTTTGGTTCTGGGTGTGGTTTATACTGTTAGTAGCATTAGGCGGTGATGTTCAGTTCACTATAACCAAAAGGTACTGTGGACCTACTTTGTGATTTTTCTGCCTTCATGGTTTCTATTATGAAATTTGCTATTTTATTTCCACCTGAGATATTAAGGTGAAACCCATTTCGAGTGAACTAATCTCTATGAAATTTGCTGACTTTTATTAGTGTGACATTTGAGAATTTAGAACAAAGTTTATGTATATGTGAATTTGTACTTGCTACTTCTTTATTTATACATGACCAGTTTGGGGGATCATTTCTAAGAGGAACATTGACTAAGAACACTTTTTTGATGTAATCCAGGGTAGTTTGCTTCTTAAAGTAGTTATAGGATCCTTACTGTTGCTGCAGGCAACATCATTTGTTCCTGCTGCTATGACCACTATACCAGGAGCACCTATTTTGTTAGAGATTTATGTTTTTCACGACATAATTTGCATTGGCATTGGGGTAAACACAATCTAAACATTCAATATCTGAGTCTTCATTAAGAAATTTTGAAACTTATTGAACTTGACTGTCACCCAAAACGACTGCATTAAGCTTTTTGTCATGCATATTTTGTTTTCCAAGAGAGTTCGGATTCGCTTCCACTTTCTTCCGAGAATTATCGATCAATAATTTTGAGCTTGCAGGGGGGTGATAGCCTGGTTCTTGGGTGATTCGTGATTTTGTCTGATGAAAGAGATCTTTGGGCGTTACCTTGTAAGCTGCTGGTGATGTATGGCACTACTTTACTGATGGTTTTTATGTATGAGGAATTGGAGTCGCGATATCTGTTCACACTTTCGGACTTGCTTCCACTTGGATTACTAACGCATGTCAATCATGGGAACCTATGCAAACTGTAGGTTGGTTATTTCTAGTTTTTATTTTTTTCATGATGTCTTCATATTTGGAACTCCACTTTTAATTACTTATGTAACATTCATTTTTGTTTACCATGAAATAGTTGTTGCAGCAATTTTCCAGCATTTTGCATTTGTTTTCAAGCGTAGCACATTTATTTTGCAATGTGTTAATATCACTTTGCAGCACTTGAATTATAGCTTGCTTGTCTCTAATAATGCAGGTGTAATTTTTCTTATTTCTTTTTATTCATTTATTTGTTTATTTATTTTTTCCTTCATATATTTCTGCCACAAAAGCATCACACGTGTTTATTTCACTGCAATATTTTGTGAAACCACCACTCACACTAATTGCACTATATACCTTGGCCTTACACTTATGCGACACTTCTTACAGTTACTGCCAGTTTTTAATTCGTTTTCATGACATTTTTCATAGAATTTACACTTACGGGTGCGATTGGTGCCATATTGAAAGATGCATATCTCAATTCTAATGTCAACACATCCACACTCACTTTCTCTTTACTCCACACCTATCAAAAAATAGTTCCGTTCTTTGGGAAAGGGGCATGGCATTTTACACTCTTTCACTATCAAACCTAAACTTACATCACATCGTTATCTGCATTACTGGACACACTAACCTGTACTTCTTATACTGCTAAGGGGATGCTCAAGTACCTTTTACTCTTTTTATAATTTGCTCTAAACCAAGGTCAAATACTGTACATTATTTTACTTATTGCTATCAAAGAATAATGCTATCATGGGATCTTTGGGGTACCTTCCAAAAGGAATTTATATTATAATATTTTTAATCTTTCTCAAACATACATACATAAATTTCTCCATTCTTCCTTCCATCATCATTCAAATACGTAATCGGTAACCTAATTTATATCAAATACCAATAGCATTCAAACACTCATCTCCTCTTTTCTTAATAATTTTCTAAATATCTAAAGGAGGGTAAAATATTTCTCTATCAGAAACACAGCACTTATTTGTCAATACAACACCATGTATACTTCAACCAATAACTTTTATTTGTAAACTAACCATCACACACACTCCATAATGAACCACCAGTCATCATACTACTTTTCAAGTACCTTCAACTCAGCTACTGGTCTCATTCTGGATAGTTACCTATATGAAGAAAATCAAGTCGTTCACAAAAATCTATCTCAATCTAGGTATCATTTTTCAATTTGCTACACACACCAGTATACCAAACCTAATTTCAATTATTTGTGATCCTAGACCCTATCTCATCCCATTAAACCACATAGGGCCTATACCAACATTAAAACTTCCAAACACTCCAGGTCTTACTCCAAACCGATGAAAATTAATTCTATGTGTTAGGGGCAATGCGGTCAACTGACTTGCAATTTTGTAGGCTATTTTTCTCATTACTAAGAAGGGGATTAGCATTTCATGGGGACCTCATACTTCCAACACATTTCACTTCAACATCTGCACATCATGGATACCTATCAGTCAATGAAATTTTTTTGCAATACCACAAGTCAGATACGCCTATTCCGGGGGGAAAAAAAAAAAAAAAAAAAAAAAAAAAAAAAAAAAAAAAAAAAAAAAAAAAAACAGGTCATTTCAGTTATCTTTATCTTTGCTATTACTGTCTTTGAAGATATTTACATATCTGAAGAACACAGATTTATTTTGTACCAAATCTATTTTTACTTTTTTGAGATCATACAGCATTTCTCATCCCACCACACAACAAATTCTAATATTAACATTTCCACACTCTCTTTGTCTTTACTCCACACCAATCAAATAATAGCTCCATTCTTTGGGAAAGGGACATGGCATTTTACACTTTTTCACTATCAACTTTAACCTTACATCGCATTTTTATCTGCACTACTGGACACACTGACCTGTACTTCATATACTAATAAGGGGATATTCAAGTACCTTTCACTCTTTTCATACTTTGCTCTAAACCAAAGGCAAATTCTGTAATTTATTTTACTCATTGCTAACAAGGAATAATGATATCATGGGATCTTGGGGATACCTTCCAAAAGGAATTTTTGTTATGATATTTCTAATCTTTAACTGCATTGTATTGTATTGTACTGTATATTCATTGGTCCTGTGAAATCATACATTGTACGGAGGTACATAGTGATAAAGGACAAGTCACATAAGGTATATAGTAGATTTTCAATACAATAATATTATCTAATCCATACATAGAAACACGTAAATGGCACTTACTAAAATACAGTTACATTTCTACATTTAAACATTCACTAAGCTACACATACTCTTATACATTTAAACCCGTACATTTTCAATTAATATTTTGGATAACATTTGTAGTATTTATTTTTATATATTTACATTTTTTCTTTATCTTACATACATGTTTATACTTTTTCGTTTCCCAAATTATTTTTCTGATAAAAATTCATCCACTCTATAATAGCACTTTTCAGACAGAAAGTCACTTAAAGCAGTTTTGAATTTATTCAAGCATGTTATTGCTTTAAAATTCTTGGGTATTTTATTATAAAGTTTTTTCCCTGCCTGCAGGGGGCCTTTTTGCTTTAGTGCCATAAAAACAAACTGTACATGTATATTATGATGCTTCCTTGTGTTGTATACTTTGGTTAGTTGGTATGAGCTTGTTTTCAGAATCTAAAATTTTTGTATGAATATTACTACTTCAAATATATAGAGGTCTGGTAGTGGAAGAATATGCAGTTTTTTAAATAAAGGTTTACATGAGAAACATGGTGCTGCACCTACCATGGCTGTTATTATTCTTCCTTGGGCAATGAAACAACTTTTGCTGGGTGGTGAATTTCCCCAGCTGATTAAACCATACCATAATTGTGTTTCTACTTGAGCACAATAGACATTTTTGAGGACTTGCATTTATGCCCAACCTGCAAGAAATTTGGTTCCATAACAAATGCTGTTTAATTTGTTTCATGTATACTGTATATCCACCTTATGTTATCTTGGATCCAGACCCCAAGAAATTTGGTAGCATTTAGAGATTCTAGTGTTTTGCTCAGCAGTTCTATGGTTGGAGTTAGATGCTCTTTGTTCTGTATTGTATGTAGTTTAATGGTGATTGTTTTCTGTGTATATATTAAGTTGTTCACAAGGAATCATTCTGATAGGTGAGATGTACATTCTTTTATTTCATTTTCCAACTCTTCCAGTGTTCCACATTTGATAAGTATATTTGTGTCATTGGCATATTTAATATACTTGTGGTTGGGATGAGTGGCTCCAAGTCATTCACAAAAAGTATGAACAGAATTGGTCCTACGACGGAGCCTTGTGGCACGCCGTATTTTACACAATGTTTCTGTTAATAGTATGACTGTATGTTCTTCCCATTTTTGTGTCCTACTTCAACTACTTGTTGTCTATTTAGTAGGTATGATGGTACCCACACATAGGTGGTACCTCTGATGCCCATATTTTCTAACTTTCTAAGTAATAAACTATGCTCAGTCGTGTCAAATGCTTCTGAAATATCAAAAACTAATGTTACTATATGTTCATTTTTCTCTTTTGAGTTAGACCTTGCTTCTGAAAGATCTAAAAATATTGCTACTTTTTGAAAAACATGTTGTGTTACTGAGACAAGAGTTTTTTTTTTTTTTTTTTTTTTTTTTTTTTTTAATGAAACCTATATACCTTTTGTAAACATTTTTTTCTTTTATATTAGAAAAAACTGAAGAGAGACATGCCTATATTTTTCTATGTTGGTTTTCTCCTGTTTCTTGTGTAGTTGCTTCAGTTTTGCTACTTTCAACTTTTCTGGAAAAATTCCAGCCGCCAGTGGGTTATTGCAGATGACGACCAAGGCTTTGCTATTAAGGGAGCACACTTTTTAATGATGTGATCTGGTATATTGTCAACACTGAATGAAGATTGTGATTTCAATTCACCTATTATTTTTAACATTACCTTTTCATGTTTTGGATATATGACAAGAGATTTACTACTACAGCTAGTTCTAGTCTGACTTGTAATTGTGTTATTCTGTGAATTTTGCTTCACCTGACTGCTGCCTATCTCAGTAAAATATGAATAGAATTTATTTGCTATCTGCTGGGGATTAGATATTACAGGTGAGTTTTCCATAAATTTGAAGTATTCTTGTTGTCTTAGTTTTACATCTGTTCCCTGCCTTACAACATACCATGTGACTTTTATTTCATTTGGAGCATTTTCTATGAAGTAGCTATTTGCCATTCTCTTTGCTTCTTTTATAACTTTCATTAAAATATTTTTTAATTCCTAAAATAGGAATCAAACTCAGGAGATGTTGAGCACTGTTTAGTGAATCATGAAGTAATCTTGTTTTTCTTTTTAAATACTTGTATACCTGTTGTAAACCATTTTACTTTCCTATCACTTTTTGTGAATGTCGTAATTTAAGTGGAAAGCACAGCACAAAACAGTGACACAAAGTACTTACAAATGTGTAATATTTACCGTTTGTATTTTTACATTCCACAAGGTTCATATAAATGTGTATTTTTACATTCATAAACCTTTTCTCAACTTTCTTTAGTCAAACAGTACAGAATATATTGTACATTCCGTTCCTTATACTTTCTCAAATTAGTGGTTAGGTGCTGAACTGAACTAAATTGTTGGGTTGAGTGGTCCCCAAAACCTCTGTTGAATGGGACATGTCATTTTACACTCTTTCACTATCAACCTTAACCTGACATCAGATGTCTCTCTGCACTACTGGACACACTAGCTAATACTTCATATACTACTAATGGGATAGTCAAGTACCTTTTAATTTCTTCATAATTTCCTCTAAAGCAAGGTCAAATTCTGTACATTATTTTGCTCATTACTCACAAGGAACAATATCATGGTAAATTGGGTACAATTGGAAGGGAAATTTTATTATGATATATCTCACGTTTCCCTTACATAACTGCATAAATATCTCAAACCTGACTACGAACATCATTCAAGTTCATAATGTGTAACCTAATTCATAATAAATACCAACAGCCATCAAAAACAACTCTTCTCTTTTGTTGATAATTTATAATTATA
This sequence comes from Locusta migratoria, assembly GCA_026315105.1. Lineage (NCBI taxonomy): Eukaryota > Metazoa > Arthropoda > Insecta > Orthoptera > Acrididae > Locusta > Locusta migratoria. The sequence goes on along the minus strand of CM048744.1, from coordinate 273,310,746 downwards.
TAAAGGAGGGTAACATATCTATCAGAAACACACGACATATTTGTCAATATAACACCATGGATACCATTAATGTAATGACTTTTTTGTTGATCTAACCATCACACACATTCCATTACCAACCACCAGTGATCATATTACATTTCAAGTACCTTCAACTCAGCTACTGCTCTCATTCTGGATAGTTACCTATCTGAGGAAAACCGAATCGTTGATATAAATCTATCTCAATCTCGGTATCAATTTTCAATTTGCTACACACACCAGTGTACCAAACCTAATTTCAGGTATTTGAACTACTACAGTGTATCAAACCCATTAGACAACGTATACTGATATTAAAATTTCCAAACAAACAAAAATCAAGTCCATGCAATTTGGCAATACTGTATACTGTATGCCAGAGGAAACAAACATTTCATGGGTACCTCACAGTTCTATCACTTTTCACTTCAACACTGCTACATCATGGATACCTTCCACTTGATGACATTCTTTTGCTATACCAAAAGTTAGACACACCTATTAAGCAACATACCATCTCTGTAGGTCAAATCAATTACCTTACTTTCTGCTACTGATCCTTTGCAGAATACTTACTTATCTGAAGAACACAGATTTATTCTGTACCAAACCTAGTTTCACTTATTTGAGATCTTACAGGCTTTCTCATTCCATGATACAACAGTTTCCAATATCAACTATATCACACTCTCTTTCTCTATACTCAGCATCAATAAAAAATAGTTCCATTCTTTGGGAAAGGGACATGGCATTTTACACTCTTTCACTATCAACCTTAACCTTACATCACATGTTTAACTGCACTAGTTGACACACTAATCTGTACTTCATATACTACTAAGGCGATACTCAAGTACCTTTAACTCTCTTCATAATTTGCTTTAAACCAATGTCAAATTCTGGATTTTATTTTACTCTTTGCTAACATAGAATGTTGATATCATGGGGTCATTGAGGTACCTTCAAAGAGGACTTTTTATTATAATATTTCTAATCTTTCAATTAAATACTTGCATAAATTTCTCAGTCCTGACTACCACCATCATTCAATTTCATAATAGGTAACTAAATTTATATCAAATACAAACAGCCATCAACACAACCCTTACCTACCTGAGCAAAACCATGTCATTCACAAAAATCTACCTAAATCTCAGTATTATCTTTCAATTTGCTACACACACCAGAATACCAAACCTAGTTTCACGTAATTGTGCTCTTACAGCCTATCTCATACCATTAGACCGCATATAGTCACATTAAAAATTCCATGTTTTTCAGACAATCCTGTAAACTGACTTGAATTATTGTACAATAGTTTCATTACTATGAGGGGATAACCACTTCACAGGGACCTCACAGATCCAACAGTTTCTCACTTCAACACCTCAACATCAAGGATACCTTTAACTCAACGAAATTTTTTTTTTTCCTATACCAAAAATAGACACAGCTCTTTACCGATAAACCATCACCACAGGTCATTTCAATTTCCTTTCTCTCTGCTTTGATCCCTTTCAGGATATTTATGTAGCTTAAGAACAAAGATTTAATCTGTAACAAACCTATTTTATCTGACAGCCTTTCTCATTCCATTACACAACAAATTCTAATATCAACACTGACACAGTCTCCTTCTATTTACTCCACACCAATCAAAAATTTTTTTGGGAAGGGGACATGGCATTTTAGGCCCTTTTACTATCAACCTCAACATAACTTAGCATTTTTATCTGCACTACTACACACTAACCTGCACTTCATTTACTACTAAGGTGATACGCAAGTACCTTTTACTCATTTAATAATTTGCTCTAAACCAAAGTCAAATTCTGTACATTATTTTACTCATTGCTAACAAGGTACAATGATATCATAGTGTCTTTGGTGTACCTTCTAAAACGAAATTTTATTATGATATTTCTAATCTTTCACTTACATGCTAACTTAAAGTTTTCAATTCTTCCTTTCACCATCATTGAAATACACTAATGGGTAATATAATTTATATCAAATGCCAACAGCCATCAAACACATCTGTTCTCTTAATAATATTCTAATTATTTAAAGCTGGGTAAAATATCTCTCTATCAGAAACCTCCACATATTTGTCAACACAACACCATGGATATCTTCAACCAAATGACTTTTTTTTGCTAAAAAAACCATCACACATGCCATTATCAACCACCAGTCATCGTACTCTCTTTCAAGTTCCTGCAACTGAGCTACTGCTCTCATCCTGGATAGTTACCTATCTGATAAAAACCATGTCATTCACAAAAATCTATCTCAGTTTCAGTATCTTCTTTCAATTTTTAACACACACCAGTATACCAAACCAAGTTTCAGGTATTTAGGCTCTTAGAACCTATCTTATCCCATTAGACCACTTATGCTGACATTAGAACTTCACTCCAGGTCTCACTCAGAACCAATCAAAATCAATTCCATGCTTTTCAGGTAATGCTGTCAACTGACTTGAATTTCTGTACACTAGTATACTCACTACTAAGAGAGAATAACCATTTCATAGGGACCTCACTGTTACAACACTTTTTCACCTCAACATCATGGACACCTACTCAACTACATTTTTTTCTATACCAAAAGACAAACACAACTCTTCACCCACAAACCATCACCACAGGACATTTCAATTGCCTTTCTCTCCACTATTGCTCTCTTTCAGGATATTTACTTAGCTTACGAACACAGATTCATTCTGTACCAAACCATTTTTCACTTATTTCAGATCCTTCAGCCTTTCTCATCCCATCACACAACAAATTCTAATATCAACACTGCAACACTCTCTTTCTCTTTATTCCACAGAAATTAAAAAAAAAATAGTTCCATTATTTGGGAATAGGACTTGGCATTTTACACTCGTTAACCATCAACACTAACCTCTACTTTATTTACTACTAAGGGGATACTCAAGGACCTTTCACTCTTTTTATAATTTGTTCTAAGCCAAAGTCAAATTCTGTACATTATTTTACTCATTGCTAACAAGGAATAATGATATCATGAGGTCTTTGGGGTATTTTCCAAAAGGAATTTTTTACTAGCTTATATGCCTGAGCTTCGCAATGGTTGTTGAAGGAGGGCCTGTGTATCATGACTTGTTAGGGTTCCAGACCTCAAGTCAGTAAAATAGAATTATTGTTGAATTGCTCTGTCAAAAAACTCAGTTGTCCGAAATGTTGTATCTTCATAAAGATGTCACATGTAAGTAGAAGTCATTGTCTGAAACAATGTATCTTTGTAAACATGCCAAAATAAGCAAAGAAATGTCGTTAAGTATTTAATACACAAAGTGAAATCAGTAGCACTATATTCAATGTTTGATGTTTTTGTTGGTATTCATAGACATGAGATTCCTTAATTCTATCACAGACGTTCGCTTCCTTGTATTACCCCATAATACGCAGCAGCGGTATTAATTAGTTCTTTGGTGCATACAGCGCCTCTATTGCTTGTTTGCTGTACTACGCAATCCATACTTCAAGCATAACCTACATCTAAAACAATCTCCCTGATTCCACTTTACATCATACATCTGTTATATTTGCCATTTAAAACATTTATTTCCTGATCATTCATTGACAATAGTCTGAGGCACTCTCTTTCCGTTAGATGCGCCATTGTCGCTCCAAGGATGATACTTAAACTTACATAGCAGCTGTACAAATACGTTACACTGTGATATCAGTATGTAAATATATGGATTAAACACGGCGAGGATTATATCAGTTTTATATTCATTGTGTTGAATCACATTTCATAGAACATAGCAACCAAGAAAACGATTTTCAGAAACATGGTAAATTTGAAAAGTCAAAGGGTAAGTAGTATTTTCAAAGGGTAATAATCCGATCACTGCCCCGAACTTCACACCAACACTCGCAGCCAGTGGCGTAACTAGGACTTGGCTTTGGGGGGGGGGGGGGGGGGGGGGGGATAGATCTGCTTGCCAAGCAAAATTTTAGCTAGTTTCCAGACAGACTACCATCTCCCACTTCCGTCGAAGAAACCAATTCACTCCCATACAATGAAAGATTATGGTAAAACACCCCAAGTTTCCAATCTTTACCTTTACCAGATTGCTGTTATACAATTTCTTTTCTTTTTTTCCCGGGTTCTGGGAGGGGTGGGGGTTTATCCCTCTCATCCCCCCCCCCCCCCCCCCCCCCCGTAGTTAGGCCACTGCTCGCAGCGCTATCTATTAGTTTTACTAGTTTCTTGCTGAATTATGCCGTTCTTTCCAAGCATGAAATACGCCTAAAATTTCAAATTACAATACCTTTTACTTCCCTGATCTGCCCCACGATATTCTCTATTTATCTGTGATACCACCATGAATGTTCATTTAGTACTTTCAGAGATTACTCTCTACAAATAGACACATGCAATTATTTCAGAGAAATGTTTAATTTGTGGTTACTTTTTCTGATTCAATTTTGTGACGTGAAGCATTCCTGTAACTGCAAGATACCCTCATGTTGCCGGTGAAAACCCCCTGAAAATTCATCTGTTAACTTTGGAGATGAAAAACAAACATATAGATGATGGTTGTTGATGAAAAACTTTAAATTGTGATTTTCTTCTTTCCATGATCCTATTTTTATGAAACTAAGTCTATATGTTGTCCCAAGGTACTATGAAGTTACCTGTGAAAACCCCATGTGAATTAATGAAGTAGTTTTGGAGAAGTGGTTTCTAATATATGAAGAGACAGATACAACAGTCTATGGAAACACTTCATGACTCTATTTTGTTGAAATCATGCCTGGATCCTGTGAAAACCGCATTAAAATTCGACCAGTAGTTTTTGAAGATTGAAGCGAACAGCAACAAGCGTACAAATAGACATGTTGTACAATTGTAAAATTTTGCAGGAATATATTGACTTGTATAAGTGTTGTACATCAGTAAAATCTGTTGCGAATATGGTTAGTAGTAAAGAAGTAATAGATTAAAATGTGATGCTTTATGGGGCGGTTTGCCATGAATGTTACTCTTTACATCATCATATCTCATGAACTACATGTTGTACTGTGATACAATTTCCAGACTTTCAGCTTTAAGTAGTTATTCTGTCTGCAAAATATGCTGCGAGTACAACTCGAAGTGTAGAAATCAAAAATTGTAACATTATACTAAATGCCATAGCTTTGCTCCATGAACAGTGGAAAAGTAGTAAGTGAGTAACTTTATTACTTTCATTATTTTGATGTGGTTGTCTGCAAGAAAAAAGTTTAATAAAGGTTTGAAATTAAGTTTAAACTTTGTTGCAAGTCACCAAGTACTGTCATTCTCATATAGTGTATTTATAAAGTCTCGTCGCATTATGTACCAGTTTCTGTGATTCCTATTGTTATTGACATTATCTCTCCTGAACCATGCGTCATACATGGTTCATAATACCATAGCAGTTCTTACCTCATGTACGAAATATTTGTACCAAATTAGGTTGAAATCGGTCCAGTGGTTTAGGAAAAAATGTGCAGCATTGTCGTTTGAAGCAGCAATTTTTCCTGCATCTCATTGTTTATGAGATGTATGAGCTGTAGGTGATTCTTACCCTGACAGCAATTGTTGCCTGATATTAAGGAACATGTGTAGCAAGTTTGGTTGAAATCAGTCAAGTAGTTTAGGAGAAGATGTGGAAAATACATACATAAATACATACATCCATACACACATACAGCCTGTTTTATAAGATGTAAGATATCTAATCTTTCACTTACACAGTGGCATAATTTTTTTGATTCTACATTCCATCATCATTCAAATTCAATAATGGGTAACCTAATTTATATCAAGTACCAACAGCCAACATACACATCACTTATCCTTTCTTATTAATTTTCTAATTATCTAATGGTGTGGAAAAAAAAGCACATAAATGTCAGTACTACACCATGGATACCTTAAACCAAATGAATTAATTGCTAAACTAACCATCACACATTCCATCCACAATCACCAGTCATCATACTCTATTTCAAGTTCACTCCACTAAGCCAATATTCTCATTCTGGATAGTTACCTATCTGAGGAAAACCATGTCGTTCACAAAAATCTATCTCAATCTCAGAATAATCTTTCAATTTGCTACAAACACCTGTATAACAAACCAAGTTTCAGGTATTTGGGCTCTTACAGCGTATCTCATCCCATTAGACCACATACACTGACATTAAATCTTCCAAATACTCTAGGACTTACTCCAAAGAAATCAAAATCAATTCCACACTTTTCAGGCAATCCTGTCAACTGACTTGATTTTTTGTACAATAGTTTATTCATTACTAAGAGGGAATAAGCATTTCATAGGGACCTCACAGTTCCAACACTTTTTCACTTCAACATTTCCACATCATAGATGCCTTCCACTCAACGACTTTTTTTCCATGCCAAAAGACAGACACATCTCTATCCCAACAAACCACCACAGGTCAATTGCCTTTCTCTCTGCTATTGCTCTCTTTCAGGATATTTATGTAGCTTAAGAACACATTCATTCTTACCAAACCTATTTTCACTTATTTGAGATCCTACAGCCTTTCTCATCCCATCATACAACAAATTCTAATATCAACACTGCCATACTCTCTTTCTCTTTACTCTACAGCAGTCAAAATATACTTCCATTCTTTGGGAAGGGGACATTGTATTTTACACTCTTTCACTATCAACCTTAACCTTACATCACATTTTTATCTGCACTAATGGAACACACTAACCTGTACTTCATATACTAATAAGGGGATACTCAAGTACCTTTTACTCTTTTCCTAATTTGCTCTTAACCATAATCAAATTCTCTGCATTATTTTACTCATTGCTAACAAGTAATAATGATATCATGGAGTCTTTGGGGTACCTTCTGAAAGGAATTTTTTTTCTTTAATGATATTTCTAATCTTTCACTTACACGCTTGCAAAACTTTTGCATTTCTTACATCCATCATCATGCAAATGCATTAATGGGTAGCCTAATTTATATCAAATACCAACAGCCACCAGACACATCTCTCCTCTTTTCTATAAAATTTTCTAATTATCAAAAGGTGGGTATACAACAGTATACCAAACTTAGTTTCAGGTATTTGGGCTCTTACAGCGTATCTCATCCCATTAGACCACATATACTGACATTAAAACTTCCAATCTCTCCAGGTCTCACTCCAAGCCAATCAAAATCTATTCCATGGTTTTCGTGCAATTTTGTCAACTGACTTTAATTTTTTTACACTAGTTAATTCATTACTTAGAGGGAATAACCATTTTGTAGGGACCTCACTGTTACAACCATTTTTCACTTCAACACCTCCATATAATGGATACCTTCGACTCAATGACATTTTTTTCCATATCTAGAGGTCCCATATTGTTCTTAATAAATTCAGGACATTTTCAAAATAATTCCCATAAAATTCAGGACAAATGAATAAAATACAGAACACTATAGGATTTTCGTTCCTTTTTACTTAATAATTATGTATTTCAAAAATAGAAAAGAGATGACTTACCAAAAGCACCGGCTCGTCGAGAGAAACAAATAAAATCACACAGAAACACACATACAAGCTTTCACCACCACTGGCAGCTTCTTCAGGAAAAAGAGGAAAAAAGGGGAGGAAAAGGGAAGGATATGGGTTTTAAGGAAGTTGAAAAGGAGTCATTCCAATCCCCTTTTTTCCTCTTTTTCCTGAAGAAGCTGCCAGTGGTGGCGAAAGCTTGTATGTGTGTTTGTGTGTGATTTTATTTGTTTCTCTCGACGAGCCGGTGCTTTTGGTAAGTCATCTCTTTTCTATTATTATTATTTTTGTTTATCCCACCGGGAAAGTTTCCCTCTATAATTATGTATTTCAAAGTGATATACCATACTAGTGGTTGCAGCTTGTAGTAGTATAGTGTACACAATTTTATGTGGACATTACAACAAATTTCATATATTTTTCACGTAAGTTGAATTTGGTTTGTTTTAGTAGTTTCTATTGAGCAGTGTAAAAAATTGTAGAAGACAATAAAAGTGAACCTAATGACAAGTTTCTATTTTCACATAATCTGTACTAATAATGGCAGGTTATTAATAGATCACACAGAACTTAAATTCATATATAAACACAAATTTCACACATTTCTTTGAAGTTAGTTATGGAGATTCAGAGGTAAATGAGTAGTACTTTTAAGTAGTATATAATTTCTTTAGGACTTTAATTTTTTAAGTGTTCCAGTTACAAAAGGATACAACATTCACATAAGCAAAGTAATGATACGATTCACAAAATATACCGTACTATTTATGGCAGATCAAAAGCAATTTGGCAATTACAAATTAAATATAAACACAAGCTTTACACATTTTCTGTTGAAGTTGACGGAACAGGCTTAAATAAATTTGGTATCAAATTGTAGAAACCCATACAACAGAGGTTAGCAGAAGTTGTTTTTATCATTGTTAGTGCTTGATTAGAACATTACTTATTAAGCTTGGAGAATGTATTTGTTTAGTGTCTTCTAATTAAGAAAGTGCATACACAACTGATAGAGTATTTCAAAACAAATACTTCAATCATTAATAAAGTAACTCATATTTTTATCAGTATATTTCCAGTAATAAAACGTATTTATACGTTAAGATACATTAGTAAATATGTGTATTCACTTATCTTGTAAGTGAAGTAACTTCATTGTTACTGGTAGCTTTCTAGCAATACAAAAGTATTTGTAGGTTATGATGCATTAGTAAGTAATAAGTATCCCTATTTACACATCTCATGAGTGAAGTAACTCTTTTAATTATCGGTAAATTTCTAGTAAGAAAATGTATTTGTATGTTATGATACATTAGTAAATATCCATATTTACACATCCCGCACGTGAATAGCCACATAATCGACATTCAATTGAAACTAAAATGTAACTATCTCTCTACCAGAAAACACCACACATGAATTCCATTAAAAAAATTAACCATTTCACATTCCATTACTAACCAACAGTCATCATAGAATGTTTCAAGTTCCATCAACTCAGCTACTGCTCTCATTCTACAACCGTGTCGTTCATAAAAAATCTATCTCAATCTCATTATCATCTGTCAATTTCCTACACACACCAGTATACCAAACCTTGTTTCAGGTATTTGGGCTCTTACAGCCTATCTCATTCCATTACACCACATATACTGACATTAAAACTTCCAAACACTCCAGGACTCACTCCAAACCAATCTTACTGAATTCCATGCTTTTTGGACAATCCTGTCAACTGACTTGAATTATTGTACACTACTTTACTCATTACTAAGGTGGATTTACCATTTCAAACGGACCTCACAATTCCAACACTTGTTATGATGCATTAGTAAGTAATAAGTATCCCTATTTACACATCTCATGAGTGAAATAACTCTTTTAATTATCGGTAAATTTCTAGTAAGAAAATGTATTTGTATGTTATGATACATTAGTAAATATCCATAATTACACATCCCGCACGTGAATAGCCGCATAATCGACATTCGATTGAAACTAAAATGTAACTAACTACTGCCACTGCTACAAATACTCAAAATACCAAACTGCCATCGTGAGATGAAAAACTCATACTTCGTAAACAAGTACGTGGCACTGTTTCTGAGTGAAGTTCTTTGCCTTGCGTCAGCCGTGAGCCAAACATTTTTCTTGCACCTATCGACTCGTAAACTTTTTTTTACAGTTGCAGGAAAAATTGATGATGATACTGTATATATCAAACTTGAAGAGCAATAAAGATAAGATTTTTCATGTGAATATAGTGTTGTACCAGCACTTAAGGTCAACAAAGCAATGTATTATGACACACTTTCACTTCAGTAAAAATAACATGGTATATGATGAAAATCCAGGACATTTAGCTGTCCCTAAAGAATTCTTGGGATGCCAGGACATCATACTAAAATCTGGGACTGTCCCGGATAAATCGGGATGGATGTGAACCCTATCCAAACCAAAAGACAGACACACTTCTTTATCAACAAACCATTGCCACAGGTTTTTTCAATTGCCTTCTCATTCTGTACCAAACCTATATTCACTTATTTGAGATCCTACAGCCTTTCTCATCCCATCACACAACAAATTCTAATATCAACACTGCCACATTCTCTTTCTCCTTACTCCACACCAGTCAATAAATATTTCCATTCTTTGGGAAGGGGACACGGTATTTTACACCCCCTCTACTTCATATACTACTAATGGGATACTCAGGTACCTTTTGCTCTTTTGATAATTTGCTCTAAACGAAGGTAAAATTCTGTACATAATTTTACTGATTGCTAGCATGGAAGAATATCATGGGGACTATGGGGTACCTTCCAAAAGGAATTTTTATTATGATATTTCTAATCTTTCACTTACATACTAGTATAAATTTTTCAGTTCTCCCTCCCACCATCATTCAAATACGTTACTGGGTAACCAAATTTATATCAAATACCAAAAGCCACACTCTTCTTTTTTCTTAATAATTTTCTAATTATGTAATTCTCTCTCTATCATAAAACACTCCACTACCAACCACCATTCATCATACTCTATTTCAAGTTCCTCCAACTCAGCTACTGCTCTCATTCTGGATAGTTACCTATTTGAGGAAAACTGTATCCTTCACAAAAATCTATCTCAATCTCAGTATCATCTTTCAATTTGCTACACACACTATTTTCAGGTATTTGGGCTCTTACAGCCTATCTCATCCCTTTAGACATGACATCTTGTGAGCCATGGATGAAGGGCAACAGAAGGATTGTTTTTCTCTTGACTTCAAAAAGGTGTTTGATGTGGTACCACACTGCAGACTGCTAACGAAGATACGAGCTTATGGAATAGGTTCACAGATTTGTGACTGGCTAGAAGACTTCCTAAGTGACAGAACGCAGTACGTTGTTCTCAACGGTGAGTGTTCATCAGGCGTGACGACTGCTATTATTTTCTATCTATATAAATGATCTGATGGACAGAGTAACATGTAATTTCGGCTGTCTGCTGACGATGCTGTGGTGTATGGGAGGGTGTCGTCAATATCTGACTGAAATAGCGTAGAGGATGACGTAGAAAAAAAATTTTGTTGGTGTGAAGAATGGCAGCTAGCTCTCAGTGTAGAAAAATGTAAGGTGAAAATAAAGATTTTTGACTTACCTAAAGTACAGGCTCGTCGACAGAAACACCAAACACACACAAAAACACATAAACATTCGAGCTTTCGCCACCAGTGGTGGATTCTTCGGGAAAAAGAGAAAGGAAGGAGAAGAGAAAGGGAAGGATACAGGTTTTAAGGAAGTGGTTTTAACGAAGTGGAAGTGGAAGTGTAGAAACCCAAATGTCTGCCTAGGTGTGTTTGCATGTGGATATGAGTGAGTGTGTGTGTATTTGTTTACCTTCCTTTTTGTCCCCTAAGGTAAGTCCTTCCACTCCTGAGATTGGAATGGCTCCTTTTCCACTTCCTTAAAACCCGTATCCTTCCCTTTCTCCTCTCCTTCCTTCCTCTTTTTCCTGAAGAAGCCACCACTGGTGGTGAAAGCTCGAATGTTTATGTGTTTTTGTGTGTGTTTGGTGTTTCTGTCGACGAGCCTGTACTTTAGGTAAGTCAAAAATCTTTATTTTATACCTATTTTCCGACCTGGAAAGTCTCCTCCTATAATATTAAAATGTAAGGTGATGCGCATGAATAGGACAAACAATCACATAATGTTCGAATACAGCATTAGTAGTGAGCTTCTGGATGCTGTCGCGTCATTCTAATACCTGGGTGTAACATTGCAGTATGAAATGGAATGAACATGTAAGAACAATTGTGAGTAAGGTGGACAGCCGATTTCGGTTTATTGGGAGAATTTTGGGAAGATGTACTTCATCAGTAAAGGAGACCGCATATAAAACACTTCTACGACCACGTCTTGAGTATTGCTCAAGTGTTTGTGACCCACGGCAGATTTTAAAGGAAGACATTGAAGCAGTTCAGGGGCGAGCAGCTAGGTTTGTTACTGGTAGGTTCGACCAATGTGTGAGTGTCAAAGAAATGCTCCGGCAACTCCATTGGGGATCGCTGGAGAAAATATGACTTTCTTTTCCAGAATTTCTGTTGAGGAAATATAGAGGGCCGGAATTTGAAGCCGAGTGTAGTATGATCTTGCTGCCCCCTTGCCCCCTACTTAAATTTCGCATACTGATCATTTCGCATAGTGATCACAAAGATAAAAGAAATTATGGCTCGTACGGAAGTTTATAAGCTTTCTTTTATTTTCCTTGTTCTATTTGGGAGTAGAATAGGATAGGAAATGCTTAGTAGTGGTACAGTGTACAGTCTGCCATGCACTTTACGGTGAATTAAGAAGTATGTACATAGATGTAGATGTAGACCACATACACTGACATTAAAAGCTTCCAAACTAACCAGGTCATACTCCAAACCAATCAAAATCAATTCCATGCTTTTCGGGCAATCCTGAATTCTTGAGCACTAGTTACTTTATTACTAAAGAGGGAATAACCATTTCATAGGTACCTCACTGTTACAACCATTTTTCACTTCAACACCTCCACATAATGGATTACTACCAATTACATTTTATTCCACACCTCCATATTATGGATACCTTCCACTCAATGACATTTTTTCTATACCGAACGACAGACACACCTCTTTACCAACAAACCATGACCATAGGTCATTTCAGTTACCTTTCTCTCTGCTATTGCTCTCTTTCAGGATATTTACTTAGCTTAAAAACATATTCATTTTGCACAAAACCTATTTTCACTTATTTTAGATCCTAAAGTCTTTCTCATGCCATCACACAACACATTCTAATATCAACTCTGCCACACTCTCTTTCTTTTACTCTCTTTCTCTTTACTCCACACCAATCAAAAATACTTTGATTCTTTGGGAAGGGGCATAGTATTTTACACTCTTTCATAATCAACCTAAACCTTACATCGCAATTTTTATCTGCACTACTGGAACACACTAACCTGTACTTCATAAACTACTAAAGGAGTAACTCAAGAACGTTTTACTCTTTTCATAATTTGCTCTTAACCATAATCAAATTCTCAACATTATTTTACTCATTGCTAACAAGGAATGATGATATCATGGAGTCTTTGGGGTATCTTCCTAAAGAAAAAATTTTTCAATTCTTACATTATCTAAATATCTCAGAAAACACCACTTGTCAATACAACACGATGGATACCATCAACCAAATGCCTTTTTTAGCTAAACTAACCATCACATATTCCAAAACCAACCACCAGCCATTTCAAGTTCCTTCAACTCGGCTACTGTTCTCGTCCTGGATAGTTATGTATCTGAGGAAAACAGTGACATTCACAAAAATCTGTCTCAACCTCAGTTTTATCATACAATTTGCTACACACACCAGTATACCAACCCTAGTTTGAAGTATTTGGGCTCTTACATCCCATTATACCACATATACTGACATTAAAACTTCCAAACACTACTGGTCTCACTCCAAAGAAATCAAAATCAATTCCAAGCTTTTCCAGCAATCCTGTCAAGAGACCTGAATTTTTGTACACTAATTCATTACTAAGAGGAAATATTCATTTAATGGGGAGCTCACTGTTACAACCATTTTTGGCTTCAACCCCTCCACATAATGCATACCTTCCACTCAGCAACGTTTTATTTTAATCCAAAAGACAGACACACCTCTTTACCAAGAACCCATCACCAATAGGTCATTTCCATTGCCTTTCTCTCTGCTATTGCTCTCATTCAGCATATTTACGTAGCTTAAGACCACAGATTCATTCTGTACCGAATGTTTTTCACTTATTTAAGTTCCTTCAGCCTTTCTCATCCCATCACACAACAAATTCTAATATCAACACTGCCACACTCTCTTTCATTTAAACCACACCAATCAAAAACTACTTCCATTCTTTGGGAAGGTGACATGGCATTTACACTCTTTCACCACCAACCTTAACCTTACATCACATTTTTATCTGCACTACTGGACACACTAACGTTTACTTCATATACTACTAAGTGGATACTCAAGTACCTTTTACTCTTTTCATAATTTTACATTTCATTATTTTACTCATTGCTAACAATGAATAATATCATGGGGTCTTTGGGGTACCTTCAAAAGGAATTTTTACCATGGTTTTTCTAATCTTTGACAAGGTACCATAAATTTTTCAATTTTTCCTTCCACAATCATTGAAATTCATTAATGGGTAACCTAATTTGTATGATATACGAACAACCATGAGACTCATTTCCTCTCTTAATAATTATATAATTATCTAAAGGTAGGTAAAATATCTCTCTATCAGAAAACACCTTACAATTGTCAATAAAACACCATGAATACCTTCAAGAAAATGACTTTTTTTCCCAAAGCTAACCATTAGACATTCCATTACTAACCAGCAGTCGTCATACTCTATTTAACTTCCTTCAACTCAGCTACTGCTCTCATTCATGATAGTTACCTATCTGAGGAAAACCAAATCATTCACAAAAATCTATCTCAATCTCAGTATCATCTCTCAATTTGCTACACACACCGCTATACCAAACCTAGTTTCAGGTATTTGGGCTCCTACAGCACTAGTTTATTCATTAACAAGAGGGAATAACCATTTCATAGGGAACTCACAGTTCCAACACTTTTTCAACACCTCCACTTCATGCATCCCTTCCACTCTAAAGACCAAAAGACAGACACACATCTTTACCCACCCGTTTACCAACAAACCATCAGAAAAAAGTTATTTCAATTACCTTTCTCTCTGCTATTGCTCTCTTTCAGGATATTTACATAATTTTAAGAACACAGATTCGTTCTGTACCAAACAAATTTCCACGTATTTGAGATCCTACTTTCTCATCCCATCACACTGCATATTCTAATATCAACACTGCCACATTCTCTTTCACTTTACTCCACACCAATAAAAAATTACTTCCATTCTTTGGGAAGTGGCCATGGCATTTTTAAATTATTCACTATCAATCTTAACTTTACATAACATTTTTATCTGCACTACTGCAACACAGTAACATGTCTTTCATATTTTACAAAGGGTATACTCAGATACCATTTACTCTTTTATAATATGCTCCAAACCAAAGGTATATTGTCTACATTATTTTACTCATATCTAACAAGAAACAGTGATATCATGGGTCTTTAGGGTACCTTCCAAAAAGAATTTTTACTATGTTTTTCCTAATCTTTCACTTACAAGCTACCATAAATTTTTCTATTCTTCATACCACAATCATTGAAACTCATTAATGGGTAACCTAATTTATATCATATACGAACAACCGTCAGACTCAGCTCCTCTCTTAATAATTATCTAATTATCCTCATTTGTCAATAGAACACCAAGAATACCTTCAACAAAATGACTTTTTTTCCTAAGCTAACCATTAGAAATTCCATTACCGACGAGATACAGCTACTGCTCTGCTAAGAGGGAATAACCATTTCATAGGGACCTCACAGTTCCAACCCTTTTCACTTCGACACCTCCACATCACAGATACCTTCCATGTAACATTTTTTTCTATACCAAAGACAGACACACCTTACATCATATTTTTATTTGCACTACTGGACACTGAAAACCTGTACTTTGTATACTACTAAGGGGATACTCAAGTAGCTTTTACCCTTTTCATAATTTCCTCTAAAGCAAAGTAAAATTCTGTATATTATTTTACTCATTGTAACAAGGATCAATTTAATGGGGTCTTTGGGGTACCTTCTAAAAGGTATTTTTACTATGGGTTCTCTAATCTTACATTTACAAGCTACCATAAATATTTCAATTCCTTCTTCCACCATCATTTAAATTCATGAATGGGTAACCTGATTTATATCAATGACCAACAGCCATCAAACTCGTCTCTTCTCTAAATAATTTTCTAATTATCTAAAGGTGCATAAAATATGTCTCTATCAGAAAACACCACTCATTTCTCAATAGAACACCATCAATGTCATCAACAAATTGACATTTTTTCCTAAGCTAACCATTACACATTCCATTACTAACCACCAGTCATTATACTCTATTTAAAGTAAATTCAACTCAGCTACAGCTCTCATTTTGGATAGTTGCCTATCTGAAGAAATCAGTGTCGTTACAAAAATCTCAATCTCGTTATCATCATTCAAAAAGCTACACACACCAGTATACAAAACCTTGTTTCAGGTATTTGGGCTCTTACAGCCTATCTCATCCATTTAGACTACATGCACTGACATTAAAACTTCCAAACACTCCAGGTCTCATTCCAAACCAATCATAATCATTTCAATGCTTTTTGGGGAATCCTGTCTGCTGACTTGAATTACTGTACACTAGTTTACTCATTACTAAGAGGGAATAACCATTTCAAAGGGACCTCACAGTTCCAACACTTTCTCACTTAAACACCTCCACATTATGGATACCTTCCACTCAATGACATTTTTTCTATACCAAACGACAGACACACCTCTTTACCAAGAAACCTTCACCACAGGTCATTTCAATTATCTTTCTTTCTACTATTGCTCTCATTCAGGATATTTACGTAGCTTAAAACCAGATTCATTCTGTACCGAACGTTTTTCACTTATTTAAGATCCTTCAGCCTTTCGCAACCCATCACACAACAAATTCTAATATCAACACTGCCACTCTCTCTTTCTCTATAAATCACACCAATCAAAAAATACTTCCATTCTTTGGGAAGGGGACATGGCATTTACACTCTTTCACTATCAACCTTAACCTTACATCACATTTTTATCTGCACTACTGGACACACGAACCTGTACTTCATATACTACTAAGGGGATCTCAAGTACCTATTACTCTTTTCACAATTTCCTCTATACCAAAGTCAAATTCTGTACATTATTTTTCTCATTGCTAACAAGGAATAATTTCATGGGGTCTTTGGGGTACCTTCCAAAAGGATTTTTTACTATAGGTTTTCTAATCTTACACTTACAAATTACCATAAATTTTTCAATTCTTCCTTTCACCATCATTGAATCTCATTAAGGGACAACCTAATTTATATCAAATACCAACAGCCATCATACTCATCTCTTCTCTTAATAATTTTCTAATTATCTCAAGGTGGGTAAAATACCTCTCTATCACAAAACACCACACATTTGTCAATACAACACCATGAATACATTCAACAAAATGACTTTTTTTCCTAAGCTAACTATTACACTTTCCATTACTAACCACCAGTCATCATACTCTATTTCAAGTTACCTGAATGCAGCTACTGCTCTCATTCTGGATAGTCACATATCCAAGGAAAACCCTGTCATTCACAAAAATCTACCTCCTTCTCAGTACCATCTTTCAATATGCTACACACCCCAGTTTACCAAACCTAGTGTCAGGTATTTGGGTTCTTACACTGCCTGTCTCATCCCATTAGACCACATATACTACCATTTAAACTTCCAAACACTCCAGGTCTCACTCAAAACCAGTCAACCTACCTCATTCCATTAGACCACATATACTGACATTAAAACTTCCAACTCCTGGTGTCACTCCAAACCAATTATAATCATTTCTATTTTTTGGCAATCCTGTGAAGTGACTTGAATTATTGTGCACTAGTTTACTCATTACTAAGAAGGATCAACTATTTCATAGGGACCTCACAGTTCCAACACTTTTTTACCTCAACACCTTCACATCATGGGTACCTTCCACTCAACGACATTTTTTTCTATCCAAAAAAACCAACACACCTCTTTACCAACTAACCATCACCACAGGTCAAGTGAATTCTCTTTCTCTCTGCTATTGCTCTCTTTCAGCATATTTACGTAGCCGAAGAACACAGATTCATTCTGTACCAAACCTTTTTTCACTTATTTGTGATTTATTTATCCCATAAATCAGATTTGAACAAGTGATTGTACACTTGATATGGGATATGTCAACCCAGTGGCATAGCTTACAGTACACTTGTGTTGATTACAATGCAAGTAATATCTGTTCCGGTACAATAAAACTTATTTTGTCAGATAATTAAAGTTAATTACAGAGGTGGAGCAATGTAAATTAGTACCATACAACATATTTGTAAAACTAATTTCATAGGTGGAGTGTAATACAAAATGTTATTTAATCTAATTGACCTAAGTACAATTTTTTCTACTTTGATCCAATAGGTACATTAAACTGCGGTTTTACAAGTTGTTTATGTATTTGTGAAGGATAATTGCAGTCTATCTATCAATTTGGGAGGGGATGGCTGCAGTTTATCTTAAGACATCTTTGATTGCATATATTCCTGAACTGAATAGAAGCAGTGTTTCATTAGGAGAGATTTCATTGATTGTTTAAATTTGCTTATTTCCTGAAATTTTTTTTTTTATTGGTTTTGGAAGGTGATTAAGAAATTTCACTCCAATATATTTAACACCATTACTATATAATTTTGTTGAGTGGGAGAGTAATCTTAAAAAGGTTTTGGATCTAGTGTGGTATTGGTGGTAGTCCATATTTGTTTCCAGATTATTGATAGTTTTTTTGGTAAAACATAGGTTTTCCAATATGTACTGACATGGTAACGGTAAGATATTTAGTTTCCTCAATAATGGTTTGCACGTATCCCTTTGCTTTTTAAACATGATTATTCTTACTACCCTTTTTTGTAGCTTAAATAGCTTTACTGCCTCAGAGCTGTGGCCCCAAAACATTATACCGTATGAGAGAACTGAGTGGAAAAGGGCATGATACATTGTTATTTGTGTACTTAGGTTAGTGATATTCCTTATTGACCTAATCATTAAATATGCTTTATTAAGTTTAGTACTGGTTAAATTAATGTGTTTTTGCCACAATAGATTTTCATTTATGGAGATCCCTAAAAATTTAACTTCATTTTCTACATTGATAATATTGTCTTCCAGTGATATGTTGGGTACTACTTGGTTAGTGTTTTGGGCTGTGTGCAAAGTTATTCCAAATGTCTTCTTGACATTAAGTAGTAGCATGTTTTCCTGTAGCCATGTGCTTAATTTATCTGTGGTATTTTTTAGAGTAGACTGGAGGGCTTCTTTGGAAGCAGATACAAGAATGGAGGTGTCATCGGCAAACAAAATGGTTTTAGTGTCAGGTAGGTTTCCAGGGAGGTCATTTATATAGAGTAGGAACAGCAGTGGGCCTCTGATGGAGCCTTGGGGTACGCCTTGCTTTCTGATTTGTGTGGTAGATTGTTCAGTGCTAACTGCTTCTGAAGACTTCAAATCATTTATTTCAATATACTGCTGTCGATCTGTCAGACAGCTACTGAACCAGTCATAGGCAGTTCCTCTTATCCCATAAGACTGCATTTTTTGCATCAATATGCTATGGTTTAACATATCGAATGCCTTTGTAGGATCTAAGAATATTCCTATGCCTGGAAGTTTCTTGTCGACAAGCTCCAGTGTATGGTCTAAAACTCTTGTATTGCATCAGAAGTTGATTTAGCTCTTTGGAATCCAAATTGGGCGGGTGACAAGGTATTATTTTTATTTAGAAAGTCATAAGTCGGGTGTCCATTATGTAGAGCAGTGCAATTGGTCTATAATTACTGGGATTTTCCTTACTACCTTTTTTGTGTACAGGTATAATTTTGGCGATTTTGAGTTTTCTGGGGAATGTACCATTGATCAATGAGAAGTTTATTATATGGGCTAAGGGTTTACTGATAAAGTTGCTGCAGTTGTGCAGAAGAAAGCAAGGGATATGGTCTGGTCCAGCAGATGATTTAATTTTGTTGTGAATTGTTTTTACTATTTCATTTTAAGAAGTAGGCATTAAAAATAGTGTATTAGAGCATTAGTTAGGGTCTAGTTTTAAGTAGGAGTTACTTGTAAGGTGGTTGGCCAGGATATCAACTGTTTTTGTGAAGTAGGTGTTTAATTCCTTGCCAACTTCTTTTTTTTTTTTTTTTATTGAGGATTGTTTTTCCATTTACGTTTAGGTTAATGTCACTTTGTGGTTGTGGTCCTCTATTTGTGTTCATATTAATAAGTTGCCATGTGGATTTACTTTTGTTTGATGATGATTTGAGGTAGTTATCATTCTGTAGTTTTTTTGCTACATTTACTACATTCCTAAATATCTTTTTATATATGTTAAAGTATTTCTTGAATTCTTCACTGCTACCTAGTTCAGTTTTGCTAATGTTGTAAAGTTCTCTTTTTCTCTGGGATGATTTAATGATTCCAGGTGTGATCCAGTTGGAGGGTTTCTTAAGTCTATTGATACTTCTAGTTTTTAAGGGAAACTGACAAATGAAGTAGTAGCAGAAGGTGTCCAAAAAAGCTTCATATTTACTGTTTACAGTCAGAGCCTCATATACGTTTTGCCAGTTCTCATTCTGTATATCATGGAGGATAGTGTGCATGTGATTTTTATTGAAATTTCTACTCTGTACTACAGTTTTTTTTTTGCATTTGGGATGGTTTGCATGCAAGTTGACCCACACAATTGGTGCATTGTGGTCTGAGAATCGTAGTTTGACAGAAGATACAATGCAATTTATGTTGCTGGCTACTTGGTCCAGGCAACTGATACTGTGTTTTGTTATCCTGGTTGGAGAATTTGTCATCAAATTGAGGTCTTAGCTACTCATTAAATTTTTTAGGTTTAGATGACTTGGGTTTTCTATGAGGAAATCTATACTGAAGTCACCACATATTAGAATCCTATATGACTTCCTTTTACATAGTTTTTCTGCTACTGATGCTAGATATTTATAAAAGGAGTTCACGTTACCATCAGGAGGTCTATACAGTTTTATTAAATAAGCATTAAAGCCTGGAAGCACAATACCTGACAATTCTATTTCTTTTTCTATACTATGGAAAATGCAGATATCTAGGGGTGTAGCAGTAATGCTGTCTTTGACAAATATGCAAGTTCCTCCACATTTATGAGACACCCTTGAGAAGTGATCTACAAGTATAAAGTGAGGTATCACAACACTCTCTGATTCAAAGGACGTCATGAAATGTTCATTAAGACATAATATTTGTGTGTCTGACAGATCACTTTCACTTGATAATAAAATTTCTAACTCAGTTAGTTTATTTTAGAGTCCTTGTACATTATGAACTTCTATCTTATTGTAATTTTCTCTTGCCTATCTCATCCAATCACACAACAAATTCTAATATCAACACTGCTACACTCTCTTTCTCTTTAATCCACACCAATCAAAAATACTTCCATTCTTTGGGAAGGGGACATTGCAATTCCACTCTTCACTATCAACCTCAACCTTAAATCGGATTTTTATCTGCACCTCATCCCACTAGACCACATATATTGACATTAAAACTTCCAAACACTTCTGGTCTCACTCCAAACCAATCAAAATCAATTCCATGCTTTTGGGTCAATCCTGTCAACTGACTTGAATTATTTTGCACTAGTGTACTCGTTACTAAGAAGGAACAACCATTTCATAGGGACCTCACAATTGAACACTTTTTCACTTCAACGGCACCACATCATGCATACCTTGCACTTAACGACATTTTTTTTATATACAAAAGATCAACATGCCTCTTTACCAACTAACCATCACCACAAGTCGAGTGAATTCTCTTTCTCTCTGCTATTGCTCTCCTTCAGGATATTTATGTAGCTGAAGAACACAGATTCATTCTGTACCAAAGCTTTTTTCACTTATTTGTGCTTTATTTATTTATCTATTTATACCACAAATCAGATATGTACAAGGGATTGTACACTTGATAAGGAATATGTCAATACAGTGGCATAGCTTACAGAACAATTGTGTGTTGATTATAATGCAAGTAATATCAGTACCGGTACAATAAAACTTATTTTTTTAGATAATGAAAGTTAATTACAGAGATGGAGCTATGTAAATCAGTACCATACAACATATTTGTAAAGCTAATCAGGAGGTCTATACAATTTTATCAAATTGGCATTAAAGTCTGGAAGCACAATACCTGACAATTCTATTTCTTTTTCTATACTATGGAAAATGCAGATATCTAGGGGTGTAGCAGTAATGCTGTCTTTGACAAATATGCAAGTTCCACCACATTTACGAGATGCCCTTGAGAAGTGATCTACAAGTTTAAAAAAAAGGTATCACTACACTCTCTAATTCAAAGGACTTCATGCAATGTTCATTAAGGCATAATATTTCTGTGTCTGACAGATCACATTCACTTGATAATAAAATATCAAATTCACGTAGTTTACTTTTGAGTCCTTGTATATATGAACATATATGTTAAGAACACGCCTAATAGATTCTGTGTTAGGTTGTGTTGTAAATTGTAGAGGATTTCCTGCTATCTTAGTTGGAATTTGCTCTTGCCGTTCTCATCCCATCACACAAAAAATTCTAATATCAACACTGCCACACTCTCTTTCTCTTTAATCCACACCTATCAAAAAATACTTCCATTTTTTGGGAAGGAGGCAAGGCATTTACACTTTTACTATCAACCTTAAACTTAAATCGCAATTTTATCTGCACTACTGAGCACACAAACCTGTACTTCATATACTACTAAGGGGATCTCAAGTACCTATTACTCTTTTCATAATTTCCTCTATACCAAAGTCAAATTCTGTACATTATTTTACTCATTGCTAACAAGGAATAATTTCATGGGGTCTTTGGGGTACCTTCCAAAAGTAATTTTTACTATGGGTTTTCTAATCTTACACTTACAGGCTACCATAAATTTTTCAATTCTTCCTTCCACCATCATTGAATTTCATTCATGGGTAACCTAATTTATATCAAATACCAACAGCCATCAAACTCACTTTGCCTCTTAATAGTTTTCTAATTATCTAAAGGTGGGTAAAATATCTCTCTCTCTAAAAACACCACACATTTGTCGATACAACACCATGAATACCTTTAACAAAATAACCGTAACACATTCCATTACTAACCACCAGTCATACTCTGTTTAAAGTTCCTTCAACTCAGCTACTGCTCTCATTCTGCATAGTTTTCTATCGGAGGACAACTGTGTGGTTCAAAAAAATCTATCTCAATCTCAGTATCATCTTTCCATTTGCTACACACACCAGTATACCAAACCTTGTTGTAGGTATTTGGGCTTTTACAGCCTGTCTCATCCCATTAGACCACATTTACTGACATTAAAACTTCCAAACACTCCAGGTCTCATTGCAAATTAATCATAATCAATTCCATGCTTTTCGGCTTATCAAGCAATCCTGTCAAATGACTTGAATTATTGTACACTAGTTTACTAATTTCTAAAACAGGAAATAATCAATTAATAGCGACCTAACAGTTACAATGCATTTTCACTTCAATACCTCCACATTATGGATACCTTCCACTCAACGACATTTTTTCTGTACCAAAAATCAGGCAAACCTCGTTACCAACAAACCATCACCACAGGTCATTTCAATTGTCTTTCTCCCTGCTATTGATCTCATTCAGGATATTTATGTAGCTTAAGACCACAGAATCATTCTGTACCGAACGTTTTTCACTTATTTAAGATCCTTCGGCCTTTCTCATCCCATCACACAACAAATTCTAATATCAAAACTGCCACACTCTCTTTCTCTATAAATCACACCAATCAAAAAATACTTCCATTCTTTGGGAAGGGGACATGGCATTTACACTCTTTCACTATCAACCTTAACCTTACATCGCATTTTTATCTGCACTACTAGACACACGAACCTGTACTTCATATACTACTAAGGGGATCTCAAGTACCTATTACTCTTTTCACAATTTCCTCTATACCAAAGTCAAATTCTGTACATTATTTTTCTCATTGCTAACAAGGAATAATTTCATGGGGTCTTTGGGGTACCTTCCAAAAGGATTTTTTACTATAGGTTTTCTAATCTTACACTTACAAATTACCATAAATTTTTCAATTCTTCCTTTCACCATCATTGAATCTCATTAAGGCGCAACCTAACTTATATCAAATACAACCAGCCATCATACTCATTTCTTCTGTTAATAATTTTCTAATTATCTCAAGGTGGGTAAAATACCTCTCTATCACAAAACACCACACATTTGTCAATACAACACCATGAATACATTCAACAAAATGACTTTTTTTCCTAAGCTAACTATTACACTTTCCATTACTAACCACCAGTCATCATACTCTATTTCAAGTTACCTGAATGCAGCTACTGCTCTCATTCTGGATAGTCACATATCCGAGGAAAACCCTGTCATTCACAAAAATCTACCTCCTTCTCAGTACCATCTTTCAATATGCTACACACCCCAGTTTACCAAACCTAGTGTCAGGTATTTGGGTTCTTACACTGCCTGTCTCATCCCATTAGACCACATATACTACCATTTAAACTTCCAAACACTCCAGGTCTCACTCAAAACCAGTCAACCTACCTCATTCCATTAGACCACATATACTGACATTAAAACTTCCAACTCCTGGTGTCACTCCAAACCAATTATAATCATTTCTATTTTTTGGCAATCCTGTGAAGTGACTTGAATTATTGTGCACTAGTTTACTCATTACTAAGAAGGATCAACTATTTCATAGGGACCTCACAGTTCCAACACTTTTTTACCTCAACACCTTCACATCATGGGTACCTTCCACTCAACGACATTTTTTTCTATCCAAAAAAACCAACACACCTCTTTACCAACTAACCATCACCACAGGTCAAGTGAATTCTCTTTCTCTCTGCTATTGCTCTCTTTCAGCATATTTACGTAGCCGAAGAACACAGATTCATTCTGTACCAAACCTTTTTTCACTTATTTGTGATTTATTTATCCCATAAATCAGATTTGAACAAGTGATTGTACACTTGATATGGGATATGTCAACACAGTGGCATAGCTTACAGTACACTTGTGTTGATTACAATGCAAGTAATATCTGTTCCGGTACAATAAAACTTATTTTGTCAGAAAATTAAAGTTAATTACAGAGGTGGAGCAATGTAAATTAGTACCATACAACATATTTGTAAAGCGAATTTCATAGGCGGAGTGTAATACAGAATGTTATTTAATCTAATTGACCTAATTACAATTTTTTCTACTTTGATCCAATAGGTACATTAAACTGTTGTTTTACAAGTTGTTTATGTATTTGTGAAGGATACTTGGAGTCTATCTATCAATATGACACAACAAATCCTAATATCAACACTGCCACACTCTCTTTCTCTTTAATACTTCCATTCTTTGGTAAAGGGACATGGCAATAACACTCTTTCACTATCCACCTTAACCGTACATCACATTTTTATCTGCACTACTGGACACACGAACCTCTACTTCATATACTACTAAGAAGATTCTCAAGTACCTTTCACTCTTTACATTATTTCATCTAAACCAAAGTCAAATTCTTTACATTATATTACTCATTGCTAACAAGGAATAATATCATGGGGTCTTTGGGATTCCTTCCAAAAGTAATTTTTACTATGGGTTTTCTAATCTTACACTAACAAGCTACCATAATTTTTTCAATTCTTCCTTCCACGATCATTGAAATTCATTAATGGGTAACCTAATTTATATAAAATACCAACAGCCATGAAACTCATCTTTTCTCTTAATAATTATCTTGTTATCTAAAGGTGGGTAAAATATCTTTCTACCAGAAAGCACCACACATTTGTCAATACAACACCACGAATACTTTCAAGAAAGTGACCATTACACATTCTATTACTGTCCACCAGTCCTCATACTCTTTTTCAGGTATTTGGGCTCTTACAGCTTATCCCATCCCATTAGACCACATATAGGGACATTAAAACTTCGAAATACTCCAGGTCACATACCAAACCAATCATTATCAATTTTATGCTTTTTGGACAATCCTGCCATCTTATTTGACTTATTGTACACTAGTTTACTCATTACTAAAAGGAAATAACCAATTAATAGGTACCTCACAGTTCCAACACTTTTTCACTTCATCACTTCCACATTATGAATACCTTTCACTCTACAACATTTTTTCTATATCAAATGACAGACACGCCTCTTTACCAACAAACCATCACCACAGGTCATTTCATTTGTCTTTCTCTCTGCTATTGCTCTCTTTCATGATATTTATGTACGGTAGCTTAAGAACACAAAACTTTTTTTCACTTGTTTAAGATTCTTAGCATTTATCATACCATCTCACAACAAATTTCGAATATCAGCACTGCCACACTCTCTTTCTCTCTAATCCACACCAATGAAAAATACTTCCATTCTTTGGGAAGGGAACATGGCATTTACACTCTTTCACTACCAACCTTAATCTTACATCACATTTTTATCTGCTCTACTGGACACATGATCCTGTACTTCATATACTACTAAGGAGATACTCAAGTACCTTTTACTCTTTTCATAATTTCCTTTAAACAAAAGTCAAATTCTGTACATTATTTTACTCATTGCTAACAAGGAATAGTATCATGGGGTCTTTGGCGTACCTTCCAAAAGGAATTTTTATCATGGGTTTTCTAATCTTACACTTACAAGCTACAATAAATTTTTCAATTCTTCCTTCCACTATCATTGAAATTCATTAATGGGTAACCTAATTTTTATCAAATACCAACAGCCATCAAACTCATCTCTTCTCTTCCGAATTTTCTAATTATGTAAAAGTGGGTAAAATATAGCTGTATCAGGAAGTACGACACTTTTGTCAATACAACACCAAGAATACCTTAACAAAATGACCATTACACATTCCATTACTAACAACCAGTCATCATACTCTATTTCAAATCCTTCAACTCAGCTACTGCTCTCATTCTGCATAATTACTTATCTGAGGACAACCATGTCCTTTATAGAAATCTATCTCAATCTCAGTATCATCTTTCAATTTGCTACAAACACCAGTATACAAAACCTTGTGTCAGGTATTTGGGCTCTTACAGCCTAATTCATCCCATTAGACCACATATACTGACATTAAAACTTCCAAACACTCCAGGTCACATTCCAAATCAATCATAATCAATTCCATGCTTTTCGGACAATCCTGCCTACTTATTTGACTTATTGTACATTAGTTTACTCATTACTAAGAGGGAATAACCAATTCATAGCGACCTCACAGTTCCAACACTTTTTCACTTCAACACTTCCACATTATTTATACCTTTCACTCTACTACATTTTTTTTATTTGATTTTTTTATTAATCTGTGTAATAATTTACATTATATGGATTTTGTCAACAAAAACACTATACAGATTGTAAACATAAGAAAATATTTCACTCTGAAATTTAATGCATTTTACATTTGTTTTTATATCCTACATTTGTTTTTATACAAATTTACAATATGTTCTTACAGTTATTAATTTCATCATATATTGCAATGTAAACTTCTGTACATAACCGTTTTATTTTGGTATCATAGTCAATTACCGTGTAGTAACATTTGTTGAGTATGTGTTTCTTTAGTTTTATTTTAAGTGATCCATTTTCTCAATGTCTTTTATATTTTGTAGTAGTTTATTATACGTTTTAACAGCATTCTACCATATGCTCTGCTGAGTTTTCACCTTATTTTTTCTTTCAAGATGCAGATTACGAAGTTTCCTAGTTTTATAATCATGTACCGATGAATTTTTTTCAAAGCAGTCAAAATTTTTTTTAAACATATATAATGCTTTGAAATTCACACGGGACAGTTAGAATTTCCAGTGTTTGAAAGTGTTAAAGGCAGTGAGCCGTACTACCACTCTTTGTTATTATGTGTACTGCTCTTTTCTGTAATTTGAAGATGGTTTGAATATTTTTATTATTTACTCCCCAAAAAATTATCCTTTAACTAATGACTGAGTGAATATAAGAAAAATATACAGATCTTACACATGACGTATCACATACTGCAATCAGAATTCTAAGAGCATAGCATGTTGTGGAGATTCTATTTCTAATTATTCTAATGTGTTCGTCCCATTTTAGCCTGACTGTCTACATGCATGCCTAAAAATTTTGTTTTTTCCACACACTGAATATAATTATCATTTATTTTCAAGTCTGTGGTTTTTTCTTAACATAGAAATTCACTTGTTTCTTCGGTTTTTTCTTTCAGTATGTCTGCTGATTTGTCTGTGATTAACACATTTCAATCATCTGCAAACAATATTGTTTATCCATGTGCAATACTCTGTGGAAAATCATTTATGTAGAGTAGGAAGAGTATTGGCCCAGGACACTACCCTGTGGCTCACCTATATTAATATAATTTGGATCGAAAGTATTTTTTACAATGTACTTTGAGCAGTTTGACACATGAGATTTCAGTTTTCTGTATTCTATTTTGTAGATACAACTGGAACCAATTTTTTACAACCCCCCTTATTCCCAATTTCTCTACCTTGCTTAATAATATATCATGATCCACTGTATCGAAAGCTTTTGTAAGATCAAGAAATATACCTGTTTTTTGGTTTCCTTTATTTAAAGCTTCTAGGATATGTTTTGTGAGGTGGGCTGTTGCTGTTTCAGTGCCTTTACCTGATTGAAAACCAAACTAGTCATTAGATAGTAGATTGTATTTGTTTAAGTAATTCATAAGTCTGTCTTTCATAATAGTCTCTAGTATTTTTGAGAAACACGAAAGTACAGAAATTGGCCTATAATTTTCTATTTTTTCAGGATCACCTTTTTGTGGAGAGGTAGCAATTTAGCATATTTTAAATAGTCGGGAAAGCAGCCTTGTTTGAAAGATTGATTTATAATGTCTACTAAATGTGGAAGTAGCCTCTGGATACAGTCCTTAATTAGACTAATGGGGACTTCATCCAGACCAGCTGAGTTTTTGTTTTTTAGTTTGAGAACTGCTTTATTGACACCTTCCTTGGTTGTGGGGAATAATACCATTGAATGTCACACACCAATTTTTGCCTTTTTGGTCCGAGGGACTGTTTGAAATTGTTTCTGTAATTTTATTCCTATGCTGCTAAAATAGTTGTTTATATAGTTTTCCAAATAAATTGGGTTTTAATTACAGCCCCTTCCACTTTGACTTTTATATTTGACAGATTTACTTTTCTGTTACTAGTTTCTTGTTTAACAATCTTAGACACTGTTTTGTTCTTGTTTTCGGCATTGAGTACCGTTTTGGAGTTTTGAGCTCTCTTCACTGCAAGCAATACTCTCCTATACATTTTCCTATAGCTTTTATAAAAGTGTGAGAAGGCAGGGTTAGTTAGACTGTGTTTAATGGACCAGAGGTACTTCAGTGTTTGGGATGATTTTTGGATACCTTTTGTGACCCACTTATTTTTCCTCACTAAGTAATGACATGAATTTTTTGAATTTTTCATTTGTGTCTACCTCTGTGTATAGTGATTCCCATGTTTGACCGGCTATTTGTTTAAAAAAACTCACATCTCTTTTGTTTAGAGAATATTCGTTTGTAAACATGCATTTTCTTTGTTTTTTCTGGAGCCACTTTTACATTTATGATTTGACCAGAGTGATCAGAGAACTCTTAACTCTACTACAACCACTGTACATTTGTTTTCATTTAAATCTGTTAATACCTGATCCATAGCTGCCTTTGAATGTTTTGTTATTCTTGTTTCTATACCAAAAGACAGACACACCTCTTTTCCAATAAACCATCACCACAGGCCATTCCAATTGTCTTTCTCTCTGCTATTGCTGTCTTTCAGGATATTTATGTAGCTTAAGAACACAGATTCATTCTGTACCAAACCTGATTTCACTTATTTAAAATTGTACAGCCTTTCTCATCCCATCAGACAACAAATTCTAATATCAACACTGCCACACTCGCTTTCTCTTTAATCCACACCAATAAAAAATACTTCCATTCTTTGGGAAGGGGATATGTCATTTACACTTAACCTTACATCGCATTTGTATCTGCACTACTGGACACACGAACCTGTACTTCATATGCTACTGTACAGGTATGGCACGAACGGGAGAGGTCAAGGCATATTCCGGACGGGGTTTGACAGGACCAGCAAATCATACTCGGACACAAGTGTTGCGGTGTAATAAAATGGTTTTATTTCAGAAAAAGGGATACAATTTCTGAGATTATGGCCTGAGGAGAGCCACCAGTGGTGCAAGAGAAGTAATCATTATGATGATTTAAGTAGGAGAGCGAGCCCAGGGAGCTGCAAAGCGGGGAGCGTGCAAACGGGGCGAGAGCGGACAGCAGACAGACCTTTACCATCTGTAACGATCTTGCAGCTAGCCAGTAGTGCTGAATTTATGTAATTGCATTCGTGCTCCAATTGGTTGCGATCCGCGTTGGGGACTTTGACACAGGTGCTCTGATCAGTGGATTCCAGGCCCGCAGTTGCATGGGTCGGCAACACGTGCCGGTTGCTGAGCATAAATCAAATCAGGCCACGGGATTCGGAATGCGCATGATGTCAAAAATTACGGGGAAAAATAAAAATGTAATACTGCTGTTCTCCACTGGTGTACAATCCTCCCCCTTCCATGGGAATGGTTTACCATTCGCAAAAATTAGTGAAATTAAAATATAAACTTCCATGGTTGGTGACGGCGGGTAAAAAGGGTCTGTTACAAATTACATTCACACTTAAACATAGAAACGGTTATATAGAAAAGTACAAATTGCAGCTCTTGAGTTGTGGCGTAAGCCACGGGCGCCTTGGTCAGCGTGTTGGTTGGTGAAGTCAGAAGCTGCTGGCTGCTGGCAGTCAGCTGACGACCGGAATGGCAAGGGGCTGAAACACACCACATTTGCCTTAGCGAGGTGCCCATTTGTGCTGTAGCGTGCCTCCTCAGGCGGTTTTAATGAGCATGGGCAGGCAATTCTCAATAAGAACTAACAGAAGTAAGATAGAATGAGCTAAAGTTATACATAATAGGTATAGTGCTCCATTTACAGTCTCGGTAAGTCTTTGAAACATTTAACAATATAAGAGTACCCACATTTACATCAGGCAACAAAACAATAAACACAACTAAGGTGTGAGTACTTAACACTAAGTTACAATATTAATATCAGTTACCAAAGATGGATTTTACAGTACGGTTGGTTATAGATTAAATCCAAAATAGTAACTTTCTCACTAGGAGATATGCACAAATGTAACAACATTATGAGGATATAAATTAATCTCTCTGAAGATGCAAAATACGTTACAAAAAAATATATTCTTAGCAGCAAGGTATCTTAAAGAATAAGGGTGGACTATGCGTTTATGCAAGATTTCACTTATGGAATGTGGCTGGTGTTCAGGAACCTCTGCAGGGTTGTTTCGTCTGAACTGGCTGCAGCATTTTTTTCTGATATAATTCCCATGCAATTAGTGCAACCATGACCAAGGTAAGAGGAGTAGCGTAGTACTTGGTAGCGTCACAGTCCTACGGTAATTTGGCCTTTCTCATGTTCTAGTAACTTGTTCAGCGGATGGTGGGGTTGGAAGTTATTAAAGTAAGGCATTTTCAACCAGTTGGTGGACGCAGGCACAGCAGTGGGTAACTGCGGCAGGAATGGTTTCATGCTCAAATTGTAGTGATATCGCAATGTGAACCGTTGACCAGCAATCCACTGCTGAGATCTTGACACAGTAAGTGAGTGATACAAAGTATGTAGTCTATCCTTTCAGAAAGCACTCCACAATCAAAAGGCTGAAGGCTGAGCCTCAGGCGCATACCAATACATATAATAAGATTACCATCTCATTGTTGCCAAAATATCCGCAACAACAATCACCTATACGAGCGCAAAAGGCACAGCAACAATGCCAAACATGGTTATAGAGGACGAACCCCACACGGTCCATTAATATTCGTTCAACTCACGCCAAGGATGATTCTATCAAGGCTGGTCACTGAAAACTGGAATTAATCTGTAAGCGGCAGAAGTTGTGAAGGGCAGTAAAATTCCAAATTATCGGCTAAATGAGTGTAGTAGAGGAATAAAGCAGCGGTTTGTAAACGGTGACAAATTTGCGAGTCACACGCAGCAGGTGACAGGTGTGTTAAGTTGCTATCTGTCGGGAGCTCATGGGCAGCTACAGTCACGGGGAACGGTGACTGGGTGGGATTGCATTGTCTATCTGGAACTAGCTGATGAATGTGGATGGCTGGCTCAGCTGACTGAGTAGGCTGATTGTGCAATAATCCCACCTCTGCGGACTGCCGTAAAACGTATAGGGTGTTAGCAACAATCAAATATGCAATAGATGACTAAGCCCCAATTCTGATATGTATTTATTTTACAATTCAGAAATTCTACTTTCAGCGCATTGAGCATCCGTAGGCGACGTGCAATGTTGACTATGAAGTTACAGAAACACAAAATTGGAATGCCTTTGTATTGCCGAAAAAGAGGGCGGAAAATTTAGAGTACCAGTGAGCTTAGATAATTTCGGGACGAAAGTAGGTATAAATTCGCATGGGACTGTTTTAGCCAGTGTGTAGTGTGTGGAAAGAGGCGAAGTGCCGCCCATTCAGAGTAACAAATATCCAAAGAGAGAAGCGAGAGTTTTTCCTATTGAAGTGCCTGCCGTCACGTCACAATTAGAGGAGTGTTTAAAGAGGAAGCTAACCCATTTGAATGAGAAAGATCAGAAACTGTTATACTCAGTGTTAAGAAAATATGCCTGATTATTTGCAGACCGAAAGTAACTCCCTGCCACCGATTTGGTATATCACGAAATTCCTACTGGGAAAGCCAGACCGATTGCACAAAAAGTGTATCGGCTCCCTTATCACCTGCAACCTGTGATTGATGAAATCATCCAGGAGCAGCTAGAGGCAGGAATTATTCATCCTTCAGCTAGTCCTTGGTCGTCAACAATCGTGCTTGTGCCTAAAAAATCTGTGAATGGAAAGAAATTGTATCGTATGTGTGTGGATTTGAGGGCCGTGTTACCACACCTGATACCTACCCATTGCCAAGAATAGATGAAACCTTGGACAGCCTGGGAAACTGAAAATACTTCACAACATTGGATATGAAATCGGGCTACCACCAAATTGAAATAGCACCTGAAGATTGACCTAAAACTGCATTCATTGTTCCCTCTGGGTTTTATGAATTTTTAAGAATGCCTTTTGGATTGAGAAATGCCCTTGCTACCTTCCAATGTTTTGCCGATTTACTATTATGTGGGCTGAAACCTATCACCTGTCTCGTGTATCTTGACGATATTATAGTATTTTCAAAAACCATTGAAGAGCATGTGGAGTGCTTGAAGAATGTTCTAACGAGGCTCCAGGATGCACACCTAATTCTAAAATTAGAAAAGTGCTTTTTTGCAGAATCACAGGTTTAGTACCTAGGTCACATTATTAGTTCTGATGGAGTGAAACCAGATCCCTGGTTGACTGAAGCTGTCAGAACCTTTCCAGTCCCTACCAATGTCAAAGAACTACAAAGTTTCTTAGGATTATGTAATTTCTATCGCTGTTTTATAAAGTATTGTGCCACAGTGACCAAACCACTTACTAACTTGTTGAAGAAAGGAACAGGCTTTCATTGGAGTCCTGAATGTGATACTGCCATGAAGCAGGTTAAAGAGGTTTTAACCAGCTTTCCTTTGCTAATTTATCCATATTTCAAAAAGCCATTCATTCTGTAATGTGATGCTTTGAATTTTGCTGTGAGAAGTATCCTAAGCCAAGAGCAGGATAGTGAAGAAAAACCTTTTGGTTATGCTTCCCTTCAGTTTAAGAAGGCTGAACAAAATTATAGCACCACTGAAAAGAATTTAAAGAATTATTAGCTGTGGTTTTCGGTATCAACTATTTCAGATGTTACTTGTATGGTAGTCAGTTTACAGTTGTAACCAATCATGCTGCTTTGCAGTAGATGCAAAGCCTTAAGGATCCAAGTAGGTGGGCTCTGAGACTTAGCTAACCAGGTGGGCTCTGAGACTTAGCTAATTTGATTACGCTGTCAGACACAAACATGGAAAACTGCACCAGAATGCTGATGCCCTTAGCCGCAAAATAAGAATTGTAAATGTGGAGAATGTGCTTGTTGACGATTTAATAAAGGACCAAAAAGCAGATGGGAAATGTCATGGATATGTAAACCACGAAGATTTCATGCTTATAGACGATGTATTGTACAGAAAGACCCCTTAGGTAACCGTATTGTCATACCAAAATCTTTGTGACCTCAGACCCTAGTACAGTGCCATGATAGTACACAAGCCTGTTACAATGGTAAAAGAGACACTAATGCCCGAATTGCAACTCGCTATTGGTGGATGCAGATGAAGATCAGTATATAAGTGGTTGCCTCTCATGTGCTCAGAGAACGCAAACTGCCCTACAAACTGTAAGAGAAAACCTCTAGGCCATGGCAGCTCGTTGCTTTGGACGTCGTAGGGCCATTCCCGCAATCTCAGCAAAATAACAGATACATTCTCTATTATTGACCATTTCTCCAGCTATCTAATATTGGTGCCTCTCGCAGACATGACTGCAAAAACAGTAGCCCAAGCATTTGTTAACCATATGATATTGCCTTTTGGAAGCCCGGCAACAATTCTTATGGACAGAGGATAAAATTTCATGTCCACGATATTTGTTCAAGTTTGTAAACTACTGAGAATTAAGAAACGGCGAACAACACCCTTACACCCTACAGCCAATGGTAGGGTAGAGAGGGTGCATAAAACAATAGTGAAAATGTTATCTCACTACGTAAATAGTGTGCACACTAACTGGGATAAGTATATAGCGTTCATAACTTCAGTGTATAACAGCAGAATACATGAAACAACAGAGCACACGGCGTAAAAGGACAAAGTCACCTATTAGAGGACAAACGCGTCGTTCATAAAAATCTATCTCAATCTCAGTATCATCTTAAATTTTGCTACACACAACAGAATACCATACCATGTTTCAGGTATTTGGGCTCTTACAGCCTATCTCATTACATTAGACCACATATACTGACATTAAAACTTCCAAACACTCCAGGACTCACTTCAAACCAATCTTAATGATTTCCATGCTTTTTGGACAATCCTGTCAACTGACTTGAATTATTGTACACTACTTTACTCATTACTAAGGTAGATTTACCATTTCAAAAGGACCTCACAATTCCAACACTTTCTCACTTAAACATCTCCACATTATGGATACCTTACACTCAACGACATTTTTTCTATACCAAACTACAGAGACACATCTTTACCAAGAAACCTTCACTACAGATCATTTCAATTGTCTTTCTCTCTGCTATTGCTCTCATTCAGGATATTTACATAGCTTAAGACCACAGATTCATTCTGTACCGAACGTTTTTCACTTATTTAAGATCCTTCAGTTTTTCTCATCCCATCACACAACAAATTCTAATATCAACACTGCCACACTCTCTTTCTCTTTAGACCACACCAATCATAAAATACATTCATTCTTTGAGAAAGGGACATTGCATTTACACGCTTTCACTATCAACGTTAACCCTACATCATTTTATCTGCATTACTGGACACACGAACCTGTACTTCATATACTACTAAGGGAATCTCAAGTACCTATTACTCTTTTCACAATTTCCTCTAAACCAAAGTCTAATTCTGTACATTATTTTACTCATTGCTAACAAGGAATAATTTCATGTGGTCTTTGGGGTACCTTCCAAAAGGATTTTTTACTGTGGGTTTTCTAATCCTACACTTACAAAGTACAATAATTTTTTCAATTCTTCCTTCCATCATCACTGAATCTCATTAAGGGGCAACCTAATTTAAATCAAATACCCACAGCCATCATACTCATCTCTTTTCTTAATAACTTTTTAATTATCTAAAGGTGGGGAAAATATCTCTCTACCAGAAAACTCCCACTCATTTGTCAATACACCACCATGAATTCCATTAAAAAAATTAACCATTACACATTCCATTACTAACCACCAGTCATCATACTCTGTTTCAAGTTCCTTCAACTCAGCTACTGCTCTCATTCTACACCCGTGTCGTTCACAAAAATGTATCTCAATCTCATTATCATCTTTCAATTTGCTACACACACCAGCATACCATACCTTGTTTCAGGTATTTGGGATCTTACAGTCTATCTCGTCCCATTACACCACATATACTGACATTAAAACTTCCAAACACTCCAGGACTCACTCCAAACCAATCTTAATGAATTCCATTCTTTTTGGACAATCCTGTCAACTGACTTGAATTATTGTACACTACTTTACTCATTACTAAGGGGGAATAACGATTTCAAAGGGACCTCACAGTTCCAACACAGTTGTGGATACCTCTTTATCAAGAAACCTTCAGAACTGGTCATTTCAATTTTCTTTCTCTCTGCTATTGCTCCCATTCAAGATATTTATGTAGCTTAAGGCCTCAGATTCATTCTGTACCGAAGGTTTTTCACTTATTTAAGATCCTTCAGCCTTTCTCATCCCATCACACAACAAATTCTAATATCAACACTGCCACATTCTCTTTCTCTTTGGACCATACCAATCAAAAATACTTCCATTCTTTGAGAAGGGGACATGGCATTTACACTCTTTCACTATCAACCTTAACATTACATGGCATTTTTATCAGCACTACAGGACACACGAACCTGTACTTAATATACTACTAAGGGGATCTCTAGTACTTATTACTCTTTTCACAATTTCCTCTATAGCAAACTCAAATTCCGTACATTATTTTACTCATTGCTAACAAGGAATAATTTCATGGGGTATTTGGGGTACCTTCGAAAAGGATTTTTTACTATGGGTTTTCTAATCTTACACTTACACAGTCCCATAAATTTTTCAATTCTTCCTTCCACCATCATTGAATCTCATTAAGGCGCAACCTAACTTATATCAAATACAACCAGCCATCATACTCATTTCTTCTGTTAATAATTTTCTAATTATGTAAAGGTGGGTAAAATATCTCTCTACCAGAAAACAGCACACATTTGTCTATACACAACGATGAATTCCATGTAAAAAAATTAACCATTACACATTATATTACTAACCACCAGCCATCATACTCTGTTGCAAGTTTGTTCAACTCAGTTACTGCTTTTGTTCTACAACCGTATCGTTCACAAAAATCTATCTCAATCTCATTACTATCTTTCAATTTGCTACACACACCAGTATACCAAACCTTGTTTCAGGTATTTGAGCTCTTATAGCCTATCTCATCCCATTACACCACATTATAACTTCCAAACTCTCCAGGAATCACTCCAAACCAATCTTAATTAATTCCATGCTTTCGGACAATCCTGTCAACTGACTTGAATTATTGTACACTACTTTCCTCAGTACTAAGGGTGAATAACCATTTCAAAGGGACCTCACCGTACCAACACTTTCTCACTTAAACACCTCCACATTATGGATTTTTTCTACACCAAATGACAGACAAACCTCTTTACCATGAAACCGTGACCAGAGGTCATTTCAATTGTCTTTCTCTCTGCTATTGCATATTTACGTGGCTTAAGACCAAAGATTCATTCTGCACCGAACCTTTTTTCACTTATTTAAGATCCTTCAGCCTTACTCAGTCCATCACACAACAAATTCTAATATCAACACTGCCACACTCTCTCTTTAAACCACATCAATCAAAAAGACTTCCATTCTTTGGGAAGGGGATGTGGCATTTACACTTAACCTTATATCACATTTTTATCTGCACTACTGGACACATGAACCTTTACTTCATATACTACTAAGGTGATCACAAGTACCTATTACCCTTTTCACAAATTCCTCTATACCAAAGTCAAATTCTGTACTTTATTTTACTCATCGCTATCTGTACTTTATTTTACTCATCGCTAACAAGGAATAATTTCATGGGCTCTTTGGGGTAGCTTCAAAAGGATTTTTACTACGGGTTTTCTAATCTTACACTTACAAAGTACCATAAATTTTTGTATTCTTCCTTCCACCATCATTGAATCTCATTAAGGGGCAATCTAATTTATATCAAATACTAACAGCCATTATACTCATCTCTTCTATGCATAATTTTCTTATTATCTAAAGGTGGGTAAAATATCTCTCTCCCAGAAAACACCACTCAGTTGTTGATACAGCACCATGAATTCCATTTAAAAAATTAACCATTACACATTCCATTACTAACCACCAGTCATCATACTCTGTTTCAAGTTCCTTCAATTCAGCTACTGTTCTCATTCTACAACCGTGTTGTTCACAAAAATCTATCTCAATCTCATTATCATCTTCCAATTTGCTACACACACCAGTATACCAAATCTTGTTTCAGGTATTTGGGCTCTTACAGTCTATCTCATCCCATTACATCACATATACTGACATTAAAACTTCCAAACACTCCAGGACTCACTCCAAACTAATCTTAATGAATTCCATGCTTTTCGGATAATCCTGTCAACGGACTTGAATTAGTGTACACTACTTTACTCATTACTAAGGGGGAATAACCATTTGAAAAGGACCTCACAGTTCCAACACTTTCTGACTTAAACACCTCCACAGTATGGATACATTCCACTCAACGACATTTTTTTCTATACCAAATGACAGAAACACCCCTTTTTCCAAGAAACCTTCACCACAGGGCAATTCAATTGTCTTTCTCTGTGCTATTGCTCTCATTCAGGATATTTACACAGCTTAAGACGACAGATTCATTCTGTACCAAACTTTTTTTCTCATCCCATCACACAACAAAATCTAATATCAACACTGCCCTCTCTTTTTCTTTAAACCATCACCCCTACTAACAGCATAAACCACATACAGAACCGAAATGTAACGACATCAGATGAGGGAACAACAGACCTAGAAGCAAAAGAGAAGAGAACCACAACCACAATAAAAAAAAACAATGTCAAATGCTGCAGGTAGACGGAATACAGTGCCTCCTCTCCAGCTCAACGAATTTTTAATCAAAGGCAGCAATGAGAAGAAACCCTTAAGGTAACCTCTCAACAGTGTCCAGTACCTTTAGAATTTTACCATCAGAAAATTTACTTTCATAGGACTTAGAAACAAAGTGAATGAAATAGAAATCTTAATAAATAGTAACAGTGAATTAGCAAATGTGTAAATACTATGTATTACTGAGCACCATATGTGTTCTTCTGAAATTGAATGTTTTGTGCTACCACAGTTTACTGATCAATCACTTCTCAAGGAATAATTTCAGGGGTGGAGAGAGCTGCATATTTGTAAAAGATAATATTACTGCTCTACCACTGGATATACGCAACTCTCACAGCAATGAAAAATACATTGAATTATCAGACCATAACTCACTGACTTTAATATTTATTTAGTATCAGTTTATAGATCACCCTCAGGCAACTTGAGCTGCATCTATAACAAACTGGTCTTAGTACTAGAGAAACTAACAAAACGGAAAAACTTCAGAATTGTTATTTGTGGTGATTTTAAACTAGATTTCCTAGTAGAAGATAGTGACCATTTAAATTTCAAAAATTGTATGAATCTTTATAACATGGAACTAAAGTTGAACTCTCCTACCAGAACAACAAACCACAGTAAAACTTGTCTAGACCAAGTAGCTATTGACATAGATTGCACTTGATGTTCTGTAAAGATAGGTTTTTCTGACCACAATGTTCTATTCTTACAAATAAATGTGTCAGATAGCAAGCCCCCTCTAAAAAAGTTTTCAACACAAAGTAGACACTATTGTGAAAGCAATGTCCACACCGTTCTGTCCCACATGCAAACAGAAAACTGGTATGAAGTATATCACTCCCAAACTGTAGACAGCAAATTTGTGGCTTTTCTCAATACTTTTAATTATTACTTCAACTACCATTTCCCCTTAAAAACAAAAAGTATTTGCATTAACAGTAAACCCTCTTAGTGGATAACCACAGGTAATTACCTCAGCAAAAAGAAAAAGAGAACTTTTCTCCCTCAGCAAGACCGAATTTGGCAAAACTGAAGAATTTAAGAATTACTTCACTGAATATAAAAAAATCTTTAAAATGTAGTTAATGCAGCCAAAGAACTGCAAAATGATACCCTCCTCAAAACATCAGCAAACAAAAGTAAATGCATGTGGAAAATGATTAATACACACAGTGGTAGAAATCAGCATCCGACAAGCATGGTCAACTTAAAAATAAATGGGAAGTTAATCTCAAATAAAAAAGAAATAGCAGATGAATTTAACTCATATTTCATTAAATCCGTTGAAAGTATTACAGATCACGTAAAAGATAATCACCTTCCAAAACTTTACCCAAATAATTGCACCAACACATTGTTCTTAACACCAACAACAGAAGCAGAGATAGAAAAAATTATTCAAACAAAAATTAAAAAAAAGTCATCTGCAGGACAAGATCAGCTCCCTTGCTTCCTTCTTCATAATTGTAGCAAGCTTATTAGTAAACCACTTTCCCACATAATAAACTCCTCATTCTTCAATGGCATATTTCCAAGCAAACATAAAACTGCAAAAATCATACCCATACATAAAAAAGGAAATAGAGATGATACTAGCAATTACCGACCAATTGCAGTACTCTCAGTATTCAGCAAGATATTTGAATACACAATGGCAGACAGACTTCAGTCACTCCTGATGCTATACAGGAACTCCTAGATCACACTCTAACACTAGTAGACAAGAAGCTTCCAGCCATAGGCATTTTTCTTGACTTAACAAAGGCCTTTGATATGGTTAACCACAATATACTGCTGCAAAAAATTTACTCCTATGGAATAAGGGGCACTGGCCATGACTGGTTTAAAAACTACTTCAAAGACCGAGAACAATATGTCAAAATAAATGAATCCAATCAATCAGGCATAGCTAGTGGTGAACAGTCATCTACCCAAACCATAAAACATAGAGTTCCTCAAGGCTCAGGCTTAGGGCCCTTGCTGTTCTTGCTTTATGTAAACGACCTCCCCTTAAGTTTACCCACTGACAAAACCCTTCTCTTTGCTGATGACAACACAGTTATGATATCTGATGCTATAGACCATCTCCAAGGTGCAGTAGACAGAAGCACAACCCAACTGAACTCATGGCTAGAATCAAACAGACTACTACTCAATATAAAGAAGACAGTTGGTATTACCTTTCACACAATTCAGAATAAAAACCAATCAGTCCCAATTATCACACTCACATCAATGTACTATGCTCTTTTCCATTCTGTACTAAGTCATGGAATTATCTTCTGGGGGGCATAGTGCAGGGGCAATGAAGCTGTTTAAACTCCAGAAACAAGCAGTTAGATTAATCCTGTTCAAACAACATAAACAATCAAACAAACCATTGTTCCAGAAACTGAACATACTACCCCTAACATGCCAGTACATACAAGACCTACTGTGTTACATGAAGAAAAACATTGGCAACCTAGACATAAACTCAGATTGGCACCACCACGATACAAGGTCAAAAAACTCCCTATGATTAGTTCCACATTCAATAAAGCTATACAGTAGTGAAGAATATTGGACTAGTGAAGGATTTTAGAGTAAAACTGGGGTCACTCCTAATAAAACATTGCTTCTACAGCATACAAGAATTTATTGAAACCAACCTGTCATAAGAAGCTTCACATTCAAAGAACATCAGGCAATGTATGTCAGTTATTAACATCATTTGGCGAAAACATAATATAAATGAATGTAAAATGTTAAATTCTCATATTGAATGAGTATGAGACCTATGTAAAAATCACACTGAATCCTCATCTAATGATGTACTCTTCCAAACATGTAATTATGTATAATTTTATAGCAATAATTATCTACCTTATGTTAAATGTAATCATCATGACATCTCCATCATCTTCCATCGCATCACCTATTCAGATTTGTCCTCACGAGGTGCAAGTCTGTACAATGTATGATTCAGAAGACCAAAAGTACATAAATAAATAAATCAATCAAAAAATACTTCCATTCTTTGGGAAGGGGACATGGCATTTACACTCTATCACTATCAACCTTAACCTTACATCACATTTTTATCTGCACTGCTGGACACACGAACATGTACTACATATACTACTGAGAGGATCTCAAGTACCTATTACTCTTTTCACTATATCCACTATACCAAAGTCAAATTCTGTACATTATTTTACTCATTACTAACAAGGAATAATTTCATTGGGTCTTTGGGGTACCTTCCAAAAGGATTTTTTACTATGGGTTTTCTAATCTTACACTTACAAAGTACCACAAATTTTTCACTTCTTCCTTCCACCATCATTGAATCTCATTAAGGGGCAACCTAATTTATATCAAATACCAACAGCCATCATACCATACTCTTCTCTCCTCTTAATAATTTTCTTATTATATAAAGGTGGGTAATATATCTTTCTACCAGAAAACACCACACATTTGTCAATACACAACCATGAATTCCATTAAAAAAATTGACAATTACACATTCCATTACTAACCACCAGTCATCATACTCTGTTTCAAGTTCCTTCAAGTCAGCTACTGCTTTCATTCTACAATCGTGTCGTTCACAAAACTCTATCTCAATCTTTCAATTTGCTACACACACCAGCATACCAAACCTTGTTTCAGGTATTTGGGCTCTTACAGCCTATCTCGTCCCATTACACCACATATACTGACATTAAAACTTCCAAACACTCCAGGACTCACTCCAAACAAATCTTAAAGAATACCACGCTATTTAGACAATCCTGTCAACTGACTTGAATTATTGTACGCTACTCTACTCATTACTAGGGGGTATTTACATAGCCAAATACCACAGATTCATTCTGTACCAAACGTTTTTCACTTATTTAAGATCCTTCAGCCTTTCGCATCCCATCACACAACAAGTTCTAATATCAACACTGCCACACTCTCTTTCTCTTTAAACCACACTAATCAAAAAATACTTCCATTCTTTGGGAAGGGGACATGGCATTTACACTCTTTCACTATCAACTTTAACCTTTCATCGCAATTTTATCTGCACTACTGGACACACGAACCTGTACTTCATATACTACTATGGGGATCTCAAGTACCTATTACTCTTTTCACAATTTCCTCTATACTAAAGTCAAATTCTTTACATTATTTTTACTCATTGCAAAAATGGCAAATTTCATGGGGATTGGCATACATTCCAAAAGGATTTTTTACTATGGGTTTCCTAATCTTACACTTACATAGTATCATAAATTTTTCAATGCTTCCGTCCATCATCATTGAATCTCATTAATAGGCAACCTAATTTATATCAAATACCAACAGCCATCATACTCTTCTCTCCTCTTAATAATTTTCTAATTATCTAAAGGTGGGTAAAATATCTCCATACCAGAAAATACCTCACATTTGTCCAAACACAACCATGAATTTCGTTAAAAAAATTAACCATTACACATTGCATTACTAACCACCAGTCATCATACTCTGTTTCAAGTTCCTTCAACTCAGCTACAGCTTTCATTCTACAACCGTGTCGTTCACAAAAATCTATCTTAATCTCATTATCATCTTTCAATTTGCTACACACACCAGTATACCAAACCTTGTTACAGGTATTTGGGCTCTTACAGCCTATCTCATCCCATTACACCACATATACTGACATTAAAACTTCCAAACACTCCAAGACTCACTCCAAACAAATCATTATGAATACCATGCATTTCGGACAATCCTGTCAACTGACTTGAATTATTGTACGCTACTTTACTCATTACTAAGGGGGAATAGCCATTTCAAAGGGACCTCACAGTTCCAACACTTTCTCACATAAACACCTCCACATTATGGATACCTTCCACTCAACGACTTTTTTTCTATACCAAACGACAGACTCAACTCTTCACCAAGAAACCTTCACCACAGGTCATTTCAATTGTCTTTCTCTCTGCTATTGCTCTCATTCTGGATATTTACGTAGCATAAGACCACAGATTCATTCTGAACCAAACGTTATTCACTTATTTAAGATCCTTCAGCCTTTCGCATCCCATCACATAAGAAATTCTAATATCAACACTGCCACTCTCTCTTTCTCCTTAAACCACACCAATCAAAAAATACTTCCATTCTTTGGGAAGGGGACATGGCATTTACACTCTTTCACTATCAACCTTAACCTTCCATCGCATTTTTATCTGCACTACTGGACACACGAACCTGTACTTCATATACTACTAAGGGGATATCAAGTACCTATTACTCTTTTCACAAATTCCTCTATACCAAAGTCAAATTCTGTACTTTATTTTACTCATTGCTAACAAG
Source organism: Locusta migratoria (assembly GCA_026315105.1). Classification (NCBI taxonomy): domain Eukaryota; kingdom Metazoa; phylum Arthropoda; class Insecta; order Orthoptera; family Acrididae; genus Locusta; species Locusta migratoria. The sequence continues at coordinate 273,266,348 of CM048744.1, read as the reverse complement.
GAATAATTTCATGGGGTCTTTGGGGTACCTTCCAAAAGGATTTTTTACTTTGGGTTTCCTAATCTTACACTTACAAAGTACCATAAATTTTTCAATTCTTCCTTCCACCATCATTGAATCTCATTAAGGGACAACCTAATTTATATCAAATACCAACAGACATCATACTCTTCTCTCCTCTTAATAATTTTCTAATTATCTAAAAATGGGTGAAATATTCCTCTACCAGACAACGCCTCACATTTGTCAATACACAACCATGAATTTCATTAAAAAAATTAACCATCCACATTCTATTACTAACCACCAGTCATCATACTCTGTTTCAAGTTCATTCAACTCAGCTACTGCTTTCATTCTACAACCGTGTCGTTCAGAAAAATCTATCTCAATCTCATTATCATTTTTCAATTTGCTACACACACCAGTATACCAAACTTTGTTTCAGGTATTTGGGCTCTAACAGCCTCTCTCGTCCCATTACACCACATATACTGACATTAAAACTTTCAAACACTCCAGGACTTACTCCATCAAATCTTAATGAATACCATGCTTTTCGGACAATCCTGTCAACTGACTTGAGTTATTGTACGCTACTTTACTCATTTCAAGTACCTATTACTCTTTTCACAATTTCCTCTATACTAAAGTCAAATTCTTTACATTATTTTTACTCATTGCTAAAATGGCAAATTTCATGGGGATTGGGATACATTCCAAAAAGATTTTTTACTATGGGTTTCCTAATCTTACACTTACAAAGTACCATAAATTGTTCAATTCTTCCTTCCATCATCATTGAATCTCATTAATGGGCAACCTAATTTATATCAAATACCAACAGCCATCATACTCTTCTCTCCTCTTAATAATTTTCTAATTATTTAAAAGTGGGTAAAATATCTCCCTACCAGAAAATACCTCACATTTGTCAAAACACAACCATGAATTTCGTTAAAAAAATTAACCATTACACATTGCATTACTAACCACCAGTCATCATACTCTGTTTCAAGTTCCTTCAACTCAGCTACTGCTTTCATTCTACAACCGTGTCGTTCACAAAACTCTATCTCAATCTCATTATCATCTTTCAATTTGCTACACACACTAGTATACCAAACCTTGTTACAGGTATTTGGACCCTTAAAGCCTATCTCGTCCCATTACACCACATATACTGACATTAAAACTTGCAAACACTCCAGGACTCACTCCCAACAAATCTTACTGAAATCCATGCTTTTCGGAAAATACTGTCAACCGACTTGAGTTATTGTACGCTACTTTACTCATTGCTAAGGGGGAATAACCATTTCACAGGGACCTCACAGTTCCAACACTTTCTCACTTAAACACCTCCACATTATGGATACCTTCCACTCAACGACATTTTTTCTATACCAAACGACAGACACACCTCTTCACCAAGAAACCTTCACCACAGGTCATTTCAATTGTCTTTCTCTCCTATTGCGCTCATTCAGGATATTTACATAGCTTAAGACCACAGATTCATTCTGTAACAAACGTTTTTCACTTATTTAAGATCCTTCAGCCATTCGCATCCCATCACACAACAAATTCTAATATCAACACTGCCACTCTCTCTTTCTCTTTAAACCACACCAATCAAAAAATACTTCCATTCTTTGGGAAGGGGACATGGCATTTACACTCTTTCACTATCAACCTTAACCTTACATCGCATTTTTATCTGCACTACTGGACACACGAACCTGTACTTCATATACTACTAAGGGGATCTCAAGTACCTATTACTCTTTTCACAAATTCCTCTATACCAAAGACAAATTCTGTACTTTATTTTACTCATTGCTAACAAGGAATAATTTCATGGGGTCTTCTGGGTACTTTCCAAAAGGATTTTATACTATGGGTTTCCTAATCTTACACTTACAAAGTACCATAAATTTTTCAATTCTTCCTTCCACCATCATTGAATCTCGTTAAGGGGCAACCTAATTTATATCAAATACCAACAGCCATCATACTCTTCTCTCCTCTTAATAATTTTCTAAATATCTAAAGGTGGGTAAAATATCCCTCTACCAGAAAACACCACACATTTGTCAATACACAACCATGAATTTCGTTAAAAAAATTAACCATCCACATTCCGTTACCAACCTCCAGTCATCATACTCTGTTTCAAGTTCCTTCAACTCAGCTACTGCTTTCATTCTACAACCGTGTCGTTCACAAAAATCTATCTCAATCTTATTATCATCTTTCAATTTGCTACACACACCAGTATACCAAACCTTGTTTCAGGTATTTGGGCTCTTACAGCCTATCTCGTCCCATTACACCACATATACTGACATTAAAACTTCCAAACACTCCAGGACTCACTCCAAACAAATCTTAATGAATACCATGCTTTTCGGACAAGCCTGTCAACTGACTTGAATTATTGTACGCTACTTTACTCATTACTAAGGGGGAATAACCATTTCAAAGGCACCTCACAGTTCCAACACTTTCTCACTTAAACACCTCCACATTATGGATACCTTCCACTCAACGACATTTTTTCTATACCAAACGATAGACACACCTCTTCACCAAGAAACCCTCACCACAGGTCATTTCAATTGTCTTTCTCTCAGCTATTGCTCTCATTCCGGATATTTAGGTAGTTTAAGACCACAGATTCATTCTGTACCAAACGTTTTTCACTTATTTAAGATCCTTCAGCCTTTCGCAACCCATCACACAACAAATTCTAATATCAACACTGCCACTCTCTCTTTCTCCTTAAACCACACCAATCAAAAAATACTTCCATTCTTTGGGAAGGGGACATGGCATTTACACTCTTTCACTATCAACCTTAACCTTACATCGCATTTTTATCTGCACTACTGGACACACGAATCAGTACTTCATATACTACTAAAAGGATCTCTGGTACCTATTACTCTTTTCACAATTTCCTCTATGCCAAAGTCAAATTGTGTACTTTATTTTACTCATTGCTAACAAGGAATAATTTCATGGGGTCTTTGGGGTACCTTCCAAAAGGATTTTTTACTATGGGTTTCCTAATCTTACACTTACAAAGTACCATACATTTTTCAATTCTTCCTTCCACCATCATTGAATCTCATTAAGGGGCAACCTAATTTATATCAAATACCAACAGCCATCATACCATACTCTTCTCTCCTCTTAATAATTTTGTAATTATCTAAAAATGGGTATAATATCTCTCTACCAGAAAACGCCACACATTTGTCAATACACAACCATAAATTTCATTAAAAAAATTAACCATCCACATTCCATTACCAACCTCCAGTCATCATACTCTGTTTCAAGTTCCTTCAACTCAGCTACTGCTTTCATTCTACAACCGTGTCGTTCACAAAAATCTATCTCAATCTCATTATCATCTTTCAATTTGCTACACACACCAGTATACCAAACCTTGATTCAGGTATTTGGGCTCTTACAGCCTATCTCGTCCCATTACACCACATATACTGACATTAAAACTTCCAAACACTCCAGGACTCACTCCAAACAAATCTTAATGAATACCATGCTTTTCGGACAATCCTGTCAACTGACTTGAATTATTGTACGCTACTTTACTCATTACTAAGGGGGAATAACCATTTCAAAGGGACCTCACAGTTCAAACACTTTCTCACTCAAACAACTCCACATTATGGATAGCTTCCACTCAACGACATTCTTTCTGTACCAAACGATAGACACACCTCTTCACCAAGAAACCTTCACCACAGGTCATTTCAATTGTCTTTCTCTCTGCTATTGCTCTCATTCAGGATATTTACGTAGCTTAAGACCACAGATTTATTCTGTACCAAACGTTTTTCACTTATTTAAGATCCTTCAGCCTTTCACAACCCATCACACAACAAATTCTAATATCAACACTGCCACTCTCTCTTTCTCCTTAAACCACACCAATCAAAAAATACTTCCATTCTTTGGGAAGGGGACATGGCATTTACACTCTTTCACTATCAACCTTAACCTTACATCGCATTTTTATCTGCACTACTGGACACACGAACCTGTACTTCATATACTACTGAGGGGATCTCAAGTACCTATTACTCTTTTCACAATTTCCTCTATGCCAAAGTCAAATTGTGTACTTTATTTTACTCATTGCTAACAAGGAATATTTTCATGGGGTCTGTGGGGTACCTTCCAAAAGGATTTTTTACTATGGGTTTCCTAATCTTACACTTACAAAGTACCATACATTTTTCTATTCTTCCTTCCACCATCATTGTATCTCATTAAGGGGCAACCTAATTTATATCAAATACCAACAGCCATCATACTCTTCTCTCCTCTTAATAATTTTCTAATAATTAAAAATGGGTAAAATATCTCTCTACCAGAAAACGCCACACATTTGTCGATACACAACCATGAATTTCATTAAAAAAATTAACCATCCACATTCCATTACCAAGCTCCAGTCATCATACTCTGTTTCAAGTTCCTTCAACTCAGCTACTGCTTTCATCCTACAACCGTGTCGTTCACTAAAATCTATCTCAATCTCATTATCATCTTTCAATTTGCTACACACACCAGTATACCAAACCTTGTTTCAGGTATTTGGGCTCTTACAGCCTATCTCGTCCCATTACACCACATATACTGACATTAAAACTTCCAAACACTCCAGGACTCACTCCAAACAAATCTTAATGAATACCATGCTTTTCGGACAATCCTGTCAACTGACTTGAATTATTGTACGCTACTTTACTCATTACTAAGGGGGAATAACCATTTCAAAGGCACCTCACAGTTCCAACACTTTCTCACTTAAACACCTCCACATTATGGATACCTTCCACTCAACGACATTTTTTCTATACCAAACGACAGACACACCTCTTCACCAAGAAACCTTCACCACAGGTCATTTCAATTGTCTTTCTCTCCTATTGCGCTCATTCAGGATATTTACGTAGCTTAAGACCACAGATTCATTATGTAACATACGTTTTTCACTTATTTAAGATCCTTCAGCCATTCGCATCCCATCACACAACAAATTCTAATATCAACACTCCCACTCTCTCTTTCTCTTTAAACCACACCAATTAAAAAATACTTCCATTCTTTGGGAAGGGGACATGGCATTTACACTCTTTCACTATCAACCTTAACCTTACATCGCATTTTTATCTGCACTACTGGACACATGAACCTGTACTTCATATGCTACTAATGGGCTCTCAAGTACCTATTACTCTTTTCACAATTTCCTCTATACCAAAGTCAAATTCTGTACTTTATTTTACTCATTGCTAACAAGGAATAATTTCATGGCGTCTTTGGGGTACCTTCCAAAAGAATTTTTTACTATGGGTTTCCTAATCGTACACTTACAAAGTACCATAAATTTTTCAATTCTTCCTTCCACCATCATTGAATCTCATTAAGGGGCAACCTAATTTATATCAAATACCAACAGCCATCATACTCTTCTCTCCTCTTAATAATTTTCTAATTATCTAAAAATGGGTAAAATATCTCTCTACCAGAAAACGCCACACATTTGTCAATACCCAACCATGAATTTCATTAAAAAAATTAACCATCCACATTCCATTACCAACCTCCAGTCATCATACTCTGTTTCAAGTTCCTTCAACTCAGCTACTGCTTTCATCCTACAACCGTGTCGTTCACTAAAATCTATCTCAATCTCATTATCATCTTTCAATTTGCTACACACACCAGTATACCAAACCTTGTTTCAGGTATTTGGGCTCTTACAGCCTATCTCGTCCCATTACACCACTTATACTGACATTAAAACTTCCAAACACTCCAGGACTCACTCCAAACAAATCTTAATGAATACCATGCTTTTCGGACAATCCTGTCAACTGAGTTGAATTATTGTATGCTACTTTACTCATTACTAAGGGGGAATAACCATTTCAAAGGCACCTCACAGTTCCAACACTTTCTCACTTAAACACCTCCACATTATGGATACCTTCCACTCAACGACATTTTTTCTATACCAAACGACAGACATACCTCTTCACCAAGAAACCTTCACCACAGGTCATTTCAATTGTCTTTCTCTCTGCTATTGCTCTCATTCAGGGTATTTACATAGCTTAAGACCACAGATGCATTCTGAACCAAACGTTTTTCACTTATTTAAGATCCTTCAGCCTTTATCATCCCATCACACAACAAATTGTAATATCAACACTGCCACTCTCTCTTTCTCCTTAAACCACACCAATCAAAAAATACTTCCATTCTTTGGGAAGGGGACATGGCATTTACACTCTTTCACTATCAACCTTAACCTTACATCGCATTTTTATCTGCACTACTGGACACACGAACCAGTACTTCATATACTACTAAAAGGATCTCAGGTACCTATTACTCTTTTCACAATTTCCTCTATGCCAAAGTCAAATTGTGTACTTTATTTTACTCATTGCTAACAAGGAATAATTTCATGGGGTCTTTGGGGTACCTTCCAAAAGGATTTTTTACTATGGGTTTCCTAATCTTACACTTACAAAGTACCATACATTTTTCAATTCTTCCTTCCACCATCATTGAATCTCATTAAGGGGCAACCTAATTTATATCAAATACCAACAGCCATCATACCATACTCTTCTCTCCTCTTAATAATTTTCTAATTATCTAAAAATGGGTAAAATATCTCTCCACCAGAAAACGCCACACATTTGTCAATACGCAACCATGAATTTCGTTAAAAAAAATTAACCATACACATTCCATTACTAACCACCAGTCACCATACTCTGTTTCAAGTTCCTTCAACTCAGCTACTGCTTTCATTCTACAACCGTGTCGTTCACTAAAATCTATCTCAATCTCATTATCATCTTTCAATTTGCTACACACACCAGTATACCAAACCTTGTTTCAGGTATTTGGGCTCTTACAGCCTATCTCGTCCCATTACACCACATATACTGACATTAAAACTTCCAAACACTCCAGGACTCACTCCAAACAAATCTTAATGAATACCATGCTTTTCGGACAATCCTGTCAACTGACTTGAATTATTGTACGCTACTTTACTCATTACTAAGGGGGAATAACCATTTCAAAGGGACCTCACATTTCCAACACTTTCTCACTCAAACAACTCCACATTATGGATAGCTTCCACTCAACGACATTTTTTCTGTACCAAACGATAGACACACCTCTTCACCAAGAAACCTTCACCACAGGTCATTTCAATTGTCTTTCTCTCTGCTATTGCTCTCATTCAGGATATTTACGTAGCTTAAGACCACAGATTTATTCTGTACCAAACGTTTTTCACTTATTTAAGATCCTTCAGCCTTTCACAACCCATCACACAACAAATTCTAATATCAACACTGCCACTCTCTCTTTCTCCTTAAACCACACCAATCAAAAAATACTTCCATTCTTTGGGAAGGGGACATGGCATTTACACTCTTTCACTATCAACCTTAACCTTACATCGCATTTTTATCTGCACTACTGGACACACGAACCTGTACTTCATATACTACTGAGGGGATCTCAAGTACCTATTACTCTTTTCACAATTTCCTCTATGCCAAAGTCAAATTGTGTACTTTATTTTACTCATTGCTAACAAGGAATAATTTCATGGGGTCTTTGGGGTACCTTCCAAAAGGATATTTTACTATGTGTTTCCTAATCTTACACTTACAAAGTACCATACATTTTTCAATTCTTCCTTCCACCATCATTGAATCTCATTAAAGGGCAACCTAATTTATATCAAATACCAACAGCCATCATACCATACTCTTCTCTCCTCTTAATAATTTTCTAATTATCTAAAAATGGGTAAAATATCTCTCCACCAGAAAACGCCACACATTTGTCAATACACAACCATGAATTTCGTTAAAAAAATTAACCATACACATTCCATTACTAACCACCAGTCACCATACTCTGTTTCAAGTTCCTTCAACTCAGCTACTGCTTTCATTCTACAACCGTGTCGTTCACAAAAATCTATCTCAATCTCATTATCATCTTTCAATTTGCTACACACACCAGTATACCAAACCTTGTTTCAGGTATTTGGGCTTTTACAGCCTATCTCGTCCCATTACACCACATATACTGACATTAAACCTTCCAAACACTCCAGGACTCACTCCAAACAAATCTTAATGAATACCATGCTTTTCGGACAAGCCTGTCAACTGACTTGAATTATTGTACGCTACTTTACTCATTACTAAGGGGGAATAACCATTTCAAAGGCACCTCACAGTTCCAACACTTTCTCACTTAAACACCTCCACATTATGGATACCTTCCACTCAACGACATTTTTTCTATACCAAACGATAGACTCACCTCTTCACCAAGAAACCCTCACCACAGGTCATTTCAATTGTCTTTCTCTCAGCTATTGCTCTCATTCAGGATATTTAGGTAGTTTAAGACCACAGATTCATTCTGTACCAAACGTTTTTCACTTATTTAAGATCCTTCAGCCTTTCGCAACCCATCACACAACAAATTCTAATATCAACACTGCCACTCTCTCTTTCTCCTTAAACCACACCAATCAAAAAATACTTCCATTCTTTGGGAAGGGGACATGGCATTTACACTCTTTCACTATCAACCTTAACCTTACATCGCATTTTTATCTGCACTACTGGACACACGAATCAGTACTTCATATACTACTAAAAGGATCTCTGGTACCTATTACTCTTTTCACAATTTCCTCTATGCCAAAGTCAAATTGTGTACTTTATTTTACTCATTGCTAACAAGGAATAATTTCATGGGGTCTTTGGGGTACCTTCCAAAAGGATTTTTTACTATGGGTTTCCTAATCTTACACTTACAAAGTACCATACATTTTTCAATTCTTCCTTCCACCATCATTGAATCTCATTAAGGGGCAACCTAATTTATATCAAATACCAACAGCCATCATACCATACTCTTCTCTCCTCTTAATAATTTTGTAATTATCTAAAAATGGGTATAATATCTCTCTACCAGAAAACGCCACACATTTGTCAATACACAACCATAAATTTCATTAAAAAAATTAACCATCCACATTCCATTACCAACCTCCAGTCATCATACTCTGTTTCAAGTTCCTTCAACTCAGCTACTGCTTTCATTCTACAACCGTGTCGTTCACAAAAATCTATCTCAATCTCATTATCATCTTTCAATTTGCTACACACACCAGTATACCAAACCTTGATTCAGGTATTTGGGCTCTTACAGCCTATCTCGTCCCATTACACCACATATACTGACATTAAAACTTCCAAACACTCCAGGACTCACTCCAAACAAATCTTAATGAATACCATGCTTTTCGGACAATCCTGTCAACTGACTTGAATTATTGTACGCTACTTTACTCATTACTAAGGGGGAATAACCATTTCAAAGGGACCTCACAGTTCAAACACTTTCTCACTCAAACAACTCCACATTATGGATAGCTTCCACTCAACGACATTCTTTCTGTACCAAACGATAGACACACCTCTTCACCAAGAAACCTTCACCACAGGTCATTTCAATTGTCTTTCTCTCTGCTATTGCTCTCATTCAGGATATTTACGTAGCTTAAGACCACAGATTTATTCTGTACCAAACGTTTTTCACTTATTTAAGATCCTTCAGCCTTTCACAACCCATCACACAACAAATTCTAATATCAACACTGCCACTCTCTCTTTCTCCTTAAACCACACCAATCAAAAAATACTTCCATTCTTTGGGAAGGGGACATGGCATTTACACTCTTTCACTATCAACCTTAACCTTACATCGCATTTTTATCTGCACTACTGGACACACGAACCTGTACTTCATATACTACTGAGGGGATCTCAAGTACCTATTACTCTTTTCACAATTTCCTCTATGCCAAAGACAAATTCTGTACTTTATTTTACTCATTGCTAACAAGGAATATTTTCATGGGGTCTGTGGGGTACCTTCCAAAAGGATTTTTTACTATGGGTTTCCTAATCTTACACTTACAAAGTACCATACATTTTTCTATTCTTCCTTCCACCATCATTGTATCTCATTAAGGGGCAACCTAATTTATATCAAATACCAACAGCCATCATACTCTTCTCTCCTCTTAATAATTTTCTAATAATTAAAAATGGGTAAAATATCTCTCTACCAGAAAACGCCACACATTTGTCAATACACAACCATGAATTTCATTAAAAAAATTAACCATCCACATTCCATTACCAACCTCCAGTCATCATACTCTGTTTCAAGTTCCTTCAACTCAGCTACTGCTTTCATCCTACAACCGTGTCGTTCACTAAAATCTATCTCAATCTCATTATCATCTTTCAATTTGCTACACACACCAGTATACCAAACCTTGTTTCAGGTATTTGGGCTCTTACAGCCTATCTCGTCCCATTACACCACATATACTGACATTAAAACTTCCAAACACTCCAGGACTCACTCCAAACAAATCTTAATGAATACCATGCTTTTCGGACAATCCTGTCAACTGACTTGAATTATTGTACGCTACTTTACTCATTACTAAGGGGGAATAACCATTTCAAAGGCACCTCACAGTTCCAACACTTTCTCACTTAAACACCTCCACATTATGGATACCTTCCACTCAACGACATTTTTTCTATACCAAACGACAGACACACGTCTTCACCAAGAAACCTTCACCACAGGTCATTTCAATTGTCTTTCTCTCCTATTGCGCTCATTCAGGATATTTACGTAGCTTAAGACCACAGATTCATTATGTAACATACGTTTTTCACTTATTTAAGATCCTTCAGCCATTCGCATCCCATCACACAATAAATTCTAATATCAACACTCCCACTCTCTCTTTCTCTTTAAACCACACCAATTAAAAAATACTTCCATTCTTTGGGAAGGGGACATGGCATTTACACTCTTTCACTATCAACCTTAACCTTACATCGCATTTTTATCTGCACTACTGGACACACGAACCTGTACTTCATATGCTACTAATGGGCTCTCAAGTACCTATTACTCTTTTCACAATTTCCTCTATACCAAAGTCAAATTCTGTACTTTATTTTACTCATTGCTAACAAGGAATAATTTCATGGCGTCTTTGGGGTACCTTCCAAAAGAATTTTTTACTATGGGTTTCCTAATCGTACACATACAAAGTACCATAAATTTTTCAATTCTTCCTTCCACCATCATTGAATCTCATTAAGGGGCAACCTAATTTATATCAAATACCAACAGCCATCATACTCTTCTCTCCTCTTAATAATTTTCTAATTATCTAAAAATGGGTAAAATATCTCTCTACCAGAAAACGCCACACATTTGTCAATACCCAACCATGAATTTCATTAAAAAAATTAACCATCCACATTCCATTACCAACCTCCAGTCATCATACTCTGTTTCAAGTTCCTTCAACTCAGCTACTGCTTTCATCCTACAACCGTGTCGTTCACTAAAATCTATCTCAATCTCATTATCATCTTTCAATTTGCTACACACACCAGTATACCAAACCTTGTTTCAGGTATTTGGGCTCTTACAGCCTATCTCGTCCCATTACACCACTTATACTGACATTAAAACTTCCAAACACTCCAGGACTCACTCCAAACAAATCTTAATGAATACCATGCTTTTCGGACAATCCTGTCAACTGAGTTGAATTATTGTATGCTACTTTACTCATTACTAAGGGGGAATAACCATTTCAAAGGCACCTCACAGTTCCAACACTTTCTCACTTAAACACCTCCACATTATGGATACCTTCCACTCAACGACATTTTTTCTATACCAAACGACAGACATACCTCTTCACCAAGAAACCTTCACCACAGGTCATTTCAATTGTCTTTCTCTCTGCTATTGCTCTCATTCAGGGTATTTACATAGCTTAAGACCACAGATGCATTCTGAACCAAACGTTTTTCACTTATTTAAGATCCTTCAGCCTTTATCATCCCATCACACAACAAATTGTAATATCAACACTGCCACTCTCTCTTTCTCCTTAAACCACACCAATCAAAAAATACTTCCATTCTTTGGGAAGGGGACATGGCATTTACACTCTTTCACTATCAACCTTAACCTTACATCGCATTTTTATCTGCACTACTGGACACACGAACCAGTACTTCATATACTACTAAAAGGATCTCAGGTACCTATTACTCTTTTCACAATTTCCTCTATGCCAAAGTCAAATTGTGTACTTTATTTTACTCATTGCTAACAAGGAATAATTTCATGGGGTCTTTGGGGTACCTTCCAAAAGGATTTTTTACTATGGGTTTCCTAATCTTACACTTACAAAGTACCATACATTTTTCAATTCTTCCTTCCACCATCATTGAATCTCATTAAGGGGCAACCTAATTTATATCAAATACCAACAGCCATCATACCATACTCTTCTCTCCTCTTAATAATTTTCTAATTATCTAAAAATGGGTAAAATATCTCTCCACCAGAAAACGCCACACATTTGTCAATACACAACCATAAATTTCGTTAAAAAAATTAACCATACACATTCCATTACTAACCACCAGTCATCATACTCTGTTTCAAGTTCCTTCAACTCAGCTACTGCTTTCATTCTACAACCGTGTCGTTCACAAAAATCTATCTCAATCTCATTATCATCTTTCAATTTGCTACACACACCAGTATACCAAACCTTGTTTCAGGTATTTGGGCTCTTACAGCCAATCTCGTCCCATTACACCACATACACTGACATTAAAACTTCCAAACACTCCAGGACTCACTCCAAACAAATCTTAATGAATACCATGCTTTTCGGGCAATCCTGTCAACTGACTTGAATTATTGTACGCTACTTTACTCATTACTAAGGGGGAATCACCATTTCAAAGGGACCTCACAGTTCCAACACTTTCTCACTTAAACACCTCCACATTATGGATACCTTCCACTCAACGACATTTTTTCTATACCAAACGACAGACACACCTCTTCACCATGAAACCATCAACACAGGTCATTTCAATTGTCTTTCTCTCTGCTATTCTCTCATTCAGGATATTTACATAGCTTAAGACCACAGATTCATTCTGTACCAAACGTTTTTCACTTATTTAAGATACTTCAGCCTTTCTCATCCCATCACAAAACAAATTCTAATATCAGCAAGGCCACACTCTCTTTCTCCTTAAACCACACCAATCAAAAAATATTTCCATTCTTTGGGAAAGGGACATGGCATTTACACTCTTTCACTATCAACCTTAACCTTACATCGCATTTTTATCTGCACTACTGGACACACGAACCTGTACTTCATATACTACTAAAGGGGTCTCAAGTACCTATTACTCTTTTCACAATTTCCTCTATACCAAAGTCAAATTCTGTACTTTATTTTACTCATTGCTAACAAGGAATAATTTCATGGGGTCTTTGGGGTACCTTCCAAAAGGATTTTTTACTATGGGTTTCCTAATCTTACACTTACAAAGTACCATACATTTTTCAATTCTTCCTTCCACCATCATTGAATCTCATTAAGGGGCAACCTAATTTATATCAAATACCAACAGCCATCATACTCTTCTCTCCTCTTAATAATTTTCTAATTATCTAAAAATGGGTAAAATATCTCTCTACCAGAAAACACCACACATTTTTAATACACAACCATGAATTTCATTAAAAAAATTAACCATCCACATTCCATTACTAACCACCAGTGATCATACTCTGTTTAAAGTTCCTTCAACTCAGCTATTGATTTCATTCTACAACCATGTCGTTCACAAAAATCTATCTCAATCTCATTATCATCTTTCAATTTGCTACACACACCAGTATACCAAACCTTGTTTCAGGTATTTGGGCTCTTACAGCCAATCTCGTCCCATTACACCACATACACTGACATTAAAACTTCCAAACACTCCAGGACTCACTCCAAACAAATCTTAATGAATACCATGCTTTTCGGGCAATCCTGTCAACTGACTTGAATTATTGTACGCTACTTTACTCATTACTAAGGGGGAATAACCATTTCAAAGGCACCTCACAGTTCAACACTTTCTCACTTAAACACCTCCACATTATGGATACCTTCCACTCAACGACATTTTTTCTATACAAAACGACAGACACACCTCTTCACCAAGAAACCTTCACCACAGGTCATTTCAATTGTCTTTCTCTCCTATTGCTCTCATTCAGGATATTTACGTAGCTTAACACCACAGATTCATTCTGTAACAAACGTTTTTCACTTATTTAAGATCCTTCAGCCATTCGCATCCCATCACACAACAAATTCTAATATCAACACTCCCACTCTCTCTTTCTCTTTAAACCACACCAATCAAAAAATACTTCCATTCTTTGGGAAGGGGACATGGCATTTACACTCTTTCACTATCAACCTTAACCTTACATCGCATTTTTATCTGCACTACTGGACACACGAACCTGTACTTCATATGCTACTAAGGGGATCTCAAGTACCTATTACTCTTTTCACAATTTCCTCTATACCAAAGCCAAATTCTGTACTTTATTTTACTCATTGCTAACAAGGAATAATTTCATGGGGACTTTGGGGTACCTTCCAAAAGGATTTTTTACTATGGGTTTCATAATCTTACAAAGTACTATAATTTTTTCAATTCTTCCTTCCACCATCATTGAATCTCATTAAGGGCCAACCTAATTTATATCAAATACCAACAGCCATCATACTCTTCTCTCCTTTAATAATTTTCTAATTATCTAAAAATGGGTAAAATATCTCTCTACCAGAAAACGCCACACATTTGTCAATACACAACCAGGATTTTCATTAAAAAAATTAACCATCAACATTCCATTACCAACATCCAGTCATCATACTCTGTTTCAAGTTCCTTCAACTCAGCTACTGCTTTCATTCTACAACCGTGTCGTTCACAAAAATCTATCTCAATCTCATTATCATCTTTCAATTTGCTACACACACCAGTATACCAAACCTTGTTTCAGGTATTTGGGCTCTTACAGCCTATCTCGTCCCATTACACCACATATACTGACATTAAAACTTCCAAACACTCCAGGACTCACTCCAAACAAATGTTAATGAATACCATGCTTTTCGGACAATCCTGTCAACTGACTTGAATTATTGTATGATACTTTACTCATTACTAAGGGGGAATAACCATTTCGAAGGGACCTCACAGTTCCAACACTTTCTCACTTAAACACCTCCACATTATGGATACCTTCCACTCAACGACATTTTTTCTATACCAAACGATAGACACACCTCTTCACCAAGAAACCTTCACCACAGGTCATTTCAATTGTCTTTCTCTCCTATTGCTCTCATTCAGGATATTTACGTTGCTTAACACCACAGATTCATTCTTTAAAAAACGTTTTTCGCTTATTTAAGATCCTTCAGCCATTCGCATCCCATCACACAACAAATTCTAATATCAACACTGCCACTCTCTCATTCACTTTAAACCACACCAATCAAAAAATACTTCCATTCTTTGGGAAGGGGACATGGCATTTACACTCTTTCACTATCAACCTTAACCTTACATCGCATTTTTATCTGCACTACTGGACACACGAACCTGTACTTCAAATACTACTAAGGGGATCTCAAGTACCTATTACTCTTTTCACAATTTTCTCTATACCAAAGTCAAATTCTGTACTTTATTTTACTCATTGCTAACAAGGAATAATTTCATGGTGTCTTTGGGGTACCTTCCAAAAGGATTTTTTACTATGGGTTTCCTAATCTTACACTTATAAAGTACCATACATTTTTCAATTCTTCCTTCCACCATCATTGAATCTCATTAACAGGCAACCTAATTTATATCAAATACCAACAGCTATCATACTCTTTTCTCCTCTTAATAATTTTCTAATTATCTAAAAATGGGTAAAATATCTCTCTACCAGAAAACACCACACATTTTTAATACACAACCATGAATTTCATTAAAAAAATTAACCATCCACATGCCATTACTAACCACCAGTCATCATACTCTGTTTAAAGTTCCTTCAACTCAGCTACTGCTTTCATTCTACAACCGTGTCGTACACAAAAATCTATCTCAATCTCATTATCATCTTTCAATTTGCTACACACACCAGTATACCAAACCTTGTTTCAGGTATTTGGGCTCTTACAGCCTATCTCGTCCCATTACACCACATATACTGACATTAAAACTTCCAAACACTCCAGGACTCACTCCAAACAAATCTTAATGAATACCATGCTTTTCGGACAATCCTGTCAACTGACTTGAATTATTGTACGCTACTTTACTCATTACTAAGGGGGAATAACCATTTCAAAGGCACCTCACAGTTCCAACACTTTCTCACTTAAACACCTCCACATTATGGATACCTTCCACTCAACGACATTTTTTCTATACCAAACGACAGACACACGTCTTCACCAAGAAACCTTCACCACAGGTCATTTCAATTGTCTTTCTCTCCTATTGCGCTCATTCAGGATATTTACGTAGCTTAAGACCACAGATTCATTATGTAACATACGTTTTTCACTTATTTAAGATCCTTCAGCCATTCGCATCCCATCACACAATAAATTCTAATATCAACACTCCCACTCTCTCTTTCTCTTTAAACCACACCAATTAAAAAATACTTCCATTCTTTGGGAAGGGGACATGGCATTTACACTCTTTCACTATCAACCTTAACCTTACATCGCATTTTTATCTGCACTACTGGACACACGAACCTGTACTTCATATGCTACTAATGGGCTCTCAAGTACCTATTACTCTTTTCACAATTTCCTCTATACCAAAGTCAAATTCTGTACTTTATTTTACTCATTGCTAACAAGGAATAATTTCATGGCGTCTTTGGGGTACCTTCCAAAAGAATTTTTTACTATGGGTTTCCTAATCGTACACATACAAAGTACCATAAATTTTTCAATTCTTCCTTCCACCATCATTGAATCTCATTAAGGGGCAACCTAATTTATATCAAATACCAACAGCCATCATACTCTTCTCTCCTCTTAATAATTTTCTAATTATCTAAAAATGGGTAAAATATCTCTCTACCAGAAAACGCCACACATTTGTCAATACCCAACCATGAATTTCATTAAAAAAATTAACCATCCACATTCCATTACCAACCTCCAGTCATCATACTCTGTTTCAAGTTCCTTCAACTCAGCTACTGCTTTCATCCTACAACCGTGTCGTTCACTAAAATCTATCTCAATCTCATTATCATCTTTCAATTTGCTACACACACCAGTATACCAAACCTTGTTTCAGGTATTTGGGCTCTTACAGCCTATCTCGTCCCATTACACCACTTATACTGACATTAAAACTTCCAAACACTCCAGGACTCACTCCAAACAAATCTTAATGAATACCATGCTTTTCGGACAATCCTGTCAACTGAGTTGAATTATTGTATGCTACTTTACTCATTACTAAGGGGGAATAACCATTTCAAAGGCACCTCACAGTTCCAACACTTTCTCACTTAAACACCTCCACATTATGGATACCTTCCACTCAACGACATTTTTTCTATACCAAACGACAGACATACCTCTTCACCAAGAAACCTTCACCACAGGTCATTTCAATTGTCTTTCTCTCTGCTATTGCTCTCATTCAGGGTATTTACATAGCTTAAGACCACAGATGCATTCTGAACCAAACGTTTTTCACTTATTTAAGATCCTTCAGCCTTTATCATCCCATCACACAACAAATTGTAATATCAACACTGCCACTCTCTCTTTCTCCTTAAACCACACCAATCAAAAAATACTTCCATTCTTTGGGAAGGGGACATGGCATTTACACTCTTTCACTATCAACCTTAACCTTACATCGCATTTTTATCTGCACTACTGGACACACGAACCAGTACTTCATATACTACTAAAAGGATCTCAGGTACCTATTACTCTTTTCACAATTTCCTCTATGCCAAAGTCAAATTGTGTACTTTATTTTACTCATTGCTAACAAGGAATAATTTCATGGGGTCTTTGGGGTACCTTCCAAAAGGATTTTTTACTATGGGTTTCCTAATCTTACACTTACAAAGTACCATACATTTTTCAATTCTTCCTTCCACCATCATTGAATCTCATTAAGGGGCAACCTAATTTATATCAAATACCAACAGCCATCATACCATACTCTTCTCTCCTCTTAATAATTTTCTAATTATCTAAAAATGGGTAAAATATCTCTCCACCAGAAAACGCCACACATTTGTCAATACACAACCATAAATTTCGTTAAAAAAATTAACCATACACATTCCATTACTAACCACCAGTCATCATACTCTGTTTCAAGTTCCTTCAACTCAGCTACTGCTTTCATTCTACAACCGTGTCGTTCACAAAAATCTATCTCAATCTCATTATCATCTTTCAATTTGCTACACACACCAGTATACCAAACCTTGTTTCAGGTATTTGGGCTCTTACAGCCAATCTCGTCCCATTACACCACATACACTGACATTAAAACTTCCAAACACTCCAGGACTCACTCCAAACAAATCTTAATGAATACCATGCTTTTCGGGCAATCCTGTCAACTGACTTGAATTATTGTACGCTACTTTACTCATTACTAAGGGGGAATAACCATTTCAAAGGGACCTCACAGTTCCAACACTTTCTCACTTAAACACCTCCACATTATGGATACCTTCCACTCAACGACATTTTTTCTATACCAAACGACAGACACACCTCTTCACCATGAAACCATCAACACAGGTCATTTCAATTGTCTTTCTCTCTGCTATTCTCTCATTCAGGATATTTACATAGCTTAAGACCACAGATTCATTCTGTACCAAACGTTTTTCACTTATTTAAGATACTTCAGCCTTTCTCATCCCATCACAAAACAAATTCTAATATCAGCAAGGCCACACTCTCTTTCTCCTTAAACCACACCAATCAAAAAATATTTCCATTCTTTGGGAAAGGGACATGGCATTTACACTCTTTCACTATCAACCTTAACCTTACATCGCATTTTTATCTGCACTACTGGACACACGAACCTGTACTTCATATACTACTAAAGGGGTCTCAAGTACCTATTACTCTTTTCACAATTTCCTCTATACCAAAGTCAAATTCTGTACTTTATTTTACTCATTGCTAACAAGGAATAATTTCATGGGGTCTTTGGGGTACCTTCCAAAAGGATTTTTTACTATGGGTTTCCTAATCTTACACTTACAAAGTACCATACATTTTTCAATTCTTCCTTCCACCATCATTGAATCTCATTAAGGGGCAACCTAATTTATATCAAATACCAACAGCCATCATACTCTTCTCTCCTCTTAATAATTTTCTAATTATCTAAAAATGGGTAAAATATCTCTCTACCAGAAAACACCACACATTTTTAATACACAACCATGAATTTCATTAAAAAAATTAACCATCCACATTCCATTACTAACCACCAGTGATCATACTCTGTTTAAAGTTCCTTCAACTCAGCTATTGATTTCATTCTACAACCGTGTCGTTCACAAAAATCTATCTCAATCTCATTATCATCTTTCAATTTGCTACACACACCAGTATACCAAACCTTGTTTCAGGTATTTGGGCTCTTACAGCCAATCTCGTCCCATTACACCACATACACTGACATTAAAACTTCCAAACACTCCAGGACTCACTCCAAACAAATCTTAATGAATACCATGCTTTTCGGGCAATCCTGTCAACTGACTTGAATTATTGTACGCTACTTTACTCATTACTAAGGGGGAATAACCATTTCAAAGGCACCTCACAGTTCAACACTTTCTCACTTAAACACCTCCACATTATGGATACCTTCCACTCAACGACATTTTTTCTATACAAAACGAAAGACACACCTCTTCACCAAGAAACCTTCACCACAGGTCATTTCAATTGTCTTTCTCTCCTATTGCTCTCATTCAGGATATTTACGTAGCTTAACACCACAGATTCATTCTGTAACAAACGTTTTTCACTTATTTAAGATCCTTCAGCCATTCGCATCCCATCACACAACAAATTCTAATATCAACACTCCCACTCTCTCTTTCTCTTTAAACCACACCAATCAAAAAATACTTCCATTCTTTGGGAAGGGGACATGGCATTTACACTCTTTCACTATCAACCTTAACCTTACATCGCATTTTTATCTGCACTACTGGACACACGAACCTGTACTTCATATGCTACTAAGGGGATCTCAAGTACCTATTACTCTTTTCACAATTTCCTCTATACCAAAGCCAAATTCTGTACTTTATTTTACTCATTGCTAACAAGGAATAATTTCATGGGGACTTTGGGGTACCTTCCAAAAGGATTTTTTACTATGGGTTTCATAATCTTACAAAGTACTATAATTTTTTCAATTCTTCCTTCCACCATCATTGAATCTCATTAAGGGCCAACCTAATTTATATCAAATACCAACAGCCATCATACTCTTCTCTCCTTTAATAATTTTCTAATTATCTAAAAATGGGTAAAATATCTCTCTACCAGAAAACGCCACACATTTGTCAATACACAACCAGGATTTTCATTAAAAAAATTAACCATCAACATTCCATTACCAACATCCAGTCATCATACTCTGTTTCAAGTTCCTTCAACTCAGCTACTGCTTTCATTCTACAACCGTGTCGTTCACAAAAATCTATCTCAATCTCATTATCATCTTTCAATTTGCTACACACACCAGTATACCAAACCTTGTTTCAGGTATTTGGGCTCTTACAGCCTATCTCGTCCCATTACACCACATATACTGACATTAAAACTTCCAAACACTCCAGGACTCACTCCAAACAAATGTTAATGAATACCATGCTTTTCGGACAATCCTGTCAACTGACTTGAATTATTGTATGATACTTTACTCATTACTAAGGGGGAATAACCATTTCGAAGGGACCTCACAGTTCCAACACTTTCTCACTTAAACACCTCCACATTATGGATACCTTCCACTCAACGACATTTTTTCTATACCAAACGATAGACACACCTCTTCACCAAGAAACCTTCACCACAGGTCATTTCAATTGTCTTTCTCTCCTATTGCTCTCATTCAGGATATTTACGTTGCTTAACACCACAGATTCATTCTTTAAAAAACGTTTTTCGCTTATTTAAGATCCTTCAGCCATTCGCATCCCATCACACAACAAATTCTAATATCAACACTGCCACTCTCTCATTCACTTTAAACCACACCAATCAAAAAATACTTCCATTCTTTGGGAAGGGGACATGGCATTTACACTCTTTCACTATCAACCTTAACCTTACATCGCATTTTTATCTGCACTACTGGACACACGAACCTGTACTTCAAATACTACTAAGGGGATCTCAAGTACCTATTACTCTTTTCACAATTTTCTCTATACCAAAGTCAAATTCTGTACTTTATTTTACTCATTGCTAACAAGGAATAATTTCATGGTGTCTTTGGGGTACCTTCCAAAAGGATTTTTTACTATGGGTTTCCTAATCTTACACTTATAAAGTACCATACATTTTTCAATTCTTCCTTCCACCATCATTGAATCTCATTAACAGGCAACCTAATTTATATCAAATACCAACAGCTATCATACTCTTTTCTCCTCTTAATAATTTTCTAATTATCTAAAAATGGGTAAAATATCTCTCTACCAGAAAACACCACACATTTTTAATACACAACCATGAATTTCATTAAAAAAATTAACCATCCACATGCCATTACTAACCACCAGTCATAATACTCTGTTTAAAGTTCCTTCAACTCAGCTACTGCTTTCATTCTACAACCGTGTCGTACACAAAAATCTATCTCAATCTCATTATCATCTTTCAATTTGCTACACACACCAGTATACCAAACCTTGTTTCAGGTATTTGGGCTCTTACAGCCTATCTCGTCCCATTACACCACATATACTGACATTAAAACTTCCAAACACTCCAGGACTCACTCCAAACAAATCTTAATGAATACCATGCTTTTCGGACAATCCTGTCAACTGACTTGAATTATTGTACGCTACATTACTCATTACTAAGGTGGAATAACCATTTCAAAGGCACCTCACAGTACCAACACTTTCTCACTTAAACACCTCCACATTATGGATACCTTCCACTCAATGACATTTTTTCTATACCAAACGATAGACACACCTCTTCACCAAGAAACCTTCACCACAGGTCATTTCAATTGTCTTTCTCTCTGCTATTGCTCTCATTCAGGATATTTACGTAGCTTAAGACCACAGATTCATTCTGTACCAAATGTTTTTCACTTATTTAAGATCCTTCAGCATTTCGCAACCCATCACACAACAAATTCTAATATCAACACTGCCACTCTCTCTTTCTAATTAAACCACACCAATCAAAAAATACTTCCATTCTTTGGGAAGGGGACGTGGCATTTACACTCTTTCACTATCAACCTTAACCTTACATCTCATTTTTATCTGCACTACTGGACACACGAACCTGTACTTCATATACTACTAAGGGGATCTCAAGTACCTATTACTCTTTTCACAATTTCCTCTATACCAAAGTCAAATTCTGTACTTTATTTTACTCATTGCTAACAAGGAATAATTTCATGGGGTCTTTGGGGTACCTTCCAAAAGGATTTTTTACTATGGGTTTCCTAATCTTACACTTACAAAGTACCATAAATTTTTCAATTCTTACTTCCACAATCCTTGAATCTCATTAAGGGGCAACCTAATTTATATCAAATACCAACAGCCATCATACTCTTCTCTCATCTTAATAATTTTCTAATTATCTAAAGGTGGGTAAAATATCTCTCTACCAGAAAACACCACACATTTTTAATACACAACCATGAATTTCATTAAAAAAATTAACCATCCACATTAAATTACTAACCACCAGTCATCATACCCTGTTTAAAGTTCCTTCAACTCAGCTACTGCTTTCATTCTACAACCGTGTCGTTCACAAAAATCTATCTCAATCTCATTATCATCTTTCAATTTGCTACACACACCAGTATACCAAACCTTGTGTCAGGTATTTGGGCTCTTACAGCCTATCTCGTCCCATTACACCACATATACTGACATTAAAACTTCCAAACACTCCAGGACTCACTCCAAACAAATCTTAATGAATACCATGCTTTTCGGACAATCCTGTCAACTGACTTGAATTATTGTAATATACTTTACTCATTACTAAGGGGGAATAACCATTTCAAAGGCACCTCACAGTTCCAACACTTTCTCACTTAAACACCTCCACATTATGGATACCTTCCACTCAACGACATTTTTTCTATACCAAACGACAGACCCACCTCTTTACCAAGAAACCTACACGACAGGTCATTTCAATTGTCTTTCTCTCTGCTATTGCTCTCATTCAGGATATTTACGTAGCTTAAGACCACAGAATCATTTTGTACCAAACGTTTTTCACTTATTTAAGATCCTTCAGCCTTTTGCATCCCATCACACAACAAATTCTAATATCAACACTGCCACTCTCTCTTTCTCTTTAAACCACACCAATCAAAAAATACTTCCATTCTTTGGGAAGGGGACATGGCATTTACACTCTTTCACTATCAACCTTAACCTTACATCGCATTTTTATCTGCACTACTGGACACACGAACCTCTACTTCATATACTACTAAGGGTATCTCAAGTACCTATTACTCTTTTCACAATTTCCTCTATACCAAAGTCAAATTCTGTACTTTATTTTACTCATTGCTAACAAGGAATAATTTCATGGGGTCTTTGGGGTACCTTCCAAAAGGATTTTTTACTATGGGTTTCCTAATCTTACACTTACAATGTACCATAAATTTTTCTAGTCTTCCTTCCACCATCCTTGAATCTCATTAAGGGGCAACCTAATTTATATCAAATAGCAACAGCCATCAACTCTTCTCTCCTCTTAATAATTTTCTAATTATCTAAAAATGGGTAAAATATCTCTCTACCAGAAAACTCCACACATTTTTAACACACAACCATGAATTTCATTAAAAAAATTAACCATCCACATTCCATTACTAACCACCAGTCATCATACCCTGTTTCAAGTTCCTTCAACTCAGCTACTGCTTTCATTCTACAACCGTGTCGTTCACAAAAATCTATCTCAATCTCATTATCATCTTTCAATTTGCTACACACACCAGTATACCAAACCTTGTTTCAGGTATTTGGGCTCTTACAGCCTATCACATCCCATTACACCACATATACTGACATTAAAACTTCCAAACACTCCAGGACTCACTCCAAACAAATGTTAAAGAATAGCATTCTTTTCGGACAATCCTGTCAACTGACTTGAATTATTGTATGCTACTTTACTCATTACTAAGGGGGAATAACCATTTCAAAGGGACCTCACAGATCCAACACTTTCTCACTTAAACACCTCCACATTATGGATACCTTCCACTCAACGACATTTTTTCTATACCAAACGACATACACACCTCTTCACCAAGAAACCTTCACCACAGGTCATTTCAATTGTCTTTCTCTCTGCTATTGCTCTCATTCAGGATATTTACATAGCTTAAGACCACAGATTCATACTGTACCAAACGTTATTCACTTATTTAAGATCCTTCAGCCTTTCGCAACCCATCTTACAACAAATTCTAATATCAACACAGCCACTCTCTCTTTCTCCTTAAACCACACCAATCAAAAAATACTTCCATTCTTTGGGAAGGGGACATGGCATTTACACTCTTTCACTATCAACCTTAACCTTACATCGCATTTTTATCTGCACTACTGGACACACGAACCTGTACTTCATATACTACTAAGGGGATCTCAAGTACCTATTACTTTTTTCACAATTTCCTCTATACCAAAGTCAAATTCTGTACTTTATTTTACTCATTGCTAACAAGGTTTAATTTCATGGCGTCTTTGGGGTACCTTCGAAAAGAATTTTTTACTATGGGTTTCCTACTCTTACACTTACAAACTACAATATATTTTTCAATTCATCCTTCCACCATCATTGAATCTCATTAAGGGGCAACCTAATTTATATCAAATACGAACAGCCATCATACTCTTCTCTCCTCTTAATAATTTTCTAATTATCTAAAAATGGGTAAAATATCACTCTACCAGAAAACGCTACACATTTGTCAATACACGACCATGAGTTTCATTAAAAAAAATTAACCATCAACATTCCATTACCAACATCCAGTCATCATACTCTGTTTCAAGTTCCTTCAACTCAGCTACTGCTTTCATTCTACAACCGTGTCGTTCACTAAAATGTATCTCAATCTCATTATCATCTTTCAATTTGCTACACACACCAGTATACCAAACCTTGTTTCAGGTATTTGGGCTCTTACAGCCTATCTCGTCCCATTACACCACATATACTGACATTAAAACTTCCAAACACTCCAGGACTCACTCCAAACAAATCTTAATGAATACCATGCTTTTCGGACAATCCTGTCAACTGACTTGAATTATTGTACGCTACTTTACTCATTACTAAGGGGGAATAACCATTTCAAAGGCACCTCACAGTTCCAACACTTTCTCACTTAAACACCTCCACATTATGGATACCTTCCACTCAACGACATTTTTTCTATACCAAACGACAGACACACCTCTTCACCAAGAAACCTTCACCACAGGTCATTTCAATTGTCTTTATCTCTGCTATTGCTCTCATTCATGATATTTACATAGCTTAAGACCACAGACTCATTCTGTACCAAACGTTTTTCACTTATTTAAGATCCTTCAGCCTTTCTCATCCCATCACACAACAAATTCTAATATCAACACTGCCACACTCTTTTTCTCTTTAAACCACACCAATCAAAAAATACTTCCATTCTTTGGGAAGGGGACATGGCATTTACACTCTTTCACTATCAACCTTAACCTTACATCGCATTTTTATCTGCACTACTGGACACACGAACCTGT
Source organism: Locusta migratoria (assembly GCA_026315105.1). NCBI lineage: Eukaryota > Metazoa > Arthropoda > Insecta > Orthoptera > Acrididae > Locusta > Locusta migratoria. Next base: position 273,240,188 of record CM048744.1, on the reverse strand, counting down.
ACTTCATATACTACTAAGGGGATCTCAAGTACCTATTACTTTTTTCACAATTTCCTCTATACCAAAGTCAAATTCTGTACTTTATTTTACTCATTGCTAACAAGGAATAATTTCATGGCGTCTTTGGGGTACCTTCCAAAAGAATTTTTTACTATGGGTTTCCTACTCTTACACTTACAAAGTACCATAAATTTTTCTATTCTTCCTTCCACCATCCTTGAATCTCATTAAGGGGCAACCTAATTTATATCAAATACCAACAGCCATCATACTCTTCTCTCCTCTTAATAATTTTCTAATTATCTAAAAATGGGTAAAATATCTCTCTACCAGAAAACGCCACACATTTGTCAATACACGACCATGAGTTTCATTAAAAAAATTAACCATCAACATTCCATTACCAACATCCAGTCATCATACTCTGTTTCAAGTTCCTTCAACTCAGCTACTGCTTTCATTCTACAACCGTGTCGTTCACAAAAATCTATCTCAATCTCATTATCATCTTTCAATTTGCTACACACACCAGTATACCAAACCTTGTTTCAGGTATTTGGGCTCTTACAGCCTATCTCGTCCCATTACACCACATATACTGACATTAAAACTTCCAAACACTCCAGGACTCACTCCAAACAAATCTTAATGAATACCATGCTTTTCGGACAATCCTGTCAACTGACTTGAATTATTGTACGCTACTTTACTCATTACTAAGGGGGAATAACCATTTCAAAGGCACCTCACAGTTCCAACACTTTCTCACTTAAACACCTCCACATTATGGATACCTTCCACTCAACGACATTTTTTCTATACCAAACGACAGACACACCTCTTCACCAAGAAACCTTCACCACAGGTCATTTCAATTGTCTTTATCTCTGCTATTGCTCTCATTCATGATATTTACATAGCTTAAGACCACAGACTCATTCTGTACCAAACATTTTTCACTTATTTAAGATCCTTCAGCCTTTCTCATCCCATCACACAACAAATTCTAATATCAACACGGCCACAGTCTCTTTCTCTTTAAACCACACCAATCAAAAAATACTTCCATTCTTTGGGAAGGGGACATGGCATTTACACTCTTTCACTATCAACCTTAACCTTACATCGCATTTTTATCTGCACTACTCGACACACGAACCTGTACTTCATATACTACTAAGGGGATCTCAAGTACCTATTACGCTGTTCACAATTTCCTCTATACCAAAGTCAAATTCTGTACTTTATTTTACTCATTGCTAACAAGGAATAATTTCATGGGGTCTTTGGGGTACCTTCCAAAAGAATTATTTACTATGGGTTTCCTAATCTTACACTTACAAAGTACCATATATTTTTCAATTCTTCCTTCCTCCATCATTGAATCTCGTTAAGGGGCAACCTAATTTATATCAAATACCAAATGCCATCATACCGTACTCTTCTCTCCTCTTAATAATTTTCTAATTATCTAAAAATGGGTGAAATATCTCTCCACCAGAAAACGCCACACATTTGTCAATACACAACCATGAATTTCGTTAAAAAAATTAACTATCCACATTCCATTACTAACCACCAGTCATTATACTCTGTTTAAAGTTCCTTCACCTCAGCTACTGCTTTCATTCTATAACCGTGTCGTTCACAAAAATCTATCTCAATCTCATTATCATCTTTCAATTTGCTACACACACCAGTATACCAAACCTTGTTTCAGGTATTTGGGCTCTTACAGCCTATCTCGTCCTATTACACCACATATACTGACATTAAAACTTCCAAACACTCCAGGACTCACTCCAACCAGTCTTAATGAATACCATGCTTTTCGGACAATCCTGTCAACTGACTTGAATTATTGTACTCTACTTTACTCATTACTAAGGGGGAATAACCATTTCAAAGGCACCTCACAGTTCAACACTTTCTCACTTAAACACCTCCACATTATGGATACCTTCCACTCAACAACATTTTTTCTATACCAAACGACAGACACACCTCTTCACCAAGAAACCTTCACCACAGGTCATTTCAATTGTCTTTCTCTCTCCTATCGTTCTCATTCAGGATATTTACGTAGCTTAAGACCACAGATTCATTCTGTACCAGACGTTTTTCACTTATTTAAGATCCTTCAGTGTTTCGCAACCCATCACACAACAAATTCTAACATCAACACTGCCACTCTCTCTTTCTCATTAAACCACACCAATCAAAAAATACTTCCATTCTTTGGGAAGGGGACGTGGCATTTACACTCTTTCACTATCAACCTTAACCTTACATCCCATTTTTATCTGCACTACTGGACACACGAACCTGTACTTCATATACTACTAAGGGGATCTCAAGTACCTATTACTCTTTTCACAATTTCCTCTATACCAAAGTCAAATTCTGTACTTTATTTTACTCATTGCTAACAAGGAATAATTTCATGGGGTCTTTGGGGTACCTTCCAAAAGGATTTTTTACTATGGGTTTCCTAATCTTACACTTACAAAGTACCATAAATTTTTCAATCTTACTTCCACAATCCTTGAATCTCATTAAGGGGCAACCTAATTTATATCAAATACCAACAGCCATCATACTCTTCTCTCATCTTAATAATTTTCTAATTATCTAAAGGTGGGTAAAATATCTCTCTACCAGAAAACACCACACATTTTTAATACACAACCATGAATTTCATTAAAAAAATTAACCATCCACATTCCATTACTAACCACCAGTCATCATACCCTGTTTAAAGTTCCTTCAACTCAGCTACTGCTTTCATTCTACAACCGTGTCGTTCACAAAAATCTATCTCAATCTCATTATCATCTTTCAATTTGCTACACACACCAGTATACCAAACCTTGTGTCAGGTATTTGGGCTCTTACAGCCTATCTCCTCCCATTACACCACATATACTGACATTAAAACTTCCAAACACTCCAGGACTCACTCCAAACAAATCTTAATGAATACCATGCTTTTCGGACAATCCTGTCAACTGACTTGAATTATTGTAATATACTTTACTCATTACTAAGGGGGAATAACCATTTCAAAGGCACCTCACAGTTCCAACACTTTCTCACTTAAACACCTCCACATTATGGATACCTTCCACTCAACGACATTTTTTCTATACCAAACGACAGACCCACCTCTTTACCAAGAAACCTACACGACACGTCATTTCAATTGTCTTTCTCTCTGCTATTGCTCTCATTCAGGATATTTACGTAGCTTAAGACCACAGAATCATTTTGTACCAAACGTTTTTCACTTATTTAAGATCCTTCAGCCTTTTGCAACCCATCACACAACAAATTCTAAAATCAACACTGCCACTCTCTCTTTCTCTTTAAACCACACCAATCAAAAAATACTTCCATTCTTTGGGAAGGGGACATGGCATTTACACTCTTTCACTATCAACCTTAACCTTACATCGCATTTTTATCTGCACTACTGGACACACGAACCTCTACTTCATATACTACTAAGGGTATCTCAAGTACCTATTACTCTTTTCACAATTTCCTCTATACCAAAGTCAAATTCTGTACTTTATTTTACTCATTGCTAACAAGGAATAATTTCATGGGGTCTTTGGGGTACCTTCCAAAAGGATTTTTTACTATGGGTTTCCTAATCTTACACTTACAATGTACCATAAATTTTTCTAGTCTTCCTTCCACCATCCTTGAATCTCATTAAGGGGCAACCTAATTTATATCAAATAGTAACAGCCATCAACTCTTCTCTCCTCTTAATAATTTTCTAATTATCTAAAAATGGGTAAAATATCTCTCTACCAGAAAACGCCACACATTTTTAACACACAACCATGAATTTCATTAAAAAAATTAACCATCCACATTCCATTACTAACCACCAGTCATCATACCCTGTTTCAAGTTCCTTCAACTCAGCTACTGCTTTCATTCTACAACCGTGTCGTTCACAAAAATCTATCTCAATCTCATTATCATCTTTCAATTTGCTACACACACCAGTATACCAAACCTTGTTTCAGGTATTTGGGCTCTTACAGCCTATCACATCCCATTACACCACATATACTGACATTAAATCTTCCAAACACTCCAGGACTCACTCCAAACAAATGTTAAAGAATACCATTCTTTTCGGACAATCCTGTCAACTGACTTGAATTATTGTATGCTACTTTACTCATTACTAAGGGGGAATAACCATTTCAAAGAGACATCACAGATCCAACACTTTCTCACTTAAACACCTCCACATTATGGATACCTTCCACTCAACGACATTTTTTCTATACCAAACGACATACACACCTCTTCACCAAGAAACCTTCACCACAGGTCATTTCAATTGTCTTTCTCTCTGCTATTGCTCTCATTCAGGATATTTACATAGCTTAAGACCACAGATTCATACTGTACCAAACGTTATTCACTTATTTAAGATCCTTCAGCCTTTCGCAACCCATCTTACAACAAATTCTAATATCAACACAGCCACTCTCTCTTTCTCCTTAAACCACACCAATCAAAAAATACTTCCATTCTTTGGGAAGGGGACATGGCATTTACACTCTTTCACTATCAACCTTAACCTTACATCGCATATTTATCTGCACTACTGGACACACGAACCTGTACTTCATATACTACTAAGGGGATCTCAAGTACCTATTACTTTTTTCACAATTTCCTCTATACCAAAGTCAAATTCTGTACTTTATTTTACTCATTGCTAACAAGGTATAATTTCATGGCGTCTTTGGGGTACCTTCGAAAAGAATTTTTTACTATGGGTTTCCTACTCTTACACTTACAAACTACAATATATTTTTCAATTCATCCTTCCACCATCATTGAATCTCATTAAGGGGCAACCTAATTTATATCAAATACCAACAGCCATCATACTCTTCTCTCCTCTTAATAATTTACTAATTATCTAAAAATGGGTAAAATATCACTCTACCAGAAAACGCCACACATTTGTCAATACACGACCATGAGTTTCATTAAAAAAAATTAACCATCAACATTCCATTACCAACATCCAGTCATCATACTCTGTTTCAAGTTCCTTCAACTCAGCTACTGCTTTCATTCTACAACCGTGTCGTTCACAAAAATCTATCTCAATCTCATTATCATCTTTCAATTTGCTACACACACCAGTATACCAAACCTTGTTTCAGGTATTTGGGCTCTTACAGCCTATCTCGTCCCATTACACCACATATACTGACATTAAAACTTCCAAACACTCCAGGACTCACTCCAAACAAATCTTAATGAATACCATGCTTTTCGGACAATCCTGTCAACTGAGTTGAATTATTGTACGCTACTTTACTCATTACTAAGGGGGAATAACCATTTCAAAGGCACCTCACAGTTCCAACACTTTCTCACTTAAACACCTCCACATTATGGATACCTTCCACTCAACGACATTTTTTCTATACCAAACGACAGACACACCTCTTCACCAAGAAACCTTCACCACAGGTCATTTCAATTGTCTTTATCTCTGCTATTGCTCTCATTCATGATATTTACATAGCTTAAGACCACAGACTCATTCTGTACCAAACGTTTTTCACTTATTTAAGATCCTTCAGCCTTTCTCATCCCATCACACAACAAATTCTAATATCAACACGGCCACACTTTCTTTCTCTTTAAACCACACCAATCAAAAAATACTTCCATTCTTTGGGAAGGGGACATGGCATTTACACTCTTTCACTATCAACCTTAACCTTACATCGCATATTTATCTGCACTGCTGGACACACGAACCTGTACTTCATATACTACTAAGGGGATCTCAAGTACCTATTACTTTTTTCACAATTTCCTCTATACCAAAGTCAAATTCTGTACTTTATTTTACTCATTGCTAACAAGGAATAATTTCATGGCGTCTTTGGGGTACCTTCGAAAAGAATTTTTTACTATGGGTTTCCTACTCTTACACTTACAAACTACAATATATTTTTCAATTCATCCTTCCACCATCATTGAATCTCATTAAGGGGCAACCTAATTTATATCAAATACCAACAGCCATCATACTCTTCTCTCCTCTTAATAATTTTCTAATTATCTAAAAATGGGTGAAATATCTCTCCACCAGAAAACGCCACACATTTGTCAATACACGACCATGAGTTTCATTAAAAAAATTAACCATCAACATTCCATTACCAACATCCAGTCATCATACTCTGTTTCAAGTTCCTTCAACTCAGCTACTGCTTTCATTCTACAACCGTGTCGTTCACAAAAATCTATCTCAATCTCATTATCATCTTTCAATTTGCTACACACACCAGTATACCAAACCTTGTTTCAGGTATTTGGGCTCTTACAGCCTATTTCGTCCCATTACACCACATATACTGACATTAAAACTTCCAAACACTCCAGGACTCACTCCAAACAAATCTTAATGAATACCATGCTTTTCGGACAATCCTGTCAACTGACTTGAATTATTGTACGCTACTTTACTCATTACTAAGGGGGAATAACCATTTCAAAGGCACCTCACAGTTCCAACACTTTCTCACTTAAACACCTCCACATTATGGATACCTTCCACTCAACGACATTTTTTCTATACCAAACGACAGACACACCTCTTCACCAAGAAACCTTCACCACAGGTCATTTCAATTGTCTTTATCTCTGCTATTGCTCTCATTCATGATATTTACATAGCTTAAGACCACAGACTCATTCTGTACCAAACGTTTTTCACTTATTTAAGATCCTTCAGCCTTTCTCATCCCATCACACAACAAATTCTAATATCAACACGGCCACACTCTCTTTCTCTTTAAACCACACCAATCAAAAAATACTTTCATTCTTTGGGAAGGGGACATGGCATTTACACTCTTTCACTATCAACCTTAACCTTACATCGCATTTTTATCTGCACTACTGGACACACGAACCTGTACTTCATATACTACTAAGGGGATCTCAAGTACCTATTACGCTGTTCACAATTTCCTCTATACCAAAGTCAAATTCTGTACTTTATTTTACTCATTGCTAACAAGGAATAATTTCATGGGGTCTTTGGGGTACCTTCCAAAAGAATTATTTACTATGGGTTTCCTAATCTTACACTTACAAAGTACCATATATTTTTCAATTCTTCCTTCCTCCATCATTGAATCTCGTTAAGGGGCAACCTAATTTATATCAAATACCAAATGCCATCATACCGTACTCTTCTCTCCTCTTAATAATTTTCTAATTATCTAAAAATGGGTGAAATATCTCTCCACCAGAAAACGCCACACATTTGTCAATACACAACCATGAATTTCGTTAAAAAAATTAACCATCCACATTCCATTACTAACCACCAGTCATCATAATCTGTTTCAAGTTCCTTCAACTCAGCTACTGCTCTCATTCTACAACCGTGTCGTTCACAAAAATCTATCTGAATCTTATTATCATCTTTCAATTTGCTACACACACCTGTATACCAAACCTTGTTTCAGGTATTTGGGCTCTTACAGCCTATCTCATCCCATTACACCACATATACTGAGATTAAAACTTCCAAACACTCCACTCAACGACATTTTTTCTATACCAAACGACAGACACACCTCTTCACCAAGAAACCTTCACCACAGGTCATTTCAATTGTCTTTCTCTCCTATTGCTCTCATTCAGGATATTTACGTTGCTTAACACCACAGATTCATTCTTTAAAAAACGTTTTTCGCTTATTTAAGATCCTTCAGCCATTCGCATCCCATCACACAACAAATTCTAATATCAACACTGCCACTCTCTCATTCACTTTAAACCACACCAATCAAAAAATACTTCCATTCTTTGGGAAGGGGACATGGCATTTACACTCTTTCACTATCAACCTTAACCTTACATCGCATTTTTATCTGCACTACTGGACACACGAACCTGTACTTCAAATACTACTAAGGGGATCTCAAGTACCTATTACTCTTTTCAGAATTTTCTCTATACCAAAGTCAAATTCTGTACTTTATTTTACTCATTGCTAACAAGGAATAATTTCATGGTGTCTTTGGGGTACCTTCCAAAAGGATTTTTTACTATGGGTTTCCTAATCTTACACTTATAAAGTACCATACATTTTTCAATTCTTCCTTCCACCATCATTGAATCTCATTAACGGGCAACCTAATTTATATCAAATACCAACAGCCATCATACTGTACTCTTCTGTCCTGTTAATAATTTTCTAATTATCTAAAAAGGTGTAAAATATCTCTCTACCATAAAACGCCACACATTTTTAATACACAACCATGAATTTCATTAAAAAAATTAACCATACACATTCCATTACTAACCACCAGTCATTATACTCTGTTTAAAGTTCCTTCACCTCAACTACTGCTTTCATTCTACAACCGTGTCGTTCACAAAAATCTATCTCAATCTCATTATCATCTTTCAATTTGCTACACACACCAGTATACCAAACCTTGTTTCAGGTATTTGGGCTCTTACAGCCTATCTCGTCCTATTACACCACATATACTGACATTAAAACTTCCAAACACTCCAGGACTCACTCCAACCAGTCTTAATGAATACCATGCTTTTCGGACAATCCTGTCAACTGACTTGAATTATTGTACGCTACTTTACTCATTACTAAGGGGGAATAACCATTTCAAAGGGACCTCACAGATCCAACACTTTCTCACTTAAACACCTCCACATTATGGATACCTTCCACTCAACGACATTTTTTCTATACCAAACGACATACACACCTCTTCACCAAGAAACCTTCACCACAGGTCATTTCAATTGTCTTTCTCTCTGCTATTGCTCTCATTCAGGATATTTACATAGCTTAAGACCACAGATTCATTCTGTACCAAACGTTTTTCAGTTATTTAAGATCCTTCAGCCTTTCCCAACCCATCACACAACAAATTCTAATATCAACACTGCCACTCTCTCTTTCTCCTTAAACCACACCAATCAAAAAATACTTCCATTCTTTGGGAAGGGGACATGGCATTTACACTCTTTCACTATCAACCTTAACCTTACATCGCATATTTATCTGCACTGCTGGACACACGAACCTGTACTTCATATACTACTAAGGGGATCTCAAGTACCTATTACTTTTTTCACAATTTCCTCTATACCAAAGTCAAATTCTGTACTTTATTTTACTCATTGCTAACAAGGAATAATTTCATGGCGTCTTTGGGGTACCTTCGAAAAGAATTTTTTACTATGGGTTTCCTACTCTTACACTTACAAACTACAATATATTTTTCAATTCATCCTTCCACCATCATTGAATCTCATTAAGGGGCAACCTAATTTATATCAAATACCAACAGCCATCATACTCTTCTCTCCTCTTAATAATTTTCTAATTATCTAAAAATGGGTAAAATATCTCTCTACCAGAAAACGCCACACATTTGTCAATACACAACCATGAGTTTCATTAAAAAAATTAACCATCAACATTCCATTACCAACATCCAGTCATCATACTCTGTTTCAAGTTCCTTCAACTCAGCTACTGCTTTCATTCTACAACCGTGTCGTTCACAAAAATCTATCTCAATCTCATTATCATCTTTCAATTTGCTACACACACCAGTATACCAAACCTTGTTTCAGGTATTTGGGCTCTTACAGCCTATTTCGTCCCATTACACCACATATACTGACATTAAAACTTCCAAACACTCCAGGACTCACTCCAAACAAATCTTAATGAATACCATGCTTTTCGGACAATCCTGTCAACTGACTTGAATTATTGTACGCTACTTTACTCATTACTAAGGGGGAATAACCATTTCAAAGGCACCTCACAGTTCCAACACTTTCTCACTTAAACACCTCCACATTATGGATACCTTCCACTCAACGACATTTTTTCTATACCAAACGACAGACACACCTCTTCACCAAGAAACCTTCACCACAGGTCATTTCAATTGTCTTTATCTCTGCTATTGCTCTCATTCATGATATTTACATACCTTAAGACCACAGACTCATTCTGTACCAAACGTTTTTCACTTATTTAAGATCCTTCAGCCTTTCTCATCCCATCACACAACAAATTCTAATATCAACACGGCCACACTCTCTTTCTCTTTAAACCACACCAATCAAAAAATACTTCCATTCTTTGGGAAGGGGACATGGCATTTACACTCTTTCACTATCAACCTTAACCTTACATCGCATTTTTATCTGCACTACTGGACACACGAACCTGTACTTCATATACTACTAAGGGGATCTCAAGTACCTATTACGCTGTTCACAATTTCCTCTATACCAAAGTCAAATTCTGTACTTTATTTTACTCATTGCTAACAAGGAATAATTTCATGGGGTCTTTGGGGTACCTTCCAAAAGAATTATTTACTATGGGTTTCCTAATCTTACACTTACAAAGTACCATATATTTTTCAATTCTTCCTTCCTCCATCATTGAATCTCGTTAAGGGGCAACCTAATTTATATCAAATACCAAATGCCATCATACCGTACTCTTCTCTCCTCTTAATAATTTTCTAATTATCTAAAAATGGGTGAAATATCTCTCCACCAGAAAACGCCACACATTTGTCAATACACAACCATGAATTTCGTTAAAAAAATTAACCATACACATTCCATTACTAACCACCAGTCATCATAATCTGTTTCAAGTTCCTTCACCTCAGCTACTGCTTTCATTCTACAACGGTGTCGTTCACAAAAATCTATCTGAATCTCATTATCATCTTTCAATTTGCTACAAACACCTGTATACCAAACCTTGTTTCAGGTATTTGGGCTCTTACAGCCTATCTCATCCCATTACACCACATATACTGACATTAATACTTCCAAACACTCCAGGAGTCACTCCAAACAAATCTTAATGAATACCATGCTTTTCGGACAATCCTGTCAACTGACTTGAATTATTGTACGCTACTTTACTCATTACTAAGGGGGAATAACCATTTCGAAGGGACCTCACAGTTCCAACACTTTCTCACTTAAACACCTCCACATTATGGATACCTTCCACTCAACGACATTTTTTCTATACCAAACGACAGACACACCTCTTCACCAAGAAACCTTCACCACAGGTCATTTCAATTGTCTTTCTCTCCTATTGCTCTCATTCAGGATATTTACGTTGCTTAACACCACAGATTCATTATTTAAAAAACGTTTTTCGCTTATTTAAGATCCTTCAGCCATTCGCATCCCATCACACAACAAATTCTAATATCAACTCTGCCACTCTCTCATTCACTTTAAACCACACCAATCAAAAAATACTTCCATTCTTTGGGAAGGGGACATGGCATTTACACTCTTTCACTATCAACCTTAACCTTACATCACATTTTTATCTGCACTACTGGACACACGAACCTGTACTTCAAATACTACTAAGGGGATCTCAAGTACCTATTACTCTTTTCACAATTTTCTCTATACCAAAGTCAAATTCTGTACTTTATTTTACTCATTGCTAACAAGGAATAATTTCATGGTGTCTTTGGGGTACCTTCCAAAAGGATTTTTAACTATGGGTTTCCTAATCTTACACTTATAAAGTACCATACATTTTTCAATTCTTCCTTCCACCATCATTGAATCTCATTAACGGGCAACCTAATTTATATCAACTACCAACAGCCATCATACTCTTCTCTCCTCTTAATAATTTTCTAATTATCTAAAAATGGGTAAAATATCTCTCTACCAGAAAACGCCACACATTTTTAATACACAACCATGAATTTCATTAAAAAAATTAACCATCCACATTCCATTACTAACCACCAGTCATCATAATCTGTTTCAAGTTCCTTCAACTTAGCTACTGCTCTCATTCTACAACCGTGTCATTCACAAAAATCTATCTGAATCTCATTATCATCTTTCAATTTGCTACACACACCTGTATACCAAACCTTGTTTCAGGTATTTGGGCTCTTACAGCCTATCTCATCCCATTACACCACATATACTGACATTAAAACTTCCAAACACTCCAGGACTCACTCCAAACAAATCTTAATGAATACCATGCTTTTCGGACAATCCTGTCAACTGACTTGAATTATTGTACGCTACTTTACTCATTACTAAGGGGGAATAACCATTTCAAAGGGACCTCACAGTTCCAACACTTTCTCACTTAAACACCTCCACATTATGGATACCTTCCACTCAACGACATTTTTTCTATACGAAACTACAGACACACCTGTTCACCAAGTAACCTTCTCCACAGGTCATTACAATTGTCTTTCTCTCTCCTATTGCTCTCATTCAGGATATTTACGTAGCTTACGACTACAGATTCATTCTGTACCAAACGTTTTTCACTTATTTAAGATCCTTCAGCCTTTCTCATCCCATCACACAACAAATTCTAATATCAACACTGCCACTCTCTCTTTCTCTTTAAACCACACCAATCAAAAAATACTTCCATTCTTTGGGAAGGGGACATGGCATTTACACTCTTTCACTATCAACCTTAACCTTACATCGCATTTTTATCTGCACTACTGGACACACGAACCTCTACTTCATATACTACTAAGGGTATCTCAAGTACCTATTACTCTTTTCACAATTTCCTGTATACCAAAGTCAAATTCTGTACTTTATTTTACTCATTGCTAACAAGGAATAATTTCATGGGGTCTTTGGGGTACCTTCCAAAAGGATTTTTTACTATGGGTTTCCTAATCTTACACTTACAAAGTACCATACATTTTTCAATTCTTCCTTCCACCATCATTGAATCTCATTAAGGGGCAACCTAATTTATATCAAATACCAACAGCCATCATACTCTTCTCTCCACTTAATAATTTTCTAATTATCTAAAAATGGGTAAAATATCTCTCTACCAGAAAACACCACACATTTTTAATACACAACCATGAATTTCATTAAAAAAATTAACCATCCACATTCCATTACTAACCACCAGTGATCATACTCTTTTTAAAGTTCCTTCAACTCAGCTATTGATTTCATTCTACAACCGTGTCGTTCACAAAAATCTATCTCAATCTCATTATCATCTTTCAATTTGCTACACACACCCGTATACCAAACCTTGTTTCAGGTATTTGGGCTCTTACAGCCCATCTCGTCCCATTACACCACATATACTGACATTAAAAGTTCCAAACACTCCAGGACTCACTCCAAACAAATCTTAATGAATAACATGCTTTGCGGACAATCCTGTCAACTGACTTGAATTACTATACGCTACTTTACTCATTACTAAGGGGGAATAACCATTTCAAAGGGACCTCACAGATCCAACACTTTCTCACTTAAACACCTCCACATGATGGATACCTACCACACAACGACATTTTTTCTATACCAAACGACAGACACACCTCTTCACCAAGAAACCTTCACCACAGGTCATTTCAATTGTCTTTCTCTCTCCTATTGCTCTCATTCAGGATATTTACGTAGCTTAAGACCACAGATTCATTCTGTACCAAACGTTTTTCACTTATTTAAGATCCTTCAGCCTTTCTCATCCCATCACACAACAAATTCTAATATCAACACTGCCACTCTCTCTTTCTGTTTAAAGCACACCAATCAAAAAATACTTCCATTCTTTGGGAAGGGGACATGGCTTTTACACTCTTTCACTATCAACCTTAACCTTACATCACATTTTTATTTGCACTACTGGACACACGAACCTGTACTTCATATACTACTAAGGGGATCTCAAGTACCTATTACTCTTTTCACAATTTCCTCTGTACCAAAGTCAAATTCTGTACTTTATTTTACTCATTGCTAACAAGGAATAATTTCATGGGGTCTTGGGGTACCTTCCAAAAGGATTTTTTACTATGGGTTTACTAATCTTACACTTACAAATTACCATAAATTTTTCTAGTCTTCCTTCCACCATCCTTGAATCTCATTAAGGGGCAACCTAATTTATATCAAATACCAACAGCCATCATACTCTTCTCTCCTCTTAATAATTTTCAAATTATGTAAAGGTGGGTAAAATATCTCTCTACCAGAAAACGCCACACATTTGTCAATACACAACCATGAATTTCGTTAAAAAAATTAACCATCCACATTCCATTACTAACCACCAGTCATCATACTCTGTTTCAAGTTCCTTCAACACAGCTACTGCTTTCATTCTACAACCGTGTCGTTCACAAAAATCTATCTCAATCTCATTATCATCTTTCAATTTGCTACACACACCAGTATACCAAACCTTGTTTCAGGTATTTGGGTTCTTACAGCCTATCTCGTCCCATTACACCACATATACTGACATTAAAACTACCAAACACTCGAGGAATCACTCCAAACAAATCTTAATGAATACCATGCTTTGCGGACAATCCTGTCAACTGACTTGAATTATTGTACGCTACTTTACTCATTACTAAGGGGGAATAACCATTTCAAAGGCACCTCACAGTTCCAACACTTTCTCACTTAAACACCTCCACATTATGGATACCTTCCACTCAACGACATTTTTTCTATACCAAACGACAGACACACCTCTTCACCAAGAAACCTTCACCACAGGTCATTTCAATTGTCTTTATCTCTGCTATTGCTCTCATTCATGATATTTACATAGCTTAAGACCACAGACTCATTCTGTACCAAACGTTTTTCACTTATTTAAGATCCTTCAGCCTTTCTCATCCCATCACACAACAAATTCTAATATCAACACGGCCACACTCTCTTTCTCTTTAAACCACACCAATCAAAAAATACTTCCATTCTTTGGGAAGGGGACATGGCATTTACACTCTTTCACTATCAACCTTAACCTTACATCGCATTTTTATCTGCACTACTGGACACACGAACCTGTACTTCATATACTACTAAGGGGATCTCAAGTACCTATTACTCTTTTCACAATTTCTTCTATACCAAGTCAATTTCTGTACTTTATTTTACTCATTGCTAACAAGGAATAATTTCATGGGGTCTTTGGGGTACCATCCAAAAAGATTTCTTACTATGGGTTTCTAATCTTACACTTACATAGTACCATAAATTTTTCTATTCTTCCTTCCACCATCCTTGAATATCATCAAGGGGACCTAATCTATATCAAATACCAACAGCCATCATCCTCTTCTCTCCTCTTAATAATTTTCTAATTATGAAAAGGTCGGTAAAATGTCTCTCTACCAGAAAACGCCACATATTTGTCAATACACTACCATGAATTTCGTTAAAAAAATTAACCATCCACATTCCATTACTAACCACCAGTCATCATATTCTGTTTCAAGTTCCTTCAACACAGCTACTGCTTTCATTCTACAACCGCGTCGTTCACAAAAATCTATCTCAATCTCATTATCATCTTTCAATTTGCTACACACACCAGTACACCAAACCTTGTTTCAGGTATTTGGTCTCTTACAGCCTATCTCGTCCCATTACACCACATATACTGACATTAAAACTTCCAAACACTCCAGGACTCACTCCAAACAAATCTTAATGAATACCATGGTTTTCGGACAATCCTGTCAACTGACTTGAAGTATTGCACGCCACATTACTCATTACTAAGGGGGAATAACCATTTCAAAGGGACCTCACAGTTCCAACACTTTCTCACTTAAACACCTCCACATTATGGATACCTTCCACTCAACGACATTTTTTCTATACCAAACGACAGACACACGTCTTCACCAAGAAACCTTCACCACAGGTCATTTCAATTGTCTTTCTCTCTGCTATTGCTCTCATTCAGGATATTTACGTACCCCAAGACAACAGATTCATTCTGTACCAAACGTTCTTCACTTATTTAAGATCCTTCAGCCTTTCTCATCCCATCACACAACAAAATCTAATATCAACACTGCCACACTCTTTTTCTCTTTAAACCACACCAATCAAAAAATACTTCCATTATTTGGGAAGGGGCATGGCATTTACACTCTTTCACTATCAACCTTAACCTTACATCGCATTTTTATCTGCACTACTGGACACACGAACCTGTACTTCATATACTACTAAAAACGGGATCTCAAGTACCTATTACTGTTTTCACAATTTCCTCTATACCAAAGTCAAATTCTGTACTTTATTTTACT
Organism: Locusta migratoria; assembly: GCA_026315105.1. NCBI lineage: Eukaryota > Metazoa > Arthropoda > Insecta > Orthoptera > Acrididae > Locusta > Locusta migratoria. Next base: position 273,223,986 of record CM048744.1, on the reverse strand, counting down.
CATTGCCAACAAGGAATAATTTCATGGGGTCTTTGGGGTACCTTCCAAAAGGATTTTTTACTATGGGTTTCCTAATCTTACACTTACAAAGTACCATAAATTTTTCAATTCTTCCTTCCACCATCATTGAATCTTATTAAGGGGCAACCTAATTTATATCAAATACCAACAGCCATCATACTCTTCTCTCCTCTTAATAATTTTCTAATTATCTAAAAATGGGTAAAATATCTCTCTACCATAAAACACCACACATTTGTCAATACACAACCATGAATTTCATTTAAAAAATTAACCATCCACATTCCATTACTAACCACCAGTGATCTTACTCTGTTTAAAGTTCCTTCAACTCAGCTACTGCTTTCATTCTACAACCGTGTAGTTCACTAAAATCTATCTCAATCTCGTTATCATCTTTCAATTTGCTACACATACCCGTATACCAAACCTTGTTTCAGGTATTTGAGCTCTTACAGCCTATCTCATCCCATTACACCACATATACTGACATTAAAACTACCAAACACTCGAGGAATCACTCCAAACAAATCTTAATGAATACCATGCTTTGCGGACAATCCTGTCAACTGACTTGAATTATTGTACGCTACTTTACTCATTACTAAGGGGGAATAACCATTTAAAAGGGACCTCACAGATCCAACACTTTCTCACTTAAACACCTCCACATTATGGATACCTACCGCTCAACGACATTTCTTCTATACCAAACGACAGACACACCTCTTCACCAAGAAACCTTCACCACAGGTGATTTCAATTGTGTTTCTCTCTCCTATTGCTCTCATTCAGGATATTTACGTAGCTTAAGACCCCAGATTCATTCTGTACCAAACGTTTTTTACTTATTTAAGTTCCTTCAGCCTTTCTCATCCCATCACACAACAAAATCTAATATCAACACTGCCACACTCTTTTTCTCTTTAAACCACACCAATCAAAAAATACTTCCATTCTTTGGGAAGGGGCATGGCATTTACACTCTTTCACTATCAACCTTAACCTTACATCGCATTTTTATCTGCACTACTGGACACACGAACCTGTACTTCATATACTACTAAAAACGGGATCTCAAGTACCTATTACTGTTTTCACAATTTCCTCCATACCAAAGTCAAATTCTGTACTTTATTTTACTCATTGCTAACAAGGAATAATTTCATGGGGTTTTTGGGGTACCTTCCAAAAGGATTTTTTACTATGGGTTTTCATAATCTTACACTTACAAAGTACCATAAATTTTTCAATTCTTCCTTCCACCATCCTTGAATCTCATTAAGGGGCAACCTAATTTATATCAAATACCAACAGCCATCATACTCTTCTCTCCTCTTAATAATTTTCTAATTATCTAAAAATGGGTAAAATATCTCTCTACCATAAAACGCCACACATTTGTCAATACACAACCATGAATTTCTTAAAAAAAAAAAAAAAAAAAAAAAAAATTAACCATACACATTCCATTACTAATCACCAGTCATCATACTCTGTTTCAAGTTCCTTCAACTCAGCTACTGCTTTCATTCTACAACCGTGTCGTTCACAAAAATCTATCTCAATCTCATTATCATCTTTCAATTTGCTACACACACCTGTATACCAAACCTTGTTTCAGGTATTTGGGCTCTTACAGCCTATCTCGTCCCATTACACCACATATACTGACATTAAAACTTCCAAACACTCCAGGACTCATTCCAAACAAATGTTAATGAATACCATGCTTTTCGGACAATCCTGTCAACTGACTTGAATTATTGTATGCTACTTTACTCATTACTAAGGGGGAATAACCATTTCAAAGGGACCTCACAGTTCCAACACTTTCTCACTTAAACACCTCCACTTTATGGATACCTTCCACTCAACGACTTATTTTCTATACCAAACGATAAACACACCTCTTCACCAAGAAACCTTCACCACAGGTCATTTCAATTGTCTTTCTCTCTGCTATTGCTCTCACTCAGGATATTTACGTAGCTTAAGACCACAGATTCATTCTGTACCAAACGTTTTTCACTTATTTAAGATCCTTCAGCCTTTCACAACACATCACACAACAAATTCTAATATCAACACTGCCACTCTCTCTTTCTCCTTAAACCACACCAATCAAAAAATACTTCCATTCTTTGGGAAGGGGACATGGCATTTACACTCTTTCACTATCAACCTTAACCTTACATCGCATTTTTATCTGCACTACTGGACACACGAACCTGTACTTCATATACTAGTAAGGGGATCTCAGGTACCTATTACTCTTTTCACAATTTCCTCTATGCCAAAGTCAAATTGTGTACTTTATTTTACTCATTGCTAACAAGGAATAATTTCATGGGGTCTTTGGGGTACCTTTCAAAAGGATTTCTTACTATGTGTTTCCTAATCTTACACTTACAAAGTACCATAAATTTTTCAGTTCTTCCTTCCACCATCAATTAATCTCATTAAGGGGCAACCTAATTTATCTCAAATACCAACAGCCCTCATACTCTTCTCTCCTCTTAATAATTTTCTAATTATCTAAAAATGGGTAAAATATCTCTCTACCATAAAACACCACACATTTGTCAATACACAACCATGAATTTCTAAAAAAAAAAATATTAACCATACACATTCCATTGCTGACCACCAGTCATCATACTCTGTTTCAAGTTCCTTCAACTCAGCTACTGCTTTCATTCTACAACCGTGTCGTTCCCAAAAATCTATCTCAATCTCATTATCATCTTTCAATTTCATCCCACACCAGTACCAGAAATTTTTCAATTCTTCCTTCCACCATCATCGTATCTCATTAAGGGGCAACCTAATTTATATCAAATACCAACAGCCATCATACTCTTCTCTCCTCTTAATAATTTTCTAATTATCTAAAAATGGGTAAAAAATCTCTCTACCAGAAAACGCCACACATTTGTTAATACACAACCATGAATTTCTTTTAAAAAAAAAATTAACCATACACATTCCATTACTAACCACCAGTCATCATACTCTGTTTCAAGTTCCTTCAACTCAGCTACTGCTATCATTCTACAACTGTGTCGTTCACAAAAATCTATCTCAATCTCATTATCATCTTTCAATTTGATCCCACACCAGTATACCAAACCATGTTTCAGGTATTTGGGCTCTTACAGCCTATCTCGTCCCATTACACCACATATACTGACATTAAAATTTCCAAACACTCCAGGACTCACTCCAAACAAATCTTAATGAATACCATGCTTTTCGGACAATCCTGTCAACTGACTTGAATTATTGTACGCTACTTTACTCATTACTAAGGGGGAATAACCATTTCAAAGGGACCTCACAGTTCCAACACTTTCTCACTTAAACACCTCCACATTATGGATACCTTCCACTCAACGACACTTCTTCTATACCAAACGACAGACACACCTCTTCACCAAGAATCCTTCACCACAGGTCATTTCAATTGTCTTTCTCTCTCCTATTGCTCTCATTCAGGATATTTACGTAGCTTAAGACCTTAGATTCATTCTGTACCAAACGTTTTTCACTTATTTAAGTTCCTTCAGCCTTTCTCATCCCATCACACAACAAATTCAAATATCAACACTGCCACACTCTTTTTCTCTTTAAACCACACCAATCAAAAAATACTTCCATTCTTTGGGAAGGGGCATGGCATTTACACTCTTTCACTATCAACCTTAACCTTACATCGCATTTTTATCTGCACTACTGGACACACGAACCTGTACTTCATATACTACTAAGGGGATCTCAAGCACCATTACTCTTTTCACAATTTCCTCTATACCAAAGTCAAATTCTGTACTTTATTTTACTCATTGCCAACAAGGAATAATTTCATGGGGTCTTTGGGGTACCTTCCAAAAGGATTTTTTACTATGGGTTTCCTAATCTTACACTTACAAAGTAGCATAAATTTTTCAATTCTTCCTTCCACCATCATTGAATCTTATTAAGGGGCAACCTAATTTATATCAAATACCAACAGCCATCATACTCTTCTCTCCTCTTAATAATTTTCTAATTATCTAAAAATAGGTAAAATATCTCTCTACCATAAAACACCACACATTTGTCAAAACACAACCATGAATTTCATTAAAAAAATTAACCATCCACATTCCATTACTAACCACCAGTGATCATACTCTGTTTAAAGTTCCTTCAACTCAGCTTCTGCTTTCATTCTACAACCGTGTAGTTCACTAAAATCTATCTCAATCTAGTTATCATCTTTCAATTTGCTACACATACCCGTATACCAAACCTTGTTTCAGGTATTTGAGCTCTTACAGCCTATCTCATCCCATTACACCACATATACTGACATTAAAACTACCAAACACTCGAGGAATCACTCCAAACAAATCTTAATGAATACCATGCTTTGCGGACAATCCTGTCAACTGACTTGAATTATTGTACGCTACTTTACTCATTACTAAGGGGGAATAACCATTTAAAAGGGACCTCACAGATCCAACACTCTCTCACTTAAACACCTCCACATTATGGATACCTACCGCTCAACGACATTTCTTCTATACCAAACGACAGACACACCTCTTCACCAAGAAACCTTCACCACAGGTGATTTCAATTGTCTTTCTCTCTCCTATTGCTCTCATTCAGGATATTTACGTAGCTTAAGACCACAGATTCATTCTGTACCAAACGTTTTTCACTTATTTAAGTTCCTTCAGCTTTTCGCAACCCATCACACAACAAATTCTAATATCAACACTGCCACTCTCTGTTTCTGTTTAAAGCACACCAATCAAAAAATACTTCCATTCTTTGGGAAGGGGACATGGCATTTACACTCTTTCACTATCAACCTTAACCTTACATCGCATTTTTATCTGCACTACTGGACACACGAACCTGTACTTCATATACTACTAAGGGGATCTCAAGTACCTATTACTCTTTTCACAATTTCCTCTATACCAAGTCAATTTCTGTACTTTATTTTACTCATTGCTAACAAGGAATAATTTCATGGGGTCTTTGGGGTACCATCCAAAAAGATTTCTTACTATGGGTTTCCTAATCTTACACTTACATAGTACCATAAATTTTTCTATTCTTCCTTCCACCATCCTTGAATATCATCAAGGGGCAACCTAATCTATATCAAATACCAACAGCCATCATCCTCTTCTCTCCTCTTAATAATTTTCTAATTATGAAAAGGTCGGTAAAATGTCTCTCTACCAGAAAACGCCACACATTTGTCAATACACAACCATGAATTTCGTTAAAAAAATTAACCATCCACATTCCATTACTAACCACCAGTCATCATATTCTGTTTCAAGTTCCTTCAACACAGCTACTGCTTTCATTCTACAACCGCGTCGTTCACAAAAATCTATCTCAATCTCATTATCATCTTTCAATTTGCTACACACACCAGTATACCAAACCTTGTTTCAGGTATATGGGCTCTTACAGCCTATTTCGTCCCATTACACCACATATACTGACATTAAAACTTCCAAACACTCCAGGACTCACTCCAAACAAATCTTAATGAATACCATGGTTTTCGGACAATCCTGTCAACTGACTTGAAGTATTGCACGCCACATTACTCATTACTAAGGGGGAATAACCATTTCAAAGGGACCAAACAGTTCCAAAGCTTTCTCACTTAAACACCTCCACATTATGGATACCTTCCACTCAACGACATTTTTTCTATACCAAACGACAGACACACGTCTTCACCAAGAAACCTTCACCACAGGTCATTTCAATAGTGTTTCTCTCTCCTATTGCTCTCATTCAGGATATTTACGTAGCTTAAGACCCCAGATTCATTCTGTACCAAACGTTTTTTACTTATTTAAGTTCCTTCAGCCTTTCTCATCCCATCACACAACAAAATCTAATATCAACACTGCCACACTCTTTTTCTCTTTAAACCACACCAATCAAAAAATACTTCCATTCTTTGGGAAGGGGCATGGCATTTACACTCTTTCACTATCAACCTTAACCTTACATCGCATTTTTATCTGCACTACTGGACACACGAACCTGTACTTCATATACTACTAAAAACGGGATCTCAAGTACCTATTACTGTTTTCACAATTTCCTCTATACCAAAGTCAAATTCTGTACTTTATTTTACTCATTGCTAACAAGGAATAATTTCATGGGGTTTTTGGGGTACCTTCCAAAAGGATTTTTTACTATGGGTTTTCATAATCTTACACTTACAAAGTACCATAAATTTTTCAATTCTTCCTTCCACCATCCTTGAATCTCATTAAGGGGCAACCTAATTTATATCAAATACCAACAGCCCTCATACTCTTCTCTCCTCTTAATAATTTTCTAATTATCTAAAAATGGGTAAAATATCTCTCTACCATAAAACACCACACATTTGTCAATACACAACCATGAATTTCTAAAAAAAAAAAATATTAACCATACACATTCCATTGCTGACCACCAGTCATCATACTCTGTTTCAAGTTCCTTCAACTCAGCTACTGCTTTCATTCTACAACCGTGTCGTTCCCAAAAGTCTATCTCAATCTCATTATCATCTTTCAATTTCATCCCACACCAGTACCAGAAATTTTTCAATTCTTCCTTCCACCATCATCGTATCTCATTAAGGGGCAACCTAATTTATATCAAATACCAACAGCCATCATACTCTTCTCTCCTCTTAATAATTTTCTAATTATCTAAAAATGGGTAAAAAATCTCTCTACCAGAAAACGCCACACATTTGTTAATACACAACCATGAATTTCTTTAAAAAAAAAATTAACCATACACATTCCTTTACTAACCACCAGTCATCATACTCTGTTTCAAGTTCCTTCAACTCAGCTACTGCTTTCATTCTACAACTGTGTCGTTCACAAAAATCTATCTCAATCTCATTATCATCTTTCAATTTGATCCCACACCAGTATACCAAACCATGTTTCAAGTATTTGGGCTCTTACAGCCTATCTCGTCCCATTACACCACATATACTGACATTAAAACTTCCAAACACTCCAGGACTCACTCCAAACAAATCTTAATGAATACCATGCTTTTCGGACAATCCTGTCAACTGACTTGAATTATTGTACGCTACTTTACTCATTACTAAGGGGGAATAACCATTTCAAAGGGACCTCACAGTTCCAACACTTTCTCACTTAAACACCTCCACATTATGGATACCTTCCACTCAACGACACTTCTTCTATACCAAACGACAGACACACCTCTTCACCAAGAATCCTTCACCACAGGTCATTTCAATTGTCTTTCTCTCTCCTATTGCTCTCATTCAGGATATTTACGTAGCTTAAGACCTTAGATTCATTCTGTACCAAACGTTTTTCACTTATTTAAGAACCTTTAGCCTTTCACATCCCATCACACAACAAATTCTAATATCAACACTGCCACTCTCTCTTTCTGTTTAAACCACACCAATCAAAAAATACTTCCATTCTTTGGGAAGGGGACATGGCATTTACACTCTTTCACTATCAACCTTACATTACATTTTTATCTGCACTACTGGAACACGAACCTGTACTTCATATACTACTAAGGGGATCTCAAGTACCTATTACTCTTTTCACAATTTCTTCTATACCAAAGTCAAATTCTGTACTTTATTTTACTCATTGCTAACAAGGAATAATTTCATGGGGTCTTTGGGGTACCTTGCAAAAGGATTTTTTACTATGGGTTTCCTAATCTTACACTTACAAAGTACCATAAATTTTTCAATTCTTCCTTCCACCATCATCGTATCTCATTAAGGGGCAACCTAATTTATATCAAATACCAACAGCCATCATACTCTTCTCTCCTCTTAATAATTTTCTAATTATCTAAAAATGGGTAAAATATCTCTCTACCAGAAAACGCCACACATTTGTCAATACACAACCATGAATTTCTTAAAAAAAAAAAAAAAAAAAAAAAAAAAAAAAAAAAAAAAAAAATTAACCATTCACAGTCCATTACTAACCACCAGTCATCATACTCTGTTTCAAGTTCCTTCAACTCAGCTACTGCTTTCATTCTACAACTGTGTCGTTCACAAAAATCTAACTCAATCTCATTATCATCTTTCAGTTTGATCCCACACCAGTATACCAAACCAAGTTTCAGGTATTTGGGCTCTTACAGCCTATCTCGTCCCATTACACCACATATACTGACATTATAACTTCCAAACACTCCAGGACTCACTCCAAACAAATCTTAATGAATACCATGCTTTTCGAACAATCCTGTCAACTGACTTGAATTGTTGTACCCTACTTTACTCATTACTAAGGGGGAATAACCATTTCAAAGGGACCTCACAGTTCCAACACTTTCTCACTTAAACACCTCCACATTATGGATACCTTCCACTCTACGACATTTTTTCTATACCAAACGACAGACACACCTCTTCACCAAGAAACCTTCACCACAGGTCATTTCAATTGTCTTTCTCTCTCCTATTGCTCTCATTCAGGATATTTACGTAGCTTATGACCTTAGATTCATTCTGTACCAAACGTTTTTCACTTATTTAAGAACCTTCAGCCTTTCACATCCCATCACACAACAAATTCTAATATCAACACTGCCACTCTCTCTTTCTGTTCAAAAACCACACCAATCAAAAAATACTTCCATTCTTTGGGAAGGGGACATGGCATTTACACTCTTTCACTATCAACCTTAACCTTACATCACATTTTTATCTGCACTACTGGACACACGAACCTGTACTTCATATACTACTAAGGGGATCTCAAGTACCTATTACTCTTTTCACAATTTCCTCTATACCAAAGTTAAATTCTGTACTTTATTTTACTCATTGCTAACAAGGAATAATTTCATGGGGTCTTTGGGGTACCTTCCAAAAAGATTTTTTACTATGGGTTTCCTAATCTTACTCTTACAAAGAACCATAAATTTTTCAATCCTTCCTTCCACCATCATTGAATCTCATTAAGGGGCAACCTAATTTATATCAAATACCAACAGCCATCATACTCTTCTCTCCTCTTAATAATTTTCTAATTATCTAAAAATGGGTAAAATATCTCTCCACCAGAAAAAGCCACACATTTGTCAATACACAACCATGAATTTTATTAAAAAAATTAACCGTCCACATTCCATTACTAACCACCAGCCATCGTACTCCGTTTCAAGTTCCTTCAACTCAGCTACTGCTTTCATTCTACAACCGTGTCGTTCACAAAAATCTATCTCAATCTCATTATCATCTTTCAATTTGATCCCACACCAGTATACCAAACCTTGTTTCAGGTCTTTGGGCTCTTACAGCCTATCTCGTCCCATTACACCACATATACTGACATTAAACTTCCAAACACTCCAGGACTCACTCCAAACAAATCTTAATGAATACCATGCTTTTCGGACAATCCTGTCAACTGACTTGAATTATTGTACGCTACTTTACTCATTACTAAGGGGGAATAACCATTTCAAAGGGACCTCACAGTTCCAACACTTTCTCACTTAAACACCTCCACATTATGGATACCTTCCACTCTACGACATTTTTTCTATACCAAACGACAGACACACCTCTTCACCAAGAAACCTTCACCACAGGTCATTTCAATTGTCTTTCTCTCTGCTATTGCTCTCATTAAGGATATTTACGTAGCTTAAGACCACAGATTCATTTTGTACCAAACGTTTATCACTTATTTAAGAACTTTCAGCCTTTCGCATCCCATCACACAACAAATTCTAATATCAACGCTGCCACTCTCTCTTTCTGTTTAAACCACACCAATCAAAAAATACTTCCATTCTTTGGGAAGGTGACATGGCATTTACACTCTTTCACTATCAACCTTAACCTTACAATGCATTTTTATCTGCACTACTGGACACACGAACCTGTACTTCATATACTACTAAGGGGATCTCAAGTACCTATTACTCTTTTCACAATTTCCTCTATACCAAAGTCAAATTCTGTACTTTATTTTACTCATTGCTAACAAGGAATAATTTCATGGGGTCTTTGGGGTACCTTCCAAAAGGATTTTTTACTATGGGTTTCCTAATCTTACACTTACAAAGTACCATAAATTTTTCAATTCTTCCTTCCACCATCATTGAATCTCATTAAGGGGCAACCTAATTTATATCAAATACCAAAAGCCATCATACTCTTCTCTCCTCTTAATAATTTTCTAATTATCTAAAAATGGGTAAAATATCTCTCTACCAGAAAATGCCACACATTTGTCAATACACAACCATAGATTTTGTTAAAAAAATTAACCATTACACATTGCGTTACTAACCACCAGTCATCATACTCTGTTTCAAGTCCCTTCAACTCAGCTACTGCTTTCATTCTACAACCGTGTCGTTCACAAAAATCTATCTCAATCTTATTATCATCTTTCAATTTGATCCCATACCAGTATACCAAACCTTGTTCAGGTATTTGGGCTCTTACAGCCTATCTCATCCCATTACACCACATATACTGACATTAAAACTTCCAAACACTCAAGGACTCACTCCAAACAAATCTTAATGAATACCATGCTTTTCGGACAATCCTGTCAACTGACTTGAATTATTGTACGCTACTTTACTCATTACTAAGGGGGAATAACCATTTCAAAGGCACCTCACAGCACCAACACTTTCTCACTTAAACACCTCCACATTATGGATACCTTCCACTCAACAACATTTTTTCTATACCAAACGACAGACACACCTCTTCACCAAGAAACCTTCACCACAGGTCATTTCAATTGCGTTTCTCTCTGCTATTGCTCTCATTCAGGATATTTACGTAGCTTAAGACCACAGATTCATTCTGTACCAAACGCTTTTCACTTATTTAAGATCCTTCAGCCTTTCGCATCCCATCACACAACAAATTCGAATATCAACACTGCCACACTCCCTTTCTCTTTAAACCACGCCAATCAAAAAATACTTCCATTCTTTGGGAAGGGGACATGGCATTTACACTCTTTCACTATCAACCTTAACCTTACATCGCATTTTTATCTGCACTACTGGACACACGAACCTGTACTTCATATACTACTAAGGGGATCTCAAGTACCTATTACTCTTTTCACAATTTCCTCTATACCAAATTCAAATTCTGTATTTTACTCATTGCTAACAAGGAATAATTTCATGGGGTCTTTGGGGTACCTTCCAAAAGGATTTTTTAATATGGGTTTCCTAATCTTACACTTACATAGTACCATAAATTTTTCTATTCTTCCTTCCACCATCCTTGACTCTCATTAAGGGGCAACCTAATATATATCAAATACCAACAGCCATCATACTCTTCTCTCCTCTTAATAATTTTCTAATTATCTAAAAATGGGTAAAATATCTCTCGACCAGAACACGCCACACATTTGTCAATACACAACCATAAATTTTGTTAAAAAAATTAACCATTACACACTGCATTGCTAACCACCAGTGATCATACTCTGTTTCAAGTTCCTTCAACTCAGCTATTGCTTTCATTCTACAACCGTGTCGTTCACAAAAATCTATCTCAATCTCATTATCATCTTTCAATTTGATCCCACACCAGTATACCAAAACTTGTTTCAGGTATTTGGGCTCTTACAGCCTATCTCGTCCCATTACACCACATATACTGACATAAAAAATTCCAAACACTCCAGGACTCACTCCAAACAAAACTTAATGTATACCATGCTTTTCGGACAATCCTGTCAACTGACTGGAATTGTTGTACGCTACTTTACTCATTACTAAGGGGGAATAACAATTTCAAAGGCACCAAACAGTTCCAAAGCTTTCTCACTTAAACACCTCCACATTATGGATACCTTCCACTCAACGACATTTTTTCTATACCAAACGACAGACACACCTCTTCACCAAGAAACCTTCACCACAGGTCATTTCAATTGTCTTTCTCCCTGGTATTGCTCTCATTCAGGATATTAATGTAGCTTAAGACCACAGATTCATTCTGTACCAAACGTTTTTCACTTATTTAAGATCCTTCAGCCTTTCTCATCCCATCACACAACAAATTCTAATATCAACACTGCCACCCTCTCTTTCTGTTTAAACCACACGAATCAAAAAATACTTCCATTCTTTGGGAAGGGGACACGGCATTTACACTCTTTCACTATCAACCTTAACCTTACATCGCATTTTTATCTGCACTACTGGACACACGAACCTGTACTTCATATACTACTAAGGGGATCTCAAGTACCTATTACTCTTTTCACAATTTCCTCTATACCAAAGTTAAATTCTGTACTTTATTTTACTCATTGCTAACAAGGAATAATTTCATGGGGTCTTTGGGATACCTTCCAAAAAGATTTTTTACTATGGGTTTCCTAATCTTACTCTTACAAAGAACCATAAACTTTTCAATCCTTCCTTCCACCATCATTGAATCTCATTAAGGGGCAACCTAATTTATATCAAATACCAACAGCCATCATACTCTTCTCTCCTCTTAATAATTTTCTAATTATCTAAAAATGGGTAAAATATCTCTCCACCAGAAAACACCACACATTTGTCAATACACAACCATGAATTTCTTAAAAAAAAATTAACCATCCGCAATCCATTACTAACCGCCAGTCATCATACTCTGTTTCAAGTTCCTTCAACTCAGCTACTGCTTTCATTCTACAACCGTGTCGTTCACAAAAATCTATCTCAATCTCATTATCATCTTTCAATTTGCGACACACACTAGTATACCAAACCTTGTTTCAGGTATTTGGGCTCTTACAGCCTATCTCGTCCCATTACACCACATATACTGACATTAAAACTTCCAAACACTTCAGGACTCACTCAAAACAAATCTTAATGAATACCATGCTTTTCGCACAATCCTGTCAACTGACTTGAATTATTGTACGCTACTTTACTCATTACTGAAGGGGAACAACCATTTCAAAGGGAGCTCACAGTTCCAACACTTTCTCACTTAAACACCTCCACATTATGGATACCTTCCACTCAACGACATTTATTCTATACCAAACGACAGACACACCTCTTCACCAAGAAACCTTCACCACAGGTCATTTCAATTGTCTTTCTCTCTGCTACTGCTCTCACTCAGGATATTTACGTAGCTTAAGACCACAGATTCATTCTGTACCAAACGTTTTTCACTTATTTAAGATCCTTCGGCCTTTCGCATCCCATCACACAACAAATTCTAATATCAACACTGCCACTCTCTCTTTCTCTTTAAACCACACCAATCAAAAATACTTCCATTCTTTGGGAAGGGGACATGGCATTTACACTCTTTCACTATCAACCTTAACCTTACATCGCATTTTTATCTGCACTACTGGACACACGAACCTGTACTTCATATACTACTAAGGGGATCTCAAGTACCTATTACTCTGTTCACAATTTCCTCTATACCAAAGTCAAATTCTGTACTTTATTTTACTCATTGCTAACAAGGAATAATTTCATGGGGTCTTTGGGGTACCTTCGAAAACGATTTTTTACTATGGGTTACCTAATCTTACACTTACAAAGTACCATAAATTTTTCTATTCTTCCTTCCACCATCCTTGAATCTCATTAAGGGGCAACCTAATTTTTATCAAATACCAACAGCCATCATACTCTTCTCTCCTCTTAATAATTTTCTAATTATCTGAAGGTGGGTAAAATATCTCTCTACCAGAAAACGCCACACATTTCTCAATACACAACCATGAATTTCATTAAAAAAATTAACCATACACATTCCATTACTAACCACCAGTCATCATACTCTGTTTCAAGATCCTTCAACTCAGCTACTGCTTTCATTCTACAACCGTGTCGTTCACAAAAATCTATCTCAATCTCACTATCATCTTTCAATTTGCTACACACACCAGTATACCAAACCTTGTTTCAGGTATTTGGGCTCTTACAGCCTATCTCGTCCCATTACACCACATATACTGACATTAAAACTTCCAAACACTCCAGGACTCACTCCAAACAAATCTTAATGAATACCATGCTTTTCGGACAATCCTGTCAACTGACTTGAATTATTGTATGCAACTTTACTCATTACTAAGGGGGAATAACCATTTCAAAGGGACTTCACAGTTCCAACACTTTCTCACTTAAACACCTCCACATTATGGATACCTTCCACTCAACAACATTTTTTCTATACCAAACGACAGACACACCTATTCACCAAGAAACCTTCACCACACGTCATTTCAATTGTCTTTCTCTCTCCTATTGCTCTCATTCAGGATATTTACGTAGCTTAAGACAACAGATTCATTCTGTACCAAACGTTTCTCACTTATTTAAGATCCTTCAGCGTTTCTCATCCCATCACACAACAAATTCGAATATCAACACTGCCACACTCCCTTTCTCTTTAAACCACACCAATCAAAAAATACTTCCATTCTTTGGGAAGGGGACATGGCATTTACACTCTTTCACTATCAACCTTAACCTTACTTCGCATTTTTATCTGCACTACTGGACACACGAACCTGTACTTCATATACTACTAAGGAGATCTCAAGTACCTATTACTTTTTTCACAATTTCCTCTATACCTAAGTCAAATTCTGTATTTTACTCATTGCTAACAAGGAATAATTTCATGGGGTCTTTGGGGTACCTTCCAAAAGGATTTTTTACTATGTGTTTCCTAATCTTACACTTACATAGTACCATAAATTTTTCTATTCTTCCTTCCACCATCCTTGACTCTCATTAAGGGGCAACCTAATATATATCAAATACCAACAGCCATCATACTCTTCTCTCCTCTTAATAATTTTCTAATTATCTAAAAATGGGTAAAATATCTGTCGACCAGAAAACGCCACACATATGTAAATACACAACCATAAATTTTGTTAAAAAAATTAACCATTACACACTGCATTACTAACCACCAGTGATCATACTCTGTTTCAAGTTCCTTCAACTCAGCTATTGTTTCCATTCTACAACCGTGTCGTTCACAAAAATCTATCTCAATCTTATTATCATCTTTCAATTTGATCCCACACCAGTATACCAAACCTTGTTTCAGGTATTTGGGCTCTTACAGCCTATCTCGTCCCATTACACCACATATACTGACATTAAAACTTCCAAACACTCCAGGACTCACTCCAAATAAAACTTAATGTATACCATGCTTTTCGGACAATCCTGTCAACTGACTTGAATTGTTGTACGCTACTTTACTCATTACTAAGGGGGAATAACCATTTAAAAGGGACCTGACAGTTCCAAAGCTTTCTCACTTAAACACCTCCACATTATGGATACCTTCCACTCAACGACATTTTTTCTATACCAAACGACAGACACACCTCTTCACCAAGAAACCTTCACCACAGGTCATTTCAATTGTCTTTCTCTCTGCTACTGCTCTCACTCAGGATATTTACGTAGCTTAAGACCACAGATTCATTCTGTACCAAACGTTTTTCACTTATTTAAGATCCTTAGGCCTTTCTCATCCCATCACACAACAAATTCTAATATCAACACTGCCACTCTCTCTTTCTCTTTAAACCACACCAATCAAAAATACTTCCATTCTTTGGGAAGGGGACATGGCATTTACACTCTTTCACTATCAACCTTAACCTTACAATGCATTTTTATCTGCACTACTGGACACACGAACCTGTACTTCATATACTACTAAGGGGATCTCAAGTACCTATTACTCTTTTCACAATTTCCTCTATACCAAAGTCAAATTCTGTACTTTATTTTACTCATTGCTAACAAGGAATAATTTCATGGGGTCTTTGGGGTACCTTCCAAAAGGATTTTTTACTATGGGTTTCCTAATCTTACACTTACAAAGTACCATAAATTTATCAATTCTTCCTTCCACCATCATTGAATCTCATTAAGGGGCAACCTAATTTATATCAAATACCAAAAGCCATCATACTCTTCTCTCCTCTTAATAATTTTCTAATTATCTAAAAATGGGTAAAATATCTCTCTACCAGAAAATGCCACACATTTGTCAATACACAACCATAGATTTTGTTAAAAAAATTAACCATTACATATTGCGTTACTAACCACCAGTCATCATACTCTGTTTCAAGTTCCTTCAACTCAGCTACTGCTTTCATTCTACAACCGTGTCGTTCACAAAAATCTATCTCAATCTTATTATCATCTTTCAATTTGATCCCACACCAGTATACCAAACCTTGTTTCAGGTATTTGGGCTCTTACAGCCTATCTCATCCCATTACACCACATATACTGACATTAAAACTTCCAAACACTCCAGGACTCACTCCAAACAAATCTTAATGAATACCATGCTTTTCGGACAATCCTGTAAACTGACTTGAATTATTGTACGCTACTTTACTCATTACTAAGGGGGAATAACCATTTCAAAGGAACCTCACAGCACCAACACTTTCTCACTTAAACACCTCCACATTATGGATACCTTCCACTCAACAACATTTTTTCTATACCAAACGACAGACACACCTCTTCACCAAGAAACCTTCACCACAGGTCATTTCAATTGTCTATCTCTCTCCTATTGCTCTCATTCAGGATATTTACATAGCTTAAGACCACAGATTCATTCTGTACCAAACGCTTTTCACTTATTTAAGATCCTTCAGCCTTTCGCATCCCATCACACAACAAATTCGAATATCAACACTGCCACACTCCCTTTCTCTTTAAACCACGCCAATCAAAAAATACTTCCATTCTTTGGGAAGGGGACATGGCATTTACACTCTTTCACTATCAACCATAACCTTACATCGCATTTTTATCTGCACTACTGGACACACGAACCTGTACTTCATATATTACTAAGGGGATCTAAAGTACCTATTACTCTTTTCACAATTTCCTCTATACCAAAGTCAAATTCTGTATTTTACTCATTGCTAACAAGGAATAATTTCATGGGGTCTTTAAGGTACCTTCCAAAAGGATTTTTTACAATGGGTTTCCTAATCTTACACTTACATAGTACCATAAATTTTTCTATTCTTCCTTCCACCATCCTTGACTCACACAACCATAAATTTTGTAAAAAAAATTAACCATTACACACTGCATTACTAACCACCAGTGATCATACTCTGTTTCAAGTTCCTTCAACTCAGCTATTGCTTTCAATCTACAACCGTGTCGTTCACAAAAATCTATCTCAATCTCATTATCATCTTTCAATTTGATCCCACACCAGTATACCAAACCTTGTTTCAGGTATTTGGGCTCTTACAGCCTATCTCGTCCCATTACACCACATATACTGACATTAAAACTTCCAAACACTCCAGGACTCACTCCAAACAAATCTTAATGAATACCATGCTTTTCGGACAATCCTGTCAACTGACTGGAATTATTGTACGCTACTTTACTCATTACAAAGGGGGGATAACCATTTCAAAGGGACCTCACAGTTCCAACACTTTCTCACTTAAACACCTCCACATTATGGATACCTTCCACTCAACGACATTTTTTCTATACCAAACGACAGACACACCTCTTCACCAAGAAACCTTCACCACAGATCATTTCAATTGTCTTTCTCGCTGCTATTGCTCTTATTCAGGATATTTACGTAGCTTAAGACCACAGATTCATTCTGTACCAAACGTTTTTCACTTATTTAAGATCCTTCAGCCTTTAGCATCCCATCACACAACAAATTCTAATATCAACACTGCCACTCTCTCTTTCTGTTTAAACCACACGAATCAAAAAATACTTCCATTCTTTGGGAAGGGGACATGGCATTTACACTCTTTCACTATCAACCTTAACCTTACATCGCATTTTTATCTGCACTACTGGACACACGAACCTGTACTTCATATACTACTAAGGGTTCTCAAGTACCTATTACTCTTTTCAAAATTTCCTCTATACCAAAGTTAAATTCTGTACTTTATTTTACTCATTGCTAACAAGGAATAATTTCATGGGGTCTTTGGGGTACCTTCCAAAAAGATTTTTTACTATGTGTTTCCTAATCTTACACTTACAAAGAACCATAAATTATTCAATTCTTCCTTCCACCATCATTGAATCTCATTAAGGGGCAACCTAATTTATATCAAATACCAACAGCCATCATACTCTTCTCTCCTTTAATAATTTTCTAATTATCTAAAAATGGGTAAAATATCTCTCGACCAGAAAACGCCACACATTTGTCAATACACAACCATGAATTTCGTTAAAAAAATTAACCATCCACATTCCATTACTAACCACCAGTCATCATACTCTGTTTCAAGTTCCTTCAACTCAGCTACTGCTTTCATACTACAACCGTGTCGTTCACAAAAATGTATCTCAATCTCTTTATCATCTTTCAATTTGCTACACACACCAGTATACCAGACCTTGTTTTCGGTATTTGGGCTTTTACAGCCTATCTCGTCCCACTACACCACGTATACTGACATTAAAACTTCCAAACACTCCAGGACTCACTCCAAACAAATCTTAATGAATACCATGCTTTTCGGACAATCCTGTCAACTGACTTGAATTATTGTACGCTACTTTACTCATTAATAAGGGGGAATAACCATTTCAAAGGGACCTCACAGTGCCAACACTTTCTCACTTAAACACCTCCACATTATGGATACCTTCCACTCAACGACATTTTTTCTATACCAAACGACAGACACACCTCTTCACCAAGAAACCTTCACCACAGGTCATTTCAATTGCGTTTCTCTCTGCTATTGCTCTCATTCAGGATATTTACGTAGCTTAAGACGACAGAATCATTCTGTACCAAACGTTTTTCACTTATTTAAGATCCTTCAGCCTTTCGCATCCCATCACACAACAAATTCTAATATCAACACTGCCACACTCCCTTTCTCTTTAAACCACGCCAATCAAAAAATACTTCCATTCTTTGGGAAGGGGACATGGCATTTACACTCTTTCACTATCAACCATAACCTTACATCGCATTTTTATCTGCACTACTGGACACACGAACCTGTACTTCATATATTACTAAGGGGATCTAAAGTACCTATTACTCTTTTCACAATTTCCTCTATACCAAAGTCAAATTCTGTATTTTACTCATTGCTAACAAGGAATAATTTCATGGGGTCTTTAAGGTACCTTCCAAAAGGATTTTTTACAATGGGTTTCCTAATCTTACACTTACATAGTACCATAAATTTTTCTATTCTTCCTTCCACCATCCTTGACTCTCATTAAGGGGCAACCTAATTTATATCAAATACCAACAGCCATCATACTCTTCTCTCCTCTTAATAATTTTCTAATTATCTAAAGATGGGTAAAATATCTCTCGACCAGAAAACGCCACACATTTGTCAATACACAACCATAAATTTTGTAAAAAAAATTAACCATTACACACTGCATTACTAACCACCAGTGATCATACTCTGTTTCAAGTTCCTTCAACTCAGCTATTGCTTTCAATCTACAACCGTGTCGTTCACAAAAATCTATCTCAATCTCATTATCATCTTTCAATTTGATCCCACACCAGTATACCAAACCTTGTTTCAGGTATTTGGGCTCTTACAGCCTATCTCGTCCCATTACACCACATATACTGACATTAAAACTTCCAAACACTCCAGGACTCACTCCAAACAAATCTTAATGAATACCATGCTTTTCGGACAATCCTGTCAACTGACTGGAATTATTGTACGCTACTTTACTCATTACAAAGGGGGGATAACCATTTCAAAGGGACCTCACAGTTCCAACACTTTCTCACTTAAACACCTCCACATTATGGATACCTTCCACTCAACGACATTTTTTCTATACCAAACGACAGACACACCTCTTCACCAAGAAACCTTCACCACAGATCATTTCAATTGTCTTTCTCGCTGCTATTGCTCTTATTCAGGATATTTACGTAGCTTAAGACCACAGATTCATTCTGTACCAAACGTTTTTCACTTATTTAAGATCCTTCAGCCTTTCTCATCCCATCACACAACAAATTCTAATATCAACACTGCCACTCTTTCTTTCTGTTTAAACCACACCAATCAAAAAATACTTCCATTTTTTGGGAAGGGGACATGGCATTTACACTCTTTCACTATCAACCTTAACCTTACATCGCATTTTTATCTGCACTACTGGACACACGAACCTGTACTTCGTATACTACTAAGGGGATCTCAAGTACCTATTACTCTTTTCACAATTTCTTCTATACCAAAGTCAAATTCTGTACTTTATTTTACTCATTGCTAACAAGGAATAATTTCATGGGGTCTTTGGGGTACCTTCCAAAAGGATTTTTTACTATGGGTTTCCTAATCGTACACTTACAAAGAACCATAAATATTTCAATTCTTCCTTCCACCATCATTGAATCTTATTAAGGGTCAACCTAATTTATATCAAATACCAACAGCCATCATACTCTTCTCTCCTCTTAATAATTTTCTAATTATCTAAAAATGGGTAAAATATCTCTCTACCAGAAAACGCCACACATTTGTCAATACACAACCATAAATTTTGTTAAAAAAATTAACCATTACACATTGCATTACTAACCACCAGTCATCATACTCTGTTTCAAGTTCCTTCAACTAAGCTATTGCTTTCATTCTACAACCGTGTCGTTCACAAAAATCTATCTCAATCTCATTATCATCTTTCAATTTGATGCCACACCAGTATACCAAACCTTGTTTCAGGTATTTGGGCTCTTACAGCCTATCTCGTCCCATTATACCACATATACTGACATTAAAACTTCCAAACACTCCAGATCTCACTCCAAACAAATCTTAATGAATACCATGCTTTTCGGACAATCCTGTCAACTGACTGGAATTATTGTACGCTACTTTACTCATTACAAAGGGGGGATAACCATTTCAAAGGGACCTCACAGTTCCAACACTTTCTCACTTAAACACCTCCACATTATGGATACCTTCCACTCAACGACATTTTTTCTATACCAAACGACAGACACACCTCTTCACCAAGAAACCTTCACCACAGATCATTTCAATTGTCTTTCTCGCTGCTATTGCTCTCATTGAGGATATTTACGTAGCTTAAGACCACAGATTCATTCTGTACCAAACGTTTTTCACTTATTTAAGATCCTTCAGCCTTTAGCATCCCATCACACAACAAATTCTAATATCAACACTGCCACTCTCTCTTTCTGTTTAAACCACACGAATCAAAAAATACTTCCATTCTTTGGGAAGGGGACATGGCATTTACACTCTTTCACTATCAACCTTAACCTTACATCGCATTTTTATCTGCACTACTGGACACACGAACCTGTACTTCATATACTACTAAGGGTTCTCAAGTACCTATTACTCTTTTCACAATTTCCTCTATACCAAAGTTAAATTCTGTACTTTATTTTACTCATTGCTAACAAGGAATAATTTCATGGGGTCTTTGGGGTACCTTCCAAAAGGATTTTTTACTATGGGTTTCCTAATCTTACACTTACAAAGTACCATAAATTTTTCAATTCTTCCTTCCACCATCATTGAATCTCATTAAGGGGCAACCTGATTTATATCAAATACCAACAGCCATCATACTCTTCTCTCCTCTTAATAATTTTCTAATTATCTAAAAATGGGTAAAATATCTCTCTACCAGAAAACACCACACATTTGTCAATACACAACCATGAATTTTGTTAAAAAAATTAACTATCCACATTCCATTACTAACCACCAGTCATCATACTCTGTTTCAAGTTCCTTCAACTCAGCTACTGCTTTCATTCTACAACCGTGTCGTTCACAAAAATCTATCTCAATCTCATTATCATCTTTCAATTTGATGCCACACTAGTATAACAAACCTTGTTTCAGGTATTTGGGCTCTTACAGCCTATCTCGCCCCATTACACCACATATACTGACATTAAAACTTCCAAAGACTCCAGGACTCACTCCAAACAAATCTTAATGAATACCATGCTTTTCGGACAATCCTGTCAACTGACTTGAATTATTGTACGCTACTTTGCTCATTACTAAGGGGGAATAACCATTTCAAAGGGACCTCACAGTGCCAACACTTTCTCACTTAAACACCTCCACATTATGGATATCTTCCAGTCAACGACATTTTTTCTATACCAAACGACAGACACACCTCTTCACCAAGAAACCTTCACCACAGGTCATTTCAGTTGTCTTTCTCTCTGCTATTGCTCTCATTCAGGATATTTACGTAGCTTAAGAACACAGATTCATTCTGTACCAAACGTTTTTCACTTATTTAAGATCTTTCACCCTTTCGCAACCCATCACACAACAAATTCTAATATCAACAATGCCACTCTCTCTTTCTCTTTAAACCACACCAATCAAAAAATACTTCCATTCTTTGGGAAGGGAACATGGCATTTACACTCTTTCACTATCAACCTTAACCTTACATCGCATTTTTATCTGCACTACTGGACACACGAACCTGTACTTCATATACTACTAAGGGGATCTCAGGTAGATATTACTCTTTTCACAATTTCCTCTCTACCAAAGTCAAATTCTGTACCTTATGTTACTCATCACTAACAAGGAATAATTTCATGGGGTCTTTGGGGTACCTACCAAAAGGATTTTTTACTATGGGTTTCCTAATCTTACACTTACACAGTACAATAAATTTTTCAATTCTTCCTTCCACCAGCAATGAATCTCATCAAGGGGCAACCTAATTTATATCAAATACCAACAGCCATCATACTCTTCTCTCCTCTTAATAAATTTCTAATTATGTAAAGGTAGGTAAAATATGTCTCTACCAGAAAACGCCACGTAATTGTCAATACACAACCATGAATTTGGTTAAAAGAATTAACCATCCATATTCCATTACTAACCACCAGTCATCATACTCTGTTTCAAGTTCCTTTAACTCAGCCACTACTTGCATTCTACAACCGTGTCATTCACAAAAATCTATCTCAATCTCATTATCATTTTTCAATTTTCTACACACACTAGTATACCAAACCTTGTTTCAGGTATTTGGGCTCTTACAGCCTATCTCGTCCCATTACACCACATATACTGACATTAAAACTTCCAAACACTCCAGGACTCACCCCAAACAAATCTTAATGAATACCATGCTTTTCGGACAATCCTGTCAACTGACTTGAATTATTGTACGCTACTTTACTCATTACTAAGGGGGAATAACCATTTCAAAGGGACCTCACAGTTCCAACACTTTTCTCACTTAAACACCTCCACATTATGGATACCTTCCACTCAACAACATTTTTTCTATACCAAACGATAGACACACCTCTTCACCAAGAAACCTTCACCACAGGTCATTTCAATTGCCTTTCTCTCTGCTATTGCTCTCATTCAGGATATTTACGTAGCTTAAGACCACAGATTCATTCTGTACCAAACGTTTTTCACTTATTTAAGATCCTTCAGCCTTTCGCAACCCATCACCCACAAAATTCTAATATCAACACTGCCACTCTCTCTTTCTGTTTAAACCACACCAATCAAAAAATACTTCAATTCTTTGGGATGGGAACATGGCATTTACACTCTTTCACTATCAACCTTAACCTTACATCGCATTTTTATCTGCACTACTGGACACACGAACCTGTACTTCATATACTACTAGGGGGATCTCAAGTACCTATTACTCTTTTCACAATTTCTTCTATACCAAAGTCAAATTCTGTACTTTATTTTACTCATTGCTAACAAGGAATAATTTCATGGGGTCTTTGGGGTATCTTCCAAAAGGATTTTTTACTATGGGTTTACTAATCTTACACTTACAAAGTACCATAAATTTGTCAATTCTTCCTTCCACCATCATTGAATCTCATTAAGGGGCAACCTAATTTATATCAAATACCAACAGCCATCATACTCTTCTCTCCTCTTAATAATTTTCTAATTATGTAAATGTGGGTAAAATATCTCTCTACCAGGAAACGCCACACATTTGTCAATACACAACCATGAATTTCGTTAAAAAAATTAACCATCCACATTCCATTACTAACCACCAGTCAACATACACTGTTTCAAGTTCCTTCAACTCAGCTACTGCTTTCATTCTACAACCGTGTCGTTCACAAAAATCTATCTCAACCTCATTATCATCTTTTAATTTGCTACACACACCAGTATACCAAACCTTGTTTCAGGTATTTGGGCTCTTACAGCCTATCTCGTCCCATTACACCACATATACTGACATTAAAACTTCCAAACACTCCAGGACTCACTCCAAACAAATCTTAATCAATACCATGCTTTTCGGACAATCCTGTCAACTGACTTGAATTATTGTACACTACTTTACTCATTACTAAGGGGAATAACCATTTCAAAGGGACCTCACAGTTCCAACACTTTCTCACTTAAACACCTCCACATTATGGATACCTTCCACTCAACGACATTTTTTCTATACCAAACGACAGACACACATCTTCACCAAGAAACCTTCACCACAGGTCATTTCAATTGTCTTTCTCTCTGCTATAGCTCTCATACAGGATATTTACGTAGCTTAAGACCACAGATTCATTCTGTACCAAACGTTTTTTACTTATTTAAGATCCTTCAGCCTTTCGCAACCCATCACACAACAAATTCAAATATCAACACTGCCACTCTCTCTTTCTCTTTAAACCACACCAATCAAAAAATACTTCCATTCATTGGGAAGGGGACATGGCATTTACACTCTTTCACTATCAACCTTAACCTTACATCGCACTTTTATCTCCACTACTGGACACACGAACCTGTACTTCATATACTACTAAGGAGATCTCAGATAGATATTACTCTTTTCACAATTTCCTCTATACCAAAGTCAAGTTCTGTACTTTATTTTACTAACTGCTAACAAGGAATAATTTATGGGGTCTTTGGGGTACCTACCAAAAGGATTTTTTACTATGGGTTTCCTAATCTTACACTTACAAAGTACCATAAATTTTTCAATTCTTCCTTCCACCATTTTGAATCTCGTCAAGGGGAAACCTAATTTGTATCAAATACCAACAGCCATCATACTCTTCTCTCCTCTTAATAATTTTCTAATTATCTAAAAATGGGTAAAATATCTCTCTACCAAAAAACGCCACATATTTGTCAATAAAAACCATGAATTTCATTAAAAAAATTAACCATACACATTGCATTATTAACCACCAGTCTTCATACTCTGTTTCAAGTACCTTCAACTCAGCTATTCCTTTCATTCTACAACCGTGTCGTTCACAAAAATCTATCTCAATCTCATTTTCATCTTTCAATTTGCTACACACACCAGTATACCAAACCTTGTTTTAGGTATTTGGGCTCTTACAGCCTATCTCGTCCCATTACACCACATATACTGACATTAAAACTTCCAAACACTCCAGGACTCACTCCAAACAAATCTTAATGAATACCATGCTTTTCGGACAATCCTGTCAACTGACTTGAATTATTGTACGCTACTTTACTCATTACTAAGGGGGAATAACCATTTCAAAGGGACCTCACAGTTCCAACACTTTCTCACTTAAACACCTCCACATTATGGATACCTTGCACTCAACGACATTTTTTCTATACCAAACGACAGACACACCTCTTCACCAAGAAACCTTCACCACAGGTCATTTCAATTGACTTTCTCTCTCCTATTGCTCTCATTCAGGATATTTACGTAGCTTAAGACCACAGATTCATTCTGTACCAAACGTTTTTCACTTATTCAAGATCCTTCAGCATTTCTCATCCCATCACACAACAAATTCGAATATCAACACTGCCACACTCCCTTTCTCTTTAAACCACACCAATCAAAAAATACTTCCATTCTTTGGGAAGGGGACATGGCATTTACACTCTTTCACTATCAACCTTAACCTTACATTGCATTTTTATCTGCACTACTGGACACACGAACCTGTACTTCATATACTACTAAGGGGATCTCAAGTACCTATTACTCTTTTCACAATTTCCTGTATACCAAAGTCAAATTCTGTACTTTATTTTACTCATTGGTAACAAGGAATAATTTCATGGGTTCTTTGGGGTACCTTCCAAAAGGATTTTTTACTATGTGTTTCCTAATCTTACACTTACAAAGTACCATCAATTTTTCAATTCTTCCTTCCACCATTATTGAATCTCATTAAGGGGCAACCTAATTTATATCAAATACCAACAGCCATCATACTCTTCTCTCCTCTTAATAATTTTCTAATTATGTAAAGGTGGGTAAAATATCTCTCTACCAGAAAACGCCACACATTTCTCAATACACAACCATGAATTTCGTTAAAAAAATTAACCATCCACATTCCATTACTAACCACCAGTCATCATACTCTGTTTCAAGTGCCCTCAACTCAGCTACTGCTTTCAATCTACAACCGTGTCGTTCACAAAAATCTATCTCAATCTCATTATCATCTTTCAATTTGCTACACACACCAGTATACCAAACCTTGTTTCAGGTATTTGGGCTCCTACAGCCTATCTCGTCCCATTACACCACATATACCGACATTAAAACTTCCAAACACTCCAGGACTCACTCCAAACAAATCTTAATGAATACCATGCTTTTCGGACAATCCTGTCAACTGACTTGAATTATTGTACGCTACTTTACTCATTACTAAGGGGGAATAACCATTTCAAAGGCACCTCACAGTTCCAACACTTACTCACTTAAACACCTCCACATTATGGATACCTTCCACTCAACGACATTTTTTCTATACCAAACGATAGACACACCTCTTCACCAAGAAACCCTCACCACAGGTCATTTCAATTGTCTTTCTCTCAGCTATTTCTCTCATTCAGGATATTTAGGTAGCTTAAGACCAAAGATTCATTCTGTACCAAACGTTTTTCACTTATTTAAGTTCCTTCAGCCTTTCACAACCCATCACACAACAAATTCTAATATCAACACTGCCACACTCTCTTTCTCTTTAAACCACACCAATCAAAAAATACTTCCATTCTTTGGGAAGGGGACATGGCATTTACACTCTGTCACTATCAACCTTAACCTTACATTGCATTTTTATCTGCACTACTGGACACACGAACCTGTACTTCATATACTACTAAGGGGATCTCGGGTACCTATTACTCTTTTCACAATTTCCTCTATACCAAAGTCAAATTCTGTACTTTATTTTACTCATTGCTAACAAGGAAGAATTTCATGGGGTTTTTGGGGTACCTTCCAAGAGGATTTTTTACTATGGGTTTCCTAATCTTACACTTACAAAGTACCATAAATTTTTCAATTCTTCCTTCCACCATCATTGAATCTCATTAAGGGGCAACCTAATTTATATCAAATACCAACAGCCATCATACTCTTCTCTCCTCTTAATAATTTTCTAATTATCTAAAAATGGGTAAAATATCTCTCTACTAGAAAACGCCACACATTTGTCAATACACAACCATGAATTTCATTAAAAAATTAACCATCCACATTCCATTACTAACCACCAGTCATCATACTCTGTTTCAAGTTCCTTCAACTCAGCTACTGCTTTCATTCTACAACCGTGTCGTTCACAAAAATCATTCTCAATCTCTTCATCATCTTTCAATTTGCTACACACACCAGTATACCAAACCTTGTTTCAGGTATTTGGGATCTTACAGCCTATCTCGTCCCATTACACCACATATACTGACATTAAAACTTCCAAACACTCCAGGACACGCTCCAAACAAATCTTATTGAATACCATGCTTTTCGGACAATCCTGTCAACTGACTTGAATTATTGTACGCTACTTTACTCATTACTAAGTGGGAATAACCATTTCAAAGGGACCTCACAGTTCCAACACTTTCTCACTTAAACACCTCCACATTATGGATACCTTCCACTCAACGACATTTTTTCTATACCAAACGACAGACACACCTCTTCACCAAGAAACCTTCACCACAGGTCATTTCAATTGTCTTTCTCTCTGCTATAGCTCTCATACAGGATATTTACGTAGCTTAAGACCACAGATTCATTCTGTACCAAACGTTTTTTACTTATTTAAGATCCTTCAGCCTTTCGCAACCCATCACACAACAAATTCAAATATCAACACTGCCACTCTCTCTTTCTCTTTAAACCACACCAATCAAAAAATACTTCCATTCATTGGGAAGGGGACATGGCATTTACACTCTTTCACTATCAACCTTAACCTTACATCGCACTTTTATCTCCACTACTGGACACACGAACCTGTACTTCATATACTACTAAGGGGATCTCAAGTACCTATTACTCTTTTCACAATTTCCTCTATACCAAAGTCAAGTTCTGTACTTTATTTTACTAACTGCTAACAAGGAATAATTTATGGGGTCTTTGGGGTACCTACCAAAAGGATTTTTTACTATGGGTTTCCTAATCTTACACTTACAAAGTACCATAAATTTTTCAATTCTTCCTTCCACCATTTTGAATCTCGTCAAGGGGCAACCTAATTTGTATCAAATACCAACAGCCATCATACTCTTCTCTCCTCTTAATAATTTTCTAATTATCTAAAAATGGGTAAAATATCTCTCTACCAAAAAACGCCACATATTTGTCAATAAAAACCATGAATTTCATTAAAAAAATTAACCATACACATTGCATTATTAACCACCAGTCTTCATACTCTGTTTCAAGTACCTTCAACTCAGCTATTCCTTTCATTCTACAACCGTGTCGTTCACAAAAATCTATCTCAATCTCATTTTCATCTTTCAATTTGCTACACACACCAGTATACCAAACCTTGTTTTAGGTATTTGGGCTCTTACAGCCTATCTCGTCCCATTACACCACATATACTGACATTAAAACTTCCAAACACTCCAGGACTCACTCCAAACAAATCTTAATGAATACCATGCTTTTCGGGCAATCCTGTCAACTGACTTGAATTATTGTACGCTACTTTACTCATTACTAAGGGGGAATATCCATTTCAAAGGGACCTCACAGTTCCAACACTTTCTCACTTAAACACCTCCACATTATGGATACCTTGCACTCAACGACATTTTTTCTATACCAAACGACAGACACACCTCTTCACCAAGAAACCTTCACCACAGGTCATTTCAATTGACTTTCTCTCTCCTATTGCTCTCATTCAGGATATTTACGTAGCTTAAGACCACAGATTCATTCTGTACCAAACGTTTTTCACTTATTCAAGATCCTTCAGCATTTCTCATCCCATCACACAACAAATTCGAATATCAACACTGCCACACTCCCTTTCTCTTTAAACCACACCAATCAAAAAATACTTCCATTCTTTGGGAAGGGGACATGGCATTTACACTCTTTCACTATCAACCTTAACCTTACATTGCATTTTTATCTGCACTACTGGACACACGAACCTGTACTTCATATACTACTAAGGGGATCTCAGGTACCTATTACTCTTTTCACGATTTCCTGTATACCAAAGTCAAATTCTGTACTTTATTTTACTCATTGGTAACAAGGAATAATTTCATCGGGTCTTTGGGGTACCTTCCAAAAGGATTTTTTACTATGTGTTTCCTAATCTTACACTTACAAAGTACCATCAATTTTTCAATTCTTCCTTCCACCATTATTGAATCTCATTAAGGGGCAACCTAATTTATATCAAATACCAACAGCCATCATACTCTTCTCTCCTCTTAATAATTTTCTAATTATGTAAAGGTGGGTAAAATATCTCTCTACCAGAAAACGCCACACATTTCTCAATACACAACCATGAATTTCGTTAAAAAAATTAACCATCCACATTCCATTACTAACCACCAGTCATCATACTCTGTTTCAAGTGCCCTCAACTCAGCTACTGCTTTCAATCTACAACCGTGTCGTTCACAAAAATCTATCTCAATCTCATTATCATCTTTCAATTTGCTACACACACCAGTATACCAAACCTTGTTTCAGGTATTTGGGCTCTTACAGCCTATCTCGTCCCATTACACCACATATACTGACATTAAAACTTCCAAACACTCCAGGACTCACTCCAAACAAATCTTAATGAATACCATGCTTTTCGGACAATCCTGTCAACTGACTTGAATTATTGTATGCTACTTTACTCATTACTAAGGGGGAATAACCATTTCAAAGGCACCTCACAGTTCCAACACTTTCTCACTTAAACACCTCCACATTATGGATACCTTCCACTCAACGACATTTTTTCTATACCAAACGATAGACACACCTCTTCACCAAGAAACCCTCACCACAGGTCATTTCAATTGTCTTTCTCTCTGCTATTGCTGTCATTCAGGGTATTCACATAGCTTAAGACCACATATTCATTCTGTACCAAACGTTTTTCACTTATTTAAGATCCTTCAGCCTTTATCATCCCATCACACAACAAATTGTAATATCAACACTGCCACTCTCAGTTTCTCCTTAAACCACACCAATCAAAAAATACTTCCACTCTTTGGGAAGGGGACATGGCATTTACACTCTTTCACTATCAACCTTAACCTTACATCGCATTTTTATCTGCACTACTGGACACACGAACCTGTACTTCATATACTACTGAGGGGATCTCAGGTACCTATTACTCTTTTCACAACTTCCTCTATGCCAAAGTCAAATTGTGTACTTTATTTTACTCATTGCTAACAAGGAATAATTTCATGGGGTCTTTGGGGTACCTTCCAAAAGGATTTTTTACTATGGGTTTCCTAATCTTACACTTACAAAGTACCATACATTTTTCAATTCTTCCTTCCACCATCATTGAATCTCATTAAGGGGCAACCTAATTTATATCAACTACCAACAGCCATCATACTCTACTCTCCTCTTAATAATTTTCTAATTATCTAAAAATGGGTAAAATATCTCTCTACCAGAAAACGCCACACATTTGTCAATACCCAACCATGAATTTCATTAAAAAAAAATTAACCATCCACATTCCATTACCAACCTCCAGTCATCATACTCTGTTTCAAGTTCCTTCAACTCAGCTACTGCTTTCATTCTACAACCGTGTCGTTCACAAAAATCTATCTCAATCTCATTATCATCTTTCAATTTGCTACACACACCAGTATACCAAACCTTGTTTCAGGTATTTGGGCTCTTACAGCCTATCTCGTCCCATTACACCACATATACTGACATTAAACCTTCCAAACACTCCAGGACTCACTCCAAACAAATCTTAATGAATACCATGCTTTTCGGACAATCCTGTCAACTGACTTGAATTATTGTACGCTACTTTACTCATTACTAAGGGGGAATAACCATTTCAAAGGCACCTCACAGTTCCAACACTTTCTCACTTAAACACCTCCACATTATGGATACCTTCCACTCAACGACATTTTTTCTATACCAAACGACAGACACACCTCTTCACCAAGAAACCTTCACCACAGGTCATTTCAATTGTCTTTCTCTCTGCTATTGCTCTCATTCAGGGTATTTACATAGCTTAAGGCCACAGATTCATTCTGTACCAAACGTTTTTCACTTATTTAAGATCCTTCAGCCTTTATCATCCCATCACACAACAAATTGTAATATCAACACTGCCACTCTCTCTTTCTCCTTAAACCACACCAATCAAAAAATACTTCCACCCTTTGGGAAGGGGACATGGCATTTACACTCTTTCACTATCAACCTTAACCTTACATCGCATTTTTATCTGCACTACTGGACACACGAACCTGTACTTCATATACTACTGAGGGGATCTCAGGTACCTATTACTCTTTTCACAATTTCCTCTATGCCAAAGTCAAATTGTGTACTTTATTTTACTCATTGCTAACAAGGAATAATTTCATGGGGTCTTTGGGGTACCTTCCAAAAGGATTTTTTACTATGGGTTTCCTAATCTTACACTTACAAAGTACCATAAATTTTTCAATTCTTCCTTCCACCATTTTGAATCTCGTCAAGGGGCAACCTAATTTGTATCAAATACCAACAGCCATCATACTCTTCTCTCCTCTTAATAATTTTCTAATTATCTAAAAATGGGTAAAATATCTCTCTACCAAAAAACGCCACATATTTGTCAATAAAAACCATGAATTTCATTAAAAAAATTAACCATACACATTGCATTATTAACCACCAGTCTTCATACTCTGTTTCAAGTACCTTCAACTCAGCTATTCCTTTCATTCTACAACCGTGTCGTTCACAAAAATCTATCTCAATCTCATTTTCATCTTTCAATTTGCTACACACACCAGTATACCAAACCTTGTTTTAGGTATTTGGGCTCTTACAGCCTATCTCGTCCCATTACACCACATATACTGACATTAAAACTTCCAAACACTCCAGGACTCACTCCAAACAAATCTTAATGTATACCATGCTTTTCGGGCAATCCTGTCAACTGACTTGAATTATTGTACGCTACTTTACTCATTACTAAGGGGGAATAACCATTTCAAAGGGACCTCACAGTTCCAACACTTTCTCACTTAAACACCTCCACATTATGGATACCTTGCACTCAACGACATTTTTTCTATACCAAACGACAGACACACCTCTTCACCAAGAAACCTTCACCACAGGTCATTTCAATTGACTTTCTCTCTCCTATTGCTCTCATTCAGGATATTTACGTAGCTTAAGACCACAGATTCATTCTGTACCAAACGTTTTTCACTTATTCAAGATCCTTCAGCATTTCTCATCCCATCACACAACAAATTCGAATATCAACACTGCCACACTCCCTTTCTCTTTAAACCACACCAATAAAAAAATACTTCCATTCTTTGGGAAGGGGACATGGCATTTACACTCTTTCACTATCAACCTTAACCTTACATTGCATTTTTATCTGCACTACTGGACACACGAACCTGTACTTCATATACTACTAAGGGGATCTCAAGTACCTATTACTCTTTTCACAATTTCCTGTATACCAAAGTCAAATTCTGTACTTTATTTTACTCATTGGTAACAAGGAATAATTTCATGGGGTCTTTGGGGTACCTTCCAAAAGGATTTTTTACTATGTGTTTCCTAATCTTACACTTACAAAGTACCATCAATTTTTCAATTCTTCCTTCCACCATTATTGAATCTCATTAAGGGGCAACCTAATTTATATCAAATACCAACAGCCATCATACTCTTCTCTCCTCTTAATAATTTTCTAATTATCTAAAAATGGGTAAAATATCTCTCTACCAGAAAACGCCACTCATTTGTCAATACCCAACCATGAGTTTCATTAAAAAAAATTAACCATCCACATTCCATTACCAACCTCCAGTCATCATACTCTGTTTCAAGTTCCTTCAACTCAGCTACTGCTTTCATTCTACAACCGTGTCGTTCACAAAAATCTATCTCAATCTCATTATCATCTTTCAATTTGCTACACACACCAGTATACCAAATCTTGTTTCAGGTATTTGGGCTCTTACAGCCTATCTCGTCCCATTACACCACATATACTGACATTAAACCTTCCAAACACTCCAGGACTCACTCCAAACAAATCTTAATGAATACCATGCTTTTCGGACAATCCTGTCAACTGACTTGAATTATTGTACGCTACTTTACTCATTACTAAGGGGGAATAACCATTTCAAAGGGACCTCACAGTTCCAACACTTTCTCACTTAAGCACATCCACATTATGGATACCTTCCACTCAACAACATTTTTTCTATACCAAACGACAGACACACCTCTTCACCAAGAATCCTTCACCACAGGTCATTTCAATTGCCTTTCTCTCTGCTATTGCTCTCATTCAGGATATTTACGTAGCTTAAGACCACAGATTCATTCTGTACCAAACGTTATTCACTTATTTAAGATCCTTCAGCCTTTCGCAACCCATCACCCAACAAATTCTAATATCAACACTGCCACTCTCTCTTTCTGTTTAAACCACACCAATCAAAATATACTTCAATTCTTTGGGATGGGAACATGGCATTTACACTCTTTCACTATCAACCTTAACCTTACATTGCAATTTTATCTGCACTACTGGACACACGAACCTGTACTTCATATACTACTAAGGGGATCTCAAGTACCTATTACTCTTTTCACAATTTCTTCTATACCAAAGTCAAATTCTGTACTTTATTTTACTCATTGCTAACAAGGAATAATTTCATGGGGTCTTTGGGGTATCATCCAAAAGGATTTTTTACTATGGGTTTACTAATCTTACACTTACAAAGTACCATAAATTTGTCAATTCTTCCTTCCACCATCATTGAATCTCATTAAGGGGCAACCTAATTTATATCAAATACCAACAGCCATCATACTCTTCTCTCCTCTTAATAATTTTCTAATTATCTAAAAATGGGTAAAATATCTCTCTACCAGAAAACGCAACACATTTGTCAATACACAACCATGAATTTCGTTAAAAAAATTAACCATCCACATTCCATTACTAACCACCAGTCAACATACGCTGTTTCAAGTTCCTTCAACTCAGCTACTGCTTTCATTCTACAACCGTGTCGTTCACAAAAATCTATCTCAACCTCATTATCATCTTTCAATTTGCTACACACACCAGTATACCAAATCTTGTTTCAGGTATTTGGGCTCTTACAGCCTATCCGTCCCATTACACCACATATACTGACATTAAAACTTCCAAACACTCCAGGACTCACTCCAAACAAATCTTAATCAATACCATGCTTTTCGGACAATCCTGTCAACTGACTTGAATTATTGTACGCTACTTTACTCATTACTAAGGGGGAATAACCATTTCAAAGTGACCTCACAGTTCCAACACTTTCTCACTTAAACACCTCCACATTATGGATACCTTCCAGTCAACGACATTTTTTCTATACCAAACGATAGACACAGCTCTTCACCAATAAACTTTCACCACAGGTCATTTCAATTGTCTTTCCCTCTGCTATTGCTCTCATTCAGGATATTTACGTAGCTTAAGACCACAGATTCATTCTGTACCAAACGTTTTTCACTTATTTAAGATCCTTCAGCCTTTCGCAACCCATCACACAACAAATTCTAATATCAACACTGCCACACTCTCTTTCTCTTTAAACCACACCAATCAAAAAATACTTCCATTCTTTGGGAAGGGGACATGGCATTTACACTCTGTCACTATCAACCTTAACCTTACATCGCATTTTTATCTGCACTACTGGACACACGAACCTGTACTTCATATACTACTAAGGGGATCTCGGGTACCTATTACTCTTTTCACAATTTCCTCTATACCAAAGTCAAGTTCTGTACTTTATTTTACTAACTGCTAACAAGGAATAATTTATGGGGTCTTTGGGGTACCTACCAAAAGGATTTTTTACTATGGGTTTCCTAATCTTACACTTACAAAGTACCATAAATTTTTCAATTCTTCCTTCCACCATTTTGAATCTCGTCAAGGGGCAACCTAATTTGTATCAAATACCAACAGCCATCATACTCTTCTCTCCTCTTAATAATTTTCTAATTATCTAAAAAAGGGTAAAATATCTCTCTACCAGAAAACGCCACATATTTGTCAATAAAAACCATGAATTTCATTAAAAAAATTAACCATACACATTGCATTATTAACCACCAGTCTTCATACTCTGTTTCAAGTACCTTCAACTCAGCTATTCCTTTCATTCTACAACCGTGTCGTTCACAAAAATCTATCTCAATCTCATTTTCATATTTCAATTTGCTACACACACCAGTATACCAAACCTTGTTTTAGGTATTTGGGCTCTTACAGCCTATCTCGTCCCATTACACCACATATACTGACATTAAAATTTCCAAACACTCCAGGACTCACTCCAAACAAATCTTAATGAATACCATGCTTTTCGGGCAATCCTGTCAACTGACTTGAATTATTGTACGCTACTTTACTCATTACTAAGGGGGAATAACCATTTCAAAGGGACCTCACAGTTCCAACACTTTCTCACTTAAACACCTCCACATTATGGATACCTTGCACTCAACGACATTTTTTCTATACCAAACGACAGACACACCTCTTCACCAAGAAACCTTCACCACAGGACATTTCAATTGACTTTCTCTCTCCTATTGCTCTCATTCAGGATATTTACATAGCTTAAGACCACAGATACATTCTGTACCAAACGTTTTTCACTTATTCAAGATCCTTCAGCATTTCTCATCCCATCACACAACAAATTCGAATATCAACCATGCCACACTCCCTTTCTCTTTAAACCACACCAATCAAAAAATACTTCCATTCTTTGGGAAGGGGACATGGCATTTACACTCTTTCACTATCAACCTTAACCTTACATCGCATTTTTATCTGCACTACTGGACACACGAACCAGTACTTCATATACTACTAAGGGGATCTCAGGTAGATATTACTCTTTTCACAATTTCCTCTATACCAAAGTCAAATTCTGTACTTTATTTTACTCAATGCTAACAAGGAATAATTTCATGGCGTCTTTGGGGTACCTTCGAAAAGAATTTTTTACTATGGGTTTCCTAATCTTACACTTACAAAGTACCATAAATTTTTCAATTCTTCCTTCCACCATCATTGAATCTCATTAAGGGGCAACCTAATTTATATCAAATACCAACAGCCATCATACTCTTCTCTCCTCTTAATAATTTTCTAATTATCTAAAAATGGGTAAAATATCTCTCTACCAGAAAACGCCACACATTTGTCAATACCCAACCATGAATTTCATTAAAAAAATTAACCATCCACATTCCATTACAAACCTCCAGTCATCATACTCCTTTTCAAGTTCCTTCAACTCAGCTACTGCTTTCATTCTACAACCGTGTCGTTCACAAAAATCTATCTCAATCTCATTATCATCTTTCAATTTGCTACACACACCAGTATACCAAACCTTGTTTCAGGTATTTGGGCTCTTACAGCCTATCTCGTTCCATTATACCACATATACTGACATTAAAACTACCAAACACTCCAGGACTCACTCCAAACAAATGTTAATGAATACCATGCTTTTCGGACAATCCTGTCAACTGACTTGAATTATTGTACGCTACTTTACTCATTACTAAGGGGGAATAACCATTTCAAAGGCACCTCACAGTTCCAACACTTTCTCACTTAAACACCTCCACATTATGGATACCTTCCACTCAACGACATTTTTTCTATACCAAACGACAGACACACCTCTTCACCAAGAAACCTTCACCACAGGTCATTTCAATTGTCTTTCTCTCCTATTGCTCTCATTCAGGATATTTACGTAGCTTAACACCACAGATTCATTCTGTAACAAACGTTTTTCACTTATTTAAGATCCTTCAGCCATTCGGATCTCATCACACAACAAATTCTAATATCAACACTCCCACTCTCTCTTTCTCTTTAAACCACACCAATCAAAAAATACTTCCTTCTTTGGGAAGGGGACATGGCATTTACACTCTTTAACTATCAACCTTAACCTTACATCGCATTTTTATCTGCACTACTGGACACACCAACCTGTACTTCATATGCTACTAAGGGGATCTCAAGTACATATTACTCTTTTCACAATTTCCTCTATACCAAAGTCAAATTCTGTACTTTATTTTACTCATTGCTAACAAGGAATAATTTCATGGGAACTTTGGGGTACCTTCCAAAAGGATTTTTTACTATGGGTTTCCTAATCTTACACTTACAAAGTACCATAAATTTTTCAATTCTTCCTTCCACCATCATTGAATCTCATTAAGGGACAACCTAATTTATATCAAATACCAACAGCCATCATACTATACTCTTCTCTCCTCTTAATAATTTTCTAATTATCTAAAAATGGGTAAAATATCTCTCCACCAGAAAACGCCACACATTTGTCAATACACAACCATGAATTTCGTTAAAAAAATTAACCATACACATTCCATTACTAACCACCAGTCATCATACTCTGTTTCAAGTTCCTTCAACTCAGCTACTGCTTTCTTTCTACAACCGTGTCGTTCACAAAAATCTATCTCAATCTCATTATCATCTTTCAATTTCCTACACACACCAGTATACCAAACCTTGTTTCAGGTATTTGGGCTCTTACAGCCTATCTCGTCCCATTACACCACATATACTGACATTAAAACTTCCAAACACTCCAGGACTCACTCCAAACAAATCTTAATGAATACCATGCTTTTCGGACAATCCTGTCAACTGACTTGAATTATTGTACGCTACTTTACTCATTACTAAGGGGGAATAACCATTTCAAAGGGACCTCACAGTTCCAACACTTTCTCACTTAAACACCTCCACATTATGGATACCTTCCACTCAATGACATTTTTTCTATACCAAACGACAGACACACCTCTTCACCAAGAAACCTTCACCACAGGTCATTTCAATTGTCTTTCTCTCTGCTATTGCTCTCATTCAGGATATTTACGTAGCTTAACACCACAGATTCATTCTGTACCAAACGTTTTTCACTTATTTAAGATCCTTCAGCCATTCACATCCCATCACACAACAAATTCTAATATCAACACTGCCACTCTGTCATTCTCTTTAAACCACACCAATCAAAAAATACTTCCATTCTTTGGGAAGGGGACATGGCATTTACACTCTTTCACTATCAACCTTAACCTTACATCGCATTTTTATCTGCACTACTGGACACACGAACCTGTACTTCATATACTACTAAGGGGATCTCAAGTACCTATTACTTTTTTCACAATTTTCTCTATACCAAAGTCAAATTCTGTACTTTATTTTACTCATTGCTAACAAGGAATAATTTCATGGGGTCTTTGGGGTACATCCCAAAAGGATTTTTTACTATGGGTTTCCTAATCTTACACTTACAAAGTACCATAAATATTTCAATTCTTCCTTCCACCATCATTGAATCTCATTAAGGGGCAACCTAATTTATATCAAATACCAACAGCCATCATACTCTTCTCTCCTCTTAATAATTTTTTAAATATCTAAAGGTGGGTAAAATATCTCTCTACCAGAAAACACCACACATTTGTCAATACACAACCATAAATTTTGTTAAAAAAATTAGCCATTACACATTGCATTACTAACCACCAGTCATCATACTCTGTTTCAAGTTCCTTCAACTCAGCTACTGCTTTCATTCTACAACCGTGTCGTTCACAAAAATCTATCTCAATCTCATTATCATCTTTCAATTTGCTACACACACCAGTATACCAAACCTTGTTTCAGGTATTTGGGCTCTTACAGCCTATCTCGTCCCATTACACCACATATACTGACATTAAAACTTCCAAACACTCCAGGACTCACTCCAAACAAATCTTAATGAATACCATGCTTTTTGGACAATCCTGTCAACTGACTTGAATTATTGTACGCTACTTTACTCATTACTAAGGGGGAATAACCATTTCAAAGGGACCTCACAGTTCCAACACTTTCTCACTTAAACACCTCCACATTATGGATACCTTGCACTCAACGACATTTTTTCTATACCAAACGACAGACACACCTCTTCACCAAGAAACCTTCACCACAGGACATTTCAATTGTCTTTCTCTCTCCTATTGCTCTCATTCAGGATATTTACATAGCTTAAGACCACAGATTCATTCTGTACCAAACGTTTTTCACTTATTCAAGATCCTTCAGCATTTCTCATCCCATCACACAACAAATTCGAATATCAACCATGCCACACTCCCTTTCTCTTTAAACCACACCAATCAAAAAATACTTCCATTCTTTGGAAAGGGGACATGGCATTTACACTCTTTCACTATCAACCTTAACCTTACATCGCATTTTTATCTGCACTACTGGACACACGAACCAGTACTTCATATACTACTAAGGGGATCTCAGGTAGATATTACTCTTTTCACAATTTCCTCTATACCAAAGTCAAATTCTGTACTTTATTTTACTCAATGCTAACAAGGAATAATTTCATGGCGTCTTTGGGGTACCTTCGAAAAGAATTTTTTACTATGGGTTTCCTAATCTTACACTTACAAAGTACCATAAATTTTTCAATTCTTCCTTCCACCATCATTGAATCTCATTAAGGGGCAACCTAATTTATATCAAATACCAACAGCCATCATACTCTTCTCTCCTCTTAATAATTTTCTAATTATCTAAAAATGGGTAAAATATCTCTCTACCAGAAAACGCCACACATTTGTCAATACCCAACTATAAATTTCATTAAAAAAATTAACCATCCACATTCCATTACCAACCTCCAGTCATCATACTCCTTTTCAAGTTCCTTCAACTCAGCTACTGCTTTCATTCTACAACCGTGTCGTTCACAAAAATCTATCTCAATCTCATTATCATCTTTCAATTTGCTACACACACCAGTATACCAAACCTTGTTTCAGGTATTTGGGCTCTTACAGCCTATCTCGTTCCATTATACCACATATACTGACATTAAAACTACCAAACACTCCAGGACTCACTCCAAACAAATGTTAATGAATACCATGCTTTTCGGACAATCCTGTCAACTGACTTGAATTATTGTACGCTACTTTACTCATTACTAAGGGGGAATAACCATTTCAAAGGCACCTCACAGTTCCAACACTTTCTCACTTAAACACCTCCACATTATGGATACCTTCCACTCAACGACATTTTTTCTATACCAAACGACAGACACACCTCTTCACCAAGAAACCTTCACCACAGGTCATTTCAATTGTCTTTCTCTCCTATTGCTCTCATTCAAGATATTTACGTAGCTTAACACCACAGATTCATTCTGTAACAAACGTTTTTCACTTATTTAAGATCCTTCAGCCATTCGGATCTCATCACACAACAAATTCTAATATCAACACTCCCACTCTCTCTTTCTCTTTAAACCACACCAATCAAAAAATACTTCCTTCTTTGGGAAGGGGACATGGCATTTACACTCTTTCACTATCAACCTTAACCTTACATCGCATTTTTATCTGCACTACTGGACACACCAACCTGTACTTCATATGCTACTAAGGGGATCTCAAGTACATATTACTCTTTTCACAATTTCCTCTATACCAAAGTCAAATTCTGTACTTTATTTTACTCATTGCTAACAAGGAATAATTTCATGGGGACTTTGGGGTACCTTACAAAAGGATTTTTTACTATGGGTTTCCTAATCTTACACTTACAAAGTACCATAAATTTTTCAATTCTTCCTTCCACCATCATTGAATCTCATTAAGGGCCAACCTAATTTATATCAAATACCAACAGCCATCATACTCTTCTCTCCTCTTAATAATTTTCTAATTATCTAAAAATGGGTAAAATATCTCTCTACCAGAAAACGCCACACATTTGTCAATACACAACCATGAATTTCATTAAAAAAATTAACCATCCACATTCCATTACCAACCTCCAGTTATCATACTCTGTTTCAAGTTCCTTCAACTCAGCTACTGCTTTCATTCTACAACCGTGTCGTTCACTAAAATCTATCTCAATCTCATTATCATCTTTCAATTTGCTACACACACCAGTATACCAAACCTTGTTTCAGGTATTTGGGCTCTTACAGCCTATCTCGTCCCATTACACCACATATACTGACATTATAACTTCCAAACACTCCAGGACTCACTCCAAACAAATCTTAATGAATACCATGCTTTTCGGACAATCCTGTCAACTGACTTGAATTATTGTACGCTACTTTACTCATTACTAAGGGGGAATAACCATTTCAAAGGGACCTCACAGTTCAAACACTTTCTCACCTAAACACCTCCACATTATGGATACCTTCCACTCAACGACAGTTTTTCTGTACCAAACGATAGACACACCTCTTCACCAAGAAACCTTCACCACAGGTCATTTCAATTGTCTTTCTCTCCTATTGCTCTCATTCAGGATATTTACGTAGCTTAACACCACAGATTCATTCTGTAACAAACGTTTTTCACTTATTTAAGATCCTTCAGCCATTCGGATCTCATCACACAACAAATTCTAATATCAACACTCCCACTCTCTCTTTCTCTTTAAACCACACCAATCAAAAAATACTTCCTTCTTTGGGAAGGGGACATGGCATTTACACTCTTTCACTATCAACCTTAACCTTACATCGCATTTTTATCTGCACTACTGGACACACCAACCTGTACTTCATATGCTACTAAGGGGATCTCAAGTACATATTACTCTTTTCACAATTTCCTCTATACCAAAGTCAAATTCTGTACTTTATTTTACTCATTGCTAACAAGGAATAATTTCATGGGGACTTTGGGGTACCTTCCAAAAGGATTTTTTACTATGGGTTTCCTAATCTTACACTTACAAAGTACCATAAATTTTTCAATTCTTCCTTCCACCATCATTGAATCTCATTAAGGGACAACCTAATTTATATCAAATACCAACAGCCATCATACTATACTCTTCTCTCCTCTTAATAATTTTCTAATTATCTAAAAATGGGTAAAATATCTCTCCACCAGAAAACGCCACACATTTGTCAATACACAACCATGAATTTCGTTAAAAAAATTAACCATACACATTCCATTACTAACCACCAGTCATCATACTCTGTTTCAAGTTCCTTCAACTCAGCTACTGCTTTCTTTCTACAACCGTGTCGTTCACAAAAATCTATCTCAATCTCATTATCATCTTTCAATTTCCTACACACACCAGTATACCAAACCTTGTTTCAGGTATTTGGGCTCTTACAGCCTATCTCGTCCCATTACACCACATATACTGACATTAAAACTTCCAAACACTCCAGGACTCACTCCAAACAAATCTTAATGAATACCATGCTTTTTGGACAATCCTGTCAACTGACTTGAATTATTGTACGCTACTTTACTCATTACTAAGGGGGAATAACCATTTCAAAGGGACCTCACAGTTCCAACACTTTCTCACTTAAACACCTCCACATTATGGATACCTTCCACTCAACGACATTTTTTCTATACCAAACGACAGACACACCTCTTCACCAAGAAACCTTCACCACAGGTCATTTCAATTGTCTTTCTCTCTGCTATTGCTCTCATTCAGGATATTTACGTAGCTTAACACCACAGATTCATTCTGTACCAAACGTTTTTCACTTATTTAAGATCCTTCAGCCATTCACATCACATCACACAACAAATTCTAATATCAACACTGCCACTCTGTCATTCTCTTTAAACCACACCAATCAAAAAATACTTCCATTCTTTGGGAAGGGGACATGGCATTTACACTCTTTCACTATCAACCTTAACCTTACATCGCATTTTTATCTGCACTACTGGACACACGAACCTGTACTTCATATACTACTAAGGGGATCTCAAGTACCTATTACTTTTTTCACAATTTTCTCTATACCAAAGTCAAATTCTGTACTTTATTTTACTCATTGCTAACAAGGAATAATTTCATGGGGTCTTTGGGGTACCTCCCAAAAGGATTTTTTACTATGGGTTTCCTAATCTTACACTTACAAAGTACCATAAATATTTCAATTCTTCCTTCCACCATCATTGAATCTCATTAAGGGGCAACCTAATTTATATCAAATACCAACAGCCATCATACTCTTCTCTCCTCTTAATAATTTTTTAAATATCTAAAGGTGGGTAAAATATCTCTCTACCAGAAAACACCACACATTTGTCAATACACAACCATAAATTTTGTTAAAAAAATTAGCCATTACACATTGCATTACTAACCACCAGTCATCATACTCTGTTTCAAGTTCCTTCAACTCAGCTACTGCTTTCATTCTACAACCGTGTCGTTCACAAAAATCTATCTCAATCTCATTATCATCTTTCAATTTGCTACACACACCAGTATACCAAACCTTGTTTCAGGTATTTGGGCTCTTACAGCCTATCTCGTCCCATTACACCACATATACTGACATTAAAACTTCCAAACACTCCAGGACTCACTCCAAACAAATCTTAATGAATACCATGCTTTTTGGACAATCCTGTCAACTGACTTGAATTATTGTACGCTACTTTACTCATTACTAAGGGGGAATAACCATTTCAAAGGGACCTCACAGTTCCAACACTTTCTCACTTAAACACCTCCACATTATGGATACCTTCCACTCAACGACATTTTTTCTATAC
This sequence comes from Locusta migratoria, assembly GCA_026315105.1. Taxonomy (NCBI): domain Eukaryota; kingdom Metazoa; phylum Arthropoda; class Insecta; order Orthoptera; family Acrididae; genus Locusta; species Locusta migratoria. Next base: position 273,179,628 of record CM048744.1, on the reverse strand, counting down.
CAAAAGACAGACACACCTCTTCACCAAGAAACCTTCACCACAGGTCATTTCAATTGTCTTTATCTCTGCTATTGCTCTCATTCAGGATATTTACATAGCTTAAGACCACAGACTCATTCTGTACCAAACGTTTTTCATTTATTTAAGATCCTTCAGCCTTTCTCATCCCATCACACAACAAATTCTAATATCAACACGGCCACACTCTCTTTCTCTTTAAAAAACACCAATCAAAAAATACTTCCATTCTTTGGGAAGGGGACATGGCATTTACACTCTTTCACTATCAACCTTAACCTTACATCGCATTTTTATCTGCACTACTGGACACACGAACCTGTACTTCATATACTACTAAGGGGATCTCAAGTACCTATTACTCTGTTCACAATTTCCTCTATACCAAAGTCAAATTCTGTACTTTATTTTACTCATTGCTAACAAGGAATAATTTCATGGGGTCTTTGGGGTACCTTCCAAAAGAATTATTTACTATGGGTTTCCTAATCTTACACTTACAAAGTACCATATATTTTTCAATTCTTCCTTCCTCCATCGTTGAATCTCGTTATGGGGCAACCTAATTTATATCAAATACCAAATGCCATCATACCATACTCTTCTCTCCTGTTAATAATTTTCTAATTATCTAAAAATGGGTGAAATATCTGTCCACCAGAAAACGCCACACATTTGTCAATACACAACCATGAATTTCGTTAAAAAAATTAACCATCCACATTCCATTACTAACCACCAGTCATCATTCTCTGTTTCAAGTTCCTTCAACTCAGCTACTGCTCTCATTCTACAACCGTGTCGTTCACAAAAATCTATCTCAATCTCATTATCATCTTTCAATTTGCTACACACACCTGTATACCAAACCTTGTTTCAGGTATTTGGGCTCTTACAGCCTATCTCATCCCATTACACCACATATACTGACATTAAAACTTCCAAACACTCCAGGACTCACTCCAAACAAATCTTAATGAATACCATGCTTTTCGGACAATCCTGTCAACTGACTTGAATTATTGCACGCTACTTTACTCATTACTAAGGGGGAATAACCATTTCGAAGGGACCTCACAGTTCCAACACTTTCTCACTTAAACACCTCCACATTATGGATACCTTCCACTCAACGACATTTTTTCCATACCAAATGACAGACACACCTCTTCACCAAGAAACCTTCACCACAGGTCATTTCAATTGTCTTTCTCTCCTCTTGCTCTCATTCAGGATATTTACGTTGCTTAACACCACAGATTCATTCTTTAAAAAACGTTTTTCGCTTATTTAAGATCCTTCAGCCATTCGCATCCCATCACACAACAATTTCTAATATCAACATTGCCACTCTCTCATTCACTTTAAACCACACCAATCAAAAAATACTTCCATTCTTTGGGAAGGGGACATGGCATTTACACTCTTTCACTATCAACCTTAACCTTACATCGCATTTTTATCTGCACTACTGGACACACGAACCTGTACTTCAAATACTACTAAGGGGATCTCAAGTACCTATTACTCTTTTCACAATTTTCTCGATACCAAAGTCAAATTCTGTACTTTATTTTACTCATTGCCAACAAGGAATAATTTCATGGGGTCTTTGGGGTACCTTCCAAAAGGATTTTTTACTATGTGTTTCCTAATCTTACACTTATAAAGTACCATACATTTTTCAATTCTTCCTTCCACCATCATTGAATCTCATTAAGGGCCAACCTAATTTATATCAAATACCAACAGCCATCATACTCTTCTCTCCTCTTAATAATTTTCTAATTATCTAAAAATGGGTAAAATATCTCCCTACCAGAAAACGCCACACATTTGTCAATACACAACCATGAATTTCATTAAAAAAATTAACCATCCACATTCCATTACCAACCTCCAGTTATCATACTCTGTTTCAAGTTCCTTCAACTCAGCTACTGCTTTCATTCTACAACCGTGTCGTTCACTAAAATCTATCTCAATCTCATTATCATCTTTCAATTTGCTACACACACCAGTATACCAAACCTTGTTTCAGGTATTTGGGCTCTTACAGCCTATCTCGTCCCATTACACCACATATACTGACATTATAACTTCCAAACACTCCAGGACTCACTCCAAACAAATCTTAATGAATACCATGCTTTTCGGACAATCCTGTCAACTGACTTGAATTATTGTACGCTACTTTACTCATTACTAAGGGGGAATAACCATTTCAAAGGGACCTCACAGTTCAACACTTTCTCACTTAAACACCTCCACATTATGGATACCTACCACTCAACGACATTTTTTCTATACGAAACTACAGACACACTTGTTCACCAAGTAACCTTCTCCACAGGTCATTACAATTGTCTTTCTCTCTCCTATTCCTCTCTTTCAGGATATTTAGGTAGCTTAAGACCACAGATTCATTCTGTACCAAACGTTTTTCACTTATTTAAGATCCTTCAGCCTTTCGCAACTCATCACACAACAAATTCTAATATCAACACTGCCACTCTCTCTTTCTCCTTAAACCACACCAATCAAAAAATACTTCCATTCTTTGGGAAGGGGACATGGGATTTACACTCTTTTACTATCAACCTTAACCTTACATCGCATTTTTATCTGCACTACTGGAAACACGAACCTGTACTTCATATACTACTAAGGCGATCTCAAGTACCTATTACTCTTTTCACAATTTCCTCTATACCAAAGTCAAATTCTGTACTTTATTTTACTCAATGCTAACAAGGAATAATTTCATGGCGTCTTTGGGGTACCTTCGAAAAGAATTTTTTACTATGGGTTTCCTAATCTTACACTTACAAAGTACCATAAATTTTTCAATTCTTCCTTCCACCATCATTGAATCTCATTAAGGGGCAACCTAATTTATATCAAATACCAACAGCCATCATACTCTTCTCTCCTCTTAATAATTTTCTAATTATCTAAAAATGGGTAAAATATCTCTCTACCAGAAAACGCCACACATTTGTCAATACCCAACCATGAATTTCATTAAAAAAATTAACCATCCACATTCCATTACCAACCTCCAGTCATCATACTCCTTTTCAAGTTCCTTCAACTCAGCTACTGCTTTCATTCTACAACCGTGGCGTTCACAAAAATCTATCTCAATCTCATTATCATCTTTCAATTTGCTACACACACCAGTATACCAAACCTTGTTTCAGGTATTTGGGCTCTTACAGCCTATCTCGTTCCATTATACCACATATACTGACATTAAAACTACCAAACACTCCAGGACTCACTCCAAACAAATCTTAATGAATACCATGCTTTTCGGACAATCCTGTCAACTGACTTGAATTATTGTACGCTACTTTACTCATTACTAAGGGGGAATAACCATTTCAAAGGCACCTCACAGTTCCAACACTTTCTCACTTAAACACCTCCACATTATGGATACCTTCCACTCAACGACATTTTTTCTATACCAAACGACAGACACACCTCTTCACCAAGAAACCTTCACCACAGGTCATTTCAATTGTCTTTCTCTCCTATTGCTCTCATTCAGGATATTTACGTAGCTTAACACCACAGATTCATTCTGTACCAAACGTTTTTCACTTATTTAAGATCCTTCAGCCATTCACATCACATCACACAACAAATTCTAATATCAACACTGCCACTCTGTCATTCTCTTTAAACCACACCAATCAAAAAATACTTCCATTCTTTGGGAAGGGGACATGGCATTTACACTCTTTCACTATCAACCTTAACCTTACATCGCATTTTTATCTGCACTACTGGACACACCAACCTGTACTTCATATGCTACTAAGGGGATCTCAAGTACATATTACTCTTTTCACAATTTCCTCTATACCAAAGTCAAATTCTATACTTTATTTTACTCATTGCTAACAAGGAATAATTTCATGGGGACTTTGGGGTACCTTCCAAAAGGATTTTTTACTATGGGTTTCCTAATCTTACACTTACAAAGTACCATAAATTTTTCAATTCTTCCTTCCACCATCATTGAATCTCATTAAGGGCCAACCTAATTTATATCAAATACCAACAGCCATCATACTCTTCTCTCCTCTTAATAATTTTCTAATTATCTAAAAATGGGTAAAATATCTCCCTACCAGAAAACGCCACACATTTGTCATTTCCATTACTAACCACCAGTCATCATACTCTGTTTCAAGTTCCTTCAACTCAGCTACTGCTTTCATTCTACAACCGTGGCGTTCACAAAAATCTATCTCAATCTCATTATCATCTTTCAATTTGCTACACACACCTGTATACCAAACCTTGTTTCAGGTATTTGGGCTCTTACAGCCTATCTCATCCCATTACACCACATATACTGACATTAAAACTTCCAAACACTCCAGGACTCACTCCAAACAAATCTTAATGAATACCATGCTTTTCGGACAATCCTGTCAACTGACTTGAATTATTGCACGCTACTTTACTCATTACTAAGGGGGAATAACCATTTCGAAGGGACCTCACAGTTCCAACACTTTCTCACTTAAACACCTCCACATTATGGATACCTTCCACTCAACGACATTTTTTCCATACCAAACGACTGACACACCTCTTCACCAAGAAACCTTCACCACAGGTCATTTCAATTGTCTTTCTCTCCTCTTGCTCTCATTCAGGATATTTACGTTGCTTAACACCACAGATTCATTCTTTAAAAAACGTTTTTCGCTTATTTAAGATCCTTCAGCCATTCGCATCCCATCACACAACAATTTCTAATATCAACATTGCCACTCTCTCATTCACTTTAAACCACACCAATCAAAAAATACTTCCATTCTTTGGGAAGGGGACATGGCATTTACACTCTTTCACTATCAACCTTAACCTTACATCGCATTTTTATCTGCACTACTGGACACACGAACCTGTACTTCAAATACTACTAAGGGGATCCAAGTACCTATTACTCTTTTCACAATTTTCTCTATACCAAAGTCAAATTCTGTATTTTATTTTACTCATTGCCAACAAGGAATAATTTCATGGGGTCTTTGGGGTACCTTCCAAAAGGATTTTTTACTATGGGTTTCCTAATCTTACACTTATAAAGTACCATACATTTTTCAATTCTTCCTTCCACCATCATTGAATCTCATTAAGGGGCAACCTAATTTATATCAAATACCAACAGCCATCATACTGTACTCTTCTGTCCTGTTAATAATTTTCTAATTATCTAAAAAGGGGTAAAATATCTCTCTACCAGAAAACGCCACACATTTTTAATACACAACCATGAATTTCATTAAAAAAATTAACCATACACATTCCATTACTAACCACTAGTCGTCATACTCTGTTTCAAGTTCCTTCAATTCAGCTACTGCCTTCATTCTACAACCGTGTCGTTCACAAAAATCTATCTCAATCTCATTTTCATCTTTCAATTTGCTACACACACCAGTATATCAAACCTTGTTTCAGGTATTTGGGCTCTTACAGCCTATCTCGTCCCATTACACCACATATACTGACATTAAAACTTCCAAACACTCCAGGACTCACTCCAAACAAATCTTAATGAATACCATGCTTTTCGGACAATCCTGTCAACTGACTTGAATTATTGTACGCTACTTTACTCATTACTAAGGGGGAATAACCATTTCAAAGGGACCTCACAGTTCAACACTTACTCACTTAAACACCTCCACATTATGGATACCTTCCACTCAACGACATTTTTTCTATACGAAACTACAGACACACTTGTTCACCAAGTAACCTACTCCACAGGTCATTACAATTGTCTTTCTCTCTCCTATTGCTCTCATTCAGGATATTTACGTAGCTTACGACTACAGATTCATTCTGTACCAAACGTTTTTCACTTATTTAAGATCCTTCAGCCTTTCTCATCCCATCACACAACAAAATCTAATATCAACACTGCCACACTCACTTTCTGTTTAAACCAAACCAATCAAAAAATTCTTCCATTCTTTGGGAATGGGACATGGCATTTACACTCTTTCACTATCAACCTTAACCTTACATCGCATTTTTATCTGCACTACTGGACACACGAACCTGTACTTCATATACTACGAAGCTGATCTCAAGTACCTATTACTCTTTTCACAAATTCCTATATACCAAAGTCAAATTCTGTACTTTATTTTACTCATTGCTAACAAGGAATAATTTCATGGGGTCTTTGGGGTACCTTCCAAAAGGATTTTTTACTATGGGTTTCCTAATCTTACACTTACAATGTACCATAAATTTTTCAATTCTTACTTCCACAATCCTTGAATCTCATTAAGGGGCAACCTAATTTATATCAAATACCAACAGCCATCATACTCTTCTCTCCTCTTAATAATTTTACTAATTATCTAAAAATGGGTAAAATATCTCTCTACCAGAAAACACCACACATTTATAATACACAACCATGAATTTCATTAAAAAAATTTACCATACACATTCCATTACTAACCACCAGTCATCATACTCTGTTTAAAGTTCCTTCAACTCAGCTACTGCTTTCATTCTACAACCGTGTCGTACACAAAAATCTATCTCAATCTCATTATCATCTTTCAATTTGCTACACACACCAGTATACCAAACCTTGTTTCAGGTATTTGGGCTCTTACAGCCTATCTCGTCCCATTACACCACATATACTGACATTAAAACTTCCAAACACTCCAGGACTCACTCCAAACAAATCTTAATGAATACCATGCTTTTCGGACAATCCTGTCAACTGACTTGAATTATTGTACGCTACTTTACTCATTACTAAGGGGGAATAACCATTTCAAAGGCACCTCACAGTTCCAACACTTTCTCACTTAAACAACTCCACATTATGGATACCTTCCACTATACGACATTTTTTCTATACCAAACGACAGACACACCTCTTCACCAAGAAACCTTCACCACAGGTCATTTCAATTGTCTTTCTCTCTGATATTGCTCTCATTCAGGATATTTACATAGCTTAAGACCACAGATAAATTCTGTACCAAACTTTTTCACTTATTTAAGATCCTTCAGACTTTCACATCCCATCAAACAACAAATTCTAATATCAACACTGCCACTCTCTCTTTCTCTTTAAATCACACCAATCAAAAAATACTTCCATTCTTTGGGAAGGGGACATGGCATTTACCCCCCTTCACTATCAACCTTAACCTTACATCGCATTTTTATCTGCACTACTGGACACACGAACCTGTACTTCATATACTACGAAGCTGATCTCAAGTACCTATTACTCTTTTCACAATTTCCTCTATACCAAAGTCAAATTCTGTACTTTATTTTACTCATTGCCAACAAGGAATAATTTCATGGGGTCTTTGGGGTACCTTCCAAAAGGATTTTTTACTATGGGTTTCCTAATCTTACACTTACAAAGTACCATAAATTTTTCAATTCTTACTTCCACAATCCTTGAATCTCATTAAGGGGCAACCTAATTTATATCAAATACCAACAGCCATCATACTCTTCTCTCCTCTTAATAATTTTCTAATTATCTAAAGGTGGGTAAAATATCTCTCTACCAGAAAACACCACACATTTGTCAATACACAAACATTAATTTTGCTAAAAAATTAACCATTACACATTGCATTACTAACCACCAGTCATCATACTCTGTTTCAAGTTCCTTCAACTCAGCTATTGCTTTCATTCTAAAACCGTGTTGTTCACAAAAATCTATCTCAATCTCATTATCATCTTTCAATTTGATCCCACACCAGTATACCAAACCTTGTTTCAGGTATTTGGGCTATTACAGCCTATCTCATCCCATTACACCACATATGCTGACATTAAAACTTCCAAACACCCCAGGGCTCACTCCAAACAAATGTTAATGAATACCATGCTTTTCGGACAATCCTGTCAACTGACTTGAATTATTGTATGCTACTTTACTCATTACTAAGGGGGAATAACCATTTCAAAGGGACCTCACAGATCCAACACTTTCTCACTTAAACACCTCCACATTATGGATACCTTCCACTCAACGACATTTTTTCTATACCAAACGACAGACACACCTCTTCACCAAGAAACCTTCACCACAGGTCATTTCAATTGTCTTTCTCTCTCCTATTGCTCTCATTCACGATATTTACGTAGCTTAAGACCACAGATTCATTCTGTACCAAACGCTTTTCACTTATTTAAGATCCTTCAGCCTTTCGCATCCCATCACACAACAAATTCTAATATCAACACTGCCACTCTCTCTTTCTGTTTAAACCACACCAATCAATAAATACTTCCATTCTTTGGGAAGGGGACATGGCATTTACACTCTTTCACTATCAACTTTAACCTTACATCGCATTTTTATCTGCACTACTGGACACACGAACCTGTACTCCATATAATACTAAGGGGATCTCAAGTACCTATTACTCTTTTCACAATTTCCTCTATACCAAAGTCAAATTCTGTACTTTATTTTACTCATTGCTAACAAGGAATAATTTCGTGGGGTCTTTGGGGTACCTTCCAAAGGATTTTTTACTATGGGTTTCCTAATCTTACACTTACAAAGTACCATAAATTTTTCAATTCTTCCTTCCACCATCCTTGAATCTTATTAAGGGGCAACCTAATTTATATCAAATTCCAACAGCGATCATACTCTTCTCTCCTCTTAATAATTTTCTATTTATCTAATAATGGGTAAAATATCTCTCTACCAGAAAACACCACACATTTTTAATACACAACCATGAATTTCATTAAAAAAATTAACCATACACATTCCATTACTAACCACCAGTCATCATACTCTGTTTAAAATTCCTTCAACTCAGCTACTGCTTTCATTCTACAACCGTGTCGTACACAAAAATCTATCTCAATCTCATTATCATCTTTCAATTTGCTACACACACCAGTATACCAAACCTTGTTTCAGGTATTTGGGCTCTTACAGCCTATCTCGTCCCAATACACCACATATACTGACATTAAAACTTCCAAACACTCCAGGATTCACTCCAAACAAATCTTAATGAATACCATGCTTTTCGGACAATTCTGTCAACTGACTTGAATTATTGTATGCAACTTTACTCATTACTAAGGGGGAATACCCATTTCAAAGGCACCCCACAGTTCAACACTTTCTCACTTAAACACCTCCACATTATGGATACCTTCACCTCAACGACATTTTTTCTACACCAAACAACAGACACACCTCTTCACCAAGAAACCTTCACCACAGGTCATTTCAATTGTCTTTTTCTCTACTATTGCTCTCATTCAGGATATTTACGTACCTTAAGACCACAGATTCATTCTGTACCAAACGTTTTTCACTTATTTAAGATCCTTCAGCCTTTCTCATCCCATCACACAACAAATTCTAATATCAAGACTGCCACACTCTCTTTCTCTTTAAACCACACCAATCAAATAATACTTTCATTCTTTGGGAAGGGGACATGGAATTAACACTCTTTCACTATCAACCTTAACCTTACATCGCATTTTTATCTGCACTACTGGACACACGAACCTGTACTTCATATACTACTAAGCGGATCTCAAGTACCTATCACTCTTTTCACAATTTCCTCTATACCAAAGTCAAATTCTGTACTTTATTTTACTCATCGCTAACAAGGAATAATTTCATGGGGTCTTTGGGGTACCTTCCAAAAGGATTTCTTACTATGGGTTTCCTAATCTTACACTTACAAAGTACCATAAATTTTTCAATTCTTCCTTCCACCATCCTTGAATCTCATTAAGGGGCAACCTAATTTATATCAAATTCCAACAGCGATCATACTCTTCTCTCCTCTTAATAATTTTCTATTTATCTAAAAATGGGTAAAATATCTCTCTACCAGAAAACGCCACACATTTGTCAATACACAACCATGAATTTCATTAAAAAAATTAACCATCCACATTCCATTACTAACCACCAGTGATCATACTCTGTTTAAAGTTCCTTCAACTCAGCTACTGCTTTCATTCTACAACCGTGTCATTCACAAAAATCTATCTCAATCTCATTATCATCTTTCAATTTGCTACACACCCCCGTATACCAAACCGTGTTTCAGGTATTTGGGCTCTTACAGCCCATCTCACCCCATTACACCACATATACTGACATTAAAACTACCAAACACTCCAGGAATCACTCCAAACAAATCTTAATGAATACCATGCTTTTCGGACAATCCTGTCAACTGACTTGAATTATTGTACGCTACTTTACTCATTACTAAGGGGGAATAACCATTTCAAAGGGACCTCACAGATCCAACACTTTCTCACTTAAACACCTCCACATTATGGATACCTTCCACTCAACGACATTTCTTCTATACCAAACGACAGACACACCACTTCACCAAGAAACCTTCACCACAGGTCATTTCAATTGTTTTTCTCTCTCCTATTGCTCTCATTCAGGATATTTACGTAGCTTAAGACCACAGATTCATTCTGTACCAAACGGTTTTCACTTATTTAAGTTCCTTCAGCCTTTCTCATCCCATCACACAACAAATTCTAATATCAACACTGCCACACTCTTTTTCTCTTTAAACCACACCAATCAAAAAATACTTCCATTCTTTGGGAAGGGGCATGGCATTTACACTCTTTCACTATCAACCTTAACCTTACATCGCATTTTTATCTGCACTACTGGACACACGAACCTGTACTTCATATACTACTAAGGCGATCTCAAGCACCTATTACTCTTTTCACAATTTCCTCTATACCAAAGTCAAATTCTGTACTTTATTTTACTCATTGCCAACAAGGAATAATTTCATGGGGTCTTTGGGGTACCTTCCAAAAGGATTTTTTACTATGGGTTTCCTAATCTTACACCTACAAAGTACCATACATTTTTCAATTCTTCCTTCCACCATCATTGAATCTTATTAAGGGGCAACCTAATTTATATCAAATTCCAACAGCGATCATACTCTTCTCTCCTCTTAATAATTTTCTATTTATCTAAAAATGGGTAAAATATCTCTCTACCAGAAAACACCACACATTTTTAATACACAACCATGAATTTCATTAAAAAAATTAACCATACACATTCCATTACTAACCACCAGTCATCATACTCTGTTTAAAATTCCTTCAACTCAGCTACTGCTTTCATTCTACAACCGTGTCGTACACAAAAATCTATCTCAATCTCATTATCATCTTTCAATTTGCTACACACACAAGTATACCAAACCTTGTTTCAGGTATTTGGGCTCTTACAGCCTATCTCGTCCCAATACACCACATATACTGACATTAAAACTTCCAAACACTCCAGGACTCACTCCAAACAAATCTTAATGAATACCATGCTTTTCGGACAATCCTGTCAACTGACTTGAATTATTGTATGCAACTTTACTCATTACTAAGGGGGAATACCCATTTCAAAGGCACCCCACAGTTCAACACTTTCTCACTTAAACACCTCCACATTATGGATACCTTCACCTCAACGACATTTTTTCTATACCAAACGACAGACACACCTCTTTCCAAAGATACCTACACGACAGGTCATTTCAATTGTCTTTCTCTCTGCTATTGCTCTCATTCAGGATATTTACGTAGCTTAAGACCACAGAATCATTTTGTACCAAACGTTTTTCACTTATTTAAGATCCTTCAGCCTTTTGCAACCCATCACACAACAAATTCTAATATCAACACTGCCACTCTCTCTTTCTCTTTAAACCACACCAATCAAAAAATACTTCCATTCTTTGGGAAGGGGACATGGCATTTACACTCTTTCACTATCAACCTTAACCTTACATCGCATTTTTATCTGCACTACTGGACACACGAACCTCTACTTCATATACTACTAAGGGTATCTCAAGTACCTATTACTCTTTTCACAGTTTCCTCTATACCAAAGTCAAATTCTGTACTTTATTTTACTCATTGCTAACAAGGAATAATTTCATGGGGTCTTTGGGGTACCTTCCAAAAGGATTTTTTACTATGGGTTTCCTAATCTTAAACTTACAAAGTACCATAAATTTTTCAATTCTTCCTTCCACCATCCTTGAATCTCATTAAGGGGCAACCTAATTTATATCAAATTCCAACAGCGATCATACTCTTCTCTCCTCTTAATAATTTTCTATTTATCTAAAAATGGGTAAAATATCTCTCTACCAGAAAACACCACACATTTTTAATACACAACCATGAATTTCATTAAAAAAATTAACCATCCACATTCCATTACTAACCACCAGTGATCATACTCTGTTTAAAGTTCCTTCAACTCAGCTATTGATTTCATTCTACAACCGTGTCGTTCACAAAAATCTATCTCAATCTCATTATCATCTTTCAATTTGATCCCACACCAGTATACCAAACCTTGTTTCAGGTATTTGGGCTCTTACAGCCTATCTCGTCCCATTACACCACATATACTGTCATTAAAACTTCCAAACACTCCAGGACTCACTCCAAACAAATCTTAATGAATACCATGCTTTGCGGACAATCCTGTCAACTGACTTGAATTATTATACGCTACTTTACTCATTACTAAGGGGGAATAACCATTTCAAAGGGACCTCACAGATCCAACACTTTCTCACTTAAACACCTCCACATGATGGATACCTACCACACAACGACATTTTTTCTATACCAAACGACAGACACACCTCTTCACCAAGAAACCTTCACCAAAGGTCATTTCAATTGTCTTTCTCTCTCCTATTGCTCTCATTCAGGATATTTACGTAGCTTAAGACCACAGATTCATTCTGTACCAAACGGTTTTCACTTATTTAAGTTCCTTCAGCCTTTCTCATCCCATCACACAACAAATTCTAATATCAACACTGCCACACTCTTTTTCTCTTTAAACCACACCAATCAAAAAATACTTCCATTCTTTGGGAAGGGGCATGGCATTTACACTCTTTCACTATCAACCTTAACCTTACATCGCATTTTTATCTGCACTACTGGACACACGAACCTGTACTTCATATACTACTAAGGGGATCTCAAGTACCTATTACTCTTTTCACAATTTCCTCTATACCAAGTCAATTTCTGTACTTTATTTTACTCATTGCTAACAAGGAATAATTTCATGGGGTCTTTGGGGTACCATCCAAAAGGATTTTTTACTATGGGTTTCCTAATCTTAAACTTACAAAGTACCATAAATTTTTCAATTCTTCCTTCCACCATTCTTGAATCTCATTAAGTGGCAACCTAATTTATATCAAATACCAACAGCGATCATACTCTTCTCTCCTCTTAATAATTTTCTATTTATCTAAAAATGGGTAAAATATCTCTCTACCAGAAAACACCACACATTTTTAATACACAACCATGAATTTCATTAAAAAAATTAACCATCCACATTCCATTACTAACCACCAGTGATCATACTCTGTTTAAAGTTCCTTCAACTCAGCTATTGATTTCATTCTACAACCGTGTCGTTCACAAAAATCTATCTCAATCTCATTATCATCTTTCAATTTGCTACACACACCCGTATACCAAACCTTGTTTCAGGTATTTGGGCTCTTACAGCCTATCTCGTCCCATTACACCACATATACTGTCATTAAAACTTCCAAACACTCGAGGAATCACTCCAAACAAATCTTAATGAATACCATGCTTTGCGGACAATCCTGTCAACTGACTTGAATTATTGTACGCTACTTTACTCATTACTAAGGGGGAATAACCATTTAAAAGGGACCTCACAGATCCAACACTTTCTCACTTAAACACCTCCACATTATGGATACCTACCGCGCAACGACATTTCTTCTATACCAAACGACAGACACACCTCTTCACCAAGAAACCTTCACCACAGGTGATTTCAATTGTCTTTCTCTCTCCTATTGCTCTCATTCAGGATATTTACGTAGCTTAAGACCACAGATTCATTCTGTACCAAACGTTTTTCACTTATTTAAGATCCTTCAGCCTTTAGCAACCCATCACACAACAAATTCTAATATCAACACTGCCACTCTCTCTTTCTGTTTAAAGCACACCAATCGAAAAATACTTCCATTCTTTGGGAAGGGGACATGGCATTTACACTCTTTCACTATCAACCTTAACCTTACATCGCATTTTTATCTGCACTACTGGACACACGAACCTGTACTTCATATACTACTAAGGGGATCTCAAGTACCTATTACTCTTTTCACAATTTCCTCTATACCAAGTCAATTTCTGTACTTTATTTTACTCATTGCTAACAAGGAATAATTTCATGGGGTCTTTGGGGTACCATCCAAAAGGATTTCTTACTATGGGTTTCCTAATCTTACACTTACAAAGTACCATAAATTTTTCTATTCTTCCTTCCACCATTCTTGAATCTCATTAAGTGGCAACCTAATTTATATCAAATACCAACAGCCATCATACTCTTCTCTCCTCTTAATAATTTTCTAATTATCTAAAAATGGGTAAAATATTTTTCTACCAGAAAACGCCACACGTTTGTCAAAACACAACCATGAATTTCGTTAAAAAATTTAACCGTCCACATTTCATTACTAACCACCAGTCATCATACACTGTTTGAAGTTCCTTCAACTCAGCTACTGCTTTCATTCTACAACCGTGTCGTTCACAAAAATCTATCTCAATCTCATTATCATCTTTCAATTTGCTACACACACCCGTATACCAAACCTGGTTTCAGGTATTTGGGCTCTTACAGCCTATCTCATCCCATTACACCACATATACTGACATTAAAACTACCAAACACTCCAGGACTCACTCCAAACAAATCTTAATGAATACCATGCTTTTCGGACAATCCTGTCAACTGACTTGAATTATTGTACGCTACTTTACTCATTACTAAGGGGGAATAACCATTTGAAAGGGACCTCACAGATCCAACACTTTCTCACTTAAACACCTACACATTATGGATACCATCCACTCAACGACATTTTTTCTATACCAAACGACAGACACACCTCTTCACCAAGAATCCTTCACCACAGGTCATTTCAATTGTCTTTCTCTCTCCTATTGCTCTCATGCAGGATATTTACGTAGCTTAAGACCACAGATTCATTCTGTACCAAACGTTTTTCACTTATTTAAGATCCTTCAGACTTTCGCATCCCATCACACAACAAATTCTAATATCAACACTGCCACTCTCTCTTTCTGTTTAAAGCACAACAATCAAAAAATACTTCCATTCTTTGGGAAGGGGACATGGCATTTACACTCTTTCACTATCAACCTTAACCTTACATCGCATTTTTATCTGCACTACTGGACACACGAACCTGTACTTCATATACTACTAAGGGGATCTCAAGTACCTATTACTCTTTTCACAATTTCCTCTATACCAAAGTCAAATTCTGTACTTTATTTTACTCATTGCTAACAAGGAATAATTTCATGGGGTCTTTGGGGTACCTTCCAAAAGGATTTTTTACTATGGGTTTCCTAATCTTACACTTACAAAGTACCATACATTTTTCAATTCTTCCTTCCACCATCATTGAATCTCATTAAGGGGCAACCTAATTTATATCAAATACCAACAGCCATCATACTCTTCTCTCCACTTAATAATTTTCTAATTATCTAAAAATGGGTAAAATATCTCTCTACCAGAAAACACCACACATTTTTAATAAACAACCATGAATTTCGTTAAAAAAATTAACCATCCTCATTCCATTACTAACCACCAGTCATCATACTCTGTTTCAAGTTCCTTCAACACAGCTACTGCTTTCATTCTACAACCGTGTCGTTCACAAAAATCTATCTCAATCTCATTATCATCTTTCAATTTGCTACACACACCAGTATACCAAACCTTGTTTCAGGTATTTGGGCTCTTACAGCCTATCTCGTCCCATTACACCACATATACTGACATTAAAACTACCAAACACTCGAGGAATCACTCCAAACAAATCTTAATGAATACCATGCTTTGCGGACAATCCTGTCAACTGACTTGAATTATTGTACGCTACTTTACTCATTACTAAGGGGGAATAACCATTTAAAAGGGACCTCACAGATCCAACACTTTCTCACTTAAACACCTCCACATTATGGATACCTACCGCTCAACGACATTTCTTCTATACCAAACGACAGACACACCTCTTCACCAAGAAACCTTCACCACAGGTCATTTCAATAGTGTTTCTCTCTCCTATTGCTCTCATTCAGGATATTTACGTAGCTTAAGACCACAGATTCATTCTGTACCAAACGTTTTTCACTTATTTAAGTTCCTTCAGCCTTTCTCATCCCATCACACAACAAATTCTAATATCAACACTGCCACACTCTTTTTCTCTTTAAACAACACCAATCAAAAAATACTTCCATTCTTTGGGAAGGGGCATGGCATTTACACTCTTTCACTATCAACCTTAACCTTACATCGCATTTTTATCTGCACTACTGGACACACGAACCTGTACTTCATATACTACTAAGGGGATCTCAAGCACCTATTACTCTTTTCACAATTTCCTCTATACCAAAGTCAAATTCTGTACTTTATTTTACTCATTGCCAACAAGGAATAATTTCATGGGGTCTTTGTGGTACATTCCAAAAGGATTTTTTACTATGGGTTTCCTAATCTTACACTTACAAAGTACCATAAATTTTTCAATTCTTCCTTGCACCATCATTGAATCTTATTAAGGGGCAAACTAATTTATATCAAATACCAACAGCCATCATACTCTTCTCTCCTCTTAATAATTTTCTAATTATCTAAAAATGGGTAAAATATCTCTCTACCATAAAACACCACACATTTGTCAATACACAACCATGAATTTCATTAAAAAAATTAACCATCCACATGCCATTACTAACCACCAGTGATCATACTCTGTTTAAAGTTCCTTCAACTCAGCTACTGCTTTCATTCTACAACCGTGTAAGTCACTAAAATCTATCTCAATCTCGTTATCATCTTTCAATTTGCTACACATACCCGTATACCAAACCTTGTTTCAGGTATTTGAGCTCTTACAGCCTATCTCATCCCATTACACCACATATACTGACTTTAAAACTACCAAACACTCGAGGAATCACTCCAAACAAATCTTAATGAATACCATGCTTTGCGGACAATCCTGTCAAATGACTTGAATTATTGTACGCTACTTTACTCATTACTGAGGGGGAATAACCATTTAAAAGGGACCTCACAGATCCAACACTTTCTCACTTAAACACCTCCACATTATGGATACCTACCGCTCAACGACATTTCTTCTATACCAAACGACAGACACACCTCTTCACCAAGAAACCTTCACCACAGGTGATTTCAATTGTCTTTCTCTCTTCTATTGCTCTCATTCAGGATATTTACGTAGCTTAAGACCACAGATTCATTCTGTACCAAACGTTTTTCACTTATTTAAGATCCTTCAGCCTTTCGCAACCCATCACACAACAAATTCTAATATCAACACTGCCACTCTCTCTTTCTGTTTAAAGCACACCAATCAAAAAATACTTCCATTCTTTGGGAAGGGGACATGGCATTTACACTCTTTCACTATCAACCTTAACCTTACATCGCATTTTTATCTGCACTACTGGACACACGAACCTGTACTTCATATACTACTAAGGGGATCTCAAGTACCTATTACTCTTTTCACAATTTCCTCTATACCAAAGTCAAATTCTGTACTTTATTTTACTCATTGCTAACAAGGAATAATTTCATGGGGTCTTTGGGGTACCTTCCAAAAGGATTTTTTACTATGGGTTTCCTAATCTTACACTTACAAAGTACCATACATTTTTCAATTCTTCCTTCCACCATCATTGAATCTCATTAAGGGGCAACCTAATTTATATCAAATACCAACAGCCATCATACTCTTCTCTCCACTTAATAATTTTCTAATTATCTAAAAATGGGTAAAATATCTCTCTACCAGAAAACACCACACATTTTTAATAAACAACCATGAATTTCGTTAAAAAAATTAACCATCCTCATTCCATTACTAACCACCAGTCATCATACTCTGTTTCAAGTTCCTTCAACACAGCTACTGCTTTCATTCTACAACCGTGTCGTTCACAAAAATCTATCTCAATCTCATTATCATCTTTCAATTTGCTACACACACCAGTATACCAAACCTTGTTTCAGGTATTTGGGCTCTTACAGCCTATCTCGTCCCATTACACCACATATACTGACATTAAAACTACCAAACACTCGAGGAATCACTCCAAACAAATCTTAATGAATACCATGCTTTGCGGACAATCCTGTCAACTGACTTGAATTATTGTACGCTACTTTACTCATTACTAAGGGGGAATAACCATTTAAAAGGGACCTCACAGATCCAACACTTTCTCACTTAAACACCTCCACATTATGGATACCTACCGCTCAACGACATTTCTTCTATACCAAACGACAGACACACCTCTTCACCAAGAAACCTTCACCACAGGTCATTTCAATAGTGTTTCTCTCTCCTATTGCTCTCATTCAGGATATTTACGTAGCTTAAGACCACAGATTCATTCTGTACCAAACGTTTTTCACTTATTTAAGTTCCTTCAGCCTTTCTCATCCCATCACACAACAAATTCTAATATCAACACTGCCACACTCTTTTTCTCTTTAAACAACACCAATCAAAAAATACTTCCATTCTTTGGGAAGGGGCATGGCATTTACACTCTTTCACTATCAACCTTAACCTTACATCGCATTTTTATCTGCACTACTGGACACACGAACCTGTACTTCATATACTACTAAGGGGATCTCAAGCACCTATTACTCTTTTCACAATTTCCTCTATACCAAGTCAATTTCTGTACTTTATTTTACTCATTGCTAACAAGGAATAATTTCATGGGGTCTTTGGGGTACCATCCAAAAGGATTTCTTACTATGGGTTTCCTAATCTTACACTTACATAGTACCATAAATTTTTCTATTCTTCCTTCCACCATCCTTGAATATCATCAAGGGCCAACCTAATCTATATCAAATACCAACAGCCATCATACTCTTCTCTCCTCTTAATAATTTTCTAATTATGAAAAGGTCGGTAAAATGTCTCTCTACCAGAAAACGCCACACATTTGTCAATACACAACCATGAATTTCGTTAAAAAAATTAACCATCCACATTCCATTACTAACCACCAGTCATCATATTCTGTTTCAAGTTCCTTCAACACAGCTACTGCTTTCATTCTACAACCGTGTCGTTCCCAAAAATCTATCTCAATCTCATTATCATCTTTCAATTTCATCCCACACCAGTACCAGAAATTTTTCAATTCTTCCTTCCACCATCATCGAATCTCATTAAGGGGCAACCTAATTTATATCAAATACCAACAGCCATCATACTCTTCTCTCCTCTTAATAATTTTCTAATTATCTAAAAATGGGTAACATATCTCTCTACCATAAAACGCCACACATTTGTCAATACACAACCATGAATTTCATTAAAAAAATTAACCATCCACATTCCATTACTAACCACCAGTCATCATACTCTGTTTCAAGTTCCTTCAACTCAGCTACTGCTTTCATTCTACAACCGTGTCGTTCACAAAAATCTGTCTCAATCTCATTATCATCTTTCAATTTGCTACACACACCAGTGTACCAAACCTTGTGTTAGGTATTTGGGCTCTTACAGCCTATCTCGTCCCATTACACCACATATACTGACATTAAAACTTTCAAACACTCCAGGACTCACTCCAAACAAATCTTAATGAATACCATGCTTTTCGGACAATCCTGTCAACTGACTTGAATTATTGTACGCTACTTTACTCATTACTAAGGGGGAATAACCATTTCAAAGGGACCTCACAGTTCCAACACTTTCTCACTTAAACACCTCCACATTATGGATACCTTCCACTCAACGACTTTTTTTCTATACCAAACGATAGACACACCTCTTCACCAAGAAACCTTCACCCAGGTCATTTCAATTGTCTTTCTCTCTGCTATTGCTCTCACTCAGGATATTTACGTAGCTTAAGACAACAGATTCATTCTGTACCAAACGTTTTTCACTTATTTAAGATCCTTCAGACTTTCGCATCCCATCACACAACAAATTCGAATATCAACACTGCCATACTCCCTTTCTCTTTAAACCACACCAATCAAAAAATACTTCCATTCTTTGGGAAGGGGACATGGCATTTACACTCTTTCACTATCAACCTTAACCTTACATCGCATTTTTATCTGCACTACTGGACACACGAACCTGTACTTCATATACTACTAAGGGGATCTCAAGTACCTATTACTCTTTTCACAATTTCCTCTATACCAAAGTCAAATTCTGTACTTTATTTTACTCATTGCTAACAAGGAATAATTTCATGGGGTCTTTGGGGTACCTTCCAAAAGGATTTTTTACTATGGGTTTCCTAATCATACACTTACAAAGTACCATAAATTTTTCAATTCTTCCTTCCACCATCATTGAATCTCATTAAGGGGCAACCTAATTTATATCAAATACGAACAGCCATCATACTCTTCTCTCCTCTTAATAATTTTCTAATTATCTAAAAATGGGTAAGAAATCTGTCTACCAGAAAACGCCACACATTTGTTAATACACAACCATGAATTTCTTTTAAAAAAAAATTAACCATCCACATTCCATTACTAACCACCAGTCATCATACTCTGTTTCAAGTTCCTTCAACTCAGCTACTGCTTCCATTCTACAACTGTGTCGTTCACAAAAATCTATCTCAATCTCATTATCATCTTTCAATTTGATCCCACACCAGTATACCAAACCATGTTTCAGGTATTTGGGCTCTTACAGCCTATCTCGTCCCATTACACCACATATACTGACATTAAAACTTCCAAACACTCCAGGACTCACTCCAAACAAATCTTAATGAATACCATGCTTTTCGGACAATCCTGTCAACTGACTTGAATTATTGTACGCTACTTTACTCATTACTAAGGGGGAATAACCATTTCAAAGGGACCTCACAGTTCCAACACTTTCTCACTTAAACACCTCCACATTATGGATACCTTCCACTCAACGACATTTCTTCTATACCAAACGACAGACACACCTCTTCACCAAGAAACCTTCACCACAGGTCATTTCAATTGTCTTTCTCTCTCCTATTGCTCTCATTCAGGATATTTACGTAGCTTAAGACCTTAGATTCATTCTGTACCAAACGTTTTTCACTTATTTAAGAACCTTCAGCCTTTCACATCCCATCACACAACAAATTCTAATATCAACACTGCCACTCTCTCTTTCTGTTTAAACCACACCAATCAAAAAATACTTCCATTCTTTGGGAAGGGGACATGGCATTTACACTCTTTCACTATCAACCTTACATTGCATTTTTATCTGCACTACTGGAACACGAACCTGTACTTCATATACTACTAAGGGGATCTCAAGTACCTATTACTCTTTTCACAATTTCTTCTATACCAAAGTCAAATTGTGTACTTTATTTTACTCATTGCTAACAAGGAATAATTTCATGGGGTCTTTGGGGTACCTTCCAAAAGGATTTTTTACTATGGGTTTCCTAATCTTACACTTACAAAGTACCATAAATTTTTCAATTCTTCCTTCCACCATCATTGAATCTCATTAAGGGGCAACCTAATTTATATCAAATACGAACAGCCATCATACTCTTCTCTCCTCTTAATAATTTTCTAAATATCTAAAAATGGGTAAAATATCTCTCTACCAGAAAATGCCACACATTTGTCAATACACAACCATGAATTTCTTAAAAAAAAAAAAAATTTACCATACACATTCCATTACTAACCACCAGTCATCATACTCTGTTTCAAGTTCCTTCAACTCAGCTACTGCTTTCATTCTACAACTGTGTCGTTCAGAAAAATCTATCTCAATCTCATTATCATCTTTCAGTTTGATCCCACACCAGTATACCAAACCATGTTTCAGGTATTTGGGCTGTTACAGCCTATCTCGTCCCATTACGCCACATATACTGACATTAAAACTTCCAAACACTCCAGGACTCACTCCAAACAAATCTTAATGAATACCATGCTTTTCGGACAATCCTGTCAACTGACTTGAATTATTGTACGCTACCTTACTCATTGCTAAGGGGGAATAACCATTTCAAATGGACCTCACAGTTCCAACACTTTCTCACTTAAACACCTCCACATTATGGATACCTTCCACTCAACGACATTTTTTCTATACCAAACGACAGACACACCTCTTCACCAAGAAACCTTCACCACAGGTCATTTCAATCGTCTTTCTCTCTGCTATTGCTCTCATTAAGGATATTTACGTAGCTTAAGACCACAGATTCATTTTGTACCAAACGTTTATCACTTATTTAAGAACTTTCAGCCTTTCGCATCCCATCACACAACAAATTCTAATATCAACGCTGCCACTCTCTCTTTCTGTTTAAACCACACCAATCAAAAAATACTTCCATTCTTTGGGAAGGTGACATGGCATTTACACTCTTTCACTATCAACCTTAACCTTACATTCCATTTTTATCTGCACTACTGGACACACGAACCTGTACTTCATATACTACTAAGGGGATCTCAAGTACCTATTACTCTTCTCACAATTTCCTCTATACCAAAGTCAAATTCTGTACTTTATTTTACTCATTGCTAACAAGGAATAATTTCATGGGGTCTTTGGGGTACCTTCCAAAAGGATTTTTTACTATGGGTTTCCTAATCTTACACTTACAAAGTACCATAAATTTTTCAATTCTTCCTTCCACCATCATTGAATCTCATTAAGGGGCAACCTAATTTATATCAAATACCAACAGCCATCATACTCTTCTCTCCTCTTAATAATTTTCTAATTATCAAAAAATGGGTAAAATATCTCTCTACCAGAAAACGCCACACACTTGTCAATACACAACCATGAATTTCGTTAAAAACATTAACCATCCACATTCCATTACTAACCACCAGTCATCATACTCTGTTTCACGTTCCTACAACTCAGCTACTGCTTTCATTCTACAACCGTGTCGTTCACAAAAATCTATCTCAATCTCATTATCATCTTTCAATTTGCTACACACACCAGAATACCAGACCTTGTTTCAGGTATTTGGGCTCTTACAACCTATCTCGTCCCATTACACCACATATACTGACATTAAATCTTCAAACACTCCAGGACTCACTCCAAACAAATCTTAATGAATACCATGCTTTTCGGACAATCCTGTCAACTGACTTGAATTATTGTACGCTACTTTACTCATTACTAAGGGGGAATAACCATTTCAAAGGGACCTCACAGTTCCAACACTTTCTCACTTAAACACCTCCACATTATGGATACCTTCCACTCAACGACATTTTTTCTATACCAAACGACAGACACACCTCTTCACCAAGAAACCTTCACCACAGGTCATTTCAATTGTCTTTCTCTCTCCTATTGCTCTCATTCAGGACATTTACGTAGCTTAAGACCTTAGATTCATTCTGTACCAAACGTTTTTCACTTATTTAAGAACCTTCAGCCTTTCACATCCCATCACACAACAAATTCTAATATCAACACTGCCACTCTCTCTTTCTGTTTAAACCACACCAATCAAAAAATACTTCCATTCATTGGGAAGGGGACATGGCATTTACACTCTTTCACTATCAACCTTAACCTTACATCGCATTTTTATCTGCACTACTGGACACACGAACCTGTACTTCATATACTACTAAGGGGATCTCAAGTACCTATTACTCTTTTCACAATTTCCTCTATGCCAAAGTCAAATTGTGTACTTTATTTTACTCATTGCTAACAAGGAATAATTTCATGGGGTTTTTGGGGTACCTTCCAAAAGGATTTTTTACTATGGGTTTCCTAATCTTACACTTACAAAGTACAATAAATTTTTCAATTCTTCCTTCCACCATCATTGAATCTCATTAAGGGGCAACCTAATTTATATCAAATACAAACAGCCATCATACTCTTCTCTCCTCTTAATAATTTTCTAATTACCTAAAAATGGGTAAAATATCTCTCTACCAGAAAACACCACACATTTGTCAATACACAACCATGAATTTCATTAAAAAAATTAATCATCCACATTCCATTACTAACCACCAGTAATCATACTTGGTTTGAAATTCCTTCAACTCAGCTACTGCTTTCATTCTACAACCGTGTCGTTCACAAAAATCTATCTCAATCTCACTATCATCTTTCAATTTGCTACACACACCAGTATACCAAACCTTGTTTCAGGTATTTGGGCTCTTACAGCCTATCTCGTCCCATTACATCACATATACTGACATTAAAACTTCCAAACACTCCAGGACTCACTCCAAACAAATCTTAATGAATACCATGCTTTTCGGACAATCCTGTCAACTGACTTGAATTATTGTACGCTACTTTACTCATTACTAAGGGGGAAAAACCATTTCAAAGGCACCTCACAGTTCCAACACTTTCTCACTTAAACACCTCCACATTATGGATACCTTCCACTCAACAACATTTTTTCTATACCAAACGACAGACACACCTCTTCACCAAGAAACCTTCACCACAGGTCATTTCAATTGTCTTTCTCTCTCCTCTTGCTCTCACTCAGGATATTTACATAGCTTAAGACCACAGATTCATTCTGTACCAAACGATTTTCACTTATTTAAGATCCTTCAGCCTTTCGCATCCCATCACACAACAAATTCGAATATCAACACTGCCACACTCCTATTCCCCTTAAACCACACCATTCAAAAAATACTTCCATTCTTTGGGAAGGGGACATGGCATTTACACTCTTTCACTATCAACCTTAACCTTACATCGCATTTTTATCTGCACTACTGGACACACGAACCTGTACTTCATATACTACTAAGGGGATCTCAAGTACCTATTACTCTTTTCACAATTTCCTCTATACCAAAGTCAAATTCTGTATTTTACTCATTGCTAACAAGGAATAATTTCATGGGAACTTTGGGGTACCTTCCAAAAGGATTTTTTACTATGGGTTTCCTAATCTTACACTTACATAGTACCATAAATTTTTCTATTCTTCCTTCCACCATCCTTGACTCTCATTAAGGGGCAACCTAATATATATCAAATACCAACAGCCATCATACTCTTCTCTCCTCTTAATAATTTTCTAATTATCTAAAAATGGGTAAAATATCTCTCGACCAGAAAACGCCACACATTTGTCAATACACAACCATAAATTTTGTTAAAAAAATTAACCATTACACACTGCATTACTAACCACCAGTGATCATACTCTGTTTCAAGTTCCTTCAACTCAGCTATTGCTTTCAATCTACAACCGTGTCGTTCACAAAAATCTATCTCAATCTCATTATCATCTTTCAATTTGATCCCACACCAGTATACCAAACCTTGTTTCAGGTATTTGGGCTCTTACAGCCTATCTCGTCCCATTACACCACATATACTGACATTAAAACTTCCAAACACTCCAGGACTCACTCCAAACAAAACTTAATGTATACCATGCTTTTTGGACATTCCTGTCAACTGACTTGAATTGTTGTACGCTACTTTACTCATTACTAAGGGGGAATAACCATTTCAAAGGGACCTCACAGTTCCAAAGCTTTCTCACTTAAACACTCCACATTATGTATACCTTCCACTCAACGACATTTTTTCTATACCAAACGACAGACACACCTCTTCACCAAGAAACCTTCACCACAGGTCATTTCAATTGTCTTTCTCCCTGCTATTGCTTTCATTCAGGATATTAACGTAGCTTAAGACCACAGATTCATTCTGTACCAAACGTTTTTCACTTATTTAAGATCCTTCAGCCTTTCGCATCCCATCACACAACAAATTCTAATATCAACACTGCCACTCTCTCTTTCTGTTCAAACCACACAAATCAAAAAATACTTACATTCTTTGGGAAGGGGACACGGCATTTACACTCTTTCACTATCAACCTTAACCTTACATCGCATTTTTATCTGCACTACTGGACACACGAACCTGTACTTCATATACTACTAAGGGGATCTCAAGTACCTATTACTCTGTTCACAATTTCCTCTATACCAAAGTCAAATTCTGTACTTTATTTTACTCATTGCTAACAAGGAATAATTACATGGGGTCTTTGGGGTATCTTCCAAAACGATTTTTTACTATGGGTTTCCTAATCTTACACTTACAAAGTACCATAAATTTTTCTATTCTTCCTTCCACCATCCTTGAATCTCATTAAGGGGCAACCTAATTTTTATCAAATACCAACAGCCATCATACTCTTCTCTCCTCTTAATAATTTTCTAATTATCTAGAGGTGGGTAAAATATCTCTCTACCAGAATACCCCACACATTTGTCAATACACAACCATGAATTTCATTAAAAAAATTAACCATACATATTCCATTACTAACCACCAGTCATCATACTCTGTATCAAGTTCCTTCAACTCAGCTACTGCTTTCATTCTACAACCGTGTCGTTCACAAAAATCTATCTCAATCTCATTATCATCTTTCAATTTGATCCCACAACAGTATACCAAACCTTGTTTCAGGTATTTGGGCTCTTACAGCCTATCTCGTCCCACTACACCACGTATACTGACATTAAAACTTCCAAACACTCCAGGACTCACTCCAAACAAATCTTAATGAATACCATGCTTTTCGGACAATCCTGTCAACTGACTTGAATTATTGTACGCTACCTTACTCATTGCTAAGGGGGAATAACCATTTCAAATGGACCTCACAGTTCCAACACTTTCTCACTTAAACACCTCCACATTATGGATACCTTCCACTCAACGACATTTTTTCTATACCAAACGACAGACACACCTCTTCACCAAGAAACCTTCACCACAGGTCATTTCAATCGTCTTTCTCTCTGCTATTGCTCTCATTAAGGATATTTACGTAGCTTAAGACCACAGATTCATTTTGTACCAAACGTTTATCACTTATTTAAGAACTTTCAGCCTTTCGCATCCCATCACACAACAAATTCTAATATCAACGCTGCCACTCTCTCTTTCTGTTTAAACCACACCAATCAAAAAATACTTCCATTCTTTGGGAAGGTGACATGGCATTTACACTCTTTCACTATCAACCTTAACCTTACATTCCATTTTTATCTGCACTACTGGACACACGAACCTGTACTTCATATACTACTAAGGGGATCTCAAGTACCTATTACTCTTCTCACAATTTCCTCTATACCAAAGTCAAATTCTGTACTTTATTTTACTCATTGCTAACAAGGAATAATTTCATGGGGTCTTTGGGGTACCTTCCAAAAGGATTTTTTACTATGGGTTTCCTAATCTTACACTTACAAAGTACCATAAATTTTTCAATTCTTCCTTCCACCATCATTGAATCTCATTAAGGGGCAACCTAATTTATATCAAATACCAACAGCCATCATACTCTTCTCTCCTCTTAATAATTTTCTAATTATCAAAAAATGGGTAAAATATCTCTCTACCAGAAAACGCCACACACTTGTCAATACACAACCATGAATTTCGTTAAAAACATTAACCATCCACATTCCATTACTAACCACCAGTCATCATACTCTGTTTCACGTTCCTACAACTCAGCTACTGCTTTCATTCTACAACCGTGTCGTTCACAAAAATCTATCTCAATCTCATTATCATCTTTCAATTTGCTACACACACCAGAATACCAGACCTTGTTTCAGGTATTTGGGCTCTTACAACCTATCTCGTCCCATTACACCACATATACTGACATTAAATCTTCAAACACTCCAGGACTCACTCCAAACAAATCTTAATGAATACCATGCTTTTCGGACAATCCTGTCAACTGACTTGAATTATTGTACGCTACTTTACTCATTACTAAGGGGGAATAACCATTTCAAAGGGACCTCACAGTTCCAACACTTTCTCACTTAAACACCTCCACATTATGGATACCTTCCACTCAACGACATTTTTTCTATACCAAACGACAGACACACCTCTTCACCAAGAAACCTTCACCACAGGTCATTTCAATTGTCTTTCTCTCTCCTATTGCTCTCATTCAGGACATTTACGTAGCTTAAGACCTTAGATTCATTCTGTACCAAACGTTTTTCACTTATTTAAGAACCTTCAGCCTTTCACATCCCATCACACAACAAATTCTAATATCAACACTGCCACTCTCTCTTTCTGTTTAAACCACACCAATCAAAAAATACTTCCATTCATTGGGAAGGGGACATGGCATTTACACTCTTTCACTATCAACCTTAACCTTACATCGCATTTTTATCTGCACTACTGGACACACGAACCTGTACTTCATATACTACTAAGGGGATCTCAAGTACCTATTACTCTTTTCACAATTTCCTCTATGCCAAAGTCAAATTGTGTACTTTATTTTACTCATTGCTAACAAGGAATAATTTCATGGGGTTTTTGGGGTACCTTCCAAAAGGATTTTTTACTATGGGTTTCCTAATCTTACACTTACAAAGTACAATAAATTTTTCAATTCTTCCTTCCACCATCATTGAATCTCATTAAGGGGCAACCTAATTTATATCAAATACAAACAGCCATCATACTCTTCTCTCCTCTTAATAATTTTCTAATTACCTAAAAATGGGTAAAATATCTCTCTACCAGAAAACACCACACATTTGTCAATACACAACCATGAATTTCATTAAAAAAAATTAATCATCCACATTCCATTACTAACCACCAGTCATCATACTTGGTTTGAAATTCCTTCAACTCAGCTACTGCTTTCATTCTACAACCGTGTCGTTCACAAAAATCTATCTCAATCTCACTATCATCTTTCAATTTGCTACACACACCAGTATACCAAACCTTGTTTCAGGTATTTGGGCTCTTACAGCCTATCTCGTCCCATTACATCACATATACTGACATTAAAACTTCCAAACACTCCAGGACTCACTCCAAACAAATCTTAATGAATACCATGCTTTTCGGACAATCCTGTCAACTGACTTGAATTATTGTACGCTACTTTACTCATTACTAAGGGGGAAAAACCATTTCAAAGGCACCTCACAGTTCCAACACTTTCTCACTTAAACACCTCCACATTATGGATACCTTCCACTCAACAACATTTTTTCTATACCAAACGACAGACACACCTCTTCACCAAGAAACCTTCACCACAGGTCATTTCAATTGTCTTTCTCTCTGCTATTGCTCTCATTCAGGTTATTTACGTGGCTTAAGACCACCGATTCATTCTGTACCAAACAATTTCACTAATTTAAGATCCTTCAGCCTTTCGCATCCCATCACACAACAAATTCTAATATCAACACTGCCACTCTATCTTTTAGTTTAAACCACACCAATCAAAAAATACTTCCATTTTTGGGAAGGGGACATGGTATTTACACTCTTTCACTATCAACCATAACCTTACATCGCATTTTTATCTGCACTACTGGACACACGAACCTGTACTTCATATACTACTAAGGGGATCTAAAGTACCTATTACTCTTTTCACAATTTCCTCTATACCAAAGTCAAATTCTGTATTTTACTCATTGCTAACAAGGAATAATTTCATGGGGTCTTTGGGGTACCTTCCAAAAGGATTTTTTACTATGGGTTTCCTAATCTTACACTTACATAGTACCATAAATTTTTCTATTCTTCCTTCCACCATCCTTGACTCTCATTAAGGGGCAACCTAATTTATATCAAATACCAACAGCCATCATACTCTTCTCTCCTCTTAATAATTTTCTAATTATCTAAAAATGGGTAAAATATCTCTCGACCAGAAAACGCCACACATTTGTCAATACACAACCATAAATTTTGTTAAAAAAATTAACCATTACACACTGCATTACTTACCACCAGTGATCATACTCTGTTTCAAGTTCCTTCAACTCAGCTATTGCTTTCAATCTACAACCGTGTCGTTCACAAAAATCTATCTCAATCTCATTATCATCTTTCAATTTGATCCCACACCAGTATACCAAACCTTGTTTCAGGTATTTGGGCTCTTACAGCCTATCTCGTCCCATTACACCACATATACTGACATTAAAACTTCCAAACACTCCAGGACTCACTCCAAACAAATCTTAATGAATACC
Organism: Locusta migratoria; assembly: GCA_026315105.1. NCBI lineage: Eukaryota > Metazoa > Arthropoda > Insecta > Orthoptera > Acrididae > Locusta > Locusta migratoria. The sequence continues at coordinate 273,149,282 of CM048744.1, read as the reverse complement.
ATGCTTTTCGGACAATCCTGTCAACTTACTTGAATTATTGTACGCTACTTTACTCATTACTAAGGGGGAATAACCATTTCAAAGGGACCTCACAGTTCCAACACTTTCTCACTTAAACACCTCCACATTATGGATACCTTCCACTCAACGACATTTTTTCTATACCAAACGACAGACACACCTCTTCACCAAGAAACCTTCACCACAGGTCATTTCAATTGTCTTTCTCTCTGCTATTGCTATCACTCAGGATATTTACGTAGCTTAAGACCACAGATTCATTCTGTACCAATAGTTTTTCACTTATTTAAGATCCTTCAGCCTTTCGCATCCCATCACACAACAAATTCTAATATCAACACTGCCACTCTCTCTTTCTCCTTAAACCACACCAATCAAAAAATCCTTCCATTCATTGGGAAGGGGACATGGCATTTACACTCTTTCACTATCAACCTTAACCTTACATCGCATTTTTATCTGCACTACTGGACACACGAACCTGTACTTCATATACTACTAAGGGGATCTCAGGTACCTATTACTCTTTTCAAAATTTCCTCTATGTTAAAGTCACTTTGTGTAGTTTATGTTACTCATTGCTAACAAGGAATAAATTCATGGGGTCTTTGGGGTACCTGCCAAAAGGATTTTTTCTATGGGTTTCCTAATCTTACACTTACAAAGTACCATAAATTTTTCAATTCTTCCTTCCACCAACATTGAATCTCATTAAGGAGCAACCTAATTTATATCAAATACCAACAGCCATCATACTCTTCTCTCCTCTTAATAATTTTCTAATTATCTAAAAATGGGTATAATATCTCTTTACCAGAAAACGCGACACATTTGTCAATACACAACCATGAATTTCATTAAAAAAATTAACCGTCCACATTCCATTACTAACCACCAGCCATCGTACTCCGTTTCAAGTTCCTTCAACTCAGCTACTGCTTTCATTCTACAACCGTGTCGTTCACAAAAATCTATCTCAATCTCATTATCATCTTTCAATTTGATCCCACACCAGTATACCAAACCTTGTTTCAGGTATTTGGGCTCTTACAGCCTATCTCGTCCCATTACACCACATATACTGACATTAAAACTTCCAAACACTCCAGGACTCACTCCAAACAAATCTTAATGAATACCATGCTTTTCGGACAATCCTGTCAACTGACTTGAATTATTGTACGCTACTTTACTCATTACTAAGGGGGAATAACCATTTCAAAGGGACCTCACAGTTCCAACACTTTCTCACTTAAACACCTCCACATTATGGATACCTTCCACTCAACGACATTTTTTCTATACCAAACGACAGACACACCTCTTCACCAAGAAACCTTCACCACATGTCATTTCAATTGTCTTTCTCTCTGCTATTGCTCTCATTAAGGATATTTACGTAGCTTAAGACCACAGATTCATTTTGTACCAAACGTTTATCACTTATTTAAGAACTTTCAGCCTTTGGCATCCCATCACACAACAAATTCTAATATCAACGCTGCCACTCTCTCTTTCTGTTTAAACCACACCAATCAAAAAATACTTCCATTCTTTGGGAAGGTGACATGGCATTTACACTCTTTCACTATCAACCTTAACCTTACATCGCATTTTTATCTGCACTACTGGACACACGAACCTGTACTTCATATACTACTAAGGGGATCTCAAGTACCTATTACTCTTCTCACAATTTCCTCTATACCAAAGTCAAATTCTGTACTTTATTTTACTCATTGCTAACAAGGAATAATTTCATGGGGTCTTTGGGGTACCTTCCAAAAGGATTTTTTACTATGGGTTTCCTAATCTTACACTTACAAAGTACCATAAATTTTTCAATTCTTCCTTCCACCATCATTGAATCTCATTAAGGGGCAACCTAATTTATATCAAATACCAACAGCCATCATACTCTTCTCTCCTCTTAATAATTTTCTAATTATCAAAAAATGGGTAAAATATCTCTCTACCAGAAAACGCCACACACTTGTCAATACACAACCATGAATTTCGTTAAAAACATTAACCATCCACATTCCATTACTAACCACCAGTCATTATACTCTGTTTCACGTTCCTACAACTCAGCTACTGCTTTCATTCTACAACCGTGTCGTTCACAAAAATCTATCTCAATCTCATTATCATCTTTCAATTTGCTACACACACCAGAATACCAGACCTTGTTTCAGGTATTTGGGCTCTTACAGCCTATCTCGTCCCATTACACCACATATACTGACATTAAATCTTCAAACACTCCAGGACTCACTCCAAACAAATCTTAATGAATACCATCCTTTTCGGACAATCCTGTCAACTGACTTGAATTATTGTACGCTACTTTACTCATTACTAAGGGGGAATAACCATTTCAAAGGGACCTCACAGTTCCAACACTTTCTCACTTAAACACCTCCACATTATGGATACCTTCCACTCAACGACATTTTTTCTATACCAAACGACAGACACACCTCTTCACCAAGAAACCTTCACCACAGGTCATTTCAATTGTCTTTCTCTCTCCTATTGCTCTCATTCAGGACATTTACGTAGCTTAAGACCTTAGATTCATTCTGTACCAAACGTTTTTCACTTATTTAAGAACCTTCAGCCTTTCACATCCCATCACACAACAAATTCTAATATCAACACTGCCACTCTCTCTTTCTGTTTAAACCACACCAATCAAAAAATACTTCCATTCATTGGGAAGGGGACATGGCATTTACACTCTTTCACTATCAACCTTAACCTTACATCGCATTTTTATCTGCACTACTGGACACACGAACCTGTACTTCATATACTACTAAGGGGATCTCAAGTACCTATTACTCTTTTCACAATTTCCTCTATGCCAAAGTCAAATTGTGTACTTTATTTTACTCATTGCTAACAAGGAATAATTTCATGGGGTTTTTGGGGTACCTTCCAAAAGGATTTTTTACTATGGGTTTCCTAATCTTACACTTACAAAGTACCATAAATTTTTCAATTCTTCCTTCCACCATCATTGAATCTCATTAGGGGGCAACCTAATTTATATCAAATACAAACAGCCATCATACTCTTCTCTCCTCTTAATAATTTTCTAATTACCTAAAAATGGGTAAAATATCTCTCTACCAGAAAACGCCACACATTTGTCAATACACAACCATGAATTTCATTAAAAAAAATTAATCATCAACATTCCATTACTAACCACCAGTCATCATACTTGGTTTGAAGTTCCTTCAACTCAGCTACTGCTTTCATTCTACAACCGTGTCGTTCACAAAAATCTATCTCAATCTCACTATCATCTTTCAATTTGCTACACACACCAGTATACCAAACCTTGTTTCAGGTATTTGGGCTCTTACAGCCTATCTCGTCCCATTACATCACATATACTGACATTAAAACTTCCAAACACTCCAGGACTCACTCCAAACAAATCTTAATGAATACCATCCTTTTCGGACAATCCTGTCAACTGACTTGAATTATTGTACGCTACTTTACTCATTACTAAGGGGGAAAAACCATTTCAAAGGCACCTCACAGTTCCAACACTTTCTCACTTAAACACCTCCACATTATGGATACCTTCCACTCAACAACATTTTTTCTATACCAAACGACAGACACACCTCTTCACCAAGAAACCTTCACCACAGGTCATTTCAATTGTCTTTCTCTCTCCTATTGCTCTCACTCAGGATATTTACATAGCTTAAGACCACAGATTCATTCTGTACCAAACGCTTTTCACTTATTTAAGATCCTTCAGCCTTTCGCATCCCATCACACAACAAATTCGAATATCAACACTGCCACACTCCCTTTCTCGTTAAACCACACCAATCAAAAAATACTTCCATTCTTTGGGAAGGGGACATGGCATTTACACTCTTTCACTATCAACCTTAACCTTACATCGCATTTTTATCTGCACTACTGGACACACGAACCTGTACTTCATATACTACTAAGGGGATCTCAAGTACCTATTACTCTTTTCACAATTTCCTCTATACCAAAGTCAAATTCTGTATTTTACTCATTGCTAACAAGGAATAATTTCATGGGGTCTTTGGGGTACCTTCCAAAAGGATTTTTTACTATGGGTTTCCTAATCTTACACTTACATAGTACCATAAATTTTTCTATTCTTCCTTCCACCATACTTGACTCTCATTAAGGGGCAACCTAATTTATATCAAATACCAACAGCCATCATACTCTTCTCTCCTCTTAATAATTTTCTAATTATCTAAAAATGGGTAAAATATCTCTCGACCAGAAAACGCCACACATTTGTCAATACACAACCATAAATTTTGTTAAAAAAATTAACCATTACACACTGCATTACTAACCACCAGTGATCATACTCTGTTTCAAGTTCCTTCAACTCAGCTATTGCTTTCAATCTACAACCGTGTCGTTCACAAAAATCTATCTCAATCTCATTATCATCTTTCAATTTGATCCCACACCAGTATACCAAACCTTGTTTCAGGTATTTGGGCTCTTACAGCCTATCTCGTCCCATTACACCACATATACTGACATTAAAACTTCCAAACACTCCAGGACTCACTCCAAACAAAACTTAATGTATACCATGCTTTTTGGACATTCCTGTCAACTGACTTGAATTGTTGTACACTACTTTACTCATTACTAAGGGGGAATAACCATTTCAAAGGGACCTCACAGTTCCAAAGCTTTCTCACTTAAACACTCCACATTATGTATACCTTCCACTAAACGACATTTTTTCTATACCAAACGACAGACACACCTCTTCACCAAGAAACCTTCACCACAGGTCATTTCAATTGTCTTTCTCCCTGCTATTGCTTTCATTCAGGATATTAACGTAGCTTAAGACCACAGATTCATTCTGTACCAAACGATTTTCACTTATTTAAGATCCTTCAGCCTTTCGCATCCCATCACACAACAAATTCTAATATCAACACTGCCACTATCTCTTTCTGTTTAAACCACACGAATCAAAAAATACTTCCATTCTTTGGGAAGGGGACACGGCATTTACACTCTTTCACTATCAACCTTAACCTTACATCGCATTTTTATCTGCACTACTGGACACACGAACCTGTACTTCATATACTACTAAGGGGATCTCAAGTACCTATTACTCTTTTCACAATTTCCTCTATACCAAAGTTAAATTCTGTACTTTATTTTACTCATTGCTAACAAGGAATAATTTCATGGGGTCTTTGGGGTATCTTCCAAAAAGATTTTTTACTATGGGTTTCCTAATCTTACTCTTACAAAGAACCATAAATTTTTCAATCCTTCCTTCCACCATCATTGAATCTCATTAAGGGGCAACCTAATTTATATCATATACAAACAGCCATCATACTCTTCTCTCCTCTTAATAATTTTCTAATTATCTAAAAATGGGTAAAATATCTCTCCACCAGAAAACACCACACATTTGTCAATACACAACCATGAATTTCTTAAAAAAAAATTAACCATCCGCAATCCATTACTAACTGCCAGTCATCATACTCTGTTTCAAGCTCCTTCAACTCAGCTACTGCTTTCATTCTACAACCGTGTCGTTCACAAAAATCTATCTCAATCTCATTATCATCTTTCAATTTGCGACACACACTAGTATACCAAACCTTGTTTCAGGTATTTGGGCTCTTACAGCCTATCTCGTCCCATTACACCACATATACTGACATTAAAACTTCCAAACACTTCAGGACTCACTGCAAACAAATATTAATGAATACCATGCTTTTCGGACAATCCTGTCAACTGACTTGAATTATTGTACGCTACTTTACTCATTACTAAGGGGGAATAACCATTTCAAAGGGACCTCACAGTTCCAACACTTTCTCACTTAAACACCTCCACATTATGGATACCTTCCACTCAACGACATTTTTTCTATACCAAACGACAGACACACCTCTTCACCAAGAAACGTTCACCACAGGTCATTTCAATTGTCTTTCTCTCTGCTATTGCTCTCATTCAGGATATTTACGTGGCTTAAGACCACAGATTCATTCTGTACCAAACAATTTCACTTATTTAAGATCCTTCAGCCTTTCGCATCCCATCACACAACAAATTCTAATATCAACACTGCCACTCTATCTTTTAGTTTAAACCACACCAATCAAAAAATACTTCCATTTTTGGGAAGGGGACATGGTATTTACACTCTTTCACTATCAACCATAACCTTACATCGCATTTTTATCTGCACTACTGGACACACGAACCTGTACTTCATATACTACTAAGGGGATCTAAAGTACCTATTACTCTTTTCACAATTTCCTCTATACCAAAGTTAAATTCTGTACTTTATTTTACTCATTGCTAACAAGGAATAATTTCATGGGGTCTTTGGGGTACCTTCCAAAAAGATTTTTTACTATGGGTTTCCTAATCTTACACTTACAAAGAACCATAAATTTTTCAATTCTTCCTTCCACCATCATTGAATCTCATTAAGGGGCAACCTAATTTATATCAAATACCAACAGCCATCATACTCTTCTCTCCTCTTAATAATTTTCTAATTATCTAAAAATGGGTAAAATATCTCTCTACCAGAAAACGCCACACATTTGTCAATACACAACCATGAATTTCGTTAAAAAAATTAACCATCCACATTCCATTACTAACCACCAGTCATCATACTCTGTTTCAAGTTCCTTCAACTCAGCTACTGCTTTCATACTACAACCGTGTCGTTCACAAAAATCTATCTCAATCTCTTTATCATCTTTCAATTTGCTACACACACCAGTATACCAGACCTTGTTTTCGGTATTTGGGCTTTTACAGCCTATCTCGTCCCACTACACCACGTATACTGACATTAAAACTTCCAAACACTCCAGGACTCACTCCAAACAAATCTTAATGAATACCATGCTTTTCGGACAATCCTGTCAACTGACTTGAATTATTGTACGCTACTTTACTCATTACTAAGGGGGAATAACCATTTCAAAGGGACCTCACAGTGCCAACACTTTCTCACTTAAACACCTCCACATTATGGATACCTTCCACTCAACGACATTTTTTCTATACCAAACGACAGACACACCTCTTCACCAAGAAACCTTCACCACAGGTCATTTCAATTGTCTTTCTCTCTGCTATTGCTCTCATTAAGGATATTTACGTAGCTTAAGACCACAGATTCATTTTCTACCAAACGTTTATCACTTATTTTAGAACTTTCAGCCTTTCGCATCCCATCACACAACAAATTCTAATATCAACGCAGCCACTCTCTCTTTCTGTTTAAACCACACCAATCAAAAAATACTTCCATTCTTTGGGAAGGTGACATGGCATTTACACTATTTCACTATCAACCTTAACCTTACAATGCATTTTTATCTGCACTACTGGACACACGAACCTGTACTTCATATACTACTAAGGGGATCTCAAGTACCTATTACTCTTTTCACAATTTCCTCTATACCAAAGTCAAATACAGTACTTTATTTTACTCATTGCTAACAAGGAATAATTTCATGGGGTTTTTGGGGTACCTTCCAAAAGGATTTTTTACTATGGGTTTCCTAATCTTACACTTACAAAGTACCATAAACTTTTCAATTCTTCCTTCCACCATCATTGAATCTCATTAAGGGGCAACCTAATTTATATCAAATACCAAAAGCCATCATACTCTTCTCTCCTCTTAATAATTTTCTAATTATCTAAAAATGGGTAAAATATCTCTCTACCAGAAAACGCCACACATTTGTCAACACCCAACCATAAATTTTGTTAAAAAAATTAACCATTACACATTGCGTTACTAACCACCAGTCATCATACTCTGTTTCAAGTTCCTTCAACTCAGCTACTGCTTTCATTCTACAACCGTGTCGTTAGCAAAAATCTATCTCAATCTTATTATCATCTTTCAATTTGATCCCACACCAGTATACCAAACCTTGTTCAGGTATTTGGGCTCTTACAGCCTATCTCATCCCATTACACCACATATACTGACATTAAAACTTCCAAACACTCCAGGACTCACTCCAAACAAATCTTAATGAATACCATGCTTTTCGGACAATCCTGTCAACTGACTTGAATTATTGTACGCTACTTTACTCATTACTAAGGGGGAATAACCATTTCAAAGGGACCTCACAGTTCCAACACTTTCTCACTTAAACACCTCCACATTATGGATACCTTGCACTCAACGACATTTTTTCTATACCACACGACAGACACACCTCTTCACCAAGAAACCTTCACCACAGGTCATTTCAATTGTCTATCTCTCTCCTATTGCTCTCATTCAGGATATTTACGTAGCTTAAGACCACAGATCCATTCTGTACCAAACGTTTTTCACTTATTTAAGATCCTTCAGCCTTTTACATCTCATCACAAAACAAATTCTAATATCAACACTGCCACTCTCTCTTTCTGTTTAAACCACACCAATCAAAAAATACTTCCATTCTTAGGGAAGGGGACATGGCATTTACACTCTTTCACTATCAACCTTAACCTTACATCGCATTTTTATCTGCACTACTGGACACACGAACCTGTACTTCATATACTACTAAGGGGATCTAAAGTACCTATTACTCTTTTCACAATTTCCTCTATACCAAAGTCAAATTCTGTACTTTATTTTACTCATTGCTAACAAGGAATAATTTCATGGGGTTTTTGGGGTACCTTCCAAAAGGATTTTTTACTATGGGTTTCCTAATCTTACACTTACAAAGTACCATAAATTTTTCAATTCTTCCTTCCACCATCATTGAATCTCATTAAGGGGCAACCTAATTTATATCAAATACAAACAGCCATCATACTCTTCTCTCCTCTTAATAATTTTCTAATTACCTAAAAATGGGTAAAATATCTCTCTACCAGAAAACGCCACACATTTGTCAATACACAACCATGAATTTCATTAAAAAAAATTAATCATCCACATTCCATTACTAACCACCAGTCATCATACTTGGTTTGAAGTTCCTTCAACTCAGCTACTGTTTCATTCTACAACTGTGTCGTTCACAAAAATCTATCTCAATCTCATTATCAACTTTCAATTTGATCCCACACCAGTATACCAGACCTTGTTTCAGGTATTTGGGCTCTTACAGCCTATCTCGTCCCATTACACCACATATACTGACATTAAAACTTTAAACACTCCAGGACTCACTCCAAACAAATCCTAATGAATACCATGCTTTTCGGACAATCCTGTCAACTGACTTGAATTATTGTACGCTACTTTACTCATTACTAAGGGGTAATAACCATTTCAAAGGGACCTCACAGTTCCAACACTTTCTCACTTAAACACCTACACATTATGGATACCTTCCACTCAACGACATTTTTTCTATACCAAACGACAGACACACCTCTTCACCAAGAAACCTTCACCACAGGTCATTTCAATTGTCTTTCTCTTTCCTATTGCTCACATTCAGGATATTTACATAGCTTAAGACCACAGATTCATTCTGTACCAAACGTTTTTCACTTACTTAAGATCCTTCAGCCTTTCAAATCCCATCAAACAACAAATTCTAATATCAACACTGCCACTCTCTCTTTCTCTTTAAACCGCACCAATCAAAAAATACTTCCATTCTTTGGAAAGGGGACATGGCATTTACACGCTTTCACTATCAACCTTAACCTTACATCGCATTTTTATCTGCACTACTGGACACACGAACCTGTACTTCATATACTACTAAGGGGATCTCTGGTACCTATTACTCTTTTCACAATTTCCTCTATGCCAATGTCAAATTGTGTACCTTATTTTACTCATTGCTAACAAGGAATAATTTCATGGGAACTTTGGGGTACCTTCCAAAAGGATTTTTTACTATGGGTTTCCTAATCTTCCACTTACAAATAACCATAAATTCGTCAATTCTTCCTTCCACCATCATTGAATCTCATTAAGGGGCAACCTAATTTATATCAAATACCAAAAGCCATCATACTCTTCTCTCCTCTTAATAATTTTCTAATTATCTAAAAATGGGTAAAATATCTCTCTACCAGAAAACGCCACACATTTGTCAACACCCAACCATAAATTTTGTTAAAAAAATTAACCATTACACATTGCGTTACTAACCACCAGTCATCATACTCTGTTTCAAGTTCCTTCAACTCAGCTACTGCTTTCATTCTACAACCGTGTCGTTCACAAAAATCTATCTCAATCTTATTATCATCTTTCAATTTGATCCCACACCAGTATACCAAACCTTGTTCAGGTATTTGGGCTCTTACAGCCTATCTCATCCCAATACACCACATATACTGACATTAAAACATCCAAACACTCCAGGACTCACTCCAAACAAATCTTAATGAATACCATGCTTTTCGGACAATCCTGTCAACTGACTTGAATTATTGTACGCTACTTTACTCATTACTAAGGGGGAATAACCATTTCAAAGGGACCTCACAGTTCCAACACTTTCTCACTTAAACACCTCCACATTATGGATACCTTGCACTCAACGACATTTTTTCTATACCACACGACAGACACACCTCTTCACCAAGAAACCTTCACCACAGGTCATTTCAATTGTCTATCTCTCTCCTATTGCTCTCATTCATGATATTTACGTAGCTTAAGACCACAGATTCATTCTGTACCAAACGTTTTTCACTTATTTAAGATCCTTCAGCCTTTTACATCTCATCACAAAACAAATTCTAATATCAACACTGCCACTCTCTCTTTCTGTTTAAACCACACCAATCAAAAAATACTTCCATTCTTTGGGAAGGGGACATGGCATTTACACTCTTTCACTATCAACCTTAACCTTACATCGCATTTTTATCTGTACTACTGGACACACGAACCTGTACTTCATATACTACTAAGGGGATCTAAAGTACCTATTACTCTTTTCACAATTTCCTCTATACCAAAGTCAAATTCTGTACTTTATTTTACTCATTGTTAACTAGGAATAATTTCATGGGGTCTTTGGGGTACCTTCTAAAAGGATTTTTTACTATGGGTTTCCTAATCTTACACTTACAAAGTACCATTAATTTTTCAATTCTTCCTTCCACCATCCTTGAATCTCATTAAGGGGCAACCGAATTTATATCAAATACCAACAGCCATCATACACTTCTCTCCTCTTAATAATTTTCTAAATATCTAAAGGTGGGTAAAATATCTCTCTACCAGAAAACACCACACATTTTTAATACACAACCATGAATTTCATTAAAAAAATTAACCATACACATTCCAGTACTAACCACCAGTCATCATACTCTGTTTCAAGTTCCTTCAACTCAGCTACTGCTTTCATTCTACAACCGTGTCGTTCACAAAAATCTATCTCAATCTCACTATCATCTTTCAATTTGCTACACACATCAGTATACCAAACCTTGTTTCAGGTATTTGGGCTCTTACAGCCTATCTCGTCCCAATACACCACATATACTGACATTAAAACTTGCAAACACTCCAGGACTCACTCCAAACAAAACTTAATGTATACCATGCTTTTCGGACAATCCTGTCAACTGACTTGAATTATTGTACGCTACTTTACTCATTACTAAGGGGGAATAACCATTTCAAAGGCACCTCACAGTTCCAACACTTTCTCACTTAAACACCTCCACATTATGGATACCTTCCACTCAACAACATTTTTTCTATACCAAACGACAGACACACCTCTTCACCAAGAAACCTTCACCACAGGTCATTTCAATTGTCTTTCTCTCTCCTATTGCTCTCATTCAGGACATTTACGTAGCTTAAGACCACAGATTCATTCTGTACCAAACGCTTTTCACTTATTTAAGATCCTTCAGCCTTTCGCATCCCATCACACAACAAATTCGAATATCAACACTGCCACACTCCCTTTCTCTTTAAACCACACCAATCAAAAAATACTTCCATTCTTTGGGAAGGGGACATGGCATTTACACTCTTTCACTATCAACCTTAACCTTACATCGCATTTTTATCTGCACTACTGGACACACGAACCTGTACTTCATATACTACTAAGGGGATCTAAAGTACCTATTACTCTTTTCACAATTTCCTCTATACCAAAGTCAAATTCTGTATTTTACTCATTGCTAACAAGGAATAATTTCATGGGGTCTTTGGGGTACCTTCCAAAAGGATTTTTTACTATGGGTTTCCTAATCTTACACTTACATAGTACCATAAATTTTTCTATTCTTCCTTCCACCATCCTTGACTCTCATTAAGGGGCAACCTAATTTATATCAAATACCAACAGCCATCATACTCTTCTCTCCTCTTAATAATTTTCTAATTATCTAAAAATGGGTAAAATATCTCTCGACCAGAAAACGCCACACATTTGTCAATACACAACCATAAATTTTGTTAAAAAAATTAACCATTACACACTGCATTACTAACCACCAGTGATCATACTCTGTTTCAAGTTCCTTCAACTCAGCTATTGCTTTCAATCTACAACCGTGTCGTTCACAAAAATCTATCTCAATCTCATTATCATCTTTCAATTTGATCCCACACCAGTATACCAAACCTTGTTTCAGGTATTTGGGCTCTTACAGCCTATCTCGTCCCATTACACCACATATACTGACGTTAAAACTTCCAAACACTCCAGGACTCACTCCAAACAAATCTTAATGAATACCATGCTTTTCGGACAATCCTGTCAACTTACTTGAATTATTGTACGCTACTTTACTCATTACTAAGGGGGAATAACCATTTCAAAGGGACCTCACAGTTCCAACACTTTCTCACTTAAACACCTCCACATTATGGATACCTTCCACTCAACGACATTTTTTCTATACCAAACGACAGACACACCTCTTCACCAAGAAACCTTCACCACAGGTCATTTCAATTGTCTTTCTCTCTCCTATTGCTCTCATTCAGGACATTTACGTAGCTTAAGACCACAGATTCATTCTGTACCAAACGCTTTTCACTTATTTAAGATCCTTCAGCCTTTCGCATCCCATCACACAACAAATTCGAATATCAACACTGCCACACTCCCTTTCTCTTTAAACCACACCAATCAAAAAATACTTCCATTCTTTGGGAAGGGGACATGGCATTTACACTCTTTCACTATCAACCTTAACCTTACATCGCATTTTTATCTGCACTACTGGACACACGAACCTGTACTTCATATACTACTAAGGGGATCTAAAGTACCTATTACTCTTTTCACAATTTCCTCTATACCAAAGTCAAATTCTGTATTTTACTCATTGCTAACAAGGAATAATTTCATGGGGTCTTTGGGGTACCTTCCAAAAGGATTTTTTACTATGGGTTTCCTAATCTTACACTTACATAGTACCATAAATTTTTCTATTCTTCCTTCCACCATCCTTGACTCTCATTAAGGGGCAACCTAATTTATATCAAATACCAACAGCCATCATACTCTTCTCTCCTCTTAATAATTTTCTAATTATCTAAAAATGGGTAAAATATCTCTCGACCAGAAAACGCCACACATTTGTCAATACACAACCATAAATTTTGTTAAAAAAATTAACCATTACACACTGCATTACTAACCACCAGTGATCATACTCTGTTTCAAGTTCCTTCAACTCAGCTATTGCTTTCAATCTACAACCGTGTCGTTCACAAAAATCTATCTCAATCTCATTATCATCTTTCAATTTGATCCCACACCAGTATACCAAACCTTGTTTCAGGTATTTGGGCTCTTACAGCCTATCTCGTCCCATTACACCACATATACTGACGTTAAAACTTCCAAACACTCCAGGACTCACTCCAAACAAATCTTAATGAATACCATGCTTTTCGGACAATCCTGTCAACTTACTTGAATTATTGTACGCTACTTTACTCATTACTAAGGGGGAATAACCATTTCAAAGGGACCTCACAGTTCCAACACTTTCTCACTTAAACACCTCCACATTATGGATACCTTCCACTCAACGACATTTTTTCTATACCAAACGACAGACACACCTCTTCACCAAGAAACCTTCACCACAGGTCATTTCATTTGTCTTTCTCTCTGTTATTGCTCTCATTCAGGATATTTACGTAGCTTAAGACCACAGATTCATTCTGTACCAAACGTTTTTCACTTATTTAAGATCCTTCAGCCTTTCGCATCCCATCACACAACAAATTCTAATATCAACACTGCCACTCTCTCTTTCTGTTTAAACCACACGAATCAAAAAATACTTCCATTCTTTGGGAAGGGGACATGGCATTTACACTCTTTCACTGTCAACCTTAACCTTACATCGCATTTTTATCTGCACTACTGGACACACGAACCTGTACTTCATATACTACTAAGGGGTCTCAAGTACCTATTACTCTTTTCACAATTTCCTCTATACCAAAGTTAAATTCTGTACTTTATTTTACTCATTGCTAACAAGGAATAATTTCATGGGGTCTTTGGGGTACCTTCCAAAAAGATTTTTTACTATGGGTTTCCTAATCTTACACTTACAAAGAACCATAAATTTTTCAATTCTTCCTTCCACCATCATTGAATCTCATTAAGGGGCAACCTAATTTATATCAAATACCAACAGCCATCATACTCTTCTCTCCTCTTAATAATTTTCTAATTATCTAAAAATGGGTAAAATATCTCTCTACCAGAAAACGCCACACATTTGTCAATACACAACCATGAATTTCGTTAAAAAAATTAACCATCCACATTCCATTACTAACCACCAGTCATCATACTCTGTTTCAAGTTCCTTCAACTCAGCTACTGCTTTCATACTACAACCGTGTCGTTCACAAAAATCTATCTCAATCTCTTTATCATATTTCAATTTGCTACACACACCAGTATACCAGACCTTGTTTTCGGTATTTGGGCTTTTACAGCCTATCTCGTCCCACTACACCACGTATACTGACATTAAAACTTCCAAACACTCCAGGACTCACTCCAAACAAATCTTAATGAATACCATGCTTTTCGGACAATCCTGTCAACTGACTTGAATTATTGTACGCTACTTTACTCATTAATAAGGGGGAATAACCATTTCAAAGGGACCTCACAGTGCCAACACTTTCTCACTTAAACACCTCCACATTATGGATACCTTCCACTCAACGACATTTTTTCTATACCAAACGACAGACACACCTCTTCACCAAGAAACCTTCACCACAGGTCATTTCAATTGCCTTTCTCTCTGCTATTGCTCTCATTCAGGATATTTACGTAGCTTAAGACCACAGATTCATTCTGTACCAAACGTTTTTCACTTATTTAAGATCCTTCAGCCTTTCAAATCCCATCACACAACAAATTCTAATATCAACACTGCCACTCTCTCTTTCTGTTTAAACCACACCAATCAAAAAATACTTCCATTCTTTGGGAAGGGGACATGGCATTTACACTCTTTCACTATCAACCTTAACCTTACATCGCATTTTTATCTGCACTAGTGGACACACGAACCTGTACTTCATATACTACTAAGGGGATCTCGGGTACCTATTACACTTTTCACAATTTCCTCTATACCAAAGTCAAATTCTGTACTTTATTTTACTCATTGCTAACAAGGAATAATTTCATGGGGTCTTTGGGGTACCTTCCAAAAGGATTTTTTACTATGGGTTTCCTAATCTTACACTTACAAAGTACCATAAATTTTTCAATTCTTCCTTCCACCATCATTGAATCTCATTAAGGGGCAACCTGATTTATATCAAATACCAACAGCCATCATACTCTTCTCTCCTCTTAATAATTTTCTAATTATGTAAAGGTGGGTAAAATATGTCCCTACCAGAAAACGCCACGTATTTGTCAATACACAACCATGAATTTCGTTAAAAAATTTAACCATCCACATTCCATTACTAAACACCAGTCATCATACTCTGTTTCAAGTTCCTTCAACTCAGCTACTGCTTTCATTCTACAACCGTGTCGTTCACAAAAATCTATCTCAATCTCATTATCATCTTTCAATTTGCTACACACACCAGTATACTAAATCTTGTTTAAGGTATTTGGGCTCTTACAGCCTATCTCGTCCCATTACACCACATATACTGACATTAAAACTTCCAAACACTGCAGGACTCACTCCAAACAAATCTTATTGAATACCATGCTTTTCCGACAATCCTGTCAACTGACTTGAAATATTGTACGCTTCTTTACTCATTACTAAGGGGGAATAACTATTTCAAAGGGACCTCACAGTTCCAACACTTTCTCACTTAAACACCTACACATTATGGATACCTTCCACTCAACGACATTTTTTCTATACCAAACGACAGACACACCTCTTCCCCAAGAAACCTTCACCACGGGTCATTTCAATTGTCTTTCCCTCTGCTATTGCTCTCATTCAGGATATTTACGTAGCTTAAGACCACAGATTCATTCTGTACCAAACGTTTTTCACTTATTTAAGATCCTTCAGCCTTTCGCAACCCATCACACAACAAATTCTAATATCAACACTGCCACACTCTCTTTCTCTTTAAACCACACCAATCAAAAAATACTTCCATTCTTTGGGATGGGAACATGGCATTTACACTCTTTCACTATCAACCTTAACCTTACATCGCATTTTTATCTGCACTACTGGACACACGAACCTGTACTTTATATACTACTAAGGGGATCTCAAGTACCTATTACTCTTTTCACAATTTCCTCTATACCAAAGTCAAATTCTGTACTTTATTTTACTCATTGCTAACAAGGAATAAATTCATGGGGTTTTTGGGGTACCTTCCAAGAGGATTTTTTACTATGGGTTTCCTAATCTTACACATACAAAGTACCATAAATGTTTCAATTCTTCCTTCCACCATAATTGAATCTCATTAAGGGGCAACCTAATTTATATAAAATACCAACAGCCATCATACTCTTCTCTCCTCTTAATAATTTTCTAATTATGTAAAGGTGGGTAAAATATCTCTCTACCAGAAAACGCCACACATTTGTCAATACACAACCATGAATTTCGTTAAAAAAATTAACCATCCACATTCCATTACTAACCACCAGTCATCATACTCTGTTTCAAGTTCCCTCAACTCAGCTACTGCTTTCAATCTGCAACCGTGTCGTTCACAAAAATCTATCTCAATCTCATTATCATCTTTCAATTTGCTACACACACCAGTATACCAAACCTTGTTTCAGGTATTTGGGCTCTTACAGCCTATCTCGTCCCATTACACCACATATACTGACATTAAAACTTCCAAACACTCCAGGACTCACTCCAAACAAATCTTATTGAATACCATGCTTTTCGGACAATCCTGTCAACTGACATGAATTGTTGTACGCTACTTTACTCATTACTAAGGGGGAATAACCATTTCAAAGGGACCTCACAGTTCCAACACTTTCTCACTTAAACACCTACACATTATGGATACCTTCCACTCAAAGACATTTTTTCTATACCAAATGACAGACACACCTCTTCACCAAGAAACCTTCACCACAGGTCATTTCAATTGACTTTCTCTCTCCTATTGCTCTCATTCAGGATATTTACGTAGCTTAAGACCACAGATTCATTCTGTACCAAACGCTTTTCACTTATTTAAGGTCCTTCAGCCTTCCGCAACCCATCACACAACAAATTCTAATATCAACACTGCCACACTCTCTTTCTCTTTAAACCACACCAATCAAAAAATACTTCCATTCTTTGGGAAGGGGACATGGCATTTACACTCTTTCACTATCAACCTTAACCTTACATCACATTTTTATCTGCACTACTGGACACACGAACCTGTACTTCATATACTACTAAGGGGATCTCAAGTACCTATTACTCTTTTCACAATTTCCTCTATACCAAAGTCAAATTCTGTACTTTATTTTACTCATTGCTAACAAGGAATAAATTCATGGGGTTTTTGGGGTACCTTCCAAGAGGATTTTTTACTATGGGTTTCCTAATCTTACACTTACAAAGTACCATAAATGTTTCAATTCTTCCTTCCACCATAATTGAATCTCATTAAGGGGCAACCTAATTTATATAAAATACCAACAGCCATCATACTCTTCTCTCCTCTTAATAATTTTCTAATTATCTAAAAATGGGTAAAATATCTCTCTACCAGAAAACACGACGCATTTGTCAATACACAACCATATATTTTGTTAAAAAAATTAACCATTACACATTCCATTACTAACCACCAGTCATCATACTCTGTTTCAAGCTCCTTCAAGTCAGCTACTGCTTTCATTCTACAACCGTGTAGTTCACAAAAATCGTTCTCAATCTCTTTATCATCTTTCAATTTGCTACACACACCAGTATACCAAACCTTGTTTCAGGTATTTGGGCTCTTACAGCCTATCTCGTCCCATTACACCACATATACTGACATTAAAACTTCCAAACACTCCAGGACTCACTCCAAACAAATCTTAATGAATACCATGCTTTTCGGACAATCCTGTCAACTGACTTGAATTATTGTACGCTACTTTACTCATTACTAAGGGGGAATAACCATTTCAAAGGGACCTCACAGTTCCAACACTTTCTCACTTAAACACCTCCACATTATGGATACCTTGCACTCAACGACATTTTTTCTATACCAAACGACAGACACACCTCTTCACCAAGAAACCTTCACCACAGGTCATTTCAATTGTCTTTCTCTCTCCTATTGCTCTCATTCAGGATATTTACGTAGCTTAAAACCACAGATTCATTCTGTACCAAACGTTTTTCACTTATTTAAGATCCTTCAGCGTTTCTCATCCCATCACACAACAAATTCTAATATCAACACTGCCACACTCCCTTTCTCTTTAAACCACACCAATCAAAAAATACTTCCATTCTTTGGAAAGGGGACATGGCATTTACACTCTTTCACTATCAACTTTAACCTTACATCACATTTTTATCTGCACTACTGGACACACGAACCTGTACTTCATATACTACTAAGGTGATCTCAGGTACCTATTACTCTTTTCACAATTTCCTTTATACCAAAGTTAAATTCTGTACTTTATTTTACTCATTGCTAACAAGAAATAATTTCATGGGGTCTTTGGGGTACCTACCAAAAGGATTTTTTACTATGGGTTTCCTAATCTTACACTTACCAAGTACCATAAATTTTTCAATTCTTCCTTCCACCATCATTGAATCTCATCAAGGGGCAACCTAATTTATATCAAATACCAACAGCCATCATACTCTTCTCTCCTCTTAATAATTTTCTAATTATGTAAAGGTGGGTAAAATATCTCTCTACCAGAAAACGCCACACATTTGTCAATACACAACCATGAATTTCGTTAAAAAAATTAACCATCCACATTCCATTACTAACCACCAGTCATCATACTCTGTTTCAAGTTCCCTCAACTCAGCTACTGCTTTCAATCTGCAACCGTGTCGTTCACAAAAATCTATCTCAATCTCATTATCATTTTTCAATTTGCTACACACACCAGTATACCAAACCTTGTTTCAGGTATTTGGGCTCTTACAGCCTATCTCGTCCCATTACACCACATATACTGACATTAAAACTTCCAAACACTCCAGGACTCACTCCAAACAAATCTTATTGAATACCATGCTTCTCGGACAATCCTGTCAACTGACTTGAATTATTGTACGCTACTTTACTCATTATTAAGGGGGAATAACCATTTCAAAGGGACCTCACAGTTCCAACACTTTCTCACTTAAACACCTACACATTATGGATACCTTCCACTCAACGACATTTTTTCTATACCAAACGACAGACCCACCTCTTCACCAAGAAACCTTCACCACAGATCATTTCAATTGTCTTTCTCTCTGCTATTGCTCTCATTCAGGATATTTCCGTAGCTTAAGACCACAGATTCATTCTGTACCAAACTTTTTCACTTATTTAAGATCCTTCAGCTTTTCGCAACCCATCACACAACAAATTCTAATATCAACACTGCCACACTCTCTTTCTCTTTAAACCACATCAATCAAAAAATACTTCCATTCTTTGGGAAGGGGACATGGCATTTACACTCTTTCACTATCAACCTTAACCTTACATCACATTTTTATCTGCACTACTGGACACACGAACCTGTACTTCATATACTACTAAGGTGATCTCAGGTACCTATTACTCTTTTCACAATTTCCTCTATACCAAAGTTAAATTCTGTACTTTATTTTACTCATTGCTAACAAGGAATAATTTCATGGGGTTTTTGGGGTATCTCCCAAAAGGATTTTTTACTATGGGTTTACTAATCTTACACTTACAAAGTACCATAAATTTGTCAATTCTTCCTTCCACCATCATTGAATCTCATTAAGGGACAACCTAATTTATATCAAATACCAACAGCCATCAATCACTTCTCTCCTCTTAATAATTTTCTAATTATCTAAAAATGGGTAAAATAACTCCCTACAAGAAAACGCCACACATTTGTCAATACACAACCATGAATTTCGTTAAAAAAATTAACCATCCACATTCCATTACTAACCACCAGTCATCCTACTCTGTTTCAAGTTCCTTCAACTCAGCTACTGCTTTCATTCTACGACCGTGTCGTTCACAAAAATCTATCTCAATCTCATTTTCATCTTTCAATTTGCTACACACACCAGTATACCAAACCTTGTTTCAGGTATTTGGGCTCTTACAGCCTATCTCGTCCCATTACATCACATATACTGACATTAAAAATTCCAAAGACTCCAGGACTCACTCCAAACAAATCTTAATAAATACCATGCTTTTCGGACAATCCTGTCAACTGACTTGAATTATTGAACACCACTTTACTCATTACTAAGGGGGAATAACCAATTTGAAAGGGACCTCACAGTTCCAACACTTTCTCACTTAAACACCTCCACATTATGGATACCTTCCACTCAACGACATTTTTTCTATACCAAACGACAGACACACCTCTTCACCAAGAAACCTTCACCACAGGTCATTTCAATTGTCTTTCTCTCTGCTATTGCTCTCATTCAGGATATTAACGTAGCTTAAGACCACAGATTAATTCTGTACCAAACGTTTTTCACTTATTTAAGATCCTTCAGCCTTTCGCAACCCATCACACAACAAATTCTAATAACAACACTGCCACTCTCTCTTTCTCTTTAAACCACACCAATCAAAAAATACTTCCAATCTTTGGGAAGGGGACATAGCATTTACTCTCTTTCACTTTCAACCTTAAACTTACATCACATTTTTATCTGCACTACTGGACACACGAACCTGTACTTCATACACTACTAAAGGGATCTCAGGTACCTATTACTCTTTTCACAATTTCCTCTATACCAAAGTCAAATTATTTACTTTATTTTACTCATTGCTAACAAGGAATAATTTCATGGGGTCTTTGGGGTACCTTCCAAAAGGATTTTTTACTATGGGTTTCCTAATCTTACACTTACAAATTACCATAAATTTTTCAATTCTTCCTTCCACCATCATTGAATCTCATTAAGGGGCAAACTAATTTATATCAAATACCAACAGCCATCATACTCTTCTCTCCTCTTAACAATTTTCTAATTATCTAAAAATGGGTAAAATATCTCTCTACCTGAAAACACCACACATTTGTCAATATAGAACCAAAAATTTTGTTAAAAAAATTAACCATTACACATTGCATTACTAACCACGAGTCATCATACTCTGTTTCAAGTTCCTTTAACTCAGCTACTGCTTTCATTCTACAACCGTGTCGTTCACAAAAATCTATCTCAATCTCATTATCATCTTTCAATTTGCTACACACACCAGTATACCAAACCTTGTTTCAGGTATTTGGGCTCTTACAGCCTATCTTGTCCCATTACACCACATATACTGACATTAAAATATCCAAACACTATAGGTCTCACTCCAAACAAATCTTATTGAATACCATGCTTTTCGGACAATCCTGTCAACTGACTTGAATTATTGAACACTACTTTACTCAACCATTTCAAAGGGACCTCACAGTTCCAACACTTTCTCACTTAAATACCTCCAAATTAGGGATACCTTCCACTCAACAACATTTTTTCTATACCAAACGACAGACACACCTCTTCACCAAGAAACCTTCACCACAGGTCATTTCAATTGTCTTTCTCTCTGCTATTGCTCTCATTCAGGATATTTACGTAGCTTAAGACCACAGATTCATTCTCTACCAAACGTTTTTCACTTATTTAAGATCCTTCAGCCTCTCGCAACCCATCACACAACAAATTCTTATATCAACACTGCCACTCTCTCATTCTCTTTAAACCACACCAATCAAAAAATACTTCCATTCTTTGGGAAGGGGACATGGCATTTACACTCTTTCACTATCAACCTTAACCTTACATCGCATTTTTATCTGCACTACTGGACACACGAACCTGTACTTCATACACTACTAAGGGGATCTCAGGTACCTATTACTCTTTTCACAATATCCTCTATACCAAAGTCAAATTCTGTACTTTATTTTACTCATTGCTAACAAGGAATAATTTCATGGGGTCTTTCGGGTACCTTCCAAAAGGATTTTTTACTATGGGTTCCTAATCTTACACTTACAAAGTACAATAAATTTTTCAATTTTTCCTTCCACCATCATTGAATCTCATTAAGGGGCAACCTAATTTATATCAAATACCAACAGCCATCATACTCTTCTCTCCTCTTAATAATTTTCTAGTTATCTAAAAATGGGTAAAATATCTCTCTACCAGAAAACGCCACACATTTGTCAATACACAACCATGAATTTCTTTAAAAAAATTAACCATCCACATTCCATTACTAACCACCAGTCATCATACTCTGTTTCAAGTTCCTTCAACTCAGCTACTGCTTTCATTCTACAACCGTGTCATTCGCAAAAATCTATCTCAATCTCATTATCATCTTTCAATTTGATCCCACACCAGTATACCAAACCATGTTTCAGGTATTTGGGCTCTTACAGCCTATCTCGTCCCATTACACCACATATACTGACATTAAAACTTCCAAACACTCCAGGACTCACTCCAAACAAATCTTAATGAATACCATGCTTTTTGGACAATCCTGTCAACTGACTTGAATCATTGTACGCTAGTTTACTCATTACTAAGGTGGAATAACCATTTCAAAGGGACCTCACAGTTCCAACACTTTCTCACTTAAACACCTCCACATTATGGATACCTTCCACTCAACGACATTTTTTCTATACCAAACGACAGACACACCTCTTCACTAAGAAACCTTCACCACAGGTCATTTCAATTGTCTTTCTTTCTCCTATTGCTCTCATTCAGGATATTTACGTAGCTTAAAACCACAGATTCATTCTGTACCAAACGGTTTTCACTTATTTTAGATCCTTCAGCCTTTCGCATCCCATCACACAACAAATTCTAATATCAACACTGCCACTATCTCTTTCTCTTTAAACCACACCAATCAAAAAGTACTTCCATTCCTTGGGAAGGGGACATGGCATTTACACTCTTTCACTATCAACCTTAACCTTACATCACATTTTTATCTGCACTACTGGACACACGAATCCAAGTACCTATTACTCTTTCCACAATTTCCTCTATACCAAAGTCAAATTCTGTACTTTATTTTACTCATTGCTAACAAGGATTAATTTCGTGGGGTCTTACGGGTACCTTCCAAAAGGATTTTTTACTATGGGTTTCCTAATCTTACACTTACAAACTACAATAAATTTTTCAAATTTTCCTTCCACCATCATTGAATCTCATTAAGGGGCAACCTAATTTATATCAAATACCAACAGCCATCATACTCTTCTCTCCTCTTAATAATTTTATAATTATCTAAAAATGGGTAAAATATCTCTCTACCAGAAAACACGACGCATTTGTCAATACACAACCATATATTTTGTTAAAAAAATTAACCATTACACATTCCATTACTAACCACCAGTCATCATACTCTGTTTCAAGTTCCTTCAACTCAGCTATTGCTTTCATTCTACAACCGTGTCGTTCACAAAAATCTATCTCAATCTCATTATCATCTTTCAATTTGCTACACACACCAGTATACCAAACCTTGTTTCAGGTATTTGGGCTCTTACAGCCTATCTCGTCCCATTACACCACATATACTGACATTAAAACTTCCAAACACTCCAGGACTCACCTCAAACAAATCTTAATGAATACCATGCTTTTCGGACACTCCTGTCAACTGACTTGAATCATTGTATGCTACTTTACTCATTACTAAGGGGGAATAATCTTTTCAAAAGGACCTCACAGTTCCAGCACTTTCTCACGTAAAACACCTCCACATTATGGATACCTTCCACTCAATGACATTTTTTCTATACCAAACGACAGACACACCTCTTCACCAAGGAACTTTCACCACAGGTCATTTCAATTGTCTTTCTCTCTGCTATTGCCCTCATTCATGATATTTACATAGCTTAAGACCACAGATTCATTCTGTACCAAACGTTTTTCACTTATTTAAGATCCTCCAGCCTTTCGCATCCCATCACACAACAAATTCTAATATCAACACTGCCACTCTCTCTTTCTCTTTAAATCACACCAATCAAAAAATACTTCCATTCTTTGGGAAGGGGACATGGCATTTACACTCTTTCACTATCAACCTTAACCTTACATCGCATTTTTATCTGCACTACTGGACACGCGAACCTGTACTTCATATACTACTAAGGGGATCTCAGGTACCTATTACTCTTTTCACAATATCCTCTACACCAACGTCAAATTCTGTACTTCATTTAACTCATTGCTAACAAGGAATAATTTCATGGACTCTTTGGGGTACCTTCAAAAAGGATTTTTTACTATGGGTTTCCTAATCTTACACTTACAAAGTACAATAAATTTTTCAATTTTTCCTTCCACCATCATTGAATCTCATTAAGGGGCAACCTAATTTATATCAAATACCAACAGCCATCATACTCTTCTCTCCTCTTAATAATTTTCTAATTATCTAAAAATGGGTGAAATATCTCTCTACCAGAAAACGCCACACATTTGTCAATACACAACCATGAATTTCTTAAAAAAATTAACCATCCACATTCCATTACTAACCACCAGTCATCATACTCTGTTTCAAGTTCCTTCAACTCAGCTACTGCTTTCATTCTACAACCGTGTCGTTCACAAAAATCTATCTCAATCTCATTATCATCTTTCAATTTGCTACACACACCAGTATACCAAACCTTGTTTCAGGTATTTGGGCTCTTACAGCCTTTCTCGTCCCATTACACCACATATACTGACATTAAAACTTCCAAACACTCCAGGACTCACTCCAAACAAATCTTAATGAATACCATGCTTTTTGGACAATCCTGTCAACTGACTTGAATTATTGTACGCTACTTTACTCATTACTAAGGGGGAATAACCATTTCAAATGGACCTCACAGTTCCAACACTTTCTCACTTAAACACCTCCACATTATGGATACCTACCACTCAACGACATTTTTTCTATACCAAATGACAGACACACCTCTTCACCAAGAAACCTTCACCACAGGTCATTTCAGTTGTCTTTCTCTCTGCTATTGCTCTCATTTAGGATATTAACGTAGATAAAGACCACAGATTCAGTCTGTACCAACGTTTATCACTTATTTAAGATCCTTCAGCCTTTTGCAACCCATCACACAACAAATTCTAATATCAACCCTGCCACTCTCTCTTTCTCCTTATACCACACCAATCAAAAAATACTTCCATTCTTTGGGAAGGGGACATGGCATTTACACTCTTTCACTATCAACCTTAACCTTACATCGCATTTCTATCTGCACTACTGGACACGCGAACCTGTACTTCATATACTACTAAGGGGATCTCAGGTACCTATTACTCTTTTCACAATATCCTCTATACCAAAGTCAAATTCTGTACTTTATTTAACTCATTGCTAACAAGGAATAATTTCATGGGCTCTTTGGGGTACCTTCCAAAAGGATTTTTTATTATGGGTTTCCTAATCTTACACTTACAAAGTACAATAAATTTTTATATTTTTCCTTCCACCATCATTGAATCTCATTAAGGGGCAACCTAATTTATATCAAATACCAACAGCCATCATACTCTTCTCTCCTCTTATTAATTTTCTAATTATCTAAAGGTGGGTAAAATATCTCTCTACCAGAAAACACCACACATTTGTCAATACACAACCATGAATTTTGTTAAAAAAAGTAACCATTACACATTGCATTACTAACCACCAGTCAACATACGCTGTTTCAAGTTCCTTCAACTCAGCTACTGCTTTCATTCTACAACTGTGTCGTTCACAAATATCTATCTCAATCTCATTTTCATCTTTCAATTTGCTACACACACCAGTATACGAAACCTTATTTCAGGTATTTGGACTCTTACAGCCTATCTTGTCCCATTACACCACATATACTGACATTAAAACTTCCAAACACTCCAGGACTCACTCCAAACAAAACTTAATGTATACCATGCTTTTTGGACAATCCTGTCAACTGACTTGAATTATTGTACGCTACTTTACTTTTTTAAGGGGGAATAACCATTTCCAAGGGGCCTCACAGTTCCAACACTTTCTCACTTAAACACCACCACATTATGGATACCTTCCACTCAACGCCATTTTTTCTATACCAAACGACAGACACACCTCTTCCACAAGAAACCTTCACCACAAGTCATTTCAATAGTCTTTCTTTCTCCTATTGTTCTCATTGAGGATATTTACGTAGCTTAAGACCACAGATTCATTCTGTACCAAACGTTTTTCACTTATTTAAGATCCTTCAGCCTTTCGCATCGCATCACACAACAAATTCTGATATCAACACTGCCACTCTCTCTTTCTCTTTAAACCACACCAATCAAAAAATACTTCCATTCTTTGGGAAGGGGACATGGCATTTAAACTCTTTCACTATCAACCTTAACCTTACAGCACATTTTTATCTGCACTACTGGACACACGAACCTGTACTTCATATACTACTAAGGGGATCTCAAGTACCTATTACTCTTTTCACAATTTCCTCTATACCAAAGTCAAATTCTGTACTTTATTTTATTCATTGCTAACAAGGAATAATTTCATGGGGTCTTTCGGGTACCTTCCAAAAGGATTTTTTACTGTGGGTTTCCTAATCTTACACTTACAAAGTACCATAAATTTTTCAATTTTTCCTTCCACCATCATTGAATCTCATTAAGGGGCAACCTAATTTATATCAAATACCAACAGCCATCATACTCTTCTCTCCTCTTAATAATTTTCTAATTATCTAAAATAGGTGAAATATCTCTCTACCAGAAAACGCCACACATTTGTCAATACACAACCATGAATTTCGTTAAAAAAATTAACCATCCACATTCCATTACTAACCACCAGTCAACATACGCTGTTTCAAGTTCCTTCAACTCAGCTACTGCTTTCATTCTACAACCGTGTCGTTCACAAAAATCTATCTCAATCTCATTATCATCTTCCAATTTGCTACACACACCAGTATAACAAACCTTGTTTCAGGTATTTGGGCTCTTATAGCCTGTCTCGTCCCATTACACCACATATACTGACATTAAAACTTTCAAACACTCCAGGACTCACTCCAAACAAATCTTAATGAATACCATGCTTTTCGGACAATCCTGTCAACTGACTTGAATTATTGTACGCTACTTTACTCATTACTAAAGGGGAATAACCATTTCAAAAGGACCTCACAGTTCCAACACTTTCTCACTTAAAACACCTCCACATTTCGGATACCTTCCACTAAACAACATTTTTTCTATACCAAACGACAGACACACCTCTTCACCAAGGAACTTTCACCACAGGTCATTTCAATTGTCTTTCTCTCTGCTATTGCCCTCATTCAGGATATTTACGTAGCTTAAGATCACAGATTCATTTTCTACCGAACGTTTTTCACTTAATTAAGATCCTTCAGCCTTTCTCATCCCATCACACAACAAACTCTTATATCAACACTGCCACTCTCTCTTTCTCTTTAAACCACACCAATCAAAAAATACTTCCATTCTTTGGGAAGGGGACATGGCATTTACACTCTTTCACTATCAACCTTAACCTTACATCGCATTTTTATCTGCACTACTGGACACACGAACCTGTACTTCATATACTACTAAGGGGATCTCAAGTACCTATTACTCTTTTCACAATTTCCTCTATACCAAAGTCAAATTCTGTACTTTATTTTATTCATTGCTAACAAGGAATAATTTCATGGGGTCTTTCGGGTACCTTCCAAAAGGATTTTTTACTATGGGTTTCCTAATCTTACACTTACAAAGTACCATAAATTTTTCAATTTTTCCTTCCACCATCATTGAATCTCATTAAGGGGCAACCTAATTTATATCAAATACCAACAGCCATCATACTCTTCTCTCCTCTTAATAATTTTCTAATAATCTAAAATGGGTGAAATATCTCTCTACCAGAAAACGCCACACATTTGTCAATACACAACCATGAATTTCGTTAAAAAAATTAACCATCCACATTCCATTACTAACCACCAGTCATCATACTCTGTTTCAAGTTCCTTCAACTCAGCTACTGCTATCATTCTACAACCGTATCGTTCACAAAAATCTATCTCAATCTCATTATCATCTTCCAATTTGCTACACACACCAGTATAACAAACCTTGTTTCAGGTATTTGGGCTCTTATAGCCTATCTCGTCCCATTACACCACATATACTGACATTAAAACTTTCAAACACTCCAGGACTCACTCCAAACAAATCTTAATGAATACCATGCTTTTCGGACAATCCTGTCAACTGACTTGCATTATTGTACGCTACTTTACTCATTACTAAGGGGGAATAACCATTTCAAAGAGACCTCACAGTTCCAACACTTTCTCACTTAAAACACCTCCACATTTCGGATACCTTCCACTAAACAACATTTTTTCTATACCAAACGACAGACACACCTCTTCACCAAGGAACTTTCACCACAGGTCATTTCAATTGTCTTTCTCTCTGCTATTGCCCTCATTCAGGATATTTACGTAGCTTAAGACCACAGATTCATTTTCTACCGAACGTTTTTCACTTAATTAAGATCCTTCAGCCTTTCTCATCCCATCACACAACAAACTCTTATATCAACACTGCCACTCTCTCTTTCTCTTTAAACCACACCAATCAAAAAATACTTCCATTCTTTGGGAAGGGGACATGGCATTTACACTCTTTCACTATCAACCTTAACCTTACATCGCATTTTTATCTGCACTACTGGACCCACGAACCTGTACTTCATATACTACTAAGGGGATCTCAGGTACCTATTACTCTTTTCACAATTACCTCTAAACCAAAGTCAAATTCTGTACTTTATTTTACTCATTGCGAACAAGGAATACTTTTATGGGGTCTTTGGCGTACCCTCCAAAAGGATTTTTTACTATGTGTTTCCTAATCTTACACTTACAAAGTACCATAAATTTTTCAATTCTTCCTTCCACCATCATTGAATCTCATTAAGGGGCAACCTAATTTATATCAAATACCAATAGCCATCATACTCTTCTCTCCTCTTAATTATTTTCTAATTATCTAAAGGTGGGTAAAATATCTCTCTACCAGAAAACGCCACACATTTGTCAATACACAACCATAAATTTTGTTAAAAAAAATTAACCATTACACATTGCATTACTAACCACCAGTCAACATACTCTGATTCAAGTTCCTTCAATTCAGCTACCGCTTTCATTCTACAACCGTGTCGTTCACAAAAATCTATGTCAATCTCATTTTCATCTTTCAATTTGCTACACACACCAGTATACCAAACCTTGTTTCAGGTATTTGGGCTCTTACAGCCTATCTCGTCCCATTACACCACATATACTGACATTAAAACTTCGAAACACTCCAGGACTCACTCCAAACAAATGTTAATGAATACCATGCTTTTCGGACAATCCTGTCAACTGACTTGAATTATTGTATGCTACTTTACTCATTACTAAGGGGGAATAACCATTTCAAATGGACCTCACAGTTCCAACACTTTCTCAGTTAAACAGCTCCACATTATGGATACCTACCACCCAACGACATTTTTTCTATACCAAATGACAGACACACCTCTTCACCAAGAAACCTTCACCACAGGTCATTTCAGTTGTCTTTCTCTCTGCTATTGCTCTCATTTAGGATATTAACGTAGATAAAGACCACAGATTCAGTCTGTACCAACGTTTTTCACTTATTTAAGATCCTTCAGCCTTTTGCAACCCATCACACAACAAATTCTAATATCAACACTGCCACTCTCTCTTTCTCTTTAAACCACACCAATCAAAAAATACTTCCATTCTTTGGGAAGGGGACATGGCATGTACACTCTTTCACTATCAACCTTAACCTTACATCGCATTTTTATCTGCACTACTGGACACGCGAACCTGTACTTCATATACTACTAAGGGGATCTCAGGTACCTATTACTCTTTTCACAATATCCTCTATACCAAAGTCAAATTCTGTACTTTATTTAACTCATTGCTAACAAGGAATAATTTCATGGGCTCTTTGGGGTACCTTCCAAAAGGATTTTTTACTATGGGTTTCCTAATCTTACACTTACAAAGTACCATAAATTTTTCAATTTTTCCTTCCACCATCATTGAATCTCATTACGGGGCAACCTAATTTATATCAAATACCAACAGCCATCATACTCTTCTCTCCTCTTAATTATTTTCTAATTATCTAAAGATGGGTAAAATATCTCTCTACCAGAAAACGCCACACATTTGTCAATACACAACCATAAATTTTGTTAAAAAACATTAACCATTACACATTGCATTACTAACCACCAGTCAACATATTCTGATTCAAGTTCCTTCAACTCAGCTACCGCTTTCATTCTACAACCGTGTCGTTCACAAAAATCTATGTCAATCTCATTTTCATCTTTCAATTTGCTACACACACCAGTATACCAAACCTTGTTTCAGGTATTTGGGCTCTTACAGCCTATCTCGTCCCATTACACCACATATACTGACATTAAAACTTCCAAACACTCCAGGACTCACTCCAAACAAATGTTAATGAATACCATGCTTTTCGGACAATCCTGTTAACTGACTTGAATTATTGTATGCTACTTTACTCATTACTAAGGGGGAATAACCATTTCAAATGGACCTCACAGTTCCAACACTTTCTCACTTAAACACCTCCACATTATGGATACCTACCACTCAACGACATTTTTTCTATACCAAATGACAGACACACCTCTTCGCCAAGAAACCTTCACCACAGGTCATTTCAGTTGTCTTTCTCTCTGCTATTGCTCTCATTTAGGATATTAACGTAGATAAAGACCACAGATTCAGTCTGTACCAACGTTTTTCACTTATTTAAGATCCTTCAGCCTTTTGCAACCCATCACACAACAAATTCTAATATCAACACTGCCACTCTCTCTTTCTCTTTAAACCACACCAATCAAAAAATACTTCCATTCTTTGGGAAGGGGACATGGCATTTACACTCTTTCACTATCAACCTTAACCTTACATCGCATTTTTATCTGCACTACTGGACACGCGAACCTGTACTTCATATACTACTAAGGGGATCTCAGGTACCTATTACTCTTTTCACAATTTCCTCTATACCAAAGTCAAATTCTGTACTTTATTTTACTCATTGCTAACAAGGAATAATTTCATGGGGTCTTTGGGGTACCTTCCAAAAGGATTTTTTACTATGGGTTTCCTAATCTTACACTTACAAAGTACCATAAATTTTTCAATTCTTCCTTCCACCATCATTGAATCTCATTAAGGAGCAACCTAATTTATATCAAATACCAACAGCCATCATACTCTTCTCTCCTCTTAATAATTGTATAATTATGTTAAGGTGGGTAAAATATCTCTCTACAACAAAACGCCACGCATTTGTCAATACACAACCATGAATTTCTTAAAAGAATTAACCATCCACATTCCATTACTAACCACCAGTCACCATACTATGTTTCATGTTCCTTCACTCAGCTACTGCTTTCATTCTACAACCGTGTCGTTCACAAAAATCTATGTCAATCTCATTTTCATCTTTCAATTTGCTACACACACCAGTATACCAAACCTTGTTTCAGGTATTTGGGCTCTTACAGCCTATCTCGTCCCATTACACCACATATACTGACATTAAAACTTCGAAACACTCCAGGACTCACTCCAAACAAATGTTAATGAATACCATGCTTTTCGGACAATCCTGTCAACTGACTTGAATTATTGTATGCTACTTTACTCATTACTAAGGGGGAATAACCATTTCAAATGGACCTCACAGTTCCAACACTTTCTCAGTTAAACAGCTCCACATTATGGATACCTACCACCCAACGACATTTTTTCTATACCAAATGACAGACACACCTCTTCACCAAGAAACCTTCACCACAGGTCATTTCAGTTGTCTTTCTCTCTGCTATTGCTCTCATTTAGGATATTAACGTAGATAAAGACCACAGATTCAGTCTGTACCAACGTTTTTCACTTATTTAAGATCCTTCAGCCTTTTGCAACCCATCACACAACAAATTCTAATATCAACACTGCCACTCTCTCTTTCTCTTTAAACCACACCAATCAAAAAATACTTCCATTCTTTGGGAAGGGGACATGGCATGTACACTCTTTCACTATCAACCTTAACCTTACATCGCATTTTTATCTGCACTACTGGACACGCGAACCTGTACTTCATATACTACTAAGGGGATCTCAGGTACCTATTACTCTTTTCACAATATCCTCTATACCAAAGTCAAATTCTGTACTTTATTTAACTCATTGCTAACAAGGAATAATTTCATGGGCTCTTTGGGGTACCTTCCAAAAGGATTTTTTACTATGGGTTTCCTAATCTTACACTTACAAAGTACCATAAATTTTTCAATTTTTCCTTCCACCATCATTGAATCTCATTACGGGGCAACCTAATTTATATCAAATACCAACAGCCATCATACTCTTCTCTCCTCTTAATTATTTTCTAATTATCTAAAGATGGGTAAAATATCTCTCTACCAGAAAACGCCACACATTTGTCAATACACAACCATAAATTTTGTTAAAAAACATTAACCATTACACATTGCATTACTAACCACCAGTCAACATATTCTGATTCAAGTTCCTTCAACTCAGCTACCGCTTTCATTCTACAACCGTGTCGTTCACAAAAATCTATGTCAATCTCATTTTCATCTTTCAATTTGCTACACACACCAGTATACCAAACCTTGTTTCAGGTATTTGGGCTCTTACAGCCTATCTCGTCCCATTACACCACATATACTGACATTAAAACTTCCAAACACTCCAGGACTCACTCCAAACAAATGTTAATGAATACCATGCTTTTCGGACAATCCTGTTAACTGACTTGAATTATTGTATGCTACTTTACTCATTACTAAGGGGGAATAACCATTTCAAATGGACCTCACAGTTGCAACACTTTCTCACTTAAACACCTCCACATTATGGATACCTACCACTCAACGACATTTTTTCTATACCAAATGACAGACACACCTCTTCGCCAAGAAACCTTCACCACAGGTCATTTCAGTTGTCTTTCTCTCTGCTATTGCTCTCATTTAGGATATTAACGTAGATAAAGACCACAGATTCAGTCTGTACCAACGTTTTTCACTTATTTAAGATCCTTCAGCCTTTTGCAACCCATCACACAACAAATTCTAATATCAACACTGCCACTCTCTCTTTCTCTTTAAACCACACCAATCAAAAAATACTTCCATTCTTTGGGAAGGGGACATGGCATTTACACTCTTTCACTATCAACCTTAACCTTACATCGCATTTTTATCTGCACTACTGGACACGCGAACCTGTACTTCATATACTACTAAGGGGATCTCAGGTACCTATTACTCTTTTCACAATTTCCTCTATACCAAAGTCAAATTCTGTACTTTATTTTACTCATTGCTAACAAGGAATAATTTCATGGGGTCTTTGGGGTACCTTCCAAAAGGATTTTTTACTATGGGTTTCCTAATCTTACACTTACAAAGTACCATAAATTTTTCAATTCTTCCTTCCACCATCATTGAATCTCATTAAGGAGCAACCTAATTTATATCAAATACCAACAGCCATCATACTCTTCTCTCCTCTTAATAATTGTATAATTATGTTAAGGTGGGTAAAATATCTCTCTACAACAAAACGCCACGCATTTGTCAATACACAACCATGAATTTCTTAAAAGAATTAACCATCCACATTCCATTACTAACCACCAGTCACCATACTCTGTTTCATGTTCCTTCACTCAGCTACTGCTTTCATTCTACAACCGTGTCGTTCACAAAAATCTATCTCAATCTCATTATCATCTTTCAATTTGCTACACACACCAGTATACCAAACCTTGTTTCAGGTATTTGGGCTCTTATAGCCTATCTCGTCCCATTACACCACATATATTGACATTAAAACTTCGAAACACTCCAGGACTCACGCCAAACAAATGTTAATGAATACCATGGTTTTCGGACAATCCTGTCAACTGACTTGAATTATTGTACGCTACTTTACTCATTACTAAGGGGGAATAACCATTTCAAAGGGACCACACAGTTCCAACACTTTCTCACTTAAAACACCTCCACATTATGGATACCTACCACTCAAGCACATTTTTTCTATACCAAATGACAGACACACCTCTTCACCAAGAAACCTTCACCACAGGTCATTTCAATTGTCTTTCTCTCTGCTATTGCCCTCATTCAGGATATTTACATAGCTTAAGACCACAGATTCATTTTATACCGAACGTTTTTCACTTAATTAATTCCTTCAGCCTTTCGCATCCCATCACACAACAAATTCTAACATCAACACTGCCACTCTCTCTTTCTCTTTAAACCACACCAATCAAAAAATACTTCCATTCTTTGGGAAGGGGACATGGCATTTACACTCTTTCACTATCAACCTTAACCTTACATCACATTTTTATCTGCACTACTGGACACACGAACATGTACTTCATATACTACTAAGGGGATCTCAAGTACCTATTACTCTTTTCACAATTTCCTCTATACCAAAGTCAAATTCTGTACTTTATTTTACTCATTGCTAACAAGGAATAATTTCATGGGGTCTTTGGGGTACCTTCGAAAAGGATTTTTTACTATGGGTTTCCTAATCTTACACTTACAAAGTACCATAAATTTTTCAATTCTTCCTTCCACCATCATTGAATCACATCAAGGGGCAACCTAATTTATATCAAATACCAACAGCCATCATACTCTTCTCTCCTCTTAATAATTATATAATTATGTTAAGGTGGGTAAAATATCTCTCTACAAGAAAACGCCACACATTTGTCAATACACAACCATGAATTTCTTAAAAGAATTAACCATCCACATTCCATTACTAACCACCAGTCATCATACTCTGTTTCAAGTTCCTTCACTCAGCTACTGCTTTCATTCTACAACCGTGTTGTTCACAGAAATCTATCTATATCTCATTATCATCTTTCAATTTGCTACACACACCAGTATACCAAACCTAGTTTCAGGTATTTGGGCTCTTATAGCCTATCTCGTCCCATTACACCACATATACTGACATTAAAACTTCGAAACACTCCAGGACTCACTCCAAACAAATGTTAATGAATACCATGCTTTTCGGACAATCCTGTCAACTGACTTGAATTATTGTACGCTACTTTACTCATTACTAAGGGGGAATAACCATTTCAAAGGGACCTCACAGTTCCAACACTTTCTCACTTAAAACACCTCCACATTATGGATACCTACCACTCAACGACATTTTTTCTATACCAAATGACAGACACACCTCTTCACCAAGAAAGCGTCACCACAGGTCATTTCAGTTGTCTTTTTCTCTGCTATTGCTCACATTTAGGATATTAATGTAGATAAAGACAACAGATTCAGTCTGTACCAAACGTTTTTCACTTATTTAAGATCCTTCAGCCTTTTGCAACCCATCACACAACAAATTCTAATATCAACACTGCCACTCTCTCTTTCTCTTTAAACCACACCAATCAAAAAATAATTCCATTCTTTGGGAAGGGGACATGGCATTTACACTCTTTCACTATCAACCTTAACCTTACATCGCATTTTTATCTGCACTACTGGACACGCGAACCTGTACTTCATATACTACTAAGGGGATCTCAGGTACCTATTACTCTTTTCACAATATCCTCTATACCAAAGTCAAATTCTGTACTTTAT
This sequence comes from Locusta migratoria, assembly GCA_026315105.1. Taxonomy (NCBI): domain Eukaryota; kingdom Metazoa; phylum Arthropoda; class Insecta; order Orthoptera; family Acrididae; genus Locusta; species Locusta migratoria. The sequence continues at coordinate 273,112,711 of CM048744.1, read as the reverse complement.
TTTACTCATTGCTAACTAGGAATAATTTGATGGGGTCTTTGGTGTACCTTCCAAAAGGATTTTTTACTATGGGTTTCCTAATCTTACACTTACAAAGTACCATAAATTTTTCAATTTTTCCTTCCACCATCATTGAATCTCATTAAGGGGCAACCCAATTTATATCAAATACCAACAGCCATCATACTCTTCTCTCCTCTTAATTATTTTCTAATTATCTAAAGGTTGGTAAAATATCTCTCTACCAGAAAACACCACACATTTGTCAATACACAACCATGAATTTTGTTGAAAAAATTAACCATTACACATTGCATTACTAACCACCAGTCAACATACGCTGTTTCAAGTTCCTTCAACTCAGCTACTGCTTTCATTCTACAACCTTGTCGTTCACAAATATCTATCTCAATCTCATTTTCATCTTTCAATTTGCTACACACACCAGTATACCAAACCTTGTTTCAGGTATTTGGGCTCTTACAGCCTATCTCGTCCCATTACACCACGTATACTGACATTAAAACTTCCAAACACTACAGGACTCACTCCAGACAAATCTTAATGAATACCATGCTTTTCGGACAATCCTGTCAACTGACTTGAATTATTGTAAGCTACTTTACTCATTACTAAGGGGGAATAACCATTTCAAAGGGACCTCACAGTTCCAACACTTTCTCACTTAAACACCTCCACATTATGGATACCTTCCACTCAACGACTTTTTTTCTATACCAAATGATAGACACACCTCTTCACCAAGAAACCTTCACCACAGGTCATTTCAATTGTCTTTCTCTCTGCTATTGCTCTCATTCAAGATATTTACATAGCTTAAGACCACAGATTCATTCTGAACCAAACGTTTTTCACTTATTTAAGATCCTTCAGCCTTTCGCATCCCATCACACAACAAATTCTAATATCAACACTGCCACTCTCTCTTTCTCTTAAACCACACCAATCAAAAAATACTTCCATTCTTTGGGAAAGGGACATGGCATTTACACTCTTTCACTATCAACCTTAACCTTACATCGCATTTTTATCTGCACCACTGGACACACAAACCTGTACTTCATGTACTACTAAGGGGATCTCAAGCACCTATTACTATTTTCTCAATATCCTCTATACCAAAGTCAAATTCTGTACTCTACTTCACTCATTGCTAACAAGGAATAATTTCATGGGGTCTTTGGGGTACCTTCCAAAAGTATTTTTTACTATGGGTTTCCTAATCTTACACTTACAAAGTACCATAAATTTTTCAATTCTTCCTTCTACCATCAATGAATCTCGTTAAGGGGCAACCTAATTTATTTCAAATACCAACAGCCATCATACTCTTCTCTCCTCTTAATAATTTTCTAATTATCTTAAAATGGGTAAAATATCTCTCTACCAGAAAACGCCACACATTTGTCAATACACAACCATGAATTTCGTTAAGAAAATTAACCATCCACATTCCATTACTAACCACCAGTCATCATATTCTTGTTTCAAGTTTCTTCAACTCAGCTACTGCTTTCATTCTACAATCGTGTCGTTCACGAAAATCTATCTCAATCTCACTATCATCTTTCAATTTGCTACACACACCAGTATACCAGACCTTGTTTCAGGTATTTGGGCTCTTACAGCCTATCTCGTCCCATTACACCACATATACTGACATAAAAACTTCCAATCACTCCAGGACTCACTCCAAACAAATCTTAATGAATACCATGCTTTACGGACAATCCTGTCAACTGACTTGAATTATTGTACGCTACTTTACTCATTACTAAGGGGGAATAACCATTTCAAAGGGACCTCACAGTTCCAACACTTTCTCACTTAAAACACCTCCACATTATGGATACCTACCACTCAAGGACATTTTTTCTATACCAAACGACAGACACACCTCTTCACCAAGAAACCTTCACCACAGGTCATTTCAATTGTTATTGTCTCTCCTATTGCCCTCATTCAGGATATTTACGTAGCTTAAGACCACAGATTCATATTGTACCAAATGTTTTTCACATATTTAAGATCCTTCAGCCTTTCGCAATACATCACACAACAAATTCTAATATCAACACTACCACTCTCTCTTTCTCTTTAAACCACACCAACCAAAAAATACTTCCATTCTTTGGGAAGGGGACATGGCATTTACACTCTTTCACTATCAACCTTAACCTTACATCGCATTTTTATCTGCACTACTGGACACACGAACCTGTACTTCATATACTACTAAGGGGATCTCAAGTACCTATTACTCTTTTCACTATTTCCTCTATACCAAAGTCAAATTATGTACTCTATTTTACTCATTGCTAACAAGGAATAATTTCATGGGGTCTTTTGGGTACCTTCCAAAAGGATTTTTTACTATGGGTTTCCAAATCTTATACTTACAAAGTACCACACATTTTTCAATTCTTCCTTCCACCATCATTGAATCTCATTAAGGGGCAACCTAATTTATATCAAATACCAACAGACATCATACTCTTCTCTCCTCTTAATAATTTTCTAATTATCTAAAAATGGGTAAAATATCTCTCTACCAGAAAATGCCACATATTTGTCAATACACAACCATGAATTTCATTAAAAAAATTAACCATACACATTGCATTACTAACCACCAGTCATCATACTCTGTTTCAAGTTCCTTCAACTCAGCTACTGCTTTCATTCTACAACCGTGTCGTTCACAAAAATCTATCTCAATCTCACTATCATCTTTCAATTTGCTACACACACCAGTATACAAGACCTTGTTTCAGGTATTTGGGCTCTTACAGCCTATCTCGTCCCATTACACCACATATACTGACATAAAAACTTCCAATCACTCCAGGACTCACTCCAAACAAATCTTAATGAATACCATGCTTTACGGACAATCCTGTCAACTGACTTGAATTATTGTACGCTACTTCACTAATTACTAAGGGGAATAACCATTTCAAAGGGACCTCACAGTTCCAACACTTTCTCACTTAAACACCTCCACATTATGGATACCTTCCACTCAACGACATTTTTTCTATACCAAAAGACAGACACACCTCTTCGCCAAGAAACCTTCACCACAGGTCATTTCAATTGTCTTTCTCTCCCCTATTGCTCTCATTCAGGATATTTACGTAGCTTAAGACCACAGATTCATTCTGTACCAAACGTTTTTCACTTATTTAAGATCCTTCAGCCTTTCTCATCCCATCACACAACAAATTCTAATAACAACACTGCCACAGTCTCTTTCTCTTTAAACCACACCAATCAAAAAATACTTCCATTCTTTGGGAAGGGGACATGGCATTTACACTCTTTCACTATCAACCTTAACCTTACATCGCATTTTTATCTGCACTACTGGACACACGAACCTGTACTTCATATACTACTAAGGGGATCTCAAGTACCTATTACTCTTTTCACAATTTCCTCTATACCAAAGTCAAATTCTGTACTTTATTTTACTCATTGCTAACAAGGAGTAATTTCATGGGGTCTTTGGGGTACCTTCAAAAAGGATTTTTTACTATGGGTTTCCTAATCTTACACTTACAAAGTACCATAAATTTTTTAATTCTTCCTTCCACCATCATTGAATCTCATTAAGGGGCAACCTAATTTATATCAAATACCAACAGCCATCATACTCTTCTCTCCTCTTAATAATTTTCTAATTATCTAAAAATGGGTAAAATATCTCCCTACCAGAAAACGCCACACATTTGTCAATACACAACCATGAATTTCATTAAAAAAATTAGCCATCTATAATCCATTACTAACCACCAGTCATCATACTCTGTTTCAAGTTCCTTCAACTCAGCTACTGATTTCATTCTACAACCGTGTCGTTCACAAAAATCTATCTCAATCTCATTATCATTTTTCAATTTGCTACACACACCAGTATACCAGACCTTGTTTCAGGTATTTGGGCTCTTACAGCCTATCTCGTCCCATTACACCACATATACTGACATTAAAACTTCCAAACACTCCAGGACTCACTCCAAACAAATCTTAATGAATACCATGCTTTTCGGACAATCCTGTCAACTGACTTGAATTATTGTACGCTACTTTACTCATTACTAAAGGGGAATAACCATTTCAAAGGGACCTCACAGTTCCAACACTTTCTCACTTAAACACCTCCACATTATGGATACCTTCCACTCAATGGCATTTTTTCTATACCAAACGACAGACACACCTCTTCACCAAGAAACCTTCACCACAGATCATTTCAATTGTCTTTCTCTCTGCTATTGCTCTCATTCAGGATATTTACGTAGCTTAAGACCACAGATTCATTCTGTAAGAAACGTTTTTCACTTATTTAAGATCCTTCAGCCTTTCGCATCCCATCACACAACAAATTCTAATATCAACACTGCCACTCTCTCTTTCTCTTTAAACCACACCAATCAAAAAATACTTCCATTCTTTGGGAAGGGGATACGGCATTTTCACTCTTTCACTATCAACCTTAACCTTACATCACATTTTTATCTGCACTAATGGACACACGAACCTGTACTTCATATACTACTAAGGGGATCTCAAGTACCTATTACAATTTTCACAATTTCCTCTATACGAAAGTCAAATTCTGTACTCTATTTTACTCATTGCTAACAAGGAATAATTTCATGGGGTCTTTGGGGTACCTTCCAAAAGGATTTTTTACAATGGGTTTCCTAATCTTACGCTTACAAAGTACCATAAATTTTTCAATTTTTCCTTGCATCATCGTTGAATCTCATTAAGGGGCAACCTAATTTATATCAAATACCAACAGACATCATACTCTTCTCTCCTCTTAATAATTTTCTAATTATCTAAAAATGGGTAAAATATCTCTCTACCAGAAAACGCCACACATTTGTCAATACACAACCATGAATTTCGTTAAAAAAAAGTAACCATCCACATTCCATTACTAACCACCAGTCATCATACTCTGTTTCAAGTTCCTTCAACTCAGCTACTGCTTTCATTCTACAACCGTGTCGTTCACAAAAATCTATCTCAATCTCATTATCATCTTTCAATTTGCTACACACCAGTATAACAGAACTTGTTTCAGGTATTTGGGCTCTTACAGCCTATCTCGTCTCATTACACCACGTATACTGACATTAAAATTTCCAAACACTCCAGGACTCACTCCAAACAAATCTTAATGAATACCATGCTTTTCGGACAATCCTGTCAACTGACTTGAATTATTGTAAGCTACTTTACTAATTACTAAGGGGGAATTACCATTTCAAAGGGACCTCACAGTTCCAACACTTTCTCACTTAAACACCTCCACATTATGGATACCTTCCACTCAATGGCATTTTTTCTATACCAAACGACAGACACACCTCTTCACCAAGAAACCTTCACCACAGATCATTTCAATTGTCTTTCTCTCTGCTATTGCTCTCATTCAGGATATTTACATAGCTTAAGACCACAGTTTCATTCTGTACCAAACGTTTTTCACTTATTTAAGATCCTTCAGCCTTTCTCATCCCATCACACAACAAATTCTAATATCAACACTGCCACTCTCTCTTTCTCTTTAAACCACACCAATCAAAAAATACTTCCATTCTTTGGGAAGGGGACATGGCATTTACACTCTTTCACTATCAACCTTAACCTTACATCGCATTTTTATCTGCACTACTGGACACCCATACATGTACTTCATATTCTACTAAGGGGATCTCAAGTACCTATTACTCTTTTCACAATTTCCTCTATACCAAAGTCAAATTCTGTACTTTATTTTACTCATTGCTAACAAGGAATAATTTCATGGGGTCTTTGGGGTACCTTCCAAAAGGATTTTTTACTATGGGTTTCCTAATCTTACACTTACAAAGTACCATAAATTTTTCAATTCTTCCTTCCACCATCATTGAATCTCATCAAGGGGCAACCTAATTTATATCAAATACCAACAGCCATCATACTCTTCTCTCCTCTTAATAATTTTCTAATTATGTTAAGGTGGGTAAAATATCTCTCTACAAGAAAACGCCAAGCATTTGTCAATACACAACCATGAATTTCTTAAAAGAATTAACCATCCACATTCCATTACTAACCACCAGTCATCATACTCTGTTTCAAGTTCCTTCAACTCAGCTACTGCTTTCATTCTACAACCGTGTCGTTCACAAAAATCTATGTCAATCTCATATTCATCTTTCAATTTGCTACACACACCAGTATACCAAACCTTGTCTTAGGAATTTGGGCTCTTACAGCCTATCTCGTCCCATTACACCACATATACTGACATTAAAACTTCCAAACACTCCAGGACTCACTCCAAACAAATCTTAATACCATGCTTTACGGACAATCCTGTCAACTGACTTGAATTATTGTACGCTACTTCACTAATTACTAAGGGGAATAACCATTTCAAAGGGACCTCACAGTTCCAACACTTTCTCACTTAAACACCTCCACATTATGGATACCTTCCACTCAACGACATTTTTTCTATACCAAAAGACAGACACACCTCTTCGCCAAGAAACCTTCACCACAGGACATTTCAATTGTCTTTCTCTCCCCTATTGCTCTCATTCAGGATATTTACGTAGCTTAAGACCACAGATTCATTCTGTACCAAACGTTTTTCACTTATTTAAGATCCTTCAGCCTTTCTCATCCCATCACACAACAAATTCTAATAACAACACTGCCACAGTCTCTTTCTCTTTAAACCACACCAATCAAAAAATACTTCCATTGTTTGGGAAGGGGACATGGCATTTACACTCTTTCACTATCAACCTTAACCTTACATCGCATTTTTATCTGCTCTACTGGACACACGAACCTGTACTTCATATACTACTAAGGGGATCTCAAGTACCTATTACTCTTTTCACAATTTCCTCTATACCAAAGTCAAATTCTGTACTTTATTTAACTCATTGCTAACAAGGAATAATTTCATGGGGTCTTTGGGGTACCTTCCAAAAGGATTTTTTACTATGGGTTTCCTAATCTTACACTTACAAAGTACCATAAATTTTTCAATTCTTCCTTCCACCATCATTGAATCTCATTAAGGAGCAACCTAATTTATATCAAATACCAACAGCCATCATACTCTTCTCTCCTCTTAATAATTGTATAATTATGTTAAGGTGGGTAAAATATCTCTCTACAACAAAACGCCACGCATTTGTCAATACACAACCATGAATTTCTTAAAAGAATTAACCATCCACATTCCATTACTAACCACCAGTCACCATACTCTGTTTCATGTTCCTTCACTCAGCTACTGCTTTCATTCTACAACCGTGTCGTTCACAAAAATCTATCTCAATCTCATTATCATCTTTCAATTTGCTACACACACCAGTATACCAAACCTTGTTTCAGGTATTTGGGCTCTTATAGCCTATCTCGTCCCATTACACCACATATATTGACATTAAAACTTCGAAACACTCCAGGACTCACGCCAAACAAATGTTAATGAATACCATGGTTTTCGGACAATCCTGTCAACTGACTTGAATTATTGTACGCTACTTTACTCATTACTAAGGGGGAATAACCATTTCAAAGGGACCACACAGTTCCAACACTTTCTCACTTAAAACACCTCCACATTATGGATACCTACCACTCAAGCACATTTTTTCTATACCAAATGACAGACACACCTCTTCACCAAGAAACCTTCACCACAGGTCATTTCAATTGTCTTTCTCTCTGCTATTGCCCTCATTCAGGATATTTACATAGCTTAAGACCACAGATTCATTTTATACCGAACGTTTTTCACTTAATTAATTCCTTCAGCCTTTCGCATCCCATCACACAACAAATTCTAACATCAACACTGCCACTCTCTCTTTCTCTTTAAACCACACCAATCAAAAAATACTTCCATTCTTTGGGAAGGGGACATGGCATTTACACTCTTTCACTATCAACCTTAACCTTACATCACATTTTTATCTGCACTACTGGACACACGAACATGTACTTCATATACTACTAAGGGGATCTCAAGTACCTATTACTCTTTTCACAATTTCCTCTATACCAAAGTCAAATTCTGTACTTTATTTTACTCATTGCTAACAAGGAATAATTTCATGGGGTCTTTGGGGTACCTTTGAAAAGGATTTTTTACTATGGGTTTCCTAATCTTACACTTACAAAGTACCATAAATTTTTCAATTCTTCCTTCCACCATCATTGAATCACATCAAGGGGCAACCTAATTTATATCAAATACCAACAGCCATCATACTCTTCTCTCCTCTTAATAATTATATAATTATGTTAAGGTGGGTAAAATATCTCTCTACAAGAAAACGCCACACATTTGTCAATACACAACCATGAATTTCTTAAAAGAATTAACCATCCACATTCCATTACTAACCACCAGTCATCATACTCTGTTTCAAGTTCCTTCACTCAGCTACTGCTTTCATTCTACAACCGTGTTGTTCACAGAAATCTATCTATATCTTTATCATCTTTCAATTTGCTACACACACCAGTATACCAAACCTAGTTTCAGGTATTTGGGCTCTTATAGCCTATCTCGTACCATTACACCACATATACTGACATTAAAACTTCGAAACACTCCAGGACTCACTCCAAACAAATGTTAATGAATACCATGCTTTTCGGACAATCCTGTCAACTGACTTGAATTATTGTACGCTACTTTACTCATTACTAAGGGGGAATAACCATTTCAAAGGGACCTCACAGTTCCAACACTTTCTCACTTAAAACACCTCCACATTATGGATACCTACCACTCAACGACATTTTTTCTATACCAAATGACAGACACACCTTTTCACCAAGAAAGCGTCACCACAGGTCATTTCAGTTGTCTTTTTCTCTGCTATTGCTCACATTTAGGATATTAATGTAGATAAAGACAACAGATTCAGTCTGTACCAAACGTTTTTCACTTATTTAAGATCCTTCAGCCTTTTGCAACCCATCACACAACAAATTCTAATATCAACACTGCCACTCTCTCTTTCTCTTTAAACCACACCAATCAAAAAATAATTCCATTCTTTGGGAAGGGGACATGGCATTTACACTCTTTCACTATCAACCTTAACCTTACATCGCATTTTTATCTGCACTACTGGACACGCGAACCTGTACTTCATATACTACTAAGGGGATCTCAGGTACCTATTACTCTCTTCACAATATCCTCTATACCAAAGTCAAATTCTGTACTTTATTTTACTCATTGCTAACTAGGAATAATTTGATGGGGTCTTTGGGGTACCTTCCAAAAGGATTTTTTACTATGGGTTTCCTAATCTTACACTTACAAAGTACCATAAATTTTTCAATTTTTCCTTCCACCATCATTGAATCTCATTAAGGGGCAACCCAATTTATATCAAATACCAACAGCCATCATACTCTTCTCTCCTCTTAATTATTTTCTAATTATCTAAAGGTGGGTAAAATATCTCTCTACCAGAAAACACCACACATTTGTCAATACACAACCATGAATTTTGTTGAAAAAATTAACCATTACACATTGCATTACTAACCACCAGTCAACATACGCTGTTTCAAGTTCCTTCAACTCAGCTACTGCTTTCATTCTACAACCTTGTCGTTCACAAATATCTATCTCAATCTCATTTTCATCTTTCAATTTGCTACACACACCGGTATACGAAACCTTATTTCAGGTATTTGCACTCTTACAGCCTATCTTGTCCCATTACAGCACATATACTGACATTAAAACTTCCAAACACTACAGGACTCACTCCAGACAAATCTTAATGAATACCATGCTTTTCGGACAATCCTGTCAACTGACTTGAATTATTGTAAGCTACTTTACTCATTACTAAGGGGGAATAACCATTTCAAAGGGACCTCACAGTTCCAACACTTTCTCACTTAAACACCTCCACATTATGGATACCTACCACTCAACGACATTTTTTCTAGGTCATTTCAGTTGTCTTTCTCTCTACTATTGCTCTCATTTAGGATAATAACGTAGATTAAGACCACAGATTCAGTCTGTACCAAACGTTTATCACTTATTTAAGATCCTTCAGCCTTTCGCATCCCATCACACAACAAATTCTAATATCAACACTGCCACTCTCTCTTTCTCTTTAAACCACACCAATCAAAAAATACTTCCATTCTTTGGGAAGGGGACATGGCATTTACACTCTTTCACTATCAACCTTAACCTTACATCGCATTTTTATCTGCACTACTGAACACCCAAACATGTACTTCATATTCTACTAAGGGGATCTCAAGTACCTATTACTCTTTTCACAATTTCCTCTATACCAAAATCAAATTCTGTACTTTATTTTACTCATTGCTAACAAGGAATAATTTCATGGGGTCTTTTGGGTACCTTGCAAAAGGATATTTTACTATGGGTTTCCTAATCTTACATTTATAAAGTACCATAAATTTTTCAATTCTTCCTTCCACCATAATTGAATCTCATTAAGGGGCAACCTAATTTATATCAAATACCAATAGCCATCATTCTCTTCTCTCCTCTTAATTATTTTCTAATTATCTAAAAATGGGTAAAATATCTCTCTACCAGAAAAGGCCACACATTTGTCAATACACAACCATGAATTTCGTTAAAAAAAGTAACCATCCACATTCCATTACTAACCACCAGTCATCATACTCTGTTTCTAGTTCCTTCAAATCAGCTACTGCTTTCATTCTACAACTGTGTCGTTCACAAAAATCTATCTCAATCTCATTATCATCTTTCAATTTGCTACACACACCAGTATACCAAACCTTGTTTCAGGTATTTGGGCTCTTACAGCCTATCTCGTCCCATTACACCACGTATACTGACATTAAAACTTCCAAACACTCCAGGACTCACTCCAAACAAATCTTAATGAATACCATGCTTTTCGGACAATCCTGTCAACTGACTTGAATTATTGTACGCTACTTTACTCATTACTAAGGGGGAATAACCATTTCAAAGGGACCTCACAGTTCCAACACTTTCTCACTTAAACACCTCCACATTATGGATACCTTCCACTCAACGACTTTTTTTCTATACCAAATGATAGACACACCTCTTCACCAAGAAACCTTCACCACAGGTCATTTCAATTGTCTTTCTCTCTGCTATTGCTCTCATTCAAGATATTTACATAGCTTAAGACCACAGATTCATTCTGAACCAAACGTTTTTCACTTATTTAAGATCCTTCAGCCTTTCGCATCCCATCACACAACAAATTCTAATATCAACACTGCCACTCTCTCTTTCTCTTAAACCACACCAATCAAAAAATACTTCCATTCTTTGGGAAAGGGACATGGCATTTACACTCTTTCACTATCAACCTTAACCTTACATCGCATTTTTATCTGCACCACTGGACACACAAACCTGTACTTCATGTACTACTAAGGGGATCTCAAGCACCTATTACTATTTTCACAATATCCTCTATACCAAAGTCAAATTCTGTACTCTACTTCACTCATTGCTAACAAGGAATAATTTCATGGGGTCTTTGGGGTACCTTCCAAAAGTATTTTTTACTATGGGTTTCCTAATCTTACACTTACAAAGTACCATAAATTTTTCAATTCTTCCTTCTACCATCAATGAATCTCGTTAAGGGGCAACCTAATTTATTTCAAATACCAACAGCCATCATACTCTTCTCTCCTCTTAATAATTTTCTAATTATCTTAAAATGGGTAAAATATCTCTCTACCAGAAAACGCCACACATTTGTCAATACACAACCATGAATTTCGTTAAGAAAATTAACCATCCACATTCCATTACTAACCACCAGTCATCATATTCTTGTTTCAAGTTTCTTCAACTCAGCTACTGCTTTCATTCTACAACCGTGTCGTTCACGAAAATCTATCTCAATCTCACTATCATCTTTCAATTTGCTACACACACCAGTATACCAGACCTTGTTTCAGGTATTTGGGCTCTTACAGCCTATCTCGTCCCATTACACCACATATACTGACATTAAAACTTTCAAACACTCCAGGACTCACTCCAAACAAATCTTAATGAATACCATGCTTTTCGGACAATCCTGTCAACTGACTTGAATTATTGTACACTACTTTACTCATTACTAAGGGGGAATAACCATTTCAAAGGGACCTCACAGTTCCAACACTTTCTCACTTAAAACACCTCCACATTATGGATACCTACCACTCAAGGACATTTTTTCTATACCAAATGACAGACACACCTCTTCACCAAGAAACCTTCACCACAGGTCATTTCAATTGTCTTTCTCTCTGCTATTGCCCTCATTCAGGATATTTACATAGCTTAAGACCACAGATTCATTTTATACCGAACGTTTTTCACTTAATTAATTCCTTCAGCCTTTCGCATCCCATCACACAACAAATTCTAACATCAACACTGCCACTCTCTCTTTCTCTTTAAACCACACCAATCAAAAAATACTTCCATTCTTTGGGAAGGGGACATGGCATTTACACTCTTTCACTATCAACCTTAACCTTACATCACATTTTTATCTGCACTACTGGACACACGAACATGTACTTCATATACTACTAAGGGGATCTCAAGTACCTATTACTCTTTTCACAATTTCCTCTATACCAAAGTCAAATTCTGTACTTTATTTTACTCATTGCCAACAAGGAATAATTTCATGGGGTCTTTGGGGTACCTTCGAAAAGGATTTTTTACTATGGGTTTCCTAATCTTACACTTACAAAGTACCATAAATTTTTCAATTCTTCCTTCCACCATCATTGAATCACATCAAGGGGCAACCTAATTTATATCAAATACCAACAGCCATCATACTCTTCTCTCCTCTTAATAATTATATAATTATGTTAAGGTGGGTAAAATATCTCTCTACCAGAAAACGCCACACATTTGTCAATACACAACCATGAATTTCGTTAAAAAAAGTAACCATCCACATTCCATTACTAACCACCAGTCATCATACTCTGTTTCAAGTTCCTTCAACTCAGCTACTGCTTTCATTCTACAACCGTGTCGTTCACAAAAATCTATCTCAATCTCATTATCATCTTTCAATTTGCTACACACACCAGTATACCAAACCTTGTTTCAGGTATTTGGGCTCTTACAGCCTATCTCGTCCCATTACACCACATATACTGACATTAAAACTTCCAAACACTCCAGGACTCACTCCAAACAAATCTTAATGAATACCATGCTTTTCGGACAATGCTGTCAACTGACTTGAATTATTGTACCCTACTTTACTCATTACTAAGGGGGAATAACCATTTCAAAGGGACCTCACAGTTCCAACACTTTCTCACTTAAACACCTCCACATTATGGATACCTTCCAGTCAATGACATTTTTTCTATACCAAACGACAGACACACCTCTTCACCAAGAAACCTTCACCACAGGTCATTTCAATTGTTATTGTCTCTCCTATTGCCCTCATTCAGGATATTTACGTAGCTTAAGACCACAGATTCATATTGTACCAAATGTTTTTCACATATTTAAGATTCTTCAGCCTTTCGCAATACATCACACAACAAATTCTAATATCAACACTACCACTCTCTCTTTCTCTTTAAACCACACCAACCAAAAAATACTTCCATTCTTTGGGAAGGGGACATGGCATTTACACTCTTTCACTATCAACCTTAACCTTACATCGCATTTTTATCTGCACTACTGGACACACGAACCTGTACTTCATATACTACTAAGGGGATCTCAAGTACCTATTACTCTTTTCACTATTTCCTCTATACCAAATTCAAATTATGTACTCTATTTTACTCATTGCTAACAAGGAATAATTTCATGGGGTCTTTTGGGTACCTTCCAAAAGGATTTTTTACTATGGGTTTCCTAATCTTACACTTACAAATTACCATAAATTTTTCAATTCTTCCTTCCACCATCATTGAATCTCATTAAGGGGCAAACTAATTTATATCAAATACCAACAGCCATCATACTCTTCTCTCCTCTTAACAATTTTCTAATTATCTAAAAATGGGTAAAATATCTCTCTACCTGAAAACACCACACATTTGTCAATATAGAACCAAAAATTTTGTTAAAAAAATTAACCATTACACATTGCATTACTAACCACGAGTCATCATACTCTGTTTCAAGTTCCTTTAACTCAGCTACTGCTTTCATTCTACAACCGTGTCGTTCACAAAAATCTATCTCAATCTCATTATCATCTTTCAATTTGCTACACACACCAGTATACCAAAGCTTGTTTCAGGTATTTGGGCTCTTACAGCCTATCTTGTCCCATTACACCACATATACTGACATTAAAATATCCTAACACTATAGGTCTCACTCCAAACAAATCTTATTGAATACCATGCTTTTCGGACAATCCTGTCAACTGACTTGAATTATTGAACACTACTTTACTCATTACTAAGGGGGAATAACCATTTCAAAGGGACCTCACAGTTCCAACACTTTCTCACTTAAATACCTCCAAATTAGGGATACCTTCCACTCAACAACATTTTTTCTATACCAAACGACAGACACACCTCTTCACCAAGAAACCTTCACCACAGGTCATTTCAATTGTCTTTCTCTCTGCTATTGCTCTCATTCAGGATATTTAGGTAGCTTAAGACCACAGATTCATTCTCTACCAAACGTTTTTCACTTATTTAAGATCCTTCAGCCTCTCGCAACCCATCACACAACAAATTCTTATATCAACACTGCCACTCTCTCATTCTCTTTAAACCACACCAATCAAAAAATACTTCCATTCTTTGGGAAGGGGACATGGCATTTACACTCTTTCACTATCAACCTTAACCTTACATCGCATTTTTATCTGCACTACTGGACACACGAACCTGTACTTCATACACTACTAAGGGGATCTCAGGTACCTATTACTCTTTTCACAATATCCTCTATACCAAAGTCAAATTCTGTACTTTATTTTACTCATTGCTAACAAGGAATAATTTCATGGGGTCTTTCGGGTACCTTCCAAAAGGATTTTTTACTATGGGTTCCTAATCTTACACTTACAAAGTACAATAAATTTTTCAATTTTTCCTTCCACCATCATTGAATCTCATTAAGGGGCAACCTAATTTATATCAAATACCAACAGCCATCATACTCTTCTCTCCTCTTAATAATTTTCTAGTTATCTAAAAATGGGTAAAATATCTCTCTACCAGAAAACGCCACACATTTGTCAATACACAACCATGAATTTCTTTAAAAAAATTAACCATCCACATTCCATTACTAACCACCAGTCATCATACTCTGTTTCAAGTTCCTTCAACTCAGCTACTGCTTTCATTCTACAACCGTGTCATTCGCAAAAATCTATCTCAATCTCATTATCATCTTTCAATTTGATCCCACACCAGTATACCAAACCATGTTTCAGGTATTTGGGCTCTTACAGCCTATCTCGTCCCATTACACCACATATACTGACATTAAAACTTCCAAACACTCCAGGACTCACTCCAAACAAATCTTAATGAATACCATGCTTTTCGGACAATCCTGTCAACTGACTTGAATCATTGTACGCTAGTTTACTCATTACTAAGGTGGAATAACCATTTCAAAGGGACCTCACAGTTCCAACACTTTCTCACTTAAACACCTCCACATTATGGATACCTTCCACTCAACGACATTTTTTCTATACCAAACGACAGACACACCTCTTCACTAAGAAACCTTCACCACAGGTCATTTCAATTGTCTTTCTTTCTCCTATTGCTCTCATTCAGGATATTTACGTAGCTTAAAACCACAGATTCATTCTGTACCAAACGGTTTTCACTTATTTTAGATCCTTCAGCCTTTCGCATCCCATCACACAACAAATTCTAATATCAACACTGCCACTATCTCTTTCTCTTTAAACCACACCAATCAAAAAATACTTCCATTCCTTGGGAAGGGGACATGGCATTTACACTCTTTCACTATCAACCTTAACCTTACATCACATTTTTATCTGCACTACTGGACACACGAATCCAAGTACCTATTACTCTTTCCACAATTTCCTCTATACCAAAGTCAAATTCTGTACTTTATTTTACTCATTGCTAACAAGGATTAATTTCGTGGGGTCTTACGGGTACCTTCCAAAAGGATTTTTTACTATGGGTTTCCTAATCTTACACTTACAAACTACAATAAATTTTTCAAATTTTCCTTCCACCATCATTGAATCTCATTAAGGGGCAACCTAATTTATATCAAATACCAACAGCCATCATACTCTTCTCTCCTCTTAATAATTTTATAATTATCTAAAAATGGGTAAAATATCTCTCTACCAGAAAACACGACGCATTTGTCAATACACAACCATATATTTTGTTAAAAAAATTAACCATTACACATTCCATTACTAACCACCAGTCATCATACTCTGTTTCAAGTTCCTTCAACTCAGCTATTGCTTTCATTCTACAACCGTGTCGTTCACAAAAATCTATCTCAATCTCATTATCATCTTTCAATTTGCAACACACACCAGTATACCAAACCTTGTTTCAGGTATTTGGGCTCTTACAGCCTATCTCGTCCCATTACACCACATATACTGACATTAAAACTTCCAAACACTCCAGGACTCACCTCAAACAAATCTTAATGAATACCATGCTTTTCGGACACTCCTGTCAACTGACTTGAATCATTGTATGCTACTTTACTCATTACTAAGGGGGAATAATCTTTTCAAAAGGACCTCACAGTTCCAGCACTTTCTCACGTAAAACACCTCCACATTATGGATACCTTCCACTCAATGACATTTTTTCTATACCAAACGACAGACACACCTCTTCACCAAGGAACTTTCACCACAGGTCATTTCAATTGTCTTTCTCTCTGCTATTGCCCTCATTCATGATATTTACATAGCTTAAGACCACAGATTCATTCTGTACCAAACGTTTTTCACTTATATAAGATCCTCCAGCCTTTCGCATCCCATCACACAACAAATTCTAATATCAACACTGCCACTCTCTCTTTCTCTTTAAATCACACCAATCAAAAAATACTTCCATTCTTTGGGAAGGGGACATGGCATTTACACTCTTTCACTATCAACCTTAACCTTACATCGCATTTTTATCTGCACTACTGGACACACGAACCTGTACTTCATATACTACTAAGGGGATCTCAGGTACCTATTACTCTTTTCACAATATCCTCTATACCAAAGTCAAATTCTGTACTTTATTTAACTCATTGCTAACAAGGAATAATTTCATGGGCTCTTTGGGGTACCTTCCAAAAGGATTTTTTATTATGGGTTTCCTAATCTTACACTTACAAAGTACAATAAATTTTTATATTTTTCCTTCCACCATCATTGAATCTCATTAAGGGGCAACCTAATTTATATCAAATACCAACAGCCATCATACTCTTCTCTCCTCTTAATTATTTTCTAATAATCTAAAGGTGGGTAAAATATCTCTCTACCAGAAAACGCCACACATTTGTCAATACACAACCATAAATTTTGTTAAAAAAAAAATTAACCATTACACATTGCATTACTAACCACCAGTCAACATACTGTGATTCAAGTTCCTTCAACTCAGCTACCGCTTTTATTCTACAACCGTGTCGTTCACAAAAATCTATGTCAATCTCATTTTCATCTTTCAATTTGCTACACACACCAGTATACCAAACCTTGTTTCAGGTATTTGGGCTCTTACAGCCTATCTCGTCCCATTACACCACATATACTGACATTAAAACTTCCAAACACTCCAGGACTCACTCCAAACAAATCTTAATGAATACCATGCTTTTCGGACAATCCTGTCAACTGACATGAATTATTGTATGCTACTTTACTCATTACTAAGGGGGAATAACCATTTCAAAGGGACCTCACAGTTCCAACACTTTCTCACTTAAACACCTCCACATTATGGATACCTACCACTCAACGACATTTTTTCTATACCAAATGACAGACACACCTCTTCACCAAGAAACCTTCACCACAGGTCATTTCAGTTGTCTTTCTTTCTGCTATTGCTCTCATTTAGGATATTAACGTAGATAAAGACCACAGATCCAGTCTGTACCAACGTTTTACACTTATTTAAGATCCTTCAGCCTTTTGCAACCCATCACACAACAAATTCTAATATCAACACTGCCACTCTCTCTTTCTCTTTAAACCACACCAATCAAAAAATACTTCCATTCTTTGGGAAGGGGACATGGCATTTACACTCTTTCACTATCAACCTTAACCTTACATCGCATTTTTATCTGCACTACTGGACACACGAACCTGTACTTCATATACTACTAAGGGGATCTCAGGTACCTATTACTCTTTTCACAATTACCTCTAAACCAAAGTCAAATTCTGTACTTTATTTTACTCATTGCTAACAAGGAATACTTTTATGGGGTCTTTGGCGTACCCTCCAAAAGGATTTTTTACTATGTGTTTCCTAATCTTACACTTACAAAGTACCATAAATTTTTCAATTCTTCCTTCCACCATCATTGAATCTCATTAAGGGGCAACCTAATTTATATCAAATACCAACAGCCATCATACTCTTCTCTCCTCTTAATTATTTTGTAATTATCTAAAGGTGGGTAAAATATCTCTCTACCAGAAAACGCCACACATTTGTCAATACACAACCATAAATTTTGTTTAAAAAAATTAACCATTACACATTGCATTACTAACCACCAGTCAACATACTCTGATTCAAGTTCCTTCAATTCAGCTACCGCTTTCATTCTACAACCGTGTCGTTCACAAAAATCTATGTCAATCTCATTTTCATCTTTCAATTTGCTACACACACCAGTATACCAAACCTTGTTTCAGGTATTTGGGCTCTTACAGCCTATCTCGTCCCATTACACCACATATACTGACATTAAAACTTCGAAACACTCCAGGACTCACTCCAAACAAATGTTAATGAATACCATGCTTTTCGGACAATCCTGTCAACTGACTTGAATTATTGTATGCTACTTTACTCATTACTAAGGGGGAATAACCATTTCAAATGGACCTCACAGTTCCAACACTTTCTCAGTTAAACAGCTCCACATTATGGATACCTACCACTCAACGACATTTTTTCTATACCAAATGACAGACACACCTCTTCACCAAGAAACCTTCACCACAGGTCATTTCAGTTGTCTTTCTCTCTGCTATTGCTCTCATTTAGGATATTAACGTAGATAAAGACCACAGATTCAGTCTGTACCAACGTTTTTCACTTATTTAAGATCCTTCAGCCTTTTGCAACCCATCACACAACAAATTCTAATATCAACACTGCCACTCTCTCTTTCTCTTTAAACCACACCAATCAAAAAATAGTTCCATTCTTTGGGAAGGGGACATGACATTTACACTCTTTCACTATCAACCTTAACCTTACATCGCATTTTTATCTGCACTACTGGACACACGAACCTGTACTTCATATACTACTAAGGGGATCTCAGGTACCTATTACTCTTTTCACAATATCCTCTATACCAAAGTCAAATTCTGTACTTTATTTTACTCATTGCTAACAAGGAATAATTTCATGGGGTCTTTGGGGTACCTTCGAAAAGGATTTTTTACTATGGGTTTCCTAATCTTACACTTACAAAGTACCATAAATTTTTCAATTCTTCCTTCCACCATCATTGAATCACATCAAGGGGCAACCTAATTTATATCAAATACCAACAGCCATCATACTCTTCTCTCCTCTTAATAATTATATAATTATGTTAAGGTGGGTAAAATATCTCTCTACAAGAAAACGCCACACATTTGTCAATACACAACCATGAATTTCTTAAAAGAATTAACCATCCACATTCCATTACTAACCACCAGTCATCATACTCTGTTTCAAGTTCCTTCACTCAGCTACTGCTTTCATTCTACAACCGTGTTGTTCACAGAAATCTATCTATATCTCATTATCATCTTTCAATTTGCTACACACACCAGTATACCAAACCTAGTTTCAGGTATTTGGGCTCTTATAGCCTATCTCGTCCCATTACACCACATATACTGACATTAAAACTTCGAAACACTCCAGGACTCACTCCAAACAAATGTTAATGAATACCATGCTTTTCGGACAATCCTGTCAACTGACTTGAATTATTGTACGCTACTTTACTCATTACTAAGGGGGAATAACCATTTCAAAGGGACCTCACAGTTCCAACACTTTCTCACTTAAACACCTCCACATTATGGATACCTACCACTCAACGACATTTTTTCTAGGTCATTTCAGTTGTCTTTCTCTCTACTATTGCTCTCATTTAGGATAATAACGTAGATTAAGATCACAGATTCAGTCTGTACCAAACGTTTATCACTTATTTAAGATCCTTCAGCCTTTTGCAACCCATCACACAACAAATTCTAATATCAACACTGCCACTCTCTCTTTCTCTTTAAACCACAGCAATCAAAAAATACTTCCATTCTTTGGGAAGGGGACATGGCATTTACACTCTTTCACTATCAACCTTAACCTTACATCGCATTTTTATCTGCACTACTGGACACCCAAACATGTACTTCATATTCTACTAAGGGGATCTCAAGTACCTATTACTCTTTTCACAATTTCCTCTATACCAAAATCAAATTCTGTACTTTATTTTACTCATTGCTAACAAGGAATAATTTCATGGGGTCTTTTGGGTACCTTGCAAAAGGATATTTTACTATGGGTTTCCTAATCTTACATTTATAAAGTACCATAAATTTTTCAATTCTTCCTTCCACCATAATTGAATCTCATTAAGGGGCAACCTAATTTATATCAAATACCAATAGCCATCATTCTCTTCTCTCCTCTTAATTATTTTCTAATTATCTAAAAATGGGTAAAATATCTCTCTACCAGAAAACGCCACACATTTGTCAATACACAACCATGAATTTCGTTAAAAAAAGTAACCATCCACATTCCATTACTAACCACCAGTCATCATACTCTGTTTCTAGTTCCTTCAAATCAGCTACTGCTTTCATTCTACAACTGTGTCGTTCACAAAAATCTATCTCAATCTCATTATCATCTTTCAATTTGCTACACACACCAGTATACCAAACCTTGTTTCAGGTATTTGGGCTCTTACAGCCTATCTCGTCCCATTACACCACGTATACTGACATTAAAACTTCCAAACACTCCAGGACTCACTCCAAACAAATCTTAATGAATACCATGCTTTTCGGACAATCCTGTCAACTGACTTGAATTATTGTACGCTACTTTACTCATTACTAAGGGGGAATAACCATTTCAAAGGGACCTCACAGTTCCAACACTTTCTCACTTAAACACCTCCACATTATGGATACCTTCCACTCAACGACTTTTTTTCTATACCAAATGATAGACACACCTCTTCACCAAGAAACCTTCACCACAGGTCATTTCAATTGTCTTTCTCTCTGCTATTGCTCTCATTCAAGATATTTACATAGCTTAAGACCACAGATTCATTCTGAACCAAACGTTTTTCACTTATTTAAGATCCTTCAGCCTTTCGCATCCCATCACACAACAAATTCTAATATCAACACTGCCACTCTCTCTTTCTCTTAAACCACACCAATCAAAAAATACTTCCATTCTTTGGGAAAGGGACATGGCATTTACACTCTTTCACTATCAACCTTAACCTTACATCGCATTTTTATCTGCACCACTGGACACACAAACCTGTACTTCATGTACTACTAAGGGGATCTCAAGCACCTATTACTATTTTCACAATATCCTCTATACCAAAGTCAAATTCTGTACTCTACTTCACTCATTGCTAACAAGGAATAATTTCATGGGGTCTTTGGGGTACCTTCCAAAAGTATTTTTTACTATGGGTTTCCTAATCTTACACTTACAAAGTACCATAAATTTTTCAATTCTTCCTTCTACCATCAATGAATCTCGTTAAGGGGCAACCTAATTTATTTCAAATACCAACAGCCATCATACTCTTCTCTCCTCTTAATAATTTTCTAATTATCTTAAAATGGGTAAAATATCTCTCTACCAGAAAACGCCACACATTTGTCAATACACAACCATGAATTTCGTTAAGAAAATTAACCATCCACATTCCATTACTAACCACCAGTCATCATATTCTTGTTTCAAGTTTCTTCAACTCAGCTACTGCTTTCATTCTACAATCGTGTCGTTCACGAAAATCTATCTCAATCTCACTATCATCTTTCAATTTGCTACACACACCAGTATACCAGACCTTGTTTCAGGTATTTGGGCTCTTACAGCCTATCTCGTCCCATTACACCACATATACTGACATTAAAACTTGCAAACACTCCAGGACTCACTCCAAACAAATCTTAATGAATACCATGCTTTTCGGACAATCCTGTCAACTGACTTGAATTATTGTACACTACTTTACTCATTACTAAGGGGGAATAACCATTTCAAAGGGACCTCACAGTTCCAACACTTTCTCACTTAAAACACCTCCACATTATGGATACCTACCACTCAAGGACATTTTTTCTATACCAAATGACAGACACACCTCTTCACCAAGAAACCTTCACCACAGGTCATTTCAATTGTCTTTCTCTCTGCTATTGCCCTCATTCAGGATATTTACATAGCTTAAGACCACAGATTCATTTTATACCGAACGTTTTTCACTTAATTAATTCCTTCAGCCTTTCGCATCCCATCACACAACAAATTCTAACATCAACACTGCCACTCTCTCTTTCTCTTTAAACCACACCAATCAAAAAATACTCCCATTCTTTGGGAAGGGGACATGGCATTTACACTCTTTCACTATCAACCTTAACCTTACATCACATTTTTATCTGCACTACTGGACACACGAACATGTACTTCATATACTACTAAGGGGATCTCAAGTACCTATTACTCTTTTCACAATTTCCTCTATACCAAAGTCAAATTCTGTACTTTATTTTACCCATTGCCAACAAGGAATAATTTCATGGGGTCTTTGGGGTACCTTCGAAAAGGATTTTTTACTATGGGTTTCCTAATCTTACACTTACAAAGTACCATAAATTTTTCAATTCTTCCTTCCACCATCATTGAATCACATCAAGGGGCAACCTAATTTTTATCAAATACCAACAGCCATCATACTCTTCTCTCCTCTTAATAATTATATAATTATGTTAAGGTGGGTAAAATATCTCTCTACCAGATAACGCCACACATTTGTCAATACACAACCATGAATTTCGTTAAAAAAAGTAACCATCCACATTCCATTACTAACCACCAGTCATCATACTCTGTTTCAAGTTCCTTCAACTCAGCTACTGCTTTCATTCTACAACCGTGTCGTTCACAAAAATCTATCTCAATCTCATTATCATCTTACAATTTGCTACACACACCAGTATACCAAACCTTGTTTCAGGTATTTGGGCTCTTACAGCCTATCTCTTCCCATTACACCACATATACTGACATTAAAACTTCCAAACACTCCAGGACTCACTCCAAACAAATCTTAATGAATACCATGCTTTTCGGACAATGCTGTCTACTGACTTGAATTATTGTACCCTACTTTACTCATTACTAAGGGGGAATAACCATTTCAAAGGGACCTCACAGTTCCAACACTTTCTCACTTAAACACCTCCACATTATGGATACCTTCCAGTCAACGACATTTTTTCTATACCAAACGACAGACACACCTCTTCACCAAGAAACCTTCACCACAGGTCATTTCAATTGTTATTGTCTCTCCTATTGCCCTCATTCAGGATATTTACGTAGCTTAAGACCACAGATTCATATTGTACCAAATGTTTTTCACATATTTAAGATCCTTCAGCCTTTCGCAATACATCACACAACAAATTCTAATATCAACACTACCACTCTCTCTTTCTCTTTAAACCACACCAACCAAAAAATACTTCCATTCTTTGGGAAGGGGACATGGCATTTACACTCTTTCACTATCAACCTTAACCTTACATCGCATTTTTATCTGCACTACTGGACACACGAACCTGTACTTCATATACTACTAAGGGGATCTCAAGTACCTATTACTCTTTTCACTATTTCCTCTATACCAAAGTCAAATTATGTACTCTATTTTACTCATTGCTAACAAGGAATAATTTCATGGGGTCTTTTGGGTACCTTCCAAAAGGATTTTTTACTATGGGTTTCCAAATCTTATACTTACAAAGTACCACACATTTTTCAATTCTTCCTTCCACCATCATTGAATCTCATTAAGGGGCAACCTAATTTATATCAAATACCAACAGACATCATACTTATCTCTCCTCTTAATAATTTTCTAATTATCTAAAAATGGGTAAAATATCTCTCTACCAGAAAATGCCACATATTTGTCAATACACAACCATGAATTTCATTAAAAAAATTAACCATACACATTGCATTACTAACCACCAGTCATCATACTCTGTTTCAAGTTCCTTCAACTCAGCTACTGCTTTCATTCTACAACCGTGTCGTTCACAAAAATCTATCTCAATCTCACTATCATCTTTCAATTTGCTACACACACCAGTATACAAGACCTTGTTTCAAGTATTTGGGCTCTTACAGCCTATCTCGTCCC
Source organism: Locusta migratoria (assembly GCA_026315105.1). Lineage (NCBI taxonomy): Eukaryota > Metazoa > Arthropoda > Insecta > Orthoptera > Acrididae > Locusta > Locusta migratoria. The sequence goes on along the minus strand of CM048744.1, from coordinate 273,087,915 downwards.
ATTACACCACATATACTGACATAAAAACTTCCAATCACTCCAGGACTCACTCCAAACAAATCTTAATGAATACCATGCTTTACGGACAATCCTGTCAACTGACTTGAATTATTGTACGCTACTTCACTAATTACTAAGGGGAATAACCATATCAAAGGGACCTCACAGTTCCAACACTTTCTCACTTAAACACCTCCACATTATGGATACCTTCCACTCAACGACATTTTTTCTATACCAAAAGACAGACACACCTCTTCGCCAAGAAACCTTCACCACAGGTCATTTCAATTGTCTTTCTCTCCCCTATTGCTCTCATTCAGGATATTTACGTAGCTTAAGACCACAGATTCATTCTGTACCAAACGTTTTTCACTTATTTAAGATCCTTCAGCCTTTCTCATCCCATCACACAACAAATTCTAATAACAACACTGCCACAGTCTCTTTCTCTTTAAACCACACCAATCAAAAAATACTTCCATTCTTTGGGAAGGGGACATGGCATTTACACTCTTTCACTATCAACCTTAACCTTACATCGCATTTTTATCTGCACTACTGGACACACGAACCTGTACTTCATATACTACTAAGGGGATCTCAAGTACCTATTACTCTTTTCACAATTTCCTCTATACCAAAGTCAAATTCTGTACTTTATTTTACTCATTGCTAACAAGGAGTAATTTCATGGGGTCTTTGGGGTACCTTCAAAAAGGATTTTTTACTATGGGTTTCCTAATCTTACACTTACAAAGTACCATAAATTTTTTAATTCTTCCTTCCACCATCATTGAATCTCATTAAGGGGCAACCTAATTTATATCAAATACCAACAGCCATCATACTCTTCTCTCCTCTTAATAATTTTCTAATTATCTAAAAATGGGTAAAATATCTCCCTACCAGAAAACGCCACACATTTGTCAATACACAACCATGAATTTCATTAAAAAAATTAGCCATCTATAATCCATTACTAACCACCAGTCATCATACTCTGTTTCAAGTTCCTTCAACTCAGCTACTGATTTCATTCTACAACCGTGTCGTTCACAAAAATCTATCTCAATCTCATTATCATTTTTCAATTTGCTACACACACCAGTATACCAGACCTTGTTTCAGGTATTTGGGCTCTTACAGCCTATCTCGTCCCATTACACCACATATACTGACATTAAAACTTCCAAACACTCCAGGACTCACTCCAAACAAATCTTAATGAATACCATGCTTTTCGGACAATCCTGTCAACTGACTTGAATTATTGTACGCTACTTTACTCATTACTAAAGGGGAATAACCATTTCAAAGGGACCTCACAGTTCCAACACTTTCTCACTTAAACACCTCCACATTATGGATACCTTCCACTCAAAGAAATTTATTCTATACCAAACAACAGACACACCTCTTCACCAAGAAACCTTCACCACAGGTCATTTCAATTGTCTTTCTCTCTCCTATTGCTCTCATTCAGGATATTTACGTAGCTTAAGACCACAGATTCATTCTGTAAGAAACGTTTTTCACTTATTTAAGATCCTTCAGCCTTTCGCATCCCATCACACAACAAATTCTAATATCAACACTGCCACTCTCTCTTTCTCTTTAAACCACACCAATCAAAAAATACTTCCATTCTTTGGGAAGGGGATACGGCATTTTCACTCTTTCACTATCAACCTTAACCTTACATCACATTTTTATCTGCACTAATGGACACACGAACCTGTACTTCATATACTACTAAGGGGATCTCAAGTACCTATTACAATTTTCACAATTTCCTCTATACGAAAGTCAAATTCTGTACTCTATTTTACTCATTGCTAACAAGGAATAATTTCATGGGGTCTTTGGGGTACCTTCCAAAAGGATTTTTTACAATGGGTTTCCTAATCTTACGCTTACAAAGTACCATAAATTTTTCAATTTTTCCTTGCATCATCATTGAATCTCATTAAGGGGCAACCTAATTTATATCAAATACCAACAGACATCATACTCTTCTCTCCTCTTAATAATTTTCTAATTATCTAAAAATGGGTAAAATATCTCTCTACCAGAAAACGCCACACATTTGTCAATACACAACCATGAATTTCGTTAAAAAAAAGTAACCATCCACATTCCATTACTAACCACCAGTCATCATACTCTGTTTCAAGTTCCTTCAACTCAGCTACTGATTTCATTCTACAACCGTGTCGTTCACAAAAATCTATCTCAATCTCATTATCATTTTTCAATTTGCTACACACACCAGTATACCAGACCTTGTTTCAGGTATTTGGGCTCTTACAGCCTATCTCGTCCCATTACACCACATATACTGACATTAAAACTTCCAAACACTCCAGGACTCACTCCAAACAAATCTTAATGAATACCATGCTTTTCGGACAATCCTGTCAACTGACTTGAATTATTGTAAGCTACTTTACTAATTACTAAGGGGGAATTACCATTTCAAAGGGACCTCACAGTTCCAACACTTTCTCACTTAAACACCTCCACATTATGGATACCTTCCACTCAATGGCATTTTTTCTATACCAAACGACAGACACACCTCTTCACCAAGAAACCTTCACCACAGATCATTTCAATTGTCTTTCTCTCTGCTATTGCTCTCATTCAGGATATTTACATAGCTTAAGACCACAGTTTCATTCTGTACCAAACGTTTTTCACTTGTTTAAGATCCTTCAGCCTTTCTCATCCCATCACACAACAAATTCTAATATCAACACTGCCACTCTCTCTTTCTCTTTAAACCACACCAATCAAAAGATACTTCCATTCTTTGGGAAGGGGACACGGCATTTAAACTCTTTCACTATCAACCTTAACCTTACATCACATTTTTATCTGCACTACTGGACACACGAACCTGTACTTCATATACTAGTAAGGGGATCTCAAGTACCTATTACTCTTTTCACAATTTCCTCTATACCAAAGTCAAATTCTGTACTTTATTTTACTCATTGCTAACAAGGAATAATTTCATGGGGTCTTTGGGGTACCTTCCAAAAGGATTTTTTACTATGGGTTTCCTAATCTTACACTTACAAAGTACCATAAATTTTTCAATTCTTCCTTCCACCATCATTGAATCTCATCAAGGGGCAACCTAATTTATATCAAATACCAACAGCCATCATACTCTTCTCTCCTCTTAATAATTTTCTAATTATGTTAAGGTGGGTAAAATATCTCTCTACAAGAAAACGCCAAGCATTTGTCAATACACAACCATGAATTTCTTAAAAGAATTAACCATCCACATTCCATTACTAACCACCAGTCATCATACTCTGTTTCAAGTTCCTTCAACTCAGCTACTGCTTTCATTCTACAACCGTGTCGTTCACAAAAATCTATGTCAATCTCATTTTCATCTTTCAATTTGCTACACACACCAGTATACCAAACCTTGTCTTAGGAATTTGGGCTCTTACAGCCTATCTCGTCCCATTACACCACATATACTGACATTAAAACTTCCAAACACTCCAGGACTCACTCCAAACAAATCTTAATACCATGCTTTACGGACAATCCTGTCAACTGACTTGAATTATTGTACGCTACTTCACTAATTACTAAGGGGAATAACCATTTCAAAGGGACCTCACAGTTCCAACACTTTCTCACTTAAACACCTCCACATTATGGATACCTTCCACTCAACGACATTTTTTCTATACCAAAAGACAGACACACCTCTTCGCCAAGAAACCTTCACCACAGGTCATTTCAATTGTCTTTCTCTCCCCTATTGCTCTCATTCAGGATATTTACGTAGCTTAAGACCACAGATTCATTCTGTACCAAACGTTTTTCACTTATTTAAGATCCTTCAGCCTTTCTCATCCCATCACACAACAAATTCTAATAACAACACTGCCACAGTCTCTTTCTCTTTAAACCACACCAATCAAAAAATACTTCCATTCTTTGGGAAGGGGACATGGCATTTACACTCTTTCACTATCAACCTTAACCTTACATCGCATTTTTATCTGCTCTACTGGACACACGAACCTGTACTTCATATACTACTAAGGGGATCTCAAGTACCTATTACTCTTTTCACAATTTCCTCTATACCAAAGTCAAATTCTGTACTTTATTTTACTCATTGCTAACAAGGAATAATTTCATGGGGTCTTTGGGGTACCTTCCAAAAGGATTTTTTACTATGGGTTTCCTAATCTTACACTTACAAAGTACCATAAATTTTTCAATTCTTCCTTCCACCATCATTGAATCACATCAAGGGGCAACCTAATTTATATCAAATACCAACAGCCATCATACTCTTCTCTCCTCTTAATAATTATATAATTATGTTAAGGTGGGTAAAATATCTCTCTACAAGAAAACGCCACACATTTGTCAATACACAACCATGAATTTCTTAAAAGAATTAACCATCCACATTCCATTACTAACCACCAGTCATCATACTCTGTTTCAAGTTCCTTCACTCAGCTACTGCTTTCATTCTACAACCGTGTTGTTCACAGAAATCTATCTATATCTCATTATCATCTTTCAATTTGCTACACACACCAGTATACCAAACCTAGTTTCAGGTATTTGGGCTCTTATAGCCTATCTCGTCCCATTACACCACATATACTGACATTAAAACTTCGAAACACTCCAGGACTCACTCCAAACAAATGTTAATGAATACCATGCTTTTCGGACAATCCTGTCAACTGACTTGAATTATTGTACGCTACTTTACTCATTACTAAGGGGGAATAACCATTTCAAAGGGACCTCACAGTTCCAACACTTTCTCACTTAAAACACCTCCACATTATGGATACCTACCACTCAACGACATTTTTTCTATACCAAATGACAGACACACCTCTTCACCAAGAAAGCGTCACCACAGGTCATTTCAGTTGTCTTTTTCTCTGCTATTGCTCACATTTAGGATATTAATGTAGATAAAGACAACAGATTCAGTCTGTACCAAACGTTTTTCACTTATTTAAGATCCTTCAGCCTTTTGCAACCCATCACACAACAAATTCTAATATCAACACTGCCACTCTCTCTTTCTCTTTAAACCACACCAATCAAAAAATAATTCCATTCTTTGGGAAGGGGACATGGCATTTACACTCTTTCACTATCAACCTTAACCTTACATCGCATTTTTATCTGCACTACTGGACACGCGAACCTGTACTTCATATACTACTAAGGGGATCTCAGGTACCTATTACTCTTTTCACAATATCCTCTATACCAAAGTCAAATTCTGTACTTTATTTTACTCATTGCTAACTAGGAATAATTTGATGGGGTCTTTGGGGTACCTTCCAAAAGGATTTTTTACTATGGGTTTCCTAATCTTACACTTACAAAGTACCATAAATTTTTCAATTTTTCCTTCCACCATCATTGAATCTCATTAAGGGGCAACCCAATTTATATCAAATACCAACAGCCATCATACTCTTCTCTCCTCTTAATTATTTTCTAATTATCTAAAGGTGGGTAAAATATCTCTCTACCAGAAAACACCACACATTTGTCAATACACAACCATGAATTTTGTTGAAAAAATTAACCATTACACATTGCATTACTAACCACCAGTCAACATACGCTGTTTCAAGTTCCTTCAACTCAGCTACTGCTTTCATTCTACAACCTTGTCGTTCACAAATATCTATCTCAATCTCATTTTCATCTTTCAATTTGCTACACACACCGGTATACGAAACCTTATTTCAGGTATTTGCACTCTTACAGCCTATCTTGTCCCATTACAGCACATATACTGACATTAAAACTTCCAAACACTACAGGACTCACTCCAGACAAATCTTAATGAATACCATGCTTTTCGGACAATCCTGTCAACTGACTTGAATTATTGTAAGCTACTTTACTCATTACTAAGGGGGAATAACCATTTCAAAGGGACCTCACAGTTCCAACACTTTCTCACTTAAACACCTCCACATTATGGATACCTACCACTCAACGACATTTTTTCTAGGTCATTTCAGTTGTCTTTCTCTCTACTATTGCTCTCATTTAGGATAATAACGTAGATTAAGACCACAGATTCAGTCTGTACCAAACGTTTATCACTTATTTAAGATCCTTCAGCCTTTCGCATCCCATCACACAACAAATTCTAATATCAACACTGCCACTCTCTCTTTCTCTTTAAACCACACCAATCAAAAAATACTTCCATTCTTTGGGAAGGGGACATGGCATTTACACTCTTTCACTATCAACCTTAACCTTACATCGCATTTTTATCTGCACTACTGGACACCCAAACATGTACTTCATATTCTACTAAGGGGATCTCAAGTACCTATTACTCTTTTCACAATTTCCTCTATACCAAAATCAAATTCTGTACTTTATTTTACTCATTGCTAACAAGGAATAATTTCATGGGGTCTTTTGGGTACCTTGCAAAAGGATATTTTACTATGGGTTTCCTAATCTTACATTTATAAAGTACCATAAATTTTTCAATTCTTCCTTCCACCATAATTGAATCTCATTAAGGGGCAACCTAATTTATATCAAATACCAATAGCCATCATTCTCTTCTCTCCTCTTAATTATTTTCTAATTATCTAAAAATGGGTAAAATATCTCTCTACCAGAAAACGCCACACATTTGTCAATACACAACCATGAATTTCGTTAAAAAAAGTAACCATCCACATTCCATTACTAACCACCAGTCATCATACTCTGTTTCAAGTTCCTTCAACTCAGCTACTGCTTTCATTCTACAACCGTGTCGTTCACAAAAATCTATCTCAATCTCATTATCATCTTTCAATTTGCTACACACACCAGTATACCAAACCTTGTTTCAGGTATTTGGGCTCTTACAGCCTATCTCGTCCCATTACACCACATATACTGACATTAAAACTTCCAAACACTCCAGGACTCACTCCAAACAAATCTTAATGAATACCATGCTTTTCGGACAATGCTGTCAACTGACTTGAATTATTGTACCCTACTTTACTCATTACTAAGGGGGAATAACCATTTCAAAGGGACCTCACAGTTCCAACACTTTCTCACTTAAACACCTCTACATTATGGATACCTTCCAGTCAATGACATTTTTTCTATACCAAACGACAGACACACCTCTTCACCAAGAAACCTTCACCACAGGTCATTTCAATTGTTATTGTCTCTCCTATTGCCCTCATTCAGGATATTTACGTAGCTTAAGACCACAGATTCATATTGTACCAAATGTTTTTCACATATTTAAGATCCTTCAGCCTTTCGCAATACATCACACAACAAATTCTAATATCAACACTACCACTCTCTCTTTCTCTTTAAACCACACCAACCAAAAAATACTTCCATTCTTTGGGAAGGGGACATGGCATTTACACTCTTTCACTATCAACCTTAACCTTACATCGCATTTTTATCTGCACTACTGGACACACGAACCTGTACTTCATATACTACTAAGGGGATCTCAAGTACCTATTACTCTTTTCACTATTTCCTCTATACCAAAGTCAAATTATGTACTCTATTTTACTCATTGCTAACAAGGAATAATTTCATGGGGTCTTTTGGGTACCTTCCAAAAGGATTTTTTACTATGGGTTTCCAAATCTTATACTTACAAAGTACCACACATTTTTCAATTCTTCCTTCCACCATCATTGAATCTCATTAAGGGGCAACCTAATTTATATCAAATACCAACAGACATCATACTTATCTCTCCTCTTAATAATTTTCTAATTATCTAAAAATGGGTAAAATATCTCTCTACCAGAAAATGCCACATATTTGTCAATACACAACCATGAATTTCATTAAAAAAATTAACCATACACATTGCATTACTATCCACCAGTCATCATACTCTGTTTCAAGTTCCTTCAACTCAGCTACTGCTTTCATTCTACAACCGTGTCGTTCACAAAAATCTATCTCAATCTCACTATCATCTTTCAATTTGCTACACACACCAGTATACAAGACCTTGTTTCAGGTATTTGGGCTCTTACAGCCTATCTCGTCCCATTACACCACATATACTGACATAAACACTTCCAATCACTCCAGGACTCACTCCAAACAAATCTTAATGAATACCATGCTTTACGGACAATCCTGTCAACTGACTTGAATTATTGTACGCTACTTCACTAATTACTAAGGGGAATAACCATTTCAAAGGGACCTCACAGTTCCAACACTTTCTCACTTAAACACCTCCACATTATGGATACCTTCCACTCAACGACATTTTTTCTATACCAAAAGACAGACACACCTCTTCGCCAAGAAACCTTCACCACAGGTCATTTCAATTGTCTTTCTCTCCCCTATTGCTCTCATTCAGGATATTTACGTAGCTTAAGACCACAGATTCATTCTGTACCAAACGTTTTTCACTTATTTAAGATCCTTCAGCCTTTCTCATCCCATCACACAACAAATTCTAATAACAACACTGCCACAGTCTCTTTCTCTTTAAACCACACCAATCAAAAAATACTTCCATTCTTTGGGAAGGGGACATGGCATTTACACTCTTTCACTATCAACCTTAACCTTACATCGCATTTTTATCTGCACTACTGGACACACGAACCTGTACTTCATATACTACTAAGGGGATCTCAAGTACCTATTACTCTTTTCACAATTTCCTCTATACCAAAGTCAAATTCTGTACTTTATTTTACTCATTGCTAACAAGGAGTAATTTCATGGGGTCTTTGGGGTACCTTCAAAAAGGATATTTTACTATGGGTTTCCTAATCTTACATTTATAAAGTACCATAAATTTTTCAATTCTTCCTTCCACCATAATTGAATCTCATTAAGGGGCAACCTAATTTATATCAAATACCAATAGCCATCATTCTCTTCTCTCCTCTTAATTATTTTCTAATTATCTAAAAATGGGTAAAATATCTCTCTACCAGAAAACGCCACACATTTGTCAATACACAACCATGAATTTCGTTAAAAAAAGTAACCATCCACATTCCATTACTAACCACCAGTCATCATACTCTGTTTCAAGTTCCTTCAACTCAGCTACTGCTTTCATTCTACAACCGTGTCGTTCACAAAAATCTATCTCAATCTCATTATCATCTTTCAATTTGCTACACACACCAGTATACCAAACCTTGTTTCAGGTATTTGGGCTCTTACAGCCTATCTCGTCCCATTACACCACATATACTGACATTAAAACTTCCAAACACTCCAGGACTCACTCCAAACAAATCTTAATGAATACCATGCTTTTCGGACAATGCTGTCAACTGACTTGAATTATTGTACCCTACTTTACTCATTACTAAGGGGGAATAACCATTTCAAAGGGACCTCACAGTTCCAACACTTTCTCACTTAAACACCTCTACATTATGGATACCTTCCAGTCAATGACATTTTTTCTATACCAAACGACAGACACACCTCTTCACCAAGAAACCTTCACCACAGGTCATTTCAATTGTTATTGTCTCTCCTATTGCCCTCATTCAGGATATTTACGTAGCTTAAGACCACAGATTCATATTGTACCAAATGTTTTTCACATATTTAAGATCCTTCAGCCTTTCGCAATACATCACACAACAAATTCTAATATCAACACTACCACTCTCTCTTTCTCTTTAAACCACACCAACCAAAAAATACTTCCATTCTTTGGGAAGGGGACATGGCATTTACACTCTTTCACTATCAACCTTAACCTTACATCGCATTTTTATCTGCACTACTGGACACACGAACCTGTACTTCATATACTACTAAGGGGATCTCAAGTACCTATTACTCTTTTCACTATTTCCTCTATACCAAAGTCAAATTATGTACTCTATTTTACTCATTGCTAACAAGGAATAATTTCATGGGGTCTTTTGGGTACCTTCCAAAAGGATTTTTTACTATGGGTTTCCAAATCTTATACTTACAAAGTACCACACATTTTTCAATTCTTCCTTCCACCATCATTGAATCTCATTAAGGGGCAACCTAATTTATATCAAATACCAACAGACATCATACTTATCTCTCCTCTTAATAATTTTCTAATTATCTAAAAATGGGTAACATATCTCTCTACCAGAAAATGCCACATATTTGTCAATACACAACCATGAATTTCATTAAAAAAATTAACCATACACATTGCATTACTATCCACCAGTCATCATACTCTGTTTCAAGTTCCTTCAACTCAGCTACTGCTTTCATTCTACAACCGTGTCGTTCACAAAAATCTATCTCAATCTCACTATCATCTTTCAATTTGCTACACACACCAGTATACAAGACCTTGTTTCAGGTATTTGGGCTCTTACAGCCTATCTCGTCCCATTACACCACATATACTGACATAAACACTTCCAATCACTCCAGGACTCACTCCAAACAAATCTTAATGAATACCATGCTTTTCGGACAATCCTGTCAACTGACTTGAATTATTGTACGCTACTTTACTCATTACTAAAGGGGAATAACCATTTCAAAGGGACCTCACAGTTCCAACACTTTCTCACTTAAACACCTCCACATTATGGATACCTTCCACTCAAAGAAATTTATTCTATACCAAACAACAGACACACCTCTTCACCAAGAAACCTTCACCACAGGTCATTTCAATTGTCTTTCTCTCTCCTATTGCGCTCATTCAGGATATTTACGTAGCTTAAGACCACAGATTCATTCTGTAAGAAACGTTTTTCACTTATTTAAGATCCTTCAGCCTTTCGCATCCCATCACACAACAAATTCTAATATCAACACTGCCACTCTCTCTTTCTCTTTAAACCACACCAATCAAAAAATACTTCCATTCTTTGGGAAGGGGATACGGCATTTTCACTCTTTCACTATCAACCTTAACCTTACATCACATTTTTATCTGCACTAATGGACACACGAACCTGTACTTCATATACTACTAAGGGGATCTCAAGTACCTATTACAATTTTCACAATTTCCTCTATACGAAAGTCAAATTCTGTACTCTATTTTACTCATTGCTAACAAGGAATAATTTCATGGGGTCTTTGTGGTACCTTCCAAAAGGATTTTTTACAATGGGTTTCCTAATCTTACGCTTATAAAGTACCATAAATTTTTCAATTTTTCCTTGCATCATCATTGAATCTCATTAAGGGGCAACCTAATTTATATCAAATACCAACAGACATCATACTCTTCTCTCCTCTTAATAATTTTCTAATTATCTAAAAATGGGTAAAATATCTCTCTACCAGAAAACGCCACACATTTGTCAATACACAACCATGAATTTCGTTAAAAAAAAGTAACCATCCACATTCCATTACTAACCACCAGTCATCATACTCTGTTTCAAGTTCCTTCAACTCAGCTACTGCTTTCATTCTACAACCGTGTCGTTCACAAAAATCTATCTCAATCTCATTATCATCTTTCAATTTGCTACACACCAGTATAACAGACCTTGTTTCAGGTATTTGGGCTCTTACAGCCTATCTCGTCTCATTACACCACGTATACTGACATTAAAATTTCCAAACACTCCAGGACTCACTCCAAACAAATCTTAATCAATACCATGCTTTTCGGACAATCCTGTCAACTGACTTGAATTATTGTAAGCTACTTTACTAATTACTAAGGGGAAATTACCATTTCAAAGGGACCTCACAGTTCCAACACTTTCTCACTTAAACACCTCCACATTATGGATACCTTCCACTCAATGGCATTTTTTCTATACCAAACGACAGACACACCTCTTCACCAAGAAACCTTCACCACAGATCATTTCAATTGTCTTTCTCTCTGCTATTGCTCTCATTCAGGATATTTACATAGCTTAAGACCACAGTTTCATTCTGTACCAAACGTTTTTCACTTATTTAAGATCCTTCAGCCTTTCTCATCCCATCACACAACAAATTCTAATATCAACACTGCCACTCTCTCTTTCACTTTAAACCACACCAATCAAAAGATACTTCCATTCTTTGGGAAGGGGACACGGCATTTAAACTCTTTCACTATCAACCTTAACCTTACATCACATTTTTTATCTGCACTACTGGACACACGAACCTGTACTTCATATACTAGTAAGGGGATCTCAAGTACCTATTACTCTTTTCACAATTTCCTCTATACCAAAGTCAAATTCTGTACTTTATTTTACTCATTGCTAACAAGGAATAATTTCATGGGGTCTTTGGGGTACCTTCCAAAAGGATTTTTTACTATGGGTTTCCTAATCTTACACTTACAAAGTACCATAAATTTTTCAATTCTTCCTTCCACCATCATTGAATCTCATCAAGGGGCAACCTAATTTATATCAAATACCAACAGCCATCATACTCTTCTCTCCTCTTAATAATTTTCTAATTATGTTAAGGTGGGTAAAATATCTCTCTACAAGAAAACGCCAAGTATTTGTCAATACACAACCATGAATTTCTTAAAAGAATTAACCATCCACATTCCATTACTAACCACCAGTCATCATACTCTGTTTCAAGTTCCTTCAACTCAGCTACTGCTTTCATTCTACAACCGTGTCGTTCACAAAAATCTATGTCAATCTCATTTTCATCTTTCAATTTGCTACACACACCAGTATACCAAACCTTGTCTTAGGTATTTGGGCTCTTACAGCCTATCTCGTCCCATTACACCACATATACTGACATTAAAACTTCCAAACACTCCAGGACTCACTCCAAACAAATCTTAATACCATGCTTTTCGGACAATCCTGTCAACTGACTTGAATTATTGTACGCTACTTTACTCATTACTAAGGGGGAATAACCATTTCAAAGGGACCTCACAATTCCAACACTTTCTCACTTAAAACACCTCCACATTATGGATACCTTCCACTCAACGACATTTTTTCTATACCAAACGACAGACACACCTCTTCACCAAGAAACCTTCACCACAGATCATTTCAATTGTCTTTCTCTCTGCTATTGCTCTCATTCAGGATATTTACGTAGCTTAAGACCACAGATTCATTTTCTACCGAACGTTTTTCACTTAATTAAGATCCTTCAGCCTTTCTCATCCCATCACACAACAAATTCTTATATCAACACTGCCACTCTCTCTTTCTCTTTAAACCACACCAATCAAAAAATACTTCCATTCTTTGGGAAGGGGACATGGCATTTACACTCTTTCACTATCAACCTTAACCTTACATCGCATTTTTATCTGCACTACTGGACACCCATACATGTACTTCATATTCTACTAAGGGGATCTCAAGTACCTATTACTCTTTTCACAATTTCCTCTATACCAATGTCAAATTCTGTACTTTATTTTACTCATTGCTAACAAGGAATAATTTCATGGGGTCTTTGGGGTACCTTCCAAAAGGATTTTTTACTATGGGTTTCCTAATCTTGCACTTACAAAGTACCATAAATTTTTCAATTCTTCCTTCCACCATCATTGAATCTCATTAAGGGGCAACCTAATTTATATCAAATACCAACAGCCATCATACTCTTCACTCCTCTTAATAATTATCTAATTATCTAAAAATGGGTAAAATATCTCTCTACCAGAAAAGGCCACACATTTGTCAATACACAACCATGAATTTCATTAAAAAAATTAACCATACACATTGCATTACTATCCACCAGTCATCATACTCTGTTTCAAGTTCCTTCAACTCAGCTACTGCTTTCATTCTACAACCGTGTCGTTCACAAAAATCTATCTCAATCTCACTATCATCTTTCAATTTGCTACACACACCAGTATACAAGACCTTGTTTCAGGTATTTGGGCTCTTACAGCCTATCTCGTCCCATTACACCACATATACTGACATAAACACTTCCAATCACTCCAGGACTCACTCCAAACAAATCTTAATGAATACCATGCTTTACGGACAATCCTGTCAACTGACTTGAATTATTGTACGCTACTTCACTAATTACTAAGGGGAATAACCATTTCAAAGGGACCTCACAGTTCCAACACTTTCTCACTTAAACACCTCCACATTATGGATACCTTCCACTCAACGACATTTTTTCTATACCAAAAGACAGACACACCTCTTCGCCAAGAAACCTTCACCACAGGTCATTTCAATTGTCTTTCTCTCCCCTATTGCTCTCATTCAGGATATTTACGTAGCTTAAGACCACAGATTCATTCTGTACCAAACGTTTTTCACTTATTTAAGATCCTTCAGCCTTTCTCATCCCATCACACAACAAATTCTAATAACAACACTGCCACAGTCTCTTTCTCTTTAAACCACACCAATCAAAAAATACTTCCATTCTTTGGGAAGGGGACATGGCATTTACACTCTTTCACTATCAACCTTAACCTTACATCGCATTTTTATCTGCACTACTGGACACACGAACCTGTACTTCATATACTACTAAGGGGATCTCAAGTACCTATTACTCTTTTCACAATTTCCTCTATACCAAAGTCAAATTCTGTACTTTATTTTACTCATTGCTAACAAGGAGTAATTTCATGGGGTCTTTGGGGTACCTTCAAAAAGGATTTTTTACTATGGGTTTCCTAATCTTACACTTACAAAGTACCATAAATTTTTTAATTCTTCCTTCCACCATCATTGAATCTCATTAAGGGGCAACCTAATTTATATCAAATACCAACAGCCATCATACTCTTCTCTCCTCTTAATAATTTTCTAATTATCTAAAAATGGGTAAAATATCTCCCTACCAGAAAACGCCACACATTTGTCAATACACAACCATGAATTTCATTAAAAAAATTAGCCGTCTACAATCCATTACTAACCACCAGTCATCATACTCTGTTTCAAGTTCCTTCAACTCAGCTACTGATTTCATTCTACAACCGTGTCGTTCACAAAAATCTATCTCAATCTCATTATCATTTTTCAATTTGCTACACACACCAGTATACCAGACCTTGTTTCAGGTATTTGGGCTCTTACAGCCTATCTCGTCCCATTACACCACATATACTGACATTAAAACTTCCAAACACTCCAGGACTCACTCCAAACAAATCTTAATGAATACCATGCTTTTCGGACAATCCTGTCAACTGACTTGAATTATTGTACGCTACTTTACTCATTACTAAAGGGGAATAACCATTTCAAAGGGACCTCACAGTTCCAACACTTTCTCACTTAAACACCTCCACATTATGGATACCTTCCACTCAAAGAAATTTATTCTATACCAAACAACAGACACACCTCTTCACCAAGAAACCTTCACCACAGGTCATTTCAATTGTCTTTCTCTCTCCTATTGCGCTCATTCAGGATATTTACGTAGCTTAAGACCACAGATTCATTCTGTAAGAAACGTTTTTCACTTATTTAAGATCCTTCAGCCTTTCGCATCCCATCACACAACAAATTCTAATATCAACACTGCCACTCTCTCTTTCTCTTTAAACCACACCAATCAAAAAATACTTCCATTCTTTGGGAAGGGGATACGGCATTTTCACTCTTTCACTATCAACCTTAACCTTACATCACATTTTTATCTGCACTAATGGACACACGAACCTGTACTTCATATACTACTAAGGGGATCTCAAGTACCTATTACAATTTTCACAATTTCCTCTATACGAAAGTCAAATTCTGTACTCTATTTTACTCATTGCTAACAAGGAATAATTTCATGGGGTCTTTGTGGTACCTTCCAAAAGGATTTTTTACAATGGGTTTCCTAATCTTACGCTTATAAAGTACCATAAATTTTTCAATTTTTCCTTGCATCATCATTGAATCTCATTAAGGGGCAACCTAATTTATATCAAATACCAACAGACATCATACTCTTCTCTCCTCTTAATAATTTTCTAATTATCTAAAAATGGGTAAAATATCTCTCTACCAGAAAACGCCACACATTTGTCAATACACAACCATGAATTTCGTTAAAAAAAAGTAACCATCCACATTCCATTACTAACCACCAGTCATCATACTCTGTTTCAAGTTCCTTCAACTCAGCTACTGCTTTCATTCTACAACCGTGTCGTTCACAAAAATCTATCTCAATCTCATTATCATCTTTCAATTTGCTACACACCAGTATAACAGACCTTGTTTCAGGTATTTGGGCTCTTACAGCCTATCTCGTCTCATTACACCACGTATACTGACATTAAAATTTCCAAACACTCCAGGACTCACTCCAAACAAATCTTAATCAATACCATGCTTTTCGGACAATCCTGTCAACTGACTTGAATTATTGTAAGCTACTTTACTAATTACTAAGGGGAAATTACCATTTCAAAGGGACCTCACAGTTCCAACACTTTCTCACTTAAACACCTCCACATTATGGATACCTTCCACTCAATGGCATTTTTTCTATACCAAACGACAGACACACCTCTTCACCAAGAAACCTTCACCACAGATCATTTCAATTGTCTTTCTCTCTGCTATTGCTCTCATTCAGGATATTTACATAGCTTAAGACCACAGTTTCATTCTGTACCAAACGTTTTTCACTTATTTAAGATCCTTCAGCCTTTCTCATCCCATCACACAACAAATTCTAATATCAACACTGCCACTCTCTCTTTCTCTTTAAACCACACCAATCAAAAGATACTTCCATTCTTTGGGAAGGGGACACGGCATTTAAACTCTTTCACTATCAACCTTAACCTTACATCACATTTTTATCTGCACTACTGGACACACGAACCTGTACTTCATATACTAGTAAGGGGATCTCAAGTACCTATTACTCTTTTCACAATTTCCTCTATACCAAAGTCAAATTCTGTACTTTATTTTACTCATTGCTAACAAGGAATAATTTCATGGGGTCTTTGGGGTACCTTCCAAAAGGATTTTTTACTATGGGTTTCCTAATCTTACACTTACAAAGTACCATAAATTTTTCAATTCTTCCTTCCACCATCATTGAATCTCATCAAGGGGCAACCTAATTTATATCAAATACCAACAGCCATCATACTCTTCTCTCCTCTTAATAATTTTCTAATTATGTTAAGGTGGGTAAAATATCTCTCTACAAGAAAACGCCAAGCATTTGTCAATACACAACCATGAATTTCTTAAAAGAATTAACCATCCACATTCCATTACTAACCACCAGTCATCATACTCTGTTTCAAGTTCCTTCAACTCAGCTACTGCTTTCATTCTACAACCGTGTCGTTCACAAAAATCTATGTCAATCTCATTTTCATCTTTCAATTTGCTACACACACCAGTATACCAAACCTTGTCTTAGGAATTTGGGCTCTTACAGCCTATCTCGTCCCATTACACCACATATACTGACATTAAAACTTCCAAACACTCCAGGACTCACTCCAAACAAATCTTAATGAATACCATGCTTTTCGGACAATCCTGTCAACTGACTTGAATTATTGTACGCTACTTCACTAATTACTAAGGGGAATAACCATTTCAAAGGGACCTCACAGTTCCAACACTTTCTCACTTAAACACCTCCACATTATGGATACCATCCACTCAACGACATTTTTTCTATACCAAAAGACAGACACACCTCTTCGCCAAGAAACCTTCACCACAGGTCATTTCAATTGTCTTTCTCTCCCCTATTGCTCTCATTCAGGATATTTACGTAGCTTAAGACCACAGATTCATTCTGTACCAAACGTTTTTCACTTATTTAAGATCCTTCAGCCTTTCTCATCCCATCACACAACAAATTCTAATAACAACACTGCCACAGTCTCTTTCTCTTTAAACCACACCAATCAAAAAATACTTCCATTCTTTGGGAAGGGGACATGGCATTTACACTCTTTCACTATCAACCTTAACCTTACATCGCATTTTTATCTGCACTACTGGACACACGAACCTGTACTTCATATACTACTAAGGGGATCTCAAGTACCTATTACTCTTTTCACAATTTCCTCTATACCAAAGTCAAATTCTGTACTTTATTTTACTCATTGCTAACAAGGAGTAATTTCATGGGGTCTTTGGGGTACCTTCAAAAAGGATTTTTTACTATGGGTTTCCTAATCTTACACTTACAAAGTACCATAAATTTTTTAATTCTTCCTTCCACCATTATTGAATCTCATTAAAGGGCAACCTAATTTATATCAAATACCAACAGCCATCATACTCTTCTCTCCTCTTAATAATTTTCTAATTATATAAAAATGGGTAAAATATCTCCCTACCAGAAAACGCCACACATTTGTCAATACACAACCATGAATTTCATTAAAAAAATTAGCCATCTACAATCCATTACTAACCACCAGTCATCATACTCTGTTTCAAGTTCCTTCAACTCAGCTACTGATTTCATTCTACAACCGTGTCGTTCACAAAAATCTATCTCAATCTCATTATCATTTTTCAATTTGCTACACACACCAGTATACCAGACCTTGTTTCAGGTATTTGGGCTCTTACAGCCTATCTCGTCCCATTACACCACATATACTGACATTAAAACTTCCAAACACTCCAGGACTCACTCCAAACAAATCTTAATGAATACCATGCTTTTCGGACAATCCTGTCAACTGACTTGAATTATTGTACGCTACTTTACTAATTACTAAAGGGGAATAACCATTTCAAAGGGACCTCACAGTTCCAACACTTTCTCACTTAAACACCTCCACATTATGGATACCTTCCACTCAATGGCATTTTTTCTATACCAAACGACAGACACACCTCTTCACCAAGAAACCTTCACCACAGATCATTTCAATTGTCTTTCTCTCTGCTATTGCTCTCATTCAGGATATTTACATAGCTTAAGACCACAGTTTCATTCTGTACCAAACGTTTTTCACTTATTTAAGATCCTTCAGCCTTTCTCATCCCATCACACAACAAATTCTAATATCAACACTGCCACTCTCTCTTTCACTTTAAACCACACCAATCAAAAGATACTTCCATTCTTTGGGAAGGGGACACGGCATTTAAACTCTTTCACTATCAACCTTAACCTTACATCACATTTTTTATCTGCACTACTGGACACACGAACCTGTACTTCATATACTAGTAAGGGGATCTCAAGTACCTATTACTCTTTTCACAATTTCCTCTATACCAAAGTCAAATTCTGTACTTTATTTTACTCATTGCTAACAAGGAATAATTTCATGGGGTCTTTGGGGTACCTTCCAAAAGGATTTTTTACTATGGGTTTCCTAATCTTACACTTACAAAGTACCATAAATTTTTCAATTCTTCCTTCCACCATCATTGAATCTCATCAAGGGGCAACCTAATTTATATCAAATACCAACAGCCATCATACTCTTCTCTCCTCTTAATAATTTTCTAATTATGTTAAGGTGGGTAAAATATCTCTCTACAAGAAAACGCCAAGTATTTGTCAATACACAACCATGAATTTCTTAAAAGAATTAACCATCCACATTCCATTACTAACCACCAGTCATCATACTCTGTTTCAAATTCCTTCAACTCAGCTACTGCTTTCATTCTACAACCGTGTCGTTCACAAAAATCTATGTCAATCTCATTTTCATCTTTCAATTTGCTACACACACCAGTATACCAAACCTTGTCTTAGGTATTTGGGCTCTTACAGCCTATCTCGTCCCATTACACCACATATACTGACATTAAAACTTCCAAACACTCCAGGACTCACTCCAAACAAATCTTAATACCATGCTTTTCGGACAATCCTGTCAACTGACTTGAATTATTGTACGCTACTTTACTCATTACTAAGGGGGAATAACCATTTCAAAGGGACCTCACAATTCCAACACTTTCTCACTTAAAACACCTCCACATTATGGATACCTTCCACTCAACGACATTTTTTCTATACCAAACGACAGACACACCTCTTCACCAAGAAACCTTCACCACAGATCATTTCAATTGTCTTTCTCTCTGCTATTGCTCTCATTCAGGATATTTACGTAGCTTAAGACCACAGATTCATTTTCTACCGAACGTTTTTCACTTAATTAAGATCCTTCAGCCTTTCTCATCCCATCACACAACAAATTCTTATATCAACACTGCCACTCTCTCTTTCTCTTTAAACCACACCAATCAAAAAATACTTCCATTCTTTGGGAAGGGGACATGGCATTTACACTCTTTCACTATCAACCTTAACCTTACATCGCATTTTTATCTGCACTACTGGACACCCATACATGTACTTCATATTCTACTAAGGGGATCTCAAGTACCTATTACTCTTTTCACAATTTCCTCTATACCAATGTCAAATTCTGTACTTTATTTTACTCATTGCTAACAAGGAATAATTTCATGGGGTCTTTGGGGTACCTTCCAAAAGGATTTTTTACTATGGGTTTCCTAATCTTGCACTTACAAAGTACCATAAATTTTTCAATTCTTCCTTCCACCATCATTGAATCTCATTAAGGGGCAACCTAATTTATATCAAATACCAACAGCCATCATACTCTTCACTCCTCTTAATAATTATCTAATTATCTAAAAATGGGTAAAATATCTCTCTACCAGAAAAGGCCACACATTTGTCAATACACAACCATGAATTTCGTTAAAAAAATTAACCATCCACATTCCATTACTAACCACCAGTCATCATACTCTGTTTCAAGTTCCTTCAACTCAGCTAATTGCTTTCATTCTACAACCGTGTCGTTTACAAAAATCTATCTCAATCTCATTATCATCTTTCAATTTGCTACACACACCAGTATACCAAACCTTGTTTCAGGTATTTGGGCTCTTACAGCCTATCTCGTCCCATTACACCACATATACTGACGTAAAACTTCCAAACACTCCAGGACTCACTCCAAACAAATCTTAATGTATACCATGCTTTTCGGACAATCCTGTCAACTGACTTGAATTATTGAAGCTACTTTACTCATTACTAAGGGGGAATAACCATTTCAAAGGACCTCACATTTCCAATACTTTCTCACTTAAAACACCTCCACATTATGGATACCTTCCACTCAACGACATTTTTTCTATACCAAGGGACAGACACACCTCTTCACCAAGAAACCTTCACCACAGGTCATTTCAATTGTCTTTCTCTCTGCTATTGCTCTCATTTAGGATATTTACGTAGCTTAAGAACACAGATTCATTATGTACCAAACCTTTTTCACTTATTTAAGATCCTTCAGCCTTTCTCATCCCATCACACAACAAATTCTAATATCAACACTGCCACTCTCTCTTTCTCTTTAAACCACACCAATCAAAAAATACTTCCATTCTTTGGGAAGGGGACATGGCATTTACACTCTTTCACTATCAACCTTAACCTTACATCGTATTTTTATCTGCACTACTGGACACACGAACCTGTACTTTATATACTACTAAGGGGATCTCAAGTACCTATTACTCTGTTCACAGTTTCCTCTATACCAAAATCAAATTCTGTACTTTATTTTACTCATTGCTAACAAGGAATAATTTCATGGGGTCTTTTGGGTGACTTGCAAAAGGATATTTTACTATGGGTTTCCTAATCTTACATTTATAAAGTACCATAAATTTTTCAATTCTTCCTTCCACCATCATTGAATCTCATTAAGGGGCAACCTAATTTTTATCAAATACCAACAGCAATCATACTCTTCTCTCCTCTTAATAATTATCTAATTATCTAAAAATGGGTAAAATATCTCTCTACCAGAAAAGGCCACACATTTGTCAATACACAACCATGAATTTCGTTAAAAAAATTAACCATCCACATTCCATTACTAACCACCAGTCATCATACTCTGTTTCAAGGTCCTTCAACTCAGCAACTGCTTTCATTCTACAACCGTGTCGTTCACAAAAATCTCTCTCAATCTCATTATCATCTTTCAATTTGCTACACACACCAGTATACCAGACCTTGTTTCAGGTATTTGGGCCCTTACAGCCTATCTCGTCCCATTACACCACATATACTGACATTAAACCTTCCAAACACTCCAGGACTCACTCCAAACAAATCTTAATGAATACCATGCTTTTCGGACAATCCTGTCAACTGACTTGAATTATTGTACGCTACTTTACTCATTACTAAGGGGGAATAACCATTTCAAAGGGACCTCACAGTTCCAACACTTTATCACTTAAACACCTCCACATTATGGATACCTTCCACTCAACGACTTTTTTTCTATACCAAATGATAGACACACCTCTTCACCAAGAAACCTTCACCACAGGTCATTTCAATTGTCTTTCTCTCTGCTATTGCTCACATTCAAGATATTTACATAGCTTAAGACCACAGATTCATTCTGAACCAAACGTTTTTCACTTATTTAAGATCCTTCAGCCTTTCGCATCCCATCACACAACAAATTTTAATATCAACACTGCCACTCTCTCTTTCTCTTAAACCACACCAATCAAAAAATACTTCCATTCTTTGGGAAAGGGACATGGCATTTACACTCTTTCACTATCAACCTTAACCTTACATCGCATTTTTATCTGCACCACTGGACACACAAACCTGTACTTCATGTACTACTAAGGGGATCTCAAGTACCTATTACTCTTTTCACAATTTCCTCTATACCACAGTCAAATTCTGTACTCTACTTCACTCATTGCTAACAAGGAATAATTTCATGGGGTCTTTGGGGTACCTTCCAAAAGGATTTTTTACTATGGGTTTCCTAATCCTACACTTACAAAGTACCATAAATTTTTCAATTCTTCCTTCCACCATCATTGAATCTCGTTAAGGGGCAACCTAATTTATATCAAATACCAACAGCCATCATACTCTTCTCTCCTCTTAATAACTTTCTAATTATCTTAAAATGGGTAAAATATCTCTCTACCAGAAAACGCCACACATTTGTCAATACACAACCATGAATTTCGTTAAGAAAATTAACCATCCACATTCCATTACTAACCACCAGTCATCATAGTCTTGTTTCAAGTTTCTTCAACTCAGCTACTGCTTTCATTCTACAACCGTGTCGTTCACGAAAATCTATCTCAATCTCACTATCATCTTTCAATTTGCTACACACACCAGTATACCAGACCTTGTTTCAGGTATTTGGGCTCTCGTCCCATTACACCACATATACTGACATTAAAACTTTCAAACACTCCAGGACTCACTCCAAACTAATCTTAATGAATACCATGCTTTTCGGACAATCCTGTCAACTGACTTGAATTATTGTACACTACTTTACTCATTACTAAAGGGGAATAACCATTTCAAAGGGACCTCACAGTTCCAACACTTTCTCACTTAAACACCTCCACATTATGGATACCTTCCACTCAACGACATTTTTTCTATACTAAACAACAGACACACCTCTTCACCAAGAAACCTTCACCACAGGTCATTTCAATTGTCTTTCTTTCTCCTATTGCTCTCAATCACGATATTTACGTAGCTTAAGACCACAGATTCATTCTATACCAAACGTTTTTCACTTATTTAAGATCCTTCAGCCTTTCGCATCCCATCACACAACAAATTCTAATATCAACACCGCCACTCTCTCTTTCTCTTTAACCACACCAATCAAAAAATACTTCCATTCTTTGGGAAGGGGACATGGCATTTACACTCTTTCACTATCAACCTTAACCTTACATCACATTTTTATCTGCACTAATGGACACACGAACCAGTACTTCATATACTACTAAGGGGATCTCAAGTACCTATTACAATTTTCACAATTTCCTCTATACCAAAGTCAAATTCTGTACTCTATTTTACTCATTGCTAACAAGGAATAATTTCATGGGGTCTTTGGGGTACCTTCCAACAGGATTTTTTACTATGGGTTTCCTAATCTTACACTTACAAAGTACCATAAATTTTTCAATTCTTCCTTCCATCATCATTGAATCTCATAAGGGGCAACCTAATTTATATCAAATACCGACAGACATCATACTCTTCTCTCCTCTTAATAATTTTCTAATTATCTAAAAATGGGTAAAATATCTCTCTACCAGAAAACGCCACACATTTGTCAATACACAACCATGAATTTCGTTAAAAAAAGTAACCATCCACATTCCATTACTAACCACCAGTCATCATACTCTGTTTCAAGTTCCTTCAACTCAGCTACTGCTTTCATTCTACAACCGTGTCGATCACAAAAATCTATCTCAATCTCATTATCATCTTTCAATTTGCTACACACACCAGTATACCAAACCTTGTTTCAGGTATTTGGGCTCTTACAGCCTATCTCGTCCCATTACACCACATATACTGACATTAAAACTTCCAAACACTCCAGGACTCACTCCAAACAAATCTTAATGAATATCATGCTTTTCGGACAATCCTGTCAACTGACTTGAATTATTGTACCCTACTTTACTCATTACTAAGGGGGAATAACCATTTCAAAGGGACCTCACAGTTCCAACACTTTCTCACTTAAACACCTCCACATTATGGATACCTTCCAGTCAACGACATTTTTTCTATACCAAACGACAGACACACCTCTTCACCAAGAAACCTTCACCACAGGTCATTTCAATTGTTATTGTCTCTCCTATTGCTCTCATTCAGGATATTTACGTAGCTTAAGACCACAGATTCATATTGTACCAAATGTTTTTCACATATTTAAAATCCTTCAGCCTTTCGCATCACATCACACAACAAATTCTAATATCAACACTACCACTCTCTCTTTCTCTTTAAACCACACCAATCAAAAAATACTTCCAATCTTTGGGAAGGGGACATGGCATTTACACTCTTTCACTATCAACCTTAACCTTACATCGCATTTTTATCTGCACTACTGGACACACGAACCTGTACTTCATATACTACTAAGGGGATCTCAAGTACCTATTTCTCTTTTCACTATTTCCTCTATACCAAAGTCAAATTCTGTACTCTATTTTACTCATTGCTAACAAGGAATAATTTCATGGGGTCTTTTGGGTACCTTCCAAAAGGATTTTTTACTATGGGTTTCCAAATCTTATACTTACAAAGTACCACACATTTTTCAATTCTTCCTTCCACCATCAATGAATCTCATTAAGGGGCAACCTAATTTATATCAAATACCAACAGACATCATACTTATCTCTCCTCTTAATAATTTTCTAATTATCTAAAAATGGGTAAAATATCTCTCCACCAGAAAACGCCACACATTTGTCAATACACAACCATGAATTTTGTTGAAAAAATTAACCATCCACATTCCATTACTAACCACCAGTCATCATACTCTGTTTCAAGTTCCTTCAACTCAGCTACTGCTTTCATTCTACAACCGTGTCGTTCACAAAAATCTATCTCAATCTCACTATCATCTTTCAATTTGCTACACACACCAGTATACCAGACCTTGTTTCAGGTATTTGGGCTCTTATAGCCTATCTCGTCCCATTACACCACATATACTGACATAAAAACTTCCAATCACTCCAGGACTCACTCCAAACAAATCTTAATGAATACCATGCTTTACGGACAATCCTGTCAACTGACTTGAATTATTGTACGCTACTTTACTAATTACTAAGGTGGAATAACCATTTCAAAGGGACCTCACAGTTCCAACACTTTCTCACTTAAACACCTCCACATTATGGATACCTTCCACTCAACGACATTTTTTCTATACCAAACAACAGACACACCTCTTCGCCAAGAAACCTTCACCACAGGTCATTTCAATTGTCTTTCTCTCTCCTATTGCTCTCATTCAGGATATTTACGTAGCTTAAGACCACAGATTCATTCTGTACCAAACGTTTTTCACTTATTTAAGATCCTTCAGCCTTTCTCATCCCATCACACAACAAATTCTAATAACAACACTGCCACAGTCTCTTTCTCTTTAAACCACACCAATCAAAAAATACTTCCATTCTTTGGGAAGGGGACATGGCATTTACACTCTTTCACTATCAACCTTAACCTTACATCACATTTTTTTCTGCACTAATGGACACACGAACCTGTACTTCATATACTACTAAGGGGATCTCAAGTACCTATTACAATTTTCACAATTTCCTCTATACCAAAGTCAAATTCTGTACTCTATTTTACTCATTGCTAACAAGGAGTAATTTCATGGGGTCTTTGGGGTACCTTCCAAAAGGATTTTTTACTATGGGTTTCCTAATCTTACACTTACAAAGTACAATAAATTTTTTAATTCTTCCTTCCACCATCATTGAATCTCATTAAGGGACAACCTAATTTATATCAAATACCAACAGCCATCATACTCTTCTCTCCTCTTAATAATTTTATAATTATCTAAAAATGGGTAAAATATCTCTCTACCAGAAAACGCCACACATTTGTCAATACACAACCATGAATTTCATTAAAAAAATTAGCCATCCACAATCCATTACTAACCACCAGTCATCATACTCTGTTTCAAGTTCCTTCAACTCAGCTACTAATTTCATTCTACAACCGTGTCGTTCACAAAAATCTATCTCAATCTCATTATCATTTTTCAATTTGCTACACACACCAGTATACCAGACCTTGTTTCAGGTATTTGGGCTCTTACAGCCTATCTCGTCCCATTACACCACATATACTGACATTAAAACTTCCAAACACTCCAGGACTCACTCCAAACAAATCTTAATGAATACCATGCTTTTCGGACAATCCTGCCAACTGACTTGAATTATTGTACGCTACTTTACTCATTACTAAAGGGGAATAACCATTTCAAAGGGACCTCACAGTTCCAACACTTTCTCACTTAAACACCTCCACATTATGGATACCTTCCACTCAAAGAAATTTTTTCTATACCAAACAACAGACACACCTCTTCACCAAGAAACCTTCACCACAGGTCAATTCAATTGTCTTTCTCTCTCCTATTGCTCTCATTCAGGATATTTACGTAGCTTAAGACCACAGATTCATTCTGTAAGAAACGTTCTTCACTTATTTAAGATCCTTCAGCCTTTCGCATCCCATCACACAACAAATTCTAATATCAACACTGCCACTCTCTCTTTCTCTTTAAACCACACCAATCAAAAAATACTTCCATTCTTTGGGAAGGGGATACGGCATTTACACTCTTTCACTATCAACCTTAATCTTACATCACATTTTTATCTGCACTAATGGACACACGAACCTGTACTTCATATACTACTAAGGGGATCTAAAGTACCTATTACAATTTTCACAATTTCCTCTATACCAAAGTCAAATTCTGTACTCTATTTTACTCATTGCTAACAAGGAATAATTTCATGGGGTCTTTGGGGTACCTTCCAAAAGGATTTTTTACTATGGGTTTCCTAATCTTACACTTACAAAGTACCATAAATTTTTCAATTTTTCCTTGCATCATCATTGAATCTCATTAAGGGGCAACCTAATTTATATCAAATACCAACAGACATCATACTCTTCTCCCCTCTTAATAATTTTCTAATTATCTAAAAATGGGTAAAATATCTCTCTACCAGAAAACGCCACACATTTGTCAATACACAACCATGAATTTCGTTAAAAAAAGTCACACAACAAATTCTAATATCAACACTGCCACTCTCTCTTTCTCTTTAAACCACACCAATCAAAAAATACTTCCATTCTTTGGGAAGGGGACATGGCATTTACACTCTTTCACTATCAACCTTAACCTTACATCGCATTTTTATCTGCACTACTGGACACACGAACCTGTACTTCATATACTACTAAGGGGATCTCAAGTACCTATTACTCTTTTCACAATTTCCTCTATACCACAGTCAAATTCTGTACTCTATTTTACTCATTGCTAACAAGGAATAATTTCATGGGGTCTTTGGGGTACCTTCCAAAAGAATTTTTTACTATGGGTTTCCTAATCTTACACTTACAAAGTACCATAAATTTTACAATTCTTCCTTCTACCATCATTGAATCTCATTAAGAGGCAACCTAATTTATATCAAATACCAACAGCCATCGTACCCTTCTCTCCTCTTAATAATTTTCTAATTATCTAAAAATGGGTAAAATATCTCTCCGCCAGAAAACGCCACACATTTGTCAATACACAACCATGAATTTTGTTGAAAAAATTAACCATCCACATTCCATTACTAACCACCAGTCATCATACTCTGTTTCAAGTTCCTGCAACTCAGCTACTGCTTTCATTCTACAACCGTGTCGTTCACAAAAATCTATCTCAATCTCACTATCATCTTTCAATTTGCTACACACACCAGTATACCAGACCTTGTTTCAGGTATTTGGGCTCTTACAGCCTATCTCGTCCCATTACACCACATATACTGACATAAAAACTTCCAATCACTCTAGGACTCACTCCAAACAAATCTTAATGAATACCATGCTTTACGGACAATCCTGTCAACTGACTTGAACTATTGTACGCTACTTTACTAATTACTAAGGGGAATAACCATTTCAAAGGGACCTCACAGTTCCAACACTTTCTCACTTAAACACCTCCACATTATGGATACCTTCCACTCAACGACATTTTTTCTATACCAAACGACAGACACACCTCTTCGCCAAGAAACCTTCACCACAGGTAATTTCAATTGTCTTTCTCTCTCCTATTGCTCTCATTCAGGATATTTACGTAGCTTAAGACCACAGATTCATTCTGTACCAAACGTTTTTCACTTATTTAAGATCCTTCAGCCTTTCTCATCCCATCACACAACAAATTCTAATAACAACACTGCCACAGTCTCTTTCTCTTTAAACCACACCAATCAAAAAATACTTCCATTCTTTGGGAAGGGGACATGGCATTTACACTCTTTCACTATCAACCTTAACCTTACATCGCACATTTATCTGCAGTACTGGACACACGAACCTGTACTTCATATATTACTAAGGGGATCTCAGGTACCTATTACTCTTTTCACAATTTCCTCTATACCAAAGTCAAACTCTGTACTTTATTTTACTCATTGCTAACAAGGAATAATTTCATGGGGTCTTTGGGGTACCTTCCAAAAGGATTTTTTACTATTGGCTTCCTAATCTTACACTTACAAAGTACCATAAATTTTTCAATTCTTCCTTCCACCATCATTGAATCTCATTAAGGGGCAACCTAATTTATATCAAATACCAATAGCCATCGTACTCTTCTCTCCTCTTAATAATTTTCTAATTATCTAAAAATGGGTAAAATATCTCTCTACCAGAAAACGCCACACATTTGTCAATACACAACCATGAATTTCGTTAAAAAAAGTAACCATCCACATTCCATTACTAACCACCAGTCATCATACTCTGTTTCATGTTCCTTCAACTTAGCTACTGCTTTCATTCTACAACCGTGTCGTTCACAAAAATCTATCTCAATCTCATTATCATCTTTCAATTTGCTACACACCAGTATACCAGACCTTGTTTCAGGTATTTGGGCTCTTACAGCCTATCTCGTCCCATTACACCACGTATACTGACATTAAAACTTCCAAACACTCCAGGACTCACTCCAAACAAATCTTAATGAATACCATGCTTTTTGGACAATCCTGTCAACTGACTTGAAATATTGTACGCTACTTTACTAATTACTAAGGGGAATAACCATTTCAAAGGGACCTCACAGTTCCAACACTTTCTCACTTCAACACCTCCACATTATGGATACCTTCCACTCAACGACATTTTTTCTATACCAAACAACAGACACACCTCTTCGCCAAGAAACCTTCACCACAGGTCATTTCAATTGTCTTTCTCTCTCCTATTGCTCTCATTCAGGATATTTACGTAGCTTAAGACCACAGATTCATTCTGTACCAAACGTTTTTCACTTATTTAAGATCCTTCAGTCTTTCTCATCCCATCACACAACAAATTCTAATATCAAAACTGCCACTTTCACTTTCTCTTTAAACCACACCAATCAAAAAATACTTCCATTCTTTGGGAAGGGGACATGGCATTTACACTCTTTCACTATCAACCTTAACCTTACATCGCATTTTTATCTGCAGTACTGGACACACGAACCTGTACTTCATATATTACTAAGGGATCTCAGGTACCTATTACTCTTTTCCCAATTTCCTCTATACCAAAGTCAAACTCTGTACTTTATTTTACTCATTGCTAACAAGGAATAACTTCATGGGGTCTTTGGGGTACCTTCCAAAAGGACTTTTTACTATGGGCTTCCTAATCTTACACTTACAAAGTACCATAAATTTTTCAATTCTTCCTTCCACCATCATTGAATCTCATTAAGGGGCAACCTAATTTATATCAAATACCAATAGCCATCATACTCTTCTCTCCTCTTAATAATTTTCTAATTATCTAAAAATAGGTAAAATATCTCTCTACCAGATAACGCCACACATTTGTCAATACACAACCATGAATTTCATTAAAAAAATTAGCCATCCACAATCCATTACCTACCACCAGTCATCATACTCTGTTTCAAGTTCCTTCAACTCAGCTACTGCTTTCATTCTACAACCGTGTCGTTCACAAAAATCTATCTCAATCTCATTATCATTTTTCAATTTGCTACACACAACAGTATACCAAACCTTGTCTCAGGAATTTGGGCTCTTACAGCCTATCTCATCCCATTACACCACATATACTGACATTAAAACTTCCAAACACTCCAGGACTCACACCAAACAAATCTTAATACCATGCTTTTCGGACAATCCTGTCAACTGACTTGAATTATTGTACCTACTTTACTCATTACTAAGGGGGAATAACCATTTCAAAGGGACCTCACAGTTCCAACACTTTCTCACTTAAACACCTCCACATTATGGATACCTTCCACTCAATGGCATTTTTTCTATACCAAACGACAGACACACCTCTTCACCAAGAAACCTTCACCACAGGTCATTTCAATTGTCTTTCTCTCTGCTATTGCTCTCATTCAGGATATTTACATAGCTTAAGACCACAGATTCATTCTGTACCAAACGTTTTTCACTTATTTAAGATCCTTCAGCCTTTCTCATCCCATCACACAACAAATTCTACTATCAACACTGCCACTCTCTCTTTCTCTTTAAACCACACCAATCAAAAAATATTTCCATTCTTTGGGAAAGGGAAATGGCATTTACACTCTTTCACTATCAACCTTAACCTTACATCGCATTTTTATCTGCACCACTGGACACACAAACCTGTACTTCATATACTACTAAGGGGATCTCAAGTACCTATTACTCTTTTCACAATTTCCTCTATACCACAGTCAAATTCTGTACTCTATTTTACTCACTGCTAACAAGGAATAATTTCATGGGGTCTTTGGGGTACCTTCCAAAAGGATTTTTTACTATGGGTTTCCTAATCTTACACAAACAAAGTACCATAAATTTTTCAATTCTTCCTTCCACCATCATTGAATCTCATTAAGGGGCAACCTGATTTATATTAAATGCCAACAGCCATCATACTCTTCTCTCATCTTAATAATTTTCTAATTATCTAAAAATGGGTAAAATATCTCTCTACCAGAAAACGCCACACATTTGTCAATACACAACCATGAATTTTGTTGAACAAATTAACCATCCACATTCCATTACTAACCACCAGTCATCATACTCTGTTTCAAGTTCCTTCAACTCAGCTACGCTTTCATTCTACAACCGTGTTGTTCACAAAAATCTATCTCAATCTCATTATCATCTTTCAACTTGCTACACACACCAGTATACCAAACCTTGTTTCAGGTATTTGGGCTCTTACAGCCTATCTCGTCCCATTACACCACATATACTGACATTAAAACTTCCAAACACTCCAGGACTCACTCCAAACAAATCTTAATGAATACCATGCTTTTCGGACAATCCTGTCAACTGACTTGAATCATTATACGCTACTTTCCTCATTACTAAGGGGGAATAACCATTTCAAAGGGACCTCACAGTTCCAACACTTTCTCACTTAAACATCTCCACATTATGGATACCTTCCACTCAACGACGTTTTTTCTATACCAAACGACATACACACCTCTTCACCAAGAAACCTTCAACACAGGTCACTTCAATTGTCTTTCTCTCTGCTATTGCTCTCATTCAGGATATTTACGTAGCTTAAGACCACAGATCCATTCTGTACCAAACGTTTTTCACTTATTTAAGATCCTTCAGCCTTTCGCATCCCATCACACAACAAATTCTAATATCAACACTGCCACTCTCTCTTTCTCTTTAAACCACACCAATCAAAAAATACTTCCATTCTTTGGGAAGGGGACATGACATTTACACTCTTTCACTATCAACCTTAACCTTACATCGCATTTTTATCTGCACTACTGGACACACGAACCTGTACTTCATATACTACTAACGGGATCTCAAGTACCTATTACTCTTTTCACAATTTCCTCTATACCACAGTCAAAATCTGTACTCTATTTTACTCACTGCTAACAAGGAATAATTTCATGGGGTCTTTGGGGTACGTTCCAAAAGGATTTTTTACTATGGGTTTCCTAATCTTACACAAACAAAATACCATAAATTTTTCAATTCTTCCTTCCACCATCATTGAATCTCATTAAGGGGCAACCTGATTTATATTAAATACCAACAGCCATCATACTCTTCTCTCATCTTAATAATTTTCTAATTATCTGAAAATGGGTAAAATTTTTCTCTACCAGAAAACGCCACACATTTGTCAATACACAACCATGAATATTGTTGAAAAAATTAACCATCCACATTCCATTACTAACCACCAGTCATCATACTCTGTTTCAAGTTCCTTCAACTCAGCTACTGCTTTTATTCTACAACCGTGTCATTCACAAAAATCTATCTCAATCTCATTATCATCTTTCAATTTGCTACACACACCAGTATACCAAACCTTGTTTCAGGTATTTGGGCTCTTACAGCCTATCTCGTCCCATTACACCACATATACTGACATTAAAACTTCCAAACACTCCAGGACTCACTCCAAACAAATCTTAATGAATACCATGCTTTTCGGACAATCCTGTCAACTGACTTGAATCATTGTACGCTACTTTCCTCATTACTAAGGGGGAATAACCATTTCAAAGGGACCTCACAGTTCCAACACTTTCTCACTTAAACATCTCCACATTATGGATACCTTCCACTCAACGACGTTTTTTCTATACCAAACGACATACACACCTCTTCACCAAGAAACCTTCAACACAGGTCATTTCAATTGTCTTTCTCTCTGCTATTGCTCTCATCAGGATATTTACGTAGCTTAAGACCACAGATTCATTCTGTACCAAACGTTTTTCACTTATTTAAGATCCTTCAGCCTTTCGCATCCCATCACACAACAAATTCTAATATCAACACTGCCACTCTCTCTTTCTCTTTAAACCACACCAATCAAAAAATACTTCCATTCTTTGGGAAGGGGACATGACATTTACACTCTTTCACTATCAACCTTAACCTTACATCACATTTTTATCTGCACTACTGGACACACGAACCTGTACTTCATATACTACTAAGGGGATCTCAAGTACCTATTACTCTTTTCACAATTTCCTCTATACCAAAGTCAAATTCTGAACTTTATTTTACTCATTGCTAACAAGGAATAACTTCATGGGGTCTTTGGGGTACCTTCCAAAAGGACTTTTTACTATGGGTTTCCTAATCTTACACATACAAAGTACCATAAATTTTTCAATTCTTCCTTCCATCATCATTGAATCTCATTAAGGGGCAACCTAATTTATATCAAATACCAACAGCCATCATACTCTTCTCTCCTCTTAATAATTTTCTAATTATCTAAAAATGGGTAAAATATCTCCCTACCAGAAAACGCCACACATTTGTCAATACACAACCATGAATTTCGTTAAAAAAAGTAACCATCCACATTCCATTACTAACCACCAGTCATCATACTCTGTTTCAAGTTCCTTCAACTTAGCTACTGCTTTCATTCTACAACCGTGTCGTTCACAAAAATCTATCTCAATCTCATTATCATTTTTCAATTTGCTACACACACCAGTATACCAAACCTTGTCTCAGGAATTTGGGCTCTTACAGCCTATCTCGTCCCATTACACCACATATACTGACATTAAAACTTCCAAACACTCCAGGACTCACTCCAAACAAATCTTAATACCATGCTTTTCGGACAATCCTGTCAACTGACTTGAATTATTGTACGCTACTTTACTCATTACTAAGAGGGAATAACCATTTCAAAGGGACCTCACAGTTCCAACCCTTTCTCACTTAAACACCTCCACATTAAGGATACCTTCCACTCAATGGCATTTTTTCTATACCAAACGACAGACACACCTCTTCACCAAGAAACCTTCACCACAGGTCATTTCAATTGTCTTTCTCTCTGCTATTGCTCTCATTCAGGATATTTACATAGCTTAAGACCACAGATTCATTCTGTACCAAACGTTTTTCACTTATTTAAGATCCTTCAGCCTTTCGCATCCCATCACACAACAAATTCTAATATCAACACTGCCACTCTCTCTTTCTCTTTAAACCACACCAATCAAAAAATACTTCCATTCTTTGGGAAAGGGACATGGCATTTACACTCTTTCACTATCAACCTTAACCTTACATCGCATTTTTATCTGCACCACTGGACACACAAACCTGTACTTCATATACTACTAAGGGGATCTCAAGTACCTATTACTCTTTTCACTATTTCCTCTATACCAAAGTCATACTCTGTACTTTATTTTACTCATTGCTAACAAGGAATAATTTCATGGGATCTTTGGGGTACCTTCCAAAAGGATTTTTTACTATGGGTTTCCTAATCTTACACTAACAAAGTACCATGAATTTTTCAATTCTTCCTTCCAACATCATTGAATCTCATTAAGGGGCAACCTGATTTATATCAAATACCAACAGCCATCATACTCTCCTCTCCTCTTAATAATTTTCTAATTATCTAAAAATGGGTAAAATATCTCTCTACCAGAAAATGCCACACATTTGTCAATACACAACCATGAATTTCGTTAAAAACATTAACCATCCACATTCCATTACTAACCACCAGTCATCATACTCTGTTTCAAGTTCCTTCAACTCAGCTACGCTTTCATTCTACAACCGTGTCGTTCACAAAAATCTATCTCAATCTCAATAACATCTTTCAATTTGCTACACACACCAGTATACCAGACCTTGTTTCAGGTATTTGGGCTCTTACAGCCTATCTCGTCCCATTACACCACATATACTGACATTAAAACTTCCAAACACTCCAGGACTCACTCCAAACAAATCTTAATGAATACCATGCTTTTCGGACAATCCTGTCAACTGACTTCAATTATCGTACGCTACTTTACTCATTACTAAGGGGGAATAACCATTTCAAAGCTACCTCACAGTTCCAACACTTTCTAACTTAAACACCTCCACATTATGGATACCTTCCACTCAACGACATTTTTTCTATACCAAATGACAGACACACCTCTTCACCAAGAAACCTTCACCACAGGTCATTTCAATTGTCTTTCTCTCTCCTATTGCTCTCAATCACGATATTTACGTAGCTTAAGACCACAGATTCATTCTGTACCTAACGTTTTTCACTTATTTAAGATCCTTCAGCCTTTCGCATCCCATCACACAACAAATTCTAATATCAACACTGCCACTCTCTCTTTCTCTTTAAACCACACCAATCAAAAAATAGTTCCATTCTTTGGGAAGGGGACATGACATTTACACTCTTTCACTATCAACCTTAACCTTACATCGCATTTTTATCTGCACTACTGGACACACGAACCTGTACTTCATATACTACTAAGGGGATCTCAAGTACCTATTACTCTTTTCACAATTTCCTCTATACCAAAGTCAAATTCTGAATTTTATTTTACTCATTGCTAACAAGGAATAATTTCATGGGGTCTTTGGGGTACCTTCCAAAAGGACTTTTTACTATGGGTTTCCTAATCTTACACATACAAAGTACCATAAATTATTCAATTCTTCATTCCATCATCATTGAATCTCATTAAGGGGCAACCTAATTTATATCATATACCAACAGCCATCATACTCTTCTCTCCTCTTAATAATTTTCTAATTATCTAAAAATGGGTAAAATATCTCCCTACCAGAAAACGCCACACATTTGTCAATACACAACCATAAATTTCATCAAAAAAATTAACCATTCACATTCCATTACTAACCACCAGTCATCATACTCTGTTTCAAGTTCCTTCAACTCAGCTACTGCTTTCATTCTACAACCGTATCGTTCACAAAAATCGTTCTCAATCTCATTATCATCTTTCAATTTGCTACACACACCACTATACCAAACCTTGTTTCAGGTATTTGGGCTCTTACAGCCTATCTCGTCCCATTACACCACATATACTGACATTAAAACTTCCAAACACTCCAGGACTCATTCCAAACAAATCTTAATGAATACCATGCTTTTCGGACAATCCTGTCAACTGACTTGAATTATTGTATGCTACTTTACTCATTACTAAGGGGGAATAACCATTGCAAAGGGACCTCACAGTTCCAACACTTTCTCACTTAAACACCTCCACATTATGGATACTTTCCACTCAACGACATTTTTTCTATACCAAAAGACAGACACACCTCTTCGCCAAGAAACCTTCACCACAGGTCATTTCAATTGTCTTTCTCTCTCCTATTGCTCTCATTCAGGATATTTACGTAGCTTAAGACCACAGATTCATTCTGTACCAAACGTTTTTCACTTATTTAAGATCCTTCAGTCTTTCTCATCCCATCACACAACAAATTCTAATATCAAAACTGCCACTTTCTCTTTCTCTTTAAACCACACCAATCAAAAAATACTTCCATTCTTTGGGAAGGGGACATGGCATTTACACTCTTTCACTATCAACCTTAACCTTACATCGCATTTTTATCTGCAGTACTGGACACACGAACCTGTACTTCATATATTACTAAGGGGATCTCAGGTACCTATTACTCTTTTCACAATTTCCTCTATACCAAAGTCAAACTCTGTACTTTATTTTACTCATTGCTAACAAGGAATAATTTCATGGGGTCTTTGGGGTACCTTCCAAAAGGATTTTTTACTATGGGCTTCCTAATCTTACACTTACAAAGTACCATAAATTTTTCAATTCTTCCTTCCACCATCATTGAATCTCATTAAGGGGCAACCTAATTTATATCAAATACCAATAGCCATCATACTCTTCTCTCCTCTTAATAATTTTCTAATTATCTAAAAATGGGTAAAATATCTCTCTACCAGAAAACGCCACACATTTGTCAATACACAACCATGAATTTCGTTAAAAAAAGTAACCATCCACATTCCATTACTAACCACCAGTCATCATACTCTGTTTCAAGTTCCTTCAACTTAGCTACTGCTTTCATTCTACAACCGTGTCGTTCACAAAAATCTATCTCAATCTCATTATCATTTTTCAATTTGCTACACACACCAGTATACCAAACCTTGTCTCAGGAATTTGGGCTCTTACAGCCTATCTCGTCCCATTACACCACATATACTGACATTAAAACTTCCAAACACTCCAGGACTCACTCCAAACAAATCTCAATACCATGCTTTTCGGACAATCCTGTCAACTGACTTGAATTATTGTACGCTACTTTACTCATTACTAAGAGGGAATAACCATTTCAAAGGGACCTCACAGTTCCAACCCTTTCTCACTTAAACACCTCCACATTAAGGATACCTTCCACTCAATGGCATTTTTTCTATACCAAACGACAGACACACCTCTTCACCAAGAAACCTTCACCACAGGTCATTTCAATTGTCTTTCTCTCTGCTATTGCTCTCATTCAGGATATTTACATAGCTTAAGACCACAGATTCATTCTGTACCAAACGTTTTTCACTTATTTAAGATCCTTCAGCCTTTCGCATTCCATCACACAACAAATTCTAATATCAACACTGCCACTCTCTCTTTCTCTTTAAACCACACCAATCAAAAAATACTTCCATTCTTTGGGAAAGGGACATGGCATTTACACTCTTTCACTATCAACCTTAACCTTACATCGCATTTTTATCTGCACCACTGGACACACAAACCTGTACTTCATATACTACTAAGGGGATCTCAAGTACCTATTACTCTTTTCACAATTTCCTCTATACCAAAGTCAAACTCTGTACTTTATTTTACTCATTGCTAACAAGGAATAATTTCATGGGGTCTTTGGGGTACCTTCCAAAAGGATTTTTTACTATGGGTTTCCTAATCTTACACTAACAAAGTACCATGAATTTTTCAATTCTTCCTTCCAACATCATTGAATCTCATTAAGGGGCAACCTGATTTATATCAAATACCAACAGCCATCATACTCTCCTCTCCTCTTAATAATTTTCTAATTATCTAAAAATGGGTAAAATATCTCTCTACCAGAAAATGCCACACATTTGTCAATACACAACCATGAATTTCGTTAAAAACATTAACCATCCACATTCCATTACTAACCACCAGTCATCATACTCTGTTTCAAGTTCCTTCAACTCAGCTACGCTTTCATTCTACAACCGTGTCGTTCACAAAATTCTATCTCAATCTCAATAACATCTTTCAATTTGCTACAAACACCAGTATACCAGACCTTGTTTCAGGTATTTGGGCTCTTACAGCCTATCTCGTCCCATTACACCACATATACTGACATTAAAACTTCCAAACACTCCAGGACTCACTCCAAACAAATCTTAATGAATACCATGCTTTTCGGACAATCCTGTCAACTGACTTCAATTATCGTACGCTACTTTACTCATTACTAAGGGGGAATAACCATTTCAAAGCTACCTCACAGTTCCAACACTTTCTAACTTAAACACCTCCACATTATGGATACCTTCCACTCAACGACATTTTTTCTATACCAAATGACAGACACACCTCTTCACCAAGAAACCTTCACCACAGGTCATTTCAATTGTCTTTCTCTCTCCTATTGCTCTCAATCACGATATTTACGTAGCTTAAGACCACAGATTCATTCTGTACCTAACGTTTTTCACTTATTTAAGATCCTTCAGCCTTTCGCATCCCATCACACAACAAATTCTAATATCAACACTGCCACTCTCTCTTTCTCTTTAAACCACACCAATCAAAAAATAGTTCCATTCTTTGGGAAGGGGACATGACATTTACACTCTTTCACTATCAACCTTAACCTTACATCGCATTTTTATCTGCACTACTGGACACACGAACCTGTACTTCATATACTACTAAGGGGATCTCAAGTACCTATTACTCTTTTCACAATTTCCTCTATACCAAAGTCAAATTCTGAATTTTATTTTACTCATTGCTAACAAGGAATAATTTCATGGGGTCTTTGGGGTACCTTCCAAAAGGACTTTTTACTATGGGTTTCCTAATCTTACACATACAAAGTACCATAAATTATTCAATTCTTCATTCCATCATCATTGAATCTCATTAAGGGGCAACCTAATTTATATCATATACCAACAGCCATCATACTCTTCTCTCCTCTTAATAATTTTCTAATTATCTAAAAATGGGTAAAATATCTCCCTACCAGAAAACGCCACACATTTGTCAATACACAACCATAAATTTCATCAAAAAAATTAACCATTCACATTCCATTACTAACCACCAGTCATCATACTCTGTTTCAAGTTCCTTCAACTCAGCTACTGCTTTCATTCTACAACCGTATCGTTCACAAAAATCGTTCTCAATCTCATTATCATCTTTCAATTTGCTACACACACCACTATACCAAACCTTGTTTCAGGTATTTGGGCTCTTACAGCCTATCTCGTCCCATTACACCACATATACTGACATTAAAACTTCCAAACACTCCAGGACTCATTCCAAACAAATCTTAATGAATACCATGCTTTTCGGACAATCCTGTCAACTGACTTGAATTATTGTATGCTACTTTACTCATTACTAAGGGGGAATAACCATTGCAAAGGGACCTCACAGTTCCAACACTTTCTCACTTAAACACCTCCACATTATGGATACTTTCCACTCAACGACATTTTTTCTATACCAAAAGACAGACACACCTCTTCGCCAAGAAATCTTCACCACAGGTCATTTCAATTGTCTTTCTCTCTCCTATTGCTCTCATTCAGGATATTTACGTAGCTTAAGACCACAGATTCATTCTGTACCAAACGTTTTTCACTTATTTAAGATCCTTCAGTCTTTCTCATCCCATCACACAACAAATTCTAATATCAAAACTGCCACTTTCTCTTTCTCTTTAAACCACACCAATCAAAAAATACTTCCATTCTTT
Organism: Locusta migratoria; assembly: GCA_026315105.1. Lineage (NCBI taxonomy): Eukaryota > Metazoa > Arthropoda > Insecta > Orthoptera > Acrididae > Locusta > Locusta migratoria. Next base: position 273,047,428 of record CM048744.1, on the reverse strand, counting down.
GGGAAGGGGACATGGCATTTACACTCTTTCACTATCAACCTTAACCTTACATCGCATTTTTATCTGCAGTACTGGACACACGAACCTGTACTTCATATATTACTAAGGGGATCTCAGGTACCTATTACTCTTTTCACAATTTCCTCTATACCAAAGTCAAACTCTGTACTTTATTTTACTCATTGCTAACAAGGAATAATATCATGGGGTCTTTGGGGTACCTTCCAAAAGGATTTTTTACTATGGGCTTCCTAATCTTACACTTACAAAGTACCATAAATTTTTCAATTCTTCCTTCCACCATCATTGAATCTCATTAAGGGGCAACCTAATTTATATCAAATACCAATAGCCATCATACTCTTCTCTCCTCTTAATAATTTTCTAATTATCTAAAAATGGGTAAAATATCTCCCTACCAGAAAACGCCACACATTTGTCAATACACAACCATGAATTTCGTTAAAAAAAGTAACCATCCACATTCCATTACTAACCACCAGTCATCATACTCTGTTTCATGTTCCTTCAACTTAGCTACTGCTTTCATTCTACAACCGTGTCGTTCACAAAAATCTATCTCAATCTCATTATCATCTTTCAATTTGCTACACACCAGTATACCAGACCTTGTTTCAGGTATTTGGGCTCTTACAGCCTATCTCGTCCCATTACAACACGTATACTGACATTAAAACTTCCAAACACTCCAGGACTCACTCCAAACAAATCTTAATGAATACCATGCTTTCCGGACAATCCTGTCAACTGACTTGAATCATTGTACGCTACTTTACTCATTACTAAGGGGGAATAACCATTTCAAAGGGACCTCACAGTTCAAACACTTTCTCTCTTAAACACCTCCACATTATGGATACCTTCCACTCAACGACATTTTTTCTATACCAAACGACAGACACACCTCTTCGCCAAGAAACCTTCACCACAGGTCATTTCAATTGTCTTTCTCTCTCCTATTGCTCTCAATCACGATATTTACGTAGCTTAAGACCACAGATTCATTCTGTACCTAACGTTTTTCACTTATTTAAGATCCTTCAGCCTTTCGCATCCCATCACACAACAAATTCTAATATCAACACTGCCACTCTCTCTTTCTCTTTAAACCACACCAATCAAAAAATAGTTCCATTCTTTGGGAAGGGGACATGACATTTACACTCTTTCACTATCAACCTTAACCTTACATCGCATTTTTATCTGCACTACTGGACACACGAACCTGTACTTCATATACTACTAAGGGGATCTCAAGTACCTATTACTCTTTTCACAATTTCCTCTATACCAAAGTCAAATTCTGAATTTTATTTTACTCATTGCTAACAAGGAATAATTTCATGGGGTCTTTGGGGTACCTTCCAAAAGGACTTTTTACTATGGGTTTCCTAATCTTACACATACAAAGTACCATAAATTATTCAATTCTTCATTCCATCATCATTGAATCTCATTAAGGGGCAACCTAATTTATATCATATACCAACAGCCATCATACTCTTCTCTCCTCTTAATAATTTTCTAATTATCTAAAAATGGGTAAAATATCTCCCTACCAGAAAACGCCACACATTTGTCAATACACAACCATAAATTTCATCAAAAAAATTAACCATTCACATTCCATTACTAACCACCAGTCATCATACTCTGTTTCAAGTTCCTTCAACTCAGCTACTGCTTTCATTCTACAACCGTATCGTTCACAAAAATCGTTCTCAATCTCATTATCATCTTTCAATTTGCTACACACACCACTATACCAAACCTTGTTTCAGGTATTTGGGCTCTTACAGCCTATCTCGTCCCATTACACCACATATACTGACATTAAAACTTCCAAACACTCCAGGACTCATTCCAAACAAATCTTAATGAATACCATGCTTTTCGGACAATCCTGTCAACTGACTTGAATTATTGTATGCTACTTTACTCATTACTAAGGGGGAATAACCATTGCAAAGGGACCTCACAGTTCCAACACTTTCTCACTTAAACACCTCCACATTATGGATACTTTCCACTCAACGACATTTTTTCTATACCAAAAGACAGACACACCTCTTCGCCAAGAAACCTTCACCACAGGTCATTTCAATTGTCTTTCTCTCTCCTATTGCTCTCATTCAGGATATTTACGTAGCTTAAGACCACAGATTCATTCTGTACCAAACGTTTTTCACTTATTTAAGATCCTTCAGTCTTTCTCATCCCATCACACAACAAATTCTAATATCAAAACTGCCACTTTCTCTTTCTCTTTAAACCACACCAATCAAAAAATACTTCCATTCTTTGGGAAGGGGACATGGCATTTACACTCTTTCACTATCAACCTTAACCTTACATCGCATTTTTATCTGCAGTACTGGACACACGAACCTGTACTTCATATATTACTAAGGGGATCTCAGGTACCTATTACTCTTTTCACAATTTCCTCTATACCAAAGTCAAACTCTGTACTTTATTTTACTCATTGCTAACAAGGAATAATTTCATGGGATCTTTGGGGTACCTTCCAAAAGGATTTTTTACTATGGGTTTCCTAATCTTACACTAACAAAGTACCATGAATTTTTCAATTCTTCCTTCCAACATCATTGAATCTCATTAAGGGGCAACCTGATTTATATCAAATACCAACAGCCATCATACTCTCCTCTCCTCTTAATAATTTTCTAATTATCTAAAAATGGGTAAAATATCTCTCTACCAGAAAATGCCACACATTTGTCAATACACAACCATGAATTTCGTTAAAAACATTAACCATCCACATTCCATTACTAACCACCAGTCATCATACTCTGTTTCAAGTTCCTTCAACTCAGCTACGCTTTCATTCTACAACCGTGTCGTTCACAAAAATCTATCTCAATCTCAATAACATCTTTCAATTTGCTACACACACCAGTATACCAGACCTTGTTTCAGGTATTTGGGCTCTTACAGCCTATCTCGTCCCATTACACCACATATACTGACATTAAAACTTCCAAACACTCCAGGACTCACTCCAAACAAATCTTAATGAATACCATGCTTTTCGGACAATCCTGTCAACTGACTTCAATTATCGTACGCTACTTTACTCATTACTAAGGGGGAATAACCATTTCAAAGCTACCTCACAGTTCCAACACTTTCTAACTTAAACACCTCCACATTATGGATACCTTCCACTCAACGACATTTTTTCTATACCAAATGACAGACACACCTCTTCACCAAGAAACCTTCACCACAGGTCATTTCAATTGTCTTTCTCTCTCCTATTGCTCTCAATCACGATATTTACGTAGCTTAAGACCACAGATTCATTCTGTACCTAACGTTTTTCACTTATTTAAGATCCTTCAGCCTTTCGCATCCCATCACACAACAAATTCTAATATCAACACTGCCACTCTCTCTTTCTCTTTAAACCACACCAATCAAAAAATAGTTCCATTCTTTGGGAAGGGGACATGACATTTACACTCTTTCACTATCAACCTTAACCTTACATCGCATTTTTATCTGCACTACTGGACACACGAACCTGTACTTCATATACTACTAAGGGGATCTCAAGTACCTATTACTCTTTTCACAATTTCCTCTATACCAAAGTCAAATTCTGAATTTTATTTTACTCATTGCTAACAAGGAATAATTTCATGGGGTCTTTGGGGTACCTTCCAAAAGGACTTTTTACTATGGGTTTCCTAATCTTACACATACAAAGTACCATAAATTATTCAATTCTTCATTCCATCATCATTGAATCTCATTAAGGGGCAACCTAATTTATATCATATACCAACAGCCATCATACTCTTCTCTCCTCTTAATAATTTTCTAATTATCTAAAAATGGGTAAAATATCTCCCTACCAGAAAACGCCACACATTTGTCAATACACAACCATAAATTTCATCAAAAAAATTAACCATTCACATTCCATTACTAACCACCAGTCATCATACTCTGTTTCAAGTTCCTTCAACTCAGCTACTGCTTTCATTCTACAACCGTATCGTTCACAAAAATCGTTCTCAATCTCATTATCATTTTTCAATTTGCTACACACACCACTATACCAAACCTTGTTTCAGGTATTTGGGCTCTTACAGCCTATCTCGTCCCATTACACCACATATACTGACATTAAAACTTCCAAACACTCCAGGACTCATTCCAAACAAATCTTAATGAATACCATGCTTTTCGGACAATCCTGTCAACTGACTTGAATTATTGTATGCTACTTTACTCATTACTAAGGGGGAATAACCATTGCAAAGGGACCTCACAGTTCCAACACTTTCTCACTTAAACACCTCCACATTATGGATACTTTCCACTCAACGACATTTTTTCTATACCAAAAGACAGACACACCTCTTCGCCAAGAAACCTTCACCACAGGTCATTTCAATTGTCTTTCTCTCTCCTATTGCTCTCATTCAGGATATTTACGTAGCTTAAGACCACAGATTCATTCTGTACCAAACGTTTTTCACTTATTTAAGATCCTTCAGTCTTTCTCATCCCATCACACAACAAATTCTAATATCAAAACTGCCACTTTCTCTTTCTCTTTAAACCACACCAATCAAAAAATACTTCCATTCTTTGGGAAGGGGACATGGCATTTACACTCTTTCACTATCAACCTTAACCTTACATCGCATTTTTATCTGCAGTACTGGACACACGAACCTGTACTTCATATATTACTAAGGGGATCTCAGGTACCTATTACTCTTTTCACAATTTCCTCTATACCAAAGTCAAACTCTGTACTTTATTTTACTCATTGCTAACAAGGAATAATTTCATGGGGTCTTTGGGGTACCTTCCAAAAGGATTTTTTACTATGGGCTTCCTAATCTTACACTTACAAAGTACCATAAATTTTTCAATTCTTCCTTCCACCATCATTGAATCTCATTAAGGGGCAACCTAATTTATATCAAATACCAATAGCCATCATACTCTTCTCTCCTCTTAATAATTTTCTAATTATCTAAAAATGGGTAAAATATCTCTCTACCAGAAAACGCCACACATTTGTCAATACACAACCATGAATTTCGTTAAAAAAAGTAACCATCCACATTCCATTACTAACCACCAGTCATCATACTCTGTTTCAAGTTCCTTCAACTTAGCTACTGCTTTCATTCTACAACCGTGTCGTTCACAAAAATCTATCTCAATCTCATTATCATTTTTCAATTTGCTACACACACCAGTATACCAAACCTTGTCTCAGGAATTTGGGCTCTTACAGCCTATCTCGTCCCATTACACCACATATACTGACATTAAAACTTCCAAACACTCCAGGACTCACTCCAAACAAATCTCAATACCATGCTTTTCGGACAATCCTGTCAACTGACTTGAATTATTGTACGCTACTTTACTCATTACTAAGAGGGAATAACCATTTCAAAGGGACCTCACAGTTCCAACCCTTTCTCACTTAAACACCTCCACATTAAGGATACCTTCCACTCAATGGCATTTTTTCTATACCAAACGACAGACACACCTCTTCACCAAGAAACCTTCACCACAGGTCATTTCAATTGTCTTTCTCTCTGCTATTGCTCTCATTCAGGATATTTACATAGCTTAAGACCACAGATTCATTCTGTACCAAACGTTTTTCACTTATTTAAGATCCTTCAGCCTTTCGCATTCCATCACACAACAAATTCTAATATCAACACTGCCACTCTCTCTTTCTCTTTAAACCACACCAATCAAAAAATACTTCCATTCTTTGGGAAAGGGACATGGCATTTACACTCTTTCACTATCAACCTTAACCTTACATCGCATTTTTATCTGCACCACTGGACACACAAACCTGTACTTCATATACTACTAAGGGGATCTCAAGTACCTATTACTCTTTTCACAATTTCCTCTATACCAAAGTCAAACTCTGTACTTTATTTTACTCATTGCTAACAAGGAATAATTTCATGGGGTCTTTGGGGTACCTTCCAAAAGGATTTTTTACTATGGGTTTCCTAATCTTACACTAACAAAGTACCATGAATTTTTCAATTCTTCCTTCCAACATCATTGAATCTCATTAAGGGGCAACCTGATTTATATCAAATACCAACAGCCATCATACTCTCCTCTCCTCTTAATAATTTTCTAATTATCTAAAAATGGGTAAAATATCTCTCTACCAGAAAATGCCACACATTTGTCAATACACAACCATGAATTTCGTTAAAAACATTAACCATCCACATTCCATTACTAACCACCAGTCATCATACTCTGTTTCAAGTTCCTTCAACTCAGCTACGCTTTCATTCTACAACCGTGTCGTTCACAAAAATCTATCTCAATCTCAATAACATCTTTCAATTTGCTACAAACACCAGTATACCAGACCTTGTTTCAGGTATTTGGGCTCTTACAGCCTATCTCGTCCCATTACACCACATATACTGACATTAAAACTTCCAAACACTCCAGGACTCACTCCAAACAAATCTTAATGAATACCATGCTTTTCGGACAATCCTGTCAACTGACTTCAATTATCGTACGCTACTTTACTCATTACTAAGGGGGAATAACCATTTCAAAGCTACCTCACAGTTCCAACACTTTCTAACTTAAACACCTCCACATTATGGATACCTTCCACTCAACGACATTTTTTCTATACCAAATGACAGACACACCTCTTCACCAAGAAACCTTCACCACAGGTCATTTCAATTGTCTTTCTCTCTCCTATTGCTCTCAATCACGATATTTACGTAGCTTAAGACCACAGATTCATTCTGTACCTAACGTTTTTCACTTATTTAAGATCCTTCAGCCTTTCGCATCCCATCACACAACAAATTCTAATATCAACACTGCCACTCTCTCTTTCTCTTTAAACCACACCAATCAAAAAATAGTTCCATTCTTTGGGAAGGGGACATGACATTTACACTCTTTCACTATCAACCTTAACCTTACATCGCATTTTTATCTGCACTACTGGACACACGAACCTGTACTTCATATACTACTAAGGGGATCTCAAGTACCTATTACTCTTTTCACAATTTCCTCTATACCAAAGTCAAATTCTGAATTTTATTTTACTCATTGCTAACAAGGAATAATTTCATGGGGTCTTTGGGGTACCTTCCAAAAGGACTTTTTACTATGGGTTTCCTAATCTTACACATACAAAGTACCATAAATTATTCAATTCTTCATTCCATCATCATTGAATCTCATTAAGGGGCAACCTAATTTATATCATATACCAACAGCCATCATACTCTTCTCTCCTCTTAATAATTTTCTAATTATCTAAAAATGGGTAAAATATCTCCCTACCAGAAAACGCCACACATTTGTCAATACACAACCATAAATTTCATCAAAAAAATTAACCATTCACATTCCATTACTAACCACCAGTCATCATACTCTGTTTCAAGTTCCTTCAACTCAGCTACTGCTTTCATTCTACAACCGTATCGTTCACAAAAATCGTTCTCAATCTCATTATCATCTTTCAATTTGCTACACACACCACTATACCAAACCTTGTTTCAGGTATTTGGGCTCTTACAGCCTATCTCGTCCCATTACACCACATATACTGACATTAAAACTTCCAAACACTCCAGGACTCATTCCAAACAAATCTTAATGAATACCATGCTTTCCGGACAATCCTGTCAACTGACTTGAATCATTGTACGCTACTTTACTCATTACTAAGGGGGAATAACCATTTCAAAGGGACCTCACAGTTCAAACACTTTCTCTCTTAAACACCTCCACATTATGGATACCTTCCACTCAACGACATTTTTTCTATACCAAACGACAGACACACCTCTTCGCCAAGAAACCTTCACCACAGGTCATTTCAATTGTCTTTCTCTCTCCTATTGCTCTCATTCAGGATATTTACGTAGCTTAAGACTACAGATTCATTCTGTACCAAATGTTTTTCACTTATTTAAGATCCTTCAGTCTTTCTCATCCCATCACACAAAAAATTCTAATATCAAAACTGCCACTCTCTCTTTCTCTTTAAACCACACCAATCAAAAAATACTTCCATTCTTTGGGAAGGGGACATGGCATTTACACTCTTTCACTATCAACCTTAACCTTACATCGCATTTTTATCTGCACTACTGGACACACGAACCTGTACTTCATATACTACTAAGGGGATCTCAAATACCTATTACTCTTTTCACAATTTCCTCTATACCAAAGTCAAATTCTGTACTTTATTTTACTCATTGCTAACAAGGAGTAATTTCATGGGGTCTTTGGGGTACCTTCCAAAAGGATTTTTTACTATGGGTTTCCTAATCTTACACTTACAAAGTACAATAAATTTTTTAATTCTTCCTTCCACCATCATTGAATCTCATTAAGGGGCAACCTAATTTATATCAAATACCAACAGCCATCATACTCTTCTCTCCTCTTAATAATTTTCTAATTATCTAAAAATGGGTAAAATATCTCTCTACCAGAAAACGCCACACATTTGTCAATACACAACCATGAATTTCATTAAAAAAATTAGCCATCCACAATCCATTACTAACCACCAGTCATCATACTCTGTTTCAAGTTCCTTCAACTCAGCTACTGCTTTCATTCTACAACCGTGTCGTTCACAAAAATCTATCTCAATCTCATTATCATCTTTCAATTTGCTACACACACCAGTATACCAAACCTTGTTTCAGGTATTTGGGCTATTACAGCCTATCTCGTCCCATTACACCACATATACTGACATTAAAACTTCCAAACACTCCAGGACTCACTCCAAACAAATCTTAATACCATGCTTTTCGGACAATCCTGTCAACTGACTTGAATTATTGTACGCTACTTTACTCATTACTAAGGTGGAATAACCATTTCAAAGGGACCTCACAGTTCCAACACTTTCTCACTTAAAACACCTCCACATTATGGATACCTTCCACTCAATGGCATTTTTTCTATACCAAACGACAGACACATCTCTTCACCAAGAAACCTTCACCACAGGTCATTTCAATTGTCTTTCTCTCTCCTATTGCTCTCAATCACGATATTTACGTAGCTTAAGACCACAGATTCATTCTGTACCAAACGTTTTTCACTTATTTAAGATCCTTCAGCCTTTCTCATCCCATCACACAACAAATTCTAATATCAACACTGCCACTCTCTCTTTCTCTTTAAACCACACCAATCAAAAAATACTTCCATTCTTTGGGAAGGAGACATGGCGTTTACACTCTTCACTATCAACCTTAACCTTACATCGCATTTTTATCTGTACCACTGGACACACAAACCTGTACTTCATATACTACTAAGGGGATCTCAAGTACCTATTACTCTTTTCACAATTTCCTCTATACCACAGTCAAATTCTGTACTCTATTTTACTCATTGCTAACAAGGAATAATTTCATGGGGTCTTTGGGGTACCTTCCAAAAGGATTTTTTACTATGGGTTTCCTAATCTTACACTAACAAAGTACCATAAATTTTTCAATTCTTCCTTCCACCATCATTGAATCTCATTAAGGGGCAACCTGATTTATATTAAATACCAACAGCCATCATACTCTTCTCACATCTTAATAATTTTCTAATTATCTAAAAATGGGTAAAATATCTCTCTACCAGAAAACGCCACACATTTGTCAATACACAACCATGAATTTTGTTGAAAAAATTAACCATCCACATTCCATTACTAACCACCAGTCATCATACTCTGTTTCAAGTTCCTTCAACACAGCTACTGCTTTCATTCTACAACCGTGTCATTCACAAAAATCTATCTCAATCTCATTATCATCTTTCAATTTGCTACACACACCAGTATACCAAACCTTGTTTCAGGTATTTGGGCTCTTACAGCCTATCTCGTCCCATTACACCACATATACTGACATTAAAACTTCCAAACACTCCAGGACTCACTCCAAACAAATCTTAATGAATACCATGCTTTTCGGACAATCCTGTCAACTGACTTGAATCATTGTACGCTACTGTACTTATTACTAAGGGGGAATAACCATTTCAAAGGGACCTCACAGTTCCAACACTTTCTCACTTAAACACCTCCACATTATGGATACCTTCCACTCAAAGAAATTTATTCTATACCAAACAACAGACACACCTCTTCACCAAGAAACCTTCAACACAGGTAATTTAATTGTCTTTCTCTCAGCTATTGCTCTCATTCAGGATATTTACGTAGCTTAAGACCACAGATTCATTCTGTACCAAACGTTTTTCACTTATTTAAGATCCTTCAGCCTTTCGCATCCCATCACACAACAAATTCTAATATCAACACTGCCACTCTCTCTTTCTCTTTAAACCACACCAATCAAAAAATAGTTCCATTCTTTGGGAAGGGGACATGACATTTACACTCTTTCACTATCAACCTTAACCTTACATCGCATTTTTATCTGCACTACTGGACACGCGAACCTGTACTTCATATACTACTAAGGGGATCTCAAGTACCTATTACTCTTTTCACAATTTCCTCTATACCAAAGTCAAATTCTGAACTTTATTTTATTCATTGCTAACAAGGAATAATTTCATGGGGTCTTTGGGGTACCTTCCAAAAGGACTTTTTACTATCGGTTTCCTAATCTTACACATACAAAGTACCATAAATTTTTCAATTCTTCCTTCCATCATCATTGAATCTCATTAAGGGGCAACCTAATTTATATCAAATACCAACAGCCATCATACTCTTCTCTCCTCTTAATAATTTTCTAATTATCTAAAAATGGGTAAAATATCTCCCTACCAGAAAACGCCACACATTTGTCAATACACAACCATAAATTTCATCAAAAAAATTAACCATACACATTCCATTACTAACCACCAGTCATCATACTCTGTTTCAAGTTCCTTCAACTCAGCTACTGCTTTCATTCTACAACCGTATCGTTCACAAAAATCGTTCTCAATCTCTTTATCATCTTTCAATTTGCTACACACACCACTATACCAAACCTTGTTTCAGGTATTTGGGCTCTTACAGCCTATCTCGTCCCATTACACCACATATACTGACATTAAAACTTCCAAACACTCCAGGACTCATTCCAAACAAAACTTAATGAATACCATGCTTTTCGGACAATCCTGTCAACTGACTTGAATTATTGTACGCTACTTTACTCATTACTAAGGGGGAATAACCATTTCAAAGGGACCTCACAGTTCCAACACTTTCTCACTTAAACACCTCCACATTATGGATACTTTCCACTCAACGACATTTTTTCTATACCAAAAGACAGACACACCTCTTCGCCAAGAAACCTTCACCACAGGTAATTTCAATTGTCTTTCTCTCTCCTATTGCTCTCATTCAGGATATTTACGTAGCTTAAGACCACAGATTCATTCTGTACCAAACGTTTTTCACTTATTTAAGATCCTTCAGTCTTTCTCATCCCATCACACAACAAATTCTAATATCAAAACTGCCACTTTCTCTTTCTCTTTAAACCACACCAATCAAAAAATACTTCCATTCTTTGGGAAGGGGACATGGCATTTACACTCTTTCACTATCAACCTTAACCTTACATCGCATTTTTATCTGCACTACTGGACACACGAACCTGTACTTCATATATTACTAAGGGGATCTCAGGTACCTATTACTCTTTTCACAATTTCCTCTATACCAAAGTCAAACTCTGTACTTTATTTTACTCATTGCTAACAAGGAATAATTTCATGGGGTCTTTGGGGTACCTTCCAAAATAATTTTTTACTATGGGCTTCCTAATCTTACACTTACAAAGTACCATAAATTTTTCAATTCTTCCTTCCACCATCATTGAATCTCATTAAGGGGCAACCTAATTTATATCAAATACCAATAGCCATCATACTCTTCTCTCCTCTTAATAATTTTCTAATTATCTAAAAATGGGTAAAATATCTCTCTACCAGAAAACGCCACACATTTGTCAATACACAACCATGAATTTCGTTAAAAAAAGTAACCATCCACATTCCATTACTAACCACCAGTCATCATACTCTGTTTCAAGTTCCTTCAACTTAGCTACTGCTTTCATTCTACAACCGTGTCGTTCACAAAAATCTATCTCAATCTCATTATCATCTTTCAATTTGCTACACACCAGTATACCAGACCTTGTTTCAGGTATTTGGGCTCTTACAGCCTATCTCGTTCCATTACACCACGTATACTGACATTAAAACTTCCAAACACTCCAGGACTCACTCCAAACAAATGTTAATGAATACCATGCTTTTCGGACAATCCTGTCATCTGACCTGAATCATTGTACGCTACTTTACTCATTACTAAGGGGGAATAACCATTTCAAAGGGACCTCACAGTTCCAACACTTTCTCACTTAAACATCTCCACATTATGGATACCTTCCACTCAACGACGTTTTTTCTATACCAAACGACATACACACCTCTTCACCAAGAAACCTTCAACACAGGTAATTTAATTGTCTTTCTCTCTGCTATTGCTCTCATTCAGGATATTTACGTAGCTTAAGACCACAGATTCATTCTGTACCAAACGTTTTTCACTTATTTAAGATCCTTCAGCCTTTCGCATCCCATCACACAACAAATTCTAATATCAACACTGCCACTCTCTCTTTCTCTTTAAACCACACCAATCAAAAAATAGTTCCGTCTTTGGGAAGGGGACATGACATTTACACTCTTTCACTATCAACCTTAACCTTACATCGCATTTTTATCTGCACTACTGGACACGCGAACCTGTACTTCATATACTACTAAGGGGATCTCAAGTACCTATTACTCTTTTCACAATTTCCTCTATACCAAAGTCAAATTCTGAACTTTTATTTTACTCATTGCTAACAAGGAATAATTTTATGGGGTCTTTGGGGTACCTTCCAAAAGGACTTTTTACTATCGGTTTCCTAATCTTACACATACAAAGTACCATAAATTTTTCAATTCTTCCTTCCATCATCATTGAATCTCATTAAGGGGCAACCTAATTTATATCAAATACCAACAGCCATCATACTCTTCTCTCCTCTTAATAATTTTCTAATTATCTAAAAATGGGTAAAATATCTCCCTACCAGAAAACGCCACACATTTGTCAATACACAACCATAAATTTCATCAAAAAAATTAACCATACACATTCCATTACTAACCACCAGTCATCATACTCTGTTTCAAGTTCCTTCAACTCAGCTACTGCTTTCATTCTACAACCGTATCGTTCACAAAAATCGTTCTCAATCTCTTTATCATCTTTCAATTTGCTACACACACCACTATACCAAACCTTGTTTCAGGTATTTGGGCTCTTACAGCCTATCTCGTCCCATTACACCACATATACTGACATTAAAACTTCCAAACACTCCAGGACTCATTCCAAACAAATCTTAATGAATACCATGCTTTTCGGACAATCCTGTCAACTGACTTGAATTATTGTACGCTACTTTACTCATTACTAAGGGGGAATAACCATTTCAAAGGGACCTCACAGTTCCAACACTTTCTCACTTAAACACCTCCACATTATGGATACTTTCCACTCAACGACATTTTTTCTATACCAAAAGACAGACACACCTCTTCGCCAAGAAACCTTCACCACAGGTCATTTCAATTGTCTTTCTCTCTCCTATTGCTCTCATTCAGGATATTTACGTAGCTTAAGACCACAGATTCATTCTGTACCAAACGTTTTTCACTTATTTAAGATCCTTCAGTCTTTCTCATCCCATCACACAACAAATTCTAATATCAAAACTGCCATTTTCTCTTTCTCTCTAAAACCACACCAATCAAAAAATACTTCCATTCTTTGGGAAAGGGACATGGCGTTTACACTCTTCACTATCAACCTTAACCTTACATCGCATTTTTATCTGTACCACTGGACACACAAACCTGTACTTCATATACTACTAAGGGGATCTCAAGTACCTATTACTCTTTTCACAATTTCCTCTATACCACAGTCAAATTCTGTACTCTATTTTACTCATTGCTAACAAGGAATAATTTCATGGGGTCTTTGGGGTACCTTCCAAAAGGATTTTTTACTATGGGTTTCCTAATCTTACACTAACAAAGTACCATAAATTTTTCAATTCTTCCTTCCACCATCATTGAATCTCATTAAGGGGCAACCTGATTTATATTAAATACCAACAGCCATCATACTCTTCTCTCATCTTAATAATTTTCTAATTATCTAAAAATGGGTAAAATATCTCTCTACCAGAAAACGCCACACATTTGTCAATACACAACCATGAATTTTGTTGAAAAAATTAACCATCCACATTCCATTACTAACCACCAGTCATCATACTCTGTTTCAAGTTCCTTCAACTCAGCTACTGCTTTCATTCTACAACCGTGTCATTCACAAAAATCTATCTCAATCTCATTATCATCTTTCAATTTGCTACACACACCAGTATACCAAACCTTGTTTCAGGTATTTGGGCTCTTACAGCCTATCTCGTCCCATTACACCACATATACTGACATTAAAACTTCCAAACACTCCAGGACTCACTCCAAACAAATCTTAATGAATACCATGCTTTTCGGACAATCCTGTCAACTGACTTGAATCATTGTACGCTACTTTACTCATTACTAAGGGGGAATAACCATTTCAAAGGGACCTCACAGTTCCAACACTTTCTCACTTAAACATCTCCACATTATGGATACCTTCCACTCAACGACGTTTTTTCTATACCAAACGACATACACACCTCTTCACCAAGAAACCTTCAACACAGGTCATTTAATTGTCTTTCTCTCTGCTATTGCTCTCATTCAGGATATTTACGTAGCTTAAGACCACACATTCATTCTGTACCAAACGTTTTTCACTTATTTAAGATCCTTCAGCCTTTCGCATCCCATCACACAACAAATTCTAATATCAACACTGCCACTCTCTCTTTCTCTTTAAACCACACCAATCAAAAAATAGTTCCATTCTTTGGGAAGGGGACATGACATTTACACTCTTTCACTATCAACCTTAACCTTACATCGCATTTTTATCTGCACTACTGGACACACGAACCTGTACTTCATATACTACTAAGGGGATCTCAAGTACCTATTACTCTTTTCACAATTTCCTCTATACCAAAGTCAAATTCTGAACTTTATTTTACTCATTGCTAACAAGGAATAATTTCATGGGGTCTTTGGGGTACCTTCCAAAAGGACTTTTTACTATGGGTTTCCTAATCTTACACATACAAAGTACCATAAATTTATCAATTCTTCCTTCCATCATCATTGAATCTCATTAAGGGGCAACCTAATTTATATCAAATACCAACAGCCATCATACTCTTCTCTCCTCTTAATAATTTTCTAATTATCTAAAAATGGGTAAAATATCTCCCTACCAGAAAACGCCACACATTTGTCAATACACAACCATAAATTTCATCAAAAAAATTAACCATACACATTCCATTACTAACCACCAGTCATCATACTCTGTTTCAAGTTCCTTCAACTCAGCTACTGCTTTCATTCTACAACCGTATCGTTCACAAAAATCGTTCTCAATCTCTTTATCATCTTTCAATTTGCTACACACACCACTATACCAAACCTTGTTTCAGGTATTTGGGCTCTTACAGCCTATCTCGTCCCATTACACCACATATACTGACATTAAAACTTCCAAACACTCCAGGACTCATTCCAAACAAATCTTAATGAATACCATGCTTTTCGGACAATCCTGTCAACTGACTTGAATTATTGTACGCTACTTTACTCATTACTAAGGGGGAATAACCATTTCAAAGGGACCTCACAGTTCCAACACTTTCTCACTTAAACACCTCCACATTATGGATACTTTCCACTCAACGACATTTTTTCTATACCAAAAGACAGACACACCTCTTCGCCAAGAAACCTTCACCACAGGTCATTTCAATTGTCTTTCTCTCTCCTATTGCTCTCATTCAGGATATTTACGTAGCTTAAGACCACAGATTCATTCTGTACCAAACGTTTTTCACTTATTTAAGATCCTTCAGTCTTTCTCATCCCATCACACATCAAATTCTAATATCAAAACTGCCACTTTCTCTTTCTCTTTAAACCACACCAATCAAAAAATACATCCATTCTTTGGGAAGGGGACATAGCATTTACACTCTTTCACTATCAACCTTAACCTTACATCGCATTTTTATCTGCAGTACTGGACACACGAACCTGTACTTCATATATTACTAAGGGGATCTCAGGTACCTATTACACTTTTCACAATTTCAACTATACCAAAGTCAAACTCTGTACTTTAATTTACTCGTTGCTAACAAGGAATAATTTCATGGGGTCTTTGGGGTACCTTCCAAAAGGATTTTTTACTATGGGCTTCCTAATCTTACACTTACAAAGTACCATAAATTTTTTAATGCTTCCTTCCACCATCATTGAATCTCATTAAGGGGCAACCTAATTTATATCAAATACCAACAGCCATCATACTCTTCTCTCCTCTTAATAATTTTCTAATTATCTAAAAATGGGTAAAATATCTCTCTACCAGAAAACGCCACACATTTGTCAATACACAACCATGAATTTCATTAAAAAAATTAGCCATCCACATTCCATTACTAACCACCAGTCATCATACTCTGTTTCAAGTTCCTTCAACTCAGCTACTGCTTTCATTCTACAACCGTGTCGTTCACAAAAATCTATCTCAATCTCATTATCATTTTTCAATTTGCTACACACACCAGTATACCAAACCTTGTCTCAGGAATTTGGGCTCTTACAGCCTATCTCGTCCCATTACACCACATATACTGACATTAAAACTTCCAAACACTCCTGGACTCACTCCAAACAAATCTTAATACCATGCTTTTCGGACAATCCTGTCAACTGACTTGAATTATTGTACGCTACTTTACTCATTACTAAGGGGGAATAACCATTTCAAAGGGACCTCACAGTTCCAACACTTTCTCACTTAAACACCTCCACATTATGGATACCTTCCACTCAATGGCATTTTTTCTATACCAAACGACAGACACATCTCTTCACCAAGAAACCTTCACCACAGGTCATTTCAATTGTCTTTCTCTCTGCTATTGCTCTCATTCAGGATATTTACATAGCTTAAGACCACAGATTCATTCTGTACCAAACGTTTTTCACTTATTTAAGATCCTTCAGCCTTTCTCATCCCATCACACAACAAATTCTAATATCAACACTGCCACTCTCTCTTTCTCTTTAAACCACACCAATCAAAAAATACTTCCATTCTTTGGGAAAGGGACATGGCGTTTACACTCTTCACTATCAACCTTAACCTTACATCGCATTTTTATCTGTACCACTGGACACACAAACCTGTACTTCATATACTACTAAGGGGATCTCAAGTACCTATTACTCTTTTCACAATTTCCTCTATACCACAGTCAAATTCTGTACTCTATTTTACTCATTGCTAACAAGGAATAATTTCATGGGGTCTTTGGGGTACCTTCCAAAATGATTTTTTACTATGGGTTTCCTAATCTTACACTAACAAAGTACCATAAATTTTTCAATTCTTCCTTCCACCATCATTGAATCTCATTAAGGGGCAACCTGATTTATATTAAATACCAACAGCCATCATACTCTTCTCTCATCTTAATAATTTTCTAATTATCTAAAAATGGGTAAAATATCTCTCTACCAGAAAACGCCACACATTTGTCAATACACAACCATGAATTTTGTTGAAAAAATTAACCATCCACATTCCATTACTAACCACCAGTCATCATACTCTGTTTCAAGTTCCTTCAACTCAGCTACTGCTTTCATTCTACAACCGTGTCGTTCACAAAAATCTATCTCAATCTCATTATCATCTTTCAATTTGCTACACACACCAGTATACCAAACCTTGTTTCTGGTATTTGGGCTCTTACAGCCTATCTCGTCCCATTACACCACATATACTGACATTAAAACTTCCAAACACTCCAGGACTCACTCCAAACAAATCTTAATGAATACCATGCTTTTCGGACAATCCTGTCAACTGACTTGAATCATTGTACGCTACTTTACTCATTACTAAGGGGGAATAACCATTTCAAAGGGACCTCACAGTTCCAACACTTTCTCACTTAAACATCTCCACATTATGGATACCTTCCACTCAACGACGTTTTTTCTATACCAAACGACATACACACCTCTTCACCAAGAAACCTTCAACACAGGTCATTTAATTGTCTTTCTCTCTGCTATTGCTCTCATTCAGGATATTTACGTAGCTTAAGACCACAGATTCATTCTGTACCAAACGTTTTTCACTTATTTAAGATCCTTCAGCCTTTCGCATCCCATCACACAACAAATTCTAATATCAACACTGCCACTCTCTCTTTCTCTTTAAACCACACCAATCAAAAAATAGTTCCATTCTTTGGGAAGGGGACATGACATTTACACTCTTTCACTATCAACCTTAACCTTACATCGCATTTTTATCTGCACTACTGGACACACGAACCTGTACTTCATATACTACTAAGGGGATCTGAAGTACCTATTACTCTTTTCACAATTTCCTCTATACCAAAGTCAAATTCTGAACTTTATTTTACTCATTGCTAACAAGGAATAATTTCATGGGGTCTTTGGGGTACCTTCCAAAAGGACTTTTTACTATGGGTTTCCTAATCTTACACATACAAAGTACCATAAATTTTTCAATTCTTCCTTCCATCATCATTGAATCTCATTAAGGGGCAACCTAGTTTATATCAAATACCAACAGCCATCATACTCTTCTCTCCTCTTAATAATTTTCTAATTATCTAAAAATGGGTAAAATATCTCCCTACCAGAAAACGCCACACATTTGTCAATACACAACCATAAATTTCATCAAAAAAATTAACCATACACATTCCATTACTAACCACCAGTCATCATACTCTGTTTCAAGTTCCTTCAACTTCGCTACTGCTTTCATTCTACAACCGTGTCGTTCACAAAAATCTATCTCAATCTCATTATCATCTTTCAATTTGCTACACACCAGTATACCAGACCTTGTTTCAGGTATTTGGGCTCTTACAGCCTATCTCGTCCCATTACACCACGTATACTGACATTAAAACTTCCAAACACTCCAGGACTCACTCCAAACAAATCTTAATGAATACCATGCTTTTCGGACAATCCTGTCAACTGACCTGAATTATTGTACGCTACTTTACTAATTACTAAGGGGAATAACCATTTCAAAGGGACCTCACAGTTCAAACACTTTCTCACTTAAACACCTCCACATTATGGATACCTTCCACTCAACGACATTTTTTCTATACCAAACGACAGACACACCTCTTCGCCAAGAAACCTTCACCACAGGTCATTTCAATTGTCTTTCTCTCTCCTATTGCTCTCATTCAGGATATTTACGTAGCTTAAGACTACAGATTCATTCTGTACCAAACGTTTTTCACTTATTTAAGATCCTTCAGTCTTTCTCATCCCATCACACAAAAAATTCTAATATCAAAACTGCCACTTTCTCTTTCTCTTTACACCACACCAATCAAAAAATACTTCCATTCATCGCATTTTTATCTGCACTACTGGACACACGAACCTGTACTTCATATACTACTAAGGGGATCTCAAATACCTATTACTCTTTTCACAATTTCCTCTATACCAAAGTCAAATTCTGTACTTTATTTTACTCATTGCTAACAAGGAGTAATTTCATGGGGTCTTTGGGGTACCTTCCAAAAGGATTTTTTACTATGGGTTTCCTAATCTTACACTTACAAAGTACAATAAATTTTTTAATTCTTCCTTCCACCATCATTGAATCTCATTAAGGGGCAACCTAATTTATATCGAATACCAACAGCCATCATACTCTTCTCTCCTCTTAATAATTTTCTAATTATCTAAAAATGGGTAAAATATCTCTCTACCAGAAAACGCCACACATTTGTCAATACACAACCATGAATTTCATTAAAAAAATTAGCCATCCACAATCCATTACTAACCACCAGTCATCATACTCTGTTTCACTCATTACTAAGGGGGAATAACCATTTCAAAGGGACCTCACAGTTCCAACACTTTTTCACTTAAACACCTCCACATTATGGATACCTTCCACTCAATGGCATTTTTTCTATACCAAACGACAGACACATCTCTTCACCAAGAAACCTTCACCACAGGTCATTTCAATTGTCTTTCTCTCTGCTATTGCTCTCATTCAGGATATTTACATAGCTTAAGACCACAGATTCATTCTGTACCAAACGTTTTTCACTTATTTAAGATCCTTCAGCCTTCCGCATCCCATCACACAACAAATTCTAATATCAACACTGCCACTCTCTCTTTCTCTTTAAACCACACCAATCAAAAAATACTTCCATTCTTTGGGAAGGGGACATGACATTTACACTCTTTCACTATCAACCTTAACCTTACATCGCATTTTTATCTGCACTACTGGACACACGAACCTGTACTTCATATACTACTAAGGGGATCTCAAGTACCTATTACTCTTTTCACAATTTCCTCTATACCAAAGTCAAATTCTGAATTTTATTTTACTCATTGCTAACAAGGAATAATTTCATGGGGTCTTTGGGGTACCTTCCAAAAGGATTTTTTACTATGGGTTTCCTAATCTTACACTAACAAAGTACCATGAATTTTTCAATTCTTCCTTCCAACATCATTGAATCTCATTAAGGGGCAACCTGATTTATATCAAATACCAACAGCCATCATACTCTCCTCTCCTCTTAATAATTTTCTAATTATCTAAAAATGGGTAAAATATCTCTCTACCAGAAAATGCCACACATTTGTCAATACACAACCATGAATTTCGTTAATAACATTAACCATCCACATTCCATTACTAACCACCAGTCAGCATACTCTGTATCAAGTTCCTTCAACTCAGCTACTGCTTTCATTCCACAACCGTGTCATTCACAAAAATCTATCTCAATCTCATTATCATCTTTCAATTTGCTACACACACCAGTATACCAGACCTTGTTTCAGGTATTTGGGCTCTTACAGCCTATCTCGTCCCATTACACCACATATACTGACATTAAAACTTCCAAACACTCCAGGACTCACTCCAAACAAATCTTAATGAATACCATGCTTTTCGGACAATCCTGTCAACTGACTTGAATTATTGTACGCTACTTTACTCATTACTAAGGGGGAATAACCATTTCAAAGGGACCTCACAGTTCCAACACTTTCTCACCTAAACACCTCTACATTATGGATACCTTCCACTCAACGACATTATTTTTATACCAAACGACAGACACACCTCTTCACCAAGAAACCTTCACCACAGGTCATTTCAATTGTCTTTCTCTCTGCTATTGCTCTCATTCAGGATATTTACGTAGCTTAAGACCACAGATTCATTCTGTACCAAACGTTTTTCACTTATTTAAGATCCTTCAACCTTTAGCATCCCATCACACAACAAATTCTAATATCAACACTGCCACTCTCTCTTTCTCTTTAAACCACACCAATCAAAAAATACTTACATTCATTGGGAAGGGGACATGGCATTTACACTCTTTCACTATCAACCTCAACCTTACATCGCATTTTTATCTGCACTACTGGACACACGAACCTGTACTTCATATACTACTAAGGGGATCTCAAGTACCTATTACTCTTTTCACAATTTCCTCTATACGAAAGTCAAATTCTGTACTTTATTTTACTCATTGCTAACAAGGAATAATTTCATGGGGCTTTGGGGTACCATCCATAAGGATTTTTTACTATGGGTTTCCTAATCTTACACTTACAAAGCTACGATAAATTTACCAATTCTTTCTTTCATCATCATTGAAATACATTAAGGGGTATCCTAATTTCTAATTTATAACAAATACCAACAGCCATTAAACTCATCTCTTCTCTTAATAATTTTCTAGTAATCTAAAGGTGAGTAAATATCTCTCTATCAGAAAACACCACACATTAGCCAATAAAACACCATGAATACCTTCAACAAAATGACCATTACACATTCCATTACTAACCACGAGTCATCATACTCTGTTTCTAGTTCCTTCAACTCAGCTACTGCTCTTATTCAGCATAGTTACCTATCTCAGGACAACCGTGTCGTTCACAAAATTCTATCTCAATCTCATTATCATCTTTCAATTTGCTACACACACCAGTATACAAAATCTTGCTTCAAGTATTTGTTCAGGTCTTTGGGCTCTTACATCCTATATCATACCATTACACCACATATACTGACATTGAAACTTCCAAACACTCCATGGCATTTACACTCTTTCACTATCAACCTTAACCTTACATCGCATATTTATCTGCACCACTGGACACACAAACCTGTAGTTCATATACCACTAAGGGGATCTCAAGTACCTATTACTCTTTCACAATTTCCTCTATACCAAAGTCAAATTCTGTACATTATTTTACTTATTGCTAACAAGGAATAATTTCATGGGGTCTTTGGGGTACCTTCCAAAAGGATTTTTTACTATGGGTTTTCTAATCTTACACTTACAAGCTACCATAAATTTTTCAATTCTTCCTTCCACCATCATTGAAATTCATTAAGGGGCAACCTAATTTATATCAAATAGCAACAGCTATCATACTCTTGTCTCCTCTTAATAATTTTCTAATTATCTAAAGGTGGGTAAAATATCTCTTTAACAGAAAACACCACACTTTTGTCAATACAACACCAGGAATTTCTTTAACAAAATAACCATTATCCTTTCCATTACTAACCACCAGTCATCATACTCTGTTTCACGTTTCTTCAACTCAGTTACTGCTCTCATTCTACAACCGTGTCGTTCACAAAAATCTATCTCAATCTCATTATCATCTTTCAATTTGCTACACACAACAGTATAATTAAAACTTTCAAACACTCCAGGTCTCACTCTAAACCGATCATAATCAAATCAATGCTTTTGGGTCAATCCTGACAACTGACTTGAATTACTGTACACTAGTGTACTCATTACTAAAAGGTTATAACCATTTCATAGGGACCTTGCAGTTCCAACACTTTTTCACTTGCATTATAAAAAAATCTACTACTAATTGAGTAATCAAGTAATTTTCTTCATAATAGACTTCCATGCAACATGTATTTCCATACATTTCCTTTACTAGTAGAAATGAAACACTATTACACAGGGTCAGAATTCTGTTCCAACAGCGATCTTAATTATGGCATTTCAGTTTATTTACTTACAAAAATGCACCGAATCTTAAATTTTTAAAACTTTTGTGTTAAACATTTTTGAAACTCATACTAGGTAGCTTAATAAATATCTACAGTCAGCACTTGTCTCTAGTAGTTGCAAAATCTCGTAACAATTTTGAACGTTTGTGTTATCCAAATTCACACTCCAAATTGGATCATTGACATCTTATGGTATACCAATACACATGTGTTTACCAACAACCCATCACAAAAACTCATTCAACGTTCTGCACTCCACACTTTTACTCGCTCTTAGGTTACTTATCTCATGACCAAAAGTATCTATGTAATCTATTGTCTGTTAATGTTACTCACACTATTGTACCAGCCTTAATGTCACTGATTTCCACACCTATAGCCCTTCACAACACATCACACCTTGTGATCACTACCACTCTCTCTTTCTACTCATTCCAGACGTTGGATCACTGTAGCATTGGTTTTTTGGGGTACATAGCAGAAGTGATTTATATTACAATATTTTAACACATTCACTTACACACCTGCATCTATAGTAAGGGGATACTCTGTGTATTTCAGTATATTACTTTTGCTAATAGCTAACAAGGAATAGCAACTGTATGGGGTCCAACGGGAACTACATTTCAACTCATTCACACTGCCTCACAACATTGCAATGTTTTAAATCCTTCTTTCTCTACAATTTCTCAAACTCATACTGGGTAAACTGATATCAAACATCAACAGTCACCAAACATGTTTCTTACAATATCCTCAGAAGTTTTCATAATGGCAAAAATGGGAGAAATACTAAAGCACAGCTTAAAATGAATCCTTCAACACCGTTGATACCTTATATTCAATGACATCTTATGCTACATGAAGAATCAGACAAATCTTGTTACCAACAGCTCCTCACACATAATTTAGAGTACCTAATCAGTCATTTCTGCTGTATCTAACACGATCTCAGTATCTTCATTTAATTTTTTAAACACTAGTATACCACACCTAATCTGACTTATTAGAACACCTGCAGCCTTTCTCATCACTCAAACCAATCAAAAATTGTATGCTTTGTGTGATACATATTATGTTTTACACATTTCCACTTAGAACACCTGCAGCCTTTCTCATCACTCAAACCAATCAAAAATTGTATGCTTTGTGTGATACATATTATGTTTTACACATTTCCACTCTGTCAAATTTAACATTACAGATCATATACTTTCACTGTTTAAGAAACTTACTTGTACATCATCTATTACTAAGAGGTTACTCAAGTACCTTGAACTCTTTTTGTAATAGGATTCCATCCAATGTGCATGCTAGGACACTTTCTTTACTATGGGTTTCTCTCCATTTCTTAATCTCGTAGCGGTTAACCAAATTTATATCTAACACCAACAGTCCCCAGCAGATCTCAGTCAGCAGTAGATTTCGAAGCATTTATCGTAAATTTTCTGTATCCGATAAGAGGGGTGAAATATTTATTTATACAAAAAAATGACAATTATTTAGATCATCCAAAACCTTTCAATCAACATCTTTTGCTACACAACCAAGGGTGAAGACATTTCTTAACCAACAACTTTTCACGTCCCATTACAGTTACCTTGTCAAGAACATCATTTATTTCTAATGTATCTTTCTCAGTCTCAGTATCATCCTTCAATGTATTACATACATCAGTACAACAAACCTAATTTCACATATTTGGACACCTACACCTTTTTTCATACCATGACACCCTCTTTCTCATTACTCAACACCAATCAAAACTTAATTCTATGCTTTGGGCAAGATCTATTATTATGACATTGCAACTCGTCCTCTTACATACCTTCAAAACACTGGAAATACCTAATTACTTTCTCAGCACCCTTTTTCAAACTCTGTTTCAACTCTGGGAAGTTTGTTTATATAAAAAATCAACACAGTCACCACAAGAGCTGCATTGAACCAGTCTTCAGACTGAAGATAACAACAATACAAATTGGCTCATCCAACACCATGGCTTTCTTTCACTCTATGACATCTTTTGCTATACAAAGGGTCTGACATATTTTACAAAATTTCAACTAATCCTTTTACACACATGCACAACATTACGATTGTCTAAATACCGTCTCTACAGCATTTCTCAAACTCAACTAAATGTATTAAACACCAACTTCACATCAAACAGGTTTTTTAACTTTATTAAAAACCTTATCAGGAGGATGCAATATTTCTTCTTTGCCTCACGGAATACCTATATTAATTAATACCTATAGATTCCAGAGTGTATTGGTTTTTCACTCATGTCCACAATGTATTGCAGTTATGGATGCATTTGACACATCATAATTCATTATTTTACTTTGTCCTCTACCCCACAACTCAAATGTCATTAAACACAAAAGAGACAAAAATTTCATGTTTGAAACGATTAAATATTCTTATTAGTGACTACTTTATAAACTGCAAACAACTGAGTAAAAAAAAAATACATGCACCTACATCGACCAACATAACAGTTAGCAGATATTATATATAAGAGGAAAGTGTAACAACCAAAGCAATATCAACAAATAATTTAGCCTTTTAACAGATCAACACAAACAGCCCCTACATACCTAAAACACACATGGATCTTACATCGAGCCATTTCACCAAATACTAACACATTAATGTTTCTATGTATTACCTCAAGATATCCACAATAGTCAATTCTAAATTTTGTAACACTACATATTGTAACCTAAGCTTAAATGATACTAAACATAAAGGGAAAACATTTGTTTTCATGTAACAAATATCTCACTAACCCCTCTTGATCATTATCATGCCTCACACTTACAAGCTCATAGTATCTCGGGGATATAACCTATAAAGAAATCCCATGCTGATTAACTGAATCATCAATTCATACACTTCCACAATACCACAAAATTTTCATAACATTCTATAAACCCTTCATCAAACTTAATGGTGAATATGAGAGACCTAATTATGAATAAACATCAACATTACCCTGATTCATACCTGTTAACTTTGCCACTTATACCCAAAAGGGATAAAAATCTGGTTCATAGAACACCTTAGGTACTTTTCATTCAGTGAATTACAAATATACATATACTTGGGTTCCTACTGCATCTAACAAGACATTTACACTTCACCACTTCTTATTGCTACATCCCCATACTTGCACTGGGTATCAAACCAGAAACCTTCTATGCTCATTTACCATCTCATCCTTTTACACTCCTGTACATTCCAGAACTTTCTCAATACCTTCTTTACACTATTTGTCAAAACATATAGTGGCTAACATCATATAAAATATACATAATCTTTACTTGAAAACTCATTCTAATTCATGCGCCATTCTAAGGGAAGACAAGTGTTTTAATACAACCACACTACTGTCTTATCAATCATAAGATACTTTTTTTTCTCTGAGGAGATTATTTTGTTATACGAAGAGTCAAACAGTGGTCTCTCTTAGATACAGCTTGACACAATATCGGATACCAGTTACAATCGTCTTTGTGTCTATCCTCTCAAAACTTTACTGTAACACCTTTCCCAGTCTATCAAAATGTCAAAAGCACCATGCCATTCTAAGAAACCTTTTCCATTCAATCAACATAGTATTTACTTTTGGGTAAGAAATTTTAAAACCTAACATGCATCTGTATTGACTCTGATCACCTACTCAACATTGGTACACTAAATGTTGTTAACTAGAAAAACTACTATTACAGCATAATAAAAGGTAAACATGCCCTGGCCAGTCAAGGGTAACTAGCTTCTCAAATGTTTTAAGTGCAAATCAAGTTAAACAACCCAGAAGTGATTAAACCATATAATCAACAAAGTTAACAAAGTAACCAATTCACAATGTCATAGGATATTGCACAGTTGTGCCTACAAGAGTGTGTGTGAAATGAAGAGTGGAGGAAAAACTAAGAAAGAGCAAACCTTCAATGCACTCAAGCTATTAGTAACCTTCTAAAAGCAAGCACTTGTCAGAAACTTATGTAACATCTAACTTAGTTTGTCTGACCAATTAATGCACAACTTGTAGCAGCATTACATCCAGGCAGTTATTTTAAATACTGAACTTTTAAATGCTGAATGTTTGCTTCCATGTATACCTAACTCCAAGTGCATTATTGCGAAGCAATGCAATCACTTTCTTTCAACACACTTCTGGTGTTATTTGGAAACCAGCAGCTCACAAATATTCAGTACATGATGCCTAGCTCACATTTAGTGTTCCAAGCTTCACTTATTCAATATTATCTCAAAAACCTATTGGTAGACTAGCTTCTTAATATAATTTATCAGTTCTCTCCTCAGAACAATTTGATATGTCACACAGCACACAAAATTACTCAACTAGTTGTTAGCCATGCAAGATAAAATGACCTCAAGATGTGAAACTGGAATACAAGCTGCCTGAATGAAGTTAAGCTGGGACGACTATTCTATTGACAACCAAATAATTCAGTAAAATCAAACATTAAGTTATGATTACATGTCCTAACAGTCCTATAATTTGTAATTTGTTTATCTACATGAAACTATATAGTGAGTGTACTACTCTTAACAGAAAGCTTCGTGAAATCCTTGCATTGCAATAGGCAGTAACTCAGCACCTAGATGTGCAATCCATATACTCTACATGATAATCACACACTTAAAATAACTACTCTGCTCCCCCCACCACCACCCCACAAGAAAAAAATGTTACACCTCACCTACATACACCCAGAGGTGCCACGTTTTGAAAGACACTATCTGTAATGGGGCCCTAACCCACAATTTGTTTCAAGAATTGACAGCAAGGATCTCCATTTGATGCTTAACTGGAAAGCTTGAAGATTATTATTTAGACTTTGAGAATAATACCCCTGGCAAAGAATATGTAACTTTAGAAAAAAACAAATTGACCTTTACATTCATTTGAATATGTCCGAAACAGACTAAAAATGTGAAAGAGTCAATTTAAGTACCACTGAATAATCAATTTACACTCAGTAATGACATAACAGCATGAATATTAGTGTGACAGATCGCAACCTTACAAGTTTATGCACCCTCAGCAAATTAAGTTATCGAGGTGACAATTTAGTGTTTGTATATATCACACTATATGTAGCAAACAGATTATAAAAGGTACGGTATTGTGTTATTTCTGAAAGTATACTAATTCATAAAATGACAACAAAAGACAGTATTGCCAAAGTACCGACATACATCGTAATTTTAGTACAGGCTCCCCTAACACCATAATATTCATGCAGAAATCTTGATAATTACAGGCAAATTGTGATACTTAGCATGTATGTACAACCTACCAAACACATCTCCATAAAATCAAAATTTCCACTTATATATCAATTTTTCATATTTGCACCCATATAAATGTTCCAATTTAAATTCAAAACTTTAAATGCTCCCCTAGGTATCAACTAGTTCCTACACACATTTCTTAGTAAATAATAATTTTCAGGATACAGTGTTCACAGCACACACTCAAGTTGGAATGAAATCAAGATAGTCATCTCATAATTGTACACTTTCTTACATTCAGGAAATAAGTTTGCCCTGAATGAAGAACAATGACAAACATGTAATTAAGATAAAAAATTTAACATCAAGGCATTCTTCTTATATGAATTGATAAATTGTAGTTGGGTCTAGCTCTAAATGCCAATTGCCAACTTGTTTTAAGAACACTATTGGACAAGCCAGTGTACAATGAGTACTGAATAATAAAAGAACCAATCACTCAAAATGCATTTTTTTCTGCTCTGTTCCCATAGTTCTTGTTGCTGAAGTGATATAGGGGCCTGGCTTCATTTCCAGTCAAGAACTGGGTGTTTAGTGTTTTATCATTATTAATTTCTTTATCAAGGACATGTAAAATTCACCAAAATGGCATCAATATAGAGAGACTTGCACTCTGCAACTAAATCCTGATGGGGATATCCCAGCCACTAACAACCATATTCATTTCAAATTTCATTGCTGATTCACATTCAAATATGAAATGGTTCTGTGTATGGCATTAGAAAAATATTCAGTATCATCTGTCTGAAATATTTTTTCAAGAAACATAATTGAGGACAAGGCAAAACTTTCAATCAATTTTTCCACTCTTTGCCACTAGCAGAATTCCTGCTTATAGGAAACTCAGTGGCAAAGAAATTGGGGACACTTCACTTTTAAAAGTAGTTCAGGGGGAGGGGGGTGAAACCTACAAGTTGAACCACAAGTTCACTAAGAACTGACAATGCTTCAGAGACAGCAATATATTTAGTATGAATGTATTCTCTTTATTGTGCATTGACTTATGTGTTGATAGCAATCATATGATCTTGCAAAAGTTCCAACAACTTCTGTCATTCCAGCATAATGACATAATGGTGGCTCTTACAGACAGTACCTGCCCTGTTAACTAGGGATGGGACTGTGAGGCACAGCAACTCAAGTGCATTTCTCCAACTGCCAGTGCTAAAACATTCTCGAGAAGCTCACGAGAGGTGGCATTGAGACGCAGCTTGCTGCTTAACTGCGGCAGCATGCCACACTTAGCATTGTGGCTTTTTTGCAATGCTTGCAGCCCACTGAATTGTCATTTAAATGTGGACATTGGACGCATGAAAGCAAAAGTCATGGAGCAGCCAGTAATTTATGGAAGATGTAGTGTAGCAAAAAACACAACAGACATAATAAGACGTTTAAAATTACACAATAAATCTAGCTACCAAATTGAGTTCACAGATACAGAAGTGCTTTCTTCAATTAATACAAGTCAAGACAGACTACCCAGCTATTATATATGTTACCCATTTAAGCCACATTAAAAATAAATTTAGTACTGCCAGAAATAATCTGCCAGTATTGGAAACTTTGATTTTTAATTTGGCTTCAATAACATGCAACATGCATCAAATTAAGATTAGCCAAAAGTTTTTAACAGAATGAGGGTATTACAACCAACGGTCAGTATTTCAGTTGTAAATTGTGGTGGCTGTGATACAAGTACCCTAGCTTTAAGCTGAAATAAGGACCGAAGCCTAGGTACATAACATTGGCTAATACAGTAAGCTCTGCGAAATTTGGCAACTGCATGTAACGAGTTTTTGGGTGTAACATGTTGTAGCATTTTCCTCTAAGTATAAAAACATGTGGAATGCATGTTTATTTTTGGTAACAATACAGTTAATGTCTCATGTAAGCTACATATCTTAAGAGTAGTCCCACGAGTTTTGTCTTCTGAGAATCATTCTACTACTACTATAGTTTTATAAGAATAAAGCTTTTATTTCATGTAAGATACATGCTCTTTAGTAACAGCCTATTATTTCTGGGGTTTTATTTATTTATTTATTTTCAGATAACTTTTTCCTTGCCATATATTTTGAATTCTCCCAACTAGGGATGAGGGGGGCTGACTGCAGTGTTGCAGGCTGCTCTTCAGCCATGGGTTTAATGCCAATTATTGATAGTGATGAACGTAAAGAAATAAGAGGATTTCGATTCCCCCCTTCTGGAGGTCTGAGAAACTTTTGCAACTACTTTCTTGCTTAATAATAATGATTTTGTTTCATGGGTAACAGTCCTATGATTTTGTCATCTGCAAAACATTCAACTACTACTACCGATTCAGTTTCTTCCTTGCAACTACGGAAGACAATAATGCAGTGTCCCTCATCCTCCAGAGAGCACAGCACTGATGACAACTCTGAGCACTCGAGAATTTGCCTTAGGGTTGCGTGTTTCTCGGGCGCACTTGTAGCCCATCCCTACTGTTCATAAAGCTCTACCAACATTCAAACCTACCCGAAAGCATAAAAGCCATCAACACAACTATTTTGATCAGTTCTGAAATCTCCAAACACGTACTGCTAATAATATTACAGTACAATTATACATATCCAAACAAAACCCTTCCGAACACATATCTGCTATACAATGCAAATGGAAATTTTTTTACAGCAGCATCTCTGAACCAACTGCCAGTTCAGGTGAAGTCAGATGCTTTTATCATCAAGAAAAGAAAAAAAAAATGATCCAAGGATTCTGACCAGTCAGATGCTTTTCTAATAAAGGATAAAAATACAAATTCACAATTATCGCAAATACAGAAATCCATTTAATAACAGCATCTATTCACTCATTAAGAAGTACAACCCATTCTAATGCATTCAATTTAGCAATGCCTGCAACTTCACTACGCCAGACTGTTTCTTACTATCAGTATTTGCAAGTTATTCCCATAAGGAAATTAAACACAACATTTAAAATGCCTTCAAGAAATTTTGCTCTCTCTCAAACTTATGCAAATCAAAAATACAAGCTGAAGCATGGTGCTTTAAAAATACTCCCAACAATGCAATAAGTGTGGTAGAAACTTTCATAAGCTTTCTACATCTGATAAATGATGCAAAATGTTTAAATGAACACTTAACCCTTGTCAATAATTTATACACCACAGAAGCATCATAATTGGTGCCAATGGGGAAAATTATAATACATGCTAAGCTCAATTCAAGCCAACATTATGTAGCAACTCAGGGCAAATATGTTAATAAAAGCTTATTCTACAATCCTCAATCCCAATGGACATCCATATACTAAATGCATATGATACTGTAATGAGACTTCATTGCTGAGTAAAAATGTCTCAAACATCACAAAAACAACTGACATGATCACCAAGGTTTAACAATGTTGCAGTTTACCACCCTATACCCTTGAATATGATAATGATTCAGGGTTAACCATGCACGGCTGGAAAAAGCATGACAGTAGGTTGACTCATCACACCAATAAAACAAAGTACAATTTTTCTGCCTTAGAATCATTAATATTATATTCTTGAAGTATTAGTACAGAAATTGTTAAGCCCCTGTCAACTGTATTATTAAATAGGCCAAAATTTTATTTAATTATAAGTAGTTAAGAGTACAGCACTAACTCACATTTAAACTATAATTATTATCCTTCAGTTGTATCGTTAAAAAAATAATGTATAGCCTTATGCTTGTTCAGAAACAGAAGGCTACCTACCACATTGAGTAGTAACTCAGGTAACTTCCAGAAACTTAATTTCACTTACAGCATCACAGGATGTAACTGCTATTATTATTCCTTTATGTATGTATATCACTATCTACTCCTGAAATGAAATGGGTATCGAAGTGTTCAAAAAGACCATAGTACATTCACTACTGTTTTGGCAAAAACAGATCAAAACTGCTAATACCTTCACACTCCTAGAAAGGAGTTTACACCAACCTGTGGGCAAAATTATAACTACTTCACACAACCCTCATCAATAGGATTTTCAGCTATATAATGAGTACATATATTGAAGTTTTATATAAGGAAAGTATTTCTTGTCTCACTTCCAACATCGAACTCAGTTCTATTTAGTCGTAACCCTTGCGCCAATTCAAAACATACCTTAAATAATGCATATGACATAAATGTTGTTAATCATGCACAGAGGGTTTAGAATCATAAAATACAATTATGGGAATATAAAACATGTCCTGTATAAAGATTATATATCCAGACAAATTCACTCTGAAATGCCATTCTTCTGACAAGTTATTTTTTTTATCAATGCAGTAACAGGGGAAAGCATTTATTTTTAGGCATAAAACATAAGACACCATTTTCTAATAAACAATAAAACTTATAAACACTAAAATGTGACAATTAATTCAGATCCCACAGTTTTAATCTGGGTGTGTGTATTTATCATACGGGCTATTGACTTTCAATACATCATATCACTGGGATTACCATCTTCAAACAATTGTATACCGATTTTAATCACAATGTTCTCAGTTTCAATAACACAATCACTACTACTAATGGAATCAATGAGTCAACAGCCCACAAATTATCTAAGACTAAGACCAGGAGCTAATAATAACAAATGTAGAAATAAAACTCAGTATCTACCTAGAAGATTTTCATCTGTAAATCAAAACAGATCCACAGAAACAATTTATTTTTTTATCTAATACTAATACACAATTCTAGCAACCAAGAAAAAGTAAAGTAACATTTCACGCATTAAAATAAACGGAACAGTTAAAATGCAAGACAAAACTGACGCAAAATATCAATCGTCACAGTGTGACTATAGTAGGCCTACCCGAAAAAATACATCAAAGTCAGTAGGATAAGTCAATTTTTTCTTTTTAATGAACAGATTTAAAAATAAAACTGGATAATAAGAAATGGGTAATGACTAAATTAGCACAAAACAGAATTTCAGCTATATGTACCACTTCCAACTAATGTTTACCGAACATCATGATCACTTACATTCATACAAGGCAGATAAAATTTGTCACTTGTGAGAATCACATTCAGCACTATTTAACAACACAGCAGGAATACAGCACAGAAATATGCTAAAACTCAGTTTGTCACCTCACTTCAACAGAAATAATTGATTAACAACTGTCTTATCAGAAAAACCACTGCTCTTCATGTGACGAAATCGAGAA
This sequence comes from Locusta migratoria, assembly GCA_026315105.1. NCBI lineage: Eukaryota > Metazoa > Arthropoda > Insecta > Orthoptera > Acrididae > Locusta > Locusta migratoria. Next base: position 273,013,471 of record CM048744.1, on the reverse strand, counting down.
ATCCCGAAACTGCATAAGTAGTTCAGGGAGGAGCGTGTTCATCTGACCGGCAGAGACAGCTAACACCAAATACGCTCTTACGTCGGAACAAAGTTTAGGCACCTGTAACATGCTACTGCAAGTATAAACGTCGAAAATCTTTCCTCGTGGTATATTTTACTGGAAAAAAAGGTTAGCATCTGAAGTGAGCCAGTGGAGGAAATTAAACATATTTAGTGTGAACCGCCCACACCCATGAAACCATTCTTAAAAGATTTAAGACATATGTTATATCATCACAAAACTTTCACATCTGCACAATTTGACATCTGTGCTTGGCACTCAAACTAGCCAACAGGCCACATATTTTGCAGCAGTCTTTATTCCCAGTGCTCCCAGGAAACAAAACTTATTTGGGTATGCATTCCAACAACTACCACAGAAGAATTATCATTCTTAAGGACATGAGACATACATTACTACATCATCTGCATGAAACCAGCCAATAGGCTAAAACTTTTGCAGCAGTCTTCTTAGTACTCCCAGGAAATATATAGGCTTTTGCTTCGGCTTGAATTCAACAACTACCACTGACGCGTTCACACTAAACGGCAACTCAAACCATAGCTCACTTTGTGCACATTCAAAAGCTATCACTGACTTTTTAAAAAGATTCCCACAGGGCCACTAACAACTGATACTGAAATAATTACAGAATTTACTTTTATATGGCCCGCTGTCAACTATAAACTGAAAAAAATTATTTTGTGGGAATCCAAATGGTTAAGACTTTTATACAAGAAACAAAAGAATCTGATAAATTTTCTTTTAATATAAACTTGATATTAGTATCCCTCTCACTACAAATCTTTCAGACTATAAGATAGAAAGACCTTGCTTGGAACTGAAGTTTAGAAAATCTAATGATCCAGGTAATAATGTAAAAACGGCAATTCTGAAACTAAAGTAACTTTTACTTAACACTTTTCATTCGATTGCTGATTCTCCTGTTGTGCCGAGTTTCCTGCTGTTCTGTGAAGATGGCCTATGACAGCACAACCCACCAGAGGTCTAACACCGACATCCACCTCGCCACACATCACCTGAATTTGAATCAAATGTGTTCATTGTGCACGTTCCAACAAAGCTGATAAATTATTATCTATAACTAAAATGTTACTTCTAAGAAAATAGTATCTTCTATACTGTAAATCGTAGCTTGAAAACACTTTTCCATCTTATTGTAAGCCAGTTTGAAAAGTAAATTGAACTGTAGAACATTTAACTAAAGCCATGCCTAGTCAAAAAAGAAATAAAAATGCTGTATCAATAATTATGACCTATAAAGAAACAGTGAAAAAAAAATCTCATAATTATGCGCAATCACACACCCACAAGACCAAGGTATCAGCTGGATATGAATCCCATGAAAGCGTTAAAAAATTCTTTTCTGTTCTAATGACTTCTCTTTAAGCATAAATTAACAGGGTGACATATTACCACACCTGTCACCTCAGTCTTGTAGTGACAATCGCTAAGAAAGTAAGTTAATACCTTTCTCAGCAAAGTCCCTTAAACAACTCAACAAAATTTATGACTAACTTTGCAAAGCAAATCTAGTCTTAGCTTGGATATTTCCTACTTTCAGAACGTTACTTTTGTAAGTGAAAACTACTAAGTCTCCATCCAAAAGAAATTTTCTAATCGCAATCCGAACTGTTAAACCTCTCATACAAGAAATTTAAAAAACAACTTTTTTCCATCTAAACTTTCAAGTAACTATCCGTCTCGCTACTTATCTTTCAGACTGTTTGAATAATTTTTCTTCAATTTTATAGTTCAGAAACTCAAAACAGGCTACTATAAAATCTTCAAAACTGAAACTAAATTAACTATTACTTAACACTTTTCATTAGATTGCTGTCTCTCCTGTTGCGCTGAGTTTCCTGATGTTCAGTGAAGACTGCCTACGACAGCATCAACCCACCAGAGGACTTAACACCGACATCCAACTCGCCACACATCACCTGAATTTGAATCAAATTTGTTCATTGTGCAATTTCCAACAATAAAATGGCATTAATAACTACAATAAAAACGAATAAAAACGTTACTTCTAAGAAAATACTGTAGATCACAGCTTGAAAGCAGCATTACACCTTACTGTAAACCAGTTTGAAAAGTAGTTGCGAACTGCAGATCTGGTCAAAGCAACACTCCATAAACTGGCTCGAAAAACAGAAGGAAAGAAAATGCTAATATCAAGAATAGAAACCTACAGAATCAGTGACCTCAGTCCATCTGCCAAAAAAGTTTCACGTAACAATGCAGGAACAATCGCACGCTAAAGACCGAGGTACCGGCTAGATATGAATCCCATGCATGGAGCAAAAATTCAATTTTTAAGATTCCATTCGACTTATCTACTACAGAAGCAAATATCAGGGTGACATATTACCGTGTCACCTCGGTCTTATAGCTATAGCTAAAAAACTAAGCAAATACATTTCTCTATAACTTCTTTTCAACATCTTCCAATAGAATTGAAGATATTTCGCAAACCAAAATCTAATCATTGATATCACTTGTATATCTCAGATATTGGATGAAACTGTATTTTTTAGACGAAGACTTTTCACAAATCAAACTAAGTCAGACAACGCTTTGAAAACCTGAAATTGATTAGCCATGAATGACGTTGGAAATTTTACTATAGGTTGCTTAACCACTACGTATACTCAAGTTCTAGACGGCGACATCCCACGACGATGGACCCCCAATGCAGCTTCCGACCGTCACAGCTCCGACGTCCTCCGCTGAATGAGGACGGCGACGCCAGGCTCCTCCTATTTATAGACTGCAGCAAGCACTGGAAATTTCCGACGCTCAATACAGCCAGGCTACCAGAACTTTCTACCCCCACCAAACGCTCGCCCCACCCATCCGCCGCAGTGGTGACGCATTGACGTAGCAGACCTTGCACGTAGCCATGAAGCCCCTACAAGCAGTCAATACAAGTAGCACAACGCAGTTTCCACTTTCCAGCAATTCTGCTTGCACTGCAGTTATTTCTCGCTTCATCTGCTTAATTATGGAATGATACATAATTATTCTGTGTGAATAAAAACAGTTGCCGTACTAGAAATATTTCTTGGAATATTTAAAGATTTTCACATGTTTCAAAATTATTTATCGGTACTTGTAAATCGACTGAAAAATTTTTTTTATTGTCGCTTGACATATTAAGTCTATTATATATGTTACATTGTAGTATTAATGCAATGAAAATGTCAATAGAATCCTTTATAAAGGGGGAACTCCTGCAGCAAACTTCTAAGATACCATAGCCTATTTGCCGCTGTCGAAACAATAAGATTCTTGCCGGATACTGCGTGAAGTTACGATATTCTTTGCTGGGGCTGCATTAATATATTCCATGCGCGATACTTATGACTTAAAGAATTTATGTTGCTAACGCTAAACAATTACAGCATATGTTCATACTGTGAAAGGAAACATGTTACCATACGTGCTGTTTCTATTTCACGACATACTGAACTATTTGATTTTTACACATTTTCCAGGATTGCACAAGCTTGCATTTATTTTCCTGTCTCTCGTTGTCAACGTCACAATGCGCAACCTTGTTCAGAGTTAACAGCATTAAAGTCATCAGTAAATAATCAAAAAACAACATTGTTTCTTTACGTCTAAAGCTCGTTACTACCCGGACATTGTATTTTGGTTTCGCATTATTTCCAACAAGTCGTTACATTGCTTAGACGCAAAGTTTACTGTAGAAAAAGCTCTCAGTCACGTGTTCGTAAAAGGCCGTCATGATACTAGACGTAATAATATAAATTACTGTACGAAAAGTCGGCCCTTTTCTTGTGGGGGCAGTGTATTATCATCTGTTTAACGAGAATAGGATGCTTTTCACATTAAGACCACAAGGGTACCGTTTTTTTTAATTATTATTTTTTCCTGTGTTGTTAGTGTTGTAATTTGTGAAATAATATCCTGGCGTTTCGTTTTACCATTTTGTCAAGGTTTATCTAGATTATTATGATCTTTAATTTACTCATCATAGGGAGCGATCTTATTATATTAATATAAAGAGAAATGCCAAGTTCACAATTTTTATGATTCAAGACGACCGATTTCAACACACGAGGTTGTCATTTTCTGGTCTTCTATAACTGGCATTAATAAGCAGTTACATGTCAATTGTAGAAGACCGTAAGAGGACACCCTTGACTGAGTATTGAAACCGGTCGTCTTGAATAAAAAATAAAAATTGCAATCTTCGCATTTCTCTTTAAATTAATTAGTATAATAGTATTTTAGAAGTTTCAAAATATTTGCTGTAAGTGATAAGCAGCCTAATGTTGCAAGAAGAACACTTTTTACACGGCCTCCGTACTTTCTTAGATGTCGGAATGAAAGGATTACTATCGGCGGCCTTTTTATTCTTCGCGTTTGTAGGCTACATTTACATGAATGATATTGCGGTCGGCAGGCTATACTTGGCTGATAGACGTGCAGTGACATAACACTGGTGACATTCCCACTAGCAATTATGGTTTGGTTGTAGGGTTACTGATGTCCTCTTTTAACGGAATATGTCTTCCTTCATATTTTTTTTATTCTTTTTTAATTTTTATTTTTTTTTCCCCTGAAAGTAGTCCGGGTAGGTTTTAGCAAAATGAGGGAATAGTATTGTAAAAATTGGTTTCCTGCTTTTAGAATGGGTAGTGAGTCAGCCCGTTTTCTAAATTTCAGCTGTTATTTATAGTTTTACAACTAGATGTATTTATAGTTTTACAACTAGATGACTCGGTGAACTTCGTTTCACTTACCTCTTAATGTAAACCATATTAATTTAAATCATATTTATTTTAAGCCCAGTAACTTTATAAAGGCATCATAAGATAGTCTAAGTATCGGCTCGATAGTGGGTGGAAAGAGTGAGCAAATCACGCACACATGTCCAGGGCAATTTTCATGTCACATTCGTGGAAGTTCATGGAAGATTTAAACGGTGATAAAAATCTGGAAAAATCGCAAGGAAAATTTAGATTTAAATTAATATGGTTTATATTGAGAGGTAAGTGATACAAAGTTCGCCGGGTCATCTAGTCGATCCTGCAATGCTTCGCAATTGCTAATGTGTATGCACTCTTGCTTTGAACTTCAAATGTGCAAAGTTTTATCGCAATCGTACGAATGATATTGATATCCCAAAAAAAGGAGCTCTTCCAGTTTTCCACAAATTTTCCTATATTCTGGCCAACTATTGCAAACTTTTACTTAAATCAAACCTTCCTCTCGCTTTGCACGTCGAATATGCAAAATGGTATCGCAATCAGATGAATGGTATTGATATTTCATAGAAAAAACTCTTTCTACTTCTTCTGAATTTTCCAATTTTCCGGGAAACTATTCGAAATTTATTTCATAAGAACGTTACTCTTTCTTTGAACGTCAAATATGCAACATTTTATCGCAATCAGTCGAGTGATATTCATATCCCACTGAAAAAAGTTCTTTCAGTTTCTCGCGAATTTTCAAATTTTCTGGGTAACTTTTCCAAATTTTTAGTTCATAAGAACGTTCATCTTTCGTTGAACGTCAAATTATCAAAATTTTGTCGCAATCAGATAAACTGTTCTCAACTTACAGTGTTGAGTACTATTAGAAAGACATTGAAAAAAGTACTTGGTTCGAATTTTGCGACTTTCGTTTTTAACTGTCCCTATTTTTCTTTTCACTGAAACCTTTTCCTAGACCATAATGAACAAAACAAAAAAAAAAGAATTACCCCTTTCTTTCGTGCGAATAGTCAGTTATAGTGCTGAATTCAATCAAAAACACATTCAAAAACGCACTTTCAGTTTTTCTCAAATTTTCCAATTTTCCGGTAGATTTTCCAAAAAATGTATTCCATACAAATCTTGTCCTGTCAAGCCGTACTCACGTGACGCTCTTACAACCATGTAACAATTGATTTTTATTTATATAAAAAATCGCTTTTGGGTTTTCCTAAATTTTCCTACTTTCCAGGCGACTTCCAAATTTTTGTTTGATCCGAACCTTCCTCTTACTTTTAACATGAAATGTACAAAAATTTATTACAATTGGACGAACGGTATTGATAAATCACTGGAAAAAGCTGTTTCAGTTTTTCCAGATTTTTCTCTTTTCCGGACAACTTTTCCATATTTTATCACCGTTTAAACCTTCCCTGGACTTACACGAATATTTTGCCAAATCGGTTCAGCCCTTCTCGAGTTTTAGCGAGACGAACGAACAGTATATTATTTTAAAAGGTGCGTACATGTACATGTCCCACTGGACTCGAGGAGGGGTAAATTTAGTAGGAATTGAGATCTGTACAAATAAGAATGTTAGTACAATTATCATGAGAAACAAATTTCTTTATTCAGAGCTTAACATTTTTGTGAAATTTTTCAGAACATGGCTGAATACATAATGGTAGTTTGCAGGAGCTGCACATAAACTTTGTTCGTGTCTCTTGCTTTCGTGTGCTGTACTGTCTGCATCGCCTCTTTGTGCTCCTTGTTCTACAATATTTTCCGAGCCAGATATCACAATAAAATTATGCCAATTCCCTTCCAATGCGTATTAGAACTCTAGTAATAAGGATGAAAACGCATTCTGGAGCGCTCTCGCTGCGATAGCTGGAAACCAGCTCCGTGTGCTGAAGTGGGATTCAGCCGCGCTGGTACGTGCGCAGAGAGGCGGCGCAGTCGTCTGTTCTGGAGTGCGCATGCGCAGGCATGACGTCAGGCCTGGTGACTCATGTGTGCTGCGACCGACTGCAGCACTATACCAATATTTCTCTTCGCACTGCGTGTAACGGCTGCGGAAGAATAGTATATGACGAATACTGCGGCTTACAGAGTCAAATAGCGCGCTGACTGGTAGTCTTGTGCGTTGTGTCTCAAACCTACCTGTGTGAGGCTCGTATTCAAATACCTCTGAGTCTAAATTTTTAATTTCTGTAAATAAAATTAATATTTTTTAGACGTTATATTTACTACCAGCATTGAATACATGCAGTTTGCAGCGCTGTTATAGATTACCCTGAAGGTCTTACTGTCAATACAGTATTAATTGATATTTAATTAAAGGCAATCATACAAAGGTTGACTTTTTATTTTAGTATATTTTGTTTCCTGTTTATTTTTGTAATATTGTAGCATACTGGTCAAATTTTACACGAGCCGCCACTGCAATTTACATACAAATATTTCGGAAACTGCAGTAATTCTGTGTTCTCTCCTAGAAAAAAAATCGAGTCAAAAGATAACCTTGCCAAAACTATCGCTTAGATCCAGTAGGTTTAATAAGAGCAAGCCAAGTGAAAGATGAGTGTAGGTCATGTGAAGAGTCGTCACAACTTTTGAACATTTAAGATCATCAGGTCGCTCGTGATTGTATTTAGTCTACATAAAGACTTTCAGTAACTTGAACCATCGTAATACGTAGGGGAGGGGGCAGCAATTACTTTTTATAAATCTCCTGAAAATATTGTCAAAAAATAATTATTAGTTGATTTTAGTCAAGTCTTCTACCTCATTTTTTTTTTTTTTTTTGTTTTTTTGTTTTTTCCATAACTATTTTAGATAAGGGTCGGTCGAATATTCGGTTTCGGCCCCAAATCAGCCGAATCTTCAGCTTGGCCGAAACTATAGTCCGTTCACCGAGACGTGGGACGAAACGTAAACAGTGTCACGTGAGCGACTACGATCGTTTCCAGAGAAAGCATTCGGTGTTCACGTGATACGAAGGGTTGTACAAAATCCTTGGCGCACGCTTTGCATCTGGTGGCGTCGGCTGGCTGCCGAGCTGGCGTCATAGCGGACCCTGAGAAAACTGGACAACAATGTAACGAAATAAAGCACGACATGGAAGATTCAAATCAAGTTACAATAATATTAAAAGTACGATGAAATTGAGTTCATTCCGTCAAAACAGATTTGTTTTCATACAGGTTGCTTACCCCATTCATACACAATTTTTAATAACATTCCCACTAATAATAATGGTAAAGGACGGCGAAGCAAGGTTCATTCTGTCAAACTTGAACTGTTTTCCTTGAGGTTTATACCAAACCTCTCCTCTACAATTTCCACATTTGACTTTCAACTAACAATACTACACGGAGGACGCACTTGTTCCAAACTTCTGCAGTCACTGTTTTTACTGCTTCTTCTTGCAATTCTTTAACTTTCGGCATTTTGTATGTTTTGTCTTTCGCTGCAACATAGCCTTTGATTTTGGCCCACACTTAGTCGATGGCGTTTAATTCACAGCGGTGCGAAGGAATTCTAAGAACAGTTTTCCCTGCATTCCTCGCCATTTCATCAATTGCGTATTCGTTGTACACTCTTCTGTAATTTTGAAATACATCTAAAAGTTATTTTTTCAACATACCGTCTTCAAAATCGAGGTTTTTAGATTTTAGCCACTCTGATATTTCTTGCTTATTGGAATTCGCACTGGGAATTTTCTTTTTTTTACGATAATGGTACGGCGCTTTATCAACAACAGTAACTGCAAGCCGAGGAAGAACACCTTAGAACCACTTCTCGAAGCTTCAACTAGTCTTTCAAGCGCCTTTAAAGACGAACTTACGACATCCTGAAATCGTCGCTGTAGAACACGCACTAACGAGCTCACACCTCAAATTGAGATGGCCACGCTGACTGCGCGCCCCCTGCCTTGTACACCCCTAGACGGCAGCGCTGTGGTCACGCGACTTACTGTGTTTACAGTACGTCTCTCGTTTCGGTGAGTGGAGTATAGATTGAGTGAATTTACTGATGAAGTCGGGTCGCGTTCGGGATGGATTCCGTGAGCGTAATAATTGTATTTTGTTGTTAATATAACGCACTCATATAGTGATATACTGTGTTTGTAACAATTGTACTTAAAGGAATGGGTTATCAAACTGTTATGCAGAGAAGCTTTATTACTAAGGTGGCCAACTTTTTTAAAACTCAATGCGGGACATTTCGAGGGTGTGAAGGAGGTCTAAGGTCACGTGACTGTTTGTGCTGGTTATTCTGAAACTATACTCCGTTCACCGAGACGAGAGACGTACTCTAAACACACCGAGGCGCGTGACTAGGGTTGGGCAAAACATGGTCGATCGCTCAATTTCGCTGCATCCGTTTCAGGTGTAAGGTCGTTGTGTGTTTTCTTATATAGCAGTGCTATTAGAAGCCAAACATTTAAAATTCATTTCTTTTAATACTTTCAAATGTTCAAAATGTTCAAAATGTTCAAATGTTTGTAAATCTATCGGACCAAACTGCGTGGTCATCAGTCCGTAGCTTACAAACTACTTAAACCTAGGTAAACTAACCTAAGAACAAACACACACACACACACCCATGCCCCAAGGAGGACTCGAACCTACATGGCGAGCAACCGCGTGCTTCGCAGCGAGACCCTTTAGACCGCTCGGCTACTCCACCGCGGCTTTAATATTTTATAAAAAGTTATTTTCTCAGAAAATTTCGCAACTCTGCATCTTCGCTTACCACAGGAAGCAATTTGTCAAATATTGAAAATTTCTTACGAAAAACTTTTCTACGTACCGCATTTCAGTCAAATTCATCAAGACGTTCTGAAACCTTCTGTCGTACTTCCATTTGTTTTTCTGACTGACGCCCTCTGTAATAATAAAAGAAAAAAAGATGAGCCGAATATTCAACGAACAATCTAGAACGATCTGAACCAACAAAGGCGAAGCATAATTGTTACGGCGACCGCTGGTCCGCAGCGGAAGACCCGGGTTCCATTCCCGTCCTGGCTCACACTTTCACTTGTCGCCATTCTTTAATTTCAATGCCCTAATGCAGCCGCTGTCAATCGTTTTCTTCCTAATCCTTTTTCATTCCCCTCCTCCATCAACAATTTACAAAAAACTTAACTTGTTGCAGCGACTGTACAATGAACTGTTTCTAGAGAGAAAAAAATCGCACTGACGTGTTTTACGGCCCACTTTAGATTCGTAGTTTTATGAGTTTTTGCAAACATTTTGGACCAAAATAATAATGTAAACAATAAAAAATTTATTAATAAAAAAATTACGTAGGGGCTGGTTTTGAAACACTGACCTTCACCGTCAGAGTCCAACGCATTGCCCATTACGCTACGGCCAACACTTAAAAGATCCGTTCTTCAATCTAATACTATTGATGGCCGTTAACTGATGCTAATAGGGCATTTGTAGACACTAGATTATCTTTTATCGTACGAAGAACGACGTGTTTTTGTTAATTCTTCAGTGCGCCATTGCTTTGAAATGAAAAAGTGTAAGTTAAAATAAGAAAATCATCAAATACGCAACGCAAAATGGCTTGTGCCAGAGAGAGTTCTGGGCGAGTAATGTCACGTGACGTCTGCGAAAGGCTGGTTTTCGTTAATTCAGTGGAGGGTGTCAAAACTGTTATTTTTGCAAATATCTCTCAAACGATGCGAGATAAAAAAAAAATAAATAAAATAAAAAATAAAAAAAAAATAAAAACCCATAAGGGAACAAAGCTGTAGAGAATCTTCTCCTCTACAAATTCGGTTATTCAATTTTAGCTTCATATGAACGGTTTATACGCAATTAAAATTACATTACAAATGGCCTTTTTTTGGTATTACTAACGTATTTCTTGTCCGAAATATTTGATAAAGCGAGGTTCTGGACTCTAGTAGCCAACAATTATGTATGTAAAATTTGGTGCCGATCGGTTGAACGGTTCGACCTAAAAAGTGGGAACACGTTACAGCTAGACAGACAACGTGAAATCGCCGTAATTTTTCCAAATATCTCTGCAACAATGCAAGATATGAAAAATACATAATAGAGCGAAGTTGTAGAGAATTTTCCTCTCTACCAATTAGGTTATTCAATTTTCGTGTCAGATGAACGGTTCGTTTGCAATTACAATTATATTACAAACTTTTTTTTTTTTTTTTTTTTTTTTTTTTTTGCATTACTACGGTATTTTTGTCCGAAAAATTTGAAAAAGGGAGGTTCTGGTCTCTGTCTGACTACAATTATGTCTGTAAAATTTGGTGTTGATCGGTTGAACGGTTCGTCTTAAAAACTGGGAACACGTTACGGGCAGACAGACGGACATACATCCCAAAATCGCCGTTATTTTTGCAAATATCTCTGAAACTATACGAGATATGAAAAAAACATAACAGAGCAAAGTTGTAAAGAATTTTCTCCTCTATAAATTCGGTTATTCAATTTTCGTGTTAGGTGAATGATTGATCCGTTATTTTTATTAAAATTTCGAGCTGTCAAAAAACGATCGCAAAGGCCCACTTTTAGCGTTACTACCGTAACCTAAATGGGCCAATAATGCGATATGAGGTATTTCAATTTAGATAAAGACAAGGGGGCGTGACGAACCAGAAGACAGAAGTTCAATTCGTTAGATGTATCACTCTGTGAAATATTATCTCGTGGATGCATAAATGAACAGAACTAATATACAGTAACTATAAATACTCAGTGCAGAGACATAAATTTAATCTGAATTACAAAGAAATACGGCACTTACGTATTGTAATGAAAGTATTAGGAACATTGTCTAAGATCAATAGCTTAATATTTTAAACTACACTATGTCCTCAATATTTATCCACGTGAACTCGAGGTTGGGTCCACCTATTTTATAATCTGGCCCACCCATGTGACACATAACTAGAGCCGGCACTGTACAGCGGAGAGGTATCTGTGGAGAGGCCAGACAAACGTGTGATTCCTGAGGAGGGGGCAGGATCTTTTTCAGTAGTTACAGGAACAACACTTTGGCCTTGTAACATCAGCTGACGTGGCTTTGCCATGCAGTTGCTGCGAATGGCTGAAGGCATGGGGAAACTACAGTCATTACTTTTCATGAGGACATGTATGAATTTATGATGATAGAGTCTTCTTGAATAAAATATTCCAGAGGTGAAATAGTCTTCCACTCAGATCTCCGGGCGGATGTCGTCATCAAGAAAAACAAAACAGATATTCTGCAGATGAGGGCGTGGAATGTTCCAACCTTTAATCGTGTAGGTAAGTTAGAAAATTTGAATAGAGAAATGGATAAGTTAAAGTCAGATATGGTGGGGATTAGCGAAGTACGGTGGCTGGATGAGCAGGATTTAAAGTCAGGTGAGTACAGGAGTAGATTTGATAATGAATGAGAAAATAGGAATTGGTTAAGTTACTACGAACAGCCTAGTGAACGTATTATCGTAGCAGAAATAGACATGAAGCCAACGCCAAACCAGACAGCAATTATTAGAATCGAAGGGTATGAAAAGGAAGCAGTGGTTGGGAAGGGAGGAAGAAGAGTTGTAGCCTTTCCCTAGTGTTGTTCCATCTGTACATTGAGCAAGCTGTGAAGGGATGCAAGGAAAAATTTGGAGAAGGAATTTAAGTTCAGGGAGAAAAAATAAACCTTTGCAGTTTGTCAATGACATACTAAATGTCAGAAACAGCAATGGACTTGGAAGAGCAATTTAACGGAATGGTCAGTGTCTTGAAAGGACTGTATGTCAGAAAATCAGGTGATGATGAAGGAATTACATTAGGTAAAGAGATAATAAATTTAAGAGATGAGTTTTGTTATTTGGGTAGCAAAATAACTTTTGATGCCCGAAGTAAAAAAGATATAAAATGCAGAATGGATATCGGAAGAAAAGCGTTTCTGAAGAACGGAAATTTGTTGGCTTCCAATATTAATTTAAATGTTAGGATGTCCTTTCTGAAAACATTTGTCTGGAGTGTAGCATTGTATGGGAGTGAAGTGTGGACTATAAAGTGTTAACAAAAATGTGATGGAAGCTTTTGAAATGTGGTGCTACAGACGAATGATATAGATTAGATGGGTAGATCACGTAACTAATGAGGAGGTGCTCAGTAGAATTGGAGAGAAAAGGAGTTGCTGGCATATTCTGATTAAAAGAAGGAGTAGGTTGGTGGGATACATTCTGAAATTCTGAGACATCAAGGAATCGTGAACTTAATTTGAAGAACGTAAGGGAAATAAAAATCGTTGAGGGAGACCGAGGGACGAATACAGTAAGCATATTCAAAAGGAGTAGGTTGCCGTTCATATTTTCAGATGAAGAGGCTTGCACAGGACGTGGTAGCGTGGAGAGCTGCATCAAACCAGTCTCTGGACTGAAGACCACAACAACAACAACAACAACAACATGGGTTTAGGAAACATTTATCATGTGGCACAAGTTTTTTTCCTTTTGATTTTGCGTAAATTTACACAGACAGCCATCATACTGTTAGTCGGAACTCTGATGTTATGTTTTGAAATATTTTATTCAGCACTGTTTTAAGTTGATTTACTGATAGGATCGAAGCCTATTGGTCATCAGCGCTATATAACAACAATTTCACTTCGCTTAAATCTAATTACTGTAACAAACAACTCAAAAATAGCAACGCTAACGAAGAGATACAAACACCCAACGAAATTTTACAAAGTAAATACGACGTCTTAGCTGCCCACGAGTCAAGTATGTCGGCGACAGGACGTAATCTGAGCTTGTCATGCACCGACCATGCTCCAGAATTATGTTGACATGCGATTGTTAGGGTAAAGTGTAAATGTCATTTCTGTATTGCAGGTTCGTCAGCAATAAACGTATCGTAATTGGGATTCCGGAATTTATTTCGAGGAGAATACCTACTCGCAACAACTATTCTGCTTTTCACTTTCTTTAGAAACGCGATGCGCTACGAGAACTATGGGGGGAAAACGACACAGCATCCCTAAGAACAGGTATGAGGTATTTGTATGTGTTGGCTCATAAGTCTAAATTGTTGGGGCCCGTGGTCTTTGGGTAAAGCGCTCGACTGGAAACCGAAGGGTCGCGGGTTTTTTCAGTCTGCACTTTGACCCATCCTTCACCTCTCAACGATGTGAGGAGTCGCCAGAAACGACACGTGGTTCGGATTCCACGTTAAGCTGTAGGTCCTCTTTCCCCGGTTGGATAACTGGGATGGGCTAGGGACATGCAAGTCGCCGAAGTGGCGACCAATTGAAAGACGTGCACCAGGCCAATAAGCCACACGAAATTATTATTATTTATTCCAAACTAATGTGTGGCTCGCCTAATATTCGCATCTGCCGCATGGAAAAACAGGCTAGTATATCTGTACGTCTGTTATGTTATTTTCTATGGTCTTCCGGTTAGGCTTACTCAAACTTTTTAGGTCATAGTACAGGGAGGGGATCCTGCAAAATGTGGGATAACTAGTGATTTGCGCTACAATGTAAAGGTACCGATATTTTAACTGCATTCTTTAAGTTCCGGTTTCGGCCGCAAATAATATTTCGATCGACCTTCAGAAAGGATTTAGTCATTGGATATTGACACTCGAGCCGCCACTGAGGCGGGTTCATTACCATCATATTAATATTAACTGTACTAGGAAGACAGTGCAATCTATATAATTTGAAAAGTGCTTTGCACAGATGAGAACAGAAAATACATCAAGTGTGTACGTAGTCGTTAAGAGTGATAAAACAAAGTAGATGTTTTCAAACGTATAACTTTGTGTTTCTTCTCCTATCAAGCATTGAAATCTCCAATTGTCGAAAATTGACATGATATCTTTTGTGTCCCAACTTCGTCGCCGCTTTTGTGTCCCAGCCTCGTCGTAGGTGTCGGTGGCCGAGTGGAATAAGACCGACACAGGAATAAGGATAGCCCGCTGGTGCAGGTACGGAGGGGAGCAGCCAGAAACTATAAACACTAGAGTAAATTAGAAAGAGATATATATTGCACAGAATGTAACAATACTTAACTTTTACATAGTACTGCAGAATGTTGCTACATAGTTGTTAGAGGCCTGCCTAGTGCCTGTACGATAGCAAAGTCTTCACTGGTGCCTATCTGATTATGAAGGTCCTAACTGGTTGCTATCTCAGTCTCAAGTGCTCGATGTCTTTCCGTGGTGGCCACGAGCGGGGTTGCAGCAGAGGGCGCTCGTGGCTGTCGTAAGAACGCCGCGCCGTGTGTGCATGGCGGCGCGCGGCGAAAGTAGGTGGCGAGCACTTTGTACTTGTGCGACACCACAATATCAACATCTGTCCTGCGTACTGATTGGGCCACACGAAACTAACAACGATTGGTGAAACCCCTTTGTATGCACATTCATGTCCGAATGCTTCATTTTCAGCAACGCACGCATACCGAGCAACTGCAGTGCGTCGACCTGGAATGGCCGAGCGTACTAAGTCGTCATGACACGGTGCGCGAGGCCGCTGCCGCCGGGGGTTCTAAAGCCCCCTTCGGCATGAATGTTGTGTTCATCCTTAGGTTAAGACATGGATGTTGTGTTCATCCTTGGGTTAAGCTAGTTTAAATTACATTAGTTAGACGTAGATCGTCGCTACATAACCATAGCAGTCGAAAAGCGACGTAAAGCATAAATAAATAAAAAATTAAAAAAAAAATAAAAACCTCTACAGTGCCACAACTCGTAGGCTGATAGTGTCGGCAGTGGAAATCAAAACACGTTACTAACGAAGTCTATAAATAACACTGTTTATTGGTATCTTTCTGTAATAGTAACTTTGTGTTCATTTCACGCTCTTACCACAAAAGTTGAGGTAAATTCCTAATTTTTAGTATCTTAATTCTGAATAGCTTGGTAGGGTGCCGGGTCGTGGGTTCCATCCCCTCTAAGTCCTAGGATATTTATCTGCTACTTTTCACTTCTGTCAGGTCTGACAATGGTGCTGATACGAAAAATGTCGAGCTGCACGAAGCCACGTTAAACTGTAAGTCCTCCAATAAGTGACTGTGTAAGCCAGCTCGAAGGTTGAAGGAAGGCAACGGCAAACAGGCAAACAGGACCATGCCTAGTAAAGGACTGATGTGTTCAAACCAATCCCCGGATTGTTGACTGTTTTAGCTTTTAATTTTGAGTAGCGACAAGCCTGGGCAAGGAAAACAGGAAATGGACAGATATATGGAGGAATAGCAGCTGAGCAGAGAGAGAGATGGAGGATTAGATTAGATTAGATGATTAGATTAGTTTTACGTTCCGCAGATCCATGTTGAGGAGATCCTCGTGGATGTGGAACATGTGAAGAAAAAATATTACAAGTTGAATAATGGATAATACTAATAATATAAATACAGATACATACATTTTTAATTTTTTTAATTTTTTAATTGTTTATTTTGTTTTTAGCTGATAATATAATATATGTGCGCCTCGGTTGCACAGTGGTACAGTGCCAGACTACAAATCCAAAGGTCGCGGGTTCGATCCCCGCCAGGTCCTCGGATTTTTATCTCTCACTTTCCACTTCTTTCACCTCTGGCAGTATTGCTCATGTGAAAAATACCGAGTAGCACCGTGGTTCGGAACCCACGTAAAACTGTAGGTCCCCCTATAACTGGCTGGGTAAGTCAGTTCGAAGGTCGGAGGAAGGCAACGGCATACCACCTCCAAACAGGACCGTGCCTAGTAAAGCACTGTGGTGTTCAAACCAATCTGCGGATTGTTGACTGCTTTACCCTTTAATATAATATATTATTTTCCTTTTTTTTGTTTAGCTGATAATATAATATTGTGCGCCTCGGTTGCACAGTGGTAGAGTGCCAGACTATAAATCCAAAGGTCCTGGGTTCGATCCCCGCCAGGTCCTAGGATTTTTATCTGTCACTTTCCACTTCTTTCCCCTCTGGCAGTATTGCTCATGTGAAAAATACCGAGTAGCACCGTGGTTCGGAACCCACGTTAAACTGTAGGTTCCCCTATAACTGGCTGGGTAATTCAGTTTGAAAGGTCGGAGGAAGGCAACGGCATACCACCTATAACAGGACCATGCCTAGTAAAAGCACTGTGGTGTTCAAACCAATCTTCGGATTGTTGACTGCTTTACCTTTTTAAATATAATATTACAAGCTGGTAATATAATGGAAAACAGAAGGAGGGGAAGAAAGATGTGGTCAGAGACACGGGTTGGTTATGATGGGGTGTAGAAGGAGGAGGTAGATAGAGGGAAGGACGGGGTGGAAAGAGGGAAGAGAGGGGGAATAGAGGAACAGAATGTGGAAACGATTGCTTTTCTCAAGGGCAATCATACGTCACATGCTTCACATTCACTAAATCATTTGACCTGTACGTCTGTGACGAAAACGGAGAAACAAAAGTCTCAGTCAACCCCAAGCAAAATAGAATATAGAGAGACGTCCTTATGCTGAAAAAGTGAAGCCTGCTCAGGCCATATTGCTAAGTTTTAGAGAAGTGTTCGTATTGTAGAGCTAATGTTTTATGTCAGTTAAAAGGGGGATAAAACTTCCGACGATTTTGCCGTGATGTACAACGTGTTAAAAGAGTGCAAATTAGCCGTTAAAAAGTAAGTTTTCAAATATATTATGTATTTATTACTATTTATTGAAGAAAGTATATTATTTGAAACTACATACTTTGCAGTGACTGTCAGTTCAATGTATTAACGTTAAGATGATCGACTTAACGCATAGTTTTAACAGATGAATAGCATTCCAAAACTGACCAAGATGGCGGACAGGCTTCAGCTGGGGTGATTCTATTTACACTTCGGTAAAATCAGACGTGACGTAACTATGACGTATCCACACGATCGACGTCCAGAAGAGCGGCGCATCGACTTTTGCGATCGGTCGAGACGCTGGTTTTGGGTGGGACAAAATGCTTAATTCGACATTCTTTCTGAACTACATACTTTTTTCCTTTGTAGTTTAGTGACAAAACTAGGCCTTACTTAATATTGGTATCATGTTTTGGAAAGCACTGACGGAAATTTCAGTAAATGTAAATTTAAAATTATGTCAGAAATAACGCAGACCGAGCCTTAGAGAACGACAACTTCACACATTTTCAAAGAAAAGAACTAGCATGTTGCAGCAACTTGGCGGTAGATGAGTACCCAGTTTTACGAAATGTGTTACCTGATGTTCGCAGAGCCTCTGTAACAAATGACTGTATTAATATACAGCTTAGTTGATTTATAGTTTCGTCGAAAACATACATATACCTACGACGACTATATGTTGTTTTTGTACGTCGCATATTTTGACATGTCCAAGTACACATTGTCGCTTCATAGCCTGGTAACCGTATTTTGTCCTCGTCGTTTAACGAAGACTCCGTACTACAATGCAACTCGGTAGCATTTTTCGCTCAGAGAAAAAGTTTCCATTAGTTTTAAACACAACCTTCACAAATAGGCCACGATGACATCAGATTTGCCGAATAACGTTTCACAGCTCATGGTGTAGGTCCTTTTTCGGAAAGTTTATAGCTTCTTACTTTCAAAAAAAGAAAGCAAAGTTATAGCTTCCGAAACTGTAATGAATATACCACTACCAACTGAACATATTATCAGCTACTCCTTTAATTCGTCTGCTACAATTGCAACAGCAGTTTTGCGTCTAGAACGACCACACAAGTCGATCATGGCTTCAGTCGTCTTCGATAGTGTGGATACGTCATAATGACGTCACGTCTGATTTTAACGAAGTGTAAATAGAATCACCCCTTCAACTGACGTATGTGCTCGGCATAGATAATGCCATCTCCTTTTATTCTAACCTCCTTGGTTAACCCACTGACTTCACAAATAGTAAAGAATGATTTTCACGTTTATCTCTTAAACTCTCCTTTCATTCCTTATAGCCACAGCAATCCAAAGCAAATTGTTGATTTGACTGATACGTACTGAAGAGCTAAAGAAATTGGTATACGCGTGCGTATGTAAACAGAGACATATGTAAACACTCCGAGGGTGGCGCACGGTCGGCAGTACCTATATAGACAAACGTGTCACGCAGACGTTAGATCGGTTACTGTTGCTAAAATGGCAGGTTTTCGCGATTTAAGTTAGTTTGAACGTGGTCGTACTGTCGGAACACGAGAGATCCGACAGATCTCCGAGGTAGCGATAAGGGCGGGATTTCCCTGTACCACCATTTCACGAGTGCACCACGAATATCTGGAATCTAGTAAAACATCAAAATCTCCGACATCACTGCGGCTGGAAAAATATCCTGCAAGAAAGGGACCAACGACGACTGAAGAGAGTCATTCAACGTGACAGAAGTTCAACCCTTTCACAAATTGCTGCGGATTTCAATCCTGGGCCATCAACAAGTGTCAGCGTGCCAGCCATTCTACAACAAAATGATCTGTATGGAGTTTCGGAGCCGAAGGCCTATTCGTGTACCTTGCTGACTGCAGTACAAAAAGCTTTACACCTCGCCTGGGCTCATCAATACCGACACTGGGCAGTCCATCTGACGAGTCTCGCTTCAATTGTATCGATCGGATGCACGTTTATGGGTATGGAAACAACCTCATGAATCCATGCAAATGAGCATTGGAGTGTTCAAGCTGGTGGAGGCTTTGTAATGGTGCGGGGAGTCTGCAGTTGATGTGATATGGGGCCCTTGATACGACATCGACAGATGACTCGTACGTATGCATCAATTCCTATCCATCGTGCATTCCAACGGACTTAAGCAATTCCAGTTGGATAAAGTTACATCCCACTCGTCCATAATTGCTATAGAGTGACTCCAGAAACACTGTTCTGCGTTTAAACATCTCAAATGTCATCAGATCGTTCATATTCGAAAGAATATGAAAGCGTGCAGATTAAACTGTAACATGCACAATAAATATTGGATCTGTGTTAGTCTCTAAATTACTAACGTTTTAAAATTAACATAAAACTGATTTAAATGCTTTTTACTTTGGAATACAAATTTATTCAAAATGTTCAAATGTTTGTATAGCTTATGGGACTTAACTACGGGGTCATCAGTCCCTAACCTTACAAACTACTTATCATCTAGCTTATCCTAAGGACGGCACAAATATCCATGCCCGAGGGGGGATTCGAACCCCCGACCGTAGTGGCCGTGCAGACCGTGACTGAAGCGCCTCAGTCCCCTCGGCCACTGCGGCCCGCACAAATGTATTTGACTGGGCCAAATTCAGTGAAATTTCACCGCGTTATTAACAATTTTAGAATTCTGCTGTTACACAGATACTAGTATAAAAAAAAATTCTGGCCGCGGGGGAGTGGCCGAGCGCTCTAAGGCGCCTTGCTGTGGAGCGCACCGCTGCTCGCAGTCGAAGGTTCGAATCCTCCCTCGGGCATGTGTGTGTGTGTGTGTGTGTGTGTGTGTGTGTGTATGTGTTTTGTCCCTATCATAAGTTATTTTAAGTAGTTCATAAGCCTAGGGACTGATAACCGTGGTAGTCCCTTAGATCTACAAACATCTGAAAATTTTTTTCAAAAAATTCCGCTTCTCATAGAAGAATTTCGCTACGGTTGGCAATGATGAACTCGGTCGATAACGTGTAAGGACCGTCCCCTACCACCGTCGCTCACTATCGATTCGATGCGAAGGGCTGCCACCCCGTCTCCTCTATCCCAAACAGACTTTCTCAGGGAAAGGAAAAAATACAGTGTAATCCAATGGTTTTCTTTCAAGAAAATGATTTAAAAGTGAATGTTTTATTAATGTGCTTGACTTTTTAACAAGGTTGGAACTGGAACATTTAATGGCTATTTAATAGTCGGCATTTGTCCTGAAAAATATTAAAAATTCACCGAAACACTATGTCTTAGCTCTCCCTACAGTGTAATATGGGCGCTTTTGCACTCGGCTGATAATTTTTTGTGTCTCGCTACACATTTTATTATTGGCCGATTCCTCAATCGTCCATCTCATACTCCTATGTGAACAGCGTTGTCAAAACAAACATGTGTGACTGACCGATCTAGAAAACGATCAGACGCGTCTAGTCTAATAGATTTCTCTCAGCTGTTATCGGCTCAGTAGCATAATCTATGGCAGCACCTTCAAAAATAAAGAACTGGTTTTAGTTATTTAATATAGACAAACTATGAAAGATAGTAACACATTATGCAAATCACCAAATAAAGGAAATCGCAAACTTTTATTTTCGCACAGATACTACACCATACAGCCATATGATAACCATGCCTCACTAGAGAAAAATCTAAACAGCAGTTCATTTTATTCTCAAACGAATCATTAGGTCCACGATTATTGATTCAACAACTTCAATAATTCATTTTCTCAGATTCTGAAGAGAAGCTACATAGGTGGAGCAAAGACACTAACATTTTTGTAGCCCCACAGCAAAGAAAAAAAATAATTTGTCCGTATCTTTGAAACAACCCCACCTAGCAACAAAAAACCAACGCCATTTTTCGGCTCACGTTGTGCTATGCAACTTCTGAATTGATGTGATGGACAGTGTGAATACAACGTGACATGACGTTGACGTGACGAACAGTGTGAATTGGCCTTATATCTTCGGTTTCCCATACGAAAAAGTACAGCTACATACAGCACGCGAATCAACCAATACGTCGAATCTCTAAAAACAGCGTAGTTAGCGGATTCATCCGTATTTTTACGAATGTTTTCTATAAATACACATACGACTGCTGACATGTTTATAGTATAGAAATATGGCGGCGAGATTTCAGTGACACCAATGATACTGTATATGGCATTGCCAGTCTAGTAATATATGTCTGTGGGAATACCATGCACCTACAGCGTGTTTAATCCACATCCACTACGCCAAAAACTAAAACAAAATAAAATTGAAACTTGATTTGTCATTCTGACACTAAGTTGTTGCGTTGGGTGCGTTCAGAAATATACTAAAATACATATGATTTAAAGTAATATGGTTTATATTAAGAGGTAAGTGATACGAAGTTCACCAGGTCATCTAGTCTAACAATAAATAAGCACTTAAATATACAGCTCTAAAATCGGCAGTGCACTGTATTTATAATGTGAAGCTGATATTTTTATAGGTCGATATAACTATATAAAGATACTTTTTTCGATATATCGAGATTTTTTTATCAGTCCGATATTCTTGCACTTTCCAACTATCTGATCTGGACACACCATTTTGGCGGAAATACGTATTCTTCTGCCAGTGGTTACAGAAAATATTGAATAGTGAAATCTTTGTGCAGTTTGAAAACATGCCTTATCGTGGAAGTGACTTGCCACCTAAAATTGGCGATATCTCGTCAGATATAATATAGAAGTCATTGACCCTTAAAATCGGGATATATTCGAAAAAAGGCCAAATATATATCGTGCGTAACAATATAAAAGTTTTCGTTGGTTCCAGAATCTGATATAGACACGATGATTGTAAAATAGTAATAATAATATGTAAAAGTCTGTAGCCGGGCGCAAAATACTCTTACTGTACAACCTAATGCCTTCTACCACATGGCCATTCTCACAACTTCTTACTAAAAACATTATTACATGCTGATTTGTCGATAGTTGACATTTGGTTATAATAAATTTCACCAAACATCGCTTGTCTTTCATAAACCTTCAACGCGCGAAAAACAACTCTGAAGCGCAGATATTGCCTTCAGGGAGGCTTTGCGCGCAGGCAACGTCAGGAAGGGGAACTAGCTATTGTTTTGCGTTCGGGACAATTGGAGCGTTTCCGTCAGAGTCTGAGTTACATAGAAGCCGGTACCTTCACCGTTGCAAACGCGCATATTACTAATGACGTTTCCCCTCGCCCCTTCCTGCCGAAGGAGCCAGCCCTCTTTAGTATGGGATTATAGTGGAACGGTGCAACAGAGCAGAACACTGCGAGTGCTCGCCGTCAGTATGTGTGTTGTCTTTAAATTAATTTAAGTAGTTTGTAAGCCTAGGGACTAATAACCATGTAAGTTCCATAGATCTATAAACATTTGAACATTTTTTTGAACTTCACCTCAGGGCAGGTGTCGCAGCGCTGCTTCGCTTCCAGGTATGGTGGGGCGAGGCAGCTGCGCGGCCCACGTGTCCGAATACTGCCGAAGTTCCCCGACGAGCGGGAAGAGGCGTTCCTATTGAACTCTATCAGGGTTGCCATACGTACGAGGTCCCTCGTACAAATACGAGATTTGAGGTCTACTGTAGAAGGTACGAGGACAAGGTCAACCTCGTACAGTTATCTACGAAATTCCGACATACCAATATTTTTTTTTCCTTGCTGTCCGAATCCGTAGTCTAGTGATCAGTGTTCATTCTCATTTAACCTCAATTTATAATGCCCTATTGCAAATCGTTGATACTTCCAAAAGTGAAATAAAATTGTGTGACCGTAAGGGACAAACTTTTTTCTGATGGCAGTATTAGCGTAGCATGCTGACGTTGCCCTAGCCCCTATTGTTCAGACCTTATACCGGTACGCTCGTTAAAGCAGCTGCCAGTTTCCAGCAAGCTGCGTATGCTTAGAGCTATTATAGAGTTTCAACAGCATCTCTGCGGGGGGGGGGGGGGGGGGGGAACGCGGCAGACCGCCCTGGGCCTCCGGTCTTGGGGAGCCTCCAAATACCTGGAAAGGACTTTTTTTTTTTTTTTTTTTTTTTTTTTTTTTATGAGCGCGCTTGGCATCTCGTTCTGCTGAGGCTTCCAAATCTCGAAAACTATTTTTTCAGACTGTCCTGTGCTTTTCGTCCTGGAATGGGCCACCAATTCTGTAACCAGGTGGCATTGGCGAGACGAATAATATTTGCAAAACAAGGCGGTTATAGAATGAACCTCCTTGGTGGAGAATTTGTGTTTAGAAAAAATGGCCTCTGTAACATTTTATTTGTTTAATTCAAAATTTGTAAATTACCTGCCTGCTAAATTCACACTCATTTAATGTCTTATTTTTGATTGAATAACATTTTAAATCCTTGACATTATACTATTTTTATTCGCATTAATTAATTTTTTTAAGAAACCAGGATAATGCTCTGCTACGCCTCCCCCCTCCCCAGACCTAATGTTCGAGGTTTGATAGACAAAATACGAGGTTTTTTAGTTGCTTATGTATGAAGAAAGAAGTTTTTTGGATGGCAACCCTGATCTCTTTACTACCTGGATGTTGAACTTTAGTTGTCTGAGCGTCCCAGCCATTGCTGTTAATATTTAGTTTCTTGCAAATTCAGATATGACTGTTTTGAAATATGACAAGAAAAAGGGAAGAAAATACGTTTTGATTCCGCTCCCACATTAGCCTATTAAATCGCATATTGACATGAACTTCAAATAAAGAGGTAAGTAAGTAATTCTTTGTTACGTAATAACTGGGAAATTCGCCTGTCAAATTAAAATATGGCGAGCAACGCGAAATAGAGTGTAAAACATATGAATGTGCGGGCACACTGCAGTTCTATGCTCAGGGACCAGAGTTATACAGTACATCCAGTTTGCTCACCGACTATTACTCTCACAATGTGTTGAAAGACGTCGCTATCAAAAGCTCATTGGCTGGTGATCATAGAAAACAATGCCGCTGCATATTATTTTTATTTTCATTTCTTCACCAAATCTTGTCTTTTTTATTTTATTTATTTTAATAGCATTTGTACATCTTTTCCAGAAAGAAATAAAACGCCGTACAGTATATGACGACTATATGACTTCAACATTGCCGGCCGCGGTGGCCGAGGGGACTGAGGCGCTTCAGTCACGGTCTGCACGGCCACTACCGTCGGGGGTTCGAATCTCCTCTCGGGCATGGATATTTGTGCCGTCCTTAGTTGTAGGTAGTTCATAAGTAGTTTGTAAGTTTAGGGACTGATGACCCCGTAGTTAAGTCCCTTAAGCTTAACAAACATTTGAACATTTTTGTCTTCAACATTTCTCTCATTTGCCATCCATTAATTACGTCACAAGAGTTTATTTTCACAGATGGTCACATCTGTGTGACCCCTACCCTGGTGTGACGTCACACAGTTATCAGTTTTAAATTTTAAAATGTTTAAATTAATACACCACTTCTAAAATAACTTCTACATTTATATAGAGTAGAGAAAAATTGGCTCGCGAAATTTTAATCCTGGACAGCTGATGCCAGTAGGAACCAAAATTACTAATGTTGTGTGGGTCCAAATCAAAAACATACTATTTTTTAAACTCCGATTGGCCACCTTGGATACATCGCGATCTCCCGCGTGTAAAGCTTCGCGGTCATGCGTTGTCCAGAGTATCCAACACAGAGAGATAAAATATGGTAGTCTCTCTCTCTATCTTTGATCCGATATAAAGGCAATCTCACGGCCAATCGAAGCTCGTGAGGCCAAGTTTCCCTAGTTTAAAAATGGTGCGTTTTCGACCTTGTAATTTTGGTTCCTAGTGGCATCGGCTATCCAGGTTTAAAATTTCGTAAGACAATTTTTCTCCACCATAAACTCTCTTTTTCTTTCACGAAATCAAGACTAAATAAAATAGTGTAGAACATTCACAAAATACAACTAATCAAATAAACGATACAAAATTTAAATAATCTTAAGTTCATTAACTTTGAACCAATTCCTTTATATTATGACATACTAGTATCATTGTTCTCGATTTTAGGAATTTTAGTATCATACAACGAAAATGCAGCTAATCATTTATCAAACAAAGAATTACCCTGGTTTATCTAGCTGCGACTCTCTGAGGATGAATTTTGTTCAAAATCGAATGTTTGTCAAACTATGGGACTAAACTGCAGTCGTCATCAGTCCCTAGGCTGAGAAACTACTTAAAATAACGTATGCTAAGGACGACACACACACACATACACACACACACACACACACTTGCCTGAGGGAGGGCTGTAACCTCTGGCAGGGAGAAGACGCAAATTTCGAAATAAGACACCTTATACGAGAGTAATAGTTTGCATATACACCACATTTATTTATTTATTTCACGATCAGTGAATACAAATCCGCCCGCAGTGGCCGAGCGGTCTGCCGCGCGCCAGTCACAGTCTGCACGGCCGCTACGGTCGGGGGTTCGAATCCCCCTTCGGACATTTCGTCTTTAGTGTAACTTAGTTCATAAGTAGAATGAAACTTTCACTCTGCAGCGGAGTGTGCGCTGATATGAAACTTCCTGGCAGATTAAAATTGTGTGCCGGAACCGGGACCTTTGCCTTTCGCGGACAAGCGCTCTACCGACTGAGCTAACCCGACACGACTTACGGTGCCGCCTCACAACTGCACTTCCGCCAGTACCTCGCCTCCTACTTTCCAAACTTCACAGAAGCTCTCCTGCGAAACATGCAAGACTAGCACTCCTGGAAGAAAGGATATGGTAGAGACATGGCTTAGCCACAGCCTAAGGGATGTTTCCAGAATGAAACTTTCACTCTGCAGCGGAGTGTTTGTAAGTTTAGGGACTGATGACCCCGCAGTAAGTTCCTTAAGCTTAACAAACATTTGAACATTTTTGAATACAAAGCACGCCGCGCCGCACATGAAGTGAACCTTCTAGAATCTCGGAGCGCATCCTGAGCTCAATGACAAAATTTTACACCGTAAGCGACTTGATAGTACGGGAGACTGTAGTCGTGACTGTGTGAATTGTGTGCAAATGTTTGTAAATCTATCGGACTCAACGGCTTGGTCATTAGTTCGTAGCTTACAAACTACTTAAACTAACCTAAGGACAACACAAACAACCATGCCCGAGAGGGCACCCCAGCACAGCGCCCCAGTGCGCACGGCTAAAGGCTAGTTTACACGACGACACCACGTTTCATGAAACTGCGCTACTGACCAGTGCGCATCCGCGGAAGGTGTTCGCGCAACTCGTTGGCGAAAGTAAACAGTTTCGGCACCTTCCAACTTTGGCGAAACTGATTGCTCGTTTTTTAGGTTAGGTTATAACTAATACAGAACAAAATGCAACAAAAAGGGGGGGGGGCGGAAGAAGTAATTGGGTTTTTGAAAATATTTGTGACGCATAGGTGTTTGTGCTATTTTAACGATGAAAATTTCAGGAATAAGCAGCGGCATGTTAGTGCTCTTGAAGCAATTATTGGTGAATTAAATATTGATGTGTTGCTAATTGGTAAATTGCAGATTAAAATCCATTCAATTCGAAATACCTATACAAACTAACTATGGCAATTGTGAATTTCGGAACATGGTACAGGTATTGTAGAGACGAATATCTACTTGACAAGAAACGTAATACAATTTATAATTTCAGTTCTGGTAACAATGCTTCACGCGTAACTGTATCTTGTTTCTTTATTGCATTACTTACTCTGTTTAAAGGGAACATGAACTGGTCTGGTGACATTCTAAGTTGATTAAAATAACTTCTAGAGTCTTCAATCACAATTTCTTTCAGCAAAGTCGCTGAGCAATCGATCTGACGTCTTGTTTTAATCCAGTCACGAACCCAAACACGTTTCTTATTCTTTTTATGTTTAGTCTTATGCAGCGGCTTCACACAGAGAAGCAATAGCTCTGCCACAACTCTTACAGCTAGCAAAAATTACATTTTACGGCACTCACAAAACAACGAAACTGAAGTGTATTGTATTGGCGCCGTGTCTACAGACATACACGAAACCTGTTGCACGTAATTCATTTCGTGCAACGAGTGTCGCAACCTAGTGTCGTCGTGTAGACTAGCCTTAATCTGTAAGCTTGGGCCGGCCGCGGTGGCCGAGCGGTGTGCGGCGCGCCAGTCACGTTCTGCACGGTGTTCGAATCCCCCCCCTCGGGCATGGATATTTGTGCCGTCTTTAGTATAAACTAGTTCATAAGTAGTTTGTAAGCTTAGGGACTGATGACCCCGTAGTTAAGTCCCATAAGCTCTACAAACATTTGAACATTTTTTTGTAAGTTTGGGAACTGATAATCTCAGTAGTTAATTCCGATAGATTTACAAACAACATCCTCCCTCGGGCATGGTTGTGTGTATTACCCTTAGTGTCAGTTAGTTTAAGTAGTTTGTAAGTCTAGGGACTGTTGACTATAGCGGTTTGATCCAACAGGTTTTCAAATGTTTGTAGTTACACCCGGGCGGTTCGTACGCCAGCGGCAGCAGAGCAGGCAGCTGCTGTTTCGCACAGAGGCAGGTGTGCAGTTACGCCGCTGAACAGCTGCGCCCTTTCCTGCCAGCCAGCGCCTGCAAAGGACACACCTGGCGTATGGCGTTCTCCCATATGCTGTTGCCAACCCCCTAGCTCGCGCGGGGCCATATGCAAAACACCAGTTTCCGCATCCTCGCCTCACCTCTAAAGCTCTGTATATGGAAATTATGGCCAGCCTGCCAGCGGCAGCCATGCTGGGCCTACTCCGCTGCTGCTTACGCACCGACCGCTACAACGTTTCCAGCGCTTCACAATACTTATCAAGCGATTTTTGAGAAAACTATTCAGTGAAAAGAATTAGTTTTTCACGTATTATAGTGTGATATATTCACTTGATAATGATCTCATTTTCTATCCATTATTACTTCTAGCTTCCGTGCTACATCAAATTAAGTAAACTACTGCGCAAAATTTTTAAAAGTTTGTAGACGAATAATCGCATTGCGTAGACTTTTCGTATGGTTGGTTTTAGCACATACAATGCTGCGGACGAAATGTAGGTAATATATCTAAATTTTATTTAAGGTTGAGAGTAGAACAGTAACTATTTTCATTCTCGAGATACAGGGTGTTATATCCGACGGACAGATGCGGGAACTTAGCATAGTTCTGTCCATGCGGACCTGGCTACTCTACGAAATACTTATCGTCCGATTTTAAGAAAACTGTTTAGTTTGTGTCTCCAGATCTAAAGAGTACACCTACAAATTAAGACTGACCTGTACCGTAGCCATATATTCGAATAGACCGCGAACATCTCGTCATCGGAGCGTAGTGTAAATTAAGAAAACAATTGAGATTATGGATAAGTTTTTGGTGAGTATTTTCCTGCGTATTATGTACTCATATCTTACATGAACTACGAAAAATGCAAGGGGAATCCACTACATGAATTTTACCAAAAACTGAAATTAAAGATGCCTTTACAACGCCAATTACATTTCAATGACTAATATTTGTCTTGTTTCAATTATTTGTTTCCTGTAAAGATACACTTAATACATGAAAAAGAATGAGATACGCTTGCTGCAGGTACTGTATATTAATTTCATATTTAAACGAGAGTCTAGTTCACTCACTAATATGTCCAAAATTTGTGTGTTTTCGGCGACTACCTGCAGATAAAACCAACGACGTGTGAATAATTTAACCTCACGACATTATGCAGGAATTTTCTTCACAAGTTCGCTTCTGGACTCCTACTTTTCTCTGACGACTTTCATCAGTCAGACTGCTCATCTTCCTGCATTTCTGATGTCTAATGGAAATACTACAATGTTTACCTCCCTTCTTTGCTTCTTAAGAACACCCAATAGTACAACACTGTGGCATTATTCAAACCAAAACATACAAATATTCACAAGACTTCTCATGGCAGCCAAGTAACGTATAGGACCAAGATGGCAGAAAGAACCACGTTACTGGATTTCAACCAATCATGAGCTGCAGACGGCGGCAAGCGGCGCGGGAAAGGATGGCCATACTTTTCCTATAGAGAGCTTTACTCACCTTCCCGCCGCCCCCTCCTGAAGAGGTTATACATCTTCGTACTATTATTATAGGAAAATAATTTACCGTAGAAGGAATCTTAATAAGCATGTCAATTACTAAAATAATAAAAACTAACTTGGAAATCGCAATCCTTCCAATTTAATAAAATTCTAGATTTAGGTTCACACGTGTTGTTCAGGATACACATTTACATGTTTTCAACTTTATACATGCTCTGTGTTTATAAGAAACTAGCTAAACTCCTGCTGCTTCGCACGTGTAGACTGGACGGTTTGCATTGGTTGTTTCTACTTCTACATATAAATTTTCGTAGATTTAGCGTTAAAAATGCTTTCCTAATCAAGTATTTTGATACAAATTGCCACTCCCTATTGCACCATTGTTGGCAGAATTCAAAACATCCCGAAACGCATTTTCTTAAATTATAACCACGGTTCCAAACCCAAATTTTCACATTTCTAGCATCAAAATAGTCTTAGTAGCACCCTTAAAAGACTTTCCCTTATTTCACCTGCTTAATGGTTGAATTTCCAAAAATATCGAAACACGTGTTTTTAAAATTCCAATCAGAAATCTAAATCGGAAGTTTTGTATTTCTTCTTCAAAATTGCCTGAATAGCAATGTATTTTCAAAAAAACCGTTCATCCCCAATTTCACCCCCTTAGAGATGGGAATATCGATAAATCGCTGATTCCTACAGTGTAAGATAAACAACATCTACAAATTTCCAGTTTCTATCGTCTGTAAATTCACTTTTCAGCGCCGGTTTCTGACTTTTGGAAACGGATCGAGAACGCGTAATTTCTTTCTTACGCTTTGGCATCTTTCTAGGTACTTTTACTTTTGAAACTGCAATATGCACTTATTTTTCTTTATTCATACGCTCGCTGCAGAAAAACAACTGAAGAATGTGCATCAAGTTTCGCTGTATATAACCTCTTTGCTATTATAAAGTCATCGCTGGTCTTCAGTGCGAATTTTATTTAAGCTGACGACTTTCAATTACTATATCATCCACCCTGTTATAGCTATCGACACGGAACTGCTAATACTGCTGTCAGTATTTTGATCCTAAGCACTACAGTTGTCTTTCCATTGTTTCCATTGAGATTATTGGTGTATTGCCAGTGTAGTTAATGCTCAGTTAATGTATGTCTGTGTTTCCCAATGTTTTATCTTTGAGAATCTGTTGATCGTCGTATTGCTCCACATTTTACGGATTTTTGTTCGCCACACTCACTCACCGTCATACACCGCGACCAAAACACCATAGTGCACACCACGAACCTAAAGGTTAAACTCATGCATAACTGCCGTTGGTCTGCAGTGAATAATTTTGGCTACCAAGTGAAATATACGGACACAAGTCCCACGTTCCATTTTTATATATGTATATTGATTAAATCAGTTGTAGGTTATAAACAGTATGGGTCTTCTGCCTTACACACTTGACAAAGACATTTTTTCCTTTCTTTTGGACGAGGAAATTCATCAGTAATAACTTAAAAACTCAATTTTGAAATTACGTCGTCTTCCACTTACAACATGTAATTTGTTGCTTCTGAAATAATAATATGAAAATAAATTTTGAAATTAAATTAATTTTACTATTTCCGTGTCCCCCGCCATAACTCAGTGGCGGCGTCGCTGACCACCACTGCAAAAGGACTAGGTTCGATTCCCGGCAGGGGACTTGGAGTTGTGTGTTTGTCGTCATCATTAATTTCATCATCATCGAGACGCACGTTGTCGATGCGGCGTCAATCAAAACACTTACAGTAGGCGGCCGAACGCCACTAGAGATATCCCGAGCAATAAAAGCCATACGATCCTTTTATTTCCTATTTCCTGAGGTAGCATGTCGCTATGATACGAGCAGATACGAGTCGGGGTTTGGTGCAGACAATAGGGATGGCGGTTATCGCTCAAACAACCGGTTTTCGGTTATACCGGTTCTTTTTTTTGTGTCCCAACTTCGTCGCCGCTTTTGTGTCCCAGCCTCGTCGTAGGTGTCGGTGGCCGAGTGGAATGAGACCGACACGCTGGTGCAGGTACGGAGGGGAGCAGCCAGAAACTATAAACACTCGAATAAATTAGAAAGAGATATATATTGCACAGAATGTAACAATACTTAACTTTTACATAGTACTGCAGAATGTTGATACATAGTTATTAGAGGCCTGCCTAGTGCCTGTACAATAGCAAAGTCTTCACTGGTGCCTATCTGATTACGAAGGTCCTAACTCGTTGCTATCTCAGTCCGAAGTGACCGGTGTCTTTCCGTGGTGGCCACGAGCGGGGTTGCAGCAGAGGGCGCACGGTCCCGGAGTCCCTCTCGGTGACGCTGTCATCTGCGGCGGTGACAGTGGCGGCGTCGCGTCGATCTCCATCGGGACGATCTCGTAGTCCGGGGACGAACGATGTGGTTGTGCTCCCTGGCGGTGAACTGGGTCTGGAATCAAGGAACCGGAGACAGGATCGCGCGGCCTGTGCAGGCGCAATTGGTTTGCGTGGCGCCGCAGCTCCGACCCTGTGGAAGAACGTACAACATACATATTGCTACCGAGCACGCGCTGAATGGTGCCCGGCAGCCATGTCTTCTTGTTTCCAGCAAACACCCTGTACAGCACCGGCGTAGAAACCTGAAAACGCGTAGCGCCATACGAACCGACTCGGTGCATGGGAGGCTGCAGCAGGTGAAGGAGAGTGCGGTGACGGCGGCCGTGTAGCAGCTCGGCAGGAGACGGGCCGTCACGTGGCATGCACCGATACGTAGACAGGAAAATTTGAAGAGCTTGCTGCCTGGAGTGCTGACCTTTCATCTTTTCCATGTGAGACTTGAATGTTCGAACGAAACGTTCTGCTTCACCATTGGACTGAGGGTGAAAAGGTGCGGTGGTGATATGCTGAATGCCATTCACACGACAAAACTGTTGAAATTCCGCACTAACAAACTGAGGTCCATTGTCACTGACGATAGTTTCAGGCAAGCCTTCGATGCAAAACACTGATGTTAAGGCACTGATTGTACTAGACGCCGTCGTTGAGTTCATGGCAATCACAAAAGGAAACTTGCTGAAAGCGTCTACAACAATTAACCAGCGCGTATTCCAGAATGGTCCGGCAAAGTCAATATGTAAACGTTGCCATGGTCCCTTGGGGCGTGGCCAGTCTGAGAAACGCTGTGGAGGAGCCGCCTGATGCTCCGCACAAACTGTACACTGTGATGTCATGCTCTCTATCTGAGCGTCCATACCAACCCAGGTACAATGACGTCTGGCCAATTGCTTTGTCCTAACAATGCCCCAATGTCCTTGATGCAGGAGGCGTAACACTTCTCGTTGCAGGGAACGAGGAACAATCACTCTTGCTTGGTCGTTGTCGGTATGCAACAACAGTACACCCTGACTTAAAGATAATGCATGACGTTGTGCAAAATAACGTCGAACCAGAGGCCGATCAATGTCTTTGGCTCTGGCAGGCCACCCTGAGCGAACAAAACGTGCTACCACACTTAGGTCTGCATCCGCAGCTGTTTCCTGTGCAACCCGACGAGAGTTCAAAGGAAAGTCTGCGACAGCGGAAGCATCTCTGGAGTCTATCTGACAACATGCCATTTCTGAAGAATCAAATGATACATCCTGGCCAACCGGAAGTCGGGAAAGTGTGTCCGCGTTGGCATGTTTAGTGGTAGGTCGGTACAAAATCTCATACTGATAATTAGACAATATCAAGGACCATCTCTGAAGCTTTTGTGCCGTACGTGGCGGAATCGGCTTTGTGGGTGAGAACAACGACGTGAGAGGCTTGTGGTCTGTCAACAAATAGAATTTTCTGCCATAGAGATAATGATGAAACTTTGCGACGCCGTAAATGATTGCTAAGGCCTCCTTTTCTATCTGACTGTAATTCTGTTGCGTCGGCGTCAGTAGCTTGGATGCAAAGGCAATAGGACGATCGTGACATCCAATACGATGTGAGATTACAGCGCCCAGACCATACGACGAGGCGTCAACTGCTAACACTGCAGGCTTCTGTGGGTCAAAGGGAATCAAACATGCATCACTGAGGAGTGCAGACTTTAATTTGTCAAAGGCAACCTGACAATCTTTAGACCATACAAAAGGAACATTCTTCCTACGTAAGTGATGCAGTGGAGCTGCAATCTGAGAGGCATTGGGAATAAATCTGAAATAATAGTTCAGCTTCCCCATTACTTCTTGCAATTCGTGCACATTCTTAGGAGGAGGCAAGTCTTTGATTGCTCGAAGATGTGACTGTAAGGGATGGATTCCTTGGGCATTAATCACATGGCCCAGGTACTCTATTTCAGTTTGAAAAAACGAACACTTTGCTTTATTACAACGTAGACCTGCTACAGTCAACACTTTGAAAAGGCACTCCAGGTTTGCTAAATGTTCTTCAACTGTACGTCCGGATACCACAATATCATCTAAATAGTTCGAACGACATGGTACAGAAACTGTCAGCTGTTCCAAAAAACGCTGAAAAATAGCGGGAGCGGAAGAACTGCCAAAGGGTAGGCGTTGAAATTGAAAAAGGCCCATGTGAGTATTAATGACGAAAAACTTTTTGGACTCGTCATCAAGTGGAATCTGTAAGTATGCCTCTGCTAAATCAATCTTGGAAAAGAAGCGAGACTGTCCTAATTTGTCCATAAGTTCCTCAGGTCTGGGCAGGGGATAAGTGTCTACAATTGTTTGACTGTTCACTGTTGATTTGAAGTCCGCACAGAGACGAAGTTTTCCTGTCGGCTTGGGTATAATTACTATAGGCGAAGCCTACTGACTCGCAGAAACAGGAGAAATCACCCCACTATCTTGCCAACGTTTAAGTTCCTCGGCAACTGCATCACGCAAGGCGATAGGCACTGGTCTAGCTTTACGAAATTTTGGAACTGCAGATTCCTTCAAAGTTACATGTGCCACGAAGTCTTTTGGACAACCTAGTTCCGGCGAAAACAAGTCACTATATTTGTCACACAATGCATTGATTTTATCCTGAGGCACTATTGACGAAATTTGAAGCACATCTCTTTGAATTGATAAACCAAACAAGTCAAAAGCATCTAGTCCAAAAATGATCTGCGTAGATTTGGCCTGAAGAACAACAAAAGCAACTGTTTTCGTAACACCTTGAAAAGAGGCAGGCAGGCTACACGTTCCTAGCACGGGAATATTTTGACCTGTATAAGCTGTTAACACTTGTTGATACAGCGATAATTTTGGCGAACCCAGAAGTTCATAAGTATCTTTATTAATTAAGGTAACAGCGGAACCAGTGTCGAGCTGAAATTGCACAGTCTTGTTGTCAATGGAAAGAGTCACAAAAAGTTTTTGCTTTCGGCGCTCTACAGGTGCGCGAATGTGGGCAACGTCTGCTACGGTTTGTTTACTGCGCTTGCGCGGGCCGCGTAGTGAAGGAAGCGGCGCAGACTCGGCACGCAGCGGATTAACCACACTGTCACTAGATGACACTACCGCCGGATCGGCGTCCGCGCAATGCGAAGCTACTCCAGATGTACTAACTACTGCACTACACTTTTGAGTAGCTACTTGGTGTCTATTGTCACTAGCTACACAGTACTGGGCACTATTACAAGGAGCAGTTGCAGAAGGCACTATTTTCACTACAGGAATGCACTGTTCATAGTCATTTTGCTTGTCCCGAACCCTTGTCCGTTGCACTGTTTTACGCGCTCGTCGGCGCTTGCTACGTGGTGCACTATATAGTTTTGCCATAGGCGCAGAACTACTTTCTTGCAATGGAGATCCAAGGAAAGCACTGTTCAAGTTTACAGCGTGTATGACATTTACAGAATTAACTGTTCTCGCACTCCGCGAAGCACTGATTCTAACGTTACTGTTCTTTGAGTTTTTAATTTGCATACACACAGACTGCACATGTCCCGATTTGCCACATTGATAACAGGTTGCGTTGCGACTAGGGCAATGAGCACGCTTGTGGCGAGACACACACTGGGGGCAAGATTTACGTACATTTTTCTAAAATGAGCGTTGGCGCCCATTATTCAAATTACTGTGTCTAACACTACGGGGCGACCTTTGCGTCGCACTTTTAAACTGGCTACTGTTCACTGTCTGTTCAGCACGGCCGGTAGAAAAATAAGAATCACTAGTGCTATACTGAGAACTACGGCTAGGAAAGCGTCCGTTGCGGCGCACTGAATTAACACTGTGGCTTTGCATTTCTACATCTGCTAAGTCAAAGGTATCATGCGCTTCAATAAGCTGCAGTACACTGTCTAATGAAGGGTCAGACTGTTTCAGAATTGCTGCTCTAATTCTGGGGTCCTGAATATTCTGCGTAATCGCATCCCTCAACATCACGTCACTATACGAAAGTCCACAAGAGCAAGCAAATTTACATTGGCGGGTTAAGCCCTTCAATTCCGTAATCCACTCTTGGTGTGACTGCTGCGGTAATTTTTTAAGTCTGAAAACTCGGCACCGTGCCGCAGCTACGAGAACTTTTCTCTCATAATGAGCATTTAGTGCCTCTACTATTTGTTCAAAGTCTACATCACGCGGAGATGCTTGCGGGAATAGTTTCTGCAGTAATACGAAGGTTTTGGGGCCCACCACGGACAATAAAAGATGCTTAACAGTCTGACCTGTAAGTTGATGAGCCGCGACGAGTTCTTGAAACTGTGCGAAGTAGTCGCTTCATTCTTCCTCACGTTCGTTGTACTGGCGAAAGGTAGGAAGCGTTGCGGCGGCAGGTGTGGGCTGCTGAAGCGGCGGCTGTTGTTGTTGGTTAGTTGCTTGCGCCGTGAGCTGGGCCACCGCCTGGAGTAGCTGGGTAATTTGCGCCGTCTGTAACTGAATAATTTCCATTAAGTTTGGGTTCGGGGTAGTGGCCATGCTGACCGATTAGGCGCCGCGTATACAAGTAAATTAGTACAAAACACAAATGCAAGATAAATGAGGACGCTCTGCAACAAAAAAGTCCACAAAATACGTAACAGAATATGTTCCCCCAAAAATTCTTATATTAAGGGTAGGTGGGCGGGAGCAATTTCTGCGTGCTCCGACTGCTGCTGTCTGGCTGCTGCAAGCGGGCTGGTCCAAGGTTCTATCACTCCTCGTCGCCACTTTTGTGTCCCAACTTCGTCGCCGCTTTTGTGTCCCAGCCTCGTCGTAGGTGTCGGTGGCCGAGTGGAATGAGACCGACACGCTGGTGCAGGTACGGAGGGGAGCAGCCAGAAACTATAAACACTCGAATAAATTAGAAAGAGATATATATTGCACAGAATGTAACAATACTTAACTTTTACATAGTACTGCAGAATGTTGATACATAGTTATTAGAGGCCTGCCTAGTGCCTGTACAATAGCAAAGTCTTCACTGGTGCCTATCTGATTACGAAGGTCCTAACTCGTTGCTATCTCAGTCCGAAGTGACCGGTGTCTTTCCGTGGTGGCCACGAGCGGGGTTGCAGCAGAGGGCGCTCGTGGCTGTCGTCGTGAGAACGCCGCGCCGTGCGTGCATGGCGGCGCGCGGCGAAAGTAGGTGGCGCGCACTTTGTACTTGTGCGACACCACACTTTTCATCTCCAGTTTAAACGCACCGTAAAAACTGCTCAAGATAACCGATTTTTTAAATAACCGGTTTTCAGTTTTTTGTTGCTATTATTTCCAGTAGAGTTCGACCGAAACATATTTTGCAGCTGAAACAGAAATCGTTATCTTCAGTTCTTCTAATTTCGGCCGAAACCAAAACTTAAGAAATTTAGTTAAAATTTAGGAAAATTTACGTTATACGATAAATCACTAGTCATTCCATATTATTCAAGATCTCCTCCCAATACTACGCCTTCTTGAGTGTGTGTAAGCCTTGCCAGGAGTCCGTAGAAGACGATATACGAAGCATACAGATTTACTGTCCTAGTATTTCAATCCGGCAGTTGCGAATATTGAGCAAACCACTCAGTAAGTTGGACTTGTGAACCAGCGCTTACGAATAGGTCGTTATATACACAATATATATAAGTTACAGTCAGTAAATGAACTTCAGTCAGTGCTGCAGAAGTATTTCGAAAAATAAAGTCAAATGTTTGTATAGTGTATGGGACTTAACTACGGGGTCATCAGTCCCTAAACTTACAAACTACTTATGAACTACTTACGAACTAGGGCGGCACAAATATCCATGCCCGAGGGGGGATTCGAACCCCCGACCGTAGTGGCCGTGCAGACCGTGACTGAAGCGTCTCAGTCCCCTCGGCTACCGCGGCCGGCAAATAAAGTCACCGTTCCGACTAACAGTATGATTGTTGTCAGTGTAAATTTACGCAGATTGAACTATGAAAGCTCTGTACCACATGATCAAAGAATGTTCAAATGGGTGTGAGTTCTTATGAGACCTAAATGCTTAGGTCATCGGCCCCTAGACTTACAAACTACTTAATCTAATTTAAACTAACTTACGCTAAGAACAACATATACACCCATGACCGTGGAAGGAGGGAGGACTCGAACCTCCGACTGGAGCAGCCGCTCAGTCCGTGACGTGGAGCCTCAGACCGCACCACATGATGAATGTTACCTAAACCCATATTGGTTATTAAAAAAGCCCCTTGCTTTCAAGGAATCACATTAATAAAACTTGTTAGCATAACAATGTGATAATACATTAAAAGTTATTATTCTAAGCTTACATAATAGGTATATGAATTGAATTTACCTTCCCTTCCAAGAAAAATTTTGGATGCTTTCTCCTTAAATGACACAGCGTGTTTGTAGTACCTCCACCCATTTTCAGCTTTTTAAAGCAAATGGAGTATTGTACTTCACTGCTACCGTACTTTGTGAAGTACTTCCACACTCGGGATGGTGCCATTTAAGACACAATCGATGTCTGGCGACAACAACAAGGATCTGCCGCATGACCAGACGGAGGCAAGTCTTCTACACTGCCGGTGCACGCGCGTCGTCTAATAGACCGCGCCACACGGCAACAGCTGCATCGATGCCTCAATAGCTGCACCAGTCCTAAAGTTCTTATGCCACGCATTTCTGACTGCCGGGATTGTTATTAAATTATCACTGATCACTTTTCTTAGTTTCTGCGATGACCTAATATTTCACAGCAGTGGAAACTTTGGGAATAGCCCTAAATATTAGGGTCTACTAGTTTTCTACATCTACATGCATACTCCGCAATTCACCGTAAGGTGCGTGGCGGAGGGTACACCGTACCACTACTAGGCATTTCCTTTCCTATTCCACTCCCAAATTGAACGAGGAAAAAAAGAATGCCTATATGCCTCCGTACGAGCCCTAATTTTTCTTATCTTGTCTTTGTGATCTTTACGCGAAATGTAAGTGGGCGGCAGCAAGATCGTACTACACTCAGCTTCAAATTCCGGCCCTCTAAATTTACTTAACAGAAATTCACGAAAAGAACGTCGTCTTTCTTCCAGCGATCCCCAATTGAGTTGCCGGAGCATTTCCGAGACACTCGCGCATTGGTCGAACCTACCGGTAACAAATCTAGCTGCTCGTCTCTGAACCGCCTCTATGTCTTCCTTTAAACTGATCTGCTGCGGGTCCCAAACACTTGAGCAATACTCAAGACGTGGTTGTACAAGCGTTTTATAAGCGGTCTCCTTTACAGGTGAAGTACATCTTCCCAAAATTCTCCCAATAAACCGAAGTCGGCTGTCTGCCTTACTCACAACTGTCCTTACATGCTCGTTCCATTTCATATCGATCTGCAATGTTACGCCTAGATATTTGAACGACGCGACCGCATCAAGAAGCTCACTACTGATGCTGTATTCGAACATTATGGGATTGTTTTTTCTACTCATGCGCATCACCTTACATTTTTCTACATTGAGAGCTAGCTGCCATTCTTCGCACCAACTAGAAATTTTGTCTAAGTCAACCTGTATGCTATTACAGTCAGTTACAGACGACACCCTCCCATACACCACAGCATCATCAGCAAACAGCCGCAAATTACAACTTACTCTGTCCATGAGATCATTTATATAGATAGAAAATAATAGCGGTCCTATGACACTCCCCTGGGGCACGCCTGACGATACACTCGTCTCTGATGAGCACTCGCCGTCGAGAACAACGTACTGCGTTCTATTACTTAGGAAGTCTTCCAGCCAGTCACAAATCTGTGAACCTATTCCATAAGCTCGTATCTTCGTTAGCAGTCTGCAGTGTGGCACCGTGTCGAACGCCTTTTTGAAGTCGAGAAAAACACAATCCGCTTGTTGCCCTTCGTCCATGGCTCGCAAGATGTCATGTGAGAAAAGGGCAAGCTGAGTTTCGCATGAACGATGTTTCCTAAACCCGTGCTGATTCATGGAAAGAAGCTTTTCCGTTTCAAGGAAATTTACTATATTCGAACTGAGAATA
The DNA here is from genome assembly GCA_026315105.1 of Locusta migratoria. Classification (NCBI taxonomy): domain Eukaryota; kingdom Metazoa; phylum Arthropoda; class Insecta; order Orthoptera; family Acrididae; genus Locusta; species Locusta migratoria. Next base: position 272,973,561 of record CM048744.1, on the reverse strand, counting down.
TGCTCCAAAATTTTTAATTTTTTTAAAATTATTTACAAAAAACACATTTTGATCTACAGGAAGTAGTCGTACCGGTTTTTATACCCGGTTCTCGGCAATAACTAAAAAAACCCGGCTACAACCGACACCAAATAGATACCGATAAAAACCGGTCATTCAAAACTAAAATACCGGAATCGGTTTTAACCGGTCGGTTTTTCCCCATCCCTAGCAGACAGGCGAAAAATCTCGCAGTGCCAGCTGTGGTCTTGTGCCAAGTGTCTCGCCGTCCCATTCGAGTTAGCCTTGTCATTCGAGTGTTTACAGCGAACCGAGCAAGGACAACGCCACCTAGGTACAAGGCCTGTGCGTTGCCTGCCAAGAGTAATCACAACACAAGGAAACTGCTTGTCTTATGTAGCATTGTTATGAGTTTGGGAAGACGTACACCTTGAACAGTGTGTTTCAGAATGTTCTTAATCTTATTTATGTGTTCTCTGTGAGATTTTTGTTAGTATGAGACAAAATGCCTAATGTCAATATCAGTAAGATATTTAACTAATTGTTCATAAATATCTTATACCAACACAATTTTTTTCTGTGGATCACATAAATAACATTCTGAAACACACTGTGCAACGTGCATGTATTCAGAAACTCAACAAAACACTACATAAGACAAATAGTTTGCTTGTATTATGGCTACTCTTGGTTAGGGGTGGGCTATGAGCGCTCTCGAGAAACGCGCGACACTAAGGCAAAGTCTCGAGAAATTCTCGAGTACTCTCGAGAAGTTGTCGACAGTGCTGCACTCTCTGGAGGCTGAGCGAAACTACTCTACTAGGATGCACTCTTAGTCTACTTACCTTGGAAGCACCGGGACACAAGTCATAATCGGTGTCTTCCGTACGTGCAAGGAAGAAGCTGAAATATTATTATTATTCTTAGTAGTAGTAGTAGTAGTAGTAGTAGCGTAGTAATAGCAACAGTAATAGAATGTTATGAAGAAGACAAAATACATAGGACTACTATTAAAATACGTATGTTTCGCGAAAAAAGAATTTCATTGTTACCAAAAATAAATATGCATTCCGCATGTATTGATTCATGAGAGATAAATGGTACAACATGTTATACCCAAAAACTCCTTACATGCATTTACTAATTGTAGAAAAAAATATAGTTTTAGCCAGCGTTACGTACCTAAGCATTCGTCCTTAATGCAACGTAAAGCTCTGGTACTTTGTTAACACAGCCACCACAGTTTACAACTACTGTACTGACTGTTGGTTGTTATGCTCTCATTCTGTTCAAAAGTTTAGGTAGTGCTGATATTGACGCTTTTTGGATGTTATTGAAGCCAAATTAAAAAGTACACTTTTCCGATAGTGCCGGACTGTTTGAGACACTATCCAACATTTTACCGAATTTCCTTTTAATGTAGTTTGAATGGATAACAGACACATTAACGGAATATTTTGTCTGACTTGTATTAATATAAGAATGCACTTCCATGATCATACAGGGCAGGGCCGGCGTAAGGCACTTGCGAAACGTGCGCATGGCACTTAGACTAACTGTCGGGTCGGCAGCCCCTGTTAACAAGGGAAGGGAAGAGGACTAATTTCTTCCTCGCCACTGTGGCAGCACCGCCGTGTTTACGCTGGATGAACAGAGTGGAAGCAGGCTGGCGTACATGTATATCGCTCCAGTATTCTTATAGGGGAGCGCTGCCAGCTTGTTACGCGCCGTGCGATTACTCACAGCTAATTTAGCGGAAGAGGAAATTTAATTTAGAAATTCGAATGCAATATTCGATACTGCGCTTACATGTTAAGCCTGAAGCAATTTTGTTAAGCCCTTCAATGGCGGTTTCCGAGCGTTTTATTCTTCCCGCATTATGGAAAAAAATCGTTAATCATTACTACAGTCAAACATGTCCAACACGCACAATGGCTAGAAGTATTCCGAATCGTTAAATACGCTGCGAGTAATTACAAGGGATAAAGACATTGGTAGTAAGCCTCGCACAAGTTGTGTTTAGACGCAATTTTTCAAACTTTTTGCTATCCGTTTCTGAGTGATAGTCGGGCGTTTCGGTTTTTGAGCCATGAAACATGTCTCCCCCTGCATGTACAACAATTAAACTCTGACCGGCAATTTTGCTTGACTATAGTACTCGCATACTATCACTTTGCCAACATTTATTTACTGTGTACTGTTTTCCGTTGAATACATTATCTGTTGTCAATAATTGAAAAATGTTTATTACGTTAATTGTAAGTTCATGCCGCGCGGGATTAGCCGAGCGGTCTAAGGCGCTGCAGTCATGGACTGTGCTGCTGGTCCCAGCGGAGGTTCGAGTCCTCCCTCAGGCATGGGTGTGTGTGTTTGTCCTTAGGATAATTTAGTTTGAGTAGTGTGTAAGCTTAGGGACTGATGACCTTAGCAGTTGAGTCCCATAATATTTCACACACATTTGAACATCTTCGTAAATTCATAAGGCTTATTAAAATTAACTAGATTTATTCAGTCAGGTTTGACTCCATTTTTGAGCTGGTGTCCAGCGATTGTTTTGTACAAATCTGTAGAGAATGTCACCAATCATCATCATTATTTATTTTTTTAATTTTCCAGATCTACATAGATTTCGGGCACATTTTGGCTATCTCAATGCTTGAGTTATGTTTACATCTATATCGTCATGCTGAACGTAACTGTCAACATGACGGTTTAGATGTAAGCAGATATTTAAAAGCTTTGAGACTGGCCACTCAGGTAGATCTGAAAAGTAAAAACAAAGATTGCGATTGATTGCTGAGACTTCCATGGGTAAAAAAAAAAAAAAAAACGGGGGGGGGGGGGGCGGCGGCAGTTTAGCAACTCGCACGGGGCGGCACTTATGCTTGCGCCGGCCCTGATACAGGGTGTCCAGAAAAGGACTCCCTGATTTCAAAATTAAATATCTCGAAAACAAAGATCGAAAGAGGAATGCAGTAAACGGTATGTTTATTGTGAAATCTGTAAGAAGTTTATACAGCAGTTTGAAATAATAGTTACAAAAGCTGCTAACAGATGGCGCTGTACGCTGTACAATTCATATCATCATACATAAGTGAAATAATCGTATGAAAACACTCTTTGCAAACAATCACATCACAATCTTTTCAAAATTTTCCCCATTGGCACTACAGAGGTGGCGCAAACGAAGAATGAAATTCGCCGTCACATTTCGTAGTGTTTCAACCGAAATGGATTCACATGCCACAGACATCGCCGATTCAAGCTCGTCCAGCGTGGCGGAATGCTTCGGGTAGACCATGTCTTTCACTGTGTCCCACAAAAAAAAAAAAAAAAAAAAAAAAAAAAAAAAAAAAAAAAAAAAAAAAAGAATTCACAGGGAGTCAAATGCAGCGAATATGGAGACCAATCCATGCCTGCACCAGTGTAAATTTGGGATATTCCAAGGCAATGACTCGATTCCCGAATTATTCCTCAAGAAAGCGAAACACTTGTTAGATCCGATGTGTCGAGCTCCATCTTGCATAAACCGTTCAGTACCTGGTCGATCCTCCAACGCTTGCTGTGTGGCGACAAATTGTTCCAAAACTGCAACGTAACGTGCACCAGTGACTGTTTCTCGAATGAAAAAAGGGACGATAATGCTTCTGCGGCATACTGCAGCCCACACAGGAGAATACAGGGGTTTCGGTTCACACCAATATGGGTTTTCGGAACCCCAAAACCGCCAGTTCTGCTTATTCAACTATCCATTCAGATGGAAGTGTGCTTCAACTGTAAACCAGATGCAGCCAACATGAAATCCTTCACTATCAATCATTGTGAGCATCTGATTAGCAAAGGCAACCCTTTGGTGTACAACACGTACAGGTATGGCCTGGTGCGTTTGAATTTTGAATGGAAACATGTGTAGGCTCTTTCTCAGTGTTTTCTGCGTGCTGGAACGCTTCAAACCAGTATCAGATGCAATTCTACGGACGGATGACTTTGGATTTCGCTGAATAATTCCAGAAACTGTAGCGATATTTTCATTCGTAACTGCGGTTTGCTTGTGGCCAACATGCCCCACTAGATCATCAGTTACGCTGCCTGTTTGTTGAAATTTTGCGAAGAGCGTAAGAATGGTTTTCGCATCGGGTCGTTTCGGAACATTAAATCGTGCATGAAAAATTCGCCTTGTTGCCGTAGGACTCTCTTCTAACCTGTGGTACTCTAGCACCAGAAAAAGACGTTGTTCAATGGAGTACATGGTTTTAACCTCTTCCTTCGGCACGCTAACCTCCTTTCACGTTTCAATAGTGGAACTGATGGCTCTGGGCTTCGGATCACTATTTATATTAGGCATTATGTGTGGCGATTACGGCGCCATTTGTTAGCAGCTTTGGTAACTATTATTTCAAACTGTTGTGTAAATTTCTTACAGCTTTCACAATAAACATACCGTTTACTGCATTCCTCTATCGATCTTTGTTTTCGAGATATTTAATTTTGAAATCAGGGAGTCCTTTTCTGGACACCCCGTATGTTTGGTTGCTAGATATATCGTGTAATTTTAAACGTCTTGTCCTGCCTGTTGTATTTTTTGCTACACTATGGAGCTTTGGAACAGATGTCTCCATCCTCCGTAAAGTAGTGCCAACTCCGTGACTTTGGTTTTAGTGTATACAATGCCCACATTTAAATGATAATCACAGGGAGCTGCGAGCGTTGCAAATAACCGCAGCGCGTGGCGTGCCGCGCTGCCCCAGTTCAACCGACGGGCAGCGGCAAGCGCCTTGCCGCAGCACCGCTTCTTGCGAGCTTCCCGAAAATCGCTCTAGCGCCGGCAGTTCGAGAAATTCTCGGTGCGCTCGAGTCGCCGCGCCTCACACTCCCATCCCTACTCCTGGGCAGGCAGCGCACATGCCATGTATCTCGGTGGCGTTGGCAGGGAGCGCTGCGCTGGAACAGCCTGTCTCGTGGGGGAACACCTGCTAACGGACGAATGTAACGTTTCGTTATTAGCCACAATCATGAGTAGAAAATGCGAGAAAGGAGAAACAACTAATTGCATACCTCTTAATGTAAGCATAAGTAACAGTCATGTATTGACATTGGTTATTCCTATAGCGTATCATACCATAATCCCTGTTTCCTTCGACTGTGCTACAGACATAATTTTCGAAATCTGAGACGTACCCCAGTGGCCACAGTCGTGTCACAATGCATGTGTACTTGAATTACAATACAAGCAGTTTCAAAAACATAATTCTAATGTTTTGCGTGCCCCCTGGAAGCGGTGAATTCCCCTCCCCCCACCAAAAAAAAATAATAATAATAATAATAATAATCTTATTAGGTGTCTTCCTCTTCCCACTCGACGGTCATATCTGTCAGTTCAATACCACATCGGAGTTAAATAACTATAGCACAGCTCAGTGATACAGCAGACAACAATGCAGTCAACACCAACTAATAGTTGCCTACTCTGCACTGTTGGAAACAAACCTCAGTAAACCAGAGTTAACCAGTACCATTTGAAATAAACAGCGTGACCTACTCAATGTCCGAACATAAAATAATATGGCTTAAGAAACTGGGCAAAGCCCAAAACTAGTCAGCATTTCAATAAAAAAGCAGCTTTGGTGCAATATGTATATTTCCTAGACTATTCAGTTTCGTTGGTAAAACATTTCAATAAAGCTCTGCATGACGTATTAATGCATTCGTTCTAAATGTCACTTAACTAAAAATAATTACTAATATTCTACTCTTTAGTGATCACTAAAATAAAAAGCAGTAGTTTCTGCATGACATTCTAAGATGTAAGCTCAAGTATATAGACTGCAGGGAGCAGTTAGGCTATATAAACGTTGTTCAGCTATGCTAATAAAAATTAACAAACTGGGAATAAGCGTACCTTTCAACAAGGGATCTGATTTCCACGACTTTGTGTATTTCTGGGAATATTTTTTTCTCTCTTGAAGCCATAGTCACTTGAATACACACAGATACACTTACAGCGTATTCAACTTCAGTGAACAATTGCCAATACAACAATAGTAGACATTGCAGAAGCGCCAATAGAGGAGGGCGGTGCCAACGGAAACACAACAATGAAGTATTTCATTGTAAGGTAGGGCTAAACAAATTTTGATAGGTATGCGTTATTCATGACTGAGAAGCCCCTAAAAATTCCCCTCGAAGCACACTTCCCCCTACATTTCCCCCTGAAGTACAAATCCCTCCAAATTCACCCTAAGACAGCAGAGTTCCACTAAATTTAGGAGGAAAACCCCCAAGTTGGCAACACTATGCTGTGGTCCCAGTGACCCCGATATCGGTGGGTTTTACCGACGACCGGCATCGGCGGAAGACGAACGATCGTTTCAGATCAGCACTCCACTATGGGCACGGTTATAGTGAGCCGATCCTATCGCCCGAACGTCGAGACTTCGGACAACAGTCGCTGAAATTTAAATCAGTTTGTTTTCTTCAGTCAAATCGACCGACGTTCTCACACGGTAGATATGGATAGTGAGAAACTGATACATTTACTGAGAGAAATAAAGAGGTTGTGGCACACAGAAGACGATAAATGATATAATATGGATATAGTTCGGAATAAGAGTTTATTGGAAACTGCAAGTTGGTTAATTCCGTTATCAGAAATTATAGGCGTAAATTATAACCTCAAAAAAAGTGCTCAATTCGGAATTGTGGCTATCTTAATGTTATTCTAATGGCTCTCTTACATTGTTTTGCTTTGTGATTGTCGGGTATTTGCTGTCCACAAATTATGCTCCATTATATTCGATATCGCAATACAAAAATCGTCACACTGGTTTTTGTATAATGGTAGGCCTACGTCGTGATTATTATGTTTGATATTCTGAGTATTGGAAGGGGTACAATACCCTTAAACAGACAGAAAATCAAGGTTTTTAACAGTAGGGTGAAATACACACATCAAGATTTGTTCTGTCCGATTTTCGGAAGTTCAGTAACCTAAGAAAAGACAACTGCAGTGCAAGAACGGCAGAAAATCACACTTTGAAACGTCGATAAAGTACCGTACTTATGTAAACAAATGCACTAGAAGATGCTAATAAATTCTCTAAATTCGTTGTGATAAGCGATAAACTTACCTAACTAGTGTAGTTTTTCACTATTTAAAGCAAGGAGGTTAACCGGTGTATGTCTGCACAACTTCAAATAAATTCAGCAAAAACTGTAATATTGCTTGTCAGGGACACCACGTAATATCACGAGAATATAATAGAAATTTCTCCTTTTAAGGGTACCTCACATATTCGTAAAGCTTGTCATTAGTAGCAATAACCAAGGACAGTACACAATCCTCTCCTTTCTTCTTTTGAGGGAGATGTAGTTCATCCGTATGTATTCGATGTCTTTATTAATAACAAAAGTCGCATAGAAATGTCGGTGGAATCCATTGCATCCAAGGAAATTGAACTCTGATATACTTCAGACACATAATAGATTCTAACGTAACCTAACCTTAACCCGACCAGGTGACAAGCTATATTGGATGCAGTGTGCCCGCGTCGTCGCCAGATGTTTTCAGTCAAACTCGGTCGACGGCGTCTGATGACGGTTTGTCTGTGCCACTGTGTACACAGTAAAAGGCCGGTCCTGACCCTCGCGCTATTCTTGTATTAAAACGCCATTTTCCTAAGTGAAAATTATTTGAATTCTTGGTATTGTGAATAATTACAACATTCAAATAGTATTTGCCGTGGAAGTTCCAAGATAAAGTCACGTGATCGACAAGGCTCTGTTGTTGGGTAAAGTTCTGCTGACGTCACACTAAACGAGGAAGATAAAGCAAAAATAGAGCTGGGCAAAACGGTTATTCTCCGATATCAGTTATAATGGGTATCGTTATTCTTTTCTATCAGTTAATTTTAACGGTTGTAAATAACTGCACGGTATTTTTCCACTAATTTCCAGATGGAGTTGATACAGCTTACTCATACTGCTACTAGGTAGCGCTACTGAGCAGTTATCGGGCAGTTATCGTTATGAGTATTCCGTGAATTCTACTAGGTAGCGATAGTCTACAGTTATCGTTATCGTTATTAGTACTGAGTAGTCAGTACTCAGTAGCCACTACTGACTACTGAGAACGGACAGTTATTGATATTACGTAGAAATACCAGTACCCGACAGTTATGGTTATTTCTACTCAGTACTAATAACGATTTATCAGTATATAGTATATCTGGTGTGATTCAAATTGCGATTGCTGTGTAATGGCAAAAGTTATCGTCCGAATCGTGCAATAAACACACATAACTAAATGTCCTGTGTATTAATATGCTATTACATGAAATCTGTGCCTTGGAAATGTAGCCGTAATTTTCGAAGCTACTATGAACAGTGTATGAAGTGAAAGTGGATTATTAAATATGTGCTTAAACGTGTGTGAAGTGAATATTGCAGTTAAAATTATAAACATAACGTTGCTTCAGTAAATGTTTTGTGGAGCGTCTTTAAATGCAACATAAAAGTAAACGTAATGTGATCGTTTTGTTTATTCCTAATAAAGTTCTATATTAAATTTGAAAAACTGCTTGATTTGCGGAAAATTTTGTTTAGTTCATGACAGCAGACTGGTTTGTAAATATGATTATAACTAAGAAATAAATTTCTCCAATTATGCCGTAACTGGTCAATTGAAGATTGGGATACCACCTGTCGGATTTGACGAAAAAGTTCATAAAATTTATTTGGGAGTACAGCTTGCTACTAGGGTGTAACATTTTGCTTTAACAATGTGAACAGGCCGAATTTCGGCATTTCTGTATGCAGTGAAAGTGAATATACTAGCTCCAGAATGGACCACACTGAACAAGTCAAAACTGCCCAGTACATGTAACTGATATCTGAAATTATCGATATTTTAAAATATTAAATCTACTGTAAACAGGTTATCGGTCGTAATTGAGGGTGTAGACCAAATCCTCCAAGCTGCAATGTAAAGTGTACCAAACATTGCTCCAGTACTATCAAAAGTAAACTGTTACAAATGTGCATTTACAAGTATAGGCCTACTACATGCGAAATCAGAAACTTAATGGTGTTGTAATAAGTGTCTTCAACACAAAACTAGACATACATATTTCCATATATTGTAAGAAAAATCCCATTTCAGAAAACTAAGGCAAGTTTTATGTGAGCTTTGGAAAATGCTTGATATCTTTGGCTATTGACAGGGTATTCAGTTCAATTTTACTTAGGGTATGGTGTGCCATGTTGGTAACAAAATTTTCACTTTACAAGGGAAATTACTGACAAGACAAGGTTACATATAAGAGCCAGTCGACAACAAAGCAGGAACAGTAATATTTATTTAACTGTCAATATGAAAATTCATTCTTTTATTCTATATGCCTACAACGAGTTTGCAGCATACACTTTAAATGTCTTGAAAGCACTCTCTTATGTACAACAGTATTGCAGACAGAATTAGGTTCCACCTGTCAGGTGCTACATATTTCTTTCTTTATTTTATTCAGTAATGACTTGTGTGAACAAATAAAACAACCAACACATGATAGATAGCCACTGTAAATGACAGTGTAAGTTTCAAAGAAAATCTCACCTGACAGAAAATTCTTCTGTGTCACCCTGTATGATGAAATTCTTTATGTATCAGCACAATTACTATTAATTCATAAAGTACCACCGAGAACTATGTGTGACCCAGTAGTTACAACAAAGGTTTTCATTAAAAACATTCCTCCATGAAGTGCTTAACTTGACATTTGTCTCCTAAATGTGAATATTCTGTTGTATAATTTTTGTGCAAACTGATGTGTTTAATGTGCTGTAGAAAGTTTTTTCAAAGTCTCGTGCTAAATAATTAAATAAAAAACTACCATGTGTAACTGAAGAATACTATATGAGAAAGCTAGTCACTGTCACAATTCTCAAAATAATGCCTAAGAGAAAAGTCTCACCGAACCACCCAAGTAATTTGTACTCTGAAGCTGACATGAATAAGATGTATGGTAGGTGTTTTTTATTAGACATGCCTGTGATGCAGCATTGGCACCTAATATTAATGAAGCCACTAAGGTTGAGGTACAGGGTATACTAGTACTTGCAGATGGTTCAGATTTGCTTTATTATTTTACACCACCTGCAATATTTAAACATGAGAAAAATGTTCAAAAATATAACATTCATACTCGTTAACTGTGCTGTGTATGTTTTCTCACAGAAATATCACAGTAAGCACTTTTTGAGAAGGATTGCGTGTTTTTTCTTTATATTTACTATTATTTAATATACTGAATGATGTTTAACATCCCAAGCATGCACTAATACAAACAATGAACTGTGTGATCCTGTTCTATGTAAATCAGCACTGCCATTCTTTCTCATGCTTTTATTAGACAGCAATATCACCTCAATACAGACACATGTGACTAGGCAACAAGTGAAGACTTACTGCCTGTGAGGGATTAAGGCACTTAAAAATGTATCAATATCCAAACTGTGTTTACAATGTGGGATCATCAGTTGGGTTGAACCTTGACTCCTTTCCCAAATCAAATTGAGCATTTCAAACACACCAGTGTTACAAATAAAGGAAAAAATATGGTTAAATGCTATTAGATGGGGCACAAACTGTGTCTGGACAAGGATGGGATCAGTTCACTGGAATCATCAAATAACACAGGCATCAGATATTTATGTTTATCTTTTTATTTAATTTTAGGAGGTGCCCATCTATCTTCTTCTTTTCATTTTTCCAATTGTTTTGGGGACAAATTCTGTAATGGCACTTTGTACAACTTGCTGCCTTGAGGTGGATGGAATATGTTGCTCGTCTTCCATACTGCATGTGATTGGTGGGATCACCTCCATCAGCAGTTTTTCTGCAGGTCTAGTTTGACCTGCAGATACATGGGTTTCACATCAACATAAGCAAATATTAAGTTGACTATGGATATGGGATGAAAATTAAAGTGTGTCTTTCATTCTGCTACAAAAAATTTCAGTTTAGTGCACAATTGTTCTTCATGAAACTTGCAGTCTGAAATTTAGTTCATAGAAAGTTACAACTGATTCAGTTTTCTCTTGCTATACAAATGTATAATAGAGTACCTAATAACTGCAGACTTCTCATAAATACCGTACTTTTTAAAGAGATGCTGATGTGTAACTATGGCTCTTAATTTGCAAATACTTAACAAGACATTCACTGTAGTCATCCTACTATTAATGTTTAAATTTTTTGTTAAGTTAAAATTTAAAATATTTGTGGAATATGGTAGAAGACTTAATTAAAAACAATAAATATTTTTGAATTTGCCAGGAAGTCCTGGATTAGACAGCAATATTCTCGTGACTTGGGGAATACAGCCCCCCCCCCCCCCCCCCCGCAAGTTACAATCGCCTCGAAATAAACATGTTGAACCGGTACATGTATATTTTCACGAAAATGCGCCGTTTAACAAAGATTTAAGCGTTCGTTACACGCACCTTGGAGTGTGAGTCCCATCAAAAATGTATTAGAAATGTAAGATTTCTGTTTTTCTACCTTCCCCTCAATCCTTAACGAATAAATGGCAATAACTGACGTAAGTTTGTTTACAAAGTATTGGCAGCAGGGCACTTTCTTCCTCGTAATAGCATAAAATATTAATTATAACGATTAGAGCATATTTATCCTTTTATTTAGAAAATGTATTAATCCTGTCATACAATATTATGAACCTTTTCACTGACCAGCATTGGTTACAAAACTAAGTTTTATTTTTTTATTTTTTTTGGAGGATTTTTTCATAATTCTAAAAGTCGGCACTCTACGAACGAAATATGTATCCTCTCTGGGAATATCATGACCTGCTACAGTTAATAACCAAATACCAAAGAAGTATATAGGTCTTTGCCAAATACTCTTAACGATACTGCCAGTGAAAATTAACTGCCAGTGATATTTCTACTACTCTCAATACTCCCTAAAGCGTCTATCGTTATCATAGTACCTCGAATTCGCATTGGTCACTCCATGTTATTAGATACAAGATTCCCACGAGAACGTAGTACACACTTTCACCAACAGATGGATAATCGTTAAACAGTTATTACCCATGATTCTTACGCGGTTAATTCCATGGAGTATAGAACTGACCAGTATTTGGACAGGACATCTGGTCGATACTGTGGTCGAATCGTTTCATTAGTACCAACTTTTGTGAACAGATGGCGCTACGCAGTACGCATAGATATTACTATAACTGCCAGTATTTGATGAGCGGTTATTACAATCACGGTTATTCATAAATAACCGGATATTTCTATCAGTTATCGTTATTTTGGCCCAGCTCTATAAAGCAATAAGTGTATTAAAACAGTGTTAGGGAAGGTTACTGGATATTTCTTTCCCTTTTTCGGTGTAATGAAAAGGCTTTTACAAGTTTTATGAAACAATGGAAAACAATTTTGTGAAGGCTGATAGAAGAAACCTTCTGAAAGTTGATGCATTTGTGAAATATTCATTTTTTTTAATAACCCAGATTCTTACGTGCGAGAAGTAAGGAACGTGGAAACTGCTTTTAAAGTAAAATATAGTTTGGGAGTGCCTCTGACTTCATAGTCTGAATTTATTCTGGCAACAAAACCTGCAAATTTGCCGCACATAATTATTTGCACCTTCATAGGTTGAGATACATTTCAGCCGAGAAAGAGGAAGGCTGCACTTTGTGGTTGAAGTTAAATGTACCTGTTTAAATTTGTCATCACCTGTTGTTGTGCCATATAGGGGAATCAGTTCTGTTAGTTCTTCGGTTACTTCAAAGTGTGAGCTAACACCTGTGCAGAAAAACAGAACTTGAACATTATTACTGATGTCAGTAGATTCGTTCAGGGCGATAGAATACCAAGCAAAGTTGCATTTCCTTTCTTGCAACTGATTTGTTAAATCAGAAGCAATGTCTTTAACTCCACGATGTTTGCTGATAGAGAAACTACGTCGTTCCGTTCTGCCACTGAACAATTCTTCAGCTGTAATCAGCAAGCAGGTCTTTATGTTATCACAATCCCTGATTTGCTCTCCTCGTTTGGCGATTTCGAAGGCAATTCTTAAGCTTACTTTCGTAGCGGCTTCACTTTCATGAACACGTTTCATAAAATTGTTTTTTTTTTTTAATTTTTTATTTTTTTAATTTAATTTTATTTTATTTTTAAAGACAGTTAACGTTTTAATATTTCGAATTTGTGCTCACATACATTGTCTTTGAACGCACCAAACTGTGCACCATACTTTGTATCATAGTGACGATGTATACTACAGTCCGTGAGCACAGCTATAAGTTCATTGCAGATTATACACATGACTTTGTTGCATTTCTCTATGACGAAGTATTTCACGTCCCATGTTTTACTGAATACTCGACGCTAGGCATCGACTTTCCACTTTTTTGTTTCAACCGACATACTGCACAGTGTACACTTATTCGGCACAAAAGTCTTCTAGATTTTAGTAAAAAAAAAAAAAAAAAAAAAAAAAAAAAAAAAAAAAAAAAAAAAAAAAAAAAAACACCTTAATGTAACAAGGGACACGCTACAACCAACGAACGAAACGAACAAGACGAAATCATAAAAGCAAAATACAGTCAGTAACCTACTTGAAACTGGTGCGCGGGCCGGATGAAAAAGCCCTCTGGGTGCCGAATCCGTATTTTGGAGACCCCTGGTTTAGACGGTAGAGCACTTGCATGCGAAAGTCAAAGATCGCAGGTTCGAATCCTGGGTTCAGCACACAATCTTAATCTACCAGGAAGTCACATATCAGCACACACTCCGATGCAGTGTGAAAAATTGATTCTGAAAATTACACTTAACTGTGTTTCAAGAAGAACTTCTACTACCATGAAAATCCTTTGTATCTGATGTGTGGAAAAATGCCGTTGAAATTTTTAATTTGCTCCAATAACCGGAAAATCAAAACGTGAAGCTTCAAATAAAACTGTTTATAATGGGTGGGAGTACCATTACTTAGTGTCTAGGAAAAGAATCAGATAAACCGTTTACCGAAAACATCTTAATCCGCCAACCTGAATGCAGCCCTTGAAAATTCACTTTTTACATTTTTTTTACATTGTTAAACCCTTTAACTTTCTTTATGTATGAGTAAAACATACACTTTACCTCATTTATCCCCTTAGCAATGACGAAACGATAAACAACTTTTATTTATTTTTAACGTAAATTACTGACAAAAAAAGAAGCAATTAAATGGAAGCATAACACAAAAAAAGTCAAATTATGTTACGTTAATTACAGGGATTTTGCATTTTTAAACTCACAATTACATGCTGCCCGTAAGTAAAAGTTAATTATTCTAATGCCAAGATTCTTTCCATCCTTCCCTTCCTCACCATCTCTCTCTCTCTCCCTTTCTCATTTTTCGTCGGGCCGTTTGGGGGGGGGGGTCACGTGCTATTGTGCCCCGCCCCCCCCCCCCCCCCCCCCTGAATCCGCCCTTGGTGCTTTTGAGTGCTATAGAGAATACGTCTGGGAGAAGGAACGAGAACGGAAATGTAAGTTAAACTGATCTCCGTGAAGCGTCCGTCGATGGGAAGAACAGAAAGTAAACAGATCGAAAAAGTAGCTTGAGTTGCTACCGACGGTTGCGCGCTACGACGAAGTAGTTTAAAATAGGTCTCCGGCGCGGACATCGGAAATTTTAATTTTTAACCTTGCTTAATGAATATGGAATAGTTTATGTCTTGATTTTAATTATACGGAGTATAATTCCTAATGAGATAATAGTTTATTTTTTTATTCTAACGTTTACTGCAATAACACGCAGCTGAGGAAGTCACTGTCATCCAGTAATCAGAAATTTTTGATAGCTTACGAATTAACGTAGTGAATATGTTTTTCATTTTCAACGTGGGTGCTATTCCATAAAAGAGCTGAAAAATACAACTTTGGCTAATTCACAAAAACCCAAAGATTGACTCCGCTGTATTAGGTATGTCTTATTCATTTACAGTGTTGTCATAAGAGTTTCTGATTCATTGCACAGTCCAGTTCTTAATATTATGTTCGGTTTACTTTCTTTGTAGTGAGAATATAAAAGAAACAAGACACGCTGAAAAGATTCTAATACTGACGGATAAAAATAAATGTAAGAACGTTATTGAACGGATGCCTACAAGAAATGGGATCTCCAACATGCAAAGTCGCAAATTTTATCTGTATTACATTATCGATTAATAGAATTGCAAGAATCATCAGAATCTATTATCTACATTTCACATCTAGTGAAGCGTAACAAATTATAAGAAACGTAAAATCTCTAAATAGAAATATTTTGTAAACGACGTCTGATTTCGGCTCATGGAACCTTGGTCACAAATAGACAAACACTCGAGCTTGTCTTTATTTCTGACGAAAGCTCTATGAGGCGAAAGATGAAAATTTTGCGAGTGATAGTGACGTCTGCGCGGTGAGTAGCAATCTATCCTTTTCTAAGTAGAATTTAAAAACGATTTAAAATTCAAAGAATTTGTATCAAAGTTTGACCTAAGACTAAATTCAGCGTTTATACAATCAATTCCGCTCTGTAGCCGAGTGCTCAATGCAACAGAACAGAAATATACATTTGTTTGCGTCAAAAATGAGACAAGAGTAAGAACTAGGGGTTTCGGAAGAGGTCAAACGGATTGAACAGCCAAACGTTCCTACTACAAAAAGCAAAATAAATGGCTTTACTACTTAAATATTTTATTGTTTTATAGTTGTCACCTTCAATCAAGTAAGATAGGTGACTGTTACTGTTTAAGCAGCTTACTTATTTCTCTCTCAAATATATTTCGCAACAGAATGTATGCCATTCGGAAGTTTCGTATTTTCATGCACAATTTAATAAAAATCAATACATGAACTTCTCTGAAAATGAGTGTTATAAGTATTCCCTTCGCAGTTTGCACATTAAATCTGTTATCTTCGTCATTCCACAAAATATTTATGTTTGAGAATACTCTTTCAGCAATATTATTAGTGTAAAGGAGAGCTACGACAAAATCAGTAATAAGTTGCAAATTTTTGCACTGTTTGTTGTGAGCAGAAAGTGAAACTTATGAAATGCAAGTAACATGAAAATGAGAGACCATCTTTCACCAGCACACTTCACGGATCTCAATTCATGAATTTTCATTTCACATAAATTTTTAGTCTGGTTCACTTCCACCTAGCGAAGTGGCCCACTGTTAACACACTGGACTCGCATTCGGGAGGATGGTGACTAAAATCCATACCTGGCAATCCAGATTCAGGTTTTCCATGATTTCCCTAGATCACTCCAGGATAGTTTCTCTGAAAGGAAACGGGCGAATTCCTTCTGCATCCTTACTCAAAAATCCGACCGTTAGCTTCCTCTAATAACCACGTTGACAACGGGGGTCTTAATTAATCCCTTCTGGTTCACTTCATCCAACAAATGATCTTCACACAGTTTGTTTTCAAAATACGAGGGTTGCAACTTAAATAGTGGCAACTATTTATTCACAACCGATACAAAAGCGTTACTTGCTCGCACCTGTTACTGTCCTCCAAAGTAGTCACCAGCATTGTGTAGAACACATTGCCAGCGTTGTGGTAGGCGTAGTATACCGTTAGCAGAGCCTGTTCTGTAGATGGTGAAACTGGAGCAGTCTTCTGCCTGTCGAATCTCTAAAACAGTTCTGAAGCGAATGCTGTGAAGTGGTTTCTTCATCTTCAGAATCAAATCAAAGTCACAAGGACTTAGGTCCGGGGAGTATGGTGGATGGTACAGTACTTCCCTGTCCTTCAGGTTGCGAAGCACAGTCGTATGCACTACTCCGTTTTCGTGGGCGAGCTCACGAATCGTCTGGCGTCGATCACTGTCCACTAACGCGGCAAGAGTATGCAATACTTCTTCAGAGACGTTAGGACGACCTTTCCGATACACGTCTGCCGCAGTTTACCGACCTTTATTGAAGGCTTTTACCTAACGTGCCACTGTTCTGTACGGCAATGCCGATTTGCCGCACGCCTGTTGAAGACCTTGATGGCACTGTCGTGCTGTACGACCTCTGGCACATTCAATCTTGTTCGAACTCCGTTCTTTCCTGTTTCGAAAACATAGTGACAACGTTACATTAGACCGCTTGCTCACAATTGACTGTGTTTCCCACGATTGAGCGCACGCTGGTGACGTGGGATGGGCGAGTCAGTGTTCTCGGAGGTAAGATAGGTATGTCAACAACGTCTGCTACCAGTGTCAATAGTAGATTCCATGGCATAGTGTCTCCACAGAAGTGGTGCCACTATTTGAGTGCCAGCACTCGTATTTTCATCAAATTCCGCTAAAGTTTTAAGACTTTGCTGAACGGACTTCAAAACAAAATAATATTTTAGCTGAACACAGTTAAATGGTTCCAGATATGAAACGGGCAAACATTTCTCAATATCATAAATCTCCCGCAAAATAAACTAGAAAATCAAAATATTTCAGCAGGTCATCTTCTTGCAGTGTAACGGAAAAGCTTCACATGCTATGTGGCGATCGTCACTGTTATATTATGCTCGTTGGCTGTTGCTTGCATCGTCTGTACAGTTATTTTACCCAGGCGAACCGACTGAACAATAGTCCTAAATGTTTGTACAACACCCTTCCTCTAGCATTTTGTACCAATTTCTTTACTTACCTGCAAAATTGCGGTTTGATTAATAATTGGGAGCAGTGGTGCAAGGCCTGGTGGCTGGCAGGGTCTATTTGTTTACGAAACTCTCGTATTATTCCCGGTAATTGTACTGTCCGAAGTATGCAATAATTGAGTCCTATAAAATTAATTTCCAGGGTGCTAGGACGGTAATCTTTAGGACTGTCTGTGTTGGTGGCGGCGGCGGGAGAGAGGGCAGAGGCGCGGGTGGGCGGTTAAAATTCATTTGATATGCAAAAAGTTATCAGGGGTTGCGGCTGAAGGCTCGCGCTGTTTGTGTGAACGCGTTGGATCTTGTGTAAACATTGACCGGCCGTTCCCGACCGTAGTTATGCACTTTATTTTTCTTAAGATGTAGTGAATATTACGCTCCACACTCTTAAACATTTAAGAAATATATATATGTTACATAATTAGACTGTGTTAAGTACGATTCTCTCGGGGGTGGCACCAGGGCCATGGGTCGGACAGTGGCAGTTAAGTTCCTCAAAATTGATTTGATATGCATATTTCATAAAATCAATCGGGGGCGGTGGGTGTGAGGCATCAGTCTGGCAAGGGTGGACAGGTCTGGACATGTCGGAGGTGCCGCCAATCTGGCGGGGCCGTGGGTTTTCCCGGAGGCGGCTGAGTTGCCTTGTAGGCAGGTTTACCCAGCAGCCATCTTAAAGTTTTAAGTAGAACTCTCCTTTTATAACTACTTATCCTTCTCAAAACAGTCCAGGCTTGTATGTCGTATCTAATGACAACGTTGTTTACAAGCTAACCTTTCCGCAAAGACGTGTAGAGAATTGGAAACGGTGACTGAATAGACAGGTCTGAGAAAGAAAGAGACAGTGGCAGTGTGAAGGATAAAAAGTTGGACACAGACAATGTGGGAGTGGGTTGAGAGGGATAGTCGCCCACATATTATTGCAATACCCCAATATGTGATAAATTCCTCAATGATTCAGTAGTAAGTTTTATCCTAGAAGGGGATTTTTATTTCTTCATCTAAGGATTTCTTAGGCCCTCACCCTTATTGCAACTTTATTCTCTCCTGCCTCCTTCTGAATATGTTGTCCGTGTTACTTGGTTTTGAACCCCAGCCTTTTAGGTTCAGTGTTTAGTGTGTGGGCAGTGGCTAGCTCATCCTTTTTTAATCTTTGTAGTGAGCCAAACACAGCCAACTTATACGTTCTCTAAATTCCTTTTCCCCCATCCTCCTGTGTTTTTCGTCTCTCTCTTCTCCTACGTTGTCTTTTGTAGTCTTGCAGCCTTTCTGTGAGTGTCTTATACTATAGACAACAGAAATATCCATGCCCAAGGGAGGATTCGAACCCCCAACAAGGAAAGGGCTCGCGTATCGGAGCATAGGGCCTCAATGCGCTCGGCCACTCCGCCGCGGCTACCAAACAGGCGCTGAAAGTGACGAAGACCAAAGACAGCGCTAAGGAAGAACGGGGAAAGGGATGCAGTCAGCGGCAGCGGGAGAGACAGTGAGCAGAAATAGAAATCTACATCTACATTGATACTCTGCAAGTCCCACTGAAGTGCATGGCAGAGGGTTCATCGAACCGCTTTCGTGATATTTTTCTGTATTTCATTCTCAAGTCGCTTGTGGGAAAAAGGAACACCTAAATCTTTCTGTTTTCGATCTGATTTCTCTTATTTTATTATGGTGATCATGTCTCCCTATCTAGGTGGCTGCTAACAATATTATGATCGCATTCTGAAGACAAAGTATGTCAACGAAATTTCGCAAATAGATGCCGCCGCAACAACTAACGCCTTTCTTTTAATGATTTCCACCCAAACTCGTGCACAATTTCCGTGATACTCTCTCCCATATATCGCGATAATACAAAATGAGATGCCTTTCTCTGAATTTTCTCTGAATCGTCCGTCAGTCCCACCTAGTGTGAATCGCACAATGCGCAGCAATATTCCAAAACGGGACGGACAAGTGTAGTGTAGGCAGTTTCTTTAGTAGAACTGTTGCATCTTCTAAGTGTTCTGCCAATGAAACGTAGTATTTGGTTCGCCTTCCCTATAATATTTTCCGTGTGTTCTTTCCAATTTAAGTCGTTCGTAAATGTTGTTCACGGGTATTTAGTAGAATTGATGGCCTGTGGGTTTGACTGATTTATCGTCTAACTGAATTTTAACGGATTTCTTTTCGTGCTCATATGGATGACCTCACACTTAGCATTATAAGGGTCCATTGCTAATTTTTGCGCCGTGCTAATATCTCATCTAAAACAGTTTGCAGTTGTCAATGGAACAAATAGGAATTCAAATATTTGTAAACCTATTGGACCAAAGTGCTATGTTCATGAGTCCCTAGACTTACATACTATTTAAAGTAACTTACACTAAGGACAACATACACACCACCCACCCACACTCACACACACACACACACACACACACACATCCCCGAGCGAGGACTCGAACATCCGGCGTGAACGGCAACCCAATCCGTAGCAAGACGCCTTTTACCACCCAGCCATTCCGAGCGGCCGAGGATTACGAGACAGTGGGAGAGAGACATATACAGATAGTGGCAGTGAAAAGGGTATGTTGAGTGTGAACGTAATTACAGTGACAGATCGAATGAAAGGATTTAGGTTGTTTAGTGTTAAACGAGCGCAAATATGTGCGTATGCAAAATGTTTGTTGAGGAAGGCAGAATGACGACAGAGGCAGTTTGTGTTGCGATATGAGCATTTTTTTTCCTTGTATCTCTACATCTAACTGATTTGCACGGAATCATCGGTGAGTGAGTACTACAGTATTATTCTACATGTCTTGGAGTATTCACACAGTCGTCTTCTAAAACCAAGGAGGGACTAAAATGTGATTGTTGGTTAGCGCTAAATTGTGAAATACTGAACCATTTTTACTGTATCTGGGGATAAAATCTGCGATGGTCACCGACGATTTCTTTCCTTAACATTGATTCTGGCACCAATGACTTCCCAAGAATCGAGATACAGTTCATCGTACCCACGGAACTGTGTAGGAAGTGAAGCATATGAACAAACATTGCAACGGTTATTGCACAATCTGACGTCATTCCAGTGAAGTGACACGCCTTACTGCTTCATTCGGCGTAACAGCAGGAACACATACTCCTCAATTCAATTGCTTTTGAGTGTCTAATGATGAAGTAATGGACACACGTGTGTTGGAGCCTTTTCACATGCGAAGTCGTGCAGCTACATGGAGAAAGCCGAAGCCCGAAGGAACTTGCTTAAAATTGAATCATAAACGTTCTTCCACATGAAAGGCGCGATGTGTCATCTCCAGATCACCGTAGTCGTGTAGCTTGTTAAGCGAATAGCCGGAACTTTGAGCCGCTTCTCGCCATGATACGAATTGCGTGACTGTTCCCATCGGAGGTTCGAGTTTCACTACTGTGTGGTCACGATGTAATATTTCTCATCGGCGTCACTAGAGAAGGCGTTTCGGCAGCCTCATATTATCAGGGAATGACCTGTCGTAGCTGCCCTCCATCTTTCCTCGTCGACAGGAGCTGTCGGAGTTTTTTTTGTTGTGCCCTTAAGGCACTGCCCCGAGAGCGACGTTTTCCCAAAGCAAATTTACTTATTGTGGAGGGTGACCAGCGGTCCGATCTAATTACGAGAACAGGCGAGACCGTGATTAACATGTCCGACCTCATCTACTGCGCGATGGCATCAGCTGCTCACTTGCTTTCACAAGGGACTGTCCGTAATTTCATATCCCACACGTAATCTCTTGTGCTCGTCGGAGAATTCTGCCGTGATGATGGGACAGTGGCGTAACTAGGACTTGGCTTTGGGGGGGGGGGGGGGGGAATAGATCTCCTTGACGAGCAAAATTTTAGACAAATTTAAACAAACTTTTTAATACAGTTGTTTTTGAAAATAATGTTACTTGAAAGCATATTGAACGTTTTTAGAATAAAACAAACGTAGTAGTTTAGTAGAACCTGTCCTTTTAATAATTAAGGTAAAATAATGAACAATAATAATACTCGAATTTTGCTTTATAACATGAATGTATTTTAGAAAGTTACAAGACTTCTATTTGTTTGTATGAAAATGAAGGCGAGAGGCGGCGCGCTCCGCAGCTAGGCGCCTTATAGAACGCTCGGCTACTCCACCGCGGCTGTTTTTTTCCCCCGTGAATCATACGCGACTAGGTGGGAATAAAATGACAACGGTATGCAAAGTACCCTCCGCCGCAGACACTGACGTGGCGTGCGGAGTATGGCTGTAGATGTTTATGTAGTCCGTCATTTTGTATAGTTCTTTACAGAAAAAGAAATTACATGGTATTATAAGTCCATCAACATAGCCTACGATGGAAAAAAGTCTTGCGTGACCGCCAGTATCGGTGGATTCCTCGATTTGTGGCGAATACTTACAAGTGTTCCTTATTTTCTGCTATAAAAAGGTCTTCGATTTCAGTGGACAGGTTGGATGAATTTGTGAGCAAAGAGAAATTTCTATAATTGCAGTTGTTTCTAAACGCACGATTGTTTTACACCTTACTTTACAACTTGCAACCTATAGTTTTACATTGAAATATCTATGCTTTGGACGTCAGTAAACAAGCTGAGCGAACGATAACGTGACGGAAGCGATGTCATCGATCACCCAAAGAAATTAGTGACGTGACGTCATGGATAATGTAACGTCAGAGGAACAAGATTGTCAGATACCTTCGTAGCCAACATAAAGTTCACTAAGCGGTTCTATGACAACGCCTTTGCATTTGCATTTTCTGTATCAGGTGGTCTATGGTGATCTATGGTGTGTAATAAAAAAATACTTGGATTTTCTTCGCCGAAACTTTTCCAGTCAAGAATGTATCCGACTTCAAGATATGTCCTACCTGCAAGAAACATTTTATTATTATTATTTACTTTAAAAATAATAACAATTTGTAAATTAAATTAATGATATATCATCAGTTAAATCATAAAGAAGTTTATTTATGAAATAACGGTTGCAACTAATTAAAATTTTATTACTATATTTTCTTTTTAAAAAGTCGAACAATTCCAAATGCGTTTTACAATTAATTCAGTTAGATTACAGCATTAAATACTATTGTCATTACAATTTTATTACAAAATCACTCGATGTTGTTAGATGTTCTTAGATTGTTTGTATACAAGAGCCTAGGCCCACACAGGACTAATTGATAATACTTTAGGTAGTGAAGTTTATTTAAAAGACGTTATTAGCTTTAAAACAAATAGTTAAACCGGCAACCCACGCGCAATGGAAATATTCTAGACCTTTTAGCCACAAACAGGCCTGACCTTATTAACGATGTCTGTGTAGGGACAGGAATTAGTGATCATGATATCGTCGATGATGACCAAAGTTCATAAACCAATCAAGAAGGCTAGGAGCGTGTTTTTGTTGGGAAGAGCCGATAAGCAAATGAAAATGAATGGGCATCGTTTAATTCCGGGACTATGGATGTAGAGGAATTGTGGACTACATTGAAGTGCATTGTTAATAAAGGGTTAGAGAAATATGTGCCAGTAAAGACGATTAAGGATAGAAAAGATCCACCTTGGTGTAATAATCATGTTAGAAAGCTGCTGAGAAAGCAAAGGCTGTTGCACTCTCGATTCAAAAAAGAACACGCAAATGATGACAGGCAAAAGTTAGTAGAGATTCGTGCGTCTATAAAAAGATCGATGCGCGAAGCATACAATAATTATCACAGCCATACCTTACCAAAAGATCTTTCCGAGAACCCGAAAAAATTCTGGTCCTATGTAAACTCGATAAGCGGGTCAAAGTCCACTGTCCAGTCACTCGTTGATCATTCCGGGGCAGTAATAGAAGAAAGCAAACGGAAAGCTGAAGTTCTAAATTTAACCTTTAAGAAATCTTTCACGCAGGAGGACCGCACAAATGTACCATCATTTGATCAACGTACAAATTCCGAAATGGGGGACATAGCAACAGGTATTTCCACTGTAGAGAAGCAGCTGAGAGAGCTAAATACGAAAAAGTCTGCTGGTCCGGATGGAATACCAGTTCGGTTTTACAAAGACTATTCTGTGGCGTTGGCCCCCTACTTAGCTTGCATTTATCGCGAATCTTTAATTCAGCACAAAGTTCCTAGTGATTGGAAAAAAGCGCAGGTGACTACCGTTTATAAGAAAGGAAAGAGAACTGACCCACACAATTACAGGCCAATATCGTTGACATCAGTTTCATGTAGAATTTTGAAGCATATTCTCAGTTCGAATATAGTAAATTTCCTTGAAACGGAAAAGCTTCTTTCCATGAATCAGCACGGGTTTAGGAAACATCGTTCATGTGAAACTCAGCTTGCCCTTTTCTCATATGACACCTTGCGAGCCATGGACGAAGGGCAACAGGCAGATTGTGTTTTTCTCGACTTCAAAAAGGTGTTGGACGCGGTGCCACACTGCAGACTGCTAACGAAGATACGAGCTTATGGAATAGGTTCACAGATTTGTGACTGGCTGGAAGACATCCTAAGTAATATAACGCAGTACGTTGTTCTCGACGGCGTGTGTTCATCAGAGACGAGTGTATCGTCAGGCGTGCCCCAGGGGAGTGTCATAGGACCGCTATTATTTTCTATATATATAAATGATCTGATGGGCAAAGTAAGTTGTAATATGCGGCTGTTTGCTGATGATGCTGTGGTATATGGGAGGGTGTTGTATGTAACTGACTGTAATAGCATACAGGATGACTTTTAGACAAAATTTCTAGTTGGTGCGAAGATTGGCAGCTAGCTCTCAATGTGGAAAAATGTAAGGTGATGCGCATGAGTAGAAAAAAACAATCCCATAATGTTCGAATACAGCATTAGTAGTGAGCTTCTTGATGCTGTCGCGTCGTTCAAATATCTAGGAGTAACATTGCAGAGCAATATGAAATGGAACGAGCATGTAAGGACAGTTGTGAGTAGGGCGAACAGCCGACTTCGGTTTATTGGGAGAATTTTGGGAAGATGTACTTCACCTGTAAAGGAGACCGCATATAAGACGCTTGTACGACCACTTCTTGAGTATTGCTCAAGTGTTTGGGACCCGCAGCAGATCAGTTTAAAGGATGACATAGAGGCGGTTCAGAGACGAGCAGCTAGATTTGTTACCGGTAGGTTCGACCAATGAGCGAGTGTCACGGAAATGCTCTGGCAACTCAATTGGGAATCGCTGGAGGAAAGAAGACGTTCTTTTCGTGAATTTCTGTTGAGTAAATTTAGAGGGCCGGAATTTGAAGCTGAATGTAGTACGATCTTGCTGCCGCCTACTTACATTTTGCGCAAAGATCACAAAGACAAGATAAGAGAAATTAGGGCTCGCACGGAGGCATATAGGCATTCTTTTTTTCCTCGTTCAATTTTGGAGTGGAGTAGGAAAGGAAATGCCTAGTAGTAGTACAGTGTACCCTCCGCCACGCACCTTACGGTGAATTGCGGAGTATGTATGTAGATGTAGATCGCTTGCATAACAAGTAGTAATGCTACCACATGCGCTATTCGATCGTGCTTGAATATCAGTCTAGCTGACAAGTACGACAGCTGCTCAAAGATCGTTTTACGAGGTATGTCCACAAAGTAAGTTCCATTTGGTTATATAAACCAAACGTGAACAGATACAGAAAAAATATTTATTTTATAAAAATGAGCAACTGTTCAACTACTTTTCTACATAACTTCCGAAATTTTGTAGGCACTTGTCATAGCGTGGGACAAGTTTTTGTGTGCCTTCTTCATAGAATGTTGCCGCCTGTGTATTCAACCATGTGGCAAACATGTTCTTTCAGCTCATCATCATTGAAGTGTTGACCACCAAGGAGAGATTTTGGGTATAAGAAGAGATGAAAGGAGTCTTCTTCCCTTCACGTTACCACCCGACCTCACAAGGCGAATGTGACCAAACAACTCTTACGGGAATTTCACTGGGACGTGTTTGATAATCCTCCGTAGAGTCTCGCTCCTAGCGACTTTCTTCTTACACCTAAAACCTTTCCATGGTGATCAACACTTCAGCAATGATGACGAGCTGAAAGAACATGTTACCACATGGTTGAATACACAGGTGGCAACCTTCTACGAAGAAGGCATACAAAGGCTTCTGCCATGCTATGACAAATGCCTACAAAATTTCGGAAGTTATGTAGAAAAGTAGTTGAACAGTTGCACATTTTTATAAAATAAATATTTTAATAGTCGTACATTTTTGTACAATAAATATTTTTTCTGCATCAGTACACGTTTGTTTTATATAACCAAACAGAACTTACTTTGTGCACATACTTTTTTTTTACTCTCCATATCTCGCACTAATGTTCAGTATCGCCTACCGCAGCAATGGAGGTAACACGCAAGGAGCAATACGCGGATTTGAAATTCTGAATTTGTCTCGAGAAATCTTCAGATTAGGCCTATACATTGTCAGCGGGAAAATATGGAAAGTCTGATTTTCCTTCAGCACAGCTTGAAGGTAGGTGCACCAGTTACTGCTCTTATGGAAGGAAACAACAGTTCTGCCGTCATTCAGGACGAGGATCAATGAATTTCCCTTAGATCACTTTCGGTGCCACTCACACGTTGGTGAAAAAACATTACACATGAGACAAGTTTCTGTGGGATGATTGCCAGTGCAGGTCTGCATGCAGTTAAAGTTGATGTTAAAGGAAGACCTGGAGTTTCTTTCAAATGTAGTCACTGCTGATGAAACTTCGCTACATCATTTTGATCCCGAAAGCAAACAGCAAAGATCATTGTGGAAATCTCCAATACCCCCAAAAAGCAAATACGGTTGCTTCTGCTGGAGAAGGTATGGGCATCTCATTCTTTGATATTCATGGAATTGTTTATTATCATGTTGTACCTGCACAAACATCAGCAACTGGTCAATACTACAGGGAATTCCTGAAAGCATTGCAAGTCCATATCAGGAAAAAAAGATCACATTTCCGTGAAGCAGGCTGGACGATAATACACGGCTGTATATTGCCAATGTTGTTGCTGAGTATCTTACAAAAATCAAAGCTAAGTACATCCTTCACACCTCCCCCCCATGTGACTTTTATTTTTCCTAACATGAAGAAATGTGTTTGTGGAAGGCATTATACTGTACATCACCAGAAGCAGCGGTGAAAACTTCGGAGGCGGTTTTGAAGGACCTCTCGAAAAATGTATTCCAGCATATATTTCAAGACTGACAGAAACGCTGGCACATGTGCAGCGCATTCACAGAAGACTATTTTGAGAAGGACCATCAAAATTACGAGAGTGACTAAGGTATGGAGTCAAAAACATTATAATTCTTTACTAAACAACCCTCCTGTTTCAATTGTAGGGTGATTCGCTTAAAACTTTAAAGCTCATTTTCTTAGAATTTTCTGGATAGTGCACTTTAAAAATGTATGAGTGGACACCCCTAACAATTACTAATAACATATCCGAGATCTGAAAGTGTCCTTTCTAGTTTAAATGGAACCATAGTATTATTGCTGAGATTTTCTCCACACAAAACACCAAAAAGCCTTTAAGATAATTAATGAACACTGTATTGACTTTCAACTACTTTATGTTTCCTTAGTTCTGTTCAATCGTTTCATTACTAGTACTAGAGGACTGGCCACTCTAAACAAGGTACAATTAACTTACCCGTAATAAAAAAATAGTTTAATAACACTAATAGGAAATACTGGTTAGCAAACACAATAATCACACTGCTGTAGAACATATCTAGGATGAAACTGAACAGAAATACTAAAACAATGGAAAATCCAGGCTTGGATAATAATATTGCAGAAGTGAAATACTGTACATCTATTGTGGCCTGACAATTTGCAAATCCTTTGGAGCTGTAAGAAAAAGACCAGTAAAGGTTAAGAAATGGCTACAAAAACTGGAAGAAATATCAAAACAGGGGAATAAAACAAAAAAGGTTGGCGACTTAGCTAATCCCTGGCCTTTTTGGTATAAGCATAGGAAGCCATCTGTACACAAAATGTGTGGTATTACAATGTCATCTCATGCTAATGGCACAGGCAGTGTAATGGTACAGGGGAGAATGTAATTCGCTTGGTGTAAGTAATGTATACCAATGACATTGTGTAAATCCATAAAATGTCGTTGTCACAATAACGTTTATCAATGTGAATTAAAAATTGAAGATTGAGGAAGCACCTTCCTTCTTACAACTGAAGTAAATAAATTATATTTGACTTCAGTGGATAAAATAGCAGCCCTTGATCGCAAATTAAAAATTATTTGACCTGGTTTTGGCAATGAGTAAGAGTGCCTTCATGTGAAATTTTTAGTCATTGCCAAACCCAGGTCAAATAATTTTTAATTTGCTACTGAGGGCTGCATTTTTATCCATTGACGTAACAGTCACTGACAATAGCAGCTATGTTTGAAATTTTAATATTTAACTTCTTTATAAGCATAAAAATTCGCAGTCTGTAAAAAAATCGAATTTATTTCTTACAAGTTTGTATGCCTGTACAGTCATGGTGCAGTTTTAAGCAGTTACAGAAAGGCAACGAAATGAGACAAATGTGAAACCTTCACCAAATGAAAGAAAAACTCTTCAAGATCTGATCAGTAATGTAAATTTTTGTGCACATGCCAATAATGTTGCAACAATGAAATGAAGCGAATTATGTAGCTGAAGCAGGTCAGGCCATTTCAGTCAAAATGTGGTCGGTATAGAGGAGAGTTTAGCGTGTACTGTACCTTGCTAAATTTGAATCTGCGACACTTGTTCAGAGCGAATCATGGTGTGGGCAATTATGCCCCACCTCATAGAAAAAACTGGGGGAGATAGGATCAGCAGTTTGAAGGAAACCAGCAGTTCATTGGACCAAAGACATACTGGCCTGCCTTTTGTTAGTGCAAAACTGCAGAAGCTGTACAGGAGGCCCAAGAAATAGGATAGGTGCATACATATGCTCAATCACTGCACTTAAAGGGAGACTACAATCCAAAAAGTGTGAAAGAAACGTCTCCGTTTTATAAGGTACAGACTGCAGTTAGATGCAACCCAACCATCTAATAGGCAAAAACTATTTGAATTTATTACACAGATGCTTCATGAGATTGACAACGATGAAAAACTCTTAAACAATAATGAGATGAGGCCAGACTCCATGTGTATCTTGATGTTCATTATTGTAACAGCAGAATGACTGCTGAAAATCCTGTTGTGTACCATGAGTACCAACGTAATGCCCCTGAGGTGTACATCTGGTGTGCACTCATCCATGATAAAATAATAGGCCTGTATTTATTTGCAGAGCAAACTGTGACATCAAACAACTACCTGTACATGTCTCATTTGTGTGCAGTGTCACGAATTCACGATGAAGGTGACATGTCATCTTCAAAGGCAGAAAGGATTGTATTGAAAGTTCCGCCATGATCCCCTAAACCTTTATGTGAAGCAATGAGTGGAAAATGTTCATAACAAAAATACTGACCAACTGAAGTATAGAATCAGAGGCGCTATTCATTCCATTACATCATGTCTTTTGATGTGTGTGCAATAAAATAGAATATTTTTATACGTGTGTAGACCTAAGAATAAAATCCACATGAACTGCACTGAACAGGTATGCGAATGTAGAGAAAATTTCTTTAATTTGGTGAAAGTTTCAGATTTCTATCTTAGCTCATTGCTTTTCTGTGACCCTTAAAACTCTCCCATGAGTCTATGGACATCACCATGGAGTCTCACTCCTCAATTGGGTCCCATGTAACAGAAAAAAAAATAATACGTAAATGCGTGTCATATCGTTCAATTCGTGGCGATTCACCCACGTGTCACAACAAGAGTTGCGGATCGCTTAGAGCACAGAGTAGGTTATCAGCAGACTTCTTTTAGAAATATGTACTGCAAGAAGGATATGACGAGACAAAAATCCTCATAAAACACAGGTGTGTGCATTGTACCTGAAGAACAAAATGGTCACCAGATGCCTACATATTCCTTGGGAAGGAACTTGGGTGCAAAGTAGAAAGTGGAAGCAGGACACAACGTGGTGCAGGATATCATACTGAAAACTTGGGCTTCACAAGTAGAGACCGTGTAACCATAGACATTAACCTTGTGTTTCTCTGTGGCAGATAACACACTCTAGAACAGTTGAAGTAGCACTTAGTGTAACATGCCACAATGTCACAGGTTGGCTCAAAAGCAGATATATTGTATAAAACACTAGAGAAAATATTTTTAATTCTGAGTGGTCCAATAATTAATAAAAGCATCTCCTTTGTGGATGCATAGAAGATGCTTTAGTTCTAATTGACAGAAACATTACATACATCACTAATACCCATCAAGAACCTAAAAACCTCTATTGCAAAATCAAATTCAACATAGCAATGTTAACAGACAGACTAACCTGAAAATTAGCAAACAATTGCTACACACATCACATACATAGAAAACCTACCACTAAAGCTAATATAATAAATGCAAACTCCTGTCAGCCTGAAGCACAGGCCTTTTTTCACTCAGTAATTAATATGATAATTAAGTGACCTACAAACAACCAACTAAAATGAAAAGAAGTGTAATTATTCCATTATACAGCCTACAAAATGATTTTCACCAATAAACAGTGACAATATTGTATAAAAATACAAAATAAAAAAACATCTCAATAGACAATCACATATGTCTTACTTCGTATCCACATAAATCGTGCTATCATTTCTGTCAACAACATTCCTGTAACAAAACCAAATTCAAGTGTTCAAATATTTGTGAATCTATTGGACTCAACTGCTTGATCATTACTCCATAGCTTACAAAGTGCTTAAACTAAGGTAAACTAACCTAAGGACAACACAAACTCCCATGCCTGAAGGGGGCTCGAAACCTTGATGGCGAATGGCCGTGCACACCACAGCACGGCACCCCAGTATGTAAGGCTAATCCGCCACAGCAAACCAAATTCAGTCGTAACCAATACCACAGAATGTTCCACTCTTGTATTATACAAAATTAGTTGTAATGATTGTAGAAAAATCTATATTAGTCCAACTAGAAGAACTCTTAATATCAGGTATGTAGAACACACATGAAGTAGTATTAGTCCTCTCTTAAGCTACTGTTCACAATTGAGAAGTATCACAAACCCTAGAAATTGTGCTAAAATACTACAATGAATTCTAAAAAGACTCACTATGAATTTTTCTTCTTTGATAAATCTTCAGTGAACACAGATTTTAGACAAAAGTACTGTCTAGAAAACATTAGTGCCACAATACACTACCAAAAGTGGTAGACATGTAAGTAACAAAAAATTACATACACCAAAGAAAGTATAAAACCAAATTTAAAACAATGAAATACATCATCTTTGCTAAGCCATATCTATGAGGTATCTATTAAAGTGGTCTGGTGAATAAAAGTCAAGTGTAAAACAAAACAACAGAGAAAAGGAAATACAGTACTAATCTGACTGTAGCAGATGGTGAAACTGATCAACATTCATGTTTGGGCAGTTTAGGCACTGGTCAGCAAGTTTCGTAAGGGAGATTGGTGCTGGAATACTGCCATCTTATCCAAAATGTTTTGCTGCAGTTCTTAAAGACTTTGAGGCAATACACCTTATACCAGAGGACTCCCCACATGAAGCAATCACACAGATCAGGTGATCGGGGTGGCCAACTATGGGACATGATCAGTCTGACCTCAGGTAATAGTTCTGTCAGGCATCACAAATGTCTAAACATTCTCCAAGTTAACTGTATGGACAGTTGCTCCATCCTGTTCGAAGTAACTGGAGGCCTTTTCCTCCTCTGTTAACGCTGCAACAAATGGTTTTAAAACGTGTCCACTCCACTGGAGCACTTTTGTTTCCCTCATACTGTACTTTGTAAACATATAGCAATATAGTAAATAAGTGTGAAAATAATTGTCAGAAACCTATTTATTATGTTTTGTAACTTTAATATGTAAGACTTATCGCCATTTGACAGAGAAATTTTCCTTTTGATGCAATATAGTGGTCACTGCAATTGATTCATTAATACCAATGTACATGTAAAAACAGCCACGATTCACACACACACACACACACACACATACACACACACACACACACACACACACACACACACACACATATATTATATATAATCTCATCAAAGTTGCTTTTGTAGGTTCCTTGAGGATGAGAATACAGCCAAATCAGTCTGTTGGACCTCACACTTTTAATAAGGTATCTATGGTAATTGGAGAACCAGATATTGTACTTAAGTTAAAGCTAGGTTACTTTGTTAGAGTGGTAATATATAGGATAATTTATCAGTTATACACAGAGCATCCTGATGGAAAATCACCTTTTGAAAGACCAAGATTACACCACTTTAAAAACATCAGAGATAATGTGGATATCTTCCAAATGGTGAAAAGGAAAATTGAATGCCAACATAGAGCTATTTCACACAACAGTGTGCATTTAGTAGTGAAGAGCTTTCATAACTTGTGATGGTTGTTAATAGTAATACAACCAATATTTATACTAAGTTTCATTCTGGAAACATCCCTTAGGCTGTGGCTAAGCCATGTCTCCACCATATCCTTTCTTCCAGGAATGCTAGTCTTGCTTGTTCGCAGGAGAGCTTCTGTAAAATTTGGAAAGTAGGAGGCGAGGTACTGGCGGAAGTAAAGTTGTGAGGCGGCATTGTGAATCATGTCGGGGTAGCTCAGTGGTAGAGCGCTTGCCTGCGAAAGGCAAAGGTCCCAGGTTCAAGTCCCAGTTCCGGCACACAATTTTAATCTGCCAGGAAGTTTCATATCAGCGCACAATCCTCTGCAGATTGAAAGTTTCCTTCTGGAATATTTATACTGGAAATGTAATGACTAGTTCATTACTTTCTCTTTTGAATGTCACAATTGCTTATCCTTATATATAACAGCTTTTTGCATTGAAGCACGAAACATACTCTGAAAGAGAGCGAAAGAAACAAATAAATCATAGGAAATGTTTTTGTATGTTTTTTTAATTGAGAAGTTCAGTGTAACTAATTTTTTGTTAGACATACTTCATAATTGTAGAGGACAAATTCAAAATCTCTGTACTGTATGCAGTTATACTTTCATATGTTACATCTACTAGATGTATGATACTGAGGAGGAAACTGAAGAAAAGCTGAAAAAATTGTGTTCACATAATGAGATAACTGAGTGCATCATAAATGAAATGCAATAAGAGACAATAAATTGTTTTATGCCAAAAGGTCTTACAGCTAACAAATTAGTCTGGCAGAGATTAATTGCACACATTCACCAATATTTAATAATTGTGGAAAATTTTTATATGAAATTATACTGAAATGCTCAAAATAACATACCTGAAATCATCATTGTCCATGTCTCTGATGTATGTACTATATCTTGTTAGCTCAAAGACTAATATAGAACTGAATTATTAATTTACATTTAATTAATGCTTTATTTATTAAAAACATATACTTACATTGAACATTGATATATCAACAGTTATAATATACATCAATCAAAATTACATATATTGATAGGTGAGAAATGATTCACAAGTTCTCTATTTTCTTCTTGTTATGAAATCTTTAAACATCAAACATCACATTTAACACATAAAGTATTTTAGTACACTTTGATAGATATAAGATGTTTTTACTTTGACACCAAACATGCATCCAAATAACTAACATCTAACATTCCATATATGTTTCATAGGCAGATACTATAAATTTTACAAACTATGTTGCAGATCATAACTACATGATATCAAAGGATAACATCAGCATTTATTTTTAGTACACTAACCATCACATTTTGTAGTATGCGATTCATCATTGATTCTAACAATAAAAGGAGATGGACGAGGGAGCTCTTAAGCGTAACAAGTAAGGTCACATAAATTCAATATAGTTAGTAGCAAATAGTAACGAGTTTTCATACATTTTATAGTCATAGACTGACTTACATCTTAAGCAATTATTTTCAAGAATCACAAAATATTTCGTTCTTTGCAACCATCTTTCACATTGATTCTATTTAAACCATTCAAAAATATGTTTTCCTTATATTCTGGTATCTGATTATATTACCCTTATATCCTTGGCATCACCAGAATCTTTCAGTGGTGCAATGTGCTATAACAGAGAGATTACTTGAATATAAAAACCTTTATTCACATCCCTAACTGTTATGACTGCATCACATAATATATCATAAATAGGAATTTATGTTTCTGCAATATGCTAATATATTCAAAATAATTGAGTACACAGAAAAATTTTATTTTAACTCAAAATATATAAAGATAACAGAATTCACAATAAAGACTGATAGGACTTGTATGTATTTTTGTTCTACCTGGTCCACATCTTTGGCAAAGTAATTTGATAAGTAATCATTGATTGGTGGACTTGGACAAATCACCCACCTTTTCTCCTTTTTTGTCTTACATGCAGTGATATTTCATGTAACATGTATCACCGTCTCAAAATTCAAATTATTCTAATCTCTACACTAGTCGATTATTCAAATAAACATTATGATGGAAAGCAATTTATTGTTTACCATCCATTTAATTATTTTCTCAGGAGATATCAATAGAATAAAGTAATAAATTAAAGTTTCCTATGGAAAGAAATCTTAAAAATATATAAATGGCACAGGGTAATGCTCACTAAGGAATCTGTATAGCAGAGATCACTGAGGGAAAAGTACATAAATTTCGGCCAGACATGGCAGAGATTTTGTACTGTTTCATCTTAGATATTACAAATTACATTTTTCATTATTTTTTTTAAATATTACAATTTAATGAGCAATACTTCAAATAGCTATTTGTAGCAAGCTTTGGTTTATGTCTTCATATTCCTTTACACTAAATAAAAGTGTTTGCTTTGGTATGACCACATATTTGTAGGTCACTGATATTGCTATTCTATTATAGACACATTTACTATACATTGCAGATTTTACATTACATATTTTATACAAAATACTTATTACAAATAAACTACTGTTTTGGTGATCAATTTAAAAGTGATTAAAATCAGGTTTAGACAGATATATTGAGTGCATAATATACTTTAAAATAAATAGTATGTGTTAATTTGCAGGCATTCTAGAACTAAAACAACATTGTCATCAAAGTCACAAACACAATCATTAAAAACTGGGAATTAATTTCCTAGTAATGTACTTCATAGTTGAGCTTAACAGAAGTATTCTGCTGTTTCATCTTCAATACAACAAATTATCAGTTTATGTAACCTCTGCCATCTTACAACAAAAATGTGCATATATATTTTTTTGAATTATATGTTTAATACAAGGGCTTACTGATTTTTGTACAATTACAAATGTTTACAAAGTAATACATAAGAGGACATTGTGTAACTCAATAATTTAAGCATGTATAAGTCGTAAAAGGAACATTTGTCATATTAATATGACACAGTAAAGGTTCAACACAGCCAACTGTACAGAGCTCCTAAGACACTATAACTGGTAAGAAAAAAGAAGCTTTCGGTCTAAAATCGATTATGATCTATAATTTCATCCAGAAAGAACAGTGCTGTCAGCCAATGAGTGGTCTCCTAGGAATGTCATTGTTACCATTAAACGTTATTGTATTGAGCTGTGTACTCTGTTTCATTCCATTTGTAGCCAGTTATTGGTTACACATCTTCAACTGCAAAGCACATGTAGGGATGAACCACAGTTTTAACACTGCACTCCACATCTGTAACAAGACTTGTGTGACCTGTGATCTATCATGGATTCAACTATAGACAGTGTCCTAAAATGAGCAATCCTATAGCAGGAAAATAAAGATATCCAGTCTTTCTTTTAAAGCACAAAAAGGAAATATACATGAAACATAATTCATGAAGCGATTTATGGCAGTTAAAGATGAGTTCTAAAACTGTAAAATCATCAATTAAAAGAATTTGAAAGGTTATTCAACAGGTATGAAAATGAACATGACCACATTCAGATTAAAATGAAAGTCTGGTATTTCCATAAAGACATCTACAAGATTCTGATTTGGCAGTGTAGCATGAAATAGTGGTTTGAAACTTAGGAGAGGAAGACAAAAGGTGGAATTCGTGGAAAAGATTTAAATGTCGTTTTAGATCTAAGTTACTCAAGGCATTCATTGAGTTGTTGCATCAAATGATTACACTAACATACAGGATGTGCTGTCATGAGACTGACATTAATAAACAAGTGATCCCCCCATTAAAAAAAAAGCTTTGTTTATGTTTTCAACTCTGTATTTCCCTTCCCTCTCTTTTAACATGGGATTCTGGGACAAGTATTGATTGAATTTCAGTAATATCCATCAAACCAAGAACTATTGCTTCTGCATTAAAGAACAAATGTCTCCAGAATTTGATTGTTTTGAAATCGGTAGTTACAGCTGCTGTGTGAACAAGACCACTGTTTCAGTATTGTGTGTCTTCCTTAGGAGCCTGCTAATTAACTTATGGGGGCAACTACAGCGTTTAGTGTTAGGATGTAATATTTGAAGTGCAAAACAAGGGAATGAAAATCTGTGTGACAATTGTTCACATCAATTCTTGCCATCAGTTCTTTCCAGTAACTACATTTAAGATAACATATGACAATTTCAAAAACTTCTTGCCCCATAAATGTAAATTAATTAGGAAGATGGGAAACAAACATAAATTATTCCAAATTTTCTTCAAACTGATACAAAGACAAAGTGGCAGCACTTATTTGTTCACTAGCAGAATTGCTAATAACATCAAATATTTGCTTTTAGCAACATAAAGTGTTGTAAATATGAATCTTTTATTACAAATTGTTTCTGTTTTACTTCTACAACATATAAGCTGTAGACGTGATGTTAGGGAGAAG
Source organism: Locusta migratoria (assembly GCA_026315105.1). Taxonomy (NCBI): domain Eukaryota; kingdom Metazoa; phylum Arthropoda; class Insecta; order Orthoptera; family Acrididae; genus Locusta; species Locusta migratoria. Next base: position 272,936,964 of record CM048744.1, on the reverse strand, counting down.
AAATTCAATGAAGGACTATGATCAGGTTTTGGACTAGTTGTATACAAGAGTGCCAACAAAAAGAAAATTATTGGTGGACTCATCACAGAAAACACTGTCTCAATTACTGAAGCTGCTCCTGGTGCAGCAAGTGGACGATAACAGCTGAGCACGAACTTTCTACTATGAAGCATGAGCAATTAATTTCATAGTAAAGTACAAAGTAAATGGAATTTTGTTTCAATAGCCAAGCAAGTACTTCATGACTCAAAACTGAGTCACATAGCAGAATGGAGTTATTGACAGGAACATTGAATGAAATGACACATACTGCACTGCACAATCCATAAATTTATTATGTGCTGTTTCAATTTGGAAAAGTCCTAATTATTTCTACCTGCAGAAGAGTTATATCATTGTTATGATAGCTGTCATAGTCAGAATGTGCATTAAAAGCTATTAATTTCACTGTAGTTATACGATAGGTGTGTATTAAATCCATTTTTTTTGCAAGGCACCTCATTTGTGAAGATCCAAGCTAGTTATCACAAAAATACGTTTAGATGGACATGGGAAAGTCAGGTGCTGAGCAATGGTATGTATGTATGGTGTATGTCTCTCATTTGTTGACAAATATCCTCTACACCTTTCTTTGGTAACAAAGGTAATTTTCTTGTTTATCTGAATAAGCATAATCAACCATTAAGGATCTTAGACAGTTCATTTAGTTATGATAAATGTTTTTCTTATCAATGTTGGTGAGTAGCCTGCAGATGATGCCATTGTGAAACGAGTACCTTGGGTGAAAATAAGCTGGAGGCAGCATGAAAAAAACGAGCATTGCACTAAATGGTGTGACTCATTGAGTATGACTGGGTACTGTACAGCACAAGTAGGCCTACATCATCATATTCATATTATAGTGGCTTTATATTATTGTAGTTTGGTGAATGTTTAAGGATTAAATTAACAAACAATTGTGGGAAAAATAGTATGATACACTTTCTCAAACAGTAGAGTATGACAGCTTCATCTTTGAGATGTCAGTTCTGTGGCTACAATGAAAATAAAATGTAACAAATAATACATGAAATGTTTGGTAATATCTTACATACATGTATTTGTCTGCATTGTTTATCATCAAAAGCTATATTCAAGGATTTTAGGCATGACTCATCCAAATTTGAGTCTTCATATGTAGCTCAGGTTTTTCATAAGGATGTTTCTAAGAAGTCAGAGGCTTTTTAGGAACTTTTGTTGGTATTTCTTGTTTGACAATGAATGTTTAATCCCTTATACCCTACAGAGAGAGCACCACATGGAGCCAGAGTAAAATTTTTTAAATGTTCTAAATATAAAAAATGTCACAAATTGTCAATGAACTTTGTATGTATATTTATGACATTGCTTACTTGTGTCTATTTTCCCTGCATTATTCAATAGCTTGGATTTGTGCTTTTGTCCTTTAGATTTGGAAATAGTATGTACCTTAAAAAAGGGAAGATATCAACAATGGAATTTTCACAGTACCTTTGAACATGTAAAAATAAAAAAATGTCAAACTGCAGTCTTAGCCTACTCCTAATCCCTATACATGCAGGAAGATTTATATTAATTGCAGTTTCTTATCGTGTGAGGTTTACTGCAGATTCATTCAAAACATTTTCAAACTTATTATTGATAATGAATACAAGCTGAAGCATATAATTAAAATTCTATGCTTTAGGCTATATTCATTATAACTGGTAAAATGACACTAAATCTAGCTGAAGAACATATAATTATTCGATTTTTAAATTGTTCTCAGTGCTGTGGAATTCATTATTTTTGTAAGAAATTCCTTCTATCCAGTTTACTTCCTTTTGAGAAAGGTTAGCGCTATTGAGTGATTATCATTTTTGATATTAGTCTACAAACTAAATTACATAAAGCAATGGATGATTTCTAGTTTCATACAATTCCATAAAGAGAATATTTCTATCATTTGCATGTTATCTACTTCCGCTTTAAAAACCACCATATTATATCTTGACTACTAAGTATGTAAGAAACTAATTGTACTTTCGATTTTAGTTTCAAAAATACACGAAAATCCGATAGATTATTGTGCGTTTTAAGAAACGGCTTGATCACAGCAAATAATTAACAACAGTCTCCAATACTAATTGTTCATAATTAACAACTTCTCAATATTAAAGTATCCATTTAAACCATTGCTTTAAAATCTGTATCTTTGATTTGTCTGCTTATTACAGGAAATTAAGTTATGAAGAATTGTAATAATATCAACCACTGCTTGTAGTTATAGCCATGATATGTAATTTGGGTCACTGTTCATTCCATTACCCATTTACAGACCCGGCTGATCAAAAAAAGAATGTGAATTTTCAGAACTTTACGCATTGTTTATAAGATTATGAATTACTTTTTATTATGTGATATGAGCCAGTGGCGCCAGTGGCAAAATACTAAGGTAGCGAAATGCCATTCTTTTGTTCTGTATTGTCAATGCATACAGTGAAAAATAAAGAAAATAGAGGATGTTTTGTTTTCATGTCTTATCAGTCACAGAGATTTATAGTATAGTTTTTTGTCTAAGTTTTCAGTAGAATTTTTGGATGGAAACTAGAATAAGTTTCTTACGGAATTCAGCAAACAGTTTAAATCTATAGAGCCACTGAGCACATTGCAAGTAATTTTCTAGTTGGCTATACAATCACTTCAAAATATTAGACCTAACTGATGAGATTTAGTCATACTAATTTTAGTAGAGAAATTATTTCTGCATCAACATAAACTGAAAATGAAGCACCAAATATAACTGCAAGTCCAAAAGACAATCAAGATCCAAACATTTTAATTAAAACATGTTTAATATTTTCTTTCTTCTAAGCTTTGCACCAGACGAATTCTGTAATAATCGATTACTCGTACAGGCAATGCTTTGTTTCTTTTGCTGCAGGGAGTGATGACGGTTAAAGTGAATGCTTTGATATGAAAAATGGCAACGCTAAGTATTTCAGAATTTCCATCACAGACAACAGGAATCAAGGCATACATTTTTTGTTGTAATACGTAAAGTAGTCAAAACAAAGTGAACCAGAAATTCATGATTTGAAAGTGGAGTTGGTAACGTTCTCCACATCCTGTTTAGTTATAGCTATTACATGATGTAATATTACATTACTTAGAGATAACGATTTTTCACAGTTTTAATGGGAAACTAAGATTATTATGTTGGTTTAAAAGAATATAAAACTATCACTATTGCTAATGGCTGAAGTTGTTACATAAATCATATTAGTTAGGTAATACAATACAGGTGATTTTATAGGTGCATCTGCATGTTAACGAATTTACCAGATTTCATCAAGTGCAGAGCTACAATGCTGGTCGATAACATGGCATGGAGTACATGTGATGGCAATTTTTTTCATAATGAATCGTGATTGGAATTGGTGAAGAATATGCGAACGAGAAGGGAGTCTTTTCTATGATCAAAGGGACGGTAATGACATAATTCTGCTTGGTGCCCACACTACACACAACATTGAAGCATTAATAACTTCGATGGTAAGCTAGACAATGACGATAGTTCTCCTTTATACCTTTTGACATGCTTCAGGTAGCCAAGTCGATGAGGGATATCATCTGACAGAAAATTGGAGATTAGAATTTGTAAGTTTAGGGCACGATGGATAATTTGATAAGCTGGGCATGGTAGGGTTGCAATGCGAGCAGCCAAGAGTATTGTATGTACATCGTGCCAAGTGAGTTCTGAAAAATGCCGTGATAGTACTAAGAGAAATATGGAACCAATAGGCGGTGTGGTTTGATGAAGGGCGTGAGAATGTTAGAAGGAATGTATATCTTTAAGGCAGATTACATATTCCATGCCGATGTGGGACGTAGGGACTTACTAGGAGTCCATGGAGAGAATGAGGGCAGTTATTTCAGTTTATGTAAGAGAGGGTTTAGCGTTGCATATGTAGGAGTATGTTGTATCTAGAAAATTGCAAATGTGTACTTGATCTTTGTGGAAGACAGTTTCGACAACATTATATATCGGTTCGGGATCGAGAAAGTTATACATGGTGGATAAATTTAGGGTGCTATGGATTATTAGGTGCTAACGGTCGTGACATATACTGGTGTGCATATACTGGTTCCCATTAGATTACCGCAGTTAAGCACTGTCGAGCTTGACTAGCACTTGGATGGGTTACCGTCCGGCCGGGTCTGCCGAGTGCTGTTGGCAAGAAGGGTGCACTCAGCCCTTGTGAGGCCAACTGAGAAGCTACTTGATTGAGAAGTAGCAGCTCCGGTCACTAAGACTGACATAACGGCCGGGGCAGAGAATGACACGGCGGCCGGCCAGTACCCAGATGCCCGTTGAGGTCTGTCGGACGGAGTTTGCAGTTTACTGATGTTTAAGTGCAATGTAAAAAGTGAAAATTTTTCGCTGTTCTTTAGCAATATCAACACAATTCAGCAGTACAGTATTGTGTACTATGGTACCAGAACAGGGGCACCATACGAATACCAGATATTTTTTAAAATTTAATTTTCGTCTATTCTTGTTGACTTTTACACGCAATAAACTGTTTAAGCGATATTGTGGTGTAATGGTAGTCCTCAATCTAAAACAATTGAAATAAAACGTTCACGGTGATGATTGCATTTCTCCTACTAACACTTAAATAATTGCACTATGTTTAACTGATATATACAGAGAGTTACTAAAATTTGAGCAGAAGAAAGACTGAAAGAAATTTTTCCAGGTTAAAAGAAAAATTCCAACAGCCTGCATATCGGTTTTTTTGTTTATACTATGAGATGAAGTGAACTTAGTTTTGTAGAAGACAAAGTACTGGAGTAGCGAGCTTTACATTAATACATTTTTCTACCTTACTGATTGCGCAGTGCCTTTTCTAGTAAAAATATTCTCTCGATACCCCTCCTCCCGACAACTATATGTGGGAACAGAAAGGCGCCGAATTTAATTTTCTTTTGTTGATGCAACTTTCTAGTAAAACGAGCGTACTGCATTATACGATAAATTGTAGCTTACTTTTGAGAATGACACAATCCTACTTTTACACGATCTCTGACAAATAAATGTATTTTGCGTAGTTAGTATTTCAAAGTTCAGGTAAGACTTAGAAACGAATTACGCTCCAAGCCACCTCTCTCTCTCTCTTTCTCTCTCTCTCTCTCTCTCTCTCTCTCTCTCTCTCTCTCTCTCTCTCACTTAGAAACGAATTACGCTCCAAGCCACCTCTCTCTCTCTCTCTCTCTCTCTCTCTCTCTCTCTCTCTCTCTCTCTCTCTCACACACACACACACACACAAACGAAAAACACAAGCATAGTACTGTACTGTCTAGATTACCACATCTCAGGAAAGATGCAGGCATAAAATCACATCCCACTGCCCGCCTCTAGCTCTCGTTAGCACTGTGAGGTTGGTTTGATTTTTAAAGGGACAAAACGTCTGCGAGGTTTAAATGCTTTGCACAGCAGAAATTTCAGCACAGCAGTAGCCGGAGATACTGGGTTCCAGTTGGTGTGATATACAGTTGTATAGCTGCCATCAGCCAACTATTTGAAGTGAGAGTGGAAATCATTCGCCACTGGACTGAGTTCTCATCTAGTGGGAATCAGTCTTTACCGGGCCACATGAAGCGAATTTTTCGTCGTGATTGTTAAGACCAAGGGCTCAGATAATCTATTCTTCTGAAGAAGAGGGAGAGTTTTCAGCTGTCTTCTGTGTGTATGTGTGTGTGTGTGTGGGGGGGGGGGAGATGGGGTTCAGTTCTCTAGTACGAGAAGTGTTCAAACGAAAAGGAACGAAACCAAATCGGTTCAAATAACGTAGTGCGACATCTGGGAACGCGAAGCATGTGTCGTTACCTCTCCCTAAAAAAATTCAAGGCCGTGTCGTCAGCAGGCAAGGAGATGCTCATTGTCTCTTCCGACGTCCGAGGTTTAATGCTCTTCGAATTTCTCGACCGCGGAAAAATTATTAACAGTGACATGTACTGTGAGACACTCCGAGGACTATGCAAGTCCATCAAGAGCAAAACGCTCGGGCTGGTCACGAAGGGAGTGATTCTGCGCCAAGATAACTGGCGTCCATACGTCTCCAGGGACACACGAAGTGTACTGGCCAATTTCTGGTGGAAGCATCTTGAGCATCCGCCCTGCATGACGGACATGTCGCCCTGTTACTTCCATCTGTTTGGTCCATTAACCCTCGCACCTCACACTTTCGTCCTAGGGACACCAGTGAATTTTTAATTCAACATTAATAAGAGTAGGTTGTTTATAATTGAGGCGCTCGGACGTAAAACATGGTAACTGACATTCTAGAGGTATGCCATTTCCTCACATATATCGTGTTATGTATGCAGATGTGCCTAATTACCAGGGAAAAACAAGCTGTATTCTGTGAAGATATTTGAAACTAACTCATGTATCTATCTCTGCATGCAAAATACTACATCGTATGTGGCATTCAGTAATTTTTTGCCCAAAATGACTGTTACCCTGTTTTACTCCCGAGTCCATCATATGCGGGAAAATGGAATACCGCTAGAATGTCAGTTACCATATTTTACGCCCGAGCGCCTCAATATTTTGAAACGCCAGTGTATATCAAGTTGGTAACAGTGCCTGAAAGTCTGCACTTGTTTGGTTTCAAATATAACCCTGTTGTTGTGGTAGTGTCCTGTTGTAAAGAGTGTTTCCTATGCGTGGGGGCTAGAGGACCCCAGTGTGAGGTGCAAGAATAAAAAAAAATCTCAAACGGAAGCGCTTCAACTTGGACGAAGGACTGAATGACGCATTAGAAGACTAGCTCTTGTCACCGCCGCAGGAATTCTGGGAACTGGGAATCCTTCGGCTGGTCAAACAGTGGGATAATTGTGCTCAGGCGTCTTGTGATTACTTTTAAATAATGACTTCAATTATACGCAAAGTGTACGTTCAGTACCTTCTCATTTGACCACCCTCGTACAGAAGTTCGTTCACATCGGCATGCGAAGTACGAGGAGCGTCCAGAAAGTAAGTTCCGTTTGGTAATAAATTGAAATTGTACACAGATACAGAAGAAATTTTTATTGCACAAAATTCTGCAACTCTTAAACTACTTTTCCACATAACTGCCGAAATTTTGTAGGCACTTGCCATTGCGTGCCTCAAGTTTTTGCATGCATCCTTCACAGAAGGTTACCGCCTGTGTATTCAACCATGTGGTAACAGCTCTTTATCATCGTTGAAGTGTTGACCACTAAGGACAGATTTTAGGTGTAAGAAGAGATGAAAGTCGCTAGGAGAAACGTCCGAGCTGCATGGAGGATGATCAAACAGATCCAATTGAAATTTCCGTAACAATTGTTTGGTGACATTCGGTGTGTGAGGTCAGGCATTATCGTGAAAAAAAAAATCTTTTGACAGTAATCCTCTTCTTACACCTAAAATCTGTTCTTGGTGGACAACACTTCAACGATGATGACGAGCTGAAAGAACATGTTACTACATGGTTGAATACACAGGCGGCAACATTCTATGAAAAAGGCACACAAAACCTTGTGCCATTGCTATGACAATTGCCTACAAAATTTCGGAAGATATGTAGAAAAGTAGTTTAACAGTTGTAGATTTTTGTACAATCAATATTTTTTCTGTATCTGTACCCGTTCGTTTTATATAACGAAACGGAACTTACTTTCTGGACGCGCCTCGTATCTGCATCAGAGTTGTCAAATTAACTGGTTATAACCAGAACACAGGTTGTATAAATATACATAAAGACACACACACACACACACACACAATCAGAGATATGACTATGGGATGGGTGAAGGCTCGACGTCACCTCTCCTCGCCCCCACCCCTCGTTATCTACGCCTCTAAAGAAGACTATAGGATTAGAGGTGGAAACGGTTCCTTTGAGCAAAAGATATTGTAAGTATAGAATCGCCTGTAGGCTTTGATGTCAGTCAGTAGTAGGAAAACATTCCTCCAAACGTGTAACTGAATATTTTGAGGTGGTTGTTGTATGTTTTTACCATTCTTCAAATTGGACGAAGGACTCAATGACACATTAGAGGACTAGCTCTTGTCACGGCCACAGGTATTTTGGGAACAGGGAATCCTTTGGCTCGTTAAACAGTGGGATAGTTGTGCTCAGGCCTCTGGTGATTACTTCAGTTATACCCTGAGTGTCGTTTTGTATCTTTTCATTTGAACACCCCTTGTACAGAAGTTCGTTCACATCGATATGCAAAGTATCTGCAGCAGAGTTGTCGTATTAACTGCTTATTTCAAGAACACAGGTTGTATAAATACACACACACAATCGTAGATATAGCTATGGGAGGGGTGAAGGTTCGACGTCACCTCTCCTCACCCCCACTCTTCGTTATCTACGCCCCTAAACAAGACTATAGGATTAGAGGTGGAAACGGATCCTTCGAGCAAAAGAAATTGTAAGTATAGAAGCGCCTGTAGGTTTTGATGTCAGTAGTAGGAAAACATTCCTCCAAAACGTGTAACTGAATATTTTGAGGTGATTGTTGTATGTTTTTACCATTCTTAGTCATTTTATCGGTATTTTCAGTTCCTTCTTTATTCATTTTCGAAGTATTTAAGGTCATAAAATGACGGCCTCTCTTGGTACTGGTGATCGACTGTATCATCAGTGACAGCCGCTGCTGCTGGGCATTGTTGCCTGGCAGGTGCGCGGCGTGATCCGACCTCGCCCATTACTGGATGAGCGGGTCGGAGAGCTGGCATCAGGCGGCGGCGACGCTGTCGGCGGCGTCGTCTGCGGCGGGCAGCGGCAGCGGCTGCGCCTCCAGGGCTAAAGGCAGCGACTGTGGGCGGCGCGGCAGGGCGCGCTGCTGCTGCAGCACCACCGCCTCCAGCGCCCTCTCACTGCGCCGCCGCAGACGCCGCTGGCTGCCCGGGCACAGGAACGCCTTCAGCTGCTCCTTCGTCACCCTGACAACAAGCAAACTGAATAGCCGGGGTGTCGAGGAACCTCTACGTGACACATATTAGACCACTAATGACGTACAGTGCTCCGTGCTGGGCATACGCGGCGCCAACACGGTTGCGCCGCCTGCAGCCACAGACATACATTACTAGACTGACAAACTAGCCTCTGTCACCGAAGTTTGATGCCGCCATCTTGCCTCACCTAACGTCAAAATTTCCGTATGGCACTACTATGATCTTCTGACACAATATGACGTTGTACGCTTTACTATTTGGTTTGAACAAGATTTGCGTTTGAGCTAACACTTCCGCATTTTCGAATCGTGTTATGAGAAAAACGTGTTATGTACAGTTAAACATTAACATTAACATCTAGGCAAAGACTTTCTACCATTTTGTTGTGTTGCGAAAAGGTTGCGAACATAATCATGAGAGGTCGGCGGGATGATAGTTAAAATTTTACAGTAACGTACAGTTAAAGCAAAAGTAGTTATCTGAAAGACACTAACAAGAATAAAGCTATGTGTTATCTAAGACAAATAACACATTTATAACGGCCATACTATTAAAAGAAAAACCGAAGTTGATCGAAACTGGAAACATTAATAAAAACAGGAAACGCGACTCACTTGTGTGTACGTCAAAGCAGACTATAGATTTCGTAACAACTCTCAAAAGAATAAGGGTACACGTTTATAATAACCATACTACTGAAAGAAAATCCTAGGTTGAATGAAATTGGTAACAGATAATTAATAACAGCCATATACAAAACACGAATTTCCTACATGTCAAAACTCTAAGGACAGCATAATTACGTCAGTTCATCCGTATTTTTACGACTGTTTTCTGTAATAACTCACACGACTGCTCGCACGTTTATAGTATAGAAATATGGCGACGAGACTTCACTGACACCAATGATACTGTATACGGCATTGCCAGTCTAGTAATGTATGTTTGTGCCTGCAGCTCGTACAGAACAAGGTACTACGCACCATAAGCAACGCTCAACGATAGACACGCACCGTAGATCTTCACAATGAATACCCCCTAGAGCGCCTCTCAGTGGTATTCAAGAAACTCGCCACACGAGTGTACAAAAACTCGAGACACTCGAACAATCCCTTCATTCTACGCTTGGGGAACCACGATCACAACCATAGGTGGAAACATAAACGACCCAAAACACTTCTCCTCAGAGAATAACCACCTACAGTCATAGGGGTCACCAACTTGCAAACACGATGAATATGGCGAACCCCTGCAGAACAGCAAACTGACTGGCAATGCCAGCTGAGCTCACAGCCGACCAACAGGCAAGGCAGGGAAACGATATTCAGCGCACTAAACATAAACGATCCTATACAGTCCCACACACTTAGCCAGTTCTATGACCGAACTGTCTAACTACCATGACAAACTTGGCTATGTTCACAGGTATTCTGTCTCAGCCGATGGTCACAGGTATTCTGCCGCAGCCGACTCAGGAGACTTCACAGGAGATCAGCTGCAACACAACGTCGCATCAACAGGACTGATTCTTTATAACGAACCTAGCAAAGTTAACGGTACTGAGATATACCCTTTACTAACATTACCAAACCTTGCATGATCTGTCGCAGATAGCATACCGCTACTGCCCTTGAAACCTACCCCACTGTCGTAGAGGTTTTTTTCCCTTGGCTCTTGCCTTGGCACCTTTTTTACTCTGCCCTTACATACCTTTACCCGTCGTATACCTTTCGACCAATTCTATCTCCAGATGCACCGTATTAATGGGTGATCGTGCCCATGCCTACGGATAACATCGCGGTTCCCACATCCCGTGATCCACCTTAGCAAACTAACCAAATTACGGAGGTGACAGTAGAACTTTTGTGATGGTCACCACTTTGGTGTGGGCGTGGAGGGGCCCCATCCTACCCTGCCAACAAAATGTACACTCTACCACACCTTTTCTCGTAGCAAAAATAGTTCATACACATCCTGGTCCAGGGACGGCTCGTACTTCAAAACTTTGGTGTAGTAATTTAAAGAAAGTTCAAATTTTTGTAAAACTATTGGATCAGACTGTTATGGTCATCTGTCCCTAGACTTACAAAATGGACAACTCAAACGCCCATGCCCCATGGTCGCTGTACGGGTGTCTGAGGAGCTACTGCGATGAAAGAGACGTCGTGCTATCATCCCCCAGCGGGCACATCTCAAAAATCGTGATGAAAGGGTGCCCACAGGGCTCTGTCCTTGGGTTCATTTTCTGGGTTATAAACATGGAGCCCTTATTTTGGAATGTACAGAATAGCGAGGATGTGCTGGAGGAGATAGCATAAACTGACGACTTCCTCCTGCTGGTCGGCGGCCACAGCTGTGAAGATCTCGAACTGCACGTTGAAAGGGCAATGCAGATCTTAGCTGCTTGGTGCCAAACCACCGAACTGCACATAGCACCTAATAAGTCAACTTACCTATTACTAAAAAGGCACCTTGTGCAGATTTGAGGGAACACCAGTCATTCGGCGACAGCAGACTAGATACCTCAGAGTCATTATCAAATGAGCGCTGCAACTTGGCGGCCCACATAGATCATTACGGAGTCTGGCTGAGATAGGGCACAAGAGTTTTCATTTGCCTCCCAATCTCATTAGACCCTACCACAACAGCATATTGACATCTATGATGGGCTACAGTTCCAGCATGTGTGCACACAGGCTCACGAGGGTGATGCCTGCCATGGCAGTCAGGAGGGTGTAGCGTATCATCCTCCTCCAATCGGTAGGAGCTCATAGAACCTCCCCAGGTGGTGCTCTCTTGGAGTCAATGTCCACTTGACATCAAGATACGAGAGCAGGCAGCATGGTATTGGGCAAAGAAAGGCAACCTAGAAAAAGTAGAGGAAATAGTTGGGGTCACGGTGGGATCTAAACTGGAAATCAGGAAAAGAGAAGAAGAACTTTTTCAGATAGCCTGGAATGAGGCAGAAACAGGGCGGAGAACACATCAGTTACTCCCCAACAGTCGGGAGAGATTACAAACCTAGTAGAGGAATTCTGCACTTCCTGCAGGTCATGGTCCTTACCCGACATATCTATGTCTGTTCGGGAAGAGGGCCACACCGGCGTGTGACTTTGGGACCCCAGAAGGGACTCCGGAGCACCTGGTGTACTTGTGTCCCACATATGATAGGGAATGCGCTGATCTGCGTCTCCACCTGCCTCACTAAGACACTTACCAACTAATAAGAGACGAAGATGACTTCGATGTACTAAATAAACTCACAGAAGTAATATCCAAAAAGATCAGGGATAACTTCATGGGGATTAATACTTAATGTGACAACAAAACACCGGACAAGACTCCACACCCAGCCATGCCGCTGGGAATGGAACGGGTGCCTCTGGCCGCAATAAGTTGTGACCTGGATCTGGAGGAGGGTGTGGGAAACTCGGACAACAAGAAGTCTTCGGACTTGCTAGGTTAGATTATATTGTAGTTGTAGTCTTTAGTCTGTAGGTAGTAGATGTGGAATAGAAGAAACAGGAGAAGGGTGTTTGAAGCACCTGCAGTGAGGGAGGAGGGCAGCCCAGTGCCAGGGGAACGTCCGTCGGGTTTAGTTCAGCGGACACAATTGTAAAATTGTGGCACAACCTGTAACACATTAACAAATAAAATTAACAAATAGACATAAGTAAAAATTAAGTATAAAATAATAACATCATATTAATATTTGTAACGAAGACATTTACACTGAAATATTCATCGTATAAAGTCACGACCCATTTAGCCATAGGAATTGGGTTATTATGCATCAGGCACACGCGACGTCACTGAGCTGCCAGTACCTTAACCAGGCCAACGTCACGTGACAACAGGTGACCTTGGCCAGGCCTTGCTGCGATTCCCCTCCACTTAGCGCACATTGCCATAGTCACGAACCTGTTTCCCAACCCGCCATGTAGTGCCAAGAGCCGGTGGCGACTGACCCGTACGACAGAGTAACGTTTACTTTGTCTGTGCCCATAGTCTATCCATCTCCCGACGCGGAAACTACAGTAATCGTGACATCATGAGGTCGTTTCACCTGCCACACTTCGTTCCTGACCCAACAAGACTAGGCCCCAAAATTCGCGAGTGCCGGAAGTTACCAAAGGGTCATTTTAAGGCGACTGCTATAGTGTTTTGTGGTCTAATCTTGTCACTCAACCCCAGGATTATAAAATACCCATGAATAAAGACGAAGATTTATGACATGGACGAATATGAATTTTGTTGCAACTTACTTCACTCGAAGCTCACCTGTTAGGTTCATACCTAATCACAAACTCGTAAATCGCTACTTATTCGCAAATAAACATCCAACTTTTATGATAATGCCAACTATTTGACTGTCATCAGTTATTTTTCACAATTATGGTTCTGGCTTTTATTACCTTAAATAGTAATGTTACATGACGTGTGAAGGAAAGCAAAGCACGATCATACCAGCATATTGAGCACGAAATATATTACTTTTCTGTTTTGTCTCGTTCCTGTGTGCTGATGCAATACTTTTTCGATTTGTGCTCAATTATGGAACTTGACAACCTGTTTTAGGAAATTAATGTATTGTGATGTGAAGATGACATGTATCTCAGGCATGTTTGATATTCTAAAATTTTTATGTGGCACATGAAACGAATTTTCGACTGAAATCATAATTGTGAATTAAAACTTTTTGATGACAAATGTCCTCCAGAAAAATAGTAAATGACTATGATCCCCCACATATTAAAATTATCAAGTATTCAACTATCAACCACAAGGAAGAATATAAAATTCAATGATACTCGTTTCGGCCATAGTAATTCACGTCGTTTCCTTATGTTTCTGCCTAATTACACGTCTCGAAAAGCGGCATATATTCATTTATTAACAGCCAACTGTTTGTGACCAAATATAATTTAAGAGTCACTAGCAGGCTAGCCTTTTCAGTTGTAGGAATTTAGGAAGGAAGCTTGGAGTTTTACGTACCATCGACAGTGTGGTCATTAGAGACGGAACTTACGCTCGGAATTTTTGGGTAAGAATGGAGAAGAAAATCGGCCGTGCCCTTTCCAAAGGAACCATCCCGACATTTGCCTGGATTGATTTTTAGGTAAATCACGGAAAACCTAAATCTGGATGGCTGCTGGTGGATCTGAACCACCATCCTTCCGAAATGCGAGTCCAGTGTGTTACCACTGCGCCACCTCGCGCGGTGTAGGAAATTAAGCATTGTTCTCGGATTCCTACCTAAATACAAACTCGGAAACCGCCGCATATTCTGAAATAGACGGCATGCAACGGCTCTGTGGGAAGGGAGAATGTAAATATTATCCTCACTCGTTTCAGGCACACAAATTTAAGCTGTACTGTCAGGTTCTTGCTTTAGTACACTCTCGGATATCGCAAAGAATCCAAAAAATACCGAATACTGTATAACAGACTTTTAATACATTAAGATTATCGTACCAGATTCTATTAAAAAGTAATGGGGAAAAAATTTGTTATCACAGGAGTCTAAGCAAATAAATTTCACAGTGGATGGATGTAGGGTAAATTCCTGCAACAACAAGACCACAATGAACTCTTTAACATCTGTTGCTACTTTTTAATTTATATTATACGTCCTCCTTTGTGTTTCATAGTTATTGCATCATCAACTGATTTCGCTCTTAAATGACATTTAATGAACCAAAGTGAAGCATATGCAATGTACTATCGCCTTAAAATGGTATATTTTCATGATTTGCGATTCAACACATTGCTGCAAAGCAGAGACCACGGACGCTACTACTCGTGATCATACGCCGGAACTTCCGGCAGTCTACTTCCGGCACTTTCAGTATTTAACGTCCACTCCCAACCAGTAAACACAGCTTGGGTCCCCCTGACCAGGGCTGGACAACTTATACATAAAAATCGATTTTGCACATCATTATACATCAAACTCCTATGCATCGATTCTGGAAAATAAAGAATAGCAAAGCTTCGAGTCACCTATATCGATATACTAAAAACTGATCAGAAATAGATAATAGCATTAACATTTACATCCTATCTGCTCATTAACTTGCCACACGAGCTTCATTTTAATGTTCAAATGATACACACAGCTAACACAAGTTGGTGGAACAGTTATTGTTTAAACTTATCAGCACTGCCAAACTAAGAAGTAGGCATGAACTCTTTCAGAATACTAATAAATGTATTTAGTTACAGCTCTATGAATATCAAGAACGCAGATGGAAAACCATTTCTCAGCAAAGAAGGGAAAGCTGAAAGGTGGAAACAGTATATAGAGAGACTGTATGAAGGAAATGAGCTTAGATGCAATATTGTAGGAAGGGGAGAAGAAGTAGGTGAGATGACATAGGAGATACAATACTGAGAGATGAATTTGACAGAGCACTGAAAGACATAAGTCGAAACAAGGCCCCTGGAGTAGATAACATTCCCTCAGAGCTACTGAAGTCTCTGGGAGAACCAGCCATGACAAAACTGTTTCACCTGGTGTGTAAGATGTATGAGACAGGCGAAGTACCCTCAGACGTTAAGAAAAATGTTATAATCCCCATTCCAAAGAAAGCAAGCGCAGGCAGCTGTGGAAACTACAGAACCATCCGTTTAATAAGTCATGGTTGCAAAATATTAACACAAATTATTTACAGAAGAATGGAAAAGCTTGTAGAAGCCGACCTCATTGAAGATCAGTTTGGGTTCAGGAGAAATGTAGGAACACGGGAGGCAATACACACATTACGGCTTATCCTAGAAGATAGATTAAGAAAAGGCAAACCTACATATCTAGCTTTTGTAGATTTGGCGAAGGCTTTTGACAATGTTGATTGGCATTAACTCTTTCAAGTCTGAAGCAAGCAGTAGTAAAATATAGGGAGTGTAAAGTTATTTACAAGTTTTACAAAAACCAGGCAGTGGTTGTCAGAGTTGAAGGGCATGAAAGGGATGCAGTGATTGGGAAGGGAGTAAGACAGGGTTGTAGCCTTTCTCCAATGTTATTAAATTTGTGCATTGGGCAAGCTATAAAGGAAAACAAGCAGAAATTTGGAGAAGGAATTAAATTCTGGGTGAAGAATTAAAAACATCGCGTTTTGCCGACGACATAGTAATTCTGTCAGAGACAGCAAAGGACGTGGAAGAGCAGCTGAGCATGCTTCAGAAGATTTGGCGTCAGAAATAATGAAAACTGATACATCGTGTGAAGCATTTATTCATCCACTATTTGAGAATGAGAATATTTAGCGACTTGCAACAAACTTTAGACATAATTTTAAACCTCTACAAACCTTCTTCTCGTTGAAAACCTGAACAAAATTAGAAAAGCAAATTATTTTTTCACATACTACATTTCCGCTGTTCATACAGTAACACAACAGCACTGGGCATGACGTTTCAATATATTACTAATACACTAATACTCTACTACTTGACATTATACATACTACATGATATCATAGTATGGCATACTGTTCGTAAGGTTTGAGGTCATAAAGAATTGCCATGGGCGTAGCCAGGGGGGGGGGGGTTTAAACCCCACCCGAAAGGGTACGGCTGATGGCTGATATCCTTCCCCATCCTTACGCAAAAATCGGAGTGTGAGTTCTAGGGTGACCAACACTTCCGTATTCCAGGGAACTCCCGTATTTGAACATGGCTTTTCATAATCTTCCGCCTCCCGAATTTTTCGGGCACAGTGGTCGTTTTTCTCCCGTGTTTAACTTTTTTTTTTTTTTTTTTACGTATGTACAAATATATTTTTCAAGCATTTAATGTTGCGTGCACTGACATCATTCGTTGTGAATGTTAGTGCAGAAAGAACCACTGATTCTATATCGACATTATGTCGATCGATTATCTTAAAAATTGGTCGACCGACGCTTGGCGGAGAGATGTGACTGTTTCTGTTCCGGTGTTTATTGTGAATCCTTGTTCAAGATTTTATAATGGGCGGAGAGGACTAAGCTAAAACGTCAGAAAAAAATGTTAATGTGTACGTATCTTATGAAGTGGGAAGCTTGATATTCCTGGATTGCACTAGTATGGTCAAACGCTTATAAAGCGAAGTACTCGATCAAATAATGCTAATTTTGAGAACTTTGGTAAACTGGTATGTTATGTTATGAGTAAATAAGTAGTTATCTTTCACAAATACTGATTTGATTTTTGCGAAATTTCGCCGTGCTTCTAATTTCCCTTATGTTTTGTCGAGGATGTAAGTTTCTCCCTTATTTTCGTATAGAAAAGTTTGTCACCTTAGTGAGTTCTATCTCTAATGACCATTCTGTCGATGGGATGTTGAACCCTTCCATCCTTCCTTCCTTCCTTCAGCATGGATCGATACCTGGTGCCTCAATACCGCTTGAGCTATTGATCTATGAGCGTAACCATTTCATGTACTCCGTACGCACTGTTTCACCGTTAAATCCTGAGTGAATCGGATGACTCTAAGATGGTGTACTAATTTTTATTTCCGGCACGATATATTTGATATTTCCAAAGATCTGTGGGTAACCTTGTTATTAATCAGTTCGCATTAAACGCTTTGGCCTGCTTCATACACGTACTGGCAGAGCAGAATGAGATTCAATTCGCACATATATTTTATTGGCTGGGGGTAGAAAATAAGGCGCAAATACCATTAGCTAATCTTTGCATGTACGACCTTAAACTTAAATTATGAAAAACAGTACAACATCCACAATTCACGAATTTCCAGAGAACATTATGTAATGATACTTACGGGCCATCATGCCAGACATAGAAGTAGAAGGGTGTGGTAAAGGTGTGCAGGAAGGCGAACCACACAAACACGGTGTATATGACATCATACGCGGCGCCGTTCTCGTACGTCTCAGCCACCATCTGATTGACCAGTCTGCAACAAGAAAACGTTTCCATCTGCAGTGACCCAGATATGTACAAATAATAACAATAATATATGATGTAGCATAATTTTTTCTCTATCATTCTGTATTTTGTACTACACACAGATGTGAACAAAGATTTTCGTTGCTCAAACTTCCAAATCTAAATACAGGAGTAACCTCAGTGGTGAACATTTTGGAGACATCTTGTTGATACAACAGTGTTGGAGCCACAGTTTGAAACGATTTTGGATTAAAAAATCTAATTTCACACTTCACACTAAGAGTACTGAAAAGTAACAAAGTGTACCTGATGCATGCACAGAATTTCGTGTTTGTTAAATTTTACTTACGGAAGCAATTGCTGAGTATGTTAATGTTGGCAACGAATTGTTCGATTTGCAATGACAATTTACTGACTGGAACAGGCTACATAAACGAATCTGTTAACTGTACAGAACAATGAACATTAATTATTTATATCAACACAAAGATCATTCTCCTCATTCTGTGTGACTGAGTTTTCAATGCACTTTTAATTGCCGTTGCCAACATCAGCATATACGCCACTGCTGCCGGAGGTAAAATTGTAGCATTGTGTTATTGCAAAATCAAAAAATTTCATTATTTTATTCTTTTGAGAAATGTGGAATCAACAAAAAGTTTTTCTATAGGTCGCGTTTGTAGCTAGCGTGTTAAGTTAAATAACTCGCAGTTAATAATTTTGTAGCTTTGGTGACAACCGTTTCTAGTTGACGTAATGGTGCTGGAGGCGTGATGAATAATTCGAAGTTAAGGCAGCTAATCAGGAGTAGCGTTCAGTCTGTTAAGAATGTCCTTACACTTTGAAAACAAATATGTCCAAATGTTTGTAAACCTATCGGACCAAACTGCGTGGTCACCAGTCCGTAGCTTACAAACTACTTAAACTAACCTAAGGACAACACACAAACACACACACACACCCATGCCCCAGGGAGGACTCGAACCTCCGACGACGAGCAACCGCGCGCTCAACAGGGGAACGCCTTAGACCGCTCAGCTACTCCACCGCGGCCTTTGAAAACAATTCGGTGTTGAGGACGGACATATTTTTTAGAGTAACAGAAAAATCAGTACATACGTGTTGAAAGTCGTTGTAGAAAATTTACGTGTAAATGGTACTGTTGCTCGTTTCACAGGCACAAATTATGTTTTGCTATTAGGTACCTGCGTAAGAACATACCCAAAAGTCATTACATTCGTTGAAAACCTTTAAAACACATAGAATCATAGAGAAACAGTCACTACATGGGCGTAACTTTAATTTTGCAGTTTTGAGTGGAAACAAGTGTTTTAAATAACCAATAAAGGTAAATGTGCTCAGTTTCCATTAATTAGGAAATCTGTTACATCCATGTAACTGCTGGTTTGTTGTGTAATACTTCCATTACAAATAGAGTTCTACACACTTTGCAACAATAGATAATTTCGTGATTAATTCATGCAATGGGAGCGAAAAAAAAGAAAGAAAAAAAAATCTTATTGTCTGTACGAACGTCACTCCTGGTTGGCTGCCTTCACTTCCCATTATACATCGGACCAGTACCAACATGGGTAACCACTGATGTGTCACTTCGATGTAACCAATGACAGGCGTGAAATGATCCATATACGTTCACGCATCCATATACCGAGCAATCATATTTTAATTACAAAATGCTAAGAATTTTAACTATTGATTGTTTGCAGTGGACATTACAGTGTGGTGAAAGTTTAATATGTCGTCATACATTTTGTCGGAACACGACTGTTTCACTTGAAGTTCGTAAACAAACAACTGACCAGCACAACTGTGCCCCTGCGTGCTGTACAGCTACCGCTGCTGCTGGTAATCTGAACTTCTACCACCAACAATGCATACATGTTAAACAGGAGCAGCCTTCACCTAAACTGCATTTTAACCTAGTTCACATATTATCCACCCCCATGAACCACAGACATTGCCGAGGTGGGGTGGCTTGTGTGCCTCAATGATGCAGATAGCCGTACCGTAGGTGCAACCACAGCGGAGGGGTATCTGTGGAGAGGCCAGACAAACGTGTGGTTCCTGAAGAGGGGCAGCAGCCTTTTCAGTAGTTACAAGGGCAACAGTCTGGATGATTGACTGAGCTGGCCTTGTAACATCAGCTAATGTGGCTTTGCCACACAGCTACTGCGAACGGCTGAAAGCAAGGGGAAACTACAGCCGTTACTTTTCCCGAGGACATGCAGCTCTACTGTATGAAAATATGATGATGGCATCCTCTCGGGTAAAATATTCCGAAGGTAAAATAGTCCCCCATTCGGATCTCCGGGCGGGGACTACTCAGGAGGTTGTTATCATCAGGAAAGACAATACTGGCATTCTACGGATCGGAGCGTGGAATGTTAGATCCCTTTATAGGGTAGGAAAATTAGAAAATTTAAAAAGGGAAATGGATAGGTTGAAGTTACATATAGTGGGGATTAGTGAAGTTCGGTGGCAGGATGAACAGGATTTCTGGTCAGGTGAGTACAGGATTATAAATACAAAAGCAGTTGGGGGTATCACAGGAGTAGGACTGATAATGAATAAGAAAATAGGAATGCGGGTAAACTACTATAAGCAGCACAGTGATCGCATTATCATTGTCAAGATAGATACGAAGCCAACACCGACAACAGTAGTACAGGTTTATATGCCAACTAGCTCTGCCGATGATGAGGAGATCGAAGAAATATATGAGGAGCTAAAGGAAACTATTCAGACAGTTAAGGGAGAGGAAAACTTAATTGTGATGGGAGACTGGAATTCGGTAGTAGGAAAAGGAAGAGAAGGAAAAATAGTAGGTGAATATGGACTGGGCAGAAGGAATGAAAGAGGAAGTCGCCTGGTAGAATTTTGCACGGAACATGATTTAATTGTAACAAACACGTGGTTTAAGAATCACAAAAGAAGGTTGTATACTTGGAAGAGACCAGGAGACACCGGAAGGTATCAGATAGATTTTATAATGGTAAAACATAGATTCCGGAACCGGGTATAAACTGCAAGACATACCCAGGGGCAGATATAGACTCTGACCATAACTTGTTAGTCATGAACTGTAGGCTGAAACTGAAAAAACTGCAGAAAGGTAGGAAAATAAGGAGATGGGACCTAGATAAATTGAAGGAACGTGCAGTTCTGGTGAATTTCAGAGGGAGATTTAGGCAACAATTGACAGAAACAGGGGGAAATAAAACAGTAGAAGAGGAGTGGGTAGCATTGAGAGATGAAATAGTGAAGGCAGCAGAGGACAAAATAGGTAGAAAGGCAAGACCTACAAAAAATCCTTGGATAACACAGGAAATACTAAATTTAATTGATGAAAGGAGAAAATATAAAAATGCAGTAAATGAAACAGGCAAAATGGAGTACAGACGACTAAAAAATGAGATTGACAGGAAATGCAAAATGGCTAAGCAGGAGTGGCTAGAAGCCAAATGCAAATCTGTAGAAGAATGTATAAGAAGGGGGAAAATTGATACCGCCTACAGAAAAATAAGAGAGACATTTGGGGACAAGAAAAGTAATTCTACGAATATCAAGAACTCAGATGGGAAACCAGTTCTCAGCAAAGAAGGGAAAGCTGAAAGGTGGAAAGAGTACATAGAGCAGCTCTACAAAGGAAATGAACTTAGAGACGATGTAGTAGGAAGGGAAGAGGAAGTAGATCAAGAGATCAAGATGAAATAGGCGATACTATACTGAGAGATGAATTTGACAGAGCCCTGAAAGACCTAGGTCGGAACAAGGCCCCAGGAGTAGATGACATACCCTCAGAGCTACTAAAGTCTCTGGGAGAGCCAGCCATGACAAAACTATTTGAACTGGTGTGTAGGATGTATGAGACAGGCGAAATACCCTCAGACTTTAAGAAAAATGTAATAATCCCCATTCCAAAGAAATCAGGCGCAGACAGGTGTGAAAATTACAGAACCATCAGTTTAATAAGTCATGGTTGCAAAATTTTAACAAGAATTATCTACAGGAGAATGGAAAAGCTGGTAGAAGCTGACCTCGGAGAAGATCAGTTTGGATTCAGGAGGAACGTAGGAACCCGGGAAGCAATACTTACCTTACGTCTTATCTTAGAAGATAGATTAAGGAAAGGCAAACCTACATTTTTAGCTTTCGTAGATTTGGAGAAAGCGTTTGACAATGTTGACTGGACTACACTCTTTCAAATTCTGAAGTCAGCAGGGGTAAAATATAGGGAAAGGAGAGTTATTTACAACTTGTACAAAAGCCAGACCGCAGTTATTAGACTCGAAGGACATGAAAGGGAAGCATCAGTTGGGAAGGGAGTAAGACAGGGTTGTAGCCTTTCTCCGATGTTATTCAATTTGTACATTGAGCAGGCGGTGAAGGAAAGCAAGGAAAATTTTGGAATAGGCATTAAAGTTCAGGGGGAAGAAATAAAAACATTGCGTTTTGCTGATGACATTGTAATTCTGTCAGAGACAGCGAACGACCTAGAAGAGCAGTTGAATGGAATGGACAGTGTGTTGAAGAGAGCGTATAAAATGAACATTAACAAGAACAAAACAAAAATAATGGAATGTAGTCTTAGAAAATCAGGTGATGCCGAAGGAATTAGATTAGGTAATGAGACAATGTAGGTGGTAGATGAGTTTTGTTACTTGGGTAGTAAAATAACATGCGATGGTCGCAGTACAGAGGATATAAAATTCAGAATGGCAATGGGAAGGAAAGCATTTTTGAAAAAGAGAAATTTGCTAACATCGAATATTAATTTAAGGGGAAGGAAGTCTTTTCTGAAGGCATTTGTGTGGAGTGTTGCCTTGTACGGGAGTGAAACATGGACGATAAGCAGTGCGGACAGGAAGAGAATAGAGGCTTTTGAAATGTGGTGCTACAGGAGAATGCTGAAGATTAAGTGGATAGATCACATAACTAATGAAGAGGTACTGAATAGAATTGGCGAGAAAAGGAATTTTTGGCATACCCTGACTAAAAGAAGGGATCGCTTGGTAGGACACATTCTTAGACATCGTGGAATCGTAAATTTAGCATTGGAGGGAAGTGTGTGGGGTAAACATCGCAGAGGGAGACCAAGAGACGCGTATAGTAAGCAGATTCAAGTGGATGTGGGTTGTCGTTCTTATGAGGAGATGAAAAGGCTTGCTCCGGATAGAGTAGGGTGGAGAGCTGCATCAAACCAGTCTCCGGACTGAAGACCATAACAACAACAACACATATTATTGATCTTTGCGAGTGTAGAGAGTGATGTGATAATGCTAATATTATACGCAGGTTAGATTTTGGTTTCAGCTTTATCAGCCACAGGTCAAAGTAGGCGTTAGTATCGCATTCTTCAGTAATCGCCAAATAGCTATGCTAACCTGTCCGCAATGAGATTCGGAAATGTGGCCCTCGTGGCCTAGTAAATTGGAGACCCCTGCCTTAGACTAAGCAGCCATTCCGGGCGGCTTGTTATATATTTTCTAATTTATGAGCACACATTCTGCACGTGAAAGCCTCCAAGTCCTCAATCGTCAGGCAATTCTAAATAAGTTTTAACGCACTCTGTTAGTAGTAGCCACCGTCCGCAGTTAACCACTGGTTTATTTTAGAAAAATACGTAGCTTTGTTGTTCACTTCATAATGCTATGAGAATGATTTTTACATTATAGCAATACTAATTACTACAGCTTTCAATGTACACCTACACACATCAAACATGTGTTGCATAACCTGCATGTCGTAAACACATTCTTCCTTAACATGCATTGACATGATTCGAAAAATTGGGTTCTTTAACTTGTCACAGTTTTAACAAGCTTGGCTCCAGCTATCGAAAGCATACCCCTTCCCTGAATGCAGGTGAGATAGTAATATTTGTACTTTCGTTCAATAACCATTGTAGGAATACTATCTGCAGTTTGTAGACATTATAGGGACAAAAAGAAGAACAACGGTGTTTGATCGCGCACCGATTGTTGTTTATTTATTTTCAATCAAGAGAAGTGGCAAGGCGAATAATATGAGTCAGAGTGATGAGGTGAGGACCTAGAATCATTTTCCAACTACAGGTAGACTTGGCAGTGTTACCATGTCTACTTTGTTTTTGGACATCTACTTTCGTCTGTTTACAAAAGTGCAAAATCCCCTTTTTTAATAACAGCAAAAATGTAGTTAATTTCTTTCTTTTCTTTTTAGAGTTATGCGCAGTCGATAAGGAATGCAGTCAGTCATATTTATTACGGTGAAGTGCTTAATTTGGTCTCTCGTGCGAAACACACTGCGCAGCGTTGTGGAATGAAAGATTTCCGTAAGAATTACGGGCACGTCGCTCTTGCTATGCGCGTATTGTGACGTAGAGGTTTTAGAGGGGGTGTTTCATAAGTGGTCCTGTAAAACACCTACAACGGTCAGGCCAGAACTACCTCGTTTTATGACAATGCCTACCTCCGCAAACAATTGCACTGCAGCCATTGCCGAATACTTTCTGTATTCCGCTTTGTTTGGTGCGCTGCTCATTGTTTCGTTTTCTGTTTCTGCAATGAGTGGATAGAATATTATTGGTTAGTCATATGTCATGGACATTAACATTGCTTCTGTAGGCAAAACAGGCCTGGAAAAACATGCTGAAAGTCAGAAACACTCAAATAACGTTAAGAGATTTATAGGTCAAGGGCCTCTGACGTCTTTTGTAAGTGCTTCTTCTACATTAAACCACCAGGGAAAATGGCAAGTCAGACTGAGCGCAAAAAGCCTTAACCAGTAGGCTATTCAGACACGCTTATAATCCTTCCCAAATGTTCAACTTACCGTACACTACTGTTTGGTGTCCACCTGTCCATTATTACGCTTTCAGGTTTATCTGTATTCCTGCGAGGGACAACGCATCCGCATTGAATCTGTAATTTGGTTGTTTGAGGCGTACATACGATTATAGAAAGCTATCTGTTCTTTCGGATATGTCTGAAATAACATATAGCATTTCTATAAAAATTATTTTTACTCTTAAAATCTGTTGTCTCACTACGTTCACATGCAACACATCTTCCGGAAGACGAAAACCGATTTTCGTAAACCGTTTTTCGCTGTCGTGTTTACATGGCATAGCCTGAATCGGATTTCCTAGCTCACTTAACATGGCGGCTGGAAAACAGCTGATTCAGTTCCTTATTTAGTCTGCACTATCGCTATTTTTCTTTATTTAAATACACATATTTATGTTCACTCTAATATTTATACTTTTATTTCACATTAGAAAATATCACTCTTTCCATATGTGCCGAAAATTCTTAACAAGATAACACAATCTGGCAAGCGAAGAACGCTTCAAAAGCGGTTGTGTTTACATGGGCATGAAAATCGACTGTGGAACTGCAAAACCGCTATAGAGAAGCGGATTTCCAGAATCGATTTTGGAGTGTTTACATGACCAACCAAAAGCGGAATTGGGAAATCGGTTTACGAAATTCGGTTTTGGGAGCCCATGTAAACGGGGTGAATCAGTCCAATTTTCCTGCGATGTAGCAAGGAGTTGTGCTCCGGCTCCTTAATAGGACTGGGCGGGGTGTAGTCGTAAACGCTAGCAGGCCTGCAGCGGAAGCCGCCCCCACACGCCGCCCTCGTAAACACGACCAAAATTAGCGGCGTGACGTGCTGGCGTGCTCCCCTGCAGTGACGCTAGTTTTTAGACCACGTTCACAATGGAACCTGTATTCTGTAAGGAAACGATTCTATTACAGGAAGATGGCAGAAAAAAAAAATGGTTTTCTAAATGGCCGGCCGCAGTGGCCGAGCGGTTTGCGGCGCGCCAGTCACGGTCTTCACGGCCGCTACGGTCGGAGGTTCGAATCCTCCCTCGGACATGGGTGTTTGTGTTGTCCTTAGCGTAAGTTAGTTTAAGTTAGTCAAGTAATTAGTGTGTAAGTCTAGCGACTGATAACCACGAAGTTTGGTCACATAAGACCTCACACACATTTGAACATTTTGGTTTTCTAAAAGTGGCGGATGCCATACGAGCAGACAACTGAAAACCCCGAGGACCTTTCATTGAAAAAACACTCAACGGAGTGGCCTCAGACGCACGCATCGTTTTTGACAGTCGTAAGTTTTTGCATGCATCCTTCACAGAAGGTTACCGCCTGTGTATTCAACCATGTGGTAACAGCTCTTTATCATCGTTGAAGTGTTGACCACCAAGGACAGATTTTAGGTGTAAGAAGAGATGAAAGTCGCTAGGAGAGAGGTCCGTGCTGTATGGAGGATGATCAAACAGGTCCCATTGAAATTTCCGTAAGAATTGTTTGGTCATATTCGCCTTGTGAGGTCAGGCATTATCGTGAAAAAAAAAAAAAACAAATCTTTTGACAGTAATCCTCTTCTTACACCTAAAATCTGTTGTTGGTGGACAACACTTCAACGATGATGACAAGCTGAAAGAACATGTTACCACATGGTTGAATACACAGGCGGCAACATTCTATGAAAAAGGCACACAAAACCTTGTGCCATGCTATGACAATTGCCTACAAAATTTCGGAAGCTATGTAGAAAAGTAGTTTAACAGTTATAGATTTTTGTACAATCAATATTTTTCCTGTATCTGTACCCGTTCGTTTTATATAACTAAACGGAACTTACTTTCTGGAGGCGCCTCGTATATATTTGAGAGAGTATGTAGTAACTTTTGTACAGGAGTAAACACGAGTAGGATGAAAGACAAGCCGTAGTAGAAATATTTCGATAAGACAGGAGGTACTGGAGTTAATTAATGTAAGGAAGAAATATAAAAATGCGTAAGTGAAGCAAACAAAAGGTAGTATAGTAGCCTAAAAAGTAAGGTTGTCAGGAAGTGCAGATTGGCTTGAGCAGGAAGTGGCTAGAGGACAAATGCAACTCCAAAGAAGAATGTATACCTAAGGGAAAGATAGGTACCATCCACAGGAAAACAAAAGAGACATTTGGAAGCAGGAAAAGCAGCTAATAAATATCAAGAGGTGAGACGGAAAACCAGTACCAAACAAAGAAGGGAAAGGTGAAACGTGGAATGAATATATAGAGAGTTTATACAGTGGAAATGAACTTGAATGCGTATTGTTAAAAATGGCTACTCCGCAGCGGGAATCGCTTTGTGTTCTCGAGTTTGCGAAGTCCCCTTCCGTCAACACAGTACAAAGACGTTTCAGGTTGAGGTACCAATTCATCATCTTGAATGTTGGAACATTCGCAGATGTTATCGACTGTTTGTAGATACAGGATTTGTGTTTAAAGGAAAGAGTCCTGGCCACCCTCATCTTATTAAAGAATATGTTGCACTAATTCAACTTAGTCCATCAAAATCTACCCCTCATGTCAGTCGGGAGTTACAACAGCCTACATTCTACAACAACAATTTTGGGTGACCTCTGGTGATTATGAAGTCGTACAAGCTACAGCTGTTACAAGCACAGCTGTTACAAATTCTGTGTCCTGATAACAAGTGTACACGTGTGGCATTTTCTAACGAGATTTTTGATGCTATTGACAAAGATAACATTTTCACACAGCGCATCGTCTTCAGAGATGAAGCGACTTTCCTTGTTAGTGGTGAGGTAGACAAAAACAATGTTCGAATTTTGGGCTTACAGAACTCATATGCAGTCATTTAACACGTACGAGATTCGCCCAGAGTCAATGTGTTCTGTGCGATAACCTGATCATCTGTTTACGGTCCATTCTTCTTTGATGGAAACACGGTTAACAGTCAATAGTAGCTTGCCATGTTGCACGAAGACAACATTTTTTCATTAAGACAGGGCACACTCTCACTGCAGTCGCCAAGTGCGTGAATATCTGAATGAAACTCTACCGAACCGTTGGACTGGTCGTCAAGGAACCGGCGACTTAGCACGTCTCGGCTGGGCTCCACGGTCACTGTATTTGATACCCTGTGACTTCTTGCTGTAGGGTTTCGTTAAAAACGTTAATGTACCAACACTCCCACAGAACCTGGAAGAGTTAAAGAACCGGATCCCGTGCTGCCATAACACGAGTGACAAAGGGCATGCTTGCCTGAGTATGGGAGGAATTTGATTATATATGTGATATTGTTCGTGTTGCTGATGAAGGACATATTGAACATCTGTAATCAGAACATGAGAGGTTCGTAAATGTGTGTGTAAAGTTTCATATTCGTATGTCTTAAAGATTAATAAATATATGCATGCTAAAAATGAATGTTATTTTTGATACACCCTGTACAATAACTAGGAAGTTTGTTCTTAAGTTATGATGAGGATCAGCACGACAAAAGAAAAGATCCATTTTTCCGGATTATATTTAAACCTTGTGTCGAATGACGGTAAGTACTGTACTTTTTTATCGAGATGAAAATATAGATATTATTAAATACGAAAAGAAACTCTTTGTTACATCGTGACTAAACAGCTTACTCAGGAACGTATACGTCATACAACTTGTAAATTATGCAGGATTCAAACGTCATCGAAATTGATTCGGCTGTTGAAGACGTTGTCTCGTGTAAGCATTTTATTCATTCAGTTGATCTGTATTACGTACACCATATCAACCACTGAAAGTATTCTAATAAATGTGATAAAGTTAAAGAATAAATAGCTTTTCGAAGAAGTCTTCAAGCGTTCAAGAGCTATAAGAGAAACCTAGAGTCTCAGCTGGCCCATATTTCGAATGATTTGCTTAAAATAACAAAAATTTGAATCACACACTTTCAAAAGTAGCCTGTGATCTTCTTCAGTGTTAAAACTTTTTGCCATACCAAAATTAATCAAAAGCGGTTAAGCGGTTTAATCGCTAAGGCGTAACAAACAGAGCTTCTTTCGCATCTATAACAGAAGTATGGATTATGTCAGTCAGCAAAGGACCTGGGAGAGCAACTGAACGGAATGGACAGTGTACTGAAAGGATTATATAGGGTAAACATTAACAAGAGCAAAACAAGGTTAATGGAATAAAGTCAGAAAACCAGGCAATAATGAAGGAATTAGATTAGGGAAAAAGTCAATAAAACTTTTAGATCAGTTTTGTTATTTGGGTAATAAAATAACTATGTTTGCCGAAGTAGAGAAGGTATAAAATACAGAATGAGTGTGTGAAGAAATCTTTTTTGAATAAGAGAAATTTGTTAACATTGAATAATAATTCTGTTACGAAGTCTCTTGTGTCGTGTGTAGCCTTGTACGGGGCGAAACATGGCCGATAAGGATTTCGGAGAGATAAGTGATAGAATCTTTCGAAATTTGGTGAACAGGAGAATGTTTAACATTATATGGGTACTGCGTGTAATTAATGAGGAGGTATTGAATAGAGAAGAAATTTCTGGCGTGTTTTGATTAAAAGAGGGTAAGTTATCGAATGGGAGGACACATTCTGAGACATTAAGGAATCGTCAATTTAGACGGCAGAGCGGGGGTTAAAATTCGCAGGGGGAGACAAAAAGACGAAAACAGCAAGCAGGTTCAAAAGGATGTAGGGTTGCACAGGATAGTGTAACGTGGAAAGTTGCGTCAAACCAGTTTATAAACTGAATGTCACCACAACATCTGTGGCTTATTGGCCTATGACTTAACAACATGAAACGTTCAGAACTCTTTAATGTTACTCTTTTGCAGATTAAAGTAAACGACATAATGTCAGTGAATATGCTGTACTCACAGATCTAATAGCTGGAGAGGATCCTTCCATATGCCGCATAGACCTTGCCAATAATCCGAACCAATTTAGCCACTCAGTTCCAAGTGTATCAAGGTTTCGTTTCCAGTAACAATGAAGTTCAAAATGTTCAAATACTTGTTAAGCTTATGGGACTTAATTACGGGGTCATCAGTCCCTAAACTTACAAACTACTTATGAACTACTTACGAACTAGGACGGCACAAATATCCATGCCCGAGGGGGGATTCGAACCCCCGACCGTAGTGTCCGTGCTGACCGTGACTGGAGCGCCTCGGTCACCTCGGCCACCGCGGCCGGCTAACAATGAAGAATCTGGGGACTGTTCACCATAGCAGTTTGGTCCAACAGATTTACAAACATTTGAACATTTTGTTGTTGCCCATTTAATTGTATATACGCTTTTATAGCAGTTGAGGAAACGAGTTTCCACTATTATGACACAGTAGAGACGCACTGTGAACACACTGAGTCGCGAGACCAGGGGTGGACAAAACAGGGACGCTCGCTCAATTTCGCTGCATCGGTTTCAGGTGTAAGGTCATTGTGTGTTTTGTTATATAGCAGTGATAACAGATGTTGACTGTCAACGTCATCTTGAAGGATCAGTTGCCGAATAGTAACGTAAATATTAGTGTTTACACTAACACTTAGCATTCATAGCCCGTGCGTCTCTTTTTCTCTCTCATTCGCATCACGTAAGAGTAACGTCATTATGTCATCCTTCAATTTGAGTCCACCCGAGAAGCGTTCAATGAAGGAGTAATAAAGTTCTTTAGAGAAACCCATGGTTCCCAGTGTGTATAAAACGCAGATCTTATATCCAGAAAATGGTCAAAAGTCAATAGAAAGCCACACACTCTTTGAAGTCTACAAGGGGAGAAAAAAAGAAAATACGACAGAAGCTTTCAGAACGTCTTGATGACTTTAACTGAAAGGGGGAGTGAAGAAAAGTTTTTCGTCATAAATTTCCAACACTTAGCAAAGTGCTTGCTGTGGTAAGCGAAGATGCAGATTTGGGAAATTTTCGGAGAAAATCACTTTTTATAAAGTATTAAAAGAAATGTATTTTAAATGTTTGGCTTCTAATAGCACTGCTATATAGCAAAACACACAACGACCTTACTACTAAAACGGGTCAGCAAAATTGAGCGAGCGACACTGTTTTGTCCACCCCTGGTCTCGCGCTTCGTTGTGTTTACACTACGTCTCTCGTTTCGGTGAACTGAGTATAGGTATGCTAATTTTACTTTCAGATTAGTTAATTTAGTACTATATAGGTTTTAACGTAATAAGGGGCCGTATGTATAAAACGGAGCATACCAGAGAACATACTCCGGTTCGCACGAATAAAGGGAGTCTGAGAATATACCTCAGCCGAGTACGTTATCAGAGTGAGTAACAGGGTGGGAGAAGTTGCTCACACCAGAGAATATTCTCCAATTTCGTATGAATAAAACTAGAGAAGTTTCCGACGACCGGAGTAGAGTCTCCGACTTCTGAAGTGAGCTCTGTAGCATACTTCATGCTGAGTAACTTCTATTAAAGTTACGTTTTACTGTGGTTTATAATAAAACTGACAACATTTGTTTTACTTAGAAGACAAAAACAAGTTCCTTTATACATAGTCTTTAAGAAATACGAGGGGACCTAAAAAAGTTAGTGCAAATAAAAACATTTTGTTGAATAGTAGCTTCCTTCAGTGTGAGTGTGACACTTCAAGCATTTTATATACGGTAGTGACTAAAATGATGTAAGAGGAATGTTTTCATTACCGACATAGAAATGAAGCACAAGTGCATTCAGCTGCGTGTTTTGCTCTGTGTCACCATCATCTGGTCACATATGTGTTATAAGCTGGTCATCTTGTTAAAAAAAAAAAAAAAAAAATTGGGTATAAAATAACAAGTGCAACATTGCACTTAGTCATTATATAAAAAAATATACAAGTGCAATGTTGCACTTATTATTTTATACCCATTTTTTTTTAACCTATGACCAGCTTAATAACACATATGTGACCAGATGATGGTGACACAGTGCACCAAAACCGGTCGTCATTTAATAAACTATTAATGTGCGATCTTGGCTTTTCATTTTGAATACTATAAAACGATCAGATCACCTCCAAATCCGACTATGTCAGGTAATCTTAATTAATAAAAATGTTCAAATGTTTGTATAGTCTATGGGACTTAACTAAGGGGTCTTCAGTCCCTAAACTTACAAACTACTTATGAACTACTTATGAACTACTTACGAACTAGGACGGCACAAATATCCATGCCCGAGGGGGGATTCGAACCCCCGACCGTAGTGGCCGTGCAGACCGTGACTGGAGCGCCTTAGTCCCCTCGGCCACCGCGGCCGGCTCTTAATTAATAATTTGCCTTATTGGGCTAGTTTAAAGAAACACATGACTGAACAGCTGTTCTGTGCTGGACATGACATGCGGAGAACTTGCTCAAGAAGGAGAGGAGGTAGCGAGAATGAACTTCCTGCTCAGAGCAAATGATTCCAATTTTTTTCAAACGAAATTGAGATCTTACTCAGAGAACGTTTTGATCTGAGAATCTTCTCAGGGGCATGTGCTGTTTTTTTATTCATACAGCCCAATGTCCTCGTAGATATGCTGTCATTGTCGTTACTGAGATAGCTGAGCACAGACGAAAGGCAACCAAAACTAACCGTTCTTTTAATGTCTAATAGAAAATGAGTTAGTTCTTAAGTGCTTCTCCCAAAATCTCAAGACAAGGAATGCAGACCTATACAAT
Organism: Locusta migratoria; assembly: GCA_026315105.1. Taxonomy (NCBI): domain Eukaryota; kingdom Metazoa; phylum Arthropoda; class Insecta; order Orthoptera; family Acrididae; genus Locusta; species Locusta migratoria. The sequence goes on along the minus strand of CM048744.1, from coordinate 272,904,594 downwards.
CGCGCAATTCTACTAGTGAACACTTTCATAAATGACGTCGTCGTTTTTGAAAGACATTCTTTCTGCGCAAACTGCCCGTCCTGTTACGGGATATACGTAGGTCGGGAAAGAGCAGTGCGTGGGAAACTTGTTTGGCTATGGTAATGGTCGCCTCTCGTCGTCGCACGCCGCCCACCGCCCAGAACGTCGGCACGTGAGTCAGCTCACGCGCTCGCCATCCGCTGCGTGACGTAGGCGCAACGCAGCCTTGTTGCCGGCTTTAGCCCACGGCCGTGGGGGGCTCACAACGGGTGGCCGGCTGGCGCGCCGCGCACAACTGCGCAGTAACCACGCGACCCACTGTCTGACCTCTGACGGCCTACTGGGCTGCTCGCCTACCAGCTCTCTGCTTCTGAAGAACGCAGTAGTTAGGGTCACTGTACAGAAAGTGATAATCGCTGAACCAATAGGAAACAAAGGGTGTCAATAGGAAAGAGAGGTGTACTGAACTATCAGGCCTCATCAAATTGGGAACTAATAACATGTGGGGTCCCCCAAGGCTCTATCTTAGGTCCCCTGCCTTTTCTAGTATATATCAATGACCTTTCATCATCGACATTATCGGAGGCCAAGTTTGTTATATTGCCAGATGACACAAATATTGCAATAAATAGTAAATCAAATATAGCCTTAGAAATATCTGCTAATGAAATTTTCATGGACATTAATAAATGGTTGTTAGCCAATTTTCTGTCGCTAAACCTTGAAAAAACACACTTATGCAGTTTAGGACCAGTGGCGGCGCTAGACAAAAACTGGACGTCGGCGAACTCGTCTTTGCAAGGCCCCTTTCATTTTTTCAGTAAAGAAGAAAATGTTAAATAAAATGTGCTGAATTATACATCAATAATCATTATAATAAATTTTTCTTAGTGTAATATACAAGTATTATTGCAATGACAAAAATTACAATAAATAAACACAAATTAAAATAGAGAAAATTTCGGCTTTTCGTCTCACTGAATTTTTTAAAGGTCACATCTTAATTAATACTAGCCACTATTTCGGCTTCAATTGATAGTACTGACAACACAGATGCTCTTTCTTGGCTCAATGTGCTTGTCAAGTAAGTCTTAATCAATTTTAACTTTGAGAAGCTTCTCTCGGTCGAGGCTGTACTGACTGGAACTGTAGGCATGATTCTGATTGTTATATAAACATCTGGATCTACTTCTTCCAAATTATTTCTTAAAATGTGCCGAAGAAGTTGATTTGCAAGTGTTTAACTAAAAATTGCATCACTGCTGCACTCATATGGCAACAAAAACGGACAACTCAATAGCTGTCGGCAGCGAATGGCCAAGCGCACTAAGGCGTCATACAACGGTTAGCGAGATCACTCTCATAGGGGGTCGAATCCCAACCTCGGGTACGAATGTTGTGTTCGTCCTTTGATTAAGCTAGTATAACTTAGATGTAGGTCGTCGTTACTTAACCTAGCAGTTGAAAAGCGCCGTCAAACATCAAATATAAAAAAAGAACACGAATCTAAAATTTTAACAATGTTTTGCGAGGCCCGCACAGGCGCGAGGCTGTCGGCGGTTGCCGACGTCTAGCGCCGCCACTGTTTCGGACTTGTAAAAGGTTTCCTGCCAGTATATGCCTAGAGTATGACAACAAGGAAATAGAAGAAGTTGAAAGTGTCAAATTCTTAGGATTACAGCTGGATAATAAATTTAACTGGGAGGGCCACACCACAGAACTGTTGAAGCGCCTAAACAAGTCCCTGTTTGTCAGATATAGGAGATATAAAACTAAAAAAGCTAGCATATTACGCAAACTTTCACTCCATAATGTCATGAGGGATTATTTTCTGGGACACCTCATCAATGTTTTCAGAGCACAAAAACGTGCGTTACGGATCATTTGTGGTGTCAACTCAAGAACCTCATGTAGAGGGCTATTTAAGGAACTGGGGATACTTACTACTGCTTCCCAATACATTTATTCTCTAATGAAATTTGAAAATATATAATTTTTTTCAAACCAATAGCTCAGTCTTTGGGTTCAATACTAGAAACAAGAATAACTTGCATAAAGATTTAAAGACACTTACTTTGGTTCAGAAAGTTGTCCAGTATTCAGTAGTACACATTTTCAATAACATGCCAGCAGCCATAAAAAAATTAACTCACAATAAAATACAGTTGTAAAGAGTCTAAAGGATATTTTGGTGGCCAACTCCTTCTACTCCATTGATGAATTTCTTACCAGAAGTGATTGATTGTAACTTATTGTATATAATATTCACAAATATGAATACTATGTTCAGTTTGACTTCAGTACAAGTTTTGTGCAGTAATGTAATCAGTGTAAAAAAAAAGAAGTAATTGCTAAGAATTGTAATATGCACCTAGTAAATTAGTAAGTAGTAATAAGTTTTGTGTCCTTTAAAATGTAAATATTTTTAAGATAATTTTTTTCCTGACCAATTCCACATCCATAAGGGCAATTACATTTGGGATCTCTGGAAGCTACATTAACACATATGCTCTCTTTTTGCAAGTATATATTGTGTATTTTGTTCTGACATGTTCTACATCCAAGAGGATTCCCTCAATTCGGATCTACTGGAACGAAAAGTACATCTAATCTAATCCAACCAACCGAAGCACAGCTTTGAACAGGAGCACAGTAGCGGCTTCGTTGAATTTCTGTATAACTTAATAATCAATCAATCAATCAATCAATCGGACCAAACTGCGTAGTCACCAGTCCATAGATTACAAACTACTTAAACTAAGGTATACTAACCCAAGGACAACATACACACACACCCATGCCCTAGGGAGGACTCCAACCTCTGACGGCGAGCAACCGCACGCTCCGCAGCGAGGCGCCTTAGACCGCTCGGTATAACTTAATAAAACGTAGCAAGTTTTTCAAAGCCGCGTCACCGATCTTCGTCTTTGCGCAGGCGATATCTATAGCTCACTTGCGCAGATTTTTTAAGAAGTTTATTTTGTATAAATGTATTGTCTCGTAGTAACCAGTTAATCTGTAGATTTCACGACAGACAACTTTCCACCTTATGACATACGTTCGACTGCATTGTTTTACATCCCTTGAAGTTATTGTTGATGCGAATATTATGGTTTTTTATAGAATAGGATTCCGTTAAAGACAGCAGCTAGCTGGGATTTATTATCAAATGTTAAAATGCTTATAGAGCTTATGGGACTTAACTACGGGGTCATAAGTCCCTAAACTTTCAAACTACTTATGAACTAGCTATTACTAAAGACGGCACAAACATCCATGCCCGAGGGGGTGGGGGGTTCGAACCCTCGACCGCAGCGGCCGTGCAGACAATGACTGGCACGCCGCAGACCGCTCTGTCACTATGGCCGGCCGATTTATTTCTGAACTAATGTTTTCCTATGTTTTTGCTTTAAGGTTCATTACTAGATATTGGTATGCACTGAAATAATATTTCGTGGCTGATGCATATTATCATCCTTGAATCCTCTTAGAATTCCCAAAGTGAGAATTCTTAAAAATATGTTCTGAGTGAAAATGCGCAATAAAAACATTCATTACTGATAAGCGTAGATACGTAAAATTTTTTATTGCCTGAAAAATTCCTTTTGCTAAGATTAGGTAGACATGACGCAGGTAATTTTCAGTGATGAGGTAAGTAATCGACAATGTTTGCGTTTTGGAGCTGCTTCCACTCGGAAAAAATGGGTGGTACTGACTCAAAAATGAAAATGTTTCTTTAGCCTGGGTACACTGCCTGCACTAGTTGTGACCGAGTATAGAAGGCATGATCGAAGCCTAGGTAGTGTTAGACCCGAAAAACGTTAAAAACGCGTCTTCATCCGTGAACAACACACACTTCTCATTTGTAGTCCGGTTGTGTATGATCATTCAGTGAGAAGAAGCCAGAGCAGTAAGAAATGTTAGATGTATTGTGTAGATATTGGCGTAAGGGAGGGTCAGAAAAGTGAATTATAGAAGAAAATTGTGTAGAAGTAAAAAATCCATACTGACACAGATTCTAACGGCAATTAGGAAGTTGCAAGAAGTAGCATAATACTTTGCAGTTTGTGCCACACATGAGGCCTTTTAATGCTGTTTCTGGTGAATGCTTCAAAGAACTAGGCCAAGAAGTTCCAGGTGTACAAGAAAATTATGGAAAATTCGGAATTTGATGCCATCCTACTTCCTTCTATAAAAGCATATATGTCAAATAACCGACTGACGCAATTTCGAGCAACAACATCCCTTCTGTTATTGCGAAAGTTCTTAATAGAACGTGTTCTGCAAAAGTTATCACATGGACTGATTTACAGAATCTGGTGAATTATCTGACATTTACAGCACGTTAGATAAACACAGATTGCGAATATTGTACTATTTGCAATTAAATTCTTCGACGTTAAGTAGATGAACGGAAATATTAAATAAAAAAGCAGTATACAGTATGTCTGGCTAGAATATTTCGGCGGTTATGACGCTTGATTTTGGTTCCATCTTCGACCAGTATGTCAATATAATGAAACTTTGGAAAATCAAGCTCTGCTGATTGTATTAACAGGATATAAAGTCACATTTTCGGTAAAGACCTTTTTGGTAAACGATGCTCCGAACATTTGAAACAAGAAGCCAGTAGGTCTCACATATTGAAATAGTTTGTGCACTATGTTAGAGCTTGTTGATGATTTTATGACGCAAAACAATTCAGATTAATAATTATGATGATGCAAAATTGAGCTTGCAGGGAGAAGTAAGCATTTCGTGATACTATATAAGAGTCCACGGATGAATTGGAAGGTGAGAAACCGCTTGAAATCTACTCAGAGCTTCTTTGGTTCGACAACCAATTTGCAATCTCCATGAAAGTAACTGTGGCCTGACTTAAATAACTGTAGTTTAAAATACTGTCTAATTATGACACGAGGAATGAATAAATCTGTAATGAAATAGTCTTACTGATGTACAGGTATATTAACGTATATGTATTTTGTAAGAAGTGCAAGGAATTAAAACTAGAACCCTAACTCTTCTATTTGAGAATACTGTAATTACTGCTATATTCCTTGGTCGTCTTTCCGTGATGTCAACATGCTTGACATAAATGAAAATCAAGGAAATTCTTAGCAGTTTGCTGACAAAGGTGTGCTGATTTTGAAGGTACTATAGGCATTCATTAATGTGATCATTTCTGTATAGGTAAAATGTAGTGTATTATAGAATAACGGGAGTTTTGTAATTGGAATATTCTATCAACGTAAAATACAATTTTTCCTGATTCATCCTTTTCCATTTCTGTACTAATTGTATCTATATTCTCAAATAAAATGTCATCGCCACTCAGGAAGAGAAGTCTTTTACAAGAATTCAAAGATTAATAAATTCTCAGCTGCAGATAAAGTTTAGCTCTGTATTTTATTACACTTCGGAGATACGGATGATATGCTGAAGTGAGAAGAGTTTGTCACGGATGACAGCAGTTGCAACACGCATTTGACGTATCTCGGCAAAAAGTATTGATTTAAAATCAAATGTTTGTAATCGTAAGGGAGAAAACTGTCAAAGTCATCGGTCCCTAGACTTACAAACGACTTAATTTATTCTAAGGACCACACACATAATCATGGGAGAGCGAGGACTCTAACCTCCGATGGGAGTGGCAGCGCAATCTGTAACATGTGGCCAAGGCTGCGCGACCATACCCGCGTAGCCGTATTTATTTAACGCGTACATAGTTTTATTCCTTTAGGGCGGCGAGGTTAGAGGCAGCGAAGGCCGATCGATCGTGCTCGTTAGTTCGCGGGCCGGACAATGCGGATCAGATCACTTCAACTGCGAAAGCGGCTCGGTCCAAGACCAGATGCTGTTGCTCGGTCCCGCTTTCAACAGTCGCGCAATTGGTCAAGTGGCGTTTTAGCACTCTTCTGTTCATTTATCTCCCTCAGTATCTTCAACATCTTTTAGAATGTACTGTATTGTAGGGAACTGCATCATAAGCGTAAATGCTGAGCTTACTATTACAATTAAGTTGCAAAACACGAAAAAGAACGGCCTCAATGCAAAACAGGGAATGTTTGTAACACTAACATAATTGTGTCCCCCGTAGTGAAAAAAACTCAAGGGACTTACTTAGAATGTGTCATAACGTCACTATCGAAGCATCTAAATAAATTCGACAAGTTACTTAGCAACTATAATATTATAGTATAGGTATTTCGGTTATCTGTCTACGCAAGTGATTTAATAAAATATTATAATGCCATATGCACTTTGCCTTTATTTGGAAGGCATCATCAGAGGCAATATTTCATGGATATTGCTTTACATCTGGTGTTCATTGGTGGCTTCCAGGTGTTCTGCTTCAGTTCTGTTCATTTTGCTGTGTTTGTTGTTCCAGCACCTCACAGCTAGCACTACCAGGCACATGCCATTTTTGTTTGTGTTAAAAATGGCATGTGCCTAGTGGTGCTAGCTGTGAGGTGCTGGAACAACAAACAGCAAAATGAACAGAACTGAAGCAGGACACCTGGAACACCAATGAGCACCAGATGTAAAGCAATATCCATGAAATATTGCCACTGATGATGCCTTCCAAATAAAGGCTAAATGCATATGGCATTATAATATTTTATTAAATCAGTTGCATAGACAGATAACCGAAATACCTACACTATAACATTATAATATAGCAACTGTGGGAAAAACAGGACAAAAGGAACTAAAAATGTTACTTAGCAATTACTTTCTTTTTCCGAAATCGAGCCTACCTGTTACCGTGAAGGCAAGGGGAAGCAAACATTACTTTATAAACAATGGAAACCTTTTGTTGTTCCCACGAGTATCAGTACTTAGCCGCACGGAATGGCCGTATGGTATAAGGTGTCACGCTATGGACTGGGCGGCCTTTCCCGCTGGAGGTTAGAGTACTTAGAAATCAGTTGCAGTTTCCAATGACCGTTTCTATAGACAGCGGCTTTCTTCCTTTCGAAGGAATGCAACATGCACGTATTCTGAAACCAAGGGCGCCCATATGATATTATCTAGGGGGAAGGGAAGGGAGGGAAGGCATGGACGTATGGAGCTTTTTAATATTTTGGAAAAAATTTATGCAGTCATAAAAATAGTACCATTTCCAAACTTGCTGAAAACTTAGTAGTATTCCCAAAATACAATTTTTAAATCATTTTGCTGCGATGGAGTAGCCGAGCGCTCTAATGTTCCTTGTTGTGGAGCGTGCGGTTGCTCGCCGTCGGAGGTTCGAGTCCTCCCTCGGGCGCGGGTGAGAGTGTGCGTGTGTGTCTGTGTTGTCCTTAGGTTAGTTTCACTTTGTTGAAGTAGTCTCACGAGAGATAGAGGAGGACCATGGTTACATCAGAAACTTTGACAGCAAGTACAGCAATGTTTGAGCTGGTTTTCCACATAGTCACCAAAAGAACTGAGAAGTGTTTTCGTACCGTGGAATCAACTTCTGCATTCCTGCATCGTAGAAGTCTGCTGCCTGTGAATGGAACCAGCTGTGACAATTGCCATCAGCTATTCGTCGTCTTCAAAACGCTGGTCTGAAGACGTGCCATTCAGAACATGGGGCGTGGAATGCTTTGCAGGTGTCGTGCTGCTCCATGACAATGCGGGTTCTGCAGCAGAAGTTCGGCTGTGAAATGTTTCGTCATCCAGCATACAGTCCTGATCTTGCTCCCAGCGATTTTCATCGTTTGTTGAACGTAAATAAGTACCTGTTCCATAGTCAGTGTTTTGACACCGACGAAGAGCAAAAGATGACAGTCAGACTCTGTGGTTCCATACACTGGTGGTGGACTTCTACGACATAAGAACACAAATGTTGATACACAATACGTCCAATGTCTCAATTCTTTCGGTGACGTATGTCGAAAAATAGCTCAAGCACTGATGTACTTGTCGCCAATAAAGTTTTTCGTATAACTGTTTTTGTTTACGAAACAAAAGGGGGGGGGGGACCAGCGAAACTTACTTTCTGGATGCGCTTCGTAGTTCATAGTAATAAGAAAAGGTGGAAGTTGTGTCGCGATTTCGGGTCAGAATTTGTTACCGCTCCCCTAGCTTATTCTAACTAAATAGTGAAATGAGTTGTGTAAAACGCTGAGGACTGACTCAGGAAGACATTACAGAGGAAGGAAGCCGTTTGGCGCCAAGCATGTCACAAGCACATGAGACTTCCACGAACAGATTTCGTAAACCGATTTCCCAATTCCGGTTGTGGTTGGTCATGTAAACACTCCAAAGTTGATTCGGGAAATCCGCTTCCATGAAGCGGTTTTCCGTTTCCACAGCCGATATTCGTGCCCATGTAAACGCAACGTTTTGAAACGTGCTTCGGCGAGCAGTTTGCGTCTTGTTAAGAATTTTCAGCTATTACGGATAGCGCGCCTTTTTCTGTAAATATTAGACTGAGAATGTATATGCCTGTTTAAGTAAAGAGAAACAGCGATTGTGCTGATTAAATCAGGAACTGAAACAGTCGTTTAGCAGAAAACATAGTTGACTGGGCAAACAAATACGCTTCGGGTCTTAAAGAGTAAATACGTCAGAGAAAACCGGTTTACGAGTTTCAGTTTTCGTCTTCCAGACTATGTGTCTCTTTTAAGCATTGTGAAGAGAGAAACTCGGCTAGCTGAGAGTAGTGCGCAGTCGAGCAGTTTCCCGGAAGTGACAGCAGCGCTGGGTGAGGTCACGAAACGTGGCGCAACGCTACGAAAGCTCGCTACGCCTCCGCGGGTTCTGAAATTCTCCTCGCTGCGCTTACCGGAGGACCATTAGTGGGCACAGCAGCAGGGCGTACGTGACCACCATGGACACGAAGTTCATGTGCACGCGCTTCTCGTCTTCGAAATCCAGCTGCGCTTCGTACAGTCCTCGTGGCTCTTCCCTGGAACAAACAATACGGCAATTTTACTGCCCACTTCAAAAATTAAAAAATGTTAACAAATATTAATGTTACAGTTAATTAAGGAGGCTTGAGAAATAAAGTGCACATAAATGGAAGAAGATCGCTATATGTACCGAAAAGTAGCAGAACAATCCTTTTTCTAAAGCAGCGCTACTTCCGAAACGTGTAAACACATAGAAAAACAGTAAAAACTTCATTAGTATACCAATAATGGTCATTACGTCTTTGTTACTAGGAACAAACACTGCCGAGTAAAAGCGGTTCTGAATTTAAGAGTGACATTTCTTTGAGAAAATAGAGATTACTGAAACTGGTAACAATGTATGAATGATATAAATCGAAACACGAATGTAGCACATCGGAGTCTCAGAAGCATTTTATTCCAATTAAATCTTCTTACTTAAAACAGAAATGTGTTGAGAAACGGAAATTCATAACAGTGATACTTGTTAAGTAAAGCACTGAAGTTTCACTGTACTGTTTTAAACGTAACAGTATAAATTTCAACTGGTAGCGTTTAAGGTAGACGATATGTTGTTTTTATGACTGATTATTGCATGACCGCCTTCTGAGTTACCGGATGTGCACATTCCTACCGAAATTAGCTTTCCTCTTTATAGGTAAGGTCCGCCTTGAGCAAACACAAATGATTTTTGATTTCCCCCATACATGTTTCGCTGGCGTTGCAGCATCATCAGTGAGATGTTTAATTTATATTGTCTGTCAAATTAACAATGAAATGATTGTTACTTTTGTACATTAACAGTAAAAACTACAGATAATTGCGAGAGTACTATACATCGTTTCTTATTTTTATAGGTATACTGGACCTACCTTAATACCACATGTAGTTATGTTTGTGGTTCTTCAACTCCCAAAACGTCATTGATATTTTTTGACAGTTTGTCATCTGCAAACCAAAACGTGCTTTCCTCTGTTTTCTCCCGCACACAAGATTCTCCCAAGCAGAATATTTTCCCATATACTGTGTTCTCCAAATTTTGCCTGCAGGTAAAATTTGTTTTCCACCAAAAAACAGGTGCACACTTTATACCCAATTATGTACAAGCACACGACCATGTATATTAGTCCGACAAACTAACTAGTAGGCCTTACTATGAAAGATGATAATATGCAGACGAAGTTCCATCATAAATAAATTGATATTTTAATGATTTTGACTTGGTAAGGATTCTGTCTATCGACGTCGCCACATCCTCGTATGTCCAATAATTTTGCTCGTCAATCTTACAGGGAAAAAAATTGATGAAGTATTAAAGTAGCCTGTGGAGACTATTTGGGTTTACATACATCTAATATATAAAGCAGAGTGTATGTATGTTTGTGTATACCTGTCGAATACAAATCTACAGTTTGGTTCAATCTTTATGAAATTTTGCACACATAAGCTTCAATCCATGAGGTCAGTCGCCGTAAGTGTACGTACGATACATAGTTCACGAGATATGACGTCATAAACAATGAGATGCGCGAAAACCTGCTGCAGTAAGCTACAATGCTGCTCAATTTCTCCTAAACCACTGGACCGATTTGAACCAAATTTTGTATACATATTCCTTTAGTGAGATAACAATTGCTGTAGGAGTACTAAACCACATATGACACATAGTTCAGGAGATATAACGTCATAAACAATAAGAGATGCAAGAAACTGCCACATAATGCGACGAAACTTTATAAATATTCTATATGAAAATGACAGTACTTAGCGACTTGCAACAAACTTTAAACATAATTTCCAACCTTTATTAAACTTTTTCTCGCTGACAACCATAGCGAAATGATGCAAGGAAAAATGTTTCTCGCTTACTACTTTTCCGCTGTTTATGGACTAAAACTACGACATTTGGTATGACGTTACAATTTATAATTTGTACACTACAAATTGTAGCCGCAGGAAATTTTACAAACAGTTTACAGGCATATAGTTCAGTGTACCTTCTAAATTGTATCACAGTACGAGACGTAGTTCATGAGATATGAGCACATAAACAGTAACGTTCATGAAAAACCTCCCCATCATGCGCCAAGTTTTAATCTATTACTTCTTTACTACTAATTGCATTTCCTAGAGATTTTACAGACATACAGCCTTTATACAAATGAATATGTACCTGAAAAATGGCAGGAAAAAATAAATAAATTCCCGGGCAACGCCGGGTTTTCAGCTAGTTGTATATATATTCGAAAAGCGTCGATCGCAGATAAATATAGGAAACAATGCTGTAGCTTCTTTATTACGGAAGTACGGTGTGTGTTTTCTATATAAGTTTACAGAACTCGAAAATTACTATAACGTAGGTTAACATGATGTTCAAAATAGTGCGTCATAATGTACAATACAATGTTTCTGTGCACAGAAGTTAGTCGATATTCATAAGCGATGTACCTAGCTATTTATTCGTCGTGAACAATCTTACGAGTGTGATGATAGTTGAGAGAACCAATTACTGTTGACTGCGCTTGTGGGATTTGTCTTTGAAAAAATTTTCGGAGAATAAAAAAATACAGAAATCTTCGGTGACGTTCTACAGTTATCTCCTTCAGAAGTCACTTGTATTCGTAGCCGTTTTAACTAACACCGATAGTACGTAATGTTACACAACTTTACAACGCACTTATAAATGGTTATTAGCCGTTGGCTTCTTTTGTCATGTTTGTGTGTTGGAGCCTAATGCTCTCCAAGACAAAGACATGCAGTTTCTGCCCGGGTTGGGAAATGTCGCAGATTCGGTACTGCTAAATCGTAGCGATTGGTCGCACTGCAAGTGTAGTGAGCTCGATGTTTCCACATACTGATAAACTTTTGCTTTAAAATATACCACAAAACATGCTACTCATTTTTTACTGAAGCAATATATAGGACACCGGATGCGAAATAACGGGGGCATAACACAGCCTGTCGGCCATCTTTAGCTTTGAAATAGTCTTACTGAAATACGGTAAGCTACGGTACGGTAACAATGTAGCCATATACAGTTATGTGCAATATCCATCATCCCGAGACGACAGCAACTAATTTTAGAGACAAGGCAGTAGCTGAATTGTTACAAACAGTTCAGGGAACAGTAACCTGCGCCTCCTAATATTAGTTCCGATATTCGATGGAAATATGCCTGGGAAAACTATATAAACCGCAAAAACCACACAGACCTCTAAATACGAGTGTTGAGTCTCACTGTTACATATCTCTCCTAGTGTTAACTCTTTATATCTGAGTAACGATGTAGTTCTATGGCTACTTCATTGGACAGGGGCGCCCGAAGGTTGCCAGTGAGAGCAGATGTCCCTAACGAGAATTACAAATATCAAAAAGTGGCCTAAAAGATCTGGAAAAATTATCAAAGGAGAAAATGAAAAATATCGATAAAATGATGTGAAAATGATATAGAACGTTAACAGTGGCCTTAAAATGTCTAATTGATCGGTACGGGGAACAAAGGCGCCGACTTTTGAAAATCAGTGTGGGTGCTCGTGGTTTCAGTTTTCATTACCTCTTCGGTCACAATGGGCCTAGCAATACTCGTGGCTTATTTTCTCTGATTTTTGTTTGCAACCTAGGAAAAGTACCAGTCATATTTGTCGCTCTGTCGGTAGTAATAACTTTGCATGATTTGATATCTGGAGAAAAATGAGAGAGAACATCCACTGATATTATTAACAGTACTTCGGATACGGTAGATTCGGTATTATAGGAAAAGATAATTAATTTGAAAATTATCTCCACTGGTACGTTCAGAACATGTTATCAAAGTTCAAAACGAGTCAGACGATTGAAGAATGTTACAATTTCGATACTCATTTGTCTCTCAGATAGACGAAACTCTTTCATAAACGCTTTGATTTGGTCCTGCATCTCTATTATTAGATGCTCTTTGCCCTGCAATGATTAATTGCTTAAAGTGCATAGTTATGTGAGTATGGAACACTAGTTTTAATATCCAGTTTTAATCTATTAGACAATGCGCTATCCCAATTTCTTTTAAACAGGCATATTTCCTTATGACTAAAAAGGCAATTTCTTCAGGACTAACAAACAAAAATTCAAAAACGTTTTCGTGACGATCTGTACTGCGATAAGGTAAATACCCAGTTCAACTTGCATAACTTTCAGGAACTTTTTGAAATGGCCGCTATTTATACGTCGACAAAGCACAAATCTCACACACTTGACGTCTTTTATTACAGCACCTGGTAGAACTCATTCAGCAGACCATGGCGCATCGTGAATGGATAAATTAATAGTCAAACCCACTTTCCCGAATTCACTTTTGAGTTCATTCCTGTATCTCTGTCATTATTAATCCTAGCTACTAGCCGTCTAGGTGCTTCACCTTTTACATGACCGCGATGATTTACGAAAAGTCGTGTTTAACGCCACTGTACTAGTATGTTGTCCTTGTTAGCAGAATTAAATATATTGAGATAAAAGATAGCGCGGATTTCAATTAATCTTAACGAACAGAATTAATGGAGCTTCCACAACAAACTATGGCTGTCACTGAACTCGGATTGTAACATCGGTTACGACATCATGCGGCCAGGGGAGAGTGTTCTCACCCCCTTTCCACCGCACCTCCGCCGAACGAAGCCGCTGCAATGAGTGCTCCTTTGGGGAACTGTTGGAACAGCCTAGCGGCTTCACTGCAAGGTCCAAATATGCATAATTGACATCTCTGACTTTTCCGCATTTTTGTACTACTTTATTTTCCTCCCTTATTTTGTGTGGGTGCAGAGCACACCCAGCACTTTTGTGGGGGGTGCACCAGCATCGGAGCACCCACGGAGCCGGCGCCCCTGACGGGGAACAAGTTTTGCCCCTACTGACGTCAAAACGTGGGCGCTCCTGAGTTTGCGATCTATCATTTTGTGCAAGGGCTGTTATGAAAAGACGCAATTGTTCTTATCAGATCGGCTTACTGTGTAGATGAGTGCTGGATAAAAATAATATCCTTGGCCAAGGGGCAGAGGTTGAAATCCAACCTCGCTAATCTTTATCGGGCGCGCATGTGCTAACAAAAGCATTCTTTACAAACTACGCAGTAAGCTGCGCTTTGTTTACTGGCCTTCGGCATCACCAGTCATCGTCCTTGTTATCAGCTTAGGTGAAGATAATGAAGGACAGTTAACGTCAACAAGCTCTGCGCGTTGCCAGTTGCGGAATATTACACGTAGTAGCGAGTTGCTAATAAATGCATTTTTTTACGATGGTGACACAGGAGGCACCTACGTCGGTGTGAAATGTTTCGCAATCTTAACGTGCTGAGTAGACCGCTGATCTTTAGGCTAACATTTTTTTTAGTTGCATGTAGGCTGGTACTTAAGCGTTTCATGGCTAATTAAACTCAATACCGTTAGTTCTATAGGACCAAAAATTGCCTTTTTCGACGTTAACGCCTTTTTTTTTTGCCTATTTCGGCATCAAACTCCTAAAAAGTACCTATTTCGAAAATTTGACTTACAGTTCTTGTATTTTCGAGGAATAGAGTTGCACATGAGAGTCGAATGTGGGAGTAGTAAAAGCTATATTTGAAAATATTTTGCTCATAGAATTCTGGTCAGTTGTGTATTTACCCTATAAGATACCGTTTCATAGCCATTCAGCTGACCACGGATTTAAAAAAAAAAATTACAATGTTAATCATACACGCCCTCTATGGCCAAACTATTGGACTTCGCGCCTTTTCTCACTATGTCTACAGCCAATCCTAGCAAACTGTCTTTGGTAAAGAGTATTGTATGCGAACTTTCCGGTTCGAAAAATAATTTGCTGGTAGTGAGGTGTTTTCATCCGAAACACTGGGCGATTCCATTCACTTGTTCAGAATGGGCAGCCATCTATCTAGTGCCATCTACCCAGTAGCGAGTACTACTTCCCCTAAGGCTGTTACTCAACGTAGTAAAAAACAATTTAAAAAACAAAACAAGTCATCGTCGGGTTTTTCCCCGCGAAAACAAACCAGTACATTGTGTAGTGACTGATATATTACTGACGTTCAAGGTGCAAAATAAATTATAGCTTCTGTGTGAGTATACTACGCCATGCAGAAAACAACTAGATCAAAGTCTAGTCATATAAGACAGTGACTGATAAGAGTTTCCACACCATACGAAAAACGTAAAAATTATTTTATCCAAGCATGGAAGAAAAATGTTAGTTGATACGTTTTTATACTTCCCATTTTCCCGTGACTAAGAAATCTTTTCTTAGCACTGCCCTTTAGCAATGCGATTCTAATCTGCATTTTCTCTCTTTCTCGTATTAGGTTTGGAGTATTAAGAAATCTCAGTTAACTCAGCATGCATAAAGTAAATGTTGAACGAAAGTCAAAATTCAACCAAACTGTTTTAACCAATACATCTGATTAATATTCCAAAAAGAACAAATTCTTCAGTGTCCTGTGCCATGCACTTGTGGCAGCAAACACCCCCTTTCGGAAACTAGAAAACACCATTTTCATGGGTTTTCTCGAGAAGTACTGCCTTCAGTCTATTGCTGCAAAGTGAACTTTTCGTAAAAACTGGGGATTCAGCTTACACTGCTGCTCTGCACAGAATCCGAAATGATGTTGGTGAGTCTTGTATATGGATTTCTGTGGATGAAATTACTGACAGTTTTGGTCGTTACATTGCAACACCAGGGCTTATTTGGTTCACTGAAAACAGCTCCCAAAAACTAACCAACAAACAATAGCTCCCATTATGAACAATGTACTTATGGTGCTATATGCTAGTGATGGGAACAATCGAATGAAAACAATCGATTCATTAGGTTGTTGGAAAAAATCGATCATTCGGTTATAGTTTCTCGTATCGGTTGAATTATTCATTCATTCTTCTGAGTGAAACCAGTCGGTGGGACCAACCGAATGAAACAACCGATTCAGTCGGTTGGACTATTCATTCGTTCTTTTGAGTGAAACCAGTCGGTGGGATCAACCGAATGAAAAAATCGACGCAGTCGGTTGGACTACTCATTCCTTCTTTTGAGTGAAATCAGTCGGTAGGAGCAACCGAATAAAAAAAATCGACAGTGTCGGTTGGACCATTGGAAACGAGGCAGTAAGTCGGTTGAAACATGTAATCATTATCCCAACTGAAACGACTCATTAGTGTTTTAGCTTACATTTATATGAATGAAACTGACATGCAAATCAGACAACTACAGCAGTGCTACATTATACCGCCATGTAAAAGGGGTATGCCAAAGTTAAAATGCGTATTACAATGTTCATTTAATTATGTACTGAATGAAGTAACTTTTAGTTTTATAATACACAGTAACAGTGAGTCATATTTTGTTGTAGATTAAATTGTTCGAGGTGCCATCAACGAGTAACTAATTAGATGTCATATCGCTGGAGCAAGCCTGCGATCACTTTCATTGCCCACCACAGACCTCAAAAACGCCGGTCACCTGGGCTCGATCAGATTACTTTCGCAGACACCCACAATCTGTAGCAGTTAAGTGGCCAATGACCACGAAGTACCGCGTGGAGCGGGGACACGAGAGGGGGTGCTGCCTCGCTGGCGTTTTCACTGCTGACAGCGCCAGCAGGCGCGCGCCAAACTGCACACAACAGTGTCTGGCGGCATCGCGGGGCATGCCATCGCCGATTGTTGTCGGTTTCTTACTGTCTCAATAAAGAAGCGTGGAAACTACAGGGTGATCCAAAATGATCGCTACAAGTTTAATCTCGCATACTGTATCTCCGAAGTGGGAACAGGTAGAAACGTGCGGTTTGCGATTTATTGTTCATACATATCTAAGGTACTAGTAGGCCAGAGTTCAATATTTTAACTTTGAGCATATTTGCTAGATCCAAATTCGAAGATCACTAAAACATTAGATATTGCAAAAAAAAAAAAAAAATAAATAAAAAAAAAATAAAAAAAAAATAAAAAATAAAAAAATAAAAATAAAAATAAAAATAAAAAATAAAAATAAAAAAACGTAAAGTATTTTGTATAAAAATGTTTCTAATTAAAATATTTATGTTAATTCCATGTAATTTTAAGGAGTACGAGAAGACATACAAAATTTATCAGTGCTGTAAATTTTCTTCAACGTGTCTGTATTCGTCAACAGTGTATAAAAACATTCATCTCAAGTTTCGTAATTATGCACTCTTGTCACAGATATTTCTGTGGCCGCGGCCGAGCGGTCTAA
This sequence comes from Locusta migratoria, assembly GCA_026315105.1. Taxonomy (NCBI): domain Eukaryota; kingdom Metazoa; phylum Arthropoda; class Insecta; order Orthoptera; family Acrididae; genus Locusta; species Locusta migratoria. The sequence goes on along the minus strand of CM048744.1, from coordinate 272,887,462 downwards.
AGCATCTCGTTGCGGAGCGCGCGGTTGCTCGCTGTGGAGGTTCGAGTCCTCCCTGGGGCATGGGTGTGTGTGTGTGTGTGTGTGTGTGTGTGTGTGTGTGTGTTTGTCCGTAGGTTAGTTTACCTAGGTTTAAGTAGTTTGGTCCGATAGATTTACAAGCATTTGAACATATTTCTGTGGTTATTGGTGAAACGGTGTGTAGGTTTATTCCATCCCTCCGCCATGAACCATACTAAATCTTAGATGAACAGTGAACTGCCACTTGTTTTGAAAGTCAAGTGCGCAAAATTTTATCAAGATCGGAATAAGGCGTATAAGTCTGGAATACCTTCTCACATGCATCAAACTAAAGTAGATGTAGACGGTGACCATTCTCTTTCTTTAAACGTGAAAAGTGAAATACATCATTAAAATTCGAATACAAACGGAATTTGTCGAAGTTAGTAGGTAAACTACCCTCCGCCATGCACCTACGAAATTTATTGTACACAGTTACCTTCGCCTTGTTTTAAAGGTCAAGTGTGCAAAATTTCATCAATATCGTAGGCAAATTGTGGTTTTTGTCGAAGTTAGTATGTAAAGTACCCTCCGCCTAGCATCGAATGAAATGTGATGTAGACAGTGCCGTTCCTCTTGCTTTGAAGGTCAAGTGCGCAAAATTTCATCAATATTGGAACAAAACTACAGATTTGCATGCAATAGAAATACACACACGGACACACTGCTATATTTTTAAGACTTGTCTCTAACAATATTTCATGCTGAATCACGGTTCATTTATACCCGAAAAGGCCGAAGGAGTATGCAAATAAAGTCACAAAAGTCGATGAATTAATAAAAACATCCATATAACTGTAGAAACCGACCAAGACTTTTTCCAGTCGGTTGTATCGTATCAAGTGAAACCACTCAATGCCGAGAACATTCATATAAAGGACAGAGACTTGTTTCATTCGGTGCTCGCGCATCGACTGAAACCACTCAAACCTAGTGATGGGAACAATCGAATGAAAACAATCGATTCATTCGGTTGTTGGAAAAAAATTGATCATTCGGTTGTAGTTTCTCGTATCGGTTGAATTATTCATTCATTCTTCTGAGTGAAACCAGTCGGTGGGATCAACCGAATGAAAAAATCGACGCAGTCGGTTGGACTACTCATTCCTTCTTTTGAGTGAAATCAGTCGGTCGGAGCAACCGAATAAAAAAATCGACACAGTCGGTTGGACCACTCATTCCTTTTCTTTTGAGTTAAATCAGTCGATGGGGCCAACCGAATGAAAAAATTGACACAGTACGTTGGCCTCTTCATTAGTTCATTTGAGTGAAACAAGTCAGTGGGAGCAACCGAATGAAACAGTCAGTCGGTCGTAGTTTTACTATGTCGGATTAATATTCGTTTATTTTTTTCGAATGAAAGTAGTCTGTGGGAACAAACGAATGAAAACATGCGACACTTTTGCAGTTTGGTACATTGACTAAATTACTCATTCTTTCTTCGGGCGCGCGCCATACCCGTCAAACTCCACACAACAGTGTCTGGCGGGTGGGGCGGCGTACCATCGCTGATTGTTGTCGGTTTCTTACTGTCTCAATAAAGAGGCGTGGAAACTACAGGGTGTTCCAAAATGATCGCTACAAGTTTAATCTCACATACTGTATCTCCGAAGTGGGAACAGGTAGAAACGTGCGGTTTGCGGCTTCTTGTTCATACATATCTAAGGTACTAGTAGGACAGTGTTAAATATGTTAACTTTGAGCATATTTGCTAGATCCAAATTCGAATATCACTAAAACATTAGGTATTATAATAAAAAAGTTCATTGAAGTATTTTGTATAAAAATATTTCTTGTAAAAATATTTTTGTTAATTCCATCTAATTTGAAGGGGTACGAGAAGACATACCACATTTATCAGTGCTGTAAATTTTCTTCAGAGCGTCTGTATTCGTCAGCATGTATGAAAACATTCATCTCAAGTTTCATAATTATTCACTCTTGTCACAGATATTTTTGTGGTTATCGGTGAAACAGTGTGGAGGTTTATTCCATCCCTCCGCCATGTACCATACAACAATCTTAGATGAACAGTGAACTGCCACTTGTTTTGAAAGTCAAGTGTGCAAAATTTCATCAAGATCGGAATGAAACTGTATATTGGCGTCGAAGTCTGGAATACCTTCTCTCATACATCAAACTAAAGTAGATATAGGTGGTGACCATTCTCTTTCTTTGAAGGTGAAGAGTGAAATATATCATTAAAATTCGAATGCAAACCGAATTTGTCGAAGTTAGTAGGTAAAGTACCCTCCGCCTTGCACCTACGAAATTTATTGTACACAGTTACGTTCGCCTTGTTTTAAATGTCAAGTGTGCAAAATTTCATCAAGATCGCAGCCAAATTGTGGTTTTTGTCGAAGTCAGTATGTAAAGTACCCTCCGCCATACACCGAATGAAATTTGATGTAGACAGTGACGTTCCTCTTGCTTTGAAGGTCAAGTGTGCAAAATTTCATCAAGATTGGAATAAAAATGCAGATTTGCATGCAATAGAAACACACACACGTACACACTCCTATATTTTTAAGATTTGTCTCTAAGAAAGTTTCATGCTGAATCACGGTTCATTTATACCCGAAAAGGCTGAAGGAGTATGCAAATAAAGTCCCACAAAGTGGATGAATTAATAAAAACATCCATATAACTGCAGAAACCGACAAAGACTTTTTTCTAGTCGGTTGTATCGCATCAAGTGCCGAGAACATTCATATAAAGGACAGAGACTTGTTTGATTCGGTGCTCGCGCATCGACTGAAACCACTCAAACCCACTGAATGAGTGAAAACATTCATATAGCGGCTGCAACCGACAGACTGGTTTCATTCGATTGTTTCGCATCGACTGAAACCACTCAAACCCCCCAGTGAGTGAAAACATTCATACGGCCACAGAGACTATTTTCATTCGGTTGTTTCATTCGACTGAAAAAACCGACTGAACGAAAAAACAACCGATTGACCAATCGGTTGTTAAAAACAGTCGGTTGTCCCATCACTACTCAAACCCACTGAATGAGTGAAAACATTCATATAGCGGCTGCAACCGACAGACTGGTTTCATTCGATTGTTTCGCATCGACTGAAACCACTCAAACCCCGCCAGTGAGTGAAAACATTCATACGGCCACAGAGACTGTTTTGTTGTTGTTGTTGTGTTGTTGTTTGGTTTTGAGGGGACTAAACAGCTAGGTCATCAGTCCCGAGACTGTTTTCATTCGGTTGTTTCATTCGACTGAAAAAACAGACTGAACGAAAAAACAACCGATTGACCAATCGGTTGTTAAAAACAGTCGGTTGTCCCATCACTACTATAAGCAACCGACGTGGATGAAAACAAGGTGCTTCTGGCCGTCACTGATGCCGTAGCATATATGATAGCAGCGTTCCAGTTGTTAAAAGTATTCTACCCAGTGATCATGCACGTAACTTGAGTAGAGCGTGGTGTCAAACGCATAGAGCAAGTAAGAATACAATTTCCTAAAATAAAAAAGTAGTATCGACGGTAGAGAAAATTTTTGTTAAGGCACCATCAAGAATACAGGCATTCAAAGAACAACTTGCAGATGTCCCCAAACCGCCAGAGCCTGTTGTTACTCGCTAGGGCCCGTGGCTATCAGCGGCGGAATACTTAAAAAGTAGGCACCTCTCGGATGTCCAGAAAGTAGTTGAAAATATACCGGAGGATGCCGCATCCGTAAATGCAGGGATGGAGTTACTCAAAGATTCTTCTGTAAAACGGTACTTGTCTTACATTAGAGCCAAATACGCATTTATGACAAGAATAATTTCACAAATAGATAGCTCATGGAGACCTATCTACGAAAACGTTTTTTCTGGAAGAAGTGAAAATGAAAATTAATGAAGCGGCAGTGAAGTAGGGGAAAAAGTATGGGCAAAAATGCCAACTGTTTTACAGAATAACACCGGCCTAAATGAGTTGCGTGCAGCTGCGCACATACTTAGTGGCAACTTCTGCTCGCCTGACTGTAGTCTTCCTGTCCAACAAGTGCCGAAAATGAAGTACGCCTCTGTCACATCTGTTGATGTAGCACGTTCTTTTTCAGCATATAAATTGATTCTGAATGATTTTCACTGTGAAGCCAACTATGGTCTGAATGTGGGGAAACTGCGAATGTCAAACTATTGCCACATACCTAATTATGTGCTTTATTGAGAAATTTATCTTGCAGAAACTGAAAATATTTTGAGTATGTTTCAACATTAATGTTGTAGAGTGTGTAAATGCTGTGTAAATGTGTTTATTTTCATTTTCCCTTTTTTTAGTGACTAATAGGATGTTCATATGTCAACACTGCGTATTTTATTTTTGTTTTCTCTGCATCATATTTATTAGAGCCCATTTTAAGTTTCATATAGCCTAAAGAAGTAGTGAACGAGCCTATTTTAGGTGCCTAAAACGCACTTTTTACGACCTAAAAATCCGTGGTCTAGTGATTAGATTGAAGTCAGCACGTCTCCTTCGCCAGAGGATAGCCTAGCAAATGCCGTCAAAATGACGTGTGCGTGTCCCGCACAGACACAAACGTATCGCGAGGATATTGCGAAAGTTCATTCGCAGCAATTAAAGCTATACTGGGTCACAATTTAAGACACATATTTACGTTTCCAAACACGTTTTAACGCCTTGTATGCTATCTTCAGTGTGATTATTCTTTTGTTGTCCTCTTTGAATAGAGCACGGATTAATGTGCTCGAAAATGCAATTTTTCAGGGGTCCCACTGAACACAGAAATAGGGGGTAACGTGTTTTGGATAGCCGTCAGCCTGAGGATCGTTTCTGTACCTGCCAGAAGAATAGGCAATCGATAGGTATCTTGCAGTACAAGGACAACGTTTAACACTTCCTGCAGCCTATCCAAATGGGGCAAATCTCTTGCTTTTTGTGCAGTAGGTGCGGCCAATGGTGGGCTTTACACAGCTTACAAAAGCAGCATTTGTTCAAGGGCGCTTTCTGTTGAAAACACGAAAAACTATAATTTTTAGAGATGGCTACTAGCCATATGTTTTTAAGATTATGTTATCTAACTACTTTTCAATGTTTTCTACATATTTATATGTTACTGAGATTTGGAGGATCAAAGCTACTATACTTATGCACGAAATGAGAGAAAACGCTTTTTAGCCGTTTTACAAAATGGTCTGCAAATATATAAATGACTATTCATAGTAAATGGCTCAGCTTTTTAACTGTGCTTAAAACATATATCTAGAAATGCCATTTCCCCGTTTTCGAAAATCTTATTTGATATCAAGATACATCAAAAAATATGAGAGTTGGGTACCGAATGTGACAATCCTGTTCTTTGGTATCTTTCCTCGATGAAGGACTGATTTTATGTTCGTTATTCGTGACAGGTAGTATGCAGCATCAAATTAGACAAAGTATTGCAACATATTTTAAAGACTCTGCAGAGGTAAAAACACACAATGTGTAATTCAGAGCAGGATTCGTAAGTTTGTTAAAAACTGAAGACACAATACCGCGTTGAATTCTTTACATACCTGACTGACCAACCTGGGCAGTGCATCTTCACCTGTCCAAGCGGGCTTGGTGGCCGCCAGAAAAGTATTAGGTCAAATAATTTAAATTTGTATATTGTAGTGTGATATCTTCTGTAAATATATTTTTTCTCTGTTTTTCGTCATACCCTGAATATAGATGTGTCAAAGCATATAAAAATCAGGCCACAAAAGCCAAAGACGCCAGTGTGCATGCCTTCGTGGGGGTGTCGCGTGTGGTCTAGCGCGCCAAATTACGGATCGCGTGGCGGCTAGTATCGGAGGTTCGAGTCCTCCCTCGGACGTGTGGGAATGTATGTGTATGTATGTTTTACCTTTAACATAAGTTACAGTAATTCTAAGTCTAGAGGCCGATAACCAGACAAGTTTGATCCCTTAGGATTACAAACATTTCAACATTTTTGTGTGAAATGTGAATGTGAAGGTGGTTGCCGTAAATAAAAGTGGGTAATATTGTCTTCTATACGTGCCTGTCAGGCGGCTTAGCGATCGTTTTCACGGTGAACTGAAATGTATCGTCGTTATAGTGGTCACATTCCAACATGGACTCTTCTTTGTTAAAAGCATGGAAGAAAATTGAGAGGTCTAGTGAGAGAGGGAGCTATGCCACTTTGAGGAGGAGTGGAAATAAATCGAGTTTTCTAAAGCGTTGTATTAAAGCATTACTTGTACAGTAAAGAGGACCGTTGTTTCGTCTTAACATATTGTTATGTAAATAATGCAACAGGAAATTTCAGTGTAAATAGCAGTGATTATGACCTTGTACGCTTTAATTAAAACAACAATATTACAAAACCACAAATTTTATACACATATCAAGAAGTTTTATCCTGATTGAAATACTGTTACCCAAGTGTAAATCATGTTATCAGGCTTACACCAACTACAAATAACCATGAACACCCTCATATTTCTTCTGGAGTATCCTTACTGTCCACTGTTTCTGTGGATTTCAGCTTTTGGTGAACACCGTGAAAAGTTAGAGGACTATGTGGCATAAGTGGCATGAGGTCTTTTAACTTCAAGGCTGATATAGATGTTCTGGAAGACAGAGCAACGGTATTTCACAGGGTTGACGCAAGATGGCATGGGCCTACTGAAAATGACCAAAGCTCATTTTTTCATGTTATGTGATATACCCCCTCTCTCACTAGACCCCTCAATTGTTAAATCTTTGTTGATTTTCAGTATATGTCTTACATAAGTAGCACGCTCTACTGTAAGAAGAAAAAGCAGGAAACCAGCTGAAAAATGCTTTAGTCGGAGCCAGGTTTAGGCATGTGCAAGCGGAACAGTAGCACAGGGCCCCGCGCAAAACATTGGAACGTAATTTGAAAACTGTCATCCGTAATTTTGTTTTTGAAACTACTTGTATGTAATGTAATTCAAATATATATAGTATATATACCCATTGTGATACGACTATGGTCACTGGAGCAGGTCTCAGAAAGTTATGCCTGTATTGGAGTCAGATGAACCAGGGGTTACGATAGTGATGCGCTGCCGTGATATCGAGTATCGACACATGACTATTGCTCGTAACTTATGTTAAGAGCGACTCCCCGCGTCCGTTCTACTCATCGTTGTGACTATACAATAATCAAGCATTACATTCGTCGGTTAGCAGATGTTTCTCACAAGACAGACTGTTCCAGTTTCAGCAGCGATCCCTTTGAAGTTGCAAGGGATGGCAAGGCACTCGGCACATGACCACAGCTGGCAGTGAGGAGTTTTTTTCTCCTGTCTGCTGTGCCTTATATGAGCGCCAAACCCCTACTCGTAACTGCTCTGACGTAGCGACATGCTAGCTCAGGAAAAATAGAAAATGAAATAATTGGTCGTACTGCATGAGGCCGGGACGTCCTCAGCTGCGTACGGCCGCCTACTGCGACTATTTTGATTGACTTACGTGACGATGATGATGATGAAAGTTATGACGGTGACAAACATACCATCCAGACCCCTGCAGGAAATGGATGGGAAAATAGAAAGATTGATTGCATACATTTATTGGCCTTCTTAAATTTATTATATCTTGCGCCCACAGTGTTTGAAATGTCGTATATTGACATATTGTGAAAGGTTAGTCCAAAACACTAATAAATTATTTCATTTTATATCACAAAATATTTTTCGGCGTTAAGTGTCACGGTCAGATGATTCTGCAAAAACATTTTCTTTTATCAGTATGTATTCTAGTACTAGATAAATAAATTTACATAAATAAAATTTCATCAAATTTCACATTTAAAGAATCCAGTACATACGGTATTTAGAGGCCTTAAGTGCTTCAAATGATTATTTATTAGGATTTATTTTTCATTTACGATTTGTAGTCAGTTACTGCATCTGTCCATGCCTCAAAATACTGTACGTTTACAATTTTTTCTTTCAAAGATAAAACATAGAATTAAATAGATACGGCAAATTTTCTTTATTATTTCTGTGTATATTATTATTAGTGAGAAGAAAAAGAAGCAAAATCGTCACACATACGACAAAAAACGTATAAATTTCTAAATCCTGGTATATACAAAATCTCTTGCAACTCCTGTTATAAATATTATATAGGCCAAACTGGACGTAATTTCACCGTTCTTTATAAAGAACACACTAGGGAGAGTGGAAAAACCCATCTACGTTTTACCAGCACTTACAACCGGAAAATCACTCAGGAGGCACTATAGAAAAAGCACTCTAAATTTTACTTGTAACACAGAAGGGATATGAAATGAATATTCTAGAGGAAATTGAAGCATGTATCCACGCAACTAGCGACGCAAATAATTTATTTAACGATGAAACCGATTTTAAACACAAAAATTACATCGAAAATTTTATTGACAGTTTAACGCTGGACAATGGATAATGGAGCTTACATAGATCAGAGATCGTACTATAACGCTAAAGTCAACCAAAGACTAAATGAAGACAATCATGTCAAGTATAAATTTATTATCCATAATTTCCTCCTAAAATTTCTAATAAAATCTTTTACCATACTCGCTAATAACAACATGCACAGAAATAATAAAAAAATTATGCCATGTCTGTTTAATTCTATATTTTCTCTTTGAAAGAAAAATTTGTAAACGTATAGTATTCTGAGACATGGACAGATGCAGTAACTGACTACAATTCGTAAATGAAAAATGAAACCTAATAGATAGTAGAAGCACTTAAGGCCTCTAAACACCGTACGTACTGCATACTTTATATGTGAAATTTGCAAAATTTTATTTATGTAAATTTATTTATCTAGTACTAGGATACATACGGATAAAAGAAAATGTTTTTGCAGAATCACCTGATGATGGCACTTAACGCCGAAAGATATCTTGTGATATAATAATTAATTACAGTGTTTTGGACTAACCTTTCACAACACAATACTTCTGATTTTTTTCCTTTACAACACAACATAGGAAATATCAGACGTTAAAAGATTAGCAGCATAAATGCGAATCAGCGCCGAATCTAAGGGGGAGGGACGGTGCAAACTGGGCTACGAGCTCTGAGCAGCACTCACAGAGGCACCAAATGGTCTCTAACACAAGTTCATTATTTTCCTATCATAACAGTAAGTCTGCTGTACTAAGTCTTTTGTTATATTGGTAGTATATCACTGACGAAACTTTTAATACTTTTGTAGGCGACGAAGGTGTATAACCTCTGGTGGAAGGGGCGGCAGGAAAGGATGCGGAAAAGTCCCGCGCGGAAGTTTTGCACAAGGCCCCCCGCAAACTAGGGCCGGCTCTGAGTCGGAATCGCAGCATAAAAAATGCAAAGGTGTTCCTGTTTAAAACATTCCGAGAGAAAATTGGAGAACCAGCGCCCACTATTCTTGTTCAGCCTTCATCGCCATAAGTGTTGTCATTACGAACATATTCGCGTTTTTCGTGCTAAAAAAGAATAGCAGAAAGTGATAGTGGAAAGAGAGGAACAGTACCACCGAGAGAGAAAGAGAGCAGTCAGTCGTGATGCGAATGAGACAGTGGCAGTAGAAGTGTAAATGGAGGGAGATTGTGACAGTGCGAGAAAAAGAGAGAAGAGGTAGTGGAAATAAAAGAGAAATGTATGGAGATCATACATAAGCTTTTTTGGAGTCTGGATCCCCGAGACTGGCGAACAACAAAAATTTTGTTTCCTCTCTCCTGTCACTCATACCGATTTATTGAAATCTAGTGGTTACATGCCCGAGCCATCCAAAGGACAGAAGGCAATGGAGGTTGAAGTGAGTGACAGCAGTGTGTACGAAAGAAAGAAAGTGACAATGTCAGAGAAGGAGAATGGTAGAGAAACTGTGAAAGTGGCTGAGAAGAAGGAAGTGGTTAGGAAGACTGACATGCTGGAGTGAAAACAATGTGAGAGACGGGAGAAAGTGGGAGGAATAGGAAGAGAATCGTATGACGACAGTGGCTGCGAGAAGAAGAGGCTGTGTATGTAACTGACTCCATGAGGAGTGAGTGATTAAAAGCATTAGGCCTGTTCTACATCTACATACATACTCCGCAATCCACTGTAACGTGCGTGGCGGAGGGTACACTGTACCACTACTAGGCATTTCCTTTCCTATTCCACTCCCAAACAGAACAAGGAAAAAAAAGAATGCCTATATGCCTCCGTACGAGCTCTAATTTCTCTTATCTTGTCTTTGTGGTCACTACGCGAAATATAAGTAGGCGGCAGCAAGATCGTACTACACTCAGCTTCAAATTCCAGCCCTCTCAATTTCCTCAACAAAAATTCACGAAAAGAACGTCGTCTTTCCTCCAGCGATCCCCAAATGAGTTGCCGGAGCATTTCCGTGACACTCGCACATTGGTCGAACCTACCAGTAACAAACCTAGCTGCTCGCCTCTGAACTGCTTTTATGTCTTCTTTTAAACTGATCTGCTGTGGGTCCCAAACACTTGGGCAATACTCAAGACATGGTCATACAAGCGTTTTATACGCGGTCTCCTTTACAGATGAAGTACATCTTCCCAAAATTCTTTCAATAAACCGAAGATGGCTGTGCGCCTTACTCACAACTGTCCTTAAATGTTCGTTCCATTTCATATCGCTCTGCAATGTTACGCCTAGATATTTGAACGACGCGACAGCATCAAGAAGTTCACTACTAGTGCTGTATTCGAACATTATGGGATTGTTTTTCCTACTCATGCGCATCACCTTACATTTTTCTACATTGAGAGCGAGCTGCCACTCTTCACACCAACTAGAAATTTTGTCTAAGTCATCCTGTATGCTATTACAGCTAGTTAAAGACACATCCTCCCATACACCACAGCATCATCAGCAAATAGCAGCAAATTACAAGTTACTCTGTCCATCAGATCATTTATATAGATAGAAAATAATAGGGGTCCTATCACACTCCCCTGGGGCACGCCCGACGATACACTCGTCTCTGATGAACACTCGCCATCGAGAACAACGTACTGAGTTCTATTACTTAGGAAGTCTTGCAGCTAGTCACAAATCTGTGAACCTATTCCATAAACTAGTATCTTCGTTAGCAGTCTGTAGTGTGGCACTGCATCGAACGCCTTTTTGAAGTAGAGAAAAACACAATCCGTCTGTTGCCCTTCATCCATGGCTTGCAAGATGTCATCTGAGAAAAGGGCAAGCTGAGTTAAACATGAACGATGTTTCCGAAACCCGTGCTGATTCATAGAAAGGAAATTTACTATATTCGAACTGAGAAGATGCTCCAAAATTCTACTGGAAACTGATGTCAACGATATTGGCCTGTAATTGTGTGGGTCATTTCTCTTTCCTTTCTTATAAACGGAAGTCACCTGCGCTTTTTTCCAATCACTAGGAAATTTGCGCTGAATTAAAGATTAGCGATAAATGCAAGCTAAGTAAGGGACCAACGCCGCAGAATACTCTTTGTAAAACCGAACTGGTATTCCATCCGGATCAGCAGACTTTTTCGTATTTATCTCTCGCAGCTGCTTCTCTACAGCGGAAATACCTATTACTATGTCCTCCATTTCGGAATCCGCGGACGCACAGGATACCGTGCCCACGGGTGCGGTTCCTGTAGGGGGACGCTTGTCCACTTATGGTCGAGCTGATCTCTACGAGATTACGAGAGTAACTCGGGCGTCCGATCTTTGATTGTCGTGAGTGCATTCGTGTTCTCTCGATAATCCATTTTTAGTCCGGGGCATAGTCCCGGAGACAAATTAAATTGGTCCCAATCCCCCGGTTCCGACCAAGGTTTTCGGGAGGTTTTCCTTGGTCGTAAGGCGTATGCCGGAACTGGTAAGCCCCCTCCCACTTATTCCCTATTGGGATTCCCCCTTTGCCCCACTATCAGCTTGTCTGATAATTGGCTGAATAGAACCGCGACTCTTTATGGGCCGGATCTCAAACAGCCCGCTCCACTCCTCGGAGTGGAGAATGAAAGGAATAAGTTTTATTTTTTATTTTTTTATTTTTATTTTTTTTTTTTATTTCGGAATTAGTACGCTGACAAATGATGGTACATTTGTACGGTCCTCCTGCGTGAAAGATTTCATAAAGGTTAAATTTAGAACTTCAGTTTTCCGTTTGCTTTCTCCTATTACTGCCCCGGAACGACCAACGAGTGACTGGACAGTGGGCTTTGACCCGCTTAACGATTTTACATAAGACCAGAATTTTTTCGGGTTCTCGGAAAGATCTTTTGGTAAACAGACCGGCATTCCATGATGTGAAGCGAAAAGAAGACAAAATTTCCGTAAGTACCAAACATTAGGCCTACTTTTCAGGGTCCATTTAAGAACTGTTTTCGATCTAAACAAAAACCAAACTGTAGATTTCTACTATTTCAGACCACTGATGATGTTTTACAGTCAATAAAACGAAACGCGTCTGGTGTGAAAAAATCGCATTTTATTGTAGTTGCAAAAGACGGAAAATCACTACCATTCATAGTTATGAAAGCAACTACGGACATTATGGCCACACAAACGAAGAATTTTATGGCTGTGGTAATTAATGTATGCTTCGCGCAGCGATCTTTTTATAGACGCACGAATCTCTACTAACTTTTGCCTATCATCATTTGCGTGTCCTTTTTTGAATCGAGAGTGCAACAGTATTTGCTTTCTCGGCAGCTATATTATACTACGGTGGATCTTTTCCATCCTTAATCGTCTTTATTGGCACATATTTCTCTATCCCTTTATTTACAATGCACTTAAATTTAGTCCACAATTCCTCTACATCCCGGAATTAAAGAAAGCCCATTTATTTTCTAAGTTCGATCCTAACATTTGCTTATCGGCTCTTACCAATAAAAACACGCTCCTAGTCTGCTTGATTGATTTATGAACTTTGGTCACCGTCGACGCTATGACGATATCATGACCACTAATTTCTGTCTCTACACAGACATCGTTAATAAGATCAGGCCTGTTCGTAGCTTAAGGTCTAAAATATTTCCATTGGGCGTGGGTTGCCGGTTTAACGGCTCAACACAGTTTCGGAGAATGTATCCAAAAGTAGCTCGCAAGACTGCTTGTCTGTACCGCCTGAAATGTAACTAGAGAGGTCCCAATCCATACTCTTAAGGTTGAAGTCTCCCCCCGACTAATATTACATGGCCCGGATTCCTACGCACTACCTGTTGTAGACTTTCTTTGAATGACTCTAAAATTGCTACAGCAGCGCTGGGAGGCCGGTAAAAACACCCAACTATTATCTTTACTTCTTTTAGACCTGTTATACGTGCCCAGATAACTTCACAGTTACTTTCAACCTCGATCTCAGTAGAAACAATATCTTTGTCCACAGCGATGAACACTCCTCCTGCTAAAACAGCTCGAATACGTTCGCTTGCCATCATTTCTGGTTACTAAGGTGGAAAGAGGGCTGAGGCAGGTGGTTCTCCACTTTCCTGTCAATCTTCTAAGCTTCGACATATTTCCCTTTTTGTGCTCCGGCAAGAGAAGTTTTCAATTGGTTTACCGTATTTGAATTACAACTTCCAAGTTTTTGAAGTAATGACAGTTGGGCATAAAACTTTGTGTTGGTTAACATGTCGCTCACACTCAAGGAAAATAACATAATTTTAAAGAAATATTTCCGTTAGGCATCTTAGTTACATCTTAGTACAGGAAATGTGTTACTAGTGTAGTTATTGGAAAAGCGCTAGAGTGTGAGATGTGTCTTTGCCACCACAAAAAATATCATAATGTTAGAACAAATGTTGAACAATGAGTCGGAAAATTTATTTTTCTTGCTTTTAAATATCCTAGAAATCCTGCTTTGAATATGAATTTGTCTTGATGCAAGTTATCATAATGTTTAAATATGATGAATGAGTAAATTCATATTCCTGTATGTACTATTTTGAAAGAGAAAAGGGATTTGATATCTCATGCCACAAGAAAAAATAAATTTCAAATGGAGTTACATCATGGCGGTTGGGGAGTAGTTAAATTTACTCTGTCCTCAATATCTTTTCTAAGTTCTAATTTTTGAAGTATTTACGCTGTATGTACCGATTTATGACTGCATACAGAGTTACATTACGTAGCTGTATGCTGTAGTAATGTCAATTTTTTTTCTCGTGTAAAGTTAAGTGTTGTGGGTTCTGTCACTTTTCTTTTGGATGAGCTAATTGTGAAGTTAATGTCACGTTGAACAACTGAAATACTAAATATTTCTTTTTCTCCTTTTGCAAAAATTATGTCTAGCGTACAGATCTGGATATTAAGTATTTATATAGTGTATCTGCATTACTCTCTTCCATTTTAGATTGAAAATTGTGTCAATTAGCTTGTAAATTTCGATATGTGGTTCTCCATCCTTATTCTCCACTATTTTCCTTGTAACGGAAGTTTTGATGGTTTCAAATTATTAATCAAATGTTCACATGTTTGTAAAGTTCTGGGACCTAAATGCAGTGGTCATCGGCCCCTAAACTTACAAACTACTTTAACCTATCTTAAGAACAAAACACACACACACACACACACACACACACACAAACACGACCGCGCCCCGCGCACGCGCCCGAGGGAGGGGTCGATCCTCCGACGGTGAACGGCCGCGCGCACCGCAGCAAGGCGCCGTAATGCGCACGGCTATTTCACCGCGGCATTATTAATTATAACAAGAAACAGAAGTTTTTTTGTTTTGTTTCTCAGATGACACTGTTTAACTGTATGAATATTTATTGTACAAGCCGATACTGTAGGTCTAATTGTTGCAACAGCAAGTACATATTTCATTTGGTGTTCGGTGATGTGTCATTAACAGCATACGTAGACAAATGCAAAATATGATGCCACTATCAGTCCTTAATATTGTATGTAGTTAAAAAACTCGCTTCCATTACCCTCACTCTCTCATTGCACTGCATTCATCATTGTGCTATGCTTAAATAATATATTGTTCATTAATATAGTGTATCAATAAATTTATGGTTAGCTTTTACCACTGATGCCATGATGATTTATTTTTAGTTATAATCGATCAAAGATGACGTTATTGGGCTATATCATAAATGTTGCATTGCTAGAAAACAAAATGTTCAAATGTTTGTATAGTCTATGGGACTTAACTATGGGGTCATCAGTCCCTAAACTTACGAACTACTTATGAACTAACTAAGACTAAGGGTGGCACAAATATCCATGCCCGAGGGGGGATTCGAACCCCCGATCGTAGTGGCCGTGCAGACCGTGACTGAAGCGCCTCAGTCCCCTCAGCCACCGCGGCCCGGCTGCTAGAAAACAACATACTGCAAAATACAATACACGAACTGCAATTATGGCGTCTTTGGCAACTGACAACGAGTCATTTTAATGTGACAGTACTTCCCGCGGCTTCTAGAAAGGAGGAGGGGGGGTATCTGTGTGAACTGAGCTGTGTAGGTTTCCATGCTTGATATATCATTTATTGGTCGAGGAGAATTCTTATACATGTTTCAGTTAGGACTCCTATAACTAGCGGTCTGCACGGATAAGACAAGCGCTGTCCGTATCAGGAAGTTCCTCATCCGCAGATTTTAAAGATATGACTGAGTAACAGTAATAGACAGTAATACTTAACCAGGATAGGTTATGAGATAATTCTTGTCAGGCTATCATTTCTGCTGCCAATTAATTACTTTTATTAACTTCTTAAATCCCGGGGACTGTTCTGTACCCACTCCAAATCAGGCCATTCCAAACAGAAAACAGTAGCGGCTCGGAGCTAGAGTGTTTGGGGCACTACCTCAAGGTTGGGGCACTACGTCAAGGGAGTCAAAATATTCAGAGCGAGGAAACCGGACGTATCTGAAATGAGCAAATAAAAGACGGGCAAGACAGGACATTAAATAGAAAAGAATTACGCTTAATGCGAGTCTGCAATTCTGTAGTCAGGTAAATAAAAATAAAAGTTTATACACAATGATTTCATTGCCTACTTCGAAAAACGTTTAGCCAGAATCATATCACACTTCGTAAAGAATTTCCAGGAACTCTTCAAGTACTAGAACAAAGAACTACGAGAAATGTAGGCTTAATATGTAGGCTGAATATTCAGTTGAGAATTTCACTAGCTTTGTAGGTAACTGAAGTCCTGATAGATCGTAAGACGGCTGAACTGAAGTAATCACAGTATTCCACAGTTACGAATGCAACAGTCCTCCGTCAGTAGCCTAGTCTGTCTCCTCGATTTTTTTTATGCGAAAACTACTTTCAATAAATACTACTGCCTACATGTTGATTCTGCATCTTAATGTGTTGTTCAATATCGACATTTTCTTAATTTTAAATGGTTAGAACTGATCGTCGTAGAGTAAATACTACTTTCGCAGTACTGCGTTCATATTGCAGAAATGCTGGAAGAAAGCGTGGAGCAAATTTCAGAAACGTTCCCCAAGCATACAGTTTTAATTGACGGCAACTTTCACTTACCATCGATATGTTGGCAAAAATACATTGTTCGAAAAACGTATTGGACGCATTCTAGAAAATTATCTTGAGCAGTTAGTTCATGAACCCACTAGAAAAGTAAATGGTTGTGAACGTATACTTGACCTCTCAGCAACAAATAATCCGGAGCTAATAAAAAGCATCAAAACAGACACTGGGATTAGTGAACAGAGAGTTGTCGTAGGGAGAATTAGTATCAGATTTCCCAAATGTACAAAAAATAAACGATAAATATATTTTAAAAAGTAAATAATTCGATTATCGCTTTCCTGTGTGAGAATTTTCAGTCTTTCGAAACTAATAATATTGGTGTAGATCAGCTGTGGCTTACGTTCAAAGAAATAATATCGACAACCACTGATAGATTTATACCAAATAAATGAACAAACGAGGGGTCTGATCTGCTGTGGTACACAAAACAGGTTATATCACTGCTGAAAAAGCAAAGAAAAAAACACGCCAAATTTAAAATGACACAAAATCAAGACTGTCAGTCTTGTACAGAAACTCGAACGTCAATGCGAGAAGCTTATAATAGTTTCCACAACGAAACCCTGTCACGTAATTTCGTATAGAATCCTACGAAATTCTGGTCGCTTGTAAAGCATACTATCGGTAATAATCAATAGTGAGTGTGAGGCTACTAATGACAGTTCTGCTAGAGCAGAATTGCTTAAAACTTTCCGAAATTCGTTCACGAAAGACGACGAAACAAATCCTCCAGAATTCGTGTCAAGAACAGCTGCCAGTATGCGCAGTTCAGAAGTAGATACCCCTGGTGTATTAAAGCAACTTAAATCACTTAACAAAAGTAAGTCTCCCGGTCACGATTGTATACCAATTAGGTTCCTCCAGAGTTGTTGTTGTTGTTGTTGTGGTCTTCAGTATGCAGACTGGTTTGATGCAGCTCTCCACGCTACTCTGTCCTGTGCAAGTCTCTTCATCTGACAATACGTTTGGCAACCTTTTGAATCTGCTTACTGTTATCGTGCCTCCGTCTCCCTCTACGATTTTTACCCCACACGCTTCGTTCTAATGCTAAGTTGACAACACCTTGATGTCTCAGAATGTGTCCAACCAATCTATCCCTTCTCTTAGTCAGGATATGCCAGAAAGTACGCTGATGCAATAGCGGCATACCTAGGATCGTACCAAACGCTCGCTCAGCGAACGTTCCGTACCCAAAGACTGGAAAGTTGCACAGGTCACTCCGATATTCAAGAAAGACAATAGAAGTGAACCGCAAAATTACAGGCCTATGTCATTCAAGCCGGTTTGCAGAATGATTTTAGAACATATACTTTCCTCTAACATTATGAACTACCTCGAAAAGAACGACTTAACTGACCAAGAGTCAACACAGATTCAGAAAGTATCATTGTTGTAAAACACGATCACATGATGTGACGAGTACTATCGACAAGGGATGTCAGATTGCTTATGTCTAGATTTCCGCAAGGGTTTTGACACTGTACCTCACAAGCGGCTTCTAATCATATTGCGTGCTTATGGAATATCGCCACAGTTGTGCGATTGGATTCGTGATTTCTTGTCAGAAAGGACACGGTACGTTGTAATGGATGGAAAGTCATTGAGTAGAACAGAAGTGGTAACTGGCGTTCCCCCAGGAAGTGTTATAGGGCCCCTACAGTTCTTTATTTTTATGAAAGATTTGGGACACAATCTAAGGAGCTCTCATAGAATGTCTATGAATGATGCTGTCACTTATCGGTTAGTAAAATCACCAGAAGATCAAAAGTAACTGCAAAATGATTTATATATTTAAAAAAAAGGACAAATTGACCCTTAAGAATGAAGCGTGTGAAGTCATCCATATGTACACTAAAAGAAACCCGTTAAACATCATTTACACGATAAATCTGTCTAAACAATAGGCCGTAAATTCAACTAAATTCCTATGAGTAATAATTACGAACAACTTTAATTGGAAAGAACACACAGAAAATATTGTAGGGAAAGCGAAGCAAAGACTATGTTCCATTGGCAGAAGATGCAACAGTTCTACTGAAGAAACTGCCTACACCACACTTGTACGTCCTATTTTGGAGTACTGCTGCGCATTGTGTGATCCCCACCAAGTGGGACTGACAGACGATTTAGAGAAAGGCAGCTCGTTTTTTTTATTATGGCAATATAGGGGGGAAAGTGTCACGGAAAATAAAGAGTTCGGGTGGAAATCATTAAAAGAAAGGCGTTATTCGTTGCGACGAGATCTATTTGTGATTTTTTTCACCAATTTTCTCTTCTTAATGCGAACATTGTGTTAGCACCCACCTCCTTAGGAAGACATGATCAAAATATAATAAGAGACATCAGATCGAAAATGGAAAGATTTAGGTGTTCCTTTTTCCCCGCGAGTTATTAGAGAATGAAAGAGTAGAGAAATATAATAAAAGTGGTTCGATGAACCCTCTGCCATGCATTTAATGTGACGTGCTGAGTATTTATGTAGATGTGGAAGAAGAAAACAGACTTCGTTTTCTCTATATTAATGCAGGACAGGTCATGTGGCATAAAGCAGAGCATTGTTGACACTGCAGCCTGCTTCTAACTGGTAATCGTCAGCAAAATTAGACAATGCCGACTGCAGCTACGGCCAGCGAACACAATATGACATGGTATAGTTAATTAAATACGTAATTTTCAATTTACGTCATATCTGATTATAAAAGTTTCTATAACGACATGCTCCTGTCAGTATTTGTTACTTCCATCACAACGTGTACAGTATAAAATCACCGCACCTAGGCTGCTGACACAGAGCAAGACTTAAATCTGTTCTGTGCAGTTCTCAACAGCACACTAATAAAGTTGCTCACACCATTATACAGTCATGTGATGACCAATTCAAGCGTCATGAACACGTGAGTGACATAGAAGGGCAGTTGCAAATGTGTTTCTTTAAACCTTCGAGACATATGACTGCAATAAAGTATTAAAATACTGAGAGCGAACTGTCAAACTCATAAAAAAGGCGAACTAAAACGATAATTAAAAGGAAATATGGAAGAACTTGGGGGCTGCCATCTCGTTAAACATTTTACGAGACAACGGAAAACTCACAGTCGCTCTTCCACTACGCTCCAAAGGCTAAAAGCGTATTACTGAATAATGTGTTAAATTATTTTCTCCAACCTCCACAATATGTTTGGCAGTCTGACGATAACTGATTACGTATGATACGTTATAATTAACATCTGACGTGAAAAACTCATTATGCTTAGATGACTCGCAAATACCCGCGCCACTCACTATTTTATCTGCAATGTAAGAAATATTGCGGATACCCGCATCCGCAGAGACCGCAAGTATCCGCCACGTTCTCCCAACATGTGACGGCTGCCACGCCCCACACACAGCTCTTGCGTAATCTTGCGTTCACTTAGTTCGCTCACATTCGCAGACTATAACCACTTTTTAAGTAACGAATTTGCGTCAATGTGTCTGTAAGAAGCTGCAGTAAATTTTCATTGTAGTTTTATTTGCGGTAATAATTTATTAAGACGATACCGCTAGTTTAAAAACACGCATTTTCTGACGACGTTGCGCAATTTTCGTCGTGTGACAACATTTTTGTTACCTAAGTGAATACATTAAGGGAATGAAACCTTAAAAGTAAATCAAATTTTAATCCTCTCCAAACCGCTACCAAGAAAACTTTTTGATATAAGATAATTTCAGTTGTATATGAAGCATCCGGATCCTGTAACAGTTGTAAATTGTCGTAGCTGTGTTGGGAAAATTCCAGAGCTCCAAGCGCTGATAGAAAGTACTGAGGCACAAATCGTTATAGGTTCTGAAAGCTGGCTGACGCCTGAGATAAATTCGGCCGAAATTTTTTCAAAGGGCCAAATGGTCTTCAGAAAGGATAGAATAAATAAAACAGGGGGTGGCGTGTTTATTGCTGTTACAAACGGTTTATCCTGCAACGAAATTGAGGCAGATACTTCCTGTGAATTGGTCTGGGTAGAGGTTATACCTGACCACCGAAATAAATTAATAATTGGATCTTTTTATCGGCCCCCTGACTCAGACGATGCGGTTGCAGAAATGTTCAAAGAAAGCTTGAATCATATTTCAAATAGGTATCCAAAGCATACTGTTATAATCGGTGGCGACTTTAATTAACCCTCGATATGTTGGCATAATTACGTATTCAAAACCGGGGGAAAATATAAAACATCGTCCGAACTAGTTCTGAATGCTTTTTCTGAGAACTACTTCGAACAGTTAGTTCATGAACCCACTAGAATAGTACGTGGTTGCGAAAATACTCTTGATCTCCTAGCAACAAATAATCCCGAGATAATAAAGAGCATCAAAACAGATACAGGGATTAGCGAACATCGAGTTGTAGTAGCGAGACTTAATATCGAAATTCCCAAATGCACCAAAAATAAACGAAAAATATATCTATTCAATAAAGCAGATAAAAATTCGCTTCACGCTTTCTTGAGTGATAGTCTCAAGTCCTTCAAAACTAAAAATGCGAGTGTAGATCAGTTGTGGCTTACATTCAAAGACATAATATCAGTAGCAATCGAGAGATTTATACCAAATAAATTAATAAAGGAGGGGGCTGACCCCCCGTGGTACACAAAACAGGTCAGATCACTGTTGCAGAAACAAAGAAAAACGCATGCAAAATTTAAAAAGACACAGAATCCGCAAGACGGGCAATCTTTTACTGAAACTCGCAACCTAGCGCGGACTTCAATGCGAGAATCTTATA
Organism: Locusta migratoria; assembly: GCA_026315105.1. NCBI lineage: Eukaryota > Metazoa > Arthropoda > Insecta > Orthoptera > Acrididae > Locusta > Locusta migratoria. The sequence continues at coordinate 272,866,184 of CM048744.1, read as the reverse complement.
GTTGTTTCCACAACGAAATCCTGTCTCGTAATCTTGCAGAAAATCCAAAGAAATTCTGGTCATATGTGAAGTACACTAGCGGCAAAACACAAACAATACCTTCACTACGCGATAGCAATGGTAATACTACCGACGACAGTACTGCTAAGGCAGAATTACTAAACACAGCTTTCCGAAATTCTTTCACCAAAGAAGACGAAGTGAACACTCCAGTATTCAATCCAAGAACAGCTGCCAGCATGCGAAACTTAGAAGTAGATGTTCCTGGAGCAGTAAAACAACTTAAGTCACTAAACAAAAATAAATCTTCCGGGCCAGATTGTATACCAACTAGATTCCTCACAGAGTATGCTGATGAAATAGCTCCGTACTTAGCTATAATTTACAACCGATCACTCAGCGAAAGATCCGTACCCAAAGACTGGAAAGTTGCCCAAATTACTCCAATATTCAAGAAAGGCAATAGGAGTGATCCCCAAAATTACAGGCCTATCTCATTGACGTCGATTTGCAGTAGGATTTTGGAACATATACTTTGTTCGAATATTATGTACTACCTCAAAGAGAACAACCTATTAACCAACAGTCAGCACGGATTCAGAAAGTATCGCTCTTGCGAAACACAGCTTGCCCTTTATTCACATGAAGTGTTAAGTGCCATCGACAAGGGATCTCAAATCGATTCCATATTTCTGGATTTCCGGAAGGCTTTTGATACTGTACCCCACAAGCGGCTTCTAATGAAATTGCGTGCTTATGGAATATCTCCCCAATTGTGCGATTGGATTCACGATTTCCTATCAGAAAGGACACAGTTCGTTGTAATTGACGGTAAGTCATCGAGTAAAACAGAAGTGATATCTGGCGTTCCACAGGGAAGCGTTATTGGTCCCCTACTCTTCCTCGTGTTTATAAACGATTTAGGAGATAATCTGAATAGCTCCCTTAGACTGTTCGCGGATGATGCTGTCGTTTATCGGTTAGTGAAAACAGACGATCAAAAGCAACTGCAAAGCGATTTAGACAAAATTTCTACTTTGTGCGAAAATTGGAAATTGACACTAAATAAAGAAAAGTGTGTAGTAATAGACATGACCACTAAAAGAAATCCGTTGAACTTCAATTACGCGATAAATCAGTCAAACCTTAAGGTCGTAAATTCTACCAAATACCTAGGAGTTACAATTACGAACAACTTTGACTGGAGAGAACACATAGAAAATATTGTGGGGAAGGCGAACCAAAGGTTACGTTTCATTGGCAGAACGCTTAGACGATGCACCAGCTCCACCAAAGAGACTGCCTACATCACACTTGTGCGTCCTCTCTTGGAGTACTGTTGCCCCTTGTGGGACCCTCACCAGGTGGGACTGACGGAAGATATTGAGAAGGTTCAGAGAAGGGCAGCTCGTTTTGTTTTATCACGTTACAGGGGGGAAAGCGTCACGGAAATGTTGCACGAATTGGGGTGGAAATCATTAAAAGAAAGACGTTATTCATTGCGGCGTGATCTGTTTGCGAAGTTTCAATCACCGACTTTTAGTTCTGAATGTGAAAATATTTTGCTAGCACCCACCTACTTAGGGAGACATGACCATCCCAATAAAATAAGAGAAATCAGATCGAAAACGGAACGATTTAGGTGTTCTTTCTTCCCGCGCGCTATTAGAGAATGGAACGGTAGAGAAAAGTTATGAAGGTGGTTAATGAACCCTCTGCCAGGCACTTAAATGTGATTTGCAGAGTATCGATGTAGATGTAGATGTAGATCCTCCCTCCCTCCAAGTAATAAGTGGCCGGCCGTATTAGAGACAATAATTAGACACAGGTTGTTACTGCACAACACCCTTACTTGAAGACATTGGCACTGAGTTCGTAGCTCATTACATTTATTCGTCTCAAACTATAACGCAAGTACTGTGCCCATATTTCCATAGCCACATGACATTGAATTTCAGTTTTTCTGTTAGCCTATATGAAAAGGGCTTTCTAAATATTTCTGTATAGAGCAGTGGCGTAACTAGGACTTGGCTTTGGGGGGGGGGGGGGGGGATAGATCTGCTTGACGAGCTAAATTTTAGTCAGTTTCCAGACAGACTACCATCTACCACTCCCGTTGAAGATTAATTCACTCCCATCCAATGGAAGCTTACGGTAAAACACCCCGAGTTTCCAATCTTTACCTTTACCAGATTGCTGTTATACAATTTCTTTCTTTTTTTTTGGGGGGGGGGGGTTATACCCCTCATTCCCCCCCCCCCCCCCCGTAGTTACGCCACTGGTATAGAGTCATTAGTGGTACATGTTAAGTAGCCCTTACATTTATCTTGTTAGGATGTTCAAATCAGCTTTTATTAACAAGTCAAGCCATTAATATGCTAATGCAGATGTAGGATGATGTTTGGTGTTTTAGGACGCTCAACAGCGAGGTCATCAGCGCCTGGCAGATGTAGGAAATGTCAGGGCCGTAGCCAGAGAGGAAGGGGGGGGGGGAGGGCGATCAACCCCCCGAAATTATGATGCAATGTTTTACAAGTTAGAGACAGGCTATCGGTGTGTCAGTTCGCAATTCCCTAAATTTGGCATATGTATGACAAAATGCTCTTATTCTTTACTTATCATTCTGTTATGTCTAATCGTATAAAATATATTTCATTCTGTCGTTATCGTTGATACACGCATTCGGAAATGAGTTCGCTACATAAATTAAGTTTTCACGAGATGGGTGACAGAATTCCCCTCCCAAATGTAAAATAAAATCAGTACACTTATGTTAGGAACATTTCGCTTAGAACAACATATGGTGTAATATGCATCCACCACAGAATCATAGCACTCACTGTTTTACATTACAAAGTTTCGGGTTGTGTTCCTCGCTGATGTTTGTGGATTGCGAAGCTATCAGGAGACATGAGTAAGGGAAAACATGGCGGACGTTGGTTTATTCGCAGTTGTGATGTTAAAAGTGGGATACCGATTTCCGTGCGAGCCCGCGTGAACGTCTCTTATGAGCATTGGGTAAAATCATATTGGGTTTCGTTGCCGTATCACATCTTTCGTATTAAGGAAGTATGCAATTTCTAGGTTACGGTTTAATTGTTCCCTTCCGACCTCACAATATGGCGCGCAGATACGCTGGCGTGGTAACGCACGATGTCCTCACTTGGCGGCGCCACTGCCTAGCAAGCGCAGCTGAAGGTCGGTCGGCGCAGCAGTACTGCGCAGAACCGCCATTACGGTTACACGTCAGCTCAAACATGGAGGTTCACATGCTGCCGAGGTGATTGGCGGTGTCCTCACTTGGCGGCGCCACCGCGCAGCAAGCACAGCTGGAAGTTTGAACTTGGTTCGCGGCGGCGCTACAGTACTGCGCAGTGCGCAGAACCGCTATTTTGCCGATACGTCAGCTCAAATCAGGACGTCCATAAACAGGACGTCGAGGTCATTGAAACCTTGAATGTTACCGACCGATGAATTAATGAACTGTATAAAATAGAAAATTTTTTGTTTTGGAAGAATGATTACGCACAATTGCATAATTCTGTAGAAAATGATTCCGTTACCCGAAAGTATACTCCACCCTTCCGTAAATAAGGATGCTTATATTCCTCACCCATATTTGAGCTTATAATTGAAATTACAGACTAACTAAATCATCTCCTCCCCCTCCACACACACATATATAGATTTTTTCTTGCGTTTATCACAAGTATAACATTTTGGAAAATATTTTACATATTTTGTCTCGTGTTTTAGGCTGTTACCAAAGTATAACTAAGCCGTCCACGTCATTGAAGATTTAAATGAAGTGTGTGTGTTTTTTCATGTGTTCTACCAGGCAATTATTTTACCACGCCGCACGCCGGACATATGCCACATTTTTACTTGCTCCGGAGGGTCAGGTGCCCCTGACATTTCCTCCTCCTCCCCCCCCCCCCCCCCGTCTTCCCTACCATCCAGCCCAAGAAATCCATGGACGGTGTCCCGACATTTGCATACTGGTCGCTTCCGCATTTCGTAGTGTGACTGTTAGTATGGAAGTTATTACAACGGTGACGGCCGGCCTTTTGCCCATTAGAATGGTTACGCGATAATGCGGTGTGCATCGGTGCTTACGCCGAAAATATGATCATTCTAAGGGAAAGCTGCTTTTGAAGAACGGAAAAATATTGAACCATCTAACGATGCGACCTTTTTTATTTGTAAAAATAAAAAGAGTGTATCAGATATTTGTATTTTTAAATAACTTAATGATGAAACCAGCTGGTCCGAGTTCAGTTCACTAGCGTTTAATCAGTACGCATTGAAATTTGACTGAACGAAGCAAATACATTAAACATCACTCAAATGATCCTCCTGCAAACAGAACTTATACTTACATAAACCGCTTTTCAGTTTGCAATTTCCTATTTAGGTAAAAGCTTAGCCTATATAGTGAACACGTTAAGAGAATTTTTTCTACGTTCTAACATTATGGCCCTACAGTCAAAGATTGTGAGTTGTAAATTATTTCCTGTAACGTCAGAGCCGCAACTAACTCCTAAAAATCTCATTTTTGTTATACTGATAAGGTACACTTTTGGTTTTAAAAAGAATTTGAACTTTTGAATTGCACCAAAAATAGACACCCTAGAACAGATCTGCTCCTAAGTTTGAGAAGTTCGGCAGCTATAGTGTTAAAATAATTCCCATATCTCCAAAATTAGACAAGGATAGAAATAACTTTACAGTAGATGTAGATCTCATGAAGTACATTTAGCTGCAGTCCTTAAAAATTAAAGTTTCTATCCATGTTTTTGATTATCTTTAATGAGGCCAGTAGAAGCTATAGAAACAAGGCAAGGAGCTCAGTTTTCAAAAAGACTACTCAAATTCTAATTTCAAATGTTTGTAAAGCTATAGAACTGTCGTTGTAAGTCCCTAGGATTACAAACTACTTAAGCTAACCTAAGGACAACACACACACCCATGCCAGAGGGGGCAGGGCATCTCGAACCTCCGACGGGAAGCAAGCGCGCGCTCCACAGCAATGCGCCTTAGAGCGCTTTTCCATTTCACTGCGGCTACGGTTGATTATTCTGTTTACACTGCGCACACAATTAAAGGTTCACTTTTTATGAAACGCCATAATTATCGCACAGTGCGATGTAAAAGTTTGAAATTTGACGCAAGGAGTGTTTTTTTTAAGTAAAAAAAAAAAGTGGAAAGACATGTTAAGATATCTCAGTACTTTTATGTGCACTGGGTACCAACGTCTGTAGTCTACGCATTGACCCCATTGCAGTCTGATTCTTTCTTGTTTAGGTTGTGTACTGAGTGTTTAAGATGCCTCCGATAATAGAGTCCCGCCGACTGTGAAGTACGGACTGTTGTAAGATTTCTTAGTGCTAAAGGCCTAAAAGCGATTGATATTCGTCGTGAGATCTGTGCAGTTTACGGAGAAAACATTATGAGTGATGGATTGTTAAGAAAGTGGGTGAGAGGACTTAAAGAAGGCCGCACAAATGTGCATGATGAACAACGGAGTGGGCGTCCTTCGGTCGTTAATGAAAGTTTGGTGCAGGAAGTGGACAATAAGGTGAGAGAAAACAAACGCTTTACGATTTACTCCTTGCGGGACGACTTTCGTAATGTTTCTCGTAGTATTTTGTATGGCACTGTGACCGAGCAAGACGATGACGAAGTCAAAACAGTTGTGATGAAGTGGTCAACAAGTCTGGCGCCAGACTTCTACGAGGAGTGTATTCAAAAACTAGTACAACGTTATGAAAAGTGCCTCAATATCGACGGAAATAATGTAGAAATGTAGATTAAGGTACAGGGTTTCATGTAAAAATAAAATTATTGAGATATTTTAGCACGTCTTTTTTCAATTACAAAACGATACTTACTTAAAAAACGCGCCTCGTACTAAAATGGGGCATCCTCGGACGTGGTGAAACCTCAGACAGTATGTGTAGTGCGGCCGGAGTTGTTGCTCATAGTGGAAGCACTTTGGATGTAATCCGAAGCAGCAAAGGGTGTTTCTGAATTTTGAACGCTCCCGTTTCGCGCTCTCCTGCGGCGTGATTACGGAGGAGTACGACAACGACATGCCCGCGAATAAAACGGCAGACGGCCCCTCTGGGTCCCGCGGTGGCACTTCACCATCTCTGTTAGACACTTTAAACATGTACAGAGACTTCGACGCCTACTCAGCTGAGAGGCTCTACCTGCTGCTCTACCGCCGGACGGCAGGCGTACCCCAACATCCCTTAGATTCCACATGTCTGAGCTGCAAAAACTGAAAAAGCTTTGCTGCCTCGGATCCGTTTCAGATTTTGTCGAATGCCCTGTTGGGTGTGCGCGGCAGTTCGCCGTCGGCGGTTCGAATCCCCGCCCCCCCCCCCCTCGGGCATGGATGTTTGTGCCGTCTTTAGTGTAACGTTGTTTGTAAGTTTACGGGCTGATGACCCTGTAGTTAAGTCCCATAACCTGTACAAACATTTGAACCTTTTTTGTCCACATGTTTACAGCTTTCGAATAATTGGAACCCTTACAATTATACAATACAGTCGAAAAATAAGTTTTGTACAATGATGCCCACAAACTCGTCATATTAAATGTGCCAAATGAATTAATGGTGACTGTTCAAAAACCTAGGGCATATGGTTCACAAATATTTTTTTAAAAAAAGTTCAAATGTTTGTAATCCTAAGGGACTAAATTGCTAACATCTCTGTCCCTAGTCTTACAAACTACTTTAACTCATTCTAAGGACAACACGCACACCCATTCCCGAGTGAGGACTCGAACCCTTGGCAGGAGCGGAAGCATCCTCTAAGGCGTTGCGCCCCAGATCGCACGGCCATTCCCGTGCGGCGCACATAGTTTGTCATTTTGATAAACTGTTCCGTACTCCCGATACTCTTTTTTTTTTTTATTTTGTGGTAAATTTTTAAACTTTTCACTGTTTACTGTGGTTGAATCATTGTAATATTTTTTGTAATCATAGCCTTTGGTAATGATGCCATAGTGCGCCGAAACTATTAGTGCATTGGTAGTTAGACGGAAGTAAATTCGACACGAAATATTACTGCACACATTGTTACGGGTAACGTTTCCAACACTGCGACGTTGCTTCCGCTCACTGCTCTTCACCTCACGGCAGTCATGGTGGATGTCTACTGTCGCTGCCAACAGCCATCGCACGAATCATCAACCTACCGGGGACAAACAATACTCTATCCGGAGTAGATGTTTAATTATTAAACAAGGCACCAATCAAACAGCCAGTAAATACGTCGAGCTAAGTTTGATATTCCATCAAAACCTGAAATCTGATTTGCTGTGTCGCGTTGTACGGAATCAATTTCTTCTTCGTGCTTTGTAAAGTTAACATGATAAGTTGTCAAGAAAGCTGTCCCGATCAACAAAATTACACTTTAATGTTTCTCTAGAAGAATTTCTACTAGCATGAAAATGCTTTGTATCTGATGCGCGGAAAAATGCTATTGAAATTCCTATTTGCTCCAATAACTGGAAAATCAAAATATGTAGCTTCAAATAAAACTGTTTATAATTCATGGCAGTACTATTTCCTAGTGTCTAGGGAAAGAATCCAGAGTGATTATCTGATTACCGAAAACACCTGATGCGCCAGCTTGAACGCAGCTCTTAGAAATTCACGATTATTTTCACGTAGTTAAATACTTTAACTTTATTTACGCATGAATAAACGTACAAAATATCTCATTTATCTCCCAAGCAATCACAAAACAATAAACTACTTTTATTGAGATTTATCGTAAATTACTGAAAAAAAAAGGAGCAAGTAGTGATTAAAAGGAAGCATAACACAAAAGTAACTTTACTTTATGTTCTTTACAGGGAGTATGCCCTTTTAAACTCACAGTTACATGCTGTCTCTAAATAGAAGTTAATTAATCTTATGCTGAAATTCTCTCCCTCCTTCCCTCCTCTTCCCCCTTCTCTCTCTTTCTTTCTCTCTTTGTCAGGGTGTCTGGAGGGGGGGGGGGGGGGCACGTGCCCCTATGCCTACCCCCTAAATCCGCCCTTGCCTGTAGGAATAAATTAAAATAATGAGTCCCTGGCTCATGCAACAAGCCGGGAGACACTGTTGGCAACTTGGGCGCTCTGACATAGACACACAAGGCAGGATCGAACCGCCCGAACATTGCATTACATTGATGTGTAGAAGGAAAATTATTTATAATACAATGGCGTCTCCGTATCATTACATTTTCAATCAACAGTACCAAAAACTCACTGATGAAAGTAATTAGGTTAAGTTGCGTACAGTTGGACCACGTTTTTTAAGTAACTTTTTTCCAAAATTTGGCAATATTCATGTTCTAGTATACATTTTTCTAATATTTACAGATGACCTCGAACAATTGAATGCACCTCTTCAGCTGTTATACTGATCATACATGAAGTTATGGTTGCCTCTTTTTTTATTCAGTGGTGCATCTATCCCAGGGTCCTCGGGTTAGATAGACCACCTACCAGGGATTGACGGACCTCTAATATACATTACTATATCAGGGTCTGACACAAGCAATACAAGTCATCAAAGGTATAAAATTTATTTTCAAGCATAAAGTTATGAAAGTGTTAAGTGATCAGTATAGAGCTATAAACTGCCTGTAAAAAGGATAAGTAAATTTGGTAGTCAATATAATTAGCAGCCTATGACACACAAGCGAGAGTATGACACACAATCCAAGCGCCATCTTGTTTTCTTTCACTGTAGTTATCTTTATGCCATAGACAAGAATCTGCTTCCCATTCACTTTCATAATGATTATCGTTGAAAAGTTCTTTCTTGTTTTGCTTTACCTTCCTTTTTTTGCCTTCTCTTCCTTTTTTAATCTGTTTGTTATTCTTACTTCCTTTTAACCCGATCCCTATTTCCTTTTCTTCCTGTCTTCTTTCCTGTCCTTTCTTCCTTCTCTTATCTTCATCTTTGACTTTTTCATCTCTTTTCCATTTAAGGGCAATTATGTTTTCTGGAGAGTTCATAAGTGTTGATACCGTTTGAACATTTCTTTCCAGAGTCTGAACTTTAGTAACAAGGCGCTGAATGTATTTTGTCAAATAACTTCGATGGGGATATATTTTAAAATACAGAGTGAATCTAAATTCGCGCACTCGGGCTTCGCAGCGCGATTTCTCGCATGCTAGCAATAAAAAAATGTCTTTCACAAAATTTCGCCCTGCGCATATTTCCGGGTGTAAATGGACTCAAAGACTGAGATGGGTGCGTGTCCCATACGTCATTGTGTTTCAGAACTACACTACTGCACCAACAAACTTCTAGGGTATGTGGGAGGCGTCTTGATGAAAATGAGCATGGAAATCCATACCCGGAAACGTCATTCAACGACGCTACATAGAGTCCAAGTCTGCTGCCGCTAAACATTCCCTCCAGGAACTTCGACGCTCTGTAGCGTCATTGGATGACTTTCCGGGAATTCGTTTCTATGCTCACTTTGTCCCTCAAGACATCTCTCACATCCCCTAGAAGTTTGTTGGGGTGGTAGTGTAATTCTGAAACACACTTACGTATGGGACACACGCATCTCAATCTTCGACGTCCATTTACTGCCAGGAATATGCGCAAGGCGAAATATTGTGAGAATTTTTTTTTATTGGTAGCATGTGAGGAATCGCGCTGCGAAGCCCGAGTGAACGAATTTAGATTTACCCTGTACATTGTCGTATTATTGTATCCAAGCAAAGAATATCTTCATAGCTTCTTGAAGTACTAGCTAGCATTGGTCTCATTTCTTGAGGAACTAGGAGCAGCAACAGCGACTTCATTTCTTGAACTATCCCAATTTTTTTTAAAGTAGGCCAGCCATCCCAATTTTTTTATAGTAGGTCAACCATCCTAATTTTTTTTACAGTAGGCCAACCGTCCTAAATATCACTGGTCCATCATACCCAGTTGTCAGGGATAGATGGATAAGCTCCCTATTCAGATAAACAACGCTACTGGCACTCCATTTGTGGTTAAGATTGTACCCAACTATACAATAAAATTATAGCGCTTATATACTGAGATCACGTAACAAAGAAATCTATGAAATATTTTTCAACACACAAAATACAGAAAACAGAAAAGAATTAAGTTTTCTTGTAAAATATACACCAAACGCAAGAGCAAAGCTAACATGTGTCAGTCTACTTAAGAAGAACAACCCCAAACACTGAATGCATCGTTGCTGTGGTAGACCAACAAAATATTTAACTGATCCGTTTATACTGGTGGTCAATCCAACCCAGTCTTATTACACATCCTACAGTGCAACATATAAGTCCTCAAATTTGTGATGTGGGGTTTTGGTGAACTGGTTAAAATAAAATGCAAGAGAGGAAAAGTCAGTGGCGTATGTTGGGTTTGTAACGTGGGCTATCGCTACTATCTCACTTTCTAAGGATGTACCGAGAAAGAAATGTTAAGAAAAAACATCGATATCTTGCACTGTTTCCGAGATAGTGATAGTGACCGTGCCAGATATCTCAAAAAATTAGCAGCAAACGAAGAAACAGTTACCGGCAAATGGGAAAGCGATGAGGGGGACATCCAATGACACTACACTCGACCCCTTATCCCCTACGGAAAGCCATGATGGAATGATAATAGGCAACTTTGTAATCTTTTATAGGAACGCCACGTTTTTATTGCAGATTTGTGTTCTTGTGAAGAAATGTGTAACTCTCGTATGAAACATTTTTTTCGTTTCATCATAAATGGCGCTGTAATCGGCAAAAATGAAAGTGTAGCATACGTGTGATGAGCTTCTTCAGCATTTTTTGGGCCTCATAGTTCTAGGATATCTACTCTCTCTTTCTTTCTCTCTCTCTCTCTCTCTCTCTCCTGATAGCATTATCATAGTTTGTGCTTCATTCGATTGTGGGAGATGTCACGAGATAGAATTAACAGAAACATGAAATACTGTACTCTGGTTTTCCTGATGTGTTGTGTATTTGTTTGAGATATTACCGTTTTTCAACAATTTCCACACGTTTATTTTTGTCTACTACAGTGCCATCTATCATTAAACGAAAAAATATTTTATACAAAAAGTTACATATTTATACACTGAGAATCCAAATAACTGTTTCATTACACATTGTCCATTCATTTTGAAGAATTAGTACTATGAACTATCAATGTCTACTGCACACTATGAAATAAATAACACCAATACAGTTTTTGTGAAACTGTTACAAACACGCACTTTGTTGCTTTCTCCTACTATTGGAGAATGATGCGAACGAGACATTCTACACTACGCGCTAATTCTTCGTATCGGAAACTGGCTTCTATTGCCATTTTTGTTGATATTGGTTCTTAATTTCTGGTTTGCTTTAAATATTGGCTACGGTGATAGCTTCGATAGCCCACAATATACGCCCCTGGGAAAAGTACATTCTGGATGTCGGTGGCCGAGCGGTCTGCGACGCGCCAGTCACGTTCTGCACAGTCACTACGGTCGGGGGTTCGAATCCCCCTCATGCATGGATATTTTTGCCGTCCTTAGTCTTAGCTAGTTCATAAGTAGTTTGTAAGTTTAGGGACTGATGACCCCATAGTTAAGTCCCATAAGCTCTAAAAACATTTGAACATTTTTTGTTTTGTTGTAAGACAGTCAGAACAACTGATGTGTGTAGATAGTTCACGTACTGGTAAACGAACGTCAATAAAAATGAAGATTAGTATGTCTGTACGTGAAAACATCTGAAAGAACCAGAATGTTATTTGCTGGAGAAAGATGGCGAAAACTGTTCTAAATGGCTATGTCATTTAAGATGTACTCCGAAAATATCTGTTCACCATAGAACAAATCGATCGCAATTCTAAGTAACACGTGTGTTAATGAAAGTATGCGAGTTTTCTGACGATGAATGTATAAATTCGAAAAAGTTAACAGTTTAACTCATTAATCCATAACGAATTTGCGGCTGGTTGCAGCTGTACTTGTGATTTGTGCTATTATTTGAGATTAAGCATACTAAAAAATCACTGAAATATTTGTAGACTTTCCCGGCGTATTAAATGATGCAATTCTTGTCTGCTTTCCAGCCGCATCATACTGACATGTATACAGATGTCAGTATGATACGGCTGGAAATCTGACTTTAGCGGGTCAAAGTTTTATGTGTTTGAAAAGAGTGGTGAAAGGAGTGGAAGATGGGCAAAGCTCGTTTCAGACGAAATGTCGTATCGGCATATTCCATGTTTTTTGTGTCTGTTTTCTATTTGTAAATAATTGGAACAACCGGAGATTTAAAATAGTACAGATGTAGTATACAAAGACGTAACTATAACTTACCGCCTCTCCAGCAGCAGTCAACGTGAGAACGAGTACGGGCAGCGGCGTAGGGCGGGAGTAAACTGTGTGTGTGTGTACGTATATAATTATACCCAATGGAAATTGAGCTTCGTTTCCAACTGTAAGTGACGCCGATAGGCTAGGAAAATCATCGTCATTCACGGCGAAATGCTGTATTAATTGCTGCTACAGTGTTCACCAGACAGCCACAGTGCAACTGTTTCAACGTTGTCGCTGACAGTAGTTAGAAATACTCCCGACCTGCCGATTTGTATCGAGCAGAACTAGAAAGCTAAGTGTCAACTGCTACGGCGATAGTGGTTTATATTAAAGCTCGTGATTTTTCTTGCTTCCAATGTAACAATTTACAATTGTTTGAAAATTGTCACAATATTAATAAAAAAGTAATAGTGAAATAGGAAGGCATGCTGTTCGTTATAGATTAATAGTGGAACTATGGTTAATATTTAAATGAGATACCCACTTCTATCTTTAATAATAACCACATAAAAATAAAAATTTTGACCCGTATTTCGGACTGAAAATTTCGATTTTCAAAATGATAGCAAACTTGGGGTGACTTGGGGCATGTTGTTGATTGTTAGAAACCTCTCATATATACACAAAACCGCATTAAAATGAAATTGTTGGTGCTTATTATTCACATTGGAGTCATTGTTAGTATTTGCTTATTGTTTTATGGTTAGGTTAAGAGGTTCTGAAAACATTTATAGGGAAAATATGGGCCAGAAAAGATTGCAAAGTGAGAACTTCATTTTTTCTCATTTTCTCAGAAGCAATCAGGCATTTATGTTTTTCCAAATGAAGAAGACATTCCAGAAGTTTCTATTTCACAAGTTACGTACAAACCTGTTCGCCTCTTTGTTCGTCTTGGTCATTACGAGTTCCAGTACAAAGCTGCAGAGTATTGTGGAAAAAAACTAATTACTGTAATTAAAAACAACATGAAACAATTAATTTTTGTACTATTATATTTAAGACAGTAAATGTCATAAAAATTTCGTTTGATTCTTTTTTAACTTTTCAACATTTGTTTTACTTTCAGTATATCATAATTTTGATTATTTCACTTTAAAAGTCACTAAAATTGGCAACACATATTTAAAATGAAAAAGGAAAACATTTTCAGTGTCCCCAGTCACCTCTTTGGTGAGGTGAATGCAGTTTTGTAGAAGAAAATATGTATGTGTCCCAAGTCAGCCCACATGTACCGAGTCACTCCACCCTGCAGGGTGACTTGGGACGCCAAGAAATATTAAATTAAAACTAAATGATCAAATTTAAGATAATATTTGATACATAAATGTAATCTACTGACCCAGACCTAAATTTTGATATACATATTCTTTTCGTAAGTTTCATGGGCTCTGAGAAAAAGCTAAGGAAACACAATAAGTGTCCCAAGTCACCCCGTTTTACGGTATTTTGTTATAGGAAAATGAGATAAAAGTTTTCCGGGTGTAGTACCGCGTCATAATGGATGATAGCTATTGCTTTAATAACAGACGTTTCGGTTATCAAAGTAATAGCCATCATCCATTACTACAACTAGAAAACTTTTATGTCATCTGACTCTGGCTACGGAAACCTACACAGTTATATTCTTGGAGGAAATTTTGAATAATCTAAGCATGGGGTTTTTAAGACTTTGGGGAGGTATTGAATGCTAGAGGAGGTGCGTTCGTACAGCTGAAGTTTTAGGAATGAAGCGTTGTTACTTACCTGAAGACGACGCTGGGTGAGTCTGGGTGGTCGGTGGTGCGGGCGCGGAACATCATGGCGGCCAGCGGCGGGCCGCGCACGTTCATCTCGACGCGCACGCGCACGAACAGGTACACCATGCACAGCAGCGGCAGCACGTACCTGCGGCACGGTCACACGTCTATAGTAAACATGCAACTGTGCAGACTTAAATTACCAAAACTATAGCCACTGACCTTAATCTTATTCTTTTTCTTGGGCATTTGTTCCGCTTGCACAGGGTCAGCGTGGTTAACTATGTATTTAATTTATTTAGTAAACATTTCTAAAGCGAAAAAAATAATAGCAACTAGTTTCAACCTATAGGTGGACCATCTTTTACTTCTCCATATCTGTAGTGGAGCGGAGCGGAGCAGGTGCTCTGGTTGCTGTCTCTAAACGTCTTGCAGTTACTGTCTCTCCACCAGGAGGCATGTGTAGCACCTGCTCCTCTTCACTGCAAGTTGGGAGAAGCTTAAAGATGATCCACCTATGGATTGAAACTAGTTGCTTTTAAATTCTATTTTTAGCGCTTTAGACAGTTTAAAAAATTAATAAAGAAGCGCTGTTACCTAAAACGGCTTCACAACAACGGATTTGACACGCTCAGTTGTAAGAGAATGCTTCCAGACGCCAACCTATTACTCCGCCTGAGAGCAATACGTGTAGCCAAAAAATGACAAATGTTTGTAATTCTATCGGACCAAACTGCGTGGTCATCAGTCCGTAGCTTACAAACTACTTAAACCTAGGTAAACTAGCGTAAGGACAAACACACACAGCCATGCCCCAGGGAGGACTCGAACCTCCACGGCGAGCAACCGCGCGCTCTGCAGCGAGACGCTTTAGACCGCTCGGCTACTCCACCGCGGCTACGTGTAGCCCAACTGTGTTTACTGTCATACAGGGTGACACCCATTATTTGAAAGGTTCCGTTACATAGCATATTATTAATGAGGCGTTTCTGGCAGGATACCATGCCAGAAACTGTTACGTCTCAATAATAATATGCTATATGAAAGAACCTTTTAAATTATAATTAGTGGCAAAACTAGAAGGATCCGAATAATAATAACGGCCTCCCTCAACGATAAGTGCTGGCGCCAGCACTTCCAGTAGTCTTAGCGCAACTACAAGACGTACATTTCAACGATCGCCCCGACTGGGTTCGCTCTGATGTCGCAGTCATACGCGATATGGTCTGTTGTCTGACATAAAGCACCACAGTCGCACTGAGGACTTGTCGATATGCCCCAATTATACAGACATTATTCAAACTACGGAGAGTCCGTGGTCGACTCTGGTGGTCCTTGCAAAGAAGAAGGATGGCACATGGCGATTCTGTGCCGAATATCGGAGGCTGAACAAAATCACAAAGAAAGATGTCTACCCATTGCCGTGCACTGACGACACCTTAGACCGCTTGAAAGAAGGTACATACTTCGCAACTATGGACATGCAGACAGTTAATGTCAAATCGAGGTTGACGAAGCTTTGATTACACCTGAAGGCCTTTATGAATTCAAAGTAATGCCATTTCGATTATGTAATGCTCCGGCCACTTTCTAATGTATGATGGACAACTTGCTTCGACACCTTAAGTGGACGACAAGTCTTAACTATTTATATGACCTTGTCGTTTTCTCGAAAACATTTGAAGAACATCTGAGTCGCCTGTCAACTGTGTTGAATGGTGTTCAGACTGCAGGACTTCACCTCAATCCAAAGAAGAGCCTCTTCGTCGCCAAAGAAATAATAACGCTGGGGCGTGTAGTCAACGGAGATGGTGCCCGTCCTGATCCAGATAAAGTAAGGGCAGTAACAGAATTTCCAACTCCTCAGCACATTCGTGAGTGAAAAGTTTTCTCGCGCTGTGCTCATACTACCAACGTTTCATAAAATGATTTTGTAACAAGGCACGTCTGTTGCAAGAACTTCAGCAGGGAGACACCACGTTTTATTGGGATGAGACAAAATAAAGAGTTTTCCAGGCACTTAAGGAGGCTCTCACTTCCACGCCAGTTCTAACCTTATACGACGGAATGTGGAAACCGACATCCACACTGACTTGAGCAGGTATGGAATGGGTGCAGTGCTTGTACGAATTCAAGAAGGTGCTGAAAAGGTGATAGCCTATGCATCAAGAGTAGTCTCAAAGTCCGAGATAAACTACTCTACAAGTGAGAAAGAATGTCTTCCAGTTATCTGGGCTATCAACAAGTACCGGCCGTATTTATTCGGCAAACCATTCACCGTCATGACAGACCACCATTCTTTGAAGGAACCGTCAGGTCACCAGCTGGCTCGCATATGGACACTGGACGCCCAGGAGAAAGACCGTCAGTGGTAGAACGACAAGCGCCGACCTGTTGTGTACAGCCCAGGAGATATAGTATGGAGTTTTACCCCTGTACGGAAAGTTGGGCTATCAGAAAAGTTATTGAAGCGATACTTTGGTCCGTATCGTGTCATACGCAGCTTGTCAGAAGTCACATACGAAGTTGAGGATTCTGAGCCATCGTCGAAACGACAAAAACGGAGAGACATTGTGCACGTCCTCCGCATGAAGCCTTACTACGATCCTGAAGAGCAGATAGGCGAAAATGGATTCTTGTTCGAGGCATCTAAGGACGGTAATGTTACTGATGACACCACGACAGGAACGTCTGTCGTCGGTAATCGTGCCGAAGGGAAGGATTCTCCAGAACTGCCTCACAGAGGACCCATGACAAGATCAAGATCCAGGAAATTGCAGCTGGCTCCAAAGGAAACCTACCAGTGTGTCGTTGTTTTTTTTTCCAGAAGAGGGAGCAATGCCGCGAGAGACCAAAAGTTATCCAACTGCCGGCATGGTGCAATGGATAGCGTCACCGATTGTGGTTCTGAAGAGGGCCAGTTTAATCCAGTCCACTGGCAAAAATTTAATACTTGGTATTTATCATTTCCAGAATGTTCTCCATGTTTCTTATGTTCACTTGTAATTTCTAAGTGTTTCTTGTGTTAACTATTCTTCTAATTTGTGGTACATTCTATCTGTGTATAAATAGCAGAGAACTCTACCCGAGAGGCAGTCAGTGCTGCGTGTATGTTTCAGTTCGCAATAAACGTGCTTTCAGTATAAGTGCTGTGTTCAGTTGACAACCCTGCCTTCGAAGTCAAGCCTGCCTCCATTTCAGCGTGTCAATATGCTTCCACTCAGAGGTTCTTCTGTATCACTTGTATACTCTCCCGCAGAATAATGCTCCTCTGCGTCGTTGATCGGCAGCTATGTCAGGAAGCTATATGCCCAACTACACAGCACAATGCATATCATCAGTGGACACATCAGAAGCACACCTGTGCAATGGCTACCTGTGCTAATCGACAATGCTCCACCCCCGCTACATAGAAAGGGCTTCTTGCTCTGACACTGACCCAGACCTAACAGTGCATAAGGGCATTCCTCATTGATAACTGCGGGGGTTGAAGTCCAGGAAACCTTGCACTAGTCTTAGAGCAACTACAAGACGTACATTTCAACGTCACTGTGCGTTGGCGGACGTACTAGACCGCTGACAACTTCACAAGTCTCTGGACAAACCACACAAAAAGAACTACTGGTTTCAAACTTCCCCACCAACAATAGAAAGCGTTTAACAGGATTTGAAAAATCACATGGTGTCTGATATGATGAAAACAATAGACTGGATAGACTGGCAGGCGGGATTAAAATAGGTGGAAACAAAATAAGCAGTCTCGCATATACGGATGACTTAGTTGTAATGGCCGATTCGATTGATAGGTTGCAAACTAATGTTTCAGAGCTCGCTCAGAGGTGCAAGGATTATGATATGAAGATCAGCATCTCCAAAACGAAAGTAATGTATGTGGGAAAGAGATTTAAACAGATTGAGTGCCAAATAGGAGGAACAAAGTTAGAAGAGGTAGACAGTTTCAAGTACCTGGGATGTATTTTGTCACAGGATGACAACATAGTGAAAGAACTAGAATCGAGGTGCAGCAAAGCTAATGTAGTGCGTGCTCAGCTCAGATCTACTCTCTTCTGCAATAAGGAAGTAAGTACCAAGACTAAGTTAGCAGTGTACCGCTCTATCTTCCGACCAACTTTGTTGCATGGGAGTGAAAGTTGGGTGGATACATGTTACCTTATTCATAAGGTAAAGGTTACGGATATGAAAGTAGCAAGAATGATTGCAGGTACTAATAGATGGGAAAAATGGCAGGAGGGTGTCCATAATGAGGAAATCAAAGAAAAACTGGGAATGAATACCACAGAGCCGGCCGCGGTGGCCGAGGAGACTGAGGCGCTCCAGTCATAGTCTGCACGGCCACTACGGGCGGGGGTTCGAATCCCCCCTCGGGCATGGATATTTGTGCCGTCTTTAGTATAAGGTAGGTGATAAGTAGTTTGTAAGTTTAGGGACTGATGACCCCATAGTTAAGTCCCATAAGCTTAACAAACATTTGAACATTTTTGAACACCATAGATGAAGCAGCTAGAGTGAACAGACTGAGATGGTGGGTTCATGTTACACGTATGGGAGAAGCAAGGTTACCTAAAGACTCATGAGCTTGGCAGCGGAGGGTAAGAGGAGTCGAGGTAGACCAAGGAGAAAGTACTTGGATTCGGTGAAGAATGATTTTGAAGTAAAAGGCATAACATCAGACGAGGCATCAATGTTAGCATTGAATAGGGGATCATGGAGGAATTTTATTAAAGGTACTATGCTCCAGACTGAACGCTGAAAGGCATAATCAGTCTCTAATGATGATGATGATGATGGTAATTAGACCATAGTGCCAAGTCCTCAGTGCGACTGTGGTGCTTTGCATCACACAGCTGATCATATCGCGTATGACTGCAACATCAGTGCGTGCTCAGATGAAGAACAGACCTACATAAAGTGACAGATGCTGCAATTTCGTGCCTGGATGGGTTAGACATTAATATATAAGGACCATGTTCGCTGCACATCTTTCTTAATTCAGTTAAATTGTACGAATTTACTGCTAACAACACTTCTTTATTATTACATCTTTCAATTTTCACCTTGATATACTTTCATCTTACAGTACAATGTACTATATCTGTCGCTGGCTCTTCTTACAGCATTATGTTACCGAGCCTTTTACAATCCACTGCATCACACATTGTGATGGCCATATGTATATATATATTTTGTAAACAAAGTACTTAAAGGTTTATATAAGCTGTTTGTTATATCGGCTTTTCAACTGCAGAAGTGTCATTTTCAATGCAACTTACTCGTCCAAGTGTTTGTCACACTATAAATAAATAAATAGGGTATTAAGAAAAGTGTGCAATACTTTGACAGGTGCTAGTACTCAACGAAACAAGAAAATTAAGTCCAATAAACATAAGTCCTGAAACGCATACTTTCTTATATTAATACGTGTTTAAAGGAAGTACTGCGCAATGCTTAGTTACGGATATAACATACTTAGGAATACATTAATACAGCTGCACTTACTACTACAAATGTTAAATGGGAAGCATATGGACTTCCTTATTGACGTATTGCCTACCTTCTTGGAGGATGTACCATTTGAGCAACGATTGCAGATATGGATCATGCATGACAGTGCAACAGCACACTTTCATCGCAGTGTGCGCGTACACCTGACGCAGATATTTCAGGACCGCTGGATTCATCATGCACGCCCCACACTTTTGCCTGCTCGTTCCCCGGACCTCAACCCACTGCATTTTTCGTTTTGGGGTCAAGAGGTGTAAACCACTCTAATCACCGATGTGCAGACACTACACTCTCGTCTTAAATGCGCGCCACCAAGTATTACAACAACACACGGATATACTTCAAAGGGTACGCCATTCCTTACGACGAAGGGCACTGGGATGCAATGCTATGAATTGTGCCCATGTGAAACACGTCCTATGCGTTTTCGCACCAATCCCTACTGGAATTATTTTTCTTGTTTTAATGAGCACTACCACCTCTCAAAGCAACCGACACTATCTTGAACAATCTGCATACATGAAAGTGTGCGAAAGTTTTCCTAATGTTTGGGAATCTTGTAACTGAGGCAGAACTTGGGTACCAGCCCGGCATAAACCTAGTGGAATATAAAAAAAAACCACAAACAGGCTGACGGCGCTACGCCCTATGTTTATAATCCGCCGCACGGATTTGAACTTGGCTTATGGCCTCATCCCGGAGAGCTGCGCCTTAAATCGCACGGCCAACCGTGCGGGTAGCTACTGCCAATATTATAACGATAATAAAGGTAATATGCACGACTTGTTTGACGGAAGAAATAACTGCTTGTGCAATTCTGTTGTTTTGTGCATAATTATGTGCAGTTTCTGCCAAGAGAGGAATAATGCGTAAGCTTTTGCTACTCTGTTTTGTCAGCCAGATAAGAGGTGCGTCTGAAAAGTTCGGTGAATGGTCTCAGGAAATATGGGAAACAGGAGTTACAAACAAAATACGTTACTGCTTTCCAAAGTAATCGCCATTGGCTACAATATACTTCTGACATCAAGAAACTGTCAGCAAACGTTTGTTGTGGACTCACTTGAGGTCACAAGTTGTTGGATCTCAGTAATCGTAGCGAAGCTTAAGATTTTTTGCTATAATTCTCAAAGACAGCCGCCGATCATCCGCAAGTATCAATCGCACTCGTTTGATGTTGTCAGGGACTGTGATTGTGGACAGTCGACCCGAACGTGGCCCATCCTCGACACCTTCCTTTCCGTCTCTAAGCCGTTTAAACCACTGAGACACACACTTTCTAGTCGCTGCTTCGTCACCATACACTTGCACTAACATTCCATGGGTCTCCGGCTCCGTTTTGCCTAATTAGAAACAAAACTTGATGTTAACGTGTTGCTCCATTTTGCGCTCCATGTTGCAACGATACGAGTTCTCACAGTGACCCTGTTAGCTGGCTCGTACCGTGTACCACCGCTTCACTGCAATGTTTTCCACGATAGGGGGCGCGTGGCCCTTAACCTCTATGAGCGGGCCCCTCATCCTTGCCAGCGCGGTTTGCAAAATATGGGACTATTCGCCAAACTTTACAGTCGCACCAGGTTTTATTCCTAAAGTATTAACGCTCACTAGGTCTTTTTTCTGAAACAAGAAAAGGTTATAATTTCTAATTATGAAATGTCTTATCTTCCGATGTAGCCTAATAGCATGCTTGTCTTAAGCAAATTTTAATATTTCTCTACATATTTATTCATGCATCCATCTTTAAGAAGTTTTACTCACGACAGCAATCACACAGGTGAGTCAGTATGAAACATGAGACTCTATAGCCAGCATTGCCACCTCATTTTCTGCCAGTGAAAAGCCTGCTTTCCACTCTTGTATCAGAGAGTGGGAGGTTATGACAAACAATAACATCAAATATGTTTTATTTTTCTACTGTAATCTTCCTTGACGAAGTAAGCATGGCGTTAAAGTACTTTCCTGCCGATGTATGAATCAGTTTAATATGATACAAAAAGATTCTGCATTAAATGTGGAGTCCTAACCTAAAGGACTTGTTTTTGTAAAAACACACACACACACACACACACACACACACACACACACACACACACACACAAATAGGTTTTGTAGCCAGGGAATATCATTTGTACTACAAACAAGTTATTGAACTCACATTTGATGATTTTGTTGGGGTACCATTTCACAATGTAACAGTAAATGCTCTTAAAGTTGAACAGAAATTGAAAATCTTTTTACAATACCCACAATAGAAGTCCTATGGGCCCACATAAACTAGAAAATTGCATCGTAACAGTGTTATACAATTGTATACAGTCAGCGTCATGTACAATATTAAACTGGTTCGTTGCTAAACTTTCTGTACAAATATGTGTGTCCAGACAGCACATAGCGCCCTCTACACAGATTACACCATCTCTATCTATAAAAATGTTGTGTTGGTTTGTGTGTGTTTGAAAATATTAAAAAATTAAAAAGTTATTCACCGACTGAGCTTCAAATTTGTCACCACGTTGCACTTTAACACTGGAACGTTTTTAGATATATATATATACACTTTTGTGATTTTTGGCAACGAATTTCCCACATTGGAAAATTTGTATAAATTCGTATATGACATATATTTAAAACATAGGTATGTAAAAACATACGCGTAATCAAGTAGTACATTGTATCAATATTTCAAAGCTTTAGGTCAAGAACTTTCGGAGATATAAGATTTTGAACATAAGAGTAAACTTGTTTTTAATTTAGATTTCTAAGAGGAGATACAGAAAGGGTAGGCAATAAGAGGGGGAGGGGAGAGATACACGTAGTTTTTAAGTTGTAACGAAGACTCCAAATGCCAACTTTTGTAGTTCAGGCTTCGAAACTGGCTTAATACCAGCATTTTTCAAAAATCTTTTTATCCTCTATTTCACCCCCTTAATAGCGGATTTTCAGAAAAAGCTGAAAGACGACTTTTTTAAAATTCTAACCAAGAATCCATATACCAATTTATGTAGGTGTAGCGTCCAAATTGATTGGATAACAGGGTATTTTCAAAAAACTTTTCATTCCCTATTTCACACCCATAGGGACGGAATATCGAAAAATCGCTACTTAAACGACGCCAACGGTGCAAAATGAACACCCTCTGCAAATTTCAAGTTTTTATCATCAGTTGTTTTGGCTGGGCGATGATGAGTCATTCATTTAATCAGTCTGTCAGTGAGTCACTCGGAACATTGTCGTTTATTTATAGATATTACGCAATGCAAGCTGTTGTGATCTCTCTCGAATGTGGTCTATGCAGTGTCCCCTGTTATATACTGAGTATTACCAAGTGGAGCACAGCGGAGTCGATTACAAAGTTGCTTAGTAAGTCGGACGACTGGGATGACGACCCTGCTTTTCAACCAGCTGATGCACGATGAACATATCAGATCCCTAAGTGGAGGAGGAGAAGGAAGAGGAGATTGAAGATGGATGGAAAGAAAGGGAGTGGTGAACAGAGGCTGGGGATTAAATAGAGTACGAAGAGGTAGATAGTGGGGATGCAGGAGATAGATATAACAGATGGCAAATAGATGAAAAGAATGTAGAAAACAATACCTTTTTACTAAGGTGAATTGTACATCACATGGTCCACAGTCGATAAACAGATCTGTATGTTTGTGGAGAAAACGAATGACAAAAAATGTAATCTATCTTATAGGTTTAAAATAATGAGTATCTGCGAAACCATATTTTTATAACTTTCATTTCACGTAGATACAGTTGCCTAACGAACGATATTGAAATGATTAAACCATTCTATCGGTGATTCTACGTTCACATGAGTTACAGTATTTCCTTTTCTGTTTGTTGCATATGAGAGTGAGCCACAGCAAAACGTGGTCGAGTTTAGCTAGTGTCATATAAGCAACATCAGAAACTGAAAATACATAAATCAAATCTTGGTAGGAAAAAGAATGCAACTTACGAGCAATGAATTCGTATAAAATAGTATAAAAAAGCCACAAACAATATTTTAAGCTGACATACAGCAAGCATGTCATGCCAGCGATGTGGTACCAATTTACCAGCCGGCTGTGTGGGATCTACATAGTGAGAGGGGTCCATGATGGTATGTGACTGGATGGCTGAAGGACACAGTGTGTTTGGTTGCGCGGTTTGTTGGCGTTTCGCAACTGACTAATGTGTGTACAAGGAGTGGTACACCAGTCGCAGCCATGTAACAAGCAAGACCATAAAGTAGGGCTTAACTATATGTGGATGGGGCAACCAGAGAATTGCCCCGGGACCCCCGAAGTCAAGGAGCCCCTGCTAGCTCAAAGAAAGAAGCTAAGAGAAACGGAAGAAACGAGTTAAATGAAATTTTGCCCAAATAAATACAATTCAAAATTGTTTTGGAAATTCTGACTTAAGGTAACGTGAATAATTTAGTCAGAATCATCTGGCAGACGACGCGGAGTTCAGTGCTCGAAAAACAAAAGTGGATGAAACACAAATTTAAAAGCCATTGAAATGTCATACGCCGTGGCACAAATTAATGTCTATTCAATGGGTCAGTGAGTGAACCCATTAGAAAAAAGTTGACTTTACAAGTTATAAATGTACGCACGTATTTCAACAATTTTTCTCGCATTAGATAATTTTATGTGGATTTTCAAGGTATTTTTAGCATTCAGATAACACGTACGAGCTAAAGCGCTATCCAGACACTGCCCAAATTCGATTTCAGTTCTGAACAGCTGTGACTAAGGGAGGAGCTAGAGGAAACGTCGCTACATTTGATAAGCGCCAGCGGGAAACTGGCTGCAGCTGGTGTGATCCGGACTTGTGACGCAAACGCACGAACTGACGCGAACTGTAAAGCTGCACTCCACAACAGAAGGACGTAACGGAGTAAATCAATTTCAATACTACTGCCGAGCAATGATGATCAAAAGAGTATCGTTGTGGTACTATTTGTCACACTTAAATGATGACATTTGTATGTACAGCCTTTGTTTAGAATGTTTTTAACGGAGACAAAGTGCTATATCGAAGAGGCAATTTCATGAGCCATAATACCAAAGGAAACAGTTTTATTCCTACCTGCTTCCAAATACTTTTTTCATCATTTTTTCTCAAAGATTCACAGCGGAAAAGGAAATGTGGATGGACTTTCTCTATTAACGTGCTTTAAATTTATTGATGGGTATACGAAGTTACACATTGCACTCAATGCAGAAAGCTACGACTGCTGGTGGGAGGAAATATCAATATCAGTCCGAAGTCAAATAATCTCTAGACCAGTGGTTGCCAAACTTTTTTTTGTCTTATAGAACCCTAGACTACTTCTTCTGCCCTGTGTAGACCCCCTGCCTTTTGCGTATTAATTTTTTACGAATTCCTAACTTAAAATGTGTTTTGCAGCCTCATATAGTGCTACTAGCTTTGATAAATTTAACTATAAAAGGGTGTAGTGTAAAAATGCTTTACAAATTGCGACCTTCGTAAATGTGAACCACTATCGTGGACGCATTTTCAACAAATAGATTCCCAAATTATTTTTCCGCTGACGTGGACCCCTTGCAGGTTGGAATTTACCCCAGGGGGTCTATATATACCACTTTGGGAACCACTGCTCTAGACTCTAATCGAAACAGCTACTTCGGTTTGAGAGTAAACGATTAATAAGGTACATGTACCAAATAAGGCCCAGTTCCTAATAAGGCCCACTCATTTTCTAGCATAGAAAGTTGAAAACAGTGCTAATTGTCGTTGGTAATGATAGCTTGTGACATCTAGTGAACAAGGCAACAACTACTTCCGCACCCGCTCTCGTGCCTGCCATTTTACTTTCAGTTGTGCTACGGCGTTTAACGAAGGACGGCTGCTTCTTATTTACACGGAACGTTTCATCTAATGCAATCGGTTCGGTCATGAAGCATTTGTACTGCTAAATATGTATATCTGTACAGAAAATTGTGCTGTATTAAGCTAGTGGTATAATCTTCCTAATAAAACGTTTCTTTTTAAACAATAAACACACACGCGTTTTAAACTGGTTGTTCCCAATAAGGTCCATCCGTGGCACACCAAACAAGGCCCGGGCGGGCCTCAATAGGCACCATGTTGTATAGAGCTGTGCATACCGTCAACGCCCAGAAGACGACAATTGCCCCTGAAACAGGGAAACTGCCAGAGACTCAATCAGTCGCAAGGATTCCCGAAAAAAGAGGCGCCAGTCCATTCATTCCAGTTCATCAGAAAGCGAGGCATATTCGATAAAGGATAGTTTAAGTGACTTCAGTCTTGAACATAGTGAAGCAGCTGACGATCTCTATTGTTCTTTAAAGGAACTGTTGCAAACCCCAAAGCTGCAGAAAAAAAAAAAAATCAAACACCACGGAGAAAGGCATTAAATTACAAGGCGCAAGTCGTATGTAAGGAACTGTTCACCTAGAAAGAAAAGAAAAATGGTAATACCAACGAAAGCACTGGGTCTAAGGAAGATAAACATCTCAAAGAAAATTTCTCTGTCAGTAAAGAATAAGAACAAACGCAATAATAGACACTGCTGAAGGAAGCAGCAGCTCTGCCTGAAGGAAAGTGTTGCAAGACGCTGGCTGGTTTGTCACATGTGCTGTGAAGATAGGGTATTCGACATGAGACTTTGCAAAAAATGTATGAAATACGTGCATGGAGTTGTGTAGGTTTGACACCCAAAGACAAAGTACGAAATTTCCTGTGCCCCACCTGTAAAAAATAATTTAAATGAGCCCAACCAGTTTCACGAATCATTATTCACGTGTTCATAGAAAATGTAATGATTAGACTTATTGTTCCTATTAATTTGCGATAAGGAAACATGCTGCTGTCAGAATAATGTTGGTTGCTAATTAAATTTAATAATCTGAAGAGTTATAACCAGTAAGTTACCAACAGTACTGTATGCAGCACTTGTAAAAAATTTAAATATAAAAGTCTATGTATCATCTCAATCCGCTTATGTCTAAAATAAAATTATATTACAACTCTGGCAGTGTATTCCAAAAGTTTTCCTGCTATTTACGTGCTTCAGAATGGTAATATGAACTAGATGTAGCTATGGGCCATATTAGGAACAGGGTCTCCTAACAAGAGCCATTTGCAGGGGCTAAACATTTTCTTTAAAGTGATAATATTAATTACATAAACTTTCTATTTTAATTTACTTTTGAACTGAATATAGTTGTAGGATGTTGCACTTACGATGTCAGAATATTACCACTTACACATACCACATACCAAATTCCTAAACGTTAGGTGGACCTTATTTGGTTCACGTACCTTACTTCTTGCGCCAGATCAGGGGGTATACGATTGTGAATGAGGCCATGTAAAAATCATAGTCAACGCTACAAATCACATATCACCAAAATTAAACTTGTTTTTTCTGTATGTACTATTACTGCTCTTTGAAAACAAGACGACAAAGAATACTTCCATTGTAGACTGTTCATAGTACAAGTGCTAGTTGTCAGAGAGCAAAACTATCTTACCGCTAATACAAACTGTGCTAATTAGTAAACAATTGTCAGTCTCATTGGTATTCAGGGCCAATTTCAGCGGTTTTGTGCCAGCAATAACGTTTGCTACAAACATTTAGCCTCGTAAAAGCGAAGTACAAAAGTAATTTTGGTGAGTGGATTGTTCTTGATGTTTTTATCTAACAATAGTTACTACTTCATTGTTTCCATCTGTCGGTATCAATGGTACTACTACCTCTGCTATTGTCGTCTTCTTTTAGGTACATAACACACCACTATTGTTACTACTAGTACTACTAGTATTGGTATAAATATAAATATAAATATAAATAAATATAAATATAAATATAAATTGGTATAAATATAATATAATTGGTATAAATAAATTGGTATAAATATAACACAAATACAGAGTCTTAAATACCCCCTTCCATGTCGTCAGAAGATCGTATTCGAAAAAGAGGCTTATAGCGCACAGTATCATTTGAACTTCAACTTAGGCAGCGAAACCAGTCAACAAATCAGCATTACAATTTTTAATCACTTCTATCGTTTCGGTTCTAGGGAGACGATACGTCAAGAGAATGTATATGCACGATACTGGAACTGACTGTACGAGCTACACTAGCACAAAACCGAAAGTTGATTTGTCTTAATGACATCTAATTTCAAAAGCCAATAACCGTTATTCTTTAATTCAATATGTTAACTGAAAACGAGTGTCTCAACACAAAATTATAAGACCTTCCACTTCGACTTCAATAATCAATTTGCCACGGAAAATTTGTAGTAGAATGTGCAATTCGTCGAATTACTCTATCGCTGGAATTGGCAGATAATATAATAATAATATTAAAAACTTAAATACGTAGTATTGTTGTTCCGTAATATTATTTATTTGCTTGATATTAACATTTTTCGGCTTCTTAGGCCATCTTTAGATAACTTCATACTAAACAGATAGTCCAGACGTATAGTCTATTTAGTATGAAAAATAGCTGCTAATAACAAGCAAATAAATAATATTGTGGAACAAAAATACTACGTTTTTCTTTGTTCCTCCAAGTACCAACGGAATATTCCATAAACTTAATAATAATATAATAATAATAAATATAAAAGTCACGATTCTCTAACACAAACTGACTGAGGCAATCATTCATATAAATTCTAGATGTCTGGTTAGCAAAATCAAATTACCATGAATATAACAGGAGTGTAAAAGATTTCCATATTTGTTAACTATTTACGGCTGTGAGAATTTACGTTATTCGTCGCCAAGAAGGTACAATCGATGTGCGAGTTTTGGACGCCACGGATATGTGAAGTTTAGATGTTTGTTGATGGCTTACCTTGTGACTGCTGTAGCTGTTCCATGCTCCTACTGCATTTCTCGGGTTTGTGAACTTTTGCTGACCGGGTAAGGACGTTAACGAGCTGTTCGCCAGTCGCCTCCTCTCAGACTGTTACTAAGCAACGGCATGCGTGGCTGCAATCGCACTTGTATTGTTGAAAACTGCGTCACGTACTATTTTATGTTTGGTATCGGACCGTACAATTAAGGTAACCATACAACGAAAAACAACTGGGAAATAATTGACTGGGATCACTACAGTAACGTTCTCGAGGGTAAGGTGCCAATGGAATCTGAATAGTTGGATAAATGAGGGAAAAGAAATGGTAAGTAAAAGTGGATAATTTATTACAGTCACTCAGGATAAGATTTCACCTTATTTCCTTAACTCAGGCTAAAGCTAATACTTCATTAGAATTCGCACTCAACTAAATATGAACACGTATTTTAACCAAGGTTAAAAAGTAGCGTACGTCATGAATGGCGTACATTTGGTATGAAAAGAGTCACAAATTTAGGAGTCAATGGCGTTGTAGACATTTAAGAGCTAACCAAGAGGCTGTGTTTCAAAACAGTTCAGATCATCAGAATATTTTTTGGTCAAAACCCGCTGCGGTCATAGGATTTAGAAACTGATGCCATATTGCGAAGGTAACATTAAAGCGACCAAATCTAATGGGCTGAAACATAAAAAACCATCGATAACCGTTAAAGATTCAAAGATGTTTTTAAGCCTCCGATGTGAGTAAGAAATGAAACGAAGTCCATTTTAAGATTGAATGAAACGATTAGAAAGGATTAGCACAGCACCAGGCCTTGAAGTCTGAGACTGTGGACATTGCAGCTGAACATAATTAAAGGCACGGCCAAAAGTAAAGGCGAGCGGGGAACTCTGATATGGGAAGCACGACGGGAATCAGCACATGTGGGGGAAACTGCAGTCAGTATGGGAGCACGGGAATTCGAAACGCCGTCCTTCCGAATGCGAGTCCATTGCCTTACCTCTGACACGCATCTGTCGGATACTCTCAGAAAAGGAAAAAACGAACATAGTTTCATTATCTGTGAAACCTGGGGCACTGAGTATAAATTGGTCAATGCAGATGTTAAAACAGCAGAGAACTTTCACAAGAGGCTTTTCATTCAAAGGTAAGCAACTTTTATTTGCAATTAAATAACTGATTTTAAGGACTGAAGTGTTAGTATACGTAGTGATGTAATAGTTTATTATGTTTGCCGACAGTAACAAAGATGTAGAAAAAGAAACAATTTCTTTTACAGTGAATTTTCTCATGAGGTTTATATTTCTGCTAGAATTAGTGTTGATATAGATTTTAGTTAAAACCGTTTCAAAAGCTAACCGTGATTTTTCCAGTCTGAAAATACCTTTAAGAAATATGTACTTTCTACAATAAGCTTGGAATTTTAATCTGTTTTAATACTACTATTAGCAAGAGAGAGGCGCGAATGGTCCAGGTTTCTTTGACTGGTGGGTAAGTAACTGAAATGTCGAAAAAAAAAAAAGAAAAAGAAAAAAAAAAAAAGAAAAGCCAGAACTTGAAGCAATAAATAGGTGGCACATCTCTCAAGAACGCGCTTGGAAAATTCCGAGACTATTCTTTCAGTGTAGAAACAATGGCCGCGGTGGTGTAGCAGAGTGGTCTAAAGCGTCTCGCTGCGGAGCGCGCGGTTGCTCGCCGTGGAGGTTCGAGTCCTCCCTGGGGCATGGGTGTGTGTGTGTGTGTGTGTTGTCCTTAGGTTAGTTTACCTAGGTTTAAGTGGTTTGTAAGCTACGGACAGATGGCCACGCAGTTTGGTCTGATAGATTTACAAACATTTAGAACCAAAGGATACGGCCCTCTAAGCCTGTCCGGTAGAGATCGTTCGACAAAATAATGGCACCAGCAGCTCACACAGAGGCGTAATAAGCATTACATTTTGCCATCTCCGTCCATGAATGGAAAAGATAAAGACTTTGATGTATGGTTTAGTAAGAAACATCCTTGGTCACGCAGTATACAGTGATTCGCAAAGTAGATACAGATGCGCATTGGTTGGAGAAAACATAGAAACACCGCAAAATACGCGTTTGAACATAAATCTAATATATAAAAATTAATGTTTGTTTGTTTCTCTTTTGGTTCGTATTTGATTCACGGCCATACTGTACAACCGATTGCGATAAAACTTTGACAACTCACTGCTTGCACCCGCGCAAAGGTTATAGGCATACTAAAATTAACTTCATATGGTGTATGGCGGTGGGTGCTTTACAATAGTTTAATTCGTTTTTATACATTCACGCTGAAATGGCTGGCCGGATATGAATGAAATCTGGAACAAAGGTAGTTAATGCCCGGATTAATACATGGGCTACCTTTCGTAAGCCAGGAGGGTACCTTAAAATGCATTAACATGTTTGCTACTCCTTGATGCTGAAACGGATGCACATATTTGAATGAAATTTGAAATACAGTTACCTCATGCCCTTAATTAACGAATGAGCTACCTTTAGGAAGCCATCGGCGGAGGGAATCTTATAGTGGGTTAACATATTTATTACTGTTCACGCTGAAACGCCTACACGGAATTTAATGTAATGTTGAATGAAGATAGCTTATACCTCGAATTAATAATAGCTTACACCCCGAATTAATACAAAGCCTACTTTTTGTGAGCCTCCGTAGGTGCATGGCGGGAGGTACGTTACAACAAACATCCAAACTGAACTTTCCTGGCGGATCAAAATTGTGTGCTGGAACTGGGACTCGAACCTGGGACCTTTGCCTTTTGCGGGCACTTCCTCTCTATCGCCCCATTTAGTCTTCATCCATTTCTTTTGGTCTTCCTTGCGTCGTTTTCCTTCTCAGCCTCTTTCACTGTCTTTATTGCACTCTTTTTCTCATTGCCACTGTTTCTTTCGCCTAGTCTGCTGTCTATCATTTCAGCCATCACTGTCTTCTATCTACGCATGTCCTTGTGGATGTTTTGAACTAGTTTATAATCCGTAGACCGGAATACTTGAACACATGGGTATAGGGGAAGGGGAAATTGGAGAAAATTCTTCTTGTTAAATTTGTAATTCTGGAGGGAACCAGATACCCAAAGTTTATGAATGTCCTCCATCCATCTCTGTTTTTCATGTTTACCATTTCTTCTCTGATACTACTTCCATCCATTATCGCTTTTACTGTCGCCTTCTCTCTTGCACCATAACCGTCTGTCCTCTGTCAAGGTCTCCTCTCTCTTCTACCGTCACTATCAACAATTCTGTTTCAGCACAAAAAGTTACGAATATGTTCGCATGCTGAAATGTTTGGCGAGGAAGGAGGAAGACGAATAAGGCAGCTGATTACTCACTTTTGGGCAGATCATTTTGAACAATATGTTAGCCTGTTTTGTGCTCCGACAAGAGCATTTTTCAGGTGGGTGTCTATGCTACAGCGGAGTGTAGATAATACAAATTCTGTAGTTCCGTAAAGATTTGACACCGCACTGGATGGTCGTGCGATCTGAGGCACCATGTCACCGATTGCGCTGCCTCTCCCCTCAATGTGTGTGTGTGTGTGTGTGTGTGTGTGTGTGTGTATGTGTGTGTTATCCGTAACATAAGTTAGTTTGAAATGTTTCTTAAGCTTATGGGACTTAACTGCGAGGTCATCACTCCCTAAACTTACAAACTACTTATGAACTACCTTATACCAAATACATCACAAACATCCATGCCCGAGGGGGGGATTCGAACCCCCGACGGGAAAGGACCTCGCGCATAGGAGCATAGCGCCTCAATGCGCTTGGCCACTCCGCCGCGGCGAACTTAGTTTAAATAGTGTGTAATTTTAAGGGCCGATTACATCAGCAGTTTGGTTCATTAGGGGAAAATGAAAATTTCTTTATATGCTTCGACACATTTACATACAAGTTCAGACGAGTGACAAAGAGAAATGAAATCATTTATCGAGAGAAGATGTCAGACTGGACGATGTGCAAATCAGTTTTTTCACCGAATAGTTTTCTTCAGAATAGAGTGATAAGTATTTCCTGACAGCCAAGACGGAATGGACAGAAGTGGGAAAACTGTCTTGTTTCGCTTGACATATGAAGCCAATATCTCGAGAACGCGATTAAATATTGTTGTGTTCTCAGCTAAAAAAAAAAAAAAAAAAAAAAAAAAAAAAAAAAAAAAAAAAAAAAAAAAAAAAAAAAATATATATATATATATATATATATATATATATATATCTTCTGAATTTTACAGGTTTCTGTGTATGATCTAAAATCAGCCATGTGTAAATTATACGCAATGTGTTTTGCCGCGGTGGAGTAGCCGAGCGGTCTAAAGCACTTTGCTGTGGAGCGCATGGTTGCTCGCCGTCGGAGGTTCGAATCCTCCCTTGGCGTGTGTGTGTGTGTGTGTGTGTGTGTGTGTGTGTGTGTGTGTTGTCCTTTAGGTTAGTTTAACTTAGTTTAAGTAGTTTGTATGCTACGGACTGATAACCACGCAGTTTGGTCCGAAGATTTACAAACATTTGAACATTTGAGCAATGTGTTCTTACCTCTGCAAAGTCTTTGAAGATGTTGCAATACTTAATTTGGTGCTACACAATAGCTGTGAACAATAAAGTTTTAAGACCAAACATTTCGTTAATAGATAGCTTCCTCCCATGTAAGTCTCGCGAAGCAAACACAAAGATAAGGCCCCACAGAGGCAAAATATTCAAATGTTTGTAAACCTATGGTCATTACTCTCTAGACTTACAAACTACTTTAAGTTACACTAAAGACAACACGCACACTCATGCTCCAGGAAGACTCGAACCTCCGGCGCTTTAGAGCTCTCGGGCACTCCACCGCTGCAAACACAGGCTTAAAGGCAGTCATTTTTCCCGCTAACCATACGAGACTGGCATAGCAGGAAGTGCTAAAGTACCCTCCGCCACACACCGTGGGAGTATGAATGTAGATGTAAATGTGAAAAACATTTTCTGAGTAGATATTTTAAAAAAATGACTGTATGTTTCGTAATGGAAAAATCTACGTTTGTGGTTTTGTGCTTAACTACGATAACTTTGAACATCGGTATTTCAGTAACAGTTAAGATATCGAAAACATTCAAAACCAAGTTACAAATTATGAACTTAAGAACATACAGCAAAAATTTCGACAGTCTGCAATGATTGTAAAAGACTGAATGGGCCCTCTCCACAATTCGTGGTTTTTTTACCCAAGAATCATGGTTTATCGTGGTCTTCTCAAGAACCGCTCATGAACTAATGTTTCTTTTATAAGCCTTATTCCACCGCATACCACACGTAACATATAAAAGTCAACATACTTACTCAATTTGGCTGAGTTTAAATTTTTGCCATTTACTCGTACGGATAGGTGGAGTATGTCGCATTTTTCTGACAGGTATACAAATGACCATTAGGCCAATGCTGTCCGAAACACTTTATCTCATATCTACGATCAATAGAACCCGAGATATGGGTCCCTTAAGAATGGTGTCTCGAATTAGGCGTTTTCGACAAATTAATACCGTGCATGTCAGCGCAGACTGAATGAAAATCACTGTTTAATGAGCAAGATTCTTAGTTTAAAAAACTTGATGTGTCAGATATATTGTAAAAGGATTTTTCTAACTGTAAGCAATAAAATAGACTACAGAAACACTGGTTGCACCTCATTTACCTGGTCTGTTATCTTACTTTGAGACTTATCAGTTCATAAAACATTTAACCGACATTTCTCTCATTTTCCTTCAAGTTTTGTTCAGAAAGGATGATCTTATTAACATCTTATTTGTTTTCGTAGCGTCTTCTGTACTCCATTCGGAAAAAAAAAAACCATTTTGACAGGAAGTCCCACATCAGTATAACGTTTTATACGCAATGTGGCCTGGAACACAATGTATCTTTTTAGACAATGCGTTGTTATAATAGCTTACGTCGAAAATTCCAGATTTGCTTTTGTTCACGAAATAAATTACGGACAGTTAGCCTTAAATAATAGCCTCTAACATGTTTTTCGGTGATAGCGCTACCAACCCAAAGAGACATTCATCACAAACGAAAATAACAAGCGAAAACTTAGTGTAAAGATAAAAAATATGTATCTAAATGTTTGGATAAAAGCGGTACCAATAGTAGCTGGTTGCGATCTTTTCTTTGTGAGAATGAATCTATATTTTGTACACAGCCACTGTGTCAAATGACATGTGGTAGACAAAATAGTATGTTATAGTTTTTATCAAAACAATAATTAAATTTTTCTTAATTACTATCGTTATGATCAAGCAAAAGTTTTATTCCTTTATTTATTTACTTTTATTTATTTTGTAGACTAACGCTGATCTATTTTGTACGATGCCCCAATTATAAATTCCCATTCTTTTCGTTACGAAAACTGAGACAAAATCTCGTTGTGTTATTTAAGGTCCTGTTTCCTCTTCGTTAAAACATTTCCCAGAAAAATTTATTATAACATACAAAGTAGTATTTATTGCAACTCTTAGCGGAGAGAAACGTACATATACTGCATACATTGTGTTAAATAAGCGACAATAATTTAAGAACTATCTGCAACCACTGCGGATTGGCCGAGCGCTCTAAGGCGCCTTGCTGCGGAGTGTGCGATTGCTCGCCGTCGCAAATTCGAGTCCACCCTCGGGCATGGGTATGTTTGTTGTTCTTCGCGTAAGTCAGTGTTGTCGAAAATTCAATAAAATGGCACAATAAACTTTACTTTACAAAACAGATTTAAGATGCACTTCTGAAGAATATTTATTTTCAACAGCGAGGAACCAGAACAAAACATACGAAGATATGCAACACAGATGTAAATATAAACATTTCACTTTAACACTTCCCCTACATGTTTATACTGCCAAATAAATACTTAACACATTCGAATTAATGATTTTAAATATTTAAATCGAACATGTGCTACCGGTTTGGTTTGAATTTCTCCAAGTTCCTTACTAACTGGTTCATTCTCTATAGTTAACTGGACTTTTTGAATTTTCTCACGGATGTAGTGCATACGAACATCAGTGTGCTTTGACCTCTTGTGAAATTCAAGATTTTTGAAAAGTTTTATGGCACTTGCATTATCAACAAGGAGAATAGGTACAAAATTTAATGATGGAATTTCCTGATAAAGTTTTAATAGCCACATTGCTTCTCTTGCTCTTTACTGGCAGCCCCATATTCAGACTCAGTTGTTGACAAGGATATGCATTGTTGACGCTTACTTGCCCAGGTAACTGCTCCTGCACAAAATGTTGCGACCATTCCACTGACTGAGCGTCGAGTTGCTGGATCACTGGCAGTATCAGCATCAGTATACATCTCAAGCCTTCCATTTGTATGGCTAGCTTCATACTTGATACCCAATGACATAACCTTTGATGTATTTTAGAATCCTTTTTACCAAAGACCAGTGAATTTCATGAGCATTCTCTGAAAATCTTGACACGTAACTCACAGCAAACATTATATCAGGTCTTGTACCAACAGCTAAATACATAAGACAGCCAACTGCATTCGTTGGATTGTCATTAGTCAACTCATCCGGCTGCAGATATTGCGAGATTGGGGTTGACACAGGAATGTAGTATATGTGTAGCATAACTTTCTTGATTAATCTCTATTGATCCATTCTCTTGGCGTATAATAATATTTAGGAAATATCCCACTGGCTCAATAGTAATCTCGAATTTTCCTCAGAAAAACTTCAATGTACTTTTTACTGGCAGATATTAATCCATCTCAACATACAGATCAACTATGAACTTGTCATTACATATTTCTTGAAAGTACAGGCAGGGATCTGCCTTGCTTTCCACAAGCCCAAGATTCATTAGAAAGTCTTTGAATATTTGATTCCAGCACTTCGGTGATTGTTACAGTCCATATAAAGTTTTATGTAGCTTGCACACCCGATCAGTACCAACAGCAAATCCCTCAGGCTTTTGCAAATAAATCTCTTCTTTTAGGAAGCCATTCAAAAAAGCAGATTTTATATCAAACTGTGCCAAATGAAGATGCTCACTAGCAGCAACACTCAAAATTGGTCGAACTGTATCGTATCTAGCAACAGGACTAAATGTTTCATTGTAGTCAATACCTTCTTATTGACTAAATCCACGAGTAACTAGTCTTGCTTTATAGCGATCAATTTTACCATCAGCTTTATGCTTAATTCTATGAACCCAACGATTTGTAATGGGCTTACGATCTGGTGGCAAACTCCATGTAGCATTTTCCTTTAACGAAGCCATTTCTTCATCCATTGCCTTTCTCCAGTGTTCATAGTCCACAGATTTAATAGCCTCTGTGTAATTCTTAGGCTCGTTTATTTCAGGAAGTATTACTTCAATAAGACACTCTGGTTTCCTCAGTAGTTGCCTATTTCTTAGTTATCTCTCACTAGAACGTTCTTCTATAGTCTTTAAGCACATTTGCTTCGTCTTCAGGATGACTATTCGACTTTTCATCGTCCATTTCCCTTGGAAGTAGTAAAACTGTCCTTCCAGTTTTCTCTGGTTCAAAAATAACATCCTTACTCCTAATAATTCGGTTTTACAATTCAATCCACACTATAAAATCACCAGAGCCATCAGAATAACCAACAAAGATACCTGCTTTTCCTTTTGGATCCCATTTCTTTCGCTTTTCTTTTGGAATATGAACAAAACACTTGGTTCCAAAAATATGAAGCATATTTAGCTGTATTGTCTTGTCAGTAAATACCTCGTACGGTATTTTACTATTTACACAACTTGTACCAGTTCGGTTCAACACATAAACATCTGTGTTTACTGCTTCTGCCCACAAAAACTTTGGCAAACCTTGAGATAGCACCAAGGTTTGAGCTGATTTCACAACAGTTTTGTTGGTACAATCAGCACATCCGTTTTGCTCTGGAGTGTAATGATTTGTGACAATAAATTGTTTGCTATTTAGTTTCATCAGCTCCGTCATTGCATAATCGTCAAACTACCGTCCACCATCACACTGAAACACTTTTAACACTTTTGGTGATTGGCCACAAACATTCTTCACAATACTCAGCATTTCTGAAATCTTCTCTACAGTCTCAGACTTTTGCTTCAGAAAATCCACAAAGCGTATTCTTGAGTAGTCACAAGCAAAGCACAGAAAATATTCAACTCCTCCCAGTAATTTACACTCCATAGGCCCACACAAATCTGCATAGAGCACTTCTCCAGGGTGCATAGAACGCTGTTAACGTGTCTGAAAAATGATTCGATGCTGCTTTCCATTAACACATGCTTCACAGAAATCTTTGACTTCAACAACATGTTGATTAAAAAATTGTTGAATATGACGTTTGTTCTGATGACAGAATCGTTCATGCCAAATATGCAACGATTCTTTAGACGCAAGATTTACATCAGCATTAATGGGATGATCTGGTTTTGTTACTCGAATCAGCACCTTCAATAGGTTACCACTGCATGTACCACACGCTTTTACAGTATCATTGTTTCGGAACTCACACTTGTCTTTCGATGAATGAAAGTCTAATCCTTTGTCCATAGCAGATGACACAGAAAAAAAGGTTTCTTCACCATTCTGGAGTGTACAAAACATTCATATGGCATAACTTCCACTCCCCATCAACCAAATCTTCAAAATAAATAGTCCCAGTTCCTAATGTGTTCATACATACCTGAAGTGGTTTTTGAAACTTAGTAAAAGATGTATACCATTCCATCTTCTTACCATGTGATTTGTAGCCCCGAAATCAGTGATCCACGAGTTCTCGTCCAATTCTGTACTCATTATTTCACCAATGAATGCCTGGTCAGGTAAATCACGTTTTTGTTTTACATTTTGGAAATTTTTTAATATGGACAAGTACACCACAACTGAAACATTTAACCTTTTAATTTTTCGACTTCTCGTATTTATCTGCTGAAGTAAATTTCTTGACAGTGAAGACGCCTGCAATTTTTGTTTCTTTAAAATTTTGTTTGGTAGCGACCAGTGCGACTACCTCATCTCGTTTGTCCCTCCAATAAGTACGACGACTTTCATCAGATGTTGGCACATCCATTGTATGTTTGTGTGTTGCTCTTCAGATCTTGTCCACCAGGACTCGCGTAGACTGGCAGGCTGTGTATCAAGTAACCACACAATTAATGATGATTCATCAGGTCTTACGTTGAGCTGCTGCATCCGATGCACCAAATTTTCAAAACGAGCGAGATGTGTTACCATGTCATCACTTTAAATCACATGGAAACTGAAAAATTCTGTCTGAACAGAATGCGCAGCTTGCTCTGTTCTCTGTTCAAACACGGCATGTAGCTTGTCCCACATATCTCGCGCATTCTCACATGCAACTAACAAAGCCATTACTTTCGATTCAATAGTTTCAACTATAATCTGACTCGCGGCCTTATCAGCTTTATCCCATGTTTAGTGCAGCATTAAACGCGTCTATTTGAGCTGTTTGTAGCATTCGCTGGCAAAGCCGCCGGATTTTCCACGTCGCCAACACAAATCTCGTATGCACCGTCTGACGCACGTAATAAGTTTCGCACTGCAAATTTCCATATTGTCCAATTTTCAGCCCCACACAATTTCTCTGTACCATGGAAATCGATTGTAGCTTTGTCAAAACAGTTTAGATTTTCAACTACAAAATAAATCGAACAGAGATCGTGCCTAGCAATTATTCACACCCAATACGGACCAAGCATATCACGAACACTCGCAAATTCTTTTCTTTAATCGTGATCTGGACCCATAACCTGTTGTCGAAAATTCAAGGAAAGGCCACAATATGCTTTACTTTACAAAACAGATGAAAGAAATGACGCACTTCTTTAGAACATGTATTTTCAACAGCAATGAACCAAAACAAAACCTAAAAAGATATGTAACACACCAAAGATGTAAATATAAAATTTTCACTTTAACAGTTTGTAAGCCTAGAGACTGATAACCACTGTGTTAAACCCCTTAGATTTACGAACTTTTGAATTAACTACATTTCTGAATTGATGAGTTATGAGAACAATTCGAAGTGTGTGATGTTTTAACCGTAAAACAATCCTAGCTGAGAAATGGAATGCATCAATTTCAGGGCAAATTATTAATGACTTTACAGTCTTATTGGAAAGCGAAACATCGATCACAAATTGATCAAACAACTTTGGGAAATAAGTGTTAGGAACAACTAAATACCAAACAAAAAGTAATAAACGTGGATACTGGTTTGAATATCAGAGCGCATCAGTCCCTGACATATTGGGTGTGGCATGTTCAATGTTCTTTCGTCGCTCACAATGCAGTCTGTGTACCCTACTTTAATCGTTGAAACGATTTGCGGATTTTCTGAATACTGATCTGAAAGAACTTGCTGAACTTACGAAGTGACAACCCCCTTCTCAACTTACGTCTTCACTGTCCCCCCACCTACCCAGAGGAGAAGTTATGCTTATGGATATGTTCCGAAATGTAGAACAACAAAAAGTCACCCACAAGTGAAGAAGGCTGCACAATAACATTCAGATCACTGCCAACATGTGATATTTTCGTGGACGTAATGCAGGCGTATTCTACGCGCTAAAGAAAGTCTTCAAACCGACAGACAATGTGCAAGAGAGTTTTCTAGGGAGCTGTTAACTGGAAGCTCCAACTCAAACCTCACTATGACAGTAATATTGCACAATGTTTCCCGTAGCGCAGTGGTATTGTACGTGCAGGGGTAAGATTGGTAAATTGCACAGTAATATTGAAAACTTCAGATACTCCTGAAATGTATTGCGCTGCTCGGAAATATTGTGCTGGCAGTGGACAGTATTGCCCAATATCCTCGCCAGTGTCTCGCATGCTGCAGACGCATATATATGGTTCGCCATTAGTTGAGACTGCATTCAAATGAGTTCAAAATAAGAAAGAGCGTTATTTTACTGCAGAACATCGCAATTTTAAATAACTGCCGCTACTTTTGGGTATTGGGCAAATCAGTACAGAAAGAAATGTTAAAAAATGAATTGTATGATTTGCGGTTTTTTGAAAATACGGGGGACGACCATGAAAAACGCAATTAAAAAAGTGTAAAATTATGAATAAATTATACACAGGATGTTTTATATCTGTGTAAGCACTTTTTTCATTCGATTATAATCCTTTGTTGAGCATATTGCTATGTTTCCATAATCGTATCATAAATACTGCAAGTGAAATCTCTAAGTTTTCAACGGAATTGGCAGTCGCAAGTTATCGTACAGCAAAGATAAACGTTGTATTGGTGAAAATGCGACTCATTGTAGTACAGAGGTCGGAAAGAAATCTTTGATGGGGTCTGGATACTTTTGGAAATTTATATCGAGGTCCAAATGTGAAACATGTTCCTTATTAATTCTTTATTTTAATTTCCACTCACAAAGTACTGCAATATGAAATACAACAGACAGACATTGATGGATTCAAAAATCCAGATAAAGTCATATGCTTTAATGATTTTTTAATTTTCTCTCTCAAAACAGTATGAAATGCAATAGATGTAAAATAATAATGTATAAACAATCCAGAGAAACTTATGTTATTTGCTATTTGTTTTTATTTTCACTCACAAAAAGTATGAAATAAAATGGATAGACAAACTTTTATTGAAAAGCCCAGAAACAGATCATGCATTATACAGACTATTTTTTATTTTAATTTTTACACGAAGTATGAAATACAATGAAATGTGTATATATGTGTTAAGAATTACATTTGCTGTTTTGATCGGGTTCTTAAAGTTAGGTTCAAGTGCGGATTAGCTTATGCGATTAATGTCTTCAAAGTGGGTGGCCGTTAGTCTTGAGCGATAGTTATTCTCCAAGAAAATAATTTTTGAAAATGAAATTTCACAAACATTCTTACGTTTGCAAGGAAATATCTTCCTGAAATTATATTATCTCCATTTGGACTAAAGGATTAGAAAGGTGGAATAATTTCGCAGCCACATCCTTTCATTATGCTACAGGAGAAACTTCAAAAGCCGGCCGCAGTGGCCGAGGAGACTGAGGCGCTCCAGTCACGGTCTGCACGGCCACTACGGTCGGGGGTTCGAATCCCCCCTCGGGCATGGATATTTGTGTCGTCCTTAGGATAAGCTGGTTGATAAGTAGTTTGTAAGTTTAGGGACTGATGACCCCGTAGTTAAGTCCCATAAACTATACAAACATTTGAACATTTAAAACTTCAAAAGGTAATTTTAAGAATCGTGACCAGTGGTATATTTCTTTGAATCTTACTGCAAATTTCTTCTTATGATCTGCCAAGAAATTTTATGATATGGAAATGTCTATTTCAGGATTATTTTTATATTAAGAAATTGTTGCGAAATGAAGAAATTCTAGACTTAAAACGTCCCTTTCAAAGAACCAGCTTGCGACGAAATGATGATGCATTTTGAAGCAAATCACATTTTAATTTCCCATTACCTTGTGGCTCGGTGTTGTTATCTACAGATTTTTTAAAAATAATTAGTGTCTGTAATGTACGATTTCAAAATGCTTTAGGCGGTCCAGTTTATGGCCTTCTGCGGTCCGGACGTGGACCGCGTTCCGCAGTTGCCGACCGCTGTTGTAGCTCGTTTACTTCGATCATTTGGATACGGACATAGAAATATGTCCTCCAGTGGCAATGTTTAAATGAGCTGGTAAGACAAAGTAGATTCTATAGATGACACAAACATCTTATGTACCGTACCCCACGAAACTGACGCTTAGCCACTTGAAGCTCGTCACTATAATGCTAAAAACTAATCATCAGTTGTATAGTAATTATACTGCAGCCATATTATCATCTCACTGAGATTAGACACGTATTGCTAAGTTTGTGTAAATGAGAGGTTCCGTGGAATCGAGAATTTTGTGTTGACTGGGTGGGGGAGGGGAGGGGAAGTGAAGTGTATTTGTATGGTACCTGTACTTAACAACCATTTCCAGCAAGGACCTTGAAAACATAAGTTATGATATTTATTCTTTGTTCAACCTCAGTTCAGTCAAGGTTTTCGTGAATGGTATTTGACGTCCGTTGAACTAATCCCCCCCTCGGGCATGGATATTTGTGCCGTCCTAGTTCGTAAGTAGTTCATAAGTAGTTTGTAAGTTTAGGGACTGATGACCACGTAGTTAAGTCCCATAAGCTTTACAAACATTTGAACACGTTTTTCTTTCTTCTTTTTATGCATTTACCAAAGGAGAGCAATTATCACACCAGTAGCGTTTTCCGAACACTTAAAAGCCTTAACAATAATGAGCGAAATTAATTCTACGACCTTTTCCTCGAGCAGTAAGGGGTTTCTGTCTCTCTGGTATATCCAGTGCGGCAAGAAAAGCTCATTCCGCACTAAACGAAAAGTTGCGTTCACCTTAATAGGAAAGTCTAAGAGGATGGTAATTTTTATTTCATGCATTGTCAGATGTATGTATGTTCAAACATTTCCATTGAATATGTTTTCGAAATAATACCATGGGAAAGTAATGACGTCATTGTTTTTTTAATGTTTGTAAATCTAAAGTACGGTACTTAATTGTTGCGGTTATCAGTTCATAGGCTTCAAACTACTTTAACTTGCACCAAGGACAACATACACACATACCCATGCCACAGCGAGGACACGAACCTCCGACCGTGAGCAACCGCGCGCGTTCCGCAGCAAAGCGCCTTAAAGCGCTCTGCCACGTCACCGCGGCACGCGCATTTTTTTTGGTGGGCAAGCAAGTGTCCTTTCTTGGATTTCTCTTTAAATTGGATACTTGCATATAAGGTCTATCTACATTTCTAAGATTTAAGTCGGCTAATTATCATTTAAAAACAGATTAAAAGTGGTACTGTATGTGTTTTGGATTTCGGCAAGCATTATTTTATCGAATAAGTTTACACAACGAACAGGATTTGTATTGTGAATATGAAACTTTTGTTTTTTGAGTGAACTACTTTAAGGAAGTAGAAGAAAAATCCCTTGTGTAATGTAATATTTAATTAAACATTATACACGTCCTCTGATTTCAATATTCGCGTTTCTTTCTTAAAATAAGCACTAACTTTAATTCGAGATTAATCTACGATATCAGCACTGCGTAATTTTAATTAATCAGGTATTATGAGTCCCTGCTTTCACTTTAAAGTACGTTGAACTACTTGTAATAAGACGTCTCTAGGTAGTGAGTACTGTGCTGCGCTCTGGTGGAGACGGAGGAAACTAGACTGTTCGTCGACTGGTCTTGCCTGCCATCTAGCGCCCGCTGCGACAGTCAGACGTGAGAACTTCCGCAGCGACTGACATCTAGCAACCAAATTTTGAACTCGCTTAGTAGTTGGAGTTCTGAATTGCTAGTTGTATGTTATTCTTAAAATATAGCTTCGTATAATCACTTTAACATACAAAAGCAACACGTACATTTGCACTCAGCAAATGAATGCATGACAAGACTACGTCCCCACAAGTTAGGTACGGTAATCCTAGGGCTAATAAGTTGTAAAGAAAATCTTAAACTTGCTATGATTTTGCAATTTAATAATCGTACGCAACACTAGGTCACAAGGAAATTTCAAATGGTACCGACTTCTGCTATCGCAGTGATATTGTCAAGTCATTGTGGAGACATAGTACTAATGACTATCCACGTAACAAAGAATTAATAATTTAAAATGAAATTTTATATCTTTCGTGCACTTTTTAGCTCTTGCGGATCACAGGTGTATGGTCAGGGGTTCGAATTCCCCCTCGGGCATGGATATTTGTGCCGTCCTTAGTATAAGGTAGTTGATAAGTAGTTTGTAAGTTCAGAGTCTGATGGCCCCGTAGTTGGGTCCCATAAACTTAACAAAAATTTGAAACATTTTTGATCATATGTGGGAACCGCATTTATGGAGTCTGGGAGCATAGTTTGATCAGCACCTCTGTTACACTCTCCTACGGATGAGACAAATACGGTACCGTTCCTACTGTACTTCTCTGTATACGTCCAATATCCCCCGTTAGTCCTGTTTGGTACGGTTCCCACCAGGGCCGGCGCAAGCGTATGTGCTGCCCCGTGTGAATTGCAATTGCCGCCCCTTTTAAGAAAGTAGAAGAAAAATGCCTTGTGTAATGTTAAAATCAGTCAGTTTTTTGTTATGACAATTCTTCTGTCAAATGTTTTCAAATCAAAAAAATACGCCTGACAGTTACATAAAAGACATGGGGGTAAATACGTAGGCGTAATATATGTACAGGGGTTTATACCGAAACTCTCTAAAAGTTCTTGTCCGGCTATTACAAATTTTTACACCACGCTTTGATGAACATTCGGAAGAATTTGAGCTTTAATTTTTTGATATTCCTTCAAACCGTCTTGATTGCAAATTTTTTTTTATTAATGACGCGTTTC
Source organism: Locusta migratoria (assembly GCA_026315105.1). Classification (NCBI taxonomy): domain Eukaryota; kingdom Metazoa; phylum Arthropoda; class Insecta; order Orthoptera; family Acrididae; genus Locusta; species Locusta migratoria. The sequence continues at coordinate 272,821,317 of CM048744.1, read as the reverse complement.
GCCCTTTAGCAGGGAATCTTCAGATTATCTGCGTGACAGAATTTACGCAAAATTACAAGGCGGAATTACAAACGGTTATAATCGTACATGGGTTTATTTTGTGTTAAGAAGATAGTATAAATGGTAAACAAAGCTTACAATGCGCTCTGCCGGCCGCGGTGGCCGAGGTGACTGAGGCGCTCCAGTCACGGTCAGCACGGTCACTACGGTCGGGGGTTCGAATCCCCCCTCGGGCATGGATATTTGTGCCGTCCTAGTTCGTAAGTAGTTCATAAGTAGTTTGTAAGTTTAGGGACTGATGACCCCGTAGTTAAGTCCCATAAGCTTAACAAACATTTGAACATTTTACAATGCGCTCTCCGTGGTATGACAACGTAAGTTTTTATTACGGCGTTTCTATTTTCATGGAATGTTTTTTGGTTTTCCTTGTGGCCCTACAAATGTTCGGGTAACAACGAATTACAATTATATGCACTAGTAACAATGGGCGCAACACACTGTTTGTATTATAGGTACCGTTTATTAGTACCATACGTAACATTGATTATAATTTGGCCAGCTTGGGTATTACAGTATGATGAAAAATAATGACAGGTTCGTACATACCACAATATACACAAATTCGGGTTCTCAGTCTAGTGTGGTAATTCAATAGTCGTAACGCAGTACACTTTTATAAGTTCGTGTGGTCACTAACACAGTCACAATACAGTTTTTGACATTCGACGATGTTCATTAATCACAGAACACAGTATTAGGCGATCACACTATTGACACAGTTCAAGAGAAACAATATATATCAAAACAGTTGAAAAATTTTCTACATGTATTTGGAGCGCGGTACATAGCCACTACTAACCGGCATAGTTGTTTCTCACAAAGCTGACCACCGCTGACTAACTGGACCCTCGATTGCTCGGGGTATATATAGACAGGTGGAAGAATAATTTTGCTAGCTCGGAAATAGTTTGTAAATTGGCTAGGGCAGAATCTGACATTACTACTGAATTACAAGGTGCTTTAACAATTTAGTTAAGAAAAATTGTGATTGTTAAGTAAATCAATAAAATATTTGGAACCAAAAGGGGAACCCCTTCGGCAGCCATCTTAAATAAAATAATCAGTTGTCCAAAATAATTCAACTTTTTAATTAGCGCCTGAATCAATTTGTGAGTTACGTCAAATGAAAGAGGAAAATAAGTGTAACAAAGGTACAACGTCAAATTCCAGAATCTAAGAATAGTCTAGGCATTATTGGCTGTGAAAGGATGGTTGCGAAACTTTAATTACAAATATTACGTAAACTAACAAGTTTTGAGAGATTCCAGATACATTACTGAAAAGAGGAGAAGATCAGCTCTCCAACGATATGGGTCATTACCCTTAAATATGCCGATTTCCGCACTCGAATTTTGTATGGGCGAGATATGGGTACAACTTTGATTAACAATATTTCTTAATTGACTTGGTCCCTGACTTAACTAATTGTCACAATAAGTTTAAACTGTTATAAAGAAGGTGCTGAATAATAAAACATAGTTGAGGAATAGGCTTACTTACTTATTGGCTATTTTGGTATGTTTCCATGCCCACTGCCTATCTTCATAAAATTAAGTTCATGACAGTTACCCATAAACGGTAAAAGATGAGGTGGGGGTGTTGACCCTGCTTTGTCAAAACCCCTGATATAAAAATATCCTGTTCAGCTGACTGTGTCTATACCTTTGTCCATTATACATTGTGATACAGAAAGCCTGAGTTATACCTTTTGAAACTAAGCATTTGCCAACTTTTCTGAAAATTACATCAAGATAATGTACCCTGTGGACCCTGTTGAAGGTGGTGTCTGCAAACAGTCTATTTAATGGAGTAAGAGTGATCAACTACACAGACGTCGGTGTGTGCAGATGGAGCAGTGGGTAGCACGACTGCCTAGGAAGCGGGAGACGTTGGTTCGAAACGCGGTCCAGCCCAAATGTTCATGTTTCCCGATTTATTTAATTCAAAGCCCAATGGAAGCTTACATTGAAAATTCTTTGTGTTTTACTTTAATAAGGGCTGAGTTCAGAATTTGGTTGAAATTTGCTGCAAATCGATCAGATTTTAAATAATTTCTTAATTCTATGTTAGGATCCAAATTGGATAGCTCTGTACAATTCAGTACCAAGTACGACTGAGAACGTAGAAATAATATGCAGATTAATTATCTGTCAATAGTGTGAAGACTTTCTGCAGCAATTTGATTTCAAAAGTAAAAAGTAAGATTAACATTTATGCTATAGCATCTAGGTGCACGGCTTCACTGTTGCCGTCAGATGATTGCTTAGAATGGCGGCGGTGTTTGTGGAGGAATGATGACCAGCGCTCGGTATGCGCAGAATATTATAAGACTCGTTCTTTTGCCTCTTGCAACGGGAAGGTGAGGTGTTGCTCCAACAGGATAATTCTCGCCGACATACTGCGCGCGAAACTCAATGTGCTCTGCAAGACGTGCAGAAATTTCCTGGCCAGCACTATGTCCGGACTGACTAAGCACGTGTAGTGTGTGACGGGCAACTGACAGCTGCGACCCGTCAATCTACAACTCTTGTATGATTACGTCAACAGGTCGAGCAGGCGTGTCTTTCTCCCAGTTTCCTGGCTACTGACGTAGAACGAGAAACGTTTTGTGCCCCCGATCATTGCGATACGCTTTTGTTACCCAGAATGTTATAAAACATATTTTCAAATCTCAAAATTGCGTTAAGAATTTTTTTGAGCATTCAGTGCCTGTAGCCTTTGCTTCTTTCCAAGCTAAAGAGATCTTTACTGAGCAACGAGCGGATAGAGGGCTTGCTATAAAAGCAGTGGGCGAATTACTGGACTCACACGGAGAAGATGATGGAAGGTCTTCGTTGCTCCACAAGAACAGCGAAGACTTACGTGATGACATGTTAAAATTACATTTCTACAATTTGGTAAGTTTTTCTCCGGTTTATTTGATACACAGAATCTATTAAATTACACTCGGAATTAGGCATACATAGATCGCTATTAGTAAAACTTTTGTCCACCTAGACAGCCAAGTTTCACACGGAAGTATTACAAACTTTTCCTATCGGATGGTCAACATTCATAAAGAGTCACATAAAATTGAAGAATTCACATAAACTGAGTTTATTTCTACGAAAGCTTTCACCCTTGAATGTTTTTCTTGTAAAAGGTATATATATATATATCCCATAATCAGGAAATCCAAGGTTGAACTAGTCACATTATGCTTTAAAAAAATAAAAATTACATTGAAATGCTCAACTGCTATAGCCGTTGCAATATTTATCCAGGGCTATTTTGCAAGCGACATTGCAGCAATGAAGTTCTACTGCGTAATATATATGACGCAAGAGGACTTTCATATTTGTGACAACATTTGTGAAAGACTTGGAAAAATACTTCTTATAAAAGATACAAACAAAATCAATTTTGGCCTAGTTTAGTATTTTTGTAATGTTTGAATCAGCAAATAAATTGTTAGATTTCAATTTTTCTAGGTCTATTTTTTTTTTTTTTTTTTTTTTTTTTTTTTTTTTTTTTTTTAGGTTCAGGTTTATTTGTTTAAGTGCATATTCGTATGTTTTTGGTGCATGGTTTCGTTGTTTTAGTGTATGTTCACGGCATTTTTCTATCATACTTTACATTCTTTACATAAATTCGTATATTAAACGTGGCAAAGCCAAATGGCAATACTTTACATTCTTTACATAAATTCGTATATTAAACGTGGCAGAGCCAAATGGCAATAAGTCTGGAGCGGTGGCACCGTCGTATTTTTCCCAACAACGCACACTAGCCGATAGTCTTACAAGGGCTTAGAAGTCACACTCCTTATTTATAATCAATACAAATCTACAGTTTTATTCCAATTTTGATGAATTTTCTACACTTGGACTTCAAAATAAGAGGAACATTACTGACTAAATAATATTTAAATCTCTGTGTGATGGAGGATTCCTTACATTCTACCGATCACCAATGAAGTTGGCACATGTATTTGTGTTTTCATGTAGAAAGTTTTTATAATCCACAAGAAACGGTACGGTGCACGACAGAGGGTACGTTGCAGTAGAGTTCAACACCTTTTCACTGACCACAGTGAAATTTGGCATATATAATTTTTCAAATACATGGGAGCAGAAGATGGACTAAGGCGAGAAGGGGATGGACAGAAAGGGGGGATAGATGTCAGATGGACAGAAAGGTGGGGATGGCTGGTCCGAGAGAGGTGGAGGAGGAAATGTAAAGAGATGGGCGGGCAGGTGAATAGAGAGCGGAGGGGAAGAGAAAGATTAACAGAAGATTGGAAAAAATAAATACCTGTGCAACACGAGGCTTTACAGCTATTCTTTTTAAAGAGGGGTATCTGTTTATTTCTAGTTCAAGAAAATCTACAATTTTAATCGGCCTTGGGTTAAATTTTGCACACAATGCCTTAAAAAGAAGAGTACGGCTGCTGTCTGCATAAAATTTCGTACGGAAGGTAATTTGTACAGACACCAAACTACAGTTGTACTCCGATCTTGATATACTTTTGCGTATTTTACCATCAGAACAAGTGGACGATCACTATCTAGAATTACATTCGGTGCATGGCGGAAGGTGCCCCGCAATAAACTTAATGTTTCATCGATCACAATGATAGTTGGTCAGTATATGTCATTTTTCGTATACAGGGGAAAAAGAAAATTGATGAGAAAGGCTGGGTTGTATCGAGAGAGATGGAAAAGCAGATGGATAGAGAGGGGTGGAAGGGAGGAGATGAGCTGATTGAGGGGAGGAGGAGATGAACAGAGGGCTGGGAGAGGAGAGGAAGTAGAGGAGGTGGACATAATACTGGGGTAAATAGATGTCTGGGTAATGTCAGAACAATATCGCTTTGGTTCACTCCGAGACGTCTGGAAACTTCCCTTGATGAGAGTCTCTCCTGACAAAAAAGTTACAACGCGGATACGGTTGTTCACAATCGTCCTTCTAGGCATGGAAGAACTTCAGCCAAAACAAGCCCTGTCCTTCCTTCCTGGCATTAGGACTGGAACTGATCGGCGTGGTGGTCTTATCTCTCCTTCACACTATCACTGCTCATGTGTGGTCGTTTACATCTTTGTGCGGGCTGAAACTAAGGAACTGTGCTCTTGATGCAATAAACACATTCAACATCAATATGAACGGGACCTTGGAACCAACGTGATGCAACACACAAGTATTTCACATGCAGTCTGGTGCATACTACATGGCGCGGACCAGAGGAGAAATGCTTTTCTATTGCTCCCATGCCGTAATAGGGCTCAGGCAAGTTGCTAATAGTTCATAATTCTCAGTTGTACGAATTACACGTCAGAGTAGGCAAGAGTGCATGTCCTCTTACCCTGAACTTACCACCTAATTTAGTTTAATTACTACGTGCATTTGTGTATTTCTGTCATTAAATTTATATTCTTTGAATGCTATGTTGTTGTTAATTATTTTTTACGCCCATTAACCTCATAACTGATTGGTGGTGTTGTTTCTCAGACTGGTTTGATGCAGCTCTCCACGCTACCCTATCCTGTGCAAGCATCTTCACATACGAATAAGAATGGCAACTTACATGTTTTTTGAATCTGCTTACTATATTCGCGTTTCGGTCTACACCACACACTACCTTCTAATGAGTTCCACCAACCTATCCCTTAGGATATGCCAGAAATTCCTTTTCTATCCAATTCTATTGAGCACCTCAGTTACGTGATCTATCGATCTAATTTTCATCATTTGTCTGTAGCACCACATTTCAAAACTTCAATCATATTTTTGCCTGAACTCCGTACCGTCCACGTTTCACTCCCATACAATGCTACAATCCAGACGAATGCTTTTACAAAGGACTTAAATAAAAAAAGGTCAAATGTTTGTAAATCTATCGGACTCAACTACGTGGTCATTAGTCCGTAGCTTACAAACTACTTAAACTAAGGTAAACTAACCTAAGGACAACTAAAACACACATGCCCAAGGGGGGACTCGAACCCTCGACGGCGATCGGCCGCGCGCACCGCAGCACGACGCTCCAGCGTGCACGGCTAACCCGCCGCGGCACAAAGGATTTGCCTTTCCTTAAACCATCTTTTAAGATAAATCGTAATATAAGTATTGCCTCGTGTGTTCCTACATTTCTCCTAAATCCAAACTGATCTTCCACGAGGTCGGATTCGACCAGTTTTTCCATTTTTCTGTATACTATTCGTGTTAGATTTTGCAACCATGACTACTGATAGTTCCGTAATTTTCATATTTGTCTGCACTTGCTTTCTTTGGAATTGAGATTATATTCTTCTTGAATCCGGTGGCTACTTCCCCTGCCCCATACATCTTGCATACCAGGTGGAACAATTTCTTCATGTCTAGCTGTCGGTATCAGCAACTCAGAGTATCATCTACTCCAGGGAACTTCTTTCGGCTTAAATCTTTCATGATCTGTCAATTCCTTTCTCAGTATCTCATTTTCCTGTGCATCCTCTACCATTTCTAGAATACTGCCTTCAAGTTAATTTTCTTTGTATAGGTCCTCTATATATTCCTTCTATCTTCCAGGTTTCCATTCTTTGCTGAGCACTGGCTTCCAGTCTGAACTTCCTGTCAACCTCATTTTTCAGACATCTGTAGGCCTAATCCCTTTTGCTTGCTTCACTGACTGCATTTTTACATTTTCTCCTTTCATCTATTAAATTCAGTATCTCCTATGTTATCCAGGGGTTTCTATTATGCCTTGTCATTATGCCTATATGATCCTCTGTGGCCTTCATTACTCTGTCATATCAAACCATTCTTCTTCTACCATTTAGGTCAACCCTTGCCTAATGCTCCCTCTGAAACTCTCAAACACTTTTGGTTCCTCATTAATTTGCTAGCTTTGTGTATTCTCTTAAGTTCATAACGAACAGGTTACGGCCGGAGTCTCTGCCCAGTTTGAAACCTGGCTCCCACATCTATGTCTTACCATTATAAAATCTATCTTGTACCATCCAGTATCTTCTAGTCTCGTCCATGTATACAACCTTCTTTCATGATGATTAAACCAAGTGTTTGTGATGATTAAATTGTGCTCTGCGTTAAATTCTACCAGGCGATCTCCTGTGTCATTCCTTTTCCTCAGTTCCTCAGTCCATATTCACCTACTACATTTCCTTTTCTTTCCTTTCCAGTCCCACATCACAATCAAATTTTTCAGCCCTCTATTAGGAACAGTTACTGAGTTCAAACACATCCACCATGTACAAAACACATTAAAGCTTTCTCTCCTTTAACTGTCTGAATAATTTGTTTTGTCTCTTGTTATATTTCTTCGATCTCATCATCGGCAGAGCAAGTTGGCATGTAAACTTGCATTACTGTGGTCCACTGATACGCACCTTATCTAATTTTAACCTATCCATTTCTCTTCTCAAATTTTCTAACTTACCTACCCGATTAAGGGATAGAACATTTCATGCTCAGATTCGTAGGATGCCGGTTTTGTTTTTGTTTATGACGACCTCCTCCTAAGTAGTCCCCGCCCGGAGATCCAAATTGGGGAGGGGGAGGGAGTACTTTACCTCCGGAATGTTTTAGACATCTTCATTCATTCATTCAGTACAGCTGCATGTCCTCGGGAAAAATAACGACTGTAATTTTGCCTTGCTTTTTTGCTGTTCGCAGTAACTGCATGGCAAAAGCATATTAGTTGATGTTACAAGGCCAGTCAATTATTCAGACTGTTGCTCCTGTCACTACTGAAAAGGCTGCTGCTCCTCTTCAGGAACCACACGTTTGTCTGACCTGTCCACAGATACCCCTCCGCTTATGGTTGCACCTACGGTACGGCTATCTGTAATGAGAATGGCCTAACATTATGCTGAAATAACTCGGGTTTAAATGGGTTGATGAGAAATGTTATACCGTGAGAACTGTGGCTCCCAAACTTCTCGCGTCTCTGAAGTAGTTCCCCAATTAAAATCCTTGTAGTCACTTCTGTTGCTGCTAGTGGGAATTTTTCTTTCTTTAAGTTCGCTATTTCTTTCTATCCTTAATGAAGCAATGCGGTGCACTTTAATATCATTTTGGTGTTCTTGCGGAATCTCATCTACTTTGAGTTGCATGCTGATTATTCTAGATATGAAGAGCAGTAATATATAATGTGTTTTAACGAATATTTCTATATTTTCTTGCTGAACCTTGGGTAAGTTGGGATAGCAACTTTTACCGATTCCAACCTTAAATAACTCCTTAGAATTTGAAGATAACAGTAAAAATGAATTGCCAAAGTAAAACATATATTAGAACATATTTTGAAAAGCGTAAACTTACATAGAAAAGTAATAAATCAGTTTTTGAAGTTTTGTGTAGCGTATAGGTACGTTATGAGGTTAAAGGCATTGTTCTGAAACTCGTATCCCTTTTGAACACAGAAAACCTGTCACGTTGTTTATTACATCTTTCGGAGGAGAGAAATGTAATAACAGACTGACTGACAGATACAGCAATAAGAAATTTGTATCAGGAGTAATTAAATTTAAAAACCAGTATAAATAATAGTGAAGTGCGATCGGTGTATTAGTACGAAAAGAGGAGTAGAGAGTCAATTACACGTATGTATAATCACAAACTCATACTCACAAGAAATAAACACGTCTTTCACCGTGGGAAGTTCCGGTAGAAAAGTGAGTGATTAATTTGATTGGCTGACACTCAATGACCTAGCGTGCCAAACCCTCTAATTTTACTTATTAATATTATAATTACAATTTTATCTCAATGTAATATAGTTATTTATAATTAAACATTAACTAACAAATGAAATACGAAACGTTCTAGAAAGTTCACTTGTCAGAATGGGCGGCGTAAGCGCAGTGACTCGGTTGATGGAGTCAATCCACTGCTAGCAATAGGAAGTGTAGGTGCGGCAGTATACTGGACTGACTTATCATGTGACAGAAATGTATGAAATTGTTTTGAAATATAGTGCTAGGGAATAATGCTGAAGATTCGATGGGTAGATAGAATAACCAATGGCGGGTGCTAAATAGCACTGAGGAAACAAACATTTTGAAGGATAATATTGGTAAAAGAAGATTAGATTGGTAGGACGCATCTTGAGGCATAATAGAATAGTTCATTTTACAATGGATGAAGAGTGGGAGCCAAAAATTACACAGGGAGACCAACGATTGCCTACAAAAAAGATTCAAATAGATGTACACTGTATTAATTGTACACAGATAAAACATTTGTGCATCATGGACTAGCGTGGAATACTATATCCAACCAGTCTATAAAGTGGAGTCCATAACAGAAACACTAGTTCAATTTTAGTTGCTGAGTGAAATAGTCTTTTTCTCAGGAATGAAAATTTATGTTTTAAAAAGATCTGTCTTCGAATGTCACGTTGAGAGGTGGTGGTCCTATTTTTAGAATTATTTGCTCCATTTTTATTTAGATAATATTGCTTGGATTTATTCCGGAAGGATACTTACAATAATCAAAAACAGAGTCATACTCCGAGAGAACAGAAATTTACCTCCCAACTCCTATCTTCTGATAATTACAAGAGAAAATGAATATAAACAAGATAATACTATTGATATCCTTCCGGAATAAATCCAAACAATATTATACAAATAAAAAGGGAGCAAATAATTCTAAAAATAGGACCACCACCGCTCAACATGTATCACTCGAATTTTGCTGTCGGTTGTTAATGTTCAGGTATTATAAGAATGTGTTGTTATTATCTTCTTTCATAATTACTTATGTCTGAGAGAGTGCGCAAATTTTCATGTTTCGAAGTATAACGAAGTGAAATGAACTACTTGTTTTGTACGTGGTATTAACCGAAAAAAAAATTCTGACGAAGGCCTTACAGAAGCTTAGCTAACACACTACTTAGTTTGAATCATTAGTGCATATCTACTTTAGTCAACATGCCGCTAACTAAATTAATCGGATGTAAAAAGCCTCGAACATGAAGACTAAACGGTAGTCGAGTGAGAGCAGAGCTCCGGACTGATATGATTATCTTATTCTGCGCGCAGTAATTCGGAGTGAAACTATTAACGGGGCTGCAAGGGCAACTCTTACGGTGTAATGGAAAGCAAACAGCGCCATAGTAGTAATATACTCTTAATAGCTGCTTCATTTGCACGCAGATGCGGAATATCCAGTCACTGTAAGTACTTGTACTAGTATCGATTTATCGAACATTTGATCGCATCTACTCTCGTTACAGACCCGCTGCGTATAATAACAGAAGTGGGGTTAACCGCGTGTGCCCGATATACAGCAGCCTAACTTTGTTACGTAATTAACGCTACATGAGCGGAGGCGCATTTTAACGCTGGTTTCATAACATAACAGTTTTTTAATTTCTTTCGTAGTACAAAGTGTAATAGCGTGTCATTAATTTTATTTTCGCCGTTTTAAATTTCTGTGTGGTATGCGTACCAGATGTCACGCTTTTGTGGGTCCTCGTTTTGTTCATCAACCGTACTGTGCACAGAGCACAATATTATTGAATTCTGTTTTGGTTTTAACCTTTTGCATTTATTGGGATCTACCTACCTCTCATCACTACTTACCATGACTGCAAAAGTACTAAAGGCAATGACCCAGCCATCTGTTTTACCATCCGTTGCGTCCCCACAGTCAAAGAGAGAAAATGCAGTGGAGAGGTTTTGTCTCGCACGTCACGAATACAATCTCTCGTTATGCTCTGTTTAGTCGAAACAAAGGGACGTAATCACGGACGATGGTAAATAATGAAGTAACACCCAGCCGCGCTCAGTCAGCAATGAAATTATCCTGTGATAGCAACGTGATCATTTGCCGGCATATTGTGCCCATTGAACACTGACATCCGGCAATTTCGCCGTGAATTATTTAGACCAGAAATTATCCTTGATCATCAATTGCTTGTTCACAGCTTACTTCATCTCACAGCATTATGACGAATATATTCATAAATACGGAGCCTGCAGGTGATCTACTAGGTGACGTGTCAGTGACCGGTGGTCTAGAAAATTAAAACGTACGAAAAGAAACGGAATGTGTAGATAAGTTTTGGATACTACTATCATTCAGGAAGCAATGTTTTAAGAACTGTGTAATTTAAATCGTATATCGACTTTATCACACTGTTAACATTAACTTAAACCCTCTTGAAGAGCGTAGCGCATTGATGTGCCCCTTCTGGGATTCTGAGAGCGCAGCGGTAGTGGATCTACTGTGCCTTACGAATTAATGCGGTTTGCAGTGACCGCGTTTAACGATTTAACCAATGGAATGTTCTTCAGACGGGCATGACTAAGCGCAACAAACGGAAACTGCTGACGACTACAGCAGTTAACCTCACATGTGTTCGTAATTGCGAAAATGATTAAGTAAAAGCTGTAAACTTCGTCAGTGTCAAGAAAATCTATGCGAAACCGGGTCACCAATTCGGTTTTCTCGCTTTTCACAAACAGTTGTATTAATCTATTCTTTTGTTGGTGTTATTATTTAGGTATATCGGTACTTTGCGGTCGAAGCAACGTCTTCGTTCTACATTAATCAATGAGATTCGTGCTCATTTTTTATTAGAGAGAGTGGCTAGAAGTTGTTACAAATTGGAGAAGAAATATATTCATTGCACACTTGTTGCATTTGCGACGATATTGAGGTGTACCAGTTGTTCAATCTCGTTCAAGAAAGAGTTATAAAAGGCAAGACGTATATTTAAAGAAGCGACAATTAGAACGATTAATGACAAGCAACGAACATTTGATCGTTTGTTGAAATCAAGCAAGGTATTTATTCCATTTCCAGAAAGGAAGGATAATGCTGAGGCACTAGACCCCTCAAGAGATGCCAGGTCGTATAGTTGCATATCGCAAAAAAACAGGCTCAATCGAAATTAAGAAAGGTTATGAACTATCTGTAGAGGTCAGAACCCCTTCAAACAAATCAAACAATCAAATTAAACTTGGGAATCAGTAGTCCGTCTTAAAATAAAAATCAATTGTTGTAAATTGGGTTTTTAAGGTAAAAAGAGACTTACAAGGGCAAATAAATCGCCATAAAGCTCTCCTGGTAGATTAAGAATGTGCACAAGAAAGAGATATAACTATGAAAAAACATACGCACCAGTAATATGATACAGTTCAGCCAGGTATTTATTTACTATAGCTGATAAATTTACAGAAGCCTGACTGCCGTTATAAGAAGGATTCATTACTTGGGAAAGGAGTAAGACGGAATTGTAGTCTTTTCCAAGTGTTATTAAATCTGTACATTGACCAAGCTGTGAAAAAAGCAAGGAGAATTTTGCAGAAGGAATTAAAGTATAGGGGAAGGAAATAAAAACTTTGCGGTTTGCCGATGACATAATTCTGTCAGTCAGCAAAAAACCTGGAAGAGCAATTGAACGGAATGGACAGTGTTTGAAGAGGGTATAAGACGAAAACTAACAAGAATGAAACGAGGGTAATGGAATGTAGTGTCAGAAAATAAGGCGATGATGAAGAAATTGGTTTAACTAAGGAAACAATTTACTTGAGCAGTAAAATAACGTACGATGAAGAATGGTAATGATAAAAGTTTTTCTGAAAAAGAGAGATTTGTTAACATCGAATATTAATTCAAGTGTTGTTGTTGTTGTTACGGTCTTTAGTCCGGAGACTGCTTTTTGATGAAGTTCTCCACCCTACTCTATCTTGAGCAAGCCTCTTCATCTCCTCATAAGAGTGGCAACACATATCCATTTGAATATGTTTACTGTATTCGTCTCTAGGTCTCTCTCTCCGTTTTTTACTCCACACACTTGCCTCCAATCCTAAATTTACGATTCCTTGATGTCTAAGGATGTGTCCTACCAATCGATCCCTTCTTTTAGTCAAGGTGTGCCAAAAATTCATTTTCCGCACAATTCTGTTCAGTACCTCTTCATTAGTTACGCGATCTATCCACCTTTCTTCTGTAGCACCGCATTTTAAAAGCCTCTATCTTCCTTCCTGTTTGAAATATTTATCGTCTCTGTTTCACTTCTGTACAAGGCAACAAATGTTTGTAAAGCTTATGGGACTTAACTGCGGGGTCATCATTCCCTAAACTTACAAACTACTTATGAACTAACTTTTAGTAAAGACGGCACAAACATCCACGTCCGAGGGAGGATTCGAACCTCCGACGCGGGTACAAGGCAAAAGTCCACGCAAATGCCTTCAGAAAAGACTTCCTTATACTTAATATTTGACGTTAATAAGTGTACGGGAGTGAAATAAAGACAATAAATAATTCAGACAAGAAGAAAAAAGCTTTTGAAAAGTGTTGTTACAAACAAATGCTGAAGATTAGATGGGTAGAGCGTGTAAGGAAGTACCTCAGAGAATTGGGGAGAAAAGAAATTTCTGGCATATCTTGGTCGACTGGTAGGACACATTCTTAGATATCAAGGAATCGCAATTTAGCACTAGAGGGAAAAGTATAGGGTAAAAATCTCAGAGGGAGACCAAGAGGCGTCTACAGTAAGCAGCTTCAAATGGACGTGGGTTACCGTTCTTCTGAAGAGATGAAGATGCTTGCTCAGGCTAGAGTAGCATGGAGATGTGTATCAAGCCAGTCTCCGGGCTGAAGACCAATACAACAACAGCTGATAAATATGACTTAGACATCGATTACTGTGACAAAGTGACAGCTAATTTTGAAGGCCACATGGAAATCACTGCTGGAACATTATCTGGATAAAGATCTAAGTAAGTTTTAAATGTTACTGGGTTCAAAGCCGACCACTGTGTTCACCACAAAAATCATGGAAAAAAATATTAGTTATAGCAGTTTACGTAGTGACATGCTGTCTTTTTTACAAATAAAATCTGCAATGAAAATTGCATTTAAAGAGAAAATGGAGGAACAATTTTGTTGTTCGATATAATAGTTTAGGAAAGCAAGTAAAGAGCAATGGAATGCACGGACTTTGTAGACGGACCAGATGTATTTTATAAATCATTTATTACAAAAATATAACATGGAAGACTGTCATATTGTATTTAGTCTTCTAAAGAACAACCAAGTATTAACCCTTTCGTGACCAGTGGGACATAAGTGTTCTGCATACGAATTTGTGTTCCAGAGTTTACACGGATATAAAAATCCCACATCTGTGTGGTGCTTCCATCTAGTGTTGAAAGCATCGACATTCTGGAACCAACTAGCTTGTTTGGCGTCTACTGTATGTGTTATCGCATAGTATGCTTCATGTTTTTGCATTTTATGTACTATTTTGTCTTGCTTGAGACATAACTGTAGTAAAGATATTTATTATTTTCTTTAGTTTTTTTGGTAGAAATATACAGATTTGTGCACATATTGCAAATCACTTGCAGTTCGTGTTTTCCTTATGGCCAGCATGTGTACCGAATTTCTATTGTGCCCTCTGTTCATATTTGTGTATAAATGTTTATATGTATGAATATATTTTTTACTCGATTCTGTAATATTATTTGATTTCTCTCGATCTGATATTCAATGGAAAAAAAGACATATTGTAGATGGATCCTTGTTACTATTACATAATGTAAACCACGACATTGCATTCAGCTGTTTGGTTGGAAACTAAGAAGATAAATACGACACTCGCCAGAAGACACAAAGAGAATCAATTATGTAACTTTCAGTAATATTTCCTGTTTCTACAAACGTCGAGATTGACAGAAGAATAAAATTTTGACTACTTGTTTTTTCTGCCTGATGATGAAGTGTTGAGTCTGAAGACGAATGTGATGAAGAGGCAGCAGAAGAACTTATAGCAGTTGATAACTCAAATGTGAGACAGGAATACGTGCAAATGACAGCGAGAACTATAAAGAGATGGGGAATGCATTCATCACAATAAAAACAGACCAGGAGTTTCTTTCGTTCCTGGTGATATGTTGGAAAACATTTACCAAAAAGGAGCGCAAGGAGGCGATGCAGACAGCGCAAGACACGGAAGCAAGAGACAAGTACAAATTTCATGTGTAGCTACCGAAAAGTAACACTGTGTAACCAGTCATGTTTTGAAAAAAAAAAAAAAAAAAAAAAAAAAAAAAAAAAAAAAAAAAAAAAAAATTCGCCGCGATGGAATAGCCTAGCGGTCTAAACCGCCTCGCTGCGGAGCGCGCGATTGCTCGCCGTGGAGGTTCGAGTCCTCCCTGGGGCATGGGTGTGTCTGTTGTTGTCCTAAGGTTAGTTTACCTTAGTTTAAGTAATTCATAAGTTACGGACTGATGACCACGCAGTTTGGTCCGATAGATTTACAAACATTTGAACATTTGAGCAATGTGTTTTTACCTCTGCAAAGTCTTTGAAGATATTGCAATACTTAATTTGATGCTGCAAACATTTGAAAAATTTCACAAAAATGTTATACTCTGAATAAAGAAATTTGTTTGTCACATCTACATCTACATAAATACTCTGCAAATCACATTTAAGTGCCTGGCAGAGGGTTCATTAACCACTTTCATAACTTTTCTCTACCGTTTCATTCTCTAATAGCGCTCGGGAAGGAAGAACACCTAAATCGTTCCGTTGTCGATCTGATTTCTCTTATTTTATTGGGATGGTCATGTCTCCCTAAGTAGGTGGGTGCTAGCAAAATATTTTCACATTCAGACCTAAAACTCGGTGATTGAAACTTCGCAAACAGATCACCCGGCAATGAATAACATCTTTCTTTTAATGATTTCCACCCCAATTAGTGCAATATTTCCGTGACGCTTTCCCCCCCGTAACGTGATAAAACAAAACGAATTGCCCTTGTCTGAACCTTCTCAATATCTTCCGTCAGTCCCACCTGGTGAGGGTCCCACAAGGGGCAACAGTACTCCAGGAGAGGACGCACAAGTGTGATGTAGCCAGTCTCTTTGGTGGAGCTGTTGCATCTTCGAAGCGTTCTGCCAATGAAACGTAACCTTTGATTCGCCTTCCCCACAATATTTTATGTGTCTTCTCTCCAGTCAAAGTTGTTCGTAATTGTAACTCCTAGGTATTTGATAGAATTTACGACCTTAAGGTTTGACTGATTTATCGTGTAATTGAAGTTCAGCGGATTTCTTTTAGTGGTCATGAGTATTACTTCACACTTTTCTTTATTTAGTGTCAATTGCCAATCTTCACACCAAGTAGAAATTTTGTCTAAATCGCTTTGCAGTTGCTTTTGATCCTCTGTTGACTTCACTAACCGACAAACGACAGCATCATCCGCGAACAGTCTAAGGGAGCTATTCAGATTGTCTCCTAAATCGTTTATAAACACGAGGAAGAGTAGGGGACCTACAACGCTTCCCTGTGGAACGCCAGATATCACTTCTGTTTTACTCGATGACTTACCGTCAATTACAACGAACTGTGTCACAGTCATGGTACTAATATTCTTATTTGTACAAATTCTAATCCCTACTAAAAGAACGTTGATTCCCTAAATTTACCCCTCATCGGTCCCACTTAAAATAATTGTAAAACTATAAGTAACAGGCGAAATTTAGAAACATAGCCTTACTCATTACCCATTCCAAAAGCAGAAAAGCAGTTGTTACTGTAATATGCAAAATTTTAAAGAAAGGGTTAAATTATGAAATGGACCTAAAGGAAAATTTGCTATGAAGTATGTCCCGAAAAGAGAAACCTTGCATGCTGAAGTAGATACTAGACCAGATTTATCATTTAAATTGGAGCGGTCAGTTGGTTTAATAATAACCCAGGAGTATCCCAATGGCAGCCTATAAACAAAATGACGCTATTTTTAAAGGGAACAGATGATTTAGCAATTCCATGGAACAGCAGGAAACAATAAACAGTAGCTCTCTCGACGACTGAAATAGACTACGTAACATTGGCCTGTCATGGGCACAGGGTTGGTTATGAGCATGGACGAGCTATGCCACCATCGAGAGCAGCAGGTTTCAAATATCAGTAAAACTTTAAACTTTAACATCATTTGAAATTCGTAACATTTGTAGTTGAGTGTCCGTGTGTTTGTGGACTTGTGTGTTTGAATTGCATAAAAATCAGCAGTTTCATTACAATCTTGATGAATGTTTGAACACTTCACCTTAAAACCAAGAGGAAGGATCACGTAAAACCCTTATTCAGGAAATATGACGTCATGAAAATGACTTGCGCGTGGAACTACTACATCATGTGACAGTATTGCACATCATCTCCTAAATCAATGTACTGATTTCAACTAAATTTGGTGCAGATATTCCTTACCGTGAGGGAAGAATTGATGTAAGGGTAAGAACCATCTACCACACAATTGTTCACAAGATATGAGGTCAAAAATAATGTGAAACATGATAAATCGCCCACTCGCGCGAAATGTTTATTTGTAATGTTACGATCTTTACGATATTTTGCACGCTTGACACCAGTGTCAGATTTCGTTGCCGACGCCGCTCTCCAGTTTTATTATAATACTGATGTAATTTTGCACCCTATAGCTTCCAAACAAGAAGAACATCGCTGCCTACACAAAATTTCTCAAATTGCATGACGTTAGTAACTGCGACGAAATCCTAAACCAGCGAGCACAGAATAACATAGAGATGCCTTACAATAACAAGGAAATGAAGCCGGCTGAGAGCGCGATACCCATCCAACATGGCGGCCGAGCGCCACCCGGCCACAGCTGCGAGCACAGGGTAGTTCATTGAGTTCGCTGTCTGTTAATTCCTTTTTCATATATTTTAAGGCGTTCCTTTTTGACGATCTATTTTTGCCATAAATAATTAGAAATTTCAGCTAGGGATAACAAATCATACTATTATATAGCACATTTTTACTGTGTCTGTCCCTTTAACCTTTTATAACTCGAGGAGTATCGAACGTATCGGCATGCGGTTTCTTTTAATTTATTCTTTAGAATCCTGGGATAATCTTAGGCTATATTTAATGTGAATACGAATATATGAAAAAAACTAAAATAAGAATCGTAACGTAGAATCTTTTACCGTTTCTGCATTTTAGTCAGCTCTGGCACCTAAACTATAATAGTTAGGCGACTGTACTTAGTATAAACTTGCAGAACTCACAAACATCTACAAAAAACATGCGAGAGCATGTGTTTAACTTTTAAGAGTGAAACCACATTTATCATTTTTCTCTTATAAATCACTGGCGCCATATGACTTCAGACTACAGATATAGTAATTATGGGAGATCTGTAAATTTTTTTTAATTGACGTGAGTTCCATAATTCTATACTATATACTTTGGCGCAGGTCTCATAGTTTAGGCTGTGCTATAAAAGTCACGAAAGTGAGGAAATGGTAAACCATTCTGCGTTATTATTCTTATTTCAATTATTTCTCATTTTCGTATTAGCATTTAATGTAGCCTACGTTGAACACAGGATTATAACCGAAGAAATTGAAAGAAACCGCATCACGATACGTTCTGCAGTTCTCGAGTTAAAGTAGTTTAAAGTTTACCCGTCCAAAGACGGGGCGGTTCAGCTAGTTAGTAATAAAATAAATAAAAACTGTTAAGTCATAATGATTGTATTCCGAAAATTGTATCCCAAATTTCAAATATTTATCAATATTGGTCACAAAGTACAAGGTGAGTGGGCAACAGACTCTGTGATAGCTTGTGAACAAACTTGCTGAAAGTAACGTGTAGAATTCGAAAAGTTCCGCTGCTCTATTGTTTCCAAATTTGTGAGAGAATCAGGGGATCTATAAAAAAGTTGTTTAAATAAAAAGAAAAGTTTATTTCATTATCCACAACTTTTTCGCTGACGAAAACTTCATGACCACGAAACAAAAAAGTGGCAGGCGACTAACTTTTTCATGGCACAATTTTTGTTTCATATAAAAGTAATAGTTTCAATTATTATTTTTATACAAACACATATTGTACTTCCTAAGAACACAGCTCCGTTCCTTCAGTATTCACCTGTCTACGTGAAAAATTTGGTAATTTTTTTCCTATCCTAAGGGGTTCAAATGACAGTGTAATTACGCCGAGCGCCACTTGAAGAACTATGCATTTATCGGCCCAGCTCCGTTTCTACACCCAACCAAGATGGCTGCCGGGCTTCACTGCCTGTACGCTGATATAGGTGGTATAGCCTTTCTATGTTATTCTGTGCTCGCTGTCTTAAACCTGCTCATTCCTCCAACAATTGCGACGTAACCGTTCAACTTGCGTTGCGTCACAAACGTTTCCAGACCTACAGAAAGTTTCGTATGGTGCATATAAAGCATTACCTTGTTATCTAGGCGTTTGGTGTAACTTCTTGTAACTCAGGATCTGGATTCTCAATACTACAGAAACAACTGGATTGTGTTGAATACGAGCAGCTGGACTGAATTATTGTTTACACTATTGGTTTGAAACTATGAAGAGCAGTACCAGGCAAATTTGAAACAGTAGATTATTCAAACACTTTAAATAAAATGCATATGGACAATAATCACTTTTAAAAAAGAAATGTCAACGAGCTGACGGGTATAGTGACTGCCTCGAAATCTGTTTAAAAACTGCACCCACGTCCTCTGAGGGCCGCCTTTGTATCAACATGTCCTGCATTCAAAAAATTCAAATGTTTGTTAAGCTTATGGGACTTAACTACGGGGTCATCAGTTCCTAAACTTACAAACTACTTATCAACTAGCTTATCCTAAGGACGGCACAAATATCCATGCCCGAGGGGGGATTCGAACCCCCGACCGTAGTGGCTGTGCAGACCGTGACTGGAGCGCCTCAGTCCCCTCGGCCACCGCGGCCGGCTGTCCTGCATTGTTACAGTTGTTAGAAGCATGAAAATATTAATCTTACAATCAGTTATATTAATCTTAATAACATCTGATACTTTTTAAAACAAGCTTAGGCCTAATCTGTCTTTATCTCATCTTAATATATATAAAAATTGAGTGTTTGTGTCTATATTTCACTCTGAAGCCAAAACTACACATCGCAAACAAATAGTGTTTTTATGTCGTAGTAGGTATCAGTCTCCCATAGTGCACTATGGTGGTAGAGGGTTGATAACGATAAGGGGGTGGAAGATATATAAAATTCTACATGTGGGTGTCAATAGTTTGCTCTTCAGCAAAAACTACACAGTGGAGACGAACGATCACTTTATGTTGTTGTAGTACAAGTGTCCCGTTGTACACCATAACAGTTCGGTGTCGATAGCTATAAAAGGGTGGAAGTTATAGTGGTCGAAAAATTCGGACTAAAGACCAGCGATGACTTTTGATACTATAATAACAAAGCGGTTATATACAGCGAAACATGATGCACATTCTTCAGTTGTTTTTCTGCAACAAGCGTACGAATAAAGAAAAGTATGTGCATATTGCAGTTTGAAAAGAAAGAACTTTCGCGTTCTCGATCCGTTTCTAAAAGACAAAAAACGGCGCTAAAAGATGAATCTACAACCGATAGATACTTGAAACTTGTAGACGTTGTTTATCTTACACAGTAGGTATCAGCGATTTTTCTATATCCCCATCCTGTCCGGCGACGTCTCATGCCGCGACCAGGTGGGCGGGGTAGTCTCCGACCCCCTTGCGAACGGTTGGTAACAGACGTCAGGGAATGCGAGGTACCACAAGGTGGCCGACAGCCGTATATTAACGAGCTTCAGGTATACCCATTTTCGTATAGAGAAATCAATGAGAAAATTCAATCCCTAAAAAGGGGGAAAGCAAAAGGACCGGATAAGATTCCTGTAGAAGTGCTACAACATTTAGCTCCAAAGTTGGTTCCAGATTTAGCTGAACTGTATAATCAATGTTTAATACAGAGGGAATATCCTAGGTGTTGGAAACTAGCTCATGTTGTTATCTTGAGCAAAGTAGAGGACAGAGGCCCTTTAAATCCCAAATCGTACAGACCAATTTGCCTTCTCGATATACTGGGGAAGCTTCTTGAGAAATTACTCTCTGACAGATTGGCGAGTCATCGAGTACTATGTGGTCTGAATGAGTGGCAGTATGGCTTCCGGAGGGGCATTCCACGGAGGACGCCATAAATCAGGTGGCCAGGCTTGTCCACTCATCGGAATGTACATATGTTACCGGGATCATGATTGATATAGCGGGGGCTTTTGATAACCTTTGGTGGCCGGCGCTCTTTTCCCGCTTAAAGGAAATGGAGTGTTCCGGCTCACTATATGGTTGTCTCAGAACCTACTGCGAGGAGAGACTTGTGGAGCTGGTGTCCCCAGGTGGAACCGTCTCAAAGAGGATAACCAAGGGTTGCCCTCAGGGCTCCGTTCTTGGTCCAGTTTTCTGGGATATAAATATGGAGCCGCTGCTGAACAACTTGCAGCAAGAGGCGGGGATACTGGGGGCAGTAGCCTATGCTGACGATCTTCTCGTTCTGGTTCAATCAAACTCAAGACGTCAGATGGAGGACAGAGCCTCTGTGGCCCCGGAAATAATTCAGAGCTGGTGCAACAAGGTAAAACTATCAGTTGCACCAGGAAAGTCCAATTACATGCTGTTCAAAGGATATTTGCAAAGAGACCCAATCATAAGACTTGCAGGCGAAAGAATTGGCCGGCAAACAGTTGCCAGATACCTGTGTGTCTATCTCGACCAGAGACTCCACTTTGATGCTCATATCGAGCGAGTTGCAAATAAAACCTTAGCATTGTATAACAAAATAATTTCAATAGGACAGAGGAGGTTCCATCTGCCTCCAAGTGTAACCAAATTGTATCATAACAGTTTACTCGCCTCGATTATGGGCTACGGTGCGAGCTCCTGGGCTCATAGGCTCAGACTGGTCAGGCCCTCGTTGACTGTCAAAAGGGTACAAAGGAATATCATAATTAGATATGGGATAATGGGGCTTTACCCTATTGATTTAAAAATTAGGAAAAGGGCGGCGGTCTATTGGTTGAAAAGACACGACTTCATTCAAGTAGAAAGGATAATTGGGAGGGTCTGTGAAAATGAAAGAGAAATTAACGAAGCCATTAACGATATTTGGCAATGGGACTGGGATTCATCTGAAACAGCCAGGCGCGTACACTCCTTCCTACCATCAGTGAGAGAAAGGATGAAGTTAAAATTTCTTCCATCCAAAGGATTAGTGCACTTTTTGACAGGTCACGGACCCTACCCGGTGCACTTGCACCGAATAGGGAAACGACCTGATGCAGTTTGTGAATGTGGTGCTGAGATAGGCAGCCCGGAACACGTAATCTTTGAGTGCCCAGTACACGCACGAGTTGCCTCTGTAGAGAGGCAAGCCATACCTACCAGGGACATCTATGAAATAATAAGGAAAGATGAGTTAGTAGAGATCCTCATTATACTGACTGAGAAAGTATCAAACCACGCGCAGCAGATCTATCAAGGATAGTCTGCTGCGGAACAACAGGAGAGAAAAGCAGTGTACGCCTCTATGAGGCAGCAATATACTGCGTACGTAAAATCGGATTGACATCACCATCCCTGGCATCTGGACGGCTAACGTCGGTTTGGCACCACGGATGGAACAGAATATGACCGGAAGGTTAGTTGAGGCAAGGAGTGAAGAGCTGGACGACTTCCCCGCCTTACGTGAGCAAGGTATAAGAGAGAAGTCACTGAATAAGTTCTCTGGTGTTGGCTGCCTCGCTACTTTCCAAATCCAATCTAGACTAGAAATCCAGTGGTGCAAAGGAGATGGATAGTGTAAATCAGTGCACCACTAGTAGAAGTAGTGTAATTTACTTTGTTTTATAAATGTAACAATCTGATAAATTAATATGAGTTGCAGTGGTTACGTTAGTAAGTAGGCCCCGCCCACGTCCACGTCGTAGGGATGGGTACTGGCCTCCCTTCAGGAGGCTTGCTAAGAGGCGGGAATTATACTTAGAGTTGTCATTAACTTATTACTAACAACCAAACAATTTGTAATGTATAATAATTGAGTGTAAAGGTCTGTTTTAGTTATCCAGGTAACAGACCTAAATTGTTATTGTAATTGTAAAAAAAAAAAAAATGTAAAAATATTCCTATCCTTAATGTGGTGAAATAGGGGATGAACGGTTGCTACACTGCTGTTAAGGCAATTTTGAAGCTAGAAATACAAATTTTGGATTTAGATTTTTGTTTGGCATTTTAAAAACACTTGTTTCGATATTCTTGGACATTCAACCATTAAGCGGGTGAAATAAGGGAAAATCTTTTAAGGGTGCTACTAAGACTATTTTGATGCTAGAAATGTGAAATTTGGATTTGGTACCATGGTTAGAATTAAAAACCAAAATGTTTTTCAGGATATTTTGAAATCTGCCATCAATGGTGCAATAGGCGGTGGCAACTTGTATCAAAATACTTGCTTAGGAAAACATTTTTAAAGCTAAATCTATGAAAATGTATATTTAGAAGTAGAAACAACCAGCTGTGGCGGAGCGGCCGAGCGTATTAAGGCGCTATGCTCCGATGGCTGTCATTGCGGTCATGGAGAGGGATGCGCAGAACGGCTGAAAACTGGGCTGCCTTTGTTGGTGACGCCGACTATAGTTTATAATTAGTTTTTAAGTTTAGTGACTGATGACCCCATAAGCTTAACAAACATTTGAACATTTTTTTTGTAGAAACAACCAATGCAGACCATCCACTACGCGTTCAAAGCAGCGGGAATTAAGCTAGTCCTTCAAAAACATTTAAAACCTCGTAAACTTTTCTAGTAACTGAAAATATACTTAAAATGAAAAGCAACGATGAACATTACGTTTATCATAATAATTTCTGGGTATAAGGCCCGCCGGGTATCCAAACACTATTTTATTTTACACCCAGTCGAGTTTCGACACTTCTGTGCCATCACAGTGGGTTTTATGTTTATTTATTCCTGTTAAAATAAAATTCATTGATTTTACTAATGTACTATGTGTAAATTTAGGACTAAATGTACTATTTTGGTTTTCACCTTGTTCTACATAGTTACGTACTGTTAGCGATGTCATCTGCAAAAAAAAAAAAAAAAAAAAAAAAAAAAAAAAAAAAAAAAAAAAAGGCTACTTCTAGCGTGAGAACGTAAATTTGGTAAGCTGGGATATTTCGACTTTCCGCCCAGTGCGTAATGCCTTACGGTATTGTGAAAAAGATGAAAATGAAGCACTGTAGATTCTCACGTTCGCTGCATCTTTTCAAAATAACGTATATTCTTACTAACACGCACGAAACTTTTAAAGCTCTTAACAGAAGCGGAAATTCTTATAATGCAGAAACAAAGTTAAATAATAAGTATCATATGAGTGCCTTGCAGTTCCTATACCTATAGAAACAGTACTTCTAAAAATATTTACTACCCATCACATAGCAGAGGTTTCTGAATGCAGATATTGTGATGAGACAGCGTTTAGACGTGAAATGATTTAAAGCATCCTCTCTTAACATTTCCTGTCCTTCGGATCTCTCATTAATACTATTGGTATTGATATTCTTCTTTCCATACATCTAGATCTACATAAATACTTTGCAAGTCAGATTGAAGTTTATGGCAGAGGGTTCATCGAACCGCTTTTATGATAGTTCTCTACAGTTCCACTCTCTAATAGCTCGCGGGAAAAAGGAACACATAAATCTTTCCGTTTTCGATCTGATTTCTCTTATTTTATTTTGATGATCATGTCTTCCTGTATAGGCGGATGCTAACAAAATGTTCGCTTTCGGAAGAGAAAGTTGGTGAAAGAAATTTCGCAAATAGATCTCATCGCAACGAATAACGCCTTACTTTTAATGATTTACACCCCAACTCACGCATCGCTTCTGTCACAAACCCCCCCCCCCCCCTTTTCATATCACGGTAATACAAAACGAGCTGCTCTTCTCTGAACTTTCTCGAAATCGTCTGTGAGTTCCATCTGGTGGGGATTCCAAAACACACAGCAATACTCCAGAATAGGACGCACAAGTGTGGTTTAGGCCGTTACTTTAGTAGAACTGTTGCATTTTCTAAGTGTTTTGCCAGCGAAACGTAGTCTTAGGTTCGCTTTCCCAACAATATATTCTGTGTGTTCATTGCAATTCAAGTTGTTCGTAATTGTTACTCCTAGGTATTTAGTTCAATTTACGTATTGTGTATTTGATTTATCGTGTAAATCAAGTTTAACGGATTTCTTTTAGTAGTGACTTTACACTTCTCATCATTAAGGGCCAATTGCCATGTTTTTCACCATGCTGATATCTAAACCATTTTGCAGTTGCTTTTGATCTTCTGGTGACTTTACTAACCGATAAATGACAGCATCACCCGCGAACAGTCTAAGAGAGCTACTCGTATCGTCTCCTAAATCTTTTATAAAAATAAGGAGCAGTAGGGGCCCTAAAACTTCTCTGGGAAACGCCAGATAATACTTCTATTCTACTCGATTACTTTCCGTCAATTACAACGTACTGTGTCCTTTCGGACAGGAAATCACGAATTCACTCGCACAACTTTGACGATAGTCCATAAGAACGCAGTTTGATTGGAATACGCATGTGAGGTACATTGTCAAAAGCCTTCCTAAAATCTAGAAATACAGAATCAATTTGACATCCCTTGTCGATGGCACTCATCACCTGATGCGTGTAAACAGGTATCAGTGTTTCTCAAGAATGATACTTTCTGAAGTGTTGACGATGGGTCGATAGGTCGTTCTCTTCGAGGTAGTTCATAATATTTGAAGAACCTATATGTTCTAAAATCTTGCTGCAAACCGACGCCGATTAATATAGGCCTGTAATTTTGCGGGTCACTCCCATTGCCTTTCTTGAATATTAGAGTGACCCATGCAACTTTCCAGTCTTTGGGTACGGAACATTGGTTGAGCGAGCGGTTGTATATGATAACTAGGTATGGGGCTATTGCATCAGCATTCTCTGAAAGGAAACTAATCGGTATATAATCAGAACCGGGAGATTTACTTTTGCTGATTTAAGTTGCTTTAATACACCAGTGGTATCAACTTCTAAATTCCACATGCTGAATGCTGTTCTTGGTGCGAATTCTGGAATATTTTCTTCGTCTTCTTTCGTGAAGGAATTTCGGAAGGATGTGTTAAGCAATTCTGCTTTAGCAGAACACTTCAGTAGCATCACAGTCACTATCGCGTACTGAAGTTTTACCGCTGGTATGCTTTACATACGACCAAAAGTTCTTAGGATTCTCCACCAATTTACGTGACAGGGTTTCGTTGTGGAAATATTGTAAGATTCTCGCATTGAACTTCGAGTTTCTGTACAAGACTGCCAGTCGTGAGCATTTTGTGTCAATTTATATTTGGCACGTTTTTTTTTTCTTTTCTTATACAAGAGTGTGTACCACGACGATTCAGACCCCTCTTTTATTAATTTGTTCGGTATAAATCTGTCAATGGTTGTCGATATTATTTCTTTGAACTTAAGCCACATTGATCTGCACTAACATTGTTAGTTTCGAAAGACTGGAGATTCTCACCCAGGAAAGCTACTTATTTTAATAGCTGTAATTTTCGTTTATTTTTGGTAGATTTGGAAAATCTGATATTCATTTTCGTTACAACTCTGATCACTAATCCCTGTGTCTGTTTTGATGCTCTCAATCAGCTCCCGATTATTTGTTGCTAAGAGGTCAAGTATATTTTCACAATAATTTACTATTCTAGTGGATTCATGAACTAATTGCTGGAAATAATTTTCGGAGCATGGGGTCAGTACGATTTAGCACAATGTTTTATGCTTGCCTCCGGTTTTAACCATGTTATTTTTGCCAACATAAGGTGGTTCAGTTAAAGTCGCTACCAATTGTATGCTTGGGGAACGTTTTTGAAATTTGCTCCAAGCTTCCTTTGAACATTTCTGCAATCGAATCATCTGAGTTAGGGGTCGGTAAAAAGAGCCAATTATTAATTTCTTCTTGTTGTCAGGTTCAGCCTCCACTCATACCAACTCACAGGAACTATATACTTTAATTTGGCTACAAGATTAACCCGCTTGTGACAGCAATAAATATTTCAACACCTATTTTATTCAATCTATCATTTCTGAACACCATTTGCCCCTTCCTAAAAATTTCTTGTTTTAACCAGCTTTCGATACCTATAATGATTTGATATTCTGTACTTCCTATTACCGCTTGTAAGTCTTGAACCTTCCCCACACAGCTACGACAGTTATCAACTGTTGGACCAATGATTTGTAGATATGTGTTCGCCCTATCTTTGACCTATACCGTTTTTTGGTGTCGCACAAGTCCAAAGTGCGCGCCACCTACTTTCGCCGCGCGCCGCCATGCACGCACGGCGCGGCGTTCTTACGTCAGCCACGAGCGCCCTCTGTTAGAACTCCGCTCTTGGCCACCACTGAACGATATCGTTCACTTGGGACTGAGATAGGAACCAGTTAACACTTCGAAATCAGATAGGCACCAGTGAAGACTTGGCTATCGGATAGGCACTAGGCCGGCCTCTAGCTCAACTGTGTATCAGCAGTCTGCAGTACTGAGCTATGTAAAAGTTAAGTATTGTATAAATTCTGTGCAATATATATCTCGTTCTAATTTACTCTAGTGTTTCTAGTTTCTGCTGTCCCACTGGCTGCTCACCTCCGTACCTGCGCAAGCGTGCCTCCCTAATTCCTGTGTCGGTATTTCTACTCGGCCACCGACACCTACGACGGAAACGAG
This sequence comes from Locusta migratoria, assembly GCA_026315105.1. NCBI lineage: Eukaryota > Metazoa > Arthropoda > Insecta > Orthoptera > Acrididae > Locusta > Locusta migratoria. The sequence continues at coordinate 272,793,651 of CM048744.1, read as the reverse complement.
ACACAAAAGCGGCGACGAGGCTGGGACACAAAACCGTTTGAAACTGAAACCGTTCCTGTGTGTTCCTGATGGCCCTCTAACTTAAAAACGCCCAGTCCACGCCACACAGCTCCCGCTACCCGTGTAGCCGCTTCCTGCGTGTGGTAGATTCATGACCTATTCAGCATAACCCGGAACCCCACCACCCGATGGCGCAAGTCAAGGAATCTTGATCTACATTAAGAAAAGTTATTAAAAATCCAGGAGCATGTGCATCATGTCAGATTTGCTCCTCTGATAATAAAGTTAAAACAATATGGAATATTATTAAAAGGGAGACAGGGCAACCAAGAGCATAGGAAGAGGGTGTTACCATCAAAACAAATGAAAACTTTAGTAACAAAAAGTCAGAAGTTGAAAACATTTTTAATGACTATTTTTTAAATGTTGTAGAGAAAATAGGATCTAAATGTTCATTAGAAGTAATAAGACAGTTAATGCAAGAGGCCATACTTGCACAATTTGATACAATTGAAATTCCACCCACCTTTCCTTCAGAAATTAGGAAAATGATAAACTCTCTCAAGAGTAAAAGATCACATGAAATCGATGGCATTTCCAGCAGGTTATTAAAAGCTTGTTCCCAAGAAATGAGTAGGATTCTTAGTCATACACGTAATAGCTCTTTAAAGCAGGGTATTTTCCCAGATAGACTGACATATGCTATCGTTAAACCTTTGCATAGAATAGGGGATACGTTTGATGTCAACAACTACCTCCCCATCTTACTTCTGACAGCTTTATCCAAAATCTTTGAAAAAGTTATGTTCAAATGTTTGTAAATCTATCGGACCAAACTGTGTGGTCATCAGTTCGTAGCTTACAAACTACTTAAACTAAGGTAAACTAACCTCAGGACAACACACACACACACACACACACACACCCATGCCTCAGGGAGGACTCGAACCTCCACGACAAGCAACCGCGCGCTCCGCAGTGAGACGCTTCACATATTAGTAAAAATAAAAATCTAACAAAATATTAGTTTGCTTTTCAAAAAGCTTTTCAACAGAAAATGCTATATATACCTTCACAGATGAAATATTAAATGCTTTGAATAACCGGACACCACCAGTTGGGATTTTTTGTGACGTCTCAAAGGCTTTTGACTGTGTAAATCATGGAATTATTCTAGATAAGATTAAGTATTTTGATATGATTGGGACAGTGCACAAACAGTTTAAATCATACTTAACTGGATGAGTGCAGAAAGTTGAAATAAGAAGTTCTCATGACATAGAAGTAACAAGTAATTCCTCTAATTGGGGAGTTATCAAAAATGGGGTCCCACATGGTTCAGTCTTGGGTCCTTTGCTGTTCTTAATATATATTAATGACCTGCCATTCTATATTCACGAAGATGCTACTTCTTTTTGCTGATGATAGAAGTGTAGTTATCAAGCTTGACAAACAGGAATTAACTGATGAAATTGTCAATGATGTTTTTAAGAATATTTTGAAGTGGTTCTGTACAAATGGACTCTCATGAAACTTTGATAAAACCCAGTATATACAGTTTTATACAGTAAATGGCATGACACCATTAATAAATTTAGACTTTGAACAGAAATGTGTAGCTATGGTAGAATATTGTGAAATTTTAGATGTTTGTATTGACGAGGGTTTGAATTGGAAGAAACACATTGAAATCTGCTGAAACGTTTGAGTTCAGCTACTTACAGTATCAGGGTGATTGCAAAATTTGGTGATATGCATCTCAGTAAATTAGCTTACTATGTCTGTTTTAATTCATTGCTTTCATATGGGATCATATTCTGAAGCAATTCAACATTGAGTAAAAAGTATTCATTGCAGAAAAAAATGTAATCAAGCTAATTGCTGGAGCTCATCCAAGATCATCCTGCAGACATTTATTTAGAGACGTAGGGGTCTTCACTGTAGCTTCACAATCTATATACATTCACTAATGAAATTTGTTATTAATAATCCGTTCCAATTCAAAAGTAATAGCAGTGTGCATAGCTACAACAGTAGGAGAAAGGGTGAAATTCACTATTCAAGGTTAAATCTATCTTTGGCACAGAAAGGGGTGAATTATGCTGCCACAAAAATCTTGGGTCACTTAACAAGTAGCATAAAAAGTCTCACAGATAGCCAAGTGGTATTTAAAAAAAGTAAAAGGAATTTCTGAATGGCATCTCTTTCCACACTTTAGATGAATTATTAGATAAAATACATATATAAAAAAAATTAAAATCAAAATAAAAATCCTTAAAATATTGACAGTCATGTACAGACACCATTTACTAAAGTGACACGTTCCACATCATTACGCAATGTCGTATATATGATCTATGGAACAAGTATTAATCTATTTTAATCTAATCTACTGCGGTTATCAGTTCCTAGACTTACAAACAAATAAAATTAACTAATGCTAAAGATAACACACATCCATTCCTGAAGGGGGAGTGTGTTTCTTTCCGACTGACATAAAAAGCTGCGGATGCTGCTGTCTTCTTGTACATTGACTCTGCACGCTTGCTGTTTCATTTGATGGTGTTGCTGTTAATCACAAAGTAGACTGAGCGAGGGCGGGAGGTGGCTTGGCGCGGTACTCACGTGAGGACGAAGAGGCCGCGCATGTAGTCTTCCATGCTCTCTGGCAGGTTGACCATGCACACGCCGATGCCGCGCAGCTGGTCGCGCAGCACCTGAAACACCATGGCCGACGTCTGTTTACCCCGGTACAGGTCCGTTGCTGATAGTCGACGTTCCAGTATGACACTAGAATCACGTAAGTGGAAACTAAAGCTATTTTCATAGTCTACGGCAGTGGTTCCCAAAATATGGGCAACACCTTATGGAGACAAGGCCTCACAACAGTCCGTTTCACGTCACACCGGTAGGGCGCGATCGCAAGCTGACTGGCTGGCCGCTACGAGGCAGTGGGCTGTGTTCCAGCAGCCAGCCAGTCAGCTATCAATCGCGTCAACTTGTGTTACGTGACACGGAATGTTGTGAGGACTGTGTCACATTATATGTTCAGGTGTGTCGTCAGACTGTATACAAGAAAATGAAAGTGTGCTACTTAAGTTTTATTATTTTCATGGTAATACGTTTCATCCTGTAAGTAAAACAAACAATTCAGTTTTACAGCTTAATAATTTAAAATGCTAATACATTTTTACAGATTAATATTTTTTGTTGGAAGCTTTCACGAACTGATATTGTTACATTTACCCCAGTCAAAGTTTTTTCTTTATGCCAAAGCATTACTTAAATCTGGTTCTTGGTTTAAAAGATACTTTTCGATAATTCCTTAAGAATTATTGAATGATTTCACTGCCATTTGCCTGTATAGTTTTACTCTTTTTATCACAATCCGGATTTTGCCTTCTGAGCCATTTTCAAGAGTACAGTTAGTCGAATGAATAGATACTTGTATCTAACAAAGTTGTCAGTTTTGAGAATAATAGGTTTTTATCTGGACAACCATATGATCGTCAATAAGTAAATGACGATTCACATTGTTAAGCATATGTAAAACTATTACTCTAAAAAAATGACGATTAGTTACCTATATTTATCTATTAATGTGACTAATTGTACACTTGAAAATGGCTCTAAAGGCGAAATCCGGGTTGTGATTAAATAATGAAATAATACAGTCAAATGGCGGTGAAAATATTCAATAACTATTGCATTACTGTGACTCATGTGTACAATAAAATACTTAATAATGGTTATAGTTAAGAAATTCATTTGTAAAAGAAAATTGTAAAAAGTCACTACAGTGAATGATGAAAACTGATGGGAACTATCACGTGAGTCTTTTGTGATTGGTTCAGAGTAGGAAAATATGGAGCACTACACTATGGGTTAGAATGAATTAATGTATTTCTCAACCACTTAATTCGACAAGCATACATTTTCTAGTTTATTTTCTATTTAATCAATATAGAAGCTAACTTTCTGTGGGAACTGATTTATGCCAAAAACCATCAAGTTTCAATGAGATATGGAAAGTATCATTATCACCAAGACTTACAAAATTCACATATCTCACTACAAATGAAATTTGTGTACATTTTTCGACCAATGTTGTTTCTTTTCATGAAGAATATTCTCTTCGCTGTTTTCAATATTCTTATACTGAAGGATTTGCACATATAAGGTCACTGACAATCATCTTTCATCCGTTGACTACTGCAGACAAGTATTCTGTCTACAAGTATTCTGTCTAAAATGTAAATATTTGTATTTTTTATGATTTTTTCTGAACTTTCATATTTGTGTATTTCTCGGTTTTTATATTTACCAGTCATTTCTTTAACATGTTTTGTGAATTGTGTTTTCACTAAATTTCTATATGTGAAAAGACATTATGCAAATATTTAGTATCTGTGAAAACAAAAAAGTGTCAGAAGCGTGCAATACGTGTTAAAATGGAATCGTAATGTGTCTATGATATGAGACAATCGTGAATCGCGGAACTAACACACTCACAAAAGTATGGACATTTAATGAAATCTAACTTATTGAAAACTTTGGTGTAAATCTGTGTTGTCTCGCAGAACAAGTGTATTCATTTACTAGAATTATTGGTTGGATGTCTGATATTGTTATATTGAACAGGATTGTACTGGAAGCTGTCGTCAAGAAGTCACCCTAAAAGATGAGTATTAAACTACTTTGTATTGTGCAGTGATTTTGCATTTGTGTTAAATACATGAGTAATTTAAGACAAACAAGCGTTTATAAATGTAAGGCTTGGTCAGTCAGACAGATATTTTGAAAGTGTATCGCTTCTCCTTCTCTCTTACAAAATTTATACGTCTGCTGTGTGTTTGAACTTGTTCGAGCTGAATGCCTTTGTACAACGTTATGTTAATCTGACTCCGTATTTTTAACTGTATTCTATGTGAATGTAAAGGTATTGCAAAACCTATCTGACTGCGTAATGTTTATTATAATGAGACACAAACCGCTAATTGTTTCTGTATGAATATGTCTTAACAAAGTTAACTGTCCGAAAATTACTGATAATAAAAATCACTGTGTTAATAATTCTGGCCCCCACAAACTTGTTTCTGACTGAACAAACAATCTCTAACGGAATGTAACGAACACAATATTTATCAATGCAATCTGACTCAGTGCAAACACTTGTTAACCTGAACACTGTATGAATTGTCCTATCCTGAAATCTGTAAATCATACTGAACCGTAAGCTTGACAAAAACTGATTCTTTCTCACCTCCACTTACTGCATAAATCTGCACAACACCAAGCCGCTTCCTTGTGTTCTAACTACTGGAAACTAACTACAGAAAACATCTACGGCACTTTTAATAAAAATGTGAGGAGGGATAAACTGGTAATCTGTTTAAGAAACTCGAACTAATTATTAAAAATTAAATATCTGATTTATTTTCTAACTGATGTAACTTCATGAAAATTACTAACAATGTCATGTTTATGATTTTAAAATCTTTCAGAGAAAAATATAACCCAGATATTTAATCTCCCTACAAATTTTTTTTAAGCAAACATAAACATTTCTTTACTGTTAATAAATTTAACTCAATTTACACAAACAATGTTACAACAATACCATATTTCAAGAACACTACCCATAAAATTCCTATTTCATAAAAAACGCAATTCCAAAACTAAACTATTACAATAAATAGTTTTCCTAACACAGAAAGTGGTCACTAGCATGAATAGTGAGACCACAAGCTAACAGCAAGATCTTTCCCGACCGTTACTGTTACCATCAATTCAGCCTAACAATGCGAAGTTGTGCCATTGAAACATGTCAAGTATTTCATGAAAAACTTTACCTTATAAAAACTTCAAAAGATCGTTTCTCCAACGGCATCTATTCCTTTCTTCTCCATATCTTAAACAAACAGCTTGGCTCAGTATTCAAGTGTCAAAATCTCATCTCCTCGGCTATCCCGCCGGAACGACAACTGCACACAACCGCGGTCCCCACGCTTTTGCAATCTCATCCGCGCGACTAGCAAAGTCTGCACTCTCAATAATCACAACCCTACTTCCTGGCAACAATACTATCACCGTCTCTAATATTGATTGTACTGCCATCGAAAAATAAGTCAAATATAAATGACCATGCCTGACTAGCTTGACACTGGTCTCAAATTCGCGGTACGCTTGAATATGAAATGTATACCTTCCCATAGCAGGTATCTTACAATTTGTGATAATGAACAGTAACATTATTTAACAGTGATTGGTTAAGAAAACAGTTGAGATGTAATCTTTTACTGGCTAAGACATTTGATTATTTTCATACTGTGACGAATTCTTTTGAACACAGAAAATTTAAAATTATTTCATGAATGCAACAGAAATTTTATCAGTGGCAATTAACTTTATAGACTCAAACATTCAGAGTCAATCGCATAGTAAAAAGTAGATTCAGAGGCTTTTTCAGGGTAGCAATCACACAGTTAGTTTACATTGAGATACTGTGAGTGCTAAATAAGCTTAATTAATCACAAGCCTGATTAGAGCTGGCACGGTCAAACAGCGCACCGCGGCCGCGGGCGCCCTCGCCACACCCGCACCGCCGCCCGCGGGCGGCCTTTGCCGCGCCTCTGCCCCGCGCACTGTTCGCAGCTGCTTGTGTAGTGGGGCACTAGCGACACACGGTAGCGGCCGGGGCGGTCAACTACAGTGTACTCCGCCCGTGGAGCGGAAATTTTGGCCGCGGCAGGATTAGAGTAATTCATGACAACAGTAGATATATCTTCCAGAGTTGTTACAGTACAACAAAAGCCATAGTAAAGCTCAAAATTAATTAACAGTAATCGAAATTGAACATTTACGGTTGCAATAAATAAAAAACACACACAAACTTCGCACGCACATAGATTTTTCAAAACATTTACAGCTGTTATTGTGTGCACCACAATATCCATTGGATCAGATGAGTATAACCAAGCAATAAATCATCATGTACAGATAATTAACGGACTAATTAAGCAATTGAATAGCGACAGGGCATAAACTTTGAAGTAAACAGTAGTAGGACTGTGTAATTCTAAAAGACTGTGTTACAAACATCTTTCAATAATTCGGCCGCCTTTCGATAATTGCCAGCTCAAACCCCGCCTCATACAGTTTCATATTACTATTAATCCTTGTGTGGGGTATATGCACACACTGGGCCACTAAAATGTTTGCAGAAAGTTTGTTGGTCCCATTGCAAAAAGGTTGGGAAGCCCAGGTGTAGGGTACTCAAGGATCTCCTTTATTCAGGTCAGCGTTCTTTCTATTTACACAATGTTCCAGGAGGTATACTATATTAAGAGGTGCTACTACTGACGAATTGCAATAAAAGTTCCATACAACACGGGTCAAATTTTTATTCGGTACAGCTTTGGTACACGATTGCTATGGGCGTTTTTATGTAATGCCAGCAGTAGAATGTTCACGTTGAACTTGTGAAATCGTGCTGTACTTTACACTGAAGTCTTTACTGCAGTTTGTTGGCCAAGTCTACTGTACCGTAGCGTATAAACATTCTGCAAGTTTTTAAAAATGTTTAAATGTTTGTAAAGCTTAAGGGACTTAACTGCGGGGTCATTAGTCCGTAAACTTACAAATACTTATGAACTAGTTTATACTAAAGACGGCACAAACATCCATGCCCGAGGGGGGATTCGAACCTTCGACGGGAAGCGGCCTCGCAACTCTGAGCATAGCGTCTCAATGCGCTTGGCCACTCCGCCACGCGCAAGTTTTTACTGGTACTTAATATGCCATATGTATGGGTCTTAGTAATAAAACGCTGGTGCTGCTTGTGAAGAATAGGGCATACGATTTCCTAACTGCACGCTACCAGATTCGAACGTTTACTCGTGTTTTTTTTTTTCGAAAATGTTCAAATGTTTGTAAAGCTTATGGGAGTTGACTTCGTGGTCATCAGTCATTAAAATTACAAAGTACTTATGAACTAATATATACTAAATATGGCACAAACATCCATGCCCGAGGGGGGATTCGAACCCCCGACGGGTAACGGCCTCGCGCCTCGCAGCACAGCGCCTCAATGCGCTCAGCCATTCTGCAGCGGCTTACTCGTGTTTTCAGCACACTGTGTGACATTGGTACAGTGCCCAGCAGTCATGTTGCATCTGAACGTCTAAATGAATAGACCGCGGATCAACCAGAATACAGTATTCAGTCGGTAATATATAGTCTTTCAACGAGTACATGTAGAACTTCTGCACGTGTCGACGTTCCACATACAAGAGTATGGCGGACATTACGTATGCACGGGCTTCCATCCATATCATTTACAGCTCATTCCACACCTTCGAGCAGGGGATGAAGATAGACGATTGGACGATTTTACTCTTCATTCATAAAGCCACTTTCACTCGTGGGTATGAATAACACTGTCAGTTCATATAAGTGATCCGAAGAAAATCCAAATGCCATTGTGGAGACAGATATTTGTAATGTTGTTTGATAGACGATTAGGCATGTTGTATTAATGCAACATCTTATATGACCCTGTTATTTACACTTTCTATAAAATGAGCTTTCAGCATTATTAGAAGAGATTCTTTTCGCTACAAGAATGCGTATGCTCTTACAGCATGACAGGGCTCTATACATTTTGGTCGTCATGTGATAGAGACACGTCTAAACCTAAAGATGGATAGGTTCATACAGGCAAGTTTTTTGGACAACAAGGTCCCTTTGCCTATAGGGATGGTTGAAAGGCAAAGTCAACAAAGAAAATGTAAGATGCAAGAACCTATTTGATCGTACGGATTATGAATAGTGCAGCTAGAACGCAAAGACGATATGAGAAGAGCTACACATGATCTTATCAAGAGAAATCAAAAGTGCATTGAAGATAGAGGTGGAATTTTTGAAAATTGACTTTGAACGTCCTTACTTGTCTTTGCTTTAACTTTGTTTGTGTTACACATTACAGCTGTATCTCTGAACTCCATGAAAACTGGACACCTGTTATAAAGTATTTTTATTGCACTTTGTCTGTACTACCACCTCTTAAAATATTCACTATTCTTCTTGAAACAGCCTGTATACTGACAGAGGTAGTTTATTATAATTAGTAGAACTGTATTCGGAAAGAATAGATTGCAAAGGTGAAAGTCAAACAACACTCACAGAATGATTTTATTGCTAATATGACACGTTTCGGAATTCATGCATCATCAGATATCTCCATGTGACCGATTGCTGCACGTATATGTGGCGTTACAAGGTGTAAGTTGGCAGAAGAAAATGCATAAAGTCCACTGCCTATACAATATTTGTCTACCATCTGCTGGAGTACGGCTGCATGGTAAGGGAACTCACCAGTTAGGATAGACTGAGAACATAAAAATATTCCAACGAAGGGCAGCTCGTTTAGTACATTAGGACGTAGGGAGAGAATGACATTGTAATGATACTTGGGCTGAGGTATAATTACCTTAAAAACATATCCCTCCCCCTCCCCGAGATGTACGACGTTTCAGTCACCCTTGCCCTTTGAATGCGAAAATTTTTGTTAATCCAACCTATATAGGAAGAAATGATCTTCAATAAAGTAATATAAATCTGAATTTGAATAGAGAGATTTAGGAAATCGCGTTTTCCTCATGCTATTCTGGAATTTAACGACAATGAAAAAGTCTGAAAATAGTTCGATGAATCATCTGTAAGGCTCATAAATATGAGTTAGAGAGCGAGTAATCTTGTAGATGCCGCGGCTGAGCGCATTGAGGCGCTATGCTCCGATGCGCTAGGCCCTTCCCCGTCGGGGTTTGAATCCCCGCCGGCCGCGGTGGCCGAGGGCACTGAGGCGCTCCAGTCACGGTCTGCACGGCCACTACGATCGGGGGTTCGAATCCCCCCCTCGGGCAATGATATTTGTGTCGTCGTTAGTTGTAAGTAGTTCATAAGTAGTTTGTAAGTTTAGGGACTGATGACCCCGTAGTTAAGTCCCATAGACTCTACAAACATTTGAACATTTGAGTTTGAATCCCCCCCCCCCTCCTCTGGCATTGACGTTTGTGTTGTCTTTAGTATAAGTTAGTGCATAAGTAGTCTGTAAGTTTAGTGACTGATGAACCCGCAGTTAAGACCCATAAGCTTAACAAACAGTTTTGTATCTGTATATGAAAAATATATAGCACTTTCAGGCCCTGGACGCACAATCGTGCGTTTTTGGTTTTGCTCGCTTTATTTCTGTGTGATTCACGCTAGGAAGTTCTGCCCTGCATCACACAATCGTGGATGGACTGTGGTAACGTGTGCAATGTGTTTTAGCTCTATGTTTCTACACTGTGTGGCACCAACAGTTGGTGAACTTCCAGTACACTTTCAATGACGGCAGTAAATACTTGTTGACAAAGTGTTGCTATCCTTGTTTTGACATATGAACCTGTCGTGTCTGACAGTCAGTTGATTTTATATGATCCTGTGATGTTATTATGTCATTTCTTTCAAAGACATCTTATTGTAAAATGGTGCAGATCGTTTGTAGTGAAGGCCCAAAACAGGCAATTGTGTGGGTACAAAATTTTGAAAAATAAATTTGCTTGTTTTTAATGAATTGCTGTATGTATTTTGTGTCTTAAACGTACCTCTCTTTATTGATGTCACATCACCTACGACTTTGGGTCTGAAAGGGATAGACGGCACTGAAAATATGTTAATATTTTTGATGGAACTCTTGAGACTTTCCCGGCGAAAACTTGAAATGTTTAATAAGCAGCGCCATGTGGGTGCGGACAGCGAACGGAGCGCCTGACGCTGTACCGACCTCAGGCAGCTGCCACGACTGAAGATGGTGAACGAGCCGGGTGCGGACGTCCGTCGGAGCACTAGGGCAATGTCAACACCCCATGAAGGCACGAATCCCGAACGGGGCGCCGGACGTGGGTCGGGCTTGAGAGAGCTAGCGCGGCCACTGACGGCGGCCGACCTGGGAGCGGACGTCCAAAAGAACACCAGGGAAGAGACAACACCTTACAAGCAGCGCCTGATGGCCGCGTACCGCAAACAAAGCACCCACCGGCTTCTGGCAGCACCCCCTATAGAAGAAAGCCTGCGCACGACGTCACAACATGGCGGCGGCGAGAGGTTTAGAGTCCTCTGAAACATTGTAAACATTAGCAGTGCTCGCTGTTTCTAGTGCATTTTTTCGTTCAGGAGTGTATTTATTACGCAAATTGGTGTTGTGTACGGTGTGATCGCTATGCTGGACGATTTGTGTGTTGGAGAACAACGTGTGATCTCCTTTTTACTGACAAAACGCCGTTTGGCTGTTCTGTGCCGAAATGTAGAGGAAATTACGACTATGGCCTAAAAGTTACCGTCTTTAAACGTCCGGAGAAGAATAAGCTAATGGGTGTGGTTACGTAAATAAAATGAATCGCAAAATCCAAGGGTAAACAGTCATGACTTGAAACCCTTTTATAAGGTTATACAGAAACGACAACTTACTCATTAACTTGAAGAAGGAGCCAAGTTATCCATTTTTTCTCCTCCGGAGGTTTAAAGACGGTAACTTCTGGGCCACAGTCGTAATTGCCTCTACATTTCAGCACAGAACAGCCAAACGGCATTTTGTCATTAAAAATGAGATCGCACGTTGTTCTTATACACACAAATTGTCCAGCGTAGCGATCACACCGTACACAACACCAATTTACGTAATAAATACACTCCTGAACGAAAGAATGCACTATAAACAGCGTGCACTGCTAATGTTTACAATCTTTCAGAGGACTAAGCCTCTCACCGCCACCATGGGAACTATATAAATTCGATTTTCCTTGCAAAGAAATTTCATGTAAATTGCATCATCGATAGACGCGACGGAATGTCGTTATGTTTTATATTGAAATGTTCCCTGTCAAAAGAAGCAAAGAAATGTCGTTAAGCTGTGAAAATACGAACTGTAATCAGCAACTCGCTGTTCAGTTTTCGTTTGTATTTGCAGAGATAAGACTGCGGCTCTTAATTCAAAATACTTCTGTTACTGAAGGTATACGCACAACACTATCATGTATTGTTTCTTTGCATCACTACAAAACCCACAGCACCTTCAATTGTGCGTTGCTGTTCTATGGCACAACCATCGAATAGAAATAAAAAATTAAAAAATGCAGCAGGGCCAACTGTTAGTTCTTTGGTGCACTACGTAACTAACATGGCCTCAATTTGTTCTGTACTGTACTACACCGTTTTCTAGGCATTCCTAAACAGATTGGACTCAAGATGTAATAAGTACGCACCGAAATGAGAAAGGAAACTATATAAATTCGTGATCCCTGCAAAGAATTCTTAGTAAATGAAAACATCGATAGACGCGAAAGAACGTCGTTATGTTTGTAAATTCAAATGATACACGCGGAAAGACGCACTTTTTTTCTTTCCATGGCATTGCAAGGCAAGCGATACAGCTAATAAAAAATTATTTTTTGTGTCGTACCTGAGTTAAACTTACTTGCAGTGGCAGTGTTTTAGTATGTTAACGTTGGTAATGTAATATTCGCTTTAGGGGGACCATTAATTTACTTATCAGAACAAAACTATTGATTTCATTATCAACACAAATGTGTTGTATTTGACTGATTTTTCAAAATGTATTCAACATCAATACACTACACCGCTGCCGTATGGAAAATCGTAGCCCTTGTTTCAGTGTATTACCTTAGTTATGTGAATAGGAAACGCAGCATCTTCATGTATTAGTTATTTGGTGTACTATGTCAGTAACAGCGTCTTTATCGAATCTTTGCTATACTACACTGAAATTCAAACGTAGCATACACCAGAAACTACAAATTACGATATATTTTCTTCTCCTGATCCGATTTTGATGAAATGAAGCTTATATGTTGCCCCAAGTTACTCTCAGTTGACCTATGAAACCCCATGAAAGTACACTTGAGATTTGCTGTACTACACCATACTTATAAGCAAAAACTTCAAATTACGATTTTCTTTCGCATTCTTACCGAAACAATCCGTGCGTAAGCTCCGCCTCTAATGACCACGTTGTCGACGGAGCCTTAAAAGATAATATTCCTTCCATCCTTCCTGACTATAAACAATATTACTTGTGACTTCTCCAGGATATAATATCAATTTTTTATGTAAAGAGCCCATGCCTGAGCAAGCGATATAAAACTGTCCGTCTGAGAAACATGGAGATTTCAAATACACTCAACAATATTGAGTAGATTCCCCTGTGATTTATTAATCATAATAGAAAATGCAAGTCCCACTGTAAACTACAGTCTCTTAAAGTTACAAGCCAGATCTATCGGAAATAATGGGTATTCGTCGGATATACTCTGTTTCATTCTCTTCCTTTCCTTGTAGCTCTATAGATATCTATTGCTTCTTCCTACAGCGATATGCACTTCACAGTTCAAAGTTGCTTCAAAATTTGCAGCAGCACTGACATCTTTCAGGAATTTCCTTAAGCTCACTGGAATACAGGAGTGTCTTAGCAGTAAATAAGAAATGTAATAAAACGTGATGCCTGATGTGAAACGTTTTTACTCATCGCAGTATATATTATATATTTACTGAGTTATATATTGTACAATTGTATAATTTTTCAGGTATATATTCATTTTTATAAGTGCAGTATGTCTGAAAAATCTGTTGCGAATGTAATTAGTAGTAAAGAAGTAATAGATTAAAACTTGGTGTGTGATGGTGCCGTTTTCCATGCACGTTACTGTTCCTGTCCTCGTATCTCATGAACTACGTGTCGTACTGCGATACACTGTAGGAGGTACACTCAACTATATGCGTGTGTACTGCTCGTAAAATGTCCTGCAGGTGAAATATGTAGTGTAGAAATTATAAATTTCAACGTTTTACCGAATGCCATAGTTTTACTACGTGAACAGCGGAAAAGTAGTAAGCGAGAAACATTTTGTGTTTAGTCAGTGAGTGAGTGAGTGAGTGTATGAATGTGTGTCTTTCGCTTTTATATAGATAGAGGGTGTATCAAACTACTGGGATATTTTTGCTTCTATTATCGTGTACTTTCAACCGTGTAAGCTTACGCCATCCTTTTTGGTGTATGTATATATTGTGAAAGCAATGATCCTAAACAGTATCTGAAGCCACGCCACAGATGACTCTCACGCCCGAAGGACTCTCTCCTTGTCTGAAGACCACTCAGAGTGGTGCACTATACCCAGCGTGGAATCTGTGGATGCAGTCCTCGATGTTGTTCAAATGTTTGCAAATCAATTGGACCAAACTGCTATGGTCATGAGACCTTAGACTTACGAACTACTTAAATCAACTTACACTAAGGACAACACGCACGTCCATGCCCGAGGGAGGATTCGAACTTCTGGCTGGAACGGCCTCCCATTCCGTAGCATGACGCTTTAGACCACGCATCCATTCCGCGCGACCCTCGATGTAGTCCGCGGTCAGTGCGGTCTGTTCTGTGGACGTTCGCCGTATCCTCAGAGCTCTCGCTGAGTGTAGCTGCGCGGCTTTCTTCCATAAATTCGGTTTCTCTGGTGTTGGTTGCTTGAAGGTGAGAACCTGGTAGACCCAGAAGCGACGAGTGGTCAGATCAAGAGTCGGTCCCATTGCCCAGCACTGGAAGCACAGTCACCCTGCTCGCAAAAACTAACAGCTGGCAGTCACACCGATCAGGGTTCCGCCGGATGGGGCTCTAAGTGGAATCATTACTTTCGTAGTTTCTGATTTCTGGTCTGGCCAAGTTCGCTGGGCGAAGTGTCACGCGTTTGATACAACCTGCATTTCGCCGTGGACGGTGCATTTTTCTAGCTAGTAACGAACCATCGACGACGTCCTGTGCTCGTTCATTTGGATTACAGTTTGGATGGAAGACATTACTGTGCGACAATCTGCACTGACCTCTGAACTTAAAGGCATATCATGTACTGCTGCTACGCTCCCGTTCACCTAATGTAGTTTACTGATTTTGGCCGTTTGTTACTATGCATGTCCAAGTCGCTCGGTGTTTGACTATATTTCCCCTGCTGTTATTGATATTTGATTATGTGTTATCTTGTTAAGTAGATACCGACTAACCTGTCAAGTTCAGAACCCTGTTATTGGTGATTTTCTTAAGGTGCTTAAGAAATTGGTATAAATTCTGGCTACAAGGTTGTTCCTGCTGTGGTGGTTAATTTGACTGTCTCGTGCTCCAGCAGTGGTTAAGCCAGTCTTAGATTCTGCTTACTGACAATTGTTATTTCTAAATTTCTGAGAAACCTAATTTGATGGCAGTCTCCGTGACACCACCTGCAGAAACTGAAATAATATAGTTCCACTGTGTGTTTCTGCTGGTTGTAAGATTTGCTGGAACTGTTAATTTACATTCCATGAACTGTTTTAGAAGTGCTGTTTCGTTTTTGGTGCGTGTCGGTGCAGCCGGGCGTGCCCCCTTAATGTTCATGTGCTGTTCAATTTGTATACGCTCCGGTGAAGCCACAAACGCTATGGCCTGCAGTTCTTGGAAGCGGATTATGTTAGCAGTCAAGGCCTTGACGGAGACTGAGCTCTTTTAGTATAACAAGTTTAGTTAATTCTCAGATTTTTCTTGTGAAACGTTTTGTCAATCAATTGCTTTTCACTATCGTGTTATTTATTATAAAGGCTCCGGCCGAAATTAAACAAAATTTGGTGGGATAAAAATTTGCTTTTGAGAAATGTTTGAATGTCCTTTCTAGTAGTAAAAACCTTTGAAATAATTGTAGAGGCTGTAAAATTTGTGTTTTTTTTGATAGCTTTAATGTCCTTTGTAATTGCAAAACTCTTAAAATTTTTTGATGTTAACACTTATTTTAATACCTATTAAGCAAATGTTTCATAAAAGGGCGAAGTTTGCAACGATTTCTGATTGCCCTGATGCTTGGTGATTACTGTTTATTACTTAATCAACATATATAAATTAGTTGATAAATATAAACATTTGAGCAAATGGCGTTCCACTGAAAGTACCCCGGGATAATCCTTCCTATGTCCTTTATCTCTGCCTCTTTCCCTTTGCTAAAGCACGCGTAAATGCACCGTTAGATTCCCATTACTCAGACTCTTTTAGACTGTGTAATCTCTCTCTAGATGCAAAGAAATTTTCGACGTTAGCAGAAATGGGGAAATTTGAAAATTTGCACCGAGCCAGTATTCTAATCGATCTTACTGGCCAGTCTCGCTGACCACTACGCCACTATGACGTAGCGACCACCGCAACTGCGGGGAATACCCTAGCAGTCCTCCCCCCCCCTCACTCACACACCTGACTAAAATTTTCAACTTATAAAGCAGAAAATACGTATAACGATAGTCGAGGGGAAAAAATAGAATGCTTCCAAATAAAAGAACTCGGAGCTGTATATACAGCTGAAAAGGCTGCTGGGCATGACTCAACTCTGACAGGATAGCGATCTGTCGATGCGATACTATCACTCTTATTGTATGGATGATCGTTAAATGGTGCAACAGCAGAAAGGCGAATTACGACTTCGTTAACTCTTAGGCAGAGTAGGACACTGAAAATCACAGAGGGTTGCCAATCATACGTAGATATTAGAGATAATTTGTTTTAAGGAACACGATTGGTATCAGATATTGCTACGTAAATGAGAAAGAAGATCCTAAAAGTTTTCTTCAAGAGAAGATCAATATATGGATTGAAAGAAACCAGCAGCATTTCAAATATAGATGATAAAATACGAAACAAAAAAGCAATGGAAATCGTTGAAGTGAGAAGTTAATGAAAAAAGAGGCAAGTTAATGCAAAATCGGGCACGGCATCTTAAAATAGTTGACCTGGAAGGGTAAGCAGAGCGGCAAATTAGCAGAGAAAGACAAGATTAAAATACACACAACACGTTGCAGAAGCTCTTGGATGTAGCTGTTACATAGGCGTAAAAAATTAGCACAAGACAGGAAAAGATGGAGAACAACATGAAACCAGTCTAAAGAATGATGACTAAGAAAAAGAGCCCCATCATTTACCTAAGATTTTCATCTCACTTGCTTCAGATTAAAAAAAGTGAAGTAAACGGAAGACGTGGTAGGATGTCAATATACACGTACACCACAACTGTGGAGGGTGTGTAAACAATAGGAGTAATCTCTGTGAGAGGAAGAACCGTCAACAGAGTGCACTGCTAATGTTTGTGTTTAGTGTGGTTACGTAGACTAGTATGATATGTAAGGGACATGCATAGTGTAACATGTGGATATCGCTGTGAAGGATACAGAGGTGGTGCATACTCATACTTGTGTTGGAATAACTTAATAAGGGGGCTTGTTGCCCAGTTAGTCGAATCATGCGAATGTCATTTGTGGGACATTCAGAGGCAACAGTGATCCAGTGTTGGACTGTGCGATCACAGACTGATCACCACTAGGGAATATCGCAACAGGCACATACATCGTATCCGCTTAATTGCTTTTGGACTGGTGTCGTGAACAGAGGAACGGACTGTAAGTACACGGCATTACATTATGCTCAGTGATGAATTGCGGTTTTGCAGTGCCTCAGATGGCCGTCATCGGCAAGGATGGAGCGATCTGGGGAGCTGTCACATACCTACGGAGCTTAGAAGTAGGTTAGTGATGTTACTTTTGGTGTTATGGTATATGGAGCCATTGGGTACGACTACATGTTACGGCTGGCTGTGATCAACTGAAACACACACATGCATCATACGTCCTCATGTGTTTCTTCTCATACCACATTATTGTGGAGACATTTTTCAATAACGCTCACCCACCCATCGAAAGAGACTATATGGACTGTTGGGTCTGATGCTGAGGTGCTACTGTGACCAGTAAGATCATCCGAATGTTTGTGCCCAATAAAACATATCGGAGTAAATAGGACACCAACAACATGCCAGAGCCAGTATGCATGATACCAAAGACCAGTTAGACGTTGGAGGGCCACATTGCCCCAGGATACTATTCAATAGCTTAAGCAAGCTTTTCCTGACCCAGTGCATGTTCAAATGTTGTTTAAGCTTATGGGACTTAACTGCAGGGTCATCACTCCCTAAACTTACAAACGGCTTATAAACTACCTTATACTAAACACAACACAGACATCCATACCAGATGGAGGATTCGAAGCCCCGACGGGGAACGGCCTTGCACATCGGAGCATAGCGCCTCAGTGCCCTCGGCCACTGCGCCGCGGCCCCAGCGCATGATTTCATGCCAGAAAGGGTGCTACATCATGCTGATAAGTGGACTCATTCTGTGAAGGATTTTGTAATCACTGGAATAGCTAATCACACCCTTTCAACCCGAGAAGTTTATTTTCGTTTCTCCTACCCTCAGAGCATTCAACATTTCTTCTCAAGCAGTGGTTATTCTCATCTCTAGTTTATGAACGTTTCGCAGTGACATAGTGGTCGACTGTTCAGTGCACCTAACAATTAGGTATGCCATATGTGGTTACACTATTATAATTTTCTAACATCTGACATAATTATCTTGTAGTATTACTTTCCATTTATTTATGTACATTCTTGTTACAAACTATTGATTATCGATTAAGTAATAGACAAAAAGTTTCTTTTTGTGTGTTTTGGTCACAATGATGAATACTGTGTGACTAATATTTCTTTAGGAAATAGTTTAATATACGTCGATTGAATTTCTCACATGTGATACGATAAATTAATTAAGTAACTGTATGAATTTTGTTTTCAGTAACAGAAATATGGAACTATGTAATGAACTGTCGTCGATGAGGTCGTTAGAGATGAAAGTCAGGCTTGGACTAAGGAAAGCCCCGGAATGGCCTCGTGGTCTATGGCGCCATGCTACGGACTGGACTGCCGTTGCTATCGGAGGTTGGAGTCCTCCCTCGGGAATAGGTGTGTATTGGATTAGTATAAGTTTAAGTACTATCCAGTCGCGGTGGAGTAGCCGAGCGGTCTAAAGCGCCTAGCTGCGAAGCGCACGGTTGCTCGCCGTCGGAGGGTCGAGTCCTCCCTAGGGCATGGGTGTGTGGGTTGTCCTTAGATTAGTTTACCTTAGTTTAAGTAGTTTGTAAGCTACGGACTGATGACCACGCAGTTTGGTCCGATAGATTTACAAAATTTGAATTTTTAAGTAATATCTAAGTCTACGGGTTGTTGACCATAGGAGTTTAGTCCAATAGGTTTAGAAAAATTTGAACTTTGGACTAGGGGATCGTTATCCAGTTAGATCAGTATGTATTGTTTAAACTCCAAGAACGAGCCTCCTTTATGTTTAGGAAAATGCAACTTACAATAATAAAGAAGAAGATTCATGCAACCTGGAGTTTTTCATCGTAAGCTAAATTGGATGCTTGAGGAATTTTGTAACTCAAAGAAACGTCTGTTCAGAACTACTTGTAATATACTGACACTGTACAGAAGTGACACTATTGGTTTTAGGTGTATCACATTTCTCGTAAAGGTTTCCATCTACTAAATAACTAGCTACTAGCAACTATGCTCATGATGTTCATTAGATGGATACCTAATGACACTACTTTTACACGTAATTTGCTATGAAATTTGCATCTATGGTTGTTTTCTATAATGTCAAAATTATATTCAGTTAATTCAAAAATTAAAAAAAAGAAGAAGACATCAATACCAAGGGTGTATATTACACTGGTTTGTAGGAAAAGAGGTTTTCATAAGCATACAGTCATAGGTCATGAATTACGAACGAGGTAGACGCCAGTAACCCAGTCACGCAATGTGTGAACGAAATTAGTACAAGTATGTAAATGCTCAGATCATTACATAGGTTACTTCCTGACCTCTAGTGAATACAAAGCAACGTATAATTGCAATATCTTCACAGTAGACTACTGATTACCTGCTATCAGAGTAAGGTAGTATTTTAAGTTGTAGTAATGTTTACATTTCTTTCGATAAGAGTGCAGAGGACCTGAAAACGTATGCATGAAAAACAGACTAAATTTATTCTCTTTTTGAAGACGTGATGCATTTTGTTTCAAAAATTGAAATGTTTGTAAACCTAGCTACCAAACTGCTGAGGTATCGGCCCCTAGTCGTACAAACTACTTAAAATAACTTATGCCTGAGGGAGAACTCGAACCTCCGACGGGAGCGGCCGCACAGTCAGCGACATGGCGTCCAAAACCTGGGGCAGCCTGATGCTTTGTTTACTCTAAGATGAAGTCCAATGTAGAACTGTAGTATAAGGGGGACACCAACTGCTCCTTCAGGTAACGTTGTCGCATATTCCGAATCTGATGATGAGTTTAAGATATAGTTAATTTAACTGCTTTTAAAACATCTGTTTCATGACACTTTTTGGTTTTCCATGTCATGAATGAATCAAATGTTGAAATTATCAGGAGAGAACGGGTTACAGTCCTCCAAGTTCGCGCTTCTAATTATTGCTATCATTTTTATCACAGTTTATTTATACAAAAACTAACATCTATAACTTCTTAGCACATAATGTTTATATTGTGCGGAATCTTTAATTTACAAGTTGTAGTTTCATTACATTATATATGACTATATTTATCCCTAAAGCTATTTTATGCAGCTACACAGAAAGTAAACTTTTCTATCCATAATAATAATCTTTTTCTACTAACAATTTTTATGTTTACTACACATGATGCTGCTTTTAGTAACACCACTTGTAATAAACCACAGAATAAGAAACGTAAATGTCAAAACATCTGAAAGCGAATACTGTATCCACACTGACCATGCGATTAATTTAAAATTTTGTGGCGGAAAGTTGACTTATAATTGTTTGATTTCTTTCACCCCGTGTCGTATATTATTTCTACGACCAGTGGTATAATATTTTATATTGCTAGTCCCTTCCCCATATTGCTACTTCTACAGCCAACCTGTATCTTTTTCTGGTAAGATACTTCGCAACCTTCAACGTCAAGAAGCGTCTAAATTTTCATAGAATTCTTTTCTGAAAGTTTCTTTCTTGCATTGTGATTTGTTAACCTAATATTATCATTTGAATTTTAAATTTGTTTTCTATCTAGTTTATTTGGATCGTCTTTTTGGCATACTTGCTAAGGAGTGATGATGTTTTAATAAATAAAGAACATTTTAATATAAACACTTCCGATTTGCAGCTTTTATTTTGTTTTTGTGGGTATTAATAACTATATTCCTGCCTCTGTTCTTCACCAATAATTAAGTGATGTGATGTACGTGATAGCTCTTAAAAAAGAAGAAAAGAAGACCAGGAATTTCTTATAACAGACTGCCAACTGTTTAACAAAAAACGGGAAAATACTGCTTTAATCTCTGTTGATTAAAATTTCGTGCAATGTTTTCTTTTGTTTTATCTTTATCGTTTTTAATCAAGAGTGACTGATATTCTAGTAAGCTCACCAACCACATACCTCGTTGCATCTGCGATTTATTATGAACGTAAAAAGCTTAAATTTACCACTAGGAATTTTAATTACAACGCTTGGAATAGGTGAAGTGCACGACAGATGTAAATGGACGAAATAGTAACTTTGTGGCAAACGCTCCAGTATACAACAACTAATACATTAGCTACTCTCCTTTAAAAACACGTGTATATACAAATTAATTCTCCGCCAGAAAAAGATGAAAGTGTTAAACGTAACGTAAATTTCACGAATATTTCACTATGTATTAGAATTTTTTAATTATTTAAGAAATTATAATCTTCTAAAAGAAACTTCTGATATCCGAAATAGCTGTTTAAAGTCCTTTTAATACAGGATCACACAAGAACGTTTTCGCGACAGTTCAGTTGCATCGTAAGGCATCGTGAGCACTAGCTCGATAGTGAGGATGAACGAGTGTTGAAGACCTTAAGGTATGCGTCTTAGACCTGTTTAACGGTAATTTTTCTTCTCAAAATATGGAAAGCAAACAGCTTGAAATATGGCTTTCTTTCGCAGAATCGAAGATGAATAATTGCTCATAACTTTTAAGGTAGGTATTTTAAAGCCATGTTTACAAGACGTAGTTGCTTCGAATGATTGTTCCTGCCGTCTCAAGGAATGTATCATTCCTCTTGAGATACCCTTTATACAAGAAAAAATTGTACCCGCAGTGTTGGCTCGTTGCTGGAGCTCATAATGGGACCGACATCTCTTAGTCGACATTTACGGCCGGTTCGTCCATCTCTCATTAATCTTCCCGTTAGTAAACGAGAAGGTGCCTTTAAAGTCCAGTTAAATGTGCTCGTTAAGCGCATTGCGTTTGTCAGTGCCAGATACACCTCTCCTTTGCTAACCTGGAGAAAACGAGAAGGTACGATATATTTCGACTATGTTGGCAATAGAAACAAATGAAAGTGCCATCTCAATAAACAGCTGTTCGCCATTTTGACTATCGGGGAAGAGGTTAGCAGACTGTTGTTGTTTGGGGCTATGGTAAACGAATGTGAAAGAAGCTCGAATTTTACAAGAAGTTAGTGCGAGAGTTCTGTGTCCTTAATGGAAAAATATAAGGACGCATTGGAATTTAAAAATCCGACGCTACGACATGGAAGGAAAAGGTAGAGACATTGTGGCAAATGAATTCGTGGAACATGTAGGACATCAAAAGTGCTTAGGGCCTAGTACGATAACATACTGCCAAGTGCGTAGTACCTTAGTGCAAGCAATAACTTGCACATAGGCGAAAGTGCACTATTCCTGTAGATCTGAGGAAGAAATCACATTTTAGGCCTTACACTAGGCGCAACAAGGGCAAGTAAATACTGAATTAATAAGCTTGCAGACATAAATAATGAATTCTGTTTTTTATTAGGACAGATAACTTACAAAATAGATAACTATCTGTTGGACTCTTCACATGGTCGTGAAATTTTTCATGCGGCGTTTCCAAAGTGGCTTTTTGAAGAGAAAATCGAGTAACATCTGCATCATCCCAGCATTAAAAATGATTTGGACGAACATTAATGCGGCTAGGACACCTTATAGGGGCAATGACCTCTATTGACATCATCGCCATTGTCAACCAAATCTCTTATTCCAGCCATTTTCATCATACTGATTCTCACTAACTAGTCGTTATCCGTAAGTTTGTATTTTGATATCGCGACAATAATGTTAAGGTTATATTGCGTATCTGCAATATATCAAACTCATTTAATTGCTACTGACATGGATAGGACGATAACTATCACGATAATTTTCCAATAAAGCTCCTTTCCACGCTAGTTGTTTATACACATAGTGCTTCTGTTATTTTGTTCGATAAATCGGTCTTTATCTCGTAAATATATTGCAGTATTTTAGCGCTTTGGAGTCTTGCCATTTTCTTACAGATTCTCATTTAACTGGTCGTTAGTCGTGTAACGATCAGTTAGTCGTGTAAATTAACGGCCAGTTTGAGGTCTTTTAGCGTCAGGTTAACTCATAACGAAACATTGACAAACACAATTCACCGCTAACAAGTTGAAATCTTAACTGGAACTTAACGAGACATTGACAAACCGGTCCTTAATGCTCTCTACTGTTTTCTGGTTTGGTTTCAGGCATTCTGTCGTCCAGAAACCACAGCTGCCTAAGACTGTATCTTGCAGAAACGAATCTGAAAACAGGTTCATCTACATAAATACTCCACTAAACACATATAAGTGCATAGTGGAGGGTTCATGGAACCGCTTGTATGATATTTCTCTACCGTTCCATTATCTAATAGCGCGCGGTAAAAATGAACACCTGAATCTCTATAACACCTGGGGAACGCCAAATACCAATTCTGTTTTACTCGATGAGTTTCCGCCAATTACAACTCTGGTGTCCTTTCTAACAGGAAATTGCAAATCCAATCGCACAACTGTGTCGATATTTCATAAGCACGAAATTTGATTAGAAAAAGCTTGTGAAGTACAGTGTCAAAAGCCTCCCGGAAATCGACAAATTTGCAATCGATTTGACATTCCTTCACGATAGCATCACTTCATGTGAGTAAAGAGCTAGCTGTGTTTTACAAGAACGATGGGCCAATACGACGTTCTCTATGAGGTAGTTCACAATATCTGAGAAAAGTATATGTTCTAAAATCCTGCCGCAAACCCGACGTCAATGATATAGGCCTATAATTTTTCGGATCACTCCTATTGCCTTTCTTGAATGTTGGAGTGACCTGTGTAACTTTCCAGTCGTTGGGTACGAATCTTTGCTGAGTTAGGGGTTGTAAATGATTGTTGGATATGGGATTACTATTTCAGCATACTCTGTAAGAAACGTATACAATCGGGACCGGAAGGCTTACTTTTATTAAGTGATTTAAGTTGCTCTAACGGTGCAGGGGTACCTACTACTAAATTACGTATGCTGGTAGCTGTTCTTGATTCGAATTCTGGAGTATTTGCTTCGTCTTCTTTGGTATTGTCTTAATGGACGCTCTGGCGTATTCTTAAAATTTGGACGCTCTCTTAACTTAGAAATAAATGATGTATCTCACTGTTATGTAATCACGTAGGCTTCCTCGGCCAGAGTCAGATGCATAAAAGTTTTCTGGCTGTTGTACCGCGTCATAATGTAAGAAGGCTATTACTTCAATAACCGATGTTTCGGCCAACGTTACAGTGGTCTTCATCTGGGTATACTGATGTGAGCTGGTTGTTACTAATATTTACTTTCAATTAGACATGAACGCTACATTCGATTAAGCCAACACAATAAATCTTCAGTAGCCGAACACCAGCAAGATTGAAGTAAAAAGATAAAATTTAACGATGCCAAAATACTCGCTAAGCAACCAGAGATGGTTAAACGCAAGATAAGGGAAGCCATCAAATTGTAAAACACCCTAACAACATGAATAGAGAAGATGGACTCAGGCTTGCCCCCTCTTGGCTACCAGCCATCACAGCGAAATAGGCCGAACTGACAACACGCGAGCGTCACTAGTAAGCAACTGCCGCCGCGCGGCCCACGGCCAGCAGGAAAGAAACGGAAGCCCTCACCCCATTCGCCGATGAACACCAATCATGTCTCGCTATGCAAGAAGCAACGGCTAACCCCCACTCCCTCCACCTCAGCATCCTGTCATAATAAAGTTTCCATTCTTCCGGCAAAATTCCACCAATAACATCGCTGATTTTTTTTTTTTAAACAAGAAAAAAAAAAAAAATATTACGCAATGTCTAAATGAAAGTAAGTATAAGTATAGTAACGACCAGCTCACATCAATATACCCAGATGAAGGCCACTGTAACGTTGGCCGAAACGTCGGTTATTTAAGTAATAGACTTCTTACATTATGACGCGGTACTAAACCCAGAAAACATTCATGTCTTCTCACTGTTATGTTTCCGTCAATTCTGACGACATCTACGATGTCATCTCATAAACCAAGAATATTTTAGAATCTTGAAAACAACAGAAGTTAATGTTCACAATATCTGATTATATCAAAATTAAAATTAATATTACTAACTTTTGAAGGCGTCATCCGATTTAACAAACTATGTCTTAAATGATAGCTTGTTACCTCAAGCTATCATCTCCAAAGCAACTCACTCGTATCTATTAATGTTAGGATTTGTTACACTTGTTACATAATGTATTATGGGAAAATAGTGTGATCGTCGTATCACCCACAGTAACTCAGAAATTGGAAGAAGTGTAATATGCACATTTTATCCTCATGTTCATGTAACTTCTTAATGAATATCTGCGTAAATATTGTGTAATATGAACCGTCTAGCTCTTGAAGGACGGCTTGTTTATTTATTTGTTTCGTACATTATTTGTACTGTGACTGAATTTCATATCTTTTCTATTAAATATTGTCAAAATGTTATTGTGGAAGTGGTCAAGGTTAACTCAATACAAAATGTTTTATGTTAAGAATGCCACTTTTGGAGGGAATGGCGCTGCAAGGGACTAGCCTTGTGGTCTAAGACACCCTGCTGTGGATGTTTGAGTCCTCCGTCGGGCATGGGAGTGTTTATGTTGTCTTTAGCGTAAGTTAGTTCAAGTACATATTTCTTCGGTTTTTGGCCTTGTCTTCCGCAGTTGCAGTTATACAATTTTGTATAGGATATGGGACCGTCTTTTGCAACTGTAAATTAGTCTACTTTAGACCAGACGCGTTTCGCTTTATTTTAAAGCATCTTCAGTGGTCAGCTGTACAATAAATGGTTTGTATTACATTATTTGTTTTAGTTATTACGAAATTCGATGTGTAACAGTTCTCATGTAATTTGATTGTTTTCATTCTGAATAAATTGGACTATTAATATTACTCACGATTTTTTTATGTTTTTATCTTCATGTGTGGTTTGTAGTACCTTGTCACTTGCTGTCACTGCTTATATTTACACTATTTTACACTTTTTACAGTAACATTTCTTACGCAAGTTTTTTAAACATAACCATTTTCTGTGACCTAGCAGGATCTGTATGTCGTTTGTTTTGTTTCTCTTTTGTCTGTGTGTGTGTTCTTTTCTTTCGAGTTCTTTGGTTCGTGCTGTGAGATGTGTTTTTGTTTCGTTTCTGTCAAACTAGGCGTCTGCTATCAACCTTGTGTGTGATGTTCTGACTGTATTGTGTGTTTATAAATATGATTTTGGTTCAACTGGCGACTTTCTGTGTGTGTGTGTGTGTGTGTGTGTGTGTGTGTGTGTGTGTGTGAGTGAGAGAGAGAGATATTCCGATTTTTCTGCATGTGTTAATCTGTCTGCATCTGTCTTGATGATTATGAAATATTTATTTCTAATTTATTACTTTTGTTTGTGTAGGATCCTCTTCCAATAGATAAGTACAAGTATTTCAATAAACATTATTCAACTAAGTTTTCAGGCGTTGCATAAATCATTTGCAAACATTAGAATAAAACCTAATTTATTCAAATGTCTGTATAGCTTATGGGACTTAACTACGGGGCCATCAGTCCCTAAACTTACAATCTAATTATGAACTAGTTAACACTAAGGACGGCACAAATATCCATGCCCGAGGGGGGATTCGAACGCTCGACCGTAGTGGCCGTGCAGACCGTGCTGGCGCGCTGCAGTCCCCTCTGCCACCGCGGCCGGCTCTCAATTATTTATAAATACTTTCTCTTTATTTTGTATTTCACTATTGTTTCGGAATCTGTTTAATTAATTATATTGGATTATGCAATAGAAAGACTCATTATACACGTATATTTGTTTTAAATTTCCTCGAAAAATTCCAGTAATAAGCAAAATCGTGTAGCGCCCCTGTGAGCACCCAGAAGTTCCGGAACACGATATGACATGGACTGGGAACCAATAACCTAGGTCGTATGATTGTTTTTAAGAAATAATCTGGAGCTCCAAATAGTTATATCTTGTATATGTTCCAGCAGCAATGATTATTTCACCGAATGCTATAGCTTTTACCTTTGGTCTCTGCGAAGGTTCTGCTAGGTCTCTCCACTTGGGATCTGGAGGCTTCGGATGATATTACTGGACGACCGGAACGCATTTCCAGTCTTTGGCGGCGTGTGGAAGGAAGGAGATTAGGCACTGATGTGAGGAAAGAGGATAGGGCGAGTTGTCAGTCGTGCTTGGATAGCTAATCCAGCTGCCGTGGATTGCAAAGGCGCTCTGCGGCTGTGTTCAGTGGAGTGCTTGTTTACGTCTGAGCTGCAAGGGACTGGCAACTCAACCGTAAGTAACATGTTTTCCTCGAGGAGAGGCACCTTAATTTAGTTTCCACTGTAACATCGAACCACCTACCCATTTTTGTATTCGGGAATGGATGATTTAATGACATGAATTGATAGGATTCAGAATGGCAATTCCGTGGATATTGTAGACGAAAAATGTATAACTAATGATGATTACGAGTGAATAGGCAGGAAAAATGTTGGCGAAGTTTAATTAAAACATAATGATGGTTTTGTCACTAAGGTATCTATAACATACATAAGTCTTGGCTTAGGATACATGAAAGTCCGTAATTTATTGTTCGAAGATTATATCGAACACCTTACGGCAACAAAGAAGAAAGTTTTACTGTGGCAAGCTCAGTTAGAATTACGAAAGCGTGTACATTCCAATGAAGACTTAGGCAAAAAACTTTGACACTTTTTAAGATCTTCATTGCACTTGCACAAACTAGTAACAATAGCTTATTGAAAACAGATACGGAAAGCAGCGAAGAAGCTGAGACGAGGCGTCAAACTCCAGTCCTGAATACTTAAGAGGGACAATGAAATCTCATCAAGCTGTGTTAAATGCCAAAGACTTTTATTATCTGTGCGAAAATGCTGGGGCAGACGAACCAGCGTGTGAAGAATAACTCCGACTGGGCAATAGGGGGAAAATTGATACTGCGGCGTATAGGAACATAGATGATATTCAAATAGTTTGTGTTATGTTCAGAGAGAAGTGGAAGTCGAGTGGATTTTAATTATCTTCTAAAGTAGAAATCCAAGATCGCAAAATAATTATTTATTTTATGAAGACCGGTTTTACTGGACTATGCCACCATCTCTTGATCATACAAAATTATTATTAAAATGATTTGGACGCAGCTGGTTTCAACGAATCCAATGCACGATAGAAAAAACTATTGTTCCATTTAAAAAAAATATATCTTTGTGCTGTAACTCTTTGGAAAATGATACAATAAACTATGTTCATAGCTCCGCACAAAGTGTAACATTTCTTTAAAATTTCCCGTCACCCATTATTTTATAAGTTACAGAGGCAAACACACTGAGTGAAACACCCTGTATATATCAAGAACAGCAAAGGACCCAAGACCGTACCCTATGGGACCCAATTTGTAGTAGTTTCCCAGTTCGAGGAAGCAGCTGATTTTTGCGGTTTATCTGAACCACTTATTTCAAGTTTCTGCACTCTTCCACTTATGTATGAATTTAACTATTTGTGCATTGACCCACTAATACCACACTCCTTAAGCTTATCTAGAATAATTGCAATATTTGTACAAGCACAAGCCATTGAGAGATCAGAAAAAATCACGATGGGTGATGTCCAGTGATTCAGAGCATTTAATAATTGGTCAGTGAAAGGATGCGTAGCATTTTCTGTTGAAAATCCTTGGTGAAAACCAAACTGAAATTTTGATAGTACTTTATTTTTACAAATACTGGAAGCTACTCTTGAATATATTACGCTATCAAGGACTTTGGATGATGGCGTAAAAATTAGATTGGGCGGTAGTTGTTGACATCGGACTCATCTCCTTTTTTAGGCAATGTTTAACAATAGCATATTGTAGTCTGTATGGGAAAATATCCTGCTTGAGAGACCTACTACATATGTGGCTGAGAATCCTACTTACGTGTTAGGAACAAGCTTTCAGAGGAGCCGACTTTGGAAAATCAGTGTGGGTGCTCTATATCATGGTTCGAAACCAACCCTCCTGAAAATCATGTTCATGCGTTTTTGAATGAGCAATACTTGATAAAAGTAAATGGGCAGTTGTCTGGCCTTTTAAAGATAGAAGGAAGAAGGAGGAGGAAGAAAAGGAAAGCATGCCTGCATTAGGACACTACAATAAAGCGATCTAATTTGCCGACGTGGATATTTCGATATAAGTAACACCCCAAAACTTCTACACGACCAATCAAATAATTTTTCACTGTACACTAATCTAACACTTTTTGTGCGAAGCTATTCTTTCTGACAAAAGCGTTTGGTAGAACACCGTCTCCGAGGTTTAAAGAAATCTTTGAAATATTTTTAGATTTTGAAGTCCGACATCAATTTTTTTTGGTCAGTTTCAAACAAGAGCTGTATACTTCTTCGAAACTTTCATAATTTCGAGATAAAAAAAAAAAAAAAAATATTCTTTTCATTCTCCACTCTGAGGAATGGAGCGGGCTGTTTGAGATCCGGCCCATAAAGAGTCGCGGTTCTATTCAACCAATTATCAGACAAGCTGATAGTGGGGAAAGGGGGGAATCCCAATTGGGAATAAGTGGGAGGGGCTTACCAGTTCCGGCATACGCTTTTCAACCAAGGAAAACCTCCCGAAAACCTTAGTCGGAACCAGGGGATTGGGACCAATTTAATTTATCTCTGGGACGTTGTCCCAGACTACAAATGGATTATCGGGAGAGCACGAGTGCACTCGCGACAATCAAGGATCGGACGCCCTAGTTACTCTCATAAACTCGTAGAGATCAGCTCGACAAACAGTGAACAAGCATCCCCCTAAAGGAGCCGCACCCTTGAGCACAGTATCCTCTGCGTCGATAACTTCATGACATCTCTGGCAGTATTAATATAGTCCAAGGTTTTTTTAAGCCTGAGACAAAAGCATTAAAAATTTCAACTGAATCTCTAATTTTAATAACTAGGGGAGTGACAAAACTAAATGAAAAACGATTAACTTTAGCATCAGAGTCAGATTCTTCAAGCTAAATTCCTGAAAGAACAATTGAATGTTTATAAATACGTACACTTGAAAGGTCAACAGGACCGACGTGCTTCAGGACGAATAAAGCTAGCATAGTGGGTAAAACTGGGACACTCATTACTACTCGCTTGGGGACCAGCGTACAAAACCGTTTGTTTCAGGTATGAAATATTGTCTCTCCTTATGGTCACGTTTTGCATTGCCTCTTGAGTCATAAGGTAGGTTTTGATTTTTCCCGATTTTTAAAAAATTTATACAATTTTATTTTCCACCTCAATTTTATGTGGGTGCTCAGCACCCTAAAAATTCTTGGGGGGTGCACGAGCCCCGGAGCACCCATGGAGTCGGCGCCCCTGAGTGTCAGCACTGTCTGGCTTTGGTTACAGACTTGTTGACTGTGACCCCTAGCTCTCTTCTAGGTCTTTCGGAATTCACTCCGTACATTCCAGTATTGGTACACCTCATGCATAACCAGTTCATACTAATGTGTGGTTTTGCGGATTGCCTGACAACCGAGATGAAAAGAAATAATCTTACGAATCTTACACGATTTCAAACGGTTTACAACAACGCCTCTCTCAATTCAACCGTATTAAACAGTATTTTTAAATCTGCGCTGGAAACGTACGAGCCTTTAACGATTCTGTCAGTCTTTGTTTCGGCGTCTGTGTCCGGCCCGTTTTGCCAGAGTAAACGCAGTGCCCCGTTTCATTATTACTGCAGCAGGCGGCCGGCGTGTCCGCGCCTTGCCGACCGAACTGCCCCGTCATTAGTTTGTGCGTTGTCGGCGCCGGTGGCGATTGCATTGCATACCGGGGAAATGGCGGCTGTTCGGTACAAAGCGACGCGGGCAGCCGAGCGCAGCCAATACCGGCTTAACTCGCGGACAAAGCGGATCCGAGCAAGTCATATTCCCCGTGTCCGCGCGCCCACCGCTGTTTTGTTACCGACCCAACACACCGCGCCGGTCAGTCCGCGCTCATAAAGGTAATTCCAATAGAGCTGTACAGCTGTAGAGGTCACAGCAGGGCCGGCGCACCCCCAAGTGTCGCCCCGTGCGATCTACTAAATTGCCCCCCCCCCCCCTATAATGTTCCAGCCTGGCTATTAATTTTTGAGATTAACAAATTTACAGAAGGAAGAGGTTTGAAGTTAGAAGCTATGAAAGATCCCAATCACAAAATTTCGAAAAAAAAAATTTGCAAAACTTATTAACTGCATTTAAATGAAATGGCAAGCTGATTAACGGTGGAGTGTTGTGCAGGCAGAACATTAGAAAAAGAATCGACGAGCAGTTACCTTTAACAAGAGATCCATCAGTGGTTGAAATTTGGTTGTAAATGAAATTTTCAAAAAATGTTCAAATGTTTGTATAGCTTATGGGACTTAACTACGGGGTTATCAGTCCCTAAACTTACAAACTACTTATGAACTAACTAATACTAAGGACGGCACAAATATCCATACCCGAGAGGGGATTCGAACCCCCGACCGTAGTGGCCGTGCAGACCATGACTGGAGCGCATCAGTTCCCTCGGCCACCGCGGCCGGCAAATGAAATTTTAATAATATGATAACCACTCGGCGAACAGTGGATGGCAGTTCGTCAATATCAAACTACGACTCGTGTAGCAAACCGTAAAGTAAGATAAGTGACATGATATAAATCGGATAGGAATATTACGTAAGTCAAACACATCGGACTTCTAAAAATTTACAAGAAAATCGACTGCAGATTCTATTGCCGTTAAATGATAATATTATGGAATAAATTTTGAAACACGAGTGGCAGGCTACACGAAATATCACCATTCAATATTAACATAAAAAAAAGACTGTGCCATCCATTGTTACGGTGATTCAACAAGGCTCAAAAAGAAGTTATGGGCGGAGGGAAGATAGGGCAAAATTATTAATAAAAATTCATAAGTGCGAATTTAAGCGAGAGGTGGGGTTTATTTATAAATTTAAGATACGCGCACAGCACATATATTTACCGAATGTACATAACAGCGGCCACATAAAAATAATAAACTACAGCTCCCGTCTGCAAGATGCTATCGCTACGAAGTACAAAGCAAGAGTACCTTCTGTCTTAAAAAAACTGAAAGTGATGTTCTTAAATTATTACTTTGCTATTCAGAGATAATTATTTTTACATGCCGAAATAATATAAAAATACAAAATGTTCTCTGATAATATCGGGGAAAGGAAACCGTGTCATTATACCCCCAGGCAGTTTTTTTAATTTTTTTTTTTTTACATAGCGTTTGAGTAATTTTATTTAAACAAATCTACAAATCTGCAGGACAAGTCAGCAATCAATCGCAATTTTTATTTTTACTTTTCAGATCTACCTACGTTTCGGCCACTGAGTGGCCAGTTTCAAAGCTTTTAATATGTGCTTACATCTAAACCGTCATGTTTACAGTTACGTTCAGCACGACGGTATAGATGTAAACATAATTTTAATCATTGAGAAGAATAGCCACTGTGTGCCAGAAATCTATGGAGATATGAAAAATAAAAACAGTTGAAACGGCCAAAGAGTGGGGTGGGAGACAATGGTAGAGAGGAAGAATAAGGAGATGGAGTAACATAATAATGCAATAAATACATACTCGGGAATCGGCGGATACTGATGCTAGTCGCAATTATATTAACTTACTGCACTGCGGTTATTCATTTCAAAGAACTGACACTCAACATCTGTCGTAATTTGCAAAATGTCAGTTCTGTCGTGTCTGATTATGGAATAAGGGGTAACAAATTAGTCATCGCCGTATCACGTCACTTTTCTGCGCTTTATTTTCATTCTAGCTATTGGGGTGACGCATGATTATTTGCCGAGTTGCAAATTTTTTAAGTAACAGATCATAAGAAAAATAAAATTTCCTATTCTGCATTCTTGAAGGAGAAAAATTCTAACTTATGAGTAACATGCATGCGCAATACTAATTGTACGTTATATGAAAAGCGCTTACCTATTACATCCCCAGTTGCAAGAAATCCGGACGCACCAATTCTTCTGTTCTTGTGAAGCGCAATGAAAGTGCTTCTGACCAGTCTTGACTCTCTCGGCCGACTATCGAAACGAATTCTGTAGTTTTCGTTGTAGAGAACGCAACAATGCCAATTGCCTGGAAAGTCGAAGTGGTGACGCGGCAGTGCCAGGAACGAGGTCGCGTGATGAGGTACAGCGAGTCTACGGTTAAACTAGCGCCCAAGCAGAAGAAACAAGAAGCTCACAGTGAGTATGTGACCGATGATATGAATAAATGTATAATCAGGCAGCAATTTCTATTGCATTACGAACAATAGAAAGAAATACAAACTTGCGAAAACTGCACAAATTTCGTCAAACAGAAATGAGGGTCAAAGCTAGCAAGGCAACCCTTAGAAGCAATGTTTTGTCTATGGATTTTCGTTTCAGAAGGAGTCAAAATTAACGTTTTGTTTTGTGCGGACGAGAGGGCATTGTTGCTAAAAGAACATACTTTTTCAGGTTTTCATCAGAATCAAAGCGACCAGTAGTTTACTTAGATGAAACATGGATTCACACGTATTATACAGTAAATAAATGTTGGCAAAGTGATAGTGTGCAAGTAGTATTGCCAAACAAAAGTGCCGGTCAGAGTTTAATTGTTGTTCATTGCAGGCGGAGACAGTTGTTTAATGGCTCAAAAACCGAAACTTAGGACTATCACTCAGAAACGGATAGCAAAAGTTTTCAAAAATGCGTCGAAACTCAACTAAATCAAATGTTCAAATGTTTGTATAGCTTATGGGACCTAACTATGGGGTCATCAGTCCCTAAACTTACAAACTACTTATGAACTAGCTAATCCTAAGGACGGCACAAATATCCATGCCCGAGGGGGATTCGAACCCCCGACCGTAGTGACCGTGCAGACCGTGACTGAAGCACCTCGTCCCCTCGGCTGGCTGAAACTCAACTCATTCCAGACTTACCACCAATGTCTTTATCCCTTGTAATTATTGACAGCGTATTTACCCATTCAGAATGTTTCTAGCCATTGTAGGTGTTTGATGTGTTTCACTGTAGTGTGTTCAACCATTTTTTTACTATAATGCAGGAAGAGTAAAACACTCGGAAACTACCATTGCAGGGATTAACATGTAATTGCAGATTCGAACATTGCATTCGAAGTTCCAAATTAGATTTCGTCTTCTGCAAAATTAGTTATGAGTAAGCGCACGGTGCGTAACAGGCTGGTAGCGCTCCACTCGAGAAATCAATGTTTGCAATTCTATCGGACCAAACTGCGTGGTCATCAGTCCGTAGCTTACAAACTACTTAAACCTAGGTAAACTAACCTAAGGACAAACAAACACACCCATGCCCCAGGGAGGACTCGAACCTCCACAGCGAGCAACCGCGCTCTCCGTAGCGAGACGATATAGACCGCTCGGCCACTCCACCGTGGCCCACTCATAAGAACAGCGGCGTGTACACTAGACTGCTCCCCCCATCCCCCACCCCCCTTTGGTCCTCCGGCATAAACACGACGGTGCTGCTGCAGTGGTGAGGAAGAACTCAGTCCTCTCCCTCCCCTCGTTCAACAGGGGCGGCCGGCAGGTAGTGGAGGCGCCATGCCACAGTTCCCGAAGCCGCTCTCTCCGAGGTTTGGTTTCGAATCCCCTCTTGAGCATGAATGTTGAGTTTGTCCAAAAGAAAAAAAAGGGGGGGAGGTAGATTTGCCGCCCCTCGGAAAGTGCCGCCCTGTGCGGCCGCACGTTTCGCACGTGCCTTGCGCCGCCCCTGATAGGTAACAACTAACTGTGAAGAAGCTGGCTGAGCTGCTGACACACACGAAAATAGATAATCACATACACATAACTTAAATTTTCGGTCGTGGCCTTCGTAACAAAAAGAAATACATATATTCACTCAATCATTTAGAAACTATACACACACAACTATCATGACAGCCTAGCTTGTGTTGCTGGAGTGGCCGGACATTATAGTTGTGTGTGTATAGTTGTCTCAGTGATTGCGTAAATGTATGTGTTTGTTACTTTCTATTGGTTGTATACCGTACTTTCATGCAGAAATAATTTTATTCATAACCGGCTTAAGTGTGTGTCAGTTTGTCGCCGATGAACTGCGCATGCCCAGAGCTGTTGTCGAGTTCTACATGTACATCCATACTCCACAAGCCACCCGACGGTACGTGGCGGAGCGTACCTTGAGTACCACTATCGGTTCTCCCTCCTATTTCAGTCACCTTCGCGGAAAGAAAGGTTGTCGGTATGCCTCTGTGTGTGCTATACTGCTGACTCCTCGGTAAAGGTATGTTCTCGAAACTTCGACAAAAGCCCATACTGAGCGACAGAGCGTCTCTTCTGCAGAGTCTCCCACTGAAGATTATCGATCATCTCCGTAACGCTTTCACGATTACCAAATGATCATGTAACGAAGCGCGCTGCCCTGCGTTGCATCTTCTCTACTTCCTCTATCAACCCCACCTGGTACGGATCCCACACCGTTGAGAAGTATTCAAGCAATAGGCGAACAAGTGTACTGTACCCTACTTCCTTTGTTTTCGGACTGCATTTCCTTAGGATTCTTGCAATGAATCTAAGTCTGGCATCTGATATACCGACGATTGATTTTATAAGGTCGTTCCATTTTTAATCACTGCTAATGCCTACTCCCAGATAATTAGTGGAATTAACTGCTTCCAGTTGCTGACCTGCTATAGTACAGCTAAATGATACAGAATCTTTCTTTCTATGTATTCGCAGCGCATTACACTTGTCTACATTGAGATTCAATTGCCATTTCCTGCACCATGCGTCAATTCGATAGAGATCCTCCTGCATTTTAATACAATTTTACATTGTTACAACCTCTCTATATACTACAGCATCATCCGAAAAAAGCCTCAGTGAACTTACGATGTTATCCGCAAGGTCATTTATATATATCGTGAACAGCAACGGACCCACAACACTCCCATGTGGCACCCCTGACATCACTCTTACTTCGGAAGACTTCTCTCCATTGTGAATGACATTCTGCATTCTGTTAACTAGGAACTCCTCAATCCAATCACAGAATTGGTCTGATAGACCGTATGCTCTTATTTTGTTCATTAAACGTCTGTGGGGAACTGTATCAAACGCCTTGCGGAAGTCAAGAAACACAGCATCTACCTGAGAAGCAGTCTCTATGGCCCTCTGAGTCTCGTGGACGAATAGCACGAGCTCGGGTTCACATGATCGCCTTTTTCGAAACCCATGTTGATTCCAGCAGAACACATTTCTAGTCTCGAGAAATGTCATTATACTCGAACATAATACATGTTCCAAAATTCTACAACTGACCGACGTTAGAAATGTGGGCCTATAGTTCTGCACATCTGTTCGACGTCTCTTCTTAAAAACGGGGATGACCTGCGCCATTTTCCAATTTCTCGGAACGCTACGCTCTTTAGAGACCTACGGTACACCACTGCAAGAAAGGGGGCAAGTTCTTTCGCGTACTCTGTGTGAAAACGAACTGGTATCCCATCAGGTCCTGCGGCATTTCTTCTTTTCAGCGATTTTAATTGTTTTTCTATCCCTCTGTAAATTATTTCCATATCTGCCATTTTGTAATCTGTGCGGCATTCTAGAGAAGGAACTACAGTGCAATCTTTCTCTGTGAAACAGCTTTGGAAAAAGACATTTAGTAATTCAGCCTTTAGAGTGTCATCTTCTGTTTCAATGCCATTTCCGTCACAGTGTGCCTGGACATTTTCATCCATCTACCGCTTTGACGTAAGACCAAAATTTCTTAGGATTTTCAGCCAAGTCAGTACATAGAACTTTACTTTAAAATTCGTTGAACGCATCTCGAATAGCCCTCCTCACGCTACATTTCGCTACGTGTAATTTTTGTTTGTCTACAAGGCTATGTTTATGTTTGCAGTGAAGTTCCCTTTCCTTCCGTAACAGTTTTCAATAAGCAACAATTTTTTAAATTATTTTTAGATTAATGCTAGTAGACGGAAATATGTTACTAATTGACAAAGACATAGAGTACAATACAGAATACAGATTTATATATACCTATTTCGTTTGTGGCTTTGTATCCTGGACCATAGAAAATTTTACTAGAGAATCCAGTTGAATCTTCAGGATGGAGATACCGATGGTCCTATATTGCATTCATAACACCGATGTGTTGATGTTTTAGAACCTCGCTGCCTGCCCTGGGTAATTCATTTTGAATTAGCAGACCCCTTTGCACAAATATTCTTAATCACAATTCATAATATCTAGAAGAGCAGTCAATTCCGTTGACTACCGGGCTTTAACTACTACATTATGAGCGTTTGTTTTTGTTTAGGTTTGCCCTTACAAATGACACTCCAAATCGGAAATGGATAGTTGCTATTCGGAGAGGAACTTCCGACCGACAACAAATAATTTTATTTCACTGTAAGGTTTAATGTAAGGTTTAATTTAATTGTTACATGAAAAATTATGTAAATACACGCCAACTGAAGGACGACGCTATACCAACACTATCTGGATTTCCACCTAATTTGAAAAAGGTATAGTGTCCTCTAAATCGCATAGTATAGACTTATGAATAAATAATGTGGAAATACTATCAGTGTGTATAATTTTGTACGTTCCTTTTCCCAGTTACTAAGGCAAAGAAACATCCCAAGTCGTGTTGAGACAGCAGAAAACTTGTATGAGGATGAGCCTTTTCCTGGTGACATTGGAGACCACGATTATTCAGTTCCTTCAAGTTCAAATAACATGAAGAAAAAGTCTGAAAAATTGAAGAAAATATGGAAGAAAAATTGTCCAATATAAGACCAATTTAAATACTGAACACGGGCAAAATTTGAGAAAATTACTTTGTTGCATGTCAAGAACTTATATTGTATTTGCATATAAATTTCTAAAAATACTAACAGGAGTAATGTAAGTACTAAGTAATGCACATGAGTAGGAAAAACAATCCCATATGTTCGAATACAGCATAAGTAGTGAGCTTCTTGGTACAGTCGCGTCGTTCAAATATCTAGGCGTAGAATTGCAGAACGATGTGAAATGGAACGAACATGCACGGACAGTTGTAAGGCGGATAGACGACTTCGGTTTATTGGGAGAATTTTGGGAAAATGTATTTCAACTTTAAAGGAGATCGCGTATAAAACGCTTATACGACCACGTTTCGAGTATTGCTCAAGTGTTTGGGACCCGCAGCAGATCAGTAAACATGGAAGCAGTTCAGAGGCGAGCAGCTATGCTCGACCAATACGCGAGTGTCACAGAAATCCTCCAGAAACTCAAATGGGAATCGCTGGAGGAAAGACGACGTTCTTTTCGAGAAATTATTCTGGGGAAATTTAAAGGGCTGGAATTTGAAGCTGACTGCAGAACGATTTGCTGCCACCTACTTACGTTTCGTGTAAAGATCACAAAGACAAGATAGGCGAAATCAGGTCTCGCATAGAGACATACAGGCACTCGTTTTCCCCTCGTTCTATTTAGGACTGGAATGGGCAAGGAAATGCCTAATATTGGAACAGTGTGCCCTCTGCCATGCATCTTACGGTGGATTGCGGGGGATGAATGTAGATGTACGTTGTGCTGAATGAGAGGTATTTAGATTTTTAATAAATACTAGTTTATATGCCCGTGCTTCGCAACGGTTGTTGAAAGATAGGGCCTGTGTGTATCATGGCTTTTTAGGTTTCCGGACCTCAGTCAGTAAATATAAAATACTTGTTGGATGGCTCTGTCAATAAGCTCAGTTGTCGTAGCCAAGATGTCAAATGTAAGTTAAGTCATTGTCCGAAAGAATGTATCTTCATGAATTTTTTGATACATAAAGTGAAAACGTGCCAAAATAAGCAAAGAAATGTCGTTAAGTATTTAATAAACAAAGCGAAATCAGTATCACTATGTTCAATGCTTGCTGGTATTCGTAGACATAAGACTGCTTAATTCTGTCACAGACGTTCGCTTCCTTGTTGAACTACCCCATACTTATTATGCAGCAGCGGTGTTTATTAGTTCTTTGGTGAACTACTACGCCCCTATCGCTTGTTTGCTGTACTACGCAATCCATACTTTCAGCATAACCTACATCTAAAACAATTTCCCTGATTCCACTCTTATGAAACGAAGTTGCTCCATGTAAATCCGTGAAGTAGTTTAGGAGATTAGGTATTGCTAATAGATGATCAGACAGTTACTGAAAAAACTTAAGATTGCAATGTATCTTTTCCCCGTGATCTGATTTTGATGGAATCATGCCTATATGTTGCCCCAATCTTAGCTCAAATTTCCTGTGAAAACCACATGAAAATGTTCAAATGTTTGTAAAGTTTATGGGATTTAACTGCGGGATCATCAGACCCTAAACTTACAAACTACTTATGAACTAGCTTACACTAAAGACGGCACAAACCTCCATGCCCAAGGGGGGTTTCGAAGTCCCGACGGGGACCGGCCTCGCGCATCGTAGCATAGCGCCTCAATGCGCTCGGAACGCTCCGCCGCGGCCGTGAAAATTTGTGAGTAGTTTTTCTTAAAACGTTTATGAAACGTGTTAGATATAGACATATCTTCATGAATATTATGTAGCTTACATCATACATCAGTTATATTCGCCATTTAAAACATTTATTTCATGATCATTCGTATCTCTGGACAATGGGATGAGGCACGGAAAGCTGAAATATAATAAGTAATAAGTATGTCCTTAATGAAGTAGAAATATCACTGGAATCAATTATTATGCTTACGGTCGGCTATCTTTCCGTTAGATGCGCTACAAGGGTGAGACTTAAACTTCCACAGCAGTTGTACATATACGTTAGACTGTGATATAAGTATGTAAATATGTGGATTAAACACGGCGACGATTGAATCGGTTTTATATTCATTGCGTTGAATCATATTTCGTAGAACATAGCAACCAAGAAAACGATTTTCAGAAGTATTGTAAATTTGAAAAGTCATAGAGTAAGTAGTATTTTTAAAGGGTAATAATCCGATCGCTGCCCCGAACTTCACACGAAGATCTGCAGCGCTATCTATTAGTTCTTTGCTGCATTACGCCGTTATTTCCAAGCATGAAATGCACCTAAAACTTCAAATTACGATGTCTTCCTGATCTGATTTTGATGAAATGAAGGCTATATGTTGCCCCAGGATATTCTCTTTTTATGATACCCCCGAATGTTCATTTACTACTTTTGGAGGTTACTCTCTACAATAGACACATGCGATTGCTTTCAGAGAAATGTTTAAACTGTGATATCTTACTTTTTCTGATCCGATTTTGTGAATTGAAGCGTTTCTATAACCGCAAGATACTCTCCTGTGAAAAAGCTCTGAAACTTCGTCTATTGGTTTTGGAGATGAAAGAGAAAAATAGACATGACGATTGTCGATGAAAAACGTTAAATTGTGATGTTCTTCTTTCCGTGATCCAAACGTGTAAACCCCATATGAATTCGTGAAGTAGTTTTGGAGAAGTGGTTTCTAATAGATGAACAGACAGACACGACTGTCTATGAAAACGCTTCGTGATTCTGTTTTGATGTAATCATGCCTAGATCCTGAACCAATCTTCGCTCATGTTTTCTGTGCAAACAGCATGAAAATCCGTCTAGTAGTTTTGAAGATTGAAGCGAACAGCGACAGGCCTACATTTACAGATTTATTATTAGTATAGATATGTTCTAAAGTTGTAAATTTTGGATGATATATATTGATTTGTATATGAGCTGTATGTAGGTAAAATCTGTTGCGAATACGTTTAGTAATGAAGAAGTAATGGATTAAAACGTAATACTTGATGTGGCGGTTTTCCATGAACGTTACTCTTTACGTCCTCATATCTCATGAACTACGAGTCGTACTGTGATACAATTTCGATCGTATATTTAGCTTTAAGTGTGTATTCTGTCTGCAAAATTTCCTTCGAGTACAATTGGTAGTGTAGAAATTATAAATTGTAACGTCATACCGAATGCAATTGTTTTGCTCCATGAACAGCGGAAAAGTAGTAAGCGAGAAACATTTTTCCTTTCATTATTTTGATGTGATTGTTTGCGAGAAAAAGTTTAATAAAGGTTTGAAATTATGTTTAAAGTTTGTTGCAAGTGATCAAGTACTGTCATTCTCATATAGTGTGTATATAAAGTTTCATCGCATTATGTAGCAACTTTTTTGCGATTCCTATTGTTCATGACGTTATATCTCCTGAACCATGTGTCGTATCTGGTTCGTATTTTTCCTACAGCAATTGTTACCTCACAGTAAGGAATATGTGTAGCAAATATGGTTGAAATCGGTCCATTGGTTTAGGAGGAATGTGCAGTATTGTCGTTTGACGCAGCAGTTTTTCGTGCATCTCATTGTTTATGACCTCATGTCTCCTTACGAATGTGTCGTAGGTGATTCTTACCCCGACAGCGATTGTTTCCTGATATTAAGGAACATGTATACCAAGTTTGGTTGAAATCGGTCCAGTAGTTTAGGAGGAGATGTGGAACACAAACACACACACACACACACACACACACACATACACACACACAAACAGCCTATTTTATAAGATGTAAGATTATGCATAGGTAGATCGAATAATTGCTTTTAGAGACTTAACAGGTGGTGGCTGTGCTTCGTAAATGGTCACGAATTTGATCATATGTTGCACACTCACCACTTTACTAGGTACTATCTCTGTTAAAAACTAATGTGCGAATGAAATGCCTATTTAAAGTTATATGGGTTATTACGGTTATTCATACCAAAATTCAAGGAATGCCAAAGAAAAAAAATTATGAAATATGGAAGAAAAGTCGACAAAATTGTGCTATACAAAAATAAGCATGTAAAATGTACAGAGGAGTTGGCAAAAAGTAAGCAGGACCAATAACGCGATGCAAAGTTGCTCCACCTAGTCAGAAAAGAGCCTCACATTCTTAAATTTCGTGTCTCTGTACTGACGTATTTCGGAAGTTAGGAAATTTCATTCATTTAAGAATACTTTTAGAACAGACTTCAATTCTAAGCAAGTTTTTAAAACAAACATGCTTTTATTTTGTGATTCATTTTGCCTTTGTTGCATATTACATAAGTTACTTCAGATCACAGTCCCAGTACTAGGATTCATCCCTGCAAATGGCGGCGATTAGCTGCTTCAATTGGGGGCAGTTGCCTCGCTTCTCCGCTACGGCGTGGCAGGTGCTTGGTACAGACGCTTTTCCTCCTTCATCACATTTTACTCAAGTCTCACCTCTCGAATTGCCGCGGCGGAGTAGCTGAGCGCATTGAAGCACTATGCTCCGATGCGCGAGGCCCTTCCCCGTGGCGGGTTCGAATCCTCCCTCGGCCATAGATGTTTGTGTTGTCTTTAATATAAGGTAGTTTATATGTAGTTTGTAAGTTTAGGGACTGATGACCCCGCTGTTAAGTCTCGTAAGGTTAACAAGCATCTGAACATCTTGAACATCACCTCTCCAATTTCTGCAACAAACAAAAATAGCCATCCCTGCAAATTAAGGCTTACAGAACGTGTGAAGAACGAAAGAAATCATCACATATCAATGTGATGATGTATACAAAACTCAATGATGTAATAGATGTAGTGCGTCATAGGCGTATGGTTAAATTAGAAGCACTGGTAGGGGGGGAAGCATCAGTTAACTGTAGGCGGTCGTAGTCGGGCCCGGTGTTCTTGGGGTAAAGTGCTCGACTGGAAACTGAAGGGTCGCGGATTCGCAACTCGGTCAGACCTCGGATTTTTTCAGTCCGCACTTTAATCCATGCTTCACCTCTCAACGATGTGAGGAGTTACCAGAAACGACACGTGGTTCGGGTTCCACGTTAAGCTGTAGGTCCCCTTTCCCCAGTTGGATAACTGGGGTAGGCTAGGGACACATAAGTCGCCGAAGTGGCGTCCAATTGAAAGACTTGCACCAGGCCAATGAGCAACACGAAATTATTATTATTAGGCGGCCGTAAAGTGAGTTTCTGTCAGGGGTGGTAATAGCTTACTTAACTGAGCAATGCAGCCACCTGCGCGCTGGTCCGTGCATGACCAGAAGCCAGAGCACGGGGTAACACAATCCGGGGAGAGCGGTATAAATACTGGTCGGTTTTTTAAGCTAAGAGGACGTCATCAGCTGTTGCAGGTGAACCACGCCCAGACCGTGCGGTTCGGCCTCATATGGCGATGCTATGTGATGCCGCAGGGCTTTGAAGACGTCCGCTCCAGTGCCGGACATGATACGTGTCGACCTCCGCGCCGAAAGTTCTTGAGCGGTGAGCGCTATCAAGTCCTATCACAGCAAGACCATTGCTCCTCATGCCGCCCGACTCGTTGAATTAAGCAATCCTGGGCACGAAACAGACGACACACATCAGATGAATGCAATACCGAGGAAATCAATAATATCATCCATTGAAAGCGCTAATTCATTGGTGCCAAGAGGTTCTTACACCCAGCATCCCATCTCGTCCAGGCCCGAAACTTCCTACATTGATACCAGGAATTCCACACTGGTATAAGGAGTTCTACATAGACCAGAATTTGCTGTTCGACGTATCGGGTACCTTCCGAAAGATTTAGATAATACTCCCAACAACCAGCTTCAAAACAGCGTCCTCCTTATCACCCAGTATCGTACTGGAACAACTGAACCACATCCTTCGTCAAGTCTTTGATTTTATGTCATAGAGCTGAGAAACAAAAGACATCCTACTTAAGATCCTTCCCCATCACCCACCCAACAGCCACAACATCCAAGTCCTTCCGTATGCCACCCCAAACCTCAGTCTGCTGTCACATGGGGTCATATGCCAGTGGAAGAACTCTCTGCAAAAGTTCCCCAACCACCCATTTGTTATTCCATTCTTGTCATAGGCTTATCCTACTCCATTAAAGGCCAGAACCCGTGTCAAAACAGCTATGTGCTATACCAACTCTGCTGCAATCACTGCACAGTTCTGTGTACTGGTATAACAAACAAGGTGTTTGTTTGGCCTCTTGGAGGGCACGGCCAAATTTTTCATGTCACTGATAAAAAGTACCCAAGCATGTGCTCCGCGTCTAACGACTGCGATGTCGACGGCACGTTAAACCCTAGTATTCCTTCCTTTTTCGTCATCTACCGTTTCAGTCCCTGGATGGTTCTGCATGAACAAAAAATGTATCTCCACTAGTTTTATCCTGCCGCCACTATTCTCTGCATGCTGTCCCATTCTTCCCCTCTTCTGCCCTCTTACTTCACTATCACAATCCACTTATCTCTTGGTCTTCCTCTTGTTCTCCTCTTCTTTCCATTGCGTCGTTCTTGGAATTTTGCCACCTTTTAGTAAGATGTCCATACCTCCTCAGTCTTGATTCCTCTATCGTCTTTTCGAGGCCTTTCTTCCACATTTCTTTCACCTCTCATTTCTTACTTCGTCCCTATTCTAATTCTCCGATATTTCATCTTACACGGCTGTATCCTGTTCAATTTCTCGTATTCGTAACCCATGTTTCTAATGTATATGTATAGGAATATAATATGATCGATATATCACCTCGCCAAGAATCCA
Organism: Locusta migratoria; assembly: GCA_026315105.1. NCBI lineage: Eukaryota > Metazoa > Arthropoda > Insecta > Orthoptera > Acrididae > Locusta > Locusta migratoria. The sequence continues at coordinate 272,748,683 of CM048744.1, read as the reverse complement.
CAAAAATCCATTAGGCTGTCTTTCTGATTCCCTGTCATTTTTTCCGCTTTCTTCATTTACACTCCCCAGGTACTTAAAAATGACCACTTTCTGTCATTACATCTGCTGCAACTCTCCGCTCAGTCCTCGTTGTGACCATCATTTCACATTTCTTTGCAATGAGTATCAAACCATACTTCTTTACCACCTCCTCACATATTTTCCCTTATTGTGACGTTGTTCTCAAACACCATCACTCTCATATTACCTAAACTTACTTGCACTGCCCCTTCAGTCCTTATTTTGTCCATCTCAGAGATGAAAAGTAGAGAAAGTTAGGCACGTCCTTGTTGGAGTTAATTTGGCTGACTGAACCAATCCTTTCATACATTTCACACTTGCTTGGTATATCTCATTCATTCTCCCCATAGATTTTATTCCAACTCCCTTTGTCTCTTGGGTTTTCTACACCTTTCCTCTTTTTAGACTGCCATAGCCCTTTCATCTGTCTACATCTATATTTCCATCTACATCTTTACTCTGCAAATAAGATTTATGTGCCTGGCAGAGGGTTCATTGAACCGCTTTCATAATATTTCTCTACCGTTCCATTCTCTAACAGCGTGCTAGGAAAAGGAATACCTGATTTATCTGCGTATTACGATCATGTCTCCCTATGTAGGTAGGTGCTAACAGAATATGTCTGCATTCGGAGGAAAACGTTAGTGAAAGAAATTTCGCAAATAGATTTCGCCGCAACGATTAACTCCTTTCTTTTAATGATTGCCATCGCGTGGTGTGCATCATTTCCGTGACACTCCGTTGTATCGCGATAACACAAAATTAGCTGCTCTCCTCAGAACTTTTTCTGTGTCCTCATTGATACCCTCCTGGTGAGGATACCACAACACAAATTCGAAAGAAGGACAAACAAGTGTAGTGAAGATAGTTTTTTAGTAGCACTACTGTATCTTGTACGTGTTCTGCCAATGAAACGTAGATTTGGTTCACCTACCGACGACATGTGTTTTTTTACAACCAAAGTTCTTCATAATCGAAATTCCTAGAAATTTTGTTGAATTTACGGCGTTTAGATTTGAATGATTTATCGTGTAAATGATAGGGATTACGTCACACATTTTCATTACTTAGGGTCAACTGCCATTTTTCGTACCATGCAAGTATCTGTTTAAATCGTTGATTCTGACCTTCTGGCGACTTTACTAAACAGTAAACAACAGAACCATCCACGAAGTCTCTTGAGTTGCTCAGATTGTCTCCTAAATCGTTTATAAGTCAAAGAACAGTAGGGACCCTGTAACACTGTTCTGGGGAATGACAGCCATCACTGTTGTTTTATTCGATGACGTTCTCACAGTTATTATGTACTGTATCCTTTCAGATGGGAATTCATGAATTCAAGCTCCGATGCCTGTATGCTCATTTTGTTCCTGAAGACGCCTCCTACATCCGCTACAAGTCCGTTGGTGTAATTGTGTAATTCTGAATTTCAAATTCAAATTCAAATGTTAGTTAAGCTTATGTGACTTAACTACGGGGTCATCAGTCCCTAAACTTACAAACTACTTACGAACTAGGACAGCACAAATATCCATGCCCGAGGGGGGATTCGAACCCCCGTCCGTAGTGGCCGTGCAGACCGTGACTGGAGCGCCTCAGTCCCCTCGGCCACCGCGGCCGGCGTGTAATTCTGACGTATGGGACACACACACAAACGTCCTTCTTCGCCGTCCATTTTAAGCCAGAAATATGGTAAGGGCCAAATTTTGTGAGAGACATTATTTTAATGGTGTCATGCGAGGAATCGTGCTGCGAAGCCCGAGTGCGGGAATTTCGTTTCACCCGCTATCGTCACAGCAGGCATACTAGCGACTGAAGCTACAGGTATAATTTGTCAGTTTTCACTTTCTTTTTAATCCTTCACACTCTTAAAATATGTGTACATCGCACGTCTCCCCCTAGCCGTAAAAATATTAACAATATTCTTTAAGTAACTTATATTTATTCTGTTGTTGCATTTAGTTTTTGTATTAGAAAATTAAGCATTACAGTAAAAGCTATCAAGTAGCAACATTCAATTAATTTCGTAATCGAATCGTTTTAACAAGAAAAAAGTTTTGACGTACAGGAGGGCTGGCAGAAACTAGTTGCTTACGTAATGAAATCAGTATCCCGATAAAAGACCTCTCCATAGTTGCCGAAGGTAAATTACTGCCTCGGTGGCGGCTTTCCATCTGCTGCGGTGATGGACCGCGCCCCCTCCCTCTGTGGGGTGTCGATCCCGCCCGGGCCTGTTAATTCGCAGCCGCCTCCCGCTGGCGGCTGTATTCCTCTCGGGTGGCGGCCTCCATCGCCCGGGAGGTGATGGGATTTCACCAGCCTGGCCTCTGAACACCTCATCTCTAATCCTCTTACCAGGCAAAAACGCGAGGGCTACTCCAAAATCGGATTTTCTCAGCACATTACATAAAGCCAGCTCAGACACGCGACTGACACCGGCCGCGTCTTGTTTCCAGATGACTCATTAAGACTGGATGAAGAATCGGACACGAGAGACAACATCTATTTCTTTTTTTAACGAAAGGACACTGCTCTAGTGGCATCACGTTCGTGTTTTCATGGTAAGGGGGTGGGGATGGGCGGGGCATGCTCATTACCGACACAAGAGGTCTCTGTATAAGATTCTTCAGATTCTGCAAGAGTGAAAGATTAATTGTGGGACGCAGGAGACCGTCTGTGAAGTTTGGAAACTAGGGCCGCGCGGTCTGGTGCGCCATGTTGCGGATCGCGAGGTCTCCTGCGTCGGAGGTTCGAATCCTCCCTCGGGCATGGATGTGTGTGTTGTCCTTAGGTAGTTTAACTTAAAGTAGTTTGTAAGTCTAGGGACTTATGACCAACGTAGTTTGGTCCCATAGAATTACAAACATTTGAACATTTTTTTTGGAAACTAGAAGGCAAGGTACTGGCAGAAGTAAAATTATTAAGACGGACAGTGAAACGTGCCGGGATAGCTCAGACGATAGAGCGGTTTCCCGCGGAAGGCAAAGGCTACAGGTTCGAATCCCGGTTCGAGCATACAATTTCAATCTTGCGGGAAGTTTCATTTCAGCGCAGACTCCGCTGGAGAGTGAAAGTTTCATTCTGGAAACATCCCTTAGGTTGTCTAAGCCATGTCTCACCATATCCTTTCTTCCAGGAGTGCGAGTCAACTATCGTCCCGTTGTGGGATTGAATTTGTGATTTCCTGTCAGAAAGGACACAGGGCATGGTAACTGACGGAAAGTCATCAGGGCCGGCCGCGGTGGCCGAGGGGACTAAGGCGCTCCAGTCACGGTCTGCACGGCCACTACGGTAGGGGGTTCGAATCCCCCCTCGGTCATGGATATTTGTGCCGTCCTAGTTCGGAAGTAGTTCATAAGTAGTTTGTAAGTTTAGGGACTGATGACTCCGTAGTTAAGTCCCATAAGCTTCACAAACATTTGAACATTTTTGAAAGTCATCAGGTAAAATGGAAGTGATACGTGGCGATCCACAGGGAGTGTTATATGGCCCCTACCGTTCCTTATGTTTATAAAGTATTTAGGACACAATCTGAGTGGTTTTCTTAGACTGTTCGCGGATGATGCTGTCGTTTATCGTTTAGTAAAGTCACCCATAAAAGAAAAGCAGTTACAAAACAATTTAGATAAAATATGTGAATGGTGCAAAAAGGGGCAATTGAGCCAAAATAATGGAAATTATGAAGTCATCCTTGTTGTTGTATTGTTGTGGTGTTCAGTCAGGAGGGTAGTTTGATGCAGCTCTCCACTGTACTCTGTCCTGTGCAAGCCGCTTCATATCATGAAGGGCAAGCCACATCCATATGAATTTGCTTACTGTAACCGTCTGTCGGTCTCTCTCTGGGCTTTTTACACCACACACTTCCCTCCAATGCTAATTTCCATCATGTCTCAGAATATTTGCCACCAATCTATCCGTTCTCTTAGTCAAGACGTGCCAGAAACTTCCATTCTCCCCAATTCTGTTCAGAACTTCTTTGTTATGTGGTACCACATTTCAAAAGCTTCTGCCATTTTTTTTCTCTTAACTCCTTACATCCATGTTTTACTATCATACAATGCTACACTCCAGAGAAAAGCCTCCAGAAAAAATGTTCAAATGTTTGTTAAGCTTAAGGGACTTAACTACGGGGCCATCAGTCCCTAAACTTACAAACTACTTATGAACTACCTACAACTAAGGACGGCACAAATATCCATGCCCGAGGGGGGATTTGAACCCCCCACCCTAGGGGCCGTGTAGACCGTGACTGAAGCGCCTCAGTCCCCTCGGCCACCGCGGCCGGCACCTCCAGAAAGGATTTCCTAACACTTTAATTAATTTTGGATGTCAACAAATTTCGGTTCTTCAGAAATGCGTTTCTTCCCATAGCCGTTCTGCATTTTATATCTACTTTACTTCGAACATCAGAATTGATTTTGCTATCCAAATAACAAAACCCATCTATTTCTTTTATTGTATCGTTACCTAATATAATTCCTTCACCCTTTTTGTTATTGTTAATATCCATCTTGTAACCTTTCAAGACACTGTCTATTCTGTTCAGTAGCTCTTCCAGGTCCGTTGACGTCGCTGAAAATCACATTGTCATCGGCAAGCTACAAGCTTTTTATTTCTTCTCCGTGAACTTTAATTTCGAATTTATATTTCTTCTCCGTGAACTTTAATTGCGTTTCCATATTCATCCTTGCATTCCATCACAGCTTACTCAATGTACAGACTGAATAGCATTAGTGAAAGGCTGAAAGACTGTCTTAGAACCTTCTCAATGACAGCGTCCCTTTTATGCCCTCTGACTATTGTGATTTCTGTCTGGTTTTTGTTCAAGTCGTATATAACTTTTGTTCCCTATATTTCCCCCTGCTGACTTCAATATTTGAAAGAGTGTATTCTAGTCAACATCATAAAAAGCTTTCTTTAAGTCTACAAAAGCTAAAAATGTAGGTTTGCCTTTTCTTAAAATATCTTCTACTGTAAGTCGTAATGTGAGTTTTGCCTCGTATGTTCCGACATTTCTCCTATATGATATATGATCTTTCCCGAGATCGGGTTCCACCAATATTTCCATTCGTCTGAACAGTATTTCCATTCGTCTATAAATAATTCGTGTTAAAATTTTGGAGCCATGACTTATTAAACTGATTATTCTGTAATTTTCACACTTTTCTGCATTTGATTTCTTGACGCCTGAGGGTATTTCCCCTATTTGATACATCTTCCACACAATGGGGTTTCTTCATGACTGGCTTGTCCAACGACGCCAGCAATTCAGAGCGCATATCATCCACTCCTGGGGACTTGTTTCGACTCAGGTCTTGCAGTACTCTGTCAAATTCTTCTCGGAATATAGTTTTTCCTGTCTCATTCTCCTCAACTTCCTCCTCCATTTCTACAATAGTGTCTGCATTCTCCTTGTATAGGCACTCTATACTTCCACCTCTCACGTTTCACTTCTTTATTTAGTGTTGATTTTCCATCTTAGATCTTTATATTCATGCAGCTGATTTTCGTGCCTCCAAACATCTCTTTCGTTTTCCTGTAGGCGGTATCTATCTTTTCCATAGTTATTGACTCTTATATGGTCTTTCATTTGTCCTGCTTAGCCTATCTGCACTTTCTGTCAACCTCATTTTTCAGCCGTTTGTACTCCATTTAGCTTGCTTCACTTGTTGCGTATTTATACTTTCTGCTGTCATAAATTAAGTTCAGTATATCCTCTGCTAACCGAAATTTTCTGTTAGTTCTTGTTCTCCAGCCCATATGATCCTGTGTAGTCTTCACTCTTTATCTCTCAAAGGTATTCATTTCACATCTACTCCATTTCGGTCAAACCTTGCTCCCTCTGAAACTCTCAGTCACCTATGGTTCCTTCTATTTATCCAGGTTCCAACTCCCTACGTCTTTACCTTTTTGCTGTTTCCTAAGTTTTAATCAACAGTTTATAGCGTCTTTGATGTATGGTCGACTTCCGATAGCAGGCGCACAGTTAGGTACGGGCTGCGAGATGTCGCCACGAGCCTAACCGTGCATTTAGGCGCAGGCAGAGCCAACACCGCCTAGTAGACAAAGCCTTACAACAGGCCGTGCACACGTCATACATAGAGGCCACGAACGCTAGCTGATTGGCCGGCCGCTACAAGGCGGTGGGCTGTGCCCAGCAGCCAGCCAATCAGCTAGCGTTGGTGGCTTCTCGGTGTGACGCGGGGACGGCCTTTTGTGAGGTCTTGTCTTCTAGGCGGTATTGGTAGATCCCAGCTCACTCTCATCTGCTCTGTATTCTTTGTCCGGTTAAGATGGAGGCCTCACCTCCGACTGAGGTAGAGGCTTCACCTCTCGCTTTTGTAAATCATATTGCGACTCCTATGAACCACAGACATTGCCGAGGTGGAGTAGCTTGCGTGCCTCAACGATACAGATAGCCGTACTGTAGGTGCAAGCACAGTGGAGGAGTATTTGTGGAGAGGCTGGACACACGTGTGGTTCCTGAAGAGGGGCAGCAGCCTTTTTTGTAGTTAAAGGGGCAACAGTCTGGATGATTGACTGAGCTGGCCTTGTAACATCAGCTAATGTAGCTTTGCCACATAGTTACTGCGAACTACTGAAAGCAAGGTGAAAATACAGCCTTTACTTCTCCTGAGGACATGCAGCTCAAATGTATATGATGGCAGCCTCTCGGGTAAAATATTCCGGATGTAAAATAGTCCCCCATTCGGATTTTCGGGTGGGACCTACAGGAGGATGTGATAATCAGGAAAGACATTACTGGCACTGGCACTCTACGGATTGGAGCGTGGAATGTTAAAACCCTGAATCGAGTAAGGAAGTTAGAAATTTAAAAAGAGTAATGGATAGTTGAAATTAGATGTAGTGGGAATTAGTGAAGATCGGTGGAAAGAGGAACCTGATTTCTCGTCAGGTGAGTACAGGATTATAAATACAAAATCAGTTGGAGGTATTACAGGAGTAGGTCTGATAATGAACAAGAAATTAGTAATGAGGGTAAACTACTACAAGCAACACAGTGATCACATTATCGTGGTCAAGATAGATACGAACACCGATCTCAACGTACAGGTTTATATGCCAACTAGCTCTGTCAATGATGAGGAGATCGAAGAAATGTGTGAGGAGGTAGAAGAAATTATTCAGACAATTAAGGGAGAGGAAATGTCAATTGTGATTGGAGAGTGGAATTCGGTTGTAGGAAAAGGAAGAGAAGGAAAATAATAGGTGAATATGGACTGGGCAAAAGGAATGAAAGAGGAAGTCACCTGGTAGAATTTTGCACGGAACTTAATTTAATCATAACAAACCCCTTGGTTTAAGAATCATAAAAGAATGTTGTATACGTGGAAGAGACCAGGAGTCACGGAAAGGTACCAGATAGATTTTTTAATGGTAAGACATAGGTTCTGGAATCAGGTTTTAAAATATAAGACATATCCAGGGGCAGATATAAACTGACCAAACTGACCATAACTGTTAAAACTGAACTGTAGGTTGAAATTGAAAAAAAGAAAAAGAAAAAAAAAATTGCAGAATGGTAGGAAAATGAGATGGGACTTGGATAAATTGAGGGAATCTAAAGTACTTAAGAATGGGAAGACCTACAAAAATCCCCGGATATACTAAATTTAATTGATGAAACGAGAAAATATATAAATGCAGTGAATGATACAACCAAAATGGAGTAGAGACGACTAAGAAATGAGATTGGTAGGAAGTGAAAAATAGCTAAACAGGAATGGCTAGAAGGCAAATGGAAGTCTGTAGAAAAATGTATAAATAGGGGAAAATAGATACTACCTACAGGAAAATAAAAGAGACATCTGGAGAAAAGAAAAGCAGCTCTATGAATATAAAGAACTTAGATGGAAAACCAGTTCTTAGCAAAAAGGGAAACTGAAAGTTAGATTATATAGAGGGGCTCTGCAAATGTAATAATCCCCATTCCATAGAAAGCAAGTGCAGCCATGTGTGAAAATTACAGAACCGTAAGTTCAATGAGTCATGGTTGGAAAATTTTAACACGAATTATTTACAGAAGGGTGGAAAAGCTTGTAGAAGCCGACCACGGGGAAGCTCCGTTGGGATTCTGGAGAAATGTAGAAACATCGGGGGCAATACTTTACGGCTTATCTTAGAAGATAGGTTAAGGAAAGGCAAACCTACATTTCTAGCTTTTGTTGATTTAGAAAAAGCTTTTGATAGTGTTGATTGGAATACACTCTTTCAAATTCTTAAATCAGCAGGAGTGAAATAAAGGAAATCAGACAGCAGTTATCAGAGTTGAAGGGCATGAAAGTGGATGCAGAGGTTGGGAAGGGAGTAAGACGGGGTTGTTGCCTTTCTCCAATGCTATTCAATTTATACATTGAGCAAGTTGTGAAGGAAAGCAAGGACAAATTTGGAGAAGGAATTAAAGTTCAGGGTGAAGAAATGAAAACATTGCATTTTGCATTGTAATTATCTCAGACACAGCAAAAGACCTGGAAGAGCAGTTGAACTGATTGGAAAGTGTGTTGAAAGGTGCATATAAAATGAACATTAACAAGAGCAAATCAAAGGTAATGGAGTGAATAATGGAGTAATCTAAGAAAATCGGGCTATGTTGATTAGATTAGGTAACGAAACAATAATGGTGGTAGATCAGTTTTGTTACTTGTTCAGTGAAATAACATGTGATGGTCGCAGTATATAGGATATAAAACGCGGAATGGTAATGGGAAGAAAAGCGTTTTTGAAAAAGAGAAATTTGTTAACATCGAATACTGATTTAAGTGTAAAGTAGTAGTTTCTGAAGGCATTTGTGTAGAGTATTTCCTTGTATGGGAGTGAAACAGCCGGCCGCGGTGGCCGAGGGGACTAAGACGTTCCAGTCACGGTCTGCACAGCCACTACGGTTGGGGGTTCAAATCCCCCCTCGCGCATGGATATTTGTGCCGTCCTAGTTCGTAAGTAGTTCATAAGTAGTTTGTAAGTTTAGGGACTGATGACCCCGTAGTTAAGTCCCATAGACTATACAAACATTTGGAGTGAAACATGGACGATAAACAGTGCGGACAGGAAGAGGATAGAGACTTTTGAAATGTGGCGCTACAGAAGAATGCTGAAGATTAGATGGGTGGATCGCGTAACTAATGAAGAGGTACTGAACAGAATTGGTGAGAAAGGAATTTATGGCATACCTTGACTAAAAGAAGGGATGCATACCTTGACTAAAAGGAGGAATCAACTGATAGGACACATTCTTAGATATCAAGGAATCGTGAATTTAGCGTTGGATGGAAGTGTGTGGCGTAAAAATCGCAGAGGGAGACCAAAAGACGAATACAGTAAGGAGATTAAAGTTGATGTAGGTTGCAGGTCTTATGAGGTGATGAAGCGGCTTGCTCAAGATAGAGTAGGGTGGAAAGCTGCATCAGACCAGTCTCTGGACTGAAGACCACAACAACAACAACAACAACACTCCGATTGACGAAATTCAAATGTGTTTGAAGTTTAAAGACTTCACCTCAAGATTAGCGTGTATTTTATTGTCCTAATAATTGTTTCTCATATAAATGTTTTCATTTTAGCGGTATCATAGGCTTTCATAAAATATCACATTGGATAAGGGATTGCCTTTTCTGATAGAATATGAGGAAATGAACCTGCAAAAAGTAGAATTACGGGTTCCTATTGATGTATGTACGTAACTAAAAATTATTTACTAATGTGAGACTGGCGACCTTTTGTGAAAGGATCAGCTTCAGTCAATTTCTCTTACTATATTTGTTTCTAGTAGTTCATAATTATTTATTTTTAAATTGAGATATATTTCTGTGTGACAATTTTTTATTTACTAATACGTGTGTGTTCTCTTTCATGGGCATGTCGATTGAAGGATCACATGCAATAACTACAAAACAGAATTGAGGAGAGCAAATATATCCTACAAAATTGGTGGAGACGACGTTTTCGCTGAGCAACGAAAGTGGCAGGTTAGGAGCACTTCTTATTCATCCTAGTAGCCTATATTCTTGTAGCAAGACCAACGTAATGACTTGTTCCCAAGCCATAGGTAGTTGTAGGTTTCCCTTCCTATGGTGTAATACGCAGCGTAGCGGCTAGTGTTGTTGATCAGTGAACTGCGTCCAGGTTTATCGTTACGAGGCCACAGTGAGTGTGCTATTGGTACTCGATCTTGACTGCTTAAAGATAAGATAAAGAACAGAGAGTAGACGAAGAGGTAGGGCAAGAAGTTAAAGAAAATCCTCCTCTCAGTAAATTGTATGAACAATTCCTAGTCATTACCAACACCACTTCCGCCATACTTTTCCAAGTAGGCGATATATATATAATATGGGTCAAAAACAAAAAGATATGTTGAACGAAGTAGGCGAGATAAATAGAAAACAGGAAGATATGTCTAACCAAGTAGACGATATGTCGCATCAAATTGTGCAAATTTCCCAAAACCAAACACAGATAGCCCAAGCAACAGTTAACCAAAGACAGGCGCAGGAAGATGCCATAAGGAAACTGAGTTCAAAGGTTTTAGAATTAAAGCGTAGTCATGGCGCTCTCGAGGTCACAGAAATGGATTGTCTAAGATGCTCGACAGGTTGTCAATTGAGCAAGAGAAAAAAAATGACGGACATTTTGTACAACAAGAGCAAACATTTATTGCTAGGTTTACAAAGTGGACATCGGAAAAGAACACAGAGTTATTTGAAAATTAAATTCCGGTAAGAGAAGCTGTGGATTCCATATCGAAAGAATGCAGAACTCCAGCAGTAGATACAACTGTTCAGATTTCTGAAGTTAAATCTCGGATTACTCAGGAATTGCGTGAGGAAGTGACTAAGAAATTAAACAAGTTCTGTAACGAACTCTCTGATATTAGATAGGTAGTTCAGGTTGATCTTACCACCCCAAATCGTGACGAAAACATGGTACGGGCACATAAGAATGGGGACAAGGAAGCGAACCATTTCCGGTAACGACTAGGGCACAATAATTGTATTATTTACGAGTGTCAACATCTCCTTACGCGAACTTGATAATGGAGGAAAATATTATTAAACACAGGCAGTTCCATTCATTTACGTATAGTAGTGTTTACACGTTCTTTTCGTTGAGTATTATCCACGAACTGGACCGAGTTACGAAAAATCAGTAATGTTAGTGGATTTCTGTTAGGTGATGCAGCTCTCTGGGCCACGGAAGCCACGGGAACGTGCTCCACTTATGACGAGTTCGAGAAAATGTTTCTCTCTATCGGCCCTCTGAAACACAGGAACGGCTGTGCAAGGCGGTGTTTAATCCGCAACAATTCAGTTATAGCAAGGGAACACTCTGAAGATATTTAGAGAAATACCTTAATAAGACTAAATATTGGGACGAGCCTATCACTCAAGAAGATTTACTGCGTATTCTCAAGAGTAAGTTACCTGTAGAAATATGTGAAAAATTAATCCACATCTCTGACTCGAATTTTGATGAGTTTATGGCCATATTTGAATAAATTGATTTAATGCAAGAGGATGTTTAGGGTAGGAATCAGAACTGTAGTCAGCCATCGAGGAACGGAAATTCTCCGAGTCGCGACCAAATTACTGGTAAATATAGTGTGGCGCGTTTTAACCGGAGCAGTAACAACACGTACAGCAACAGCAGAACAGGCCGCTATGGGCGAAATACGATGGACAGGACAGAAGGTCGCAGATTCAATCCCGAGTATAATTCCACTAACGGAACAACACAAAATAGGAATCAGCGGCAGCAGAACGTACAAGTCCCGAGTCAGATTAATCAAAACTGGCGTCGTCCGCCACTAGGGATTTACAGTATAAATGACTCAGAAATCCGACTGCCCTCGCATCCGGCGGGAAACAAGTAACCGACTCACTATGTCACAAAGTGCAGACAGGTGGGCGGGATGATTCAAGCTGACTATGGATGACTATTGACGCCAGTAGACACCAGAAATGCCACTAATCATGGTACGCACTAGGCGGCCATTCTCGCCAAACGTTTGACTCCTCCCTCTGGCATCTGTGTGTTGTGAGTGTGTTGTTCTTAGTGTAAGATTAAGTAGTTTGTAAGTCTCGGTAGGGACTGATGGCCATACCAGTTTGGTCCAAAGATTTACAAACATTTGATATCAATGTTTGTAAATATATGGGACATAACTGCTTGGTTGTTAGTCTCTAGCTTACAAACCACTTAAACTAAGATAAACTAACCTAAGGACAACACAGACACCTATGCCGAAGGACTCGAATCCCCGACGGCGAACGGCCGCGTGACCACAACATTTGAGCTGCCACTGAACACCGTTGCATCAGGTGAAACAGTACTAGCAGCTATGCTCGACTTAATGGATCACGGGCTGAAAACAGTACTCACAGTACTGACGAGGCAGCAGCAGCAGGCCAGTTACCACACCTGAAGGCTACTGTCAGACTGATAAGCGTGCAAACAAGCCGTGATTATATGCTGTACAAGTGGGGACCGATCCTGCATGAAAATGTATTATTTACAGTAGAGGTGTTAGCATACTGTGACGGGAGGTCCACGTCAATCAATCCGATTACACGGGTTTCTTCCTGCAATGCTATGACTTGGGCACCACCACCAGCCTTCTGGTACTACGTCCACAACCTGTGACCTTGGTACTTTCCTGGTGTTCCTGACAGAAGTGCTGCGTACACTGTTGTTACAGCAAAGGTGATATTTCTAAAGCTTTCCGTTGCCACCAACGTAAGGAAATTCGTGAATCAACGGGCGAGGCCAAGCCTCCAATTCTGTGGAGCAACGACAAGCAAGATAGGACGCCCCCTGAAGAGACATAGACTGAGACCAGTTTTCCGACCCGCCTCGAAGATCAGAGACATGTTACGCCCCATTAAGGACAGTACAGGTCTACGTGTTCCGGGTGTATATGGCGTTCTCTGTGAGTGCCGAAGTATTTACATTGGACAAACTATAAAACAAAGAGAGCTTGAGAAGTCAGCCTTGGCAGAACATTGGGCACAAAATACTCTTTGAAAACACGAAAATTCTGGTTCAAACATCATATTACTGGAATTCCGTTGCAAAAGAGGCGGTTTTAATTGGATTAAACGGCAACAATTTCAACAGAGACCAGGGGTATACACTCAGCAGGGCCTGGGGGCGGGCCCTGAACGTAGAGAGAAAACAGAGGTCTCGCGGTAATAGGAAAGTGACGGCACCAGGTTTAAATGTGGCGCCAGCGGTACGCTGCACGTGACGTCACGCGGTACCACGGCCCATCGGCCCGCGCTGATTTCCCGCGCAGGCGCTCTCCGGCCTTCCAGAAACTTCTAGACGCAGCGCTGCAGCTGTATAAGCAGGACGTCTTGCCAACACCGGCAGTCAGTGATTTTACTCCTGATGACGATGGCGGAACTTGCCATCGAAACCTCAGGGATTATATCCAATCTGACGCGGCTTGTAAACCGAGAATATGTTATGGAAGAAAGCCATCACGAAAGACTCCGAGGATACGCTGTTGTCTGTTGATGTTGTTTTCTTGGGTCAGTACACTGCTTCCTGTCACTGGAGAGGCCTATACAATGCCAAAAAAAAAAAAAAAAAAAAAAAAAAAAAAACTAGTACACTCTCTTAGAAGTTTTCCAGTTCTCTCGAGAATCAGACACCAAAGTTTTAGCTTAACGCACTCCAGACTATGAAGTCTTGCCTTTGTACGTTCATCTTGATCCTGGGATGGTGCCAGTGTGTCTTGGACGAAAGCACTCTTTGAGACAGCGCTCGCCAGGTTTAAGTCGTCCATGCAAACTATTACTACTTGCGTGCAGGCAGAAGTTACTCTTATCACTGAAGACCACGGCCTACCATTCTATTTTCCAAGTGATACTCCCAGTCGAGCCGTGCACTTCAATGCTCTGGCGTGAGAGGAAGACGGGCTACAGGTGTTGCGATCTTACTCCCACCTGGTCATTTTTGATGTGCAGCTGACAGCCATTATAGACAGTGGAAGTTAGATACGGCCATCTCTGAGGAAGGAAGTGGTGAGGAGCTGGAAAGCATTAAAGTGCAGAAGTCGTTGGGTGTACACCCTACATGTCACCTTAAACCAGTCCTGGAATGATTTAGGATAGTCACCATTAGTAATTGAATTTTTATAGTACATATGATGTTTTGTTATCCATGGTCTGTCATCCTATGTCTGTTGTTGTGTATCATTGACCTGTGCTTAGTTGTCACTTCTCCGATCAATTACACAATCACACAACTTTTTTCTTCCTGGCCACTTCGGCCTCATACATATCAAACTAATAGCTCTTCACATTGATGTGAAAACAAGTAACAACGCCCCTCGGTCGTCAATCTCGGATCACCCTCCCAATTTTAATAACATCTGACGTCATCTGATCTTATCTGTTTGTGGACGATGCTTGAGGAGCGAACCCCCATGTCTCTGCGTTATAGTATAGAGTATATTTAGGCGAGTTTGGGACTGCGACACCGCATATTTCCCACTCGGCCATACTGTTTGTGTTTAGGCGAGTTTGCGGCTCTTTCACCGAACATTCCCCTTCAACCGTTTTGCGTACGTCATTGACTAAGGAACGTGTGAAGACACAGAGGCCGCTGTTTGCTGAAGTGTTTCAGGTGGCGTCTATGCAAAGACGAACATGAGATGCAGGGAGTTTGTTGTGCGCTAAGCACAGACACACACACACACACACACACACACACACACACACACACACACACACATACATCAGACAAGATCTACGAGAGCCAAAGAAAAGAGAGGGAAAGATTACCTGTAAGAGTACATTTATCTCATTGATCAGTTTATGTATAATGTAATGTGCCCGATGTTCTTAGTGAAACAGCCTCTGACGGATTTAAATTTGGTGATGAAATTAGTGAACTACATGAAATTTTTTAAAATAGTTTTCTTATTTCATATTGAGACGCAGTATTGGTACACCAGTAAGGTTTTGTTGAACAGATTCGGATTGAATCTTAATAATAAAGAAAGTTAATGATCTGTTTTGTGAAATTAATAATTATTACTCTTCTGGCATTCGTCACTTTGAATGAAATTGAGATTATTGTACTTTGCTAAAATAAATGTTTAGAATTGTGTTTAAGATAAAAATGAGCTTAAGAAGTGTGCTACACCTGTTACAGCTCAACCCGGCATTGCCACTCCCTCTACCAGTCAATTGTAGTAGCAGAACGTGATCGTGGTTATGGCGAGCTGTGAGTGTAAATGTAAGTGGTTAGTATTTATTTTAGTGTGACGGTTTTGGTTCCTTGCTATGTACAACTCATTGCTGTATGTGGAATGAAAAATATTATCCTTTGCTCGTATTTTCCATTTAAAATTACAGCCATGTAGAACAGACGAATTGATCACTATATCAAAACTCGAAAGACAGCGCAGTAACTTCAGCTCATCCGTATTTTTACGACTGTTTTCTGTAATTACACACACGGCATTTGACACATTTATAGGATAGAAATATGGCGACGAGACTTCAGTGACACCAATGTTACTGTATAGAGCATTGCCAGTCTAGTAACGTATGTATGTGGTCTAGCCGTGCACGTAAATACTGTGGCGTGATTGGAATATCCGCTAGAATTTTACGTGCGCCTTAGTCCCACTGTCAGTGTTGACACTTCTGGACTCGTAAACCTTCTGACCTGTAATGTGGTAGCTGGCACTGCTGCCATTGCTGCCTTTACAATACAACGATCTAGGTGATCGCCTGTGCTCCTCTATGGGTGTGGGAATGTTAACGTGTCCATTGCAGTCGGCACGAGTGTACAACCGTCATAGCACGGACGACTTGTGTGGCAATTTTCCGACAGGACCGTACCGCCGCTCGAAAGGCCACAATGTCACACTCACTCAGTTGTCTGTAGGAAGCACGTGTGCGTCCCGGTGCCATCGAGCTTGTTTGCTCACATGCCGATATTAGAGCCATTTGGCTGTGAACATTCCCTGTTAAAGTGTACATACAGGTGGCGGCCTGCAATCTACGTCACTACTTTACCTATTGGCGGGTGACGTTCAAACCACTATCAGTACATCTTCTGTCTTGTATGATGCATCTGCCGTCATCGGATCAAAGTCTGTCTTTCCTCTTGTACAAATTCTAGCATTAGTACACTCCATTCTCCGCTTATATAGTCCCTCTGCGTTCATGGCCTTCTGCTCACTCTGTCATTTCACCTCTCTCTGTACCAAATTTCTACCTGTAGTTTCGGTTTCACACATAAACACTCCTGAATGTTCATGACGTCGTTTCTCCTCAACAATATTCCTTACAGAGAGAGAATTTTCTAGGTACGGACAGTGAAATACGAGGCGTGTTTATTAAGTAACGTTTTGAAATTAAAAAAAGACGTGGTAAGATATCGCAATCTTATTTTTATATGAAAGCCTGTACCTTAATCTACTATTCTACATAATTTCCATCAAAACTGAGGCACTTCTCATAATGTTCTACCAGTTTTTGAATACCCTCCTCTCAGAAATCTGCCGCCTGACTTGTTAACCACAGCATCACATCTGTTTCGATTTCGTCATCGTCTTGAAGACCGCCCTTGTGTTTCTTCAAGTGCAGGAACAGATGGTAGTCACTGAGCGCCAGATCAGGGCTGTACGGACGATGATCTAGAGTTTACCATCTAAAAGATGTGATGAGATCTGTGGTCTGATTAGCCGCGTGCAGACGGGCATTGTCTTGCAACAAAAGGATACCCTTGCTCAACTTGTCACGTCTTTTCTTCTGAGTTGTGCAATGTCGTACGGTAAGCTGACTACCACCTGTTCCTGCACTTGAAGAAACACCTGAGCGGTTTTCAAGACGATGACGAAGTCAAAACAGTTGTGATGCAGTGGTTCAGAAGTCAGGCGGCAGACTTCTATGAAAGGAAGCTTCGGGTTTAACGTCCCGTCGACAGCTTGGTCATTAGAGACGGAGCAAACGCTCGGAGTTTCGGGTAAGGATGGGGAAGGAAATCGGCCGTGCTCTTTGAAAGGAACTACCCCGGCATTTGCCTGGAGTGATTTAGGGAAATCACGGAAACCCAAATCTGGATGGCTGGAGGTGGATTTGAACCACCATCCTCCAGAACGCAAATCCAATGCTTTACCACTGTGGCAGACTTCTATGAGGAGGATATTCAAAAATTGGTACAACTTTATTATGAGAAGTGCCTCAATATTGACGGAAATTATATAGAAAAGTAGATTAATGTACAAGCTTTCAAGTAAAAATAAAATTACTGGGATATCTTACCACGTCTTTTTTTTAATTTCAAAACGGTACTTACTTAAAAAACACGCCTCATATTACGGAAGTGCGTCTCGTATTACGAAAGTGTCAGCAACAGTGTCATTGTTGCGAACAGTGTTAATAGACGGACGTAATAAATTGAAACCGGAGTTTTTTCATATATACTTTGACCAATCTTTGGGGGCGATTCTTGCTGATGTCACTGCGATATTTCCACATGAGTGTCCAGGTGGCTGAAGAGGGAGAAGGGCATCTGGCAGTACTGTAGTGTGGTAGAACCGCTATTACTCATTTACCGATCTGTTTTAGGTTTAAGTTACATATGCTACCTCATTTTTTCTATCCAAGAATTGATCTGTATTTTGTGCATAGACAGTCTCTAAATGTCAGTTTTCGACAAAACAGTTACTTTATTCTATCAATGTGCACTGAAATTCTGTATAATCAGTTATACATGAAAGTAATAAAATTAGATTAAATTAGTTTTAAGGTAGTACGGTTTTGCTGTTCATATTGCAACAAAGATCTGAATAGGATTCGTTTTTGTATCTTACACTGTTTTCTTCCAAGAAAGGAAAACGCTATCTTCCACAGAACGAAAGAGGTAATAGGCACTCATTTTATTTCAGAGGGTACCAACATATCCTCAAAATTTTCCAGTGGTATCACGTCTAGACGACCAAAACTTTCGTCTGTACCAACATATCCTCAAAATATTCCAGTGGTATCACGTCTAGACGACCAAAACTTTCGTCTGAGTGTCTCGCATGTAGAAGTAAGCAAGTAACTAATTTAAATACCAGAGTAAACTCATCACGGACTTCTTAACAAATTTTGGAGAGCATTAAATGAAAACCTATTTATTTAATGTTTGAAACGTCTTTAATACTATGGTAATTCTTATGACGCCATACAAATTAAGCAGATCTGCAGAATAGTAACAGTCAAATGTTGAAATAGAGCAAGAGAAATCCGGGAAAAAAGTATCTTGATAAGAGCAAAAATTTCGTGAAAAAGCTAATAGAAACATTGCCCAGTGACCAATTGTTTTTGTTAAATGCAAAGTAATTGAAATTTTAAACGTAAAATTTGAGGGTAGAAAAACTAAAATCTGAGCGTAATATAATTGTACAAGGCTCCTCGTAATGCAATGTTGTCTACGTGTTCAGTCCTCTGATTCGCGTTTCATTACTCATTTAAGGTATGTCACCTGATGAGCAAATGGAATTCGTCATATTTTATGCGCCATACTCGTTCGTCTTTTTATTTTGAAAAGTATTCGCCTAGTTCTGCAGCACAAACGAATTGATGTTCCATTATAATCAGATTCTATTATGTATGAGGACTAAATCTGCCAGTAGCACGGATGCACATGTATGCAGAAAATTTAAGCTGATGCTGTAAAATACAAATGGAATACAAAGAGAGAGAGAGAGAGAGAGAGAGAGAGAGAGAGAGAGAGAGAGAGAGAGAGAGAGAGAGAAATATGCGCGACAAAAAATTAGCTGGCTTTTAGTTGCAAGCTAGAAACGCCGATAAAATCAGTTTGCCACCTTGGATGTGGTTATTTGGCAGTTTCCCACATCCGACTACGCGAATACCGGGCTGGTACTCAAGTCTCGCCTCAGCGACACGTTTCACGAACTACTGGAAAACTTTGACTATCTTTCACACTGATAACTATGCGTAGACTGTTGAGGTGTAGATAATGACAGTGAGGACATCACTTAACGTTAAACGCGCCGCGTTCAATCTAGATCGACATCTACATACATACTCCGCAATCCACCGTAACGTGCGTGGCGGACGGTACACTACCACTACTAGGCACTTCCTTTCCAACTGCACCCCCAAATAGAACGAGTACAAAAAGATTGCCTATATGCTTCCGTACGAGCTCTAATTTATCTTTGTGATCATTACGCGAAATGTAAGTAGACAGCAAAAAGATCGTGCTATATTTAACTTCAAATTCCGGCCCTCTAAATTTCAATGTTCAAATGTACGTAGAACTTATGGGACTTAACTACGGGGTCATCAGTCCCTAAGCTTACAAACTACTTACTAATTAGCTAAGACTAAGGACGGCACAAATATCCATGCCTGAGGGGGGATTCGAACCCCCGACCGTAGTGGCCGTGCAGACCGTGACTGGAGCGCCTCAGTGCCCTCGGCCATCGCGGTCGGCCTCTAAATTTCCTCAATAGAATTTCATTCCTCCAGCGATTCCCATTTGACTTCCCTGAGCATTTGCATGACACTCGCGCATTGGTCGAACCTACCAGGAACGAACCTAGTTACTCGCCTCTGAACTGCTTTTATGTCTTCCTTTAAACTGATCTGCTGTGGGTCCCAAACACCTGAGCAATACTCAAGACGTGGTCGTACAAGCATTTTATACGCGGTCTCCTTTACAGACGAAGTACATCTTCCTACAATTCTCACAGTAAATCGAAGTCGGCTGTTTGCCTTACTCACAACTGTCCTTACATGTTCGTTCCATTTCATATCGTTCTGCAATGTTAAACCCAGATATTTGAACTACGCGACTGGATCAAGAAACTCTACTAATGCTGTATTCGAACATTATGGAATTGTTTTTCTACACATGCGCATCACCTTACATTTTTCTACATTTAGAGCTAGCTGTCATTCTTCGCACCAACTAGAAATTTTGTCTAAGTCATTCTGTATTCTATTACAGTCAAAGACGACACCCTCCCATACACCACAGCATCATCAGCAAACAGCCACAAATTACAAGTTACTCTGTTCATCAGATCATTTACGAGGTGTGTTCACAAAGTAAGTCTCATTTAGTTATATAAACCAAACGTGAACAGATACAAAAAAAAAAAATTATTGTTTAAAAATCCGCAACTGTTCAACTACTTTTCTAGATAACTTCCGAAATTTTGTAGGCACTTGTCATAGCGTGGGACAAGTTTTTGTGTGCCTTCTTCATAGAAGATTACCGCCTGTGTATTCAACCATGTGGCAAACATGTTCTTTCAGCTCATCATCGTTGACGTGTTGACCATCGAGGACAGATTTTAGGTGTAAGAAGAGATGAAAGGAATCTTCTTGTTCCCTTCACGTTGCCGCCCGACCACACAAGGCGAATGTGACCAAACAACTCTTACGGGAATTTCACTGGGACGTGTTTGATCATCCTCCATACAGTCTCGCTCCTAGCGACTTTCTTCTTACACTAAAACCTGTCTATGGTGGTCAACACTTCAGCGATGATGACGAGCTGAAAGAACATGTTACCACATGGTTGAATACACAGGCGGCAACCTTCTACGAAGAAGGCATACAAAGACTTCTGCCACGCTATCACAAATGCCTGCAAAATTTCGGAAGCTATGTTGAAAAGTAATTTAATAGTTGTATATTTTTGTACAATAAATATTTTTCTGTATCTGTGTACGTTTGTTTTATATAACCAAACGGAACTTACTTTGTGGACATACCTCGTATATAAATAGAAAATAAAAGCGGTCTTCTCACACTTCCCTGGGACAAGCTTGACGATTCACTCGTCTTTGATGAACACTCGCCGTCAAGAACAACGTACTGCGTTCTATTACTTAGGAAGTTTTAGAGCCAGTCACAAATCTGTAGTGTGGCACCGCGTCAAATGCCTTTTTGAAATAGATAAAAACACAATCTGCCTGTTGCCCTTCATCCATGGCTCGCAAGATGTCATGAGAGAAAAGGGTAAGCTGAGTTTCACATGAACGATGTTTCCGAAACTCGTGCTGGTTCATAGAAAGAAGCTTCTCCGATTCAAGGAAATTTACTATATTCGAACTAAGAATATGCCCCAAAATTCTACAGGAAACTGATGTCAACGATATTGGGATGTAATTGTCTGGGTCAGTTCTCTTTTCTTTCTTATAAACGGGAGTCACCTGTACTTTTTTCCAATCACTAGGAAATTTGCGCTGAATTAAAAGATTCGCGGTAAATGCAAGCTAAGTAAGGGGCCAATGCTGCAGAATACTCTTTGTAAAACCGAACTGGTATTCCATCCAGACCAGCAGGCATTTTCGTATTTAGCTCTCTCAGCTGCTTCTGTAACCGGAAATACCTATTACTATGTCCTCCATTTCGGATTTAGTACGTTGATCAAATGATGGTACATTTGTGCGGTCCTCCTGCGTGAAAGATTTCTTAAAGGTTAAATTTAGAAGTTCAGTTTTCCGATTGCTTTCTTCTATTACTGTCCCGGAATGATCAACGAGTGACTGGGTTATGGGCTTACCGACCTCGCGATGATGCGGGACAAAGAAACAAGAAAAAGATTCGATACTTCATCTATGGCGAAAACTTTCATACCAGGTGGAAACATGAATTTTTCCAGTAAGTTTTGAAAGAAAATAGTGTTTTTTTTCCATTTGCCGAGAAAGGATTGTTTTCCAGTGTATGATAAACGAGTAGCTGCTCGTTGTTACAGGACTATAGTAGTTCATTTATTCAAGAGTTTCTTTTATTTGTACGTTAGATGTCGAGTGTATCGTAGAACGCATCGAGACTCCATGTTACTGTGCATATTGTTGCAGACTTAAAGATATCCTAAAATTGTAACTTGGAGATTTTAGTGTACTCCATTGATTAATTAGTAAACAGCAGAAGCCGTTCAACCAAACTCATATTAATAGTTGGTTCCAAGCTCTTCCCATAGGTCTGCTGAAAGATCGCTATTTTCCAATTTGATACTAATAATACCGTTAACTGGCAAAAATTCCATATCCTGTGAGTGAAATACTTTAGTAACGGAAAATTCAGACCAACTGTACTGTATAATCTATTTCTAGAGCTCAAGTGAGAGAAAATTGAGTCTTGAAACATCAAAGAAAATTAGCTGTATTTACGTCGTATTTCAGATCTCCATTTGCAACCTAAGGCGTGTGGCGGGTGTGTGTGGTTTTTTTCTGTATCAATATTCTCCCCCCTTTTGTTATTTCATTTGCAAATATTTTAGAGGGAGAACATATGCTAATTATCCGAAACGCTACATTTGAAACTAGGAAGGGTGTTTAAATGTAAAGGTACGAAACGTCAATTTGTGTATCAATGAAGTCTTTATTCGAAAGTAATTACCAGAGGCCTGAGCACAACTTTCCCACTGTTTAACGAGCCAAAGGATTCCCTGTTCCCAGAATTCCTGCAGCTTTGATAAGAGCCAGTCCTCAACTGGTTCCTTCAGTTCGTCGTCCTAGTTGAAGCGCTTCCCTTTTAAATGTTTTTAGCGGACCAAACAGATTGAAGTCACAGGACGACATGTCCGGGCAGCTGCCGGCCGCGGTGGCCGAGGGGACTGAGGCGCGCCAGTCACGGTCTGCACGGCCACTACGGTCGCGGGTTCGAATGCCCCCTCGGGCATGGATATTTGTGCC
Source organism: Locusta migratoria (assembly GCA_026315105.1). Taxonomy (NCBI): domain Eukaryota; kingdom Metazoa; phylum Arthropoda; class Insecta; order Orthoptera; family Acrididae; genus Locusta; species Locusta migratoria. The sequence goes on along the minus strand of CM048744.1, from coordinate 272,725,924 downwards.
GTCCTTAGTATTAGGTAGTTCATAAGTAGTTTGTAAGTTTAGTGACTGATGACCCCGTAGTTAAGTCCCATAAGCTCTACAAACATTTGAATTTGTCCGGGCTGTAGGGCGGATGCTCAAGCTGCCCCCGCTTTAACTTGGCCAGTACACTCTGTGTGACTCTGGAGACGTGTGGACGCGCGTTATCGTGGAGCAGAATTACCCCATTTGTGTGCAGCCCTGGCCGTTTGCTCTTGATGGACTTTCGTAGTCTACGGAGTGTCTCAGTTCATGTTACTTAATGGTTTTCCCGTGCTCGAGAAATTCTATATCAGACTTCGAACGTAGAAAAGAAAGGTGAGCACCAACTTGTCTGCTGAGGGTACAGCCTTGAAATATTTAGGGGGATGTGAAGACGCATTCTTCACGTCCGTAGTTGTCGCACTACGTTATCCTAAAGTGGCGTATCAAAATTTCAACCTCTTTCGCTGTTAAGACCTTTTCATTTGAACACCCCTCGTATGCATATGACTTTAATGAAGGATCATGTGCCTGCTTATTGTTATTTTTAAAGAAATCAGAAAATAACAGCAACCAGTCACCTTTCTTACATATTTATTTACCACGACCGGTTTCGAACTGCCTGGCAGTTCATCATCAGGCGGTATAAATGTTTTATATGTTGCTCATAACATTGTGGAACTCGTTTGGAGTTGGTTCACACAGCTGTTTGATGATAGGTGATTTTTCAGGCATTTTAGTGCTCAAAATCTGCCCACAAATCACGTTCTTCACCATAGCACTCGCTTTCCACATGTTTTACAAACATGTTATTTTTTTACGTATCGGTTCGTATGACTTACGACCTATGCAAGATAGTATTTCGTTAATTATCACGTTTACAATTTTACACAAGTTAACAGCAGCATTAGAAATGAAGTTCACATAAGCACAGTAATGATGATCATTATACCATTCGAAGATGAGTGAAAAGTAATATCGTTTTGTGACTTAAAGAGTTCCTAACGAATTAGATTTTTCAGATTCTTTTTTTTTATTTATTTTTTTAATGAAGAATCCTATTTAACAGCACAATTGAAAACTTTTTTTGTCCTCCAGAGACATTATTTAAAATATCTTCCGTCTGTATCCTTGACATGTGAGAACTGATGACCAATACACTAAATACTGTACTGTTAATTCTCATCAATAACAAATGGAAATCGATACAGTTTTTCCAAACAAAGCTTTCGTATTTCTTACAGCTAGCGTAGAAGTTCTGTACAAGAAAAAGTAAAGGAACGTGACTGTCAGTATCAAGGTAACTATAGTAAAGGAATGACCGAACGTGTTTTAGAATAAAATGTAGGTGTTGTGAAAACTAAACAATGGCATACAAAGCATTATGCTAGGCCGGGACTAGAATCTGAATTCTCGCCTTACGTGATGGGGTTTAGGCCATGCAGCCGAACTTCCGTCCCAATGCAGAATATTTCCATATGTCGCGCACTTCTGCCCATCGTACTCTTCGATCGCGGCATACAGTTCTATTATCTGGTGCGGACTTTGACGTGATTGTGCATTGGAACAATAACATGCTTCTCCTGATTGCATGCGTTGAATATCTGCAGTGTCACCGCAGATATCAACTATATACACCCAAGAAAGGTTCAGTGCAGAATACTGTTTTGTGTCGCCAGTTACGTTGGTGGCACTCACCTCCAGGTCGAGATAGGTGATGTAGAAGGGGTAGGGCACGACGATGCAGACGGCGAGCATCCAGGTGCCGAGCGCGCAGATGCAGACGGGGATGCGCGGCTTGTAGGGGTACAGCACCATGCGGTAGCGGTCCGTCGCCATCAGCAGGAACGTCATCATCGTCACGTGCAGCGGGATGTCCTGCAACACGCCAACATGCCGCTCACTACAGCTGTCTGGATCTGCCGTGAGTGCTAGCTACAGAGGATCCTTCCACACAGATTCTAGATCAGAATAGATCAGAATACATCAGCAGTATTTTTGTGTTTCTATTGTTGTATTCTGTACAAAGGCAGGTTTGATGCATCTCTCAAACCTACTCCATCCTGAGCAAACGTATTCATCTTCTCATAAGAAAAGCAGAATTAGAACTTTGCCTCATCGCATCAGCCCTTAATAATAGGAAACAACTTGTAAAGTTTAATTGTATAAAGTCTCAGTTTCTGAGTGTTACTAGAGGTGTTCCCCAAGGATCTGTGCTGGGGCCACTATTATGTATAATATTTATCAATAACTTGTGCAGCAAAATGCCGTTCAATTCTGTGACTTAAGCAGAAGATACTACTTTCATTAGCTCTCGAAAAGTCATAAAGAAACTGGGTTGTCCAGTATGTGGTTTGAAGCCAATGAGATAAACTTAGCAATTAATTATCACAAGTATACAGACATCTCTTTCAGCATGTCCAGTGTTGATGTTTAGTTAACATCTACCAAACTCCTAGGCATATAGTAGATATAAAATTGACTTGGAAGAATCATGTAGACTATATATCTCGAAATATCTTTCGTGTCATCTTACTTGGAAAGTTACACACATGTGTTTCAGAAAATCTGCTAATTAAATCCTATTATGCCTTCTTCCATCGCTATTTAAATTACGGTATTCTTCTGTGGGGTAATTCTCCAAGTGCAAGAAATGTTTTTATTTGTCAGAAGAAGGCCATCAGGAGCATCTGTGGAATTACCAACAGCAGTGTATCATGTAGACCTTATTTCATAGAATTACAGATAATGACAATCTCTTCCCTCTTTACTGTACATAAAAGAAAATCTTAACAGCTATAAAATTAGGAAGTAAATTTACAATAATGAAACTCGGCAAATGTACAACATATACAACATAGACGTACCTGTAACATGACTTAAAAACATAAGACAGTTATGAACATGTGGGAATAAAACTTTTCATTACCCTACCTGTACAGGCACACACTGCCTCTCTTAATGCCTTTAAAAACAAACTAAAAAGTTGTTGGAAGAAAAAGATTTCTGTAGTCTTAAACAATTTGAAAACTGTTCTAAAGATAACCTCACTTTCTAGAAAATTGTTTTTAATATTATAATTGTGTAACTTCTGTGACTTTTTACTTGTATTTAATTTTGTAAGTAATAAATATATAGTTCCGTAAATTTATTGTGTATTTTAATCAATATGTGTAGCTAATTTGTTCTCGTATACAGTGTACCAAAGTGTATGGCTTTTTGTGTCAATCTTATGGTATAAAATCTTTTGTACACAACACATGATGGCATCATGCAGGGGCGAGCGCTCTGGCTACCCGCGTGGCTGACGGCGCGAGACCAGCTGTGTGCCTGAGCGGCGGCTGAGGCGGCTGACCCGGCCCCACGGCCGCTGTGGGCTGCTGTACGGCCGCTGCAGCTGCACGCTAGTCGCGCAGAGCGGTGACCACACAGCTACCCCCATAACACTGTTTATAAAATCAGTATCTCACTGCTCTGCCACAGCTGTGGCAGTTTGTGATACGAAGCAGCCTTTCAAATCTAAACGACATTGTTATAAGATTATCCTCGGCTGGGAACGAAAACATTTAAGTAAATTCTAATACCTTTTTGATTTGTTATTGAAAAAAAAAAACTATAACTTGAGGTGTACGTTACTAAAATATATTACTACAACGCATTAAAATTTCATTAACATCGGTCGATGCACGGCCACTACGGTCGGGTGTTCGAATCCCCCCTCGGGCATGGATATTTGTGCCGTCCTTAGTCTTAGCTAGTTCATATTAGGGACTGATGACCCTGTAGTTAGGTCCCATAAGTTCTACAAACATAAAAAAAACATCGGTCGAGTATGTTTCACAACATTTAGTTTCAAAGTCAGTTGTTCCTAGCGAAGACCTGCAAAACTCCGACAGTTCTAGCTATAATCGTCAATAAAAAAACATTTATTGAAATTTATTTTGTGTTATGTAGCACAATGAAGAATTAAACAAGAAAAATAATGATGTAATAATTAAATGGAAATAATAAAATAAAAATATTGATAGGTCGTTTGCTTCGTTTGAAATTAAAGCCTAATTTCGATTCACTATGCTAAATAATCCGATAACAAGCATCTGCAGGCTTTCTGCTAGCGGATTTATTTTTCAGATATTCACGGAGTGGTAGAGTTTGACTTAGTGGTTTCCCATCCTCATTTCTAACGCAGGCATTCGACTGCCGCTGGCTGAGTTAAAAACTTTTTTTATTACTTCTATTGCTTTTATTGTTTTCTTATTTGTTCATTTTCTTTTCTTTCAACATTCAAAGTACCTGAAGAAACTAATACCTCCTTAGTTTGTGTTATGTCTTAAAACATGGCACCATACAGTGAGCAACATTACATTTTTTTGCACCTGATTCGTGTCATTTTCCGTTTTGTATGGGCAGTACACACTTCACAATGTCTTTGCAGTATCTCCATTCTCCCCGTTGCTCCGAAAAACCCGGCATTGTACCTTGGCATAAGGAGGGAACAAGCTAAAAAGCAATAAACTTCTGGAGGGTCTATAGGTTTCCATCTTGTTATCTGCTGGGCACTGTCGTCATTTTCTCGGTGAGAAACGTGTTCATATCTACAAACAACTGAGACACATTCAAATGAGATAAAGTACAATAAATAAATAAATAAATAATCTAAATGAGTTGCTTATTCATCGAAATCTACCTTTAAACCACTAAAAGTGTTCGCGAAATTGTGGCGATTCGCCGCAAGACTATTATCTGACCAGCCATAAAATCTTTTTCGTGTCGAAATTTCACTTAACACATCCTCTTAAGAAGAGGAATCTTCTGCAGAAGTTCTTCGTTGTGTTGAATAAATGCCGTTAGTTCCATACACATCCTATCGTCGTCGTCACTACTATTCATGAGGATGTCCATTATTTCCTTGTTTGATAAACAACGTTCCCACATTGCAACGACAGTACAGTGAAAAGCTGTTCTCTCGCCAAACAGAAAATACATTACGGGCCCGATGGAGAGCTCATGAGCATGAAGGCCCGGAAGTGAAAACTGTAGTACTTACCGACATATCAAAGAAGGCGTGTTAATGGCAGTGCCATCAGGAATGTTGAGCCGCGGGTAAAACCGAGTCGCCGTCGCTCCATTGTGCGCCCGGGCCCTGAGCGTACATGAATGCCCTTAGCCTTCAGGCCGCTCTACCTGCTGGGCGTATATGAATGCCGGTAGCCGTCTGGGCCTCCTGCCTGCCGGGCGTATATGTACGCCCGTAGCCATCTGGGCCTTCTAACTGCCGGGCATACATGTATGCCCATAGCCGCGAAAGGGTTAAAGATGGATTAATAAAATAAAATTAAAATAAAAGAAAATCATTTTGACTGATTCTTTCGTCGCTTCTTGGTAGAACATAATCGAATGAATTAAAAAACACAACTTAGTGTGTGTTCTACAAGTTTATTTTTGTTTACTTAACTGGTTTTCGTACTATTAGGCCATCTTCAGAGTATTTACTGCTGTGTCAAAGAGATTACAATGTTTCGATACAGTATGGGAAGAGAAGACAAATGTCTACACTTAGATCGACATACATAGTATAACACTTCTTTGACATTGTGTTGTTATAGTAATCAACTTAAAAACTACACAGTAATAAACGAATATACAATACGTGGAGGTTAAAACAAGGAATAAATTTGAATATATCCAGTATAATAATGTTTCTCCGAAATGATTGCAATTTACACTTAGGGAATTTTGACAGCCATGCGGCTCAGTGTGGTATCAGCGTCTGAAGAAAAGAGGCCCCATGCCACGGAGACGTGCTACCTACAGGTAACTGTGTGAGTTTTAAAGGGGTCAGACTGGGACTTTTCGAGTGGCAGGGTGGTGCTTTTGAAAAAATGCCAAAGGTGCTGAGTCAGTTGTGCCACGATACTAGCTGTCACGTGTCACGGGGTTCGGGATGAGCACATAACTGAAGAGAATACGAGAGAGAGAGAGAGAGAGAGAGAGAGAGAGAGAGAGAGAGAGAGAGAGAGAGAGAGAGAGAGGAGTCAGTGCGAGTGGGAGCGAATGAAAGAGGGTAAACAGTCGTGATGGGACAGAGTAAAAGAGAAAGGTAGATGGATGGAAATAATAACAGTGGGAGAGAGGTAGACAGTGGCTTGAGAGGGGATACTATGATGATGGTGATTATTATTAATATTAGTGTTTTGGTGCGCTGAACAATGAGGTCATCAGCGCCCAAAGTATGCTAAGTATGAAGGCTGCACTACACAGAGAGACCAGGTAGACATGTTTGGCGTGTTCCACGTTAAAATAGCGCGAACTTCCCCAGGACAACGTTTCTCCATCTGTTACATAAGAACATACTCATTGTTATTCAACTGGCCTTGTTATAATATACGTTTTCTTCATGCTTCAGACAAAAATACTTTATGTTCTCTCCCATTGCTGTTATTCCCATCCTCTTTTACTGTCTGTCCCATCACGACTGTTTTCTCTCTTTCTTTCGCTCGCACTTGTACTGACTGCTCTCTATGTCATTATCGCCATCTTTCTGCTATTTTAATTAATAGACCACATTTACGACACTATTATTTGTTAATATAAAAAAAAAAGAAAAAAAATTCTGATGTTCTACAAAATTTATTTATTCGGCAGAAACCGGCTTTCGGCTTCTCAGGCCATCATCAGCTGATAACTGACCATAGTATACAGGTTTGTGACGAATAAATACGTTTTTTCAGAACATCAGGAAGTTAATCCTTTTTGATATTAGTGTCATGTTCTGTCAAGTACCGACGCAAAATTCAATTAACTCTATTATTTCTTTCTTTTTGAGACAGATGTACGTCCATTCTGAATGGCAAAGGCCGAATGTCAGACATGGTTAATGTCACTCCAGTCCCGCACTGTTAACCTTTAGAAACATTTCAAAACGACAGACGCAGCGGTGGCTTCGTTTCCCTTGTTAGCTGGCGCTACCTCTTAGGACGAACGTTTGTGGATTGGATGGCTGGTCTGAGCGCTGTCCAGCGCATCTGTAACTCTATCTGTTTCCAGGCTAAGTTTCAGATGCAGATCGCGACTGAATTATGTGTAACGTCGCGCGATTTAATGCATTTCTAACCAGTGAGCTCGAACGTGAAAACACCTGGCTTCTAAACAGGTGAATTATGACATACAGGTGGAAGAAAAGTGTCCTCTACACTCAGCAGTTGACATTATTAAAGAAATAAAAAGTTTGCTTTAACTTCTAATTTTAAATTTTTCTTAAAAATTCACCTCTTTGATTTCTTTTAAATTAACTGAATTAATTTTTAGAGTTTTGAATAAATTTTAATTGTAACAAAATCGCTATTTTGATCTAAACTTCAATAAATGATATAAAGTGCCATTTAGCTCAATAATTGGGACTAAATCGCTTCCACCATTGGTTACATGACTATAGTGATAAAAATAAACAAATTTCTCCTTACGAAAGTACGACACAGAACAGTAATTAATTGAACATATATCGCGTGTTAAATTAAATTCAAAGAAACTCGCACATTTTCCTTCATAGACTGAGCATTGCTCGTCTCACAGTTTGTGACATTTATGAGTTTCTACCAAGTCGTTTTTTCTTGGGTCAACGTAGGTACACTATGTGATCAAGAGTATCCGGACACCTAACTTAAATTCGTGCGCCCTTCATCGGTAATGCTGGATTTCAATATGGTGTTGCCCAACATTAGCTTTGGTGATAGCTTCCTCTTTCAATCTGGTGCTGGAAGATTTCTTAGGAGTGCTCCACTGTGGAGAGGTATCGATGGAGGTCGGTGAGGCGTGACAAGAAGTGGGCGTTCCAAAACATCCCAAATGTTTTCTATAGAATTCACGTCAGGACTCTGTGGAGGCCAGTCATGCAACCACTCCGCCACAGGATGTGCATTGTGAACAGCTGCTCTATCGTGCTGAAAGATGCGATACCCATCCCCGAATTCTTGTGTGATGGGCTGGACAGATGCCTGCCTATTACACTGTATGACCAAAACTGTCGACGGTCTCTTTCTTTCAAAAGACGAAATCGGCCTGTATGCTTTCGAGCTGTACGCGTCCCTTCAAGTTTCCAACTCAATACCACATCAGAAGCAGTGGACCTAGGGATGTTTAGGAGTGTGGATATCTCGCAAACTAAGTTCTAACACAAGTGACACACAGTACCTGACCACGTACAAAGTCTGTGAGTTCGCAGTGCGCCTCAATGCGCTCTCTCACGATGTCCAACGAGGTCGCTGATATAGAGTACCTGGCAGCAGGTGGCAGCTCAGTACACCTCATATGAGAAACGTATATTTTGGAGGTGTCCGGATACTTTTGCTCACATAGTGTATCTCATCACATGCAGCGTATGGGAAAAATTCCATTATGTTCTTTGTTGTCTTAAATATTCATTTGTTACGCATTTGTGCTCTATCGGGATGTATACGTTTTATACATGAGCTAAGTAAAACACTTGCCGTTTAATTTAGGTGCCTTCCCAAATGACATTTATTTAATCAGTGGTTAAAAATCGGACATACGCCGGCACTTTTTGGTTTAGCGGGCGCAGCAATTTTTGAAGGTTCTGGTTTTCAGTATGCTCGTCCCATGTTCATCAGGAAATTAATTGTGAACTTCTTTGCGTTAACCTATACGATTTAAATTAATATTAAGCCAAGATAGCTAAAATTTTGTTTATTTGTTCATGACGACCAGTTTTGGTACACTGGGGTACTATCTTCTGGTCTGACATCGCTACAACATTTATGTAAGATATCAGAGACAAGAAGAAGGTACCACAGTCTACCAAAACTAGTCGTAAAAACAATTAAACAAACTTTTTGCGATATTGGCATTATATTAAAACTGCGTTACTAACATATGGTTTTAACGCTCGCTACTAACACCCGTCTTTGGACTTTAGTTGGTAACACCCGTCAATTCGGCGAGTGTGATTCCAAACCAACACTCTACCCGTGAACACTTGTTCATCAATTGTTTCTCAAAACGTCACAGCTCACTGACAGTTTGAACGTAGCCGTCATTTTGACGGATGTTACTAAGATAGGGTTATATCAAATTTAAAGGAAGATTGCCTATCCCTAGTATAAACGAATTAAGTAACCCGCAAGAGCTGCAATCTGAGATGGAGCTTCCTAATTCTGTTCAATCATCGGGAGGAAACATCTGCGGTTTTCGTTCAAGCAAAACTATGCATACTAACTACAAAGGGGTCTTACAGCTGAAGATAACATTCATAGAACTAATTAACTAAGTAGTTATCTGTGGATGCTTCGAAATAAGTAGTGCACAATGGTCGAGAAGTTTGTTTAGGTAACATATGTCTGAAAGAGTGTACACTTACCACTTAGACTTATTTTTCAAATATCAGCAACAGGAACTGAATTACCACGACAGCATATAATGCTTCTGCTCTCTCTTTCCAATAATTTACATTGAAAGTTAATCGTGAAGTACAGTTAAATGCTTGAGCTCTATGTTTCCTAACACCACACAAATTTGGAGTTTTGTTTTCTGAGGACTTGCTAAGGCATATTTGATTATCAACTATGAAATAATTTACTTTCCGAGTTTTCTCTGTGTGCTATCGGCTCTATTTTAACGTTCAGTGATACATTGACCGATATATAGTACGCTTGTGCAGCAATGAAAACGGAGCATTGGGAGACAAAATAGTTTATTGCAAGTGTACCAAATATTTTCTCTTCGTGATTAGCAGGAACGTAACAAAATCCAATTATGGCTGACGCACAGTCCGATGAAAATAGTTAGCCAGGCCATGACTTGGAAGTTGAAACAAAGTTACGAAGTGGAAGTCGACAGCCTAGACTGGTGACAAGGATCTGAATGATGGACTGCGGAGCATTCGGCAACTTGTTCAGGGTGCCACGAAACGCTGGCTTGCGCAGCGTAGCATTTCCTAAAGAGGTCTTATTTGTTATCACGTGTCCTGCGGAAGCAAACAACTCCCTCTAGTGGAGCTGTCGGTGCCGCTTACTTGCCTCTCCAGTATGCGCGATTGAAGTCTGCTGTCTTCTCCATGTAGTCCCTGTGAAGGAGGCGGCCCGTGTAGCACAGGTGTGATAGGGGTTGCAGATCTGCCTGGCGAGCGGTCCGTACACCACGCGTATATTTGTCGTTGTGCTGTTACTTTTCTTTTAGTTGTAGAGGCTCTTTATGTACTGACAGCTTCGTGTGGATTTATTCGGATGTAATATAGATGTTCCAGATTCCTGAATAAAAAATATTATCTCTTAATTACTGTGAAAAATCGATGTTTAAAAGACGGTATAACATTCTTGTCCCGAACAAGTATTCCTTTCTTCTGAATGAAACAAAATATTACACCGTTTCGACAGTCGTCTCTGGAATTATTAATAATTTGAGCATGGGGTCAGTCAGTACTAAGACTAATAATACTTTTTATCAGTGTGTGTTTGCGTCATCGTGTCATACTGACTAACTTTCCGATTAATGTTGCTAGAGGCTCTCTGTATAGTGTTGGTCATAACTTCTCCAGTGCATCATCTGATTTTTCTTTAGTGTAGTAACTAGTCATATCACTACGGCGGTATTTAAATCAGCTACTTTGCCGGAAATGAAAATTAGTACATCCATTTTAGTTAGAGTTTTCAGTTTACTTAAGATTTATTGCTGAAACAATGCATGTGGAGAACATCACAAGGTTATGTTTAAGGATTAATAGATCAAGCGGTAATGAGGAACCAGGTGTCGACCAATGCTGAAGCACCCATAATAGCACGAGGGCGCTGGATGTGGCATCCAATCGATGATACAGAAGGAGAATACTGCCTTGGGGTACCTTATTCCACGTCTGTAGAGCACGTTGAGTTCCTCCCGCAGTGTGAGGCGAGCATTATTCTGTTGCAACAACATTTCATCTACCTGTTGCAAGAATGGCATTCTGCGCGTATTGAACCTGGCGAACGTTCCCTCCAAAGACGGATGTAAGTTGTAGCTTTTTGCACCCCAGACCGCAGGCATGTGTTGGGGCAAGGGTCTCTTGGACGAATGCACCCTACGAGACAGTGCTCACCAGGTGTACGACTTACGCGTAGAACAGAAGCAACTGAGTGAGCATAGAATCGGCTTTCATGGCTGAAAACCGCGGCCGGCCGTTCCATCTTGCAAGTGATCCTCTTAGGGTACCAGTACAGCCCTAGACTTTTATGGCTAGATGTGTGCATTACCTTACTACTGTTGCTAATAACTGGTTGGAAACAGTTTCCGTTGACACTTGTAGACTCACAAACGCTCTTATCTTTGCTGTGACAGCTGTACGATGTTCACTGCTGCCTTTACAAAGATCTAGGTGGACGACTGTGCTGCGTGAATGTCTGGAACCTTGTCTACGCTTTTGCGAATGTTGACGTGGCCTTTTCAGTCAGAATCGTTACACAACTGCCACAACACGTCCAACTCGTCTGGTAATTCTCCGAAATATCCATACCACCGTTCGGAAGGACACGATTTAATCCCCTTCAAACTCGCTCTGTTGGTTGCAGGAGGCACGAGGGAGTCTCTGCGGCTGTAAACATTTGCTCATTCATTTTTCGATGATTCCTCGTCCTCAATATAAAAGGCATGCTACCAGTGAAATAAGACTTCCCAAGGTCACGGTTGTACACTTCAGCAACTTGAAATGTACGGAAAGCAATCACATCTCTGTTATTAAAACTCTCCAATCCAGAAACTGCCTTAACAGTACTACCATCGTACCGTACTATAGCAATAGTTATCCATCCATTGCCATGACTAGGTTTATCTTTCTGAGTAATAGTGAAGTTAAAAACACCTCCACAAGAAACAGACGCTCCCTGAAGAAAAACTTGTCCTCTAAGACCAGATGACAAATTAATTTCCACATCATCAATTCCCTTAGTAAGGCGCGAACGCCTGACTCTCCTCCTATAACGGGGCATGCTTGCTATTGAAAGGTACAGGCAGCTGGAGCTATCGCAGCTGCTTCAGCACGCTACATGATGGCGGACAACGTTGAAACCACTATCGGTTCGTCTACTATACTGCGGGTTGTATCTGCCGTAATCGGATCTAAATCGATCTCGTTTCTCCAGGAGAACAAATTATTTTTCCGCCAGTGTGTATTTGTTAAAGTGGAACTACAGATATTTATGATCTTATGATTCTGAAACAGTCCAATTAACGGTATTTCAATTTATTTGTACCGAAACGTAGTTTCTGAGAAATTGCATTATTTAGTTAGCTGTTTTAGACTGTCGTGAACAATTTGATGTCTTTCTCCTGGAATTCCTAATAAATTTCATTCCTTCACCGCACAGCCAACCACATTCTGTACTGAGTAGCATGTAAATTTCAGCGAACACGGCTAAGTCCTCCTAATTTTACCCAGAATGGCAGTGTCGCCTACGCGTCTTTAATAGTGCTGATTCTGTGAATTCCAGCTATTCGGTTACAGTACGAGCTACTAGACAAATTACACGCAAAAATATAATCTCAAAAGTTATTCCCAGTTGAAAATTTTTCTTTATTTCGCTGACGCGTTTCGCCCCTTTGAGACATCATCAGATTATGTAAATATACGCTGAGCTATTTGTCATCTCAGCATATATTTTCATAATCTGATGATGCCTCAAAAGGGCGAAACGCGGCAGTGAAATAAAGAAAATTTTGAAACTGAGACTGACTTCTGAGATAAATTGCTGTACCAGCCACCAGTATGGAGTGGAACCAGTTTTACAAAAATATAAAACCAAACCAAGACAACGATGAGAAGTATACAGGGTGAATAACCTAACACTTGCACCGCAAATATTGCGGAAACGGAAAGTGCGATGTATGTGCGGTTTTCACAGGATGAATCGGTAAGCAAGGACACGTATTGTTAGGCAATAAACAGATTGTAAAAATACCTAGAATGTGTAAATTTTTAATTTAAACATACAATTTTTCAAATGGAACAATGGTTGTTTCTGCAGTCTCTGAAATTTTTGACACCAGCTCTGTACAAAGAATTTTGAATGACAATTTTATCACGTTTAGTTTGGCAGCTACAACCATTCAAAGTTTTGGGGACGGAGGCTATGACAGCGTTTCTGACTGGTTGGTGGTCATGAGACAGTCGACCGTGTCCCAGGAGCTAGCCACTCTGCCAGTCAGCTACGCTATCACAGTCTCCGTTCCCGAAACTTTGAATGGTTGTAGCTGCCAAACTAAACGTGATAAAGATGTCATTCTAAATTATTTGTACACAGCTGGTGTCAAACATGTCAGTGCATGATAGAAACAATCATTGTTCCATTAAAAACTGTATGTTTGCATAAAAATACACTTTCTAAGTAATATTACAATGTGCTTGTTGGCTAAAAATACGAGTCCCTGACTACCAATCCATTCTGTGAAAACCGCACATCAGTCGCACTTTCCGCTTCCGCAAAATTTGCGGTGCAAGTGGTAGGTGATTCACCCAGTATATTTGGAGAACGTCTGTGGAGTGTAACATTATTGCGACACAAGAAAGCCTTTCTCACACTCAGGTTTTCGGTCATGTCGGAAGTCTTTTGGAAATCATACTGTAGAAACGTGCACACTTTTTTGTGCACAGTCAACGTGAAAAAGTAAAAATCTTTTATCCTGCCTTACTCTCACTCAGTGAAAGAGGTAGGTATTTATGCGGAGTCCACGTTATTAACCTCTGATCACGTTATATGTTATAAGTACAAGAATAGTACTGTTTAAATTCTACGACTGTTGAACGGCAGTTTGCAGAAGTAGCTCCTGAATAGAGTTGACTACACAAAATTAACAAATAAAATTAAATTATGATTGTGTTTTGATCTATGTTTACCATTGTATAAGAAACAACTCATTTTCGAATTCAATCAAATATGTTTTCTGAAAGACGATTTGCCGATTCGGACGTCGAGATACAGTTTCGAGAGCAAACATGTTCCTCCGTCCTTGTATAAATGTTAACTTCGTCGAAAAAATATCAGTGTTAAATATTAGGAAGGAAGGAAGGTTAGAGTTTAAAGTACCGTCGACAGCGTGGTCATTGGAGCTCACGCTCGAATATTTAGGAAAGAATGGGAAAGGAATTCGACCGTGCCCTTTGAAACGAACCATCCCAGCATTCACCTGGAGTCATGTAAGGAAATCACGGGAAATCCAAATCTGGATGGCCGGAGGTGGATGTGATCCACCTTCCCCCCGAATGAGAATCCAATGTGTTACCATTGCGCCACCTCGCCCTGCTTAAATGTTATGTAATGGTAAACTCCGTAAACTAAACTCTGAATGATGGTGGTATTTGCGAAAGTCATAAATTTAAAATTATTTTCATTTTTGTGCTGTAATACACAATCAGTACAAGGTAAAATTAGTTTCTGTTGTTAGTTCTTCTAAAACAGTTAATTACTATAGGTTTTTTGAATGAGTAATCGAATTAATAATTTTTCCTCTGTTTTGTAATTCCACAGAAATTTACCGCAGATGGTGACAGTATATAGTGAACAGGTGTACGGTCCTATGACCTAGTTACGTGTTAATCCAATTAATATAGCGACATTCATTTTCTGAAATATTATGAAAAGGATAGATTGCTTCTCATCACATAATTGTAAATGTTGGCGACTCGTTGTGTCAATTATGTGGTGAGTAGCAATCTATACAATCTACAAGTTGGCATTCGATCCCTGGCCTTCCGTTGTTTCATGTCCATTTTCAATAATTGAATATTTTCATTAGGTAATTCGACGGAACGCAGAGATCCGGAACGCAGTCACCTAGAGAGCCAAGAGCCAATACACACACACACGCACACACACACACACACACACACACACACACAGAGAGAGAGAGAGAGAGAGAGAGAGAGAGAGAGAGAGAGAGAGAGAGAGAGAGAGAGAGAGAGAGAGGCCATTGATAAAATCGTACATGATTGACTAATCAGATATGAAGCCATTTTTCTACCACGATTAATATTTTACAGCGCTCTTCGGAATTGAATAATTGTTTGAAACCTATCGTCAAACGATTAGAAGTAGCTTGTTATTTACAGGTTTATACGCGCCTAGTATGTTCAAATGTTCAAGTGTTTGTAAAGCTTATGGAACTTAACTGCGGGGTATCAGTCCCTAAACTTACAAACTTCTTATGAACTAGCTTATTCTAAAGACGACACAAACATCCATGACCGAGGGGGAGATTCGAACCCCCGGCGGGGAATGGCGTGGCGCATCGGAGCATAGCGCCTCAATGCGCTCGGCCGCTCCCCCGCGGCCACCTAGTATGCATATGCACTGGAGATGTACTGAATTTTGCACATAATTTACTCATGTAAAATGAAATAGGAGTTTAAATAAGAACTTATTTTGTGATGACAACAGTACGACCTTGAAGTAAGTGCTATTATCAGTTGTACTGTACGTACAAGGGACGGATGGAAAGAAATGAGCCGCGGTGGAGTAGCCGAGCGGTCTAAAGCGTCTCGCTGCGGAGCGCGCGGCTGATCGCCGTGGAGGTTCGAGTCCTTCCTGGGGCATGGGTGCGTGTGTTTGTCCGTAGGTTAACTTACCTAGGTTTAAGTAGTTTGTAAGCTACGGACTGATGACCACGCAGTTTGGTTCGATAGATTTACAGACATTTGAACATTTTTGAAAGAAATGACATCTATAATTTTTCTCTAATATCACTTTATTGACAGCGGTTCTGGTTGACCTTCAGTATTTATGACCTTTTACCAAATGTTCGGATGGCGTCGTGCCATCAGCGCGTCTACTTCTGTTTACGTCCAGTACTGACGCAATGCATAACGCTGCACCGCTGCTGCTGCAGGAGCTCTTGCGCCGCTGGCAGTGGGAGAGTGTGGAACAGCCAACCTACACGAGTCTCGGTGATTACCACCTCTCTGACAAAGTGAAAGAGCCACTGCGAGGAATACGGCAGACCACAAGCAATGATACTATCCACGCCACTGGACGATCAGTATGGGAGATCAATGGAAAGAGACGTGGAACTGGCATACGATGCCTTCCAGATATTTGACCAAAGGTCGTAAATATCGGACGCGATTATACTGAAGTTCTGTAGCTGTGCATAACTCTGGCAATTAAGAAACTTCAGCGAAAAATAATATGGCTCTTTACATTCATTTGGCCCTGGTATTTCCCCGCCCGTTATTCATTCTCCTATCTGCATTCTGAAATGTCCAGTTAAGAGGAAGTGAGTTTCATTAAATTTCAAGTATTTTAATGCACGGCAGAGCTGATAAGGAGCAGGACCTGTTAGCAGGGGCGTGTGTAAGGAAGGCGAGGGGGGAGAGAAGCCTGCTCCCCAAAATAATGAATATGAAGAAAAAGTAATAAGTAAGGTAGCTGAATTATTTTAATGAGTGATGCGTGAAGGCATTAGTGAGGGGAGTGGGGTGTTAGTGGTGTGAAGTTCGTGCAAGTTTTTAGAAAATAACTATATGTATATGTCACCAAAAGCTCGATCTAGGTAAGTTAAAAGGAGCTTCTACTTTCGTAACTCACTGTTGATACATCTCTCTCTTATTTGTAGTTGGACGCTTCAGCAGTATTCCGAAGGTATCCACTTGTTGGGCCGGCCGCGGTGGCCGAGGTGACTGAGGCGCTCCAGTCACGGTCAGCACGGCCACTACGGTCGGGGGTTCGAATCCCCCCTCGGGCATGGATATTTGTGCCGTCCTAGTTCGTAAGTAGTTCATAAGTAGTTTGTAAGTTTAGCGACTGATGACCCCGTAGTTAAGTCCCATACGCTTAACAAACATTTGAACATTTTATATCCACTTGTTGAACAAATCGGAGTGGCAAACTGTTTCACTCTACACTAAACCACGCCTAGAGATTTCTATTAAAAAATTATGAGTGCAATTCGTATAAAATTGCACTTATTTGTTGTAATGTCACGTGTAGCTTACTAGAGTTCTAGAGAGAAATTGCACTGTCAGTATGACAGTACAGAATATCCCTGTCGCCGAATTATTTTCTTTTTCATTTTTCTTTGAATTGTATTTCTTGAACTGAAATGTGAATAAACAAATTCCAGGACATAATTTTTTCATGATTAATCGGAAATCGAATGCAAATTTAGGTATTTGTAATACAGAAGTTTTGTTTTCGAAAATAAGCTACTGTGAAATTTTTTCAAATGCTTTCATCCTTTAGCGTTTTCCGCGTGTGCCCAGAGTAAAACACTGCTAGTAGATCAATCATTAAAGTAAAAACGAAACTCCGTCCGACGGACTCGAGAGGCCCAATGGGTACTGACCGGTCGCCGTGTCATCCTCTGCCCTAAGGCGTCAGCGGATGCGGTATGGAGGGGGACGTGGCCAGCGCCCCGCACTCCCGACCGTGGCGTCGGTTTTCCAGACCGGAGCCGCTACTTCTCCATCAAGTAGCTTCTCATTTGGCCCACAAGGGCTGATGCACCCCACTTTCCAACAGCACTCGATAGACAGACAGTAACCCATCCAAGTGATAGCCAAGCCCAAAAGTGCTTAACTTTGAGATCAATCATTACCACATCTAAAATATGTTACGCTGGGGAAGAGAAAAAAGTCATATTTATCTGGTCCAATCCTAGTTTTCCCGGATGTTGTAATAAATGGCCAGTACAATGGAACACGTCGGATTGTAATTTACTACACATTAAATTCACAATAGTCTCACATTTAATACACGGAGAAAAATGTTCCTTCCTGACCATTCTAGGGATTCATTACCCTTTAGTTAAAACAGAGTTAAACAAAACAACATTTCAGTCCAGAAACTGACAAGTTGTTCGACAATAGCCTAGAAATTCTGAAAATGTGTTCCAGATTGCAGCAAACACAAGTACCGCAAAAACCCGGAAACATTGCTATTGCAATGATGGATATCTGTATTCGTCGTGGCGTAGTGTCCAATGGGTCATCAGTGGACTGTTGGTCCAGTTTGTCCCACTCCTCAATGGCATTTCTGCGTAGATCAGATTCGTTGGTGGGTTGTCTCGTCCAAAAACAGACCTTTGTAAATGTTTGATAGGGTTCATGTCTGGAGAACATGATGGACATTCTAATCTTGCGAGGTTATCATCAAGGAACGCATTCTCAAGATGTGCACGAGTCTTACATTCAGTCTTTCCTGTCAGCGGCATACGATTAACTTTACCGTTTATGAAGGTAACTTCTTCATTATTGTCATTCCACTCACTTATCAACATTATGAAGCATCACGGCTGTATGCTTCAATTTTCTTATTTTGTGATTTTCATATTGTCCATTATTCGATACGAAAAAATACTTTGCTCCATACATTAATTCTCAGACATTCTTTCTTTTCCAAGGTTGTAGAGTTCCTTAAATTCGCCTAAATCTCGGTCACCAGTACTCATATTGAGATTATCAGGAATTTAATTTCCCTTACTCCCATTGTCCTCGTATTTTTCGTTTTACAACGATTCCATAATTCGAGAATTTCTTTCTTTGTTTTAAATTCTTAAAACTCTCTCTCGAACGTTTTTGTTATACTTCCTTTCCATATAATTTTCTACTATTTGAATATCGGTAAGCGAATCTATCTGAAGACCATCAGCTTGGCTACTGAAAAGGTGAAGGCACGAAGAAGGCAGTTCTGATACTGAGATTCGAATATGGAACCGGAACAAGGAAAATCAAGACAAATTCATCGGATTACGCATCTACAAAAAACATTGAACGATGTAATACGGTGCAAGATATTCAAAATTCTGAGAATAATACGAATAAGCTATTGGTTTTGCGCACTGAATTGACAAGACTCAGTATGAAAGGCGTTGCTACCAAGAGAAAGCATAAGAAAATTTTTGGAAAGGGAACAATGCTCAAATTCGCATAAATATGGAACTGAAAACTCCACCATGAGTTCTAGAACACTAGGACTCCAAACAGCGGAGATGAGATGTTTGAGAACAATCCAGAGTTTAATGCTGTGACAATCTAGAACACTGGAGAAACGTGCAAATTAAATGGAAAAAATTAAAGAACCCAGATAAGTATTGTAGCGATACATTAATATTTTTTTATTGAAAATTATATCTGCGACGCTTTTCGCTAGCATCCGTTCTCTCTGCCAATAAATCTCTGATTATCCTTGTTCTAACATTTAACTACTTCAAACGATCTGGAGAGAAAACGGAATCGCTTGTCGTCTTTCGTTTTTCTACCTTTATACTGAGCGGACGTATTTTACTTGACCTCCCGAATTATGTAAGTGTGAGCCTTGGTTAGCATCCTTTAACGTAATAAATTTGAAATTTCATTTCAATTTCTATTTTATTTAAATAATGACTATTTCTTCCCATCTTTCATTTAATTTGTGACTTGATTTTCAGCAATATTAGTAAATTGATGCTTGGTCATCGCTACCTATTGTTTCATGATGACGAGAGAACATTCTCTATGCAAAATTTATTTACTCTCATTTTATATTAAAAATTGAATTCAATGTCTGCAGGAAATCTTCATTTTGTTAAAAGCGAAGTCCGATAATTTCTTTAACTTTCGATAACGATAGTGGTCAAAATTGCATACGGTCTTAAAACTTTAATAATTAATAGTCATGAAACCAAGCATCAGTTTACCAGAACGAAGGTATTAATCAATTCATACAGATTCAACTGAAGTGTCACGGATTCCACCAATGAATGCATACCAGGTAACTGATTCCGCTATTTTCTTGTGTAATGGTGCTTTCTGGCGTTGTAATTTTTAACTTACATTGCTACTGAGAACTGACGGCGGAATCTTTTGTGGTCTTTTCAGTGTATTAACCATTTCAAAAATTAATATTCATTCCTGATCTTACGGTTAGTTACATTTCAATTCGGGTTTTCAACTTTGATCTTGTGACAACACCAGGGATAAAATCCAGAAAAAAGTATCATTACAGTATGAAAAGAATAGGCGATTACCAAATTCAAAAACAATTTCTGTAATAATCATAGAAGAAGAAATATTGGGTCTGCCAATATGTTGAGAATAAGAAGTCGCAACTGAGCAAATGGTCTAATGGTTGATGGAGAGTAAGGACAGAAAGAAGAAGAAGGTAAAGTAGTAGTCGTAGTAGTAGTAGTAGAAAAAGAAGAAGAAGAAGAAGAAAAGAGAAGAAAAATATGTTACATAACCATCCAGTCACACAGTTTAAAATAATTTAATGATAGCATGTGTTCCAGATATCAACAGGATATTTCATTAGATTATTACACTAACATACCTTAGATCAGTAACTATTTATGCTCGACATGCAGGGTTAGTGCCTTGTTGAGAAAATCTTGTCAGTTATTAGGACTGCTGATGCACTGTTGCTCCGGATATTCTACCAGCCAGGAATTGCGGCTTCACCGGCAGGCAACGGAATTCGATACTGATATCAGCATTTCCTTGAAGCTGCTACAGCAGCCTGCAGCCAACGCCTGCTAGGACCAAATCCTCTTACCACAGCGGAGAGAAATATGAAGTCGGAATAAATGGGCTGATGCTGGAGGTAGGAGGCTTATTCTTGTAAGGAATGCGCTTTTAGGATTGTAACGCGAGAAGTCGGATTAGCAAGTTAGTGTGTTCCTCAAATGCCACAACTGTTTTTATACAAGCACGGTATTGTTCGTTTTTTTTTTCTGAGTGGAATTTATAGCTAAAATGAAGAAAGCAAGTAGAATGTTTATCAAAACTCCCTTAAGCGACTTTTTGTGATTATGAAATCATACTTAGGAGAATACAACACAAAAATAATATACATATTAATGCTATTAAGTAAATCTACAATAATATAACTTACGATTATTATCTTTCTTCAATAGATCTCGTCCTCCAATTTACTGTTGTTTTAGAAGTCAGCCATAAAACAAGGAAATTTCTATACCACAGTGGACCGATTTTCATGTTTCGAGATAATCAACTCCAAATTTTCAATTCCAGAAAAAAATCTGTCTAGATATTGAGGGTAATAAATTACATTCACCACACTTCAGGTATATGGAAATTTACAGAATGAAACTCTCAGTCTGCAGCGGAGTGTGCACTGATATGAAACTTCCTGGCAGATTAAAATTATGTGCCGGAACCGGGACTCGAACCTGGGAAGTTTGGAAAGTAGGAGGCGAGGTACTGGCGGAAGTAAGGTTGTGAGGCGGCATCGTGAGTCGTGTCGGGATAGCTCAGTCGGTAGAGCGCTTGCCCGCGAAAGGCAAAGGTCCCAGTTTCGAGTCCCGCACAATTTAATCTGTCAGGAAGTTCATATGGAAATTTGTTTACTGGATTTTCACTAAAAAGCTACACATCACAAGCCTGAAGAAATGTGGCTGTTATAAGGACGTTACGACAGTATTTTCTCATTAATCAGTGAAAAATATCATGGAATATGAAGAAAAATGCATTGTACATTTTAAGAAGAATCTCATTCATCTTCTGAAACAGATTTTCACTAAATTTTCCAGCTATCTGCGTAGCAATCTTCAATGGAGAATAGGGGAGCCGACAACGAAATTGACGTGGTCTTTCTTCTTCGCACTTGAAAATGGTTTTCGTCTGGAATACGCGAGGTTCAGGGCGGACATCTTCGTGAAGAAAGTAAGTATAATGTTTATCAGAAAGTTTAGAGAAACTTCTTAGTACTCCACATTGTACTTGCAATTTTTTATTTATTTATTTATTTTTTTTTTTTTTTGCTGTTTGGTAGAATTAATGTTAAACAGCGAGACTACAGAAATTATCACTTTTCATTTCCACCTCATCGAACTTTTGCTTCTTGAGTATGAAAGTTTAACTATGTTCTGTATTTCATGTAGATAGTAAACGTTTTGGTTGCATCTCATCTTGACTTCAGTGTGACTGAAATCATTGTAAATGGGCAGACAATTGTGGCCTGGCTTTAAAAATGTTTGAGTGATCTTTTTAATATACTGGGTGAGATCTTCAACTCTACGTAGTAGGATAGATATATGAAAAAATATCATTCATTGTACTGGTTGGTTTCCCCACATGAATGCTTGTGATTTTGTACACTACTTGTCATAGCAAATTAAAAAAAAAAGTAAGATTTTGAAGTTCGTTCACTCTGACATAGCATCCTCCGCTTATTTCTCACAAATGGATCCTATCCTTACCCGCACAAACATTGCACATACAGATCAAAATGCAGCCGTGTTTAAATTTTCCCTTACTAAAGAGGTACTGCAGTGCCATTTCAAAATGGATTTTATAGAGAATGGCATTAGTCAGAGGCTACACAAACACAAATGTGAAATTAAAGATATGTATGATAAAAATTTGTTGAAACTTAAAACTGTAACATCTACCATTTAAGTGGATTCAAGACACCCAAATTATCACTGATTCACTTTACTTCAGTCTGCGACAGATATTGCTGTAAAAATACCCTTACATCGTCGTTTACAAAAAAGAAATAGACATTACAAAAGGGATTCCAAACCTGGGCGTAGCCATGGGGGAGGGGGGTTTTAGGGGTTCAAACCCCTCCCGAAATTTTAAGAAAGCTAATTAAGAAGTGGCAGAAATTGTCTAAAAGTGGATTGCAATTTAATCTGTATGTCAAATTACCGCATTTTCAAACTGTAAGGAACGGCTAATGTATGCAATGTGATGATCCGATATTTTTCCGTAATCTTCCATTAACAATCCTTCCGTTATTTTTTCAATTATTTTTACTGATTATTCACAGGGTGATCCTGTTTGATCAACAGTTTATTATGACACAAAAAACTGGTGTACGATGACAAGAAGAGTCTACTAACGATGTGACTTGAGTATGCAAGTAATGGATCTGGAACATATTTTCAACCTTACCCATTCACAGTTAATGTCCTAGAGTCCTTAATATACATTTACTCTGCAAATGATATTTAAGTGTTAATATGAAATACGCCTTCTTCAGATCGCCAATGAAATATAGGTTTCGATGATTTATATCTTCATCTTAAGAAGCATTGAACATCTTATCTTTGGAGAACATGTAAAATAAACGGTTTCTTGTGGAAATGTAAAATGAGTAAAAATGCATGTTCAAGATGTTTACATATACGTCACCAGAATAGATCGTCATATCAGATTAATTTTAGTGACGTATATTTAACATGCTGTCCATGCTTTTTTACTCATTTTACATGTTAAACCCTTCTGAAGATGACATATAAATAATCGAAACCGGTAAAGAGAAATATAATTTATTGTCGATCTTGGCTTGACAACCTGAAGAAGGTTTATTTTTTATTAATATTATAAACAGATGGCGTAACATGCCTGGTGCTCTGATATTTAAGTGGCTGGCAGAGGGTTCATCGAACGGCTTTTACAATATTTCTCTACCCTTCCATTTTCTAACTGTATTTTTAAAAAGAGGAACACCTGGATCTGATTTGTCTTATTTTATTATGGTGATCATGTCTCCCTAAGCCGATCGATGCTAACAAAATCGCATTTTGAGGGCAGTTTTGCGTGCTTTCGATCGCGCGTAACCCCTTGTACTGGGATGGTGGTCTGATTGCGTAAAGCTGCAAGAACTAGAGACTTTAGGAACACGTATGAATGTTACTTATTTAGTTCTTAGAGATTTATATCTACTAGCTTGTGATGCCCCGACATTGTAGCAAGAGTACGCCAAATTGCAAGTGCTTAAAAAGAAGAAGATGTGTTGAAAATTAAGGACAATCGATGCTCATTTTTTCTTAAAGACAAGCGGTGGCATGTGCTCAGTCAGTTTGGGATTCAAAAACATCTAGTGTCATTACTAAAGGGACTCACTGAAATATTTCAACCAAAAATTCCACTAGGGAATACTGTTTTTATTATTATTTTTTTTTTCATGTAACAACTGTAGTCGCACAAGCTTGTATACTGTCACCTCAGCTCTTTACCTCTATGCAGACTCATATATCATTACGGAAGTAATGTTTGGCTAGGATGGCGGAAATTCTATATATGGCATGTTAATCATCACTTTGTAGCAGAACTTTGCAATTTAGTATAAGTTTCGGTCGAGACATAAACTGATGAAACCAAATCAAGGTTTAGATCAAAGTCAACGTAACGGAAGTTTAAAGGATCTGCAGATAGTAAATAATTGTACGTATTAAGGAACTTGTGAACAAGAAATAAAACGACGGACCGTCATTGCCTAGCCCGGAATTTTTAAACTCATTGAGATATGGCAGAATTCGGAAATACCCAAAATAACATATAAACGCTTGGTGGAATCATTTGTGTTTTCTGTGTTTTTTGTACGTTTGCCAAATGAACCTAGAAAGCTAAAGCAGGGGCTGAATCGAAACCTTGTGGTGTTGGTGGAGGATTTTATGAGTATTATGGAAAGAAAGATGAACCAATGCTTTTTTATGGAAGAAATCTGTACCCAAAGAAGTTTATCTAGCCCTCTCAGCCAAAGATACTTCTGGTTACGTGAGCACATTCTGAGAAGAGCAGGGGACAATTTAGAACAGACCATTTTGCGAATCAATATTCAAGGCCGAAGTCCACGAGGAAGTGCAGAAAATAGATGGCTAGATGAAGCGAAGAAGGTAACGAACCCACTTCTCCCGATCATGATAAAAAGAGCTGAAGATCGCTGTGAATAAGGGACGTCTAGTAGAATATTTAATAATTTAAGAATGAGGAAACTTGTTTACGACACTCACGAGGAAAGTACTTGGGCTCGAACAAACAGAAATACACCAAAATCGTATGATAGATAATGTAAACGTCCCTTATTGCACTAGTGGTACTTCCGCATCTGCAAAACTCTGCAGTCGTCCTTTACAGGGCTTTGCGTGTGCCATGCCGCGTTGCACATCGAGCTGCCGGTACACCAGCAGTGACGGTACAGTGCGCCTCTAAAGTTGCGTTTTGTGACGTTCTTTGTGTAGTGAAGCGTCTGATGGGTCGGCGATTGGAATCAGTCCAGCTATTATAGTGTGACTGGTTGAGATGAATTATGAAGAAACCTTCTTCGTGAAGATGGTATTGTTGTAGAAGATGAATCATTTGCATGTTACCTATTATCTGTTATAGAGTTTCTAATCTATGCTCATATTTCTGCACTATAATAGATACCAGAAAACATGTGAATGATTCTTCTTCTACACCAAGACCATATTCACGTGGAAGGGCTCTTCAGAATTTCTTCTCAACCAATTGCAATACATTAGCAGGATTGATTACCAATCGCCGACCCATCTGACGCTTCAATACAGAAATAACATCACAAAGCGCAACTTCAGAGGCATACTGCGCCGTCACTACTGGCGTACCGTGAGGGGAAAGTGCAATGCGGCATGGCACATGCAGAGGCCTCTAATGGGCGACTGCAGAGTTTTGCAGATGCGGGACTATCACTAGTGCAATAAGGGACCGTTACATTATCTATCATACGATTTTGGTGTATTTTTGTTTGTTCGAGCCTAAGTAACTTCCTTGTCAGTATTGAGTAAATCGACTAATGATAAGAGACTTGCAGTGCAGTGCCAATACGAATGCACTGTGCTTAGTGGATGTCAGTATCATTATTATGATTTCGGTGAAAGAATTAAAGTTCAGGAGGAAGAATTAAAAACATTGCCTTTTGCCGACGACATAGTGATTCTGTCAGATACAGCAAAGGACCTGGAAGAGCAATTAAATGGAATGGAAAGTGTGCTGAAAGGTGCATATAAGATGAGCATTAACAAGAGCAAAACTAGGGTAATGGAGTGCAGTGTAAGCAAATCAGGCGATGCTGAAGGAATTAGATTAGGTAACGAAGCAATAAAGGAGGTAGATGAGTTTTGTTACTTGGGCAGTAAAATAACAAATGATGGTCGCAGTACAAAGGATATAAAATGCAGAATGGCAATGATTCTTGAAAAAGAGAAATTTGTTAACATCGAATATTGATTTAAGCCTAAGGAAGTCGTTTATGAAGGCATTTGTATGGAGTGTTGCCTTGTATGGGAGTGAAACATGGACGATAAACAGTGCGGACAGGAAGAGGATTGAGGCTTTTGAAATGTGGTGCTACAGAAGAATGCTGAAGATTAGGTGGGTGGATCGCGTAACTAATGACGAGGTACTGAACAGAATTGGGGAGAAAAGAAATTTCTGGCGTACCTTGACTAAAAGATAGATTGGTAGGACACATTCTTAGACATCAAGGAATTGTGAATTTAGCATTGGAGGGAAGTGTGTGGGGTAAAAACCGCAGAGGAAGACCAAGAGATGGATACAGTAAGCAGATTCAGACAGATGTAGGTTGCCGTTCTTATGTGGAGAAGAAGAGGCTTGTCAGGATAGGGTATTGTGGAGAGCTGCATCAAACCAGTCTCCGGACTGAAGACCACAACAAACAACATTAATGTGAATGTGTGTTCGGTGTACCCTTATCAGGTCCGAACGACAAGACGCAGAGACTTAAATACTTGTGCAGTTATAATTTATACCTGAGGAAGGTATTAGGCTAGCGATCTGATAGATATTTAGTAATTTGAAGAATGTAACGCGAAATGTGCAACAGAAATTACTCTTTGAAAATTATATTTACTCTTTGAAAATGGTTTTATTGGTTGCTTTGTTGCTTGAGGCTTGATGATGATAAAAGGGTGGAGTATATAGGATGGAAAGTTATTGTTGTATATAAAATTCTACGCGTGTGTGTTTGTGTTAATATTTGCTCTGCAGTGAAAACTACAGAACGCAAACGAATGGTCTGTGTTTAATTGTTGTTTGAAGTCTCCCGTTGTACACCATAGCAGTTCCATACCGATAGCTATAAGGGGTTGGAAGATATGGTGCTTGAAAGTCGTCAAATTATAAAAATGTCGGACTGAAGGCCGGCGATAACGTTTGCGACTCTATAGCAAGGAGGTTACACACAGCGAACTGTGATGCTACACACCATATCTTTGGTCTATGTGTGCTACAATGTCTTCAGCTCTTTCTCTGCAAGGCTAAGTATGCGAATAAGGAAATAAAAGAATAAATAAATAAAGCAGTAAAAAAGAAATTTCTTTTAAAAGATCTGTTTAAAAAAATCGATTAGACGTTTTGCGCATTACATCAAGTGATCGATCTGTGATATTATTACAATCATTATCGTTGAATTTCGTGATTGGATTCTTAGAAACGAGTGCATTTTTACTTGTGATTTGATCTCATAGCACACTATTGAAAGATAGCTTATCTGTCATCAACCAACACGTGAGCGGAGCCGCGGGTTTAAGCTAGTGTTTAATAATTTAAGAATGAGGAAATGTGTTTACGACGCTCAGTATTGAGTAAACCGACTAATGATAAGAGACTTGCAGTGCAGGCCAATATGAATGCACTGTGCTTAGTGGATGTCAGTATCATTATTATGAATTCATTCAATTAGTTTCACGCACGGCAGAGTATAATGTGTGAGGAGCAGGAGTTGTGTTCGGTCGATGTTTCCGGAATTCTCGCTGGTCACCGCGTAGAAAAGTTTTCCCTTGGCTCCAGCTACAAAGCGTGATGGGCCATTAGCTCGGTCGGCCGCTTCCCTGCTGCCTGGCAGAGTTCCCGTCTCGCTTCCCTGCCTGCTGTCGCCGCCATAAATAAAGCAGGGTATGTCTGCCGGCCCTCTACCTGTTTTAGGCGACTCGCTTTTCACAGAAATCCCGCGACACTTTCCGGCTCGCGGTCCGACGCTTTCGAAAACTGACCCAAGCGTGGTGCTTCTCAGAAAACGCGAATCTAATAGATTCGTGAAACTCCGAGGCTCTCAGAAATCCGCAGCTCTGCTCCTGCGAATCGCCACCTAAGTATATCTTCAACATTGGACGCTACACACGCAGACCATGTAACGGAAAATGCTGTCGAAAGAGACTGGATCTGATCAGATAGTCGCATATCTAATGCACTCTTTAACATGTCCTTTTATGATAAAATTCTTCTGGGTATTGGACCGCATCGTCAATGTATCAAATACGAGGCGCGTCCAGAAAGTAAGTCCCGTTTGGTTATATAATACGAACGAGTACAGATACAGAAAAAATATTGATTGTACAAAAATCTACAACTGTTAAACTGCTTTTCTACATAGCTTCCGAAATTTTGTAGGCAATTGTCATAGCATGGCACAAGGTTTTGTGTACCTTTTTCATAGAATGTTGCCGCCTGTGTATTGAAGCATGTGGTAACATGTTCTTTCAGCTCGTCATCATCGTTGAAGTGTTGTCCACCAAGGACAGATTTTAGGTATAAGAAGAGGACTACTGTCAAATGACCTCACACACCGAATGTGACCAAACAATTCTTACGGAAATTTCAATGGGACCTGTTTGATCGTCCTCCATATAGCTCGGACCTCTCTCCTAGCGATTTTCATCCCTTCTTACACCTAAAATCTGTCCTTGATGGTTAACACTTCAACGATGGTAAAGAGCTGTTACCACATGGTTGAATACACAGGCGGCAACCTTCTGTGAAGGATGCATGCAAAAACTTGTGGCACGCTATGACAAGTGCCTACAAAATTTCAGCAGTTATGTGGAAAAGTAGTTTAAGAGTTGTAGAATTTTGTGCAATAAAATTTTCTTCTGTATCTGTGTACAATTTTATTTTATTACCAAACGGAACTTACTTTCTGGACGCGCCTCATATTTCACCGACGTTTCGGCCACTATTGCAAGCGGCCATCTTCTGGGTGTTACGTTTACTGCTGGATGAGGGAAAGCTTTCCCTCATCCAGCAGTAAACGTAACACCCAGAAGATGGCCGCTTGCAATAGTGGCTGAAACATCGGTGAAATATTTGATATATTGACGATGCGGTCCAATACACAGAAGAGTTTTATCAACAATGACAACGGCCGCGGAAGCCTTCGTTTACATATGTCCTTTTATGTATTTTAACTAAATTCCCGCTGCTTTGCACGCATATACTAGATGATCTGTATTGGTTGTTTCTATTTCTAAATATGAATTTCATAGTTTTAACTTTAAAAATCCTTTCCTAATCAAGTATTTTGATAAAACTTGCCAACCTCTATAGAACCATTGATAGCAGAATTCAAAACTCCCGAAACACATTTTTTTTTAAATTCTAACCATGGTTCCAAATCCAAATTTTCGCATTTCTACCATCATAATAGTCTTAGTAGAACCCTTAAAAGATTTTCCCTTATTTCACTCGCTTAGTTGTTAAATTTCTAAAAATATCGAAACATGTTTTTTAAATTCCAATGAAAAATCTACAGCCGAAGTTCTGTATTTTTTGCTTCAAAATTGCCTTAATAGCAACGTATTTTCAAGATCCGTTCATCCCCTATTTCTCCTCCTTATGGATAGGAATATCGAAAAAACGCTGATGCCTACAGTGTAAGATAAACAACGTCTACAAATTTCTAGTTTCTATCATCTGTAGATTCACTTTTCAGCGCCGTTTTCTGTCTTTTAGAAACGGATGGAGAACGCGAAATTTCTTTCTTAAGCTTTGCGATCTTTCTTGGTAGTCGTAATTTTTAAACTGCAATATGCACTTATTTTTCTTTATTAGTACGCTTGTTGCAGAAAAACAACTGAAGAATATGTATCAAGTTTCGCTGTATATAACCTTCTTGCTATTATAGTGACAAAAGTCATCGCTGGTCTTCAGTCCGAATTTTATATAAGCTGATAACTTTCAATCACTATATCTTCCACCCTCTTATAGCTATCGACACTGAAATACTATGGGGTACAAAGGGAGAATTTGTACTACAACAGCAGATAAAGATCATTCGTCTCCAATGGATTTGAATCTCTACTGACGACGTTTATTCAATAAACGAAATCAATATGCATTATTTTTAAATACATACTTCTTATAATAACCACCAAGCAGAAATTTCTATTATTATTAACTAGAGGACACACGCGAATACTTACCAGCGTTAATGATCACTGACGTACAGTGAAAAGAGTGAATCTCAGTATTTACCAATTCAAAATGTTTTAGTATAAGCATTATCAGTATATACAACAATATATGAAAGTGTGTTTTTTAAATTAATTTGACAAAACGTATTCACAAGTAATTGTTCATCCGTTGTGGTACGCAGTATTATAAGTTAAATGCCGATAATAGGAAGTTTTTAGTGGTGATACTTTCACAATTCATTTCCTTCCAAAACAATATTTCCTCGGTGTTGAGCTTTAGCTTCGATTTATAATTGAACATTTATGAGAGCCAATCAGATTGCAACTTCATAGTATAGAAAAAAGGTTGAAAAACTGAAAGTCGTGTTGAATGAGCACTAAAAAATTTCTTCAGAATCAACAAATTTGACTGTTAAAATACTGACATGAAAGAACTTGATGTGCTGAGTGTTCGTAGAATAAAACGAACGAGTACCTTAGTTAAAACCACAGATGTGGTTACTGGAATGACAAAAAAGTTTAACAAAACGGAAGTCAAGTTGAATGTGGAGTCATAACTTTCGTCATTATCAACCAATGTTAAAAATGTTTAGAAGCTCAACTGAAAGAGCTCGATCCGCTGAGCGTTATTACGTAAAAACAAACTGCGTACCTTAATTATTACCGAAGATTGAGTATAAACGAAGGAAGGTGACAGTTAAATGAATTCTAATATTTGATGACAAATATGTGGATAAATAAGTGTAGTTTAAGTGAAAAATTAAAAAAATCGGTTGGATAGAACGGCCTGACAAACTGACTTTAGTTTACAGCCAGGAATGCCCATAAGAAATGTACAAAAGGAAATCGCGTTTGACTATAAATAAAGGAAGGGGAGAGTGAAGTGAATTCTGATACTTTATGACCAATCTGTGCGCCACGCGGGAGTAGCCGAGCGGTCTGGAGCGCCACGTTGCGGTTCGCGAAGTCTTCTGCGCCGGAGTTTAGAATCCACCCTCGGACATAGATGTGTGTGTTGTCCTTGGGTTAGTGTAACTTAGTTTAAGTAGTTTGTAAGATACGGACTAATAATCTAGCAGTTGAGTTCCATGGATTTACAAACATTTGAACGAATCTGCGGATGAATAACTTTCGTTTAAATGGAAAATGAAGGAAATCGGCCGGATAGAAACACATGGTCAATTTACTCTAGTTTTCACTTTTTTAATGTATAAAATATTATCCTGGTGTTTGTGCTGTAATTAATTTGCGAGGTTCCTGAAGAATCGACAATCCTGTGAATGGAGAAGCAGCTCACGTGTGCGCGATTACTGTATAAGTCACCATTTTGTCCGCTGTTTAACAGGGCAGGCGTGAATTGAGAGAGCGATTCTAGGAAGGAGAGGGCAGGTAAGGGACAGTGACCATTCAATAAAATGAATCTTTAACCATCAGCTGTTTTTTAAATTCTTAAAATCGAATAGTTTCGATCTTGGATCGTCATCATACATAAAAAGGTATGAAAACACTTTAGTCAAATGCATGAAATAAAATAACTCTGGCTGAAAAAGAACATGTGTCAATTTCACTAAAAATACAGTGGTCATACTGGATTATCCTATCAGTCAAAGAAACATAAAAGTCGAGACTGGACCTTACCAAAACATTGAAGTGACCATTCGTCGCTCATCCTTTCCTTCCCTCCCACTCCTCAGAAACCATTGCAGCCACCCAGACTTTTAATGTTACACAGATTCTAAAATTTTAACAATATCAATAAAATAAACACAACGTTTTAAAATAGCAATTTAGTAGTAATACATTTACTTCAAAACTTATAAGGACGTTGATTCAAGTTGCTATCGTAATTGCAGTTGAGGCATGGTTTGCATGAATATATTTAAGACGTTGATTACACAAACGTATAGCCCAAGTACCATTTCTAGTACTATATGCTACGAAGCTGCGATATTCCGAATACAGTGGAGCATACCTAACATCATAAGTCATGTACGCAGAGTTTCTCTAGATATTTGCACTGTATTCACTTGCCGACAAATGCCGCGCCGTACCGAAGGTCATCTAACGAAGTGTTCTATGCTACATATAGAGGAAACAGACAGCTAGTACACATAAGAGCAAGGACACTAGTGTAACATTGAATCCCGTCTGTGTTGCAACATTGAATCCGATTGTGGTGTTACCAATTTCGTACCTAGATACATTAATCTCATTGTCAGCTTAACCGTGTGGAATCGAGCGAATATAGTAAGCATTATATCAGCCATTATAGTTTAAAAGAAGATCCATTGAGAAAAATGTGGTATATGTAACAGTTGCAATCAACGTTGAAATCTTAACAACACAATAGATGATTTTTAAAAATATGAAAACTCAGAAAAAACTAATCGAATTTTAAGGAAATTCTGGATGAACCAGATCCTGATAAGAAAATTCGTTAAGTGATGGAATCCAGATCTTAGCTGAGAGTCCCACATAATAGGAAGAAGTGGAGTGATATACCTTTTTAAAAGGCATAGGTGGAAAGTGCTGCAATTAATCTGCAAGACCACTGAAGAATCGTAACTTTGTGAACGGAGAAGCAACTCACGAGTGCATCATTACAAGGCGCCAGCAGCTGCAGACGAGCCCGGTTGGAGCCAACGCAGCGAGACTTTGGACCTATCCAATCTTCGTCTTCGAGACACTTCTGTGTCTAGCGACCGACGAGCCCATTGTGTTCCGTTGGTAGACTTCAACGTCGATTGACTCACCAAGTCCTGTCATTCTCAAGATTTTCTGACTCTGGCCCAATCCTGATAAAAGACTAAAGAAATTTTATACTTGTTCTGAAGGAATCACCTTTTCCTTGTCTGTGTTTGTTGGACACTAAATTTTGTTTGCACCTGTTTTCTTTTAAATTGTCACTGCTTAAGATACTTCAGTTGTATTCTAGAATTGCAGGTAAACTAAGCTTAAATACTCATACATCATCTTCGATATTTACGTCTAATGGTTCAGAAAATGCCGAGAGGTCAGCGGTTCAAACTGGTTGTGCTTGACCATTAAGTAGCTAAAAATTCAGGTACGCGATATTGTTCGTAACAGGGATATCTTCGTTAGGAGTGACTCGAGAGTTAGGAGTGACTTGGTACAGTGGATGTACCCATGGAAGGGTTGTACGGTTTAATCGAAGATATCATCTTGTATTGGGAAATAATGAACTGTAACCAGTAAAACCTGGAATACAGATGTGAATGAAAGATGTAAGAAGGTAATGTCCTTAATGAAAACTTTTGTGTCCCAACTTCGTCGTCGCTTTTGTGTCCCAACCTCGTCGTATGTGTCGGTGGCCGAGTGGAACGAGACCGACACAGGAACAAAGACAGCACGCTGGTGCAGGTACGGAGGGGAGCAGCCAGAAACTATAAACACTCGAGTAAATTAGAAAGAGATATATATTGCACAGAATGTAACAATACTTAACTTTTACATAGTACTGCAGAATGTTGACACATAGTTGTTAGAGGCCTGCCTAGTGCCTGTACAATAGCAAAGTCTTCACTGGTGCCTATCTGATTACGAAAGTCCTAACTCGTCGCTATCTCAGTCCGAAGTGGCCAGTCCTTCAGTCGTGGCCACGAGCGGAGTTGTCGCAGAGGGCGCTCGTGGCTGTCGTCGTGAGAACGCCGCGCCGTGCGTGCATGGCGGCGCGCGGCGAAAGTAGGTGGCGCGCACTTTGTACTTGTGCGACACCACACCCCTCCCCCCCAAACCGCCGCGCCGTCGTGGCGTAGGGCTGAGGGCCACGGCGACGGCACTGGGAGGAGGGCCTGGGCGGGGGCGTTACTGGTGGGACGGGCGTCGTAGCTGAGGCCGGGATCGAGACGCCGTCCGCGCCCCGGCATCCGCCTTGAGATCCTCCAGGGAACCCGCCGAAACCTGGGGAAGGGCGCCCGCCCCCGCCCAGAGGGAGCAGGTCATCTTCTTCTGAGGTGCGTGGCCCAAGCTGGGGCGGCACGCACGGTCCCAGAGTCCCTCTCGGTGACGCTGTCATCTGCGGCGGCGACAGCGGCGGCGTCGCGTCGATCTCCATCGGGACGATCTCGTAGTCCGGGGACGCTGGACCCGTTGACGAACGATGTGTTTGTGCTCCCTGGCGGTGAACTGGGTCTGGAATCAAGAAACCGGAGACAGGATCGCGCGGCCTGTGCAGGCGCAATTGGTTTGCGTGGCGCCGCAGCTCCGACCCTGTGGAAGAACGTACAACAAACATATTGCGCCCGAGCACGCGCTGAATGATGCCCGGCATCCATTTCTTCTTGTTTCCAGCAAACACCCTGTACAGCACCGGCGTAGAAACCTGAAAACGCGTAGCGCCATACGAACCGACTCGGTGCGTGGGAGGCTGCAGCAGGTGAAGGAGAGTGCGGTGACGGCGGCCGTGTAGCAGCTCGGCAGGAGACGGGCCGTCACGCGGCATGCACCGATACGTAGACAGGAAAATTTGAAGAGCTTGCTGCCTGGAGTGCTGACCTTTCATCTTCTCCATGTGAGACTTGAATGTTCGAACGAAACGTTCTGCTTCACCATTGGACTGAGGGTGAAAAGGTGCGGTGGTGATATGCTGAATGCCATTCACACGACAAAACTGTTGAAATTCCGCACTAACAAACTGAGGTCCATTGTCACTGACGATAGTTTCAGGCAAGCCTTCGATGCAAAACACTGATGTTAAGGCACTGATTGTACTAGACGCCGTCGTTGAGTTCATGGCAATCACAAAAGGAAACTTGCTGAAAGCGTCTACAACAATTAACCAGCGCGTATTCCAGAATGGTCCGGCAAAGTCAATATGTAAACGTTGCCATGGTCCCTTGGGGCGTGGCCAGTCTGAGAAACGCTGTGGAGGAGCCGCCTGATGCTCCGCACAAACTGTACACTGTGATGTCATGCTCTCTATCTGAGCGTCCATACCAACCCAGGTACAATGACGTCTGGCCAGTTGCTTTGTCCTAACAATGCCCCAATGTCCTTGATGCAGGAGGCGTAACACTTCTCGTTGCAGGGAACGAGGAACAATCACTCTTGCTTGGTCGTTGTCGGTATGCAACAACAGTACACCCTGACTTAAAGATAATGCATGACGTTGTGCAAAATAACGTCGAACCAGAGGCCGATCAATGTCTTTGGCTCTGGCAGGCCACCCTGAGCGAACAAAACGTGCTACCACACTTAGGTCTGCATCCGCAGCTGTTTCCTGTGCAACCCGACGAGAGTTCAAAGGAAAGTCTGCGACAGCGGAAGCATCTCTGGAGTCTATCTGACAACATGCCATTTCTGAAGAATCAAATGATACATCCTGGCCAACCGGAAGTCGGGAGAGTGTGTCCGCGTTAGCATGTTTAGTGGTAGGTCGGTACAAAATCTCATACTGATAATTAGACAATATCAAGGACCATCTCTGAAGCTTTTGTGCCGTACGTGGCGGAATCGGCTTTGTGGGTGAGAACAACGACGTGAGAGGCTTGTGGTCTGTCAACAAATAGAATTTTCTGCCATAGAGATAATGATGAAACTTTGTGACGCCGTAAATGATTGCTAAGGCCTCCTTTTCTATCTGACTGTAATTCTGTTGCGTCGGCGTCAGTAGCTTGGATGCAAAGGCAATAGGACGATCGTGACATCCAATACGATGTGACAGAACTGCACCCACACCGTACGACGAGGCGTCAACTGCTAACACTACAGGCTTCTGTGGGTCAAAGGGAATCAAACATGCATCACTGAGTAGTGCAGACTTTAGTTTGTCAAAGGCAACCTGACAATCTTTAGACCATACAAAAGGAACATTCTTCCTACGTAAGTGATGCAGTGGAGCTGCAATCTGAGAGGCATTGGGAATAAACCTGAAATAATAGTTAAGCTTTCCCATCACTGCTTGCAATTCCTGCACATTCTTAGGAGGAGGCAAGTCTTTGATTGCTCGAAGATGTGACTGTAAGGGATGAATTCCTTGGGCATTAATCACATGGCCTAGGTACTCTATTTCAGTTTGAAAAAAACGAACACTTTGCTTTATTGCAACGTAGACCTGCTGCAGTCAACACTTTGAAAAGGCACTCCAGGTTTGCTAAATGTTCTTCAACTGTACGTCCGGATACCACAATATCATCTAAATAGTTCGAACAACACGGTACAGAAACTGTCAGCTGTTCCAAAAAGCGCTGAAAAATAGCGGGGGCGGAAGAACTGCCAAAGGGTAGGCGTTGAAATTGAAAAAGGCCCATGTGAGTATTAATGACGAAAAACTTTTTGGACTCGTCATCAAGTGGAATCTGTAAGTATGCCTCTGCTAAATCAATCTTGGAAAAGAAGCGAGACTGTCTTAATTTGTCCATCAGTTCCTCAGGTCTGGGCAGGGGATAAGTGTCTACAATTGTTTGACTGTTCACTGTAGATTTGAAGTCCGCACAGAGACGAAGTTTTCCTGTCGGCTTGGGTATAATTACTATAGGCGAAGCCCACTGACTCGCAGAAACAGGAGAAATCACCCCACTATCTTGCCAACGTTTAAGTTCTTCGGCAACTGTATCACGCAATGCGATAGGCACTGGTCTAGCTTTACGAAATTTTGGAACTGCAGAGTCTTTTAAAGTTACATGTGCCACGAAGTCTTTTGCACAACCTAGTTCCGGCGAAAACAAGTCACTGTATTTGTCACACAATG
Organism: Locusta migratoria; assembly: GCA_026315105.1. Classification (NCBI taxonomy): domain Eukaryota; kingdom Metazoa; phylum Arthropoda; class Insecta; order Orthoptera; family Acrididae; genus Locusta; species Locusta migratoria. The sequence goes on along the minus strand of CM048744.1, from coordinate 272,689,287 downwards.
CATTGATTTTATCCTGAGGCACTATTGACGAAATTTGAAGCACATCTCTTTGAATTGATAAACCAAACAAGTCAAAAGCATCTAGTCCAAAAATGTTCTGTGTAGATTTGGCCTGAAGAACAACAAAAGCAACTGTTTTCGTTACACCTTGAAAAGAGGCTGGCAGGCTACATGTTCCTAGCACGGGAATATTTTGACCTGTATATGCTGTGAGCACTTGTTGTGACGGCGACAATTTTGGCGAACCCAGAAGTTCATAAGTATCTTTATTTATTAATGTGACAGCGGAACCAGTATCCAGCTGAAATTGCACAGTCTGATTGTCAATGGAAAGATTCACAAAAAGTTTTTGCTTGCGGCGCTCGACAGGTGCGCGAATGTGGGCAACGTCTGCTACGGTTTGTTTACTGCGCTTGCGCGGGCCGCGTAGTGAAGTAAGCGGCGCAGACTCGGCACGCAGCGGATTAACAACACTGTCACTAGATGGAACTACCGCCGGATCGGCGTCCGCGCAAGCATGCGAGGCTACTGCACTAAAATTACTTTCAGTATCTACAACAAGTCTACTGTCACTAGCTACACAGTACTGGGCACTATTACAAGGAGCAGTTGCAGAAGGCACTATTTTCACTACAGGAATGCACTGTTCATAGTCATTTTGCTTGTCCCGAACCCTTTTCCGTTGCACTGTTTTACGCGCTCGTCGGCGCTTGCTACGTGGTGCACTATATAGTTTTGCCATAGGCGCAGAACTACTTTCTTGCAATTGAGATCCAAGGAAAGCACTGTTCAATTCCACAGCCCGTATAACATTTACAGCATGCACTGTTCTCGCACTTTGCGAAGCACTGTTTCTAACGCTACTGTTCTTTGAGTTTTTAATTTGCATACACACAGACTGCACATGTCCCGATTTGCCACATTGATAACAGGTTGCGTTGCGACTAGGGCATTGTGCACGTTTGTGGCGAGATACACACTGGGGGCAAGATTTACGAACATTTTTCTGAAATGAGCGTTGGCGCCCGTTATGCAAATTACTGTGTCTAACACTACGGGGCGACCTTTGCGTCGCACTTTTACTCTGGCTACTGTTCACTGTCTGTTCAGCACGGCCGGTAGAAAAATAAGAATCACTAGTGCTATACTGAGAACTACGGCTAGGAAAGCGTCCGTTACGGCGCACTGAATTAACACTGTGGCTTTGCATTTCTACATCTGCTAAGTCAAAAGTATCATGCGCTTCTATAAGCTGCAGTACACTGTCTAATGAGGGGTCAGACTGTTTTAGAATTGCTGCTCTAATTCTGGGGTCCTGAATATTCTGCGTAATCGCATCCCTCAACATCACGTCACTATACGAAAGTCCACAAGAGCAAGTAAATTTACATTGGCGGGTTAAGCCCTTCAATTCCGTAATCCACTCTTGGTGTGACTGCTGCGGTAATTTTTTAAGTCTGAAAAATCGGTATCGTGCCGCAGCTACTAGAACTTTTCTCTCATAATGAGCATTTAGTGCCTCTACTATTTGTTCAAAGTCTACATCACGAGGAGATGCGTGAGGGAATAGTTTTTGCAGTAACACGAAAGTTTTGGGGCCCACCACGGACAATAAAAGATGCTTCACTTTCTGACCTGTAATTTGATGAGCCGCGACGAGTTCTTGAAACTGTGCGAAATAGTCGCTCCATTCTTCCTCACGTTCGTTGTACTGGCGGAACGTCGGAAGCGGTGCAGCGGCAGGTGTGGGCTGCTGATGTGACGACTGTTGTTGTCGGTGAGCAGCCTGTGTCGTCAACTGCGACACGGCCTGGAGAAGTTGTGTTATTTGCGCCGTCTGTAACTGAATAATTTCCATTAAGTTTGGGTTCGGGGTAGTGGCCATGCTGACCGATTAGGCGCCGCGCATACAAGTAAATTATAACAAAACACAAATTCAATATGAAAGAGGACGCGCTGCAACAAAAAAAAAAGTCCACAAAACACGTAACTGACAATGTTCCCCCAAAATTCTTATAATAAGGGTGGGTGGGCGGGAGCAATTTATGCGTGCTCCGACTGCTGCTGTCTGGCTGCTGCAAGTGGGTTAGTTCTCGGTTCTATCACTCCTCGTCGCCACTTTTGTGTCCCAACTTCGTCGTCGCTATTGTGTCCCAGCCTCGTCGTATGTGTCGGTGGCCGAGTGGAACGAGACCGACACAGGAACAAAGACAGCACGCTGGTGCAGGTACGGAGGGGAGCAGCGAGAAACTATAAACACTCGAGTAAATTAGAAAGAGATATATATTGCACAGAATGTAACAATACTTAACTTTTACATAGTACTGCAGAATGTTGATACATAGTTGTTAGAGGCCTGCCTAGTGCCTGTACAATAGCAAAGTCTTCACTGGTGCCTATCTGATTACGAAAGTCCTAACTCGTCGCTATCTCAGTCCGAAGTGGCCAGTCCTTCAGTCGTGGCCACGAGCGGAGTTGTCGCAGAGGGCGCTCGTGGCTGTCGTCGTGAGAACGCCGCGCCGTGCGTGCATGGCGGCGCGCGGCGAAAGTAGGTGGCGCGCACTTTGTACTTGTGCGACACCACAAAAACCACGAAAGGTATACAGATATATAACACCGTGGCGCTGTGTACGGTAAGAACTTCGTTCACCACGAACTCTACATTTCAAGGAAGCGGTTAGTAAACAGCTTGGTGAGGAGTGATAATGCAACAACTCATTCTTACACCATCCAGTCCATTTCGGCGGCAGAAGTATATAGTTGTAAGATATGTTATTTGTCGTCGAATTTGTACATTTATTGTTTAGAGTGTGTGATTGGTTTCGCACTCTTATTCAGTCCATTTTCAAACACCTGGCTTATGTCTTAACCGTAATATACATGAAATATGCCAACAGTCATCTTAAAGTTTGAATTAGTTTTTCGGCCTTTACTTCTAAATCTAAAGTGCCTGTTGCCAATTTTCATGTATATTACGTTTAAAGCGTAGGTCAGATGCTCGAAAATGGACTGAATAAGAGTCCGAAACTAGTCAGAAAATCTGACCAATAAAAGTGCAATAGGACAAAAGGGCAAAAAAAAAAAGCATGTTTTAATACATTCCTGTTGCTGACTCCAATCTTGCATTTTAAGATGAATTTCCACAAGAGGATATGTGTTTTCAAAGATGCCAGTAATTTAGCAAGTGCCTAGTCGTTGGGAACAGTTTGGAGTACGAGTAGTGCTACATCCACTGAAAACAGAAAATCTGATTCAAGTCCTACCCAATCACGAAAATAATCGAGACGTAATTATTTTAGGCCTTCGACTTCCACTTGAGCCGCATTCATGCTACACGACTTCCTAACGTCTAAAAAGCCGAGTCCATCCCTTCTGGAATTACACCTAACATTAAGCCACTTGAATTATTCTTGCAGCAGTTCAAGGGAGTGCTACAATGGATCGAAGAGGACAGTATCCGTGACAGCTGTCAGTTCACGCCATCGTCCAGTGATTCAGATTCGTTGCTGATGTGCATTCTTCTGTTCTTCAAGCTTTTCTCATACTTATGGACTGTTAGTGGATATTATGACTTTGGACCAAGAGGTTTCAATTACCGCCCGAAAGTGTGATGTTGAGCTCTGAAGACTGCGCAGTGCGTGCATTTAACAAGTGCTCGTCCTGTGATAAGCAACTTTGTTGTTGGTGGCCTACATTTTGTGGTCATGTTCAACCCCTAATCTTTTATATATGTCCAATCCCACAGTCTTTTGCTTAGAGTAACTAACAATCCATTTATTGAACTCGATGACTGTAAAGCGCAGTGTAATTACAGATAGCAACTATTGTATACATACTTGTAATACAAATAAAGAACCCTTATATGCCAACAACAAAATTTTATACAATTGCGATCGCAGTTTACGCTAACGCTCTTCATCGAATATCTCTCTAACTCAACTTCGAAAAAATTGTAGTTCAGAGAAATATAGCAAGTGAAAAACATTCGTCTGGAAATTTAAGGAGAACATGGAGCATATAATTAATTTAACAGTTACCATAGTTGAGCTAGGTTGATTAAAGCTGAGGTGCCAGCGTATAATCAAGATTAAAAAAAAAAAAAAAAAAAACCATTATGGAAGGAGAAGAAAAAAGCGCCATGATCACGTGTGGCAAATGAATTCAGTGCTTTTCACGGAAAATGTAGGACAGTAAAAATGCTTAGGGCTTAGTACGATAACATGCCAAGTGTGTAGTATCTTAGTGCAACCTTGCACATAGGCAAAACTATACTGTTCCTGTATATCGGAGGAAGGAATCACAGTTTAGGCCTCACACTAGGCGCAACAAGCATAAGTAAATACTGGGTAATATTTTATGAAGCTTCTCGCCGGGCTCCAGTGCTTATGTTGGCAACTGATAAACAATGAAGTGTAGAATTGTGTTAATGTTTTTCACGAGCTACAGAGTAAAAGTTATTGCTGCTCGTTTCACTCACAGCAAAATTAATACTGTACATGCTCTATGGTTGACAGGTTCTTGTACATACCCTTGTTCATTCAGAAAAAAGTAATTTTCGTTTTAATTGAAGTTGTCACGAGAAAACATTTATTAGTCGCCTGAGTTGCCGTCATTACCATTGGTGCTAACATAACCACTGTAGCCCGGCGAGAAGCGTGGTACAATTTAACAAATACTGAATTAATAAGCTTGCAAGCATAAATAATGTATTCTGTTTTCTATTATCACAGATAACTTAACAAAATACGTAACTATCTGTTGGACTCTTGAGATGGTCGTGGAATATTTCATGTAGCATTTCCAAGAATACACAGCGTAACAAATTCTGCATCATCTTAGCATTTAAAATGTCTTGGGCGAACATAAATACGCCTAGGTCGTATTATAGGAGCAATGACCTCTAGATCGTCTAGAATATTGACATCGTCTTTATTGTCAACCAAATCTCTTATTCCAGCCATTTTCATCATACCGATTCTCACTTAACTAGTCGTTACCCGTAAGTTTGTATTTTGATATCGCAACAATAAATTTTAAGGTTATGTTGCGTATCTGCAATATATCAAACTCATCTGCTATATGACGATAAAATTTTTCAATGAAGCTGCTTTCCACACTAGTTTTTCATACATGTAGTGCTTCTGTTATTTTGTTCGATAAATCGGTCTTATCGCGTGAATATATTGCGGTGTTTTAGCGCTTTGGAATCCTGCCATTTTCATACAGATTCTCACTTAACTGCCCTTTAGCCGTGTAACGAGCAGAATTCTACTCGTTAACTTAATGGCCAGTTTTAGGTCTTTTAACGTCTGGTTAACTCATAACGAAACATTGACAAACGCAATTCTCCGCTAACGACAAGTTAAAATCTTAACCGGAACTTAACGAGACATTGGCAAACCGGCCCTTAATGTTCTAGCACGTCATTCGCCTTATAATCTCAATTTTCAATACGTACACTAAAGTCTGTGCTTTAGATTATATTTCAATTACGACAACGACTGAAGATAATTGTGAAGGCTGAGGCTGTAAAAATGGGATATGCTGTATCAAGAATATTCAAATGATTCGTTTTCTTGTAATACTTCATAGCAGCCATGTTGTAATTAGTCAAGAAACAGAATATGAACACCTTTGGCTGGAACGCTCGGAAATCTGTAGTTCAACATCCAGAGATCGCTCTGATCAAAACCTGGAGGGTACTTTCCGATGACCTAAAGTCATGAAGATTGGCAATAACCTGGGTTGCACAGTGCAAGTAAAAGAAAAAAAAAATCCGAAAATTAATTTACAATTTGTAACACAATTTTTTCCATCAAAAACTTAAACTACACACGTTATCTGTCTGAAGTCTCAGGAACTACTGAAGGGGTATTTGTTTTTAATTGTAGAGTAAAGGCTAGTCTACACGACGACACTAGGTTGCGAAACTCGTTGCATGAAATGAATTGCGCGCAACTAGTTTCGTGTATGTCTGTAGACACGGCGCCAATACCATATACTTCAGTTTCGTTGGTTTTTGAGTACCGTAGTCGCCGTAAAATGAAAGTTTTGGTAGCTGTACGAGTCGTCGCAAATCTATTGCTTGTCTGTGTGAAGTCGCTGCATAAGACTAAACATAAAAAGAATAAGGACCGTTTTTGGGTTCGTGACTGGATGAAAAAAAGATGTCAGATCGGTTGCTCAGCGACCTTGCTGAAAGAAATTGCGATTGAAGACCCTATAAGTTATTGTAATCAACTTAGAATGTCACCAGAGCAGTGAACGTTCCTTTTAAACAGAGTTAGTAACGAAATAAAGAAACAACATACTGTTATGCGTGAAGCACTGTTACCAGAACTGAAATTACAAATTGCATTATGTTTCTGGTCAAGTAGATATTCGTCTCTGCAGTACCGTGTTCCCAAATCTACAATTGCCATACTTCGTTTGTATAGGTATTTCGAATTGCATGTACTTTAGACTGCAATCCACCCATCAATATTTAATTTCACCCACTAATTGCCAGAAGAGGGCTAACACGGCGTTAAAATCACACAAACAGCTACGCAACGCATGTATGTTCAAAAACCGAATTATTTCTCCCGTTCTCCCCTTTATCCAATCAGTTTCGCCAAAGTTGAAAGGTGCCGAAACTATTTAGCTTCGTCAACGAGTTGCGCGAACGCCTGCCGCGCATGCGCATTGGCCAGTAGCGCAGTTTCATGAAACGTAGTGTCGTCGTGTAAATTATCCTTTATTCACGAGGAATACTTGTGAACATTACTTACAAACCGTGCCATTTGGCTGAGATGAGATGAAAACGCTGTAGACATATTTATAGTGGAGAGAGGTAAAAGGCCGCCCGCTATGCTACCTACGGTAATAAACCAAATGAATATAAGCATAATCATTTTGTTTGTACTCATGTGAGTACAGAATCTAAACATATTTCCTTTTCGTTTTCTTGTAAAACTTCATAGCAGCCACGTTGTAATCAGTCAAGAAACAGAATATGATCATCTTTGGCTGGAACGCTCAGTAATCTGTAGCTCATCATCCATGTAGTGTAAGGGATCACTGGGTACAGTCAAAAAGTTCAGAGGCTTGGCGCCTGGAGGATAGCCGTCCACTCAACTCTACTGCTGCATTCCTGGGGAACGATTGTCGATTCAGTTGCGGAACGTAAAGGAAATACTATGTTTGGTCTCCAGTTATTACCCTGTTGAGAAAAGGTGGATCAACTGACTCTTGCAGGGACGAGAGACTAACATGGTACCATATCACAGCGCCACTATGTACTATAGTGCACCACAGCGCCGTCTTAGAACTTATTGACTGTATCACGTATATATGGTTTTGTGTTACTGTCTGATATTTTCTCACCTTTTGTGTATACACAGTCATGTGAAGAGAACGATACCTCAAAAACTTTGCTTGTTAGCCCTAGACCAGGGGTGGCCACTGGCCAACATTTACAGCACGCGGGCCAAATCTTTGAGAGCGGATTACCCCGAGAGTTGTATTACTGATTTTTGTTTTGTGAACAAAAAAGCAAGAAATATTAATTTACTTTTTTAAAGGTAAAGGTCCCAAGTTCGAGTCCCGGTTCCGGCACACAATTTTAATCTTCCAGGAAGTTTCATATCTGCGCACACTCCGCAGCAGAGTGAAAGTTTCATTCTAAAAGAAAACAAATGTGATTAATGAATATTTTTATACAATTTTAATTTGTGATATCTGGTTTTGTTTCACTGAAGTGAGTCAATGTTGTCGTAAAGTTAAGTTGTTGCTACAAGCAAAGAGTTTTACAGATGAACATCAGTAATCCGTGGTCTCATATATGATTTTATGTAATTCATTCAACTAAAAAGCTGTTCAAACATACGTATGTGTTTCCCAATAATGACATCATTTTTGTAGCATGTTAGTAAAACGATGGATATTTCTTGTCTAAATATATTTTGTAGAACATTTCCAAACCAACCTGATGCGATTTCTCTTTTAATTGAGCATTGCATTGCATTTCGCCGCATTCCATTTGTATATGTCCCAGTAGTTAACTCTACAGACAGTGGCATAGAAAATACAGAAAAAAAGTAGATGTTGTTTCTTGAATCTTGAAATCGGGTATAGAATTCATATTTCAAGTTAGATATTAATTAAAGAAACGTATTTAATCGCTACCGCTGTGTTACGTCCAATTGCTTTGACAGTGTAGGAAAATGTGTGAAGTGTTTTGCTCATATCTGTTGTTCCTAAAGCCCAAGTTTCATTTGAAGCGCACAAATACAATCATGCATGACAATAATCAGCTGATCTTTTCCTTGGACCAAGAACACAAAGCCATTTTCTTCGAACTGGGGAGTCGCTTTGACTTGCTTTCAAAGAATGGTCGTATTTCTTACTTCAAATCAAACACTGTTTTCATCATTTTTCACGGGCTGGCAATCTTATTTCTGTATAATAACTAAATATTACCGTGCTCTGAATGCAAAGATTTCAAAAATTCTTGGGACTGACGGTGATTAAAACCTCTCGACTTAATAAAATTCACTATTTTGATAACTACCTCATGACTTGGTCCATTTTGAGGGACTTGGCACAAATTCTATTGATGGGTAACGCAATGAATGTGTAACAGCGATGTATTGCCAAATTTGCGGACCTCGTTCTCAGTTAACTGAACTAAGCCTTCGTGTTTTCCAGCCATTGCTATTAGCTCCGATAAGTTGTCAAACTTTAATGAAAACCGACTGATGATGGCGTAAATCTCGTGACTTAATTCTCTTGTTTTATTAATATAGACATCAACACCACTGACAAGTCACCACTTGTGCTGTTCCGGAACTTCTGTGAACCCATTCAAAGCTAGTGAATAAAAGAAACTCAGAAGCACGATTTTCTAAATTATTTTCGCCTTCCAATGTCGACCCAAGTCAATTTTTTTTTTTTTTTTTTTTTTTTTTTTGACGCATCATTTCGACGACGGTCTCAAAATATTCCTCTAACATTTTGCCATCTGAAACTGGGTTTCACATAACACGTTGGTTCTGAATTCGCCCTTGTCAGTAACTGCGCTTGAGTGCAAAGTTTCCTTTTTAAGTCGTTTACTTTATCTTGACGATATCATCTCTTGTACTTGGCAGACATAATTCCGTTTCATGTCATATTCTGTTAGAACCGAGTCGGGCCAATGGTCTCGGGGTCATGCACTCTACTGCCAATCGAAGGGTCGGGGGCTCTAAACCATGGTTGGAAACATAAGCGTCTCACGCTTGTTTTATCGCATTGAAGATTTATCGAAAACACGGAATATTTTGTAAAACTTCAGCACACTATCTGCATGCGTAAGGTAACAGAGCTATTTTATTACGATCGCTTAACAGCGCATTTAGTTATTTACTGTCTTTTAGTGTCTGTGATAGGGATTTCAATACTCAATATCTTTTATAACTAGTATAAGGAGTGAGATGTTTTCAGTCTAAATGGCGGTACAGCAGAGGTGCATTGTTCGCCGAAATTTCAGTGTTTCATTTAAGTACGGTATTATACGTACTTGGGAAACTTCATAGTCTGTTCTCTCGAGAATTTTTGATACTAATATTCAACTGCTTTATGAAACGGTAGTTTAGTTCGGATTTACATAGCAAGACTCGTTTCAAATCCCCAATCGTTCCTACCGCTGACTGAATATTTATCCACATTATTTTTTGTGAGGACATGTAGGAAAAGCACTTTATATTTTTTCGTCTCACGCAGCGCCAGAGTACAGCTGAGTTCCCTGTTATTTCTTCCTTGCAGGAACACGCTTCATAGCACCTAATGTTCGCTTCTTGGGTCCCTCTACACCGTTTATTTTACAGACGGGATATCTGTCTTCTGAAGAGAAATGAGAATGAAACGTCACCACGAGACCAAAGATCGTACACGTTCTGACATACAGTCTAAAATTTAAAAAAAAAGGTGAAATGTAAATAAAATAAGTTTGCGTCAACTATAAACGTATCAGTGATAAATTTATACGAATGACCCAGAAAAAAACTGAATATTAAGCATTAAAAATTGCATCTACAAAGTCACAATGAAAGAAGTGAGAAATTCGTCTGCTCTGATGTCAACAATTCCCATAATGCTCGGAGCATAAAGAACGTAGAAGCGTTTCGACGCAGACGAAAACAGCGATGCACAAAAAGGGAACTGTATTGTGGACAATCACACGTATTCTCGAATATTGTTGCTACACAGTCTAATGCATCGTTTCTGTATTACGTAATATGTTCCTACACAGTGTCATCTACTAATTAGCACCGGATTACAGTGTACATATTACTGTTTGCTGCCCTATACATTGCTTCTGACCATCCTGATTCCGGATTACCGTGATTGACGTAACTCTTTGAATGCCGATTCCGGATTGTGCCACTGTCCTTTTCGTTCCCCATCCTTGCCCTTTCGAAGTTTGTGCTTCGTCTCTGACGCTCATAGAACTGCCTGGATGATAAATACCAATCTTACTTTTCGGTTCTGACAGATTCAGATTCAGTCTGTCTAAAAAAATGCTCTTTTTCTGAGCAATTATGTCATTTATTTTTGTAGTAATATGTATTTTCCACCATTTAAGCTATGATTCAGTTTCTTGTAAGATTCTTGGTCGTAGGGTTCAATGCTTTCTGGAGAAGTAATTATTACGTCGGGAAAGCCTGTAACACCCACCATTGTTCTTAACTTTCATATCATATTTTGAACAACGTAACATATGATAAAACGTTGAGATGCATGGAATTAGTGTAAAAGACACCTCCGAGCTTTGCAGAAAAACGACACCCACCAGCACATTGAGTTGTACGTAGAGATCCTGTAACCAAACGTCCATACAGATGTGTTTGTTCGAGCTCATGTACTTTCCTTGTCAGTGTCAGTCACAGTGGTAGGCTGGTTGGAGGCGAGGCAGCCCTCCGTGATGTGATCTGGCCCGGCATGGACGGGTTTAAGGTACACTGACCGATTCGTAATTAATAGCCGCCTCACGGCGGCCACAACTGGCTGTTGTTATAGCAATAGTATTGCTGTTTTGTAAAGGAGACGTGCTTCAAGGGATATTTCCTCACTGCAGTGCAAGTTGCAACTTGTTTGCGGGACGATACAGGAAAATTTCGATGCACGACGAACCTTGGACGCTGTAAACTTGGTGGTGAGCATCCGTTTGATCGTCGGCTGACTCGTAATGAGCAAAATAGTTTTCTTTCGTTTAATTGCCATCGTCTTGATTAAATATTGTGAATCCTATCATTCACAGTTCGTTACACAACAGAGCGTCTTTTCTTTAACAGTTTGTCTTGAGTGGGGCCCTTCTGTTTAAACTTGTCGGGTGCGCAATATCTTGTTAATTGCTTAAGGGAAGCTTGTTTCTGAGCCGTTGCGTAGTCACACGATTGACCTGTGAACTAGTTACGGATTCTTAATTTTGAAGCATCATCTTGTACGTGTGTATTATTTTTTTGAAAAGAAGAAAATCTACTTAAGTGTTGAGTCAGTTGTTTCACTCCTGCGCATATAACGTCCATACTGGTACATTTCCCGTTTCTGTCAATGCTTACTGTGTGTAGTGTATATATATATATATATATATATATATATATATATATATATATATATAATTGTAGTTGCCAGAATTCATGGTACTGCCTAAGTTTAAATAATTGTGTTAGAAGGCTCTCTCCACCGGCTTGCCGCTTCATTTTATTGGAAGAGTTCAAAGTCAAATCAGTGTGCACATCCGGTACGCCAGCTGGTCTTGTAATTAACATTTCTCTTGCAGTTTATATTTAAAGGAAAGGGCATTTTGAGAAAATAAAATTGATTATCTCTTTTATTTAAATGAAGGTTGTTTTAAAAAATCCCGTAATTTGTGAAAAGTCTTTATAAGGTATTTCATATGTAAAATTTTAGTAAAAATAGCGAGTTGTTAAAGAAAGAATAGTTTTTTCTTTCATAGATTCAACTAAAATTTTTTCTGGATTGTATTGTAAAAGTATCCTGTTGAATAAATATAATAAAGTTGTGTTTTTAAAACTTGTTCACTCAGTTTGCGTTCCATAGTTGATACTGGGGTGAAGTCCAGTTAGCCGGAAAAGAAGTTGTAGAGCTTTGTTACTGTGCAATAAAAGTCTACACTATTATTGAGTTTGGCATTTAAAATGATTGGTGTAGTGGTTCAACGATAGTGTGTGTGACTACCGGTGTATTCCGACTGATTTCCTTACGTGGTTTAACTAATGGTCCTGTTAGAATAACGTCCTCAGAGTCATTGGGTTGTCCGCATTTTAGTGGAGAGAGCATTGAACGAAGTAACATCTCAACGGCTGTTTGTATTGAGGTGCCGCACGTATAAAGGCGTGACGGTATATTTTATACAAGCCCTATCAAGTTTAGTGAAAGTAACTCCCTTTGGTGATACCATTGCCCGATACATGTTTGTTTATTGTTACTTTTCAATCAGATTGGTATCTGAATACATACGGATCATTTCCAAGTTATTAGATGTATTGTACGAAACTAGACCAGGAGTTTCTTGTACTGTTGGGAAGCGGGCTGTACTCAGCCCATGTGAGGCCAACTGAGGAGCTATTTATTGAGAAGAAACGGCTCCGGTCGCGAAAACTGACGTAACGGGCGGGAGTACGGGGCGGTGACCACGCCCCCCTCCATACCGCGTCCGTTGACGCCTTCAGGCAGAGGATGACACGGCGGCCGGTCAGTACCCAGTGGATCTCTCGAGGCCTGTCGGACGGAGTTTAGTTATGTTTGGGGATATCGTTACGCTTATAATAATAGTAACGAGTAACCCAAATATTTTGTGGGGTGTTTAAGTGTAGGACCGACGCCTGAAGAACAAGAGATTTTGAATTATTATTAAGATTATGGTAGAAAGTGGCAAACTGAGTATTTTTGTTTCGCTGTAGGTAAAGGGCGATTAATTTTATTAAACATTGTCTGTAAATCAAATTAAAGACCCAGCTTTTGACTTCAGTCTATATTAAAACAAAACATTAAATAATGGTTAAGATAATCTTCTTGCTTTAGTATCATGCAATTGTTGAGCCTCTTTCGATTTTTCGGTAATATTGATGTAAAGTCGTTTCAATGTAATATAGAGTAGGTCGAGTCTGAATATGTTTTTATTAACAGGAAGTGAAGACTTTGTGTATTAAAATATGAGCAAAGTTAGAGATACAGACAGTTTGTTATACGATCTTAAGCATTACATTAGTTTTTTTTTCAGAGAATATTCTAAAGTAATAATGTACAGTATTAGTTACATTGTATGTAATTTACGAATAAGTGTGTTATTTTTAGTGACAGAAGAAATAATTAAAACGTATCGAGAGTGTAGTCATCGAGTTAATCTGCCTAATCAATGTTACACATTTCTATGAGATTCTTTTAATTGAAAGAAACATATTTGAGGCTTGTGTACGATAACTCTTTAGTACTTAATTTCTTTCTACAGAAAAGGAAGCAGTAGTTTTCAATATCGATAATACCGCCATGATTAACGTTTTTCATGAGGTGAATCCTCTACATCATTGTTTTCCAACCTTTTCGAATATTCAACGCCCTGCGAAATAAAAATATTCTGGCCTCCTCCCCCCCCCAACCCCTCTTCAGGAACCGTAACAAAACTATATTATTTCTGTGAAATTAATTTATTTTGCTACAACTTTCTTTTAAATAGTCAGGCTATAATATTTTTATGTATTTTTCTGAGTGCTTCACATTAACCCATTTTTAAAAGATTTCTGACAGAAAAATATATTTTGCTCAACCAGTGTTTCGCATTTAAGGCCAGACGCAGACACGAATGATGTTCATTAAGAAAGGTCCCACTGTATAGACAATTTGTAAAGACTAGATATTTGTCGAATTTTTCAGAATTACTTTTCAAAATTACTCAGAATTACAGAATTACCTTTCGATTAGTGTTTATACAATTATGCAGACGCAAAAAACGTTGACACAGCCCTGAATGAAACCTGCAGGCTGAACACAGAGTGGCTGAAGCCAACGCTCATGCAGAAACTGTACACACGCGCAGGTATAGCTCCACCCATCAGACACGAGATTGCTGCTAACAATGCTTCCAATAACCCAGTCCATTCCCTGCACGAACATCAGCATCCATCATCCCGACTGAAATCCAGTGCGGGTGGAGATGATCAAACCACAATCCATTTACTGAAGCGTCGTCTCTGTCCAGATTCCTGAACAGGGCTTGATCTGGCCCTGGCTCACAGCAACGCAGTCAGTGTAGCCAAATACTGGTCACAACTGTGTTTAGCAAATACTGATTATGTTACAGTTTTGTTTTACCCTATGTATGCATTTTGTTGCATGTGATTTGATTTATACATTTGAATATCTATATTTTTCAATTTATATAATATGTATCTCTCTTGGTATTTCTGACACGAATAAATATATATTAATACCTTTCGATTGGTTCCTGAAAACTGTTTGCAAGCTTTGCGCGTATTCATCATTAATTCACTGTATTATAAAACAATTTGAGATATTTAATTCATAATCAATGGTACACAAGGACTTCGTAATTTCAACATAAGTAAATTTCGCATACGTATTTGTATTACTGAACGCCTAGTTATTTTACGGTACAAGAACTTTCTCTTGTGACGGCGACCGCCCAGAACAACACTTTGCTCTACCTTTTGAAACGCACTGAGATATTCATAGGGATCTTTCAATCCTGCAGTTAATTGTAACGATAAAGGTTGGTAGATAACGAGATATTGATTAGGGCCATTTATTTGTCGACTAACATTAGTTAACAATGAACTGTTGCTATCACATTCTCGCCGTTAATTGGTTTGAGTCGAAACGAAATATTGGTGACCCGTTGCTTAGATGGCCCAGGGTCCACCATTGGCCCTGATTTGTTGCTTACCTGATGGTATGACACGTATAAGGCGCGAATGAACTATATCCAATCACTTATCTTTCTTCAGGCTGTGGTGGTTGGCACTGTGTCTCAGCGCTACACCAGGGCAAAAGCTGACATCCTGAGACACCAATATAGCACTTGGTTGTGTAGAAATATGTCGTCTTGCTAAAAAAAAATGGCGTCTAGGGTGTCGAGAATGTCATTCAGGTTGGTCAAACTAGTGACAGTGTCTGAACACGTTGCATCTGTGACTTGTGCCTGTACCAACAGTACGTCATAAAGCCTCGAGGTGGCGCTGTATGTCATTTCAGGATGCAGTTACTGTGATTCCGCGCCCCCTATCAGCAGTGGGGCAAATGCGACCATCATTTTCAAATAAACAAAACCTATCTGGTGCGACACTTGTCCGTAGTTACGTCGTTCAGTAATACATTTCCGTCTAGCATGTTTGTACATATTAGCCAAAGGTGAGCAGAGGAGAGGACGATGCGCACGAAGTCGTGCCGTAATAAACGGCGACCTACTGTTAACGCTGACAGTGTGCGGTGGACCACTGCTGCGCCAGAGCCGACGAGGACGCAGGTCTGTCCTGCAGGGCCTTTCGGATCTACATCTACATGGGATACTCTGCAAATCACATTTAAGTGCCAGGCAGAGGGTACATTGAACTACCATTATACTATATATTTCCCATTCCATTCTCGAATAGCGCGTGGAAAGAAAGAACACCTGAATCTCTCCGTTCTAGGTCTGATTTCTCGTATTTTATTCTGGTGATCATTTCTACCTATGTAAGTGGGATCCAGACTGTGCAAGAATACTCCAAAAATGGACGGACAAGAGTAGTGTTTGCATTTTGTTTTGTAGTTCTGTTGCATGTTTTCAGGGTTCTGCCAATAAAACGCAGTTTCTGGTTCGCCTTTCCCACGACATTATCTACGTGTTCTTTCCAATTTAAGTCTGAAGTAATAGTAATTGCTAGGTATTTTGTGGAGTTTACGGCCTTCACTTTTGATAGATTTATCTTGTAAACAAAGTTTAACAGATTTCTTTTCGTACTCATGTGGACGACTTCACGCTTCTCATTATTTAGAGTCAATTGCCAATTTTTACACCATACTGATATCTTATTCAGATCGTTCTGCAGTTGGTTTTAATCTTCAGATTATTTTACTAGACGGTAAATGACGGCGTCATCTGCAAACAACCTAAGAGAGTTACGCAGATTTTCCCCTAAATCGTTTTATGTATATAAGAAACAGCAGAGGACCAATAACACTACCCTGTGGAACGCCCGCTATCACCTCTGTTTTAGTCGATGCCTTACCATCGATTACTACGAACTGTGTCCTCTCTGACAGGAAATCCACTATCCAATCGTAAATTTGGGGCGATATACCATAACCAAGCAAATTGATTAAAAGTCGTTTGTAAGGTGTCAAAATCCTTCTGGAAATCAAGAAATACGGATTCGATTTGCGAACCCTTGTCGATAGCACCCATCACTTCGTGTGAATAAAGAGCTAGTAGTGCTTCGCATGAACGATATTTTCTAAATCCATGTTGTCCTTGGGCCAATAGATCATTCTGTTCGAGATAATTCATGATATTTGAATACAGGATATGTTCCAAAATCCCACTGCAAATTGACGTCAATGAAATACGCCTGTGGTTTAGTGGGTTACTCTTACTGCCTTTCTTGAGTATAGGTGTGACTTGTGATCTTTTGGTGCAGATCCTTCTATGACAGAGCGGTTGTATATGGCTGTTAATTAAGGAGCTATCGCTTCAGCATAATCAGATAGAAATCTAATGGGTATACAATCCGGATCAGAAGACTTGTTCTTGTTAAGTGATTTTAGTTGCTGCACTACCCGATGATATCTTCTTCAACGTTACTCATTTCGGCCTCTGTTCGTAATTCGAAAGCAATTCGAGACCAAGCAACGGCAACGAGAGATTATCAGCGTTTTTTTTTTTTTTTTTTTTTTTTTTTTTTTTTTTTTTTTTTTTTTTTTTTTTGCGCGTGCTGACAAATATTCTGTGAACCCGAGCCTACAGATTCCGCGTTCTGAGCCGCCATTGAAGTAACTCTCTGAAGGTGACGTAAATGTACCCGTTGGCTAGGTAGGAATGGCATGTCCATTTGAGTGTTGCTGCTATGCGCTGTGTGGAAGCAGACTTGTGCAGTGCGTGATAGCGAGAAGTCGTGGTTAGAAATCGGTTTACAGAAGGCGCATTAAGTGCGCGGAACGAGAATTGTGGATACTTTTATATGATTTTTTTATGAGATAATTCAAACTGAATGAAGATTTCACATTGACAAGGTAAGGAAGCTTGTCAGTTCGTAGAAATCTCAGGCAACCATTGTCAACGGCAGGAACAGGTCTCTTAATAATTCGTTTTGTGCCTTACAGACAAAAACGTGCCTAAATGATGGGATTAAGAGTTTGCTTTCTTTGGAACTGATGTGATTTTTTTTATTGTTCCAAATGTAAATGAAAGAACGTGTCTTGTTTGAAAATTTGTGGTGTCAGTTCAAATAGAATTGAGGAAGAAATTGTTCATGTCTTGTGCAAACTTTGATATCACTAAAATGCAGTTCGTACCATCCAGTGTAGCGTAAGTTATTTACTTTCCTGTTAATATTTTTATGATTTACTGAATCTCCACCTTTTTTGAAAATGCTAATCAATTTCACATTGCACAGTACTGAGGTTAATAGATCTGGCTTGCAACTTTAATTCTTTTGGAACAATGACGCTGCTTTGCAGTTATATAATGACATAACTACTCCTACAGCTTGCAGCTAGTTTAATAAAGTATTTTTATACTAATCAACCAATATTCAGTTTTTTAATGTACAACAGATAATTGCACGAAAAATGGGTCAATAAAACGAATCACTGTTTACAACAGATCAATACCTCTGCAGACAGTTACACCTTCACTTCCGTTTGCAATCATTTTCATCCAACTAAATACTTTCACAGATTTGATTTCTCATCATAATTGTGGCAAGCTGAAAAGAGCGCATTTACACCATATACTTACTAAAGAACAGGACTAAAAAAAGACTTCATTCGTACGGTGAATATGTTTTACACTGTAACTGTGTAACCTACTTTTGTGCTTTGACGCTAATTCAAACGATAGTAAGAACCATTGTTTTGTCCATACTGTGTGTAATGGTACAGAATTATCTATAGAAATTTCATGAAGTATTTTGTTCTGGTAAATCTACACGGCAACGTTGATGTTGTTCTGAAAGACAAAGACAGTTTTACAGGAGAGGAATCACCCCGCTTGATAGTGATTTTCGTAACAAATCCGTATAGAGAACTTTCGCCATTTTCCATTATCCACTTGTTCGGGCATTAGGATGTGGCTGCCGCTCGATTTTTCGATGCATGGATGGTTCCGGTTGACAACCATAAAATAGGAATGAATACAGGCCCTTTCTCACCTCTTCACGCGTATGCCTAATATCCGACAAGTAGCCAACTAGCTTCAATATTCTGAGTCATCCACATCGGCGGTCGCAGACTAGCAGTAAGCGGACTAGGATGTGTCATTCCCATCATAGGTTACCATTACTAGTCCACTTCAGTTGGAGGTTCAAGTCCTCAGTCGGGCATGGGTTTGTGTATTATCCTTAGCGTAACTTAGTTTAAGTAGTTTGCAAGTCTAGGGACCGATGACCTACGCAGTTTGCACCTTTACGATAAGAAACATATGAATATTTTTTTAAATTAAAAAAAAAAAAAAAAAAAAAAAAAAAAAAAAAAAAAAAAAAACTGTTCAAAATCAAATGTTTGTAAATCTATCGGACCAAACTGCGTGGTCATCTGTCCGTAACTTACAAACTACTTAAACCTAGGTAAACTAACCTAAGGACAACACACACACACACACACACACACACACATGCCCCAATGAGGACTCGAACATCCACGGCGAGCAACCGCGCGCTCCCCAGTGAGACGCTTTTGACCGCTCGGCTACTCCACCACGGCAATATAAAAACTTCCCCCTTCCTTCTCTCATTCTAGTTTATAACTTTTTTGTCAGGTAGTGCATTTGCCAATGCGTTGTACTATAATGGACAGGGTGTTTCATAATTCATGTCACACTTCTAGAAGTTCTAGAAGGGCTGTTTTCCGTAGAAACCCGTGTCCGAAAATGTCATGGAACGATGCGGTGAGCAGTTATTCATCTTACAAATTTTGAAAGAAATCTCTTCTAATTCAAACTCTTACTTACCATATTTTAGGCAGAGATATTATGGCCCGAAACAACCAAAATGTCCAATAAACGTGTGGCCGAAAATTCTTTTAAAACCTTTGTGTGTTTGACAAGTAGAAGAGATGTGTTCCACACAATATAAGATAAAGAGCTGCTCTTAACATTTAAGGTACGCAGTTTAGAATCCAAGTTTACGAGAAATTCTTTTCTTGTTTCGGTTCCCAAAAGTGGAAGGTATTTGTTTCATAATATAAAAGATAAGTAAAGGCTAACAGCGTTGTTGGGGGATAGTACCGGACAAGGCTTCCTTTGAAAAGCTTGAACTGTTAAGTCCTGCAGCCTCTAGTAGTGTCTGGTATGAATTCTTTAACATCCTATACATTAAAATGCATGTTTAATGTAGTATAAACTGCAAATCAGTTATAATGTAAAGGGATAATGCAGGATTTAAAAATAAACATTGTCATTAATTATTTTTTGAAGAAACTGCGTAAAGCCTGTAGTCTAAATAAACATCCCAGCTTTCGTTACCGTAGCAAAAGAACGAATTTTTAACTTTTCTTCCTGAAACGCTAGTGGCTGAACCACTACTCCAATGAATCAGCAACACAGGCCAACAACTCCCTTACAAGAATTAAATACGAGGAACATCTACAAATGTCTATGGAATGAAATTTGGTTATTCCTCCGGGTTTCGTATTTTACGTATCATACTGAATTGTAGAAACAAAGCAAGTTCAATAAAAAACTGTGCATAGGTAGTTGTTTTCCGACTTCATGTACTTTCTAGAGGATTATTTTCCATATAGACTATATATATTTTTAAACATCGCGTGTTTCTGTTTCAGCACTGCAGCCCTACATCGTGTCTGGCGTGAGTTTACCACCAAGTAGTATGAAGAGCATCAGAGCTTGGATGTACAACAAAAGTTCTGCCGTTAGAAGGAACCGGCTTAGCGCGTTAAGTGGACAGCAGCTTCAGTACTTCAATGCAGCAGTACTGCAGATGGAGTTCTTAGCCAAGAAATTAGCGGCAGTTGTTTTGGTACGTGATAAGCGTGCAGACAGTCAGTTCTGAGGGGAGTAGTTCAAAACCAGGATTAACTACCCGGATTAACTTCTCCTGTTGCGACTTAAATAAGAATCAGAATTAAATGCTGTTTCTAGTAGCGTCACTTATTTAGCTATTTTTATCTAAACTATAATCAAAGATACAGGAACTATCATTGCAGTGATGCATAATGGATAAATGATGAACTTAAGTTGCTGTATTTACCATGTATCAGAACATGGATGGAGATATTTGAAATCATTAAATTTGTATACCACATTCGAAAGAATGAAAAATAAGAAAGATTAAACCGGCGTCAAAAGGGGCCATAAATGGATTCAGTTATCAGACCTGTTTTGACAGAGGCCGAGGAGGGGTAGGGGAGGGCGATTTCACACAGCCACACACATGGTTTCTTTGTAGTCGAGTATGGGAATAGTCTGTGGCCTGTCAGTCTACCTGGATGCAGGTGCTAATGGTTGGAAAAAAGAAAAACTTTGACTCATTGGTGGACGACTGCTTGGCGACTTTTAGCGTATGGAGAAAGTGCATAGTCGATTAAAAATTAATAAAAACTGAACCACAAGTGTTATAGAGGAGCTTATAGGCTCATTTTAAAGCGTAAAAGTAGTAGCTTGCTCTAATCGCCTAATTAGTTATTATAAGCTTACTATCATTGAAAACTTACTGAACTGATGAAAATTCTGTCTCAGCAATACGCTGACAGATTGCCAAGAATGGAGAGTTAGTAGTTAGAGCTAAATGAGTGTCATCAGGCTGTCTACGTAAATTCATTGAAATAGTACTAAATTATGAATAGAGACCGCCCCCATGAACCACAGACATTGCCGAGGTGGGGTGGCTTGCCTCAACGATGCAGATAGCCGTACCGTAGGTGCAACCACAGCGGAGGGGTATCTGTGGAGAGGCCAGACAAACGTGTGGTTCCTGAAGAGGGGCAGCAGCCTTTTCAGTAGTTACAGGGGCAACAGTCTGGATGATTGACTGAGCTGGTCTTGTAACATTAGCTAATGTGGCTTTGCCACACAGCTACTGCGAGCGGCTGAAAGCAAGGGGAAACTACAGCCGTTACTTTTCCCGAGGACATGCAGCTCTACTGTATGGAAATATGATGATGGCATCCTCTCGGGTAAAATATTCCGGAGGTAAAATAGTCCCCCATTCAGATCTCCGGGCGGGGACTACTCAGGAGGATGTTGTCATCAGGAAAGACAATACTGGCATTCTACGGATCGGAGCGTGTAATGTTAGATCCCTTTATAGGGTAGGAAAATTAGAAAATTTAAAAAGGGAAATGGATAGGTTGAAGTTAGATATAGTGGGGATTAGTGAAGTTCGGTGGCAGGATGAACAGGATTTCTGGTCAGGTGAGTACAGGATTATAAATACAAAATCAGTTGGGGGTATCACAGGAGTAGGACTGACAATGAATAAGAAAATAGGAATGCGGGTAAACTACTATGACCAGCACAGTGATCGCAATATCATTGTCAAGATAGATACGAAGCCAACACCGACAACGGTAGTACAGGTTTATATGCCAACTAGCTCTGCCGATGATGAGGAGATTGAAGAAATATATGAGGAGCTAAAGGAAATTATTCAGACAGTTAAGGGAGAGGAAAACTTAATTGTGTTGGGAGACTGGAATTCGGTAGTAGAAAAAGGAAGAGAAGGAAAAATAGTAGGTGAATATGGACTGGGCAGGAGGAATGAAAGAGGAAGTCGCCTGGTAGAATTTTGCACGGAACATGATTTAATCGTAACAAACACGTGGTTTAAGAATCACAAAAGAAGGTTGTATACGTGGAAGAGACCAGGAGACACCGGAAGGTATCAGATAGATTTTATAATGGTAAGACATTGATTCCGGAACCAGATGATAAACTGTAAGACATACCCAGGGGCAGATATAGACTCTGACCATAACTTGTTAGTCATGAACTGTAGGCTGAAACTGAAAAAACTGCAGAAAGGTAGGAAAATAAGGAGCTGGGACATAGATAAATTGAAGGAAAGTGAAGTTCTGGAGAATTTCAGAGGGAGCTTTAGGCAACAATTGACAGAAACAGGGGGAAATAAAACAGTAGAAGAGGAATGGGTAGCATTGAGAGATGAAATAGTGATGGTAGCAGAGGACAAAATAGGTAGAAAGGCAAGACCTACAAAAAATCCTTGGATATCACAGGAAGTACTGAATTTAATTGATGAAAGAAGAAAATATAAAAATGCAGTAAATGAAACAGGCAAAATGGAGTACAGACGACTAAAAAATGAGATTGACAGGAAGTGCAAAATGGCTAAGCAGGAGTGGCTAGAAGCCAAATGCAAATATGTAGAAGAATGTATAAGAAGGGAAAAGTAGATACCGCCTACAGGAAAATAAAAGAGACATTTGGAGACAAGAAAAGCAACTCTATGAATATCAAGAAATCAGATGGGAAACCAGTCCTCAGCAAAGAAGGGAAAGCTGAAAGGTGGAAAGAGTACATAGAGCAGCTCTACAAAGGAAATGAACTTAGAGACGATGTTGTGGGAAGGGAAGAGGAAGTAGAACAAGATGAAATAGGAGATACTATACTGAGAGATGAATTTGACAGAGCCCTGAAAGACCTAGGTCGGAACAAGGTCCCAGGAGTAGATGACATACCCTCAGAGCTACTAAAGTCTCTGGGAGAGCCAGCCATGATAAGACTATTTGAACTGGTGTGTAGGATGTATGAGACAGGCGAAATACCCTCAGACTTTAAGAAAAATGTAATTATCCACATTCCAAAGAAATCAGGCGCAGACAGGTGTGAAAATTACAGAACCATTAGTTTGATAAGTCATGGTTGCAAAATTTTAACACGAATTATCTACAGGAGAATGGAAAAGCTGGTAGAAACTGACCTCGGGGAAGATCAGTTTGGGTTCAGGAGGAACGTAGGAACCAGAAGGAAATACTCACTTTACGTCTTATCTTAGAAGATAGATTAAGGAAAGGCAAACCTACATTTTTAGCTTTTGTAGATTTGGAGAAAGCATTTGACAATGTTGACTGGAATACACTCTTTCAAATTCTGAAGTCAGCAGGAGTAAAATATAGGGAAAGGAGAGTTATTTACAACTTGTACAAAAGCCAGACTGCAGTTATTAGACTAGAAGGGCATGAAAAGGAAGCATCAGTTGGGAAGGGAGTAAGACAGGTTTGTAGCCTTTCTCCGATGTTATTCAATTTGTACATCGAGCAGGCGGTGAAGGAAAGCAAGGAAAAATTTGGAATAGGGATTAAAGTTCAGGGGGAAGAAATAAAAACATTGCGTTTTACTGATGACATTGTAATTCTATCAGAGACAGCACAGGACCTGGAAGAGCAGTTAAATGGAATGGACAGGGTGTTGAAGAGAGCGTATAATATGAACATTAACAATAGCAAAACAAAAATAATGGAATGCGGTCTTAGAAAATCAGGTGATGCTGAAGGAATTAGATTAGGTAACGAAACAATGAAGGTGGTAGATGAGTTTTGTTACTTGGGTAGTAAGATAACAAGCGATGGTCGCAGTACAGAGGATATAAAATGCAGAATGGCAATGGGAAGAAAAGCATTTTTGAAAAAGAGAAATTTGCTAACATCAAATATTAATTTAAGTGTAAGGAAGTCTTTTCTGAAGGCGTTCGTGTGGAGTGATGCCTTGTACGGGAGTGAAACATGGACGATAAGCAGTGCGGACAGGAAGAGAATAGAGGCTTTTGAAATGTGGTGCTACAGAAGAATGCTGAAGATTAGGTGGGTAGATCACATAACTAATGAAGAGGTACTGAACAGAATTGGTGAGAAAAGGAATTTTTGGCATACCCTGACTAAAAGAAGGGATCGCTTGGTAGGACACATTCTTAGACATAGGGGAATCGTAAATTTAGCATTGTAGGGAAGTGTGTGGGGTAAAAATCGCAGAGGGAGACCAAGAGACGCGTATAGTAAGCAGATTCAAATGGATGTGGGTTGCCGTTCTTATGAGGAGATGAAAAGGCTTGCTCAGGATAGAGTAGGGTGGAGAGCTGCATCAAAACAGTCTCTGGACTGAAGACCATAACAACAGCATGAATAGAGAGTCGAAATATGCATTTCGTTTCGAAAACTTCGTGTTTTTTATATTACAGTAGCGGCAGTACGGTGATATAAGAGGAAGTAAGAAGGCTGTACTGATCGTAAAATATTATTTCTTCATAAAATATGCTTATAGTGACGAAAAATTGTTACGAAAAACCGAAAATTGTAAACAACTATAATACTATGATATGAACTTAAACTAAGTGAAGTATCAGATCAAATTGAAAATTTTCTGTGATTACCTGTATAATAAGTGATTTAAAGATTAAAATTAATCGTTTCTGTGTTTTCTTACTAAAGTAGTTGATTTGTACTCAGAGTCCTCATACCGAGAGCTTAAAAGGCTGCAACCATCTTGGAATTAGTGCAGTTGTGGTTTGAACTGGAAAGAGATACGTCCAAGTGCGACGAAACTGTCGCGCGTATTTCATGTGAATTCGCAGCCAAGTTCATACGTTGGTCAGAACATTTTCAGCATAACGGTAAATACAAACTTGTGATACTTGTGCGCCAGTAGGCTTAGTAATCACATCGGTAAGTCACATTGGACTTTAATTTTGAACTGACAATCTAACACTTACTGAACTTTTGATCAAAAGCTCACTTTGATACATTCGTGTGATCTGATTAGCGGGAACTTGGAATCTGTTTAGTACTACAGGCATCCTTTTCGGGCGTATGCGGAAGTTTTGTATATATCTTAGCACTGGTAGCGAGTAGACTTTAGCGCCAGTAAAGCAGCTGAGGTCAAGGGTGGTCTTAAATGTTGATTGTACAACGTTCATCTGATTTTCATAGGGAGAAATAAACTAGTTTTTGTAAAAGAGCGAACAGATTAGTTTCTACTAAACTATTTCTGCGTGCATTTCTTTATTTAAATTTGGTGTGAATATTTATTTTGATTTTTGGGGATACTGCGACAGGCGCGGTTTGGTATCCATAAACTTAGCAAAGCTGTTTAAAGATCAACCACATACTACAAGGACCATATTTACTGAATGATAGTCTCTTACTTTTGAAACTGTGATACATTTTTGCACTAGCACGTGGGCGTTCCGCGCCAACACAATGAATTGGAGACAAAAGGCAGCTAACTTTCATGGAGTATAAACGATAACACTTCGTCACCCAGCACAGTAGCTAGTTTCTTTCACCGTAGAAGAGACAGAAGCTGCAATGTTCAAATGTTTGTAAATCTTGAAAGTAGGCAGCTATAGACTGAATATCATTATTTACGGATTTTTGTGTGATATTTTGCGAATCTGGAAATGTATTTGCCTTACGGCTTTATTTGTATGTAAAATTCATCTATTATACGTTTCGATAATCTTATTTGATATTTGTAACCAATGCACACCATAATATCTTTGTAACTGCGATTTAGCATCTGCGCTACAACAGCATCTTTGACTGTTTGACTGCTGAGGCGGGCAGTGGAGAGTAGGTTAGTAAAAGCTCGAGTGGAAGATATTTCAGTCAGTCGCATAGTAGTCACCGTGTTGTATGGTTCGGTTGATCGGCTATGATTCACGCGGTGAATTTGTTTTCGCTGATTGGTTTATGTACCCGCCAGAGGGCGATGAAAGTTTATTTGATATTGAAAGAGGATTTTGTATTAAGAGGACGAGAATATTTGTATGGAACGGTATTGCACAAACCCATTGTAATCACCATTATTGATAAGTCAACAACTTAGGTATGTTTCTTTAGCAGTAATAAATAATTTAATAATTACTAATTTTCTTATTTCAGCTCAACCTAGTTCCTCATTTTCCTGATTGTGGTATTTTTCTATTGTTGTTGCATGGTACGTGTCGAATTTGAGATTTTCTTTAAATGTAAATGTTCACGTGCCAGTAAAATAATAAGTTCTTGCCACTTAAATCTAATTTTCTAACTAGGGCCCACTTTCAATTAGTCACTATAAATTAGGAACTTTCGCCTAAATAGCCGTTGCGCTTACAATCAGTTTAAACGCACTGCTTCTTAATTAACTGAGCATGTATTAATATTATTAGGGCCATAATCTAATTTCCAAACTAGTGCTTGCTCGTTTTCAATTTTTCACTATAAATCAGACGTTTTCAACCTAAGGGATCAAACTGCTTAGGTCATCGGTCCCTGGACTTACAAACTACTTAAACTAATTTACGCTTCGGACAGCACACGCTTCACACACACACCCATGTCAGAGGGAGGACTCTAACCTCTGGTGGGAGAGGCTACGCAAGAGTGCACCGCCGACCGCGGGAACATTCCTGCGTGGCGAGACGCAAGTGCTCGTACACTCGCAAGAGTTCCGTCGGCGACATTAAAATGGAGCAGAAGAATGAGTTCACTTCAAAAAACAACTACTCCGTAAATCGCCTCAACGACTGACGCGACAGCATCTTCTTCCTTTTCTTGCTCATTCGTCCCATGTCTGCGAACAGTCGACGTGGTTATTAAGGGATACGGTTTGGGTGAATTAAGGCGAGGCCTTATGCCCTTCCTGTCTCCAACCGCAAGATGGAAATTATGTATGACAACTGCGTCTGTTAGCCATGTAAAAATGTACAAAAGATTTATAGATGTTTACGAATTGTATAAAATACGGCGATACTGGGGTTCAAGACCGGTATTCAACCAGATGGACGAGGAAAACCGCCTAAAATCCACATACAGTCTGGCCCTCGGCGTTCATACGCCTGTAGATTCGGTGCAGGGCCGGCGCGATTGCCCGAATCTCGGAATCGGCCAACAGCGCGGTTGTCTGGGGGGGGGGGGTGAATTAGCACGAAAAACTCTAAATCCGGATAGTCGGACTTGAACTACCCAGTATAAGCAGCGCCTCCTACTGCTGCGCTACCTAGCAGGATCTCTTAAGCATTAATATTCTGAGGGAAGGTTATGGGTCTCTGATGTTAGGCTCCAAAGTGGCAATTTCGCAGCAGCTTTAGGTGGTTAGGGAAGCGTAACCGCAAACGCGGGTATTCCGTTTGATGTCTGCAGACTCCACGGGGGAGGATGCGAACACGTGCATGTGTGGTGGCGTTCGACTTACAGGGAACACTTCTGACCTAGAAATCTCGGAATAGCGCGGAACCCTCCTCAGAAGAACGCCCTGCCATAAAAAGTGCACTGAATCATTTCCGTGATAATGTATTCTACAATAAGTTTAGATGCAGAAAGCCTACCACAGGAACTTTCACACTTGACATCTGTGTTTAAGGAAAATGGATACTCCGAGAGGCAGATTCTTCGAGCTATGCAGTTTGGACCATCCCGGGAAGCACATGAAGAGAAAAAAAGATCTGTTGCTTTTATTCCGTATGCAGGGGGCATATCTCACAAAATTAGCAGAATCCTAAAGAAATTTAACATCCAGAGTGTGTTCCGTCCACCACCCAAGATCAGGACACTTTTAGGATCCGTTAAAGACGACTTGGGCCTTAAAAAACAGGGTGTGTACAGGATTCCATGCGAATGTGGGAAGGCGTACATTGGCAGGTCGATCCGCACTGTTCATGACAGATGTGTGGAACATCGCCGTCACATCAGGCTTCTACAGCCCGAAAAGTCAGCAGTTGCGGAACATTGTCTTAACGGGCAACATAGGATGTTGTTCGATGAGACTCGTATTGTAGCCAGCACGTCCGGTTTTTGGGACAATGTGTATAAAGAGTCTATTGAAATCAGGCTGTCCGAAAATTTAATTAATAGAGACAAGGGTTTTCCGCTTAGCAGGGCGTGGAACCCGGTTTTATCACACATGAAAAAACATCGATCTTTTATGCAACCCACCAGATTGCTGGAAGACAACCCATGACTGCGATATATCGCGAGCACCGCCTTTCCGCCACCGGCGGCGCCGCAAGACCTGTCTATGTGCAGTACCTGTGGCAGGCCGCGCATGCGCCTTCATCACTCGCAGGCCTATATAGGACGGCGTTCCATGCCCTCGGCATCAGTTGTCGGCGAGTCCAGCAGCAGCAGTTCCCCTGAGGATGGCGGACAGGTGTTCCGCCGAAATATTGGGTCAGTTCGACTTCAAAATCCGGCAGCAAACCCGAAGAAACTATGAAGAACTATTACGCCGGGAAAGACTACGAAACTACAATAAGTTTAAAGGCTGGAAGATATCGATACGATAGGAGGAAATTATGTATAATTAAATGTCATTACGGTTAAATTACATTTTAATCAACTGTGCCTAAATATCTTTGCTCAAAGTAATTATAACACCGCGAAACATACATCCTACCCACCTGCTAGTGGTTACATTATTCAAAGTGCAGATACGGGATGTCGATGAAGTGGTTGAAACAAAGTGAGATGGAGTCGAATTCAGGATTTTGCTCTGGCAAGCGATGGACTGAGTGCTCTAAAACGTTGTTACTGTGCCAACTGCAATATTTCTAGAATGAGCTAAGATGAGCCGCAGTGGAGTAGCTGAGCGGTCTAAGGCACCACGCTGCGGAGCGCGCGATTGCTCGCCGTCGGAGGTTCGAGTCCTCCCTGGAGCATGGGTGTAAGTGTGTTATCCTTAGCTTAGTTTACCTTACTTTAAGTAGTTTGTAAACTACGGACTGATGACCACGAAGTTTGGTCCGATAGATTTACAAACATTCGAACATTTGAACTAAGGTGAGTGCCAAATAGGAGAAACAATGTAGGTGGACAGTTTCAAGTACTTAGGATATATTTTCTCACAGAATGGCAACCTAGTGAAAGAACCGGAATCACGGTGTAGCAAAGCAGTGAATGCTCAGTTACGACCTACTGTCTTCTGCGAGAAGGAAGTCAGTTCCAAGACTAAGTTAGCAGTGAACCGCTGTATATTTCGACCAAATTTCTTGTATGGGAGTGAAAGCTGAGTGGATACAGGTCACCATATTAATAAGGTTAAGGTTACAGATTTGAAAGTAGCAAGGGTGATTTCAGGCTCTAACAAATAGGAACAATGGCAGGAGTGTGTCCATAATGAGAAAATCAATGTAAAACTGGGAATGAATACTATGAAACAGATACAGCGAACACGTATGGGATAAGCAAGATTACCTAAGAGATTCGATGGATTCAGCAGTAGTGTTTAAGAGGAATCTAAGTAGTCAAAGGAGAAAGTACTTCTGTCAAGAATGATTTTGAAGTAACAGGCTTATCAGATGACGCATCAATGATAGCATTAAATAGGGATTGGTGAAATAATTTTAGTAGGGGTAGTATAGATTAATGATGCTGCTACTGCTGATGATAACGGTGAAAAAATGTTGAAATAATTGTAAAGCTAAGGAGCCAAAGTGCTGAATTCATTAGACGCTATACATATATAGTACTTAAACTAACTTGTTACGACTTTAATGGGATTGTAGAATAAGAAGTGGGGTGCGTGGTGGAACGAAGTTTATGGCAACTACTTCGTCAGATATGTTATGTGACATCGGTGCCTTTAAAAGCGTTTCCACCTTAAACAACACTTTCTTCCATTTTCTGCCCCCTTTCTCCCAATCGTGTTACAACGTGCACCTGTCGCCCTTGAGGGGGCGCATTCGTCTTCTAACGTGTCAGAATAGAAGTCACAGGGTTCTTTTTCGCTAAGCTGATGTCTTCTCAGGTGTTGCCCTAGCGCAGATCGATGACGTCCAGGCCGGAGGTTAGCTGAATTGAGACTGTAAACCTGTGGCATCTGATATAAACTGATAATGCCATACAGTTTTTAGGCAAACCAGCTACTTTAATTCTGCCGTAGT
Organism: Locusta migratoria; assembly: GCA_026315105.1. Classification (NCBI taxonomy): domain Eukaryota; kingdom Metazoa; phylum Arthropoda; class Insecta; order Orthoptera; family Acrididae; genus Locusta; species Locusta migratoria. The sequence goes on along the minus strand of CM048744.1, from coordinate 272,659,204 downwards.
AAAGTTGAAAACTGCAAATGATAGCACACGTATACAGTAACATTGCACAACATAAAATAAAACTTTTGTTCGTAAAAATGAGTTATTGAACAATTATGGCAAGCTACTTTGATGTTGTTCATGCGGCCAAACGCTTATAACTTACTCCATGCCTCTGCACGATTCGACTGCCGTGAAAAGCGGAACAGGAGTGGGCTAAGTGCGTCGGAGCAAGAGGCTTCTACGCGCTTTTGGCGGGAAAGAAAGTTCTCGAGACGCGTTCACTCATTTCATTAGCCTTTTGTTCCTAATAATTAATATTTTAAAAAATTCCGAAAATGTCGGAATGTAGGCTATTCTTGAGATACATTTTTCTATGATAACACTAACTGGAAAGAAATTAAGAGTTATAAAATATTAGTGTAGAAAGATTGGCGCCTACAATCACTCACTAGTATGGCGGAAACCATTCAGATCATATTTCTTACCAAACTGGCGCACTTTCCCACGGAAAGGATCTGATGAAACTTCTTCCCAACAGTCGGCTTTCCCACAGCACTGCTGACGTCATGGGGAACTGCGAGAACTCTCCAGCTAAATCGCGCCTAACAAAAAAGGAAAATAGGGACTGCAAAAGCCAGAACGAGCTCACTATGCTAAGAACTATAATGACACCCATACCCGACATCCAGTGGGAGCGGCCTACACCACATAGCCATATCCGCGCGGATTTATTTATTTGTTGAGATTAAAAGCAAATGGTTCAGGTCTAGGGGAGGCTAACTCCATAGCACTCCCTCTGGATCCGCCTCTGGTAAGAGATACCTGATCGTTATTTCATCATAAAACTCACTCTGTGATTTACAATCAACTTCCTGCTTGAAACAATAAGTCTATGTTGCAATATTCTTGGCGAAAGCCAGTTATTAATTGCTTATCAGCTTATCATTACCGGAAAATAATAAGTGTGGCTTTTAATAATGGACTGCTTGAATGTGAAAGTGATTTCTCAGGTAAAAAACGTGGCTCTAGTGGCGTCTGCATATTGTTCCACATTGTATTAACCACGTCATCCAATTCCCGAATGTGCAATTTGAGGACTAATACAACCACTAAAAGGTGTACAAGATATAAATGATCTGTGTTATTATTATTACTCAAAGGCGTGGCATTTCGGTCCCGTTGATTAAAAAGGTAATGACAGACTGATGTTACTTATTTACGCAAAATTTCACTCCATTGGTACTGGTAATTTGTTTCCCTGTATTAAAATGTAACATTTTTCTTCTTGCACACAACTTTTTTATTTTCTGTTTTTGTGATCGAATATTATTTTAAGAAAGCTTTTGTGGGGTTCAGAGCGTTTCAGATCACAATACGCCCTCTGTCAGAGGTGGCCGGCTTGACTCCACCAGTATGTGCGCTCCGCCTGGTGGCTTCCGTCAGGCAGGCTGTACCACACACATTTGTTACTGTTTCAACGCAGCGAGATATTCGGTCAGCGGAGAACGCCAATTACACTGAATACTGCCTCTTTGCAACTGGGACTTTAGAACGGCAGTCCACGTGAATCCAGACATATCGTCTGACATATAAGTCAATTACACAGAAATAAATAACAAATAATTATTCATTTCAACGGTCGACACGATAATGAATTTTTTAGTGGGTTTTCAATTTTACTTTGAGACAAAATAAGCGTTCACTAGAAATTAAGCAGTTATTAAAAATTGTAAGGAGACTTCTGAATGGAAATCTCGAATCCTAAGTTTACGCTATATAGGTTGGCAACTACTTATACAGCCATCTTTGTTTAGGTGAAGTGAGATTATCTTTGGCGGTCGGTAGGCAGTGGTTTTGCCTCTGAGTAAGAAGTAGTAGCAGCCTGGAATCGGTCGGGGAGGGATCGCGTCTGGTAGCCAAGCGAGAGGATCGGGTGGTATATGGAGAAATTGAAGCTGGCACCTGATGAGGTTTGGACTCTATCAGTGCAAGATAAGTGTTAATACATTTATTTACTACTTTAATGAATTTTTGTGTTTGTTTTTCTTTTATTATTAATATAGATTTCCACTCAGTGAGACTCCATTTAATTAATCTATAACAATGATTTTTGAGCGCGATTAGTGTAAAGAAAAAGGGGTTGAAAGTATAATAAACTAATCATTCATATACCGACGTTGTCAGTTCTAATACCGCTACCTGGGATAGGGTTTCCTTAAGTTTCGGAACATCCTCATTGCACACTTCGCAATAATACGTACATTCTTCGTTTCTGTGGTTTGTGATGGTGGAGGTGAATTTATTACTTATTATTCTTAATATATTACACAAGGTGCATTTAATTAGTTTCATTGATTATTTCTTTTAATTTCTTTTGGAGAGTAAAGGTGGGATCAAGTTTAGTATTACATGGATTTACAGCTTATAGTTGAGTGCATTGTAGAAATTCAGCCTCACTAATTGAAGTGAAGAATGTGAAGTACTGCGAAGCGAATGTCACTTTCCAGAACTGAATATTTGCTTCATTTATTTCATTGTTAATTGAGAACGGTGCCGGCTGAATTTAATTCAGAACATTGCTTATAGGTATTTTGCCTTTATATAACTTTTGTTAGTAAGACAGTCAGAGAGCGTTAAATTAAATAATTCTTTGCCAGTATATAAGGTAACTAAATCAATAAGTGGCCACCGGTTGCTATTATTGCCAAACCTGTTAACCTAGACACATCACCCAGCCGCCCGTTTGCAAAATTCATAGCCGCGGCGGAGCGGCCGAGCTTCATTGAGGCGCTATGCTACGATGAGCGAGGCCGTTCGCCGTAGGGTGTTCGAATCCCCCCCTCGGTCATGGATGTTTGTGTCGTCTTTAATATAAGGTAGTTCATAAGTATTTTGTAAGTTTAGGGACTGATGACCCCGCAGCTAAGTCCCATAAGCTTTACAAACATTTGAACATTTTTTAAAAATTCATAGGGAATATACAGTGACGTACTAATCATTAATTTCGTACGAGCCACTGGCTGTCAAAGTCTTTAAATTGTAGGTCACTGCCGTAACATGTGTCACTAACCTAGCCCAGTTAAAGGATGATAATTAGTGAACTATATAAAACAATACGTAACTTAATATTACAAAAACAGTCTTGGTCGCAAAAAATTAACTGTTTTTATTGACCGGTTTCGACCTGATGTAGGTCATCTTCGGAACAAAATATAGGCCATGTGGCCAGTGCTGCACTCGGCTGGTCTGGGCTGTCCTGGCTGTTCTCCTGCCAGCTGGTATATTAATTATACCAAATAGAGGGCTGTTTTTCTCCATTGACAATGTTGTCTAAATTAATACGTAACTTACGTTCAAACTAGGGCGTGCTCACGCTTTGTTCAACATGAAAACGTCTCCACAGACGTACGGATTTAGTTTATTGCATGTTCGATATGCCTGCCTTCGGTGGTGGTGTTGCGGCACAGACAAATGGCGAAATTCTGCGTGTCCCGCTCAACAGTCAAATTGTCGATACTGTTCATGACATGAACGGCTATTTTGGGGCTATAACAGTACACCTTGTCTTTAATATGGTCGCAACACGTATGTGTTCAGATCCGGGGAATATGGCGTCCAATCGAGGCCCACCCCAGTAGCGTCTGACATAGCCCGCTAGTACACTCTTAACAGCTTCGGCACTCCTCACCCACACTTGTCACTGCATGTAGTTCAGCCGGTCGCCGCAGAGCGCTGTCTGCCGACTGCCGTGGACTGACATCCAAACCTTCAGATGTCATATCGGTACCAAACGTTGTATATCGATAGAGCATCAACCAAAAGTCTGATATAATTCGTGCTATGTGCTGTCGTCCAGGAGAACGTGCATAAATGGTTATAAAAAGTAATACCTACTGACTAGAGGAAATGAGTAACTGTAAGTGGCTATCATAGGGTGTTCCTGTGGGCAACTTGGAAGCCGGACGCCGTGGCTCAGCGCGCCCGGTATGAAAAGGCTGAACGCCCTCTGTAATAAAAAAGCTGAGCCAAGAACACGTCGAACAACAACGAATAGGATCAGCGACCGCAGAACTATCCATAGAAATAAAAAAGTTGGAACAGGCTTGGTTTTTTATACCGAGCGTCCTGCGTTCAAGGCTTGCTCTTCGCGGTGGAGTAGCGGAGCGGTCTAAGGCGCCTCGCTGCAGAGCGCGCGGTTGCTCGCCGTCGGAGGTTCGAGTCCTCCCTGAGGCAGGTGTGTGTGTGTGTGTGTGTGTGTGTGTGTGTGTGTGTGTGTGTGTGTGTGTTGTCCTTAGGTTAGTTAACTTACTTTAAGTAGTTTGTAAGCCTAGGTACTAACAACCAACGCAGTTAAGTGCCATAGATTTACAAAATTTACAGTCATTTCAAGCCTTGCTCATAGCAATTTTTTTTCTTCACTACATTGGCAATTTTTATAGAGGGCAACGTGTTCCTAGCATGTAAAAGGATCGTTCCAATTTTATAACTGTGTATTATCGGCAGTTTGCTTTTTCTTAGTTTATTTCAAAGTGACAAAACTGTAGGGTTTATTTGTGGTTTCACAGAGTAAAGAAACACAATCGAAACATAAAAATAAGGAATTGAATCCTACGTGCAGCAATATTAAAGTTCAGGCATGAACACAAATACCACCACAGATGCACAGATGCACAGTGGTTGTGTACAAAGCAGTGTGTGAAGCACATTACTTTCGTGTACCAAGCATATTTGATGAATGCCGTATACGAGCATCCAACCTGTAGACTGGAGAATGGAAGCAATTTGCCTATAACATAGTGCTATAAAATCCGAACAGTCCTTTTACATGTCAAGAACATGTTAACATTGTTAGTTCCTTTTTTTGTTCCGTTTTTCCACAGTAGCTCTCTTAGCCAAGACAATAAAATTGAAGGAAAACAACCTGAAGTCACCAAGCAGCACTAAATGTAAACCACCATTCACCAAATAGCGCCACTGAAGATGCCTTCCAAATAAAGGCGAAATGCGTATGGCAGTATAAAACCTTCATAATTCATTTGAATTGACGGTGTACATAAATATCCACTTTATAATTCAACAACATATTGTTCCATATAACACTCGGTGTATGTAGATGTAGAACAATTTCCAAATACAGAAGGAAAAATGCTTGAGTCACCAAGGCTTGAACGCAGGACCCTTGAAACGACAAACAGTCGTTCTATCGACTTCCCTATGGGATCTCAATAAGACGGACTCTCACGGATATGCTTTTCGTGTACTACGCAGGACAGAATCACCAAGGCTTGAACGCAGGACCCTTGAAACGACAAAAGGTCGTTCTATCGACTTTTCTATGGGATCTCAATAAGACGTACTCTCACGGATATGCTTTTCGTGTACTCCGCAGAACAGGTGTTACTTATTACTACCGGTTTACGCTCGTTCTCCAGGACGGCAGCACATGGCAGGAATCATATCGATGTTTTGGTTGACGCTCTGTCGATACAAAACGTTTGCTACCGATCTGTCTGACATCTGAAGGTTTGGGTGTGAGAGCAGCTCCTTTCTTTTCAGCACTTTGGAGTTCAACAACTTCTGTTATTTATGAAGCAAGCAAGCTTGACCGCAACTGCAAAGAAATATTTACGCATAAACTCGCCAAAGCTGTTGGTTGCTTTAAGAAAAATGTTTCTCAGCAGGCGGACCAGGTGCTCTAGAGGAGCGGTAGCTTACCTTGGTCGGTCTTGGGCTGGACACCATGTAATGAAAAATTTGAAAAATCCAAACCACGAACTGAACACAGAAAAAAATGACACGTCTGCAAGAAGGAAAGAAAAATAGGCGTATAAGGACACTGACTGATTAACACTATTTTACTGGATCGAATAATAGTCGAGCCGCTGATTTCTTAACAGAACTTTTTTATCTGATTGAAGTGTATCTTCTCCAGAAATGTTAGGTGGTTCGGATTCCAAGTTAGACAGCTTATCTGCCACGCTTTGCATAGAATGACAATTGCTGAACGATATCAAATGAAATCGTCGTAACTTTTGAACGGTTTGTATCAGGGCGTTCAGATTTGACGGGCGGCCGCGAGGCAAGGTGGAAATTAGTATGCGAAGTTTTACGTGAATATGGTTTGGTTTTGCGACGACGCCCACTTTCTTTAGATTGGGTTCGTCAAATGAGCAAAATTTTGGGGACGGCGAATCCGCATTTTGCGATCAGGAAGTCTCTTCACCCTCAATGAGTATAGTGGGCAATTTTCTGTGACGGAATAATCGGTGCGATATTCTCAATGGCGCGGTGACTACGTGGAGGTGTTTGAAGACGATTTCAAACAAAATTATCCAAAGTGACACTGATTTCGTAAAGATGTGCTTAATGAAAGACGGAGCTGGACCTCATCGAAACAGGAGAGTGCTGACCTGGAGGAGCGCTCTGAGGTCCGCATTCTCGCTCTGGTCTATCCAGAGACCCGCCAGTATCCTCTAACAGCCTCGGCAATTCCCAGGACCAACCGGTATTCTGCGTGTCGGCGGAAGTTGCGAGCCGCCACGCATCGACAGTTGCTTCGGCTACTTCTATTCAGGGGTGGGGTGGGGTTGGGGGGTGAACTGCCTGCTCAGATCGGTGAACATTTCGCGCATGACGTCACCGTAGAGGCTAAAGGGAATATTACATGGAGCGAATTGGTCGCCAGTCGCTGGCGTATTTGAACGCTGCTGCTAAATTCGCTCCGTGCAAACAGGAACAGCGAACAAAGTCGCTGCTCCGAGACGCTAGCGTCTAAAGTTGAAGGGTGGGCTACTTTAGACGCTGGTCGCTGGCGTTTTTGGTCGCTGGCGTTTTTGGTCGCCCCGTGTCATATACGAGAGCGTCTAAAGTAGCCACCAGTCGAGTCAAAATGTAGAAGGAAATTGTGAATGCTGGCGTTGTGTTTCTCGCAACAGTTTTAAAAGGACAATTAATGAAACAAAAGCAAAACGGAAATGTAGAAAAGAATAAATGAAAATGGATTAAAAGGTGGATTGCGAGGAGGGATAAATATGGTGCTTCTGCAAATATTTTGAGTGAATTATCGTGTGAAGGTCCTTCTGCCTACAAAAATATAATGAGCATCACATAAGAAAATTTTGATGTATTACTGTAAATGGTAGAGGATAAAATAAGGAAACAGAATACCATCATGAGGATGGCGATGTCGCCAAGAATAAAATTTAAATAATCGTTATTTTTAATGTCCCATAATACTGGAAAACTTCGATAAATTTTCAGAAATTTGATTACAATTCAACTTCATATTTTGTTTGGTGGGACACAGAACTTTCAATATCTTTTTTTACGTCAATGATCACAAAATTTCTCGTCGTTTTGACAACCGGTTTTGGTCAGGATGACCATTTTCAAGTCTACAATAAATCAGAAACAGGATACATCAAGTATTAGACTACCTTAGAAAAGAAATAAAGCATTACAGTCATCAATACATGTAATATAATCATATGGCATCATCACAGCATAAGTGTATCTTCATTAATGGATGTAACAACAGCTGTGATGTATAACATTTTTAACACGTTTTTTATGTAGATGACTGTAATGTCTTATTTATGTTTTATAAGGTACCATAGTCTATTACTAAATTTGTCCTGTTTCCGATTTGCTGTAGACTTGAAAATGGTCATCACTGACCGAAACCGGTCGTCAAAACGATGAGAAATTTGTGATCATTGACATAAATAAAGATATTAAAAGTAATTACAAAATGGATCACTGATAAATTCGCGACCATGTCGCACCTTGGGTAACAGAACTGTTTGATATCACCTAACCTCCAAAACAATGTATCATATGCTACTTCGTGTTTCAATTGTTTTTTACGAAGGCGCTAGCGTCTGAAGTCGCTGCGTGTCATTGCGTCAGCGTATCCATTCGCTATTCGCCCATACGCCGAGCGACAACAGACGCCAGAGACTGGCGACCAAATACGCTCCGTGTAATATACCCTTAAGGCTCCTATACGTACGAGCTGACGCATCTGCTATTTTCATTCCCGTAGCTCGTGAGTTAAACTTACTGCGGTGCTATGGCTTGTTGAGTTGCCATAAGCTGCTCAGATCATTCCAGAGGTGGCTACAGAATGTTTAGTTTCCCGAGAGATTCCGAGAGAAGAAAGAAATTGATCATTAACTGTCGGCGCAAAAACTGGGAACCTGGACCGAGCCCACAGTTATGTATTGTAAATAAATATTATTTATTATTATGACTAGAAGCAATATCTGTAGGGAGTCACCAGCGGCCGCAAAATATCATAACACCGCAAAAATATCCTAGAACATACTGTTTTCAGAGCACAATATGTGTGTCTTATATAGTTAGCTTATATGGTCGTGCTTAGCAACGATTGTTAAAGGAGGGCCCATTCTGCTTTTTAGGGTTCCGGACATCAGTCAGTAAAAGTAGAATCCTTGTTGGATCGCTCTGTCAATAAACTCAGTTGTTCTAACCAAGATGTCAAATGTAAGTAAAAGTCATTGTCGAAACGACGTACCGGTATCTTCATAAAGGTTTCGATAAAAAAGGTGAAACGTGCCAAAATAAACAAAGAAATGTCGTTAAGTGTTTAATACACAAAGCGAAATCAGTAACGCAATATGAATTATCGCATCCCCATCGCTACTTTTGTGTCCCAGCCTCATCGCCGCTTTTGTGTCTCGTTTCCGTCGTAGATGTCGGTGGCCGAGTAGAAAAACCGACACAGGAATAAAGGATGCACGCTTGTGCAGGTAGGAGGTGACCAGCCAGTGGGACAGCAGAAACTAGAAACACTAGAGCAAATTAGAACGATATATATATTTCTTAGAGGCAGTAATACTTAACTTTTACATAGCTCAGTACTGCAGAATGCTGATACATAGTTGAGCTAGAGGCCTGCCTAATGCCTATCCGATAGCGAAGTCTTCACTGGTGCCTATCTGATTCCGAAGTGTTAACTGGTTCCTATCTCAGTCCCAAGTGAACGATGTCGTTCAGTGGTGGCCACGAGCGGGATGGTAGCAGAGGGCGCTCGTGGCTGACGTCGTAAGAACGCAGCGCCGTGCGTGCATGGCGGCGCGCGGCGAAAGTAGGTGGCGCGCACTTTAGGCTTGGGCGACACCACACAATGTTCAATGTTTGTTGGTATTCGTAGACGTAAGATTGCTTACTTCTGTGACAGATGTTCGCTTTCTTGTTGTAATATCCCATACTTATTATGCAGCAGCGGTGTTTATTATTTCTTTGGTGCACTACAGTGCATCTATCGCTTGTTTGCTGTACAACGCATTCCACACAGTACTTCAAGCTTAACCTACATCTAAAATGATTTCCTTATTCCACTTTTATGAAACGAAGTTGCTCCATGCAAATCTGTGAAGTATTTAGGAGATTAAGTATTTCTAATAGATAAACAGACAGTTACTGAAAACACTTAAGATTGCGATGTATCTTTTTTCCGTGATCTGATTTTGATGAAATCATGCCTAAATGTGTCAGTTGGTTTTTAAATGCGTTTGCGAAACGTGTTAGAAGTAGACATATCTTCACGTATATGATGCAGCTTACATCATACATCAGTTATATTCATAGATGGTTATATTCGCCATTTAAAACATTTCTTTCATGGTCATTCATATCTCTGGAAAATGGGCTGAGGCATGGAATGCTGAAATATAATAAGTAAGCTCCTTAATGAAGTAGAAATATCACTGAAAATAATTATTATTCTTACGGTTGGATCTCTTTCCGTTAGACGCGCTATTGTCGCTCCAAGCATGAGACTTCAATAGCAGTTAAACATGTACGTCAGGTGTGATATCAGTATGTAAATTTATGAATTAAACACGGCGGACATTGCATCAGTTTTATATTAATTGCGTTAAATCATATTTCGTAGAACGTAGCACCCAAGAAAACGATTTTCAGAAATATAGTAAATTTGAAAAGTCAAAGAGTAAGTAATATTTTCAAAGGGTAATAATCCAATGGCTGCTCCGAACTTCACACGAACACCCACAGCGTTATCTATTTGTTCTTTGCTGCATTACGCCGTTCTTTCCAAGCATGAAACACACCTAAAACTTCAAACTACGATATATTTTACTTTCCTGATCTGATTTTGATTAAATGAAACCTGTATGTTGTCCCAGGATATTCTCTATTTATCTGTTATACCCCCCTGAATGTTCATTTAGTACTTTTGGAGATTACTCTACAAATAGACACATGCGATTGTTTTTAGAGAAATGTTTAAATTGTGATATCTTCCATTTTTTACCCTCACGTTTTGTTTGAAAAACCCACGAAAATTCGTCTGTTAGTTTTGGAGCTGAAAGAGTAAGCTGGCTTGACGGTTGTCGATGAAAAATGTTAAATGGTGATGTTCTTCTTTCCGTGATACGATTTTTATGAAACGAAGACTATACGTTGTCCAAAGGTACGTTGAAGTTACCCCATGCGAATTTGAGAAGTAGTTTTGGAGAAGTGATTTCTAATAGATGAACAAACAGACACGACGGTCTATGAAAACACTTCGTGATTCTGTTTTGATGAAATCATGCCTAGATCCTGAACCAATCCTCTCTCATGTTTCCTGTGAAAACCGCACGAAAATTCGTCCAGTAGTTTTGAAGATTCAAGCGAACAGAAACAGGCCTAAATTTACAGATTTATTATTATTATAGATATGTTGTACAATTGTGAAATTTTGCAGGAATTTATTGATTTGTATAAGTGATGTATGTCGGTAAAATCTGTTGCAAATACGCTTAGTAATAAAGAAGTAATAGATTAAAACGTGATTCTCGATGGGGCGGTTTTCCATGAACGTTACTCTTTACGTCCTCATGAACTATGTGTCGTACTGTATATAATTTCAAATGTACATTCAGCTTTAACTGTGTTTTCTGTTTGCAAAATTCCTGCAAGTGCAATTGGTAGTGTAGAAATTATAAATTGTAACGTTATACCGAATGCCATAGTTTTGCTCAATGAACAGTGGAAAAGTAGTAAGCGATAAACTTTTTTCCTTTCATTAGTTTGATGTGGTTGTCTGCGAGAAAAAGTTTAATAAAGGTTTGAAATTATGTTTAAAGTTTGTTACAATTCGCCAAGGACTGTCTATCTCATAAAATCTCGTCGCATTATGTAGGAGTTTTTTGCGATTCCTGTTGTTCATGACGTTATATCTCCTGATTCATGAGTCGTACGTGGTTCGTACTCCTACAGCAGTTGTTACCTCACGTACGAAATATGTGTACCAAATTTGTTTGAAATAGGTCCACTGGTTTAGGAGAAAATGTGCAGCATTGTCGTTTGTCGCAGCAGTTTTTCGCACAACTAATTGTTTATGACGTCATATCTCCTGACGTATGTGTCGTAGGCAACGAGCTTGAATTTCATAGAGTGGCGAAAGGTCCGCCATGTTTGAGGCAAATTGAACTGGCGTCCACCATGTTATTTGGGATACTAGCTGACAGGTGGTATGCCATACCAACTACAGAATTTTACTTATTTACACAGTTTTACGTTTTAAATGAAGATTGACTTTTGAGTACAGATGTGCACGAAGTTCCGTCGTTGTCTCCAGACTTTATAAAAGCTGCGAATTGATGAGCCAGATAGTGTATTTTCTTAAAATGCGATAATGAAATATCACGAATCTGTCAGTAATACACTTCCAGTTTGAAGTACAACAGTTAGCTGATGTTTGACCCAACAACGAAAGTGCCGCTTTGAAAATATTTGTGTTAATTATAATGCAAGTTCATAGTCTAAAAGTGCTACGAAAGTTATACAGTAAACAGTAATTGTAATGACGAACAATCATGATCATGGGTTTCCCATTTGTTGTTTATGTACTGTAACAACTGCTTCCATAAAGTCTAAGGCACATATATCTGGTACTTATTAAATGTGTTGAGTCCACATACTCGTAAAATTGCTGTGAAAGGGTTTCGTTGTGAAGTTTGGTTGACGAAATTTGAGTACAAAGACGAAAGTAACAACAGAATACAGCAATCAAAAATGCGCCTAGGTCAGCTTCAAAAAAATCATTCTACACCGAAATAACATATCGTTAATAACGTACCTTGTTATCACGCGGTTATACGTAAATATTTGTTACACAGAACACAGACACTTATCAAGTGAAGAATTCCGGCTGTTACTACTGCTTTCGCGCTTTGCAGTGATTATACGTTAACCATGTTTGATCAAGTATTGTCAACAACAAATGAAAATATTATTAAAGAAGGTATAGACACTCAAAAGTGTGTTTTCATTTTATTATTCAACAGATGAGACATACTTTCATCAACCACATCAGCAACAGAAGAAGAAACACACAGACGCTAGGCAGAAAACTGAGCTTTTTTATGGTGTATACTTGAAAGAAATTGCAAGATATGTCATCTGATGCTTCACTCTTGGGAAACTATGTGTCATTAGCCAGGAATTTTGTTTGTGTATAGGCAAACAGAGACCAAAAGAGGCAAAACAACTGGTGTTCTAGCTCGAAATATTTGTCGTTTTGACACTTCGATTTCTGTATTTAAACGCTGAACACACTATAGACATATTGCAGAAGCAAAGATTGTACAGAAAATGTACACTAAATAAGCACTTCACTATCAACAATAACATACGATGGACAAACTCCTCTCAAGTGTACTAACCACCGCCAATATGGCGGCCGAGTTTGCACTGGCTGCCACAAGAGGCGCTGTAACTCGTGTGTTAGCCACTCTATGAAATTCTAGCTCGTTGGTCGTAGGTTATTCTTACCCCGAAAACGATTGTTGCTGATATTAAGGAACATGTGTACCAAGTTTGGTTGAAATCGGTCCAGTAGTTCAGGAGGAGTGTGGAACATACATACACACACACGTACAACTTATTTTATAAGATGTAAGATAAGATTGAGAAATACACCACATCAAAAAATTTTGTACTGATATTGCACAAATTGTTGAAGGTCCTTCAATTACATTATTGTGAGAAAGTATTACAAACACTAAATCAGAAAATATAAATATACCGGGGGTCCAGTAGTTCAGGAGGAGTGTGGAACGCGCGCACACACACACACACACACACACACACACACACACACACACACACACACACACGTACAACCTATTTTATAAGATGTAAGATAAGATTGAGAAATACAGTACAGCAAAAAATTTTGTACTGCTATTGCACAAATTGTTGAAGATCCTTCTATTACATTATTGTGAGATAGTATTACAAACACTACATCAGAAAATATAAATATACCGGGCAGTGTACTGTGTTGGTACAGGCAGCTACCTTTGAATGCTTTTTGTGGTATTTCGAAGTTTTAGCATCACAACTTATAGCATGCAATTTGAACGTATAGTAGCTGATGTATTATCACAAAATACACCCTCAGTTCAATTTCTTGTTAGTAAATGCCAATATTGACGCTTATCTATAAGAAACTATAACACAACATAAATAGTACTGGGTAAATTTTAGTAACGGCTGCGGCAACATAGTGCGATAATGTTGGCAACGAAATGTTTGCTTTACAAGGATTATTAAATTACTGACAAGACAAGGTTATTATTACATACAGAAACCTGTCAACCTTAGAGAAGGAACAGAATTATTTATTTATTTAATGGTCAACACAAAGGATTATTCTCCTCATTCTACACAATTAGGTTTTTAAAGAGCATTCAACAGTTGCTGTCAACATCATCACCGTGTGCCTCTACGACCCTAAACTTTAGATCCTGTACACTAAATATTCTTGTTAGTTTTAGTGTTTGTTTACATTCTGAAACTTTCTCAATAACGTAATAGAAGTGGTGAATTTCACAGTAGACGAGAAAACCTATTGCAAGACGGCAAAAAAACCTCGCATATTGACAGTCGTTACTTAAATACAAGCCAAGATCGCTTATAACTTTTATCTAGATGACCAATTTCGGCAGAATTAAACGTAGTACGCGATTTTTATCACAGAAATATATCTGTGTCTTACGCTTTTTTTCTTTATTTGGACAGCAAAGAAAAGCAACAATAATTAAAGAAAACGCGAGATTTTTGTGTCTAATCCACATTACGACGTAAACAAGAGCGGAATGCAACCTCAAAGTAGCACGATGTAAGACTCTATGCGGGCATTTTCAAATATTTCACTAAACTTGAACAAAACAACACTGTTCGTATAAGCTTCGTGTTCTGCTTAGCATTCGCAGGGAATGAAAATGGCGGATGGTCCAGCCTGTGTTTTTAGGAGCTCTAGTCGAAGCATGCGGTGGCGCGCGGATACATTTATGTATCGAGGAGCGTAGCAGGTTGTGTTGTTGTAGTTCTTCGTTTGATTTTGTGATGTTATTTGCATTTTTCGACAGAATTGTTCTGTTAAAATGCTCGGCTGTGCTGCAACAGTTTGCCTGTCTTACAGCAGGAAGACAAAAGGAGCGGATGTAAGTTATATTCGTTTCCGAAAGACATTCAGATTCAGAGACAAATTCATGTTTTTCAAACCCGCAATATGTAAATAAAAGAATCTGGGTGTTTTCAAATGTTCCACATTTATTTAAGTTGATGAGGAACCACTTTGTGGACAAAGGACTCAGGCTTTCGAGTGGAAAATGTGTTGATAAATCTATTATTGAAAGACTGCTCGCATTAGATAGCAGTGAGATGAAATTATGACCTAAATTATCACAAATTCACCTCAGTGTCAAGGGCAGAGAACGTCAAAGGGTTTACTTAGCTATGCAGATATGGGAACAAATTCTCATCAATTTTAATCTACTAGAAAGTTTCAAATCACTGCACACTGCGCTGAGAGTACAAAAATATTCTGCAAATAATGTTTACGGTTACACAATAAATGAGCAGTGTTGCGAAGAAGTAGCTTGTGTGAATAATTAGTTGAAGTAGTGACTGATAGTTCTATATGAACAAATAACTTATAATGAAACTGAGGAAACATTATAAGTAAATAAAGTAGTTATACAGATAACCAAAAGTGCTTGAGCAAGATCTGCATATCCTTAAGGAGAATGAAGTGTAATTTTAGTGAAATTAAACAGTCTCTGACTTCACGAATCAGTTTTAATTAATTACACCATTTATTCAAGGATACGTTAACGAAGGAATCTTGAGTTCTCCGTATAACCCACAATAAACAGTAGAGTCTTTTTCGAATCACGTTTTCATAGTAAATGATTGTTAGTGATATCGCTTGCATCTGTCAGCCTGTCACCCAAACCACTCATAACATATAGTTTTCAGTCATCTGCTAAGATTACTCACAGAGAATTCTACCCACTGCGAAGTCCCAGATTTTTTTCTGCTTGCATTTATTAGGAAGCTTTTATGATTTCGCAGTACTATTACACCACAAAGTGACTCGTCAGTGACCGTACAATCCCTTTTCCAGGATCTGCGTATAAAGCAGCAAAAATTTCTGCTTCCCTTTACAACTTGCACTTTGTTCGGGAAATACTAGCCTCTGTGGGCAGAAACCGTAATAAACCGTGTTAACAAGTTTTCATTGATATTCCTTGCAGCTTATATTCAGCGCCAGAGGTCGCAGAAAGGAACGCTGAGATAACAGGCAAACGTGTACACTGCTCCACAAAGGCATCTAACTGTACTACCAGCTCCGGCAGCGTTTTTAACACATTTTCATGCACAGGGAATGGACATATCTATGACGTTTATGTGCGTGGGTACAACTATCTTCAGATGCATCACGTTATCCGAGGAACAGTGATAACAGAAGTCAAATAAACGTGAACCTCCGTTTGAAAACAATATTGCCCCAACATACGGTACTATTTGCATTGTAGATACATAATTGTTATGCATCAGATGTTTTTTTAACTTTCACGTCATCGTTAGTATTAAATCCAAATTGCTTATTTCCGTGGCCTGTCTACATTGACATACTTGATTATAGGTAACAGACTATAATTAAGAACGGTAGAAAAAGACATATTTTTGTTTTTTCGACACTGCTACGAAGTAGCGAATGCCAAACATTTGGGAATCTGGATATACTAAATCAGGCATGAAGAACGAAGCTGCGAAATAAAGTCTATAATTCTAGGAAGATTTCTTAAATGCGTGAGTAGTGTTTCAAAACGCCACGTAAAACTTTTTATTAAATATATGTTGCTAGTACACCTGATGTTCCGATAGCTACAAGTTCTACGCCATTTGTAGATTGTGAATAGACGTCAATGTGATTTGTCACTTTCAGAGAGTTTATATACATTCAAAGATCAGTACTAAATTGAAGTGAAAGAAAACACACTTTTAATCATTATCACCACGTCGATGTTCCTAGTAGATAAAACAACAGTACTTCATACAGAATCTCCCCAGCCAGTTCAGAAACATGTGTTATAAAATAAGGTTACAAAACTCTCAGCTGGCGCTAGATGATTCTTCTACATTTAGCAAAGTAATTAAAGTAGTCGGACAACGATTAATTCACATCAGTGTGAGGTGTGTCCATTCTCCGGCTTGAATTGTGCTGGGGGCACTGTCAGTGAGTCGAGTGTGTGTGTGTGTGTGGAGGACAGGCAGGCCAGTATTCTTCAACAGCCGAAACAGCAGAAGGCAGTGCTTCAGCGAAACTGAGGTCCTCACCCATCTCAAAGGTATGTTGAGTTCAAGTCCAATGAATGTCATTCTTCAGAACCCATTACCTACCTGCAACTTTACGACAGACCGCATTATCATGCTGATAAGATTATCATCTCCGAAATACTACTCTACTGTACGCAGTTCACAACAGAGTGTACATGCCTTTCCGCATTTTCTTAAGGAAAGTACAGTAGCATCCAGGTAAACACGAAGAACATCTCTACAACGTAACCCACCATCTCTATTTACTCGACGGTTAGCACTAGACATAATGACAGGTAAGATCTTCAGGTATTTGACAAACCCAAACTCTTCCACTCGATTTCCAAATGCTATAGGGTGCTTCATCATTACGAATCGTCCGTTTCAGTCGGCCACTGCCGGCATTCTTTACAACATCTCCAATGTTGCTGAACATCGACTACAGAAATGTTTGGCTTATGAGTACTCGATGATGGTACATCATACTGCGGCCAATCTTACTGTTCCTGTTATCACTAGGAACTAACGAGTGTTTTCTTTGCTGATTTCTTTTACAACCCCTATCTATGGTCGTTGCTAGTCGTTAGATGTAGTGATTGCCTCCATTACCTGTGATTATTCTTTCCCCTTTTCACTTTATATCACTGATTGTTGAAGTAGGCAGGTTTAGATAGTTCGTGGTTAGGAACATCTGCTACAGTTGTGAAAGAAATTTTATCAACTGTCTTCTCGCAACCCGGTTTCAGGATCTCAGCATGCGTGTGTGTCACAACTGAGTACATCGTGACCATATACCAAGGTATATGGGATAGTTAGCTGTCACATAGGCACATCGTCCTACCTTAGATAAACCTCAAGATGACACGGTGGCGCTGAAGCTGTCATGAGTGAAGACAAGTCCGCAAAAGTTTCTTGTGCAATTGTAGTGAATATTTTTAATTATGCATAACACCGGAGTTATGAATGTCCCCAAACAAAAATTTAGCTTTAGAAGGGTTGAGATGTTCCTAACGGTCACGTCCAATGACCAGTCTCTTGGAACACTTAAACAACCCATTACGTTTCCAATACTCTTAGATTTTCAGCTATCAGTCGATCTTTTTTTTTTAAATAAAAAACCTTTATTAGCAAATCATGATTTCGGCCAGTAACTGGCCATTATCAATGCATGTGTTTAACTGAAGATGTTATTAATATGGATAACTCACACCAAGCCAAGTATGACCACTGGACTTTTGTCATGTCCAGTTGTCATACTTGGCGGGGTGTGAGTTATCCATATTAATAAGATCTTTAGTTAAACACATGCAGTATTTAGCTTTTGTAGATTTGGTGAAAGCCTTGTGACAAGATGATTGGAATACACTTTTTCAAATTCTCTAGGTACCAGTGGTAAAATATAGGGAACGAGAAGTTACATTCAACTTTTACAAAAAACCAAAAGAGTTGTTAAAAGGGTCGAAGGACTTGAAGGGGTCAAAGTGAGTGAGAACGAATTAAAATACTGTTGTAGCCTTTCCACAGTGTTGTTCGATGTGTACTTTAGGCAAGCTGAGAAGGAATGCAAGGTGAAATTTGGAGCAGAAACTAATGCTGAGTACCGATACTTGCTTTGGAAGGAATTACAAGTATTTACGAGTTAGGAAAATATCCCGGAGTATTCTTATTTAAGGATAGGAACAGATGTTAGTGGATGGAACAGAACACTAGGAAACTAGAAATAGAGTGAACTCTTAAATACTCTCACTTCGGAGGTTGGCTGCTGAAATCTTCATCCAGCCACCCACATTTTGGTTTATTGTATTTCCCAAAATCACCCGAAGGAAATGCTTGGATGCTTCATTTAAAAGGAAATGGCTGATTTCCTTCCTCATCGTAATCTAGACAATCTGAGCTTTTTAATAAAACACATAGTCGACAAGGCGTTAAACTCTGTCTTCCTTCCTTTTTTATTTTGAAGTTTGTGATTCCGAATGGAATATGTACCAGAGCCTTTAGTAACGACGTATGTGTCAGCATATATTAAAAAAAGTTATTAATTTATTTCGTTTCAGAGAAAAAAATGAAAGCATTTGTTTCTGAAATAATTACATGATTATACACGACAAATTATTGTTAAGAAAGAAACTCTTTATTTGAATGTTCAACGAGCGATCCTCCGAAACAATCTATGGCTACGATTCACGTTAGTTAAAGTATTACCGCCAGTTCACCGGTGTGTAATCGTTCCTGTACAAACGTAATGGGTGCGAATGTTGACGCTAATTGGATTCCGGCCATTCTGGAGCCTCGGCACCTTCACTGGACTGGCACTCGGCACGCGGTTGGGAAAAGAAAAAATTAAGGGTGGCTTAGTCAGAAGCAGGCGCTGATACGTCGCCTACGACGGCCCGGCGTTCTTGGCTCCACTTTATTTCAGGAAGTTGATCCTGCCGAGAGTATAAGGAAGGCAGCATCCTCTACTGCAACGTCTCCACCAAAAGAGCTCCCTACGAGGAAGAAGAGATTGCCACTTTCATTAACTTCCCGAGAGAGGCCGATCTTATTACACGCCGGGAAAAATTGCGCTACGGCGAGTGGCGGCGACAGAAAGAAACGTCGCGACTGCGCTTTCTGGGCTCAGGTCCAAAGCTTTCGTCGCAACAGAAATCCCAAGCATTCTCCACGAAACTTGCTTTCATTATCACACAAATTTCGTTGAGCACCTGCAAACTGAAGTTTCGTTAAAGGTAACTGGCGTCAGGAGAAAGCTACTAAATTCCTTAGCTGAAATCAGAAGACGTAAATCTAGAATCCTTCTATGAAGTGACAAACCATTGAAGAATTCATTTTTGGAAACAGTTTTGTTTCCTTTGATACAAGACACTGTTAATTCCATTTAATTGCTTTTCCAGGTCTTTTTTGTCTCTGACAAAATTACTATGTCATCAGCAAACCCCAAGGTTTTTATTCTCTCTGCCTCGACTTTAATTCCATTTCCAAACTTCTCCTTGTATTCCTTCAGAGATTGTTCAATGTACAGATTGAACAACATCGGGGAAAGGCTACAAGCCTGTCTTACTCCGTTCCCAACCACTGTGACCCTTTCATGCACTTCGATTCTAATAATTGGCGTCTGGTTTTTGCACAAGTTGAGTTAAACTCTTCGCTCACTATATTTTACGCCTGCTACCAGTCAAAATTATATGATATTTGAGTTTAGCTTTGACAAACATATTCTTTTTTTTTTTTTAAGTTTTACCTCTTTGAACTATCATTTTAATATCTCTCCCTCATTTTCATTATACTTTTCCGTTAAAATATTATCACCTGCCTGCCTTTGTTCAAAGTTTATTTTCTTTGTCTGTACTGGTTACGAATGACTATAGCCTGGAACGTACCTAGCTCTGCCAATGATGAGGAGATCGATGTATGAGGAGATAAGAGAAATTATTCAGACCGTTAAAGGAGATGAAAACTTAATTGTGATGGGGAACTGGAACTCGGTAGTAGGAAAATGAAGAGATGGAAATGTAATAGGCTATATATGGACTGGGGAAAAGAATGAAAGAGGAGTTCGACTAGTAGAATTTTGTGCAGAACACAATTTAATAATAATAAACACTAGGTTTAATCACCATGGAAGAAGGTTATATACCTAAAAGAGACCAGGAGAACCTGGAAGATACTAGATTGACTTTACAATGCTAAGGCAAAGTTTCAGAAACTAGGTTTTAAACTGTAAGCTATATCCTGGGGCAGATCATAACTTATTGGTTATGAACTGTAGATTAACACTTAAGAGACTGCAAGAAGGTAGGAAAGTAACGAAATTGAATCTGGACACATTAATGGAATCAAAGGTCATTGAGAGTTTTAGAGGGAGCATTAGGCAAGGATTGTCTGAAACAGGGGACACTAATACATTGAAAGAAGAATGGGTAGCTCTGAGAGAGTGAAGGCTGCAAAGGATCATATAGGGAGAAGGAGAGGACGTAATAGAAAACCTTGGATAACACAGGAGATACAGAACTTAATTGATGAAAGGAGAAAATATAAAAATGCATCAATTGAATTAGTCAAAAGGAAGTACAGACGTCTGAAAAATGAGGTTGGCAGGAAATGCAGACTGGATAAGCAGGAGTTGCTTAAAAAGAAATGCAAGACCTTAGAAGAATTTGTAACTAGGGGAAAGACAGATACTGCCTACTGGAAAATAAGAGACATTTGGAGACAAGAAGTTTATTCATTTATTATGATTTAAAATTTTGAAAATTTGGTCCCAGTGTAGCTTACCACATTATATCCATTTACAGCTACCAAATTTTTAGAATACTAATTTCATTAGATCTATTTTTGTTTACTCTAATCCAGTAACTATTCCACTCTCTCTCTCTCTCTCTCTCTCTCTCTCTCTCTCTCTCTCTCTCTCTCTCTCTCTCTCTCTATATATATATATATATATATATATATATATAATCATTATCAGTTTGTTTATAATAATACGTAGTTCTAGTTCCCAGGTTATGTTCAAATTTCTTCCTTATTTTATCCTGCACACACACACTGTATATTTATTTTCTACTGTTTAGTTTTTATGTTGCGAATTGTAATAACACAACGTAAAAGATGTGTTTTACTATATATGTCAATCTAAGTGTAGACGTTTGTCATCTGTTCCAGTACAGTATCAACATATTGTAACGTCTTTGACATAGCAGTCAAAACCCTGAATATGGCCTCGTAAGCCGAAAACCGGTTAAGTAAACATGCTGCTCAGAAATACATTTTACCCTTTCTCTGAAAGAGGCGCTAGACCTAGATTTTGCACTCATATCAGTACTGAATGTATGAAGCGACCTGCTACTTGGCTCGAGAATTAGACGGCTGGCGAGGAATGATTTACTTCATTCATGGACAGCAACTCTTGACTGTCTGTTCGTGTAGCTTAAGCTACTAGCCTTTCAAGAGCAGCCAGCTTTAACGAAACAAATAAAAACAAGTGGAAGATTTTTTTTTGAAAATTTACAAATTACTTTGGAAAGACATATACGAACCACAGGATATATGCAATGTTGACGAAACAGGCATCACTACTGTCCAAAAACCTGACAAAGCAAGTTGTGGGATGTGCCAAGGTACAGTTTTTAGTGTCACTACCAAGTAGTGTCACAATTACCCTGGGGTGTGGTGAGTTGCGACTTTTCTAATTTGCTCCTACTGTAATTTTAATATGTTTACTTACACGTACTACACGACCGTTTGTGGAAATTGCAGTACCAAGAAGAAAACGCGTGAATTCAATAAACTTAATACCACAGGTTATGTAAGTGACAAGTAAAAAATGATTACCTTTTCAAATCTGTACATATGTCTTGAAAAGAGGTTATAAGATGAACATCAACAAGAGTAAAACAAGGATAATGGAATGTAGCGTCAGAAAATGAGGCGATGCTGAAAGAATTAAATTAGGTAATGAGGTAATAAAAGTAGTAGACGAGTTTTGGTACTTGGGTAGCAAGATAACTTCCGATTGCCGAAGTAAAGAAGATATAAAATGCAGATTGGCTATGGGAAGAAAAGCGTTTCTAAAGAAGCGAAATTTGTTGACATCCAATATCAGTTTAAATGTTAGGAAGACCTTTCTGAAGGCATTTGTCTGGAGTGTAGCATTTTATGGAAGTGAAGCGTGGACAATAAGGAGTTCAGACAAAAAGATGATAGAAGCTTTTGAAATGTGTTGCTACAGAGGAATGATGAAAATTAGATGGGTAGTTCACGTAACTAATGAGGAGGTGCTTTAAGTTGGTAGAAATATAGCTTTCAAGGGAGACTAGTACATTGGTTTATAACTAACCTGTGTAAATTATTACAATTCAAGTGATGGTATAAATTCCTGATATTGATAAAGCATGTGAAAATATTATAAATTACGACATTATCCTGTTGTTGTTGTTATCATCTTCAGTCCGCAGACTGGTTTGATGCAGCTCTCCACGCTACCCTGTCCTGTGCAAGTCTCTTCATTTGAGAATATGTTCGGCAACCTACATCCTTTTGAATCTGTTTACTATATTCGTCCCTCTGTCTCCCTATACGATTTTTACCCCTCACACTTCCTTCTAATGCTAATTTGACAATTCTTTAATGTCTCAGAATGTGTCCTACCAGTCTACCCCTTCTCTTAGTCAGGATATGCCAGAAACTCCTTTTCTCCCCAATTCTGTTAAGCACCTCCTCATTAGTCACGTCATCTACCCATCATTCGGCTGTAGCACCACATTTCAAAAGCTTCTATAATCTTTTTGTCTGAACTCCTTATCGTCCACGTTTCACTGCCATACAATGCTACACTCCAGACAAATGCTTTCAGAAAGGATTTCCTAACATTTAAATTAATTTTGGATGACAACAAGTTTCGCTTCTTTAGAAACGCTTTTCTCCCCATAGCCATTCTGCATTTTATGTCTTTACTTCGGCCATCAGAAGTTATCTTGCTAACCAAATAACAAAATTCATCTACTACTTTTATTATCCCATTACCTAATCTAATTCCTTCAACATCGCCTGATTTTTTGACATTAAATTCCATTACCTTCGTTTTACTCTTGTTAATGTTCATCTTATATCTTCCTTTCAAGACACTATCCATTCCATTCAATTACTCTTGTAGATCCTTTGCAGTCTCTGACAAAATTACTATGTCATCCGGAAACCGCTAACTTTATATTTCTTCTCCCTAAATTTTAATTCCCTCTCCAAATTTTTCCTTCCATTCCTTCACTGCTTGCTCAATGTACAGATTGAACAACATTGGGGAAAGGCTACAACCCTGTCTTAGTCCCTTCCCAACTTCTGCATCCCTTTCTTGCCCTTCGACTCTAATAACCGCTGTCTGGTTTTTGTATAGGTTGAATATAACACTTCACTCGCTATCTTTTTTCCCTGCTACCTTCAGAGTTTGGAAGAGTGTATTCCAGTCGACATTGTCAAAAGTTTTCTCCAAACCTACAAACGTCAAAAACGTAGGTTACGTTACGTTAGACGGCTCACTCACAATTGACTGTGTTTCCCTCGAGTGTGCGCACGCCGGTGACGTGGGATGGGCGAGTTCATTTGCTCTGAGTTAAGATAGGTATGTCAACAACGTGTGCTATCAGCGACAATAGTAGATTCCATTGTATAGTGTCTCCACAGCAGTGTTGACACTATTGAAGTTCGAACCCTCGTATATAAACATCTGAGTAGTCCTCTTGGATTGTTTTGATGTTTTTATCGTCTAGATCAAAACCAATTTCAGAACGATTTAGATATCTGTATGGTGTGAAAATGGTATTTGCTCCTGAATAATGAAATGACTGAAGTCGTCCTAATGTTCAAGTGTTTGTGAATCTGTGGTTTTAACAGTTGGTTATTACTTCCTAGCTTTTAAGTTACTTAAACTAAGTTAAACTAAGGACAATACAGACACCCATGCCCGAAGGGGGACTTGAACCCCGACCGCGAACGGCTGCTCGCACCACAACACGGCGCCCCAGTGCTCACGGCTATTCCGTTGCGGCGAAGACGGCCTAGACACTACTAAAAAGCATCTTTTAAACTTAGTGTACAAGATAAATCAATGAACTGAAGGGCAAGAGTTCAACTTAATATCTAGGAATTAAAATTTCAGTGGGCGTATATTAGAAAGAAGATATACCAAAATTAATAGAGTCCAACGGTTAATCAATTTAAAAATGGTTAAAGCTTACAGAACGACATCCAGCGAAGCACTTTGTGTTCTTTCAGGTCTCATGCCTATAACACTTAAGATACAGGAAATAGCTAAATATTATAACATGGTCAAAACCAAAGACGCCAAACAGACAATCGACATCGCCCTAGAGTACAGAAGCTGGGCACACCCAGCAGACTGTACAAGGATAATTGAGAAGGACGTCAGCAAAAGCTACGCTGTTGAAGTATACGCAGATGGAAGCAAATCAGACGACGGGGTGGGTTCGGGGATAGCAATATTTGTTAATAAGAGGCTTACTTACCAGATACAGCTAAAACTGTCTAATGAATGCTCAAACAATCAAGCGGAACAATTTGCCATCGTCAATGCTCTTGAGTTCATAAATAATCTCTCGAATACTGATACAACTGCAGTAATTCACACCGACAGCAGAATTACTTTGGACTCTTTGCGAAATCCGAAGAACCACAACTTGTTGATTGAAGAAATAAGAAGTAATATCAGAAGGTTGCAGACACACAACTGGCTGGTGCATTTCGAATGGGTTAAGGCACATCAAGGGATATGGGGAAATGAACTAGCTGACAACCTTGCTAAAAGAGCAGCTCGATCACGACAGTCAACACGCTATAACAAAATACCTACAAGTGCCGTAAAGAAGAAACTTCGAGAAGAGTTTAGGAACAAATGGGACATTGAGTGGCACAGAACAAAAAACGGGGGAAGCACTAAACCGTATTTTCCTACGATACGACAACGTTTAATGATTAAACTTCCAATATCTCAGAATTTTACAGCTATGTTAACAGGTCATGGGAAACTGAAAGCCTACCATCAGCGGTTCAAAATAATTGAAGACGGAACATGCACATGTAATAGTGCTGTCCAAACTATTGACCACGTGCTTTTTGACTGCTGCAATTTATTGAAAGAGAGGGACCATCTCAGGAAAAAAATAGCTGCCGAAGGAGGAGGATGGCCCGTCAGTAAATATGACTTAGTACATAAATACACTACTGACTTTTACAATTTTTGTAATTCATTAAGATTTCCTAATGTATAAAACTTTTATAATTCTTGTAATTCATTATGATTTCCTAATGTATAAAATTGTTTGTTCCTTTGTAAACCCTGTCAACTTTTATACTGTACTTGTGTTTGTAAGAACATTTGATGTAACCGCCTGAATCAAACCATCAAACATGTAATATTGCTATGTAATGGGGCATGTTAAATAATAAATAAATAATAAAATAAAGGGGAATGAATGTCACGGAAATGATATTGGAGATTGTAACGTTCCCAAGTCCTCCAACTTTGTAATAATTTGAAAGTAATGGTCGGTGTTCGAACATCGATAACTATGAAAATGGCAACAGAGTTATATTCTGGAGACTGGAGATACAAATAATTACGATCGATCTTGTAGACATTATGTGGCCTTGAAGTCTCATGGTCTAGGTAGCTGAACTTTGCGTTGAAAGAAGGTCCGGATTTTATAACATGTTCGTAACGGAATTCTTCAGCACTCAGATGTATTGACACTTAAATTTGTTTTCCTCTAATACATGTCAGCCATATTGTACAAACACGTAATCAAAGTGATCATTCTTTACATCAATATATTTGACACAGATTCGAATGTTGACGAACACAACCTTACATAAGCGTGACGTAAACTATACTGGACCCAGAGAGCTTGTCGAAATATCTTTTACAGAATTCCAAAACTGCACGTAGCAACTCAGAGTTTTTCACCTACTAGTTGAATATAATTAGTCAATTTACAGTTAAAATTGTGAGAAAAACATTGGTTATTAAGATAAACAGTATGACCTAAATAATTATGTAAAACATATACAGTGCAGTAAAATTGTATGCTGAAAAGCGTGCATTGACATTCCGTAGAAATGTTTGTTTGACTCTTGTGGTGGTTTTCGAATATTAAATAAAGTGGAAATAAATTTACGCGTGAAATGTCTTCAAATGAGGACTTAACCAAAATGAATACATCCTAAGTAGTGAGATAATAGACTTGACTTTTTTTATGGTATTAAGCAGATCTTAAAAATGCACGTGTCAGCGTATTTACACAGTTTCCTTACAATTTAAAAGTGTTTTCCTACATATTTTATATTTACAATAGGTTTATATTATGTCAGGGACGTAATGAAATAGATCATATGTCGAACCAAATTGCCTTTAAAGTTCGTGACAATCGATAGACACATAAGGTTACATTGTAAAATATCCCAAAAAGTGTTAAAAGGTAGAAAAAGGTGATCTGTTGGTTTATAATTAGGTATCGTATACATGAGCCTATAATAGATTTCACAAGAGGTGTTAAAATATGAAGTGGGAATCATTGTTACAACAATGGCCTTTTTTGTTGCGTTGTGATCTACTAAAGAAATTTAGATCGCCGACTTTATTGAGATTTTGAATTTATTTATTGAATGTCATATTAAGTGTAGGGAATATTTAAACGCGAGCACACTTGCTATATTATCATTTTTTCAGTCACAACAGATCCTTTATTTCAATTTAGACAATCAGCTTCAATTTGCTTTGTAAAATGACACAGCAAATATTTTATTTATTGGCGGATTCATATTGCCTCATGATGAATCCTGTAGTTAGAATTATTTTCCGGATCGGCAGCTTTGGCAGCAGTTCTAGAGCAGTGTCACAAATATGGAATCCGTTGCTCGGAGGTATGCAAAAATTAAATAACTATGAACTTCAACAAAATGCAATATCAGTAAACACAAATTTTAATTAATTACGATCTGTCAGTAGAATACTTCTGGATATTGGGCAGCACCGTCAATATATCACAATCCACCTACGTTTTAGCCACTGTTGCTAGTGGCATTTTTCTCGGTGTTCTGTTTAAACAAACGTATTTGGATACCGACGGTTGAATTTACCTCGCATAAACCATCAATGTAACAGTTAAGATCTGTATCACTTCTTCAGATAGTTTCCACACTATAAAAAAATTCATATGTTTGTTAAGCTTATGGGACTTAACTGTGGGGTCATCAGTCCCTAACATTAAAACTACTTATGAACTACCTTATATTAAATACAGCACAAACATCCATACCCAAGGGAGGATTCGAACATCCGACAGGGAACGGCCCTTCGAATCGGAGCATAGCGCCTCAATGCTCTCGGCTTCTCCGCCACGACCCTTTTTACGTCAAAGTCGAATGCGGTTATTATTATTTTCTTTAATTGGATTGTGTGGCAGACATTGGTGAATATAAAATGGAATATTTAAAATTAACACATACTTTCATAAAGTAGAGATAAGGTACCGAGAATACAGTTAACACAATCCAAAAGTATTTACAAAGGGTTAATTTACAGACGAATGCTGATCACCATGTCTACTAAAGAATTCAGAAGCAAGAATTATGTACTAGAACTCAGCACATATATAGCACATTGAGGAGGAAACGATTTTATCACAATTCAGTAGTGTCTTGGCTTCCAATCGTATGCATATGGCCATGACAAACCCCAAGACATGCTAAGACGACGAGCTGAGGGTACCTTTATGTTTCAAATTGTATGAGCGGAGTGACTATAGCAGCGTAAAGCCCAGGCCCAATCGAGAGCATTAATAGGACCACATTTAAATGTTCAAATGTTTGTAAAAAGTTGCTGAGGTCATCGGTCTGTAGACTTTACTTACACTATTTTATACTGAGGACAACTCACACACGCCCATCATAGAGGGAGGACTTGAACCTAAAGAGGGAGTCCAGAGTAAAGCGTTGCAGAGGGCACCGCCATTCCCGGACCGCATTCACCGCCAGCAGCTGCACGTGACGACTTGCCGATGCAGCAGACAGGCGCTGGTTGGTCTCGAAATACGTTCTTTTAGTCTGAGGGAAACATATATACCTCCGGAACAAAGTAAACTGCTCAACATTCTACTCTCCTGATTATTAAAATTGCTACACCACGAAGATAACGTCCCACAAACTCGAAATTTAACCGACAGGAAGAAGATGCTGTGATATGAAAATGATTAGCTTTTCAGAGCATTCAACAAGGTTGGCGCCGTTAGCGACACCTACAACGTACTGACATGAGGAAAAGTTTCCAAACGATTTCTCATACACAAACAGCAGTTGACCGGCGTTGCCTGGTGAAAAGTTGTTGTGATGCCTCGTGTAAGGAGGAGAAATGCGTACCATCACCTATCCGACATTGATAAAGGTTGGATTGTAGCCTATCGCAATTGCAGTTTATCGTATCGCGAAACTGCTGCTCGCTTTGGTCGCGATCCAATGACTGTTAGCAAAATATGGAATTGATGGATTCAGGATAATACGGAACGTCGTGCTGGATCGCAAAGGCTTTGTATCACTAGCAGTCTAGATGACAGGCATCTTATCCGCTTGGCTGTAACCGATCGTGCAGCCACGTCTCGATCCCTGAGTCAACGGATGGGGACGTTTGCAAGACAACAACCATCTGCACGAACAGTTCGACGACGTTTGAAGCAGCATGGACTATCAGCTCGGAGACCATGGCTGACGTTGCATCACAGACAGGAGCGCCTGCGATGGTGTACACAACGACGAACCTGGGTGCACGAATGGCAAAACGTCATTTTTTCGGATGAATCCAAGTTCTGTTTACAGCATCATGAAGGTCGCATCCGAGTTTGGCGACATCGCGGTGAACGCACATTGGAAGCGTGTACTCATAATCGCCATCCTGGCGTATCACCCGGCGTGATGGTATGGGGTGCCATTAGTTACACGTCTCGGTCACCTCTTGTTCGCGTCGACGACAATTTGAATAGTGTCCCTTACATTTCAGATGTGTTACGACTCGTGGCTCTACCCCTCATTCGATCCCTGCAAAACCCTACATTTCAGCAGGATAATGCACGACCGCATGTTGCAGGTCCTGTACGGGCCTTTCCGGACACGGAAAATGTTCGACTTCTGCCCTGGCCAGCACATTCTCCCGATCTCTCACCAACTGAAAATGTCTGGTCAATGGTGGCCGAGCAACTGGCTCGTCACAATAGGCCAGTCACTACTCTTGATGAAATGCGGTATCGTGTTGAAGCTGCATGGGCATCTGTACCTGTACACGCTATCCAAGCTCTGTTTGACTGAATGCCCAGGCGTATCAAGGTCGTTATTACGGCCAGAGGTGGTTGTTCTGGATACTGATTTCTCAAGATTTATGCACCCAAACTGCGTGAAAATATAATCACATGTCAGTTCTAGTATAATATATTTGTCCAATGAACACCCATCTATCATCTGCATTTTTTCTTGGTGTAGCAATTTGAATGGCTAGTAGTGTAAATACACTGACAAACACGCAGAAGGTAACGCAGCAGATATTATCACCGAAATAACATTGCAATAGAAATGTGAACAAAATTAGTCATATGCGTGATGTAAATATTTTTGAAGCAATAGGGTGGGCTTTGATTTTCGCAATTAAAATGATCACGTCTTCTTCGATACTATTTCACAGAAAGTTCTTTTTGCCATCATTTTGCTACAATTTCGTAATCCTCAAATGTTTTATGTATCTTCTTCACCGTCACAGTTTCAGATTTATTTGGAAGTTGTGTCTGGTTTCGGTACTTTTTCTCCATTTTAAACTTTTCGTCTGTGCTTCAAACATTAGAAAACCAACTGATTTAGTTTTCAGAATATGGTTTTCTTACGGTTGAAGCACAGATAGAAAGTTTCAAAGTGGACTAAATGTACAGAAAATATCAACAATTTCCAATTAAATGTGCGACTAGGACCGTGAAGAACAGATAAATAACTATTCAATGAACGTTGCGGATCAATATCCATCTTAATGTGATATCCAGTCCTTTACGGAGAACTTGTTACCACATTGTAGGAAAGTATAATAGCGATACATTTCACAATGGGTATGAATTTCCTTCTTATTTTTTCTGCTATTGCGTCAGTTGCTAGAGGCGGCTGTTTCCATAATCCGGAAAATCAGATTTGCGCGAAATCGCTTCAAACGTTCGATGTCCTACCGGTTTTGGCAGACCTATGTTACCATCATCACAATTTGCACATACTGCCGAAAGTTCATGAGTTTGCAAGTTATACTACATTAGCGGGTAGCCAGGAAAATCAGCATGTCAAGTATAAAAAGACACAAACGAAGAACGCAAGTCTTTTGTGTTTATTTTCCCCATCTACTTTTCCATCAAATAGTCCAGTTTTTCCTATTACGTGGATTGTATATAAAAAGCAGTGTCGTATTCAAGGAGAGTGATTTAAACACAGACACAAAGAAAGCAGTATTAAGAAAAATGGATTGCTCGGAGTGGGATAACGGTTGGAGAGAGTAATGTGATTAACTTGTTTATTAACCAAAAATGTGTGCCTGACTTCGATGCTCTTTGGAAAACGTCACAATCACTAACAGAACAGGAAGTAGTAGTTGCCGTACACTTTACAGTAGTTATCAAAGTGTAGAATGATTTATAAATCTAGCCTGGTCATGTCAAAACTTTATGATGGGTTAGTGTGCTCGTGAGAGACGTTTTAAAACATATTAAAGGTATACATGCGAATTAATATTTCTTTGATCTACTAGACGATGTTGAAAAATGGCTTCGAAGTCGCAGATGTCTCCGAGACGTTTTCACGTAGAAGTAAGACAGAAAACTACCGCAATACTATATATTAAATTTCTGAGAACATACCACGTAACTGAGGTTAACATGTGTTGAACTACATGTCTTGAATGATAATATCCTCTTCTTCCCGGATAACCTTGATACCGATAGTAACAAACCTGGTCTGAGGTTACCAACAGAACTGCGAAGGCGTCATCAAGGCAAGTGAAGTATCGTCATGCTATCTAGCAGCTGTTCCTTAAAAACTTAATGAGGTAATACAACACAGGATATCGGAAGAGGGGATGCCAGAGCTCACATCTATCATTTCTTTTTCTGTTGTCACATTTTCTGTTCCTTATATCTGGAACTGTTGCCGAGAGAGAGAAAGTTCTTTTGCTTGATATAGAGAAGAGTATTGACTCTAGAGGATAATGAACTTTCCTGTTCACTGTTTCAGTGTGGTTTCAAGATCGCATGAAGGAATGCGCAGTTGGAGACCGTCGAAATGAGTTTCCGCAAATTTCTATGTAATTATAATAGTTAGTCATGAGATTACATTCTGAGAAGCATTTCTAGAGTTCTACATTTTTAAATACTGCAGGTATAGAATTTTATGTTGTATATAACGCTGTGTAAAGAACCATATTGTAGAGCAGTTGTGCATCATCTTATACACAAACGGAAGGAGGTGTTATACCATGGAGCATTCCAAGTAAATATCTTCAATGGTTTTGGGTGCCAAGATAGTAAGACGTAGGGTGTCATCATATGCCACTCCGTTCTACTTAGAGAGCATCAAAGCACTTGGTCGTTGAGAAAGCCTGAAGTCCAGTGAAGGCTGACGGTTAATTTCTACTTTGCGTCCACCGCGCGGGAATGGCCGCGAGGCCAAACTACGGACTGCTCGGCAGCTCCGTCAGGCATGGGTCTATGTGTTGTCCTTAGCATAACTTAGTTTAATGGTGCTTGTACATTTTATTACCATAAATAAAGCGAGAGTTAAAGAAAAAAACTACACATAGATCTTGCCAAAAGCGGAGAAGCGATTGTTGGTGTTGTATCTCTAAGGGGCATCCTGGTATGCTCTCTGTGTGAGGCACCCCTCGGGATCTTTGTGAGCCGCAGCACATGATTTGCGTACGTGCAACACTGTGTTGTATGTAGGCGTGGAGACTTTCATGTATCGCCAGAGTTCGATGAAACGTCTGCATTTTATTTAAATGTGATTTGCTTAGTAATTTTGTAGAGCAGATGTAAGTCTCTGGACCCTTAGGTTTGCAATCATTTGAACTTCATCTTCTACTCTGCTTTTACAAGCACTTCCACCGACCGCTATTTAGTCTTCCGCTTCGGAAGCAAAATTGGCGAAGAAAGGAAGACAAGGATTTAACGTCCTGTCGTCAAAGCGTAAGAGACGAAGCGCAAACTCGGATTGATTTTGTTAACTGTGGGCAGGAAATCAGCCGAGTCCTTTCATAGGAATCATCCACCGTTTTTTGTAGTGAATAATGGAAATTACAGAAAACCTAAAAAAGAAAAGAAAAAAAGGTCAAATATTTGGAAATCTAATGGACATAACTACGTTGGGCAATAGTCTCTAGGCTTACAAACTACTTAAAGTAAGTTATGCTATGGACAACGTTGAGGGGGGGGGGGGGAGGGGACTCGAACCTCCGGCGCCGAGCAACCGCGTGCTCAGCAGCGAATTGGCCGCGGTGGAATAACTCTGCGCACTAAGGCGTCTTGCAGCGGTGGGCGCGGCCGTTCGTCGTCGGAGGCTAGAGTCCTTTCTTTCGCGGGCATGGGTGTGTGTGTATGTACTTCTTAGTATAAGTTGAAGTTGTTTGTAAGTTTATGGACCAATGACCACCTCATTAGGTTCTGTAACTTTACAAACATTTGAACATTTAAGATTACCTGACATAGTTGGGTCTGGGGGCGATCTAATCGTTTTATAGTTTTCAAAATGACAAGCCAAGGTCGCACACTAACCATTTATTAAATGACGACCGGTTTCGATGCACTGTGTCACCATCATCTGGTCACATATATGTTATAATCTGGTCATCTTGTTAAAAAATTGGGTATAAAATAATAACAACATTGCACTTAGTCACTATATAAAAATACGTAAGTAAAAAGAAACCTTATGTATTTGTTTATATAGTGACTAAGTGCAATGTTGCACTTGTTATTTTATACCAATTTTTTTTTTTAACAAGGTGACCAGATTATAAAACATATGTGACCAGATGATGGTGACACAGTGCACCGAAACCAGTCGTCATTTAATGAATTGTTAGGCTGCGATCTTGGCTTGTCATTTTGAAAACTATTTGAACATTTGTAGAACGCTCGGCCACTCCACCGCGGGTCAGAAATCCTAAATACGGATGGTCGGAGGCAGATTAGAACAACCGTAGCGATTCCAATGTGCAAACCAATGCGCCACCATTGTGCTGCCAAGGCGAGCTGCGCAGGGTGACACGCTGCTTCGGGGACGACGACATAGTACTGAAGTTTCTCCTTAAAAATCTCTCTTGGCCGTTAGCTCGCCTTGATATTTTTTTTTCTTTTATTTTTACTTTATTTTTAGGGGCTCAAAGCTACATGGTCATAAGCGCCAATGACGAAATATTTCCTTTACCATTTTAGTGTGGTTAAAAAAAAAAAAAAAAGAAAAAGAAAAAAAAAAGACGCGATCAACAGAGCACGGGTTATCGGCTAAAACATCAGACAAATCAGACGGAGACGAAACAACGGACACTGTACCAGAAGATGGTGCACAGTCTACAGTTCGGAACAGTGGCCGCAAAGTGGGGCACGATCGTAACATAGTAAGTGGCGGTGGCTAAAGCGACGGTGTCCTATGCGCAGGCGAGCTATTATGACCTCCTCGCTTTGAGAGGGCCGTGGGGAAGTATACCATGGAAAAGGGAGGGGTTTGATCTCCCGCAGTTTGTTGTCTTGAAGGGAAGACCAATGCGAATACCAGAGCGATCCGGAGACTACAGCACGGAGTTCTTCCGACGGAACACTCCAGCATGGCCAGGAACCCACAGTAGCATCACTGTCGTCCGCTGACCGTCAGCGAGTGGAGGCATTTCTGAATCTGCTGTATTATGGGGTGGACTGCATATAGAGCGCAGAGGCTCTGAAGAGCACTCAGTGAATCCGAGCAGATGACACCTTGAGAAGGCGTGTGGTGTCTAAGGTGCTGGGTGGCCTGATACAGAGCAAAGAGCTCCGCAGTGAAGATCGAGCACTGGTCAGGCAGACGATATTGGAAGGATTCATCGCCGAGTACCACGGCACACCCAACACCATCGTTGGTCTTCGAACCTTCGGTGTAGAGGAAAATACGATCGGAAAGTTGTGTACGGAGTGCAAGAAACTCGTTGCGGTAGACCGGTCCAGGAGAAGTGTCCTTGGGAAGTGAGTGTAGTTTAAAGTTGACACGTATCTCCGGATAGAGCCATGGTGGGAAGGAGCCAACACCCATCGGGAATATGGCAGGGGGCGCAAAGTCTAGTGCCGAAGCAACGTACGAAAGTTGACTTCAAGTGGTAATAGAGATGATGGACGCGATGCAAATAGTCGTTGAAGTTGTCAAGAAAGTCAGCATGCGTTGGGTGGCCACGCATAGATGACAACCGGCTTGCATATCGACTGAGTAGGACGTCCCTCCGGTAGGATAGCGGTAATTTAGCGGCTTCAGCGTATAGACTTTCCACCGGACTGGTATAGAAGGTTCCCGATGCTAAACGGATCCCTTTATGTTGTATCGTGTTGAGACGGCGTAAAGTTGACGGTCGGGCATCGGCTTGATAGTGGTAGAACGTAACGAATAATACAGACGCTGTTTAGAGCTACAAGACACCTTAGGGGCTCAGTGATACCTGCATTGTTGGCAATATCCCAACTAGATTGTAGTGCCAGCATGAATTAATGTATTTTGTAAGGTTTTACTGATGTAATCTAAGTGTGAGCTCCACCTAATATGGTGTCTGGTGAAAGTGTTGTGTGTCGTCGTCACTTCAACAGCTGAACCGTAGAACTGGCACCAGTTGCATTATTTCTTCTTTGATCCACAGAAATGTGCCTCCGCATTACCACAAAAAACATTAACAATAGAGTACAATCAACAACGACAACAAAATGTTATGGAGCAACTAATACCCAAAGAAGAGGACGCAACACGTGATGGTAGATAGCTCTGTACTCCTACTTATGAAGCCGTTGGTCACTGCCGCTGACGATTTAATGTAGTTTACATTAGTATGGAATGGAAATAGAAACTGTCACAACGTCGGTGTTGAAAACAGCATCGGCAGCATCGTCGATGCAGACAGAGCGATATCATTATTTGAAAATTAAAAAGAGACACTGCCTTTTAATTTTCCAAATAGGTTCAGCCCAGTTACATACAATTTAGAGGAACTGCTGAATACTACAATCTGCGTGAGTTGCCGGTTTATCAGCTAATCTGATAGGATTTCGGTGTCTGAATTACTGGATTATTCGGTCCTTTGATATGAAAACAATTTCTCTCATGTAATCCCTAACTGGTTTTACGTTTTCACCAGGGCTATTGGTTTGTAAAACATAAATTCTGAACAAAGAGATAGTAAAACTAAAGTTGATCTCATGTAGAATCCACCTGGACGTTTTGTCACTACTTTATATTGAAAGTCTGAAGAAATCACATTTACCTCGCCCATGCCTCATTTGTTCCTGCCTCCAGGGAAATAACAAAACAGGGATTTATTGGAGGCAGGCACTGTCTGGCGTTTTGGGACGATATCTGTCATGGGAGCTATGAGTTATTACTGCGCCCTGAAAACAGACATCAGTTTTCAGCCTCTGTATTTTATTTTCAGTACTCGAAAGGCAATACAGGTCGTTACAGCTCTGATGATCGAATGTTCTGCTGGTCGCCTTGCGGAGAGATTAATCCTTTTTCATTACGTAGAGTGAACACATTCATCAACTGAAATACAGGCAAAAGAAAACGTTTCTGTGCATTTTCCGTCCATGCGTTTCCTGTCACCTTACTCCACCATCCGCCGACTCTGAAACCTCTGTATATATCAATAACGTTGTTTTTGTGGACTACAGTCGAAATGTATTTAGAACAAATGAACCTTCTGCCAGCAGCTGTACGAAATTTTTATTTATTTAGTCTTTACAGATTTCGGTACTGTTTGTCATCAAGAGGAGATTATGAAAGACATTGTACATTAATAATCACAAGAATTCAATTCTACCAAATAAGGAACCATCAGAATAAAAATAAAAATTGTGACTAGTCCTTCATCGTACATATTATGATGTACATTAGTAGCAGTTGCCCTAATGTTCCTAACATGGTGCTCATATACAGTTAAAAACATTGATATGTAGTCAGATTGATAAGTAACTGTTACTAGTGACCAAGTAATACGCGAAATTAAGAAGTACCTTTAACCCAAATGCCATATTGTATAGAACGTATTCACAAAAAGTCATATTTATGTCACAAAATATGATATTTTACTTTAAAAAATGGAAACCCTACAAATTGTGATATTACATCAATTTTCGCGAAGTAATCATAAAGTTAATGCCAAGCCTTCCTGAAATAAGCATCGTCTAGGTATATACAGCCTTAGCAGACCCAGTAACAGTTGAAAATATTGCAAAAAGATGTTTTTCAACTGGTATGGCCTAGTTTTATTACAGAATGAAACTCACACTATTTACATCAAATATAATAATATAAAACTAAAGTAAGCATTTCCTAGCTCCCTCCAGGCCAAAGAGACCTACTATCAGAAAAAAGTTTTGCTTACAGAGTTGAAATTTATGGCGGTATGGCCTAGTCTTTTAGAGGATGAAATACACGCTACAAATCATTATATTTATATCAAATATCTTAAAATAATGGTAAAGAAAACAACCCCTAGCTACGTCCATGCCTAACTGACCTAATAATATTTGAAATCGTTGTAAATAGTTGTGATAATCTAACGAAAACGTAAGGATTATACAAGCTGTCGAGACAAGAATAGGGCATTGATTATGTTATATGTAATTGATTCCTATTGAAACGTATTTATTACGGCGAATGACAGATTTTTATATCAGAAAACGTCATGTTAATTGTCAAAACAACACATCCGAATTGTGAGAAACTAATCTTTGTCTCCGATATAACCACAGGAAATCCAAGTTACCTAAAATGTTAAAATAACAAGGATGGACCTGAAGGAAGGAAGATGACAAACATCTAACTGCAAGCAGCACTAACTGAGTTGTGACTTGCAATCTAAAGGCGACTACTGCCTAATATTAGTATTACAAATCAAGCAAATCGACAATTTGTATTTTATATGTACAATGAACGGTTTAAAACCCTACAGGACCCTACGTTAACTACCTTTTGCAGCTAATATGCTGGATGTAGCCTTAAAGAAACATCGTCTTCTACGTGAATCCATGGTAAATTATTAACTAACGTCCAGTACCTCAAAGTAAATAAGCCAATGCTAGTTCCATGCCCAATAACACACTTATATTAAAAATGTGTGCTAAAATCGTTTTCTCCATAAAACAAAACCTAGCGTATACTGCTTTGTAAACTACATAAAACACACACTTCTGGTCCTTGAGTCCATAAATAATACCAATGAAGCAAGGGAACGATGACGTTATCATCAATTTTTCTGATAATTCACAGGTCAGATAACACTTAAAACCCAGGAATTCGGATGTGAGCTCCTGACAGCCATTGTGCGTAATGTATGTGGG
This sequence comes from Locusta migratoria, assembly GCA_026315105.1. Classification (NCBI taxonomy): domain Eukaryota; kingdom Metazoa; phylum Arthropoda; class Insecta; order Orthoptera; family Acrididae; genus Locusta; species Locusta migratoria. Next base: position 272,621,435 of record CM048744.1, on the reverse strand, counting down.
TGTTGCTTCTGTTACTGTAATAATCTGGAAACTTCACTTCTTACATAACATACGGCGGTCTTCGAGGTATTTCTTAACGGTCGAACATAGCATATCTTCGTGCATTCAGCTAAATTTCTTCGTTACATATTTGTTTATTGGTACTGAGTAGCAGTGTGCCCGGTAATAGTTAAAGCAGACGATGTGCTTCACATTAAATTTACTGCAAATATTCTCAAAAATGCAGCTTCATCTGAGAAGTATATCGCTGAGAGGCCTTGTAAGTGAATATTTTTTTTTCAGGACGAGGTGATATTCCAGCGACAGTTTATTACATGTGTTCCTTGTGTGTGTGTGTGTGTGTGTGTGTGTGTGTGTGTGTGTGTGTTTTCAGCACTTACAGCATTTAAGCTGTTTCCTAATTTTTGTACAACCAATCTTACCCGTATAATAGACTATCGATGACAATTTGTATACGTAGCCTAAAGTAGAAAGGCAATAAAGAAACATGATGAAGCTGTGTTTATTTGCGGTGGAGTTTTGTAGAGTGTTTCATGTAGTTAAAGAAAAGGTCAAATGTTTGTTAAGCTTATGGGACTTAACTGCGGGGTCATCAGTCCCTAAACTTACAAACTACTTATGAACTAACTAAGACTAAAAACAACACAAACATCCATGCCTGAGGGACGATTGGATCCTGCGACAGGGAACGGCCTCGCGCACTGGAGCATAGAGCCTCGGCTACTCCGCCACGGCCCTTCTTAGATTAAACGAAAGTCGGATGCTATTTTTATTATTTTCTTTAATCCGATTGTGTGGCAGCCGTTGGTGAATATAAAACGGAATATTAAGATTCACACATACTTTCCTAATGTAAATACACAGCAGAGATGAGGTACCAAGAATACTGTTTAATACAATCCGGATCACGTTCAGATTCCCGTAATCAAACATAAATCTGAATATTTATTTCCTAATCATTATTATTATTTTCCTTTTTTAAAAAAAAAAAAAAAAAAAAAAAAAAAAAGTTCGTGTCATCAGTACTTCCAAAATAATATCTCCACAATTCGGCACAGTTCGTGGTAATTTTACGATATAACATAACAATATTTTTCGATTCTATGTCCCTTAGACCTGCCTTTGACGTTTGTTGAAATCTCCACCTAAAACTATAACATTAGTAGAAAATCAGCAGGATACGTTTTCCCTCAGGTGTTCCGGCAGTACTGCTGATGAACCAGGTGGTCTACAAAACATCCAATAACAATGTATGAGCCACATTTCTCGTTTTCACCAAAATTATTTCACATTCGGCGTTGGTACTAATTTCGCTCAATAAAATAGTATTCTTTATCGCTATAAACACGCTTCCACCTTCAGCGTCCGACCTTTTCCTGTGGTGTACGTTGCAGTTTTGAGTTTAGGATTTCATAACTATTTACATCTGGCTTGAGCCTGCTTTTCGTCTCCAGAACTATGTAGGCATTGTGACTATCGAAAAGTGAAAGTAGCTCTGACATCTTTCCATAGGCGCTTTTATAGTTACTTTTCACTGTGTTATTCTTTTCTTTCTATGTTATATTCTGCCGAGTGGCGTGACCGGAATCAGTAAGCGTCTTAACGGGCCTGTAGAGGGATTTCTCTAAACTAAAAAACCCACAAGTGCACTCCACATATACTCCGCTACCCTAGTAGCAGCTTTCTGTTCGTAGTGTACGCGTAACTAATTCAGTGGAATACTACATTTCCCCAACCGATAGTGGAGGTCAAGAAATTTGCACCCAAGATCATCACAGCATCATATGAGCCTTTGGTTTAAGCCTTCCACTCAGCTCCAAACCAGGGGACCGAGATCGATTCTGAGAACGATGCTGCAAATCCGTAGCTCCGCTTCAACTCTGCGAGCAAGGCTAGTATTTTTTTTTTTTTTTTTTTTTTTCACCAAATTCGCGAGGCGCCTATGACATCTGAACCAAGGCGGCAGGAGTGACTGGTGCCGACACGAATTAGCATCTACAGCCGGGTGCACCCAGTGCTCCCTCCACATCTCGTATGAGCCCCCCCCCCATCTTCCCCTCCTTCTTTCATTCTTTCCTGACCTTGCGCTATTTCCCTAAGGGGCTCCATCACTAGCCTAAAGCCGGCGGCACACGGAGCGTGTGTCTGAACGTGTGTGGTCAACGTGGCGAGTCCACCGTGCGGCTGAACGCTCGGAGACGGCGCGACTTGCGCATACGAGATGTGTGCCTCAACGAGCTACACGCGACCGCAGCGCGCTCCAGAGACAGTTGTCGACGGTATCAGTTGCTGGAATCTCACTGCTTACCAAATCAAAAGAGTGGAATTCCTGCTTTATCTCTATTGAATTGCTTATTTCCGCGCTTGTGCTTATGTTCGTTATGTTCTGTGATAGTCCTAAATAAGTAACAACAAAATACCTATGAACATAAGACTCTTATAAAAGTTGCATTTGTGTCAATAAGTGCAGCGAATAATAAAAGTTTCACGACAAACTGTACGATTTAGAATTAGAATAGGCCTTTACAACACAAAGATTATTGCAAGAGTCTCGCTTTTTAGTAAATCTTAAAAGATCATGTTTCCACGGTCGATGTTACTATTCAGTAGAAGAATGTTAAGAACGTGTAAAATGCAATACGTGAAACAATAAGTGCTATTTCACTCTAAGTGAGGTGTAAACTGTCTTGTTCATAACACGAATCCACAAACTCACTCCTCAGAGGGTGCTCACTTAGTTTTACATAGCATCGAATATTATGCAGTATACTTCTAAGAAATTTATAGGAAAATCTTTGAGTCTATCAGAAAACCGAATAAAAGAAGAAAAATTTTTGCTTATGTGGAGCCTTGAACCAACACGGCAACCTCTTTTAACTTCATAGGCCACGACTTACCACCTACGCTACAGCCATGTACATTACCAATATATCCTCACATAGGGTATTAGACGTGTCGTATATGCTACTGGGTGATATGTTGGTTGTTGACATGTAATTACAACAAATGATACAAAGAACTATTCGTGTTGACAGATCTTCAGTCTGTCTTGCCTTGAAACGGCAGATTACTGAAATACGGAAATTTTTTAACCACGTATAAGACGTTACCAGTCATTTATTCCAACAAATAGTACCTTAATGGCCGGTTTACGAGAGAATCTCAATGTACTCAGTTACTTTTACTTGCTTTGAAAAGTCATATATTCATAAGACCTAAGTTATATACTTACAAACCACGAAATACGACGGCCAACATGGCGTCTTAGTCTCTCTTCCGATTAGAGCTGCCCCCTCCCCAGATTGTCACGTGGTGTGACGTCGGGGGCGACCTCTCACCTTACTGGTGATCGTTCAGACGCTCGTTGAGAATGTCTGACATGCTTGATGTTGCCCCACAGGTTGGGAACGCCTCGCCAACGTGCGGTTCGCACGTTGAGACGTCAGAAACTCGCCACGTTGGACACACTTCTTCAGATACACGCTCCGTGTGCCGATGGCTTTACATTGGACAATGACAAGCAACACACCCTCTGCTGTGTCCGGACGTCTCGTAAAGGAGTGGCCGCCGCAACAACAGGCCTTTTGAGCAGAAACCGACTCAGACCGACACTATGAAAGTAAACTAAAACAAGAGAAACATGTAGCACTTTCCCATCAAATAAAAGGTGGAAGACTTCATACTATTATGGCCAGGCAAGGTGCTAAAAGTTTTCTATGCCAGTTTGTGGAAAGCGCCGGGCCATTAACACTTAGGCAAATCAAAAATCTTCAAATGTTTGTTGTGCTTATGGGACTTAACTGCGGCGTCATCAATCTTACAAACTACTTATGAACTTCCTTACACTAAAGACAGCACAAACATCCTTGCCCGAAGAGGGATTCTAGCCTCCGACGGGGAACAGCCTCGCGCTTCTTAGCATAGCGCCTCAATGCGTTCGGCCACTCCGCCGCGGCAACACTTAGCCCTTTCATTTACTATTTTGATTTGTATTTTTCATTTTCTCCTTGTTTATATTGATTACTGCATCACGTTAGAAGTTAGGGAAGAGCAAGTTTCAGAATAATGAAGTGGAAGTTTTTTAGTATGCGAAGTAAAAAATGATATTTTGCAAGTGATGCGCTTATATGTTATTTTTTATTCAATACAATTGATTTGTGTCAATTTTTAACATGCTGCCATTGCTGTCTGTAGAACTATTTCAGAAAATGTAATGTTTTTATATTCCCACATCAACTTGACCTACGACATCTGTGAGGCCAAATTTATGAGGTTGCGTTACTAAAAACGACGAGTGTTATAACGGACTGAGTTGCTTTACAATTCCTAGTGTATTAACTTCAACATCTACGTCTACATGAGATACTCTGCAAATCACATTTAAGTAACTGGCAGAGGGTTCATCAACCACCTTTATACTATTCATCTGCCATTCCATTCCATGATCACTTACACCTATGCAGGTGGAAGACAACAATATATCTTAGCATTCGGTGATGAATATTGGCGATTGGAGTTTCGTAAGTAGACCATGCCGCAGCGATAAACGCGGTTGTTGTAATGATTTCCATCTCAGAGTCTGTATCTTCCGTGACACTATCTCCCCTGTATCGTGAGAACACAAAACGGGTTGCCCTTCTTTGGACTCTTTCGATGGCTTCCCTGAAACCCACTTTGGCTGCAATACTACTAAAGAGGACGGACAAGCGTGGTGTATGCAGTCTCTTTAGTAGTTCTATTGCATCTTTTAAGCCTTCTGCCAATAAAACACCGAAATATTCATGCTACCAACTGTTTGTGTTGTTTATTTGCTTCGTCTCCCTTGATGAAAGCGATTTAGAAAGCTGTCTTTAGCGTCAATGTCATCAGTAGCATCACCATTGATATCTGTTGGTGAAGGTATTGTGATTCCCGCTAGTGTCCTTCACACATGACCAGAATTTCTCTGGATTTTCTACCAAATTTAGAGGCGGAGTTTCGTTGTCGAAATTATTACAAATTACTCTCATTGAAGTCCATACTAAGTTTCGGGTTTCTGTAAAAGATTGTCAGTCTTGGGGACTTTGTGTCTGTTTAAATCTGGTATGCTTTCATGCTGCTACAACAAATACCTAAACTGATTTGTCTACCACGGGGGTTCAAGTTAGCATGCAACTCAACTGCAAAGGATACCGCCGATCGTAGACAGCCAAACTTATTCATACAATCACAGGCAGAATTCAGTAACAAATCAAATGTTCAAATGTTTGTAGGGCTTATGGGACTTAACTACGGGTTCATCAGTCCCTAAACTTGCAAACTACTTATAAACGGCATAAATATCAATGCCATATGGGGGATTCGAACCCCAGACCGTAGTGGCCGTGCAGACCGTGACTGGCGCGCCGCAGTCCCCTCGGCCACCGCGGCCGGCCGGATTTCAGTAACGCACAACCATATATATATACTGCCGTCTCTTTCTGCTTATTCTACGGAGTGGTACATAAGTCCAGGCACCGATGCCCTTAGTAGTTTGTCCCTTAGTTAGAAAAACTTTGAACTGAATTTGTTGCATGTTAGTGTCGTGAAAACTCAGAAATTGCTTCACCCATTTAAGTAATATTTTTCTTTGTTTTGCTCGTTTTAATGTAGGGATGGTTTGGAAAAAAATCGGATTAGATTCGTATTTTATGTGCTGCGATGTCGCTCATACAGCAATGAATCATTTAACACTTCACCTTCAAAACACAGAGGAACGGCGCCGTGCACATAACTGGCACAGTGCATGGCGGAGGGTACAGACTTCGACACCAGTCTACAGTTTTATTCCGATCTTAGTGAAATTTTGCACACTTAACTTCAAAGGAAAAGTATCATCACTGACTACATAGAATTTCGTATAGTCCATTGAGGAAGATACTTCTACGCCGTGATAGTTCGCAGATATGTTTTCCGTGAACAGGGGAGGTAGAAGGTAAACGGAGAAAAGGGACAGGAGGAGACTGGCAGAGAGCGGGGGTAGTTAATGAGAGAGAGATGGATGTATACAGGGGTAGTGGGTAGGAAGAGGAGAGTGCTAAGACGACACAGAGGAAGGTAAGGAATAGGCATAGGGGAAGTGATGGGCGGAGAGATAGGGGAGGTGGAGTGTAGGGTGTATACACGAGGGTCTATTTCTATCCGCGGCAGCGCTATGATCGCCGTTCCGAGCATCCGCGACAGTTACTCTGACTCAAGGAGAAGACATGGACGCCACTTTCAGATCGCTGCTTTTTAGTGGTTATTTATAATGCCAGCTGTAACTGAAAATACCGCCGCGTATGAAATCAAATGAAATCAAATCTGTGATTCGTTTTCCAAATGGAAAGAAAGTTAAACCAAAGGAAATCCATCGGCAAATCTGCGAGGTCTACAGACAATGCTATGAGTGATTCAGTGGTTAGAAGATGGGTCACACTGTTCAGTGAAGGACGTGATCAAGTGCACGACGAAGGACGAAGTGGACGCCTATCTGTGATCACTGATGAACTGGTTCACACACTTGAAGAGAAGGTTAAGCACAACCGTAAGTTCACACTTAGAGTCCTTGCTATGGAAGATCCGCAAATCTCACGATCACTGATTCATGAAATTGTTACTGAAAAAAATGAAATTGCGAAAACTTTCCTCATGTTGGGTACCCAAATTTCTTAGTGAACCACACAATAAAACAACGGATGGACAGTGCACTTCAGTTTTTGACACGCTACAGTGAAGAAGGCGATGCTTTTCTTTCTCGGATAGTCACGGGGGATGAAATTTGGGTATCGTACGACAACCCTGAAACAAAATGGCAATCAATGGAATAGAGGCGCACTTCATCCCCAACGAAGGTTAAGCGTAAGAAAATCTTCACACCTAGAAAAGTCATTTGCACCGGTTTTTGGGACAGAAAGGACTTTTGCTGATTTATTTCTAACCACGAGGCTAAACAATCATTGCATGTGGTTACTGGGAGACAATTGAGAAATTGCTCCGCGAGATACAAGCGCCGAGTATTGCTGTCGAAAGGTGTTCTTTTCCCCCGCGATAATGCCCATCCTCACAAAGTCAATGTCACCAAACCACTCTTACTTAAAATCTGTTACAAGGCAGCGGCAGCCATCTATGAAGAAGGCATACAAAAAATTGTGCCACGCTTTGACAAGCGCCTACGAAATTGCGGAAGCTATATAGAAAAGTAGCTTAACAGCTGTAAAGTTTTGTGCAATAAATATGTCGTCTGTATCTGTACATGTTTGTTTTATATAACCAAACGGAAATTACTTGGTGACATACCTCGTCTTTAGGAAGTGAGAACCATTCAAAAATGTTGAAATGTTTGTAAAGCTATTGGACCAAACAACTGCAGTCATCAGTCTCCAGGCTTACAAACTACTTAAATAAACTTAAAGATAACACACACACAGCCAGGCCTGAGGGAGGACTCGAACCTCCGGCGGAAGCAGCGACGCAGTCCCTTACAACGTGCCTAGAACCGCTTGGCTATACCCGCGCGGCTGCGAAGCATCGCCGGATTGGCTAGTGTAGTATATTTCTATCGAACAGTGAAGTGAATGCTTATTTATTCTTCCAAATACGCACTATTGCTTCCTCTGGTGCCTACCTTTTATACTAATTGATGCCATGTTAGAGTATAAACCTACGTTATCTCTGTTAATGTACTTTACACAAATAAACAGAAACTGTGATTTGTTCTTTCAGACATTACGATGTCCAACGATTAGGTTAAATAATATAAAATGGTACGTAATGAGCAAGATGAATAAATGCATAAATTTTTAAAACAATATAATATATTCCAGGTTTTAACTGTTGAAGAATGACGTAATTAAAAGAGAAACCAGTGAAGCGAGAGTAAATCTTCCCCCACGTGGTTGCGGATTCTTACGACGGTCTTTAATAACTGGAATAATGTTGCGAGTTCCTGCTAAGTGACTTCAAGCAGCTGGACAAACATCTCGATATTTCCAGTGTCGTCTTCTCCCACACTCTGTTTACATTGTGCGCAGCAGAAATGTGAATGGCGGGTTCTCGGGAACCGTATCGATGCCCTTTTATCAGTGTCTGTTTTGAAACAGCCGGCGCTGGGATTCTTACCAAAATGTCTCAGAAGTGTACTTTCATTTACGAGAGAACGTATACATACAATAAGAGCTGAAAAATGTAAACTCTTTATGAAAAAAAGCATTTTACTTCATTGCAGTAAATAAACTTTTTCTCAGAATTTAATTTTACGTCTTCTTTTTCTGTAAGCATTTCTTCAGTTGTGATATGTATTCCTGTCTCATATTTCTTAATTTGATACCAACATCTCATTTTCCCGTTGCTTTGTTCTACAGAGGTACAGCTATTTTCATAATCATGTGACGGTTTCTAACCAGAATGTATGCTAAAACATGGCAAAATAATGTCAGCTGCCGGCGTTGGCCACTATCTCCATCTTTTTCTCCCTATCCGCCCTCCGCCGCAGTGTCTTTCCATTCCAGTTGAATCGGCAGAGAATTTCTGGCGGCAGCTTCGTTTTCACGCAGCTCAATGACTACACTTTCTCCGAAATGTATCGCAAATAGAATTACTAGTGAGGACGTATGCCAAATGCCGCGGTTTTACTACAAAAATGGAGAGTGATAAATTTCTTTCATTTCATAATTTTGCTATGAATTTGACCGACTAAAAATTTCGTACAGGTTTGAAATCATGTGTACATTTTACTGCAAGTCGGCAAGTATTGTCATTCTGAAACAGCGGACGATTACACTCACGCGTCGCATAATGTGGCAGTTTCTCGAAAGTGTTTTCTGAACTATGCGCCAACGGTGGTTCTTACCCTCACAACTATTGTTATCTGACGGTAAAGAATATCATAGCATCGGGGGTCATGTGGAACGTATGCAGATCCACACTCCTTATAATAAGTTATGCTGTACCTCGTATACTCACTCGTGGAATAAACAACATAACTATGCAAAATAATAACAAACTGTCTTCTGAAGAGATTAAAAAATCTTTTTAATAAAACTATGCCGGTCAGTTGTATCATCGCGAGAATGCACTTACCTTGCATTTACAAATGTTCGTCTAACTGAATCTTGCCCTCGGTGCATGTTGCAGTGAGCAGATTCCTTTATCAGTGCTGGGATAGCCTGCTCACAAGCCTGCCACTCGGCACAGTTAGGCTTCCGAATATTATGCCAAAAGAAGATGTACTCAGAAAACCAGACACCACATTACGATGTTATAAAGTGAAATAAGGACAGTTACATAATACACTGTAACCACAATGTTGAAGTTTGCAAACGAATTCAACGGAAAAAGTTGGACGCTTTTCGCCATGTTCCGGTGGTTCGCCTGGCGAGCGGACAACCCGCAACGCAAGGAAGTAGTGCACGGATGCATACCAGAGCAGCGTCTAGCGCGGCTGCGGTTCCTTAGGCACTATTCACAGGGGGATACGGAAATTGTGTCTCCAGCTACCTGACGACTAGGAGACTAGGAAACTGTACTACACGAGTAGCCGATCACATACACACAGGCACGACTCGAATATTCCGTACTGTCTAGTCGCTTGCGGTGTGAAAGAAAATTAAATCAGTTTCATTGCCTCAGCATGACGTAGGCGCATTTTTTGTTTACTGTGCTGCCTACAGTACAATATATAGTAACTCTAGTAGTGACGATGATATTATAGTAGTTTTATTATTACCACCAGTACATGCAGACAGGCCTGAAATTTCTGTCAATTTTTAATAGCTAGCTCAATATTTCTAATATTCGAAAGGAAAAATGGGAGGCATATGCATGATAGAACTGAGGTACATTTTGTCGCACTACATATGCTATGAACTGTTGTGTGATTTCTCTAAGCATCCTCTACTTCCTACTATTATCTATTCCATGTACCACACGTTTCTCGTTTTCAATTGTACAAATATTGTCATAGTTATATAAAATTCACAAGCGGAAATTTGTAGGTCTAGGCTATCTGTTGGACTGCACAGACATTTGCATCTTCTACCAACTGCCGGTATGGAATACAGCGTTGAAGCTTCGCGATTGATGATGGAATCATCAAAGCCAAGTTCGAAGACAATATTACTACAAAGCAGACTCAATATGCATCAATACCAACTGTATATTCCAACCATCGGGAAGACATGTACGAAAGTATGTAGCTTCATCCTGAAAAAGTATACGCTTTTCAGAGTGCAATTTGTGCAGATGTAAAAGAATCATTATTGTATTGTGATTGCAGAACATATACACAAACTACCTCTGGTTTATTGACGACTGGGGTGGCTGATGAAGGAGGCAGTACTGCATGCAAAAAAAACGTACAGTTGGTCTCGGGTGACAACGTTAACATTACACCGCCCCATGTAAAGCTAAAACTAAATACGAATCAGTTAAATGAACAAGGCCAAGATTCAAATCGGTTTTGGCGGTTGATGATCGAATCAACAAAGACAAATGGCTTTTTGTGTACAAAACGGAGATCACTTACGCGAAAGAGAAGGAAGGTATGATAATAGTTAATTAATAAGGCATATTATTTCTGATTTCGGAATGATGTTGAAGTGGCATTCAAGTCAGTCGAAGGCAGTTTCTTGCAAATTACCAATCTGCTGACTGCGTGTTGTGCGAGGGTAGGTCAACGCGCGGGCCTCTTTAACGTCTTCTCTACATCTACGAGAACGTAGAGGGATGATCGTGGAGAACGTTTTCATCAGAACATCGTGGTGTCTTCTAAGCCAGTTGACTGAGTACAGAATATTTTGTTGAGTAATGGTAATTCCGAGCCAAATGACAAATTTCTAGCACATACATGAGTATACAGCTGCGATAAATTCAAATTTTATGTAACAGTATATTAATGTGTATTTATAATGACACCATGCTCCCTGAAGGGCTGTTCATAAATCCGTAATACTAGGGGGTGGAGACCTCTTCTGAACAGCACGTTGCAAAGCATCCCAGATGTGCTCAATAATGTTCATGTCTGGGGAGTTTGGTGGGCACTGGAGGCGCTAAAACTCAGAAGAGTGTTCTTGGAGCCACCGTGTAGCGATTCTGTACGTATGGGGTGTCGCATTGTCCTGCTCGAATTTCCTAAATCCGTCGGAATGCACAAGGGACATGAATGAATGGAAGTCATCAGCCAGCATGCAAACGTACCTATCAGAATCGTGTCTAGACGAGCAGGGATACCATATAACTGCAACTGCACATGCTCCACACCATTATAGGAAAGTCCCTGGACTGATGACGTTTTCATAGCCGTATTCCTACATTCAAAAATGTTCAAATGTTTGTGTATCTTATGGGGCTTAACTACGGGGTCATCAGTCCTTAAACATACAAACTACTTACGAACTAGCTAACACTAAGGCACAAATATCCATGCCCTAGGGGGGATTCGAACCCCCGAACGTAGTGGCTGGGCAGACCGCGACTGGAGAGCCTCAGTCCCCTCGGCCACCACGGCCAGCTATTCCTACATCAGATCTGGATATGTCAGCAGCTACAGTTTTTTCTTAGTGAATTTTAGATTCTAGAAAGATATAAAAAAGCCAAGATCGCTGATCATCAATTTTTATTTAAGACGGCCGGTTTCGCTGAACTATGTCAGCATCATCTGGTCCAATAAAATCATTTTACAAGGAACTAATCTTGTAATGTCAATCAGTTGGAGTTTGCTAATGTCACTCACTGTGATAATTATGTTTTATTATAATGACATAGTGCATCTACGCACTGTAAATTATGTTATATAACAACTGATTGACAATACAAGATTATTGCCTTGTAAAACGATTTTATTGGACCAGATAATGCTTACATAGTTCAGTGAAACCGGTCGTCTTAAATAAAAATTTATGATCAGCGATCTTGGCTTTTTTATATCTTTCTACAATAGAAACATAAACCAACTCAATTTTACATTCGTTATATTATTTATGACGGCTTCTAAACTCCATGTTCAGTGGCCGTCTGAACAAGATGTACCTTTCTACAAGGAAAATGGTTTTAGACAGCTTCACGGGGGCCTCCTCCATTGTTCGGTTCGTGTTACCACTCTTTTAATGTTTACACCGCTGATATTTCAGCTACGCAGTCTAGAAAGTTCATTTATGCCGATGATATTGTCATTGAGTTGCAACACAGAGGTATCCATGCGATGGAAACTACCCTCCTAAGACGTTACTTCTCAATGTGGAAACTAAAGTTTGCTTCCACTTCAATGATAGAACGGCAGGCTATAAACTCAATACCTCGTTTTATGTTATTCAACATAAACACCTCAGCCAAAATGAACATTCACGATACCTAGGAGTCATCTTGGATAGATCTGTCACTTTGAAGTGCCACCTTCAAAAAACGGCAAATTTAAAACTTAGCAGGATCAGCTTGGGGAGTCAGTGCTAAGGTTTTGTGTATAACAACTTTATCTCTATCTAGCTCGCTCCACAGCTGAATACTGTGCTCGTGTCTGGCTCAGCACTGTTTATGTGAGAGAAGTTGACATAGAAATAAATAGCGCAATGAGGTTGATCAGTAGCACTCTAATGGCTGCACCGTTTTCTTTGGCTCCCAGTACTATTCAGTATTGCCGCTCCTGCTATAAGATCCAAGGAAGCCTTAATGAGAGAGCATTACATGCTCTTGTCCACATCTAAGATTCCTACTTTGCAAGACCTATCGCCACAGGTGAGCCGGTTTAAATTGCCTAGCCGGCCGCAGTCGCCGAGCGGTCTGTGGCGCGCCAGTCACAGGGGGTTCGAATCCCCCCTCGGGCATCGATATTGCTGCTGTCTTTAGTATAAGGTAGTTCATAAGTAGTTTGTAAGTTTAGGGACTGATGACCCCGCAGATACATACCTTAAGATTAACAAACATTTGAACTTTCCTTTTTTTTTTTTTTTTTTTTTTTTTTTTTTTTTTTTTTTTTTTTTTTTTTTTTGCGATGCACGCCACCGTTCGTCGTCTGAGGTTCGATTACTCCCTCCGCCATAGGTGTATTTGTTTCCTTAGACTAAGTTAGTTTTAGTGGTTTGTAAGCCTATGGACTGATGACCAGATTAGTTAAGTCCCATAGATTTACAAACATTTGAATCTTTTTCCTGCTGGAAATTAACCTTCATTCATATTGGTATTTCTTCATTGCTTTTATTTTTCTTTAGCTGCCTTATCACTGGTACTAATTTGGTTTCAGTTGTTGTTCCTGTTCTTCCCTCATTAAAGATACACAAGATTGAGATGGTTCTCTTTGAATGATAATCCGTGAATCTTATGTATTCTTGCAATTAATTATGAATGCATCAACACACATCTCTGTTATTAAAATATTTTTAGATTAGAACCAGCTTTTAAATTAAATTGCTTGTCAGTAGGATAAATAGATAATTTACATATTATAAATTAGTGATTACCACGTAGTGTTTAGCCCGCGACCCGATTAAAATAGATGTAATACCATATTAATGAGATACCATGTTATGTCAGATACTTGAACGCAGATGAAAATGGAATAGCGTTATCATATACTGAAATCCTGGGTATAATCTGCGATACATGTTTAATGGATAAATGGACTGATCCTCTACACGTTTCGTCTTGATCTATGTCTGAATGCGCGTAGAACCCTGATCCACGAACAAATGTTACTGCAGCTACGCCTAAAACATACACATTGAAGTACACTATGTTTCGGTCACTGTGATGGGAGCCAGTGTTCGAACTTATTTACTGAAGGACAGAAACATGTAATGTATAGTTAGTAGACACGGGAATATCTGTCTTTTGCTATCATTTTTTAACATCGCCTATGTTGTTCCCTGAAAATCACAGCCATCTTGTCTCTTATTCTAAGCATTCCACCTAAATTTACACATCTTTCTGAAACTCCATATCTCAAAGCTTAAGTTATCTCCGTTTCCAATTTTCCTACTGCCCATTTTCCACTTCCATACATCCTTTGAACTTGTGATCAAAGTGTTTATAACGAAACGCATTACTTCAAACTGAAACCTAAGTGTCATGCCAGCAGCCCCTTTATTTTTGAAACTCTAATTTTTATATCTTCCTTGATTCAACCTTCGTGTGGCATTCTGTTCCCAAGTAGCAAAACTCTTTAATTTAGTACATAATCACCAATTTTGATATCCTAGTTGTCACTACTGTCATTATTCGTGCTGCCCATTACTTTATTCCACTGGCTTAAATCATTTCTGTACTCGTTAGGGTAGCTGTTTCCTACCCATGGACCCATTTGCTGGCTATGGGGAACCTAACACTAGGCCGCGAACGCTGAACTAGCGTCAAAGTCTCATACATCTTGCATACCAGGTGGAACAATTTCTTCGTGACCGGCTCTCGTATTGGTAATAAATATTCAGACAGAATGTATCTAATCCAGGGGCTTTGTTTCTACTTAAAGCTTTTAGTGCTCTGTCAATTTTTTCTCCCATTTTATGTCTGATGTATAAGTGTATAATTACCTATTGATGATATCATAGGTGTTTATTCTCTATCTATCTATCTCTCTCTCTCTCTCTCTCTCTCTCCCTCATGCACACAATTACTACCTTACTAATTACTAATGCTTTTAATTTATGGTTATGTTCCGTATCAGAATTTCAACGAATACAGCATACTGTATCACATTTGATAAATTTCCCATTGAGTTTGACAGTGAATGTAGTTTCTTATATACGATCCCACACAATACGGTTGATTTTTTTTTATTTGATAAAATGCATCTTTAACCTTCAGCTGTTTATTAAATTCTTAAAAATCGACTAATTTCAGTCGTGGGCCATCAACATAGATAAAAAGGTATTAAAACAGATTAGTCAAATGCATTAAATTAAATAAATCGGGCTGAAAACAGCAGCACTAAGTTTCAGTAAAAATACCATGATCATACTGGATTATCCTATCAGTCAAACAAATATTAGGAGTTTACTCCATACTATCCATATTCCATTCTCGTTTTTTATGTTTGTTTGACTAATAGGATAATCCACTGTGACCATTATATTTTTAGTGAAATTGACTCCTGCTGTTTTCAGCCACATTTACTTATGTAATGCATTTGACAAAATCTGTTTTAATACCTTTTTATCTAGATAATGGTGCATGACTGAAACTATTCTATTTTTAAGGATTTAATAAACAGCTGATTGATAAAATGCATCTTTAAACAATATATGGGATCTGTTAACACTCACCTTACCAGAACATTGTTTTATTATTATTTACACAATCAAATGTCAAATGCTTGATAAAAAGTCTTAAACTATCTTTCCTCTATTTTAATATGTAATGACTTTTCATATATTATACATCAATGTTCCATGTACATAGACGCCATTTTGACTGCTGCCACCGAAGATTGTAGAATCAGTGTGTTGATAAAACAGAATTATACCTGAAGTTATTTGGTAAATATTCACGCGCTTCATGAATGTCAGCTGTGTATCTTGTTAGAATCTTTGATGAAATAATACGCTCGTTAGTAATAGTTAAGGATGAAATGAAGGAATACTTTCAAAATTATGTAAAACGGACAGTATTTACAAACAGTAGCAATAATTATTCTAAATTTGATGTTTCCACATTCAGAAAAATAAAATCTTGTTGTTGATGTAAAATATATACGTAACAATAATGTTTAAAAAAATTGATTCCATGTCGTGTGACTGTATGTAAATGTCATGTATTTTTCTTCCATTTATCTTGTTAATTTCCTGTTGATGGCAGCAATTACTGAAACCGGTCGAGCTTAACAAATGAAAGTGTTTTACAGCTCTGGGAACCAGAATTGTTTTTTCAACATCACGGCAGTAAACTACCACGTAACATTGTCCAGATATTTGTTTTCTCTGATCACAGAAATAACTTCACACTAACCACTCCAGGCAGAAGCCAGATGCTTCCTTCCCCTCAAGTTGTACAATTGCCCCAGAGACGAAATACCAATGGAGTGTGGCATTTTAAATGATTATGCCATGATCAGCCTGACCCGTGTTATAATCTCTAGGGATGATAGCGATTGAGCATTTCAAGATGTATTTCATTCTGTACTCACTGGCTTGGCGACTGTCGAGTGAATCCCCTAAACTTCCGATGACTTGGCATGTGAGGAATAGCGCTGCGAAGTCAGTGTGCGAATTTAGCTCCACGGTGGTTGTTCTTTTCAGACTTGTCCGAAAGAACGAACGTCGTTGGTTGCTCTTAACGGCCGTAATTTTGCGAATTCGAAATCAGGGCACTGAAGTACAGAAGCCTACACAATTAATAATAATGACGAAATGTATTTGAAACGTTTTAATTTGGAGTTCGGAAATGGCCTTTCAGTCCGGGAAGCGTTATAGGTCCCCTACTCTTCCTTCTGTTATAAACGATTTAGGAGACAATCTGAATAGATTCCTTTGACTGTTTGCTGATAATGCTGTCGTTTATTGGTTAGTGAAGTCAACAGAGGATCAAAAGCAACTGTAAAGAGATTTAGACAAAATTTCTACACGATGCGAAAATTGGCAAGTGGTACTAAAGAAATCCGTTGAACTTCAATTACGCGATAAATAAGTTATACCTTAAGGTCGTAAATTCTACCAAATACCTAGGAGTTACAATTACGAACAACTTAGACTGGAGAGAACTCGTAGAAAATATTGTGGGGAAGGCGAATCAAATGTGACGTTTCATTGGCAGTACGCTTCGAAGATGCAACAGCTCCACCAAAGAGACTGCCTACATCACACTTATGCGTCCTCTCCTGGAGTACTGTTGCCCAGTGTGGGACCCTCACCAGGTGGGACTGGCGGAGGACATTGAGAAGGTTCAGAAAAGGGCAGCTCATTTCGTTTTATCACGTTACAGGGGGGAAAGCGTCAAGGAATTGTTGCACAATTTGAGGTGTAAATCATTAAAAGAAAGACGTTATTCGTTGCGGCGAGATCTATTCACGAAATTTCAATCTCCGACTTTCTGAAGGTTAAAATATTTCGGTAGCACCCAACGCAATAAAATAAGAGCAATCAGATCGAAAACGGAACGATTTAGATGTTCTTTCTTCGCGCGCGCTATTAGAGAGTGGAACGGTAGAGAAAGGTTATGAAAATGGTTAAAGAACCCTCTCCCAGACACTAAAGTGTGATTTGCAGAGCATCTATGTAGATGTAGAACGTGCGGCCCCTCCTGTCCGAAGTTGACGTCCTCCCTCATGTATGGGTGTGTATGTTGTCCTTACAATAAGTTAAGGTATTTTGTATGTCTAGGGACCTTTATGATTATAAACATTAGAATTGATTTTATTTTAATTGGATGTGTTAACGCCGTTGTTTAGTAAATCGATTAAAACTAACCAACAACAGTCAAGACATATACACCATTTCAAACAGATTCGTCGGGAAATTAAGGACATATGCTTTTCACGAACGTGTCTGACACCAATAAGATACTAACAAACTCTCACAATTTCCTCCACTACATAATTCATAGAGTATAAAATTGAAGCAAGCAGTCACTGTTAACGATGGTTTACTTAGTTCAGGCCATCAAATTGTAGCTATATGAGCATGTAAATGAGAGGATGCTTGTTTTACCCGTTGCGTAATGGAACTGTCTATCTGCACTTTCTTCATTGCATTGGGCCGTTTTGCTCGACCTGTGGTCTCAGCAGCTGTGGCGCTATTTCTGTTGAAAGAAGACACGGCCAAATTCCACCTATCTGGATTGTTCCCTGCCAAAAGGACATAAACCAATCCAAGTTCGAAAGCAACTGAGAAATATCCTGCTTTAAACATCGCCTTTGTTTCATTACTTGGCATTTAGAGACTTATTTATTCTGCTACAGCATTTGCGAAAAACTATCTGGGAAATTTGGAACATTAATATTGCGTATCGGCATGTATGAATTTAAACGCTATTACCCCAAGCCGGCCGCGGTGGCCGCGGGCACTGAGGCGCTTCAGTCACTGTATGCACGGCCACTACGGTCGGGGGTTCGAATCCCCCCCTCGGGCATGGATATTTGTGCCGTCCTTAGTCTTAAGTTAGTTCATAAGTAGTTTGTAAGTTTAGGGACTGATGACCCCGTAGTTAAGTCCCATAGACTATACAAATATTTGAACATTTTTTATTACCCCAATATTGTTTGAACTACGGGCCGATGAGAACAGTGTGTACCTCCAAGCCATTCGTCACCCCCTTCCACTAAATTTTTCAGTTCTCCTCCGTAGATGTATACCTGTACAAAGCCAAAAAATCAGAGGAAGTAATTATGCAAGAATGGGTGGCAAAATATATTACGTTGTAAACTTTCGCTTGCAATCTCATCTACACTTCTAAATGGCAGTAACTGAAGAGGTAGTAAACCTAAAGAAAACTTTTTGCTACATTAAGGAACACCTGGTCCTAAATGGCCAAACGACGCAGTTTCGTAGTTTCGTGGTGCTAAACAAAGGATGGCTGCGCCGGCAGTAAGGTTTAAGTGGCGCTTAACGTCGTGCGGCGGCAGCCATTTTGTCACAGACACGCAACATCCGGTGCCACGTGCGCCAGACAGCGCTGCGCATGGCTCTCATGAAGGGTGCTGAGGCCCGTGAGTCGGGAGTGCTTCCGTGTTCACCCACAGTATTTATAGTGCAGCGAAAAACGTGTTATGTCGTTCAGACCAACATTTTGACCAATAATCAGTTGCGGCGCGTCCTATGTGGAATGTAAGCTTTCACGGCCGCAATGGTCAAAATTACTAAAGATTTCCGGGTTATTATGCCGTGGTCTAGTGGATTTATCGTCGAAACCCAACGTTTCGTCCCAGACTGCGGAGGACATTCTCGAGGGGGATCGTGGCACTTTGAATGTCCCTGGCTCCCTACTGACTCCGTTTACGACGGCTCACGCGCAGAGGTGTGACGTCAGATGTTTGACATGGGCGCGCAATTCGTCGTTGTCGATTGCCGCCATCCGTTAATATCGTCCCATGGTGGTGCGAGTCTGTTACATTTCTTCTTCAAAACCGGAGGTGCTGCAACAGCTGAATCTCCTCTTTCCACCCGACATTGCAGATCTGTTCAAATATTGCCTCACGACTACTTACTTCAAATGGAACGATGCTTTCTATGAACAGACTGATGGTGTAGCTATGGGGAGCCCTTTAAGCCCGTTTATAGCAAATTTCTATATGGAAAAATTCGAGGAACAGGCATTGAAATCAGCAAACAAAAAACTGCTATTTGGTTTCGCTATGTAGATGATACGTTTGTTGTGTGGAGGCATGGCAGAGAGGAACTAGATCGTTTTCTTAAACACCTCAATCGGATTAATTCTAGAATCCAGTTTACCATGGAGAAGGAGGCAGACGGAAAACTGAATTTTCTTGACGTGTCAGTTTTCAAGAAGGGGAATGGCAGATTGGGCCATACAGTTTATCGGAAGCCCGCACACACAGACCATTATCTGCACCGGGATTCAAACAACCACCTACAGCAAAAGCGGGGCATTATAAAGACGTTGGCGGACAGAGCAAGGAACATCTGCGAACCGGAATTACTCGACGCGGAATTGAAACACCTGAGTAATACTTTAGTTAAGAATGGCTATTCGTCTACAGAGATAAGGAGAGCTTTGAGACCGACACGTAGAGTTGAAAACGATGTAAGGGTTTCTGTGAAATCTAAAGTCTTCCTACCTTTTATTAAGGACGTCACCAACCGCATCGGTAAAATTTTGACGAAACGGAATATTGTCGTTATTTACAAACCTACTCGGAAGATACAGGATCACCTGAAATCGGCAAAGGATGCTCGAAAACCGCTGGAAAAAGCAGAAATTTATAGGATTCCGTGTAGCTGTTGAGACGTATACGTGGGTACCACAAAAAGAACAGTCAAAAAACGACTAGATGAGCACAAGGGGTACTGTAGAAGGGGAGAGATTGACAGATCAGCTGTTGCTGAACATGTTTTTCAACCAGGGGACCACCTTCATCAATTTGATAAGACTCAGTTTTTAGCAACCACGAATGGATACCACGAAAGACTGTACAGGGAGGCTATAGAAATTGTAAAACATCCCAATCATTTCAATAGGACGGAGGAGGGTGTGAAACTGAATGAAATTTGGATTCCGGTTTTGAAGAATAAATGTAACAGTCTTCCACCATGGGGTGATATTAAGGGACGGCGGCAATCTGCAACGACGAATTGCGCGCGCATGTCAAACATATGACGTCACACCTCTGCGCGCGAGCCCTCGTAAACGGAGTTTGGCTTAGTCAGTAGCGAGCCAATGCATCGGACATTCAAAGTGCCACGATCCCCCTTGAGAATGTCCTCCGCAGTCTGGGACGAAACGTTGGGTTTCGACAATAAATTCACTAGACCACGGCATAATAGCCCGGAAATTTTTAGTAATTTTGGCGTCCTATGTGTTCACTGGTTCAGTGAATCCCCGGAAAAAAGCTCGTCGTGAAAAAAGTAAATAAATAAATAATGTTCTTAAACTATCATTATTCGTTTCGTTCTTCTATTACATCATTTCATATGCACATTCAAAGTATTTTTACCGCTTAAGAAAAGTATTACGCCGCGGAGACAACATGTATACCAGTCGTAGTGCGGCCGTTTGCAGTGCGCATGCGCGGCTGAGGTTCAAATTCTCTTCTGAGCGCACTGGAGGCAGCATACGGGTGCTCCCGCGGAATGGAGGGGCGAGGGGAAACGCCGCTTTTAACTTTGGCGTCGGAGCTGGTACAGACACCGACTCCTGGCTACTCGAGCTCTGGCGGTTACGCACGAATGGTCCCGAAGCAAGACAATGGAGCTACTGCGACCCTCGCCTTGCGCATGCGCGATTCCTTCATGAAGGCAACATCCGCCATTCATATTTGTTTTTGGCGCATTGAAGATTCACCAAAATACGCCATATTTTTTAAAAATATAACTATTAATTAAAGATGCATCAGGTGTAAAAGCCTTCAGAAGATTCGAACATGAATAACAATAGTCTTGTAAATGCGCCATAAAGTCATTGAGGAGGCAGGCGACCATGATGAAATGATTGGGTAGTACTGCTGTGAAGCTGGTTAGGTCGCAAATTCTTTATTATAGGTCACATTTCTGATGATGGTAAAGCCGAAACGCGTCATTTTTTGAGGGTACGCTATACATGATGTGTGACCTATAATAAAGAATTTGCGACCTAACCAGCTTCACAGCAGTACTACCCAATCAATAATAGTCATTACTCTCCACGTAGCAAGAATAGCCGTGTGGTTAACGGCATCGCTCTGTGCTGTCGACGGTACTGGTTTGGACACAGGCTGCCAGCAATAAAAAAAAAAATCTTCTTTGTAACCGATACGGGAACAAAAATGAATTTTTTACTGTTACTTGCCACATTTACTATGGACGTTTTTGCAAAAGTATCGCGATTTTGTAGGTAAATGACATTTATACTCTTCGTTGTACAAATATTTAATTGTTTGAAAAGATGTGGAGGAGAGCAGCCTGCCACGCGGGAGTAGCCGAGCGGTCTGGAGCGCCACGTTACGTATCGCGAGGCCTCCCGCATCGGAGGTTCAAATCCTCCCTCCGGCATGGATGTGTGTGTTGCCCTTAGGTTAGTTTAACTTAGTTTAAGTAGTCTGTGATTCTAGGGACTTATGACCAAAGTAGTTTGGTCCCATAGTATTACAAACATTTGAACAATTGATTTTTGAAAGCAGCCTTTGCGCATGTGTAAGGCTACGAGTCACAGTGTGACGTGACTCGAAGATAGTTTGTCTCTTCCTCGTAACAGATTCATTTTGTTGCAGTTACTTGAGTAATCAGTTGCATAGTGTGGTTTAGTGTTCATGTGCATATTCATACATTCTGTTGTTTATTATCAAAGAAAAATAAACAACGTTGAGTATCTTTTAGAAACAAATTACACAGCTTTAAGCTTGGAAGAGAAGTGTGAAATTAAGTAGCTTCGTAGGCCAATGCATCCACTCAAGTTGAAGCAAGCGCAAACAAGACGAGGTAATACATTCTGAAGATCTTGTAACAAAAATATAAGGGGTGAAGGGAGGAGGGGGGTGACCGGGGCGCTTTCCCCCAGCGCCATTGGCAGAGATGCGCCAGATTGTTTCTTTGGGCGCCGAGCGGGAGGGAGGGGGCGCCACTATCAAGATTCGGCACTGATTAAAGAGGGCCCCCAGTCATCTAAATCAGCAGCCGTCACCGCAGCTGATTATATAGGCTGCTTGTCATCTTTCTTTTGGCACAACAGTAAAGTCGGTTGTTGTGTTAGAAACATGCGTTCATCATTTTACATGATTATGTTGTTAGTTCTGTTTCATTTCTTTTAAGACAGTGACTGTAAAAAATTTCTCTATTGGTACAGATTAAGCTTTTCAAACTAGTACCAATAGTGAATATCTTGACTAGAAACCATGAGTAGGCTAATATACCACCTACTGATCCTCATCTTTATATTTAGTAAAAGTATTCATTAATTAATTCCTACATTTGCTTTTAAATTTTATTAATAAAATCAGTTTTTTAATGTAAATATACACTTAACGGGTGACTTTGACCACAGAAGTCAACTATAACGGTGTACAGAATATTTATCTTCTGAGTCATCAGGCTTTGGTTTGTTGCGACTCGCCAGGAATTTGTCTCCTGGCCAAATTCTTCAATTCTTCTGAATAAGATATCAGTATGGTGTAAAAATAGGTAATTGACACTAAATAATGAGAAGTGACAAGTCATCCACATGAGTACGAAAAGAAATCCCTTAAACTTTGTTTACAACATAAATCAAAAGTGAAGGCCGTTAACTCCACAAAATACCTATGAATTACTATTACTTCAGACTTAAATTGAAAAAAAAAAAAAAAAAAAAAAAACCACACGTAGATAATGTCGTGGGAAAGGCGACCAGAGACTGCGTTTTATTGGCAGAACCATTAACTCATGCAACAGAACTACAAAATAAACTGCATACACTACGCTTGTCCGTCCATTTTTGCAGTATTGGACCCCAGTGTGGCATACTTATCAGGTAGGTTTGACGGAGGACATCGAAAGAGTCCAAAGAAGGGCCGCTCGTTTCGTATTGTCACGATACAGGGGAGACAGCGTTACGGAAATGATACAGGATCTGGGATGGAAATCATTACGACAACGGCGCTTATCACTGCGGCGTGGGCTACTTGCGAAACTCCAATTGCCAACTTTCTCCTCCGAATGCGAAAATATATTGTTGACTCCCACTTACATAGGTAGAAATGATCATCAGAATAAAATACGAGAAATCAGAGCTCGAACAGAGAGATTCAGGTGTCCTTTCTTCCCGCGCGCTATTCGAGAATGGAATGGGAGATAAATAGTATAATGGTGGTTCGATCAACCCTCTGCCTCGCACTTAAATGTGATTTGCAGAGTATCCCATGTAGATGTAGATGTAGAGTAGTTGCTGCATCTAAGAAATCAAATGTTTGTAAATCTAAACCAAACTGCGTAGTCATCAGTCCGTAGCCTACAAACTATTTAAACTAAGGTAAACTAACCTAAGGACAACACACACACCCATGCCCTAGGGAGGACTCGAACCGCCGACGGCGAGCAACCGCGCGCTCCGCAGCGAGGCGCCTTAGACCGCTCGGCGGCACCACCGCTGCTGCATCTACGTTCTCAGTTATTTGCCTGCACATAAATCGAAGAATCCAATCCCTTTGTCTTGTCACTGCTCTTCACATGTTCCTATCTTAGCCGATTCTGTATTGAACTTCCATATACTTTCCTCAACGGTACACTAATTTGCAAAATTCTTCTCTAGGATCCCAACTCAAATGTTTCGATTCTTTTCTATTTCTGTTTTCCTATTGTCCACGATTCACTGCCACACAATGGTTTTCAGAAATTTCTTCCTCATCTTTCTATGGCAGTGAATCATGGACATTTCACCTCGTCTTTTAACGCAATTGCGATCGAGGCCAGAACAGCAAAGCCTAGCATTGAAACAATTCGCTTTCGTTGTGGGTGGCAGAGAAAAACATTTCAGTCACAGCGCTGCTCAGAAAATACACGAAAAAGCTTAAGAATGTGGTATAAATAGCGTTAATGTTAAAAAAAAATGTTCAAATGTTTGTATAGTCTATGGGACTTAACTACGGGGTCATCAGTCCCTAAACTTACAAACTACTTATGAACTACTTACGAACTAGGACGGCACAAATATTCGAACCCCCGACCGTAGCTAGCGTTAATGAAGCCGAACTTTCCCTTGAGGCGTCGATTCCAACACACTTCGCTGCCAGAGACATTTCATATTGCAGTGAGCAACAAGACAAACTTGAAAACCTTTGACCTTGGAGACAGCCACCGAATGAATGAACCATTCTGCAGGGACAGCGTGGGGCTGCAACCTTACTGAACGTGATCGCACTCTTATGAAGTATACAAAAATCGCGATTTTAGTGACTTATAGAGATCAGAATCACTAAGGCCCGTTCAAAATATTTTTGCATGTAAGAAATCCATGTTGGATGTTGGCAGGGTTATTTCAGGCGCTAGTGCAGCAACAGTATGGGCGTCGAATCCGCTGTCAGGGTTGTAAAGATCTCAGCAGAAGTGCGAGGGAGGGGCTCTTACAGGAGTGTGCCGTTTTATTCGCGTTGTTACGATTCATAGGAACTTTAAATATTAGTAACGTGAGAAAATCGCGCGAATATTCGCGTGTTTTTCGTGAACTGTAATTGCCACAGTTATCTGTGTGGGTTAAACTTACCTTAAACTGGAGATAAATGTTAAGTATATTTTTGTAATCGGAAATAAGGAAATGTTCAAATGTTTGTTAAGCTTATGGGACTTAACTACGGAGTCATCGGTCCCTAAACTTACAAACTACTTATGAACCACTTACAAACTAGGACGGCAAATATCCATGCCCGAGGGGGGATTCGAACCCCCGACCGTAGTGGCCGTGCTGACTGTGACTGGAGCGCCTCAGTCACCTCGGCCACCGCGGCCGGCCGGAAATAATATGAGATTGACATTTGTTTTGATTTTTCATAAGAACTGTGCCAAAGATCTTAAACGTAGAAGACAATTTTATCAGCATTTGTACTTAGTGATTGTAACTTGCTACTAAAATGTTATTTTGTATAAAAGCCGTTAGTAGGAACAAAAAGTCAAATAATAATGCAGTTACATGAGTATCTGTTATTTAATAATTAAAATATTTGTTTGTACCTTTAAAAGAAAACTGCATAGCAGTTGCAACTGTTACTTTCAATTTCATTTGTATTAAAATCTTTACTAAACACTAAAAGATAATTTATATTGTAATTTGAAGTATATTTTCTATTTAAAAATCTAAAATCATCTTAATAGAAACTTTTATCTGAAAATTGAACGTCACGTGATGTCACATGACCTGACGAAACGTGATGTAGCCGCCTTATTGAATGGTATTTAAACCCTGTTGGCAGATGCCGACGGTAGAAAGAAAATGTGTGCTGTATTGGTAGTACCGGTGGTAGTGGCAGCAGTGAAACCAAGCTATGTAAGATGTATGGTATGATTATACACAGTGTAAAAGTACAAGTGACTTTTGTGTTTTTGACTGTGGTTCAAATAAATTTGTTTGTCTTCTCAACAACGTAGTGATCTGTGTAAAGATCCTGTTAGACTATCCCGTTAATTTGGACTTACGTGTGGACAAATTTCTGAGGATTTGCAGTGTAGTGTCGTTTGAAGTGCTTAACTTAGATATTGAGCACCTCTGCGACATATCAACGTCAATCTTGCAGCCTCCCATGATCACAAGAGGGCGCGGTTGGAATGTTACGATAGGGCATCCATGCAAGAGGCGTGGTTTTAAGTCTGTGTGTACCGCGGCGGAGCGGCCGAGCGCGATGCACGAGGCCGTTCCACGCCGTGGGTTCGAATGCCCTTTCGGGCATGGATGTTTGTGTCGTCTTTAGTATAAGATAGTTCATAAGTAGTTTGTAAGTTTAGTGACTGATAACCTCGCAGTTAAGTCCCTTAATCTATACAAACATTTGAACATTTTGATTTAACTCTGGATGAAATGGGACTGTCCTCCCGCGGTGAACTGCACTGCTCTGTATGTCACTTGTGTCAACATGGATGAGGCAGGTACTTCCGCGTGTGGTTGTTCAAACTTACACGCTGATCTACAGGGAAGTATTTTTTCACAGTCTTAAAGTGAAATTTGTCACTTTCAAGTTAAGATAAAAAATCTGTGCAACTAAGTTTAGGACTTGTAGTCGGTTAATAATCTTCCAAAACGACCATACAATATTTTTATAGAAATACCGTATGTTCAGACAGTTACAGGACAGAATAAGCGTGATAATGGTAAATCTTATCATTTAATAGTAAGACTGAATCTTTCCCGAGTGGTGTAATATTAAGTCATGGATCATTGTCATTTTGCTGTATGTTGGTAAGAAAGATTTCTGAACAATTTAACAAATGTACTGTTTCAGACTTTTCCGATGCCATATATCTTGAATGGTTCACGGGAGTTACGTCGTATCGCACTGTAATAACCGCACAACATTTCAGCGAGGCAGCTGCACGCCATCTCCAGGTGCTACAGACGCCGTTGCTGCTGTGCTCGCCAATATAATAGGCAGCCTTGTTACCGAGGTGCAGGCGTCGGCTCTGCTGTGATGTCACCGAGGACCAGCCATTCAGTAAGAAGCAGAGGCAGCGAAGGAATATTTTATAATTTTTTAAAAACTGAATCAAAGTGGTTTACTTTTAACCACTTTTATAAAACCATTATTTAAGTCATATATTGGCTGGAACAATGTTGCCCTCGTTATAATATTTACTGTGTTAGCTTATAGGATCATAATAAATCAATATGTTTGTACTTTTTAGCATAAAATAATATAAAATCTTGAGGTTAGCCCACTCATCGGTAAAGAGTTAAATAATCCCTTGTCGCGGTGGAGTGCACGAGCGGTCTAAGGCGCCTTGTTTCGGAGCGCGCGGTTGCTCTCCGTCGGAGGTTCGAGGCATCCCAGTTGGCATGAGTGTGTGTGCTGTCCTTACTGTATGTACTTTGTAAACTTAGGGATTGTTAGCCGCAGCGGTTTAGTCTCTTAGATTTACAAACTTTTCAACTTTTCATTTGAATAGTCCCTTTGCAAGACTGAACGCGGTGTGACATGCTACTCGCGAGATCGTTTAACCATTGAAGTCTAATTTAGCCTCATTCTTCAATAGAAATCCTGGTTCGTTAGATTTAGTCGTTAGCTATGAACGTGCTTGAACAGCTCTTTTGTTTATCCCAACTATGCTCCATTGGATTCGTGTCGAGGGAATAGGCAAGGCCAATCCAATCCTATATTACCGGCTCGACTGATGATACCTTTATTCACGATGGATTCGAGAGGTTGAAACGTATCAGCAGATGTTCACTTGTGTGGCTGGTCTATATCGCGTGGAACTTCTGCCGAAGGCCACAAGTCATTCCATAGCTAACGGAAGTGACCAGAGGCATCCCTTCAGTCACCAACCTAACGACCTGACACGGATAAAAGCCGACGGTAGAAATCTCTTTATCTTGGTTAAGTTACCCAACGTTGACCAGATTGTAGTTATAGCAGACTGAAGCTCTATTCTTCCATTCATTTTATCATATATGTTATTTCTCACCTGTGTGTTTTGTGGGTACGCCATATCTCTTATATTACTTACCAAAATTAATGATTGAGGTAATATTTTCAAGGTTTCTTTCTCCACTAATGACGAAAAATACATAGCTAGTTTAAAGTTGTTGTTTTCACAAAAAACTTTATTTTGGAAAAATGTGTACTGTTTGTACAATATAAGTTGATAACCGGCGAACGATCGTTAAATGGGACATGTATTTACAGTTGCTCACATCAGCCACCGCGCCGAGTATCAACTTGATTTGATTTTTCCAGGGAAGCCAAAACAGTCTTGGTCGAACCCGCCACTGCCCGCACCGAAACTAAGTTTATTGTGCGGTAGAGTATGAACTTAGTTGTGTGGTCGATATAAATGCCCAATAACAGCAATGTAGAAGGTGCCATCCACTGACACTATTTAACTAACATGAATGATAGCGCTTGCAGTTGTTTCGATTCTTTATGGAAGCCAAAGACCTTCTTCGATGCAAGCATAATTTACCACACGATTTCGGTTATACGCGTCGATGTAACGTAGGTAAGTACAGAAATAATGTAATTTAACTAACAGGCACGACAGGTCTTGCAGTTGTTTACATTCTTTACGCAAGCGTAGTTTATCACGAAATTACTGTTTCACGCGTTGACGCACAACAGCTACAATTATGTTAATTAGATATCTTAATGCTAATCAGGGATTAATTAATAATGCAAGATTAGTGGTGAATCACTTAGGCGAGTACATCATCACTGCTAAATTCACTGACTCCTATAAAACTGTGCTAATACCCCTCATTAACCCCACACCTTCTGATCCAACCACGCCTTTCCAAATGATAAGAAGACCATTCCCAACAAAAGTAGCCTTTCCTATAACCATAAATGAAGGACAAAGTCAGACGCTTCAAAGGGCAAGATTGTATTTACCAGAACCTGCTGTTTGGGATGGACAGTTACGCGTGGCTTTTTCACGAATTTTCTCACTCGGTGACATTTATGTTTGTTCTAAAGACGTATATAGTCAAAAAGTAAACAATGATCACATTAGAAATTACACTAAAAAACAACAACGAAAAAGTCAGTATCTGATTGTTACATGTTTCACAATTAATCGTATGTCATTACATAAATTTTCTTACAATGAGACTAATATTTGTTACTACTATTCAAAGTTTATTATCTGTTATAGATGTGTACTTGCATCTGCCTTTTCTCCATTACTATCTTACCTATCGGTGTCTGACCACGATAGAGTGCGAATTATTCGTATTATTAGTCAATTTCAAAAAGAAAAAAAATCACGCGGTTCATTATATGGCGTATAGAACCGCTCCGCCATTCCCGCGCGGACTTAATGCAGCCCCCACATCAGTCACATGCGGAGAACGTGGCGGTCAGCTGAGGCCTATGCCGACGCCCTCTAGACACCCAGAGCCAGAACGTGGTGCCCAAAGCGCTCCTCCTGGACGTCACTCTGCTGCTTTGCTGGGGTCGACCTCCGTCTTGCATCGACCACATCCTGTCGAAATCCTGCTCACTTTGAATCTACCAACACCTAAAGGTAGAATTCTATCGTCCCTGTGAAATCGAGTAATATATAATCGATTATTCCGTGACTGGACCTAGGACACCACACCGTCAACCGTAGACGGTGAAATACGGATTCTCCGTCCACCAAATGCGCCAATTTTGCTTACTGACCAATCCATCCAAATGAAAGTGCGTTTGCCGCTAAACCAGACCCTAGTCACACGACAGTCAGCAAACTAATTCCCACCATGCCCGCAGCAGTGGCGGCTGGTGATAATGTGCTAATGTGCTGCAACACACTGTAAATATATTACTAAATTTATGCCATTACTCTTCGAATGCAAGCCAGAAATCGCTGTAAAATTACATTCTTCCTCTTGGAATACGAGCCAGATATCACAATAAAATTATGCCAAATCCCTTCCAATGCGTATTAGAATGCTAGTAATAAGGATGAAAACGCATTCTGGAGCGTTCTCTCCGCGATAGCTGGAAACCAGCGCCGTGTGCTGAAGTTGGATTCAGCCGCGCTGGTACGTGCGCAGAGAGGCGGCGCAGTAGTCTGTTCGCTAGTGCGCATGCGCAGACGTGACGTCAGGCCTGGCGACTCGTGTGCTGAGACCGACTGCAGCACCGGACCAATATTTCTCTTCGCGCTGCGTGTGACGGCTGCGGAAGAATAGTATAATATTGCGGCATACAGAGTCAAATAGCGCGCTGACTCAGGCGTCTTGTGCGTGGTCTCTCAAACCTACCTGTGTGAGGCTCGTATTCAAATACCTCTGAGTCTAAATTTTTAATTTTTGTACATAAATTAATATTTTTATACCTTATATTTACTACCTGCAGTGAATATATGCAGTCGGCAGTGCTGTTAAAGATTCCCCTGAAGGTCTTACTGTCAATACAATATTAATTGATATTTAATTAAAGGTAATCATACGAAGGTTTACTTTTTATTTTAGTATATTTTGTTTCCTGTTTATTTTGTAATATTGTAGCACACTGGTCAAACTTTGTACGAGCCGCCACTGGCCCACAGTTACCTATGCAGTTCGAACGTCCTAACGCAAACTTTAGAATTTATCACGATTTTATTTAATGTGGTTCAATACTTGTCACCCTGTATCTGGAGCTTATTTTAGACTGAAAGTTTTGATAGTGGTATGCACCAGTCATGATCGAAATTTTAAAATGATTCTAATATTGTTTATGGGCTGCTGGAATAATCTCTTAGTACTTGTTAGTAGATTATTTATTAGAAATACACAACATGTTTCGGGCTTAGCTCATCATCTAGTGGCATGTCAGTGTAATACATATACAGCCAATAAGTATATACACAAAATTATTTGTAATTTATTATTAAAATACAAAACATTTTTATGTAATAATTATTTTTACATAATTTGTAATTAGGTGCCGATTTAAAATATACTGAGCATTGTGGCATTGAAAACTGACATTTAAAAATACCGTTGTTATGTAGTACCATACAAGAATAAACATCAAATGTGGTCGAGATAATGTTTATACAAAATAAAGATAATGTATAAATAAAATATATTAGAAAATAAACATTCTATGTCACATCATCATGCGAGTAGCATGTATCTTGCGCTAAATAAAGCAAATGTAAGACCTATAATTTGACTTCCATGCTACTCACATGATGACATGCCATATAATTTCTATTTTCTAAAATATTTTATATATAAATTATGTTTATTTCATATACACATTATCATCACCACATTTGATGTTTATTCTTATATGGCACTATATAACGGTACTTAAAATGAAAGATATATATTTCTCAATGTTCAGTATATATTATATCGGTACTTAATTCCATATTATATAAAATGTTTTGTATTTTAATTATAAATTACAAATAATTTTATGTATATACTTATTGGCTGTACATGAATTTTACTGACAGGTCACCAGATGATGGAGTAAGCCCGAAACATGTTGTGTAATTAAAATAAATAAACAGCTAACAACGACTAAGAGATTATTCCTGCAACCTATAAGCAATTTTAGTGCCATTTTAAAATTTGAAATCCTGTATTTAGATATTTATAACCCATTTTAATTAAACAATTAGAAACATTCAACTAAAATGTAACTAGCATATCAACGTTAGAGTCGATGAGACCTTTCATGCTGTCAAAATTATTGCATGTAGCATTATATCCGGGTTCTTGACTACTTAAATGATTTAGTCAAATATACGGTTGAGCATTTGCTACACATATTTACAGTACTGTCATGATACCCCACATGTGTCGTTAACGGTACAATATTTCTCTATGGTTTGTTTCGAAACATTTAATTAGCTCTAATTAGTATTTTTCCACGAACCATCGGTTCTTTAAATAATTGTAGGACACTGGGTTGCAAATTAAAGGGTAGCCAGCACTTGCAATGTCATTTATCACCCCAACTGTTTGCATTGCTCAAATTTGACTGCGACTGCACTAGTTATTTGCCTCTTAGTACGTATAACTATTACAGCAAAAGAGGCATTAGTTGTGACAGTGTGTCAGTAATTTCGCTTTGGAAATATCTTTCTGTTCGAGTGGCTACTATACCTCCATCGGTTCTATTACTGTCAGTAAACAATGTTCAGCACTTTCACGGCCATTGTACGCCAGCAATAAGTCCGCCTTTATCGACGCTCGAAATTGGAGTTCTCTGGAACGTTGAGCCGCGCGTGTTTAATAATACCTGCCTGCTGCCTGCTGCCTGCGCACTCGTCACTCGGGTGGCGGCCGCTCCGTCGCCGGCACTGGCTGTGCTGACAGCTGTCGCCGCCAGGGCGGCGCTGCAAGCGTCTGCCGCCGTCTCACCTGCCGCTTGCTACTAAAGCGCTGCGTCTGAGCATCACCAAGAGAGCATTCATTACGAGGACGTGGATGGTGCATCAAGTGACCTCCTCCTGCCCAGCAAATGGACGAAACTCGACGTCTCATTGAATTAAAAAGTCGCTGGAGGTCTCTTTTGGTAGTATCCAGCCTAGGTCTACTGATATAAAAAAATCGATTTTAAAAGAATTTTACCATCGGTCGTCGATATATTAAAACAATTAAGCTAAATTATTATACCTCCTGTATCAAAATTTTAAACTGAGGATACGCCCACTTTTCACATAGCCTCATTGGCCGCTAAATGTCCGGTTTTTATCCTAACTGACATTTATAATATTTTATTATTGAACATAACATTCTATCAACTAATGTTTAGAATTTTATGCTTGCAATGATGTAATGCTTATATCAGAACACATCAGAACATGCCGATTATAATGATTTGGAATGTTAAATACGACATGCCCATTTTTCTCGTGTCGCCATTCTCTGACTTCCATTGTTTTAATTACTTGACGTTGATTTCTCTCCTGCATAACGTAAGTTTCCTTCTGCTTCTGTACAGTACCTTTTTATATATGTAACGTTCTATCTTGTACCATGTAATTTTTGTAAACTCATTGTTACACATTATATGCAGGTTTGTCACACTTGAAAATGGCCTAGCATAGAGGCCGAAACCGGTAGTGTGGGCTTAAATAAAGCACCAATATATGCAACTGGAGCTGGACTTTCATAAAACTAATATATCATAAGAAAAAATAACCTCATACCAACCTAAAAAATATCGGCTTCTCATTCTAAATATACTGCTGGCTTCAGAGCTGTATAACCTCTTTTTTTTTTTTTTTTGTCTTCAGTCCGGAGACTGGTTTGATGCAGCTCTACACCCTATTCTATCTCGAGTAAGCATCACCTCAAAAGAACGGCAACCAACATCCTTTGATTACGCTTACTATAAAAGTCTCTTAAACTCCCTCTGCGATTTCTATCCCAAACACTTCCCTCCAATGCTAAATTCACGATTCATTGATGTCTACCAATGTGTCCTATCATCCCTTCTTGTAGTCAAGGCACGCCAGAAATTCCTTTTCTTCCTAATTCTGTTCATTAAGTCCTCATTAGTTACGCGATCTACTCACCTAATATTCAGCATTCTTCTGTAGCATCTTATTTCAAAAGCGTCTCTCTATCCTCTTCCTGTCTGAACTATTTATCCTCCATGTTTCGTTCCCGTACAAGTCAACACTCCACATAAATTCCCTCAGGTAAGAGTTCTTTATACTTAAATTAATATTCTGTGTCAGCAAATATTTCTTTTTTTAAAACTCTTTTCTTCCCATTGCAATCCTGCTTCTTTTTATTCTCTGTACTGCGACTATAGTATGTTACTATAGTGCCCAAGTAACAAAACCCAGCTACCACCTTTACTGTTTCGTCATCTAACTCTTTCAGAATCGCCTGCTTTCTTAAATTGAATTCCGTTATCCTTGTTTTGCTCTTGTGCAAATGTTCAAATGTTTGTAGAGCTTATGGGACTTAACTACGGTGTCATCAGTCCCTAAACTTACAAACTACTTATGAACTAGCTTATACTAAGCCCGAGGGGGGGATTCGAACCCCCGTCGGTAGTGGCGCGCCGCAGACCGCTCGGCCTACGCGGCCGACTTGCTCTTGTTAATGATCATCTTACACGCTCATTTCAACACACTGTCATTTCCTTTGGACTGCTGTTCCAGGCCTCTTGCTGTCTTTAACAGAATTACAGTATCATCAGGAAAACGTAATGCTTTAATTTCTTCATCCTGAACATGAATTCCGTCTCCAAATTTCTCCTTGCTTCGCTTCACAGCTAGCATTTTGTCCAAACTGAGTAACACCTTAGAAAGGGTACAACCCTGTATTGATTTACTATAAGATATTCGGTACATTAACAAGGTAGCAGCCTGCCTGTTCCCCTTAGAGCTAGATTAAAAAGAAAAGTGTAATGTGAATATTTATAAGTTGTTAATGAGACGTTTTGCACATGAAAAGCTTGTTTTACAATTTTATTGGGATGAATTTTGTGTTGTTAAATAATAACTGTGGGCATGGTAGGTGTCATGTAATATTTCAGTCCAGTTAACCTCTCATAGGCCTATGCTATTTTCCTAATTTGTCTCTTTGCACATGCCGAAATGAACCTTTTCTCACGGTAATGTAGTACACATTAAAATAGTTTACACATTGCAATTGTTGCAAGAAGGACTTTGGAACGCTCCATCAAATTACTCATGTAATCTGGCACGTCAGATTGCCGTTTCGTCAAAGAGACAATAGGTTTGAAAAAGACATTTATCGTTTGGAAAACGTATCACTCGTTTGCGAAATTTCTGTCAGAAGATTTCCCATTATGTTAGCAGCTATCTACTTAAGGAGGCACGATCTTCACAATAAAATAAGAGAAATCAGATCGAAAACGGAAAAATTCGGGTTACTTTTCTCGGCGGGCTATTAGAGAATGGAAATCTCATAAAAGCGGTTCGATGAAACCTCCGCTTTACGGTTAAATATGACTAGCGGAGTATTTATTTAGATATAGTATGCTATAGTAGACGTTGAACTGAAACATATTATTTTCTTCTCTGTGCAAGAAACAAAAATTAATAAATAAATGAAACAGAGGCTTTCGAAAGGATGTTTTTAAAACGTGATGACAAGTTTTGGCAAATCAAAACGGGACTGGAGGCCTATTACACCCGCCTATTAGATTAACCATGATGCACCGGTCACACCGGTCGCGTATCATGTAGTCGCCTCCTGTTGCAGAAGATGGACACATACGATCGCTTGTAGACGGAATAGGACGGTTCGTATTCTCACACGTATGGAAGTGCTTCGCGCATGCGAAAACGACCGAGTGGGAACCTCAGCTGAAGTGTTGTGAGGCGGGATCGTGAGTCGTGTCGGGATAGCACAGTCGGTAGTGCGCTTGCCCGCGAAAGGCAAAGGTCCCAGAGTCGAGTCCCGGTTCCGGCCCACGATTTTAATCTGCCAGAAAGTTTCATATCAGCGCATACTGCGTTGCAGAGTGAAAGTTTCATTCAAGTACATATTAGTTGCAAAGAACATAGACATATACAAGTGAATAAATTCTGGCTGTTACTACTGTTTCCAAACTTTGCACGGATCAAGTATTGTAAACAACAAGTGAAGATACTTATACCCCGCGAGGACTTGCGCGATAGCATTTTGCTCACAGTAATTTTAAAATCATCGGCATTTTACTAATTTTAAATAGGCACATATTTGCGTTTTCTTATAAACGCAACTGGAAATACTTATTTAGACATATTAAGTACATTAAAAACTGTTCTTTGACTGTCAGAAAAATTCTATAGACGCGATCGATCGTGTAACTTTCAAATGCGCGAGTTCACGCGGGTTAAAGAAGTTGTAGACACTCAAAAGTGTGGTTTCGTCAACCACAGGAGCGACAGAAGAAATATCTCAAACCACACTAGGTAGGAAACTGAGCATTTTTTTGTGGCGTGTACCTGAAGGGAATTGCAGGATATGTCATCTGAAGCTTCACTCTTGGGGCAGCTAAGTGCCATCAGTCAGGAATTTGATTATTGACAGACTGAGATCAAACAAGGCAAAACATCTGGTGTTCTTGCATGTAAATACTGAACACACTTTAGGAATATTTCAGCAGTAAAAATTGTACAGACAATACGCACTAAATACAATATAAACCAAATACAACACTACATCTACATCTACATGCATAATCCGCAATCCACGGTGTGTGGCGGAGGGTACACTGTACCACTACTAGGCATTTCCTTTCCTATTCCATTCCCAAATAGAACGAGGAAAAAAGGAATGCCTATATGCCTCCGTACGAGCCCTGATTTCTCTTATCTTGTCTTTGTGATCACTCGCGAAATGTAAGTAGGTGGCAGCAAGAACGTTCTACACTCAGCTTCAGGCCCTCTAAATTTCCTCAAAAGAATTTCACGAAAAGATCGTCGTCTTTCCTCCAGCGATCCTCAACTGAGTTGCCGGAGCAATTCCGTGACTCTCGCGCATTGGTCGAACCTATCAGTAACAAACCTAACTGTTCGCCTCTGAACTGCCTCTATGTCTTCCTTTAAACTGATCTGCTGCGGGTCCCAAACACTTGAGCAATACCCAAGACGTGGTCCTACAAGCGTTTTATACGCGGTCTCCTTTACATATGAAGTACATCTTCCCAAAATTCTCCCAATCAAACAGAAGTCGGCTGTCCGCCTTACTCACAACTGTCCTTACATGCTCGTTCCATTTCATATAGCTCTGCAATGTTAAGCCTAGATATTTGAACGACGCGATAGCATCAAGAAGCTCACTACTAATGGTGTATTCGAACATTATGGGATTGTCTTTCCCGCTCATTTTTCTACATTGAGAGCCAGCTGCCATTCTTTGCACCAACTAAAAATATTGTCATCCTGTATGCTATTACACTCAGTTAAAGACGACATCCTCCCATACACCACAGCATCATCAGCAAACAGCCGCAAATTATAATTTACTCTGTCCATCAGATCATTTATGTAGATAGAAAATAATAGCGGTCCTATCACACTTCTGATGATACACTTGTCTCTGATGAAGACTCACCGTCGAGAACAACGTACTGCGTTTCTATTACTTAGGAAGTCTTCCAGCCAGTCACAAATCTGTGAACCTATTCCTTAAGTTCGTATCTTCGTTATCAGTCTGCAGTGAGGCACCGCGTCGAACGCCTTTTTGAAGTCGAGAAAAACACAATCCGCCTGTTGCCCTTCATCCATGGCTCGCAAGATGTCATGTGAGCTCAACAACAACATACAGTGCACTGACCACGAAGTAGATGGCTGCCGAGTTTACAGAATTTGCCGCAAAGAGCGCTGTAACTTTTGTGTTAGCCACTCTATGAAGTTTAAGCTCGTTGGTCTAAGGTGACAAGACAGTAGGCACCTGGAGCAGACGACTCGACAAACGCTTCCAGTGTAAACGCTTCTTCGTAGTTCGATGGTCTATCGCAAGGGGCGCTGCAGCTGAGAACCACTTTCTTGTGCGTGTCATACGTCTCGTATGGAAAGGGCTTAATGTAATGTGGTTAAATTAAGTTTATTGCTCTCTACCTGCAGTTCACCTTCATTTGGTTTAAAAAGTAACCATTTCGAGCCGTTACACGTGTGTGCAGAAAAAGCGTTTAGAGCCTATGGGCTTGGCACGAACCAACCTCGGTGCGCCAGCACAGGCAGGATGCGCGCTGTGGGTGCGGCGCGTGTGTTGTGTTGACCGGCGGTGGCGGCGGGCGAGTGTGCCGTTTGATTAGCGCGTTTGCGAGGCGCGTCCGCCGTGTGCTCAGCGGCCGGCCCCAGGGATTTGGCAGCCGGGCGCAGGCATTGAGAGCCAGCGATCGGACAGGGCCGCGGCAAGCGAGGGGAACTGGCTGCAAACATCTGCCCTCTGCCAGCCGTCTTCTGCCGACAGCTTTCCACGTACAGGGCTAAACTGCTCGAAACAGCTGTTACCAGGTTTGATATCATACACCATGTATGTATTTCACTCCGATGATGGTTTTAATTGACATACCGTACAATATTTTGCTGTCTGTACTCTTCCCTGTGGCTTAGAAAGGATGGCGTTCACTTACAGCGAGGCACGATGGGGCTACCGTAACAGTGACAGCAAATGAAGTAACTCTATTGAACAGTTAACAACTGTAAATGTATTATCAGAATGGCAAGCTTTAACTACAAGTGAACTTTTTACTGTGAGGGTAGCAGCCGCGGTGGAGTAGCCGATCGGTCTAAGGCGTCTCGCTGCGGAGCGCGCGGTTGCTCGCCGTGGAGGTTCGAGTCCTCCCTGGGGCATGGGTGTGTGTGTTGTCCTTAGGTTAGTTTACCTAGGTTTAAGTAGTTTGTAAGCTACGAACTGATGACTACGCAGTTTGGTCCGATAGAGTTACAAGCATTTGAACATTTTGAGGATAGA
This sequence comes from Locusta migratoria, assembly GCA_026315105.1. Lineage (NCBI taxonomy): Eukaryota > Metazoa > Arthropoda > Insecta > Orthoptera > Acrididae > Locusta > Locusta migratoria. The sequence goes on along the minus strand of CM048744.1, from coordinate 272,583,314 downwards.
ATTTTACAAGGAATCTTATAAACGTGTGGATGTGGGTTCATTGCCTTGGCCCGAAATTGTGTCATAAGCACCATTTACACAAAATACATTTATTAAACAATTAAATCATATATTATTCTTACAGTCAACCGAATGGCTCGGGGAGTGTTGGCGGTGGCGGTAATACGCGTGGAGTCAGCCGTGGATCTCTGGTTACGCTGGCGGCGTATCTGCTTCTCTGCGCGTCAGCTGAACAGCGCTCGCCATCGAAGCTAGTGCTGTGTGTTAACAGGTCATAAATCCGGCGTAATTAATCGTGGTTGTACTAAGTCCAAAAGTGTTGTTTTGTGCTACGACCAGAGGTAATGAAGCGTTGATCTCCTTCCCGAACGCTGTTACTGTCGGCCAGATTCTTCCATCTTCAACTCCGTCACTGCCGCTGGCTGATCGGAACTCAAACGCCAACTTCTGCTACTGTTGATGTGTTGCTAACGCCGCTACTGCCTTCGGGGTCGTTGTCTCCTGCTGTCACGTCGTACAGTCGGTCGATGGCCTGATCGCTGAATCAGCGGCTCCCCCTTGTTGAGAGAGCAATGTACTCCTTGTCGCGTTGAGGCACACGTGAATCTGCAGCGTCAACTGGTCGACGCACTTGTCGGAATGCAGTCGCAGGTTATTACTCCCCTGTGCCTCTCAACTGAACTAAGCTACCATTTTTACTCAACGTACTATTCACTTTTATTTTATTTCACTAATTTATTTAGACACTAGATTCGCGTTGCCCTCTAATAAGGAGTGTGATCACATCTGACGGCCAGTACAGTTGCACACCCGCGTGGTACGGACGGTATCAAGTTATCAATCAGTTCTCCAGAGATATTTCGTCATTCTTCCATAATATCCAGCTCTGCAACCATTGTGGGAGGTGATGATCTTGCTGTAATGCGTCTGCCAAGAGCATGCAAGACTTGCTTCATCGGTTTTAACTTCGGTGAACAAATGCAAACGTAGGCTTCCGCGGCCGTTCTCACTTTCAATAAAATTCTTCCGGGCATGAGACAGCGTCGTCATTACATAAAATCTACCGACGTTTCGGCCACTGTTCCAGGCGGCCTTCATCAGGGTCAGACACAGTCCCTGATGAAGGCCGCTTGCAACAGGGGCCAAAAAGTCGGTAGATTTTATATAATGACGACGCGGTCTCATGCCCGGAAGAATTCCGGTGAACAAGTTCGTCACTTCATTCGTTCAATTCCCTCAGCTACAAGCATGTTTTCCAGAGGGTTAGCTCTGTGGTGACGAGCGTCATCGTATCTCCTATTGCAAGAGCTTAGGATACAACAAAAGGTCGAAGAATCTGGTCTCTATACCTCTTAGCAGTCAAAGCGCCATTCTGAACGAACTCCGTATGTCCATCAATATTGACTCCTGCTGCAAGGGTGAAGGTCGGGGTGAGAGTTTAAAATAGAGAAAGTTTAATTCTTAAAACTCACAACCACCAGCTGCGAACCAAATTCCTAAACATGCAAAAACACTGGAACTGCGATTGCGAATGTTTGACTCGATTTCTAGGGGATGATATCACACGTTTGCAGCTTTCCTTCCATGCATATGATTAACAAAACAAATTCATAATAAAATCAAGTTCATGAGAGAAAAAGGGTGTACTAACTACTATTTTTGAAAACACGTGAAAGTTCACTTTATGTTGTTTATTTCACAATATTTGAACCCTGTGGCTGATACGTCTGTACGTCGATACATTTACCAAATAAAGTTATAGCTCGTGAGCCCCCAGACAAAATGAATATTTGTCGCGAATTGTTTTCACACCACGTGGCTGTCTCAAATACCGTTTATGTTTATGCCTATGCGACGACACGTGTTACATTAACAAATCACAGTCACTTTAATTCAATGCGATGCACACCTTGTTCCACCGGCTAAATATTCACAAACACACAGTAGCACTCGATTTAACTTGGTACAGTCTACGCCGAGCAACTACACGTGGCGATTGCCACACACAAATCTCAAGTCACCACCTTGAGATCCACATGCCGACTGATGCAGAGCGACGCCGCCCGGCCAGCTCACCACGTGCTTCGGAGTCCTCACTTCCTGCCCTCGCGCGCGCGAAAGCTCAACTGCTGGGGTTTTTTCCCCTATGTCATCAACTTCAGCATGTGAGCTGTTCTAACCGATTTGCCAACGTACAGCGCTCAGCCAATACATTTCTAAAACTTTACTTAAAATCAAAATAATTACACTACATATTAAACAAATATTTTCTTACGTTTTTATATTAGTATAAACATCCTTTGTACTATTTATTATAATCGTACAATTTCTTATATCACATATAAGTGATTTAACTGAATATTTCAAGGTAAAATACAAAAGATTAATTGAAAATAAAATGAGAAATAGTTAATATATTATTTTTATAAACAAACATTACCATGCTAGTTGTGTAACTGTCTTGCATTTATTGGTAATTTATTACTTTTCATTGTCAATTAAACATATTACGTCAGATGTGACTATATCAGCTAATGTATTTTTTATTTGTCAACAGGCTATTTTGTAATGAGGGCCTTAAAGGTTCCTAAGTGCATCGTATTACTTCAAATGCCAGTAGTATTTTAATATTTGTGCATTGCACTGTTCCTGGCACTTGCCATTGTCCCTCTCTCCCCTCACCGGAAACGAACTGGAAAATCCTAAGTTGGAACAAGCCACCAACGTCGGCCTGTTCGCTGGCCTCCCGTCAGCTACAAGCACACAGCAAATCTCAGCGTGGAGAATTTCTACCTATGGCCTAACTATAAATGTTGTCACCCAACTGTGTACATACATTGCTACATTAAAATTGTGTGACATTTAGTGCATTGGCATGGTCAATGTTTGCAGTGAACTTCATACTGTTTAATTATCAAATGCTATTAATTAGCAATATTTCTATTGGGCGGTAATCTCACACTGCCCACACTATTCGTCCACCACTGATGTCTCCTGAATATAAGCAGCATTGTTGCAAGTTCTCTCCAGATGAGGGAAAAATGATTGTCCGGCTGAACATAAAATCTTGACGCTCCTGCGATCAGAATACGGCGCCATTCGTTACGACTCCAATCTTCCACTCATTTTCTGCGTGCTAAATGGTGTCGTAGCTTTAATGGGACACACGCCGTAGACCTCTGTGCATAGAGTCACATTCCAGAAGCCGTTTTTAGACTTTTTTTTATATTGCGCGTCGTTTTGCTGCCTGTGGAATTGGGGGGGGGGGGGGGGGGGGGGCGTTCCAGCTGAGTTGCATTCAGCCTCCTGTCTCGACGGGCTGTTTACCGGAGATAACGGTCATCTCTTGCTGATGTTACCCGTGGAAGATGTTGTCCTTGCCTTCTTTTGGCGTTTCATATTGTCTGTAATCGCGTCCAGATCCTGAAATATACACTTTGGGACACTCCAATAGCTGCAACCCCTTCATCTGTGTCTGTCCCGCTTCCAAACTTCATTTGGCTCTCCATACCTACCTACTAACTACACTATTTGAACCCAACCGCTTGTGTAATTTATTTAGTAAACACGAACCATCTCTGCAGCAACTTTCTGTTATTACCACTATCTAGATTGCCGTAATGTTCTTGACTCCAGTCCGTATAACTGACATACAGACATCGAACCATTTGAGTTCATTCTCCAGATGAGAATACTTCAGAACTTAGATACCTGAACTGATCTCCTGATTCTTCTGACCAGTTTATATAGACTGAATCTAAATTCGCGCACTCGGGCTTCGCAGCACGTTTCCTCACATGTCTATCACAAAATTTCGTCCTGCGCAATTTACCGGCAGTAAATGAACGTCGAAGATTGAGATGGGTGTGTGTCCCATACGTCAGCGTGTTTCAGAATTACACTACTACGACAACAAACTTCTACGGGATGTGAGAGGTGTGTTGAGGAACAAAATGAGCATAGAAACCCATGCCCGGAAACGTCATCCAATGACGCTACAGAGCGTCGAATGTGTTGGAGGGGATGTCTAGCGGCAGGAGCTTGTGGCTGTAACTTGAACTCTCCGCCTTTGAGATTAGCCGCAGAAGGTACGCCCAAGTCTTCAAGTCAGTTCAAAATGTTCAAATGTTGACTTTTTATATGTACATATTATGCCGAGCGAGTTGGCGCTCGCATTCGGGAGTACGGTGGCAAATACACCCCCGACCATCCAGGTTTAGCTTTTACGTGACTTCCCTTAATCACTCCAGCCAACTGCCGGGATGGCTGCTTTAAAAGTCACGGCCGATTTCCTTCCCCTCATTACTCAAACATCCGATTGAAGTGAGAACTGTGACCTCCGTCTCTAATGACCACGATGTCGACGGGGCGTTAAACCCCAATCTTCCTTACTTTTATATATCTCCAATTTATACTTCATCACTTATCTGATGTTCAAATGTTTGTTAACCTTATGGGACTTAACTACAGGGTCATCAATCCGTAAACTTACAAAATACTTATAAACTTATACTGAAGACAGCTAAAACATCTATGCCCGAGGGAGGATTCGAACTCCCGGGGGCGAACGGCCTCGTGCATCGGAGCATAGCGTCTCAATGCGCTCGGCCACTTCACCATGGCTCAAGTCTGTTCTTAGAAATCTGTTTTAGTTATGGGCGCACTGGAAGTAAATGGTTTCCCAATTTCAATGGGCAAGAAGAGAGTCCAAGTTTTTTCCATAGTTAACTGCCTTCTCATGGTCAAATCTCGTTTCATAAAAATACTTACAGTTGTGTCGTTTTTCTTCCACATTCTCCAGTTATGAAGCATATTGCAGCCTATTGATCTCTGTTAACGTTGATTTTAGTAATTAGCTTTTTCAACATTTGTATTTCAACGGATCCTCTCCTCTCCTCTCGACTCTGTGCGTGACTTTCTTTCATGGCATTCATAAAATTATCGACAGTGTACAACCGCTATTGTAGCTTCTTCATTGCACATTATTTGCCTCCTAGCCTAGTCTGGGAGTGATTGTACAACACCATTTTAAGTATCAACACCATTTTATATTACAATTTTGGCCTCTACACGAGTCTGGCTAAAGAATATGTTAGTAACATAGTCTTCTATACGTTTCTGAGGCAACTTCTTCTGCTGCACGTCCAGCTTCACCCACAATCCACACACGGCAGAGGTTTTGCCGTCCTTGTAAATACATTAATTATACACAACCAATTGATTTCTATGCAGTGTTAGTAATAGTTTGAGGCAGAGGCAACTTTTTCGTCAATCAAAACACAAGACTTGGCTAGAAGCAAGTCATCCATATTCGTGTTTCTCCTGGTCTGTGCAGACAGCCAATGTTGTGAACCAGTGTCGCTAACTGGTGCTTCGACTTCTTTTGTAAAACTGCAATTTGAGTTGAGGCTTGTGGGTTTATGAGAAAACATTGAAAAATAAAACATAGGCGAAGTCTTCTCCAATATCTCGTGACAACTTTTGCTACGATGAGGTGATTTTACCCGCTTAATAGATTAAGTTGTGTTCCATCAGAATGAGCTCATATTCTAAAAATTTAAAAATTGCGTTTGGTCTAGTACGTACATAACATGATACTTGTAAGGAAAGCCTCCAAGTTACACGATCAGTAAAGAGGATTGTGAAGAAAACTGAGCGGACGATAACTGTAAAAGCGACTGCAGAACCGAGTGTTGCCATTGTGGTACTGTCAGCAGCGAAACGACACGGAGAAGGCAGCCACTTAAGCAGCGATCGCTAGCCGAGTTGAAATTTCAGAACAAACCACTGATGATACAAATGCACGTAAAACACAGTGGGAAAGCCAGAAGTCTGCTCTGTGGAGCAGTGCAAGCGACTCATTTGGTGAAAGGGTCTCGTCAGCCGAAGATCTCAACCTGGTGGGCAGCGGCAACTCGTGTTCACATAATATTAAGTTCAGATAAACACGAACGTGTCAAACAGCACCTTCTTTGTAACAATTATTACTAAGAAAAAATAGGTCAACTGTAACCACTGCTAATAATAATACATGCGTAATTTTTTGGCGCAAGAAATAATAGTTTTGTGGAATATTTTGTATATAGGCACACACAGTACATGTCAAGAAGAAAATAATGTGTAAGGTTTCGCTACTCTTCATTTCGAAAGCCATATAATAATACTCTCAAAGTATTGTCGCTCCCTAGGTCTCTTTCTCTGTAGCAAGAAAACGACATAATTTCTTCTTATGAAATTATCTGCATTTCCATATCCGACTTAACCCAGATAGTGCCGAATTATTTTTAGTTTAATTTTTTCTGAGAAGCTATTAATTACCTCCATGTAACTGCACAACATCGTTGTACGTGATTTTTTTTCACAATCACGCCATTAGCTTTGCAATACTGTCCTTTTTTCTGGAATGACGTCAATGTTTTATAATTTTAATCTGATGAAACAATATTACTAAAACAACATTTAATATGAGATATATACATATAAATGACTCAAAAAATTGAAGAAAGTTCCAGAAATATAAACCCAAATTCAAGGAAGTCTTTAGTGTTTTCTGTATGAAACTCAACTCTGCAGCTGTATCCAATCACTTTGCAATCGGTAATACAAGCTAAAATTGATCTGCAACAGGAGCAGGCGATTCAAAGAAATCAAATATGACACTGTACACGAATGCTTACAGACAAAAGTAATAAAGTAAGCTGCTGTTCTCGTCCTTCTGGAAGAACGTCTGCTCTATCTGGGTTGAGCTGGCTTTAATATGAGTGTAAAAGTTTATTCATTCACTTTAAGAAGTTCCAGGCGAATGACATCAGGTGATACAGTGATGAACAGAAACTCTATACCATTCACGAACACATCATTTTGCGCAAATGCGAAGCATGCTCCCTTCTCGGAGAACTAACTATTTGTAACAACGAAGAAGAATATGAAATGCCTTTTCTCCTCATTCCACTCTCCGCAGTATAGGCCTAAGCTCTGCTATTCCTCTGCTCCTTAACCATACCTTCAGAATTCGCAATATACTAGGAAGTAATCAGTAATATCTGATAAGTGATGAGTTATAAATTGGAGATATATAAAAGTAAGAAAGGTTGGGGCTTAACGCCCCGTCGACATCGTGGTCATTAGAGACGGAGCTCACAGTTCACAGTCCAATCGGATATTTGAGTAAGGAGGGGAAGGAAATCGGCCGTGTCTTTTCAAATCATCCATCCCGGCAGTGGGCTGGAGTAATTTATGTAAATGACGTAAAACCTAAACCTGGATGGTCGGGGGTGGATTTGCCACCGTAGTCCCGAATGCGAGTGCCACCTCGCTTGGTATAATATATACATATAAAAAGTCAAAGATTTTATATACGTATAAAAAAATCAAAGAGTTTCGTAGATCACTGTCTACGTTAGATTTATTATGTTATATGGTAGAGTGTACCTTGTAACAGACTTCCATCCAATTTCACTGATCACCATGCACGCATGATTTCGTGGTAGTTTTTCTACAAGCTACAATATAAATCATAAAGGAGGCGACCTTGCAATAAATTTCAACAACGTTTTCTGATCAGCATAAACGGTGACAAAGATCTGTAATTTTTCATAGGCAGAGAAAGAAGATGGGTTAAGGGAGACGGAAGAAAGAATCAGAGAGAGAGAGAGAGAGAGGGATGTAGAGGTGGGTGGGGGTAGGAGGCGCAGCGAAGTGAAGGAGAAGATGAGTAGAGATGAGTAGAAAAGAGATTGACAGAAACTGAGGAGGAGGGTCAGTAAATGAAATACAAGTGGGAGCACAGATGTAAAATCAGAGGGGTAGCAGCAGGCGAACAGTGAGAGGAGGGGAGAGAACATGGACAGGCAGAAAATGGTGATAAATAAATACCTGGGCAACGCCAAGTTTATAGCAAGTTTCATTCAGGTGTACTCTTAGGCTTCTGCCTAAAATGACCTTGGAAATCGTGTTATATTTTGTTAAGTAATAAGTCTGTTACATTCGTCAATACGAGAGAAACATTGAGTATAATGCGAAACGAACCATCAATATCGATCTTATACGTAACAAATTTCATGCTTTTAACCGTAAGGAACATTGCTTATTTTAGAGTTCTTGACAGACAGCCTTTACCACAAATGCGTCACTGATTACCATATAACTTTAAGAAATTCTACAAAGTACGAAGCAAATTAGATAATTCTTCTGTGCATATAAAACAACGCTGCGGCTATTTGAGAATGATAGCAGCAGTCTGGAGTGTCCCGTGAAGGGGTGCTAGTTATTGGCTGCGAACTGCGCTCTCTGTTCATGAAATTCTTATGGACCATAAATCAATGACGTCATTCCAGATGCGCATGCGCAGAAGCTCCTTAAATATTGCACTGCCCGAGCCGTGCTCCTGACCACAATGCCAATTTCCTCCGAGTTTAGACAAGTAGAAACGTAACGTGGCGCAGTAAATTGCTGTGGCATATATTAAAAAAATACCGTATCTACGATACGTTTAACAGTATAAAAAGAAAAATCAGACATAAATCCGCAAATATTCAGAAATTAGGTTGTTCACGTGCTCTAGTACTCTTCAGCAGCCGCCACTGCTGGAGGGAGTTCAGTGACAGTTTTCACAGCCACATGGCAGTGCTTCATGGGCCGCATGTTTTGTCTATTCCCTTACATAATTTTTTTCACCAATGGTAACGCTGTGTTTGCGTTCGAGAATGAACTGTGGCATTTTCCGTGGGCAACACTCACCATATGTCTATGTTATTGAGCCTTTAGTGTAATCTGGGGCTAAGGGAGTGAACGCATAATCATGGATTTTTTGGTTGTAAACATGCATTTCAGGCCCTTAAATAGACACTTCATTCTAGGCTGTACAAAACCTAAAATTTGCGTAAAATAACTTCATGAAACTAAATATACTATAAAATACGTAATGTTAACATATGGGGATATTTTCTTTAATTAAATTCCCTTTTCGCGTTTTACAGTCTCGCGATTTTCCTGGTGTCCTTCCTACCTGTTCACTGGTTGAATTCACACAGATTCACCACAATTTAGGTATGTACTTACTTCGTCATTTTATAACTTTTTCATTGTTTACTGTTTCTCAGGCTTGAAGCTGTATATCATTTAGGAATTCATCTGTTTACACGTGTTGCCAACTTAATTGACTAATTGTTTGGGGCACCTATGTTTCATGTGTGCGAGAAAGATGGTATATTTTTGTTTGTATGAGCGTAATCTGAGACACTTGTAGAAATTGTTGTTTTGAGGATTTGAGCATTGATTTGGGTGTTTTGTGGAGGGGATGGTTAATGGGAAAGGGAGTGGACCTTATCCTATTTCATCTGTTAATGTGATGAGTGAGTTGTCTGATGCGTGTACTTTGGCATTAAAAAGGATCTCTGGCTTTCTGAATTGGTAATTTTCTTGTAATGTTAGCAGGTGCATAAAATTTCCTATAAATGTAAGCGTACCCATAAAAACATACCAGCTAACCTCTTTGTTGCATACTTGACAGAATATAGGCCTAGTTTTTCCATGTATCTCATAGTAGAAAATCTGAGTTTGAAATTTTATTCTTTTCAGATATTAGTGCTCTGAAACTAGAGTAGATTTTTCAACAATGAACATGTTATACTTTATTCGACGATGTTCCTAGTTTGCTACAATGAACCTCTTCACATAACCAAGGAAGGAGGTCCATTTCCTTTACTACATAGGCTAGGGAGCTTTAAACCTTCATTTGCATGAATATGTTTATTCTGGGGTCCTTTGCAGAAATACGAGTATGTTTCTTCGTGGAAACATTAGGCCAGGATTTTATGAGTCACTTTCTTCTTTCTCAAAATCTCACCCTGTCTTCTCCCATTATCGATTCTTGTTTGCAATAGAGTATTTATTTATGGAAATCGTCTTAAATTACGTCATATTTTGTTCAAAACATACTTTTTTGTATTGAACTGCAATATTTTGTCAAAGACGGGAAATGAAATTCAAACAACTTGAGTCATATAATGTCTATGACGTCAACTGACATGATGCTACTCCTCTGCTGTAAAATTCTCTGACGATGATATATTTTTGGGAGACTCACGTTTCTGAAAATGGTCTACAAATATTGCTTAGTACTATGCTGTACAAATATATCTATTAAAACTCCAGAAAATATGTGTTTGCATGTTGAAAGCAATGAAAAATGCTTAAAATGTGAGCGAAATGCGCCGTCAGAGATCGAAAACTGTTAGCAGTTATTTAATTCGTTTATTTTTGTGAAGATCATCTGGATGCAAGTAAACACGACACTCGATAATCATTAATCTATTAGATAACTATTAACTATCATGGTCTGCAACAGCAAAGATGTAAAGTATTATTATGTTCAGATTAGTTGGCTCATGTTCACATATGCGAAACAACCGTTTACGATATGACACGCCAACGATTTGTTTTTAAAGTCGTTTTATAATGTAGTTGGTGAAACAACAAGTTTAGTGGTGGTTGTCACTTATACACCAGTGATACTGTATTTCAATTTATGATTTGTGTTTCAATCCCTCTTTTGAGCTCATCTGAATGCAACTACTCCTAATAAAATTTGAAATGATTATTAATTTCGTCAGTAATCTTCTTCTATTTTATAGTATCCCAGTCTGCTGCGATAAATAAAAGAGAGGAAAACATTGGAGGTAAGACATTACTGTTACTTTTCTTCGGAAACATTTATTGTTGTCACCTGCACCAGAAAATTTGTCCGCTTACTTTCTCCCTTCTTTAGCCAAGCTTTGATTTAACAAAATTTGTTGTAATCAATCAGCACGAGAAAAATGCATAGTGATACGTGGAAAGTGTCTAATGTGCAACATTAATTTACGTATACATACGAATTAATGTAAATCCGGAAGGTAACACTATATTTGCGCAGTTACCATGTAATTTTTATAGTGGCCACTAGTGACAGTGTTAAGTGTTTTATGCACGATGCAGGTATTTGAACTCCGTGACTGTTCCTAATACAGGGTTGAGAATAAAATCCGCTGCCAGTCACATTAAAGTTCGTATTATTTATTTATAAACGACCGGTTTCGGGCATGTGCCCAACTTCAGGTGCTTAAAATATTGAGAATATTACATGTGTAACGTGTTGGTGGAGTTCACTCTTTGAAAGCAAATTTATTTGCTATTAAAAATAGTGAAATCAATTGTGGTTGACGAGGTGGCTTGAAAACAAAAAAACTGTTTATTTACATTTAATATTGTATCCAAACCGCGATTCTCCATGTGACGCAATTTTTATACACTTTTGCAAACACACTTTCTCTTGATAACCTCCCTACTATTATTTCCATTCTGTTTGCCATTTTAGTACGATTTATGATCATCACTAATCACTGCACAGAAATGTGAACTCACACCGTACACTTTGTTAATATATTACACTTACTTACTTTACTTTACACGATCAGGCCCAATGGACCACGCGATGATATAATGAAGGCTCTCCATTCACCACGATTCTTCGCTGTCTGTTCCCAGTTTTTCCAGGCCTCGAGATTCTGCAGGTCTTCTCTTATCTCGTCCATCCATCTCTTCTTCGGTCGTCCCAGTCGCTTTTGCCTGTTGGTATCATCTCCATGGCCAACTTAGGCCGCCGCTCCTCGTTCATACGTACCACGTGTCCTACCCATTCTAATCTTATACTTCTCATCAAACCCACAATGTTCGGTCCACTACAGAGTTGTTCTAATTCCATATTGTGCCTTCTCCTTTCCATTCTCCTGTTATGTTGTCTTTAACCAGCTCTTCCTCGAGCATCTCCTTTCAAAAACTGCGAGCTTATTTAATTCCTGTTTTCTAGTGCTCCAGCATTGACACCCATATATAATGACAGGAAGAATTAATGTTTTATACAACCTTAGTTTGAGGGCCCGTGATATGCTCCGGGAAGTCAAAATGTTGTTTATTGAGAGCAAGAATCTACTACTCGCTTAAATTCTTGCCTTAATTTCCATTCCAGACGATGAATTTTCTGAAATTATGCTTCCAAGATATTTAAAATCGTTTACTCTTTTGTAGGTGTTATTATCCACAGTTAATTCCTGGATTTCTGAGTGTGGGGCTCTTCCAACTATTACAATTTATGAAAATGTTTTACATAATTGTGGATCCATACTGTCATTTATAAAACATAAAATAATCACAATTAAATGATCTTTAATGTGACTGGTGGCAGATTTTATTCTCAGCCCTGCATTAGGAATAGTCACAGAGTTCAAAGACATCCATCATGGATAAAGGACAATGTTGCCTAGCCAGGCATCAGGAACTGTTAGTGCATTCAGAATATGTAAATTCAAAATGGTGAAGGCCATTCAAGCCATGAAATTTAACAAAAAATGTCTTTTACCTAAAGTAATACCTAATTACATTAAAGTTACTATCAAGAGCCAAAGTCAAATTGTTCAAATGTTTGTTAAGCTTATGGGACTTAACTACGGAGTCATCGGTCCCTAAACGTACAAACTACTTACGAACTACCTTATACTAAGGACGGCACAAATATCCATGCCCGAGGGGGGATTCGAACCCCCGACCGTAATGGCCGTGCAGACCGTGACTGGAGCGCCTCAGTCCCCGCGGCCACCGCGGCCGGCAGCCACAGTCAGTTAGCAAAAATCGTAAAGTCAAAACGTGAAATATCTTGTTAAAATCGCAAATCAAATCATTATATAAAAGTAAAGACACCCTTAACAAACAAATGTGGAAACTGCACTTTGCCCTAGGTAACTCCTTACAGTCGTTTATATACCATAAATGACCAAGTAAGTAAAGAACAACTAATTGTGTCAACTAGACATAATCAGAAATTACTTGTACTCAATCCCAACTAAGAACAACTACCAGAAATTCCTCCCACACCACAAAAAACTCCGCTACCATCTCATTTAATGAAGATGAAACTGGGTTCCACGAGAAAGGTCTCAAATATAACATTCAATCAATGATCAAAAATCAAAATGTTCAAATGTTTGTAAAGATTATGGGACTTAGCTGCGGGGTCATCAGTCTCTAAACGTACAAAGTACTTTAAAAGTACCTTATACTAAAGACGGCACAAAATTAAAACTTATTTGGTAAAAAACGAAAACACAAAGTATAATAATTATTTATACCCATTTAAGGTGCGTAATAGTTTGTATCTTTACACTGAAGTTAGTCTGTTGATTCAAACAAGCAAGAGTTTAATTTGAATGTAGGTATATTTTACTTGAAACGTAGTTTTCACTTTTCTTATTTCCGGCACGTAAAAAAGTAGGTTGTTTCCGAAAAACTAAGTTAACACAAACGCGTCAATTTCGGAATGTGTTCACTACCAGTCTTTACAAAATTATTTTCCTTCTTATACAAAATGTTTTATATATTTTCATAAAAAATATATACATTTAATAATTTAATACGCAGAAAAAGTAAGGAAAAGTCTCGTAACTTTTGTTAAGACTGATGTAACACACATAGCCCTTTGTTTTCCTCGTGTCGTGCGACGTTACAAGAGTTTCTGCCAGTGAGAATGTTTTCGATGAAGTGACATAATCTTGAAGTTTAATGAACTTTAAGTTTTAATTTCAGAAAAATAGCAAATGTTTTGTAAGAAATATGAGCGAAAATGTTATTTGAACATTATAATCCTTCAGAATAGCAACAATCGACCATATGTTAATACAGGAAAGTAGCTTATTCCAACGATTTAAAAATACAAAACTTTAGCTTTAAATTAGGAAATAAGTATCTTTTAGGAATTTTAAAGTAAGCTGATGTCAAAACAGTTTATTTTTGGTAGTACAAATTTAATTTCGAATGAAATTATTCATGAAATGGCATACGTTCAAGTTTACAGAATCGAGCGAAATTTATGTTTTAAGCTATAGGTCCGCTGTCCAATGATCGCTGTCTACCTCCATCGTCGTTACTTGAGTTTGCTACTTTTTTGGACTGAGGATGATATGAAATTACGTTCAAAACCGCTTAATAAATGTGTTTATCTGTTGAGGGACTATTGGGAGCAGTTTTTAAAGACATCAAGCATTGTAATGAGCTGTGTGTACGGCTTTTCCATATTTTCCTCCACTCGTACGTTACACTGGCAGTGTGTTCTACGGTAGCAGGTAGGGAAATGGTGTACACGTTCACTGGCCGCTAACTTCATTTTGATGCAAAGTTACTAATGTGCACACGCGTAAGTATTACATCTGTCTTCTAAGTAGTTTCTTTTGCAACAGGAATCCCAACGATATGGAGTAGACTTCTATGATTTTGGAGATGCAAGGTACTTATGGTGTGAACAGTCCTAGCTCTTTAATAGCTTGTGATATCACAGCTCGTAATCTTTGAGTTAGGTAAATGTATGAAGTGCAGTCATCTGGTAAATAGGCAAACTGTAATAATGTGATGGAACGGATGCAATTTCCGGGTAGCGTCAAAGGGTTTGCTGAGTTGCCAGAGGCAAGATAAATCGCGCTGTGTAATTGGCTGCGGCGGAGCCCGTGGCGGGCGCCGCGCTAGAGGCACGGTCGACGTACACAAACCAGAAGGTTTATCTAAGTCGTGTCTGTCATATCTCCAAGCGTCACCTAATGACGGCAATTTACCATACTTCCAAAGGTCATAGTTGAAGTGCCGCTCACACTGTCCGTCGGGTCGGGTCGGGTCGTTCCGAAAGTAATGCCACCTATTTTTATTCATGGAAACTACAAAACATATGCAAATAGAGTAATATTTCAGCGACAGTCACTTTTCCGCATAGTCACCACTATTCGTTACTCACTTTTGCTAATGATGATTCAGAGCCTGCGTGACGCGTTTGTAAAAATCGTTATCCGCATGTCGCCATTGCATGGGCCGTCTTTTGGACTCGTAGCTCGTAGCTGTGACACCATGTGGCATCTTCGGTGACGATGCTATTAAAAAAAAAAAAAATTGTCAGCTTGAGCTCCAAGTTGGTCCAACACGTTCAACAAATTTTCTACGATTCGATTTTTTGTTCTGCTTTGAGCGTCCGTGGGACCCATCTCGCACAATCTTTGCGATAACCGAGGCATAACAGCCGACATCTTCCTTTGCACACAATTCTGTGGTCGTTATCCGCCGATCAGCACAGTAGATTCGATCAAAACGTTCTTCATTGCGATGGTCGATGGAGCCGGGAATTGTCATTCACGCTCTTGTCATCACCTTGAAAACGCGGTACGCTACGCTTCCTTTTTTTCCTTTATTGTCATTTTTGTACCTGTAGTTACATACAGGTAGGAGGCAGCAGCCTGCCACGTTGTTCTTCCGCCTTGTGATCTAATATATAAAGCAGAGTGTCCGTATATTTGTACGTGTTGCATACAAATCTACAGTTTTGTTCCAATCTTTATGAAATTTTGTACACGTAAGCTTCAATCTATGAGGACGGTTACCGTAAGTGTACGAATCACGCACAACATACTTTTCACGAGATATGACGTCATAAACAATGAGAAGCGCGAAAAACTGCTGCATTAAGCGACAATGCTGCTCATTTTGTCCTAAACCACTGCACTGATATCAACCAAATTCGGTACACATATTTCTCACGTGAGATAACAATAGCTGAAGGAGTAAGAACCACATACGACACAAGGTTCAGGTGATATAACGTCATAAACATTATAGTCCCAAGAAATTGCCACGTAATGCGACGAGACTTTATAAATACAGTACATGAAACTGACAGTACTTAGTGACTTGATATAAACTTTAAACGTAATTTCAAACCTTTATTAAACCTTTTCTCGCTGACAACCACATCAAAATAATAAAAGGAAAAGAGTTTCTCGCTTACTTCTTTTCCACTGTTCATGGAATAAAACTATGGCATTCGGTAATACATTAGAATTTATGTTTTTTATACTACAAATTATAGCCGCAGGAAATTTTATAGGCAGTATACACACATACAACTGAATGTACCTTTGAAATTGTATCTCAGTACGACACCTAGTTCATGAGATATGAGTATATAATCAGTAACATTTATGGAAAATTGCCCCATCACGCACCAAGTTTTAATCTATTACTTCTTTGCTACCAATTGTACTCGCAACGATTTTACAGGTGTACAGTACTTATACAAATGAATACATAATTGAAAAATTATACAATTGTAGAACATATAGCTCAATAAATAGGACATCGTACCCATTTTATATATAATTTGTATTTTGATTACTATCTTTCTTTGTTTGGATACCGCACTTATAATTTTGTACACTATGCGAGACAGACTTATTTCCTATTTATTCTCCGACAAATATAGCATGATTTTAGAAAAAAACGAGATGGACTGTGGGAGAAGTACTAACTCAAGGCAGGAATAAATAAATAAACACCCTGGTAAAGCCGGGTTTGCAGGTAGTTTTACATAAATGAACATGACGCGACAAACAATGGGAAAAAGTAGTTAAAATTGGAGAAACATTAAAAACAGACATGAAGAAACGTTGATGGAAATGCACATTGCAAAGAAGTTAAAACACATATAATTTGAAAAATAAAAGCCTGTGGCATGGAGACACTAAAAAAAAAGACACTGGCCACGATGACACAATTAAAACTGACGATTGCTACGCTTGTCTGGAGGCGGTGGATTACACTGTTAAAACACACTGACGACGATGACATGTACAACACTGGACGGAGCACGGAAACACTGAGGTGAGGGAGAAGGAATAGCCAAGCTGTGGGAGGGACTGTAAAAGTAGGGGAAGAGGGGGTGTCGAGTCCACATGGACACGATCAGGGCTGGTACGAGGGATAGATTTCAGGACGGAGGGCGTAACCCTGGAGGGGGAGGTGGCGGAAGTTACCCTGGGAGAGGATGTGGAGAGGTTGGAGGTGAAGGGAGGGAGGAATGCATTGGTGAAGGCGTGACAGAAGCCCAGGGTAAGGGGGGGGGGGGGGTAGACCAAACGGTTGCGGGATTCAATTTTGCGGGTAGTGTATAGGCGTCGGTGTTCAAGTAACTGCAGGAGGTAGGGGAACGGGATGAGGTCATATAGGATCCGCGTGGGCGAGGGGAGGCACGGTAGGCGAGTCGGAGCAATGGCTCACACTGCTCACGTCTATTGTGTCGTCTTCATACACTTCTAGCAATCGTCGATTGATTTTAATCAGCGCAATTTCTCCGGCAGTGAGGCATTCAGTCACACACGGCCGTCTTATACGCGCATCCGTATCTGACTACATTTTGGAACAGTCCTCTGATGGTGCCAACTACGCAGAACAGCGGAAACACGTGCAAAAGAAAGGGTAAGGCCATGGAGGTTAAAATAAGAGGAGATGGCCCTACTACGGAAAGCTTAGCTGTCGATTGAAGCTAGTCCGCCATCTTATGGAGTCAAGGAAATGTTTTCATATTAAAGCACTCTGTGCTTCTTGCCCTGTTGAATTTTATACATTTAAAGTGTCATTTCTAAATACATATTCAATATACTTTTGTGGACAAAACAGACCTTCCAGATAGCTGAACTGTGATTTATTAAGGTAAAATCTCATTCGATAAGTTTGACTTACGTATCGGGGTAGTAGTCAAATCTTTTACTACTTCTTCGGCTTGTCCCAGTTCAGGGGTTTCTAGCCAGTTGTGCTGACCACTACACTACTGGGGACACAGTGATCACCGCACCGGCAAGGACTACCTAAGCACGCCCCCCCCCCCCGTCAGACACACACAAACTTCCATCTTTACCCTGCCCACAGTACCCAAACTGTTAGTTTTGAAACTAAAACCCGTAAGAGTATGGGCTCCAAACTTGCCCACTAATGAAAGGAGACCCAGCTGGGTACACTTTTCAGCTTTACCCATTCGGAGTTGATGTCACATATCCTGTGAATTTGAAAAAAAATTAGAACTGCAGGATCTGTGGTGACGTCTGTTCTTTCGTAATAGACGCCACATAGGTAAAAAAAACTGTTTAGGTTCCACAAATACGTTGTTTTCATTAGTATTTGTGCAACCAAGACTATTTTTTATCAAAATGTTCATTACGGTTGCTGTGACATTGTCATGGTAGTAAGTAGTGGAGTGATTTCTTCTTATGACGTCACGTATCCATCTATGGTTAAAATCGACGCCACCTGCCAACACTGTCTCTTGATGGAAGGCCACACAATAGTCCGTGCCACGTCACACCGAGTAGGCCGCCATCGCTATAGTCGGGCCGCCGAAAGAACGACCCTTACAGTTCGCGCACGTGGGCCGCAGAGGGTGGGGGGACACTCAACCACCAACCTGAGCTCTGGAATTCGTAAACGTTGCCAGGGTAACGGTGCTGCGTTGCCACCCTGCCACTCAAGGTCGCACAGGGTGGCGTGCTTCAGTCGCTGCAAAGCATCTGTCGCGTGTTCATCGTTTGTCTCGTTGTGTTACAAAAACAAAAGCAGAAAAATCATTTATAAAATTGACACAATTGCTGAAGAAAGTGGTCATAGAGTGTTGCGTCTTCCACCATATCATTGCCATTTCAATGCAATAGAACTCCTGTGGGCTCAGGTGAAATCGTTCGTTGAAGAAATAATAAACTTTTTCATTAACAAAACCATTGGGCAGTATTACTCCCACGAAATGGAACAATGTTGTCACACATACGTGGCACATCTTAGAAAAGGCATGGGAACGAAAAGGTACACCAGAAGAACGGGTAGAAGAATTAATAATAAGATTAGGGGACGGTAGTAGCAGTAGCAGCGGTGCATTGCAAATGATGCTGGCCGCGACTGATTTTTAATGTATAGTTTGTTTCGCAACCAAAGATCATTTACTGAAAAATTACGTTATTTTATTTCTACTTCTGTGACCAATATACTAGCTGTCGAAACTGATCTGATAATATTACTCGGACACTATACTATGGCAGTCAACTGCGACCATAAACGAATGAGACAAAAACTCTTTATGTAAGAAGACAAATCATTTCACTGGAAGGGGCGGTTTTATTACTTGTAAAGTGGTAGTCCTTATTTGTTTACCCTCTCAGCAGACTGCCACAATAGTGTCCGAGTAATAACAGCGAGTCTGTGGAAAATAGTTATAGAAGATGAAATATATAAACAAAATTCTTCAACTAGCGAACTTTGGCTAAAGACTAAATCATACGTTATATTTAATGGAACACTGGAACATATGAAGCTTTAACTCGACATATATTTCTAAACCTTTTCTTTTTAACTGAAAAAGAGTGTTTTTCTTTACTTCGTGATTGTTCTCGTTCGTTCACGCTTTTTTTAGTACATAGCAACGGTCCCAAAATTTTCGGACGTGATATTCGTATGCTGGCGACCGACACGGCGTAACAACAAACAGCCGCGTAGCAGTATTGGCAACATAGCCGCTAGCTGTCAGAGTCGTTCTTTCGGCGGATCGACTATAGCTGCCTGGCTGGCCACTACGAGACAGTGGGCGGCTATCAATGGCGGCCTACTCGGTGTGACGTGGCGTGGACTATTGTGTGGTCTTGTCTCTAGACCAGGGCCGTTCAGCCAAGGCGTTTGGGAGCTCGGAGTGGCGAGAAGTAAACAGAACGACAGGCGGGAACAGCGGGAAGAGCGCGGCGAGTGCTAAAGCCAGGGCCGGCAGTCAGTAGAGGTAGCCATCAGCTCTGGCAGCAGACCCTCAACAACACTCAGTTTTAATCCTGAGTGAGGGATCTTTACCTTTCTACTGAGCACGATGGTCGTGTCACATATTTAGTGTGCCATAAGGTATTAAACCACATAAATAAATTCAATTTTAGACGTCATTGTGTAATAAATCCTGTGACAGAATACGACAAATATGTGGAAGACTAAAGAAGGGAAAAAGATCCTTGAGCTGAAGGCCAGCTTTTCAAACGAAATAAGTTACAACTTAATAATAAGTAATATTTGTAATGTGATGACAATTGAAGGAATAACAGAGACATTGCCAATGCTGCAGAGTTTGGAGAGTATACAAATCAGTTAAGAAAACTGTGTACAGAATTTCAATCATGGTTTTCTGATATTTCGCGTTTGGAAGCAGATTAAGAACTCCATACTCTGTGGGCGTCGGTACTGTAAGTCAACAGAACAGAAAAACGTTAGGTGACTTTTACAAACATTTATCGCAGAAACATTACCCGAAACTTCATAAACGGATGCGTAGAGTATTCGGGTCGATGTGCATTTGTGAGTAATTTTTTTCCATGATGAAAACTCGACTTAGGTGTTCCATTTCAGATTGTCATCTGAAATGTGTTTTAAGACTTAGCTGTGCTAAATCAGTCATCGAAGCACTGATAAAAAGTTAATAAATTTAGAAAGCTGCAATAGAAATTGCTTGTATTTTCATTGTTATAACATTTCCAGTCTTAGCCTTCGAGTTTGCCTACCTCCATTAACTTTCTTGTTTCATACGTATTTACATCCATTATGTCCTTATGTAGTGAACATCTTTTCGTGAATTTGAAAATCTGTTTTGTCAGTAAATCTATTGCAGTAGGCCTTAAAAGTTGTACACGTTACATTAGAATTTTGTTTCATTTTTACTGTTCATTTAGAATGCAAAGCCCCTTCTGTTTACCAGAGTAATGATATCTTTGTCACTCCTTACGACACCACAGTCTTGCACAGAAGAATACGCTCGCCTCGCACAGCGCCGCTTGGCCATCACTGCCAGGCGAGCAGTCACGTGATCCGCGCTCCTGCACGCAGAGCAGCGACGAAGCCGAAGCAGAGAGCGGAAACCCGCTGCTCCATAGAGCGCTCCGCTGAACGGCCCTGCTCTAGACGGTTCCGGCAGCCACGGCTGGGCAGCTGCGAAACGTCCACTTCCACATGGCTGTCACTGCGAGGACGAATGTAGAGAAGAGGAAGCCAGCGAGCTGTCTCTGGAGAGCGGGCTAGCGGCAGGGAAGAGGATGCAGCCGATTGGATTTGAGTGCTCGCCGCGGTCGAGAAGGCGCAATAAGGAAGGTTGCACTGGCCTGAAAAACTGCAGCACGGAGAGGCGGGAGCACCTGCTGCAGGACTGACTGACTGGCTTGGCTGCGCCTTTCCACAAAGTTGTGTCAGGTTTTTTTTTTTTTTTTTTTTTTTTTTTTTTTTTTTTTTTGCTGTCTCCTCTTGAAGAGTCTACAGATGTTCAAGGAGACAGTACCAACTGAGGGTCATATATTTCAAAGCCCTTTATGGGTAACAAAGTACTCGTTGTAAGCAAACTACAATGCTCTCCTCCTTTTTCTCCCCCAATACTTGTCCAATGAAAATGGTTTCATTAATTCCACTTGATTCTGAATGTTCAAATGTTTAAACTTATGGAACTTAACTGCGGGGTCATCAGTCCCTAAACTTACAAACTACTTATGAACTACCTTATAATGAAGACGGCATAAAAATTCATACCCGAGGGGGGATTCGAACCATCGGCGAACGGCCTCACACATCGTAACAAAGCGCCTCAATGCCCTCGGCCGCTCCACCGCGGCTCACGTGATACATATACGCATTCACACAACCATAATATGGCGTCGGCATTCTCCAGTGATACATATTTCTGCGTATGAGCACCTTATTACCAACGGTATACGTTAGATTCCTGTAATGGATTTTTTTTTATTATTATTTTCTAACGAGATAGCATTCATTCTTCCACGATTTGTGGACTGGGACTCTCTATTAAGCAAATTATTTACTTCTGACAGATTTTGCCTAGGATTTACTGTCGATTTATGAACATTTGAGGCTTATATTCCTATCGACAGGTGAAACTTTCGAAGAAGAGCTTCTAGAACGCCTTTGTTTTAATAACTGGCCAGAGGGAAGTATCTTCAACAGAATATGCTATCAAGTTACATTCTTTCATTATATATATATTTACCACACCAGTTAAAGAAATTCGCCGCCATTGGACTAAGTGGACTATCTTGCAGCTGTTCGTAGAAATTTCCAATCCACTTTAAATACGTGGTGTGGGATATGCATAAAAAAGTTTGGTGTTATGTTGCGGGCTGTTTGAACTGATACACTCCATAGTGACACTTTGCTGAAGAAAGAAACAACACGAAAGCTTACCACGACGACGTCGTATGGAAATTTTAATTTATACAACTTGTGAATAAAGGGAGCCGAGTCCTTTACACACGTGTCGGTCATTCCCACATGCGGCTGAAGCAGAGGTGCCAAGTGCTTCAACAGCAGGAACGATTAAGAGTCTCGTAACGAGTGAAGACGAATATGTGAGCCGCAGCACCTCAGGTGAGAGATCGACACTCGGAAAGCGTTCTGTAGGACAATGAGAACTGTACCAGTGACTCGAGATTATAACTTTAATTGCTAACAATGAATTTTTTGGGCATTTTTTATAATAATTGCTGTTGAATCTTCCGGGTTATGTGGTCGTAGTTGTATCTGAGGAGTCCCTGGTCTGTCAATTAGAGGTGGGACTCCATAACCTCAAAAGGTCCGAGGCATTCTGCTCTGATTGTTGGCAGCATGATATTGAAGTACCTGGGAAGCAGGTTGCTAGCCTGACTTGCCCAGGACCCCACTGAGTTTTACCCCTAACGGTTGAGGGACTAACCGATGGATTTTTTAGTCTTTGCCGTCTGAGCACAAAGGTGACCACGACTCAGAATATGTCCGAGATGCCCAACCTTATTCCAAAGTAACTGGTATCCCAACTGTCAGGACCACTTACTTGGCCACTCATCGTTGCCCGTGGTTCATCAACTAGGACATGACTACAGGAACTCACACCATGAACCACCACACACCATGAACCTTATTCATAAGGTAGAGGTTACAGATACGAAAGTAGCAAGAATGATTGATGGTAACAATGGCAGGAGGGTGCCCAAAATGAGGAAATCAAAGAAAAACTGTTTATGAACACCATAGATGAAGCAGTTAGAGCGAACAGACTGAGATGTTGGGGTCATGTTACACGCATGGGAGAAGCAAGGTTACCTAAGAGACTCATGAGCTCGGCAGCGGAGGGTAAGAGGAGTCGAGGTATTCCAAGAAGAAAGTACTTAGATTCGATATAATTACGTAGGCTTCCGCGGCCAGAGTCAGTTGACATAAAAGTTTTCTGGGTGTTGTACCGCGTCATGATGAAATGCTATTACTTAAATAACCGAAGTTTCGGCCAACGTTAGAGTGGCCTTCATCTGGGTATACAGTATACCCAGATAAAGGCCACGTTCACGTTGGCCGAAACGTCGGTTATTTAAGTAATAGCCTTACATCATGACGCGGTACAACACCCAGAAAACTTTTATGTCTACTTAGATTCGGTGCCGGCCGCGGTGGCCGAGGGGACTGAGGCGCGTCAGTCCCGGTCTGCCCGGTCACTACGGTCGGCGGTTCGAATACCCCCTCGGGCATGGATATTTGTACCGTCCTTAGTTGTAGGTAGTTCATAAGTAGTTTGTAAGTTTAGGGACTGATGACCCCATAGTTAAGTCCCTTAAGCTTAACAAACATTTGAACATAAAAAAAAAGATTCGGTGCAGAATGATTTTGAAGTAAAAGGCATAACATCAGACGAGGCCTCAATGTTAGCATTGAATAGGGGATCATGGAGGCATTTTATTAGAGGTACTTTGCTCCAGACTGAACGCTGAAAGGCATAATCAGTCTCTGATGATGATGATGATCTTTTATAATAGCATAGGCTGAAGAGCTGCAAAATTTTCAATGCCAACTAACGGTCCTACTGAAGAAGGAAGAAAAGTGAAAGTATCGAATACGAGCCGGCGAAGGGCACAGTGACCTGTGTTGTAATTAGACGCCGCGCCGACCCTGAACAAGCCGGGCTGTCAGCAGGTGCGTGGCTCCTCGCTCTCTCTTTGTGCGGCCTTTCTGCGAAGGAGGCGCGACGCGGCGCTTTGTGTGCCTTTGAGAGCAGCTGGCAGCCGCCCTCTCAGCCGCCAGGCGCCCCTCCTCAGCGACAATGGCCGCCAGACGTCCACACCGGCGCGGCGACAGCTCTCCGGGGGCCCACCCAGCCCAGCCAAACACTGCTGCGCTGACGCGACCGCCAGTGGCACCACCAGAGGAGGTGCAACGGGCCAATGAACCCCCACACAAATATTCGCGAGAGTATACAACGCTATTTTTAAATAATCTGCTGTCACGCCTTCTAGAAGGATGTGAACCTTCCTACCGACCTCGAGTTCTAAACTGGCGAGTTCTAAACTGGCGGTCAGCTCTACCGTGGCCTGCTTTGGCCTTGGCGCAAAATCAAGTTCTCCCACATTTAGAAGTAGCAGTCACTTTATAACCCTCCCCGTCCTACACCACCGGTTAGTATACGATAATTAGAAAAATTGACCCGTATGCCTAATTATCTTAATTGGGTAGAAAAGCTATCGGCAATGAAGCCGATGATGTAGTGGAGGCTATAGCCGGAACGTTGCTGTACCTCTTTGGTAAACAACAATGATCGATAGTAATAAAGAAAGTGGAAAGTAAAATTTGGAATAAAATTATTAATGTTTAAATAAAAAAATGCGGAACAAACGGGGCACATAGATTAATTAAAAAAAGTTATAACTTATTGATTTACGGTCGCCAGCTCGTTGTACGAGCAAATAATTTGGTGGGATCTCAATAATAGCAAAGTTAATTAACAACGTAAAAAATTACGTAAAATTTGGGTAGGCAGGAAATCAGAGTATGCGCGTCAAATCCGGTACAAAAGACACTGACAATATACTAATTACTAAGAAACAGTTCATTAACACATGGGTTGAATATAAGACAGTGAAATATAAGGAATAGCCATGCAAATGCAACATACAGCAGATCATGCAAAACTCTCACCTTAATACATAATATTTACAGCTTCAAATAATTAATTGTTTATATAAGTACCAGAAATTATTCAACAGCGAGTATGCCATGTGCATTAGCATTAATGAAGTTGTAATTGAACTATTGGCCAGCTCAAAAATCAATAAATGACTTGACGTGATAACTCTGAATATTTAGAAATGAACTATTTAACCGTCTGGTTAACTTTTGCTCTCTCTTTAACCAGGAATTATTACCATTTCAATCACTTAAAACGAGCAGTTCCATTCCACTTAGCAACCTATTGGTCATAAGATTCATTTAGTAATACTTTTCTGAACGAATTGATGTTAATCACTGTCACACTGTCTTTAATGACTTTGAATTTTAGTATTCTATAACTTTGTGAATATTCTCGATAAAACAATGGATGAGGAAGGGACTTGTCTGGACAATAACTATGGTTAATGATTTTTAAACACAGGTTCACAAATAACAGTGTTCACTATTGAACAATTATCACTAATACGCTGGTTAGCTATACATGCTAAGACAAACTGGACAGATCTTACTGATTTGGTGTGCGATGTGGTGCTGCTGATTGGAGACTGTTGGCACTTAACAATTGGCAAACACAGGCTCTTCTTGGCGAAGAATGTCAATTACAGTTTTGGACCCGCAGCATTCCTATTGATGCATTTATTAATTATTTGAACTGTGCCCTTATGAATAAATAATATTGTCCGTTCGCCGTCTACTCCCACTAGTGCCAATCAAACACGCATTCCTCTTCACGTACTTTGGCCGTACACCATTGTGCACACCATCTCACGATTCCGTCTGTCCTGTACCAAGTCAGAACAACGACTCTTACTCCCTCGCTGAGCGCCTCTGCACTACCTGCGATAAAACTCTTTACTCAAAGATGATTCTATACAGTAGCAAACCCCTTGCTAACCCAGAGTGTCTACTACATTTACAGTATTATTTTTGACGTATATGAAAATTAGCAGGACAATGCAAATAAGTTACAGAAACAAAATATACAAATACATATTAAATTACAAAAATACAAACAATGAGGAAAAATACATAAAGCATTGTTTTATTTTACACACTATACGCACACATGATTGGAAAACGGCGTTGCTCACTGTGTTGTTGTGTCACAACTTGGTCTTCTGAATCGACGATGCCCAGGAGGTAGTAGTCAATTCACTGGCCTAATCGTTGTGCTCAGTCTTTGTCACAGATAACAGTACATACGGGTAGCTGCTAGAGGCAGCTAAGAGGTGGAGTCTGGTCGAGGCCATACTTCATATTAAACATCATCTGGGAAGATGGTGATCCGCTGTGCTGACGACTTCACACCTCTATGGTGGCTGCCTGAGGGCAGCGCAGTCTTCAGTGGTTGGTTACTAAAAGCCAATGTTCCTGTCGTCGAGTTAGCACTCTGGGGCTAATCCGGCCAGCCGGTGTCCCGAGTCGGGAACCAGCACGACATCACAGACAAATATATACAGACAGGAAACCTCCGTAAGGGCCCGGTCCTACGCTCAGGGGTGCAGGGAGGGAGGGTTTCTGGCAGTTCCGTAAGATGTCCCATGATGGCGCTGCGGTCAGAAGCAGCTCTTTAAACTGGTAAGAGCAGGCGGCAGGTAGCGGCTGTCCCCACCACCACCTCCCATCTAACGCCAGCCGGACACAGCCGTGGCCTCGTGGCAGGCGGCACGAGCTCTCCCCTCAGCCTCCCCTCCGCACTACCCTCTGACGTGCAAGAGGCACCCTAAGCCAGCGATCCGCTTGACACCTGCTAACATCTTACGGAATTACTAGGGGAGCGTAGGACAGTGGTTTAGGGAAGGCTGCTCCTCTGTATATGTTACTCTGTGACGACATCCCACTTCAGAGCGGTCCATGCATGGATCCACTGGCCACTGCATAGCCTGGTGAAGGTATAGAGCACTTCAAAATAACAGTCTTTGCGTTGCTTCCCGGCATCGCGGCGCGGGCACTACCATCGTATGAAACACCAAAGATGCAGCTCGAAGGCGACGCCAGCTACTGATCTAGCTCCTGCCGAGCTAGCGCCTTCATCAAATGTATATATTTTACGGAATAAAATGTGTCAACTATAATTCTGTTTCACTAGCGTCCCTTGGCGCTCCACCAGGTTCCACACCTCATCCTGACATAAAGCTGGGAACACACCACTCGGCCCCAGCCACTGAGTTTCGCGGTGAGGGTTCCATAAGACAGCGGGGCGAAGGGGAAGTCTCCTGTCCTGAGCGTTGGAGCACACCTCCGTTGTGTATCCGCCAAAACCTGCGCTCCCTCCCACTGGTGGCGCACATCAACAGCTTTCACAGCTGGTCACGCACGACGGCGCAAGGATTCGATGTGCAGTTGTGAGTTAGAGGACGAGAGTTGTCAGTTTTGTACTCTGTTAATTCGGAAGTTAATGTGTGTGACAATACAGTGCAGACGCTAAGGGAGACTAACAAGGATAATACATGGGCTCGAACAAACGTATCTGTATGAACTTTTGGTAAAGGATCTCTACGTAAACCTCAAAGTGCTGGCGGATGTCGTTTTTCTGAAAAGCTCTGCAACCATGCTATAGATAGCACGCTATACGTAATGAAGATATCTTAACTATAACTTACGTAATAATCATCGTACATGTTCTCTAGCGAATTGTCATCAATAGCCGTGATGATAGTTGCAACTTTAACCTTCTTCCCGAAAGACTGTTGGTATTCACTGCCACTGCTTCCATCGCCTCTTCCCGCACTTACCGTAGCACTACCGCTAGCAATGAGTTGTTCGTCATTATCATCCCTATTATCATTATTATGAGTTTGTAACAACAGTATATAACTTATGCTTTAATTTCTGTACCATAACAGATACGAGAAAGCATGCGAGTGATTCATCTTCTACACTAATACCATCTTCACGAAGAAGGGTTCTTCGTAACTTCATCTCAACTAATCGCAATACATTAGCAGGATTGATTAGCAATCGCCGCCCCATCTGACGCTTCACCACACAAATAACATCACAAAACGCAACTTCGGAGGCAAACTGCACCTTCCCTACTGGCGAACCGACAGGTCAAAGTGCAATGCGGCATGGCAAACGCAGAGGCCTCCGGACGACTGAATAGTTTTGCAGATGCGGGAGTATCACAAGTGCAATAAGGGATCTTTACATTATCTATCATACGATTTTGGTGTATATGTGTTTGTTAGAGCACCAGAACATTCCTTGTAAGTTCTCTTGCCTTTCACGTCAAAAGAAGCTTCGTATCAAGGACCTAAGGAGACCGATACCTGATAATAATAATAATAAAAAAGTAAAGAAATTGTAAGGATTTTAAAGCCAGGAACGGGAGGAAATACTGGATGTGTGGTTGTGAAATTACAATCAAGCTTCACTGTTTTTCGTGTTCGCCAAAGAAAATTCTGGGTGTGGAATAAGTTGGACTTGTAAAACGCGTTGACGATCTTGGATATTTAACACAGAAGATAAAGAAACATGAGCGTTCTGCACCGCATGTGACTGCCAAGCTAGAGCACAAACTCTTAGGTAAACACGATATTACACAACAATCTGACAGTGCTTACAGGCAGTCAGTTGATAGGCACTAAGATTCGCAAAACCCGTTACGTTCCCTCTAAAATTGTGTATTGCATAAAATTTTGTGATGATTTTGAGCTCGCTGTTGCAACAATTTACGTTGACTCAAGAGGATGTAAAATAAGAGGAAGATTATTGAATAAGTCCCGAGATTCCATTGAAACATTAGATCGTGGAGTAGATCTACCGGGGAAACCACGTTAAAAAAACTGCGCCAAGTACAGTACCTCATAGATAGCGTGAAAATGACTGCATGTAATTGAGACTATAACTTTAAAACGGCTTTTTCTCAGAGCGGTAAATTTTAGGGAAAGAAGTACCAGAACAATTTTTGTAGATAGCTGAGACAAAAATTGTAGAGTGTTTATTTTGATCATAAAACTAACCGTTTCGCGAGAAAATAAAACATTTTTACGAACCTTGACGCCTTTTTTTCCATACACGGCATTGATGGAGACTTTTCACAATTTCATTGCAATGGTATCCAAAACGTTTATGCAATTTTTCAGCTTGCTGTGAATTAATGCAGGGTGAATGTCTGTTTTGTACGGATTATTATTTCTGTATAGCAATTACCTGTTTTGCTACTCCCGTTTTTTGTTTGCAACTTGATTATCTATCTTTCTTTGAACCACCTAGAAAAATAGGTACGAACCGCCACTGCCTATCAGTGAGCTGTGTCGTTTTCGAGTCGACTTCAATATTTTCTTTCTGTCTGACACGGTCAGAGTGGAAAAACTATCTGTTAATATTTTGATTGTGGGAAAGAAAATAGCAAGGAAAACAGCTTTCGATGAACAGTTGGTAAATAGTTTCACTGCAAATGAATTACACCACATTCGAAAGATGAATACGTCACCAGCGTGTTCTCATAAAAATCCACAAAACCTTCCCACAATTTCTATGAGAACCTGCTGATGGCATAGGCACGATAATGTCTCTGAAGTACTGCTGGGGACTGGTAAATGCCGTTGCCGTTCCACACCCGATGAAAGCAAACTCCTGCTCTATACCTTCATTCGGCAGATAGTGGGCAACGTTACTTTATGTGACGGATAACGTACTCAGGGATCGAGGGATGATGGGGATAAGTCATCAGCCAAGCAATGGACATCATCTTGTCCTACAAAAGACAAATCATTTCCGAAGGCAAAGGAAAACCACCACATTAAAGATCCAGGGATATGTCAAGCATCAGCAGTAAACCATGCCAGTATCTCCTGTAGGGTAAGGTGGTACAATGTCGATCATTTCGGACAAATGTTATTGTAACTGGAAATATATCGAGAAAAGATGTAATTTTAATTATAGCACTTGTTCTTGGATGTTTAACTAATATGAAACACAAATATTAGACAATTACAAATGTCGGTATAGACACACAAAAAAGTTACAGAATTGAGAAAAATCGATCGAAAATGTACCACACTAGGTACAATTGTGATCACTTCCTAGTAGAATTTTGACAAATGGCATCATCCACATAAAAAGCACTTTTTTCGTCAGGCACCAACGCATATTTCGTTGTACCAAACATTGCATTTTGGGTAGAGAATCTAGTCACCCTTAAATAGAAAATTTATAAGGGCTCGTTAGACTAAGTAGCTTCACTTACCTCCTAACGTGAAAAAATTTCTCTCTCCTTAGCCCAAAGTGGTATATTCTTGGAAAAGACAGGAGGAGCTGTACAAACCTGCTGCGCTACAATGCCACACAACGAGACACTACGAGACTGACAAATGGCGCGAAAATTTATGTTGATCGGAATTGTACCTATTTCGAATTTTTACCACCTTACCCTAAAATTTTACGGAGATAAAATAGTCCCCCAACCGGATATCTAGATGGGGATTGCAAACAGGGTGATATAATGAATCTCAGTTTAAAAAATTCTTGGAATGTGACAACTGCTGCAGTGTAGCAAACCTGAAACTTGAAATGAAACGACTGAAAAACGATAAGGGCATATCGGAGATGGCACCAGTCAGGTGACTTCCGGCCTGAAGAATATAGAATCATTCACAGAAGAACTATCAAGACAGACCGGGAATGGGAGGAGTTGGAATGATTTTGAGGAAAAACTTTAGATCACATATAAAGGGGTACGTACAATATAGTTCTAAACTTCGTCCACACAGGTCCCAAGGGCACAACGGGTACCGACCGGTCGCCGTATCGTCCTCCGCCTGTATGCTTCAGCGGATGCGGTGTGGAGGGGGACGTGGTCAGCGCAGTTTTCGTGACCGGAAGCGCTGCTTCTCAATCAACTAACTCCTCGGTTGGCCTCACAAAGGTTGAGTGAACCCGCTTGCTAACAACGTTCGGCAAACCCAATTACCCATCCAACTTCTAGCCAAACCCGACAGAGCTTAACTTCGGTGATCTAATGGGAACCGGCGTATCGACTGCTGCACAGCCTTTGGTCTATATACAATATAGCTCTCGAATAATACCAAACATCAAAGAATCCAAAGGCCACTATGATAATAAAATGTTAGTTGCCAACATCCAAAAATGAAAATGCAATTTACTATGTATACCTGTTCTTTATACTATTCATGGATCATATGTTGAAAACAGTAGACTGGCAGGGCGGGATCAAAATAGATGATAACAAAATAAGCAGTCTCGCATATGCGGATGACTTAGTTGTAATGGCCGATTCGATTTAAAGGTTGCAAACTACTATTTCAGAGCTCGATCAGAGAAGCAAGGGTTATGATATGAAGATCAGCATCTCCAAAACGAAAGCAATGTCTGTCTTAAAGAGATTTAAACAGATTGAGTGCCAAATAGGAGGAACAAAGTTAGAACAGGTAGACAGTAGACAAGTAGATAGAGAAGTACCTGGGATGTATTTTCTCACAGGATGGCAACATAGTGAAAGAACTGGAATCGAGGTGCATCAAAGCTAATGCAGTAAGTGCTCAACTAAGGTCTAGTTTCTTCTGCAAGAAGGAAGTAAGTACCAAGACTAAGTTAGCAGTGCACCGCTCTTACTTTCGACCAACTTTGTTGTATGGGAGTGAATGTTGGGTGGATACAGGTTACCTTATTCATAAGGTACAGGTTGCAGATATGAAAGTAGCAAGGATGATTGCAGGTACCAATAGATGGGAACAATGGCAGGAGGGTGTCCATAATGAGGAAATCAAAGAAAAACTAGAAATGATCACTATAGGTGAAGCAATTAGAGCGAACAGGCTGATATGGTGGGGTCATGTTACACGCATGGGAGAAGCGAGGTTACCTAAAAGGCTCATGAGCCGGCAGCGGAGGGTAAGAGGAGTCGAGGTAGACCAAGAAGAAAGAGATTCGGTGCAGAATGATTTTGAAGTAAAAGGCATAACATCAGACAAGGCATCAATGTTGACATCGAATAGGGGATGATGGAGGAATTTTATTAGAGGTACTATGCTCCAGACTGAACGTTGAAAGGCTGATGAAAATTTGATTGCTATGAGAGACTGGAATGCAGTTGTTGTCAAAGAACCGATGGAGAGTATTGTTGGCAAATAAGGACATGGAAGAAGAAATGAAAGAGGTGACTGACTAATTGAGTTCTGTTCGAGGGAACAATTAGTTGTTGCAAACGCATTTTCCCCACATCACAAGCGAATATGTTACACCTGTAAGGCACCAGAATACGTATGGAAATAACAGATTTGATTACATTCTAGTGAAATCGTTAGGAACCAGACAAAATATTGCAGGAGTTATCCATCTGAAAACATAGACGGTGACCATAACTCGTTTGAAGAAGAAGAAGATGATAAAACAATCACATGGCATAGCGCCTGCCGTGTCTGCTTTCTGGCCGACAGTACCGCCCTGCAGGTTGCCAGCCCGACGGGCGCCAAGCCAGAGAGGTGCACGCCAGCACGCGTTACGATAAATCGGAACACTCGATCCAGCAGAGGGCTCCACTGGAGCGATCGTGGGCGTGGCTAAGCGACAGCCGCCAGAACTACGGCACACCCATTTAAGGCCTGCGCCAGCCGTCTACAAGCAGTCTCTCATCCGCCTTCGTAGAAGAGCCAAGATCCGCCAACCGAACTACGACTTCCGACTATTCAGATTAGTAGTAGCGCTATTGTAGTGCACTGTATGGTGTTGTGGTAACCGACTGTGTTAGAACTGACAAGTGGAACACCAAGTATGGTACCAACGGATTCTGATGGGTCGCAGGTATGTTGTGAGGGAATTGCTCCAGAACATCAACCTGAAAAGATTTATTTCAATGGGCCTTGATTTCTAAGACAATCGAGACCAAATTCGCAGCAAATTACCACGCGTAACGTGTCTACTTATACATGGCGGTTACCACTCAGCGAGACAGCGTGGTGTAATGGGCAAGGTGCTAGGCTCCCATACAATAGACCCTGATTGGATACCTAGCGGCAGAACAATTTTTAAAAATTGTAATTGCTACTTTTTATATTTCAAAAAAATTAAAAAATAATTAAGCAAAGAAAGAGATATAAAGAAAGAAAAACAAAAATAATGAAAAGTAAAAAAGACAATAAATAAAGAAATAAATAAAAAATTCCAAGAAGAAAAAAGGAAAAAAAAAATCTTCCATTTCGGGTCATTTATTTTTCACTTTTTTTCATTTCTCCTCTTTTAGTGTGCATAATTATATGTCTTTATACCCACTCCTATGTTACAGCTTTATTAAACAGTCAGAATAATAGCAAATAACACAGTAGCAACTGATTATTTTACTTATTGCGCAGTGTTATTAACTCACTGTCGCCATCGTCACTATCATTAACACCTGTACAAAATTATGGGTGATAATTGAGCGAATGTTACATGTTTTTATCCTGACCATTTACTGCAAAAGTTTACATAAGAATGGTTATAAAAATACATAATTATGCACAATCATCGGACTGGTGTGAAAAGTAATTGACCCATGCCGGACTTGAACCCAGGTCGCCTGCATGGCAGCCTCGCATCTTGCCGATTACACCACGCTGTCTCGCTGAGCGGTAAACGTCACGTATAAGTAGACGTTACGCATGGTAATTTGCTGCGAATTTGATTTCGATTTCGTTAGAAATCAAGGCCCATTGCCACAGATCCTTTTAGCTTGATGGTCTGGAGGAATACGCTCACAACAAACCTACGGCCCATCAAATTCCGTTGGTACCATACTTGCTGTTCCGCTTGTGAGAAGTAGTGATTGCAAGGTACTGAACATAAAGTC
Organism: Locusta migratoria; assembly: GCA_026315105.1. Taxonomy (NCBI): domain Eukaryota; kingdom Metazoa; phylum Arthropoda; class Insecta; order Orthoptera; family Acrididae; genus Locusta; species Locusta migratoria. Next base: position 272,549,638 of record CM048744.1, on the reverse strand, counting down.
GGGATAGAATTTTCAGTTACAGAAGAACAATAAATTTATATTGATAGCATCTGTGTTCTGTTTTTAACACTATGCTTACAAAACAGACAGCCCAGCTAAAATTTTCATGAGGGAGTAAATGAAGACTGGAAACAAATTATAACTTGTATGTACAAAGCAGCAGACAAATAGTTCGGAAAACTAAACCAAAAAACAAGATGAATTAGATTACAGCAGTGTTACTGATTATATAGAAACCAAAAGACGATACAAAAAACTGAGCTGACAAACAATGAAAAACTGAATTCAGAAAACTAAGGAATTTAATCAACAGAGAAGCTTGAAAGTCAAAAGAAAATGTTGTTGAAGAAATATGCAGGGAAGTGGAAAAATATGCAAATGGTAGAACAGATTTAGCGTGCAGAACAGCAAAAAATTCTTTTAAGAAATGCAAAACCACCAATTCAGGTATAACAGAAGACAAAGAGGGAGAAATGCTGTTTGAGCAAGACATAGTGACGAAATGGAAATAATACGTTGAGGATGTAATTCTTTAGTTTCTCCCGTCGTATTTGATAATCAATTTTGAAGAAACACCAGGTTGGAACTGTCTTTTGTCCGCCGAATAAAATTCGTGCACTGTTGGGGAGAGCCAAAGATGATCTCGGTTTGAGGAAGGCCGGCGTGTACCAGATTCCGTGTCAGTATGGGAAGTCACATATTGGACAGACGGTTCGTACCGTCGAGGATCGATGCGTTGAACACCAGAGGCACACACGATTGATGTATCCGAGAAAGTCGGCGGTCGCTGAACATTGTTTGTCGGAGAATCACGCGATGGAGTATGAACGCACTAGGATTTTGGTACAGACGTCGAGATACTGGGACTGCGTCATTAGAGAGGCCATTGAAATTCGCACAAGTGACGACCTCATAAACCGTGACAGTGGCTATAATCTTAGCAAAGCTTGGGAACTAGCTATTTTGTTAATTAAGAGTGAATCTAGCAAACGTAACGAAGTGACGACCACGGCGGACAGAGCCCTCACATCGACGTCATTTCAGACGCCGTCGCAATCGGTTCCACTGCGCGGCCGCGGCGAGGGGCGCAGACCACGGAGGGGTCGCTCCGCGGGACGAGGGTATTTAAATGGCCCGCTACCGGGCTAGAACCCTGTTCCCTTTGAGCCACCATAGCGGGCGGATCTCCGTGCTGGTGCGTTTCCAGGTGCTCAGTCCGTCAGTTCACCTGATGATGGCGACATGTATGATCGCCGAAATATTGTGCCCGTTGGACACTATAGACCGGCAGTACACCAGTGGATATTTTGAATACATTGAGGAATTGTATGACGGAACATCTCTTTCTGAGGTTGTAAAAGGAAAAATTATTTATCACAGCTTTTAGAGACCTGTGGAACAACAAAGCACTGGGTTTTGATGACATCCCTGCAGAACTAATAAAAAGTGCCGGTGACAGCATGAGAATGAGGGTGCTTAAACTGATGAGGTTCATCTATAACACAGGAGAGGTACCGGCAGACTTCCATAAACGAATCATTGTTCCTATACCAAAGAAGGTGACAGATCGACACCATGCGTTAGACAGACGTTATGGTTGTGGTCACGGAGAAAAAAGAGTATCTAGAGAAAGTTCTCAGAACATTCGAAAATATTTGATGTAATCAGGACTGAGTGCGAATAAACAACAAAAGGACTAAAGTGATAGTATGCAGTACTAAAAAAAGAATATGAACCTGTAAGAATAAGAATTGGAAGATAGGAGTGATAGAGGATTATTTAGTATGCGAAATCGCAAAGTAAGGTAGCAGCCGCAATGAAATTATGAGCAGAAAATAGCAATCCAAAACTCATTTAATTTGAGAAGGACTTATCAGAAATAATGACAGTCTTCAAGTAAGGAAAAGTATCATACAAGTTTTTGTTTGGAGGTTGGAGCTAAACGGATGTGAAAATTTGATATTGGGGGAAGAAGACAGAAGACGCCTTTAAGCCTTGGAGATGTGGTGTTACAGAAGGTTGATAAAAGATCAGCTGGAAAGACAATAACAAGTGAAAGGTGCTTAGACGAGTACAGGAAACCAGATCTATGTAGAGGCACATACATTCAAGAAGAGACAAAACTAGTATGCTTCATCCTAAAGCACAACAACATCACTGGAATAATAGCAGAAGGAGCTATTGAGGGAGGAATCAAAGGAGACGACCCAGGATGATAGATGAAACAGATCGTGAATGATGTTAAATATAATATATACGTGGAAATGGAGAGGAAGATAAACAGAAGAGAGGAATGTCACTATGTTGTGAACCAACCTCATATTAAAAAACGAGTACAGTATTGTAACAGGTAAATGAAATAAAATGAAATAGCGAACATTTGTTACTAACAGAACATAAGAACAATGATAATAATATGTGTATAGATACTAAAACTTTAGAGACTAAAAACAAATTTTAAAATATCTACATTTTCAGTTAAGTCTGAATTTTCGTGGGTAACTTGTAAGCAAGAAAACTTCGAAAGTCCATTATTAACACTTTCGCTGCGGTCACCAGTGTGGGCAGCTAACGCTCTAGGCGGACGCCTGTAAGCGCACGTGCGCCGAGAGCTGAAATCAGACCCCTGCGAAACCTGCAATATTGAAAGCGAATATAACGTCTGCACAAGAGGTGGTGCTAGATATAGAAATACAAGTACACTTTAGCTGCATGCCGATTATCTGATAAATGCTGCAAGCTGTCTGATGCTTATCAGCGTCATATGCTTTTATTGCAAACTGGAAAGAAAATGAAATTCAAACAAGCGATAAATCCGCTTCATTGAGAAAGAATTAGCCTGAAATACCAAAAGGTTAATCAAAGGGAGAAAAATAAAAAGAGGTCTCATCCAAAGTGCACAGCCAAACTAACTAAACTGAGTACTCAGCTAGCGAACGCGCCGCTTATAAGCGTCGGCAGCTCTGGCGTGTTGATCGCGGAAACGCTTATGTCGCAGCGAACGTGTTAATTGCAGATGACATAATGGATGTCATTTATAGCTGAACTGCAAATGTCAGACAGTCACAAAGAAAAGAAAATGTTATTTTAAGGTATATGTTAAATTTCCTTTAGTTTTCTGTAAATAAGTCATTCAACATATAAAGAGAAAATCACACTGATGATGGAGAAAATTCTCCGATAGATGTTTGGGTGAATATAAAATAACAATTGTGTTTTCTCAAGGCAGAAGCACATATCCTTACCATATGTTAGGATGCAAACACAAGAAAGAATAGTTTGCCAAGAACATCCGACGGCGAGCAACCGCGCGATCCGCATATTTGGGCAACCCACGGATTTACTCTGGTAACAAGAAGTCTGAGCCGAATGTTGCTGAACACATAACAGGCCGTCGGCGTTGCATGTTACCTAGATGTACAATAAAAATGTATACATTTCGACATAAACATTTAGCGGGACTCTGGGGAGCAAACTTCTTCTTTCTTTAAAATACAGACATGATGCCACCGAGTAAAATTTTGTCTCGATTGTATTTTAACTATGTTATTTACCTCTAAGAAATTTTAGTTAACCTGTGGAATGTCTCTAATTGTTAAACATTTTTCTATAATCCTATCAGATTTTTACAGAGTTGAAAACAGCATCTAAAAGCCTTAAATGTTTCTGCAGCAAAATATACAAGCCTAATCTAGAAAACAGATGTCACAAGTAAAAATATATCTGCGTAATAACTGGTCCTCCATTGATCTCTGAAACCTGTACAAAGTAGTAGACTCTTCTGCTCCAACAGTATTATGAGTATGCCATCTATAGAATAAAAAAAAAAAATACGAGTACCGTCAAATCTTTGTCGAAGTATGGGTCATATATGGACGGAGGGTACATTAGGGTTACTCGTACTACAACAACAAAACCTACGAACGCTTTCATGCAACAGCTTACAATCAGCAAAGAAAATTCAATCTGGTATATGATGAACTAACTGGCAGTAAACCACTGGTGGGAAGAAGAACACAAATACGAGAGTATTACTTGCACATGTGAAGCTGTTGTAAATACAAAATTACATCGGAATAAAAGTGATCAGGGAAACCCTTAAACTGAACTGCTGGACCAAAACACTACACAGGTACCTGTAAAACAATACGTTAGGAGAACAATCGATCTGACACATCATTTATTTACTATTGTTGTGTTTAGTCAGACGTACTATAAATAAAGTCGGTGAAGTCGTAAATCTGTGAAAAATACGTAATAGCAAAAGAATCATGGTACTGGGACATGGAACAGGGTATCTAGTTCATTAATCTCAGGTCTTGCAAGGACCAGTCTATAAAGAACTGTAACCCTAGATATTGTTTAGAACAAATGAAATTTGATACGTCTATAGCGTCTACACGATTATTATTGTACCTTGGTCAGTATTGTTTCTCGATCACAGTTTCTGACAGTGATATGTACGTCAAGTATTCAAAGAAATTAGGTCTCTTTGGCCTTTGATTTTTATCCATTACTACTCGGATATGGAACTGTCAGTACATACTGTCCTACCAAAAGAAATCGAATACGCGTTTCACGTAATGCTGAACTGGAACTGATTGACTTGAACAGGAGTATTCAATGGGAGCGTGTTCAATCTTCTCTCACAGTGTTAATTTCTGTGCCTTGTAACAAACGAAGGGGAACTGCGTCCTCCCCTTTCGTCTATCCTTCATAGCGAACAATTATTCAAAAGGAGAAACAGGAAGGAAGAGAAGGATTTAACGTCCAGTCATGGTCATTGGAGACGGAACTCGAGCTCCGATTTTTGGTTAAGGATGGAGATGGAAATCGGTCGTGACCTTTCAAAGGAACTAAATGTTCAACTATTTGTATATCTATGGGACGTAACTTACAAACTGCTTAAACTAACTTAAACTAACCGAAGGACAACACACACACACCCATGTCCGTGGGAAGTCTCGAACCTCCAAAAGGAGGAGCGCTCGGACATTCCACCGCGGCTTCAAAGGAACCATCGAGGAATTTCCTAGGAGAGATTTAGGGAACCACGGAAAACCTAATCTGGATTTGAACCATCATCTTTCCAAATGCGAGTCCAGTGTGTTACCTCTGCACCACCTCAGTCGGTAAAAATTATTCTGGTACTACAACTGCTGACATGGTTTTGTTGTTCGTTATTTGCAGCTATATTTCATAATATTGCTGATTTGGATATTAATGTGGCCGGAGTTTAGTTTTGTTTAATATTCGAATCTCCTAGTTAAGACTGTACATCAAAGATAAACACGTAATCTTACGTTTTTGATTGATAATATGGAACCTTGATTCAGCTATATATACGTCTGTCCGAACCGCTACAGTCTCATGAACTTTCATCATTATTTCTTCAAGTTGCCTTTTACTTTTCCTCTTATTGTGTTGGATATCGGTTTTGTGAAGCAATTTCCTCAAAGGGCGAAAACTTATAACTCTGAAAAACTAACTTCTCAAGTAACAGCTAACTTTCAGCTGACTTACCAGTGAACCGAATAAAGGAGGTGAGAGTTCGAAAGTTCGTTTCCCTCTTGCTTTCTGCAGCTCAGTTGCAACGCATATTAACAACTTGGAATTTGAACTTGATGGATTCATAGCTCGAGAATCAAATTATTGCAATTTATACCGGACACTCCCATCTTTTCTTTCCTCGGATGCCAATATGTATATGGAATAAAGTAAATGACACAGGACAAACTTACTCTTTATACACGTTAGTGAAATATTTCTTCAACGCAACATTTTACAAACTTAATAGGTTATTCTCGCCTAACTTCTGATCCAATGACCTTTTAAGAGCGCAGTACCTCTACGACATTTTATACAGGTAGCTCACTAATTTTGAACTAGTTGCATTGCACGTAAGTGTTCTCGAAATGTTGCTTGGTTACAGAGACTGAGAACATTTCAAGGGTGTTAGGCGCCAGGGTTTTCCCTTCAGTAAAACGGCAGTAATACTTTTGTTGCATCAAAATTTCTGCTGCTTTTTATAATCAACATAGATGAAGGTGGTAAAGGCAAGCAGAAATAATGTATTCCTCTGTAAAAAGTTCTTACATAACTTGCTGAGTTTAATTCTTATAAAACTGCAAGCTATTGAAGCCTGCGTCCATGATCGGCAGCAAGAGCTGATTCTCGTGAAATTGGCGGGGCTATGTGTGGGAACCACCCTCTTCTGAAAGTTTCGATTTCGAAACATTAACTGGCGAAAGTTTTAGTCACTCGGGTATCACAGTGCCTATTACCGAGGAAACGTCCCAAAAAACACAACCCTTCTACTGTTTTAACTTATGACTAGGTGTAGCTTTTCTATAGTTATTGGGTGCATACGAAGTATACAACAAGCTCTATTAAAGAATATAGTTAATCAAATCACTTCAGTTCAATTAAGATTTATTATAAGGTATTTGAGTTTTTGCTTTTTTCTAGTAATACGGTTTTGGAAAGTACATACACTTCTTATTAAATATTTTTCAAGATAGCTAGCAGCAAACGATACTAAGGTGTCTTAACTGCAAAGTTCACTTGGAATCATCACAACCACTCAGTATAGCATCCGCTATTTAAACCTTCCAGCAAATTTACATTAAGTTCTGTCACTTCAAGTAATCTAACGCCATTTCCTGTGATTCCCTACGGTACTGGAACTATCTCTCAAAGTATTTCAATACGGTTGTCTATTAACTGACGCCGATAAAGGATGCTATCTACAGCCAAAGAAATGCGCCGCGTTTGTGACAGGTCTTACGTTTGAATGATCGGGTACATGCTTTTTTAAATATACTGGTATATTTTGACACGTATCTTTTCTCATAATCAGGAGCAGGAACAGATAAATCAGTAACAAGCTAACATTAAGTGACCCTGTATAGTGGATGTCGCTGGTTTAGAAAACAAGCTACAGATTCATATTATTAACGTGTTTTGAATATTTCTTTCTCTTTTACATATATTTAAAATATTTTATATATATTTCCCCGAAAACTTCTGCCAAAAAGAAAGAGATGGCACTTGTCGAAGTGACGCAGTCTTCGACCATAGATTATGTTTCTGCTCGCAGTGCAGTGTCACTTAGAACACCACCACGTACATCAAGTGGTGAGCGATGTGAACCATTCGTCTGTAATATTGCTACAACAACTGAAAATTTTCGCGCACTGCGAAGCCTGCAATTTAATTTCCACTGATTTTGTAAACACAGAGCTACAAATTTGCGATTGCATAGGGGATTTCCTGTCAGAGAGGACACAGTTCATAGTAATCGATGGTAAGGCATCGACTAAAACAGAGGTGATATCGGACGTTCCACAGGGTAGTGTTATTGGTCCTCTGCTGTTCCTTATTTACATACACGATTTAGGGGAAAATCTAAGAGCTCTTTTAGATTCTTTGCAGATGACGCCGTTATTTAACGTCTAGTAAAATCATCTGAAGATCAAAACCAACTGCAGAATGATTTAAATAAGATATCATTATGGTGTAAAAATTGGCAATTGATTATAAATAATGAGAAGTTTGATGTCGTCCACATGAGTACGAAAAGAAATCCGTTAAACTTTGATTACAAGATAATCAAAAGTGAAGGCCGTAAGCTCCACAAAATACCTAGGAATTACTATTACTTCAGACTTAAACTGGAAAGAACACGTAGATAATGTCGTGGGAAAGGCGAACCAGGGACTGCGTTTTATTGGCAGAACCCTTAAAAGATGCAACAGAACTACAAAAGAAACTGCATGCACTACTCTCGTCCGTTCATTTTTTGAGTATAGATGCCCAGTTTGGGATCCTTATCAGGTGGGTTTGACGGAGGACTTCGAAGAGTCCAAAGAAGGGCAGCTCGATTCGTATTGTCACAATACAGGGGAGACAGCGTTACGGAAATGATACAGGATGTGGGATGGAAATCATAACAACAACGAAGCTTATCGCTGCGGCGTGGACTACTTACGAAACTCCAATCGCCAACATTTCGCGCCGAATGCAAAAATATATTGTTGACTCCCACTTACATAGGTGCAAATGATCATCAGAATAAAATACGAGAAATCAGAGCTCGAACAGAGAGATTCAGGTGTTCTTCCTTCCCGCACGCTATTCGAGAATGGAATCCAACACGCCCCTACATCTACATCTACATGGGATACTCTGCAAATCACATTTAAGTGCCTGGCAGAGGGTTCATCGAACCACCGTTATACTATTTAGTATAACGGTGGTTCGATGAACCTTCTGCCAAGCACTTACATGTGATTGGCAGAGTATCCCAGGTAGATGTAGATGTAGGGGCGTGTTGGATTTCTCGTGTCTTTAAACATAAAAAAAGGTAAAAAGAATTTAAAAAAAAAACGTGTTGCATCACCATTGCACCGCAGGGGTTCAAGGCCCTTTAAATCAAACTGGAAGAGATATAAATAAAATAAATTCAGTCCTCTTTATTTATTAACATTTTTTATTAACAATTTGTACGACAATAACCTACATATTCGGAAGTTATGTTCCAGATTGCAACAAGTAGCAGTTCACCTAATACCCGGTAAAGCATCCTAGTGCTGCGATGCCTGTATTCTTCGTGGCATACTGTCCGCTAGATCATCAAGGCACTGTTGGCCCAGATTGTCCCACTCCTCAAGGGCGAGTCGGCGTACTCAGATTGGTTGGTGAGTCGTATCCTCCAAAAACAATCCTTTTCAATGTATCGCAGACGTGTTGGATAGCGTTCAAGTTTGGGGGACATTCTAATCTTGCGACGTCGTTATCATGATAGAACGCATTCACAAGATGTGCAAGATGAGTGAAAGAACTGTCGTAAATTGCCGTGGTGGAATGGCGGAGCGCTCTAAGGCGCGGTGCTAGGGAGCGCGAGGTTGCTCCCTGTCGAAGGTTCGAGTACTCCCTCGGGCGTGTGTGTGTGTGTGTGTGTGTGTGTGTGTGTGTGTGTGTGTGTTCTCCTTACGTTAGTTTAAGTAAAGCCTAGGAACTGACAACCACGGTAGTTAAGTCCCAGAGATGTAAAAAAATTTGAACATTTTGGTGGTTCATTAAGACAAATCCCTCACTGAAATGCTGCAGATATGGTTGCACATTGAAAGATTTCATACCTGTACCGTGTTGCCGTTTACCTGCCCTCTGTGACCACCAGTGTCGTCGATGGCCCCATATAATGCCACCCCGAAACACCAGGGAACCACCACCCTGTTGCACTCTCTGTGTAATTGTCAGTTGTATAAGACATCACAAAATATGAATTTTATGCCTTTAGTTTTCCAAGAAGGCGCTCCATGACACCGGCAACGTTGTATCTCGTCTACAGATTCTTGAAGTAAGAAATGATGAATTATAACGTAGAACTTCTCTTGAAGTAAAAAGAATGATGAATATAACGTAGAACTTCTAAAGCGAGTTTATGATTCACAGACATGTTCAAAACACTGAAATGTATGCACAAAAGTTATTAGAATCTATACTTTTTACCTTATGGTATACTACTATTGCTGCTGGATATTTTGAAGAGGCAAGGAATAGATTGGAAAGAGAGACGACTTATAGAAAACCTATATTTACACAAGAAAGTCAGGATAAGAATTGGAAATGAAATATCTGAAGGAAGCAGAAGTGGGCGAGGTGCTGTTTAACGAATACCTTGAAGAGATTATTGCGAAAGGCTTACATGGGAAAAGAGGAATATGTATTGGAGGAAACAGAATACAATGTATAAGATTTGCTGATGACATGGCATTAATGGTAGAAAGTCAGCGGACAGGGAACAACATGCTAAAGATCTGAATGACGCTTGTATGGAATATCGGATGAGAATAAACACAGCAAAAACAAAGAGTATGGTCATCAGTATAAGAGACAGAGTAGCCAATAGTAAAATAGGACAAATAACCATTAACGAAGTAAGTGCATTTAAATATCTTGGAAGTACAATAACTGAAGACTTGAGATGCCACTAGGAGGTGAAAACACGAATTGGCATAGCGTAGGAGGAATTCAACAGCAAATTAGATAAACGTCTAACGAAAATTGGCAAATGTTTTGTTTGGTGTGTAGCACTATATGGGGCAGAAACATGGACGCTGAGACGAAAGGATGAAAAAAGAAGCATTTTGAGATGTGGATGTGAGTGGAGAGGATAAGCTGGATGTACAGAGTGAGTAAAAAAGAGGGTTGGGGAGAGAAGATATCTGGTGAAGGTTATAAGAGAAAGGAAAAAGCATTGGTCGGGCCATTCGTTAAGAAGGGAATGCATGCTAGCAAATGCCATGGAAGGACTGATTTGTGGAAGAAGGCTGAGAGGAAGAAGGAGATACAAGTGATGACGACATAAAGGGAAAAGGAAACTATGCAGACATGAAGATGACGGCAGAAGAACGGACAGCGTGGAGAACAGCCATGTGAAAACCTGCCTTTTGGCATAACACCGATGATGATGATGATGTTGATAATGGCTATTGCATTTTCCCCAGATTATTGTAATGTTGCTTGTTAGACTTTACAGATAAGAAAATGGCAATCAAGGATTATTGAAACAGTCAAGAAAAAACAACAACTTTATAGTGATCTAGCCCACTTAGTGTCAGTAGCTTAAAATATACGAGGCGCGTCCAGAAAGTAAGTTCCGTTTGGTAATAAAATGAAATTGTACACAGATAAAGAAGAAATATTTATTGCACAAAATTCTACAACTCTTAAACTACTTTTCCATATAACTGCAGAAATTTTGTAGGCACTTGTCATAGCGTGCCACAAGTTTTTGCATGCATCCTTCACAGAAGGTTGCTGCCTGTGTATTCAACCATGTGGTAACAGCTCTTTATCATCGTTGAAACGTTGACCACCAAGGACAGATTTTAGGTGTAAGAAGAGATGAAAGTCGCTAGGTCCGAGCTGTATGGAGCATGATCACACAGGTCCCATTGAAATTTCCGGAAGAACTGTTTGGTCACATTCGGTGTGTAAGGTCAGGCATTATCGTGAAAAAAAAATGTTTTGACAGTAATCCTCTTCTTACAACTAAAATCTGTCCTTGTTGGACAACACTTCAATGATGATGTCGAGCTGAAAGAACATGTTACCATATGGTTGAATACACAGGGGCACATTCTATAAAAAAGGAACACAAAACCTTGTGCCATGCTATGACAATTGCCTACAAAATTTCGGAAGCTATGTAGAAAAGTAGTTTAACAGTTGTAGATTTTTGTACAATCACTATTTTTTCTGTATCTGTATCCCTTCGTTTTATATAACCAAACGGAACTTACTTTCTGGACGCACCTCGTACATATTTAAAGAGCCCTACATATATACGATGAATCACAGCGATCCATTTTACGGCTGTCTGCCCGCTTCTTAGATGGCAGGTGTGCGGTAAAATGGCAGCGATGAGCCACTGATACTGATCTGGTAGAATGCAAGCCCAGGCAACCTGACCACCGCAAGAGATTCGTGGTGTTTAGTGTGATTGCCTTGTTGGTTAGCAGACATACGCGGCGCTGCGGTTGCGACTCGTTTCTCTAGGAGCAAAGTTTCCTCCATTGTTACACCTTTGTAGCACATAGAGCTTCACGAGACATCCTTTCACTAAAATCACTGAAAGACATTGTAGAAATTATATTTCAAATGTATGTTAAATGCGTAATTTGTTTCCAAGTACGGTATAATTACATGTTAAGCATCTTTGCTCAGCTACAAAGCTTTTCATTGCTATTGCAAACTCAACGACTATGATCAAAATTCTGTCTTATTAACTTGGATATATTGCAAAGTGCCATGCATTTCCACATTTAGCTTTCATAAAAATTCACATTAAACTATTTTGTATAAAAGAGTATATCGCCTTCAGAGCGCCAATCTACGTAATCCAACTTACATGATAAAAGTTCGTTTGTGCGGCCATCTTAACTAATAAGTATGTAATTACAAAATGAAACTTTTACTCTGCAGCGGAGTGTGCGCTGATTTGAAACTTCCTGGCAGATTAAAATTGCGTGCCGGAACCGGCACTCGAACCTGGGACCTTTGCCTTCCCCGGGTAAGTGAAGTTGTGAGGCGACATCGTGAGGCATGTCGGAATAACTCAGTCGGTAGAGCGCTTGCCCGCGAAAGGCAAAGGTCCCAGGTTCGAGTTCCGGTTCCGGCACGCAATTTTAATCCGCCAGGAAGTTTTAAGTATGTAATTATTAATTTTGATAATAAAACAGCCATTTGCCTGCTGCAATCTCTTTATTTAATCGAGACACGTTTCGCCTTCTTCTCTTTTAGACCATCATTAGTGGATTCGTTTATCTAAAGCCACAGATAATGCCCAAGAATAAGAGGGAAAAACTCGTCTCGATGAAATAAAGAGAGCGCATCAGGTAAACGGTGGTTCCTTTGCCAAAGACAACTTTTATGTATTTTTGTTAGCAATCAATTCCCAGAATTCGAGCGTGGTTTTAAGTTATTTATTCACACTTATCGCAAGCGCATACTGTAAATTCGACAGTGAGTGGTTTGTTACTTAAACAGACAAGCCGTTATTTCAGATAGTCAGCCAGTTCTTCATCCGTTAAATTAGCTAGAGATGCCAGAAGGTTTTTAGCGAGTTGTAGCGGCGTCGCGAATCTCTTCTGGACGGAAGGCGAAAGCAGCGAACGGCCAGGACTGTCCTCTTACTCCTCCATCAAAAGCTCTGACATATTGCCCATGAAGAACATAACTTGATCCATGGCGAGTGCTCTTTAACTTTCTTGAATTGGAATAACAAGTTGATGTTCGCAAGTACTCGAAAGCATTTATCACCCAGTCATACACTTTATATCTAGCGTTCGAAAATAACCACCCTGCCACTTTTTCAGTTATATAAATGTACGTATTTTGTTAATAAATAGACCTTTAGAGATCAATGTAAACATTATGGAATCTCACTTTTGTGTTTTTGATGCTACATGATGCCACAGAGCAATTGAAGTTTAAAAATCTGTATATATTTTTTCTTTTTTATGTGCCTTTTCCGTCTTACTGGGTGAACATGGTTGACTATGAGATTAGAATGGAAACTTTTTAGGGGTGCTCTTCCTGTCGCTACCTCATTGCCCCCTCCCGGGAGAAAACATGTGTACCATAAAAAATTCAAATGTTTATTAAAGATTATGGGACTTAACTGCGGGGTCATCAGTCCCTAAACTTACAAACCACTTATAAACTAGCGTATACTAAACACAGCATAAAACATCCGTGCCCAAGGGAGGATTAGAACCCTGCCTCAATGCGCTCGGACACTCAGCCACTGCTGTGTACCATAACTAGTTGTATTTTGTGTTATATGTTCGTGAATCGTGTAACGGAGGCGTAACTTCCAACCCGGTATCCATTTCTTGGGATGCAGGAAAGTACCTAAACACGACAACCATGCAGGCGATTCACGATGCGGGTTTGAAGAAAATCTCTATTTGTTCTATATCTACTTAAGTTTCAAGCACAATGACTGACTGTTGCTCTGTTTGTAATGTTTCATAAATTGCAAAATGTTACATCCTTAGAATAAACTTCTCCATGCCTTTTACATTCTGAATGCGGTAGTTTCGCGACATCCTTGATGCTACCATGCCATAGCTCGAAACTGTTCTAGATATTAAGAGATGTTCTAGATCAGGGCCGCTCAAGGTGCATGCACCGGCGCATCGCACAGTGCAGAGTGCAGAAGACGGCTGCGCTGAGTTGACGACGGTGCAAACCCCCCCACTCCCCGGCTTTGCGCCGCTTCCCTCTTTCCTTACGCCGCCTGTCTCGACCTTTTCAAAACTTTTACCCTGTTTTCTTCTTCATTGCCAAATACTTACGTACACTAAGCGGAGAGCTTATTTTGGTGGAACACGATTACCGGTATAAAATAGATTTAAATAATATTAATAACTGTAATGATAACAATTTTAAATTTGATTTCAACACAAATTACTCTCTTCTATGTTCTCTCTCTCCTTTTTTTTCAATTATGTTACTAAGATCTGCAACAAGAGATCGGCTGACAGCATTTTTGAAATTACTATTAGAAATACTTGCAAGCAATCTAGTTTTCGTACAAGACAAAACAGAAAAAAAACCTTTCACATACACATGTGGAGCCAGACATAGAAATAATCTTCGCTGCTTCTCTGTGTAACTTGGGAAATTCTTCCTTCGACAAATTCTGCTAGAACTGGAGCAAACCTTTTGTGTTGTACAACAAATATTTTCGGTGCACATCGGTTTGCAAATCAATCAGTTCGAAATGTAAATCTCGTTTGTAGATACAGAATTCTCTTCTGCGAGAGTTTTCACCTTCCGCAATTCTTCCTATATGGCATCACCAGTGATATCACTATACTTTTCTGAATGCAATTTGCTGTAGTGTTTTTCAATAGACGATTTTCTGACACAATTTGTGTACCGCAGATTAGACATTTGGTTTTATCGTCACAACGATCAAAAAAGTAAGAGAGTTCACATTCCGGTTTAAATTGACTTTCGGGAATTTTTTTTTTTTTTTTTTTTGTTGAGCCGGTGGTTCCATTATTGCAGTAATTGTCTTGCGCTTACTTAATCCAATGTTGACTAAGCCGTTTGGCAGCGCATTCGGCAGCGTACAGCGACGGCCTTACCCAGCAAGCCGAGTTGAGGCGAAGTATGCAGAGTTGAACCGATGCACTATGCAAACACTCTCTGCACCCCGCTTTGCACGCGTGCGGTTTTCCGTGTTTGTGCGGCCCTGTTCTAGATATTCGTTTCCCTGCAATTTGCTAAAATTCAGTAGGACCCTAACGTTGTAGTTTCTTATGATTCAGAGACCAGGAAAAGCTGTGAAAGTCGAATGTCGGAGCAGGACAGAGTTTACCACCCAATGCAAAATTTTTATGCCCCTCTCCCCAACCCCTACAGTCCCTTCCTAATATTATAGATATAGTCAACCTTTCCCACTATGTGCGTCATCCATAACAGTATCTTATTCTAACATATTATTCTGGCGTTTTTGGCAATCGGCCAGTGCCACGCCGACACCGTTTCCACAAGGCACGGTTTCACCTGCACTCCACCCCCAAAATATTTTAAAAAAGATGACTAACGCAACAGCGTTCAAGATCTATATTTTTAATGAGGACGTAAAGTTAAGAAGCTTTCAATTGTTTTACATTTTACGTGAACGCTGGGGAAGGCTAAAAGGCAAATATGTTTTTCTAAGGAATTTTAAGCACCTGATGCTTCGTCTACAGGACGCGAAACCGGTATTGCTTTTTTAAATAAAAGTTAATTGCAGCCGAAGCGCATTATTTATCAAAATGAAATATTTTACTTAAATGGCTGAACGTTGTGGCGTCCGTGAAAGTTAAAACGAGAACTGCAATTTGTTCCGACTATCTGTACTAAATTCTGACATTCTTTTTACTTCGATAAAGATTGCAGAAATAAAAGAACTGATCTTAGTAAAAAATATTGAACGTTTCCTTTATTGGGAATCATTACGTAATATGCTTACGAAACCTTACACCGAAAAATTAAATAAAAGATTTCACTAATCATTGGCTGTTCTCAGCCTGTAAATTATGTTAAGCATAGGAATTGTCTATTAGCTATTTAACTGTTGCTGGACAAATAAATGTCCGACGCCACAATAGAGAAAACACTTCTACGATTCCCTTCCCCACATGTAGTCGTATTTGAATATTAAAGTCTCATGTGAACTTCTCTTTCCCTCTGTTTGGTCCCTAGACCAGCTTACGTAACTTTTATATGAGTCATTCAAATTTTTTGAACTCCGTTCAGGATCGTACTCCAAGCTGAAAAATAATGGTTAAAAGTGTTATTTTATTTCGTCTCCCGCCCCTGAACCATTTAATATTTATCAAAATTGACCACTAAATGGCGCCCGGCGACTGCAGTTCAGTGCGATGTTGGAGATGTTGCAACTGGAGCTAAGATTCTGAAAAAAGATTAAAATGTCCGTTTGGGTGATGTTACCAGGAAAAACACGAAATCCTGATTATAATTTCTATTAAAGATGATATCTGTGATTTTACAGCAACATTACATATCTTGAATATTACTAGTGAGAAAAATCATCGAACAGCGTCTCAATACAATGACTCACTTCGCAGCCGTATAACACAAGACACGACAAAAACGAGGACTAGAAGGATTACAGATTATACAGTGATATATATAATGCTCGAACAAAGAGCTGAGATAACATTTATGACGATATTAAAATTTCTTTAAAAATGTTCATTGCCGCGGTGGAGTAGCCGAGCGGTTTAAAGCGTCTCGCTGCGGAGCGCGCGGATGATCGCCGTGGAGGTTCGACTCCTCCCTGGGGCATGGGTGTGTGTGTTTTCCTTAGGTTAGTTGACCTTAGTTTAAATAGTTTGTAAGCTACGGACTGATGACCACGCAGTTTGGTCCGATAGATTTACAAACATTTTGAAAAATGTTCATTCAAGTCCTTGCTCAACCCTTTCAGACCGGATTTTTTTCTGGAGGAAGGAAATTATTCTTTTTGCAGTATTCCTGTTAATTTAGGTTTTTAATGATTATAGATTCAAGGTTTACGCCATTGTATGCATCGATTTGCATACTACAAAATTGCATATGCTGAAAAGCAAGGCTCCTTTTTATGGACTAAAATAATTAATTTTGTTGTAGAACTAACTTCTGTACTAAATAAAGTGATCATTCAATAGTTCCCATGCAAAATAATTACTACTACTTTCCAGTTGTACAGTGGAATACAAGTAACCCACAACGTGTTCTTTGGAGTTCACAAGCTGGTGCCCAGTGCAACACTGATTACTTGGTATTTTTATAGTGATCTTCCGCAGTTGACAGTAAGTGTGCACGATGAAAAGGTTGAACACTCATAATCATATATATGTTGTTTCAATTGAGAAAAAAATGTTTGTAATTTGTCTTAGACACTGTAAAATTTATGTACACAATTGTAGCCAGAGGGTCTGAAAGGGTTAAAGCTTTATCTTTGATATCAGCGCCCTTATATTTTCGGTTAGAATCAATACGGCGATACCTATGGACGGTCGCAGGCGGAACGCGTGGCATGTCGCTTGTCGTTGTTGACTGATGATGAATGGATGAGACGTGGGTACAGGTTTCCAGTGTTCGACTCAGACAGATTCAATGAAGCGTTCTCAGCGGTCATGGAACCGTGGCGTCGACGTTGTGAATCATACGTAAGGTTGCGCGGACATTACGGAGAAAAGTGACTCGTGATTCACAGTTGTCGAACGATGATTTTGTGAGAAAAAATCAATCTTATAACGCGAAAGCACCACGTAATTATGTGGCCCAAAATCAGGTTGTCATTAACTGGGTATGTATCTGACATCTGTTCAACTTTTTTCGTTTCCCGAGCAAAAGGAAGCATGCAGTGTGAGATCTGTATTCTGAAACAACCAAAGCAAATGATACTACATTGCGCTTCAGTCACGGTCTGCACGGCCACTACGGTCGGGGGCGTGGATATTTATGCCGTCCTACTTCGTAAGTAGTTCATATGTAGTTTGTAAGTTTAGGGACTGATGACCCCATAGTTAAGTCCCATAGACTGTACAAACATTTGAACATTTTAGTACTCCATTGTTGTGTCTATCCTCGCGCTTATGCTGAAGAAAATAGAAGCTCACTGAAGAAGACTGAATTACATCCAGGAGTGCCGGCTTTTGAAAATGAGGTCACAAGTGTTAACTAATCCTCCTGAAGATTAATTTGATACTCTTTGAATAAGAACAATTGATTAGGGTAAACTTTATTATTATGTTCTTTGTGGAAGTACAAAAAGTAATCCACAATGTAATGTGAGTTGTTTTTCTTTTAAAATCTTCGTGTGACATGAATTAATCCATTCTTCAGCGCGGATACACAACAGGCCTTAACTCTTACGGAGATTCACGAAATGGCATGAGTAATGAGTCATGCATTATGTTTGTAGGAATGCTTGGATAAGCCGAACATTTTCGCCTGCCGTCGACATGCTAGTGTAGTCCATGCAGTAGTAGCAACCACTGTGACGTACGGCCAGTGTGTCTGCCTAGTAAGCAGGGACCTCGGTTCCTGTCCCAGCTGGGCACAAATTTTGAACCTGCAGCATTGATTTAATTATCTATTGGCGAGTTCCTAAAGACAGTAGAGTGCTGACAAATCATCGGGTACAACCGAGAAACAGTGCTGCACATTTGTGTTTCCGTTTGCAAAACGGCGAGTTCTCGAAATCTTGATTCATTGGACATGAGTTGTTTGTCTTGGTTAGTTAATCTCTCGAACACGTACTTCAAGAAATATAAGTCAAATTGTAAACTAGTCCGACTACAATGATGTTAAAGTATCTATACTCATTTGCCTGTCAGACACGGAACTTATACAAAAAAATTCTGATTTAGTCGTGACATGAGAATTAATAAACAGCTATGGTCAACATGTCGTTTTGTAATTAGTCGTGAATGTTAACTATCAGGGGCTCTCTGCCTTTAAAGATAAATTTAAGTCTGTAACATGCGTAATTATTTGAGATGGAAATGCTAGGTCTGATATACAGTTCTATTGTGTCAGACAATCGACTTTTACCCCATTCATTTCCTTGCTAATGGCAACTGAAACGTACAATTAAGCTAATGAATTGTTGTATGTTTCAGGAATACTTTGAACGCGGTTATGCTGTGACAACGCACATAGGAATGGCGAATCATCTTTGCAGTTTATTTGCTTTCCTATTGTTCCTCGCTGCTAAACCTCCTCATGCCTCACCTACTACATTCTCGTCGTGTTTTGTGTGAAGACGTGTGTCATACCGCTGTAATTTGTACTTCTCAGCAAAACTGAATACTTCGTGACATACAAGAGAATGTGCGTACCATCCGTCTCAAAGAGAAATGTTTCCACGACTAACCACAGCGCCATAATGAAAAGAAACCTCTGCTGACACTGTACACCATCGCTACTGGATCCAAGCAGTTGCAGCGAGCACTCTGTACGTCACTACGTCCTGCCGGCTAGGCCGCGTTTGCGTGAGCGCTACGTCAAAATATGCTCAATTTACTTCTTCAATATTCCCCACAATTTTTTTTTATATTTTATCTCCCTGCCCCCTTTTGTGATCGTGCTGAGTACCCCCAAAAATTCACTAGGGGTGTACGAACACTGGAGCACCCATCTAGTTGGCGCCCTTGCTTACGTGTAAATACTTTGCTAGTTGAAGAAAGACTGTGACAGTAGCTGTTTAGTCTCTCTGTAATGCATAAAGGAATAGGACCTAAATCGGATATCAAGAATTCACACTTCCCGACATGACATTAATTTATGGTTCTGACAAGCAGTTTTGGAAAATTTCTTAACTCGGGTATCGCTCAGCAGAACGTCTTTTACATAGACACAAATCCGAATTTCATCACGCATATTATATAAGGAAATGAATGTTGTTTCGCTAATGTCTTCACTGTCAACTAATATAATCAAGTCCTTACTGCTTATGAGCACATCAAATCCAAGCGCACTGCGATATTGTTGTATGGTGCGGCTCTCTAGGAAACCGCATTTCTCGATCACTTTATATGACTTCTCTACACAAGTCCTGACAACCCTGTTAACTGTGAGGCATTGGTTTCAGAACGATGGTGCACCACCTCATTATTATGAAGGCGTTAGGTAATATCTAAACAGTAAACGTTGAATGAGTCGCAGCGTTTATATTCGATGGCCAGCGAAATCGCCTGATTTTACGCCCTTGGCTTTTTCTTACGAGCCAGAATTGAAACCGAAAAATCCAGATGTCTTATAAGAACGAATACGTTCAGTATCTGCAGTATGTTCAGTAAATGAAACGTTGTCCATGATAATACCCAAAGGCGCTTACATCGAAGCATCTAACAAGGTGAACATGCATTTCGTCATTTATATGATCAATGATGTAATAATAAAGGATTCTCAGTCCGTAAAGAAAGATCAACTATTGTATTCATTATTATTTATTGCAATCGAATAGTCAGCAGTGTATGACTTAAGAATCACACGTTGCCGACGGTGACAGAGTGTACAAGATTGTCTGTTCGTGTAAACAGAAAGAGTCGTCGATGGCGTGCATGATGTGCTTACTGTAATACTGCCCAGTTGGCTCTAGACGATACTCGTCGCGCCGACAGTTGCTTAGAGGAAAACTCATTTTGTTACTACCTTAGAGCCAGGAATACGATAAAATCAACTCACCTGTAAGCTTGAAGAGCGCTGATGTGACAATATCACAAGATGTTTCTTAACCAGTATTGTTCACCCAGAAAAACATTTAATGTTTGGTGGTCGGTTTGGAGAATACGGTGTAAGAGTATCCCCTCAAGGATTCAGTGCCCAGGATCGACTATTGACATACAATACGGATAACGAACAGCATTTGTTGCTAACTGTTGCGGACTACCGAAGGAAAAGCACCAGATTTCTCACGACTGTAGTACACAAGACCGCATACACACACATACAAACACACACACACGCACGGACGAAAACGCGCGAGCGCGCGCTCGCACACACACACACACACACACACACGCACACACACACACAAACACACAAACACACACACACACACACACACACACACACACACACACACACATGCACACACGCACGCTCTCTCTCTCTCTCTCTCTCTCTCTCTCCCTCTCTCTCCCTCTCTCTCTCTCTCTCTCTCTCTCTCTCTCTCTCTCTCTCTCTCACACACACACACAACACGCACACACACACACACACACACACACACACACACACACGCGATCGCACATTCACGCACCACTCAAAATTGGTGAGGTTTGGGATAGAGAGGTAGCAACTGTAAGGTATGGGGAGAAATAGGGAAGTTATCGTAGGTTGAGGCCTGGATGATTTCGAGATAACTTCGCAATTTTTCCCCCCATACCTTACAGTTCCAACACGTGCGTGTGCGCATGTGTTTGTTTGTGAGCGCATGTGCGAGTGTAGTGTGCGTGTGTTTGTGTGTGTGTGTGTGTGTGTGTGTGTGTGTGTGTATGCGGTTTTGTGTACTTACAGTGTGCACGCATTTTGTATATTTATTTTGTTTTACTTTATTTTGTTTTACTTTATTTTGTTTATTTTTCTCCCCTCACCCACCTCTCCATTCCATTCGTAAGTTGCATCCCGTTATTCTCATGTAACCCATCCCCACCACAGTTACATATCCTTCCTAACACCTCTCCCCTCCCTTCCCGTCCCCGATTCACCGCAGAGCGTGATTCGAAGTGCGGCATCAAACCCATCCCCACCACCGTGACATAACCTTCCTAACACTTCTCCCCTCCCCTCCCGTTCCTGATTCACCGCAGAGCCTGGATCGAAGTACGGCATCTAAGCCATCCC
Organism: Locusta migratoria; assembly: GCA_026315105.1. NCBI lineage: Eukaryota > Metazoa > Arthropoda > Insecta > Orthoptera > Acrididae > Locusta > Locusta migratoria. The sequence goes on along the minus strand of CM048744.1, from coordinate 272,528,209 downwards.
CACCACCGTGACATAACCTTCCTAACACCACTCTCTCCCCTCCCGTCCCCGATTCACTGCAGAGCGTGATTCGAAGTGCGGCATCTAACCCATCCCCACCACCGTGACATAACCTTCCTAACACCTCTCTCTCCCCTCCCGTCCCCGATTCACTGCAGAGCGTGATTCGAAGTGCGGCATCTAACCCATCCTCATCACCGTGACATAACCTTCCTAACACATCTCCCCTCCCCTCCCATCCCCGATTCACTGCAGAGCGTGATTCGAAGTGCGGCATCTAACCCATCCCCTCCACCGTGACATAACCTTCCTAACACTTCTCCCTCCCCTCCCGTCCCTGATTCACTGCAGAGCGTGATTCGAAGTGCGGCATCTAACCCATCCCCACCACTGTGACATAACCTTACTAACAACTCTCCCATCACCTCCCGTATCCGATTCACTGCAGAGCGTGATTCGAAGTGCGGCATCTAACCCATCCCCACCACCGTGACATAACCTTCCTAACACCTCTCCCCTCCACTCCCGTCCCCGATTCATTGCAGAGCGTGATTCGAAGTGCGGCATCTAACCCATCCCCACCACCGTGACATAACCTTCCTAACACTTCTCCCCTCCCCTCCCGTCCCTGATTCACCGCAGAGCCTGGTTCAAAGTACGGCGTCTAACCCATCCCCACCACCGTGACATAACCTTCCTAACACCTCGCTCTCCCCTCCCGTCCCCGATTCACTGCAGAGAGTGATTCGAAGTGAGGCATCTAACACGTCCCCACCACCGTGACATAACCTTCCTAACACCTCTCTCCCCTTTCCCGTCCCCAATTCACTGCAGAGCGTGATTCGAAGTGCGGCATCTAACCCATCCCCACCACCGTGACATAACCTTCCTAACACCTCTCCCCTCCCCTCCCGTCCCCGATTCACTGCAGAGCGTGATTCGAAGTGCGGCATCTAACCCATCCTCGTCACCGTGACATAACCTTCCTAACACCTCTCCCCTCCCCTCCCATCCCCGATTCACTGCAGAGCGTGATTCAAAGTACGGCATCTAACCCATCCCCACCACCGTGACATAACCTTCCTAACACCTCCCCCCTCCACTCCCGTCCCTGATTCACCGCAGAGCCTGGTTCGAAGTACGGCATCTAACCCATCCCCACCACCGTGACATAACCTTCCTAACACCTCTACCTTCACCTCCCGTCCCCGATTCACTGCAGAGTGTGATTCGAAGTGCGGCATCTAACCCATCCCCACCACCGTGACATAACCTTCCTAACACCTCTCCCTTCACCTCCCATCCCCGATTCACTGCAGAGCGTGATTCGAAGTACGGCATCTAACCCATCCCCACCACCGTGACATAACATTCCTAACAATTCACTCTCCCCTCCCGTCCCCGATTCACTGCAGAGCGTGATTCGAAGTGCGGCATCTAACCCATCCCCACCACCGTGACATAACCTTCCTAACACCCCTCCCCTCCCCTCCCAACCCCGATTCACTGCAGAGCGTGATTCGAACTGCAGCATCTAACCCATCCCTCCACCGTGACATAACCTTCCTAACACCTCTCCCTTCACCTCCCGTCCCCGATTCACTGCAGAGCGTGATACGAAGTGCGGCATCTAACCCATCCCCACCACCGTGACATAACCTTCCTAACACCTCTACCTTCACCTCACGTCCCCGATTCACTGCAGAGCGTGATTCGAAGTGCGGCATCTAACCCATCCCCACCACCGTGACATAACCTTCCTAATACCTCTACCTTCACCTCACGTCCCCGATTCACTGCAGAGCGTGATTCGAAGTGCGGCATCTAACCCATCCCCACCACCGTAACATAACCTTCCTAACACCTGTCCCCTCCCTTCCCGTCCCTGATTCACTGCAGAGTGTGATTCGAAGTGCGGCATCTAACCCATCCCCACCACCGTGACATAACCTTCCTAACACCTCTCCCTTCACCTCCCATCCCCGATTCACTGCAGAGCGTGATTCGAAGTACGGCATCTAACCCATCCCCACCACCGTGACATAACCTTCCTAACACCTCTCTCTCCCCTCCCGTCCCCGATTCACTGCAGAGCGTGATTCGAAGTGCGGCATCTAATCCATCCCCACCACCGTGACATAACCTTCCTAACACCTCTCTCTCCCCTCCCGTCCCTGATTCACTGCAGAGCGTGATTCGAAGTGCGGCATCTAACCCATCCTCATCACCGTGACATAACCTTCCTAACACATCTCCCCTCCCCTCCCATCCCCGATTCACTGCAGAGCGTGATTCGAAGTGCTGCATCTAACCCATCCCCTCCACCGTGACATAACCTTCCTAACACTTCTCCCTCCCCTCCCGTCCCTGATTCACTGCAGAGCGTGATTCGAAGTGCGGCATCTAACCCATCCCCACCACTGTGACATAACCTTCCTAACAACTCTCCCCTCACCTCCCGTATCCTATTCACTGCAGAGCGTGATTCGAAGTGCGGCATCTAACCCATCCCCACCAACGTGACATAACCTTCCTAACACCTCTCCCCTCCCCTCCCGTCCCCGATTCATTGCAGAGCGTGATTCGAAGTGCGGCATCTAACCCATCCCCACCACCGTGACATAACCATCCTAACACTTCTCCCCTCCCCTCCCGTCCCTGATTCACCGCAGAGCCTGGTTCAAAGTACGGCATCTAACCCATCCCCACCACCGTGACATAACCTTCCTAACACCTCTCTCTCCCCTCCCGTCCCCGATTCACTGCAGAGAGTGATTCGAAGTGCGGCATCTAACCCGTCCCCACCACCGTGACATAACCTTCGTAACACCTCTCTCCCCTTTCCCGTCCCCAATTCACTGCAGAGCGTGATTCGAAGTGCGGCATCTAACTCATCCCCACCACCGTGACATAACCTTCCTAACACCTCCCCCTCCCCTCCCGTCCCCGATTCACTGCAGAGCGTGATTCGAAGTACGGCATCTAACCCATCCTCGTCACCGTGACATAACCTTCCTAACACCTCTCCCCTCCCCACCCATCCCCGATTCACTGCAGAGCGTGATTCGAAGTACGGCATCTAACCCATCCCCACCACCGTGACATAACCTTCCTAACACCTCTCCCCTCCACGCCCGTCCCTGATTCACCGCAGAGCCTGGTTCGAAGTACGGCATCTAACCCATCCCCACCACCGTGACATAACCTTCCTAACACCTCTACCTTCACCTCCCGTCCCCAATTCACTGCAGAGTGTGATTCGAATTGCGGCATCTAACCCATCCCCACCACCGTGACATAACCTTCGTAACACCTCTCCCTTCACCTCCCATCCCCGATTCACTGCAGAGCGTGATTCGAAGTACGGCATCTAACCCATCCCCACCACCGTGACATAACATTCCTAACACTTCGCTCTCCTCTCCCGTCCCCGATTCACTGCAGAGCGTGATTCGAAGTGCGGCATCTAACCCATCCCCACCACCGTGACATAACCTTCCTAACACCCCTCCCCTCCCCTCCCATCCCCGATTCACTGCAGAGCGTGATTCGAACTGCAGCATAAACCCATCCCTCCACCGTGACATAACCTTCCTAACACCTCTCCCTTCACCTCCCGTCCCCGATTCACTGCAGAGCGTGATTCGATGTGCGGCATCTAACCCATCCCCACCACCGTGACATAACCTTCCTAACACCTCTACCTTCACCTCACGTCCCCGATTCACTGCAGAGCGTGATTCGAAGTGAGGCATCTAACCCATCCCCACCACCGTGACATAACCTTCCTAATACCTCTACCTTCACCTCACGTCTCCGATTCACTGCAGAGCGTGATTCGAAGTGCGGCATCTAACCCATCTTCACCACCGTAACATAACTTTCCTAACACCTGTCCCCTCCCCTCCCGTCCCCGATTCACTGCAGAGTGTGATTCGAAGTGCGGCATCTAACCCATCCCCACCACCGTGACATAACCTTCCTAACACCTCTCCCTTCACCTCCCATCCCCGATTCACTGCAGAGCGTGATTCGAAGTACGGTATCTAACCCATCCCCACCACCGTGACATAACCTTCCTAACACCTCTCTCTCCCCTCCCGTCCCCGATTCACTGCAGAGCGTGATTCGAAGTGCGGCATCTAATCCATCCCCACCAACGTGACATAACCTTCCTAACACCTCTCTCTCCCCTCCCGTCCCCGATTCACTGCAGAGCTTGATTCGAAGTGCGGCATCTAACCCATCCTCATCACCGTGACATAACCTTCCTAACACATCTCCCCTCCCCTCCCATCCCCGATTCACTGCAAGGCGTGATTCGAAGTGCTGCATCTAACCCATCCCCTCCACCGTGACATAACCTTCCTAACACTTCTCCCTCCCCTCCCGTCCCTGATTCACTGCAGAGCGTGATTCGAAGTGCGGCATCTAACCCATCCCCACCACTGTGACATAACCTTCCTAACAACTCTCCCCTCACCTCCCGTATCCTATTCACTGCAGAGCGTGATTCGAAGTGCGGCATCTAACCCATCCCCACCACCGTGACATAACCTTCCTAACACCTCTCACCTCCCCTCCCGTCCCCGATTCATTGCAGAGCGTGATTCGAAGTGCGGCATCTAACCCATCCCCACCACCGTGACATAACCTTCCTAACACTTCTCCCCTCCCCTCCCGTCCCTGATTCACCGCAGAGCCTGGTTCAAAGTACGGCATCTAACCCATCCCCACCACCGTGACATAACCTTCCTAACACCTCTCTCTCCCCTCCCGTCCCCGATTCACTGCAGAGAGTGATTCGAAGTGCGGCATCTAACCCGTCCCCACCACCGTGACATAACCTTCCTAACACCTCTCTCCCCTTTCCCGTCCCCAATTCACTGCAGAGCGTGATTCGAAGTGCGGCATCTAACCCATCCTCATCACCGTGACATAACCTTCCTAACACATCTCCCCTCCCCTCCCATCCCCGATTCACTGCAGAGCGTGATTCGAAGTGCGGCATCTAACCCATCCCCTCCACCGTGACATAACCTTCCTAACACTTCTCCCTCCTCTCCCGTCCCTGATTCACTGCAGAGCGTGATTCGAAGTGCGGCATCTAACCCATCCCCACCACTGTGACATAACCTTACTAACAACTCTCCCATCACCTCCCGTATCCGATTCACTGCAGAGCGTGATTCGAAGTGCGGCATCTAACCCATCCCCACCACCGTGACATAACCTTCCTAACACCTCTCCCCTCCCCTCCCGTCCCCGATTCATTGCAGAGCGTGATTCGAAGTGCGGCATCTAACCCATCCCCACCACCGTGACATAACCTTCCTAACACTTCTCCCCTCCCCTCCCGTCCCTGATTCACCGCAGAGCCTGGTTCAAAGTACGGCGTCTAACCCATCCCCACCACCGTGACATAACCTTCCTAACACCTCTCTCTCCCCTCCCGTCCCCGATTCACTGCAGAGAGTGATTCGAAGTGCGGCATCTAACCCGTCCCCACCACCGTGACATAACCTTCCTAACACCTCTCTCCCCTTTCCCGTCCCCAATTCACTGCAGAGCGTGATTCGAAGTGCGGCATCTAACCCATCCCCACCACCGTGACATAACCTTCCTAACACCTCTCCCCTCCCCTCCCGTCCCCGATTCACTGCAGAGCGTGATTCGAAGTGCGGCATCTAATCCATCCTCGTCACCATGACATAACCTTCCTAACACCTCTCCCCTCCCCTCCCATCCCCGATTCACTGCAGAGCGTGATTCGAAGTACGGCATCTAACCCATCCCAACCACCGTGACATAACCTTCCTAACACCTCCCCCCTCCACTCCCGTCCCTGATTCACCGCAGAGCCTGGTTCGAAGTACGGCATCTAACCCATCCCCACCACCGTGACATAACCTTCCTAACACCTCTACCTTCACATCCCGTCCCCGATTCACTGCAGAGTGTGATTCGAAGTGCGGCATCTAACCCATCCCCACCACCGTGACATAACCTTCCTAACACCTCTCCCTTCACCTCCCATCCCCGATTCACTGCAGAGCGTGATTCGAAGTACGGCATCTAACCCATCCCCACCACCGTGACATAACATTCCTAACAATTCACTCTCCCCTCCCCTCCCCGATTCACTGCAGAGCGTGATTCGAATTGCGGCATCTAACCCATCCCCACCACCGTGACATAACCTTCCTAACACCCCTCCCCTCCCCTCCCATCCCCGATTCACTGCAGAGCGTGATTCGAACTGCAGCATCTAACCCATCCCTCCACCGTGACATAACCTTCCTAACACCTCTCCCTTCACCTCCCGTCCCCGATTCACTGCAGAGCGTGATTCGAAGTGCGGCATCTAACCCATCCCCAACACCGTGACATAACCTTCCTAACACCTCTACCTTCACCTCACGTCCCCGATTCACTGCAGAGCGTGATTCGAAGTGCGGCATCTAACCCATCCCCACCACCGTGACATAACCTTCCTAATACATCTACCTTCACCTCACGTCCCCGATTCACTGCAGAGCGTGATTCGAAGTGCGGCATCTAACCCATCCCCACCACCGTAACATAACCTTCCAAACACCTGTCCCTTCCCCACCCGTCCCTGATTCACTGCAGAGTGTGATTCGAAGTGCGGCATCTAACCCATCCCCACCACCGTGACATAACCTTCCTAACACCTCTCCCTTCACCTCCCATCCCCGATTCACTGCAGAGCGTGATTCGAAGTACGGCATCTAACCCATCCCCATCACCGTGACATAACCTTCCTAACACCTCTCTCTCCCCTCCCGTCCCCGATTCACTGCAGAGCGTGATTCGAAGTGCGGCATCTAATCCATCCCCACCACCGTGACATAACCTTCCTAACACCTCTCTCTCCCCTCCCGTCCCCGATTCACTGCAGAGCGTGATTCGAAGTGCGGCATCTAACCCATCCTCATCACCGTGACATAACTTTCCTAACACATCTCCCCTCCCCTCCCATCCCCGATTCACTGCAGAGCGTGATTCGAAGTGCTGCATCTAACCCATCCCCTCCACCGTGACATAACCTTCCTAACACTTCTCCCTCCCCTCCCGTCCCTGATTCATTGCAGAGCGTGATTCGAAGTGCGGCATCTAACCCATCCCCACCACTGTGACATAACCTTCCTAACAACTCTCCCCTCACCTCCCGTATCCTATTCACTGCAGAGCGTGATTCGAAGTGCGGCATCTAACCCATCCCCACCAACGTGACATAACCTTCCTAACACCTCTCCCCTCCCCTCCCGACCCCGATTCATTGCAGAGCGTGATTCGAAGTGCGGCATCTAACCCATCCCCACCACCGTGACATAACCTTCCTAACACTTCTCCCCTCCCCTCCCGTCCCTGATTCACCGCAGAGCCTGGTTCAAAGTACGGCATCTAACCCATCCCCACCACCGTGACATAACCTTCCTAACACCTCTCTCTCCCCTCCCGTCCCCGATTCACTGCAGAGAGTGATTCGAAGTGCGGCATCTAACCCGTCCCCACCACCGTGACATAACCTTCGTAACACCTCTCTCCCCTTTCCCGTCCCCAATTCACTGCAGAGCGTGATTCGAAGTGCGGCATCTAACCCATCCCCACCACCGTGATATAACCTTCCTAACACCTCTCATCTCCCCTCCCGTCCCCGATTCACTGCAGAGCATGATTCGAAGTACGGCATCTAACCCATCCTCGTCACCGTGACATAACCTTCCTAACACCTCTCCCCTCCCCTCCCATCCCCGATTCACTGCAGAGCGTGATTCGAAGTACGGCATCTAACCCATCCCCACCACCGTGACATAACCTTCCTAACACCTCTCCCCTCCACGCCCGTCCCTGATTCACCGCAGAGCCTGGTTCGAAGTACGGCATCTAACCCATCCCCACCACCGTGACATAACCTTCCTAACACCTCTACCTTCACCTCCCGTCCCCGATTCACTGCAGAGTGTGATTCGAATTGCGGCATCTAACCCATCCCCACCACCGTGACATCACCTTCGTAACACCTCTCCCTTCACCTCCCATCCCCGATTCACTGCAGAGCGTGATTCGAAGTACGGCATCTAACCCATCCCCACCACCGTGACATAACATTCCTAACACTTCGCTCTCCCCTCCCGTCCCCGATTCACTGCAGAGCGTTATTCGAAGTGCGGCATCTAACCCATCCCCACCACCGTGACATAACCTTCCTAACACCCCTCCCCTCCCCTCCCATCCCCGATTCACTGCAGAGCGTGATTCGAACTGCAGCATCTAACCCATCCCTCCACCGTGACATAACCTTCTTAACACCTCTCCCTTCACCTCCCGTCCCCGATTCACTGCAGAGCGTGATTCGAAGTGCGGCATCTAACCCATCCCCACCACCGTGACATAACCTTCCTAACACCTCTACCTTCACCTCACGTCCCCGATTCACTGCAGAGCGTGATTCGAAGTGAGGCATCTAACCCATCCCCACCACCGTGACATAACCTTCCTAATACCTCTACCTTCACCTCACGTCCCCGATTCACTGCAGAGCGTGATTCGAAGTGCGGCATCTAACCCATCTTCACCACCGTAACATAACTTTCCTAACACCTGTCCCCTCCCCTCCCGTCCCCGATTCACTGCAGAGTGTGATTCGAAGTGCGGCATCTAACCCATCCCCACCACCGTGACATAACCTTCCTAACACCTCTCCCTTCACCTCCCATCCCCGATTCACTGCAGAGCGTGATTCGAAGTACGGCATCTAACCCATCCCCACCACCGTGACATAACCTTCCTAACACCTCTCCCCTCCCCACCCATCCCCGATTCACTGCAGAGCGTGATTCGAAGTGCGGCATCTAACCCATCTTCACCACCGTAACATAACTTTCCTAACACCTGTCCCCTCCCCTCCCGTCCCCGATTCACTGCAGAGCGTGATTTGAAGTGCGGCATCTAACCCATCCTCACCACCGTGACATAACCTTCCTAACACCTCTCCCTTCACCTCCCATCCCCGATTCACTGCAGAGCGTGATTCGAAGTACGGCATCTAACCCATCCCCACCACCTTGACATAACCTTCCTAACACCTCTCTCTCCCCTCCCGTCCCCGATTCACTGCAGAGCGTGATTCGAAATGCGGCATCTAATCCATCCCCACCACCGTGACATAACCTTCCTAACACCTCTCTCTCCCCTCCCGTCCCCGATTCACTGCAGAGCGTGATTCGAAGTGCGGCATCTAACCCATCCTAATCACCGTGACATAACCTTCCTAACACATCTCCCCTCCCCTCCCATCCCCGATTCATTGCAGAGCGTGATTCGAAGTGCTGCATCTAACCCATCCCCTCCACCGTGACATAACCTTCCTAACAACTCTCCCCTCACCTCCCGTATCCAATTCACTGCAGAGCGTGATTCGAAGTGCGGTATCTAACCCATCCCCACCACCGTGACATAACCTTCCTAACACCTCTCCCCTCCCCTCCCGTCCCCGATTCATTGCAGAGCGTGATTCGAAGTGCGGCATCTAACCCATCCCCACAACCGTGACATAACCTTCCTAACACTTCTCCCCTCCCCTCCCGTCCCTGATTCACCGCAGAGCCTGGTTCAATGTACGGCGTCTTACCCATCCCCACCACCGTGACATAACCTTCCTAACACCTCTCTCTCCCCTCCCGTCCCCGATTCACTGCAGAGAGTGATTCGAAGTGCGGCATCTAACCCGTCCCCACCACCGTGACATAACCTTCCTAACACCTCTCTCCCCTTTCCCGTCCCCAATTCACTGCAGAGCGTGATTCGAAGTGCGGCATCTAACTCATCCCCACCACCGTGACATAACCTTCCTAACACCTCTCCCCTCCCCTCCCGTCCCCGATTCACTGCAGAGCGTGATTCGAAGTACGGCATCTAACCCATCCTCGTCACCGTGACATAACCTTACTAAAACCTCTCCCCTCCCCTCCCATCCCCGATTCACTGCAGAGCGTGATTCGAAGTACGGCATCTAACCCATCCCCACCACCGTGACATAACCTTCCTAACACCTCTCCCCTCCTCGCCCGTCCCTGATTCACCGCAGAGCCTGGTTCGAAGTACGGCATCTAACCCATCCCCACCACCGTGACATAACCTTCCTAACACCTCTCCCCTCCCCCCCGTCCCCCATTCATTGCAGAGCGTGATTCGAAGTGCGGCATCTAACCCATCCCCACCACCGTGACATAACCTTCCTAACACTTCTCCCCTCCCCTCCCGTCCCTGATTCACCGCAGAGCCTGGTTCAAAGTACGGCATCTAACCCATCCTCGTCACCATGACATAACCTTACTAACACCTCTCCCTCCCCTCTCATCCCCGATTCACTGCAGAGCGTGATTCGAAGTACGGCATCTAACCCATACCCACCACCGTGACATAACCTTCCAAACACCTCTCCCCTCCACGCCCGTCCCTGATTCACCGCAGAGCCTGGATCGAAGTACGGCATCTAACCCATCCCCACCACCGTGACATAACCTTCCTAACACCTCTACCTTCACCTCCCGTCCCCGATTCACTGCAGAGTGTGATTCGAATTGCGGCATCTAACCCATCCCCACCACCGTGACATAACCTTCCTAACACCTCTCCCTTCACCTCCCATCCCCGATTCACTGCAGAGCGTGATTCGAAGTACGGCATCTAACCCATCCCCACCACCGTGACATAACATTCCTAACACTTCTCTCTCCCCTCCCGTCCCCGATTCACTGCAGAGCGTGATTCGAAGTGCGGCATCTAACCCATCCCCACCACCGTGACATAACCTTCCTAACACCCCTCCCCTCCCCTCCCATCCCCGATTCACTGCAGAGCGTGATTCGAACTGCAGCATCTAACCCATCCCTCCACCGTGACATAACCTTCCTAACACCTCTCCCTTCACCTCCCGTCCCCGATTCACTGCAGAGCGTGATTCGAAGTGCGGCATCTAACCCATCCCCACCACCGTGACATAACCTTCCTAACACCTCTACCTTCACCTCACGTCCCCGATTCACTGCAGAGCGTGATTCGAAGTGAGGCATCTAACCCATCCCCACCACCATGACATAACCTTCCTAATACCTCTACCTTCACCTCACGTCCCTGATTCACTGCAGAACGTGATTCGAAGTGCGGCATCTAACCCATCTTCACCACCGTAACATAACTTTCCTAACACCTGTCCCCTCCCCTCCCGTCCCCGATTCACTGCAGAGTGTGATTCGAAGTGCGGCATCTAACCCATCCCCACCACCGTGACATAACCTTCCTAACACCTCTCCCTTCACCTCCCATCCCCGATTCACTGCAGAGCGTGATTCGAAGTACGGCATCTAACCCATCCCCACCACCGTGACATAACCTTCCTAACACCTCTCCCCTCCCCACCCATCCCCGATTCACTGCAGAGCGTGATTCGAACTGCAGCATCTAACCCATCCCCTCCACCGTGACATAACCTTCCTAGCACTTCTCCCTCCCCTTCCGTCCCTGATTCACTGCAGAGCGTGATTCGAAGTGCGGCATCTAACCCATTCCCACCACTGTGACATAACCTTCCTAACACCTCTCCCCTCACCTCACGTCCCCGATTCACTGCAGAGCGTGATTCGAAGTGCGGCATCTAACGCATCCACACCACCGTGACATAACCTTCCTAACACCTCTCCCCTCCGCTCCCGTCCCCGATTCACTGCAGAGCGTGATTCGAAGTGCGGCATCTAACCCATCCCCACCACCGTGACATAACCTTCCTAACACCTCTCCCCTCCCCTCCCGCCCCGATTCACTGCAGAGTGTGATTCGAAGTACGGCATCTAACCCATCCCCACCACCGTGACATAACATTCCTAACACTTCACTCTCCCCTCCCGTCCCCGATTCACTGCAGAGCGTGATTCGAAGTGCGGCATCTAACCCATCCCCACCACCGTGACATAACCTTCCTAACACCCCACCCCTCCCCTCCCATCCCCGATTCACTGCAGAGCGTGATTCGAACTGCAGCATCTAACCCATCCCTCCACCGTGACATAACCTTCCTAACACCTCTCCCTTCACCTCCCGTCCCCGATTCACTGCAGAGCGTGATTCGAAGTGCGACATCTAACCCATCCCCACCACCGTGACATAACCTTCCTAACACCTCTACCTTCACCTCACGTCCCCGATTCACTGCAGAGCGTGATTCGAAGTGCGGCATCTAACCCATCCCCACCACCGTGACATAACCTTCCTAATACCTCTACCTTCACCTCACGTCCCCGATTCACTGCAGAGCGTGATTCGAAGTGCGGCATCTAACCCATCCCCACCACCGTAACATAACCTTCCTAACATCTGTCCCCTCCCCTCCCGTCCCTGATTCACTGCAGAGTGTGATTCGAAGTGCGGCATCTAACCCATCCCCACCACCGTGACATAACCTTCCTAACACCTCTCCCTTCACTTCCCATCCCCGATTCACTGCAGAGCGTGATTCGAAGTACGGCATCTAACCCATCCCCACCACCGTGACATAACCTTCCTAACACCTCTCTCTCCCCTCCCGTCCCCGATTCACTGCAGAGCGTGATTCGAAGTGCGGCATCTAATCCATCCCCACCACCGTGACATAACCTTCCTAACACATCTCCCCTCCCCTCCCATCCCCGATTCACTGCAGAGCGTGATTCGAAGTGCTGTATCTAACCCATCCCCTCCACCGTGACATAACCTTCCTAACACTTCTCCCTCCCCTCCCGTCCCTGATTCACTGCAGAGCGTGATTCGAAGTGCGGCATCTAACCCATCCCCACCACTGTGACATAACCTTCCTAACAACTCTCCCCTCACCTCCCGTATCCTATTCACTGCAGAGCGTGATTCGAAGTGCGGCATCTAACCCGTCCCCACCACCGTGACATAACCTTCCTAACACCTCTCTCCCCTTTCCCGTCCCCAATTCACTGCAGAGCGTGATTCGAAGTGCGGCATCTAACTCATCCCCACCACCGTGACATATCCTTCCTAACACCTCTCCCCTCCCCTCCCGTCCCCGATTCACTGCAGAGCGTGATTCGAAGTACGGCACCTAACCCATCCTCGTCACCGTGACATAACCTTCCTAACACCTCTCCCCTCCCCATCCATCCCCGATTCACTGCAGAGCGTGATTCGAAGTACGTCATCTAACCCATCCCCACCACCGTGACATAACCTTCCTAACACCTCTCCCCTCCACGCCCGTCCCTGATTCACCGCAGAGCCTGGTTCGAAGTACGGCATCTAACCCATCCCCACCACCGTGACATAACCTTCCTAACACCTCTACCTTCACCTCCCGTCCCCGATTCACTGCAGAGTGTGATTCGAAGTGCGGCATCTAACCCATCCCCACCACCGTGACATAACCTTCCTAACACCTCTCCCTACACCTCCCATCCCCGATTCACTGCAGAGCGTGATTCGAAGTACGGCATCTAACCCATCCCCACCACCGTGACATAACATTCCTAACACTTCTCTCTCCCCTCCCGTCCCCGATTCACTGCAGAGCGTGATTCGAAGTGCGGCATCTAACCCATCCCCACCACCGTGACATAACCTTCCTAACACCTCTCCCTACACCTCCCGCCCCGATTCACTGCAGAGTGTGATTCGAAGTACGGCATCTAACCCATCCCCACCACCGTGACATAACATTCCTAACACTTCACTCTCCCCTCCCGTCCCCGATTCACTGCAGAGCGTGATTCGAAGTGCGGCATCTAACCCATCCCCACCACCGTGACATAACCTTCCTAACACCCCACCCCTCCCCTCCCATCCCCGATTCACTGCAGAGCGTGATTCGAACTGCAGCATCTAACCCATCCCTCCACCGTGACATAACCTTCCTAACACCTCTCCCTTCACCTCCCGTCCCCGATTCACTGCAGAGCGTGATTCGAAGTGCGGCATCTAACCCATCCCCACCACCGTGACATAACCTTCCTAACACCTTTACCTTCACCTCACGTCCCCGATTCACTGCAGAGCGTGATTCGAAGTGCGGCATCTAACCCATCCCCACCACTGTGACATAACCTTCCTAATACCTCTACCTTCACCTCACGTCCCCGATTCACTGCAGAGCGTGATTCGAAGTGCGGCATCTAACCCATCCCCACCACCGTAACATAACCTTCCTAACACCTGTCCCCTCCCCTCCCGTCCCTGATTCACTGCAGAGTGTGATTCGAAGTGCGGCATCTAACCCATCCCCACCACCGTGACATAACCTTCCTAACACCTCTCCCTTCACTTCCCATCCCCGATTCACTGCAGAGCGTGATTCGAAGTACGGCATCTAACCCATCCCCACCACCGTGACATAACCTTCCTAACACCTCTCTCTCCCCTCCCGTCCCCGATTCAATGCAGAGCGTGATTCGAAGTGCGGCATCTAATCCATCTCACCACCGTGACATAACCTTCCTAACACCTCTCTCTCCCCTCCCGTCCCCGATTCACTGCAGAGCGTGATTCGAAGTACGGCATCTAACCCATCCCCACCACCGTGACATAACCTTCCTAACACCTCTCCCCTCCACGCCCGTCCCTGATTCACCGCAGAGCCTGGTTCGAAGTACGGCATCTAACCCATCCCCACCACCGTGACATAACCTTCCTAACACCTCTACCTTCACCTCCCGTCCCCGATTCACTGCAGAGTGTGATTCGAATTGCGGCATCTAACCCATCCCCACCACCGTGACATAACCTTCCTAACACCTCTCCCTTCACCTCCCATCCCCGATTCACTGCAGAGCGTGATTCGAAGTACGGCATCAAACCCATCCCCACCACCGTGACATAACATTCCTAACACTTCTCTCTCCCCTCCCGTCCCCGATTCACTGCAGAGCGTGATTCGAAGTGCGGCATCTAACCCATCCCCACCACCGTGACATAACCTTCCAAACACCCCTCCCCTCCCCTCCCATCCCCGATTCACTGCAGAGCGTGATTCGAACTGCAGCATCTAACCCATCCCTCCACCGTGACATAACCTTCCTAACACCTCTCCCTTCACCTCCCGTCCCCGATTCACTGCAGAGCGTGATTCGAAGTGCGGCATCTAACCCATTCCCACCACTGTGACATAACCTTCCTAACACCTCTCCCCTCACCTCACGTCCCCGATTCACTGCAGAGCGTGATTCGAAGTGCGGCATCTAACGCATCCACACCACCGTGACATAACATTCCTAACACTTCTCTCTCCCCTCCCGTCCCCGATTCACTGCAGAGCGTGATTCGAAGTGCGGCATCTAACCCATCCCCACCACCGTGACATAACCTTCCTAACACCTCTCCCTACACCTCCCGCCCCGATTCACTGCAGAGTGTGATTCGAAGTACGGCATCTAACCCATCCCCACCACCGTGACATAACATTCCTAACACTTCACTCTCCCCTCCCGTCCCCGATTCACTGCAGAGCGTGATTCGAAGTGCGGCATCTAACCCATCCCCACCACCGTGACATAACCTTCCTAACACCCCACCCCTCCCCTCCCATCCCCGATTCACTGCAGAGCGTGATTCGAACTGCAGCATCTAACCCATCCCTCCACCGTGACATAACCTTCCTAACACCTCTCCCTTCACCTCCCGTCCCCGATTCACTGCAGAGCGTGATTCGAAGTGTGGCATCTAACCCATCCCCACCACCGTGACATAACCTTCCTAACACCTCTACCTTCACCTCACGTCCCCGATTCACTGCAGAGCGTGATTCGAAGTGCGGCATCTAACCCATCCCCACCACCGTGACGTAACCTTCCTAATACCTCTACCTTCACCTCACGTCCCCGATTCACTGCAGAGCGTGATTCGAAGTGCGGCATCTAACCCATCCCCACCACCGTAACATAACCTTCCTAACACCTGTCCCCTCCCCTCCCGTCCCTGATTCACTGCAGAGTGTGTTTCGAAGTGCGGCATCTAACCCATCCCCACCACCGTGACATAACCTTCCTAACACCTCTCTCTCCCCTCCCGTCCCCGATTCACTGCAGAGCGTGATTCGAAGTGCGGCATCTAACCCATCCTCATCACCGTGACATAACCTTCCTAACACATCTCCCCTCCCCTCCCATCCCCGATTCACTGCATAGCGTGATTCGAAGTGCTGCATCTAACCCATCCCCTCCACCGTGACATAACCTTCCTAACACTTCTCCCTCCCCTCCCGTCCCTGAATCACTGCAGAGCGTGATTCGAAGTGCGGCATCTAACCCATCCCCACCACTGTGACATAACCTTCCTAACAACTCTCCCCTCACCTCCCGTATCCTATTCACTGCAGAGCGTGATTCGAAGTGCGGCATCTAACCCATCCCCACCACCGTGACATAACCTTCCTAACACCTCTCCCCTCCCCTCCCGTCCCCGATTCATTGCAGAGCGTGATTCGAAGTGCGGCATCTAACCCATCCCCACCACCGTGACATAACCTTCCTAACACCTCTACCTTCACCTCCCGTCCCCGATTCACTGCAGAGTGTGATTCGAAGTGCGGCATCTAACCCATCCCCACCACCGTGACATAACCTTCCTAACACCTCTCCCTACACCTCCCATCCCCGATTCACTGCAGAGCGTGATTCGAAGTACGGCATCTAACCCATCCCCACCACCGTGACATAACATTCCTAACACTTCTCTCTCCCCTCCCGTCCCCGATTCACTGCAGAGCGTGATTCGAAGTGCGGCATCTAACCCATCCCCACCACCGTGACATAACCTTCCTAACACCTCTCCCTACACCTCCCGCCCCGATTCACTGCAGAGTGTGATTCGAAGTACGGCATCTAACCCATCCCCACCACCGTGACATAACATTCCTAACACTTCACTCTCCCCTCCCGTTCCCGATTCACTGCAGAGCGTGATTCGAAGTGCGACATCTAACCCATCCCCACCACCGTGACATAACCTTCCTAACACCCCACCCCTCCCCTCCCATCCCCGATTCACTGCAGAGCGTGATTCGAACTGCAGCATCTAACCCATCCCTCCACCGTGACATAACCTTCCTAACACCTCTCCCTTCACCTCCCGTCCCCGATTCACTGCAGAGCGTGATTCGAAGTGCGGCATCTAACCCATCCCCACCACCGTGACATAACCTTCCTAACACCTTTACCTTCACCTCACGTCCCCGATTCACTGCAGAGCGTGATTCGAAGTGCGGCATCTAACCCATCCCCACCACTGTGACATAACCTTCCTAATACCTCTACCTTCACCTCACGTCCCCGATTCACTGCAGAGCGTGATTCGAAGTGCGGCATCTAACCCATCCCCACCACCGTAACATAACCTTCCTAACACCTGTCCCCTCCCCTCCCGTCCCTGATTCACTGCAGAGTGTGATTCGAAGTGCGGCATCTAACCCATCCCCACCACCGTGACATAACCTTCCTAACACCTCTCCCTTCACTTCCCATCCCCGATTCACTGCAGAGCGTGATTCGAAGTACGGCATCTAACCCATCCCCACCACCGTGACATAACCTTCCTAACACCTCTCTCTCCCCTCCCGTCCCCGATTCAATGCAGAGCGTGATTCGAAGTGCGGCATCTAATCCATCCCCACCACCGTGACATAACCTTCCTAACACCTCTCTCTCCCCTCCCGTCCCCGATTCACTGCAGAGCGTGATTCGAAGTACGGCATCTAACCCATCCCCACCACCGTGACATAACCTTCCTAACACCTCTCCCCTCCACGCCCGTCCCTGATTCACCGCAGAGCCTGGTTCGAAGTACGGCATCTAACCCATCCCCACCACCGTGACATAACCTTCCTAACACCTCTACCTTCACCTCCCGTCCCCGATTCACTGCAGAGTGTGATTCGAATTGCGGCATCTAACCCATCCCCACCACCGTGACATAAATTTCCTAACACCTCTCCCTTCACCTCCCATCCCCGATTCACTGCAGAGCGTGATTCGAAGTACGGCATCAAACCCATCCCCACCACCGTGACATAACATTCCTAACACTTCTCTCTCCCCTCCCGTCCCCGATTCACTGCAGAGCGTGATTCGAAGTGCGGCATCTAACCCATCCCCACCACCGTGACATAACCTTCCTAACACCCCTCCCCTCCCCTCCCATCCCCGATTCACTGCAGAGCGTGATTCGAACTGCAGCGTCTAACCCATCCCTCCACCGTGACATAACCTTCCTAACACCTCTCCCTTCACCTCCCGTCCCCGATTCACTGCAGAGCGTGATTCGAAGTGCGGCATCTAACCCATTCCCACCACTGTGACATAACCTTCCTAACACCTCTCCCCTCACCTCACGTCCCCGATTCACTGCAGAGCGTGATTCGAAGTGCGGCATCTAACGCATCCACACCACCGTGACATAACATTCCTAACACTTCTCTCTCCCCTCCCGTCCCCGATTCACTGCAGAGCGTGATTCGAAGTGCGGCATCTAACCCATCCCCACCACCGTGACATAACCTTCCTAACACCTCTCCCTACACCTCCCGCCCCGATTCACTGCAGAGTGTGATTCGAAGTACGGCATCTAACCCATCCCCACCACCGTGACATAACATTCCTAACACTTCACTCTCCCCTCCCGTCCCCGATTCACTGCAGAGCGTGATTCGAAGTGCGGCATCTAACCCATCCCCACCACCGTGACATAACCTTCCTAACACCCCACCCCTCCCCTCCCATCCCCGATTCACTGCAGAGCGTGATTCGAACTGCAGCATCTAACCCATCCCTCCACCGTGACATAACCTTCCTAACACCTCTCCCTTCACCTCCCGTCCCCGATTCACTGCAGAGCGTGATTCGAAGTGCGGCATCTAACCCATCCCCACCACCGTGACATAACCTTCCTAACACCTCTACCTTCACCTCACGTCCCCGATTCACTGCAGAGCGTGATTCGAAGTGCGGCATCTAACCCATCCCCACCACCGTGACGTAACCTTCCTAATACCTCTACCTTCACCTCACGTCCCCGATTCACTGCAGAGCGTGATTCGAAGTGCGGCATCTAACCCATCCCCACCACCGTAACATAACCTTCCTAACACCTGTCCCCTCCCCTCCCGTCCCTGATTCACTGCAGAGTGTGTTTCGAAGTGCGGCATCTAACCCATCCCCACCACCGTGACATAACCTTCCTAAGACCTCTCTCTCCCCTCCCGTCCCCGATTCACTGCAGAGCGTGATTCGAAGTGCGGCATCTAACCCATCCTCATCACCGTGACATAACCTTCCTAACACATCTCCCCTCCCCTCCCATCCCCGATTCACTGCAGAGCGTGATTCGAAGTGCTGCATCTAACCCATCCCCTCCACCGTGACATAACCTTCCTAACACTTCTCCCTCCCCTCCCGTCCCTGAATCACTGCAGAGCGTGATTCGAAGTGCGGCATCTAACCCATCCCCACCACTGTGACATAACCTTCCTAACAACTCTCCCCTCACCTCCCGTATCCTATTCACTGCAGAGCGTGATTCGAAGTGCGGCATCTAACCCATCCCCACCACCGTGACATAACCTTCCTAACACCTCTCCCCTCCCCTCCCGTCCCCGATTCATTGCAGAGCGTGATTCGAAGTGCGGCATCTAACCCATCCCCACCACCGTGACATAACCTTCCTAACACTTCTCCCCTCCCCTCCCGTCCCTGATTCACCGCAGAGCCTGGTTCAAAGTACGGCATCTAACCCATCCCCACCACCGTGACATAACCTTCCTAACACCTCTCTCTCCCCTCCCGTCCCCGATTCACAGCAGAGAGTGATTCGAAGTGCGGCATCTAACCCGTCCCCACCACCGTGACATAACCTTCCTAACACCTCTCTCCCCTTTCCCGTCCCCAATTCACTGCAGAGCGTGATTCGAAGTGCGGCATCTAACTCATCCCCACCACCGTGACATAACCTTCCTAACACCTCTCCCCTCCCCTCCCGTCCCCGATTCACTGCAGAGCGTGATTCGAAGTGCGGCATCTAACCCATCCCCACCACCGTGACGTAACCTTCCTAATACCTCTACCTTCACCTCACGTCCCCGATTCACTGCAGAGCGTGATTCGAAGTGCGGCATCTAACCCATCCCCGCCACCGTAATATAACCTTCCTAACACCTGGCCCCTCCCCTCCCGTCCGTTATTCACTGCAGAGCGTGATTCGAAATGCGGCATCTAACCCATCCCCACCACCGTGACATAACCTTCCTAACACCTCTCCCCTCCACGCCCGTCCCTGATTCACCGCAGAGCCTGGTTCGAAGTACGGCATCTAACCCATCCCCACCACCGTGACATAACCTTCCTAACACCTCTACCTTCACCTCCCGTCCCCGATTCACTGCAGAGTGTGATTCGAAGTGCGGCATCTAACCCATCCCCACCACCGTGACATAACCTTCCTAACACCTCTACCTACACCTCCCATCCCCGATTCACTGCAGAGCGTGATTCGAAGTACGGCATCTAACCCATCCCCACCACCGTGACATAACATTCCTAACACTTTTCTCTCCCCTCCCGTCCCCGATTCACTGCAGAGCGTGATTCGAAGTGCGGCATCTAACCCATCCCCACCACCGTGACATAACCTTCCTAACACCCCTCCCCTCCCCTCCCATCCCCGATTCACTGCAGAGCGTGATTCGAACTGTAGCATCTAACCCATCCCTCCACCGTGACATAACCTTCCTAACACTTCTCCCTCCCCTTCCGTCCCTGATTCACTGCAGAGCGTGATTCGAAGTGCGGCATCTAACCCATTCCCACCACTGTGACATAACCTTCCTAACACCTCTCCCCTCACCTCACGTCCCCGATTCACTGCAGAGCGTGATTCGAAGTGCGGCATCTAACGCATCCACACCACCGTGACATAACATTCCTAACACTTCTCTCTCCCCTCCCGTCCCCGATTCACTGCAGAGCGTGATTCGAAGTGCGGCATCTAACCCATCCCCACCACCGTGACATAACCTTCCTAACACCTCTCCCTACACCTCCCGCCCCGATTCACTAAAGAGTGTGATTCGAAGTACGGCATCTAACCCATCCCCACCACCGTGACATAACATTCCTAACACTTCACTCTCCCCTCCCGTCCCCGATTCACTGCAGAGCGTGATTCGAAGTGCGGCATCTAACCCATCCCCACCACCGTGACATAACCTTCCTAACACCCACCCCTCCCCTCCCATCCCCGATTCACTGCAGAGCGTGATTCGAACTGCAGCATCTAACCCATCCCTCCACCGTGACATAACCTTCCTGACACCTCTCCCTTCACCTCCCGTCCCCGATTCACTGCAGAGCGTGATTCGAAGTGCGGCATCTAACCCATCCCCACCACCGTGACATAACCTTCCTAACACCTCTACCTTCACCTCACGTCCCCGATTCACTGCAGAGCGTGATTCGAAGTGCGGCATCTAACCCATCCCCACCACCGTGACATAACCTTCCTAATACCTCTACCTTCACCTCACGTCCCCGATTCACTGCAGAGCGTGATTCGAAGTGCGGCATCTAACCCATCCCCACCACCGTAACATAACCTTCCTAACACCTGTCCCCTCCCCTCCCGTCCCTGATTCACTGCAGAGTGTGATTCGAAGTGCGGCATCTAACCCACCCCACCACCGTGACATAACCTTCCTAACACCTCTCTCTCCCCTCCCGTCCCCGATTCACTGCAGAGCGTGATTCGAAGTGCGGCATCTAACCCATCCTCATCACCGTGACATAACCTTCCTAACACATCTCCCCTCCCCTCCCATCCCCGATTCACTGCAGAGCGTGATTCGAAGTGCTGCATCTAACCCATCCCCTCCACCGTGACATAACCTTCCTAACACTTCTCCCTCCCCTCCCGTCCCTGATTCACTGCAGAGCGTGATTCGAAGTGCGGCATCTAACCCATCCCCACCACTGTGACATAACCTTCCTAACAACTCTCCCCTCACCTCCCGTATCCTATTCACTGCAGAGCGTGATTCGAAGTGCGGCATCTAACCCATCCCCACCACCGTGACATAACCTTCCTAACACCTCTCCCCTCCCCTCCCGTCCCCGATTCATTGCAGAGCGTGATTCGAAGTGCGGCATCTAACCCATCCCCACCACCGTGACATAACCTTCCTAACACTTCTCCCCTCCCCTCCCGTCCCTGATTCACCGCAGAGCCTGGTTCAAAGTACGGCATCTAACCCATCCCCACCACCGTGACATAACCTTCCTAACACCTCTCTCCCCCCTCCCGTCCCCGATTCACTGCAGAGAGTGATTCGAAGTGCGGCATCTAACCCGTCCCCACCACCGTGACATAACCTTCCTAACACCTCTCTCCCCTTTCCCGTCCCCAATTCACTGCAGAGCGTGATTCGAAGTGCGGCATCTAACTCATCCCCACCACCGTGACATAACCTTCCTAACACCTCTCCCCTCCCCTCCCGTCCCCGATTCACTGCAGAGCGTGATTCGAAGTACGGCATCTAACCCATCCTCGTCACCGTGACATAACCTTCCTAACACCTCTCCCCTCCCCTCCCATCCCCGATTCACTGCAGAGCGTGATTCGAAGTACGTCATCTAACCCATCCCCACCACCGTGACATAACCTTCCTAACACCTCTCCCCTCCACGCCCGTCCCTGATTCACCGCAGAGCCTGGTTCGAAGTACGGCATCTAACCCATCCCCACCACCGTGACATAACCTTCCTAACACCTCTACCTTCACCTCCCGTCCCCGATTCACTGCAGAGTGTGATTCGAAGTGCGGCATCTAACCCATCCCCACCACCGTGACATAACCTTCCTAACACCTCTCCCTACACCTCCCAACCCCGATTCACTGCAGAGCGTGATTCGAAGTACGGCATCTAACCCATCCCCACCACCATGACATAACATTCCTAACACTTCTCTCTCCCCTCCCGTCCCCGATTCACTGCAGAGCGTGATTCGAAGTGCGGCATCTAACCCATCCCCACCACCGTGACATAACCTTCCTAACACCCCTCCCCTCCCCTCCCATCCCCGATTCACTGCAGAGCGTGATTCGAACTGCAGCATCTAACCCATCCCTCCACCGTGACATAACCTTCCTAACACCTCTCCCTTCACCTCCCGTCCCCGATTCACTGCAGAGCGTGATTCGAAGTGCGGCATCTAACCCATCCCCACCACCGTGACATAACCTTCCTAACACCTCTACCTTCACCTCACGTCCCCGATTCACTGCAGAGCGTGATTCGAAGTGAGGCATCTAACCCATCCCCACCACCGTGACATAACCTTCCTAATACCTCTACCTTCACCTCACGTCCCCGATTCACTGCAGAGCGTGTTTCGAAGTGCGGCATCTAACCCATCTTCACCACCGTAACATAACTTTCCTAACACCAGTCCCCTCCCCTCCCGTCCCCGATTCACTGCAGAGTGTAATTCGAAGTGCGGCATCTAACCCATCCCCACCACCGTGACATAACCTTCCTAACACCTCTCCCTTCACCTCCCATCCCCGATTCACTGCAGAGCGTGATTCGAAGTACGGCATCTAACCCATCCCCACCACCGTGACATAACCTTCCTAACACCTCTCCCCTCCCCACCCATCCCCGATTCACTGCAGAGCGTGATTCGAACTGCAGCATCTAACCCATCCCCTCCACCGTGACATAACCTTCCTAACACTTCTCCCTCCCCTTCCGTCCCTGATTCACTGCAGAGCGTGATTCGAAGTGCGGCATCTAACCCATCCCCACCACTGTGACATAACCTTCCTAACACCTCTCCCCTCACCTCCCGTCCCCGAATCACTGCAGAGCGTGATTCGATGTGCGGCATCTAACGCATCCACACCACCGTGACATAACCTTCCTAACACCTGTCCCTTCCCCTCCCGACCCGATTCACTGCAGAGCGTGATTCGAAGTGCGGCATCTAACCCATCCCCACCACCGTGACATAACCTTCCTAACACCTCTCCCCTCCCCTCCCGCCCCGATTCACTGCAGAGTGTGATTCAAAGTGCGTCATCTAACCCATCCTCACCACCGTGACATAACCTTCCTAACACTTCTCACCTCCCCTCCCGTCACTGATTCACTGCAGAGCCTGGTTCGAAGTACGGCATCTAACCCATCCCCACCACCGTGACATAACCTAACTAACACCTCTCCCTCCCCTCCCGTCCCCGATTCACTGCAGAGCGTGATTCGAAGTGCGGCATCTAACCCATCCCCACCACCGTGACATAATCTTCCTAACACCTCTCCCTTCACCTCCCGTCCCCGATTCACTGCAGAGCGTGATTCGAAGTGCGGCATCTAACCCATCCCCACCACCGTGACATAACCTTCCTAACACCTCTCCCTTCACCTCCCGTCCCCGATTCACTGCAGATCGTGATTCGAAGTGCAGCATCTAACCCATCCCCACCACCGTAACATAACCTTCCTAACACTTCTCACCTCCCCTCCCGTCCCTTATTCACCGCTGATCCTGGTTCGAAGTACGGCATCTAACCCATCCCCACCACCGTGACATAACCTAACTAACACCTCTCTCTCCCCTCCCGTCCCCGATTCACTGCAGAGCGTGATTCGAAGTGCGGCATCTAACCCATCCCCACCACCGAGACATAATCTTCCTAACACCTCTCCCTTCACCTCCTGTCCCCGATTCACTGCAGAGCGTGATTCGAAGTGCGGCATCTAACCCATCCCCACCACCGTGACATAACCTTCCTAACACCTCTCCCTTCACCTCCCGTCCCCGATTCACTGAAGATCGTGATTCGAAGTGCAGCATCTAACCCATCCCCACCACCGTAACATAACCTTCCTAACACCTCTCCCCTCCCCTCCCGTCCCGATTCACTGCAGAGCGTGATTTGAAGTGCGGCATCTAACCCATCCCCTCCACCGTGACATAACCTTCCTAACACTTCTCCCTCCCCTCCCGTCCCTGATTCACTGCAGAGCGTGATTCGAAGTGCGGCATCTAACCCATCCCCACCACCGTGACATAACCTTACTAACACCTCTCGCTTCACCTCCCGTCCCCGATTCACTGCAGAGCGTGATTCGAAGTGCGGCATCTAACCCATCCCCACCACTGTGACATAAACTTCCTAGCAACTCTCCCCTCCCCTCCCGTCAACGATTAACTGCAGAGCGTGATTCGAAGTGCGGCATCTAACCCATCCTCGTCAACGTGACATAACCTTCATAACACCTCTCCCCTCCCCTCCCATCCCCGATTCACTGCAGAGCGTGATTCGAAGTGCGGCATCTAACCCATCCCCACCACCGTGACATAACCTTCCTAATACCTCTACCTTCACCTCACGTCCCCGATTCACTGCAGAGCGTGATTCGAAGTGCGGCATCTAACCCATCCCCACCACCGTGACATAACCTTCCTAACACCTCTCCCTTCACCTCCCATCCCCGATTCACTGCAGAGCGTGATTCGAAGTACGGCATCTAACCCATCCCCACCACCGTGACATAACCTTCCTAACACCTCTCTCTCCCCTCCCGTCCCCGATTCACTGCAGAGCGTGATTCGAAGTGCGGCATCTAATCCATCCCCACCACCGTGACATAACCTTCCTAACACCTCTCCCTTCACCTCCCGTCCCCGATTCACTGCAGAGCGTGATTCGAAGTGCGGCATCTAACCCATCTCCACCACCGTGACATAACCTTCCTAACACCTCTACCTTCACCTCACGTCCCCGATTCACTGCAGAGCGTGATATCGAAGTGCGGCATCTAACCCATCCCCACCACCGTGACATAACCTTCCTAATACCTCTACCTTCACCTCACGTCCCCGATTCACTGCAGAGCGTGATTCGAAGTGCGGCATCTAACCCATCCCCACCACCGTAACATAACCTTCCAACACCTGTCCCCTCCCCTCCCGTCCCTGATTCACTGCAGAGTGTGATTCGAAGTGCGGCATCTAACCCATCCCCACCACCGTGACATAACCTTCCTAACACCTCTCTCTCCCCTCCCGTCCCCGATTCACTGCAGAGCGTGATTCGAAGTGCGGCATCTAACCCATCCTCATCACCGTGACATAACCTTCCTAACACATCTCCCCTCCCCTCCCATCCCCGATTCACTGCAGAGCGTGATTCGAAGTGCTGCATCTAACCCATCCCCTCCACCGTGACATAACCTTCCTAACACTTCTCCCTCCCCTCCCGTCCCTGATTCACTGCAGAGCGTGATTCGAAGTGCGGCATCTAACCCATCCCCACCACTGTGACATAACCTTCCTAACAACTCTCCCCTCACCTCCCGTATCCTATTCACTGCAGAGCGTGATTCGAAGTGCGGCATCTAACCCATCCCCACCACCGTGACATAACCTTCCTAACACCTCTCCCCTCCCCTCCCGTCCCCGATTCATTGCAGAGCGTGATTCGAAGTGCGGCATCTAACCCATCCCCACCACCGTGACATAACCTTCCTAACACTTCTCCCCTCCCCTCCCGTCCCTGATTGACCGCAGAGCCTGGTTCAAAGTACGGCATCTAACCCATCCCCACCACCGTGACATAACCTTCCTAACACCTCTCTCTCCCTCCCGTCCCCGATTCACAGCAGAGAGTGATTCGAAGTGCGGCATCTAACCCGTCCCCACCACCGTGACATAACCTTCCTAACACCTCTCTCCCCTCTCCCGTCCCCGATTCACTGCAGAGCGTGATTCGAAGTGCGGCATCTAACTCATCCCCACCACCGTGACATAACCTTCCTAACACCTCTCCCCTCCCCTCCCGTCCCCGATTCACTGCAGAGCGTGATTCGAAGTACGGCATCTAACCCATCCTTGTCACCGTGACATAACCTTCCTAACACCTCTCCCCTCCCCTCCCATCCCCGATTCACTGCAGAGCGTGATTCGAAGTACGTCATCTAACCCATCCCCACCACCGTGACATAACCTTCCTAACACCTCTCCCCTCCACGCCCGTCCCTGATTCACCGCAGAGCCTGGTTCGAAGTACGGCATCTAACCCATCCCCACCACCGTGACATAACCTTCCTAACACCTCTACCTTCACCTCCCGTCCCCGATTCACTGCAGAGTGTGATTCGAAGTGCGGCATCTAACCCATCCCCACCACCGTGACATAACCTTCCTAACACCTCTCCCTACACCTCCCATCCCCGATTCACTGCAGAGCGTGATTCGAAGTACGGCATCTAACCCATCCCCACCACCGTGACATAACATTCCTAACACTTCTCTCTCCCCTCCCGTCCCCGATTCACTGCAGAGCGTGATTCGAAGTGCGGCATCTAACCTATCCCCACCACCGTGACATAACCTTCCTAACACCCCTCCCCTCCCCTCCCATCCCCGATTCACTGCAGAGCGTGATTCGAACTGCAGCATCTAACCCATCCCTCCACCGTGACATAACCTTCCTAACACCTCTCCCTTCACCTCCCGTCCCCGATTCACTGCAGAGCGTGATTCGAAGTGCGGCATCTAACCCATCCCCACCACCGTGACATAACCTTCCTAACACCTCTACCTTCACCTCACGTCCCCGATTCACTGCAGAGCGTGATTCGAAGTGAGGCATCTAACCCATCCCCACCACCGTGACATAACCTTCCTAATACCTCTACCTTCACCTCACGTCCCCGATTCACTGCAGAGCGTTTTTCGAAGTGCGGCATCTAACCCATCTTCACCACCGTAACATAACTTTCCTAACACCTGTCCCCTCCCCTCCCGTCCCCGATTCACTGCAGAGTGTGATTCGAAGTGCGGCATCTAACCCATCCCCACCACCGTGACATAACCTTCCTAACACCTCTCCCTTCACCTCCCATCCCCGATTCACTGCAGAGCGTGATTCGAAGTACGGCATCTAACCCATCCCCACCACCGTGACATAACCTTTCTAACACCTCTCCCCTCCCCACCCATCCCCGATTCACTGCAGAGCGTGATTCGAACTGCAGCATCTAACCCATCCCCTCCACCGTGACATAACCTTCCTAACACTTCTCCCTCCCCTTCCGTCCCTGATTCACTGCAGAGCGTGATTCGAAGTGCGGCATCTAACCCATCCCCACCACTGTGACATAACCTTCCTAACACCTCTCCCCTCACCTCCCGTCCCCGATTCACTGTAGAGCGTGATTCGAAGTGCGGCATCTAACGCATCCACACCACCGTGACATAACCTTCCTAACACCTGTCCCCTCCCCTCCCGACCCGATTCACTGCAGAGCGTGATTCGAAGAGCGGCATCTAACCCATCCCCACCACCGTGACATAACCTTCCTAACACCTCTCCCCTCCCCTCCCGCCCCGATTCACTGCAGTGTGTGATTCAAAGTGCGGCATCTAACCCATCCTCACCACCGTGACATAACCTTCCTAACACATCTCACCTCCCCTCCCGTCCCTGATTCACCGCAGAGCCTGGTTCGAAGTACGGCATCTAACCCATCCCCACCACCGTGACATAACCTAATTAACACCTCTCTCTCCCCTCCCGTCCCCGATTCACTGCAGAGCGTGATTCGAAGTGCGGCATCTAACCCATCCCCTCCACCGTGACATAACCTTCCTAACACTTCTCCCTCCCCTCCTGTCCCTGATTCACTGCAGAGCGTGATTCGAAGTGCGGCATCTAACCCATCCCCACCACCGTGACATAACCTTACTAACACCTCTCGCTTCACCTCCCGTCCCCGATTCACTGCAGACCGTGATTCGAAGTGCGGCATCTAACCCATCCCCACCACCGTGACATAACCTTCCTAACACCTCTCCCTTCACCTCCCGTCCCCGATTCACTGCAGAGCATGATTCGAAGTGCGGCATCTAACCCATCCCCACCACCGTGACATAACCTTCCTAACATCTCTCCCTTCACCTCCCGTCCCCGATTCACTGCAGAGCGTGATTCGAAGTGCGGCATCTAACCCATCCCCGTCACCGTGACATAACCTTCCTAACACCTCTACCTTCACCTCCCGTCCCCGATTCACTGCAGAGCGTGATTCGAAGTGCGGCATCTAACCCATCCCCACCACCGTAACATAACCTTCCTAACACCTGTCCCCTCCCATCCCGTCCCTGATTCACTGCAGAGCGTGATTCGAAGTGCGCTATCTAACCCATCCCCACCACCGTGACATAACCTTCCTAACACCTCTCCCCTCCCCTCCCGTTCCCGATTCTCTGCAGAGCGTGATTCGAAGTGCGGCATCTAACCCATCCCCACCACCGTGACATAACCTTCCTAACACCTCTCTCTCCCCTCCCGTCCCCGATTCAGTGCATAGCGTGATTCGAAGTGCGGCATCTAACCCATCCCCACCACTGTGACATAAACTTCCTAGCAACTCTCCCCTCCCCTCCCGTCAACGATTAACTGCAGAGCGTGATTCGAAGTGCGGCATCTAACCCATCCTCGTCAACGTGACATAATCTTCATAACACCTCTCCCCTCCCCTCCCATCCCCGATTCACTGCAGAGCGTGATTCGAAGTGCGGCATCTAACCCATCCCCACCACCATAACATAACCTTCCTAACACCTGTCCCCTCCCCTCCCGTCCCTGATTCACTGCAGAGCGTGATTCGAAGTGCGGCATCTAACCCATCCCCACCACCGTGACATAACCTTCCTAACACTTCTCCCCTCCACTCCCGTCCCTGATTCACGGCAGAGCCTGGTTCGAAGTACGGCATCTAACCCATCCCCACCACCGTGACATAACCTATCTAATACCTCTCTCTCCCCTCCCGTCCCCGATTCACTGCAGAGCGTGATTCGAAGTGCGGCATCTAACTCATCCCCAACACCGTGACATAACCTTCCTAACACCTCTCCCTTCACCTCCCGTCCCCGATTCACTGCAGAGCGTGATTCGAAGTGCGGAATCTAACCCATCCCCACCACCGTGACATAACCTTCCTAACACCTCTACCTTCACCACCCGTCCCCGATTCACTGCAGAGCGTGATTCGAAGTGCAGCATCTAACCCATCCCCACCACCGTGACATAACCTTCCTAACACCTCTCCCTTCACCTCCCATCCCCGATTCACTGCACAGCGTGATTCGAAGTGCGGCATCTAACCCATCCCCACCACCGTGACATAACCTTCCTAACACCTCTCCCCTCCACGCCCGTCCCTGATTCACCGCAGAGCCTGGTTCGAAGTACGGCATCTAACCCATCCCCACCACCGTGACATAACCTTCCTAACACCTCTACCTTCACCTCCCGTCCCCGATTCACTGCAGAGTGTGATTCGAAGTGCGGCATCTAACCCATCCCCACCACCGTGACATAACCTTCCTAACACCTCTCCCTACACCTCCCATCCCCGATTCACTGCAGAGCGTGATTCGAAGTACGGCATCTAACCCATCCCCACCACCGTGACATAACATTCCTAACACTTCTCTCTCCCCTCCCGTCCCCGATTCACTGCAGAGCGTGATTCGAAGTGCGGCATCTAACCTATCCCCACCACCGTGACATAACCTTCCTAACACCCCTCCCCTCCCCTCCCATCCCCGATTCACTGCAGAGCGTGATTCGAACTGCAGCATCTAACCCATCCCTCCACCGTGACATAACCTTCCTAACACCTCTCCCTTCACCTCCCGTCCCCGATTCACTGCAGAGCGTGATTCGAAGTGCGGCATCTAACCCATCCCCACCACCGTGACATAACCTTCCTAACACCTCTACCTTCACCTCACGTCCCCGATTCACTGCAGAGCGTGATTCGAAGTGAGGCATCTAACCCATCCCCACCACCGTGACATAACCTTCCTAATACCTCTACCTTCACCTCACGTCCCCGATTCACTGCAGAGCGTTTTTCGAAGTGCGGCATCTAACCCATCTTCACCACCGTAACATAACTTTCCTAACACCTGTCCCCTCCCCTCCCGTCCCCGATTCACTGCAGAGTGTGATTCGAAGTGCGGCATCTAACCCATCCCCACCACCGTGACATAACCTTCCTAACACCTCTCCCTTCACCTCCCATCCCCGATTCACTGCAGAGCGTGATTCGAAGTACGGCATCTAACCCATCCCCACCACCGTGACATAACCTTTCTAACACCTCTCCCCTCCCCACCCATCCCCGATTCACTGCAGAGCGTGATTCGAACTGCAGCATCTAACCCATCCCCTCCACCGTGACATAACCTTCCTAACACTTCTCCCTCCCCTTCCGTCCCTGATTCACTGCAGAGCGTGATTCGAAGTGCGGCATCTAACCCATCCCCACCACTGTGACATAACCTTCCTAACACCTCTCCCCTCACCTCCCGTCCCCGATTCACTGTAGAGCGTGATTCGAAGTGCGGCATCTAACGCATCCACACCACCGTGACATAACCTTCCTAACACCTGTCCCCTCCCCTCCCGACCCGATTCACTGCAGAGCGTGATTCGAAGAGCGGCATCTAACCCATCCCCACCACCGTGACATAACCTTCCTAACACCTCTCCCCTCCCCTCCCGCCCCGATTCACTGCAGTGTGTGATTCAAAGTGCGGCATCTAACCCATCCTCACCACCGTGACATAACCTTCCTAACACTTCTCACCTCCCCTCCCGTCCCTGATTCACCGCAGAGCCTGGTTCGAAGTACGGCATCTAACCCATCCCCACCACCGTGACATAACCTAATTAACACCTCTCTCTCCCCTCCCGTCCCCGATTCACTGCAGAGCGTGATTCGAAGTGCGGCATCTAACCCATCCCCTCCACCGTGACATAACCTTCCTAACACTTCTCCCTCCCCTCCTGTCCCTGATTCACTGCAGAGCGTGATTCGAAGTGCGGCATCTAACCCATCCCCACCACCGTGACATAACCTTACTAACACCTCTCGCTTCACCTCCCGTCCCCGATTCACTGCAGACCGTGATTCGAAGTGCGGCATCTAACCCATCCCCACCACCGTGACATAACCTTCCTAACACCTCTCCCTTCACCTCCCGTCCCCGATTCACTGCAGAGCATGATTCGAAGTGCGGCATCTAACCCATCCCCACCACCGTGACATAACCTTCCTAACATCTCTCCCTTCACCTCCCGTCCCCGATTCACTGCAGAGCGTGATTCGAAGTGCGGCATCTAACCCATCCCCGTCACCGTGACATAACCTTCCTAACACCTCTACCTTCACCTCCCGTCCCCGATTCACTGCAGAGCGTGATTCGAAGTGCGGCATCTAACCCATCCCCACCACCGTAACATAACCTTCCTAACACCTGTCCCCTCCCATCCCGTCCCTGATTCACTGCAGAGCGTGATTCGAAGTGCGCTATCTAACCCATCCCCACCACCGTGACATAACCTTCCTAACACCTCTCCCCTCCCCTCCCGTTCCCGATTCTCTGCAGAGCGTGATTCGAAGTGCGGCATCTAACCCATCCCCACCACCGTGACATAACCTTCCTAACACCTCTCTCTCCCCTCCCGTCCCCGATTCAGTGCATAGCGTGATTCGAAGTGCGGCATCTAACCCATCCCCACCACTGTGACATAAACTTCCTAGCAACTCTCCCCTCCCCTCCCGTCAACGATTAACTGCAGAGCGTGATTCGAAGTGCGGCATCTAACCCATCCTCGTCAACGTGACATAATCTTCATAACACCTCTCCCCTCCCCTCCCATCCCCGATTCACTGCAGAGCGTGATTCGAAGTGCGGCATCTAACCCATCCCCACCACCATAACATAACCTTCCTAACACCTGTCCCCTCCCCTCCCGTCCCTGATTCACTGCAGAGCGTGATTCGAAGTGCGGCATCTAACCCATCCCCACCACCGTGACATAACCTTCCTAACACTTCTCCCCTCCTCTCCCGTCCCTGATTCACGGCAGAGCCTGGTTCGAAGTACGGCATCTAACCCATCCCCACCACCGTGACATAACCTATCTAATACCTCTCTCTCCCCTCCCGTCCCCGATTCACTGCAGAGCGTGATTCGAAGTGCGGCATCTAACTCATCCCCAACACCGTGACATAACCTTCCTAACACCTCTCCCTTCACCTCCCGTCCCCGATTCACTGCAGAGCGTGATTCGAAGTGCGGAATCTAACCCATCCCCACCACCGTGACATAACCTTCCTAACACCTCTACCTTCACCACCCGTCCCCGATTCACTGCAGAGCGTGATTCGAAGTGCAGCATCTAACCCATCCCCACCACCGTGACATAACCTTCCTAACACCTCTCCCTTCACCTCCCGTCCCCGATTCACTGCACAGCGTGATTCGAAGTGCGGCATCTAACCCATCCCCACCACCGTGACATAACGTTCCTAACACCTCTCCCCTCCCCTTCCGTCCCCGATTCACTGCAGAACGTGATTCGAAGTGCGGCATCTAACCCATCCCCACCACCGTGACAAAACCTAACTAACACCTCTGTCTCCCCTCCCGTCCCCGATTCACTGCAGAGCGTGATTCGAAGTGCGGCATCTAACCCATCCCCACCACCGTGACATAACCTTCCTAACACCTCTCCCTTCACCTCCCGTCCACGATTCACTGCAGAGCATGATTCGAAGTGCGGCATCTAACCCATCCCCAGCACCGTGACATAACGTTCCTAACATCTCTCCCTTCACCTCCCGTCCCCGATTCACTGCAGAGCGTGATTCAAAGTGCGGCATCTAACCCATCCCCACCACCGTGACATAACCTTCCTAACACCTCTACCTTCACCTCCCGTCCCCGATTCACTGCAGAGCGTGATTCGAAGTGCGGCATCTAACCCATCCCCACCACCATAACATAACCTTCCTAACACCTGTCCCCTCCCCTCCCGTCAACGATTCACTGCAGAGTGTGATTCGAAGTGTGGCATCTAACCCATCCCCACCACCGTGACATAACCTTCCTAACACCTCTCCCCTCCCCTCCCGTCCCCGATTCACTGCAGAGCGTGATTCGAAGTGCGGCATCTAACCCATCTCTCCACCGTGACATAACCTTCCTAACACGTCTCCCTCCCCTCCCGTCCCTGATTCACTGCAGAGCCTGATTCGAAGTCCGGCATCTAACCCATCCCCACCACCGTGACATAACCTTCCTAACACTTCTCCCATCCCCTCCCGTCCCTGATTCACGGCAGAGCCTGGTTCGAAGTACGGCATCTAACCCATCCCCACCACCGTGACAAAACCTAACTAACACCTCTGTCTCCCCTCCCGTCCCCGATTCACTGCAGAGCGTGATTCGAAGTGCGGCATCTAACCCATCCCCACCACCGTGACATAACCTTCCTTACACCTCTGCCTTCACCTCCCGTCCCCGATTCACTGTAGAGCATGATTCGAAGTGCGGCATCTAACCCATCCCCAGCACCGTGACATAACCTTCCTAACACCTCTCCTCTCCCCTCCCGTCCCTGATTCACTGCAGAGCGTGATTCGAAGTGCGACATCTAACACATCTCTCCAGCGTGACATAACCTTCCTAACACTTCTCCCTCCACTCCCGTCCCTGATTCACTGCAGAGCCTGATTCGAAGTCCGGCATCTAACCCATCCCCACCACCGTGACATAACCTTCCTAACACTTCTCCCCTCCCCTCCCGTCCCTGATTCACGGCAGAGCCTGGTTCGAAGTACGGCATCTAACCCATCCCCACCACCGTGACAAAACCTAACTAACACCTCTGTCTCCCCTCCCGTCCCCGATTCACTGCAGAGCGTGATTCAAAGTGCGGCATCTAACCCATCCCCACCACCGTGACATAACCTTCCTAACACCTCTACCTTCACCTCCCGTCCCCGATTCACTGCAGAGCGTGATTCGAAGTGCGGCATCTAACCCATCCCCACCACCATAACATAACCTTCCTAACACCTGTCCCCTCCCCTCCCGTCAACGATTCACTGCAGAGTGTGATTCGAAGTATGGCATCTAACCCATCCCCACCACCGTGACATAACCTTCCTAACACCTCTCCCCTCCCCTCCCGTCCCCGATTCACTGCAGAGCGTGATTCGAAGTGCGGCATCTAACCCATCTCTCCACCGTGACATAACCTTCCTAACACTTCTCCCTCCCCTCCCGTCCCTGATTCACTGCAGAGCCTGATTCGAAGTCCGGCATCAAACCCATCCCCACCACCGTGACATAACCTTCCTAACACCTCTCGCTTCACCTCCCGTCCCCGATTCACTGCAGAGCGTGATTCGAAGTGCGGCATCTAACCCATCCCCACAACCGTGACATAACCTTCCTAAAACCTCTCCCTTCACCTCCCGTCCCCGATTCACTGCAGAGCATGATTCGAAGTGCGGCATCTAACCCATCCCCAGCACCGTGACATAACCTTCCTAACATCTCTCCCTTCACCTCCCGTCCCCGATTCACTGCAGAGCGTGATTCAAAGTGCGGCAACTAACCCATCCCCACCACCGTGACATAACCTTCCTAACACCTCTACCTTCACCTCCCGTCCCCGATTCACTGCAGAGCGTGATTTGAAGTGCGGCATCTAACCCATCCCCACCACCATAACATAACCCTCCTAACACCTGTCCCCTCCCCTCCCGTCCCTGATTCACTGCAGAGCGTGATTCGAAGTGCGGCATCTAACCCATCCCCACCACCGTGACATAACCTTCCTAACACTTCTCCCCTCCCCTCCCGTCCCTGATTCACGGCAGAGCCTGGTTCGAAGTACGGCATCTAACCCATCCCCACCACCGTGACATAACCTATCTAACACCTCTCCCTCCCCTCCCTTCCCCGATTCACTGCAGAGCGTGATTCGAAGTGCGGCATCTAACTCATCCCCACCACCGTGACATAACCTTCCTAACACCTCTCCCTTCACCTCCCGTCCCCGATTCACTGCAGTGCGTGATTCGAAGTGCGGCATCTAACCCATCCCCACCACCGTGACATAACCTTCCTAACACCTCTCCCTTCACCTCCCGTCCCCGATTCACTGCAGAGCGTGATTCGAAGTGCAGCATCTAACCCATCCCCACCACCGTAACATAACCTTCCTAACACCTGTCCCCTCCCCTCCCGTCAACGATTCACTGCAGAGTGTGATTCGAAGTGTGGCATCTAACCCATCCCCACCACCGTGACATAACCTTCCTAACATCTCTCCCTTCACCTCCCGTCCCCGATTCACTGCATAGCGTGATTCAAAGTGCGGCATCTAACCCATCCCCACCACCGTGACATAACCTTCCTAACACCTCTACCTTCACCTCCCGTCCCCGATTCACTGCAGAGCGCTATTCGAAGTGCGGCATCTAACCCATCCCCACCACCATAACATAACCTTCCTAACACCTGTCCCCTCCCCTCCTGTCCCTGATTCACTGCAGAGCGTGATTCGAAGTGCGGCATCTAACCCATCCCCACCACCGTGACATAACCTTCCTAACGCCTCTCCCCTCCCCTCCCGTCCCCGATTCACTGCAGAGCGTGATTCGAAGTGCGGCATCTAACCCATCCCCACCACCGTGACATAACCTTCCTAAAACCTCTACCATCACCTCCCGTCCCCGATTCACTGCAGAGCGTGATTCGAAGTGCGGCATCTAACCCATCCCCACCACCGTAATATAACCTTCCTAACACCTGGCCCCTCCCCTCCCGTCCGTTATTCACTGCAGAGCGTGATTCGAAGTGCGGCATCTAACCCATCCCCACCACCGTGACATAACCTTCCTAATGCCTCTCCCCTCCCCTCCCGTCCCCGATTCACTGCAGAGTGTGATTCGAAGTGCGGCAGCCGGAGGTGACGTTTGTATGACTTTGTTGTGTGCCTGTGTGATTGCATGAGTGTTCTATTTTCTGAAGAAGATTTTGTCTGAAAGTGTTGTATGTGTGTGTCTTTTTTCTATACCTGTCGCAGCTGTTCGCCATGCCTTTTCGGTGAGTTGTAAACTGTCCTTACTATATTATTGTTTAGTGATTTATTTATATATTTATTTTGTTATTTGAAAATTAGCCTTTTGAGGCCAGAGGTTCTAAATGAGCCCAAAAATGTTTTATTGTTTCTTTAAGTGAAAGATAAACAGACTGCAATTGAAATTTCTATTCATTTTACATATACTTTGAAATTCAAACAATATAAGTCTGAATCATTTAAAAAGATAACTTGTATTAATTTAAGTTTACACACACTAAGAGTTTCATTTTGTTTTAGCACATTTTGGGCAGATAAATGTGTCTTTTTCGCACGTGGTAACTCCCACGCATTCTTCATGGACATTCCGTCCACAGACGTAGCGCATTCTCATATTCTAATCAGGTCCTCGTTACCAATGAAACAGTACCAGCCGTGCTTCTGAGAGACGCATTTCTGCGAAGTCTTTGTTGGGAGCTTGATATTTGCATCACTTGTGGATGGATTTGACGGATTAAAAAGTCAATGCTTGAAGGTTATTTCTTTAATTTTCTTAAGATCATTGTGGGAGGGGCGTCGGGTTGTTAATTTTTCTTCTTAGAAGCAGCTCTGTGTTTAACAACTTAATCACTGGCTTTGATTAACTTTTTCTTTGAACCCTTTTAATTTTAATCTTGTGAGTGGACAACGTATTAGTTTAGATTTGGTGTCTTCAAAGGTAACAGTTACTATAGGTCCCAGACCTTCATCGTCTGATATATCATGAACCTAGTACTCTAGAGAGCCCTCGCTGTTACAGCTGACGTATTGACTTTTATAGTTTCCAAATGATAAGCCAAGTTCAAACTAACAATTTATTAAGTGACGACCGGTTTTGGTGCACTGTGCCACCATCATCTGGTCATATGTATATTAAAATCTGGTCATCTGTCAAAAATATAAAAGACATGCAAGAAATAACGTAAAAACATAAAAAATAACATATATTTGGGGATAAGAGGCACTTAACCTACCTTGTTAAAAAATTGGGTATAAAATAAGAAAATGCAACATTGCACTGAGTCACTATATAAAAAAAATACATAAGTTAAAAACATGACAGCTTACAAAATACTGACAGCACTGAAAATTCTAGTTTACATTTTGGCGCAAGGTGGCCGCACCATAGCTGGTTTCACAGAAGTCAGTTATTGCATAAAAACAAATTTTCACATAATTTTAGTCAAAGATATCAAACCCATATTCTACGTATGGGTGACATTACAATTATATATACCTCATTTTTTATTATAAATATTTTAATATATATATAGGAGTTCAGTTTTTAATTAAAGTTTACAATTCGCTGAAAGGGTATAATAAGACGGATGGTGCAAACCGATGCAAGCTGCGGTGCTGATGGCCACTGGATGGGAGACAACACACATCCGAAGATGAAAAACCTTTAAAAATATATGTAATTCTTGCATTTGAATGAGTTAAAATTTGTGTCAATCAATAAGATTAGATAAAGGCATCACGAATTAAGCATATATATTTAAAATAAAATTGTTCTTATAATAAATGTTTATCTATTTGGAATTGCCAATGTCTAAGTTACGAGGCTGACAAAATGTCTAGGTTGCAAATGTATTGGAAATGTTTAGATTTGCATTGGTATCATCCAAGGTCTAGGTGCACTGTAACTCAATATCTACGTTCATGTAAGCTCCCTATAATTGCTAAGGTCTAGATATAGGAATGACTCAATGTTTATGTTGAAGCTGATCCAATGTTTTAGCTGTGATGTGACTCATGTCTAAGCTGTATTAAGTGCAATATGATTGATAAGGTCTCAGCTATACTAAGAACACTATGTCTGGGTTGCTGATACAATTGAATGTCTAGATTAATCAAGATGTAAATATACAAGGTAGTTTAAGTGCCTCTTATCTCCAAATGTATGTTGTTTTTTATGTTTTTACTTTATTTCTTGCATGTATTTTATATTTTTGACAGATGACCAGATTATAATATATATATATATGACCAGATGATGGTGACACAGTGCACCGAAACCAGTCGTCACTTAATAAATTGTTAGTTTGCGATCCTGGCTTATCATTTGGAAACAATAAAACGAATTGATCGCCTCCAACCAGACGATGTCAGGTAATCTTAATATTGACTTTTGTAATGTTCTTTAGCAGCAGATGTAGGCATCAGTTTTACAAAAGCACTTTGTTCACAACATAATAATAAACTCAAATTGCAAAATAGTTCTGAAGAAACACAAAGATTAAGGGACACCCAGAAAGAGTGATGTCCATGAGACTCAGAGGGCCATAGACAGGGGTTCCCAGGTACATGCTGTGTTTCTCGACTTCCGAAAGGCGTTTGATACATTTCCCCACAGTCGTTTAATGAACAAAGTAAGAGAATATGGACTCTCAGACCAATTGTGTCATTGGATTGAGGAGTTCCTAGATAACAGAACGCAGCATGTCATTCTCAGTGGAAAGAAGTCTTTCGAAGTAAGAGTGATGTCAGTTTTGCCACACTGGAGTGTCGTGG
Source organism: Locusta migratoria (assembly GCA_026315105.1). NCBI lineage: Eukaryota > Metazoa > Arthropoda > Insecta > Orthoptera > Acrididae > Locusta > Locusta migratoria. Next base: position 272,488,632 of record CM048744.1, on the reverse strand, counting down.
GACTGTTGATATTCACAATATACATATACTAACTTCGTGGATAACATCGGAAGTTCACCGAGGCTTTTACGGATGATGCTGTAGTATATCGAGATGATGTAACAATGGAAAACTGTATTAAAATTCAGGAGGATATGCAACAAATTGATGCATAGTGCAGGGAATGGCAATTGAATCTCAATGTAGACAAGTGCAATGTGCTGTAAATACATAGAAAGAAAGATCCTTTATCATTTAGCTACACTAAAGCAGTTAAGCAACTGGAAGCAGTTAAATTAATAAATTATCTGGGAGTAGGCATTAGGAGTGATTTAAAATGGAACGATCATACAAATTTAATCGTCGGTAAAGCATATGCCAGACAGATTCATTGAAGAAACCTAAGCAAATGTAGTCCTAAAACAAAGGAAGTAGGTTACAGTACACTTATTCGCCCACTGCTTGAATACTTCTCAGCGGTGTGGGATCCGTACCAGGTGGGATTGATAGAGGAGGTAGAGAAGATCCAACGGAGAGCAGAGCGCTTCGTTACAGGATCATTTGGTAATCGTGAAAGCGTTACGGAGACGATCGATAAACTCGAGTGGAAGACTCTGCAGGAGAGACGCTCTGTCACTCGGTACGGGCTTTTGTCGAAGTTTCGAAAATCCACCTTTACCGAGGAGTCAAGCAGTATATTGCTCTCTTCTACGTATATCTCGCGAAGAAATAATGAGGATAAATTCAGAGTCATTAGAGCCCACACAGAGGCATACTGAAGGTACCCACCGCCACACGCCGTCAGGTGGCTTGAGGAGTATGGATATAGATGTAGATTTAGGAAGGGTAAAACATGTATTAAATTATTTTTCTAATGAGACGAAAATTGGCCCTAATAATATGCGACAATTTTAAATAGTTCAATTTCCTGGAATTTAGGATTCAACATACTGTTGACACTTAGGTCATTATAAAGGAAAGAACCAGTTTCATTGAAAATGGATCCTAAAATGCCGTCTAAAATAGAGCAATGTGCGATGCGGTACAACTTCAACCGTTATATGTCAGCGAAATTTTGCCGAGGATCCCACAAAATTAATAGCCGCGTAAAATCGCTACCAATGTGTAAGCCTTCTATTCGGTGACTTCTCATCATGTCTGGTGGTATTAGATGATCGAAAAACAAACGATGAAGTGCTATTTTTTATTTAAAGAAATCATTCAGGTCATTGAGGCAGTAGGATAGTCGTTTGACCGTATGGAAGACATGATAATAAGCATAAATGGTATTGAGAAGCAACTCAAGGCGTTGAACACAAGTAAATCCACAGGTACAGACGGAATCCCCATTTGGATTTACAGACAGTAAATAAATTACGGCCTTGGTCCGTTAGTTAGCCTGGGCTTATCGTGAATCTCTCACCGGAGGCTACCAGGATAAAGGCAGGTGACTGTTGTAAATAAATTAGGATGAAGAACGGGCATCTAAACTGCAGGTGACTATCCCAACGTTGGTTTACTGTATAATTCTCGAGCTAACTCTAAGCTCCACTGAAATTCCGTACGATTCCTGTTAACAAATCAACAGGGTCAAATCCCTGTCCAAAACTCAGCTTAATCTCCTTTCGCACAATATCGTTCTTTTAAAAAGGTGAAAAGTAACAAGGAAATTTCATTTTCGTAGAATTTGTAAAAGTATTGAAAACGGTGAAGGTACAGAATAGTGTTAAAGAATGTTCTACATCTAGATTTACGTCTACATAGTCCGACACATGATGCATGGCGGAGGACACTTTATACCACTGCTTATCATTTCCTTTCCTTTTCTACTCCCAGACATAGCGAGTGCAGAACGATTGCCTATTCGCCACCGTACGACCCAATTTTTTTTTAAATTTTTAATTTTTACCTTTACGTGAAATGTATGGTTTTGGCGTTAGCTTCAAATGATCGCACTACCAATTTCCTCGATGGTGTTTATCGAAAGAACGTCGCCTTCCCTCCAAAGATTCAGATTTCAGTTTGAAACGTCGTCGTTGTTGTTGTGGTCTTCAATCCGGAGACTGGTTTGATGCAGCTCTCCGCAATACCGTATCCTGAGCAAGCCTCTTCAACTCCACAATAGAACGGCAACCTACATCTGTCTGAATCTGCTTACTGTATCCATCTCTTGGTCTTCCTCTGCGGTTTCTACCCCATACACTTCTCTCCAACGCTAAATTCACAATTCCTTGATGTCTAAGAATGTGCCCTACCAATCTATCCCTTCTTTTAGTCAAGGTATGCCAGAAATTTGTTTTCTCCCCAATTCTGTTCAGAAGTTAGACGATCCACCCACCTAATCTTCAGCATTCTTCTGTAGAACCATATTTCAAAAGCCTCAAACCTCTTCCTGTCCGCACTGTTTATCGTTCATGTTTCACTCCCATACAAGGCAACACTCCACACAAATGCCTTTAGAAAGAACATCCTTAGGCTTAAATCAATATTCTAGATTAACAAATTTCTCTTTTTCAAGAACGCTTTTCTGCATTTTATATCCTCTGTACTGCGACTATCATTTGTTATTTTACTGCCCAAATAACAAAACTCATCAATCTCCTTTATTGTTTCGTTACCTAATTCGTTCAGCATCACCTGAATTTCTCAGACTGCACTCAATTACCCTTGATTTGCTCTTGTTAATGTTCATCTTATATGCACCTTTCAGCACACTGTCCATTCCGTTCAACTGCTCTTTCTGGTCCTTTGCTGTCTCAGAATTACCATGTCGTCGGTAAAACGCAATGTTTTTAATTCTTCACCCTGAACTTTAATTCCTTCTCCAAATTTCTCCTTGCTTTCCTTTATAGCTTGCTCAGTGTACAAATTGAATAACATTGGAGAAAGGGTAAAACCTTGTCTTACTCCCTTCCCAACCACTGCATCCCTTTCATGCCCTTCAACTCTGACAGCCGCTATCTGCTTTTTGTAGAAGTTGTAAATAACCTTACGCTCCCTATATTTCACTCCTGCTTGCTTCAGAACGTGAAAGAGTTTATTCCAATCAACATTGTCAAAAGCCTTCTCCTTAAACTATCTTCTAGGATAAGCCGTAAAGTGAGTATTTCCAATCGTGTTTCTACATTTCTCCAGAACCCAAACTGATCCTCCCCGAGGTCGACTTCTACCAGCTTTTCCACCCTTCTGTAAATAATTCGTGTTAAGATTTTGTAACCATGACTTATTAAACTGATGGTTCTGTAGTTTTCACACCTGTCTACGTCTACTTTCTTTGGAATGGGGATTACAACATTTTCTTAAAGTCTGAGGGTACTTCGCCTGTCTCATACATCTTACACACCAGGTGAAACAATTTTGTCATGGCTGGTTCTCCCAGACTTTAATAGCTCTGAGGGACTATCATCTACTCCAGGGGCCTTATTTCGAATTAGGTCTTTCAGTGCTCGGTAAAATTCATCTCTAGTATCTCCTATTTTATCCTCATCTACTTCTTCTTTCCTTCCTACAATATTGCGTCTAAGTTCATTTCCTTCATAGGGTAAGGTGGTACAATTTCGATCATTTCGTACAAATGTTATTGTAACTGGAAATATGTTGAGAAAAGATGTAATTTTAATTATAGCCCCTGTTCTTGGATGTTTAACTAATATGTAACACGAATATTAGACAATTACAAATGTATGTATAGACACAAAAAAAAGTTACAGAATTGAGGAACATCGATCGAAAATGTGCCACACTAGGTACAATTGTGATCACTTCCTAGTAGAATTTTGACTAAGGGCATCTTCCACATAAAAAGCTCTTTTTCCGTCAGGCACCAACGCATACTTTGTTGTACCAAACATTGCATTTTGGGTAGAGAATCTAGTCACCCTTAAATAGAAAATTTATAAGAGCTCGTTAGACTAAGTAGCTTCACTTACCTCCTAACGTGAAAAAATTATTTCTCCTTAGCACAAAGTGGTATATTCTTGGAAAATATAGGAGGAGCTGTAGAAACCTGCTACGCTACAATGTCACACAACGAGACACTACGAGACTGACAAATGGCGCGAAAATTTATGTTGATCAGAATTGTACCTATATCGAATTTGTACCACCTTACCCTAGAGCCTCTCTATATACTCCTTCCACCTTTCAGCTTTCCCTTCTTTGCTGAGAACTGGTTTTCCATCTGTGTTCTTGATATTCATAGATCTGTTTTTCTTATCACCAAATATTTCTTATTTTCCTATAGGCTGTATCTATTTTTCCCGTATTTATACATTCTTCTACATCCTCGCATTTGCCTGCTAGCCACTCCTGCTTGACCATTTTGTAGTTACTGTCAATCTCTTTTCTTAGTCGTCTGCACTCCATTTTGCCTGTTTCATATAACGCATTTTTATATTTTCTCCTTTCATCGATTAAATTTAGTGATATCCAAGGGTTTTTTGTAGGTCTTGTTTTTCTACCTATTTTGTCCTCTGCTGCCTTCACTATTTCATCTCTCAATGCTACCCATTCCTCTTCTACTGTTGTATTTCCCCCCCCCCCCCCCGTTTCTGTCAATTGTTGCCTAAATCTCCCTCTGAAATTCACCATAACTTCAGGTTCCTTCCGTATATCCAGGTTCCATCTCCTTATTTTCCTACCTTCCTGCAGTTTTTTCAGTTTCAGCCTACAATTCAAATAAGTTATGGTCAGAGTTTATGTCTGCCCCTGGGTGTGTCTTACAGTTTAAAACCTGGTTCCGAAATCAATGTCTTACCATTATAAAATTTATCTGGTAACTTCCTGTGTGTCCTGCTCACTTCCACGTATACAATCTTCTTTCGTGGTTATTAAACCAAGTGTTTGTTATAACTAAATTATGTTCCGCGCAATATTCTACGAGGCGGCTTCCTCGTTCATTCCTTTTGCCCAGACCATATTCACCTACTATCTTCCCTTCGTTGAACTACTACCGAATTCCAGTCTCCCATAACAATTAAGTTTTCCTCTTCCGTAATTGTCTGAATAATTTCGATTAGGTCCTGATATATTTCTTCGATCTCCTCATCATCGGCAGAGCTATTTGGCGTATAAACCTGTACTACTGTGGTCGGTGTTGGCTTCTTAATTATCTTGACTACGATAATGCGATCACTATGCTGTTCATAGTAACTTAACCGCATTCCTATTTTCTTATTCATTATCAGACCTACTCCTGTAATACCCCCAACTGATTTTGTACTAATAGTCCTGTACTCACCTGATCAGAAATTCTGTTCTTCTTTCCACCGAACTTCACTAATCCCCACTATATCTAACTTCAACCTATGCATTTATCTTTTTCAATTTTCTAGCCTCCCTACTCGATTAAGGGATCTAACATTCCACGTTCCGATCCGTAGAATGCCAGTGTTGTTTTTCCTGATGATCACATCCTCCTGAGTAGTCCCCGCCCGGAGATCCGAATGGGGGACAATTTTACCTCCGGAATATTTTACTCGAGAGCATGCCAACACCGTAAGTTCATACAGAAGAGCTGCATGTCCTCGGGAAAATTAACGGCGGTATTTTCCCCTTGATTTCAGCCTTTCGCAGTAGTTGTGTGGCAAAGCCACATTAGCTGATGTTACAAGGCCAGCTTAGTCAATCATCCAGACTGTTGCCCCTGTAACTACTGAAGACTGCTGCCCTTCTTCAGGAACTACACGTTTGTCTGGCCTCTCCACAGATACCCCTCCGCTGTTGTTGCACCTACGGTACGGCTATCTGTATCGAGGCACGCAAGCCACCCCACCTCGGCAATGTCTGTAGTTCATGGGAGTGGGTTTGTAACGTAACAACTTGAAATTGCTACGAAATTTTGAAACAAAAATATTTTTAATGGCTTTTTTGTGATACGTTGTACTGTGATCTATATCGAGATCTATACTCAATGTGTATAGCTTTCTATTATTTTTAAATTTGCAAAAACTGTAGCTGTTAATGTTTGAAGGGGTACGTAATGGCGGTAACAGACACCCAATGCTCATGATGTTAAATTCCACTAGCTTTGGGACGTAAAGATTCTATCAGCGGCCAACCACATTACTTCCGCTACAAGCCACAAAGCGATCATATTTAAAGTAAAATAATCTTTAATTGCATTTTCGTAAATATTCATAACAATTCAACGTTATTATCGTACTAAGGGGCTACATTAAAATGTTCTAACAGCGACAAGGGGCAAATGTTACTCGATCTTGTTTTTGAGTGTCAGTTTGAACTATAAATAATCTGTTTTATTGTAACAATTCCATTAAAAAGTCATTCCCAAAGTCAGTAGACAGAAGGTTATTATTTAAAAACTCATAATTCAAAGTTAATTAAATTTCTTTGCTTCTTCACCGCTGGCTACCAGAAATCTTCGAAAGTACGTTCGTTTACAGGGGATTTATTCAAGGTGAGCAACTCCAATAAGCTGTGGGACTGATGACCTAGCTGTTTGGTCCCATCTACCCATCAACCAACCAACCATCCAACAAGCTTCAGCCTGTACTGTTGCTTTGATTCCGGTTGGAACCATTAAACAGGTAAGAAGTGGAGTGTTTGTTACTGCTGTGGTTTTGTGACTATCGGACCCACGAATCATTTTCCTGCCTCAGTAACTAGTTCCGATTATCAAAAATTATCTGAATATTCAAAGATTATTAAATTTCATTAGGACACAAAAGTCAATAAGAAATTATATAAATTTCAGTGGATAAATAAAAAATTCTAGTAACAGTGCAGTAACGTTGGGGTTTACAAGTTTATTTCAGCTGACGCTGGGAAGTGTTTATCTGGTAAGGTAGTGCCTGCGGCAGTGAAATTTTTTGTAGTCTGAGAGGCACGAAACGAAATATTCAGAAGGTGAAAAATGCTCCTATTAACTCCCGAAACACAACAAAAAACTTATTTTTTATTAACTATAGTAGAGAAGCATTCAATTTGGTTCGTTATTAGGATCGAATTTCAATTATCATCATTCAGATCTAATTTGCATTTGAGCTAAAGGACGACAGGTTCACTTACAAGTTGCTGTACCATCATTAAAACACTCTCTTGTTTATTGAACCTACCACTAACAAAATTAGCAGCCCTCTAGTGCTTCAGATTCTAAAGTAATAAGGGCAAGTACATTACCTGGACGGGAGTTGTTTGTCAGAGGCGTATGGAAAAAAGTTAGAACCATTCTGTTTTTCTGTATACACAAATGGCATAATGGATACGGTGTGGAGCAATTTGGAGTGAGATTTTTGTTTATTAAATTATTTTTATGTATTATAATTATTTTTTGTTTATATATGTATTAAGTTTTTTTTTTTTTTTTTTTTTTTTTTTTTTTTTCGAAATGTCTACGTCTTATGACGTAAGGCTTCACACCCGGCGTTAACATCAGTTTAAATTTCATATCTGGACGATAAGTAAAACTTTTCCGCAAAGTTTGGAGGCAAAGCGGAAAACTGCAACTAGATCACGAAGTAGCGCCGAATATTTGTGCATTGTAGACCTCAACATAATCTATCACTTAACGTCGGCTACAAGATTGTGTGGGGTGTAAATGTTTTTCAGAGCGATCTGGAGGGTTAAGGTATGTTTAGGATCAGCAAAAGATGTAGGAAACCGTTTAGACTCATCGGGTGTATGTGAGATCCCTTGTAGCTGTGGTGTAGTTTACATCAGCACTACCAAAAGAAGTTCATCAATCGTCTCGGTGAACACAAGAGGAATTGTCTCCTGCGACAAAAGGCGAAATCGATCAGACCAGAACGTTTTTCAAGAGGGCAACTATGAAATAAACTTTACCTTGACTAGTGTTACACCAAAAACTTCATACTACTACGTCCGCATGAACAGTGAAGCCACTGAGATTTAAAAACACCATAATATTCAAACAATTTACGGGTATGCTGCCGGGTGACGTCGTCGACAACAGTCGATATTTCGACAGGACACCCTGCCATTCTGAAGACACAACTGCACTCAACGAAGCAATGTGCAAGCGTATTTGATACCTCGGTTTGCAAAGAGTAAGTTACTACAGAGACAACACAACCAAAAATGACCAAACATCAAAAATATCGACAGTGACTTAACAGTCGAAACAGTCGAAAACATGATGTCCTGGCTAACATGTTTGGAAAATTTTAAAATTGAAGCACTAGGAATGACTATCATTTGTGCTCCTTTCCATATAGTAACTAGCAGAAATTTATAAACACACTGGACTCGCATTCTGGAGAAACGTGGTTCAAATCCACCTCCAGCCTTCCAAATTTATGATTTGTGCGTTTCCCTAAGTCACTTTAAGTAAATATTGGGATGGTTCGTTTGAAAGGGCAATGCCGATTCCTTCCACATTCCTATCCAAAAAAAACCGACTGTGAACTCCGTCTGTAATGAATACGCTGACGATGGGACGTTAAACCCTAAGCTTCATTACTTCTAAATAGCGTTTATACAATTTTTCGTAGTTATAGTGTAAAATCCCAGTAACTTAGGAGAGGTTTGGTTACACTTCCACAGTCGTAACATACCGGGTGATCAAAAAGTCAGTATAAATTTGAGAAGTTAATAAATCACGGAAAAATGTAGATAGGTAAAAATTGAGACACATGCTTGGAATGACATGAGGTTTCATTAGTACCACACCTACCGCTTTCGGGCCTTTTTTCTTCGAGGAACTGCGTGATTCTGGTTTTGCAACTGCTACAGATACGTTACAGAATCGCATTATCCCCAGTCTGGCTGATAAACACCTGCTGGAACGTACGATTTTCATGCAGGATGGTGCTCCACCCCATATTGCTAGACGCGTGAGAGATCTCTTGCGCGCGTCGTTTGGTGATGATCGTGTCCTCAGACGCCACTTTCGTCATGCTTGTCTTCCCAGTCCCCAGACCTCAGTCCGTGCTATTATTAGCTTTGGAGTTACCTGAAGTCGTAATTGTATCGTGATCGACCGACATCTCAATGGATGCTGAAAGACAACATCCGACACCAATGGTTGGTTGCTTGGTTGATGGGTAGATGGGACCAAACAGTTAGTCATCAGTCCCATGACCACTGTATGGAGTAGAAGCCAAGGTATGGTCGGCTAAGACCACGACGAGAGGAAAATAGAGGCTCTAAAGGGGGGTTAAAATCAAGTAAAACAGGACTAAAACCAATATGAAAAAGCGGGATTCTGCAAGGAACGTCCGAGAAATCGAGAATCCCCGTCAATTAATGACAAACAGATACAGGAGAACAGTGTACGCTCCTAAATGAGAAGCCTAAAAATGTAAAAAGGGGAAACAAAGTGAATTAAAGCCAAGTTAGAAGGAGAAATAGAAGTCATCAGGGGGAGGGGAGAGGAGAGCTCCAAACCCTGCCGCTCGCAGGGAGGGCCACAAACCCACCCATCCCGTCCAAGCGTCAGCAATAAAATCTTATAGCCGAGAGTAAAAACCGCTTTCACGGATAAATCCAAGCTATCCGTGAGTCATTCGCCAAAACCGAGGGCAATGAGTCGACGGCAATGCCGCACCATAACTCCGGATATGCTTTGCAGTGCTGTTCAGATTATTCCTCGACTACAGCTATGGTTGAGGAATGATGGTGAAAGTATTGAGCATTTCTTGTAAAGAACATGTAAGATACCTGTTAGTATTATGTCTCACATATTTGTTAACGATGTAATTGTAGATAAAAGATTTTGTTATGTTATAAATTAATTTCAAGGCTAATTAAAATGTTTGTTGTATTTAATATATATCAAACTTTACCGTGAAGTATTTTTCAGAACATATAGAATCTCCATGTAATTGCTATGAAAAGAAAAATGGTTGTTCTTTGCTGATAGAGTTTAGAGTACTCTTTAGGAGTATGTCATTATTATTGGAATGCTATGGAAAGTGAATCGATGTATTACGAACGCTCAATACATATATTTCAACTTAAAGTAAGTTCTGCTTTTGTCTACAATTATTTAAACTCTTCAACATGTAATTTTAGTGTAGTAGAAAGAGAGTCTACGTGAGCTACCTCACCTGGAATTACGAACCTGCAGATTTTACACACATCAGCATGGGTTTCGATAAAGGCGTTCGTGTGAAACCCAGCTCGCGCTATTCGTCCACGAGACTCAGAGGGCCATACACACGGGTTCTCAGGTAGATGCTGTGTTTTCGACCTCCGCAAGGCGTTTGATACAGTTCCCCACAAACGTTTAATGAACAAAGTAAGAGCATATGGTCTATCAGACCAATTGTGTGATTGCATTGAGCAATTCCTAGATAACAGAAAGCAGCAGGTCATTCTCAATGGAGAGAAGTCTTCTGAAGTAATAGTTATGTCAGGTGTGCCACAGGGGAGTGTCGTGGGTCCGTTGCTGTTCACGATATATATAAATGACCTTGCGGATAACATCGGAAGTTCACTGAGGATTTTTGCGGGTGATGCTGTGGTATATAGAGAGGTTGTAACAATGGAACATTGTATTGAGATGCAGGAGGAATGCAAAGAATTGACGCATGGTGCAGGGAATGGCAATTAAATCTCAATGTAGACAAGTGTAATGTGCTGCGAATACACAGAAAGAAAGATCCTTTATCATTTAGCTACACTATAGCAGGGCAGCAACTGGAAGCAGTTAATTCCATAAAGTATCTGGGAGTAGTCATTAGGAGGGATTTAAAATGGAACGACCATATAAAATCAATCGTCGGTAAAGCAGATGCCAGACTACTGCCAGAATACTAAGGAAATGCAGTTCGAAGACGAAGGAAGTAGGTTTCAGTAGACTTGTTCGCCCACAGCTTTAATACTCCTCACCGGTGTGGGATCCGTAACAGGTGGGATTGATAGAGGAGGTAGAGAAGATCCAACGGAGAGCAGCACGCTTCGTTACAGGATCATTTGGTAATCGATAAACTCGAGAGGAAGACTCTGCAGGAGAGACGCTCTGTCGCTCGTTACGGGCTTTTGTCGAAGTTTCGAGAACATACCCTTACCGAGGAGTCTAGCAGTATATTGCTCCCTCCTACTTATATCTCGCGAAGAGACCGTAAGGATAAAATCAGAGAGATTAGAGCCCACACAGAGGCATACCGACAATCCTTCTTTCCGCGAACAATACGTGACTGTAATAGGAGGGAAAAATTGATAATGGTAGTCAAGGTACCCTCCGTCACACACCGTCAGGTGGCTTGCGGAGTATGGTTGTAGATGTAGATGTAGATGTAGAAGAAACTACGAGCTACATCGACACCACAAAGTCTAGCCTGTGGTGGTAAGAAATAAATAAAATTGTTCCTTTTCAGGAATTTCGCAGCATCTTATCAGAAACTGCTCAGAGACTTTTAAAGAGTCAGTTAAATCAGATTAATTATGTCAGGCGTAATGAATATCAATATTTAATATATAATTATTTTACAAACATAATCTTTCCTTTGTCTACATTTGGTGCTAATTATTGCTTTTCTGATCAGACGAAGCGCCATTTGTCGGACATTTTTTGAACTTTTGTTTTTTTGTATTTTTCTTTTTAATAAAACCCCATGAGTGTCGATTTTTACCTATCTACATCATTCCGTGACTTATCAAGTTTTCAAATTTATACTGACATTTCGGTCACCCGGTATTTCATTTACGGGAAAGACGAGGAGCGAATAACGGAAGTGGCGGAAATGTATTAGGAAGCGACGCAGCCGCAGAGCGGAGGGACGTGTGTCGACGTGTCGTGTCGTGTGATTAACGAGGCGGTGCTCGGCTGGGTGCTGCTAATGGCTCTCGGCGGAACCTCCACCTCGGCGCTGATTTCCGCAGGCCCTCTCGCGCGCTCTCCGCCAGGTTTTCCTGCGTAGTAGTGATCGATGCGGCATCAGCGGAAGCTGCGCCGGCCGCGGATTTCGCCGAAGTTTACCGCGCTAAATGAATTACCGAAGGGCATTCCGGGAAACGCCGCTCTACAATTTCTGAAACCGGGCAAACAAGATGGAGCCCGTGGCTTCTGGGCTTCCCACCGTCCGTGTCTGTTCCTCGCATCCACCAAACCCTGTTACGCGGGGGCTTTAAAACCAGCAATATTTCTAGGAAGTGAAGATATTTCTCACGATTAGCATTTAGTACTGAAATGAAATTTATGCCTGACAAAAAAAAGTTATGCACTCATGAGCGAGGAGGAAACAAAACGAAAACTTTACAGACTGAAATCTGTACGCTATATCTCCCGTATTACTTATCCAAAATTAATGATTGAGGTGTCATTTTGCAGGTTTCGTTCTCCACTAACGACGAAAACTACACAGAGAGTTTAAAGTTATTGATTTCCCCCCCCCCCCCCAAAAAAAACCTTTATTTCTAACTAGCTGAAAACTTTATTAAAGTCTCTTGGGAATACAATTAGTACTAAAGAAGTAATAGATTAAAATTGGAGCTAGATGGGGCGGTTCTCCATGTTCAAATGTTTGTACTGCTTATGGGACTTAACTACGGGGTCATCAGACCCTAAAATTACGAACTACTTATGAACTAACTAAGACTAAGGACGGCACAAATATCCATGCCCGAGGGGGGATTCGAACCTCCGACCGTAGTGGCCGTGCAGACCGTGACTGGAGCGCCTGAGTCCCCTCGGCCACCGCGGCCGGCGGTTTTCCATGAACATTACTGTTTATGTGCTCATATGTGATGAACTACGTTTCATATTGTGATACTATCTAGAAGGTACATTCAACTATATATGAGTAACCTGTCTGTAAAATTTCCTGTCGCTAAAATTTGTAGTGTTCAAATTATAAATTGTAACGTCATACCGAGAGCCGTAGTTTTACTCCATAAACAGCGGAAAAGTAGTAAGCGAGAAACCTTTTCCCTTTCATCATTTTACTATGGTTGCCAGAGAGAAAAAGTTTAATAAATATTTGAAATTATGTTTAAAGTTTGTTGCAAGTAGCTAAGTACTGTCATTCTCATACAGTGTATTTAGAAAGTCTCGCCGCGATGTATGGCATTTTTTGCGATTTCTATTGGTTATGACGTAATATCTTTTGAACCATGTGTCGTATGTGATTCTTATCCATGCAGCAATTGTTACCTCACGGTAAGGAATGTGTGTACCAAATTTGGTTGAAATCGGTCCAGTGGTTTAGGAGAAAATGAGCAGCATTGTCGCAACATGCAGCAGTTTTTCGTGCATCTCATTGTTTTAGACGTCATATCTCGTGAACTATATATCGTATGTGATTCTTACACTTACGGCGACCGTCCTCATGGATTGAAGCTTACGTGTACAAAAGTTCATAAAGATTGGAACGAAACTGTAGATTTGTATGCAACACATACGGACATTCTGGTTTATATATTAGATAAAATTGTACTGTTCGTACAATCTAAGTTGATACGCGGCGAACGATCGTAAAGATGAAATGTATTTACAGTTGGTCGCATCAGCTACCGCGCCGAGTATAAAAGTAATTTTTGCGCGGCCGATATAGAAGCAATGTAGGAGGTGCCATCTGTTGACAATCTGTTTAACTAACATGAAAAACAGCTCTTGCAGTTGTTTAGATTCTTTATGTAAGCCAAAGACCTTCGATTAAAGCATGCTTTATCACACGAGTTCGGTTATACACGTCGATGTAAAGACGAAAAACAGATAAATAATTTAATTTGGCACGACAGCACGTCCATTTGTTTACATTATTAACGCAAACGTAGTTTATCACAAGATTTATGTTTCGAGCATCTACGCACAAAATCTGTTGGAATTGTTCACTTTGTTCAAGCAAGCGCGAATGAACTGAATTAGAACAATTTTCATCATCAGACAATTACCGCTTACTATTATAACTTATAATAATTTAATCTCCAGTACAATGTTACCTATGTCTGACTGATTAGGATAGAGTGCGAATTATTCACGCGGGTCAACTAGTCATGCTATATTAGTGGTTACAGTATCACGTCAAATCGGTGTATAACGGAGCAGTAATGAGAACATACTTTGTGGTTTAGCTGGAGTTACTCTTTCGGTTGATAAAGAGTGTTGTTATAAATGCGGTGTATTTTCTACTGAAGCAAAGTCGACCACAACTCCTGCAACTGGTACTCCGTATCCTGGTACTGCCACTGGAATGTAGCTCACGTTTCAGTTGATCAGGGAATCTCGCTAACAACGTAACTCAACATCACGCAGGCAGAATGAAAATTTCACGCTGCAGCGGAGAGTGTATTGATATGAAACTGACTCCACGATTATAAAACGGGATTCGAACCTGGGACCTTTGCCTTTCGCGGGCAAGCTCAGGCGGTAGAGCGCTTGCCGGGAAAGGCATAGGTCCCAGGTTCGAATGCCGGTTGCAGCACACAATTTTAATCTGCCAGGAGGTTTCATCACAAACCATGGAGATACAAACTAATCGTAGATAAGGGATTTCGTATTGAAAACGTGTCTACTGCACTGACTTACCATATGTCAGAAGTGTTCTTTGCGCACTTCCTTTGTGTCATCCAAAAGCAGCTGGTGTGATCAGTGTCGTATAGATGGGAATTTGATTTCGGCATTGGTCACGGACTTCGGCGTCACACGCTCGACCGTTGATGGTTGATGAGGGAGTCAAAGTTGACAACAAGCGGATTCCGCCCACCCACGATGACGCTGATCATCGACATTTGAGACGGAACGTAAATAGTAGAAGAAGGGCAGCAGTGCAGCAGGACTTGCTATAAACTTCTAGTGGACGCCGTGCTCAGTGGGTATGGGAACCTGCGAACACAAATGCCACTGTAACCACAACGTCATCGGGCATAACGGCTTGCAGTTGTCGGCGATCACCAAGGATGAAAACTGGAACAATGACGGAACTCGATATTGTTGTACGAAAGACGATTTCAAATGCTTGTAGAAAACAAATTGATGTTAATTCACAGTAAAACTCAGTTTTTACAATTTTTAAAACATAATTTAACGAAAGCGACATTTTGATAACACATAATGGGCATATGATGATTGTGACTGAACAGTTCAAATTTCTAGGTGTTCAGACAGACAGTAAGCTATCGTGGAAAGCCCATGTTCAGGATCTTGTTCCAAAACTAAATTCGGCTTTATTTACCATTAGAACAATATCTGAAATAAATGATTTTTTAACACGAAAAGTAGTCTACTATGCTTACTTGCACTCACGTATAACGTACGGCGTTCTTTTTTGGGGTAACTCGACTGATACAATACGGGCGGTTCGACCAATATGTGGTGTAATTCACGAACGTCGTGTCGACCCCTTTTCAGTAGTCCGAGACTTCTGATGTCTGCGTCACAATACGTATTTTCTTCAATGTCGTTTGTTGTCAATAATATCAGCTTATTCACAGGAGTCAGCAGCTTTTACCCGGTGAACACCAGACAGAAGTCGAATCTACATGCGCTTTACACCACCTTGACACTTGTACAGAAAGGTGCGCAGTATTCTGCAGCGTCCATTTTCTATAAGCTGCCACCAGAACTCAAGAGTCTTAGTACTAACCAAGCTTTCAAATCTAAACAGAAGAGTTTCCCCATGGTTCACTCCTTTTATTCTGTCGAGGAACTCCTAGAAAAGTTAAGCAATTAAGCTAATTCCTATTTTTTCGTTATTGATTCTTTCCACTTAGTCTTAAGATTTTCGTGTGTATAGGACTAATTGCAGTTTTTCTTTTAACCATTCATTTACATCTTCATGGGTTACTCTGCAAATCACATTTAAGTGCCTGGCAGAGGGTTCATCGAACCACCGTTATACTATTTTATCTCTCATTCCATTCTTGAATAGCGGGAAGAAAGAACACCTGAATCTCTCTGTTCGAGCTCTGATTTCTCGTATTTTATTTATACCTATGTAAGTGGGAGTCAACAATATATTTTGGCATTCGGAGGAGAATGTTGGCAATTGTAGTTTCGTAAGTAGCTCACGCTCCAGCGATAAGCGCCGTTGTTGTAATGATTCCCATCCCAGATCCTGTATCATTTCCGTAAAGCTGTCTCCCGTGTATCGTGATAATACGAAGAAACGAGCTGCCCTTCTTTGGACTCTTTCGATGTCGTCCGTCAAACCCATCTGATAAGGATTCCACACTGGGCGGCAATAGTCCATAAAAGGACGGACAAGCGTAGTGTATGCAGTTTCTTTAGTAGCTCTGTGGCATCTTTTAAGGGTTCTGCCAATAAAAAGCAGTCTCTGGTTCGCCTTTCCCACGACATTATCTAATTGTGCTTTCCAATTTAAGTTAGAAGTAGTAGTAATTCCTAAGTATTTACGGCCTTCACATTTGATTAATTTATCATGTAAACAAAATTTAACGGATTTCTTTTCGTACTCATGTGGATGACTTCACACTTATCTTTATTTAGAATCAACTGCCAACTTTTACACCGTACTGATAACTTATTCAAATCGTTCTGCAGTTGCTTTCGATCTTCAGATGATTTTACTAGAGGGCAAATCGTTTATATAAATAAGGAACAGCAGAGGACCAATAACACTACCCTGTGGAACGCCCTATATCACCTCTATTTTAGTCGATGCCTTACCATCGATTACTACGAACAGTGTCCTCTCTGAGAGGAAATCCCCGATCCAGTCGCAAATTTGTGGTGATATACCGTAACCACGCAATTTGATTAAAAGCCCTTTGTGAGGAACGGTGTCGAAAGCCTTCTGGAAATCAAGGAATACGGAATCAATTTGCGAACCCTTGTCGATAGCACACATCACTTCGTGTGAGTAAAGAGCTAGTTGTGTTTCGTATGAACGATATTTTCTAAATCCATGTTGACCTTGGGCCAATAGATCATTCTGTTCGAGATAATTCATAATATTTGAATACGGTATATGTTCCAAAACCCTGCTGCAAATTGAAGTCAATGAAATAGGCCTGTAGTTTAATGGGTTACTCCTACTGCCTTTCTTGAATATAGGTATGATCTGTGCAACTTTCCAATCTTTTGGTACAGACCCCTCTTTGAGAGAGCGGTTGTATATGGCTGTTAAGTAACGAGTTATCGATTCAGCATAATCAGATAGAAATCCGTGTTACACTTCATGTATTGACTTGTTCCATGACAAAGGAGTCTTAATCCTCAATTAGCTCCTGCAGAACAGAAAACCAAATTATTATTATTATTATTATTATTATTATTATTATTATTATTATTATTATTATAAATGCCTCCTGCCGATGGGAGGCACTGTTTTGTGAGGCATACCACAAGAATCTGTGGATCCTGCCTCCAAACCATCCAATGATTTCCTCTCCCGCAACTACCTACAGATCTAGTCCGCAGTCTATTCCCCGCCTTCCCGAGCCAATATTTCTATCCCTAGATCACCCAGAAGCATCGCGGCCCTCTCAAGTCATGTCCTGAAATGATATCATCCCTTCAAACTATCATCCCCATACCATACCTCCAGAGTAACCTTTTTCCGTTCTCCCAACCGCAGCAACATCCTCATTAAAGCTTACAACATTCCAAAACGGCGCTCCCGACCTGATGGTTCCTACCTCTGCAAGCGACCTGTTGCAAAATCTGTCCTATGAATACTCCCACAACTAAGGTACCATCACAGTAAAAACCTACACCACTCAAGGCAGAGCCACACATGTCACTTGATGCACTCAAAGTGCTGTAAGTACTTTTTGTTTAAGGATTTTTTTTTCAGGGGAATAGTGAATGAAAACCCTAGTTGAACTGTGTGTTGCCAGATGCCAAGACTTCTCTTGGGAACACACTGTGGATCTCTAATTCCACGAGCTGACCGCCTTGTCACTTAAAACGATGATTGAGTAGGTTAGCTGCGTGGAAAGCCATTAGTAGTTATGGAGATGGCTTTCCTAAAACAAGCGCCATAGCTCTTCACAAAATTAACAATCAAAGATTACCGTCGTCAACTACTAGTGAAACTAATACTGTAGAAACTGTAACTTATGTTTTGTTATTGGAAACATTGTCGTGTCCTACATAGGAAAGAGGGGAGAGGTAGCAAGGTCAGTCTGCATATCCCGAACGGAAGGGAGTGACTGCAGAGAGACAGTACAGGCATCTACCAGAGATGCGGATTTCGGGACTCAAGAGAATACTTGTTTAGGAAACTTTATGGAACTCATAGGTACACGGCACTAAATTTATTGCATCCCATACTAAGTCTACTACACTGGGGTTATTCATTTAAAAAGCAAGAAGAATAAATCGGTTGTCACAACAGAAGCCAGTAATTACGTTCCCTAGCAGCATTCCCTAGACAGACGCACTCCCCGCGAGAAACAGTCGTGGAGCACTCCGAGGCCGACGGTGATAGTCACGGGCTGGCGCCCGACTCTTGATCCAGAAACCGGGGGTTTTAACGGCCGGTGTGGGCGCACCTCTTTTCCCCACTTTCCGACAGTTAACAATTTCCTGTTGGCCGATGCTTGGTTCAACCAATCTAAATTGTGGCTTGCCCTCTCTCTGAGTCCTTTAGCGAACCACGTTTTAGCCTTGTTCCTTCTGCCATTCCCCCGGTGGGGAGGTGGCTTGTTTTTTCATTAACAAAATCCATACTTGGTAGCAAAATTGTTCAGTAGGAAGGAAAACGTCACGGCGCTACCCAGTATGGGCAACAACAACAATGTTTTACGTCAGTTGGCCACGCCTTAGGATCCGCCTTAGGCCAGGCCTCAGGGGAGCTGCTAACTTGTAGTTTTTCTTCTTTACCCTCTCACTCTAGCCTCGTGAAACCACTGACGTTGCTGTTTCCAAGTGACTGGTATCAACTTTGCTACTACATTAAAACGTGCCTGTTGGCCACCAAGTACTAATGTAACGTCTTACAACAGCGTCTAAACGCTGTATGAAGTTACGCCCATCTTTTCCGAAAGGTAACCTCCACCGTGGGACCGTGGCTGAGGGCATCAGCAGTTCGCTAGGAGATTTCTTTACTGCCTACATCCCGTAGGATACACCTATCTGTTTTAGCCTGCTATCTGCAATGGTCTCTATTTCTCATCGTGAAGTGCGTCCCTGAAGCGCTCACAGCCTGTAAACAATTCCAACAGTAAAATCAATATATGACACCGTCATTATTAACAATGTTTCTTAAAATGTAGAAAATTACGAATCAACGAAAGTACGTGCATTTTTCGTAAAAATTACAATTAGATATTAAAATGTAAATATTCGAATACAACGAAAAAAACATCTGTCACTGCAGGATCCGATCCACCGACCCTATGGTTGTAAGCCGTTCTTACCACTTTTTTTTTATTAATTGATTGGTAGTTCTGTTCCTTGCGGTCGTTGATAGTATTTTTTGGATGTTTTCTTGGCTCAGCTTATTTATTACAGGGAG
The DNA here is from genome assembly GCA_026315105.1 of Locusta migratoria. NCBI lineage: Eukaryota > Metazoa > Arthropoda > Insecta > Orthoptera > Acrididae > Locusta > Locusta migratoria. Next base: position 272,469,310 of record CM048744.1, on the reverse strand, counting down.
CGTTCAGCCCCCTACCAGGGTCGCTGAGCCACGGTGCCCGGCAACCACCTGAGCTACACGACAGATGCTGCAACTGTTTTAATTATTGGTACATGAAAAACTTCAAACTCGATTTCCTTGAGAATATTTGAGAGTTGCATCGAATGGCTTTGAGTGATTGTTATTTAAGTTCTGAACTTCACGTACCATAAATGTAAAGAAATTCTAAAGTCCGATACCCATGTGGTCTCCTTGTAAGTGTAAATACTTAGTTAATGTACAAGAACTGATATTCCCCTATATCTTAATCCCTCGATACTTCAGAAGCACTTTCTCTAGACTTACACGTCTACAGTTCTGGGCGTCTCATTTATCAACTCACATTTGTTCTCTACACAGTCCTTTATATTGGTATGACTATCAACAAATAGGCTGAAAGCATGAATGCTCACACTATCTGTTCCCCTGGGGCACAATCAGTATCTTGTGGCAGAGAATGCCCTCCAGTATAACTGCAGGGACATTGGCAGGTGTTACACCATCTCGATACTACCAGTCCCTGAGAGCAACGGAGAAGGGAACTTGTTCTCCAACACATCCTCCTCTCTTTCCGCCATCCTCATGGACTAAACCTACGTTAACGTCTCTTCTTCCGCCATTCTTACCTCACTTGTACAGTGTCCTGTAAATGCGACATCAAGTCGTCGAGGAGGCAGGCGACTATAATGAAATGAGCTGGTAGCGCTGTGAAAAGCTGGTTAGGTCACAAAATTTGTTATTTCAGACCACACTTATTATGCAGTCCGACTTCAAAGACTCGATTCGGTATTACCATCATCAGATTAGTATGCAAATATGGGTGTAAGTAACATCTTTTTTAAATTCATGTATTTACATAAGTGTGTCTACTTCACAAAGGAGATACTAAGCTGACGATGGTAACACCGAAACGCGTCATCAGAGTCTAACTGTACAAGAATTGTGGCCTGCAATAAAACATTTTGCAACCTAACCAGTTGTTCAGTATCCATTCAACACACTCTCTTTCTCCTTCCTCTCTTTATGCAGTTGTGTGTGTGTCTATATCTTTCCCTTCTTAATTAATAATTTTTTTACCCTTTCCGCACACAGGATTATTCGGTTCACTTCTCTTCTTTACCTTTTTCTTGTTGGTATAGCTCAGTAGCTGAGGGGACTGAGGCACTCCCGTCACGGTCTGCACGGCCACTACGGTCGGGGGTTCGAATTCCCCCTCGGTCATGGATATTTGTGCCGTATTTAGTATAAGATAGTTGATAAGTAGTTTATAAGTTTAGGGACTGATGACCCCGTAGTTAAGTCCCATAAGCTTAACAAACATTTGAACATTTTTATAGCTTAGTACTTATCAAGCATTATCACCGACTTCCACATGTCACTCTTCACAACAACCTTATCTCGGGGCTTCAGTTGTAATCCTTTCCTTCTATTTTCTATTTCCTCTTTCCTCTCTCCTACCCGACGAAGAAATTTACATGGTGCTGCATACCGTCCTTTGTAGTGGACTGTTGTTATTTGATGTCTGAACATCCTGAATCGTTTTTGAAGTCGTAAACGTGTAGAGTCCACTACACATGACCATTCAGACAGATGCTACACAGTAAGTGTCGCATTCTGAACTGACAAGTGTCATTTTGTCACACGAAATCAGTAGCAGGTCAAGATGGCGAGCGTGAAACACAGTTTTCAAAAAAGAGACAAAGCACATTTGCAGTATATGCAAGGAGCTCTATGTCCAAATTGCTTCGGAAAGTTTCCATACAAAAAGGAAAATCTCACAGGCAGACAGGTCTCAAGTATACAGTGAACACTGCAGTGCGCGAGACAATTTTTTTTCTCGCAAATAGTAAATATCAACAAAGTGAAAAGTCACATTCTTATATACTGTATAATCCCCATTTCATATTTTTTCTCTGATTTGTTAATAATTCATGGACCACAGGGTTAATTTGCAAAAAATTGTAACTATGTATATTTCGCCCCTTTTTTATTTATTTATTTATTTATTTATTTATTTATTTTTTTTTTTTGTGTACGTAGCTGTCGGTGTTACTGAGATGAAGTAAGTGTTGACCATCCCAGGTTCGAGTCCCAGTTCCGACACGCAATTTTAATCTGCCAGGAAGTTTCATATCAGCGCACACTCCGCTGCAGAGTGGAAGTTTCATTCTGGAAACATCCCTTAGGCTGTGGCTAAGCCATGACTCCACCATATCCTTTCTTCCAGTAGTGCTAGTCTTTCATGGTTCACAGGAGAGCTTCTGTGATGTTTGGAAAGTAGGAGGCGAGGTACTGGCGGATGTAAAGTTGTGGGGCGGCATCGTGAGTAGTTTCAGGATAGCACAGTCGGTAGTGCGCTTGCCCGCGAAAAGGCAAAGGTCCCAGGTTCGAGTCCCGGTTCCGGCACGCAATTTTAATGTGCCAGGAAGTTTCATATCAGCGCACACTCCGCTGCAGAGTGCAAGTGTCATTCTGGAATAATAATGAAAATATATACGTTTGTTACTTATGTTGTAAAATAACTTACGCTGACAAGCATAGATATAAATTGTAGAACTTTGTGATAGGAAGAGAAAGTTTTTATGAAGAAAAATTTGTTAAGTCCGAACAATAGTTTAAATGAACACACAAGATGTATTGAGCAGCATTGGTCGTTAATGTTTTATTCAAAAAACAACAGATCGATTTCAATCACATAGTGTCCAACTTAAGTGTCCTTGAATCATAATCCTTGTTTGAAGGACACTAAAGATGGTCACTATGTGATTGAAATCGATCTGTTGTTTTTTAAATAAAATATTAACGGCCATTGCTGCTCAATACATCTGGTGTGTTCATCATTGTGTGGTCGTTGAGCACCATCCTGGAAATGGAATAAAACCTCAAAATTATTTAAATATTAGAAAGCCTTGTCTATATACATTTGTATGGAGTATAGCTTTGTGGAAGAGTTAAACGCAGACAGTAAGCATCTTGAACAAGAAGAGGACACGAGAATGTTGAAGATTTGAACGTTAGACGGGTAGATCGCGTAATTAATGAAGATTTTCTTAACAGAGTAGGGGAGAAACGAAATTTGAATAATTCGCCTACACAGGTTGATTGTTGATGGGATACATTCCAACACAGTGAGGAATGTTTAGTTTGGTGTCAAGGGAAAGTGAATGTGTCCGTATATGGGCGGTTGGTGAGAGGAGGATCCCAGAGGGAGACAAAGGGACGAGTATAATGTGGAGCTTACAGTGGTTGTAGCTTCACAAGAGATGGAGAGACTTTTAGAGCAGGATAGAATAGCATGAAACCAGTTTTTTGACTGAAGATAAACTATTTTCGACACAAATGTTGCAAAAGATAATTTAAGAAATAAGGTATGGATTTATATTGTAATTTGTGGAAAATAAAAATAGCTAAACTTCTATAAGAAGACATTTCATGCAAGTATTCTACATCTACATCTACATTTACATGGGATACTCTGAAAATCACATTTAAGTGCCTGGCAGAGGGTTCATCGATCAACCGTTATACTATATTATCTCCCATTCCATTCTCGAATAGCGCGAGGGAAGAATGAAGAATCTCTCCGTTCGGGCTCTGATTTCTCGTATTTTATTCTGATGATCATTTCTACCTATGTATGTGGGAGTCAACAATATATTTTCACATTCGGAGGAGAATGTTCGCGATTGTAGTTTTGTAAGTAGTCCACGCCACAGCGATAAGCAGATCCTGTATCATTTCCGTAATGCTGTCTTCCCTGTATCGTGACAATACGAAACTAGCTGCCCTTCTTTGAACTCTTTCGATGTCCTCCGTGAAACCCACCTGATAAGGATCCAACACTGCGCAGCAATACTCCAGAAAAAGACGGACAAGCGTAGTGTATGCAGTTTCTATAGTGCTTCTGTTGCATCTTTTAAGGGTTCTGCCAATAAAACGCAGTCTCTGGTTCGCCTTTCCCACGACATTATGTACGTGTTCTTTCCAATTTAAGTCTGAAGTAATAGTAATTCCTAGGTATTTTGTGGAGTTTACGGCCTTCACTATTGATTGATTTATCATGTAAACAAAGTTTAAAGCATTTCTTTCCGTACTCATGCGGACGACTTCACACTTCATTATTCAGAGTAAACTGGCAATTTTTATACCATATCTTATTCAAATCGTTCTGCAGTTGGTTTTGATCTTAAGATGATTTTACTAGACGGTAAATGACGGCGTCATCTGCTAACAACCTAAGAGAGCTATTTAGATTTTCCTAAATCGTTTATGGAAATAAGGAACAGCAGAGGGCCAATAACACTACCCTGTGGAACGACCGATATCATCTCTGTTTTAGTCGATGCCTTACCATCGACTACGACGAACTGTGTCCTCTCTGAGAGGAAATCCCCTATCCAGTCGCAAATTTGGGGCGTTGTACCGTATCCACGCAATTTGATTAAAAGCCGTTTGTGAGGTACGGTGTCAAAAGCCTTCTGGAAATCAAGGAGAATCTAACAGAAATCAAATTCACATTCCCCATCTTTCTCTCTATCTAGTGTGGCCTTTTATTGGGACACCAAACAAAACCTGTAAAGGCATTACGGAATCCGAGAAGTGTGTTACCGGTGGAGTACATCTGGGCCGATGGGTGTTTTCTGAAGCAGAGGGGGTGGGAGGCAGCTTCTGAATGCGCAATCAGCGATATCGCAGGGAGGGAGGGGGGAGGGGGTGGCGGCAGGGAGTGCGGCGCGCCAGATTAATGGCGCCAGTGCCGGGTCAGCCGCATTTGCATTTGGAAATTGCGACTGATCCCGCCGCGCGGCGCGGCGCTGCGCTGCGATCGGCCGACGGCGGGGATGCAAACGCAGGGCTGCTCCATTACCTGTTGATTGCGCGCTCCGGGCTACCGTCGGGGCCGGAATGTTGTTGGTATGCACCGCGGTTTCCGTGAACGGCAGAAGAATTCAGGAAGAAGTCTAGGGCAATCCGGCAGAAAATCCAAGGAATTTTGACCGGACGGAATCACAGCCTTCGCTGTGTGATAGCAGTGGTAATGGTGCCAACAACAGTGCCACTAGATCGCAGTTACGACCAGTGGCGGCAGATGCTTCAGATGACGGGTTCACTCCTTTGCCGGATATTCATAATGGCGTCGTCCCCCGACCACCAACCCGCTCGGCGTTCAATTTGGCGCATCTCCTGAAAGCCACCCCCCCTCCCCTTTTTAGATATATTTTCGTTAAAAGATCTGAATAATTGTAGAAAGATATAAAAAAGGCCAAGATCGCTGATCATCAATTTTTATTTAAGACGACCGGTTTCGCTGAACTATGTCAGCATCATCTGGTCCAATAAAATTATTTTACAAGGCCATAATCTTGTAATGTCAATCAGTTGCTATATAACATAATTTACAGTCCATAGGTGCACTATGTCATTATAATAAAACATGATTATCACTGTGAGTGAAAATAGCAAACTAACATAGTTCCACGAAACCGGTCGTCTTAAATAAAAAAAAAAGGATGATCTTGGCTTTTTTATGTCTTTCTACAATATCATAATTGGATCGCCTTCTAGAACAGAAACAAACTCAAGATCTGAATAATGTTTTACTTTGGCTTGTTTGCGCTTGCTTCAACTAGAGCTGCGGCGTCGGTCTACCAAGCTTCTTTACTTCACACTTCTGATCCAACCTTAAAGCTGGATAATTTATTTCTAAAAGATACTGAACTTTGTTCATTTTTCTTTGATTATAAACACCAAAAATATATGAATATGCGCATGGACATTAAAACACAGTAAGTGATTACACTGTTAAATGACTGTAACAAACTGGATCTGTTACGATGAAGAGAGAAGCTACCTTCGGATCATGTGACACTGTAAGCAGCACCCCCCTCCTAACCTTTCGAAGCGCAAATTTTGCTTTCCACAACATCTTTTCAAACAATTAAATGTTTGTTACAACGAAGGGTACAAATGTCATTTACTCATAGAATCGTGAACGTTTGCTAAAACGTCCAAAGTTATGTGACAAGTAACAATACAAAAGTCATTGTTGTTCCCGTATCTGTTACAAATATGATTGTGTTTGAAACAATTGCTTGCATTCATACTTGAACACTCTACCTTCGACGACGCAGTGCGATGCCACCAACTACACGACTATTATTTCTTACTTCTGACGACTTTTACAGTTAATACGTCTTTAATTTATAGTTAGAAGACATTTTACCGAACATGACGTGCTTTTGATGAATCTTCAATGCACCAGAAGCAAATGTGAAGGGAGGATTTGCCGATGCGCAAGGCGAGGTGTGCAGTAGCTCATTTGTCTGCTTCGGGACCATTTGTATGTAGCTGCCAGGACTGGAGTAGCCAGGAGCTGGCGTCTCTACCAGCTCCATCGCCAATGTTAAAAGAGACGTTTCCCCACGATATTCTTGCCGCAGGATCGCTCATATGCTACCTCCGGGGGTTTAGAAGAGATTCTGAACCTCAGCCGCGCATGCCTATTCCAACGCTACGGCCACTACCACCTATATTAAGCGGTCGCGCTATGACTCGTATACGTGCTGTCTCCGCGAAGTAAAACGTTTCTCATCGATTGTACGTATAGAATGATCTGATACAAGAACGAAACGTAGAATATAGTTCAAAAACACTTTTTATTTCATTTTTTTTTCACGACAAATTTTATTCTGGGGGTTTACTGAACCACTGAACAAACAGGACGTGCCACCACTGGTTACTACTCATTGTTTTCCGAAAATCCTTCGACATGAATCATCATCATCATCATCATCATTAGAGACTGATTATGCCTTTCAGCTTTCAGTCTGGAGAATAGTACCTCTAATAACATTCCTCCATGATCCCCTATTCAATGCTAACATTGATGCCTCGTCTGATGTTATGCCTTTCACTTCAAAATCATTCAGCACCGAATCTAAGTACATTCTTCTTGGTCTACCTCGAGTCCTCTTACCCTCTGCTGCCGAGCTCATGAGTCTCTTAGGTAACCTTGCTTCTTCCATGCGTGTAAAATGACCCCACTATCTCTGTCTGTTCGCTCTAACTACTTCATCTATTGTGTTCATTCCCAATTTTTCTTTGATTTCCTCATTATGGACACCCTCCTGCCATTGTTCCCATCTATTATTACCTGCAATCATTCTTGCTACTTTCATATCTGTAACCTCTACCTTATGAATAAGGTAACCTGTATCCACCCAACTGTCACTCCCATACAACAAGGTTGGTAAAAGATAGAGCGATGCACCGCTAACTTAGTCTTGGTACTTACTTCCTTCTTGCAGAAGAAGATCTTAGCTGAGCACTCACTGCATTAGCTTTGCTGCACCTCGATTCCAGTTCTTTCACTATGTTGCCATCCTGTGAAAAAAATACTTGAAACTGTCTACCTGTTCTAACTTTGTTCCTCCTATTTGGCACTCAATCCGTTTGAATCTCTTTTCCCACTAACATTAATTTCGTATTGGAGATGCTGATCTTCATATCATAATCCTTGCACCTCTGATCGAGCTCTGAAATATTAGTTTGCAACCTTTCAATTGAATCGGCCATTATATCTAAGTTATTCGCATATGCGAGACTGCTTATTTTGTTTTCACCTATTTTAATTTCGCACTGTCAGTCTACTCTTTTCAACATATGATCCATGAATAGTATGACCAACAGCGGTGACAGGTTACAGCCTTGTCTTACCCCTGAAACTACCCTGAACCACGAGCTTAATTTGCCATCTACTCTAACTGCTGCCTGACAGTCTACGTAAAGCCCTTTAATTGCCTGCAGAAGTTTGCCTCCTATACCATAATCTTGTAGAACTGACAGTAGCTTCATCCTAGGGACACGGTCATAAGCCTTTTCTAGATCTATGAAACATAGATACAATTCTCTGTTCCACTCATAGCACTTTTTCATTACCTGCCGTAAGCTAAAGATCCTGACAGCCTCTAAGAGGCCACCCACACTGATTTTCATCTAACTTGTCCTCAATTAATACTCGCACTCTCCTTTCAACAATACCTGAGAATATTTTGCATACAACGCTAATTAAAGAGATACCTCGATAGTTGTTACAATCTTTTCTGTTTCCATGTTTGAAAATTGGTGTGATTACCACTTTCGTCCAGTCAGACGGAACCTGGTCCGATTTCCACGCCTTCTCAGTTATCCTGTGTAACCATTTGAGACCTGATATTCCACTGTATTTGACGAGTTACGGCTTAATTTCATCCACCCCAGCCGCTTTATTGCACTGTAATCTACTGACCATTTTCTCCACTTCCTCAAATGAGATCCTGTTTCCATCGTCGTTCCTATCCCATTCTACCTGAAAATCTGACACATAATTGAACGTTTCACCTACATTGAGCAATTCTTCAAAATATTCCCTCCATCTGCTCAAGGCATCCACAGGATTGACTAGCAGCTTTTATGACCTGTCCAAAACACTTGTTAATTCCTTCTTCCCTCCCTTTCGACGACTGCTAATTACGCTCCAAAATGGTTTTCTCGCGGCTTGACGCACAATTTATAGCTTATTTCCAAAGTCTTACTATGATTTCTGTTTGGAGTCTGCAATTATTCGTTTGGCTTCGTTTCTTTCTTCAACATAACTTTCTCTGTCTGCCTGATTTCTAGTATGGAGTCATTTTTTAAATGCCTTCTTTTTCTTTTTACAGGTTGTCTGCTTCTTTCTACCTTTACACACTACTGTTCCAAGTCATTCTCTGGCTGCTTCCAGTAATATGTCCCTTTACCTTGACCATTCCTCTTCCAATGACTGTAAATCATTACATTCAACTAACTAATACCTTTCCGAGATCATTGCTATGTATTTCTGCCTAATTTCCTTGTCTTGAAGCTTCTCCACTCTTATCCTTCTACACATGGTAGTGAATTTCTGCTCTTTTCGCCTCACAAAACCAATTTTACTGCAGATTAAATAATGATCAGTATCATCAAAGAACCCCCTGAAAACACGTGTGTCCTCGACTGTCTTCCTGGATTCCTGGTCTGTTATTGTCAATGACAGATCTGGGCCGCGGTGGAGTAGCCGAGCGGTCTAAAGCGCCTCGCTGCGGAGCGCGCGGTTGCTCGCCGTGGAGGTTCGAGTCCTCCCTGGGGCATGGGTGTGTGTGTTGTCCTTAGGTTAGTTTACCTAGGTTTAAGTAGTTTGTAAGCTACGGACTGATGACCACGCAGTTTGGTCCGATAGATTTACAAACATTTCAACATTTGAACAGAAGTGGTTCCCCTTCCTTCCCAAGTATAGCGGTGAATGTCCTTATGCTTAAAGAAGGAGTTCGTGATAACTAAGCCCATACTGGAACAGGAATCCAAGAGCTGTTTTCCATTTTTGTTCGCCTCCATATTCTCTCCAAACTTACCCATAACCTTTTCATAACCTTCTGTTCGATTTCGTATCCTGGCGTTGAAATCACCCATGAGTAAAACACTATTCTTATCCTTTACTCTAACAACTACATCACTAAGACCGTTGTAAATCGACATGAATACAACGAAAATATTTTAGAAGTAAGAACAAGTGAGTGAAAGAAGTCGATATGTTTAGTGTAGTCACAAAATTGGACTCGATTAATAAAAGATTATGTTGCATTCAGGTTCCTATAACCGTATATACTGAGTTATGACCTGGGAATGAGAGGCACCGATCGCCTAGGAGTGTTGTTTGCGCACCAAAGTCCTGCTCCGCAAGCGGTCACAGTCTTGTTTGAGGGGTGTCGGGGGGGGGGGGGGTGCAGGGAGGGTCAGTGTCGCTGTCTCAAGAGGAAGTACTTGTACCATAAAGTACCGTATGCCTAAGTGAAAGTTATTTAGTGAAAAATTGCGGAGTTTCTTGTGTAACATGAAGGGTTCCAAAAAGGATAATACCAAGATCGCTAATATATAATTTTATTCTGACGACTGGTTTCCACGGTCTCTGCCATCATCATCTTACGATGTGAACGGTATGTTTATTGTGAAAGATGTAAGAAGTTTATACAACAGTTTGAAATAATAGTTACAAAACCTGCTAACAGATGGCGCTGTAATGTCCATTCGTAACGCCTAGTGTAAATAGTGATCCGAAGCCCATAGCGATCAGTTCCAGTATTGAAACGTGAAAGGAGGATAGCGTACCGAAGGAAGAGTTTAAAACCATGTACTCCATTGAACAACGCGTTTTTCTGGTGCTAGAGTACCACAGGTTAGAAGAGAGTCCTACGGCAACAAGGTGAAGTTTTCAAGCACGATTTTTTTCCAAAAGGACCCGATGCGAAAACCATTCGTACGCTCTTCGCAAATTTTCAACGAACAGGCAGCGTAACTGATGATCTAGTGGGGCATGTTGGCCGCAAGCAAACCGCAGTTACGCCACAGTTTCTGGAATTATTCAGCGGAATCCAATGTCATCCGTCCGTAGAATTGCATATGAGACTGGTTTGATGCGTTCCAGCACGCAGAAAACAATGAGAAGGAGCCTACACATGTTTCCACTCATACCCGTACAAGCTGTGCAACAAAGGGTTGCCTTTGCTAATCAGATGCTCACAATGATTGATAGTGAAGGATTTGATGTTGGCTGCATCTGGTTTACAGATGAAGCATACTTCCACCTGAATGGATACGTGAATAAGCAGAAATGGCGAGTTTGGGGTTCCGAAAAGCCATACTGGTGTGAAGCGAAACCCCTGTATTCTTCTAAAGTTCCTGTGTGGGCTGCAGTATGCAGCAGAGGCATTATTGGCCCTTTTTTCATTCGAGAAACGGTCACTGGTGCACGTTGCAATTTTGGAACAATTTGTTGCCACACAGCAAGCGTTAGAGAATCGACCAGGTACTGAATGGTTCATGGAAGATGAAGCCCGACCACATCGGTCCGAACAAGTGTTTCGCTTTCTTGAGGAATAATTCTGGAATCGAGTCATTGCTTTGGAATATCACAGGTGGAGGCATGGATTAGCCTCCATATTCGCCGGATTTGACTCCCTGTGACTTTTTTTTCTGGGGCACAGTGAAAGACATGGTCTACCTGAAGCATCCCGCCACGCTGGACGAGCTTTAATCGGCAATCTCTGTGGCATGTGAATCCATTTCAGTTGAGACACTACGAAATGTGATGGCGAATTTCATTCTTCGTTTGCGCCACCTCTGTAGTGCCAATGGTGAACATTTTGAAAACATTGTGACGTGATTGTTTGCAAAGAGTGTTTTCATACGATTATTTCACTTATGTATGCTGATATGAGCTATACAGCGTACAACGCCATCTGTTAGCAGCTTTTGTAACTATTATTTCAAATTGCCGTATAAACTTCTTACATCTTTCACGATAAACATACCGTTTACTGCATTCCTCTATCGATCTTTGTTTTCGAGTTATGTAATTTTGAAATCAGGGAGTCCTTTTCTGGACAGTCTGTATAAGTTACAGTAAGACACTATCTCACAGTAGTTAAAATTTACATGTAAGTATAAGTGACGTATACTGACATATACATTTGAACTACTGTGACATAGTGCATCCAACCACTTCGAATTATTTTAAACAGCAACTGTTGACATTGCAATATGACGGCTTTGCAAACATTTATACAGCAGAAGATCGTGGCAGACACCATCGAAACCGACCGTCAGAATAAAATTATATATTAGAGATCTTGGCGTTATCCTTTATGGGACCTTTCACAATATTGGATCGCCTCCTTGCAATATAAACAGATAAAGTCAACCTTGTGTAACACTCATCATGAATTAAATGGATAATTAATTATTTTATAATATTATCGATTTCATACCAGAAGGTTTACCATCAGACGGCTCTTCACGTTGTTTATATCTGTATTTCATTTTTTTCCCTCTTGTTCGTCCAAATATACATACTGCTACCATTCACTAACGTGTTAGGCATGAACCGACGACTATGAGACGTCTGAAGGAACATACATACGCCTACCAGGCAGTGATCAGTGACCAGTTATAATACATTAGCTATTAGCATTATCAACTACAGAGACTCCATGTCGAGGTTGTTCCATGATGTACTAAATATTATTCGTGTGAAGCCTCCAACTATGAGACATTAGCAACTCATCCACTCCATTACCATGGAATATTACTGCCCCAAACTTCGTCGCCACTGAAATGGAAGTCTATCAATGATGATCTACCTGCTGCCATCCAAACTGGTCTCGTGGAAGACGCATCTGTGATGTCGCTGGCCGAACGTGTGAGCAGACGCTGGTGTCTAGATTGTTTTTCGTGGGGAGGGTGGGGCATAGTCTTGCACGTCTAACGTCATTCTGTTTGTGAGGTGCTGGTGGCCGCCTATCAGGCTCTGATAACGGTGTCTTTGATAGTACCTCAGTACCACAACCCTGAACTTTTCTAGCAACCAAGATCGGCGAGTGATGCCTGTAAATCTCGCGGTCAGCATCTTGCACCAGGGCACTCCGCTAAAGATCGTGACCACCCTCACGCGATGTCGAAGGCACACTCAGTTGCCGTTTCATATACTCCTGCTGCTCTGCCACCTTTGTTTGCCACCACGGAAAAGCAAAATCTGGCAAATAAATATCTATGCAGCCAACACAGTATCACAGACAACCTAGGGCTACATTCCCTTAGAGTTCACTTCCTGGGCAGACAGGGTCCACACAGATACATATAATACTCTTATTTGCCGCCAAGAGAAGAGAGTCACTGTCATTGAGGTTAGACTTTTATCGTTTTTAGATATGTTCATGTGTTCCTTTTATTTTCGGTAGCACAATGCTTGATTAATGACTTGGTAAAGGGCTCAGATTAGCCAGTACTAGTAATCGCTGAATAAGGAATCCGTTCGGGACGTTTGACTCTCGTAATATCATTTAAATGAGATACTATTTAATGCAACTCTAATTTTGCCAAACTACTTACTGCACAAACCACACACTCTCGATTATATTTGCTTGATCGTTAATTTTACGCTAAAGTCTTCACAATATTGCTGAGGAAAATTTACCTACACAAAAAATTATATATTTTTCCTGGACTTTGATAGCCACATTTTCACCGCTTTGTCAAAATGTCATGTTATAAATGTCCCTGAATGTCATAAATTTCATGCAAGGAAAAGAGAAATACTGCTTCTCGAAGTTACTATTAACCCACAGGTTAAGATCGTGGTCGGCAGCCGTTATGGTCGCAAACGACAGACTATAAACTGTGATGGCCACCCCTCATAGCTTATTCGGTGTTTTACGACTTACTGAAACATAAAGTCTAAGCTATTGTGGACACTACTGACTGGCTGGTCAAATTTTACGAAGTGTCAACTGGCAAATTATTCACAGCTACAACGTCTTAGTACACGAATTGCATGTCTTAGAATGGAGCTACTTTTTTTTCCAAATGCTTCACGAATATCAACAAAGTCTGTTTCATAATGTAAAGTGTTTACTATTTTCAATAATGATAGTGAGACTAAATTTGTGTATTTGATTGTGGATATTCATGTGTGTGTCTGTGAGTGTGTGTGAGTGAGCGTGTGTATGTGATAAAAGAGAGAGGGAGAGAAAGAGAAAAAGATTCAGAGAAGAGAGAGAGTAAGAGACATAAAGAGGAAAACAGCGAGAGGGGAGAGAGAACGAGAAATTTCGGATGACTCAGCTGTCTAGAGCAACAAGAAAAAGACAAAGAAAAGAACGAGATTTCCATAACTGCATCAAAGCAATATAAAACTTTCGCACTGACGGAATAGCCAGCTACACTGGAGGGCACGGATAGGTATAAACAGCAAAAAGGCAGAAAGTTATAACACTGTGGGATTAAAACTACCAATATAGGAGTTATGGATTATCATACTGAAATTGTAAAAAACGGACCGAAAGAACACGATGCACCAGACAATGCAGCCAGAGAAAGCCATCAAGCTGATACTAGACAGAAAACATAAATAGTCATATACAACAAATTGTAATCCATAATCATATTTATACATTGTAGCATGAATGGCAAAGAAATTATTCCAGAAATAAGCAAACAGAGCTGTGGTTTATATTTTCAGGCCGAACTGCAGCCTTGTGTTTATAACGTGAAGCTTTGGGTAGTAGACCAGCACTGGCAAAACCGACGGCACGACCATCAACACAAGTGAGCACAAGAGACTGGCACCCAACCGTCGTAGCAGACAATACAGTTCAGTGGGTGTTTCCTCGCTCCCAGCCTTGAACTATCAACATGCTGTTCGAAACCCACCAGGCTACCCAGCCAAGCTACTCTGGTTTTCCGCCGTAATTCCAGCTCCGTCTGCAGGTTGCTATTCTTGATGTCCAACATGCTGGCTGTTTCCGGTTATGCATTTTTAATGCGAAGAAGGAAGGAGGAAGATGAGGTTTAGGAATGACACAAATTGCGATTGGATAGAGAAATGATTGAGTGAGACATTCCATTTTGAGGATCGTTGACGTGAATATTCTGAGCGTAAGCAGGCGTTACCTCTTATCATAGACATCAATGTCGGATGAGCAGCGGCGATTCTATAGAGCCGTCAGTGCAAACAGACAAGCAAAACTGCTTAGAATAGCCGCTGAAATCAATATGGGAAATTTTTCGAACGCATACGATATGACAGTGTGACGCGATTTTTCATTATTTGTCTGCGGTAGCAGCACGAAATTAGCTGGGCTCTTGACCATATAAGTTGGATTCTAGACGACTGGAACACCGTGGCTTGGTCATATGACTACCTAGCAATTGGTAACAGCTATGGTTGCTCCATACTGGTAATGGCTGTTTTTACACAGAATGGACAGGTCCTCTGGTCGAAGTGACGGTTATGCTCAGCTACATGGATAGACGCTTTATGGGTGACAATGTGCCCTGCCACAGCTGTTTGTAATTGGTTTGAATAACGTCACGGAGAGTTCCATCAAATGAATTGGCCAGGCAGATCGTCTGACATGAACTCAGTCGAACATATATGGGGCATTATTTGGAGGTCAGCTGGTGTACAAAATCCTGCACTGGCAAACTTTCGCAGTTGTACTCGGCTACAGTTGCAGGGTGACCCATTACTCATACAGGGAACTTTCAGAGACTTGTCGATTGCACGTCACGTCGTCCAGATGCTGAATTTCGCCGGGCAGAACGACGTTCAAAACTGTATTAAGAAGTGTCCCGAGAGTTCTGTCACTTTAGTGTACACCGGCTTGCGGTTTGGAATCAATATCGAACCACTGTGTTGTGAGCCATGTCTTCATTGCTTCATTGCAATTGGATGGCAGCTATGAAGCAGGCAGCACCGAGAGCGCGCAGAAGTTATCAACGAGCTATTTTCATTTACTAACCTGTTCTGCAATTTTAAATCCTACGTCCTTTGCTTGTTTTTCTATTTAGTAGGTCTAATCTATCTATTTTTCCTTCGATGTGTTTGATAGCTGTTAATTGCATCTATTTTACTGCGACAGTAATTTGTTTTGTTTTCTTTAGAACCAGCACTTATTGTAAACCTTAGTTATTCGTTGTAGACTTTACAATGCGCCATTTTAGTCGTTAATTTTTCTGGATAGATAGTCAAGGAGAGGGACTACTGTGTGCGTCTGCAAACTGAGTTGGTGATACTGCGGTCTCAGCTTCAGGCGGTTGGACAGCTAGAGGCAGTGATGCCAGACGTAGGGAATTTTCCCTACATGTAGGTACTTTTAATCATCAAAATCGTGTAGGGAATTTTCATCAAAAAGTCCCCATTGCGTAGGTATTTCGATTAAATTTTACAATCGCCGACACAGACGGGTATGAAGCCGACCAATTGTGGCAAAGTTTGAAGTAGCCAATAATATTTTCGACTGCATAGTTGTTTTCTGTTCATAGTAAACAATGTTAATTTGAAAACTTTGTTTCAGACACTTTAAAATTGATGCGATATATGATCTCAATGTATATCAGTGGAATGAAGAGTTGAATTGGAAATGGTATTAGAAAATGTCAGCACAACAAAAAATCATTGTTTCAGTGAACGAAAGACGTTTTATTACTTTGACTAGACTTATTTATTTACGTCAGGACAATATACTAGTTAGTACTTGTAAAGAGAAGATGCAGACAAGTAAACGCTAAAACATTTGCGGCAGCCAACGTTAAAATGAACAAAGCGGTAGATATTCGTTGTCTACATAGCATTACTCTTTGAAAATCGAATCATGTAGAGTGAGGGACTTTCTTTTTTGTGCTGACCGTGAAATAAATAATTACTCTATGGTTGATAGTGTCTCGATGTATCCTTGTCTGGTCAATAAATCAGTAATCCTCTTGTAACAGAGCACTTTGAATTCGCGGCATAATCTACACTTGAATCAGTAACGATCAGTCACTGGAAAAACATATCCCGCAAGTGAAGCATCATGCCTAATATTTATTTTAAAGTTTTTCAAAATTGTAACATGTCACATTAATCAACTGGTTAACCTCTGCTGGCCCGACTTCTGGAATCAGCCCCTCGCAAAACCAAATCCTGGCTACGACCCTAATGAGGTGGTAGGGAGAAAGTAGGGAAAACGTAGGTACATTTTTGTGAGACTGTATGTATTTTCTCTCTCTGCCACCTGGCAACACCGGCTGGAGGCAGTGTTTCACGGGAATCGTTGTTGTGGCCTATAATTGGCGTCATGTAAGAAGGCGCTTCCGCGCATTGCGAGCGATTGGGGAATTCTGGAGGGTAGGAGCAACGGCCGAGCGCCAACAGTGGAGCCTGCGGGAGAAACATTGTCGTTGCTCAAGGCCCATCGCGCACCTAGCCAATGAAAATTATTGGCTGCCAGTGCGTTATTGGAGAGGGGTGCGCAGAACGACTGAAAACTGGGTCGCCTTCCTACGTGACACGTAATATAGCTGTGGCACGTCTATCAGGTCCGGCGGCTGTGACAAGCCCTGTTGTGGTCGCATGGGAGCATTGAAAGCGTTCTTGAGGGACCGATCACGAGGCCTGCCCCCGTTCGTCTTACAAACAGGTTTGAAGCACTACATGTGCCAGACGATGTACCTGAGCTTCACGTACTATAAATATAAAGAAATTCTAAAATCCGATTCCTGTGTGGTCTCCTTGTCAGTTCAACATTCGTGTTCCCTGCTAGACTGGCTGGAAGAATTTCTAAGTAATAGAACGCAGTACGTTGTTCTCGACGGCGAGTGTTCATCAGAGACGTGTGTATCGTCAGGCGTGCCCCAGGGGAGTGTGATAGGACCGCTATTATTTTCTATTTATATAAATGACCTGATGGACAGAGTAAGTTGTTATTTGCGACTGTTTGCTGATGATGCTGTGGCGTGTGGGAGGCTGTCGTCTTTAACTGGCTGTAACAGCATTCAGGATGACTTAGACAAAATTTCTAGTTGGTGCGAAGAATGGCAACTAGCTCTCAATGTAGAAAAATGTAAGGTGATGCGCATGAGTAGGAAAACAATCCTAAAATGTTCGAATACAGCATTGATAGTGAGCTTCTTGATGCTGTCGCGTCTTTCAAATATCTAGGCGTAACACTGCAGAGCGATATGAAATAGAACGAACATGTAAGGACGGTTGTAAGGCGGACAGCCGACTTCGGTTTATTGGGAGAATTTTGGGAAGCTGTACTTCACCTGTAAAGGAGACCGCGTATAAAACGTTTGTACGACCACGTCTTGAGTATTGTTCAAGTGTGTGGGACCCGCAGCAGATCATTTTAAATGAATACATAGAGGCAGTTCAGTGGCGAGCAGCTAGATTTGTTACTGGTAGGTTCGACCAATGCGCGAGTGTCACGGAAATGCTCTGGCAACTCAATTGGGGATCGCTGGAGGAAAGACGACGTTCTTTTCGTGAATTTCTGTTGAGTAAATTTAGAGGGCTCGAATTTGAAGCTGAGTGTAGTACGATCTTGCTGCCGCCTACTTACATTTCGCGTAAAGATCACGAAGACAAGATAAGAAAAATTAGGGCTCGAACGGAGGCATAGAGGCATTCTTTTTTTCCTCTTTCTATTTGGGAGTGGAATAGGAAAGGAAATATCTATAGTGGTAAAGTCCCGCCACGACCTTACGGTGAATTGCGGAGTATGCATGTAGATGTAGATGTAGACATCTGTATGTATTTTTATTGATTTTGATGTAAAGGCGTTATCTAATTTGTGGATTGTGCCTTTGTGAAAATATGTATACGAGTCAGCTTCAAAAGAAGAAAAAGTGTATTACAATTGATGACATGACCATTGACCCCTTGACCTGAGAGAGCGTTCATACTCGTTAACGATTGTACTTGCAATATTTTTTACAAAAGTGACTCGGTGCTGTGAAATTTTTATTGCGATTGACGACCATAGGGAAGTAATAATTCTAATTGCAATAGAAATGGGTAAAGGCGTTGAACAATTTGAAATAACTTACACGGTGCTTAGTGATAGTGATTCGTATTAGTAAATTTACGGACTACTACTTGGAAAAATCTCTGCTATCCCAATTAAATTAGCTGGCTTTGAAAAACAATTGAAATTCGTTTCACACCAATTCACAGACTAATTTAACAAGAAGAAAAATAAAAGTTTAAAGACTAGTCGTGGCTTTAAATTAGAGACTAAACTAAATCTTTTCATGTGGTATTGTTTTTAAACTACTAGATACAGATGCAGTGTTCCGTTTGCAATACGTAGATACATTTTTATCGAGCAACGTCGTTACTAAAACTGTTTATGACACGATCAGCATATTTATAGGCCTGTTATGTTTTCCTGTGGGGGTATCCTCCGTACATTATAACTCATATACCAGAGTAATAGAAAATCCTGAACCATAGTTAGGCGAGGCTGCTGCGATGTATCAGGCAGTTAGGAAACTATTTCCGGGAGGAGGACATCCCGCTTCACCAAGTCCATCAAAATGCTCAAATGTTTCTAAAGCTGTAGGAACAAACTGCTGTGGTCATCAGTCTCTAGGCTACTGATGATGGTCTCGTGTGGCATTTTTTGGCCGTTAGCCCCCAGCTGGGGTCGTGTTTGGCCTGACTGGTAAAAGTCCTTCGGTGACGCCACACGGACGACGTGAGCGTCGATGATGATGAGGACTACATAACATAAATTCCCCGAGTGGAGAAAATATTCAACCAGACCTGAAATCGAACGTGGGCCCTCTGCGTTGTAATCCATCACACTATCCACTAGACTACGGAGGCGAAGAACAAAGTAATTTAACTTAAACTATGTTAAGAAATTTTAGAACGTAATACAGACAATTAAGCCAGGATTCCTTTCCATGAATTATCGTAATCCGCCTTAGTTATTTTTATGCCTTTATTAGGTCACGACCGGTTTCGCACCATTAAAAATGCATCTTCAGGTATCTTCCTTAGTACATGAGGTGGAAAGACTTATTGCGACCTCTCGATATTCATGTTGGGTGCCCGGTTTAATGGGGGCTTTCCTCAAAGTTTTTAGAAGGTAGATAGGTTTATATGTGATACCATTAACTGGAGGTCTACATGGTTGAAGTCAACAGTTGGTTAAAGAAAGTTGACGGCGTTAAACGTTTTATTAAATTGAATGTTGGGAGCGAGTTGTATCTCCCCTGAATCTGAAGTAAAATGGATTGTACCAATAGGTACGCATCATATCTCGTTAAAACATTTGACAAAACCAGAAACGATTCTAGTATTAAGTCTGGGTTTTGATGTCTCAAAAGTAAATAGATTTTAAGAATAATTAGGTGCGCGTTGGACATAAAAGTGCTATTTTCATTAAAAATCATAAAAGGTATTCTAGTTATAACGACACAGCTGCGTCCAACTAATCCTCGATGGACGAAGGTGCCGTTATATTCTATTGCTGCTTTGTTAACTTCCTTTATTACGGAACGACAAATGTTAATAACTCTTTAAGTACACTGATTAAATAACCGCGTGCCACTACGATAAATGTCTACAAGTTCACACTGAAACTTTTCCATACGCAACTGCAACCGAAACTTATATGCGATACGACCGACGGGCAAAACTTTAGCCACCGCTAAACGCAGATTTCGGACTCACTGTCGACATGCCACTGCCTCGCTCTACGGTCGGCGGGAGATTGCCGCACACCGTCCAACAAACAAGAAACGTTGAAACCCAAGCACTGTCGCCCAGCATCTATCGCTGCATGCCAACGATAACTACCGTTCGACCGAAACGGACCAAAGAGGTTACTAAGCTAAAACCCTGTATCTTCACATAGTGAACAAATAGAATTTAATGAATTCAAAAGTGCAATAGTCCTTAATAAGTATTGCCTTCCGTTAAGATCGATAATCAAATGTTTGTAATTCTTGGGGGACCAAATTACTCTAGAGAACTTGCTTGCTGTAATGTGTTAATGCGGGGGGGGGGGGGGGGGGGGGAGGGGGAGGTGACCGTTACGATCTCTAGACTCGAGAAAGGTTTCTGTGTAGAATAATGATGTCGCTCAGAAAAACAATACCCACAAGGGCGCAATGATCTCGCCCGCTTGATTTTGTACCAAAATTATTAAAATAAACAGACTACTTTCTCTGTCCTACTATATTGTAAATATTATTGAGTGTATGACATCCCATTCCTTATAAATGCTGATGTTTGCTTCTCCATTTTCTAATCGCCATATTATGTGTGACTTTTCGCCAGTACTAAATACTTCACTTTTCTGTGAGAACTTTAAATCGAACTAACTGATACCTTTCGATTAGGGTGCTGAGCGAGCTTAACATGCTGTCTGGGGGCGGCGAGGTGCGGAGGAAAACATGCGCCACCGCAATCTACTGTAAGATCACTGTGTAGATAATGAAGAAACAATGGAAATAGCGCTATAAGATAGAGACAACGTCAATGCGACAGCATACAGTTACAAAGTAGACAACAATGTGCAAAAATCAAGGATTTAAAAATGTGCTTTCCATTCTTGTTAACAATCCCCAATTACTTAACGAAAATGAGCATTGGACGTCACAGACAATATATTTCTTCAAAAAAGTAATAAAAGCACGTCACTTTACAAGATAAGTCGCAATAAGTGATATTGTACGACGCGAATTTCTTAAATACAGCGGTTACATAGGATTTTACGGGAACCATTTCATAGTTAACCAGTACCTCGTTCAAGGCTAAGTCGCTGTAGACGATTTCAGCTGTGTATGGTGCCACACACAACTTTTTCACCGAAAATGTATTTAACAGAAAATATGTATATGTCGAAAGGAATATTTATTTGCGTTTTAGACTGTGTCATAGTACTTACTTTAATAACCTCCAGTCGTACGTGCTAGAACGTGAAACTCGTTTTTGAAACTCTGCTATTGTTGCAGAGATATTATCGGTGAAATAGTTGAGTGGGGCACCATGTATATACAGCCTCTGACAACAAAAGTCAGTGAATAATCCTGTAACATTAACGTAGAAGAACTATGAACTGCAGTTACTTTAGCGTTCTTCGGAATAGTCACCTCCCATAACTGACCTCTGCGATACATGTCACGGAAACCTTACACAAAGTCTTCCTTTGGGATGATGTTCAAAGCCATTTTCACGTTTCTTTGGATGTCAGGAATATTGTCAAATATCTTACCTGTCAAAGCAAGTATGAGCCAAGGGAATGAGAAGAAGTCTGCACGCTTGAGATCCGGCGAGTACGGTGGATGTTCAAGTTGCGCGACAATGCTCGCCTACACACAGCCGATATCGTCGATATACAGGGTGGTCAGAAAATGTCAGAAATGCTTGTCAGTACGTTGTAGGGCAGGTTGTACTGAGACACAAATGTTAAGAAAAAAATTTGATACGTCGCGCCGTTTCCGAGTTTTATATTATACGTTACTTTCCCTGCATTTGTTACATGTATGACCATTGACTGTGTATGACGTTTATTGTGTTTTCATATTTATGTCCAAACAGGTACATATTGTTAGACCTTTGTCGGATACATTTATCAGCAATTGTTGAATGTTATGCATACTGTAGCTTTCGGAATAAATGTGCATACTTGGGGCCAACGCCAGTGTGTTTATGCAAAAAAAGGTGTACAGTTCCGTTACTTACATGAAATCCATACATAAATGATTAGACAAAAAATACAGAAGTGTTTCCTCATTTGGATAAAAACTAAACGACAACACTAGTGGGGATCGAACTAAGGACCATCTGTTTCACATGTCGAGCTCTCTACCCCAAGACCACAGTGTCTCACGTTACAATGGTCGTTCATATACAAGTTTATACCTATATGACTACAACATGGAGGATACGTTTGGCAACGCTGCCTCGTGTGGGCTGTTCGAATCTGCGCGCCAAAAGACGTGATTGACTAACTTCTAAGCTAAATAACTCGGAAAAGGCGCGACGTATCAAATTTTTTTCTTAACATTTGTGTCACAGTACAACCTGCGCTACAACATTTTCTGACCACCGTGTATATAGAGAGAGAAACTGGAGAAATAGCAAAACCAGTAAACACATAAGACATGCCGAAAATTATATGAACGCTATGAAACTTCTCAATCCACTATATAAATTTTAATTGTGTTTTGTTGAAAAAAGTTTGTAAAGTTCTTGTACCAACGGTCATCGCTCCGTAGACTCACAAACAACTGTAACTAACTTATGCTAAGGAAAATTCACTGACCCGTGCCGAGGGACAGCAGGCGCACTCAGCAGCAAGGCGCCTTAGAGTGTACGACCACTCCTGCGAGGCTTGTGTTAAGTTGTTTGAGGCGTTTATCTGATTAGGAGATACGGAAGATGACTGCCATTTTGCTGAAACCGCGTGGAGAAATGTCTGAAACCTGTTGACTGGCTTGGGGTGCCGCGGTGGAGTGGCCGAGCGTTCTAAGTCAACTTGCTGCGAAGCGCGCGGCTGATCGCCGTCAGAGGTTCGAGTCCTCCCTCGGTCATGGGTGTTGTCCTTAGCATACTACAGGCATTTGAAAAGTGCCTGCACAGTCCGAGACAAGGCACCACTGTCTCGTATCGATTTCATTTTTAGTTAGTAGCATCATCGGAAAGAATAAACACAACGTTTCAGCCATATTGGTCTATTTATTTGTGTTTGGCATTCGGCTGAATCAAGGAAGTCGAATGGTTGTCAAAGAATGGACGAAAAAGAATTTCGTGTGGTGATTAAAGATTACTTTACGAAGGGTACAACGCCTCAGAAAACTAAAGACAAGCTTAATAAACATTATAGTGAATCTGCACCTTCGATTAGTGCAGTTTATAAGTGGTTTCAAAATTTTCGGAGTGGCCATATGGCCACGCTGAACGGTCTGGACACCCTGTGGAGGTTGCGACTCCAGAAATCCTTGATAAAATCCATGATATGGTGATAGATGACAGAAGATTTAAAGCGTGTGAGATTTAGAGTGCTGTGGGCATTTCGAATGAACGGATACATAATAAACATTTGGACAGGAGAAAGGTATCCGCAAGATGGTGGCCGTGATTTCTCACGCTTGACGAAAAACGGAATCGTGTGAAGTGTTGCAAGGAAGGTTTGCAGCTGTTCAGGAATAATTCGCATGACTTTAAGCACCGGCCGCGGTGGCCGAGGGGACTGAGGCGCTTCAGTCACGGTCTGCACGGCCACTACTGTCGGGGGTTCGAATCCCCCCTCGGGCATGGATATTTGTGCCGTCCTTAGTTGTAGGTAGTTCATAAGTAGTTTGTAAATTTAGGGACTGATGACCCCGTAGTTAAGTCCCTTAAGCTTAACAAACATTTGAACATTTGACTTTAAGTGTCGTTTCGACGCTGTGCGTGAATTATGGCTACATTACTATGCTCCCGAGTCCAAAGAACAATCTAAACAATGAGTTACCAGGGGAGAGCCTGCACCGAAAAAGGCGAAGACCAGTTCTTCGTACGGAAAGGTTATGGCGACGGTCTTTTGGCATTCGCAAGGAATAATCCCCATCGCTTATCTGTAACATGGTGAAACTATTATAGGTCCATATTATTCATCGTTATTGGACCGTTTGAAAACCGAGCTGCAAGATATACGCCGGCGATTGGCCCAGATAAAAGTCCTTTTGCATCACACACACCTCAGCAGTGGTGGTCGAAAATTATTGGAAATAGGATTCCAACTCGTTTCACATTCCCCCTATTCTCCGGACGTGCCTCCCTCGTAATAGTATTTGCTTTACAATTTGAAAAAATGGTTAGCGGGACGAAGATTTCATTCAAACGAGGAGGTGATTGCAGAATCTAAATGCTCTTTCGCCGTCTTGGAAAATTCCTATTATTGAGAAGGGAACAACAAATTAGAACAGCGTTGGTGACTATGTCGAAAAATAAAAATGGTTTCCCCCAAACATGATAGTAGTTTTTAAATTTGCACGGGCTTTTCAAATGCCCCTCCTAAATTACTTTAAGTTAGTTTAAATAGTTTCCAAACTGGGTGTCGCGACACCCTGGGGTGTCGCGTAGTAGTATCAAGAGTGTCATGAGACTAACAAATTTAGACTCTAAATAAAACAAAGTATCCTTCTCTTCATACTACCGTGAAGACTCGCCAGCCGGCCGCGGTGGCCGAGGAGACTAAGGCGCTACAGTCACGGTCTGCACGGCCACTACGGTCGGGGGTTCGAATCCCCCCTCGGGCATGGATATTTGTGCCGTCCTAGTTCGTAAGTAGTTCATAAGGATTCATAGAATATATGACTTCAACTGCTATTGGGCAAAGCTGAAAATGTGTACCCAGCCGGGATTCGAACCCGGGTCTCCTGCTTTCTAGGCAGTTGCGCTGACCCCTACACCACTTTTTTTTTTTTTTTTTTTTTTTTTTTTTTTTTTTTTTTTTTTTCGGGTCTCCATCCTCCCCTACAACCCGTCCTTCCGCTCGCCAAAATAGCCTTCATCGGCTAGCTTCAGTAGCTATGATATAGTAATTTCTTCTTCAGAGACAAATAAAATTTCTCCTTGAAAAGATTTAAATTGTCGTGAGGACTCCTTCTTCTAGAGTCTGTGAAAGAAAATGTTTTTCTGAAACTAAATTGATACTTCTTCGTCGAAGTTTTTGTTTTTAACGTTCTTCTGCGAAAGCCAAATTAAGTATAAACAGGACCTAAAATAAATAAATAAAATTGATCTTTCTCCTTCCTCCTGAACTTCTATGGATGCACATGAGCTGGAAATAAAGGGGCCTTGAAGAAGGGTGATATATCAATCACATCGTTTTATACAGGCGTTCCTTTTCCAGCACGGTGTATGCCCTCGGAGTTCGTCTTCTCGAAATTTATTTGTAGTTTACCGTTCATAATCGAATGCGAAATGTTCATCCTCTCATCTAATCAATATTTATTGCAAAACTGGAGCTTCTCTTAACACCGATTTCGCAACCGGCCGAAAATTTCAGCGCTTAATATTTCATTAAGAATGTATTGGTACAATCAGCGTTTCAGATGATTGTTCTTCTCAGAAAACAGGCATAATGCTTTTTGTAATTTTTTCTTCGAGTTAGTGTATGGTGCTGGGTCGTGATGTAGAGCCAGTAATCTTCCCTGCTCTTTTTATCGTGCGTCATGATATAGTGCACTGTGTGTCCTATTATCCAATTGACGGCATTTCGTTTGGTCATGGGGTAGGGATGTGCCTGTGGATTCAGAAAATCTGATGGTTTGTAGACATTAGGCGTTGTCCTATTGATAATCACTAATTTCTGTGTGACCAACTGCCAAATGTCCTTGACGCTGTCACATACCAACCTGTGTTCTTCTGTATCCGTAAGATGGCATGATGTACACAAGGGAGAGTTGACGAGATGTATGGCATAAAGTTTGTCGTTAGTTGTTATTTTCCGGTTTACAGCTTTGTACCATGTGGCTTTTACTTTAGAAGGAAGGTTGGGGTCGTGAATATTTTTCCAAATTATTGGCCAGTCGTAAACAGGATATTTTTGTTCGATGGCATTATTTCCCCTGTTTTTCATGAGTTCCTTGTAAACTTCCTTCACGATCATCATCTTCTGTCCTGTTATTGTCGAAGATAGATAGCTATATTCGACTAAAAAGTGTCTAAAATGATAAAAGCCAATAGGAATGTGATGTACATCAATTGGAGGTTGTATGCTGACAGGAGCTATTTCATTTAACAGATGGGCTGTGAGGCTGTTGGGCGACGTTTTCCATAGCTTGTACGTCTTGCACACATACAAAGATCTTAACTTATAGGTGACATCTGTGAGGTTCAGTCCACCTTTCTGTGTAGGAAGTGTGAGTGTGCTGAACTTCACTTTAAAAATATTGCCTTGGCTGACAAAGTTCCCCAATGCCGACATGATTCTGTTGGCGATGCCGTGCGGTACGGGAAAGGCTTGTGCAACATAATTAAGTTTCGATGTCATGTATACATTAACAAGCGTGGTATTTTGAAGTTCGTCAAGGTGCCTCAGTCTGTTTTCTTGAATAACTGCACGTATTTTAGCAAGTAGTTGTCTGTAGTTTATAGCGATGGTATGCTGGATATTATTCCTGAATTCAATCCCTAAGCACTTGAGTTGGTCAACTTCTGGTAACTGTTCTAGGCTTGGCGTACATTTCCCTTTACCTATATTCATAATGCCTGACTTCCTTTTGTTTAGCTTCGCTCCGGATGCCAGTTCATACTTGTGCACGATCTGCAGAGCTTGCGCCCGTTCTTGCTCGTTCATAACCAGAAAACCAACATCGTCTGCATATGCGTTACACACTATTTTCTGGCTATTTATCTGCAATCCTTGTAGTTGTTGTGTAAGCGTGGAAAGCAGAGGTTCGATCGCAATGGCAAATAACGCCATTGACATGGGACATCCTTGTCTTACAGAGGAATCCATCATAATCGGCTGGCTTAATTGTCCATTTATCATTATACGTGCTACGCTATTACGTAATATTTGTTCAATTATCCGCAGGAAACCCGGAGAGAACCCCACTACTTTCATGGTATTAAGAAGGTATTGATGATTAACTCTGTCAAACGCCTTCTCAAAGTCAAACGACACTATTGCACACTTTATTCGACAGACTTCCGCAGTTGATATGATATCCCGGTATTCGCATATATTTTGTGAGATACTTCTGTCTTTACCGACACATTTTTGGTACTGGCCAGTTATTGAATTCATGATCAGTTTCATTCTTCTTGCCAGTATGCGTGCAAAAATCTTATAGTCACTATTCAATAGTGTGATCGGACGTAAATTTTCAATTCCTTTGCTTGCTGAGTTCTTTGGAATTAGGACTATAATGCCCTCCGGGAATTCTTTTGGGATGTCGACATCGCCGGTCAGAAGTTCGTTACACATACTTAGTAATTTGATCTTCAGTATAGGCCAGAACACTTGGTAAAATTCTATGGGGATCCCATCAGGTCCTGGGGATTTATTTTTAGGACTCCGTGCTATTGCATCTTTCAGCTCTTCCTCTTCTATATCCGTTGTGAGGTGTCCTCGTTCCTCCACAGTGAGTCTTCCTGTTATGTTCCTTGTCAGCTCATCCTGCATATTTTCATCAGTGGATTTATGTGACATTAGTTCCGATATATAGTTATGAATTGCGTCTTTAATTTCATTTTGTTTCGTAAGAGTTTGTCCATTAGGTAACTTAAGTTCTGTCAGGATTTTTCTACTCCCTCTCTTGTTTTCACGCATAACGTGGAATATTGACGGTTCTTCCCCGTCTATATTATTCTGCACTCTAGACCGTATTTTAAAACCTTCCGCTTGCTTCCGTTTTAGAGCTAAAATTTTAGCTTTGATTTTCTGAATCCTTGTGTAATTGTCTATCATTTGTTCATCCATGGTGTACAAATCCCTAAGACATTGAAAATAAAATTCAGTCGTTTTTTTATACCAAAAGTTCCTCTGTCGTGAGTATTCAATCAGCGTTTTACGTATCTTTGGCTTCGCACATTGCAGCCACCAAGCTGTGATCGAGCTGTATGACGGTATTCTGTTCTCACATTGTTGCCAGACATTGGTGATCACCACGCGACATTCTTCATCTTGCAGATGTGAGATGTTGAGTTTCCATAAGCCTCTAGCTCGGTAAGTCTCTTGTTTCTGCAAATTAATTGTTGTGATGTAAGCCGCATGATCAGAGAAGCAGGTGGGCCACACTTCAGACTGGAGAATGTGGTCCTTCATATCAGCTGATACATAAATTCTATCCAGCCTGCTGGCTGAATGACTAGTAAAGTGAGTAAACCCAGGTGCCGCACCGTGGGTATGCTCCCAGGTGTCGGTTAATTTCAGTTGTTGTACTATACGCTCAAGTTCGATGGATTTATTACAGTTCGGTATCTGATCTTTGGGGTTAAGAACACAATTGAAGTCACCGGCTAGGATAATATGATCTTTATGGTTACGGAAGAGAGGAACGATGTCACTTCTATAAAATTCCGCTCTCGCACGCCTGTTATTATTTCCGGACGGTGCGTACACATTGATAATGCGCGTGTTGTTGATAGTTGCCGCAAGTCCTCTGCTGCTTACAAGTTTTTCTATGTCTTCGACTCGAATGCCTTCTTTCGTTAGAATTGCTGTTCCTAGTTCTGCACCGTTGCCAGGGTTGGTGATTGCGTTATAGCCCTGTATCGCTTCGAGATTGATATCTGATACTTCCTGCAAAAGAAGTATGTCAATATCGGCTGCGTGCGCAAAATCTTTCACGTGTTGGAGACGGATGGAAGAGCGTATCTTATTAATATTTAGCGTGGCGACTTTGAAAGCTTGTGTTGCGTTCATATTGTTACTAATTTATGTTAAAATTCGTCATATGAGGTACTGTCGGAAACATCCCCTGTTCCACTCATCTGTTCCAAGGAAGTTGTATCCATCACGCGCAGTTCATCTTTTTGCTGATCAATGGGCTTCGCGATTGTAACAATATCCGCCATTTCCTCATCTGCACTTCTGTCTTTCAACTCCTCTGCCCAGCTTTTGTGCTGGTTACTCTTCAGGGTGTCCGAGTTCGAATCTCGTATTGCGGAAGAAAGCTTTACATCGCAAGGGGGTTTCTGCTGCATTTTTCCTTGTGGCAGCTGTTCCGGTGGGATATGACACAATGAACTGTGCTGCGTGCTCGCAACCGAGGTCTTTAGTGATTCCTCACGTTGCTTCTTGCTGATCTCCTTAGCTTTTTCTCTCAAGGGACGTGCTAGTTCTTCAGCATTCTTAGCAGCAAGTCTCCTCTTCTTATTTCTTCTTGTGGGACTTCGTTGTGGAGAAGCTCCACTGTCTTCTGTAGCGACAGTTGTTTCTCGAACATGGTCTTTGGCTTTTGTGGTTGAAGCCTCTAGCTTTTTGTCTTTTTCTCCGGTCAAGTCCTTCAGATTAATATTAGACTCTGCGCTCGGTGCCGTCTGAGTACCAGCAGTAGCCTCTTCTTCTTGACGGTTTGCTACTATCGCTGGACTAGTGTCCATTATTAAACCTGAAGCCTGTTCCTCCACAAATACAACAGATGTTGGAGTTTCAGTATGCGTAGAGGGGTTCTGTTGTGAAATTTCTACAGTCTCCATAACGTTATCTGGCTGAGGTACTTCATAAAACGTGCTGACTTCGGGGGCCGCAGTTGTAGCAGCGGGTCTGCGCGCCGCGGCGGCGTACGTCACGGGCATGGATGTCAACACGGGGGGCCTGTCTGCCTCGCCGGCGGGCAGCTGCGCCACGCGCCGCTGCAGGCACTCGGCTCGCACGTGGCCTGTTTTGCCACAAGCTGCACACGTCTTAGGCTGGTCATCGTACATAACTATCGCACGGTAACCACAAACCTCAATGTACGATGGAATGTGTCTCCGTAGATCGACTTTCAATTGGCGCACCCCGTTTAAAACCGGAAATTTATGGGAGTTGGACCATCTCTCGCCAACGTTACTGATAACCCTGCCATACTTCGAAATTACGTCGTCGATCTCTTCACTGGTTATTTCAAATGGAAGTTCAAATATGCGAACTGTCCGTATTCCAAAGCCAGCATGAGAGACGTAAACAGTGCCAACTTTTCCGTCACTGTATTTAAATTTTGCCTCGCCTCCACAAGATTCGACAATTTTCGAGCATAAATCAGATCGAGCTAATTTCACGAAAACCATGCTGCTTACAATCGACAGATGGATCCCAATTATGTCATCTAGTCCTAGTTTAAATTCAGCCTCTAACCATTCCTCAACTTCGAACGATTTTGGTCGAGTCAAGTTCTTATCAAACGTGAACCTCAGGGTATCTTTCCTATCCTTTACAACCGGTTGCGTCATCACGAAATCGTTCTCATTTTCTGTACAGCACAACGAATACCGCTACAGCAAGCGCAGCGACTCACCACTCGTAAACAGCGTCGGCGCAGCGTACAGCACGGCACAACCTTCCTCCTCGCCGTCCGCCGGCAGACGCCACTGGGGACACAGTGATCACCGCACCTGCAAGGACTACCCATGCACGCCTCCCGTCAGATACAAATTCCCAGCTTCGCCCTGCCCATAGTACTCAAACTCGTAGTTTAACTAATTCCCGTAAGAGTAAGGGCTTCAAAGTTTGAAGCCCTTACTCTTACGGGAATTAGTTAAACTACGAGTTTGAGTACTATGGGCAGGGCGAAGCTGGGAATTTGTATCTGACGGGAGGCGTGCATGGGTAGTCCTTGCAGGTGCGGTGATCACTGTGTCCCCAGTGGTGTAGGGGTCAGCGCAACTGCCTAGAAAGCAGGAGACCCGGGTTCGAATCCCGGCTGGGTACACATTTTCAGCTTTGCCCAATAGCAGTTGAAGTCATATATTCTATGAATATTAAATAATAACAGCTGCTGGATCAGAATGTGACGTCTGTTCTTTCCGAACAGACGCCACATGTATATATATAATATGCCGGTGACGGGCAATGATCCTATCGTTAGTGGGGAGGGGTGGGCAAAGTTTGAAGCCCTTACTCTTACGGGAATTAGTTAAACTACGAGTTTGAGTACTATGGGCAGGGCGAAGCTGGGAATTTGTATCTGACGGGAGGCGTGCATGGGTAGTCCTTGCAGGTGCGGTGATCACTGTGTCCCCAGTGGTGTAGGGGTCAGCGCAACTGCCTAGAAAGCAGGAGACCCGGGTTCGAATCCCGGCTGGGTACACATTTTCAGCTTTGCCCAATAGCAGTTGAAGTCATATATTCTGTTGTTGTTATGGTCTTCAGTCCGGAGACTGGTTTGATGCAGCTCTCCACCCTACTCTATCCTGAGCAAGCCTTTTCATCTCCTCATAAGAACGACAACCCACATCAATTTGAATCTGCTTACTATACGCGTCTCTTGGTCTCCCTCTGCGATTTTTACCCCACACACTACCCTCCAATGCTAAATTTACGATTCCTCGATGTCTAAGAATGTGCCCTACCAAGCGATCCCTTCTTTTAGTCAGGGTATGCCAAAAATTCCTTTTCTCACCAATTCTGTTCAGTACCTCTTCATTAGTTATGCGATCTACCCACCTAATCTTCAGCATTCTTCTGTAGCACCACATTTCAAAAGCCTCTATTCTCTTCCTGTCCGCAGTGCTTATCGTCCATGTTTCACTCCCGTACAAGGCAACACTCCACACAAATGCCTTCAGAAAAGACTTCCTTACACTTAAATTAATATTCGATGTTAGCAAATTTCTCTTTTTCAAAAATGATTTTCTTCCCATTGCCATTCTGCATTTTGTATCCTCTGTACTACGACCATCGCATGTTATTTTACTACCCAAGTAACAAAACTCTTCTACCACCTTCATTGTTTCGTTACCTAATCTAATTCCTTCAGCATCGCCTGATTTTCTAAGACCGCATTCCATTATATTTGTTTTGCTCTTGTTAATGTTCATTTTATACGCTCTCTTCAACACACTGTCCAGTCCATTCAACTGCTCTTCCAGGTCCTTTGCTGTCTCTGATAGAATTACAATGTCATCAGCAAAACGCAATGTTTTTATTTCTTCCCCCTGAACTTTAATCCCTATTCCAAATTTTTCCTTGCTTTCCTTCACCGCCTGCTCGATGTACAAATTGAATAACATCGGAGAAAGGCTACAACCCTGTCTTACTCCCTTCCCAACTGATGCTTCCCTTTCATGCCCTTCGAGTCTAATAACTGCGGTCTGGCTTTTGTACAAGTTGTAAATAACTCTCCTTTCCCTATATTTTACCCCCGCTGACTTCAGAATTTGAAAGAGTGTATTCCAGTCAACATTGTCAAAAGCTTTCTCCAAATCTACAAAAGCTAAAAATGTAGGTTTGCCTTTCCTTAATCTATCTTCTAAGATAAGACGTAAAGTGAGTATTGCCTCCCGGGTTCCTACGTTCCTCCTGAATCCAAACTGATCTTCCCCGAGGTCAGCTTCTACCAGCTTTTCCATTCTCCTGTAGATAATTCGTGTTAAAATTTTGCAACCATGACTTATCAAACTGATGGTTCTGTAATTTTCACACCTGTCTGCGCCTGATTTCTTTGGAATGGGGATTATTACATTTTTCTTGAAGTCTGAAGGTATTTCGCCTGTCTCATACATCCTACACACCAGTTGAAATAGTCTTGTCATGGCTGGCTCTCCCAGAGATTTTAATAGCTCTGAGGGTATGTCATCTACTCCTGGGGCCTTGTTCCGACCTAGGTCTTTCAAGGCTCTGTCAAATTCATCTCTCAGTATAGTATCTCCTATTTCATCTTGATCTACTTCCTCTTCCCTTCCTACAACATCGTCTTTCAGTTCATTTCCTTTGTAGAGCTGCTCTATGTACTCTTTCCACCTTTCAGCTTTCCCTTCTTTGCTGACAACTGGTTTCCCATCCGAGTTCTTGATATTCGTAGAGTTGGTTTTCTTGTCCCCAAATGTCTCTTTTATTTTCCTGTAGGCGGTATCTACTTTTCCCCTTCTTATACATTCTTCTACAGATTTGCATTTGGCTTCTAGCCACTCCTGCTTAGCCATTTTGCACTTCCTATCAATCTCATTTCTTAGTCGTCTGTACTCCATTTTGCCTATTTCATTTACTGCATTTTTATATTTTCTCCTTTCATCTATTAAATTTAGTATTTCCTGTGATATCCAAGGATTTTTTGTTGGTCTTGCCTTCCTACCTATTTTGTCCTCTGCTGCCTTCACTATTTCATCTCTCAATGCTACCCATTCCTCTTCTACTGTTTTATTTCCCCCTGTTTCTGTCAATTGTTGCCTAAATCTCCCTCTGAAATTCTCCAGAACTTCACTTTCCTTCAATTTATCTAAGTCCCATCTCCTTATTTTCCTACCTTTCTGCAGTTTTTTCAGTTTCAGCCTACAGTTCATGACTAACAAGTTATGGTCAGAGTCTATATCTGCCCCTGGGTATGTCTTGCAGTTTAGAACCTGGTTCCGGAATCTATGTCTTACTATTATAAAATCTATCTGATACCTTCCGGTGTCTCCTGGTCTCTTCCACGTATACAACTTTCTTTTGTGATTCTTAAACCACGTGTTTGTTATGATTAAATCGTGTTCCGCGCAAAATTCTACCAAGCGACTTCCTCTTTCATTCCTCCTGCCCAGTCCATATTCACCTACTATTTTTCCTTCTCTTCCTTTTCCTACTACCGAATTCCAGTCTCCCATCACAATTAAGTTTTCCTCTCCCTTAATTGTCTGAATAATTTCCTTTAGCTCATCA
Organism: Locusta migratoria; assembly: GCA_026315105.1. Taxonomy (NCBI): domain Eukaryota; kingdom Metazoa; phylum Arthropoda; class Insecta; order Orthoptera; family Acrididae; genus Locusta; species Locusta migratoria. Next base: position 272,435,627 of record CM048744.1, on the reverse strand, counting down.
TATATTTCTTCGATCTCCTCATCATCGTAGAGCTAGTTGGCATATAATGAATATTAAATAATAACAGCTGCTGGATCAGAATGTGACGTCTGTTCTTTCCGAACAGACGCCACATGTATATATATATATATATAATATGCCGGTGACGGGCAATGATCCTATCGTTAGTTGGGAGGGGTGGGCAAGTTTGAAGCCCTTACTCTTACGGGAATTAGTTAAACTACGAGTTTGAGTACTATGGGCAGGGCGAAGCTGGGAATTTGTATCTGACGGGAGGCGTGCATGGGTAGTCCTTGCAGGTGCGGTGATCACTGTGTCCCCAGTGGTGTAGGGGTCAGCGCAACTGCCTAGAAAGCAGGAGACCCGGGTTCGAATCCCGGCTGGGTACACATTTTCAGCTTTGCCCAATAGCAGTTGAAGTCATATATTCTATGAATATTAAATAATAACAGCTGCTGGATCAGAATGTGACGTCTGTTCTTTCCGAACAGACGCCACATGTATATATAGTTCATAAGTAGTTTGTAAGTTTAGGGACTGATAACCCCGTAGTTAAGTCCCATAGACTATACAAACATTTGAACATTTTTTGATTTTGAAGACTCGCCTGCAGCTAATCGTCCATCTCTTCATTCAGCGCACCACAGATCACATATTAAAGGAATGATCGGTGCACATTAATTGCGTGCTCAGCCGCTAGGCGGCAGCTCTGCTTCAGCAGCAGTAGACACTCAGGGTTCGTTCAAGCAGCTAGAAGCTAGTTCTCAGATACCAGCAAACTGCGCATGTGCAGAGCTGCTGCTGATACTCGATAACAGATCTTCCAGGGCCGGATCTAGGGGGCGGGGGCAAAGGGGGCAGAATTTAGAGGGCGGCAAATTTTGACCTTTTTTTTTTTTTTTTTTTTTTTTTTTACAGCATGTATCTTTCTGGTATAATTTAATAAAATCGACACAGAATTATCAGAAGTAAAATGACTGCAAGAAATACCGAAATCATTCGCCCTTACTCTTACGGGAATTAGTTAAATTACGAGTTTGAGTACTATGGGCAGGGCGAAGCTGGGAATTTTTATCTGACGGGAGGCGTGCGTGGGTAGTCCTTGCAGGTGCGGTGATCACTGGGTCCCCAGTGGTGTAGGGGTCAGCGGAACTGCCTAGAAAGCAGGAGACCGGGGTTCGAATCCCGGCTGTGTACACATTTTCAGCTTTGGCCAATCGCAGTTGATGTCATATATTCTATGAATATTGAATCTCATTATATTATTAATGCTGTCCTTTTTCTAGCTAAGCAAGGAAGTCCTTTTAGAGGAACAAAAGAAGATGGTGATTTTGGTGATCCACATAGCGGCAAATTTCTAAATACAATTGATCTCATATCATACTATAGTGTCCTCCTTCGTCTGCGTATTGAACGCCACAAGAAAGACCAGATTAGCTATTTTTACAAAAATATACAAGATGAGTTCCGTGACTTGATTTCTGACAAAATAAAACAAGATATAATTAAAGATATTTTAGCTTCTAAATACTTTTCACTGATGTTTGACTGCACTCCAAATATCAGCCACAATGCGCAGATGACACAAGTAATTCGATATGTCAAATCGAATGACTCAGAGGTTGTGGAAAGTTTTACTGGCTTTTTTACAGTTACAGACAAAACAGAATAAGGTCTTAGTCAAGAGATACTGCAAAAATTGGAACAAGATGGGTTGAACATTAAGTACTGCAGGGGGCAGTCTCATGACAATGGGGCAAACAGGGCTGGAAAGTACAAAGCGGTCCAGTCAAGTATACTTCAGAAGAATGAACTGGCCTATTTCGTACCATGCGCTGCTCACTCTTTAAATTTAGTGGGATCAAATTCAGCAGACATCCAGTAAGACTAGGTGATCTGCGAGAGTAGATGCGGTTGAAGCTGTTCACAAGCTTTTTCATAAAGTTTTGAAGGCACTGGAAGAAACTGAAACTTATAAATTGTCAACACCAGAAACAGAATCAGAGACAAGATCTATTTTAAAAAATACGAGAAAACTCAGATTCATTACTTTAACTTGTTTCTGGTATGCAATATTAAAATAAATTACTCATGTTAATCAGTTTCTGCGAAGTTAATACTTTAAAATTGATAAAGCTGTTCGAAACATTCAAGGACTTTTGGGCTTTCTCAAAACTTCCCGTGATTCTTGTACCTCTGAAGCTATTTCTGAGGCCAAAGTACTATGAGAAGATAATGAGGTATCAACGGTATTCTCCGAAAAAAGGATTCGATGAAAATGGCCGATGAGCTTTGTGAGGATGAAGTATCCAACATTCACAGAAAAAATAAGGAATAATTGACAGAGCTTAGTACCAGGTGTACCGCACTTGAGAAAATTGGTGCAATAATTACTTTTCCGTGTGCTGTGCAAATTCGAGAAATGGAAGTGGAGGACTTGAAAGCCAAAGCAGCGGAACTGGCAGAAGATCTTAGCGCGGAAGAACTTGAAGTTGAAAGTTTCAGGCAACATGCGCTGGCAGTAGAGAGAGCCTTGCAAGATTCCACTGAGTCATCAACATTAAGTTTAATTTATAAAAATAAATTGGTAGAGGGGTATCCCAACCTTACTATACCGTTAAAATATATCTTACCATTCTAGTTTTTGTTTCGTCTGGAGAAAGAAGTTTCAGCAAGCTGAAACTAATTAAATACACTTGAAATGCTTCTCTAAACTATGATGATATCAAAAACAGTTTTACAGCAAAAAAGCTCGAAAAGCGAAATTTTGAATGGACTTTGTACGATGAGTAATCTTGTAATACTTTTGTTTGTATTCAAATTGTTCTGTTTTCCTTTGATCTTAATACAGTGAATAAAATAAGTTCATGTAGTGAGATTGTGACATTTATTTAGAAATATGTAACCCAATTAGCGTCAAAAAGTCGATCTTACAGGCGGGGGGGAGGGGGGGTTGATAGAAGGGGCGGCAAATTTAAGCTTGCTCCCCCCCCCCCCCTTGGCAAATGTCCTAGATCCGGCCCTGGCTCTTCCCATGCGCATTTTTCTGGCACTGGTAGCTGCTTGAAAGAACATTCACTGTAGTCTGCTTTCCTTCTCAAAAGCTGCACCTGACCGTTTTTTAATGGATTTATCAAAGCCACGTCACCCTCGGTAGCGTTTCTTACAATTAAATATCAATCAATGACACAGTGGCTTTAAAAACTGTCACAGATTGTAAAAGAAGTCATAATTGTCCACTGACTAAAGCTATCCAATAGCGATGTTTAGTATGGAGTATGGCCGGGTGGTTAACGGAGAGCAGGAATTTAAATTCAGTGATCGTTGGTTCGAACCCTGGTATGCGTTAATATTTTTTCTCTCAGTTTCCTGTATGTAACAGATTCTGGGACCAGAAATGACATTCATATTCTTACTTATCACAAATATTTATCCATTTATTCCGAATATGTCGGGACTTCCGAGATCGTGGTGAATGAAAACCTAACAATAGAACTTAAATAATAATTCATCACATGTCATAAATACATCCTCTTTATTTCTGAAAGTAATGTGATAATATTGAACTGAAAGGAAACAGCCACTTTTCTGTCTAAATCAGAAATCCGAGCAGCTAATTTGCAGATGCCGTTTTCAATCTATCCAGCAAAACCGTATCTGGCCCTGACATATACACATGACAGCGAAAGACGGTTTCCGAAATTCATTTTTCGTGTTTCGGAAGTTGGGTCGCACGTAGAAGAAGCAAGTATTACTGTGTGAGTTAGGCATTGTTCTCTGTGGTGTTACTCTGTTGTACATCTTCGTAGTTCCTAATGTTTCCTTTTCTTGCGATGAGTGTACTCAATTTCTGCAGTCAGGATCAACATTAAACATACGAGGATTTCAGTTTCGTTTACAAACTACATTTTAGCGATACTTTATTTATGTCGTCGTCCCCCTAAATTCTATAAATCAGAGTTGGGCAATGAGCGAACTGCGCTTTCTGGCCGGCCGCGGTGGCCGAGGAGACTGAGGCGCTCCAGTCACGGTCTGCACGGCCACTACGGTCGGGGGTTCGAATCCCCCTTCGGGCATGGATATTTGTGCCGTCCTAGTTTGTAAGTAGTTCATAAGTAGTTTGTAAGTTTAGGGACTGATGACCCCGTAGTTAAATCCCATAAACTATAAAAAGAAAGAAAGAAAAGAAAGATGCACTTTCTGAGCCGCCTGCCTGAGCGGGAGCAGAGCCACGAGCAGCTGGCGTCCAACATGTAGTTCCTGCTGAAAATACTAGATGGCGTTATGCGCAGCCACGTAGCCACGTAGCCGTAGCGCTAACGTAGCCGCAGAAATGCACCTGGCTGAGTGCGTTATAAAATAACTTATAAAGAAAACAGTGCAAACACCTTTTTGGTGTCGCACAAGTATGAAGTGTGCGCCACATATTTTCGCCGCGTGCCACCATGCACGCACGGCGCGGCGTTCTTACGACGTCAGCCACGAGCGCTCTCTGCCGCAACTCCGCTCGTGGCCACGACTGCTGCATCGGCCACTTGGGAATCAGATAGGCACTAGTTAAGACTTGGCTATCGGATAGGCACTAGCAATCATCAGTAGGCAGGCCTCTATCTAAACTATGTATCAGCATTCTGCAGTAGAACTATGTAAAAGTTAAGTATTACCAAGACTCCAAGAAATATATATCTTGTTCTAATTTAGCCTAGTGTTCTAGTTTCTGCAGTCCCACTGGCTGCTCACAGGTACGGACCTGCACAAGCGTGCATCCTATTTTCCTGTGTCGGTCTCTCTCCACTCGGCCACCGACACCCAGAACATCCGGCGGAAACGAGACACAAAAGTGGCGACGAAGCTGGGACACAAAAACCTTAGTATCCAACTCGAATGAACGAATTCCACTGCTAGAACTATCTCCTGAAAAATGCTATTATGTTTATAAGTAAGTAACTTATAAACATAATACTGGAAACTCTTCTCTAAAACGTCCAGCGCGTGCAGTCGAGCCGGCAAATATCTTATAAAGATAAGAGCGATTTTTGTCTTGTTTCAGAAGACACCGCTAACAGTGCCATCTGTTAGTTAGAATTTTGTACTTCAGGGTTTTCGTTATAATCTATGATATTACGTTATAGTACAGTACGCTGTTGAGTTGAAATGGCTTGTCAAATCGGCGCGGTAAAGCGGCGTTCTATTTTCCGGTTCAGCTATAGTTGGGAGTTTGATTACTTGTTCACTGAAAACGAAGGAGGATCAAAATGTTTGGTATGTGCTAAAATACTAGGCATAAAAAAGTACAATTTAGAACGCCACTATACAACACATCACTTCAACCAGTATGGAAGTGTAGAAGGTGAGTGCGACTTAATCTTCTTAATAATCTACGCGAGGAAAGAAGTAAAGTAGAGGTATGTATTATAATGCTGTACCTACTTACGAGATAACTTAATCACTGTGTTTTGTTTAATAAAACCAATTTTCCTTTGAAATAACAACTCTGTTAATTTCTTAAACAGAAATGTGATGCCTCATCCTCCGATGCAGCTGTTCGTGCTAGTTACAGAATAGCTTTGCTTGTAGCCCGTATTTCCCGACCATTTAGTGACGGTGAATTTGTGAAGTAGAGTTCGGAAGACGAACTATGTCCACAGTTATCACGTTCTTTCGCAAGTTTGAGTCTGTCGCGGCGTTCTATAACTCGCTGTATCGAACGTTTGTCAGGTGCGCCAGCAAGCATACAGACCTCTAGCTGCAACTTGGATAACTACCGGACGAGCGCGAACGCTGCTCTTTTTTCAGCCTGAGCCGGAGCGCTGCTGAAAATGTTCAAACGTTTGTTAAGCTTATGGGACTTAATTACCGGGTCATCAGTCCCTAAACTTACAAAGTACTTATGAACTACTTACGAACTAGGACGGCACAAATATCCATGCTCGAGGGCGGATTCGACCCCCCGACTGTAGTGGCCGTGCAGTCTGTGACTGGAGCGCCTCAGTTCCCTACGTCACCGCGGCCGGCGGAGCGCTGCTCATTGAGCCGATTTGTGTCCACCTTTGCTACCATATGTATTTATATTAGTGAAAGGGGGTCGCGCAAAACTGTACGCTATAGCCGGCCGCGGTGGCCGAGGGGACAGAGGCGCTTCTGTCACGGTCTGCACGGCCACTACGGTCGGGGGTTCGAATCCCCCCTCGGGCATGGATATTTGTGCCGTCCTAGTTCGTAAGTAGTTCATAAGTAGTTTGTAAGTTTAGGGACTGATGACCCCGTAGTGAAGTCCCATAAGCTTTAAAATCATTTGATTTTTTTTATTATTTTTTTTTTATTTTTTTTTTATTATTTATTTTTTTTTTTTTGTAAGCTATAAAAGGGTGTCGCCATGAGGAGAAGTTTGGAAAGCACTGGCCCTTGGGAGTGATGACCAAAATCAGTGGCGGCGCTAGGCGTCGGGGACGTCGGCCACCGCCGACGGCCTCGCACCTGTGGGGGCCTCGCAAAACATTGTTAAAATTTTGTTTTGTTTCTTCTTTTTTTTTATTTGATGTTTAACGGCGCTTTCCCACTGCTAGGTTATATAGCGACGACCCACATCTAATTTACACTAGCTTAACCAATGGACGAAAACAACATTCGTACCCAAGGGTGGGATTCGACCCCCGGCGAGAGCTATCTCGCTCACCGTGGTATGATGCCTTAGTGCGCTCGGGCATTTCCGTATGAGTGCAGTAGTGATGCAATTTTTAGTTAAAACTTATATAACAATTGCTTCAGTACATTTTAGAAAACGATTTGGAAGAATTATATCGAAATGTTTATATAACAATCAGAATCATCCCCCGTTCCAGTCAGTACAGCTTCGGCCGAGAGAAGCTTCACAAAGTTAAATGATTAAGACTAACTTGAAAAGCAAATGATCCAAGAAAGACTATCTGCGTTGTCAGTACTATCAACTGAAGCCGAAATAGCTAATATTAAGATGTGGTCTTAAAAAATTCAGTGAGACGAAAAGGTGAAAACTTCCTCTAATTTGTGTTTGTTTATTGTAATTTTTGTCATTGCAATACTACTCGTATATTATACTAATAGAATTTTAGTATAATGATTATTGATGTATAACTCAGCTCGTTTAACATTTTCTTCATTAATGAAAAAATGAAAGGAGCCTCGCAAAGACGAGTTCGCCGACGCCCAGTTTTCGTCTAGCGTCGCCACTGACCAACATAGTGAAGTCCCTTGTATTTACAGACGTTTTTATGGCTTCGTGTGCGGCGGTTTCGTGGTTCGTAGGAAACGTAAGCGACTAATTTGATATGGAGGATGGGATGGGCGCCACTCGGCGAAGAGCTGCCGGCAGGAGAAGACGTGGCCTCGTTAGAGGCGCCAGGTGCGGCCATTAAGGCGGGTAGCGGCTGATGAGCTGCCGCCGCCTGCCGCCTGCTGCTAACAACTGCCGCTGCCTCTGCCGCTAACAGCCTGAGCGGCGCCGGCGCGGCTCTCCGTATCTGCAGCCCCAAACTGACAACACGCGACAGGGCGCACGATTCGCGGAAACGAGGGATCGTAGGACACAGAACGATGTTCCTGTGGCTGCCGTTGTGTCGGCCCTCGCGGACGAAATAGAGGGCCTGCGGCAGTGGCGGCGCGTCCTATGTGCTCACTGGTTCAGTTAACCCCTGGAGTAAAGCTCGTCGTTAAAAAAAAGTAAATGTAGACTGAAAATAAAATCCGTGGTAAGTGCCAAAAAGGAAAAATTTTCTTTTAATGTGAAAATGTGGGCTACACGCCTAACACTACTTAGTAAAAATCGGGCTGTCTGTTATTCGATGTGAAAGTAGTTCTAATGTTTCTCACAAGAATGCCCGACGATCAATGTGTCACCTGTTGTGAAGTAAAATCTGGGCTACGTGCCAGTGGCCAGAGGTGCCCGTGAGCTTTGTTATTACTGTTTGCGTTGAGGTTTCACCCTGTAGCAAGCAGTAACTAGTCATTTTGTGCTTTTTATGCAATAGAAATGGTAAATAAACTTAGAGCAGAAGGGAAGCCCTACAAGAACAGCTGGAATGTGACAGTGCCTGAGAAACAACCTCCATCTGTTATGGGAGGTTTAAATACCTCTACAACATCATAGACCTAGGTTGTCGTTTAAAAATAGCTCAAAGTTGTATTCCTTCGGCTTTTAATGTCTCAGTTGTTTGTATATGCGTTTCTGTTCTGAGTGCAAAGTTGTGAAAAACAGGTTATTAGACGCAGTGTTTACACTCCTAATGGCCTTCTTTTATGTACGTTTCATGCCGATGCTCATATCTATGCAGAAGAATTACCTTCAAAGAAAATCTAAACATCTTCAATCATTTTTATGAACTAGGAGATAACGTCAAGCAAAATTCGTATCTAATGAGAAACACGGCGCTTATCGCTGCGGCGTGGGCTACTTCCGAAACTCCAATCGGCAACATTCTCCTACGAATGCGAAAATATATTGCTGACTCCCACATACATAGGTAGAAATGATCACCAGAATGAAATACGAGAAATCAGAGCTCGAACGGAGAGACTCAGGTGTTCTTTCTTCCCGCGCGCTATTCGAGGATGGAATGGGAGATGAATAGTTCAACGGTGGTTCGATGAACCCTCTGCCAGGCACTTAAGTGTGATTTGCAGAGTATCCCTTGTAGATGTAGATGTAGAAGAATAGCCGTGTGGTTAGTGGCATCGCGCTGCGCTGTCGAAGGTAGTAGCTTCGAGACTGACTGCAAGCAATTTCTTTTTAACCCAGTCGTCTTTTCTTTAATCGATACGGGAATGACATTGACTTTCGTATTGTTACTTATAACATATCTTCGAACCTTTTTGCAAATGTGTCACGAGTTTGAGGGTAAATTACATTTATGTTCTTCGTTGTAACAAATATCTAACTGTTTGAATAGATGTCGCGGAGAGCAGCCTTTGCGCATGTGTAAGGTTAGGAGCGGGTGCTGCTTACAGTGTCACGTCCCCTGAAGGTAGCCAGTCTCTTCATCGTAACAGATTTATTTCGTTACAGTCACTTAACAGTGTAATCAGTTACTTACTGTGTTTTGTTGTGCAAGTGCTCATTCATATTTCTTCGTGTTTATTATCAAAGGAAAATGAACAACGTTCAGTATCTTTTTGAAACAAGTTACTCAGCTTTAAGATTGCAACAAAAGTGAAGAAGCTTGTTAAGCCGACGCCTCAGCTCCAGTTGATGCAAGCGCAAACAAGTCGAGGTAAGACATTCTGCAGATCTTTTAACAAAAATACATCTATGACAGGGTTGAGGTGGGGTGGGGGCGGAGGGACTAACCGGGGCGATTTTCCTCAGCGCCACTCGTAGAGATGCACCAAATTGTCTCTCTGGACGCTGTTCGTGGCATAGGCGCCAGAACATCGACGCGCCCACTAAGAGGGGCTGGGGAGGGGAGGGCGCCACTCTCAAGGTCCTGCACTGAAAGAAGTGAACCTCAGGACAACCTAAGCTCCAGCCGCCTCTGGCCTAATGTGAGCCGTAGAACTTGGATGACATATAAAATTTCAGGTCCGGCGAGGTACGAGCTTCGGTAATCCGTGCAGGTGTTCCAGGGTGTCATAGAGGTTTACCCACAGACAAATATATACAGACGGGAAACCTCCGTAAGGGCCCGGTGCTACGCTCAGGGGTGCGGGGAGGGAAGGTTCCGTAAGACGTCTCATGATGGCGCTGCGGTCAGAAGCAGCCCTTTAAACTGGCCAGAGCAGGCGGCAGGTAGCGGCTATCCCCACCACCACCTCCCCTCAAACGCCCGCACGCCGGACACAGCCGTGGCCTCCCCTCAGCCTCCCCTCTACGCTACCCTCAGAAGCGCCTCTAGTGTGGTCTACCGGTACTAAGCTGGGGAACCGCCTGACACCTGCTAGCATCTTACGGAACTACGCAGGGAGCGTAGGACAGTGGTTTAGAGGGGGCTGCTTCTCTGTACATGTGGTTTAGCACAAAGGTCTTGGAGACGTTCCCTCCTCCCTCTCTCCCTCTGCATAGTGATCAGTAGGTCCCGGATTCGAGTCTCGGCCTGGCGCAACTTTTCATTTGCCCATGTTTCATGATTACGTCACCGACGAACATCTGAGTCTATAAACACTTCACTTAAAATCTATATCAAGAACAGCTTGTAACACTATAAGTCACCCTACTCAGTTTAAATGGTATTAAATTTCGTTGATTTCATAATAACTCACGAGATAGCACAGGCGGTGGGATTTGATGACTATAGGCGCAAATAGTCTTAATTTTTGTGTAAGACAAGTTCGAAGTTCTCTATCTCGTATCTGCAATAAAGATACCGTTGTCAATTTAAGGACATTCGGGTTTTAAAGAATCTCGAACTCAAATGTGAACGCTGACACCAAAATTCACTCTAGGGAAATCTTCTTAAAACTAGTGACACGGTTTCACAGTTCTTTGCACTCACATATATCTGCACCCAAGTATCTCAAAACACCAACTGCCACGTTAGTCGTTCGCTTTTATAAAACTTATAAAATTATAGGTCTTAACTCTGAAATTTCAGACGAAGATTTTTCACAACTATAGATTATACACAAAATTACGAACATAGCCTCTGTGGCTCAAATGAACTAAATTACGTATGCAGATATAATTAAACATTGCACTTAAGTGTTCAGCAAATTCCTCAAGGTGTTTGTTTTGAAAGTTGTAGTGTGTATTAAGATAATAAATAGAGTCGAAATTATCAAATGAATCGGCATCAAACCACCATTTGTTAAGTACTGAATTACTACATATAATTTTCTTTTGGCTCCGTTTGAAGATCTCAGTAGGTGCGTATTGCCTTATTTATACAGCTACATAACGTTTAAAAAGTGTAATATCTGCAATAAATTTAAATTACGTGTTCATCATTCTGAAATAGTTTATCTCTAAATAATTTGTCTGCAAAGTTTGTGCCAATGCACAGCCAGATAATGTAAAATTTATAATTATTCCAAAAACTTTGAAAGCTTCAAAAATCACGTGTCTTATCATTTTATAATCTGGTTTTGAGTACTTTGAGGATTCAGATTTTACGTATAGTTTCGGTAAATTCAGTAAGGATTCCTGAACTAACCTTGTATTCGAGTGGGTGTCATATTCTTCGGTAAAATGACTATACAAAGCAGTAAATAACACTTAAAAAAAAGTTCAAATGTTTGTAGAGCGTATGGGACTTGACTACGTGGTCATCAGTCCCTAAACTTACAAACTACTTATGAACTACTTACGAAGGGGGGATTCGAACCCCCGACCGTAGTAGCCGTGCAGACCGTGACTGGCGCACCGCAGACCGCTTGGCCACCGCGGTCGGCAATAATACTTCATATATCTTGTTATCATAATTTATTTTATTATATGGTACTAAGAGAAACGATCATTGTTGAAGTTTGAAAAACACAAAATAGATTTATCCAATGAAATATAACAAGCACTTCACATAAACACGATCCTTAGCCATAATATATAAAAATTCTATTTTAACGCCGAAACTGACAGAAGCAATTGCAAATTGCTCATTGATACAAAAAGTATACAAAATTGACCTACTATATTTTATATGACGCTAGAAAGGTAAAGAGACAGAAAAAATGATCTGAATTCCGTTTTCAGCAAAATTACTTCAAACAACGAATATCCACTTTTGAAATATATAAATTAAGTTCTATAATTATAGTTAAAAAGAAATATGATTTACAAATCTGTTCTCTAGGCTTATTTCTTTATCTTATAAATACTGCACTACAGAAAAAAATATGGAATATATTTCTTATGTAATTTATGTAATGTATTTGGTGACTTCCAATATTAGTTTAAATGTTAGGAAGTCCTTTCTAAAAGCATTGGTCTGGATTGTAGCGTTGTATGGGAGTGAAACGTGGACGAAAAGATGATAGAAGCTTTCTAAATGTGGTGCTACAGACGAATGGTGAAGATTAGATGGATAGATGACGAAACTAATGAGGAGGTGCTTAATAGAATTAGAGAGGAAACGAGTTTCTGGCATATCCTGTCTAAGAGAAAGGGATAGGTGGGTGGGACACATTCTGAGACATCAAGGAATCTTCTACTTAGCATTAGAAGGAAGTGTGTGGGGTAAAAATCGTAGAGGGAGACCGAGAGACGAATTCAATGAGGAGATTTAAAAGGATGTAGGTTGCCGTTCGTATTCTCATATGAATAGTCTTGCACAGGACAGGGTAGCGTGGAGAGTTGCATCAAACCAGTCTGAGGACTGAAGACCACAACATCAACAACTTGTAATTTATCAATGAAAACTCGTAATTGACAAGCGTAGTGAAGAAAGCACACAGTTCTTCAGATTTACTACATCAATAGAAACGTTATTTCAAAATTCGCATTTTACGCGTAAGCCATGAATACATTACAGTAACGAAAGTCTTTTACAAACTCGAATAAATATATTTCTCTGCGTTTCGAGACTAGTTATCTCTGTTATAGCTTCATGTGAGAAAAACAATATAATCGCACGACTGATCTTGGAGATGATCCATGATCTTTGACTTCGAAAGCAGTATAAACACGTCTGTGTTTCGTTACGAATGTGGTGGACATATGTAAAGTAATGCTCTGTAAAGAGTTGTTACGTCAAGTAAAACAAATGTACTTTTTGAGGAAAGAGTAATTACTGTAATAATGTGCGGGAGAAATAGATTTAACTGGTATCTATGGCCTTGACTTACCATTCACGCAAGATCAACCAACTGCTCCATTCTTTAAAGGTCCACAAAATTACTCGGGTTCTGCTCCCCGAGGCTGCTATAAATAAAAGCTAAGTAAGACTTTTATAGCAGTGACGGGCGCTCAAAGACGAAGTCCATTCGACACAGTATTGCGCATGCGCAAATCGTGTGCTGCGGCTCACAGAGATGCCCTTGAGACGTACGACACCAAGAATCGATTCTCGACTTTTCGCAATTTCAATCTGTAGTTTTCTTTCAATGTCGCTATTTATGGTAATACAATATAGAATCTGCATTAAAATGTAAATATGTTCAAACACTAGAAACTTTACTCAAAATATAAATATTCTTATGCTCATGAGCCTTACTCCTACTGTAAGTCGTTAAAACGAAATCCATACTACATTAAAAATAAGATTTACCAATATCCTTCTTATCAACTGTACAGACATTAAATGTACTTTATTACTTGTCGTGATTAACAGTACACCGCGCGGAAGTGACTGTGCGGTATAAAGTGCCTTGTTTTGGAGTGTGAGTCTGCTCCCTCGGAGGTTCGAGCCCTACCTCGGGTATGGGTGTATATGTTGTCCACCGCAGTCTGGTCTCTTACCTTTACAAACATTTGATTCGATTGACTTTACAAGAACCATGTTGGCGTAAACGAATATTTGACAGCCACGGCCAGAGAAGAGGTTCAACATATACATAGATACTCTGCAAATCACATTTAAGTGCCTGGCAGAGGGTTCAATAACAACTTTCATAACCTTTCTCTACTGTTCCATTCTCTAATGGCACTCGGGAAGAAAGAACATTGCTTTTTCTTATTTCATTGGTATGGTCATGACTCCCTATGTAGGTGGGTGCTAGCAAAATATTTTCACATTCAAAAGTAAACGTCAGTGATTGAAATTTCTCAAATAGAACTCGCCGCAACGAATAACGTCGTTCTTTTAATGATATCCACGTGAAATCGTGCAATATTTCCGTGGCGCTTCCTCCCCCCCCCCTCCCCCCTATGTAACGTTATAAAACAAAACGAGCTGTCCTTGTCTGAACCTTCTCAATGTCTTCCGTCACTCCCACCTGGCGACGATCCCACACTGGGCAACAGTACTCCAGGACGCACAAATGTGATGTAGGCTCTCTCCTTGGTGAAGCTGTTGCATCTTCGAAGCGTTATGACAATGAAACGTAACCTTTGGTTCGCCTTGCCCACATTATTTTCTACGTGTTCTCTCCAGTCTAAGTTGTTCGTAATTGTAACTTTTAACTACTTCCTAGAATTTACGACCTTAAGGTTTGACTGATTTATCGTGTAATTGAAGTTCAGTTGACTTCTTTTAGTGGTCATGTATATTACTACACATTTTTCATTATTTAGTGTTAATTGCCAATTTTCGCACAATGTAGAAATGTTGTCTAAATCGCTTTGCAGTTGCCTTTGATGCTCTGTTGACTTCACTAACCGATAACGACAGCATCATCCGCGAACAGTCTAAGGGAGCCTATTCAGAATGTCTCCTAAATCGTTTATAAACTCAAAGAACGCTTCCCCTGGGGAACGCCACATATCACTTCTGTTTTACTCGATGACTTACCGTCAATTACTACGAACTGTGTCCTTTCTGATAGAAAATCGTGAATATAATCACACAATTGGGGCGATATTCCATAAGCATACAATTTCATTAGAAGCCGCTTGTGACGCCTTCCGGAAATCCAGAAATATCGAATCGTTTTTAGATCCCTTGTCGATGGCATTTAGCACTTCATCTGAATAAAGGGCAAGCTGTGTTTTGCAAGAGCGATACTTTCTGAATCCGTGTTGTTGACTATTGATTAATAGGTCGATTTCTTTGAGGTGGTTAATAATGTTGGAAGAAAGTACATGTTCCAAAATCATACTGCAAATCGACGTCAATGAGATGGGCCTGTAATTTTGGGGATGGATCACTCCTATTGCCTTTCTTGAATATTGGAGTGACCTGGGCAACTTTCTAGTCTGTGGGTACGGATCTTTCGCTAAGTGGTCTGTTGTATATGATAGTTAAGTATGTACCTACTCTAAGAGGAATCTAGTTGGTATACAACTGGCCCGGAAGATTGGTTTTAGTTAGTGAGTTGTTTTACTACTCCAGGAACATCTAAATTTCGCATGCTGAGAGCTGTTCTTGGTTCGAATTCTGGAGTGTTCATTTAGTCTTCTTTGCTGAACAAAATTCGAAAAATCAGTTCAGCAATTCTGCTTTAGCAGTACTGTCATCGGTAGTATTGCCATTGCTATCGCGTAGTGAAGGTATTGTTTGTGTTTTGCCGCTACTGTACTTCACATATGACGAGAATTTCTTTGAATTTTCTGCCAGATTACGAAACAGGATTTCGTTGTAGAAACTATTATAAAATCCTCACATTTAAGTCCGCGCTAGATTGCAAGTTTCTGTAAAAGATTGCCAGTCTTGGGGATTTTGTGTCATGAAGTTTTGCATCCGTTTTTCTTTGGTTCTGCAACAGTGATCTGACTTCTTTTGTGTACCACGGACGGGGGGGGGGGAGGGGGCAGCCCCCTACTTTATTACTTTATTTGGTATAAATCTTTCGATTGATACTGATTTTATGTTTTGAAAGTCACAACTGATCTACACACGCATTTTTAGTTTTGAACGACTGGAGACTATCACTCAGGAAAGCGTGAAGCGAATTATTACCTGCTCTTTTGAATAGATATATTTTTCGTTTATTTTTGGTGCATTTGGGAATTTCGATATTCAGTCCCGCTACTACAAGACTATGTTTGCTAATCCCTGTATCTGTTTTGATGGTCGTAACTAGCTCAGTGTTATTTGTTGCTAGGAGATCAAAGGTATTTTCGCAACCATTTACTATTACAGTGGGTTCATGAGCTAATTGTTCGAAGTAGTTTTCAGAAAAATGTTCAAATGTTTGTATAGTCTATGGGACTTAACTACGGCGTCATCAGTCCCTAAACTTACAAACTACTTATGAACTACTTACGAACTAGGACGGCACAAATATCCATGCCCGAGGGGGGATTCGAACCCCCGACCGGAGTGGCCGTGAAGACCGTGAGTGGAGCGCCTTAGTCCCCCGCGGCCGGCAGTTTTCAGAAAGAGCATTCAGAACTAGTGCGGACGACGTTTTATATTTGCCGCCGGTTTTGAATACGTATTTACGTCAACATATCGAGGATAAATAAAGGCGCAACCGACTATAACAGTATGCTTCGGGTACCTGTTTGAAACGTGATGCAAGCTTTCTTTGAACATTTCGGCAATTGCATCGTGTGAGTCAGGGGGCCAATAAAGAGGTGCAATTATTAATTTATTCCGGTTATGTTTAGGGGAACAGCCCACTCCTCCCTCTTACAGAACTGGTAGCCTACCCCCAAGATTTTTGCATGTGTTGAAAGACGATCGCCTGTCTTCTTCCAAATATATTTTATAAAGTTGTAATTTATTTGATGTCGCTAGATTAGCATTTTGTTAAATTAGAACCCCACTCTTTTCATGGCATGATCAATAGGATTTTTATTTCACGTTTTAAAATATTAGTTTCTGAAATGTTAGTTAATATTGCTAGGATTTTGTTATTTTAATAATTTATTATTGTCCCTGTGAGAATGTGTACTTGTTTTACTTTTAAGTGGATGTGAGAGAATCTAATGGCTGTCTGAATGTGGGTAGTGATAGCTCACTTTGCATGGTTATCTCTAGCTCAGAGTCGATAGTTAGTCGTTACCAACCCCTGCTCCTGATGCAACCAAAGAGGTTTCTACACCCTTTGGTTACAAGTATTCGGGCCTTGTCCAGGGCGAGTCTCGAGATCTTCTCTCCCCACCACCGCTGGTTTCTTGGATTTCCCAGTTTCTGGTAGCTTTTTTGTGGCTTCTGACCACTCGGTGGTCAGTTTGTGCTGGGTCGTGGAGAGGTAAGGTTGGTTCTGCTCTTGTGTCTGCAAAGATGGTAGCGATTCGATGTCTAGCATGTTTAACTTAGACTCTTGAACTTAGATTCATTTTTTGGGTCGGCCGCGGTGGCCGAGGAGACTGAGGCGCTCCAGTCACGGTCTGCACGGCCACTATGGTCAGGGGTTCGAATCCTCCCTCGGGCATGGATATTTGTGCCATCCTTAGTCTTAGCTAGTTCATAAGTAGTTTGTAAGCTTAGGGACTGATGACCCCGTAGTTAAGTCCCATAAGTTCTACAAACATTTAAACATTTGAACATTTTTTGGAATACTCCTTCGGATCATGTGTGGAAAAGCGTTGTAGTTTTTTAATCCAGTGATTTCCAACGGCTAAAGATGGTGTATGTATTACTAGTTGCAGTTTGATAACGGCCTGGTATACTCAAACCTTTTGTGATTATGTGGCGGTGTACGAACTATGTGTAAATTCTTTCTAGCTTTGTGGGGCCCGGTTTCTAACAGACGATATGTTCATTTTTGTAGAGTGCATGTTAAAATCTTCAATGCTGGGCATCATCAGTATTAACTTATGTA
The DNA here is from genome assembly GCA_026315105.1 of Locusta migratoria. Taxonomy (NCBI): domain Eukaryota; kingdom Metazoa; phylum Arthropoda; class Insecta; order Orthoptera; family Acrididae; genus Locusta; species Locusta migratoria. The sequence goes on along the minus strand of CM048744.1, from coordinate 272,418,356 downwards.
CATGGGATGCACTTTTATTGTATTAACAAAATTGGTTCCCCAGTTTGCTTGTGTTCGACCTGAATAAAGAATTTAAGTTCAGTATAATTTTGACTTGCCTATGAATTGTAGTTTTAGGGCACCTTCCCCCTTTTATTTAACATTGTTTTCACCAGTGCTGAGAACAATTTGAAATGCAATTTTTTATGTTTAAGTTCAGTTGCACCATAAATGTTTTTCTTAGCCACCTTTATGAAATAACTTTAATTGTGGTGGCTTGTTTATTAATGTCTGTGTGTAATTTCGTGTGAGCTGCTACGTATGTTGGCTACTGTGCCGTTAACTTCCTTTTATTAGAATAATTTTAACCAAATCAGTTCTCAATTTGGGCGAGGGAACAAGGTTTTGCAGCAGGGAGTAGCCGGTAGCTCACACGGATCTTTTACTAATTTTATTGCTAAAATTAAGCTTTTTTATAATAGTAAATTCTTATCTGGGTATCTCTTACCAGAATTAAACTTTTATTTCGTACAGTGGCCTACTTTTAGTGTGAAGCGATAGCCGATACTATAGTCTCAGGTTTCTCAGCCCTTCATTTTTGGGAAGCGCCTAGAATCTCGGTCACACGTTCGAATGGAGATCACGAGAAACAGTGGATGAAGACTTTCTGTACAACTAGTCAGATTTGTTACGGCAACTTACTTCTGAAAGAGGGCCGACGACCAGATGGAGTGTCAGTGTAACCTGTTGTTCTTGAAGAAACTACCTCGAAAACGCAGAAGAATCGGAAATGATTAACAGAATTAGGACGATGAGGGTACTCAAGATACACCATGTCTCTCCTGGAGATACAAACCGAGAACAGACCAAACGAAGGAGAATGTGCAGAGCACACCGCCCATATGGAAGTTGTCAGTTTTCCTGAACGGAGGCGACCTTCTGAATCGTGTGGCTCATACGGATGAAAGTATCCAGCACGCCACCAACATATAGCAGAGCCTGGAGGGCACCGAACGGATAGCCAAGTTCGTCAGCGCTGAACTAGCTTGATCCCACGTGAATCGGTGATACTGTCGTGGCGAGGCTGTTGGCATAAAAATATCCAAACGTTTGTGAAGCTTAAGGGTCATGAGTTTCTAAAGTAACAAACTACTTATGAACTAACTTATACTAAAGACGACACATACATCCACGCTCACGGGGGGATTCAAACCCCCGACGGGGAACGGTCTCGCACATCACAGCATAACGTCTCAATGCGCTCGACCGCTCCACGGCGGCCTGTTGGCATCGCTGCCAGATGTCGCCTGTAACTGAAAAATCGCGCTGACGTGTTTTACAGATCACGTTTGTTTTTCCTGTTGATTTTTTTTTCCAAATATTTCGGACAAAATAATAAAAAAGTGACGGAAGGGATATTGATGAGGAGATATAATACGTAGTCTCTTACAATATAAAAATCGCGTATAGATTTGAATATAATAAATCGTCCAAAATTCGGTGAAAAGTTAAAGGAACTCTCTTGAAATTCTGCGACGAGCACGCCGTTTAATCATAATGATTTCGTTTTGAAGAAATTAAGTTTTCAATGATTTCCGCTCAGTGGGATCAGTGGGGTGCTGCGATTGACAAACAAATTATAAAAATTGTCCCTTCAGGAGGTCATAACTGTCTAGTATCCCAAATGTGGCTTAAACTTTCACGCGTGGACAACTGCGGTGGGTGATATCTTACAAAGTTTTAACCTTTTGGCTGTAAAATATGAGTTAAATGTAATTATGTCTGCTGGTTTCATTTTGTAAGGACGGTATTTTCATTGATATTATATTTTTTGTACTCTTTCGCGTGTCTCTTTTTCAGAGCGCAAACAACACAGAGAAAATTCTTAAGCGTTCATTACTTTATGGATCATGGTTTATATGTCAAGCAGTGTTCTTAGTTGCAGGCGCCGTGTTGCGATGTCTCCTTCATTTAGTTGATAAACATTAAGTGTAATAAGCAGAGTGGCAGTAGACTTTATGTGTGTGAAATGAACATCTTGGTAACAGGAAGAGGAAAACTGAGTTGAAAATAGTAAAAAATGTTGGAAAGTACATAAATAATTGCGCCTGGAAAATGGTGTGACATGCATCAGCAGCTCATTGTGTTCTACTGCAAATTTTGACATATCCGATGTCTACATCCACATCCACACTCCGCAAGCCACATGACGGTATGTGGCAGAGGGTACCTTGTGTTATGTTAGAACAGAACTTGGAGCCCTATATTCATCCCAGACGCACTATTATTCTCATTGTTCACCACTGTCCCTCTGGTGATTCCCAATTATCACTATTTCGGTTTGGGTGACGTACAGATTATTATGACACCATTTCTGGCCTTGATGGGATTGCCCATATTGGTTTCCAGGGTTACCAATATTCTCCCAACCACTATTGTCTCGATTACGCTAATTACTTTGATTTTAATCAAAATATCCACGGCTGTACTGCCGGTCTATAGTGTCCAACGGGCACAATATTTCGCCGATCATACATGTCGTCATCATCAGGTGAACTGACGGACTAAGCTCCTAGAAACGTGACGGCACGGAGATTCGCACGCTACGGCGGCTCGAAGGACTACGGCGGCTTCTAGCCCGGTAGCGGGCCATTTAAATACCCTCGGCCCGCGGAGCGACCCCTCCACGCCCCGCGCCGCGGCCGCGCAGTGGAACCGATTGCGACGGCGTCTGAGATGATGTCTATGTGAGGGCACTGTGCGACGTGGTCGTCACTACGTTACGTTTCCTGGATTTACTCTTATTTAACCCAGTCGCTGGTTCCCAAGCTTTGCTAAGATTATAGCCACAGTCACGGTTTATGAGGTCGTCACTGGTGCGAATTTCAATGGCCTCTCTTACGACGCAGTCCCAGTATCTCGACGTTTGTACCAGAATCCTAGTGCGTTCATACTCCATCGCGTGATTCTCTGACAAACAATGTTCAGCTACCTTCGACTTGCTCGGATACATCAATCATGTGTGCCTCTGTTGTTCAAGGCATGGATCCTTGACGGTACGCATCGTCTATCCAATATCTGACATGCCATACTGACACGGAATCTGGTACACGCCGGCCTTCCTCAAACCGAGATCATCTTTGGCGCTCCCCACCAGTGCACGAATTTTATTCGGCGGACAAAAGACAGTTCCAACCTGATGTTTCGTCAAAATGCGGGCGACCTTCCTCGAGAGTATGCCGGTATATGGAATAAACGCAGTTCCTACCTCCTCCCTTATGTTTTCATCCGTTTCCACAGGTTGTGATGTAGTGGTTGGGCGGAGAGCCCGCTGAATCTGAGAACCCATTTTTCGGTATACAGTTCTCAGGTGTTCCAATTCCTGGGGTAGACTCTCTGCGTCGGAGATAGTGCGCACCCTATGTACTAGAGTTTTAAGTACCCCATTCCTCTGTGAAGGGCGGTGACAGCTGTCTGCGTGTAAATACAGATCAGTGTGCGTTGTCTTCCGATACACACCATGACCCAGGGTGCAATAAGCTCTTCTCTGGACCAAGACGTCAAGGAACGGCAATTTACCCTCCCTTTCATTCTCCATAGTGAATTTGATGTTGGGGTGTATGTTCAGATGTGTAAGGAAGTCGCACTTCCCACAAGAAGACGCCGACGAGGTAAGACTTAGCTTCAAACCAAACCTCCAAAATCTAATATCAGCAGAGTAGAAAGAGAGGGACTCCGTGCACTGCAGAAAGATGAAGATCTCGTTGTTCTCCCAGCTGACAAGGGAAATGCCACAGTCGTTCTCAACACTATTGACTACCATGGTAAAAAAGCATCGTTATTGGAAGACAGCACCTACAGATGCCTGAAAAGGACCCAATTCTGTCATACAGCAGAAAAATTTTGGAGCTACTAAAGAATTCTGAAATACCAGAAGATGAAATGAAAAATCTTAGAACTCGGGCTCCAAGACCTCCCAGGCTTTACGGATTACCTAAGGTCCATAAAGAATGTATCCCTTGAAACCTATCGTCTTTGCCATCCGTTCTCCTACTTACAAGTTAGCCAAGTACCTAACCAGATTAATGACTCCAATAGTGGGCCACTGTGAACATCACATTAAAAACTCTCAGATGTTCATAGAGAAAATCAAACAGATTCGCGTCGGACCAAATGATATTGTAGCTAGCCTGGATGTGGTATCACTGTTCACAAAAGTTCGCGGGGACGACACATTGAAACTCTTGGCACAGAAACAGTAAAGCTGTTCCGCCTTGTGATAACAACCACCTACTTTTTGTATGGCGGTAAATTTTATGAAATGACAGATGAAATAACTATGGATTCCCCGTTGTCTCCAGCAATGGCAAACATTTTTATGGAGAACTTTGAAGAACGTGCATTAAATTCAGCTCCTCTTCGTCCATCTTCATTTCTTCGTTATGTCGATGACATTTTCATGGTGCGACCACATGGCTTGGAAGAACTCGAGCACTTCGTGGAGCACGTTAATGGTATCCACTGTAGCATCCAGTTTACTGTCGAGTTGGAGAAAGAAGGAAGGCTGCCTTTCCTAGATGTTTTAATACAACGGAAAACCGATGGGCGTCTCGGCCACTCTGTATACCGCAAACCATCGCACACGGATTTGTATCTCAGCGCACAGAGTTTCCACCACCCAGTTCAGAAGAGGACCGTTCTAAACAGGTTAATATACAGAGCAAAAACTGTTTCTGACGAGGACTATTTGGAATCCGAAATTCATCAAGTATGTGTTCCGTAAGAACGGCTACGGTGCACGTGATATAAAGACAGCGTTTGCAAAAAAACGCAAACCGGATAATACTGAAGATCCAAGTGATGGACAACCGATGGCGTTCCTGCCTCTCTGTGGAGCCACATCGAGCAAAATAGACAGAGTTCTGGAGAGACAAGGTATAAGATCGATTTTCCGACCACCTAGGAAAATTAAGGAGATGCTGCGCCCTGTTAAGGATAGCCTCGGCCTTAGGATCCCTGGAGTATACAACTTACCATGTGAGTGCGGAAGTAATTATATTGGTCAGTACATTTGCACAGTTTCTGAACGCTGTACAGAACACCAGCGGCATATTAAAAACCGAGATCTGGGGAAATCAGCGGTCGCTGAGCACATCCTTATGAACAAACATAAAATTTTGTTCGACGGAACAAAAATTTTGTCCCAGGCCTCCACATACTGGGACTCCGTAATCAAAGAGGCTGTAGAAATAAGAATGTGTGAGAACAATTTAAACCGTGATAGCGGGTATAGTCTTAAATCAAATGTTCAAATGTTTGTACAACTTATGGGACTTAACTACGGGGTCATCAGTCCCTAAGCTTACAAACTACTTATGAACTAGCTAAGACTAAAGACGGCACAAATATCCATGCCCGAGGGGGGATTCTAACCCCCGACCGTAGTGGTCGTGCTGACCGTGACTGGAGCGCCTCAGTCACCTCGGCCACCGCGGCCGGCGGTATAGTCTTAGCGGTGCTTGGAAACGAGCGCTCGATACAGAAATGCAGCAGAGACACGTCGCGGAACGTCTTCGATACTACGGAAGGGGTGGCGCCATCAGCGCAGACGTAGACTGAATCTGTGACAGCGTGACGTAGCGGCCGACCAATCATAAGCCGTCCATGGGCTATTTAAGGCCACCACAGCACCAGCACTGTCAGTCAGCGGCTCCTGACGAAGAAGATGGAGGAAATCTTCGAAAGCTTGAAATTTTATCAAGAATGACGCGGCAAAAAGTCCGAGAAAGCTTTATACACTATCCTTCTTTGTTCGGACACTGCATTTGTAATTATTTCTCATTATGCGAGACACCCTTATTTGTTACTAGCTTAAATCTGCGGCTCCGCTCGCATATTGGCTGATTGTGATAGATAAGCAATCTTTCAGTAATGTGCTATGAGACTGGTTTTGAAGGATGAAATGAAATACAATATACTTTTTAGAAACAAACATTTTTAATCAACATTCGAATAAAGAAATAAAATTATGGGAAGTGCTTAATGATTTACAATAAATAATACATACATTAATCCTTATAGCCTGTGTTGCAATATCTCAACACGTATGGTGAGAGTAATGTCCAAATTCATTTTAATTTCATTTTATGGCATTCTAGTAAACTACGTTATTTGTAGTATTGTTTGGAGCGTAAATGTAGAGACTTTTGCGGTTGCCCACCCTTGAGCAACCGACGTATAATTGACCATGTCAAAAACATGGATTTCTGCGACGTTTAATAATTGTCCTCGAGCTTTTTTAATTGTCATGGCAGAAGCTAAACGAACTGGAAATTGAAGTCTTTTGAAATGAAATGGCATATCTGAAGGGATTAAAGGAAATTCAGCAATAATGATTGTAATATCACAGATCGATCACTTTGATGTAATGCGCAAAACGTCAAATCTATTTTGTTAAAGAGATGTGTTAAAAGAAATTTCTTTTTTACTGCTTTATTTATTTATTCTTATATTTCCTTACGGAGAAAAAGCTGAAGACATTGTAGCACGCATAGACCAAAGATATGGTCTGTGGCATCAAGTTTAGCTGTATGTAAGCTCCTTGCTATAGAGTCGCAAACGTCATTGCTGGCCTTAAGTCGGATTTTTTTTTTTATAATTTGACGACTTTCAAACACCATGTCTTCCACCCCCTTATAGCTATCGGCATGGAACTCATACGGTGTACAACAGGAGACTTCGGACAACAATTACTCACAGACCAGTCGTTTGCGTTCTGTAGTTTTAGCTGCAGAGCGAAATATTAACACACACATACGTAGAATTTTATATACAGTGATAACTTTCCATCCCAATATACTCCACCCTTTTATCATTATCAACCCTCAAGCAACAATGCAACCAATAAAACGATTTTCAAAGAGTAAATATGATTTTCAAGGAGTAATTATTGTTCCGCATTTCACATTATATTCTTCAAATTACTGAATATCTATCAGATCGCTATAAAACCATGCATAAAACCTTCCTCAGGTATAAATTAGTAACTGTAAAAATATTTAAGTATCTGCGTCTTGTCGTTCGGACGTGATAAGCGTACACCGAACAGACATTAATATATATAGATAAACAGCTATGCGATCGCCATAAAACCGTGTCTAAGGCCTTCCCTGGGTAGCCATTAGTAACTGTACAAATGTATAGCTCTTTATGTCTTGTGGTTCAGACGTGATAAACGTACAACGAACAGACATTCACATTTATAGATATAGATTTATTCTCAGATAAATATAGCATGTTTAAAAAAAAAGGAGACGGACAGAGAGAGAGAGAGGGGATAGGAAAAGTACTACCTCAAGGCAGGAATCAATAAATAAATACCCGGGTAAAGCCGGGTTTTCAGCTAGTACCACTATATTAATAACATTTGAAACAAACGTTTTATGATTGGCTCTTGGAGCTAATTATGTAGTTTCTAATTTATTTCGTTACTTTTTATGCTGAAGTGAGCTGCGTCATTATGGGGTATTCGAATACCATCTGATTTTTTCGAACAAATAATGTATGTACACAATGACATTCTCTTAACAAAATTGAATTTCGTTTCAAAGATTGGCATTTTTACACTACAGTTGTTCGCTTCCCATAAGAAGAGGCTGCATTCTAAGGAATTAACTCCAACATTGTTAATGATTGAGTCTTGGCTGACGTAGACCCAGATGGGTTTGCAGAAGACATCAAGTACGTACCCATACAGTTACAGTAGTTTATGTGAAGCACTTCCTTAGGGAGTTAGACAGATTATCGCAACTTGAGGGACACGAACTTGTACGGATGTACAGAGATGATTTCACAGAAATTGGACTATTAATTAGCGAAGTCGCAAGTTTCAAAGAGATTAGGTTGAGTTACAGTACGCCAGGGAGTTGTAATGGCGGAAGAGATAGTACTGCATCAGTTACGAAACAGAATTAATTAACTGTCAGTTACAAACTGCAGTATCAGTTTTCGATTTGTACTTACTTTAACAGCTATTACAAAATGTTGATAACGACATTAACAAAAGAGAATTTTGCCACTTGGGAAGAAATATTGTATTTTTCTCCTACCAATTACTGTACCTAAACACTACACTGTGGAGAGATTGTTAAACTCTTCATCTTTCTTCTTTTGCTTGTGTTGTTATAAAACCAAATTTCATATGGTTTCATTATTTCATTTCATAGAAAAGCGTACATTGGGTCATCTTTAGTTATTTGCAGGACAGAAAAATGCGAAGCTCCAAGTACATGCTAGAAGAACAGCTAAAATAATGCGTATCGCAGCATAGCACGTCAATGCGATCGCCCTCTCCGCCGCGACCGAATTCGCTTGCTTTGACCTCTTGCGATTTTTCTGCGATTATTCCTTCAAAAGATTTGTTCTGCTAGTCCAGTCGTTAGAAACGGATTGGACAAAACATCACATCAATTTTTTCCATTTACTTAGTAGAATTTATTTGATATATAAAGTGTTTCGAAAAGTAAATTAGACAATTACATGGATCATATATGATATACGCATGCCGCTATCAAATAGCTGTGTGTAATTTCTGTTTTTTGAAGTGAGTATTGTAATGAATCTTTAGTCAATTTGCCGGTTAGTGAGTCCGAAAACTGAAGAAACTCTACTGGTTGTCTTAATACCACATAAGAAGTTATATATAGTTGCGATAACCGAATATCTCCGATAACTTTAAATTTACACTTACATAGTTCCCCCCCCCCCCTCTCGCTCCATTCAACCACAGATCAGTATATCAGATGAATCGAAAATTTATATAACAGGCGCTGTTACTCATGAAATGAAACGATCTTAGCATATCTAAATTTCTCTTTTGCGTCAGGAGCAGGACATGAATTCTTAGATGACGTTATGAGACCATATCGGATTCCCAATATGTATTTCGGGTGCATAGTACTCGAATAATATTTTAATCTGAACATATTCCTACGATGCATCGATTTAATGTTGAAAATTTTTTGTGAACTTATATGAGAAAGGTGCATTTTGATACGAATGATATTTCTTGTACCTAAAAGGACACACTTTCTTCCTATGGATTCCTTTCAAAGCTTTCAGTTTGTTAGACAACATTTGTACTGAGTAAGGAAATTTGCTGAGACTTAGCACAATTGACTCCTATGAACTTGCCCGTGACTGTGGTTATCACACAGCTAAAAACCTGTTTAATAGGTTGTGACTCTGAGACAAATGAAAGTTATGTTAATTGTGGAAGATCGATCACTGCTGTTCTACGTTAAAGATAATACAGAGCAAAAAATTAATAAATGAAATGTGATCAATCAAGACGAAAGAATCTTCATAGCTGCACTGAATTTGTTAATTATTTTCGATTTATTATCACCAGAAAAGAGTCTTTAGTTTGCGAAACGTATTTCAGATTTAGAACTGAATTATCAGATGATTTTATCTTGCCTTATGCTGATCTCTTCGCAACCTCCACAATCTGATTTTCTTTTTTAATAGATAGATTAGCTGATTAGAGTTTTACTCTCTACTACATCTTATAGTGTCCAGTCAACTACTCCTTCTGATGAGGTTTAATGCTGGCTACTTTTTACCCCTGTTTTATTATAGACTATCTTATTTTTAGTGTAGCTTTATTTATTTATGCAAACAAAGCAGCCATTCAAATCGATTTATCCGGTCAATAATATTTTTTGAAGGTAGAATGAAATCAATTGTGGTAAAACAGATTGTGGTAAAAACAGATTAAATGTGTTAATGGCAGATAATACCAGCCTTGAAATTTTATCTACACTTTGTTTACCAGTACACATGATAAAATGAAACACTGAAATGCCTTTTTGGTAGACTTGGACTGCAGGTTGAAAATTTTAATATCCGCTCCACGTATATTCGAAACAAACTGTTCACAAGTACATTAAATTATATGTGGTACAGAGTAAAGACTACTGTTACCAACATATTTTTCATCCGCATTATTTTAACGTCAGTTACTGCTGTGTAGCAATCCAGTTGAGTGTTAGTTGTATTTCGATCTGCAGCTGTTGACGTACAAGTCACAATGGAATAGAAATACACGATATGTAGATGTGCAAGATCAGTAGTGAACATATGTACTTACCTACAGGATGTCGCATCCGATTACTGTGAGCAACTGAAGGAAGGATAAACTATATTTACATGTAAATGGAGGAGTGAAAGTTCATGTAGGGGCTGATTATTTAAAACGTAACGGGCTAGCCGGCCAGCTTGTTTCAATTTTTGTAACGAAACGAACCTATTTGCCTGCTCGCTTCACCACAAAGTTCTGTTTGACGATACCTTGTTATCTCAACTTCTGGTAGCTTCTGGTAACTCAACATCTGGATTAACACTGCTGCAGTGACATCTAGATTACGATGAATACGAGCAGCTGAAATTTTTATTGTGTATGCTACTGGATTGAAATTACGAAGAGCAACACCAAGTAAGAACTTTAATCGCACACTTTAAATAAAACTTGCAATTACAACAATCACTTCTAACAATTAAATGTCAATGTGCTGACGGACATAGTGACTGCCTTGAAATCTGAATCAGAACTGCGCTCCCACGACCTCTGCGGGCCGGCCTTATATATTATTCCCAATAGTGCCCAGCATTGTCTGAATGTTTAAAAACATGCAAATATTTAATTGACAATCACTTCTAGGGTTGCCAGATCTCCGGGCGTCGCCCGGAGTGCCCAGGTTTGGAATGAATTCTTCGGGTCTACGGGCCAATGACTCTCATCTCCGGGCTAGAATGTAACCTTCATCTTAACTTTTTTTTAAAGTTCTATGCTCATGTTGCGACGATCTACATCGAACTTAACGTAACGTAAACTAATGACGAACACAACATCCATGCCCTAGGGGGGATTCGAACCTCTGGCGGGAGCAGGCTCGCGCACCGTGGCAAGACGCCTCAGTGCGCTCGGCCATTCCCGGCCGGCACCTCTCTAGTAATTATGAATAACTTTATATAAATTTCAATTTCTTATTGCAACAAAACGCTACTTTTCTATTCTTCCTCTGAAAACCTTTCATTGTTGCGTCGGTAGTAATCGACTAGAGCATTATTAAGCAAACACTGTTGCGGCAACGTGTCAACTGGCGACGTCTATTATTTTTGTTCGTTCGTTCATTGTTTGTTATCAGTTTACGGGCAATTTTTGGAATACTCGGATCATGTGTAAAAAGACAAGCTTACATTAACTCATATCAGTGAGTAATAACAGTGAAGTGAAGAGACGATATCTAAGTTCGTTCCGTGAAGAATGGTAGCAGGAAGAAAATTATAAAGCGTGGCTACAAAAAGTCGATACTGATAAGGGTATGTGTAAGTGCAGAATAAGCAATATCTCATTTACCGTTAAGTACGACGGAGAGAAAGCTGTGAATAAACATTTACAATCAGAAAGACACAAAGCGAATATTACCACACAAAAGAAGAATCAGTCGCTTCTCAAATTCTTGACGAAACAATTTACTGCAGAAGACGACAAAGTCACTGAAACGGAATTAACTTTGACTTACAATGGTGTGAAACACCACCATTCTTACAATTCTTAAGATTGTAGTAATAAGCTGTATCCTTATGTTTTTAGAGATTCCACAGTGGCAACGAAAGTAAGATGCGGGGACACTTTCTAAGACGGAGGAGATGATTAGAATTTTTTTTTTTCGTTTAGAATTCACGTGTAATCCTGGTTGGGGGGGGGGGGGAGTTGGTCGCAGTTGTGGGGGAGTGAGTCATTGGCCAAGGGGGAGGGGAGCACGTCTGACGTCTGGTCTCCGGGCCTGCCTCGAGTTTAATCTCGCAACCCTAATCACTTCTCTTAATCATAACAACATTTTATATTCTGCAAATCAAGATTAAATACTACATCATCTTTTAGTAACCTTTAAACCCTCGTAAATATTTCTAATATCTGAAAATATACCTAAATATGCAAAGTAACAATAAGTACCGCATTTATCGTAATAACGTGGAAAATATTAATAGGAAACTGTTCCTAAGATTTACGTGTCTACTATTCACAAGTGTGATTAATTATATAACAACAATGACTGCAAAAAATAGTGTATATGCAGAATTTACCTACCCAGTGGTTCCGGTGTTATGACTTATTTCGTTTTTCTTTCAAAAATTAATCTGTAAAATTAATTAAAAATAAATGTTTATATATTCTTCTTCACTTTACATAACATTAAATTGATATTCAAGCGAAAATGCATGACGTCTATTTAGTCAGACGTGTGCTCATTTATATTTGAAGATTTACATCAAACTATTCCCTAGTGTATGTTTCTAACACTGGTAGTATATTTTATGTTGGTAATTAACTTTCGATAATACCTAGATGATCCACTGAGTACTCTGATATATTGTGTTTACATTTATTTACTTTTTCCACTAGTGTGACAAAACATTACAGTTTTAATTTTGTCTGTTTAACTAATGAAATGTGGTGGTCACTGTATTTAAATATTGTTGTGGGTCTTGCCTGTTACATATCATATTTAACAGATAGGACTTCATGGTTACCCGTTTTACGAAGACCAATCGTTTAATCAGTACTAGCTGGAACACATCTTGGGCCACGCACCTCAGAAGAAGATGAACTGCTCAATCTGGGCGGAAGCGTGCGCCCTTCCCCTCGTTTTGGCGGGTTTTCCGGGGGATCGCAAGGTGGATACCGGGGCGAGGACGGCGTCTCGATCCCAGCCTCTGCTACGACGCCCGTCCCACCAGTAACATCCATGCCCTGCAGGCCCTCCTCCCAGTGCCGTCGCCGTGGCCCTCAGCCCTACGCCACGACGGCGCGGCGGTTTGGGGGGGGGGGGGGAGGGGTGTGGTGTCGCACAAGTCCAAAGTGCGCGCCACCTACTTTCGCCGCGCGCCGCCATGCACGCACGGCTCGGCGCGACGTCAGCCACGAGCGCCCTCTGCTACAACTCCGCTCGTGGCCACCACTGAACGACATCGTTCACTTGGGACTGAGATAGGAACCAGTTAACACTTCGGAATCAGATAGGCACCAGTGAAGACTTGGCTATCGATTAGGCACTAGGCAGGCCTCTAGCTCAACTATGTATCAGCATTCTGCAGTACTATGTAAAAGTTAAGTATTGTATAAATTCTGTGCAATATATATCTCGTTCTAATTTACTCTAGTGTTTCTAGTTTCTGCTGCCCCACTGGCTGCTCCCCTCCGTACCTGCACAAGCGTGCTACCTTTATTCCTGTGTCGGTTTTCCTACTCGGCCACCGACACCTACGACGGAAACGAGACACAAAAGCGGCGACGAGGCTGGGACACAAAAGTGGCGACGAGGATGGGATACAAAAGTGGCGACGAGGATGGGATACAAAAGCAACATTCTCCTCCGAATGCGGAAATATATTGTTGACTCCCACTTACATAGGTAGAAATGATCATCAGAATAAAATACGAGAAATCAGAGCTCTAACGGAAAGATTCAGGTGTTCTTTCTTCCCGCGCGCTATTCGAGAATGCAATGGGAGATGGTATAACAGTGGTTCGATGAACCCTCTGCCAGGCACTTAAATGTGATTTGCAGAGTATCCCATGTAGAAGTAGATACCACAAAACAGGAACTTTTGAGATTTGGAGACCCCTACAGGACGAGAGGCACGAGCAAGTCTAAGGAGAATAACTTTCGAAAATTCGAGGCCCCAGCAGAAAGAGATGCCAAGAACGCCTTAAAAAATCCAATGTAGTGTTACTGATTTAGCTTTGTGTATTAAATACTTAAAGACATTTCTTTGTCTCTTTGTCATGTTTCATTTTGTATCAAAAACTTTATGAAAATACATCGTTTCGGAGGATGTCTTACATTTGACATCTTCATGAAGATACATCGTTTCGGACAATGACTTTTACTTACATTTGACATCTTGGCTAGGACAACTGAATTTATTGACAGTGCGATCCAAGAAGGATTTTTACTGACTGATGTCTGGAACCCTAAAAAGCCACGATACGCACATGCTCTTCTTCAACAACCGCTGCAAAGCACGGATATATAAGCTAATACGTTTGTTTAAGAAAAGGGGAAGTAGGAAAGAACAGTATTAAACGATGAAATATGTTTTTAATTTGCGTGAAAAACATTTAAATGTTAAATTAAGGCGAATAACGTTAGACGAGGATAACGACATAGACGTGTGCTCTGTGCCACGCGGTCTGCCGCCTGCTGTAATGAAGTAGGCGGGAGCGAACGCCGGCGTAATTGAAGTTACTTGGAAGTCGGCACAGCTGCTGCCATTAGTACTTGGCTCTCTTTGATAACCACACTGGTGAGCAGCTTAATGCAGCCATCAGTTATAATTAGCAGCTGAGCTCCTGTTCAGACGCACTTACGGTCTGGCGAATTTAGCTCCACTCGAATTTCAATTAGTATTCCCAGAATATCGCATTCGAGCAGTTATTGACACGTGATTCTGCATGTAACTTCCGCTATTGGGCTTTGCGCGTCTGGTAGTGATGGGACAACCGACTGTTCTTACCAACCGGTTGCAGTCGATTGTTTTTCCGTTCAGTCGATTTTTTTTCAGTCGAAAGTAAAACCAGATAAAAACAGTCTCTGCGGTCAAATGATTTTTTTCAGTTACTAATCGGGTTTGAGTGGTTTCACTTGATGCAGGTCAATCAAACGAAACAAGTGTCTGTCGATTTCGGCCGTTGAATGGATGTTTTCATTCACTTATACAGTTTATTTTATTTTATTTGCATAGTTTTCATCCTTTCCAGGCATTAGGCTTCAAATCTCTATGTACAAATCAGTGTCTATGAGTTTGTTCTGCATAGAAATCTACATATTTGTTCCAATCTAGATGAAATTTTCCACACTTGATCTTGAAATCTAGGGAACCGTTACTATGGATAGGATAAGGTGGTACAAATTCGATATAGGTACAATTCTGATCAACATAAGTTTTCGCGATATTTGTCAATTTCATGGTGGCTCGTTGTGTGGCGTTGTAGTGTAGCAGTTTTCTACAGATCCTCTTGTCTACTCCAAGAATACACCACTTTGTGCTACGGAGATATAATTTTTTTCCTTTTAAGAGGCAAGTGAAACTACTTAGTCCAACGCGCTCTTATACATTTTCTGGTTAAGGGTGATTGGATTCACTGCTAAATATGCAATGTTTGCTACCTCGAAATGTGCATTGCTGTCTTAAGGAAAAAGTGCTTTCCATTATCAAAATTGTACTAGGAAGTGATCATAATTGTACCTAGTGTGGTACATTTTCGATCGATTTTTCTCAATTCTGTAACCTTTCCTAGTATTTATACCAACAATTGAATTGTCTAATATTTTTGTTATATATTCATTAAACATCCAGGAACAAGTGAAATAGTTAAAATTATTTATTTTCTCAATATATTTCCAGTTACAATGACATTCGTCCGAAATGATCGAAATTGTACCACCTTACCCTATAAGGATAACGTCCAGTACATAGTTCAGGAGATATGACGTTATGACCAATGAAATGCGCGAAAGACTGGCCCATGATAGGATTATATTTCACATTTGCTCCTAAACCACTGAACCAATTTCAACTATATTCGCTGCTAATATTAACAATTTCGGCGGGCAGAGCCGTAGGAAAAGGAGGGGGACGGGGCGGAATGAAGGTGTTCAATGCCTCATACATTATTTTGAAATGCTTAAAAGACTATGTATTATATAAAAATCAATATTTGTATTTTTGTTCGTGTTTTATGCACGTCCTTACGATTGCGATAATACTTTGTCAAGTCATTGCTTTCTCTCGTACGAAGGCTCTAGGCATACTAAAATTAACTTCGTATGGTGCATAGGCGAGGATTCTTTAATATTAAGTAATTCGTTTCTTGTGTCCTCATGTTGAAATGGCTGGACGGATATGAACGAAATTTGGGACAGCTTATACCATGGTTAACATATGGTCTACCTTTCGTAAACCACCGTATGCCGTATGCTGCTTGGCGGAGGGTACCTTCAATGTGTTAACATGTTTGCTACTCATTCATGCTGAAAGGGATGGACATATTTGAATGGAGATAACTTATACACTGTATTAATACATAGGCTTCCTTTCGTAAGCCATCGTACGGTGCGTTGCGGAGCCTACCTTTCATTGGGTTAATCCGTACGTTTCTCTTCGCGCTGAAACGGCTGGACGGAATTGAATTTTTGCACACATAACTTGAAAAACAATCTTATGTAGGATCATACATAAGATTTCATATGGTGCACGGTGGAGGGTACTTGCAGTAGACACCACTTCGCTGATCACCACGAAAGTGAACGGTTATTTTTCACAGATGGAAGAGGCAATGGACTTGGGAGAGACGCGGTGGTGACTGTCAGAGGAAATGGAAAGTGGAGATGGGCAGAGAGAGGGATAGGACGAGATGAACACAGAGGAAGAGGGGAGAAGATGGATGGAAAGAGAAGGTGCACACAGAGAGGAAGGGGAAGATGCACTAACTTAACACTGGAATAACTAAGTAGCCGGGCGACGCCTGGTTTTCAGTTGTTGTTGTTGTGGTCTTCATTCCGTAGACTGGTTTGATGCAGCTCTCCACGCTACCCTGTCCTGTGCAAGCCTCTTCATCTGAGAATACGAACGGCAACCTACATCCTTTTGAAGCTTCTCACTGTATTCATCCCTCGGTCTCCCTCAACGACTTTTACCTCACAAACTTCCTTCTAATCCTAAGTTGACGATCCCTGATGTCTCAGAATGTGTCCCAGCAACTCTTCTGTTAGGATATACTAGAAACTCATTTTTTTCCCAATTCTGTCGAGCACCTCCTCATTAGTTACCTGATTTACCTATCTAAATATCATCATTCGTCTGTAGCACAACATTTCAAAAGCTTCTAGCATCTTTTCGTCCGAACTCCTTATCGTTCATGTTTCACTTCTATTTTTCACTTTGTTACTAATATGTCATCATTTACAGTTGGATTTTGTTGTATGCGGTCCTGGCTTTAGGGGCACGAATCACCTATGACCTATAGTTCAGAACATTCATACGCTGCATGACGAAGGCAACATTACCTTTGAATCTAGACAAAATTTACGTTTTTATTTCGATTTTGATGAAAATTTGCAAACATAGGCTATCCTAAAAAGCGAAACGAAGTTCACTGTCTATATAAAATATCGTGTGCTGCATGGCGGAGGGTCTTTATATATGGAAATCGAGAAAATCCACAGTTTTGCCCCGAACTTGATGAAATTTTGCACAATTACATTACAAAGGAGAGGAAGGTCGCTATTTACAAACAAATAACGTACGACGCATGGCAACAGAAAATGTACATTTTTATTCCGATCTTGAAGATATTTTGTGCACTTGATCTTCATCAAGCAGAGGCTACATTGCAATACATTTCACACTGTTTCACTGGTCAGCACGAAAGTAGATAGACGTATGTGATTCTTCTGGGAGTGATGGACGAAGAGATCGCACAAGAAATGCATCCGGCCACCCCTTAAAATTAACCTTGCCAATCCATGGCCAAAACACGCCGACCCTGCGCAAGAGGGAAAAGGCGCAAGAAAAAGAAGAAGACAGGAGTGGAGGAAATGAAATGATGAGACGGAGTTGAACAAAGGACAGGGACAGAGGGCGGGATTAAGAAGTGGTCAGAGAGAGGGGGAGGATGACATGAACAGAGTGAAGGAAGAGGAAGACATGGGTAATGAGAGACGAGGAGACTGGACTAACGAGTGTGTGGAATAAATAAATACCTGGGCAAAGCCAGGTTTTCAGACAGTAAAGTTTACATTAAAAATGTTCAAATGTTTGTAAATTTATCGGACCAAACTACGTGGTCATCAGTTCGTAGCTTACAAACTACTTAAACTAAGGTAAAAAATTAAATTCACAAAGGAAGTTGGAGGAGACTCGATAAACTACTTGCACCTGACCATAGACATCAGACAGAAAAAGCATTTATTTGAAATACACAGAAAATCAACTTGCACAGACACAGCAACACCTGCCAATTCCCAGAATCCAGCAACACATAAGCATGCAACCTTCCACAGCATGGTGCATCGTCTATTATCTATACCTCAGACCAATACAGATTTTGACAATGAGCTGGACATAATAAAAGGAATTGCACTCAACAGTGGTTATAGCCCTACACTGATTGACAACATACTTTGTAAGAAAAAGAGGCAGAGAATAATACCACTTTTGTACCCTCCTCAAAAGATACCTAATAACACAAACAAAAAACTGGCACCAATGTTATATGTTGGTAAAACGTCAGTAAGGCTTGCCAGCAAACTTAAGACCAGAAAATACAGCCCAGCCTTTTATAATAGGAATACTGTTGCCAACTTGCTCTTCAATAGCAAAGACAAGATTCCACCTTTGGGAAGAAGTGGCACATATAGGATCTCTTGCAGTTTTTGTGGCAAAGTATATGTAGGGATATTACTAGACTGGCTGAACTTGAGAGGAGTTGGAGACTAAAAAAGAGAGATTCCACCTCTGCAGAATCTGCCGTAAATGAATGCCATGCCTTTGACATTAAATGTGATGTTCTCCACAGAGCAAATAAAGGCAGAAAGCTAACATTGCTTGAAATTCTCTCTATCAACCAACACCAAGCTCAGAAACTGAGAAACCGAACCTAATTCACAATGATCAGACACAATTCCAGTATTCGCCATTATCAAAGTAACCTATTATGTATAATTCTGCCACCATGCTTCTTGAAATTGTGTAATGTCTCCCACCCACATTCCAATGTTTTTGCTTTCTTGTCTTAGACCATTCTCGTGAAAACCAGCGAATTTTAATATAGGCTATATACTTCAACATGCTTCTTTATTTCATATTCACATACTCCAAACTTATGTAATTGTTTCCCACCAACATTTCATTTTAAGTCTTACTTACCTGTTCCCCCCCTACTTTTGTTCGTATATATAAGTTAATTTAATATACTATTGTACTTACTAGTATTCACTGGGCCATTGTTTATTCCAACCTATTTGTTGAAAGTTAATGTATAGTTATGTCTTAGTTACAGTTTTAATTGGTTGGGCGTCTCTATTTATAAAATACTTGAAGACTACATAGTCTATGACTGACAGTTATCTTTGTTAAATCTTTGTACGTGAAACACAGCATCTGGTGTGATGTGGATGACCTGCAGTGTTGTCTGAAGATGGTCTAAGAAGCCGAAAGCTAGATCACAACAAAATAAATATTATTGTGGAAAAAATATATAGTGTAATCAATATGTTTCTGTTCCATCAAGAACCAACATAGTCCATGAAAAATGGAATAAAATAAAAAAGGTTATCATTAAAATATGTTCAATATTCATTATTTACTTAAATAAGAATAAAATCAATTTTTGGTTTCTTTTAAAAGTTTATTTCTGGTGCTATACTGTAAATTTTTTGTTATTGTAAATAAACAATAATTTTTTAACACCCTTTTACTAGTTCCCTCTGTTCAGTATCAATTTTTCCATTAAATATTTAGCTAACTTTCTAATAAGTTACAGACTTCAAACTATCAGTTCAGTTGTTAACTGGGTATCTCTGCAGTAGTAGGTACCTCGATATCTGGTGTGTGGCGGGCGCTACATGGTGTGCCACTGGTGTTTCCCTACTCTCTTGTTCCAGTCGTGATCAGTGGTACAGCCAGAAATTGATTCTGGGGAGGAATATTAAAAAAAAAAAAGGTCTATTGAATTTATTAGTCTATGAATTATTTACACAATTTTTATAATTTAACCACTTTTATTACGAAAACAATTGCATAAGAAATACAATGAGTAGGTTCGCATTAATTTGAAAGTGAAAGAGGAGCAACGCAGTGGAAATGGAGTATATACAGGGTGAGTCACCTAACATTACCGCTGGACATATTTCGTAAACCACATCAAATACTGACTAACCGATTCCACAGACCGAACGTGAGGAGAGGGGCTAGTGTAATTGGTTAAAACAAAGCATAAAAAAATGCACTGAAGTATGTTTTTTAACACAAACTTTTTTTTTTAAATGGAACCCCATCAGTTTTGTTAGCACATCTGAACATATAAAGAAATACGTAATCGGTGCCGTTTGTTGCATTGTAAAATGTTTATTACATCCAGAGATATTGTAACCTAAAGTAGACGCTTGAGTACCACTCCTCCGCTGTTCGATCGTGTGTATCGGAGAGCACCGAATTAAGTTGGGATCCAAAGGGAACGGTGATGTACCTTAGGTACAGAAGAGACTAGAACAGCCCATTACGTCCACCTTGTTGGTCTTTTTCACTGACGCACATGTACATTACCATGACGGGTGAGGTACACGTAAACACGTGGTTTCCGTTTTCAATTACGGAGTGGAATAGTGTCCCGACATGTAAGGCCAATAGATGTTCAAAGTGGTGGTCATCATTTGATACACACAATTGTAATGTATGGTGTAATGAATGTCGTACATGCCGCAGTACATCTGGTGTAATGTCGCCGCAGGCTGCCACAATACGTTGTTTCACCTCTGTGGTTGTAGGCACATCACGGTACACATTCTCCTTTAACGTACCCCACAGAAAGAAGCCAGAGGTGTAAGATGAGAAGAAAGGGCTGGCCAATTTATGCGTCCTCCACTTCCTATGAAACGCCCTTCGAACATCGCGTCAAGGGTCAGCCTAGTGTTAATTGCGGAATGTGCAGGTGCACCATTATGCTGATACCACATACATCGACGCGTTTCCAGTGGGACATTTTCGAGCAAATTTGGCAGATCATTCTGTAAAAACGCGATGTATGTTGCAGCTGTTTGGGCCCCTGCAATGAAGTGAGGACCAATGAGGTGGTCGCCAATGATTCCGCACCATACATTTACAGTCCACGGTCGCTGTCGCTCTACCTGTCGGAGCCAGCGAGGATTGTCCACGGACCAGTAATGCATGTTCCGCAGATTCACTGCCCCCGTGGTTTGTGAAACCCGCTTCATCAGTAAACAGGTAGAACTACAACGCATTCTCTGTTAATGCCCATTGACAGAATTGCACTCGATGATTAAAGTCATCACCATGTAATTGCTGATGTAGCGACACATGAAACGGGTGAAAGTGGTGAGGATGCAGTATGCGCATGACACTACTTTGACTCAGTCCACCGGCTGTCGCAGTGTCCCGCGTAATCCTGTGTGGGTTCACGGCAACAGCAGCGAACACACCAACTGCACCCGCTTCTCCTGTGACGGGCCGGTTACAGACCCCTTTGCGTGCTACGACCATACCTGTTGCATACAGTTGGCGGTAGATGTTTTGAAATGTGCGGCACGTTGGATGCTCTCTGTCCGGGTACCGTTCTGCATACATCTGGCAAGCTTAAGCTGCATTTTGTCGACACTCACCTTAGATGAGTATCATCTCCGCCTTTTCAGAGCTCGAATACACCATGTTCACAGTTCCTACAACACTACACTATCACGGACGTCTGGTAACACAGTGTACTACAGTTTGCGTGCAAAGACAAATGCAGAATAACAATAGCAGCAAGCGCTATATGAGGACACTGCGACAGCTAGACCAGACCACAACAGTGCACTACAGCGCCGGCCGCGGTGGCCGAGGGGACTGAGGCGCTCCAGTCACGGTCTGCACGGCCACTACGGTCGGGGATTCGAATCCCCCCTCGGGCATGGATATTTGTGCCGTCCTAGTTCGTAAGTAGTTCATAAGTAGTTGGTAAGTTTAGGGACTGATGATCCCGTAGTTAAGTGCCATATACTACACAAACATTTTGCACTACAACCACACTCGTAAACACGGTCGTCATCGTAAACATGTCCCTGCAGATGCTGCTCGCCGACCGTGGCCCGTGTTTGTTACAACACGCAACTGAACATCTGAGGTTTCAAGCGTCAACTTTCGGTTACAATGTCTCCGGTTGCAATTAACATTTTACAGTGCAACAAACGGCACTGATTACGTATTTGTTTATATGTTCAATTTGCTAACAATACTAATAGGGTTCCTTTTAAAAAACGTAGGTTTGTGTTAAAAAACATACTTCCGTGGATTTTTTTAATGGTTTGTATTAACCAATTACACTAGCCCTTCTCCTCACGTTCGGTGTGTGGAATCTGTTCGTCGGTATTTGATGTGGTTCACGAAATATATCCAGCTTTAATGGTAGGTGACTCACTCTGTATAATCAGCTCGTAAAATAATTATGCAGCTTCTATGTTACTAGAAAAGGAGAAAGGTCTTACAGTTTATTTGTGACTGTATGTGTAAAAATTGAACTATAATAACACTATTGTTGTTCATAAGATTCCACTCGGTGGCGCTAAGCAAAGGGTCGCCGCATATGAACAATCGGCTCTTAACTTCAGCATACCAGTAACAATAGCGGCAGCATCGAAGTTGATCGCGGCGACATTGAAACCGCTCACACTAACAGCAGCACACGTTCTCAGTGACGGCATCACGTTGGCGACCCACTGCACGTTCACTTGTCCTAGGCAAATTATAGTTACGGTGTGATTTATTACATGTGTACTATTTCAAGCTTCCGGTGCCAACCTGTTAAAAAAAAAAAGGTTATGCCAGTGCATTTCTATCTGTCTCTAATTTTTTACATTCGCGGTCTGTTCTTTCTCTGCCACCATAATTAGTTACATGCCACCTCTCAGTTGTTGCCACAGTGTGTGGAATGGTTGTGAGCAGGAAAAGCAGGCGTTAATGACGACATACAAGGCGGTCATGGAACTGGAATATCGTTTAGAAATCCTATGTGCTACATAACACTCTGGACTGTGATCTGCTAGAACCTTACATATGCATGAACATTAAGCTGCAAACCGCACGTTTTTACTTGTCCCTTCTCCGGAGATACAGTATACGTGATTTAAGTTGTAGAGATTGTTTTGGAATACTCTGTCGTTTCCAGAATTATTTATTGAGTAGCCGCTAACAATGAACGATCGCCCCGCCCGCCAAACACTCTTCTGCGTAATTTGAAGAGTTAAAATGTTCAAATGTTTGTAAATCTAAAGGACGTAACTACGTTGGTCATCAGTCCCTATGCTTACAAACTACTTACACTGGCCGGCCGCGGTGGCCGAGGGGACTGAGGCGCTCCAGTCACGGTCTGCACGGCCACTACGGTCGGGGGTTCGAATCCCCCCTCGGGGCCGGCCGCGGTGGCCGAGGGGACTTAGGCGCTTCAGTCACGGTCTGCACGGCCACTACGGTCGGGGGTTCGAATCCCCCCTCGGGCATGGATATTTGTGCCGTCCTAGTTCGTAAGTAGTTCATAAGTACTTTGTAAGTTTAGGGACTGATGACCTCGTAGTTAAGTCCCGTAAGCTTTACAAACATTTGAACATTTTCCCCCCTCGGGCATGGATATTTGTGCCGTCCTTAGGATAAGCTAGTTGATAAGTAGTTGTAAGTTTAGGGACTGATGACCCCGTAGTTAAGTCCCATAAGCTGTACAAACATTTGAACATTTTTACTTACACTGACTTAAAGTAATTTATGCTAAGGATAACACGAAAACCCTTGCTCGAAGAGAGGACTCGAACCCCCGGCGGCGGACAAGCGCGCGCACCGCAGCTGAGCGTCTTATTGCGTACGGCTAGTCTGGCGCGGCAATTTAAGAGGCGCGCCCCCGCTGGCGTCTTTAGCAATGGAAACGCAAGCGAGGAAGCATCCACCTCCCACGTCCCCGAACCCCGCTGTCCTTTGCCAACTTATCTTCTACATTTTGCCAGTGTCCGAGAAAATAATCTGAGTTGACGTAGATAATGCGCGATTTCAAAGTCTGGGATCGCAATTTAAGTGCTCGCAGATGTACCCCCAGCGATATGTCAGCTTAGTTATGCGTCTATCACACCTAGAACAATTTAATCTAGAACATGATGAGTTTTTTACTGTGTATTACGAAAAGTTACTTCACTCAGTACATAATTAAATGAATGATACATACGAATTTTAACTATGGCGTACTTCCTTTTCATGGCGGTATAATGTAGCCTTCATAGGAATAAATGGATAGTTTTGTAAGTCGAAACTGTAAAGTGTAATTTCAACTGGAAAACTGATTACATGGTTCGACCGGTAGCAAACCCACTGACTCGAAAAGAAAGAATGAGTTATTGAGTCAATGTACAAAACTGCGAAAGTGTCGAATGTTTTCTTTCTGTTGCTCCCACCAACTGGTTTCACTTAATAGCAACAAGCTGATGTCTTTGGTAATCGGAATTATACTTCATTACTGCTGAACTGAGTGTTTCGTAGATACACTTGACCCGCTTACGAGATAGTATTAATCTCAGGCAAAAACCAGGAGGTGTTCAGTAATTCGGTTTTACCACAGAGCTAAAGCAATGAATTCATATGTATCATATATCAGAGTATATCAAACCTATAGTTGAACCCGCGAACAATGGCGCGTCGCAAATGTCTAAGCATAGACGGGTAAAGCATTGTTGCTGGTATCAAGCAACAATTACGTTAAGCGTATACATGGATATTGCTCTTGAGGAAAGCTTATATCGCTTGCTTTTTGCATACCAGCACCATCAGTGATCACAACTTGCAACAAATACGATGAAACCCACTAAACAACTCGTTTCAGTCACGCTGTATGCTGGCAATTCTTGCAGCGTTCATAGCAGACGGTTCAGAGCCATACTGAATTCTCATTGGCCGTCGCAGAAGACATGACGTAGATGTGCAGAAGCAGCCTATAAAAATATCAGTCATGTAAAATATAGATTTCTTTTAGGTCAGGTATAGGAAGAGATGATACGGTGACGTCAGCTGGCAGAAATGTGACAAAAGTTTTTTATTTTCTTCCTGATTCATTTATAGGATTATCAGGCAAACTAGTTATGACTGAGGTAATTTTATGCACAATTCTGTGTGAGCTACGTGAGGAGTAAATGTAATTGACCTGATGTATTCGTAAATATTTAGTCAGCAGCTGTAATATTTTCATTCTAGTCTTGGTACGTTACTGCATGAACAGAGTTCATTTACTAGAAAATAAATTTGCAAAATATTTTTTTTTTTTTTTTTTTTTTTTTTTTTTTTTTTTTTTTATATACCTTAACCGGGAAATCGGTAATGTTGGAACGTTACTCACACAATCGATTAGTTTGTTCTACCCAAGAGTAAAATAAACAGAAAAAGTATACAAGAAATCAAACCAACTTTGTTAAATTTTAATACAGAACATGAATTCAATGAGTCCGTATATTCTAGCCATAAATTAATGTGAATAGGTATACATGAAGATAAGATTGAGGGCTTTATTCCATCGCTGACGTAAAATGCCGAAAATAAACTTGTGTGGCTGGGCTAAAAAGCACCTGATGGCATTTTCTGTATATTTGATGGACTATTAAAAAAGTACCACATTCAAGCGCTTAGTTGATTTACCACTCCATACTACTCAGCAAACAGTCTCCTAAAACTTAAAATTAGTATATCCTTTTACTTTGGGATCAGATTTTTAATAAATTAGCGCGGAATTATTTTTGGTTTAATTTTTTTTCTCAGAAGCTGTTAATTACCTTCATAAGATCGTTATAAGTGATTTTTTTCGCACTCACGCCATTAGTTTTACAATACTGCCCTTGTTTTTGGAATGACGTTAAAATGAACGATTTATAATTTTAATCTGATCAATAATTATTCTTAAAACAACATTTAAGATGAAATATATACATATAATTGTCTCAAAAATTGAAGGAAGTTGAGAAATATAAACCCAACTACGAGGAAGTCTTCAGTATCTTCCGTATGAAACTCAACTTTGCAGCTGTATCCAACCACTTTGCTATCGACATTACATGCTACAAAAAATACAAATGTTTGTATAGTCTATGGGACTTAACTACGGGGTCATCAGTCCCTAAACTTACAAACTACTTATGAACTACTTACGAACTAGGACGGCACAAATATCCATGCCCGAGGGGGGATTCGAACCCCCGACCGTAGTGGCCGTGCAGACCGTGACTGAAGCGCCTCAGTCCCCTCG
The DNA here is from genome assembly GCA_026315105.1 of Locusta migratoria. Taxonomy (NCBI): domain Eukaryota; kingdom Metazoa; phylum Arthropoda; class Insecta; order Orthoptera; family Acrididae; genus Locusta; species Locusta migratoria. Next base: position 272,392,267 of record CM048744.1, on the reverse strand, counting down.
GCCACCGCGGCCGGCTAGGTTTTGAGATAAGTGTTTTTAACAGACCAATGATGGGCGCGACAGATTCGCTGTTTTGTTATTAGTATAGATGTGTAACGCTTTAGCGTAAAAAATTACAACCTTATGAACTGTTCAGATCTGAAAAATTGGAGTGAATAACTGACTGGTCTGGCACGGAGATTTGTAGTCGTGCAACGTTCGTCAGTGCATGTAATCAGTGCAGGTAAGTGACGAAGTTGTATTAAAACCTATTGTTGTTGTGGTGGTCTTCAGTCCGCAGCCTGGTTTGATGCAGCTCTCCACGTTACCCTATCCTATGCAAGTCTCTTCATCTGAGAATACGTTCGGCAACCTACATCCTTTTGTATTCGTCCCTCGGTCTCCCTCTACGAATTTTACTCCACACGTTTCCTTCTAATGCTAAGTGGACAATTCCTTGATGTCTCAGAATGTGTCCAACCAATCTGTCCTTTCTCTTAGGACATGGCAGAAACTTCTTCTCTCCCCGATTCGGTTAAGCACCTCCTCATTAGTTACGTGATCTGCCCATCTAATTTTCATCATTCGTCTGTAGCACCACATTTCAAAATCAGTTTTTCTTGATGACGACATCCTCCTGAGTAGTCCCCGCCCGGAGATCCGAATGGGGTACTATTTTACCTCTGGAATATTTTACGCAAGAAGACGCCATCATCACATAGTCATACAGTAGAGCTGCACGTCTTCGGGAGAAGTAACGACTATAGTTTCCCCTTGCTTTCAGTCATTCGCAGCAATTCCATGGCAAATCCATGTTAGCTGATGTTGCAAGGCCAGCTCAGTCAATCATCCAGACTGTTGCCCCTGTAACTACTGAAAAGGCTGCTGCCCCTCTTAAGGATCCACACGTTTGTCTGGCCTCTCCACAGATACCCCTGCACTATGGTACGGCTATCTGCATCGTTGAGGCACGCAAGCCACCCCACCTCGGCCAAGTCTGTGGTTCATGGGGGTCTCTGTCAATATTCTATTAATCTGGCAAATAGATGATGACGGCACTAACTAAAGTGGTGTCCAAAATTCAAATGGTTGTTAATCTATCGGACCAGACTGTGTGGTCATCAGTCCGTAGCTTACAAACTACTTAAACCTAGGTAAACTAACCTAAGGACAACACACACACGCCCCAGGGAGGACTCGAACCTCCACGCCGAGCAACCGCGCGCTCCGCAGCGAGACGCCTTAGACCGCTCGGCTACTCCACCGCGTGTAATAACAAAAAATTAATTAGCGTCAAACAGGCTTTTACTCACATAAAATATTTTTCTTATTGAAGGACAAAAGTCTGAGAACGTGTTTCACGTTCTACCATTTAGCTCAGGTAGCACGTCTGTTTTATTGTGCCGGGTGATCGGAGATGACAGCGGGCGGTCTCCCGTGCCCCGGCATTGTTCCTCTGTCTTGGAAGCGCCCTCAGCTGCACCGGTATGTGCGGCCCGGCGGCGTCGAATTCCGGCAGGCGAGAATTACGTGCCGGTGTCGCCTCCTGGCGAGCTCACCTCTCCTCGCTGGGACTCGTCGAGCTGCTCCAGGGAAGCACCAACATAAATAAAAACTGCCAGCTACAGTCTGCGTCCTATGTTCTCCAAGCACACTGGACAGAAGATCGACTTAAGGTAAACCTCTTAAAAATCTATTTTTTGTTTTTCATCTTAAATTAAAGTTTAGGCTTTTCTGAACACAAAGGTGGTTAAAACATTTAAATTGGACTACGGGAAGTTGTTCAAATAACGATTCAAAGATTACTCTTTGTGCAGCCATACCCTTTTTTCTGCTACTTTTACACGTTGATTGTTGTCATAAGACTTCTCTCCCAAAAACATAAGAACAATTGTTTTTCAAGTTGGCCACGCTGTTGGAAGACACATTTAGATTCTCTTATGTTTTCTCTGCTATAACTGTGGTTATCGAGCGTTGTTTTGTTTATTAACGTTTCCGTAGTTTGATTTAGTGCTACCTTTACTTTTTCGGAAGTAGCTATGCCTCCTAAAAAGTGTTTTGGTTTGGGCTGCCTTCTTCCATAAAGCCTCTTCAGATGACAATCCACAGCATGCACTTTGTGACAATGGTGTAGGCTCATGGTGTGGGTACAAAAAAGCACTCGAAAATGATCAAGTTTATGTACAACACCACTTCCTATCGTTTGCAGCATTGGGGGCAATGAAACTCATATACAGGGACCTAAGTGTCAAAACTCTCTTGTCACGATGCTTACACGGCAAAACACAAAACGTGAACGAATGCTTCAACCATTTTATATGGGACCGCCTGCCAAAAACAGTGTTTGTTGGGTTCAACATCATGAGATGAGGTGTGTAAGAGGCTGTAATTTGTTTTAATGATGGTGCAGAAAGCAGATGTGAAGTTTTAGAGTTTCTAGGAATATCTCCTGGATTCAATATGAAACAATCACTGGTGGTAACTGATAAGTTGAGTGTGGCCGAAACTGAAAAGGTGATCCTTGAGGCAACTAAAGAAGACAGGGCAGCAACGAGATCAAGAAAAGAAAGAGAGAAGATGAGGAACGTATAAACCAAGAATAATATGGACCTGAAATGCATTAGGACCAACACAGATGAGTTATAGATAAAATATATACTTTACATAGAATTTCTCGACAAATACATTTTCTGACATGTTCAAAGTAAACTATTTGAGCTAGAGATCTGAATTTTTTGGAATGTTTCAGGATATTATTTGGAGAAAAGTAGACTACACACACTAACCTACTAACAACAGGTGCAAAATTATCTACTAATTAATTTAAAAAATGTAGCACTTGTTTTAAATATTAAATGTAAATATTTCTAGAATTAAAACTTGTGATTGGAACTACATAATTGTAGTCTACTTCCTAGATAGACATGTACCTAAAGTTTTAAGTGTCTAAGTAAGACGGTTAGTCAATGCATAGAATCAAAGTATGAAGCAGCAAAGTATTTACAGGCCATCACAAAAAAATTCTAAAATGTTCAATATGTGACTTAGTGAAACTACCTGTATATCAAATTGTTCAGAAAGAGAGATGAAACATTGTCCTGCATTTTATTCTGTTAGGAGTTTATGAAAATTTGTCTCATTTTTTCAGGGTACACAGGCAAGTTGCCTTAAACATATACTGTTTTGTGCATGTTCATATTTCTGGTGAGGCAGCTCAGACAGATCACGCAAAATATATGAAAAGCAAGGGCAAGTTTTCCTTACGTTATAATTGACACTTTAGATAATTTTGTGAGGTATGAAACTTGCTTTTTAAAACCGCCGAATTAGCTAAAACCTGTCACTCTTTCATGTGGCTCAGTCTGATACCAAAATTATAGGCATCTACATAAAAGTACTCGATCTAATATTAACTAGAACTGTCTTGAACTGATATGGTTGTATGGAATGAATGAAAGTAAGTAAACAATTACGTAAGTTGCAGACAATGGACTGACTATATTTTATGTTTGTCCGTGTTCTGCACAAACAAACAAATGAATTAATTAATAAAGGAAGGTCTTGATCCCCTTTGGTACACAAAATAGGTCAGGACACTGTTGCAGAAACAACGAGGAAGGCATGCAAAATTTAAACGAACACAAAATCCCCAGCATAGGCGATGCTACACAGAAGCTCGAAATTTAGCGAGGACTTCAATGCGAGATGCTTACAATACTTTCCGCAACGAAACTCTTTCTCGAAATCTGACTGAGACTCCAAACAGATTTTGGTCATATGTCAAATATAATATAGGCAAAAGAAAAACAATACCCTCACTTCGTGATAATTCAAATGTTTGTTAAGCTTAAGGGACTTAACTGCGGGGTCATCAGTCCCAGTAGTTTACAAACTACTTATGAACTACCTTATACTAAAGACGGCACAAACATCCATGTCCTAGGGGGGATTAGAACCCCCGACCGTAGCGGCCGTGCACACTGTGACTGACGCGCTGCATTCCGCTCGCCCACTACGGCCGGCACTACGTGATAGAAATAGTCTTCTCGCCGATGATAGCGCTACGAAAGCAGAGCAGCTGAGCAGTTCTCTTAGGTTGTTTGCAGATGACGTCATTTATCGTCTAGTAATGTCATCTAAATATCAAAACCAACTACAGAACGATATAAATAAAATATCAGTATGGTGTAAAAATTGGCACTTGACTCTCAATAATTAGAAGTGTGAAGTCGTCCACATGAGTACGAAAAGAAAGCCGTTAAACTTTGTTTACAAGATAAGTCAATCGAATGAGAAGGCCGTAAACTCCACTAAATACCTAGGAATTACTATTACATAAGACTTAAACTGGAAAGAACACGTAGATAATGTCGACGGAAAGGAGAACCAGAGACTGCGTTTTATTGGCAGAACCCTTAAAAGATGCAACAGAACTACTAAAGAGACTGCTTACACTACGCTTGTCCGAACTCATTTGGAGTACTGCTGCCCAGTGCGGGGTCCTTATGAAGTGGATTTGACGGAAGCCATGGAAATAGTCCAAAGAAGGGCAGTTTTTTTTATTGTCACCATAAAGGACAGATAGCGTCGCGGAAATGATACAGGATCTGGGATTGGAATAATTACAAGAACGACGATTGTCGCTGCGGCGTGGTCTACTTACGAAACTCCAATCGCCAATATTCTCCTCCGAATTCGAAAATATATTGTTGACTTCCACTTATATAGGTAGAAATGATCATCAGAATAAAATACGAGAAATCAGAGCTCGAACGGAGAGATTCAGGTGTTCATTCTTCCCGCGCGCTATTCGAGAATGGAATGGGAGATAAATAGTATAACGGTGGTTCGATGAACCCTCTGCCAGGCACTTAAATGTGATTTGCAGAGTATCCCATGTAAATGTAGATGTATAAAGACCAGACGGTTTACCGGCTCCGAATCGTGCTAGAGAAGTGAGAAAAAAATTTTCTTTTTAATATATACAGGGTGTTTCACTAAGTGTGTTTGCCTCTCTAACTTATAATAGGTGGCGGGAAATTTTAATGCGATAGATCAACACAACAAATGTTACACTCTCTGCGGAGCTATGAATATAGTTCATTGTATGATTTTCCAAAGAGTTACAGCACAAATATATAATTTTTTAAATGGAACAATAGTTTTTTCTATCGTGCATTGGATTCGTTGAAACCAGCTGCGTCCAAATCAATTTAAACTACATTCATATCACTGTTAGTTTGGGAGCTACAACTCTTAAAAGTTTAGGGGGCGGAGGCTACGACAGCGCAGCTGGTTCCGACGAATCCAATACACGATAGAAAAAACTATTGTCCATTTAAAAAATTATATCTTTATGGTGTAACTCTTTGGAAAATGATACAATAAACTATGTTCATAGCTCTGCAGAAAGTGTAACATTTCTTGTGTTGACCTATCGCATTAAAATTTCCCGTCACCTATTATTTTATAAGTTACAGAGGCAAACACTTAGTGAAACACCCTGTATATTCTATACACCTGCTTCGCTCCTTTTCTCTATTCGTCTACTCCTCGTCCGCCTAGCTCCTCCTTGAATTAGTTATGTTTCATGGCAGTGTAGTAAGCGATGAACTTTTTTCCTTTCATTTCTTAGTGGGGGAACATAAGTTAGAAAAACTAGCGTAAATTTCAGAAATTATATGCAAAATTTGTTGCTATTCAGGAAGTGTTCTTCTTCTCAAATACTGAATGAATAAATTATTACTTTTCGTACGTGTTGGCTACTAGTGTTTTCCACCTTCATGCCCAACCCTTTTATTATTAAAGTAAACTAAATAGCATAAACATCTTCCTTCTGTGTCGAACTCTTACTGCTTGAAGCATCATCGGGCCCTTGGCTGATGTCACATCATTATAGAGAAAGATGTAAGCAGCCTTTGAACCTCATACCAACCTTAATGCCTAGCAAGGGCAGACAATGGTGACCCTAGAAATGTCTACAGACAGTGTCCACAACAGCATCGGTCTGACCAGACAAAATCGCCTGAACAGTATGTTGGCTCGCACAGAACACGGGCTTGGTGATTATCAGTAATCATCCGGCAAGTGTCCAGAGCGACTTAAGGAAAAGGTATTGAGTAAAAACATTTGTCGTAGCCGAAAGTGGCCTAATTTTCTATACCAGACACGTAACAGAAATAGGCCTGACATCGAGATCCTTGTGTTAACTGGGTAAATGGACAATATTTTCCTGCCGGCCACGGTGGCCGAGGGGACTGAGGCGCGTCAGTCACGGTCTGCACGGCCACTACGGTCGGGGGTTCGAATCCCTCCTGGGGTCTGGATATTTGTGCCGTCCTTAGTGTTAGCTAGTTCATAAGTAGTTTTTAAGTTTAGGGACTGATGACCCCGTACTTAAGTCCCATAAGCTATACAAACATTTGATTTGATAATATTTTCCAGTACTAGTTATTGTAAAAGTTCATTATTTGAAATTCGCGACCAAGCGCCGACAGACCTAAGTATTTCTTATGTGATATTTCTTATGCTTTGGTTGTAGTAGGTTTATGTATAATGCTGCATTTTCATGCTCCTTACGTACTTAGTATGATAACTTATTTGTTGCTGATTTTTAATAATAAAAATCAATCCTCAAATCCGTAATAATTAATTATTAGCCTAAATATGTTCTATTTTAAGTATTCCTAATTTTAAGTATTCCTCTTCCAAAGTTTTGTACATTCTTATAGTCTCACGCGGTCATAGTAGACTCACATAAAAAAAAAAAAAAAAAAAAAAAATAAAAAAAAAAAAAAAAAAAAAAATCCTTCTATGAGAACAGGTAACTGAAAACAACTCTCGCGGCTCTTGTCTGTGATCACTAATTAATAGCAGACTATTTGAACTTCACAAAACTCCGCGTTAAGAAACAATTCGACTTATTCTTTCGTCGGTTCTTGGTGGAATATAAACAAGATTGTGATTTTAATTCAGTGTGTTAAAAAAGTTCTGGGTATTGATGAATGAAATTTCTATCACACATCGTATTAGAGGCGATATTGTGGAATTATAACTAGAAATAACACTCACCCCTTTGATCCGTCAAGCGGTAATTACCTGAAAATAGAGAAAAAAAACCTTCATTAACAGATAAAATTATTTCGAATAGATGTTTAATGAACGTGACATGCAAACAGTAATTATCTATTTTTAGGTGTTTGATAATTTATAACATGTATTAAAAGAATTTAATTAACAAACGATTTATGTCACAATTTCGAGTTTCTCATTTAGTACTGGTACTATGTAATAGTTATACAGAGTGCTTCAGAAGTGATGGTTAATAATACACACATGGAGTGTATAGGCAAAAAATAGCTTAAAGTGATCCGCATATCAACCGTTGTCAGTGCAGCGGGTCATCAGTGTCTAGAAAAACACGAAATCTCTAAACGTTTGCGTAGTTGTCCTAAATGTGTCCATGCGTATGAATGCGTCTCTCTCTGGAAATTCTGTAAATGATGGAAGGTTGCTTTAATTCGTAAACGTAATTTCTCAAGGGAGTTGACCTCGCTAGTTTAGCCCAGGTTTCTGACATGACCGCACAAACAGAAATGCGCGACATCTATGCTGAAATGAAAGACAAAAATAGCTCCAATTCGACCTTCCTCCGCATTTATTGATAAATTTCTCGTGCACTCTCACAATGACAAACACTGTAGTATTGACGAATAAATGATACCCTACAACGTTAGGAAAATTAATTCATTTAATGGATTTAGTGTAGGAAGCATGCTTGTTATTCTTCAATACCAAGAAGTTGAATAATACGTCAGGTACACAGACAAATATGGATTATACATCGTTTGTAAGGATCGGCTTCTAAACTGAATTTGACATAATTTCGGAAGCTAACAGGCGGCGTCGCTTGTGAGAGAACTGGTAGAGACTTTTTTACCCTTTTGTAGTCAAACAGATGGGAACAATGTGCACTACTTACCTTTATGGACGATGATAACGACTTTCATTTCCACATAATAGGAGCGATATGAATCTATTTAGTATTCGAGTATACATTGATGTATCATATATTCTGACGCCAGAATTAACGTTTGTTAATTACTGTCAGCTACGAAAAGTGCAACTTCATGCTAATGAACATAATAAAATAAAATTCATTATGCTTATCCAGATATAAAAATAAAATGTAGATGAAATCTTATGATAGTTCGAATAAAGGTAGGAAAACTTTAGGTAGACAAAACATATTGGTACAGAAATTAAAGTAATTAAGAAAACAATAGATTACTAGTTGGTACGTAGTAGTCACTAAACGTTGCAGAGAATTGTGCAGTATGTATCAGGATAGATGGGCCACGGGAACGCGGTCGACTCATGACACGAAATAATAACAGAAAAGATATGCTGTTGTTTGTAGAAACAAAAGCATAAGTACTAAAGTATAGGAAATCGACACTTTATTGTTGTGTAAAGACATATAAACAGGAGCTTCGTCCGCATAAAACGAGGCAAGTAACTGTCCGGAAAGTGGTGCGATATCGGGAACTCATAACGACGCGGAAGACGAAACAGCACAGCAAGAAGATTCCGACGAGACAAACACACACACACACACACACACACACACACACACACACATACACACATCAGAGTGTGCGTCTAAATGTGCAATTCCCGGAATGAGAGAAGATAGTGCTTACTCCGAAAGTACGCTTTGATGAATGTGTGTATACACAATTGTAATGCGAAAACAAATAACATCCATTACATACAGAATAACTATCCGGATACTGAGCCAATGAAATCACTATTAGGCTCTCTAAGGCCTACAATAAAAATGGGCGTATGAATTTGTGGATTACTGTGTTTTACTATAGCCTAAGATATTCGAGCTGGACATTTTAATACTTTTTTTATATACTGCTAAGCAAAAAATGACAACCGCGCAATTTGCCACTGATTACTGCATAGTGGTATTGCAGGCACTTGGCGTGTTAAGGAAAGTATAAGCAAAGCCAAAAAGCAATTAAAGACATTATCTGCCAGCAGTACTTGAATTCCATCGTTGTGTAAAGTTGAAAATTCGTGCCATGCAGACAGTGCTTCGAACCCGGATCTCTGCCGGCAGGTGTAATAGTCACATGAGGCAGTGATGGCGGAAATGGCTGAAACAATCGGCTTTTTTTTTTATCTCCAGTTGAGTCTTCCTTTAAAACCACTCAATATAAACGGTTTTTAAAATAACCGGATTTCGATTATTATTGCTTTCCAGTAATAAATGCAGAAATCTAAAGTTGAAAAATTTAATACTTCCCCAGAGTGTTACATTATACCTCTCTTCAAGATAAGTAGAATAAAATATCTGGAAAAGACAGGGAACTGAAACGGAACTCAGTTCGTCGATTTTCGTTGCTTTTATCGAAAAGTAATGCGGGGTTGAATACTACAAACAGTTCTCTTATTTCTTCTCAATCTCGGTTCAAAAATCATGTAATTAAGAATCACATCATTATTTAGACACTACGAATAGTCAGTACTACAGGGTGATAACTGTGATGGCCAAATTCTGGTTTTCGTCTTACGTTGGCCGTTTCCAAAGGTTACAAATTTGTATAATATAGACACAGATAACAGATCGGCCTTTTTATGTTTAAAGTTTTATCCAACGTGAGATGGAGGTAGCACCACTCTGTTCTTCATGGCCGCGGTGGAGTAGCCGAGCGGTCTAAAGCGTCTCGCTGCGGAGCGCGCGGTTGCTCGCCGTGGAGGTTCGAGTCCTCCCTGGGGCATGTGTGTGTGTGTGTGTGTGTGTTGTCCTTAGTTTAGTTTACCTAGGTTTTAGTAGTTTGTAAGTTACGGACTGATGACCACGCAGTTTGGTCTGATAGATTTACAAACATTTGAATTTGAACATTTGTTCTTCATGCTCCAATAGTGAAAACAGTCAAGAGAACAAATTAAGTCGTTTATGAAAATGGCAGCTTTTGGCACATTTAGTCGGCCAGTATCAGATTAAGGGCACCACTTCCAACCAAATACTGCTCTTAATCTGAAGATGGCCGACTAAATGCGCTCATTACTACTTGATTTTTTTTATGTTTGTATTATAAACCGAATGACTTCTTAAGTTTATAATTTATTACTGTTGCCATAAAATAGATTATCTGTTATTATTTCACAGAAATGGCAGACAAGTACAGAGTACTTCCAGACAGCGAGGAACTGCCTTATGAAGAGACGGAGGCGAGTCTTGCACAGTACACGTGCATACGCGTCGCCTATAGTCCGCGTCACGTCTGAAGGCGCCCCAGTTTTCAGCCATTCTGCGCATCACCCTCCATTAGCACGTAGGCCGCGAGTTACGCAATGTTTCTCCCACAGGCGCAACTGTTGGCGCTCGGCCGTAGCTCCTCCCCTCCACGCTTCCCCTATCGCTCCGCCGCTATGCTTGGTAGCACCTTGTTACCTGACGCCAACTGTAATAGGCAAAACCAAATGGCAACAGGTGCACAGATATTTCAACAAGAGCTGTACAAATTCTTATGAAATGCGTTTGTTGCTCGTTTCTGACTCAGGATTGTTCTTAAATTATCTCTGATCGCAGATCCTAGTTTCTGCGATAACCTACTATATCACAGCAGAGGGAATTTTAGGAGTAAATATTACTATTTTTTAATTTTTTATTTAAAAACAGAACAAAAGGAGCACTACTTACCTTTATTGCAGAAAGTAGTTACCCTGGTGTTTTTACTCGGTTATGGGCAATAACTAAAAACAGGTTACAGCCGACACCAAAGAAATACCGTGATACCTAATCCATATCAGCGACTCCAGTAGTCATTAGACGCAGTGTGAAAGCAAAATGGCGCGCTCCGCGGAAATCGCAGAGTTCGGACGTGGTCAGGTGATAGGGTATCACTTGTGTCAGAAGAGATTTACACATTCCTAAACATCTCTAGGTCCATACTCCATACTCCATTCTCCTCCGATAGCGAAAACATATTGTTGACTCCCAATTACATAGGTAGAAATGATCATCAGAATAAAATACGAGAAATCAGAGCTCGAACAGAGAGATTCAGGTGTTCTTTATTCGCGCGCGCTAGTCGAGAATGAAATGGGAGATGGAATAGTATAACGGTGATTCGATGTACCCTCTGTACTTATATGTGATTTGCAGAGTATCCCATGTAGATGTAGATGTAGGTAGTGATGTGATAGTGAAGTTGAAACGTGAAGGACACATACAGCACGAAAGCGTACAGGCTGACCTCTTCTTACCACGAATCACCAAATACCCTTGTACCAAAGGAACGACGCCTGCTTACCTCGGCAATGAAGGAAGTAGATATGTCATAAATGCTGTGTGTTATTGTTTCATATGGGGAGAGGTTCTGCAGGGATTGTAGGGCACTGAGCGAATAGGAGCAGGTAGTAAAATATTTGCGCTGAACACGCCGTATTTGTACTAGTGCCTTCGGGATCGCATGAAGCTCTGCCGAAAACAATTGAATAGGTAATGGGATGGTCAATCCTGACTGACACGATCGGGAAACACTTCGTAACAGCCAACGGAGTCCCCTCGTTTGGAACCGTCAGTCTGCAGCAGTGTTCTTGCCTTTTTGAATATCCGCCCCCCTTTCAATTAAAAATGTTCCGGCGATCCCTTCTTCAACCGCAAAACAGATATGTATGTTTTTATTATAGTCGACATGATCGACTGTAGAGTGTCCGCAACTGCACTGTGTTATTTGAAATGTGTTTATTTCCGTCAATAGACAATTTTGTTGCATCCGGAACTCGGCTGGCTGAGTACTAATTGGTACTCAGCCAGACGAGTTGCGGACGCAACTATAAGGTCTGAAGATGATCCAAGTGATCGAAACATGTAATTAAACAATTATATTGCAACTGTTAACGGAAATAAACATATTTAAAATAAGATATGTATGTGATTTCAAACCCAACAAATTGAATTCGCTGGTGTTGATGCAACTTTCTTGTAAGAAAGGAGTACAGCACTATACATTAAAGGATGACTTTATAATTTTTTTTCCGGAATGGAACACATCCTAATTTCACATCAGCTCCAACAGAGAAAGTATTTGTTGCATAACAATGAGTGTTGCGCATTTCAGGCAAGACGCAGAATAAAATTATCCTCCTAAGCAATGTTCGGCTGTATGTAGAGTCAATTTGTACAGAAGTAGATAATTTTTTCGAATTTCCGAAAATTAATTACTACATCTTGTTAATTTAACAATCGATTGGGTTTCATTTCTTCATCGTTAACACAATTTTCATATAAAATAAGTTTTAATTTCCTTGGGCCTATGATTCGTTTTATGAAACTCTAGTTATCAAACATGCACTGGCCTGGTTGGTGATAGTGCAAAGTCATCCTCCTGGGACGGCGACGCCCAGAACAATGCTTCGCGACCGCTCTGGGAGTCGTGACCCACAGGTTGATAAACACTGGTCTACACGTTTTAAATTGTGATGCCTGTCTCATATGTTAAAAAGTTTCGAGCGAAACGCAAAATCTGGAATGCAATATTTCGTAAAATTCGTCAAGTTGAAAAGAAGTCACTTAACCCTCTATTGCACTGTGTATGTGTAAATATACATATTTTCAGAACTGTATACCAGCTCGCAATATGTATCTGAGCCATACAAGCACAGTGTATACTTTGATAGACAACTGTCTCGTCAGATGGCAGAATCTGCTTACAGTCGTTGAGAAAATCCGGTATTAGGCGCCACACCTATATAAGTCTGGAACTGCCAATTTTTTTTTCCGTCCCATTACACGACGAGTGTCTCGAGAGTACATACTTGAGTTGTCGCTTGGCTACTTTACAAGAGAGCCTGTATTGAAAATAGTATTGAAGAGAAAACCCAGATGCCTTTGTTTGATTTCAAGTTTGATACCGCTAAATCATTACACTGGTCAGGAAGACCGTCCAAGAGACAATCGCTGGATAGCTCACCAGGGAATAGCACAAAAAAAGAGAAAGCCAAATACAGCAAATGCTGAAATCAGGAAGGACCGAATCGGTCACTGGTCTACCTTCTGTGCAAAATCTGCCAGATTAAAATATAATAAATGTAAAATAGTAATATGTACAAAATGTGACACGTATTTGTGTTTAGTACCAAACAGAAATTGTTTCTACAATTTATAAATTAGGGGTTTATGTAACTGCAAAGCAGTAACATTTTTCCAAATGATATACACCAAACCTTTGTAATGTTTTAATTTTTGAAACAAGGAGAACCCCGGTTAACCGAACTAAACGGGTGGAGCCCATTTCGGATACCATTTTTTTTCGGTTAAGCCATGAATATCTAATAGGCACAACAGTTTTCTGCATTGTAATAATAGTACGCTTTTTTGAAAGGTTTTGAACGTCAAACAAAATGTATACAGTACTTGTTTAAATGCTATACTTATGTTCGTTATTTAAGTTAAATTTACAGTACATTTTTAGATTTTCAGTATAACAATTTACAGCAAACAGTGCCTAATAATTTGTAACATATAAAATTCTTATTCAAAAAACTGCGTAATTGTTTTTTACTTCTTGCGCTGCTTAATACGTTTTCTAGCAGCAATGTCACGACATCTTTTCGTTAACGTAACGTCAGCCGGTGTTGCCTCACAGCACTGCTCTACGAATCTTAGGACAACCTAAAAGAAACACACACGTACTGTGGTTTCTGTGCTAAGCTACTGTGTACACAGCGAATTTTGATAGCTAATAAATTCCTAATTTAGACTTACATACCTCTAGTGCTCTTACACCTTCGTCAGCTGTCACCCTGTCAACCACTTCACCTACTTCGGGGTCTTCGACCGCGTCAGCGTTTGTCTGTAATACTGTATCTACAATTTAGTGGTCAGTGATTTCTTCAACCTCGTTCTTATCCAAGTCATCGCATCCAATAAGTCGGTATACCATTTCCGTCAAATATTCAACATTTCTAAGAAGTGCTCTTCAAGGTCATCATACAGTTTTCTCCAACACCTTTGAAGGGTTTCTGCTTTCACATTACCCCATGCCTGAGCATACCAATAAATTACGTCTTTCATATTGACCGACTGCAGCGCTTCATTTACGCTTTTCTTCTGCAAGTCGCTATCTTGCAGAATGCTTCTCAAAAACAGGCCTCAGTAATGCCGTTTAAATGTAGCTATTACACCTTGATCCAGTGGCTTAATTAGACTGGTAACTTTTAGGGGAAGAAATCGCACAACAATGTAACCACTTTTTAAGTCGCAAGGATGCGTAGACGTGTTGTCAGTTAACAAGGTCGCCTTTCTAGACAGCCCTTTTCAAGTTTAAAAACTTTGCAACTAATCACTAAACCATTCGCGAAAGAGTTCACATGACATCCATGAACTTGAGCTCTATAAAAACTGGCAGCACATTTGGGACAACATCCTTTAATGCTCGCGGTTTTTTCGACTTCCCGATACACATTGATGGCAGTCTATGTGTGCTAGAAGCGTTGCTGCGAAAAGAACAGTGATCCGTTCTTTTTTCATTTTATGTCCTCGGGAGACGTTTCTATTGAGGAAGCTAAGGATTTAGTAGGCAACATCTTGAAATTAATCCCAGTTTCATCATCATTGTAAATTTGATCCTTAGTGTAGCCTTGGTTGTTATCTTCAAACTCTGTTTTGAAAACTTTAACCGCATCTGGTTTTGCAGATAAGTTAAATAAATAAAAAAAAAAGTTAAATGATCAAACACAACTAAACAGTTCACGCCTTTTGGATGTCACTTAGTTCATCCCTGAGTTATATTACCTCCTACCCTGTCAGTTCCAGTATCTTCATACATTTCCTCATAGTGAAATCAATTACCTAACTTTTCCATCAACTCCCACACTGGCTGTTCCATCCTCCATTACAAAAAATACCTGAAAACCTTAAATGTAGACCTGGAATTTTATTTATTTGTATAACTAATAGATCAGTCAGACAAGCACAGTTTCAATATTAATTCTAAAAACTGGATTCCTTGTTTATCCCCTCAGTCCCAAACTCCAGCGTATTTATTTATTATGATTTATTTTTTAAGTTTTGAAAAGTTTGTCCCAGTGTAGCTTACAACATAATATTAAATTTTCAGCTACCTGAATTTTTAGAATATTAATTTCATTAGACAGATTTGTTTTAGTTTAATGTAATGCAGTAACTATTCATTCAAAGTTCTTGATGCCACTCCAAACCTGGCCTTACAACTGTCATATGTAACACCATCAATAATTACCAAACACAATTATCAAGAAGGCACTTATATATATTTCTTTATCAGCATTATAAGTTTGTAATAATAGGTAGTTAAAGTTCCCAGGTTATATTCAAATTTATTCCTTGTTTTATCCTTCACACATTGTATATTCACTTATTACTGTTTAGTTTTTAAGTTGATAACTGTAATAACACAATGTCAAAGAAGTTAAAAATGTTCAAATGTTTGTTAAGCTTATGGGACTTAACTACGGGGTCATCAGTCCCTAAACTTAGAAACTACTTACGAACTAAGACGGCACAAATATCCATGCCCGAGGGGGGATTCGAACCCCCCGACCGTAGTGGCCGTGCTGACCGTGACTGGAGCGCCTCAGTCACTTTTTTTTTTTTTTTTTTTTTTTTTTTTTTTTTTTTTTTACCGCGGTTAAGCAGTGCACACACACCACTACAGCACTGCAGATTAACGAAACCAAATACAACTTGTAGAGAGGAGGGAGCTGCGCGTGCCGCGGCTACAGGAGGCCGGCGGCAGGCGTCTGGCAGCCCACACAACCCACCGTTACCATATGAACTAGACTGCTTTTTTTTTTCTCGTTAAAAGCAACTGTTTAAAAAATCTAGGAATAAAGTCAGAGGTGATTCTACTGATGTTCAGGGTTTCAAAATTTATATGCCTGCATCTATCTAGTCCAGAAAAGCACTCCTTTTTAACTTTCCCTCCTCCTGCGTCCGCGTCCCAATCCTTTGATGCTTTGCCACTTGTTTTCTTAGTATCAGTCTTGTATTGAGAGTCAGAGTTTTTATTTTTCTTTCGCGCAGCGTTCATTTTCGGCTGTACTTTACTCCTACGCCTCCCACTGCTGGTGAAACCCACAGCAGAAGGCGAGGTGGGCGGCTCGCTGCAGACGTCCAGCTCCATATCAGAGTGCGACAGTTGGCGGGCCACCGCAGCGGCAGGCTGCGGCCTAGCCGGCTCGCCACTTCCTGCTTCGGTTTCCATTTCTGCGTCACTGTTTATGTTTACGTCCGCTCTGTTTTGGACGCTGCTCTGACTTGGCGCGGTTTGTGTATTGTCAACAGGATCACAGTCCGGGTTGTTTACTATCAGAGGTTCGGTTTGATGATGTCCACTAACACCTGGGTC
Source organism: Locusta migratoria (assembly GCA_026315105.1). Classification (NCBI taxonomy): domain Eukaryota; kingdom Metazoa; phylum Arthropoda; class Insecta; order Orthoptera; family Acrididae; genus Locusta; species Locusta migratoria. The sequence goes on along the minus strand of CM048744.1, from coordinate 272,375,879 downwards.
GGGTTTGTCTGGTGTCCCTAGGTCTACGTGTTGTACTTCCTCTACTGATGTTTGCAGCACGGGTTCCCGTTGCTGCGGTTCGGATTCTATATTAGAACTGTTTGAAATCTCTATGGGATTTTTTTCAATTATTGTATCCGTAACGGGTGTAGGAACTTTAGTTTCTAACACGGTGTTAACGGTGTTTTTGCTGTTATCCTGTGACGAACGTTCGAATTTGTCATCCGCACTACTTTCATCAGAGGTTCGTCTCGTTTATTAGCTACAACTGTGGTAATGACTTTAGTGGGCACCTGATCTAAGTTTACTTTTTCTGGCAGTGGTGGAAATTCAGCCGGGACCAGAGGTGGTTGCTCAGAAAAACTGCTACTGGGTGTTGGGTCATCAATTTCCCGAGTGGGTGCTACCAATTCAGCTAACGTCAGTTTTTTGCGTTGTTGTAAGTTATTTCTTAATACAACCGGTTTTTTCGGGCAATCCTGACGCATATGTCCGCTTTGGTTACAGATGTAACACGTTTCTTCCTGACCAGAATATGTCACATGAGCCCTGTACTCACAGACAATGATATGAGAGGGAATTTTAGTTCTAACGTGCATTTCTACTGATCTTATACCACTGAAACACTGAAGTTTATGTTGCTTTGACCAGCGCTCGTTTCTAATTTGTTTAATATTACCATAACATGATAACACCTCTCTAAGATAACAATTTTCTACTTCTGGCGGCAAATTGAAAACGCGAACATTCTTATATTCAATACCGGCATTAGATATGGAAACTGTACTCACCGTTGAGTCTCGATGTCGAAATTGAGCAGATGTTTCGTGTTTCATCAGGATTTTGTCTAGTTGAACGGGTTCCAGTAACTTGACGTAAAAGCAGTATTCATCCAAATCGTAATAAGCGGTATGTATTTGTTCAGAGACGATTCCAAAAACGCTGTCGATCCAATCATAACCTTCTACCGAACTCGGTTGCTTATTCCTGGTTGCCTTATCAAACTCGAAACGCAGAGTGCACTTCCTGTGGACCTTCTTTTCCATATTTACGGTTTTAGCGGCCGAGACCGCTAACATTTAAACAATACACGCACCAGAACACTAAGTGACGATACTGCACAACAAGTTAACACTTAACACGAAAGAAAGCTGTTCGCGACTTGTAAACATGCACACCTCGGCCACCGCGGCCGGCGTCAAAGAAGTCTTATACTATGTATGTCGATCTAAGTGGAGACATTTGTCATCTCTTCCCATACTGTATCTAAACATTGTAACCTCTTTGACACAGCAGTACATACTCTTGAAGATGGTCTAATAAGCCGAACACCGGTTAAGTAAACAAAAATAAACTTGTAGAACACACACAAAATTGTGTTTTTTAATTTATTGATTATGTTCTACCAAGAAGAGACGGAAGAATCAGTCAAAATGATACATTCAGTTGTTGGGTACCGTATCTGTTTTTACACCTACGTAAGCACCCAGAGCTTCCCACAAAATATTTCCTTCCTCACCTAATAACTCAGCCAGCAGTTTAGCTTTCTCTTGTAGTATAGGACCTGTCAAAGGCATGCTGTTTCTCGTTGTTGGATGAACCATAGGTGAAGAGCTTCACCTACTATTTCAAAGTCTGATGTTTTCATTTTCTGTAAGGATTTTTCACTACTTGCTCAAATGTTCAAATGTTTGTAAATCTATCGGATCAAACTGCGTGGTCATCAGTTCGTAGCTTACAAACTACTTAAACAAAGGTTAACAAACCTAAGAACAACAAACACACCCATGACCTAGGGAGGACTCGAACCCCCGACGGCGAGCAACTGCGCGCTCCGCAGCGAGGCGCCCTAGACCGCTCGGCCACTCCACCGCGGCTTCACTGCTTTTTCTAGAAATTTACATTACATCCAATTTGAAGCTGTAGACGCACCAACTCCGTAATTAGCTGCAACACTTTTCAATAAACTTCCGCACGTTTTTGCTGCAGATCCGCACAAATGTGTTCACAGCTACTGACAGGAGTTGGCGTTAAGCTAAGTATAGACCACAACGAACCATTGTTGTGGGTTATTGTTGTACGCTTGCATGAATAGAGTAAAGAGTACAAAAATAAAATATCTAAATTACAGTAATTACAGGAGGATTTTTTTCCGTCGGAGGGTTTCGAATAACGCGGGTTTCTGTTACAAATAGGATGGGGCCCCTCCACGCCCAGACCAACGTGGTGACCAACTCAAACGTTCTACTGTCACCTCCATCTTTGGTTAGTTTGCTAAGGTGGATCACAGGATGTGGGAACCGCGATGTTGTCCATACATCTGGGCACGATCACCCATTAATACGGTACATCAGGAGGTAGAATTGGACGAAGGTAAGCGAAGCGTAAAGGTATCTAAGGGCAGAGGAAAAGAAGTGCAAAGGGAAAAAATCGCACTGACGTGTTTTACGGCCCACTTTAGATTTGTAGTTTTATAAGTTTTTGCAAACTTTTTGAACCAAAATAATAATCTAATTAATAATTAATAAGAGTGTCTGAAACCCTTTTAAGAAAAACAAATGAAGTGGTGGCGGGTTTCGAACCACCGACCTTTCACGTCACAGTCCAACACCTTGCCAACAACGCTTTGAACCCCCTGACCGGGCGCGCTGAGCCACGGCGCCCGGCAACGCTAAGGCTATAAATCAAAACAGGAGTTCTTTAATCTCATACTATTGATGGTCGTTGTTAACTGATGTTAATATGGCATTTGTAGACATTAGATTATCATTTATCGTACGAAGAACGATGTGTTTTTAATAATTCCTCAGTGTGCCATTGCTTTGAAATGACAACCTGTAAGTTACAATAAGAAAATCATGAAATACGCGTGGAATGTCACGTGACATCTCCGAACGGCTGGTTTTCGTTAATTCAATGGAGGGTGTCAAGTCTCCGTTATTTTTGCAAATATCAATCAAACGATACGAGATATGAAAAAAACATAAGGGAGATGAGTTGTAGAGAATTTTCTCCTCTACCAATTAGGTTATTCAACTTTCGTGTCATATGAACGGTTCGTTTGCATTTACAATTATATTACAAACGGATTTTTTTGGTTTTACTACCGTATTTTTTGTCCGAAAAATTTGAAAAAGGGAGGTTCTGGTCTCTGGAAGCCTACAATCATGTCTGTAGAATTTGGTGTTGATCGGTAGAACGGTTCGTCTTAAAAACAGGGAACACGTTACGGACAGACAGAGAGACATACATCCCAAAATCGCCGTTAGTTTTGCAAATATCTTTGAAACGCTACGAGATATGAAAAAAAAAAAAATTAGAGAGCAAAGTTGTAGAGAATTTTCACCTCTACTGATTCAGTTATTCAGTTTTCGTGTGCCGCGGTGGAGTAGCCGAGCGGTCTAAAGCACCTCGCTGCGGAGCGCGCGGTTGCTCGCCGTGGAGGTTCGAGTCCTCCCTGGGGCATGGGTGTGTGTGTTTGTCCGTAGGTTAGTTTACGTAGGTTTAAGTAGTTTGTAAGCTACGGACTGATGACCATGCAGTTTGGTTCGATAGATTTACAGACATTTGAACATTTTCAGATTTCGTGTCAGATGAACAGTTAAGCCGTTATTTTCATTTAAATTTCGAGCGCAAAGGCCCACTTTTAGTGTTCCTACCGCAACCTAAAGTGGGCAAAAAAAAAACTTTGCGACAGTGGGGTACGTTGCAAGGGGTAGTAGCGTTTGTATGCTAACAGCGACAGTTCATGCAAGGTAGAGTTACGTTAGTATCATGCATCGGATACCGTTGTCAGTGCTAATGGTAGTCATAAAGAGACCAGTCCGGTGGGTATGGCAGCAACATTTGCTGCATTGCTGGTGCGCCTTCTCTTCCAGCGGCGGCCCCCGTCCTTAGCTCGCACGAGTGCGCGCGAAGACGTTCCTGCCGCCGCGCCGGTCATCACTGCATGGCGCATCCGTCCTTCAGTGTCGCTCCTTCTACATCGCGGTCCTGAAGTTCTCTGTCGCCTGCTTCTGCTCAGTTGGTGGCGGCTATCGACTGCGGTCCTGGAACCGCAGGAGCGCCTGCCGTCTGGAAGGCGGTCGCCCCAGGTGTTGCGCGCAGTTGCCGAAGTTGTCGGCAGTAGAGCCCTGTATTGAGAGAGTACCTCCAACCGGGCGAGCGCTGCCATTGTAGGCCTATATCGCAACAGCAGCGCTATGCACGGCGCTGTTAAATTAACATTTATGATAAAGGGTACCGGTCTGTACATCGACGTCGTATGACAATACGTTAAGTGAACAATGAGCTTAAGTTTTTAATCGTTTCATCACATCTACAGCGAGTATTAAGGAATTTTTTTATTTTTTATTTTTGAGCAAACTAGTTGTGAAATTGTTTCGTGCTCAAATTTAATCCCTGTACCGAATGCACTACTTTCGCAATAAGTGACATTCCTGCTTTTAAATTAGCTCAGAACTGACGTTTTTATCTCTAATATATTGGTTTTTATCAAAGTAGATGTAATTAATACATGTTGATAGGTGATGTGTGCTAGCCGGCCGCGGTGGCCGAGGGGACTGATGAGCTTCAGTCACGGTCTGCACGGCCACTACGGTCGGGGGTACGAATCCCCCCCTCGGGCATGGATATTTGTGCCGTCCTAGTTTGTAACTGAGCTAACATTTTGGGAAGGTTTAAGTTTTTACACAATCTTATCGCACTGCTGGGTACTTCAGTAAAATAAACTTTTATCTTAAAATTCGAGTTCTGGAAGCTCCATTTAATGGGCGGTTTCATTTACCGCCCAAACTTCCGTAATATGCACCGCTAAGTATAAATACGAAATTTGTCAAATACAGCAAATTATGTTAGATTTTTATGTATTTATATCTTTTAAAAATATCTTTTCTCTTAGATGTATTGTCCTTCCAACATTGCTCGCAAGAAACTTGTATGAAAACATAAAACTAGAAGATTACTTGATATTTCAATACAAATTTACTTACTTCGCAAAATTTTGCATTCTAGTATGGAAATGCATTTATTCTTCCAATGCGGTGTACCTACAATTCGCGTCTTTTCGCCTCTCTTTCGCCCTGTGGAATGTGTAAAACTTGCTACCTCGGACTGTCTTAGCATAACAATTCACTGCCAACAATGCGGCATTTTTCACCCTATATAAAAGGGATATGCTATGTCCAGTAGGGTGGGCCGAAAAAAGTGAATTTTTGAGTATCGAGTTGTAATAGGGCTCGAAAGTTGCGTATTTATGTGCTGATTAACGAAAAAATAATTTAAAAAATCTAACTTAATATCTTCAGTTAGCGCAAAAGGCTTCATGTATCTAAGAAAACGATAAATTTATAGAATTTCCGAAATGTCATATAAAAATATATCTTTCAGTACCACGTCCTAATAGGACTCAAAAACTGCGTATCCATGTATAGTTTAACATAAAAATATTTTTGATAGTCCCAGCGTATGTAATCAGTACGCGCTAAAGACCTTAACAATCGAAATATGACATATGCGCCAGTCTGGTTCGATATTAAGAGATACGCCTCAGTAAAGTAAGGTCCAAAGCATGTTTTTAAGGTTATTAAAACTTCCAGACAGCTTCCAGAGAAAATAAAAATCAAACTGATCCGGTGATTCAACGAAACTCGTTTTTCTGTCATCCAGAAAACGTGTTATTGGCTATGATAGTAGACAAGAAATCACATATTAGAGAGTTGGGTTTTAGAAGAGTCCTAAAGGCAAAAAATATGAAAACTAACCGCACAGCTGCAGTAAGAACGTTTACTACACAAACACTAGATTTTGAGGCTACTGACTACAGTGAACTTGGTCAAAATGCAAGCTATCGCCTCACTCAGTGATGCAGAAATTGACGACAGAATCCATTTCTACATATTTGATGAATAAGACTTTGCCAGAATTTGAATTTCTGAACTTTCCGTGCCACACTCAGGCTGTAGAAAGATGTGAAAAATTAGTAACAGAGGCTGCAGAAAAAGTATGTGGGCAAGATAGCATAGATGGATACATTAGGACGACTCTGCTGTCAAGATCAATAATGCCAAAATTTGGACACAAATCAGAATTCAAGCCAACTACATCTTTGACTAGTATGTAAATAAAGGTATAAAAATATAAATAAATTTATATATTGTAAATATGAATATATAATTAGTATGGTTGGTTGGTTGGGTAGGGTGTGGGTGGAACTCTAATTGCAGCCACCTCCTCGTGATGAGTTTTCGGTCATTATACAAATTTGCTGGTGAAATGGGCGAAGAGCTGCAAAGTTACGATGTTATCTCTTTAAATAATCAAATCACAATAAATAAAAACTAACATATTTAAAACATACATATAAATACGAGGCATTAGTAAATTTCCGTAACATTTTGAACATTTATAAATGTTGTCATATTTCGATTGCTAAGGCCTTTAGCGCGAACTGATTACATTCGCTAGGACTATGAAAAATATTTTTATGTTAAACTATACATGGATACGCAGTTTTGAGTCCTATTAGGACGTAAGACTGAAAGATATATTTTTATGACCTTTCGGAAATTCTATAAATTTATCGTTTTCTTAGAAACATGAAGCCCTTTGCGCGAAATGAAGATATTAAGTTAGATTTTTTAAATTATTTTTCCGTTAATCAGCATATAAATACGCAACTTTCGAGCCCTATTACAACTCGATACTCATTAATTCACTTTTTTCGGCCCACCCTAATGTCCAGCTCTTAATTGAATACATAATAAGTCTACAGATTTCCATCACCTCTAAATGCTTAAATAACAGCTAGTTAAATGAAATATGCCATTTACGCTGATGGATTGCTTAGGCCTAAAATGGCGGACGTGCCCCACCCGCGCTCAACTGACCAATAGCAGCCGGCGGTTGTCGGCAAGCCACACGTAAAAGGTTGGCGCTACTCTCCCAATACAGGGCTCTAGTCGGCAGGCCCTCTCCGTCTCGGCAGCGAGCTCGGCTCGGAAAGCCGCCCGCTCAGCTGCCTTGCGGTTTCGCTTGATCCGAGTTCGGTTAACCGGGTATTTACTGTAAATACCTGTTACTTCAGAGTCGTAATTGCTGATGTATCATAAATATTGAACGCTGTTGCCCAAAACGTTAGTACCTTCTACTAACTAATATGTAAGTACTCACAATATCCGTATTTGCGTAGTATATATCTGAAAATACGGAGTGATAATTTCCAAAATATATATGCCAGGTCGCGGTGGAGTAGCCGAGCGGTCTAAGGCGCTTCGCTGCGGAGCGCGCGGTTGCTCGCAGTCGGGGGTTTGAGTCCCCCCTAGGGCATGGGTGTTAGTTTATCTACGGACTGATGACGACGCAGTTTGGTCCAATAGATTTACAAACATTTTAACATACAGGGTGTTTCACTAAGTGTGTTTGCCTCTGTAACTTATAAAAATAATAGGTGACGGGAAATTTTAATGCGGTAGGTCAACAAAAGAAATGTTACACTTTCTGCGAAGCTATAGACATAGTTTATTGTATCATTTTCCAAAGAGTTACAGCACAAAGTAAATTATTTTTAAATGGAGCAATAGCTTTTTTTATCGTGCATTGGAATCGTTGAAACCAGCTGCGTCCAAATCAATTTAAACTACATTCCTAGCACTGTTAGTTTGGGAGCTACAACCCTTCAAAGATTCAGGGGCAGATACCACACGCTGTACAAATACATGGCTGTGTGGTGGGTGACGGATGTTATGGCGGTGGGAAGTTGATTTACATGAGATGTTCAAATCTGTGTCCATGTTCCTCAGTGCATAATGCAATGCGCCGTCGAAAGGATCTGCGGACAAGATGTAACATCGCCGGTGTGACGGAGCGACATGCGTCCTCGATGCGCCGTTTTAGATCATCTGTGGATGTGGGCTCAGTGAAATAAACACGATCCTTTAGATATCCCCCCCCCCCCCAAAAAAGAAACCTACTGGTGTTAAATCGGGCGATCTTGCGGGCCACGAATGAGGACCATGGCACCCCAACCATCATCCTGCAAACCTGTTGTTTAGTTCTTCGACAACAGCTGGCGCAGAATGGGCTGGGTGACCATCGTGCTGCATCCACATATGGACTCTCATATCTAGACACTCATGTTCAAGGAGACCACCCAAACTGTCGGCTATAAAAGCGCGATATAACTCACCTGTCAGTGTACCTGGGAAGTAGTGTGGACCGATGATTTCACCCACAAGGATTCCACACCACACGTTAATAGACCACCTACGTTGACGGTCGACAGGTCAAAGCCACCGATTGTCTGCGGCCCAGTAGTGCATGTTATAGCGATTCACTGCACCATAATTTGTGAACGTGGACTCATCAGAGAACATAACACTTTGAAAAGACTCCAGCGTGAAATTACTCATGGCCCACTCACAGAATGTCACTCTTGCACGGAAATCGTTCCCTTGCAGCTCCTGGGTCAGTGACAGGCGGCACGGATGAAACCTGTGGCCGTGTACTATACGCCACACAGATGTGAGACTGACACCAGCGACTGCAGCAACGGCTCATTAGCTGACATGAGGATCGTGGTGTAGTGCAGCTAAAACAAACACCTCCGTCTCCTCACTTCTTGCAGGTCTTCGTCTGTTACTGCGACGCAATTACCAAGCTGCCTATTTCCCGAAATCGTTGTTCGGCACGTAAGAACGTAATGGCTGCCGGGGCTCTTCGCCTAGGATATCTCATGGCGTACGCCGTGACTGCTTCAGTGGCATCGTGTCGGCACTCGCCGAGCATCAGCTCGTGTATGCCATCGTCATCCAATGTCAGTAACTGTGGTATATTGAGCCCCGGTTGTTTGTGTGGCTCCAACTGTCGGGTATACGGCCGTGTGCGGCGACAGTCGGCAGTCTAACAGCGCATCGAGAAAGCTTCTCGCTCCGTGACACCGGCGACGTTACAACTCGGCCGCACCACATTTAGAAGGCGCATTGCATTATGCGCAATGTTTGTGGTATCTGCCGCTGAAACTTTGAAGGGTTGTAGCTCCTAAACTACAGTAGCTTAAATTGATTTGAACGCAGCTGGTTTCAACGAATCCAATGCATGATAGAAAAACTATTGTTCCATTTAAAAAATTATATCTTTGTACTGTAACTCTTTGGAAAATGATACAATAAACTATGTTCATAGCTCCGCAGAAAGTGTAACATTTCTTGTGTTGACCTACCGCATTAAAATTTCCCGTCACCTATTATTTTATAAGTTTCAGGAGAGGCAAACACACTTAGTGAAACACCCTGTATATGCCAGAAAGTTTATGATCATATATTTTACATTCAGTGCACCATGAAGTATAATTCCAATGTTGCTACTGACAAATTCTTACTTTAATTATTCTTGTGCAATCGAGGGTTAAAACACTACTCGAGGGACCATTTCTCCTGTTCTACATCTACATAAATACTCCGCAAGTCACATTGAAGTGCATGGCAGAGGGTTCATCGAACCAGTTTTATGATATTTCTCTGCAGTTCCATTCTCTAATAGCTCGCGGGAAAAGGAACACCAGATCTTTCTGTTTTCGATCTTGTTTCTCTAATTTTATTTCGATGATTATGTCTTGCTCCGTAGGTGGGTGCTAACAAAATATGTTCGCATTCGGAAGAGAAAAATGGTGACAGAAATTTCGCAAATAGATCTCTGCGCAAAGAATTACGCCTTTCTTTTAATGATTTCCACCCCAACTCGTGCATCATTTCCATGAAACACTCCCCCCTCTCTTCCAATATCTCGATCATGCAAAACGAACTGCCCTTCTCTGAACTTTCTCTAAATCGTCTGTCAATCTCACTTGGTGGGGATCTTACAATGCGCAGAAATACTCCAAAACAGGAGACCAAGTGCGGTATAGGCAGTTTCTTTAGTGGAACTATTACATCTCATAAGTGTTCTCCCAACGAAACGTAGTCTTTGGTTCGCTTCCCTACAATATTTTCTATGGGTTCTTTACATTTAAGTTGTTTGTATTGTTACTCCTATGTATTGAGTTGAATTTACGGCCTGTCGTTTGACTGATTTTTCGTGTAAATGGAATTTAACGGATTTCTTTTAGTGGTCATATGGATGACTTCACGCTTCTCATTAAGTAGGTTCAATTCCCATTGCCATATTGATATATTATCTCAATCATCTTAATCTTCTGGTGACTTTACTAACCGATAAATGACAGCATCATCCGGGAACAGTCTAAGAGAGCTATTCAGATTGTATTCTAAATCGTTTATAAAAATAAGGAATAGTAGGGGTTGCGAGGTGATAGATCAGGGTGAGAGTTTAAATAGGAAAAGATTAATTTTTAAAACTCACAACCACCAACTGCGAACCAAATTCCTAAACATGCAAAAACACTGGAACTGTGGTTGCTACTGTTTGACTCGTTTTCTATGAAATGATATCACACGTTCGCAGCTTTCCTTCCCTGCATATGATTAACAAAAAAAAAAAAAAATCATAATAAAGTTCATGTGAGAAAAGGGTATACTAACTACTATTTTTAAAACACGTGAAAGTTCGCTTTATGTTGTTTATTTCACCATATTAAAACTCTGTGTCCGATGTGTCTGTACGTCGACACATTTATTTGATAAAGTTATAACTCGTGAGGCCCCAGACAAAATGAATATTTGTCGCAAATTGTTTTCACACCGTGTGCCTGTCTCAAACACCGTGTATGTTCATGCCCATGTGATGACACTTGTTACATTAACGAAACAGTCACTTTAAATCAATGCGATGCACACCATGTTCCACCGGCTAAATATTCACAACACACAGTAGCACTAGATTCAACTTGGTGCAGTCTACGACGAGTAACCACACCTGGAGATTGCCACACAAAAATCTATAGTCTCCACCTGGAGATCCACACGCCGACCGTGCAGAGCGACGCCGCGCCCGACCAGCTACACCACTCGCTCCCGACTCACTCACCTGGGCCGCGTGCGTGCGTCAAAAGCCCACCTGCCGGGCTTTTTCCCCACATCATCAACTTCCCCAAGTGAGCTGTTCTAACCGACTTGCCAACGTACAGCGCTCAGCCAATACATTTCTAAAACTTCACTTAAAATCAAAATAATTGCACTACACGTGAAACAAATGTCTTCTTATGTTTTTATATTGGTATAAACATCCTTTGCACTATTTATTATGATCATGCATTTCTTATATCACAGATAAGTGATTTAACTGAATATTTCAAGATAAAATACACAAGATTAAATGAAAATAAAATCAGAAATAGTTGATATATTATTTTTATAAACAAACATTGCCATGCTAGTTGTGTAACTGTCTAGTATTCATTGGTCATTTATTACTTATCATATAATGAAATTATGTTTTCAGTGTCAATTAAACATATTACGCCAGATGTGACTATATCAGGTAACGTATTGTTTATTTGTCAACAATATTTTGTAGTGAGGGCCTTAAAGGTTCCTAACTGCATCGTATTACTTCAAATGCAAGTAGTATTAGAATATTTCATTTCGCGCTGTGCACTGCACTGCGCCTGGCACTCGCCATTGTCCCTCTCTCCCCTCACCGGAAACGAGCCTGGAAAAATCCTAAGCTGGAACAAGCCACCCACGTCGGCCTGCTCGCTGGCCTCCCGTCAGCTACAAGCAAACAGCAAATCTCAACGTGGAGAATTTCTACCTATGGCCTAACTATAAATGTTGGCACCCAACTGCGTACATACATTGCTACCATAATTAATAAGATTAAAATTGTGTAACATTTGGTGCATTGGCATGGTCAATGTTTGCAGTGAACTTCATACTGTTTAATTATCAAATGCTATTAATTACCAATATTTCTAAGCGGCGGTAATCTCACAGGGTCCTATAAAAGTTCTCTGGGTAACGCCAGAAAGAAATTCTGTACTTGATGGCTTACCGTCAATTAAAACATATTGAGTCCTTTCTGACACGAAAGCAATCAGAAGGATCCACGCAACCACATTCTTGGAGCTTCCTGAGGATAAGATGCTTTCGAGATTTTCGTAGTCCTTCTCTGTACCTGAAACATAGTTCAAATGTTGTATAGCTGCCTCCAGGAAAGCAAGGTTATCAAAGGTGTGTCGATATCTCCGAATTCACACTGAAAGCGACTAAGGAGCTGCCTGGATTTCGATATCACGACTTGGCGGCGATTGATCATCCGTTCTGTTTTATGCAAAAGGTTAAGGGGCAATAGTTTGATAACTACTCGGGCTTGTGGGGTCGTTCCCAGTCTTTAAGAAACAAATTAACATTGCTTCATTCCGTGAATCGGGAGGGTCATCTGACACCCAAATGCCACTTAGAAAGGCGAGGAGCAAGGTCCTTTATTTTTTTTTTCTCCTAGATATTCTTCTGATGTTTCCCAATACTTCTTTTTGTGGAATGGTTAATGGTATTCAGGAACTGCTCTCATGATGGTTTCTTGCTCTCTCGTGACGTTTGTCGGCATTTTGCGTCTCTGAATTTTGCCGGCTTTTGAACCTACAAAGGTACGCTGTATTAGTATTGCAGAGCGGCATTCGTCATTGCCAGTCGTCCTGAAAACTGTGGAATGGGTTGATTGTTTGGGTAATGGGATCCATCCCTTCCACCGACACGATGTCCCAACTCAGCAAGTTGACTGTGCGGAGTCCAGTCTTTTCTTTCGAACATCGAAGGTGGTGCTTGTCTCACAGGTTCCATTTCATTTAACAGGTGGATCCAGATTGGGATTTGATTACTTCTGGGAGGTAGAGCACTTAGTAGCTGGCGTTCAATTTACTTTTCCAAATTTGCCGTAACTGGACTCTCGTTTGCGACTGAGGGAGGTGTGTCCAAAGCGCTGGCATTTTGCGGGAGTTTAAGATTGTTAAAGCTGACGATGAAGTAGTCGGATCTTACTAACTGCCCATCAAATTTTTATGGTGTTTTGGACATCGACGATACCCTCTTGAGCCCACTCACCTTAATTTTCGTCATTCAGGATATCCACCAATCCCTACACGTAACAAAGACTTTACTGTAACTGAGGGTATTAAGAAGTTCCATCTGGATGACATACTCTCCAAGGCATTTAGCCTTCTGATGGTGATGACCATAGCAGTTTGGTCTAATAGGTTTACAATTTCAACCTTTGACTTTTCTGTATCGCCGAAATACGGTTCTTTTTGTTTGTTGTCCGACCTACTAATCAAATAACAATTTTTGAGAATCTAGTTTCATAATTGGCATAAGGCTGGGTTATTACATAATTAAAAAAAAACATTATCCCCTATTTCACTCACACGGGAATGGAATATTGAAAATAGCCGCGTAGTATAAGATCAACATGATCTTCAAGTCATTAGCGGTTTGGAAAGTATAATAATGTGCCATATTCAGTACATGTCCTTTACACAAAGGTTTCCCAAAGAGTAAACAATATCATTTTTCTTCAACAATTATTTATTTATAATTACCTGACATCTTATTCAGGACTTTTTAGGAGGCGATCTTTTAATGTAATAGTTCTGAATCCTTTTATAAGATCTTTATTACCATAGATCGCTTATTGCTTTTATATGACTAGTTTCGACTCGTTAAAGAGTCATTATCAAGTCTTACTTGTCCAGGCATGTTAAGAAATATATTTCAGATGAACCAACATCATAGTGGCAGGTTATAAATGGTATGCTCATCATCACTTGAATATGTCTTTGGGTCATGTTGTGCAAGACCCATTGTTATACTGTCCACCTGTCTAGGTAGTGTATAACGCTGTATAGTATAGCACAGTATAACACTGGGTTGTGAACAACATGACCCAAAGGCATATTCAAGTGATGATGTGCATACCATTTACAACTTGCCACTATGATGTTGGTTCATCTGAAGTATATTTCTTAACACGCCTGGACAAGTAAGAATTGACAATGGTTCTTTAACGAGCCGAAGCTAGTCATATAAAAGCAATAAGCGATCTATAGCAATAAAGATCTTATCAAAGGATTCAGAACAATTATTTATTTCGCATAATGAGAGTCACACACACGAAACAATGATGTTTGAATTATTTGACCCATTTTTTCAACGTTATTTCCATCCCGTTCAATGGCCTTCCTCCAGCGCGAAGTGTGTCTATTCTCTGTCGATATGAATCCTCGTTCTGGTCACGGAGCTGTTTCTCGTCATCCTCAAACTGCCTGGCCAGTTGTAATGCGCCTGTCTTCGCTTGTGACAATATTAGCCCGCTGCAACTTGTCAGGTATAACTTGGAGCTCCACCTCACCTTCCGTGCAGAGCGGTTCACGGTACTCCTACCGACAGCACATGCTCCACAGACTTTCCACAAATGTTTGTAGTTTCCAATTTCTGTACAGTGAGATAATGACGTCATGTTTCTTGTAACGTACACCACGTACAGATGCCACATTGAAACGGTACTGCTACTACACTGTCTGCCTTAAGAGACAGACATTTTGCGCGAGCAATCTGGGCACTTAAAATAATTGATATGTAACGTTTCGAATTTGCAATACTTCTTCGGATGAGAAAAAAAAAAATGCGGAGCGTTACCTCCTGGATAACCCTCACTTTTACTCTTGCTTTGGTAACATTCCTCACTTTGAAAAGTATTTTCTGATAGGTGACAAACACCAGGCCATCCCTTTTGCATTCCGTGTGGGACGATCAATATTATTTATACGAAATTATAAACATGGCTGGAGCTCAGCAACGGTGGAACACGATCCAAAAGTCAACAAAGTTTCAGCCGACCAGCTGCATAAAAATGGTTTACATGCATAAAACTTGACCTAAGTTTCGGCAAAAGTAATTTTGTCCTCTTCATAAGTGTTACATTTAGCTCACATTAAAATAGTTGTTAAATAAAATGTGGCTGACTCCATGTAATAGAATAAAAAGTAAAATTTAAAATTTTATGATGTAGACATGTTTTAAATTTTACTTTTCATTCTATGACATGGAGTCAGCCACATTTTATTTAACAACTATTTTAATGTAAGCCAAATGTAATACTTCTGAAGAAGGAAAAATTACTTTTGCCGAAACTTAGGTCAAGGTTTATGCATGTAAACCATTTTTATGTAACTGGTCGGCTGAAACTTTGTTGACTTTTGGATTATTTATACGGATTGAAAGAAGATTTTCGAAAAATATGTATAGTTTAGCAGGCAATCCAACGATGTAGAAGATTTTCCAGAACTAGGCCTTCTGAGAACTGTATTAGAAGCATATTTGGAAAATACATCAAATTAAAACGCTATTGCTACAAAAATAACTTTTCATTGTACAGGTTTATGCTGCAAGGTGCGTCGGAAAAGTTCGTTGAATGGGGCCTTATTTTACAGACCGCGTTGGCGACGATGATGTGCCCGCGAATACACATTGAGGGACATGAAAAATATCCTTAAGGATGTAATATGTATCGCCTGGAACGAGTCATTCAAACATATCGCCTGCCGCCACTATTGAATACATATTCGCCGCGACAAACTTCCTCGTGTGCGGCAGCGATGATGGAGCATTGCGTTACACAAACTAATCGCCAGATAGCGGTTGAAGGCGATCAGTGCTCGCCGAGATATTCAGAACCTGAGACCCAAATACTAAATTCTTTTAGTTTTGTAATTATTTTACAAATATGTGACGACTGTTGTATATACATGTATTATTTCGCAGCGATAGACTTTAATACAAACATCCTCGGATTTCAAGTCAAGCGACTTGCGGCAGAGATCTCCTTTGTAATTTTAAAGTGGCTGACTGCCGTGTGGAAACCGCTGCCGTGCTTCTGAATCTCAGCAGTAGCTAGCCTTATCTTATTCAGTCCCGCGCCACATTTGGTAACGTTTTGGTTTTGCCACCACCAAGACCGCTTCAGCTCTTCAGTCACAGGATCCAGCTGCCCTCCATTGCCTTTATTGAGGCTGTCTTCAGTTACTTTCACCTCGATTGTTTCGTTTATTAAGCTGTGCTAGTAGCCGCTGGTTAGTGTAGTAGTGAACGTCTCGTCGAATTCAATTCCGTGTCCACGCTAGGAATATACAAAATACCCTGTGGATGTGGGCGGATTTATGTCGATGATACCGTTTCCATACTACTGAACCGCGTCACATAGAACATGAAAGGATACCCGAAGGAAACCAACGCTTCAGTTGCACAAGAGCACCCATTCCACTCATAGTACAAACGCTAAGTGATTGTACCTGACTTTCTGAAGATGGTGACTGAGCTCACCGAAACCGGTTAAGGGACGAAAATATATTTTTAGCGATCTTGGCAGAATGAAGTGTTTTATATAAACTTTTGATAGCTCTCCAGTGGCGGAAAATGCCTTTTAACATACAACTATTATTTTGATATTTAAAAGCTTTTTTGGAGTGTAGCTGATAATACATTATTCTACACTAAATCCTAACAAATTAAAAATAAATACAAATTTTTGTGACTGGTCTAACAGCTAAGAAGAAGGGGTCCCCACAGCCAGCATCAACGTTTTCAAACCACATACTACACGCGGGTGTAGGTTGTTCATGTACCTTCATGAGTTCTCATTCGTGAGTAATTTTCGAAAACTGAACGAACTCTTTGATTACGTATATTTGTGCGATGCCTATCCATTTCTGCAGACTCTTAGAGTACCAAGCCGCACTATGACAATAACGTGCACGTACAATGCAGAGCTACGTGCGTCAGTCGTGTACTGTCGACTATTGTCCGACGCCTTCGTAACCATCTGACCGTAAACATAGTTCCGGATTCTGCCCTCGGCAATCGTAATTTCACCGGGTAATACGATGTTCAAAGTGCCTTGTAATTTTTTTTTCAGGGATGTTGCTAAAAAGTGTCCATTTACAGTCCTACGAAACTGGCAACTGCCCACTAACAATTGTTTAATGCCATCTGATTCACGAATCACACCTATAGCTTCCCAAAAAAGAACAACTAGCTGTTATGGGTTGTCTGTCGGTGTAGGCCTAACGTACACGAAACGCTTCAAAGACAACCTTTGGGAGTAATGATGGGATAATATGGTGGCGTCTGTCCTAGTTAACTCCTAACAGTCAATCAAACGAATCTAAGGGATCGTGCTTCACTGTGATGGTCATTTATATATATTTTGATAACCTGGAAATAATTCTGAACGAAGGCGCCTTCCAGTCCGATTATGGGATCGTGTCTCCGAAGAAATGAGATGCACAACTCGTTGGAGTGGAATTAGCCACCAATTACGACGGGTGGAAATTAAATAGTGGGAACATTGCTGTGCAAACAGCATGCAATGGAATCTACTATTATCGCAGATAGCACACGTTACTGACATACCTACCTTACCTCCAAGCAAATGGACTCCCCCGTCCCACGTCACCGGCGTGCTCACAATCGAGGGAAACACAGTCACTTGTGAGCGAGCGATCTAATGTAACGGTCTCACTAAGTTTTCGAAACAGGAACAATTAAGACCTACGATGCACAGTAGTACTGTTCTTTTTTGGAGCATATCGTGCCTTGCAAAAGAAGCGGCAACACTTTCTGCGCAACTCACCCATCATTTTGCACGACAATGCGTGGACTCATTCAGCGCAAACTGTGGCTGCTCTGTTCGGTCGATGAGACTGGGAAGCACCTTACCATCCACCATACTCCCCGGACTTAAGTCCTGCCGGCCGCGGTGGCCGAGGGGACTGAGGCGCTCCAGTCACGGTCTGCACGGCCACTACGGTCGGGGGTTCGAATTCCCCCTCGGGCATGGATATTTGTGCCGTCCTAGTTCGTAAGTAGTTCATAAGTAGTTTGTAAGTTTAGGGACTGATGACCCCGTAGTTAAGTCCCATAAACTATACAAACATTTGAACATTTGAACTTAAGTCCTTGTGACTTTGATTCCGAAGATGAGGAAACAACTTCGTGCCATTTGCTTGAGATGTGGTCCAGAGATTCGACAGGCAGTAGACCGCACTATCAACAGAACAGGCTCTGCTAACGGTGTTCTACGCCTTCCATAAAGCTGGCAACGGGTTCTAAACAACGTTGGTGACTACTTTGAAGGGCAGTAACAGGTTCAAACATCTAACGCTTTTGTTTCGGTTGTGAAGAAAAAGTTATCACTATTTAAGTTCCGACCCACGTTCTTTTCAAAGTCAGTAGAAATCTTAGTGTAAACACAATAACAATACTATTTTAATTATTGACTTGTGGATGTGGACACTGTCAGTAGGAATAAAAAATTACCCATGCTAAGAACAGGCTCTGCTAACGGTGTTCTACGCCTTCCATAAAGCTGGCAACGGGTTCTAAACAACGTTGGTGACTACTTTGAAGGGCAGTAACAGGTTCAAACATCTAACGCTTTTGTTTCGGTTGTGAAGAAAACGTTATCACTATTTAAGTTCCGACCCACGTTCTTTTCAAAGTCAGTAGAAATCTTAGTGTAAACACAATAACAATACTAACTTAATTATTGACTTGTGGATGTGGACACTGTCAGTAGGAAGAAAAAATTACCCATGCTAAGATAAAGGCCTAAACTTACTGCAAATCATATTCAGAAATCGTGTTGCGTACTAAGTAATCTCCGTCAAGAAGACCTAGAAAATAAACGGAACGCACCTGTCACATATTTGTTTTATAACAACTCATAAATATGTATACGTAGTTTTTTAAAGCCTGAACATAGTTGTGTAAATTATTCGCGTAAGTTTAGTAACATTTTAGAGAGACGCTGTTGATGAAATGTTTTTAAATGACGTGGGTTGTTCGTCACTGTCTCAGTCTAACGAACAACAATATACGCGATTTCTGCGTTCTGTTTCTGTGTCACATTGATTCAGTTAACTTATGCATGGCTTGGGTGTGTGAGCCACGTTTGACCGCGTTTACATGGACTTGTCTGAATACAACATTTTCCGTAATTAATGCCGAAAATAAAAGTCATGTCCGGCATTTACATGTCGACCGCAACATGTAGTGTGTGACGTTGCTGAGAGTAGAGCGATGCATCAATTACACGGACCGGCGTGCAGGCCGCGGCAGCGGTAATTCGATAAGCCTCGCATTCAGGTGCCTAATAGCGGGTTTCAGCCAGGTCTCGATATTACACGCAGTCAGTAAGCCATTTCCATCTCGGCGATAAATTGCGAACGTTGCACGCGGTTTAAAAGAAGTTTGCACTGCAGATTAGGATTAAACAACTGTGTAACCCTCTGAATGTTAAGTCAATTTCCCAGATAGAAGTAAATAGACACCATTTTCTGGAGTTCCACAAAGCAAAATGTGACTGCAGAAAGTTAGCCATGTTCCAGTTTTGGAAAAAGAATATTTCAAGAAAAACACTAAAAATTCCGTTGGGAGAGGTCAGGGATTGATTTGATGATTTGATTTGATTTTTCCAGGGAAGCCGAAACAGTCTTGGTCGAACCCGCCACTGCCCGCACCGAAACTAAGTTTATTGTGCGGTATCGCTCCCTGTATATCTAGTAAAGCCAACCAATGCCCTTGAACAGTGCAAGGAGTCCCTTTACCAGTTCTTTATTAGACACAATTTCTTCGGGTCTGGTTATCCCAAATGTTCTGTGCCTTTTACTCTCCAATGCAATGCATTCGAAGATTATATGTGATGCAGTTTCATCATCGTCATCACAGATCCAACATTTAGGGTCCTGTTATTCCCACTGTATGTAGGTGTTTTTTGAAATTCCCATGGCCTGTCAGCAATCAAAAATGAGTCTAATCTCTATCCTGTTCAGGCCCAAGATTGCAGAGCTTCTTTTAAAACATGGCTTTGGCATCATTGCCTTGCCATGTTTTTGTTGATAGACTTTAGTTCAATATTCTACGTGCTGTCTTCTGAGCCAGCTACGAAGCTCAAATTTGATCATTGCCTTGGTCATTGTCAGGACAGGTTCCGGTCCAATAAATGGAGTCTCTGCCCCCATCCAGGCTAATCTGTCGGCATTTTCGTTGCCACTGATCCCCGAATGGCCAGGGACCCACAATAGCTTTACTCTATTGCTTTCCCCTAGCTCCATCAGAACCCTGTTACGTTCTGCAACAGTTTTAGACCTTGTTGCAGGAGCTGCCAGTGATCTCAGGGCTGCCTGGCTGTGTGAATAGATATAGATGCTACGGTCTTTGTAGCACCTACGCAAATTCTCCTCCACACACGCCCTGATGGCAGTGATTTCGGCCTGTGGTACTGAGGCCAGTTTTCCTATAGAGATGACGCCCTCCAGTGTTGGCTGCACCCCGTATACCGTACGGTGTCTACCCACTGCTCTCTACTTCCAATTGTTATATTGAAAGGCTTGTTGAAGCAGTATGGGGTTATAATATAGTCGGCTGGCATTTCCCCAACTCTTCCTATATTTACCTCACTATTTTAGTGTGTGATTCTGGATATCCCAAAGAGTTCCAGTTTTTGCCAGTTTTGAGTCTGTATGCACCAGCCGCTGCCTCCATCTTGACCCAAAGGTGTAATGGGGGCATATCCAACATGGTTTCCATCCCAGCAGTTGGTGTGCAGCTAAGTAGGCTAATCTCTGCAACTTACCAAGCTCCTTAGAAGCAACCTACTGTTCTATGTGGAGTGAGAGCCACGAACAGTGCCAGGACGACACAATACACCGGCGAATAGCCCGCTGAACATCGTCTGATGGGACGCAAAAAATAGCCATGCGAGGAGAAAGAGCTGCTGCCTGCAATGTCGGCGGTCTCATTCCCGGGCATGTGGCCAGGGAGCCACAGAAAACATACGTGACAGCCGTTATCTGCTAGCAACTGAAGGGAGCGTTGGATTCGATACACGACAGGATGGGTCGAGAAAGGGTCCTTAAGACTCTGCAGGGCACTAAGGCACTAAGGGAGTCAGAGCAGATGGCATAAAAGGGATGGCGGCGACGGCGGATGTATAAAACAGCTTGGTGGAGGGCAAAGAGCTCAGTTCACGGCTAGTGTGTTCCTTCTCGTTCTTCGTCGGAAGTAATATTCACCTCCTAACACAATTTCGAAAAATGTTTCCTGATGTACGGCAGGCGCAGTAACTTGATACAACAAGTGGCTCATAAATTAAGATCTTGTAACGCCCCGTCTCGTCTAATGCAGTTAAATGTTCTGTAATGTTATTATTTTAAGCCCTCTGGTCGCGTAAGTAAAGATCATATGAGATTAAGTGTACGGTATTTACGTAGTATATTAAACGCATCTGACTCTTAATAGCTTCAGAAAATCCCATGTAAGGTTCTAAAGTACGTTAAGTAACGTTCAGGATGAATATGCACTTAAGCTTTGGAAACGGGTCCAGCGTACTTTAAATTTTTTGTAACGCGAACGCGGGCGCCACAGTAAGTAAATTTTAGAGCCACCTGCGTAAATATTATCTAGAACCAACGATTATAAAACAAATATCTGTAAGTTACAAATATTATATGTAGAAAATCAAAATACCTTTCCTATCTTTAGGAATGAAATTGTCACAATAGTAAAAAAATAAACACCACATTTATTGAATCTATTTCAATAAATGAAACGATACGTAACTTCGTTTTACCTGTACTCAGTGCGTATTACCTACCATCGTCGGGCCCGGTGGTCTTGGGGTAAATCAATGGACTGGAAACTGCAGGGTCGCGGGTTCGAAACCTGGTCGGGCCTCCGATTTTTTTCAGTCCGTGCTTTAACCCATCCTTCTCTCAACGATGTGAGGAGTCGCCAGAAACGACACATGGTTTGGATTCCACGTTAAGCTGTAGGTCCACTTTCCCCGGTTGGATAACTGGGGTAGGCTAGGGACACGCAAGTCGCCGAAGTGGCGTCCAATTGAAAGAATTGCACCAGGCCAATGAGCCACACCAAATTATATTACCAACCATTGTTCTAAAATACCGTTTTTACTTAAATAATTCCTTGAAGTGACTTCTCGACAAGTTTCTTCAAAAGATTCAACCTAAAGTCATAATATTTCCTTTCTTCCCTTTTGCTGAGAGTTTTGAGTATTATCCAAGACACTTCGAAATTACGTTTCTATAAGTCAAATGTGGGCTATAATTGTATCAGTCGTAATCGATCCCTTTACTAATACACAATATTTTCTTTGTATCATATTAACAGTCTCTTTTCATTTAAATATTTTATGGAAATATAGTTGACGTTATACTATATTTATCCCCAAAGAAAACTGTATATTTATTTTTGAAGCTCCTTTACTCTGATAGCATATTTTTATTTTATCAATAGACGAAAGATACTAATGTTTTTATCAGATCTTTTCAAATTACGATAGTAGTTCTAATTTGCTACTTAGTTCTTTTCTAGTTTAGTAAAACTTTCTTTCAAACTATAAAATAAATGAAATATGTAATTCTTTTTTATTTTGACTCCAGGCTTATTTCTGTTTTATTGGTTTCTTTTATATATACCAAACACACATCTCATCTTTTGAGTGACTGCTAGCCAACTGTCTCCTCTGACTATCTTAATTAGAGTCAGAAAATAAAGAAAAATAAATCTTACGGCGCCAACGCCACTTACAGTTCCGTTTTAAATTTAATTGACCTTGAAGCAAGCTTGGAGCCTCCTTCAGTTGTCGCCATGTAAACAACTCTAATAATGTAATTGTAACTTTTCATACCAAACCTAGATGGTCACTTGCGAGATCTACAAATAGTTTTATTGGTTCCAAGCCCTAAACTTAATATCTTACCATCCGTCACAGACAAAATTTTAGTTAAGTATCGGAAGGTAAGTGCGTCTATTATACTTCCTGTAACTCACGGAGCACTATTGCACATATTTTGTAACCAGAGCCGGTCAAACAATACCAATAAAGCACACGACCCATGCGTGGCTCAATGAAACATTTCAATAACTCTGAAATGAGACAATAGAATAATTTGTCCCGTTAAAATCTTCCAGTGGTAAATATCTCTTTTGTAAATTACCTTCCATTTAAGTGAGAGTAGGATTCATACGTGTTAAAGACTTAAAAAAAAGTTTTTATTTATCTCTGTAATAACACTAGGTGGTGTGTTATCATTAATGAGGAAATACCGGGAGGAATAAATAAAAGTGTATATTACTGGACGTGATTATACGTATATAATCACACCACGTCATTGGCACTTCCCGTTTAGGCCCATCACGTTATTAGTCGGGTTCGTAGCAACGACTGAGTCAATGCGAGTGGAGCCGTACGATGGTGGTGCAGTGGATGTTCATTGTGGAAAGCTACGCGACAGCAAAGCCGAGAAAACGATGAGGTCAATGATGTTAAAGTGCCGGAAAAGAGTGTCATCCAAACCTTTGTTTCAAAATGAAAATGGCGCAATAAAGGATCGGCTTTAAAAAAAAAAAAAAAAGTTCCGAAACGTGTCAGAAATACGAAAAAATGTTGCTGCTGTTCATCAGAAAATACCGAGAGAAATCCCCACCCCACGTTAGTTTAAATAGTTTGTAAGTCTAAGGACCAATGACCAGCGCAATTTGGTTGCCATAACTTTACACACATTTGATAATGCGAACGAATAATACACTGCACCTGCACATGCATCTAGTGTTCGTTTCACACGTATTCGATCATAAGCTTTTAAGAGCCTCCGGTTTTGTGAGTGACTGTTTCCCTAAAATACAAGTGAATGGCTTGGCCATGTACCTTTGTCTATGTCTGATGGAGATTGATTTCGCCTGAGTGGTTACGTCAACTCTCAGAATCACGTGTTCTCGGTAACGGAACAACCTGCGCACCTCCCACGGAACACCACTCCATGATCAGAGATTTCACCCTTTATTTCAGAGCATGATAGTGGATTGTATATCTGGAGATAACATTTTCGCTTTGGTGGGGTGTTTTAAATTTTTTGGTATAGACCACATGGCAAGATCTATACCGAAAATTTAAGAGACCCCACCTGCAGCAATAATGAAATTTCCAGATATAGAATCCACTGATGATGTGCCCTCAGCTTTAGATGAAGAAATGACGCCCGCTTGTTTCACGTTCAAGAATCGATGTAAGATCAGAGACAGCCTGTTACAACTCAGGTCTCTAGTCACATTACGCAATCACCAGCAATTGAGGAGTGTTTGAATTTTTAGTGGGCGTAGGCCTGCTATTACTACCAGTCACGTTGTTGTGGAACTGAACAATACGGTCATCAGTCGAATCTCGTGATGATCCGCGATGAGTCTGCGGCGATGGACTAAAACATGCGTCCTTTCTGGGACACAGAATTGTTGGGATTAAAAGATAAACAGGAAAGATCATTTTCATAGAAATATGCCGTAATTTTGCTAGAATTCCATGGTGAGTTACAAATTGAGGAAGGCTGAAGAGTAGTTTCATTACTAAAAAAGAGAGATGAGATCCTTTCTTCAAGTCCTTGCAATGCAGAAAAACTTTTCACATCGTTACACAGAAAATTTTCTAACTACGTTCACTTTAGAGAAATGTATTACTTCCACAAGTTGCATTACGTTTATCCGCAGTAAGTAGAAAGAATCAGTGTGCAGGACACTGCAAAAGATGTATTCTACATTTCTAATCTTGATGTGAAGACAGAAATACTGGGAATTATAAAGTGAGGAATTGTTTTTCTTTATTGCTTCATCGCGAGGAAACGATTCCCCGTCAGTTAACGACGCTTTATATTCAGAACCCAATTTGTTGCCTGATATACTGTCGAGATTAATTCTATTCAGAATGATCCGAAAGGCAAGCGTGGGAGAGGGCACTTAAGCATTTTTACAACTGTCGTTAAACGAAGAGGGCGGAGATTTAACAAGATTCTGCCGGTTTCATGTCGAGCGAAAAGAGGACGCAATTTTTCAAACTGAGGATGATGTCACCATTTATAGGTTTACACATCTACCATTTAACTTCAAATGCAACCCATTTCACATATCTGAAACGTTATATGAAGTGGCCACAAGACGTACAGGCTCATACCCTATTGCTGCATAACATGTAGATAAAAATAGTTTTATTGACAATTTTTCCATCTGCAATGATGACAACATGAACAAATCAATATCAGCTGAGAGATCTCTTGTCACAAATAAAAATTTCAATGACCCAATGGGCTACGAATTCTATGATACTTAAGGGAATAGGAAAACCAGAAGGGCAGTCAGTCAAGGAAAACGGAATGCACTCGTCACATGTCAGTTTTAAACATAAACCACCTGTAAACCCGGCGTTGCCCTGGTATTTATTCATTTCACACTCTCGTAGTCCACTTCCCCTTCCCTCCAGTCTCTGCATCCATGTCTTTCACTCCCATCTCTCTGTTCGTTTCCACCTTTCCCTCTCTCGGCAAAGTTTTTTGCAGGGCTACCCTCTGTCACGTACCATACCAACATTTACGTACCCAGTGACCTTCCTCTTAGTTTAAAGGTCATGTGTGAAAAAAATTAATCAATATCGAAGCAAATCATGTATTTTGTCAAAGTCCGTACGTTAAGTACTCTCCATCATGCAACGACCGAAATTTTATACAGCCAGTGACATTCCCCTTAAGCTCAGATATGCAAAATATCATCAATATCGAAAAAAAACTATATATTTGTATGCAATAAAAAGAGGCGTCACATTGAAAAATGCACATCGTTGTTCTAAAATTTCCCAGTTTTAATTCATACAACCCTTGTTCTGAGAATAACGAAAACAACCCACAAAAGATCTGTGAAATCGGTCGAGCTGTTCTCAACTTATGGCACGACCAAGGTATTTAGGCATACGTTTTTATGTTGCAAGATACCCTCCCCCATGCACCGTATGAAACTTTAGGTATACGCTGACCTTTCTCTTGTATTGAAGGTCAAGATTACAAAATTTCGTTAAGATCAGAATGAAACTGTAGATTTCGTCAGTCTGTTGTAAAAGTATCCTCCCCCATGCATCTTAACTCTGTCCTATCGCAATATACTTTCTTAGCTGACGTCTTCCACCTACAAACTATATACCGGAAAAATTGCAGCTTCATAGGTCAGTGAGTGAGTGCGTGACTGAAGTTTCGCTTTATATACACAATACCTCCTGAATTATGTGTCCTATAAAAATTTATTTGCCAGATTTGTAGAGTGGAATATTAGGAAACTAACTAGGAAATGTGTTGTTAATGGAGTTGGTTGTAAAGACGTACTAAAATACAATCTCATGCTTATTAGGGCCAATTTTCAAGCATTTCATTGTCTTTGACGTCATAGAACCTGACCTATATGTCGTAATACTATATTAATTCGAAGGTAAATCCTGTGGTGTATATGTGAAATGTCTGCAAAATACGCCACGAACAGAGATAGTAGGAAAGGCGTAATAAATCAAATCGTCATGCCTGATGAGGCGGTTTTTGATTATCATTGTTTATCACTCCTTATCTCATAAACTTTGGCTCGTAAAATGACAAAATTTTGAACGTACATTCAGTGGTATGTGTGTATACTGTCTGTAAGATTTCTCACGAATACAATTAATAGTGTACGAGTAATAAATTGTAGCGTCATGCCAAATGCCGTAATTTCACTGCATTAACGCCGAAAAAGTAGTAAGCGATAAACTTTTTTCCTTTCATCATTTTGCCGGCGTTGTCAACGAGAAAAAGTTTCCCAAAGGTTTGAAATTTTGTATAAAGTTTGTTGCTAGTCGCTTTGTGCTCTCCTTCTCAAATAGTAGCCGCAAGACAAGGAAGTTTTTATTGTTTATGACTTCATATCTCCTGAACTATCGGTCCTATCGCAAAATAGTTTCTTAGCTGACGTCTACTACCTATAAACTACATTCCTGACAAATTTCAGCTTCATAGGTGAAGTAGTTTCTGAGATTTAGTGTTTAGTCAGTGAGTGAGTGAGTGTATGAATGAGTGTCCTTTCGCTTTTTTCGAGAAACACTCATCATTAATGAAATTATATTTCAGTATATATATATATATATATATATATATATATATATATATATATATATACTGTGAATTTACTGTGATGATACGTAAATCCTTAAAACGATGTCTGCAAGATGATCATTCGTGGGCTCTATCAATTATTTTGATTACACGCTTTTGTGAAATGAATAAATTTCTAGTTAATGATGAAATACCTCAGAATATGATGCCATTAGGAAGCAGGATGAAAATATGCATAGTAAGCTAACTTACTGAGATCCTTGTCGCCAAAATTTGTAATAACCCTAGGAGGACTCAAAAGTTTCAGCAGACCGTCTATGTGTTGGTTCCAGTTTAATATATCATCAATTTACACACTTAAATATTTTGAAAATTCTACCTTAGTTACAGACTGTTGTTCAAAGTCTATATTTATTATTGGAGTTGTGCCATTTACTGTGCAGAACTGTATATATTATGTTTTATCAAAATTTAATGAGAGTCCGTTTGCAAAGAACCACTTAATAATTTGAATGAAATAAATCGCAATTTGCGATCAGTTACGGCTTCACTGTACTAGGTTTAGATGGAATAACAAAATGCGGCGAATGAAACTTTGTGCCCGACCGGGATTCGAACGCGGGATCTCCTGCTTACTAGGCAGACGCGTTGACCACTCCGCCACCGAGAACACAGTGCCCAGCCCGACTGCAGAGGACTCTTTCCTGCACGTCTTCCGCCAAACCCAAATCTCCATTCGCCACGCTGTTTCTTTCCTATTACCACAGCCTAATTATTCTGTAATGCTCGCAGCCACAATACTGTTTTCCCGTATCACACAGAACAGACTGTGAGGTATCGCGACAAAATTGTCGTCAGGAGCCCAGCCACGGACTATATACAATCATATATCTTTTTGACGAGATTACAGCGTTCATTGAATGAAATAAATCGCAATTTGCGATCAGTTATGGTTTCACTGTACTAGGTTTAGATGGAATACAAAATGCAGCGAATGAACCCGGGATCCTCTGCTTACAATATTGTGGCTGCGAGTTTTACAGAATAAATAGGCTGTGGTAACAGGAAAGAGACAGCGTGGCGAATGGAGATTTGGGTGTGGCGGAAAACATGCAGTGAAGAGTCCTCTGCAGTGGGGCCGGTCACTGGGTCCTCGGTGGTGGAGTGGTCAACTCATCTGCCTAGTAAGCAAAAGATCCAGGGTTCGAATACCGGCCGGTCAAAAATTTTCATTCGCCGCACTTTGGTAATCTATCTAAACCTAGTACAGTGAAGCCAAAACTGATCGCAAACTGCGTTTGATTTCATTCAATGAACGCTGTAATGTCGTCAAAAAGATATATAATTGTACTTAATAATTTTGCGTAAAACATTATTTATGATTACATCACTTAGTTCTTGTTTTTTGAATATGATTACTATGCTTGCATCATCCGCAGAAAGAACTAACTTTGCATCTTCATCATTGTAGAATGGGAAGTCATTTATGTGTATCAAGAAACAGTAACGTACCTAAGACCGAATCCTGTGGTACCCCGTCCTTGATAGTCCCACAGTTTGAGAACCACATTGACATTACATGAACCACTTATTTCAACTTTCTGCATTCGTCCAGTTAAGTATGAATTAAACTATCTGTGCAATTCTTAGTTTTGTATCTTTTTAATACATGAGTTGTTAACTTCGAGGGCTTAACATGCATAAGTATAGAGTGTAATGGAAGAAAATCATGTCCGTGGCTGCAAAGTGAAACTACAGTTCAAACTACTTATGAATTACCTTATACTAAGACGACACAAACATCCATGCCCGAGGGGAGACTCGAACCTCCGACCGTAGCGGCCGTGCAGACTCTGAAGGCGCGTCGCAGACCGCTCCGCTAATGCAGCCGGATACAAGCTCGTCGCAGAGAAGGGTTAATACGTGGCTACTTGGATGCACAGGTAAGCGACGACAAAGTGAGCACGTACAAGCGCAACCCTTAACTACATTCAGTCGTGCTTGGAGAACTGGAGGCTGCAAATTAGTAGACACGTTGTGTGGTGTTATTCCTTACGCGTAAGAATGCCAGAAGTTTAAGGAAAGAACGGAATGATTGCTGCAGTTTCGATGTTCAGTATGACTTCTGAGCCAATAGCTGTAACTCACTGACCTTCTGTAATAAGGGAACGTACTCGCTAGGCAACAATATCTAGAAAGGCGTTTTGCTTCATCTGCCAATGACGTGTTTCCTTCCTAGGTCATTCTTTAAAGTATTTAAGTTTCCAGTTCTCGTATTAGAAACGCGATAGACACCGTCACTCACTTCTCAACCCCCAGTTGCCTGTTTTCATCGTGACTGAGCCCAACAGACAGTTAAAGTGTTCGAGGGCTCGCTACGGTGTTCGCTCATGCCCATACAGCGGCGAATTGGGATTTCAGAGCTCTTGTAGGAATCGCAACTTCCTCTGTAGGCAACTGTGTCACGATTAGTCTAAATGTCGAACTTCATGAAAAAGATGAAACACCAAATAAGATTCATTTAGCAAATTTGTGGGGCCATCTTCCGCAACGAGTAAACACATATTTCTTTTCGGAAATAAAACAGCCATTTTCTTGCTGTAATGCATTTATTTCCTTCATACGCGTTACGCCCTTTATTTTAGCAGTCATCGCTCGATTTGACATCTGGAAATTTCATTTTTGCTTTCTGATGCAGCCTCGGCACATTATAAGCAGTTCAATTTGTTATAATCAAAATTGTGGTGTCGTACAAGTATAAAGTGCGCGCCACCTACTTTCGCCGCGCGCCGCCATGCACGCACGGCGCGGCGTTCTTACGACGTCAGCCACGAGCGCCCTCTGCTGGAACTCCGCTCGTGGCCACCACTGAACGACATCGTTCACTTGGGACTGAGATAGGAACCAGTTAACACTTCGGAATCAGATAGGCACCAGTGAAGACTTGGCTATCGGACAGGCACTAGGCAGGCCTCTAGCTCAACTATGTATCAGCGTTCTGCAGTACTGAGCTATGTAAAAGATAAGTATTACTATGTCTCTAAGAAATATATATCTCGTTCTAATTTACTCTAGTGTTTCTAGTTTCTGCTGTCCCACTGGCTGGTCACCTCCTACCTGCACTAGCGTGCATCCTTTATTCCTGTGTCGGTCTTTCTACTCGGCCACCGACACCTACGACGGAAACGAGACACAAAAGCGGCGACGAGGCTGGGACACAAAAGAAATAATACAGGCTATCCACGTTTTATAGTAGCGCGATTTTCATTGTGTTCTTCTCACTTGGTCACTTGCTGAATTCACACAGCTTCGCTACAGTTTGTGTATTTCCATCTTCATTTTATCACTCCATGTTTATATGTTAACTATTTCACTGGCTTAAAGGTGTATCGCCTTTAGGAATTAGTCTGTTTACATGTGTTGCCAACTTCACTGAGAATTTGTATGGGTCTTCTGTGTTTTGAGTGTGTGTGTGTTTTGGTGTGTGTGTGTGTGTGTAATATCAGATAGTAGTAGGAACTGTTGTATTTTGATGATTTGGGCATTGATATCGTTGTTTTGTGGAGTGGGCTTTAAAAGGAAAGTGAAGAGAATGGGCCGTTTCCTGTTTCATCTTTAATGTAACCAGTGAGCTGTGTGATATTTGTACTTGGTCACTCAACAGAATTTAATTTTCTACTTTCCTCTTGAATGAGCAAGTGCAAATGTCACACAGCTCACCAATAACATTAATAGGCTAGATGTAACTGGAAAAGGCCCACTGTCTTCACTTTCCCATCGACACTCCTCCATAAAATATCAAAATCAATGCCCAATTCATCCACATACACCAATTCCTTCTATTAACTGAGGTTACACGCACACACACGCGCGCACGCACACACGCGCGCGCGCACACACACACACACACACACACACACACACACACACACACACACCAAAACACACACACACAGTAACATCATCGTACAAAAATGCTCTTAATGAAATTATTTCGATTAAAACTAAGAAAAGTATTTGTAATCTGTTGAGAGTACACGTAATTACTAGATATAGAATTCACTTATGCTGCACTAAAATGAAGGGCGAAACAAGTGTCGAGGAAATAAGAGTTATAGAAAGAAAACGCCTGTATCATTTATGAAAAAAAATCAATAAGGTTCATTTAAAAGTTTAATGTAATATTGTCAAAAACGCTGCATATAGGTTTCAGTGTTTACTTTCAAAAAATGTTCAAATGTTTGTAGAGCTTATGGGACTTAACTACTGGGTCATCAGTCCCTAAACCTACAAACTACTTATGAATTAGCTAACACTAAGGATGTCAGAAATATCCATTCCCGAGGGAGAATTCGAACCCCCGACCGTAGTTGCCGTGCAGACCGTGACTGACGCGCCGCATAGCGCTCGGCCACCACGGCCGGCAGTGTTTCCTTTATTTTATATTCTGCTGTATGCTGTAGTGACAGTCGGGTTGTCTTCAAGCATTACGGGATAACAGATATAGGGTTCCTCTGTAATGAGGAGAGTATTTTCGTTCGCAGTTGAAAGCCTCGTCTTCTTATTTTTATTCTACCTTGTCCCGCGTGCTGTATCAGCGTGTGTAATTGCACGTGACGTGGTTAACTTGAGGGGTTGCAGGATACCATTACTGCTGCCACCCCATTACTAAGTTACCCTCCCCCTCCCTCACCCGAGGAAATATGAGAACCTCAAACGTTTGCATGTTTGCGATTAATGTTGTGCAAGTGTGCGAACACTTTATCGTCTTTTAAAGCCTTTTATAGTTAGATATTCCAAAATCTTTTATGCTCTTCTTTGACGTATGAATAGCGTTTAGGAAAATAAAGACAGTGTAGTCGGCCGCAGTGGCCGAGCGGTCTGCGGCAACCCGGTACCAGTCTGCACGGCCGCTACGGTCGGGGGTTCGAATTCCCCCCGGGCATGGATGTTTGTGTCGTCTTTAGTATAAGGTAGTTCATAAGTAGTTTGCAAGTTTAGGGACTGATGACCCCGCAGTTAAGTCCATTAACCTTAACAAACATTTGAACATTTCATATTTTCATTCTACATTTTGAAGGCAATGTATCTTCTTGATATCGAGGTTTACGATTTCTCGATATGACGATTTAAATGAGGAAGCCACGTTGTATTAGAGTGCTGCCTTCCTTTTTCCTGAAGCACTGTCTGAAACTATAATTATGTCACTAATTTTTCAGATTCATATGAAATGAATAAATTTTATTCATACTTCTTCTATACCACATATTTATAAAACAGGATTTTGTGGAAAAAGACGTAACAAAACCGTAAACTATTTACCTTTCCAGTGAGTAAAGAAAGTACAGAGTGCATTAAAGCAAGCGAAAGATAACTTTAAATAGTAAATCAAATCGTTAAACTGGTTCTGGTAGTCTGTATCGATCAGCACTGCGTGTGACACACATAAACATACTAATAAACGATACGAATAGCAAGAAAAAAATCGTTTCCGTCTGTTTTGATGAACCAGTATTGCTTCCCTCCAGTTCAGGAATACCATGCAAATTAACAACGGACACTGAAAGCCTGAAAATGTAAGCCGATCGAAACTAATTTTCACTCGTCAGTTCCAATCACGAAGTAACAATGAAACTCGCATTTTGAGCTGCTATCACTGGCTTTATGCAACAGTCACTGATTCAAGTTTCAAGGGAAATGACGGACCTTGTCCCTTCATTACGCTGTCGAATGCTTTTGTCTACCTCTCAATCAAGCAAAATATCTGTTAACGAAGTTTCTTTCGTGCGATAAAATCCACTGTTCCATACACACTGGAAACTGACAACAGGTGAATCAATTACACCGTAAACGGCAAAATGAAACATACGCACCCTCAATTGAGTAAAGGGCACTGCTAATTAGACTGAAAGGTTGGAAAACACGAGAATGTTTTTGGCGGAGAACGAAATTTAAGCACTCGAGCTATTGAAGAGTATATTTCTTCAATTTTAGTTTTGCAAAACGTAGAAGCGTGCACAATTAATAGCAGTTTGGCACATACTTCTTTCATTTTCATAAAGCTGTATAATCTATTGCGGAAAAGGATTTCTTATACATGTTTCGCATCACAGTCAAGGCATGGTACAAACTTTTACGCTTAATGCCGTGTAATATATTTTGTTTAAATGAGTTTTTTTGTCTTTATCAGAAATTTTATTTAATGTAGGACGATAGCATTTCGGCCTTCAGTAATTTACAAGTACCTAATTTGAAGCATTGGACAATGGATTTGTTAGTACCATATTATCCTAAGATATACAGGGTCTCCAATTTATCTTGACAACCCTAAATAACTGTTTGTCCGATGCAAATTACAAAATATTTCAAGCACATCTTCTTTAGCCGTCAGGGGGACATTATTCAGCATGATTGCCTTCTTTGTAGCTTTGTTATGATATGAACAGCAGTGTGACTTTTTTAAATGCAACCCTGAATTTTATATTCGGTAATTCATTTCCTCTCCTAAAGATCTTTTCAAAAATGTATCACGGTGTACCATTCACTGAAACTTAACGTTATCAATAACTTTACACCACACTGACTTCGAGCCCGGGATCACAAACACGTCCACTTTCTGGAGTTGTCAGAAAACAAATGAAATGCAAGTAAAAACAAAATTGACTTTGCTCTTCTGTGCTATTGTCCAGGAGTAGAACATTCGTAGGTACTCAAAGTGGTGACCCTGGTCACCGATACACCGATCCACTCGTTGAATGAAAGAATTATTTACTGCTTGCAGTGTTGCCTGCTGAAGAGAATTACAAGCGAGCACGATAAGTTATTGCATGCCCTCTGGAATTGTTGCAACATCGCGATAGACAACGTCTTTAATGCATCCCCAAAGAAAAAATTTCAGAGGATTTAAATCAGGAGACCTAGCAGGACAAATAACTTTTTATCCTCGAACAATCCATCTGGCAAGATACCTTCGGTCCACAACACGACGTACACGCAAGGTATTATGAGCTGGATATTCATCGTGTTGACACCAAATAAGCATTCTGATTCTTAGCGCCACTTTACCCAGAGTACAACGTCTGAGGAAGTTGGCATACACTGTGCCGTTCAGACTACCATTGAATGAAAAAGGGCCAATAATTGTAGAACCGAGCATACGACACCAGACGTTAACTCTCCACTGACGCTGATGTTCCACCTATCTAAGCCATCTTAGGTTGTCGCTGGACCAATAATGCACGTTGCTTGTATTTACTTGTCCTTTGTTTGAGAAGGAACATCCATCGGTAATTGGAACATTGGTGAAGAAGTTCGTGTTGCCGAGGATTTGCTACTGTGCCTACTGATAAGACTGTATACGATTCTGGAATTCATTTCTTCTTATAGGTAAATGTTAAGGTGGAACCAATGACGGTGTAAGAATACGATGTACACTGTTTTTAGGAATGCCAATCTCGTGTTCAAGCTGCCGTGTGCTCACATGTGGATTTATAGCAATGGAAACGAGAACAGGAAATTCGGCAGCTTCGTCTGTGCAGGTGCTGTGCATGCGTAGCATTTCGCCTACCTTAACAACAATATGAGAAACGTTAGGTCGATGCACTTTGTAGGAAGGACAGCCTTTATTGTATGCTTGCTCTACACATCTACTGTATTAAATGGGTACCCGTATTGTACATAATGAAACAGTATTGCATTTACTGTTCGCCATAGGTGAGTAGCATTTCTACCTTCTCTTCGTTAATGTACATTCTACTCACACAGCTCTTCAAGGGAAGAAGGTTGAAGGGAATGACGGGTGAGCAGTCTACTTATGTTTACACTTGTCCTCTGTCAACGTTAGTAAGTGGATGTGTTCCATTACCCGGAGTACCTGCCCTAAGCACTGGGAGCGGCAACGTCAAAGTTATGTTACATAATTAATAACGTTGTGTTTCAGTGAATGGTACACTGTGATAAATTTTTGAATAGGTCTTTAGGAGAGAAAATGAATTACCGAATCAAAAATACAGGATGCCATTTAGAAAAGTCGCACCGCTACAAATCATGCTAATTGATATCCCCCTGACGGCTAAAGAACATTTGCTTGAAAAGTTTGTAATTTGCATTTGCACAAACAATTACATATGGTGGTCAAGATAAATGGTACATCCTGTATATTAGGTGACTTTTCGCTTATTTCCTAGACGTTTCATTAATTGTATTTTTAGTTGTATACGTCTTTGCGCATACGTCTGCGTATAATTGTCTTAAAATAAAGTAGAAATATTTTTCATCGTAATGTTATGAGCATTTTACATATGAGCAGTAAATTATGAATTATGTAGTCGATACTTTTTTTTGTGTCCCAGCCTCGTCGCCGCTTTTGTGTCTCGTTTCCGTCGTAGGTGTCGGTGGCCGAGTAGAAGAGACTGACTCAGGAATAAAGGATGCACGCTTGTGCAGGTAGGAGGTGACCAGACAGTGGGACAGCAGAAACTAGAAACACTAGAGTAAATTAGAATGAGATCTATATTTCTTAGAGACTTAGTAATACTTTTACATAGCTCAGTACTGCAGAATGCTGATACATAGTTGAGCTAGAGGCCTGCCTAGTGCCTATCCGATAGCCAAGTCTTCACTGGTGCCTATCTGATTCCGAAGTGTTAGCTGGTTCCTATCTCAGTCCCAAGTGAACGATGTCGTTCAATGGTGGCCACGAGCGGAGTTGTAGCAGAGGGCGCTCGTGGCTGACGTCGTACGAACGCCGCGCCGTGCGTGCATGGCGGCGCGCGGCGAAAGTAGGTGGCGCGCACTTTAGACTTGTGCGACACCGCACTTTTCACCCACATATCATAGGAACATTGTTACGGATTTTTCTGTATGTTTTAAGCTTTCGTTAATCGTTGTTACAGGTACGATTGTATGTAATTTTCGTAGAATAAGTGGGAAATATTTGTTCCGTTACGAACAGAGAACATAATTTTTAAATAATTGTTCCAATTACCTTGCAGACTCTGGATGAACCACGTGAGTAAATCGTAGCAGACCGCATGATTCTTATATTCACTGTTTGCAAATGATATGTTCTATTCTGTTTACATAACGGAAAAAAATTTCAACTGTTTTATGAACACAACAATGAATATCGAAAACTTGAAAAATGCATAGGAACAAAGAGCATTACTGAATTCCGTCAGATAATTATAATCATCCTTTTATATGTAAAAACATCGACTTTTTTGTATATTTGTAACAACTTCTCACCAGTAATGTGCTTGTAGAAAACAAGGACATTGTTTATAATTTAAGATAATTATTCACAGAAGGAAGGAAGGAAGATTAGGATTTAACGCTCCGTCGGCTGCGTGGTCATTAGAGGCGGCGCTTACGCTCGGGTTGTTTGGGTAAGGATAGGGAAGGAAATCTGCTGTGCCCTTTGAAAGGAACCATCCCGGCATTTGCTTGGAGTGATTTAGGGAAATCACGGAAAACCTAAATCAGGATGGCCAGATGTGGATTTGAACCACCTTTCTCCAGAATTCGAGTCCAGTGAGTTCCCACTGGTCCAGCTCGCTCGGTAATTATTCACAGAAGTAAGGATATAGTGCATGGTAGTATCCTACATGGCCTAAATGGGTAGGCAGCTTTGGCCTAGCATATAAGACAAACTATAGCTCCAAAGACTCTACACTTGTCTGGCCTCTTGGACTACAGCCAGTGCAGGGGTCTCATTCCTGATTTACCTCTGACAAACACGCAGCGTGAGGGGTCCAGGGCAGCAAGACTGAAACCAATGTACGCACACCAAAAATGCGAGGGTCTCATTTCGAAATATGGGACAACTTCCATTTGGTACGCGGACTCAGCACATGTTTGACATCGTATTTGCAACAGTAGGTCATTATGTTCTGGAACGATTTGTGCACTATGCTTGAGTTCTTATAATATCATAAGCAAACCCTATGTGGTATTAAGCGTTGATTTTATTGAAACTATGTAAATTTGTATAGTAGTAAAAGAATGATTAACGCGTGTTTTTTGTATCGGCAAGTGTGTAACTTTAAGGGTGAAAACACAGCCTAAAAATGCAATATCACACATTAGCTTTTGAGTCAATGTCTCTGAAACCACAAGAGAAACATAAAATGGTTCACATAAAATGATAACTGTAACTAAAGATCTTCAATACAGTATAGCAAAATTTTGGAATTATGTATTTTTTGCAAAATACTCCACCACTATCAATTAAATTTACAAAGAAACGTTTAAGCAAAAACCAACCACGTATAAGAAGTTGCTTTCTGAAGTACAGTTTTTTGATATGATGGTATAAACCACTCCCTAAGGTGGCATTTACCACAATACCAAACTGTTACATAATTTGATTCTACCATTTTCAAGAAAACTAATTAAAAATTAAGCTTACCTTGAACAATCACTTGTCTTTCACGTTTTAGGTGATATTTGCTGATACCTTGAGTATAGGTTACGGGTATTAACCCTCACAATACCAAGGCATTTTCAGTAACGTGTATTACCAAGGGGGGGAGGGAGTTTGTTTGTGCCCTCCATAAAAAATTAAAGAATACATAATACTCATTAATTGTTCTTGAATTACATTAGCCGGCCACGGTGGCCGAGGAGACTGAGGCGCTCCAGTCACGGTCTGCACGGCCACTACTTAGCTAGTTCATAAGTAGTTTGTAAGCTTAGGGAATGATGACCCCGTAGTTGGGTCCCATAAGTTGTACA
Organism: Locusta migratoria; assembly: GCA_026315105.1. Classification (NCBI taxonomy): domain Eukaryota; kingdom Metazoa; phylum Arthropoda; class Insecta; order Orthoptera; family Acrididae; genus Locusta; species Locusta migratoria. Next base: position 272,338,225 of record CM048744.1, on the reverse strand, counting down.
AACATTTGAATTTTTGAATTACATTAATAACATACTCTTGAAAGATCTCTTAATGCATAATCAGGATCCAGAACCGGAATATGGAGATAAAAAATTTTCAAATAATTCTCTTATTGTTCCTATTTTACCTACGTCTGTTATGTCCTCTCTTTCTGTCTCTGTGTTTTGTGCTACTCGTCTTATAATGTCAGGAAGTTTGAAGCTATAAATTTCTCCAGTGCTTGTAATATACTTGTTAGTAACCTCGCAAGCTGCGTCGTCACCAGTTTCAGGTGCCCAGAATTCATCTTCAGCGTCTGTAGATACTGTCTATATCCTCGTGCGCAACACATTCCTCTTCAGGTTCACTCACTATATTGTCAGTTTCATCAAATTCTATTACAGAATCTGTAGATTTTTCCAAAATCTGTGATATTTTCCTGTCAGTAAGTGACTGTCGATACATTTTGAATCACAGCTGTCGCTAACACTGGACTAAGTGCCACTGAACAGGAAACAATGAAGAAACAAAGCCACGGCGGAGTGTCCAACCGCACTGAAGCGCTATGCTCCGATGTGTTAGGCCGTTCCCCCTTGGGGGTTCGAATCCTCCCTCGGGCATGGTTGTTGGTGCTGTCTTTACTATAAGTTAGATTATTAGTAGTTTGTACGTTTAGGGACTGATGATCCTGTAGTTAAATCCTATAAGATTAACAAACATTTGAACATTTTTTAAACGGAAATGAATCATTATTGAGACCATTGTTGCTGTCAACCCGGAGAAACGTAATCTCCGAGTGTTCTATACCGGAGGGGAGGCGGGGTATTTCATGACCACCTCCATTAAAACTTAAATTTTCCGATTAATATTAAACGAGAAATGTAAAACAATCATAGAATCATAGAATCTTGAAGAAGACTTCACTAAAGTCAATAAATATTTTCACAAAATTTTCAAAAATAAAGTACCTGAGTAGATGTATATATTTTCAAAATATTGTCATAAAGTACCACCACCCCCTGCCCCTCTTGGTATTCTAATTGTTAAGTACGAAAACGTTGGGCCCGGAAATATTTGCCTGATTTTCCTCCAACTTTTATTGATTATATCCCCCTTTACAAGAATTTAGCATTTAGAATGATCTCTTGAAATAACAATTAAGGCATTAAGAAACAACGTAGATACTGGTAATAAGTCGAGATACCTGAAAAAAGAAATCGGAAATCAGTAATATACAGTTAAGTTTCAGTGAAAGAACAACCATACAGTTCTGAAAGAACCAAGGATTGATGAAACTTCCTGACAGATTAAAATTGTGTGCCGGAACCGGGACTCGAACTTGGGACCTTTGCCTTTCGCGGGCAAGTTCACTACCGACTGTACTATCTCGACACCGCCTCACAACTTTACTTCCGCCAGTACCTCGCCTCCTACTTTCCAAACTTCACAGAAGTTCTCCTGCGAAACTCACAAGACTAGCACTCCTGGAAGAAAGGATATGGTGGAGACATGGTTTAGCCACAGCCTAAGGGATGTTTCCAGAATGAAACTTTCACTCTGCAGCGGAGTGTGCGCTGATATGAAACTTCCTGGCAGATTAAAATTGTGTGCCGGAACCGGTGAGTTCCGGAACCGGGACTCAACCTGGGACCTTTGCCTTTCGCGGGCAAGCGCACTACCGACTGTGCTATCCCTACACGACTCACGATGCCGCCTCACAACTATACCTCCGCCAGTACCTTGCCAAACACACAATTTTAATCTGCCAGGAAGTTTCATATCAGCAGACACTTCGCTGTAGAGTGAAAGTTTCATTCTAAAAACCAAGGATTGAGTTGAAAATCTATAATTTAAGACCATACAAAGCCACACAAGTAGCCTCAATATACCTGTGGGCAACAGCTCTAATTATTAAAGAACTGCCGCGGTGGAGTAGCCGAGCGGTCTAAAGCGTCTCGCTGCGGAGCGCGCGGTTGCTCGCCGTGGAGGTTCGAGTCCTCCCTGGGGCATGGGTGTGTGTATTTGTCCGTAGGTTAGTTTACCTAGGTCAAAGTAGTTTGTAAGCTACGGACTGATGACCACGCAGTTTGGTCCGATAGAATTACAAACATTTGAAACATTAAAGAACAAGTAACAGATATAAATTTCTGAACAACTCTTTTATCGGTGGCCTAGAGTGACGGAAACAGGTCGCGGCATGTGTTTGGAACGGGGGGGGGGAGGGGGGGAGAGGAATGAAAACAGGAGAGGAGTTGGGGTGATGGTAGCGCTCGGCGAAGATTCGCCAAACGGGCAGTACCGCTTGCGCTGGGTTTACCCGGACAACACGCCGTACGCAAGTAAACAAACCGGCAGGCGGCAGGAAGTAAACCAACGTGCGGCACAACCGGAGCTCCAGCCGGGAACTCAGGGCGAAGCTCACTGCCTGCCCGGCACCGGACGCCCCAAGGAGGCGGTGGCCAGTGAAACACCGCTACAGACGGAGGCTAGGGAGCCAGGAGGAGAGGAAGGAAGATTCAGAACTGAGCGCTTGTTTTCATACCTATCAGCTTCAGTGTAGACTAACCTTACACTCCAATTCTTGCGACGGGCACAATTTTTTTCCTGAAATTAGCTGAAACTGCCGTTTTTCTCAAATGTTCAAACGTTTGTAGAGCTTAAGGGACTTAACTACGGGGTCATCAGTCCCTAAACTTACAAACTACTTATGAACTAGCGTATACTGAAGACGTCACAAACATCCATGCTCGAGGGGGTATTCGAACCCCAGACCGTAGCCGCCGTGCAGACCGTGACTGACACGCCGCAGATCGCTCGGCCACCTCGACCGGCCCCATTTCTCTCCATGGTATTTCGGGATACGTAACGCCTGGTCAATCCTCAGCGATAATAATGTTTTTTGTTATTATGATTAATGTAAATCTGTGCGAAAATGAGTATCAATGATGTGGCCTCATGACTGGAATTTAGTAAAGCATGTCCGTGGTGGCATTATTTCACATTTTTAAATGCCTGTTTCATAGGACCAACACTGTGTTTCTTATCATGTGTCCAATGAATTTTTCCGTTATTTTTTAACGAATGATTGATCAAGCTGAACTGCATCCTAGTTCCACCATGTTAATCCTAAATATGACAATACGAATTTTACAGTGTATTTCATAACTAGTATATCGGTCTTCGAGGAAAGTAAGCTATGGTTTATACGTTCAACGAAATGGTGTTACTGCGTTTAGGCATAATAGCTTACTTTCATCAAATGAGTAACACCCCACCTTAATTGATAATAGAGTAATCAAAAGTTCCCCGTCTTAAAAGTTTCAGTACGTGCTAAAAAGGAACAATAATAAGTGACATAACGGTCGATCCAGCTTATATCACAAGAAATGGCACAAATATTAAGGTTTTCAGTTTAAAAGTCAGTGAAAGAAAATACGGACCCAATTTGTATAAAAATTGTAGGGATGTGCGACACATAAGAAATAAACGGGGCTATGTAGACTTTCCCGGCGTATTAATTGATCAAGTTCTTCACGGGTTTCCAGCCGGATCATTCTGTCATCTGAACACAATATTTCTCCGGTCCAGCTGGCTGCCATCATCAGGTGAGGAAGCTAAGCCGCTCTCTCCGTCACGGCATTAAGAATTTAACAAACGGGGTTGTCTTTTTTTTCTGTAGTGACGCTGTAGATCGAATATTTTTGTGATACATTGTGGATGTCAGTCTCTGTTAGTGAAGAGATACAGTTCTTACAAAGAAGTAGGCTCTAGACTTTGGAAGCTACACACTTTCGCTGTTGTCACAATTAGCCATTGACAAGAACTCAAAGAAAGCGTTGTTTCGTGCCCGCCCGAATGCTGGCGTGTGTGACGTCAGCTTGCCCCACCACCGCAGCTCCGAGCTGGAGGAGTGAGCGCTCGTGAGCGCTCCTGCTCGCGGAGCAGCCTGTTGGAAGAGCCTGGTCTAAGGTGTGGAATCTTTATTTATAGTGCAACCTAAAATGAAACTCTAAAGAGTTGAACAACAACGACAGTTACTGACTGTACTGTAAATTGACGTGTAATATTTGGCGTTTAGATCTCAGTGTGGAATTAATGTTGATAGTTCCATAATTTCGCATAGGGGTCACATACAGTGAAAGTACGTTATCATGGTCATATTTCTGTACATGGTATAATACGGTTAGGTTGTAATTATACTTACTATTTGTTAATCCTATTTTCGGGATATATGCTCTATTTTACTGAGAAATAACATAATGATAGTTCAGACACCTAGAATTTGAAGTATACATCACATATTCAAGTTACTTGAAGCGTGCTAATGGGACACTAACCATTTCAATTGTAACTGTGGGCGTATACCCACACTTTGGTATACATATCACAGCTAATGAAATTATGTTATCATGTTACCGGTTCTCTACGTAACAGACGACTTGGTTGCACTAATGATTTCCTGTATGTAACTTTTCCCGATTTCACCCTTACAGATTTATGCTCAAAGTGTACAACAGACACCAAGTCTTTGGCGAAGTATCGCTTCTATGAAACTAAGTGGTATATATATTGCTTCATAACGTGTAATAATATATGCAGATTGTAATATCGACTCATTATTTTTAGCTCATTTACATTATCCTCTTATGATACAGATTGATACTATAATGTAGAGAGACACCTAGCTCTTGGAATTTGTTCACTTCTATTGATATTTTAAAAAACACAATCTCTATCGCAACAGAATTTTTTATTGTTGTTAACCATCTGGTTTCAGTCTACTTCTGAATCCATATTTAGGCGAACTGCAATACAATAATATTACAAATATTAAGAAGAATATACAGAAAATATGTCGTACTAATGGCGAGCAGAAAAAAAAAGTATCTATGTAAATGGGTTTCATTTTCTATCTGTGATTACACTACTCAACTGATCTTAATAATGGTTAGCAAAGTGTGTGTAAGATTTGGCAAAACTTAAAAGATAAGATGGCTTTTATCTCGAGTAATATCCTTCATATTATTTGTGTTGTGAATTACAGGTTTTTGCCTTAGTTTGCTAAGTATTGAAGAACTGGCACTAATATTCAGCTTGCAGTTTAGGCTAGCGGCAAAGTGCTTGGTTGGAAAGCAGGTCACGAATTCCAAACTCGATGGGAACAAAGAGTTTTTTCACATTTAATTGTAACCTAACCACACATCGCAACGATGTGAGTAGTTGCCAGAGACGAGACGTGTTTCGGATTCCACGTTTAAATATAGGTTCCCTTTTTTGGTGTAGGGTGGGAACAAGTAAGTCGCCGGAGTCCAGTTAAATTATATGTGTTTTCCAACATTACAAAGACAAAAGCTACGTTTTTAAATTTTTCGTGAATTATATCTTATTCCATTTGTGGTGTATAATTATTTCAATAAAATACCGGGAAGAGAAATAAGAATGTGCGTATGTTTGTTTGTAATTCATACAAAATGTTCAAATGTTTGTATAGTCTATGGGACTTAACTACGGGGTCATCAGTCCATAAACTTACAAACTACTTATGAACTAGTTACGAACTAGGACGGCACAAATATTCATGCCCGAGGGGGGATTCGAACCCCCGACCGTAGTGGCCGTGCAGACCGTGACTGGAGCGCCTTAGTCCTCTCGGACTTCATACAAATCTACAATTTTATTTCGATTTTGATGAAATTTAGAGCTCTTGATCTTCAAAACAAGAGAACAGTCATTGTTCACATAAAATTCCATATGATGCATGGCTTAGGGTAATTTATTTGCAGAGTTGTTTACCAGTCTTGACCAGTCTTGACCAGTTTTTGACATTGCAAAAAATGTTGAAATGTTTCTTAACCTAAAGGGACTTAACTGCGGGGTCATGAGCCCCTAAACTTACAAATTACTTATGAACTACCTTATACTAAAGACAGCACAAACATCCATGCCCGAGGGGTTATTCGAACCCGCGACGGGGAACGACCTCGTGCATCGCAGCATAGCGTCTCAATGCGCTCCCGCTCCACCGCGGCTCAATATTGCACAATTTACATTTAAGCCAAGAGGATGACCGCTGTGTACGTAATATTTCGTACGTTGCATGACATTAGACATAGCGTTTGACCAGTTTGAAGACGAGGGAACTGAGATTCTGGAGAGGAAGTGATGGACAGGTGACAGGAACACGTGAAAAGAGGAAAAGTCAAGCATGTGAAAAGAGAGATGGGAAAGGAGGATATGAACCAGTGGAAAATTGTACTAAATACATGGCGTAGGAAATGTTTTTGCGAATTACGTCTACCAGCACTTATAACAGAACTACGAGAGTATAAGATGCACAGAGGGAGGGGGACTGGAGGGTAAGGTGATAGTGATCGAGGAATAGCAGAACGGGCTGCAGGTAGATAGAGGGCAAGGAGGTTATGGAAAAAGAGTAAAAGCAAGAGAGGCGCTAAGAAAGGATGGAATGGACAGAAAGAGGGAGAGAGAGGGAAGGAGGAGTTGAGTTTAGGTGGGGGGAGGAGATTAACACACACACACACACACACACACACACACACACACACACACACACACACAGGGAAGCGATGAGGAGCGGAACAAAGAGAGGAGGGGAGATAGTTTGACAGAAGAATGACATAAATAAGTACTCGGGCAACACCGACACTAATGTTAATATAATGTTATTTTTACACGTGCCGTATGAAGTTAATTGCTTCACGAAATCAACTTGAAAACGTAAAGAGAAGAGAGAGAAGTAGAGATAAGAGAGAGGTGTTGGATTTGTGGAGTGCGGCGAGAGGAGCCCAGACGAGAATACACGTCAGCGTGGCCGGAGGTGCTCGGTTATCTGCGCGTCCGGAGCCCGGACAACAGGCAGGGAGAGAGCACGTGCCGAGCAGGGTCCTAAGGGACCAACTCCCCACCAGGCCAGACAGTACCAGTCAAACATGGCGCGTTTCACACACTGGTATGCTGCACAACACCAACCAATGCCGGAAATAAAAATTAGTAGAACCAATTCCAATTTGCTTAATATTTACTGTTGAAACAGGTCGGATGGAGTACATCTGCATCTATATTCCGCTAACCACCTCACTTTATGTGTGGCCGAGGGTACTTTGCGCACCATCGTCACTTCCTCCTATTCCAATCGCGTATGCTATGCGAAAAAATGAAATAGTCTGCTAAATTGCATACTCCTCCCTGAAAATGAAGAACATATGAAATATAGATAACTTGTCAGTCACTTGAGCAACGCTATCATGAATACAAATAATCAAAACTTGATAAGGCATTAAAATGTCTCAGTTCTACTTGGTTGATAAGGGATGATAGCGTTGCTCAAGCTTTAGACACTGCACCTCACTAGCGTCTTCTAATCAAACTGTGTGCTTATGGAATATAGCCATAAGTGTGTAATTGTATTCGGGATTTCCTGTCAGAAACGACACAGTACGTTGTGACTGACGGGAAGCTATCGCTTACAACTGAAGTGATATCTGGCGTTCCCCGGGGAAATGTTATAGGTCCCCTACTGTTCCTTATTTTTATAAATGAGTTAGGAGACAATATGAGTAGTACCGTTAGACTGTTCGCGGATGATGCTGTCACTTATCGGTTAGTAAAGTCACCAGAAGATCAAAAGCAACTGCAAAATTATTTACGTAAGATTTATGCATGGTTCAAAAAATGACAATTTACCCTGAATAATGAGAAGTGTGAAGTCATCCATATGACCACTAAAAGAAGCCTGTTGAACTTCATTTACATGATAAATCATTTAAAACTACAGGCCGTAAACTCAACTAAACACCTAGGAGTAACAATTACAAACAACTTAAATTGGAAAGAATGCATAGAAAATGTTGTAGGGAAAGCGAACCAAAGAGTACGTTTCGTTGGCAGAACACTTAGAAGATGCAACAGTTCTACTAAAGAAACTGTCTACACTACACTTGTGCGTCCTATTTTGAAGTATTGTTGCGCATTGTGGGATCCCTACCAAGTTAAAATGACAGACGATTTAGAGAAGGTACATAATAGGGCAGCTCGTTTTGTATTATCGCGAAATAGGGGAAACAGTCTCACGGAAATGATGCACGAATTGGGGTGGAAATCATTAAAAGAAAGGCGTTAATCGTTGTGACGACATCTATTTGCGAAATTTATTTCACCAACATTCTCTTCCGAATGCGAACATATTTTGTTAGCACCCACCTACATACGAATACATGATCATCAAAATAATATAAGAGAAATCAGATCGGAAACGGAAAGATTTAGGTGTATCTTTTTCCGCGTGCGATTAGAGAATGGAGCTGTAGAGAATTATCATAAACGCGGTTCGATGAACCCTCTACCATGCACCTCAATGAGAATTGCCGAGTATTGATGTAGATTAGGACCCAGTAATAAGATAAATAAAGAATTTCCTTCAACTCAAATGCCATAACACTACAGAATGTATACAGAGGGAGAGATATAACTTGCTTTTTATGTTAAAATGGAAAATCCGCAAATTATAATACTATATTATTACAAATTAATAGTAAAATTTTTGGCCAATATTCCTAATGTATGCATCTCCTAACTAATAATTCAAATTCTTGCAAACTGGAGGGTTTTCAAAGTGGTATGGTCTACCCTTTTTATAGGAGGAAATATTGCTATTTGCAAGTTTAATACAATAATGCTGAAGTAAGCACCCCCTAGCAACCTTCAGGCATAAAAGGCCTAATACAACGTTACAGTTTTAAGTGTGGATGTTGAAACAGCAACCGTTCGTGAAGGATTAACATTCAAAAATATATCTCATCGGTTGCTAATTTACAGGTTAATTACTTGAACATGGTTTCGACTTCAACTAAGGAAGTCTTCATCAGAAGTAACTTTTTTTTGTTACCTATAAATAAAATCAAGATTATTATAAAGGAAGCTGTATGAATTCCATAATTTAGGATTTGCACAAAGAAAAATTGACTTAATATGAACATAGGTTCTTCAGCAATAGAGTTCACGTTCAAGCTATAACTGTAACGTTACAAGCGTCAAGATTAAAACTAACACATTTCACGTAATTAAAATGCGCCGCTATGGGTCGCGTATGTGGCATCTAACTGACAGGCAAACACGCCGACGATGCTATGTCGTGGACACGATATATCGCGCCATGTGGTGTTAAATAGTAGTAATTTAAGTACGAATAAGTGACAATTGGTATTAAATTGATGAAGGTACACTGTATGTTGGATACAATACTTCAAAGACGATAAAAACGAATCGAAAAAGGTGTTGCATCTTCTTGGTTCTCAGTTATCTTGATCACTAACATTGAATATGTATATTGCATCAAGAACACAATTTCTTCGAGTAGATTATCACTCAATCCGTACAAAGATATGAACAACCACGCATGAACAGTGCCAATGTGACGGAGTGGGTAAGCCAGACAATCAGATCCAGTCTTCACACTAGGAAGACTGTACACTGCTTTTGTGGACTGTAGATCTGCCATGCCTATAATTCCGAAGTTTGATTGTGTCCGCATTTACACTTGGTACGAAGAGGGACGCTCTTCAAGAGAACTTTACAGACGTGTCGGACAGAGTCAAAGATGATGTAGTTCGGGCGTAGAGAAGATATAGAGGTACAGCAACTGTCGATGACTTTCCCCGCTCTGGCCGCCCAAATGCTGCCACAGCGGCTGATAACCGCTGTTTACGGCTTTCAGGTCGGAGGAACCCTGAAATCCGGCCGCGGTGCCCGAGCCGTTTGCAGCGCGCCAGTCACGGTGTGCACGGCCACTATGGCCGGGGGTTCGAATGCCCCCTCGAGCATGGATATTTGTGCCGTCCTTAGTGTTAACTACTTCATAAGTAGTTTGTAAGTTTAGGGAGATGATCCCGTAGTTAAGCCCCATTAGCTATACAAACATTTGAACATTTGAAAACTGAAAGGAACGCCACCGATGATTTTCGTGCGCCACAGGACGTCGTTCTTTCTACTCAAACTGTACGTAACTGATGGTCCCAACACCATGCAGAAAGAATTCGTCAAGATTGGAATCAAGTAGTACTCACAGATGAAACTCGCTTTTACTTTGATCTAGACAATCGTTGGAGACGTTTTTGGAGGCAGCGTGAACGTCTTAGGCACATCGTCCAGCTAGTGCAGCAAGATGGTGGTTCCCTGATGTTTTGGGGTGTCATTATGACGGCCCACCCTGCGCCACTGGCGGTCGTAGAAGGCAGTCGAAAGGTACAGGGATGACATCCCCCATATCGGTAGCATGTCCGTGAGGGATTCGTCTTAATGGACGATAATTCTCTCGCTTATCGTGAGTAGCTTGTGAATACGTCCATTCAAGGCAACGAAATCGAAAGATAATGGTGGCTAGTATTTTCCCTGGACATGAACCCTGTCGGACATGCCTGGGATACACTAAAAAGGGCTATTTCTTGACGAGGCGACCCACGAATCAATCAGACATATACACCGAATGGCCGTTGAGGAGTGGAACGTTCTGGACCATCAGTCCTTGGATGATCTAGTGGACAGTATGCCACATCACTATCTGAATTGTATGATTGTGATTAAACTCAGAAATTCAACAATTAGTTCAACGTTACTTTTCTAATGAAGCAAAGTTTCACCGTAAAATCAATGTAAACAATTTATTTTGTATTTGAAATCGATGTATATACAGTTTCTGATTTTTCACTCTGACTTAAATAGCCTGAGGTAGTAATTATAGGTAATTACAGGTAGGCCGGTGAGGAATTATAAGCTTTTTACAACTTATTCGGGTAGTAATGGTTAAATCAGCAAAACTGAATTACAAATTTATAAGAATTCAGGGCCAGTGAATCTAAAACAAAACACGAAACGTGATTCTCTATCAAATGTGTTTCAGAAATTTTTGTATACCTATCTGCACAAAATACTACACAAATGAGGAAAATAAGTTCGTGCAATAAACATCTTATTAATAAGTTACACTGAAAGTGCGAGAACAATAAAATGTAAATTCCACAGGTTCATTGAAATTTCCTGGCAAAATAAAACTGTGTACGAGAATGGTTACCTGTCGTGACAAGTACTGCGGCTGTGCAGGATTCGGTCACGAACTGTCTTCACTGCTCCAGTTCTGCAAGCTGGCACTGCAGTATACTGTATACTTGTAAAGAGCGGGCGTGAAACAGCTTGTGGGACTGTTTCGAAATTAATCTCCTGCTGTGCGGCGGAAACTCCACTTGCTTTAATCTCCCTCGGGGATTAAAATGTAGCGCTGAGAGCAATGAAGCTGTGAGGACATCTTGTCAGTTAACTGTATATTTTCGACGATAAGAGCTCTGCTTCCAAAAGGCAAGGTTTTGTGATGGAGTCCTGACACTACACATACATTTAACTGAAGATATACTATGAAAATAGCTTACACTTCGCTACGGAGTGAAAGATCTATTCTGCATCAAATGTTCTGGATAAGGGTAATCTGGCTTTCACTATTAGTAACCGAAAAACTAGTTACATACATGAGAAAGGAGAAGTTACGCTAGAGACTTAACTATGGTGCAAAATTTCGCTAGAAGAATAAGGTATCATAGTGAAAAGCGAACTGCAATGAAAATATAGACGATTTATTTCTGCGAGAATATGATAAGAACAGCCAAGCATCAAAATCTGAAACATGGCTGCACATCAACAACGTTAGAGTAGAACTTTCACTCTGCAGCGGAGTGTGGCTTGATATGAAACTTACTGGCAGATTAAAATTATGTGCCGGAACCGGGCCTCCACCCTGGGACCTTTGCCTTTCTTCCAGGAGTGCTGGTCTTGCCTGTTTCGCAGGAGAGCTTCCGTGAAGTTTGGAAAGTAGGAGACGAGGTACTGACGGAAGTAAAGTTGTCAGGCGGTATCGTGAATCGTGTCGGGATAGTTCAGTCTGTAGAAAGCTTTTGACAATGTCGACAGCAAATTCTGAAGGTAGCAGGGGTAAAATATAGGGAGCGAAGAGTTATATTCAACCAATACAACAACCAGACAGCGGTTATTAGAGTCGAAGGGCAAGAAAGGGACGCAGAGGTTGAGAAGGGAGTAAGACAGGGTTGTAGCCTTTCCCCAATTTTCTTCAATCTGTATATTGAGCAGGCAGTGAAAGAATGGAAGGAGAAATGTGGAGGGGGCATTAAAGTGCAGGGAGAAGGAATAAAAATATGGCGGTTTGCCGATGACATAGTAACTCTGTCAGAGACCGCAAAAGATCTGGAAGAGCAATTGAATGGGATGGATAGTGTCTTGAAAGGAAGATATAAGATGAACATTAACAAGAGTAAAACGAAGATAATGGAATGTAATGTCAGAAAATCAGCCGATGCTGAAGGAATTAGATTAGGTAATGAGACAATAAAATTGGTAGATGAGTTTTGTTATTTGGGTAGCAAGATAACTTCTGATGGCCGAAGTAAAGAAGATATAAAATGCAGAATGACTGTGGGATGAAAAGCGTTTCTAAAGAAGCGAAATTGTTAACATCCAATATTAATTTAAATGTTAGAAAGTCCGTTCTGAAAGCATTTGTCTCGAGTGTAGCACTGTATGGGAGTGAAACGTGGACTATAAGGAGTTCAGATAGGTTTTGAAATGTGATGCTACAGACGAAAGATGAAAATTAGATAAGTAGATCACGTAACTAATGAGGAGGTGCTTAACCGAATCGGGGAGAAAAGGAGCTTCTGGCATATACTGACTAAGAGAATGTGGGGTAAAAATCGTAGAGGGAGACCGAGGGACGAATATAGTAAGCAGATTCAAAAGGATGTAGGTTGCCAAAAGTATTCTCAGATGAAGAGACTTGCACAGGACAGGGTGGCGTGGATAGCTGCATCAAACCAGTTTGCGGACTGAAGACCACAACAAGAACAACAACATATTTTAACTTTTGATATGAGGGTTTGGCTTTATTTTGTAACGCCGGCCGCGGTGGCCGAGGAGACTAAGGCGCTCCAGTGACGGTCTGCACGGCCACTAAGGTCGGGGGTTCGAACCCCCCTCGGGCATGGATATTTGTGCCGTCTTAGTTAGTAAGTAGTTCATAAGTAGTTTGTAAGTTTAGGGACTGATGACCCCGTAGTTAAGTCCCATAGACTATACAAACATTTGAACATTTGATTTTGTAACATCCTTTAAGTAATTTCACGTGCCCGGTACCTTTAACGAAAGCACAACTAATTTTGCCGGAACGTGGTTAAGTTTTAATAAAACCTATTTAATGCCGTTGGTTGCCTGTTGGTCTTTTACAGCTCGACAGCAAAGCTATTTGATGAGACGTTTTTAAGGACAGCGGTAAAATGGAGGATCTAATAAGTGCTCTGACGTTTAATTAGGCCCATCCCTGTCCAGCAAATGACACTTCCTTTTGCGTTTAACCGTTCGCCGCGGTTGAGTGGCCGAGCGTTCCAAGGCACCTAGCTGCGGAGCGGGCCACTGCTCGCCGTCGGAGGTTCGAGTCCTCCCCCAGACATGGGCGTGTTTGTAGTCCTTAGCATAAGTTAGTTTAAGCAAAACTCTTCTGGGTATTGGAAAAAAAATGTTCAAATGTTTGTATAGTCTATGGGACTTAACTACGGGGTCATCAGTCCTTAAACTTACAGTCTACTTATGAACTAACGAAGACTAAGGACGGCACAAATATCCATGCCCGAGGGGGGATTCGAACCCCCGACCGTAATGGCTGTGCAGACTGTGACTGAAGCGCCTCAGTCCCCGCGGCCACCACGGCCGGCTTTCTGCACTGCGCATGGTGTCGTCGCGAAGCGCTGCTACTGCGGGCAGCCAAGACGCTGGAAATCTATACCCGCTTCTCTGTTCATATTTCCCGGTCGCTTAGGTATTTCTACTGCATCCCTGATTTTCCTCTTCAAAGTGAGGGGTTGTTTTTCCAGTACACTGACTTCCTGTTTGCCGCACTCTTTCTGGTGTTCAGCTTCTGCTGATTTCGTATGCTGTCCCAGCCGACTGTACCTCTCGTGCTCGGATATCCGTATGTCAATCGGCCGCCCAGTTTCTCCACTGTACACCTGTCCGCACTCACAGCCGATTTCATAGACTACGGCTGTGTGCAACTTATCAGTCTTATCCTTCATTGAGCCCAGGACTTCTATTATTTTATTGTTGCTGCGAAATATAATGGCCGAAACGTCGGTGAAACATTTGATATATTGACGATGCGGTCCAATACCCAGAAGAGTTTTATCAACAATGGCAACGGCCGCTGAAGCCTTTGTTTACATTAGTTAAAGTAGTTCGTAATCCTAGGGACTGATGACCAGAGTAAGTCGCGCAGATTTACAAACATTTGAACATAACCCTTTTGAAAATGAATATTAAGTAGTAAAAATGAAAGATAACATGCATAACGCCTCTTCCGGGAATGAATTTATGGCTGGTTCTATCGGTATACGGCTTAGCGTGATCAGTGGTATGAAAGATGTATCTTGTCTTCGCAGAATCGCCCGAAATCTTTCATCTAGTTGAAGCCATAACTCTGAAGTTTTACTGCGACGCCTAAAGGTAATAAGGAACTTGAAATGAGGCACTTTATCTCTGTAATGTGAGTTCTACATCGATTCTAACGATGAAGCTATATCAGACAGGCGAAGCCCTGGGTGTATCAACAAGTTACTGTAACACAAATGCTATGTTTGAAACTAAGATGGAAAACGGTAGTTAAGGTGTTCCATACGAAATAGTATGCTCGCTACTAATTGGAAGCTAAACCTTTGCTCACTGTGAAGTTATGAGAATAAGTAATGAACATGACGGGAGTGGTATTCAGAGTCTGAATTATAAGTACAGACACAAAAATCTGTAACCTATTTGGAAACATCAAAGCTGATTGTAAGGACTAAGAAAATTATGTATCAACGATATATCAGTAAGATTCAAGAATCGTAACCATTTCATGGGCACAGGGAAAAAACATTTCTAAGTACTTTAATGATCTCCAGCGGTCAAAGGACTTAAAATTCCTAGATCTGTACGATAATGTAATTTGTAAATTAGAATGAAAAACATTTAAAAATATCTGCTGATTCTCCTGAATAACACATTTTTTTCGTTATTCTCAATATGTATTCTGAACTCATTATATTGTACAATTTTCTCAACAGATCCTGTATTTCATCTTGAACTTGACTGAGGATAGTAACGCCGTAGCGGAACTTATCATTGTTATAATTTCATCCTAAAACTTTGTACCAACCTTGAACGTTTCTTTTATTTCTAACATTGCTACTTGGATGCAGTGATGGAACAACAGGTGTTATAGACTTCATCCTTGTCGTTCAACCTTAGAAAGACTCCTGCTTGACCTTCGAGTAACATTTCTCTTTTGGCTACTGTATGTATTATGCATTTCATTTCTTTCCACAACTATGCTTAGAATTTCGAACATCTTGGACCATTTTTGACTGTCTAAACTTTTCACTAAGTCGACAGATCCTCTAAACGTGTTTTAATTTTTCTAATGTATTACTACAGTCATCAATAACAATGTTCGGGCAGTCTTCACGTTCCTTACGCTGAACCTATCGTCGTCTAACACACTTTACCTTCATTCCGTTTAATTAGTTCCGTATTGTTGGATGAAGTTTTAAGTTCGTAGTGTGATGGTCTCAAGCTTACTTCACTTGTTGCCTTCAGAGTTTTGTAGATGATACTTGATTTTAAATCTGATGTTATATTGCCGATCTCCTACATACTACTCGCTAATTTGAATAATGGTTTCCCTTTCCATCAATGATTTCTGAGATTCTGATGGAACGTTATCTACCCCTGATGGATCTATTATATCACATATATTCAGATTCCTTTACTAGATCACACAATACCTTCATCGATCACGTCATCATGCCATACCTGCGCCTCACAGTACTCTTTTCATCTAGAGGCGTTCTCTTCTGATTTTAATAGCAAAAGTCCACTGTAGTCTTAACGTTGAATCCGGGATTTTATTTCCATTGAAGGTTAATTAGCCTTTTCTGTATTCTTTGACAGTTTTTATATTGCGGTATACATGTCTTTGCCTGTCTTTTTGTATTTCCTTTTTATTTTTATTTTTTTTATTATTATTATTATCTTTTAATGACTTTTAGATATATCCCCTCTCCTTCAAGTGTCCGGAGTTTCTTATCGTAGTAACCAAACCCTTTGGGAGCTTAGAATGCCTCCCATCATTCCTCGGCACCTCAATATAACAATGATTTACTTATTCAAAAGTTTGTAAACCTATTGGACCAAACTGATATGGTTATCAGTCCCTAGAGTCATAAACTACGTAACTAAGTCACACTAAGGACAACACACACACACACACACACACACACACACACACACACACACACACACACACACACATACATACAAACTTCCATGCCCCATGGAAGGACACGTACCTCCGGCGGGAACGGCAGCCCAGTCGTTTGCATGATGCTTAGACCAAGCGGCTGGCTGGACGATTATCTTAAACATGACTCTTTCATCATTGCTACATTGTGAATTGGTATTACGTGTACTTTTGGATACACCTTAGAATCAGTTATCCGATTTCGGATCTATAAATGACCATGATGTAATCCAGTTTGAACCTTCTCGTGTCTCAGGATCTTCTCCATTTACGCCTTCCCTCTTTGTTGATCAGAATATTGGCTGATAAAAACTGAAATTTATTGCATGATTTAATTACTATTTCTCCTATCTTATTTCTACTACGCAACACATATTGCAGCGTAGGGTAAAATGCCCAAGTTCGCCAAATACCGGCTACATGAAAATCTGGCTCACTTCATGTTGCACTCTGTAAAACCCGTCGAGAACATAATAATCTGATATACCGTTGTGAGCTTATTGGCAGCGCCATGAATATTTTCAACAGCTATTTTTACATTTTCGTTGAGATAAGCATTTTCTTCCTTTGATGCAAACAAAGAGTATGGTACATTATTTAATTTAATTTTAGTGCTAATTTCTAAGCAGTGATTAGGAAATCTGAAAATCAGAAATCAAGAACAATACTTTCCAGAGGTCAAAAATATCTATTTAACTCTTTATCCTGATAATACTGAACGAGTCAACATATTAAGGGTAGTATTTAAAAATAGTTTAGTTCTGCCAAAGCAGGTGGTAAAGTAACAGAGAAGGAATCAAAGAAAAATAAAATGTGGATGACCAGAAACAAATTCACTGTGTCAATCCTGTAAGTGATCAAAATTGTCCAAATGGGTAGTCGCGTGTAGCGACACGAAACGAAGGGTTGAAAAGATCGTGAAGGTAGAAAAGGAGACAACGTTGGATATTTTCTGCAAGGAGAGCAACAACTGAAACAAGAAAAACAGATGGATAAAAAACGAAAGATTAAATAGGAAAGGCATACAACCGATGGAACCAGGAAGTACTAGTATTGCACTGTATGAGAGAATTCAGCCCCACGAGTTGCTCTATTTTTTAACGTAATGTGCTGTATGAGTACTGCATTATTTTGAAGCAGCGATGGGGCTAAATCCTCATACCGTGCATTACGTTAAAACAGTTGCTGCTGCAGATAGGTCGTGTTCAAGATCATAAAACGGTACTATAGTGTGGGATTCAGGTGGGTTCAGAGAAATGATGGAGATAATAAATGACCGAACATATTACTGAATGGTAAGGAGATAATAAAGAAAAAAACAGAAAATAAAGGTTTGGCAGAATAGAACGACCTCCTATTACCTGAGAAGAGAGTATATAGAACTCTTAGTAATCATTTGGCAGTAAAATAAAATACCAAATTACTGGAGAAAGCGTATTTCAAAGCCGTTCTTTAAGAAAGAGGCGTCTCCTCATTAACATGCTTTGGAAAATATTATTGCAGAAATGTTAACATTAATGTCAGAAAACCACTCTGAAGAGGAAAATCTTAGATTCAGATGCATATTATAAGGTGCATTATTTAGGACCAGGGCTGTGTCCCCGCCAAGTCGAACATATAGCCGCTTCAACCTTTTGTGGGAGCCGTTTAGGGGACCTTTCGACACCGCTTGAACTTCATTGTGAATCAACAAAGAGGCCAGAAATTTTTCGCGACCAAGGTGACCCTCTAAACAAGATATATTTCCATATTATACTATTTGATCTCTTAGACTTCGCAGAATACCACCGGTTGAAACTGGTTAATTTAGTCACTCACTCAGACACAGGAACATTTTGCATTTAATTAGAATTTAGCCTGTAATGGAAGGTACGATAATTTTTATAATGATAAGACATAGATTTCGGAACCAAATTTTAAACTGTAAGACATATCCGGGGCCGATATAGCCTCTGAGCATATATTATTGGTAATGAACTGCAGCTTGATGATGAAGAAACTGCAGAAAGGTAGAAATATAACGAGCTAGGAATTGCATAAAATGTAAAAACATGAGTTTCTTGAAAGTTCCATAGGGAGCTTTACGCAACAATTTACAGACACGGGGGAAAATAAAACGGTAGAAAATGAATGGGTAGCTTTTCTGGAATGAAATAATGAAGACAGCATATGATAAAATACGTAGAAGGACAAGACCTACAAAAAATCCTTGGATGCCACAGGAAATATTGACTTTACTTGATGAAGAGAGAAGGTATAAAAAATGCAGTAAATGAAGCAGGTAAAATGGAGTAAAGACGACTAAGAAATCATATTAACTGGAAGTGCAAAATGGCTAAGCAGGAGTGGCTACAGGGCAAATGTAAGTCTGAAAAAGAATGTATAAATATGGGAAAATAGATAGCGCCTACAGGAAAATAAGAGACATTTTGAGACAAGAAAAGCAGCGGTATGAATGTCAAGAACTTAGATGGAAAACCAGTACTGAGCAAAGTGGGGAAACCGAAAGATGGAAAGAATACAGGGTGAGTCACCTAACATTACCGCTGGATATATTTCATAAACCATATCAAATACTGACGAACTGATTCCACAGACCGAACGTGAGGAGAGAGCTAGTGTAATTGGTTAATACAAACCATAGAAAAATGCATGGAAGTACATTTTTAACACAAACCTACGTTTTTTTATGGAACCCCGTTAGTTTTGTTAGCACATCTAAACATTGCATCCTAAAATGTTAATTACATCCGGAGAAATTGTAACGTAAAGTTGACGCTTAAGTACCACTCCTCCGCTGTTCGATCGTGTGTATCGGAGAGCACCGAATTAAGTAGGGATCCAAAGGAACGGTGATGTACCTTAGGTACAGAAGAGACTAGAACAGCACATTACGTCCACATGCTAACACCTTTATTGGTGTTTTTCACTGACGGACATGTACATTACCATGAGGGATGAGGTACATCTACACACGTGGTTTCCGTTTTCAATTACGGAGTGGAATAGAGTGTGTCCCGACATGTCAGGCCAATATACATTCAAAGTGGTGGCCATCATTTGCTGCACACAATTTCAATCTATGGCTTACTGAATGTCGTACACGCCGCAGCACATCTGGTGTAATGTCGCCGCAGGCTGCCACAACACGTTGTTTCATATCCTTTGGGGTTGTAGGCAGATCACGGTACATATTCTTCTTTAACGTACCTCACAGAAAGAAGTCCAGAGGTGTAAGATCAGGAGAACGGGCTGTCCAATTTATGCGTCCACGTCCTATGAAACGCCCGTCGAACATCTTGTCAAAGGTCAGCCTAGTGTTAATTGCGGAATGTGCAGGTGCACCATCATGCTGATACCACATACGTGAACGCGTTTCCAGTGGGACATTTTCGAGCAACGTTGGCAGATCATTCTGTAGAAACGCGATGTATGTTGCAGCTATTTGGGCCCCTGCAATGAAGTGAGGACCAATGAGGTGGTCGCCATTGTTTCCGCATCATACATTTACAGTCCACGGTCGCTGTCGCTCTACCTGTCGGAGCCAGCGAGGATTGTCCACGGACTAGTAATGCATGTTCCGTAGATTCACTGCCCCTTGGTTTGTGAAACCCGCTTCATCAGTAAACAGGTAGAACTGCAACTGCCCATTGACAGAATTGCACCCCATGTTTAAAGTCATCACCATGTAATTGCTGATGTAGGGACACATGAAACGGGTGAAAGCGGTGACGATGCAGTATGCGCATGACTACTTTGACTCAGTCCACCGGCTCTCGCAGTGTCCCTGTACTCATGTGTGGGTTCACGGCAACAGCAGCTAACACACCAACTGCATCCGCTTCTCCTATAACGGGCCTGTTACGTACCCGTTTGCATGCTAAGACCATACCTGTTGCATACAGTTGGCAGTAGATGTTTTGAAATGTGCGGCACGTTGGATGCTCTCTGTCTGGGTACCGTTCTGCATACACCCTTCAGGCTTCAGCCGCACTTTGTCGACAGTCGACATAGATGAGTATCAACTCCGCCTTTTCAGAGTTCGAATACACCATTGTCACAGTTCCTACAACACTGCACTATCACAGACGTCTGATAACACAGTGTTCTACAGTTTGCGTGCAAAGACGAATGCAGAATAACAATAGGAGCAAGCGCTACATGCGGACACTGCGACAGCTACACCAAACCACAACAGTGCACTACAGCCACACACGTAAACACGGTCGTCATCGTAAACATGTCTCTGCAGATGTTGCTCGCCGACCGTGGCCCGTGCTTGTTACAACACGCAACTGAACATCGTAGGTTTCAAGTGTCAGCTTTAGGTTACAATATCTCCGGATGTAATTAACATTTTACAATGGAACAAACGGCGCTGATACGCATTTGTTTATATGTTCAGATGTTCTAACAAAAGTAACGGGGTTCCATTTAAAAGACGCAGATTTGTGTTAAAAATGTACTTACGTGCATTTTTTATGGTTTGTATTAACCAATTACACTAGCCCCTCTCCTCACGTTCGGTCTGTGGAATCGGTTCGTAAGTATTTGATTTGGTTTCCGAAATATATCCAGCGGCATTGTTAGGTGACTCATCCTGTATGTGAAGTGAATTTCGAGAGCATATTGTAGGAAGGAAGGAGAAGGCAGATGAAGATGAAACAGGAGATACTATACTGAGAGAAGAATTTGACAAAGCACTGACAGACCTAAGTGGAAACAAGGTCCCTGGAGTAGACGACATTCCCTCAGAGCTACTGAAGTCTCAGGGAGAGTCAGCTATAACAAAAGTATTTCACCTGGTGCGTACCCCCTCAGGGGCTCAGCTTTAATTTGCTGAGTACGGGCTTGGCGAACCCGGGGTTCCTGAGCTGTGGGCTGTGTCGCGCCAACAGTCCGCTACACCGTAAGCTCTGTGCGTGCCTTGACGACCATCGTTCGGCGCGACGGTGGAACGTTGTACGTTTCAGTGCCCGGGGATCTTGGCTTAATCGCCCGGGTCGCGAGGATGGTACAAACCTCTCTAAAAAAAAACCTCAATCTCAAGGTGTGCTACGTGCCGAGGAGATGCATGGCTGTTGAGGTTGAACAGTCGTTAGCGAGCAACCTCTGGGGAACCTGCCGCACCTCAGTTGTATAAGGCTTACCCAGGCAAGCGGGGCTTTGCCTGGGTGGACCTTTAGATCCCTAGCTGCTCGTGGGAACAAAATGAAACGAGCAAAGGAAAACGTTGGTGGACGTATAACCACCGTCTCAAAGCATGGGAAGTTTCATGCCTCATCTTATGACCCCAAGTCGTTCCCTTCCTTGGCCACGCCATGGGAGGAACGCAGGGCCTTAAAAGGATCAGACCCGTACTCGCCGCAATATTTAGTTTGCTCCCGTACTGATGGTGAATCTTTCTCGTCCACCAAACCACAGTTCTTCGTCGACCAGCTTGAAGACAAGTATGGTGAGGTGGAGTCTTTCTCCAAACTGAGGAGTGGGGCAGTCTTGATACAGACGGCATCCCCAGCGCAGTCTAAGGCATTACTTGCCTGTGACAAGCTGGGTGATATTCCCGTCTCTGTCACACCCCACAAGACGCTCAACATGGTCCAGGGCCTCATTTATCACCGGGATCTCTTGTCACAGTCAGATGATGAGCTGCGCACAAACTTGGAACGGAGAGGTGTTCATTTTGTTAGGCGCGTTTATAAGGGACCACAAGATCGTAGGGTCGCCACCGGTGCCTTCATCCTGACCTTCGAAGGCGATACACTGCCCGAGAAGGTCAAGGTGATGGTCTATCGGTGCGACGTCAGGCCGTATGTCCCGCCGCCTATGAGGTGCTTCCGGTGCTGGAAGTTCGGGCATATGTCGTCCCGATGTACTTCCAGCCCTACGTGCAGAGAATATGGGCGTCCGTCACATCCAGACGCTCCGTGCACCCCACCTCCCGTACGCGTGAACTGTGGGCAATTACATCCGCCTTGCTCGCCTGCCTGTACTCTCCTACACAAGGAACGGAAAATCATGGAGATCAAAACTCTGGACCGTCTTCCATATTCTGAGGCGAGAAGAAAATATGAACGACTCCATCCTGTGCCCCTCACTACATCTTTTGCTGCCGTTGTCTCTTCATCACCTCCTCAGAGTATAACTCCTCAAGTACCGCCTCCCTCTATGGGCCCTAGGGGCCACCACTCTGCTGCTGTTCCATCTTTGAGTGGGGGCGTTCCTCCATCCACTCCTGTAACACCTGCTTTGGGGGCAACCCCCCCTCACAACCACCGGGGACACCAGTCCCCACCTCCCAGCCGGAGAAGGAACAGCCTACTCCGGCACCTCTCGCTCGGAAGGGGTCCCTCAGGACAGCCCCTTCCGAGACTTCTCGCAGTGCTTCAGAGGATCCTGGCCGGAGGCTCAAGGATCCCCAAACTGTTGGTCGAAGGGCTTCCCGCACTTCGTCCACTCCTGATGCCACCGAGAAGCCATCACAGCCCATCCAACCGAAAGGGCAGCGAGAGGGTAAAAAGCCAAAGACCCGTAGAAAGAAGGAATCCGTGGTGGCTGCACAGCCACAACATCCCTCATCTTCTACTTCAGAAGATGAGTTAGAGATCCTCACATCACCTGAGGATCTCGCACTGACTGATGCACCAGATCCTATGATTCTGGTTTCAGCAGAGGCAGACCGGTTGACAGCAGATGTTCCCATGGAATAACCTACTCTACCTCTTTATCATGGCCCATCAGCTCGACGACACTGTAATTCTCCAGTGGAACTGCGGCGGTTTTTTCTGTCACCTGGCTGAGTTGCGTCAACTTTTGAGCATAACACCTGCTCTCTGCATTGCTCTCCAGGAGACCTGGTTTCCAGCAATGCGGACCCCTGCCCTTCGTGGATACAGGGGATATTGTTGTAATCGGCGTGTGTATAACAGAATCTCAGGTGGCGTCTGTGTGTATATCCTTAACTCTGTGTATAGTGAACATGTGCCCCTTCAGACATCATTAGAAGCTGTGGCTGTCAGGGTAAGGATACCACAAGACATAACCATCTGCAGCCTGTATCTTCCGCCAGATGGCGCTGTAGCACCACACACACTGGCTACGCTGATCTCGCAGCTCCCGCCGCCTTTTCTGCTTCTGGGTGATTTTAATGCCCACAACACCTTGTGGGGTGATGCAGTAGTCAGTGGTCGCAGCAGAGATGTCGAGAACTTGATATCCCAGCTCGACCTCTGTCTTTTAAACACCGGAGCCCCCACGCATTTCCGTGTGGCACATGGCTCTTTCTCGGCTATTGACCTGTCAGTATGCAGCCCTAGCCTCTTGCCATCTGTCCACTGGAGGACGCATGACGATCTGTGTGGTAGTGATCACTTTCCTATCTTCCTACCACTACCCCATCGTCGTTGCACTCGCCGCTTTCCTAGATGGGCTTTAAACAGAGCAAATTGGGATCTATTCGTTTCTGCTGCCACTCCTGGACCTCTCCCGGATGATTCCATTGACTTAGTGGTTGCGACTGTCACTCAAAATATTTTATCTGCTGCAGAGCACGCAATCCCCATTTCAACGGGATGCTCCCGGCGAAAGTCAGTGCCTTGGTGGTCGTCGGAAGTCGCAGACGCCATTCGGGACCGTCGGCGTGCTGTTCAGCACTATAAGCGACATCCGTCGCTTGAGACTTTTATCGCTTTTAAAAAACTCCGTGCTCGTGCTCGGCGGGTAATACGGAGGTCAAAACAGGAATGCTGGGAACGTTACGTGTCCACCATCGGTTCAAGAACCTCTCCTTCTGAAGTCTGGACGAAGATCCGACGCCTTTTTGGCTACCAGTCCCAGGCAGCAATTCCTGGGATCTCTATCCAAGGGGCTGTATGTACGGATCCAGGCGCTGTCGCCGAGGCTTTTGCAGAACACTACGCTCGCGCCGCTGCATCCAGAAATTATCCACCTGCCTTCCGCACATTAAAACAGCGAACGGAACGCAAATCCCTCTCATTCACCTCACGCCACCCTGAGGTATATAACGCTCCGTTTAGCGAGTGGGAGCTCCTCAGTGCCCTGGCCCACTGCCCTGACACCGCCCCTGGGCCGGACAGACTGCACAATCAGATGTTAAAACATCTATCTGATAATTTCAAGCGCCAAATTCTTGCAGTATTTAATCGCATCTGGAGCGACGGTGTCTTCCCATCACAGTGGCGTTCAAGCACCATCGTACCAGTGCTCAAGCCAGGTAAAGATCCGCTAGATGTAGACAGTTATCTGCCCATCAGTCTTACAAACGTTCTATGCAAACTGCTAGAACGCATGGTCAGCCGGCGGTTGTATTGGCTCCTTGAATCTCGGGGCCTGCTAGCTCCGTGCCAAGGGGGTTTTCGCAGGGGGCGCTCGACTTTGGACAACTTAGTCCATCTTGAGTCTGCCATCCGGACAGCGTTCTCTCAACGTCACCATCTGGTGGCCGTATTTTTTGACTTGTCGAAGGCGTATGATATGACCTGGCGACACCACATTTTAACCACATTACATGGGTGGGGTCTCCGGGGCTCACTCCCTATTTTTATCCAAAAGGTTTTAGCTGTCCGTACCTTTCATGTTCAAGTTGGTGTGTCCTCTAGCAGCCTGCATGTCCAGGAGAATGGGGTGCCTCAGGGCTCTGTTTTAAGCGTTCCGTTATTTTTAGTGGCAATCAACGGCTTAGCGGCAGCAGTTGGATCGTCAGTATGCCCTTCATTATATGCTGACGACTTCTGCATCTACTTTAGCTCGTCTAGCATGTGTGTTGCAGAACGACAGCTGCAGGGAGCCATACGTAAGGCGCAGACATGGGCTCTCTCTCATGGGTTCCAATTTTCTGCTGCCAAAACGTGCGTTATGCACTTCTGTCGTCGACGGCCAGTCCACCCACATCCAGAGTTGTATCTCGATGGCCAACTACTCAATGTAGTTGCAACGCATCGATTTCTTGAAATGGTCTTCGACGACCGGCTCACATGGCAACCACATATTCGCCAACTGAAACAGAAGTGCTGGCGGCACCTCAACGCCCTCCGGTGCCTGAGCAGTACAACTTGGGGTGCAGATCGTAGTACCCTGTTGTGCTGCTATAAAGCCCTTATTCTGTCGCGTTTGGACTACGGGAGCATAGTATATGGTTCCGCATCGCCATCGGCGCTGCTGTTGTTGGATCCTATCCACCACTGTGGAGTTAGGCTCGCGACAGGAGCCTTCCGAACCAGCCCTGTGGACAGTCTCCTTGTGGAGGCTGGGGTGCCTCCATTGCGAATCAGGCGGCAGCACCAGCTGGCGAATTATGCTGCCCATGTGTATGGTATCCCCAGTCATCCCAACTACCACCTACTCTTTCCGAACGTCGTACTCCATATCCCACAACGGCGGCCGAGGTCGGGTTTTGACCGTTAGTGCCCGTGTCCAGTCTCTCATGAGTGACCTGGGGTCTCTTGGTCTCTTCCTCTGCCATCTCCGATCAAATTCCAGTCGCGTACGCCTCCATGGTGTATTCCTCGACCTGTTATTCGACTGGATTTGTCGCAGAGCTCCAAACACTCTGTACACCCTGAGATGCTTCACCGTCGATTCCTGTCGATTCTTGATGGGTACCGGGGCTCACGGACGGTTCGATGGCAGAAGGTCATGTTGGCTTCGCCTATGTACATGCAGGACACAACGAACAGCGCTCCTTACCGGAAGGCTTCAGTGTGTTCACAGCAGAGCTGGTGGCCATACTTCGTGCACTCGAGCATATTTCTACCTGCCCTGGGGAGTCGTTCCTCATTTGCAGTGACTCCCTGAGCGGCCTACAGGCACTCGATCAGTGCTTCCCTCGCCATACTTTGCTTCAGGCCATCCAAGAGTCCCTGCATGCCATAGACCGACGTGGGCGGTCAGTGGTCTTTATCTGGACTCCAGGACATGTTGGGATCGACGGGAACGAACTAGCTGACAGGTTAGCCAAGGAGGCTCTCCATAAACCGACCTTGGCTATAGGTCTCACGGTTCTTGACCTCCGTTCGCAGTTGCACAGCCGAGTTCTTGGACTGTGGAACGCAGAATGGCGCTCCCTCCAAACACCTAACAAGTTGCGGACTATTAAGGGGAACACACACGTGTGGAGGTCCTCTCTACGGACCCCCCGCAGGGACTCTGTTGTTCTCTGCCGGTTGCGTATCGGCCACACTTGGCTTACGCACGGCCACCTTCTCCGTCGCGAGGATCCTCCCGAGTGTCGATGTGGTGCGCGTCTGACAGTCGCCCACATCGTATTGGAATGCCAGGACTTAGCAGCGCAAAGAAATAATTTTAATCTCTCTAACAATTTAAAACTTGTTTTAGCTGACAATGCCTCTATGGCTGATGCAGTTTTAAATTTTATTCGTGTGAGTGGGTTGTACCGCTCCATTTGATTTTTAGTGCTCTTTCCACCTTTCTCTTCTTTTATCCGTTTTTACTTTCGTTCTTTTACTTCTTGACGTATTACACCCTTTGTTTGGTGAGTTTTAACACATCGTTCTCTACTACATTGTAGTGCTTTTTAATCCATTCTCTACGGTTGGAACAAGGGACTGATAACCATAGCCGTTTAGTCCCTTTAAAAATCAAACCAACCAACCAACCTGGTGCGTAAGATACACGAGACAGGCGACGTACCCTCAGACTTCAAGAAAAATAACCCCTCACGCCAAAGAAATAAGGCGCAGACAGGTGCGAAAAATACAGAACCATCAGTTTCATAAGTTATAATTTCAAAATTTTAGCATGAATTATTTACAGTAGAATGGAAAGTCTGGTATAATCTGACCTTAGGGAAGATCTGTATGGATTTAAAAGAAATGTAGAAACACGGGAGGCAATACTCACCTTGCGACTTATCTTAGAAGATAGATTAAATAAAGGCAGAACTAAATTTCTAGCTTTTGTAGATTGGAATACGCTGTTTAAAATTGTGAAGTCAGTAGTTCTAAAAATATAGGGAACGGAAGGTTACTTCTACTTATACAAAAACCAGGCAGTAATTATGAGAGTCGAAAGGCATGAAAGGGAAACATTGGTTAGGAAGTAGAGGTCTGCACATCGCTCGGTTTCTCGCTCGAACCGCGAGATACACGTCGTTTTATGACAGTCCGACAGGTGTCGGTACTGTAGCTTGCGGCAAGGCGTATGGCTGCGCTCGACTTCCTCCACGCTCGTTCGAGCGGGGCACGCTCGACCGGCCCGACCGTCCACACTGCCCGATCGCCACTCGGTCGCCCACCGCAGGGCCACTCGAGTCCAAGGCGAGTGTCGGGAGCAAACCAGACGCTAGAGAATAAACCCTGACTGCGAAATTTGGAATTGTTTCCTCTCCCGGGTGCTTCGAAAGCTGTTCTCTCGATCCAGTTGAACTAGCTATTCAGTTTCGCATTTTCTACTTTACCATACAAGTTATTATACGTGATTAATACAAAGTTTCTGTGCTAAGATCATTTACTAAATGAGTTTTCGAAGATCTTTCTTACTTTCGTGTTCCCATTTTGTGGACTGTTGGTTCCTAATTAGTGGTAGGTGTTACTTGCCGTCTTAACGGGCAAGTGATTGTATTTTATATCCATTCCTCTCAAGTCCTGGAATACTTTGTCCGTCTTCTTTGAATATGAAATTCATATTAAATACACGATATTGATATACACCTGTTAGGTTAGGTTTGCGGATCTCCCTCTCTGTTGCACGCCGTTAATATATATATTCCCGTAGCATTTTGGCACTGTGCGTGGTTGCTGCGCCTCTAACTTTTCGGAGCGAGTCCTTAACGGGAATTTTTCCAATTGCAACGTTCATATATTCCCCACTGCCACTGTCGTCTTTCTTATCTACATAATAAAGAACGCAAGCAAACTTTTGTGCAATACATAGCATCCGCGCTTTCTTCCGTCGTCAGGGTCATATGCCGGTCTAATCCTCACATATTCTGTACCTGTTTTAAATCCTCTTATTCCAACTGTTTACTTTACACAGCTGTACGAATTTATGGTGCTCCTGCTGTTTCAGTGATATCTGTGTTATATTTATTTAGGGCCGTCTGGAGAATGTCATCCGGATCACTAGCCCAAAGAATGAAGTGCATGTATTCGGAATGGCTGGACTGTGAAATGCGCGAGGCCAATCCACCAATGAGGTGGACCTTTATTTAGCACGAATTGATGGTGATGACGACGATCTCCTTGAATGGTTGAAACGCAACAGTACTCTCTTTCCTACGCTAGTTGTATTGGAAAATAGTATTTTGTGTGCCCGCCGCAAATGCACCCAGTGAACGCACTTTCAGTGCGGCAGGGAACCTGATCTCTAATAGAAAAACTTGACCCGATCCACAACTTGTCAATGATATTTTAACAATACATTGCAATTACAGTGCCATCGACGAATAGTTTGGGAATAATGTTGTTACTTTTCGATGTATACTTTATTGTACGGTAACATTCAGTTTTGTACATTGCACTAAAAACGTTGCTCGTTCCGTAGTTTCTCAAAAAATGTTCAAATGTTTGTAGAACTTATGGGACTTAACTACAGGGTCATCAGTCCCTAAGCTTACAAACTACTTATGAAGTAGCTAAGGACGGCACAAATATCCATGCCCGAGGGGGAATTCGAACCCCCGACCGTACGTAGTTTCTCTCTGGATCCTTTACATTACTTCCAAATGTCGTAGTTGGTGGAAACAAACATTTTGTCTCGTATAATGATATTGCGGTTGTATGCTACTATGTAGGAATACACGTCTACATCGTAACTTTATTCGAAAGTAGTTCCTTTAGTTAGTGGGGGTTGAGAGCCACAGAGCCGCTGCCGTAGCGACTGAGTACAGCGGCAGCGCCACGCTGTGCGGCCTCTGCCCGCCCCGCCCCACGCAGCCTCATTCGAGCGTCAACACGCTCGCTCCGAGCGTACACACTCGCCGTGCCACCGCCGAGCGTTTCGCACTCGACCGAGTACGAGCGAGCGAAACCGGCGATTTGCAGACCTCTATTAGGAAGGCAGTAAGACAGGGCTGTACCTTTTCTCCAATGTTATTTAATTTGTGCTGTAAAGGAAAGCGAGGAGAAATTTGGAGATGGAATTAAAGTTCAGGGTGAAGAAATAAAAAACAACATTGTGATTTACCAATGACGTAGTAACTTTGTCAGAGACAGCAAAGGATCTGAAAGAGCGGTTGAACGGAATGGACAGTATGTAGAAAGGAGAGTATAAGGTGTACATCAAGAAAAGCAAAAACAAGGGGAAATGAAAGCAGTCAAAGAAATTCAGTCGGTGCTGAAAGAATTAGATAGGGTTACGAAACAATAAATGTGGTAGATGAGTTTCGTTACTTGGGCAGTAAAATAACATATAATGGTTGAAATACTGAGGATATAAAATGCAGAATGCCAATGGGAAGAAAAGAGTTTTTGTTAAGGAATTTGTGATTTTTACGGGGGTCAAACATGGACGATAGCCGGCCGCGGTGGCCGAGGTGACTGAGGCGCTCCAGTCACGGTCAGCACGGCCACTACGGTCGGGGGTTCGAATCCCCCCTCGGGCATGGATATTTGTGCCGTCTTAGTTCGTAAGTAGTTCATAAGTAGTTTGTAAGTTTAGGGACTGATGACCCCGTAGTTAAGTCCCATAAGCTTCACAAACATTTGAACATTTTGAACATGGACGATAAATAGTTTAGATAGGAGGAGGATAGAGGCTTTGAAATGTGGTGCTGCAGAAGTTCGCTTAACCAATAAGGTGGTACTGATTAGAATTGGGGAGAAATTTCTGGCATGTATGGGTTAAGACACACAATGTGAAACATCAAGGAAGCGTCAATTTAGTATTGACTGAAAGAATGGATAGATTGGTAGGACAAATTCTTAGACATCAAGGAATCATGAATTTAGCTTTGGAGGAACTTGTGTGGGGTAAAAATGGCAGAGGGAGATCAAGAGTCGAATGTAGTAAGCAGATACAAATGGATTTGTGTTACCGTTCTTATGAGGAAATGAAGAAGCTTGCTCAGGATAGAGTAGGATGGAGAGCTGCATTAAATCAACTCTGGATTGAAGACCACAATTCGGATGGAAACAACCGATTATCCAATATTTTCAGTGCTGGTTTTAATCTTAAAGAACGCTTTTCATTTTCAGTTGGTAAAAGTACATTTTTAATAAACAGCTGTAACTAACAGATCGGTAATGGTCTCGTGATAAAGTGCTGAAATCTCACGAGGAAAAGTTTGGGTCAGTTGCTAGTTAGCACACCTGTTTCTTTTTTCTTCATTTTAACGTAGCTTTCACCTCCCTACGATGTGAGGAATAGCCAGAAACGACAGATAAATCCAATTCCACGTTACACTGTAGTTGTAAGCAGTAAACTGATACACACCGATTCTTCAGTATCCACATGGTTAAACGTACACTGCAGTTTCAAGAGTGACGCGTTTGGGCGGTTCACATATAATTAATATCGAATTCGATGGTATCTAAGCTCCAGAGTCCGCAATAGCTGAATGAAGTCGACTTACAGTGACTTATCATCCATATATGTCAAACACACCAGTGCCTCTAAGAAAAGCTTTAATAACAACAAACCTAAAAAAATATTAAGCTTATCACATGTTATAGTGAACATTTAAAGTGGATGCTCTAACATTATCGTACCATAATGAACCATAATTACATAAGAATTAAGTATTTTATTTATGTTGCCGTGCTATTGCTTTATAAAGTTACTTCATACGTTTGTAAAATTGTATTAGTTATGTGAACACGGCGCACTTGAAGAAGGAAGAAGGAATTATGGATGGCATTGAGGGTCAAAGTGCAGCAACTATAGATGCTGCTCAACAAGAAATAATAATTTTCATCTTACAAAAGTGTGATCTAATCCAGTGTGCACTATGCTAAAAAATCATCAGATAATAGTGGCAAAACGAGCTAGTGGTCAAAAGCACCTCCAGCAGGAGCCAACATTGAGGAATATTACAAATATTTAATTTTTATGTAAATAGTTTTTATCAAGCCATAGGTCTTTTGCAAAAATGTAATTTCTTTACTTGCCTGAAATGGTACTTCATTACCTGTGTAAGTTGCACTTGTACAATATATTTCATACTTTTTACTTCTTAATAGTTGTTAAGTAGAATCTAAGACACTGGCCACTTATCAACTTACGAAAAACTATTATACACGCAATCCCAAAGATGTCAAGCGCAGATAAAAGTGAGAACCACCCCAAAATCAACTTAATAGTTCATAAATCGAGCAAATGACGAGAATAATAATATACAGAAGAGTGGAAACGATTACTGAGGATCCGTTACATGAGGTTCAATTTGGATTAGTGTGACTTTAGAAAGGTACCAGAGAGGCAGTCCTGAGATAGATACTGAAAATGGAAAACCCGATACACGTTCATAGGATCTTCAGGGAGAGATGGGTAATGCATTATATGTGCCAGAACAAGATAGGATAGCTGGGATTAAATAGGGTGTAAGATATGGATGCAGTCTTTCATCCCTACGTTTGATTATATACATTCAAAAATCAATGACGGTAATAGCAGAAATGTCGGAGACTGGTATCCAAATTTCGGGTGAAATGATTTCAATGGTAAGATTAGCTGATGACATTAGCTATCCTCAATGATTTACTGGATCTACTGAAAGGAATGGATAATCTGCTAAGTCCAGAATGTGGAGTGGGAATTACCAGGAAAAAGACAAATGTAATGCAAAATAATGGAAATGAAAGCGGCTAGAAACGTACCATCAAACTTGTGTATCACGAAGTAGAGAAATGTACCGATCTCTGCTATCTTGGAAGTAAACTAACCTATGACGGGCGAGGCAAGGAAGCAGACAGGGGCAGGCTATGGTGACATTCACGGTCAAGAGCAGTCTACTGGTATCAAACGTCGGCCTTAACGTGAGAGAGGAATTTGTGAGAACGTTTGCGCAACAGCTTTGTATGGGAGTGAATCATGAACAGTGGGAAAACCTCAACAGAATGAAATTGAAGTATTTGATTTTTTTAATAAAAAAAATAGTCAAGTTCTAAGAAATCGCACACTTACTTTATTTTACTTATTTTTATAATACAGGTGACCGGTTTCTGTCTTGCATCAGATCAGCATAATTCCTACTTGTCTGTAAAATGAAAGACAATTTGCCTTGGAAAGAAACAGCATAATAAAAATTATTGGGTATCCAGGCTCGCTCCCCTTCCTGCCTCAATTCTCAACTTTAGCATACTACGACAGTAATGTCTTTCTTCTAATGCGATATTATTGGCTTGCGATAATTGTTGGGGCCACATATACAATTATTTTATGGTGTCTGTTAGTCTGTAATACTATTAATTCCGTCGAGTTTCAGTTTAACATTGTCATATAATCACAAATCATTGAGAAATCTTTCATGTAGATGATATGAAAGTGTTGCATTGAGTTTTTTGTAGTATCTTTATATGGGCATTTATAATGTATGGAAGAATATATGATCAGGAGGGAGAAAACTATATGCAGTCGTGCTGTTGCTCAGTTTGGATTTAGGAGAAATATAGGAACACGGGAGGCAATACTCACATTACTACTTATCTTAGAAGATCGGCTAAGGAAAGGGAAACCTGAGTTTTTAGCATTTGCCGATTTGGAGAAAGCTTTTGACAATGCCGAATGGAAAACACTCTTCCAAATTCTGAAGGTAGCAGGGGTAAAATATAGGGAGCGAAGAGCTATTATCTTAGAAGATCGACTAAGTAAAGGGAAAACTGAGGTTTTAGCATTTGCCGATTTGGAGAAAGCTTTTGACAATGCCGAATGGAAAACACTCTTCCAAATTCTGAAGGTAGCAGGGGTAAAATATAGGGAGCGAAGAGCTATATTCAACCCATACAAAAACCAGACAGTGGTTATTAGAGTCGAAGGGCAAGAAAGGGACGCAGAGATTGGGAACGGAGTAAGACAGGGTTGTACCCTTTCCCCAATGTTGTTCAATCTGTACATTGAGCAGGCAGTGAAGGAATGGAAGGAGAAATTTGGAGAGGGTATTGAAGTGCAGGGAGAAGAAATAAAAACATTGCCGTTTGCCGATGACATAGTAACTCTGTCAGAGACCGCAAAAGATCTGGAAGAGCAATTGAATGGGATGGATAGTGTCTTGAAAGGAAGATATAAGATGAACATTAACAAGAGTAAAGCGAAGGTAATGGAATGCAATGACAGAAAATCAGCCGATGCTGAAGGAATTAAATTAGGTAATGAGACAATAGAAATAGTAGATGACTTTTGTTATTTGGGTAGCAAGATAACTTCTGATGGCCGAAGTAAAGAAGATATAAAATGGAGAATGGCTATGGGAAGAAAGCATTTCTGAAGAAGCGAAATTTGCTGACATCCAATATTAATTTAAATGTTAGGAAGTCCTTTCTGAAATCATTTGTCTGGAGTGTAGCATTGTATGGAAGTGAAACGTGGACGACAAGGAATTCAGATAAAAAGATGATAGAAGCTTTTGCCGCGGTGGAGTAGCCGAGCGGTCTAAAGCGTCTCGCTGCGGAGCGCGCGGTTGCTCGTCGTGGAGCTTCGAGTCCTCCCTGCGGCATGGGTGTGTGTGTTTGTCCTTAGGTTAGTTTACCTAGGTTTAAGTAGTTAGTAAGCTACGGACTGATGACCACGCAGTTTGGTCCGATAGAATTACAAGCATTTGAACATTTGATAGAATCTTTTGAAATGTGGTGCTACATACGAATGATAAGATGAGTAGTTCACGTAACTAATGAGGAGGTGCTCAACCGAATCGGGGAGAAAAGGAGTTTCTGGCATATCCTGACTAAAAGAAGGGATAGATTCGTTGAAAACATTCTGAGACATCAAGGAATTGTCGACTCAGCATTAGATGGAAGCGTGTGGGGTAAGAATCGTAGAGGGAGACCGAGGGACAAATACAGTAAACAGATTCAAAAGGATGTAGGTTGCCGAACGTATTGTCAGATGAAGAGACTTACACAGGACAGGGTAGCGTGGAGAGCTGCATCAAACCAGTCTGCGGACTGAAGACCACAACAACAACAACTGTTGCTCAGAGAAAGGAAAGAAGTTGGTTTTAGAATGTTTAAATTCGGTTTGTTAACGAAGACAGAATCGTTCATTTGTGAATGTGAAAGAACCGTTATCATGAAAACAATAGTCCATTAAATACGCAGAATGTTGTCAGTAAGCTGAATGAGCCTATAATTAAACACGTTTACGTGGGCGTCACTGCTGCTCATACAGGCACCACTTCATCACGCTTATGTGTGTTACAGGTGTGCATATGAGAGAGGGAGGCAGGCAGTGCCACGTCTGGCTGAGGGCTATACGTAATGCGGCAGCGTAATGGCGCAGCCATAACGCAGCCTGCAGTGCGGTACAGCACCCGCCACTGTCCAAGCGTAATGTGATGATGCGTTCGTCACTGGTGGAGTGCTAAACCCCGACACGCTCATTAGTACGGTCTCCTTTGTTAACGTTAGAATTATATTTGTAGAACGGCTCATACAGTGTGAACTGATATATAACCTCTGACAATAAAATTCGGTGAATAATCCTGTGAAATTAACGAAGGTGAACTACGAACTATAGTTTCCTTTCAGAATGAAACTTTCAATCTGCAGCGGAGTGTGCCCTGATATCAAACTTGCTGGCAGATTAAAATTGTGTGCCGGAACCGGGACACGAACCTGGGACCTTTGCCTTTCGCGAGCAAGCGCTCTACCGACTGAGCAGTAGGAGGCGAGGTACTGGCGGAAGTAGAGTTGTGTGGTTGCATCGTGAGTCGTGTCGGGATAGCTCAGTCGGTAGAGCGCTTGCCCGCGTAAGACAAAGGTCCCAGGTTCGAGTCCCCGTTCCGGCACACAATTTTAATCTGCCAGGAAGTTATATAGTTACCTTACTGTCCTTGAAATAGTCACCTGTCATAACCGTGTCATAACCGTGAGCTCCGCTATCCATGCCCTTGAAACTTTGAACGACGTCATCTTTTGGGATGGTGTTCAAAGCGTCATCAACTTCCATTGGATGTCAGGAGTATCGTCAGATCTCTTTCCTTTCAAAGAGAGTTACAATCTAAGTAATACGAAGTAGTCTGGATATGCTGTGAGTGTGGTGGTATGAAACAGAACATTTAGTACAGTTGAACCTAATAATTGTTATCCCAATGAGTGTTAAGAGCAATCACTACAGTTGAACAACAATGCTCGCCAAACACCACCAATATCAACGAACAGTTTTGGGCTAAAGAAGGCGGTGGTGCTACTTGAACATTCGCCATACTCGCCTGATCTCCATCCTTCTGACTTGCTGCTTAATCTCAACGCTGGAGTTCGTCGTAATGAGTGACGAAGCCGCGGAGGAGTAAACGAACGCATTTAGGCGCAATGCTCCAGTGTACAAGGCCGCTCCCTGTCGGGGGTTCGAATCCTCCCTCGGGCATGGATGTTTAGTATTAGCTAGTTCATAAGTAGTTTGTAAGTTTAGGGACTGATGACCCCGCAACTAAGTCCCATAAGCTTAACAAAAATTTCAGAATTTTTGAGTGACAAATAATAGCGTGCCAGTCTCTCTCTCGAAATACAGAAGTGCCGCGGCCGTACTTATTTCGAGACAGGTGAGATCAGTACGAGAAAAATTTGATGTTCCCTTGTCTTTTCGTAACAGTTGGCAAACTTTGCAGCTACAGCTACAGCTATTCCCTCGACTCAAATTCACTTTGAAAGCAAAGAGATTTGACGATATTCATAATATCCAACGAAACGTGACGACCTTTTGACCACCATCCCAGCAATGTTTCCAGGATATGTATCGCAAAGCTCAGGGATGCCTAGTTGTGGGAGGTGACTATTTAGACGGATATTAGTTGATAGTTCTTCTACAATAATGTTAAAGGACTATTCGTCGAACATTATTGTCAGAGGTTGTAGAAGAATTGCGGATCTTTCTGAATCGAAGAGGTTTGTAGTTTAACGTAAAGTTAATGTGTCTGTACTCATTCTAAACAGTTAAAAATAAATACCAACATTAACACAACTATATCGGAATAGATAAATACCGAGATTAGACTTAGAGATAGGAAAGAGCAGGAATTGTTCTAATATTGAACCCAGTCAGTCGTTAGATTTAATCCCTTCTAGTCCATGCAGGCTATTAATTTTCCAAAGACAGGAAGCATAGAAAATAACGATATATTATTTATATTGTTTGACATACCACATTTTTTTATTCAAAATTACTTGTTTCAATTCATTTCTGAGTCGTATTCAGATCATATGTGTTGATCGCTTGTTGAATATCTATCAAAATGTAGTGTAATCATCCAAGACACAATTACGAGTTGTGTATTCCAACAAAAAGCAGTATAACATTTTTAAGGTGCTGTTAACGTTTCAACGTTACGTACAGTCTTTCTAAGGTATAAATATAACAGTGAATGATTAAATAAGCAGAGTTCCTTTCTCTGCTAACAGCAGGGACTCCACAGCGCCTGAGTTTCGTGCCAGAACATCCCATAAAACACTCCACTTCCACGCTCAACTTCATCTGGCTGCTCATGGAGTTTAGGTTTTGCGAGAAAACCTGGGTTCATTCTCCCCGCGAGCCCAAATGACGAACGTGTTGTCCATATACCTGTAGAAAATTGTCATTTCCAGGGGTGCTGTGGCTAGTGCTATCTCCTCAGAGTTTTTGATATACGTATGAGTCACCAGAGGCGAGAGAAGACTCTCCATTTTGCATGCCATTAATATTTCGGCGTCGCTATTCACCACAACGCCGGCGGATCATGTAAGTCGCCGCGCAAGTAGAAGACGAGCGGAAACTCGCTTTGTGGTACTTCGGCTGTCGTGGACGCCAGCAGTCTAGTTACTTCTTTGCCAGCTTCGCGCGTCGACCAATCGGAAGACAGGGGCTCGCAGAGATGTGCCTGTGCACCACAGCAACGACGGTCAATACAAGTCAGTACAGCAGTCGGTACCAGTCAGTACAGGAGTACTAAGCAGATCTAGGAGTGCTACAGTTCCAGTGCTACAGTGGGCCAGCAGTCTACAATAGCACAAGCTGGAACACTGCTACTGACTGATGTAGAAGATACTGCAGAACTGTTTTGTAGCTAAGAAGAATCTGTACCACAAGCACAGCATCAAAGTTTAGTATTCTTTTCATCTGTAATAAAAGTACATGTGAATTTCAAAATCGTTAACATGGCAGTAGTTCAGCAACGGTAGAACACGATCAGATTGTGAAAAAATTGGGCTCACTAAACCTGTGTGTGGCGTTACCCTACAATTTTTACCCTGTAGACATTAGTTTTAATATTTTATATTTTATTCCATGACATGGAAACAGCCACATATGGGCACTTAATTTTGTTTTACTTAACTACAGTGTGTCTGGTTTTTCTTGTTTGCAAACTGAATAATATGTTTACCTACTTCATAAAATCATTTTCCTAACGTTCATTTTGATTGATTGATTTTTTGTATGTTAATTGAAATAGTTATATATATTTACACTATTAAATGAAAAAAGGATGGCGTAAGATTGCTGAACTAAAGTTTTTCGATAGCCAAAATTTCTTATACACAGCGAAAATTAGATAAAAAGTTTAAAAACTATGTAATGTACCTTGTCTCTTTATAATGTATTTGTTAAAACACGATAATACAAACACGCATTTATATACACGAAAAGAGAACGAACTCGGAAGCGCCCACCGGAAGGATAAATGTTTCCATAAGTAACGTAGTGGGAACGAGACAAGTGAAGTATTGGTCAAACAATTGAGAAAGGCATAATGTTGATTTTTATTACAGAATTTGCTCGATAGGAGCAGCCAGATGTCGGAGGTAACGGTGTACATTGCTAGATTTACACCTGGTTACCAAAACTGGAACTAACGTTTTGCATCGTAATTTCGTTCCGCGCAAACCTCCTAGCATATCTCAAAAAATTTCAGTACCTTTAGATACTGGCCACACTCGCAGTGAATCTCTGTGAGTAGCTCTATTTATTATGTCCACCTGGCACCATTATTTGTCTCAGTCATAAAAACTCTACATGTAAAGTTGTGTCTGCCAGCTAAAGGCGCTGTGAGAGTATTTCTACCCAAGTCATATGTACACTCAAGCTCGTAAATAAAGGATAATGCTAATACATGGTGAAACAATGCTCTGGTTTAAATAATCTCGGGTTACGACCATACGGTGTATTTGACTTTCAGTCGTCGCACAGTGCCGCTGGCACACAGAGGAGTGCAATGAAGGCTTTCACGACCGGATGTCATAGTTGCTGGTAGAACTTCCGGGTTATAAGGCCGTGGTCCATAAAACTTTTCAGTTTCACCTAACGTTTCGTCCAGAGCTGCGCAGGACATCCTCAGAGGTCTTCTAACTTGAGTTGCGTCTTGCCGACTGAGTTTAACTTGCGTTGAGTCTTGCCGACTGAGTCGGCAAGACTCAACGCAAGTTAGAAGACCTATGAGGATGTCCAGCGCAGCTTTGGACGAAACGTTAGGTGAAACTGAAAGGTTTTATGGACCACGGGCTTATAACCCGGAAGTTCTACCAGCAACTACACAGAGGAGTGTTGATGCATTTCAGAATATGGTACAAAATTGCTCAAAGAACACATATTGATGGGTAGAATACTAGGGCGACTGGTGGTTGGTCAAATTATGAATGGGAGGCTATACCCCAGCAGCTGCTCGATCACCTTATCCAGAGTAAGCCAATCCCTTGTGCGTCACGTAGACGTATGCAGGGTGATCATATCCCATATTGATGTCACGGTACATATGCAGAAAACAGTGGCGTTTTGTAACACATGTGTTTTGGGACGGTTTTCTCAACTTATCACCAATACCATTCTTTGTGGTGTGCGTTCTATGTGCCCATGCTATTAGCGCCAGTTTTGTGTAGTGCCACGTTGTGTGGCACCACAATCCGCAATTATCCTTAACTTGTGAGCATGTGCGTAGATGAGCCCAGTTTGGATATTTTACTGGTATGTCATAGTAAGAGCGTCTCCTTTAGCTAGTACGGAAAGAGGAGCAAGAGAAGAGGCGCCGACTGACCTGTATCATGGGCAGGCAGTAGCAGAGGGCGCGGCCGAAGACCCAGTTCTGGAGCAGCATGACGGAGAGCGAGGCGGGCACGACGACCAAGCACTGCACCAGGTTGGCGACGGCCAGGTTGGCGACGAGCGCGCGCGTGTTGTCGTCGACGCGGCGCGAGCGGCGGGCCAGCGCCTGCAGCACCCAGCCGTTGGCGAAGGCGCCGCCCACCACCAGCACGGCGTACAGCGCCACCCACGCCAGCCACGCCGGCTGCAGCGAGCGCCGCAGGTGCGCGTGGTGCGCCCACTCCGCCACGCCTGCAAAACACAACCAGCCGGCCTCAGCACACGCGTGCCGAGTCCGCGCAGGATATGGTGGACGATGCGCAGAGTTTTCGTCCAAAGCGGCGACCGAGTTCATTCCTTCGTTCGGGAGGCCGTGTCAGTCAACATCCGCCTGCCGGCCAGTGAGCTGGGCACTTTCCCTCAAGCGCTCGCTCACTGCTCCGGCTGCGACCCCCGCCACTAACGCTCTTCCCATACTTGCCCAGCCGTCTGCACATCTACCGGCCAACATATCCTGCGTGCACACTAGCCGTGTGTCCACGGTCCCACTGTGCCTGGCATCCAGCCACTGGCGAACGCATTACCCATCACCAGTATTGTGTACAGCGCTACAGGTATGGACCACAATGGCTGCAGTAAAAATGGAAATGAGCGTATGGCTTTCTAGGCCGGGAGAACCATGCTGGTTTGTTCGGCCGCCGTAGTGTAAGTCTTTTTATTTGACGTCGCGTGGGCGAATTATGTGCCAATGATGATGAGATGATGATGATTAAGACAACACACAACACCCAGTCCCCTGCCGGGAATCTAACCCTGGCCTCCTGCATGGTAGTCAGTGACGCTGCCGCTGAGCTACAGAGGCGGACATGTCTGCAAGACCATAGGAGATTCGCATCTTTCACCCTCTAGGCCACACCTGTGCAACAAACATAGCCTAAAAAGATTCAGCTGTATTCCCAGAGTCCGCTAATTTCTTATCCACCCAGCGACCGATGTCCATAATGTAAAAACGCCTACACATTCGTCAAATGCACCTAACTCGACATTGCGCAAGAATATTGACTGCCTGAGAGTGAAACTGATAGTTTATCCAATAAATGAAGGAGACTACAGAGCTTTAAAACTGTTGCACTGTATAACGATACCTTGTTGTGTAACATTGTACACTACTGGTTCCTATCTCGACAAAAGATATTCATATTCAAATAGTTTATTTTATAAGGGGTTTGCACTTGTCAGTAAATACTGCCAGACGGAATTTATTTCCTCAGGTTTAGGCGTATGAAAATGGACTCACTTGTATGGAGTAAAAGGACTGCAAAGTGCCATGGAAGTAAGAAGCTCCGTAACCTCTTTCAGTAATTATCATTTGTTTTATATGTAGTAGTAATGGTCATTATGAATTGAGTTTCTTTCTATTCAGAACACTTCAGAACTAATCATGTCAAGCTAATGTAGTAAGTTCGTTACGAATGTAATAAAGTTATGTTTAACCTTAAAGAAGAGTTCATCTTTAATCAGTATAAGAAGTCAATTTCCAGATGTTCTAATAATTTTAGGAAGACAACGTCGGATACATGTCCGATCTTCAAATATTATGGCAAGGACTAGTAGGACCCTGTGAACGCAACATGTAAATATCTGTATAATCATACTTAAGGACTAATCAAGCTGAAGGATACTGTAGTGTCGAAATATTGAAGCAAACACACGGTGACAATACAACCTGTTATAAAAATTCTTGATTAATCACACACAGTTGTATATGAAATACGGATAACATAACAAAGTTTTCTTTACAATTAGGAGCAGAACGATATCTCATTTCGTTCTCCAGATATTGGTAGTTTTATCCGGTGACCAGTTGCTACACCCACTTGCATTCTTGCATGTTGGGAGTCATGTGATCAAAACTAATACCAAACGGCTACAGATATCAAAAAGTAGATTAGCAATTGATAGCACACAGAGACACAAACAAAGTATACAAAATACTTGAAACATCTTTGTTTACTGAGATATGGAAGTAACTTGGCAGAAACTTATCAGAAATTCTGAGGAACACTGGGATGTGATAAATATTTTTCTAGATTTGCATTTGTGCACATCATGTGGTTGTGTTTCATATGAGTTGCAACTGACGCATCCATAGCATAGGTATTGCCTAGTAATAATTTGTTTTTCATACATACCTCATAGGTAATCGTAATATTCATCTTGTTATTGAAACCCTTTTATGGCCAAGTTTATTTAAGTTACTTCTGAATAAGGATCTGCCTTGAACAAAATACTTTTTTTTGTGTGCCCATACATGTTTCGCTACAGTTGTAGCATCTTCAGTGGGTCCTCTATATTGCTTTAAAAGTGAACAACAGAAAATATTTTCAGTTTTTACAGTTATTACAAGTTCATCCTGTTAATTAGAAATATGTACAAGAATTTCTTATGTGTATATGTATACCTTGTTTTACATGTTGGATTTGCTGGTTTTCCTACATCATCTGTAGGTCTTTGGTTACATTTTCTCATCTGCAACCACGTGGCACTTATGTAAAAACTGTTTGTTATTAAAATATTTGATCTGCTTATTTTATGGTGAGGACTACTACTTAATTTTATCTGAATAGCATGACTCTGTATGAGTGTTTTTATTTGTTTGCTAGTGAAATATATTCCACTTACATTTGTTGGTGTCTTCATCGGTGGAGTAGAGAAACAGAATAGGAGAACTTTAATGTTCACTATTACTATTTGTGAGCTATTAAAATGGCGGTTGGCGTAGACAGCTAACTGTGTTTTGAGTGGGAAGTTTGAATCTTGGCAAGATGGTGGGTGGAGTTGTTAATTGTGTTGGTCACAATAAATAAATGAATAAATAAAATAAAATAATAAAAAAAGCACGAGTGTTTTTCTCAAGGCAGATACTTATCCAAAAGCAACTAACTTAAATAACATGATATAATTACTGAATAAATACTGATTGTGTAAGGGCCCTTTTCCATTGTCGTACTTCATTGGACTTTTCGTACAGGACAGTACTAGCAAATTTAAAATGATATTAGGTATCAGATAAATGATAATTAATTTGTCTACACTATGTGATTACTTGTATCCGGACATCCCAAATGACAGGTTATTCATAGTGCATTGTGCTGCCACCTACTGCCAGGTACTCCATACCAACGACCTCAGTAGTCATTGGACATTGGGAGAGTGCCGCGGTGGAGTAGCCGAGCGGTGTAATACGCCTCGTTGTGAAGCGGGCAGTTGCTCGCCGTCCGAGGTTCGAGTCCTCCCTGGGGCATGGGTGTTTGTGTTTGTCATTAGGTTAGTTTAAGCAGTTTATAAGCTACGGACTGATGACCAAGCAGTTGGTCCGACAGATTTACAAACATTTGAACATTTAGCAGGAGAGCGGAATGGGGCTCTACGCAGAACACACGGGCTTCGACCGTTGTTAGGTGATTGGGTGCACTTGTGTCAAAATCTGAAGGCATGATTTACAAACTCCTTAAAATCTCTAGGGCCACTGTTTCTGATGTGATAGCGAAGTGAAAACGTGAAGGGACATGTACAGCACGAAAGCGTACAGGCCCACCTCGTCTGTTGATGACAGAGACTGCAGACAGTTGAAGAGGGTTGTACAGTGTAATAGACAGGTATCTATCCAGACCATCACACAGGAATTACAAACTGCATCAGGATACACTTCTAGTAATATGACAGTTAAGTGGGAAGTGAGAAAAGTTGGATATCATGGTCGAGCGGTAGCTCATAAGCCACACATCACGCAGGTCAATGCCAAACGACTCTTCGTAAGTGTAAGCGGTATTAACATTTGAACAGTGGAATTGCGTATCACGCTACGCAATGTGGCGATGAGATGGCGGCGTGTTGGTATGGCGAATGCCCGGTGAACGTCGTCTGCCAGCGTCTGTCGTGACAACATTAAGATTCGGAGGCGATGGTGTTATGGTTTGGTCGTGTTTTGGGTGCCACTATCACAGCACAGGACTACGTTGATGTTTTAAACACTTTCTTGCTTCCCACTGTTGAAGAGGAATTCGGGGATGGCGATTGCATATTTCAACACGATCTAGCACATGTGGTGGACTGGTTAG
The DNA here is from genome assembly GCA_026315105.1 of Locusta migratoria. NCBI lineage: Eukaryota > Metazoa > Arthropoda > Insecta > Orthoptera > Acrididae > Locusta > Locusta migratoria. The sequence continues at coordinate 272,294,547 of CM048744.1, read as the reverse complement.
ACGACAATAACATTCCTTTAATGGATTGGCCTGCACTAAGTCCTGACTTGAATCCTTTAGAACATACTTGGGATGTTTTGGAACACTGACTTCGTGCCTGGTCTCACCGACTTACATCGATACCTCTTCACAGCAGCACTCCGTCAAGAAAGGGCTGTCATTCCCCAAGAAACCTTCCAGCACCTGACGGGAACGTATTCCTGCGAGAGTGGAAGCTGTCATCACTGCTATGGGCAGGACAAAATCATATGATATTCCAGCATTACCGATGGAGAGCGCCAAGAACTTGAAAGTTATTTTCAGACAGGTCTCTGGATCCTTTTGATTACACAGTGTATGTGTGTTTGTTGCACAGTATTGTGAAGACAATTTACAGCATTGTATACTGAGGACCACTTTCGCAATGATGATTGCTTTTATCAGTATGAAAATGCACACTGGAAGAAGGAGCCCGCTGAGTGCCAATGGTTTGTTGGTTGTAACAGCTCATAAACAGACTGACCTCACCAGTCTTTGGGCAGTTTAGAATTTAAATACATAGGAAAGTGGTGGACCATAGAAGGTACAACAAGCCTCTCTGAAATTACATATTCAAATTATGTAAAAATATTTTTTGGCGCGTCCTGTAACCTAAAAAGTCGAAATTGTTCAAAATGTTCAAATGTTTGTAGAAATTATGGGAATTAACTACGGGGTCATCAGTCCCTAAGCTTACAAACTACTTATGAACTAGCTAAGACTAAGGGGATAAGGGGATTCGAACCCCCGACCGTAGTGGCCGTGCAGACCGTGACTGAAGCGCCTCAGTCCCCTCGGCCGCCGCGGCCGGCAGTCGAAATTGCTACGATAATTTAAACAAAGGCTTTTTTTCAGTTTTCTGTGGGATGTGCTTCGATGTAAATTGAGATAAAAGTTCGTATAAGCGTAGTTTTGTTATTATCTTATGGTGTGGTGTTTCAGGTATGGGGGCAATGGACCTGAGAGTGCCATGGTTGAGGACGCGTGTTGTGCGTGTAGCGGTACGGAATATTTCCGTAACGTTATGTTACAGTCGATTTTTCGCTGCTAACTCGGTCGACGTTTATTACCTGATTTGTGTACAGATTTGAATCTTTATCGAAAGATTTATTATAAAATTGTATTCTTATAGTATATTAATTACTTTTGTTAATTTGTTGCATGTAAAATTTTGCTGTGAAATGTGCGGGAGTCATGACATGATGCGGGTCTAACCAAAATGGCTGCCATAGATGCAAATATACGTTCTGAAGCGGGCTTCATTATGGCTGCTAGGAGTAATCCAGCGGTCACAGAGATCGAAGAAAAACACGGAAAATTATATTGATTGTTAATTATGAGTAGTTGAAGTCAGTCCGAGGCTACGTAGCGTATCTGCTGGGGAATACTTCATTCATTTTGGCAAAAACGAAGAAAGTATGCCATCCAAGTTATATATATCGTCTGGCTGTGGAAGTAATCCAGCATTTGGGCCTGAATTCAGCATACTCCGCCGCAGTGCGTTCGTACTGAGTCGATACACACCTGGAGAGAATTCGGTAATGTGTTGGAGAGATGCTATTTTTTTTTTTTTTTTTTTTTTTTTTTTTTAAATGCTGATTGTCCTGTTGAGGTCTGATCGACATTTGAGAGAAGTTAAACTGTCCATGTTATTGTAATATCTAGTAAAGGAGGTGAAAGAAATTATTCAAGGGTTCCTGTGCGCATCATATCGTAAATTGCTTTTGATGTGTGGAGTTTTTGTGAGAGTTGCAGTTGTTATTGGTACGCTTTGGTTCATATAAAGTTGGGTATTGGTGGAAAGGATCCACAATACCGTCGGTTACTGACGAAGTTTCAGGCTGAGATAGATTTATAAAGGTACCTAAACATTACTCTTTATTCAAATGGTGCTGGAGTATGTCCACAGGACCCTTGGATTCTGGTAAACTTCGATAGGGACAGAGACTGATATTCCAATTTTGGACAAAAAGATTAGGTAACTCAATTGTGACGTATGTGTACGACAGATTAATTTTATTGGACTGATGGCTTGTAGTTGAATCTTAAAATAAGACCTACTTTGAAAGATAGTTCAATTTAACTGTATTCAGGGACATAGGGTGCTGCGTAGGTGAAGGATGACTTTAACTGCTCATAATAAGAGCTATTAAATAATAAAGACTGTACTTGAGCAATCAATTACAACAAATGCTTCCCCTTTTTCTTTCTTTCAATATTAATGTTAAACCTGCTTGATGTAAAAATGATTGTTTGTATTGAAGTAGCCATGCCGTTGGTAGAGCTACTATAACTCAAAAGAAATTCTTTTTCTTCATAATTCTTTCTATTACTGTTCTTTACAAAACCTCAATAGTTGATGCACGCTCAAGTTTAAAAAAAAAAAAAAGAAGAAGAAATAATAAATGTATACAAATCAGTCATAAATTATCCTGATGGGAATATATTTATATATCATAAATAATAAAATAGTCCATTGGTTGAGAACTGGGTATACGTACTTTGTAGAAACTAATATCGGTCGTTCGGGCTTTGGACAGTAAATTAAAGTTCAAGCGATCGATATTTATAATTGTTTTAAATTATTCTACATGCTGAAGTATTTATATAGATGAAAAGGTGGATCTTTTCTAGCACGAACTTGACATATTGGCCACTTGTATTTTATCTAAAAGGAATTTTGATGCAAATACTACCAATAATTACGACGAAGTTTTTAAACACCAGAGATCATATATTGCTGTAGTTGGAACAGCTACCGGTGTGAAAGTAACATTAATACTTTTCACAAGAGAACGCAACTTGCTGTTTATCTTTGCTTGGTAAACACGTCAGATGCATACAACAACAACAACAAATAAGAACCTGTCTGCAATGATTGAAATTCTGGTACAGTAGAATTAGTCTACGGGACTTGGTATTTTCTGATTAAAAAATAATTATTATTCGCAGTCAGATGTGTATAGAAGGTATAATTTGATACGAGAGTAAGGGTAGTTACATGCGTCTTCTAGTTATGCAACATTACAATTGTGCTGCTACAGTGGATTTGTGGCGACGCATCGCTCTTTCTTAAGAGAAAGTCATCTTCTAAATATTGTAAGCATAGGACGCAAGAATTCCTGTGCTAAAATTGCAGTGGAAATACGCTGTTCTTCAAACAAGTGTGTAACGGTGCTTGTGGCCATCTTGACACCTTAAATTAAATTCCACCAATTTTGAAGCGTGAAGATTCTATCAGCGGTCCACAACATAACTGCAAAGGCCAGTCACCAAGCGTGGCTCTCGAGGCAAGAATTACTTATTTAGTTGACAGCTTACAGTCAATTGTTTCCAATGTGCTACGGGAAACAGAGCCAGTCTATAAATTCTTGACTATCTGGTTCTCAAGAAAAAAATTAAATGTTTGTAATCTATGGGACCTAACAATTGAAGTTATCAATCCCTAATCTTACAAACTACTCAAACTAACGTAAGAACAACACACACATGCTCCAGGAAGAACTCGAACCTCGGACGGGGAGCAGCGGCGCACTCCACAAGAAGCCTTCCCGGAGCGATGGGCCATTCCACCAGGGGAATCTGATTTTCCCGTTTCATACAACAACTCCTTGATCCAAGTCAGTAACTATAATACTTTTAAAGTTTGTTACTGTTTTGATTTTGAAAGGATCAATGCGAAGTTTTTATTAAATTTTGCTCAAAAATTGCCTCACGCCTAAATGACACGCAAAATGGCACAGTTACCTGGTGGTCATATTTAAAATACAAATCATAAAAATTTGAATGTTTGCTGTTACTTAATTTCTTTGCTGCTTTCATGTTTGGTCTGAGAGTAATAATATTTAAAGTAAATTAATTTTTATTGGATATTTCTTTTAAAAATGTAGTTATTTCTTTAATAACGAAACAAGAAGCTACATATTATTTATAAGTCGTAGCTTACGAGGATATTGTTTAATTACAACTTTTATTTCTAGAGTTATAATCAAAAATCAAAAGACCTAAAGTGATTATTAAGATACGCAAGTTAGTGGCTTATAGTAAAGGCGAAACAAGTGGTGTGGTGAATCCGTTCAGTAAATCCACTCAATTTCTGATGCTAGAACAACCAAACAAATTTCCTATTCAAACTGTTGAGGAAACGAGAAAAGAAATGGAGGCTAAACCACAGGCTTCTATGCAGGACTCATTGCGCATTTTACTGATCACGGCAGACAATATATAAACTGAAAATCAGCATTAAAACAGGGGAAGTTCTTGAACCGTGAATTTTGAGGTGAATTTGGCCATCTTGAACACTCAAAGCCAATGCATTAATACTTTCAGTGAATCAGTAAAAGCGGTAAAATGTGACGCAACCGACATCCAACCATAGGTTACTGACATTCCAGCTAGATTAAATTATGGAATAAACAGAATGTAATGGAATGTCGAACCCGTATTTGTAATTAACTTTCAATTTAAAGAAATAATTCCTGTAATAAAAACAGGAATCTCGGAATGGTCGTCTGCTGAAACTGAAGAGAGGCGGCGTCTAATTATGTTGAGAGTACAGAATGCGATATGTTCTTGTGTAAATCAGAGTGAGAATAAAGTCTCTGAGATTTGTATCGAAGCGGAATCTTTACGAACGCAATTACACAATCAGGATAAATGCATAGGTATTCCATTGTTGGTAGCGAAAAACGAAATCATAAGGAAACAAGACAAATATGATCCTGAGAAAAACGACGACGTTGCCGCGGTGGAATGGCCGAGCGTTCTAAGGCGCCTTGCTGCGGAGCGCACGGTTGCTCCCCGTCAGAGATTCGAGTCCTCTCTCAGCAATGGATGTATGTGTTGTACTTAGGTTAGTTTAAGTAGTTTGTTCGCCTATGTACATAACCGTTGTAGTTAAGTCTCACTAATTTACAAACATTTGAGCATTTTTTGAAGAAGGGTATTCGTATCCGACCGACTTAATTAAACTTCGTGAACGAGTCACACCAGCGGAATGGAGCAATAGGAAGAGGATTAACATAGCGATTGATTTTCTGGTAGTTATTGCAAAGTGGTGGGGGCTAAATCTTGAATTCACAAATATGATATTCAAGGAATGCTGGTCGATCCAGAAACAACTGGTGACACCAGAATGCAAAATGATGGAAGACGTTGCATGAAAGAATACTTCAAGACATGGTTTAGACGCCTATAATATTTGAAGAGCACAAGATCTGAACAAGAAATAGTGTGGGAAATGTGCGTGAAATAGCCCGACGATTCGAAACTATACTTCGTAAGCAACCACGAAAGATTCGGCGAGTTCTTCGAGAAAGTCGATAATCCTGAAACAGGTGCCCATCAACAAGTTAACGTGGTGATTAAGAACGGAAGATGCCGCGGACGAGGCAGAGGTTGCTATAATGACTGTAGGGTACCCGAAAACAAGAAAAACTAAGATACGCGCAGGTCGACGGCCTAATGGGTGTCGAGGAGAGGATATAGTCCAGAGAAAGAAGAAAACGAAATTACTGTCGAAAAGAGACAGTGATGACTGGATTTGTTGACATGCTGAAGGAGGTTTGGAGAACGAAACGTGGCCACTGAAAATGTTGTGCTACTGACGACAGAAATGGCTGAAAATCGATTGCTCAAGAGAGAACATTAATTTCCGAAAATCAAACGGAAATAAAAGCCGAAAGAAATGTAACAGAAAAGTTGTAGGTCAGGAAAGGGTGTTGAAGAAATGTAAGTGCCAAATGAGGTGCAAGTTGTCGCTAAAGAAAAATTGGAGACAGAGCCACGATTCAAGCCGAACAGTGTGGGCCGAAGCATTCGGTCGTAAATATGCTAACACATTGCCGTTGAATGGTTAGACTCCCGCAGAATGTCCATGACAAAACGTTAGCTACGATACGATGGTATCTAAAAATGTTTTTTCAAATGTTTGTAAATCTAAAAGACTTAACTACGGTGGTCATTAGTCCTTACGCTTACAAACTACTTACACTTACTTAAACTAACTTATACTACGGACAACACAAACACCCATTCCCGAGGGAGGACTCGAACCTCCGACGGCGAACGGCCGGGCGCACCGTAGCTGGGCGCATCAGTGCGCACGGCTATTCTGCTGTGGCACGGTGGTATCTATTTCAATTGACGGGGCCCCAAAAAGACCGCAAAAGAAAGAATCTGAGATGTAAATATCGGCCTACTATCAATGCATAATTTACCAGATAGCTCTTTGTGGAAAAGGTAGAATGGTATTACAAGAAGTAAAGGAAAGACTCACCACGTTGATTAATTTGATGCCGCAGTGGAGTGGCCGATCGCTTTATACGCCTTGCTGCGGGTGTTCGAGTACTCTCTTGGGCATGGAAGTGTTGTTTCTAGCGTTAGTTAAAGTAGTTTGCAAACATTTGAACATCTGATTAATTTTATGAGGTGTCGTTCGGCTCTTTCTGATTGTAACTCGATGCATTCTGACCTTATGCACTGTAACAAACTTCCTTACCTAATTAAAGGACAAGGGGTAAGTTTCGAGAAATAAAATAAGATCTCGTAAGGTGCTTCTTAGAAATCGAGGATTCACAAGAAGCAAGAAACCATTGAAGTTTCTAGCAGTACGCTGGCTGTGTATTTCATGAAAGACATTATGAAATATTTAGATGCTCTCAGTACCGAGCTACAGGGAAGTGGAGATTACTACGACCTGATCTAATTGAACGTGTACTTTCTTGGCGTCGCAACATCGATGTCGTAGAAAAAGACACAGCAAATTAAGAAACTTCTTCACTTTCCAAGTAGATGTTTCAGTATTCTCAAATCTAATCTTACGAAGGAATTTCCAGCAAGATTCCAAGAATTTTCAGAGATAGAGTGAACTAGTCCCGAAAGATATAAAAAAAACACCACATACTTGCCTACTTAAATTTTAATTTCAAAACTGATTTTTTTAAAGAACAAATATCGCTGGAGGTTAATGGCCGGCAATCTTGAAGATACTATTTGCATAACCTCCTTCCCACGTTAACCTAAGTCTACGAAAGTGGCTCAAGACAGTACATGTTATTTCTCCTATTAATATTTTAATGCGAATATGGCTGTCCGTTGAATTTCACTTTTAGTGAGTGAAAAAAAAAAGTACTGAACATACGTTCTTCTGGAGTTATCAGAATAAATGATACCTTTCAAATGTTTGTGAATCTAAGAGAACACACTGCAGAGGTCATCAGTCCCTACACATAAAAATCAACTTTAACTTACGCGAAGAACCACAACACAAACATACACACTCCCATATCCGAGGGAGGACTCGACCCTCCGTCGGGGAGCTTCCACGCAATCCGTGGCAAGCCGCTTAAGACCTTTTTGGATTGCTAATATGTCTTTCTATTGCATTTCATATTGGTTTCAAAGAGAGAATTGAAAAAAGAAGATAATACAGTTGCTGGACCTCGATAAAAATTTTCAAAAATATCTATTTAATATTACTAGTCATCTGATTCAGAACAATACCTTTACTCTCTGTCACTGTTTCCTACAACGATACCGTTTCTAGTTTCATCTCTAGAGGATGAAAGAGGTGCCATTTCTCGACATACCTTCGAAGACCAGCAAAATTGAAACCGTCTTAAAGGCGTAGGAAAAACAATGTCCGCTGATACGTGCTCAAATACTTTTAATCAGATAATTAAAACTATGTACATTTTTATTTTTATTGACTTCTCGAGTTGATACTTGATTGTTAAATATTTGTTAAATGTTTTCGTGTTACATATTTTGCTTCTTTAGGTTAGGAAATTTTACATCGTCCCTTCAACTGGGAGGACAGACCGTAGCTTCTTATTACTTCGCACGATGAAATGTTTGCGTTCAGGTCTTTACTCAAAGATGACGATGTGAGAGTCGTGGTGAACTGCTTCCTGAACATCCAAAGTGCTGACAACTTTATGAGTTCACTGAAGAATCGATATGAAGAGAATTAGAAACTTATCCACCTAAATTTTTGCTCACATTTTATACCTTTGAAGCGATGCCGGCAATTAAAACTTTATCTACCCTTCGTAACTGGTGTTACAAATGAAGTTGTCGTAAACTTATTTCTGGTTGGCCATGTAACCATCCCAGTGCCGCTTTGCCTCATTTCAGCTGGCACATTCTGTTGTCATACTATAGCGTAATTGCGCAGTGATCGGGGTGTGAAGTTGCTATGATACGAATGGTGAGGAGAAAGGATGGTCATGCAGTCGTTCATACAAAGGCTGTGCTTTCAGACCGTTTTACAGAGCTTCGAATTTCTTCGTTTAGGTACTGAGCTCGAGAATTTCCTAAAGCCGGCTTCAGTGTCACGTACTGCACAATGTAAGGCCCACATTTCACTTTAGATTCTTTCTGAAACAATACAAATAGGGACATCGGTAATCTGTTTTCATTTCGACAAATAGTTACTAAAGGCTAATAAAATAACGGAAGGTATGTTATCGTAATCTTATTAACCACATACTTACTGTTTATGATTTTTTAACGTAAATGTGAAGTGTCTTTGGTTTGAGAATAGCTCGTGTAGGTCTTTACTTTAGTCTCCATTTATGAATTTATAGAAACTGATTTTTCATAAGGAACATAGTCATTGTAGACCTAAAAATCTACAAATTAATATTACTGTTTTTAACATAGAATACGTTTCATGATTTTTGGAATGATTATAAAAGGCATGGGCTATGAATGCTTTGTTTCCATATACAATTAGATGACGATCAACTTCTTGTAGGAAGAACTTTTATAACTGAGAGGAACTTAGAATTCCGGGAGGTATCTAATGCACCATATACCGTAACAAATATCCAGACGCAAGATCCTGTGGAGACATTGGTTATTTCAATTATTTGGAGAACGCTAAGTACTGTGGGACGCTGCTGTAACTCCTTATTGACGTTCAGTCGACGTTATCCGCATGGTAATCGCCGTGAGGTTCTAGGCGCCATTTAGTGACTGCGTTGCGGGTTCGCTCCCGCCGGAGTTTCGAATCTGTGTGTTGTCCTTAGGTTTGAACTATTTTTTGTTTTGTTTCGAGTCGGCGTTTTTCGTAATCGTGTTTGCTCTTACCCCACTGTGAGGCTGTTCTGAGTTGTGAATCAAATAACTTAAAACTGTGTCCTAAAACGAAAATTACATACGTTCGAGCTAATATTTCACTGGCATCACAACACGTCTGTAATAGTGTAGTGCAAGCAACGGAAGTAGTGTTAATGGAATACTATAATACTGGCACACAGACAGGGGCATTGTGCAATATATGTGTCTAATGCCGAGAGCCACATTGAATACTTCTTGAGTGTCAACACATGACTTATAAAGACAAAAGGTACAAAACGCAATAAATATTGTTTCTGGAGATACGTTTACAGAACTTATCATTGTGGATTCGACCATATCAATCGTCTATACAAACATGGGATATCTTTTTAATCACCCTACAAAACAGGAAACAAACACACGCATCCCCCCCCTCCCACACACACACAGACCCGGCTGCGGTGGCCGAGGGGACTGTGACGCGTCAGTCACGGTCTGCACGGCCACTACGGTCGGGGGTTCCAATTCCCCCTCGGACATGGATATTTGTGCCGTTCTTAGTGGTAGGTATTTAATAAGTGGTTTGTAAGTTTAGGGACTGATGACCCCGTAGTTAAGTCCTATAAGTTATACAGACAAACAACAACATAGAGAGAGAGAGAGAGAGATTTTGATGAGCCCTGACCTTACGAATTATTATGGTAGGAACAGAGCACAAAGGCCATTCCTCTAGTCGCAGCAGGTTAGATTCGCATGACATCAGAGATTTTTGACTCAAGGTGTTCAAGTACAGTTCAGGCATGTTCTCAAATATGCGTTGGTTACTTACGTACAATTCTGAGCAATTTTCACATACTTTCCATCAGGATTTGTATTTTTTTTTTTGTTACTCGTTTATTTACTTCACATCATTGTAACAGTTAATGTAGGTAACTACAGTGTTTGCCAATATGATATATTTCTCCAAATGCAAAACACGATCTCCAAGAGAAAGGAGTTTTTTCTTCCTTCTGCTATTTAAAAATTGATTAATTTAAAATTTGTGTTTTAAAGTGACATGAAGAAAGGTTTTTAAATTTATTTTTGTAAGAGCAGTCGTTCTCTGAAATGCACGTAACGTGTATTATAACGCGGGCAATGTTCATCTGCTGACTGCGACTACGTTACAGTCTCATCCGTTTCCAATTTCGATAAACGGAGAGAGAGTACTGGTCTCAAGATCCGATTTACACGCTAGTTAACTGCACACCCTAACTGGCTGGCTTCGGTCTAACAACTAGCCCCTCCATTCGATCCCCTCTAATCGACGGTAAAAGAGACCTGTTAACTACCTATCTGTACTCTGCTCTGATGTTCGGACGGCGCTCTAATGGCCCGTCATATCCTGTAGCAGCAGCAGCAAACTTTGCGGAGGGGGCGCACTCCTCGCAACTCAGAACCCTATCACACATGAATTAAAGGAAAAATACTGATATTTGGGATGCTTTGTGTGCTATTAATTAGACTTATTGAAAAGAGAAAATGCTCAATGCTCAACTAATGTTTTTAGATAGAGATACAAATAATAAAAACGAAAGTAAATCTTAAAATAGGCTGTTCTGAATCAACGAGAAATTTATACTAACCCACACAGTCAGTATTGATAGTTCGTAATTTTGAGTTTTTAATCGTTAATTAGAATATGTTTAAGATTTGTAACAAAAAACTTGTGCCACAAACAATATATAATGATTAGCAAGACAATTATTCATAGATCGGCTATATGTTGTATATGCCCTATGTTTTTCGCCTAAAATATTTTCATTTTCAAAAACTCAGTGTTATTATGTATGAGTTACGGTAAGTTGTCTTCCACTTCTTATTCTAATGTAAAAACGTGTTATATAAAATTATTTTTATGTAAATAATTATTCCCTGCTTTTAGTCCTGCGTGTACGAAACGTTTCAATCGATTTCAGACACCTTGATGGGATTACAGCACACGCATTTCAGATTTTTATGGTTATTTCTTCAACCCATAATAGTAGCGTATTCAATTTGTATAGGTTAAACAACTGTCTTTTGCAGATGTAAACATTAGTCTAATTCAGAACACATGCGTTATTTTAAGCACCTTAGTGGTTAGTTGTGACATTTGTTGTTTTACATTTTTGTGTGGTTTTACTGAACTGTCAAGGACAGTTCTCATGCTATGGGTTTGTTTTATTCTGGATAAAATTAAAGATTGACGTTACACATGTTTTTCAATGTTGCCCATTTCAGTACGGGTTACGTTGCACTCACATTGCCACTTACGCTGTCACTCCATTTTTAATTAATTTTCTTTATCAATTTCGACAGCAACTCGCTATTTCTGTGATCATGCGAGATGAATTTGTTTTTTAATTTTGATTTGTAATGGATCGTCTGTATGTATTTGTAGACTTGATTTTAAGTTCTTTTTATGAGATGCGTTCATGTTTCGTTTCCGTCAAAAGGGTGTCAGCTAGTAAACTATGTGTATTGTTCTGACTGTATTGTGTGTGTTTATAAATATTATTTTTGCTGAACTAGCGAAGTTCTGTTTGTATGTATGTGTGTGTGTGTGTGTGCGTGTGTGTGTATGTGTGTGTGTGTGTAGGAGGGTTTGTTGTTTTGTTTATGTGCTCATATTACTTGATAGTTTTGAGGGTGGAGAAGGTTTGCCTTTTTCTACTAAATGTTTTGTTAGTTCAAATAGCGTTTGGTTTCTGATGTTTATTTGGTCATTGAATATTCATGCGTATTATTGTTATCTCGTATAATGTTCTTTAGCCGCGGTAGAGTGGCCGAGCTCTCTAAGGCGCCTTGCTGCGGAAAGCGCCGCTGCTCGCCTTAGGAGCTTCGAGTCCTCCCTCGGGCATGGGTATATTTGTTGTAGTATAAGGCAGTTTAAGTAGTTAGTAAGCCTGGAGACCAGCGTAGTTAAGTCCCATAGATTTACGTACATTTGAACATTTGAAATGCTCTTTAATGAAGAAAAAAGCGAGTTTCAAGACGACGTGGATACTTTCCAAAAAATATTCTTCTTGCGATCTATTCGCGACTACCGCTTGAAACGGAAAATGAGAGTTATATACAAAATACCCACCGCCACCCATCAAGCAGAAAAGCGAGTTGCATTGTCATGTATATATAATATATGTAAGAAATTTTATATATCTATATCAATGGAAAATACAATAGGAAAATGAAATACCCTCTGCCACATCACGCCCAGGAGAGTTGACATTGGATTGTCACCTAGCTCTGACCTGCGCTGCAGTTCCAGTCTGCAGATCATGGAGGCGTTAATTTAATGATCTAATCGTCTAGACAAAAGAATGCAGTTGCGACACTGCAGTAAAAGGTGTAACATGTACTATTTCAAATTTAGTTGAAGTCAACACTACGATGCAGTGCCTTTTTCTTTCAGCGATTGACGTTGAGGTTGGTTGAGAACATAAATAAATAAATAAAAAAGAAATGAGCCACACTACGATGCAGTACCTTTTTCTTTCAGCGATTGACGCTGAGGTTGGTTGAGAACATTCGTGACGATTTCTAACATGACATATGAAATTTTAATAATATCCCTGTGTAAATTCCTTCCTTCGAAACCATATCCTATGTGTATTGTCAGCTGTGTTTAGTTTTGGTTTTTCTCGCACCAACACATGTTGTAGACGTGACATATCCTTTACCTTCATTACAACGACCGTAACAACAGTTGATGATAGCATCACTTATTATTTGGTAAGGAAATCGTACAGTTTGTCTCTTTAGTGCATCTCTTATAAACACTCAAAACTAATTTTGGCGAAACTTGGGCCACTGTTTAATAACACATATTCAATACAACTGGTTCGCTGATATATAGGAGTATATTTCGCAACAACTTGATTTTAAAGGTACATAAATGTACGCAAATTTAAGGTTCTGATTGTGATCGATGTTTGCTTTGTTGCTTCTTCTTCAATTTTTTGATGAACCAACACTCCCCTGAACAAAAATCCAGTCCTTCCTGCCACTGAACTTCACATGTCCCGAAAATAAAGTTTAGTTTTACCTATCTGTTTCTCTTTCGGAATTATCTAATACACCTACGCAAATAATTGATAGAACAATCCACACTCCGCTCCAATGAATGCGTGTTTTGGTTTTGCAGCTGACGACATCCTCCTGAGAAGCGCTCGCCCGCAAGAACGAATGAGGGACTATTTTACAATCAGAATACTTTACACAGAATGATACCATCATTATCTATAAAGTAGAGCTGCATGTTCTCTGGAAACGTAACAACTTTAGATTACCCGTGTTTTCAGTGAGCAGAATACAAAGTCACCTTAGCTGATGTTACAGGGCCAGATGGGTCAGTTATACAGATTGTTGCCATGTAACTACTAAAAGTGCTGCTGCCTCTCTTAAGGACCCATTTGTTTGTCAAGCGTCGACGGATGCCCATCCAATGTGGGTGTATCTGTACCGTTGATGGTCGCAAGCTACCCCACCTCTTCACTGTTTGGAGTTCGTGGGTGTGATGAAATCAAGATTGAGTGTTGCTGCCGTATCTGGCTATAACCGCTGCTTCATGCATCGGCATTGATTAAAATTGGATATGTTACTGGAGTACAGAAGTGCATGCTGCTTTCCACATATTGCCAATGTTAATCTTCTGTAGCAGCTGGTCAGTTGTTCCGTAGTCATCGACCAAACATTCAGGAGAACAGGTAGGCCAAATGAATACTTATGGGCGACGAATATTTGAACAAAACATGTCGCGAAACTCACTTGCGGTAAAACTGCACTGAAGTGACGCTAGCGTTTCAAGCGGCTAGAAGGGTGTAACGAAAGAATGACATGATAGGAAGTAGCTGGTGTTTTGTATGCTGTTACTTATATATTTCCTAATCACGAAACTTTGTTGTTAATTTTCTAATACAAATATAAAAAAGTTATTCAAGTAATACACTGATTCTGTTAATCACTGTTTACAATGTTGTTGCGTCGCTATTCGCCTCAACGCCGGCGTCCGCGCAAGTCGCCGCGCAAGTAGAAGACAAGCGATAACTCGATTCGCAGTATTCGGCCGCCGAGGGCGCCCGCAGTCTCGTAACCTCTCTGCCTGCTTCGCGTGCCGGCCATTGGGGAGAAGGGGGCTCGGCGCACATTAGAACACTACTACTGCATGATGTAGAAGAGATCATTGCAGCACTGTTTTATAGCTGGGAAGAATGTGTACCTCACAAGAACATGAATATTGAGTATTCATTTGTGATAAAAGTATATTTGAATTAATCAATGCTTTTACTTGCAGACCTTGTTCCCATCCTTGCTAGTCAGAGGCCACCTCTTTCTACTGCTGCATCCCAGAGATATAAAATATTATATCACTGCAGCGTAAGACATACTTCTCACAATAGCTGAGTCGTAATTGTATCGACTAAATTCGTATTAAAATCAGAAATTTGCAACCTGAGGTGCTCAAGTACAAAATGAACTGATTATATTTGCTTGGTCGGTGCGTACTTTCACTTTTGTGAGTTTTGATTTAACAGATTTCGTAAACTGTAATATTTTTGAAAATTAGTCTTCTTGAACACCAAGTTCTACATCTCCTTATAAACACTCTTTTCACTTTGTCCTTACATCTGTGCCTCGCGTGTACCTATTTTTTACTTATTTGGCAGGTATCAAACTAAATACCTTCAGGAATGTAACGTGCTAATAGTAACAGTTTATACATGGACATATTATTACTAGCCACGCATTCACTTTTTTCAAACTACTAAGTAACCGCTAAAATATGTCGGTATATAGGCCTATAAATTTTGTGAAACTGACGTACGAAAATAAGCTAGACCTCATGAAATATTTTATTATGTGTAATCGGAAGCGTGGAGACATTAGATGTAATAATATGCAGCAATAATAATATGAAGTAGTGGTTCAGCATTTCCGATTATCATTAACAGCCCAGATTTCGAAGGGAATGAATTGTTAAAGTTTTTTTTTTAATGTTTAAAAGTTTAACTAACGACCATAAATAAACATCTGCCATTCATAACATTATTCTGTTACTTCCCAGGAAATATTATATTTCCAATTTTTTTATTGCTGCTATAATTTTTAGCACCGCAAATGCCCCAAAATACGATGGAATTTTGAACGTGCTGCTGCACTCCAAATAGACATTCAATACAAAATCGTTTCGTACTACGTTTTTACGACTCAGCTACTTGCCGGCACTGCAGTTGCAAAGTTGTCGAAAATCACTGGTGGTTTTGCGATTCTCACTTACTCCTGTTGTAATGTGTCCGTCAGCAAACTCAAAACGTTAGAGAGTACAATAGGTTCCAAAACTTCAGAGATGTAGCGCTGGATGGTTAGTGTATCCACAATGCGTACTATGCGGGTACAGGAGTGGAATATTACTCCTAACCATGATACCTGGTACAGAGCCAGTGTGGTGATATACAACCAAACAGTTCAACAGTCTCCCATTAAGCTGACAATCGTGAATGGACGCCATTAAATGGTCGTTATAGAATTGGTAACACCGTGGTAAAAAGTTTCTTTATGCGTCCCCAAAACTGGTTTTACTGTTTGGGAATTCCACTCCGACTGTCCCATAGTACGCACAGCCAGACACTAATCAGTCAGCATTTAATCTCTGAGGTGTTGGAGGTTAGTGTGCCACGACACTTCGAAGTTTTCCGAAGGCCGCATGACAGCAGGATAATATTCGATAACACCTAGAACTTCTTCGTCGACTATAGGATTGGAGTGATTCTCCGACATCTATTTTCTCTCGATTACTCGCGTATGTATGATTGGCCTATGACATACTACAGTGCAGCTACAGTACAGATCAGCTTTGGCAATATGTGGAAGGTGAATGGACTGCTGTATCCCATAAGTATATCTATAGACTGATGCATTCAAGAGATGTATAGGAGCGGTTATAGCCAGCAATCGAGGCAGCACACAATTCTAATTTCTTCCTCACTTCACAAAAGGCATTGTGCAACGTCTTTTCTCTATTGGGCTGTCATGTCACTGGTGTTGCATTTTGGAATGTGTAGCAGAATTGACAACCTTGAGAAATGTTCGATTTATCGTGTAACCCAAATTTACGGATTTCTTTAATTGCTCTATCTCAGATTTCTTTAGTTGCGGATGAGTGCCTTTTTTGCAAGACATATTGTAACGTGAACTGTACTGTCGTAATAATTGTAATTTGCTTAATTTTCCAACAAATTTTGTTCCGCAATAGAGTAATCTGACAATTTACTCTTGGCTCCTGCAAAGAAGAAATCAACAGCACGTTCAATAGATTCAGAAAGATCTTCCTCGTCTATCTTATCACTTGTTATTGTTGTTGTGGTCTTCAGTCCGCAGACTGGTTTGATGCAGCTCTCCACGCTACCCTGTCCTGTGCAAGTCTCTTCATCTGACAATACGTTCCGCAACCTACATCCTTTTGAATCTGCTTACTATATTCCTCCCTCGATCTTCCTCTACCATTTTTACACCACACGCTTCCTTCTAATGCTAATTTGACAATTACTTGATGTCTCAGACTGTGTCCAACCAATGTATGCCTTCTCTTAGGATATCCCAAAAACTCCTTTTCTCCCCGATTCGGTTAAGTACCTCCTCATTAGTTAAGTGATCTACCCATCTCATTTTCATCATTCGCCTGTAGCACCAGATTTCAAAAGCTTATATAATCTTTTTATATGAACTCCTTATCGTCCACGTTTCACTCCCATACAATGCTACACTCCAGACAAAGCTTTCAGAAAGGACTTCCTAACATTTAAATTAATATTGAATGTTAACAAGTTTCGATTCTTTAGAAACGCTTTTCTTCCCATAGTCAGTCTGCATTTTATATCTTCTTTACTTCGGCCAACAGAAGTTATCTTGGTACCAAAATAACACAATTCATCTACTATTTTTATTGTCTCATTACCTAATCTAATTCTTTCAGCATCGCCTGATTTTCTGACATTGCATTCCATTTCCTTCGTTTTACTCTTGGTAATGTTTATTTTGTATCTTCCTTTCAAGACACTGTCCATCCCAGTCAATTGCTTTTCCAGATCTTTAGCGGTCTCTGACAGAATTATATGTCATCGGCAACCGAAATATTTTTATTTCTTCTCCCTACACTTTAATGCCCTCTCCAAATTTCTCCTTCCATTCCTTCACTGCCTGCTCAATATACAGATTGAACAACATTGGGGAAAGGTTACAATCCTGTCTTACTCCCTTCCCAACCTCTGCGTCCCTTTCTTGCCCTTCGACTCTAATAACCGCTGTTTGATTTTTGTATAGGTTGAATATAACTCTTCGCTCCCTATATTTCACCCCTGATACCTTCAGAATTTGGAAGAGTGTATTCCAGTCGACACTGTCAAAAAATTTCTCCAAATCGACAAACGCTAAAAACGTAGGTTTTCCTTTCCTTAGCCTATCTTCTAAGATAAGTCGTAATGTATTGTCTCCCGTGTTCCTACATTTCTCCTAAATCCAAACTGATCTTCCCCGAGGTCAGAATCCACAAGTTTTTCTATTCTTCTGTAAATAATTCGTGTTAGTATTTTGCACCCATGACTTATTAAACCGATAGTTCTGTAATTTTCACACTTGTCTGCACTTGCTTTCTTTGGAATTGGAATTAGTCGGAGTCGGAAGTCGGAGGGTATTTCCCCTGTCTCATACATGTTGCATACCAGGAGATACAATATTTTCGCTACTGGCTCTCCTAACGACATCAGCAGTTCAGACGGAATGTCATCTATTCCAGGGGTCTTGTTCCGACTCAAATCCTTCAGAGCTCTGTCAAATTATTCTCGCAGTATCGTATCTCCTGTCTCATTTTCTTCCACTTCGTCTTCCATTTCTAGAATACTGGCTTTAAGTTTGTTTCCTTTGTATAGGTCCTCTACAGTTAAGCTTTTCCCTGTTTGCTTAGCACTTATACATAAATAAACTCAGACATCTCCTGTAATAAAAGACGTATAAATAATGCCTCTAGTGAGGATCAGATCGGGTACTAAACTGATGTCGCTAGCTACTGGAAGAAAATAAATAATGCGAAACTTGGATATTTCAAACGTTTATAAATCTACGGGACTTAACTACTCTGGTCATCAGTCGCTAGGTTTACAAACCACTTAAACTAACTTATGCTAAACACAACAAATACACCCATGCCAGAAGGAGGACTCGAAACTCCGACGGCGAGCAGCGGCGCGCTCTGCATCCAGGCGCCTTGGAACGCTCGGCCACTCCATCGTGGCTTTGGATTTTTATTCTAGAAATAATATTTTTGCATACGAAACTAAACTTTGTCTCGATAAACAAAATTAACTGATATTATTTTATATGAACATTTGGGTAGTAGCTGTTAGTTGAACTGATAGATATTGTTAGGATGTTTAGAAAACAAAACTTGATTCACATTATTTAAATAGTGAATATGTCAGTTAACGAAATGTCGTGCGATCGGCAGAATGGCTGAAGTGCCGTGACTACTTGACTTTAAACCGATCCAATTACTTTACTTAAGGTCGAGGATGTCGCGTCGTGATAAATGTTCTGAACTGCAGCCTACAATTGCTGCTTGTAAGGAAAGGTGGGCTTCGCTTAAGCATTTGCAAACAGTATCGTAGCTGCGATGGCTGATGGCTATGTCGTCTCCACAGGAACAAATAATTTTATCTCTTTCAACCTTGATCGACCTCTGTCAATCTACTTCTCCCTACATCTTGATTACATCAAGAACACCTATCATCCCTAGTGTTACTATTGGAGATTGGCGTGATATGTTGGACAGGTCACCAACTCACCGCGATGTGATTCCAATATGTGCCATACGTGTACCAACGCAGCTAACTCTGCGGAATCTCTATTCTCCAGTGGAAATGCTTGTCAAGCGTCGACGGATGCCCCTCCAATGTGGTACAGCTACGGTACGTCTATCTGTACCGTTGATGGTCGCAAAATACCCCACTCTTGAATGCTTGGGGTTCGTCGGTGTGATGAAATCAGGACTGAGTGTTGCTGCCATATTTGTCTATAACCCCTGCTTCATGCCTCGGCATTGAATAAAATAGACTCTGGATGTGTTACTGGGGTACAGAAGTGCATGCTGCTTTCCACATATTGCCGATGTTGATCTTGTGTAGCAGCTGGTCAGTTGTTCCGTACTCATCGACCAAACATTCAGGAGAACAGGTAGGCCACATGAATACTTATGGGCAACGAATTTTTGAACATAACATGTCGCGAAAATCCCTAGAGGAAAAACTGCACTGAAGTGACGCTAGCGTTTCAAGCGGCTACTAGGGTGTAACGGAAGAATGACATGATACGAAGTAATTGCTGTTTTGTATGCTGTAACTTATATATTTCCAAATCACGAAACATTGTTGTTAATTTTCTAACACAAATATAAAAAAGTTATTCAAGTAATACCACTGATTCTGTTAATCACTGTGTATAATGTTGTTGCGTCGCTATTCGCCACAACGACAGCGGTCCGCGCAAGTAGAAGACAAGCGATAAGTCAATCCGCAGTATTCGGCCGCCGAGGGCGCCCGCAGTCTCGTAACCTCTCTGCCTGCTTCGCTCACAGGCCAATATGGAGAGGGGCTCGCCTAGGTATTCCGGCGCACCAGTCAGTTTAGCAGTCAGTACATGATTACGGCAGAGTACGAAGCAGGCCCAGAAAGACTACAGTCCCAGGAGATCCGTCTACAGTGAGCCACGCCTAAGTTAGCACAAGTTGGAACACTAATATTGAAAGATGTAGAAGAGATCATTGCAGCACTGTTTTGTAGCTCGGAAGAATGTGTACCTCACAAGCACATGAAAGTTGAGAATTCATTTGTAATAAAAGCATATTGGAAATAATCAAGGCTTTTACTTGCAGACCTTGTTCCCATCCTTGCTAGTCAGAGGCCACCTCTTTCTACTGCTGCATCTCAGAGATATAAAATATAATATCACTGCAGTACAAGTCATACGTTTCCTGAAAGTGTGGTACACCCTGTATATGTAATGTTTCCATATCTGCTTAGAAGTTTTCTGTTTCGGCGGTTGCTAGACGCTACCGTTATGGATTACATCATTCCATTCACTTTGAACGGGGACTCGCAGGTGCTCCAATTATCTCTTTCAGCGGGACCAGCCTCCATTGTTCGCTTCTGTGATTGGACGGGCCCAGCTAATCTGTTTTCATCGCTTGGGTCAAAAATCTCTTCAGGCGAATGGGGAGGTTGTGCAGCATCGCTGCCGGCCAGCCGCTGTCTCTTGTTTCTTATGTGTATGTTAACTAGCAATTGCTCCAGCCTCGAATTTAAATATATTATCGCACTTGCCATATTATTCCGTGTTTTGCATATCAGATATACTTACTCTTGTCATAAACGAGCATAACCCATCGAGTTAAACGAATCATCTCTAGGAATATAATGAGATGGTATGTGCAGAACATGTAAGAAATGAAAGTTAGGAGGCCGTGGCGGAGTGCATTGAGGCGCTAAGTAACGATGCGCAAGGCCGTTCCCCGTCGGGGGTTCAAATCCCCCCCCCCCAGGGCATGGATGTTTGTGCTGCCTTAGTATAAGGGAGTTCTAAGTAGTTTATAAGTGTAAGGACTGATGACCTTAAGCTTAACAAACATTTGAACATTATTTTGAATGTCAGGAAAACACGACTCCTGAAGGTATATATCCTGTCTAGATAATAACGAAAATGGTATTGGACATCTGCTTCTTTATTAGTAGTAAATGTTATCAACTGTAAACAGCCAAAGACCAACGCACAAGTTATCTTTTATGTATAGAGGTAAGAGCAGCAGGGTGTTTATTAAACTCCTTGGTGAAAGCCTCATTTCACTTCGGTTTTACTCTTTTATTATCTGCGCATTGCTAACAGATGTTACCTTAAATAATCAATTATTCATTCGCAATTTCCGAATTCTGCCGACTTAAGCTGCATTTGTAAAGGTGGTCTATTTTTAATGAATAAGTAATTGATTTGATTTTTGATTTTCTCCCGGCGTATTTTATAATCAAAGTATCCACGGGTATACTGCCGGTCTACACTGTCCAACAGACACAATATTTCAGCGACCATACATGTCGCCATCATCAGGTGAACTGACGGACTGAGCTCCTGGAAACGTGCCGGCACGGAGATCCGCACGCTACGGCTGCTCGAAGGGAACTGGGTTCTAGCCCGGCAGCGGGCCATTTAAATACCCTCGGCCCGCGGAGCGACCCCTCCGTAGTCCGCGCCCCACGCCGCGGTCGCGCAGTGGAACCGATTGCGACGACGTCTGAGATGACGTCGGTGTGAGGGCTCTGTCCGCCGTGGTCGTCACTTTGTTACGTTTGCTAGATTTACTCCTAATTAACCGAATCGCTGGTTCCCAAGCTACGCTAAGATTATAGCCACAGTCCCGGTTTATGAGGTCGTCACTCGTGCGAATTTCAATGACCTCTCTAACGATGCAGTCCCAGTATCTCGACGTCTGTACCAGAACCCTAGTGCGTGATTTCCGACAAATAATGTTCAGCGACCGCCGACTTGCTCGGATACATCAATCGTGTGTGCCTCTGGTCTTATGTATTGGACAGACGATGCGTACCGTCGAGAATCGATGCCTTGAACAACAGAGGCACACACGATTAATGTACCCGTACAAGTCAGCGGTTGCTGAACATTGTTTGTCGGAGAATCACGCGATGGAGTATGAACGCACTAGGATTCTGGTACAGACGTCTAGATACTGGGACTGCGTCGTTAGAGAGGCCATTGAAATTCGCACTAGTGACGACCTCATAAACCGTGACAGTGGCTATAATCTTAGCAAAGCTTGGGAACCAGCGATTGGGTTAATTAAGAGTAAATCTAGCGAACGTAACGAAGTGACGACCACGGCGGACAGAGCCCTCACATCGACGTCATCTCAGACGCCGTCGCAATCGGTTCCACTGCGCGACCGCAGCGCGGGGCGCGGACCGCGGAGGGGACGCTCCGCGGGCCGAGGGTATGTAAATCGCCCGCTACCGGGCTAGAATCCAGTTCCCTTCGAGCAGCCTTAGCGTGCGGATCTCCGTGGCGGCGCGTTTCCAGGAGCTCATTCCGTCAATTCACCTGATGATGGCGACATGTATGATCGCCGAAATATTGTGCCCGTTGGACACTGTAGACCGGCAGTACACCGGTGGATATTTTGATTAAGTAATTATTTAATTTCATGTATGTGGCTGTGGTACCATCACGAAGGTCTGTTCCTTTGGAGCAGATGTTTCATAGGAATTTGCATCCTAAGACAGGCCAATGATTGTACAGAATGTCTCTCCCCATCTTTGGCATCACACTAAATGTGTGCGAGCACAGGGGGAAACAGCACGTGGAAGTTTTGGTCTGGCCGGCAGGCTTATTCTGGTGACCGAATGGTTAAGGTATCGGCTCGCCAAAAGCGACACACTCAGGTATGGGTCCCGGTCCGGCACAAACTTTCGTTTGTCACCATACAATAGACCACCTTTAGAAATGCAGATAAAGTCGGCAGAATATGCAGATCTCGAAGGAATGATTGGTTATTTAATTTCAAATATACGGCTGTGGTACCATTACGAATGTGTTTTCCCTTAGAAAAGATGATTCATAGAAAAATGTTACCTTCCTGACAGAGAAATCGGAATAAGCCGCATAACTGGGACGGCATTCCAGAGTCAAGCAATTTAATTAAATAACACTGTTGAGAAACTAGACAGCAGTATAAAAGTCGAAGGGCATCAAAAGGAAACCGTAGTTGGGTATGGAGTAAGCCAGGGTTGTAGTCTTTCCCAGTCAGTCTGTACGTTGCGCAAGATATGGAGGAAACCAAGGAGGACATTAGAGAAGGGATTAAAATTCGACGGCGCGCGCGGGGAGGGGGTGAATAAAAATTTGTGATTTGCCGATGACATTTCAGTTGTGTCAGAGACATCATAGATCCTGGAAAAGCGATTGAACAGAATGGACAGTGTTTTGAGAGAAGCGGAGTGATAACCACGAGAACAATACTGTTGATACTATTTCCTCTGATTTTAAGCCAAATGTCGCCTCCAGAATGAAGCTTTTCAGCGGTGTGTGCGCTGTTATGAAACTTCCCGGCAGATTAGAATTGTGTGCCGGAACCGGGACTCGAACCTGGGACCTTTGCTTTCGCGGGCAAGCGCTCTACAACTGAGCTTTCCGGACACAACTCAAGGTCCGCCCTCACGGGTGGTAGTCTTGCAAGTTTCGCAGGAGAACTTCTGTGAAGTTTGGAAAGTGGGAGGCGAGATACTGCCAGAAATAAAGTTTTGATGGCGGACCGAGAGTCGTGTCCGGATAGCTCAGCGAAAGGCAAAGGTCCAGGGTTCGAGTCCCGGTTCCGGAACACAATTTTAATCTGCCAGGAAGTTTCATATGTCGTCTGATCTTCAAACGTTCTAATTCTGTGGGCCCGAACTGCAGTGGCCATTCGTCCCGAGACTTACGTAAACTATGCTAAGGACAAAACACGCATCCATGCACGACGGAGGACTCTAACATCAGACGGGATGCAGCCGCGCACTCCGCAGCAAGGCGCCTTAGAGAGCATGCCAATTTCCGCACGGCGATCTACACTAACATATTTACTTTGGAAGGCATGGTATCTTCCAGTTAGGAAGGTGAAAAGCAAATTTTGTCTGCTTAAAAAAATGCATACTTATAATTAATATATAGAATGAAGTCAGTGGAGCATGATAGTCTTCTTAACGCTAGGCGTCATTTGATACACTGTTTATTTACACGTGTTGGTTTACAACTCTATTAAATCGTTAGACTTATTGCGTGTTTCGGCCAGATATTTAAAACAATTTTTATATTCATCTTTCCTCTAAATGTATTGTATGTTGAATTAAAATATAATAGTGACGAATCAGCAACAATTGACGACATTTCTGGAATGTCTTCTATATTGAGTCAGCGGAAGATATCTAGAAAATAATTAGAGTGGAAGAACAGTAATACGTATTTGCTCCTGTGCTAGAGAATTTCTTATTACTCGATGTGCGCATACAACGGGAGTTTCTCGTTCGTCAGACAAACTCTCTCACTGGCTAATTTTTCTACTCAGTGCCATGTATTCGTGCATAATTATGTATTATGTCCGGTTCCATCAGAAAACTTGGCTAATAAAGGCCACTAAGAGCGATAATTCGTTTTTCAGAAAAACGTGACGACGAAGAATGAATCGTCGTCGTCGAATGAATGTAATATAGAAGGGCAACTTCTGGTTTTGTTTATTATTTTCTAGATAGACGTTCTCAGTATGCAGCACCGAAGGTTTTGTTGAGAGCTCAATTTGCATAATGTTATAGGAACGCTTTTGCAATACGCGAATTTACATACGCTTCAAAGCTATACAAAAAAGAACAAAGTTTGTCCCCGCATTGTCATTCGTGTTACTAACGTAGTTTGTCATGTTTCCGTAGTCTATTCATTATTCAGTTCACAAGATTTACTTGAATCCAGCATCAGACTTTTTAATCTGTCCGTGGAGACATACACATGCTCTCTCTCTCTCTCTCTCTCTCTCTCTCTCTCTCTCTCTCTCTCTCTCTCTCTCTCTCTGTCACACACACGCGCACACAGTGTGTGTGTGTGTGTGTGTGTGTGTTTAAGTTCGCTATGGACGCCGAGCTGGAAACAATTTTGATGAAATGTTCAGATTAGCTCACTGGCTGATCCTGTGAAATTTGGTAAGAATCGGATCAAGAAATTCATTAACAAAAATGTAAAAAACAAAAAAGCATTAGGCGAGGATTCGGTGAAACAGAGAAAAATAATACAGTATAAGAATGGGTAGAGAAAAGGCCTAATAGAAATCCCTGTATAACACAGGAGATACTGAATTTAATTCAGGAGAGGAGAAAATGAAGATGTTAAGCCGGTGAAGCAGGGAGTACAACGCCTGAACAATGAGATTCCGAGAAGTGCAGACTGGCTAAACAGGAGTTGCTAGAGGACAAACGAAGGACCATACAAGAATGTGTAATTAAGAGGAAGACAGATACCGTCTGCAGGAAAATAAAAGAAACATTTGGAGACAAGTAAAGGAGCTGCATGTATATCAAGAACTTGGATAGAAAAGCAGTACTATGCAAAGAAAGAAAAGCTGAAAGTTGGATGGAATATCTAGAGGGCCTAAACAAAGGAAATAAACTTGATTGCAGTATTCTAGAAACGGAAGACGAAGCAGAGAAAGATAAGATAGGTGATATGATACTGTGATATGAATTTTACGGAGCACTGAAAGATTTGAGTAGACACAAGGTCCCTGGAGTATACGATATTCCGTCTGAACTCCTGATGTCCTTAGGAGAGTCAGTCCTTTAGAATTTTTTCCACCGAGTGTGCAAGATGTATGAGACAGGGGAAATACCCTCCGACAAAGAAGAACATTTAAATTCCAACACCAAAGAAAGCAAGTGCAGACAAATGTGAAAATTACAGACCTATCAGTTTAATACGTCATGGTTGCAAAATACCAACAGGAATACAGTGGAAAAACTAGTGGAATCCGACCTTGGTTCCCGTAGGAACACGGGAGGCAATACTCACATTACGAATTATCTTAGAAGATAGGATAACGAAAAGGAAACCAACGTTTTTTAGCATTTGTACATATAGAAAATCCTTTGACAATGTTAATTGGAATACACTCTTCCGAATTCTGAAGGTAGCTGGGATAAAACATAGGAAGCGAATAGTTATATTCAACTTGTACAAAACCTTCGTGACCAGTGGGGCTTACGAATTTGCGTACCGAGTTTACAGAGATATAAAAAAATCCCACATCCGTAAGGTGCTGCCATCTAGTGTTGAACGCAATAAGAGTCTGGAACAAACTGGCTTGTTGTAAGGCGTCTACTGCATGTGTTATCGCCTATTTGTTTCAGTTGTGCATAGTGTGATTTGTGTTTTGGCAGTTCTATGTGCTGTTTTGTTTTGTCTGAAATAGGTAAGATTAGTAAAAGTATTTATCATTTTCTTTAGTTTGTTTTCTAGAAATATACAGATTTGTGCTCATATTCACTGGTAAATAACTTCTACATTCGTGGTTTCCTTATGACCAGCGTTTGTACAGAATTTCAATTGTGCCTTTTATTCATATTTGTATCAAAATGTTTAGATTCATATTTTTTATTCTATTCTTTAATATCATTTGATTTAATTTGAAGTGATACTGGAAAAAACGTTGTAATGTCTGGAGATAATAGAGTTCGCGTCCAGAGGGTGGAGGAACAGGAGCTTATTTGGAAACGACGCTACCTGTATACGTTTCTTGTAGTAAGGGTTTGATATGGAATTCCTTAACCTGTTCTCACACGTGACGTTATACGTAACGCATGCCAGACGTGCTTTTTATCTAACTACTGCACGCTCTGAACGTGACGTGATGCTCATCGTGGTTTGCGTCTGCAGCGCCAGTTTATGGCTGTATTTGACGCGCAGATCAATGTGCTTACAAAGGTGGATGTCCGCACAACAACACGGTATCTCTGTTGGCAATCTACAAAGAGGAAACCTGAATACTATAGCTTCTTATGTCACAGGTAGAGCTGTACGTTTACTTGTACGTGGTATGCAATACTGTTCCAGAAATTGTAATAATTTTTCCACAAAACAGAAATAATGTACGACAAATCACTTGCCGCAAAAATCTATAAAAAGCACTATCAATGGTGAAATGCATCATTTGCACCAGCTCCACTTCTCTTGCTCTCTCCTACATTCATATTTTCCGCGTCGTACAGTACATATTCTACATATTCAGTTGGTTCTGAGTGATACATTTACCTTGTTCATATGCGCGGGACAACACCTCAGCTCGATAAAGATTGTTGTGATAATTTGTGCTTTTAGTGTTGTACGTAAACACTATTTCTCCTTTAATGCATCTGCTTCCGTGACCACACGCTAGCCACATTCTCATTGCACTGTAAAAATCAATTATTCCAAAATTGTATTGAATTGCGACAGCTTTTAAACGCCTTGGTAAAAGCGAGTGACGTAGGTTACTGACTCGAAACTCATTGGTTCCTGTGCCCTGGCACTAAAAGCTCAATAAATTACCTCGAGGGCAGAATTGTTTCTTGTTTGTAATAAATAACGTCGAATATTCGATATTATAGAACTGTACTAAATTAATAAAAAGTTCCATATAGTTAAGTAGTTAGAAATACCTGAGAGAGAGTAGACACAAACCTGTTATTTCCTGTGATTCTTTGGTTTCTCCCGGCGTATTTCATAATCAAAATATCCACGAGTGTACTGCCGGTCTATAGTGTCCACTATAGACCGGCAGTACACTCGTGGATATTTTGATTACTGTTATTTCCTAACCACAACGCTAATCCGTGTTCTTAAAAATAAATATTAGTGATTATCGGATATTATGGGTATATGAAATTAACAACTAAGAGACAGAAACGTTTATGAAACAAAGGGAAAAAAGGAAAAAAGTGAACGTAGTTATGCGCGAACCCATTCAGCATACTATAACGTTACCAACTACGCTATTACGTCACCGTGTTTCGTATTCTTTGCGGTATAGAGAGCACAGCATATGTACGTAAAATGTTACAATTTGCTTCTTAGCTATGAAATAGCACCACAAAGAAGCTCCTTTGATAGACTGACGTTGTACCGTAGCTTGGGAACGGTGTTCTTTCTCCGCACACACTTTATAACACTAGAACGAGATAAATATGACAAATTTTAAAGCCAACAATATGCAGTTTCCTTTAATTTTATTGTAAACTATCACATATAAAATGACACGATTTGAAAAGTTCATCAATTTCCGTATGCTTATCTTCAAACATCGATCGCTACAAGAAAAGTAGGCACGAATTACGGTGTTTGGTTTGAAATATGGCTGCCGAAAAGTTCTGCTTGTCACGTGAAATCCAAGTCGCTTCTCATTGACTACGTTCCACTCAACGAATCAAAAATGTAACATGCAAGATTCTTCTTTTCACGCTTCAAAATACAATGGAACGTGGAATTCCACGCTGAGACTGCTGTGGCAGCCCCTGACCCTATGGAGTGTCCGCGTAACAGGCAGCCAAGGCGGGCTGTGGAGCTCCCTTTCGTAGGCGCTCACACGTAATCACATAAACAGCGGCCAACATCAGAAGAAACGGCGCAGTACGGCGGCACTACATTACGGTCATCCATTTGACAGTGCCCAGCCAATGACAGCGCAGTAACCGGTTGTACTCTCTGTACAGCAACTTTCTTTTATTACCACTACCTCGTTTGCCGCCAGAAAGACGACGAACCATATTGGTTCATTCTGCTGATGACAAAAAGGAAGGAAGGAAGCTTGGTGTTTAACATCCCGTCGAAATCGTGGTTATTAGAGACGGTCAAGTGATTATTAGTTGTTTTGACGTGTGCTTAACTTCTATTTTGAGTTTACAATTATAAAAGAGCTCCTTTAATGTTGCGAGTCTTACAATGTATTTTAACCAGTCCGGTTGGAAGTGCTGTTTGAAGAACCGCTTTTGAGGATGGGGAGGTGTGCCGGTTCCCTTTCATTTAATGACGTAGGTCGGTGTGTCGTGGTTTCCAATCTGTTTCCCACATAAGGAGCTGTAAGTCGGGCAGGTACCGATGGCCACTTCAGTTACTCGATAAGCAAACGTTTACAAAAACACGTTAGCACAGTGTCACATGTAGACAGAGACAATTAGGCTGGTGCAGAGGGGATGGTTCACATATTTGTTTCTCGCGAGAACGGGGAATTGGGAGGCGGTGGGGAGTAGTGTGTTGAGAAAGCGAAGGACATGGGCACACCACACCGAACCCGATTATCCACGTCGCTCCCGCACGTGTGTGATGAAGGTGAAGGGCACAAGGGTGAAGTCTATGTTCAAATGTTCAAATGTTTGTATAGTCTATGGGACTTAACTACGGGGTCATCAGTCCCTAAACTTACAAACTAATTATGAACTACTTACGAACTGGCCGGCCGCGGTGGCCGAGGGGATTGAGGCGCTCCAGTCACGATCCGCACGGCCACTACGGTCGGGGGTTCGAATCCCCCCTCGGGCATGGATATTTCTGCTGTCCTTAGTTGTAAGTAGTTCATAAGTAGTTTGAAAGTTTAGGGACTGATGACCCCGTAGTTAAGTCCCTTAAGCTTAACAAACATTTGAACATTTGAACTTACGAACTAGGACGGCACAAATATCCATGCCCCGAAGTCTATGAATGCATTTTACATGTATAGAGTACTATACATTGATATAGCTTAAGTACTATCATAATGAAATATTTTGATACTACTTGTAGCCGCGACAGAATGGCCGTGCGTATTGAGGCGCCAAGCTGCGGTGTGCGCTGCTGTTCGCCGTAGGGGGTTAGATTCGCCCCTCGGGCATGGGTGTTTGTGTTGTCCTTAGCATAAGTTAGTCTAAGTTAGTTTAAATTAGTTTAGTTAGTTTGTAAGCCTTAGGGACTGATGACCCCGTAGTTAATTCTCTTAAGATTTACAAACTTTTGATCATTTGATTTTACTACTTTTAACCCCCTATGACACCCCTTAATAGTTGAATGTCGAAAAATCCCCCAACATGCGTCTTTTACATTCCAACCAAGAATGCAAAAATCATTTTTTGTAATTCTGGGTTCAAAATTGGCTCAGTAGCAACGTATTTCCAAAAAATGTTCCATCCCCAATTTCACCGCCTAAATGATTAAATGTCTGAAAATACCGAAACACGTATCTATATAAATCTGACCAAGAAAACATACACCAATTTATTTGGTTGTAGCTTCAAAATTGCCTAAATAGCAACAGATTTTCAGAAAACATCCTCTCTCCAATTTAACCCCCTTTATGGTTGAATTTCCAAAAATAGCAAAATACGTATTTTTTTAAAATTCTACAAATATCAATTTCTGCAGCTCTAGCTTCAAAATTGTCTGAATAGCAACGTGTTTCCAAAAAGAATTTTTCATCCTCTATTTTACCCTCTTACTTGTTGGATTTCAAAAAATACTGAAACTCGTGGTTATTTTTATTTATTTATTTTTTTATTATTTATTTATTTATTTATTTATTTAAATCCTGTCCATATCATACGTCTCGTACCTGTAGCTTAAAATTTGAGTTAACAGCAACATTTTTTGAAAATCAGTCTTTGCGTCCCCTATTTTACTCCCTTATTGGTTGAATTTCAAAAACATGCTGAAACACGTGTCTTTTAAATTCTATCCCTGAATTAAAATCAGAAATTTGGTTGCTCTAGCTTCAAAATTGCCTAAATAGGAACGCATTTCCAAAAAAACCTTCATCCCCTATTTCACCCCCTTACGGACGGAATATCAAAAAATCGCTTCTTAAATGACACCTAAGGAGTAAGATCAACACCCTCTACAAATTTCAAGTTTCTATCTTCAGTGGTTTGGGCTGGGCGGTGATGAGTCAGTCAATCAGTCGTTATGGACATTGCCTTTTATATACAGGGTGTTACAAAAAGGTACGGCCAAACTTTCAGGAAACATTCCTCACACAGAAAGAAAGAAAATATGTTATGAGGACATGTGTCCGGAAAGGCTTAATTTTCATGTTAGAGCTCATTTTAGTATTTATCTGTAAATGTAAACTGGAATAATTCGTGCAGAAAATTGTCAAAATACCCAATTGTTTCGTTAGTATGTACTGTACTTCCTCGATTCACCGCATTTGTAAACATTGCACTCACTGCAAAACCACGTTCGTGATGAACACTAACAAGTTGATGCTATGTACTGTTGTGCTTGATGCTAGTACTGTAGAGCAGTGAGTCGCATGTCAACACAAGCACTGAAGCCAACACTACCTTCCTTCAATTGGGCCAACTGGCCGTGAATCGAGGAAGTACAGTACTTACGAAACAATCGGGTATTTTGACAATCGTCTGCACGAATTATTTCGATTTACATTTAAAGATAAATACTAAAATGAGCTCTAACATGGAAATTAAGCGTTTCCGGATACATGTCCACATAGCATATTTTCTTTCTTTGGGTGTGAGAAATGTTTCCTGAAAGTTTGGCCGTACCTTTTTGTAACACCCTGTATAGAGGTAGCTATGTAGACTTTCCCGGCGTATTAACTGATCAAATTCTTCACAGGTTTCCAGCCGGATCATTCTGTCATCTGAACACAATATTTCTGCGGGCCAACTAGCCGCCATCATCAGGTGAGGAAGCTAAGCCGCTCTCGCCGTGACGAGAGCGGCTTAGCATCCTCACCTGATGATGGCGCCCAGTTGGACTGCGGAAATATTGTGTTCAGATGACAGAATGATCCGGTTGGAAACCCGTGAAGAATTTGACCCTGTATAGAGGTTATACAAGGTAAGTAGGTTACTGTGAAAACGGAAAGGACAGTAGGGGCAGAGGAGTGCAGTGACTGACCTCTGGTGTCGTTGGTGTGGTGGCCGATCAGGTGCACCAGCACGTGCTCCAGCAGCTGCTCGGAGTCGCTGTAGCTGCCCTCCATGGTGTCCAGGCCCTCCATGCTGGCTGCGCGCTGGACTCTCACTGGTCCTCAACCTGTAACTGAAGGGCAAAATGGCGATACAGCGGATTCAGACACTGTATTAAAGACTCTTTTTGTTTACTATACATACCATGCCACCTACATATTGCCTGTTGGTTAGTTAAAGTTTAACCGCAATCTTTGAAAATTTTGGGTCACTATGTCAGAAAAGACAAGTGTGAAAATTACAGAACTATCAGTTCAATAAGTCATGGTTTCAAAACCCTAACACAAATTATTTACAGAGGAATGGGAAAACTGATAGAATCAGACCTCAGGAAAGATCATTTTGGATTTAGAGAAGACTTGTGGCAACACACACATTACAGCTTACTTCGGAAGACAGATTAAGGAAATGCAAACCTAAGCTTTATCTTTTGTAGATCTGGAGAAAGCTGCAGACAATGTTGACTGGAATAGACTATTTCAAATTCTGAAGGTAGGAGGTGTAAAATACATGAAACGAAATTTTATATAAAACTTGCACAAAAGCAGACAGCACATATTAGAGTCGACGGGCGTAAAAGAGACGCCGTGTTGGCGGTGGGAATAAGACAGAGTTGTGCAATTCCTAAATGTTCTTCAATCCGGGCACTTAGAAAACTGTGAAGAATAGCTACAACAAAATTTGGAGAAGGAGTCAAAGTTCAGGGTGAAGAAACGCAGCCGCGGTGGAGTAGCCGAGCGGTCTAAAGCGTCTCGATGCGAAGCGCACGGTTGCTCGCCGTGGAGGTTCGACTCCTCCCTGGGGCATGGGTGTCTGTGTTTGTCCTTAGGTTAGTTGACCTAGGTGTAAGTAGTTTGTAGGCTACGGACTGATGACCACGCAGTTTGGTCCGATATATTTACAAACATTTGAACATTTTTTGAAGAAACGCAGACTTCGCAGTTTGCCGATGACAATGCAGTTCTGTTAGATACAGCAGAGGACTTGGAAAA
Source organism: Locusta migratoria (assembly GCA_026315105.1). NCBI lineage: Eukaryota > Metazoa > Arthropoda > Insecta > Orthoptera > Acrididae > Locusta > Locusta migratoria. Next base: position 272,261,891 of record CM048744.1, on the reverse strand, counting down.
GCAAAAGAAGTTATTACATGAACAGTAACATGAGCAAAACACGGCTAATAAAATGTAGCCGCGCGGGAGTAGCCGAGCGGTCGGGAGCGTAACGTTACGAATCGCGAAACCTCCCGCGTCGGAGGTTCGAATCCTCCATCGGGCATGGATGTGTGTGTTATCCTTACGTTACTTAGTGTAAGTAGTTTGTAAGTCTAGGGATTTATGACCAAAGTAATTTGGTCCCATAGAATTATAAACATTTGAAGTTGAAAAAGATTATTCTAAGAAAATCAAGTTATGTTCAAGAAATCGGATTAGGTAACGAGATAATAAAAGTAACAGATGAATTTCGTTATTTGGATTGCAAAATTTCTTCTGATGGTTGAAGTAAAGAAGATGTGAAATATAGAATGGTTATGGGGAGAAAAACATTTGTGAATAAGAGAAATTCGTTCACATTCAATAATTTAAACGTTAAAGTCCTATCTGAAACAATTTTCCGGAGAGAAGCGTTGTACAGTATTCAAAACTGGACGGTCAAGAGTTCAGACAATAAATAAATAAATAAAGAAATAAAATAAAAAACATTTGAAATCTGGTGTTACAGGAGAACCCTAAAGATTAAATGGTGCGTTGGTGGGACACATTGTGAGACATGAAGCAAGCGTCACTTTAGTATGGGAGGAGAATGTGTGGGGTAGAAGTGGGAAAGGGATGTAGGTTGTCTATTGGACTTAACTACTCTGATTATGTTGCTAGGCTTACCAACTACTTACAGTAACTTGAAGTAACCTAAGGACACACTCACTCACACACACACACACACACACACACACACACACACACACACACACACACACACAACACACACACCCAACCGCAGCAACGTGCCTTAGAGCACTCTGCCTCTCCACCGCGGCTTATTTAGGGATGAAGAGACTTGCACAGGATAGAGTAGCGTGAAAATCTGCAATAAAACAGTCTTTGGTCTGAAGACCACATCACAATCTCAGCTTACCAGAGACACAAGTACCCAAGCACAATTTTGCCTCAACGGACCAAAAATGTCGAAACTGAGATAAGAAGTAGATAATTACGCAATTTAATGTACAAGTTCCTAAATATTTAAAAGTAATGTTATCAGTAGTTGATTGCCATGAAGTGACAATTCAGAAAAATCACTCGGTAACAGGTAAAGTTCACATTTCGACATAGTAAATACATTAATTTGCGTCCGTGCACCAAAACCACCGAAGTCGCTTCTGAACAACAGGAAAAATTCTAAGTTTAAAGCCGTACCCGAACGATCTGACAAATTGTACCTCCAAATACAGACACTCAGAAAAATTTGCTCTTAACTCAGCAAGGCGACTTCCAAGTCATGCACAGAGTCGCTTTACTTCCTACTGCCAAGACAGCTGCCTGTTTGTATACGCGCACACCTGCATTGTTCTTCGGGTCTGATCGTTATGAACTAATCCCGGACGGCCATCCGGACTGGAAAAAATGCACCTTCTCGTAGACGTCTGTTTATAAATCAGAATTGATGGCTAATACAGCATAAAGTGTAGTTTACAACATTTAATCTGAGTAAAGGTAACAGTCACTTAATGTAAAGTAACATCATCCTAGAGGAACTGGTGACCTTGGGCACGTTGCAAAATAATCGATACCTTGAAGCACGGTAGTTGTGAAATCGAGACATCCAGTCCATCGAATTACCAAGACGTCATATTACAAAACATAATAATCTTGATATTAAATTAATTGATAATTTTCTATTTGTGGGCCGGTATAAATATGCCTAGCTAGCGTACTGATATGCACTTCTTTTACACTGAAAATGTTATTGTTTCATTGTGATGAAACATCTATAGCAATAACAGTAGCTCTAATCGCTATAAAAATGGCGTAGAGACGCCGTATTTATTTCTCCCAACTGGAAATTGCTTAAATTTTTTTCTAACCATACAGGCGACGTAAATAGTCTAACAGTAAGCAATATATCAGAAGTTAACATATATAACATACTTTTTGCCTTAAATTTATATAAATTCAACTTACCGGGCCAAAAATATCATTCGGAGAAGTCAGATTTAAATTTTTTTTTCTGTTAGGCCGAAAAAGTGTCAGACGGAGGTCATATTTAATTATATTTCCTTATTTCTCCTGTTTTATTTTTTATTTTGATCACCCGATACTTTCTTTTTACTACCAGCTAATTGAGACATCTACCAATAACAATCAAAGAAAAATAAATATCTCACGAAAATTATAATTTAAATACACAGTTATTATCACCAGTCGTTATATTATACGAAAATACAAGTTTTCGCATAATTCTTGCGAAAAATTAAAATTTTCCTAACACCAATTCTATTGCTTTCATTCGATGGTTTTGGAATCTACCATTTCCCTCAATATTTTACACATATGTCTTACGTATGTTTTCGAGAATTTGAAAAAAAAATGTTCTTTAAATATCACATATACATTTATATATTACATATACGATATGATGTGTAGCCTGTATCGTGCAAATGTTCATTAGTTACAACGTAAAAATTAGTAATTTTCCAGATTCTTGATAATTATGATTCCCGTATATGCATTATATAATTTTCCAAAAAATTTTCTAAGAAAATTTAACAAACCTCTACTATTTAGCTGTTACTAAAATTCAAAATAAAAAACTGGTTTAGTCATTTTGTATTTTGTTAGCAACAGAATAAGGGCATTTCAAACAAATGAAACGATTTCCACTGCAACGATCATTCAGACCCCATAGTCTGCGGGTTTGAACTCGCGTAATTGTACCCTAACAGTGCTTCTCGAATTACATTTCGTAACGCCTACGTGCCCTTTATCATGCTAATGAAGCTCCGATTACAATAATGCAGGCTCGTGCCTGCGGCCTTAGCTGGAGTTTCTGAGAACCACAAGACGAAAAGCTGAGAAACGTTCTCTCGGAACCTGCAGAAACGCGCAACTCAAGTTAACACGCTTTGTCTGAGGCGACGTCCTTAAAAAGCAACGGCTTGTTTCATTGTAACCTTTGCGAAAGTCAGTGGCATGTTAGTTTTCTATCGCCGAAATATACTTCAGTGTGACGTCATTGTTACAGGATCTCACCCCTATAGACTACAACTGTAATACTTTAGGGGTGGCGAATGAGCTGTCAGGTGTCACGATGACCCTCCAAAACTTTGTTTTCGCCGAGAAGAGCATCGGTACAGTCACGTTAGGAAAAAAAATAACAAAAAACAAAAAAACCCTCATATATGCGTGACCCAAAACTCGTTGTCCGTTTATGAAGTATGAAGGATAGGGAACATGTGCCATGATAATTCCTTTCATCCTTATGTCAGTTCAGAATTCCCACAAATTTCACAAACTGAACTTACTTTCCAGAGTTTTCTCTGTACATCAGTTGAATTGCCAAGTCAACGTCATAAATTCAACGAAAAATAGTTCTTCATGACAATACTCGTCTGAAATTACTTACTCCTCCGGGTGGCAAACTACGTGACAAAAAGTTCACTGGTTACTTATTTTAATTTAAGTACCTTTAATTTTATAACTGTTTATGGTCGTAACCTTTACATCTACATGGAGTATCTTCCCATAGGGTGAAAAATTACTTCAGAGATTTTTTTAAAATTTCACTGCATAAAATAGACTCCAACGCATTTTCTAAGATAAGAAATTAATTAACAAGAAATATAATTTTAATAGTTGGACTGTATTTTATTAATACTGAAATATGAGCAATTCAGGCAAGAAGAGATGAGATACTTTAGAAATGTGGTACTACAGAAGAATGATGAAGGCCAAATGGGTAGAGGGGTAACTATTGAGAATGTACTGACCTGAATTAGGGAGAAAAATCATTGTGGTACTTCCTGTAACTGTAGGGGTCTATTAGTAGCACACATTCTGAGAGTAAGAGCAATCAGTTAAGTGTTGGACAATTGCGTGGCGAGTAAATTGTTTGCGCAGAAATTGCGGATATAATGAAAAATAAAGACAGGACGGAAGATTATGATATAACGTATCGTCGACAGCGTGATCCTTATCCCGTTCTTCTTCTTTCTTTTCGTTTTCTGGTAAGGATGGGAAAGGAATTGGGCCGTGCCCCTTTAAATGAACCTTCCATGCATGCGCCTGAAGTGATTTGTAAAATGACGGAAAACCAAAATCAGGATGGACGTAGGTGGTTTTGAGGCACCGTTCTTCCGATTGCGAGTCCAGTGTTGTAACCACCGCACCTCGTCGCGCGGTGCCGGTGGAACACAACTGAGGAGAAGCAGGGGAAGCGGCCCGCCACCGCGGATGGATCTGGAAAACCACCTAAACACCGCAACTCGGACTGGCCGGTACGCAAATCCACATCGTTAAAGCGCTGGTCTGATTCGACGGCACACTTGCGGGAGTCGGACAGCAGAGTCTAAGCCGCGCAAATATCCAAACTGGTTTTAAACATTTGTCTGATATAAATGGCTGCAGCAATAAATAATCTGCTACTATCCATCCCCTGCAGCTCGATCACGCACATTCAAGCTATTGCCAGCTCAGGAGGTTAAGCTGAAATGCAACAAGTCACTCAAGCAGTGCAGTAGATATAGACAAATTCATTCCAAGCATACACATCCTATTGCTACATCGCCCTCTTTCCCTTTTAGAGTTTTGAAGAAGAGGATCACATAAGCAACAAAGTAATTGAACTCCCACGACAGCTAAACAAGTTGACTTTGCAATGGCATAGTTTACTTATTATGCAATATATGTTTCTTCCTCAACGCGTTTAATACCGCTCCGCGCCATCGCCAGATGAACAAAATGCGAGCCCATGGAACATGAGAACAACTCTGTGACTAGATTGAGGCTTTCCTACCTAAGAGAAAGCAGCATGTCATTCTGAACTGGGAAAAGGCTTAATACCTTAAAGTGATTTCTGGCGTGCTCTAAGGGACTGTTGGACCGTTGCTTTCTACAATGTCTATAAATGACCTGATAGGAAACATAGGAAGTTCAATGAGGCTTTCTGCGAATATGCTGTAGTTTATAGAGCAGTCGCAAAACTGGAAAAGTGTAGCGAAATGCAAATATGATCTGTAACGTATTGAGGCATGTTGTAGGGAATAGCAATTGAGCATCAGCATAAACAAGTGTAGACGGAAGGAAAAGTGTAGTGAAATGCAAGTATGATCTGTAACGTATTGAGGCATGTTGTAGGGAATTGAGCATCAGCATAAACAAGTGTAGACGGAAGGATCCTCTATTATGAAACTACGCAATAACAGAAGAAATACTGGAAGTATTTACTTCCATAAAAAGTCTGGGAATAGACATAGGGGGAGATTTGAAATGGAAAGACCATGTAATATCAATCGTACGTAAGGCAGAGGCCGGACTCAGATTCTTTGTTAGAATCCTCAGGAAGTGGTCCGTCAACAAAGGAAGTAGGTTACAAAAATCTTGTTAGACCATCGCTTGAGAATTGCTCGTCAGTGTGGGATCCGTACCAGGTATCGTTCATAGAAGACGTAGAGCAGCACGCTTCCTTATGGACGCATTTAATAAGCGTCAGGAAAATGTTTTTAGACATTCCAATGGCAGACGCTGGAAGAGAGACGTTATGTATCACAGTAGGAGGTTAAGTTCCGAGAGCGTACGTTTCATGAAGAATCAACCAATATGTTGCTTTTTCCTACTAATATCTCGGGAAGCGCCCACAAGGTAAGATCAGAGAAATTAGGGCCAACACGGGGGGTCATACAGGCAATCACTTTTTCCGCGCACCGTACACGACTGGAATAGGAGGAAGTAGCAATGGAACTCATTGTACCCTCCGCCACACACCGTGAGGTGACTTGTGGATTACGGCAGTTGGTGTTCATATAGACTGGCTTCAGTGCAATGAATGTTCCTCGCCAGCAAAAGAAATGTCATCTGCCGCCTTTGAAATTTCGGACTAATCTCTGTCCTCTGAAATTTTCACATCCATAAACAGTGCCCAAGTTTTCAGTCCTTTCGCCACACGGGAACAGCCGTGCGATTTGTCGGAGCGGATTGCGCGTCCGCTCCCCCCCCCCCCCACCTCCCCCACGGAGATTCGAGTCCCACTTGTGGTATGAGTGAGTGTGTGTGTCTGTGTATTGTTCTTGTCAGAGGCGTATATAAGTGGGTCCGAGGGTGTCTGCCCCAACCCCTCCAAAATTATGACTGTACTAGCTGCTAAATTCGGTATTTCCCAGGTATATATGCATTTTTCCAATCTTATATTAGAAACGAAGGGGAAAAACAAATTCGGAAAATATTTCATCTTCATGTATTGGTAAAAATAGCCTAGAAATTATGAAACAGTAGAAGAATGAAAAACGCATAATATACAAAACTATAAGCGCAGTATCCAAAGAAAGAAAAATTTTAATTAAATACAAATGATGTACAACATTATTTTAATTGAAAACTTTACTGTGAACAATATTTAGTTCCTCTCGTTTTTCTCTTTCTGTCCATCGCTTTCGACCTTACTATCTGTCCATTTAAGTTTCGCTTTTTCATGCAAATCAATACTTACGCCATCCTTGACTACGTGTCCCACAATAATATAATTTTTCAGATTTGTGGAATATTAGGAACTGTCTGCAATGAATAAATAGTGGATGAATGAAATCTCGTAAATCACGCGTCACGTGAGGTGGAAGTTGTTGTGACTCACTGTTTACGATATTGTATTGTGTATAGGTAGTTTTTAACTCCACGGCGGTTGTTGTCTGATAGCGAACAATGTGTGTACCAAGTTTAGTTGAAATTGGTCCATTGTTTTAGTAGGAGATGTGGAAAAATAGCACAAGATGTAGAACTTTTCGGAAAGTTCATTGTTCATGACGTCTTATCTCCTGAAACATGTTTCGTTCTATGATGTAAATTTGAAAGTACATTGAGTCGTATATGTATCCAATGTCTGAAAAATATGTCGTGAACGATGTTAGTAGTAATGACGTAATAAATCGAAACCTCATGTGTGATGATGCGGTTTTTCATGAACCAAATTGTCATATCTCGTGAATTACATGTAGAAGTGCGATTTAATATCGAAGGAACATTCAGTGTTATGTATGTGTACTGTCTGTAAATTGTCTCGCGAATACAATTTACAGTGCAGAAGTAATAACTTGTAAAGTTATGCCAAATGACATAGATGTGCATTATGAACTTCGCAAAAATAGTAAGCGATAAACGTTTTTCCTTTCATTTTGGTGGGGTTGTCAGCAAGAAACGTTTCGTAAAGATTTGAAATTATATCCAAAGTTTAATGGAAGTCGCCAAGAATTCTTATTGTCAAACAGTTGACGAATAAAATCACGTTATCACGCGCCGAAAGATGGGACAGTTTTCGTTGTTTAAGACGTGAAATCGTCCGAACTGTTTATCGTAGGTGGTTTTTGCAAGCATAGCAAATGATTCTGACTTGAAAGAATATTTGTATCAAATTTGGTTGAAATCGGTCCTTTAGGAGCAGATGTAGAATATTATCGCATGATGCGGCCGTTTTTAATGACTATCATCGTTTATGACCTCATATCTACTTACGTATGTGTCGTAAGTGGTTCTTACCCCGACAGCCATTTCTGCCGGATAGCGGATGGCAAGGAACCCAAGTTTGGGTGAAATCGGTCCAGTACTTTAGGAGGAGACGTGTAACATACAACATACCAACATACAGTCTATTTTATAAGATGTGTAGATATATGAAAGAAATAGCTATATTCTTTATGACTTAATGTCAAGAATTAAAAAGCTTGATCGCGGTAAATCAAAAGGAGATTAAGCGCAGATTACCCTCTAATATGCGCACCAAAACTGATACAAAACATAATGGCGAGTTAATTTAAAATTACTTAATTTGTTTACATTATTCTCCCCCCCCCTCCCGAAAATATATGTTTACTACTGGTCCTTAGCGTAAGGTAGTTTATATACTCTGTAAATATACGGACAGATGGTCTCAGTAATATAGTTCTGAAGTTCACAAACATATAAATACATTTTTCTCTCCTTTCGCGCATTCTTTTGTGCAAATCCAACCATCGTAGTTGTCTTACCCAAACTATAACGATACGAACGTATCACTAATCGCTTTGTAGTACGACTCAATGATCATCAATGTAGTAGCTGTCTCGTTCAAAGTAATGAAGACGCGAATGGTTAGTGAATTACGCACAGTCCTATATTTTTTGCTTTAGAGCTTATGTTCATGAAACGTCTCCTCCCGGTGTAGCAGTCACTACGTTTACATGCAACACATCTTCCGGAAGACGAAAACCGATTTTCGAAAACCGTTTTTCGCTGTCGTGTTTACATGGCATAGCTTGAATCGGATTTCCTAGCTCACTTAACATGGCGGCTGGAAAATAGCTGATTCAATTCCTTATTTAGTCCGCACATCGCTTATTTTTCTTTATTTAAATACATAGATTTATGTTCACTCTAATATTTATACTTTTATTTATCATTAGAAAATATCACTCTATCCATATGTGCCGAAAATTCTTAACAAGAAAACACGATGTGACAAGCCAAGAACGCTTCAAAAACGGTTGCGTTTACAAGGGCACGAAAATCGATTGTGGAACTGAAAACCGCTTTAGAGAAGCGGATTTCCAGAATCGATTTCGGAGTGTTTAAATGACCAACCAAAAGCGGAATTGAAAAATCGGTTTACGAAATCCGGTTTTGGGAGCCCGTGTAAACGGGGTGAGTGAAAAGCGCCTCTGCAGTCTTGTCACCACTCGTTCCAGTATCATGCCTGATACGTTTGTGGGCTTCTTTGGAGAGCCCTTTCCCGTGTAGCACACAAAATAACAGATTTCCGGAAAAAAAATTAGCAGAGCACGGTTTTAAATATCAATTACGTAGTTTCGCAGATTCACATCACTGTGAGCTGTTAGAGTGAAAATCTAATATGGGCGTATTTTAATGGTTCTCAGCTGCGCCATGGTGAAGTTTCATCAACGAAAGGTATTGCAGCTAAAACGTGTAAATTAGTAGATAATTTAGCAGGAAAGAATCCTTGAGTGGGATTATTTGAAATCGGAAGTGCCGGGGGGTGAGAGCGGGCTGTGAGAAGGCTTGCGCAGTCGATGGCTCAGCTGGCTGACTGGCTGAGCTGAGCTGCCTTCACTGCACGCGGGGGAGGATTCACAGAACCGCGTCAGTCTTGCCACTGCTCGCCCTCACTTTATCCAGGAAGTCGCAGTAGTACAAAGGCGTCCTCAGGGAGCCACATTTCATTCTCTCTTTACATGCAAGGAAACTTTCTTCTTATTTAAGCGCTCACAGTTTATTCCTGGAAGAACCGAATGATCCGCTTTCTAGTTACTGAGGCGCTCCGTAAGTTCCGCAAAGAAGAAAACAACTCGTGCCGTGCCCTGCCTTCGCACGGATTTAATTAAACATCTATCTCTGGACGACGAATCTGGCGTAGCGTATTCTGTTTGCAGGCCACGAATCTAATTCAGAAGAAAACCTTGGGTATTTCATCACTTTCATTTACCTTATATGACGAACGCAGCACAAGGTAGGAAAGTTGTCCGCAGACGTGAATATGACGTGTTTCACACAGGAATGGCGATATGAGTGACATCATATGGAAATTAAGTCTTATTGAATCCATCATTTGTGGTGGAAACGGGAAAGCGGCTGGTCAAGAGTCTGAAGGAACTGAGATACCAACAGCCGAATGTATAATAAAATATTTATTCTAGCACAACCACTTTCGGCATTCCACTATGCCATCTCTTAGAGACAGAAGTCCACGAATCCAGTTTTAGTATCCCTACTTCTGGATATTATGCTCCGATGTAGGGACCTGAAGATGACATAGTGGAACGCCGAAACTGGTTGTGATATAAATAAATATTTTATTATACCTACGGCTGTTGATATCTCAGTTCCTTCAGACTCATATGGTAATGGTTGGAGCTCATCTTTATGCAAGCAATACTTTTATTTTGTGTATTAATATTGTAGGCAAGATAAGAGTGTATGTCCGCCTGAGCGCTTCATCATGTTGACAGAAATTGCACAAATAAAAATGTTCAAATGTTTGTTAAGCTTAAGGGACTTAACTAAGGGGTCATCAGTCCCTAAAAGCGTTTGATTGTGTTGATCACAAAATATTGTTGCAGAAGTTGGAACATTATGGAATACGGGGAGTAGCCCGCAACTGGTTCACCTCTTACTTTAATAACAGACAACAGAAGGTAATTCTCCGCAGTGTAGAAAATAGCTATGACGTGCAATCCCAATGGGGCACAATTAAGTATGGGGTGCCCCAGGGGTCTGTTTTGGGACCATTTCTGTTTCTTATTTATATAAATGATATGCCTTCGAGTATAACAGGTGACTGTAAAATATTTTTGTTTGCTGATGATACCAGCTTGGTAGTGAAGGATGTTGCTCGTAATATTGACACAATAACAAATAATGCAGTTCAAGAGATAAGTTCATGGCTTGTAGAAAACAAGTTGATGTTAAATCACAGTAAAACTCAGTTTTTACACTTTCTAACACATAATTTGACGAAATCTGACATTCTGATTACACATAATGGGCATGTGATAAGTGAGACTGAACAGTTCAAATTTCTAGGTGTTCATATAGACAGTAAGCTGTCATGGAAAGCCCATGTTCAGAATCTTGTTCCAAAACTAAATTCTGCTATATTTACCATTAGAACAATATCTGAGATAAGTGATTTTTCAACACGAAAAGTAGTCTATTACGCTTACTTTCACTCACTTATGACGTACGGCATTGTTTTTTGGAGTAACTCGCCTGATGCAAAAAGGATATTTCTGGCTCAAAAACGGGTGGTTCGAGCAATATGTGGTGTAAGTTCGCGAACGTCATGTCGACCCCTTTTCAGTAGTCTGGGAATTTTGACTCTGGCGTCACAATACGTTTTTCCTTTAATGTCGTTTGTTGTTAATAATATCAGCTTATTCCCACGAGTTAGTGGCTTTCACTCGGTGAATACTAGACAGAAGTCGAATCTGCATTTGCATCACACCACCATAACACTTGTGCAGAATGGGGTACAATATTCTGCGGCATCCATTTTCAATAAGCTGCCACAAGAACTAAAGATTCTTAGCACTAATCCACACGCTTTCAAATCTAAATTGAAGAGTTACCTCATGGCTCACTCCTTTTATTCTGTCGAGGAACTCCTAGAAAAGTTAAACAATTAAGCTAATTCATTTTTTTTCTTTATTGATTCTTTTCACTTTGTCTTAAGATTGTTGTGTGCAAAAGACTACTTAAAAATTTTCTATTACCTTTCTTGAGTAACAATTAATGTACTGACTTGTTCCATGACCATGGAGTCACACTCCTCAATTGGGTCCTATGGAACAGAAAAAAAGAAAAAAAAAGAAAAAAAAGTTACAAACTACGTATGAACTACCTTATACTAAAGACGACATAAACATCCATACCCGAGGGGTCATTCAAACCCCCGACGGGGAACGACCTCGCACATCGTAGCATAGCGCTTCAATGCGCTAAGCCGGTCCGCCGCGGCCACAAATAAAAGATGCAGATCTACATTTCAAGCCCTGGTAACATCATTATGAAACCTGGTTCACACTAAAATGCGTATTGAGATTAATTCCCAGATCCCAAGGATTTAGAACTTCCTATCTTTATTTATAAAGCAGAGTGCCCGTAAGTTTGTGTGTTAGTGTGACATACAAATCTACAGATTTTTTCAAATATTGATGAAATTTTGTACACTTAAACTTCAATTCACGAGGACGGTCGCGGTAAGTGTAAGAATTACGCACGATACATAGTTCACAAGATATGACGTCATAAACAATGAGATGCGCGAAGAAACTGCTGCTTTTAGCGAAAATGTTGCTCATTTTCTCGTAAACGACTGGACCGATTACAACCAAATTTGGTAAACACATTCAAATGTTCAAATGTTTGTATAGTTTATAGGACTTAACTACGGGGTCATCAGTCCATAAACTTACAAACTACTTATGAACTACTTACGAACTAGGACGGCACAAATATCCATGCCCGAGGGGGGATTCGAACCCCCGACCGTAGTGGCCGTGCAGACCGTGACTGGAGCGCCTCAGTCCCATCGGCCACCGCGGCCGGCAAACACATTCCTTACCGTGAAATAACAATTGCTGTAGGGTTAAGAATCACATACGACACGTGGTTCAGAAGATATGACGTCATAAACAATAGAAATCGCAAAATACTGCCACATAATGTGGCGAGACTTTCTAATCACGCTATATAAGAATGAGAGTACTTAGCGACTTGCAACAAATTTTAAACATAATGTAAATCCTTCATTAAACTTTCTCTCGCTGACAAACATAGCAAAATGATGAAAAGAAAACCAGTTTCTCGTTTACTACTTTTCCGGTGTTTATGGACTAAAACGACTGTTTTTGGTATGACGTAACAATTTATAATTTCTACACTACAAATTGTAGCCGCAGTAAATTGTACAGAGTCTATACACGCATATAGTTGAGTGTACCTTCTAAATTGTATCACAGTGAGACACGTTGTTCAGGAGATATGAGTACATAAACAACGTTTCGCTGTTCCTGGACGAAAACTACGGCTTTCGGTATGATGTTACAATTTATAATTTCTACACTACAAATTGTAGGAGCAGAAGTTTTTACAGACAGTATACACGCATATAGTTGAGTGTATCTTCTAAATTATATCACAGTATGACACTTAGTTCATGAGATATGTGCACATAGACAATAACGTTCATGGAAAACCGCACCCTCACACATCAAGTTTTAATCTATTACTTCGTTACTACTAATTGTATTCCCAAGAGATTTTACAGACATACAGCACTTATACATTGAATAAATACCTGAAAAATGGCAGGAATGAATAAATAAATAAATATCCGGGAAACGCTAGTACCCTTCATTTGTCACTCGATATGTCTTACAGCTTAATACCTGTATCCGAAATCTTTGTCTAAATATTATACAATCAAACGTTACGATGCCTCCTGGTTATTTCCAGGTACACAACCACCTTCCATGATTAGTAAAACAAGTGTTATTGACAATTAAAGTATGTACTTAGTGAAACAGAGGATTTCCTCCTCAATTATTTACCACCATTCGATATTCACCCACTTTTTTTTGAACTCTTCCATTTCGTTCTCTCGAACTTCAGATCTTCATAAGAGTCAAGCTTTCTTCTAACTTAACTATCTGAATAATTTCTTTTGTCTTATCATACATTCTTTTGATTTCCTTATCATTCACACATAAACTCTTAGCAATGTGGTAAGTATTGGCTTCTTGACTATTTTGGATATAATAATGGGTTGACTATGATGTGCATACTAGATATTGTTATTTTCTTTTCAATATTAGATCTTCTCCAGCATTACCCCAATTGAATTTGTACTTATAAATCTGTATTCACGTAACAATAAATCATGTTCATCTTGCTTCCGAACTGCACCTACTCCCATTATGATTAAAATCAACTTATCCATTTCCCTACTCAATTTTTTTTAACGTACTTATCATTTCAAGACATTCAACATACATTCGTAGAATACTAGTTTCTTTTTCACGACGACGAAAACCTCAAAATTATCCCGTTCTAAGATCCTAATGGCGGACTGGTGGAATAGGACCAGAATCATTCAACATGACAGAAGTGCAGCCCTTCCGCAGATTGCTGCAGATTAGAATGTGGGGCCATTTACAATTGCGAGTGTCTGAAACATGGAACGAAATAACATCGTTATGGGGTTTCTGAGGCGATGGCGCACCATTGTACCATTTCTCACTATGAGGCAAAAAGGATTACACCTCGAATCTGCCTATCGACTATAGCCTGGTCAGACGAATCTTGTTTGCAGTTGTATTGAGCGGGGTATGAAGACAACCTCCGTGGGCCTTGCATCTCAGCAGGAGACTAAGCTTGTGAGGCTCTCTAGTGATGTAGGTCGTATGCAGTTGAAGTGACATGGGACCCCTGACACGTATAGATGCAACTCTGACTGGTGCCACGCACGTACGCAATCTGGTGAACCACCCGAATCCATTCATGTCCATTGTGTATTACGATGGACTTCGTAAATGCCAGTAAGACAATGCGATATCACACATGTCCTGAATTGTTACAGGGTGGCTCCAGAAACTTCAGATCCTCCGATGACCGGCAGACTACCCTGACATGAACAATATTGAGCACATCTGGGATGATTAAATACGTGTAGTTCTGTAAAGATCTCCACCCCTCATACCCTTACGAATTTACGGACAGCTCCAGGGCTGCTTCAGACATTAATCTAATAGATGACATTTCGTGTTGCGGCACTTTTGTGTTCAAATGTTTGTAGCTTATGGAGACTTCACTGCGGGGTCATCAGTCCCTAAATTACAAAGTACTTATGAACCACCTTATATTAAGACGCCACAAACATCCATGCCCGAAGGTGGATTCGAGCCTCCGATGGGGAACGGCCTCGCGCATTGTAGCATAGCGCCTCAATGCGCTCGGCCGCTCCATTACGGCTGCGTACAGTTTCGTGCTCACGGGCGCTCTGTACGATGTAAGACACGGGTATAAATTTTCTTTGCTCTTAAGTGTAGTTTCCCCATGTCTAGAGCCGTTCGCAGTAACTTTGCGGAAACGCTTCTTTGGGTGAAGTTATAAGGCCGGATCAGTAAATCATCCAGACTATTTACCCATGCAACAACTGAAAAACCTGATGCCTCTCTTCAGGAACCAAACTTTTATTCGGCCTCTTTAAAGACACCACTCCGCTGTAATTGCACCTACCTTAGGCTATTTGTGTCCTGCTAGTGTTTATAATTAATAATTCAACTTCTCTCGTAGGATTTATATTTGAAATAAGCTGTTCTTCAGCGTTTTTACAAGTATTTTGATGTTATCTATTTTCATTTATTGTCAGAGTTTATAAATATATTTTTCATGTTAATACTTACTGGCGCTTGGAAACTATTGTGATTTTTTGGTCGCATGTTAAAATAATTTCCGTTTTCACTGATCAAAGTTACCTTTGAGACTATTTGGTTTCAGGTTGGTGCGTTTGTTTCGTTTTATTTTTATTGTTTCCGTCATCAGACACTTACAAAGCAGTTACTTATTTTCCTTTCTTCTTCATTTAGTAGTGTCGTCAGGTTACCCGCGTGTGTGTGTTTTTGTCAAAGGTTTGTGGAAGAATTAATATGTATGTTTTTCTAGGCTTTCGTTTACTACTATCTTCTCAGTTCAGGCGCTCCAAACCTGCACGTTCGTCCAGACGTATGGCAGAACACACCTGAGTTACACGCAATTTCACGTTTTTGGTAGTCATCTGTGTTTCTTTGTAAAAGGATGTAGTATTTTATCCTCAAGTAGAAGTTACGCAGTTTTCAATCTAATGAACAAGTACGTTTTTTCCTTACTAAACGACTGATCAAACGATATCCAATACACTGAATATAAGAAAAAACGTTGAATTTTTAGGTCTCCATATATATTTATTGTTAAGTGCTTTTGTGGGCTTCTCATAACATTTCTACGAAACAGATAAGACATCTGTTCTATTGACAGAACATGGATTATTTTACTCCTCATGCAATCTCTTCATATATCACTCAGCAATCAAATATGTTAGAAACTACTGTTACTTGTGGTTACTTGCAGTTATATCCGTGTAGACAACCCACACATTGACATATAGAGGTAATGTTATATCTCCTCTTCTCAGAGAGCGTGGATATTGAGTTCACTCCATTATCTGGAAAGCTGTACTTGTTTCTAATGTCATGAGCACGAAGCATTGGCATGTTGGGGAAGGACTGAACGCGTGGGCTCTGGTGTTCTTAGAAGCTGCTGCAGCTGAGCCCACTTGCCCATTGTGTTTGTTTCGAAGTTCTTTGTGTGCTGCGAGTTACCGCGAAACGTCGAAAGGATGCAGTGGGCAGAAATGCAGTGTTCCCTGAATATCTCCCAGTACTAGCCGCGTCGCTCTGCTTGTGTACTGACAGTTACCAGGAAAAGGTGTACACACACTGGACCCTTTTAGTGAACCCAATGACGTCATAATGACGTAAGGATTGTTTGTTAACGCTGCAAAACTATCACAAACTGTTCTTTTTCACTGGCATATTTTACTACTTTTATTTCCACTAGCAGACTCCGAGCAGAAATCATGGGAAGACTTTGGAAATAAGCTAGAAACTCTGGGTCAAGCCGCGGGAAAACCATTTTGGAGCCTAATTAGCAATCTGCAAAAGGGAGGGAAACAAGAATTAACAAGTGTTTTGCACAGGTCAGGAAAGCTGCTAGTTAATCCTGTGGATGCCTTGAGCAGATGGAGGGAATATTTTGAATAATTGCTCAATGTGGGTGAAACGTTCAATGATGTGTCACATTTTCAGATAGAATGGGATAGGAACGACGATGGAAACAGGATCTCATTTGAGGAAGTTGAGAAAATGGTAAGTAGATTACGGTGCAATAAAGCGACTGGGGTGGATGAAATTAAGCCGGAACTCGTCAAATACAGTGGAATATCAGGTCTCAAATGGTTACACAGGATAACTGAGAAGGCGTGGGAAACGGCACAGGTTCCTTCTCACTGCGGTAAACACGCCAATTTTCAAACATGGAAAAAGAAAAGATTGTGACAACTATCGAGGTACCTCTTTAATTAGCGTTGTAGGCAAAATATTCTCAGGTATTGTTGAAAGAAGAGTGCGAGTATTACTTGAGCACAAGTTAGATAAAAATCTGTGTGGGTTTAGGCCTCTTAGAGGCTGTCAGGACAAGATCTTTAGTTTACGGCAGGTAATGGAAAAGTGCTATGATTGGAACAGGAAATTGTATCTATGTTTCATAGATCTAGAAAAGGCTTATGACCGTGTCCCTAGGAGGAAGCTACTGTCAGTTCTACAAGATTATGGTATAGGAGGCAAACTTCTGCAAGCAATTAAAGGTCTTTACGTAGACTGTCAGGCAGCAGTTAGAATAGATGGCAAATTAAGCTCATGGTTCGGAGTAGTTTCAGGGGTAAGACAAGGCTGTAACCTGTCACCGCTATTCTTTATACTATTCATGGATCATATGTTTAAAACAGTAGACTGGCAGGGAGGGATTAAAATAGGTAAAAACAAAATAAACAGTCTCGCATATGCGGATGACTTAGTTGTAATGGCCGATTCGATTGAAAGATTGCAAACTAATATTTCAGTGCTCGATCAGAGGTGCAAGGATTATGATATGGAGATCAGCATCTCCAAAACGAAAGTAATGTCTGTGGGAAAGAGATTTAAACAGATTGAGTGCCAAATAGGAGGAACAACGTTAGAACAGGTGGACAGTTTCAAGTACCTGGGATGTACTTTCTCACAGGATGGCAACATAGTCAAAGAACTGGAATCCAGGTGCAGCAAAGCTAATGCAGTGATTGCTCAACTAAGATCTACTTTCTTGTGGAAGAAGGAAGTAAGTACCAAGACTAAGTTAGCAGTGCACCGCTCTATCTTTCGACCAACTTTGTTTTGTGGGAGTGAAAGTTGGGTGGATACAGATTACCTTATTCATAAGGTAGAGGTTACAGATATGAAAGTAGCAAGAATGATTGCAGGTACTAATAGATGGGAACAATGGCAGGAGGGTGTCCATAATGAGGAAATCAAAGAAAAACTGGGAATGGACACCACAGACTAAGCAATTAGAGCGAACAGGCTGAGATGGTGAGGCCATGTTACACGCATGGGAGAAGCAATGTTACCTAAGAGGCTCATGAGCTCGGCAGCGGAGTGTAAGAGGGGGTAGACCAAGAAGAAAGTACTTAGATTCGGTGCAGAATGATTTTGAAGTAAAAGGCATAACATCAGACGAGGCATCAATGTTAGCATCGAATAGGGGATCATGGAGGAATTTTATTAGAGGTACTATGCTCCAGACTGAACGCTGAAAGGCATAATCAGTCTCTAATGATGATGATGATATTTCCAATTTCTTGATATTTTCTTAGCGTTTGCTCAGTTCGTATAGGCTTAACGGATACTGATTTTCATACTTGCAAGGATACCACAAGGGTATCAGATTCATGTAAATTTTTATATATACAATGTGCGAAGTTCAGACCTCAAATAGTAATGAGCGAAAGCTATTCGATCCAACATTAAGAAAATTTTAATAAAATTTCGAAATTTTGCAAGTACATTTAAATGCCAGTTTTTGTGTTTATTATTCTAATTATCGGCAAGCTCATTTGGTAGCGGTGTAGACTGTCCATCAAGGTAGAAATAGATGTTGTGGTCCGAATCCTTTCATAAATTTTTTTCCATTGTGTTCGAAACCTTCAACGATTTATATATAAAATTCATCAAATATATGGTAATTAACACACATGCGATCGTTAATTTTATGGATAAATGCGCCCATTTTGTAAAAGGTGTTTGACAATGATGACTTCAAATGAAAGTAGAAATAATTGAAAAGTATTGCAGGTTAATTATTTGGGGAAATCAGAAACACTGTACTTGGGAATTTTTTGTTTATTTAATATCACGGATGTGGTATCAAATATGCCAGGGTGGTAAGTATCGTAAAGACGAGGTAAGGAATACGTTTCATCGAATGGAGCACATCGTAAAAATGATGCATATTTACAGCCGCAGGTTTTTATTCATCAACTGGAAAGTAAACTTTTTTACGTTCATAAAGTTTTTTTTCCCACAAAGTTTATGCTCGACGATTCCAGCAAACATTGCTAAATCATTGAATGTAGAGTTATAATTCCCTTCTATTACTAATTTCACGTCCTCGTTCAGTCGGTAGACACAATAAAAAAGAAACAAAAAAAATTGTCTTACAAGAACTTGATTGATAATCGATAACGCTACCAAATGAACTACACCCACAAATGAAATAATTTGCGTCATAGCAGGTATTTAAATGTGCTTGCAAAACTTCAAAGCCAATTTTCTTGTTCATTTTAGAGTTGCATGGAATGGCTTCGGCTGATAACTATTTAAGGTGAGACTTCAGGTTCCATAAATATACGAACAATAACAAGTGATACCATTGTGGTCATCTCGATAGTACACCGCAAAATGAGCCATAAATTCAACAATTCAATCTTCGTACAGTAATGCATATTCGCAATTATTCGTTACCCATCCTTGTGTTGCAAAATCAGTGACCAACAACACAAACGAATGAAGCAAACAAAGCAAGTACCTGAATAAAACATTTTCATTTCGTTGACATCAGAAAACTTTAATTTTATTAATGTCTAATATTTTGAAAATGAACTGTGCTTCATCCCAATGTAAATATATTCTGTATTCCGAAAAACTACTGAGAGCTGTTAAAGATTTTAAGTAACACATCATTAGAATTTTTCACGGTTGCGTTTATTATGCCACAAAACAATGTACCAGATGATCAAAAAGTCAGTATAAATTTGAAAACTTAATAAATCACGGAGTAATATAGATAGAGAGATAAAAATTGACACACATGCTTGGAATGACATAGGGTTTTATTAGAACAAACAAACAAACAAAAAGTTCAAAAATGTCCTTTAGATGGCGCTTTATCTGATCAGAAAAGCAACAATTAGCAAAATAAATTAAGACGAAACAAAGATTATGCTCTTCACAGGAAATGCTCAATATGTTCATCATCATTCCTCAACAATAGCTGTAGTCGAGGAATAATGTTGTGAACAGCACTGTAAAGCATTTCCGGAGTTATGGTAAGGCATTGGCGTCGGATGTTGTCTTTCAGCATCGCTAGAGATGTCGGTCGATCACGATACACTTGCGACTTCAGGTAACCGCAAAGTCAATAATCGCACGGACTGAGGTCTGGGGACCTCGGAAGCTAAGCGTGACGAAAGTGGCGGCTGAGTACACGATCATCACCAAACGACGCGCGCAAGAGATCTTTCACGCGTCTAGCAATACTTTTATTTTGTTTCTAATAAAACTCCATGTAATTCCAAGCATGTGTGTCAATTTTTACCTCTCTATCTACATTATTCCGTGATTTATTAAGTTTTCAAATTTATACGAGTTTTTGATCACCCGGTAGATAGGAGACGGTAATATAGACACAATGTAATGAATAGAGCGTGGAGAGGAATGCAACATGCATAACGGTAGACAACAATGTTTGTCGGTATTTTCAACTTAACGGATTAGTTGCGACCACCTCTGGCAACAGTACAGGCCTGACAACTACGGGACATGTTGCGAATGATGTTGTCAATCTCATGTTGGGGGCAGTATTCTTCTGAAAGAGTTGTTCTGAGGTGTTGCAGAGTTGGTGTTAGATTCCAAACTGATGCAGTCCCTCTCCCAAGTGCGCTCCACACCTGCACGTGCAAGCGTCCAGACCGCACCATTTGTGCAACACTTGCCTTGCTAAGAAGACTTCAACCACCTGTGCTCTGTGAACTATTGCATCATCGTCTGTCAGTAAGGCGGTTGGACCTTCAGTACGCCGCAGCAACCGCACACGATTGATTTGATTTGATTTGATTTTTCCAGGGAAGCCAAAACAGTCTTGGTCCAACCCGCCACTGCCCGCACCGAAACTACGTTTATTGTGCGGTACCGCTCCCTTTATATCTAGTAAAGCCAACCAATGCCCTTGAACAGAGCAAGGAGTCCCTTTACCAGTTCTTTATTAGACACTATTTCTTCGGGTCTGCCTGCCCTAAATGTTCTGTGCCTTTTACTCTCCAATGCAATGCATTCGAAGATTAGATGTGATGCAGTTTCATCACCGTCATCACAGATCCTACATTTAGGGTCTTCTGTTATTCCCATTGCATGTAGGTAACCGCACACGAGGTCGCGGGATCTCGTCACAAGGTGTGCGAGTGAGAACGGTTCCTGTGGGGGAGCCAGCTCTGTAGGCTGCTCTGTGGCAGCTTTTGCGTTGCATTCTCGAGTTTGGTGCTGTCGCTGAGTAGGCAGCTCAAGTGCCCCAACTGTGTAAAGGGTTGCCGCTCCACTAGGCGAAGGCGTCTGACATGGTAGTCGCTGTATGCTGTTCGAAATGCCATCTGCCGTTTTTTTAAGGGACTAAACGCCAAAGTTTATCAGTCCCTTGTTCCATGTGTAAAGAGTTAAGGGATGATAGCTAAAATGGCGTATAAGACTACGTGATAGCCATCTTCCGTGCGAGACACGACTGTAATGACATCTGTTTACAGGGTTTTTTTTTTTTTTTTTTAAATTATATTATAAATTCGATACAGGTCGTAGAAACGTCACCCACTCGGTGACAGGATTCTTTCGTGTATGCCGCAGAGTTGTTGCTGAGAAGATCGTACACATCCCCAAGCAGTTTCGAGCCTGTCTCATGAGAGTTCCATATTCCTGGCACCCGGATAGAGGTTTAATTCTATATTGGTGCTTATGGCGTGGGTTCAGATATCATAACGATGACAGCAATGAGTCGCAAATATTTTCATTTATTGTGGCAGATCTGCATTTCAGTCCCTGTATGACTGTTATGAATACTAAAAAAACAAAGAACTACGTACAATTAAGTAGCATAGATGCTTGCCGTGTTACATACAAGTTTGAGCCGTGCCGGCGCGTTTTATGTGTAAAGCGCCACTTTGTTCGCTATAGTCTTGTCTTTCGAAACGGTGGCTGATAGCGCGATTACAGATTGGTGTCAATTTATTAACATTAGTCTTAACGGTTCGTTGAGCGCGTGGTGTCGTCCTGGTGTAAGTTTCGTGGCGCGTGTACATCGATTCTGTTTACTTCTACACGGTGGTCCGAAATACCCGTTACAAACTTCTAGGACTTGTAGAGGACAGGAACCGCCACGGCGGATTAGCCGTGCGCACTGGGGCGCCGCGCTGTGGAGCGCGCGGGCCCCCTCGGGCATGGGTGTTTGTATTGTCCTCAGTTTAGTTTACCTTAGTTTAAGTAGTTTTTATGCTACGGAATAATGAACAAGTTGTTGAGTTCGATAGATCTACAAACATTTGAACATTTTGAACAGGAACTCATGTCCGCAAACATATCGTTTCCGTTCCACGAAGGTTTCAATGCAGATGATTATCTCATCCATTCCTACTTGAGAAATGTAGTTAGGCGTGACCCAAAACATCTTTTGCAATCAGTTTGAAAAGAATACTGAAATTCTCCATTATTTCTTACGCATTGTATTTACAACTTACGCTTTTGGTTTACATTAGCCGACAACAACAAGAACCCAGCATTTACGGCACGAACGTACTGATGCATTACAACAGCGGCTCGATGTGGCGACCACCAACTAAATTTTATTGCAACAAAACAATAAACCATTCAAATAGGCAACACCCGTAGGACCAATTGTAGCGCAATGGAGATTGTTTTCTCTGTCCCTAAGCAGTCGTTGACGACTTACACATTTGAATTGAAACTGTCGTAAAACGGAAACGATACGTTTCCGGACATGGGTTCCCAATCAAAATGTTATGTACTCACTACTCTATACAAGTCCTAAAAGTTTGTAGTGGGAATTTCCGACCATCTTTACTCGCACGAAGTGATGAGTGCTATCGACAAGGGTTCTCAAGTTGATTCCGTATTTCTTGATTTCCAGAAGGATTTTGACACCGTACCTCACAGACGGCTTTTAATCAAATTGCGTGGTTATGGTATATCGTGCTAAATTACCGACTGGTTAGGGGATTTCCTGTCAGAGAGGAGACAGTTTGTAGTAATCGATGCTAAGGCATCGACTGAAACAGAGGTGATATCCGGCGTTCCACAGGGTGGTGTTATTGGACCTCTGCTGTTCCTTATTTACATAAACGATTTGGGAAAAAAATGTATGCAGTTCTCTTATGTTGTTTGCACATGACGCCGTCATTTACCGTCTAGTAAAATCAGCTGAAGATCGAAACCAACTGAGAACGATCTAAATATCACTATGGTGTAAAAATTGGCAATTGACTCTAAATAATGAGAAGTGTGAAATCGTCTACATGAGTATAAAATGAAATCCGTTAAACTTTGTTTACAAGATAAATGAGTCAAAAAACCATAAACTTCACTAAATACCATTACTTCAGACAAACTGGAAAGAACATGTAGCTAATGTCGTGGTAAAGGCGAACCAGAATCCGCGTTTTATTAGCAGAACCCTTAAAACATGCAACAGAACTACTAAAGAAACTGCGTACACTTTGCTTGTCCGTAGTATCTCGAGTATTGTTGCCCAGGATGGGAATCTTATCAGGTGGGTTTGAACGGAGGACATCGAAAGAGTCCAAAGAAGGGCAGCTCGTTTCGTATTGTCCCGAGACAGGGGAGACAACGTTACGAAAATGATACAGGATCTGGGATGGGAATCATTACAACAACGGCGCTTATCGCTGCGGCGTGGGCTACTTACGAACCATTCGCCAACATTCTCCTCCGAATGCGGAAATATATTGTTCACTCATACTTACATAGGTCACGGGGGTCCAATTTACTATGCCACGAGGGCCACGAGGCGTTTTCCCTTGAGTGCATTAAATTTATTGTGTGCTCGCGTTTTTATTTGAATTATATTTACGTTAAATATCTGGTTAGTGTATTATTCCGCCGTGTGAACCGCGTCGCGACAGTCGTCTGTCTTTATTTTCTGATTAGAAGCGACATATAGTATTTTGATTTTCGTCTACACTTTCTCGTCTCAATTTGTAAAGTTATACTGAGATGTCGTGCGTATTGGATTTACATCCGCGTTCTAACAAACAGTTTAGTTTTCCTTTGAACGCATCGCGACTGTAGTTTTTGTTTTTGTTGGCACTGTAATCATGAATAGGGACTGTGACTGCTGTATGCGGATGCAGTCTGAGCTGGTGACACTTCGCTCCCAGCTTCAAGCTGTGTTAACCTCGGTTGCACAGTTGGAAGCTGCGATCGATGGGCGTCGTTGTTGTTGGCCGGCGGTGGGGACCGAACCGACTCCCGTCGTCTCCACCGATCGGCCTGCGGCAGCGACATGCCCTGAAACTGCTAGCAGTGAGGCAGACATCCCACCCGTGGTTGCGTGGGAGATTGCTCCAGTGCGTGGCAGGAGGCGCAAGACATTCCGGGGGACCGATCGTGAGGCCTCCCCTGTTCGTCTTGCGAACAGGTTTGAGGCGCTGTCTGCTCAGGACGACGTTCCTGAGTCGGATGGTGTGTCTCACCCTGTCAACACCCAGCCTGCAAGATCCGGGCTTTCACAGAGGGTGGGTTTACTTGTAGTTGGGAGCTCCAACGTTAGGCGGGTGATGGAGCCCCTTAGAGAGATGGCTGCCAAGGAGGGGAAGAAGGCCAACGTGCACTCCGTGTGCATACCGGGTGGAGTCATTCCAGATGTGGAACGGGTCCTTCCGGATGCCATGAAGGGTACGGGGTGCAGCCAACTGCAGGTGGTGGCTCACGTCGGTACCAATGATGTGTGTCGTTTCGGATCTGAAGAGATCCTCTCAGGTTTCGAGCGGCTAACTGGAGTGGTAAGCTTGCAAGATGAAAGCAGAGCTCACCATCTGCAGCATAGTTGACAGGACCGACTGTGGACCTCTGATACAGAGCCGAGTGGAGGTTCTGAATCAGAGGCTCAGACGGTTCTGCGACCGTGTAGGCTGCAGATTCCTTCACTTGCGCCATCGGGTGGTGGGTTTCCGGGTTCCGCTGAATAGGTCAGGAGTCCACTACACGCAGGAAGCGGCTACACGGGTAGCGGGGGCTGTGTGGCGTGGACTGGGCGGTTTTTTAGGATAAAGAGCTTCGGGGAAATAGAAAATGGGCAATCTCAAAGGGTTCAGGTGGATCACAGGAAAAATGTAGATCCGGAAACTATCGGTATAACAGTGGTAAATTGTCGTAGCTGTGTCGGGAAAGTTCCAGAACTGCAAGCGTTAATAGAAAGCACCGAAACACACATAATTATAGGCAGCGAAAGTTGGCTCAAGCCGGAAATAAGTTCAGAAGAAGTATTTTCAAAAGATCTAACGGTATTCAGAAAGGATAGATTAAACAAAATAGGTGGGGGCGTGTTTGTCGCCGTCAAAAGTAGTATTTCATGTAGCGAAGTTCAAGTTGATAGTTCGTGTGAGCTATTATGGGTAGAGGTTGTACCCGAAAATCGTAAGAAGTTAATAATCGGTTCCTTTTACCGGCCTCCCAACTCTGACGAGACAATAGCAGAAAGGTTCAAAGAAAACCTGAGTCTAATAACAAAAACGTACCCGACTCACACGATAATAGTAGGTGGTGATTTTAATTTACCCTCGATCTGTTGGCGAAATTATATTTTCAAATCAGCAGGTAGGCATAAAACATCGTCCGAAATTGTACTCAACGCATTCTCTGAGAATTACTTCGAACAATTAGTTCATGAGCCAACTAGAATTGTAAATGGATGTGAAAACACACTTGATCTCTTAGCAACAAATAATCCTGAGCTCATAACGAGCATCAAAACGGATACAGGTATTAGTGAACACAGAGCTGTAGTAGCGAAATTGAATATCGAAAGTCCCAAAGTTACCAAAAATAAACGCAAAGTATATTTGTTCAGGAAAGCAGATAGAAACAAAATACATTGCTTCTTGAAAGACAGCTTCCACTCGTTTCTAACACTAAACGTAGGTGTAGACCAGATGTGGCTCAAATTCAAAGAAGTGGTATCGACAGCAATTGAAAGTTTTATACCTAATAAATTAATAAAAGAAGGAGGCGATCCCCCTTGGTACACAAAACAGGTTAGGACACTGTTGCAAAAGCAAAGGAAAAGGCATACTAAATTTAAACGAACACGAAATCCCCAGGATTTGCGATTGTACTCAGAAGCTCGAAATTTAGCGAGGATTTCAATGCGAGATGCCTACAACATTTATCACAACGAAACTCTTTCTCGTAATTTGACTGAAAACTCAAAGAGATTTTGGTCATATGTTAAATATACTCGGGGAAAGTCACAAACAATACCTTCACTACGTGATAGTAATGGCGATCCTGCCGATGACAGCGCTACTAAAGCAGAGTTACTAAACTTAGCTTTTAGAAGCTCATTCACTAAAGAAGACGAAACCAATATTCCAGATTTCGAATTACGAACAGATGCCGTAATGAGTAACATAGAAGTAGATATCATCGGAGTAGTGCAGCAACTAAAATCACTTAATAGGAACAAGTCTTCTGGTCCGGATTGTATACCCATTAGATTTCTATCTGATTATGCTGAAGCGATAGCTCCTTACTTAAGTCGTATACAACCGCTCTCTCATAGAAGGATCTGTACCAAAAGATTGGAAAGTTGCACAGGTCCCACCTATATTCAAGAAAGGCAGTAGGAGTAACCCACTAAACTACAGGCCTATTTCATTGACGTCAATTTGCAGCATGGTTTTGGAACATATCCTGTATTCAAATATTATGAATTATCTCGAACAGAACGATCTATTGACCCAAGGTCAGCACGGATTTAGAAAATATCGTTCATGCGAAACACAACTAGCTCTATATTCACACGAAGTGATGGGTGCTATCGACAAAGGTTCGCAAATCGATTCCGTATTTCTTGATTTCCAGAAAGCTTTTGACACCGTACCTCACAAACGGCTTTTAATCAAATTGCGTGGTTATGGTATATCGCCCCAAATTTGCAATTGGATAGGGGATTTCTTGTCAGAGAGGACACAGTTCGTAGTAATCGATGGTAAGGCACCGACTAAAACAGAGGTGATATCGGGCGTTCCACAGGGTAGTGTTATTGGTCCTCTGTTATTCCTTATTTACATAAACAATTTAGGGGAAATGTAAGTAGCTCTCTTAGGTTGTTTGCAGATGACGCCGTCATTTACCGTCTAGTAAAATCATCTGAAGATCAAAACCAACTGCAGAACGATCTGAATAAGATATCAGTATGGTGTAAAAATTGGCAATTGACTCTAAATAATGAGAAGTGTGAAGTCGTCCACATGAGTACGAAAAGAAATCCGTTAAACTTTGTTTACAACATAAACCAATCAAATGTGAAGGCCGTAAACTCCACAAAATACCTAGGAATCACTATTACTTCAGACTTAAACTGGAAAGAACACGTAGATAATATCGTGGGAAAGGCGAACCAGAGACTGCGTTTTATTGGCAGAACCTTTAAAAGATGCAACAGAACTACTAAAGAAACTGCATACACTGCGCTTGTCCGTCCATTTTTGGAGTATTGCAGCCCAGTGTGGGATCCTTATCAGGTGGGTTTGACGGAGGACATCGAAAGAGTCCAAAGAAGGGCAGCTCGTTTCGTATTGTCACGATACAGGGGAGACAGCGTTACGGAAATGATACAGGATCTGGGATGCGAATCATTACAACAACGGCGCTTATCGCTGAGGCGTGGGTTACTTGCGAAACTCCAATCGCCAACATTCTCCTCCGAATGCGAAAATATATTGTTGACTCCCACTTACATAGGTAGAAATGATCATCAGAATAAAATAAGAGAAATCAGAGCTCGAACAGAGAGATTCAGGTGTTCTTTCTTCCCGCGCGCTATTCGAGAATGGAATGGGAGATAAATAGTATAATTGTGGTTCGATGAACCCTCTGCCAGACACTTAAATGTGATTTGCAGAGTATCCCATGTAGATGTAGATAACCGCCGATGGCGCTTGTTATTTGGTCACTGTCTGATTGACTTGTGGTGTCGTGCAGACGCTGGCGCTGGCCGGTAGGGTTTGGTGGAGTGGCGCTTCGTACGTGGCGGAGGGAGGAAGCAACGTGGCCTAGTTCTCCGCCGGAGCGAGCGAGGCGGTGTGTGTATGGAGCGTGGGCAATACGGATGCAGCGACGAGCGCTGCTGATACGAGTGGGTAGCAATATGGCGCCGCGGGTCCCACCTCAGCCGTAACACGCCTTGGTGGACGGGGCGAGAGGCAGCTACCTCGCTACCGGCTTGTTAACCCGGGCGTGCCGAAGAGGGATACGACGAATTTGGTCACCTAGCTCTCGCGGGGACGTCGCTTGGAAATTCGATACTAGTTCTGCAACTTCTTCTTCTTCTTGCTGTCGTGCAATTGCGACTTGGTATCGGACAGTACCCTGAGTTGGGGGTAGGGAGGGGAGTAGAATTATTTCCTTTGCATCTTTCCTCGTTAAATTGAGGAGGAATCCACGCTTATATTTAAAGCTACGGAAGCGATTCAGGATCTTGTTAAGTTCAGCATCTACTCATCTTCCCAGTAGCCTTTCGCGGGACTGAGGCTACACAGTCCGCGGGGGTAATATCAGAAGCCTAATTTTTATTTTATTTTACCGTATTTTATTGTTATTATTATTTTATTTTTTTGTTGGGGGATTGGTGTTTCATCCTTATGTGCGGTTTGCACTAGGATATTTCAAGGGCACTTTTCCTAATTGTCGTTGCTATCTGTTGGTTTTATTTGGTGTTGGTTTCCTTGCCTGCGGTTCGGTCAGGGGCATTGCTCCGGCTGTATTTCAACCTGGTTCTACGTTACTAATGACCGGTTTCCGAAACAGTAGTTATCTGATTCGTCATAGCTAACTGCGGATTAACTGAACGTTAAGTACAAAATGGGTTCCAGAGACAACAGTTACCGTCACAGCCGTAGTTACCTGTTCGGTTAAAGATAAACCCACGTTGCCCTGGGTTTACCTGCACGTTAACGTTAGTTTTAACTACATCCGCTACGTAGCGCTAGTGGGCTTCCTAATGCAAGTGTTTCAAATGTTTGTGAATCTATAGGAGGAAACTGCGTAGTCATGAGTCCGTAGCTTACAAACTACTTAAACCTAGTTAAGCTAACCTAAGGACAACACACACACACACACACACACACACACACACACATGCCCCAGGGAGGACTCGAACCTCCACGGCGAGCAACGGCGCACTCCGCAGCGAGACGATTTAGACCGTTCGGCTACTTCACCGCGGCCCAAATGCAAGTCCAGAAGTTATTTAACAGTTGTTGTTTGTTTTTATTTGTATGACTGGTTTCGTGTAAATTTCGCACAATTTCAGGAGTTTTAAAGCTGAAGATCGGAAATTCTTTCGTCGTCGTCGTCACCGTCGTCTTCTTCTTCTGATGTTATGGACAGTTCTTCAGAAGAGGAAAACTTAGCTGAACTCGACACTGTTGAAAGACAACGATGCCTTTTTCGTGTTAGAACACAACCATTTGATCTGTATAATAAGAGCGAATTTCGTATGCGTTTCAGACTAAAAAAAAATTGATCAACATGCCGGGTTAAATTTTACATCGCGTTCGTCGGTCGCGAGAGATAATGTTGGCAACGGGTGACGTGTGCATTAGCTGCATCTCCCTCGCGATTGATCAAGTGACATCACAACACTAAGCAACAGTTGCCAACATTATACCTCGCGATCACCGATCTGGATGTCAAATTTTACCATCCGAATTGCAAAACCATGCTCTCATTACAAAAATGTCAATTAAGCATAGAGATACTTCCCTTTGCAATATTCTTCTGCCATACAATTGCCATTTTGATCGATCAATGTTTCAAGTGATTAGTGTTTTTTATTAAATCGTGTGTCACGGATATGTGCATGGGTGGACGTAAATTGATCAGTTTGTGTTGTAAAAAGTAATGTCACAGTCACAGAACAATGGGAAGAGGAAAACAAATTTATAAAACTAGATGTTTAGTAACCCTGTATTCGCTGTTTTTCTCAAATAGAATAAAAATTGTTTCCTCGCTTGTCTCCCATTACTTTCCAAAACAGAAAACTCGTAACGGCTGTACAAACAATATCGCGTCTTCGATTCGCTCTTAATAATAGATAAAATCTTCAAATGTTTGTAAACCTATCGGACCAAACTGCGTGGTCATCAGTCCGTAGCTTACATACTACTTAAACCTAGGTAAACTAACCTAAGGACAACACACACACCCATGCCGCAGGGAGGACTCGAACCTCCACGGCGAGCAACCGCGCTCTCCGCAGCGAGACGCTTTAGACCGCTCGGCTACTCCACCGCGGCGATAATGGATAAAATTCGAGTAATTGCGAGTTTCGTTAGTAGTGGCATCTGTGATCAGTAGAGACGTACTATTAGCATCGACAGAAGGAGTAGTTACTTCACAGTTAACTAACGATCGTTGAAATCAGCTACGAGAAACCCAAGGAATGTATCTGGCGTGTTAAATTATAACATGACGGTAGCTGACGGGACGGTAACTGTAATTTTCTAGAAACCAGGCTTAAGTGTTGCACTACGGTCGGGGGTTCGAATCCCCCCTCGGGCATGGATATTTGTGCCGTCCTTAGTATTAGCTAGTTCGTAATTAGTTTGTAAGTTTAGGGACTGATGACCCCGTAATTAAGTCCCATAAGCTTAACAAACATCAACATCTGCTTAAGTGTTGCATTTGACTGCCTTTCGCTTGCAGTTGAGGACTCACGCTACACGGCACCGGCTCCGTTTGCTTGTGCTTGGGCCACGACTACGGGCGGTTGTCTTGTTCGACGAACAGCCCTCGTCCAAGTTTCTGTAGTCTTAAACGGGTTGGATGTGTGTTAAGCACTTTCATCATCTGTTAGGCTTAAATACTAAGTTTGCCAAGGGACATTTATTATTTACGAGAGGAGATCTTTTGAAATGTCCGGCTCAGACCGGTTGCCCTTTTATTAAGTGTTCATTTTAAAGGATTCGCAGCCTGTAAATGTCTAAATTTCTTAATGCAATTGTTCAGAGTAAAACTACGTAGTCTTGCAGTACATTAAGGTTTAAAGCGTTCTGCAAACTTAAAAAAAACTGCGTGGATCATTTGTTAAGGGAATTATTTATAGGAAATCTAGGCAGTCCTGTTATACTCGAAGGTTTAAAATGGGTAGTGCGAACTGTAAAATATTGCCTCATTGTTAAAGGAATTGTTTCAGTGAACGCAGACAGTCTTGTAATACTTGGAGGTTTAAAAGGGTGACTGCCAACTTAAACATACTGTGTGTCTCAATTGCTAAAGGAAATGTTCATAGCAAACCAGGCACTCCATGGAATACTCGGCTTCTTAAGAGCGTCATTGCGAGCTTTAAAAACTAGTGTGTGTGTCATTTGTTAAAGGAATTGTTAAAGTAAATCCATGCACTGAAGTAATATTTATAGTTAAGTGGCATATTACGCTTACGGAGAAGGGTCGAAAATTTATATAAAATACACTTAGTTCACCCAAGACCGCTAGTTTATTTGCTAGTTATGTCATCATCTTCAGAAAAAATTTGTTTTCAATTTCCTCATATTTTCAATAAAATAAAGATTAACTTGTGAAAATATAATATAAGAAATTGTCAAACGATTAAAATCTGTAGTTAAGTGGCATATTACGCCTATGGAGAGCGATCAAAATTTATATAAAACACACTTACTTCAGCCAACATCATTATTTAATTTGTTGGTTTTTTAACCGGTTTCGATGAACTGAGTCATCATCTTCAGAAACAATTTTTTATAACAATTTTCTCTTATTTTCAATAAAATAAGAGTAACTTGTGACAATGTTCTTTTTCTTATATTTCGTTTTCACAAGTAACTCTTTATTTTATTGAAAATTGGAGAAAATATTTATAAAAATTGTTTCTGAAGATGATGACATAGTTAATCGAAACCGGTTAAAAACTAACAAATAAATAAGCGATCTTCGCTGATGTTATTGTGTTTTATATTATTAAAATGTGCATCGACATCTGTATTGCACATTTAAAAATTGTGTGTTCTTGCCACAAGTAACAAGGAAACTGAAACATTTGATGTACTATTTGATGTTATTGATAGAGCTGAAGCATTGAATTAAAATTTGTGGTGCGGCCGGGAATCGAAACCGGACCTCCATGCTTACTAGGCAGACGTCTTAACCGTTAGACTACCACACCACTAACGATTAAGGCGCCTCGGAATAGTCTATGTACGATTTCCCTCCACAACACAAACTTTAATTCAGCTTCTTTGTTCCAAAGATAATTGCCACTACTGCCAAGGCTCTCCATGCAGCGGAATAGCACCTCAGCAATGGACATGGTGGAACAATCCTGTTATGGTGATATAAATATCAATTAAATACAATGAAAGAATCCCTGAGACGGATTTTCGTCTCAAATATGTCAAAGACATTCAATGCTTCAGCTCTATCAATAATGTCTTTGACATATTTGAGACGAAAATCCGTCTCAGGGATTCTTTCATTGTATTTAATTGATATTTATATCACCATAACAGGATTGTTCCACCATGTCCATTGCTGAGGTGCTATTCCGCTGCATGGAGAGCCTTGGCAGTAGTGGCAATTATCTTTGGAACAAAGAAGCTGAATTAAAGTTTGTGTTGTGGAGGGAAATCGTACATAGACTATTCCGAGGCGCCTTAATCGTTAGTGGTGTGGTAGTCTAACGGTTAAGACGTCTGCCTAGTAAGCATGGAGGTCCGGGTTCGATTCCCGGCCGCACCACAAATTTTAATTCAATGCTTCAGCTCTATCAATAATGTCTTTGACATATTTGAGACGAAAATCCGTCTCAGGGATTCTTTCATTGTATTTAATTGATATTTATATCACCATAACAGGATTGTTCCACCATGTCCATTGCTGAGGTGCTATTCCGCTGCATGGAGAGCCTTGGCAGTAGAGGCAATTATCTTTGGAACAAAGAAGCTGAATTAAAGTTTGTGTTGTGGAGGGAAATCGTACATAGACTATTCCGAGGCGCCTTAATCGTTAGTGGTGTGGTAGTCTAACGGTTAAGACGTCTGCCTAGTAAGCATGGAGGTCCGGGTTCGATTCCCGGCCGCACCACAAATTTTAATTCAATGCTTCAGCTCTATCAATAATGTCTTTGACATATTTGAGACGAAAATCCGTCTCAGGGATTCTTTCATTATATTTAATTGATACTATTTGATGGTTTGAAAGGGTGACTGTGAACTTCAAAAATATTGTGTGTCTCATTTTATAGTAAATCCAGGTAGTATTGTAATACTTGGACGTTCAAAAGACTGATTGATAGGTTTAAAATATTGTGTACTATTAAAGGAATTGTTGATAGTGAAAGTAGGCAGTCCTGTAATACCCAAAGGTTTAAAAGGCGTCACTGGGAACTTACGGTATTGTGTGTGTTGCGACGTCGCTATTCGCTACAAGGGCGGCGGTCCACGCAAGTCGCATTGCAAGTATAAGACGAGAGACAAATCTCTGTATGGTACTTCGGCCGTCGGGGACGCCTGCAGTCTCGATACCTCTTTGCTTAC
Organism: Locusta migratoria; assembly: GCA_026315105.1. Lineage (NCBI taxonomy): Eukaryota > Metazoa > Arthropoda > Insecta > Orthoptera > Acrididae > Locusta > Locusta migratoria. The sequence goes on along the minus strand of CM048744.1, from coordinate 272,228,572 downwards.
TTAGCGCGCCGGCCAATAGGAAGAAGGGGACTCACCTATATATGACGGCGCACCACAGCTGCACAGGACAGTTCTACAGTTCTATCAGTTCTGCAGTTCGACATTTCCACGCAGTTCAACAGTTCGACAGTTACGATACAGCAGTTACATCAACTAGAGGCAGGAGATTACAAGCCGGAACAGTACTATTCCCAGATGTCGTAGTAATACACTGCAGAACTGTATAGTAGCTTGGAAGAAGTTTCTACCACCAAAAGCACATCAAAGTGAAGTGATTATCTCTTTATTTCATGTGGACTAATCAATTCTTATCTACATCTACATAGATACTCTGCAAAAGTGCTTGGCAGAGGGTTCATTAACCACTTTCATAACCTTTCTCAACCGTTCCATTCTCTAATAGCGCGCGGGAAGAAAGAACACCTAAATCGTCCCGTTTTCGATCTGATTTCCATTATTTTATTGGGATGGTCATGTCTTCCTATGTAGGTGGGTGCTAGCAAAATATTTTCACATTCAAGAGTAAAAGTCGGAGATTGAAATTTCGCAAATAGATCTCGCCGCAACGAATAACATCGTTCTTTTAATGATTTCCACCTCAAATCGAGCAACATTTCCGTAACGCTTTCCCCCCTGTAAAGTGATAAAACGAGCTGCGTTTCTCTGAACCTTCTCAATATATTCCGTCAGTTACACCTGGTGAGGGTCCCACACTGGGCAACACTACTCCAGGAGAGGACGCACAAGTGTGATGTAGACAGTCTCTTTGGTGGAGCTGTGGCATCTTCGAAGCGTTCTGCCAGTGAATCGTAGCCTTTGGTTCGCCTTCCCCACAATATTTCTATGTTCTCTAGACTCTAAGTTGTTCGTAATTGTAACTCCTAGGTATTTGGTAGAATTTACGACCTCAAGGTTTGATTGATTTATCGTGTAATTGAAGTACAACGGATTTCTTTTAGTGGTCATGTGTATTACTTCACACTTTTCATTATTTAGTGTTAATTGCCAATTTTCGCACCATGTAGAAAATTTTTCCAAATCGCTTTGCAGTTGCTTTTGATCCTCTGTTGACTTCACTAAGCGATAAACGACAGCATAATCCGCGTACAGACTAAGGGTGCTATTCAGATTGTCTCCTGAATCGTTTATAAACACAAGGAAGAGTAGGGGACCTATAACGCTTCCCTGGGGAACGCCAGATATCACTTCTGTTTTACTCGATGATTTACGAACAATTACTACGAACTGTGTCTTTTCTGACAGGAAATCGTGGATCCAATCGTACAATTGGCGTGAAATTCCATAAGCACGCAGTTTCACTAGAAGCCGCTTATCAGGTACAGAAATCTAGAAATATGGAATCCATTTGAGATCCCTTGTCGATGGCACTTATCACTTTATGTCAATAAAGGGGAAAGCTGCGTTTTACAATATTTTTCTTTTTTTCTTTTTTATTAACGATATTTCATTTGCATAAAATTTTCTAAAACCAATAGCTACATCACTGTGGGTGTCTTAATTAGAACTAAATTTATTATTAGTAATTTTTATTTACTAATTTATATTACAAGCAGTTACAAATGTTGAGAGCTGTATCGCTGAAGTCGTGTGTTCACAAACCATTCATTCGATTGCAATGAAATTTTGGTGAACTGTTTACCGTACGCCCACGAAGATTTCTGGCCCAAAAATAAAAGAGCACGACACATAGCTCAGGAGATATAACGTCATAAATAATGAGAGGCCACCGCATGAGAATACCCATATTTATGCATAAATTATTGGAAAATGTGAGTAGTTAGGGACCTGAAACAAAGTTTCGATATAATTTCGGACGTTTATGAAGCGTTTTGTAACTGACCTCCCCCACTCCTCTTCCCCCCCCCCCCCACTTCACCAGCACAGAAGATGATGAAACGAAAAGAAGTCTACCACTCACAACAGTTTCGCTGTTGATGCCGTAAAACCGTCGCATCGGGCATGATATTCTGATGTTTTAATGGATTACTGCTGTCTTCGCAACATTATTTAGCATATATTATCGATATGTATCACTAAATGTGCCATCAAATTTATATCACCGTACGACACATACTTCAGGACATATCTAATATACAAAAATTAATTTTTGTTTGTTTGTCTTTTCGTTTGTATTTTATGCATGGCCCTGCCGTACATCCAAATGCGATAAAACTTGTTTGCGCTCGCACGAAGGTTATAGGCTTACTAAAATTAACTTCGTATCGTGCAAGGCGGAGTGTGCTTAACAAAGGGTTTCTTACGCATTCACGCTGAAATGGCTGGACGCATATGAATGAAATTTAGTACACAGGTACCTTATACCCTGATTAATACATGGGGTACCTTTCGTAGGCCTACATAGGTGCATGACGAAGGGTACTTTACAACAAACATCCAAATTGTTTGAGTGGCGACCATGAAACACAGCACAAGAAGTTTGTTTTCATGAAGGAGATTTTTATAATCTGCAATCCAGTTCATTTAGCATAGAGGAGAGTACCTTGCGACTCTGAAAAATAAGTGGTAGGAGACGGAAAGAGAGAGGGTAGACGAACAGAGAAAGAGAAGAGGAAGAGAATGAGGAGGGATAAGAGGGGATGAACTGAGAGAGGGGAGATGAGAAAGAGAGAGAGGGGGGAGGAATAGATGCACAGAGAGAGAGAAGAAAAGAGAAGGTGGACAGAGAGGGAAAAGGAAATGAGAGATGGACTAACTTAAGACTGGAATACGTAAGTACCCGGGCGACGACGGGTTTTAAGCTAGTCTCTGTATGTACATCTACACCTACATCTACATACATACTCCGCAATTCACCGTAAGGTGCGTGGCGGAGGGTACACTGTACCACTACTAGGCATTTCCTTTCCTATTCCACTCCCAAATTTAACGCGGAAAAAAGAATGCCTATATGCCTCCGTACGAGCCCTAATTTCTCTTATCTTGTCTTTGTGATCTTTACGCGAAATGTAAGTAGGCGGCAGCAAGATCGTACTACACTCAGCTTCAAATTCCGGCCCTCTAAATTTACTTAACAGAAATTCACGAAAAGAACGTCGTCTTTCTTCCAGCGATCACCAATTTAGTTGCCGGAGCATTTCCGTGACATTCGCGCATTGGTCGAACCTACCGGTAACAAATCTAGCTTCCCGCCTCTGAACCGCCTCTGTCTTCCTTCAAACCGTTCTGCTGCGGGTCCCAAATACTTGAGCAATACTCAAAACGTGGTCGTACAAGCGTTTTATACGCGGTATCCTTTACAGGTGAAGTACATCTTCCCAAAATTCTCCCAATAAACCGAAGTCGGCTGTCTGCCTTACTCACAACTGTCCTTACATGCTCGTTCCATTTCATATCGCTCTGCAATGTTACGCCTAGATATTTGAACGACGCGACAGCATCAAGAAGCTCACTACTAATGCTGTATTCGAACATTATAGGATTGTTTTTTCTACTCATGCGCATCACCTTACATTTTTCTACATTGAGAGCTAGCTGCCATTTTTCGCACCAATTAGAAATTTTGCCTAAGTCAACTTGTATGCTATTACAGTCAGTTACAGACGACACCCTCCCATACACCACAGCATCATCAGCAAACAGCCGCAAATTACAACTTACTCTGTCCATCAGATCATTTATATAGATAGAAAATAATAACGGTCCTATCACACTCCCCTGGGGCACGCCTGACGATACACTCGTCTCTGATGAACACTCGCCGTCGAGAACAACGTACTGCGTTCTATTACTTAGGAAGTCTTCCAGCCAGTCACAAATCTGTGAACCTATTCCATAAGCTCGTATCTTCGTTAGCAGTCTGCAGTGTGGCACCGCGTCGAACGCCTTTTTGAAGTCGAGAAAAACACAATCCGCCTGTTCCCCTTCGTCCATGGCTCGCAAGATGTCATGTGAGAAAAGGGCAAGCTGAGTTTCACATGAACGATCTTTCCTAAACCCGTGCTGATTCATGGAAAGAAGCTTTTCCGTTTCAAGGAAATTTACTATATTCGAAATGAGAATATACTCCAAAATTCTACATGAAACCGATGTCAACGATATTGGCCTGTAATTGTATGGGTCAGTTCTCTTTCCTTTCTTATACACGGGAGTCACCTGCGCTTTTTCCAATCACTAGGAACTTTGCGCTGAATTAAAGATTCGCTATAAATGCAAGCTAAGTAGGGGGCCAATGCCGCAGAATAGTCTTTGTAAAACCGAACTGGTATTCCATCCGGACCAGCAGACTTTTTCGTATTTAGCTCTCTCAGCTGCTTCTCCACACCGGAAATACCTATTGCTATGTCCCCCATTTCGGAATTAGTACGTTGATCAAATGATGGTATATTTGTGCGGTCCTCCTGCGTGAAAGATTTCTTAAATGTTAAATTTAGAACTTCAGCTTTCCGTTTGCTTTCTTCTATTACTGCCCCGGAATGATCAACTAGTGACTGGACAGTGGGCTTTGACCCGCGTATCGATTTTATATAGGACCAGAATTTTTTCGGGTTCTCGGAAAGATCTTTTGCTAAGGTATGGCTGTGATAATTATTGTATGCCTCACGCATCGATCTTTTTATAGACGCACGAATCTCTACTAACTTTTGCCTGTCATCATTTGCGTGTTCTGTTTTGAATGGAGAGTGCAACAGCCTTTGCTTTCTCAGCAGCTTTCTAACATTATTATTATACCACGGTGGATCTTTTCCATCCTTAATCGTCTTTACTGGCACATATTTCACTAACCCTTTATTAACAATGCACTTAAATTTAGTCCACAATTCCTCTACATCCATAGTCCCGGAATTAAACGATGCCCATTAATTTTCTAAGTGCGATCTTAACATTTGCTTGTCGGCTCTTCCCAACAAAAACACGCTCCTAGCCATCTTGATTGGTTTATGAACTTTGGTAAACATCGACGCTGTGACGATATCATGATCACTAATTCCTGTCTCTACACAGACATCGTTAATAAGGTCAAGCCTGTTTGTGGCGATAAGGTCTAGAATATTTCCATTGCCGGTTTAACTGCTCAACACAGTTTTCGGAGAATGTGTCCAAAAGTAGTTCGCAAGACTGCTTGTCTGTACCGCCTGAAATGTAACTAGTGAGGTCCCACTCTATACTCTTAAGGTTGAAGTCACCTCCGACTAATATTACATGGCCCGGATACCTATGCACTACCTGGTGAAGACTTTCCTTGAATGATTCTAAAACTGCTCCAGCAGCACTGGGGGGCCGGTAAAAACACCCAACTATTAACTTTACTTCTTTTAGACCCGTAGACCTGTCAATGTTGTGTTGGTTTATGTGTGTTTGAAAATCTAAAAAACCTTCTACACTGATTGAGCTCAAAATTTGTTACAACGTTGCACTGTAACACAGGAAGGTTTCTAAATACTTATTTACTTAATATATTACACATAAACTATACATATGACAATTTTGCGATTTTTTGTAACAACGTTTCCACATTGTAAAATTTATATAAATTCGTATATGCTACATATATTTGAAAATAGGTATGTAAAAACATGCGCGTAATCAAGTAGTATGTTGTATAAATATTTCAGAGCATTCCGTCAAGAACTTTCGGAGATATTAGATTCTGAACATTAGACTAAACATGTTTCTAACATTTCTAAGACGAGATACTGGGAGGGTAGGCAATGATGAAGAAGGGGAGTAGAGATATTCACGTACTTTTTTAATTGTAACCAAGACTTCAAATACCCACTTTTGTAGTTCAGGCTACAAAACTGACTTAATAGCAGCAGCTTTGAAAAATCTTTTCATCTCCTATTTCACAACCTTAATGGCTGATTTTCAGAAAAATCTGACAGACGCCCTTTTTTTAAAATTCAACCAAGATGCCACATACCAATTTATGTAGGTCTAGCATAAAAATTGACTGCATAACAGCGTATTTTCAAAAAACTTTTCATCCCCTATTTCACCCTCTTAGGGACGGAATATCAAAAAATCGCTTCTTAAAGGATGACAACGGTGTAAGGTGAACACCCTCTGCAAATTGCAAGATTTTTTCATCAGTGGTTTTGACTGGGAAATGATGAGTCATTCATTTAATCAGTCTGTCGGTCAGTCACTCGGAACATTGCCTTTAATTTATACATATTACGCGTTGAAAGATGTTGTGATCTCTCTCAAAGGTGGTCTATGCAGTATCCCTTGTTATATACTGAGTATTACGAAGCGGAGCGCTTACAAAGTCGCTTTCCATGTCTAACGACTGAGAGTATAACCCACTCAACGAATTGATGCACGATGAACATTCCGTCCCCCTTAGTGACAAATAATAGCCATAGGCAACGAAAGGCAAATGATAAATAATAGCCGTTGGCAACGAGTCAGTTTACATGGATGGTCGATTTATTGACAGTGGTTCGTACAAGAACAAAGAAATGTTTAGTTTACAAAGATAATTGATTTATTGACAGTGGTTCGTACAAGAACAAAGAAATGTTTAGTTTACAAAGATAATTGATTTTATTGACAGTGGTTCATACAAGAACAAAGAAATGTTTAGTTTACAAAGATAATTGATTTATTGACAGTGGTTCGTACAAGAACGTATTAATGACAAAACAGGAACTTCCATTAAACTGTTATTTTATAGTAAAAAACCATTCGTTCAAAATATTCAGTCTGATAAGAATGTCCTTCGAATTATAACTGCGTTACATAAAACAACATTCCCGAGTAACTCCCGGGTACCAGATGCTTTTTAATAATGTTTGCAATATAAGTAGCCGGGCCTCTAACGACATATATCGAATGTGCATCTTTAAATCACTGCCGACAAAAATGGACGTTTACCATCATAGAATTACTTGGAAATGAAGGTTCAATTTTGCTTACGGCAGCTGCTGCATTCGGTGCAAATGTGATATTTCATGGTAAACACGAGAGATTATTAGCCTCATTGTATGTCACTGAGCTTTCAAAGAGCAGTCAAAAGATTTTGGCAACATCAACCGCTGCCGCAATTGAAATTTTACCGAAATCATGATACTAATACATCAACATGAAAAATGGCGTATCGAGTTTCGATTATAATTATACAAAGGAGGCCAATGAAACTTACAGTTCAAAAAGCGCTTTTCCACGCGTGAAATACGAAAATCATGTGTATACGTAGCTATTAAGAGAGGCAAAAGAAAGCAGATGTCTTCATATCTATAGCTCTGATCACGCTTTAAATTCTCCAGCCAAATAAGTGAGCGTTGAAAATTGAAGTGGTACCAACTTCTGCCTTGCGTACCGGTCAGGTGCTATGGTAAAAATGCGACAGTAAAGTAACACCTTTTCGTGGAAACGTAGTTTAGATACATTCATATTTAATGGTTAATTTAAAATATGATCGATCACGATATCATCAGTGGAAATCCATACACCATAGAAACGAATTATGAACAAAACGTTGTTCATGGGCGTCGTTATTTAATTTAATTTAATGTAACAGTAACTTTGTGATAGTGTCCAGCAGATAACACATAATTTGAAGAAATTCCCTAATGTTTAATTTCTTCATTTTATATAAGTACGAGGAGCGAAAACGATACGTGCATAGAGATAGGTGGAGTAGGAAATTGAAGATGGATGGAAGGAAAGCGAGCGGGAATTAGATAGAGGGAGGATGAAGAGGAGAGCAGAAGATAGACATAGCGGATGGGAAATAGATGGAAAGAATGTGGAAAACAATAGCTTTTTACTAAGGTGTATTATGCGTCACATGGTCCAGGGACGGTAAACTGATCTATATGTTTGTGGAGAAAACGAACGACAGAAAATGTTATCTATCTTATGGGTTTAAAATAATGAGCATCTGTGAACCTATAAGTTTTATAACTTTCGTTTTATATAAGCACAGTAGCCTAAGAAACGATATTGATTTGACTGAAGCGTTCTCTCGCTGATTCTAGGTTCTGATAAGTTACAGTATTTCCTATTCTATTTATTTCATATGAGAGTGAGCCCCAGCGAAACATGGCCGGGTTTAGGTAGTGATAAGTATAAAACAACCATTTCCGTTATTAAAACGGTGTGGCCAGTGATCCCTTGTCTATTGCACTCTTCATTTTTCCAAATCCTTATTAACTGAGGTACAATAGATCAAAGTAATACATAACATTTAAATGCAGTCTATTTTCCAGAATCATGATGCAAATTTATGCCAATGATATAAGCTTGTAATTTAAGACATTATTCATGTGGTGTCGCATAAGTACAAAGTGCGCGCCACCTACTTTCGCCGCGCGCCGCCATGCATGCACGGCGCGGCGTTCTTCCGACGACAGCCACGAGCGCCCTCTGCTGGAACCCCGCTCGTGGCCACCACGGAAAGATATAGCACTTCGGACTGAGATAGCAACGAGTTAGGACCTTCGTAATCAGATAGGCACCAGTGAAGACTTTGCTATTGTACAGGCACTAGGCAGGCCTCTAACAACTATGTATCAACATTCTGCAGTACTATGTAAAAGTTAAGTATTGTTACATTCTGTGCAATATATCTCTTTCTAATTTACTCTAGTGTTTATAGTTTCTGGCTGCTCCCCTCCGTACCTGCACCAGCGTGCTATTTTTGTTACTGTGTCGGTCTCGTTCCACTCGGCCACCGACACCCACGACGAGGCTGGGACACAAAAGCGGCGATGAAGTTGGGACACAAATGTGGCGACGAGGAGTGATAGAACCGTGGACCAGCACGCTAGCAGCAGCCAGACAGTAGTAGTCGGAGCACGCAAAAAATTGCTCCCGCCCACCCACCCTTATTATAACAATTTTGGGGAAAGATATTTTGTTACGTGTTTTGTGGACTTTTTTGTTGCAGAGCGTCCTCATTTATCTTGCATTTGTTTTGTACTAATTTACTTGTATACGCGGCGCCTAATCGGTCAGCATGGCCACTACCCCGAACCCAAACTTAATGGAAATTATTCAGTTACAGACGGCGCAAATAACGCAACTCCTCCAAGCGGTGTCCCAGCTCACAGCGCAGGCAGCTAACCAACAACAACAGCCGCCGCTTCAGCAGCCCACACCTGCCGCTGCACCTCTTCCTACGTTTCGCCAGTACAACGAACGTGAGGAAGAATGGGGTGACTACTTCGCACAGTTTCAAGAACTCGTCGCGGCTCATCAAATTACAGGTCAGAAAGTGAAGCATCTGTTATTATCTGTAGTGGGTCCCCAGACCTTCGTATTATTGCAAAAACTATTCCCTCACGCATCTCCTCGTGATGTAGACTTTGAACAAATAGTAGAGGCACTAAATGCTCATTATGAGAGAAAAGTTCTCGTAGCTGCGGCTCGGTACCGATTTTTCAGACTTAAAAAATTACCGCAGCAGTCACACCAAGAGTGGATTACGGAATTGAAGGGCTTAACCCGCCAATGTAAATTTACTTGCTCTTGTGGACTTTCGTATAGTGACGTGATGTTGAGGGATGCGATTACGCAGAATATTCAGGACCCCAGAATTAGAGCAGCAATTCTGAAACAGTCTGACCCTTCATTAGACAGTGTACTGCAGCTTATAGAAGCGCATGATACTTTTGACTTGGCAGATGTGGAAATGCAAAGCCACAGTGTAAATTCAGTGCGCCGTAACGGACGCTTTCCTAGCCGTGGTTATCAGTGTAGCACTAGTGCTTCTTATTTTTCTACCGGCCGTGCTGAACAGACAGTGAACAGTAGCCAGTGTAAAAGTGCGACGCAAAGGTCGCCCCATAGTGTTAGACACAGTAATTTGAATAACGGGCGCCAACGCTCATTTCAGAAAAATGTACGTAAATCTTGCCCCCAGTGTGTGTCTCGCCACAAGCGTGCTCATTGCCCTAGTCGCAACGCAACCTGTTATCAATGTGGCAAATCGGGACATGTGCAGTCTGTGTGTAAGCAAATTAAAAACTCAAAGAACAGTAACGTTAGAATCAGTGCTTCGCGGAGTGCGAGAACAGTTAATTCTGTAAATGTCATACACGCTGTAAACTTGAACAGTGCTTTCCTTGGATCTCCACTGCAAGAAAGTAGTTCTGCGCCTATGGCAAAACTATATAGTGCACCACGTAGCAAGCGCCGACGAGCGCGTAAAACAGTGCAACGGACAAGGGTTCGGGACAAGCAAAGTGACTATGAACAGTGCATTCCTGTAGTGAAAATAGTGCCTTCTGCAACTGCCTTCTGCAACTGGGCTATAGTAATTATGCCCAGTACTGTGTAGCTAGTGACAGTAGACACCAAGTAGCTACTCAAAAGTGTAGTGCAGTAGTTAGTACATCTGGAGTAGCTTCGCATTGCGCGGACGCCGATCCGGCGGTAGTGTCATCTAGTGACAGTGTGGTTAATCCGCTGCGTGCCGAGTCTGCGCCGCTTACTTCACTACGCGGCCCGCGCAGACGCAGCAAACAAACCGTAGCAGACGTTGCCCACATTCGCGCACCTGTCGAGCGCCGCAAGCAAAAACTGTTTGTGACTCTCTTCGTAGAAAATAAGACGGTGCAATTTCAGCTTGATACTGGTTCCGCTGTCACATTAATAAATAAAGATACTTATGAACTTCTGGGTTCGCCAAAATTGTCGCCGTCACAGCAAGTGTTAACAGCTTATACAGGTCAACATATTCCCGTGCTAGGAACGTGTAGCCTGCCTGCCTCTTTTCAAGGTGTTACGAAAACAGTTGCTTTTGTTGTTCTTCAGGCCAAATCTACGCAGAACATTTTTGGACTAGATGCTTTTGATTTGTTTGGTTTATCAATTCAAAGAGATGTGCTTCAAATTTCGTCAGTAGTGCCTCAGGACAAAATCAATGCTTTATGTGACAAATATAGTGACTTGTTTTCGCCGGAACTAGTTTGTGCAAAAGACTTCGTGGCACATGTAACTTTAAAAGAATCTGCAGTTCCAAAATTTCGTAAAGCTAGACCAGTGCCTATCGCATTGCGTGATTCAGTTGCCGAAGAACTTAAACGTTGGCAAGATAGTGGGGTGATTTCTCCTGTTTCTGCGAGTCAGTGGGCCTCGCCTATAGTAATTATACCCAAGCCGTCAGGAAAACTTCGTCTCTGTGCGGACTTTAAATCAACAGTGAACAGTCAAACAATTGTCGACACTTACCCTCTGCCCAGACCTGAGGAACTGATGGACAAATTAGGACAGTCTCGTTTCTTTTCTAAGATTGATTTAGCAGAGGCATACTTACAGATTCCACTTGATGACGAGTCAAAAAAGTTTTTCGTCATTAATACTCACATGGGCCTTTTTCAATTTCAACGCCTACCCTTTGGCAGTTCTTCCGCTCCCGCTATTTTTCAGCGTTTTTTGGAACAGCTGACAGTTTCTGTACCGTGTTGCTCGAACTATTTAGATGACATTGTGGTGTCCGGACGTACAGTTGAAGACATTTAGCAAACCTGGAGTGCCTTTTCAAAGTTTTGACTGCAGCAGGTCTACGTTGCAATAAAGCAAAGTGTTCGTTTTTTCAAACTGAAATAGAGTACCTAGGTCATGTGATTAATGCCCAAGGAATACATCCCTTACAGTCACATCTTCGAGCAATCAAAGACTTGCCTCCTCCTAAGAATGTGCATGAATTGCAAGCAGTGATGGGAAAGCTTAACTATTATTTCAGATTTATTCCCAATGCCTCTCAGATTGCAGCTCCACTGCATCACTTACGTAGGAAGAATGTTCCTTTTGTATGGTCTAAAGATTGTCAGGTTGCCTTTGACAAACTAAAGTCTGCACTACTCAGTGATGCATGTTTGATTCCCTTTGACCCACAGAAGCCTGTAGTGTTAGCAGTTGACGCCTCGTCGTACGGTCTGGGTTCCGTTCTGTCGCATCGCATTGGATCTCACGATCGTCCTATTGCCTTTGCCTCCAAGCTACTGACGCCAACGCAACAGAATTACAGTCAGATAGAAAAGGAGGCCTTAGCAATCATTTACGGCGTCACAAAGTTTCATCATTATCTCTATGGCAGAAAATTCTATTTGTTGACAGACCACAAGCCTCTCACGTCGTTGTTCTCACCCACAAAGCCAATTCCGCCACGTACGGCACAAAAGCTTCAGAGATGGTCCTTGATATTGTCAAATTATCAGTATGAGATTTTGTACCGACCTACCACTAAACATGCTAACGCGGACACCCTTTCCCGACTTCCGGTTGGTCAGGATGTATCATTTGATTCTTCAGATATGGCATGTTGTCAGATAGACTCCAGAGATGCTACCGCTGTCGCAGATTTCCCTTTGAACTCTCGTCGGGTCGCACAGGAAACAGCTGCGGATGCAGACTTATGTGTGGTAGCACGTTTTGTTCGCTTTGGTTGGCCTGCCAGAGCCAAAGACATTGATCGGCCTCTGGTTCGACGTTATTTTGCACAACGTCATGCATTATCTTTAAGTCAGGGTGTACTGTTGTTGCATACCGACAACGACCAAGCAAGAGTGATTGTTCCTCGTTCCCTGCAACGAGAAGTGTTACGCCTCCTGCATCAAGGACATTGGGGTATTGTTAGGACAAAGCAACTGGCCAGACGTCATTGTACCTGGGTTGGTATGGACGCTCAGATAGAGAACATGACGTCACAGTGTACTGTTTGTGCGGAGCATCAGGCGGCTCCTCCGCAACGTTTTTCAGACTGGCCACGCCCCAAGGGACCATGGCAACGTTTACACATTGACTTTGCCGGACCTTTCTGGAATACGCGATGCTTAATTGTTGTAGACGCTTTCAGCAAGTTTCCTTTTGTGATTTCCATGAACTCAACGACGGCGTCTAGTACAATCAGTGCCTTAACATCAGTGTTTTGCATCGAAGGCTTCCCTGAAACTATCGTCAGTGACAATGGACCTCAGTTTGTTAGTGCGGAATTTCAACAGTTTTGTCGTGTGAATGGCATTCAGCATATTACCACTGCACCTTTTCACCCTCAGTCCAATGGTGAAGCAGAACGTTTCGTTCGAACATTCAAGTCACACATGGAAAAGATGAAAGGTCAGCACTCCAGGCAGCAAGCTCTTCAAATTTTCCTGTCTACGTATCGGTGCATGCCACGTGACGGCCCGTCTCCTGCCGAGCTGCTACACGGCCGCCGTCACCGCACTCTCCTTCACCTGCTGCAGCCTCCCACGCACCGAGTCGGTTCGTATGGCGCTACGCGTTTTCAGGTTTCTACGCCGGTGCTGTACAGGGTGTTTGCTGGAAACAAGAAGACATGGCTGCCGGGCACCATTCAGCGCGTGCTCGGTAGCAATATGTATGTTGTACGTTCTTCCACAGGGTCGGAGCTGCGGCGCCACGCAAACCAATTGCGCCTGCACAGGCCGCGCGATCCTGTCTCCGGTTTCTTGATTCCAGACCCAGTTCACCGCCAGGGAGCACAACCACATCGTTCTTCCCCGGACTACGAGATCGTCCCGATGGAGATCGACGCGACGCCGCCGCTGTCGCCGCCGCAGATGACAGCGTCACCGAGAGGGACTCCGGGACCGTGCGTGCCGCTCCAGCTTGGGCCACGCACCTCAGAAGAAGATGACCTGCTCCCTCTGGGCGGGGGCGGGCGCCCTTCCCCAGGTTTCGGCGGGTTCCCTGGAGGATCTCAAGGCGGATGCCGGGGCGCGGACGGCGTCTCGATCCCGGCCTCAGCTACGACGCCCGTCCCACCAGTAACGTCCCCGCCCAGGCCCTCCTCCCCGTGCCGTCGCCGTGGCCCTCAGCCCTACGCCACGACGGCGCGGCGGTTTGGGGGGGGGAAGGGTGTGGTGTCGCACAAGTACAAAGTGCGCGCCACCTACTTTCGCCGCGCGCCGCCATGCATGCACGGCGCGGCGTTCTTCCGACGACAGCCACGAGCGCCCTCTGCTGGAACCCCGCTCGTGGCCACCACGGAAAGATATAGCACTTCGGACTGAGATAGCAACGAGTTAGGACCTTCGTAATCAGATAGGCACCAATGAAGACTTTGCTATTGTACAGGCACTAGGCAGGCCTCTAACAACTATGTATCAACATTCTGCAGTACTATGTAAAAGTTAAGTATTGTTACATTCTGTGCAATATATCTCTTTCTAATTTACTCTAGTGTTTATAGTTTCTGGCTGCTCCCCTCCGTACCTGCACCAGCGTGCTATTTTTGTTACTGTGTCGGTCTCGTTCCACTCGGCCACCGACACCCACGACGAGGCTGGGACACAAAAGCGGCGATGAAGTTGGGACACAAAAATTCATATTGCCATTCTTGAATATTAGTGTGACCTTTGAAGCCGTGCGTTAAGATCCTTCGTTAACATTTATACAGTTTATGAATGCGAGAGGGTTGTATGGTCTTGCCAACAATGTGGCTCGAAATAGAAGGTTCATTAAACTAAGAACGTGACGTGAGAGACATCATTAAATCCCCGGAAGATCACGGAATGGTTTTTAATCTGGGTTTTAATGAATTCCTTGTAGGTATTTCAGTTGCCACAGAAGTAATACTTGATGACTCATGGATTGAAATTGGGATGGAACACACGGAGACGAGGTAACGTGTAAGGAATGTTGAGAAGGATGGACAGGAGATCATTTTAAATTGGATCGATGACTTCCACAATTAGGCGAACGGGGAGGGAGATTCTAGTTTGACGTCAAGGTATTGCCTTATGATCTGGTGTTTCTTGGAGGAAATCAGGAAATTGACGCCACCACTGGAGTTACGTCGTGAATCTATGTTGAATTCGGAGACTAAAATATAGATGGATAATCAAAATTCAATGTAGGATAGGAAAATATAGAGGAGGGCGTTTAGTGGGTTGGACATTGATAACAGCGTAGGTAACAATTAGGGTTTGGAAGAAGAGAGTAAGGATAAGGTGTTTGGTGTGAGTTCTGTGTAAGGGCCATAGCTGAGAGGATATGTTCTTCTAGTTCGTCAGTTGTAACTCCACATCTGGTCACGGAAAGGGATCATTAGAGCGGTGGAGGGTATAGGGAGATGTTCGGATGGTATGAAAGGGTTTCATTAAAGGGTAGGTGTGTACATTATGTTGGGATAGGGTGTGCATGAAAAGATACTGGGCAGGAAACTAATGTCGCACAGGATAAAATGTTCAAATGTTTGTGTAGCTTATGGGACTTAACTACGGGTTCATCAGTCCCTAAACTTACAAACAACTTATGAACTAACTAATACTAAGAAAGGCACAAATATCCATGCCCGAGGGGGGATTCGAACCCCCGACCGTAGTGGCCGTGCAGACCCTGACTGGAGCGCCTCAGTCCCCTCGGCCACCGCGGCCGGCGTCGCACAGGATACTTTAGGGATAGGATACTTCATTCTAAGAAATAAGAAACTTTCTCTGGGTGAGGATGAACGGGATTAAACCAACGAGATGGGCAAAGATGATGTGGTCCTGATTGTGAGAGTATACAGCTTCTGACTTTTTTTTTTCGTGTTGACATGTCACTAAAACCTTCTCAGCCGAAGTGAAAAATGACCTATAAACTCAAATACGGTATCAGAAATGCAACACACACAATAAAACGTCTAGTATCAGTGGTTCAGCAATATCATTGCTTTACTAATAGACGTGCTCAAAAGAAAGGGTTTGGGGAAAGACAAAGTTTGTTCAGTAACAGTTGGGGGTCTGAAACGGAAAATATTCATGGTGGTTATTGGGTAGGAACTATATAGACGAAGGAATATGTAAGATGGAAAAGTGAAAACAGAAGATGAGGTTGGGTTTGGTACGCTGATGTGTAAATGAGCAAAAGAGGAGGTTGGTTGAAGCGAGTTGGAGGATAAGAGACGGGAGCTCTGATGAGATGGGGAAAAATTACAACTGATGGGAGGTATAAATACTGGAATTCATTTCATTGATTGTGAGGAGATTTTAGTTGAAGATTCTTTTGGGTAAAATATAGAATGAGTGAAGGCTGAGGAAATTTTGGAAGTATTTGCCCTTCCTGTTGCCACCCCATGCCCTCAGGAGGAAATGTATACCCCAAACGTCTGCGTATAGTGTTACATATGTGAAAGTGTAAAGTGTTACGAAATGTTTGAGAATCATGTAACTGAGGTGGGACTTGGTAACAGCTCGGTATTCACCTAGGGGGATGTGGAAAACCCCCTAAAAACCGCCTCCAGGCTGGTTGGCACTCCGACCCCTTCCGATGAAAATATCACTGTTTTATCGTTCACGGATTGTCGCTTTATGTCAACAAGAAGTTGCAAGGCGAATAGACTTGAGTCGAAGTGATGTGGTAAGGAACTGGAAAGTTTTTTCAAATCGCAGGTAGTGTACATTACGTGTCCTATACAGGTCGCTCTAAAACAGTGGTCGGCAAACGGCGATTCCTCTGAGGATCTACGACGAATAAACTCCTACTACAGCTCTTCTCAAACCTTACAGCCACAACTGATGTTATAGCATATATGATGAGCGTTGATTTTCTTTTTCATTGCAGTCATTTTATTTGACAGAAGATAGCTTATAACGCCGTGACTTGGTGAAGCACTGAAAGACAAATGACAAGGCCGCAGCATCTGTTCACACCAGTCCTCAGACAAAGAAAGAGAGAGCTACGCAAATGATACTTTATTTTTGATCGCAGATTCTGATTCCAAATTAAATTCCGACTGAACTTATGGCAAACCCAGACTGATTAATTAATTATTAATTAATTAATTATTTAATAACACTTAAGACTTAATTGCGTCGGTAACACTACTAAGACCCACAGAGACCACCCGTATATTGTCCATATAAAGGACTATCAGTTGGAGCGTGCGTGATAATATTTTCATTCCTCATTTTATTAATATAGAAAACAAGATGGCATTAGGTATATACTTAACTGACAATAAAACGTTT
This sequence comes from Locusta migratoria, assembly GCA_026315105.1. Taxonomy (NCBI): domain Eukaryota; kingdom Metazoa; phylum Arthropoda; class Insecta; order Orthoptera; family Acrididae; genus Locusta; species Locusta migratoria. The sequence goes on along the minus strand of CM048744.1, from coordinate 272,211,668 downwards.
TCTATAAAAATAATCAAATCTGCGTCGTTACCTTGGACGTGACATCCACTGCTGTTTTGTAGTAAATTTTATGCAGTATAATTTTGCACTCTTCTACTTTTTCGATAGAGATGATGGTTTCGTGGTATTTAAGAAAAACGTAAAGGTTGTACCTTTAAACGTCCACCCACGTTCGAGGTCACACCCCAGAAGTTGGGACTCTAAATATGTCGTTCATAACGGTCTCGCCTACCACTGTACAAAATTTACTACTACACGATTTTCCCCTACTTTTGCTTCGTTGACTGGAGTGTATTACCGCATCAAATATTTGCGTCCTCAGGATTAGTAGGCCTATATAACATTTACTTATTGTCTCTTGACAACGACCGATCTGGGTTCCTTCTGCGGTTCTTATTTAATATTTTTGAGATGAGACTTACAAGACGTTCCTGAAAGTAACCAGAAGCATAGTTCTAGAAAATAAGTGCGGCTCTCAGAAAAAGATATAATCGTGATACTGCTGGACTTCGGCTCTTTTGACAACGAGTTTGCCGAACACTGACCTACGGGAAAACTGCGCCAGACCTCTTGTGCCCACGACTTCTGCCTTAAGGAACCTCCAACAGACTGCCACTGTGATTGTGAGGACCAGTGGGAGGCAAATACGCGGTAGCATACCAAGGGTTGTTATCAGAGAGGATGGGGTGGGCAATGGATTCTACTTTCTGGATAGTGTAGGACATGCAGAGGTATTCCGTATGATTGAGGAGGGGAATACAATTGATAAGATGGTAGAGAATCCATGTGGGATAGGGTAGGCAGACGCGAAAAGAGTGATGGAGCTCCTGATGTTTCAGGATTTGGACAGTCCTGCAGAACTGTACTGTGGTTTCGGCCAGTTATTAATTTTAGTAGTTTTAGCCTCTTGCGGGGTTTTTTGTTCGATAGTTTGTAGGTGAGCTCTTCAAGTTAGTTTCCAGTCGATGGTCAATCCGAAAATTTAATTTATTAATTGACTAGATAACGTGGTCATAAACGGTATGCTCCACTCTTAGAATTACTGGGAGTTTGTAAATATAGAAACAATGGAAATTACATTCTGAGATAACAAATTTAAATAAAGACACTGGTTTTGCACTTATTAATGTCTGGAAGCTTCCACTTAATGAACAAATATTGAAAGAGTTACCGCCTCATACTTCTTGGGGGTTGCTATGGTGGGCGACACACTTTCAACGACAAAAACCGTCACAGATTCAATAAAGAAGATCACTCCCAGGCTCTTCGTGACACAAGAGGAATTTTTTCGTATCAATACTTTCCAAACTTAAAAAAGAAACACATGGTTTATTGCCCATTTAAACTTCACAGCTTAAAGACATAGATACTACCAGAAAAATAGACATATATCACGATTCCAACGGAAAAAAACAATTCTAAAGCATAAGCCAACATCAACTTACTACTGCATCTGCCAGAGCAGATCTATTGCATATATAACAAAAGGATTACAACTCTTTGCTCACCGAGGAAGTTAATGTGTATTCTGTGCAATGCAATCTTTGGCATGTCACATAATTTGTCTTTGACATGTCAATATCAAAACATTGTAAACAAAACGAAATACATGAATATACACATCTTAAGAATATTACAGATATACAAAACAAAACACAAAATGTTGTACAGTGCAATTAAACATATTTGAAGTGATACTAATACAAGATATTAAAATGAAGTTATAAATAACCTGCAAATATGTGTACATAATTACGAAAATGTTTTACATCTTTTACAAAGAAAAACAATACCATAGACCAAAAGAAATGTAATAATCTCGTAAGTAAATATTTCAGAATATTTTTTAATAATTTTTTATATCAGCCAACCGGTTGCGTAACTTTTAGGTGCTTGACCTAGGTTTCGTTGCCACTAGCGACAACTTCATCAGACGGATAAAAACAGTTACATGAAACACACGACGTCAAAAATATTACAGAATAATTATTACAGTAATTCCACTTTAAGGAAATGCATATTATTATAAGTATATTGCAAATGACCAAAGTCGAAATACTTTATTCATACAATGATAGGTATAATTACAAAAAATGGGGTGGGCCATGTACCATAACAAGATCACAGAGAAAGGCACCTCCTAGTTTACTGCGACTGATACTGCCTAATGCGAGTGATGGGGTTGCCAGCCACGCTGGACAGTGCGCGCCATCATTGAGGGTGCCGACACAGTACGCAGCATTTGCAGATGTCGCGACGGTGAAAAACACCCAACCAGGCGTCATCTTTTGGGGCACATATCAGTTGACCCTCGCCGGTCTGTACAGTACGGCGGGGCAGCGCATAGGTCAGTGCATAGTTGACAAAGTTCCTAAAACACCTCCCCTCTTTCATGCCTTCCCTCGGCGAAGCTACCAACGCACTTCGTGCCAGTGCCCTTTTTTGTAAACGGGGCAGCACTGCACGCGAGGTGCCGTGTCGATATGCAACTTCATTTTACTAACCTTGTGTTTTCTGTCGTAGTTGATGTCCCACTGCGCAGGTGAAGCACACAAGTCGCGTATCCGTTGTACCTGAAGTGATGCTTAAAGAGGTGCTGAAATGTGGCTAGGAAGTACTGCACTACGATTAACTTTAGCTTTTGTAGGATGCCAGTGCTTGTTTTTATTGAAGAAATGCCAGTGTATATCCAAGCACAAATATACACATGTTCAAATGTTTGTATAGCTTATGGGACTCAACTACGGGGTCATCAGTCCCTAAACTTACAAACTACTTATGAACTAACTAAGACTAAGGACGGCACAAAGATTCATGCCCGAGGGGGGGATTCGAACCCCCGACCGTAGTGGCCGTGCAGACCGTGCTGGAGCGCCTCAGTCCCCTCGGCCACCGCGGCCGGCCACAAATATACAGACTGAGTAATATTAAATATATAAACGATACATAACGTATAAACTGTCCCTGGCCCGCACTGAACTAACTTGAATGTGCAAGGTATCGCGGTCGGCGCTCGACTGTGCCGCCGCACTTCGCTGTGCGCCACAAGCCACCGTTTTGGCGCCAAGCGAAACTTCTAGACTAACATTGTTCAACTTATTACAAAATATACAAATAATTAAATCTTTGAATTAACCGAAATATAGCTTAGCACAAAAGCATTACAAAAAGTATACAGATAATTTTAATAGACATAAGAAAGTTAAATATTAATAACAGAAGCCTAAAGTTTTGGCGGACAACTAGTATAGGCGGGAGCCAATCAGATCTCACCTTGCAATAGGGGCGGAGCATTCCTACGGGATACAAGCTCATCTACTGTCTCTCTCTCTCTCTTACGCTTTCTATTACGTCACACAGTTCTCCAACCAAGAAAACTTCTTTAACACCTAATATATTGATATGCGAAATAAACGGCTCCATATCAGCCCTCTCACAACAGTCATGTTATATTATAGCGTCTAGCGATAATGATTGTTGTAGTCACTGAAACCTTCGGTTTCTATTCCAAATTGATGCGGCAAGTGAAGAAGAACCTTTTATTCAAATTGCCGCAAGACGCAGTGAATAGCCCGGGAAGGCACCATACCGAACGTTCAGCCGAAATACTCTCCATCGACGGAATTGCAAGGGAATGTGAGTACAATACACGGTTTCCACATATGAATGAGACCCATGCCTTTGTCACATTTCTTGTGAAAAAAGGCATGTAGCCCAACATTACACCACTCTTCTGATTAGGAAAACATAAAATTTGCTTAAAATAAATATATAAATAAAAAGACACGGCTTCCACTGACGTCCAGTGAAACTGAATTAGCTAACAATTGCTTGTACATTTATCTCGTCAATGAATTCTAAAGAAACTAAGAAAGTCGTAATTACCTGTATCAATAAGTTACCAGTCGTGAGCTCACATTTCGGTGTAGGCTTCGAGAGACCTGATAGTAGCGACTGGATGTACAAAAATCACGTTCTGTCCCAACGCGGGAAAACACAAAGTGAAATAATAATAATAATAAAAAAATTGCCCTACCTCTTTCCTCAGGCCCGGGATTTTCCTTCTGTGTATGTCGGATGTGTAGGACTAAATGTGTGTTTGTTTATTTTTCAGAGCAGGGATTGTTTTTCATCCACGTCAAGGTATCTTCTTTAAGCAGAGGGCTTTCGTGCTTCTCTGGTTGTCGTGCAGCAGTAATGATAACATGATGTTTCACGAAGTTAATTACTCCATCCCTCTTTCTCTCTGCCCTTGTCTTCTCTCTCTCTCTCTCTCTCTCTCTCTCTCTCACACACACACACACACACACATACACACCATCTATACACATTGGGGATATTCTCCAAATCACATCTAAGTGCCTGTCGGATGGTTCATCGAACCACTTTCATACTGTTTATCAACCATTATCGAATATTACACGAAAAGAAAAATACCTAATTCTCTCAAATGTTCAAATATTTGTAAAGTTATGGGACCTATCTGCATTGCTCATCCGACCCTAAACTGCTAAACTACTTCAACTAATTTATCCTAAGAACATCCATGCCCGAGGGTGACTCGAACCTGCGACGTGGAATGGCCGCGCGCACCGTAGCAGGGTACCTTAGTGCGCGCGGCTACTACGCCGCGGCCCTAATTCTTTCAAATTGACCTTTGATTTCTCGTACTTTATTGTGATGAGCATTTCTCTTCGTGTACATGGGGCTTAATAATATATTTTCGCATTCCGAGGAATGAGATCGAAATTTCGTATGCAGATCTCACCGCAACGGAAAACGTCTTTGTAGTTATTCCCAGAATTCTTGTATCATCTGTATGACACTCTCTCAGCTATACCTGGATGACACAAAACGACATGCCCTTCTTTCTTTAAAAAATGCAAAAGAGCATAGATTGCGCAAGATGGCTGTAAAATATTTTTGACTGGTTTCGGCAGATCTAAGTTATTAATATCTGATCTTATATACTGTTAATGAATCTCACTCAATCTCAACGATTGCCCTTCGATTAAAATAGGAGCGTAGGCTGGGAACATAAACATACAAGACTAGAAAATATATCATAAACAGTTTTGCTGATATCACCTCATACTGTTTCTATGAATGTTTTGTCTTGACATGTTGATAATCCCAGCATCCTCCTATTTTAATACAACATGAGAATCATGGCACGTAAAAATATACAAGATCAATTGCCGAAAGCTTAGATCTACAGAAAACGATAAAAAAGTTAAGATATCTTAAAGCGATATACCAAAAGCTCACAATTCGATTAAAATCCATTGTGAGGTACGGTTCCAAAAGCCATCTAATAATATGGAATCAATTTGAGATCTCTTGTCCATAGCACTCATGATTTAATATAGGTAAGTAGCTAGTTAACTTTCAAAAGAACGATAGTCTTCAATTCCGTGTTCACCTTGGGTGAACAGATAGTTATGTTACAGGTAATTCATGATGTTTAAGAAGAGAAAATGTTCAAAAACGCACTACAGTTCGACGTCAGTGACAGTGGCCAGTAATGTAGTGGGTTTTTCTATCTTTCTTTCTTTCTTTCTTTTTTTCTTTTTTTAATTTTCAAATGTTTGTAGAACTTATGGACTTAACCACGGGGTCATCAGTCCCTAAACTTACAAACTACTTATGAACTAGCTAAGACTAAGAACGGCACAAATATCCATGCCCGAGGGGGGGATTCAAACCCCCAACCGTAGTGGCCGTGCAGACCGTGACTGGAGCGCCTCAGTTCCCTCGGCCACTGCGGCCGGCTGGGTTTTTCTTACTGCCCTTCTTGGATATAGGTCTGACAGGTTAAATTTCCCATTTAGTATTGATACCCTAGTCCTTTTTTGGAGGGATTTCGGAAAGCTGAGTTTAGTAGTCCTGCTTTAGCAGCATTTGCATCACTATTAGTGTCGTGTAGTGAAGGTATGTTTTTTTTCTTGCCTCCAGTCTAATTATGATCAGAGACTCTCCAGGTTTCCAGCCATATATCGAGACAGAGTTTCATTGTGGAAACTACTGTAAGCAGCTCTCATTTCAGTTTTCACTATATTTAGAACATCGGTGTAGGATTACTTATCTTGTGGGTTTTGTATTTGTTGAAATTAGGCATGCTTTTCTCATGTTTCTGAATTGTTTTTCTGTACCAAGAGGAGACAGCACTCTTTTCTGGTAATTTATTTGCTACAGATCTACCGAGTCCTGTCGATACTATTTCTTTGAAATATAAGCTCCATCTGACCTATACCTTATATTTCTAATGCGGAAGGAGACTCTCGAGAAAGATTAAGAGGAGTGTCATCTGTTTTTTTCTGGATGGATATATTTTTCCTTTATTTTTGGTGAATTCAGAACTTTCGCTACACCAACCATGTGTTCACTAGTCCCTGTATCCGTTTTATAGTTCGTTGTGAATTGATGAGTATGTTTTGCTGAGAGTATAAGTGTGTTTCGAAAAACATTTACTACTGGAGTGGACATATGGAACAATTCCTCCAAACAAATTTCAGATAATACGTTTAGTACACTTTATGACGATATTTTATGTATATCCCCAAATTTACACACATACATTCGGAAAGAGACTGAGGGGTAAATTGGAATTACCACCTAATGTTATTGTATTCGTATTTTCGAAGACAGTATTTGAACTCTTTTTCCAACAATATATATATTCGATTCGGTAAAGTTATCTTAAATAATTTGAAGGAAATGGTCGAAACTGAAAAATAAATATCCGAGTTCCTACCTCATAATTCACCTATCTGAACTTGTTTCAGATCTACAAAGCGATACCTTATGCCGAAGATGCGTGAACAAAAGTATTCCTAATTGTCCCTGTATTCAATTTGGAATCACACGGAAAAAATTTACTCCTTCGTTACATGAAAGTGTTTTTTGTTTATGTCGTCGCTTTAAAGTGAAAATTAAGTAAATGAAACAAATTTGTACACAGCTTAGTACTGGCATTATATTATCTGCAATTCCTGAAAAATAGATTGCTAGCTTCTCATTTCTTTCAGACTGTGAGCTGTAACTGGTATAAAATAATAATTTCTGTTGTACAGAAACCAACACCATTGTTGTAAATTTAAACGATTAATTTTCACAAGTATTATTCGAGTAGCCACTTTGACGGTAAACGAATAGTAGCGGAAAAATACAGCTCCGTAGCGTCACATTTATACAGTGATTTCTAGTTTTAGATAGGTTTTGTTTCAGTGCTCGGGGTATGTGATATCGTGTTATTACAATCCAACGAAAATAGCTAGCCAGTACCAATAAGAAAGAAGTAGTTGTTTTATTACGATCGGCAGCCGGTTATCGAAGGTAACCGTTTACTTATGCATTCCAGTAAAATACAGCATCCAAATTTATTTTCCGGCTTCAAACTTGAAATGAGAGAAATTCAATAAAATTTAGTAAATTCCCATGGACGTTAATCCGTATAGCTTGCGTTTGTCTTTATCATTACAATTCGAAAAAGGCTGATTTTATTGCAGCAGTTAAAAAAGAAAGAAATGCTTAAAATTATTCGCCCTGACAGTTGGTTAGTGCTGTAATAATCATCGTACATGTTCTCTAGCGTATTGTCATCAAAAACCGTGATGACGCCTCTTCCGGCACTTACCGTAGCACTACGGAATGCAATGAGTTGTTAGTCATTATCATCCCTATTATCATCAATATGTGTTGGTGTTACAATAGTATCTAACCGCCGGCCGCGGTGGCCGAGGAGACTGAGGCGCTCCAGTCACGGTCTGCACGGCCACTACGGTAGGGGGTTCGAATCCCCCCTCGGGCGTGGATATTTGTGCCGTCCTTAGTTGTAAGTAGTTCATAAGTAGTTTGTAAGTTTAGGGACTGATGACCCCGTAGTTAAGTCCCATAGACTCTACAAACATAAATAAAGTATCTAACTTATGCTCATATTTCTGTACCATAGCAAATACGAGAAAGCATGCGAATGATTCATCTTCTACATTAATACCATCTTCACAAAGACGGATTCTTCGTAACTACATCTTAACCAATCGCAATACATTAGCAGGATTGATTGCCAATCGCCGCCCCATCTGACGCTTCACCACACAAATAACGTCTCAAAACGCAACTTCGGAGGCACACTGCACCGTCCTTACTCGCGAACCGACAGGTCGAAGTGCAATGTGGTATGGCACACGCAGAGGCCTCTAACGGACGAGTGCAGAGTTTTGCAGATGCGGGAGTATCACTAGTGCAATAAGGGACCTTAACATTATCTCTCTTACGATTTTGGTGTATATGTGTTTGTTCGAGCCCAAGTACTTTTCTTGTGAAAATACAGATTTGAAATTCTGACCATTATATGTCATTTTTTTTTTCCCCAGAAATAGCCTTCCAAGTAAAACAATAACGGGGAAAAAAGGTAACATTATGTAGCCTACTTCAGAGTTTCAATTTAAGCGAACGAAACGCTGAAATACACATGTGCATATAGAGGACCGCCGTTTTACGTGAAACGTAAAAGCGACTTGTGCCCGGAATGCGATAAACGATTCGGCACAGCACGCCGGCAAACGTGGTTACCGTCAGCTGGGACGTGCCGCGAATCACATTATGTGGGGGTGGCGGCGGGGGCAGGCGAAGGCAAGGCGCGCTGAACGGCCGCCGCTGCTGCAACCTGTGGCACGTCTGGGGCGGCCAAGGCTAGCGGCACAGTGGCACAACCCGTCCTCACTACTGGCGGGAACAGGGACACTGCGTGATGATGCGTGCGCTAGGTGTTCGGAAAATTCACGTTCCAAGTTTCGAGGGTTTGTGGAGGGAAATTACATTTTGATAAGGAACCCATGTAATGATGGCAGTCGCTGGCAAATAAAAGCACAAGCTGAAAATAATTTTAATGGCTGTTAGGAATCCAAAATAACAATTAAATGAAACTTTTATGCATTGTGGATGAGGAACACTGCGACTGTGGTGAAACAAGGTATCTTGAATGACAGCAACCAGTCGTCTTTTATGTAAAACGTTTTTATTACATTCCTCCCATTACTGGTTTCGATATGCCTAGCATATCATATACAGATGGTGAACGGCTTTTTATATGACAGATGGTGTGTAGTGGAATTTGTGCATCTGTTATAATTACAAAAACATAACAAGTGAACTATGTGGCAAGCATAACTGACATAATAATATTGACTTAGGCCTAAATGTTGCTACTGAAAATTACAAGAAGAGAACAAGTGAAGTATGAGATGAGCATAACTGACGTAATAATATTGACTGACATAATAATAATATGTTGCTACTTACAATTTGTGTTATCCATAAACCTATTTTCACAAATGGTAGCATGCACACATTGTGTCTCTCTGACACTCTCAGCCTCACTCTCTCTCTCTCTCTCTCTCTCTCACACACACACACACACACACACACACACACACACTGCGACTCTCTCTCACTCTCTCTTTGTGTTTCTCTCTTTCTCTCTCTCTCTCTCTCTCTCTCTCTCTCTGTGCCTCTCTCTCACACTCTCTCTGTGCCTCTCTCTCTTTCTGTCTCTTTTCGATTTCTCCCCCCTCTGTCTCTCGCTACAGACACTAACTCCTCTCCTTGTGCCCTGCCCCGTACTATATTGCTAAATGTTAATTATCTATGTTAATTCATCTTTAAACTACTATTAAATTATTGACAAAATTTCGTCCTGTTTCATTATGTTAACAAAAATAAAACTAAGAAATATAATAATTTAAACTATTGTACCACAAATAATTAACATTAACATATTACATATTTTATAACTTAAGCTCATGACACATCCTCAGTCAAATATATTATCACCAAATACTGCGAGTGTCAAACAAAGGATGATGTAAGTGTGCAACATCTTTGGCGAAGGTCTTTTATTTGTTTACATTTGTATAGTGCGTGGAAACTGTTTGGTGCAACGTGTATAAAGTGTTTAGCAGCACAATAAACATGTGCATGCTACCAGTTATGCTGTGTAATACGAGTGAAGTGCATAGTAGCACAATTAATGTGTGAATGCTACCATTTGTGAAAATGGGTTTATGGATAACACAAATTGTCAGTAGCAACATTTAGGCCTAAGTCAATATTATTATGTCAGTTACGCTCACCACGTAGTTCACTCGCTTTGTTATTGTAATTGTAAGTAGCAACATTTAGGCCTAAGTCAATATTATTATGTCAGTTATGCTCGCCACATAGTTCACTTATTTTGTTTTTGTAATTATAACAGATGCACAAATTCCACCATCTGATGGTGATATGCTAGGCATATCGGAACCGATAATGGGCGAAATGTAATAAAAACATTTTACATAAAAGGCGACTGGTTGCTGTCATTCAAGATACCTTAAGAATTAAGTGAATTTTTGACGGTTTCTGACTTATATCCTATCTATAAACGAAGGGCGTCTGAAAAATCCGTGCCGGTCGCGGTGGCCGAGGTGACTGAGGCGCTCCAGTCACGGTCATCACGGCCACTACGGTCGGGGGTTCGAATCCCCCCTCGGGCATGGATATTTGTGCCGTCCTAGTTCGTAAGTAGTTCATAAGTAGTTTGTAAGTTTAGGGACTGATGACCCCGTAGTTAAGTCCCATAAGCTTAACAAACATTTGAACATTTTTTTTGAAAAATCCGTGCATAAATTAAAATTATTAATGTGTTTGGGGAAAACCATTTTTGTTTTTCGACATAGTCTCCTTTTAGACTTATACACTTTTTCCAGCGCTGTTCTAATTTGGCGATCCTTTCCGAATAATACAAATTGTCCAAGCCTGCAAAATAGCTATTATTTTCTGCAATCACCTCCCCATTTTAATGAAACCTTCGTCCTGCCAGCCATTTCTTCAAATTAGGGGACAAATATTACTCCGAGGGAGCCAAGCCAGGAGAACAGGGAGATGTGAAACGAGTTCGAATCTTATTTCCAATGATTTTGGGACCACAATTCCTGATGTGTGTGCTGGTGCATTGTCGTTATGGTAAGCGACATTTTTGTGGGTCAATCACTGGCGTTTCCTTGCAGCTCGGTTTTCAAATTATCCAATAACGACGAATAATATGCATCTGTAATAGTTTTTCCCTGTTCCAGATAGTCGATGAGGATTATCCCTCGTGAATCCCAAAAAAACCGTCACCAAAACTATTCCGGCTGAGGGATCGGTCCTCGTTTCTTGGTGGAGAATCTCCCTTGGTAACTCATTGTTTAGATTCTTCTTTGGTCTCAAGAGTGTAGTAATCTATCCATGTTTCAACCATAGTGCCGATTCTTCTTGAACAGCTGCAAACCTTCCTTGAAACATTTCACACGATTCCGTGTTTGGTTAAGTGTGAGCAATCGGGGCATCCATCTTGCGGGTAGCTTTCTCATGTCCAAATGATTATGGAAAATATTATGTACCCGTTCATTCGAGAAGCCCACAGCACTAGCAATCTCACACCCTTTAACTCTTCTATCTTCCATTACCATATCATGGTTTTTCTCAATCATTTGTAGAGTCGTAACCGCCACAGGGCGTCCAGAATGTTCAGCGTCACTCTTGCGCGTATGGCCACTCCAAAAATTTTGAAATCACTTATAAACTGTTCTAATCGAAGGTGCAAGTCACCATAATGTTTATCAAGCTTCTCTTTAGTCTCCTGAGGCGTTTTTCATTTCATAAAGTAATGTTTAATCACCACACGAAATTCTTTTTCGTCCATTCTTCGACAATCACTCGATTTCCTTGATTCACACGAATGTCAAAAACGAAGAAATAGACCAATATGACTGAAACGTGGTGTGCGTTCTTTCCAAAGATGCTACTAACTAAACAAGACCTCGATACGCGCTGATGGTGCCATCTCTCGGACTCTGCACGGACTTCTCAAACGCCTCTCTTAAATTATGTGACGGACAGAGTTGCAGACGGCGGCTGTTTTCTGATGATGCTGTGGTGCACAGAAATGTGTTTTCATTGAGGAACTGTAGTAGGATGCAGGATAACTTGGGGAAAATTTCTAGGTGGTGTGAGGAATGGCAGATATCTATAGATGTAAGTTGATGCAGATGGGTAGGAGAAACAGTTGCGTAATGTTTGAATACAGCGTTAAAAGCGCGCTGCTTGACAGAGTCGCGTCAATTAAATATCTAGGCGCAATGCTGCACGGCTAGATGAAATGGACTGAGCATATAAGGACAGTCGATGGGAGGGCGAATCGTTCACTTAGGTTTATTGTGCTAATTTTGGGAAGATGTGATTTGTCTGTAAAGGAGACCACGTGTAAAACGCTTGTGAGACCCCATCTTGAGTATATCAGATCGGTTTAAAGCAAGACAGAATCAGTTCACAGGTGAGCGCGAGTGTTACTGAAATGCTTCGAGAAGTTAAATAGGAGTCGCTGGAGGGAAGGCTACGTTCTTCTCGAGAAACACTGTTGAAGAAATTTAGAGAGTCGGAATTTGAGGCGGACTGCAGAACGATTCTACTGCCGCCAACCTACATTTCGCGTAAAGATCAGAGAGATTAGGGCTCGTACAGTCGAATACAAGCATTCGATTTTCCCTAGCTCTTTATGGGAGTTGAACAGGAAAGCAAGTAACTTGTAGTGGGTATCCTACGCCACGCACCTATGCTGAATTGCGAAATATGTATGTAGATGATCAACTTCTGATGGTCGGAAACCCAGAAACTTGGCGCATGTTGTCAGTTATTCGCTTATAGTTAGAGAAGAATCAACCCATTTAAAATTTACGCGGAGCTAAACTTTAAGAGCTTAAAATTTCGCGGCGAAAGAGCTATATAAACGTTGAAGTACTTTCAGTCGTAAAAGGTACAATCCATCATTAATTAGCGGCAAAAATCAGTTATGGTCATGTAAATTATCGTGCTTGAAACTAGTAGAGCGCCATATTCTGCGTAAAAATGAGTGACTATATAAAAAGTCGTGCAGTCCTTTGCAAATATAAATAAAGAAAGATGTGAAAGCATTCGTAGCGGCTAATACCTGCTAAAACTTTCATTTTAAGAAGTGTAGTTACTTTTAACCTCCAAATAATACAAATTCGTCCAAATATTCAAATTTAAGAAAAATTTTCTAAGTATTTATCTCTGTGTATTATGTACGAGTTGAGCTGCAATTAGTCGCAACTATTTCTCAATTATGGCAGATCAGTGGTTAAAAAGTAAATTAAATCTTCACGTTGAAGGTTTTGTTGTCACTCATACAGCTGATCGTAATCCTCATCATGAAGATTAAAATTTTTGTAAGTTATAATATTCGTTTGAAGCATTGACAATTGTTACACGCTAACCAAAATCTTGATCCGCCATACTAAGGGAATATTTGCGACTGATTGCTGTTTATCTCACACTACCTGAAACCCGGCGTTGCCCGGCTATTTATTTATTTATTCCTGCCATTTTTCAGGTTTATATTCATTTGTGTAAGAGCTGTATGTCTGTAAAATCTCTTGGGAATACAATTACTAGTAAAGAAGTAATATATTAAAACTTGGTGCGTGATGGGGCGGTTTTCCATGAATGTTACTGTGTATGTGCTCATATCTCATGAACTACATCTCGTACTGTGATACAATTTAGAAGGTACATTCCACTACATGTGTGTATACTGTCTGTAAAGATTTCCTGCGGCTACAGTTTGTACTGTTCAAATTATAAATTGTAACGTCATACCCAGAGCCGTAGTTTTACTCCATAAACAGCGGAAAAGTATTAGGTTTCAAATTATGTTTAAAGTTTGTTGCAAGTCGCTAAGTACTGTCGTTCTCATACAGTGTATTTCGAAAGTCTCGGCGCATTAAATGAAATTTTTTACGATTTTTATTGGTTAGGACGTAATATCATTTGAACCATGTGCCGCATGTGATTCTTAACCATGCAGCAATTTTTCCCTCACGGTAAGGAATGTGTGTTCCAAATTTGGTTGAAATCGGTCCAATGGTTTAGGAGAAAATGAGCAGCATTGTCGCAAAATGCAGCAGTTTTTGGCACATCTCATTATTTATAACATCATATCTCGTGAACTATATATGGTATGTGATTCTTACACTTACGGCGATCGTCCTCATGGATTGAAGCTTACGTGTACAAAATTACATAAAGATTGGAACAAAACTGTAGATTTGTATGCAACACGTATGCAAACATACGGACCCTCTGCTTTATTTTCTTCTATATATTTAAAACAGCCGCTGAGCAATATGATTTGGACATGAAATCGACCTTGATGTGTCTATTATTGCCGGCCGTGGTGGCCGAGGGGACTGAGGCGCTTCAGTCACGGTCTGCACGGCCACTACGATCGGGGGTTCGAATCCCCCCTCGGGCATGGATATTTGTGCCGTCCTTAGTATAAGGTAGTTCATAAGTAGTTTGTAAGTTTAGGGACTGATGACCCCGTAGTTAAGTCTCATAAGCTGTACAAACATTTGAACATTTTTTGTCTATTATTATTAATCAACTACGATGTGTAGAAGGAAAATAAGTACTGTTTTTGGAAAAAAAAACATAGTAAATATATTGTTATAGAATTTTTTTATTTTCACAAAAAGAGTAAAGTACTGAAATAATTTTCCACATAGTTTCCACTCTTGTCGAGGCACTTGTCGTAGCGGTCGATCAACTTATCTTGCCTTACCACATAGAACAATGCTGCCAGTGATAGGACCATTCCCGTTTGTCGGATTTCTTCCAAGAGTGAAACAATCAGACCCTGTCAGACTTTACCAAACTTTCCATGTGCGATGCAGAACAGATGGAGAGGGAAGCTCAGCAGAAGAATTGTCCTGCTTCGCAATAAAGTTCAGCCACACGCTGCAGACGACAAAAAAACTCTTATTCAACAGTTTGGACAAGAGATAGCTCGACCACCCCCTCACACTTAAGACCTTGCGTCGTCGAACCGTCCTTGTTCTTACACCTAAAGCGGAAGCTTGGTGGTAAACGTTTCCAGAATAACGACAAAGTGAAACTCAGAAAGCAGCAATGGGTATCATCACTGGCTGCATCGATCTATGTGGCGAACTGCATAAGTTGATCGACCACAACTGCCTCAACAACGGTGGAAACTATGTAGACAAATAAAGATTGATTTATCTTGGGACAATATTTTTAAATAAAAGTATGTTTAGGTCCTACTATATTTTTCCCCAAAACAGTACTACTTTCCGGATACGGCTCGTATTATGTCAGTCCAAGAGTATAATGAACGGGCTTACAATAAATCTCTCTGATTTTATCTTCATGATCTCTTCGCGAGATATACCTAGGAGGGAGCAATATACTGCTACACTCTTCGGTAAAGGTATGTTCTCGGAACTTCGACAAAAGCCCGTACCGAGCGCCAGAGAGTATTCCACTAAAGTTTATCGATCATCTCCGTAACGCTTTCACGATTACCAAATGATCCTGTAACGGAGCGCGCTGCTCTCCGATGGATCTTCTCTACTTTCTCTATCAACCCAATCCGGTACGGATCCCACACCGGTGAGCAGTATTCAAGCAGTGGGCGAACACGTGTACTGTAAGCTACTTACTCCGTTTTCGGACTGCATTTCCTTAGGATTCCTCCTTTATATGGTCGTTCCATTTTAAATCACTCCAAATGCATACTCCCAGATAATTTATGGAATTATCTGGTTCCGGTTCCTGACCTGCTATAGAGTAGCAAAATGATACAGGATCTTTCTTTCTATGTTTTCGCAGCACATTACACTTGTCTACATTGAGATTCAATTGCCATTCCCTGCACCATGCGTCAATTCCATGCAGATCCTACTGTATTTCAATACAATTTTCCATTGTTACAACCTCTCTATATACTACAGCATCATCCGCAAAAAGCCCCAGTGAACTTCCGATGTTATCCGCAAGGTCATTTATATATATCGTGAACAGCGATGGACCCACGACACTCCCCTGTGGCACACCTGACATCACTCTTACTTCGGAAGACTTCTCTTCATTCAGAATGACATGCTGCATTCTGTTATCTAGGAACTCCTCAATCCAATCACAGAATTGGGCTGATAGACCGTATGCTCTTACTTTGTTCATTAAACGTCTGTGGGGAACTGTATCAAACGCCTTGCGGAAGTCAAGAAACACGGCATCTACCGTGCCTATGGCCCTCTGAGTCTCATGAACAAATAGCGCGAACTGTGTTTCACACGATCGCCATTTTCGAAACCCATGGTATTCCTACAGAGCAGATTTCTAGTCTCCAGAAATGTCATTATACTCGAACATAATACATGTTCCAAAATTCTACAACTAACCGACGTTAGAGACATAGGCCTATAGTTCTGCACATCTGTTCCATGTCCCTTCTTAAAAACGGGGATGACCTGCACCATTATCCAATCTTAATGAACGTTACGCTCTTCTAGAGACCTGCGGTACACCACTGCAAGAAGGGGGGGCATACTCTGTGTAAAAACGAACTGGTATTCCGTCTCGTCCTGCGGCTTTTGAGCGATTTTAATTGTTTTTCTAACCCACTGCCAATTATATCGATATCTGCCATTTCGTAATCTGTGCGGCAATCTAGAGAAGGAACTACAGTGCAATCTTCCTCTGTGAAACAGCTTTGGAAAAAGCAATTTAGTAATTCAGCCTTTACAGTGTTATCCTCTGTTTTAATGCAATTTTCGTTGCAGTGTGTCTGGAGATTTTGTTTTGATCCACCTACCGCTTTGACATAGGGACAAAATTTCGTAGGATTTTCAGCCAATTCAGTACATAGAACATTACTTTCGAACTCGTTGAACGCCTCTCACATAGTCCTCCTCACGTTACATTTCGCTTCGTGTAATTTTTGTTTGTCTACAAGGCTTTGGCTATGTTTATGTTTGCAGTGAAGTTCCCTTCCGTAGCAGTTTTCTAAATCGGTTGTTGTAACATGGTGTCGCCATGAGTCAATTCTGTGTTTAACTGCTCAAGATAATGCACGCAAAACAATTCACTGGATTCTTTGCCCCTGCCACCCATCATAAACGTTTGGGTCTCCCAGTCTATATCCAGTAAATTAAAATCTCCTCCCAAAACTATAATATGATCGGGAATCTACTAGAAATATTTTCCAAATTTTCCTTCAGGTGTTCTGCCACAACAGCTGCTCAGCCAGAAGGCCTATAGAAACATCCAATTACCATGTTCGAGCCTCCTTTAACCGTGACCTTCACCCAAATTATTTCATACTCCGGATATCCGTCTATTTCCTTCGATAATAATGCACTTTTTATTGCTATAAACACGCCTCGCCCTTCACCATTGAGGCACGCAAGCCAACCAACCTCGGTAGACTGAAAATGGAGAAACTGCAGATAGGTTGGAAAATAAGGAGATGGGATTTTGATAAACTGAAGGAAACCGAGGTTTTTGAGAGTTTCAGAGGGAGCGTTTGGCAACTATTGACAGAAAATGATAACAACACTATAGAAGATGAATGGGTAGTTTTGCGGTATGAAATAGTGAAAGCATGTCACGCGCAAATAGTTAGAAAGAGAAGAAGTATAAAAAAATCTTGGGTTCCACAGGAAATATAGAAGTTAATCAATAAAAGCATAAAAATGCAACAAATGTGGTTCAACAGCGTACAGCCGATTAAGAAATGCGATTGAGAGCCTCTGATAAGTGGCTAAACAGGTGTTGGAGGGCAAATGCAACTCTACTCTGTAGAAGAATGCATATCTAGGGGAAAACTTAATACCGCCTACAGAAAAATAAAATATATTTAGAGACAAGAAACGCATCTGTATGAATATCAAGAACTCTGACGGAAAACAACCTTTGAGTAACGAAGGGAAAGCTGAAAGTTTGAAGGAAAACATACAAGGGCTCTACAATGGAAATGAACAGGAGATGATTTTTAGGAAGGGAAGAGGTGGTAAACTTGCACTGACTAATCAAGAGTACTGCAAAGAAGTGTCTAAGTATTTTTAAGAGCAACTCGGCTGTCCAGTATAACAATTAAAATTTCATCAAGAGGCTCCTACGTACAAATACCATGGCTTTGACCACCTACAAAATATGACATCATCAGACACAGCCTCAGGCTAACAATCTGGAATTAATAACACTATTGCATAACTTTTGATTAACCCTTTAGTGAACAAATTATTTCAGAAGTTGTAGACTTTTTATGAATACTTTATTGGGCTAAGAAGCCATACGTAAATTCATAGTTTAAATCTTTGAAGAGAGTTTAGCCTACAGGCATAAAAAAGATATCAGTGGGAACTATTGTTCTCACCGACCTTTGGAGTAACTGGACTTTATAATTGAAAAAAAATGTATATCCTTTATTTTTAGTATAAAAACTATAACAAACGTTTGATTTACTTTTGTATTAGTTCATATTGTCCATTGAGTTCACTAAGGTGACGTACTGTGGAGCTTAGAGAAGCATGGTGCTACACACAAAGATACACGACAGTTCCTACACAGTATTTTTGTCCTTTTTTCTTCGCCTTTGGTGCTACATTGGCGGCACCTTCTGTTTGTAGTACCTTTTGTTAGCAGATGAGTTCCAACTTTCGCCAGACGAACTTCATACACGCCTCTTTACGGTGTCTGAAAATGAACTGGCCTTCCTCTTCCACATAAAGTTGGCATTGACAACTGCCAAATCTACAAGAATAACTACGATGCCGATTGCGCAGCCATACCACACTGCACTTCACACACGTTCAGTGGGGAAAATAGTTCACACAATATTACCTTGTAATATTTATGTAATTTTCAGTGATATCCAGGAAATATTCACTACAGTAAAATTATCTCCCTCGTAAATATAAAAGTCGACAAATGAAACACAAGTCACGTCACATGAAAAATGAAAGCACACTATACAAAAAAGCTCTTGTGGTCGAAACAGTGGCTTGTTTTCACGCGGAAACTGCGCTTCTTCAATGACTGACTAACAATGTAGAAACACAACCACTTTTGCGCGTGTGTTGACAATCTATATGTAGTTAGCACACTCTAACAGAGATGGTAGCACAATTTAGAAGTGAGAACACGGATTACCACTGAACTTATAGAGGAAAAAAATAAGTGGGATCTATAGTTCCCACTGGTCACTAAACGGTTAACCTAGACACACTTGTCAATCTCACAGAAATGAAATTCTCATAGACGTCTGACGAACGGAATCCTATAAACGGAACACCTATCGGAAGGCTGAAATTTCCATGTATCCTCCCGTTAGGTAGAAAGGGAACAACATCTATGTTATAAGCGACACTGGAATTTCCATAGTTCAGGTCATTTACAAGACCTTTCCAGCTTGACATCGTAAGAGAACTGAGGGCAGTTCCTACACAAGATTGGGTAATACCAAGCGAACATCCGACGTGGACGATTTTAAAAATTGAAAACGTATAATATATAATTAATTGACGTAACAAGCATTCTAGATAGCAGTTACCTTATTTCCCTGGAAACCGCTTTACATGACCATCATCAGACCACAACTGTAATGTTGGCCATTGGGGTTGTGGCCTGATGATGGGCATGTAAAGCGGTTACGAGGGAAATAAGGTAACTGCTATCTAGACTGCTTGTTACGTGAATTAATAATTATACGTAAATACGTTAATCCATACACAATGTTCTCAAAAAAAGATGAGGGCGCGTTCCATGTGCACCCCTGTCCCTCATTCCTTGTGTATGCGCCTTATTGTGTCATTTCGTCTGGATGTTTAGCAAGTGAGGTTACCATGTTAGTTTCTGATTGGCGGTTAGTCCGAGTTATTGTAGACGGTTATGGAACTGTTGTCGATTGTCAGGTAGAGGTTACGGGAACTGAAGGTTTGGTGGTTTTCCTGCAATCGTTTCCTGCTTTTTAGTCACAAAAGGAGATGAGATTGTTGAGGTCAAGTTGGGAAGATCGGGATGTACGATTGACAGTGAGGAAGGTGACATTTTGGAGGAGATACAGAGGAGGATGTGGATTTCGGGGTATTCGCTGTATAGAGGAGATAAAGGAGCCAGAAGCGGAGATTTGGACTACTAAATTGAAAAAAAATGTTTGTTAATCCTAGGGAACACACTACTGTGGCCATCGGTCTCTAAACTTATAAATTACCTGATCTAATTTCCGCTTTGGACGACACATAAACCCATATGGTTGACAGGATCCGAACCTCCGGCAGTGGATAGCGGCCATTCCCGAGCGGCTTTTGGAGTACCTCAGGGGTAGGACGGACAGTGCAGGACGGTGTGTTTTGTAGCGTTACGTATAATTTGGGATGGTTATTGAAGGAGGCGATGAGGCGGGTGTAGCTGATTAAAAGTGAATACCAGTGTAGATTAAAGAGGAGAGACAATTTCCAGAGACGGACGTAGAATTTTCGATATCAAGGGGAGGTAGAGGGAGGGGTGATGCTTCTGGAAATGGTCATAACCGAGATAGTATGATGGAGGCGTTATTCATCTGTGGAGAAGGGACGACTGTCACACTGGGCATGTTTACTGGCCAGTGAGACCTTTTCCTTGGGATTACACTGGTAATCAACGCCCAAGGATATGTAATACTTCTCTGGGAACGACAGACATCACTGCTCTGTCAGTCCATCAGCTCTTACGAACTGCTTTCTCTTTGAAAGAAAAATCACACAAGGCTGAGACGGTCTTTCATAATCCGCATTTTGATTAAGAGCCACTTGTGAGATGCGATAGTAAAAGCCTTCTGTTCTGGGCTGATGTCCAGGAACACCATACAGGGACACTACGAGCAATTCTTCAACTATGGCACTGTCAAAAAATCTCTTTTACTACAAGCTCTTTGCTTTACATATTATGGAATGAGGTAGTGTGGAGGTAAACAACAAATACATTTCTAATAATCATGAGCTCTGAAATGCATGAGTCTTCATCTTTCATATTGTGAAAATATGTCTTCTAATGGTCAAGTAGTCATATCTCTTATTACATGAATTTTGGAATCCATGTTTACTGTATGTTTTGCTTGTCATTGTTCGAATTGCGAATAGAATAGATTTACTTCTCAGTGCCACCGGATGACAATTCCGGACACAGAGTCCCAGTCAGAATAGTAAGTATTCACTACCTTTGCAAGTCCCCGAAATTTGACACTATATCCTTCTCTCTCTCTCTCTATCTCTCTCTCTCTCTCTCTCTCTATTATTTTGTATGTATGTATGTATGTATGTGTGTGTGTGTGTGTGTGTGTGTGTGTATAGAAGGGGAGAGGGGGAAGTATGGTTTCCTCACTATATTCAAGTGTGATGCAAGCGATATCTTCCATTGTGCAGACTGGCTTCCAGCTATGAAACGCGAGCATTTGCAGACGTATAGAATTATCAGCTAAATGCAGCCGCGTAACGTTATTTCGACCGCTGAAAATCCCACCATTTTCAAGTCATAATGAAATGAGAGGTAGCCGTCCATGGAAATTTGAACTATTGGTGGTGAAGCTATGCGCCCTGTGCCATAAAAAGAATAACGTATGATGAAACCTAATACGTACAGCAAATTAATAGTACCACAAATACCCACAGTTGTCACCGAAAGTGAGACATTTACTAACGAAGGATGAGCAAGTAATCCTAGTCTCTACTCCTCTTTTGATTGAGCAAACAAAGTATTACGTGATATACTATTATTACAGGTTTAATCGATGTAAAGATTAATTAATAACAAACATCTTGTCGTATTCCTGTTATTCTCCGCCAAGCCTTTTTATCTAGCGCATCTTCCTTGTCGATGTTGCGATGTTCCATTACTCCATTTATTTGGTCTGTAAAAGCACGTCCTGGTCTTCAGCGCTTACGTCTGCTGGGTGGTTTCCATTCATAAACCTTCTGTGGCCACCTATGATCTGGAATTTTCATCATATGTCCGCACCATTTCAGTGATTATCTTTCAATTCTATCACTGTATCATTTGCCTTGATTCTAGCCCTTACTTCTTTTGAGATCCGCATTTAATATCCATAGTTCTGATCCATTATTCAACCATTATCTTACCTACTCCTTTCTTATTGTTGTTGGAAGTATTCTTATTCCACCAAAAAGAATTCACACACCTTAACACTTTTCTGCTATGTTGTATTCTGTATTTTAATTTCGTATGGCCCAATCAATTTTTGTCAATACGTGCCCCGAGATATTTCAATTTCGCTGCCTGTCATTGATGTGTACTTCATATTTAGCGTTCCATTCATCTCCAGATACTTTGTTTTTGTTAAACTCATTTGTAGTCCCCCTTTGTTGTCTTCGTGATATAATCGTCGTGTCATGATCTGAAGGTCACAATCTTCTCGTGCTACTGTAGCTTGATCGTCAGCAAAACTTAATGAAAATTTATGTACATCGCTGACAGTGATTCCCATTCCTCTGCAGCTGTGCCTCCAATTTTGGAGAGCCACTTCTACATATAAATAGAACAAGATGTGTGGTGTCCCACAAGTACAAAGTGCGCGCCACCTACTTTCGCCACGCGCCGCCATGCACTCACGGCGCGGCGTTCTCACGACGACAGCCACGAGCGCCCTCTGCTGCAACCCCGCTCGTGGCCACCACGGAAAGACACCGGTCACTTCGGACTGAGATAGCAACGAGTAAAGACTTCGGAATCAGATAGGCACCATTGAAGACTTTGCTATCGTACAGGCACTAGGCAGGCCTCTAACAACTATGTATCAACATTCTGCAGTACTATGTAAAAGTTAAGTATTGTTACATTCTGTGCAATATATATCTCTTTCTAATTTACTCTAGTGTTTATAGTTTCTGGCTGCTCCCCTCCGTACCTGCACCAGCGTGCTGTCTATATTCCTGTGTCGGTCTCATTCCACTCGGCCACCGACACCTACGACGAGGCTGGGACACAAAAGCGGCGACGAAGTTGGGACACAAAAAGATGGGTGACACACTGCAAGCTTTTCGCAAACCTTTAGTGACATTGATAGGTTCTGATAACTTTGAACCTCATTTAATCTGTACCACATTATCTTTGTACATTTCAATAACAATTTGTGAAACGTGCTAATCCATATCTGTACCTTTCATGGCTTCCCACAGTTCAGATGTGGGGACTGTATCGTAAGCTTTTGCTAAAAGTACAATGACAATGTGTAGCTCCTTCCCTACTGCTGTAAGTTTCTCCATTAGTTGTTGTAAAATAAGTAAGCTATCTGTACGTGATCTGTTCTGCCTAAAGCCGCTCTGGTCTTCCCCAATTTGGTGGCCAACATTTTGTATAATATTTTGAAACATTATCTTGCCAAATAAGCGGCTCATTGTACAGTTGACACTAATGCCTCTATAGCAGTTTATGTCTTTGGTAGTGCCTTCTTGCCTTCTTGAAAACCATATACGACTTTTTTCATTCTGAGCGAATTTCAATCCTCTTAAAACAGTTGTTCATGAGGCAGACTATTCGCTTCTTTAGATATCTTCCTCCGCCTTCAATAATTCAATAAGTATGTTTCCTGCACCAGGTGATCGGACATTCTTCATTTCATGTAATGAATAATTCAAATGTTCAAATGTTTGTCAAGCTTATGGGACTTAACTGCGGGGTCATCAGTACCTAAACTTACAAACTACTTATGAACTACTTTATACTAAAGACGACACAAACATCCATGCGCGAGTTGGGATTAGAACCCCCGACCGTAGCGGCCGTGCAGACTGTGACTGGCGCTCCGCAAACCGCTCGGCAACTGCGGCCGGCACATTACTGTTCCCACAATTTTCTCTTTTCTAATTTAATTCCGTTTCTTAATTCGTAATTTGTTGTCCGGCAGTTTTGCCTGTCCTGTTGTGATTTAGTTAGTAACCATTATTTGTAGAGATTTTCCTTTTCCCTAATTAACATCTTCAGGTCTTCGGACATCCATGCAGGATCCCGTTTACCTAGACTCTTACTTTCAGTCCCTAGCACCTCTAGAGACATTTTTGTAATTACATAATATACTGTCGGAAATAAAAATTAGTAACTCCTCTTCTTCCAATTCAGTCAAGACCTATTGTTGAAGAAGTGCATATGGATTACAAGAAATGATTACATTTACAGATCAGTAGCTCAAGCGGTAATGAGGTAAAGGTGTCGTTCCATGCTGAAGCATTCACATCAGTACACGGTGCGGCCTCCACGAGTGGTAAATGTTCAAATGTTTGTATAACTTATGGGACTTAACTACGGAGTCATCAGTCCCTAAACGTACAAACTAATTACTATTTAGCTAACACTAAGGACAGCACAAATATCCATGCCCGAGGGGGGATTCGAACCCCCGACCGTAGTGGCCGTGCAGACCGTGATTGACGCGCCGCAGTCCCCTCGGCCACCGCGGCCGGCTCCACGAGTGGCAATGCAGGCGCTGATTCCGGCATATTTTCCATCATACAGGTGACGAATTCCGTGTTGCGATTCCACATGTGTTCGACTTGTTCACCTAGTTCTGTAAGAATTGTGAGGTGACGATTCGGACATGTAAGTGGTCGACCCATCCGATTCCACACATGCTCGAATGGATAAAATTCCATAGACGATGCTGGCCAGAGAAGTAGCTATCCCTCTTGCAGAGCGTGCAGACTTTCGCGCTCACTGTGCGTGGCAGCATTATCCTCTTGAATGAACACTGAAACATATCTGTTAAAAAAATACCGGATGGTCAAAAAGTCTGTGTAAATTTGAAAACTTAATAAATCACGGAATGATGTAGATAGAGAGGTAAAAATTGACACACATGCTTGGAATGGCATAAGGTTTTATTACAACAACAAAAAATCAAAAAATGTCCCACAGATGGCGCTGGACAGCAAAACGTCAGTGACTGCGCATGAATTTCTTGTATAAAAGGACCTGCAATGAGAGAGAGAGAGAGAGAGAGAGAGAGAGGGAGAGAGAGAGAGAGAAAGAATCAGATGCACCAGCATGTTGAGGTTACCTGAACAGTCGCTTTTAGTGAAGCTGTATTATCAGAATGTGGAATATGCTAGATCACCATTACGATCCTATCGCCATAAGCGGCCTTTACACGGACAGTTCTGCCGGCCCGATCTGTGCCGCGCCGCACTACGCAGGTACCGACCCGGACTAAGCCGGTCCCGGTAGGGATGGGAAAAACCGACCGGTTAAAACCGATACCGGTATTTTGGTTATGAATAACCGGTTATTTCGGTATTTATTTGGTGTCGGTTGTAACCGGTTTTTGTTAGTTATTGCGAAGGACCGGGCAAAAAAACCGGTACAACTACGTCCTGTAGCAGTGATTCAAAATTTGTGATTTTCTTCTTTTTTTTTTTAAATAATAATAATAATAATAATCTGATGAAGATTGACTAAATGTGCAGAAAGCGGCCATTTTAATAAATGAGTTTTCTTAACTGCTTTTACTATTGGATATTAAAGAACAGAGTGTTGTTAGCTTCTCAACATGTTGGTTAAAACTTTAAATGTATTATATTGCTATTCTAACAAGTTTTATTAATGTGATTGCTTGAAAGTGAGGGGCTTTTTTAATAACCAATATGGGTTTAGATAACATTAATCATGTGGTGCCTCGTGAGGTAGCCGTGCGGCCTGAGGCTCCATGTCACGGACTACACGGCTGCTCCAGTCGGAGGTTCGAATCCTTCCTCCTCCCTTGGTCATGGACGTGTGTGTTGTCCTTAGCGTAAGTTAGTTTAAGTTAGATTAAATAGTTTGTAAGTCTAGGGACCGATGTCCTAAGCATTTACGTCTCATAAAAACTCACACCTATTTGAACATTCTTTGGGGATGTGGTACATGGCTTTCCTAGTTCAATTTGCGTAAATTTACACTAACAACAATTATACTGTTAGTCGGAACTGTGACTTTATTTTTCAAAATACTTCTGCAGCACTGATTGAAATTCATTTACTGACTGTAACTTATATTACTCGCTATTCATATGCGCTGGCTCACAAGTCCAACTTACGGAATGGTTGCCTCAATATTCGCAACTGCCGGACGGAAATACTTGTAAGTCTGTATGCTTCGTATATCGTCTTCTATGGACTCCTGGCTAGTCTTACACACACTCAAGAAGGCGTAGTATTGGGAGGGGATCTTGCAAAATATGGAAAGACTAGTGATTTGTCGTATAAATTAGATTTACCTAAATTTTAACTATACTTCCTAAGTTTCGTTTTCGGCCGAAACTAGAAGAATCGAAAATTCGATTACGGTTTCTGTTTCGGCTGCCAATTAAGTTTCAGTCGAACTTTGTTGGAAATAAAAGCATTAAAAAGCCTAAAACCGGTTATTTAAAAAACCGGTTATCTAGAGCAGTTTTTACAGTGCGGTTAAACTGGTGATGAAAAGAACCGGTATAACCGAAAACCGGTTGTTTCAGCGATAGCCGCCATCCCTAGGTCCCGGGGGAATTCTGCCACTCCGTCCCTCGCGCAGAACCGTCACGGGGAACGTCCTCACATTTACACGGCCGTGCCTGCAGTCCAAAACCGTGGCAGACTCACGCTGTTGGACGAAAGAATTCCAGAGTGAATTTATTTAATTATACCGGCAACAGCCTTGTTTGTGGCGAATTCGCAGTAAGGACTACACAAACAAAAACCTAAAAAACGAGGCATACGATAGACTGGTAACTTTATGCAAACCGATTTTTCATAACGCGGATAGGGAATTTGTTGCAAAAAAAAAAAATTCAATGTTTACGTGGTTCGTTACGAAAAGAAATGAAAAAGGTTTTGGACAGCAATCGATCTGCTAGGTCGAGTGATGAAGTTTATGTGCCCAGCCTGTGGTATTATGACCTTCTAACATTCATAACGGATCAGGAGCTTCCATCGTCTAGCATATCGAATATGAATATGAATATGAAGAGCATCTCGATGATAGTATCGCCGCAGAAGAGGTTTTTGTAATTGAGGAGCAGCAACGTACAGAAGGAAATGAACATGTTGGAGTTAAATTGTTTTATTTTTCAAAAACGTGATCACAGATGTAACAAAGGAAGGCAAAAATATACGTTGTGAGATTACAGTACTTAATTAACGAACATCTAAATAAAAATTCTTAGGCTCTTCCTAATTTCAACATTTCGTCTTGCCAAGGCACACTCCTTTCTGAAAGAAAATATTTCTTGTATAACTCTCTATTCACTTTATCATTTTTGTTTGGATTTCTACATAACATATTTTGCAAAATATGTAGTTCTATTGTTTGTCGCCAATCAGCTTTGCGCACTAAGAACGACTCTGTATCCACAGCTGATGGTGATAGATAGCCATGACTGTTTCTGCACATAAAATTATGCAAAACACAGATAGCCAAAACAACATATTTTTTCTGGTTTCATATTAATGGCTGTCTTTAACCCTCGAAACCATGAAGAAATAATGCCGAAAGCATTTTCTACGACATTCCGAGCACGAGATAACCTGAGTGTCGCTGTTAGGCGTTCTTCTGCTGAAATGCTGTTTTCATCACTGTATCTGTTTCGGTAATTTTGTGCTTAATCAAATCCAGCAAAATGTTAAACGAGGCACAGTCCATCCATAAATAGTTTTTTTTTTTTAAATCATCGGGGAAATTATCGCGAGTTGACTAATTAAAGGCAAATGACTATAGCGGTGCCTGTATTCTTTCACCCAAACACGGCGCTTTGATCTCTTTCGGTTCATTACAACTGCCACGCACATCCCAGTCGCAGCGGTCGCACGGACACGATCTCCCTGCAGCTGCGACTCGCTGCTGTGATGCCGCGCCACGCAGAACTTTGGAAGGGGATTCAAACGGATAAAAGTCCGTTTACAAATGCAGCTATGGCGAGAATGATTTCGAAGCCACGGGTTGTTTATGCGATAGGGCCCGTAGCGGCCGACCAAGCAAAAGGCGTAATGCTGCTGAGGCAGTTCAGGAAGAAATGGAGACTGTAGCGGGTTCGTCTAAGCACGGGGTTGTCAGCGCTCGTGCAGTCGCACGTCGCATCGGGGTTCCATACACTACTGTTTGGTTGGCACTTGATTGATTGACTGATTTTTCCATGGAAGCCAAAACAGTCTTGGACCAACCCGCCACTGCCCGCACCGAAACTTAGTTTATTGTGCGGTATCGCTCCCTGTATATCTAGTAAAGCCAACCAATGCCCTTGAACAGTGCAAGGAGTTCCTTTACCAGTTCTTTATTAGACACAATTTCTTCGGGTCTGGTTGTCCCAAATATTCTGTGCCTTTTATTCTCCAATGCAATGCATTCGAAGATTAGATGGCCGGCCGCGGTGGCCGAGGACACTGAGGCGCTTCAGTCACGCTCTGCACGGCTACTACGGTCGAGGGTTCGAATCCCCCCTTGGGCATGGATATTTGTGCCGTCTTTAGTATAAGGTAGTTCATAAGTAGTTTGTAAGCTTAGGGACTGATGACCCCGTAGTTAAGTCCCATAGGCTTAACAAACATTTGAACATTTGAACATTTGAGCAGTTTCATCACCGTCATCACAGATCCTACATTTAGGGTCCTCTTCTGATATTCCCATTGTACGTAGGTGTTTTTTGAAATTTCCATGGCCTGTCAACAATCCAATTGGTTGGCACTTAGGCATACCCTTCGATTCTATCCTTACAAAATCCGTCAGCATCATGAACTGTCACCTAGCGATTTACTGAAACGGAGGACAATTGCGGTGTGGGCGTTTCAACAGTATGTAACGTGTTGTGAACCGATGAAGCTCATTTCACGTTCCGAGGGTCTGTCAACGCCCACAACTGCAGAATTTGGGCTACCGAAAATCCTAGAACTGTCGTGGAAAAACCATTGCACGACGAGAAAGTCCAGGTATGGGTTGGATTTAGCACATCTAACGTTATAGGGTCTTTTTTCTCCGACGAACTGCTTGATTCTGGTTTTGTAACTGCTACCGTGACGGGTGAGAGGTACGCCGATATGTTACAGAATCGCATCATCACGAGCCTAGCTGATAAACACCTGCTGAAACGTACGATTTTTATGCAGGATGGCGCTCCAACCCATATTGCAAGACCCATGAAAGATTTCTTGCGCGCTGCGTTTGGTGATGATCGTGTGCTCAGCCGCTACTTTCGTCATGCTTGGCCTCCCAGGTCCCCAAACCTCAGTCCATGCTGTTATTGGCTTTGGGGTTACCTGAAGTCGCAACTGTATCGTGATCGACCGACATCTCTAGGGATGCTGATAGACAACATCCGACGCCAGTGCCTCACCATAACTCCGGACATGCTTCAGTGTGCTGTTCACAACATTATTCCTCGACTACATCTGTTCTTGAGGAATGACGGCGAACATATTAAGCATTTTCTGTAAAGAACATCATCTTTGCTTTCTCTTAATTTGTTATGCTGATTATTGCTTTTCTGATCAGATGAAGCGCCATCTGTCGGACATTTTTTGAACTTTTGTTTTTTCTTGGTTCCAAGCATGTTTGTCAATTTTTACCTCTCTATCTACATTATTCCGTGATTTATTAAGTTTTCAAATTTATACTGACTTTCTGATCACCCGGTATAAAAGATTTTTATTACTGTTCTTTGTGTGACTTCGAACTTAGTTTTTGGCAGGATAGGTCTCAGACAACATCTTATTCCCGTAAATGAGCTCCAATGCTCTTGCAGTTGGCCTTAATGAATGGGCTTCCGTTTCATGTTACTTCCGAGTAGGAATTCTCAATAATTTCACTACTTGTCTTTAAGAAATAGCTTGGTCAGCCACGTGGTGTATGTGTGGTACTACGCTGTGCGTTTGTGGTTCGCAGTACTTCTCTCAACAATAACATTTCACTTTCTTTTAGTTAAATGTTGTTACGTATGTATTTTATTCCAAATTTTGAGCAATTTTGAGGTGCATTTCTTTGTGTTAGTCTGATGGGTTCTTGTGCACGTATATTCGTTCAGTGTGTATTCATGTTAAGTGTCCGTTTAGTTATACCTCCATGTGTGATAAAACATAAGCAGCATCATGATTTTAAATATCGTACGAAGCTAAAGTATAGTCCAGTCAACCTGTGCTCAATAGGGCCCCTCGCCGGAAAGTTTTGGGGTAGTTTAGATTTTTTTGATTCCGCATGTTTCTTGGGATGCTGAATCCGAATATGACATTTCACAACATTGAAAAAAAATTCGAAATTAGAAAAATCAGTATTTTTGGCAGTTTTTTCTTATAACTCGGAAACTATCAAGTTTTCACAAATAAACTCCCAGTTCAAAATTGAAGTTCATAAAATTTCCTACAGATTTCACTCTTTATGGTTTCCTGTCCAAGGAGCCGTTTCGGCACAAGCGCTAATGGAAAATTGGCGTATTTTGGCTGTATACGCTGAAATCCACATTTTCCACTCAGGAATAATTCATTATTAAAAGTTGACATTCACTGGATTCCGTTCATTTTATTTATTCTCTCACGACCTCTTATATCGTTTTATATCTGACCCATCTGGTGTAAATGCCCTTTTCCAGCTTCTTCACACTAGAGTCACGAGCAGTACGACAGCCTGACCCCTGTGTTACCAGAGATCCTCTCTTTTGTTCACGACGGCTCCCACCCTCTATCTGCAAAACACACTCACACACACACACACACAACACTCAGACAAACACCGGGTATCTACTCAGGGTGTACTCTCTGTGCGCAACGAGAAAAAAAGAATGTGTTACGAAGTTATCTGCTACCCTGTCTCTCTTTTCGATGAGC
Source organism: Locusta migratoria (assembly GCA_026315105.1). Lineage (NCBI taxonomy): Eukaryota > Metazoa > Arthropoda > Insecta > Orthoptera > Acrididae > Locusta > Locusta migratoria. The sequence continues at coordinate 272,180,961 of CM048744.1, read as the reverse complement.
ATGGGATGAGCGCGCGAACAAAAATTCAAATGTTTGTAAAGTCTATGGGACTTAACTACGGGGTCATCAGTCCCTAAACTTACAAACTACTTATGAACTACTTACGAACTCGGACGTCACAAATATCCATGCCCGAGGGGGGATTCGAATCCCCGACCGTAGTCGCCTTGCAGACCGTGACGGAGCGCCTTAGCCTCCTCGGCCTCCGCGGCCGGCAGCGCGGGAACAAATTCGGACTTGTACAAGGCTTTTTCACCGAATGTACAGGAAGACTTGAATGGTACAAAATATATAATCGACGGAAGGTTTTTGTTACTTAGGGACAAATGGCACCATGCCCAAACATATGCAGAAATTTGCCACACTGATGTATCTTGAATGAAGTCTAACTACACATTTTCGATTGTTATTCTGACGAAGCTTGTGAAAATACCAAGGCCTTAGAACGATTAAGAATAGCGCAAAGAAAGCAATCTGCTACAATATCGTTAACAGAAACGATGATGCCTTCGGTTTCGCAGAAGAGTTTTAATTGCAAATTACAAAAAACAAGGGACGGTTCACAGGTATGTTAGTGGAAAAAAATTCATGTTGCAAAAATTGATTCACGGCAAGCTGTGAGGGATGCTTACAAATTATCAAAACAGCCCTTAACTAAGCCCCGAAAAATGAATACTTGGCGGTGGTGGGCGAAGATATGGAACTTTTGGTGACTGTAATGGGGCTGTATAACACTGACGTAAAGAATGTCTTGATTTTTGAAACCATGAAAAGAAAAGGTGCTTCAAACCCTCTAAAATCCTCGTCTTGCCCCTTACAGAACTGTATCACATGCGATGAATGGTTGTAACACTACTTCTGCTTTGTTTAAGCAAGGGAGCCTTAAATTTATCAAAGTCAAGCAGAAGTACAATGACTTCCAAACAGTCATTGATGTTTTTTACAACCCTCCTGCACGTCAGGATGAACTTGCCGAAGCAGAGAACGTAGACAGTACGGGAAAGGATATCAGGCGATACAGGCAATATGTATCTTCATCTTACAAAAATAAAACCAACACTGCCTCAGTAACCCCCATCGAAGCTGCTGCAGGACAACATTCACTGAGAGTTTATTTTCAAGTGCAGGAGTGGATTTCCAGTAAAACTACTCTTGACAAACAACAAAGAGACCCAAGCGAGTGGGGTTCGAAAGAAACAAGGAATGGTCTTGTCCATGTGCCAACAACTTTGGACCCTACTCCGGCACATTTTTGCTGCCAACGTAATTGTGGATGCAGGAAAGCTGGCATCCATTGATCCCCCTCTACACATCCTGTGAAGGGCTGTCTGATAACGTCAAACCTCCATAAATCAGCACTGATATAGAAGATGAAGAGAGAGAAGGAGAAGACCAAGAAGAAGCTGAAGAGACACACCTGTATCTTGTGGAAGGTATGTCAAATATGACAGTATGTTTTGTAACCATTCTCCTTCAGGTATGTTCACTGGTCATTAATTTCTCACTCACCTCCTTCATCTTCCAGATGAAGAAGCCCCAACACTGGCGACAGAACAACCTGCACGTAATCCAGGACCCACCACCTTTAAGAACCTCAGGCAGGACCCTCTTGGAAACGACAGCGGCATATATAATTGATGCACATAATAATGTATTTTGTGTAAAGTAATGTAATAATATGTTTAAAATTTCGGAATTTTGTTTGGAATTTCAACTGTGACAATTTTTATAAGTTCTGATTTTATTAATAACATGAACATCATGTAATTTTTTTTTAAGTTCGTATAACTTTACATATATGATCTAAAGAAGGTGGCATAGAGAACTGGGAGGAACAGTCGATATCGGTCTACAATCTATACGGCTTCGAACTTGTAAGAATTCACTAAACGTCAGCTTTTAATAATAAATTAGACTTCTAGAGTGGAAAAATGGATTTTAGCGGAGACAACCAAAATACGCCAATTCTCTATTAGCACTTGAGTCGGAACGGTTCATCGGACAGGAAAATATAACTAGTGAAATCTGCAGTAAATTTCATGCACTTCAATTTTGTACTGGGAGACTATTTGTGAAAAGTTGATAGTTTCCATGTTATAAGCAAGAAACAGCCTAAAATGCATTTTTTTCGAATTTTTGCAATTGTTTCTTTATTTATTTATTTATTTATTTATTTTTTTGTTGCTTCATGAAATTTTGTTGGGAAATGCTAGATTTGGATTTAGTACCCCAAAACCCATACGAAATAGAAGAAATCAAAACTACCCCAAACTTACGTGGTAAAAATACATATTGTCTAGACTAGTAATCGTAATTTTCTCTTGTGTCGTGCGTTGATCCCAACAGCCCAAGATCCGACCAGTGGCACCAGTTCGTATAATATGTACTTAAATTAAACAGTGTTTGGTTACGTTACTGTGAATATTTTCCTACCCCACCGCCGTCCCTATGTGTGAAATAGAATCCAATTCACTTCCAACTGTTGTGGTCTTCAGTCCGGAGACTGGTTTGATGCAGCTCTCCACAATACCCTATCCTGAGCAAGCCTCTTCATCTCCACATACGAACGGCAACCTACGTCTATCTGAATCTGCTTACTGTATCCATCTCTTGGTCTTCCTCTGCGATTTTTACCCCACACACTTCCCTCTAATGCTAAATTCACAATTCCTTGATGTCTAAGAATGTGTCCTACCAATCTATCCCTTCTTTTAGTCAAGGTATGCCAGAAATTTCTTTTCTCCCCAATTCTGTTCAGTACCTCCTCATTAGTTACGCGATCCACCCACCTAATCTTCAGCATTCTTCTGTAGCACCATATTTCAAAAGCCTCAATCCTCTTCCTGTCCGCACTGTTTATCGTCCATGTCTCACTCCCATACAAGGCAACACTCCATACAAATTCCTTCAGAAAGGACTTCCTTAGGCTTAAATCAATATTCGATGTTAACAAATTTCTCTTTTTCAAGAACGCTTTTCTACCCATTGCCATTCTGCATTTTATATCCTCTGTACTGCGACCATCGTTTGTTATTTTACAGCCCAAATAACAAAACTCATCTACGTCCTTTATTGCTTCGTTTCCCAATCTAATTCCTTCAGAATCACCTGATTTTCTTACACTGCACTCCATTACCCTAGTTTTACTCTTGTTAATGTTCATCTTATATGCACCTTTCAGCACACTGTCCATTCCATTCAATTGCTCTTCCAGGTCCTTTGCTGTATCTGACAGAATTACTATGTCATCAGCAAAACGCAATGTTTTTAATTCTTCCCCCTGAATTTTAATTCCTTCTCCAAATTTCTCCTTGCTTTCCTTTATAGCTTGTTCAATGTACAAATTGAATAATATTGGAGAAAGGCTACAACCCTGTCTTACTCCCTTCCCAACCACTGCATCCCTTTCATGCCCTTCAACTCTGACAACCGCTGTCTGGTTTTTGTACAAGTTGTAAATAACCTTACGCTCCCTATATTTTACTCCTGCTTGCTTCAGAACTTGAAAGAGTTTATTCCAATCAACATTGTCAAAAGCCTTCTCCAAATCTACAAAAGCTAGAAATGTAGGTTTGCCTTTTCTTAATCTATCTTCTAGGATAAGCCGTAAAGTGAGTATTGCCTCCCGTGTTCCTACATTTCTCCTGAACCCAAACTGATCTTCCCCGAGGTCGGCTTCTACCAGCTTTTCCATCCTTCTGTGTATAATTCGTGTTAATATTTTGCAGCCATGACTTATTAAACTGATGGTTCTGTAGTTTTCACACCTGTCTGCACCTGCTTTCTTTGGAATGGGGATTATAACATTTTTCTTGAAGTCTGAGGGTACTTCGCCTGTCTCATACATCTTACACACCAGGTGAAACAGGTTTGTCATGGCTGGTTCCCCCAGAGACTTCAGTAGCTCTGAGGGAATATCATCTACTCCAGGGGCCTTGTTTCGACTAAGGTCTTTCAGGGCTCTGTCAAATTCTTCTCTTAGTACAGTATCTCCTATTTCATCTTCATCTACATCCTCTTCCCTTCCTACAATATTGTCTCGAAGTTCATTTCCTTTGTAGAGCCCCTCTATATACTCTTTCCACCTTTCAGCTTTCCCTTCTTTGCTGAGAACTGGTTTTCCATCCGTGTCCTTGATATTCATAGAGCTGTTTTTCTTATCTCCAAATGTTTCTTTTATTTTCCTGTAGGCTGTATCTATTTTTCCCCTATTTATACATTCCTCTACATCCTTGCATTTGCCTTCTAGCCACTCCCTCCTAGCCATTTTGCACTTCCTGCCAATCTCATTTCTTAGTCGTCTGTACTCCATTTTGCCTGTTTTATTTACTGCATTTTTATATTTTCTCCTTTCATCGATTAAATTTAGTATTTCCTGTGATATCCAAGGATTTTTTGTAGGTCTTGCCTTCCTACCTATTTTGTCCTCTGCTACCTTCACTATTTCATCTCTCAATTTTACCCATTCCTCCTCTACTGTTTTATTTTCCCCTGTTTCTGTCAATTGTTGCCTAAAGCTCCCTCTGAAATTCTCAGGTTCCTTCAATTTATCCAGGTCCCATCTCCTTATTTTCCTACCTTTTTGTAGTTTCTTCAGTTTCAGCCTACAGTTCATAACCAACAAGTTATGGTCAGAGTCTATATCTGCCCCTGGGTATGTCTTACAGTTTAAAACCTGGTTCCGAAATCTATGTCTTACCATTATAAAATCTATCTGGTATCTCCCGGTGTCTCCTGGTCTCTTCCACGTATACAACCTTCTTTTGTGATTCTTGAACCAGGTGTTTGTTATAACTAAACTATGTTCTGTACAAAATTCTACCAGGCGGCTTCCTCTTTCATTCCTTTTGCCCAGACCATATTCACCTATTATCTTCCCTTCCCTTCCTTGTCCTACTACCGAATTCCAGTCTCCCATAACAATTAAATTTTCCTCTCCCTTAATTCTGGACCCCAGAGGTAACCTATCGTAAGTAACATTTCCTGACTTTACAGGAGAGCAAAAAGAAGCTGCTGCGACTCGGATTTTGCTACCCGTAGAATAAGTCAAACACCCAATCATGAAGAGCTCTAACTTTTATATCTTTTCTAGTTAGTCTCTACAGGTACTTCGCGTTTAGAAATATTTTATGAAATTTTACAGGAGAAACAGCACTTACGATATTTTACCTCACATAAATATATTTGTGAAGCCGTCTTTATTTACACATACGATAGTGTAAAGGTGCTTATTACATTAGGTTTGCTGTTCATTTGCATGCCTTTTTATGTTTATAAACGTTCCTTTTTATGTTTATAAATGTTTATCTTTATTATACAGGATTATTCTACGTAATACGAATAGGAATATGAGAATTATTGGTACTGAAAATAAGAAATAAAGGCATTTATACTTATTGAATACCAGTAGATTTATTAAGAGTTACGATTTTATCCTTTCACAAAGCCAGTCACAAATACTAGTCACTCAGCAAAGTTTAAGTAAATTGAACAAATAAATTCCAACCATAGTAGCTTACTCTAGAAAGTAACAAAGGTTAGACCACTTTAAAAACTCAGACAATGACAAACATTTCTTTCCAAATTCAGCATATATTCATTAACAAATTGATGTCAAAATTCGAAATGTAGAAAAAGAATTCCCTTGTACAATTAATTGATAACGTCATGTTCATATCCTTCTGAGTCCTCTTCAGTTTGTGTTGACATAATCTGTGATATATTTTGGTATAAATAGTGAATAGATTCAGGCACCCACCTAAGCAGCTTTTGTAAATCTTTATACTTCTCTGTATCAATAGGTCTGAGAGTATTTCGTATAGCAGGAAGCTCTTCCGGCCATACTGCCCCTCTTGTTCGCCGTTGCACATCAATCTCCTGAAATTCACCATCAAATGCTGTTTTATAGAACACAGAACCTGAATTCTCTGTTAGTACTTGTAGATGCTCAACTTGGCTAACCAAAAATTTTCCAGACGATAAACGTTTGGTTGTCCGTTTAACTAAAAGTGATGATGGTTCTTTGAATAGATTTTCAAAGTCTTTGAAATCTGCCATTTTCATGTCGTGTACTTCAATGATTTCTTTGAATCTGGCGAACAAACTGTTGCCAATTCCAAGGAGTAGCAATTATGTCATTTTGGCTCAGTTTGATTTGGCGCGTTCAATAACAACATGTACACCATCTACCTCCAAATGAGTGTGTCCGTTCTATAAGAATTTATGGTTTATCACTTTAAGATTAGGAAGACACCTAATAATCAGGGGGAAGTTACGATCCATATCGTAAGTTCCTCAGTTTGGGTTTTTCGCAGGTTAGCTAGGGCCCACTTTAGCAAACAAGATGACACTTCTTTAGGTCCACGACCTGCAACTGTTTCATCCCACATGCAGCAATAGGATTTCTGCTCTGAAGCATCAAGGATTGTCAGATTGTACGTCCAGAGATTTCTTAGATAAAACGAACTGGAATTAGTAAGGTGAGGTGTCAGCAAACATTTCTGAAGATCTAACATGACAACCTTTGCTTTTGATACAGGTTGTTTTGACCGATTTTTGTCGAAAGTCTTGTTTTTATATCTTATATCTGCTTCTGACAAGTGGACATCGTAATCTGATTTAATGTGGACTGCTTCTTCAGCTATTATATAATTTTTGAGTTTCGCCTGAAACTCATCACAGTCATCACACGTATCAGTCGCAGGTTCCTTGAATTCTAAATTAATCTCAATGTTAAATATGTCACGGCAAAGCCACTGCTTTGCAATTAACGCTTGCTTCATTTTGTTTTCCTTGCAGTGCTCTACATACAAAGAATACATTTTTGATATACTGAGATGGCTGCCAAGATACAATCTAGCTGTTTTCTCTCTGCTGTAGTGACTCTTGATTGTGGGGAACATCCTGATGTGGTTTCTGGTACCGTCCCTTATTTCTTCATCCAACTTGTTGGTGGAACTTTGTTTCCTCTCTTGTCTGGTTCAATCAGTCCACCATTAATTTTTTTGGAAAAAGCTGTCTTGAAATACATTTCGGAAATACTAAAAGTATTTAAGAAAAATGTTTTGCAAACTTGTAGTCTCTGGCCACGAACTTCAAAGAAGTAATGAAGTTTCACATTACGCCTAAACTCCCTCTCTTGAACTACTCTTCTACTAACATTTTCTGCAATTACGTGTGAGGCAACATATAATCTCTTAAAATCATTATTATTCCCTTCTCTTTCGACGACATTACTACCGTCGACTGGTGGTAAAGCATCCAGATCATTTGTCTCCTAAATCGCGGAACGTACATTTAGATGTTTGTTACACCCCAGTATGATGTACATTATCGTAAAATGTATATTACCTATGCATAATGATTTGATGTTGTAAGCTGATGATGTAATGAGACTGTAGAATAGAATATTAGTTCTTGAAGTACTAGAAATACTTGTAATGCTTACCTGTACTAACTTCAGCGCTAATTCCACGATCTTTTTACGTCTTCCACTAATAGGATCCATTTTAATCTTCGATTCCGTCATAAAATGCTCCTCACAAACTACAGCCCACTGCTATTCGCACGTGATTTACAATGTGTACAACAATACGGAAGTAACGCAACACTTAGAGGTAAACCATCGTAACAGCCAATACGATAAAGAGCGTGGCGGTCTATATTCAGGTCAATTGTCGTATGGTCATTTACCATTGTTTACCACTGGTTTCAGATTGCAAATACGATAGTATCGCATTGCTGAATTTCTTTTATGTAAAATATATGCATACAGTATTCTACCCCTAAGAAGGTATGACTTAAACTAGCCACATACGATAAAAACCTCAAAATCGTCATTTTTGCACTTACGATAGGTTACCTCTGACGTACAGAATTGTCTGAATAATTTCCTTTAGCTCCTCATAGATTTCTTCGATTTCCTCATCATCGGCAGAGCTAGTTGGCATATAAACCTGTACTACAGTTGTCGGTGTTGGCTTCGTATCTATCTTGACAATGATAATGCGATCACTGTGCTGGTCATAGTAGTTTACTCGCATTCCTATTTTCTTATTCATTATCAATCCTACTCCTGTGATACCCCCAATTGATTTTGTATTTATAATCCTGTACTCACCTGACCAGAAATCCTGTTCATCCTGCCACCGAACTTCACTAATCCCCACTATATCTAACTTCAACCTATCCATTTCCCTTTTTAAATTTTCTAATTTTCCTACTCGATTAAGGGATCTAACATTCCACGCTCCGACCCGTAGAATGCCAGTATTGTCTTTCCTGATGATCACATCCTCCTGAGTAGTCCCCGCCCGGAGATCCGAATGGGGGACTATTTTACCTCCGGAATATTTTACCCGAGAGGATGCCATCATCATACGTTCATACAGTAGAGCTGCATGTCCTCGGGAAAGGTAACGGCTGTAGTTTCCCCTTGCTTTCAGCCGTTCGCAGTAGCTGTGTGGCAAAGCCACATTAGCTGATGTTACAAGGCCAGCTCAGTCAATCATCCAGACTGTTGCCCCTGTAACTACTGAAAAGGCTGCTGCCCCTCTTCAGGAACCACACGTTTGTCTGGCCTCTCCACAGATACCCCTCCGCTGTGGTTGCGCCTACGGTACGGCTATCTGTATCTGTATCTGCACTTCCAACTACGATGTTAGAATTAAGGTTAATAAGCCATTTTCCTTGCTATGATAATTTATAGTGTCTTTAACCAAGCTCAAATTTAACGTTTGGTTATTCTTAAAGTTTAAAATGCCTGTGGTTCCTTGTTAAACTAAGCAGCGACAGGTGGTCCATTCTTGTTCAAATATTTTGTTCAGTGAATTTGTGTTTGTTAGTGAGAAGAATAAGCTGAAATAGAATAAACCCCAAATTTATTTAACGCAGGATCTTTGTACTTCAGTGGCAAATCAACCCCTCTTGCTTCCGCCTTTTTTGGATGGGATGGAAACTATATTTCGAAATGAGTATTAGCATTGAAAGATGTTGGTGTATAATTTGCTTTGCGCTCCAAAACTGGACGTATTCGTTCTTGGAAAACATCGACACTTTTCCGTATTACGTCTTAAATGCATTATCCATTGTCAGCCATTATTGTCTATTATTTACCAATGTTTAACCCATTCGGTTGGAATTCAACCTTTTCCTTTTCTTGTGTCTGTGCAAGCTGAAGCCTACATAATTATACAAAGATACTATTCAACACAATATTCTTTCTTGCTGAGTGTGGGAGCCTGCTGTAATAACACAGTGATTAAATAGGCGTCCCAGTGGCAAGTGCAGCAAAGATAAAAAGAACCCAATAAGAATAATTTTAAAAATTTTGTAGCCATATAGAGGGTACGTGTCACCCTCTCCACTTCGCTGTCTTATTTTCTCAATATTCTTATCGTTTAGAGCAGTGATTTACGCTTTTATCTAATCATCTTTATTCTTGTGTTTAGTTATACATTTTCTCATTTGTGCAGAATATTTTTGTTGTTACTTTTTACATCTCATATTTTCATTAACATATATTCGCGATGTTTCTCGTGATTTGTTTATTATCTTTCAAAAGTAATTTTTGTTATATTTCTATTCAATGTTTCCTTTGACCTGCCGCAAAAGTTTTATTATTTTCATAACTTTTTATTTCCTTACAAAAAGGTATTTTACTGTAATATATCCATTCCTACATAAAATTTCACCTTCAAACCATTAAATGATTTACAGCGAAGAAAAAAAATTGAATGTAGAGCCATAAGAATAATTATATCTTTAGACCAGTGATTCCCAAAGTGGTCTATATAGACGCCAAGGTGTCTATAGCAGATCTCCAAAGAGGAACTTGAGCATACTTTTCAATTACGATACAATTAGCTACGTTATTATTTTCGTAGCTCCACTACGTAAACTACTAACCCTTACCCTTCTCCGAGGACTGGGACGAGGTATCAGCAAATGTTTCGTCATTTATCAAGGGATATATTAACATATTGTGGACTAGGTAAAAGTGGGCTTCTGCAGTTTTTCTGCATTTCGTGTAGCACAGAATTTAAGTTGTTTATTACATTTGAAAGAGCGGTCAAAGAAACATAGGTGGATGGCTTTTTTTATACTCCTGGTGGCCTCGGTCTAGAGCGTTCGACTGGAAACAGAATGGTCGTGGGTTCGAAAACCAGTCAGATCTCGGAAGTTTTCACTCTGGGTTTTAACCCGGTCTTCACCTCTCAACGATGTGAGGAGTCGCCAGAAAGAGTTGCCAGTATTCTTACAGAAAGAAGAAATAGGCTGTAAATCACTGAAAGAGGAGATTTAAGGTTAAAACTAACAAAACTGAAACCAAATATTGATAATTTACTAAAATAGCATCATCCAAATCCCTCCCATTAAAAGTCTCTATGTATCATTTTTGATAAGTATACATTTGTGAGATTTAAATCAACAAATGTACGATACTTAAACTCTCTATTTTTCCTTTTTCTTGTTTTTTGCTCCATCCTTTTACAATTAACGTTACCATAGTTAGTAGCACCATATCAGATGCGAAAACACATTTAAAGTTAAGAATTCGTAAATAATTAAGTGCATAAAAGGCAGGGGGTGCACACATGGAAGAAAAGTTGGCAAGCGGTCTACGAGACAAAAAAGTTTGGGAACCCCTGCTTTCAACCAACTTTCAGAGTCAAAATATCAAATAAATTTTCTAACAGAAGTTAGTCAATCTTACATTCCGAACATTCTACTTCAAAATTATTTCGATCCAATGCATCATAGCCGAGAGAGATATTGCCGCCTTCCAGTGACGAAAGGGTTTGGCGCCAGAGGGAGGCTAACAAAGACGTCTGCGGCCACAGTGGCCGAGCGGTCTGCGGCGCGCCAGTCACAGTCTGCACGGTCGCTACGGTCGGGAGTTCGAATGGATGTTTGTGTCGTCTTTAGTATAAGGTAATTCATAAGTAGTTTGTAAGTTTAGGGACTGATGACCCCGCAGTTAAGTCTCTTAAGCTCAACAAAATTTTGAACGTTTGAACAAAGACGTCTGTTGATCTGTTGAAAGTCAAGATCTAACAAGTGGGAACACCTTACAGAAAGGCAAACGCAAAGTTTCAAACCGTGGTAGTTTTTGCAAGTATCTCTGAAACGATGCAAAATACGAGAGGCACATGATAGAGAAAAGACGTAGAGAATTTTTTCCTCGACAAGTCCGACTGTTCAGTTTCCGTCTTAGATAATCTGTCAAGGCGTTACTTGCAATTAAATTTCGAGCTGTCAAAAGGTCATCGCAAAAGACTTACTTTTAATTTTACTAATCGAAAGTTGGCCAAAAGGGATCACTCACTCACGAGATCATGTGAATGGAATCAATAACTTAACGACATCATAAGAGAATCAAATGTACAGTGGTTCCTGAGCAACGTGAATTGATTCTCGATACGGCCGAGATTTTCTACCTAATTCGTCAATTGACTAATAAGGGAGTTACAATGCTTGTCGTCTCTCAACTTACTAAATGCCTCAAACGTCCAACATCTGGAGACGCTTACTAATACCTTCTGATGACTCATTTTATGGCATTCGTGCAGTACAGCTGCTTTTGCCTTTGATACATTAAATGCAGCACTGAGACATGACTCAAACAGCGTCAGTAAGTTTCATGTATACCTCTAACCACTGACCACAAGCTAGTCATTTCACTACTCGAACTCCACCGTTAGGAACATGCAGTAGCTGTAATGTGTGTTGGTCATCAGAAACCATAATTACGACGCTAAAAACCACACAGTAATGGACGCACTTTGCTGCCTGTCGTGTTCTCCAGATGCAGAATTTGAGAGGCACAAAGCTAGTTGTTTGGCCTTATAAGGGAATCAGTGCAACGACTACGACGTGAATTTACAATAACAGCGGCGTCACGAAGCATCAGAAACAACTTGTTATCCACCACTTCGTGCCGTATTTCCTACTGTACGGTGCCTAAGTCGTCTTGTCGTGTATTACGCTGACACTCCCATGCGATGTTCGATTCCTCCCTCGGGTATGTGTTGTGCTTAGCATAAGTTAGATTTTAATTCTAGGGACCTCAGATCTCAGAATTTTCTTCCTTTACGTTTACAAACATGTTTTGAACATGTAAGGCCTCACATAATTTTAGTTGCGACGTCGGTTTAATGCCACTGAGGTTATTTATTTGTAAATCTGGTCACACAGAAGCTCTTCCACATTGCACTCTGAGAAATGTGCAGAATGAGGGTAATAGTATTGCAACATGTGTATTGAAGTCACTGTAGATCCATAGAATATACGATAAAGAAGTACCAAACCTGTCACTGCAGTCACTTAGCCCCATCACAGAGTGTCCGCCCTATGCCAGACTGTGGCAAAGAGTACATATATAGGACTATTCTTAATAGCAATGTGGTTCCTAGCTGTTGATCCTGTGATATCATCAATGTCCGCACCGTGGCGTCGGCCGCAGGACTCCCGCGGCATAGCCTGCAGAGGGCGCCTTTCCGCTCCCGCCGGCACATGCGCAGCCCCGTACAGCCAAACAGCGCCGGCACATAGAGTGCTTCCGCGACTCCATGGCAACCACGGCCGGCGTCGCCTCGCAATGTAGTTCGCCGCTGAGGCCGCACCAATCGGAGATTGACACGCCACAGCTGACGCGGTTATGGCGGGCGTATTCCTACGCCACCCGGCTTTTATAAGCCCCCGCTCAACCGCATCCGGCAGTCTCATGCTGATCGTCGCCTTACGCCATCAGGACGCCACGCTTAAGCCGACTCGGAAGGATTGTGTTAGGGACTCCACTCTGCTGCCTGCCACCGACAAACCTTGTACTACAGATTGTGTTACCACACTGGTGTTTTGATTAAGCCCACGCCTCATGTTAATTGTTGTGTGCCACCTTGGATACAACAGATCCCTTTTTAAATTCTCATAAATGAATCTACGGCTACGGCTAACACCACCACCATCACAGCTTTTACATCCGTTGACTCTCCATCATATTTGTTTTGGAATCGGACTTTCAACCCCTGTTTCCAAAATTAACGTTACGTTCGTGACATCTACATTGTAAATGTGCCAGACAACTGCTTATTTCCATTACGCATTCATTTATGCAGCCTAGTAGACTGTCAGGTCCTTCAAAATATAGGTGTCTGTCATTTTACAATATCAGCCTCCAGGTAAACACCTTCTTCTTGAAAATCTACCAATACAGGCCTACGTAGGCTGTTAGAATTTTCACGTGGACTCAAACCCTCCAACTTACCTACTATGACCACCTCAGTGGTCCCACTACCCATGCATACTGTCTTGTATGTGTATATCCATGTACGGATTGCACTTTCTGCTGTACCGTGTCATCATTAGGAATGGGTATGACATATTTTTGAAGTTGCGGCGATCCAAGACGACATAGGATAACAATGACACCTATACATTTGTGTGGTGTCTGTCCTTTCCGACAGGTAAATAAAAAGCTGATATCACACTAAAGATACATGCATGTCTATGCGATGATGTAGTTAGGTTCAATCCTTCACCGCAGGTGCGTTAACATTCAACCTTGTGCTAGAATCCGAAGTGTGGAACATAAAAGTGCTATGAATGATATGGACGATACGTCTACAGTAAGTGACTTTTCGGAATTTGGTCAAGTGGCTAAGGTAGCCGCTTGGACCAGATCTGGAATGCTACCTTTAAACCGCGACCCGATACAAACGTTCACTTGTTGCCATCGAATTATTACAGTACCTATAGGAGCCAAAGATAATCCTTAACATCCTTTCCCCTTTTCGTTCCCCGTCTACAGAAGACATAATAGTTACCTCTATGAACATACTTCCCTCCCTTCACCTTAGCAAAAAAACTTGGGATTAATCAAAGCATCAAGTCTAAGAAAAGCCAGTTATGTTGCAACCTTGATCCGTGTAATAAGTTTCAACAGGGGTGCAATAATCAACAGCATGTGTGCCGATGCAGAAAGAACCTCTTTCATATCTCAAGCGATTTTCACCAACGCTCAGAGTTGCTCAGAGTTGCTCAGTGACCGGCGGCCAGTGCACACGTGACAAGCAGCTGCTCTACATTGTAAGATAACCGGCTTCTTAATAGAAGCGACTTATTTTCATGTCGTGTGTGCTTTCTTTTACAGTTCTTAAATCCTTAGTGTGCTCGCGTGTTTATCTACTAAGAATCGCGTTTAGTTGTCAGTTCAGTCGTTATTTTGATTTATTAGCTCGCGCATATATTTTTCAGATTCGTCATTAATAAACAGTTTAGTGTCAGATCCATATTTTTCGAAGCTCACTGTTTACCAAACTTCTGTGTCCTCAGACATACTTACTTGAGAGAGAGAGAGAGAGAGAGAGAGAGAGAGAGAGAGAAAAAGGTTTTTAGAATGGCTAGGAATTGTGACTGCTGCGAACGGATAGAGGCAGAGTTGGTGACTCTTCGCTCGCAGCTTCAGGCGGCATTGGCTTCGCTGGCGACGCTTGAGACTGCGGTGGGTGGGCGCCGGTGTTGTGGGCTGCTCGCGGGGGTACAGCAGACGCCCTGTGCGTCTGTTGTGCCCTCCGATCGGCCTGCGGCTCTGGCCAGCCCGCTCACTGCCCGCGAGGAGGTAGCCCCCCAATCCGTGGTGGATTGAGAGGTCTCCTCATCGCGTGTCAGGCGGCGTAAGACTTCCCGGGGGACCGAAGTGGAGGCGTCCCCGGTTAGTCTTGCCAACAGATTCGAGGCGCTGTCTGTGTCAGAGGATGTTCCTGACGCAGAGGGTGTCGCTTGTCCTGTACTCGCCCCGCTGCCTTAAAGATCCGGGCACTCACAGAGGGTGGATTTGTTGGTAGTTGGGAGCTCCAACGTTAGGCGGGTGATGGAGCCCCTTAGGAAAATGGCTGCTAGGGAGGGGAAGAAATCCAATGTGCACTCCGTGTGCATACCGGGGGGAGTCATTCCAGATGTAGAACGGGTCCTTCCGGATGCCATGAAGAGCACAGGGTGCAGCAAGCTGCAGGTGGTGGCTCATGTCGGGACCAATGATGCGTGTCGCTTTGGATCGGAAGAGATCCTCTCTGGTTTCGAGCGGCTATCAGAAGTGGTAAAGACTGCCATTCTTGCTTGCAAGATGAAAGCGGAGCTCACCATCTGCCGCATTGTCGACAGGACTGACTGCGGACCTTTGGTTCAGAGCCGAGGTGAGGGTCTGAATCAGAGGCTCAGACGGTTCTGCGATCGTGTGGGCTGCAGATTCCTCGACTTGCGTCAAAGGGTGGTAGGTTTTCGGGTTCCGCTAAATAGGTCAAGAGTCGACTATACTCAGGTAGCGGCTACACGGGTAGCGGGGGCTGTGTGGCGTGGACTGGGCGGTTTTTTTAGGTTAGGGGACCTGGGGAATACACAAAGTGGGTTTCAGTCTCAAAGGGGGCAGGTCAGACACATGAAGAAAGAAAATCTAGATAACATTGGTATAACAGTTGTAAATTGTCGTAGCTGTATTGGAAAGTTCCAGAGCTCCAAGCGCTGATAGAAAGTACTGAGGCACAAATCGTTATAGGTTCTGAAAGCTGGCTGACGCCTGAGATAAGTTCGGCCGAAATTTTTTCAAAAGGCCAAAAGGATAGAATAAATAAAAAAAAGGGGGTGGAGTGTTTATTGCTTATCCTGCAGCGAAATTGAGACAGGTACTTCCTGTGAGGTGGTCTGGGTAGAGGTTATTCCTGACAACCGGAATAAATTAATAATTGGATCTTTTTATTGACCCCTGACTCAGACGATGCAGTTGCCGAAATATTCAAAGAAAGCTTGAATCACATTTCAAATAGGCATCCGAGGCATACTGTTATAATCGGTGGTGACTTTAATTTACCCTCGATATGTTGGCATAATTACTTATTGAAAACCGGCGGCAAATATAAAACATCGTCCGAACTAGTTCTGAATGCTTTTTCTGAAAACTGCTTCGAACAGTTAGTTCATGAACCCACTAGAATAATAAGTGGTTGAGAAAATACCCTTGATCTCCTAGCAACAAATAATCCTGAGCTAGTAAAGAGCATCAAAACAGATACAGGGATAGCGAACATCGAGTTGTAGTAGCGAGACTGAATGTCGAAATGCCCAAAGGCATCAAAAATAAACGAAAAATATATCTATTCAATAAAGCAGATAAAAATTCGCTTCACGATTTCCTGGGTGATAGTCTCCAGTCCTTCAAAACTAAAAATGCGAGTGTAGATCAGTTGTGGCTTACATTCAGAGACATAATATCAGTAGCAATCGAGAGATTTCTACCAAATAAATTAATAAAAGAGAGGGCTGACCCCCATGGTACACAAAACAGGTCAGATCACTGTTACAGAAGCAAAGAAAAACGCATGCAAAATTAAAAAAGACACAGAATCCACAAGACTGGCAATGTTTTACTGAAACTCGTAACCTAGCACGGACTTTAATGCGAGAAGCCTATAGTAGTTACCACAACGAAATCCTGTCTCGTAATCTTGCACAAAATCCAAAGAAATTCTGGTCATATATGAAGTACACTAGCGGCAAAACACAAACAATACCTTCTCTACGCGATAGCAATGGTAATACTACCGATGACAGTACTGCTAAGGCAGAATTACTAAAAACAGATTTCCGAAATTCTTTCACCAAAGAAGACGAAGTGAACACTCCAGTATTCAATCCAAGAACAGCTGCCAGCATGCGAAACTTAGAAGTAGATGTTCCTGGAGCAGTAAAACAACTTAAGTCACTAAACAAAAATAAATCTTCCGGGCCAGATTGTATACCAACTAGACTCCTCTCAGAGTATGCTGATGCAATATCTCCGTACTTAGCTATAATTTACAACCGATCACTCAGCGATAGATCCGTACCCAAAGACTGGGAAGGTGCCCAAGTTACTCCAATATTCAAGAAAGGCAACAGGAGTGATCCCCAAAATTACAGGCCTATCTCATTGACGTCGATTTGCAGTAGGATCTTGGAACATATATTTTGTTCGAATATTATGAACTACCTCGAAGAGAACGACCTATTAACCAATAGTCAACACGGATTAAGAAAGTATCACTCTTGCGAAACAGAGCTTGCCCTTTATTCACATGAAGTGTTAAGTGCCATCGACAAGGGATCTCAAATCGATTCCATATTTCTGGATTTCAGGAAGGCTTTTGACACTGTACTTCACAAGCGGCTTCTTATGAAATTGCGTGCTTATGGAATAACTCTCCAATTGTGCGATTGGATTCACGATTTTCTATCAGAAAGAACACAGTTCGTTGTAATTGACGGTAAGTCATCGAGTAAAACAGAAGTGATATCTGGCGTTCCACAGGGAAGCGTTATATGTCCATTACTCTTCCTCGTGTTTATCAACGATTTAGGAGACAATCTGAATAGCTCCCTTAGACTGTTCGCGGATGATGCTGTCGTTTATCGGTTAGTGAAGTCAATTGACGATCAAAAGCAATTGCAAAGCGATTTAGACAAAATTTCTAC
Source organism: Locusta migratoria (assembly GCA_026315105.1). Lineage (NCBI taxonomy): Eukaryota > Metazoa > Arthropoda > Insecta > Orthoptera > Acrididae > Locusta > Locusta migratoria. The sequence continues at coordinate 272,163,459 of CM048744.1, read as the reverse complement.
ATGGTGCGAAAATTGGCAGTTGACACCAAATAAAGAAAAGTGTGAAGTAATACACATGATCACTAAAAGAAATCCGCTGAACTTCAATTACGCGATAAAGCAGTCAAATCTTAAGGTCGTAGATTCTACCAAATACCTAGGAGTTACGATTACGAACAACTTTGACTGGAGAGAACACACAGAAAATATTGTGTGGAAGGCGAACCAAAGGTTACGTTTCATCGGCAGAACGCTCCGAAGATGCAACAGCTCCACCAAAGAGACTGCCTACATCACACTTGTGCGTCCTCTCCTGGAGTACTGTTGCCCCTTGTGGGACCCTCACCAGTTGGAACTGACGGAAGACATTGCGAAGATTCAGAGAAGGGCAGCTCGTTTTGTTTTGTCACGTTACGGGGGGGAAAGAGTCACGGAAATGTTGCAAGAATTGGGATGAAAATCATTAAAAGAAAGACGTTATTCATTGCGGCGTGATCTGTTTGCGACTTTTAGTTCTGAATGTGAAAATATTTTCCTAGCACCCACCTACTTAGGGAGACATGACCATCCCAATAAAATAAGAGAAATCAGATCGAAAACGGAACGATTTAGGTGTTCTTTCCTCCCGCGCGCTATTAGGGAATGGAGCGGTAGAGAAAAGTTATGAAAGTGGTGAATGAACCCTCTGCCAAGCACTTTAATGTGATTTGCAGTGTATCTATGAAGATGTAGATGTAGAAGAGACGCTCTGAACAACAAATCATTGTAGTCTGAGCAGTGAGGGTTTTATGGAGGCCCTAAGAATTGTTTCCACATAAGCCAGAAACATAGTTAAGTATAAGCGACGCCTAAGAAACTGTAGATCAGCTTACAGTTTCACTTGAAGCGCCGACGTCACATCCAGTTACTAAACATGAGGAAATACCGCACGAAACTTTGGCGGAGATTCAGGCACTTCTCTGTCCAAGTTATCGACAAACAATGGGAGTTTTGTATGTTTACTGCCTACTAAATGGTTAAGAAGGAGACATTGATTCGGAATAGGATTACAAAGGATTTCTTGCCACGCTCGCAGATTGATCCCTTGGTGGATGCCACCGTCTCTGTGACGTCATGTCACTTGGGACCACCCACTCGCGCGACAGTGTCCCTGCTATTGTGCCCCTACATTTGTCCTGCAGTACTCAATGAACCACATGACCCATCTGTTTGTTTCACCAGCATCTAGCTCACCGACATGGCGAGTGGCCGTTAACTTCGTTGTAACTACCCCGAAAAGGGTAAAAAAATCATAGGAACTGAACTTTTGAACTGTAAGCGAGAATCATAATAGGAACTAGGGGTACCAAAAATAACTGGGGAAGTGCGTGTGTCACTCGCGCACTGTACAAACGAAATTAATATATGTTTCGAAATATTCACATGTGTCCACTGTTACAGGGCACTGATCTACATTCAACAGCGAAGTTGAAAACTTGAATCGGCATTTTCCGCTTCGGGACAGTGGCCGTCTTAACCATTTAGACCATCGAGACACGCTCCTTGTCCTGCTCCAATACTCAACTCATCTCAGAATACGATCAGTGCCCCCTGCCAATTACTTCGTTTTGCTAACAAAATGTTCAAATGATTATAAATCTATCGAACCAAACTGCGTGGTCATCAGTCCGTAGCTTACAAACTACTTAAACCTAGGTGAACTAACCTAAGGACAAACACATACACCCATGCCCCAGGGAGGACTCGAACCTCCTCGGCGAGCAACCGCGCGCTCCGCGCCTTAGACCGCTCGGCTACTTCACCGGGGCTCTTGCTAACAGCTTTAATGTATTGCCGCAAGGAATAAAGGAATCTGGCGTATTTGTACACCTGCACAGAAATATTCATTTGCCTGTTGAAGGCATTAATACAATTATAAATACGGTATCTGTTCGGGCCTTTCCGAAAGAAAAGACACCATACCTATAATCGTAATTAAGGTGGTTTGTCGCCGCGATGGAATGGCCGAGCACTCTAAGGCGCCTTGCTGCGGAGCGCGCTATTGCTCTCCGTCGGAGGCTCGAGTCCTCCATTGAACATGAGGGTATGTGTTGCCCTTAGGTTAATTTAAGTAGTTTGTAACGCTAGGGACTGATAACTACAGTAGTTTAATCCCATAGTTTAAAAAACTTATGAACAGTTTAAGGTGGTCTATCTGTCTCGAGAATCGGTAAGTTCGTCAATATTTGCCTTTTTTTTTATATCCACGTTAGCAAGATATCTGTCCGAGGTACTCCAATATTTGTTAGAAAGTTTTAATGTTTGTGTAATTTCGTAAATACTACCGTAGAATTAATTTATTAATTTGGAGATACATCAACATGCTATGCTAATTGGCAATTACCGAAGTACTGACGCCATCCCTCTCTTCCCTGTTGCCATCACTGGTCAGGTTTCATGGAAGTCTCCAGAGAAGAAAATTATACGTCCGACCACACGGCTATTGTCGTTACGTGAATATCGAATTCTAACATCGAACGTTACTATGAATATTTTATACGATATCGGAATCCCAACGCAAATAGTGGGCGTGCAGTGCTGCATCAATTTCCAGTATTAAGTTTCTCTGAAAAATCACAGATGCTGCATGTGTCGTGGACGTAGGCAGTGAGCGCTCAACGTTATCCGCTCGTTAGTTAGAGATATTCGACGGATTATGAATGCAGTATGAGTTTTACTGTGAAAAATATTTTTATATAGTTTAATTACAACTTAACAATTATCGGACTTTTCCTTTAATATTACTATGAGACTTTATCTCTTACCAAATTTCATTATTCTGTATCACTGGGAAGTATCCTACGGACAGTTAGTTTACGAGCATCAAAATTTGTGACACAAATAACCGTACATTTTCATTTTACTTACAGACTTGTTTACATTTTATAGAGTGCAAACGGACCGAAGAAATCGTTTGTAACGTAATTTACAATTCAAATGTTCAAATGTTTGTTAAGCTTATGGAACTTAACTACGGGGTCATCAGTCCCTAAACTTACAAAATACTTATGAACTACTTACGAACTAGGACGGCACAAATATCCATGCCCGAGGGGGGATGCGAACCCACGACCGTAGTGGCCGTGAGGACCGTGACTGGAGCGCCTCAGTCACCTCGGCCACCGCGGCCGGCCGTAATTTACAAAGCGACGCATCAACCAGTTCCTGAGACAAAGGCGTCTTAAACCGGGATAGTTCTTGCCTCTTGTTGTCGTGCGTTAACTCCCGTGTTACGTACTAACAAAGACATTTTTACAAGTTTTAGGCATTACGTTCCATATAGAGATACAATGAGCAAGTAAATAATATTTTTATTGTTATCAAAAATTATAAAACTAACAAACATTAAATGAAACATGTATCTTGCTTAAGTTAAAAAAAATCAGTATTCAATGGTTACACGCAGTTTATTAGTTCATTAAAAATACTTCTCTTAACAGCAATTTAATGTAGTCATTATTAGTGAATATCTAACGTTCCTTTCACAACCATTTCTCTATTCAGAGTAAAATTCAGCTTCTTGTGGCCTACACAGCTATCCAAGTTTGAACACTGGTTTCTTTATATCCAATACAAATATGCTGGGAACGAAGATGGCAGTGTTGCTGTGTGTATCATTATTTGTTTCCTATAGGGGCAGAAGCTGATTCACTTGCTTTTTCTTCTGTAGGTAGGTTGTGGATACAGGCAATACATTTTATTTTCTCCTTCAATTGATATGCTAGGTATTTGCATTCGTTTGATCATACTCAGTTCTGTTAGGAATCTTCTCCTTGCCATTAAGTCATTTGTATTAATCCTGGATATTATTTGAGCATTTATAGCTTCGATATGCTGCAAGCTGACAAACAGCGTAAGGAGCCAGTGATTGCTTATCATGAAACAAAATATTCTGATTTCAGATGTATGACAATATCTAAGTTTCCTTTGTAAGATTAAAGAATGTAATTAATGACTTCAGCTTTATTTAAATGATCACAATCAGCACCTGTAATATCGTGGATAGTAGTAACCATTAGTACATTCTTTGTGTTTCTTGCTTGCAAAATATCAGCAAAGGAGATAACTGTTAGCTGGCTTCTCTCAAAACTTAACCTTTACAGACGGTAGTAGTACCTACTACTATGAGACGATGATAAATGTAAAGTTCGGTAGCAGTTGGTGTGGATAACTGTCCGTGTTGTCAGTGGATTGAATTTGTCGTAATATCACATTCCTTGCATCACTAGGTATTTGATATGCTTCAGCAGGTTGTTTTCTGCATATGTATCCATAGAGTTCCGACGACGTTTAAAACCATGTCGGTATATTTCGTATAATACAACAACCTTGGTTTTAAACCGTTTAATACCAGGTAGTATTGTTATAATGGGTTAGATTGGTGTATTAAATGTGCAAACCGAAATATTAGACGTCCGAAATGTTACAATGGGTACTTTATTTCTTACATACATTTCATAGTCCACAATATAGAAATATAGTACATTTTTATTCGATATGTGACTCGAAATTGTGTGTAAAGCACACTTGACATATTACGAAACGTAATTGCACTTCAAGAAAACATTGTCAAATGTATTCTTCATGTATGCCACTGTACATGACTGCAAAATATCAATCAAAACTTTCAATTGCAAATCACAAAAATAATAATAATACCAATAATAACAATTAATATTATTATTAAAAAAATCTCTGTGGAACAAACAAACACCTCCTGTCAAAAAAATGTTCAAATGTTTGTGTAGTCTATGGGACTTAACTACGGGTCACGAGTCCCTAAAATTACAAACTACTTATGAACTACTTACGAACTAGGACGGCACAAATATCCATGCCCGAGGGGGGATTCGAACCCCCGACCGTAGTGGTCGTGCGGACCGTGACTGGAGCGCCTTAGTCCCCTCGGCCACCGCGGCCGGCAAAAACACCTCCTGTCTCTGGAACAAATACAAATAAACGTTCCGGTAGCCTCTTATCATAATATTAATCAGATTCCTCCTCCCAGGATGACATCAATGTATCGATGTCTTGTGAGTCACCCATGTACCTGACGTTCCACTGTATACACACTAGATTTTCGGTGGCATCTGGAGACGGTCTGTTCCGTAATGGTGTGTGAATTCGTCCATGAGCTGACCAGTTACGCTCACTTGCCGCTGAGGAAGGCGGTACATTCAATATTTTGGAAACAAGTGAACACAAGGTTTGTTTCGTACGTAAGCCTTTCTAAAATTCTGTTCATTTCCGAATGGTAACGCCTGATGTGTATGCAGTTGCGATGTGTATGGTACTGCGGGCTGCCTGACAACCAGGATGAAATGAACCTCTCTCCGGAATCATACGTGCATGGTTTTAAACGGTTTAAAACGACATGTTTCTGAATTCAACCGTATGGAACCGTATTTTTAAATCACTATGTATCCATATTCAGTGTTCGAGTAAGTTCTAGGTTGACAGAATTGAAAACACTTTTATTCCGTATTTTGTCGGCCTATTTGGAATACACTGCCCGGATCTGAAACGTCCGCAGAAAGCTTCCAAAATCTCGTCTATTATTGTCAATGTGCAGTGTTACTCTTCATGCAGACACTCACTAACTCATCCAATAATTCCCTGATTTGTCCCAGATTATCTGTTTCCTTCCTCTGCACCCTCGTACACTTGTCATCAAATAGTACAACTTTCAGAAGAGTATGGAATCTCCGTCTGAAAAACTTGTTCATTTCAATCGGTCGTGAATAGTTCATCGGTATGGAGATGCTGCGAGTTTTTTACTCCAGCGAGATAATGCCGAGAAATACAGTTATTTCTTCAAAGTCTGACTGCGGGGAGTCTCGATCATTCCGTCAATAGCCCGCTGAAATTCTGTGTAGTTCTTGTTTTGTGTATTTCACAGTGAAATCAATTAAAATATCCGAAAAGAATATTTTCCACCACTCCAGAATAGTTTTTGATTTATTTGCTTCTCTCTTTACGCTTGAAATTTGTCATCACCAGTTTCTGATGGAGAGGCTTTAAACTTGAACCATTTTGTTTTCACATCCCTACCTACATAAATATATAAAGATTTGCAGAAGTTTGAACTGCCGTAGACTGCTCTTTTGCTGTGTCTATCTCTTCATGTTCAGACTGTGCGTCGGAATATGAGGACATTCTCGTCCAGCAGACAAATTAATTCAATCACAAGTCACTACATAGTGAATAAGGCGGTGTTTCGCAAGTGCAGAAGGCGGTGTTTCACAAGTGCAGAAGGCATTGTAACACGCGAACTCCCGTTGAGAAACATTCTAACACTACGCTCCCCTTCAAACAAAGCTGCTACCAGCAGGCATTACTTGTAGTTGGACCAACGAAAGACACGTGGGCTTATAATATATACACTGCTCAAAACAATTAGGGGATCGGGTGAGAAATCATACACAGTATACATATGGTAACGTATTTTATTCAGATATTGGTTACAATTGGAATTTGAGTGTGATACAGTACGATATTTTACTTCTCGACTCTTTACTTGACGTTTACATGGCGTTTACTTAGAACGAGGCCCCATAAGGCTATCATAATAGTGAAAAAGTTATTCTCGTTGTCCTTTAATGTTGTGTGTGGTTACTGCCAGTTCAACTGCACACCTGCATGGCATGGACAGTAGGAGGTTATCACTCAGCCCTTGAGGAATAGCTGGCCATTCTACAATGAGTGCAAATCCAGCTCTGCAACCGATGTGGGAGGTGCTGGTCTGGCTGCAATGCATCAGCCAAGTTCATTCCAGACAACCTCAATCTGGTTTAAGTCCGTTGACAAGCTGGTCACTCCATTCGTTCATTTCCCTCTGCTACAGGCATGTCGTCGAACATTGCATCTCTGTGGTGACGAGAGTTATCGTCCACCAGAAGGAAACTATCTCCTATAGCAAGAGTTTAGAGCACAACAATAGGTCGACGGATCTCATCTATATACCTATCAATATTCAAAGCGCCGTTTAAGCGACATGGAGGTCCACACAGCCGTACTGCCCTCCCTATTCGTCTACCGCCATGATATTGGTGATATTTGCTGCACATAAGCAGGATGGTTCAAGTTTCACGTTCTCTCCAGGTGAGGAAACGACGATTGTGCGGCTGAACATCAAATCTTGACTCATCTGTGAACAGGACTCGGCTCCATTCGTTACGACTGCAATGCTGATGTACCTCCACCCAGTTTCTGCGGGCTAAGCGGTGTGGTGGTTTTAATGTGACACACACCATAGCCCTCCGTGCGTAGAGGCCACATTTCCGTTGTCGGATTGTTTATGTTCATATTGCACTTCATGTTGCGTCCGGAGTCCAAAGTTTAATTTCCAGGACGTTGACGCGATTACAGACAATAGGAATCGCTAAAGGAAGGCAAGACTACGGTCGTCCACGGATAACAACAGCAACAGATGACCGTTATTACGTTTTACAGCCTGCGACCTTCCTATTGTTTCTTACCAATAAGATCTGGGTAGGCAATAGATAGCTCTGGGTAGTAAAAGTTTATGGCTCGTTGTCTCTGTACATAGGGGTTAGTTACGTATGTCAACTTCTATGCCCTAAAAAGCTACGCAATCTGTTTAAACAGGATCAATAATTAATCTGTAGTTTAGCCAGTCTATTAGTCTGCATATGATGACGTAAAATATGTTTAAACAAACATAAATTGAATTTCTAAATAACCAACAAAATGCATTCTATGATAAAGAAGCGATTCGCTCACGAAATAATTCTTCATAAACAGAGTTCTCTTTCTGGACATGAAAATGCGGAGGTGGTCCTAATTTATATATCAGTTGTTGTTGTTGTTGTGGTCTTCAGTCCAGAGACTGGTTTGATGCAGCTCTCCACCCTACTCTATCCTGAGCAAGCCTTTTCATCTCCTCATAAGAACGACAACCCACATCCACTTGAATCTGCTTACTATACGCGTCTCTTGGTCTCCCTCTGCGATTTTTACCCCACACACTTCCCTCCAACGCTAAATTCACAATTCCTTGATGTCTAAGAATGTGTCCTACCAATCTATCCCTTCTTTTAGTCAAGGTATGCCAGAAATTTCTGTTCTCCCCAATTCGGTTCAGTACCTCCTCATTAGTTACGCGATCCACCCACCTAATCTTCAGCATTCTTCTGTAGCACCACATTTCAAAAGCCTCTATCCTCTTTCTGTCCACACTGCTTATCGTCCATGTTTCACTCCCATACAAGGCAACACTCCATACAAATGCCTTCAGAAAGGACTTCCTTAGGCTTAAATCAATATTCGATGTTAACAAATTTCTCTTTTTCAAAAACGCCTTTCTACCCATTGCCATTCTGTATTTTATATCATCTGTACTGCGACCATCATTTGTTATTTTACTGCCCAAGTAACAATACTCCTCTACCTCCTTTATTGTTTCGTTACCTAATCTAATTCCTTCAGCGTCACCTGATTTTCTTACACTGTACTCCATTACCCTAGTTTTGCTCTTGTTAATATTCATCTTATATGCACCTTTCACCACACTGTCCATTCCGTTCAATTGCTCTTCCAGGTCCTTTGCTGTATCTGACAGAATTACTATGTCGTCGGCAAAACGCAATGTTTTTAATTCTTCACCCTGAACTTTAATTCCTTCTCCAAATTTCTCCTTGCTTTCCTTTATAGCTTGCTCAATGTACAAATTGAACAACATTGGGGAAAGGCTACAACCCTGTCTTACTCCCTTTCCAACCACTGCATCCCTTTCATGCCCTTCAACTCTGACAACCGCTGTCTGGTTTTTGTACAAGTTGTAAATAATCTTACGCTCCCTATATTTTACTCCTGCTTGCTTCAAAACTTTAAAGAGTTTATTTCAATCAACATTGTCAAAAGCCTTCTCCAAATCTACAAAAGCTAGAAATGTTGGTTTGCCTTTTCTTAATCTATCTTCTAGGATAAGCCGTAAAGTGAGTATTGCCTCCCGTGTTCCTACATTTCTCCTGAACCCAAACTGATCTTCCCCGAGGTCGGCTTCTACCAGCTTTTCCATCCTTCTGCATATAATCCGTGTTAATATTTCGCAACCATGACTTATTAAACTGATGGTTCTGTAGTTTTCACACCTGTCTGCACCCGCTTTCTTTGGAATGGGGATTATAATATTTTTCTTAAAGTCTGAGGGTACTTCACCTGTCTCATACATCTTACACACCAGGTGAAACAATTTTGTCATGGCTGGTTCTCCCAGAGACTTCAGTAGCTCTGACGGGATATCATCTACTCCAGGGGCCTTGTTTCGACTTAGATCTTTCAGTGCTCTGTCAAATTCATCTCTCAGTATAGTATCTCCTATTTCATCATCATCTAGATCATCTTCCCTTCCTACAATAATGTCTCGAAGTTCATTTCCTTTGTAGAGCCTCTCTATACACTCTTTCCACCTTTCAGCTTTCCCTTCTTTGCTGAGAACTGGTTTTCCATAAGTATCCTTGATATTCATAGAGCTGTTTTTCTTATCGCCAAATCTTTCTTTTATTTTCCTGTAGGCTGTATCTATTTTCCCCTATTTATACATTCTTCTACATCCTCGTATTTGCCTTTTAGCCATTCCTGCTTAGCCATTTTGCACTTCCTGACAATCTCATTTCTTAGTCGTCTGTACTCCATTTTGCCTGTTTCATTTACTGCATTTTTATACTTTCTCCTTTTATCGATTAAATTTAGTATCTCCTGTGATATCCAAGGATTCTTTGTAGGTCTTGCCTTCCTACCTATTTTGTCCTCTGCTGCCTTCACTATTTCATCTCTCAATTTTACCCATTCCTCCTCAACTGTTTTATTTTCCCCTGTTTCTATCAATTGTTGCCTGAAGCTCCCTCTGAAATTCTTAAGAACTTCGGGTTCCTTCAATTTATCTAGATCCCATCTCCTTATTTTCCTACCTTTCTGTAGTTTCTTCAGTTTCAGCCTACAGTTCATAATAAACAAGTTATGGTCAGAGTCTATGTCTGCCCCTGGGTATGTTCTACACTTCACAACCTGGTTCCGAAATCTATGTCTTACCATTATAAAATCTATCTGGTATCTCCCGGTGTCTACTGGTCTCTTCCACGTATACAACCTTCTTTTGTGATTCTTAAACCAAGTGTTTGTTATAACTAAATTATGTTCCGTGCAAAATTCTACCAGGCGGCTTCCTCTTTCATTCCTTTTGCCCAGACCATATTCACCCACTATCTTCCCTTCCCTTCCTTGTCCTACTACCGAATTCCAGTCTCCCAGAACAATTAAGTTTTCCTCTCCCTTAATTGTCTGAATAATTTCCTTTAGCTCCTCATATATTTCTTCGATCTCCTCATCATCGGCAGAGCTAGTTGGCATATAAACCTGTACTACTGTTGTCGGTGTTGGCTTCGTATCTATCTTGGCAATGATAATTCGTTCGCTGTGCTGGTCATAGTAGTTTACCCGCATTCCTATTTTCTTATTCATTATCAATCCTACTCCTGTGATACCCCCAACTGATTTTGTATTTATAATCCTGTACTCACCTGACCAGAAATCCTGTTCATCCTGCCACCGAACTTCAGTAATCCCCACTATATCTAACATCAACCTATCCATTTCCCTTTTTAAATTTTCTAATTTTCCTACTCGATTAAGGGATCTAACATTCCACGCTCCGACCCGTAGAATGCCAGTATTGTCTTTCCTGATGATCACATACTCCTGAGTAGTCCCCGCCCAGAGATCCGAATGGGGGACTATTTTACCTCCGGAATATTTTACCCGAGAGGATGCCATCATCATATGTTCATACAGTAGAGCTGCCTGTCCTCGGGAAAAATAACGGCTGTAGTTTCCCCTTGCTTTCAGCCGTTCGCAGTAACTGTGTGGCAAAGCCACATTAGCTGATGTTACAAGGCCAGCTCAGTCAATCATCCAGACTGTTGCCCCTGTAACTACTGAAAAGGCTGCTGCCCCTCTTCAGGAGCCACACGTTTGTCTGGCCTCTCCACAGATACCCCACCGCTGTGGTTGCACCTACGGCACGGCTATCTGTATCGTTGAGGCACGCAAGCCACCCCAGCTCGGCAATGTCTGTGGTTCATGGGAGTATATCAGTAAATAACTGAATATTTCCCCAATTATTGTTCATGGGAGGCACTATAAGTATCACACGCACTCGATAGTAAAAGTTCCAAATTGTCACTCGTAAATTAGTGTAGTCCATCGAACATTTCAGTTACTAATTAATCTGCGATAAAAGTATTTGTTATAAAACACAGATTGTCATCACACGAGTACACGATTACTGAATTACCAGAGTTCCACAGCCCTACTACCGTCCATAGTTTATCACTTTTCAACCAGAGACTAAGTTCTGCACTTACAGTCCCGTTAATTTCCTAAGTCCACACATGCCTGTCTCTTCAAATCACAAATTCGTAACGCGGCTTCAGACCGCACAGCGTCACAACCTTTCACCACCAAGTCCAAGTTACGAGTCCCTTCCCAAGCGTTCGAAAAGCGTGCTCTCCCTGCTCCAAAATTTGTATCCTGTCGCGCATCTTTAAAATATAATTTCCCTTCCAAAATGTTATACATTTGAATATCACAGAATTAAATGCTTTGACCACCTCCCTACAAATGTTGTTTACATTTAGCAAACAAATATATTTTAACAGTACTAAAAAACGGTTGAGACTGAAGCTCTTTGCTCAAATAACCATTAAGCATGGCATTTCACTGTTCCAGTATACTCCCGCCGTCGAAATATAGTTACACAATTAATATTTAATTTATCATGACTTTTTATACAAATATATTCTGTTATTGTGCACAAATAATTATAATTGTTTATATATAAATTATCTGACGCATATCTTCTATTTTTAGACGGCCATGAAATATTTAAGTGGCAGTCTTCAACATAAAAAAACGTACGCTACTAAGAATAATACTAAATTTAATAAAATACATATATAAAAGTAACACGCTTTGCCGGGTTCTTGTTTTGCGTTTCTGTGGTGGACTCTATATTTTGACACAGGAATATTATTACCTCAGCAAAAAGGAGAACAAGGGAGTAAAATAAAGAATACTGAAATAACTTGGTAGGTCTTTTTAGATAGGTAGCGTGGTGCAATGCTGCCCATTTGTCTCTTAAATTGTTACTGATAAACACTACGTATTACACTACACTAAGCATTGTAATATTATTATTGTAGTATTGAAATTTATCGGCTTTTTATCTGTAAGGGATATTGAAATTTTAATTACGGCTTTTGATGCTCTCAAGTCTCCTGAGTCCATTCATGTAATTATATTTGCCGTATGATTATTCCCTGAGTTTATATGGATTTTTAGAATAATGTGTGTGGCTGTAGTGTACTTCAGTTGAAATCTGGAATGGCCGCTCTCGCTCAGCGTTTCCGGTTTCCGAGCACATTAGGGAAAACCTGACTACCTGTCAAAACCATAAGTGGAAGCACAACCGACCAAAAACACTATTTGTCAGGAATAGATAAACACCTATGGTAAGCCTTATAGTCGCAAACAAAATCATTGTTAATTGAACGCCTGCATCGCAGCAAAACTGACTGGCAACGCCAGATGAGCTATCACCGCAGACAAACCGGCAATCGCAAGGAACATGAACAAGCACAAAACACAAACAAATCCCACACTAACCCATACACTTAGAGGCCGATCTCAAAAAATCGACCACTTGCCTGTCAATCTTCATTGTTGCAGCCAGCCGCCGCTGATGATGGACCAGGAGACACCCCCAGTGCCAGTTGCAGAGGGGCGACTCATCAAACCGGATTGACAAACATATGACAAACACGCAATGAAAATGGTTCCGGGCTTGCACGATACCCAATATCTAACATAACCTCACCCTTGCAAGATCTGTCGCAGATACCAAGAATTCGCTACTGCTCTTACCACCCGCTCCTGACTGTCGCAGAAGTCTTTATCCCTTGGCACTTTTTTCCCTCTGCCCTTAAAGCCGCTCTTGTTTCAAAACATTCGACCACTTCTATCATCCTGATGGACCGTATTAGTGGGTAATCCTACCCACACGTTCGGTACACATCACAGTACCCGCTCCTGCGACTCCCACATTAGAAATACTAACACATGCAGAGGTGACAGAAGAACTATTGAGTTGGTCACCATGCTAGTGGGAGCGTGGAGGGACTCCACTCTTACTTTAAAAAAAATCTGCCCAGCAAAGCCCGCTTTTCACATTTAAACAATCAGCCTCCCCCTGTATCAGTATCACAAGCCCGTCGAGGCTGTTTATTGGCAGAACCCTTAAAACATGCAACAGAACTACTAAAGAAACTGCATACACTACACTTGTCCGTCCTTTTATGGAGTATTGCTGCCCAGTGTGGGATCCTTATCGGGTGGGTTTGACGGAGGACATCGAAAGAGTCCAGAGAAGGGCCGCTCGTTTCGTACTGTAACGATTCAGGGGAGACAGCGTTACGGAATGATACAGGATCTGGAATGGAAATCGTTACAAGAACGGCGCTTATCGCTGCGACGCGTGCTACTTACGAAATTCCAATCGCCAACATTCTCCTCCAAATGCAAAAATATATTGTTGACTCCCACTTGCATAGGTAGATATGACCATCAGAATAAAATACGAGAAATCAGAGCTCGAACGGAGAGATTCAGGTGTTCTTTCTTCCCGCACGCCATTAGAGAATGGAATGGGAGATAAATAGTATAATGTCGGTTCTATGAACCCTCGGCCAGGCACATAAAATGTGATTTGCAGAGTATTCCATGTAGTTGTAGACGTAGAAGTACATTTCTTACCATTTCTGGACAAGTAAGATTTGATAATGATTCTTTAATGAGTCGTACCTAGTCATGATATGAAATCATTAAGCGATCTATGGCAATAAAGACCTTATATAAGGATTCATAACTATTAAATTAAAATATCGCCTCCTAGAAAACAACCTGAATAAGGTGTCAGGTAATTAAAAATTACACATCTTCGGAGAAGAATACCAAAAGCAAACAATAACCATGTATAATCTTATTTACATTAATCTGCATATTCTGGATCATATCATCTGTGCCTTACTTTTACATAATTGCAGGTCATCTGACGACTGACGTTTAACCTGCAGGGACCTCGAACCTGGTAACAAATGACATGTTACTGGTAAAAGTTCAAATGTTCAAATGTTTGTAAAACTATCGGACCAAACTACGTGGTCATCAGTCCGTAGCTTACAAACTACTTAACCTAAGGTAAACTAACCTAAGGACAAACACACACACCCATGCCCCAGGGAGGACTCGAAGCTACACGGCGAGCAACCGCGCGCTCCGCAACGAAACGCTTTAGACCGCTTGGCTACTCCACCGCGTTCGCAGCGGCATTCCATGCACTAATGTTTGGTTGGCACTTAGGCGTACCCTCTGATTCTATCCTTACAAAATCCATCAGCATCATGAACTGTTACCTGGCGATTTACTGAAGCGGGGAACAATTGCGGTGTGGGCGTTTCAACAGTGTGTAACGTGTTGTGAACCGACGAAGCTCATTTCACGCTCCGAGGGTGTGTCAACGCCCACAACTGTAGAGTTTGGGCTACCGAAATTCCTAGAACTGTCGTGGAAAAACCATTGCACGACGAAAAAGTCACGGTATGGGTTGGATTTACCAATCTACCGTTATCGAGGCTTCTTTGTTCGACGAACTGCGTGATTCTGGTTTTGTAACTGCTACCGTGACGGATGAGAGGTACGCCGATATGTTACAGAATCGCATCATCCCCAGCCTGGCTGATAAACACCTGCTGGAACGTACGATTTTAGTGCAGGATGGCGCTCCACCCCATATTGCAAGACCCATGAAAGATCTCTTGCGCGCGTCGTTTGGTGATGGTCGTGTGCTCAGCCACTACTTTCGTCATGCTTGGCCTCCCAGGTCCCCAGAGACCTCATTCCGTGCTGTTATTGGCTTTGGGGTTACCTGAATTCGCAACTGTATCGTGATCGACCGACATCTCTAGGGATGTTGTTAGACAACATCCGACGCCAGTGCCTCACCATAACTCCGGACATGCTTCAGAGTGCTGTTCACAACATTATTCCTCGACTATATCTGTTCTTGAGGAATGACGGTGAACATATTGAGCATTTCCTGTAAAGATCATCATCTTTGCTTTGTCTTAATTTATCATGCTAATTATTGCTTTTCTGATCAGATGAAGCGCCATCTGTCGAACATTTTTTGAACTTTTGTTTTTTGTTGGTTCCAAGCATGTTTGTCAATTTTTACCTCGCTATCTACATTATTCCGTGATTTATTAAGTTTTCAAATTTATACTGACTTTCTGATCACCCGGTATAAAAGATTTTTATTACTGTTCTTTGAGTGACTTCGAACTTAGTTTTTGGCAGGATAGGTCTCAGACAACATCTGATTCCCGTAAATGAGCTCCAATGCTCTTGCAGTTGGCTTTAATGACTGTGCTTCTGTTTCATGTTACTTCCGTGTAGGAATTCTCAATAATTTCACTACTTGTCTTTAAGAAATACCCCACTGCGGCACTGGTTAAAGCTACTTACATATCAGGCACATCACATGCAGTGAGTAACGCATTCGGATTTTAGGGCAGCTCGTTTCGTATGGCCACGATACCGGGGAGACAGCGTTACGGAAATGATACAGGATCTGGGATGGGAATCATTACAACAACGGCGCTTATCGCTGCGGCGTGGGCTACTTGCGAAACTCCAATCGCCAACATTCTCCTCCGAATGCAAAAATACATTGTTGACTCCCACTTACATAGGTAGAAATGACCATCAGAATAAAATACGAGAAATCAGAGCTGGAACGAAGAGATTCAGGTGTTCATTTTTCCCGCGCGCTATTCGAGAATGAAATGGGAGATAAATAGTATAATGTCGGTTCGATGAACCCTCTGCCAGGCACTTAAATCTGATTTTCAGAGTATTCCATGTAGTTGTAGATGCAGAAGTACACTTCTTACCATTCCTGGACAAGTAAGATTCGATAATGACTTTAATGAGTCGAACCTAGTCATCATATGAAATTATTAAGCGATCTATGGCAATAAAGATCTTATAAAGGGATTCATAACTATTACATTAAAATATCGCCTCCTAGAAAACAACCTGAATAAGATGTCAAGTAATTATAAATTAGCCGCGGTGGAATAGCCGAGCGGTCTAAAGCGTCTCGCTGCGGAATGCGCGGTTGCTCGCCGTGGAGGGTCGAGTCCTTCCTGCGGCATGGGTGATTGTGTTTGTCCTTAGGTTAGTTTACCTAGATTCAAGTAGTTTGTAAGCTACGGACTGATGACCACGCAGTTTGGTCCGATAGATTTACAGACATTTGAATTATAAATTACACACACACACACATTGACGAGTTTCAAATTCGGAGAAGGATGCCAAAAACAAACAATAACTATGTATAATCTTAACTACATTAATCTGGATATACTGCCTCATATAATATCTGCTGTGCCTTACTTTTACATAACTGCAGGTCATTTGACGACCGACGTTTAACCTGCAGGGACCTCGGACCTGGTAACAAAGCTATTTACTTATCAGGCACATCACATACAGAGAGTAACGAATTCGGATTTTAGGCAGACTCACTTTAGGAGTCAGTCCTCATTCTCCGCTTATCACCTCCTGCCTCACACAGACACACGCAGGCCTGACATATCGCGCTGCTTTCCTGACTGGCCGTGCAGAGCTTGGTGCAGAAAGGCTTTTAAAATCACGTCTGATTACGGCGCCAGTCATGGGCCCGCGGTAATCGGCTTACACAGAAGAGCGTGGAAAGCGGGCCTGAATAACAGTCGCCCAGCCACACGCTCTGTGACAGCTGGCTGCCCGCTGGGCGGCTCAGCGCTGCCCACGTTCCGCTCCACAAAATACTGCCGCGCTCTAATATTTACATGACAGATAATGCGGCTGTATTTTATGGTCTGTTTTATCTCTAACATGGAAACTTCATGACATTAATATTTCATCATTATCAAAAACAACAACTAGGATTAAGTCTTTTGGGCAGTTTGCCCTCAGAACTATTCCCACTTTGAAACTTCGTGGCAGATTAAAATTGTGTGCCGGAACCGTGACTCTAACCTGGGACCTTTGCCTTTCGCGGGCAAGCGCACTGCCGACTATGCTATCCCGACACGACTCACAATGCCGCCTCAAAACTTTACTTCCGCCAGTACGTCGCCTCCTACTTTCCAAACTTTACAGAAGCTCTCCTGCGAGTAGGAGGCGAGGTACTGGCGGAAGTAAAGTTGTGAGGCGGCATCGTGAGTCGTGTCGGGATAGCACAGTCGGTAGTGCGCTTGCCCGCGAAAGGCAAAGGTCCCAGGTTCGAGTCACGGTTCTGGCACACAATTTTAATCTGCCAGGAAGTTTCATATCAGCGCACACTCGGCTGCAGAGTGAAAGTTTCACTCTATTCACACTTTATGTTTCAGGAAAGAAGAACGTTTCTCTTTACTGCGGTGTTATACAGACTGATGGCGTGATGTTAGAATATTAGAGGCTAGAAGGGTAAATGTATCAATTAGACTTGAGACTATAGTACGTAAACGACAAAGGGGAAAGGTATAAACGAAAGTATAGTCAAGTTGCACCTTAGCATTGTGCAACGTTCAAACTAACTGCTACCAGTTTCTGAACTCTCTTACTTCCTAATACCCTCACACAGTTTCCTCTGATCTTGGATTAGTAGCGGTGAACATAGCTTCATCTCAGAGAGAGGTGCATCAAATACTGAAATCCATTTACCAGCCCAAGTTTAGGAAGCGGCTTTATTTACAACTGTTAAAGGACTTCATTTAAACAGCGACGCACACAACAAGAGTTTTTCAAGGAAATCTTTCCCAGTCTCCATTGGCGTCCCCTATACAAGATTTTCATATAAAAAAAAAATAATAAAGTAAAGTAAAAAATTAACTTAAATGCTAAATGGTGATTCATTACTACCAGCTCTTCTTGGACAATAGCTCTCTAGTTAGGCTACAGCTGGTGTCCGATTAATGATGCCAGATGAGAAAGAATATCGCAGTGATTCCATGCTTCCATACTTGTTCTAGAATGACATGCGCTGATATGGCGAGACTACAACATACTTGATGCATTGTAATGAAACAAGTCGTCACTTCCGGTTGCAGTCCCAGTTCCAGGTTACAAAGAGCACTTTCTGCCTTTCGGCCCTTAGGTACCTTGCATTTATCGTGAATCTTTTGTCCAGTGTGGAGTCCCAAAAGACTGCAAAAATGTGGAAGTTACTCCTGTCTATAGAAAAGGTAAAAGAAGAGACCCTCATACATAAAAACCAATACCATTAACATGAACTTTTTGTAGAATTCTTCCCCAGCACTTCCACTCCAATATTAAGTGTAATGTCATTTTATCCTACCTAGTAGGTCTCAACGGTGTCGCACTGCAGACTAGTAACGAAGTTATGAGCATTTGGAATAGGTTCCCACGTATAAGAGTGGCTCGAACACTTGTTGTTGCTCTTTCTGTTGTGGCTTACAGTCCGGAGAGTGGTTTTGATACAGCACTCCACCCTACTCTATCCTGAGCAAGCCTCTTCACCTCCTCATTAGAACGGAAACCCACATCCATCTGAACCTGCTTACTGTTTTTGTCTCTTGGTCTCCATCTGCCATTTTACCCCACACACTTCCCTCCAATGCTAAACTCACGATTCCTTGATGTCTATGAATGTGTCCTACCAATCGATCTCTTCTTTTAGTCAAGGTTCGCCAGAAATACTTATTCTCCCCAGTTCTGTAAAGCAACTCTTCATTAGTTATGCGTTCTAATCTTGAGAATTCTTCTGTACCACCACATTTCAAAATCCTCTATATTCTTCCTGTCCGAACTGTTTATCGTCGATGTTTCACTCCCGTAAAAGATAACACTCCCCAAAAATAGCTTCACAAAAGACTTCAATATTGAGAAATTTCTCTTTTACAAAAACGGTTTTCTTCCCATTGCCATTCTGCATTTTATATCATATGTACTACGATCGTCATCTCCATCTTTATTGTTTCGTTATCAAGTGTAATTCTTTCAGAATCACCCGATTTTCTTAGACAGCATTTTATTGCCCTTGTTTCCCTCTTATATGCTCTTTTCAGTACACAGTCCATTCCGTTCCATTGCTGTTTCAGGTCCTTTGCTGTCTCTCACAGAATTACAACGCCATCAGAAAACGCAGTGTTTTTATTTCTTCACCGTGAACTGTAATTTCGCCTTTAAATTTGTCCTAGTTTTACTTCACAGATCTCTCTAGGGAAAAATTGTATAATATTGCAGGAATGATTACTCCCTTCACAACCAATAGTTCCCTTTCAAGCCCTTCGACTTTAATAGCTGCAGTCTGGTTTTTGTGCAGTTCGTAAATATCTTTCCGTTTACTTCTACTATTTTGAGAAATTGGAAGAGTGTACTCAAGTCAACACTGTCAAACGCATTCCCCAAACCTACAAAGTCTAGAAATGTAGGTTTTCGTTAATCCATCTTCAAAGATAGGTCGTAAGATGATTATTGACACACGTGTTCCTACATTTCTCCTAAATCCAACCCTAACCAGAGGTCAGATCCTACAAGCTTTCCCATTCTTTTGTAAATAATTTGTGTTAAAATTTTGCAACTATTATTAAACAGATGGTTTTATAAGTTTCACATCTGTCTGCGCCTGTTTTCTTTGTAATGTGGATTGTTATATTTTTCTTAAAGTCTGCGGGTATTTCGTCTGTCTCATACATCTTAGACACCAGGTGAAATAGTTTTGTCATGTCTGGCTGTCCCTGGGAATGCCTCCTACTCCAGGGGCCTTTTAAGTAAAAAAACCTAATAGCCAAAGCGGAGTGGCCGAGCGCATTGAGCCGCTATTCTCAGATGACCGAGGCCGTTCCCCGTCGGCGATTCATTCTCCCTTGGGCATGGATGTTTGTGTTACCTTTAGTGTAAGTTAGTTTATTAGTAGTTTGTAAGTTTAGGGACTGATGACCCCGCTGTTAAGTCCCGAGTCCCATAAGCTTAACAAACATCAGAACTTTTTTTATATACAATAGAAAGAAACTTTCCTGGTGGGATAAATTTGTATACAAAAACAGAAATCGAATAATTTACCCAAAGGACAAAGCACAAAAACACAAACACAAGATACAATTTTTCGCAACCGATAGTCGCTTCTTCAGCACAAGAGGAAGGAAGGAGGAGAAAAGGAAAGGATGCGGGTTTTAAGGAAGTGGAAGAGGAGTCATTACAATCCCGGGAATGGCTTACCTTAGGGGAAAAAAGGAAAGGTAAACAAGCGAACACACACCCACAGACATAAACACGCAAACACACTAAGGTAGACATATGTAGAAAGCAAATAAGTTGGACAGAGATAATAGTTAAGGCAGAGGCTCTGTCCAGAGAACCGAGACAAAGATGCTAAGGAATGGTGGACGGGAATTTGAATTTAGCGGAGGTTGAGACCAGGTGGGCAACGAGAGGAGAGAATATGCTGAAGGGCAAGTTCCCATCTCCGGAGTTATGAAAGATTGGTGTCAGTGGTAAGTTCCAGATAACCTGGACCGTTGGGAAAGCTTGTATCTTGAGTTTGTGTGTGGTTTGTGTCTGCCTACGAGCCTGTCCTTTGGGTAAGTTATTCTATTTATATTTTAATACATATAATCGGTGGGTTCAAGAGGGCAATACGGAACGCTGTGCTGGATCTCATCGGCCTCCTACCACTAGCAGTGGAGATGACAGGCATCCTATCAGCATGGCTGTAACGGATCGTGCAGCCACGTCTCAATCCCTGAGTCAACAGATGGGGACGTTTGCAAAGACAACAACCATCTGCACGAACAGTTCGACGACATTTGCAGCAGCGTGGTCTATCAGCTCGGAGACCATGGCTGCGGTAACCCTTGACGCTGCATCACAGACTAAAGCGTCTGTGGTGGTGTACGCAACGACGAACCTGGGTGCACGAATGTCAAAACGTCATTTTTTTTCGGATGAATCCAGGTTCTGTTTACTGCATCATGACTGTTGTATCCATGTTTAACGACATCGCGGTGAACGCACATTAGAAGCGTGTATTCGTTCACCTCTTGTTCTCATCGACGGCAATTTGAACAGTGGCCGTTACATTTCAGACGTGTTAAGACCCGTGCTCTACCCTTTATTCGATCCCTGCGAAACCCTACATTGCAGCAGGATAATGCACGACCGAATGTTGCAGGCCCTGTACGGGCCTTTCTGGATACGGAAAATGTTCGACTGCTGCCCTGGCCAGCACATTCTCCCGATTGCTCACCAACTGAAAACGTCTAGACAATGGTGGCCAAGTAACTGGCTCGTCACAATACGCCAGTCACAACTCCTGAGGAACTGTGGTATCGTGTTGAAGCTGCATGGCCATCTGTTCCTGTATACGCCATCCAATCTCTGACTCAATGACCAGGCGTATCAAGGCCGTTATTTTCGCCAGAGGTGGTTGTTATGGGTACTGATTTCACACGATCTATGCACCCCAATTGCGTGAAACTGTAAGCACATGTCAGTACTTGTATAAAATATTTTACAATGAACACCCGTTTATCATCTGCATTTTTGTTGCTTGGTGTAGCAATTTTAATGACCAGTAGTATATATATGGTGTGCAGATGAGTAGGAGACGATGGATAGTAGACTGATTGGAAGTTTTTTGTGAAGATGTGATTCATCTGTAAAGGTGGCCCCGTATAGAGAGCTATAGCTACCCCTTCTTCAGTACTGCTCAAGTATTTCGTATACAGACATTTGAAAGGTGAAACAAAGAAACTGTCGAGGCGAGGGCTGCTAGGCTTGTTGCTGGTAGGTTGACCAACACTCGAGTGTTACAAAGTGGCTTTCGGAACTCGAATATGGATCACTGGAGTCAAGGCCATATTATTTCCTAGAAACATTAGTGAAGAAACTTCCTGGCAGATTAAAATTGTGTGCCGGAACCGGGACTCGAACCTGGGACCTTTGCCTTTCGCGGGCAAGCGAACTACCGACTGTGCTATCTCGCTGCAGAGTAAAGTTTCATTCTGGAAACATCCCTTAGTCTGTGGCTAAGCCATGTCTCCACCATACCCTTTCTTCCAGGAGTGATAGTCTTGCGTGTTTGCAGGCGAGCTTCTGTTAAGTTTGGAAAGTAGGAGGCGAGGTACTGGCGGAAGTAAAGTTGTGAGGCGGCATCGTGAGTCGTGTCGGGATAGCACAGTCAGTAGTGCGCTTGCCCGCGAAAGGCAAAGGTTCCAGGTTCGAGTCCCGGTTCCGGCACACAATTTTAATCTGCCAGGAAGTTTCATTAATGAAAAATTTTAGGGGCAACATTTGAAGCTTACCGCTGAGCGATACAGTTTACGCCAATTTACATTTCATAAGAGGGCTTCTACAAAGGCAAGTAAGCTTTCATTTTCCTCGTTGTATCCTGGAGATGAACAGAAAGGAAAGTGACTGGTAGTGTACAGGGTGCCCTCCGGCACGCATCGTATGATGCCTTTCAGAGTCTGAATGTAGGTGTGCTGCCTAAGAGGCTACCCGCGGGCATTATAGGTATTGCGAGACCGTACGGGCACGACGTGTGTATCTGCTGTTCTAGGCAAAGCGAAAGCGACTTAAGACGGCCGATAATACGCGACGACTGAATTGTAATCACATTACATTGCATTCTCATTATTAGAGTACGACATTGCAGTGATTACTGACGAGGTAATACCTATTCATTGTGCATAGCATTGGAGAAACTGTAGCCGTAAAGATCACTCTACTTGGGTGCAGAAGTACCATCCAGTGAAAACGAATTACAGTAAAAAGAATTATGGCGTAAATAAAATGAATTTATGTCTGAATGCATTCTTTTATGTGCCATCTCTTCACAAAAGGTTTTGCATATGAATTATTACACTGTAAAACAACCGCGTTGTTTTCGTACGTTCGTCAGTGACTTAAACTTAGTTTTCTATATTTCAGTATCTTCTACAGTGACAACCCCTCTCTCTCTGTGAGTGCACAACTTCAGTGAAAATAAAAAGGTCCAACAGTATTTAAGGAGCTGCACTTCGAATTTACACTGCAAATCAGTTTGGTTTGCAATATCATAAAGATAAGAAACTCACGTCTTTTTGAACTGAAGTGATAATGAAGAAGGCAAATTTAGTTCCAAGCGACAGGGTTTCTTACCATGCTATTGAAAAATAAATTCCAGTTGCAAAAGCAGGCACCGGCCGCGGTGGCCGAGGGGACTGAGGCGCTCTAATCACGGTCTGCATGGCCACTACGGTCGGGGGTTCGAATTCCCCGTCGGGCATGGATATTTGTGCCGTCCTTAGGATTAGCTAGTTCATAAGTAGTTTGTAAGTTTAGAGACTGATGACCGTGTAGATAAGTCCCATAAGCTATGCAAACATTTTAACATTTGAGCAAAAGCAGGGAATTTTTTATCTTTGTGACAAAACATGTCAAATTGATTTAGAAACTGTGAAATACGGTTCCAAATATCAATAATATGACGCTAAATATGTCTCCCATCGATGTAAATCACTAAATCCAGTATCAAAAATTGCTAACAAAGCTTGCAAGACTATTACCGTAATGACGCTTTCTGAATGTTTATTTCATTTATAATTAACTGGTACAGTATTCTAAAAGTGCATTAATTATCTTCTTGTAAGTTTCTCTATCCACAACAGCAATTTTCTTTTAAAAGTGTCGAAAACACTATCAATTAGTAGAGTTATACTAAACAGGTTCATGTGCTTTGTCAGATCCGTTAAAAATGGAAAATCTAATATCTATGTAGATCATAATTTTTGTTTTGAGGATCTAAATTCACATTCAGCCATTTCCTTGCCTTTAATATTGTTCTGCCACGAGCGGCAATGAGACTTCGGCAGGGAAAACACTAAGGACGCGAACTGAAAAAGGTAGTGTCACTGCTCACTTTGCTAGCCATGTTAGGGAAAAGGTGGAGGGGGAACTGGCCGCAGTTAGGCAGTGGCGTCCGCACTCCCGGTAGTACATTTGCCCATTCCTCATGTAGATAGTGAGCGTCCCTTTTTGGTCGACTCGAAGCTTACGACAGGTATGCCTGCCATTCTATTCCATACACTCCACTATCAGGCCATTGATACATCCGACTCTCATCTAAATTGGGTAATGTACGTTTAGAGCAGCTGGCTAAATGAAAACTTTATATGAGTCTCCCTTCAAACTCTACCAGACACTGATAACATCATCTCACGGCAACTCTGTGTCACTTGACATACGATCAGTTAACATCTGAAGCTGTTCATGGTCTTAATATCTCGTGCCAGACCTACTTACAATCCTGAACACAAACAACATTCATAACTGCCGTAGCAATTCTTCGTACCAGACACAGATAGCTGTAACTCTGTTTATACAAATGCAGCAACCGTATGTAAGTGTGCGTAATTACGATAACATGCGGCTATGCGTTTTTTGAGCTTCACAGTTATCAGCAAGCACTGTATATTGCCGTTCCTGTGGTAGTCAGAAGAAAAATTGCCATGTCCCCGCTAATATAAGATATTGTCGCTACCTCTGTTGCAGCTTGCTCAGGGTTGTGTGAGGTATCTATAACAGGTGGTACAGTAGGTACTGTTCCCGTGGAAAAGGGATACTCTGCTGTGATTGTTCAGCGCATATTCAGGTCAGGTGACAAAACTAACTTTTACTCCAGTCAAAATCTAATATATAAAGTAGTGTCTGTATGTTTGTAAGTGTTGCATACAAATCTCCAATTTTGTTCCAATCTTTATGAAATTTTACAGACAGTATACACTATATAATGGAACTAGCTGAAAACCCTGCGCTGCCCGGGTATTTATTTATTTAGTCCTGCCATTTTTCAGGTATGCATTCATTTATATAAGGGTTGTATGTCTGTAAAATCTCTTGGGAATACAATTAGTAGTACAGAAGTAATACATTAAAACTTGGTTCGTGATTTGGGGGGGAGGGGGTTCCATGAACGTTACTATTTATGTGCTCATTTATCATGAACTACAATTTAGAAGGCACATTCAACTATATGTGTGTATACTGTCTGTAAAATTTCCTGTCGCTACAATTAGTAGTGTTCAAATTATAAATTGTAACGTCATACCGAGAGCCGTAGTTTTACTCCATAAACAGTGGAAAAGTAGTAAGCGAGAAACATTTTTCCTTTCATTTTTTTACTATGGTTCCCAGCGAGAAAAGTTTAATAAAGTTTGAAATTATGTTTAAAGTTTGCCGCAAGTCGCTAAGTACTGTCATTCTCATATAGTGTATTTCGAAAGTCTCGCCGCATTATATGGCATTTTTTGCGATTTATATTGGTTATGATGTAATATTTTTTTAACCATGTGCCGTATGTGATTCTTAACCATGCAGCAATTGTTACTTCGCGGTAAGGAATGTGTGTACCAAATTTGGGTGAAATCGGTCCAATGGTTTAGGAGAAAATGAGCAGCATTGTCGCAAAATGCAGCAGTTTTTCGCACATTTCATTGTTTATGACGTCATATCTCGTGCACTATATATTGTATGTGATTCTTACACTTACGGTGACCGTCCTCATGGATTCAAGCTTACGTGTACAAAATTTCATAAAGATTTGTATGCAACACGTACAAACATACGGTCACTCTGCTTTATACATTAGATGTAGCTTCTAAATTGTATCACATTCCGACACGTAGTTCATAAGATATGAGCACGTAAACAGTAACGTTTATGGAAAACCGCCCCGTCACACACCATGTATTAATCTATTACTTCTTTACTACTAATTGTATTCCCAAGAGAT
The DNA here is from genome assembly GCA_026315105.1 of Locusta migratoria. Classification (NCBI taxonomy): domain Eukaryota; kingdom Metazoa; phylum Arthropoda; class Insecta; order Orthoptera; family Acrididae; genus Locusta; species Locusta migratoria. The sequence goes on along the minus strand of CM048744.1, from coordinate 272,137,544 downwards.
TTTACAGACATACAGCTCTTATACAAATGAATATATACCTGAAATATGGCAGAAATAAATATATAAATACCTGGGCAACGCCGGGTTTTCAGCTAGTTAAACATATTTTTTCATTTCATTTACTTCAGTATACATTAGACGTCATGCCTCAACAGCAGGCTTTAATTCCGTTATTTCAGATCATTTAAAAACATATCAATTATCGAGAAAAAGAAAAACGGAAAGGTAGCGAAACGCTTCGACCATGTTTTGGCGCTAATTAGTGCGCAAGCAGACCGAAGTGGATCGCGTTGTCTGCTCGCTTCAATTTTTTTTTTTTTCATCAGTCTTTGAGTGCCGCTGCCGAGGCCACAGCACAGCATAGCTCAGTACCGAACACACCACCGCTTGTAAGCGCAACCGGCTTCCCACTAGAAGAGACATGTTTTGGCTGCTCTGTGCGGTTCTTCGCTTCAGTTTGTTAAATTTATCGTGTCCTCGAGTTTATATTTTCTTCAGATTCGCGTTAAGTAACTGGTTAGTGTGTTCTTCGTATAAATCTTGTATTAGTTGGGGCAGTACTAGTTCTCGTCCTCTGAGTTTGTCTTACTCACCCTCTGTCGAGTCTACATCGCGTGTTAACCTCTGTTGCGCAGTTCGAGGCTGCGGCCGTTGCTGCCGCCGGCCGTCTGAACCTAAAGGCCCCTCCACACGTTGCGATGTGTCGGGACCAATTTATCGACGGTCCGATAAATTGTACGTGTGTAGCGCTACCTGACCGAGTTCCTGCCTGCGATCGTCTGCTGTCTGCACAACGAACACGCGAAAACAAAAGCAGTTCGACAAACGGACACCAGAACACAGGGAGGCGCTACAATCGCTGCGTGCAGTTAGTCGGTACGTCTGTAGGCTGCAGCGAATAGGGTTGGTTCGTTGGTCAGTTGTAGGTCGGACGATAAATCGGAGCTTGTGTAGAGGCCTTAAGGTACGCCTGTCGCGACTGGCGTGTCAACCGATCGGCTCGCGATCATGACAAGCCCTGTTACTGCTCGCAATGAGGCAGACACCCAACCAGTGGTCGCGAATTTGCAGGAAGTCAAAGACTTCCTGGGAGACCGAGAGTGAGGCCTCCCAGGATCAACTTTCCAACAGGTTTGAGGCACTATCTGTGACAGAAAATCATGTCACCAGAAGATCAAGGAACTTCATAATGATTTAGATAAGATAACTGCATGGTGGAAAAATTGGCAATTGACCCTTAATTGTGAAAATTGTGAAGTCATCCGTATGATCAGTAATGGGAACTGGTCGTAAAACTGACTGATAAATCGAAAAATATTACCTCAGTCTGAAAGAAAAATTTCTCTCGTTTCCAAAAATGTATGGTTTATTTACTTTTAAATACTTATTATAATGTTAAATGCTCTTTGAAAAAATGTCTGCACACTGGCCACGCAGATGTTTCAACAAGAAATACCACCATAAACATTCCATGCCTGCCACAGTCATGAAAACAATAAAGCCAATATAGAGGGACTTTGCGAATAAAAAATTACTTAACAAATGTCTACATGGCCGTACACAAAATCCCAATGACAGTTGCAACAGATGGGTGTGGCAACGTTACTGCGAGCCGCGCGGGAGTAGCCGAGTGGTCTGGAGCGCCATGTTACGGAGCGTAGAGAGAGAGAATATTAGGCTAGAAAGTGCCGTCGAGAGCGCGGTTATTAGAAAGGAAGCATACTTCCCGATTAAATTTTCTAAGTATGGCGAAGGAAAGGGCTGCGCCCTTTGAAAGGAACCATCCCGGCATTTCCCTGGAATGATTTAGGCAAATCACGAAAAAGCTAAATCACGATGGCCGAGGATGGGCTTGAATCTTCGTTCTCCCGAAAGCGAGTCCAGTGCCTTACCAATGAGCCACTTTAGTCGGTAGCGAGTGAAGACTTAGTGTTTCGTGCCACCAAGAAAATCTGTTCGAGTTACGATATGTTCATCGTCCCCCTCACATTGACATAGATCTAGTACCGGCCAAATAAAAAGATGTGTTGGTGAAGTAAACAAAGTAAGGCAGCTTAATGTCACGAGGTGATTACATATTATGAAACTGAGAACCTTAGGATTTGAAAATTAATCCACTGTGAAAATGGGGAGAAGACTGAATAGGATAGCTTTCAAAATGTGGTGCGACAGACGAATGTTGAAAATTAGCTCGCGTAAATAATGAGAAGGTAATGAAAGAATTGGAGACAAGAGAATCTTCTGACACCTTGACTAAAGAAGAGATCGGCTGGTAGGACACATTCTTACACATCTAGGTAATGTGAAGTTAACATTTGAGGGAAGTGTATGGGGTAAAAATCGCAGAGCGAGACCAAGAGATGAATACAGTAAGCAGGTTGAAATGGATGTGGGCTGCCATTCTTCTCATAATAGAGTAGGGTGAAGAGCTGCATGAAACAAATCTCTGGACTGAAGACCCAAACAGTAACAATTTTATGATTTACAAAGGCACTGCTCACATAACGAAGTGTACAGCTTGCAGCTGACTATGCAGCATTATTGTACAATGTATCTGAGACACTGATTGATCCACAACGTATAACGCTCACAGGAATGAAAATAAAAGTTCATCACTTAAAGATGAAAGTAGTTTGTTAAATTTTCTATGAATGATCTCGGCAGTAGACATCTGCAAAGTAAGTTAAAACGCTCACTGCTGCTCTAAATTTCTTTGCTAGTGGCCACAGTACATGCGCAACGGAAATTTACCGAACTGCTCACTCTTTAAGGGAGCAGCCAACGTTTTAACAAACACAAAATAATATATATAAGAAGGAATAGATAATTAAACATGGGGCAGAGAGAATGAAATTATAAAGCAGAGGTTTGATACTTTAAATTATTATCTATTAAGTAAAATGAACAAGCAAAATGTGGGAGACCAATTAGTACAATGAAGCACACACCTTGCATAACAGTGAATTAAATTATGAAGATAATGTTCGTAAAAAATAGTTCTGCCCTTTTTGAATGTGGAGGTAACATGGAAGGATATTTGGCAATATGCAGGGGATAAAGAAAGCACGTTCATTCACAGACTTTCATGTAATGCTTGCAACACTCACTCAGGCGGGAACAATTCATAGCAGTGGCAAAACCAAGTGGCGGTGGCGGTTTGATGAGATGGCAGGCATCTTCAAGCACAATTGAAACTATACTACGCACAAACGAACTCATGGGTGAGAAGGCAGTGGCATACTATTGTTAAGTACTACGTGGTGTATGACGGTGAATAACATAGAATTAAAAAAAAAATTAACTTACAATAAGCAAGTAAAGCCGCTGCGAGAATTCTATAGAAGAAAGCTAGCATCAGTAAAAAGCATAGCTGAATGCTGAAGTAATGACCATTACGAAAGCACGTTGTGCAATCAGTCATACCAAGATAGTAAAGATGGAATCAATCGAGTTATTCCGACAGAGAATTTAGCATGCTCACGGAAACTGACACCACACGAAAGTGTTAGTTAAAAACAGCAAGGAATTCAAACATACAAAGGCTGAAGGCCACACACATGTATTCTAACTTGAGAAACTGAACACAAAAATTATTACTGGAATGAAAATGCAAATACTAAATTTACATTGAATTACTCGAGTTATGAAAAGTAAGAAACACTTCGCATGGTGAATGAATAACTCAAGAAAAACTATCACTGATAAACCAGAACTGCCTGGTTACAAATAAAGTTCTAACCTTATTTCACCCCCTCAGCATGATTCGACGAAATACTCACTTCAGCGGTCGCGTCAAGAGTGCAGCCTCAGGAAGAGCATTCCCTCTATGCACCAGATGCAGGGAGCGTTCAAAGCGATGTGGGGTGCGTTCTCAAAGCCTACTGTCTGCCAACCCTCGCTACTTGAGGGAGATAATACCCTCTACTGCAGCATAAGAGAGGTCTCTTTTCTCACCTCCTTCGAACATGATTAAGTTGGTACTACACTAAGAACAACCCACCTCGCCATCTTGTCAAGTAAGAGTGTCTCTGGCGCCCCAGCAGACGGCAGCACAGACGACATACGGAGCCATGCGTTCTTAACTGTAGTAAACGAGGCCCAAAGCGCGAAGCGGCGACTGTAAGCCATTGCACAGAAGTCAGTCAATATCAAAAGCAACTTTCCACATTCATACAAAGTTCAGTCACTCGGGTAAGAAACACATATAACATGGAGCATTGATCATTAATAAAGGAATAAAATGACAAACAAATAAATAGTATTAATGGTGGAGAAACACTTTGGAATAATGAATAACTGAAAATGAAACACTACCACACATTCAGTGGACGTGTTTGAAAGGGTTCGATGCTGCAAGAGGCTACACATACTCAGAATAGTCTTCAATATTGCGTCTCGAAATATGAAATTTTTTCATGCTACTGATACTACGAAACATTGTTTTCAATTTAGTCCACTACGCCAGCCTCCGTCGTCAGGGAGTGTAATCGCTAAAGTGACAAGTGGGATTCAGTTGAGGTCGCTGCCAGATATGCCTCGCTAAAGAGGCTATTGGAACGGGGTTCCCTTGTAAGGCCAATTATAAAGCACCGTGATTGAGAAACAGCGGCTGCAAAGTTGGCAAAGGTGACAACAGGTGGGAGAACGCTGTCCGGGCTTAAAGCATCAAGTGACGTCATTGAAAGACGAAAGACAAAGCGGTTCGACACTGTCGTGTGTTCGTACGGGTTTAAAGCATCAGAGTGACGTCATTGAAAGACGAAAGACAAAGCGGTTCAACACTATCGTGTGTTCGTATGGCTCTCATTGCTTGTACACTAATTGCGCCTCATTACAAAGGAATGAAGCTATCTATTAGACAACAGTGGCACAAAATGTGATATTCGTCGAACAGGTATTCCTTTCTCAGTACGCTATAATCCCACGCAGAATGAAAAGAATTCCAATACCACACACGATGCTGACTGTATCATAACTGAGTCGTAGCGCGGTAATAAATACTAGCTAATACCGTACACGCTCCGCTGTAGCTTAATCTGACGCGAAATGAAAGAAAAAGGAAGTAAAAGAATTCTCGAGAGTAGATACCGAGAAAATACGTCATTTGAATTTATATGTATTTTGCTTTGTGTTTGTATGGCTATATACTAGAGAATGAGGGAAAACTGGCAAAAAAAAGTTTTTCCAATACATGATTATTTACTGTAATGCCAGAGACTAAGGAAATGTTTTGAATCTCCGTTTTCTGCATAAACACACATATCCGGCGGTTTACCGTCTGCAGAGCATGCGACTTATAATTAACATCAAGATAAGGAGTCGTTTTCAATATTCTTACCATGTAGTGCCCACCTGCACTGTTCGCCATCTCCTCTCCCTCTACCTACTTAACTACCTTCTTACGTCCTCCTCATCCTCTTCTATCCATAGTCCGTCTCTGTCCGATTCCCCTTCCCTTTCTTTTGCTTCCTTCTTCTACCATACTTTTCCCACCTCAGCTTCTATCTCTCAGTTCATTCCCCTAGACGTAGCTCTTCAAAATCGACAATTTATAAAACAGTAACTTCCTTCACATTTTGAGATTTACAGTTACAGAAAAGTAAACGAAATAACGTCTCGGAAAACAACGTTATTTACAGACGTCGTTGCTACGATGTTTTTTATTTCCACTCCTGACATCTTCGCTATTGCGGCAGTGAAGCTACCCGCTGTGTTTGTGTTATTGCAAACGATACATTTAAACATGAACTTCCCTATAATGTTATCTCACAAAACATAGTTACTTTCACGCTTTCACCACAGCACACAATTGGTACGCCTCCCAGACGTTGGTAGTTCTTCGCTTTTAAATGTTCACTTATGGCATGAGATGGGGATTTTAATGCGTGGTAGGCACGATACCATCAGAGTTATAGAATGAAAACGTCGACACAGTTTTATCACTCTGAACGGCAACGTAATCAAATGATATTTATTTTGTGCACATCTGTGGTAACGTACGTTCCAAGTTACAGATAACTAGCTGCTAAACCTGGTATTTTCCGAGTATATATATAGGAAATAGAAATTCTGAAATTATTTTATCTTCATGTATTCGTGGAAACATCTTTGCAATTATGAAATAGTAAAACAATGAAATATGCGTAATTTACAAAATTATAAGTGCAATATTCAAAGAAAGAAAAATAATACTAAAATACAAATTAATTTAATAGAAAACTTGACTATACTGTCCATTTCAGTTTCGTTTCACATGCAGCTCAATACTTATATCCATGACTGTGTGTCCTACAATAATGTAATTTTACTGATCTGTAGAGCGTAATATTAGGAAACTGCCTGCGATGAATAAATAGTGGATGAATGAACTCTCCTAAATCACGCGTCGCGTGACGGGAAAGTTTTGGTAATTCATTGTTTATGACGTCATATCGCCAGAATTATGTGTCGTAGGTAGTTTTTAACCACAGCGATTTAACAAGCGATTGCTGTCTGATAGTAAGAAATATGTGTACACGAGTTTAATTGACATTTTAGGAGGAGAAATAATACCTGATGTAGCAGCTTTACGGAAATTTCATTGTTTATGACGTCATATCTCCTGAAATATGTGTCGTAATATGATGTAAATTTGCAGGTTGATTCAGTGGTATATGTGCCTAATGTCGTATTATTATTGTTGTTATTAATAAAGGCTTAATAAATCGAAACCTTATGCGTGTGAGGCAGTTTCTCATTAACCAATTTATTTATGACTTCATATCTAATGAACTATACTTCAAACTGTGATATAATATCGAAGGAACTGTCTGTGAAATTTCTCGCGTATACAATTTACAGTGTAGAAGTAATCACTTGTAACGTCATGCCAAATGCCGTAGATATACATCAGGAACATCGGGAAACTAGTAAGCGATAAATTTTTTTCCTTAGATCTTTTGGTTAGGTTCGTCAGCAGTAATAAGTTTAGTAAATATTTGAAATTAAGTTTAAAATGTATTGCATGTCGCTAAGTGCTATTAAAATGTTCAAATGTCTATAAATGTATCGGACCAAACTGCGTAGTCATCAGTCCGTAGCTTACAAACTAATTAAATCTAGGTAAACTGACCTAAGGTCAACACACAAACCCATGCCCAGGGAGGACTCGAACCTCCGCAGCGAGGCGCTTTAGACCACTCGGCTACTCCACCGCGGCTAGGTGCTATTATTCTCACGTAGTTGACGAATAAACTCAGGCTATCACGCGCCGCAATATGGGACAATTTTCATCATATATGACGTGATTTCATAAGAACTATATATCATATTGTTTTTGCCACCATATCAAATGATTCCCGACCTTAAAGAAAAATTTGTGCCAAATTTGGATGAAATCGGCCCTTTAGTTTAGTAGCAGATGTAGAATATTATCGCATGATGTGGCCGTTTTTCACGAATATCATTGTTCATGACGTCATATCTCCGTATGTATGTGTCATAGGTGGTTCTTACCCCGACAGCAATGTTTGCCTGATAGTAAGGAACATGTTTAGCAAGTCTGGTTGAAATCGGACCAGTAGTTTAGGAGGAGATGTGGAACATAGATAGCTGCGGCGGAGTGGCCGAGCGCATTGAGGCGCTATGCTCCGATACGCAAGGCCGTTCCCCGTCGGGGGTTAGAATCCTTCCTCGGGCATGGATGTTAGTGCTGTCTTTAGTATAAGTTAGTTCATAAGTAGACGTTTAGGGCCAGATGACCCCATAAGCTTAACAAACATTTGATTTGAACATATATACACTCTAGCCAATTTTATCTACATCTACATCTATATGGGATAGTCTGCAAATCACATTTAAGTGCCTGGAAGAGCGTTCATCGAACCACCGTTATATTATTTACCTCCCATCCATTCTCGAATAGCGCGCGGGAAGAAAGAACACCTGGATCTCTCCGTTGGAACTCTGATTTCTCGTATTTTATTCTGATGAACATTTCTACCTATGTAAGTGGGACTCAACAATAAATTTTCGCATTAGGAGGAGAATGTTGGCGATTGGAGTTTCGTAACTGCAGCGATAAGCGCCGTTGTTGTTATTATTTCCATCCGAGATCCTGTATCATTTCCGTGACGGTGTCTCCCCTGTATCCTGACAGTACGAAACGAGCTGCCCTTCTTTGGACTCTCCGTCAAACACACCTGATAAGGATCCCACACTGGGCAGCAATACTTGAAAGAAGGACGCACAAGCGTAGTGTAGGCAGTATAAGATTTATAGATTCATTCACATATTTAATATTGAAAACGGTAATTCAAGTGTCATTAAAACTTTGTTCGAATGTTGATAAATGGGCAAAATCGAAACGAATACTTTCTATGGAATAATCATTATCCGTTGTCTGAGATTTCACGGTTTATGGTCCAGCTAAAGGTAGCACGTGTTGGGACTCGTTGGACGCTCAATGATATACCTGAAAGTTGATAGTACTTTGGCAGATAATTACCTTTTCGTAACTTATGAGTTAATAGCATTTTAAACATTAAATTTATGTGTTCCATATCTGCAATATCGATTCTAATGATTTATTATTATCATTATTTTTCTTTACTTTTACATCCATGGCTTGTGGGAACACCTGTTTAACAGATGCATCAGAGTTTGTAGAAAGTGTCTGATGTTTTTTGTGTCGAGTTTGGCTGCAGTGTGAACTTCGGTTAACATCTTTGCTTGTGTTTGGAGATAACGGCAGGTATTACAGATTTTGACGTTTTGTTTTCCATATAAAATAGCCAGTTTTGGAAGGAGGAAAAAATCACACCAATTAAGACGGGTATGGAGAACCACAATAAGCACAAAAATTGCTTATACTACCGAACTTTGAAAATTATATAACAAGTTTCTACATGTTGCGTAAGTGGTTTTTTGGGAAACAACATAGGATTTTTTTTCTACTTTTCCCTTTGTTTATACAACTTAAAAAATACGAAAATCATTTGTTTTTTGAAATAAAAAATAATCATAAAGATGGCGTTTATTTGATTTTTCTTTAAAATATTTCGAGTCCCTTCTAATTCTCAACCCCTGTCGACCACAACAGCTAGTCATCTACTGTAGAATACAATTTGGGAACCAGAATGACGAATTCTCCTATCGCAGCACATCAAAGGCGAATATTGTCTGTATAGAGTCAAAGCTGTAAAAGAGAGGAACTAATTTCTCGACATACGTGGTAATTCAATCAAAGTCTTGATATATTCGTGGTTTCTTACCAGTTAACCCTGCCAGATGCTGCCAGATTCTTTTTCTTTATATCTTTGAACCTGGCCAGAATATATTCGCCTTTTCTTGTGACGTTGTAGGAGGAGTTTTCATTCTGGCTGTTTGAGAAAACTTTTGAATTGTTAACTTCTGTAGATCCAGTTACATAGTGATATAAATCCTACTTTCCTGTAACGCTACAAAAAAATTATAGACATAACATCTGATTGGAATCCAGGTTATTTCAACCTATTAGTCTCTAGTCTCCTTTTTTAAGACTACTGTGGTAGATACAGAAGACACATGTAAGAGGCATTTGAGAAATCTCATTCGTGTCAGACCTATCTACTTTTTCAATTAGAATGCCGAGAAACACGTGAAGAATGAATGATTTCACAAAGGCATTAGCGAAAAGCTGTTCTACCTCAATTCACGTGTAAGCTCATCTCCAACAGAAACTAAAAGCAAGGCACTCTAAAGCAACAGGTAGCGCATTCAGTCTTGTGTACAAAATGGGGTGCGACAGATCGTTTCAATTTACCTAAAAAAAATCAGTGTACATCCACAGGCAACAGGCTCCTATTCGTTCTTAACTGATCAAGAGCGTTACTCTAAAATGCAAACATATTACTTTCTATCATTCAGGGGCAAAGAAAAGTTTTAAAAACCTCTCACTTCTGCGTCAGAGATGTGATAAATTTAACGGCGGTGTTTACACATGAAACTGCACAGTGACAAAAAAAGGCATTTAAAATTCGCTGGTCTTCGTCACGTGGAAGTAAAAGGTACCTCGGCAGTTGCCTCACACGGGATTTTGGTGGAAAAATTTCTGTCGCCACCCTGCCACCGTTAAAGTGGTTAGCAGTGCAACTGGATTAACGGCCCTGGACGAAAGGGCTACGCTGTCGACCTCTACGAAATTAGCGTTAAATTAGTCTATCGGGAGTTTTAATAGGTAATAAACGTTCACAGGTACTTTCGGTGGAATAACCCTGGAACTAAATCATGTCAGGTTTCTCCGTCGAGCTCTCAGTAAATTGGTGCTGGCTTCAATTATCGACTCCATTACGTTAATAGCCTCTGACCAAACGTTCGTCTTCGTCCGGTATATCTGATGGTCGCTACTTTGAATGTTCTGAAAAACCAGCAGCACAGAGTCAGATGGTTAGAGTTCAGAAAAAAGGACATCGTTCAGAGGAAATATATTAACACAATCTCGTATTAATGTCAGCGACGTTTGCCGTACCACTGACGAGTGAAGCCCTGTCAATTTTCTCCACATTTCGCACGGAAAACGAGCATAATGAAATTGCTGATATATTAAGTAACTAATCTCGTAGAGTTTAGAGGGAAAGTTCTGTAAAGATTTTTGATACGAGTATCTAATATATAACATCGACTAACAAATGTAATCTGATAATTTCCATCAGATTTATGTATATGAATGAGACTGCAAGAACAACAAACCTACAGTGAACTTTCAGATAGTACTTGAGCATAAAATATTACCTGAAAATGCCGTTTGACCCCTATTTCATCGGTTGAGGAAGTAGGTTTCCAAATTTTTGACATGTTGACGTATCGAGACAACGTACCAGAGAACACAGCACTTGAATAAAATGAAACATTAACACTTAAAAATACATACATGTTCTATTTTACCTTGATCTGAACAAGAAACACCAGCAACTAATAGGTCATCTTTTTGATTATGTATATGACCACATCTTTGTCATTGCTATGACATGTACCCATAGAAAGTTCTTTCGTCGTAAACTGGCATTACGGAATAGATATATGTTTCAAATTACCAGTATTTATTAAAGTCGAGAGTTGAGACAGAAGTCAATAGTATTATTTACTGCACCTGCAGAACAGAGTTCGAAGTCATTTCGAACTACGTAAGTGCAAAATTACGGTAAAGCCAACACATAATTATTTTTCAAATGATTATTTTCAATAACGAAAAAGAGCCTTTTTTGATTCTACAAGTATTTATTTATTTAAAACCGGATTTCAGCTTCTAAAAATCATGTAGGCTTTTTCAAGTAAGCCGAGAACCAGTCCTTGATAAAAAATATTTGTAGAAAAATGACGCTATTTGTTGTTTTTGGCGCAAATTTGATAGTGTCCGACCAATAAGTGACAGGATAATAACAAAATTGGCAGATCATTTACTTTATGTTTTAATTAGTCATCAGTAATGAAAATTCACACATAACTAGATATGTATGGAAAATAGTTATAATTATTTTAGTAGCAAATCAAACTTCTAAATTTGTGGAAAGCTTAAATTTTTGCGAAGTCAGAATAGAAAGGCTAGTCCTGTTCCAAAAGTTGTACATTATGCCTAAGTGTTCATCCTTCTTCCCATTCCAACAAAAAAATAATTTTTGTACGAAAAGGTACTTAGTATATCTAAATTTGTGTAAGTGGTGCTAGGTAGCTTTTAAATCGGTCAGAATCTGCATATTCAAAATACACAGTTCTGTACCTATTATTTTAATGCAGGCGATCGACTTGTACTCTAATTAGGCTATATTCGGCTCCAAAAGGGTATTAACTGTACATTCCATTATTGGAAATCATAGAGAACTTGTAATGCAGTATCATGTGTGTTGTTTACAACATATCAAATGTTGTTCCCGAATAACGTGCATATAACTAGGCGCAAGTAGGACAGTACAATCTCGATGTATTGTAAACAACGCATATGCAACGACATGTAAAGTGTTAGTACGATCTCCACGGTTGAAATGTACAGCTAATATCATCTGGAGCCAGAATGGGTATTCGATGATAAAATGTTAGGTACAGCTCTATATCTAATATGTAAAGCAGAGTGTTGTATACAAATCTACAGTTTTGATCAAACTTTTTCAAAAATTGTACACGTAACCTTCAATCCATGAGAACGGTCGCCGTAAGTGTAAGAATCACGTACGATACATAGTTCACGAGATATGACGTCATAAACAATGAGATGCCTGGAAAACCGCTGCATTTAGCGACAATAATGCTCACTTTCTCTTAAACCACTGGACAGATTTCAACCAAATTTGGTACACATATTCCTTACCGTGAGGTACAATTGCTGCAGGGTTAAGAATCCTATACGAACATGATTCAGAAGACATGACGCCATAAACAATAAGATTTGCAAGAAACTGCCACATAATGGGGCGAGACTTTGCGATTTGCAACAAAGTTTGTAGATAATTTCAAGCTTTTATTAAACTTTCTCTCGCTGACAACCATAGCAAAATGATGAAAGGATAAACGTTTCTCGCTCACTACTTTTCCGCTGTTTATTGAGTAATACTACGGAATTCGGTATGACGTTACAATTTATAATTTGTACACTACAAATTGTAGCCACAGGAAATTTTACAGATAGTATACACGCTTATAGTTGAGGGTACCTTCTAAGTTGTATCACAGTACGACCGATAGTTCATGAGATATGAGCACATATACAGTAACGTTCGCGGAAAACTGCCCGATCAGGCACCAACTTTCAATCTATTACTTCTTTACTACTAATTGTATTCCCAAGAGATTTTACAGACATACGGCCTTTATACAAATGAATTTATTACCTGAAAAATGGCAGGAATAAGCAAATAAATACCCTGGAAACGCCGGGTTTTCAGCTAGTTTTCGATATAAAATTCTGAACCATATTAATTGTTAGAATTGCTAGAGACTGATTATGATGTCCAATTTGATTCGTAGAAATTGCGTGACAGTACCTAAGTATTCCATTGTCAGATCATTTATTTTTGAGTTTTTATAATAACATTTGAAGAGAGAGTAAAACGTGAAAGAAAAACAATGGAAAAAAAAGTAAGAGAGCGACTAAAGAAACCTACAGGTGTTAGCGGAGTTAGAGGTTATCCAGTAGGGGTGGCAGTGGCGGCTTTCAAGGCGTCGAGGCGGGCTGCCCGCGACTGGGGGTTGGCTCGGCTCGGCTGACCTTGAGGCAGTCCCGCGCCGGTGGGGGTAGCGTCGGCGGAGGCAGCGGCGGCTGCGGCGTCGGCGTCGGTGGCGGCGTCGGCGGTGGCTCGGGGCGTCTCTCGCCTGCGTCCTCGCAACCCTGAGCGTCGCCGTCCGACTGGCGGGGGCGCGCCGGCGCTGGTGCCAGGCGCCGCCGCAGCGCCGCGCCACCGTCGCCTCCCGCTCGCCGGGACGCGCCCGCGGCGAGCGCGCAGGGGAGTCACCGAAATGGCGTTAGCGTCCAAGAGCGACGGCTGCTCACTCAGCAGCCATTAAAGTTTACGAAGCGGGGGCAATAATTTGCTCTTGCGTGTCCGTCCCTAAGTCTTCGGTTGCCAACGGATTTTAACTGCACATTCAGACAGACATTTCATCTCGTTAGTTAATTTTTTCATTTTATTATCCTTATAAAATCTCAAAACATATATCTACATCTACATAGATACTCTGCAAATCACATTTAAGTGCCTGGCAAACGGTTCATTAACCACTTTCATAACTTTTCTCTGCCGTTCCATTCTCTAATAGCGCGCGGGAAGAAAGTACACCTAAATCGTTCCGTTTTCGATCTGATTTCTCTTATTTTATTGGGATGGTCATGTCTCCCTAAGTAGGTGGGTGCTAGCAAAATATTTTCACATTCAGAACTAAAAGTCGGTGATTGAAACTTCGCAAACAGATCACGCCGCAATGAATAACGTCTTTCTTTTAATGATTTGCACCCCAATTCGTGCAACATTTCCGTGACGCTCCCCCCCTCCCCTCCTCCCCGCGTAACGTGATAAAACAAAACGAGCTGCCCTTCTCTGAACCTTCCCAATGTCTTCCGTCAGTCCCACCTGGTGAGGGTGCCACAAGGGGCAACAGTACTCCAGGAGAGGATGCACAAGTGTGATGTAGGCAGTCTCTTTGGCGGAGCTGGTGCATCTTCGAAGCGTTCTGCCAATGAAACTTAACCTTTGGTTCGCCTTCCCCACAATATTTTCTATGTGTTCTCTCTAGTCTAAGTTGTTCGTAATTGTAACTCCTAGGTATTTGGTAGAATTATCGACCTTGAGGTGTGACTGATTTATCGCGCAATTGAAGTTCAGCGGATTTCTTTTACTGGTCATGTGTATTACTTCACACTTTTCTTTATTTATCGCTACAAGAAAATAAGTATTTATGACCAAAAAGTACTTTTCCACAGAATGTATAATGGGATAGAGCTGTCTTTTCAACCTTTTTCTATACGTGACACTCTTCCGAGTTAAAACAATTTCTGTGATGCCTCAGAACTTGAATAAAATTGCGAATTCAGAGGCTACGTTTTTAATTTTATTTCTACCAATAGTATACTGATCCAGAAGTCGTGTGCTCTGTGCAAGGTAGTTACAGTGCGGAAGCGTTGGAACGAGAGAGGGTGACAGTATTCGTAAACGTGTTTTTTTTTTTTTTTTTTTTTTTTTTTTTTTTTTTTTTTTTTTTTTTTTTTCGTTTCCTTCAGATTTCCGAGTGAGTCAGCGAATATAGGCCTGGTCATTGCGTCTTTGCGCTTCTCCAATTGGAAAAGTTTCTCAAGGGTCGTAAGAACCTTCAACGTCTCGTACGAGAGGCAGTGGCGGAAGCGATTCGGAGTAGAAAAAAAGAAATAAATTGACTCTGTTACAATTAATTGAAGTTGGTTTTACTGTGTGTAATTTACAGTGAGTAATTTTCGCATGACACTATGAAACCATCAAAAGACATGCATTACCGTCTAGTGGACGTTCCAAGGAAAGTAATATAATCAATAAATATCTTCGACATGAAACTAAAAAGGATCAAACTACAATGATTCAGATAGGAAAATAGCACTGTTATTTGTTGATTAAAATGACATTATGCTGTTGATTAATAACTGTTTCTACACAAAATATTTTTATTTTTAGGCTGCTACTATTGACAAGAATCGTTATTAGGTATTCAGACACATGTCGGTACTGTACAAGACACTGATCACCGCTTACACCAAGTGGTGGTCCTTCCCCTCACATCAGAGCTAGTGTATACAGGCTGTACAAAACTTAATGAGTCTTGGTGACCTAGTTGCCTCTAGATGTCAGATGAGTTCGACGTACATCGTGTTGCTTCTTTCTCTCACAGACGGCCTTTGAGTGTTAAATAAAGGTTCGTTACTACAACAAAGTTCCACTTATGAAATAAATCGACTTCCACCCGACTTTGACATTGACTACCAACAGAATCCAACGAGGAAGAATACCATAAAGAAGCTACGATTCCAGGACCGGCAACTCTTCGAGGGTTTTCTCCAACTCCACATAGCCTTGTACATAATTGTTTATCGAGTAGAAGTAGTTTGTGTAATAATCTTTACTATGTGAAATCCACTGAGTATACTTCAGATTTCCGTAATCCTAAAGACACCTCCCACATCCTCCAGAAGTTTGTTGGTGTAGTAGTGTAATTCTGAAACACACTGACGTATGGGACACACACCCATCTCAATCTCCGACGTCCAAATACTGCCTGAAATTGCTAACATGTGAGGAAAAGCGCTGCAAAGCCCGAGTGCGCAAATTTAGATTCACCCTGTATGGCAACCCAGGCAGCAATGCAGTCACTTAGCGATTGAAATGAGGTATCAGTTCCACCCATGAGACCAAAGCCATCTTATAGCTTACCAATCAGTACGGGTTATAAAAATGCCTTTCAGTTATGTTTATATAGGTATAATAAATTTGTATGCAAATAAGTCCTGTGAAACTGTCGAATGTTAATACCATATTTTACTAACCTTTGGCAACTTCGGCAGTTGGTAGTTGATTAATAAGTGAGAGATATATTTCACGTTATGTATCTCATAGAAAATGATGCTATTTCAGAATTTTCTGTCTGCATATTCATCGCTGAAATTAGTACATTATTATCGCTTTCCGCTCCTATATAATGCATTTTAAGTGTGTTCCTGTTGATCTAAGAACATTTTCTTACAATGGGAAAAACCAAAAACATCATTCTGTACATAGACCTAGGAACACAATATCATAGAAAATCGGAAAAATACCGATACTATCTTTACTGAAACAGCAGAAACAGACTCAAAATAGGTAGCTGAATACATCAAGTCAGTAGTCTCGCCCCCTCCCTTTTTCATGCTACATCCGGTAACCAATTATGGTATTGTGAATAGCCAATAACACACAGCCAAGGGGGAAGTGCAATAGCCATGTTAAAACATACCCTGTAGCACGACGTCATAAACCATAACCACGAACTAAGGAAAAGCTAGAAAATACAGTTAAAAAATGTTAAAATGTTCGTTAAGCTTGTGGGACTTAATTGCGGGGTCATCAGTCCCTAAACTTACAAACTACTTATGAAGTACCCTACACTAAAGACGGTACAAACATCAATGCCGGAGGGGGGATTCAAACCCCTGACGGGGAGCGGCCTTGCGAATCGTAGCATAGCGCCTCAATGCGCTTGGCCATTCTGCCGCGGCTCGCGACCTTCAGAACACGAATTCAGTACGTAACTACTACAACACGCTGGAATTACACTATAAATAGTTCTATTATTGATTTTCATGTGTCTTTCTTCGATTGGGCGAGAGTGGGGGAGGGGAGGGGAGCTGAAAACATTTACACAAGGATAATTCGTTGGTATCCATAAGATTCCTTTACGGATCACGCTTTATCGGTTAATTTTCACCGGCCTCTGTTTCCGTATTTCCTATTTCCTTGCGAACACGAGTGTCATATAACAATCTTCAATTCGGTTTTTACAGCCAACAGAGGAACAGCGAGACATTGCTCTTAACTGTCCTTGATGATTATGAAATACACATTATTAATTACACTCAGTAAATGACTTCACATTAACATCTTCTATATCTATAATGTCTGTTTGGTGTACGTTTATCACGTCTGAAGCCGGTCCCGGTGGCCGAGGAGACTGAGGCGCTCCAGTCACGGTCTGCACGGCCAGTACGGTCGGGGGTTCGAATCCCCCATCGGGCATGGATATTTGTGCCGTCCTAGTTCGTAAGTAGTTCATAAGTAGTTTGTAAGTTTAGGGACTGATGACCCCGTAGTTAAGTCCCATAGACTATACAAACATTTGTACATTTATCACGTCTGAACTACAAGACTCAAAGAGCTAAAAATTTGTACAGCTTTAGGCACGGTTTTATGGCGATCGGATAGCTATTATATTAATGTGAATATCTGTTCGGTGTACGCTTATCACGTCCAAACGACAAGACGCAGAGACTTAAATATTTGTACAGTTACTAATTTATACCTGAGGAAGGATTTAGTCACGGTTTTATAGCGATCTGACAGATATTTAATAATTTGAAGAATATATTTACTCTATGAAAATGGTTTTATTGGTTGCATTGTGTTGCAAGGATTTAAGATAGTTTAATATTAAAAATTCTGAAGTTATCGTCAACGACTGACGAACAACTAGTTAATTTACGTAAACAGGACGAACAGAAGACGTGCAAAAGTTTAGCCGTGGCTACAGTAATACAAACTGTAAGTGTACAGTGAAATCGCTGTCAGGAGTTTTTAAGACACTTCACACTACAGAAACGCACACCGAAGCTATTCACGCATATACAAAGCACGCCAAATCCGGTAAAAACATGGCGTCCTGGGCTGTTAGCAAATTAGGAGCTGTATCTCGGATGACCACTCTACATCTACATACATACTCCGCAATCCACCGCAAGGTGCGTGGCGGAGGGAACACTGTACCACTACTAGGCATTTCCTCTCCTGTTCCTGAGGAAAAAAAGAATGCCTATATGCCTCCGTACGAGCCCTAATTTCTCTTATTTTGTCTTTTGATCACTACGCGAAATATAAGTAGGCGGCAGCAAGATCGTAATACACTCAGCTTCAAATTCCGACTCTCTAAATTTCCTCAACAGAAATTCACGAAATGAACGTCGTCTTTCCTCCAGCGATCCCCAATTGAGTTGCCGGAGCATTTCTGTGACACTTGCGCATTGGTCGAACCTAACAGTAACAAACCTAGCTGCTCGCCTCTGAAATGCTTCTACGTCTTCCTTTAAACTGATCTGCTGCGGGTCCCAAACACTTGAGCAATATCAAGACGTGGTCGTACAAGAGTTTTATACGCAGCCTACTTTACAGATGACGTACATCTCCCCAAAATTCTCCCAATAAACCGAAGTCGGTTGTCCGCCTTACTCACAACTGTCCTTATATGTTCGTTCCATTTCATATCGCTCTGCAATGTTACGCCTAGATATTTTAACGACGTGAAAGCATCATGAAGCTCACTACTAATGGTGTATTCGAACAGTATGAGATTGTTTTTCCTGTTCATGCGCATCACCTTACTTTTTTCTAAATTGAGAGCTAGCTGCCATTCTATGCACCAACTAGAAACTTTGTCTAAGTCACCCTGTATGCTATTAGTTAGTTAAAGATGACACCCTCCCATACACCACAGCATCATCAGCAAAAAGCCGCAAATTACAGGTTATCTCTCCGTTAGATCATTTATATAGATAGAAAATAATAGCGGTCCTATCACACTTCCCTGGGGCACGCCTGACGATACACTCGTCTCTGATGAACACTCGCCGTCGAGAACAACGTACTGCGTTCTATTATTTAGGAAGTCTTCCAGCCAGTCACAAATCTGTGAACCTATTCCATAATCTCGCATCTTCGTTAGCAGTCTGCAGTGTGGCACCGCATCCAACGCCGTTTTGAAGTCGAGAAAAACACAATCCGCCTGTTGCCCTTCATCCATGGCTCGCAAGATGTCCCTATACAGGCTCTCTACTGGTTACCACAGCGTCGCCCTCTGTGTTATCATAAATCTAGGTTAGCATACGCAAGCCTATACCAGTTTCCTTGGGTCTTCAGTGTGTGTTGGTGGTATGTGGTGGTCGAGACTGTCAGCAGATCGGCTGCGTGCACTAGCTGCGACTACGACGGATGGCAACAAGCTGTGCCATCTCTGGCAGCGTGGCCAGTCGTGTCTTTCAACATAAGGTTTGTTTTGTGATGATTTCCCCAGTACGAAGGGAGTCATTTGCTGCTCTCCGAGAAGAGTAACAAACTTGTGCTACTCTGTGGAGCATGAAGCATACGAAAATTTTACTTTTGACTGCACACTAGATTCAACTCTTAACTACTTGTGAGGAAGCAGACTTCGTGAATCGTGGACGGCATTGTACTGAAGTGAGTTCGACTACATAGTTTAGGGACGCTTTTTTATGTCCTCTGCGTTGGTACGAATTTCAGGTGCGCATCGTTCCCTGTCTGAACGTCGCCCGGGATGGAAGGGGGGGGGGGGTGGCGTGTGTCGAGCAAACAGACGCGGCAGAGTCGCACTCCAGTGCACCGCAATCACTGATACAGACAGCAGCGGTGCGGCAAATAGGGAAACTTTAAATGCGTCGAGTTCCGTGCACTTGTGCACGGAGCTCTTTACTGCCAGTGCCGGTTTGGGTGTAGGATTTTTTCCTCTTTTTATACTCAGTACTAAACAGTAGCAGCCAGTTAGTGTTTCTGTCGAACTAAAGAGAGCACGAACACGTGTAAGGTCATATGTTTTACCGCCGGCCGCGGTGGCCGAGGGGACTCAGGCGCTCCAGTCACGGTCTGCACGGCCACTACGGTCGGGGGTTCGAATCCCTCCTCGGGCATGGATATTTGAGCCGTCCGTAGTATTAGCTAGTTCATAAGTAGTTTGTAAGTTTAGGGACTGATGACCCCGTAGTTAAGTCTCATAAGCTTAACAAGCATTTGAACATTTCATATGTTTTACCAACTTCGAAGTTACATTAGCAACAGAAAATATCTATGTCTGAATGTTAAATCAGCAATAGGAAAAAGTATGTGTCTGAATTTTCAGTCTAACAGTAAATGTTCAGAAGTTTATAAAATTATGAGACTTAACTAGTGAGATCATCAGTCCTTAGGCTTACAAACCAGTGCTTAATTTCTAAAATTTTAGGTGCGGGAACGCCCCGTTTTCAATCATTCGCCCCCCCCCCCCCCCCCGGCCACAGAAAAGCACTTGTGATAAAACTATCAATTTTAAATCACTTCTTAGAAAATACTGTTCTGAAATTCAAGTCTGAAACCATAATATCTCATAAAATAAACATTAGGTGCTACCGCCTGCCGTCGTACCAGTGTCACGTTGCTCCCTAGTTTTCTTCATACTGGTTCTTCGTGATTGACATCATGTTTTCAACTGCTGCCAGGCGCAACGTTCGAGCAGCTGCTTTGTAGTAGCTCTGAGAACGTTTGTTAAAAACAATGACTATATTCCTGCTCCATCTGGGTCTCATACAATTCCGATTACTCACGTCTTCACGAAACGTTGCCCTTTTGTACCATAGCGGCTGATGGTTGCGTCGCGCCTGAGTTTACAACAATGCAGGGTAAAGAGAAAACTTCCCCTCCCTCTCTCCCAGAGACTGCCATGATATTCCTCCTCTCCTCTCCTCCCTACATCATGTGACACTGCCATGGGGCAAGACCGTACGTAATATTCTGCAAATTTTGTTATTAGAAACATTCAAGTTAGTGAGTGAAAAAGAACTCAGAGGTTTTATTTATAATAGAACTAAAAAATGTCAATCACTTATTTCAAAAATATCACATTATTAATAAATCGTATTCAGCGCCAGTTTTGAAATTATAATTTTTCTAGTCTGAAATATGAGATAAATTTCCCTTCACTCAAAAATTAGACCTGCCAACATGCTATATACAGGGTGAATCACCTAACACTTGCACAGCAAATACTGCGGAAAAGTGCAACTGATGTGCGGTTTTCACAGAATGAATTGGTAGTCAAGGACTCATATTGATAGCCAATAAAAAGATTGTAAAAGTACCTAGAAACTGTATTTTTATGCAAACATATAATTTTTGAAATGGAACAAGGGTTGTTTCTGTCATGCACTGGAATTTTTGATACCAGCTGTTTACAAAGAATTTTGAATGACATTTTTATTACTTTTAGTTTGGCAGCTACAACCATTCATCGTTTTGGGGGCGGAGGCTACGACAGCGTAGCTGACTGGCTGCTGTTCATGAGACAATGGGCCGTGCCCCAGGGGCTAGCCACTCGGCCAGTCAGCAACGATATCGCAGCCTCCGTTCCCGAAACTTTGAACGGTTGTTGCTGCCAAACTAAATGTGAAAAAAATATCATTAAAATTCTTTGTACACAGCTGGTGTCAAAAATTCCAGTGCATGATAGAAAAAACCATTGTTCCATTTAAAAAAAAAACTGTATGTTTGCATAAAAAATACATTTTCTAAGTAATATTAAAATCTCTTTTTTGGCTAAAAATACGAGCCCCTGACCACCAATTAATTCATTCTGTGAAAACCGCACATCAATCGCACTTTCCGTTTCCCAAATATTTGCGGAGCAATTGTTAGGTGATTCACCCTGAATATCTTAGACTCGACAGTACCATGTTCTTTATTACCGATCGGAATTTTTTCAACATTGGTGGGTGTACAAGAATAGACATGACATCATCGTACTTTTCAGATAACAGCCTGAATGACAAATTATTTGCCAAGCTACGATAAAACTGTTCATCAGAAATCTTAGAAATATTTGAGCTATCAGAAAGTTTGAAATTCTGAAATTTCGTATTTTACAGTGCAATGTTAGCTACATTTTTATATTATTCCATTGCATCAACCCGCCTTTCAAATAACTTTATTAAAAGTGTAACAACGTTGTGAGCTTGAAGAAGGTCTACACTTGATCTTTGAAGCTGTAGGCGTAGATCGGCCAACTCCTCTAAGGCATCATACATTACAGATAATTTGGAGACAAAAGATGTAGATGACAAACTATTACAAAGCCCTTTGTAAGTAGACCGTTGTTTTGAGTCCAGTTTCGTGTCCTCTGATGTTTCAAAACCGATTGTGCAGAGCACTGTAAACTCTCGAGACAGCTCCCAACGAGTGTCAAGCACACTACCGATTTTTAGAAATTCTTCCTCTAATCCTTTAGCAACAAGTACTCCTTGCAGTTTTTGGAGAGCAGCTGAAAATATTTTTAACTTTATCAATTAATATTTTAAAGTGATTAATTCCCGCCACTTCTATCGTGTCGTGCACGGAGAATACCAGACGATGATTCAAACAGCGCCAGAGGAACAGGTTTGGAAACATTTCCATCACCTGCCTTACGAGGCCAGACTTTTTTCAAAACTTAAATGGTCTTTGAAAAAGTCATAGCCTAGACTTTTGACACTAACTGTTTTTATAGTTCTTTCAAGATTGTAGATGCTGTTGTGTCATTTAGCTCAAAAAGCGCTAAAAATTATCATAGGGTTTCCCATCCCTTTTAACAAGGTTCTAATGTATACAATCAAAGCGTCTTTGTTTTGAAAAGAAGTACCTTCATACAAAATGAGCGGAACTTTTGAGTCACTTTTTATTAAAGTAATTATTAGATCTGATGTCATCTGGACAGAAATATTAAAACTACATTAGAGCAAGCAACATTTGAATGTAGTATTTGGCCTATATCCAAACTATTTTTAATTCGGAGATCAATTTCTGTCTCAAACTCATAAAACGGTCTATTTAACTTTGCTTGCTTTTTAGCTGTGCAAAAAACATTCTCGGTAACAGCTTGTTGTTCCTTTTCCATGGAAGCAACTGAGTTCTGAATCTGATGTTTTTCTGTGTTAGTAAGGATTTTGTTCGCTAAACCGTGAGCTTGAGAGGTGCGGTGATCGAATAGTTTTTCCTAAGAGACGTTAGTTGATCTTTTTTATTTGTCCCATCATTACAATTATCATCAATATCTAAAGATGTTTTGTCCGTATCCATACCCACAAGCTTACAGACATTTTCATTTAGCGACGACGACAAAGGAGAAGGATCGTCTGCTTTGTAGTTTGCATCTTCTTCTCCAGCGACAGTTGAAGTAGGCCGCGGTGGAGTGGCCGAGCGCTCCAAGGCGCCTTGCTGCTTATTGATCCGCTCCTCGCCGTCGGTGGTTCGAGTCCTCCCTCGGGCATTGGTGTATCTATTGTCCTTAGCACAAGTTGGTTTAAGTAATTTGTAAGCCTAGGGACTGATGACGATAGTAGTGATGTCCCACATTTTTGAGTTGAAGTAATGGATTATACATCTAAATTGCGGTTTTCATTTGTATCACTATTTGTCTTTTATGTTTAAAGAAGTCAGTACTTTTTGTAGAGGTATACATAACTATTAAACTTACAAGCACAGTGGGTCAGTTTGTATATAAACAATGCAAACAAACTGAAACAATGCTCTCGGTTCCTATCAGGAAAATAAATTTAAAAAAAATAATAAGAAGAAGAAGAAGCCGTTGACACAGATGGGGTGAATCGTGACCTACGAAGACCGCAGTTCAGAAACAGTTATACAGATAGGCATAGAACCGATTTGTAGACCTAAAAAAGAACCACAAATGTCGGCGAGAACATAAGTTTATCTTTTACAGTTGAATAACAATCACACTTTTTCTGCTTTGTAGGTTATAAAACTGGTGAATGCAGAAGATGAAATAATCATTATCATTCAACCGTTAACTTCTATTTGGGTAAATGTTTTTGAGTTCTCAGTCTACACAGTTTTACACGTAACGTGATGTACCTCTTACAGACTACGTAGTTTATTACAATATAGCACGCTGGTGGAAAACAATTTTACTCAAAACGATGACATTTGAACGGCTGAACAACATTTTATATATCTGAGAAGCATCCCGATTGAAACAGCATTCAAATAAAAAACTGCTTTAAAATCGGAACTTACATTTCGTAACTATGTTCTGGCAGATAGGCAGACTTACGGGCCAAACATTCGTAACACACCTCCGTTCTGCATTATAAGTTGAAAATTGCCACGTGATGGAGGTCCTCTCTACAGTTTAGGTAACACAAGATAACCTGAGCTTCAACCATGGTCTAACAAGGGTGCGGGGCAGGTGAAGATTGATAGGTCAAGAGTGTCATGGGCAAAGGGACGTATCGGCTCGAAAGGCTGGCAACTTTTAGCCATGCATGATCCACACAATAGTTGATCGGCAGCTATGACTCAAATTACGACACGGAATAAAAATATTTCGTGATAGCACATTATGCAGAGGCCCATATTCAAACACGCATTACGTCATTTATTTCTCAGTGACACACATAACACGAGACGTCTCTGCTAATATATAGCTGAGTTTGTTGGCAGTCGTAAACAAAAGGCGATATGTAACGGCCACAACTTTGGAACGAAGCTCAAAGTATCTTGGCTATACCGTACACACACTCACACACACACACACACACACACACACACCAGTACGTCGCCCCGCTGGCCACCCATTGTGGTGGCGCAGTAGCATATTATAGTTACGTTGTGTATTAATAAAAAAAGAAAAGAAAAAGTAACCTCAGGGGGTTGCAGGAACGCGTTACGGCCGAAATTAAGCCCTGTTACAAACTACTTAAACTAACCTAAGGACAATACACAGTTACCCATGTCCGAGAGAGGACTCGAATCTCCTGCGGGAAGCAACCACGCACTCCACAGCAAGACGCCTTAGAGCGCTCGGCCATTCTACCGCGTCTAGTACATGTTCTTTTGAAAAAAGACCTTACTTTGAGTAAGTAGTAGGTTATTATCAACTTGGGGATAACTTTTGTGGGGGACTGTAGTGACAAAAATTTGGATTGCCCAGTGCCAGGGGCGCGCTCACTGGGATTCGCTCGGTGAGCTGGCCACCAACGTAGGTTTGTAACAGTACTGGCAATAGACTACAGCGTGTAGATTAGTAGGTAGTAGCATTAGATATACAGTAAATCTTATAAAAGCAAGTTAGCGAGTGGTTTCAAAACACGTAGGAACTAAAGTCACCAGCACCGTTGTTGTATAACATTACGACCCATTTCTTGTTATTGGTGAGGGGTTACATTGTATAATATTATTGATAAAGAATTTCATAAAAGTAAGGGATCAAAGTGGTTGGGTGATCGGTCGGTAGACTTACAAACTATTTAAATTAATTTGAACACCCAAGCACGAGGGAGAACTCTAACCCTCGGCGGGAGTGGCTCCGCAATGCCTGAATTGGCGCCTCAGACCGCACGGCGATCCCCATGGAGCCTTAAGTGTGCTACGTTCTTGAACATTTGTATCGCCGTAGCTGCGCGGGAGTAGCCGCCGGAGGTTCGAGTCGTTCTTCGGGCTTGTTTGTATTTGGTTTTCTTAGTGTAAGTTAGTTCAACTAGTTTGTAACTCAAGGAACTGATGACTGCAGCAATTTAGTCTAATAGGTTTACAAACTTCAGATCATTTTTTTTTGTATCGCCGAAATATTGGATTAGTTTAATTTTAGGATCCGGTACCCAACCAAAAAGGTATTACGAAAAAAAGTATTAAATAGTTTATAAACAACACATCGAAAAAATGAACACCGTAAGATGATGATGTAAGTACAGGAAATTGCCTCGGTATCAATTTCTTCAACAACTTGCCACATGATTTTAAATTCTCGTAAGTAATGAGCTGGGGTTTGACACTAATTTAGATTTACTACTATAGACTATTGTATATCTTTATAAACAACTCTCAAAATTTATGTTTTAGCTTATTTAGTAGTTAGGCTACTAATAACACTGTAATGTCATTCAAACGGTGATTTTTGTGTTTAGTGTGGTTGTCAACAAAGACCGCAAAGGCAAAAATATATGAAACTGACAGGAAACCTCGTGAATCTGATGTGGATCCTACTCTTTCTGGAAGATAAATACAACGCGACTGACCCGTCGATCTCCCTAACTTACACTGTTCTTCTGGTATCTGTATTATTATGGAGATAAGCGTGTCACAACACGCAGCAGAAAGAAACATATAATCTGGTTATTATTGTGCGTTTCTGTGGAATTTAGCCAACAACAAGGGAGTAAAGTTGTGGCCGACATTTTAAGTAGTAATGGGGCTACACCATTTTTATCTGTATCGGCCGAAAACATTTATGTTTGTAGTCTAATACCGTTGTTATGTCTTATTTATCCGTACTTAAGGTATTTATTTCAGAGTAAATTAAAAAAAATTGTAACTTTTCGGCTAGCATTATTTTTATTGTTGACACCAGAGACAACACTGTTTAATGCGCAACTATTCGCATCGTGCAGCGATGGTGTTAAATAAATATTTAAAAGTCACTTCCAGCTACTGAAAACATTTAATTTCAGGAAATGTTAACACTACTCAAATGTTTTTCAATTTATACGTTCCACGCTGAATTTCTAGCTGAATTGTTTCCTTTCCTTCTCGCAAGTGAATACTCTCTGTTTAATTAAGAGTTTATCCCATTGATCTCCCTATCGCTACATTAACTATGCTAATCATGGTCGAGACAAGCAACTGTGGCGAATCAGTATTCCATTTCAAGCTATTTATTTTCACACAGACATTAAATAGTCACAAAGACGCTTCCGTTTAATCGTAACAGATCGAATTAGAATTAAGAAATATTTGCAATTTTATTCTACGAAACAAGTCAATGTCTAATCTTTACTGTCTTACCGTTATGATCTTTCCTTTTCTAATTTATTCCTTTTACATAAAATACTGTTTTCACGTCTTTGTGGGTTTGTGAGCTTGTGTTTGTACAGAATATGGTTTTTTTTCTAATCTTTATGAAATTTTGCACACTTAACTTTAAAATCCAGACCAATACCACTGCAGATGCAAGGATTACATGCAACACATAGTTTAGGAGATATGACGTCATAAACTGTGATTCGTGATAAACCGCCCGCTCTCGCCAAATGTTTGTTTGTAATGCATACAAACCTACCGTTGTATTCCAAGCTTGATGAAATTTTGCACACTTAACTTTCAAACGAAGAGGAACGTCACTGTCTACATAAAATTTCGTCATGGTGCGTGGCGGAAGATCCTTTGCCTATGAGATCTTGATTAATTTTTGTACAGTCCATCTTCAAAACGAGAGTAATATCAGTGTCAAAATTTGTTAGTTGCATTGTGGAGGTAGTCTTAAAAAGACGTGGACACCAATTCAGTTATCTTCTTATACTGATGTAACTTTTCAGACTATAGTTTGCAAACAAGAGGAACATCGCTGTCTACAAACTTTCGTGAGAGATATGGCGGAGCATACCTTCCATACATTTTCGACACCGTTTCATCGATTACTATGAAAGTTCGAAGATAAATGTAAGTTTTAATAGATAGGAGGAAGAGATGAACAAAGACAGGGAAATGACTTGATGGACAACAGAGGAAGGAAGAGGAAGTGGATTAATAGAGGATTCAAATAAATAAACACCTGGGCAACGCCTGGTTTTCAGATAGGTTTTAAATTAAATTTGTCACTTTAATAGTCCATAATATACTTTAAGTACTTTATCATTACGACTTGGCCATTAATGAGTCGCTAATTTCTACACGGAATTTAAAAAAAGAAATAGAAGAAAATCATACATTTATCAAATAAAAACACTGAAATTAGCATATATTGTTTGCAATGGAAAAGGCATTCCTTTCTACGATATGGAAAGATGTTTCCACTCATCTTTTGTCTTTTACTGTAGATACAGCATCACATGCAATATATTTTAAATTAAACGTTTTCCGTGGTTTCTCTAAATCGCCCCAGACTAATGATAAGACGGACTGCTTGAATGGACACGACCAATTTCCTCCCCCATCGTTATTGACCCCTTTCTGCCGATTCACGCGAATTCATACCGTCGTGGCTCTTATATTTGGAAGAATAAGTGTTTTCGAGCGTAAATGCCGAATGAAGCAGTTTCTACATGATCGGACTTAGTGCGTGTGAAATGTGCTGCCGTCTACTGAGCGTTGACTGTACTTGCATGACGATCTTCGTTTATCGTGTGCGTGTTGTAAACAAGTTCTTGACGTAGTGGTCATTCATTCGTGAAATACAGCTAAATACAAGGCTAAGTTTCATTTTGAAAATTATATTTCGTCTTGATTATAGCTATTGGACTTTTGAAATAGATATTTACATGTGATAAAGTAGACACAACTTTCAATGAACACGAAAATACCGCTTGTGTAAAATAGGAATCATCAGGCACTTAGGCACATTTATGGACATATGCAAGAAATGGAGTAAAATTGCGAAAGTAAGGTAATTTCCATTAATCTATGGGGCTAACATGTTTCATTGCCAGATTGCGTTTGTGACTGACGTCTTTGCAATTTAATTTATAAGAATGATGAATGGATTCCCGTGGTCAATATGTTTCAAATGTTCAAGTTTTCAAATGTTTGTAGAGCTTATGGGACTTAACTACGGGGTCATCAGTCCCTAAACTTACAAACTACTTATGAACTAGCTACAACTAAGGACGGCACAAATATCCATGCCCGAGTGGGGATTCGAACCCTCGACCGTAGTGGCCGTGCAGAACGTGACTGAAGCGCCGCAGTCCCCTCCGCCACTGCGGCCGGCTAATATGTTTCAATATGTCTTTGTTGGATTACATTTCAGTATTGGCGTGCTACAGAAGTTCTAATTTATTCTTGTCACCGTAATGCGTTTTAGCGAAATTATCTCTACCAGATGCAAACTTCAACTTTACCTAATCAAAACCTCAATTTTTTTCAAGCAATTTGATGAGTAAGATAATTATCACGTGCATAAGACTTAGGCATAAGTATAAATGTAATTCAAATTCCTGTAAATTATTTTATATAAGAAAGTTCAATAAAAAAGGTTTCCTCGATGAAGAGTTATGAGCCTTTTGTTTCTCAAATTCCCGTTGTTTATACCAACTACATTATCACTCGTTACATTTTACGTTATAAATACTATGCACAAAATCTAATTTTTAATTATTTTTTTTTCTGTAGAAATTGATTCAGCCACTAAGGGTTTAAAACAACCCGAGCTTGCACACCACTGTTTATGGGACGACAAACCCTAATTTTCCTTTCATTCTTCTTCTTTTTAAACTGATTAGAAAATGTCATTGGATAGAGGGGCACAAAATGTCGCAGCTGTGTTGTTTGCACACGACATTACTCCTGCCACAGCTACAGATGTATAGGGGATCTTAAGAGACGTGGTTGCGCAAGTGATTTATGCACGACGCCGTTCAAATAGGGTGTGGTGGTGGCTTCCCGATGACTGGTTCCAATGATTCTAAATCTAAGGGACTCAGCTGGGGATGCCATCGGTCCCTAGACTTACTAACTATTTAAATTAACCTATTCTGTGGAGAACACACATACCCATGTCCGAGGGAGGACTTGACCTCCAGTGCGAACGGCCGTGCTGTCCCTGAGATGGCGACTATAACCGCACGGAAATTCCCACGCTGCCCGATCGTTGGTAATTTCCATTTCCGCAGTGTTGCAGGAATTCTGCTTTAAACTTTGATCTGCGTCCAGAGTGCATCGTGAATGGCTGGATTAGGGTGTCCACATCACAGACGAAATACCGGCCGTGCAGCAACGTCACAGTCTTTGTCAGGCGGAATCTAATAACGATTGTCAATAGTGAAAGAAGGGCTACAGTGGGACAAATCAATGCTCAATTCAATACAGGACGAGTTAGGGACTACCCATAGGAACATGGATTCCATGGCGTTATTGGAGCCGACGAAGCACGTGGGTGCCTCTGTAAACACATAGTTATCGTGCACGAAGACTCGAGATAAACACTGGTACAATGGCGGAACAGTACTATACCGATAAGAGTCACCGTGTGTGCCGCAGAACACATGCATCGACAGCACCCGCGTACCAAGAAGATGTGGTCAGAGGCGGCAGTATGATGTGCGATTCATTTTACTGGTATCAATGGCGCCCCTAGCTGTTCTAGAGGTGACTTTTAATTTTCTGCGGTATGCTGAGCTCTTCGGAATAATCCCCACCCATTTCTGGCATTCCGAAATCGTGACTGTACTGCGGTGTTCCAAGATGACGCGCCGCAGAGTAGACGCCGCAGAATATTAGGCGCCCATCCCGTGACATCTGCTGAGCCAGTGTACATCGTCAACGCACGACTCGGTTCTGCGCCAACATTGGTTGCCAGTAGACCAATCAATTAGCTAATCCACTAAAAGGTCTTGGACGCCTTTAATCATGTAGACAGCTGTTAATAATATGATCGTAAGATGTAGCTCTCGCACCGCTGCGAATCGTAAGACATGTGGCCCTGACACGAGAGTGTTAATCACCGATTAACTGCAAACTCGTCACCAGTTTCTAGTCGGTTCTTGTGGACGCGAACCAAGAAGAATGCAAAGATAGTACGAAAGTTTTAGAGTATAAGCACGGAGTTGCGGCATTGCCGCTAATATACAACCATTAAAAATAACCATTAATTTATATCTACATCGATCCCCATGAGTCACAGACATTGCCGAGGTGGGGTGGCTTACGAGTCTCAGCGATACAAATGTCCGTACCGTAGATGCAACTACAGCAGAGTGATATCTGAAGAGGGCCAGCAGCCTTTTCAGTAGTTGCAGGGGCAACAGTCTGGATGATTGACTTAGCTGGCCTTGTAAGATCAGCTAATGTGCCTTTCAAATGTTCAAATGTTTGTATAGTTTATGGGACTTAACTACGGGGTCATCAGTCCCTAAACTTACAAACTACTTATGAACTACTTACGAACTAGGACGGCACAAATATCCATGCCCGAGGGGGGATTCGAACCCCCGACCGTAGTGGCCGTGCAGACCGTGACTGGAGCGCCTCAGTCCCCTCGGCCACCGCGGCCGGCTAATGTGCCTTTGCCACGCAGTTACTGCGAACGGCTGAAAGCAAGGTGAAACTAGAGTCGTTACATTTCCCGAGGACATGCTGCTCTACTGAATGAATGTATCATGATGTCTTCTTGGGTAAATTATTGCGGAGCTATAATAGTCACCCAGGATCTTCGGGCGGGGACTACTCAGGCGGATGTCGTCATCAACAAAGACAAAATTCTATAGATGATTCTATAGACAGGATCGTGGAATGTTCTATCCGTTAATCGAACAAGTTAATTAGAAACGAGGTGGTGCAGTGGTAATACACTGGACTCGCATTCGGAAGGATGGTAGTTCAAATCCACCTCCGCCCATCCAGATTTGGGTTTTCCGCGATTTCCCTAAATCACTCCAGGCAAATGCCGGAATGGATCCTTTCAAAGGACATGGGCGATTTCCTTCCACATCCTTACCCAAAACCTCCGACCGTAAGTTCCTTCTCTAATGACCAAGCTGTCGACGGAACGTTAAAAATCAAGCCTCCTTCCTTACGTTAGCAAGAAAATTTGATATGGGGAAGGATAGACGAAATTAGATATCGTAGGGATTAGTGAAGTTCGGTGGTAGGATTTTTGGTCAGGTGATTACTGAGTTATGAATAGAAAAATAAGTTGGCAACACGCAGGAGTAAATATAATAATGAAAAAGAAAAAAAGGAATGCTTGTAAGTTACTATGAACAGCTTCCTAAACCCATTATCACAGCAAAGGCGGACACCAATTGAACACCAGCCATAATGCTGCAGTTTTATATGCCAACTAGCTCTGCTGATGATGGGAAGATTGAAAAAAAAGTTATGTGCGATAAAAGAAATTACTCAGACTGTTAACGGTGAGGTGATCTTAACTGTGAAGGGATACTGGAATTCGGTACTACGAAAAGGAAGAAAAGGAAAAATAGTAGGTTAATATGGACTAGGGTAAAGGAATGAAAAAGTAGGCCGCCTTATAGAATTTTGCACAGAGCATAATTTAATAATCACAAACACTTGGATTAAGGACCATGAAAGAATGTTGTGTACATGGAAGAGACCAGGAGACACCTACCGAAAGGTACCAGTGTGACCTATAATGTTAAGACATAGGATTAGGAACTAACTTCCAAAGACCATAGCTTATTGGTTGTAAAACTGAAAAAAGGTAGAAAAGTAAACAGATGGAACCTGATTAAACTGAAGGAACCAAACTTTGATGAAAGTATTAACGAGAGCATTAAACAAGGTTTGATCGAATCGGGAGAAAGTATTACAGTAGAAGAAGAATGGGTAGCTCTGAGAGGCAAAGTAGTGAAAGTCATACATGACTGTAGAAGGATAAGGACTAATATTAATACTTGGACACCACAGGAAGTATCGAAATGAGCTGATGAAAGCGGGAAAAATGTAACAAGAGAAGCAGGCAAATGGGAGTACAGACGGCTGGAAAGTGGGGTTGACAGGATGTGCAAAATGGATAAGAGTGAATGGCTAGAGGACAATGCAAATACTTAGGTGAATGTATAACAAGAAGAAAGATAGATACCGCCTACAGGAATATGAAAGTGACGTTTTGAGACCAGAAAAGCAGCTGCATGAATATCGAGAGCTCAGTACTAAGGAAAGAAGGAAAAGCTGAAAGTTGGAAGGAATACATAGATTGCCTACAGGTACATATGGATGAGGTTGCCGTTGTTATTTAGATTGGACGATTAGACGATTGGACAGGACAACGTAGCTTAGAGAGCTGCATCAAACCAGTCGTTGGACTGCAGAAAATATTACCACGTCCACATACTGTGACTGCCGGCTTAACAGTGGATGTTGTTCTGTTCAATCACTATATAGGGGTCTAACGAAACCCAGATAAAGTTTTACTGTGGCTTAGGCTGATAGGAAATAAATAAGAAATGGGTTACTATGGTCATGTGAAATGAAAGAAAAGTCAGGAAAAAGTTGACTGCTGAGAAAATTATTGTTTATCGCAAAGACACTGAATTTATATTTGTCCCTTCTCTGCAGGAACATACAGATCAGAGGTTTGTTGACTCTGGAGCATACGGCGTGTAACTGCCCTCTTTTCTATGCTGTCTCTACCTACACCCTGTCCCCTCTCTCTGTCCATCTCCCGTTCTCGTCCTGAGTTCGCACGCCTAACAGGGGCTCCTGCCGGTGCTGCTTGCTATAGGCCACGTCTCACGTAGCGACGCTCGGCAGCTCTGACAACAACGCATATCTGCCCAGACTTCGGCACTGAGTTCCACCGAACGCAACACCATCTGCGGAGTAGAGCCCTCATATACAGCATCACACAACTTCGCGGTGCCACCTTAGACTTATACAAAATTTCGTACCAAAGGAAGATAGCGAAATAAATTAAATCGGTCCCAACTCCCCGGTTCGGACCAAGGTTTTCGGGGGGTTTTCCTTGATTGTAAAGCGTATGCCGGAATTGGTAAGCCCCTACCACTTATTTCCAATTTCGATCCCTTCTTTGCCCCACGATCTTCTTGTCTGATAACTAGTTGAAAAGAACCGTGTTTTTTATAGGTCGATCTCAAACAGTCCGCTGCCCTATTTGGAGTAGAGTATGAACATTTTTTTTTTACTGCTCTGGCAGACCCGTGAGCCTCTAAGCCATTTATTTGAGCAGACTGCTAACTGTTTTTGTTTTGTTTAAATGTTCAAATGTTTAAGCTTAAGGGACTTAACTGCGGGGTCATCAGTCCCTAAAGTTACAAACTACCTATGAACTACCTTAT
This sequence comes from Locusta migratoria, assembly GCA_026315105.1. Classification (NCBI taxonomy): domain Eukaryota; kingdom Metazoa; phylum Arthropoda; class Insecta; order Orthoptera; family Acrididae; genus Locusta; species Locusta migratoria. The sequence goes on along the minus strand of CM048744.1, from coordinate 272,103,769 downwards.
GCTAATGACGACACAAACATCCATGCCCGAGGCAGGATTCGAACCCCCGATGGGAAACTGCCTCGCGCATCGTAGCATAGCGCCTCAAAGCGCTCGGCCGCTCCACCGCGGCTTTTTGTTTCGTTTTACCTTGGTTACAACAGCCTAGTTTATGAAGAGCGTTTCATTAAAAATATGTATTGATAGCCTCCAGGTTTTTGAGAATGATATAGTGATCTGTGAGAGAGACGTTATAAAAACATTTAGTTTAACATGTCTGACTATCAATGGGTACAAGTAATGTTCAACGTATTTCATACATTCTAATTGGAGGAATCTTTAGAGATCAAATCAAAGGTTTAGTTGTTAGTAAATCTGTGGGACTTAACTACTGGGTATGTTAGTCCCTAGGCTTACAAACTACTTAAACTAACTTAAGGATAAGACACTCACACACACACAAACAGGCCTCTAACAGAACAGAAAGACCGACGGGGAGCAACTACTCGCTCCTCAGTCAGGCACCTTACAGCAGCTGAGGGCTGAGCGTATAATTCCGAGTTGTCCGTCAGTATGAGGCGAAGATACCTAGTGGAGCGCCAGATGACGCTAGACAATCAGTATTAGTGTCTGCAAGTTTATTGAGTTGTTACAAGATTCCGTGGTGTAGGCACTAGGTCGGCAGGAGCTAGATCAGCAGGTGACATCACCTTCAGTCGCGTCAGCTCACCGTCTCGTCCATGTGCCGGTTGCTGTGACCCGTCAGGACGGGCGGTACACGCTTTGTTGTGTCTGGGAGTCGAAGAAGAGACCATTGAGAAGTCGTGCTCGGTCTCATATTCGGTCTATGCAGCTGCTTGTGGGTCCATACTTGGAACCACTGGAGTCGAATGCCGTGGTGACCAATGAACTCTTGATACCGACTCGCAGTGTTAGCACATCAACATGTTCATTGGCCTTTAGGAAACCAACTAATGAAGTCTGAGTTGGCCTCAGGCAGCAAACATACTCAGCATTGTCAAGAAGGTAGTACTTCAGTACACTATCTTCCCTGGATGATGATCAGTTTGGAAGTGTAGTAGTTCCCATGCTCCATCTCCTTTTTGATACTAGTGGCTACTAGTTTGTACTGCTTTACCTAAGATGTGAGTTGAATACAGTGGTTAGATCATTAGATCGTCAACTACTTCCCTGAGCATCATCGATTTCAAAGACTAAGTGACTACAACTTCCGGAAGTGGAAGTATGTATACAGAAATCGGATGAAACTGCAACATGTGGGTCAGTTCGTAAGGACCAAACATGTACCACTTATGAGTGCAGCATCGCTCAACAAGCCTGTTAACCGCTGACTAGTCACCTGGCTATTAACTCTTGTGAAAGATATAAGTTATAAAATGTTTACAAGCTAACGAATATACCCTATCGCTTCTCTTGTCTTCTGTCGTAGTCGACAGACTGCTAACAGTAGGCTTTCAACTCGCCGACACATGACTACTGTCGTTACGAGGGAATGGCGTTGAATTTACGACACAACTGATGTCCTGCTTCCGCCTAGCTTGGCTGGCGATTGCTTGCGCAATCTAACTTTACTTGTTATGTTTTTACGATGTAACAGAACGCTCGGATATCCCACCATGGCATCTTATAGCTTCGCACTGCCGATGTGAATGTCGATAGAATACTATCAAATGCGCGTAAGACTCCTTAAAATCGTCTATGGAAAAAGAGAATCTTTGCTAAAATTTATCACTGTACAGCACAACAATGCACGACAGATCATTGTACTCTCATGGATATTTTCATGGTGTTAGCTTCACGGAACATGGTAAATACCTCGGTCAGTATGTCGATCATGTTGAAAATTTAATAATGCGTGTTTGCGATATTTGAGCAGGAATCCTGTGGCTCAGCAAACTATGGAAGGAAACCTCGAAGTTTCGTACAATAAATATGCAATGTTTATTTAGGACATCGAACTTTTAGTTGTAACTTACCTCCCATGAACAGTGGGTCACATTAAATGTTATGAAGTTATAGTTGAAACGAGACTTTGTACTTAACCACTAAAGGTGTTGCAAACATATTAGTGAAAAAAAAAATTAAAAAAAGAAAAAAACGTATTTTAAGTGGATTTCATTGTCAGTACACTAAAGAGGAATTATAGTACTGACTATATCTATTGACAGTCATCATTTTTTTAAAATATTTTTTCTGAATGGTAAAGTGCTCGCTGGTTAAGTGGTCGTCGCGTACGTTAAAGTTGGTACGAAACATTTGGAAACACTGTACCTCTGAGTCAGCCCACCTGTGACTCTACTTGTGCGTGATTCTGTCGACACAAGCTAGAAACATAAAAACCAGAAACGGCCCCTCGCAGCCCTCTGCCGAGCCTTACGGAAAACTGCCGGAAGAAGCAGAAGTTTTGTGTCGCGGACACGGCCTAACTTTCCGCCCACTCGCAACACTTGCTTCCGTCACTCAGAAGTTGCGCGCGGCGCCGCCTGTTGACTTGCTTACAGAGGAAAATGGCAGGCTTCGAGAGAATTATGTGCTAAAAGGCGTCTGATTCACGGAAGGATTGTGACTGGATTAAATAACATTACTATCATTCTTAATGTAAACAGAACCCGGATTCATCCGAAAAAATTACGTTGTGCCATTCGTGCACTCAGGTTCGTCGTTGAGTACACCATCGCAACCACTCCTGTCTCTGATGCAGCGTCAAGGGTAACCGCAGCCATGGTCTCGAGCTGATAGTCCATACTACTGCAAACATCGTCGAAGTGTTCGTGCAAATGGTTGTTGTCTTGCAAACGTCCCCATCTGTTGACTCAGGGATCAAGACGTGGCTGCACGATCCGTTACAGCCATGCGGATATGATGCCTGTCATCTCGTCTTCTAGTGATACGAAGCCGTTGGGATCAAGCCTCCTGAAACCACCGATCCAATATTCTGCTAAAAATCATTGGATCGCGACTAACGCGAGCAGCAACGTCACGATACGATAAAGCGCTATCACAAAAGTGTACAATCCGACCATTATCAAAGTCGGAAACGTGATGGTATGCATTTATTCTCCTTACACATCAACGTTTCGCCAGGCAACGCCGGTCAACTGCTGTTTTTGTATGAGAAATCGGTTGGAAACTTTCCTCATGTCAGCATATTGTGGGTGTCGCCACCGGCGCAAAACTTGTTCAAAATGTTCAAATGTTTGTTAAGCTTATGGGACTTAACTACGGGGTCATCAGTCCCTAAACTTACAAATTACATATCTACTACCTTATACTAAGGACGGCACAAATATCCATGCCCGAGGGGGGATTCGAACCCCCGACCGTAGTGGCCGTGCAGACCGTGACTGGAGCGCCTCAGTCCCTCGGCCACCGCGGCCGGCGCAAAACTTGTTTGAATGCTCCGGAAAGCTAATCATTTGCATATCACAGCATCGCCTTCCTGTCGGTTAAATTTCGCATCTATAGCACGTCATCTTCGTGGTGTTGCAATTTTAATGGCCAGGAGGGTAAACCGAGCGAGGTGGCGCAGTGGTAACGCACTGGACTCGCATTCGGGAGGATGGTGGTTCAAATCAACCTCCGGCCATCCAGATTTAGGTTTTCCGTGATTTCCCTAAATCACTCCGATTTCCTTCCTCATCCTAACCCAAAAACTCCGAGCGTTAGCTCCGTCTCTAATGGCCAAGCTGTCGACGGGACGTTAAACCCTAAGCATCCATCCATCCATCCAGGAGGGTAATATCTGACAATAAAATTCATAATGAGACATTATATTTTTACCAACTGCCCAGTTAAAGGAAGTCAACACACTTTATTTTAACAGAAAGTGATGTTTGATTTTGTCAGTAGTTTGAATATATTTCAGGTTAATGGAAGGATTTTCTTACTGTGAATACTGACGTGTAACCTTTGCACTTTTGCGATGGATGTTTAAGTAAATTTCCTTTGTAGTTCCATAGTATTTACTGCAATGTAACATGAAGACTATTATTGAGCATCTCCCACCAATGTATAGATAATGTAAGGACGTGTAACAATAACGTTTACTTTGTAAATTAGTTTTTATGCATTGATGTACACATTTATGGTGAGTGATCCAGGTCTGGAACTACGTTACTGGAGTTTGCAACAGAAATGGTGTTTGTTTGATACAAAATTGTAATGTGAATTGAAGAATCAAAAGTGTATTCAGAAAATAAATCAAAACACACGAGAGTTTTCCATGTATATTTCCATTCTTTGTTTCTCGATAGGAGCAATGTCACTATATGATAATGTTGACTGTGTCATGTAGGAGTCTGTAGTTCGAGAAACGAGCAATATACAGAAAGGTACGAAGAACAATGGATTCAGCTTGCTGCTGGTGCTTCAGTGACTTCAAAATCATTCTTGACAGTATCCAAAACACTTTCGCCTTGGTCTATATCGACTCCTACCATCTACTGCTGAATCCACGAATCTTTTACATAACGTTCCTTCTCTCAAGAGTGTAAATTTACCCCACTATCTCAGCATGTCCAGTCTAACTACTTCATCCACGGTGTTTATTACCAGTTTTTATATTTCTTTAATATTGATTCCTTCCTGTCATTGTTCCTGTCTATTATTAAATGTAATAATACTTGCTCTTGTAGCTTTAGCCTTATTAAGAAATTAACCTGTGTCCATTCAGCTTTCACTCAAATATAGCAAAGTTGTTCGGAAGATTATAATTTAGACTTGGAAATGACTTTCTTCTTGCAGATCGTAGCTGAGCGCTGACTGCATTATCTTTGCTACACCTTGATTCCGGTTGTTTGACTGTATTTCAAATTCAACTTTAAATGTTTATAAATCTGAGGGACTTAACTACGTTGGCCATTAGTCTATTAGCTTACAAACTACTTACACGAACTTAAAGTAACTTATGCTAAGGACAACACAAACACACATGCCTGAGGAAGGACTAGAAGCCCCGTCGGTGAACGGCCGCACGCACCGCAGCTGGAGGCCTTAGTGCGCCCGGCTATTCTGCAAGAAAATACACGCTAAGTATTTGAAACTGTCCACATGTTATAACTTTGTTCCTCCTATTTGACACTCAATCTCTTTAAAATCTCTTTCCCAAAGACATTACTTTCGTTTTAGAGATGCTGATCTTCGTAGTGTAATCCTTACTTCTTTCATCCAGCTCTTAATAATTTTTTTGTAACCTTTCAATAGAAACTGCAATCACAACTAACAAGGAGAGGATCTGACATGTGGGTCACCGATTCCGAAAAAATTTTGCATAACGTTCTGTACTTAATACAAATGTATTGAATATAAAGAGTCAGTAGTTTTTGTAAAAAATCAAGATCAAAGGTGACAACAGAAAATCGCGTTTTCAATGTTATACATCGAAAAGTCGTCTGAAGATAAACATTTTTTACTAATATTGAGGGTGGTCGGAAATTCTCGTTACAAACTTCTAGGGCTTGTACAGGATACTGAGTACGTAATATTTTGAATAGGAACCCATGTCCGGAAACGTATCGTTTCCATTCTAGGAGAGTTTCAATTCAGATGTGTAACTCGTCAACGTCTGCTTAGGGACGTTGCAAAAGATATTGAAGAGACAGCAGGTGGGATGGAGGGAGTGTACCAGAACATGATTCGGAAGTACAATGTGTGTAACGACGTTGGTGGTCGCCACATGAGCCGCTGTTGTAATGCATCAGTACGTTGCGGCTGGTGCCGTAGATGCTGGATTCTTGTGGTTGTCGACTAATGTAAACCATAAGGTATAAATTGTAATGAAAATTCGTAGTACTAACGGAACGATTCAGTCTTCTTTTCAAATTGATTACAACAATTGTACCGAGTCACGCCTAATTAGATTCCTCAAGTAGGAGTGGATGAGATAATCATCTGAACTGAAACCGTCGTGGAACGGAAACGATACGTTCCCGGACATGGGTTTCTATTCAAAACGTTATGTACTCACTACCCTCTACAAGTCCTCGAAGTTTGTAATGGGAATTTCCGACCACCCTGCATATGGGGTAAAACGTAAACGACGTTCGAATAATTAACGTTTTTAGGTTTCCAAGCTGTACCTAATATACTCGTAATCAAGAACGGCTTGTCGAGCACCGTCGCCGGTCCAGAGGTGCAGAGATTTACTGTCAAGCCATGGATCCAGGTTCGAACCTTTGTTATGGCAATTTTTTATTATAATTTTTCGGTGTATTTGATAATATTCTTATAAATGGATTCTTCCGTCGCTTCTTGGTAGAACGCTTCCATATTTAAGATTGAAAACAAACACACTGTTTTTGTTCTACTAAATTTTTGTTTATTTGCTAACTAGTTTTCGGCTTATTAGGCCATCATCAGGTAAACTGTTGACATGCGTCGATCAAGACGCTGTTCCTTCGGCTCTCAAAGTTGGTAAAACAAAGTTAGAACACACAGATTACTTTGTCTTTGAATATGACATTTGTTGGAATTGCAAACAATATTTGTTGTCATGTAGAATTATGTTCACGTAATCATTGGCCTCCTTAACATTTTTACATTGTAATTTGCGAGTGGACAGGGTGAAACACATTACATATCAAATATTAATGAATTAAAAACTATGTTAACGTTATTGACACTGTAGCATATGTTGAGATCGTCACTTAAGGTGTACATTAAACTCTTTTTCTACACTGATTTTACAATTTGCTTATTTGACAGCATTTGGCGAAATTGACATATTTAAATTACATTATATATTACTGTGCAATTTATTATGTATGCTGTTTTATCGCCCGGCCGCGGTGGCCGAGGAGACTGAGGCGCTTCAGTCACGGTCTGCACGGTCACTACGGTCGGGGGTTCGAATCCCCTCTCGGGCATGGATACTTGTGCCGTCCTAGTTCGTAAGTAGTTCATAAGTATTTTGTAAGTTTAGGGACTGATGACCCCGTAGTTAAGTTCCATAAGCTTTACAAACATTTGATTTTGTTATTTTATCTTAAAGTCTGTAAGTAAACATGGTAGGAATGGGGACTCTATATGAGACATTATGAAGTGGTGGGTAGCTGTAATGTTTACATTGTGTGAAGCTTAACAGTGGGGATGTGTTCAACTGTACCTGGCCATTTTGCACTAGCTGGGGACTTTTGGCAAAATGTTTGTATATTTAGCCAAAAGTCCCCAGCTAGTGCTAAATGACCAGGTACAGTTGAACACATCCCCACTGTTAAGCTTCACATAATGTAAACAAAACAGCTACCTATCACATCATAATGTCTCATGTAGAGTCCCCATTCCTACCATGTTTACTTTTAGCAGAAAACTAGTTAGTAAGTAAACAAAAATTTAGTAGAACAAAAACAGTTTGTTTGTTTTCAACCTTAAATATGATAATATTCTCTTCCTTGTAAAACCTTTCCTGCCTTATTTTGAAGCAGAGGTCCGAGAATAGTGATTAATATTCAATTAACGCTGTTTTATTTGTGATACACAGTGCAAAAATAATAAATATAAGATATAAATCTAATAAAATAAAAACTCTTAAAGTATATTATTTCGTAATTATAATTACTAGCAGTCTATTCGTCAGCGTTCTCACTGCCAGTAGGGTAAAACTTACCACAAAAAGAACCAAAACACAAAATTTCTCATACCACGCACAACACACCTAATTTATATTGCTGAAGATAGGTCTATGAGATATTAATTTTGATTCGTACCAAGAGTATAAAAGCATACTTACACTAACGTCTGGCTACAGAAGTCAGTTACTTCGGTCGAGCTTCTTGTGATGGGCGTCTGTTTGCCGTGGTGTAATATCGCGCCGACGGTTGGTTCCGGTTATTAATAACAGAACAATGACGCAGGTGCCACGAACGTCTGACCGATTGTCAATAGCAGCTGCCAGGCACGTGCGCCCTTCGGACAATACGCCGCAGCCACTCAGCGGTGGATACAGCGGCGACCACAACGGCCGACAGCCGCTACGTGCTCATTACGGGCTTTTCACGTGTACCGTATGGCAATCCAAATGATATATCGTATTAGCCTCGAGAAATCTGTGAAACGATTCCCGTGTACGTTTATTCGGTAAACAGTAAGAAAAAGCACAAATCGCTAGCTGTACAAAATACAACATTTCTACACGTCCTCGTATTTTGATGCAGTTCTGCACTCGTTGCTGCACTGGCGTACGAAGTACCGTTTTCCCTAAAATCTTCTGAAGACTGCACAATTCAATGATTCAGCTAAACTCCTGCATCTAACATCCGATTTGTCAAGAACGCAAGTTTTCGAATAAACTTTAGTAAATGTCTGATAATGGCCTAAGACGATTCACATAATAAACAAACCTGTGGAACAAACACAAAATTGTGTATTGTAATTTCCATATTTTTTCAAAAACTGTAGTGTTAAACAGTGAAACACAATAAAATTTAATGCAATTTAACCTGTGCTATGCTCCATACAGTAGCTTGCTGATGGTCAAGTGAAAATTCTTCCATCAAACACCCTCTTGTTTTGAATGTCAAAAGTGCATAATTGCATCAAGTCCGTCCAAAACAGTGGATTTTGTCGAAGTCCAAATTAAAGTAGCCCACGCTGCGTCATGCACCATACGAAATTTTATATACACTCTGATTTTCGTTTTGCTTTGAAGGTCAGATGCAGATATTTTTACCAAGATTCTGTTGATTCTGTTGAAGTCCTTAGGTGAAGCATCCTCCGCCATGCACCATACGCGTCGTATCTCCTGAGCCAAGTGTCAGATGGTTCATCCCCTTACAGCAATTGTGATCTCACGGTAAGAAATATGTGCACGGAATTTCGTTGAAATTGGTCCTGTGATCTAAAAGAAGATGTTCAACATCTATGTGTGATGCGGTAGTTTATTGTTTAGGACGTCATATGTTCTGAACTCTATTTTTATGTGATCTTTACACCAACGACAATATTTCTCTTTGTTTGAACGCCAAGCGTGGAAAATTTCATCAACAGTGGAACGAAACTGTAGATTTGAATGCAAAAAAAAAAAAAAAAAAAAAAAAAAACACCTTGAGAATTTATGTGTATATAAAAAACAAGAAGAAACTGATATTGACAGGGGGCGTGAAAGATATATCTTGGTGTCCTTAACAATAAAGTCTAGTAGAACATTGTTGTATCATTTACTATTTTTAAATTCTTAAATCCAATAATCCTAGAATTGATAAAAGACTGTATTCTATTTATATTGTCAACTAGCTTCCTTCCCGCTGGTTCCCACGTAGACTGGATGGTCTGTATTGCTTGTTTGTACTTCTAAATATAAATTTTCATAGATTTACCTTTAAAAATGATTTCCTGATCAACTATGTCGATACAACTTGGCACACCCAATTGCACCATTGATAGCAGAATTAAAAACATCCAGAAACATTTTTTTTTTTAATTCTAACCATGGTTCGAAATCCAAATTCTCGCATTTCTAGCATCAAAATAGACTTAGTAGAACCGTTAAAAGATTTTACGTTATTTGACCCGCTTAATGGTTGAATTACCAAAAAATATCGAAAAACGAGTTTTTAAAATTCCAATCAAAAATCTAAATCCGAAGTTTTGTATTTCTTGCTTCAAAATTGCCTGAATAGCAACGTATTTCCAAAAAACAGAAAAACGTTCATCCCCTATTTCACTCCCTTATGGATGGGAATATCTAAAACTCACTGATGCACACATTGTAAGATAAACAACGTCTACAAATTTCAAGTTTCTATCGTCTATAGAGTCACTTTGCAGTGCCGTTTTCTGTCTTTTATAAACGGATCGAGTACGCGAAATTTCTTTCTTGCGGTTTGACATCTTTCCTGGTAGTTTTACTTTTCAAACTGCAATATGCACTTATTTTTGTTAATTCGTGCGCTTCTTTCAGAAAAAACAACCGAAAAATGTGCATCACGTTTCGCTGTATATAACCTCTTTGCTATTACAGTGTCAAAAGTAAGCGCTGGTGTTCAGTTAGAATTTTATACAAACTGACTACTTTGAACCACTTTATCTTCTCTTATAGCTATCGACACGAAACTGCTATGGTGTACAACGGGAGTCTTTGTATTAAAAATTCACAAAGAGATCGTTCGTCTCCATTTTGAACTTTCTGCTGAAGAGCAAAATCTTGACACCCACATTTAAAATTTTATATAAATAGGTAACTTTCAACTCTCATATCTTCCACCTCTTTATCGTTATCAACTCTCTACCACCATAGTGCCGCGGTGGAATAGCCGAGCGGTCTAAAGCGTCTCGCTGTAGAGCGCGCGGTTGCTCGCCGTGGCGGTTCGAGTCCTCCCTGGGGCATGGGTGTGTATGTTTATCCGTAGGTTAGTTTACCTAGGTTTAAGAAATTTGTAAGCTAGGGACTGCTGACCACGTAATTTGGTCCCATAGATTTACAAACATTTGAAGATTTTATTTGAACTACCATAGTGCACAATGTGAGACTGATACCTACTACCACACACAAACACTTTTCGTTTGACATGTGTAGTTTTGGCTGCAGAGTGAAATACAGACAAAAAAGCCTCAATTTTTATGTATATTAAGTTTAAGATTGACGGTATACGGCCTTGCTTGTGTATTGCCTACATCGACGCGGCAGGCAGAGAAATGGAAACCGACGATCAAGAGCAATCTAAACGTTGGTCGTGTGCAACGAAACGGCACGGCGCTTAGGTGGTGCCGAAGAAAGTAGTGTAACCAGTCGCCGGCCGCGGTGGCCGAGGAGACTAAGGCGCTCCAGTCACGGTCTGCACGGCCACCACGGTCGGGGGTTCGAATCCCCCCTCGGGCATGGACAGTTGTGCCGTCCTAGTTCGTAAATAGTTCATAAGTAGTTTGTAAGTTTAGGGACTGATGACCCCTAGTTAAGTCCCATAGACTATACAAACATTTGAACATTTGTAACCAGTCGTTCAGTAATGAAGAATGTATAGTAAGTTTGACGTAAATAGGTATGCACAGGTAACTCGACTACTCCGGTCGATCGGCGAGTTACACTGCAGATACAAAGAAATTTACATTACGCACCAGTGGACTCTGCATGAAATCAATGGGGAAAGTTGAAAATTTTTGCCAATCCTGGATTCGAACCAGGGTCCTGTTTACTAGACAGTCGCGCTGACTACCACCCCACAAAGGCACAGCAATCACCGCGACTGCGCGGACTAACGAAGCACGCCTCCCATTAGACGTAAATGTTCAATTGGTCCTGACACAAATAACGTAGTGCCCGTGCCAATCATCGCTCATTAATGGTGGAATTTCGCTGATTCTCGGAGGAGTTTGGGACTGGTATGTATGATCTCTGGAGAAAGGTCATATGCCAGAAAGAACGAAAGACACACACGTACTTTAAATACATATTATACAAGGTGTCCCATTTCACCTGAAAAATCGAAATAACTATACCTAACCATCGTACAGAAAAATCTCCCAGACACAAATATCTCCAATTGGGATACTGCCTGATCTGAAATCGAACCACCACCACCACCACCGTCCTATGAGGGGGGTGGGGGAGATGCAACTTCGAAATCTTTAATGGTAACACACATTTTTGTTACAGATTTGGATTGCTCGCCAAAAAAATACGTAGCGTTTGATGTACACATTTTACAAGTAGATGGCGCTGTGTTCGTAAAAATGTGGTTTCCGGTTATTCTCGTGAAATTACTTTTTAGATTGAATAATAAGATAAAAAGGTCAAGTCCGACCAGAGTGCTTTACTGTTGATCATGAGCCGCAGTGCACCGTTTGGCCGCAGCTGCGCCACGTACCACATAATGCTACGAATATGAATAAGTAGGCAACATTCATGGGTGGTGTAACCTGTATTTCTCTTTCAACATGACTGTAGTATGTTTATTTGATGTATATTTTTCTAGCTTTTTTAACAAATTTTATCGTCATTAATTATTAATTTACCAAGTGCATCATTGCCCCGAAGGTAGAAGTATTTTAAATTGAGCATTGTTGTCGGTATTGTCTTACATTACTGAAAAAGTAAATTTTATTGTCCACTTTATTGTGTAATGTTTAGAAACGTATGTAACGTAGAAAAGTAATGTTTGGCCGGTTACAGCTCTATTTACCGTAAATGGAGAATAGCCTGTAGAGCAAACGATAGGTTTTATTTATTTATTTATTATTTTTGAGTAGGAATTCGAATCTACAGTAAAATGGGGTTTTCTATTTGACATGAACCCCCTTACCCTCATCTCCCCCTTGGAGATATTTAATTTTTGTACTGTTCATTTTTGGGTAAGATGGGTATTTTCGACTTATTTCGATTTTTGCAGGTTAAATGGGTCACCCTGTACATGTACACTCCTGGAAAATGAAAAAAAAAAAAATACCATGAAATCGTCGACCCTGCAAAAGGACGCACACGGTACTAGCGTCTACATTGCGCACGCTGTGGTGACTGTACACACGTGTGTATGGCTCTGCCTGTGTGGTCGTGTGTTATTTACATACTCAAGAATGTGCCAATAAAATTTCCCTCTGCTGCGGAACTCATGGTGTTCTCTTTTCATTTTCCAGGAGTGTATTTACTGCTGTGCATATTGACATCACAAGCGTGAGTCGAAACCAAATATGCAACTACAGCCTGTGCGGCTCAGTTATCTTATTTCTGTATATAAATCTCTATCTATATAAAAGCGAAAGGACACTCATTCACTGACTGACTGACTGACTGACTAAACACGAAATCTCAAAAACTACTACACCTATGAAGCTGAAATTTAGCAGGAATATTGTTTGTAGCTTGTTGTTGTTGTTGTTGTTTATAGGGGACTAAACTACAAGGTCATCAGTCCCCTGTTCCAGGCAGTGATGAAACATGTGAGAGAACGAAAACACAGAGAACAAGGATTAGAGAGAATTCCTTGAATGTAAAATAAAGACAAACACTACACTTATACACAGAGGAGTGCACAAAAGTGATAAAAATACAATTTCACAGCATAATGCTATGGCCGGCCGATCACTAAGATAATAACGGATGGGCGAGCCACGCTGTACACACTAAAAAGAAAAACCAACTCAACCGAAAAGGTAGAGGCTATCAAGTAACTTAAAAAACAGTGTAAAAATGAGGGTCTGTCAATCACTCAGAAGGGTAGAAACCAGATGCGCGAATAAAGTTTAAAACAGTAGTAGCCAAGGAGGCATTGTCACCTAAAACTGATGGCAGCGAATCTGGTAGGCTAAAGGACTGCCGCAAAGCGGCTAAAAACGGACAATACAACAGTATGTGGACTACAGTCAGCTGGTCGCCACAACGGCAAATTGGTGGGCCCTCTCGACGCAAGAGGTGGCCGTGTGTTAACCATGTATGGCCAATGCGTAGTCGGCAGAGTACAACGGACTCCCTACGAGAGGCTCGTATGGAGGACCTCCACATTGCCGTAGAAGGCTTAACAGCACGGAGCTTATTCGGTGTGTTCGATTCAGCCCATTCTGTATTCCATAGGCTTAATACCTTCCGATGGAGCACCGCCCGGAGATCCCTCTCCTGGAGACCGATTTCCAGCATGGTTGAGGTAGTAGCCTCTTTCGCCAGGTGGTCAACACGTTCATTTCCAGTTATTCCAATGTGGCCTGGAGTCCAAAGGAAGACCACAGTGTGACCAGATGTACCTAGTCTGTATACAGTTTCCTGAATGGACCGTACCAAAGGATGTCTCGGGAAACACTGGTTAAGGGCTTGTAAAGCACTCAGGGAGTCAGTACAGATAACCACAGACTCCCCGGGGCAGGCTCTGAGGTGTTCAAGGGCCCGCCAAATGGCGACAAGTTCCGCCGTAAACACACTACGCCCACAGGGCAATGAATGTTGTTCTATATGCCGGCCGTGGGTATAGGCATACCCAACATGGCCATCGACTAGGGAGCCATCGGTGTATATAAATTCAGCACCATGGTACGAATCCAGAAGGGCCTGGAACTGTTGACGCAGAGTCGTTGGTGCAACAGAGGCTTTGGAGTCTCGGGACAAGTCCAACCGAAGCTGGAGGCGAGGAAGGACCCAAGGAGGAGAACGAGAATGGTCCTGGAAGGTGAGAGGAATAGGAAGGGACTCTAGAGAAGAAAGAAGGGAACGAACACGAACCGCAATCGGGAGGCCCGACCGGGGCCGTCGTCGTGGGAAAGGGAGTGCGACAGCTGGGAAGAGGAGCCTGTGATTTGGGTGGTGAGGTACGGCATGAAAATGGGCAGCGTAAGAAGCCATTAGCTGTTGCCTTCTGAATCGCAGGGGGGGAACCCCAGCCTCAGCAAGAAGGCTTGTCACAGGACTGGTACGGAAGGCCCCTGTTGCTAAACGGATGCCACTGTGATGAACCGGATCTAAGATCTGCAGTGCAGTTGGAGCTGCAGAATCATACACAAGGCAGCCATAATCCAGGCGTGACTGGATAAGTGCCTTATACAGGTGCAGTAGAGTGGGGCGAGCAGCTCCCCAACCTGTGTGGCTGAGGCAGCGGAGGATGTTAAGATGTCTCCAGCATTTTTGTTTTAATTGGCGAAGATGCGGTATCCAGGTCAGCCGGGCATCAAAAAGCATGCCTAGGAAGCGGTGTGTCTCCTCAACGCGAAGGGGTTCATCATTCAAATATAGCTCAGGTTCTGGATGAGCTACCCGACTGCGACAAAAGTGCATGACACGGGTTTTCTGCGCCGAAAATTGGAAACCATGTTCAGAGGCCCAAGTCTGTGCCATTCGAATGGCTCCCTGCAGCCGCCGTTCTGTGACGTTAATGCTGCTGGAGCTGAAGTAAAGGCAAAAGTCGTCGGCAAACAAGGAGGAAGAGACAGACGTTCCTACTGCCGCAGCTAGTCCATTAATAGCTATCAAAAATAATGGTACACTTAAAACGGAGCCCTGTGGGACGCCATTCTCTAAAACATGAGCGGAACTAAGAGAGGTGCCAACCCGAACCTGAAAGGAGCGTAGCGACAGGAAGTTCTGTATGAACGTCGGTAGGGCGCCACGTAAGCCCCAATCATAAAGTGTGGAGAGAATGTGATGCCGCCAGGTTGTATCATAAGCTTTGCGGAGGTCAAAAAAGACTGCCACAAGGTGTTCTCGGCGAGTAAAAGCGGTTCGAATGGCTGATTCCAGGGACACGAGATTGTCTAGAGTGGAACGGCCCTGACGGAAGCCTCCCTGTTGTGGAGCCAGGAGACCTCGATCCTCCAGTAGCCACATAAGCCGTCGACTCACCATACGTTCGAGGATCTTACACAGAACGTTGGTGAGACTGATGGGGCGGTAGCTCCCAGCGTCGGACGGATCTGCGCCTGGTTTCATCACTGGGACGATAGTACTTCTCCGCCATTGACGGGAAAAGGCCTTCTGTCCAGAGACGATTATAAAGCGCGAGTAGCTGCCGTTTAAAGTCCGCTGAGAGGTGATGGACGAACTGGCTGTGAATACGGTCCGGACCAGGAGAGGTGTTGGGGGACGCAGCAAGAGCAGTCTGGAACTCCCACTCACTAAATGGAGCATTGTACGCTTCCTGTCGACGTGTGCGAAAGGACAATTGCCTCCGCTCAACTCGCTCTTTGAGGGCGCGAAATTGTGCACTGTAGGCTGCGGTTGCAGAGCAACGTGCAAAATGACCTGCCATTAGCTCGGCAATAACCGTCGGGTCAGTACAAAGACTACCTTCGATTCGGAGTGACGGGATTCCGCTTGGTGGCCTGTACCCGAAGAGGCGCCGTACCTGCGACCACACTTGAGAAATGGAGGCGCGGGAGCCTATGGTGGCTACATATCGCTCCCAACAGTCCTGCTTACTCTGTTGGATCAGTCGCCGGGCTCGGGCCCGGAAACGCTTAAAAGCGATTAGATGTTCAATACTGGGGTGGTGCCGGTGGCGTTGAAGCGCCCGGCGTCGCTCCCGGATAGCGTCAGCTATCTCCCGCGTCCACCAAGGCACCGACTTGCGCCTAAGTGAGCCCTTGGTAGTCGGGACAGTCGCTTCAGCAGCAGAAATAATGTCCTCAATGAGTTGTTGTACTGCCATATCAATGTTATCTGGCAATGGAGCAGTAGCCACAGCTGTCGAGGTATAGCCATGCCAGTCAGCCCTATGGAGGGACCACCGAGGCAGGCGTCCTGCAGGGTGAAATTGTGAGAGCGACAAAAGGAGAGGAAAGTGGTCGCTCCCACAAAGGTCATCATGGACCTGCCAAGATAAATGCGGAAGGAGACTCGGGCTATAAATGGATAGGTCTATGGCGGAGAAAGAGCCATGCGCCACGCTGAAGTGTGTGGGTGCCCCACTATTCAAAATGCAAATGTCAAGCTGTGTGAGAAGGTTCTCAAGGTCTCTACCACGGCCCGTGCTCTCATTTCCACCCCATAGAGGGTGGTGGGCATTGAAATCACCCAAGAGGAGGAATGGTTGTGGCAATTGGGCAACCAATGCAGTGATGTCAGCAGGAGAGACAACAACATCCGGGGGAAGGTATAGGGAACAGATGGTAAATTCCTCTATTGCCCGGAGTCGAACAGCCACTGCCTCCAGGGTCGTGTTGAGAGGCACAGCAGCGCTTGGGACGGTTGCAAGAACATAGACACATACTCCGCCAGATACCCTGTTATAGATGGAACGATTGTTGTAGTAGCCCCGATAGCCACGAAGGGCTGGGGTCCTCTGTGCAGGGAACCAAGTTTCCTGCAGGGCTATACAAAATGCTGGAAATCGGCACAACAGTTGTTGCAGTTCTGACAAATGGCGGAAAAAACCGCCACAGTTCCATTGCATGATCACAGATGCTCCTGGTCGCTGGGACATGCAGATTGGGACGGTACACTAGTGTCTGCAAGATTGTTTGCCGTCGCTGATGGCGGAGGCAGAGCCTCAACGTCCATCGCGTTTGGGGACTCAGCAAAAGCCAAGTCTTCAGGGGACGTGAGAATTTCTATTTCGTCCTCTGAGGCTGACGTTTGTTGCGGCGGCTCAGAAGCCACTTGGTGTTCAGTCTTTTTGGGCCTCTTTTTCTTCCTGTCCCGTTTGTCCTTTGGTCTCTCCTGCTTGGAGGGCTTGTCTGCCACATCAGGGACAGAGGATACCCTCGAGGCCCTGCGACCAGCAGGTAGTGGCTTTTTCAGCCACTCACTGGTATCTGCTGTACCAGCGTCAGAGACTTTGGGAGGAAGGGCATCGAGGGAGCCCTTCCTTGCAGGAGGAGCCAGAGATGGTTGTTGGTTCTCTGGCTCAGGGATGGGGACCGTTGTCCCCTGTGGTTTTGTATTCGTTGCTCCCAAAGTAGGGACCTTGGGTGCAACAGAAGAGGAGGCGCCCCCTGACAGTATGGGGGCAACTGGTAACTGTTGGGCCGGAGGGCCTAGGATGGTAGATTGAACTTGAGTTGACTTTACCATTGATGTTACTGTAGCATATGTCGACTTCATGCTGACAGGATGAATCTTTTCGTATTTGCGCTTGGCCTTGGAATATGAAAGTCTGTCCAGGGTCTTGTACTCCACTATCTTTCTCTCTTTTTGAAAAACTGTGCAGTGTGGCGAGCAGGGAGAGTGGTGCTGGCCACAGTTAACACAGACTGGAGGCGGTGTACATGGGACGTCTGGGTGTGATGCACGTCCGCACTCGCGACAGGTGGGGTTGGCATCACAGCGAGATGACATATGGCCAAACCTCCAGCACTTAAAACAGCGCATAGGGGGTTGGACATCACACCGGTAAACCATCACCTTGACCTTTTCGGGCAATGAATCACCCTCAAAAGCCAAGATGAAGGCACCAGTGGCGACCCTGTTGTCCTTCGGACCCCTGTATATGCGCCGAATGAACTGCACACCTCTTCTCTCCAAGTTCTTCCGGAGTTCGTCATCGGACTGGAGTAAGAGATCCCGATGAAAAATAATACCCTGGACCATGTTCAAACTTTTATGCGGTGTGATGGTAACGGGAACGTCACCCAGCTTGTCACAGGCCAGCAGTGCCCGTGACTGGGCTGGGGACGACGTCGTTATCAAAATCGACCCGGATCTCATTTTAGATATGCCGTCTACCTCGCCAAACTTGTCTTCAATGTTCTCAACAAAAAACAGAGGCTTAGTTGACATAAACGATTCGCCATCTGTACGACTGCACACTAGGTATCGAGGGGCATACGCCTCACCTTGATGACGAGCCCGACGTTCCTCCCATGGCGTAGCCAGGGATGGAAACGATTGGGGGTCATGCGATACTGCATTGAAAGAAACTCTTCCTCGCTTTGAGACGCCGTTTTCGCGGCCGGCCACGCTTCTGTTTGCTCGTTTCATGATCGTCCCACGAGCAGCTAGGGATCTAAACGTCCACCCAGGCAGAGCCCCGCTTGCCTGGGTAAGCCTTGTACAACTGAGGTGCGGCAGGTTCCTCAGAAGTTGCTCGCTAGCGGCTGTTCAACCTCAACAGCCATGCATCTCCTCGGCACGTAGCACACCTTGAGATTGAGGGGTTTTTTATAGAGGTTTTTACCGTCCTCGCGACCCGGGCGATTAAGCCAAGATCCCCGGGCTCTGAAACGTACAACGTTCCACCGTCGCGCCGAACGATGGTCGTTGAAGCACGCACAGAGCTTACGGTGTAGCGGACTGTTGGCGCGACACAGCCCACAGCTCAGGACCCCGGGTTCGCCAAGCCCGTACCCAACAAATTAATGCTGAGCCCCTGAGGGGTGTTTGTAGCTAGAAGACGTTATCTAAGACAGGATTTTGAGATAGGGCCCATAATTCAGGAGATAAAAGTCATAAACAATTGAAACTTCCCCGTCTTGCGACACGTAATAGTGTGACTTTATCAGTCCACTATTTGAGAAGGAGAGCACTTAGCGGCTTGCAACAAACTTTAAACATAATTTCAAACCTTTAGGAAACTTTTTCTCGCTGACAGCCCCAGCAAAATGATGATAAGAAAAAGTTTGTCGCTTACTACGTTTTCGGCGATCATGCAGTAAAATTACGGCGTTTGGCATGACGTTAAAATTTAGTACTTGTGCACTATTAATTGTATTCGCGAGAAATATTACATACATTATACACATACCACTGAAAGTACGTTAGAAATTTTATCATAGTGCGACACACAGTTCATGAGATATGGAGTCATAAACAATTAGGTTCACGAAATAGCACCTCATCACGCAAGACGTATTGATTTATTACCTCTTTCCAACTAACTCTAATAGCGACGTATCTTGCAGACATTTTACTTGTACATCACTGCATGTACCTTCAAAATAATATCGTATTACGACATATAGTTCAGGTGCTATGACGTCAAAGACAATGTAAATTTCGTTCGATGCATGGTGGAGGGTACTTAACTTACGAACTTTGACAAAATGCTCTGATCTTCACAGAGTTTTGCACATATGACATTTAAACCAAGAGAAAGGTCACTGGGTATATGAATATTTGTATGGTGCATGACAGAGAGTACTTTGTAAAAAACTTCGCCGAGAGAGGGAAAGGTGGAATCGAACAGAGATATGGGAGAGAAAGAGGTGGATGTTGAGAGTGTAGGATAAATAAATACCCGGGCAACGCCGGGTTTACAGCTAGTACGGTTAAATATGTTCTAAAGAACATAAATCACACACAGATTTACACATAATATACTAGTCTTAGCACCTCCAGCTGCCTGGATATTTATTTAATCCAGTCCCCTCTCCTCTCTTTGTTTATCCTCTCATCGCTCTACTCTCTGTTCATCTCCTCCCCCTCCCTCGACGCACAACCTCCTTCCCTGCTTCATCCCGTCTCTAATGAAACTATGTCGACGGTCCGTTAACACTTCCTTCCTCTCTTGGCATCTTATCTTCTTCTCTCTACCCATTTCATGCTTTCTCAGCCTGTCTTCTCCTTTACCCCCTCTATTTTTCCGTATCCTATTCTCCCGCTATCTACCTCTAAGTCTTTCTGCTCACCCTTACTACCTCCTACTCCTCCCACTCTATTCATCCTGCTGCCTCCTCCTGTCCTTCCGTTATAAGGGATTGTACATGTAATTCAAACACCGTCGCAACATATCTGTTCATCTGCTCCTGTCCACTACCTCTCCCCTCTTTCTCAACATCTACAATCTCTCAGCACATCGATGCTCTTAGCTCATCTCCTCCCCCTCTTTCGGCCCACCTTCTGCTCCCCATGTCCATCTCCTCAGACTCTGTCCATCTTCTCCTCCCTATATCGGCGAAAATACCTACAACATTCATGGTGATCGGTAAAACGGTGACAAAGTTGATATTCTAGTCTTACGTTCTTATGCATGAAGCATGTGACGACTCTCACAGTGATCTGTCAAACGATGTCGTTTTATATTGTAATGTACCCTTCGGAGGAACCGAAGACTGGTATCCAACTCTGCGAGTAAATTATCCTCCACCATGCACCAAATGGAATGTCTTGTAGACAGTGACTGTTCTCTTGCTTTCAACGTCAAGTATGCAAATTTCCGTTAAAATCTCGATATAACTGTAGATTTTTATGAAATATAAACAAATAAACGGCCATTCTTCTTGTTTTTCTTCGCGGTATTTTATTGAAAATACTACCTAGCACAACTGGGAAAAAAAATTAAATACACGAAAGCTTTAAAATCATCGTTGTACCTCAGGTAAATTTGGGAAACACAAGCATCACGGATGTGTTGAAATTGATTTAGTAATAATTTCTTGTGGCTCAGTGGCCTGGTGCAAGAGTTTCATCTGGACTTACCCCAGTGACCCGGCCGGGGAAAGGGGGCCCTACAGCTGAAGGCTGGGTTATAACTGAAAGTGAAAAATCTGTGATCCGAGTGGGTTTTGTAACCGCATCCTTTAGCTTTGTTGTTTTTATGAAGCCATCTTCATTTGAACAAACACAGAGAAAAATAAAGAAATCTGAGAAAAAAATTAAACTAAGAAGCCATTTAGCATTAAATAGGTATATCTGTGACCTCAGTCTAAAAAAATAAGAAGGAAAAAAACTGTTCGTCGGACCAGTATGTCCTGACAAGAGTGGTGATCGCTTTTGATCAACGAAAGAAAACCCGCTCGGCGGCGATACGTCAGTAATTCATACACACTTCTCATAATTATTTTTGTCTTATCGTTGAGGGGATCAATCAGAATCTGGCAGTAGGGGACGTATGTCAGTTGTTACTTGCGTGGGTGATCCAGATACTAGGGGGTCTCAAAATGCACTCCGGAGGAAGTTCGAAAAGTATTGTTTGCACTTCTTGTTTTGGCAACCGTGCAGTGTCATTCGTTAATGTATTGCCAGAAGTCGAGCAATGATTTACCACCATCAACCCAAACAGCGAGTCTACTAATACATGTCAGTCGTTATCGGGGAAGACGTGCATCTCTGCAGTTATTTATTTAGAGGTCGTGTGTGTAAAGAAGGTCAACATCTGACGGGCCATACGCCAAACATAGCCTACCTCGCGACAGCTAAGTCGATGGCCGTTGTCGACTTGCATACCATATGCGGTACATGATGGCGATGCCGCCAGACGGGTCCTGTGGAGGGGCGTTTTGCAGATCCAGTTCCTATTGACAGTAGCATACCAGCTGGACTGGACATCTGATGTGGGAGTAGAATCGTGCACTGCTCGCCACACTGCTTTCCATGTTCGTCTTCTATCGCATTCGGCGATTACGTTGAGGGTTACACCAGTCTGAACCTCAAAATGCGTCGAAGGGTAAGCGTGCTGCTAAGATAGCTGTATTTGAGTAAAAGGTGTCTCTAGCAGAAAAAGAGCGCTGGACGTCAGATGAATTGCACTGGGGCAACGAGCGAACTTGGGACAAGAGCCCTCATGAATGTGTTGGAAAGGCAAGTTGGAGTACGTTGGAGTACGTCGCCATATCTTGATGTGCTTACAATCACGGCTGCCGCTAAAAGCTGTAAGTGGCAGAGATTGAGGCCTCCTGTTTTCTTTGGGACGGTAAGGAACTCGTTGCTAACTCGATATAACACGTCTTGGCTCACGAAGGAGCCTAATGCGGCCATTGTCGATTGTACGGGGAAGGGCTGCACAAGGGCCGGGATCCAAAAGGTTCAAATGTTTGTTAAGCTTATGAGTCTTAACTTCGGGGTCATCAGTCCTTAAGCTTAGAAACTACTTATAGACTAATTTATACTAAATACAACACAAAAATCCATGCGCGATGGAGGATTCGAACCCCGACGGGGAACGGCCTCGAGCATGGGAGCATAGCGCCTCAGTGCGCTCGGCCATTCCTCCGCGGCGGCGGGATCCGGGACGCTGCTTAAACATTAACATACCGAGTGCCTTGTGGCATGTTTAGGGCTCTAAGGGGGTGATCAAGGAGATCCACGCGGATACGGCGTAAAAAGAGCCGAATGTTAAGGGTAACAGATCGCCGCATGTCGGCTGTGAAATGAATGATCAAGCAACTTACAGTGTCGTGGATCAGCAGGGCAGCGACTTTTGCTTCAGACTTTCTGCATCCTATAGGCACCGGGCGTCAATTGCAAATGTTGAGGACGCTACCTGACGCAGCGCTGTAGGATTCACCCACACCAGTGCAATCTGAAAGTAGTTGCCGTTTATCAAGAGGAGGACCAGGTCGTTCGATTAGGCCGTGCAACAGAAGGTATGGCCGTCAAAAGACTTTGGCAAATGCCACATAGGAGCGGAAGCGTACAGGATTGTTGAGAGAGGGCATCCTCGCCGCACTGACCGTTGCACCGTTGTTGGTGGTGTTAGTCGACCTCTATATAGAGTCCGAAATGTCGCACCTCGGAGCAGGCGCATTATTACCTCCACTTTGCAGCCTGGGAATCTCATACTTCGCATCACCGCTGCCATATAGGTGTGGTCTGTCGAAGGCGTCTCTCCAATCAAAGAAGGCCAAGACCTTTCCTGTGTGCCTTTTCTGCAGTGCGATGATATCTGGCTGTTGACATAACTCAATGGGTATGTTGTGTTCGCTTCCTAAAGAGACCTGATCTTGGGATATCACGTAGCAGGCGACCACTCTGAGATGTGTCGCCCAAGTCCGGGTAAGGATCTTCATGTCGCAATGCAGAAGTGACAGTAGACCGTAGTCTGTGAGGCGAGTTCCACCATTTGCCTCTGTGTTTTCAACTCACACCTGCGATGTCAATATGCACGGCGGTGAGTAACACGATCCGATTGTTTACATCAGTTCGGGGGAACTTATTCAATGAGATGGCCGAAGGAAATAGGTATATATGTAAAAAAAAAAAAAAAAAAAAAAAAAAAAAAAAAACAACACACACACACACACAAACAAATCTATAGTTTTGATCTACTAACAAGATTATTGACAACTTATTCCGTCCCCTTTTCTTACTTGTGTTGATCTTTACCTCATACCCTCCTTTCACGACATTCGCCATTCCATTCAAATGTTCTTCCAGGTTTTTTGCTTTGAGGAAATTATTTTACGAAACGATACAATAATTGAGGGGGAATTGGAAAATAAATTTTCCCTTTCGACTGTGGGCAGAATTGTGTACGATAGGAAAAAGATAAATAAATAGGATGAGACATTAAAGATAAGACACTTCTTAATTTTCTACACAATTTCCAACAACATTGAGACAGTTTTCAAACCGATTTATTAGCTTCAAAAAGCCGTCCAGCAAACGTGGGGGGATGGAACGTAGGTCCACCATTACACGCCCGAATCGAAGGCCGCATCCATGACGTGGAAAAATCCGTCAACATCTGTTCGAAAGAAGTTAAAAACTGCAGGTAAAGTGCTACTCACCATTTTTTGCGACGCCCAAGGAGTTTTGTTGCTGTACTTTTTGGAGGATGCAACCATCAATGCTGTGCGGTACTGTGCCGCTCTGTCGAAATAGGAATATGTGATTCGGACAAAGTGCCCTGGCGTTCTCAGATCTGGCATTCTGCTGTTGAATGACAAAGTGAGACCATACTCGGCGATGGCAACGCAAAACCATGTTGCAACTCTTGGTTGGAATCGCCTACACCATCCGCCATACATTCCTGATCTCCCAACAAGTGATTTCCATCTGTTTTCAGCTTTGAAGAAGACTCTCGGCGGAAGGCGCTTAGGAAGCAATACTGATGTCAAACAAACCGTTCAACGCTTCTTCCGTGTGCAAGGCCCTAATTTCTTCCTGCAAGGCTTTGTGAAGCTAATAAACCAAAATGACAGATGTCTCAATGAACTTGTAAATTGGGTAGAAAAATAGAGATATGTCTTCTCTTTAGTGTCTCATTCTATTTTTTTTCCTTTCATACGCAACTCTGACCACAGTCGACTGGGTAAATTTATTTTCCAACTCCCCCTGGTAGATGGTAAATGAAGGTGTTTTTATTTCGACAGTAAAATCAATTCTAATGGCTGGAATAAAGAAGATATAATCATTAGATTGGCATTTCAAGGTCAGAATTTCTCAAGAAGAAAAATTTGTTAACATCGAATTTCAATTTTTGTGTGAGGTAATCTTTTGTAACGGAATGCTGTGAAGCCTGGTGTGATAGTGAAATGTAGGTGATAAACCGTCAGACAAGAAGAGGTTAAAATGATTTTGAGTTTGGGTGGTTCACAGAATCGTACCTAGTGAGGAGGTTCTGAACACAATGTTTGAGAAAAGGAATTTCTGGAGCATCTTGACTAAAAAAGGGTGTTCATTGGTAAGATACTTTCTGACAAGAAAGTACATGGGCTCGAACAAACATATCTGTATGAACGTTTGGTTACAGGATTTCTACGTTCTCCTCAATGTGCTGGTGGGTGTCGTTTTTCTGCAAAGCTCTGCAACCATGCTCTAGATAGCACTGTAGATGTAATTGTAGACGCCATACATAATGCAGATATCTTAACTATAACTTATGTAATAATCATCGTACATGTTCTCTAGTGAATTGTCATAAGCCGTGATGATAGTTGCAACTTTAACCTTCTTCCTGAAAGACTGTTGGTATTCACTGCCACTGCTTCCATCGCCTTTTCCCGCACTTACCGTAGCACTACCGCTTGCAATGAGTTGTTCGTCATTATCATCCCTATTATCATTATTATTAGTTTGTAATAACAGTATCTAACTTATGTTCATATTTCTGTACCATAACAGATACGAGGAAACATGCAAATGATTCATCTTCTACACTAATACCGTCTTCACAAAGAATGGTTCTTTGTAACTTCATCCCAACTAATCGCAATACATTAACACGATTGAGTAGCAATCGCCGCCCCATCTCAAGCTTCACCACACAAATAACATCACAAAACGCCACTTCGGAGGCACACTGCACCGTCCCTACTAGCGAACCGACAGGTCAAAGTGCAAAGCGGCATGGCACACGCAGAGGCCTCTAACGGACGACTGCAGAGTTTTGCAGATGCGGGAGTATCACTATTGCAATAAGGGAACTTTAAATTATCTCTCATACGGTTTTCGTGTATATGTGTTTGTTCGAGCCCAAGTACTTTCCTTGTGAGACAACATGGAATCGTCAGTTGAAGTGTGTCTGTGTATGTGTATGTGGGTCGCATTTCTTTTTCAGGGATGGAGAGGCTTGCACAGGATAAAGAGCTGCATCAGGCCAGTATTAGAAATAAGACGACAATATCAACTATCCGGAGTGTCAGCTAGTGTAATGACCACATAATACAAATTGTAACAAGATCAGCTTCTTGACTGAGATTGATAGGAAATGTTTAAAAAAATGTTCAAATGTTTGATAAGCTTAAGGGACTTAACTGCGGGGTCATCAGTCCCTAAACTTACAAACTACTCATCAACTAGCTTATCCTAAGGACGGCACAAATATCCATGCCCGAGGGGGGGATTCGAACCCCTGACCGTAGTGGCCGTGCAGACCGTGACTGAAGCGCCTCAGTCTCCTCGGCCACCGCGGCCGGCAAATGTTTAAATGTTTAAACAAACGGTACTCGTCTACTAAAGAGTGGCCTACAACGCACTATTACGACCGTTTGTTATTTAGTACCTATCATTAATCGAGCACTGATAGAAGAGAGATAAATAGGGAGAGAGAGAGAGAGAGAGAGAGAGAGAAAGTGAAGAAGGGTTTCTTCACAAGCTCGAGTAGTCGGCGGTTCTAGACACACTCGAAAGCTCCAGTGGCAATTTATTTTACGAGACGCTTTGTTTTCACAGATAGGTCTACTATTGAAAATTTGACATAGCCGGAAACACATTTCTTCCTGTTACCTAGATATTGCAAATAGACCACACCGGAAAAATTCTAGTAATTAGGGCTGATACAAAAGCTTACTGGCAAACTTTATATACGCGCCATTCCGCACTTCTCTCACTTTTTATTAGGTCTTGAGCCCTATGGGTAACAAGTGAAACAGAATTCCAATACTTCGAAGACCGATAGCTCACGACCGTACATAAAGCTAGTTGGAAGATTTGCTGCCAAACTTTTTCTATCAAAAGTTTACGAAGGAAACAACAGTCAGGGGCGGCAGGCGTATGTACGATTCTTCTTACTCTTACCAAATACTTCTTTTCTACCGAGGCCTCGACTTCTGCGCAACTGAGTTTCATGATATTGAAACTTTAAACTTAATGTTCAGTTGAAGAATATGATTAAACCTTTTACGGTATTACGAGGATAAATTATAAAGATTATTGAAAACTCAAGGAATTTGGAGAGCAAGTACATAATTGAAGTGTTTTTGAGATTCATTAAAAGTTATGAGAAAGATTAATACTACCTGTGGCATCGCAAACTAAATGGAAAGTTGCTAGCGGATGTCAGAAAGTTGAGGAATAAAATAATGATACGTTCATCTCAAATGTCTCTCTCTATTGCAGTCCTTAGCAGAAGATCCGTTCATCTCATATGTTTGTCTCTGTTGCAGTCCTTAGCACAACCTTAGTGAATGACTATCTCACAATCATTGAAAGCAAATTGCATTGTATGACTAACTTATTGCTAATAAAAACTGCCATGTTTCAGAACGATAATGCATAAACACACTCACTTCACAGATAAAATTTTAAATGCTTTGAATCTTCACAGATGAAATATTAAATGCTTTGAATAACCGGACGTCACGCATTAGGATTATTTGTGAACTCTCAAAGGCTTTTGATTGGGT
The DNA here is from genome assembly GCA_026315105.1 of Locusta migratoria. Classification (NCBI taxonomy): domain Eukaryota; kingdom Metazoa; phylum Arthropoda; class Insecta; order Orthoptera; family Acrididae; genus Locusta; species Locusta migratoria. Next base: position 272,076,640 of record CM048744.1, on the reverse strand, counting down.
AAATCATGGGATTCTTCTAATTAAGTGTAAGTATTGTGATATGAGTGGGACAGTGCACAAATGTTTTAATCATACTTAACTGGAAGAGTGCAGAAAGTTGAAATAACCAGTTCACATGATACGGAAGAAACAATTAATTCCTCAAAGTGGGGGGAAATCAAAAATGGGGTTTCACAAGGTAAGGTCTTGGGTCATTTGCTGTTCTTCATATACATTAATGACTTGCCATTCTATAGTCATGAAGATGCTAAGCTGGCTCTTTTTGCTGATGATACAAGTATAGCTATCACACCTGACAAACAGGAATTAACTGATGAAATTGTAAATGATATCTTCCAGAAAATTATTAAGTGGTTCTCTACAAATGGACTCTCATTAAACTTTCATAAAATCCAGATATACAGTTTCATACAGTAAATGGCATGACACCGTTAATAAATATAGACTTTCAACAGAAATCTCTAGCTAAGGTAGAATTTTTAAAATTTTTACGTGTTTGCATTGTCGAGGGATTGAATTGAAGATCTACTAAAACGCTTGAGTTCACCTACTTATGCTACCAAGTTCATTGCAAAATTTGGATATATACATCTCAGTAACTTAGCTTACTATGCCTATTTTCATTCACTGCTTTCATGTGGCATCATATTCTGGGGCAATTCAACATTGAGTAAAAAGTATTCATTCTGCAAAAGCGTGTAATCAGAATAATTGTTTGAGCCCATCCAATATCATCCTGTAGACGTTTATTTAAGGATATAGGGATCGTCACTGTAGTTTCACAAAATATATATTCATTCATGAAATTTGTAATTAATAATCCGACCTAATTCAAAAGTAATATCAGTGTGCATAGCTATAACACTAGGAGAAAGGGTAATATTCACTATTCTAGGTTAAATCTAACTTTGGCAAAAAAAGCGGTGAATTATTCTGCCACAAAAGCCTTCGGTCAGTTAACAAGCAGTATCAAGAGTCCGACAGATAGGCAGATAGTATTCAAAAGAAATTAAAAGTGTTTCTGAAAGGCAAGTCTTTCTACACTTTAGATGAATTTTTAGATAAGACTTAGTAATTTCGCAACATAATAATAATACTAATAATAAATAAATAAATACTTAAAATATTGAGTGTCATGCATAAACATCATTTATTAAACTGACACGTTCCATGTCGTTGCGAAAAGTCGTATTTATGATTTATAAAACTAATATTCTAATTTAATTTACACTGCCAAATAGTTTCAAATATGGTTTGTACGACATCAGAAATTTATCAAACACATTCTCTGGACAAGCATAATCTCCTTGTCTCAACAAAACTCAACGTTAATAGGGAGTTTTACAGCAGAGAGTACAGAACATATTTAGAGCACCAATATTGTTGAAATAGTTGTCGTTTATTTTGGTAGAAGAATGGAGGAAATTCTGTTGGAAACTGTAAAGACAAATTATGAACCTGTTCCTGGAAGATTTGCCGCTGTTCTAAAAGCCTATGGTGAGCCAAAGCATTACTAAAAGTAAATATTGTTTCCAAGTTATTTTGTGCACTCATTTTAATAGTTTTAGGACTATAGTCAAGGCAAGGGAGCACAAACATATCCGTGATGTACGTTTATCGACGTCTACTTTTGTATGGAATATGGAAGACACTGTGGGGAATTTACAGGCGTACGCAAGTAATTTAAGGCTTATAGTAGTCTTTATTGAGAACTATCTACTTCATGACCGGAAAAAGCTTTCAAAGAGTATTTGAACCACATTACATGTGTGAAACGTGACCTAATAGTAGCGCGATTTTAACGTCACAAACCAGCGTCCTGCTTTTACAAGTGCCACAGGTGTGAAATGCATTTAATGAGCTAAACCAAATTATAAAAACAGACATTTCAGTGTATTGGTACCTATTACATGTTTTGAATTACAGAATCAGACTGAATGTCTGAAGTGAAAATCAAACAAAAAGTTAGGGTCGTCACTGAGCATTTCGGAGACTGGAAATTACTTGTTCACATTAAATGAGAGAGAGAGAGAGACAGAGAGAGAGGGAGAGAGAGGCTAATCGAGGATACAAGTGTAGTTGAGGGCTAATTCTACAATGAAAATAAAATGGGGGTGAAAGTGACACACAGGCAGACGAATGGATAGTAGATAGATAAACGAAGTGCTTTTCTATATTATAATATATTGTAAAAGTCCAGAACGTGAACGCAATACAGAATGGGTAAATTACATCAGAAAAACTGGAAAAGCAGGCTGAATCCCTTTTGCTGAAGATAGTAATGCAAAGAAACCTAAGGAGGAGTTCTTTATCTAGCGCCAAATGTGAGATGGATGGTAAACAATGATGTTGTCGTTGTCGTAATAGTAGTAGTAGTTGTTGTTGTTGTTGTTGTTGTCGTAGTTGATGATGATGACGGTGACATGATTTGCAGTAGTGTCTGGTAATCTTCTAACAAATCTCTCTTGATGTCCTTCGTTGTATATGTTCTTCAACGGACAAATACCAGCCGGACGCGGTGGCCAAGGGGACTGAGGCGCTCTAGTCACGGTCCGCACGGCCACTACGGTCGGGGGTTCTAAAACCCTATGGTGAGCCAAAGCATTAGCATGGATATTTCTGCCGTCATTATTATTAGTTAGTTCATAAGTAGTTTGTAAGTCTAGGGACTGATGACGCCGTAGTTAAGTTCCATAAGCTATACAAACATTTGAACATTTGAACAAATACCATATGTGAATCTAAAATTTGTCAATTGTTCATATTTACTGAGATATTTCTTTTTGCTTAAACCGCTTTTCTGTTAAGTACACCAATTTGCTGCAATTCAGAGAGCTAATACTGTGTGCAAGCTGTAAAATTTTTGATATTACTCATTATGCCTGCAATAAGGGAAAGCTTTCTGGAGCCTGCCTATTTGCTAGTTTTTCTGTTGTACATGTCCCAAAATATTCGTGTTTTAAACTTGCAGATATGGCAGATAACTGTTAGTCCACGTGGTATTTTAACATTTTGATAGAAAATAGGTTTTAAGCTACAGCCTTTATCACCTTTACATGCACATTTTAAATTATTTTTGAGCAAAGGGCAAAAGATTGGTGCACTTCGCATATGCTATAGACTTGCAATATTCCAAGAAAAATCGAGAGAATTTTGATGGTAACATTACCTGTGATTTGGAGGGGTAGCCTCTGTTATTTCAAATGTCCACGGGATGCTGGGCACAGCAAACTTATTATAATCGCCGGACTTTTTCAGATTCTTTTAGTATCAGTTTATCTCACAAAGGGACCATTATAATAAAAAGACTGATAATGCATAATGCCCTACATTACAGATATGTAACTAGGAAACTTTCCATTTCCTTTGAAAAATAAATCAATATAAAAAATGTTTGGGAAATGCAGTCAATACTATCACATTATCCGACACTTTCCCACAGCAAAGAGATATGAAATCTACCAAACCCAAAAAATACGAGATATTAGGATCATTAACACTTTTCTTAGACCAACAATGTTGCTGCTTAGTAAGCTTCTATCAGTTTCTTACAGAAACGGGATGTGTGACGGCACTAAAAAGTAATGTTTCATCGCGTGACCTTATAGATGACCTCTCCATATAAGCGAAATCTTCTTTTCCCACATATTTACGTACTTTTGCAGCCTTCCATGCACCATCCACCCATTCGTGTTTATCGATTTTGATCTCTTTGTCTGTCTTATGTTTTAGAAGTCTCATTACCTTCCTCGTGCTTCATTTGCTGTGTTTTTATATATTTTTTGTCTGCAAATTATGAGAAATGTATTCACAATTGTGAATATGAATCAGCATCACCGAACTCAAACCCAAATTTTCTCCATATCGCGCGTGATTGTGTTAACTATTACATAATCCTTGCCCGTCTCCAGAATTGACTCCGATGACACACATTACATTATGTAATTCACGCCCAGATAGACACTTTTATGAAAAATTACGAATATCATGCTTCAACAAATACGAATTACAGTGTCTGTGTTTTTTCGATGTAAGCAATGCTAATAAAGTCTTTCAGACACGCATGAACGTATGTATTCATCGCTCATTGCGTATCCAAACATGGAGATATATAAACACTCACAGGACTGAGCCACGTCGGCATCCGCTACAAAAATCAACAGGTGCTTATCGAAGACTGTAGACTGGATAATGACTTTACAGTAGCAGGTTATTACGATTTAAGTGAGTTTGAACGTGATGTTATAGTTAGAGCACGAGAGATGGGATGCAGCATCTGTCGTGAATCTCGGGAATCCGGTAAATCATAAAATCTTCGACATAGCTGCGATCGGAATGAGGTCCTGTAAGAACGGGACCACCGATGACTCAGGATCATCGTTCAAAGAGACAGACGTGAAATCCTTGCGCAAATTGTTGCATATTTGAATGCTAGAACATCAGCAAGTGTCAGTGTGAAACCGTTCAATGAAACATCAATGATATGGGCTTTCGGAAACGAAGGCCCAGTCGTGTTGCCCTTCATAGTTGCCTAGGAAAAAGCTTTACGCCTCGCCTGGGTTGTCAACATCGATATTGGACTGTTGATGACTGGAAACATGTCACCTGATCTGAGCTGGTTTGTTTACAATTGTATCGAGCGGATGAACGTGTATGGGTGTGGAAACAACCTCATGAATCTATCAACCCTGCATATCACCAGGGGACTGTTCAAGCTACTAGGGGCTCTGCAATGGTGTGGGCCGTGAGTAGTTGGAGTGATGTGAAGCCCCTGATATGTCTAGATACGACACGTGACACGAAAGTACGCATAGTGGCTGATGACGTGCATTCATTCATGTCCATTGTGCATTACGACGAATTTAGGCAATTCCAGCAGGACAATGCAATACTCCAGACGTACTAGCAATTGCTACAGAGAGGCTTCAGGTACACTCTCCTTAGTTTAAACACCTCACCAGACATGAACAGCACCTCATGGATGCCTCGCAACATCCTGTTCAGAAGAGATCTACACCCCGTCGTACGTACTCTTACAAATTTATGAACGTTATCCGAGTCGATGCTACGCCGTGTTGAGGCAATTCTGCACTCTCGCGGGAGCCTTGCATGATATTAAACAGTTGTACTACTTTCTTTGGCTCCTTAGTATATAATGAATCAGATACATTCATCTCCAGATCTCTTCTATGTCTACAGTGTCATTCCATTGTCATTAAACCAAACACGAAAAAGACTGAATTATTCTCTGTAAAAAAATTCTACAAGTAAGCTCCCTGTATCATTGAAAAGTCAACGTTCATCTCATACTTCCTGTTTCTCTTTACCCACTCTTCACTCCCGGTACTTCAAGATAAATATGTTTTCTAATGCTTCACCTATCGAGTAATTTCTTTCATTTTATCTTTTTGCCAATATCTTTTCTCGTTGCGGAGATAGCTATTGTATAAGAATGTACATATGGGATGATTGGTGGCTTTATAACTGTATTACTCGTATTCCTATCTTTATATTCATAATGGGAAGGACTGCCACATTAGCACTATTTAATTTTGTAATTATAGCCTTGTACACACAAAACGAGCAGTTTCTCATTTCGAATTTGCCTACAGTTTACGAAATCAACTTCCTACCCTGCGATCTATATATGCCCATTTATCTTAATTTCGATGAACATTTCCTCTTGAGCAGTAATCGCCATGAGATTCAACTGAAAGATTGTTTTACCTATGAAATATTTTATCCAGAATGATGCACTCATGATTTATCTATGCGGTAGGCGCACATGCCTACGAGATAAATAATGTCGGCGTTTCCCTCGCGATTTCACCCAGTTCATGCATATTGTGGTTTTTCCTATAATGTTTACAGGAATTTAGTGGCAACAAACTGTCAATGTATTCTATAATAATTTGAATTAATAAAGTAATAAACACTTCCTCTACAGAAGATGTAAATATATTGCCTTTTTTATTTCCTGGTAGCAACACATCTGACAAGGAGTCAACATGGGAATCGGAGTTTAAAAATTGTTTTTATTTATGTTACGTGATTTTCAGAATTTAAATAACAATCAACCAAAGCCATTCGACCCAACTCTAAAAAACTCTCAAGAAAATCGAGTTTGAAGTTTTGCAAGAGTCCGTAGGTACTAATAATTTAATTAGTTGCATGATCTGTGGTTTAGCTCAGGTGGTAGCGTACTTGCCTTACAACCCTAAGATCGGTGGTTCGAAACGAGCTGTGCCAATTTTTTTTCTTTTAAAATTCAGTTGTATAAAACATTTTGGGATCTCTAATGCCAGGTGTCGTGTCAGTTTTTGTTTATATGTATGTAAACGAGCTTAACACCTTGACGTCACCTAAAATGATAGATAAGCACATTAGCTGCTTGGAAAGCCATTAGTAGCTAGAGAGATGACTTCACAAAAACATCGTCGTAGGTCTTCATAAACTGAACAATCAAAGACTACCGTCGTCCACTAATAGTGAAGCCATTACTGTAAAAAGAATGTAACTTGTTTTTTTTATCGAAACCATAATTATTAACGATATTTTATAAAATATACAAATTTACGATTTAGAAATAAATAAACCAAAAAGTTAATTTTTCGTAAAAATTACCGTTAGATATAAAATTGTGTAAGTATTCGAACACAACGAAATATAAAATAAAGAAACCTGTCAAGGCAGGATTCGAACCAGCAATCCCGTAGTTTCAAGGCCAGAACACTCTTTCCTGGTTGTTCGTTGGATATTTAGCTCAGCTGAGCCGCGGCGCCCGACTAAGCTGAGCTAAACCTGCACAAGCTGTAGTTATTGGTACTTAAATTACTTGTAAAAATTGAAAATAGATTTTCTCCAAAAGTTTTGAGACTTGCGTCGAATAGTTTTAGCTTATTGTTATTTAAGATCTGAACTTCACGTAACATAAAGATTGAGAAATTCTCAAATCCGATACCCATGTGTAAGTCGGTATAAAAGAAGGTTGCTTTTACTTACACGATTAATAGCGGAGTAACTCTAATTCCTAGTGGCGTAATGATGGGCCTTTTTATTTTAGTAATAAAACATAGCTATGGCTATGGGGATGCACTGCTTAAAAATCACATTTTTCAGTTTTATGTATAGTAGAAGAGTTTCGGTGAGACAGATAAGTAGCACGGTGTAATGGTAACGGTAGTGCACATTATCTGAAATTTATATCTGAGAATGTAAATTACAACTTCATGGCGCAGTTTAACTTGCAAGTGTACCTACGTTGAAACTAATGTATTTAGAGATACTAAGTCCTTAAGGCGCTAGCGTGCTACACAGGCCGTCGACTTTTATCTAGGTACTAGGGACAATGCTTCCTGTGCTCCGTGCTCTGGTTTCTTTTTTCTTTTTTTTTTTTTTCTTTTTTTATCTTACTCTGCTCTTACTACGCTGAGTGTTCCTCTGGGATCGTTTAGTTTCAGGGCAGCGTCGAGGCGGAAGAGGGGAAGGACTTAGGTCCACTGAACTCAGAGGAATATCTTGAAGTGCAGACACTGGCAAAATAACTGAAAACACTTACAGCACCATCTCGGAACACGAGGTAGGTCACGGAACTGTTGACGTCCGATCCTGGCAGAGTTCCGCCGCTTTATCGCGTAATCTGACGACCCTTATTACTGGTATCTGGAGCACCTCCAGCGACGTCGCTGTTGCTCTGCGGCCATTGATGCCGTTAGTCGCCCAGTCCCAGCCATCAGCGTGTGACCTTTCCCCGATGTGAAGTGCCGTTTCCAGTGGAGTGCTGCGTCTGCCGAATCTCGACATCAATAGCACAGAAATGCTCTCGAGTTCCAGCTCTGTCTTTAATGAAATTTTTTTCTTCGCAAAATCCTTTGCAAGATGTCATCTGGCACAATGCGGGGCGTACTGCGAGTTGTGTTTTATGAGCTTACATGAATATCCTGTGGCGCTATAAACCGATAACTACAAATGTCCTGTTTCACGTATGTAAACTACTTGCGACTCTATAAAGACGAGTACTACTGGTTGAGAGTGACGCTAACGGTGAAAATAGCAAGTAGCAAGATTAAATTTGAGTTCTTACGGATGAAAATTCAGAACCGAAATGAAATTACAAAAACTCGCCAATTTCGTTGATTAAATTTATTTTGTTTCTTAACTGATGATACTACCAGACGGCTGTCCGCCTCCTTACTCTAGTGGACTGCATGGTGGGTTCAATTCTCGGCCACGTAGTAGATTTTCTCTGTTCGGGGACTGGCCTTTGTGTTGTCCTCAGCATTACATCATCATTGATACGCAAGTTGCCGAAGTGCTGTAAGCTACAAAGACTTCTACCAAGCAGGCTGAACATCACCCTACATGTGGTCTTAACGGTCATAAATGCCACAGGATCAGCATAATCATTATTACACTGTTTACAAACCGTACAGATCATATGAAACTTTAAAAAAGACTTCTTGCCGTTGCGATCCGACCGTAGGAAAATCTTGATGTAAATTCTCTTTTTAAATAATGTGTATTTAGTTCTGATATCGAAATCATATTCAGTTTAAAAATGATGTTATTACCTCAGTTATAATTGGCCAGTTAAACGTTCATTTATCTTACGTCACTGTTCTTGTGGCTCTGCTTAAAACGTCTTTAGTTTAAGTAATCAGAAATGTGTTATTCTGCACGGCTGCAGAACTTCCCGGCGATTTTTAAGATTAAATGTTGATTTGAAGTGGTTTACTAGGTGTAATTAATATTATGTATCACATAATTATTACGGACAGTCAAGAGAAATTCCTCGTTGTTCCTCTGTTTGCGGTAAAAAGCGAAGTGAAGATTTTTATGATGCTTGTATTCGCAAAGAATGAGGAAATACAGAAACCTTGGGCGATGACAGTTAACCGCCAAAGCTGGAACTGTACAGGCGACTTACGGAAACCAACGAATTTTTCCTGTCTGTGTGAAATAAATATTTTCTGCTCCCCCCCCCCCTTCCCACTGCCCCGCCCAATGCAAGAAATGTATTAACGAAAATCAGTAATAGAACTGTAGTTTCTGCGTGGCGTAGTGGTTGCTTACTGAATTCGTAATCTGAAAAATTGGAATCGGATAAGCGGTAAGGCATATTAGAGTCCGAGTAGTTAAATGTTGTTAAAAAATATTTTGTAGCCTTCTCTTAGTTAAAGGTTTCGGTTTTTGACATGTCGTGATACAAGGTATATTTTAACATGGCTATTACGGCACCTCCCCTTTGGCTCTGTATTGTTGGATATTCACAATCCTATAATTCGTTACGGGAGGCGGGACTATTGACTGTTTATAGATATTCAGTTACGTATATTTAGTCTGTTTCTGCTGTTTTAGTAGATATAGTATTGGTATTTTTCCGATTTTCTGTGATACTATGTTCCGAAAAGCATGTAGAGAATGACGCTTTGGTATTTACCAGTGAAGGAAAACGTTATAAGATCGCCAGGAGCACATTTAAAATGCATTATATTTGGGCGGAAAGCGATAATATTGTAATAATTTCAGTGAAGGATGCACACACAAAAAATTCGGAAATAGCATAATTTTCTTTAAGACAAATTATACGAAATACTTTCTTTATTAATCAACTTCCAACTGTCGAAGCTACCAGAACAATCTAAAATATGGTATTAACATTCAACATAGAAACTGTTTTACAAGAGTGTTTTGCAGTTTATTAGGTCATAGATGAATGGCATTTCTTTAACCATATACTGATTAGTGTGGTAGAAGATATGCTTTGGGCACATGGGTGGAATTGATACTTTATTTCAATCGTTAAGTGGCTGCATGTCTGCCTGGGTCGCTATGTAAGAACACGCCCTTGTCGTAGCTTGGTAAAAACATGGCGGACACCGGACGGTTGGCCACTCTCTCCCTATAAAGGCTCTCTCGTTAAAATGTGCATTTACTGCCATCTAGCGGATAGGTTATACTTACGAACAAAACATGGAGTTCAGATTTAGGTATATCAGTCTACACTTGTTTTCCGAAACACTACAGTCAGGTACACGTGCAAAATATGTCACCATTGAGGAAACCACGAAATCGAGCAGTACCAGATGTCAAGCTATGATATACACAGAAAGTAAATTGGTTCGTTAGGAGTATAATGACAAATTTATTGGTTTATAGTAGCATTTCAACATTTGTGTCAGACAAACATCCTATTGCTTATAGCTTAAAATCGTATTAAATGTTACAAGATGGCTTTGCAATTGAAATATCATATTTAATAGCAGTGTTTTCATTTCTAGTTCGTTCCAGAAGGACGGACTGTTATGTAGAGAGTAGGGATGCAATTCGTGTGAAATCAATGTTGAAAATTTGAAGGATCTATTGTGGATGTAATAAACTATCTTTTAAACCAGAAGTAACCGAAAAGATATTCAGGAACATTTGGGTTAAATTACTATTTAAAAATGAATGATTGTTAGTATGTATACCTGTTCGTATTTTATGCGCTACCGCACCGTTCATCCAATTGCCATGAAACATTGCTCGAACTTCAGCGAAGATAATAGGCATAATTATAACACTGTACGATATATAGTTAAGGTGATATCATAAACAACGAAATTAGCGAGAAACTGCTGCATCACACGACAATGTTGCGCATTTCCTTCTAAACAATTGGACATTTTCCACCAAATTTGGAGCACATATTACTAAAATGTTCAAATGTTTGTATAGCTGATGGGACTTAACTACGGGGTCATCAGTCCCTAAACTTACAAACTACTTACAAACTGGCTAATCCTAAGGACGGCACAAATATCCATGCCCGAGGGGGGGACTCGAACCCCCGACCGTAGTGGCTGTGCAGACCCTAACTGGAGCGCCTCAGTCCTCTCGGCCACCGCGACCGGCCACATATTACTTACCGTGAGGTAACACTCACTGTTGGGGTAAGAATCACCCACGATTCATATTTCAGGAGATATGAGGTAGGTGGTTCGGATCGGAGTGTCCTTCACCTAAGAACCTCGACAAAATCTACCGTTTTGTTTCGATCTTGATGATATTTTGCACACTTGATCTTCAAAACAAGAGGAGGGTGACTGTTCAAATAAAATTTCGTATTTTTGCGTGAAGAAGGGTACTACAACTAGGGACCTCGACAAATCTACAGTTGTAATCCGATCTTGATGATATTTTGCACACTTGATCTTCAGAACAACAGGAAGGTCACTGCCTTCATAATACCGCATGGGAAAGGCCGAACGGTCTGTGGCGCCATCTTCCTGATTACGCTGCCGCTCCTATCGCAGGTTCGAGTCGTGTCTTAGACATGGGAGTATGTTTTGTCCTTAGCATAATTTAGATTGAATAGTTTGTAAGTCTAGGGACCCACGATCGCAGCAGTTTATTCCCTTAGGTTTGAAAACATTTCAACATTTTTTTACTTACATCAATTTTCATACGGTGCATGACAGAGCGTGCGGGGTAATACAGACTTCAGCGTCATGTGACCAATCACCGTTTTAGAGCTCACCATGATAGTTGGCATGATAGGTGTGATTTGTCATAGACAGTGGGTGTAGAAGATAGGCAGAGAGACTAGAAGATGGATAGAGAGAGGAGAGTTGTTGCAAGTTTGCGCCACTGCGTATGTGGTAACACGAAGCTCGGTATAATGTGCAGAACAGTTGTACGTAACTCCTGCACGTTATATGTTTTGTTCTGTGACGGTCAACATAAATGAGTGATGAAATGCGTTATCTGTCACACTTCCGAGGAGGTCAACTCAATAGAGCTTTTGGGACAAAATCGGCTGCTTTGTGTGACGTTTCACAGGAGACAGTATCCTCGGTAATGGTAGTGCCACCAAAATACGCCAAAAACATCTTTGATGAAGAGCACTACTGGCGAATCACAAAGTTAACGGAAAACAAACGACGAGCATTAAGATCGAATATGGCCATAAGCATAAATCTACAGCAGCAACGGTGACTGCACAATTCAACACACACTTCAGTAATACTGTTACATAAGAAAATAAAAATAAAAATATATATGGATAGACTTTAACATTCATGCAATTGCTAATCCATTGATAATGGTTACCTACACAAAGCTGCGAAGAAAATGGTTCCACCATTATAGAACTTGGATACTTGATGACTGGAAATATGTGGTATGGTACAATGAAGCGTCGTTTCCATTTATTCTTATAAATAACCGAGATATTTTTTTTATTTTTTTTATTTTTTTATTTTTTTAACGAAAAACCATAAATGGAGATTGCTATACGATGTGCCTGCTTCCTGCAGTGAAGCATGCGGTGGTGTCATGATTTTGGTATATGTATCTTGATTTTTAACTGTTATTATAATTACCATCAGTTGTCTGATAACTGTGAATGAATATGTTATCATCTCTCTCTCTCACACACACACACACACACACACACACGTTTGTAAATTTATCGAACCAAACTGCGTGGTCATCAGTCCGTAGCTTAAAAACTACTTAAACCTAGGTAAACTAACCTAATGACAAAACACACGCACACACACACACACACACACACACACACACATATGCCCCACGGAGGACTCGAACCTCCGACGGCGAGCAACCGTGTGCTCCGCAGCGAGGCGCCTTAGACCGCTCGGCTACCCCACCGCGGCTACCTGATCATCCTCGAGATGTGTACTGAGACTAACATAGTGCTAACAAGCACTGCCATTTTACAATACGTTAATTCACCTCAGTGTCCGAGGGGACTGAGGCGCTCCAGTCACGGACTGCACGGCCATTACGGCCGGGGGTTCGAATCCCCCCTCAAGCATGGATATTTGTGCCGTCCTTAGGATTAGCTGGTTCATAAGTAGTTTGTAAGTTTAGGGACTGATGACTCCTTAATTAAGTCCCATAAGCTATACAAACATTTGAAACTTTTGAATTCACCCCAATGCACAGGGAAAAAAGGTCAGGCGTACTTTGTACATTGTGCATTATCCATAATGTCCCCTGTACAGCAAACCCGCCTCGTCTCAATATAGGTGAACCGTTATATGTAGAGTTAGAGCAGAGACTCATCATCAGAATTACAGAGTCAACATTGCTAAAGTAATTGTCGAGTAACCCAATAAATTTCGAGCGTATAACCACACAAATTCAAATTAAAATTTCGGTCGCCTATCGACCGGCTATCTTCAGAGCGATTCCAAGTCTGGACTATGATCTTTAGCAGTAATACCTTCTTTGCCCAGTGTCAGATTTAAAGTATCAGTTCCTTGTAGACAGGAAGACGAGCAGCACGGGAGTGGCCATACGCTTTAACCCCTCCTCCTACAAGAGCGATGAGACGCGAACGCACGTTCCGGATGCGAGGCCTCCCTCGGGCAGGGATGCGTGTGTTGTTCTTAGGTTATTTTAACTTAGCTTAAGAAGTTTGTTAGTCTAGGGACTACCACAGTAGTATGCTCCCATAGAACATTTAGACGGGAAAGCGGCACAGTGTGGGACCGCGCGAATCGGCGGGCGACGCGATGCGAAGCGGGGCGGTGCGTCAGTCCTGACCTACGTGCGCGGCGGCTGATCCCAATACATGGCGAAAATTACTCCTTCGATTTTCTTGCTGTATAAAAAGAAAACTGTATGTGTATGAAACAAAGCTACATGTAAACTTTGCTTTTTAATAAATGTGTTATGTTTTCTTAATTGTAGTAGTAGATATTTTGAAATGTGATGAAAATCGTAAACGAGTAATATATATTCTGCTTAGTAATAAACGTCTAAAAAGGACGTACTTGTAGAACCCGTTATTTAAGGAGAGAGAGAAAAAAATGTATTTTGAATAAAAGCTGTAACAAAACACATGAACAACACTACTTAAATATATGTATGTTAAACGACCTTACTGGCAGTACCACTTATTTTGACAACTTCCAAGCATTTACGGTACGAGATGACGATGGTCGTGTGGCATTTATGGCCGTTAGATCCGCAAATAGGGGGTCGTGTTTAGCCTGCTTGGTGCAAGTCTTTTTATCTGACGCCATTTCGGCGATTTGCGTGTCAATGATGATGGAATAATGATTAGGACAACATCCAGTCACCGAGTGGAGAAAATCTGAGACCCGACCACGAATACCAACCCGTGCCCCCTGTGTGGCAATCCATCACGCTGTCCACTTGATTATCGAGGCTGACGCGGTACGATAATAACCGATTTTATAATATTGGTATTGTTCCAGAACACAGAATGTTCTTAAACGGCATCGATCAAATTTTCAGACATTGTAAGTTCAAATGCCAGGCGCAAACCGCGCTCGCTTCGCCCGAAAATATCAAACAGGTTGATCGCATCGGCTTCACAGGCCTGTTGCGCTCACGCACAGCAAGTTAACTGTTGGCGAAGTGTTCGAAATTTTGGCGCTGTCTTCGCGCCGCGCCGCATTCGAAACAGTTCGCTCACTTACGACGCTGCCTAAGGCGCCTTTCTGCGGAGTGCTCGTCTCCTCTCAGTTGGAGGTTCGAGTCCTCCTTCCGACGTGTGTGTGTGTGTGTGTGTGTGTGTGTGTGTGTGTGTGTGTGTGTTTTGTTCTTTCCATATGTTAGTCTAAGAACTTTACAAGTCTAGTGACTGATGAGCACTGCAGTTTGGTCCCATAGCTTCACAAACGTTTGAACAGGTAGACGCGAACGCCTTCTAGTGGACTCGTTGCTATGAGGGCCAGATGATACGCTGCCGAAATTGAATATTACATGGCTATACGCCCGAGATTTGTTGAATTACCCCTCACGACGTGGAATGTTGAAAATACACATAATTGTCGGCTGTTTAGGCTCAAGAATTGATAACACTGTGTTGGAAACCTGTGGCGGACTAAGGCTGTTGGAGGCCCGGGGCGGTGGCGAAACAAAATGAGGCCCCCGCCGTCCACTGGAAAGTACATGTATTACTATAACAATGTAAAAAAGAATTGGAGGTCCCGCCCAGGACGAGAGAGACTCGGGACAGTCTAAAAAATAGCTTTCAGGATTTGGAAGCCCCAGAACAAGATGCTAGGCAAAAAAAAAAAAAAAAAAAAAAAAAAAAAAAAAAAAAAAAAACTTTGCTTTCGAGGTATTTGGATATTTGGAGGAGCCCCCCCCCCAAGACCGGAGGCCCGGGTGAATGTTTCTTCGATGATTTATAGTTATTGTAAATGTCAATTGGCGCCAACTCCTTACTGATAAATAAATGTATTCTTTATGTTTTTTTTAATATTTTTTATTATGGGACTTGACTACGGGGCCATCAGTCCCTAAACTTACAAACTACTTATGAAATAGCTAAGACTACAGACGGCACAAATATACATGCCCGAGGGGGGTTTCGAACCCCCGACCGTAGTGGCCGACCGTGACTGAAGCGCCTTACTCCCCTCGGTCAACGCGGCCGGCTATTCTTTATGTTAGATGTTCACATTGCATTATGAAACCATAGTGCAGTTGAAATGGACAAGCAAAAGGTTATAAAGATTAAGGAGAAGATTGACTGAATAAGATTGAAGAAATGCAGGGGTGGACTTCGCTGGTTTCTCAACCAATAGCAGTTTAAAACATAGTCAGTAATGTAATATAGTGTAATACCGTACGTCTCTGGCCTTTGGGTATAATACAGATTAGGTTGCAATCAGACCGGAGGCCGGTCGCCGTGAGAAACTGGCGCAGCGCGTGCTTGTCCAGAGTAAACGAGGTGTCTGGCAATCCCCCAGAGGTAGGCACGTGCAGGCAGGCGTCCGCAAACCCAATACCCAGCGGACACGGGAGCCGCCGCCTCGCCTAGCCGCCTCCCCCCAACCCCTCCTTAAACAATCAGCCGCGACCGGATTACCGGTGGCGGTCTGCGCTGCGGCCTTCCAACTATAGCTAGGAAACTGCGCATTGCGAGTGGCCGCAGAGGAGCACGACAGAAGTCTAGGGACTGATGACCATAGTAGATTGGTCCAATAGGTTTACAAAAATTTGAGCATTTCGACATAAGTGAACCACGCAAGGTTGCTACTGTTATACAAGGTGGCGCAGGGGAACGGGAAATTTTGAACGTTACAGTTGGCAGCACTGTAGCGCCGGCAGATGTTCGAAACTTTGCACAATTGGTGTAAACGCGTTTGCCATTTAGTAATAATGGAGAATTCGACTGGTGCGGAAGGGTGCAGTAGCTGCGAGAGCGTTTTACAAAAATGGTGATAGTGCGACTGCCGCGCAGAGAACATTTCGACAGCATTACCAGCTTGGACGTCATGGACGTGTCCCATCTGCGCATGCGATTACAACGTGGGTGCGTAATTTTGAAGAAACAGAATCGTGCTATGGAGTATGAACGCACTAGGATTCAGGTACAGACGTCGATTTACTGGGACTGCGTCGTTAGAGAGGCCATTGAAATTCGCACCCGTGCCGACCTCATAAACCGTGACTGTGGCTATAATCTTAGCAAAGCTTGGGAACCAGCGATATATATTACAAAAATAATATAACATGCAATCTAATACTAATTAAAATTAGTGCCCTTATTGACTAAACATACCT
This sequence comes from Locusta migratoria, assembly GCA_026315105.1. Classification (NCBI taxonomy): domain Eukaryota; kingdom Metazoa; phylum Arthropoda; class Insecta; order Orthoptera; family Acrididae; genus Locusta; species Locusta migratoria. The sequence goes on along the minus strand of CM048744.1, from coordinate 272,060,089 downwards.
ATACATTAAATAAATAAAACTAATATATAAAACGATCTGTTACAGGTAGCCAGACTTAACTTCTTTAAAAACTATACAGATTAGGCTAAGAACTATAAACTGAACTTAATAATATTGAGGCTCTAGTCTAACAAACAGCTAACCAAATCTGCAACGAGATGTACAATTAAATGAAGTAGAATATATATATTAGAAGATAAGGCAAAATATCTGGAGCAAGCAGGTTTGAAATAATGGTAATAGTAATAAGAGCAGGAGAGAACACAGAGATATGATGGCGATAAGTAGATGTCTTGAATGATAGATCATACAGAGGCAGTAGTACACGTGTCCATATGTATAAATAATTTTTGGCATAAAAAAGTTCTACCACCTTATATGACGTATTGTGGATATTGTTTGAGATGCATCTCCGGCACGTGGTAGAATTAAGGTGCCAGTGTTTGGCGGATGGATACAGTAATGCCTATAACGAAATACTTTCATGGACGCCCATAGGTGCAATGGCATGACATCTAAACTTAAAGAAAGTGCTCTTGACAAAATGCTCGTGACAGGTGAAATATAAGGAAAACAATGACAATAATGCCCTGTGGCATGGAGATAAAACGTATGTAACTTGTAATTATTTCTCTCTCTCTTTCTCTCTCCCTCTCTCTCTCTCTCTCTCTCTCTCTCTCTCTCTCTCTCTCTCTCTCTCTCCCCCCTCCCCCCCCTCTCTCTCTCTCTCTCTCTCTCTCTCTCTCTCTCTCTATATATATATATATATATATATATATATATATATATGGGAGACTTGATGTATGACCATATATGTGTATCTATGTGACGTATCTATTGTAGAAAAATTGAACATAAATATTGATAAGAGAAAAATTGTGTATATACTTGTTAGTGTATAAGTCATAATGAGACTTATAACTTCCCTAAAAGAACCAACATGAAATTTAATACTGATTAAATTCCTATTATTCTTTATGAATCATAGTTAAAATAAATAAATAATAAAACCTGCCACTTGTTATCCAAGAAAATACTTATTCTGTATGTAGAACACTTCCGCCAGCAGTGTGGGGGCGAATGTGATGATACATGAGGCAGGAAATATATGGATAAAAAGCAGAGTAGGGGAGATGGATTTTTCTCTAATTTAAGAAAGAAAATCGTAATTAATTAATTAACTTGTGGATTTGCGATATATTTACCGTCAATTAAAAAACCACAGATAATTCATAAAATGATTAACTTAAAAGATAAACTTATGTTTCATAACATCTTATATATTTATCTGAAGTGATGGGAGCAAGACAAATTTGTATATGTTTCATTACTTACAGTACAATAAGGAATCTAGGTTACTGTAGAAATCTAACTTGTGTCTGAAATCCTTTTAGTGATGCCTAAGACACAATTTATTCGGGATTGGCCAGGACCTAAACGCTCTGAGAGTCGCCGAGCCGCGGTGGAGTAGCCGAGCGGTCTAAAGCACCTCTTTGCGGAGCGCGCGGTTGCTCGTCGTGGAGGTTCGAGTCCTCCCTGGGCTATGGGAGTGTGTGTTTGTCCTTAGGTTAGTTTACCTAGGTTTAAGTAGTTTGTAAGCTACGGACTGATGACCACGCACTTTGGTCCGATAGATTTACAGACATTTGAACATTTGAATTTTGAAGAGTCGCCGAAATAGAAAATGTCTGTGATTAACGTAATTTAAAGATTATTAGAGAGCACTTTCAAACAACATTTTCAATCTAAATATTATTAATCTCAAATAATTATGTATATATAATTTTCATTATGTAACAGTATAATGTGTTAATGGATAGAGCGGTGAAGGAGGAGCAGACAGTCAGAGAGAAGGACATCAACGGAGATGCCGGATGAGTACAGAGAGGAAGAGGATAAGGAGTGGAGATGGAGGGGCAGGAGGAGATGCACAGCCAGCAGGACAGAATGTAGAAAACGGTATATATTCTCAAGGGGAATTGTACGTCCCATCTTCCAGTATCGGTACAATGCCTGATATGTATATTTACGAAGAAAAGGACAAGCAAACAATTAGTCAAATAATTGGCGTTACGATGAATAGTAATTTTCTGAGGTAACATGTTTCTTCCTTTTCAGTTAACATAGCTACAGCAACGCAATCCACGATCAACTTTTTATTGTTGTATTTTATCGGAGAGCTCATGTTCGTGACGACTCTTATTTACTTTCCCATTCTCTCATTATCTGAGTGAGGCACAGCGAAGCCTTGCCTTGTTTGGTTGGTATGGTTAGTCTTACAAGGTCTGCGATGCCTTCCCAGAGATCCTCCCGGTCTGTCAGCGCCCTATTCCATTTCTAGCGATGTTTGCTCATAAATGCTAGCATAACGCTACGGCCGCATACATCAATATCGGACTGTTTACAAACCGTTAGGGGGGCATTAGAGATGCAGCTCCAGGATACACAGTGGGTGAGCGCCGTGAGCGAGTCGGTGATGGCGTGACTGCTGATGTGGCGAAAGGGATGTGCTCGCGTCCCTGTACATCAGATCGCAGGATAGCAGCTAGTCCACTTCTCAGTTACTTTACGTGTTCACTGCTAATCAGCCCATTAACACTGTGATGCGTGAACTAGTAATAAATGAGGAGAAAATATTGAAAAGGTGTTTATATAGTAAAAAAACAATGTCTGATATCATAAAATACAAATAAATTATTGAAATTTACTCTCTACACGGAAAAATACAGTGACAGTGGACAGTGGACACTGTGCACTTGAGACCACCAGAGTTCTTTCCCTCAGTTATTACTTTATCTACGGAAACTTTTGAACAATTGTGGATGTAGAGGGTCCTTGTATTTAGGGTAAATTTACTTTAACTCATCTTTATGAAATTAGTGAAATGCATTAGGGAACTGCTCGCTGAAGTTTGCGCTCGCCATCTTTCCCGGCTACTATCTTCGGCTGAAGATCTGACGCTTGTCAGTCCATCTGGCAACATCTAGACTGCAGCACCTAGCCGAAGGGACCCCTGTGGTGGACTCCATGCACTACGAGTTCCAAGAGTTCCAACAGGACCGCAGTTTCAAAGAAATACGTTCAGTAATAGGATTACAGGAACTCTGAATATGCCAGATTGTTATCTACGTAAAGAACGCTAACAAAACTTACTGGCAAAAGTACATCAATTTTTCGTAACTATTTTTATACATTTCAAGAAATAGCTATTGTATTTGTGTTTGCTTTATTCTTAAGTAAAATTTTAATTTTTGGTAGTAAATTGTGTGGAAGGAGACTTTAAAAGTGCATGAATTCCACCACCGCCAAAAAAAAAAAAAAAAAAAAAAAAAAAAAAAATAAAAATAAAAAAATAAAAGCAATGAAGATATTTTATAGTTGGAACTAGAAATTGAAATTGGCTGGGCTGTAATGAAATGTTTCGGACGAGTCTAAGTACTTATTATAAATGCAAACATATGGGGTGGCATATTTGTAGAAATTTACTTAACATACCTTACTGAATAAATTGAGTTGTGTAAGTAACATGCTATGTATAATGTTGGCCGCAAAGTCTATACAAACTAGGAAAAAGAGGAGAGTACTATTATCCGATTTCCGAGAAAATTCAGTAATTGGAAGAGGAGCCAAATAAAACTCGTGACACGTGTCGCGGCTTATTCATAGATACTCGACCGCTTCTGAGAAATTGAAGTGTTCGACGTAATGAATGTTTCCGGGTGCATTTAGCGCCTGACAAATTCTGCTGAACCAGTGACGCCAGCCAGCTAGCGTCGCTGTCTTCACAAATTTGAGCTGCATGTCGGAGAACTTCAATTTGAAATTTAACTTTGTTTTCCCGTGATCAGTATACGACTGTTATCTAAAAAAAATTCTTTTGCGTTCTTCTGGATATTATTCTCGTCAGCAGCTGGGATACATTACCTGTTTAGCTGATTGTGCAGTTATTCTCATGAATGTAGACGTGTTTCTATTTTTTTAACGTAAAAGACTTCATTGATCTAAAATGAAGAGCTATATACAATTTGATTTATTTTTATAGATCGCAAAACATTTCATTAAACGTTTCATTTAAAATGATGATTTTATTCATTACGGAAATTTCTCATATTTTCGCGTCGCATCATGAAGCGCCGACGTATTGCACTGTACACGGTAGGGTTTTCTTCCTGCACATGCTATCTTCGGATATTTGCGGACAACACTTTTTCGAAAGTCTGATGGTACGTCGCCAGTCTCATAGTTCTTCCTACACTAGTATTTCGCTTGCTACTTTAGAAATTGCGACGGGATATTATCTGTGCCTTCTGCCTTATTTGATTTTTAAGTCTTCCAGAGTTCTTTTGCATTTTGACTCCAATATTGAATCGACTCGATGTCTTCCACAGCAACACGAATTTCCTCTTCTAGCACGCCATCACATAATTCTTCTATTCATAGAGGCCTTTAATACATCACTTCTTTCAATACTCTACGTACTCTGAGTTCAGCAGTGGAATTCCCATTGCCCTCTGAATGTTACCACTCGTGATATTAAATTCGTCGAAGGTTGATATTACTTTTCTATATGCTCAGTGAGTGCTATCGACGACTACTTCCTTTTGAATTCTTTCATATTCTTCCTACAGTAACTTCTCTGCACTTCCTACTTATTTAATACCTGAGGGTTTCATATTGCTGTATTCCTGTCATCAGTCTACACTCCACTATTATTAAAGCGTCGGTTCTGTAGCTTTCAGATCTGTCTTTTTCTTGACGAAGGACACTAGGGGAGACCGGGGAACGTTTTCCACCATTTTACATTTTTATTTTTGTACTTCTTATTTTTATCGATTTTGCGGTAAACAGCGAATCATTATATTTCCTACACCTTTATTTACAGTCTAGTACAGATATTTTTGAAAATAGTAAATATCATTCATGGTAGCAAATGGTTTTGTCTGACCATGTTGCGTTGGAAACTTTGCCCCGTATACGGGGCAAGTTTTCCAGCTTACTTAAAGTGTACAGAGGCAAATATTCCAATTATACTTTCAATGTTAAAACAGAGATAATTATCTTGATTTCACTGAATACGTATTTTTATCATGAATTTACAACTCATAACAAAAGAGGATAGTAAAAATAGCCACATTAAATAAAAACAAATGCTATTTTTAACAATACTTATACTGATTGTCTGAATCACAATGTAAGCAAACAAAAAATGGAACATTCCATTTCGTACAGTCTCCATGCGCCCATTTCGTGCACTGTACACACTTTTCATTTGCCTTAGACTTGGCGTAAGACTCAAAGCAATAAGGAATATATGCCCCATATGCACTCGGAAAACGTGCTCCGTCGCCACGTTCGGAACTATAACACTACGTCCATGAGTAACAGTGTAAGCTATTTACAAAACAAATGCACAGTTACGTGAAGAAAGAAACCCACTTTTAGTATGTGCAATGTCAAAATAATACGTTTATTGCTAGAATGTTTATTTTAAGTTTCAATAAAAACGTGAAAGTTTACTCACATTTGCAAAAATGACGAAAACAGCCCTGCCGACGTTGTAACTGCTGGTACAACACTGAAACTTTCGTAAATGAAGCGTGCTTTGCTGCTACTTCCTATAGTGTTGTCGGTGGTAACATCTAGCGGTTTGTTTCGAAAATAAACTGATTTGGAAAACTTGCCCCTATGGAAAATGTGCCCCGATCTCCCCTACTTTTTAGGCTTTAATTCTCTTAAGCTATATTTTTAATGATTCTAGAAGCAAAATGTATTAAATTTTATACGCCTATTTTCATACTACTCAACTGCATGTATTAAGAAACGAGGCTTCTTTTTATGGACTGAAACAATATAAACGGATCATTCCATAATCACCACTTAAAATAAAAACTACTACTTTCAGTTACACAGTGGAATACAACTAACCCCCAACATCAGTGAACTTTGAAGTTCACAAATTGTTGCGCATTTTAACACTTCATTGTTAATACACTTACGGTTATCTTCCGTAGGTGGCTGTAAGTGTGTTTGGTGGACAGATTGAACACACTCAATAGGATATATGTCGTTTCCATTGAAAAAAAAAAAAAAAGTTTCTGATTCAGCTTAGCCGTTCGCGAGGGCCGAGGGGACTGAGGCGCTTCAGTCACGGTCTGCACGGCCACTACGGTCGGAGGTTCGAATCCCCCCTCGGGCATGGATATTTGTACCGTCCTTAGTGTAAGCCAGTTCATAAGTAGTTTGTAAGTTTAGGGACTGATGACCCCGTAGTTAAGTCCCATAAGCTTTACAAATATTTGAACATTTGATTCAGCTTAGATACAGTAAAATTAATGTATACAATTGTATACACTGGGTCTGAAAGCTTGCAGTCAAAATGTTTAAATATTTGTTGATATTAAGGGACTTAACTGCGGGGTTATCGGTCGGACGCAGAGGATACCGTGCACACGGGTGCGGTTCCTTAACGAGCTGATCTCTACGAGTTTATGAGAGTAACTCGTGCGTCCGATCCTTGATTGTCGTGAGGGCACTCGTGCTCTCTCGATAATCCATTTGTTGTCTGGGACATCGTACCAGGGGTAAATTAAATTGGTCACAATCCCACGGTTCCGACCAAGGTTTTCGGGAGGTTTTCCTTGGTTGTAAGGCGCAACTGGTAAGCCCCTCCCACTGATTCCCAATTGGGATCCCCCCTTTGCCCCATTATCAGCTTGTCTGATAATTGGCTGAATAGAACCGCGACTCATTATGGGCCGGATCTCAAACAGCCCGCTCCACTCCTCGGAGTGGAGAATGAAAAGAATACCATGCCCGAAGGAGGATTCGAATCCCCGACGAGGAACGTTCCTTCTAAGCATTCACCCAAGATCCCGTCCGAATCCTCCTGATTATTAGATTTTCATCACAAAGATAATTATTCTTTATATATACTGTTCTACCTTCTCCCCATCTTGCATCATGAGCAAGTACACCTGAACTATCGTTGTTTGCGTTGGTCTGCAATGAAACCCGATGAAACTAACAATATCAGTAAACTGCTAACAACAGCCAACTCTATGCCCTACTTTCGTATTCATTACAAAACCTACTCGCGTTATACCATTTTATACAGCTTCTGATATTACCCCATATGGCTCTGACAACAAATCATTCTCTTTGTCACAGCAGTGACAACCCACTCTATGATGGTTGAGCCTTTCCATTTCTCTTTTCAGGTGTTCTGGCTCCCCTATTATGTGCGAAATTCCTACAGTCCATTCTCAGTCTCGTAAAAAGTTGGTTGTTTCATATTTTTCTCGTAGGCACCTCCACCTGTCGCAAGTGGAAAGACCATTATCACACTTTTCAACAACATGCGACATGTCGTGTTGGTACACATTAAGCGTTTTTAATGCAGTAGTTTTCATCGTATTCTGCATCGCCATGCCGTTCATTATTGTTGATTCTTCAATTTATTTAACCGGCGATCTAACATCAAAGTTTCCATAAAATGTCATCTACACAGTTGAGAGCAAGGGCAGATAAATGAGAAAAGCATTGCCAAATCAGATTAACTGAGCATCCAAACTACTGACAAGAGTCATGTACATGGTGTCTGCTGCAGTCTCCCTTGTAATTTCACGATGCTGATCGCTAAACCTGTATATGGCTGGTAAATGAACGATTAATTGTTGTACTTTGCCAGATTATAAAAATTATGTCGCAAACACCTCACGTAAAACTAATAAATTCACCGTTAAAATACTGATGGTTGTTAAATGTATGAGAAATTGCTGTAATTGGAAATCATTTATAAATATTATATTGAATAGTAGTGTGTTCATTAGGATTAGCTGCTAAATTTAATCTGACTCCAGTTATATTAGTATCGGTTCAGTTTTAGAATAATGTGTAAACTCTCATTCATTATGCACATCATTAAATTCCACGTAATATGCCCTTGCAATTCGATAATTTTCAGGTGGTGTTTCTTCCATACAGTGTACGTATAATCGATAAAATAACGTCAGTTTTATTCAATAGTACCTCACCCTTATAATTTTGTAAGTCTGTGCTATCTTTAAACCAACTTTCACACACGTTATTAAACTTCATCTTATACTATCGAAAAATTATAGACCTGCCATCTAGCACGATGACAGTCAAGATAACAAATGCAGTTACGTCTCTCTCCTACAGTACTTCATTCCTTCAACTGTTTCCATCTCATTGTTCTTCCAATATTACAAAGATAATAATGTCTGTGTATATAGTACTTAAAGTTGAAAACGTATACAAAAAAAAAAAAAAAGGTACATATATGGAGGCTGAAACAAACACCGTTTACAAACTTTCTAGACTTTGTAAAGGGAATCGTTACTAATACTCTGAACAGAAATCAATCTCCGGAAATGTCATCCAACGTCGCTATAAGCGATGTCATCTTCGATTGTGTGAAAAAAATCTCTTCCTTGGAAAGCCCTTTGATTTACATATTCTGGGAGGAAGTAATACTGGACAAAACAAGAAAAAGGTCCAATGTAAACTGGCTCGAAAAAAACATAACTTGTCAAGTATATCAAGCATATCACAGTACCGAAGATTAGCAGTCTTCAATAATGATTCTGTAGAAAGGGAAGATGTGATCACGAAGTCATTCAATTACATTTCCGGTGATGGGATCCTGTACAAAATATTATGTTCACAATCCTTCCTGAAATCCCTGTAATTTACATTAATCATCTAAAATAAATATTGTTGATTAAAAGTAAATAATAAATATGCAAGTGAAAGGAAAGTTGTCTCACTGCGAAAAATGAAACTAATAAAAATGTGAAAAAAGTCTCCTTAGAAACGCAAAAAGATGTAGGTCACGTACAAACTATTCTTATGTGGTCAGTGGAGTTTTGTATTTAAAGATAGCAGATGAAGAATATTTTCTTATAATTTCCAAGCTACAAAAACAGTGTAGGATAACAATCCCGGTACCTAAGTAATCAAAAGGTGAAGCTGACTTTCTTTTAAATTAGTTCAGTAAAATAAATGACCATGGCTGAAGAAAAGGAAATAATATCTATCACAAATTCTTTGAAGGGCTTCTAAACGGAAGTTAAACTTTCAAGAAGGACAGTAGAGGCAGAAAGATAAGTGGAATCATGGAGATACAAACAAAGGCTGCAAATTTGAAAGGTTAATGTAACATATAAAGAAGAAATATTGAATTGAGTAGGGAAGAAAAAATAGGGCTTATACTTGGGCAAAACAAGAACTGTACTGATACAGTACATTCCGAAGAAGAAAGCGAAAAGTATGTACTTAATTTACTTGCATAGTAAAGAAAGTTGTGTAAATTTCTGAGTAAAGCTTGGAATGTATTGTAGCACACAATCTATGGCATGAAGGAATAGTTTGGTGAAGGGTACCAGTCATGCAAGTTGCAGTACACGTTGGTTTCAATTTTCAAATTTTTTGGAAATCTATGAGACTTAACTACTCTGGTTATGAGTCCCTAGGCTTAAAAAATACTTAAACTAACTTATGCTAAGGACAACAAATACAGCCCTGCCGAGGGAGGACTCGAATCTCCGGCGGCGAGCAGTTGGAACGCTCAGCCACTCCACCGCAGCCTCACGTTGGTAATGAGAAGCATGAACAGTATAGTTGGAAAGCTGCATCAACCTAGTCTTAGGACTGAAGCCCACAATAATAACAACGTGTTCATAGGGAATGGAAATGACTTTTATAAAAACATCCTGGTATCTCTTTTCTACATAATGATGAGAAATGAAACAACAACAAAATTTTCAGACAGACGAAGTCGTTTTACGTTTCTGGGTTGTTGCCGAAGTCCCACTTTCTTTCAATTACTGTACGCAATCAAGTGTAAAAAATAAACAAGCAGTTTCTGGTTCTGAAGCGACTGTAATGTAACACGAATATCTCGGTAAAAATTCAATGGTACACAAAAAGCACAATAGCCTCTATATGGAAACAGTCTCTTTATTCCACACTGACACACTGGAGAAATATCAAAAGCTAAGCATTCATTAGACGGCCCACTGACGCGAAAAAATGAGTAACGACCCGTGTTTCTTGAAACGGCTTCCTGACGCACATTTAACATTTGTTCCACAAGTAGTGAATGAAGTGATAAAAAGGACTGATGTCCGTGATTGATAAGATGGGTAAATATATGCTGCATTGTGCTCTGTTTTCCTCACACTAAAACGTATTTGTGAGGGATAAGAACAAATTGCATAACGGAGCTTAAAAATTGTCAGAAAAAGAGAACTGTTCTGTGCTCCAGTAAGAAATACTTAAATTTTACTTTCGTACAACGCTTAAATAAGAATGTGAAACTTCAACTTCGGGGAATATTTTTTAAAATAATGTATATTGTTACAGCGCAAAATTGTGATAGAGAAATTTGTTAAAATATTAGATTGCCCAAGCAATCGACAGGCAGGCTAGGCGAAAGCCGACCATCGCCTCTGTCGTAAAATGCGACGCCAGTTTTTCGTGACACTGCGTCGGCGAGTTGAAAGCCGACCGTCAGCAGGCTGTTGACTGCGACAGACGACCAGCAGGTATTTCGTCAGTTTGTAAACATTTCATAACTACACGTAGCTCGTCACAAAAGTGAATAAGACCGACGATACGTCAGCGGTTAAAGGGCTCTCTGAGTGAACGCTGCACTCACAAGTAGGGCATATTCAGTCATTACGAACAGCCCCAAACATAGCAGCCTCAGTCAATCCGTATATAAACTCCCGGTTTTAGAAGTATAGTCACTTGGACTTTGAAATCGAAATGTACAGGAGAGTAGTCGTTGATTCAGTGATCTAATTTCTGTATTCAGCTTATGTCTCAGGTAATTAGTATAGTACTAGTCTCAACTAGGAGATGGAATCCGGAGACAACTACTACTCTTCGAACTGACCACCATCCGGGGAGATGGTAAACCGCTGTCTGGGTGTCTTTGCTTCAACACACATCCGTCTGAAAAGTAGGGCAGCGGGCACATAGAAGACGCCGCGAGATGGCGTGCTAAAGCGGATGAAGGGGACCACCTGCTGATTTACCCCCTGCCGAGCTAGGGCTTACACCACAGAATCATGTATTCAGTTAATAAACTCGTAAAATCTAATACTGTTTGACTAGCGTCCTCTGGCCCTCCACAAGGTTTCACGTCTCATCCTGACATGAAGCTGGGAACCTACCGCTCGGCCCCGCTCACAGTCGTTATAGAGAGGGGTCACATAAAATATAGACGGTCCCAACCAACTGATACCTTTCGAAGGAGAGCCTTACAACAAGAAGAGAACAGTGGTGCACTACTGGTACAGCTGTAGTTTCAGTTGCGGAAACTCTACAGCAGGAGAGTACAAGCGCATTGGTGCGACCGCGGCGCCCTCGAGCGCTCACAAAGACGACGAAACTAGTATTCATATTTCGAATTGCGAACAGAGGCTGTAATGAGTAACGTAGAAGTAGATATCATTGGAGTAGTGCAGCAACTAAAATCACTTAACAAGGACAAATCTTCTGGTCCGGATTGTAAACCCATTAGATTTCTATCTGATATTTGCTGAAGCGATAGCCATATACAACCGCTCTCTCATTGAAAGATCTGTACCAAAAGATTGGAAAGTTGCACAGGTCACACCTATATTCAAGAAAGGCAGTAAGAGTAACCCACTAAACTACAGGCCTATTTCATTGACGTCAATTTGCAGCAGGATTTCGGAACATTTCCTGTATTCAAATATTATGAATTATTTCGAACAGAACGATATGTTGACCCAAGGTCAACACGGATTTAGGAAATATCGTTCATGAGAAACACAACTAGCTCTTTATTCACACGAAGTGATAGGTGCTATCGAAAAGGGTTCGCAAATCGATTCCGTATTTCTTGATTTCCAGAAGGATTTTGATACCGTACCTCACAAACGGCTTTTAATCAAATTAAGTGTTTATGGTATATCGCCCCAAATTTGCGATTGGATAGTGGATTTCCTCTCAGAGATGACACAGTTCGTAGTAATCGATGGTAAGACATCCACTAAAACAGAGGTGATATCGGGCGTTCCGCAGGGTAGTGTTATTGGTCCTCTGCTGTCCCTTATTTACATAAACGATTTAGGGAAAATCTACGTAGCTCTCTTAGGTTGTTTGCAGATTACGCCGTCATTTACCGTCTAGTAAAATCATCTGAAAATCAAAACCAACTGCAGAACGATCTAAATAAGATATCACTATCGTGTAAAAATTGGCAATAGACTCTAAATAATGAGAACTGTGTTGTCGTCCACATGAGTACGAAAATAAATCCGTTAAATTTTGTTTACAAGATAAATCAATCAAAAGTGAAGGCCGTAAACTCCACAAAATACCTAGGAATTACTATTACTTCACAGTTAAATTGGAAAGAACACGTAGATAGTGTCGTGGGAAAGGCGAACCAGAGACTGCATTTTATTTGCAGAACCCTTAAAAGATGTAACAGAACTACAAAAGAAACTGCAGACACTATGCTTGTCCGTCGTCCACCTTATCAGGTGTGTTTGGCGGAGGACATCGAAGGAGTCCAAAGAAGGGCAGCTCGTATCGTACTGTCACGATACAGGGGAGACAGCGTTACGGAAATGATACAGGATCTGGAATGGGAATCATTACAACAACGGCGCTTATCGCTGCGGCGTGGGCTACTTGCGAAACTCCAATCGCCAACATTCTCCTCCGAATGCGAAAATATATTGTTGACTCCCACTTACATAGGTAGAAATGATCATCAGAATAAAATACGAGAAATCAGAACTCGAACGGGGATTCAGGTGTTCTTTCTTTCCGCGCGCTATTCGAGAATGGAATGGGAGATAAATGGTGGTTCGATGAACCCTCTGTCACGCACTTAAATGTGATTAGCAGAGTATCCCATGTAGATGTAGATGACCCGCGGTCACTGCCAGAAAAGAGGTGCCCACCACCCGCCTGTTAACATTGCTCAGTTGCTGGTGCGAGCGCGCTAAGACCTGCCTGTTCACTTCGCATCATTAGAATAGTGTTATCGGTTGGCGTTCGTGGTAGGATAAAATTACTGAGTAGAATAAATATTGAAATATTTTATAAGATCTTCCTTTGATAAGATTTCTCGCAAGTGTTTGAGACTCGCTGCTCGAGTCAAAATGTTCAAATGTTTGTAGAGCTTTTGGGACTTAACTACGGGGTCATCAGTCCCTCAATTTACAAACTACTTATGAACTAGCTAATACTAAGGACGGCATAAATATCCATGCCAGAGGGGGATTCGAACCCCCGACTGTAGCTGCTCGAGTCTACAGTGTACATGCGAAACTAAATATTTGGGTGAAAGGTTTTTACTTTCTTATTTCCTGTTCTTTTATTTATTTATTTATTTGTTTCTTTCCTTCACTTTATTTCTAAATGCGAATTAACGATATTGAGGTTCAGAAGTTATCTTACGGACGCTGATCTGATTGAAGCAATGCGGTTGATGACTAGTAATCTCACTCTAAAAACTGAGAGATGCTAAGAAAAATAAATAAATAAATGAAAATAAAGAAAGGAAGATTTAACCAGAATTTGACAATGAGTGAAGCACTCTTTTCTTTCTTTTTCTTACGCTCTAGGCTAGTTCTGAAATTAACACCCTTCGGTAATATCAGTTAATAAGTAATTAATAAAAATGCATGTATTACTTGTTCCTTACTTGATGTGTGTGTTGTTAGTGATTAATAAAAATAGATATATTGCTTGTTTCTTATACTGGAACGTGTCATTTTGCGACGTTTCTATCCTCATTACAGAATCACACCGAAAATTTGTTTTCTTTATTTGTTTCTTTGACGTTGTTTTGTGCCTCTATCTGGTAGAATTGTTGTAAGATCAAATTACTTATTCATTCCATAGCATCTTTATAGAACACAAGATTGGTCTTTAAGGCAATACTTCCTCAGATACTACATAGATATTATGTTTCATCGTAAGCATTCACTACGTTGTCGTCCGTGCCCGTAGTTCAGACGACAGCGTCGCTGACTACCACGCAAGTGGCCCGGGTTCAATTCCCGGCAGGTGACTGGGTGTTGTATTGTCTTCATCATCATCGACACGCAAGTCGCCGAAGTGGCGTCAAGTAAAAAGACTTGCACTAGGCGGCCGAACAATCCCTGAAGGGATCTCCCGGCCGAAAATGCTGTATGATCAATTTTCATTGCATTATGATGCTGTAGTAATTACGACAGTGCAATGAATACATCTAACGTTATTACAGACACGTGCGTCAGGTGTCGATCGTATATTAGCAACAGTCATCGGCGCTGTTGTCGAGAAAGAGGAACGAGCTTAAATTTCATAGAGTGGTGATAGCTCCGCCATGTTTGAGGCAAATTGAACTGGCGTCCGCCATGTTATTTGGGGTATCGGCAGACAGCTCGTATGCCACACCCACTCGTGAATTGTACCTATTTACAGTTCCACGTTCTAAATAAAGATTGAGTATTGAATACGGATGTCCATCATGTTCCGTCAGACTTTTTCGAAGCTACGAATAGAGGTGCCTGGTAGTAGATTTTCTAAAAAAGGAGTAATGTAATATTACGAAGCTGTTAGTATTATAGTCCCAGTTCGAAGTATAACAGTTAACTGAGGTTTGCAATTACAACGAAAGTGCCGCTGTGTAAATATTTGTGTTGGTTTTAATGGAAGTACATAGTGTAAACGAGCTGCGAAACATACCGTGAGTGCCGGCCGCGGTGGCCGAGGGGACTGAGGTGCTCCAGTCACGGTCTGCACGGCCACTACGGTCTGGGGTTAGAATCCCCCTCGCGCACGGATATTTGTGCCGTCCTTAGTATTAGATAGTTTGTAAGTTTAGGGACTGATGACCCCGTAGTTAAGTCCCATAAGCTATACAAACATTTGAACATACCGTGAGTAGTGTTATGACGAACAATCATGACCATCGATTTGCATCTGTTTTTAATGTTGTAACAACTGCTTTCATAAAGTCTAGTACACATTTATCATGCGTTTACTTAACCTATTAAGGCTACAAATTTGTAAAATTGCTGTTAAAGGGTTTAGTTGTGAACTTTGGTGAACGAAATTTGCGTACAAGATCGTAAGTCAGAACATAATACTGCAGTTAAATTGCATCTAGATCATCTGTCACAAAAGCATTCCACGACGAAATGAGATGTCGTTAAATACGTTTCCTTATTACCATGCTGAAACAAGTAACGTTTGGTACGTGAAATTTGAGTACGAAAACGAAAGTGACAATAGAGTATTGTAATAAAAATGCTCCGGGGCAGCTGCCACAAAAGCATTCCACAGTGAAATAACGCAACATCAATAACTTGTTGCGACGCTGAAATAAGTACATATTTGTTGCAAAGAACACAGACATATACAAGTGAAAAAATTCTAGCTGTCACTATTACTTCCACACTTTGCACTGGTTGCATGTCAACCATGCTCGATAAAGTATCGTCAACATCAAATTAAAATACTTTTAAAGAAGGTGTAGACACTCAAAACTATGGTTTCGTCTACCACAGGAAGGACAGAAGAAGAAATATCTCAAACCACACTAGATAGAAAACCGGGCAATTTTTATGGCGTGTACTTCAATAGAATTGCAGGATGTGGGAATTTTGTTTGAGTATAGACAGACTGAGATCAAACAAGGCAAAATATTTAGTGTTCTTGGACGAAATACTTGTTGTTTTATCACTTCGATTTGTGCATTTAAATGTTGAACACACTTTAGGCATATTTCATCTGCAAAAATTGTATAGGAAATACACGACTGCAACTTGTGTGTTAGCCACTCTATGAAGTTTCAGCTCGTTGAGTAAGAGAAAGCGAGCTGCAGCCGGCCTCACATGGCGACAAAAGTGCCCGCAGGAAACCACGCGCCCGCCCGTACTCCACACGGAGAACTTTCTTCGAGGGCGCACTCATGCATATAGAAATTGTATCAGTCTACTACAGTAAAAATCCTATCACAAGTGTACTAAAATATAACAAAAGCCACTATATGAACGCAATAGGTCATTTCATAGAACATAAGCAAGAAACTATGAAACCCATTGTAGCTATGTTTCGGATGTTTTGTATCTGTGGGATTCACAGAGGATGGTCGAAACGGTAAAGTTTAATGTGTGACAAAGTATTTTTATAACATTATTTCCGGTATTGTATAATTATGCAGTGTCAAAGACTTTTAATTCTGAACAATACGTTTCGAAATGCTTACTGTATTATTATCTATATTTGCGGAAACATTCTATTGAAAATAAAGTACTGTCAGAGAAAGGATTGTTTTAGTCATTATGGTATTCACAAAATTATATCTGAGTACCTGTAACCTATGGATATAGAAACTAACACGTCATTAATGAACCTTCAATTGTAACATTTACATACATACAAACATAAATAACGGGTATCGAATACTTTCTTAAAAAAGATAAATTGGTTCCCGAGGGCTAAATCCATTAGTGTCCACAAGAACTGACGGAAGAAGTTGACGGGTGTTTTGGAAGCTTGGAGGAATTTAATTTTCAAGATTGGACTAAGGCACTGCAGCGTCGCTGGACGAACTGTACTAGGATAAGGGAAAATAAAAGTGTTTCCCTGAGGTAAGTTGTTTCTTTCGGTTCCCTTTCGAGAACTTACCAAAGTACCGTCGTATAGTTCAAGTGTTTCAGGTTTATTGATTTTTCACCCTACTTTAGATATCATGCTAGTTATACCTGTTTTTCTACGCTAAAATACTTACCAATAAAAGTAGTTGAAGAGTCGAAATGAAAGTGAGTCAAGCTTGAGTATATGGGTGTCCATTGGCTACCATGACTAGATTTTATTTCGTACGACTCTTCGGGTAAAGCGAAAAGTTGAGACGTTCTGCGAATAAAAGGCAGACATGTTTACCGCTGCTCCAGGAGACATTTCCTGCCTCCAAACGGTTCGCCTTAAGTAAACGCCCGCCGGCTCGCCCTGCCTCTGCGCAGTAAAGTCAGTAACTTAATAGCGCCCGCTGCAGCGCGCTCCGTCTTTCCCAGAAAGTTTCCACCTCCCGTGTGGCAGACACCCGCTGATACTGAGGAAGAACGCGCAACTACTGCCAGAAACTGGGCTTTCGGTTGGCAGAACACGCTTAGTCGTTGCGCTACCCTCTCCTTTCCCTTAATATTTCTGTACGTCCATGATACTCATATTTTTTTAAGTATTTTGTTTTGGTTTCTTTCTCTTTTTTTACTCCTTGTTATCTTGAAGTTACCGTTTTATGAATTTCTCTTTTCGCCCACTTTAGGTCACGGTAGTAGCACTAAAACTGGATATTTGCTATCGCCCTTTGACAGCTCAAAATTTAAAATGAAACTGAAACTCTATACAACTTTCCTCTGTTATGTTTTTCCATATCTCGTATCGTTTCAGAGATATTCGAAAAACAAATAGATGGCGATTTAACATTGTGTATCTGTTTCACTCTAACATGTTCCCAGTTTTTAGATCGCGCCGTTCAACCGATCAGCACCAAATTTTACAGATGTAATTATTGGCTTCCACAGAAAATAACCACCCTTTTTCAAATGTTTCGATCAAAAGATAGGCTAGTAAGACGCAAAATATGATGTTATGGCATTTTTGACAGCATGAAATATACTTACAAGTTAATCTGAAACGAAAATTAAATGAACTTATTTATAGTGGAGAAATACTCAACAACTATTCTGTTATTTCCATAACTCACGCCGTTTCAGAGAAGAGATATTTCCAAAAATAATGGGGATTTGACATGTCACTTGATTTTATATAAACCAGTGCAAGCAAAGAGAATATATTTGAAAAAGTGGACAAACTACCACGACATTACAGGTTATGACATTTTAATACAGAAAAATGATGAAAATATGGGAGAGATATGAAAATAATATTTTAAAGATGTGAAAGTTCAAAAGAAAAAGGGCATGTTTCTCAAAGTTAATCACGTCAGAGAGAATAATTCTTGTTGTGTGCATATATATTATCAAAATAGTAGAGTCGTAATATTATCGTCCATAACTTCTTATTTAATATTATGTTTGCATAATGTTTGTCCAAAATTCTTCTAAACAGTGTTCCCCAACCTTACTGATTACGCGACCCCTTCCAACTAAAAATATTTTGACGACCCCCACCTCATTTCCCGAACCATAGCACAACCATCTGTGTAATATCAGAAATATCAAAAATTTAATTTTCTCCTGTTGACACATCTTTCTTGTAAAAAAAATGTACAGTGTTGTACAATACAGGATAAATTTAAGTCAATTTTTCTGATAGGGACACATAGTATTATTACATCCGATAGAAAAATATATGTTGCATAATGAGATTTTGCATTGCTGGTTAAGCTCAAAGCGAATTATGCTCGTTGTGCAAAGTGAATTTGTAAATATTCGAATTTGTTAAAATTACGCATTGTGTCTTGTAAATTGAGCTAACGCCTTGTACCTGAAAAAGTTTTCATGCTTTTCGTCTATTCACTGCTAACACGGTGCATATATTGTAAAAAAATATTTGTTCTGTTCAACTTAGAACTTATCATTAACAAGGAATCGCGTAATTTTAATATAGGGTACATTTCACTTTTCTTAGGCATATGCTTTTGTATTACGGAACCCCTGGTATTCAGGCACGCTCCTGGCTGGTTGTTTTATGGTGCGACTACTTCCTCCTGTGGCGGCGACACCCCAAAAACAAGACTTTGCAACTCCCCTGGGGGTCGCGACCCTCAGGTTTAAAAACACTGGTCTAAAGAAATCAAAGAACTGCATGAAAACCTAAAGTTGGTCGTAAGACACGCCTGTTCGGCTTTCTCTATTGCTTTCTACTACTGACGATTTTTGTGTTTAATTTTCTGCATTAAAGTATCGTTCGATGAGTGAAAACTTGCCAATATACACTGGTTCAACAGTATTTCAAATAGTTTGTAACTCTGAAACCTGGTACAACAGTATTTCACATAGTCTGTACTCTGTTTTCACGTTAAGAAGAGACTATTTGCTCTATGCTGCCAATGACAAAATATTAAATATTGTTACCCACTATTTTGAAAAGTTGATAAAACAGCAACTTCCATTTTTTAAATAGTTTAATAGAAATTCTGAGCTTAAGTTGCTGCAGAATGATGTGAGGTGTGATATGATAATGATCTTCCTAGCTGAGTTTCGTATATAAAATAAGAACTAAACAACCAATGATATTTGTATTATTTTGCTAGTTCCGTATCTGTCGAATCTTATTGACGGTGTGCTGAGAAAAGTTAAAGTTTCTTCCTACAGTATCTTCTAAAATAATTGGTCAGTTACAGCAAAGGAAAGCAGCTCGGAGGTACTCTGGTTTATTGTACTTTATTTATTTTATCACCAGAGTGATGAAAAGATTTACGGTTTCTGCTTCCTTCAGGTGCCAAAATTATCGACGCTCGTATTCTGCGCCCTCTGTAATGTCACAATCGTTCAGTGCTTGCTTTTTTACTTTCATTTTGTTTCTTGTTCTGATGTCTTTTCCTGAGCAGAACTGTGTGCTTGGCGTTTAGATACAGTTCCAACACGACAATATTAGAAACAATTTTGTACGTCGCAATCGAAATTTACACACCAACAAACCATAGCACCAAAACCAATATGGCAATAGGCAAAACAGAAATGATTACAGAAATAGTGATAACACTGGTAATAACAGAAGTTATCAGAAAAGGAACCACTTTTGAAAATTAGCATAATTTTCGATTAAATGAGCCTCACAATCGTTTTCATTTGCATCAGCAATTTTTCAACAATTGTCACCCAGTACGTTCTGTGCATATAGTTCAAGTTATGTCATCCGACACTCAGGGACGAGTTCGCGATGGCCTAAGAGGCCAGCATCAGAACACGGAACACGAGAACACCCTGTAGTATCTTACGTGTTGCCACAATATAACCGGAAATTACATACACTTCCAAGATATCAGATATACACTTCGAGAAGAAAATGTCGGACCGCAAAAATATACATTTCTCAAACTGTCATTGCAACTTATCTTTGAAAAAAGTACTTCTAATGAATTTATCGATTTAGATTCTCCATTATCTATTATCAGAGGTTCAGCTTATGCAAACTATAATTCTGATGCCACTAGTCCAAAATTACGTTCAGAAGGAACGAACATAATAGAGCTGTTTCAGATAAAAGTATTGACAGAAAAAAGACAAATTTACTCTCTTCACAAGATCATACCTTCTTTGCCAATTCCTTGATCATACCATTACTTACAACTGAAAAACATTTGAAGTGTTGATTTCATAAACCAGTACAAAGCAGTTCTAGATTTCTATACCTCTTGCATTTCGCTCCACGACAATAACGACATTATACTACATATTGAGAATCGAGTTACCATGGATGAACAGGACATTAATAGGTTACAAATTTTTTCAGCACACAAAAATGTAAGATGAATTACTTCACATTATATTCATGTTAATACTTCCTCACAAAAATACTTCCTCCTCCAAAATATTCAAATGTTTGTAAATCTAAGGGGCCAAACTGCAGTAATAATCGGCCCATAGATTTACAAACTACTTAAACTAACTTACGATAAAGACTACACAGACAGTCATTTCAGATTAAAGACACGAACCTCCGGCAGGAGTGGCCGAGTAGTTCCTAACAAGAGGTCCTCAAACCGCACAGCCATTCCCACGTGGCATAAAATTATGTTGAACCATCGTCAACAGGTATTTCTGACATAATTCAGACAATACTAGGCAGATGTAAAGGGGTTACTGGCAGTAACAAACATCAATTTAAATGTTTGTATAGTCTATGGGACTTAACTACGGGGTCATCAGTCCCTAAACTTACAAACTACTTATGAACTACTTACGAACTAGAACGGCACAAATATCCATGCCCGAGGGGGGATTCAAACCCCCGACCGTAGTGGCCGTGCAGACCGTGACTGGAGCGCCTTAGGCTCCTCGGCCACCGCGGCCGGCAAACATCAATTGGAAGTCGATCTACATACTCGTATCTAATCGTTTGATGACTTTCTACGAACTACACGCGATTTGAATTCCAGATCAAACCCCAAATCCCTAAACGCCAAACTTTATATCATTTCTATCGTCTATACAAAAATTTTAAACAGTAAATAGATTATATGGTGCAGTAAGGCATTATTGAACCTGTGGTAAGTCCATACACACGACTGCGATCGGTCACTTAGAATTGTACTTGATTCTAGACGAGTTAACGAAATCACCGTACACAGACGTTGGACTAAATACTGTAGAAATGTCATGAAGTCAGTTTTTTATTCCTTCTATCTGAAATCAGGTTTTCGGCAGATTCCACTATATCTCAATTGTCGCAAATACACAGGCATTTTATGCGTCCGAATGTGTTGCCAGTGTTACAGGTTTTTGTTCGCTTAAACATTTCTTCATCTCTATTTATCAGTAGTTTGAATTCTGTTATCCATGGCAGCTCGTAAATAGAATAAGAGCAATTTTCGAGGATGTTCTCCTTGCGCACCGAATTAGCAAAAACGCTTCACTCATATAATGGAATCATTATTATCCTGCAAAAATATGAACTTTGGAAATCACCTATCAGATTCTTAAGTTATTTAATTCATACCCCGACAACACCATTTGGTTCGTTTTCATTTCGGAAGTTCTAACTGACAAACTGATTTGTCCTTATGCACTTTAAGGACATAGATAATGACTGCTTATTTTTTCTTAGGATTCGCCATGTCTAGCTTAAGTGTAGACTTTGCCAAAATGCTAAAACAGATATACGTCTTCACACTTTTTATCATTATCCCCCTAAAACTATATCATTTATCGGTTGTGTACCTATACGACCCAATCCCCTTCAGTAGACGTAGGTTTCGATACGTTATCATCGGAAAGGAACTTAATATCAACTTTTTCTCTTTTACACCATTAGTTCTATTTGTTTCAGCAATGTTTGAGATTTTGCTTTTACGAAATTAACTAATTTACAAAAAGTAATTTCTGACCTTGGACAACAAATTCAATCACATATTTGAACTCGAAATCTACATAGTAAAAATTCTATTCAATTTCATACAACTTCCAATCACGGAGAAAGTATACTGAAAGATATAGGCAAATTATGTTGCCTTATTTGACACAGGAAATAAACAGGATGGGATAAATATACAGAGTGTACATTAAGTCCGGGACATTTTCAAGAATTTATTGCACAAGAACTAAACACTGTGTTTTCTCTCCCAGATCTCTGATACAGCACATGGTAGAGGCGGTACAAACACTGGATCTTAATATGTCCCCAGAGAAATAAGCGACAAGGAGTGACATCTGGTGATCGGGGAGGGCATTTCATGCAACAGCTGTAGCATGGCCGCTCCATCGATGCGGCTGCTCCGTGTTCAGATATTCACGAACTTCAAGATGAAAATGGGGTGGAGCCCATCCCTTTGAAAGATGAACGGGGAGTCCGAATGCATTTGAGTTATCACCCAATGCTGCAACATGACCACGTACGAATATCCAATGACAGTGCTGGCGTCGAAGAAGAATGGCACATAAACTATTCGACGTGGCAAGGCAGAAAAAAAACGAACTTTTACCTTTGGGGAATACGCTGAAATTCAGTGCATTTGTGTGGATGCTTTGTACCCCAGATTCCACATTTTTGCCTGTTCACTTTCTCATCAGTGTGAAAAGTGGCTTCGTCGCTAAAAATTAAGCGATGAACAATGCCATCCACATACTCATTCAATTGTGGCAAGTGCGAACAAAACAGAAAACGCTTGTCTTCGTCGTCGTCACTGAGCTTCTGCAGTAACTCCAATTTGAATGGTTTCATAGACAGCTTCCGTCGCAGGTCTTACCACACTGTCGATGGAGGCATTTAAAGTTTGCGGGACGCACGACGCACCAGTTTCATTGGAGTCCTTATGAATGTCTGTCGTACGCGCTCCAGATTCACTTCACTCAGACTGGGATGTCCGCTTCTCTTTTCCGGGCACAAGCAAACCGCCGTAACGAATTTGTGGCGAGGTGGAAATTTCTTTCTTGTTGGTGGCTTCTAAGCGTACTTGGTCCCAAACATCCGTTGAACAGCTGTGGCAGACTTGTCTTTAGATTACCTGACATTGTCGGCTTTGGAGGCGATCTGATAGTTGTATAGTCTTCAAAATGAAATGCCAATATCGTACATTAATAATTTATTGACTGACGACTACTTTCGGTGAACTGTGTCACCATCATTTCGTCATATATACAGGGTGTTTCAGTAAGTGTGTTTGCCTCTGTAACTTATAAACTAATAGGTGACGGGTAATTTTAATGCGGTAGGTCAACACAAGTACACTTTCTGCGTAGCTATGAACATAGTTTATTGTATCATTTTCCAAAGAGTTACACCACAAAGATATAATTTTTTTAATGGAACAATAGTTTTTTCTATCGTGTATTGGATTAGTTTAAACCAGCTGCGTCCAAATCAATTTAAACTACATTCCTATCGCTGTTAGTTTGGGAGCTACAACCCTTCAAAGTTCCGGGGGCGGAGGCTGCGATAGCGTAGCTCACTGGCCGAGTGCCTATCCCCTGGGGCACGGCCCACTGTCTCATGACCACCAGCCAGTCAGCTATCAATCGTAGCCTCCTCCCCCTAAACTTTGAAGGGTTGTAGCTCCCAAACTAACGGTGATAGGAATGTAGTTTAAATTGATTTGGATGCAGCTGGTTTCAACGAATCCAATGCACGATAGAAAAAAAAAGATTGTTCCGTTTAAAAAAATAATATCTTTGTGCTGTAACTCTTTGGAATATAATACAATAAACTATGTTCATAGCTCCGCAGAAAGTGTAACATTTCTTGTGTTGACCTACCGCATTAAAATTTCCCGTCACCTATCATAAGTTACAGAGGCAAACACGCTTAGTGAAACACCCTGTATATATTACTAGCTGTCATCTTATTAAAAGATGGATATAAAATAATAATGGCAACATAGTACTTAGTCACTATATTAAAATACACTAGTAAGCTGTCATGTTTTAACTAGTGTATTTAATATAGCGACTAAGTGCTATGTTGCACTTATTATTGTATATCCTGTTTTAATAAAATGACTAGCTCGTAATATATAACCGACTTTTAATATATATGACCAGACGATAGTGACACAGTTCACCGAAACCGGTCGTAAGTCAATAAATTATTTATGCGCGATCTTGACATTTTATTTTGAAGACTATAACACTTGTGTTTGTGGAAGTCCAATTCACAGAAAGCTCGCTCCGCGCCCGAACTCGCCGCCATGTTTGCGACTAGTGTTGACTGTCGGCAAATTACCAAACTAATCTTTGGCGGTATACATAAAAAAAGAACCTTTCACGGTTATTCTTCACAATGACTTACTTATTATATCTGTACAATGTTTGGTTCTTGTGCAATAGTTGAAAGTATTTCCGACCTTTATGTACACCCTGTATTCACATTTTCCAGAACAACATTAATTCTTTATGGAAACATCAGACTTGCAGGTGAGAGGACGAAACACTGAAGAAAAAAAATCCAATGACATAGATTATAGGTTAATAAAACAATATTAATTTCATCACATATATTTTTCACAAAAAAATAGAAACTAGTTTCGGATTTTTAAAAATCTTTTATGAAGAACCATAACGCATTCGCCACACTGAGCACCCAAGAGGTTTTGGAATAGAAATAATAGGCACAAAAATATCAAGAAGTCTTAGCAAAGGAAGGAAGCTTAGGGTTTAACGTTCCATCGACAGCATGGTCATCTGAAACGGAACTCGAGATCGGATTTTTGAAGGAGGATTGTGAGGAAATCGACGGTGCCGTTTCTGAGGAATCATCCCAGTATTTCTCTCGAGTGACTTAAGGATATGACGGAAAACCTCAATGTGGATGGACAGAAATGAATTTGAAACACGGTCCTCCCGTGATACCAGTGTTGCTACTGCGCGACCTTACTCGGTCGAAAGGTTATAACCAAATTTCCAACGTCGTACACAATTCAGGAACACTCTGAATTCTAGTTTTCAAAGGTAATTACTTTCATATGTAAAAATTTATATTGAGGATTTAAGACAGATTTGTTTTTCCGTGGAGGTTGGTAATTTGTAATGCCTAATTGTCGTCTTCATTCAAATTTAAATGAGTGTTGTTAATTTGTTGTTTTTGTTGTTGTTGTGGTATTAAGTCCGCCGAATGGTTTGTTGCAGCTGTACATGCTACTCTGATCTGTGCACGCCTGTTTATCTGAGAATGAGGTTGGCAATTTAAATCATTTTGTATCTGCTTACTGTATTCGTTCCTCGGTCTCCCTTTACGATTTTTACCCCTCACACTTCCTCTTATGATGACGATTCCTTGATGTTTCAGAGTGTGTCCCACCAATCTATCTCAATCTTAGGCGGAATATGTCAGAAATCTTTTCTTCCCCAGTTCTCTTGAGCACCTCCACATTAACTACGCGATCTATCCATCTGATCGTCATCATTCGTCTGTAACAGCACATTACAAAAGCTACTATCATCTTTTAGGCTGAACTACTTATCGGCCACGTTTCACTCTCTTACAATGCTACACCGAAGGAAAATGTTTTCAGAATGAAAATCCTAACGTTTAAATTGGATTGGATGTGAACAAATTTCGCTTCTTCAGTAACGCTTTCCTTCCCATAGCCATTCAGCAATTTATATCTTCTATACTTGGCCATCAGATGTTATTTTCCTGCCAAAATAACACAATTCGTCACACAAACTTTTATTGCCTCATTACCTATCCAATTCTGTTAGCATCTCTTGAGTTTCTTACACTGCATTACATTACCGTTGTTTTGTTGTTGTTAATGTTTATCTTATACCCTCCTTTCAAAACACTGTCCATTCCATTCATCATTTTCTGTCTCTGACAAAATTAGTATGTCATCAGCAAACTGCAAAGTTTTTATTTCTTCACCTTGAACTTTTATTCCGTCTCCAAATCTCTCCTTGCATTCCATCACAGTTTGTTCATTGTACAGATGGAACACCATCGATGAAAAGCTGAAACCATTTCTTACCTCCTCTCCAACCACATCGTCCCTTTCATTCCCTGCGACGCTAATAACTACTGTGTGGTTTTTGTACCAGTTTAATATAACTCATCGCTCCCTATATTCTACCTCTGCTACCTTCAGAATTTGAAAGAGTGTTTTCCACTCAACATTGTCAAAAGCTTTCTACAGATCTACGAATGCTAAAAACGTAGGTTTGTGTTTCCTTGCCGCGGTGGAGTAGCCGAGCGGTCTAAGGCACCTCGCTGCGGAGTGCGCGGTTGCTCACCGTCGGAGGTTCAAGTCCTCCTTGGGGCATGGATGTGTGTGTTGGCTTTAGGTTAGTTTACCTTAGTTTAAATAGTTTGTAAGCTACGGACTGATGATCACGCAGTTTCGTCCGATAGATTTACAAACATTTGATTTGATTTTGTGTTTCAAAACCCTCTATATACTGCTTCCATCTTTCAGCTTTCTCTTCTGTGCTTAGAACTGGTTTTCCAGCTGAAATCTTGATCGTCATGCAGCAGCTTTTCTTGTTTCCACGCGTCTCTATTACTTTCCTGTAGGTGGTATCTACCTTCCGTCATTATAGATACTTCTACCATCTTGCATTTGTCTTGTACCCACTCTTGCTTTGCCAGTCTGCACTTCCTGTCAGCCTCATTTTGAAGCCGACTGTACTCCATTTCGCCTATTTTAATTGCTGCATTTTTACATTTTCTCATGTCATCAATTAATTTGGTCTTTTCCTTCTGTCTGTATGATCTTCTGTGGCCTTCACTACTCTCTAAGAGCTACCCATTCTTCTTCTATTGCATTACTTTCCCCTACTTCAGCCATACCTTGACTAATGCTCTCTTTCAGAATCCCAACCGCAACAGTTTCCTTCAGCTTGGTTCCAGTTCCTTAAATTCCATCTACAGTTGATAACCAAAAATTTTTGTTCAGAGTCTATAACTGCCTCTGCATATGTCGTACAGTTTAAAACCTGGTTTCTAAACCTATGCCTTGCCTTTATAAAGTCACTTTGGTACCTTCCAGTGTCTCCTGGTCTCTTCCATGTATACAAACTCCTTTCTAGATGATTAATCCATGTGTTTGCGGTGATTAAACTGTGCTCTGAACAAAATTCTATTAGGCGTTCTCCTCTTCATTTTCCCCAGTCCATATTTATCTACTACATTTCCTGCTCTTCCATTTCCTACTTTTGAGTTCCAGTCCCGATCACAATCAAGTATTCGTCTCCAGTAACTGTCTGAATAAAAACATATATTTCCTCATCATTTCTTCGATCTCCTCGTCATCGACAAATCTAATTGGCATACACACTTGCACTACTGTTGTCGATGTTGGCTTCGTGTCTGTCTTTGCTTCGACAATCCGTTGACTATCCTGTTCATAGTAACTTACTCGCATTCCTATGTTATTATTGATTATCAGACTTACTCCTGCGTTACCACCAACTGATTTTGTATTTATAAACTTGTACTTACCTGATCAGATATCTGCTCATCCTCCGAACGAACTTCACTAATCACCACCAAATCTAACCTATCCATTTCTCTTTACAAATTTTCTCACTTACCTGTTTGACTAACAACTAGAAAATTGAACGCTTCGATCCATAGAATATCTGTTTTGTTTTTCTTGATGATGTTACAAGGTCACAAGACTGTTGCCTGATTTCAGGAACGTCACGTTTGTTAAGTTAGTAACTGTATGTGAAGTTTCGCGCTAAGAACTAAAAAGCATAACCCTTTTCCAATAACCTAACTCCGTGCATAAGCTTGTTTTCCAGACTTTCTTCTGTCACCATTAACCTTTTTTTTTCTTTTTTTTTGTTCCAGAATTGCCTATTATTTGTAGGTTTCAAAGCGATTTCTGAAAATATGTGAAATATATTAATCATGTATGACAGATAGTAAAGAACTTATAGAGGAAAATATGTCTGTGCTAGAACAGTGATTGGACAAAAATAGCGTATAATACTCACACGAATCAAAAGCAATCACAGGGGGTCACCACCGGTGTATAAAATTCGAAGCTATCGACACCTGCAACACAAAGCCTTTTTTATTGAAATCATGTTACCGACATGATGGTGGAAAAGCATGGTTTCAAAGTATTTTTAAGTATCAATAACTGAAAACCTATTGATAACAGACTTATCGTGAAATATTTTATCGGAAAGGTTCTTAATTCCAACTATTCAAGCGTTTAAAATTTCCTCTCGAAGAAAAATATGTCGCACGTGTGTGAACAGCTCTAGTTTCTTCATTTCAGCTGCGGATAATATTTTCTCTAGTACTGGATATTTTCGACGACGATGTTTTTCCCCCTCATTTTAAGAGGGACGTGGAAGTGGCTGTGAAACTTGCAACGGTATCCAGTAACATGTTTTCAGCATTTGAAAGGAACACGATCTTTTTGTCTCGTCAGCGTCTCTCTTATTCTCTTCTTTCTTTGTTAATATGAGAAGAAATTGGAGACAGACTACACGATCAAACGAAATTAATGTTTTCTCTGCAGTTTCATTCACTTGTTTGCAGAAAGAACGGACAAACCGCTCTCGTGAACCACGAGCAGCGTTTCAGCTAGCGCTTACAAACAGAAAACCGCAACCGGATATTTACATTTTCATGTACACAAAACATGTTGATTATTTGCTGTTATAGTCAACAGTAAACTGTTTACATTCCCTGTCTACAGAGAGTTTCCACAAAGTAAATAATCAGAATACTAATGGCTTCTAACACTTGTCACGCATGAACAAATTGAATAAATTAATAAAAACCTTTTTTTCTGAAGTATTCTGTTATTGATGTAGTTTCTCCTCTGTACCAGGCTTAGGGCGCCACAGTTAAGATGACCTGTCAACGAGTAGGTGACTGGAAGCCGACGATAAGCTCAAGTTAGTGATACACGGGGAAAGAAACTGGTCGTGTTGTTTCCACTGACGAAATGCCTCAAGTTGCCTTATGTCACCAGGGAAACTGCTGGTAACCGAAACTCAGATAATTCGACCTGGATGAGGACCACCATCTGTCGAACACTTTTTGAAAACTCCATCTCTCCTTTCGGCGAGTAAAACTTCCTCCTTCAGGGATAAGCATTTGTTATTCGCCATTAATGTTTTATCGGTAAAGTCGAGAATTCGATTCACTGTAACATCCCAAAATATGCATGCATTCGTGCACTATCGAACTACACTGAAGTAGTTCTGGAGGGAATTGACACTGTGCATCATGCAGGGCTCTCCAAAAAGCCGTAATCTTACGATGGGGTGAAGATTTCTTCTGAGCAGCACGTTGCAAGGCATACCAGACATGCTCAGTAATGTTCATGTCTGGACAGTTGGGTGGCCATCGGAGGTGTTAAAACTCAGAAGAGTGTTCCTGAAGCCACTGTGTAATAGGGGAGAGTAGTACAAAGTGAAACAAAAATTTCCCTTTTGATTGTTTGGTATAAAATACTACTCACGAAATAAATTTTCTTTATTTACTTCAAAGAACAATACTTTGTCAATATTTTGGAACAAAGAATAATAATTTTGCTACTAATTAGTAAGTAAAATAACAATTTCAAACAACCTCCACAAATGTTTCACTGTGTGCCATCTATAGTACACAGTGAAACAGCTGCCTTTTTTGTATTTATTACTTCTGAGTGACTTATAAAACATAAATATGTTTGTTAAATACAACTACAAACATTAACAGATACTAAATTTCGTTCAGTGAATATCAAGTCCACCATATTGATTGAAAAACGAATATACTGATCATTGGGGAGTCTCTTCGTAGCCATAGGCAACACAGGTGGCAAAATCATTGCAATGTCCTTATGCGAAACACAGACTATGTCTTCTGCAACAGGGAATACAAATCAAATAATGTTTTTTCCGAAGGTATGAGACTTCATACTCAGTACCACAAACTATTGACTTCAAGCCGTTTGCTACAAAATATACATTGTTTTGGAATTTCTCCTGTTCTTCCAGCTTTGTCCTTCTTCTCAACCTGTTTGCTCTGGTGTTCATGTTAATATTATGCTTCTAACTTTGGAACGTCCACTTGTTTATCTGGAAGGTGCTTTGGGCAAACCACGAAACTCTCTTGACGAGATGTATGTTTTGCTGTTGTTACTGCAATGGCTTCCTCAACATCTTCCATAGTACCCTCCAAATTGTTAGGAGTAGTCATACATCCATCTGAGGCCAATGATCCCGTTTCACTGTGTACCACATATAAGTGTTTCACTGTATACCAGAGTCACCATAAACTAAGAGGTTAGTCACAACTCTTAACCTACGTATCTACCAAATCTACAACTGGTCAATACATAGCTAAATATATGTATCTTATCACGGAACATAAGATTTCTTTTAGCTTTTTGTTATATCGAAAATATTAAACTTACAAAGAGACGTTAACTGTAACTTCTGAC
The DNA here is from genome assembly GCA_026315105.1 of Locusta migratoria. NCBI lineage: Eukaryota > Metazoa > Arthropoda > Insecta > Orthoptera > Acrididae > Locusta > Locusta migratoria. Next base: position 272,029,518 of record CM048744.1, on the reverse strand, counting down.
CACCGAAAACCAATAGTGGCGTATAGAAACAAGAATAATCAACCAAACTCTCCACCATTACAGTCAAAGATGTATTTTATTATAATAAACATACTGGTATACCAAAAAGTCGAAAAATTGCTATAAACAATTGAGATGGAATATTTCACTGTGTACCGTGTTTCAATGTGTACTACTCTCCCCTAATTCTGGAGGTGTGGAGTGTTGCATTGTCTTGCTGGAAATGCACAATGGATATGAATGTATGTAGATGATCAGTCAGGGTGCGCACGCACGTGTCACCGTCATTCTCGTAATTAGACGGATTAGGGGGTTCCACATCACTCTAAAGCAGCACACGTGCCACACTGTTACAGAGCCTCCACCAGCTTGTACGGTGACCTGTTGACATGCAGGAACGATGGATTCATTGCGATGTCTCCATACCAGTACACGTCCATCTGTTCGATACATTTGGAGACTCTTCAGACCAATGAAAAGTTAGCAGTCATCCTCAGTCCAATGTCGGTGCTGACGTGCCGAGGAAAGCCATAAAGTTTTGTGCCCCGCAGTTTGCAAGGGTACACGAGGGTAACTTCGGCTCCGAAAGCCTATATCGATGTTGTTTCGATGACCGAGAGTACTCAAACTTCAGGGTAAAAGTCCTAACGACAAAAGACGAAAACATTCGATTTTCACACTACCTTCCGAGTCCAAAGTAAAGGTTGATGAGTATATCCTATCATTTCCAATTCGAGTCATTATAGTAGTGAAACAATTAAATATCTCCACTCTGATTTGAACGTAAAATAATGTGTAATCTCTTTAAACAGAAGTTTCCAGATGTCAAATTGAGCTATGATTTTTATTTCAGGTATTTTAAAGACAATTTTAATCTTCGATTTGGGCAGCCTCAAGTAGACTGCTTAAATGATACTGCAAACCGTGTTGCAGCTTCTGAGATGACTGTTCATATGAGACGAAGTAAGAAGTTTTACAGTGCTTTGCAACAAACTAGGTCAGATGGAAAAATGTGGAAGAAACACGTATGTCCTCTCCACTGCATGTGATAATATGCAAAATATAGCAATGTCTAAAATCCCTGACAAGGAACTCTTGTATTTGACGCAATTAACTGTTAACCTTTTTTTGTATTCACAAAATAAAATAAAATAAATCCGTGATGTACATCTATAAAGAAGGCTAGCGAAATATGGCCCTAAATGAGGTATGCTCTTTCCTTTTAGACTATTTGAATTCCGTCCCGGATGAGTATGATGAAATTAATTTTTTCTCTGACGTCTGCTCCGGTCAAAACAGAAACAATACTATAGCAAAAAATTTAAGCTTAACATATATAGAGTCAAGAAAACTGAACATTTCTTCTTAATAAGAGGATAAGAGTACACAGTTTCTTGGACTGTAACAGAGATTTCGCTGTTATCAAAAGGTGAAAAAAAATTACTCAGTACATCAACTCACTGAGTTGACAATTCAAAGTAGTGCATCTCTTAAATTTACAATGGTCCAAGCTGGTAATCAGCATCCTAGCACTGTTCTTACAAGACATTTCATTAATGGATTAATTGCCGACACGTTCATTCTTCGTCACAATTTCCATATCACGATTCGGCTCCCAGATTTAGTGGCCTATCCTGAAGGTAAACTGCCATTGAAGAAAGAAAAAGTGAAGGACATGAAGAAAGTTGTACCATACAATGAAGATACATACAAAAACTTTTATGAATAATTAATCAATTAAGATTCTCAGCTCGTGAAAATTAAAATTACATCTTGACAGAAGCTATATTAAAATTGGCCCCACAGTGTGTGTTCTATGTACCATTATTTTTTATGAATATTAAAATTTTAATTTACAGATTATGTTAACAATAAGTGTCAGTGTTCTCACTCTGTAATATGTTACTCATTATTCCTTAAATTTTTAGCAATAAAATGTGGTTTATATCAGTTTCCAAGAAAACTTATTTTCTTAAACTCCATTATTTGTTAGAAGGGCATAAATCCAATAGCTAATTGGTTGTATTTCATTCGTAGAGCAACGAAAAGTATTTAAAAACTGTTTCAACGACAAACTACAGAGCAAAACAAAATTTTAATACCAAAAACATAGGTCCACTATTCTAGGCATTACGCAAAAAAGTTTTTTGTCTCTCCTGTAAAATTTGGATTTTTGGACTTTGCCCCTTTAACAAACACCGATTCAAATACCTTCTTCACTGAACGAAAGAATTCGTATTCTGCGTTCCTGATATGAGATCATCCATTGTCATAAAATGAGAGTGCTCCATGTCGTTCCATTTCACCATTTCAACAGAAATGCTGCCTTATAGACATTACTCATTCTCTTATGCATGTTTTCCATCGTTTGACCTTTAGCAGCCCAGAAAAGACTAACAGCATGGTAGTTCTGTTTGGATGAATTCAGTAGTAACCTTGCCATAGTTCAAGCTTCTGCATTAACTGCACTCTTGCAGAGAAAATACGAATGCGTTACAAATCCCTTGCTTTCACATTTGTGCATATATATCAAACTTTACACCGCGAAACGTTATATAATTTATACGTTTCAGCAACGCCGTGAAATAGAATGTTTTTGATCACATCTCATTCCTGAAATCAGAGATTTAATATAAGACTCGTGTAGGCTTTACACACACACAAAAATTGGTTGATCGCAGATGTTGTTCGTCCAAGTTGCCTGGAAACTTCAAGAATTCCTTTCTGTTACCACTGTGTTCTATGTCTACGGAAAGAAATTCTTTTCGAAATGCCATACCTTGCTGCTATATTCTACTTTGGGACTGTAGATTTTTCATATATATATTCAATCAATATCTTCACTACGCGATAGCAGTGGTGATGGTAATGATAACAGTACTGCTAAAGCAGAGTTGCTAAACACAGCAATCCGAAATTCGCTTGCTAAAGAAGAAAAAGGAAATACTCAGAACTGGAAGCAAGAATTGCTGACAGCATGGAAAATTTATAAGCAGATATCCTTGAAATAGTAACGCAACTTAAAGAAATTAGCAAAAGCAAGTCTTTCGGTCCAGATTGTATACTAGGTTCCTTTCAGACTATGCAGGTGCAATAGCTCCATATCTACGTATCATATAATATCCGTCGCTCACAGAAATATCCATACCGATAGAGTACAAAGTTGCACAGATAATTTTAGTATTCGAGGCAATAGGAGTTATCAGCAAAATCACAAGTCCACATCACTGACATCGGTTGGCAGGAGGATTTGGAACGTATACCTTTTTCGAACGATGTGAACTACCTCAAAGAGAAATATTGAGAGGTAGCAATTCTATTTTATTCCACTTCTTATTTACTTTGTTTATTTCCTTGGGTGATAGGTTGCTTATATTCTAATTGTTCCAATTTATTGCCAGTTGATATGAATGGTCGTTGCATGATTTTGGTTCATTGTGAGTAACCCACCTGGGAACATACTGCTAGGCGCTCGCCGCCACCAGCGATAAAGCTGGTGGCCACCTATGCTTCAAATTGTATATTATAGGGTTGCTGGTACCAACCTCGATCACTGTAAATTTAAGAGACGCACTACTTTGAATTATCAGCTCAGTGAGTTTATGTACTGAGTAAATTTGGTCGATTTTTCTGAGGCATCTGAGAGAGGGCAGAAGCTGCCCTGGCCACGCACGGAGGTTCCTGGAAGTCGACATCTAAAGCGGAAAGCTGCTGCCATACCTGGTGGGCAGAGCACGCCTTGATAGCCTTCAGTGGGAGAAAGCCAGTCCTGCAGCATTGTAAACTCTGCGCAGATCCTCACGGTCTGCCGGCGTCCCGGAGGAATACATTGTCCTGGATCGTAAATCACAGACCTCTCCGGGGCGTACCTGCAAACTGCGGGCACTTATAACACTGTTCTCGACAGTCTGAAGCCTAACTTTACGATTTTGTTGACGCCACGTCTGGAGGCGTGGAGTGTCGAGGGTGTTTTTTAGTGGAGATGGGACGGTGCTTTCGCGACGGGGCTTGGCGCCTATGAGGTGATAAAATAATTTGGCTGTCTGCAGATGCTTATCGAGAGGCACAAAAATTCGTACTGTTCCTCGGAACTGTGGCCTACGTGCGGCTCATGCTGCGGAAAGTTTCGAGTGGGAGGAGCCTAGTAGCTTAAGCAATAGTAATTTGATATGACTGGCGAGATCATTGGATCTTCTCTCCTACTGGCTGGACGTCTCATGTGGGTGGAGTCTGTGAGCCAGAATTTTGGAAGGGTGTTTTTTTGGAGAAATAAGGTGAGTTGCGTGGAGGACTCTGAAGTGTTCGGATCTCTCGATATAGGGAATTCAGGTGGAGGGCTTCGAAGTGTTCGGACCTCACCATTTGTGTCCAGTTGGTTCGCCAAGTGGCAACCTTCGGTGGACTTAGAATACTCGTGTGCCCATTGCAATGTGTCAGAAATCATCTTTGCGATTGCTGTTTCCATTCATATTAATATACTTAGAAACTAGTAAATATTCTGAAGTGGGTGTTGTTCTGAACAAGCTCACTCGTAATCAGGATAATTTACTGTTTCTCGAAAATCAGCATTCACCACTGGTTTGGAAAATTGCTGTATTTCTCCCGTATTCCGAATACTTTTGTAATTGCCGCGCCGATCGCGTTGATGTTTTTCCATCCGCGATCGCATCCATCAGTCTGCACTACCTTCGCCGACGCTGTTCTACTGTATATGGTAAGGTAGCGCCACGCATCAACTAGACGAGAAGATTATTGAATGGTGGTTGATAGGTGAGATGTAGTGTGAGTTTGTGTGGTCGTCATAGTCGATTTTAATCGAGCGTGTCTGTTTCAGTACTTAACCTTCTACTAACTTTTATTTTTTTTTGATAGTTTAACACACCAAATTTACGACTATAGCCAGTCGAACTTGTACTTTTTCTTTTGGTTAGGCACAGTAAATTCTCAGTTTCATATTTTCAATAATTTTTTCAATTTTTTTAATAATAAAAAAAGGAGTGGCGACCCTTAAACGTAATGATTGCAGTCCAGGTGATGTCATATATAAATTTTTTAATTCAGTTATAATTGTAATCAAGATTCTCTCATTTGCTATTAATTTGCATATTAAAGAGCGGCTTATTTATAAAGGTAAAGTCACAGCAACTTTAAAAGAGAAAGAATACAACGACGTCAATCAACATCTGTTGTCCCAAAGTTAAAAGTGATTTATAAATTGACGTTCTTGTGAAACACACGAGAGTGGTGAGTGCTATTGACAAGGGATCTCAAATTGAATCGGTATTTCTAGAATTCTGGAAGGCTTTTGACACGGTAACTCATAAATGGCTTCTAATGAAATTGCGTGCTTATGGACTATAGACTCAGTTTTGCAATTGGATTCGTGATTTCACATCATAAAATGCACAGTACGTAGTAATTGACGGGAAGTCAAGGAGTGAAACAGAAGTGATATCTGCCATTGCCGAGGAAGTGTTACCGGGATCCTACTGTTTCCCAATTTATAAATAATTTTGGGGACAATGTCAGTAGCTCTCTTAGACCATTCGAGGATGATAGTGTCGTTTATTGGATAGAAAACTCACCGGAAAATCGAAAGAAACCGTAAAACGATTTAGATATGATACCTGTGTGGTGCGAAAATTATAAATTGAACCTAAATAATAACAATTATTAAGTCTTCCACACAAGCACTAAACGAAATCCGTTATACTTCATTTTCAGGACATATCAGTCAAATATATAGGTCACAAATTAAATTAATATTTTGGGATTACAATTACGAACTACTTCAATTCGAAAGAATAAATTGAAAAATTGTGGGGAACGCGAACCAAAGGCTACCTTTCATTTGCGGAACACGTAGAAGTTACAATAGTTCTGTTAAAGAAACTTCCCACACTACACTTGCCCGCCCTATATTTGAGTATTGCTGCCCATTACCGGACCCTCACTTGATGGCACTGACGGAGGATCAGAAAAAAGGGCAACTTGTTTTGAGAGAGAGAGGGAGACAGACAGAGAGAGAGAGAGAGAGAGAGGGAGAGAGAAAGTGACGGAAATGATGCATGGGTTGATGTCTAATTGCCCAAAAATACGGGTAATAGCACACTCTTGGGTAACAATGATCATTATATAAAAAAGCTATCACAACAAAAGGAAGAGCTCTTCTAGTAGCGGTAGCAAAAGCCAAATAGAGCGGACGATCTAAAAAGAGCGACCTACTTCGCGGCCTAGCTGCGAACTAAAAGAAGAGCTACCGGTCGCGAACTAAAATATGCGCGATCGGTCGCGAACTAAAATATGCGTGATCGGTCGCGAACTGAAACATGCGCGGTCGGTCGCGAACTAAAATATGCGAGATCGGTCGCGAACTAAAATATGCGCGATCGGTCGCGAACTATTATGCCAAACGTATCTCTCTTCTAAGTTCGTTGGATTCTTTTCCGAAGACCGACGGGCAATAGCGAGAGGCTCCCAGCAGAATTAAAATCACGTGTTTGCCTTCTGCTGATGAGAGCCATTTCGAGGCGAGCGTCTGCCTGCTAGATTACATAGTTCAGTGGTACAAAATTTCTTTTTTGAAGTATTCTGCACTCTGCAATATCTGACTAATAACTTTCATAATGACAAGATATAGAGATAAATTCAACGCGAGGAATTATCCACAAACAGTTTCTTTTGGTTTGCGGCTGAAGCAGCTAGCGCATGAAGCAGCCAGGTGGGGGAACTTCTCAGCCGTCGCTGGGAGCGGACGAAGTACAAGAGCGAACTAGTTCGCGGCAGAGCCGCGAACTAAAGTGAGCGCTTCCGATCGCGAACTATTATGCGCAAGTCTAGTGTCATGGGTGTTCAGCGGCAATGGAAGCAACACCGGCTGGCAGCGGCAGCTGCGACTGCTGCTACATTGCAGAGACGTTATGAACTTGGGTGTGTTGAGCGATGCGAATCATCTGCTTCGCGTTGCTGCTGTCAAATGTGCCGCCAGATGAACGCTACCGCTTTGACTTGCGGTGAACCTGTATTCTGAAAGAGGAACGATTGTTGCTTGATGCGGACGTTAACGCGGTGAAATGCACAAGGAGACCAAAGAGGCGAAGACGACGTTGGCAGATTTACCGCCTACAAATACCACGTAAAACACTCATTCTCAACAAACTATTATTTTGCTGAAGAGCCCATTTGAGACATACGTTGTGAAAGGTCGATCGATTGGTCGATCGCGGTCGACGGGTTGAGCACCGCTGACTAAGGGCATTCTTCTATACCCATTGTGCGAAGGTGTTTCTCAGAGGTCCATGTATTCCTACCGTGAGTTTCATCAGTCTCCTGTGCTATCCTAGGATTATAGAACTCATCGTTACGGAAATGGGACGGACTGAAGACTACACACATTGATCAATGATTGTGGACTGCAAATATTACTTACCTAAAGGCTGTGTAGGCGATCCCATGGACAAACTAATTGTTTGAAGAGATTTCTCATGTATTTGGCCAGAAGTATTCAGAAACGCGCCCACCGATCTCGGTACAAATGTCAAGACGTTGGAGGGAGTGTTGTGTTTCAAATCGAACACAATCTTGGCTGGCTTTAAAGAGGGAAAGTGACAAGTGGCAAGTGACAAGTTCTTCACATGTATCCACCTACGTGAAATTCACTTACCTTTGGAGCCTGCTATGACCGGAATGCTAAAGTGGTTGGATTTGGTGATATCTGTTTTAGCCTGCTGCAGGAATCTGAGTCAGGATATAATAGGACACATTTGGCCAAATAATCTGCAAGAGGTCTACACTTATTAGATAGCAAAAATATAAATAATTTATTTACAGAATACTTAACTACAGATGCTGAACAGTAGACAGGTACAACACTCTGCCATAATATATTTCACTAATACAAGACGACTATAATACATGATTGAATATACAGTGGCCAAAACAATTAGGGGATCAGTTGAGATATCTCGGCAGAATGAACTAAAATCTGTGAAATTAATCCCAATTTGCGATCAGTTATGGCTTCACTGTAGTAGTTTTAAATGGAATACCAAGAGCGGTGAATGAAAATTTGCGCCCGGCAGGGATTCAAACCCGGGATCACCTGCTTACATTATCTTTCTCCTTTTTTTTACTGGTAGATCTATGCTTTGCGGTCGTCGGTTTAGTTCGTTCTTGGTTGATCGTTGAATATTTGGCTCAGATTACTAAGCAGACGTGCTAACCACTCCGCCACCGAAGACACAGTGACCAGCCGGACTGCACTGGACTCTTCCCTGCACGTCTCCCGCCACACCCAAATCTCCATTCGCCACGAATTCTCTTTCCTATTACCACAGCCTATTTGTTCTGTAATTCTCGCAGTCTGAATACTGCATTCCCGCATCAGGGAGAACAGACCATGAGGTGTCGAGACACAATCAATTGTCGTCAGGAGCCCAGCCTCGGCTTGTATACAGTTATATATTTTTGACGACGTTACAGCGTTCATTGAATGAAAGTATTGGTATTCCATCTAAGCCTAGTAACTGATCGGAAATTGCGATTAATTTCATTCATTGAACGCTGTAACGTCGTCAAAAATATATAATTGAACTAAAATCTTTCGAAAACTTTACGTCGCTTCTGCGGAGTGGAGACAACGATATAACTGCAACCGAGATAGTGGTAATAACAAAAAGTTGCTGCAGAGGGGATGGTGTTGACTTGTGTTTCTTCTCTCGAGGTATCTCAGGGTTCAATTGTGAGTACGTGCTTGGTGAGTATGGAACCCCGAACTAATGCAGTCTTTCTCTCTTCTTTCCTCCCTGGACTCCATTTTCTTTCCTTTTCCCTCCTTTCGCATCCTCACTCATTCCCCTCCTCACCGGGAGACTGATGATCTTGTCAGTTTGGTCCTCTAGTCACAAGAAACAAACAATTAACTACCATAGGAAGTACACAAGCAGTTGGGTTCGGATAGTGTAGTGAGCAGGTAGTGCAATGCATCAACAACATGACTTGCCCCAAGATATGTCATGAAGAGCTATAGTTTTCGGGCTTTCCATGGAGGAACATAAACTACGCTTAAAAACAAAAGAATTCCTAGGTTTAACGTTCCATTGACAACGCGATTATTACGGACGGAACAGAAACTCGATGTTTTTTTGTTGAAAATGGTGCAGGATACTGGCCGTGCGATTCTGAAGGAAACAGTCATGAATCTGCGCGAAACAATTTAAGGGAATTACGGAAAACCCAAATTTGGATGGCAGGATGCCGTCCCTCAAATGCGAATCCAGTGTGCAAGTATAATCAGCGTTTGCTGCACTATTTATATGGTCGTTACCTGTAAATAATGTTGGATTCTGTGTTAGATCCGAGTTGTAGTTTGCTTCTCGCTGTGAATATAATGTAATATAAAAATAGAAATGCATGTTAAACTGGAGGAGAGATGCTGATGGCCCTAACACCTGCAAGGTATCCCGTATATACATTTCAAGTGCAAGGTATCCTGAACAAGGCATCCTGATATCTGACTGACAAATACTGAATACTGGCTCAGAGCAACACTGAGATTCTACCACCAAACATTGTGGTGACTCTGACCCTCGAGGTAAGCCTAATAACATGAATTAATTTGCGCAAGTGAAACGCCCGAGGAGAGAGGAAACAAATATACTAACAAATTATGGCCCTGTCGACAGTTCACCCAAAGGGTACAACGAAACTGATTAACTTGACTAGTGAAAGAGGGAGATAATCTGACTGCGACAAAGGTAAAAAAAATTGAAAATTTGACTTACCTCGTATATTCTTATTATGAAACTGTAAACAGCAAGCAGCTCGCAGAATGCAGGATCATAACTTTATCGATCATAGTATTAAAATATTATAATGATACGGTTTCCTTTCCCCGCTTTTATTAAAAGAAAATTTTGCGTTTTTATATTATTTCGATACGTAAAAATAATTATCTATGAATGCCAGGGAAAAATATTTAAGAACATCACTTTCAATTTTTTTTAAAGACAGAAGACAGTAACAACTCTTGCCTTGTACTTCGTAGCGATAGCATCTTGCAGACTAGAGGTGTACTTCATTATTTTTATGTGGCCGTAGTTACGTGGATTTTATACATTCAGGTAAAATATATCTGTTGTGGGCAGATCTTACTTTTCTAAATAAACCACACCTCTCACTTAAATTCGCACTTATGAATTTTTATAATTAATTTTATTTGTCCTCCCTCCGCAGATAATGCTTTCTTTCAGACTTGTTGCATCACCGCAACAGTGGATGGCACTGTTTTAATTAATATCGAATGGTGATATTTCGTCAAGCCTGTAATTCCTTTTTTTAATTTATTCCATACTATTATCATTTAATGGCAATAGAATCTGCAGTCGATTTTCTTGTAAATTTTCGGAAGTCCGATTTGTTTGAGTTACATAATGTTCCTATCCGAATTTAATCATGTCACGTATCTTACTTTACGGTCTGCTACACGAGTCGTAGTTTGATACTGACGACCTGCCATCCACTGTTCGGCGAGTGGTTATCATATTATGAAAATTTAATTTACAGCCAAATTTCAACCACCAATGGATCTCTTGTTAAAGGTAACCTCTCGTCGATTCTTTTTGTAATGTTCTGCCTGCACAACACTCCACCGTTAATTAGCTTGACATTTCATTTAAATGCATGTAATAATTTTCCAATTTTTTCCCGTAATTTTCTGATTGGGATCTTTCATAGCTTTTAACTTCAAAGCTCTTCCTTCTGTACATTTGTTAATTTCAAACATTAATAGCCACACTGGAACAGTATAATATGCAGAAATGATTGATAGGTAATAATGGAGTTAAGAAATAATCATAGAATAAGGAAAGGGATGGGAAATTAACTACAAAATGATAACTAGGAAATGAAATTTAAGACCAGAAATAGTACATTATGAAAGCCGCGGAGTGCCCGAGCGTATTGAGGGTGTATGCTCCGAATGACTATGTTCGAATGTTTGTAAATCTATCGGACCAAACTGCGTGCTCATCAGTCCGTAGCTTAGAAACTACTTAAACCTGGGTAAACTAACCTAAGGACAACACACACACCCATGCCTCAGGGAGACGCTTTAGATTGCTTGGCTACTCCACCGCGGCAGAATGACTAACAATACCAATTATCAGAAATAATATAAGATTAACAAAGAAATTTACCAGAGAACGTAGCCTATAAAAAATGAAATGTTAACCTTCGAGTTGCAGCGCCAATTATTATAACTTCAGCAGCAGCGCGGTGCAGCTTCGCTACCACTGTGCATTACGTGTTACAAACTTAGTATATACCTACTAACCGATCGTAATGAAAAAATATTGGTTTAATGTACAGGTAGAAATGTCACATTTGTTAATATCTGAATTAGTATATCAATTACCTTCGGTGTATAAATATAACAAAAGTAACATTATTCCGAAAGTTGACAGTAATCATGTATAATAAACCCAGCAGTACTATGGTTTCCTCTTTCGTTACTTCCGTGTAGTTCCTGTCTCTCGAGTAATAAGTGTCAGTCTTTGTCTGTGTTATGTGGAAGTTACCTGATCAATCATATTATCATCTATCATGAATGAGAGAGCTTGCGTCTCTGACCTCACACCTCTTGCGTTCCCTTTTCAACCAAGGGAGATTTTTATGATATTATTTCCACTGTTTTGGCGTTTTACTCCACAGAGTGGTACCGTCTTCAATATCAGATTAATTGCGGGATCGGAACTAGGATTTACATTTGAATAAAAGTATCTTGTTCATGATCTGATGAGGAATCTAGACAGAAATCACCAAGACCTTCATTACTTGGCGAAAGAAGTCTATTTACTCATCTGTTAGACCCATACCACGTCTACGAGATTTGAAGATTAAATTATGTAGTAGAATAACACTCATTTCCTCATTGAGTAAGGGTTAAAATTAACATTGACGGAAACTGCAACATGGCTAATGAGGAAAAGCTAGAGGCCAATTTATCGAGAGTTAATCTTCTATTTACGAAATTAATTTTTTGAGAATTCTAATATGTAGGGTAAAATTTACGCAATAAATGTTTACTAGAAACTGCCACAAATCCATTTGCAAGGAAAAATAGACGTAACGCAAAACAATTCAGATATACTTACATGACAGGCAGCGCGGGGTAAATCAGCTACCAGTGATGCACTCCCTATCAAGTTTTTTTTTTTTTTTTTTTTTGGTTTTTTTTTTCTTTTATACGGTCGGGGGTTTGAATCCCCCCTTGGGCATGGATATTTGTGCCGTCCTTAGTATTAGTTAGTTGAGAAGTACTTTGTAAGTTTAGGGACTGATGACCCCGTAGTTAAGTCCCATAAGCTTAACAAACATTTGAACATTTTTGGGTTGACACAGCCGTGCACTAGAAACTCAGAACCTACACTGACATCTTTGTTAAGGCTTAATCGAGGAATAGCAAAAGTGTAAATACGGCATATCCATTATCGCGACAACAGTGAGCAATTACAGAAGAGTATTAGCATATTTGCACCAGCGCTGCCGCTCGATGGTTAAAGAAATTGAATTATGTAGGGACATCTACATCTACATGGGATACTATGCAAATCACATTTAAGTGCCTGTCAGAGGGTTCATCGAACCACCGTTCTACTATTTCATCTCCCATTCCATTCTCGAATAGCGCGCGGGAAGAATCTGAATCTTTCCGTTCGGGCTCTGATTTCTCGAATTTTATTCTGATGATCAGTTCTACCTATGTAAGTGGGAGTCAACAATATATTTTTGCATTCGGAGGAGAATGTTGGCGATTGGAGTTTCGTAAGTAGCACACGCCGCAGCGATAACCGCCGTTGTTGTAATGATTCCCATACCAGATCCTGTATCATTTCCGTAACGCTGTCTCCCCTGTATCGTGACAATACGAAACGAGCTGCCCTTCTTTGGACTCTTTCGATGTCCTCCGTCAAACCCACCTGATAAGGACCCTACAGTGGGCAGCAAATTGACGGACAAGCGTAGTGTATGTAGTTTATTTTGTAGTTCTGTTGCATGTTTTAAGGGTTCTGCCAATAAAACGCAGTCTCTGGTTCGCCTTTCCCACGACATTATCTACGTGTTCTTTCCAATTTTAAGTCAGAAGTATTTTGTGGAGTTTACGGCCTTCACATTTGATTGATTTATCATGCAAACAAAGTTTAAGGTTTCCTGATTGTTGGGCCTGCAGCATCACATATGTCGTAGAAAGACATAGCAATGAAAGTTCTGGATTGCTACTTATATTTTATTTAATAGTGCTACAGCTGTTTCAATAGTTTGTCATTCTCAAGCGCCTGCGTATATAAGAATTACATTAATTACAAATCAAACAATAGGAAAATATACATAAAGTTTTTTTGTTATAAATTTTCCGTATAACTTACGCCTACGATGTTTGGACGTTATATGCTGATACCTGACGTAACTGTTGCATAACGTAAATATTTCCATACAGTTTATGCAACAGTCACGCCAGATGTCAGCATATAATGTCCAAACAAAGTAGACGAAAGTTATAAGGAAAATTCATAACATTTTTTTTTGTATATTTTCTTATTGTTTGATTTGTAGTTAATGTAATTGTTATATACGCAGGCGCTTGAGAATGACAAACTGTTGAAACAGCTGTAGCACTATTAAGTAACTTCTCATTATTTAGAGTCAACTGCCAATTCTTACATCATACAGATACCTTATTCAAATCATACTTCACTGTAAGGTTTTTAAAGTAAACGTCTATTGCTACTGCGAATGAAGGGTTTTATTTATATATTTTTAAGTCACCAATACGCGTTTCGCCTTTCTCTCAAGGCGGCATCATCAGTGGGTGTCCTGAAATATTAACATCTTTTTGTTTACACATATAGGTTAGGTCTCTTACATATCTACAAAACATTTCATTTCTGATTTCTGTTTTGTACATATGTAAGAGACCTAACCTATATGTGTAAACAAAAAGATGTAAATATTTCAGGACACCCACTGATGATGATGGCTTGAGAGAAAGGCGAAACGCGTATGGGTGACTTAAAAATATAAAAATAAAACCCTTCATTCGCAGTAGCAAAAGGCGTTTACTTTAAAAACCCTACAGTGAAATACAATTCAGCTGCTGCTCAAAATGGCCACTGCAAGCAACGTATTCAAATCATTCTGCAGTGGGTTTTGATCTTCAGATGATTTTACTAGACGGTAAATGACGGCGTCATCTGCAAACAACCTAAGAGAGCTACTTACATCTTACACACTCCCTGGTTGCAGAGTTAAATAAAGCTCTTTCGTACCCGCCCAGTTGTTCCATTTCGTTCTCTCTTCATGCTCTAGCCAATATCGCTCTGCAGTCTCTCTCTTTCCTCCGCACCTCGTACTGCACTCTGTACCACAAAGACGCGTACACACTGGAGTTCTGGAACAAAGGTAAATCTACAGCGCTACCGCTGGGCAAACTCGTGATAGGGACTGTCAGAGACAGGCGGTGCGCTTTGTCGCAGCAGCCGGTGAACAGCGCGGCCACAGCGGCGGAAGACCGACTGTCGCCGCCGTATCAGCCCGATAAGAGTCCCCATAACAGCGCCAGCCGGCCGGAAGACCGGCCCCGGATGACCCACTCGTCCGCGGGCGTGCACGTTCACAGCAGAACGAGCCGACTGCTTGCCACGGACAGGTGAAATTAACGCGATATTAACCTACCGTTCACAGCAGGGCAAACGGACTGCTTTCTGCAGAGAGGTGAAACTAACCCGATATTAACCCGCTGTTCGTTGCACGGTTGGAGCTTCAGAGAGGTCTTTACTCAGTCGGTGAGTAGCTACGTTTCGCGCAAATTAAGTTGACACTCTGAGTGGTGGCTGACACAGTCGACTGTAAATGCATTTCTTGTTTACGGTCACTCACATGAGCCATAATTTGCGCGATTAGTAGTCCTAAAATTAATTCAAGTAACGAAATTATGTATGAAGGGAAAATCGGGGGTTCGAATGCGAAGAATAATTATTAGAAAGGTAACTAAAAAAAAAAAAAAAAAAAATATGCATCTTCGGATTTATTGATCACAAAAATTCACTGTTCTTAGATAAGCCCGTTGTGCATGAACGTCATTGAAAGCCGCGGTGGAGTAGCCGAGCGGTCTAAGGCGTCTCGTTGCGGAGCGCGCGGTTGCTCGCCGTGGAGGTTCGAGTCCTCCCTGGGGCATGGGTGTGTGTGTTTGTCCGTAGGTTAGTTTACCTAGGTTTAAGTAGTTTGTAAGCTACGGACTGATGACCACGCAGTTTGGTCCGATAGAATTACAAACATTTGAACATTTTGAATTTCGTCATTGAAAAAAGAATTTTATGATTCCTTGCATGAACGAAAACCTGCAACTTACATTGTATGCCACACTAACTAAGGTAAAGCAGTCAGCAATCCGAAGATTGGTTTGAACACCACAGTGCTCTATTAGGCGTGGTCCTGTTTGGAGGTGGTATGCCGTTTTGCCTTCCTCCGACCTTCGAACTGACTTACCCAGCCACTTACAGGGAGACCTACAGTTTAACGTGGGTTCCGAACCACGGTGCTAGCCAGCCGCGGTGGCCGAGGAGACTAAGGCGCTACAGTCACGATCTGCACGGCCATTACGGTCGGAAGTTCGAATCCCCCTCGGGCATGGATATATGTGCCGTCCTAGTTCGTAAGTAGTTTGTAAGTTTAGGGACTGATGACCCTGTAGTTAAGTCCCATAGACTATAAAAACATTTGAACTACGGTGCTACTCGGTATTTTTTCACATGAGCTATACTACCAGAGGTGAAAGAGGTGGAAAAGACAGATAAAAATCTTAAGCCCTGGCGGGATCTAACCCGTGACCTTTAGATTTGTAGTCCGGCACACTACCACGGTGCAACCGAGGCGTACGCCAGCGCACTCTTAATCATTATTTAATAACAATCCTGCTTAAGCCTTTCATTCCCAGTGTTGTTGATCGACAAATATGTTTTAAAATCTGATTTATACAGTATTTTGTTTACCAGTCCTTACAGTCACATTGAATTTGATGAACAACATGCTTCTAGAACGACTTTTGCCGTTTGGTACGGCATCTGGCCACTTCTGAGGCATTATTCTGTCCCTCTTGGAGGTTGTGTTACGTTGCCGTCTGTACATGGCTGCGAGTGTGAGAGTGAGTGTGGTTCGTGTCATTTTATTTCAGCAGTGAATTTTCTTATCTTTGGTGCTGCGGCGAAGATTATGCTAGCATAATTCATTCGACAGTGTTAACTATGAACAAAATCACGTAACAAGTAATAAAATACCCCGACATAAACGTCTGTGCTGTGCTAAAACATATATTTTTTAGTTTAGTGCAAAATCAAATGTTTAAACTGCGTGGTCATCAGTCCGTAGCTTACAAACTACTTAAACTAAGGTAAACTAACCTACGGACAACACACACACACACACACACACACACACATACACACACACACACACACACACACACACACACACACACACACACACACACATGCCCTAGGGAGGGCTCGAACATCCGACGGCGAGTAACTGCGCGCTCCGCAGCGAGGCGCCTTAGACCGCTCGGCTACTCCACCCTTGTTTTTTTTATGCACTGTATTAATACAGAAAACACTGAATTTTAATTTTTTCGAAGCTGAATTAGTAATCTGGGAATGAAACGGTTAACTCTCGGAGAATTCATAGTTAGCTAGGACATCCTGCCATTTTTTCCCAATTGTGTCATGCATATTCAGTAGGATTAGTATTCGGGAAGCACGGAGGCCAATCCACTCGTTCAGTACCAGCACGATTGATGAAATCTTTGACGGTGCCTGCAGGATGGACTCAGAAGCTGTCGTCCAAAATCTTCAACTCTTCTCCGAAACGCCGAGGAACTACCAAAAAATAAATCAATGTCCAGAGTCATATTTTGTTTCAATATTACCAAAGATATTGAATTGAGGGACAGGTACTGAAATAAAACTTTTACTGCATCCCGTACATGAACCCGTGACCTCCTGCTTGCTACTGAAGCGCTATAATCACTAAGACACCGCGTCAAATGGATTCCTGGCATTTCATCGAATGTCTTAAAGAACTTCTCCATACAGAACAAAAACTTTAATTCTTTACTATTCAGTGTTCATGGATGTACAGGTGTGACTCTGTTAGTTATGAAAGCCGAACCATAACGGGAACATCAAACCACATCGGTTGAGAAAAATCGCTTTTTAATCTTCCTGTGACCGAACACCGCCTAAAAAGCATGAATCACGACGGTTTGTACATCCATTCCGCCTGGTAGCAGGCATCGCCTCTAGGTAGTGATTACGTACGGTTCACTGCTTTCCAGGTCGCTGCTACATCCTGCAGCCAGGAGCCAGGGAGTCTCCTGCCAGCCCTCCTGCCGCCTCCGGTCGTCGTAACTAGCCTCGTTAGACTGCTGCTCCCGAGCCCAGACGAGCCGTTTCGCTGTGCGTCGCTGCCGCCGCCGCCGCCGCCGCCGCCGCCGTCTGCACTGCCACTGGACTTCGCCTCGGCCCGTTAACTCTCGCCACAGCTGCCCTGGCTCAGCCCCCGATCCTCGGGCACCGCCGCCGCTCTTTCGGATCGCCGAGCCCCGCCCCGGGTCCAGGCAGCTCGTCCCGACTACCGCCCCAGCCCCATAGCTGCCGTCGATTCAACCGCCTTTTGTGCAACCCTGCCGTCTTCCCAGAGGTCAGGCCCCACCGCTCGACATCCTACGGCAGTCAGGTCCTCCTGTCTTTCTTCTTTTACTTTAACACCCTCTTTCACAATCATGGACAATACCCCTGCCACCACCACCGTCATCCACTACACCACCCACTCCGAAGCCCCTACTACCACCACCTGCAGCAATTCATATGAAATGCTCACCCTACCGGTCTCCACCTCTCTGCCATCCTTTAGCCACCACCGCCTCCAAAGTTCTGCCCCCAGACCCTCTTCCATCTACTGTCCCCCTTCTCCTCGCCAACCCCCATGAATACCCCTCCCTCACTCCAGGTCGAATCTCCACCATTAACGATGCCACAGTCGCTGACGCCTTAGTCACCTCCACAGCAGTTTACGCCTCAGGGTTCCGCTCCCCATAGCATCCCTATTGATCCCGTCACCCTCGCCCTCCTTTCCTCATCTGGCGCCGAAAAGAAGACATCCAAACACAGAAGCGCGAACCTACTTTCGTCTCATCCAAGAAGGCTCCTCCTCCTCTGCAACCCTACCAAGATATCATGGACACAACCACCCTCCTGTTAAATCTGACTTTTACACCTTCGTCCTCTCCTTTCCTGACCCACACTTCTTCAACAATCGCACCAACTCAGGAAATACTACCCTTCCGGCCCCATCACCCAAATCATCCCCCATTGGTACTCCGTCCTGATTAATTCCACACTGACCTCCTACAGAGCCTTCAAGTATTTACATCAAACCTTGGCCCCCATGCTAATCTAACCCCATACTATACCGCCTCCTCACCCCTTGCTCCCCAACCCCCCCCCCCCTTCATACCATATGCCCACCTTCACTACCATGATCATGTTCATAAATGTCAGCAGTCTCTTGGAAACCATCATCTCCCACCGTATTCACTCCCACCAACACCAGTGGATGCCGACCTTCCTTCTCTGCCAATGACAAAATTCATTGCCTTACTCACCTTCTCTCCGTCCAGTTAAACTCCCATCACTCCATTATCTTTGTCTCTCTCAGTATCATGATAGCCTACGAGAATTGATGGCATTCCGGTCTCCTCTTCAAGCTCTACGTCCTTCCTGTTAATTATGTCCGCCTCATTGCTTCGTTCCTTACCCACCACCCTCTAGTGCCACTCTCTGCAACTCCTTTTTCTTCTACCTCTCCGCTGTTGAGCCTCAAGGCTCCATCCTCTCTTCTCTCCTTTACCTCATCTACTCCGCTGATATGTCTCAACCCCAGCTTCCCGTCCACCTGCTACAATATGCTGATGACACCGCCTTCCTGGCCCTCGCCCCCTCCCTCGCCCACTCCCATTATTTGCTCCAGTCTGACCTCACCGAGTTCACAGCATGGTGTAACCAGTGGCTCCTTTCTCTCAATCCCAATAAATCACATGTAATCATTATAGGTTGTACAGCACCTTCCTCCTACCTTTATGACTTCTATCTTACCCTCCATGGTAGTCCTATCCAAATCAAATGTTTGTAGAGCTTAAGGGACTTAACTGCGGGGTCATCAGTCCCTAAACTTACAAACTACTTATGACCTACCTTAAACTAAAGACAACACAAACATCCATGCCCGAGGGGGGATTCGAACCCCCGACGGCGGACGGCCGCGCGCATCGCAACACGTCGCTAAATTACGAGCAGCTAATCCGCCGGGCAAGTCCTGTCCGCCACACTCCCACTCTCAAGTACCTTGACATCACCCTTTATAGTTCCCTAACCTGGACCCCTCATCCCCGCACAGTTCTCCAGAAGGCACTGTCCTGTCTCAACCTTCTTAAACCTCGCCAGCCGGACTTGGGGCCTCAACCCATGAACTCTCCTATATACCTATAAATTCATCATGCGTCCCATCCTATGCAGCTTCCATCCCATCTGGATTTCCGCTGCCCCCTACCTACTATAGAAGATCCTCGAATTCCACGCCCTCTGTCTCCGCTTACCCTCCCCCACCAGATCCTATACGACGTCATCCTGTTTCCCCATCTCCTCCAGTTTTTTGAACACATTGGACTCCTATACATTACCTGCAAGATAGAATCCTGCAATCCTTTAGTCTACCCCATCCTTACCCATTCCGGGCCTCAGCCGCACCTTCACCACTGTATCAATAACTCCCTTCACCTCCACACTCTTCACATTCTCATTCAGGGTAACTTCCGACACCTCCCCCTCCCGGATAACGCCCTCTGTCACGAAATCTATCCTTCATACCAGCCCTGATCCTCTCCCCGTGGATTCAACACCCCATCTCCCCCTCCTCTCATGATCCCTCCCATCGCTTGGTTATCCTTTCCCTCTCCTCCCCCTTGGAGTCCTACACATGATGTGCATGTCATCATCAGTGTTTGTTTTAAAAGTACAACCACCACAGTTACAGACAGGGTTGCGATCGCCAGTATTGTTTCATCGTCCACAGTGTCCAGTCTCAATGTCTGTTTTTAGTGTCGCCGTGGCACAGCTGTTATTTTCCAAACTACATTTGTTTTAAATGCATTACAATGTGTATATACTTTGACATTCTTCCATGTATACTTCTAATGTTCTCAAATTTTAACTTCTTTTTTATCTGTTGTTCATACCTTCATGTTCATTTCTTGTAAAGGCGCATGGGGGAAGAGCGGCTGCCAGCCTACCTGTGTGTATACAGGTGTTGAGGTAACAATAATGAAAAGAAAAAAAAAACTGTTGTTAACTATGCTGATAGCAAAAACCGCATAAAAACACTTATAAAAATTCAATCGGATTTTTAATTTCCTCGTGAATGGCGCAAAACATGTTCACTCTGCTGTCCACCGTTGTCTGCAACAAGATGAAATCGAGAAGCAGCACCTGACAGAAATGTTTCCGGGGTCACGTTCAGAATGTATTGCAAAATCAAATGTCTGTAAATCTATCGGACCAAACTGCGTTGTCATCAGTCCGTAGCTTACAAACTACTTAAACCTAGGTAAACTAAACTACGGACAAAAACACACACCCATGCCCCAGGGAGGACTCGAACCTCCACGCCGAGCAACCGCGCGCTCTGTAGCGAGGTGCTTTAGACCGCTCGGCTACTCCACCGTGGCAGAATGTGTTGCCTGAAATTCAGCTAAGCTCGCAGTCGGACCACTGAAAACAACTCCTTTCAGATAGCATCATAGCCTGAAGTCTCGAGTTTAAGATCAGGTGACGGAGAAGGACAGGTTGTACGGAAATGGCTGCTGACCATCCTAGAATTCCCGAAATGGCGCTTCAGCAGCTGCTTAACTATATTATCAATGTACGGAGGTCTGCTGTCTTGCATGAAAATGATACTATCAACACATCCACGCTTTTGGAGATCTCAATGACGTGGATGCGCTTACCACTGACGGTACAGGTAGGACGACCAGAACCACCTGTCTCTTCAAAAAAATATTGCCCTATGATAAATGATGCTATAGAACCACACCACATGGTAGCCTTTTCAGCATCGAGCGGTACTGATTGGTTTGCATTTGGATTTTCTGTTGCCCATATTCGACAATTCCGTGTGTTGACATATCCTATCTGACGGAAGTGGGCTTCGTCTGTCCACAAGTTCTGCCACGGCCATTCATCGCCCACTTCTATGCGAGCACGAATTTCTAAAAGAATACTCTCTCTTTTGGGCTGGTCAACAGGAAGCAGCTCGTGCACATGGGTAATTTTGAATGAATTGCAAAGAAAGATGTTTCGTAGGATTTTACGCACCGTACTGACAGCTTTGTCTAGTCTTCGGGGAATTCTCTGTGCACCACACGTTTGCACACCACCACTCGACATTGCTGTGGCCACTTCTTTTCATAGATGTATAATCAGTTCGTTTCCTTCCTCTACCTTTCCGAATTACCGAATCATTTTCTCCAGTGCCACGACAGTCACCGGACCAATACTTTTTTAAAACCGTTCATTGTCCGGAACTTATGCACAGTCATCATTCTTGTGAAACAGCTTTACAAGCCGAGTGCGATTCTGCATCGAGACAGTAAAGGCGAAAGTCTTGCCGCGAAATCAGGAAGAGCCTGGGTACCTGGCGTGTTTATACCCACTTGAAAATTGTCATTCCATGACAGATGTTTTCATTCACAAATTCTGATACAAGCAGCGCCGTCTATTCATCAGTAAGAGACTTAATGTAGGGCCAAAATGCCTTGGCTGCGGCTGCCAACCGTAACTGCCCACCGCCGCTGTCCGCGTATTTCGTCGCGACTGCTTGCCGCAGCGGCCACGCCACTCTGTGCCGTATCCCTGTGAAAGATCTCGCGTGCACCAATACCATTCTATGTTTTCTGGTGGACGAGGAGAAAGGGGAAACTATGGTTCTGTTTACGATATCGTTCATTTTCCAAACACAGAAAAGTGAAGGTATTTACGCTAACTTAAGAACAGGTCATTTGTGAAATATTGAAGACAGGTACAGAGGATTAATCCGTCTCAGTTAGATTTTATATTACGCTTGGCGAAAGAAAATATAGCACGTGCAGCTATTAGTACAGTACAAACTGTAATTCAAGATGATGAAGAAATGGCACAGACTTTACGTTAAGTTACTGTATAAAAATTTTCATATTCATCAACATCGGCTTAATACGGATAATTTTGCATTTACTTTAAATAAGATAAAAGTTTGCGAAGATAACAGATTTACATGGAAATGACTCAGTGCTTGTTCAGTTTGTTATAATTTTTTCATTGTGTTTACAATATTACAACTTATTATTTTCAAAAGTAGTAACATTATAACGTACATTTGTAATTGAAGAACTCGAAAGACAATTCAGAACATTCATGTCTCATAACTTAACTTGAAATGTCAAATGTTTGTTCATCAAGGAGCTGACGTGGCAGTTTACTGATGGACGCTGCGATACTTCTAAAAAAATTTTTCAAATGTTTGTGAGGTCTTATGCAAAAAAAAAAAATGTTCAAATGTTTGTAGAACATATGGGACTTAACTACGGGGTCATCAGTCCCTAAGCTTACAAACTACTTATGAACTAGCTAAGACTAAGGACGGCACAAATATCCATGCCCGAGGGGGGATTCGAACCCCCGACCGTAGTGGCCGTGCAGACCGTGACTGGAGCGCCTCAGTCCCCTCGGCCACCGCGGCCGGCAGGTCTTATGCGACCAAACTTCGTGGTCGTTAGTTGCTAGACTTACACACTAATTAATTAGCTAACTTAAACTAACTTACGCTAAGGACAACACAAACACCCATGACCGAGGGAGAATTCGAACCCCCGACCGCAGCGGCCATGCAGACCGTGACAGACGCGCCGCAGACCACTCGGCCACTGTGGCCGGCTCGATAGTTCTCATGAATATCTATCTCTATATCATGTTCCGGCTCCTGCTCATAAGCTGCAGCAATTCTTCCTTGGAACCTATAATCGGGAGAAGAACTAAGGCGTAAATAAAGGATATAATCTAGCTTCAATGTTGTAAAATTCCTTCTTTTTAACATCTTCCACACTTCACCCTTTGCGCCACATTTCTGAAATATATATGCATACTGTGATAGAAAACAGTACCTGCTCACAAAATGCACTAACTGTTTGTCGCCATCGTCTAAACCTTTCTGCGCCGTCCAGAGCGGTCGAGACTCGGCAGTCGCGGTGACGTCACGGTGACGTCACGGCCGTCGACTGCCGAGCAGTTGCAGCGACATACTGTACTGTATGGTCCACTGTTAAGCCCGAGAGCAGCGGACAACTGCCCGCAGTCACTGCCGACCGCTACGGCCGGCAGTCACAGCGAAATAGTACCTTTACTGGGTATTTTTTGTTCAATTTCTGCTGCTGGTAAAAACTCGAAGAGGTCGCTGATCAAGTACGGTCGACGTTTGTGTAGAATTTGCAGCGTCCTTTTCTCGAAGGACGTTACCCAGGGTATGCAACGACTCACCCCGCAGCAATCAATCTTATGAAATTGCGTGCTTATGGAATATATCCCTAATTATGCCATTCGATTCACGATTTCCTATCAGAAAGAACACAGTTCGTTGTAATTGACGGTAAGTCATCGAGTAAAACAGAAGTGATATCTGGCGTTCCACAGGGAAGCGTTATAGGTCCATTACTCTTCCTCGTGTTTATAAACGATTTAGGAGACAATCTGAATAGCTCTCTTAGACTGTTCGCGGATGATTCTGTCGTTTATCGGTTAGTGAAGTCAACTGAGGATCAAAAGCAACTGCAAAGCGATTTAGACAAAATTTCTACATGGTGCGAAAATTGACAATTGACACCAAATAAAGAAAAGTGTGAAGTATTACACATGACCACTAAAAGAAATTCGCTTAACTTTAATTACGCGATAAATCAGTCAAACCTTAAGGTCGTAGATTCTACCAAATACCTAGAAGTTACAATTACGAACAACTTTGACTGGAGAGAACACATAGAAAATATTGTGGGGAAGGCGAACCAAAGGTTACGTTTCATCGGCAGAAAGCTTAGAAGATGTACCAGCTCCACCAAAGAGACTGCCTACATCACACTTGTGCGTCCTCTCCTGGAGTACTGTTGCCCCTTGTGGGACCTTCACCAGGTGGGACTGACGGAAGACATTGAGAAGGTTCAGAGAAGGGCAGCTCGTTTTGTTTTATCACGTTACGGGGAGGGGGGGGGGAGCGTCACGGAAATGTTGCAAGAACTGGGGTGGAAAAGCATTAAAAGAAATACGTTATTCATTGCAGCGTGATCTGTTTGCGAAGTTTCAATCACCGACTTTTAGTTCTGAATGTGAAAATATTTTGCTAGCACCCACCTACTTAGGGAGACATGACCATCCCAATAAAATAAGAGAAATCAGATCGAAAACGGAACGATTTAGGTGTTCTTTCTTCCCGCGCGCTATTAGAGAATGGAACGGTAGAGAAAAGTTATGAAAGTGGTTAATGAACCCTGTGACAGGCACTTGAATGTGATTTGCAGAGTATCTATGTAGAAGTAGATGTAGAATCACAGCTGTTGTGAACAGGTACTGGCTCAGACATCGTACATACGAGCCGGCTTTCAAAAAGTAGTGAAGACATCAGCCGCATTCGTAGACTTAACAGCTGCCTACGATACTGTATGGGTGGATGGACCCATTCTGAAACTCAAGAAAGTGATCCCAAGGCTTCGACTCACGACTTTCCTGAAACACATGCTTGCCAATCGCAATTTTAAAGTCACAACTGGAATACACTCTTCCAAATTCTGAAGATAGCAGGGGTAAAATATAAGGAGTAAAGAGTTATATTCAACCTATACAAAAACCAGGCAGCTGTTATTATAGTCGAACGGCAAGAAATTGACGCAGAGGTTGGGAAGGGAGTAAGACAGGGTTGTAGCCTTTCCCCAATGTTGTTCAATCTGTACAATGAGCAGGCAGTGAAGGAATGGAAGGAAAAATTTGGAGACGACATTAAAGTGCAGGGAGAAGAAATAAAATCATTGCGGTTTGCCGATGACATAGTAATTCTGTCAGAGACCGCAAAAGATCTGCAAGAGCGACTGAATTGGATGGACAGTGTCTTGAAAGGAAGATATAAGGTGAACATTAACAAGAGTAAAACGAAGGTAATGGAATGCAATGTCAGAAAATCAGGCGATGCTGAAGGAATTAGATTAGGTAATGAGACAATAAAAGTAGTAGATGAATTTTGTTATTTGGGTAGCAAGATAACTTCTGATGGCCGAAGTAAAGAAGATATAAAATGTAGAATGGTTATGAGAAGAAAAGCGTTTCTAAAGAAGCAAAACTTGTTAACATCCAATATTAATTTAAATGTTAGGAAGTCCTTTCTAAAAGTATTTGTCTGGAGTGTAGCATTGTAGGGGAGTGAAACGTGAACGATAAGGAGCTCAGATAAAAAGATGATAGCAGCTTTTGAAATGTGGTGCTACAGACGAATGATCAAAATTAGATGGGTAGATCATGTAACTAATGAGGAGGTGCTTAACCGAATCGGGGAGAAAAGGAGTTTCTGGCATATCCTGACTAAGAGAAGGGATAGATTGGTTGGACACATTCTGAGACATCAAGGAATAATCCACATAGCATTATAAGGAAGCGTGTGGGGTAAAAATCGTAGAGAGAGACAGAGGGACGAATACAGTAAGCAGATTCAAAAGGATGTAGGTTGCCGAACGTATTCTCAGATGAAGAGACTTGAACAGGACAGGATAGCGTGGAGAGCTGCATCAAAAAAAGTCTGCACACTGAATACCACAACAACACAACAAGTGAAATGGACATGAGTAAATCCTTGAAGATCAATAACGGATTATCTCAAGGCTCAGTATTAGCACCGTTACTATTCAACCTCTATATCAGCGATATGCCTTACACACTAAGCCAAAAATTCGGATACGCTGATATTCTGGCTACAGCAGTGCAAAGCAAATCTCTCGAAGGAGGTACAAAGATTAAAATGGATGATCGTTCAAAAGAACTAAAAGGGTTCAACTTCGCAAGAAGAGACTGGACTAAGCTCAATCGCATCCGAAGTGGCCAATCAAGATGCAAGGCCATGCCTTATAAGTGTGGACTTGTGGACAGCCCAAGTTATGATTGAGCAGTACCCGAAAAGACGCTGAAACACATCACAAGAGTGTGTAGCTTCGGATCTGAAGACATTGTCTCAGGTTTCGGGCGGCTATCTGAAGTAGTAAAAACTGCCAGTCTTGCTTGCAAGATAAAAGCACAGCTCACTATCTGCATCGTAGGTGAGAGGACCGACTGTAGAACTGTGGTACAGAGCCGAGTGGAGGGTGTGAATCAGAGGCTCAGGCGGTTCTGCAAACGTGTGGATTGTAGAGTCCTCGTCTTGTGCCGTCGGGTGGTGGGGTTCCAGGTTCCGTTGAATAGGTGAGGAGTCCACTACAAGAAGGAAGTAGCTACACGGGTAGTGGGGGTTGTGTGGCGTGGACTGGGCGGCTTGTTTACGTTAGACGGCCACAGGAACACACAGGAAGGTTTTCGACCTCAAAGGGTACATATGAAAGAGAGGACGAACATAATAATGTTATGTTTGTAGATCTCATGGGACTTAACCACGGGGTCACCAGTCCCTAAACTTACAAACTACTTAGAACTAGCTAAATCTAAGGACGGCACAAATATCTATGCCCGAGGGATTTGAACCCCCGACCGTAGTGGCCGTGCAGAACGTGACTGGGGCGCCGCACACCGCTCGGCCACCGCGGCTGGTGAGGACAAACACAGATCTAAAAACCATTCGTCTAACCGTTGTAAATTGTCGAAGCTGTGTTGGGAAAGTACCATAGCTCCAAGCGTTAATCGAAAGTACTGAAACTCAAATCATTATAGATACCGAAATTTGGCTAAAGCCGGACATAACTTCAGCTAAAATTTTTACGATAGGGCTAACGGTGATAAGAAATGATAGATTTAATAAAATAGGTGGTGGTGTATTTATTGCTGTCACAAGCGGTTTATCTTGCAGCCAAATTGAAGTAGGTACACGTTGTGATTTGGTATGGGTGGAGGTTTTACCTGACAACAAGAATAAATTAATAACTGACACTTTTTACCGACCCACTGACTCAGATGATTCGATTTCAGAAATATTCAAAGAAAGCTTGGAACAAATTTATATACGTTCTCAAAGCATACAATTTTTCATTGGTGGCGACTATAACTTACCCTCGATATGTCGGCAAAAATACACGTTCAGAACTAGAGGCAAGCATATAACATCGTGCGAAATCCGCATTCTCCGGAAATTATTTCGAGCAATTAGTTCATGAACACAATAGAATAGTAAATCTTCTTACCACAAATAATCAGGAGCAAATAAAAATTATCAAAAAAGCCACAGGGATTAGTGAAGACAGATTTGTTGTATCGTAAATGAAAATCGGATTTTCCAAATATGCCTAAATAAACGAATATTATGTCTATTTAAAAAGCAGAAAAAGTCGTTTAAAGCTTTCCTGAGTGAGAATCTCCAGTCTTTGGAAACTAACAACATCAGTGTTGATCAGACGTGGCTTATGTTAAAAGAAATAATATCGACAGCTATTGACAGATTTATACCAAACCAATTAACAAAAGAGGAGTCTGACCCGCTGTGGTACTCAAAACATATTAGATCACTCTTGGGAAAGCAGAGAAAAAAGCATACCAAATTTAAACGGCCAAAAAATCCTCAATACAGGCAGTCTTTTACAGAAACTCGAAATTTAACTCCAACTTATAATAAATTCCACAACGAAACCCTTCACGTAATTTGGTAGAGAATTTTAAGAAATTCTGGTCGTGTCTAAAGTATACTAGCGGTAAAACACAATCAACATCTTCACTACGCTATAGTAACGGTGATGCTACTGATGACAGTTATCCTAAAGCAGAATTGCTTAACACGGCCTTCTGAAATTTCTTCACGGAAAAAGACGAAATCGTTCAAAATGTTCAAATGTTTGTATAGCTTAAGGGGCTTCACTACGGGATCACCAGTCCCTAAACTTACAAACTACTTATGAACTAGCTTGTACTAAGGACGGCACAAACATCCATGCCCGAGGGGGAATTCGAAGCCGCGACCGCAGTGGCCGTGCACACCGTGATTGGTACGCCGCAGACCGCTCGGCCACTGCGGCCGGCACGAAATAAAAACGCCAGAATTCGTATCAAGAACAACTGCCAGCATACGTAATTTAGAAGTAGATGCCCCTGGTGTATTAAAGCAACATAAATCACTTTAACAAAGTAAGCCTCCAGGTCTCGATTATATACTCATATGTTTCCATTCAGAATATGCTGATGCAATTGGCCCATATGTAGTTATCATATGCAAACGCTCTCTCAGCGATCGTTCCGTACCCAAAGACTGGAAAGTTGGAAAGGTAGGCAATAGAAGTGATCCGCAAAATGACTGCTTTGCAAACTTAAACAGTTCCATAAGATTTCTATGACATTTTCAGACTATGCGTTTATGATTCATTCACAAATGGCCAACCAATTCTGAAGTGAAGGCTCCGTGACACTTCACGTAGAGTAGGTCCATGGTCAGCGAGAAAGATGTTCAAATGTTTGTAGAGATAATGGGACTTAACTACAGGGTCATCAGTCCCTAATCCAACAAATTACTTATGAACTAGCTAATAATAAAGACGGCACAAATATCCATGCCCGAGGGGGGATTCGAACCCCCGACCGTAGTAGCCGTGCAGAACGTGACTGGCGCGCCGCAGACCGCTCGGCCACCGCGGCCGGCGAGAATGAAAGGCCTGAGCACTCAGGCAGGTGATGTTATAAGAGTAGTGCTAAGCCAATTTCGTCTAAGATACAAGGCCTCACAACGATTTCATGTCACGTCACACCGGTAGGCCGCCATCGCAAGCTCACTGGCTGGCGCTACGAGGCAGTGGGCTGTGCCCCAGCGGCCAGCCACTCAGCTAGCGATGGCAGCCTATCGGTGTGTCGTGACACGGGCTTGTTGCAAGGCCTTGTATCTAGACGGTGTTGGCTGAGCCACGCGATCACGTCGCTAATTAGCTGCTGCTGGATCACAGCGCACTGCCTTACAGCGGCCAGCCAGGTAACAACGCGGGTGCGACATACTCCGTGTCCAGCGAGAAAGACAGGCCTTCTGTTGAGACTGTGTTGAAGTCGCTCTGGTGTAGGAGCTGGGATCGATAACGAGTGTTAAGAGGTATTAAAGGGCCAAGCATGTGGTCTTGGGATAAGCCTACTACGTTAGAAAACAGTGAAATGGGAAGCTCTAACGCACATGTCTTATAGCCAGTCTCTCCACATACTATTATAATGATTTTGGTTCTTTAAAAAGGCATTGATGAGTCGAAAAATTCTAATGTACGCAGAATCACATGGTGCTCTACTAAGCGGTACGTCTCGCCTGGTGGTCTCGCGCTCAACTGAAGAATGGTGTGTCACGGGTTCGAAATTCTGTCGGATCATCAGTTTGCGTCTTAACCCAGCCTTCACCTCTAAACCACCTGAGGAGTCAGCAGGAACGACACCTCCTTATGATTCCACTTAAACTTTAGGTCGTTTCCAAAATGATATTTTCACTCTACAGCGGAGTATACGCTGATACGAAACTTCCTTTCAGATTAAAAGTTTTGGTCGGACTGGAATTCGAACTAGGGATCTTTACCTTTCGCTGACAAGGTACCCTAGTACACTACGCGGGTCCTCATCACAGTTTTGGTTTGGAAAGTACCTTGCTCCTACCTTCCAAACGTCATAGAAGTTCTTCCGCGAACTCCTGAGAGAAAGGATAAAAAGGTTCTAACGTTCGTAAATATCAGGGCCCAAACTCCTAATGTCATCGGTCAACTTACACTAAGGACAGTACACACACAGCTATGCCAAACTCAGGATTGGACTCGCCGGTGCGAGCGGCTGCGCAATCCGAAACATTGTGCCTAAGAGCCCACAAATGTTCAAACGTTTGTACAGCTTATGGGACTTAACTACGGGGTCATCAGTCCCTAAACGTACAAACTACTTGTGAACTACTTACGAACTAGGACGGCCCGAGGGGGGATTCGAACCCACGACCGTAGTGGCCGTGCAGACCGTGACTGAAGCGCCTCAGTCCCCTCGGCCACCGCGACCTAAGAGCACACGGCCATTCCCGTGCGGAATAGAGGATACAGTGGAAATATGGCGTAGCCATAAATATATTTACCTTGTGTAGCGGAATTCGCACTCATATGAATTGTATGCCGGACCGGGTACTGGGACCTTTGCCCTTCGCGAGCAGGCGGTCTTCCAACTCGCCACAATGTTTCAGGAAGTTTCATGTAGGACCTTTCCTTGGTTGAATACGTGAGATAGTCCAGTGAGTTCAAGTCGTCTAGGTGGGTGCCAGTTGATAGACATGAGCAATGGCACCGGGCCACACGAAATTACTGTTGTTACATTCCAGCCAATTAAAATTGCTACACCACAGAGATGACGTGCTACAGACGCGAAATTTAACCGACAGGAATAAGATGCTGTGATATACAAATGATTAGCTTTACAGAGCATTCACACAAGGTTGGCGCCGATGGCGTCACCTACATCGTGCTGACATGAGGAATGTTTCCAACAGATTTCTCATACAAAAACAGCAGTTGACCGGCGTTGTCTGGTGAAACGTTGTTGTGATGCCTCGTGTAAGGAAGAGAAATGCGTGTCATCACGTTTCAGACTTTGATAAAGATTGAATTGTAGTCTAACACGATTGCGGTTTATCTTATTGCGACATTGCTGCTCACGTTGGTCGCGATCCAATGGCTGTTAGCAGAATACGGAATCAGTGGGTTCAGGAGGGCAATACGGAACGCCGTGCTGGATCCCAACGGCCTCGTATCAGTAGCAGTCGAAATGACAGGCATCTTATCCGCATGGCTCTAACGGATCGTGCGGTCGCGTCTCGATCCCTGAGTCAACAGTTGGGGACGTTTGCAAGACAACCACCATCTGCAAGAACCGGTCGACGACGTTTGCAGCAGTATGGACTATCATCAGCTCGGAGACCATGGCTGCGGATACCCCTGATGCTGCATCACGGACAGGAGCGCCTGCGATTGTGTACACAACGACGAACCTGGGTGCACGAATGGCTAAACGTCATTTTTTCGGATGAATGCAGGTTCTGTTTACAGCATCATGATGATCGAATTCGTGTTTGGCGAAATCGCGGTGAACGCACATTGGAAGCGTGTATTCGTCATCGCCATATTACCCGGCATGAGGTTAAGGGGTGCCATTGGTTACACGTCTCGGTCACCTCTTGTTCGCATCGACGGCACATTGAACAGTGGCCGTTACATTTCAGATGTGTTACAACCCGTGGCTCTAACTTGCATTGGATCCCTGCGAAACCCTACTTTTCAGTGAGATAATACACGACCGCATGTTGCAGGTCCGTTACGGGCCATTCTGGATACGGAAAATATTCAACTGCTGCGCAGGCCAGCACATTGTCCAGATCTCTCGCCAAATGAATACGTCTGGTCGATGGTGGCCGAGCAACTGGCTCGTCACCATACGATAGTCATTACTCTTGATGATCTGTGTTGAAGCTGCATGGGTATCTGTACCTGTACATGCCATCCAAGCTTTGTTTTACTCAATGCCAGTCGTTTCAAGACCGTTATTATGGCCACAGGTGGTTGTTCTGGGTACTGATTTTTCAGGCTGTATGCACCCAAATTGCGGGAAAATGTAATCGCCTGTCACTTCTTGTATATTTGTCCAATGAATGCCCGTTTATCATCTGCGTTTCTTCTTGGTGTAAAAGTTTTAATCTCCGGTATTGTATTATTATTAGTAAATGGCATATTTAGTTTGGTGCGTTGGTGGGTAATTACGCAAGCGCTCACGGTGATTTTGACCAATTTGCATACCGATTTGAAAAAATATTAACTTTCAATCAACATAATAACCGTAATACCCATCCGTTTCGTAAGTAGCACCGGTCCACGAGTCTGATGTCAAACTGTGGTGCCGCACAAGTCCAAATTGCGCGCCACCTACTTTCGCCGCGCGCCGCCATGCACACACGGCGCGGCGTTCTTACGACGTCAGCCACGAGCGCCCTCTGCTACAACTCCGCTCGTGGCCACCACTGAACGACATCGTTCACTTGGGACTGAGATAGGAACCCCTTAACACTTCGGAATCAGATAGGCACCAGTAAAGACTTGGCTATCGGATAGGCACTAGGCAGGCCTCTAGCTCAACTATGTATCAGCATTCTGCAGTACTGAGCTATGTAAAAGTTAAGTGTTGTATAAATTCTGTGCAATATATATCTCGTTCTAATTTACTCTAGTGTTTATAGTTTCTGCTGTTCCACTGGCTGCTCACCTCCGTCCTTTATTCCTGTGTCGGTCTTCCTACTCGGCCACTGACACCTACGACGGAAACGAGACACAAAAGCAGCGACGAGGCTGGGTCACAAAAGTGGCGACGAGGCTGGGACACAAAACAAACCTTGTGAAATCGTGTGCTAGCACATCTTTCCGCCACTCTCAGGGTCCACTTGTACCCAACAATAAACACAAGCGCCGGGTTTCGGCTAAATGTGGAGTGGGAAAGGCAGACTCTCGAAGTACACAGAGAAGGCGAACTCGGAGATGACGTCGTGCTACATGATGGCGAGTTTACTGCGAGTACGATGAGTTAATTTGTGATTTGTAACGTCCTGTCGCCACTTCATTCTGCAGCAGTATACAGGGTGTCCGCCGGCCGCGGTGGCCGAGGGGACTGAGGCGCTCCAGTCACCGTCTGCACGGCCACTACGGTCGGGGGTTCGAATACCCCCTCGGGCATGGATATTTGTGCCGTCCTAGTTCGTAAGTAGTTCATAAGTAGTTTGTAAGTTTAGGGACTGATGACCCCGTAGTTAAGTCCCATAAGCTTAACAAACATTTTTTGAACACATTATAAAAAGAAAGCAAATGTGTTTAAGGTGTTTTTTAAAACAAACTTATGTTTTTTTAAATGGACACCCTATATTTTTTCTTCAGCAATCCACAGCATGACAAATCACATAAACAATGGCGTTGATTGCATCGCAATATTCCAATTACATCCCGAGATATTGCGACGCGAAGTTGACACTTGAAATACGCGAAACGCGCGGCTAGCGAACGTGCTGAGACTCAGGCGAGAACCCGATGCTGCTCAGGACGAGCGCTAGGTGCGCGTTTCGGGTTTTTCAAGCGTCAACTTTGCGTCGCAATATCTCTGGATATAATTGGAATATTGCGATGCAATCAACGCCATTGTTTATGTGATTTGTCATCTTATGGATTGCTGAAGAAAAAATGTAGCGTCTTCATTAAAAAAAAATACATTTGTTTGTGTTAAAAAGAACATTTCCTTTCGTTTTATAATGTTTCCAAATATGTCCATTCATGGGCCGCAGTCGTACATTGATACCGGTGAAAGTCGTTTTTCAGTAGGTGTTATTGTTCCAGAGATATTTTGGGTGGACGAGATAGCTGGGACACCCTGTGTACACCATCAGTCTGCGTTCATTGTTACTAGCATTTAAGTTCACAGCCCTGTAACAGTTCTGTTTCCACTCAGGTATTACACTGGAACTGCCCCAGCGTAGCAAATTATGTAGTCAGATGTCGACCAATAGAGACGAGATGCAGCCAGCTGCCAGCTATGAGCATGCCTCTGCTGTGGTAACGGTGAGACGCAACGGGACGAAGCGATCTCTGCCAGGAAATCCTGAGAGGCCCGGCTCGTAATTGGCGACTCGGCTGCGAGAGGGCCGGCCGATCCCCGGCACAAGTGGCTTACTGCCGGCGAGTGGGGGGTGGGGGTTGAGGACGGGGGCGGCTAGCAGCTGCCGGGGCGGCGCTGGCCGCTGGCCGGCCTTAGCGGCTCACCAAGTTTCGGAAACAGACACCCCACCTGCGGCGTAGCCAAAGTGCTCACGGCTCCTACACAACGAAACACTCCAACTTGTTAGTGTTAGAGCGCGCGCCACGTAACTTGGCGGGTGGACTGGCTCTGCTGCGCAGGTAGTTGTGTGGTGGTGGGGGGACCAGCTGTTGCAGCGTAGCCGGACTGTGCGTTAGGCCGGTATTACACTATCAAATTATTTGTCAAAGAATTGGACAAAGAAAAATTGGACGTAGTGTAATGGGAACGTCGGCCAATATTTCATCCAATCTAAGGCCTCGGCCTAAATTTGATCAAAGAAATCGCTCGTCTTCTTTTTCCTGCAGTGAGAAATGTGACCTCTTGGAGCGCTAGTAGTATACAGCTTTCTTTATTTTATTTGGAGGTTAAATATCTGGCATTACTTGGACATAACGTTCGTATTCGTAAACATGGTTAGTACTGGAATGTTTGCGTAGTGTTTTCTAGCAACAACAAAAGTTTAAAAAATCAAATGGAGCGTTGTATAACAGGCGACAATGCCAATTCACACTGTCCGTCACGTCCATTCGCGCAGCCCAATACCCTGCAGCGAAAGGAAGGTTGAGTTACAATCCGTGATGTAAAAAAGTCATTATATACTATCGGAATTAAAGAAGGAATACCCATAAATCTTATTTACGGCCGAAACAGATTTTAGAATGTATGATTTTGGTAACTTGGTGTGCTAAGTGCTGGGAAGTGAAACAACTTTCAAAACATCGACATCTGTTTGCAAGCGAATCTATGTACATATAAATACGTCAGCCAATTTTTGTAAGGATATAAATAGAGCCTATTTACTTTATCAGCAATGTTTCCCCCCTTACATTGTTAATAACGTCATAAACAATTTAGATTATCCTCTTTGTCAGTGCTAACATTTTCCATTTAAAACGTTATTTAACGAAACTTGCTTTATCAACTTTACAATCTTATTCGTATACACTGTTTGAGTCAGCCTTTTTGTTACTCTATTGCAAACCGTGAAGGATGAAGAGCGACAAAATAATTAGCAGTGAATGGCCTGGCTGTTCTGCCGATGGCATAAAAAAAGAAAATCCTCCCGGTCCCGTAACAAATTTTATTTATCTCGCTCTGACACCCACGGTTTCATTCAAGTGTGTTTCCTTTTCTTTTTTCCCTCCTTCTCTTCTAAATGCAGACACAACGCAACTGTAGTATAAACAACAGCTGAGCATTACCCCGCCATTTTGAAGCAAATTTGACAAAATATTGGATGATAGTGTAATACCCCCTTTTGCGATTCATCCAATGTCTTTGTAAAAAAATATGACCAATATTTCATTCAATTTTTTCGTCCAATTCTTTGTCCAATAATTTGATAGTGTAATACCGGCCTTAGCTGAGTGCTGTTCCATTCCGCAGCCAACTGCTGACTGCCGAGCAGAAATTTTCATTCACCGCACATTGCTATTACATCTAAACCTAGTACAGTGAAAGTAATAAGTGATCGCAAATTGCGATTTATTTAATTAAAAACGGACGCTGTAACGTCGTCAAAATATATATAATAGTCAAAAATATGTAACTTTAATAATACGTCCGACGGGAAACTTTCAAAATATTTATAAACCTATAGCACTCAACTGCTTGGTCATCAGTACCTAGTCTTACAAACTACTTAAACTAAGGTAAACTAACCTAAGGACAGCACAATCACCCGTGCCCGAGTGGGGATACGAATCGCCGACGGCGAAAGGCCGCGCGCACCGCAGCATGGCACCCAAGTGCGCACGGCTAATCCGCCGCGGCAGAGAAACTTTATTCATTAATTATATCCGTGCTATCCAGTTAGGGCATTGTGTAGAATTTTATGGTAGAACGTGTTCACAAGTACGATTCTATGTACAGGTGTATTTCTATATTTCCTAATTTTGTTCTGCCTAGTAAAGATCATGTATAGAACGTGCACTAAACTATTTCAGTCCTATTGAAATGTTTAAATAGTTGGCCATATATATGCAAGGTATTCATCAGGAGTTACTATCAGTAAAAAATAAATTAACTGCAACTGCACATAAATAAGTATCTTTCGATCTCTGTACAAAGAAGATATTTAAGACAAATTTCGTTTGTCTGTGTCTTTATCTATCAGTCTGTCCGTATGTTTGTAAAGGCATCTTGTAAAACGTACAGTACGATATTCGATGTGATTTTCACATTTTTGGATCGCATAACCAATGAGGAGGTTCTGACTAACATTGAGGGAAAAAAAAGGTATTTTTGATATACTGTATCTTGACTAAAACAAGGGATTCATTGGTACGAAACATTCTTAGACACAGAGGAATCATCAATTTAACTTTTCAGGAATGTGTAGTGTAAAAATCACAGAAGGAGACTAAGAGAGGAATACGGTAAGCAGGTTGAAATTGATGTGAGTTACTGTTCTTATGAGGAGATGAAGAGGTTTGATAAGGATGGTATAGATTGGAGAGCTTCATAAAACCAGTCTGCCGCCTGAATACCACAACGACAACAGACGTTCACAGCGTAGTAAAGATGTCTTCGTTTTTTGATAAGGGGTGGTTTGCGTTCATCGCTCAAACATATGCAAATTACATACAGTGATTCTTCGCAGCTTTATCAAATATGAATTAAGCTAAAACTAAAGATATTAACACTTTAATGCATAGTGTAGCTGAGCAGCTAAATACCTGATTTGTTTCATTATCTCTGAAACTGATCAAAATTTTACCACAAAGTCACTTGTTGGTTGTATATATAGTGTTACATATGGTAGTAGCTCGTCCTAGAAATTATAAATTGCAAAGTGCTATTGAATCATTTCGATACTCAGCTGCATTGAGCTACTCCTAACATATGCTGTTTGTTTACACTAGTATTCCTCCTTTGCCATATAAAAGTAGTCATCACATACTACAGTTGCATTATAAGTTACTTTGTGCAAAGATGAGAGGCATAATATTTACATTTACTAAATCGGATACATCATGGAAGCACTATATAGCTGACCAGCTATGAAATTTCTGCTGCTAGTAGTGCATAATAATTTTAAGGATTTTTTTTTCAATATTTTTCTCAGTATACCAGCACTATACATTGTATGTGGTAGTTTTTATAGTTTCAAATAGAAAGCCACGTATTAAACGATTAATTTTAAAGGAATAAAATATTGTAAATTTTGGATTTGTCGTAAATTTACTTGAATTGATCCCAAAATCGCAGGTTACGGAAGAGGACGCGTGGTCTAAAGCCTCATGCCACAGACTGGCCGACCGATTCCGCCGCAGGTTCAAGTCCTCCTTCCGCCACGGTGGGTATGTTATCTATAGTGTTAGTTCAGATGGTTTGTAAGTCTAGGAACTGATGACCGTAGCAATTTCCTCCAATTGGTTTACAAACATTGGAACGTATAATCGCTGAGTTGTTATATTCCATGAAGCATAAAAAAATGTTTGTAAATCTATCGGTCCAGACTGCGTGGTCATCAGTACGTAGCTTACAAACTACTTAAACTAAGGTAAACTAACCTAAGGACGACACACACACCCATGAAGCATAGATCTCGTACGTTGTCTTCTGCCTGTTATCGTTGATAAGTTTGTTGATATTTCTAGTACTATGGCATGTAACATCTCGTCAAATACTAACAATGCCTTTACTTTGTCAAATCAAAGTTCACATGTCTGTATAGCTTATGGGACTTAACTGCGGGGTCATCAGTCCCTAATCTTACAAACTACTTATGAACTAGCTTACACTAAGGACGACCGTAGTGGCCGTGCAGACCGTGACTGGCGCGCCGCAGTCCCCTCGGCCACCGCGGCCGGCTTTACTTTGTTTATAGGTGTTTTTGACATTAACAATTAATTTGAAAATTTATCAATATTCATGAGAGTTCGAGAGCAACGTGCACAAACTCGTTATTGCGATAATTTGGACGGTAATTACTACATTCGGAAAAGATGGTCTCATCGACCTTCCATCTAAAAAATTTCAGCAATTCACTGGTCACATTTCTCTACAGTCTTCACTTAAATATGGAATAACGAAAATGATTATAATGTTATGTATCCGTAAATATTGCAAAGATGCAGGTCTTTTGTTTAAGACTTGATCTAACAGCTATAGAAGTATTTCGAAGCCATACACCACACCATGTAAATAAAATATGTAAATAATAAAGAATAATTGCACATACACACGAAATGAAAGTCATGAACTTCAGTAATCCAACACAAAATTGCACCCAGTGCACTAGTTGAGTATTACACCTATAGCAGTATTTATACAAATAGTTTCCGTTCTTTGTTTGGGTGTGTAGTGTGGGTTATGTGTTTCGGTTATAAGCCAAGCTGTTCCTTTACGAGCTGACAGTAGTCTTCACATCTTTTCTTATTTAATGTAACAGTCAGAACGACTTCTCCAAGTGTGTAATAATTAAGATATCTGTAGTAGACGGTTGGCATATGGTAATGATAACATGGTGGAGACGGCTGAACTAGCGACGCTGGTAACAGAATATTGGCACCGCAGCAAGCAGCACCTCTGTTGGCAATAGATAGCTCAGTGTGAGCTGGAGGCCATGCCGCGCGATGGCCTGAAATGTCCGAAAAGTTGACAAAGGTCAAAAAATGAAATACATAATTGCGAGTTTAGCAGCATATAACCATGTTCAGATGGCAGGTCAAGTAGTTCAAAGTTACTGTTGTCAAAGTCGCTCGTGTTAAGCAGAACCGCTTCTCAAAACGAGCTGTGTTTAAAATGTGTATTACTTCTTATATAAGTGTTTATTGCAGTTGTGTTTGATGGACGATTTTAATGACGTTTCGTAGAATTTGTTTTGTGCTTATAAATTTCTGTTCGGGTTGTTTAAAAGTAGCTTCAGAACAAACTTAAAATGCCCTCAATTCACATACTGAGTTATTGTAAATGATCGTATAAGTTATGATCCTCAGAGATCTTACGATGTACGATAGAACAATATGTAGAGTTTGCTGTTTTATGTTTCAATTTACAAGAATTGTCTGCTATTTGTTCCTATTCTCTTTATATTGGTCTGATTCACTGACTCATAATAACCCAGCCAAAACCACTGACAAAAGAAATGTACGGATTGTGTTGATCATATACTGTAGACATCATTTAAAGTGGCATTTTTCTAAATTCCATCACTAAATAGGTGGAATGGGGACTGGAATATTTTTTGGATGTAATCCACTATTAAGT
Source organism: Locusta migratoria (assembly GCA_026315105.1). Taxonomy (NCBI): domain Eukaryota; kingdom Metazoa; phylum Arthropoda; class Insecta; order Orthoptera; family Acrididae; genus Locusta; species Locusta migratoria. The sequence goes on along the minus strand of CM048744.1, from coordinate 271,990,120 downwards.
CAATTTTGAAGCTAAAACGACGATGATTTCAGTTTAAATTATTAATTTGAATTAATAAAAAAGGTACAAGTTTCAACATTGTTGTAAATAAGCTAGAAATGGACTGAGAGTGATGAAAACTATGCTCCCTAGGGTGTAAAAAATCTTTTGAAATTAGGCCGCAATTAAAGCAGATTTGAACCTAGTACGAAATTTGGGATTCGGGTTGTTAATTATTGCATGGGGATAAAAAAATAATTTGTACATCTCTAAACGTGGTAATACTTTTCTAAAGCTGTACATAATTCACGGATCTCAAATTGCAGAATGGGCCCCGTTGACAATCAAGCAACTCTCCGAAGATGGGAATCTCGGATAACGACATTAACAGGCTTATCCCAAAGATTTTCCAGGTAATAGCACGTGGTAGATATTTTTCACCGGATCCGCTCATTACGAGCTTTATGAATATGCAGCCGAAACAAGTAAAACGTTTATTGACTGGGGGCTTACAACTTTTATTGCCTACAGGTGAATCTGCAAACCAATGCATTATTAATATGTCTGACAATTTTTATGAATCTACCTCAGAGAGCGATTCAGAGTAAGTATACGTACTTGTTATTTTGTAAATACAAACTTTTGACAATGTTTACAAATAAGAGCTGTTATTGTGAATCTGCCATTCTAAAAATATTTATCTTAAAAATTTACATTGAAATCTAAAACGTTTTTCTTAAATTACTGGGTCGTTTTCGCTCTGCAATTTATAATTGGTAACTTTTGTTGGCAGTTTCAAATTAAGTGCTTCCAAAAACGTTTATAAACAAATTTACAACCATATCTGACTCTTTTCTGAGTTTTGGCCAGCTTTTCTGATGTTAAAGACCACTTTAAGCCGTGTTAAAAGCTGGCGTGACGTCAGCGGGCGGTTCCCATCGTCTGGACGCGGAGACGATGGCGGGTGACGTCGGCTACACCTCCATCGTGTGTGCCAGATTTTTTTACTCAATGACTTATAACCAGTCCATATACGTTGACTCCTAAAATTAGTTCTACATCTACATATACATGGGATACTCTGCAAATCACATTTAAGTGCCTGGCAGAGGGTTCATCGAACCACAATTATATTATTTATCTCCCATTCCATTCTCGAATAGCGCGCGGGAAGAAAGAACACCTGAATCTCTCTGTTCGAGCTCTGATTTCTCTTATTTTATTCTGATGATCATTTCTACCTATGTAAGTGGGAGTCAACAATATATTTTCGCATTCGGAGGAGAATGTTGGCGATTGGAGTTTCGCAAGTAACCCACGCCTCAGCGATAAGCGCCGTTGTTGTAATGATTCCCATCCCAGATCCTGTATCATTTCCGTAACGCTGTCTCCCGTGTATCGTGACAATACGAAACGAGCTGCCCTTCTTTGGACTCTTTCGATGTCCTCCGTCAAACACACCTGATAAGGATCCCACACTGGGCTGCAATACTCCAAAAATGGACGGACAAGCGCAGTGTATGCAGTTTCTTTAGTAGTTCTGTTGCATCTTTTAAGGGTTCTGCCAATAAAACGCAGTCTCTGGTTCGCCTTTCCCACGATATTATCTACGTGTTCTTTCCAGTTTAAGTCTGAAGTAATAGTGATTCCTAGGTATTTTGTGGAGTTCACGGCCTTCACATTTGATTGATTTATGTTGTAAACAAAGTTTAACGGATTTCTTTTCGTACTCATGTGGACGACCTCACACTTCTCATTATTTAGAGTCAATTGCCAATTTTTACACCATACAGATATTGGCTAGAAGTCCTCGCCACAACTGTTAACAGATATATTTATACAAAAAATTTTGTCAAGTGATCACTTACAAAATTAACAAAAGTCACGTTATGTATAAACTAAGCACACATTCCTGTTATATAATATTTCTGTGACTGTCTGAAGTACTATGAAATGCTTATTGCAGAAAGACAACTAGTCAGTTTCCATATTTAAATGATTATGGTTGTGAGTGGATTAATGAAGAATTAACCAAAAAACACGATTCTGCATCTACATGGGATACTCTGCAAATCACATTTAAGTGCCTCGCAGAGAGTTCATCGTACCACCTTTATACTATTTATCTCCCATTCCATTCTCGAATAGCACGCGGGATTAAAGAACACCCGAATCTCTCCGTTCGAGCTTTGATTTGTCGTATTTTGTTCTGATGATAATTTCTATCGATGTAAATGTAAGTCAACAATATATTTTCGCATTCGGAGGAGAATGTTGGCGATTGGTGTTTCGTAAGTAGCCCACGCCGCAGAGATAAACACCGTTGTAATGATTCCCATCCTAGATACTGTATCATTTCCGTGACGCCGTCTCCTCTGTATTGTGACAGTTTAAAACAAGCCCTTATTTAGACTCTTTCGATGTCCTCCGTCAAACCCACCTGATAACGATCCCACACTGGGCAGCAATACTAAAAAACGGACTGACAAGCATAGTGTATGCAGTCTCTTTGGTAGTTCTGTTGCATCTTTTGAGGGTTCCGCCATGACATTATCTACGTGTTCTTTCCAGTTTGAGTCTGAATTAATAGTAATTAAAAGGTATTTTGTGGAGATTACGGACTTCACTTTAGATTGATTAATCTTGTAAACGAATTTTAACGGATTTCTTTTCGTACTCATGTAAACGACTTCACACTTCTCATTATTTAGTGTCAATTGCCAATTTTTACACCATAGAGATATCTTATTTACGTCTTTCTACAGCTGTTTTTGATCTTCAGATGATTTTACTAGCCGGCCGCGGTGGCCGAGGGGACTGAGGCACTTCAGTCACGGTCTGCACGGGCACTACGGTCGAGCGTTCGAATCCCCCCTCGGGCATGGATATTTGTGCCGTCCTAGTAGTTTGTAAGTATAGGGACTGATGACCCCTTAGTTAAGTCCCATAAGCTTCACAAACATTTGAACATTTGAATCTGATTTTACTAGACAGTAAATGACGGCGTCATTTGCAAACAACCTAAGAGAGCTGCTCAGATTTTCTACCAAATCGTTAATGTAAATAAGTAACAGCAGAGAACCAACAGCACTACGCTGTATTGGCCAGGACCTAAACGCCCTGGGAGTCGACGAACTAGAAAATGTCTGTGATTTACGTTAATTTAAAGTTACTTACTGAACACTTTAAAATAACATTTTCAATCCAAATATTATTAATCTCTATCTATATAAAAGCGAAAGGACAGTTATTCAAACATTCACTCACTGACTAAACACGAAATCTCGAAACCTACTTCACCTATGAAGCTGAAATTTGGCAGGAATGTAGTTTATGGGTAGTAGACGTCAGCTAAGAAACGATTTTGCGATAGGACAGATAGTTCAGGAGATATGACGTCATAAACAATGAAAACGTCCCCGTCTTGTGGCCTGACCGTACAGAGTGCCAGCATAACAGTCAGCCAAGGCGGACTGCTGAGCTCCCATTCGTAGGCGCTCACACGTAATCACATAAAAATAAACAGCGGCCAACAGCAGAAGGAACGGCGCTGTACGGCGGCACTACATTACGGTCAGCCATGTGGCAGTGCCCAGCCAATCACAGCAGAGTACCGATTGTAGCCCTACACCGATGCCGGCTTCATGAGCGCACCGACGGAGTGTGGAGGGCAGTACACACTCAGCCACCGGCCGGTCCCTACGCCGGATCCAGCTGCCGCCGCACTTAGCGTAGCTTTAGAAGTAGTGTAGTTGCTTTTCTTTGGCCTAGCACCACGTGTAATATTTTATTGTTCGTGTGTATGTTTTCACTATTATACTTGTTGTTTGTTGTCCCTACGTGACTGACCTCTGTTTTCTTGACGTTCTGTTATTGTATACCCAGAAGATTCTTTTGTTTAATAAAACTGTTAGCAATTGTTAGGAGTTGTTGTCTATCCTGCAAATCGCATGACTTAACAGAATTGGCGACGAGGATGGAATCTTTGCATTAGTAGTAATGCTGCCCTTGGAGGGCCAATATCGTTGACATCAGTTTCACGTAGAATTTTGGAGCATATTCTCAGTTCGAATATAGTACATTTCGTTGAAACCGAAAAGCTTCAGTCTGTGAATCAGCACGGGTTTAGGAAACATCGTTCATGTGAAACTCATCTTGCCCTTTTCTCACATGACATCTTGCGCGCCATGGATGAATAACAACAGGCGGATTGTGTTTTTCTCGACTTCAAAAAGGCGTTCGACGCGGTGCCACACTGCAGACCGCTAACGAAGATACGAGCTTATGGAATAGGTTCACAGATTTGTGACTGGCTGGAAGACATCCTAAGTAATAGAACACAGTACGTTGTTCTCGACGGCGAGTGTTCATCAGAGACGAGTGTATCGTCAGGCGTGCCTCAGGGGAGTGTGATAGAACCGCTATTATTTTCTATCTATATAAATGATCTGATGGACAGAGTAAGTTGTAATTTGCGGCTGTTTGCTGATGATGCTGTGGTGTATGGGTGGGTGTCGTCTTCAACTGACTATAATAGCATACAGGATGACTTAGACAAAATTTCTAGTTGGTGCGAAGAATGGCAGCTAGCTCTCAATGTAGAAAAATGTAAGGTGATGCGCATGAGTAGGAAAAACAATCCCATAATGTTCGAATACAGCATTACTGGTGAGCTTCTTGATGTTGCCGTGTCGTTCAAATATCTACGTGTAACATTGCAGAGCGATATGAAATGGAACGAAATGTAAGGACTGTTGTGAGTAAGGCGGACTGCCGACTTCGGTTTATTGGGAGAATTTTGGGAAGATGTACTTCATCTGTAAAGGACGCGTATGAAACGCTTGTACGACCACGTCTTAAGTATTGCTCAAGTATTTGGGACCCGCAGCAGGTCAGTTTAGAGGAAGACATAGAAGCAGTTCAGAGGCGAGCAGCTAGGTTTGTTACTGGTAGGTTCGACCAATGCGCGAGTGTCACGGAAATGCTCTAGCAACTCAATTGGGGATCGTTGGAGGAAAGACGACGTTCTTTTCGTGAAATTCTGTTGAGGAAATTTAGAGGGCCGGAATTTGAAGCTGAGTGTAGTACGATCTTGCTGCCGCCTACTTACAATTCGCGTGGTGATCACAAAGACAAGATAAGAGAAATTAGGGCTCGTACTGAGGCATATAAGCATTCTTTTTTTCCTCGTCCTATTTGTGTGTGATATAGGAAAGGAAATGCCTAGTAGTGGTACAGTGTACCCTCCGCCACGCACCTTACGGTGAATTGCGGAGTATGTATGTAGATGTAGAATTTCTTCACTGCTTGACGGACACAAGCGGCTCTCACAGGGTTGCCGCACCACCCGCACTCCACAGCGTAGCAAGACGTAACCCACAGAGTAGATTCCATTGCCGGAAAATGGAACAGTCTGCATATGTCACCGCCGACGTCTCCCGCTTTCGACAGAGCTTTGGAACCATGGCCGAATTATGTAGAGCGTCTGGAACAACACTTACGGGCCCACGGAGTCCTGGAGGAAAACCGGCGTCGGGCATTTTTCTTAGCAACAGTCGGTCCCTAGAGTATCGCTTGATTCAGTAATTGAACCCAGAGCAGTCGCCTCAAGATCTCTCGTATGTCCACATAAAACACTGCTTGTCTGAGTACTTTGATGCACAAATACACGTCACCTCCGCTCGCCAGGTTTTCATTTCTTGATCAAAGTCCCCATATCAGACATATCGCGAATGGATTTCGACGCTGCGGTGTCTATCTCACGATTGTAAATTCAGGTGCACCAACGTCGCCTGCAGTCAATCCTATGCTTCTTGATTGCTTCGCGATCTGGTGGTGTTTCACGCTCCTGACGAGGGTCTTCGAACTCAGATATTATTATTTATGCTGTTCTGGTCAGTAAATTAATCGTCCTCCTAAAGCGAATAGTACGTTGCCAACGATAGCAAACTAAACCGCTGCCACTGCAAATAATAACCTCTAAATTGTATATAGTGTAGAAACATCTATGGAGTGAGCATTGCGTTCCGTGCATCTTCTCAACATTATGTTGGAATTACCATGTGATATTGAGACAAATCCACTCTTTCCACAAATTGATCTGCTATTACGATTCGTTTGTACAGCATTGCCTGCAAAGAATTCCCACCTACTTTTCGCAGAGCAACTGCATAACATGAAATAATATCTAAATAAATGTGTCACAGAAGCAACAAGAAACTTGACGAAGCGTCGCTAAAAGGGCCATTAAACATAGCCTCTTAACCGAACAAAAAGAGACCAAGTTAACGTCAGCGCTTAGTAGATTTTTTTCCAATATTAGGTGACATTTCCACCTTAATGCTGAGGTCACAAAATCTGTTCTGCGCATCTGAATGCTCACCCCTCAGTTACTTCTGCTCTCTGCTTGCCACTGGAGATAATATACACACGCGAGCGACAAACTCATCACAAACGTCTCTGCTTTCATAATTGTTCGGTATAGTATAGTGATTAAAATTTGCAATTACTTAGTTTTGGTTCGGACTACATTAAGATAAACACATCTTCCTTTGCAGAGACAATTGCACTTAGTCATAATCCGACTTGTGAATATGTAGTTCTGCTACACAAGTTCGATTTCAACTTCATGCTTTACTAAGTAATCACTGCAAGACGCGAGGACTTATATTAGCAGAAACAGTGGCCGATGCTGTTAAAACAGTCAAGACAATTCACTGGAAATACTATAGTTATTGGAGAGTTTTATACAGGCGATCAGACTTACTTTATCGCACTTTATCACCACCATGACATCTTATTTAAACAGATATGAACTGCTCTATTGATTGAAAAACCAGACTTCTAACATTCGTTGAGTTTTAGATAATTGGGAACACTGCGTACAGAACAACTACATTGTCCCCAGTGCTACACTGTAAAATACTAATCCTTCAGCGTACACTTACTGTGAGAGAGAAACAGTTTAGTACTACACCATAGAACAGGTAGAAGGCGCTGTCATTATTATTACTATTCCTCATCTCAACGACAGAAGTGCTTCACAAGTTTATGCCAAACAGACAATTACACACCGCAGTCCTAACTTTATTAACACAACCTAACACTGAATTTACATCGTTCCGGAGTATTAATTTCACTTTTTGTATGAGAATCTTTATGAAAATTCATCGTTTTCGACAATGCGAGCTATTTAAATTTGACATCTTGGCTATGAGAAGTGAGTTTATTGACACAGGGATCCAACAAGGATTCTATTTTTGATGACCTAGGTCCGGAACCCTAAAAAACCATGATATACACAGGTCCCTCTTTAACAACCGCTGCGAAGCACGGACATATAAGCTAGTTTCTTATATACTCGCCCATAAATATAACATGTTTTTAGAATAGAGGAGATGGACAAAGAGAAGGGATATCAGAATTACCAACTCAAGACTTGAATAAAGTAATAAATACCCGGGAAATGCCGAGTTTTCAGCTAGTCTCATATATACACCACTAGCCATTGAATTGCTACACCAAGAAGAAAGGTACATGATAAAAGGGTATTCAATGTTCAAATGTTTGTAAATCTATCGGACCAAACTGCGTGGTCATCAGTCCGTAGCTTACAAACTACTTAAACCTATGTAAACTAACTTAAGGACAAACACATAGACCCATGCCCCAGGGAGGACTCGAACCTCAACGGCGAGCAACCGCGCGCTCCGCAGCGAGACGCTTTAGACCGCTCGGCTACTCCACCGCGGCTAAATGGGTATTCACTGGACAAATATATTACACTAGAACTGACGTTCGATTACATTTTCACGCAATTTGGGTGCATAGATCCTGAGAAATCAGTACCGAGAATAACCTCCTCTGGCCGTAATAACAGCCTTGATACGCCTGGGCATTGAGTCAAACAGAGCTTGGATGGCATGTACAGGTACAGATGCCCATGCGGCTTGAACACGATAGCACAGTTTATCAAGGGTATTTACTGGCGTATTTTGACGAGCCAATTGCTCTGCCACCATTGATCAGTCGTTTTCAATTGGTGAGAGATCTATAGAATGTTCTGGCCAGGACAGAAGTCGAACATTTGCCGTATCCAGAAAAGGTCCGTGCTGGACCCGCAACATGTGGTCGTGCATTACCCTGCTGAAATGTAGGGTTTCGCAGGGATCGAATGAAGGGTAGAGTCATGGGTCGTAACACATCTGACATGTAACGGCCACTGTTCAAAGTGCCGTCGATGCGAACAATAGGTACTGAACGTGTAGCCAATTGCACGCTATACCATCACGCCGGGTGTACGCCAGTATGGCGATGACGAATACACGCTTCCAATGTGCGTTCACCGTGAATGCTCTGAAAAGCTAATAATTTTCATATCACAGCATCTTCTTCCTGTCTGTTAAATTTCGCGTCTGTAGCACGTCATCTTCGTGGTGTAGCAATTTTAATGGCCAGGAGTGTAGTTTGTCTCACTTGTCTCTAATGACGTCAAATTGCAACAAATATTGTCGGAGAAGGGGAGAAACGTATTTGCCTAAGTTGTAAGTTAGACGTCAAACAAACTGTCCTACTCAGCACGTATGGGTGTAGAAATGTGATACTGTTAGTTACGTAGCCCATCCCTCACAGCAAGGTCATATCACATCGGATGGGAAAATTTGTTAATTATCCTGAGGCAGAAAACCGCATTAATCAGATCGGTTTTTAATTGCCTGCGGCCGAAAGCTGCATAAGAAACATCAGTCAAAATGTCATCGGATTATTAATTTCTGTGTGCCTGGCACAAAATATGTTCAGTATGCTGTCCACTATTTTCTGCAACAAGTTGAAATCGAGAAACAGCGTGTTGCACAACTGATCGAAGTGTTTCCGGAGTCACGTTCAGAATGTGTTGCGCAATGCGTGCCTTCAATGCAGCTAAGTTCGCAATAGGAACACTGAGCACAAAATCTTTCTGATAGCCCCACAGCCAGAAGTCACATGGATTAAGGTCGGGTGATGGGGACGGTCAGGATGTAGTGAAATGGCGGCTGATAATCCTAGCATTTCCGAAATGGTGCTTCTCAGCAGCAGATTTTCAGTGTGCGGAGGGGCGCTGTCTTGCATGAGAACGAGCCACACATCCATAGTGTAGAAGAGCTGGAATGACGTGCTTGCGTTTACCACAGACGGTACAAGTAACACGACCGGAAGCATCTGTCTCTCCGAAAAAAGATGGCCCTATGATAAATGAAACCATAAACCCGCACCACACAGTGATCTTTTCAGATTGAAGCGGTACTGGTTGGTGTGCGTGTGGATTTACGGTTGCCCATATTCGAGACATCCTGTCAGATGAAAGTGGGCTTCGTATGTCCACAAAATCTTCGACGGCCATTCATCGTCCAGTTCCGTGCTAGCAAGAAATTCTGTAGCAAAAAAGCAATTTTAATGGATAGCAAACAAGGATGTTTCATCGGATTTTACGCACCGTGCTCACAAGTTTGTCCAACGTATGGACAATTCTCCGTACACTAAAAGTTTGTATAACACCACTGGACTACTCCTGCATTGTTGTGGTCACTTCTTCCACTGACGTCCAATCAATTCTCTACCAGGTTCCACACCAAAGGAACCCGTCTTTCGAATTTACGAATCAATCTCTCTAGAACCACGGCAGTCATCGGAGTTTTTCAAACTCTTGAGTGTCAGGAACTTGCGCAGAATGATTTCTGTATAGTCATCATTCTTGTAAAACAGCTTTACAAGCGGAGCGCGATCATAAATTGAGACCGTCATGGCGAAAGCCTCAGACATGAAATGTCCGGGTATGCCTGTACCAACATCAGTGAGTCGTGCGCTTGACAGGTTTATTATTATTATTATTTTTTTTACATATTCTTGTAGATACAGCGTCATATACTGATCAATTTTCACACAATATGTTTTTTGTTCTGCCTTATTTTTCGAAGTCTCCGATATTATTCCGTAGCAATTAGACGTCATTCTGACCAGTAATTTTATACTTATAGTGTTCTGAAAGTTTAATATTAACTATAATCACTCTGTATATCTTGCACGCTTCTTGCAACAGTTTCTTTATGACTGGCTCTCCCAACGATAAAAGCAGTTCAGAGGGACTGTCGTCTACTCTAGGGGCCTTCTATGCATTCAAATCTTTCAACGCGCTCTCTAGCTGCGGAGGAGTGGCCCAGCGTTCCATGGCGCCTATCTGTGGAGCGCGCTGCGGCTTCCCGTCTGAGGTTCGAGTCATCCCTTCGGCATGGGTGTATTTGTTGTAGGGGAGACGGGGCACGTTGGCGATAGGGGCAGGATGGTCCAGTGGAATTAGTTCATACAGTAGACGCTAGATCGTCTTAGGAATCAATCAGAAAGTAGGTAGCACTGTCCCTCTCCTTATACAGGGCCAAAATCGCAGGCGGCGAAGTTTTGGACGAGCTGTAGTCCTGAATTGTTTTTATGCACGTTTCAGTAAAATTCTACTCTTCGGGTAATGTGTGTTATTCAAAATTTTGACTGATTCTTCCGTCGCTTCATGGAAGAACATAATCGAATAAATTAAGAAACACAATTTTGTGTGTGTTCTACAAGTTTATTTTTGTTTACTTAACCGGTTTTCGGCTTATTAAGCCATCTTCAGAGTATTGACTGCTGTGTCAAAGAGGTTACAATGTTTAGGAACAGTATGGGAAGAGATGACAAAAGTCTAACTTAGATCGACATGCATAGTATGGCACTTCTTTGACATTGTGATATTACAGTTATCAACTTAAAAACTAAACAGTAATAAATATATATACGATCTGTGGGGGATAAACAAGGAATAAATCTATATATAACCTTGGAACTGAAACTACCTGTTGTTATAAACAAACTGATAATGCGGATAAATAAATATATATAGTTGCCTTGATAATAATTTTGGGCTATAATTATACATGGTGTTACATATGACAATTGTAAGGCCAGATTTGGAGTGGCATCAGGAGCTTAAAATGAATGGTTACTGCATTAAACTAAAACAAATCTGTTAGAGGTCAAAAGACCGTCATATCCACGATATACAAAGCGTTGAATAAACGCCAACCAGTAAATTTTATTAAATAATTGTACACTGGTTATTGCCTTGTTTCACAAAACTTTATTTTACGACCCAGATTTCGGGTTTTCAGCCCATTTTCAAGTGCTTTACTGATTCCAAAGTTGTTACACCAGTGAAGACAAACCATTACGTTACTACAGGTCTCTGCTTATCGATTTTAACATAGGAAGAAAATGCTTTTACCTTTCAATTTAGGAATTATTATACTTGCACGACCTTATTAAAATAACCTTAATTATCTACTGTACTAACATGGTATTTAATGCTAATCATTATTGTACCTCGAAAAAATTGAACTGTTTATTGTGCAAGACGTTGCTTCTTGCCAATGGCCGCCTCAGTTTAGTAATATTCTTATTATCTACTATGTAGAATTTAATCATAGTCTAAAAGAGGCGAATAATTGAATTCTGTCTGTTTATTCAGTATCAAACTTTGGGCTGGGCATATCTGTCTTTTAATTTACAAAATTTCTAGTTGCGTCAGTTTTGCACCTTTACCTTCTACATGTAAAACTTCTACATCTACGGCGTATTTGTGCTCTTGTTCTAAGCAGTGTTGGACAAAGGCAGAGTCTGGTTTTCTTAATCTCCAGCTCCTGTGGTGTTCCCTAAGCCTGGTACAAATTGACCGACCTGTCTGTCCTATATAACAGGACTGGCACTCTTTACTGTGGTGTCGCACAAGTACAAAGTGCGCGCCACTTACTTTCGCCGCGCGCCGCCATGCACGCACGGCGCGGCGTTCTCACGACGACAGCCACGAGCGCCCTCTGCGACAACGCCGCTCGTGGCCACCACTGAAAGACACCGGTCACTTCGGACTGACATAGCAACGAGTTAGGACCTTCGTCATCAGATAGGCACCAGTGAAGACTTTGCTATTGTACAGGCACTAGGCCGGCCTCTAACAACTATGTATCAACATTCTGCAGTACTATGTAAAAGTTAAGTATTGTTACATTCTGTGCAATATATCTCTTTCTAATTTACTCGAGTGTTTATAGTTTCTGGCTGCTCTCCTCCGTACCTGCACCAGCGTGTCGGTCTCATTCCACTCGGCCACCGACACCTACGACGAGGCTGGGACACAAAAGCGGCGACGAAGTTGGGACACAAAAGTGGCGACGAGGAGTGATAGAACCTTGGACCAGCCCGCTAGCAGCAGCCAGACAGCAGCAGTCGGAGCACGCAAAAATTGCTCCCGCCCACCCACCCTTATTATAAGAATTTTGGGGGAATATATTCAGTTGCGTGTTTTGTGGACTTTTTTGTTGCAGAGCGTCCTCTTTCATATTGCATTTGTGTTTTGTACTAATTTACTTGTATACGCGGCGCCTAATCGGTCAGCATGGCCACTACCCCGAACCCAAACTTAATGGAAATTATTCAGTTACAGACGGCGCAAATTACCCAGCTCCTCCAGGCTGTGTCCCAGCTCACAGCGCAGGCAGCTAACCAACAACAACAGCCGCCGCATCAGCAGCCCTCACCTGCCGCCGCACCGCTTCCGACGTTCCGCCAGTACAACGAACGTGAGGAAGAATGGAGCGACTATTTCGCACAGTTTCAAGAACTCGTCGCGGCTCATCAAATTACAGGTCAGAGAGTGAAGAACCTTTTCTTATCGATTGTGGGCCCCCAGACTTTCGTACTATTGCAAAAACTTTTCCCTCTCGCATCTCCTCGTGATGTAGACTTTGAACAAATTGTAGATGCACTGAATGCTCATTATGAGAGAAAAGTTCTTGTAGCCGCTGCACGATACCGATTTTTCAGACTTAAAAAATTACCGCAGCAGTCACACCAAGAATGGATCACGGAATTGAAGGGCTTAACCCGCCAATGTAAATTTACTTGCTCTTGTGGACTTTCGTATAGTGACGTGATGTTGAGGGATGCGATTACGCAGAATATTCAGGACCCCAGAATTAGAGCAGCAATTCTGAATCAGTCTGACCCCTCCTTAGACAGTGTACTGTAGCTTATAGAAGCGCATGATACTTTTGACTTAGCTGATGTAGAAATGCAAAGCCACAGTGTAAATTCAGTGCGCCGCAACGGACGCTTTCCTAGTCGTAGTTCTCAGTATAGCACTTGTGATTCTTTAAATTCTACAGGCCGTGCTGAACAGACAGTGAACAGTAGCCAGTGTAAAAGTGCGACGCAAAGGTCGCCCCGTAGTGTTAGAAACAGTAATTTGAATAACGGGCGCCAACGCTCATTTCAGAAAAATGTTCGTAAGTCTTGCCCCCAGTGTGTGTCTCGCCACAAGCGTGCTCATTGCCCTAGTCGCAACGCAACCTGTTATCAATGTGGCCAATCGGGACATGTGCAGTCTGTGTGTATGCAAATTAAAAACTCAAAGAACAGTAACGTTAGAAACAGTGCTTCGCAGAGTGCGAGAACAGTTCATTCTGTAAATGTTATACGGGCTGTGGAATTGAACAGTGCTTTAGTTGGTTCTCAATTACAAGAAAGTTCTTCTGCACCTATTGCAAAACTATATAGTGCACCACGTAGCAAGCGCCGACGAGCGCGTAAAACAGTGCAACGGAAAAGGGTTCGGGACAAGCAAAATGACTATGAACAGTGCATTCCTGTAGTGAAAATAGTGCCTTCTGCAACTTCTCCTTGTAATAGTGCCCAGTACTGTGTAGATAGTAACAGTAGACTTGGTGTAGCTACTCAAAAGTTTAGTGCAGTAGTTAGTGAATCTGCAGTAGCCTCGCATTGCGCGGACGCCGATCCGGCGATAGTGCCATCTAATGACAGTGTTGTTAATCCCCTGTGTGCCGAGTCTGCGCCGCTTACTTCACTACGCGGCCCGCTCAAGCGCGGTAAACAAACCGTAGCAGACGTTGCCCACATTCGCGCACCTGTCGAGCGCCGCAAGCAAAAACTGTTTGTGACTCTCTTCATAGAAAATAAGACGGTGCAATTTCAGCTTGATACTGGTTCCGCTGTCACATTAATAAATAACGATACTTATGAACTTCTGGGTTCGCCAAAATTGTCGCCGTCACAGCAAGTGTTAACAGCTTATACAGGTCAAACTATTCCCGTGCTAGGAACGTGTAGCCTGCCCGCCTCTTTTCAAGGTGTAACAAAAACAGTTGCTTTTGTTGTTCTTCAGGCCAGATCTACACAGAACATTTTTGGACTAGATGCTTTTGACTTGTTTGGTTTATCAATTCAAAGAGATGTGTTTCAAATTTCGTCAATACTGCCTCAGGATAAAATCAATGCATTGTGTGACAAATATAGTGACCTGTTTTCGCCAGAACTAGGTTGTGCAAAAGACTTCGTGGCACATGTAACTTTAAAAGAATCTGCAGTTCCAAAATTTCGTAAAGCTAGACCAGTGCCTATCGCCTTGCGTGATACAGTTGCCGAAGAACTTAAACGTTGGCAAGATAGTGGGGTGATTTCTCCTGTTTCTGCGAGTCAGTGGGCCTCGCCTATAGTAATTATACCCAAGCCGTCAGGAAAATTTCGTCTCTGTGCGGACTTCAAATCAACAGTGAACAGTCAAACAATTGTAGACACTTATACCCTGCCCAGACCTGACGAACTAATGGACAAATTAGGACAGTCTCGTTTCTTTTCCAAGATTGATTTAGCAGAGGCATACTTACAGATTCCACTTGATGACGATTTGAACGCCTACCCTTTGGCAGTTCTTCCGCTCCCGCTATTTTTCAGCGTTTTTTGGAACAGCTGACTGTTTCTGTACCGTGTTGCTCGAACTATTTAGATGACATTGTGGTGTCCGGACGTACAGTTGAAGAACATTTAGCAAACCTAGAGTGCCTTTTCAAAGTTTTGACTGCAGCAGGTCTACGTTGCAATAAAGCAAAGTGTTCGTTTTTTCAAACTGAAATAGAGTACCTAGGCCATGTGATTAATGCCCAAGGAATTCATCCCTTACAGTCACATCTTCGAGCAATCAAAGACTTGCCTCCTCCTAAGAATGTGCAGGAATTGCAGGCAGTGATGGGAAAGCTTAACTATTATTTCAGATTTATTCCCAATGCCTCTCAGATTGCAGCTCCACTGCATCACTTACGTAGGAAGAATGTTCCTTTTGTATGGTCTAAAGATTGTCAGGTTGCTTTTGACAAATTAAAGTCTGCACTACTCAATGATGCATGTTTGATTCCCTTTGACCCACAGAAGCCTGTAGTGTTAGCAGTTGACGCCTCGTCGTACGGTCTGGGTGTCGTTCTGTCACATCGTATTGGATGTCATGATCGTCCTATTGCCTTTGCATCCAAGCTACTGACGCCGACACAACAGAATTACAGTCAGATAGAAAAGGAGGCCTTAGCAATCATTTACGGCTAATTATCTCATCATTATCTCTATGGCAGAAAATTCTATTTGTTGACAGACCACAAGCCTCTCACGTCGTTGTTCTCACCCACAAAGCCAATTCCGCCACGAACGGCACAAAAGCTTCAGAGATGGTCCTTGATATTGTCTAATTATCAGTATGAGATTTTGTACCGACCTACCACTAAACATGCTAACGTGGACACACTTTCCAGACTTCCGGTTGGCCAGGATGTATCATTTGATTCTTCAGAAATGGCATGTTGTCAGATAGACTCCAGAGATGCTTCCGCTGTCTCAGACTTTCCTTTGAACTCTCGTCGGGTTGCACAGGAAACAGCTGCGGATGCAGACCTAAGTGTGGTAGCACGTTTTGTCCGCTCAGGGTGGCCTGCCAGAGCCAAAGACATTGATCGGCCTCTGGTTCGACGTTATTTTGCACAACGTCATGCATTATCTTTAAGTCAGGGTGTACTGTTGTTGCATACCGACAACGACCAAGCAAGAGTGATTGTTCCTCGTTCCCTGCAACGAGAAGTGTTACGCCTCCTGCATCAAGGACATTGGGGTATTGTTAGGACAAAGCAATTGGCCAGACGTCATTGTACCTGGGTTGGTATGGACGCTCAGATAGAGAGCATGAAGTCACAGTGTACTGTTTGTGCGGAGCATCAGGCGGCTCCTCCGCAACGTTTCTCAGACTGGCCACGCCCCAAGGGACCATGGCAACGTTTACATATTGACTTTGCCGGACCTTTCTGGAATACGCGCTGGTTAATCGTTGTAGACGCTTTCAGCAAGTTTCCTTTTGTGATTGCCATGAACTCAACGACAGCTTCTAGTACAATCAGTGCCTTAACATCAGTGTTTTGCATCGAAGGCTTGCCTGTAACTATCGTCAGTGACAATGGACCTCAGTTTGTTAGTGCGGAATTTCAACAGTTTTGTCGTGTGAATGGCATTCAGCATATTACCACTGCACCTTTTCACCCTCAGTCCAATGGTGAAGCAGAACGTTTCGTTCGAACATTCAAGTCTCATATGGAGAAGATGAAAGGTCAGCACTCCAGGCAGCAAGCACTTCAAATTTTCCTGTCTACGTATCGGTGCATGCCACGTGACGGCCCGTCTCCTGCCGAGCTGCTACACGGCCGCCGTCACCGCACTCTCCTTCACCTGCTGCAGCCTCCCACGCACCGAGTCGGTTCGTATGGCGCTACGCGTTTTCAGGTTTCTACGCCGGTGCTGTACAGGGTGTTTGCTGGAAACAAGAAGACATGGTTGCCGGGCACCATTCAGCGCGTGCTCGGTAGCAATATGTATGTTGTACGTTCTTCCACAGGGTCGGAGCTGCGGCGCCACGCAAACCAATTGCGTCTGCATAGGCCGCGCGATCCTGTCTCCGGTTTCTTGATTCCAGACCCAGTTCACCGCCAGGGAGCACAACCACATCGTTCGTCCCCGGACTACGAGATCGTCCCGATGGAGATCGACGCGACGCAGCCGCTGTCGCCGCCGCAGATGACAGCGTCACCGAGAGGGACTCCGGGACCGTGCGGGCCCCCCCAGCTTGGGCCACGCACCTCAGAAGAAGATGACCTGCTCCCTCTGGGCGGGGGCGGGCGCCCTTCCCCAGGTTTCGGCGGGTTCCCTGGAGGATCTCAAGGCGGATGCCGGGGCGCGGACGGCGTCTCGATCCCGGCCTCAGCTACGACGCCCGTCCCACCAGTAACGCCCCCGCCCAGGCCCTCCTCCCAGTGCCGTCGCCGTGGCCCTCAGCCCTACGCCACGACGGCGCGGCGGTTTGGGGGGGAGGGGTGTGGTGTCGCACAAGTACAAAGTGCGCGCCACTTACTTTCGCCGCGCGCCGCCATGCACGCACGGCGCGGCGTTCTCACGACGACAGCCACGAGCGCCCTCTGCGACAACGCCGCTCGTGGCCACCACTGAAAGACACCGGTCACTTCGGACTGACATAGCAACGAGTTAGGACCTTCGTCATCAGACATGCACCAGTGAAGACTTTGCTATTGTACAGGCACTAGGCAGGCCTCTAACAACTATGAATCAACATTCTGCAGTACTATGTAAAAGTTAAGTATTGTTACATTCTGTGCAATATATCTCTTTCTAATTTACTCGAGTGTTTATAGTTTCTGGCTGCTCCCCTCCGTACCTGCACCAGCGTGTCGGTCTCATTCCACTCGGCCACCGACACCTACGACGAGGCTGGGACACAAAAGCGGCGACGAAGTTGGGACACAAAATTTACAACTGATGTTATATACACCACTGTTCATAATGGCTGTCTGTTTGTCTTTGAATTGAACAGACTTTTACCTAACGTATTTGGGACATACAAATATACTGAAAATTCCATTGCTTTCAAAATTTTACTTAGCCTGCTGGAAATTATTCTTATGAAAGGTAACCTACACCATTTAATTGTTGATGTATCAGTGGAGTTTACTGTGTAGAGTAGGGATCTTGCTTGTTTCTTCTTTTTCTTGTTCAGAATTTTGTCAATATTGGGGAATGAAATAATTTTGATTGAGGCAACATTCTACTGTGTTGATTATGCTCAGTTGTTCCTCATGAGCAATATTTTGTACAAACAATGAATATGACAACACTTCTATACAGTCTCTAACAGGAATGCTTGTGAAAAGGCTCTGTATATCAAAGGAAACTAATTTGGAGTTTGTTGGGATCTGAACATCTTTTACCCTACTTACAAAGTCTAAACTGTTCTTAATACTATGTTGTTCTTTGAAAATGGGCTCATAACCCGAAATCTAGGTCGTAAAATAAAGTTTTGTGAAACAAGGCAATAACAAGTGTTCAGTTATTTAATTTGAAATGTTTCACCAAGAAGCGACAGTAGAATCAATCAATATGAGTAAATGTTATTTTACTTTTAAACAGTGATCTGAGAAGTCAGAATCTCGTTCATTTTCTTGTTTTCAAAACATGAGTTACGGCTCTGGTTTAAACCTTTCTTTTATTTATATTACCATAAAACTGATCCGAAATTATAAAAGAATGAAAGGGGAATGATTTCTGAATATCCGATGCTGAGAGCAGTTTCAGAAATGAAAGATCTGTGAGGAGTTTTAGCGAAGACTTTGGGATTCCAAGATAATCGTACTGGAGGTACTGAGCTAAGTACAGGCAGACCGCTTGTCAGTTTTCACAGGTAATTGAAACTCAGGAAACAAAAATTGAATTTCCCACTGGACCAAAGCATTGGAAAGAAATACTAAAGAAAAATGAGATCACAGGCTACAAAAGCTTTTCTTCAAATGGAAGTGCGAGGAATAGTAGAATGAAATTAACAAATCAACTGCAGGAGACATAAAACGCTAAAAAAGGCAAGCTGATGATAATGATGACGATGGGGAAGAGTTACAGTGCCTTTTTGAACAGTCAACCGGAGAATAAGGAATTCAGTGCACAAGCTGTAAGCGTTGGGCTCACCAGAGATGCGTGAAAAATGAAATTCGTAGACTATTTTATGAATGTTAAAAATTGAGCTGATTCTTTGGAACTGGACATTTATTAAAGTTGACTGATTTGTATGAAGACAGCATAAATCGTAATAATTTTAACCTGTCCTGTTGTCATAGTCCTCAATATTAAGCATTTAACTTAATATTCAAATTGATATTCTGTACATAAAAGTATTTTCTTGATAACTGTTAGTTTTATTTTGATTTTCTAGTTACACGTACAAAAAGACTGCATGGGTCAACGTGCCTAAGTCTCTGGGCCAATTTACGCCGAGGTAGTGGCAGATTGGCCCACTTGATATATGTCCATAATTTAATTTTTTCTGATACTGCAACTGATATTTTCAAGCTTAATACCTGCCATCCAGATTCAGTAAAGACCTATCTAATATTTAACAATAATTTCATAAATTTAAATATGTCAAATAAATTAATATTAAAAAAATAAACGATATATATATATGGCCAACATGCCCCATTCTCCCCTACTTAGCAAATGATAGTTTAAGTATTATGACCAGAGAAGTTAAGTCCCATAGATTGACAACATTTGAAAATTTACGCTCTCTTATTCTCTTCTTAATATCACATCCCCTATCGCGTCATCATCTACTTTCTTTCACATTTCTGCGATAAGAACTTCGAGTTCATTTTCCTTTTATAAATCCCTCCCAGCTTTCAGCTTTCCTTCTATGTGCAGTTCTGTTTTTAATTTGAGCTCTTGATATTCATGAAGCTGCTTTTCTTTTCAGCAAACATTTATTTTGCTGTAGGCAGTATCAATGTTTCACTAGTTATACATTCTTTACTCCTTCTTAACCAATATGCACTTACTAGAAACCTCCTTTTTTAGCCATCTGTACTCCATTTTGCCTGCTCCACTTGCTGCCTTTTTAAATTTCCCTTTCAATTATCATATCAGTATCTCCAATGTTAGCCAATGGTTTCTATTAGACTTTCTCCTTTTACCTATATCATCCTCTGCAGCTTTCACTACTTTAAATCTCAAAAGTATCCATTTTTATACTACTGTACTACTTTCCGTCCGTTTGGTCTGTCCTCACGTAATGCTCCCTCTGAAAATTTCGAGAATCACCAGTTCATTCAGATTATCCAGGTTCCGTCTGCTTACGTTTCTACTATTTGCCATTTTAATAAGTTTTATTCTACAATTCATAAGCAATAAGTTACGGACAGACTCTGTATCTGTCTCTGGATGTGTCATACGTTAAAAACCTGGTTTCTATATCTGTGTCTTACCATTATAAAATCAAATTCGTATCTTCCGATGTTTCCTGGTTTCTTCCACATATATGTCCTACTTTCAAGTTTCTTAAACCAAGTGTTTATAATTATTCATGCAAAATTATAGCAGCAGACGTAGTCTCTCATTCTCTTCCCCCAGTCTACATTAATCTACCATTTTTCCTTCGCTTCTTTTTGCTACTACCGAGTTCCAGTCCGTCATCAAAGTCAACGTTTCCCTTCTTTAATTCCCTGAGTGTTTTCTTTTATCTCATCACAATTTCTTTCAATCTTCTCATGATCGGAACAAGTTGTTGGAAACTGAATGGAAGGAAGGAGGAAGGAAGATTAGGGTTTTACGTCCCGTCGACAGCTTGGTCATTAGAGGCGGAGCTAACGCTCGGGGTTTTGGGTAAGGATTGGGAAGGAAATCGGCCGGGCCCTTTGAAAGGAACCATCCCGGCATTTGCCTGGAGTAATTTAGGGAAATGAACCACCATCCTCCCGAATGCGAGTCCAGTGTGTCACCACTGCGCCAACTCGCTCGGATGGAAACTGAACTTCGTGTCTTTAGTTTCTACAATAATACTTTCATTGTGCTTTTTTCATTATCTACCTTTTAGTACACAAAGAGTACAGATGAGAACGTGTTGCTTCTCTTGCTACGCGGCTACTTTCCGAACCCACAAAACATTCCTCAAAATACGACAAAATATTTTCCATTGTGCGAAGGAAGAGGGACTTTTTTGAACTACGTTTCCTAGCGTCCATATTCTATAAATGAAGCTACTTTGGTGTTGCTTTTTTATGATAAAATCGTTGCTTGATACTTAAATACGTTCTTTACCATTTAAAAGTACTTTAAGATGACGTTTTTAGCTGAAAATCGTCCTGGTGTTCTGTAGAGTATGAATATTGCTGGTCTGTCGATAGACACTTTTAGACAGAGAATTTTTAAAACTCTTGTAATATGTTCCATAGAAAGTTCTCTTACCTATACTACAGATAAAGATTAACAAAATGGATGGTATAAAAACAACTTTAGTCTGTGCCCCTTAAAACAAGATACATTTTCTGAGTTCAGCTAAATCGTAGCCAACAAAAGAACATTTAGATGAAGATAGTTGAGCAATGCGACAACGTCCGATGTTAATGAGAGTTTCTAAGTAACTGTGTTTATTATAATGAAAGTTTTTAGTATGTGTACTTCTGTTTCATATCAATTAATTTTACCATAAAATTAATATTCCATTCCGGTTGGCTGCAAAAGAAAACAATTGTAACATCAGATACGTCGTCCCTGTGTGTACTTCACCTCGAACTTGACCTTTGCATGCCTGCAGTAAAAAAATATATTCGTATCTTCATTTACAGGCCAGAATTAGATTTAACGGGATAAACAGTATTAAATAGATTTATTTACGTTAATTATTGTTTTCTTGTTTTTACAATAAAATTAGGAAGTGTACACATGTTGCATTTAAGCGGTTCTTGTTTCTAACCTGTCCTCGAGTTTCACAACAATGCTGCAGAGTGAATGATTTTTTCTGGGAACTTAATTTACCGGAAGTATATAACCTAATTTTTCTAAATCATGCCTGCAGTGTAGTTATAAATATGAGCACGAGACGATGCAATGAAACTTTCAATATTCTTTGTGGTATGTAACTGTAGGTACTATCGGGACAGTGAAGAATTATTAACAATATTGAGAAATTGAGAGCGGTGGTACCGGTCTACACCATCGATGCATGAGAGAAAAATCGTTTTATGTTAAGGGTAAACAGAGAATCGCGCTCAATGATAGACAGGACTGTTTTAAAATAATATTTGCTTAAATTAGTGACTTGTTAATTGAAACACACATACATACATACATGGAAACGTAAAGTCTGCCGTTTGTATAAAGTAAATGAAATAAACAGTAAAGCGTGGGTTGGGCAGACAAATTAAACTGTAATTGACCCCGTATGTTTGTGTCGACCTAAACTCGCCTACTCAGTAATATTACGAAATTAAAAATTCTCTTGTTACATTGTAGATATTACAATAATGGATTTATGCATTTACATGTGTTCCTTTCATACTTCCTCATGAATTACTTAACAGAACACAACGGACTATTGTAGTGCCGGGCGTTTCTTTAGTCGATCTGTCACATCTTCAGCAAATGAAATGTAACCTCAAGTTCGCGTTTCCCACGATATTGTCCACTTGTCTTTTTTAATTAAAGTTGTCAGATATTGTAATACCTAGCTCTAACAGATATCTCTTTGTGTTCATATGGACGACTTCACAATTTTCATTATTTACGAACTATTGCTAATTTCAGCACCAGTATTGAAAGAGAAAACAGTGGTAAAGGAATGCGGTCTGAGAAAATCAGGCGATACTAAAGTAACTAAATAGGCAATGATACAGTAGAAGAAATAGATGAGGTTTGTTATTTGGGTAGCAAAGTAATTTCCTGTCGGCTTTCACGGCCGGCGTCTTCAGTAATTAAAACTTCCGGGCTGAGAGGCCGTGGTCGAACAGTAGAAATTCTTTCGCCTGACGTTTCACTGCCGGCTGCGGGCAACATCTTCCGAGGTGAGTCGACAACTGACTGCTGGTCCGTGGAGGTCCTGCTTATATAAAGGGCGCCACTACTCTGTGGCTGGCGTCATTACTCTCGACCATAGGTAATCGATTGTCACATCTTTGGTACAAAGTCGACCGCTATATCTTATCTAACTTCAAGCCTTCTTTCTTCTTGTTAAAATTATTGTGGTTTTTAAAGATCTCTAAAGCCTCTCTATACAAACGTGCATAATAATGCGATGTCTTAGCTAGCACGTTCGTCTCACTAAATTGTATTTAGTGGTCACCGTTTTCAAAAACATGTTCCGATATGGCCAATTTGTCCGTGTGTCCCAGTCGACAGTTCTTTTTGTGTTCAGTTAGGCGTGTATTGATATTTCTTTTCGTTGTTACAATATAAACCTCCCCACAACTACATGGAATTTTATACACACCAGGAGTAACTAAAGGGTGTCGCGCATCTTTCACTGATCGTAAGCATTCGCTGATCTTTTTGGTGGGTTTGAATATTTCTTCAACTCTAACCTTGGCCAGTACTTTCCCAATACGCTCCGTGATATTGTGGATGAATGGCAGAATAACTTTCACCGCCTAAGGTTGTTGTTGTTGTTGGACGTTTGCAGACTTTTGTCTTTTGGGATGGAGTGCTCGATCTATCTTCTTATCATTGTATCCGTTTTTCTGAAATGCGGTACGTAAATGATCGAGTTCCTCTTGCAATTAAGCTGGCTCACAGATTTTATTAGCCCTGTCCACCAATGTTTTGATAACACCTCTCTTCTGCCTGGGATGATGATTCGAATCTTTATGAAGGTACCAATCGGTGAGCGTATCTTTTCTATATACTTTATGAACCAGAGTCCCATCTGCTCGTTTAATTACTGAGACGTCTAAAAAACTTATCTGACCATTACTCTCCGTCTCCATGGTAAATTGTATTTTTGCGTTGATGCTATTCAAATGCTTTAAAAACCAGTTCAGTTCGTCTTCTCCGTGATACCATACCACAAAAGTGTCGTCGACATACCGATACCACTTCAAAGGGCTCTTTCTGGCTGACTGCCTGTTGTTCAAAAAATTCCATAAAAATATTAGCAACTGCTGGACTTAGAGGGCTACCCATTGCGTATGTATAGAGAGGCTATAGAGATCTTTAAACACCACAATAATTTTAACAGGAAGGAAGTAGCCTTGAAATTAGATAAGATCTGGCGGTCGACTTTGTACCAAATATGTGATAATCGATTACGCCAGCCAGAGATAGTTTTACTGTTGACATCACATGACGTGTGGTGCCGCCCTCTGTGGGTCCATATATGCAGAACCACCTCGGAAGATGTTGCCCGCAGCCAGCAAAGAAACGTCACGGAAAAGGACGTCTACTGTTCGACCACGCCCTCTTAGCCCGGAAGTTTTAATTACTGAAAACATTTTCCGATGGTCAAAAGAAAGAAGACATAAAATGCAAAATAACTGTGGGAAGGAAAACACTTATGAATAAAAGAACTTTGTTGATGTCCAGAATTAATTTAAAAGTTATGAAGTCCCTTCTGAAAGTATTCGTCTGAAGTGTAACATTGTTCGAGAGACAAATGTGGACGATAAGTTCAGACAGAAAGAAGATAAAACCATATGAAATGTGGCGATAGAGACGAATGCTGAAGATCGGTGGGTACATCGCGTAACTAATGAAGAGGTGCTGAACAGAATTGGGAAGAAAATATTGCGATGGGACACATTCTGAAATATCAAGGAATCGTTAATTTCGCATTGGAGGTCAGTGTGTGAGGTAAATTCGCGTAGGGAGAACGAGGGAAAAAAACAGTATATACATTGAAAAAGACGTAGGATGCCGTTCTTATTCAGATATGAAGAGGCTGGTATAGAACAGTATAGAGTGGAAAGGTGCATCAAACCATTCTCAGGACTCAAGCGCAATAACAACGATTGCCTGAGAAAACTGTTAGCTTTCGGTTGTCCTTTGTTACTGAGCGAAATTTCAACTAACTTCAAATGCACTTATTCAGTCAGTCCAGCCTTCACTACATTCCTTTCAGCGGCCTCTTCGTGTTCCAGACCCGGTACCTGCTCGTCTCACATAGTTTTATCCTTCCGTCTTGTTCTCGGCCTTACTAGCGGTCTCCTTCCTTCGACATGTCCATCCATTGCTGTTTTTATTACTGTTTTCTTCCCTCTTCATCTCAAATGTCCGCATCATTTCAGTGTTTTACTTTTACCGTTCGATACGTAATCAGGTGGTTTATATAATTGTCTCGCTTTTTTTCCTTTAATCTGCACTATTTTCCTTTTCAGTGATCCATGAATTTTTCTCACTATCTTATTTTCGAAAGTGATGAGTTTTCTCTCTGTTTCCTTTGTCAGGGGTCATGTCTCACTTGCAAAGCAAATTGTTAGTTTGGTGACGTCCTGATAAATACTATTTTCTTATGCCTGCCCGGATTGTGACTTTATTGATATTGTGTATACCTCCTAATCATCAACCCTTAGCTTGAATTCTTACACACTACTTAAACAAATGCTAAGGACAACACACAAATACACACACACGCCCATGCTCGACGGACAACTAGAAACTTCTATGGCAGGGGGGCGCTATCAGTGGCATGGCGAACTAGACCGCGCAGCCATCCCCGCGTGCCTCGTGGCTTGGAGTGGTGCCATGCTTGCGACGCATGGACAGGGGACGTATAGGATTGCATCATATGCAGCGATGAGTCTCCGATGGCAGTCGTGTTCGGGTTTCACTAGTCAAGGGCGGAGGGCATATCCTGTCAATATTCTGGGAAGACTCACAACCGCAACTCCTGGCATCATGGTGTGGGGAGCCAGTGGAAATGTGGTCAGATAATGTCTAGCACTGCTTCTGCAGACATTGACGGCACAGAGATACATCGCAGACATTCTGCGTTCCCAAGTCCCTCTCCTGGTGGTACAGCATCCTAGGAGACTGTTTCAACATGATACTGCATGTCCACATTTGGAATCTTTGCCTATGGCATGCTGAAGTCCTAATGTAGCCAGGAAGATCCCCGTACCTCTCCACAGATCAGAATGTGTGGGATGACTTTAGCAGGGGCCTCCGTTTTAGTGCCAAACCTTTGTATGTGCATTGACGACAGCAAGAACATTGGACAAAATTGCCTCAGTGAAAGATCCTAAGTCTGACTAACAGCACTCCCAACCAGAAAAGAACATGCGACACCCCACTGAGATCGCTCCAACATTCCACCTATAACCGTCAACCGCATTCTCTCTCTCATCCGTTATTGCCATCAGTCATTGAATGTAGATTCATTTACTACCAACCACTCATTCTGGCTACAAAGTTTTTTTTTTTTTTTTTTTTTTTTTTTTTTTTTTTTTTTTTTTTTTTTTCAGGCAATGCGTCATGTTCGATGAAAGGGAAATACCAACAACTAACTGAGATAGTGCTTCAAATAAATTCAATAACATTTCAAAATTTGTGGCAGACTGGGAATCGATCCGGATTTTTCGTTTTACGCGAGCGTTTACTTTAACCACTTTGGTTATATGTGCACGTGTTCTGTTCGAACCAATTTTCACATACCGTACATATTCCATTTAGCTCCCCGCCTTCACCTGTATTCCTGCATAGCGCTGAATGCACATTGTGCATCCAATCAAACATTTCCTCGGGCGTCGGGGCGCTTCTATAATGCTGACCTAATGACACTAATTTCCAAATGAATACACTGCATACTAATAATTTATTGTAAATACCATATAGATGATCGAACAGTATGAACTATTATCATTTATAACAGTCCGAAATCAACTAAATATGGTAGATGTTAATAGGTTCAATAGTATGATTTAAATTTTTTTTTCAACTAGCGTATGAGATGATATGTGGCATTTCTGATACTCGAGGACATGTTAGCAAATATTGTTATGAGGTCAATGTTCAGCGTATGCTTACAGTTGATCAATAACGACCCGCTGCACTAATTAACACAGTGCAGTCCTTATATTAACTCTGTCAGGAAACACGTAAAATACTCCCACACCAATATACATACCTGTTATGTCCGTGCGCC
This sequence comes from Locusta migratoria, assembly GCA_026315105.1. Classification (NCBI taxonomy): domain Eukaryota; kingdom Metazoa; phylum Arthropoda; class Insecta; order Orthoptera; family Acrididae; genus Locusta; species Locusta migratoria. Next base: position 271,963,290 of record CM048744.1, on the reverse strand, counting down.
AGATTTTAACTCCTAACCACCCATATCTCTCCTCAAGTTCGCAAACTCTCGTTACAAATATACTAGGACATGCAGTGGATTCTATGATTTAGACACACATGTCAGATTAAAAATAGAGTAATACTAACAATTAGACACCTTAAAATAAAATAAAAATATAGAAAACTGTTACAATATCTCTACATTGGTGCATAATTACCTCCTCTACAGATATTATCAACAAATATTAGCAGCACTCAAGTAATAAATCTTAAAATGATTCTAACTCTATCTTCATCACCGTTTACTGAGAAGTGAATGTTCAGTCTCTTATAATAATAATTGTCACTCAAGTCATCTCACTACAGTCCAGTTCCATGTTTTTATTTAGTATTAAGTTGCACTGATCTTTTTTAAAATTAAACATACTAATGAGTACTGAATCATTTTATATTACCGTGATACATTTTAACACATGTGAGAATTATTAAAATTGACCATGACCTTGTAAATACAACTTGTTCTGCGGTGTAGAAGGAGTTGCCAAAAAAAAAAAAAAAAAAAAAAAAAATATATATATATATATATATATATATTAATTCTCTATCATCAAGTTTATATTCGTTGTGTGAGTGAAATTTTCTATCATTAGGTGAGATCAAAAGGTTTGTAAATAGCACTTTGAATCCCCTTTTGAGTTCAATACAACTTCAAAAAGCAATATTGCTTTAGAACTGTAGCAGATTGAAAACACTCCATTAAACAATAAACAAACCATGCATCCTTGAACAAAAACATCATTCCACAGATGTGTAAAAGACAATACATATTACTCCTATAACACTTTTTATAGCAGTGAAAACATTTTTTCATACACTTTTGCCAGTGCAGTAAATCATAAGAACAGTATCAATGATAAAATATATTCATTCACTGATTTGTTTCTTTGCAAGATTTGTAATAATTCTAAGTTCAATTGGGCCTGAAATAAGTGGTTTTAGGAATGTAAAATATAAATTTCCCAGTATAAATAATGGACATATATTAATTTTGAACTGACCGCCCTAGTTATTTCCTTTTCATTAAGTACTCACACATTTATTGTTAGCATTAGGACTCTACATGTGCCACACTGTACTAGTTACGGCTCTGGAGAGTAGTAGTGATACTATATTAAGAAAATCCATTCAGTAATACTTCAATCAAAAAATTTTGCGACTGTATGAGACGCGAGTTTATTTACGCAAATGATAAATAATAGTGTACACACTATTATCTTCTAGACCCTTAAATGAATTCTCCGCTATTTAGAGAAATTATTTTGCTTGCATTGGATCAATTATTAAGAAAACCTCCCTGTATACTTTTTGTGATGTACTACACTAAAGGCCATTAAAATTGCCACACCAAGAAGAAATGCAGATGATAAACGGGTATTCGTTGGACAAATATATTATACTAGAACTGATATGTGGTTGCATTTTCACGCAGTTTGAGTGCAGAGATCCTGAGAAATCAGTGCTCAGAACACCACCTCTGGCCGTAATAACGGCCTTGATACGCCTGGGCATTGAGTCAAACAAGGCTTGGAGCTTAAAATTTAATCTGCCAGGAAGTTTCATATCAGCACACACTCGGCTGCAGAGTGAAAGTTTCATTCTGGAAACATCCCTTAGGCTGTGGTTATGCTATGTCTCCACCATATCTTTCCTTCCTCGAGTGCTAGTCTTGCATGGTTCGCAGGAGAGCTTCTGTGAAGTTTGGAAAGTAGGAGGCGATGTACTGGCAGAAGTAAAGTTTGGGGCGGTATCGTGAGTCGTGTCCGGATAGCTCAGTCGGTAGTGCGCTTGCCCGCGAAAGGCAAAGGTCCCAAGTTCGAGTCCCGGTTTTGGCGCACAGTTTTAATCTACCAGGAAGTTTCAGCTGGAGATGTATTAATATATCCAGTTAATTACCGTGTTTTCACTCGTATGATTTTCGAATTATGATAAATGTAATCCTGATTGCACGTTTATGTGCACAGAACTACTTATTTCTTTGTGTATAGTCGGCAAGCATATTAAATCACATGTGCCTAATATAGTTAAGCACTCACAGTGAAGTAATTTTCGGACACAAATGCATGTTTAGCAGTATTTTGTTGTAACTGAATATTATCAATGTATCATTTATAATTCCATTTCTTGGTAATCATAACACTGAGAATGGAGTATTTCGTATACTATCTCTCATGTGATTTAATGTAAAAATCGTACCTTGTAGAGACATATATGAAACGTAAATATGCTATTATTTCCTTATACTTTCCCTTTGTTTCTTTTTTATTAGTGAGTCTTTTATGAAATTGACTTCACGATTTTCTAGTTCTTCTGCATTGATATATAATTAACAAACATTCTAGGCAGTCACTTGGATACATTATGTGTGCGGGTAAGACTTTTTACAAATTTACTACACTGTTATCGTCTATGTCATCTTACTGAACAAATTATATGCAGCTAGTGTGACGCAGAAAGTTATAAAAAAATCTAATGAAAGCAGTAGTAAAATGTATTAGTCAAATGAAGACTTTTCCTATCCTAAAGTAATCACCGCTGCTTTTGGAAATCATTCTAACACAATAATATGCGGAAAAGTTAGTTCACTTTAGCTAACAGATTAGATTATATTCAGAGCATCCTTATAGTCGGAATTGAAATCAGGTCTAACAAAAGAATGGAAATGTCACAGAAGTCTTATATGTGCGTTGTGTTTACTAGAATTTAAAATGGATCATGTTTGATGATACAAAGTGTGACAGTCTTGCAGCTTCCATCATTACAGTTGATTCCATCAGAACGAGAACTTTCTCATCGTGAACCATTAATAGTTGTGTCACATCAAGTTAAACGTGATGTATTTTATGATAGAAACAAAGGTGTAAGTATGAATTTCATCTAAGTACAATGGAAATTTTCATGTGAAAAAATATATTTTTATTGCATAAAAAGGGCTATTGCATGAAACCACAGTGACAGCATACACCACTATATTCTACCCTATCCAGTACCAAGATTACTTGTCACGGAAACTGTGTAGGATGTGTGATATTTCATATCTTAGTTTTCCTGTAAACGCATAATGCTCTTACGGTTTCGGCCACTTCTCGCTAGCATATATGTGTTTTTAACGGCACTATGCTGCCCTGTGATCGTTCTTTCACTGTGCTGTTAGGTATCTAGTAAGATATTTCCATCGCCCATATTCGCTACATTGGTTATCAGAATGCCATTAATGATTTCAATATAAATATTGTTAATACCTATTATTTGCCGGCCGCGGTGGCCGAGGGGACTGAGGTGCTCCAGTCACGGTCTTCACGGCCACTACGGTCGGGGGTTCGAATCCCCCCTCGGACATGGATATTTGTGCCGTCCTAGTTCGTAAGTAGTTTGTAAGTTTAGGGACAGATGACCCCGTAGTTAAGTCCCATAAGCTGTACAAACATGTGAACATGTGAACCTATTATTTGTTTAAATGGAATTTTTTAGGAATATTAGGAATAACTGAAAATATCAATATAACAGGAACAAAGACCTCCAAGATAACGTATAAAAGCATTGTTAGCGCTTGTGCTTGTTCTACTAGTATAGTCTAAATTTTTGTCGTCCTATTATGGGTACTGCTCAGTAAGTTACGTTGCAAAATGTGAATTATGTTATGTTAATTTTCAGATCTTATCGTGAAAATATGAGAAATATTTAATGAATGCCGCATTATCAATTCAAGTAATTTTGATAGTATAACCCTGTGACTTAAGATCTAAGAGTACTCGATACTCCACTGATAGAAAAGAATTTGGCTATTGAAATTTTTATTTATTTTTATTTTTAGTTATTTATTATTTTTACAGCTGTCCAATTTATAAGAAGAAGTGCAATAATGATAATATTCCAGAAATAAATTATCAATCATTTACTGTGACACTGAAACCGCTGCAGGTTATTTAATCAAAGTGAAGTTTTGAAATATTACGACTTTATGTGATAGACTGATTCGAATTCGATAGTCATCGCACTCGAAATATTACTCGACTGTGTTGCTATCAACGTAACCTGAAAACTATATAAATTCAATAATAATAAGTCAGATAAATGAATGTAACATTTTTCCGAAGCATTTTGATAAACAGGCTTTAATAAACTCAGACGTAGTGTAGTTACATAAATATTGACTGAATAATGTACAAAACTGTGAGCTAACATTTGTGAGGTTCTTCTTAAAATCATATATGACCTGGGAACTTTATATTACGAATCTGTGTTCTACACCCAAAAGCTATTTGGTTGCACTACTTTTGTTTTAAACCTCTTAATATTTTTCATGTGGTAGATCGTAGAGGAGAGTCTTCTGAAATCTGCGATACTGTGTGTGTTGCCAACCTTCACAATAACAACAGACTGTGGTACCGCCGAGAGTAAACTGTACGAGTAATGCAATTTAATGTGGATAAACGACGCTAAAACCGGGTGAACCTTTCATTAAATAACTAAATGAAACGGTAGGTTTACCACAATTGTGTACCAGGCAAGAACATTTCCAGATCAACTAGCACCGCCATAAGTAAAATATGTTAATTCCGGTCTGATCGCTGATACGCCAGCGCTGATGAAAATTTCAGACACCACAATCTGCATGAAAACCATGACATACCCGTAAAAAACATGGAAATATTTTTGAGAAGGAAAGGGTGTAAACATCGAATGCTGCTCGTCTTACACGCAGCAGGTAAAGTTGTGGTATTACGTTTCGAACCTAATCAGCTACATATACCGGGTGATCAAACAGTCAGTATAAATTTGAAAACTTAATAAATCGCGGAATAATGTATATAGAGAGGTAAAAATTAACACACATGCTTGAAATGACATGAGGCTTTATCTAAAAAATAAATAAATAAAATAAAATAAATAAAAGTTCAAAAACTGCCCGACAGATGGCGCGTGATTGTTATTTTGTAACTGCTACCGTGACGGGTGAGAGGTACGCCGATATGTTACAGAATCGCATCACCCCCAGCCTCACTGATAAACACCTGCGGGAACGCACGAGTTTATGCGGGATGGCGCTCCAACCCATATTGCTAGACGCGTGAAAAGTCTCTTGCGCGCGTCGTTTGGCGACGATCGTGTGCTCAGCCGCCACTTTCGTCATGCTTGGCCTCCCAGGTCCGCAGACCTCAGTCCGTGCGATTATTGGCTTTGTGGTTACCTGAAGTCGCAAGTGTATCGTAATCGACTGACATCTCTAGGGAGGCTGAAAGACAACATCCGACGCCAATGCCTCACCATAACTCCGGACATGCTTTACAGTATTTTTCACAACATTATTCCTCGACTACAGCTATTGTTGAGGAATGATGGTGAACATATTGAGCATTTCCTATAAAGAACATCACCTTTGCTTTGTCTTAATTTGTTACGCCAAGTATTGCTTTTCTGATCAGATGAAGCGCCATCTGTCAGACATTTTTTGAACCTCGTTTTTCTTTTCGGTTCTAATATAATACCATGTCATTCCAAGCATGTGCGTCAATTTGTACCTCTCTATCTACATTATTCTTTGATTTATTAAGTTTTCAAATTTTTACTGACTTTTTGTCATCCGGTACATCTACATCCGAACTCCGCAGTGTCTGACGGGGGAGACTATGTGCTGTTATCCCTCCTTCCTGCCATTCCATTCAAGTGTGGTTCGCTGAAAAAACGACTGCGAGTGACCTCCATTCGTGTCGGTGGCATTTTAATCAGATATACGTAGGAGGCAATACGTTGTCGACTCATCGAGGAACGTACGCTCTGTGAACTTTGACAGAAGCTCGTACTGTGATACGGAACGTCTCTCCTGTAGCGCCTGTCTCTGGAGTTTTCCCATCATCTCTGCGACGCTTTCTCGTTGACTGAGCCTGTAACGAAGAGAGCAGATCTCCGTTGAAACTTAGCAGGTACGGATCCAACACGGACGATCAATACTCAAGTGTCGGCCGAGCGAGGATTTTGTAAGCTTCTAACTTTGCCGACGGACTACATTTCCTGACGATTCTTCTAATCTAATAAAGGCATCTGCCTGACCTACGATTAATTTTATATGATGTTTCCGTTTCAAATCTCTTCTTATGCTTTGTGAGATTCGTAGAAACAGTACGTTAAGAAACGAAATAAATGATAAATGACAGTCTCATAGGTTTTTAACGTCTGTGTCATCAAGACCAAATTAAAATACTGCAATACTTGAATTTCCAATATCACCCCTCTGCTTTGACCCGTGACGTAAGTCATGACGTCATTACAATAGACGACACTCATATTTGTATACAAAAGCAATAATGCGCTCATGGCAACACGAAATAAACACATACAAATATATATAAAAATAAGCGAGAATATGCTTGAAAAATAAAACGAATTAAAACAATGTAACAAAACTACCGCGGGAATTAAGGGGTTTCGGACGGGTGGACTAAATTTCTCGATACAATCCAATTCTATAAAAAAAAAAAAAAAAAAAAAAAAAAAAAAAAAAAAAAAAAAAAAAAAAAAAAAAAATAAAAAAAAAAAATTAAAAAAAAAAAAATAAAACTGCAAATATTTGAATAAGATAATACACATGAAACGAAACCCACTACATTAAACTTGATAACCATATCGAAAATACGACAAAATAATAACTGGATTTAGTCATAAAAATTATAAATGACGTCTGCTACTACATAATTCTGAACTAAAAATATGACTCCTCACGCATATAAATTCGTCGACGATGCATAAAACAACATTATGATGCAAACATACTATTTTAGTACGCCAATTAAAATGCCGAGGACAGCATTTTCTTATACATACACGAAACACGTAATTAAATAAATGTATTCTTATAAATATAACTGGGATCATATTTAATGTTTTAAAGTATTTACTTTCACTGTAGTAATTGCTCATCACAAAACGTGTAGGTAAGTGAAGAAATTCATTCTTAGAAATATTACGTTTCACACATTATTTCATTACGTGTCCATAAATAAATGCATTTTAATGAGTATTACCATAATTTCCGTTCTCTGGGGCACGGAGTGTACTGTATGTCTTTGAGGGACATGTTCAATAACACAATAATAATAAAGTATTTTTACACTGCTTTAGAACTTATTTTTTGTTTGGTGAGGTAATAAAAAGTTCTAAATCAGTGTAAAAACAATTTATAATTACTGTGTTATTACCATAATTGATCAACACGAACCGCGTAAGTAAATAAATAAATTCTAATAAATATTTCCTCTGACACATTTATAAAATATAATCAGCGACTAGTACTAAACACATACAAACACATCTATGACAAAATGACATAATCGGTAAAAGCCGACGGGTGATATCGAACATTCAAGATGATCCCAAAATACGCCAGAAAAAATTATAAATTGCTGCCAACACCTGACTCATGGTGGACCCCTCTTCCCTTCTCGTCAATTTTTGCACAATTACCGACACCTAGCAGCACGTCAAGCAGAAACCGCACACAATGTAAGTTTTTCGTCATAACATTATTTGTCTTCCAAAGTAGACCTCGACAAAGAGTCTGTTTGATTGGTTTCCAAAATCAGATTATTCTGCTTGGTGGTGCTAATATTTGTAATGATGGCTTACCTCTTGGCAGCTGCCAGTGTCGCGTGTTGTCGCTGTAATTCAGAGATTTCTTGAGATTTCGTCAGTCGTCAGGCCGTTGCTACACAACGGCACGATCGGATGAAGGAAAGCTGTATTGTTAAGAACAGCGCCGAGGCGCCTATCTTGTTTACACTCAGTGGCAAATGTCAACGGCCAAGTCGATAAATCGCACTACTGAGCTTGTCATTTTTCGTATTTCTATTGTCTGCTCAGTATGTTTTGTACTAGGCAAGTGATGTATCTGGATTTTTGTTCATGGATAATTGTGTGTTACGAACGACATTAAGTAGGAATTCCATATGTGGTATCATTGGTTACGGCACTATATTACAATTTCGAATGGAGTGTAACCAACGATTTGTTTAGGAATAGAAAAGTTAGGAATAAATTGATATAATTACGCCACTTATTATTATTTCTGTTTTGTCAATTTGTGCGTCGACTTTGGGTGTAAAAGTTTCGAACCGTACACAAATTTCTTGCGGTTGGCGACTTCAAGGTACAATACCAGCTGCGAGTTCAGTTAATGTACCTTTGTGTTGTTACGGTACAGTATAAACCTTTTCTACAATATTCGTTGGCGTTTTACGCGATAGAAAATTATTAAAAATCCACAACACTACGAGATTTACGGAAAGTCCTAACCACACTATTAAATAAATTGTCTAGCGATGACAGGTACCCGGCCGCGGTGGCCGAGGGTACTGCGGCGCGCCAGTCACGGTCTGCACAGCCACTATGGTTGGGGGTTCGAATCCCCCCTCGGGCATGGATATTTGTGCCGTCCTTATTAGTAGCTAGTTCATAAGTAGTTTGTAAGTTTCGGGACTGATAAACCCGTAGTTCTCATAAGCTCTACAAATATTTCAACATTTTGATGACAGGTAATAGATTCTTATGGAAATAAATCTGAGGTAAATAAAATATAGTCAGATCTTTGAACTAATTTACTCAGGTTAAAGATCTGTCTGCATTAGTATATAGGCAACAGTTGACCAAATCCATAAAACGAAAAGAACTAAATATGAGGAAAGTGTTTTGGCCCAAGTCTGACTTAAATTCCTTATGGAGGTACGCAGCCATAATGATAAGTAAAAACATGACGTTAAAAAGGCTGTTGGGCTGCAGAAAAGAAGAAAATCGCGGTAAAGGTGGATTCTTTATTTTCCTTATATTTATTACGCGCTTCGGGCTGGGTACATCATCAGAGAATCTGTACAAAAACATGTACAAATTACGTAACATATGTTTAGTGTAACAAGCGTTAAAAACGCTGATATTTTAAAGTGAACAGGTACAACTGAAGTCTGTATTATAGAAATCAGTACGTTACGTGTTACAATCGTTAAAAAACTGATATTTTAAAGTGAACAAATACAATTAAAGGTTATATTACATACCTTTGGTTATAGAAATCATTACAAACTAGGACATTAAGACCATGTACAATATTTCAATGAACAACATCTAGTGATACAAGACAGTCTGTAGATAAATGGAAGTGGTTCCATGCCAGCTTCTCTCAAGAAGGTAACGGTAGAGGGCAACACATGGCACACACGTAATCATCACATAATATTTGTAGTGTCAAAATAAACAAAAGCAAAAGGAAATATAAATTTTTAAAAGTAAAAAGTATATTTATAGTAATTTACATAAGCAAAACAGTTGAGAGATCCAAAAACAAGAAATTGTGATTAGTGTATGCATTATGTTTGCTCATTGAATATGCCCATACATTATTGTAGAAGGTTGGGGCAGCCCATGGCTACGCGTCATTGTCACATGATGTATGTAACAGGAAGTATACGATCAGAAAATATAATAGAGAAAACCACTATAAAATATTATTAATAAAATTTTAATTAATTTCATACAAAATGTATCATCAATGGTTATGTCATATATGCTTGTGGAGGGGTTGGGCGGCTACATTGCAGACTAGCCTATAAGAGGACGTTATAGTGACGTAACAAATTATGGTATTAGAATGTCTTTAAAAAAAAGTAAGAAAAACCACTTTCGGCTACCCGCGACTTGTTAATTAATCACGAGGTCGGGATTCTCCTGAGAGCTCACGAAAACTTCGATTTCCTCTAAAATGTCCAGAAATGATCCCTTATTAGCGTAATGTAAAATTGACATACATATAGAGGCGATTACGTGTGTGCCATGTGCTGCCCTTTACCGTTACCTTCGTGAGACAAGCTGGCATTGAACCACTTCCATTTATCTACAGACTGTCTTGTATCACTAGATGTTGTTCATTAAAATATTGTACATGGTCTTTAATGCCCTAGTTTGTACTGATTTATATAACCAAAGGTATGTAATATAACCTTTAATTGTATTTGTTCACTTTAAAATATCAGTTTTTTAACGCTTGTAACACGTAACATCTGTTACGTAATTTGTAAATGTTTTTGTACAGATTGTCTGATGATGGGCCCAGCCCGAAAGGCGTAAGAAATATAAGGAAAATAAATCCACCTCTACCGGGATATTCCTCTTTTCTGCAACCCAACAGCCTTTTTAACGTCATTTTTATGTTTTGGCCCAGTCTATGATAGAGAACTTGCCGTGACTAGTGCATAAAATTAAGTGAAAATTAATCAAGTCACTATAAAGGCTAAGATACTTATGATGAAATAACAATAGAAAACATGTACAAAACGGAGCCTTGATGGATCCATTTTCGTTCCATCTCCTTTGCGACGCACTGGTGCCAGTTACCAGTCTCCAGTATTCGCCTTCTTCTTCGTTTCCTCCGGCGATTCCGCTGTAAGCTATGCGTTCTCTAGACAGCCTGTATACGGAAAGAGTGGCCATGCGTGATGTTGTTGCTGGTTGGCTGACAGCCCAGTACGCCATGCTTTTACCAGATTTGGCAGCCTTTGTATGTGTCCGAGTAGCTACTGTGTGCGTTTCTCTACTACAGAGGATCTTTAATGGTTATGACAGCGATTTCACTGTGCAGTTATACGCAGGTTGTATTGCGATAGTAACTGCTGCACTTTTGCACGTCTTCCGTCGTTCCTATTTACGTAAATTAACGGGTTGTTTGTCGGTAGTGTGGTAGACGAAATTTTTTAAGATTAAGATTGACGTGATTTACTGAGTTTAATAATGTTTATTACATTATCATTTGGACATTCAAGCAAGAGGTCTGGTTATTCCGGTGTAGGCAGTAAAAAGTGAAGATTGATATATTATGCTTCTGTTTGTAAGGAATGACGAAAGACGAAAACCAGTGGGCGGTGAAAGCTAACTGAGAAAGAGGGGACGGGAAAGGCTACTTGTGGAAACCAATGAATTATTCTGTGAGAAGTAAATATTTTCTGCTGCTCCATCTCCCCCTCTCCAACAAATCACCGCTCAGTGCAAGATATGTTCAAAATGTTTATAGAGCTTATGGAACTTAACTGCGGGGTTGCCGGCCGCGGTGGCCGAGGTGACTGAGGCGCTCCAATCACGGTCAGCACGGCCACTACGGTCGGGGGTTCGAATCCCCCCTCGGGCATGGATATTTGTGCCGTCCTAGTTCGTAAGTAGTTCATAAGTAGTTTGTAAGTTTAGGGACTGATGACCCCATAGTTAAGTCCCATAAGCTTAACAAACATTAGAATTTGAACTGCGGGGTCATCAGTCCCTAAACCTACAAGCTACTTATAAACTAGCTTATACTAAAGAGGGCACAAACATCGATGACCGAGGGGGGGGGGATTCGAGTCACCGACCGCAGCGGCCGTGCAGACCGTGACTGACGCGCCGCAGACCGCTCGGCCAACGCGGCCGGCTGCAAGAAATGCATCCATGCAAGTCAGTAAATGAATTTCTACCAGTGAAGTTTGCTAGTTGTGTAGGGGCTGAATTCCTAACGTGAAGGTCACGAGTTCGAATCCAGCTTTGTATCTTGTAGGTTTTTGTTAGTCCATGGTTTGCGTTTTTGACATGTCATACCACAAGGTTTTTTTTAACATGGCTATGACACCTCCCCTTTGGATGTGTATTATTGGCTGTTAATTATGGGATGTAATATGGAAAAGGAGAGGCGTGACTATTGACTGTTGGTCGATATTCAGTTATGTATTTTCAGTCTGTTTCTGCTGCTTAATTATAGTATTGGTATTTTCCCGATTTTTTGTGGTACTGTGTTCTAAAAATAGGTACAGAATTACGTTTTTCGTCTTCCCCATTATAGGAAAATGTTATAAGTTCGTCAGTAACAAACTTGAAACATATTTAGGGTGGAGAGTGATAATACTGTAGTAATTTCAGCGATGTATACTCAGACAGAAAATTCTGAAATAGTATCACTTTCATTCAGATACATTACATGAAATACCCATCTCATTAATTAGCTGTCCACTGTCAAAATTACCAGAAGATTGTAAAATATGGTATTCACATTCGGGACACATAGAGACTACTTCAGCAGACTTATTTGCTTACAGATTTATTAGGCCTATGTAAACGTAGGTGAATGGCATTTGTTTTATCCACGTACTGGTTAGTAAGCTAGAAGATGTGCTTTGGTCTATGGGTGGAACTGATGCCTTATTTGAATCACCATGTGGTTGCATTTCTGCCTGGGTCGCTATGTAAACGTACGTCCCGCTCGCAGTCTGGTAAAAACATGGCGGCACCGGCCGTTTGGCCACTCTCTCCCTATACAGGCTCTCTAGGCCTTTTCTAGTTGATATTTGGTGAATTGTGTGGCCGTTGTCAAGGCGGAAAGTGTGTTCACTGTTGAACAGGGAGAGGGGAGGACGTTAGGGCGTTGGCCATGTGTCGACGCCGCTTCGCACCGCTGCACAAAGGATTGGCCCCGAAATCCTGACAAAAGAGGGAAAAATTAGTTTGCCCAGCAATAGAAGAAAATGCATTGTATGGTAACTGACTGACTGCTGGGTTGATTAAATTTTCAGAACCCTGACACGTACCTGCCAGCTGCTAGCCTCGTTTGCAGAGCGGCTTTCTCTGCCAGACGACGCGGCTCTTGACTGCGTTTTCAGTTTAAATCTCAATTTTTTGCGACTATACTAAATGGTGGTCGGAATTTGAAACAGGTTTGCGTGTTACAGAAAGGTAAGAGCTCTTTAATGCACATGCTTTCATTTAAATACATGTTATCATAATTTAACAAAGTTCAGTTAAAAAAGATTTCTGAGCGTCTACAATTTTGATAAGCTTTTTAAAGGAAACACTCCTTGTCCTGCGGTTTTGAAAACACTGTCGTGATTACGTTAGGGCCATATAATAATAATAATATTTTTAATAATAATAATGATAATAACAATAATTAGCCGTCTTCACTCACAATAATTTTATTGTTTTTATTGAACGACGCGTTTCGGAGTTATTAAACCATTTTCTAGCACTTTATTACTGTATTTTTGTGATACATCTGCTTCAGTTTTTCGCCTAACGGTAGAAGAATGACACAGTTGTTAGATTTTTGGCGAGAAAATTGCCGCAGGCGATAATGCAAGGATCTTATGATAAACATACAGTGAAGTATTGTGAAGTGTTAACTGCCTTTGTCGAGATGAAATTATCTCCTGCATTGGTGAAATAGCTTCATTCGTAATTCAGTTGTAATTCTTGTTGGTAATCTTTCAATAATAAGAGAAAGAAACGTTTAAGGTGCAAGGTATACTATGCCAGCAAAAAAAAAAAAAAAAAAAACTGTCTCCTAGTTTTAGTATGTGTTCTTTGATAAAACCTATTCAAGCTGTAAGCTGGGCTCTTCGTTAAGCACTCTCTCTAACTCCGCCCCACTCACGCCTCGAGTGTACAATGGTTACCGACCTGCCGCCGTGTCACCCTCCACCCGAAGGCCTCGCTGGATACGGTGTGGAGGGGGAAGTGGTCAGCGCCCCCCGCTCATGGTCGTTGTGTCGGTTTTAGTTGTATATCATTAAATTTCTTACCAGTCTTGTGATTTTCTCTGTGTGCTCTTTCAGTAAAAATCATCTAAGTTGAAAGATGCCTCATTTAAAGTTTTAATCTGTTCCAATATTGTTGTTTACCTTAATCTAACGTTGAAAGCTTTTACTCTTTTTAAAATTATGTTTACGTGTATAATGTGTATGTAATTGGAAATGACAAGTGATCACATTTGGCTCTGACCTTTCGGTCATTTTGTTTAATATTCATACTTCAGGTTTCAGTTCTTTTGCTGAAGTTTCAAACCGTTATAAATTATTTCCACCACTTATATTTTTCCCTTTTATCAACTTACATAGGGTATACGAATAGTTCTGTTAAGAAGATTGCTAATATCAATTTGAAAGTCACAAATGATGCCTTCTGATGATTAATACAGTTTATTACAATCATTCTCCGCAATAGTCAACAGTTTTTCTTCGTCAGTACATGAGGTGTGTGATTGATTTATTAGTGGTTGTTTCTCTCCCATATCGCCAACAGTCGACCAGGACAGCTATACAGGATTGGTTGTGGGCATGAACTATTTGTAACTCGGGAGATGCCCGGTGATAATGTTGGATATCAATAAGGTCTACTCCCCGACACATTATTCTGTGACTGCTTCTCTGTTTGTACCCACAACACCCCTAGTCTCCTTTTGAATTGGTGAGTCTGCTTCATGTGATACTGGTCCATCAGTTTCGCCTTCTGTAGAGGTGTCCTGATCCTTTCGAACTTCGGTGCCGATACCAAATAATTAGTTGTGTGAGATTATTTCATTTTCAATTCACTACTTGCTGTTGTATTATAAAGGGAGTTAGAAAATACGTTTCCCCTGTCGACTGTGGACAGAGTTGTGTATGAATGGGAAAAATAGAGAGAGACATTAAAGGTGAGAGATATATTTCTTTTTCTACATAATTTCCACGTACAATGACATATTTGTCAAACCGCTTTAAAAGGCTTCAAAAGGCCGTCCAGGAAAAAAATATGGGCGTCGGAAGAAGCGTTCAACGGCTATGGGCGAAAGACGACACAGCAGGTTAACACACGGGCAAGACGCCGATACACTATTGGGTAGAGGTCGACCATGAATATGGCAATGACTTTCTGTCCCAGGCTGTGACGAGGGATGAAACGTGGGGCCACCATTACACGTTCGAATCGAACGTCGCATCCATGGAGTGGAAACGTCCGTCATCTCTTGTCCGAAACAAGTTCAAAAGCACTCCACCTGCAGGTAAAGTGCCACTCACCGTTTTCTGGGGCGCCCAAGAAGTTTTTTTGCTGGACTTTTTGGAGTATGCAAAAATCAGTGCTGCGCGGTACTGTGCCACTTGGTCGAAATTGAAAGAGGTGATTCGGAAAAAGCGGCCTTGTTTTCTCAGATCTGGCGTTCCACTGTTGGATGACAATGCGAGACCACACTCGGCGACGGCAACGCAAAACCATACTGCAACTCTTCGTTGCTGACGCCTACACCATCCCCCATAGAGTCATCAATCTGTTTCCAGCTTTGAAGAAAACTCTCGGCGAAAGACGCTTTTGGAGCAAAGCTGTCCTCAAACAAGCTGTTCAACGCTTCTTCCGTATGCAAAGCCATGATTTTTTCTTGGAAGGCTTTGGGAAGCTTATAAAGCAGTATTACAAATGTCTCAATGTACTTGGAATTTACGTTAAAAATCTATACTTATGTCTTATCTTTAATGTCTCATTTTAATTTTTTTCCCTTTCGTACTATAAGAGTTCTACTGCTCTTATATTTGAGTTAATTAGAATTTCTTTGCAATTAAGTTCAACTTAAATTGAATTTTGGAAGTGTGAATTACAATAAATTGATTTGATATCATCGATAAGTTTATTCCAGACCATAAAACTGCCACACAACTCAGAACAGCACTTCAACGGAACACAACTGAGACTAAAACCAAGACCAAGACTTGCCCCGAAATAGTATCCTTATGTACTTTTTAAACAATTAGTATCATTGTTATACTTAATTAAACAATTTAGTTAGTAATATGACAGATATTTTCGAGCAGATTCGTCAGAATTCATTTCAGTTAGTAAATTAGCTTTCACGTGATTTTAATACGACAAATATCATTTAGGCATGAGGTACACTTTAATTCGTCTAATTAACCTGAAAATTATGTTCTTAATTTTGACAGTTATAATCGAGTGATGTTACAAAGTTGATTTGCATATGTTATATGATCTTTAATTTCCAGTTGCTTAATATTCACGCTTGTTACACAGTAATTAATCCATCTGTATGAATATTGACAATGATAAACAATAGAGACTTCTAGAAAGTTCCACGTTGTATAATTATTTCATTATTCGAAATTTATAATTCTTTTCCTCATAGTCTCTTCGAGTTTTCTGCCAGATTTTGAAGTCAAACTGACCCAATATTTCGGCGATACACCTGTCCGCCAACCTCAGGGGAACTGCTGCTGCTAGACTCGCCTACAACTGATGCCGAGGGTATGGATCGTCATCCTATATAGGCCCTGCGAGTGGTGAAGGCGCATGCGCGGCCTGCCACAGGTACTGCACACAGACATGTCTTGCGGCGCCGCCGGTGGCGGAAAGGCGGTGCTCGCGATATTTCGCAGTCATGGGTTGTCTTCCAGCAATCTGGTGGGTTGCATAAAAGATCGATGTTTTTTCATATTTGATATAACCGGATTCCACGCTGGTTTTATCAAATATGAAAAAACATCGTTCTGTTATGCAACCCACCAAATTGCTGGAAGATAAGGCCTATATAGGACGGCGTTCCATGCACTCGGCATTAGTTGTCGGCGAGTCCAGCAGCAGCAGTTTCCCTGAGGATGGCGGACAGGTGTACCGCCGAAATATTGGGTCAGTTTGACTTCAAAATCCGGCAGAAAACCCGAAGAAACTATGAAGAACTATTACGCCGGGAAAGCCTACGAAATTATGGTTCTGCTCTTTGATAACTGTTTTGTTTGGTATAAAATGACTTCTTGAGGTTAATTAATTACATATAAATTCAAGTCATGCCACAAATACCATGTAAATAAAGGAAATGGAGTAGTATGAACAAAAGGAATGGAAGTAGTGTGGTATCCTGGTCTTCGCTAAAGCATGGTATCCTGTACTACACTAGTGCACTGCTTATGCTGTTACATCACAATACGCAACTCTGACCACAGTCGACAGTGGAAACTAATTTTCCAACTCCCCCTCATAGAAGAGTCAGTAAATATCTGTGTGACACATAACATGCTGCATGTACGGAATGACAGGGAAATATTAGAAGAAAAGTATCCAAGGAGAGATGCCACGAAGGCAGAATGCTCAAAACAGAATGGAGCGGAACCACTAAGACCCCACGCTTGTCCCTCACAATATGGCTGTGTGTACCGATCGACCGGCGAGACCTTCTTCGCCCCGCAGCCTGCTTCCGTCTTCCGCCCCCACAACTGGCTGTCTCGCGTCTTTTCCGGCTTCCGTCCAGAGTCACAGAACACGCACACAAACGCACACACTCACATACACCGATGACGAGGCGCCTTTTATTCGCAGAATTTGATTCCCTCCGCTTGCAGTCGCGTCGTTCGTGTTTTTTTCCTCACTCCGTGCCGGATTCTCATAACGTTATTTCCAGACGCTGTATTTTAGTGCAGCACGAGTTCAGACTCCCTGATGATCGCCCTAGATTCGCAGGCGAAGCGTCATGGCGGCAACGAAGTTTCGCCACCATGCGGGGCGTGAAATTCGCTCTCGCTCTTATAACGCGAAGCCGAGGCGGGGAGGAGAGCGCTCTCCAGTCTTGCCTGTAGCTAAAGCCGAACAACGTTATGAACCGGGAACGTACACTGCCTGAAATAAAAAGAGACGCACTCAGTAGGAAAGCTTCAATATTATCCAATTTCGGTACACATGTGCACAGTTGATGTTGAGAGAATGATTAAATTTGCTGAAAACTAGGATTATTTGCAAACGAATGGAAAAAGTGATAGAATCCGACCTCAGTGATTTTATATCATGGAATTTTATGTCATGGATATCTTCCCCACATAAGTTCTCCTTAAACTGTAATACTATACACTGCACTTCCTCAGTCAATTCGCGTACAAATAGTAATCGATCTTCGAGAGTGTCCGTATGTTTCTGTGCATATATTTCATACAAATCAACAGTTTTGTTCCAAACTTTTTCAAATTTTATACACGTAAGCTTCAATTATGCGGACGGTCGCCGTAACTGTAAGAATTACGTACAACACGCGGAAAACTGCTGCATCGGGCGACAATGCTGCTCATTTTCGCCTAAACCACTCGACCGATTTCAGTCAGATTTGATACATTTATTCTTTATGTGAAATAACAATTGCTGTAGGTATACTACTCCACTCTGGGTTGGCCTGGCGCAGCAACAGTAAATCCATTTTTGTAATAACAACAGCCTCTTTTCCTCCAGTCTTCCGCGCACCAGCACCTATCTGGCTAGCGCAGTGCATGTAATGTGTTTCAAATGTGAACGCGGACCTATCCACAGCAGTGCTGTTTATGTGGATTTCCTTTCATGTTGACGTTTGATCAACGGATTATGCCCAAGCCTTTAAGTTTTATTGATGATTAATGAAGTTTACCATCGTGTGTGTTACTAAGGAATGCAATCTTGCTCACCGTTAGTATTCTGATGACGCGCCAAAAGCGCGAAACGCGTTAATAAACAATAATAATTTGCAACAGAGACTGTTATTATTACAAAAAAAAAATTGCTGTAGGAGTACGAACCACATAAGACACATGTTTCGGGAGATATTACGTCATAAACAATAAGATTTGCAAGAAATTGCCACATAATGTGACGAAACTTTTTAAATACACTATATGATAATGACAGTACTCAGCGACTTGAAACAAACTTTAAATATAATTTCAAACCTTTATTAAACTTTTTCTCGCTGACAACCACATCAAAATACTGAAAGGAAAATAGTTTCTCGCATACTACTTTTCCGCTGTTCATGGACTAAAAATACGGCATTCGGTATAACGTTATAATTTATGATTTCTACACTGCAAATTGTAGCCGCAGGACAGTGTACATACATATAGCTGAATGTACCTTCGGAATTGTCTCACAGTTCGACATGTAGTTCACGAGATATGAGCACATAAACAGTAACGTTCATGCAAAATCGCCCTATCAGGCACCAAATTTTAATATATTACTTTTTTTACTGCTAATTGTATTCCCAAGAGATTTAACAGACGTATAATACTCATACAAATTAAAATATATCTGAAAAATTGTGCAGTTCTACAACATATAACTCAATAAATATGAGATCGTATGCATTTTATATGTTATACTATTTCTTTGTTTGGTACTGCACATATAATTTTGAACATTATGCGAGACAGCCTTATTTCTTATTTATTCTCTCTTGAATATTCCATGTTTTCAGAAAAAGGAGATGGACAGAGAGAAAAGTAAATTATTTTATTTTCTCCTCTGTAAAATGCTCTCTTAACATCTCCGCTCACTGCACCCACATATACCCCCATGTCTCCTCTCCAAGACCCACATCCATAACTCAATTCTTATCAATTTTCCTTTATGGAGTGCCATAGAGGTGAGGATTCTTATTTGTGTAATAGAGTTATTTATGATTTATAAGGGACGGAATGCGTTCTTGTGTGTTGTGGAAGCCACCGAGTCATTTTCATAGGCAGTTATTGCTTAGTGGTTGCTCTTCCTTCGTAGCTCTTTTCTGTAGCGCTTCTCCCCTTCACCTGCTCCCCCCCCCCCCACCACATTTCCCCTCGCCTGGATTCTGTAAAGATACAATGATTTTGGTGTTTTTCAGCAGTGTTTTACTTAGTACTATCTAGCCTGAAAATTTAAAACTATAATTTAACTGAAAATGTTTTGTGTAGCAGTCATATAAAATTGTTTAGTCTAAGAGAAAACATTTTTGTACAGTATTCCATTATTTTAAAAGTTTTATTCAGCATCCATTTAAAATTGTATAACTTAGCAGAAAACAATTTTTGTACGGCACTAAGCTATTTAAAACTGTGTAGCACTCTCTCTGAGCAGAGAGACAGTATAGGCATCTGGCGTATTTTCCGTACGGTTACTGATTGTTAAGCAGACCTCAGTAGGCACTTCAGCTTCCTACAGAGATGTTCTGGGATGAATTGTAAACATCTTTTATGTCTAACACATGTCTGTGACACTAATAGTTTTAAGAGGAATTTTATAATTTTTTTAAATTTTTAAATAGTTTTTGTGAGTGCAAAGTTAGTGTTACTCATTCGTTATGTTTTATCAAAGTGTTGGATGGAATATTAATACCATTGTCTTTTTATGCCCTTTGACAATGACATATGTTGGAACGCAATTGTGGTCAAGACAGTTAAATTTATTTCAAGTATTCCAAATATTCAAATAGCGACTTACTCTCGTGGCTATGTTAAGAAAAGGCGAGCCTACATTTTAAGCCTTTACAGATTTAGAGAGAGCTTTTGATAATGTTGACTGAAATACACTTTTTCCAATTCTGATGGGAGCAGGGGTACAATACAGGGAACAAAAGTTATATACAAATTGTACAAAAACGAGACAGCAATTACAAAATTCGAAGGACATGAAAGGGTCGCAGTGATTCGCAAGGGAGTAAGACATGGTAGTAGCCTTTCTCCAATCTTAAACGAACTCAACATTGAGCAAGCTGTTAAGGACAACGATGTGAAATTTGGAGAGGGAATTAAACTTCAGGGATAAGAAATAAAAACTTCGTGGTTGGCCGATGACATAGTAATTTTGTCAGAGACAGCAATTGACCTGAAAGAGCAATTGAACGGAATGGAAGTGTCTCGAAAGGAGGTTGTAAATTGAACATTAAAGAGAGCAAAACAAGGGTAATGAAATGTAGAGTAAGAAAATCAAACGACACTGAATGGATTATAGTACGTAAAGACTCAATAAAAGTAGATTTTTTATTTGGGTAGCAAAATAACTTGATAAATGGCTGTGAGAAGAAAAGCATTTCTGCAGCAACAATATTTGTTGACACCCAATATTGATTTAAGTGTTACGAAGTCCTTTCTGAAGGCATTTGGGTGAAGTGATTCCTTGCACGGGAATGAAACGCGGATGATAAGGAATTTATAGAAAAGGATGGTAGAAGATTTTAAAATGTGTTGCCACAGACGAATGTTAAAGATTAGATTGGCAGATCGTGTGAATAATGAGTAGTTGCTCAAAATGTTCAGATGTTTGTTAAGCTTAAGGGACTTAACTGCGGGGTCATCAGTCCTTAAACTTACAAACTACTCATGAACTGCCTTATACTAAAGACGACACAAACATCCATGCCCGAGGGGGGATTCGAACCCCCGATCGTAGCGGCCGTGCAGACTGTGACTGACGCGTCGCAGACCGCTAGGCCACTGCGGCCGGCGAGTAGTCACTAAACAGCATTTGGGAGAAAAGAAGTTTATGGCATATCTTGACCAAGAGAAGGGATCGAAGGGAGGGACACATTCTGAGGCATGATGGAATCATCAATTTGGTATTAGAAGTTTGTGGGGTAAGAATTGCAGAAGGAGGCCGAGGGACGATTACAGCAAGCAGATTCAAATGGATGTGGGTTGCCATTCTTATTAAAAGATGAAGAGGCTTGCACAGGGGAGCTGCATTAAACCAGTATCCGGACTGAAGACCACCGAAACATCAACAACAACTATTCAATTTTTTCAAACGTTTGTCAACCTATGGTACCAAACTGCTGAGGTCATCGGTCCATAGACTTACAAAGTACTTTAACTAATGCTAATGAAAGCACACACCTATGCCTGGGGGAGGACAAGAAGTTCCAATGGGGATTGGCTACGCAACGCATGCCACACTACTCTGTTAATTGTACAACTCCCACTAGAGTGCTTTCTTCATGTGATCTCCAGGCTGTTGCAACCAGTTGTTGCGGAGCTGATAGCAGTTAATTGCCGTAATTCAGACAGTAGATTAAACCATTGACGGACAGAACGAACCACCCGTGACGTCTTCCAGTTGTATGTCGTAGTTCCTGACTTACGCATTGCGTTGGATATGTTTACACACTGTCACCTGAAGAACAATGTGTGACCTTATGGAAAATCAAACCAACTGCGCGATGCGATTCGTTTCCAGCTAACAGAACGCAGCATGTCATTGTCAACGGGGAGAAGTCTTGTGACGTGACGTGATTGTGATTTTAGGCGTGGATGATGCTGTAGTACGTAATCTTAACACTAAAAAAGTGTCTCACGGGAATGCCCTTCAGGTCTAAGGCGCGTTGCTTCTGAGCGCGTGACTGCTCCCCGTCGGAGGTTCACGTCCCTCCTCAGGCATGAATGGATGGATGTATGTGCAGCGTATTTACGCGTGGGACAGGAAATGGCTACTGTGCGTCAACATATTCAAAGGTGAAAAAAAACGATGAAATGTTTGTTAAGTTGATGGGAGTCAACTGCGGAGTCATGTCCCTAAACTTTCAAACTGCTTATGAACTACCTTATACTAAAGACAGAACAAACATCCATGCCCAATGGAGGATTCAAACCTCCGACGCGGGAGGCCGCACGATCCGCAACGTGGCGCTCCAGACTGCACGGCTACTTCCACGCGGCAAATCTGAGTAAGCAGAGAAGCCAAGATCGCTGTATTGAAATTCATTTATTGAACTGGTTTCCGCAAAAATATATCTCATCAGCTTCAATTCTTTTAATATATAAGTATCACATACTACTATTTCGTCATATTTACTTTATGTGGGTATTTTGAAAAAGAAAATGGAAAACAAACAAACATTGTCATGTCTATGGTAAAATATGTTGCACCTAAGTTGTAAGTACATCAGTCAGAATGCTTGTTCAGTAACTAAAGAGTTGTTACACTATGGTTTAAAAATTTTCAACAAATTTCTATAGGTCGTGAATAGATATGGCGCTATTATTCTGAATAATTGTATATTAAGGCTGTATGGAGTGTTACGAAAAGGTACGGCCAAACTTTCAGGAAACATTCATCACACACAAAGAAATAAAATATGTTATGTGGACATGTGTCCAGAAACGCTTAATTTCCATGTTAGAGCTCATTTTATTACTTCTCTTCAAATCGCATTAATCATGGAATTGAAACACACAGTAAGAGAACGTACCAGCGTGACTTCAGTGAGCACGTTATCATGATTTCATACGGGATACTCTACCTGTGCTGCTAGAACATGTGCCTTTAGAAGTACGACGCAATATGTGGTTCATGCACGATGGAGCTCCTGCACATTTCAGTCGACGTGATTCGGTGACCGATGGATTGGTAGAGGCGGACCAATTCCATGGCCTCCACGCTCTCCTGACCTTAACCATCTGGACTTTCATTATGGGGGCATTTGAAAGCTCATGATAACGTGCTCCAGTGAGCGTAGGTGGAAGAACATGAGGCCCAATCAAGACATCACCAACAATTCCTGCCCAAACGTTCACGGAATATCTGTGTTGATGACGTGAATCGAGGAAGTACAGTACATACTAACGGAACAATTGCGTATTTTAACAATGTCTGTACTAAGTATTTCAAAATCAAATGTTCAAATGTTTGTTAAGCTTATGGGACTTAACTACGGGGTCATCAGTCCCTAAACTTACAAACTACTTATGAACTACTTACGAACTAGGACGGCACAAATATCGATGCCCGAGGGGGATTCGAACCCCCGACCTTAGTGGCCGTGCAGACCGTGACTGGAGCGCCTCAGTCTCCTCCGCCACCGTGGCCGGCTCATTCTAACACGCCGAGCAATGACAGTCGTCGAGTAATCTGTGCAAACGTTACTGCAGCTTTGTTTACTATTAGGATGGAAGGGAGATTTACTGTTACTGAACTACGCGATATTAATTAATTTATGCTGAAGCAAAAGGTGTTGCGTGGGTAGCTATACGAATTTATTGAAAACGCTACGCACAACTACGACTTCCTGCATGGAAAACATTTGGCGCTGCTCACCAAAGGTTTGTGTTATCATATATCTCTATTTGTAACGCGATTGTTATGCTTTTACTTCTACATAGTTATCTGTACCTGTTTTAAATTTCGCCTGTATGTGGAACGTATTTTCTGTTTTGATTTGATTTCCTTTTTTGTTACATGACAGAATAAAACTTACGAGTACGTATTTAACCCTCTGGGCCACACCACCAGGATCCTACGTTTTGGCCACACCATAGGCCTCTGAGGACCACACGATATATACTAATGAAAAACCCTTCAAGAAATTGAATGTCATGATAAGGATGAGGGTCTAATACATTAAATAAACTTTAATAACATAAGAGGAATATATATTTCTTCAAGAAACCCCAAAACTAAATAACCAAACTCTCATAAATTAAACAATATATAAACTTCATATAACGCAAAAAAATCCATCATATTCGAAAACCACGTACAATTACTAATGATTAAAATTAAAATCGGTATCACAAAATTCAGGGGAAGTTTCTCATTTTTTTTACCGATACAATTTGGACAACTTTTTTTTGTGCTGACCACACACTGGCAACTTACACTCTGCATTTTTTTATTTCCTTTGTTTTTTGTAGTCACAAAACTTACAGTAAGTTCTTTCGGGAATAGCTCCTTGATCAATCTATTCACGAGCTGCCTCTGCAGGTGGAGGTCATGTTTAGGCATCTATAAATACTGTCCCGTAGGTCACGGGGAATTGGTGTGTCAAGGCTAGCCTTCGTCCGAGGTGGTGTAAGGCTTTCGGAAAGCGTCAAAATAAACCCAAATCGGGACAATGGTTTTCTTTTATCGTTGTGTCTCCCTTTTCCTTGGTTTTTGTAAAGTAATGGAGGGGTCGACAGGGTCGACAGGGGTGGATGCGTTGTGCACTGTACACTAGCTCATAGACAACTAGAGGAGGCTTATATGCGGGTCACGTCCCCTACAGCCGTGTTGGAGTGGGATTAGACAGGTCTGAGTGAGCATCTGGGCCTCAGAAGCCCATGGGGTGGTCAGCAGGGTTAATTTCCGTAGATTGAGAGATACTGCCTGTTTACAGCCCCGTACAGAAGGGAGTGGCCCACTACGCGCCGATCGTACATTGTAAGCCGAGGTAAGGATTCTAGAAAGGCATCCGGAAGCATCTTACTCAGAGTACTGGAAGCATCGCCCGCCAAGTGGGTGTATAGCTCACTGTCGTACATCGCACTTTGAAAGAGAAGCGTCTGCGACCTTTCCACATTCAACGCGTACAAAATATTGGAAGAAAAAGATTTCCCTCGACGACGTGAATTCTCAGAGTGGTCTTTGTTACTCAGAGCGCAGAATGATTTTGTCAACAAAATACGTGTCACAGATGAAGCTTGTTTCAATCGCGACGGAATAACTAATTTCCATAAGATGCACACGTGGAGTGTACACGTTGTGGAAACGTTTTACCGTAAATGTTTGGGCGCATTTGCTCGATAACTACATTGTTGGGCCTTATCGATTGCCTGCACGTTCGACTGGCAACTATTACCGAACTTTCCTAGATGAAACGTTGCTACCAAGATTGTTAGAAGACATGGACTAAAACTACGGCATTCGGTATAACGTTACAATTTATGATTTCTACACTACAAATTGTAACCGCATGACAGTGTACACACGTATAGCTGAATGTACCTTCAAAATTGTCCCACAGTTCGACATGTAGTTCACGAAATATGAGCACATAAATAGTAACGTTCATGGAAAATCGCTCCATCACGCACCAACTTTTAATATATTACTTCTTTTACTACTACTTCCAAGAGATTTTACAGACCAATATTACATACACAAATGAAAAAAATTCTAAAAACATTATGCAGTTCTACTACATATAACTTAATAAATATGAGATTGTACGCATTTTGTATGTCACATTTTGTATTCTGATATCATTTGGACTTCGATATCACGTCGATATATTTTCCAGGTACGGCGAGGTGTCTGGAGAGAGAAGCGGTTGGTGTTTGGTCGGTGGAAAAGCATCGGCTGTCCAAGTTGTAGGGACTGGCCGAACGCCTCTCAAAAGAACTCTCGCCTCGTAATGTTTGTTCCCGGCATTTTTCCATCTGACATCGACTTCACGCAATTTAAATGTTGTAGGGATCTGTGAATTTTAATGCTGTTCAATTTTAAAAATTTCTTCTTCTGTTGTGTTTCTGTTCAACGTTCGGGAATAGTATGAAATGTTTTGTCCTTCCCAGCCTATGTTTCAGAAAAAGGTTCTATGTGTGGAATGCGTTCACAGCTGAAACAGCTAATATATACGAAGTTACTCAACTTCTGTTGTCTCTGGTATCCACGATGCTAGCTGCACTGAGTCCTAGTGAATGATTATTTCGGAGCCAAGTTCAGATGCGCTCTTCCAGCGCATGTCGACCTGGATGTAGCAGCTTGTAGAGGGGGCGCATCTAGGTTGAACCCTCCAGGAGGCGCGCTGGCAGCGTGCCATTGGCTGCCAGTCGTCCGCTGCCTTTTGCATGATCGTTCTCGTGCGTCTGGCGTGTGGTGCTGACTTTATGCCACAACATCCCTCTCCCCCCCCCCCCCCCCCAAAGTGCCAGATTGTTATTGTGTACGGAACTCAACAAGGGCAAGGCGGCAGGTTCGTAGATGTAGTGATGGACCGTCTGTCGTCTTCCATATATTTTTGTATATTTTTTGTAAAGTTAGAATTTATTGAATGTCGTTAGATTATCATTTTGTTAAGACTTGAACCCCACTCTTTTCAAGGTTTGAGGAATAACATTTTCATTTCATGTGTTAAAATATTAATTAGTATTGCTAGGATTTTCTTATTTTGTTATGTTAATAATTTATTATTATATTAATTAATGTGGCTTAATGACGGCTTCTCCGCTACACCACTGTTTCTTTGAGAATGTGCAGTTGTTTTACTTTTAAGTGGGTGCATGAATCTATGGCTGTTTGAATGTGGGGAGTGACAGCTCGTTTTGCATCGTTCTCGCTGGCTCAGTATCGATAGCTGCTAATACTACCAAAGAGGTTTTGACACCCTTTGGTTGCGAGCTGGTTGGCGAGACTCTCGGTCCCCACCAGCGCTGTTTTCGTGGATTTTCCAGCTTCCGGTGGCTTCCCGCGTCTTCCCGCGCCCCGGTGGCCGCGCGGCTGATCATTCGGTCCTGGGCGTCTGATGAGGTAAGGTTGGTTCTGCTCTTGTTTCTGGAGATGATAGCGTTTCATTGACTAGCACGTTTAACTTAGATTCGTGAACTTAGAATCATTTTTTGGAATATTTTCTCCGATCGTGTGCTGAAATGTGTACTCGTCTTTCAATTAAGTGATTTCCCATAGTTAAATGCGGTGTGTGTGATTCTAGTTGCAGTTTGATAACGGCCTGGTGTGTTAATACCTTTTGTGATCATGTGGCGGTGTATGAACTCTGTAAATACTTTCTAGCTTTGTGGGTCCCGATTTCTAATAGGTGATACGTTAATTTTTTGTACAGTGCATGTAAAAATCTTCTCTTCGTTACCTTACGTGAGTGATACGTGTGCCACGTGGTTGGTTTACAGAACAAAGCCTTGAGTTTCGACTCTTGTTTGTTCCATGCCCATCGGGCAAGTAACTATGCGCGTATCCTTCTGATTTCCAGTAATATTTCGCAATCTTCTCTCCCCGCCTATTTTAGTTGTGCTGTGTCTTCTCCGACTGGTAGTACGTCCTCTGTCTTTGTCAGTAATTCTCTCTGAGCCTTGTACAACCTCCTTCAATAGCTTCCTTATGTAATTCTAAATATTTCTATGGGTTGAATGCTGTAATTCTTAATTTTATTTTTCCGACTTTGTAATTATTTCAGTTTTACGAGTTTTGGAGACTGGACTTCACCCGTATCTGCAATTGCCCCCTATCGGGTGTAGCTGTATTTCATTCGCTTCCTTGTATAAATCTAAGCATTTCTATGGGTTGCATTCTGTAGTTAATTTTCTTTATTTTTCTGAAACTGAATTTATTTAATTTTATCGGTTTTCGGAGCTCCGAGTTCGGGGGTTTGCTGCTAGTCACCTGAGTTCACGCCACTTCTCATATAAAACCAGTACCTAGATCGACTGCTGGCAGACTGCAATTTAAGTGTCCACCGTGATTTTGTATAACGAATCCGACTTTCAACCACTTCACCTTCAGTGGAGTGCGTCCATGTAACGTAGCCGTGTGTCACCGTTAGCGTGTTTGCTCGCAGTCCAATTCAGATGTAATTTTACTTGCTATACACACGCACCATCTCAAAACAGTCACGACAGCCAGAGCCAGATTTAAAGTGTATTTGTATATTGCGTTTTGTGCTACCTCCGACTTGCTGAATTTCGCCTACGATAGCGGCGCCTACTTCCGCCTCGTCTCAGCACTCTGTTTATGGCGAGTTTCGCTGTGGTATTGCGCGCGCGCGCGTGTGTGTTGTGTGTGTGTGTGTGTGTGTGTGTGTGTGAGAGAGAGAGAGAGAGAGAGAGAGAAAGAGAAAGAGAGAATGAGTGTTGCTTGTGAATCCTCGCCCCACCCCCACTAGCGTTGAATCATTTATAATTTAGGCTGGGTACCGTCCGAATTAATCCATGCAAGAGATGCATTTTTATTGTATCAACGAAATTGGTTCCCCATTTTGCTTGTTTTCTATCTGAATAAACAAGTTTAACTTCAGTATAATCCGTAAGTTGCCTATAAATTGTAGTTTTAGAGCACCTTCCCTCTTATTTAATATTGTCCTTTTGTCCTTGATCAGTGCTGAGAACAAGATCAGATGCAATAATTTTTTCATGTCTAAATTCCGTTGCACCATAAATGTTTTCTGAGCCACCTTTCTAAGATAAGTAATTGTGGTGGCTTACTTATAAATGTCTGTGTGTAATAACGTGTGAGCTGCTATGTATATT
Organism: Locusta migratoria; assembly: GCA_026315105.1. Taxonomy (NCBI): domain Eukaryota; kingdom Metazoa; phylum Arthropoda; class Insecta; order Orthoptera; family Acrididae; genus Locusta; species Locusta migratoria. The sequence goes on along the minus strand of CM048744.1, from coordinate 271,934,717 downwards.
GTCCACTGCAGTATTAACTTCCTGTTATTGAAGTAATTGAAACGAGTCAGTTCTCAATTTGGGCCAAGGAACAAGGCTTTATAGCAGGAAGTAACCAATAGTTCACAAGGACCTTACTCACTAATTTTAGTGCCGCGGAGATCCGCTGCGGGGGCGGCTGACAAGGTCACGCAGGTGGCTGAGGCCGCGCTGTCTGCGTTTTGCGTGAATCAGCCGAGAGAAACGCAGAAGGATCATAGGGTACACAACGAGGGCGAATTTGGTTTCGAAGCCTCCGTACAACACCGTCATATCCTGAAATTTCAAACACAGAAGCACCGAAACATTTGACGATGTCGTCCAGCTCCCACCGTTTGCGACCGCTGAAAACTCTGTAAACGACTGGGCTACGCGGAGCGAAGCAATACTTGTGTGTCGTCGGCTGCCGCTCCGTGCGGCGCGGTGGGTGGAGCAAATGGAGCAGGGTGGCGGCGAACGTGCAGAAGTTTGGCTGGCGATGTCGCTTCTCGTGAATGCGAGCGGTAGGAGCGGTAGGAACAGTTGCAAAGCTGCCTCCTGTGAGTGCGCAGTGAAGACTTTGGCGTTCCGCAGCGCCGTTCGACTGCGGATGAAACGGTACACTGGTGAGATGCTTAATTCCACTGCGTGCACAAAAGGAGCGTACGAATTTCGTGCGATGTGAAGTAGGGGCCGTAGTCAGAATATGTTTTGGAAAACTTTCCAGACAAAAAAAAAAATTGAAGACAACGCCATAACCATGCTACTAGCAGTCGTAGAAGACATTGGCACTGCAAATGGGTGACCACTAAAAGCATCAACCACAATTAGCCACTTAGTGTTCCAGAAGGGACCAGCATAGTCAATCTGTACTCGTTGCCACGGTGAATCTGCTTTGAGCTACGCAAAAAAATTCTGAGCTAAGACGGACTGGTTGTTAGCGCACACTGAACACTGTGACGTCATATGTTCTATGTACATCCATACCCTGCCAAGTACAGTGGCGTCGTGCCAGTTACTTAGTGCGTACCACTCCCCAATGTTCTTGGTGAAGTAAGTCCAACAATTCTTTCTGCAAACGTCGTGGGATCAACACACGCAATTTTCCGCCGTCATTTGTAACTAGAATGACACCTGGACGGAATGTTAATTTCTTCTAGCAAAATAGTTACGCAACAGTGAATTTTAAATGTCACGATGTGAACGAGGCTCGAACAATTTTTCTATTGTCAAACGGGCAGGATTGCAACGGACTATTTACCTGACGACAAGACGTCTGAGAAAAGTCAAAGTCTTTATCACGGCCAAACGGAAGACGGGAAAGTGCGTCGGCATTTCCATGACGAGTTGTGGGTCTCTACACAATATCTTACTAATACTGTGATAAGAACAATGCCCAGCATTGCACTTTGTGTGCCATGCGAGTAGGATTCGGCTTGGCTGGATGAAACAATGACTGCAAAGGCTTGTAGTCAGTTACTAAATAAAATTTTCTCCCATACAAATGGTGATGGAATTTCGTGACCCCATACACTATGGCTAAAGCTTCCTTCTCAATTTGAGAATAACGGCACTGTGTCTGTCAAAAGTTTGGCCGTAAATGCCATCGGACGGTCCGTATACCCATGTGTGTGTCACAGTGCTCCACCTAGACCATACGATGACAAGTCAACTTGAAAGGAACTGGTTTTTCTGGATCGAATTGCACCAAACTTCGATCACTGAGCAATCATCTTTTAACTATTGAAATGCATGGTGACAAACTTCTGTCCAAACAAAATGAACATTTTTACGGCGTAACCGATGCAAAGGTGCTTCAATATGTGCTGCATTGGGAATAAACTTAATATAGTAAGTTATCTTTTCCAAGACAGACTGTAATGCTTTCACATCTTTTAGTGCTGGCAGGTCGCGATGTCATGAAAATGTGATTGCATGGGGTGCACACCTTCTCTATTTATCACGTGTCCTAGATACTGCAGTTCCAGTATGAAAAAGACACATTTACCTAAGTGACACTTGAGACCTACATCTGAAAAAACTTGAAATAATTGTCTAAAATTTGCAATGTGTTCTTCTGGGGTACGACCTGACACAACTATGTCGTGCAAGTAGTTTGAACAACAAGGCACCCGAGCCGTGATCTGTTCCAAATATCTTTGAAAAATTGCGGGCGCGGATGCACTGCCAAACGGTAGATACAAATATTTAAACAAGCCCATATGAGTATTGACAACACAAATTTTCTTTGATTCTTCATCGGGTGGCAGCTGAAGGTAGGCATTGCGCACATCTATTTTTGGGAAATATTTCTCTGCACCTAATCTGTCCATTAAATCTTCTGGTCTCGGCAAAGGATAACTATCTACAACTGTTTGTAGATTTACTGTGGCATTGAAATCAACACAAATGGGATGCTACCTGACGGCTTCGGCAAAATAAGAAGCGGACTCGCCCACTAGCTAGCTTGTATTGATTCAATTGCTCCATTTTCTTGCAATGTGCGAAGTTCTTGTGCTACATTGTCATGTAAAGCGAGTGGTAAATCACGGGCTTTCCAAAATATTTGTGTGGCATTTTCCTTTACAGGTATGTGCGCAGCAAAATCCTTAACTTTTACTAGTCCTGCAGAAAATAAATCTTGAAAGTCTTTCAGCAACCTATCTACACTGCCTTTAGCATCAAAAGTGTTCACAACTAAAACATAAAACCATAAAGATCAAAAGAATCTAAATCAAAAATATTCTCTTCTTCATAGGACTGAAGCACTTGAAATGCCACTGTGCACATTTGCGAACGGTATTCTACAGATAGTGAAAACTGTCCTAGTACAGGAATTTCGTTGCTATTGTATGCCGTTAACCTTGTTTTAGCACGAGATAGGCGCGGCGATCGCAACTGTTTTGCGATTGAGCAATGTGACTGATGCACCTGTGTAATTGAAATTTAACGGAAATGTCATTCATACACTAATTGATATACAGTTTTCTGGCTTGACGAACAACTTATACTACTTCCGTGTCCTTGATGTTACAAGGGGCAGCCTTGGGTTTTGAATAAACAGCATTTATTGAATAAGTATTACCTTGTTGCTGTTTGTGCCAGGAAGGCAAATTCCGTTACTTTTGCTGTAAGTACACTGGTTGTATATGACCTTTCTTGCTGCTGCAAATCATTTCGCTGACCGGGACGAACAGTTCTGCCTTTTGTGCCGCGAAAAACATTTTGGGCAATACTTCAGTACGTTAGCAGGCACAGCTCTGGGTCGATCAGCTAGTTTACGCTTATCACGGGCAGGCGGAAGTCTATCGTTCGACGTCGCACTCGCCAGCACATGACTTCGCTACTGTAGACAATAGAATTGAATGAAAGTTTTCCGCTGCCGTGGTACCAGAATCGTACTGTTTCAAAATCTGTTCTACTTGATGGTAAGATGGATCTGACATTTTTAGAATCTGCTCCCTAAGTCTGGCATCAGTAAGGTTATAGACAATAGTATCATGTGACATACAATGCTCCACAAGAACACTGAAACTTACACTTTCTAGTAAGACCTTGAAGATCTGTTATGCACTGCCGGTATGTTTAGTTCGGGTTTTTCCTCTACCGGAAAAAGTGATACCTAGCGGCCAGTGCATTGATTTGCTGTTCGCAATAAGATGTGAGGGCTCCTATAACTTAATCATAAGAAAGTTCAGAAGGCTCCACGGTGGGAAACATTTTCTTGACAAGACAGAACGCTGAGGTGCCTACACACGAAAAAAGGAAGTGGAGTTTGACAGTAGCCTGTATATTGTGAACTGTGGCGAAGGCTTAAAACTGTTGCAACTATTCTGTCCATTCCTCTTGTGCTTCGTCACACTGGCGAAAAGGCGGAATTACTCAAGGTGGTAGCTGCTGCAGTGGTACTTGCGTATTTTGTGACACAAGTGAGACAAGAAGTTGTTGTACTGTAGACAGCAAGGAGGCGATTTCTTGACTCTGAAACTGAAACATCTGCATCAATAACTGTTCATCGAGCACAAGAAATCTGTGGTGCAGTGGCACTGTTAATAGCGCTAGCCATTTTGCAAAACCAACAAGAATGAACAAGGCAAAAATGTAGAAATTGACAATTATCCCGGCAGCAGAAACTGGAAAAAGTTATTTGATGAAGTCCTGTAAAAAATTTACAAGCAAAATAATGTCGCAGCATAGCATCAGAAAATTCAGCCTCCACTCCAATTTTAATACCTCGTCGCAATGTCGTTCGTCCTCGTCGCCATGTGTTCTGTCTTTCCCGGCCTATCTTTCAAGAAAGGTTCTATTCAGGATGCGTGGGATGCGTTCACAGCTAAAACGACTATACAGATTTGTAATACAAGTTTTATTTATTAATATGTACAAAGTTAGTCAACTTGTGTCTGTCCTCGCAGTGGCGTCTTCTTTCTCGATGTTAGCTGCGTCCTAGTGACAGCCTATTTTAGAGCCGAGTTCAGATGGGCTCTTACAGATGCATGTTGGCCTAGATATAGCCGTTTGTAGAGGGCGCGCATCTAGGTTGCTCCATCCATGAGGCACTCTGCTGTCGTGCTATTGGCTGCCTGTCATCCGCTGCCTTGTTCACGATGTTTCTCCTGCACCTGGCGTGTGGGGCTGACTTTACGCCACAAATGAAAGAAATAAGTCATACTAGTGTTAAGTGTTGTTGTAACCTTACCATATGTAACATTATCAACCACTATAAACCTGCCTTACGTCTATTACATGACACCTTCCACAAGCATTTAACTTTGAACAGATGACAGGAGGAAATGTATCGTGTAAAATAATTTACCATTTTTCTAAGTGATATTTATACTGTCGCCAGCCGAATTAGACACTGCAGAGTTTAAACTATCACCCACAATCTGATTAAAGCCTGCTATAACTGTCACTATACAACAACTACCTATAAACAAGCAGAAAACGCTAGGTTATTGTCAAATAAAAATCCGCCATCTCTACAGAATGTAGTGTTACTGGCAAGTGAAAGTAGCTTGTCATGTTTTCTAAGCAATATCTCGGGCAGTTGAGATCTGCAAATGAAATTTAAAATGCTCACTGCTGCTCTAAATTACTTTAAGAGTGTCCGCAGTACTTGCACAACGGAAATTTATCTAACTGCTCACTGCTTAATGTTTTAACAAACACAAAATTAATGTTAACAAATAGATTAATAGGTGATCAAACATGGGACAGGGAGAATGAAATTATAAAGCAGAGGTTTGATACTTTAAAATCATAATCTATTCAGTAAAATGAACAAGCAAATAAATGTGGGCAGACCAAATTAAGCACACACCTTGTACAAAAGTGAATTAAATCATAAAGTTACTGCCTCTAATAAAATGATTTCTGCTCTTTATGAATATGGAGGTGGTGTGGCAGGAAATTTGCAAATACAATGGGTAACTGAAAGCACATTCATTCATTCACAAATGTTTGTAGAGTCTATGGGACTTAACTATGGGGTCATCAGTCCCTAAACTTACAAACTACTTATGAACTACTTACAACTAAGGACGGCACAAATATCCATGCCCGAGGGGGGATTCGAACCCCCAATCTTCGTGGCCATGCAGACCGTGACTGGAGCGCCTTAGTCCCCTCGGCCACCACGGCCAGCATTCATTCACAGACATGTGAATAATGCTTGCAGTACATTACAATAGGGCAAAACTTTAGAGCAGCGGCGAAATGAAGCGTTGGCAGCTTTTCGACTAGATGGCGAGTGTATTAATCACAAATTTAAGAACACTCTACACTAAACGAACACATGTTCAGGAAGGCAGTGGCTCACTGTCCTTAAGTACCACATAGTGTGTAACCACGCCAAATTTCATAGCATTTACAAATACAAATTAATTTAGAATGAACCAGTAAAGCACATATGAGAATTCATATAGAAGAACGCTAGTATTAATAAAAGCATGGCTGAAGGCCGAAGTAATGACCGTTACGAAAGCACGTGGTGCAGTCGGTCATACAAGATGGGAGAGACAGAATCAACCAAGAAAATCTGTGCAATATTCAGCATACTCCCGGATACAGATACAACGTGAAATGTTAGTTAAAAACAGCAAGGAAATTCAAACATACTAAGTTTACACAAAGGCTGAAGGCCACACACGTGTATTATAACTTGAGAAAATCCAAACACAAAATCATCTCTATAATCAAAATACAAATACTAAATTAACACTGTATTACTCCAGTTCTGTAAATTACGAAACACTTCGCCTCACATGGCGAAAGAATTTCTCAAAAAAACTATCACTGAAAACAAAGACTGCCTGATCACAAAGAAAGCGAAGTTCTAACAGCATGCCATCCTCGCAGCATGATTCGGCGAAGTACTTACTTCTATGGTCCCCTTCCACACACCGTATGTAGAGAGCGCCAAAAATGACGCAGAGTGCTTTCAGAGCCTCCTGTCTACCAACCCCTGTTACGTGGCGAAAACAATTCCCTCTATATCCGCTCCCAGAGAGGTCTCCTGTCATCTCTTTCGTGCAAGATTAGGTTAGTACGACACTAAGAACACGGCGACCTCGCCATCTTGCGAAGTAAGCTTGTCTGTGGCCATCCAGCAGACGCCAACGCAGCCGGCCGCGGTGGCCGAGGCGCTCCAGTCACGGTCAGCACGGCCACTACGGTCGGGGGTTCGAATCCCCCCTCGGGCATGGATATTTGTGCCGTCCTAGTTCGTAAGTAGTTCATAAGTAGTTTGTAAGTTTAGGGACTGATGACCCCGTAGTTAAGTCCCATAAGCTTTACAAACATTTGAACATTTTTTTTGACGCCAACGCAAACGACAAACGAAGCCATGCGTTCTTAACTACAGCAAAACGAGACCTAGAGAGGGAGGCATTGACTGTGAGCCATTGCGCGTCATTATTAAGAGGTACCTTCCACATTCATACGAACACACAGGTTTATTCACACGGGTGGATACATATATAAAAATGGGGCGTTGAATAATAATGTAAAGAATAATATAATTACACACAAATAGATATCATTTATGACGCAGAAACACTTTAGGTTAATAAATTAATCAAAATGGAACACGACCACACATTCAGTGGACGTGTTTCACAAGGAAGATCAAATCACTTTGTCTAAATATAATTCTAAGTATGACGAAAGGTTCCGCACTTTACTAATAATCGTCAAACGGCAAAGATTTTTCGATCATAGGGCCCCACAATTCCGTCACTTCTATTATGAAACACACAAGTTGCAGAAAATTGTAGCAACAAACTAATATTGAACCACTTTTTGGTTAAATGTACTCTAAATAATGTTATCGAAATTTTATTTACAGAGTGATGACCGTTACAGTGGCACAACACCCGTCACTGTTTTGCATGATATTGACTATCATCAATTATCTCTCCAAATACATTATTTAGACTACTGTTAATAATTGCATAGAAGGAACCTATGCTATGTTACTGAACTTTGACAATTTGTAGAACTTCTGAAAACGCAATTATGATGATACTTTAAACTATTTACTTATATTTGAATTACTTTATCATTTAATTATTTTACAAATAATTTAATCTGAAGCATAAAGTGAATTCTATAACTACTGATGGAACCAAACGCAAAAGTCATTCAAATAGTTTTATTTTTACTGCTCGAGACATCAACCAAAGCGCTTCAGATTATTTGTTTGATCAAACGGGTATTTAATTAATGTTGGAAAGACAGGTACGACGACGTAAACGCCAAGAAACCATGGCAAACAGAAGTGAAATACTGCTGCTGAGGGACAAAAGAAGGAAGTAAAAAAGTGTTCAGGGATATTTCTGATCAAGGAAATACAAGTCACATAGGAATGACTTTAGTAGGAGGTGATGAGGTGGACGGAAGTCAAGACTAAACGGAGGAAGCATGTGAAGAAATCGGAACGTAAATGATTAATATTGACTCAGTATACAGAAAAGTCAAAAATAGTCTTCAGAGTAATTCTAAGTAAGGGGTTATAATATTAAGAGTGCAATGGGAATTCCACTGTTTAATGCAGAGGAGAGGGCGCAGAGATGGGAAGAGTACATTGGTATGTTGGTGAGCTTATCATTTTGCTGTGCTCCTTCAAAATGAAGAAGAAATACCTCGTCTGTTGAATAGAATGGTCTACAGACCACAGAATATGGATCGACGGCAGAAAGGGAGAAAGTAACGAGAAGTAAAAGAAATGAGAGAAGCTAGCAACTCAAATTATAATTGGTGATTACTGCGCAGAGAATTTACACGCCGGCCGCGGTGGCCGAGGGGACTAAGGCGCTCCAGAAACGGTCTGCGCGGCCACTAATGTCGGGGGTTCGAATCCGCCCTCGGGCATGGATATTTGTGACGTCCTTAGTATTAGTTAGTTCATAAGTAGTTCGTAAGTTAGGGACTGATGACCCCATAGTGAAGTCCCATAAGCTGTACAAACATTGGAACATTTGAGAATTTACAGAATTCATCTAACATCGAAGTAGCTATGATGATTTTACGGCCAACATGATTCTCCTGCCATCAAACACTTGCCATGATATGTGAAAGAAATTTCTGAGAATGTACTTTACGAGCACAGCCTTCCATAGAAATGGAACATGGATGGTACAAAAACTACAACAGCTAAAAAAATCGAAACATTAGTGATATGGTGCTACAGTTCAATGCTGAACATTAGGTGGACTGATACCGAATGACGTGTTCTTCTCAGAATCCAAAGGAGAAGCTCAATCGATAGAGCACTTGCCCGCAAAGGCAAAGGTGCCAGATTTCAAAGAATGTTCAAATGTTTGTAAGTCTATGGGACTTACCTACTCTGAATATTGATCCCTAGGTTACAAACTACGTAAACTAACCAAAGGGCCAAAAAACACACACTTGCCGGAGGACTCGAACCTCTGACTGAGAGCAACCGCGAGGTCCGCAACAACGCTAGGCCACTCCATCGCTACCCTGAAAGTTTCAGTCAGCGTACACTCCCCTGTAGAGTGAAAGTATCATTCTTCGAGAAAGAACTACAAGGAAAACAATTATAAGATCAAGGCGCATTATGATAGGACATGTGTTAAGACGTGCCGGAATAACCTTCATCGTTTTACAAGGAGTAGTAGATTGAAAAAACTGTAGGGGAAGACGACACTAGAATACATACAGCAAATAACTGAGCTCGTAGAAGGCAAGCTCTACTTTGTAACGAAGAAATTTATGCTAGAGAGATATTCGTGTGGGACCTCATCAAAGTCTACTTGAAGGTATTATCATAACTACTTACTACTGCCCGGAAGTCCCTTGCTTATTTCTGAAAGAGAAACTTGTTTGCTAATTTACCCTCACATATACGTGGGTTGGAACTTAAATCGTGGCACCACTGCTGTGGAGACACTATTGTCGCTGATAGCACATGTTGTTGACACACCTATCTTACCTCTAAGCAAATGGACTCGCCCGTAAAACGTCACCGGCGTCCGCACAACCGAGGGAAACACACTGTCTTGTGAGCGAGCGGTCTAACATAATGTGTCACTATGTTTTTCGAAACGGGAACAACGGAGTTGGATCAAGATTGAATGTGCCAGAGGTCATATACCACGACAGTGTCATCAAGGTGTTCAAGAGGCGTAATCAGGATTTGCAATGCCGTACAGAACAGTGGAACGTTGGGTAAAAGCCTTCAACGAAGATCAGCAAACCGTGGCAGACATGATCGGGCAGGTCGTCCTAGCATCACTGAGGAAGTACATACTGTTGTCAAGTTAGTGTACAATGATCGACACCAGACTATTCGTGAGCTCGCCCACGAAGTCGGATTAGCAAGAGCAAGCTGTGGCTCGTTTGTTCGGTCGATGGGACTGGAAAGTACTGTACAACCCACCATACTCCCCGATCTTATGACTTTTGTTTGATTTCGAAGATGAAGGAATCACTTCGTGGCATTCGCTTCAGAACTGTTCCAGAGATTCGAGAGGCAATAGACCGCTCCATTCGCGCCGTCAACAGAACAGGCTCTACTAACGCTATACTACGTCTTCCACATCGCTGGCAACGGGTTCTACACTACTTTGAAAGACAGTAACAGGTGCAAACATGTATCGGTTGTGAATAAATAGTAGTATAGTTGTCTCAACCCTCGTAAAATGTAGATGACATCACTCTAACTTTATCAGCAGAGACTGCAAGAAAAGCTTGTCTCACTACCATTCAATAAAGACATCAATATATAAAGGAGTAATATTAAGACCTTGATCTCTGCAGCAGCCACAGAAGTACTTGGTTAAAGTAAGAAAACAAGTGACAATATGGGACACAGAAATAAAATGAAAACAAGAAGTTTATCTGAAGTTTCTGAAGATAAAAACATCAAAGAACTTGGAAGGATACAAATTAAAAAGGATTCTACGAAATAAATATTATGAAAAGATCACCAAGATTCATGGTATAAGTTCATAAGTGCCCTAGAACACGAGGTACATGGCAGACAGAAATGAGCATACAAAGTAATGAAAGCCTTGAACAAGGAAGGAAAAGAAACTGCCTCACTGTGAACATCATACCCAATGAAAATGAGATAATCATTATACAGATCTATGGTTACACAGACTACCAAAAATGAAACCGAAGGAAGCATTTACAATTAAATAGTAGACCTAATTAATATGGAAGATCTACAAGAGACTTCGAAATGGATGAAGAACAGGAAAGGTACTGGAATGGCTGGAATAACTTCACAAGATAAAAATGTACAACTGTTATATAGAAAAAGTAATCTCTCTCTTCAAGAAAGGCAAACGCAATGACTAAACACTATCGTGGCATCAGTCTTCTAAACAATGGCTTCAAAAATATGCTCAAAAATAACCGTCTGAAGACTATAAAATAAGCTGTTATTTCAGAGGAAGAAAGTGGCTATCGGTCAGGTCGTTCATGCACAGACAATGTGTTTGTAATAAAGGACATCATAGAAAAAACACGGAGAGTTTAACACTGAAAAACCATATGGCCTTTTCGAACTAGAAAATGCTTTTGACCATGTCAGCCGTGATAGCCAATAGAAGATTACGTATAAATGTGGGTATTCTTTTAGACTGATAAAAGTAGTTAAAAAATTCTTTCCAAAATACACGCATTGTAATAAACACAGGCAAGACTAAATTAGAAGAAATAATTATTAACCAAGGTGTAAGACAATAGTGTGGACTTTCACTGCCCTTATTGATATATACATCGACTTCATTTTTCGGTAATGGGAGCTTAAAATAAAAGAATGAAAATGTCGAATCAAGAATACCTCAATGTGCTTCCATTTGCAGATAACGAAAAATGTAGGAAATATAACTTCAAAATATATACTAATAAAACTAAAATAATGGCTTCCGAGGAGATTTTGATTCAGACATTGAAAGTAAAATACACTAATTCCAAGCTGTCTGTGGTACCATAAACAGAACATTTGGCCATAAGTATAAAGTATTTTAAAATTCTATAAATTGATGGCGACTCTTGTATTATACTACGGAAGCGAAAGCTGAATTACTATAAAAAGGCAAGAGAATAAAATTCAAAGTGCGGTGTTGAGGTTTCTGAAAGATACAAAGGGCTATACAAGAAGATATGATCAGGCATGACGACATCAAAAAAGAATTAAATATTTCTCCAACAGTGAGAAATATGGAGGCAACACCTTCTTAGAATGAATGTTATACTCCGTCCACCCTATAGTGCAACGAATCCAACATTGCCTTCACTTACTGCCAATGGCGCCACTCTGTTCCTCTGGGTCCCGGGTCATGTTGGTGTGTCAGGGAATGAGGCTGCTGATGCTGCCGCAAAGGGTGCAGCCCACTTCCTTCGTCCTGCTGCGTATTCTGTCCCTTCAGCCGACCTTCTTGCCATCCTTTCTGGACTCGTGTTCTCACTCTGACATGCACATTGGTCCTCCAATTCAAGGAAATGAACTTATGGAGGTTAAGCCTCTTCCTATAGCCTGGTCGACCTCCTCTCAGCCCTCTCGCCACGAGGAGGTCATTCTCACCGGATGGCGCATAGGCCACGGTCGGTTCAGCCACCGCCATATACTAAGTGGTGACCCTGCACCTATTTGTGGCCACAGTTTCCAACAGTTTACTGTACGCCATCTTCTGGTGGACTGCCCATTTTTAATGGTCTACGCCACAGTCTGTGTTTCCCATCAGAGTTGCCTGATATCTTAGCAAATGACATGCGGTCTGCAGACCGCGTTTTACTTCTTTTCCGCCATAGCATTATGGCAAATGATATTTAACATTCCCAAGCAGGGGAATCCGACAATTTCTGGGTTGCCTGGTTTTTAACCTATTCCTTTCAGAAAACACGAACCACATAGAGCCTTCTCCTATTATTTGGCTTTGCCTTTGTCGTCATGCGTTTTAACTTTGTTCGGACTTGGGTGATTATGACCTCAGCATTTTGCACCCTAAAACCCAAAAAAAAAAAGCTATATTCAGAGACCACGGAAAGATAGGAATAACTGTTTTTTTTGAGTTCGGAACGAGCAACAGCCTAATCATTGAAAAGAAGATGATGATGGTGATGAAGGCATCATTCTTAATTACTGTACGCCAGTTACAAAGTTAAGTGTAAAGTACACGTGGTGTTAGTTTGCCGTCTGGTCCTTTCTGCCTTCAGGGATAGCAGGTTTAATAACCATCGGTGAATCTGCTGTTATGAAAATTACAAATAAAAATGTTTGTAAAGTTATGAGAGCCATTGTGCCATCTTCAGGTCCCTAAACCGGAGTACAGTATCCATTAAGTAGGGATATCGAAACTGGTATCGTGGATTTCTATCTCTCAGTAGGAACCAACAACAACAAGGACTGGTTGTGTTTTCTTGAAACCAAAACCAGTCATTGTTGTCACAATTGTTGTTGTTGGTTCCTACTGAGAGATATAAATCCACGAAACCAGTTTCGATATCCCTACTTAATGGATACTTAATGGATACTACGCTCCGATGTAGGGACCTGAAGATGGCATAATGGAATGCCGAAACTGGTAGTGAAAGAATAAATTTTTCTAATAAACTTACGAGTCTTGGTATCCCACTTCCTACATGAAATTATTACTCGTTATATTAATTTTTTCCTCAAGGTAAGATCGTGACTCCAGCATTCCTGTTTACTGTAACTCAACCAGCACTTAAGTTTTTCCAAACCACTATCAGCATATCGGTAGGTAAATTATTGTATATACTCACATAATTTAGTGTCTGGGTAATTTAGAATGAGAACGTGACTACTTTTAGAATCTATTGTGGTGCTCTGCAGTTAAAAGACAATTTCAATTCGGTTGTCGACGCCGATACATTCTGTACAATTCGTATCCCTTCGACTAATATGGAAATGGACCTGTTTTGACTAGTAAAGTCTTGGTCCAGTCCTACAGTTTCATTCCTCCCCCACACTTCGTTCATTTACCAATTTGAAAATCCCATTATGTCTGCAGATGTCTCCTACCCTTTAATTTAATGAAGTTGTATCCCAAATATTACCGTCTAATCTTCAGGTTTTTTTAAGTACTAAAATTCACTGGCACACTCCAGACCGTTAAATATTCAGAAATAGCGTGAAAACACATACATGTAAATTCATCGTTATCAAATTTTGTATCTTTCCCAAGAAAACGTAATTGCTACTGTTAAGCGGCGCATCATATTCTCTGTGTTTCCGGGTTGTTATTTCCTGCTCATATAATAAATGTGTCTACGACTATTACTATCTCGTACCCTAAAATAGTTCTAAAATACCAATAAAATGATGTATTTCAATAAAAGTTTTCACAAGCAGTAAATTTTGACAGAAAATGAGTTTCTGCAGAAGGAAAATGTAAGAAATATTATTATCTTTTCCTTTCCACTATTAATTTGTGGGAATCCTTTCTACACTTTATCATCTTGCCATAAGGATATTATTAATGAGCATTATGTCCCTGTTTTCACATAAAAGAATTTAGAGTTCTTGCATGACTAAGGGCATCTATTGGTAGCAATTGTTTACGTATTTTGCCTACTTTGATCTGTACTCTTACGCTATGGAACGTACAGAAAATATATTTTCTGATCAATTTGCAAGGAAAATGTTCTTGTGTTAAATTATTTAAATAATGGATTTACTCCACAATTTCATCGTTGATGACTTACCGAAATATTTCGAACACTCGGAAGAATCAATGGAAATATTGCTTCATATTTGAAGATGCCTGTCGCTAACGTATCTTATTTGTCTAGTACCAAATTTGCAATTCCAGTTTTGGCCTGATACGTTAGGCCTTGTTCGTGACTTTTCTAGCGGATTGTGAAACACAGAAATAGTAAACTCCTTATACAGTGCATTTTGATACAATATGTTAGCGATCCAGTACTGATTTTACTTTCGGAAGTAGTCCATATCATGAAGACTGCCGCGGCGGAATAGTCGTGCGCCGTAAGGCATGTATGTGTGTGTGTGTGTGTTTGTGTGTGTGTGTGTGTGTATGTGTGTTGTTATTAGGATAAGTTAATTTAAGTAGATTGTAAATTAAGGAACTGATGACCACTGTAGTTCCTACTGAGAGATAGAAATCCACGATACAAGTTTCGATATCCCTACTTAAAGGATACTGTACTCCGGTTTAGGGACCTGAAGATGGCACAATGGAGTGCCGAAACTGGTGGTGAAAGAATAAATGTTTCTGTTAAACATACGGCTGTTGCTATTACACTTCCTACGTACTCTTGACCAGCCGCAGTCCCGGTTCCACCAGCAATTATGGATTCGATAAGAAGTAATGATTTTGGTGTGTTTGAACGTACGACGTAATGGATCATACTGCGCAGAGATCTAGACATGTTGCGATTAATAATACCATGTGAAAATTCAACGATATTAATGGTATCACATTAGACTGCGCATAAAGGTTAATGTCTGTGACTGAAATTTTAATATAATGATCGTCTTGAAATGTCTCGACAGTATCTACCTACTGGTGAAAGTTCCGAAGGAACGAACGCAGTACCATTTGAATCAGTGAACGCTCTCGGTAATTCAGATAGATTACATCAGTCCGCTTCCATAGCTGAGATGTTTGCATGCGTCATCGTCATGCGAAAGCCCGGGCTCGCTTCTGGGTGAGAGGGCTGGAACGTCGGGCCAATTAGAGGCATGATTGGAGGGTTTAATTATCCTCGTGCATCAGTTTACGTAGAAACCCATTACATGCAACTATCGTGCTAGTTGAAATCATCACATTTTTCCTGAACAATGTGCAGATGAAATTAATTATCACTATAGTGTCTCTTCATTTGTTAGGCATAATCAAATGTATAAAAAGCTCAATGAAATGTATGGGAGCGCCGATTCCGACAAAATTGCCATTGCAAATTTACTCAAACTACAGTTAAGTGATGAGTGCGTAAGAGTCCGTCTGATACGCGAAAGTACCAAATTAATGGACTTTTTCGTACAGCTAATTATCTTAAAAAATTAATATCACTAAAGTACGTTTCGCGTATCTGACGTATTAGTCATGCTTTACTCTTGCGTAACACCTAAGAAGCCAAGGATACGAGTTAACAATTTACATAACTGTGACGGTTGAGGTCCTAAACATCAGTTAATTCAATCTGTAACTGTTGCATAAAATACAATAAACTGTTAATACACTGCTCAAATCAGTTAGGGGATCAGGTGAGGTATCATACACAATATACACATAGTAACGCATGTGTTCAGATATTGGCTACAATTGTAATTTGTGACTGATACAGTACGATAATTTGCTGTCTCAACCCTTTAATTCAAGTTTACGTGGCGTTTACTTAGAGCGATGCACCATGGAGCTACCATAATAGTGAAAATGTCATTCTCGTTACCCCCTAATGTAGTGTGTGATCAGCTCTCCGTGGCATGGGCAGTATGAGGTTGTCAATCAACTCTTCATGGATATTTGGCCATCCTTCCAAGAGTGCTTTATCCAGCTATACAGCCGTTGTGGGAGGTGCTGGTCCGGCTGCAATGTGTCTCCCAGGTCCATACCAGAAGTGCGTAATCGGATTTAAGGCCCTCTCAATCGTTCAGTTGCATAAGTTTGAAATATATTGTCCACCAGTGCAGCTCTGTGGCAACGAGTGTTATCGTCCACCAGAAGGAACCCATCTCCTATGGCACCAGCGCGTGGCACAACAAAAGATCGAAGCATATCGTCTCTGTAACTATCAGCTGTCATAGCGCCATTCTAAACGTCATTACTCTTTCCGTACGTTCGCCGGTACGGATTCCTGAGCCCACATTTTCGTCCATCACCATTATATTGTGATGTCTATTGCTCATAATGAGGATTGTTCCGAGTTCCACGTGGTTTCCAGATGACGGAACGATGGTTGTCCTGCTGAGTACAAAATCATGACTCATCTCTGAACAGAACCCGAACAACAAGCAAACTCCAGTTCTCTGCTGGAAATCGAACCCGGGCCCCCTGCGTGGTGGTCAGTGACTGAGCTACAGAGGCGGACAGATGTTATACTCTTTCTAGTGGAGATTTACTGACACCGCCTCATCCTCACGTGAGATTGTATCACATTCGGGTCGACTCCCTTCACCCTCTAAGACATCTCATGAAACTAATGGACGCCCCCTACCAGACATCCATTTACTTTGGATTAAACTACATCAGGGCGTTCTCCATACTGAAATTGTTAGTTGATCGTCTCGATAACAGAATTATAACGGACGGACAATTCCAGTCACTGCTGATCCCTTACAAATCTCGATAGACCATGAAGCTGTCTAATGCACTATGAACCAGAAATGGCCCATCCTCCATTACTTTAAGCGAGGCCCTATTGTCGTGATAAAATGTGAAAATCATAAAGCCGATGGTGAGACACTATCGTATTTCTAAAGGAGAAAGTGTCGACTACGACCTACACAAGAAGTGCAGGAAAATTTAATTACTACAGCATGTAAAATCGAGGAATAAAAAGACCTACTTATGATGCTACAACTCTAGCGCAACATGTTTGGCTGTAAAAGGGAAGACCAGTGCTTTTCTTAAGGCAGATCCTTACAGAGAAGAAAATAAACAAGGATCAAAAGAGCTTCAAAATCGAGAGAGTCACTTTCAGGTACTTTGTTATGCGGTGTACACTGTGTAAATGCAGAATATGCATTTCCTACCGTTGTTCTTAACGTAATCTATTGCACATCCAGTATCATCTGTTACAATATGGCGTTATAAATTCTGTAGAAACACCAGACAATATGCCACTAACACCTTTTACGGGAGACGCCCTGTTTATTAGGTGTAACAGTTAACAGGCACATACTACACTGCACGCAGGATAAATTGGCCGGTAGGTGCGTAAAGCATGTTGATAGTGGTAGTGGTGGGGTAGCGGCTAGAGCAGTGAGCGAGCGTTGGATGGGGAGTCAAGTGCCTCTCTAAGCTGAAGCCTACGCTTACTACCTGCCGGAGTTTTACTAACTCTCTTCTGTACCTAACCATATCATCAAAAGTACCTTTTTCTAAATACTTTACTCAATGTTATTAATATTTCATTATTTTTATTAGTTTATTGACATTAACTGTCCTACTTCGAAATACATGTTACTTAAAGCGCCAGTTGTGTAACATTTGCATTATGGTGTGCATGCAGGAAGTATGGCGTTCCTGTTTAACTTGCAAATAGAAAAAAATATTTCATTTGTCTTCAATTTACTGCAGTCATCTGGACAGAGCTTAAACAATCAGTCAGATACAATAGTAAATCAAACACCCACAATACGAAATGCGTTAATAACAACGATGATACTTCTGTCACTGAATTACAGGACACGTTTAAATTTAAAAGTAATGACCACTTTCTCCTGTTCTGCAGTATTGTAGACCAAAAATTGTAAATGTTTTATTTAGCCTTTAGACACATTCATAGCTTATAGCCGGCAGAACTACTTGTTCTTATCTGTTATCTACATGTACTGTAATCAGACGTTGTCCTTTTGAAAGTGGCGCCTTTACTCCATTACTCGATCCATCAGTCCCCTTTGGGCTTAGTATGCGAACTGCTAATGTATGTTTCATCGACATATATGAGAGGTCAACGCTCTTGACCGTACGATTTTATTTTACTTAAATAATCACCACGTTTACTGCGTATTCCTAAACGTACCCAAGCACCTTCCTGTAACCTTTTTTTTTTTTTTTTTTTTTTTTGCGTTACCGGCTAAATATTATGCGTGTTAATAGCACAAAAAGTGAAGCATGTAAGTATTACTTTGAAACAATTATACATTAATGTACCTAAACCCTAACTTTCAAAGACTTATTTTCCCTCATTAAGGGAAAAAGGTACTTTATTGTGGGCCGCGGTTTGTTTTTCACGTGGAAATTCTTCACACAACTTGTTCGTGAAAATCTTCTAAATATAAGACCTTTTTCTCTTTATTCCCCTTTTTTCTGGAGTAGAGAAACCCTCAGAACTACCGGCAGATAATATTTCTCTCTCCCTTTTTATTTATTTTTTTAATTTTTTTTTTCTTTTTTTTTCATTTTCCGAAGTGAAACACCAGTAGCAGCCTCCACTATTTGAAGGACACTTTTAATGGGATTTTTATCCCCTCTTTTGCCTCTGAGGTAAATTTGATTACACTGAAAACAATTTGTCGTGCATGGCTACGCACTACTCTTCCTGCAACTATAGCGCTCGGAGACTGTGCTGCCACGCCTTCTATAGCGGTGCGGCAGGTGGAAGTGGACTGGCGCGGCCTCCCCTTCCAAACGAAGGAATGAACTCGCCCAGCGCTTCAGGTGAAAACTAGTCTCTGCGCATCGTTCACCTTATCCTGCGCACACTCTACCTACTGACAGATATTTCGAGTTTATTGTTTTGTATCTTGAGTTAGCCTAATGAAACACTTCTCAACGCGTCTTTACAGTGACGTTCGGTGTCAGTTTCTTTTCCTTACAAACAAAATGTATTTCAAAATACGACTTGTCATGCATATCCGGCATGCAAGGCCATTATTAGTTGCTGCGAAAATTAGATTAAAATATGCACAACACAAACAATAATCAGTAGAGTTGTCAGTGGCTGAGCAGAGCTGTTGGGTAGCGGTATCAGTCAGGGCGGATAAGAGCGGTGCTTTTGTGATATTCCTGCCTATAGCCACTTCATATTTGTGGCCGCTGGCCGTTTCTTTGCTAACATTGTAAGTGTCTTAAAACGCGGAAGAAAGACAGAAGTACAGCATATGTTGAAATGTGGGGTGGGAAGCTGTAGCATATGGCACAGTAGGTGCTGGTTCCCGTGGGAAAGCCCGCCTATGTTACTGGTGCTCTCCTCGCATTGGCTGCTGCATTTCACGTCACGTAATTTCTTTCGAAATTAGTTTTGTTTATTATATACTAAATATTAATTATTCAGAGCTGAGAATTTGTAATAAACGTCTCTCAAGGCTAGATTTTGACAGTTTAAAAAGTTTAAGGTGCCTTCTCTCATTGTAACAAGAGAAGAGCGATTTTGCAGAAGGCGCGCGACGGCCCTGTTTTGGCGCGAAATAGAGCGTCAGGTGCCCTCTCGCGACGCGCCACAGTTTCAGTCTCGAGCTGACCACTATACGCGCCGGACCGCGCCGGTCATGAGTAAAGTTTCGTATAATTGTGATAACAGTCGAGGTCTCAACATGAACTACGGGCAGCATAGGCCGTTTCGTATTAACAATAGTTGTTCATATATTATTATTAATTTAATAAATGGCATCCCTGTCAATTAAAAATCTCGAGAGTCGCTTCTTATGCTTCCATAATAGAGAAATTATTTTAGCCTCACTTGTATGCTGTAGAAGAACCAACGACCTGTGTGTTGTCTTCTGCGCTGGGGACACAACTATAGAAAACAACAGGTTAGTCAGAACTCTATGCTTTCCATAAAGTCTTGGACAGCAACTACAGCACCTCGTGAGTACTGTAGGGCGGTACAAACGCACACTGCTACGCAACAGCATCCGCAAGGATGCGGAGGTTAAAGGTGACTTGTGGGAGGAAGCAGTATTAACTTTTCCGCCCGCAAAGAAAACCCTAGGAAGCTTGTACTATCGACACCGGAATACTGATTTTTCGCTGTGATTTACTGTGTTTCGTGATACATATGGTGCGGCTCCGTGGCATCCTATCGTAGGCCAAATCCTTCCGGTCAATACAACAATACCCGGCAGAGTGATGGCGGCCTTAGGTTGGTATCTATGGCGAGTCAGTATCTTTAAGGTCGGAATAGATGTGAAGACACTTCAAAAAAATGTTCAAATGTTTGTAAATCTATCGGACGAAACTGCGTGGTCATCAGTCCGCAGCTTACAAACTACTTAAACATAGGTAAACTAACCTACGGGCAACACACACACCCATGTCCAACGACACTTCCGCCCATGGAAGGAGGACTTGGTGTAGTGGATGTTGGCACCAAATGCAGAGCACTGCTGATAAGTCGAACTATCCAAATTTATGACGGACAACCACACAGCGCTCTCCGAGCAGTCATCAATGCATACAGACCACTTAGTTTAGAGGCTCCGGTTAACCTTAGTGCCGTCCACACGAACTCGCTCATATTCGCCAGTTCTTCCTTGAAGCAAGCTACTTGCGAAGGCAGAGCAACACCATCAGAAATAAAACAACAGCAGAGATATACAAGATTGTGAATGACAACGGGAGGAAGAACAGGATGGGAGCCAAATACGCACACATACGGTGGCCCATAGTGTGGAAGAACATCAACAACAAGATCCTCCACACAGAGATCAGATCATCTTGGTACAGAGTCGTAAACGAAACAATAACCACGAAGGAGAAACTTCACAGAATAAAGCTGGCCAAAACTCCTACGTGCAAGGCTTGCGACCTCATCGACACACTACAACATAGGTGTATATGCGGGGAGAACACGAAGATATGGGAATGGTGTCGAAGGAAACTTGCTCTGATAGGCAGAACGACCACCAAAGAAATATCAATTGGAACCATGCTACAACCTGATTTCAACTATTTCCCAATGACGAAAAAACATGTGGTCCTGGCTAGTCGGACACACATTACATTATATAATTAAAAACTGGTGGAAGGCACCTACTACGATTTTCGACTCTATAGTATAAATCAAGCTATGAAACTCCTTAACAATCCATTACACAAAACATTATTTGCAAACTACCCAGTGGCGCTAGAATTGACGCAGATATGAAGAACGAAGAACAACGAACGATAGTGAAAAAATAAAATTTAAAAAAAAAAGTTTAAGGTAAACCCGACGACACTACTGAAACATTAGAAATAGGACGTCAAAAAAGCATGACGCACAGTCTTTTCGGTGCGTGGCGCTATCGGAGTCAAAAGAGGACAAAAGCAAAACAGATTCAAAATAGCAGAGTTTAGTGGTTTCTACGGAAAGAAGATTTGATCCTCAAGGGAAATCAACCAAATACAATTTACGAGAACAACTCTAGAAGTGGTCAGTGTGCTGAAAATAACACGTGTGAAGACAGACGTGTCAGTTTCTTTATCATATTCCTTTAGTTACTTTTATTTTTATTATTATTATTTTCCTGTGACAGAAGTTGTCGACATATTTTGTTTCCTTCTTGATGAAGTTCCACACTTACCTGCAGAGGACTTCAAGACGGAAAGAGATCCACCACCTTAACGTGCAGAAGAAGAGTAAATTACTTTAGCCAAAGGCTGATGAAGCTGACGCCACTGAAGAAAAAAAAAGAGAACAATAACAAACCTGGCACAGTTGTAAAGTGCCAGACTGCAAATCTAAAGGTCGCGGCTTCGATCCCTGCTAAGTCCTACGATTTTTATCTGTCACTTTCCACTTCTTTCACCTCTGGCAGTGTTGCTGATGTGAAAAATACCGAGTAGCACCGTGGTTTGAAACCCACGTTAAATTGTAGTTCCCCCTCTTACAGTTCGAAGGTCGGAGGAAGGCAACAGCATACTACCTCCAAACAGGACCATGCCTAGTAAAGCACTGTGGTGTTTAAACCAATCTTCGGATTGTTGACTGTTTTACCTTATTGCTCACATTGAAAGTGTTGTATGAGGTGTGAGCCCACTGCTTTATCTAAAGCTCTCCAGGCCTTACATTTTCTACATATTATCAAGATTATTGATCAATTTAAAAATTAGTTTTTGTTACTAGAACTGATACATGAATATAGGAATAACATGGAAAGATCCTAAGAGCATTTTCAAAATGTCGTTGGTGATTGTGCACCAATGGACAATAAAATGTCAATGGTAACTTAATATGAGGTGAACATTAATCGTAGCAAATATATATCACTTAAATGCAGTACGGTTTTCAGTCAGTTCAAATCTGATGAGAGGCAGTAGGTAGTACATTTAATGCATTCATCTTTTACCGCTATGAAAAAATTGTTGAGAATAATGTTTTGGCTAATGTGTTGCAAAGAATACAGATACAGATGTACGACTGTAATATAATGTATCATAACTATCGATAAATACAGCACACACTAAAACAACCTTTCCTGTCGTTGTTGTCTTCCTCTCCTCTATGTAAAGATAAGGAACCTTAGGGTTTAACGTCCCGTCGACAGCGTGGTCATTAGAGACGGAGCTTACTCCCGGATTTTCGGGGAATGATGTGGGAGGAAATCTGCCGTGCCCTTTGAAAGAAACCATCCCGACATTTGCCTGGAGTGATTTAGGGAAATCACGGAAAACCTAAATCTGGATGGCTGGAGATGGATTTGAACCACCCTCCTTCCGAATGCGAGTCCAGTGTCTTACCACTTCGCCAACTCGCTCGGTCTATGCAAAGATATCCAAGCAAAAGGTTGAACTGGTGTACACTATAAACAGCTTTCTTTAACCTGTAAACTTTCTGTTTGTATCATGCCATGTTATAACGCTAATTTTCCCACGAAGATGTGCAACATATCGCTAAACTGAATACTGCAATATGTTAATTTTCGGACTTCATCAGCCCGTTTGGCCAAGCTGATTCAAATTCTGTTTACGCATCGGAAAGCTGTGTCTGCACTGGTTACACTCCGTCCGGGACTGATTAACTGGGAGGGTACGTGCACAGATCAATCTGTGGGTGGTCTTTTACTGTATATATTGCAGACTTTCCCATCTTCTTCGTGTTTGCGGGTAGATTCTCGTGTCCAGTCTCAGTTATATTATGTCGGTAATTACTGCCCAGTTTCTCCATGGGCGCATTGTCCACCAGTTACACCTTCATGCTGACGTTAGGGCTACACGCACCGCCGGCCGCGGTGGCCGAGGGGACTGAGGCGCTCCAGTCACGGTTTGCACGGCCACTGCGGTCGGGGGTTCGAATCCCCCCTCGGGCATGGATATTTGTACCGTCCTTAGTGTTAGCTAGTTCATAAGTAGTTTGTAAGTTTAGTGACTGATGACCCCGTAGTTAAGTCCCATAAGCTTTACAAACATTTGAACATTTTGGTACACGCACGAACCGACTCTACCCCCAACCCCCTATCCCCATCCGCAGGGGCGGGGATTCGCTGCAGCCCGCAGTGGGGCGAAATGAAGCTGTTGTTTCCGGTTCAGTAATCAATCCGAGTCCTTTAGTTTGGGCACGAAAAATTCAATTTCAGAAATAATTTTGTTTATTATGGCAAGCCAACCGTAACTTCCCGTCGACAGTGGGCGTGGCATTCAAAGCAGCTGCACACCGATAAAGCAAAGTTGCAAATTTCTGCCGTACACACCACAATAAACGCGCACGACTGCTCTTCACAATAGACACCCGCTAGAATGAAGATGACACAGATTTATCCGTTGCGCCCGACATCGTTAAATCCAGAATTTACTGCAGCTGCAAACAATCACCGCTAAAAACTCCAGTGAACTGGTCATGGATAAAAAAAATGTTTCCTTGTAGCCACCGCCCACCATCCCGGCGCCCACGCATTGTACTGATGGCACTGTGGGACGCAGACAAACAGAGGCACTGCTGGCGCACTTCCGGCACAGGCGGCGTTATTTTGTGAGGCCGTCACGAGGGCAGGGAGTTAGCGGCGGCACGCGCCAGGTGGCAGCAGCGGCGCCACAGCTGTGTACACTACTGTGTGTCCGCGCCTTCTGCTGCCCCAGGGGCAGGCGGCTGTGATTGGCCACTCGACAGATTGCGCCGTTCATCAGCGGATAGTCGGCAGTCGGCAGGCGCCAGGCGGCCCCCACAGCCACTGATGGCGCTCTTGTAGTCAGCGGCTGACGGCAGGGCCGTTCTACATCTACATCTACATGCGATACTCTGCAAATCACATTTAAGTGCCAGGCAGAGGGTTAATCGAACCACCATTGTACTATTTATCTCCCATTCCATTCTCGAACACCGCGCGGGAAGAAAGAACACCTGCATCTCTGTGTTCGAGCTCTGATTGTACGTATTTTCTACTGATCGTCATTTCTACCTATTTAAGTGGGAGTCAACAATGTATTTTCGCATTCGGAGGAGAATGTTGTCGATTGGAGTTTCGTAAGTTGCCCACGCCGCAGCGATAAGCGCCGTTGTTGTAATGATTCCCATCCCAGATCCTGTTTCCGTAACGCTGTCTCCCCTTATACGAAACGAGCTACCCTTCTTTGGACTCTTTCGATGTCCTCCGTCAAACCCACCTGATAAGGCTTCCACACTGGGCAGCAGTACTCCAAAAAAGAACGGACAAGCGTAGTGTATGCAGTTTCTTTTGTAGTTCTGTTGCATGTTTTAAGGGTTCTGCCAATAAAACGCAGTCTTTCATTCGCCTTTCCCATGACATTATCTACGTGTTCTTTCTAATTTGAGTCAGAAGTAATAGTAATACCTAGGTATTTTCTGGAATTTACGGCCTTCACTTTTGATTGATTTATCTTCTAAACAAAGTTTAACGGATATCTTTTCGTACTCATGTAGACGATTTCATACATCTCATTATTTAGATTCAACTGCCAATTTTTACATCATACTGATATCTTATTCAGATCGTTCTTCAGTTGGTTTTGATCTTCAGATGATTTTACAAGACGGTAAATGACGGCGTCATCTGCAAACAACCTAAGAGAGCTACTTAGATTTTCCCCTAAATCGTTTATGTAAATAAGGAACAGCAGAGGACCAATAACACTACCCTGTGGAACGTCCGATATCACCTCTGTTTCAGTCGATGCCTTACCATCGATTACTACGAACTGTGTCCTCTCTGACAGGAAATACCCTATCTAATCGCAAATTTGGGGCGATATACCGTAACCACGCAATTTGATTAAAAGCCGTTTGTAAGGTACGCTGTCAAAAGCCTTCTGGAAATGAAGAAATACCGAATCGATTTGCGAACCCTTGTCGATAGCGCCCATCACTTCGTGTGAATAAAGAGCTAGTTGTGTTTCGCATGAACGATATTTTCTAAATCCGTGTTGACCTTGGGTCAATAGATCGTTCTGTTTGAGGTTTGATTCCATTACTTGAAGGTGCTTCACGACCACACAATGATGAACACACCAGATGTATTTCGCTGCATTGGCCGTTAATGTTTTATTTTAAAAAACCACAGATCGATTTCAATCAAATATGATAATTATGTGATTGAAATCGATCTGTGGTTTTTTAAAATAAAACATTAACGGCCAATGCTGCGAAATAGATCGTTCTTTTCCACATAATTGATAGTATTTGAATACAGAAAATGTTGATACACGAGGGGCGTTTGAAAAGTTTGTGTGAAGTCTAGAGATGGCACCACTGGCACCACCGGCACATATCGAGATGTTTACTTTACTTACAAGGGTACAAGGGCACCTCCTCATCGCACCCCCCCCCCCCCCCCCCACACACACAACTTTAGTAATATGTTGGAGCAGTGGATAGGCCGTGAAAAACTGGACATAGGTCAATCGAGAAAACTGGAAGTAGTAGTGTGGAACTATGAAACAATAAGCAATATAGAAAAACTGAACATCCCATGCGGAATATAGGCAATGCACACTGCAGACTGCTAACGAAGATACGATCTTGTGGAATAGGTTCACAGATTTCTGACTGGCCGGAAGACTTCCTAAGTAATAGAACGCAGTACGTTGTTTTCGACGGCGAGTGTTCATCAGAGACGAGTGTATCGTCAGGCGTGCCCCAGGGGAGTGTGATAGGACCGCTAAAAATAAATGATCTGATGGACAGAGTAACTTTTAATTGCTAGTTGGTGTGAAGAATGGCAACTAGCTCTAAATGTAGAAAACGTAAGATGAAGCGCATGAGTAGAAAAGACAATCCGATAATGTTTGAAAGCAGCATTAGTAGTGAGCTTCTTGATGCTGTGGTGTCTTTCAAATATCTAGGAGTAACATTGCAGAGCGGTACGAAATGGAACGAACATGTAAGGACAGTTGTGAGTAAGGCGGACAGCCGATTTCGGTTTATTGGGAGAATTTTGGAAAGATGTACTTCATCTGTAAAGGAGACCGCGTATAAAACGCTTGTACGACCACGTCTTGAGTATTGCTCAAGTGTTTGGGACCCGCAGCAGATCAGTTTAAAGGAAGACATAGAAGCAGTTCAGAGGGGAGCAGCTAGGAAATGCTACGGCAACTCAATTGGGGATCGCCGTAGGAAAGACGACGTTCTTTTCGCGAATTTCTGTTGAGGAAATTTAGAGAAGCTGAGTGTAGTACGACTTTGCTGCCGCCTACTCACATTTCGCGTAGTAATCACAAAGTCAAGGTAAGAGAAATTAGGCTTATACGGAGGCATATAGACATTCCATTTTTCCTCGTTCTATTTGGGAGTGGAATAGGAAAGGAAATGCCTAGTAGTGGTACAGTGTACCCTCCGCCACGCACCTTACGGTGGATTGCGGAGTATGTATGTAGATGTATATGTGGTCAGCATAGGAGCGCTAAGCTCCTGTGGTTAGCGTGAGAAGCTGAGGAGCGACAGGTACTCAGCTGAAGCCTTCCCTTCAACGAAGGTGTAATCCATACGACAATGGTGACGGTATGTGCATGTACTCTCTCCGCCGTGCACTATAGTCGACTGACGTCTTGTGTTTAGATGTTTGTTTAGGCGTAGCGTCTCCATACTATGGCGCAGTTACCGCGCATCGGAGGGACGGACGAACAAATAATAATTTTAAGAAAATGAAAAAAAAAAAAAAAAAAAAAAAAATACAATTTTCATCTGTGGGAACGCTCGAACCAAAGACCTCTCGCGCTGCAGCTCTTGATGCTAGCAACAGGACCACGGCGTTCCTGTGCTCAGCACGTGATCGATATTGCTTGTCTTCCACATGGACTGCTGAGTTTTTATATTTTGCTTATTTTTTCATAGTCCCATTCAAATACTTCCAGTTTTCTCGATTGATCTGTGCTCAGTTTTTCACTGCCTATCTACTGGAAAGAGAGCACACCAAGTTTCAGCCATATTAATCTATTTCTTTGTGTTTGGCAGTCGAGTGAATCATGGAAGTCAAGTGATTGGCTGGCCGCGGTGGCCGAGGGGACTGAGGCGCTCCAGTCACGGTCTACACGGCCACTACGGTCGGGGGTTCGAATCCCCCCTTGGGCATGGATATTTGTGCCGTCCTTAGTCTTAGATAGTTCATAAGTAGTTTGTAAGCTTAGGGACTGATGACCCAGTAGTTAAGTCCCATAAGTTGTACAAACATTTGAATTTGAATTCAAGTGATTGTCAAAGAATGGACGAAGAAGAATATCGTTTGATGATTAAACATTACTTTATGACAGGCAAAAAGCCCCATGAAACTAAAGAGATGCTTGATAATCATTATGGTGAGTCTGCACCTTCCATTAAAACAATTTATAAGTGGTTTCAAAATGTTCAGAGTGCTGCTGAAAGTTCTGGGCGCCCTTTGGTGGGTACGCCTTCAGAAATCATTGATAAAATCCATGACATGGTGATGGATGAGAGAAGACTTAAGGTGCGCGTGATTCTTAGTGCTGTGTTCACGCTTGACCAAAAACGGAATCGTGTGAAGTGTTGTGAGGAATGTTTGCAGCTGTTCAGGAAGAATTTGCAGGACTTTAAGCGTCGTTTAATCGCCCTCGATGAAACATGGATACTATACTGTTGAGACCAAACCATCTAAACCATGGGTTATCAGGAGAGAATTTGCACCAAAAATTCCGAAGATCTGTCCTTCGGCCAGAAATGTTATGGCGGTGGCCTTTTTGGATTCGGGAGGGATAATCCTAATCGACTTTCTGGAACAGGTTAAAACTATTAAAGGTACATATTATTCATAGTTATTGGACCGTTTGAAAACCGAGAAAAACGTCGACGATTCCCCCCCCCCCCCCCCAAAAAAAAAGCACAGCGCCTCAATGCCCTCAGCCGATCCGCCGCGGCGAATTGTTTACTGAAAATTGAGGAAAAATATAATATATAAAATAAAAACATAGGCACACAATTAGGCAACAATATCGCTAATGTATATTGCTATTTGTCGGGAAAAATTTCAATCCGTAGATAGTTTTACAGTCCTCTTCTACAGCCTCCGTCTTGTTCGTAATAGGGTAAATTTGCCAGTACTTCAGAATGTGTACTTAGTATGAGGTCTGACTGACCTCTGTTATCATTTCTAATGAATTTAAGAAGAATCGCATATTGTCACTCAATTTTCCTTACTTTCTGAATAATATTCTGTAGCATTACACAGTGATACAATGTCGTAAGGAGTAAAATGAGGAGAACCCATGTCCTGATTTAGGTTTTCCGTGATTTACACAAATCATTCGACACAACTCCCAGAATGTTTCTTTTAAAGCGGTATTGCTGATTTTCCTACGCAACACTGAGCGTATTCTCCATCTCTGATGACCACGATTTCGAAAGGACGTTAAACTCTAAACTTCTTTTCTAGCACAAATGAGTCAAGAAAACATGAGCTCCGAAAGACTTTTGTGACGAGCAATGAACAGTTGTTTATTTTCGATTCCATCTTTTCTAGTCGCCATGTTCTTGTACTTCATGAAGTATACATTTTAGAGCGCACGTTTACAATATATTGTTTCCTTAATTAAACTTTAAATTTCAGTGGAGTGTGTGCTGCTAAGCCATGTCTTCCCCATATCCTTTCTTTCATGAGTGCTATAGTCGGCGTCACCTACGATGGCGGCCGACTTTTCAGCCGTTCTGCGCATCCCCCTCCATTACCGCAATGACAGCCAATAATGTTCATTCTGTAGACGCTTGGCTGGCCGCGAGTTACGCAATGTTTCTCCCGCAGACGCAACTGTTGGCGCTCGGCCGTAGCTCCTCCCCTCCACGCTTCCCTTATCGCTCCGCCTTTATGCACGGAAGCGCCTTCTTGTATGACGCCAGCTATAGTTCTGCAAGGTTCGCAGGAGAAGGAGAAGGTACTGGCAGAAGTAAAGTTGTGAGGATTGACCGTGAAGCGTGCCGGAATAGCTCAGACCATAGCTCGCTTGCCTGAAAATGACAAAGGTCCCAGGTTCGAACCCCAGTTCCGACACACAATTTTAATCTGCGAGGAAGTTTCATATTTTTCCTTGTTTTCTCCCATAGGAACTTCTTCCAAAATCCAAAGAGCTGTTAAAATGTTGAAATGTTTGTAAACCTATTGGACAAAACTACTGTGTTCATCAGTCCCTAGATTTTCAAACTACTGAAGCTGACATTCACTAAGTATTACAACCCCCCCCCCCCCACACACACACATGCCCAAGGGAGGACTCGAACCTCCGTTCAGGAACGCGAACTTGAATAAGTGCTAATAGCACCAATGGACAACATCTGCATACACAGTTTACCATGATGTTTGTTCCTCAGCACATCTTTTATAAGCCCTCCAAGTTCGTCGGTGAAAGTTTACATCACCGCGAAGTACGTGGCTGCGCTCCTAAATCACTATAAAGAAAACAAGAACCCACGTATCAAAGGATCGAATTACGAACTCCAAAAAACGAAATGTGGCCTTGTATTGGGAGGCGTGGTAACTCGCCGGTTTTGGTCGGAGGCTTATTCCACAACGCAACGATGAACGTAGAACAAAACGAACTTACGTCCGCAAAGCACAGACCTCCTGAAGAAAGAAAAAAAAGATGAATAGATAAAATGTAAATTAGCGGACTATAAAATTCCCGGTATCCTAGGGATTTATCTGTTACTTATGATTTCGTTGCGATGGAAACGGCAGTCGAACTCAAAGAAACTGCGTTGCGAAACTGCGGCGTTCAAACCAGCCTCTGAATTGATGATATTTACCTTCATCTGCCACTATATTGTACAAGTCTTTCGTACGTCTTATAGGAATTGAAGTCCGAACCGTTCGACGTCCAAACGATACACAACATTCAAACTTCACACACCTCACAGTCCAGTCCTGTACTTACAGGGACAACAGACAGCTATTGTACCTGTAAATTATTCTTTCCCTTTCTTTCTCTTTGGACATCTTTTTGACATACTCAAACCTGACGCCTTGATTTATAATTTTTTCCATATCAGCAGCTCACAATAAAAAGGTAAAGCAGTGAACATTCCGAAGATTGGTTTGAACACCACCTTTACTAGGCATGGTCTTGTCTGGGGGTGGTAAGCTATTGCCCTTCTCCTACCTTACAGATATATTACGTACTATTGATTCTAGAGGCAGAATAATCAACAATCATGTACGCAGGGTCCACATGTGTCCGTCCACATTCTACTCGTGCCCTGCGTGAAATGTAGATGGGCAAAAAAAGACTCCTTTTATTCACAATTACAATGTTTGAAGCAGTCAAGGAGAATCGTTTCTGCGATGATACTTTGTTGTAGGAGTCAATACAGAAATACTTTCTGTGTCTTCTCATACACGTAACTCACCAAAAACAACCATTCCGATAATTGATGAAAACCATACTCACAGATCCTCACTGTCCCTCAATCGCGAGAGACTACACTCTCATTGGCTGTAGATGGCACTTACAATATATGTACTACTGAGTAAATATATTTTCATATTACCAAAAAGTACCCAGTAACGAGATAATTCTTCCTCACAGAGGACTTACGGAAAAAAAAGTTTTCTGACCAACACGAGTGCTACGGGCAGTCTACTAAAAACTTTGAAGAAAGGAATTTTATGGTAAAGACTCTATGACTGACACTACATGGACAGGAGATGAGGCACGTCTTCACCAGAACTGTGGTCCGCTTTCCACATACCCCAAAGTGGAAGTGTAAATTGTGTCACCAATTATGTGAATATTACGATGTAGAACAATATACTAAAATGACACTATCAATAAACGAAATTTTTCGTAATTGAGCTGTTAATTTGAAAGGATTTTTGGCTGCAACAAATGAATTCTTGAATTTCCAAAAAGACGAAATAATTGTCGCCTAAGTATACAAATGAATGTAACCTTATGCATTATATATACAGGTGACTCGCAAAGAAAGAAGAGATAACAGATAAATTATGAAACAAGTACATCTGAAGTAACATTGTATAAAGAAACGTTCCGAATTCACACAAACACTTAACAGACACTCATTATGAGGACAATAATTCGCTGAGAAACATCATTTCACTGGTTCACTTCATTCCTCAGACAAACCAATAAGTACCTATTTGTTGAATAGACAGCTTCAGCAAATCGATTATTAATAAATTTACAAGTAGCTACCGTAGACATGAAAAAAGATTCTGTCTTTTGTATACTCCACAAAAACTACAAGTGTGATGCGTGGTGACTTCAAAGGCTAATGAACAAGATTTTGATTGGTCATCTGAAATTTTGCGGCTGTGATGTTGATCGTTAAACGTGTGATAGGAGCTGACGTGAAATCATTTCAGTGAGAGGGTCGATATCAGTCATCATTTCTTACTTAGACGTGCAAGAAATTGTTGTCAGGTTCTTCCAAGTCAAGATTGTGGGATGGTGAAGAAAACGCCGCACCTCAAGGTGAAAGTGAGGCATGGCTCCATCAGGCAGAAAAATTGCTGAGGAAAACTTCGTGAAGCTGAGGAAAGAACCATTTTCCAGCATGTCCAGGGATAATCCTGTAAAAGTTTCCCCCGCAGAAAAGAGAGGTCCGTGTGCTTTGTAAATAGAACCGCCACAAAAACACATTTTGGTGGGGCACTTTCGTGTTCGGCGACGACGATACCAGAGTTTCATTATTCTCAATTTTTTTTCTTTGTGACAGTTTAGTTAATCCGACAATTTATACGGCGTTTGGAAACAAAGTGCTCGCTCTCGTGTCCTGGAGAACTGAAAGCCAAATTTCGTACCTTATGTTATGATCTCCGAGACGCGGTTGCTGCACATTGTAAGGCACAATATGTAGGACATATTTTCTGAGCACGTTTGTGACTGATCATATATATATATATATATATATATATATATATATATATATATATATATATATATATATATATATATATATATATATATATCATTTTGAGCAAGTGCTGTAATTATTTTGATTTAATGGATTGCCGAGATTGACGGTTTATAGTGATAAACACTCTAATAAAATACATCTGACTTTATATATAAATCATAAGATTACCTTTCATGAATTAGATTTAAACAAATGTTAGTTTACAATCCATGCTAACTTTTTAAGCAGTGCTCTCTAGGCGAATGCCGCGATGGTTACTTCGGAAGAGCATGGCCGATTTCCTTCCGCTTCCTTACCCAAAAATCGTAGCGTAAGCTGCGTCTTTAATACCACTCTGTGGATGGCACGTTAAACCCTAAGCTAAATATCTTTTGCATACATCATTTTGCTTTCTCTATTTGATGATTTTCTTATTATAACTCAAGCGTTGTAATTTCAAAGCAATGGCAAACTGAAAATTATAAAAATACACGTCGTTTATAGGACAATGTAATGCATTATAATCTAATGTTTATTAGTTGGTTAGTTAACACTTACCATCTCTGGTACGAGAATTACGGATTACTCTCGCAGTGGAATGGGCGAGAAATTAGTATGTGATGTACGAACATGTTAGACGGTGGTTCGAAACTTTCTAGGGCGCGGAGGCTCATCGCTCTCGGTCAGAGGGTTGCCGGCATGGTAGCTCGATGTCCTCTGTAATGAGAAAACTGAGTGAACGACAAAGCGATCAAAATAGAACGAAACAAACCAACGTCCACACAGTACCGATCTAACCGAAGAACCAATGAAAACCAGAACGAACATGAACTAATTGTATATATATATTCTTCCGGGATATCGATGCTTTGGAGTCGTTTCTTCATGTTCGTTCTGGGTTGTTTCTCTCTTTTCATTGTTCTTCGGTTTGATTGGTACTTTGTGGACGTTGATTTGTTTTGTTCTATTTTGATCGCTTCGTCGATCACTCAGTTTTCTCTGTCTCTCTCTCTCTCTCCCTATATATATATAGATAGAGAAAACTGAGTGAGCGACGAAGCGATCAAAATAGAACAAAACAAATCAACGTCCACAAAGTACCGATCAAACCGAAGAACTAATGGAAAGGTTTTCGCACACTCTTGTTAACCGAACACAACTATATTCTGAAATATTCAGAGTTGTTCAAAGGTAACAGCACTTTCTCTGAAAAGTGCAATTGTTCTGTTTCGAGAGCATGCCATGAAATATATGCCAACGAATTGAAAACATGTACATAAACTCGGGAGACACTGTTACAATGACTGTTGTAAATGACGTAATGGTAGTACTAACTTTGTATATATATTAAGTACTAGATTTATGTGGAATTCAGAATTACCACACTTATTCCGTTTCTGATTTTTGCTGAAAAACAAAACGTAATCACGGTTTGAAATAGAATATTTGCTCTTGATTTTAGCACAGACAAAGTAAAATACACGACTTACAATTTACCTGTAAAATTAATTTTACTGTGATATTGTGTATTTTAAAGAAATGATACACTTTTTTAACTACTAAGTTGCAAGCATTTTTTGGTCGCAATGCATTGTAAATATTTGTTCAAACACTCCACACACTGAATTGGTTCTTATACTGCTGGATTCGAGCAGAGCCGTTCAGAGCAAGGTACAAGAGAAAGTATTAAGCGTCAAAATTATTGGCGTTACTCTCCAACGGTATGAAGCATTCCTGTCTCCAGATCGAAGCCAGATATAACATGTGTTAGTAGTATTTGATTATACTTTAGTTTCCCTTTTGGAAATGTTTGTTCAGCAAGAGCGCGAAGATTCTAATATTCTTGTTGCACTCATAAAGTACGTTTCCCTCATATTTTTATAAGAAAGAGAACTTACAGGGTGTCCAGAAAAGGGCTCCCTGATTTCAAAATTAAATATCTCGAAAACAAAGATCGATAGAGCAATGCAGTAAACGGTGTGTTTATTGTGAAAGCTGTAAGAATTTTATACAGCTGTTTGAAATAATAGTTATAAAAGCTGATAACAGATGGCGCTGTACGCTGTACAGCTCATATCAGCATACATAAGTGAAATAATCGAGTGAAAACATCTTGGCAAACAATCACATCACAATGTTTTCAAAATGTTCACCATTGGCACTACAGAGGTCGCGCAAACGAAGAATGAAATTCGCCATCACATTTCGTAGTGTCTCAACCGAAATGGATTCACATGCCACAGAGATCGCCGATTCAAGCTCGTCCAGCGTGGCGGGATGCTTCGGGAAGACCATGTCTTTCACTGTGCCCTACAAAAAAAAAGTCACAGGAAGTCAAATCCGGCGAATATGGAGGCCAATCCATGCCTGCACCAGTAAATTATGGATATTCCAAAGCAATGACTCGATTCCCGAAGTATTCCTCAAGAAAGCGAAACACTTGTTCGGTTCGATGTGGCCGGGCTCCATCTTGCATAAACCATTCAGTACCTGGTCGATCCCCTAACGCTTGCTGTTTGGCGACAAATTGTTCCAAAATTGCAACGTAACGTGCACCAGTGACCGTTTCTCGAATGAAACAAGGGGCCAATAATGCCTCTACTGCTTACTGCAGCCCACACAGTAACTTTATGAGAATACAGAGGTTTCGCTTCACACCGATATGGCTTTTCGAAACCCAAAAATTGCCAGTTCTGCTTATTCATGTATCCATTCAAGTGGAAGTGCGCTTCATTTGTAAAAAAAAAAAAAAAAAAAAAAAAAAAAAAAAAAAAAAAAAAAAAAAAAAAAAAAAAAACAGATGCAGCCAACATTAAATCCTTCACTACCAATCACTACCAATCACTGTGACCATCTGATTAGCAAAAGCCACCCTTTGTTGCACAGCTCGTACGGGTATGGACTGGTACGTTTGAATTTTGAATGGAAAAATGTGTAGGCTCTTTCTCAGTATTTTCTGCGTGCTGGAACGCTTCAAACCAGTCTCAGATGCAATTCTACGGACGGATGACATTGGATTTCGGTGAATAATTCCAGAAACTGTGGCGACATTTTCAGGCGTAACTGCGGTTTGCTTGCGGCTAACATGCCCCACTAGATCATCAGTTACGCTGCCTGTTCGTTGAAATTTTGCGAAGAGCGTACGAATGGTTTTCGCATCGGGTCCTTTTGGAACATTAAATCGTGCTTGAAAACGTCGTCTTGTTGCCGTAGGACTCTCTTCTAACCTGTGGTACTCTAGAAACAGAAAACGCGTTGTTCAATGGAATACATGATTTTAATCTCTTCCTTCGGTACGCTCTGGGCTTCGAATCACTATTTATACTAGGCATTACGTATGGCGATTTCAGCGCCATGTCTTACCAGCTTTTGTAACTATCATTTCAAACTGCTATATAAACTTCTTACAGCTTTCACATTAAACATACTGTTTACTGCACTATTCTATCGATCTTTCTTTTCGAGATATTTAATTTTGAAATCAGGGAGTCCTTTTGTGGACACCTTGTAGACACATGAAAAACGTTTTGGGAAACAGGCAAAGAAGTCTCTGAGCTATTTTTGTCATAGCTACCGCAAGAAGTGAGACGCTTGTCAGCTTGTCATATCATATGATCATCTTCTGCCTGTGAATGCAAACAGCGTGTGGCAATCGTCTCCAGCCCCTTGTCTTTGTCAGTGTCCTGGTCGGACAGGAATTTCTTGAGATGCAAGAAAAGACAGTGATTGGCAACTGTATTTCATCCAGTTCCAAACATGGTGCAACACGACGCTGTCCTTCCGTCCGCGACCGCAAGTCCTTGCGCATCGAGAGACAACGTCGTAAGTGTAGGCGAACCTAAACACTGTGGTAGCTGGTCCGTGATTGGCCGGTTCGTGGGCGCGCCTACCGCCATAAGAAAGTGCGTCTGGTAGGCGGAGGCTCTGCTGATGTGGCGAGAGGTGGGGAAAAAGACGGGCAATGATATGTTCGGTGGCAGGGAGAATTTTCGTCACTCCGGGGCTTCGTCTGGTGAGCGTCAGTGTTTGCGCTGTGAGCACTCTGTGGGCGTATTTTGCGCGTATTCGAGTGTGTACGGATAACTGAGAGAGGAGACTCTTTTTCAGTACTTTACTGGTTGGAGCAGCTCTGTCACGAGCAGATCTGAAGCTGTCTCTTATTTAAGAGTAATCAAATTGTGCGATATTCGCTGTGTTGGACAGACTCTTCTTGTCTGATGCGAATATGTACAGAGTGGTATTGTTAACTCCTGTGGGCGAATTGTATTGACACCATGGTGTCTTGATTTGTGTAATCAGCGTTCCGCGTCAGTAGCGAGACCAGAAAGTGTTGGGTGTTCTCAGTATCAGTGAGACATAAGAGTTATTTCGATCGACAGAAACTGATCCAGGCAGAAAAGTTAGGTTTGTTTCAGTGATGATGACCCATTTTGCAAGTATCCTAATGGACGGTACTGTGTGCAAAGCGCTTATGCATTCAACACTCCCAACAATAACAGGAAATACAATACTCATTCAGTGTGACTTCCGCGAAAGTGTCTGTAACTTTTGTGAGTTTAAAGTCAAGTTATGCGTGGTATTTCACCCATTTTGCCGGTTGTGCATTTCATTACGGAAAATTCTTTTAAATAATTTTGAATATAGTTTGTATATGGTT
The DNA here is from genome assembly GCA_026315105.1 of Locusta migratoria. NCBI lineage: Eukaryota > Metazoa > Arthropoda > Insecta > Orthoptera > Acrididae > Locusta > Locusta migratoria. Next base: position 271,897,645 of record CM048744.1, on the reverse strand, counting down.
TTCCGCCTTAATTTATTTTCCTCCCTGTTTAACAAATGTTCAAATGTTTGTAGAGACTATGGGACTCAATTACGGGGTCATCAGTCCATAAATTTACAAACTACTTACGAACTAGCTAACGCTAAGGACGGCACAAATATCCATGCCCGAGGGGGGATTCAAACCCCCGACCGTAGTGGCCGTGCAGAACGTGATTGGCGCGCCGCAGTCCTCTCGGCCACCGCGGCCGGCCCTGTTTAACAAATGTCTGTAAATCTGTCGGACCAAACTGCGTGGTCACCAGTCCGTAACTTACAAACTACTTAAACCTAGGTAACTATCCTACGGACAAACACACACACCCATGTCCCAGGGAGGACTCGAACCTCCACGGCGAGCAACCGCGCGCTCCGCAGCGAGGTGCTTTTGACCTGTTTAACAGCTTGTATTGTACTCTGAAATTCTCTAATTAATTTAGTTTTTCTAAATAAATTAGGTGATCTTTAACTGTGTTTACTTTCAGTAGCTAGTGACGTCATTTTTGTAGCGGTACTGACCTTACTATGTATTATATAGACTTATGTGTGTTTCTTCTTAAAGGAAATGTGATCTAAGCTTGTTTAAGTAATGTCACCTAGGCCTATCTTAAACCAACGAGGAGCGTCTAGTTGAATTCTACGTGACTTGCTGTCAGGTTCTTCCATGCAGGAGCAAAGCGTACATTATTAGATAGTCACTACAAAACAAAAATTTATGGATGTTTATGCAGAGTTGTGCAACAGCAAAGTATGCGCATCGAAACGTGACATAGCGCCTGCCAACTCGGCTACCCACCGTACAGACGTGTGAAGAGGGACCCGAACGCAGTAGGGGTCAGCTTCGCCAGTCGTGCTGGAGCAGCAGACGGTCCACTGCGACCACGAGACGGCGTCGGGTACTGCGAAAGAGCTGTCGACCCTCACGTACCCAACTTCAGCCGCTCGACGCTTGGCTGGAGAGAGTCCGCGTTGTATCGTCCTGGACCGAGACCCGGAAACTTTTCACATCGCCTGGTGAATCCGTAGCAGCCGCGTCATCTCCCATGTCTGCCCATTGCTGAGGCGTCAGACCCAGTACATTTCACGTCCTCGACCTTCCGAATGGTTAAGCTAAGGGAAAAACTGCTAAGACCAGATACAATAGAACAAAATAAATTATCTAGATGCGACTCAAATATGTTTACTTACATTGTTGGTTGTAAATGGCACTGTGTAACATTGTAGTACGGTTTACTCAAATGTTCAAATGTTTGTATAGCTTATGGGACTTAACTACGGGGTCATCAGTCCCTAAACATACAAATTACTTATGAACAAACTAATACTAAGGACGGCACAAATATCCATGCCCGAGGGGGATTACAACCCTCGATCGTAGTGGCCGTGCAAACCGTGACTGGAGCGCCTCAATCCCCTCGGCCACCGCGGCCGGCGTATTGGTTACTAAAGTAAATTCAGACACTTTCTATCCGTTATCCGCGGAATTAACATATATTCGTTCCTGGACGTCGAGGAAAATTTCATCGACGTCGTAAGGTGCAGTTGCGCCATTCCTTGTGAAATCTGACAGCAGGAAACCTTGCATTTTTTGTTCAAAAATGTTCAAATGTTTGTTAAGCTTCAGGGACTTAACTGCGGGGTCATCAGTCCCTAAACTTACAAACTACTTATGAACTAGCTTATACTAAAGACGACAAAAACGTCGATGCCCGAGGCGTGATTTGAACCCCCGACCGTAGCGGCCGTGCAGACCGTGACTGGAGCGCCGCACACCGCTCTGCCACTGCGGCCGGCGCATTTTTTAAGGCGTCTCATTTCTCTGTCATAGAAAGTAAACGTTAAATTAATATGTTTGATTAAGAAGACAATATATATAGTGTCGACCTCAAATTTATTAACAGTTTCAACAAATTTCTGTGTCAACCTCGGATCAGTTTATGTGTTTATCAATGGTTGTATCCGCCAACAAGCAGTATAACCTTCCAATCATCAAATACTGCCTATTGGTGGGTACAATTATTGACAAACACTTAAATTGATACGAGGATGGCTCAGAAATGAGTTGAAACGGATCGTCATTGTTAATAAATTTGCCCTCAAGACTATAGATAATATCTACTTAGACCGCCTCCCAGAAGATCTTTGACAAACTCGCAGCTATGATACGCGAACGCTGCCGGCCGCGGTGGCCGAGGGGATTGAGGCGCTTCAGTCACGGTCTGCACGGCCACTACGGTCGGGGGTTCGAATCGCCCCTCGGGCATGGATATTTGTGCCGTCCTTAGTATAAGGTAGTTTATAAGTAGTTTGTAAGTTTAGGGACTGATGACCCCGTAGTTAAGTCCCATAAGCTTAACAAACATTTGAACATTTTACGCGAACGCTTCCGGTTGTTTTTTGGAGCGAACGTAACTTAAGTTAATGGAATAACGCGATTACGACACTCGTAGTTTGGAAATTGTTCCAAGTAAAAATTTTCAAATAAATTACAAAATTTCCGCACTATTGTATTAACTGAAATACTTAATCTGTATTTTTATAATTTATATTTCATGTACTATTCATCACTTTCATCAGTCTATATATATATATATATATATATATATATATATATATATATATAAATGAATGATTGTCTGTATGTCCTCTATGTGTTCCTAAACCATTCATTTGATTGCAATTAAACTTTGGGGAACTGTTCACCGTACGCCCACGTAGGTTCCTGACCCAAAAACGAAACAACACGACAAATAGCTCAGGAGATATGACTTCATAAATAATGAGAGGCCACCTCGTGAGAATACTCACATTTCTGCGTCAATTATTGGAAAATGAGAGTATTTAGGGACCTGCAATAAAGTTTCCATGTAATTTTGGTCGTTTATGGAGCGTTTGTAATTGACGACCACCCACCCCCCCCCCCCCTTTCCACCTCCACAAAATTATGAAACGAAAAGGAAGCTGCCGGTCACAAAAGTTTCGCTGTAGAGGCCGTAAAAATAAATTTGGCATTACAGGCTAGCATGCTACAATTTATTTTTGTCTGCAAGCCCCCATTAATTCTCTTGCATCCAAAATTAAGCAATCTGTTTTCTTAACCTCTCTCTATATAAAAGCGAAAGGACACTCACTCACTGACAAAACACTAAATCTCGAAAGCTACTTCCCCTATGAAGCTGAAATTTGGCAGGAACATAGTTTATAGGTAGAAAACATCAGCTAAGAAAGTATTTCGTGATAGGTGCATGGCGGACTATACTTCTCCTACAGTTTCATTCCGATTTTCACGAAATTCCGCGCGCTTGACCGTCAAAACAAAAGGAACGTCACCGTCTACCTTAAGTTTCATACAGTGCATGGGGGAGGGTACTTTGCAACATGAAAAAGGACCCCTAAATACCTTGATCGCGCCCTAAATTGAGAATGGCTCGACCGAGTTCACAGATCCTCTTTTTTTTCGTTATTCTCAGAACAAGGTTGTATGAAATAAAACTGGAATATTTGAGAACTAAGTGCGTTTTTCAATGTGACCCTGCGTTTCTATTGCATATAAATCTATAATTTTGTTCTGATATTGATGAAATATTGCACACTCTACCTTAAAAACAAGAGGAATGTCACTTTCTGTATAAAATTTCGTTCTTTGCGTGGTGGGGGTTAGGCCTTCTTAACTTACAAAGTTTTACAGAATGCATAGTTTTGCTCTAATCTTTACTAATTTTTGCACCCATCACCTTTAAACCAAGAGGAAGATCACTGGGTAAATAAATGTTTGTATGGAACATGACAGACAGAGGGTACCTTTTAGGAAATTTTGCGGAAAGAGGGAAAGGTGGAAACGAACACAGAGATGGGAGGGAAAGAGATGGATGCAGAGACAGAAGTGAAGGGGAGGTGGACTACGAGAGTGTAGGGTAAATAAACACTCCCGCAACGTCGGATTTACAGCCAGGTGTCTCTAAAATGTATATTTAAATGGCATAAACATTATACCATGTAGTTCAGCATTTGATTTAGAAACAGTATCATTAATACGTTTAATGGTATCTTCAACAGCGAGCTATAGAAAAAAAATCGCACTGACGTGTTTTACGGCCCACTTTAGATAGTAGTTTTATACGTTTTTGCGAAAAGTTTGGACCAAATTAATAATATAAATATTGAAAACTTAATAAGTGTTTGAAACTCTTTTAGGAAAAAAAAACTGGAAGTGGCGGGTTCCGAACCACTGACCTTTAGCGTCACAGCCCAACGCATTCCCCACAACGCTACGTCTAACACTTACGAGTTGCGTTCCTTAATCTCCTACTTTTGATGGCCGTTTTTAACTGATGCTAATATGTCATTTGTAAACAATAGATTATCATTTACCGTACGAAGAACGACGTGTTTTTGTTAATTATTCAGTGCGCCATTGCTTTGAAATGACAACGTGTAAGTTACAATAAGAGAATAATCAAATACGCAACGCAAGATGGCGTATGCCAGAGAGAGTTCTGGGCCAGGAATGTTACGTGACACCTGCGAACGGCTGGTTTTCGTTAATTCAATGGAGGGTGTAGAAACTCCGTTATCTTTGCAAATATCTCTCAAACGATACGAGATATGGAAAAAAAAAACATAAGGGAACAAAGTTGTAGAGAATTTTCTCCTCTACAAATTCGTTTATTCGGTTTTTGCGTCAGATTACAAACGGCCTTTTTGTGTTACTAACGTATTTCTTATCCGAAACATTTGAGAAAGCGTGGTTCTGGTCTCAGGTAGCGAACAATTATGCCTCAAAATTTGGTGCCGATCGGTTGAACAGTTCGATAAACAGTGGAAATACGTTATAGCGGGACAGACATCGGCAAATAGCCGTTATTTTTGCAAGTAACTCTGCAACGGTGCAAGATATGGAAAAAAAATAATAATAGAACGAAGTCGTAGAGAATTTTCCCCTCTAACAGTTAGGTTATTCAATTTTCGTGTCAGATTTACGGTTTGTTTGCAACCACAATTATAGTACAAACGGGTTTTTATTTGTATTACTATCCTTTTCTTTGTCCGAAAAATTTGAAAAAAGGACGTTCTGGTCTCTACAATTATGTCTGTAAAATTTGGTGCAGATCGGTTGATCGGTTCGTCTTAAAAACAGGGAACATGTTACGGACAGACAGGCAGTCATCCCAAAATCGGCGTTATTTTTGCAAATATCTCTGAAAAGATACGAGATATGGAAAAAACATACGACAGCAAATTGTAGAGAATTTTCTCCACTACAATTTCGGTTATTCAATATTCGTGTCAGAGGAATGGTTACGCCGTTAGTATCATTTAAATTTCGAGCTGTCAGAAACGATTGCAAAGGCCCACTTTTAGTGTTACTACCGTTACCTCAAGTGGGACACTAAAATGTACCTAGAAACTGCGCCAAATTTGCCGGCTGCGGTTCACCGTATTACGCGTTCTGCGCTGCACCGTTTTGCATGCAGCCTGTCAGTCCTTTTGTCCGCTGTTGACGGTGACCAGCAGCGGACGGCTGCCTACGGCAGGATATGTTCCAAGAGCAGCGCTAGCGTACGTACGTAATCGTAAAATACTTTTTTACACTTTGAAGATAAGGCACTCCGTAATACTTTAAACGGAGATCAACGTGTAATAAAAAGTAGTTCAGGCCTATGTAAGTTTAATTACCTTCAAAAGGAAAACTCCAAGATCGCTATATGATTAATCAATTCACTGATGACCGGTTTCGATGGGCTATGCCATTATCATCTGGTCATATAAATCGTACAATGTGGTCAGGTTGTTTAAAAATGGAGGTTAAGCAGAAAGTGCAACATTGCACTTAGTCAAAATATTTGCAATCTACATAAATACTCTGCAAATCACATTGTGCTCTCGACAAGGGTTCGCAAATTGATTCCCTATTCCTTGCTTTTGACACCGTACCTCACAAACGGGTTTTAATCAAATTGCGTGGTTACGGTATATCGCCCCAAATTTGCGACTGGATAGGGGATTTCCTGTCAGAGAAGACACATTTCGTAGTAATCGATGGTAAGGCATCGACTAAAACAGAGGTGATATCGGGCGTTCCACAGGGTGTTCCTTATTTACATAAACGATTTAGGGGAAAATTTAAGTAGCTCTCTTAGGTTGTTTGCAGATGACGCCGTCATTTACCGTCTAGTAAAATCATCTTAAGATCAAAATCAACTGCAGAACGATTTAAATAAGATATCAGTATGGTGTATTGAGAAGTCCGTAAACTCCACAAAATACCTGGGAATTACAATTACTTTTGATTTAAATTGGAAAAAACAAGTAGATACTGTCGTGGGAAAGGCGAACCGTTTTATTGGTAGAACTCTTAAAAGATGCAACAGAACTACTAAAGAAACTGCATACACTACGCTTGTCCGTCCTTTTATGAAGTATTGCTGCCCAGTGTGGGGTCCTTATCAGGTGGGTTTGATGGAGAACATCGAAAGAGTCCAAAGAAGGGCAGCTCGTTTCGTACTGTCACTATACAGGAGAGACAGCGTTACGGAAATGATTCAGGATCTGGGATAGGAATCATTACAACAACGGCGCTTATCGCTATAGCGTAGGCTACTTACGAAACTCCAGTCACCAACATTTTCCTCCGAATGCGAAAATATATTGTTGACTCCCACTAACACAGGTAGAAATGACCATCAGAATAAAATACGAGAAATCAGAGCCCAAACGGAGAAATTCAGGTGTCCATTTTTCCCGCGCGCGATTCGAGAGTGGTTCGATGAACCCTCTGCTAGGCACTTAAATGTGATTTGCAGAGTATCCCATGTAGATGTAGATGTAGGTGTGGAAGTCCATGGCAGAGGGTCCATCGAACCGCTTTTATGACGTTTCTCTACAGTTACATTCTCTGATAGGTAGCGGAATAAAGAAACTCCTAAATGTTTCCGTTTTCGATCTGATTTCTCTTATTTTATTTTAATGCTCTTCTCGTCCTATACAGGTGCATGCTAACAAAATATGTTCGTATTCGGATTGTTGGTGAAAGAAATTTCGCAAATATGACTCGTCACAACGAATAACGCCTTTGTTATAATTATTTCCACCCAAACTCGAGCATGATTTCCGTGAAACTCTTTCCCCTATATGGCGATAATACAAAACAAGCTGCTCTTCTCTATACTGTCCCTAAAAGGTCTGTCAGTCTCAACTGGTGGGGATTCCACAATTCGCATCAATACTCTAAAATAGGACAAAAAAGTGTAGAGTAGTCAGTTTCTTTAGTTGAGATGTTGCATCTTCTAAGTGTTCAACCAACGAAACGTAGTCTTTGGTTCGTTTTTTTTCAAATGTTTTTTAAGCTTAAGGGACTTAACTGCGGGGTCATCAGTCGCTAGGTTCGCTTTGCCTAGCATATTTTCTATGTGATCGTTCCAATTTCAGTGTTTCGTAATTCTTACTCAGAGGTATTTAGTCGAATTTACGGCCTGTAGTTTTGACTGAATTATCGTGTAAATATAAAATATTTCATATTTTGACAAAGTGCACTTTTTGTCTAGCCTCCATTTTTAAACAACATGACCACATTGTGGAATTTATACGACCAGATGATAATGGCATAGCCCATCGAAACAAGCCGTCAATAAATTAATTAATAATATTGCGATGTTGGCGTTTTCCTTTTGAATGTAATTAATCTATGCAGATCGCCTGCATCCTGCGATGTCAGGTAGCATCCGTTTGTAAGTTTAATTCTTATAAACTGCATATATTTAAAGAAATAGAAAAAGGTTTCACAACAATAAATTAATTGTTGCCATGTTATTGTTAAATACATATATCAAGTTGACATATTCACCTTCAAAACGAGCCAAAGTTCACTGAAATCAGGTATGAGGTTCGTCAGTTAAAGAGCACACAAAGTGTCGCATTCGGAAATATCATTAAGTTCACCAAATTTTATCTCGAAAAATTTTAATAATTAAAAAGATAACTTCATGATAGTTGTTTTCTTCTACATTAATTTGCACATTTAAGAATTATTAATTATTGGAAAAAGATGAGAGTTCATTTTTTTTTCATTTTTGGTAAGGTTTAAAATGGAATAACCCAGTTGCGTAATCGCTAGGGATTATGTTTTGCGACGTACCATATATGAGGGATACAATTCAATTCATATACAGTACTCAAGTTCGAAAAACGTGTTTTATATTCCAATAGGGCTATTTTCCGACAGTCCTTCATAGATGCAATGATAAAATGCATACTAAACGCGACTGAAAGCGTACTGTGATTACTAATGGGACAGCTCGTCTCCCCCCCCCCCCTCCCCCCTGAAGCAAACTGGAATCGGCTTTGCAGTGCACACTCCTGCTCGCATGGCCTTCGTAGTTTCTGTACTACACTGCAACGTGAACAGTTTAATGTCGCGCACGGACCGCCGAAATTACGTAGACTGCGAGATCTTTTTGCGTTGCCTCTGAATTGGAGTGCCAGCAGTTTTGTGCAAGAGAAACGCTGTTCCCTTCCTGCTGCGGTTTCATTAAGCGTTTGCAGCGTCCTCGCCGTTGCTGCCAAATTGTTTGCAGCTCAATAGTCCAGTGAGCGGAATTATTCCCATTCCCATTCATTACACTTGTAGCGCTCTCCAATTAACACTCGGCGAGAATGCTTTCTATTGTGACTGTAAGTCCAATCACTTTTTTTCCAATATAACTGTAGTACGGTAATTTCACTACATTGTTTTTAGGTATTACATTCGCACTATTGTGCGAGACATGACAATGATGTTCATTTAATGCTTCTTTCCACTTTTTCGAAAGTTCATAATGCTAGAAATCACACAAGCCACTGTCGCTTATATTTAAAGGCGTTTTGGAATCATTATTCCTTTATTTTTGAACGTATAACATCCATTGGTTTCTGTGGTGAAACATCGTCACGCGATAGCTCTTAGCATTGAAACCAAAAGTTGTAATGAACAGGAAAATACTTAACCTGTTAATTCTTTCATTCCCAACTAATCTTTTCAGCTTTGGGAAAATTAAAATGCAGATTTTTATGTATTAATACAGTGAACTAAACATCAAAATGTGTGTTTTATAATTTTAGAGAGAACTATTTCGTTTTAATGTCATATTTCATGCACAACACAGACGTTTGTGTCAAGCTATTTTATTACATGGGGCGTTAATTTGTTCATACTTAACATGTTGACGACAATAACGCTATCATAACGTTCGCCACATCACCAAGGACAAGACACGTCACTGGTGAAATAAAATAATATGAACCACACTCACGCTCACACTCACACCCACGTACAGACGGCATCGTAACAAAACCTCCATTACGGACAAATCAATACCTCATAAGTGGCTCCACGCCGTACCAAGCGACAAAATGTCGTACTAAAAGCTTGTTGTTTGACAACAACAATTTAACTTTAAGGATTGATACACAAAATACTGTACAATCAATGAAATGAATCGCAATTTGCGATCAGTTATGGCTGCACTGTACTAGGTTTAGATGGAGTACCAATCGTTTCATTGACTGAACGCTGTAACATCATCAAAAATATATAATTGTATACAAGCCGAGGCCTGGCTCCTGAGGACAATTAATTGTATCTCTATACTTCATCGTCTGTTCTCCCTGATGCAGGAATACAGTATTGTGGCTGCGAGCATTACAGAACAAATAGGCTGTGGTAATAGGAAAGAGACAGTGTGGCGAATGGAGATTTGGGTGTGGCGGGAGAGGTGCAGGAAAGAGTCCTCTGCAGTCGTGTTGGTCACTGTGTCCTCGGTGGCGGACTGGTCAACGCGTCTGCCTAGTAAGCCGGAGATCCCGGGTTCGAATCCCGGCCGGGCACAAATTTACATTCGCCGCACTCCGGTATTCTATCTAAACCTAGTACAATGCAGCCATAACTGATCGCAAATTGGGATTTATTTCATTGATTGAACGCTGTAACGTCGACAAAAAATATATAACTGTATAATCAGCTTTTAATACGTTGTCGAGGAACAACACTGGGAATGAAGGGGTTAAAGCATAAACGTTTGAAACTGATGAAGTTGCTATATATTCCACTTCAGAATACCGAAACAACAACACCGTCAACAACAATCAATATTAAATTAACCTAAGAACGTAAACTGATATAAGATAAATATTTGAAAGCCAACTTCGCTAACAGCTGCCACAATGTAAAATTTTATCAAGGTACTTCCAATTTTGTGGTCTATAGCCTCGTAATCAGATCCATAAGTGAATGACAAGAAACAAAAATGACAGAAATGTAACCCCTTTTCGCGCAACAAATTCCATATTAAGTATCAAATATACTAGTAGCAAGAAATCTTGGTGTACTTAAACGTGGTTCTCAACATGGCAATGACCATTTTAAAAGCTTATGCTCTGTGACTGGATGTCATGTAATCAACCAGAAATAACACAGATTATAATTTGGAATAGTACAACAGTTAACCCTGGATTAAGAGAAACTCAATTTGTAAACATTATAATTTGATAGATGGTGCGTCGGACGACGCAGAAGACGCAACTTTCATAGCGGAATTAACCCCGCAGAATGTGTGGTACATGTGATACATGAAAGGAAGGGCGACAGCATCTGTCCAGACTCCACTGGGAGGACCTGCTACTTCTTGACCTGAGCATTGATTCTCTAGTTAGTCTAGATTCAGTTTTGTGTGACAGGCGTGTCCTGTTATATATACTATTGCAAATTATGCGTTTATTTCTTTTTCCGTTGGTGAACACCAACACACAGTTCATTTGTCGCACAAAAACATTTTATTTCCTGATGAGCCGCATTCGGCTATGATCTTTCAGTATTGTCGGCTGCATACAAGTCCTTGTACCGTAGTGACAACCATGTATTCACTGTGTTAGTATACCTAAATTTTTGGTGCTCATAAATTTGGTCCTTTGTATGGAGTTAGTTTTGCGTAAGGTGTACCTGTTGTATCATTATTGTTAGTATAGTTTGCTTTGAAATACACAGTTGTAGCAATCGTAAGAACCGAGTCGTCTAGATCAGGTGAAACAACGCTACTGTGACCTTTTAGGCTGATATGTTCATGTTGTCATATTAAGTGTACCCAATCCATTGTCAAACCCTTGAAATACAAACGAATTTTAACTATCTTCGCAATGATTAATGTCAATGAAACATCCAGAAAATGGTATATGTATTTTGAACTTCCTGGCATTTAAACTGTATGTCGGACCGAGATTCAAACTTGGGGCAATTGCCTTTCGAGAGCAAGCGCTCGACTGACTCATCTGTCGTTGGACACTGCAGGACCCGTCGCGCAGATTAAGGTCCGCCTCCTGCCCCCATTTGTTACACTTTTTGGCGTGTTAAGTTCCAATATTATGTGGATTCTCTGATTTTATTTATGAGATAACTAGCAGAAAATCCGGCGTTGCCCGGGTATTTATTTATTTATTTATTCCTGCCATTTTTCAGGTATATATTAATTTGTATAAAGGCTGTATGTCTGTAAAATCTCTTGGGAATACAATTAGTAGTAAAGAAGAAATAGATCAAAACATGGTGCGTGATAGAGTGATTTTCCCATGGGCGTTGCTGTTATGTGCCCACATCTCATCAACTACGTGTCGTAATGTGATACAATTTAGAAGCATTATTCAACTATATATGTGTATATTGTCTGTAAAATTTCCTGTCGCTACAATTTGTAGTGTTCAAATTATAAATTGTAACGTCATACCGAGAGCCGTAGTTTTACTCCATAAATAGCGGAAAAGTAGAAAGCGAGAAACGTTTACTTTTCATCATTTTACTATGGTTGCCAGCTACAAAAAGTTTATTAAAGTTTTGAAATTATGTTTAAAGTTTTTTGCAAGTCGCTAAGTACTGTCATTCTCATACGGTGTATTTCGAAAGTCTCGCCGCATTATATGGCATTTTTTGCGATACTATTGGTTATGACGTAATATCCTCTGAACCATGTGCCTCACGTGATTCTTAACCATGCAGCAATTGTTACCTCACGGTAAGGAATGTGTGTACCAAATTTGGTTGATATCGGTCCAATGGTTTAGGAGAAAATGAGCAGCATTGTTGCAAAATGCAGCAGTTTTTCGCGCATCTCATTGTTTATGAGTGTATTTGTGAAGTCTAATCCCATTATGGCAGTTTCTTGCAACTCCTATCGTTTATGGAGCTATATCTCTTGAACCATGTGTCGTATGTGGTTCGTACTCCTACAGAAGATATCTCACGTAAGGAATATGCATACTAAATTTGGTTGAAATCGGCCCAGTGGTTTAGGCTTTAGGAGAATGTGAGCAGCATTGTCGCTTATGGCAGCAGTTTTCCGCGCATAACCATTGTTTATGACGTCATATCTCGTGAACTATATATCGTATGTGATTCTCACACTTACGGCGACCCTCCTCATGGATTGAAGCTTACGTGTACAAAATTTCATAAAAATCGCAACAAAACTGTAGATTTGTATGCAACACGTACAAACATACGGACACTGCTTTATATATTAGATCAATACTCAAGTAACAATGCAACCAATAAAACCATTTTCAAAGAGTAAATATAATTTTCAAAGAGTAATTGTTGTTCCGTATTTCGCGCTATATTCTTCAAATTACTAAACATCTGTCAGATCGCTATAAAACCATGCCAAAAATCTTCCTCAGGTATAAATTAGTAACTGTAAAAACATTCAAGTCTCTTCGTCTTGTCGTTCGGACGTGGTAAGCGTACACCGAACAGACATTCACATTTATTGATACAGATAATTCACCACCGTTAGACTCCTGCCTTATTGGCACTGTTTCTCCATTATTGTCTCAGAACGATATTCACGTGATGTGTAATATGGCTGTAACCCAGGGAAGTGTGTACTATAGACGTGTATTCAGTAGTAGCAACGTGATACACGAACCCTACATCGGATATCTTACCATATTAAGTTACAGTAGAACGCAGTGGTCCTCATTCTCATTTGAATTTGTAAATACGTATTCCATGAGTATGTGATGAAAATAAAAGATCGCATTACATTCTATACGCATGAAATACCAGCTTGAAATGTGGATGCGTTCGTAAATATATAATTAAAGTTGCTATGGACCTAATAATATAACAAGTAGAATTTTTCTTTGAATATTGTAAAGAACACATTCTGATTGTCTCAACAGTCTGACGTTTAATACTGTCTGAGGAGTGATATTTATTCTTTTAATTTTTTTATTTATTTGCCGTTCTTGTCTTGCTGTTACTGCGAATGAACGCTCACGAAGAAATCTCGCGTGTAAGGAGACGTCCTCTGCAGAAGGCAGCCAACGAAATTTCTCATTTCTGTGGTCACTGCCAATTGACATTGAAGTACGCAAGAAAAGGAAGAAGAAGACATGGAACGCAATCTCATAAAAAACTCTCTTCTTTGCTCTTCAAAACCACATTCTGATATCCAATCTTTTCCGAGTAAGATTGTTTTCGTCCCTAGACATTGCTAGAGGCTGTTATTGACCGGAGCACCGGCAATAAGCGTGTGGTCACAAGTTTCTTCTTCTGTTCCACGAGGGAGACATTGGTTATTTCGTCTCACTTATCGGAATAACTGACAATTCTTTATTCTGTTATAATGATCATTTCATATTATTGTATAGACCAAGCAGTCCTCAAAACAGGATGAAAGTTTAAATGTTAATGACTAAGGTGATATTCATAACATATGAAAAGAAGAACTTCAACACCATGTCCATAGAATTCCAAATCAATCACTGGAAAAAAATTAAAAACAGAAAATAAAAAACTGCAGTAAACAAATTCCATTACGCAAGTTGGAGTCATTAGTAAATAATGTATTGAAAGCAAATGATGAAATAACTCGTGAAGCTATAACGATTCGGTGAAATAACATGTGGATGTAATACTGTTTTACCATACTTTAACATTTTATCACAATTTTCGATTCACAATAACTAAGTTAACGTAATTTCTACCGAGTTAGGTACATCAGTTTTTACTACAACTCGCAGTACTTTCTCGTGCATGTTATAGTTTCACTGTGCCGTTTAACTTTTTCATTCCCACTGTTGTTCCTGGACAACAACGCATTAAAAATTGATTTCTACCATATTTTGCGCATCAATTCTTAAAGTAGCATTTTTGTTGATGGACAACATGCTTTTAGCACGACATTTTGCCGCTCGGTACGGCGTGTAACCACTTCTGATGCATTAATCTGCCCATCTTGGAGGTTGTGTTGCGTTGCCGTCTGTACGTGGCTGAGAGTGTGAGCGTGAGTGTGGCTCCTTTTATTTAATTCCAGCAGTGAATTGTCTTGTCTTTGGTGCTATGGCGAAGATTATGCTAGCATTATTGATATGGTAGTGTTATCAACAAAGTAACGTCCAAGTAATAAAATACCTTGATTCAAACGTCTGTGTTGTGTATGAGATACATGACATAAATAATAGACAAAAAGTTTTAAAACACATATTTAATGTGTAGTGCACTGTATTAATACAGAAAACACTGACTTCTAAATTTTCCAAAGCTGATTTCATAATGCGGGACTGAAAGGGATAACACAGCCATTGCTTCTATACATACATATGTATCTACATATGTAAACTGAAATTCATACTTATGTGCCTGATAAGATGGTTTATGTAACTACTATCAAACCATTTAACTACCACTTGATTCAGATTAAAGCGCGGTGCGAAAGAACGCCTATTTTCGTATTCGGAAGCAGTGCTTTAGTTGGGACGGTACGGGGCGGTACGGCGTACCTCCTAAAATTCAAACTCGATATTAGCGTACCGGCTAGAAGTCTTTCTTAAATCTATATAAAAATAAATAAATAAATAAATAAATAAATAAATAAATAGACCAACTGTAAACTATCGAATGGATTTCGGAAATAAAATATGGAAAGTTTTAGGTTCGTTGTAGTTGCCATTATAACCATCGAAGGAATCTGACTGGTGGTCAAATGTTCGAATTAGCCAATTCCGACCACTTTGAACCGAGACAGTGGAAATGCTTCTTACCGACTCCAAAGCGTATAAGAACCTTCCTCCGAAGAGATAAGCCACCACCTACGCAAAGTCTTTTGTGTGCAATATCGTCGTCTATTCGTTGAAGATAGCAAGTGAGAAATTCTTTTAATAATTTAAGGGGCAATACATGGCAACATTTCATGAAACGCTGCAGAAGTTACGTATGTTTTCATGCTTAGCACGACACGTTTTGAGAACGTCTCACTATCAAGATAAAATATTTACCGTAAATATTATGTTTAGTTAAGTCTTTTTCGCACTGTAGTCAGTTTAAGATTATGAAATAGTGTGTCGTAGCACTAATATGAACCAAAATAGAAGCGAATTTTAATCTCTTTAACCAATGATTTTTCAACGGGCTGGATGTGTACATATTCAACTGTTGGTAACGCTGCCAGTTTTGCTTGTTCCGGCGGTAAACGCTTGGTTCTACATCTACATCTACATGGGATACTCTGCAAATCACATTTAAGTGCCTGGCAGAGGGTTCCACGCAGTTCAATTGTCAGCATTTTGTAATGGTTTTCGTGTGATATTCCCGGCAACAACACGAACTATTGTTGTATCCTTGAACGCTACTCCTCATTAGTTAAGATGTCGTTGTCCAAAACTGATGGGTGGTGTCCTCATCTACACCAAACCCTTGAATACATTTAAAATGAGTTTCTAATCTGTAAATTAAAGCTATATTTTGTTAGTCTTATCACATGCCTAAAGCTTTACTTTTCTGATGTAAAACTGTCCACTTGACTTATTCTTATGGAATGCGCAGAGTACCGCCAAAATTTTTTCTCCGTCGAGCAGAATACCAACTAATTTTTGTTTCAACTAAAGCACTGCTCGGAAGAGAAAATTGGCGAGGCAAATGTAGGAACAAGGTTTCATCAAGAAGAAAACTGATGTTGCTGTAATGATTCCCTCCCATCTCAAAATGTTTGTATAGTCTATGGGACTTAACTACGGGGTCATCAGTCCCTAAACTACTTATAAACTACTTACGAACTAGGACGGCACAAATATCCATGCCCGAGGGGGGATTCGAACCCCCGACCGCAGTGGCCGTGCGGAGGGTGACTGGAGCGCCTTAGTCCCCTCGGCCACTGCGGCCGGCCTCCCATCTCAACTACCTTCCCTATATTGCGATAATACTAAACGAACTTGCTCTATATCCCTTAGATGTGATATCCCCATCAGTCATATCTAATAAGTATTCCATACATTGTATTAATACTCCAAAATGGGGCGGACGAGCGTAGAGTAGGCAGTTCCTTTAGTAGTTCTGTTGCAACTGCTAAGTGATCTTCTAATGATATTGTGTTCTTTTCTATTTGGAATAGAAACACCTCCATATTTAGTTCAATATACATCCTTCAGCTTTCATAGATGTGCATGGCCTCACACTTTAGGATATTTAACGTCAATCGCCAATTTTCACACCGCAAAGTTACACTTGAAAATCGTTCTACAAATGACTTTGATCTTATGGCATCTCTAGATCATAAAACGCAGCTTTAGCCGCAAATATGAATAGATATGTAATGTTTCACAAGAACGATTAATCAGTGTTGACTATAGGTCAATATATCAATATATTCCACTTAATTCATAATAATTAAGTACAGTACATGTTGCAAAACCTTTCTTCAAATGACTACAGTGATACAACGGATTACTCCTGTTACCTTTCTTGAATATTTATTTTCTGGTGGTAGAGAGTATTTTTAGGAAGACAGGGAGCAGGACGTTAAAGGAGCAATACAGTTTCAATTCCTGTTTTTCAAACGTGATTACACTGCGGTTATCGTCAGCAGAAAGTACTAGCTGTAAATCTTCGTGAATATAGAATGGCAAGACGTTAATATATATATTAAGAGCAGCAAAGGACCCAAGACCGAGCCCTAGAGGGTGCCAATTTTGATATCTCTCAAATTTGAGGGATCACCAGATGTTTGCACCTTGTATTACCTCTCATTTCAACTTGATGATCTCTTCCACTTACATAGCATTCAAATTTTGTACTTATTTCACAGGGAACACTGAAGCAGAAACAAAGTATGTGGAGTGGGCGGAGCTGTGCTTGAAAACAGTCCATGTAGTCGCTTTTTGCCTAACTCTGTGATAGCTGAACCGTCTAAAGCGCCTGCCTAGGAAGTGACAGGTCTTGGGTTCGAATCCCGATCTCAGGACAAATTTTAATTCAATGCCTCTCCTTATATTTAATACCTTAGGTAAAATTGACTTACACAAAAAAGGACAAAGATAAAATTGTACATCAGATATCTAATCATCTTGAGTCACAGAAACACATAGCATTTAGAGATATGTTCGATGGACTAAACACCATCTCATTAGACACAGGTAGCTACAAAAAAATAAATAAATAAATAAATAAAATAAAAAATAAAAATGCATACCGTATATAAACAGCCAAAAGCAGTAGATACGGAAAATTGAACATAGAGAACAAACACTGGAGTACGTGTGCATCCAACTTTAGGACAGAATATCACATACAAGAAAGAAACAAGAAAAACAGAAAGTGAATAGAAAACCGAAAGTAGTATATAATGACAAATAGAAACACGAAATTTTCAACATTTTCTAAACGAATGCATCAAAATAGGTCACTACACAAACGATACACTTCAGAAACATTTTCCAAAAGGAATAGAAAAATCAGACCAATATTTAAATCAGGTGTATAGCAACTGACATGTAATGCCGTTGATGAAAAATACATGAATCAAACAAAGATAATGTTTGACACTCATATAAAAAGCATACCAATATAAAAGTAATCATTCGGCTTTACACTTACACCAAACCCGACGTAAAATAACCACTAGAGCAAAGAAATCAAAATCATTAGCATAACCAACAACAACGAACAACTTCTCACCCTGCAAGGAAACTACCACATCCAAATAATTATATCGAAAAGAAAGATGATATAAATTTCATTCATTGACACACACACACACACACACACACACACACACAAATAGTGTTTACAGCTCATACTATCTACACACGCTGTGATAAGTAGAAAACAAATATGAATTTAATTCAACGAGAAGAGTGAGGTGAAGTGCATATTCAAAGAATAAAATGCGTGTAAAATGGTGAGTGCAAATATACGACTACATCACAAATCTACATCAACTGCAACTATCGCGACACGAAACACATTAGATGTAAATAAAGAATTTTAACACAATAAGTGCATTATATTCCACTTTTATGAACAGATAATGTTTACGAAATATGAATAGTTAAGTGTATCCATGTTAAAAAAGAAACACTGATGATGCTATTTACATAAAAAATGAAGGCATCTAGTTTAGAAATTGTCCTTAATTAAGGTAAGAGAACCAACTGTACTTAATTGATATGTTTATAAAGTTTTAGCATACCACTGTATAGTTTGTAGAAGGTGAAAGATATTTCTATATTAGTGCTTCAAAATTGATGAACGTCGAATACAGAAACTCATACTTTCCATACAGTAGCGAATGACTTCTCTTATTACTAATTTTGAGATATTACGTATCAATATGACGAGGAGGTAATATTCAGAATAGAAAAAGATTTACTCGCACAAATAAGTATACAACGCACAAATACAGATCTTAATAATAGTTCTGGATGTATAGTATTATGTAATCGAACTTTACATTTTATCATTTCTTTGTTTCATAGTAACGATTGTAAGCAATATATGTAATTTGTTTCCAGTTGTGATAATTTGTCTGCTCACTTTTATGTCAAAAAATTACTTTCATGAAAGAAAAGTAGCAAAAATCAATAGTCAAGTCATGAATATCAGTGAAAAGCTGGACTCGGTCGCTTTTGACTACTGGATTTGTCCGCTTTTGTAACTCAACTGAAGTGAATCCACTAACTTCTCAATGTACATTGTGCTATAGATTACTTTTTTTATTAAAAAAATAGTTAAAACTCTGAGTCTGTTTTAAGAATGATCCCAATCACATCTAACATAAAAAAATAAATAAATAAATAAAAAATAAAAAAATCAACTCAGAAAGGGTGTAAGAGTTTTAACAAAAATAATTTTCAGTAAAAATAATTACTGAATGCTATAATTGAAACAATTATTAATTGATTCATAAAAAGTTGCATTTACTTTGATTTTAACACTTTTTGCTCTTGAACAAAACTAGAAATACTTAACACGTTTCAAACGTTTGTCAAGTAAGAAAAATTAAGCCCACGAAATCTGCAATATATTCTCATTTTCGTTTACATTCTTATACTTTCAAAATTCTTCCCAACTCATTTAGAGAGACATTTCCTATTCCACAAGACAAAAATTTCGAAACTGTGCAAGAATACAATAGTACACAAGTAAACAGCGTCAACACACGCATAGTACGCACTTACGCGAACAAGATGGCTGACGTGTACTGAACACGAGTCCAGCATTATAGCTGACTACTCTGGACTTAGATAGTTTTAAAAGTTCACCGGCTTGAACTGCTTCTGACACAAGGTAAACACTCTTTTAAACCCTTTTCATCGGTTTTTTAAACTCTGTGAGGCTGCCATCCAATTCAGCACAGATAATATCCGTACATATAATAAAACCGGAAAATACACGAGTTGGCCACCTTTTTTACTAGGCTGCTCATTCGATTTATGAAGAACACTGCTAAAATAGTCTGAAAAACAGTTTTCTTTCAGATTTTGAGGACGTTTGCCACATACCTCTTTCTTTAAATAAATATAGAGAAAAGAAATAAATATTACAAAAAAGCGATGGGCTTTTCTATTTCGTTACATTTCAGTGTTTGTTTCCCCAAAACTGTAGTACAGCATGCAAATATTAACACAGTAACCGAGGCCTGGTATTCTGCTGAACATTAGGCAAACAGATCCCGCTACCAACTCAAAGCAAACAGGTGCCGTTGTAAGGCAGATAAGAGTGTGTAGCAGATAACCGGTGACAAACAGCCAACAGAGCACCAGAACAGCTAGCAGCGGGACTCCGATGCTACATGTTGCAGCTCTCGTAACTGTGTACTTACCGGGCGAGGTGTTTGTATATCATGTCCACTCCAGAAACATCGAGCGCTGTTACATCCTGGCTACACAGTACTTCCGTGGAAACAGTGGAAACAGTGAGGACAGTGTCTGAGCACCATGCACGATTTCTATATACGCAAGCTAGCTACACCAACACTATTTTATTTTTCATAACAGTTGACAGTACTCTGGAAATAAAAATGTTTACACTTTTATTTTCTTGGTATACAGAATCACGTTTATTATGCCATAATACTACTAATCCTTTCCCCAGTACTGATTACTGCCACTTTTATTATTTGTAGCCATTTTTATTTCTTTTTTGTTTAGTTTGTTTTTGATCTAGTGCTACATTAATGCCAACCTATATCTTTATTCTTGTCCCAGGGCACATTTAGATTTTTTTTTCTGTTGAGAGGTAGATTTTGGCGTTTGTGTAGAAGTTATCGAGTATAATGTTTTACAGGCACATTTTTGTCCCACGAGTAAGAAATATCTAAGTTACATGTACCAAATAAGGCCCGGTTCCTAATAAGGCCCACTCTCATTTTCTAGCATAAAAAGTTTGGAAACAGCACTATAAGTTGTTGGTGATGATAGCTTGTGACAACTAGTGGACAAAGCAACAACTACTTATGCACCCACTCTCGTGCTGGCCATTTTACTTTGAGTTATGATACGGCGTTCAACGAAGGACGGCTGCTTCTTATTTTCACGGTACGTATCATCTAATGCAATAGGTTCGGCCATGGAGCATTTGTATTGCTAAATATGTATATGTGAACATAGAATTGTGCTTTATTGTGACAGTGGCATAATCGCCCCCCCCCACCCAAAAAAAAAGTTCCTTTTTAAACAATAAATACAAACGCGTTTTAAACGGGTTGTTCCCAATAAGGCCCATTATAGAAAATGTAATGATTAGGCTTATGTTCCTATTCACTTAGGGACTGATGACCTAGCTGTTTAGTCCCCTAAAAACCAACAACAATAACTATTAACTTACTGCTAGCAGAACAATGTTGGTTGCTGAGATGTCGTAGTTCCGCCTGTAGGTGATCGGCATCGCTGATCCTGTGGGCCCTCCTTACTCTAACGTCCATTTCGACCAATAAGGGGGAAGAATGCAACCACCAATCATTAATGCCCCTTTCCACCAATGGCGTGCAATAATGTAACTACCAATAAAGGAAAACCAATGTTCCCCAACCTGCCCTCATCCGCTGATATATAAACCCCAGTGATCGTACATTCAGCAGTCAGACACAGACCCTGATGAAGGCTGCCTGCAGAGTGGCCAAAACGTTGGTACATTTTATATAATGACGACGCGGTCTCATGTCCGAAAGAATTTGATTGAAAGTGACAACGGCCGCGGAAGCCTACATTTGCCAAATTACAACTCTTGCAGTGTATTCCAACAGTTTTACTGCTATTTATGTGCCTGAGAATGTTAATATGAACTAGATGTGGCTACGGGCCATATTAGGAACAGGGTCTCTTAACAAGGCCCACTTGCATGGGTTAAACGTTTTCTTTAAAGTGATGATATTGACTACATAAACTTTCCATTTTAATTTATTTTTCAACTGAATATATTTGTAGGATGTTGCATGTACGAACTCTGAATATTATCACTTACACATACTGCATACGAAATTCCCAAACGTTAGGTGGACCTTATTTGGTACACGTACCTTATTTAAGCAAGTAGTTTGTAACAAGGGAAAAACGTGCACTGGATAAGTTTCATTTCAGTTCTGAATCGGTGTGACATCGAGCGAACTCACTGTGAACATGGAGGGAATCACTCATATGGTTATCGACAGCCCTTAGGTAAATGAGATCCTCCTCCTACGTGAAGAAGTCTGCAAGTATTATACATAAGGAGAGGCATTGAATTAAAATTTCTGCTGTGGCCGGGATTCGAATGCGGAATCTCTTACCAGGTAGGCACTTTAGAACATTCAGCTAACACAGCGTTGCAGCCAAAGCGACTACACAGACTGTCTTAAAGCACGTCTCCCTCCACACTACATACTCTAATTCTTCCTTGCGTTCCCTGGGAAATGCGTATCAAATTGCCAGGGCTCTCCTGTATTGGAATAGCACCCCAGCAAAGAACGCGAATGGGAACAATCCCGCCTTGTTCCTCAGGCCGATGTGATATAAATATCAACAATAAGACATTTCCGTAAGACAATATTCTCTCATGGAAATGTATTATTGTTGATGTTTGTATGTGCCTGATGGACCAAAGGAGTGATAATCGCATTGGGAAAGTGCTTCAGTACGTGTATCTCGGGTGCCCGGGAGTCTCCTGTTGCATGTAAAGGAATAGGCTGCCCGCCAGATCGACCGAAGTATTGAGTGAAGTCGCGAACTGCATAAAAATTGGTCCACCACTACAGTGTGGTGATTTTCGACAGAATTTCTGCGGTGTAAGTGTGCTTCACTATCCGATGGATGCCTGGCAGGGTTTGGCCCCCAGCATTCACGAAAATAATGGCACGAACCTGCTGTTTTAATGTCTTCATACTTCCCATAAACGGATTTACAGCATTCACGTCGAAAAGTTATAAATTCGATAATTTTCTTTGTGTACATTACGATGTTTATGGGTTTCCGAATTTCTTTAGTTTTTACATCATTAGTAAATTTTACATGTGTCAGTTACTGTAAAAGTAAATTACATTCATAACATTATCTCTTAATCGTTTATTTGGGAATATAAAAATTATTAAGAGATAAATTTACGAAAATAGTTAAATTTAGATAAAGTTAGCGTTGTATTACGAACAATACAAAAATATGACGTATAACTCAAGACTCTTATATCCGATTTCCTTGTAATACGAGTCATTTTGAAGCTGCATGTTTGTTCCTGGCAGAAGTAAATAACAGTAACACAACAGAAACCAACAACAAATTTAAAAACTTTCAAAATGTTCAAATGTTTGTAAATCTATGGGACTTAACTTCTTTGGTCGTTATTCTCTAGGCTTACAAACTACTTAAACGAATTTGGCTAAGGAAAACTAATACACCCATTCTTAAGGAGGGCGAGCTCCGCAGGTAGGCGCCTTAGAACGCTCGCTCACTCCAATGGGATTTTTTTTCCTTTCTTTTCCGTAATGTTCCTCCCTCTGTTTATTAGTCTGTATGGCTAATGGAATTCAGTCTGTTAGACTGCTGTGCGCGTCTGCGAAATCAACATCCTTGAGTTAAATGTTGAATAAAGACAAGCGCAACTGAAGTTTTGATAACTCAAGAAATAATTTTCTCCCTGAACCATACGATGGGGTGTTGTAAATTTTCTCCCCCGATATAGTTACCGTAACGTCTCACACAAACACTACCACGTTCTTTTGTGGTGATGCATTGTGATTATGCAAGTCAAATTTCGCGGGTCCAGCTTCGTTACTTTTGTCGTTAGTATGTATTGTTTATCATAGTATAAGGAAAATGGCGAATACGGGTTCAGTAACTAGGTTTTATGTTTTTTGTATACAGACTTTCTGAGTGATGGGTTAGCGATATGGGTGCAACATATGTTATCCTCGACACAAAAAATATTTTATTTTCGACATACCTATATACAAAAACAGAAATTTTAATAGGTTTATAATTACTATATTTTAAATGTGGTATTGCGTATTACGTGACAGTTATAAACATTTTGCATATACTTGTGTCATATATGTCTTCCAGATTTGATGATGGAAATAAAGAATTGTTGATATTGAACAATAAAGGAATTTGAAATAGTGATACTGTCTCCTCTTCGTATCGAGACTCCTAGCACACTATATTAGATCGCAACTCCGATTTGAATAATGTCGAGCACATAAAAAACGAACGTTTTTTAGTTGAATCGTTTACTGAGGTTATATGAGTGGGCCCGCAAGTGTATTACTCTGCACAAGTATTACATTAGAAATCAACTGGTAGTATTAATTTTCGCCAGTTCTGTATTTGTTAGGATAGAAACATTTCGACCTCACCCCCTACCCCATCGTAAAACATAGGGCAAGAGATCTGGACATAAGAAGGATTTTATGTATCGAATGTATTCAAACTGACATGTAAGGCATCTGGCATAAATTTCTATTGCAATAAAATTCAGTTCGTTTTTCTTATTGATTGTGAATGATTCTTCTGCAGTAAATTATAAAAAGCACACATCAGTGCAAGGAAATATTTTAATTTTAATTATTTATATTGGTTGTTCCCTGAGACAAACATCGAAAATTCGTAGAAAGTACATCAGATTTTATATTCACCCTTATTACAGGGATGTGAGTTTATAATTTTGTTAACATAGTGCTCAAAGAGAAAAAAAGGAAAATGGGAATTACAGCAGCCTGAATATCGTCCGAATATAGGAGAATTTGATTTCCCATTCAGCAATCAATGTGCATTCCAATAATTCTGTACTTACCATGAATTTTACTCATGAATTAACTGTTCGGCAATATGTATACACACTTCTATTTAGTATATCTCGGAAACAACACAAAAGATTTTCATGTACAGGTTTCACTTTGGTTAGGACAAAGAACTCATACGGTGTGTTTATTTTTGCGTATAAATTTATGTCATATAGTCTGATATTACCAGCCAACCAGTGAAAATCATTTGACATATCTAAATAGGAATATCAATGCACATTTTGTATTTGTAGCCCACATATACACTTCAAAATGCCTAGGAAACCTTTCAAAAATAAATTTAATTTAAACTCCCATAGCCACAGTTCACTGAAAAAAAAAAATAAAAAATAAAAAATAAAAAAAAATACGGAGGGCAATTTCAACGAGGATTCTCGAACTTTTCCCAGTCAAGAAACGCTGCCTTCAGCTCAACATCAGATAGGGGTTAGATGTGGTTTTCTTTCGTTACACCTAGTAATTCATACGGTTTTTGTATCTGTAGTTAACCATGCACTTGTACATGACAATGAATTTTTTTATGTCTTCAATTTCTTCGTTGGTTTTTGTGGTCTTCAGTCCGCAGACTGTTTTGATGCAGCTCCCCACGTTGCCATGTCCTGTGCAAGTCTCTTCATCTGAAAATACGTTCGACAACCTACATCCTCTTGAATCTTCTTACTGTATTCATCCCTCGGTCTCCCTCTACGACTTTTACCCCACCCACTTCCTTGTTATGCAGACAATTCCTTGATGTCTCAGGATGTGTCCTACCAATCCGTCCCTTCTCTTAGTCAGGATATGCCACAAACTCCTTTTCTCCCCAATTAAGTTAAGCACCTCCTCATCAGTTACGTGATGTATCGATATAATTTTCATCATTAGTCTGTAGCACCACATTTCAAAAATTCTATCACAGTTTTCTCTGAACTCCTTATCGTCTATGTTTCACTGGCATACAATGCTACACTCCAGACAAATGCTTTCAGAAAGGACTTTCTAACATTTAAATTAAAATTGTATGTTAACATGTTTCGCCTCTTTAGAAACGCTTTTCTTCCCATAGGCATTCTGCATTTTATATCTTCTCTACTTCCACAATCAGAAGTTATTTTGCAACCCAAATAACAAAACTCATCAACTATTTTTATTGTCTCATTACCTAATCTAATTCCTTCAGCGTCACCTGATTTTTTAACTTTCTATTCCATTACCCTCGTTTTACTCTTGTTAATGTTCAACTTATATCATCCTTTCAAGACACTGTCCACTCCATTCCATTGCTTTTCCAGATCCTTTGCAGTCTCTGTCAAAATTACTATGTCATCGGCAAACTGAAAGGTTTTTATTTCTTTTCCCTGAACTCTAATTTCCTCTCCAAATTTCTCCTTGCATTCCTTCACGGCTTGCTCAATGTACAGATTGAACAACATTGGGGAAAGGCTACAGCCCAATTCTTTGGAATTGGAATCACAATATTCTTCTTGAAGTCAGAGGTTATTTCCCCTGACACGTACATCTTGCATACCAGCTGAAAAAATTTTTTCATGACTACCTCTCCTAACGAAATAAGCAGTTCAGACTGAATATCATCTACTCCAGGGGCCTTGTTTCGACTCAGATCGTTCAGCGCTCAGTCAAATTCTACTCGCAGTATCATATCTCCTATCTCATCTTACTCCAGTTCGCTTTCCATTTCTAGAATACTGCCTTTAAATTTATTTCCTTTGTATAGGCCCTTTATATATTGCTTCCACAGTTCATATTTCCACTCTTTGATTAGTACTGGTTTTCCGTCTGAGTTCTTGATATTCATACAGCTGCTTTTCTTGTCTCAAAATATCTCTTATTTTCCTGTAGGCGGTATCTATCTTTCCCTTAGTTATACAGTCTTCTACGGTTCTGCCTTTGTCCTCTAGCCACTCCTGCTTAGCCAGTCTGCACTTTCTGTCAGTCTCATTTTTCAGACGTTTGTACTCTCTTTTGCTTTCTTCACTTGCTGAATTTTTAGATTTTCTCATCTCATCAATTAAGTTCAGTATATCTTGGGTTATCCAGGGAGTTCTGTTAGTCCTTCTCCTTCTGCCTATATGGTCATCAGCGGCCTTGACTATCGTATCTCTCAGAGCTACCCATTCTTCTTCTGCTGTATTAGTGTCCTCCGTTTCGGCCAATCCTTGCCTAATGCTCCCTCTGAAACTCTGAACCACCTCTGGTTCCTTCGATCCAACTGCAAAATAATCGCAGGGGATAAGCAACCCTGCAAAGTCAGAATGTTACAGAAAACACGTAGCCGGGAAATGCTCTGTCGTCCGTAATTAGTACAGATGAATCCCTTTACCTGTCACTGTCCGGAGACTCTAGTGACATCCGAGTGTCAGGCACTGATACCTCACTTGCCGACGTCCGATGGGGATCGTGACCGTGCAATGTTGCTTCCCACATAACGCTTGACTCAGAATTTGCTTCACCACATGCAGAGAACACCTTTGACTACTTTGAATGTTAGGAACTGCACGAAAATGAGCTCAGAATATCTGTCGATCAGGAAACCAAAAGTGATCCGTGTCATTTCCATTAAAATGTTGCATTCCATTTTGCCATAAGTTATTTTTTTATGAACAGAAACAATACATCATTGCAGTAGGAGGAAAAAAATACGTAATTAAGTGGCGTTGGTGTATCATTATATTTTCAATGAATAGTGCCAAAACTGGTTTACTGAAAGTAATTACAATAACGCAAAACACATATATCCTACGCACGTAATAGTCGTTACACCTGAAATAGATGGTACGGATATGATAAAATAATAACCTGCCTTCCGCCAAGCATACTGTCTCCTAGCTTATACTATGTTGTAGAAAACTGTTTGTGAATTACAGACTGAAGTTTGACGATGAAATATTAATACTGTATCTCGATTACCTTGCTTTAACCGCGTCACTGTAATCCAACATCGCACTTTGAGAACTAATAGGATGTTCAAATGTTTGTTAAGCTTAAGGGGTCATCAGTCCCTAAACTTACAAAACTACCTATGAACTCCCTTATACTAAAGACGACACAAACATTCATGCACGAGGAGGGATTCGAACCTACGGCCGTAGCGGCCGAGCAGACTGTGACTGGCACGTCGCAGTCTCTTTCGGCCACCGTGGCCGGCCAGGACTAATAGGAGCACTATGAGGTGTACAGTATGAGATTTGCGCTCTTTACCTGAAGTATGTATTGATTTACTAGCGTCTTTAGTATGCGTGTCAGTTATTTTCCATTATAAAGAAAATTTATTATTTTGTTTCTCTTCCTGAAAATGTCACTTGTGGTACGACGCAACGTTTTACATGTAAATGACATAGACCGCTTCTTCTTAATGGTAGTACTGGAATAAGCATGGTTCCGCGTATACAACAGGAACACTTCCACAACAACGTGGCGGCAGCTCAGGAAGCAGGTGGCGAATGGGATCGGATGTTTGGTCATAATAACAGCCACAGAGATCATGCAGTTGCTTCGTATTCATGAAAACGACAATTCAAGTGACAACCAGATTAACGTTTTCCGTTAGTTTCTTAATTCACTTGCTCTTACAGTACTAATTGAGACGACGATATCCCGCAAAAAGTGACACAACTTAGAGTTGGGTACCACAGTCCTAGCTTCTTTGCTTTTCTATATATACTAGCTTCAAACTGGTGGCTTCGCTTGCATGTTGGTTGATTATGGTAGATAATGCGATAAATGTCAAATCGATTTTTTTAAAGAGATGTATTAAAAGAAATTTCTTTTTTACTGCTTTATTTATTTATTCTTATATTTCCTTATTCGTATGCTTATCCTTACAGAGAAAGAGTTGAAAACATTGTAGCACGCATAGACCAAAGATATGGTCTGTGGCATCACGTTTCGCTGTATGTAACCTCCTTGCTGTAGAGTCGCAAACGTCATCGCTGACCTTCAGTCGGAATTTTTTTATAATTTAACGACTTCCAACCACCATTGCTTCCACCTCCTTAAAGCTATCGGCATAGAACTGCCACGGTGTACAAGGGGAGACTTCGGAAAACAATTACACAGAGAGAATTCGTTTGCGTTCTGCAGTTTTCGCTGCAGAGCGAAATATTAACACACACACATACATAGAATTTTATATACACAGATAACTTTCCATCCCAATATATTCCACCCTTTTATAATTATCAACTCTCAAGCAACAATGCAACAAATAAAACCATTATCAAAGAGTAATTATTGTTCCGCATTTCCCGTTATACTCTTCAAATCACTAAATATCTGTTAGATCGCTATAAAACCGTGGCTAAAACCTTCCTCACGTATAAATTAGTAACTGTACTAATATTTAAGTCTCTGCGTCTTGTCGTTCGGACGTCACAAGCGTACACCGAACAGACATTGACAGTAATATATATATAGTTAAATAGCTATCCGATCGCCATTAAACCGTGACTAAAGCCTTCCCCGGGTAGACATTAGTAACTGTACAAGTTTTTGGCTCTTTATGTTATGTGGTTCAGACGTGATAAACGTACACCGAACAGACATTCACACACACACACACACACACACACACACACACACACACACACACATTAATGATTTGTCATTCTAAATTTACGAGCATCCAAAACTAGTTCTTTCTGTTAACGATCCAACTACAGTAATTACACTTATCAAATTAAAAGTTTTCTGATGAAACTGTGAGAAATGTGGTTTCGAAAAATATTAAGTGGTTCTCTGCAAATGGAATTTAATTACATTGTAAATCTGAAACTTACTGGCAGAATAAAATTGTGTGCCGGAACCGGGACTCGAACCTGGGACCTTTGCCTTTCGCGGGCAAGCGCACTATCGACTGTGCTATCCCGACACGACTCACGATGCCGCCCCACAACTTCACTTCTGCCAGGACCTCGCCTCCTACTTTCCAAACTTCACAGAAGCTCTCCTGCGAACCATGCAAGACTAGCACTCCTGGAAGACAGGATATGGTGGAGACATTGTAAATCTCTTTAAACCATACTTAGAAGTCTGCAGCAGAGACAAAGGATTCAAAATTTTCAGTTTGCACTTTGATGAGAGATGGAGTTGGACGAAACACGATGATGGTACGCTGAAACGTTTGATTTCAGATACTCAAGCTATTAGTTATTGTAATTTTTGGTATTAAACATCTGAGGAAATTGTGTTGCTATGTCTGTTTTCACTCACCGCTTTAGTGTGGCATCATTTTTTGGGGTAATTAATCATTGAGAAGGAAATTATCATTGCGCAGAAGTGTGAAATCAAGATTATGGCTGTATCTCATCCAGGAGCATCTTAGAGACATTCATTTAATGATCTATGGATCTTCACAGTAGCATCAAAATATATAATAGTTACCATGCATTGTGCATAGCTTTAGTTCTAGGAGAATGTATGATCTTTAGTCATATTGAAATGAAACTTCAGTACAGAAAGGGGAGCTTTATTTTGCCATTAATATCTTTGGCCACTTACCAAATAGCATACTAAGTCTGAAAGCCAATCAAATTTAAGAAAAGTAAAACGGAATTTCTCAACGACAGCTCTTTCAACTCAGTAGATGAGTTTTTCGATATTCAGTTAGCATTAAAATAATATATAAGCCTACTGTCATGTAAAAAATAACGATTTATCAACTTGAAGTTCACACCATTACGGAATGCTATATTATTGATCTATGGAACACATATTAATGTAATGTATTAGCTGTAGAGGAATTAGCATTCCTCCCGAATATATCATGGTACATAAATCATCCTTTGTCAGTAGCAGTTTCTTGATTACTAATTAAGGAGAGGCTGTCATCCATTACACCTTCTTTCAGGAGAATGGTAGTATAGACAAATTGCAATAAAAATAACTGATAGCATGTGTCCAATTTTTATTTACAGAGGTATAGCTGTCAGTATCTAACCCAAACGAAAGCAAAGTAAAGAAAATAGGGCATTTTCAGTGATTCTTCCGTCGATTATGGATAAACATCATCGTATTGAATTAGGATTAAAATTTAGTGAATTTTTATTGAAACTACTTAACAAATCTTATACTTGCAAGGTCTGCTGGAAAAGGAAGATTGCCAGGCCATAAACCAAAAAAACAATTAACTGAGTACAAATCAACTTGTAGGACATCAGAAAATTTTGCCTTTAATTCGATATAATTATGTTCATCCCAGGATCGACGACAGAATAAATGAAAATGTCCTCATTTGTTTTAGTTTAAAGTAGTTGGTGTTAGATACTACGAGCTGTATCTTTGAAAAGTTGGAAACGCATTTTTACTGCAATTCGTCTTCTGTCACCAAATAAAATATTTACTATTCCTCCTGTAGCTCTCTGTATATGTTAAAGTTTTAGTCATGGTATTGAGATTGTGGCATTGTCTCCGCAAACGAGACGGGTCTGTGCGAATGTATGTTTTATGTATTGAACATACTCTCGTATTCAATGCAAGTAACTTATGCATCGCTTACCTTTTGGACTGTACCTCAGTACCGCATTCCATATGTTTATTCGTGTGTCGTAACAGCGTTACCGGCGCACGCAAGAGCGATACGTACAAAAAAATGTTATACAAGTACCTCCATTAACTTACATTTACGTTGCAAACCTTTTTAACATATTCAGTTCACTTAATACACATGAAATGAGGCCATTTGTGTTATCATAACACTTCTAAAAAACGTAATTCCAAATTTCCGCAAAGTGAGCAATTCAGACCACTGATGTTAAGCTGTTTTGCATAAAAGCATGATCGTGACGGAAAATTTGCATAGATAGCGGCGGACGATGTTTCAGCGAATTTTCTAGCCATATCGTTACTCCCAGGGCCTGACGTGGCAATTTTGACACAGGAAATTGTATTCCACTGGCGAGTTTTAATGTGAACCGCTGGTGTTAGCGCGCGAGTTTCTGATTGCTGTGTCCACGTGTCTGCACGGGCAGCGGACTGCAGTGTCCCGGCGGGTATTAATCGCAAACTGTACGTGCTTGACGTCTCAGGCGATGAGAGAGAAAATAGAGAAAAACACAATTCGTTTGCTGTCTTTCGTAACAGATACAGTTTGTTAATAATAAATCACTATATCCCACGAACTAAGGAATGCTTCTAATACGCGTTTTATGAATTATAAGGTAACTAGGACATACGTTCTATGTAAAATATAATGCTTCTGATCTTCTTACTTTGATACAAAAACTAAATACACTGGTATTAGGTGAATTATAAGGTAACAAGGACATACGTTCTATGTAAAATATAATGCCTTTGATCTTCTTACTTTGATACAAAAACTAAATACACTGGTATTAGGTGAATTATAAGGTAACTAGGACATACGTTCTATGTAAAATATAATGCTTCTGATCTTGTTACTTTGATACAAAAACTAAATACACTGGTATTAGGTGAATTATAAGGTAACTAGGACATACGTTCTATGTAAAATATAATGCTTCTGATCATCTTACTTTGATACAAAAACTAAATACACTGTTATTAGGTGAATTATAAGGTAACAAGGACATACGTTCTATGTAAAATATATTGCCTTTGATCTTCTTACTTTGACACAAAAACTAAATACACTGGTATTAGATGAATTATAAGGTAACTAGGACATATGTTCTATGTAAAATATAATGCTTCTGATCTTGTTACTGTGATACAAAAACTAAATACACTGGTATTAGGTGAATTATAAGGTAACTAGGACATACGTTCTATGTAAAATATAATGCTTCTGATCATCTTACTTTGATACAAAAACTAAATACACTGGTATTAGGTGAATTATAAGGTAACTAGGACATACGTTCTATGTAAAATATAATGCTTCTGATCATCTTACTTTGCTACAAAAACTAAATACACTGGTATTAGGTGAATTATAAGGTAACTAGGACATACGTTCTATGTAAAATAAAATGCCTTTGATCTTCTTACTTTGATACAAAAACTAAATACACTGGTATTAGGTGAATTATAAGGTAACTAGGACATACGTTCTATGTAAAATATAATGCCTTTGATCTTCTTACTTTGATACAAAAACTAAATACACTGGTATTAGGTGAATTATAAGGTAACTAGGACATACGTTCTATGTAAAATATATTGCCTTTGATGTTCTTACTTTGATACAAAAACTAAATACACTGGTATTAGGTGAATTATAAGGTAACTAGGACATACGTTCTATGTAAAATATAATGCTTCTGATCTTGTTACTTTGATACAAAAACTAAATACACTGGTATTAGGTGAATTATAAGGTAACTAGGACATACGTTCTATGTAAAATATAATGCTTCTGATCATCTTACTTTGATACAAAAACTAAATACACTGGTATTAGGTGAATTATAAGGTAACTAGGACATACGTTCTATGTAAAATATAATGCCTTTGATCTTCTTACTTTGATACAAAAACTAAATACACTGGTATTAGGTGAATTATAAGGTAACTAGGACATACGTTCTATGTAAAATATAGTGCTTCTGATCTTGTTACTTTGATACAAAAACTAAATACACTGGTATTAGGTGAATTATAAGGTAACTAGGACATACGTTCTATGTAAAATATAATGCTTCTGATCTTGTTACTTTGATACAAAAACTAAATACACTGGTATTAGGTGAATTATAAGGTAACTAGGACATACGTTCTATGTAAAATATATTGCATTTGATCTTCTTACTTTGATACAAAAACTAAATACACTGGTATTAGGTGAATTATAAGGTAACTAGGACATACGTTCTATGTAAAATATAATGCTTCTGATCTTGTTACTTTGATACAAAAACTAAATACACTGGTATTAGGTGAATTATAAGGTAACTAGGACATATGTTCTATGTAAAATATAATGCTTCTGATCTTGTTACTTTGATACAAAAACTAAATACACTGGTATTAGGTGAATTATAAGGTAACTAGGACATACGTTCTATGTAAAATATAATGCTTCTGATCATCTTACTTTGATACAAAAACTAAATACACTGGTATTAGGTGAATTATAAGGTAACTAGGACATACGTTCTATGTAAAAATAATGCTTCTGATCATCTTACTTTGCTACAAAAACTAAATACACTGGTATTAGGTGAATTATAAGGTAACTAGGACATAAGTTCTATGTAAAATATAATGCCTTTGATCTTCTTACTTTGATACAAAAACTAAATACACTGGTATTAGGTGAATTATAAGGTAACTAGGACATACGTTCTATGTAAAATATATTGCATTTGATCTTCTTACTTTGATACAAAAACTAAATACACTGGTATTAGGTGAATTATAAGGTAACTAGGACATACGTTCTATGTAAAATATAATGCTTCTGATCTTGTTACTTTGATACAAAAACTAAATACACTGGTATTAGGTGAATTATAAGGTAACTAGGACATACGTTCTATGTAAAATATAATGCTTCTGATCATCTTACTTTGATACAAAAACTAAATACACTGGTATTAGGTGAATTATAAGGTAACTAGGACATACGTTCTATGTAAAATATAATGCTTCTGATCATCTAACTTTGATACAAAAACTAAATACACTGGTATTAGGTGAATTATAAGGTAACTAGGACATACGTTCTATGTAAAATAAAATGCCTTTGATCATCTAACTTTGCTACAAAAACTAAATACACTGGTATTAGGTGAATTATAAGGTAACTAGGACATACGTTCTATGTAAAATATAATGCCTTTGATCTTCTTACTTTGATACAAAAACTAAATACACTGGTATTAGGTGAATTATAAGGTAACTAGGACATACGTTCTATGTAAAATATATTGCCTTTGATCTTCTTACTTTGATACAAAAACTAAGTACACTGGTATTAGGTGAATTATATGGTAACTAGGACATACGTTCTATGTAAAATATAATGCTTCTGATCTTGTTACTTTGATACAAAAACTAAATACACTGGTATTAGGTGAATTATAAGGTAACTAGGACATACGTTCTATGTAAAATATAATGCTTCTGATCTTGTTACTTTGATACAAAAACTAAATACACTGGTATTAGGTGAATTATAAGGTAACTAGGACATACGTTCTATGTAAAATATAATGCTTCTGATCTTGTTACTTTGATACAAAAACTAAATACACTGGTATTAGGTGAATTATAAGGTAACTAGGACATACGTTCTATGTAAAATATAATGCCTTTGATCTTCTTACTTTGATACAAAAACTAAATACACTGGTATTAGGTGAATTATAAGGTAACTAGGACATACGTTCTACGTAAAATATATTGCCTTTGATCTTCTTACTTTGATACAAAAACTAAATACACTGGTATTAGGTGAATTATAAGGTAACTAGGACATATGTTCTATGTAAAATATAATGCTTCTGATCTTGTTACTTTGATACAAAAACTAAATACACTGGTATTAGGTGAATTATAAGGTAACTAGGACATACGTTCTATGTAAAATATAATGCTTCTGATCATCTTACTTTGATACAAAAACTAAATACACTGGTATTAGGTGAATTATAAGGTAACTAGGACATACGTTCTATGTAAAATATAATGCTTCTGATCATCTTACTTTGCTACAAAAACTAAATACACTGGTATTAGGTGAATTATAAGGTAACTAGGACATACGTTCTATGTAAAATAAAATGCCTTTGATCTTCTTACTTTGATACAAAAACTAAATACACTGGTATTAGGTGAATTATAAGGTAACTAGGACATACGTTCTATGTAAAATATAATGCCTTTGATCTTTTTACTTTGATACAAAAACTAAATACACTGGTATTAGGTGAATTATGAGGTAACTAGGACATACGTTCTATGTAAAATATATTGCCTTTGATCTTCTTACTTTGATACAAAAACTAAATACACTGGTATTAGGTGAATTATAAGGTAACTAGGACATACGTTCTATGTAAAATATAATGCTTCTGATCTTGTTACTTTGATACAAAAACTAAATACACTGGTATTAGGTGAATTATAAGGTAACTAGGACATACGTTCTATGTAAAATATAATGCTTCTGATCATCTTACTTTGATACAAAAACTAAATACACTGGTATTAGGTGAATTATAAGGTAACTAGGACATACGTTCTATGTAAAATATAATGCCTTTGATCTTCTTACTTTGATACAAAAACTAAATACACTGGTATTAGGTGAATTATAAGGTAACTAGGACATACGTTCTATGTAAAATATAATGCTTCTGATCTTGTTACTTTGATACAAAAACTAAATACACTGGTATTAGGTGAATTATAAGGTAACTAGGACATACGTGCTATGTAAAATATAATGCTTCTGATCTTGTTACTTTGATACAAAAACTAAATACTCTGGTATTAGGTGAATTATAAGGTAACTAGGACATACGTTCTATGTAAAATATAATGCCTTTGATCTTCTTACTTTGATACAAAAACTAAATACACTGGTATTAGGTGAATTATAAGGTAACTAGGACATACGTTCTATGTAAAATATATTGCCTTTGATCTTCTTACTTTGATACAGAAACTAAATACACTGGTATTAGGTGAATTATAAGGTAACTAGGACATACGTTCTATGTAAAATATAATGCTTCTGATCATCTTACTTTGATACAAAAACTGAATACACTGGTATTAGGTGAATTATAAGGTAACTAGGACATACGTTCTATGTAAAATATAATGCTTCTGATCATCTTACTTTGCTACAAAAACTAAATACACTGGTATTAGGTGAATTATAAGGTAACTAGGACATACGTTCTATGTAAAATAAAATGCCTTTGATCTTCTTACTTTGATACAAAAACTAAATACACTGGTATTAGGTGAATTATAAGGTAACTAGGACATACGTTCTATGTAAAATATAATGCCTTTGATCTTCTTACTTTGATACAAAAACTAAATACACTGGTATTAGGTGAATTATAAGGTAACTAGGACATACGTTCTATGTAAAATATATTGCCTTTGATGTTCTTACTTTGATACAAAAACTAAATACACTGGTATTAGGTGAATTATAAGGTAACTAGGACATACGTTCTATGTAAAATATAATGCTTCTGATCTTGTTACTTTGATACAAAAACTAAATACACTGGTATTAGGTGAATTATAAGGTAACTAGGACATACGTTCTATGTAAAATATAATGCTTCTGATCATCTTACTTTGATACAAAAACTAAATACACTGGTATTAGGTGAATTATAAGGTAACTAGGACATACGTTCTATGTAAAATATAATGCCTTTGATCTTCTTACTTTGATACAAAAACTAAATACACTGGTATTAGGTGAATTATAAGGTAACTAGGACATACGTTCTATGTAAAATATAGTGCTTCTGATCTTGTTACTTTGATACAAAAACTAAATACACTGGTATTAGGTGAATTATAAGGTAACTAGGACATACGTTCTATGTAAAATATAATGCTTCTGATCTTGTTACTTTGATACAAAAACTAAATACACTGGTATTAGGTGAATTATAAGGTAACTAGGACATACGTTTTATGTAAAATATATTGCATTTGATCTTCTTACTTTGATACAAAAACTAAATACACTGGTATTAGGTGAATTATAAGGTAACTAGGACATACGTTCTATGTAAAATATAATGCTTCTGATCTTGTTACTTTGATACAAAAACTAAATACACTGGTATTAGGTGAATTATAAGGTAACTAGGACATATGTTCTATGTAAAATATAATGCTTCTGATCTTGTTACTTTGATACAAAAACTAAATACACTGGTATTAGGTGAATTATAAGGTAACTAGGACATACGTTCTATGTAAAATATAATGCCTTTGATCTTCTTACTTTGATACAAAAACTAAATACACTGGTATTAGGTGAATTATAAGGTAACTAGGACATACGTTCTATGTAAAATATATTGCATTTGATCTTCTTACTTTGATACAAAAACTAAATACACTGGTATTAGGTGAATTATAAGGTAACTAGGACGTACGTTCTATGTAAAATATAACGCTTCTGATCTTGTTACTTTGATACAAAAACTAAATACACTGGTATTAGGTGAATTATAAGGTAACTAGGACATACGTTCTATGTAAAATATAATGCTTCTGATCATCTTACTTTGATACAAAAACTAAATACACTGGTATTAGGTGAATTATAAGGTAACTAGGACATATGTTCTATGTAAAATATAATGCTTCTGATCATCTAACTTTGCTACAAAAACTAAATACACTGGTATTAGGTGAATTATAAGGTAACTAGGACATACTTTCTATGTAAAATAAAATGCCTTTGATCTTCTTACTTTGATACAAAAACTAAATACACTGGTATTAGGTGAATTATAAGGTAACTAGGACATACGTTCTATGTAAAATATAATGCCTTTGATCTTCTTACTTTGATACAAAAACTAAATACACTGGTATTAGGTGAATTATAAGGTAACTAGGACATACGTTCTATGTAAAATATATTGCCTTTGATCTTCTTACTTTGATACAAAAACTAAATACACTGGTATTAGGTGAATTATAAGGTAACTAGGACATACGTTCTATGTAAAATATAATGCTTCTGATCTTGTTACTTTGATACAAAAACTAAATACACTGGTATTAGGTGAATTATAAGGTAACTAGGACATACGTTCTATGTAAAATATAATGCTTCTGATCTTGTTACTTTGATACAAAAACTAAATACACTGGTATTAGGTGAATTATAAGGTAACTAGGACATACGTTCTATGTAAAATATAATGCTTCTGATCATCTTACTTTGATACAAAAACTAAATACACTGGTATTAGGTGAATTATAAGGTAACTAGGACATACGTTCTATGTAAAATATAATGCCTTTGATCTTCTTACTTTGATACAAAAACTAAATACACTGGTATTAGGTGAATTATAAGGTAACTAGGACATACGTTCTATGTAAAATATATTGCCTTTGATCTTCTTACTTTGATACAAAAACTAAATACACTGGTATTAGGTGAATTATAAGGTAACTAGGACATATGTTCTATGTAAAATATAATGCTTCTGATCTTGTTACTTTGATACAAAAACTAAATACACTGGTATTAGGTGAATTATAAGGTAACTAGGACATACGTTCTATGTAAAATATAATGCTTCTGATCATCTTACTTTGATACAAAAACTAAATACACTGGTATTAGGTGAATTATAAGGTAACTAGGACATACGTTCTATGTAAAATATAATGCTTCTGATCATCTTACTTTGCTACAAAAACTAAATACACTGGTATTAGGTGAATTATAAGGTAACTAGGACATACGTTCTATGTAAAATAAAATGCCTTTGATCTTCTTACTTTGATACAAAAACTAAATACACTGGTATTAGGTGAATTATAAGGTAACTAGGACATACGTTCTATGTAAAATATAATGCCTTTGATCTTCTTACTTTGATACAAAAACTAAATACACTGGTATTAGGTGAATTATAAGGTAACTAGGACATACGTTCTATGTAAAATATATTGCCTTTGATCTTCTTACTTTGATACAAAAACTAAATACACTGGTATTAGGTGAATTATAAGGTAACTAGGACATACGTTCTATGTAAAATATAATGCTTCTGATCTTGTTACTTTGATACAAAAACTAAATACACTGGTATTAGGTGAATTATAAGGTAACTAGGACATACGTTCTATGTAAAATATAATGCTTCTGATCATCTTACTTTGATACAAAAACTAAATACACTGGTATTAAGTGAATTATAAGGTAACTAGGACATACGTTCTATGTAAAATATAATGCCTTTGATCTTCTTACTTTGATACAAAAACTAAATACACTGGTATTAGGTGAATTATAAGGTAACTAGGACATACGTTCTATGTAAAATATAATGCCTTTGATCTTCTTACTTTGATACAAAAACTAAATACACTGGTATTAGGTGAATTATAAGGTAACTAGGACATACGTTCTATGTAAAATATATTGCCTTTGATCTTCTTACTTTGATACAAAAACTAAATACACTGGTATTAGGTGAATTATAAGGTAACTAGGACATACGTTCTATGTAAAATATAATGCTTCTGATCTTGTTACTTTGATACAAAAACTAAATACACTGGTATTAGGTGAATTATAAGGTAACTAGGACATACGTTCTATGTAAAATATAATGCTTCTGATCTTGTTACTTTGATACAAAAACTAAATACACTGGTATTAGGTGAATTATAAGGTAACTAGGACATACGTTCTATGTAAAATATAATGCTTCTGATCATCTTACTTTGATACAAAAACTAAATACACTGGTATTAGGTGAATTATAAGGTAACTAGGACATACGTTCTATGTAAAATATAATGCCTTTGATCTTCTTACTTTGATACAAAAACTAAATACACTGGTATTAGGTGAATTATAAGGTAACTAGGACATACGTTCTATGTAAAATATATTGCCTTTGATCTTCTTACTTTGATACAAAAACTAAATACACTGGTATTAGGTGAATTATAAGGTAACTAGGACATATGTTCTATGTAAAATATAATGCTTCTGATCTTGTTACTTTGATACAAAAACTAAATACACTGGTATTAGGTGAATTATAAGGTAACTAGGACATACGTTCTATGTAAAATATAATGCTTCTGATCATCTTACTTTGATACAAAAACTAAATACACTGGTATTAGGTGAATTATAAGGTAACTAGGACATACGTTCTATGTAAAATATAATGCTTCTGATCATCTTACTTTGCTACAAAAACTAAATACACTGGTATTAGGTGAATTATAAGGTAACTAGGACATACGTTCTATGTAAAATAAAATGCCTTTGATCTTCTTACTTTGATACAAAAACTAAATACACTGGTATTAGGTGAATTATAAGGTAACTAGGACATACGTTCTATGTAAAATATAATGCCTTTGATCTTCTTACTTTGATACAAAAACTAAATACACTGGTATTAGGTGAATTATAAGGTAACTAGGACATACGTTCTATGTAAAATATATTGCCTTTGATCTTCTTACTTTGATACAAAAACTAAATACACTGGTATTAGGTGAATTATAAGGTAACTAGGACATACGTTCTATGTAAAATATAATGCTTCTGATCTTGTTACTTTGATACAAAAACTAAATACACTGGTATTAGGTGAATTATAAGGTAACTAGGACATACGTTCTATGTAAAATATAATGCTTCTGATCTTGTTACTTTGATACAAAAACTAAATACACTGGTATTAGGTGAATTATAAGGTAACTAGGACATACGTTCTATGTAAAATATAATGCTTCTGATCATCTTACTTTGATACAAAAACTAAATACACTGGTATTAGGTGAATTATAAGGTAACTAGGACATACGTTCTATGTAAAATATAATGCCTTTGATCTTCTTACTTTGATACAAAAACTAAATACACTGGTATTAGGTGAATTATAAGGTAACTAGGACATACGTTCTATGTAAAATATATTGCCTTTGATCTTCTTACTTTGATACAAAAACTAAATACACTGGTATTAGGTGAATTATAAGGTAACTAGGACATATGTTCTATGTAAAATATAATGCTTCTGATCTTGTTACTTTGATACAAAAACTAAATACACTGGTATTAGGTGAATTATAAGGTAACTAGGACATACGTTCTATGTAAAATATAATGCTTCTGATCATCTTACTTTGATACAAAAACTAAATACACTGGTATTAGGTGAATTATAAGGTAACTAGGACATACGTTCTATGTAAAATATAATGCTTCTGATCATCTTACTTTGCTACAAAAACTAAATACACTGGTATTAGGTGAATTATAAGGTAACTAGGACATACGTTCTATGTAAAATATAATGCTTCTGATCTTGTTACTTTGATACAAAAACTAAATACACTGGTATTAGGTGAATTATAAGGTAACTAGGACATACGTTCTATGTAAAATATAATGCTTCTGATCATCTTACTTTGATACAAAAACTAAATACACTGGTATTAGGTGAAT
This sequence comes from Locusta migratoria, assembly GCA_026315105.1. NCBI lineage: Eukaryota > Metazoa > Arthropoda > Insecta > Orthoptera > Acrididae > Locusta > Locusta migratoria. The sequence goes on along the minus strand of CM048744.1, from coordinate 271,855,937 downwards.
TATAAGGTAACTAGGACATACGTTCTATGTAAAATATAATGCCTTTGATCTTCTTACTTTGATACAAAAACTAAATACACTGGTATTAGGTGAATTATAAGGTAACTAGGACATACGTTCTATGTAAAATATATTGCCTTTGATCTTCTTACTTTGATACAAAAACTAAATACACTGGTATTAGGTGAATTATAAGGTAACTAATACATATGTTCTATGTAAAATATAATGCTTCTGATCTTGTTACTTTGATACAAAAACTAAATACACTGGTATTAGGTGAATTATAAGGTAACTAGGACATACGTTCTATGTAAAATATAATGCTTCTGATCATCTTACTTTGATACAAAAACTAAATACACTGGTATTAGGTGAATTATAAGGTAACTAGGACATACGTTCTATGTAAAATATAATGCTTCTGATCATCTTACTTTGCTACAAAAACTAAATACACTGGTATTAGGTGAATTATAAGGTAACTAGGACATAAGTTCTATGTAAAATAAAATGCCTTTGATCTTCTTACTTTGATACAAAAACTAAATACACTGGTATTAGGTGAATTATAAGGTAACTAGGACATACGTTCTATGTAAAATATAATGCCTTTGATCTTCTTACTTTGATACAAAAACTAAATACACTGGTATTAGGTGAATTATAAGGTAACTAGGACATACGTTCTATGTAAAATATATTGCCTTTGATCTTCTTACTTTGATACAAAAACTAAATACACTGGTATTAGGTGAATTATAAGGTAACTAGGACATACGTTCTATGTAAAATATAATGCTTCTGATCTTGTTACTTTGATACAAAAACTAAATACACTGGTATTAGGTGAATTATAAGGTAACTAGGACATACGTTCTATGTAAAATATAATGCTTCTGATCATCTTACTTTGATACAAAAACTAAATACACTGGTATTAGGTGAATTATAAGGTAACTAGGACATACGTTCTATGTAAAATATAATGCCTTTGATCTTCTTACTTTGATACAAAAACTAAATACACTGGTATTAGGTGAATTATAAGGTAACTAGGACATACGTTCTATGTAAAATATAATGCTTCTGATCTTGTTACTTTGATACAAAAACTAAATACACTGGTATTAGGTGAATTATAAGGTAACTAGGACATACGTGCTATGTAAAATATAATGCTTCTGATCTTGTTACTTTGATACAAAAACTAAATACACTGGTATTAGGTGAATTATAAGGTAACTAGGACATACGTTCTATGTAAAATATAATGCCTTTGATCTTCTTACTTTGATACAAAAACTAAATACACTGGTATTAGGTGAATTATAAGGTAACTAGGACATACGTTCTATGTAAAATATATTGCCTTTGATCTTCTTACTTTGATACAGAAACTAAATACACTGGTATTAGGTGAATTATAAGGTAACTAGGACATACGTTCTATGTAAAATATAATGCTTCTGATCTTGTTACTTTGATACAAAAACTAAATACACTGGTATTAGGTGAATTATAAGGTATCTAGGACATACGTTCTATGTAAAATATAATGCTTCTGATCATCTTACTTTGATACAAAAACTAAATACACTGGTATTAGGTGAATTATAAGGTAACTAGGACATACGTTCTATGTAAAATATAATGCCTTTGATCTTCTTACTTTGATACAAAAACAAAATACACTGGTATGAGGTGAGATATCGTGCACAATGTACATACGGTAACGTATTTTATTCAGATATTGGATACAATTGTAATTATCTGTCTCAACTCCTTACTTGAAGTTTACATTGCGTTTGGCCACAGTGGCCGAGTGGTCTGCGGCGCGCCAGTCACGTTCTGTATGTACGGCTACTGCGGTCAGGGGTTCGAATTCCCCCCTCGGGCCATGATGTTTTGCCGTCTTTAGAATAAGCTGGTTCATAAGTAGTTTGTAAGTTTAAGAACTGATGACACGTAGTTAAGTCTCATAAGCTCTACAAACTTTTTTTTTTTTTTTTTTTTTTTTTTTTTTTTTTTTTTTTTTTATGTGGCAAACTCAAGTTTGCTTTTGTCACTCACTGTGTTAATTACGTTTTATTATAATGACTTAGTGCACTTATGCACTGTAAATCGTTTTATATAACAACTATTTGACGTTACAAGATTATGGCCTTGTAAAATATTTTATTTGACCTGATGATGCTGACTTAGATCAGTGAACCCGGTCGTCATTAATAAAAACTGATGATAAGCGATCTTGGCTATTTTATATCTTTAATATAAATAGATCGCCTCCTATAACGTAAACAAACTATCCTAAACGTAATCTACAGTCAAATCCGGTGTTCGCACCCAATCCCCCTGGACCCGTGTCTGGCGATTTCCGCACTGAGGCAGCATGGCAGGGGTGCGTTCGTCACGTCCGTGTAGACTCACTGCTGATCCCGGAGGAAGTCCTCTCGCACCTCGTTGGAAATGGCATTGGCGAGATCATCCAGGATCTGAATAGCGCCTGGGTGTCTAATCAGGTTAAAGGATTCATTATTAGGGACTTGTTGTCTCAGTTCAGAATCAACCCTATGATATGTGGGGCACGAGTATACGACGTGATCCTGTGTATCCTCTGGGGCACCACAGTCACACTCAAGCGTCGCTCTCTTCCTAAACCGACATAAATATGTCGGTCATTCCACGACTTCGTTGAAAGTGTCTCATGGACAGTCTTTCCTGCACACTCAGCAGGAGGTCATAGGTTCCCCTTCGGTTTTCATCTTCATCCCATTGTACTTGCCATAGTTCTTCCACCCTCCTTTACTTTACGTCTTACTTTTAAACGGCATCCCCATGATGTCAGTGACCTTTCTCTCATTCCCCTTTTTGGCCCAGTACCAAGCCGCACATTCCCTTATTTTGACGTCCAGTGGGTGAAGCCCCATCAGAACAAGAAGCTCCCTTCTAGGAGTTGTCCTATAAGCCTCACCTACTGTAGCAGGATGTTCCTTTGTACTCTTCTCACCACCACAGCAAGCGCCACCAGGGTAAGCCGGTGTGCGCAGCTGCCAGAACCACATGCCACGATAGATACAACTATACTGTTACGATAGAGCTTGATGAGAATGGGTGGAAGGTGGAACCTTCGATGCGCATTCCCAGCGAGCCTATGTAATGCAACTGACGCCCTCTGAGTTACTGCAACTACGTGGGCCATGAAGTTCGAACGCTCGTCGATAATAACTCCAAGGTATCTCGCATAGTTTCACTGTACCGCTGGAACTCCAGATATTCTCACTGTCGGGTTTCCTATTAGTTTGCTTTCAAGAGAAGGTAGTTGGACTTGCTAGGTGCAATTATGAGTATAGTGGCTTGGCACCAAGCGGTGAATATTTTCAAGGCACTTTTCACTCGTTGCTGCGACCATCTACCAGTGTAGGAGGTCGTCAGCGTAGTCTATCACCTCTATTACGTCCTCACTATTTTTCAAGTCTCTCAAAAGAGGCTCCATATTCTAGTTCCAGTTAGGCCCATGTCGTGTAGTGTGTAATGTAAGTAGTTTTCTCGTTCTTCTTGTTCAAAATCCGTATTTTCATCACTTTCCCGTGTCGCTAAATGTTCGCGGCAATAGTAGATTTGCACGAAATTTTTGTTGGTGTTTTCTTTGTTAGACGTCTAGGGCATGTGTGTGCTGGGAAGAACAAAGACATCACCTTCTTCTACCCGTGTGGATGGTGTGAAGAGAAAACCGCGTGTTTCCTTTGTGTTAACCGATAACTATGTTCAAAGTTAGTTTATTTCGTTACATGATTTTATTACTAATAAATGACGATAAAGCGTCTAACAGGATGATTAACTAGCAAAGGATCAATTTACAGTTTAGTTTTAAGCTTAGCAGGACACCTATAGAATCGCATTCGATGCTGGTACGTATTAATGGGGAGGAAGCACTGAACATGAAGTATGTGTATGAGTGGTTGGCCCATTTCCGAAGAGACCGGGAAAGTGTTTTTGAAAATCCCCGTAGCGTACGCCCAACGACCGCCGTCAGTGACGAAAACATCGAGAGAGTGAGGGCATTAATCACGGAAGATCGTCGTTTAACTTTGCGCATGATAGCGGACAAACTGCAGATTAAAAATGAATCCTTGCGAAAAATACTCACCTAGATGATAAGGAAGACGAAACCGTGTTTTCGGCTTGTGCCAGGTCATTTGATTGACGATCACAAGCAGGCATGTTTAGAGGCTTGTCAGGATTTTGTCCAAACGGCGGATGCGACACCCAATTTCTTGATCCGTATCGTTACTGAGGGTGAAACCTGGTATCGCCGGTACGATCCTGAAACGCAACGGCGAAGCATGAAAAGGCGTTATCCATCACGTCGGCCAAAAAAGGCCAGAACCGAAAAATCACGGGTCAAAACGATAGTCAAGACATTATACACAAGAATTTCTACCTGAAGAAACGACGTTGAACGCTAGAAGGTACGTTGGAATTTTGATGCGCTTCATGCAATGTCTACGCAGGACACGTCCACAGTGAGAACATCATGGTTCGTGGGTTTTATTGACGACAACGCTCGCCTACACACAGCCAATATCGTCAAACAGCTGGTGTCAAAGAAAGGGGGTTCTGGAACCTGAACATCCACCATAGTTGTAGGATCTCCGGGCATCATCATATTGCTTCGACTCTTGCTTTGAAAGGAAAGGTATTTGACGATAATCCTGACATCCAACGAAACGTGACGATGTTTTTAAACATTACGTCGAAGGAAGACTTCGTGCAAAGTTGCCACGACATGTATCGTAGAGCTCAGTGGTGCATAGTTATGGTAGGTGACTATTTTGAAAGACACTAACTGTAGTTCATACTATATCTACGTGAGGCCTGTCCAACTCTGCTGCAGCACCTGAGGGTGGGTAGTGGTAGTAGAGGGACGTGTTCTCGAAGCGCTTACTGATCCGGCAGTCGTCTTCTTGTTTCTGAAATATTGAAAGTAATAATTATAATGCCTGTTTTGTGTACAGACAGAAATAATAGTTCTATTGAGCTCCTTAGTTTGTACTAATTCCGTACATTCTTTGGCATCGCTTTGAAGCTTCTATTTCTCTCATATTTAGCAGAATAGTTTTGGAAGTTGCCATTTCAAGTACAGCTGCCAACGAAACATCAAACTTGACCTCGTTTTTGTCTTCTTAATATTCATATTTTAATACATTTATTGGCCAACAGACGTTGTTCAGAACATTGCAATGCATTTCACAGCAAAGGGAATTTAAAGTATTAGGACACTAAAAATTCTCACAATTTAATCAAAAATATCTAAACGAATAGCGGACGTGTCTATAAACAATTTAAAGAAAGTTGACAATGTCTTGTGTGTTAAATGTTCAAATGATTGTAATTCCAAGAGACCAAACTAGTCTGGACATAGGTCGATAGACCGACAAACTAACTTATACTAAGAACAATACACACACACACACACACACACACACACACACACACACACACACACACACACACACAACCATGCAAACGGCAGTGCGATTCGTTGCGTGATGCAACGCTGCTATACCGCGTCGCACATAAATTTTATTTTCGTAGTGACGGGAATCTGTGTATGCATTCTTATTTACGGTAGAGTGGCATATTATACTTAGTGTTTTCCCATCAAGCTTAAGAAAATAAAATCCATTGAGCAATAAAAAGAGGCACATGTTAAAACCGAACATTTTTGGTCGCTTAGAACGTTCGTAAGGTTGATTAACAATATTAGATCATAGAATGAAGGATTTCACGGCAGGTATCGTCATTACTTAAAGCTTCCGGGCTGAGATGCCATGGTCCATATATGAAACTTTCCCCTGACGTTTCGCCCTCGTCTGCGGAAGGCATTCTCGGAGGTAAAGCGGCGTACTGCAGGCAGTACGCCGCTTTACCTCCGAGGATGCCTTCCGCAGCCGAGGACGATACGTCAGGGGAATGTTTCATATATGGATCACGGCATCTCAGCCCGGAAGCTTTAAGTAATAACAATGTTAGAAATAAGATTCAGAACGAATATTTCAGCGCAATTCACAATACACTTCAGTGAGCGCTGTCACTCACATGCTGCTACACAGCAAGGAAACAGCGGGGCGCGCAAAGCCCTAAGTGCTCGAGTTGGAGTGGCCTGTTCTACGTTGATGTTACAGGATTATTGACCGACATTTGTCACATATATAATAGAAGAATGTAGATCAGTCGGCTTTCTTGAATTCACCTGCAACCAGTATTACCCTGCAAATAAGAGGTAGTTCGAAATCCACCTGCCTAAGTGAGGGCTGAAGCGACCGTGGCGCGCAGAACGCGCCGCTCTCAGCAACACGCCGTTTGCCGACTCCACACTTGAGCACTGCCGCAGTTTCGGCCACGCTGTGCCAGCTTGCGTTTTGCGTCGGAATTACTCCTTTTTTTTACGTTTTGTGTGTGTACCAGGCTCAACTCGTAGGCCAGTAATCCTCAACTACCTACAGGAAAAGCGAACGACGAAGCAGCGGCCTTAAAATTCGCAGAACACTGCCTACTACTGCAGAATGCCAGCGACCGTACCGCTGCTACAGCGTACGGCGCCAGAACAATAGCTGGAACACGCTCGGCATTAGCCCGCCACTGCGGCATCCTACGCGCCTGCGGGCTTACGAAATGCGCACAAGGACAACTTTTATTTACACAATATATAGAGGTGTTTTTTGTTTTTCTTTATTTCGGCGCCCGTAGTGTGTAATACGTTGTTTAGTGACATAATTACAATTGACGTTTATACCTTTACACTGCTACTGTAATGCTTTATTTATTGATTTACAACGAGCTAATTTCGGCTTCTATTACCATCATCAGGTTTTCTGTAATACAAATGAGGTAACTGATAATTAGTAACTACATTTAGAAAAGCTTTCATATATATACTTTTATGGCTATTAGGAACTTACGTTTAATGTCGTTCTTATTTCTCTCCTTTCTGCTTGAGATGTTGTCGATTTTAAGCCATTATGATTGGTTTACATGCCTGTACCAGACTTTTTATTTTCTGCCTCAGTAAAAAGACACATATAGTGTGTTACGGCCGTATTGTATGTTTACATAGTTACACAGAGATCATTGTAGTTATTAGCTAATTTATTTTTCTTCACATTATAACTTTGGTGGATGATGTTTGCGTTCTTAGTACGCACGGTATATGTATGGTATGATTGTGACTATCCATTTAAGTGGCTGAAAATATGAATAAAATTTTCAATGTATTTTTCGTGTTTTACTTCTCTTTGCTCAATGAGTAAATTTAGGGGCTCTGTGTAGGCTTGTGAATGTAATTCAATTTCTTCAAAAATATTCATGATTGGTCCCTTTTACGTGATCTGAAGAATTTTCAATGTTTCATTTATGGTTTCTCGGTTTGTAGGTGTTGATAAAAACCACCTAAAAATCTGTCTGCTTTTTATCAACAGAAAACGAGAAATACGATATAAGGGCCATAAATAAAATATTGAAAATTCTTCACATCACTGAAAAGCGACCAATCATGAATATCCTTGAAGAAATTGAATTATATTCATATTCCTAGATAGATTCCCTAAATTTACTCAATGAACAAACAGAGCTAAAACACAAAAATATGTTGATAATTTTATTCATTTTTTCAGCCACTAAAATGGATAGCCACAATTATGCCATAGATATTCCTCCCATGTTGTTGTTGTTGTCTTTAGTCCGGAGACTGGTTTAATGCTGCTCTCCAACATACTCTACCCTGAACAAGCCTCTTCATCTCCTCATAAGAACGGCAACCTACATCCACTTCAATCTGCTTACTATATTCATCTCTTGGTCTTCCTCTGCGATTATTACACCACACACTTCCCTCCAACGCTAAATCCACAATTCCTTGATGAATATGTCCTACCAATCGATCCCTTCTTTTAGTCAACGTATGCCAGAAATTCCTTTTCTCCCCAATTCTGTTCAGTATCTCCTCATTAGTTAAGCGATCCACCCATCCAATCTTCAGCATTCTTGAACACCACATTTCAAAAGCCTATATCGTCTGCCTGTCCGCACTGTTTATCGTCAATGTTTCACTCCTACACAAAGCAACACTCCACACAAGTACATTTAGAAAGGACTTCCTTATGCTTAAATTAATATTCGATTTTAACAAATTTCCCTTTTTTAAAAACGCTTTTCTTCCCATTGCCATTCTGCGTTTTATATCCACTGTATTGCCGACCGTCGCGTGTTATTTTACTGCCCAAGTAACTTTATTGTTTCGTTACCTAATTTAATTCCTTCAGAATCGCCTGATTTTCTAAGACTGCATTCCATTACCCTTGCTTTGCTCTTGTTAATGTTCATGTTCTTATATGATCCTTTTAACACACTGCCCATTCCGTTCAATTGCTCCTCCAGGTCCTTTGCTGCCTCTGACAGAATTAAATGCCATCGGCAAAACGCAATATTTTTATTTCTTCACCCCGAACTTTAATTCCTTCTCCAAATTTATCCTTGCTTTCCTTTATAGCTTGCTCTATTTACAAATTGAACAACAGTGGAGAAAGGCTACAACCCTGTCTTAGACCCTCCCCCTACCTCTGCAACCCTTTCATGGTTTTTGTACGCTCCCTATATTTTACTCCTGCTTGCTTCAGAACTTTAAATAGTTTATTCCAGTCAGCATTATCAAAAGCTTTCTCCAAATCTACAAATGCTAGAAATGTAGGTTTGCCTTTCCTTTATCTATCAAAATGTAGGATTGTCTCCCGAGTTCCTACATTTCTCCTGAATCCAAATTGATCCTACCAAAGGTCTGCTTCTACGAGCTTTTCCATCCTTCAGTAAATAATTCCTGTTAAAATTTGTTATGACTGGCTGTCGCAGAGATTTCAGTAGTTTTGAGGGAATGTAGTCCACTCCAGGGGCCTTGTTTCGACATATGTCTTTCAGTGCTCTGTCTAATTCTTCTCTCAGTATAGTATCTCCTATTTTATCTTTATCTACATCCTCTGCCCTCCCTACAATGTTGTCCCTAAGTTCCTTTCCCTTGTAGAGGCACACTATATACTCTTTCCACCTTTCAACTTTCCCTTCTTTGCTGAGAACTCGTTTTCCATCTGCGATCTTTATATTCATACAGCTGCTTTTCTTGTCTCCAAATGTTTCTTTTATTTTCCTGTAGGCGGTATCTATTTTTCCCCTATTTATACATTCTTCTACAGACTTGCATTTGCCTTCTAGCCACTCCTGCTTAGCTATTTTACACTTCCTGGCAATCTCATTTCTTAGTCCTCTGTACTCCATTTTGCCTGTTTCACTTACTGCATTTTTGTATTTTCTCCTTTCATCAATTAAATTTAGTAATTCCTGTAATATCCAAGGATTTTTTTGCAGGTCTTGCCTTTCTACTTATTTTATCGTCTGCTGCCTTCGCTATTTCATCTTTCAATGCTACCCATTCTTCTTCTACCGTTTTATTTCCCCCCGTTTCTGTCAATTGTTGCCTAAAGCACCCTCTGAAATTCTCAAGAACTTCAGGTTCCTTCAATTTATCCAGATCCCATCTCCTTATTTTCCAACCTGTTTGCACTCTTTTCAGTTTCAGCCTACAGTTCATGACCAACAAGTTATGGTCAGAGTCAATATCTGCCTCTGGGTATGTTTTACAGTTTAAAACCTGATTCCGAAATCTATGTCTTACCATTATAAAATCTATGTGGTACTTCCCGGTGTCTCCTGGTCTCTTCCACGTATACAACCTTCTTTCATGATTCTTAAAGCAGATGTTTTTTATGATTAAATTACGTTCCGTGCAAAATTCTACCAGACGATCTCCTCTTCCATTCCTTTTGCCCAGTCCATATTCACCTACTATTTTTCCTTCCCTTCCTTTTCCTTTTCTTTTTCCAGTCTTCCATCACAATTAAGTTTTTGTCTCCCTTAATTGTCTTAATAATTTCCTTTAACTCCTCATACATTTCTTTGATCTTCTCAACATCGACAGAGCTAGTGGGCATATAAACTTGTACTACTGTGGTTGGTGTTGGCTTTGTATGTGTCTTGACTATGATAATGCGATCACTGCGCTGCTGATAGTAGTTTACCTGCAGTCTTATTTTCTTATTCATTATCAGACATACACCTGTAATACCCCCAACTGATTGTGTATTTATAATCCTGTACTCGCCTGACCAGAAATCCTGTTCCTCTTTCCACCGAACCTCACTAATATGCACTATATCTAACTTCAGCGTATTGATTTCCCTTTTTAAATTTTCTAGCTTCCGTACCCGATTAAGGTATCTAACATTCCACGCTTCAATCCGTATAATGCCAGTGTTGTCTTTCCTGATGATCACATCCTCCTGAGTAGTCCCCACCTGGAGGTCCGAATGGGGGACTATTTTACCTCCAGATTATTTTACCCGAGAGGATACCATCATTATATATTCATACTGCATGTCCTCAGGAAAAGTAACGGCTGTAGTTTCCCCTTGCTTTCAGCTCTTTGCAGTAGCTTTGTGGCAAAGCCACATTAGCTGATGTTATAAAACCAGCTCTGTCAATCATACAGACGGTTGCCACTGTAACTACTAAAAAGGCTGCTGCCCCTCTTCAGGAACCACACGTTTGTCTTCCCTCCTTACGAAGAACATAAACAAAATCCACCAAAGTTATAATGTGAAGGAAAATAAATTAGCTGATAACTACAGTGATCTCTGCGTAACTATGTAAACATGTAATATCGTTAAAACCAGTGGCGCAGACACGAGGAGGGGGGGTCTAATGGGGCTGAAGCCTCCCCCCCCCCCCCCAGCACCGCCCAAATATTTTTAAAAAAAATTTTAAAACTTTTTTAAACAGAGTGCACGTGAAATTTGAAATAATACACATGCAATAAGTCACATCGTAGCTCTAATTTAAAAGCACAAGTGAACTTGAAAGTCGCCAACTTGATGCCGCCACTAAGAACTTGTGCCGCTGTTGCTGTGAGCGTTTTTAATCCGCCGCGACCAGCTTTTATGCTGCCGCTATTGTTACTGCTATGCTGAAGTTACGAGCCGATTTTTCATATACGGCAACCAGCTGTTTAGCAGGTCAGCGGCGTCAGCAACTGGAATCTTATGAACAACGATAGTGTTATTTTACTTCAGTTTTTACATATAGTCGCCTGTTAATTAAACTGTAAAGACTTGTCTCTTTGGCTGGTTCCATAGAAATTGCTTAATTATTTTATGAGCTGATTATATAGACTCCATTTCCATCACGTTGCTTCTCTTACACTTTCAAATTAATGCGAGCCTACTCATTTTACTTCTAGTGCAATTGTTTTCGTAGTATAATTACTTAAACTATTATAAGAGTAAAATATGTCATAGATTAATAAATTCAATAGGAATAGGTAGTACTGCTGTGAAGCTGGTTAGGTCGCAAATTCTTTATTATAGGTCACACTTCATGTATAGCGTGCCCTCAAAAATGACGCGTTTCGGCTTTACCATTATCAGATTAGCATCTCTTCCGTGCTATGTGCCCACGCACACATACCAAAGCAGACGAGTCTGCAACTTCTTACATATGTTCACGTGTGCACATGGCACGGAAGAGATGCTAATCTGATGACGGTAAAGCCGAAACGCGTCCATTTTTGAGGGCACGCTATTCATGAAGTGTGATCTATAACAAAGAATTTGCGACCTAACCAGCTTCACAGCACTACGACCTAATCATTTCATCATGGTCGCCTGCCTCTTCAATGACTTTATGTCACATTTACAAATTCAGTAGGCTTTATTAATAATATATATATATATATATATATATATATATATATATATATATCCCCCCTCCATCCATAACCAAATCCTCGCTGCGTCACTGGTTGAAACACTTTGACCACAGTGGGAAAACGTTACAGACAGATATTGTCAAATTGCCTTTACGTCTGCAAATATCTCTGACACAATACGAGGTATGAAAAATTCGTTTATTCAGTTTACTTATCAGGTGAAAAGTTGGTAAAGACGTTATTTTCATTTCAATTTCTAGGGATCTCAAAGGGTAACTTTTAGTGTTACTACCGTGGACTAAAATGTGCGTACACAATAACAAGGATGCAGATCAGACCAATAACATGTGATGTTAGTGCAGCTGTCAGAACTAAAATCCTGTCGCAGTTCGCCGCAACTAAGCCAGCTGCGAGGCAAGTGATGAATGAAAAGCTAGTTGCGCCATCCGCGGTGAAGCAACGAAAGATTTCGGTAAGGGAGTACGAGCGACTGGCAACTGGCTCCAGTGCATGGTAAGAGGAAAAACGACGAGAAAAAATTGAAGGTTTAGTCTAGAAATAAAAAAATTGTAGCTGCATTGTATTCTAAGTTTATCGGCTATGGGCCTTTGATAACAAAACGCAAAAAGTAGGAGTCGATGAGGAATGACTCTTCTACCTGTGGGGAAACTGCGGCAGACATTGTACACGTGCGTCGCGCCGCCGATTCGCTCCACTGTACCGGGGAACGGAGCAGCGCTGCTGGGCGCTGGGGAGGAGACGCATGCCTGGGGGCGCAATAAAGCTCTGTATAAAAAAGTATGCCGGCCGCAGTGGCCGAGCGGTCTGCGGCGTGCCAGTCACGGTCTGCACGGCCGCTGCGGTCGGGGGCTCGAATCCCTCGTCGGACATAGATGTTTGTGCCATCTATGGTATAAGATAGTTCATAAATACTTTGTAAGTATAGGGACTGATAACCCCGTGGTTGGGTCCCACAAGCTCTACAAACAGTTGAAGGAAAGTATGGCCATCTTTTCCGCGCCGCTTGCTGCCGTCTGCGGCTCGTGATTGGCTCCACTCACGTGGTTCTTTCTGCCATCTTGGTTGTATACGTTGCTTGACTGCCATGAGAAGTCTTGTGAATTTCCTATGTTTGTGTTTGAATAATACCACGGTGTTGTACTTTTGGGTGTTCTTAAGAAGCGAAGAAGGGTGGTAAACATTAAAATACTTCCGTTAGATATCAGCAATGCAGGGAGGTGAACAGTCTGACTGATGGAACTCGTCAGAGAAAACTAGGAGCCCAGAAGTGACCTTCGGTTCTTCTACTAATTCACAATATAAATTAATAGATTAAAGATTAAATGAATCACGCAGCAGATATCTATATAATATTAACTTGAATAAATTTGTGAAGGAAATTCCTCCATAATGTCGTGAGGTTAAGTTATTTACGCGTCGTTGGTTTTATCTCGGGTAGTTGCCGAAAACTTACAAATTTTGAACATATTAGTGAGTGAACTGGATTCTCGGTTAGATATGAAAGTAATATATAGTTCATGAAGCAAACTGTTCTCCAAAGAAATTCTGGTCATATGTGAAGTACACTAGCGGCAAAACACAAACAATACCTTCACTACGCGATAGCAATGGTAATACTACCGACGACAGTACTGCTAAGGCAGAATTACTAAACACAGCTTTCCGAAATTCTTTCACCAAAGAAGACGAAGTGAACACTCCAGTATTCAATCCAAGAACAGCTGCCAGCATGCGAAACTTAGAAGTAGATGTTTCTGGAGTAGTAAAACAACTTAAGTCACTAAACAAAAATAAATCTTCCGGGCCAGATTGTATACCAACTAGATTCCTCTCAGAGTATGCTGATGAAATAGCTCCGTACTTAGCTATAATTTACAACCGATCACTCAGCGAAAGATCCGTACCCAAAGACTGGAAAGTTGCCCAAGTTACTCCCATATTCAAGAAAGGCAATAGGAGTGATCCCCAAAATTACAGGCCTATCTCATTGACGTCGATTTGCAGTAGGATTTTGGAACATATACTTTGTTCGAATATTATGTACTACCTCGAAGAGAACGACCTATTAACCAATAGTCAGCACGGATTCAGAAAGTATCGCTCTTGCAAAACACAGCTTGCCCTTTATTCACATGAAGTGTTAAGTGCCATCGACAAGGGATCTCAAATCGATTCCATATTTCTGGATTTCCGGAAGGCTTTTGATACTGTACCCCACAAGCGGCTTCTAATGAAATTGCGTGCTTATGGAATATCTCCCCAATTGTGTGATTGGATTCACGATTTCCTATCAGAAAGGACACAGTTCGTTGTAATTGACGGTAAGTCATCGAGTAAAACAGAAGTGATATCTGGCGTTCCACAGGGAAGCGTTATTGGTCCCCTACCCCTCCTCGTGTTTATAAACGATTTAGGAGATAATCTGAATAGCTCCCTTAGACTGTTCGCGAATGATGCTGTCGTTTATCGGTTAGTGAAGTCAACAGAGGATCAAAAGCAACTGCAAAGCGATTTAGACAAAATTTCTACTTGGTGCGAAAATTGGCAATTGACACTAAATAAAGAAAAGTGTGAAGTAATACACATGACCACTAAAAGAAATCCGCTGAACTTCAATTACGCGATAAATCAGTTAAACCTTAAGGTCGTAAATTCTACCAAATACCTAGGAGTTACAATTACGAACAACTTTGACTGGAGAGAACACATAGAAAATATTGTGGGGAAGGCGAACCAAAGGTTACGTTTCATTGGCAGAACGCTTAGACGATGCACCAGCTCCACCAAAGAGACTGCCTACATCACACTTGTGCGTCCTCTCTTGGAGTACTGTTGCCCCTTGTGGGACCCTCACCAGGTGGGACTGACGGAAGATATTGAGAAGGTTCAGAGAAGGGCAGCTCGTTTTGTTTTATCACGTTACGGGGGGGAAAGCGTCACGGAAATGTTGCACGAATTGGGGTGGAAATCATTAAAAGAAAGACGTTATTCATTGCGGCGGGATCTGTTTGCGAAGTTTCAATCACCGACTTTTAGTTCTGAATGTGAAAATATTTTGCTAGCACCCACCTACTTAGGGAGACATGACCATCCCAATAAAATAAGAGAAATCAGATCGAAAACGGAACGATTTAGGTGTTCTTTCTTCCCGCGCGCTATTAGAGAATGGAACGGTAGAGAAAAGTTATGAAGGTGGTTAATGAACCCTCTGCCAGGCACTTAAATGTGATTTGCAGAGTATCGATGTAGATGTAGATGTAGATTCTTTTTCATGTGTATCATTACAGGAAACATGGAATTGAAACAAGACAAATATTAGACATTCAAATGTAATTGACGTTGTAAAAACACCTTTAAATTCTCTTCTTGGTAAAAGTCATGTAGCGGGTATCCCTTGCATTTTTCGTAGTTCATGTACATAACACGCAAGAAAATACTCAGCAAAGACTTATCCATAATCTAAATAGTTTTCTTCATTTACGCTATGCTCCGATAAAGACATGTTCGCGGTCAATTCGAATAGTTGGCTACGGTACAGGTCAGTCTGAATTTATTGGTGAACTCTTTAGATCTGGAGCCACAAAACAAGCAGTTTTCTTAAAATCGGACGAAAAGTATTTCGCACAGCCGCCAGGTCCGCATGGACAGAACTAAGCGAAGTTCCTGCATCTGTCCGTCGGATATAACACCCCGTATATCGAGAATGAAAAGAGTTATCGTTCTGCTCTTAACCTTAAATAAAATCTTACCTACTTTTCGTCCGCAGCATTGTATGTGGTAAAATCAACCATACGCAAAGTGTACACAATGCAATTATTCCTCTGCAAACTCTTCAAAATTTTGCGCAGTAGTTTACTTAATTTTATGTGACACGGAAACTATACGTAATAATGAATAAAAAATCAGATAATTATCGAGGTAATATAACATTATAACATCTGAAAAACTTAAATTTTTTCATTGCAAATTTTTCTCAAAATCGGTTGATAAGTACTCTTAAGCGCTGGAAACGTTGTAGCGGTCGGTGTGTCAGCAGCAGCGGAGTAGGCCCAGCAGGGCTGCCGCTGGCAGGCTGGCCATACTTTCCCCATACAGAGCTTAGGCGCATAGGGCCGTCCTGGCACGTAACGTTGGCGCTAGGATACAACCCCCTTACCAAGCCCCGCCTCCGTCAGCCTAAGCCCCACCTCTTTCAAAGTCGATTGAATCGAAGGTATGTTACCCGCGAAACCAAAGATGAGTTAGTAATATACATTTCATGATCCACTTTAAAGTAACGATTACACTGAAGACATACTACTGTTAAATTTAAGCGTTTCCTAATACATTTGTAAAACCTTTTTGAGTATTCTTAACGAAGGAAAAATAACTGTGGCAAATATAGGGTAATTTTCGAGAAAGCTTACACTTTAAGTAGCTCGGCCTGAAATGATATATATCGAACGTACAACTGAAAATCGATTTAGTGATTATGAACCGTAAATTCGGGCGCTACGAGCCCTCACCTACTAAGGTAACACTTCCTGTATAACCGATAACTAACCTACTTAAGGCTATGCAACAAAATATTTTTTTAATTGAAACTTACGTTAGGTAGTAATTATTTTTTTTAGTGCGTGAGGGCATCTAGCAACCGAATATCGAGTTCAGAAACAATCGATTTACAGTTCTACTTTCGATATACACTCCTGACTATTAAAATTGCAACACCACGAAGATGACGTGCTACAGACGCGAAATTTAACCGACATGAAGAAGATGCTGCGATATGCAAATTATTAGCTTTTCAAAGCATTCACACAGGGTTGGCGCTGGTGGCGACACCTACAACGTGCTGACATTAGGAAAGTTTCCAACCGATTTCTCATACACAAACAGCAGTTGACAGGCGTTGTGATGCCTCGTGTAAGGAGGAGAAATACGTACCATCACGTTCCCGACTTTGATAAAGGTCAGATTATAGCCTATAGCGATTGCGTTTCATCGTATGGAGACATTGCTGTTCACGATGGTCGCGATCTAATGACTGTTAGCAGAATATGGTATCGATGGGTTCAGGAGGGCAATACGGAACATTTCGTATCACTAGCAGTCGATATGACAGACAACTAATCCGAATGGCTGTAACGGATCGTGCAGCCACTTCGTGATTCCTGAGTCGACAGATAGGGACGTTTCCAAGAAAACAACTATCTTCACGACAGCATGGACCATGAGCTCGGAGACCATGACTTCGGTTACCCTTGCGCCGGCCGCAGTGGCAGTCTGCAGGCGGCTACGGTCGGGGCATGGGTGTTTGTATCGTATTTACTATAAGATAGTTCATAAGCAGTTTGTAAGTTTAGGGACTGATGACTCCGCAGTTAACTCCCTTAAGCTTAACAAACATTTGAAAATTTGTTACCCTTGACGCTGCATCACAGACAGGAGCACCTGCGATGGTGTACGAAACGACGAACCTGGTGCACGAATAGCAAAACGTCATTATTCCGGATGAATTCAGGTTCTGTTTACAGCATCATGATTATCGCATCCGTGTTTGTGGACATGGCGATGAACGCACATTGGAAGCGTGGTTTCGTCATCGCCATATTGGCGTATCACTCGGCGTGATGGTACGGGATGCCATTGGTTACACGTCTCGGTCACCTCTTGTTCGCATCGACGGCACTTTGAACTGTGGCCATTACATTTCAGATTTGTTACGACCCGTGGCTCTACCCTTCATTCCAATCCCTGCGAAACCTTACATTTCAACAGGATAATGCACGACCGCATGTTGCAGGTCCTGTACGAGCCTTTCTGGATACGGAAAATGTTCGACTGCTGCCCTGGCCAGCACATTCTGCAGATCTCTCTCCTATTGAAAACGTCGGGTCAGTGATGGCCGAGCAACTGGCTCGTCACAATACGCCTGTCACTACTCTTGATGAACCGTGGTATTGCATCGGCATCTGTAACTGTGCAAGCCATCCAAGCTCTAGAATGAAACTTTCACTCTGCAGCGGAGTGTGCGCTGATATGAAACTTCCTGGCAGATTAAAGGCAAGGGTACCAGGTTCGAGCCCCGGTTCCGGCACACAATTTTAATCTGCCAGGAAGTTTCATCCAAGCTCTGTTTGACTCAATGCCCAGGCGTATCAAGGCCGTTGTTATTACGGCCAGAGGTGGTTGTTCTGGGTACTGATTTCTCAGGGTCTATGCAGCCAAATTGCGTGAAAATGTAATCACATGTCAGTTCTAGTATAGTATATTTGTCCCGTTTATCACCTACATTTCTTCTTGGTAGCAATATTAACGGCTTGGCCTCTTCCCAGACGTGTAGAGCCCGGCACTGCCCTCCCTGAACACTGCAGGCGCCCCAGCTGCCGCCTAATGCTCGCCGCCGCCGCCGCAGACAATTACGGCCTGTCAGCTGTGACGGCCCACTGTGAGCAACAGGTGGCCGCCTACCTGGCTGTGCAGACTAAAAGGTAATCACTCCTCTGACAACCTCACAGAGGCCACCGTCGCCTATATAACAGCTCTCGTTTTCCATGTCATGGCGACACAAGGCTGGGCAGGTACGTGAAAGCCGAGCCTGAAGTTTCGATCAAAGTGATCATCCGGCTCTCTGCTAAAACCAAGTGAAACCGACAATTATACTCCACCTGGCCAGCGAGCGATCAGGTAAGACAAACGAACTTTAGAGCAGGAATTGTGGAACGACTGCCCAAGGATTGTTTAGAACATCTTTCATTTAAACTCGCAGCTTATTTAACAATGAATTTAACATTTTTAGGAAATTTTTTTCCCATAAGATTATTTTAAAGATATTAGATTGAATCCCAAAAGGATACAGCAAATAAAATATAAAACTCTTTTTACAAACACTACAGCCAAGTGGAACATCATCTGTTCTCCTTTTACAATTTTAGAAAATTTCATTGGCTCCAAAAGAAAAATAAATTTGAAACAACTGATCTCTAACTTGATTACACAGTGCAATAATTTACATCAATCCTTTACAGAAAATTAGGTGGCAAGCCAAATCTGAAAATGCACAGAGCCTTCGGCATCATGAAAACTCGCCAAATGGACTACACTACAAGGATTACCTGCAAAATAGAAGCTTAAATCTGACGCCCGTTTAAGACATCAGAAGTTCACAATGTGGATTGACTTTAGTGAATACTTTACACAATTAAGACATATAAAATCACGTATCTTAAGGTGATAGCCCAAGCAGAAGTCCAGTTGGCGTACTCTCAAGCACAGGAGCACACGGACGGCAGCCAATCCGGTAGCTTAAACTGCCCCCGCACCCCCGCACACAGCACGGCCGCTCGTACGAAACAGCCGACAGTCCCACTAAGCACGGCAGCCACGGGCCCCACCACATCAGCCACAACCAACATAGAAACTGGTTCTGTAACACAGAGGCATAACTACTTAGTATGCAAGGCATTAAAACACTTGAATTTGGACGCCAGAAAGTACACGAACACTCCTAAGAATCTTAAAAGCATTAACTACGATAGTGTGAAACAGTTCCTCACAAGGGTTCTTTGAATAAAAGCATCTTTGAACAAAATTAATGCAAGAGCAAGTTAGGTAGTTCAGCAACACAATTAGAATACCACTTACGGGGGGTGAGCCAGAGAACTACTTCTAACAGATTGTGAGTTCGTGTTAAAGCGGCAAACCTTTTGCAAACTCCGTTCTCTAAGCTTACTAAAAGCCCACAATACGATACCAGTCGAACGTTGTTCCAGGAAACGCACCATCATGCGCACGGACAACTTCGCAAAGTCGTTCCCGAGTTCGGAAACCACACTTGCCGGTAAGGCAGACATAGTCCCTTTCCTGTTCACTTTATGACAACTGCAGAAGCGGCTGTAATCTTCACCACATCAGCAATCCCCGTACCATCTTGCTGCGTACGGACCTCCACACCAACATCACCATTTCGTGCGTGACTTCCGCCGAAATTGCTCAGCCGCGGTGGAGTAGCCGAGCGGTCTAAGGCGCCTCGCTACGGAACGGTCGGTTGCTCGCCGTCGGAGGTTCGAGTCCTCCCTGCGACATGTGTGTGTGTGTGTGTGTGTGTGTGTGTGTGTGTGTGTGTGTGTGTGTGTGTGTGTGTGTTGTCCTTAGGTTAGTTTACCTTAGTTTAAGTAGTTTGTAAGCTACGGACTGATGACCACGCAGTTTGGTCCGATAGATTTACAAACATTTGAACATTTTATTCGCCATACCACACCCTGCCTACGGATCACTGTGCTCTGTGCCGTGATTCGTCGCTTCACACAATGTTTATCCACTATTCAACCGTCCAATGTTTATGCTCCTCACTCCAAACGAGGTATCATTTGGCATTGACCTGTATTATGGGCAGCTGCCCGACCATGAAATCAGTTTTTCACACCTCCCGCCTAACTGTCATAGGACTTGGAGTGGATCCTGATTGAGTATGGAATTTCTGCATGATGTTCTGCATGTAACAGTGTACGGTTTTCTTCAACAGTCGTCAGTTTGTCAGTCAACAAAAGAGGTCGGCCTGTACGCTTTCGTGCTGTTCGTGTATATTCACGTTTCCAGTTGGCTATCACATCATAAATAGTCGCCATATGGATGTTTAGGAGTGTGGAAATATCGTGTACAGACATTTGATACAAGTGCGAGCCAATCACCTGACCGAGTCCGAAGTCCACGAGTACCACGGAGCGTCCCATTGTGCTCTCTCCTGATGTCTAATGATTACTGAGGACGCTCATGTGAAGTACCTCTCAGTAGGTGACAGCACAATGCACATGATATTGAAAAGGTATCAATTTGGACGTGTGTGTACCTTACAGTGTATGTGTGGCTGTACAAAGTGTATATGAAAAGTACGGTGAATGGTCCCACGTTTTACAAACCGCGCTGGTGATAATAAGAGCCCACGCATACTTATTGAAGAACATATCTACAAGTTCTCCTTCTCGTGCAAGCACTGCAGTGAAGCGGTGGTAATCGCTGTGACCCAAACTAACAGGGTCAGTGTGGGAACTTCTGTCATTGCAACATGGGCTAAGAGGACAAAGGCGTAATCATCAGGTTTACGAGGGAGTTTTGAAACGGCTGCTGCAATGCATCCAGCGTTTTCGACCAGAATTGTACCGGAGTGCACAGTGGAATTACCTGCGCGACAATGTCCGTGCGCACCTCCGATCCGCGCGCTCAACTTTCTCGCTAGACGCACGCTAACTGCGCTTCCACACCCTCCTTATTCTCCATATTTAGTGCCGGTAGACTTATTTCTTAAATTAGCCTTGAAAGGCTTACGCGTGACCTCAGAGCTTCGAGCGATTCCACAAGAAGCGTTTGCTGACAGTTTCCAACAGCTGTACAACCGATGTCAGAGACTTATTCTAGCCAATGGCGATTACTTTGAAGGCTAGCAAAGGTATGTTTTTGTAATTCTTGTTTCGTATATTTCCTGAGATCATTCACCGAACTTTAGAGACGCACCTTGTACTTTAAAGACATTAAGATTTCCCTTTTACTATATTTTGACAAGTTTCCTGTAACTGAGTGTTGAAGTTGCAGAGAATAAGACTTTCTGCTTTCAGACTTGTTAGTCCATTTTCAAATCAATCAAGCTATGCTAAAGTCTCTACCTAAATGGCCTCTGTGTATTAAAGCATTGAAACTAGATTCCTAATTGTGGTGAAACGGGTTTGTTGTAATTTAGGTGTTTAAAAGTCCAGTCTCGTGAAATTGGATTTATGTCAGAGTGCTGTTCTACAAAACTGTGACTGATAATTAAATAACTCGTTCAATAATACTGTACTTTTGAAGCTTTGACAAGCTATGACAGTTTATTTTTTGTTTGGAAAATGGGCGCGCCGTCCGCGGTGGCCGAGGGGTCCGAGGCGCTCCAGTCACGGTCTGCACGGCCACTATGGCCGGGGTTTCGAATCCCCCCCCCTCGGGCATGGATATTTGTGCCGTCCTTAGAATAAGCTAGTTGATAAGTAGTTTGTAAGTTTAGGGACTGATGACCCCGTATTTAAGTCCCATAAGCTATACAATCATTTGAACAATTTTTGAAATGGGCGAACATTCTACTCGATACCGAATGCCAATACACCACGAGCTATAGTAATTCAACTGCAAGAAAGTAACATGTTTTTATGAGTTTTAACCTTACTACGAGACTACCTCCACTGTTTGGTAGGCTAGCCACCATATTTAAGACATGTTACCGCTGCGACTCTCTACACACAACTAACCACTGTGAACTGCTACTGCTGCTACAGGATTTTCTTTTGTTACAAGTTATGTAACTTAAACATTAAATATAACCCTAGGACGCCCAAGACAATTTTTTTTAACATGGATGTCAAAAGGGTTGGGGGGGGGGCAGTTTCGGCGAGCCTACAGGTATTAAATAAGTTTGCTGTCAAAAATTTACAACTTTCAATATGATTTATGTACTTTAACTATGGCATCGATATATAAATGTTGTTAATTGACATAAATATTGGATGAGTCAATAATAAATTGACATATTACAATAAAAAATTCAAATGTGTTCATATACAACAGACTACTCTGAGTCCTAAACTTCAAGACAAGTGACACACTTCACAATTTGTTTCTGAATGTGTGCTACACACATGATCATGACATTGTGCACAATACTGTTTTGGTTTATTTAGATTGTTGCACTTCTGCTTCTTTGTTTAAGCTTCTCTTACACAAACATGGCACCGATCTTCCCTGCAGGTGGCTGACGTGCTTCTGTTGTCACTACTTTTATTTCCTTTTGTAGAATATTGCCCATTGACTGAACAATTTGTTTAGATAAACCGCTTGCATTGGTACTTCTTTCTGCTATTTGCGATTTCATTAGTTCCTTCCCAGCTTGTTGTTTCTTTTCATTCCATCTTGGTTGTTTTTGGATAAATATGTTGGTTGCATTGATAGCATAAATGTCGACGAGAGAGTATAATACAGATAGAGGGCATCTCTTTGTTCCCCTCTTGCTGGTGTCCAGACGCGCTATTTGAATGTTCAAATCTTTGTAAAGCTTATGGGACTCAACTGCAGGGTCATCAGTCCCTACATTTACAAACTACTTATGAACCAATTTATACTAAAGACGACACAAATATCCATGCCCGATAGAGGATTCGAACCTCCGACGCGGGAGGCCTCGAAATCCGCAACGTGGCGCTCCAGACCGCTCGGCTACTCTCGCGCGGCGCGCCATTTGATCAATAATATCAAAAAATGTTCAAATGTTTGTATAGCTTATGGGACGTAACTATGGGGTCATCAGTCCCTAAACTTACAAACTAATTATGAACTAGCTAACACTAAGGACGGCACAAATATCTATGCCCGAGTTGGGATTCGAACCCCCGACCGCAGTGGGGCCGTGCAGACCGTGACTGGCGCGCCGCAGTTCAATGGTATCAATTCCACCGCTAGTGGAATTATAATATGCATTCATATCGGTTTTATTCTTCTCTCCACGCTATACTACGATGTGCGAGGCCGTACCCCGTTGGGGGTTCGAATCCCTCCTCGGACATGGATGTTTGTGCCGTCTTTAGTATAAGGTAGTTCATAAGTAGTTTAGGGACTGATGACCCCGCACTTGAGTCCCTTAAGCTTGACAAACATTTGAACATTATTTTCTATTCCAACAGTGCTTTTATCTTGGTGCATTGTTTATAACATCAGTAAGTATTTACTTTGTTTCGTTTTCACTATGTAGGAGGTCTGCCTGTTGATGTGTCTGTAAACAAGAACATTGATGATTTAACGTTTTCTACATTATGTCTGGAATATGCTTCCTCTTTGACTGGAGAGTTCCTACTGTAGTAAGTTTGTAGTCCTGGTATAAGTCTTCCGCCAAATCCACCGATGTGTACTATCGGTCTGTAGTAATATTTCGACCAGTAGTTTTCACAGGCGCTGCCAGACGATAGCTACTGAACTCCGTTCTTCTTTCGACAAATTCTGTAGTTTACCTGCCTAGTTCCACCAAGGTATATATGGAATATGTAATAAGTTCGGATTAACGCCGACTGCGTAGCGTCTCTGCTGTGCCTTTATTGGGACATGCGAGGTACAAGATGCGGACATAACCTTAATGATTGCATATCCTTTTGATTCGAGAAAACATATTCGATCGTCATTGCGATTCCTTGTTTAGCAAAGTATTTGCCCGTATATAGTGACTGCCCTATTCTCCATTTATCAGCTTTGTGTCTTCCTCGATACCTTGGTGGAACTTTCCGAAGATCAGGACATAAGTAATATTGAAGCGTAACACACTTCATTTCTTTATCTTACAACAAAACCTTCAAATAGGGCTGGACAAATGATACTCGCGTTCGAACATGTTCGGGATTTCCCGATACAGCACAGAACTCGATACAGTATCGAACTGTTCGAACACTCAGATAATAAATTACTCGCGCTGCGTATCTGAAAACGATACGCGGGAAATTTTGAAGTTTCCGAGCTATCGATTTCATAGGGAGTACAAGTATATGTAAAAGAAGGACATAACTATGAAAAGCTGTATTTATTATTATTATTATTATTATTATTATTATTATTATTTTGTGTGTAAACAGTGCATAAGTGACCTGTCTGGTACCACTGCAAGATATGATCCATTGATAAACAAAATATCTGCTACTATAACAGAATTACTGCAACACATTACAGAAGGCTAACATTCAAAGGAAAAAAAAATGTGAATCCTTCACAAGTAGAAATTACATTTAATGTGATTATAAGAGATAGGTTGCAAATGACCATTCCAGTCCCTGTTCATACGGTACAGTAACAGAGAAAAATGTTACCATATTTTAATCGCCTTGAAAATCAGATTAAAAGAGATGGAATAGGGTAAACATTAGAAATTTAATCCCAATAACGGAAACTAGTCATATAAAAATAAACTTTAATTGCGACCACGGAATAAATAGTGCACATGCTACTGTGTACGTAGTTCCAACAGACGTCGCTAGATCGCAGCACCAGAATTTGAAATCGCGATTCCTATCGTTTACTTATAGCCTATATTCGTTACTGTTTTTACTTGTGACCTACGCCCTAGAAGCTACTATAGTCGTAATTTCACACTTATTAATCCCCATAGTACATTAATGACACCCTATCTTCGTTATAAAACGTACACTCCACAGAACAGAAAAGATTTATGAATACCATCGTTGTAAATCGTGGAAATAGCGTCGTGATCGTATGTTCGAACATTTCCCGAGTTTTCCCGAAGTGTGACGTAAATTGTTCTAACAGTTCGAGTCATGTCGAGCTCAACCTTCAGATGACAGACACTCATATCGCTACCAAGCGCTGTATATCGGTGGAGTATCAACCGAAACTTCTGTATAATTCGTGATATGTGCTGTCGTGCAGGACAACGTGCGTAAAAAGGAAATAATATGTAACCCTGTTCTACGGAGCACAGGAAAAGCGTATCCGTTGGGGTTTGCCGCGCTAAACTCCCGTGGGGTAGTTGATAAAGCGTTACGAGGGTCCTCGGTTCAAACCCTGATAGCGCGAATATATATATATATATATTAATGCATGACGTTGCAAATCGTTTTACTTCGACAAACGTACACCAAGTTTTACATGTGACACATGTTCCTGAAATATGAAAGTAAAAGGACTGTTCGGATTCCATAGCACTGTGTAATTGGCAGTTTGCTACTGCTCCGTTTTATTTGAAAGTAGCAAACCTGTAGAGTATACTCGTAGAAGAAAGAAACAATTGCACCATACGTGTGGAAGTACTAAAGTAATAATAATAATAATAATAATAATAATAATAATAATAATAATAATAATAGCCTAGTAGACAGGCAGTACCGCCGTTCAGCGGATGTGCGTGTTGTGGCTGGAGTGCCGTGTGTTTGCCCACGCCATCAAGTGGGGCTGACGTTGCTGTCCAGTCCGCACGCTACTGCTACTGCTGACAGTGCTGTTTTGCGAAGTGAAACCGTGGAACGTATAGTCATTCTCTTTTAACAATTTTCAACGTACAGCAGTTGAAATAAAATAGGCTTTAGGCCGGCCTTGAACCCACGACCCTCTGTTCGATGATCTAACGCTCTAACTATCGTACGGTAGTGCAATGTAACAATCTCTCACAGTTATGATTTTCTTCTACTCCGTAGGTTAGATGTTATTACTATAGTTTAGGCACGTTCTCCTGAACGGCAGCAGTTAGCACGAATTACATAGAAGTTGCGGCTGATACTATATCGATAATCAACGTTTGGTACCGATCTGAGAGTCTGACATCGGAAGGTTTGGGTATTAGTAACACGGTTTTCGTTTATGACATACGTAAACTTTAGATATTTTGCGCGGGCTTATAACGGTAGTTATCGCGAAAGACAGAATCATATCGCATTGTAGAATCATTTGGGTTGGTATGAATTCAACATGGTTTGTGTAAGCATTTAAGATAAACAGTTCTCGGTTATTTGCAAGCCGCCAAGCGAGAGGTGTGGTGTGCGATCTAACGCTGGAATTATAGCTGGACTCGTTTGCAAATTCACGGGTGGATGTTCTTCTGGATTGTTTCTGATATCGTATTTGTGAGTAGCAGAAATGCTTGTTAATTTTATATGCTGCTAGAACTTTGCTCTCTCTGTGTAATGCATACTTTGAAGGACTGTACGTGTTTGGTTGCACGATCGGTAAGTCAAGTGTCGTTCTGCTATTGCTGGTAACATTTTGGTGTTGGAGATAGATTTTGGGTTGATGTTAGTGTCATGATGGAGATGTTGTTTCAACGTGTGAGAAAACTTGGTTGCAAGTTGATCCATGCTAGCGAAACGATTGTGCTCCTCTGCCAAAATCTTCGCTTATTTGTAGCTTGTCATACGAGAACTGTGTAGCTTGATCTAACCGATAATTAATTTTAGTTTGTAGGTATACAGAGAATTGAGGCTGATTGATTTCATACTGGTTTTGTAATTCTGTATCTAAACCAACGTTGTGCATTACAGACGCATATGGATAGGGGTTTGACGTATTGCAAAAAAGATCACATTGGAATAATTTTTATCGTTTTATCAATTTTCTATACTAGTTTCTTTAATAGCTACATCACCAATTAGCACTCATCCAATTATGTACATATAATTTATTGTTAGGTATATTTTCCTCACATAAGTGTTCATAACAACTGACTACTAACGTATTGTTTACTTACTGCACGCGTTTAATACCGATAAATACTGTGGTACTGAATATGTGAGCTGTTTTCTATGCCTTAAGTCAGGGAAATGTGTGTAATGAGCAGAGGATGGAGACAGTGGGAATATTTAGAGTTTGAAATGTTGCGAATGTATTACGAGACCAAGCAGAAACATGCTTTCAAACTGAAACTTGCGTGGATCAATCAACCACCTGGAATGACGGAAACGTAGTGAAATACTCAGGATGGTCGGGATCTACGTCTGTGGAGACAAAAGTATAAGGACTACAGAACATCTATTGTTGCATAAGGGAGAATTCGAATAGTATAACGTCATCAGACGTTTATGAACTAAATGTTTAGTGTTCGCTAGCATGGACTGTAACGTAGGCGACATGATACTGGAGAAAAAAAAACTATTTCTAATAGAAAGAAAACTGTTTCTAATAGTTACCGCATCAAATTACACTTAGAGCAGTAGATATCCACACTGGAATGACTTTTAACACGTCTCCGAATGAGATAACGTTCCATTCTCGGTCCTGTCTACATATGTTATACATAATGGATACATTCTAAAAGTGTTATATTGTCAAGTGATTGTGAGAAAAAACAACATTTGCCTTTTCTAACTGAATTTACTTTCGGAATTCTTTACTGTATGTGGAATGAGATATCTAATGTAGTGTATTTCCTTCTAAAAGAGAAAGAAAGATATCTACTCTTCTGAAATGCTGGTAACTTTACTTTAAAGGAGTTACAATGGAATAGGAGAAGCATAGTAGCAAAACAGAAACATTGGGTCAATGGTACACGAAATCGGGTAGGGTCACAGAGAATCGGTGCGTTACATTCAGGAACTCCAATTCGCAATTTCACCTTTCGAAAGATATAGTACAAAAGCAATCACAATTAGATACGCTAGTGATACAGTTATGAGGAACAAGTAGTGGTTAGTTAATGCGAGAGGAAATGTCGTCGCATGAGTTGGAATCGAAATAGAAAGATGCATTGTATACTAGTACAAAGCTGAATGTTAAAAAAATACTTGGATGAGTTGGGTGGGTCGAAGTTATATTTTCTAAGGTATAATGTTCGCTGTCTCGAGTGCTGGGTTGAGCGCGAAAGCGGTGAGTTGGAAATCTTACAGGAAGAGAGAACGGTGAAAAAAATTATTGATGCAGGAGAATTGCCTTGGTTGGAACCGAAGGCATACGTTAACTGTAATTACTGCAGCAGGGAAAGAGTAAATATTTTAGTCACAAATAGATGTGTCCAGCAAAGGATGCCTGTACGTTTATGTTTGACTCATACTCCTGGGTACGTGATTGCTTTTCTTTCATGTTGTAGAAACTCGCATTTTCAAGTATGAGTGGGTTTGCGATGGAGAATTTACTTGAACAAAAAGGATCACCAATACACGTTATGTTCTTTGATAGAGTGCAAAGTCCGATTTGTATCGAGAAATGTGACTCAAACTGGATTAGTATCTAACATAGGGAAGCGTAAAAGGGTGAGAAGAATGCGGCGATCTTTCGCACTCTCGACTACCAGGTAACTTGCCTCAAAGGTAAAATTTACATTCGCGTAGGCGAATGACAATGGTCCAGATACCAACGTTGGAACATGGGTTACAGTACACTAAATCGGTTATGGGTGGGGTAAAAGAGAATCTGTATGTTACATTTAGGAACACTAATCTACAAATGTTCGTAGATCTATGCGTTGAACTACTGTGGTTATCAGTTCCTACGCTTACGAACTACTTCAACTAAACTGAAGACAACACACACACCCATGCCCTAGAGAGGAATCGTACCTCCTACGGCAGGCTGTTCCACCTCGCGTGCTCTCCCGCGAGCTAGGGAGAGCTCCCCTGCGCCGGCCGCGGTGGCCGAGGGGTCTGCACGGCCACTACGGTCGGGGGTTCGATTCCCCCTCGGGCATGGATATTTGTGCCGTCCTTACTGTTAGCTAGTTCATAAGTAGTTTGTAAGCTTAGAGACTGATGACCCCGTAGTTAAGTCCCATAAGTTCTACAAACATTTGAACATTTTTTTTTGCTCCCCTGCTCGCAGGGCGCCGCTACTGCGGCCGTCAGGTGCTGGCGAATGCGGCACCACACACGGCTGAGGCTGCGCCGAGCGAGTGTGCAGGCGAGGCAGCTGGCTGCCCCAGAGCTCCTAAATACCCAGCCTGAATCGTCCGCCATGTTTTCTCCAATATGGTTGGAATCGCGCTGCACTAACAGCGTAGAGGCGCATGCCCTGCCATGCGATTTCGCACGATTTCGCAAAAACTAATCGGTAGAAACATTTAATTTTTCCGGTACTTAAATCTTTATATGTCAGCATTGTGACAAAATGCTCGTCATTTCTTTAATAGTCATAGCTTCGATATAAGAGACTGCGAAAACTTAGGAAAAGTTTGCAGTAAAAAATAGAGACTGCTATTATATTACGTTTGGTGCTTGTTGCACCATATATTGCTGCGGATGAAACTTTCCTAACGGATTGAATTTTATTTTCGACTTAGGAGGACACCTTTACCTTTCACCGCTAAACATTATTTTATTTAGCGCACTCATTTCCGATGGCGATAAGGCCAGAATGAATCATTCCGTATCTCATATACGGTTAGAGGTATCAAAAATGATAACATGCAAAGAGGGGAATCAAAAATGTTTGTAAATCTATCGGATCAACCTGCGTGGTCATCAGTCCGTAGCTTACAAACTACTTATACCAAGGTAAACTAACCTAAAGACAAACACACACACCCATGCCCCAGGGAGGACTGCGAGCAACCGCGCTTTAGACCGCTCGGCTACTCCACCGCGGCAAGAGGACAATATTTTGCCACATGGTTACTACGCAAAACTTCATTAATTGTCGCGTAATTCAAGGTAATACATAGTTGCAGAATGAAAAAGAGTAAAGGTCGTGTTTTATTATTCGAATTGCAGATATTCCTCCGTCATTCACAAATATTTATTTCTTTGCTTCTTGTCCATTGTGTTTCAGAGCTACTACTCACTTTCCGAAACCTAATAAGAGTTACATTTCCTTCAGTTTAAAGCCAGCAGTTACAGAACGGAAGTTACTAGATCTATTGTGGATTTTATGTGAGAATACTTGAAAATGACAGATAACAAGGATCTCTTCACTAGCTAATGAACTGACTTATTTTCATTTCCTCACAAAATAAAGCACTCTGTATTGAAATATTTAGAATATCCTTTTCATATAACTGAAAAATTGAAATTGCATATTACATAGAGATACAGCACTTTTGTAAAGTGCAACTATTAAATTTAATTGGTTAAAAGAAGTCAGTACCAGTATCTTCAAGTATGGATGTTATTCAGTACCAACATGTGCCTAATTATTATGAGCTCTAATACTGAAGACGTGTTACTACTAGACGGGCGGGCGGATCCCAACGTGTCATATTTAACTGACATTATCTCAAGTATTACGTGTCTCACAGAGTTTCTGTTTGGAGAGGACGAAAGTGTGATGTATTTTGAATAATTCATCCGCTTAATGTGTTCACCTAACTTCAAGAGAAAAAAAGTTCCTCGCATGTCGAAAACTCCGTAACGTTGTCAGAAAGTGCATGGTCGTAAACTAACAGTATATGCTGTTTATAAATTATTACCATAAATAAAACTAAAATGAAAATGTAGTGTAGTTCTTATCGAACACATTGATGAAATGTAAACGAAGGCTTCCGCGGCCGTTGTCATTGTATATAAAACTCTTCTGGGTTTTGGACCGCATCGTCAAAATATCAAACACTTCACCGACGTTTCGGCCACTATTGCAAGTGGCCATCTTCTGGGTGTAACACCCAGAAGATGGCCACTTGCAATAGTGGCCGAAACGTCGGTGAAGTGTTTGATATTTTGACGATGCGGTCCAAAACCCAGAAGAGTTTTATATACATTGATGAAAGTTTCACATTGATACAGTCAGTAGTTTGCGAGTGTGAGCTAGTTGAATGAAACGCGAGGTAACGCATGAGCTTCGTCCGGAACGTGGTACAGTAACTCCTACAGCTTGGGGAAAAATGGCGGATAGTTCAGCTCGGGTCTATAAGAGCCTTAAGCTGCCCTTTGAAATCACAAGAAACTGCAGCCGTGCTGCAATTCCCGCTACGGGGAGAACTGTTTCTGAAATAGCTAGCCTACAACTGAGAATGCCATTTTTCTCCATGAAAATGCGGGACACGTGACACTTGGTCTATGCTCATCTATGATTTTTCTTTATTATAATTAATGTAAACGCTACGTGATCGTAAATGTCAACGGTCTGATTCCATGACTGGAATTTAGTAAAGCGTTTTATGGTGGCATTATTTTACATTTTTAAATGTCTGTGTCATATAACCAAGGTGGAGTATTTATTATGAATTGTATAACGAATATTTCCATTATTAGTTAATGAAGATGTCATTAATTTTATAAGTTGTTGCTAGAGTAGAAGAAGAGATGATTGATTTATGACGCTAAATGTGGTAATATTAATTTTACTATGAACTGTATTCGAAAAGAATGTTTTTAATTTAAGTTCAAGAAACTGTTACTTTTGCCTTTAGGCATAATAGCTTACTTTCGGCAAATCAGTAACACCATCATAATCAATTCCCAATAACTACCAGATGATGTACTTCAACGATAACTGAACGACAAAGATAACTCCCAATAACTAGACTTACCTGCCTGTCATGAATTTTCACGTACAGTAACTCGCTAAACGGTGGCAATAATAAGTGGTATAACGGCCGATTCAGAATTAATTACAAGAAACTGCACAAATACTAAGGCTTTTAATGTAGGGAGACAGTGCTAGAAAATACGGAACATATTTGCTTCCTCACAAAAACTGTGGGACACACAAGCAAAGAAAGGGGCTGTAGGTTTTTTTCTCTTTTTAAATCGGATTCAATAGGTCAGAATTAGTAATTAAGACAATAAAAATATAACACCATGAGACGACTATGCGAAAGTGGCAATTAAAATTAAATGGTGGGTATTGTTTGTAGAACTAAAAAAATATTTTTTGACTTTGTCTTTTACAAACTTTTTGCGGCGCAGATGAACAGATATCAGGTGTTATCTTCCTTGCTGCAGCGATGCGCAGGATACTCTTCATTGTTCATTGTAGGGTCCTCGAGCAAAAACATTTCCTTGTTGTTTATTCTTTCCACTGCAGAGAATAACTACTAGCTACAGTTCATTGCGCTGCGTGGGCTGGCTCTAAAGTAGCTGGCACAGGGCTTTCGCTACTAGACATTTTTGTTGCTGTCACAATTACACATTAGCGAGAAGTAAACGAAGGCGTCTGTTTACTTTTGGCCGCCGAGTCATGTGCGTCACGTCAGCTTCACCCACCACAGTAGCTCCGAGCTGCGGTAGTGAGAGCTCGTGTGCGCTCCTGCTCGTGGAGCAGCCTGTTGGAACAGCCTGTCCTATAGGGAGCAACCGCGCGCTACGTAGCAAGGCGCCTTAGAGCGCTTGGCCATTCCACCGCGGCCTTCCATTAAAGTGGACGACGACTTCCAAACTTGATTCGTGCATTGGATCTGTAGTTCCGAGTAAATAGCTCTATGCGTTATTCGTTTTATGATAACAGCTACTGCTGCACTGGGGTCAAAGTTTACCACTCTGATGCTTGACAAAATGTTCGAATGTTACTAACGTTATGGGACCTAACTGCAATGGTCATCGGTCCCTAAACATACAAACTACTTCAACTCACCCAAGGACAAACGCACAGCCATAACCGAGGAGGATTGGAACCTCCGACGGCGGACGGCACGCGCACCGCATCAAGTCCCCTTAGCCCGCACGGCGGTTCCGCCGAGGCAGTGCTTGATATTTACTGCAATGTGGAGTTCCTGCCGATCTGGAATAGCTCTTTTTCCATAGTAAACTGGAAGAAACCGGAAAAAACGCTATACAACATGAAAAAAGATGTGCTGTGAGAAAGTGTTCAAATGTTTGTATAGCTTATGGGACTTAACTACGGGGCCATCAGTCCCTAAACTTACAAACTAATTATCAACTAGCTTATCCTAAGGACGGCACAAACACCCATGCCCGAGGGAGGAGTCGAACCCTCGACCGTAGCGACCGTGCAGACCTTGACTGGCGCGTCGCAGACCGCTCGGCCACTGCGGCCGGCTGCACATTTGAACACAATCACACACCTACACGTACACTCAAGACACACACACACACACACACACACACACACACACACACACAAAGACAGAGACAGAGACAGAGAGAGAGAGAGAGAGAGAGAGAGAGAGAGAGAGAGAGAGAGAGAGAGAGAGAGAGAGGGAGGGAGGTAGTGAGAAAGAGAGAGAAACTCCCCTGCATACACGCTATCGCATCTCGTTGTCACTTTCACTAATGCCGGTGAATCGCCAAATTATTGGTTTATTGCGATTTAATGCACGTGTATAGTTTCCAATCTCTTGTCCCGAAATAAAATTCAAAATAAAAATAAGATAAAAAAAAAAAATCCGTAGGAGGTGCCAGAATTGCGTTCCGTCACGTACAAGCCGAAATTAAACTCTGCTAAGGATATTACTAGGCACAGCATTCTCTTATCGCATCTAATTCGTTCTCTCTTCTACGCTGTCACGACGGAATTTAATTTATGGGGGGCTATACGTGCGACAGCGTAGCCAGTCGCGCCGTCAGCGTTTTATCTCGCTCCGGAACATCAGCTTTAATCTGGCCGCAGACACGTTGAAGTGGCGGTGATACGGCAGGACGCCCGAAATTCGTGAGGGTGTCTGTGTGCGAACGAATTACTTCCTTATTGAATTTGATGTTCACTGTGTCTTTTCACTAACTCTTCAAGTTCCACTTTTCGCATATTCTGTTCAAAGTTTGTGTCACCGTATGCCTACTCTTCTAAAACCAGGGGAAAATTTCACCGTCCGTTGCAAGAGCACTTCGTTCCAAATGTAACTCTATAGAATTCTGAGGCATCTTACCAAGTATCAAAAGACGACTAATTAACGGTTGGTAGCAACAAATTAACGAATCGCTATCTAAATTTTCATTTCGGACTGAACGAATGGGCAGAAGATAGTGGAAACCCACAAGGGCATCATTTTAATTTTTTGCGTTTTTTGTGTTTAACTGAGGTAAAAAGTCAAATAACATTACACTATCTATACAGTAAGAAGATCATTATAGCTATAGAAACACAAGAGCTTATCAGCAACTGTTCCATAGCAAATAACGTCATTTGTCCAATTTTTACTACATTGATGGAAAACACTCCTTTAATACATATTGGAAATATAAAAATATTTATGTTAAAATAAACATAGCAGTCCGGCGCAAAACCAACATTGATCCTAATGTATAACAACCAGAGAAAAACATAACATAAAAAGGCAGGTGTCATAACACAGTCCTTCCAACACAAAACTTTCTTTAATTATATACCAACCAACATTTATAGTGACCTTATCAATGATGGACAACTTTACTTCCATTATAAACGTAATAGCTTAGAAATTGCACAACATAATATACTGTTTAAAATACATCATCTTATGCAATTATGCTTTATTCTTAGTTATGCAATCATCGGATAATATAGTTTAGATATTCATAATGTAATATGCTCTTATTTCTTAGACACTCTCATGCAGCAATTTTTGGCAATTCTGTATCTAAGTCGAGTACGTTCATAGACTGGAACTCATGAGCTTTGAGACAATCAAGGTCGATGTGTATTGAGATGTAATCCGCCGAGAATTGTCTCCTTCGAATGTGCCAGGTACGCTCAACCACTAGTGTACACAGAATAATCGATGTCCAACGATGCAATGTTTACATATAGGCCTGACGTGGTCACAGCATGGATTATAAACAGTGAAAAAGGGTTCGCTATGAACATAAGTTCTGTTAACATTTTCAAATTTAGTTTCAACTAAAACTAAGATCGTAATGTTGTTTCATATTAAATTTACTACCTTTTTTTAATTTCTTCTATTTTATTCGGTGGTTATCTAACGCGTAGCTACCATTATGTGTCTTTTCCTATCGTACCGGTTTAATTGCTGCCTCACGCTGTCGTACGCAGTTATTCAAATTTAAACTCGCGCCAACCATCACTTCCATCGTCTGGTAAACCATCCAGGTATCGTCGTGTTAATAATGAAATTATCTACATTTCAAGCTTAATAATACAATGAACCTCGATGAGATTAATTTATTTCTTCACGCTTACTTGTCTGCACCTAGCAATCTACCACTATTGTTTGGCAAAATGAGATAAAACCTTAATAACGCGTTTTATTTACCCTATCCGTTCTTCACTGTAACTCAATTTGATATTAAATGAATGGGAAAATGAAAGAATTATTGGAAACCTAGACGCACCGAGATGTATATAAAATAATCGCACTGACGTGTTTTACGGCCCACTTTAGATTTGTAGTTTTATAAGTTTTTGCAAACATTTTGGACAAAAAATAATATAAACAATAAAAATTAATTAATAAGATCGTCTGAAACCCTTTTAGGGAAAAAAAATAGGTAGTGGCGGGTTTTAACCTCTGACCTTCAGCGTCACAGTCCAACGCATTGCCCACTGCGGTACAGCCAACACTAAGAAATTGCATTCTTAAATTTCATACTATTCATGGCCGTTGTTAACTGATGCTAATATGGCATTTGTAGACACTAGATTATCATGTATCGTACGAAGAATGACGTGCTTTTAAATGAAAACGTGTAAGTTAAAATAAGAAAATCATCAAATACGCAACGCAAGATGGCGTATGCCAGAGATAGTTCTGGGCGATGAATGTCACGTAACATCTGCGGTCGGCTGGTTTTCGTTAATTCAGTGGAGGGTGTCAAAACTCTGTTATTTTTGCAAATATCTCTCAAACGATACGGGATATGAAAAAAAACATAAGGGAACAAAGCTGTAGAGAATCTTCTCCTCTACAAATTCGGTTATTCTATTTTAGCGTCATATGAACGGTTTATATGCAAATAAAATCTCATTGCAATGGGCCTTTTTTGGTATTACTAACGTATTTCTTGTCCGAAATATTTGAAGAAGCGAGGTTCCTGTCTCTGGTAGCCAAAAAACGCATTTTATGCAGAAAATTAGTTACTTCAAAGCTAGTGGATTTGCTTACACCCTTGTTTGTCCTTTTCCTGCATAAATATGAGGCCAGATGATTTACCGACTCTGGGACGTGCGAAGTTTAATTTCCCTTGAGATAAGGAACATTCTGTCCACCTGCTACCCTGCCCATCTCTCTCCTATCTCCACAGCCCTTCTGCTCTTCCTCCCTTTATACTCCGTCTCTGTCCAACTTTCATAATTCTGGACGTAGCTATTCCGAATTGCTTTATATTTTGTGGTAACTGTGGCGAGTGACCAGAAATTTACTTTTACCGAAAAGTAAGCGAAATAATGAAGCAAATAACGTCACTTACACTTCATTAAATCGGTGTCATCGTGTCTACTGTTGACAGTATCATTGACAATGCAGTTCTGATGCTGTAGTTGTTCGGTATGTGTGTATTGTTGCAGGGAAAAAAATCGTCAACGTTCCTAGGACGCGAATTTTATTTTCGCTTGTCATTTATCCCGTAGCATCTAATCGATAATCAGAAGTGGGTAGCTTTTCAACTTTCCCATCATTATTGGGATTCTAATACATTATAGAGAAGGTAACGTCAGAGTAATATATAAGAAAGCATCTACTTTCTATTGTCACTCCTAATACCTTCGTACACTCATAATTCTTAGTTGTTCGCGCCTCGTACGGAGTACCTCACGAACTATTTAACTTTCATGATCTCCTTCCATAATTAAAATTAAATATAGTTACTACAGTTTTCGTAGTCGTTTATTAATATTATGCCGCGGCGGAGTGGCCAAGCGGATTGAGGCGCTATGCTTCGATGCGAGAGGTCGCTCCCAGTCAGGGGTTCGAATCCCCTCTCGGGCATGGATATTTCATCTACATCTACATAGATACTCTGCAAATCACATTTAAGTGCCTGGCAGAGGGTTCATTAACCACTTTCATAACTTTTCTCTACCGTTCCATTCTCTAATAGCGCGCGGGAAAAAAGAACACCTAAATCGTTCCGTTTTCGATCTGATTTATCTTACTTTATTGGGATGGTCATGTCTCCCTAAGTAGGTGGGTGCTAGCAAAATATTTTCACATTTAGAACTAAAAGTCGGTGATTGAAACTTCGCAAACAGATCACGCCGCAATGAATAACGTCTTTCTTTTAATGATTTCCACCCCAATTCGTGCAACATTTCCGTGACGCTTTCTCCCCCGTAACGCGATAAAACAAAGCGAGCTGGCCTTCTCTGAACCTTCTCAATATCTTCCGTCAGTCCCACCTGGTGAGGGTCCCACAAGGGGCAACAGTACTCCAAGAGAGGCCGCACAAGTGTGATGTAGGCAGTCTCTTTGGTGGAGCTGGTGCATCTTCTAAGCGTTCTGCCAATGAAACGTAGCCTTTGGTTCGCCTTCCCCACAATATTTTCTATGTGTTCTCTCCAGTCAAAGTTGTTCGTAATTGTAACTCCTAGGTATTTGGTAGAATTTACGACCTTAAGGTTTGACTGATTTATCGCGTAATTGAAGTTCAGCGGATTTCTTTTAGTGGTCATGTGTATTACTTCACACTTTTCTTTATTTAGTGTCAATTGCCAATTTTCGCACCAAGTAGAAATTTTGTCTAAATCGCTTTGCAGTTGCTTTTGATCCTCTGTTGACTTCACTGACCGATAAACGACAGCATCATCCGCGAACAGTCTAAGGGAGCTATTCAGATTATCTCCTAAATCGTTTATAAACACGAGGAAGAGTAGGGGACCTATAACGCTTCCCTGTGGAACGCCAGATATCACTTCTGTTTTACTCTATTACTTACCGTCAATTACAACGAACTGTGTCCTTTCTGATAGGAAATCGTGAATCCAATCGCACAATTGGGGAGATGTTCCATAAGCACGCAATTTCATTAGAAGCCGCTTGTGGGGTACAGTATCAAAAGCCTTCCGGAAATCCAGAAATATGGAATCGATTTGAGATCCCTTGTCGATGGCACTTAACACTTCATGTGAATAAAGGGCAAGCTGTGTTTTGCAAGAGCGATACTTTCTGAATCCGTGCTGACTATTGGTTAATAGGTCGTTCTCTTCGAGGTAGTACATAATATTCGAACAAAGTATATGTTCCAAAATCCTACTGCAAATCGACGTCAATGAGATAGGCCTGTAATTTTGGGGATCACTCCTATTGCCTTTCTTGAATATTGGAGTAACTTGGGCAACTTTCCAGTCTTTGGGTACGGATCTTTCGCTGAGTGAGCGGTTGTAAATTATAGCTAAGTACGGAGCTATTGCATCAGCATATTCTGAGAGGAATCTAGTTGGTATACAATCTGGCCCGGAAGATTTATTTTTGTTTAGTGACTTAAGTTGTTTTACTACTCCAGGAACATCTACTTCTAAGTTTCGCATGCTGGCAGCTGTTCTTGGATTGAATACTGGAGTGTTCACTTCGTCTTCTTTGGTGAAAGAATTTCGGAAAGCTGTGTTTAGTAATTCTGCCTTAGCAGTACTGTCGTCGGTAGTATTACCATTGCTATCGCGTAGTGAAGGTATTGTTTGTGTTTTGTCGCTAGTGTACTTCTCATATGACCAGAATTTCTTTGGATTTTCTGCAAGATTACGAGACAGGATTTCGTTGTGGAAACAACTGTAAGAATCTCGCATTGAAGTCCGCGCTAGGTAACGAGTTTCAGTAAAAGATATCCAGTCTTGCGGATTCTGTGTCTCTTTAAATTTTGCATGCGTTTTTTTTTTGTTTCTGCAACAGTGATCTGACCTGTTTTGTGTACCACGAGGGGTCAGCCCCCTCTTTTATTAATTTATTTGGTATAAATCTCTCGATTGCTACTGATATTATGTCTTTGAAAGTAAGCCACAACTGATCTACACTCGCATTTTTAGTTTTGAAGGACTGGAGACTATCACTCAGGAAAGCGTGATTCGAATTTTTATCTGCTTTATTGAATAGATATATTTTTCGTTTATTTTTGGTGCATTTGGGAATTTCGATATTCAGTCTCGCTACTACAACTCGATGTTCTCTAATCCCTGTATCTGTTTTGATGCTCTTTACTATCTCGGGATTATTTGTTGCTAGGAGATCAAGAGTATTTTCGCAACCACGTACTATATTTGTGACGTCTTTAGTATAAGATAGTTCATAAGTAGTTTGTAAGTTTCGGGACATGACCCCGCAGTTAAGTCCCATAAACTTTAAAAACATTTGAACATTTTATTAATAATTTGATCTTTTAGCTACTCTTCAAAGTTCCTACATCTGTTAGGAAACTTAATAAGAATAATTGTATAAAAAGTATAAATAAATAATAATAATTTGTTTATTTAAAAGTCTAGAGCGCTAAATTGACCCAGGGTCTAAACTAGACGGAAATACAAAGTTCAATTTTGCGCTCTACACTGTTTTTATATCGTAAAAATATTATCATAAGAGCGCTGTTTTCAGAAAGGATACAAAAATGTTTCCAAAAGTAGGATATGATTGTTAATTAAAAATGCTTTTGCAGGAATTTATTTTATTTTATCGTTTTCCATTATGTTGCATAAAATACGTGTTTCGTTGGGAAACTGGATGAGGGACGATCGATTAAGTCGGAAACTTAGACTCAGTAATTGGTTCGCGGAGGGGGTGCTGACAGAGGCAGCGTTGTTTACTGCAGCCACTCTGAACAGATGTGGCCAAATTTTGCAACATAATTCTAGTCTTCTTCCCACCTGAAGGCTGACTATATTAGAAAATCTTGTAATAGATTAATTTATAATCTTAGATGCGCGTAAGTTGCGGATGATTTTATAAATCTGTTCACCAATATTCCTGACCTACACACTGTGTTAATCTCTTTGTAGAAAGTAGGCGATACCTTAACTGTCCTCAGAGCCTTACGAGGTGGCATTGTTCAGTTTCGAAATATTGCGTCATAGCAGGCTCGCAAATTAATTATTCTTTGCTCGTGTAGTATTTGACGACGCTTGTGATGACTGAAATTTAAGTACCCATATCATCATCATCATCATCAGTTTTCAGCTCCAGTTTCCCGGGTGTGGTGTACAAGCGCTCGCCATCTCCTCCTGTCTTCATACATCTTCTGCTCCAGAATGTCTTCCCATTTGTGTCCTTTCTCCTACACATCTGATCTTACAGTCTCTATCCAGCGTTTTCTTGGTCTTCCCCGAGGTCTTCTTCCTATGAGGTTGAAATACTTTTTAGCAGGTCTTTCACTATTCATTCTCATTAAGTGCCCATACCACTGCAGTCTACGTTTTCTTATGATGCTGGTGACAACCAGCTACTTTTCTATTCACCTCATTCCTAATTTTGTCCTGCCTGGTTATTTGATTCATAAAATGTTCAAATGTCTGTAAATTTATCGGACAAAACTGCGTGTTCATCAGTCCGTAGCTTACAAAGTACTTAAACCTAGGTAAATTAACCTACGGACAAACACACACACCCATGCCCCAGGGAGGACTCGAACCTCCACGGCGAGCAACCGCGCGCTCCGCAGCGAGGTGCTTTAGACCGCTCGGCTACTCCACCGCGGCTTTCATTCATAGTTCTAATGAATCTCATTTCCATTGCCTGAAATCTACTGAGGTATCTGGTTAGTAGGGTACATGTTTCTAAGCCGTATGTAAGGATTGCAACGAAATAGATATGGTACATGGTTGCTTTTGCTTTTTGTGGCATTTTATCGTCCCACAGACGATTTCTTACTTGACTGTAAAAACTGGATGCTTTCTGTGTTCTGAGTATTTCCTGCTTAACTGTGGTGTCTTTAGAGATCATACTTCCTAGGTATTTGAATTGAGAAACAGATTCTAGTTTAGCCCTTTCTAGAAATATATTTGATGTTGTTCCTTGCCTGTTGATGGTCATTTCTACTGTCTTTGTTTTACTTATTTACATTTTTGAATGTGTTGTTCCAATCATTCAGTTTCCTCTGTGCTTCAGCTTGTCTCTCTCCCCACACCATCAAATCATCGGTGAAAACAAGGGCATTAGGTTCGCTTGTCTATTTTCTTGATAGAGCCGGCCGCGTTAGCCGAGTTGACTGAGGCGCTCCAGTCAGGGTCAGCACGGCCACTACGGTCGGGGGTTCGAATCCCCCCTCGGGCATGGATATTTGTGCCGTCCTAGTTCGTAAGTAGTTCATAAGTAGTTTGTAAGTTTAGGGACTGATGACCCCGTAGTTAAGTCCCATAAGCTTAACAAACATTTGAATTTTTTCCTTGATAGATTTTATTTGTGTCCATGACTATTACAAATAGGAGTGGCGATAGGGCACTTCCTTGCTGGACACCTCTCTTTGTTTCGAACCATTCTGATCGTCCGTTGCTTATCTGGACACAGCTATAACATTTTTGGTATAGAATTTTGACTTTATCAATCAGATACTTTGGCACCTTTAAGTTTTCCAAACATTCCCATATCTTGCTTCGAGGAACACCGTCATATGCTTTTTCGATGTCTACAAATATAGTAACAAGATTTCTTCCATATTCCCAGTACTTTTCTGTTAGCATTGTTATTGCAAAAATAAGATCCATTGCACTTCGTTCTTTCCTGAATCCATGTTGTTCTTCCTCAAACAAGGGTTCAACTATCTTTCTAAGTCTTCCTTCTACGATCTTTTCTAACAGCTTCAGTACCCATACCAACTGTAATAATTATGGAACTGTAATAATTATGGGCTTTACAGTGGTGATTTTTTGATTAATGTACTGTTTAACAAACTTTGCACATTTATTTACTTTCTTTCCACTTCTTTTCTGCACTTTATTAGTTATTATGTATCTTTGTTTTATCATGAATCGGCAACTTTGTAAGAACATCACTTGTAACTGTGTAACATATTTCTTATTAGATTTATTTGATTTACATTTAATTATGGAGTTCCAAAAACAATGTTTATCCAGCAAATACATACATGCAGTTTAGATATTTATAAATTTAGAGCGCTAGTGTACGACTGACCGTGTGACATTTATGTGAGGAGGTACGGATGTGGAGGCTTACCGCTGCCCGGGAATACACCGTGCTTGGGTGCCAAAACACGAAACCAGCCTTATCGCCGCACTGACGAAATATGAGATTTAATACAAACCTAATAATTGTCACTGTATTAATTTCTCTTACCCGCGTGTATGTAGGGTAGGTAATATAGATATTAATTTATACATAAATAAAAATACATAGAGGCTTAAAATAAATGAAAATGGCCGTCACCGCTATTATAGCTGACTTTCGCAGCGGCACTACAAAATATGCGACTATAATGGAAAGACTTTAAAAAAAACGGAAAAGTACCCGAAAGCGCACTAAATGTGAAACGTAACTGCCTGAATGGGGAAGAAACAGTGTAAAAAAATTATATTTAGTGTTACAGAAACTGTTAATATCGAAGTGGTCGTATAAAATACGAAATATAGAGAATTATTAGAACCAACGGAAG
The DNA here is from genome assembly GCA_026315105.1 of Locusta migratoria. Classification (NCBI taxonomy): domain Eukaryota; kingdom Metazoa; phylum Arthropoda; class Insecta; order Orthoptera; family Acrididae; genus Locusta; species Locusta migratoria. The sequence continues at coordinate 271,813,277 of CM048744.1, read as the reverse complement.
AGAAAATAAATCGACAAAATCCTCACCAGCAGAAGAAACAGTTATAGGGACGTCTCTGACAGTATCCAACGCTATGTGTCTTGGAGTCTTCAACGGTTTCATAGCTAAATAAGGTCCACTCACTATTTAAACCGCTGATTACTGAGGCTAGTGGAATGTTCTGCTTTTATAGTAGTAGTGTACTGAATACGCCACAGGACGGCCGAAATAACGTATCGTAGTGAAAGGCAATGGAATGTATGCTTGACTCTTATGTGGGCGGACGATCTTTGATTTCTCTCGAAGATTGTGTTATTGGTGCTTGGAACTAAAATGGATATTTGTGCCGTCCTTAGTATTAGGTAGTTCATAAGTAGTTTGTAAGTTTAGGGACTAACGACCCCGTAGTTAAGTCCCATAGACTATACAAACATTTGAACATTTTTTTTTAAATGAAAATGTTGTTAAACAACGCAAAATATTTTACGACAAATAAAAGAAAGTCCTTACCAAAGTCAAGTTAATTTTTGAAGTACCATTATTTTCTCAACTTAAGTTTTGCATTACTGGAAAAGTAAATAACCACTAAGGGTAGAATTTACTGCCTTAGGTAAATTAATTCCTGTATTTTCTTACTTTAGATGATTCTCTTAGAGTTATTTGCACAGAATTGTAAAAACTTTTTCTAGTAGCGCTCTGTAGATAATCGGATAACATCGTTGTCTCTCAGCTATAAGTAGATGATACAACGTGTAAATTGAAGCTGTATAGTATTCCAAAATAAGTTTCCGTCTCGCATGATGCACTTTCAACGTTTACTGTAACCAACTTCAAAGAATGTGAAGCGCAAGGCACGCATTTGGCTTATCTCATCGCCTTCTAATCTTCTGAAGTTTCCCAGCGGTTGTCGTAAGATTGGCCTCGAGTAGTTTTAAACTTCAACCCATCACTCTCGAGTTTTGAGATATTTCCCTAACAGTCTGCCTTGTTGGTCACTAATCGTTGAAAAACTCAGTGTCACTTTCCCACTGCACCACTCTCTTTCATTGTATTTGACACATTTGATGATATGCGACTTCTGCTCTATATTACTAATATCGGAACAACAATCAAACCACTAAGCAATCGTCCTCTCATTTTAGATACAATCATTTACAAATATTCATCCTAGAGGCCATGTGTCAAGTAGCTCGTTTCCTTGCGATACCTGTAATGCTTCCCCAGGTCTAAACTCTTTGTGTGTAGGGGGGGGGGGCGGTGTCTCAGTGAACTTTCGTGTTCAGGAATCTTGTAACTGTAAGAGAGAGAGAGAGAGAGAGAGAGAGAGAGAGAGAGAGAGAGAGAGAGAGAGAGAGAGAGAGAGAGACAGAGTGACTAATAATAGGAGTTATACCAGTTATAATTATTTTAGTTCCAAGCACCAATAACACAATCTTCGAGAGAAATCAGAGGTTCTAGATTAATACTAGTCAGATCGTCCGCCCACATAAGAGTCAAGCATACATTCCATTTCCTTTCACTACGATACTGCCGTCCTGTGGCGTATTCAGTACACTACTACTATAAAAGCAGAATATTCCACTAGCCTCAGTAATCAGCGGTTTAAATAGTGAGTGGACCTTATTTAGCTATGAAACCGTTGAAGACTCCAAGACACATAGCGTTGGATACTGTCAGACACGTCCCTATAACTGCTTCTTGTGCTGGTGAGGATTTTGTCGACTTATTTTTTCTTCCGTTAGTTCTAATAATTCTCTGTATTTCGTATTTTCTACGACCACTTTGGTATTAACAGTTTCTGTAACACTAAATATAATTTTTTTACACTGTTTCTTCCTCATTCAGGCAGTTACGTTTCACATGTAGTGCGCTTTGGGGTACTTTTCCGTTTTTTTTAAGTCTTTCCATTATAATCGCATATTTTGTAGTGCCGCTGCGAAAGTCAGCTATAATAGCGGTGACGAGAGTCAAGAAGGTTAGAATTTTAACCTCTTTGGCGAGAGTGAGCAGATGGCGTAGAGACTCTGGGTGAATAAGGTTTCTATGGAATGATTAAACCTGGTATCTTGAATGGGAAAAAGGATGTATTAGAACTGAATGTATATATCTTTTCATTGTGTATCAGATGTATAAAGGAAGAAATTATCGAAGTACATAATTTAAGTGAAAAGGTAAAGGAGCCTAATAGTTACTTCACTATTATACTTTGCGGACTGCATTTAATATATCGGGACAGCTCTTCAAAATGGTTAGTATCTGGATCTCTGTTAATCTGAGCCTAAACAATTTTCGGTGATCAACAGTTTGAGTAATAGCGGAAGTATATATCAGTAACGGATAATGCATCCAGAACTGAAACACGTAGGCCTACCTTCAGGAGGAGGGAAGCTCCAGTGTGTGTGTGTGTGTGTGTGTGTGTGTGTGTGTGTGTGTTATTTTGATTAAACTTTGAGCGTGCTGTGTGAACAACTAGTCGTCGCATTGTGCATACAGAGTAACTGACTGACATTTTGCTTCTTTTCATCGAAATGATATTTAGTGAAAATTAAGCTCACAGACACATATAAAAATATTACAAGTTCTGTACACATTGAGGGAGATAGTAAAGCATAGGCAATGAAGTTTTCTATTTATTTATTTTTATTCTTTTTCATTTTGAAGATTCTTAGCTAGCGTGCATGTATTACATAAAACTTTTCGTAAAGAGTTCGCCATAGAGAGGAATACGAAACAGTCTAATGCAGCTGTAATGTACAGGATGATTCACGAAGATACACAAATATTTTCATATGTTATTAAAGTAAAACCACTGGCGAGGTTGCTAAATTTTAAGCAAAATCTTATTAGCCGTAACTCCGTAAATAAATATTTGCGGTCCTATATTCATCATATTTTTTCTTTATTTTCACTTTTATGATAACATATTAAAATATTTTAATATTTGGATGTTTGTTGATTTGAACCTAAACAATCTTCGGTGCCCAACAGTTTGAGTTACAGTGGATATATATATATATATATATATATATATATATATATATATATATATATCTCAGTAACGGATAATGCATCAAACACTTGGTCAGAACTGAAACACATACCTTCAGTTACACTTCCAAGCTATGCCCATTTATTAAACTACACAAAACACGTGGGTAACACGGCTATGACAATATTCAATGTTAAGTTTACTCAACAGAATGTAAAAGTTTCTCGGAACGAGCAACCTGATTTTCGATTCTAGATAAGCAGTAATCGCCTTCATCGCTATACAGGGTGTTACAAAAAGGTACGGCCAAACTTTCAGGAAACATTCCTCACACACAAAGAAAGAAAATATGCTATGTGGAGATGTGTCTGGAAACACTTAATTTCCATGTCAGAGCTCATTTTAGTATTTACGGATGAGGCGTCATTCCAACGTGATAAAATTGTAAATTTTCAAAATCAACATGTGTGGGCTGACGAGAATCCGCACGCAATTTTGCAATCACGTCATCAACACAGATTTTCTGTGAACTTTTAGGCAGGTGATGTCTTGATTGGGCCTCATGTTCTTCCACCTGCGCTCATTGGAGCACGTTATCATAATTTCATACAGGATACTCTACTTGTGCTGCTACAACATATGCCTTTACGACACAACATGTGGTTCATGCACGATGGAGCTCCTGCACATTTCAGTAGACGTGTTCGTACGCTTCTCAGCAACAGATTCTGTGACTAGTATATTGGTAGAGGCGGACCAATTCCATGGCCTCCACGCTCTCCTGACCTCAACCCCATTGACTTTCATTTATGGGGGCATTTGAAAGCTCTTGTCTAGGTAATCACGGTACCAAAGGTAAACTCTTCGTGCTCGTATTGTGGACGACTGTGATACGCCATTACCAGCCGCGGTGGCCGAGGGGACTGAGGCGCTCCAGTCACGGTCTGCACCGCCACTACGGTAGGGGTTTCGAATCCCCCCTCGGGCATGGATATTTGTGCCGTCCTTAGTATTAGCTAGTTCATAAGTAGTTTGTAAGTTTAGGGACTCATGACCCAGTAGTTAAGTCCCATTGATTTGATTTGATTTGATTTTTCCAGGGAAGCCAAAACAGTCTTGGTCTAACCCGCCACTGCCCGCACCGAAATTAAGTTTATTGTGCGGTATTGCTCCCTGTTTATCTAGTAAAGCCAACCAATGCCCTTGAGCACAGCAAGGAGTCCCTTTACCACTTCTTTATTAGACACAATTTCTTCGGGTCTAGTTGTCCCAAATGTTCTGTGCTTTTTACTCTCCAAAGCAATGCATTCGAAGATTAGATGTGATGCAGTTTCATCATCGTCATCACAGATCCTACATTTAGGGTCCTCTTCTATTATTCCCATTGTATGTAGGTGTTTTTTGAAATTCCCATGGCCTGTCAGCAAACCAGCCATGAGTCTAATCTCTCTCCTGTTCAGGCCCAGGATTGCAGAGCTTCTTTTAAAACATGGCTTTGGCATCATCACCTTGCCATGTTTTTGTTCGTAGACTTTGGTCCAATATTCTACGTGCTGTCTTCTGAGCCAGTTACGTAGCTCCAATTTGATCATTGCCTTGGTGATTGTCAGGACAGGTTCCGGTCCAATAAATGGAGTCTCTGCCCCCATCCTGGCTAATCTGTCGGCATGTTCGTTGCCACTGACCCCCGAGTGGCCAGGGACCCACAATAGGTTTACTCTATTGCTTTCCCCTAGCTCCACCAGAACCCTGTGACATTCTGCAACAATTTTAGACCTTGTTGCAGGAGCTGCCAGTGATCTCAGGGCTGCCTACCTGTCTGAAGAGATATAGATGCTACGATCTTTGTAGCACCTACGCAAATTATCCTCCACACACGCCCTGATGGCAGTGATTTCGGCCTGGAATACTGAGGCCTGTTTTCCTAGAGAGATGACGCCCTCCAGTCTTGGCTGCACCCCATATACCCCGGCCCCAATACCTTGGTCGGATTTTGACCCGTCAGTGAACCAGACAAGGTCCCATAGACTATACAAACATTTGAACATTTGATACGCCATTCTTCAGGGCTGCATCAGCGCATCAGGGATTCCATGCGACGGAGGGTGGATGCATGTATCCTCACTAACGGAGGACATTTTGAACATTTCCTGTAACAAAGTGTTTGAAGTCACGCTGGTACGTTCTGTTGCAGTGTGTTTCCATTCCATGATTAATGTAATTAGAAGATAAGTAATAAAATGAGGTCTAACATGGAAATTAAACGTTTCCGGACACGTGTCCACATAGCATATTTTCTTTCTTAGTGTGTGAGGAATGTTTCCTGAAAGTTTGGCCGTACCTTTTTGTAACATGCAGTATAACCACCTGGACACAGCCTCTTTTATGACGTCATCATTTCGGAGTCGCCATTCACCGGTTGCGTAACGCAATTACGGAACACCGATGGGGAATATTGAGCGACGGAGTAAATTTGCAGCATCGCCCACGGCCCGTCAAATAACGGAACTGCTGCGACGATTCACGTGGGAGATTCAGTCACCATACAATACGGATCCATACGATTATCATGTGGTCCGCGAGGTACCGCTGTAGGGCATTTCTACGCTTTCGGAATCAATACATGGTTACTCTTTTCGAGAAATGGTTACCGCCTATTGTCGTCTGTGTAGGAAAATGTACTTACATTGTATGTTATCTATGTCTACATGATCCAATATGTCAGCATAATTTGAAACAGACTTTCCGGCTCGCCAGTTCGATTTTCATCTTTTTTTCGTTTCTTGTACCTTCATTCTGGCAAGTTAATTTATTGTAAATCAATTGTAGAAAGTAATATAAACAATCAGGATGTCTTTCTATAAATTATTGCAGTCCGCCTTAGCTGTTTTTATACGCCTTTATTGCGTTACTAGCGGTTTCGTACCGTTCAAGGTACATCTTCAGGTATCTTTTAATTTACATGGGGTGGTTTGACTTGTTGCATGTCCCATCGTTCATGATGGTTTGCCGGGTTCTATGGAGGTTTTCTTCAAAGATGTTAATTTTACAAGGGACTCCCTGCAGTAAACGTATATATGGGCAACCGTTGCGTATACCAAGTTTACAGCTAATAATTTTAAAGTTGAACGTAGGGGTGGGTTCAGTATCCCCTGAACCTAAAGTAAAACGAATTTTACCAATGGTTTGCGTCATATCCTATTAAAATATTTGACAAAACCAGAAGCTATTTGGAGTCGTGATCCGTGTTATGATTCTCAAAATTAGAAAAGTCCTAGAAACCATTAGGTTCAGGATAGGATTTAAAATTTTTTGTTGTCATTCAAGCTATGAAAAGTATTCATGAGCACTGAATGACAACAAAAATTTTCCTTGTGTGTACCTAATGGGGTCTAGGAATTTTCTAATTTTGAGAATCATAACATAGATCACGACTCCAAAAAGGTTCTGGTTTTGTCAAAAAATGTTCAAATGTTTGTAGAACTTATGGGACTTAACTACGGGGTCATCAGTCCCTAAGCTTACAAACTACTTATGAACTACTTACGAACTAGGACGGCACAAATATCCATTCCCGAGGGGGGATTCGAACCCCCGACCGTAGTGGCCGGGCAGACCGTGACTGAAGCGGCTCAGTCCCCTCGGCCACCGCGGCCGGCTGCTTTTGTCCAATATTTTAATAGCATATGACGCAAACCATTGGTACAATTCATTTTACTTTAGATTCAGGGGATACTGAACCCACCCCTACGTTCAACTTTAATTTTTTTTAGCAGTAAACTTGGTATACGCAACTGTTGCCCACATAGACGTTCACTGAAGGGAGTCCCTTGTAAAATTAATTAACATCTTTGGAGAAAACCTGCATAAAACCCGGCAAACCATCATGAACGTTGGAACACGCAACAAGTCAAACCACCCCATGTAAAATAAGAGACCTGAAGATGTACCTTTAACGGTACGAAACCGCTAGTAACGCAACAAAGGCGTATAAAAACAGCTATGGCGGACTGCAATAATTCATAGAAAGACATCCTGATTGTTTATATTACTTTCTAGAATTGATTTACGATGTATTTCAGCTGTGGATGCCCGAAGTATAAAATAGTTTGTTAGTTAATTTATGCCGAGTCAGGTCGCTGGCGTTTCTACTTGCAAGTCAGTGTAACTTTTGTGACACGTTGGCTCCTCCCGCTCATGGTTCCGTTGTCGTATCGTACTTCGTCTGTGGAGTTTGTTTCCTTGTCTTTGCCGCCGGCTGTTTTGCGGGTTGGTTAATCAAGAGGCCGCCGTACCTATGAGCTGATGGTTTGAGTCCTGCGCAGCCTGCTGAAGAAGTTAAGAACGCAATCTTGGTGTGATTGAGGACATTGCTATGTGTTTCCATAATGAACCGTTCGTGTTAGTCTTCTGTTAGGGTTGACAGCCGTCCCCCTGGGGATGTCTTTTTCCACATCTTTGTCGGTGTTTTGTTTTTCTGTGTTTTGAACGACAGCTATTGGGCTTTCGATCGTCTTCTTCTTTCAAGAAATCTGATTTCGTCCTCTGCGTTGTGCAACGACGTCATTTACTATACTTATTGAAAATTATTCATGCAACTAGGATGTACTTTCTGTTTCTTGGCCTTCTGCTTCCCTGTCCCTTGCCTGGGGAGCAGTTGTATACTTCCCGCAGATTATTTTCCCTCTACGGTGTGGACTACAACTACCCGTAGTTGTAGTTTGGCACAATAATTCCTGTTCACGTAAAGTCTCATCTTATCAGGGCTCTAGTTATCTGCCGGGCGCGGTGGCCGAGGGGACTGAGTCGCTCCAGTCACGGTCTGCACGGCCACTACGGTCGGGGTTTCGAATCCCCCCTCGGGCATGGATATTTTGCGCTCTCCTCAGTATAAGGTAGTTGATAAGTAGTTTGTAAGTTTAGGGACTGATGACCCCGTAGTTAAGTCCCATAAGCTTAACAAACATTTGAACATTTTGTAGTTATCTCGATCAGTTTTGGCCTCCATCCTTCTCTACCTTTCCCTTCCATCCGTACACCTTAGACTGGAGTCACCAATCTGCCGCTAAATTTGGTTGATTTTTGTCACAGCTCTGTATACCCATGAGTATCTTTACTACCTAATATTGGCATGAGATGTAGGGACTGATTGATGTACGTGGTATTTCCACAAAGTATGTTCCGTTTGGTTATATAAACCAAACGTGAACAGATACAGAAAAAATATTTATTGTATAAAAATTTGCACCTATTCAACTACTTTTCTACATAACTTCCGAAATTTTGTAGGCACTTATCATAGCGTGGGACAAGTTTTTGTGTGCCTTCTTTATAGAAGGTTGCCGCCTGTGTATTCAACCATGTGGCAAACATGTTCTTTCAGCTCATAATCGTTGAAGTGTTGACCACCAAGGACCGATTTTAAGTGTAGAAGAGATGAAAGGAGTATTCTTCTTCCCTTCACGTAGGACCTCACAAGGCGAATATGACCAAACAACTCTTACGGGAATTTCACTGGGACGTGTTTGATCATCCTCCTAGCGACATTCTTTTTACACCTAAAACCTGTCCATGGTGGTCAACACTTCAGCGATGATGACGAGCTGGTAGAACATGTTACCACATGGTTGAATACACAGGCGGCAACCTTCTACGAAGAAGGCATAAAAAGACTTCTACCACGCTATGACAAATACCTACAAAATTTCGGAAGCTATGTAGAAAAGTAGTTTAATAGTTGTATATTTTAGTACAATAAATATTTTTTCTGTATCTGTACACGTTTGGTTTATATAACCAAACGGAACTTACTCTGTGGACATACCTCGTATATCCATATTTATGTGATTTGCTTGTTCTTTCGCACGCTATGAGGCTGCAAAGAAGGAGCAATCATTTTGACTTATTTAAGCGGACTCCTGCCATTCAGAACTTCCTGTGCTTCTGGTACTATCAATATCACTGGATAGCTTATCTTTCTTACTAGCCGTTGATTCTCATTCTAATTTGAAGAATGTTGTACAGCCGTGTAAGTTTAAGGTTGTGCAGGACTCCCACTGGGTAATTTTATTCAAGCTCTTGTTATGCATCGTCCGGTGTGAGAATGTGAATCCTCGTTAGTGTTAGTTTAAGGTTGTGCAGGACTCCCACTGGGTAATTTTATTCAAGCTCTTGTTATGCATCGTCCGGTGTGAGAATGTGAATCCTCGTTATTACTGTTAAAGTGAGCTGTATTATATTTAATTGGTTATTTAAAGCTTAAATACTGTGCGGCACTTTTCTATTCTGTGTGCTACATTAGCACTTTATAAATTACCATTAGCTTGGTGTTGATAGTCTGTTAGTTTTAGTATAATATGTATTCTGTTTTATTTACCATTTGTCATCTTAATTATGATGCTTAGCATTGTTAGTGTTGTGTAAAGGTTTCTAGGAGCCCTATTGAGTAACCTTGCTTTAAATCTTATGCAATTGTCTGTGTGAGGCCCCAAATCGTAACATCAACGTGTTCCTCTCCATGTCTGAATCTGGGACATGAATATAGAGGCTTAAATCTTTTCCGTAACATTGCTGAAATCCAGGATTGGAATAGTTACTTTTTTCAAGTAACAAAGTTTGTTACTTTCCTGGAAGGAAACTTAGTTACAGTTATAGTTACTATACATCGAAAGTAACTATATCATCTAAAAGTATCTTCACAGTTATGTTTACAGTTACTTTTAATCATTGTAATAGTGCCTCATTTGTAAATCCGTAATGAACCTTACACATGTAGAAAGGAAACAAGCTTTAATCTCAATCAATAATTAAATACATTAATACATTCACAATTAATAATAACATATAATTAATGCATTGTTAAAAACATTTTACATAGCATCTTATATATAAGTGCATCTCAAATGTTCAAATGTCTGTAAATCTATCGGACCAAACTGCGTGGTCATCAGTCCGTAGCTTACAAACTACTTAAACCTAGGTAAACTAACCTAAGGACAAACACACACACCCATGCCCCAGGGAGGACTCGAACCTCCACGGCGAGCAACCGCGCGCCCCGCAACGAGGTGCTTTAGAACGCTCGGCTACTCCACCGCGGCAGTGCATCTCAATTTTAATGTTTGTTCATTTATTTCAGGGGCAGTTGTTTCAAAGAAAGGCACAAAGTACAGAAAACCAACTCCTGTGAAGATTGACGTGCTGTTACTCTTTGCTTCTCGGCAATAGGAAGTGCCTATGATACCCTTGCATATTTATTCCACATTTCAAAGCCAGCCTTGTCATTATTGTCCACTTAGTTTGTGGATTTTTTGCGTGAAGGCTTACGTAAACATAATTCAGTTGTATTAACAGCACTGAAATATATATTTAATAGATCGTATATTTATTTATGTTTTCAAATTATTCCAAATCGTCATTTTCAATCAAGGAAACTTCTTTAGCCTCAAAATCACTCATACTACATATGAATTTGACAAGGAATCTACTGCTGACGATCCAATTTTCACGTCCGCGTTTAGTACACACTGCTGCTTAATTCATATATTCGTTTCTGCTTCATAAAAAGCGCAGTAAAAACAATAGGCCAGCAAGTAACATAACTTGATAATGACTCATTTTCCAAAATAAGATGACGAATCCTGTTTATAATTTAGAGACATAATTGTTTTATCTACTTCACATACGCATGGTGCACACAACGTAGAAATTTTTTGTAGGGAGTCATGATTTTTTAAATTCAGTTTATGACATCGAACATTCCACAGGCACTCCTCTGCATCTTATTATGTGACGAATTCTTAAATGTTGGTTCTTGTCTACTTTATTTCTTAGAGGGCACACGAAAAGACACCATGTAATTATATAGATACACAGAGAAAAATCGAACACTACCGCTGCAAAAGAGTATTTACTTCTAGCAAGCCACAGACATTGTTTCTTTACTGACACCGACACGGAACGCAGCTTATATGTTGCCAGCACTTTGTAGAAAGCCTCGGTGGAGCGGCCGAGTGCATTGAGGCGCTATGCTGCGATGCACGAGACCGTTCCCCGTCGGGGGTTCGAATCCCTCCTCGGTAATGGATATTTGTGACGTCTTTAGTATAAGGTAGTTCATAAGTAGTTTGTAAGTTTAGGGACTGATGACCCCGCAGTTAAGTCCCATAAGCTTAACAACATAAAAAAAGTTGTAGAAATTGGTATCATAGTCCAGGACTACCAGCGAATAACGTTACGGAACACGTTTCTTATTCATTGTAAATACGCAGCAAAAGGAATTATTATTTCCATTCATCGTCAAGAATTCGAACACTCGAGGCAGTCAAAAAATGCGATGTCTTCTTCCTTCTCCATGACCAAAGGTGTGGAAAATAATCTGAGACTCTACTACAAACAATTATCGTTTCTTTCTTCTCTTCACTAAAATCAACGCTCGGTAATCTACAGTCTTGAGAGTCATACAAAAAAGAATGTTATGCTACTTGCTACAGAAAAGTAACGATACTTCCGATCAACGTTAACCGATAATAGTAACTGAGCAGATGTTCAGAGAAGGCCATGACTATGATGTAAACTGTGAGATCCTACATCCCCTGAAGAATAGCAGGAAGATGCCACTACTGGAAATATTGGAAATCAATAAACATTTGGCTGAGGATGCCAGTTTAGTATTAAACGATCAGATCCAATTCCCCTCTACACCTCTACTGAAATAAGTTTTATTTTCAACCTTCCTTTTCAACAAAAATAATCATATTAATTTTGATTCTTTACACATACTTATTATATTTTTTATTTAAATGTTAATTACTTTCATAAATAAGTACTTGCGATGAACTTTCCTGTGAAGTATCGATTGTCTGTGATAACATCTTTGTAAATCTTAACATCTTTGAAAACATGTACTACAGTCAGTTGTCACATGATGATGGCACAAGAAGCCGAAAGCCAGTTTGTGACCAATAAATAAGTTTTGCAGAACACCAGTAAGTTGTTCCTTTTTATATTACTTTATGCAAATAACGACGTTACCATATGTTACCTTTGAAAAGTAACTTACCAGTAACGGCGTTACAAGTAACTCGTTACTTCCCAACCCTGCATGAAATCCAATACGCTTAAAGTAAGAGCAATGCTCTTGGTACACTTTAATGTACGCGTGATTGGAGACCTTTTCGGCTGTTGATGTAATCACGGTGCTGTTCAGCTTCAGCTTATCTTAATAGGGAGTTTTATTGATCTAACTTGTATTTCTTGATTGTTGTGCTGCTTAATTTTCAACTTTTTGCATCTGTTTTATTATTATCCAAAGGTTAAGCATTTGTAACTTCTCTGCTGAATTTTTCGTGTTTAATTGGTTTGGGCAAGGTTGTTTGAAAGAGTAATATTTGATTTTACAATTTCAGGTTATTTTATAATTTCTTAACCTACCTTATTATTTAAAGAATAAATTGTCAGTATACTGAACCTTAACTCAATGTTAATGGCCCGGTCTTTAATCAGGTCATTGTTTAATTTAATTTGTCACACTCTGTGACTTATCAGAAACTTACGTTCGACAATGGCAAAAGGTTGATTAGTCGACATCAGGTACGGATTTTATGCAGTTGAGTGAAATAATTAAAATTAAGATACGTGGAAAATTGAAAGCATATTCTCCGTTATGCAGCGTGTTTTAGAATAAATGGTAAATAATTTCGGATATGGTAATATAGACGAACTGTAATAAAATGGGTGCAGTTTTTATTCATTACAGAGGTATAGTTGTTAGCGTGTAATACAAACTTGAAGCAAAGGCAAATGAAGAAGTTAAAAATTGATTTTCACAATCAATTTCAATGAACTTTTTAATTCTAATGACAATGCCACGCGTAGTCATCTCATTATTTTATGAGGGTTGCCCTATCATTATCGGATCATAACGGCTTTTGTGTTAAGTTTTTCTTCGCAGGCTTCGCCTTTCAAGCATCCCCACAGGCAAAAATAGAAAGGGGTAACGTCCGGGAGCCTTGTTGGCGAAAAGACGTGCCCGTACCTACCGACCCATCTTCCGGGGAATGTTAGGTTTAGATTATGTCTCTCCTACCCGTCGGCCATAACGTGCGGGAGCCCCGTCATTCACATCCCGGTAGCCAAAGGAATCTCTTCCAACAGTGCTGGAAACTCAATTGCAAGGCAGTGTAGACGACATGGAAACATTTACAAAGATGCCACCTTGAAAATGTGTTTCCACAATGACATGCGGGTCAAAGGTAATTGAAGTCGATGCGAGTGAAAGTGGCGTAATCAGTGAAGGGCAATAATTGTTTTCCTTGGCAAATTTCAAGCATCCCAAATTACAATTGTCATCTCCATCTCCTCCTCTAAGATGGTGAGTCATCACGTTCTGACTTTCGTATTCTTTTATGTTCACCACCGATCAGTGCTGAAATCCTACATCTACAGCCATCTTTAAGTGCCTCGCAGAGGGTTCATCGAACCACCTATTATATTCTCGAATGGCGCGCGTAAGTGACAATCAACAATATGTTATCGAATTCGGAGGAAAATGTTGGCGATTGGAGTTTCGTAAGTAGCCCACGCCGCAGCGATAAGCGCCTCTGTTGTAATGATTCCCATCCAAGATCCTGTATCATTTCCGTAACTCTGTCTCCCCTGTATCGTGACAATTCTAAAGTGGCTACTGAATGGAAATTTCCTACCTTAAGTTTTGGGATTATATATGTTGGCAACAACATTCATATAAACATCTTTCCTGCTTCCGCAAGGATTTTCTTTGGCCGCCGGCAGTTGGGGTTTGCTCGGGGTTGCCGCACGGAGAGTCTGAGAGTAGTAACGGAGCGTGACGGCTGCACTGGAGCTCGCGGTGGACACAGTCCGGAAATCCTCTTGATGCTGCTAATTTTTTGGTAATTTACTTTAAATGTTTTTCGCATTGCACAAGGTTGCTCATTTCATTTTATTTTATTTTATATCACTTATCATTCAGTAGGAACCTATACACAACCTTGATTAATTCGGGGCTCGTCACTGTAATTGTTGTAATAACATGGATAGGGCATTAACCAAACGTAATAGTAAGAAAAACAATTCCTCTCACTTTTTGACATTTTGATTTTTTATAATTAATCCTTTCCTGAGGGTAGGACTGATTTCCTGTTTTAGAAACTGCCTCATTGCACGACTTCGCAATAATACGCACATTCTTTATTTTTATAGTTTATGTTACTCGCGTCGAATTTGCTGATTGCTAATTTTCTAATTTTCTTAAATACAGATTTATTCAGTTTGATTGGTTTAATTTTGTTTGTGATTATTCTTGACGCTGTAAGTAATTGTAAGTTATGGTAATTAAGTACATTGTACCAAGTGGGTGACAAGAACGATATGAAGTGATGAATGTGAGTTGGTGTGAAGCGAGGTTTCACTTCTCTTTTTACAACAAAATAATATTTCTTGCATGCATTCATTATTTGTGTATGCAGACTGATTGTATAGTAATACTAACTCAGGGCCAACAAATACAACACAGTTCGACATTCTTTTATTGTCCTCGTAAAGTGACTATCAGCCAACCAAGATTTTCCATTTTTTGAATCCTTCTAATATTGCAAAGAAAGCAAGTGTATGCAAGTGTGAAAATTACAGAACTATCAGTTTAATAAGTCATGGGTGCAAAATACTAATACGAATTATTTACAGACGAATGGAAAAACTTGTGGAATCCGACTTCGGGGAAGATCAGTTTGGATTTAGGAGAAATGTAGGGACACGGGAGGCAATACTCACATTACGACTTATTTTAGAAGATAAGCTAAGGAAAGGGAAACCTATGTTTTTAGCTTTTGTCGATTTGGAGAAAGCTTTTGACAATGTCGACTGGAATACACTCTTTTGAATTCTGAAGGTATCAGGGGTAAAATATAGGGAGCGAAGAGTTATATTCAACCTATACAAAAACCAGTCAGCGGTTATTAAAGTCGAAGGGCAAGAAAGTGAGGCAGAGGTTGGGAAGGGAGTAAGACAAGTTTGTAGCCTTTCCCCAATGTTGTTCAATCTGTAGATTGAGCAAGCAGCACTTCTTTACTTTCCATGACATTGTAAAGCATATGGGATAGAGCTAGGAAGAAAAAAATTTGTATTTGTGTTCTACGTGGGTTAAACTTTACTTGCAGTGGCAGCAGATTAGTTTGCTATCGTTGGCAACGAACTATTCGCTTTAACAGGATGATTAATTTACTGACCAGAACACCATAAATTATTTATTTCATCGTGAACATAAATAATTATTCCCATTATTCTAAATGACTGATTTTTGAAAAAGCATTCAACGGCTGTTGCCAACATCAGCGCACAACGCCGCCGCCGCAAGTAAAATTTTACTACTCCTTGTAGTGTATTACACAATAGTTATGAGAATGAAAAGAACACAGCAGCGCCATAATTAATTATTTGGTGTACTATGTAACTAACGTCGCCTCATTTTGTCCTTTCCTTTATTATAGTGTTATTGAGGCATTCCTAAACAGAACACACTCAAAATGTAACGAGGATACATCGAGATCAGAAAGGGAACTACATAAATTCTTATGTAAATTAGAGCATTGATAGACGCGAAGGAATGTCATTATGTTTTAAATTCAAATGACAACTGCGGAAAGAAGCACTTTTTTTTTCTTTCCATGGCATTGCAAGGTATGCGGGGTACAGCTAGTAAAAAAAAAAAAAAAAAAAAAAAAAAAAAAACTTTTTGTGACGTACCTGGATTAAATTTTATTTGCAGTGGCAGCGGATTAGTATGTTAACGTTGGCAACGAAATATTTGCTTTAGGGGAAACATTAATTTACAGATCGGCACAAAAGTAAATATTTATTTCATCAACACTAAGAATTATTCCCCCTTTGTACATGACT
Source organism: Locusta migratoria (assembly GCA_026315105.1). Lineage (NCBI taxonomy): Eukaryota > Metazoa > Arthropoda > Insecta > Orthoptera > Acrididae > Locusta > Locusta migratoria. Next base: position 271,797,394 of record CM048744.1, on the reverse strand, counting down.
AATTTTTCAAAAAGGATTCAACGTCCGTTATCAACATCAATATACTACACCGCAGCCGTAAGGAAAAATCATAGCCCTTGTTTCAGTGTATTACACTGTAGTTATAAGAATAAACAGCGCAGCATCGCCATCTATTAGTTGTTTGGTATACTATGTCAGTAAGAGCACCTCTATCGGATTTTTGCTATACTACGCTGCAATCCACGCATCGCATAAACCAGAAACTACAAATTACGATATCTTTCTTTCCTTGATCGGATTTTGATTAAATGAAGCTTATTTTTTGCGCCAAGGTCCTTTCAGTTGACCTATGAAATGCCATGAAAGTTCGTGTAGTACTTTTGGGGATTCGCTGTACTACACCATACTTATAAGCATAATATACACAAAAGCTTCAAAGTACGATATTTTTCCTTCCTCTGATCCGATTTTGATGAAACTAAGCCTATGTTACTCTCCAAACTATTATTAATTTACCCGTTGAAACCCATGAAAGTTCGTGTAGTACTTTTGGAGATTACCCTCAACAAATAGACATACACGACGGCTTTTAAGCAAATGATTAAATTATGATATCTTTATTTTCTGTGATCCAATTGTAATTCTGAAGCCTTTATGCAACCGCACGATGTTCTACAGTTACGGGTGAAGACCCCATGAAACTTCGTCAAGTAGTTTTGGAGATATACGTGTTCAAAGAGACAGACAGACATAACGATCGTAGATACAGAAATTGAAATTACGAAATCCTTTTTTTTTTTTTTTTTTTTTTTTTTTTTTTTTTTTTTTTTTTTTTTCGTGATCGGATTTTAATAAAATTATGCCTATATGTTGACCCAAACATTTCCCATGTTTCTTGTAAAACCGCATGAAGATTCGTCCAGTAGTTTTGGAGATTTATTATTAGTGTAGATTAGCATCTGAAGTAAATCCAAACAAATAATAATATTCTGCTATTCTGCTCTTTCGTGATACCTACAATGTCAACGGAAAATGGCGCTTCGTTTGCTATTAAGAAACGAAAATCAATAAGTGTGTTTAATTACGTAAAGACGTTTGTCCGTGACTGGCCGCAACCATTCTATCGCAGTTATTGTGAAATATGTCTCTCGGTGTCTTGCTGTTAACAATGGTTTTCGATAACAGTATTATAAAAGAGCCATGAGATACCTAGAGAACTGCATATAACTGCATATAAAGCTCGCTTTCCTGTTGTGTGTGGCACCGCTGGAATCCCTGTGGGCCATGGCAATTGATTTCAGCATGCGAAACACTGTGTTGTGCGGACGTAGTCTCTGAGCTGCCTTAGTTTCACTAGGCCGCTGAAGCGATTGAAGGCTCATTTGAAGTGATAAGCTGGGTAGGGCGCGAGGCTATATAACCACCTGCGACCACCTGTTTCACTGGAAGTCTGGATCGGGCTGCTGCACTGAACTGCATTGAAGGGCTCAAGAGATGCCACGTAATTTTAGATATAGGAGACGCTCTCGCGCTATTGTCTATAAGGCGAAAATAACAGCCCATAGTGGCTAGCCAGATCTGATGAAGACACCCTTAGATGGTGTCGAAATCCGGATATAGTGTATTTAATTAAAAATCAACTTTTTGGGCTGCTCATTTATATTTACAATAAATAAATTTTAATAGTGCTGATTTTTCTAAAAATAATATTATCATCACTAAAGAAATAGGATTGCAGACTATACTTGACGATCCTCTTTCTGTAGGATCTACGTCGATTTTTAGTATAGAAAAGGAGGATAATTCTCAAGCAGTTGGTGGATAACTTACTGTAGCCATCATTGGAAACTGTTCAGAAAGTAAGGAGAAGTTAACTGCAAATAAAAATGTAGCCATAATTTTGTAGCAAGCAAAAATTAAACGATGCCACTATTTGCGTAAGGATTGCTATGCAAAAAGCGTTGAACGATTTTGAGATCTATGTTTTGTGTACCAACTTGGCCGAAAATCGTATGGAATTTTGGTCCTTTGTTAAATCACTAAACGGATCGAAACCTGATATCCAGACACTATGTGGCTATAATGGTGCTGAAACCGAGGATGACACACAAAAGGCCGAAATACTAAATATTTTTTTTTTCCATCGCTGTTTCACAGAGGAAGATTGCACTATAGTGTCTCCTCTAAACATTCACACGAACTTCAAAGCGCCAGATAACGAAATCAAATCGAAAACGTTAAGATTCAAGTGTTCCTTTTGTCCGCGATCTATTAGAGGGTGGAACTGCAGAGAAATGCCATAAAAGGTATTCGATGAACACTCTGCCATGCACTTCAATGTGACTTGCAGAATATTTATGTACACTCACGCTCCTAAATGAAGGATAATGTTGATACATGGTGAAACAACGCTCTGGTGGGCGGTTTGCGGGTTTAAATCAAGTCGGGATGTGACCATGCGGTGCATTTGACCTGCGGTCGTCGCACGGCGACGCTGGCAGCTGTCTACATGTGCCGTGCGTGGCACAGGGGATCAATTTCGATTTTCAGAGATTGCGTTTGTACTGATAGGGAAATCGAGATACTATCGCCGGGTCGGCCCCGCCCTCTGGCGGCCGAGCGGGACGTCACGTGCCAGACGAAAGACGAAGGTGGTTGGTCGTTGTCGGCGAAAGACGGCGGACGTGAACTTGGTCCGCGAGGGAGCGGTGGTGCTCTGGGAGTTGCGACAATTTTACGCACAGTGTCGTGGGTGTCGTGTTGAGCTTCCGCAAAACTTGAGGAGCTACATGCACACGACTCTCAATTTTGATCTTAAGTGCGTGAGTTACATCCTAGATTGTGGACTGTACTGTCTTGATGATATGTTTATGTCGACCGTTGCCATCGGCACGGGACGCGGCGCTTCCTTCAAAATGTTCAAATGTCTGTAAATCTATCGGACCAAACTGCGTGGTCACCAGTCCGTAGCTTACGAACTACTTAAACCTAGGTAAACTAACCTACGGACAAACACATACACCGATGACCCAGGGAGGACTCGAACCTCCACGGCGAGCAACCGCGCGTTCCGCAGCGAGGCGCTTTAGACCGCTCGGCTACTCCACTACTCCACCGCGGCGGCGCTTCCTTCCAGCTTGTTTGTATTACTCGGACGAGCGTTGCAGCGTTCATGAGTTGTTACTAAGAAGTTGTTGCCTATGTTGTGTTGCTCACAAGCCCGTCCGAGGAAATTAAAAGATACTAAACCTCGCATAAATTGTAAGAAGTAAGCAGAGTCTGAAGTTGTGGGCTTACCAGTTGCATTGAGGCCCGTTCGTGCAACGTGTTTTTAAGTTAATTTTCCATTTCTTTTCTAACCTGGCCGTGACCTGTACAATGAACTTGGACCAAATTGTTCCAGTCTAATATCTGTTTTATCATCGCCATTCTGTTGAATAGAGTATGTTATTCACAGGCGTTCTGCTTGTATTGCAGCTTTGAGGATATTAACTTACTCTGCATTGTTTAGCGGCCACATTTAATTTGTTTGCCTGCTGTTTTAAAAGGTTTCTACTATGGTGTGTATTGTAGTTGATATAAAGCAATTGTTCTTTGGGTAAAATTTAGGATGTGTATTTACTGTATTGTCTATGTTCAAGTGTTTATTCTTAGATTTTGAGTACCTGGAATCATTGTTTATTACCTTAAACGTTTCAGTAAGCAATTAAATTATATCAATTGCCTATGCTTTAAATGTTCAGTCTCATAAGTTTTCCTTGGCAACTGATGTTTTATTTAAAGTGAAATAAATTTTGGTTTAACACTGTACCTTGGGCTTAGTACCTTACCATTTATTCTCAAATTCCTGCCACCATATCACACTACATACGCAGAAGTGTGTTGGTTCATGAGAGTACGGAGCAGTGAGTAAGTGTGCAGACGTTTTCAGACATGCTAGTGATGCCTGTGTGTTGAAAATGGCTCAAACAACACATACTGATAGCGTTATGAGGGGTAGAATACTAGGGCGACTGGAGGCTGGTCAAACACAGCAGGTACCTCCTTGTCTGACAAAGTGTGATCTCAAGATTATGGCAACGATTCCACAAAACGGGAAATGTGTCCAGGCGCTACAGTACTGGACGTCCACAGTGCACAACACCACAAGAAGACTGATATCTCACCATCAGTGCCCGAAGATGGCCTCGGAATACTGCAGGTAGCCTTTCTGCGGAACTTGCCGCAGCCACTGGCACTTTTGTCTCCATACACACAGTCTAAAGACTACTGAACAGACACGGTTTATTCGCCCGGAGATCTGCTATGTCCATTCCACTGACTCCTGGTTACAGGAGAGCTCGTAAAACTGGGTGTCAAGAACACAGTACATGGCATTGGAACAGTGGTCCCAAGTTATGTTGACAGACAATTCCTGGTATAGTCTGAACAGTGTTTCTTGCCGGGTTTTCATGTGACGTGAACCAGGAACCAGATACCAACCCCGTAATGTCTTGAAAGGGACCTGTATGTAGGTAGTGGTTTGATGGTGTGGGGTGCATGTCTTTGACAGAGGAACTGTAAAAGTTCAGGTGTTTGGGGACCTCACTTTGCACTGATGTGTCCGCCTTTTCAGGGGTGCAGTGGCTCCACCTTGATACAGAAGATATTAGACGAATGGAGTGGCCTGCCGTTCTCCAGACCTAAACTCCATGCAGAACGTCTGGGATGCTCTCGGTCGACGTAACCTTGCACGTCTTGAAACCCCCAGGATGCTTTAGGGGTTCTGACGGGTTCTGACGGGCTCTGGCGCAAGAATGAGAGGCTATACTCCAGCAACTGCTCGGCCACCTGATCCAGAATGTGCCAACCCACTGTGCGGCCTGTGTACATGTGCATGGTGATCATATCGCATATTGATGTCGGGATACGTGCGTAGGCAACAGTGTCGTTTTGTAGGGGCGATTTTAACTAATGACCGATACCGTGGACTTTGTCATGTGTCTCTCATATGTATCTATGCTATTAGCGCCAGTTGTGGGTACTGCAACGTTGTGTCACACGACAATCTGCAATTATCTTTAATTTCTGAGCATAAGTATAGATGTATATGTAGATGAAATGTCGGCGAGATAAAAAAGAAGAAATTGGTCAAAATAGGAAAGGTAACTGTAGCTGATGGAATACCAATTCGATTTTACACGGAGTATGCGAAGGAACTCCCCCCCCTCCCCCCTTCTAGCAGCAGTGCACGGAAGGTCTATAGAACAACCAATCTTTCGTAGTGATTGGAAAGAAGGACAGATCATTTCCGTTTTGAATAATGGTAGTCGATGTCTATTTTGTGACATAGGTCAAATTGCAGTATTTCAGAACAAGTTTGATGTTGGAGTAATATGACATTTCTGGAGACCGGAAATCTCCTCTGTAGGGAACATGGTTTACGAAAGCAGCGGTAATCATAAACGTAGCACATGCTGTTTATCGATGAACCCTCAGCCATGCACTTCAATATGACTTGCAGAGTATTTATGTATATGTAGAGACCCAAACGGTAATAGATACAGGATCCCAGGCGACATGCCATCTTTCTTGCCCTTCGCAAGGCATTCGACACCATTACGCACTGTCTGGTGATGAACAAAGTGCGAGCATATGGAATTAACTGTGTGTCTGGATTGAGGCTATTGTAGCTAACAGAATGCAGGATTTCTTTCCCAACATTGAAAATTCTTCAGATGTGGAAGTGATTTTTAGCGTGCCACACGTTTTCACAGTACCGGTATATGTAACTGACCTCGTCGGTAACACCGGAAGTTCTATGAGGCGTTTTCGGGTGATGCTGTAGTACATCCAGTAGTCACAACAACGGCAGAAGGACAGCGTAAAGCAGGATGCTCTGCAGTGTATCGACGCGTCATTCAATGAATGGCAACGGTACCTAAACATAAACAAGTGTGAAGTGCTGCGTCTACATAGAAAGAAATATCCTTCATTATACAACTACGCAACAGCAAAACAAACGCTGGAGGCAGTTACTCCTATACATTCTCTAGGTATAGACATAAGAAACGATTTAAAATGGAACTAGCACACGAAATTAATCGTGTGTGAGGCCAATGCGGGCCTGTGATTGATTAGAAGAATCCTCAGAAAGTGTAGTTCGTCATCAAAAGAAGTACATTACAAAACTTTCTTTCGCCCAGCGCTTGAGTGTTGCTCATCGGTGTCGGATCCTTACCAGGCAGGGTTGATTTGAAGACATAGATTAGATGCAACGGAGAGCAGCGTTATAGAGATGATTTGAAAACTTCAGTGGCAAGAGAGATTCTGTATAGCAGTATGGGATTCTGTCAAAGTTCAGAGATCATACGTTTCCACAAGAGTCAACCAATACAACGATAACACCTGATTGCTTTCGCCGCAGGAAGCGCTCGTACCCCTGTGGCGCCGACACACAACTGTGACCCTTATGTAGAGGACCGTCGCAATGGGGCATGTAAGGCCGCGCCTACCACCTTGTTACTTGTTCTGAAGATGGCCAGTCGATACGTGGCCGAAATATTAGTCGACGAATCTTAATCTGCGCATCTGCACGCCCGAAATTTAATGGATTACCCATCACGCTACGAAAAGCTGAAAATGAAAATTATTCGTCCCGTTTTTAATAAAGAAATCAGTTAGTGACTTTTAACAAATTGTATACCGAATATTAATCCTGTTAGTTGATTAATGAGTTGCGTATACTCTGTAAGTATACGTCTCACGTATGTGATGTGTTGTGGCGTCACCATCCGCCGGCAGTTCCGGCAGTTCGCGCAAGTAGACGACCAGTGATAAGTCACTCCATAGCACTTCGGCCGCTGGGGGGCCTCCAGCCACCGTTACCTCTCTGCCTTGCTTCGAGCGCCGGCCAATCACAAGAAGAGAGGTAACCAAGATATGCCGGCGCAACACGGCTACGTATTCAGTCTTCCAGCGAGTATGGAGCAAGTACAACGAGCAAGCCGTCTTCGTTAGCACAATCTGAAACACTACTATTGACTGTAGCTAGAAAGAGAACGTGTAATATGTAAGAAGAAGTGCACATCCACATGCACTTCACCTAAAGCTGAGTATTACTTTCACTTGTAATAACAGTGTACGTGACGTAATTGCTTCTTTTAGTTGCAGATCTTGTGCACAGTCCGTGCTAGCCACGGCCCTACACTTTTGAAACCTTAGCATCTCGAGGACACAAAATGATACGTAGATTAGTCACCACGCCATGAACCATACGAAATATTCTGAACTGAGCAAAGACAGGTGTTGCAAATAAGTAATACAAAGATGGAGAGAGAGAGAGAGAGAGAGAGAGGTCTGTAATTAGTCTGCTGCTATATTCGGTGTAACGACACGTATTACCGCCCACTTCACGGCAGAACGCGGAACTAAACTTTGTTTACGGCCAGATGTCGCCGCAGGCAGCAGAAGATCGGCTAACGGGGCTCGGCATTGTACAGTTACCGGTATTCTCATAGTGCGTATGCGTATTCCTAAAGTCTGCTGAAATGGATAGGCAATGCACAAATATAATTAATCGAACAGTACGTTCAGATGGAAAAGTTGTGATAAATAATGCTGCTCTGTTCTGTCAAGAAGGAACACCATTGAAAAGTGCAGCAGCAGCAGCAGCAGCAGGAAAAAGTGTAACGACAGTGCGTAATGTGGTAGCAGGCCCCTCCAAGTCTAGCACTCGGTGCTTGCGTGCTTCGGTGCGACGGCCGCGGTGGCCGAGCGGTCTGCGGCGCGTCAGTCACAGTGTCCACGGCCACTACGGTCGGGGGTTCGAATCCCCCCCCCCCCCCTTGGGAATGGATATTTGTGCCGTCCTTAGTATTAGCTAGTTGATAAGTAGTTTGTAAATTTAGGGACTGATGACCCCGTAGTTACGTTCCATAAGTTCTACATACATTTGAACATTTTTGAGCGCTCCGGTGCTTCCCCCCCCCCCCCACACACTCCTGCCTCACCGTGTAGCAGCACGCGTGTGACAGAGTAAGCGCACGATCTCGCGTTTTCTTGGATGCGCTGAGTATCCATTCTGAATCTTATCAACGACACTATTGATCTATCTTGCTGACATTTATCATCGGCACAAAAGGTTGGGATATGTGAGTGCCATTTGTATTGCTCAATGGGAAAATTCTTTAAGGCTGATGGGTCGCCATAATGCTTAATACGCTATTCTACCGTAAATATCAAAGCGCCGTCACTTAGAAAATAAACATTCCTTTACACACGAGAGGATTCTCGAACTAGACAGAAGGGAACTGATTACTACATTAAGAGGTAAATCTTGTTTATCCTAAAAGAAAAACAACAATATACTTTTTTTTAGATTATACTTTTACGGATAGAGCGGCCCGTCGAGTCTAAGGTTAGAGTCCTCCATCGGGCATGCGTGTACTGTCCTTAGTATAAGTTAGCTTGGGGTTTTTAAAGTCTAGGGATCGATGACGACAGAAGAATTGTACCGTAGGATTACAAACATTTGGATCGCTAACCTCGCTTTCAAGAAAGACATCAGAGGTTATTTACATGACAGGGTAGAAATAAATTACTCGTCACGATCAACTACGTGTGATCGTACTGGAAGTTCCACATTGCAAGATTTGTTTTCTAAAAGTCAGCTTCGAAAAGAAATCTTTCCCTCTCAGAATCCTTTAAATTAAGTACTTATGTCCACATCAGGGAGTACACCAAAGCGTTATACTCATTGCATAAAAATTTTGAAGATAGGTTTGAAGAAATAAAATAACTAAACCTACATTCAAAAGTTTGTCATGCCTTTTTTGGTGCATCCAAAGGATGTCCGATCATGTATCCAGATTGAACTGATAAAACTACAGTACGATTCAATTTTGACAGACAATGTGATGTCAATTCCTTTTTATAAAGGTGTTGATCAGGAGGAATTCGCGAGGTTTCATGCCCTTGTCCTAAATTGCGTTGCAATGTTTTGAACAACATTCATTTGTGAACAAATGTTTCCAGTTACAAATATTAACAAAACAGAAAAAAAGTATAATGTTTCGTAGCAAGCTGTATTTCGAATAGCAATTGCCAAAACGATTGTGCCTAATATGAGAAAATTAGTGCCTCCAAAGTTGCACAGGGTAGTGTTATTGGTCCTCGGCTGTTCCTTATTTACCTAAACGATTTAAGGGGAAAACCAAGTATCTCTCTTAGATTGTTTGCAGATGCAAAGATCTGAAGATCAAAACCAACTGCAGAACTATCTAAATAAGATATCAGTATGGTGTAAAGATTGTCAATTGACTCTAAATAATGAGAAGTGTGAAGTCGTCCACATGAGTACGAAAAGAAATCCGTTAAACTTTGTTTACAAGATAAATCAATCAAAAGTGATAGCCGTAAACTCCACAAAATACCTAGGAATTACTATTACTTCAGACTTAAATTGGAAAGAACACGTACATAATGTCGTGGAAAAGGCGAACCAGAGACTGCCTTTTATTGGCAGAACCCTTAAAACATGCAACAGATCTACTAAAGAAACTGCATACACTACGCTTGTCCGTCTATTTTTGGAGTATTGCTGCCCAGTGTGGGATCCTTATCAGGTGGGTTTGACGGAAGACATCTAAAGAGTCCAAAGAAGGGCAGCTCGTTTCGCATTGTCACAATACAGGGGAGACAGCGTTACGGAAATGATACAGGATCTGGGATGGGAATCATTACAACAATGGCGCTTATCGCTGCGGCGTGGGCTACTTACGAAACTACAATCGACAACATTCTCCTCTGAATGCAAAAATATATTGTTGACTCCCACTTAGATAGGTAGAAATGATCATCAGAATAAAATAAATGGGAAATCAGAGCTCGAACGGAGAGATTCAGGTGTTCTGTCTTCCCGCGCGCTATTCGAGAATGGAATGGGAGATAAATAATATAATTATGGTTCGATGAACCTTCTGCCGGACAGTTAAATATGATTTGCAGAGTATTCCTGTAGATGTACATGATACTATATATCAACAGTGTTTAAAATTCGTGCAAAATAAGGAGCACAATAGAGCTATTCTGTTTAAACACAAAAATTGGCATTATTATTATTATTCGTGTCCATAATTGACAAAGAACCACGACTCTCTGTTCGCTAAGCGCCGCGACATCACGTCCGGCTGCTACCACTGTCACGAGAGCGCTGTGCGTGCCTCGCTCTCTTCACGTGCCCCTACTCCACCGACTGATGTAGCAGAGCACCGGTGCTTTTCCCGATGCCCGCCGATGTTCACGAAGCACCCAAGATGGAGAGGCCTGAATGTAGACGATATTAACATATCCGTACATCTTTGGTTCATATTTTGTTCCTGTCATTCTTTATTTGTTTGGCATCCTTCTTTGTGTACTTTTAGTTACTTTCATGTATACGATTTAATTTGTTCAATTCCGTTATTATATTATTATTATTATTATTATTATTACAAACAATAAAGAAAAACCAATTAAAAACGGTGACCATAGTCACTTCGATAATGATTTGGAGATGAAAAATGTTATGTGACTCGAACCTACACGCCCTTATACAGGAATCAGATATACAAGCACTTACCAACTACATGAATGTTTCTCTGTTTTCAGGTTCTAGAAATTTGTACAAAATTCCGAATATTACTCCGTCGCTTACTCATAAATGAGTGCTCACCAGGGTGAACCACGAACCTACACCAGCAATGATTTCAAAAGATCTAGGAAAAAATCAAATGTTTGTAAGGTTATGGGACCTAACTGCAGTGGTCATCGGTCCCTAACCTTACAAACTACTTAAACTAAAATGAAACTTTCTCTCTGCAGCAGAGTGTGCGCTGATATGAAACTTCCTGGCAAATTAAAATTGTGTGCCGGAACCGGGACTCGAACCTGGGACCTTTGCCTTTTGCGGGCAAGCGCTCTACCACTGAGCTATCCCAACTCGACTCACGGTGCCGCCCAACAACTTCAATTCTGCCAGTACCTCTCTTTTAACTTATCCTAAGAACAACACAAACACCCAAGCCCGAGGGAGGACTCGAACCTCCGACGTGGAACGGTCTCGCACTGTAGCAGGGCGCCTCAGCCTGCACGGCTATTCTGCCACGGCCCCAATGTAGACTTCTTCTTCTGAGTTATTATATCCAACAATAATTTTTTTATTTTTATTTTTTTCCGTTTTACTGTACAACAATGTAATAACAGCAAGTGTATTTCTATAAGCTAGATGCCCAGTTCAGGTTATTAGATCGCAAAACAACAATTTTATTCTGTGGGAGTATTTATTCATACCAAATGTATTACGCCATCGCTTCAGTTATTTATAGTAATATTACAGTTTTTCATTTTATATATTTTGCTACAGAGGAATATATTGAAATCGAATATATTTTCTTTTTGATAACTCACTGCTGCATCGTATGAGCCTAAAACTACTGTTTGATAGTCATTGTTTTTCTGTACATAAATGTGTTAATAGAATGTGCATTCTGTTTATCTACTGCACGTACGCCACGTTCATTTCAGAAACAGTGTTACATTTTAATTGAGTGCAGTTGTACCGCTCTTGCGTTATTCCAAACAACCACTGCATAAAACGTCAACAGTTTGCAACGCCGTCACCTAAAACGGAAATTGTAAAGTGAAAGGCTAATATAAACACAGAAATTATAGAAAAAAATAACAAGAAAAATTGTCTTTTCCCCAGTAGCGATTGATAAACAGACCTCAAATAATGTTCACCGGGTGCTTTGACATGAATGGTACATGCAGGGCTTCCCCATAAATGGAGTTACTACAACTGAATAAGCGTATAAGGGAGAAATGCAACATGTATTGCGCTGGGGCAAACTAAAATGACCTTTATTCTGTTAGCTACAATAGCCTCAATTCAGTCACACAGTTTATTCCATATTACACTCGGACTTTGTACATCAAGCGAAGGTCAAGAAACAGTACCTAGCTGAGACTCCACGTCTATTACTATCTGTCTCTCGTGGATAAATAGCGCGAACTGTGTGTCACATATTCGTTGCTTTCTTAAACCAAGTCTTCTGTGTCAAGTCTTCTGGTCCAGACTGAATACCCACCAGATTCCTATGTGATCATGCTTATACAGCCAGATACAACCGCTCGCTCAAAGAAGGATCTGTATCTGAAGATTGGAAAGTTGCACAGGTCACACCTATATACAAGAAAGGCAGTAGGAGTAACCCAGTAAACTACAGTCGTATTTCATAAACGTCAATTTACATCAGGGTTTTGGAACATATTCTGTACTCAAATATTATGAATTATTCTAACAGAATTATCTATTGACCCAAGGTCAAACGGATTTAGAAAATGTCGTTCATGAGAAACACAACTAGCTCTTTACTCACACGAAGTGATGAGTGCTATTGACAAGGGTTCTCTAACTGATTCCGTATTTCTTGATTTCCAGAAGGCTTTTGACACCGTACCTCACAAACGGCTTGGAATCAAATTGCGTGGTTTTGGAATATTGCCCCCCCCCCCCCCCAGATTTGTGACTGGATAGGGGATTTCTTGTCAGAGAAGACACAGTTCTTAGTAATCGATGGTAAGGCATTGACTAAAACAGAAGTGATATCCGGCATTCCACGGGTAGTGTTACTGGTCCTCTGCTCTTCCTTATCTTCATAAGCAATTTACGAGAAAATCTGAGCAGCTCCCTTACGTTGTTTGCAGATGACGCCGTCATTTATCGTCTAGTAAAGTCATTTGAAGATCAAAACAAACTGCAAAAATATTTAAATAAGATATCACTATGGTGTAAAACTTGGCAATTGACTCTAATACCTAGGAATTACTATTATATCAGACTTTAAACTGAAAAGAACATGTAGATAATTTCTTAGGAAAGTTGAACCAGAGACTGCATTTTATTTGCAGAATGCTTAAAAGATGCAACAAAACTATTAGAGAGACTGCATACATTACGCTTGTCCGTTCTCATTTGGAGAATTGCTGCCCAATGTGAGATCCTTATCAGTTGAGTTTGACGGAGGACATCGAAAGAGTCCAAAGAAGGGCAGCTCGTTTTATATTGTCACTAGACAGGGGAGACAGCGTCACGGAAATGATACAGGACCTGGGATGAGAATCATTACAATAACGGCGGTTATCGCTGTGGTGTGGTCTATTTACGAAAGTCCAATCACCAACATTCTCGTCCGTAGAAATATATTGTTGGCTCCCACCTACATAGATAGAAATGATCATCAGAATAATATACGAGAAATCAGATCTCGAACTGAGAGATTCAGTCGTTCTTTCTTCCCGCGCGCTATTCGATAATGGAATTATAGATGAATAGTATAAAGGTGGTTCGATGAACCCTCTGCCAGGCACTTAAATGTGATTTGCAGAGTATCTGATGTAGATGTAGATGTCATATTACACTAAAATAAAACGTGTTCCTAAATGTTGCAACTGACCGAGGTATGTGAGTGTATGTGAGTGTAGTTTAGAGGCAGCTGTTTTGGGTAACGAAATTACAAACGGTAATACGAATGTTTTGAGTCTGAGTTCCTATGTGGACATTATTGTGTACATATTTTGCGTTATTACACTGCAATTAAATAAATGCAAAATATGTTTATAACATTTGTCTCAAGAGACGTGAAATATAAGGTCATGAATTATTTGAGATTGCAAATACAGCATGCTGATGTGACATCGGACGTATAACCAGGGAGCAGTGATTTTCTCTGCAACGTGTAAACGAAGGACTTTGTGACTTCAGATAAAACGTTTTTACACATAGCTGTTATAAGCTTTCTTGCTCCCCAGACCATCAAGCCCGCAATGCAACCAATGAGTCCCGTAGGAATGCAGTCTACGCGACAACACTGGCAAGGTCGACGTCGTATGCAAGCGACCATAACATGTGTCTAGGCTTGTGACATTACAGATAAAGGGGGAAGCTGATTGTTTCCATGTCAAAAGCACGTTTTGGCAAGCTGTTGGGTTCTCCAGCCGGTCGGCTATCAGTTTGGACCTAGTGAATGGAATAAAGGTCGTTAGGAAAACCCTAATCTGCTCGGAAACAGGAAACGGCTGTCTTGGATGAGCGAGGGCGCCTATACCAGATTGAAATTGGAATACAATATAGCCACACACGTCATTCTAAAAATTCGTATAAAATCATGGAATGATCATACGGCAAATATAATCATGTGCATGGATTCAGGAGACTTGAGAGAATGTCGTAATTACAATTTCAATATCCATTACAGATAAAAGCCCGATAAATTTCCGAACTATAATAATAGTATTATAAGACGTATATTTACAATTATTGACACGTAGTATGTATCCACATAGTTGTGACATAAAGTCACGGAGAAGGCAGGCGACCATGATTAATAGTAAATGAAGTCTGCAATAGGCTGTATAGGTCGCTGTATTGATTAAAGTCATAAAGTGGATAAAATATGACTTTATTTGACGCGTTTCGGTATGGGCCATCATCAGAATCTGTGGAAGGAATTGTACAATATAAGAACAGAAATGTTACAAAACACTTTACAAATTTGTTATAAAGAAATTCAGCGCACGTACCCTGAATACATAGATTACAAGTATGTCAGTACAACTGGATATACGTTGATCTTATAACATTAAGGAGCAGTATTATTTATCAGTAACAGTTTAAGAAGCAAATGGTCAGCATTCCACCACGCTATCTTAAAAGACGCACCTGTTATTTCCGTATTCCGCATTAATTTATGTATGTTTAAATATATTTCTCTCGTCATCATATGCAGATTGATAGACTGTCTAAACTACAGCTTAATGATTGATCTTATTTAAACGGTTTGCGTTGCTGTTTGCGGCATAGAAGCTTACATAACTCACCCCTATGAACAGGTACAAGGAGCCATAAACCTTTTACTACCCTGTGTTACGTATTGCACAATTCTTATTGGTGAGTACTGATAGGAAGGTCGCAGGCTGAGTCTCTGTAGACACCGGCCCGCCATTCCATCTTCCACGTGATGTTCTGACGGCACCGGACGAGCCGAGCAAGTTTTTGCTGTGGTGTGATTGGAATGCGGGCCTAAGTTTTGCGTGCCTGTGGTCTCACCGCTTGACGCGTACCTGTGCTGTGGTTAGGTACACCATCTGCCGCTGCTACCCTTACAATATGACGTCTTTGGGGACGTCTGTGCTACGTGGAAGAACAGAAAATTGTCTACGGATGTGAGAATGTTATCGTGAGCACTGCAGCCAGCATCGTTTCACAAGTGACGCAGCACGTGGGCCAAATGTGGCGCAATTATCCGAAAGGATTCTCCCGTTCCCGCTACTCGGAAGGCCACACAGTTTGACTCCTTTCAAACTGCTACAGTTGACATTGTTAGTTCCTTTCAGGCTATGTCTTTCCACAGTTGCTTTTTTAAATTATAAAGTGTACATTTATGTAGATCGTCTATGCAACTGAATTATGAAGGTTTTACATTTCCATTTGCATTTCGCCTTTATGTAGAAGGTATCATGAGTGGCCTGTAGTATATACATGATTCTGTTTTACAACATTTAGTTTTTTACGTTTTTAGTACTTTAGGTTATACACAGTTCTGTTGCGTTATCCAAGTACAGTTAATGATATGTGGATGTTATTGCTTACAATATTTGGTGGCTGGTGGTTTACGTTTAATGCTGATTGGTGACTTCAGGTTGTTTTCTTTCAGATTATATTCTCTTCCCTTTTTTGTATTTTACCACTTCACCACTAGAACCACTAGGCACATACCATTTTCCTTTGTGTTGTTTTGGTTTTGGGCGATGTTTCCAACTGTTAAATGTGTGTTTCTCCTATCTTTGCTTTATGTCAGCAAGCGCATGTGTGCGTGTGTGTGTGTGTGTGTGTGTGTGTGTGTGTGTGTGTAGAGAAAATTAAAAGGGCCGGAAATTGAAGCTGAGTGTAGTACGATCTTCTTGATGACTATTTACATTTCGCGGAGTGATGACAAAGACAAGATACATTAGGGTCGTACAGAGGCATATAGGCATCTTATAATTTTAAACGTAGCTGCTACTGTCAGCGACCGTTAGGAACGTCAATGGATAAAAAAGCAGCCCTCGGTCGGAAATTAAAAATTTTTTAATCTGGTTTCGGCAATTACTAAGATTGCCTTCATCAGAAATAATAAAATAAAACAAGTCACATAATAAAATAGAATACCCAGCTGCAAAGCTTACGTCACAATGTTTAAAAATATTTTTTTAGAAAAGGCTAGCCACTATGGCTGCACGGAGGCATCAGGCGTGCAGCCCATAGTGGCTAGCCTTTTCTAAAAATTTATTTTTAAACATTGTAATTGCCGAAACGAGGTTAAACAATTTGTAATTTGCGACCGACGGCTGCTTTTGTATCCATTAGCTCATAGGTATTCTTCTTTTCCTCGTTCTATTTGGGAGTGGAGTAGGAAAGGAATAGTTCAGTAGTGGTACAGTGTACCCTCCGCTACGCACCTTACGGTGGATTGCGGTGTATGTATGTTGATGTAGAACGCTAAACAGAGAGAGAGAGAGAGAGGGGGAGATTGCTGAGATAAACCCCACATCTCTCTTTCTCCCATCCCCTCTTCCTCTCTCCCCCTCTGTCTCTCTCTCTCTCTCTCTCTCTCTCTCTCTCTCTCTGTCTGTCTCAGGAGTCACTAAAGAAGAAAAAAATTATTACTGCTGCAGTTCTTTATGCAGTTACTTCGGAAACACACACACACACACACACACACACACACACACACACACACACACACACACACATGCGCGTGCTGACATAAAGCAGAGATAGGACAAACACACATTCAACAGTTGGAAACATCACGCAGTACAAAAACAACACAAACAAAAATGGCATGTGCCTAGTGGTTCTTGTGGTGAAGTGGTAAAATAGAAAAGCTAAGAGAATATAATGTGAAAGAAAACAACCTGAAGTCACCAAGCAGCGTTAAACGTAAACCACCAGCCAACAAATATTGTAAGTAAGAACATCCATATACTTGCATAACGCAACAGAACCGTCTATAACCTAAAGTAATAAAAACATAAAAAACGAAATATTGTAAGATACAATCATGTACATACTACACGTCACTCATAATGCCTTCCAAATAAAGACTAAATTCACGTGACAATATAAAATCTTCATAATTCAGTTCCATAGACGGTCTCCATAAATAATCCCACAGTTGACTAAAACAATCACGAGTGCGTGTCCGTAGAATGGCACCTGTTTGCCAAAGTTAGATGTCACTCTGAGCTGTAAACATTCCGTATTAAAGCGTAGACAGATAGCACTCTGATACCTTTGTCATTACGCTGTTTATTTGCGGACGGTATTCAAACCATTACAAGTACACCCATTATCTCCTGGATGGCATCTGCCATTGTAGAATCAAAATCGACGTCGTCTTAGCAGGTGTACAAATTTCTTCCGTTACCGTAGCCGACATTTTTGACAATAATATTTACTTAGTACATGCTCCTGCTTCACAGCGGATATTAAAGAGACTTCGCCAAAAACCACTTTTAATGGCTCAGGACCTCCGTCAGTAAAAATGTAATCCTTGTTGGATGGATTTGTCAGTAAACTCAGTTTCACCAGCAAATAAGTAGCACTGTCCTCAGCATTGTAGACATTCTTGTGTATTGTCAAGCTCTCCACCGTTTTCTAGACATGAGTACTCGTAATGCCGCACGAGAGTTCCTTCCCTCCGGAGGTTCGAGTGCTTCCTTGTTGTCCTTAGCATAAGTTATTTTGTGTTGTTCGTAAGTGTAGGGACTGATGACCTCTGCAGTTTGGTTCCATAGCTTTACAGACATCATTCATAAAGAATACGGATTCAGAATCTAACAAGCACGTACAGAAAGTACAAAACTGTATTAAGTCTAACTTACTACGTATTGTTATGCAAATACAACCAATAAATAAAAGCATAAAAACGTCGTCATGTTTTAAAAACAAATGAAAGCTGTCGAAAGAATCAAAGAAATACCGAAACGTTTTTAATACAGAAAGATAAATCAGTTACTCGTTTTTCAACGTTAGTTTGTATTCGTAGAGATAAGACTGCAGAACTTAATTTTGTCAGTGAAATACTCTTACCATAACGCTACTGTTACTGAGGCAATACAATCACTATGATGCATCTATTTTTTCTTTCTTTTTTTATTTGTGTTAGAATTACCAATAAATGCACACTGCCGTGTGGGAGGCCGTTCTTTTGTGTTCTGCATTGGCTCCGCCGGCTTTGGAATTCCACGAAGAAACACCGATTATGCATCAGAGTGTCAACTACTTCTGTAATCCTTTATTTGATCTTACTTAGAACGATCGTGGTGCATGTTATCGTCGGCTGAATTGAGGTCGACAAAGCCACTCGAGTGACATCACCACGCTGAAAAACATCTTCTTTCAGTTGCCAGCTTTAGGATCTGTCCTAGATCCAGCTTGCTCTGAAATGGGAAGAGGTTCGGTCAGTGTTATGAGATTCAATAACAGTACCAGGTTTTGTAGTCATCCAGGGAAACGGACAGAATGCACAGAACCCACGACGAGAGGCCGGTCGTGGCGGCCTGCCAGCACGAGAGGGCGCGCTTCACAGTGCCGGGCCGGCCTCTCAGCCACTGTGCCGTCTGATTTGTGCAGCGTGGCGAATCACAACTTCCTGTTCGGCTGATTTAAGAACGCGGTGCCGGGTTTTCTGCCATTGAGAATGAGACTGTACCGCACTTCAGAAGAGTGTGGTATTCGGAATCTTCCCCGTCGATATAATGGTCAGGTATTGGGCTGCATTATCCCGATTAAAGATGAGTAGACTAGACGTGATTAGTTACATAAACAGCACACCTCTGATTCTGCCTCCACGACCTGTACCTCACCATCTATGAACGACCCGTCGAATTAGCTAATACGCTAATATCAGAAATTATCACTTAATCTCCAACTAACGTAGAAGACTCAACTAGTACCCAATAAAAAATAAATAAATATCACTATAATATGATCAAATGTTTGTGTAGCTTATGGGACTTAACCACGGGGTCATCAGTCCCTAAACTTAAAAACTACTTATGAACTAGCTAATCCTAAGGACGGCACAAATATCCATGCCCGAGGGGGGAATCGAACCCCCGACCGTAGTGGCCGTGCATACCGTGACTGGAACGCCTCAGTCGCCTCGGCTACCGCGGCCGGCAAATCTCACTATAGACTAAAATTACTTGAACGAATAACCTCCCAGGCATGGTGTTTAGACACTTCCACGATCCTTCACATCAACAAATCATTCACTCCATCCTCTGGTGTGTCAGTATGGCATGGTTTTCTACTGTTCCCGCTTTCTATCGGGCCGTAAGAGTCCTCGACATATGATGCACTCTACCTCGCCTTCCACACTCGCTTACCTTCCACTCCCGCGGACTTGCCAGTACCGCCTGCCAGTCTCCCCTGCTCTCTGCACCTGATACCGCGCTGTGCCTCGCGCCTCTACCGTCACGTCCCCCCTCCCCCCAACTCCACATCACATCTTCTTGTAATGGAACTTCCATCAGCTTCTCTTAACCCACTAGATATTTTCCCGTCTTACCAGCTCTACGTAATCCCGACCCCTAGCAACGGATTCTGTTTCCTTTCCCGTCCGCTTCACCCACATCCAAAGGGTTCGTTTCTTTTTCTCGACACCACTCTCCCTCTTCCTCCCTTCCTCCCGTCACGTCCCACCAGCTGCCACAAATCACCACCGATACACTACATTCATTGCCATTCCTCCCACCGTCACATCTGTGTACAAACCTCCAAGTGCTGACTTTGAATGTACACCTCCTGGCAACTTTTGGTCAAAAAGAACAAAGTTCGTCTATATGACTTTAACAGCCATAGCACCTTATGGGGATATGAGAAAACAGACAAGAATGGCGAGGCCTTAGAGCAGTGGGCAGAGTGGAGTGGATTGACTAATACACGACTCTAAACTACCGTTTTCCCTTAACAGTAAGATCTAAAAAAGAGGATACAACACAGATATTTGTTTCTCAACACCTAATATCCAACATTGTTAAGTTGATGGATAGTACGATCCGAAGAACTCAACTCCGCTCTGTAGGAATCAGTGTATATAGTGCACTCAAAATTCCAACTATGTCATTTAAAAGGCGATTTAACTTCAAAAAGACAAGTAGGCGGATTTGGAATCAAATTGACAAAGAAATCGTCAAGATTGAGCCTGTATCGGAGAACAATGAATGGTTCGTTGAACTTATTAAAACAACCTCAAGGAATTGTATACCAAAGGGGTGTAGACAACATTACCTACCGGGCATAACAGCGGAACTGAGAAGTTCGATGGAGAAGTACAAGCGGCTTTACGGGGACGACCCTTTCAGCTAGGCGACTACAAATATGCGGGACGACCCTTCTGGAAGCTATCGGTGAAGCCAGAAAAGTTAAATGCTGGGAAACTATAGAGAAAATGGACATAGCAGTAAGCTGGCCTATAATACTATCAAGAAACTCGGTGACGGTCTAATCGAACATAAAAAACATGGCAGATCGAACACCAAATCTTGCTCAATGAGAAACCTGAAAAAAGTGCAGTCGCTCCAAACTAGTACGATACGTCCAAAATGAATCTAACTCACCCAGTGCATTCAAAATGAGTGTACTAAATATGCCCATAAATAACGTGAGAAATGGGAAGTCCCCAGGAGTGGACGACATACGCACAGTACAAATAAAACATCTGGGAGCAATCACAAAACAATGGCTTCTAAGTTTCCACAATAGATGTGTTCGCTCTTACAAGATCACAAAAATGTGGCGCAAATCGAAAGTGGTGGCGTTACTGAAGGCAGTTACCGTCCAAACTCAACACCATTGTTTATGTGATTTGTCATGCTGTAGATCGCTGAAGAAATAATAAAGGGTCTCCATTCAAAATATTTATATAACTTTGTGTTAAAAACCACATATGCTTTCGTTTCAGAATGTTTCAAAATATATAAATGCATGAGCCCCAGCCTTACATTAATACTGGTGAAAGTCATTTTACAATACGTGCTGTTGTTCCAGAGATATTTTGGGTGAGCAAGATTGCTGGGACACCTTGTATAAGATAAGGAGAGCTGTTGCAGACAATACATGGTTTACTTCTGCTATAATGGCAGGTTATAATGATTGAAGTGAGTTCAAAGGTAGGTGTTATACTCGGCGTACAAGAGATGGGACACAGTATCCCCGATTTTTCCGCACGAGCGTTTCACGGGGGCACTGTATATACCGGGAATCCGGTAAAACATCAAATCTGCGTCCGCTGCGGCCTGAAAGAGATCCCGCAAGAACTGGTCCAGCGACGATTAAAAAGAGCTGTTCAACGTCAGAGATTCTACATCTACATCTACATACATACTCCGCAATTCACCGCAAGGTGCGTGACGGAGGTACACTGCACCACTACTAGGCACTCCCAAATTGAACGAGGAAAAAAAGAATACCTATATACCTCCGTACGAACCCTAATTTCTCTTATCTTTGTGATCTTTACGCGAAATGTAAGTAGGCGGCAGCAAGATCGTACTACACTCAGCTTCAAATTCCGGTCCTCTAAATTTATTTAACAGAAATTCACGAAAAGAACGTCGTCTTTCTTCCAGCGATCCCCAATTGAGTTGCCGGAGCATTTCCGCGAAACTCGCGCATTGGTCGAACCTACCGGTAACAAATCTAGCTGCTCGCCTCTGAACCGCCTCTATGTCTTCCTTCAAACCGATCTGCTGCGGGTCCCAAACACTTGAGCAATACTCAAGACGTAGTCGTACAAGCGTTGTATACGTGGTCTCCTTTACAGGTAAAGTACATCTTCCCAAAATTCTCCCAATATACCGAAGTCGGCTGACCGCCTTACTCACAACTGTCCATACATGTTCGTTCCATTTCAAATCGCTCTGCAATGTTACGCCTAGATATTTGAACGACGCGACAGCATCAAGAAGCTCACTACTAATGCTGTATTCGAACATTATAGGATTGTTTTTTCTACTCATGCGCATCATCTTACCTTTTTCTACATTGAGTGCTAGCTGCCATTCTTCGCACGAACTAGAAACTTTGTCTAAGTCATCCTGTATGCTATTACAGTCAGTTACAGACGAAACCCTCCCATACACCACAGCATCATCAGCAAACAGCTGCAAATTACAACTTACTCTGTCCATCAGATCATTTATATAGATAGAAAATAATAGCGGTCCTATCACACTCCCCTGGGGCACCCCTGACGATACACTCGTCTCTGATGAACACTCGCCGTCGAGTACAACGTACTGCTTTCTATTACTTAGTAAGTCTTCCAGCCAGTCACAAATCTGTGAACCTATTCCATAAACTCGTATCTTCGTTAGCAGTCTGCGAATTTCAATGCTGAACCATCAACAAGTGTCAGCGTGCGAACTATTCAATGACATTGCCTCACACAAAGCCTTACTCCTCGCCTGGGCCAGTCAACAATGGAGTGTTGATAACTGGAAACATGTTGTATCCAGCGTACTCTTAAAATTGGTGAGGGTTTATGTAATGTTGTGGACCGTGTGCGGTTAGAGTGATATACGAATACGTCTAGATACGATTCTGATAGGTGACACGAACTTACGCATTCTGGCTGATCAGCTGCATCCATTCATGATTACTGTGCATTCCGATGGAATTGGACTATTCATGCAGGACTGAATTAGGAGTAATTAGTCTGAATTAATGGGAAAGGGTCCCCTTTTTTGCAAATAAATATGTTATTTACCTATTCCCATACATTTTTCGGAACCTTTGTTCCACCATCAGTGTGATATTTATTAAATCTGTAAGTATAGGGTAAGGTGGTACGATTTCGATCATTTCGGGCAAATGTTATTATAACTGGAAATAAATTGAGGAAAGGAATAATTTTAACAATGGCACTTGTTCTTGGATGTGTAATGAATGTGTAACACAAATATTATGCAGTTAAAATGTTGATATACACACAAAAAAAGGTTACAGAATTGAGAAAAATCGATCGAAAATGTACCACACTAGGTACAATTGTGATCACTTCCTCGTAAAATTTTGATTGCGGGCATCTTCCACATAAAAAGCACTTTTTCTGTCACGCACCATCGCATACTTCGTAGTACGAAATATTGCATTTTTGGGAGCGAATCCAGTCACCCTTAACTAGATGATTTATAAGAGCACGTTAGACTAAGTAGCTTCAATTACCTCTTTAAAGGGAAAAATTTTATATCTCCTTACCGCAAAGCGGTGTATTCTTGGAAAAGACAGGAGGAGCTGTAGAAACCTGCTACTCTACAACGCGACACAACGAGACACTACGAGACAGACAAATGGCGCGAAAACTAGAGTTGATCGGAATTGTACCTATATCGAATTTGTACCACCTTACCCTAAAATATTTATAATGTACACTGTGGTTTATGATTCGAAAAAATATAAAAAATGAAAGAAATTTGGTTTACCTGCCATTTTTTACTTTTATTTCATGGTCCGTCAAACGAGTACAGGAAAACCAACATTATGAACTAGTCTGAAGTAGTCTCACGCTAATCAGCAGCACACAATACATAACAGCGACAGCAATGAAATTAATAAATCTCGCAGCAATAAAACGACAAAACAATTCACAAGATGAAAAGACCGCACATTAGTAAGCAGCCCGAAAAATTGAACACGGTGCAAGCGTTACGTGCGGTGGTGTTGGGTGAAGTTTTGGCACGTTGGGGTGGTAGCCACGAGTGCAGATGCCGTGGGATCGGCGGCCTGCGGTGCGTGCCTCCCTTGTGGGTTCCCCCTCCACCGCTCCCGTCGTAGCTGTCAGGTCTAAAGTAATTTTGTGCAGACTAAAGTAAAATTAAGACAGACGTAAGTTTAGTAGGTGCGCAAGAAATTCTACCTAAATTTCCCAAGGGGGAGGCCAGTAGCAGAACTTACCGTGCGACAAATCCATGGAAGCGAGCACAATGGAAGAAGTCACGAGGGACACACAGAGACAAACGTTAGGCAGAACATCTCAAATATAAGAATGTCGAGAAACGCTTCATTCTGGGTACAACAAATGTTAATGCACGCACATTTACCTTTGTATTAATATTCCTGTAGAAAATATCAATAATAATATAAAAAAGGTTTCTTGAAATAACAGCAACTAGTCTCCTTTTGTGTAGAGTGTTTTATTTCTCCATTAGCAGTATCAAATTCCCTTGCATTTCATCATTAGATGGTGAAAGAAGTTTTCATTCTACATTTCGTGTAGTGTAGGAGTTATGTATAACTGATAGCATCCATAGTAGTGTTTGTTTTAATAACGTTTCTGGCAGACACGTTTCACGTTTTCCCGTTCCAAACAATAAATAGGCAAACTTTGACTGACATTCACACACACTATGCAGGAAGTAAACCATCCAAGCCTACTGTTACAATGTGACATTTTTATCATGACAACCTTAGTGTCATTGCATTTTATGATTAGCAGAACTATTTTACTAATTCGTTACCCTAATGAAGGGAGAAATGCTTCCTTGATCTCTCGCTCTCCCTCTCGCACCGTGCTATTGGTCACCGTCATAGATGAGTGATTCTAATTCTAAGAGCTGCTTCAAATAATAACTTAAAACTACATTTTCTCCCTATTCCTTTATTAATTAATGCTTGTTGCTTACCACAACTAAGTTAAAAAAAATATTTTTATATAATTCCTACTTTCACGCCACGCAGAAATGGTCATGCATTCTCCGTCAGTGCACCACCTCATTTATCATTTTCTTTTTCACCAGTAAATTACTTCCAACATGGGTCGCTGGCTGAAGTTGGAATCGCTGAGGAAGCGAGCACTTTCACCATCGTCATCACTGTAAGGGAAGCTCTGGGTGGAAATCAATGAGGAGGGAGGACAGTCAAATGAAGAACAGTCAATGAAGCGCCACAACCGGACTTACTGTGTGAAGACTCTGAAAGTGCTCCATCAGTCGCAGTACGCTGTGGAAGTGGCATACCAAAAAAGATTGTGTACAACGCAAGATATGAGTAATGAGCTTTATCGATACAGGGAAAGGTAAAGCTCAGTGTGCAATATGTGCGAGAGTCCCTTCTAAAGGGCTTCGTGGTTTAGAGTATTCTTCCGGACGTCCAGACTAAAGACAAGGATTTTTTGAAAAGGAAGGTTATTGACTTACGTGTCGAAACAAATTTGCTTAAAAGCTTCCTCCTTGGTAGTCTATAGATTGTCAAAGGCAGTCAAAGCTCATAGCACTGCAGAAACTCCCGTAAAAACGTTTGTTGACAACAAGGTTTCCTCTGTAGTAGACGGAAACATCTATCAAACAACACTGCCAAGAGACGCATTGTTCGCGTCAAATGACGTGAAAGAATCTCTCTGGTTTCTTTTTCTCTTCAAATAGATGAATCTACTGGCGTTGCTGGACTAACGATTTTATTGGCTCTCGTTTGTGATGAATACTCAGGATGATTCACAGAGGACCTCTTATTGTACAATGCAACAAATGCTGCAGTATTCCATTTATTGGATGATTTTAAGGAGAATGGATGTGTGCACAGATAGAGCAAAAGCTATGTCAGGCCCAACGATTGGAGCGATAACGGGACTAAAAGAAAACTAAGCACCACAGCTGCAGTCACTGCCCTCTCCACAGACGTGCTCTGGCTACGAAACAAATGCCTGCTTCCTCCATAAAGGGTTACACTAATCCGTCCAAATTATTACTTACATAAAATGAGTCAAGATTTTTCTCAATACTGTCCGAAGATACCGGAAGCTTTCATCGTTCCCTACTCTTTCATACACTGCTATCAAGTGAGAATACATTCTCTCGATTATATGAATTACATTTAGAAATCGGTACTTTACTTTTGGAATACAATACCAAATTAGCAGACCTTATTAATGGTGAAACTTGGCAGTGTATACTTGAGTATTTGCCAGATATTTTTTCCAAAATGACTAAAATTAATATAATATTTCACAGCAAGGATAAAATGTAACAACGATCACTGGAAGGAGAAAAATAAGTTTTGAGTTGAGATTGACGAGAAAGGGAAGGTAGACTAATTTCCTCTTCTCAATGATTTTTTCTTTTCTTTTTAAAGACATTGGATTTTGGAATCAACTTGTTCCATCAACTCGTCGAACATCTCCAAAGTTTGCCGTCGTAGTTGGAGCATTACTTCCCAACAATTCAAGATAATAAGCTGCAGGAATACGAATGGGTTGTCATCCTTGACACTATATGCAAGAAGTCGAACATTCTGTCATAGAATGAATATCAATTTTTTTATATGACGACATTACTGTCAAGGAGTGTGACCGAATGTGTAACATTTTATTTTACACCACAAATATAGTGGTTAAGCTACAGTCACCAATAATGTACAAAAATTCTTTATTCACTTCAAAGTAAATAGTTTCGATGCACTATGGCACCATTATCAAACGTATGTATAAGAATAATTACAAACTGCAAAATAATAAATATTGACGGGCACTGTCATGTAAATAAATTTTGAGAAAAACATAGTTGGTTTGGTAACTGGATCCAGGCTCTTAAAAGGAGTTAAACCAACCCTCCCCCCCCCCCCCCACCACCACTGGCTGCAGTATCCACAGCACACTATCATATCATTTCTGACCATAATTTAATCCACACTAGAATGAGCTGTATCTGTGAAATAGGTGGTAATGTATTGATGTACTAAATTGATCATATGGTCAATTTATTTACATAACAATGCTAGTGAACAGTTATCTTTACGTCGAGAATTTTTTAATAGAACTATGGAGGAGTAGTCGTATTTAGTACCTTACGATAGTGTACACAATATACATTACATACGGCAATTTTTCTTTATTCATCTGCAAATGTAGAAGTCATCGCCATTTTATTGAATAACTGCTAAATGTATATGGGTGTCAGAAGACTAAAAACAATAATTTATTGTTGATTATCTGAAAATATCTTAGGAGGCGAGTTATAATTATTTGGAGATTTCTGCATCACGTTGTTAATTTATTATTTGCTGAAATTGCAGTAGTAAACTGCCTGCCTCCAGCGATAGCAGTTACAGTAAATTTAATCTCTCATCGAGCTTGATTGTCTTTTCCATTACAGACTCTGCCTCTCTGTTTGTTATCGCGTCAGCATTAATAATTTTTCGTAAGTTATAAGACTCATGCGAAAAGAGTGTATGAAATCTTTCGGGTCCGTGTATATCATTTTATTCAGTAAAATAACACACAACAAGCTAGTTCTTTTTCAACCATTCTGACATATTCCGTCTTTTTTGTTGTTTTCTGTTGTTTACCAGTTGTTCAAATGTTTGTAAAGCTTATAGGACTTAACTACGGGGTCATCAGTCCCTAAACTTACAAACTACTTATGAACTACTTACGAACTAGGACGGCACAAATATCGATGCCCGAGGGGGGATTCGAACCCCCGACCGTAGGGGCCGTGCAGACCGTGACTGAAGCGCCTCAGTCTCCTCGGCCACCGCGGCCGGCTTACCAGTTGTAGAGAATATAATTACGGTACACGCTTTCTTTTTGGTACTCGAAATCATAGGTTTCTAAAATAACGTTAGTAACAGACTATGACAAAGGCCCTAGAAACCCGTTAATGGTCTAATGCGAATTGCGAAATATTTGAAATATGGAGCTATGTTGGTAAACTAGGCGTCATTCGTTGCAACATATCTAAATTTGAATTACGTCACAAACATAGTATTTAATTGAAGTATTTACCTACAATATAGTAATTAAATAATAAACAAACAGCAATCAGTCCATCTTTATAATTTTCTACGCAACACAATAAATTTGCAGTAACAGCTTGATCACAGCTAACGGCAGAAGAAGGCAATCTGTACCATTCAAGTGTTTCGTGACCAAAATGTTTTAGGTGAATTGCAATGAGTAACACATTTCGAGCAAAGTGTGCACTAAGATTGCCAAAATTATCAGCTAAGTACTCTTAAAATAAGATATATACTTCCAATGATAATATATTCCTTCCGTCAAACGGCGATGGAAACTCTTGGGATGTTCGTGCAAGGATATGGTGTTGAAGCAGTGAGTTAAAATTGTGAGTCTGAGTGTTTTAAACGCAACAAAAGAGGAAAGGACGGTGTCGAGGATGAGCCACGTTCTGGTCGACCGTCCAGAGTCGAAAACAACACAGTAATAGTGCGACGGATGCTTGCGGATATCGGCGGCTTTTAGAACGATAGCATACGAGTTGAGGATCAGTGCAGGCAGTGTAAGCACTACTGTTCACGTACATTTGGGAAAGCGGAAGATTGTAGCTGGTTATGCTCAGACGCTAACGGAAAAAAATGAACACACTAACGCCGTGCAGCTGGTACTTGAGGCTTCGTCAAAGCCGGCCGCAGTGGCCGAGCGGTCTGCGGCGCGCCAGTCACGGTCTGCACGGCCGCTGCGGTCGAGGGTTCAATTCTCCCCCCCCCCCTCGTGCATGGATGCTTGTGCCGTCTTTAGTGTAAGCTGGTTCATAAGTAGTTTGTAAGTTTAGGGACTGATGACCCCGTAGTTAAGTCCCATAAGCTCTACAAACATTTTGCTTCGTGAAAATCTGAAAGGGGAATATTTAGAAAATACCTCTACCATAAATTTCGAAACAGAAATAACCGCTTACATTGGTTAAATGGAAATTATTTTCACACTTTGTTCATGAGTTGGCGCGTTACAGGTTATTGGCAGCACGTTCACGACATATATAGCACATAAATACAGCATACGATTTGTAATGATACTCGTAATTTTTATGTGGTTCTGTTATATTTGTTTGCTATGGATATTTAATTTTTTATTGTAAAAACACTTTATAAAAAAATCTGTATTGAATGGAAGGTATTTGATTTCTTACTACTTTCTGTAAAAATTTTTCAAACTTCAAAGCCAACTCAATAAGGTAAAATTTTATTTAAAGGCCCGCTGTTGGTATGAGTATCATTACTACACAGCTCCATATATTCGTGATCAAATGATTTTTAGTTTTATTTTTAAGTTAGTATTTAACAAATTTATATGGAACCTATCACCCTGCATTTACTCCGATTTCGAAAATACTGAAATATGATTATAGGAAAATTCTAGCCTTATACACGGCTTGAATATCTATACAGCATCATTTGATTTTTACGGTAAATATTCTTAAATAGTACCAATGTAACTGATATCTTATTGCTGATTGAAAAATTATTAAATACAACTTCCCCTTTTATTTTTAGAAAATCTTTCACTTATAAAACACTGTCCTTACTTAGCCACATGTTTCAGTCACAATTTTAGTTTCTCACGAAAGCTTGAGATTGCCATTGAAGTCCAGGAAGGGTGGAAAATAAATTATATTAAAGGCTTTTTCTATCTTATACCTCCCTGCCCTGATTTCTAATAATTATTACATTTAATTTTGCCGCGTAATCTTTGCGGCGTTTGGCAATCTCGATCGTTGACCATTGGCAGCACTGGTAACATTTTAGCTGAAACTTCTCACATACGCTTTTAAAGGTGAGTATTGGGTGATTTAAGTCCAAATGATGTAAATTCAGTTTAAAATATATCGTTAATTTTGAATCACTTTTAAAATAATTCAGATTACACACCTTTTTAACATCGTTGGTTCCATTATCGTACATTAAAGAAACAATCTAACAGTGCTTTTACTATCTCAAGCACACGACACGAAAAGGTCAAGCACAAGACAAGACAAGACCGATCCTTTTTAATACATCTTATTATCCAGTAATTATTTACGAAGACCACAATAATGATGATTGTCCATTTGCAATCATTATTCTCTGTGCGTCACATGGCATCGTATACAGTAGTGGCACGTCGAAACACTTCATTGCTTACAACCAAAGTTTATTCTTCACGAATAACAATGAAAAATTGGAAGGACATAGATTGAAAAGGACTGAATTTTTTCTTCTTACATACGTTCACCAATCTCTAGTTGAAGGCAGTTACATGTTCGAGAGAGGAAGGTACGAGTCATTTCAGAATCAGTGGAACTTTCGAAGCGACCTGTCTTCGAGAAGACCATTATTCCACGGTACAGTTCATTTCGGTGACTTTTTCCATGCTATCAACAGTTTTTCAACTTCAATCACCGTAAACGTTTTATTTTCACGACAATTATATTATTTCGCTAGCGTAAAGAAGTTCACTTGCTTTATAGTGGCACTAGTATGTTAGTAGTCTTATTACTGTACGCCCATATTTCTATGCTGCTTCCTCTATAAAATACTTTGGGAATTATGGCTTATTGGAGTAATACGAGACGTAATAATTCTACTTTTCAGTGTATCGTCAAAATTAACTTTTTGTTGTCTTAATCACGGAGTTATTCTTTCGAAAGGGAAGGGTTGGAGTTTTATCCTTTAAAACTGAATGGTATGAAAATTGACGATAACAATTACTGATGGATTTTCTAAACTTGGCAGCAAAATCGTTTAGAACCAATTTGGAAATGTTGAACTATTCATTTTTCATGTTACCGAGACGTTGTCTTGGATCTGAATACCGGTCGAGAACCGGAGATAAAGCCACGGTAGGTACCTGAATGTAAAAGATATGTTCCGGCACCTTTGCTAGTGGGGAGTCTTATACGTGGCTATACTGTACCTTCTCCTTTGTCGTCACTCCAGACTTTTGTAACAATGTGACCTGCATTCCTCGAGTTTTTTCGACTAAGACAATCTCCTCCAAATTAATGTATTTTATTTCCGCAGCTTCTGAATCGCCATAAGGCTTTCTTTTCAAACACTATTTCACTGCCTAAAACATTTTCGTATTTCAAACTGTGATTCATCAGAATTAGTCTGAACTAAGATTTGTTGTCTTCAAAACGTTGAGACTCACACAATGTCATACGAAGCCTATCTAATGTAGGCGACTGTTGTAACTGTACTCGTGATGTCATCAGAGTTGATGCGTTTAATTACAGCAGGCTGATATAAACGTAACCAGGAATCAATCATGGAAGGTCTGGACGGTAGGGAATTGAATATCATTCGTTATCTAAGATTATTTTAAACAACATTTACTACCAAACCCAAGTAACAGTTTTAGAACTCATAACAAAATAATGAGACATGAATCTTTATCAAAATGTTTTTGAAATATACTCTAAACCAAAAAGGAATATGTTACAATTCAGGAATGCAGTGATTAGCAAGGCTCTGGCACAAGAACTGGCTATATTAAATTTATCTCCTTTGCGTATAATGGACTGTCAAACTATTTAAGGAAAAGCACTTCAAAATTATATACCCAAGATTAAGCAAGTAACATCGTAGTACAAAACCACATCCAACAACTTACACGCTTTACGTAAGATAAGCTTTAGCACAAGTAAAAACACCAACCTGAACAGTGCGCGCTGGTCTTCCGATGGGTCCGTCAACGCGCTTAGGACGTAGCATTCCTCGTGACGTCCCCAAGTGTCTCACATCAGCGGGTGCCGCCCAGTTCAACAACAAGCGGCAGTACATATACAGGTAATTGACTCTACAACACACAGAGACGTACTTCAGCTTTAAGATACAAACACATATAACTAAGACCCTGAAGCATTTCCCGTACCTCCCAATGAAACAGATTGAGCTGAAGCGAAACTCAGAACTTTAACAACAAAAAGATTTAAAAAAAAATAATTTAAGCCCTTTTTCTACCTTTTGGGATTAGACAACCATTAATCATCAATAAATTATAAATTACAAAACACCAATATTGTCTCAATTACGAAAAGATATAAATACCATTCCCTTGGGAAACTGAGCCATAAGATGTGAATCATTGTACCGAGCGCCTGCTCCTGAAAATACCCATGACAAAGATTTCCAACAGTTGGTGCCGTAATGACCACGTCTTATCCTACTAAACCAGGAATGTAAACCTGCAATTACACTGCGCACCGGGGAACTTGCCATCACACACACTTTTAGGTGAAAGTTTCAAAAGTTTCTCACCCAGGGCAATCTGAGAGTATCCGCACTGTGATGACAGAAGAATCTCAGTACAGTTTGCTGCCCAGCTTGGAAGCAAGCAAAAACCGAAGGCGGCCTTGTCTCTGTAGTGACTACTTGCTTCTGATTGCTCTCGTCCCGTCTTCCGGTCAGATCGTCCCTTTAATTTGCTGCTTCCAACGTACTGTCAGAACACGCCCCGCGTGTCCGTCAGACAAACACGACAGCCACGCAGTATACAACGGAACGAGTCCCACGACCCAGCTGAATAGCCAAGCCGCAACTAGTCCGCCTCGATGTCACTTCACTTTCCCTCGTCAGAGAACAGGGCGCGCACCCTCTCCGTACCACACCCGCACTCCTCCGTTGTCACCACTCAAGTCCCTCGACCCCTCCAGAGGTCGTCTCTCCCGGTCAAGCGCTCAGCCCAAAGATAACATGTTCAAGAGCCAGACGCGAGGTATCGATCGCGGAATGGCTCAAGAGTATTTCGCTGTGGCATTCTTCAATAAAACCAGCATCACGGCAAATAAAATTCCCACGCTTTCGATGCAAACACAGCCATAATCATCGGGAGTAAAATCACAGACTGCCTTTGCTTATAAAGCTGCAAAGCTGCGTTAGGAACCTTCTGGAGGATCGAAAAGCGCGACTGCGGAAGGCACAGCGGGCAGCTCCTCTAGCACCGGTACCGTCTGACTTCGCGTGGCACTAATCGTTCTTTTGTGAAAGGATGTAATATTTTACCCGTTTTACAACATACGTGCATGCTGCTTACACAGCACTAGCAGACCGAGGTGGCCGAGGGGACTGAACCGCTACAGTCACGATCTGGACAGCCACTACGGTCGGCGGTTCGAGTCCCCCCTCGGTCAGGGATATTTGGGCTGTCCTTAGTATTAGTTAGTTTGTAAGTTTAGGGACTGATGACCCCGTAGTTAAGTCCCATAAGCTATACAAACATTTGAACATTTTGAACACAGCACTAGCCAAACAATCAAAATATACTAACCATCTGTTGCAGCACCCTTGTCAGCAGCAGATAGGTAGCGAGTGACGCTTATCACTGATTGCAGGAAGGCAATTCCAACGCCTGAATTGACAACTAACAAGTAAATTTTATCATGGTATAGTATGTTGAACAATCGGAGTAAATACGACAGGAAACTATCTGATTACACTGGGAATTTAAACAAATGGAAACATCGTTCAGTTTAACTTAATGGCATTTATCTCTAAACCATCGACCCTTGATTCATCGTATATTTAGTGGAAAAAGAGCACTTGGATTGATAAGTTGTCAATTCACACGGATTTCAGGCTGATTTTATGCAGTTACTGTGTGCATGACTCTGAAGGAGTCGGCGTTGGACTTTTGCCTAAAAAGAGGCTCGCCAGGTAAAAATATTGGGAAGCCTTTGCATATGGTAAAGGAAATTACATCAAATTGATTGCGAATATTAACAGCATCACAACCATTATAGGAAGTAGAGTTATTTTGATTTTGGTAATTACTGTTTGATAAACCATTATATTGAATTAAATTTCTTTTAGAACGAAACTTTGCCTCAGCTGTAAGATCACGTATGTTGTTATTGTTGTGGTCTTCAGTCCGCAAACTGGTTTGATGCTGTTCTCCACGCTACCCTGTCCTGTGCAAGTTTCTTCATATGAGAATACGTTCGACAACCTACATCCTTTTGAATCTGCTTACTATATTCGTCCCTCGGTCTCCCTCTAAGATTTTTACCCCACACGCTTCCTTCTAATGCTATGTTGACAATTCCTTTATGTCTCAGAATGTGTCCAACCAATCTATCCCTTCTCACAGTCAGGATATGCCAGAAACTCATTTTCTCCCAGATTCGGTTAAGCACCTCCTCATTAGTTCCGTGATCTCCCCATCTAATTTTCATCATTCGTCTGTAGCACCACATTTCAAAAGCATCTATCATCTTTTTATCTGAACTGCTTATCGTCCACGTTTCACTCCCATACAATGCTACAC
Organism: Locusta migratoria; assembly: GCA_026315105.1. NCBI lineage: Eukaryota > Metazoa > Arthropoda > Insecta > Orthoptera > Acrididae > Locusta > Locusta migratoria. The sequence continues at coordinate 271,763,330 of CM048744.1, read as the reverse complement.
TCCAGACAAATTCTTTCAGAAAGGACTTCCTAACATTTAAATTAATATACGAGATGAATATTCTTGAAGAAATGGAAGTATGCCTACATGCAATTAAAAACACAAATAATTTGCTAAACGATCAAACGGATTTCAAGCACAAAAATTATTTCGATAATTTTATTCATATTTTAGTGCATGACAACGGATAAATAATCCCACTGCCAATTATAGATAATAGTGCAACAAAATTATCAAAGATAAAATATCCCAACATATTTCGTTAAATTTTAAGTAAAAGCTTTGCCTCATAGATATATATTCTCTGTGCAAATAATGTAAGCATATTACATCTCTATAGAGCTGTCAAGTAAATGTCAAAATCTGTAACTTAATGAACTTGCATGACAGCACAATATTATTAGTTACGTGATATTAATATTATATATATATATATATATATATATATATATATATATATATATATATATAAAGAGAATAAGAAATAATAATAAAATATATCACGTCACAATACTATTGAAATGAACAACATAACAGAATGTGGTACGTAGCATTTCTTTTACATATGTATATAAAAAAAGTAGGCAGCATAGTAGTAAATTTTATAAAAACTTATGTATTGCAGGCATGACACCTGAAGATGACTTAAGTCGATATAAGCTTATGTGTAAATAATAGGAATTAAAATATACAGTGTTGACATTATATAATTATTATTAAAATGTCTATGTACGACATCACTAACACTGTGGGCCCTGCTGATAACAAGTTATTGACCACCATATTAGTTACACGATCTACCCATCTAAGCTTCAGAATTCGACTGTACCATCTAATTTCAAAGACTCATTTCTCTTTATGTCCGAAATATTTATCGCCCTGTTTCACTCACGTACAGTAATAAACTTCATACAAATGCCTTCAGAAGAGACTTTCTAACACTTAAAATAATGTTTCTTGTTTCCATCAGCATCACCCGGCCGGCCGCGGTGGCCGAGGGGACTGAGGCGCTCCAGTCACGGTCTGCACGGCCACTTCGGTCGGGGGTTCGAATCCCCCTCGGGCATGGATATTTGTGCTGTCCTAGTTCGTAAGTAGTTCATAAGTAGTTTGTAAGTTTAGGGACTGATGACCCCGTAGTTAAGTCCCATAAGCTTAACGAACATTTGAAAATTTGAGCATTTGGAGCGGTTATTAGCCGAAATATCATAGGATACGGCTGGACACTCGAGAACCTTGGAAACAGCAATACGCCTGAAAGCCTGCCAGCACAATTAAATTGAAATTTGATATTACCAATTTTCTCTTTCACAGAAGCAATTATTTCGCCACTGCCATTCTACACTTCATATCATTTGAACTACGACGATCGTGAAGTTATTTTACTGCTCAAGTAACCAAACTCATTTACGAGTTTCATTGTTGCGTTGCGGAATTCTCTCAGCATCATCTGGTTTTATAAGCACAACGTTCCAGTTATTTGTAAAACGACACTGTGTTACGTTCCAGCACCCCTGTTTTCCTCTTGTTATTGTTTAACTTATACTGCTTTCCAGCTCCCTTTCTGTCTCTAAGAGTATTATAATATCATAGACAAACAGCGAAGTTTTCATTTATCCTCCCACATCTTTAGTTCTTTTGCAAATTTATCTTTGGTTACTGTACACATGAATAACATTGGGAAAAGAATCCAAACTTATCCTACTCCCGTCCAAAGATCTTAGCTCCTTTCATACCTATCAGCTATTAACTGCTGTCTGATATCAGTACGAGTTGTAAATAACCTTCCGTTCCCTATATTTTACCACTGCTGGCTTCAAAATTTGAAATTGAGTTTTCCAGTCAACATTGTCAAAAGCTTTCCCCAAACCTACTAAAGTCAGAAATGTTTTTCTTTTCCTTATTAGATACGTTGTAGGGTCAGTATTGATTTACGTGTTGAAATTCATATTATAATATTGCAACAGAGATTTATTAAACTGTCCGCACCTGTCTTCTTAGGAATTGGTTTTATGACTTTTCTTCCTTGAAGTATGACAGGATTTCTCTCGTATAGCAAATTCACACACGACATAAAATAGTTTTGACATAATAATTTTGAGGGAATGTCGTCTACTACCATGGCCTTGTTTCGATTTAGGTCATTTTATAGTTTTTGAAATTGTTCTCGCTGTATCGAATTTCCTACCTCATCTGCATCTAGTGTATAGATTCATGTTTCTTCTGGACGTAAATGTATGCTCTCGTCAAAGCCATTAAGATAATACTCACTGAGATAATAAATTTACTGCATAAATAACATAGTTAGTTCTTTCTGTCCTATCTCCCAATAGTTGTTTTTATATTATAATGTAGATATTTATGTAATCCGTCTATGCATCTGAATAAACAAAACAACACAACCAAAATAGCTTGTGCCTACTGATGGTAGTGGTGAAGTACTAAAAGCGAAAACACCAAATTGGAACCAAAACCACATAAAATCATCAGTCAGCACTACATGTTGACCAGCACCTGACCATGTCTTACAAATAGAGGCGAAACGCGTATGGCAATATAAAACTTTTATTATTCAGTTGCATAGACGGATTACTTAAATATCTACATTATAATATATGCATAATATGTATTTAGCCCTTAATCTGCCAATGTTGCTCTGAAGTAACATCACAGTGGCCCATGGTTTTTGTGCAACATGTTTCAAGGTTCATCCTTGGAGAGGCATAGTGCCTGAACCAACACTGAAGCTCTCACATACAGTGATTTCGTTGTCTTTTGCGAAACGTTTCACAATTATCAGAATCTTTAGCAGACATTGGAAGCATAAATTACCGGGGCACTAGTTTCTTTCAATTTTCTGAACATATTTTTTCTGATACATGGAAAACTGCTTATAAAGGGACTGAGGACTACTCTTAGGTAATCGATTTTGCAAAAGTGATGGCGTATCCTTATCTGGGACACTACAATTGAGTGATGTTTTTTGGGAAGAGTATGCCTGGTAGACCACCATTAAATTTACAACCACTTCAGAGCCTGTACTGGTGGATAATTTACGACAGGAGAGATATGACAATTATTGTCACTTGCCTGATTACAGGCCGAAAGGCATATGCAGGTTTTGTCAGCAGGGCTACTGTGACTGTAAAACGTGGAAATTGTGAAATTGTTCTGGACTTTGTGCTAAAACGACTCTTTTCAGACATTTCACATGAATTAGTCCAAAATACTATAATTTTGGAGCCATAGGAACAATACTGCATTATTTATATTGTAACATCCATGCGCTTTTAGGGAAATGTTACGTACACGCAAGGAACTATATCTTTAAAAAAATCATATAAAATTGATCACATGGCCCTCAACGTTCAATTTAAGTAAATATATTTTCTTCACGTGAGTTTCTTGTATGCCAAATAAGGGGTTATAGAAAAATTTATTCCTTTCCTTTTTAATATATTATGTCATCTATGCACGTATGATATATACCATCTTCTACATATAACTCACCTTCCATTACTGATATCAGACGCTTCATAGAAAATGTTAATGAAATTTCTACTACTACTACTACTACTACTAGTAGTAGTAGTATTAGTAGTAGTAAGAGCTCTGCAAAATCATGAAGCACGTGTAGCATTCTTATTTTTCTTGCCCGAACAGAGAAGTTGCTCCAATATCCCAGTGGAGAAAAACCACAGGTGTTAACCGAACAACACCAACGTTCTTTGTAGTTGTCTGTCGGGAAACACGTCTCAAGACTGATTAAACATATTACGCAATATGACCTTATTAGATACTGCATGAAACAGCATATGCACTGCTTGGGCAATGATTATACATTTGTACACATACGTTTCGACTATGCGGTGGTATGCACTTGCTCACCTACGCTCGCAGTGACACATATGAAAACACACATATTTTCTGCAGTAGCAGTCGAAAGAATGTTATTGTTTGTAACGGAGTTTCAGAAAATGCAATATTGTGACACAGGAATGTAGTTCAGTCAGTCATCGCGAATATTAAATTGCAGTGTATTTGATATTGTTTTATTCCCAACGTACCGGCGTGTATATGCTCAGTATTTCGAAGTTTATCTCTCTTCTCATAAAATAGACTAGGGCGACGAGATGTCCCGTTTTTACGGGATTGTCCTTTATTTTGCCAAAGTGTCCGCTGTCCCTACAAAGTAAATACGAGACGCATATTGTCGCGTATTTTACTAACCGTCCCTTATATTTTGAACTAACATTTTTTTAAAGTGATGTTACCATAACGGAACGGAGATCGAATATAGACATACTCAAGCAATGAAGGGAATGGGCTTCAACTTAAAGAAAATGAGACACGTTTTTTGACAGTTTTCATACGTTTCTAATATTTCAAAATTTGAGGGCAACCTTTTTTTTTATTTTAAATGCAAAATAGGAAAGTTTGCCCAAAATAGCTGTATAAATTGTAAAGCATAATTGGGCAACCTATAATATTTTAATTTTTTTTTAATAATGTTTTCACACGACATGTGCAAGTCTTCAGACAATACAAATTCAGTGATTAACGAATTCATTGCAAGAAGACAGCGTGCTCAAAGAGTTTGGTTTCTTTGACATTTTCAGTTCATTTCACGAAACGTTAATTATTTATCACAAAATGGGCTTGCCATTTTATGTGATGAATGAATTTAACTTGTCTCAGCTGAAATATCCTCTTCTATATAGAATTACAAATTTTGCAACATCAGCTTAGTGAGAAAGCGAATCATCTTAAAAATACAAATGAAGAGAAAAGTTTATTGATTGAGAACTGTGTAGCGATTTCTTAAAAACAGGCCTGTCAATTTCAAATTATTTGCAACTGAAGAGACCTGGAGCAAATGCTGACGTGGACACAGTGTTCTCCGTCACGAATATCTTATGGACTGGAAAAACAACATGTTTAGTGTGCAAACTAAACATTCAAACGTTTGTATAGCTTATGGAACTACGGGATCATCAGTTCCTAAACTTACAAACTACTTATGAACTAGCTAACACTAAGGACGGCGCAAATATCCATGCCCGAGGGGGGAGTCGAACCCCCGACCGTAGTGGCCGTGCAGACCGTGACTGGCGCGCCTCAGTCTCTGTATAAAGGAAGTAATTATAATAAGAACTTAGTTTCACAATACGTAATGTCGTGATCACTTTGTGGAAAATACCGACCTCGGAAATGACAAATTCTTCTGCAAAATATAATTCACGGAGAAATACGAGTACGTAAAATGCAAAAATAACCATAACTTTCTTTATTGCTTGAGTGCATGTGTCAACTATAAAATAATATAGTATTTCTTTAATTAGTAATGTAATTTATTTAGCTTTTATTTGTGCGAGTAGTTATGTTGAAAATCTTCAAATTTTTGTTAACCTATTCAATCAAAATGCTATGGTCATCAGTCCCTAGACTTACAAACTACTTAAACTAATTTAAAGTAACCTAAAGATAACATAAACACACACACACACACACACACACGCACACACACACACGCACGCGCGCGCGTGCACGCGAGAGAAAGAGAGAGACAGGACTCCAACCTCCGACAGCGAGCAACTGCGTGCTACGCAACAAGGCGCCTTAGAACGCTGTGCCACTCCGCCGCGGCGAGTAGCGAATAGCTATGTTTGTTTAATATTTGTGTTAGCATCTGACTTGGTATGTCTTAGTTACTGAGATTGCCTTATGTATAGTTTGTCCCGTCATAAAAAAAAAGTAATTCCGTTGCTTGTTACGTTGCTTTGATTTCATGTTCTTTAAGTAATTAAATACCTTTCCTGTTCCGGTAATAGTTTTGTAAAATAAGTGATTTACAGAAAAAGGAAATGTAAATACGACAACCATCGAATACAATACTTTAGCTTGGTGGTTGGGGAGCGGGGGATGGGGGAGAGAGACAAACACTAGCTTTGTTATCTATACTGTGTGTGAATGCGGTACTGCTACAGGTAAAGGCAGCATTTAGTGTCACTTGCATCGGTATCCGTGAGTGTCCTGTATTTTTATTTTGGAACTCTGGTCAGCCTATAGTAGACTTTCCTTTACTTTGCATTTCTTCCAGACATGCAAATGAATATTCCAAGTGGGTAATCCATAGAGTTCCAAGGTTATTGCTTACATATATACACGGTAGAAGGTACATGATAACAGAGGAAAATGTCCCAGTAACCATGGGTCTGCAAACGAGCCACTAGTGAGATAATGCTGGAAAATATGAAAAATGACGTGGAGTTATACAAGCGAGGTATTTACAACATCCCATGGCAGTGCGGGATGTCATAGGTCGGTATCTGTGGACTTCGGTGTAAATCTAAATCTACACGGGATACTCTGCAAATCGCATTTAAGTGCCTGGCAGAGGGTTCATCGAACCACCGTTATACTGTTTATCTCCGATTCCATTCCACAGTGCACGGGAAGAAAGAGCATATGAATATCTCCGTTCGCGCTCTGATTTCTCGTATTTTATTCTGATGATCATTTATACCTATGTAAGTGGGAGTCAACAATATATTTTCGCATTCGGAGGAAATGGAATTTGGAATTTCGTAAGTAGCCAACGGCCCAGCAATAAGCGCCGTTGTTGTAATGATTCCCATCCCAGATCCTGTATCATTTCCGTAACGCTGTCTCCCCAGTATCGTGACAATACGAAACGTACTGCCCTTTGGACTCTTTCGACGTCCTCCATCAAACCCACCTGATAAGGATCCCACAATGGGCTGCAATACTCCAAAAATGGACGGACAAGCGCAGTGTATGCAGTTTCTTTAGTAGTTCTGTTGCGTGTTTTAAGGTTTCTGCCAATAAAACGCAGTCTCTGGTTCGCCTTTCCCACGACATTATCCACGTTTCTTTCCAATTTAAGTCAAAAGTAATAGTAATTCCTAGGTATTTTGTGGAGTTTATGGCCTTCACTTTTGATTGACTTATCTTGTAAACAAAGTTTAACGGATTTCTTTTCGTACTCATGTGGACGACTTCAGACTTATCATTTATAGTCAATTGCCAATTTTTACACCATACTGATATCTTAAAAAATGTTCAAATGTTTGTAAATCTTATGGGACTTAACTACGGGGTCATCAGTCCCTAAACTTACAAACTGATATCTTATTTAGATCGTTCTGCAGTTGGTTTTGAAGTTCAGATGATTTTACTAGCCGGTAAATGACGGCGTCATCTACAAACAACCTAGAGAGCTACTTAGATTTTCCCCTAAATCGTTTATGTAGATAAGGAACAGCAAAGGACAAATAACACTACCCTGTGTAACGCCCGATATCACCTCTGTTTTAGTCGATGCCTTACCATCGATTACTACGAACTGTGTCCTCTCTGACAGAAAATCCCCTATCCAATCATAAATTTGGGGCGATATACCATAACCACGCAATTTGAACACAAGAAGCACACCGAACAGGTCACAATATCAGCTATGGCAGAGCACTGTCTAGAATTCAGTTGCTCGATGAACTGCAGTGATACCAAGATTGTGACTCAGACCCCACGATTTTGCGAGACTGTCATACATAAATCCATCGTGATCAAAGTCATGGAGAATCTTATCAGTCGTGGATACCAGGTCCCTTTGTCTGGAACCTGGCAATTGAGCTTCTAATATCCCAATGCAGCGTACTAAGAAATTTTCTAATTGAGTGGAGATGAAGGAAACAACCGTGCAGCAGCACAGATGATAAGATATTCAGAAGGAGACGGAGTTGGGCGCAGACGGAATTTCGAACATCGGCGACAATAGACACCCGGCGAGCCGCTGACCTCGGACGACGAAGAGAACTCCAGAGGGCTACAGGCCTGAGCGCGAAGACCCGCCGGAACAGTATCGATCAGAGAGGACCACACAAACCACGTTCAGAGGGTGCGGACCGCGTACGGAACACGCGTCGCGGACCTCAGATGACCACCTTGGCCCCTCAGGATGACCTAGAAGGGCGCGGACCGCCTTTGGAACATCAGCGAGCCGAGAGGACGGCTGGAAATACGCCGGGTGGGCGCGGGCTGCGGAGGGAACACTCAGCTCAACGCGTAATTCTTTTGGCTACTGAAACCTCCAAGGACGGTCGAGCGTGGACGGTAGTCGAGACTCCACCACAGCAATCAAGACCAATTACGACGCACCAATACTGTCAGGTCGTAAATAATTCACTCGACCAACTAAAACACCATACCCGCACCCTTACAAGTCCCTACTCCCGACACAATTGGGAAAGAGACTCGTCAGACTAGGCAACATGTTTCCAGTCAACATCAGTCCAATGTCAGTGTTGACGGGTCCAGTCGAGGTGTAAATCTTTGTGTCATTCAGTTTTCAACAAGGCCACACGAGAGGACCTTCGGCTCCGAAAACCAATCTCGACGGTATTTCGTTGAACTGTTCGTACGCTGACCGTAGCTGGTGGCCCAGTATTCGAATCAACAGCAATTTTCGGAAAGATTTCACATACGTCTCGTTGAAGAATTACCTTCAGTCGTCGCAAGCCCCAATCTTTTAGCACCTCTTAACAGCCGCAGCGATGTCAGAGATTTGATGTGTTACCAGATTACCGATATTCACGGAGGTCTCGTGTAATGATCGTACGTGAAAATCCCCATCCTATCGTTATCGCGAATATGGTGTGTCCCATGTCAAATGCGCCGACAGTACCACGAAGCTTAGTCTCGCTTAATTGTGGATGATCTGCCATTGACCGCGCTGGAGTGGTCCAGCGTTCTACGGCGCCTAGCCTCGGAACTTGTCGCTGCTTGCCGTCGGAGGTTAGAGTCCTCCTCGGGCATGGGTGTATTTGCTGTCCTTAGCATAAGTTAGCTTAAGTAATTTGTAATCCAAGGGACTGTTGCCCAGAGTAGTTTAGTCCCATAGATTTACAAGCATTTCGTTTTTTGAAGCCGGCCGCGGTGGCCGAGGGGACTGCGGCACGACAGTCACGGTTTGCACGGCCACTACGGTCGGGGGTTAGAATCAGCCCTCGGGCATGGATATATGTGCCGTCCTTAGTATTAGCTAGTTCATAAATAGTTTGTAAGTTTAGGGACTGATGACCCCGCAGTTAAGTCCCGTAAGCTCTGCAAACATTTGAACATTTGATTTTTTGTTTGTTTTTTGAATCTGCTTTTGTGGTAGATAGAACAATAATAAAATAACTTGATGTTGGACAGAAAGTGGTTCTTAGAGTACATGGAGACAAAACTGAAGAAGTCAGAATCGGAAGAGGCGTGAGAGAGGGTTGTTGTATGTCACCAGCACATTTAAATATATAAGCTGCAAAGCTAATTGATGAGGCCGTGGAAGAAGCATAAGGATCTGTAGTGGGAGGAGAAAAAATAAAAATTATAAAATATGCAGATGATGTATTAGCAGAAATAGAACAATCGCTCCGGGAAATGATGGAAAATATCGTAAGGGTGGGTAAAGATTTTGGAATGAGATTAAACATTGATAAGATCAAAGTCATTGAAATTGGAAAAGAAGACGGCACAATCGAAATGTCATTAGAGGAAAGAGTATTGGAACAGGTACAATCGTTCCAATATTTGGGAAGCATGATACGATCCAGTGGAAGTTGCACAGAGGAATAAAGCTTTCAGGAACGTAAAAGATTTGCTAACCACGAAAAGAATTCCCATTTTTCCCATTACTGTAAGGAAGGGGTTCGCCAAATGTGTTGTGTGGGGATTGGTGTCATATGGATCTGAAACGTGGGTAATTAGACAGAAAGAACAAACATATTTGAAAAGTTTTCAAATGTGGCTATGGAGAAGAATGGCAATGGATTGTCAGAATGAAAAATGAGATGATGAGCAGGGTAGGACAGGAAAGGACCTTTCTTAGACAATCCAGAAGAGGAAAACATCTTGGTTGGGGCACATATTACGTAGGAATTTTCTGCTACTAAGAATAATGGAAGGGAAAGTAGACGGAGAAGAGCGAGAGGAAGGGGATGATTTAGAATGCTGACTGACCTGAAGAAAGGCAGGAACTACAGGGAAATGAAGGAGGATGCCCAGAACAGAGCGAAGTGGAAGACGTCCAGTTGAAACCTGTCTGAGGACACACCTACTCAAAGAAGGAGATAGTGGCAGCAGTAACAGAAACCGATCTAATGTCTACGCCAGACACCTGCTGTCTGCCGACCGCAGCGCTGTCCCCTGAATGTTTACATATCCCTCTGTTTGCAAACACATGCCTGTAACAGTTCCCTTGGCTCTTCGGTGTAGTAGGGTACAGAATACTACGTACTTGCATTTATACATCACTAGATGTCCCGGGGAACTTCGTATCACTTACCTCTTAAAATAAACCGTATTAATTTAAATCCAGTAGCTTCATAAAGGCATCATCAGACAGTGTAAGTATCGGTTCGATAGCTAGCGGAAAGAGTGGGCAAATCATGCAGACATGTCCATGTCTCATACGTAATCAGATGAATGGTTCTAACATTTTATAGAATGTTCCAATTTTCGGGGATACTTTTCCAAATTTCTAATTCATAAGAACTTCACTCATGCTTTGAACGTTAAATATGCAAACTTTTTCGCAATCAGACGAATGATATTGAGATCCCATTGAAAAAAGCTCTTTCGGTTTCTCGCGAATTTTCAAATTACCCGAGACTTTACTAAATTTTTAGTTCATAAGAACGTTCATTTTTCGTTGAACGTCAAATAAAATTTTATCGCAATCTGGTGAACGGTTCTCAACTTATAGTGTTAAGTACATTTAGAAACACATTGGAAAGGAACTTGGTTCGAATTTTTCGACGTTCCTTTAAGTGTTCTTATTTTTTTTTTTCTTTTTTTTCTTTTGCTGAAAACTTTCCCTAGACCATAATGTACAAAACAAAAAAAGAATTACTTCTCTCCGTCATGCGAATAGTTAGTCATAGTGCTGACGCACTTTCAGTTTCTCTCAAATTTTCCAATTTTCCGGTAGATTTCCCAAAAAAATTTACTTCATACAAACCTTGTTCTATCAAGTCATACTCAAGTGATACTCTTACAACCATGTGGCAATTTATTTTTATTCATAGACAAAAATCGCTTTCGGTTTTTCTTAAATTTTCCTACCTTCCGGGCGACTTTTCCAAAGTTTTATATGTTGCGAATCTTCCTCTCGCTTTCAACGTGATATGTATAACATTTTATCGCAATTGGACGACTGGTACTGATAGCTCACTGCAAAAATCTGTTTCAGATTTTCCGGATTTTCCTCTTGTTCTGGGCAACTTTTCCATAGTTTATCATCGTTTAAACCTTCCCTGGACATGCACGAATATTTCAAGACTAAAATGAGCCAAATCGGTTCAGTCGTTATCGAGTTTTAGCGAGACTAACGAACAGCAATTCATAACTCAGGTCACTTACATTCTCGTGGAGGTTTATTTTTACCATCATATTCACTGCGTTAGGTAGGTCAATTGGAGGAAGTCATTCGCACGTGGCTTACCATCAATTCTGCAGTGGATAATCAGATTATCAATGCAAATGTTAGTAAATTAAGCAATGTCCCATATACTCTCGAATTAGTACTTTAACATGGATTCTTTGAAATTGTTTTTGTAGTATTGTTAGGGATGCCTTTTTATTTATTAATTATTTAGCCTGATCACATTAAGGGCCATCAGGCCCTCTCTTACATCGGACCAGGGTTTTACACATACAGTACTTCTTTACATGTTACTTACCTATAATATAAGAATGATTTTAATAGATAAACAATTAATGACATAATTTAGACAGATGGAATACATGTTAAAGGATGTAAATAAATAGTATTGACGGAGGGTAGCTTCCCCAAGAAAACCTTGCAAGATAACATCAATGTAATCAATTATTGGAATTTGAAGTGTTTGTACAAGTTCCTTCTGAAGATCGCGAGGAGAACAACTACTTATATCTCTGTAGGGCATGAAGAGATACTGAAGCCTTACTAAAAACTGCGGCTGTGTGCTCAGCCCAATTCTGTTTGTCGTCTATTATCACTCCCAGACTTTTAGTCGAGGGCGAAAAATAGATAGATGTGTCATTTAATATTAATGATGGTACAGTTTCGCGGTATCTGAGGTTAATGAGCCTATAATGACCTACCAGAGTCGTTTGTGTTTTACTTGGATTGAACTTTAATCCCATAAGCTGTGCGCATTTTTCTAGTGCGCAGAATTAAAATTCTCGATTGCTGTCTTCAGATTTTTTTTTTTGTTTTGCACTTAAATATGACTGGAGGTCATCGGCATACATGTGGTGTTTACAAAAGGACAAACAGATGACATGTTATTAATTTACAATGAAAAGAGAAGTGAACCTTATACCGAGCCCTGTTGTACGCCTAATAGTACCTTCCTCCGCTGCGACTTTTCGGTGTAGGGCATGACGCACTGAAGACGCGATGTCAAGTATAAGCTAAACCATTGCACCGCACCTTGAGAAAAATTTAGGCTCCTAAGCTTAGCAAGTAAAATATCAGTCCACAGTGTCAAAGGCTTTGCTAAAGTCTAAGAATCACACGATGGCCTCTTGTCTATCCATTGTCTGCTTCAGGTCGTCTGTTACTTTTATCAAAGCAGATGTTGTGCTGCGATATTTTCGAAAACCTGATTGGTGTTCGTCAAGAAGGTTATTAATACTCAACTAGCTGGGTAGCTGATCATGTACTATATATTCTAGCGTTTTGGATAGTGCCGGAAGAATGCAAATAGGTCAGTAATCAGAGGGTGCTGTAGCAATGTACTTTTCTGGTAGTGGCTTAACTAGTCCACGTTTCTATGCATCAGGAAAAATACATGTGACGAAGGACTGATTAAATATATCTGTTATGATGGGTAGCAGTGGATTTATTAAAATTGTTATTACACCGATAAGAAGTAGAGATAGGATCGGCCCACAAAATATATTTCTTTACAATCTTAAAGATTACACTGTCTCAAACTACAGATAAGAATACTATAACAAAAACTTATCCAGTGCTACATTATGAGACTTACAGGAAATACGTCGGCAACCCTTCGGGCTGAGGAGGCAGGCGGGCAGCCTACACGGCCCCTGCACGCTTTGCCATCGTCGACGTGGCTTATTTAATAAAGGCAGAACACTTTTGCGAACAGCTGTAACAAGAGTTTGTAACATAGCTTTGTGACGATGTCTACCTTATGTTTTGATTGTACCGCCAGAGCAGACGGTTTCTTTGTCAAAAAACTCACAAATTTCGATCTTTGCTGTGACGAATGTATAAATCATCCTAAACGTAGAACTATCCAGATATGTATTTCTATTTTTGACATCAGACGACAGATTCTGCCGACTTTCACCTCGGATCAGAAAACAGTTACGCAAAACAGTTCCGCAAAATATTGTGAGCTTTCAGTATACTCTATTAGCTGAAAAGTTTCGTTTTACATTTATTTAATCATACGGTATGCTCTACATATCGTTTCAAAAACAAAACTTACTTTTAATAGTAGGACAAAAAATTTCCCCGTTATTTTTAATGCGAAATGGAAGCTACCGTTTAAATTATTTGACACGGTAGTGCATTTCAAATGCTTTTTGTAGTGCGGAATGTGAATTAAGGTTTAAATCGTTTCACATGGTACCGCATTTAAAATAAACAGCGCTAAATAACTCACCCATTTACGAGCCGTATCTTTCGAATGTCTAAAATCACACTTGACGGTAATTCAGGGCCCAAATCGATGTATAGTAAATTGCTTTTGTATCCAGCATTGATTATCATTACCCTAAACACTAACATCTAGACAACGCTGTCTTAATTCTGCAAAGCCCGACGTTTGTCAGACGTGATAATCGTGAACGGTGCAAGATACTTTCTAGTCTGAGAGACGCCCTTAAAATACTACTTAAGTAATCACAATGCAAATGCGCCATGAAAAATGTTACTAAGGTGGGGGATTGCAAGAAAGTGAATTAGTAACTAAATCAGAAGCAAATACTAATCAAAGCTTAAAACCAAACACTGCAATGGACAAACAAATCAGATTACACATGCAATTGGGATTTATACAACAACTCTACTTCGACAATTTACAAAAGGAACTAAGAATTTACATGATGCTACACAATAAACTGTTAATTAAAAGAAGCGACGAAAAGGAAAAGGAATGAAACCGTATTGCGCATTCTGTCAATGATTTTCATAGAACCTTGAAATTTAATCATATTATGAGGCTGAGTGTCTGTTCATCAGAAGAATTGACCGGCCTTTTTAACCTTGAAACAACTGAAACACAGTTAGTTCGGTGAAACTAGCATCTTAAAAATAGCTTGTTAAGTTTTCTAAGTGAGATCTCGGGCAGTTGAGATCTGCAAATGCAAGTTAAAACGCCTACAGCTGCTCTAAATTACTTTGCGAGTGGCCACCGTATTTGCGCAACGGAAATTTATCTAACTTAAGGGAGCAGCCAACGTTTTAACAAACACAAAATAAATGCCAAAATAGGGAACAGATAATTAACATGGGACGGGGAACATGAAATTATAAAGCACGGGTTTGATACTTTTAATTATCATCTATTGAGTAAAATAAACAAATAAATGTGGGATGACCATATTAAGCACAATAAAGCACACACCTTGTACAAAAGTGAATGAAATCATAAAGTTACTGTCCGTAATGATATTATTTCTGCTCTTTATGAATATAGAGGTAACGGGGTGGAAATCTGCAAATACACTACATTAAAAGCAGGCCACGTCGCCATCTTGCCAAGTAAGATTGTCTTTGGCGACCCAGCAGACGCCAGTGCAGGCGACAAACCAAGCCATGTGTTCTTAACTACAGCAAAACGAGGCCTACAGCGCAAGGCGGTGACTGTAAGCCATTGTGCGGCATTCAGTCAATATTAAAAGAAAACTTCCACAATTACATGAATACACAAGTTCAGTCTCACGGGTTGAAACATATATGAACAAGGGGGATTGAGCATTAACCCTAGAACGGTCGGGCTGGATCTGAAGACCCACTAGTTTTTGATTCACTGATTTTCTATTCTTATAATTTCTGATTTGACTCGAGCGGTCTGAAACACCTGAGAGAAAGCGTTGACAGCATGACTGAGGTTTTTCATTGTTTAGTCATTGTTCGGCAGTCTTTCAAAAAGCGCGCGGGTCTGTCAGACCCAGCCCGACCGTCTACGTAACTAATTTCTGCCAGTGCGATCCCGCTTATATTTTGTTGTATCGTTGCCAGTTACTTTGCGGACTATTTGTGATCTCCAACACCAAGCTATCAGACAACAGTTTATAGTATAAAAGGGCACGAGAAAGCCTCTCGTACAGTGAAATATACAAAATTTTATATGTCGATGACAGTGAAGTAAATGTTTCTAATGCGGACCAAAACTTTGAAATAAACAGTAACCATGTAAGCAATAGTGTAGTTAGTGGTGATGAAGAGGAATATGTACAGCCTTCTGCCAGATGCACTCACTTTTGTTGATTCAAGTACTACTCGTCATTCTGACTCAGGTACGTCACCTATAAGCTTTTACAAATGAAGGAATGCAGCAACTAAATGGAGAGAAACTTGTTTCCCACAAAGCGTTCGTACAAGACGTCACAACATAGTTACCACGCATTTGCTCTGAAGTAATAGAGCTGTGATGGATGTACAACCATGCACAAAAATATCCGAACGACCTGAATTGCGTTTCGCCTGATGTGCATGCAACCCAGCTAACGTACGTGTCTTGCGGGTGCTCTGATCGCTCCGCGGTATAGTCCTTCGACTATTAAAAATGGATCCACTACAGACAACTGCTCTTTATGACAATCACTCCAGTTGTAAATTAACACCACGATTTTGCAAATACAAGGAAACACGTTATTAAGATCTTAACGTTTATTAAATCCAATTTATTACAATGACATATCTTAAGTATTATCACACTTATTACAGCCTCATATAACAAACTCCGTCACATAAAACATTAATTAATCCTTAAACAACAATTAATATTGTTACAAACAACAGATTTTACTATAGTATCGGAAATCCTAAATAGAAATCTCTAAATAGTTTTCTCACAATTGCGGAACGTCGTTCCACTGGCGAGCGGAATTTTATTAACCGATTGTAGAACTAACCAGATAATAAAAACTCAATTAACAGCAGCAAACGCACTATGGAAACTTCAATATTAACTGCGTATCACCAACATTTTCTCCGTATTCATACCTGAACACATATTGTACACATCTTGGAACTTGAATAGATATGACAAACTACCTTGTTCTGGAATCAAACCAATCACCTGTAGCCGTAGCTAACTAAGCAATACATTCAAGTCTTATATATACCTGATTATGCCTAAGATTGTCACAGCTGACGAAGTATAAAGATGTGTGAAATATTCGAGATTCCCTCACAAAATATTAGAACGGGCAAATCAAATCATATAAAATGCCAATTCTTAAAATATGTTTATATATTTACGTCGGATTTCTCGTTGTCAATACGCAAGAAGTAGACTCCTCGCTCCTCACTTTTGAGAGATATGAGGCTGCATCTGGAGCCAAACTTAACTGGGACAAATCTGGTATTATGAATATTGGACGCGGATTAAATATGCAACACCACGCGCGACTGAGAGAAGTAACTGGCATGAGATGTTTAGGAATACAGTTCCGGAAGAAGTTGCAGAACACCATCGCAGTCAACTACAGAGAGTTACTTAATAAACTCAGAGCATGTGTTCAACTTCACAACATGAGGCAGTTAATTACGTTACAAAAAGTGCAACTAGTTAATACCTACATCACATCGAAAATAAATTACGTTGCAAAACTGGTGCCCATTCCAAGCGGCATCGCACAAAGGATGTTGTCAGCACTAGGTCATTTCGTGAGCAGAGGAAGCATCTTTAAAGTAAAATACGAGACCTTCACGCTTCCGATACGAAACGGTGGGTTAAATCTCACAAACGTCCACACAAAGGCACAAGCGCTGTACATAAGAAGTACATACAAGCTGTGGAAAACATCCCCTAACAGTTTAATTGCCCATCTGCTCAACGAAATCTCACCACCGGACCTAAACCCTCCAGTTGATGTTCACCACATACCGCCTGCACTGTACCATGTGCGGAATTTCTTACTGGACTATAGTTACGTTCGAAGAAGGATAGCTGCAAAGGAAATAACAATTGCAAAGAAAATCTATAACACCTTGATAGAAACAAAGCCTAAGAATAACATAGAAGATAAATGCAGGATCACAACTGGCGTGTGATTTGGGATCATATCCACTCCCGCAATTTGTCGTCTGTCGTGCGATCGGCTTGGTACACCGCTGTGAATAGAAAAATTGCGACCAATTCGAAGCGATACTCCATACATTTAGCCGACTCCCCTCTGTGTAACACATGCATTCTAGAAGATACTGAGGAACGTAGATTTGTGTGCGAGAAAGTGAGAGAGGTTTGGAAGGTAGTTAGGCAGTTGTTGGCAAGTATCACAAGAACATCTGCCGCTACGATAACACCAGCAGACTTCCTTACACCCGAAACGGTCCCCTATCCACAGACCAAAAGGAATTCAGTAAACTGGGTAAAAGGACACACAGTTTACTAGATATTTAACAGCCAAAGTCCAAGTAAACAGGACATCGTCATGTACCTACGGATATAACATCAAAAAATACAGGCAATCTAGAATTATGGTAAAACTTATGCAAACTTTTAAACAAAATTATCAGTGAACAACTAATGTACTAACGTACGATTAACGTTTCACTTTGGAGAATCGGAAATTACATTTAGTTGAAATAGATTTTATGTAGAATGACCAGAAGATAATCAGACGAAGACAAGAAGTAATAAATAAGGAACAGTGTAAATTTTGTTTAATTAATTCCACAGCCGGGGAAACTTTGGCCGTGACACTCTTCGGAGTTACGAGAAGACAATATGTGGTACTTCTACCCGCTAACCGAGAAGACACAGGATACGAAATTAACATAGAATCAGATACGGAAACGCACCACACATTTCGAGAAGACGAACTCCGAAGGGCAACCACTGAGCTGAAGTTAAACTTGCTGAAATGCCAGTCAACGTTCATTTATATGTTTATTTTCAGAAATCCAATTATTTTCAAGACGGAAATACATCGATTTCTGCATTTTCTTTTTCTCTGCTGTCAAAGAAGCACATATAGGAAGACTTTTATTTTACGTATCCGACAGCATCCACTTTTCTTTATTAAAGGCAGATGAAGCCGACGCCGATGAAGGCGATGTTGGCGAGCGGAAGGACGGGTTGAAGGGGAGGAAGGAGACCCGAAAAAAAAAAAAGAAAAAAAAGGTAGTCTCGGGGTAAAGCGTTTGACTGGAAACCGAAGGGTCCCGAGTTCGGTACCCGGTCGGGCCTCGGATTTCTTTTAAGTCTGCGTTTTATTCCGGCCTTCACCTCTTAACGATTTGAGGTGTCGCCAGAAACGACACGTGGTTCTGATTTCACGATAAGCTGTAGGTCCCATTTCCCCGGTTGGATAACTGGGGTAGGCTAGGGACACGCAAGTCGCCGAAGTGGCGTGCAGTTGAAAGACTTGCACCAGGCCAATGAGCCACACGAAATTTTAGCACGTTTTAAGAGGAAATGAAATTCCTTCGCGAAATTTCTTAACAGCGCAAGCTAGTCGTTTGTAAATCAATTTCCGGGTTTATTTCTCTGGTTAGTAAGTAAATCTACCAGGAGGTAAGGACGAGAGAAAGGTCTCGTACTGGAAGATCAGGCAATTTTATTTCAGTGAGTACAAAAATCAAGTAAAACAAACAATGATGATGTAAAGCTTATGGGACTCGACTACGGGGTCATCAGTCCCTAAACTTACAAACTACTTATGAACTACTTACGAACTAGGACGGCACAAATATCCATGCCCGAGGGGGAATTCGAACCCCCGACCGTAGTGGCCGTGCAGACCGTAACTGAAGCGCCGCAATCCCCTCGGCCATCGCGGCCGGCACAAACAATGAAGTTGCAGTTTTGGTCAAGCATATACAGGAATGTAAGCCGCAGTACAAGTAAATTCTCGAATCCTTATGCATTGCATATACGCGCAATAAGTGTTGTAGTGTTGTTATGTAGCCAAATAATCCAATGCCGTACTTCCCGGTAAGAAAGAGCAGAGGTTAACAGTCTTCACTACATCATAGTGCTACAGCTGACGGGACTAACAAGGAGAGGGCCTGACATGTGTATATTTTTAACTGGCTACTTCACCGCTGGTAACACCAGGTGAAGAACGTCAAGTTGCACCGTAGTTAACAATCCGTATTAAACCGAATTATTTCGCTATCAACTTTGACAGAGCCGATTTATCGTTGCCAGTAACAGGTAGAATACATGGCAATCAGTAACTCTGTCGCTCGAAAGCTTTTCTTATATTACAAAACTTTATTTTATCTTATAAACCACTTGTCCTTTAAGGTCACGTGTCTCGTAATGAATTTAACTTGAGACGTTAAAAATTTTGGTGCTGGACTAGGATACTAATTCGGATCTCCTCTTCTTCTCACTCAACCCTCTCGGAATCATATAGTTGAATCATATCGTTGCTTTCTCCAAGACTGTCGACTCCTCTAGGTCTCCACGAAAGGCACGTATATGGATTCGAATCCAGGTCCAGCACAAAATATTCATAATTTCATTTGACGCCCTAGATAGAGCACACTGGACTACTAACAAAAAATTATTTTGAATGTCTCTTCGTGCCTTATGTACGCAAGATAAGGGGTTGCGGTGGTCTTGGGGTAAAGCGCTTGAATGCTAACTGAAGGGTCGCGGGTTCGAAACCTAGTCAGATCACCGATTTTTTCAATCTGTGTTTTTAACCCAGCATTCACGTCTCAACAATGTGTGTCATAAACTACACGTGGTTTGGATTCCACGTTAAACTGTAGGTCGCTTTTCCCGATTGGATAATTGGGGCAGGTTAGGGACATGCAAGTCTCTGAAGTGGCGCACAGTTGGATGACATACACCAGGACTCTGAGCCACACGAAATTATTATTATTATTATTATTATTATTATTATTATTATTATTATTATTATTATAACAACGATATGTGCTGTTGTTACTAGTCAGACACGCACGCATCGTCATTCCTGTTGAGTTACCATTTGAGATTTAACGTCCATTCGTGCTTCGAAAGCACACCAGTAGGTTCGGGGTTCGATTTCCGGTGACGCATAATGTAATTGTATCCTGATTACAGAATCAAACGTTTTGCTGCTGGTGAAATAATTAGACTACTAACATCTGACTTCACTTAGTTATCTTCCATTTAGATACCGGGTATGTAACTCAAAATCAAATGTTTTTAAATCTATGAGAGCAAACTACTGTGGTCATCAGTCCCTAGGCTTAGAACTACTTAAACTAATCTAAGGACAACACACACACCCCTGACCTAGGAAGGACTCGAACCTCCGACAGGAGCAGCCTCGTATGTAAGTCGCACACAGAACTGAGTCTGGGCACTTGTGATTATTAAGTTCCTGGTTAAGTAAGAAATAAATAAATAAAAATATTTTAGAATTAGCATTTTATATGATTTAATTTGCGCGTGCCGGCCGCGGTGGCCGAGGGGACTAAGGCGCTCCAGTCACGGTTTGCACGGCCACTTCGGTCGGGGGTTTGAATCCCCCCTCGGGCATGGACATTTGAGCCGTCCTAGATCGTAAGTAGTTCATAAGTAGTTTGTAGGTTTAGGAACTGATGACCCCGTAGTTAAGTCCCATAGACTGTACAAACATTTGAACATTTTGATTTGCGCGTTTTCATATTTGTGAGGAAATCTCAAATATTTCACACATACTTATGCTTCGTCAGCTGTGACAATCTTAGGCATAATCAAGTATATATAAGACATGAATGTATTGCTTAGTTAGCTACGGCTACAGGTGATTGGTTTGATTCCAGAACAAGGTAGTTTGTCATATCTATTCAAGTTCCAAGATGTGTACAATATGTGTTCAGGTATGAATACGGAGAAAATGTTGGTGATACGCAGTTAATATTGAAGTTTCCATAGTGCGTTTGCTGCTGTTAATTGAGTTTTTATTATCTGGTTAGTTCTACAATCGGTTAATAAAATTCCACTCGCCAGTGGAACGACGTTCCGCAATTGTGAGAAAACTATTTAGAGATTTCTATTTAGGATGTCCGATACTATAGTAAAATCTGTTGTTTGTAACAATATTAATTGTTGTTTAAGGATTAATTAATGTTTTATGTGACGGAGTTTGTTATATGAGACTGTAATAAGTGTGATAATACGTAAGATATGTCATTGTAATAAATTGGATTTAATAAACGTTAAGATCTTAATAACGTGTTTCCTTGTATTTGCAAAATCGTGGTGTTAATTTACAACTGGAGTGATTGTCATACAGAGCAGTTGTCTGCAGTGGATCCATTTTTAATAGTCGAAGGACTATACCGCGGAGCGATCAGAGCACCCGCAAGACACGTACGTTAGTTGTGTTGCATGCACATCAGGCGAAACGCAATTCAGGTCGTTCGGATATTTTTTCGCATAGTAGTACATTCAACGCTAGAATCATGGCAGTTATTTTTTACCAAGTCATTTATTGAAACTGTTCTTGGATCAACCAATATCTGCATTGATTCATTTCGAGACAAGTACAAAAGTTACCCAAACATGGCTGGGCCTACTCTTATTTATGAACTAATGGCATATTTTGGCCTTCTCTACTTAGCCGGAACATTGCATGGCGGTAAAATGAATTATGAAGACTTCTGAAATACAGATGGGACAGAAATAGAAAGCTTAGGAGCAAGTATGTCATTGAAAATTTCGGATTTTTTACTCGATGTATCATGTTTGACAACATCCATACAAGGGAAGAAAGAAAATCAGAAGTTAATCTAGCTGCCGTAAGAACCATTCTTGATATGTCTCCAACTGTTATTCATATTATGCTCCATCGGAAAACGTTACGGTACTTTGGATGAAATGCTCGTTCCCTACAGAGGCAGGTGCAGGTTTAGGATGTATATCCCAAATAAACCTGTGAAGCATGGAATCATATTGCTTCCATATGTAACAAAACGGAACAAATCAATATTGCTTTTGTCGTCAATGTAGAATGGTTATGAAATTGACAGCGGCGGAAAGAAAAAGCCAATGATAATAACGTACTACAACAAAACAAAGGGCGGCGTAGACGTTGTTGATGCTGTGTGCGGTGAATACACAGTTGTCTTTTTTCAGATGTTGAACATTGCAGCTCTGAATGGCTACATTGTGTTCAAAGCCAACGGAAATGTTTCAGTTAGAAAAGAGTACCTGAGAACGCTAGAGAAGTCTCTCGAAACACCATATTTGAAAATGCGCGCAACCCAGGTAAACCTTCCGCGCCAAATTCGCAGGCTTGCTTCTAACCTCTCCGGCACCCAAGAACAAGGCTTAGTTGAAAATCCACAGCCAGGGAGAAGGGTAAGATGCTGCGATTGCAAAGACAGCAAAACAAAATACGGTTTTCAAAGTTTGCAAGGTGTGGTTATGGTTGGCGAATGCAGAAATAGTTTGCGGTGACTTTTGAAAAGTGAGGATTTTAGAGGCCTATACCTCACAAACTATTCATATGTTCACAATTTCCATTTATGTAGTGATAATTCAACATTTTTGCTTCTTAGTTATTGTACATATTCTCATTTATATTCATATTTCAATGAAATTTTCTTGTATATTCTGTTTACTAACATTTGGTACTACAAAGTTGTATGTTTTTCAGTTTGATTTTATTATAATTATTGTACAATTCAGAGACGTAAAATAATGTCACTGTATCATTTAGTACTATCCGAATAAAATAAAAAATACTCGTTTTACGAAAATATACATTTCGTCACTTGTTAAAAAAGTTTTATATATTGGGTCTCTCAGACCCAGCCCGACCGTTCATGAAACTTTTTTCGCCCGACCGTTCGAAGGTTAATAAAGGAATAAAATAATTGACATACAAATAGACAATATAAATGATGGAGAAACACAGAGTAATGAATAACTAAAAATGGAACACGACCACACATACAGTGGAAGTGTTTCAATCTATGCAGTTCAGAAGCAAAAATTGTTCAAATGTCTGTAGAGCTTATGGGACTTAACTACGGGGTCATCAGTCCCTAATTTTACAAACTACTTATGACCTAGCTAATACTAAGGACGGCACAAATATTCATGACCTAGGAGGGATTCGAACCCCCGACTGTAAGACCCGTGCAGCACGAGACTGGCGCGCCGCAGACCGCTCATCCACCGCGGCCGGCAGTTCACAAGCCCGAGCTGCAAACCATCAAATACCATAGTCGTATTCTCGAATGTCGAAGACACATTTTTTATTAAGTCCTCTTTTTCTGTCTTTTACGAATTCCCTGACAGGGCACAAGGGCAATATGACGTCAGTTGAGTTAAGGGAATGGGGTGAAGTGCTTAAAAGTGAGAAACGCCGTTGCTGTATTAAGGGCTGCAACTGGGAAGTACGTTTTAAATGGCATGAACAAGGCAAGTTTCATTAATCAATATTAAATAATAAATCAGTTTTCTCGTACAATCTTACGCGAAGTCTTTTGGTCAAAGGCACTTTACAACAACAATATTTCTTCGGTAATGTCCAATCACTGTAATAAAATAATATGGTGATGTTAACGAATAAATACTAACACTTACGACATTGTGTGTTGTATATATAGTTGAAATCTTGGCTGCGCGCCAGTCTAGTCCGTCAGTGATAGGAGATAATCTATCATGCAGTTCACTCACCATTTTTCTTACACATGAATGTCAGGCTAAAAAGTATTTGTAACTTGTGTTTTATGGTATATCGAGTAAAAGAAATGGAAGGGATATAAAAAATAGGTAGAAGGAATGCGCCCCTTCTGCCAGTAAAAAAAAAAATAAATAAATAAAAACCACATACAATCCATTGTTAAGATTAATGACGACCATACGACTGCGTCGCTTTAACAGAACCATATTGAAATTGAGCACCCCAGAAAGCGACAACACAATTTGATCAGTGCTTATATCTAAACAACATATTTGGTTACAATGAAAGGCTTACACGAAACGTCTCAATAATTTATGAATAAACAACTGCACTTCAATACAGTAAATTACTCACTGCTTGCAACCTAACTAGCACTCTAAACATAATAGCAAGTTCCATTACCTCAAATTAGAAAACACAAAAGCATCCACACATAAAGCCAACATACAAGGCTGCTTCGTGTATCTGAATAATATCGGCCAAGTCACTCCGACACTTATCAGATATTGACGCCAATTCCACATATAAATCTTCACTGCACTCAAACTCACTTTACCAAAGACCGGTGGAATAGACACAAGCACTAGTAAGTAATTCACGTAGACTTCCATTCCATCACCATGGGTCGCCGCCTGGCAGTCAACCAAAACAAGCAAGCCGCCTGCGTCCGTCCACACACACGACGAGCAGCACACGAGGCGCGAGCCGCGACCGATAGCGACCCCTAGTAACCGCTACGGAAACTTCCAAAACCGAAACGAAAAGGACAACCGCCAATTTAAATAGGGAAGCCCAAAGATAATAAACTACATGAGATCTAATCGGAAGTCGAAGACAGGCGACGGGACTCGCCACGAACCGAACGGTTCAGGAAGCATCGTCATTTACATTCTTGCTATATTTTTCGCTACATTACTGTGTAGTTTCCTTAGAGAACCTACGATGACGACATCCAAAATTTCAGTGAATTGCATGTAAAGGGGGGGGGGGGAATGGCGTAATTCTTATGCACTGGCTCTAACTAAAGAACTGGTTGCCTTAATGTTCTCAAAAACTGGATGCATAGTTTGGAGCAGTATATACCTGGACGCCTCCTATGGTTTTCTTTACGCACTCGTGTTTTTTCTACATGCAGCGTTAGAAAAAACTAGATGTGTACAGAGATAACTCGTCCCCTATCTTCAAATACTGTAGTAACGTTAGAGCACTCACAGCATACTATAAAATCCTGAAGTTAGTATGTTGAAGTAGATAATCGAAGAATTTGTAACGTGGTCATTAAATTGATGCGGTGTGTGAAATGACTGCTATACATGCCAGGCTTGTAGGTGGGGATAGGCAGAATGCAACGAACGGGAAAATTCCGTCGTAATAGTACTAAGTTAACGTCAGAAAAAGAAGAAATTTATCAAGAATAAAGACTAAAGATAAAAAATTAATTAACGGAAAACTGAGAAGACAGCAGTACTAAGCTAATGTCAGAAAAA
This sequence comes from Locusta migratoria, assembly GCA_026315105.1. NCBI lineage: Eukaryota > Metazoa > Arthropoda > Insecta > Orthoptera > Acrididae > Locusta > Locusta migratoria. Next base: position 271,737,975 of record CM048744.1, on the reverse strand, counting down.
GAAGAAATTTATCAAGAATAAAGACTAAAGATAAAAAATTAATTAACGGAAAACTGTGAAGACAGCATAAAAGTTTTTCATGCAAACAATGTAATCCACGACTTTGCAATATAAAAGTTATGAACTGTTGACGCAACTTCGTTTACTCTGTATTCAAATTAGAAGGTCCGTTCAAACAGGAGTTAAATGAGATAACGCTGTTCACATAGCTCTCCGTAAGAACTGCTTATTTTTATGAAATAAAGCGTAACTTATCTTCGAAAAGACGTCAGTCATAAATTATATTTTCAAATGTCGCGTAATCATACTTTTAAAATAAAAGAAGACTATGAATCAATACTAGCGAGCATTGTGATTCAGTATACAGAACGTAATTAAATAGCCCTATTTGGGAAATCACTGGGGATTTGACACAGGACATACACGCAGGACAGCTCCTGTACACATGTCGTGCCTTTGCTTTCATTACCGTGTTACACATTTGTTATAGTGTAAATAACACAGACCCTTTCACTATGTGTAATATACTACATACACTTCTCTACAGATAGTGCTGAAACTGGCTACCACGAGCTGTAATTCATGTGTCCATACGCCACATTATTGACTGTTTCACTCATTTCCATATTACAGGGGTCTCTCGTATCTGCTGACATCCTTGCCCTCAGCGCCGGCCGGGGTGGCCGAGTGGTCTGCGGCGCACAGTCACGGTCTGCACGGCCACTACGGTCAGGGGTTCGAATAACCTCTCGGGCATGGATATTTGTGCCGTCCTTAGTATTAGCTATAAGTAGTTTGTAAATTTAGGGACGGATGACCCCGTAGTTAAGTCCCATAAGCTATACAAACATTTGAACATTTGCCCTTAGCGCTAACTCAGTAATTCACAGTTTTGAACATATGTGGCATAAACAATGGCCTTTAAGTGAGTCCATAAGTAGAAGTCTAAATGACTGACATAAAACACACTTACTTCAGTCAAGATCGCTAGTTTATACCCAGTTTTTATTTATTTATTTATTTTTAATCCACAATGTTCTCGTGTTTTCAATAAAATAAAGAGTTACTTGTGAAGGTGTAACATAAGAAAAAGAACAGTCTCCTTGTTACTTATGGGAAGAACAGACAATTTTTAGATGTGGAATGCAAATGACGATCCACTTTGGTGATTTTAATCATTTGACGACGTTCTTTTTCTTATATTACACTTTCACAAGTAACTATTTTATTGGAAACAGGAGAACATACATTGAAAAAAAAAATCACACACACATACACACTCCTGAAGATGATGACATAGTTCATCGCAACCGGTAAAAAAAAACCAGCAAATAAGCTAGCGATCTTGCCTGAAGTAAGTGTGTTTTAAATAACTTTTCGATCGCTCTTCGCTCTCCATATGCGTAATATGCTACTTAACTGCTAAATGATTGAGGTTGGGATAACGAGTATGACACGGAGTCGGTCCCTGACGCACTATTTTTTTTTCTTTTTTTTTTTTTTTTTTTGGGAAGAGAGCGGGAAATCTTTGATGTAAAATTACTCTAACACCACGAGCAAACTGAGGCTGTGGTTCATCAGTGCAATGCGGGAATGGCAGTGCGGTCTGGTGTGCCATGTTACGGATTGCGCGGCCGCTCCCACCGGAGGTTCGAGTCCTCCTTCGGACTTGGTGTGTGAGTGTGTGTGTGTGTGTGTTTGTGTGTGTGTGTGTGTGTGTGTCGTCTTTAGTGTAAGTTAGCTGAAGCAATTTGTAACTCCAGCTACCCATGACTTCTGCAGTGTCAACGGCCGTGCTTCCAGTCAGAATCACCGACGGCAAATACCGCCGGACGTGGTCAGTATTTGGATGGGTAACCGTCCGGGTACGTCACGCGCTGCTGAAATTTTTCCCTTTGCCTTTATTGCAAAGTCCCGGGTCACCAGTCTTTGCACCAATGCCCTCGATTAAATTCCAAACCCCTCCGCAGTGTCTCATGTAGTGAGGGCATGGAGTACTGTTGACGGTAATCCGTATGTCGGAAGGGGACGTTAAGCTCGTCGGCCTCCTTGGTGCTTTTCGAGAGGAGTAGGCGATGTGCGGGCACCGGATTTCATCCTCCCCCTTCTCCCATCGTCGCCAACACGAACACGACACTACACTACACATGCACACACATTATAAAACATGTTCAAATGTCTGTAAACCTATCGGACCAAACTGCGTGGTCATCAGTCCGTAGCTTACAAACTACTTAAACCTAGGTAAACTAACCTACGGACAAACACACACACCCATGCCCCAGGGAGGACTCGAACCTCCACGGCGAGCAACCGCGCGCTCTGCAGCGAGGTGCTTTAGACCGCTCGGCTACTCCACCGCGGCCCACACACATTATATTCGCCTACACTTAACACAGACACTTTATCACACAGTTCTCACACTTCATGTAGGAAAGGTACCTGCGGGCGCGATGGTTAGAGAAAACATTCTCAATTATGCGTCTGAACCTGCCTTTCGTAATCTCCCAGCCTTTCATGCCATACGACTTTACTTTACCTTGGAAGTTTGGTCCCTTCGTTTTGCAAACATTTGCATTTCCCCCCATCATGTATCAACCACATTCGATGAAATAAATTTACTCGTACGTCTTCAAATAAACCGCGTAAATATTTTAAAATAGGCACACTATTACGCTCTTGTCAATGTTGATGGTAAACTGAAACGACGAATTGAAGTGTCATCTATTGTAACACCACATCGCGACCATAGCATTAGAATCACCATATTCCAACATTTTTCATCGTAACGTAATTTTCATCATTTGTTTACAGGCATAAATTTCTCATTCCTCAAAATTTTTAGTAAATTCAAATTAGATCTGAGTAATTCAGAATAACAGTATCCAGGGAATACGTAGGTCAAAACACCTCGTATATCAAAGATCATTTGTCAGGTTGCTATTATAAATATTACCTGCATCTTTGGAATTTGATCGGGATAGGCTAGGATGGAAGAATTAGAAACTTCTGTCCCCCGTAATAAACTGACTAATATTCGTGAATTTGGAATGTGAACTTATTGTCAGGTTTAACGAAATACCTTTTAAAAAACGTTTCTGGAAGAGTTAAAGTTCGTAAGCAATGTAACGGGATCCAGAGACTTTAATATAAATGAGACTTTGACGAAAATAATCACGCTTTGTCAACTCATAAAGTGTTTTCTGTGAAAATGATTTTGTTGCAAATATTAAATTCAAAATAGATAATCTGTGATAGTTAAACAAGTCTTAAACAATTACACAGGTCGACAAATTTGGATTTTTTGTCTGGGGTTTGCATGAAAATAAGAACTTCTGTCTAAATTGATCCTGCTGATCACAAATCTGCAGCCTGTTTCTCTGTAGCACGTCAGGTTTTTGCATCACTACTTGTTTGTTGTTATGGTCTTCAGTCCGGAGACTGGTTTGATGCAGCTCTCCACCCTACTCTATCCTGAGCAAGCCTTTTCATCTCCTCATAAGAACGGCAACCCACATCCACTTGAATCTGCTTACTATACGCGTCTCTTGGCCTCCCTCTGCGATTTTTACCCCACACGCTTCCCTCCAATGCTAAATTTACGATTCCTCGATGTCTAAGAATGTGTCCTACCAAGCGATTCCTCCTTTTAGTTAGGGTATGCCAAAAATTCCTTTTCTCGCCAATTCTGTTCAGTACCTCTTCATTAGTTATGTGATCTACCCACCTAATCTTCAGCATTCTTCTGTAGCACCACATTTCAAAAGCCTCTATTCTCTTCCTGTCCGCACTGCTTATCGTCCATGTTTCACTCCCATACAAGGCAACACTCCACACAAATGCCTTCAGAAAAGACTTCCTTACACTTAAATTAATATTCGATGTTAGCAAATTTCTCTTTTTCAAAAATGCTTTTCTTCCCATTGCCATTCTGCATTTTATATCCTCTGTACTGCGACCATCGCATGTTATTTTACTACCTAAGTAACAAAACTCATCTACCACCTTCATTGTTTCGTTACCTAATCTAATTCCTTCAGTATCGCCTGATTTTCTAAGACCGCATTCCATTATTTTTGTTTTGCTCTTGTTAATGTTCATTTTGTACGCTCTCTTCAACACACTGTCCATTCCATTCAACTGCTCTTCCAGATCCTTTGCTGTCTCTGACAGAATTACAATGTCATCAGCAAAACGCAATGTTTTTATTTCTTCCCCCTGAACTTTAATCCCTATTCCAAAATTTTCCTTGCTTTCCTTCATCGCCTGCTCAATGTACAAATTGAATAACATTGGAGAAAGGCTACAACCTTGTCTTACTCCTTTCCCAACTGATGCTTCCCTTTCATGCCCTTCGAGTCTAATAACTGCGGTCTGGCTTTTGTACAAGTTGTAGATAACTCTCCTTTCCCTGTATTTTACCCCTGCTGACTTCAGAATTTGAAAGAGTGTAGTCCAGTCAACATTGTCAAACGCTTTCTCCAAATCTACAAAGGCTAAAAATGTAGATTTGCCTTTCCTTAATCTATCTTCTAAGATAAGACGTAAGTATTGCCTCCCGGGTTCCTACGTTCCTCCTGAATCCAAACTGATCTTCCCCTAGGTCAGCTTCTACCAGCTTTTCCATTCTCCTGTAGATAATTCGTGTTAATATTTTGCAACCATGACTTATCAAACTGATGGTTCTGTAATTTTCCCACCTGTCTGCACCTGATTTCTTTGGAATGGGGATTATTACATTTTTCTTAAAGTCTGAGGGCATTTCGCCTGTCTCATATATCCTACACACCAGTTCAAATAGTCTTGTCATGGCTGGCTCTCCCAGAGACTTTAGTAGCTCTGAGGGTATATCATCTACTCCTGGGGCCTTGTTCCGGCCTAGGTCTTTCAAGGCTCTGTCAAATTCATCTCTGAGTATAGTATCTCCTATTTCATCTTGATCTACTTCCTCTTCTCTTCCTACAACATCGTCTCTAAGTTCATTTCCTTTGTAGAGCTGCTCTATGTACTCTTTCCACCTTTCAGCCCTTCCTTCTTTGCTGAGAACTGGTTTCCCATCTGAGTTCTTGATATTTGTAGAATTGCTTTTCTTGTCCACAAATGTCTCTCTGATTTTCCTGTAGGCGGTATCTACTTTTCCCCTTATTATACATTCTTCTACAGATTTGCATTTGACTTCTAGCCACTCCTGCTTAGCCATTTTGCACTTCCTATCAATCTCATTTCTTAGTCGTCTGTACTCCATTTTGCCTGTTTCATTTACTGCATTTTTATATTTTCTCCTTTCATCAATTAAATTTAGTATCTCCTGTGTTATCCAAGGATAACTATCACCATCATATTCAGCATTGTCTAACTCTGCGCCCAATGAAATTGGAAATTGCACAGCAATTACGGGACAATGGAAACGAAGTGGAATAGTAAAGTGGTTAAAAAAGAATTGGAAGAAAGGCATATGAATTATAAGAAGCAAATATTATGGTGGGCACTTACAAGGTAGAGGTATTACTTCCGTTTTCGTTTGCCCGTGAATGAACGCTTGATATCCTTCCTCTTGTGGGTCACTTCTCCTTCACACGTGATGCACCAACTGTAGTCAGCCATCATGTTTATTCCCCTGATAACGATGTTCTATTGTTTTAACTTCCTGATGAAATCGTTCACCATGTTCCTCTGATGTGTCAGCCAAATTTTCTTGAAAACTCTATAAGTGTGACATTAGAAAATGTAGTTTTAGAGAGACCTTGCATCCTAACTGTTTAAAGGACTGTAGCATGTCTTCCACTGTTTCCGTGTATTCAGGCAGCTTATTCTGGCCAAGGAAACAATGCACAACATTTTTGAAACTTCTCCAAGTCTTTCACCAAATTGTCAAGTTCTGTTTGAGTAAGAGGTTATGGGCTACTATTGGTACCACACTCAGAATAGTCGGATTCACTGCTTTCTTGACTTACATCTGGTTCAGAGAAATCAAGAGAATGTTGATGGAGAGGGGATCGGTAGCCCTGGGCCATGAGGAACAGGTCTAATTTCCGAATCTAAGTTTGGATACGATATTTTTTCATGTTTCTTCTGTTGTATTCCGTGACATTCGTCATACAGAAGTAACAGTCATCAACATGAGTCTTCTGTTCACGCCATACCATAGGAATTGCGAAGTTCAAGCCTTTGATTTTACCTTCACTCCGTTTCCTTAACTGCTCCACACATGTATGGAACAGAATGTGTGGAGCAAATGACTTGTCCTGATTGCCGAGCTTCATGCCGAAATATGCAAAATATGACTTCTGCAAAAATTTTGTTATTTGTCGACGTCTTGCACATATCACATAATTTCCACAGATATAACAAAATGTATCTGGGCTATTCACACATTGCCTTCTTGACATTTTTAACACACCTTCAGTGAAATACCACCACTCACAAGAAAGCGCGAAAGCACTTGCCACATTTCAGTAGTTGTGGACACTGCATAACATAGATTTCGCAGCCAGTGGTAGGTTTGGAGGGGGGTATCTGTGCAGAAAAAACTGAGGGTGATGGAAAAAAAGTGATATGATTTTCATATTCAGGGATGCAAATTTAGTAAAGAACACCACTCACTTTCCAAACCCCAGAATCCATGTCGACCTGTGTTATTCAAGTATTAAGTTCCCTATTATTGTCCAAGAAGATTCTAAAAGTGAACATATATCTGTGAAATTCGTAATAAATTAGTTAATACGTGAAAGAAAATATCTAACAGTTTTGATTAGAAAAAACTTGTAATGTAAATTTTTCTAAATAATAATTCGATAGAAAGGAATCAGGTACAAATAATATCTTTTTTTGACGGGCTTCAAACTGTCTGAACTACCGGGACTCAATGATTCAATTTTTTCGGTTTATTAAATATCAGCCCCTAAGAACGGAATTTCATGCTCAAACATTATAAAAAGTCTTTAATTTAAATGATACACAGAACCAATATTTACAGTATGAAAAATTCAACAAGATATAAATTTTATTAACTACAAAGAAGTACCAGGTCTACCAATTTAAATTTCATATTGAGGTGGCAAATATAATTTTAAACTCCACTTCAACTGTGAAAGTCAAGCCGAATCTACAACTTACAAGTCACAAGCTAAAACCAAAATACAAGACAACCGACGTGAAGTCCCTCGACGAGTCACACTATTATATGAACCCAAATAGGTTTGTACAACTTCTCTAGGCATACGAATTGTGAAAGTTCTGGTCAACTTCGTTGCATCGGTAAATAGAGACGGAATTTTGCTCCTGGCCACACATTTGTCGTAATAAGGTACAAAATGCTCTTCTGAGTGGAAAGTCAAATTCACTGAGACAGTGGACTCTTTGCAGCTGATATGGATAAAGCAGCTGTTCTCGTATAATTCTCCGCATGGTTATATGACTCACACCAACCCTTGCCGCTATTTCACAGGTGCTGCTACTGCTATTGTCGTCATTATGGTTGAACACTCGTTCGTCTGTGTGAGCTGTTCTTATGTTCGTAGGTAGGTCATTATTAGTAACACGTCTGCTAAACGAGACTGTTTCTCACAGACAGTCATGATTTCTTTAGGACATTGTTCCATAAGAGTCACTTAGGAAAGTGTTCCGGATACAAACACCGCGCTTCATTCGCGTTACACTGAGTCCGTCCATGCAGAAGGTGCCTGTCTGCCTTTTCCTGATTCGACCAACCCTATTGAATAATGCACGACTTGTAATGAACCTGCACAGTGTATCACTGCACTTGTACCGCACGTGGACTCAACAACAATAACACGGATCTAAGTTATGAGCTATGTGGGCGTTATTACTTCGAAACGAACACGCAGAAAAAATTCAAATTAAGGATAAGAACAATAGAATCTGAAGACGGTATTTCATGTAAGATAATGATGTATATCGTTTGCTCTTCTGATGATCATGATTCTTTCTTGACACGTGACAGTTTTGGATAGACTGTACTAATTCGCGCTTTGTTACTGTGATAGACTTTTTTAATGCATTAACACTTTTTTAAACGTAATTATTTATTTCCAGAATGAACCTTTCACTATGAAACTTCCTGGCAGATTGAAATTGTGTGCCGGAACCTTTCGCGGCAAAAGGTCCCAGGTTCGAGTTCCGGTTCCGGCACACAATTTTAATCTGCCAGGAAGATTCATATCAGCGCACACTCCGTATAAGTTTCATTCTGAAAACATCCCTCAAGATGTGGCTGAGCCATGCCTCCACCATGTCCTTCCTTTCAGACGTGCTAGCCCTGCAAGGTTCGCAGGAGAGCTTCTGTAAAGTTTGGAAAGTAGGAGGCGAGGTACTGGCAGAAGTGAAGTTGTAAGGCGGGATCGTGAGTCGTGTCGGGATAGCTCAGTCGGTAGTGCGCTTGCCCGCAAAGGTAAAGGTCCACGTTCGAGTCCCGGTTCCGTTACACAATTTTAATCTGCTAGGAAGTTTCGTAATTATTTATTAAACAAAACACGACAAAGTCTTAGACAAAGTCCCGTTTGTGGCCCAGATGAAGCAATAGCTGGAGAATTGGTTTCTTAAGTTTTGGAAAATTTACTGCTATTGACGCTGTGTATTCATGTCTGTATGGTTTTCCCTTTAGCTACAACTGTGGTGGCATATTTCACGCTCTACACAATGTACGTACTGCATTCTATACACGTTTTTTATGTTTCCTATTCACTGGTTTCGCTGTAAGGGTGGCGAACAAAATTTTGCATAGTTTGCGTTGTTGGCTGGCCTTAATGCCTCTTTCTGTATAAGATCCCGTTTTTGCTGCTCACTAACCATTTTATATTCTTAAAGGAAAAATACATTTTTCAGGAAATTAGATGTGCCTTACGAACAGGGTCGTAATTCAATGTTTTAGTTATATCCGATTTTTATGCCACTGCCAACTGCTCCCGATCGTAACAGTTAGACATCGGTATAAAGCAAACTACTCGCACACCTGCAGTATCGTACACAGATGTGTAGCTTTATGTCCGATTGGAGCGGTGCCCTCGGACTGTATAATACAACTGAGGATTGCCGCGCCGAGGTGGAGTGGCAGACTGCACTAAGGCGCCTCGCTGCGGAGTGGGCGCTTACTCGACGTCGGAGGTTCGAGTACTCCCTGAGATATACGTGTGTGTGTGTGTGTTTGTCCTTTTCGTGTAAGTAGTGTGTAAGCCTAGGGACTGATAACCAGAGTAGTTAAGTCTCGTAGATTTACAAACATTTGAAGAGTGTCACCACTGTTTGCATTACACTGCGCTAATATTATGAAATTAGCATCCGCGGTTTAGCGAACAAAACGTAGCAGGTACACTTTCTTTTTGCGTTTAATATTAGAACAGGGTAAGGCAGTGAACATAAACCATGTTGACAAACAGGAAAATAATTTAAAAAAATGTACGGTTACGTAAGTAATACCAGTCACGATTATGTAGTAGAGCAAGGTTTTGAAATTACTGTTTTTGCGATGGTTTGACATGGTACACGGACAGGTACACGAGACAAGCCGAGGGGAAAAGTTAGTATTGTACTTGTAACATTCCTGCTATTACTACGGTTGCTGGTGGCGATCAAAATCAGTTTCGAACGAGATTGTTTCAAAATTGTTTTATTTATGAACGACTAGCTGAAAACCCGGCGTTACCCGGGTTCTTATTTATTTATTTCTGCCATATTTCAGGTATCTATTCATTTATATAAGTGCTGTAAGTCTGAAAACTTTCTTGGGAATACAGTAATAGGTTAAAACTTGGTGCGTGAAGGGGCTGTTATCTAAACGTTCGGTTTATGTGCTCATATCTCACGAAATACGTGTCGCACTGACATACAATTTAGAAGGTACACTCAACTATATGCGTGTATACTGTACGTAAAATTTTCTGCAGCTACAATTTGTAGTGTAGAAATTATAAATTATAACGTCATACCGAATGCCGTAGTTTTACTCCATGAACAGCGAAAAGTAGTAAGCAAGAAACTTATTTCCTTCATCATTTTACTATGGTAGCCAGAGAGAAAAAGTTTAATAAAGTTTTGAAATTATGTTTAATGTTTCTTTCAAATCGCTAAGTACTGTCATTCTCATACAGTGTATTTCGAAAGTCTCGCCGCATTATATGGCATTTTATTATTACAATTATTACCTCACGGTAAGGAATGTGTGTACCAAATTTGGTTGAAATCGGTCCAATGGTTTAAGAGAAAATGAGCAGCCTTATGGCAAAATGCAGCAGTTTTTCTCGCATCTCATTGTTTATGACATCATATCTTGTCAACTATGTATCGTACGTGATTCGTATACTTACGGCGACCGTTCTCATGGATCGTAGCTTACTTGTACAAAATTTAAGAAAGATTGCGTCAAAACTGTAGATTTGTGTGCAACACGTACACACAAACGGACACTCTGCTTTATATATTAGATTACGGAAAGCCTATGCTGACAGGCATATATTAACAATACAGAGACTTGAAAGATTCACAGTGATGTTGCATTATCCTTCAGAAAGACGTGGTCTGGAAGGGGTTGGAACACTTGCGCGGAGTGACACTTGCGCGGAACCCGGGGCCCTTGGGGCGGCTAATCGCTTTTCCTGGGTACAGGCCCACCAAGAAGTCTAGCACTGCTGTTGTCAAGTTTCCACACTGTCAACATAACACGAAAATCAGTGAAATTGCACAACCCTTTGCAAGCTGAAGAGCAATATAGTGACTTGTTCTAACTTCATATTAATCCGTTGAGTGTTCCTCCTGTAAACAAAAAGGTATTTTAATAGTGATAATGTTTTTGAGAGTTAGTCTCTGCTACTACAAGACTATGACTTTCCACAGTCATACCTCCTAAAAGCATATTATTCAGAACACTAAGCATATCAAGACACCTGCGCAAGCAATAAATATATTAGGCATCCTGCACGGATACGTTGATGTAATTGACCACTATGTAGTTAACCCCACTATCACGCAACTTCCATCTCTTTAAAAATAGCTACTATGCTTTTTAATAGGAGATGCAACCTTAAACGTTCAATTAAAAAAACGTTAATAATAAGTCAATGAGTATTTTACATACTTAAAGCGTTTATTCGTAGACCCCAAAACGATTTGGCTGTATTCGAATTACAAATACATCTAAGAAATATATGAAATACGGAAAATGCTAAAGATAAATTCTATTTTCCATCACCGTCATATAGAACCATTTTTACTCCGAACTTGGCATAAACCAACAGGGAGAAACAAGTTGCAAGACTTCCAGGAAAACTGAAGCGAAATTGACAGCCAATAGTTGGTTATAAATTACATTGCCTGTTAACTGTATAAATTACGGAATACGTGGAACTCCTGTTCAGTACAGTCAAAAAGGTCTAAGGTAATAGGCAGTGGTTTACAATCAGATATCCGTATCACTCTCCTCCTCAAGAAGTCTGTGTGAAGATTTATATTCAGAACATTCAAGAAAAAGGTGTTGAAACTATAAGAAGCAGCTCATTTACTCAGGAAGGGAAAACGTTATGGTGCCCATAAATTTGAATGGCTGTATCTCTTGTAGTAACATTTAATTTGTGATAAAATGTTAAAATCCAATAAACCAGAATTTTGTTTTTCTAAACTCAGTGCCAACTTTTGTTTGACGAAATTTTTGCAGGAAGTAGTCTTGACGTGATTTCATACTTCTATGCATTAATATTATGAAACATGTAATTTGTGTCACAAATTGCGCGACCGGTCCGGTCGGAGGTTCGAGTCCTTCCTCGGACATAAGTATGTTTGTTTGTACTTTGCCTAATTTATTTTAAGTAAGATTAAGTAGTGTGTAAGTCTAGCGACCAATGATCTAAGTAGTTTGGCCGCATAAGACTACACATATACACGTAATTTATTTATTTCATAACCACATTTAAGTACTAATAATTAAAAAAACTTAAAAGAGAAATTTGAAGTAAACACTGAAAACAAATGATTGATATTTCTCATGAGATGAATGCACACAACCGTTGTCTTATGTCTTCTGAATGTACCTACAAATTCTGCCATATGAAAATTGTAGTGAGAGTCCCAAATATGTTTTTTCTGTAATAACATTAAAAACATATTAAAAATTCAGAACTCGAAAATCAGTGAAGTTTTGGACTTGAAGCGTTTTGTGTTGCTACATCATTACATAGTAGACAGGATTTTAAAATTTGGTTGCTATCGCCAAAGTAGACGAAACGTTAAATTTTTTGGTGTAATCTTCGCCGTGTAGACTGTATGTTGTAGAAGTCTACGTCGAACCTAATTATAATCATACATCTGAGGAGAGAACGTTGTTTGCACGTCTCCTGCGTTTCCAGTCGGCTGTGCTGTGCTGCGTAACGACATCGTACCGTTCCACTTTACCGAGAGCTATATATGTGTTGGTGTGATGTCTGTTTTTTCGAAATAAGACATCACACCAATATATGTATCATTTAGACGCAAAGATTCTGGGTTCTGGTTTCATCGCTAACGCGATTAACAACGTTAGACCTCGTGTGTAAACAAAATGTTCAAATGTTTGTATAGTCTATGGGACTTAACTACGGGGTCATCAGTCCCTAAACTTACAAACTACTTATGAACTACTTACGAACTAGGACGGCACAAATATCCATGCCCGAGGGGGGGATTCGAACCCCCGACCGTAGTGGCCGTGCAGACCGTGACTGGAGCGCCTTAGTCTCCTCGGCCACCGCGGCCGGTGTGTGTAAACACTTAAAGGTTATGAGTGCCACTGGAAAAATGCATAAGTAACACCTGTTGTTTGAGACTTGAAGATGACCTGAAATTAGCCGAAATCGATATCTCATAATAAACATAAGGTGTAGCTGTCTATATTTCATAATGCTATTCTTAACATATTTAAAAGCTGCTCAAAACCACCTACAAAAAACCTTTATAATGAGATTGTATATAATTCCACGATCAAATTGTGTTTTAGTTATTTGTAGTAATACACCCAAAGATCTGCCCTTGCTTTCAGTGCCTTGATCAGCTGTTTATTTTTAGAGGTATTACTAGGGACAGGAAAAATTCGCATTTGCGATAAATGCGAATATAGATGCGAATTCTGACTCAAAATGCAGTAAATCCGAAATTGTAGTTAGCAACAGTTGCGCTCAATTCCGATTTCATCACATTCCTCTTCACATGGTGCTGTATTGTAAATCGAGTGATATTTGTATGACGTGTTATCTCCCTGTTGAATGAGGCTGTGATATCTCCGGGCCGTTACTACTGCTCCACCTCGCTCGGTGGGCCTTTCCCTGAATACGGCACAGGTAGCGGCTGGAGGGCGAGGAGTAGGGGTGGTGTATCCCTACTTCTGGAACACCCTGTTCACTACCTGCAGCGTCCGGGTCTCCGCGCAAGTGTCTACAAATTCCCTTTCCGCGCAAGTGTCACTCCGCGCAAGTGTCACAAACTCGTCTGGAAGCTCTGCTGAGATAGACCACTGTGATGATAAGTGGACAAGTACGCCGGGACATCGGCACAAAAAGATTTGTACTTTGTATTTGTGGCATTTCGTACTCAACATGCAAATTTTCCTCACTACAGCTTACTTCATCACGACTTTACTATGCGATTTCTGAATTTTGGGCTTCTGCTAGTATCTGCAAGGTATGTTATGAAGCTCGAATACTTTATACAATGTTTGCATAATAATTTTTAGCCACATTGACTAAGTAATGTTTTCTTAATGAAAGTTTACAGATCCGATGATGGCAACACAGGTTCGTAGAAACCGGTCGTAAATGAATATTTAGAAGCAGTCTTACATCAACTTTATTTGTCAGATTATTGAAGAAAAATAGATGGAATTGGCAACGCGATAGCAAAATTATCAGGTGGGACGACATAAGTGCTGAGGAGTGCCTCCTGGGAATGAAACTTAAAAGTGACATTTTACTTCTACGTGTGAATTGCTACATTGTGTATATTCAGTTCCATAACTCCTTGTGAACGTATGAAAACAAGTCAGAAATATCGTGAGATGGATTAATTACACTCCAACATCTTATTTACTGATAAGGAGCATAATATGGAGAATTGTTGATTTGACTCGTAACAGACTAGGGCCCCTCATACACGGAAAATCGCGCGTGTGCAAAGCACGGTACAGAGGGAGTCTGCACGGTGTATTAACCTCAACTCGGCTCTCATAGCGAATTCACCTTGGTGTACATCCAGGTGCATTGATAGACGGCTTATTGAATAAAAATAGATAAGAGCAAGTCAGATACTAGAATAGAGCAACAATATGCTCACAAAAAGCAAAGATTTTCGAAATTACACTTAAAACACAGTGAGAACTTCCATATTTTTGTTAGTTCAAAAAATGTTCAAATGTTTGTAGAACTTATGGGACTTAACTACGGAGTCATCAGTCCCTAAGCTTACAAACTACTTATGAACTAGCTAAGACTAAGGACGACACAAATATCCATGCCCGAGGGGGGATTCGAACCCCCGACAGTAGTGGCCGTGCAGACCGTGACTGAAGCGCCTCAGTCCCCTCGGCCAGCGCGGCCGGCTTTTTGTTAGTTGTGACGGTTAAAAGAAATGTCTAATCTACGGTAGATCAACATCGTGTGTAAGAAAATCGTCCATTGCAGAACACTGCAGCAAACTTCATTCAGAGAACTATAGTGAGATAATGGGGGCCGTCAGAAAGGACGAATTAAGAAAGTTACGAACTCTTGCAGAAGAGAATTCTGTATATAGTAATGAGGTTAGTACCAATACGATTGTATATTCGTTCTTGCTTGTATTATTACGAACATAGTTTCATTAATTTAGAGTGAAGGAGATGAAGGGCTCTGAGAAAGAACACTTCCTGCTCATTACAAGTTGAATCAAGAAATTACCCTTTTTTTTAATAACAAATGCCACATAGTTGCTAAGACAGCTTATTTGCAACAGGTACAGCAAAAGAATATACACTCTTTTTGTAGCATTGATCAACTGCACTACTGGCCATTAAAATTGCTACTCAACGAAGATGACGTGCTACAAACGCGAAATTTAACCATCAGGAAGAAGATGCTGCGATATGCAAATGATTAGCTTTTCAGAACATTCACACAAGATTGGCGCCGGTGGCAACACCTACAAAAACGTGCTGACATTAGGAAAGTTTCCAACCGATGTCTCATACACAAACAGCAGTTGACCGGCGTTGCCTGGTGAAACGTTGTTGTGATGCCTGGTGTAAGGTGGAGAAATGCATACCATCACGACTTAGATAAAGGTCGAATTGTAGCCTATCGCGATTGCGGTTTACCGTATCGCGACATTGCATCTCGCGTTGGTCGCGAACCAATGACTGTTAGCAGCATATGGAATCGCTGAGTTCAGGAGGACAATACGGAACGCCGTGCTGGATCCCAACGGCCTTGTATCACTAGCAGTCAAAAGGACAGGCATCTTATTCGCATGACTGTAACGGATCGTGCAGCCACATCTCAATCCCCGAGTCAACTGATGGGGACGTTAGCAAGACAACAACCATCTGCACGAACAGGTTGACGACGTTTGCAGCAGCATGGACTATCAGCTCGGAGACCATGGCTGCGGTTACCTTTGACCCTACATCACAGACAGGAGCGCCTCCGATGGTGTACGCAACGACTAACTTGGTTGCACGAATGGCAAAACGTATATTTTTCGAATGAATCCAGGTTCTGTTTACAGCATCATGATGGTCGCATCCGTGTTTGGCGACATCTCGGTGAAGGTACATTGGAAGCGTCTATTCGTCATCGCCATACTGTCGTATCACCCGGCGTGATGGTATGGGGTGCCATTAGTTACACGTCTCGGTCACCTCTTGTTCGCATCGACGGCACTTTGAACATTGGCCGTTACATTTCAGATGTGTTTCGACTCGTGGCTCTACCCTTAATTCGATCCCTGCGAAACCCTATATTTAAGCAGGATAATGCACGACCGCATGTTGCAGGTCCTGTACGGGCCTTTCTGGATACGGAAAATGTTCGACTGCTGCCCTGCCCAGCAAATTCTCCAGATCTCTTACCAATTGAAAGCTTCTGGTCAATGGTGGCCGAGCAACTGCCTCGTCACAATACGCCAGTCACTACTCTTGATGAACTGTGGTACCGTGTTGAAGCCGTACACGCTATCCAAGCTCTGTTTGACTCAATGCCCAGGCGTATCTAGGCCGTTATTACGGCCAGAGGTGGTTGTTCTGCGTACTCTCAGGATGCATCCACCCAAATTGCGTGGAAATCTAATCACATGTCAGTTCTAATATAGTATATGTGTCAAATGAATACCCACCCGCTTATCATCTGCTTTTCTTCTTGGTGTAGCAATTTTAATGGCCAAAAGTGTAATTTTTTTCTGTCTTAGAACACTGCCAGCTGTTCTGCGCTTCGTCGTTCTCAAAACGCTGCGCGGGGGACAGAAATTCCTGGCGAGCAACAATGGTCTTAATCCCTGGGAGCAAGATTAGGACTGCATGATGGATGATCAGAGAGTACCCGGGCGAACTTCAAAATAGTTCTTATCCGCCGAGCCACATGGGGACGATGCTTTTAATGGAGCAGCAACGCGCCTGCAGTGAGTATTCCAACTTTCCTTGCAGCTCAAGAAACCCCTCTCCTCAGACCAACGTTCTGACAACCGCCAAGAGCTGAAGACGACTGTCACACGCTGCTTCGATTCACAGGCGGCAGGTTCCACGATAGAGGAATACAAGATGGTCCAAGAGATAACAACTGTATCAATTCTTTTATACAAATAACTTTGTATCAGCTGCACTGAATGCTGCACTGAAGTGAAGAAGAGAATGGAGTATCTTAAAAAGTTGAGTCAGGTGGGGCGTACGAACGTCCCCATATGAAGTAAATGCCTGGGCTAAAGGCAGAATACATCCTGAACCCTTCTATGCATTACCTGTATGCCTGTGTGCCCTGAGTTCATTATATCTCTAATGTCTAATGCAAGAATTTAAATGATAAGTATTTTGTGGATATTAAGATGCATGGATAATTTTAAATGAAGTTTTACAATATGAGAAATCTGTGGTCATTTTAATAGGTTATTAAGTTAAAAATTGTAATTTTATTCATGAGTAAATTTCCTTTAATAAGTTTTAATATGAAAACTGTAACATAGGACAAAAAAGTATTATTCTTCAATGTAATCACAAATTGGTCACTCTGGTACTGATACATCACAGTACACAGTATACTGTTTTGGTCCTGGCACATACGTTTTGTGCACTTCATGAACACTTCCTTTTCCTGTCCATTCACGCAGGCAACGGCGAACAAAATATCTTCCGGCGAGCAAATGTCATTATGACATTATTGCTGCTGTTGTGTGTTTGAGGAACGGTAATGAACTTCTCCATATCCAAGTGCATCAGTTTCTGTAGAAACGGGTTTGAAGATCTCGTGCGTGTAAATAGTTGGATGAACTCAAATTGATGTCGATGAAAAGTCCTTTCCTGCGTAAAAGGCATTCGTGATAAGTGGGATGTTATGTGTTGTAGATGATAAGGGTATTTAGAGTGAATACGTCCATTATGTTACGTTAGATCCATGACCCAGCGTTTAGTTTGTCCTTTATATAATTACAACTAAGCTAATCCGTAACAACCGGACCATCACTAATCATCGGCATCATTGTCATCATTGGAGACTGATTATGCCTTTCAGCGTTCAGTCTGGAGCATAGTCCCCTAAAAAATTCTTCCATGCTCCGCTATCCAATGTTAACACTGATGCCTCATGGAATGTTAAGCTTTCTACTTCAAAATCGTTCTTAACCGAATCTTAGTATTATCTCCTTGGTCTACCACGACTCCTCTTACCCTCTGGTGCCAAACCCATTAGCCTCTTAAGTAATTTTGCCTCTTCGATGCATGTAACATGACCCCACCATATCAGCCTGTTCACTGTAACTGCTTCATATATGGTGTTCATTCCCAGTTTTTCTTTGATTTACTCAATATGGACACCTTCCTGCTATTGTTCCCATCTATTAGACCCAGTAATGATTCTTGCTACTTTATATCTGTAACCTCAACTTTATTAGTGACCTGTATCCACGCAGCTTTCACTCCTACACAAAAAAGTTGGTCTAAAGATAGAGCGGTGCACCGCCAACTTAGTCTTGGTACTGCCTTCATTCTTGCAGAATATAGTAGATCTTAGCTGAGCACTCACTGCATTAGCTTTGCTATACCTTGATTCAAGTTCTTTCACTATGTCGCCATCCTGTGAGAAAATACAATGTAAGTAATTGAAACTGTCCACATGTTCTAACTTTGATCCTCATATTGGGCACTCAATTTAAACGTCTTTCCCACAGACATTACTTTTGATTTGAAGCTGCTATCTTCATACCATAACCCTTAAACCTCTGACTTCGCTCTGAAATACTGAATTGCAAACTTTCAATCGAATTTGACCTCACAACTAAGTCGTACGCATATGCAAAACTATTAGTTTTCACCTATTTTAATGTTACACTTTTATATTTATATTGACTTGATTTTAAATTTCACGACCTCAGGGTTCCGTTTTTCATGTTGATCATCTATAAATTCACCATGATGCATGGTAGTCAGTAGGATTACATGTTTTATTCGCCAAAAAAATGCAAACAGGTCTGAACTTACTTTTCTACTACTACTTGGCTTCATCTCTTTCGGAGTTCCTTTTCGATTCATTCCCAGAGCTCCCACGACAGTTAGCATTTTACTCAAGAGACTGTGACATTACATAGACAGGGGTAAGCTGGTAGTTTTCATGTGAAAGGCGCGTTTTTCGAGACTGTTGGGTTCCCCAGATGGCTGGCTAATAATTTCGACCTAGTTCATGGGATGCAGGTAGTTAGGATTTTCCTAATGTGCTCGGATACCGGAAACGACGCTCTTGGAAGAGCGAGGGCGGCTTTCCCAGATTGCAACTGAAATACAATATAGCCACCCATATTATTCTAAAAATCCACATAAAATCAGGGAACGATCATACGAAAAATATAATTCTATGAATGGATTCAGGAGACTTGGAAGAATCAAACGCCTTAATTACAATTTAAATATCCTTTACAGATAAAAAGCCGATAAATCTCAGTACTACAATAATAATATAATAAGAGTTATATTTACAATTATTGATACGTAGTGTTTATCAGTAACAGATTAAGAAGCAAACGGGCAGCATCGCAACATGCTACCTATCTTAAAAGACGTACCACGTCATTGCCGTATTCTTTCAAAAAACTTGGTTTTACTTTCTTGTCCTGCTTTGCGTTGAGGAATAATATTCTTGTTTCAGAACATAGATTCCACCACAGAAACACAAAACATGAACCCAGCAAAGCGCATTACATTTATATATGTATTCTGATATATATTTAATATTATTCTTAGTAACGTTCGTTTTTTATGTTGTAGACTGCCACTTAAATATTTCATCTCCGACTAAAAATAGTAGATATGCAGCAGATAATTTATGTATAAACAATTATAGGTATTTGTGGACAAGAACTGAATATATTTGTATCAAAAGCCATGATAAATTAAATATTCATTCTGTCACTATATTTCGACGGCTTCAGTGTATTGGAACAGTGAGACGCCATGCTTAATGGCTATCTGAGCAAAGAGCTTCAGTCTGAACCGTTTTTTAGTATTGTTAAATATATATTTGTTTGTTAAATGTAAACAACATTTTTATGGAGGTGGTCAAAGCATTTAATTCTGTGATATTAAAATGTATGATCTTTTGGAAGGGAAGTTACATTTTAAAGATGAGGCGTTAGGATGCGCGGAAGGATACGATTTTGGAAGCAGGGAGAGCATGCCTTCGAACGCTTGGGAGAGGACTCGTAACTTGGACTTGGTGGTGAAAGGTTGTGACGCTGGGTGGTCTGAAGTCGCGTTACGAACTTTTGATTTGAAGAGATAGCCATGTGTGGACTTAGAAAATTTACGGAACTGTGACTGTAGAACTTAGTCTCTGCTTGAAAAGTGATAAAGTGTGCAACTATGGAACTGTGGAACTGTGATAATTCAGCAATCGTGTACTCGTGTGATTAAAACAAATGTTTTATAACAAATACTTTAATCACGGATTAATTTGGAACTGCAATGTTCGATGAACTACTCTAACTTACGAGTGATAATTTGGAACTTTTACTCTCGAGTGCGTCTGATACTTATTATGCCTCTCATCAACAGTAGAAGGAGAAATATTCAGTTATTTACCTATGTATAAAGTAGGACTACCTCCGCGTTTCATGTCTAATAAGAGTATTAAACTCCAATTATGAAGAATTACTTCGTGAGTGAATCTTTTCTTTATCTTAGAATCCATTTGTTAGTCCGTTCAGAGGTTTAATTTAGGTTTGTTAAATATATTTTCACGTCATCATATGAAGATTGACAGACAGGCTAAACTACAGATTAATTATTGATCTTGTGTAAACAGATTGGGTAGATGTTGAGGGCATAGAAACTGACATTCATAACTCACCCATATGAACAGAGACAACGAGCCATAAACTTTTACTACCCAGAATTATGTATTGCCCAATTCTTATCGGTGAGGAAAGAGGGGAAGTGTGGTGGAAGGTGAGGACTGGGATCAGGTGAGTTTGACGGAGGACATCGAAAGAGTCCAGAGAAGGGCAGCTCGATTCGTATCGTCAAAATACAGGGGAGACAGCGTTACGGAAATGATACAGGATCTGAGATGGGAATCATTACAACAACGGCGCTTATCGTTGCTGCGTGGGCTACTTACGAAACTCCAATCGCCAACATTCTCCTCCGAATGCGAAAATATATCGTTGACTCCCACTTACTTAGGTATATATGACCATCAAAATAAAACACGAGAAATCAGAGATCGAACGGAGAGATTCAGGTGTTCTATTTTCCCGCGCGCTATTCGAGAATGGGAGATAAATAGTATAACGGTAGTTCGATGAACCCCCTGCCAGGCATTTAAATATGATTTGCAGAGTATCCTATGTAGATAGATGGAGAAGAAGAGCAGGAAAAGGGGGAGCTGAAGGACGATGAGATGAAATAACTTAGGATTGGTTGCCGTATTTCTCGCACAGGGAATTCCACGTTCTAATATGAAGCCCGTCCACTGGTTTTTCAGTAAAAAATTATTTTTATTCCTCTCTACCCCTTCTTTCCACGTACCAACGTTTCTATGTCAGTCGAAGTGCTCATGAATACTTTCATTGATTTCCCCATTTACTTTATTTCAAACAATCACAGCTAAATATCGCAAGGCTAATGTGAATGAAATGTGTGAACTATGTGCAAAACATGAATCCTGTCAATACAGAATGTAAAATAGGAAATAATATTTATTTCTTCGCTCCGTTAGTTTTCCTATACATTTACATCATAAGAATAAAAAGATATTTCTAGAAAGGCATAGCTGACTGTTAATGACGCCTTATTGCTGAAGGATCCTGATCTTTGACAGGTGGAAAGCTGGAAACGAGAGATGTGCGCAGCGAACTTCGATTGCTGCCTCGGAGCGGACGGCAGTCAGTTGGCATTGGCTGGCGAAAGAGACGGCGGCGAGACGGGTCGGGCTGCGTCAGCGGGTCCTGGGCAGTTGGCAGCCCTGGATCGTATGGAGTCGCTTGTATGGTAATTGGATGGTGGCGTGTGGCCCCGACCCCGTGTGGCGCCGCGGGCCGATTCTGTGCCTCGACTTCGACGACAGCTGCCTGTGCTGGCAATGTGCACGTCAAGGAGGTTAGAATAAACGGAGGTGGCAGTATCTATGCAGAGCAAATACGTCAGTTGAAGCATGTCCACCATCTTGGTCAGTGCTGGATTGCTATTTCTCAGTTAAAACGATGCGTTAAGTTGACCCACTTACTGTTAATACACTGGACTGACAGTCACTGCGAAGTATCTACTTTAAAACAATATACTCACTCCCATGAACCACAGACATTTCCGAGGTGGGGTGGCTTGCGTGCCTCAAAGATACAGATAGCCGTACCGTAGGTGCAACCACAGCGGAGGGGTATCTGTGGAGAGGCCAGACAAACGTGTGGTTACTGAAGAGGGGCAGCAGCCTTTTCAGTAGTTACAGGGGTAACAGTCTGGATGATTGACTGAGCTGGCCTTGTAACATCAGCTAATGTGGCTTTGCCACACAGTTACTGCGAACGGCTGAAAGCAAGGGGAAACTACAGCCTTTACCTTTCCCCAGGTCATGCAGCTCTACTGTATGAACATATCATGATGGCATCCTCTCGGGTAAAATATTTCGGAGGTAAAATAGTCCCCCATTCGGATCTTCGGGCGGGGACTACTCAGGACGATGTGATCATCAGGAAAGACAATACTGGCATTCTACGGGTCGGAGAGTGGAATGTTAGATCCCTTAATCGAGTAGGAAAATTAGAAAATTTAAAAAGGGAAATGTATAGGTTGAAGTTAGATATAGTGAAGTTCGGTGGCATGATGAACAGGATTTCTGGTCAGGTGCGTACAGGATTAAGCAGATTCAGACAGATGTAGGTTGTCGCTCTTATGTGGAGATGAAGAGGCTTGCTCAGTATAGGGTATTGTGGAGAGCTGCATCAAACCAGTCTCCGGACTGAAGACCACAACAACAACTTTCTTGAATAAATAGTAATACTCAGCACATTATATTGGAAAACTTAATTTTAACGGCTAATTTGCACTTGTTTAACACTTTGTACATCAAGGCAAAACCGTCTAACGGTTTATTTCTGTTTTAAGTGACAAATAACATTAGCTTTACAATACGAACACTTCTCCAAAACTTAGCAATACGGCGGAGGCAACCTTTACTTTTTCAGCCTAAGGGCGTCTCCCTGTATTCTAACCTCCTTGGTGCATGTAGTGCAAAGACCTTGTAAAAATAACTAGACTCACTGACGACGCTGCTGTAGTGGGATAATTTGTACCTTCGGCCTGTCGTCATGATAGTGGCAAGCGTCAGATAAATACGAGTGGTGTTAGGAGATAAATCGTTTGTTATATAGTTACTGCACTATATACATTCAATCCGTAGTCACGTCTGTATGATTTTACTATTGCAGTATACATGAAGCACGATGGTGAAGATCTGCTCAGCGTTTATGAGCGTAAAGCGATTTAAGAAAGGAATGAAAAGAACGAATACTGTCTTTCCATTTATACTTCTGAGGAATACAGATTGCTCTACTACTTGTGTTCCGACATAGTTACTCTTGCTTAACAGGCTCTTAGTCAAGACAATATAGGATTCTGAATGAAATAAATGACAGGCTTTAACAATACTGGTAGCTCTTAAAAACGAGCTAGTTTAGGCAGTATCGGTGGACAGGAAGTTTAAAAAGTTTCATTTGATGATAGCATAAAATAACTATTGCGATCACGAGATCAGTTGCCTCACTGCAGTTTAATTTTTTCTTACTGAAATTAATATTAGCAACTTGTAACACGGAATTTAAAGGTCATCTGCTTTACGTATAGATGTAACAACTGGAAGGAGTTTGCAGAACCGTGTATAGTTTCATATATGAATGAATTTGAACCCTATGACGATAGTTGCTTACTTTTGAGCAGTTAACGCTACTGTAAGGTATTTGGCTAACAGTCATTAATAACAGCCGACATTTGTCGGTAGGAGAGTGATCTTAATTGGTTAGAATGAAACACTTCTTAAAGAAGAGTAGGCTAGTTCACATTTAAAACAAAATTACTTTATTTCACTACTAGTTTCGGCAATACTTGTTGCCATTATCAAGTGACAGGCCTACATTAAAAACTACAGTGTACATGTGCAGGAAAAGACTTATCGAATTCGTTGTTTACCAAATGGCCAACCAATAGCAAAGAAGGGGTAAGACAACTGTTGGACATGTCGTACAATTGGTGCTGGCAACTTCAAATCAGTGTTACATGTTCAGTGGTGGTTCTCTTGATGTTAAGCGAAAGGCACACAATGTGTGTTGTCAAAAATAAAATGGTGACACACCACTGCTGTCTGTCAATGAGGGCTTGCTTTTTTCATATCTCGTATCGTTTCAGAGATATTTGCAAAAATAACGGCGATTTTGGGATGTATGTCTGTCTGTCCGTAACGTGTTCCTTGTTTTTAAGTCGAACCGTTCAACCGATCAGCACAAAATTTTACAGACATAATTGTAGGCCGCCAGTGACCAGAACCTCCCTATTTCAAATTTTTCGGATAAAAAATACGGTAGTAATACCAAAAAAAGCCGTTTGTAATATAATTGTAATTGCAAACGAACCGTTCATCTGAATTACCTAATTGGTAGAGGGGAAAATTCTCTACAACTTCGCTCTATTACGTTTTCTTTTCATATCTTGCATCGTTGCAGATATATTTGCAAAAATAACGGCTATTTGACGATGTTTGTTTGGCTGTAACGTGTTCCCACTTTTTAGGTCAAACCGTTCAACCGATCGGCACCAAATTTTACAGGCTATTAGAGACCAGAACCTCACGTTTTGAAATATTTGGGACAAGAAACACGTTAGTAATACAAAAAATAGTCGTTTGTAATGTAAATTTAATTGCAAATAAACCGGTCATCTGATGTGAAAATTGAATAAACGAAATTGTAGAGGAGAAAATTCTCTACAACTTTGTTCCCTTATGGGTTTATATATCATTTGAGAAATATTTGCAAAATTAACGAAGTTTTGTCACCCTCCATTGAATTAACGAAAACCAGCCGTTCGCAGATGTCACGTGACATTCCTCGCACAGAACTCCCTCTGGCGTACGCCATCTTGCGTTGCGTATTTGATGATTTTCTTATTGTAACTTACACGTTGTCATTTCAAAGCAATGGCGCACTGTAGAATTAGCAAAAACAGGTCGTCTTGGTACTATAAATAATAATCTAGTGACTACAAATGCCATATTTACATCAGTTAACAACGGCCATCTATAGTATGAAGTTAAAGAACGCAATTTTTAACCCTTATCCGTAGCTTAACAGGCAATGCGCTGGACTGTGACGGGGAAGGTTAGTGGTTCGAAACACACCACTACTTAATTTTTTTTTTCCTAAAAGGGGTTTTAAATACTCTTATTAATTTATTTTTTTATTTAGATTATTATTTTTGTCCAAAATGTTTGCAAAATCTTATAACACTACAAATCTAAAGTGGGCCGTAAAACATGTCAGTGCGATTTTTTTAATAATAACATCCGTCTCTCTTCCATATTCATTCATGTCTAAAATATCTTGTTCACGTATCTTTCGCATCTTGTAAAACGTATTATGTTGAATAATACCCTACGTTATCAATAAATTGAACAAAAGCTGTATTACAGGAAAATTGGTGAGTTTCCGGTGACTGCTCTAACTCAGAACCTGAGTAGTTTGCAACATTGTTTAAGCGAGTGTCGCAGCGTGGACTTTCTCACCATTTCTCATCTTTTATCGCCACCACTTGCCTCCTTAGAGACCTTCTACGAAATGAAGCTACGAATTGCTCCTTATCGAACAGTCCCCACCCACCCTGTGATTCCTCTTCCTTTTGTTCGTGCCAGACAATGGGTATTATTCCAGTGTCAGGGCCTCTTAAAGCTACCCGGAGCACGCGCAGACAAACAACTGGCTTCAAGTAGCAGGGAAAGGCCAGATGACGACGTCAAATTTTGGTTCCTATTGTCTACATCATTTCAGTGAGACGTCACAAGAAACATAGTAATCTTCTTCGTGAATAACACGTGTAACAC
Organism: Locusta migratoria; assembly: GCA_026315105.1. Lineage (NCBI taxonomy): Eukaryota > Metazoa > Arthropoda > Insecta > Orthoptera > Acrididae > Locusta > Locusta migratoria. Next base: position 271,712,191 of record CM048744.1, on the reverse strand, counting down.
GTGGCAGACTGTACACGTGGCAAACGCTCTACACAAATATATTATTCCGTCTCGCTGTATTCTTTACATAAACAGCAGTACAGTCCTAATTAAACACAAATATATTCTGTTTGTTGTGGTATGAATTAGCAAGTTACAAACGTCTCTTTACAATCGATATTCTGTGTATCTTGAATAGAGATAACAAATTGAAGTGAATGCTTTTGAAACTTTGATAGGTACGTAGCGATGCCTGTCGGATACGATCAATTCGTTTCAAAAGACTCTTTGCTAAAGAAGAAGAAAAAAAAAAAAAAAAAAAAAAAAAAAAAAAAAAAAAAAAAAAAGAAGAAGAAGAAGATCTCAGTGGCATCTTAGAGGCAATTTCGATGGTAGTCGAAGGTTGTGGGGATTATCGTGGAGGAATTATTCTTGTTTTCGAAGTAGTGTATTAATGACGGAAGTTGTTGTAAGTAAGCCGCGGCGGAGCGGTCCAGCGCATTGAGGCACTATGCTACGATGCGCGAGGCCGTTCCCGTCGGAGGTTCGAATCCCCCCTCGGGCGTAGATTTTTGTGCCGTCTTTGGTATAAGCTAGTGTGTAAGGTTAGGGACTGATGACACCGCAGTTAAGTCCCATAAGCTTAACAAACATTTGAACATTTGTAGTAAGTAAAATTAGCTTCCCAAATTTTTGGCGGTTTATGTGATTGTTTACTAGTAAATGTAATCAGTACAAACCTTTATTAATATGCAGTCAAATGCTAACTACGTATATGTCTGTTTCAAAGTCGAGTAACTAATTCTTATAAAGTAAATTATGATTCTATGAAATGCAGAAAGCATGTGAAGAAGGCATTTGCCCCTATGATAGATCTATATAAGTACTGCGGGGATAATCTAACACATCTTACTTTTTTTTCTTCCTCAAGGATGTGCATGAAGACCTCTAATAGAGTGACGGTAATTGATAAATACTGCAACTTCGAAAGAACGAGTGTTCAAATGTTTGTAGAGATTATGGGACTTAACTACGGGGTCATCAGTCCATAAACTTACTAATTACTTATGAACTAGCTAATACTAAGGACGGCACAAATATCCTTGCCCTAGGGAGGATTCGAACCCCCGATCGTAGTGGCCGTACAGATTGTGACGTAACCGCATATCAGCGGGTAGATGAAAGTAGTAGAAAGGACTGGAAAATAAATCTGGTCACTTACAAGCAGTAAGGATAACATCCAATTGTCCATATTTAAGTCGACTGAGAAACACTATACCCCAAAAAGCGACGTATTTTTTACATGTAGGCGACTCCATTCGGAATTTGGTGCAGAGCGACCACGCCGGCCGCGGTGGCCGCGGAGACTGAGGCGCGCCAGTCACGGTCTGCACGGCCACTACGGTCGGGGATTCGAATCCCCCTGGATATTTGTGCCGTCCTTAGGATTAGCTAGTTCGTAAGTAGTTTGTAAGTTTAGGAACTGATGACCCCGTAGTTAAGTTCCATAAGCTATACAAACATTTGAACATTTTTAGAGCGATCACATTAAAATTAGAAGAACCAGCTTTGGCCGCATTGAAATCTTTATTTTTTTTATATACAATACATATCGATTTCGGTCAGTGTATAACCATCCTCAGTTCTTGAATCCAAGCCCTGTGGGCCTACAAAAACTTGCACTTGGAATATTAACATTAAATAGGCAGTACATCATGTACCGCACTGCTTAATGTTAATATTCAAAGTGCAAGTTTTTGTGGGCCCACAGGGTTTGGATTCAAGCACTGAGGGTGGTCAGACACTGACCGAAATCGATCTGTATTGTATATAAAAAAAAAAAAATTTCGATGCAGCCAAAGCTGGTACTCCCAATTTTAATAACATATTTTTTTCTGTAATTTTTTTCCGAACGACTGATTTGAGGCAGCGCTCCTCGCTACATTCTCCCAATATCTATAGCAACAAACATACCTGCACCTGCTTACTGCACTTTCGGTTTTCCTATACGACTTCTGTGTCACGTCCTCCAGTCCCAAACATACTTACCTGCAACACCATATGTGCCAAAACAAAAATGAGACTACTGTTTAACGAAAAGAAATTTCACAACAATAATATAATTACAGTTATTCCCCCTATTGATCAAGATGCGCAGGAAGGCAGTGGATAGCTTCCGAATAGAAACTGTTCACTTACAGACCGATCCATTACAAGGTGTCTCACGAAAGACGCCCGCGAGGTGTCGTAGGTCCCCAGCAGCCGCCAGCGCAACCGCCGGCCGCCGCCGCCGCGCCCGATTCTCTGCTGCGAGATCGTTCACTGAGATACGCCTAAACAACGTAGCTGACCATTAGGTACAGTAGGTGATCATAATGGTGTCCCTCTGAATAAAGAGCAGCCTGGCTTCTCCTGAACACTCGAAGAATTTCGGCTGCTGAAGTCTGGAAAATGAAAAGCCGAATCCTAACCCTTCGAGTGTGTAAGGATTGATTGCATGTGTATACTACTGCTTATTAAAATTGCTACACCAAGAAGAAATGGATGTTCACGGATATTCACTGGGCAACTATATTATACTAGAACTGACATGTGATTACATTTTCACGCTATGGACATTGTCAAACAGAGCTTGGATGGCGTGTACGGGTGAATGCTCTGAAAAGCTAATATTTGCATATCACAGTAAATTCTTCCTGTAGATTAAATTTCGTGTCTGTAGCACGTCATCTTCGTGGTGTAGCAATTTTAATGGCCAGTAGTGTACCTTGTCTTGTAACATTCCCCAAAGATAAAAGTCACACGGATTTAGATCTGGAGAACGTGGAGGCCAGTCAGTTATCTTATCATCAAAAACAGTATCGCTGTCATTGGCGATGTGTGGTCGTGCATTGTCCTGCATGAAATTATCACACATCTTTCCGTTGAGTGAAAATTCTCTAAAAAATGTATGCGGAATATTGTTCACATCTCTGTCAGAATTTATTGTTCGTTGGAAAACAGATTGTTCGAATACTTCGCTTTGGAGTAATTGCACGCCGCACTTCAGTTTTCACATCCTGTAGAGGTTGTCGATGTCATTCATGATGAAACACCCACTGCATCACTGGTGGGAATGTGAGTGATGATTCTAACATTCATTTGATCCTACATATACTCTCATGAAATACAGATCGACCTGTTTTCGTCTAGAAGCGAGTTCGAGAGTTGATGCGCTACCGTTATTTTGTAGGGCTTTATTTTTACTTTGTGTACAGCTTCGTCAGCATATGCTCTTGACACACCCGTCAAAAGTGCACAAACGGCATAGAGATTTTCTCGGACTTTTCCAAGGTCTCCCCTGTCTCATGTAATTTATTTGCGGTTAAAACACCACCTTCTCTTGGTCTTCGTTTGTCTTACACAGATCCAGTCTTTTGAAATTTCTGCACTGATCTGCGTATCGTTGATTCATTGGGAACATGCACACCAGGAAATTTCCGTATGAACTGAAGCCAAAAGTGCATATACGATTCTGTTTTTGCATAATTCAACTCAATAAACACTCGTTGACCCTTCGTGTATATTGTAGCGCATGGTAACGCTGTAGCAAATTCGAAACACTCGATTTCTAGGTCACAAAAATGTTTTGGTCGCGTGCCTGCCGCGCCCGCCTCAACCTTCCGATCGCCGGGTTCCATGCAGTGCTCAGCTGCAAGCCGCCGTCTATATTAAGAGTATTGTCTAATATTTTGATCTCAGTCACCTCTGTCATTACTGTTCGTTCTTGTAATTATGAATGTCTCCTCAAACGAAATACGATGTTTCTTTTCAAGTGCATGCTCCACAATTGCTGACTTTTCGGGATAAGGTAAAAGATAACATTGTCCTGTTCCACACACAATAGTGCGCACTGTTTTAGCACACCACTTGACAATGGCGAAGGAGATCTCGGGCGAAACGTTGTGGACAGTAAACCACATGACGCTGCTGGAAGACCGAAAAAATTTTATCAACGTAACTAAGCGCGAAACAATGCACTCATTTATCAAAACAAATATTTTTCTCTAATGTCATTCTTTCCTATGAGGAGTATTTAAACCGGTGGAGGCCGTATTTAATGGCAGGCACTATTGCAATTTTCTCGCAGAGCTTTGCCAGGCAGGTGGCCGAGGGGACTGAGGCGCGTCAGTAATGGTCTGCACGGCCACTACGGTCGGGGGTTCGAATACCCCCCTCGGTCATTGATATTTGTGCCGTCCTTAGTGTTAACTAGTTCGTAAGTAGTTTGTAAGCTTAGGGACTGATGACCCCTTAGTTAAGTCCCATAAGCTATACAAACAATACAAAAAGAAAAAAGGATGGCCAGAATTGCTGGAAGACGTCCCGCTCTCTACAAGACAATGCATGCGGTTCCAAAATGACGGGGCGCCGGCACATTTCATTCGTCCTGTGCGTAGATTCCTGGACCGATGATTCCCAGAAACGTGGATTGGCAGAGGTGGTCCAGTACCCTGGCCAGCTCGATCCCCATATATGTCCCGCTCTGGACTGGTTTTTCGCGGGCAGAGATGCACAACCTTGTTTACGCAACTCCTGTTGATCTGTACGACTAATAGTTCAGGAGATACGGCGTAATAAACAATGAAATGCGCGGAAAAGTGCTGCATTATGAGAAGTCTGCTTCTAAACCACTGTACCGATTTCAAACAAATTTGGTATACATCTTCCTTCCATGACGTACGAGTAAGAACTACTTACGACTTATATTTCAGGAGATATGACGTCATAAACAATCAAATGCTTGAAAAGCTATGGCATCATGCGACATGCGAATAAGGACACTTTATTCATCCTAAAATCTTCATGACATTTTGGACACCTGACCTTCAAAACAAGAGGAAGGTCTCTGTGACATAAAATTTTGGATGGTGCTTGATGGAGGATACTTTACGTATAGACTTCATGAGATTCTACAGTTGTATTTCGATACTGATGAAATTTTTAAATATGATTGAAAAATTCAGTTTATCAGTGCAGTATTAATATATCCAGAATACCTACAATCATTTCAATTAATGGATGTAGCGAAACAGATAATTTTCAAATTTCAGCGAAGTTTCGAATGAAATAAAATTTCTGAAAATTCTGGCAGCACTGTCTGGAAGTCACATTATATTTTTCAGGATGATAATAATCAAAGAAACGTTTAAAACATAAATATTGTTCACACCATGTGAATTTTACGTAAGCAATTCAAAGTACGAAAACTTTTTAAAGATATGCTTCTGTGGAAAGCATAGGCATTCAGATTTTTAAATGACGGTTTTTTGGCTATCAGTTTTGATGCCTAACAAACGTACCATATCGTTCGGGTGAAAACCATCAGCAGAAGGAATTTGTTGTTATCAAAGAATGGTTTTCTTGCAAATTTAAAAATAAATCTAATATATAAACGTCAATGTTTGTTTGTTTGTCTTTTTGTTCGTATTTCATGCACAACCATACTGTATATCCGATTATCGTAAAACATTGTCAACGCATTGCTTGCACTCGCTCGAAAGTTGTAGGCATACTACAATCAACTTCGTATGGTACACGGCGAAGGGTGCCTTACAATGGGTTAATGCGTTTGCTTCTCTTCAAACTGAAACAGCTGCACGGAATTGAATGAAATGTGGAGTGAAGATAGCTTGTACTCCAAATTAATACATGGGATAACTTTCATAAGCCTTCGTAGTTGCATGGGGGAGGGTACGTTACAACAATCGTCCAAATTGTTTCACTGGTCACCGTGAAAGTCAACACATGGAGAAGATTTTTAAAATCTGCAAGCCAGTGAATTTAGCATGGCGGTGAGTATCTTGGGACTTTGACACCATTTGAGTAGTCACCATGAAACTTGGCGCATATCTGTGATTTTCATAAATAGGAAGAAGAGTACAAGGTGGAGGAGGAGACGGTCGGGGGGAAACAGACAGAGAAAGGGGAGGAGAAAGAGGGGATAGGAGAAGAATGAAAATAGGGTGAGGAGAATAAAGCTGGGAGAGGAAGAAAAGAAATCGGGGAGAGGAGGAGAAAGAGAGGGGAGAGGAGCAGAATGAGAGAGGGGAAAGGAGAAAAATGAGAGGGCAGAGGAAAATAAGAAAGGGGGGAGGATGAGAATGAAAGAGGGTAGATGGTGACAGGTGAAAGGAGATGAACAGAGAGAGGACAGGAGGAAATAGACAGAGAAAGGGACAGGAGGAGATGGGGGAGGACCAGGTGAACAGAGAGAAGGGAAAGGATGGTCTAATGGAAGACTGGAAACCCCTTATATATTTCTTTGTTTGATGGTATTTTATGCGCTGCCATAACGTTCACATAATTGCGATAAAACTTCGTCAATTTTCAAACGTTCCTTGCACAATTATATCTTCTGCACCAGGTACCAGCTAATCTCTTATAAATATGAACTTCCGATCTCTAGCTTTCCAAGACGTTCTGTAATTTCTGATCATGTGTGTAAAACAAAATGAAATGTTCTATGCCTGTCTTCCACTTATCAACGTTCTTTCGTGTCTCCAAAAAAAAACGTTTGTGATGATTAAATTACCAAAATGTTTGCAGATGTGACACTTTTCCCAGCCCAACTTGAAGGTGCCAGTGTTCCAACTTGTCCATACTTTATTTATTAATTAAATTATGGATGGATTCTGATTATGGATTCAAAGCGTACAAAAAATTACGACTAGATTGAGATGTCACAAGAAACTAGTGGACACGGCTTTTTCACGGCGGAGGGACACTACTTCACGGTCCTTTCTTCGGCCGTTTCCCGCCTCTACAGGGCAGCAACCTAAGAAGCCTGAAACCAGACCGCACAGGCCGGAGCCAATGTTAAACGTTGCTCTGCAGAGATTGGCTACAAGTTATTATTTTTTGCCGGCGCACGAGTATAGCGGTTCGATGTACGAGGTAACAATACCAAAGTGAGAAGCCTTATCGTGCTCCGTTGCTTGCTAGTTCGGAAAGGTTTCGGTAAACGAACTACTCTTGACAGGTGTTGCCGCTGATGTAGTAGACTTTGGTGTTATTTTTTGCAGCAGCCACGAACTTCGCCGCTTCGATGCGTACGTGTTCAGGAACGCCCGCCAGTTCACAAATACAACGGTTTGCTTATTGAATTGTAGGCGGGGTCATTTTCAACTTGACTGTACCACTAGGTACAGTTGTGCTCAGTTGTTTTATTCTCTTGGCTATAACATAGTGTTCCCTGAGGAAGGTTCCTGTAACGGACCCGAAACGTTGGAAATATTTTATCATGATGACGCGGCAAATAGCTCAGCAGAATTTTAATTTTAACAATAATGACTGCGAAAGCCTTCTTTTTTACATAAGATAACATACAGGGTGTCCAGAAAAGGACTCCCTGATTTCAAAATTAAATCTCTCGAAAACAAAGATCAATAGAGGAATGCAGTAAACGATATGTTTATTGTGAAAGATGTAAGAAGTTTATGCAGCAGTTTGAAATAATAGTTACGAAAGCTGCTAACAAATGGCTCTTTACGCTGTACAGCTCATATCAGTATACATAAGTGAAATAGTCGTATGAAAACATTCTTTGCAAACAATCACATCACAATGTTTTCAAAATGTTCACCACTGGCACTACAGAGGTGGCGCAAACGAAGAATGAAATTCGCCATCACATTTCGTAGTGTCTCAACCGAAATGGATTCACATGCCACGGAGATCGCCGATTCAAGCTCGTCCAGCGTGGCGGGATGCTTCGGGTAGACAATATCTTTCACTGTGCCCCACAAAAAAAAGTCACAGGGAGTCAAATCCGGCGAATATGGAGACCAATCCATGCCTGCACCAGTAAATTTGGGATATTCCAAAGCAATGACTCGATTCACGAAGTGTTCCTCAAGAAAGCGAAACACTTGTTCGGTCCGATGTGGTCGGGCTTCATCTTGCATAAACCATTCAGTACGTGGTAGATCCTCTAACGCTTGCTGTCTGCCGACAAATCGTACCAAAATTGCAACGTAACGTGCACCAGTGACCATTTCTCGAATGAAAAAAGGGCCAATAATGTTTCTGCTGCATACTGCAACCCACACAGTAACTTTAGGAGAATACATGGGTTTCGCTTCACACCAATATGGCTTTTCGGAACCCCAAAATCGCCAGTTCTGCTTATTCACGTATCCATTCAGCTGGAAGTGTGATTCATCTGTTAACCCGATGTAGCCAACATCAAATCCTTCTGTATCAATCATTGTGAGCATCTGATTAGCAAAGGCAACCCTTTGTTGCACAGCTCATACGGGTATGGCCTGGTGCGTTTGAATTTTGAATGGAAACATGTGTAGGATCTTTTTCATTATGCCCCACTAGATCATCAGTTACGCTGCCTGTTTGTTGAAATTTGCGAAGAGCGTACGAATGGTTTTTGCCACGGATCCTTTTGGAACATTAAATCGTGATTGAAAACTTCGCCGTTTCAATTGTAGAACTGATCGCTCTGGGCTTCGGATCACAATTTACACTAGGCATTAGTATGGCGATTACAATGCCATCTGTTAGCAACTTTTGTAACTATTATTTCAAACTGCTCTATAAACTTTTTACGGCTTTCACAATAAACATACCGTTTAGCGCATTCCTCTATCGATCTCAGTTTTCGAGCTATTTAATTTTGAAATCAGGGAGTCCTTTACTGGACCCCCTGTATTTTCTCTCTAAGTACATTCTCTCTCATTAAGAACTGAAGAGTTATGCAACCATCAGTTATTTCAATATGTGTTTCTATTTTTATCTTGTTTTGCAGCAAGACGTTCTTAGGTTGTGTTTTATATTTTGTATTTGTATTTCAAGTGTAGCAGGTTACCTCACCGTTCAACGTGTAAAGTTCTAAATATAATGACCATTTATTTGAAATGAACTCACCAAATTCCCCTGTTGCTATTACTTTTATCCATTAAGTAACAAATACAAACCCCTGCTAGAAGATAGATTCGATGTTGACAGCGGTCATAGGAACAGAAGATTCTCATGCAAGACTACTTGTTAATTGGGGCAGAATTTCATCCTGTTTATTAATCGTAATAACTTCCTAACTTGTCGAGTGAAGAAATTTGCAATAGATACATATTCAAATGTTTAGAACTAAATATCAGAGGTCATTGGTCCATATGCTTACAAACTACTTACGCTATCTTATGCTAAGGACAGCACACACACCATGCCACAAGGGGGAATCGAACCTCTGATGGGAGTGGCCACGCAATCCCAGACACGGCGCCTGAGCCCACGAGGTCATTCCTGATCCTCTATATAAAATCCTTTCACGTGGCTTCCATTTCATTTACCTCTTTCGTATTCACCTGCGATTTCTCCTTCTCTTCCTCCTCTACTTAATAGTAATACGCCACAAATATAATTTTTTCCTCTCCCTTATATGACTAAATATTTTAATTTCTGTCATCATACATTTTTCAGTTTGTTTTGTTTGTAAATCTATCGGACCAAACTGCGTGGTCATCAGTCCGTAGCTTACAAACTACTTAAACCTAGGTAAACTAACCTAAGGACAAACACACACACACCTATGCCACAGGGAGGACTCGAACCACCACGGCGAGCACCCGCGCGCTCCGCAGCGAGGCGCTTTAGACCCCTCGCCTACTCCTACTCCAATTTTTGTCTCATTATCTGCAAACGAATGGCCATATGAAATTGTACTATTGTGGTGGATGTTCGCTTCTTATCCATCTTGAACACGAAAATGCGTTCAGTATGCTGTTCATAATAGCTTGTCCTTATTTTGTTAGTATTAGATCTATTTCTGCATTATTCCTAAATGGATTTGCCTTATAACCATATACTCACCGGAGAAGACGCGCTTTTCATTCTGACACCAAACTTCACCTATCCTCACCACATCCAACTTCAACCAATCCATTTTTCTATTCAAATTTTGCTAACCTACCTAACTGACCGAAGCGAAGAATGCCTTTTATTTATGTTGACATCCACCTTAGTAATCCTCTTCCGAAGATCCGTTTGGGGGACGACATTATCTCCCGTATTCGCTCTACTGAATTCGCAAAAGTCAGTCACTTGCTGTTGTTGTCTCGTGTGTGTCCTTCTGACCACACATTATGCTGTGTTCGTTTGTACAGTAGGCAGACACTTGTCTGTGCCACTTCAGGTATGATCACCTGTAAGTACAGTGCGACCGGAGTGAGAATTATATTGATCCCTTTATCGGAGCCTCACTCCACTGTGAGCAAAGTTTAATTAAGCTTCCCTCGGGATCACGCTATCAAATTTCGTTTATATTAATTGTAGGTCCTTGCTGTTGAGCTACAGTATCAAGATTGCTTGCTTCTGGACGCAAACCATCAAATGTAAGCCGGCCGCGGTGGCCGAGGGGCCTGAGGCGTTTCAGTCACGGTCTGCACGGCCACCACGGTCGAGGGTTCGAATCCCCCCTCGGGCATAGACATTTGTCCCGTCCTTATTGTTAGTTAGTTCATAAGGTTTAGGGACTGATGACCCCACAGTTAAGTCCCATAAGCTATACAAACAGTTGAACATTTGATCAAATGTAAAATGTTCAAATGTTTGTAAAGGATATGTGACTTAACTGCGGGGTCATCAGTCCAGAAACTTACAAACTACTTATGAACTAACTTACACTAAAGACAGAACATGCCCGACGGGGTATTCGAACCTCGCGCATCGTTGCATAGCGCCTCAATGCGCTTGGCCGCTCCGCCGCGACCGCAAACCGACCCCCGTATTAATTTAAATGTGTTTGTACAGGGATTTCGGTTAATTTTATTTCAGCTTAGGACAGATTTTATATCGTACAACGATGCAGACCGCTGTGACCTGTAGCCACAGGACACACCTCCCATGTGGTACACCGACCACGCCACGCCAACGAGCAGCGATGGAAGGACGGTAAAAGACGCGCAATGTAACTCGCACATCTAAATGTCTCTCTGCACTCATTTGCAAAACGTTATAATGCATGCTGATCTTACTTTCTCAATCTTTCATAGAAATAACCTACTGAATGCAGATTCTCCTACTAGTTTCTGCTTGCTCGAAATCCTCCCCATTTATATCACTGCAGCCGCGGTAGGATTCCTAAGTCCACGTCAACAGCCACATTTGTCCTTGCAAACATTTTCTTTTTATACATACATATTTCATTTCGTGTTATTGTTGACCATATTTTGTAAATAAATTAATTATTTGATTGTACTTACGTACGTTCCTGGTACATGGTCTCCCTTTACAACTTGTTTTCATTTCTTGTGGTGTTTAATCAGATTGCTTTAATAAAGAAATCATTTTCAATGTTATTTGTCTCTTTGCAAACATTAAGTACCAGAACTATCTGACAACGGGTATTTGCATTGATTTTCAGGGCCAGACATAACTTTCCCTTTTCGCATCATTCACTCAAAGAAAAGGAAAGGTGGAAGTAGTAGAATACAAACTCCCTTCCAATATGGCTTTTCCCTGCCAGTATCTCGAGTTCTTCGTGGATATTCTGAAAAAACAGTCACGGAAGATACACGTTAATGTGCATACCCATTTTTAATTTTTTTATTAGTAAGTAAGAGTGCAGATCAGAGAGAACAAGAGAGAACACACATTAACTTATGGCGCTTTGGCGTATGCTTAATCGTATTTTACTTTTCAGCATGATTTTGTGAGTTTTGCCTCACCTCTTGGGGTCAACAGCGTTGTGAAATGGCGTTGATCTTCGACATTGTACTGTGTGTTATTGTGTAGAGGAAGTTGTGTTAGTATTAGCTGTTATGCTCCTACTTTCAGGTTTCGTGTTTTCCTGCTTACGCATAGCAAGGCTAGGTTACTAGGCATTAATCCGGCCATGTCTTCATCTAACATAGAAGAACAAGAAGTTGAGCGTGAGGAACTTAGACATGCAGGTGCTGGAGTCGCTGACGTCGTGGAGACTGAAGCGAACTCACAAAACTTGTCAAGCAATAACACAATGGCGAACCCACAGACGTGCGGCTAATGCTTGCTGAATTGTTAGCTCAGATGAGACAAAGCGTAAAAAATGTTTCATCTGCGGATTTATGGAGGGCAGTGCAGCAAAGAAAATGCGCGACATCGCTGCTACTTGCTCATCAAAGAGGCATTCCTGCTTTGCTATTGGTATAAGAGCATACAAGAGAGAATGTGTCAGCCTTTTGCAAACTCAGGTTTCAAAAGTGTGGTCAAGTACTTCGAGATGCTCGTGAAAAAGAACCAGTTTCTTGATACGCCAAGCAATGACTATGAGATCATTCACTTGTGCTACACTAAACTACCACCTCGTTATCGTTAATGCTTGATAGGTAAATACAGAATGAGCAGTGAGGAGTTGAAATGCTTATTGCAAGAAACTGAGTTCGCTTTTATGGACGATAATAGACATGAAGGAAGCTGGCGCCAGGAACATCCACCTAGCAACAACTCCAACCAATCAGAGAAAAATAACCAGAACAACTGTTCAGATTACTATAAAAAAATAAATTCAAAGGAAACGGAAATAATAGTGGAAACTGGCGTAATGAACAGCCTAATCAGTCCATATGGGAATAACCACAGGCAAGTACGTCACAAGGTAGTGACAGTAGGCACGGTAATCACAAAAATGGTGGCCCACCTGCTGTGGTTCTTGATGTTAGACCACGCAGTCCCCGTGAACAGGACAGAGATTTTGGGCACGGGCACACGTGACTAGTTAATACAGAAGGGTCATCCTCAACTAACCCCGCAGCAGGTAAGCACGAGAGCCAACTCCTTGTGATTGGTTATGAGGAGAGGGGAGAAGAAATTAATTGGCGGACATATATCCCATAATAAAACTATCAGTGGGGAAACTTACACTGAGAGAAATAATAGGCACAGGAAGCCAGATATCAGCCATTTATGAGGGTGCGTTTTACATATGCTCCGAGGAATGCAGTTAACCTACCTTGAAAGTCAGAAAATTACGAATAAAAAATGCGATCCGCGGCAAGGACATGTAAGTTTAGGGTCAATCAACCTTTTAATCATTCCTCACTTGTTGATTGAAGTCATCTTTGGAAACGACTACCTCTGCAATCGCAAAGCTGTTTTAGACATGGGCAGAGGAATCGTCACCCTATTCGATGCCGAGAAAAAAGACACTCGGTTTGAGGAGCAGCCGATACAAGCACAACTGCCATCGCACTGTCCAGGCCCACAACGAAAAACCTATAACGAGACTAAGCAGAAGAACGGCCACATTCGACGGGCCTTGAAGGACAGCCGTCAGAAGAATGGATGCTTCCATTTTTCGAATGTAAATTGCTTATTTAACTGCTGCACAACATACGTATGTACCACTGTACCCAAATTCTTTGTTCTATTCTTTAGATTTCGGATTTACGGATACCATTAAAACAAGATTTATAATGAAACCAAGAGTGAAATCGATGTAGTTGACCAAATGCAAGACCTTATAGTGTCCGAGACGGCACCCACCGATGACCTAAGCATATCGTATACAACAATCTTGACCTTGCTACAATCAATGCTCACACAATTTTAAGTTATGAACATTTAATAATATTTTACGACGGAATATATTCTCAGAGCACCACGTTAGCCGGCTGCCCCCTACAAACTCCAGAGATAGCCAATCTACCCTTGCAAGCTCTTTGCACCGGCGCTGGATATAGGAAAACAGAAGACATTATCAAATTCAGGTTTTATGCAAACAGCAAAAGGGGAATAAATCATCAAATGTATATTTCAAGTGTGCAAAACATCTGCGTGCAACAAGCTGCCAAGCCAAAACGCTTTTACATTGTCTGAACTGTGAGCCAATTTCATCTTAGACAAAACTGTCAGCTATTTGTCCTAAATATTTCGAAGCACTTACAGTTATACACGGAAATTGTTATGTTATGCGATTTTCTCTCTGAATTGCAATAAGAAAGATACTTCGTTGCTTTTTAGAATATCTTACAAACACTATGTACTTACTACATATGCCAGTAAAAGTAAAAATACTATTTGTAATCATATAAACTGTATTCACTCACTGTTCCGTCGGTTCTTGATATCATATTTGATACATTATGAATGAAACACACAAGATAGCTGTGAGATAATCTGCAATTTATCTTAAGATCTAATGTCGGGAAATATGGAAGCGTTGCGAATACATCTTGAAATTTTAATTACATTTCACAAGTTTACATGTTTCCAGACATTAGAACTGTTTAAGATAATTTCTTGATCAATATTTTTTCAGTCAATTTCTATTGTTTCACTTTATATTTCTTGGGAGAACGTCATAATTTATTATATTCTCACATATTTTATCAATGTCAGGAACTTACACCACAACTTGAATTGTTATAATTTTCCGCAGGTTAGTTATAAACCAAACCATTAGTCTCCGGAATAAATCTCGTCGTGAAAAAAGTAAAGAAATAAATAAAATAAAAAGTGTTTTTAAATTATCAATCTTCGTATCGTTGTTTTATCAGGTCATTTTATATGCATATTCAAAGTGTTTTTGTCACACGAGAAACGTTTTGCGTCGCGGTGACAGCACGTATACGAGTCGTAGCGCAGCCGCTTAATACAGGAGGCAGTGGCAGTAGCTTTCCAATGCACACGAGCGGCTGAGGTTCTACTTCTGTTCTGAACTCTCCACCTAGCAAGAGTAACCGTGTGGTTCGCGGCATCGTTCTGCACTGTCGAAGGTAGTGGATTCGAGACAGACTGAAAGGATCTCTTTTTAAACCCAATCTTCTTTTTAACAGATACGCGAAAAACAATGACTTTTGTATTGCTACTTGCCACAAATACTTTAGACTTTTTTTGCAAATATGTCGCGATTTAAATGACATTATACTCTTCGTTGCAACAAATATTTAACTGTTTTAAATGATGTGAGGGCATCGTTCGCGCATGTGTAAAGTTAGGAGAGGGTACTGCTAACAGTATCATGTGACTCGAAAATAGCTTATCTCTTCGCCATAACAGATTCATTTTGTTATGGTCAACAATGTGATCACTAACTTACTGTGTTTCAGTGTTCATGTGCATTATCAAAGAAAAAAAAACAAGTATCAGTATCTTTTAGAAAAAATACTCAACTTTAAGCTAGGAACAGGAGTGTGAAATAAAGAAGCTTGGTAGGCCGAAGCCTCAGATCGAGTTGAAGCAAGCGCCAACAAGCCAAGGTAAGACATTCTGCAGATCTCGTAACGAAAATATATCTAAAGGACTGTGGGGGGGGGGGGGGGGGGTCAGGGAGCTTTCCTTCAGCGCTACTCGCAAAGGTGCGCCAAATTGTCTCTTTGGAAGCCGCGTGGGGTGGGGCGAGGGGGGAGGGAGAGGGTGAAAGGGAAAGCGCCACCACTATCAAGATCCGGCACTTGATGAAGTGAATGAACCCCCAGTCATTTGAAGCACCAGCCGCCACAAGTAGTTCAGGCTTCTCTCCCTAGAGCTGCGCATTATCTCAACATTACAACTGCATTATCACGGGAGGAAACAGTTACTATGGGCTAATTTCCAATCCTCCTTCGTATCTGAATATGTGGGGTTTAGATAGCAAACGAGCAATACGAGAATTGGGTTAGTCCCGAATATGGCGGAAGTTACTATGGAGCGAGTTGTTGTTGCACATTGGTACTTTTGATGTATGATACACAAACTGTACACATCAGTGACCAATTCTGTTGTTGTATAAGTAAAGAATATAGCTTCAGTCAACTGATATACGGCGAGAGAGATTCCCCTGTTTTACGTACTTCAAAGAAAAAAAGAAGGAGAAAGAGAAAAAATTCAATTGAATGCAGTTGAAAATAGAATAACGTTCAGCGAATCGTGTTCTGTGGTAAGAAAGATTTAACAATTAAAGAAAAATTCACCCTTGAATAATAAAATATAGAACAACTTTTCCTTGTGTTCTGATCACTGCCTTACGGTGGAAAAAGCCAACATTTGTACTTGCGGAGTATCAGTTTACCTTAGTTCTTTGCGATGATTGATTAAGAGAGGAACGCCACAGCTTCGGGAGAGTAAAAGTCAAATAATAGCTCTAGCAGTAATTATCGTTTTGCGAAACTCACCTCTATCTGAAAAAGCTTCATTTTGCAGCTGTATATCGGATATTTGTTTACGGCTATTTAATTTAATTACTCAGCCCAGAACAACTGCCACTGCCGCTAAAGGATACATTCAAAAATCACAACAAAATATTCACAGTGATTAAAACATCCATATCTTCTAATTATGACTTAATTACACACTACCGCTGTACCGAGTCTCTTTTAGCATCGACATTATACTCTTCATAACAGAAATAAATACACAGGTCAAAATAATTTTATTCTGCAGTTCCGTATCACTAAAGCAAATGACGTTAAAGGCAGTTAACGCGTGACACGTTAGAATCACACGAGCATTTCGGAAAAAGTAATACGAAAGACTTGACATTGAGCCCGAAGCTCAGTTGTAATAAGACTAAAATAATATCCACATGGAAAGGAAATTATAAAAGTTAGTACCACGATGAATCTAATGCTTTGCATCAGAGAATGTTTTGATAGATCTTGGGAAATTAAAGACAATGACTGAATCTGCACTAAATCCCCGATCATTTCCTATTCCTTAGGCGGGCATTGAACGTCTACCAAATGCGCTACCCAGACATGATTCACATCCCCCTCTCATGACCAGTACAGTTCCAATCGTACTTCCTACTTTCCAAACTTCAGAGAAGCTTTCTATTATACGTCGTCTAAAGGTTCCCTACTCGAGAAAAATCCAAAAAGCGCAGATTAACAAAGAAATAACAAAACAGGTCGCAGTGGTTATTATTATTATTATTATTTTATTTATTTATTTATTTATTTATTTATTTATTTTTCATTTAAGTCTTACGACCCTATGGACAGAAACCAAAGTAGACAGACGAGTAAAATTTACCTACAGTGTCTTTATTAAACGTAACGTAACGTTTTCAAAACAAAGCTAGCAGTAGTGTATACTAGTTTCGAGAAATAAGAGAGGGACATGGGTTATTAGCGCAGAAACGTTTAACAATTAAGATGACGATGAACCAATGGAGAAACACGCGTGACGAGAAAATCCCAGAGAGTCGAGAAAATGAGCAAGAAGATAATTGAACAACTTATTGTGCAAGATGTAATTACGACTGCAATGAATACGAATGAGGGAAGGCGTGGGTGAAATCAGTGAATGACCCAGGTCGGTTGGAAGGCTAACTGCGAGCTGCTTGGTATAATCTTACGAGGGTTGTATCTTAAATAGTGGCAACGGTTTATTCACAATCGATACAAAAGCGTCACATGTTTGCACCTGTTACTGTCCTTCGAAGTAGTCACCAGCATTGGGTACAACCTGTTGCCAGCGATGTGGAAGGCAGAGCATGTTATGTTGATTGTGCGAATTGAGTGGTCTGCTGCTTGTAGAATCTCTGGAACAGTACTGAAGCGAATGCCACGAATTGTTTCCTTCATCACAAGGAGTTATGTCCGCAGAGTATGGTGGATGGTACAGTACTTCCAGTCCCGTCGACCAAACAGAGCAGGCACAAGCTTGCGTTGTATGCGCCCGCGCATTGTCGTACGAAATGATGGGTGGGTTGCGCAGAACCTGTTGGCGATTCATTCGCAAAGCTAGTAGCAGTTGATGCTCTAGAGACGGACTGTAATACTGTGCATTGAAGGTCTTCGTTGTTCCAGTTTCAAAAACATGGTGACACCATTACGTTAGACCGCCCGCTCACAAGTGACCTTGTTTCCCTCGATTGTGCGCACGTCAGTGTCGTTGGATGGGTGAGTCCATTTGCTAGGAGGTGAGGTAGGTAGGTCAACAAATTGTGCTACCAGCGACAGTAGAAGATTTCATTGCATAGTGCCTCCACAGCATTGTTGCCATTCTTTGAGTTCCAACCCTCGTATAAAACTTCTGCCTGACACTGATTTCCACTTTTGAAACATTACTCAAGCATGTGGATTAAATCAGATTTGACCATAATGAGACAATAACCGTAGGGAAAAAATAACAGTGGAAAAGTTCATAGGGATCGTTATACGACGAGAGACTGTAGTGAATTTTTGAAGAAACTCGCCTGATAGAAGGGAAAGAAGTAACACACAGGGCACTGAGAATGTTCAGAGGCACGTTTTGTTCAGAACGATATGACTAATAAATATACACTTAAACCAAAGTAGTATGAGATGAGGAAAACACATGAGACTACGTTACCACCATCGTGGTCATTTTGAAAAGCACCGTCTTGGATGCAAATAATAATTTTTTTAATGAAACAGTACACAAGAAAGCAACTAGTCCTTCGTTCGAGCTTAGCTTTATTCCTTCACTACATATGTCACGTTTGTACAGAATAAATCAACTGATATTGAGCACAGAAACTTCACAGAGTGTTGTGATCAACAAATCCCCTGAGTGGTGCAATGAGTCTGATCTGATAGGAACAGGGACAGAGAGTCCCTGCAACAACTCGAGTTTCAGCACCCACTGATACATTCCGGTGACTGACACAGAGCCACGGAGGTGAAATTCACATGTGGCTGTATGGTAACATTGGTGTGCCTTATACGCACTCGGAGCGCTGGAAGTTTATCAGCCCGTCATCTCGGTTGCTCATTGGATGATTTACAGTCTTCCAAATTTGTTTGGGTTTTATTCAAAATAGGATATGGATTCATAACAGCGTGTTTCTGTCTGGGAGATTGTGTGTGTGTATTGCACTCTGAATTGAATTGTAATTTGTTACTCGAACTCTGCTTAATTTGGGCTGACAGTCGTTGTGAGCGTAATATTGGCTTGTGAAAAATGTTCCAAATTTATTTGTATTTCATTTAAAATAGAAGCTGCTTTCGTCGCATAGTGTTCTGTGCGCATTTGTTGTTGCCTATGAATCCGTGTGCGATTTAAATTCTTTGTTAATATATCGTTCTTATTATACTTTATTTTAATTCGCATCCGTTTTTCTTAGTTTCTTGCATTTAGTGGCGAGCTCTATGTTAATAGCTGTTGATGTAATAGTTATTCAACTCTACTAACTTACATCTTGTCACGGAATGTGTATTTGTGCTTTGAGATGTGTGTAACTTTTTATTAGAGTGGAAGGAACAATCTAGTTGGTACGCTGATTTCTGCTGAAATGTATTGTTTGTAGTAATTCCCTTTTGAAAACGTGTGAGCACTTTTGCGTAACTAGTGTGGTATTTTTTGCATTTGCAAGTTACTAAGATTACAAAACAGCAATGAGAAGAAGCGAAGAAAATGCAAACCAGAGTTACATGTTTATTCTGTGACAAAATTTAATAAAGTAAAATACCTATTTATTAAATGTCGTTAAAACGAAGTTTTCCATCAAATATGAGAAAGCACATAAAACTATAGGAAACTAAAATAAAATATAACACGAACAATATACTTACAACGCATTGCAAAGGAGCAGTTTACACAGATTAGTATGCAAGAATAAAATATACATGAGACCACAAAACAACACATTAAAAAAATTCAAATGTTGGTGAAGCTCATGGGACTTAACTGTTGGGTCTTCAGTCCCTAAACTTACAAACTACTTAAGAATTACCTTATATTAAAGACAGCACAAACATCCATGCCCGAGGGGAGATTCAAAGCCCCGACGGGGAACGGCCTCGCGCATCGCAGCATTAGCGCCTCAATACGCTCGGCCGCTGCGCCGCGGCAAATATTACATAACGAAAACCATGTGAAAAAATGGAGTCATTTAGTCCACCCACTAGTACATGTTCATAAGGCCGAATATGAACACTACGTTCAAAATGCAATACAAATCATAATAATAAAAGTTGAACTTGTTTTACAATGACACAGTGCTCCTATGCACGTTAAATTATTTTATACAGCAATTGTTGAGATTACAAGATGACAGCTATGTGAAACAATTTTTGGACCAAAAGATGAAGGCAGAGACCACAGAAACTGGTTGTCCACATAAATTATATACCAGCGATCTTGGCTTTACCGTTTACGGAACGTATCATAATACTGGATCGTCTCCTCATAATATAAACAAAGTCAACAGTGCTATGAAACCAGCATCTGTCTCATTTCATGCCCGATGAATTGAGATTTGATAACTTCTGAGGAACAACTATATCTACTTAATAAAGGTCACATAATTGAAATAGCAATATTTGTCCTTATATATAAATAATTTTGTAATCAAAAGGTACGAAACGATGACGTTATATTTTTCATTGATTTCTCAAATAAACTATTTTGCAAGGTTTCAAAAGTCTCTCATATTATAAATACACAACATTGCTAGACTATTGTCCAACGCATAATGTTTAGAATGAGTCAGACGTTGCAGTACACCCTGACAGCAACTGTTGCTTGATAGTAAGGATCATGTGTACCAAGTTTGGTTGAAATCGGTCCATTAAGTATTCGAACAATATAATACGAAAAAATGTATGTACTGTAAATAACGTAATAATTAGTTTGCAGTATCAAAATATTAACCTCTTGCGTCTCTAAAACTATATTCAGGCTACCATATTGCATGCATTTAGCTCAAAATCTTTAGTTAATCAGCTGTCCCACCCAATGTATCACGTAAGTTTTAGAACGAACCCAGTCGCGTGAAGAGAAACGCTGCCGATTGTACCCTTTACGCCGCAAACATAGACCAGTTGTATCTCTACTACGGCTTGAAACATTACAGCGTAGTTGCTGAAGTCTCGTAATCACTGACATTCAGAATGGGACGAAAAGGAAGGGAGAGAACGGTGGAAAACAGAAATATTGTAATCAATATGTACAACCAAACAAATGTATTACTGAAATTGTCAGGGCGCTCAACAAATTCAGACCTACAGTGTTCTGCGTTATTCAGCACTTCAAACAAAGGAATAGTGTTGTAAACAGATCCAGAACTGACGGTCCTTCTAAACTCACTGCCAGGGATAGGAGACAAAACGGTGAAACAGAATACAAAAATTACTGAATCTGAGATTACAAAATACTTTGAACAATGTTCTGGCACTGTGGTTCACACAAGAACTGTTGAACGTATTTTAAATAGTGAAGACTACGAAGCACGTGTTCCGAGGAAGAAGCCACACGTCAATCTAGTGAATCGGAAAAAGATTATAGAATTTGCTAATGAGTGTGTGATGGAACCAATAGAATTCTGGGACCTCGTTCTCTGGTCGGACGAGAGCAAATTCTGTCTATACGAGAGCGATGGACGTTGTGAAGTGGAGTCATTCCACGTAAAGTGTCCAAGGGCTCCCAGCTTTTTTGATGAAATTTGTACAGACGCGAGATGAACGTATTGCAAAGATGCAGGCTCACCTGTAACTTGTTTCACGTACTAGCGCCATTATGGTGAAGACCACCGACACCTAAGAGTCGCGAAGAAATTGTTATGTTTACCATTCCACTGTTCTTAATGTAAAAGAGTAAGACCCTTGATTCTTGGTGTAGTGATAAAAAACCTTTTAGTGCTCTACACACAAATGATGTAGATAGAGTTCAGAAAGCAACGCATTTGGCATAATCTCAGTTCAAAGTGGGAAAAAAATCATGTAGCGAGAAATTTTCCCCATAGTTTAACTAGCAATAAGTAGTGGAGAAACTGCGCTATAGACCTGGTCATTTGTCAAACTGTCTGCCTGGGTGTTTACTATATCTGACGTGTGTATTTAATTACTGTGCTACGATCCTGTGAATATGCTAAAAACCATGAATGTGTCAAAATATACCCGTGTTCAAAGTCATGTATCTCAAAATGGACACCTACCACACTATTTTCATTGACACCATTCAAGAGAGTACATTTCATTCTATTAAAAAACGTATTTTCATTTTGGGGTCTCTTTGAGGAAGCTGCAAATATTTCGCATAATCTATTGACTCTTTTGTAAAGGAAAATTCTTGCGTTGATTCATGACCACTACCAAACTCAGTGACTCGGAGCCCCATCACCTAGGGGCCATGCCCGATAGCCACGCAAGGTCAGCTACGTGTGAAAATTCAGATGTTTGTAGAGCTTAGGGGACTTAAATACGGGTCATCAATCCCTAAACTTACAAACTACTTAAGAACTAGCTTATACCAAAGACGGCACAAACATCCATGCCCGAGGGGGATTCGAACCCCCGTCGTGGAACTGCCTTGCGCATCGTAGCATAGCGCCTCAACGCGCTCGGCCGCTCCGACGCGGCGGCTACTTGTGAGTCCCTTTACTGGAGGTTCCCAAGCCTGAATGTGGGAGTCCCGCAGGTTCCCAAGCCGGAATATAAGTATATAGTAGGTTCCAAGCCTAAATGAGGGTATCCAACAAGTTCCCAAGCATTGATTGGTTCCCAAGCCATAAAAGAGAATTCTTCAGTTGGTAAGTTCTTTAAGTTTGATGCTGATATCCAAAACTATTGCTTCTGGCAAACTGCATTGCCTCCCAATTCTTGAAGTAGCTGGAACTCGTATGACTGCAATTGTTGTTCTGGGATGCAGCATATGTCTCTTCTAGCACGCTAATGAAATAATTACGCAGCTCCATGAAGATGCATGAAATTAATCAAGGCATCTTTTTATTGACGTGAAACTTCACAGATATTTCCTATCCCCCATTTTCCATCATAAATGCAAGCGACATACTGGCCAGGTTGTTCTTCAGTAATGGCAACATGTTTAGTAGCAACTTTAGCACATCGGTTAGCATTTGATAAAAAAGACAATGAATCATTTGGAACTATATGAATCTGAATTCGCTTTTCATCAAGTGGCACAAAATGATGCTGATCTCGTGTACCAGACACTGTACATCCATCCTCAAAACGTCTTTCCTGGTCCATTTTTGCATGTTCAATAATTTTTTCTTTTAATACAAGTAAATGCAATGCCATTAACTTCTTTTTTCCAATATTCAAACAGATCAGTTAGTGTCAAAATTTTACTGTCAATTGGGCGCTGAAGGCAAGCTCTTACTGCTAAACGCTTAACTGTACCCCCAATTTTATCACATGGAGATTTCGCATTGCTTGTTCCAAAAAAATTACACTCGGCAGTAATGCTAAAATCATTCTCATGATGGCAAAGATTTACAAAGCTCTTAAAATCTTTGTACTCTGCATCTGAACCGTCGCTAAAATAGTTAATACGCTTAATTTCTTTAAAACTCCACTTCAGCGAGTTGATCAAGTACGTTAAAAACACATGCACTGCAACTGTGTCATGTCGGAGGCAATCACTGATTGTGCAGTGAACTACTGATTCCCCACGATATTTAACGACATACAGTGCCACAAGAGGACTAAAAGGCGTAAAGGAACTTTCCTTAGAAAAACCATAATTATTTACTAAACGGAATAGTTTACACACTACTGAAAATGCTCAAATATGCTTCCATCATGAAGCTTTACTCCGACAAAAGTTTGAAATTTTTAGGATAAAATTTTGCACCTTACCCAAAGAGACACCAAAATGAAAATCAGTTTTTCTAATAGAATGAAGTGTGCTCTGTTGAATGGTGTTAATGAATATAACTTGGTAGGTGTCCATTTCGTGTTACATGACTTTGAACACGGGTACATTTTGTTACATTCATGATTTTTAGCAAGTTTACAGGACGGTAGCAGAGTAATTAAACACACAAGCCAGGTCCAAATTGGTGATATAGTAAACACCCAGACAGACAATAGCTTAACAAATCATAGGTCTGTAGCACCGTTTCTCCACTACTTATGCCTCGTGAAACTATGGGGCATATATCTTGTTACATGATTTGTTGCCCACTTTGAACTGAGATTATGCCAAATGCATTGCTTTCTGAATTCTATCTGCATCATTTGTGTGTAGAGAACAAAAGGTTTTATCACTATACCAAGAGACAAGGGTCTTGCTCTTTTACATTAAGACCGGTGGACTGCTAAACTTGACGATTTTTTCGCGACTTTTCGGTGTCGGTAAAAGTGGTCTTCACAAAAATGGCTCTACTACGTGAACCAAGTTACAGGTGAGCCTGAAACTTTGGATGCGTTCATGTCAGGTCGTCAAGTATACACTGTACAAATTTCATCAAAATGGTCGAGCTGGGAGATTCGTCTGGGACACTTGACGTGGAATAATGAAAGTTGAGGCTTCCAAATGCAAAATAGGAAGCTGTAGTGTGATGGTGTGGGGCTGTGTCGCTTCATCTTGCGTTGGAGAACTGGTGTTAATAGATGGAATCATGGACAAGTTTAAATACAAGAGGATTCTTTTAAGAGTGCACAGCGGTTGCAATTGCGAAATGATTATTACTTCCAGCAGGACAATGATCGAAAGCATACTTCTGAAAGTGTAAGGCTTTGGATCTTGAACAACATTCCTGACATTCTAAAGATACCTGCCAAATCACCAGGTTTAAATCCCATTGAAAACATCTGGAACGAACTTGAGGAGTGTGAGTGGAAGCATCACATCAGAAGTAAAGATTATCTGAGAGAACTTCTTCAGAGTGGAGAAATATGGACTCTGCGCTCACCAAAGAACATATACAGGCATGGCCCAAATGACTCGCCGCGTTAATTCAAAGAACATGAATGATAACTAAATACTGGCTGTTCTCTGTTCGATTACTTATGTCCAGTTGTAAAATGACTATTTACTTTGTTTCTTGTAGTGGAAATACTTCTGTGTTGCTATTCATGAGTTTATACGTTTAATTGAAGACTGGGATTTATTTTCTGCCATTTGTATTTGTGTATACTTTCTTTGGATAGCTATTAAATGTTGTCGTTGTTATTGTTGTGGTCTTCAGTCTGCGGACTGGTTGCAGCTCTCCACGCTATCCTGTCCTGTGCAAGTCTCTGCATCTGAGAATACGTTCGGCAACCTACATCCTTTTGAATCTCCTTACTGTATTGGTCCCTCGGTCTCCCTCTACGATTTTTAGCCCACACGCTTCCTTCTAATGCTAAGTTGACAATTCCTTGATGTCTCAGAATATGTCCCATCAATCTATCACTTCTCTTAGTCAGGATATGCCAGTAACTCCTTCTCTCCATAATTCTGTGGAGGACCTCCTCGTTAGTTACGTGATTTACCCATCAAATTTTCATCATTCGTCTGTAGCTTCTATCATCTTTTTGTCTGAACTACTTATCGTCCACGTTTCACTCCCATATACGATGATGCTATGCTCCAGATAAATGCTTTCAGAAAGGATGTCCTAACATTTAAATTAATATTGTATGTTATTAACAAGTTTAGCTTCTTTAGAAACAGTTTTTTCCCAGACCCATTCTGTACTTTATATAGTTAACTTGTTACCCAAATAACAAGACTCATCAACTACTTTTATTGTCTCATTACCTAATGTAATTCAGAATTGCCTGATTTTCTGACATTCCATTCCATTAACCCTCGTATTGCTAATGTTAATGTTCATCTTATATCATTAAGACACTGTCCATTCCATTCAATTGCCCTTCCAAGTCTTTTGCAGTCTGACAAAATTACTATGACATCGGCAAACCGCAAATTTTTTATTTCTCCTCGCTAAACTTTAATTCCCCCTCCAAATTTTTCCTTGCATTTCTTCACTGCATCTTCAATGTACAGATTGAACAACTTGGGGGAAAGGCTACAACCCTGTCTTATTCCCTTCCCAACCTCTGCGTTACTTTCTTGCCCTTCAACTCTGATAACCGCTATCTGGTTTTTGTACAAGTTGTAAATAACCCTCTGTTCCCAATATTTTACCCCTGATACCTTCAGTATTTGAAAGAGTGTATAGAAGGCGACAACTTCAAAAGCTGTCTCCAAATCTATGAACGCTAAATACGTAGGTTTTCCTTTCCTTAGCCTATCTTCTAAGATAAGTCGTAATGTGAGTATTGCCTCCCGTGTTCCTACATTTCTCCTAAATCCAAACTGATCCTTTCCGAGGTTGGATTCCACAAGTTTTTCCATTCGTCTGTAAATAATTCGTGTTAGTATATATAATTCAGAAAGATATTTATGTTCGAATACTTATGTTGGTTTCTATACATACCCACACACAGACATACAGGGTATTTATAAGATACTAGCTTAAACCCACGGCTCCGCTCTAGTGTTGGTTGATTATGATAGATAATTTGCAAAACGTCAAACCGATTTCTTTTAAATAGATGCATTAAAAGAAATTTATTGTTTACTGTTTTATTTATTTATTCTTATATTTCCTTGTTCGTATGCTTATCCTTACAGAGAAAGAGCTGAAGACATTGTAGCACGCATAGACCAAAGATATGGTCTGTGGCATCACCGTCGGGGGTTCGAAGCACCCCTAGGGCATGGATGTTTATGTTGTCTTTAGTATAAGGTAGTTCATAAGTAGTTTGTAAGTTTAGGGACTGATCAACCCGCAGTTAACTCCCTTAAGTTTATCAAACATTTGAATATTTGTGGCATCACGTTTCGCTGCATGTAACCTCCTTGCTATAAAGTCGCAAACGTCATCGCTGGCCTTCAGTCCGAATTTTTTTTATAATTTGACGACTTTCAACCACCATATCATCCTCCGCCTTATAGATATCGGCAGGGAACTTCGGAAAACAATTACACACAGACCATTCGTTTGTGTTCTGTAGTTTTCACTGCAGAGCGAAATATTAACACACGCACACACGTAGAATTTTATATACACCGATAACTTTCCATCCCAGTATACAACACAATTTTATCATTATCAACCCTTAAGCAACAATACAACCGATAAAACAATTTTCAAAGAGTAAATACAATTTTCAAAGAGTAAATATTGTTCCGCATTTCGCGTTATAGTCTTCAAATTACTAAATATCTATCAGATCGCTTTAAAACTGTGCCTGAAACCTTTCTCAAGTATAAATTTGTAACTGTGCAAATATTTAAGTCTCTGCGTCTTGTCATTCGAACGTGATAAATGTACACCGAACAGACATATATATAAAGATTTAAAAATTTGTACAGTTACTAATGTCTATGTATATAATGTAAACTATATATTGTTTCACTGTGTTTCCCTCTGTAATAGGTGACGGGAAATTTTAATGCGGTAGGTCAACACAAGAAATATTACACTTTCTGCGAAGCTATGAACATAGTTTACTGTATCATTTTCCAAATAGTTACATCACAAATATATAATTTTTAAATGGAATAATAGCTTTTTCTATCGTGTATTGGATTCGCTGAAACCATCTGCGTCCACATCAATTTAAACTACATTCCTATCACTGTTAGTTTGGGAGCTACAACCCTTCAGTGTTTAGGGGGCGGAGGCTGCGATAGCGTAGCTGACTGGCCGAGTGGCTATCCCCTGGGGCACGGCCTACTGTCTCATGAGCACCAGCCAGTGAGCTACGCTTTCGTAGCCTCCGCCCCCAAAACTTTGAAGGGTTGTAGCGCACAAACTAACAGCGATAGGAATGTAGTTTAAATTGATGTGGACGCAGATGGTTTCAGCGAATCCAATACACGATAGAAAAAACTATTGTTCCATTTAAAAAAATATATCTTTGTGCTATAACTCTTTGGAAAATGATAAAATAAACTATGTTCATAGATCCGCAGAAAGTGTAACATTTCTTGTGTTGACCTACTGCATTAAAATTTCCCGTCACCTATTATTTTATAAGTTACACAGGCAAACACACTTACTGAAACACCCTGTATACACACACACACACACACACACACACACACACGTATATCTATCCGATCGCTATAAAACCATGCCTAATATATATATACATGTAGGTACATAGGTAAAAATTTGTACAGTTATTAATGTCTACCTATATAATGTTACTTATATTCGATCGCTATAAAACCGTGCCTAAAGCCTTCCACGGGTAGACTTTAGTAACTGTATAAATTTTTAGCTCTTTATGTCTTGTGATTTAGATGTGATAAACGTACACCGAACAGACATTCACATTTATAGATATAGATATATTAATGTGGAATTCTTCTGTGACTGACGTAATATGTGTTATCAGCGTTTACCTATGACGTAAAGTAGTGTGTGCGCACCCAAGCGGTGACGTCGCTCCCCATTCTGCACGTAAAAGGCCAGCGGTCTGCCGGGCACCGCTGACAAACAAGTGTGTGACAGGTAGGCGGTGAGAGGTGGTGGTGGGGAGAGGGTAGAGGGCAGCGTGGGCGGAGGTCGGCCGCACGTGTCGGCTCCCCGCGGCGCCCGCTGTTTGTCACTGGGCACAAACAAGCCACGCCGTCGCGCAGGCTCTGTGCGCTCCACTGAGGGCAGGCGGAAACCCCCAACACGGCACCGGGACAATAGCCGGAGACATCGATTGGCTCGCCACATTTCCATCCCACACGCCACACCGGGTCGACTTTAATCTCCCTGACAACAGCTCCAAAGGTCACCTGTGTCATCTTACAGCTTACATATACACTGAACCTATCTAACATATAAAGCAGTGTGTCCCGATTGACTGACTGACTGATTGACTGACTGACTCATCATCGCCCAGCCCAAATCATTGAAGATAGAAACTTGAAATTTGTACAGGGTGTTGATCTTACTCTGTAGGCGTAATTTAAGAAGCGATTTTTCGATACTCCGTCCGTAAGGGGGTTAAAAAGAGGATCAAACTTTTTTTTTTTTTTTTTTTTTTTTTTTTTTTTTTTTTTTTTTTTTTTTTTTTTTTTTTTTTGAAAATACTTAGCTATTTAGGCAATTTTGAAGCTAGAACTATAAAATTTCGGATTTTAATTCAGGGTTCGAATTTAAAAGACACGTGTTTAGGCATTTTTTAATATTCGACAAATAAGGGGGTAAAATAGGTGACGCAAAGAATGTATTTTCAAAAATATGTTGGTGTTAACTCAAATTTTAAGCTACAACTACGAAACTTCGGATATGAAACCTTGGTCAGGATTAAAAATCCATGATTTTTAGTATTTTTGGAAATTCAATAAGTAAGAGGGTTAAATAGAGGATCAAAAATTCTTTTTGAAAAAAAGTTGCTATTGATACAATTTGAAGCTAGAGATGCAAAAATTGATATTTGTATAGTTGGTTAGACGTTAAAAATACGTGTTTCGGTATTTTTTGGAAATTCAACCATCAACGGGGTTAAATTGGAGACGGGGTGTTTTTCAAAAATATGTTGCTATTTAGGCAATTTTTAAGTTAGAACTACAAATTTTCGGATTTTAATATAGGATTCGAATTTAATAGACACGAGTTTCGGCATTTTTTGAAATTCAACCAATAAGGGGGTACAATAGAGGACGCAAAATATTGATTTTCAAAAGTATGTTGCTGTTAATTCAAATTTCAAGCTATGACTACGAAACAGGATATGGATTCTTCATCAGGATTAAAAAGAAACAACTGGTGCAGACCAAACAGCCTACGCATGCGAAGCAGCGGAGGTTCAGCTAGTCTAATATATAAAGCAGAGTGTCCGTATGTTTGTACGTGTTGCATACAAATCAACAGTTTCGTTCCAATCTTTATGAAATTTTGTACACGTGAGCTACAATCCATGAGGACGGTCGCCGAATACGATATATAGTTCACGAGGTATGACGTAATTAACAATGAGATGCCCAAAAACTGCTGCATTTTGCGACAACGCTGCTCATTTTCTCCTAAATCATTGGACCTATGTCAACCAAATTTGTTACATACATTCCTTACCGTGAAGTAACAATTGCTGCAGGGTTCAGAATCACATATAACACATGGTTCAAAATATACGACGTCATAAACAATAGGAATAGTAAAAAACCGCCACATAATGCGGCGAAACTTTATAAATACTCTGTATGAGAATGAGACGACTTAGCGACTTGCAGAAACCTTCAAACGTAACTTCAACCCCTTTTTAAACTTTTTCTCGCTGACAACCATAGCAAAATGATGAAAGGAAAAATGTACCTAAAGTTCCTCACTTACTACTTTTCCGCTGTTTATGGAGTAAGACTTCGGCATTCGATATGACGTTACAATTTATAATCTGTACACTACAAATTGTAGCCGCAGTAAATTTTACAGACGGTGCAATCACCTAAATTTGAAGGTACCCTCTAAATTGTATCACAGTACGGCACGTAGTTCAGGCGATATGAGCACATAAACAGTAACGTTCATGGAAAACCGCCCCATTACGCACCAAGTTTTAATCTATTACTTTTTTACTACTATTTGTATTCCCAAGAGATTTTACATACATACAGCCCATATAAAAATGAACACATACCTGAAAATTGGTAGAAATAAATACCCGGGCAAAGTCGGGTTTTCAGCTAGTATAATATATAAAGCAGAGTTGCTTTACGTTATAGGAGGCGATCCACTTATAATATTGTAAAAAGATATAAAATAGCCAAGATCGCTTATCATCAGTTTTTATTAATGACGACCGGTTTCACTGAACTATGTCAGCATCATCAGGTCAAATAAAATATTTTACAATGACCTGCATGTTTTAAATTTCCCTTTTCCCTTTTTAACAGATTATGGCCTTGTAAAATATTTTATTTGACCTGATGATGCTGACATAGTTCAGTGAAACCGGTCGTCAATAATAAAAACTGATGATAAGCGATCTTGGCTATTTTATATCTTTTTACAATATAAAGCAGAGTATCCGTATGTTTGTACGTGTTGCATACAAATCTACAGTTTTGTTCCAATCTTTATGAAATTTTGCACACGTAAGGTTCAATCCATGACGACGGTCGCCGTAAGTGTAAGAATCACATACGATATTTACTTCAAGAGATATGACGTCATAAACAATGAGATGCGCGAAAACCTGCTACATTTTGCAACAATGCTGCTCATTTTCTCCTAAACCATTGGACCGATTCAACCAAATGTGGTACACAAATTCCTTACCGTGAGGTTACAATTGCTGCATGGTTAAGAATCACATACGGCACATGGTTCAAAAGATATTACGGAATAACCAATAGAAATCACAAAAAAGCCATATAATGCGGCGAGGCTTTCGAAATACACTGTATGCGAATGACAGTACTTAGCGACTTGCAAAAAACTTTAAACATAATTTCAAACCTTTATTAAACTTTCTCTCGCTGCCAACCATAGTAAAATGAGGAAAGGAAACAAGTTTCTCTCTTACTACTTTTGCGCTGTTTACGGAGTAAAACTACGGCGCTCGGTATGACGTTATAATTTATAATTTGAACACTACAAATTGTAGCTACAGGAAATTTTACAGACAGTTTACTCATATGTAGTTGAATGTAGCTTCTAAATTGTATCACAATCCGACACGTAGTTCATGAGATATGAGCACGTAAACAGTAACGTTCCTCTGTTCATGGACTAAAACTAAGGCATTCGGTATGACGTTGCAATTTATAATTTCTACACTAATAACTGTAGCCCCATGTAATTTTACAGACGGTATACACACATATAGTTGATTGTACCTTCTAAATTGTATCACAGTACGACACGTAATTCATGAGATGAGCACATAAACAGTAACGTTCATGGAAAACCGTTAAATCACGCCCCAAGTTTTACTCTATTACTTCTTAACTACTAATTGTATTCCCAACACATTTTACAGACATACAGCCCTTATACAAATGGATATGAATTGCAGTTCGTTAGTCTCGCTAAAACTCGAGAACGGCTGAACCGATATGGCTAATTTTAGTCTTAAATATTCGTGTAAGTCCAGGGAAGGTTTAAACGGCGATAAAATATGGAAAAGTGATCCGAAAAAGAGGAAAATCGGAAAAAACTGAAACAGATTTTTTTTTCTGTGAGCTATCAGTACGGTTCGTCCAATTCCGATAAAATGTTGTACCTTTCATATTGAAAGCAAGAGGAAGGTTCGCATCAAATAAAAATTTGGAAACTTTAGCAAAAGAGCGAAAGCGATTTTTTTTCTATGAATGTAAATCAATTTCCACAGTGTTGTAAGAGCATCACTCGAGTACGGCTTGACAGGACAATTTTTGTATGAAATAATTTTTTTAGAAAATCTATCGGAAAATTTGAGAAAAAATGAAAGTCCGTTTTTCAATTTG
Organism: Locusta migratoria; assembly: GCA_026315105.1. Classification (NCBI taxonomy): domain Eukaryota; kingdom Metazoa; phylum Arthropoda; class Insecta; order Orthoptera; family Acrididae; genus Locusta; species Locusta migratoria. The sequence continues at coordinate 271,680,109 of CM048744.1, read as the reverse complement.
GTTTTCAGTAGAAAAAAAAAGTGTTGACAGTTAAGAAGGAAAGTCTCAAAATTCGAACCAAGATCCCTTTTTAAATGTTTTTCTAAACACAATAAGTTGCGAACTGTTCATACGATTTCGATAAAATTTTGATCAATTTTCAACGAAAATGAACTTTCTTATCAACTAAAAATTTGGGAAAGGCTGGAAAATTTGAAAATCCGCGAGAAACTGAAAGCTCTTTTCAATGAGATATCAATATCATTCTTGTGATTGCGATAAAATTTTGTATATTTGATGTTCAAAGCAAGAGTAAAGTTCTTATGAAATAAAAGTTTGGAAAAGTTTCCCGGAAAATTCATAAAAAATTGAAAGAGATTTGATGCAAAACATGAAGGTATCGCTTTATATACTTCAAATCAAAAAAATATCTTGATTTACACTTTCTAAAGTATCTTACTCGGTTACTTCGGCGCTCAAGCTTTCTCCGCACCAGATTTAACCGCAACAGATTCAGTGGTTTATGTAATGAAATTTAGCTAAATCTGTTCAGCCGTTCTCGTGTTTTAGCAAGACTAACGAACAGCGATTCATTTTTATCTTTGACAGTTCATATACGGGTTCAGATCGTGTAAAGCGAACTTTACACTTTTAAAGTGTATTTATGAACGCTCCCAACACAACAACCAAGCCATTATTTTACATGTTTTAAATCTAAATTTCCATCGCTATTTTTCCATATTTTATCACCGTCGAAATCTTCCCTGAACTTCCACAAATGTGACGTGAACATTATCCTGACATGTGTGCGTGATTTGCCCACTCTTTCCGCCCACTATCGAGCCGATACTTTAACTATCTGATGATGCGTTCATAAAGCTAATTCGTCTAAAATACGTCTGATGCAAATTAACCCTCCTACTACCACTGGGGTCAATATGACCCCATAAGCACATTTGAAATATATATCTCCCTAATTTTCAATGCGATTATTTTCACAATTTATGACTTTGTCTCTCTAACTTGCTTGTATGCAATGACATATTATTCAGATTTACATTTACAACATATTAAAATTTATTCATGGCCTATGCACTGAGTACCACTGGGGTCATCATGACCCCAATCAAAATTTTTTTGTTTTGTTTCTTGAGTGTAACATTATGAAAACAGAACAGCGAATATTATGTTGAACAGATGTTATAGGAAACACATGCAACAATGAAACTAACATTTCCACTTCTAATTTATACCCGTTGTTGTCGTTTCTTGCCTCAGCAGTTGTTGTGTGTCGCCTCAGTTGTTGCTAGTGTTTTGTCTCAGCGTGTGCAAGAACTACATTATGTCTATAAAACGTCTGAGTAGTGCTGAAATACAAGCAATTTTGAATGAAGAAGAGGAATTAGGAGATACAGCGTCTGATGACGACGAAGAGATTGATGGTGTTATTTCTGGAGGTAGTGAATCAACTGAAGATTCTGATGAAGACGTTGGAGATTTGGAAACTCCTGAAGCTGATGGCATATCAGATCAGAATGTTTTCAAGTAAGTATAAATAATCTGCCATATGTTTGCAAAAACCGATACTACTACTAATAAAAATAATAATAACAATAATAATAATAATAATAATAATAATATGTAAGTAATCCCATTTTGAGGTCGATAAATGGAAATGAAACGTGGGGAAAAATCCTGTTAGATTACATGGGAGACAACCAGCACGAAATATATTAAAGACAGCTCCAGGTCCCACGAGACATACTGTAAGGAACGTAAATACTGTGCATTCAGCATTTGAATTATTTATGAAGCCCAGCATTTTCCAGATTATTTTGAAGTAGACCAACAAAGAGGGTAACATTACTTTCGGTAACAAATGGACAGATATTGACAGAGAAGAATTTGAATGTTTTCTTGGCCTGCTTATTCTTGAAGGGGTGTACAAAGGTCACAATGAGGGCATAGTGAATTTATGGAACGAAGAGCATGGCGACCTATTTTCAATAGTTCTATGGCTAGGAACTGCTTTACAGAAATATCACGCTGTATTCGGTTTGATGATGCTCAGCACCGGCGGCAGAATCGTAGCCCTGATAAATTGGCTCCTATAAGGGATTTATTTCAGCAGTGGGTAAGCACATTGCATGATGCATACGAACCACATGAGAATATTCCAGTTGATGAACATCTGGTGACTTTCAGGGGTAGGTGTCCATTTCGCCAATACATCCCCTCAAAACCTGGAAAGTATGGTATAAGGATTTGGGCTGCATGTGACAGCACTAATTACTATGTCACACACCTGCAGGTGTACACAGGAAAGGGCGAAGACCAGCATGGAGAAATAAATCAGGGGAAAAGAGTAGTGTTAGAACTGACAGAACATTTATCTGGAAGTGGTAGAAATACAGATAATTTGTTTACAAGTTTGGAGTTGGCAAAGGAACTAGAACGAAAACAAATGACTCTGATAGGAACACTAAGAAAAAGTCGAAGTGAACTAACAGCAGAATTTATCGAAGCAAGGGGAAGAACTGCAGGTTCATCTCTCTTCGGATTCCAGGAATCGGCTACGATACTCTCCTATTGACCAAAAAAGGATACGATGGTGACATTGCTGTGTACTGTGCATTTCAGGGAGGTAATAGGTGACGGCAAAGCAGCGAAACCTATTATAATCCTAGACTATAATGCAACAAAATCAGGTGTAGACACTATGGACAAGTTAGTCAGAACCTACACCACAAAACGTATGACAAGAAGATGGCCCATGGTGATTTTTTATAATATTTTGGATATTAGTGCCCTGAATGCTTTCATAATTTGGTTGGACTTAAATCGTGACTGGAATAAAAAAAACAACTACAAAAGAAGAGAATTTCTTCTGGAACTGGGTACATGTCTAGTACAGTGAAACAGAAGTCATCGCAGCAAAGCTTCTCTGCCTCGTCCTCCTCCTTCAGCACAAGTGCATACGGGGGTAAGACGTGGACGGTGCCACCTGTGCGAGCGATCAGTGGATAGAAAACATTCAGAAACGTGCAGAAGATGCTTTTCCTTTATCTGTAAAAACCATTCAGACATTCTTTGTTTTAAATGTAAAGGGTTGCTTTGTCTTACATGTAAGAATCTATAAGATCAAGTGTTGAGACAAGATCTGTAAGTGCTTATATATCTACTTCACCTGGTTTCAATCAATAATGTGTGCTTTTGTGTCAGTTCATTAAAATAAATTAATTACTGCCAACATATCCCGTGTTAATTACTTGGGGTCATATTGACCCCAACGGTACTCAGTGTAACAAAAAAATTCTGGTAGTAAGAGGGTTAATATGGTTTATCTTAAGAAGTAAGTGATACGAAGTGCACTGCGTCATCTAGTTTAGTAATGAATATTCCAACCCAAACGGTTAGGTGAGCAAGTTTGAACAGGCGCCGTAAGTGATGTGACATTTTGCATTCATCCAAGCGTTTCAGTACAACTGGACGATAGTTCCCTGAAAGTAACGTAACGCTGTTTTTTTTTATTTTTAAATATGTTGTTGTTGTGGTCTTCAGTCCAGAGACTGGTTTGATGCAGCTCTCCACCCTACTCTATCCTGAGCAAGCCTTTTCATCTCCTCATAAGAACGACAACCCACATCCACTTGAATCTGCTTACTATACGCGTCTCTTGGTCTCCCTCTGCGATTTTTACCCCACACACTTCCCTCCAACGCTAAATTCACAATTCCTTGATGTCTAAGAATGTGTCCTACCAATCTATCCCTTCTTTTAGTCAAGGTATGCCAGAAATTTCTTTTCTCCCCAATTCGGTTCAGTACCTCCTCATTAGTTACGCGATCCACCCACCTAATCTTCAGCATTCTTCTGTAGCACCATATTTCAAAGCCTCTATCCTCTTTCTGTCCACACTGCTTATCGTCCATGTTTCACTCCCATACAAAGCAACACTCCATACAAATGCCTTCAGAAAGGACTTCCTTAGGCTTAAATCAATATTCGATGTTAACAAATTTCTCTTTTTCAAATACGCCTTTCTACCCATTGCCATTCTGCATTTTATATAATCTGTACTGCGACCATCATTTGTTATTTTACTGCCCAAGTAACAAAACTCATCTACCTCCTTTATTGTTTCGTTACCTAGTCTAATTCCTTCAGCATCACCTGATTTTCTTACACTGCACTCCATTACCCTAGTTTTACTCTTGTTAATGTTCATCTTATATGCACCTTTCAGCACACTGTCCATTCCGTTCAATTGCTCTTCCAGGTCCTTTGCTGTATCTGACAGAATTACAGCGTTACGTTTTAAATATATAATACATAAATATATAATAATACTTTTTTTGTATACGACACTACTTATTTGAAGATTACTGAGTGCAGTCATACAGTTTCCGAGTGATAGCGTAGCTGCAGTACCGCTTAAAAACGGCTTCTGTAACCGACGTATGTCACAACCCAAGTAGAAACGTGCCCTCAATACATTTTTCACTGCAGACAAGAAACTTTACGGAGCATTTTGCTGTCGACAGTACACAGCGGGTGAGGTGATCAAGAATTGGTTTGGCGGACATCCAAATTTTCAGCGCTCGGGCAGATCATCCACGGCCGTAACGTCTGACGTATTGCTGCGAACTGATGTGGTAATTCGCGAGAACAGACGTTTTACGACTCGACATGAAACCAGAGCGCGTCAGGCAGCAAAGAAAGTGTGGACGCAGTGATACACACTCTTGAATATCCAAAAATTTGGGCAAGATGTTTACCACGGTGTTAAGTAGAACACAAACCTCAGAAAATAAATAAACAAGTAAATGATGTTTTGAATGCACTGGTTTGGGGGCCATTAAATGACGTTATTCGTCGAAAACATTTTGGGGAAGACGTGGAGGCGATTCACACACTGAAAAAATGGCTCCAGTGCATTTCACACTCTATAGCAAGCTACTATGTCCTCCCATGTCAATACAGAGACTGAAGTGTTACATTCAGCATTGCATCAATGGATATGCGTCACGTATTGAGAACTGTTAGGTTTTTGTTACACTGAAATACACGCCGTGCTTTGAGCGAATGTTGCTGGGGACGATACTGCGTTCTATGTGAGATCCATGTATCAATGCAATAGTAACTACTTCTAAACACAAACAACTGGATCGAAATGTAGTAAATTATATAAACTGTGCTAAGGCAGTTCGAAACACCGGCAAGAGATTTCATACAAATATGTAATACATGAAAAAAGGGATACTGCTCTCTCCTAGACATATCATGGACTACCGTGCGCTGGAAATTACATTGCCGCGACGGAGCGACTGAGAACATTGAGGCGCTATGCTGCAATGCGCGAGGTCGTTCCCCGTCGGGGGTTTGAATCCCCCATCGGGTATGGACGTTTGTGTTGTCTTTAGTATAAGTTAGTTCATAAGTAGTTTGTAAGTTTAGGGACTGATCACCTCTCAGCTAAGTACCATAAGTTTACAAACATTTGAACATTTGAAAATTATGTTACTGCCCCCAAGCGTACAAACTGTGAGGAAAAGGGAGGCAGGAAGGTTAGTAATTAACGTCCTGTACACATCGTGGACACTAGAGACGGAGAATACATTCGGATTGTTTCTGTCAGGCAAAAAGCAGAAACTCAGCCATGTCCTATAAAAGAAACCATTTTGGCATTTCCCTAGAGCGATTGAGGGAAACCAGACATTATGAGAATGAGGTACGACGTTTCTTGTGCACTTTGTGATTTTCGGCAGATATTTATCAGGCATGAATTACCGTTTTTTGACTTGGAAACTCTTCTGGCCGTCGTGTAAGTTGTACATTACCTATTCATTGGCTATGACAAACGTTCGAGTGCATGGCTGTCAAACCAAGACAAGACAGATAGAAAGTAGTAATTAAACTATTTATTATTTCGAAACTAATCTCTGCGACTGCTACCACATTCATCCCACAGTGAGACAAGATGTACAGTACCTATATCTAAAATTTGGAAATAATATGGGGAGAAATCATCAGTACTTCGTGTATAACTACGGCAGCGTAGTCGAAACATTTCTATACGTTACCAGGAAAACCGCAAACAGTGGTCTTTTATTGTTTTTCTTCTTTATTTATTTGTATTCCACCACTGGTTTAGAACTTCCTCTCAGTTCATCATCATATAGTACAATAGTTCCAGTTTTTCTGAATAACTTTCACGAAGTTGTGAAAATTTGTTCTACTCTGGTATTTTTTAGTCGTCAAAAATAGTTGATACCAACAATATGTCTCAGAGAACATTTATCTTCCTCAAAATGTTCAAATGTTTATAAATCTAACGGACTCAACTGCTTGGTCATTAGTCCGTAGCCTACAAACTAAGGTAAACTAACGAACGATAACACAAACATCTATGCCCCAGCGGAGACTCGAACACCCGACGGTGAACAGCCGCGCGCACCGCAGCACGGCGCTCCAAAGCGCACGGCTAATCCGCCGCGACAACATTTATCTTGACTGCTAGAAAACGCCAGTGAAGTACTATTCCTAACGAGTTCCACCACGTTATTGAAAGAAAACTGGAACTCTACAATCTGATGATGAACTGACAGGCAATTCAAAAACAGTAGTCGGATACATGAAAACAATAAAAGAACAAAGATTTCAGGTTTACCTGTCATCCAACAATCATCACAATTGATGGTACCAAATCCGTAATGGAGTAGTATTTCGGAACATCTCTTAGGTAATGCCCACACACATATTGTGGAAGTTTCTCTTTCGCTGGGAATCCGTACACGTTCTTCGTAAAGACAATAATTTTTTCTGCTTGTTTATCAAATGCTTGGATCCGTGAAGGAAGATATTACTGCCCGTTGATGTCCAATATTCAACCTGTAAATTTATTTATGTACGTGGGATAGGCATCATTCGTCCCTTTTCCAAATTTGTACTTAGGGTTTCACAGCTCTGTGGCATTTTTTATGTGTACTGCAACTTTCATATAGCCGGATAGCGTAATAAGACACAGCTTGACTGCTCTCCATCAGTCGACATAAGATCACAGTCGTCTCGTCTCGCCTTAATATCAGCGTGCAGGCGATGCTTCAGAGATCGAGTCAATGGGCGCGAGGTAAACACCGAGCTCTATGCCAGACATGTATCTTTTAGATGTGTTACTTATTACACAAACAAGAATGTTACAGCTGATACCATCTTGTAACCGTGTATTGTGCCATACGCGTATCAAACAAAAAGCATCTTTAATTATTACCCCCACAACAAGCAAATTTAGCATACTGAATATGTTGAATTTGATTGTTGTGATGGCAAATTTCTATTGCTCAAATGTATGCAGATGAATGGCATCAAACTACTGATATCATCAGGTCCTAGGCTTACAAACTGCTTGAACTAACTGAAACGAAGGACAAACACGCACGCACACACACACACACACACACACATGCTCGAATGAGGACTCGTACCTCCAGCGGGAGCACCCACATAGTCCCCAGCACGGCGCATAGAACAGCAGGGACACTACCGCGCGTCTTTCCGTTGTTCCTTGTCCGCGTTGTTACATAAGCATGCAGTGTGTATGTGGTGAAAGTGCAAGGACGGTTCTGGTTTATTGGGAGCATGTTCGGAAGAACTATCGTAGATGGCGTGTACAATAGTGCTGTGGTGACCCATCATTGACTACTGGGATTCGTGAAGACCCTAGACAGAATCAGACGCAGATATTACTGGAATGGTCTCTACCGATCTGTCAAGCACTATGTGAGTCGCTATAAAGAGTGCCAGCGACGGAAGCATGTGCCGCAATTACCTCCAGGGCATCTCGTATCGATTCCGCCGGTGGCAGCTCCATTCCACCGAGTTGGGATCAATCTTTTAGGGAGGTTCCTGAAGTCGACAACCGGTAACCGTTGGATAATAGTCTGCACTGACTACCTCACACGCAACGCTGTCACCAAACCTGTGCCAACTGCAGAAGCTCGAGAGATCGCAAAATTCCTTGTAGAAGACATTATTTTGAAGCATGGAGCACCACGTGTCATGATATCTGATCGTGGAAAAGTATTCCAGTCAAAACTAGTATCAGAGGTAATGTCACTGTGCAACATTGTCCACAGAATGACAACTGCATACCATCCTCAGACAAATGGTCTTACGGAACGTTTTAACAAAACGTTAGCCGACATGCTGTCGATGTACGTCGATGTTGTGCAGAAGGATTGGAATACAATTCTTCCAATCGTGACATTTGCTTACAATACCGCAACACAAGACACCACAGGCTTCACTCGGTTTTTCTTGCTCCATGGCCGTGAAGCTGAGACGACAATGGATACGCTGTTCCCGTTCCAACCGGACGACACTCGGGATGACTATGTTACACAGCTCATCACCAGGGTCGTATAAGCAAGACAGCTTTCTCGCATACGGGCACTGGACGACCAGGAGAAGGACCGTCAGCAGTATAACGACAAGCACCGACGTGTTGTGTACAGCCCAGGAGATCTGGTATGGATTTTTACCCCTGTACGGAAAGTTGGACTGTCAGAAAAGTTATTGAAGCGATACTTTGGTCCGTATCGTGTCATACGCCGCCTGTCAGACGTCACATACGAAGTTGAGGAGTATGAGCCGTCGTCGAAACGTCAAAAACGAAGAGACATTGTTCACGTCCTGCGCATGATGCCTTACTAAGATCCGGAAGAGCAGGTAGACGACAATGGCTTCTTGTTCGAGGACTCTAAGGAGGATAATGTTCCTGATGAAACCACGACAGGAACGTCTGTCGTCGATAATCGCGGAGAAGGAAATGACTCTCCTGATCTGTCATACAGAGGACCCATGACACGGTCAAGATCCAGGACATTGCAGCTGACTTCACAGGCATCACAACAGCGGGTGGCTATTTCTGGAGGAAAGGAGCAATGCTGCGAGAGACCACGAACACCGACTGCCGGCGTGGCGCAGAGGATAGCGTCAAGGACTTGCCGGGCGCCGTGGCTCAGCGCGCCCGGTCAGAGGGCTGAACGCCTCTCTGTAATAAAAAAAAGCTGAGCCAAGAACTCATCGAACGACAACGAACAAAAAGGAGCAACGACCGCAATGAAGTGATCAACCCATAGAACAAAAAAAAAAAAAAAAAAAAAAAAAAAAAAAAGGACTGCGGTGCTGTAGGGCGCCGGTTCACTCCCGCCCACCAGCAAAAATTTATTTCTTTGTAATTAACCATTCCTAAATGTTCTATATCTTTCTTATGTTCACTTGTAAATTCTACTTGTTTCTTATGTTAAGTGTTCTTCTAATTTCTGGTAAATTCTGTCTGTGTATAAATAGCAGAGCACTCTGCCTGAGAGTCAGTCAGTGCTGCGTGTATGTTGAGTTCGTAATAAACGTGCTTTGAGTATAAGTGCTGTGTTCAGTTGCCTTCGAAGGCAACCCTGCTCCCATTTCAACGCGACAATACTTATGGCTTCAGTTAATAATGAGGATGATTACTAACTAAAGTGAGCATTTTTGTAACTTGCTAGACAGCTTAAAAATGAAAAATAATTTTAAATTTTATAAATTACAAATTGCATTATATTTTTTAATATATTGCAGGATTTTAGAATAGTTTAGTGATGAAATAATTCAGTTTGATTGGTAACGCAATAGACCTATATGGAACCAGAGTATAGCGTGATAGTTCCACACATCTATATGAGTTTAGTTATACAGTTTTATATAAAATTGCTTGATGTTTTAAATGTAGATAGAATAGCCTTATATAATATCTAGACATAAGAAATCAGGTACATTTACTGTCAAGCAATAATTAGATGTGATTAGTACACCACACATAGACGTGGGGCAATTTGCATTTTTGTTCATCATTATTGTGAACGTTGGAATTTAACCTTCTTATTAACATCAAAAAAGTTTTTAAATTATAAAAAAAGTTTTGTAGAATGCCATTTCACGAATAAGTAGAAATTATTTATTGTAATATAGTACAGTGCTACTGAGCCTAGGCACTGGGCAATATTTCTGCAACATATTTATTATTAAAATGCATTTTTATAAAAACCATCAGTTGTTTATTAAAAACCTTATTCAGCTGATGGTTTTTATAAAAATGCATTTTATGAAATATATTACGGCTGTTGACTCTCGCCTCACCAAAGCATTCATATTTATTATTATATTAAAACTATTAATGACAGCATACGTTACTATTTTTATTCATGTATTAAATTTAACGAAGGAAATTTGGGGTAAGGAGGGGTGGAAATGTAATTCACACTAAGTCACTACTCACATGAAATAATCACTTAGACATTTCTTCATTATATACCTTGAATTATGACATTTTCGGATATTGTATTCATGATAGGAGATTTTTCTTCTATTTTATTATATTGTAACAGTATTACAATGACAAACTGACTCTTTTAAACCATAAATATGTAAAATACAGATAGTTTAAGATGTGTTATTGTGAAAAGTACAAATTTTGCCCTCAACCTGCTGCCACCCGGCTGGTGGCAGATAGATCAGTTATAAGTATTTATGTGCATTGCATCATTGCATCTACAGTTTTCACTGTGATAACATACTACCTAGACATGAGGCACAATGTAGTACAGGGTCTACGACACCATGACCCAAATGCATGTTCAACTGATGATGTGCATACCATATGTAACTTGCCACAATGCTGTTGGTTCATCTGAAGTATATTTCTTAACATGCCTGGACAAGTAAGGTATGTACACGACAAATATTTTCTGTTTAAACAGCTTTATTACCTGACTGTTTTTTATGGATTGTGTAACTGACATTTAACATCTAGATTAATATTGTACCACATTTGTTGTACAGCAAGCCAATTTGTATTCACTGCAGTTTTTTATTATAATTTATACAGATTTGACAATGACACTTTAACGAGTCGAAACTAGTCATAAAGAAATCAATAAGCGATCTATGGCAATAATAATCTTATAAAGGGATTCTTGACTTGTACATTAAAAGATCGCCTCCTACAAAAAAATCCTCAATAAGATGTCATTTAATTATAAAATATATATATATTTAAACCGAACTGACGTTCTAATCCCTGAAAATCGTTATCTCAACATCCTTCTTCTTCTTCTTCTCCTTCTGTTTCGTCTTCGTCTTCATCGTTGGTTTCTTTGTAGATAAGTTGATCTTTACTTCCGTCTAGAGCGTCACTTCTTGAAACATGTAATAGTAATGTCTTCTCTCAGTCGAAACCATGACTGTTTTAGCCACCTACACGTTTGATTGTAGCTCGCTTTGAAGCTCACTTCTTAGTAAGTTAATGTTGGGTTTCAAACATTATTCTCTCTCAAATACACTATAAAGTTCTTTATCCTGACAACAGGAGATTCAAATTGTGAAGTAATCTCGTGAAAACAGCAACATATGTATTTCTCGGTCTCAATTTCTCTTTCACAAAAGTTTTCAAATGACTACTAAACTGATCTAATACAATAAAAGAATTCTGTTACTCTTCAAAATGTCAGGTTGTCTCACGAACGACGCCTTCCAGGCGTCCGCAGATCGCATGGTACGGCTTCCGTCCGCCGCCACCGCATCCACCGGCCACGGCAGCGCCAGACTCGGGCTCTATTGTGCCGCGGGTGCATACACTGAGTTCGTCTAAGCCTAAGCCTACCTTTATTTACAGTAGATGTTCAAAATGATGTCCCTCTATGGAAAGATGGGGCCTAACATGTCTTGAACGCATTTGCGAACACTCGACGAATTTTGGCTCCGAAATCTGGGAAATGACTAGTCGAATATTTTTTCATGAAACAATAAATTCTGACAGGTATGTGAACAATATTCTTCATCCATTTTTTCAAGAACTTATCCTCAACGAAAAGCTGTACGGTTATTTCATGCAGGACAATGCAAGACCACACATTGCCAATGCTTCTATGGCAGCGATACGAAGTGATTTTGATGATAGGATATTTGACTGGCTTCCTCCTTCTCGTTCCCTGTGACTTTTACCTTTGAGGAATGTTAAAAGACTAGGTGCATGCAGGCAATCGCCATGTACTCAAAGAGTTGGAAGACAGGATTCGACTAGTCATTTCCCAGATTTCGGCAGCCGAAATTCGCCGAGTGTTCGCAGATGTGATCAAGAAATGTACGGCCGCTCTTTCCATAGAGGGACATCATTTTAAACATCTTTTGTAAATAAAGGTAAGCTTAGGTTTTTTAGACATTAACTCAGTGTATGCGCCCGCGGCCCAATAGAGTCCGAGAATCGGGCGCTGCCGTGGCCTGCGGATGCAGTGGCGCCGGTCGGAAGCCGTAATGCGCGATCCGCGGACGCCTGGCAGGCGTCTTTCGTGAGACACTCTGCATTTTCGTTTCAGCGCTTCATAAACACATAGTCGAACCGACTAAGCTCTTAAAGTCTGTTAACTTCGAATGTTGCGCTAGCTAACGAGTATGTTCAAATGTTTGTAGAGTTTGTGGGTCCTATCTATGGGGTCATCAGTTCCTCAACATACAAACTACTTATGAACTAGGACGGCAAATATCCATTTCCGAGGGGGGATTCGAACCCCCGACCATAGTGGCCGTGCAGAACGTGACTGGCGCGCTGCAGATCGCTCGGCCACCGAGTCTGGCTAACGTGCGTGCCATTTCAGTGTGTCAGTGTCATCTTCTAGTAATGGCCATTTTACATTAGTCCTCTTTTTGCACATCTAGTCTTCCTCACTTTTGTTAGTTACTTTTGACTGCCAGTCAAGAATAGATTTTTTGTTTCCAAGTTCTTTTGTAAATCCTATCTCTATCAATTTATACCCCGCAGCATACAAATCTCTTTTATTTTCGCTCATTACGAGACTAGCTACGAACAAAAGTATTGTACTGTTACCGGTAAAACAAGTCACTGTCAAATTCAAGTAAACTGACATCGTAGACTGCGGCGATGCACCATAGGCTAGGCAGTGTTCTGCATTTGTGATGACGAAAAGGAAGGGAGACAGCGTTAAGAAGTTTGTTGATGCGCGCAACTCACGTTTGCTGCATTAGCACACTGCTGCTTCCAGTTGAGTCCAATGTTGACAGAGATAGGTTTACCTCGGCATGGAAGATATAGCGATTCTTATGACTGACGGGAATTTTACACCAAACACTACATATTTTTGTATTAATTTCCAGTACGATATACACCAGAATTTTGGAGGCAACTTTTCTAAGAATGAAGTGCGTGTTATGCTTGTTGTTTGTGTTGTGCTTAAAATGAATATGTAATTTCAGTTTATGACAAACCTAACAGGCAGAGTAACAACACAACGTCAAAGGAATAAATGAAAGACAAATATTCTAAATGCGTGATGCTGTAATGACTGAAGCAGCTTCGCGAAGTAATACGTTGTATTAGTTGACAAGAGTCACGATCAAAATTCTGCCGTCCAGGTTATTGGGGAGCAGAGAGACGGAGAGGCAGTGAAAATAATCTAGAAAGGATTTGAAACTGTAATTTTCATCAACTTAATTTTCTGGGGAGTATTGTGGATGGTACAGCAATTCCCACTGCCATCGATCGAAAAGAGAACCCACAGCTTGCGATGTTTGTGCCCGCCCACTGCCGTGCAAAATGATGGTTGAGTTGCGCGGAACGTGTTGCCACTTCTTTCGCAAAGCTTGTCACAGGCGACGCTCCAAAACCGAACACTAATACTGGCACATTGAATCTTGATCCAACTGCGCTGTTTCTGTTTCGAAAACATAGTGACACGGTTACGTCAGACCGCTCGCTCACAAGTGACTGTGTTTCCCTCGATTGTGTGCCCACCGGTGACGTGAGACAGGAGAGTCCATTTGCTCGGAGGTAAGGTAGGTATGTCCACAACGGGTGCTATCAGCGACAATAGTAGATTCCATTGCATAATGTCTCCACAGCAGTTTTGCCGCTATTTACGTTTGAACCCTCATATAAGTATTTTATTGAACATGTGATAATGATAACGTATAATGTTACTGAGAAGTGTTATGCTTAGAACTGACCAAGTACGCATGAAAGAAAGATGCGTGTGTTTTCATCACTCAATAATTCTGTTTAAATATTTTTATTGCTTCCTTTTTTGTTTCATTTTGAATGAATCATCAGATAAACACCTGTGACCTGATAATACCTGATAATGGTGTAACACCCGAAAACCAGTTAGTGAAAACAATAATTTTTCAGAATATTACACAGTTATCTCGTGTGTGTCAATCAAAATGAATAAAATATTCTGTTAAGAACCAACGAACAATCAGTGAATTCGTTATATTTTTCTGTGTTCTTTTATTAGCATCTCGATACCACTTTAAACACAAATATTTAGTTCTATACATACCACAGACTCCTGCAATTAGTCCAAACAAAGGCAGCAACTCTTCTCAAGGCAACTAAGTGAAACATTTAAAAAAATGCGTATTGCCAACCATCAGTTGTTTATTATAGTTATAACTTTACTGGGTTCAGTTATGAACCATCATCTGAAAAGTAAATTAAATAGACTGATTACGTTGCTATATTGTGTGTCACCTTATCCATGTTAGTGACAGACAATGTACCAACGTAATCAGTCTGTTTAATTAATTTTCTGATGATGGTTCATAACCAAATCCAGTAAAAAAGTTATAATTGTAATACAAAGCTGATGGTTGGCAATATGCATTTTTTAAATCATATCTATATCTACAACTACATACATACTCCGCAACCCACCGTCATGTGCGTGGCGGAGGGTACACTGTACACCCAAATAGAACGAGGAAATAAAGAATGCCTATATGCCTCCGTACGAGCCCTAATTTCTCTTATATTGTCTTTGTGATCCCTACGCGAAATATAAATAGGCGGCAGCAAGATCGTACTATACTCAGCTTCAAATTCCGGCGCTCTAAATTTTCTCAACAGAAATTCACGAAAAGAACGTCGTCTTTCCTCCAGCGATCCCCAATTGAGTTGCGGGAGCATTTCCGTGACAGTCGCGCATTGGTCGAAGCTACTAGTAACAAATCTAGCTGCTTGCTTCTGAACTGCTTCTATGTCTTCCTTTAAACTGATCTGCTGCGGGTCCCAAACACTTGAGCAATATTCAAGACGTGGTCGTACAAGCGTTTTATACGCGGTCTCCTTTACAGATGAAGTACATCTTCCCAAATTTCTCCCAATAAACCGAAGTCGGCTGTCCGCCTCACTCACAACTGTCCTTACATGTTCGTTACATTTCATATCGGTCTGCAATGTTACGCCTAGATATTTGAACAACGCGACAGCATCAAGAAGCTCACTACTAATCCTGTATTCGAACATTATGGGATAGTTTTTTCTACTCATGCACATCACCTTACATTTTCTTACATTGAGAGGTAGCTGCCATTCTTCACACCAACTAGAAATTTTGTCAAAGTCATTCTGTATGCTATTACAGACAGTTAAAGACATCTAAGTAAAACATTTAAGTGAAACATGTTTCCGTATGTTTTTGATGCCACCACAAACGCCAAGCAGGCGTCCACATCGACAACATTAATCAAATGATATGAAGTGAAGAATTCCGTTCCCGCGCATTCGTGCCAGCAACCTAGCAACGTTGGCAGTTAGGTGGAGGGGGAACTCTTTGCCGCGGCACAGCCGTGGCCTCATGGCAGGCGGCATGAGCTCTCCCCTCAGCCTCCCCTCCACACTACCCTCAAAAGCGCTTCTAGTGTTGTGTACCGGTACTAAGCCGGGGCACTGCCTGACACCTGCTAGCATCTTACAGAACTACGAGGGTAGCGTAGGACAGTGGTTTAGGGGGGGCTTCTCCTCTGTATATGTTACTGTGTGGCCGCGGCCACGCAGCAGCGCGGCGGCGTGCGACTGAGTGTTGGCGTCGTGTGGGCAGAGCGCGGGGCACAGGCGTCGCCAAACAGACGGCCGCCACTGCCACTGCCACGTCTCGCTCCTGCCGGCAGCAGCGCCGGTCCCACAGCACAGTGTACGCCGCTCCCCCGCCGGTGTCTCTCGTTACGTTAACGAGTCCGCCCCGTGTCGCGGTGCCCTTTTTGTGTCCGCCTTGCCTCTGGCTTTCTGCCACATAACCTAACAACACTTGTTAGCGTCACAACTCTAACAAACTGGGGGATACCGAGTGTTAAATTTTAGGTGGTTCTGTGCATAATGAAGAACATCAGCCTCCTCATATCATGGAGTCCAATAGAGAGTTAGCAAAATCTTCACACTTTCATCACTATTGAAAAATATGTGTATAACATTTCTTGTTTGTTTTGTTGTGGAATTTCCTATGCGAAATTTAAGCCATCTTAATGTGCACTGAGGACTAGGGCTGGGCAATAGACAAGGTGTATCAAATAGGATGGCGCAAACTTACACGGTTAAAAGTACACGGTAACAGAAGGAAAAATGTTTCCGTAAGCATAGGTCCCCAAACGACCCGTTTGCGAGGTAATTACGAACGTATTGTTCCAAGCCGCCATTGACAGTATTGTAAACCATTGACCAAAGATAACATAGACTGCTCGTGACGTCATTATACTGAAACCAACATCTAAGCCACGTGACTCGGGGCAGGATCTGTTTGCATCATTACGAGTAATTTGAGATGGGGCTGAAATTCGCAGTTCTTTTCCTTTGTACTGAAAACCTAGCGTAATTTATAACAATAAAAGAGTTACCGTATTCTTAATACAACTTTAGAAACACATTTAGCATTAGTTCTCCGCTGTTGCAATTAACAATGTGATGGCTACACTTTTTACATGTGCCTAGGTAAAAAACAGTAAGAGTTATTTTTACAAGATACAGAACTGCAGATTTTAAGCGCAAGATTGTTTTCGTTGTTATGTGTCTTTTAGTTTACCCAGGAGTAGAAGACCAAATATTAATTTGAAAAGCTGCATCAGTTTTCTTACGATTCCTCAACAATACATTTGAAATGTTTTGTTGTGCTTTTATAAGAAATTAAATTTGGTTTCGTCCATAATGTCCGATTTGAACACACTTCAACTGTTTGTATTTTAAGAATTACCACAAACGGTGATGCCAAAACGTAAAACAAACAAAATGTTGGCTGATTAGATTAAGTAATAATGTTGGGACGTAACGTCATCGATGCACTCTTCGAGATGTTGTTTTATAGGTGTAATGAATAGTCTGTATGCGTTTTTAGCTTTGTATAACGTTATTGAAAGCAGATTTGCATTCGCAATGACTTACGTCTGACATGTATACTAGGTCAAGAGCTGCTGGAATAATATTCCCATCGATTCACAGTGCAAGACAATCAGTTGCTTGTAAAAATAACTGATAATATGTAAAACAATAATCAGCATATTAATATTAGTAAAATGGGAAATTACGTTCCCTTCACTGTGTAATAGAAACGTGAAAAGTCGTTTTATTGTTAAAATAAGCGCCTGACTTCATCTGTAAATGAGATAAACCGTGGTTCATTACGACGAAAACTCAGTCACGTGACTCGGGGCAATTTTAGATGTTGGTTTCAAACCATAACATGGCATAGATAGGGACTAGCGCAGTCTATGTTATCTTTGGTCTACGTTGTAAACATCGTCGTAGTTGGTACAAATTAATTTGAAATTTAGGCCTCCGTATTAGGTTATACATCGCATTTAGTTCATGAATGGGTTAACTGTTATAAGATCTGTTCGATGTGTCTTCCTTGCATCTGGATGCAAAACTGTGCTCATATCTGCAATTAATGTCGGATTCTTTCAAAAATCCCTGGATCATTTCGGAGTTCTTGACAAGCGTATACAACTCTCCAGTTCTTCAACCATGTTAACAGACAGGCTGTTGACTTCGCTTTTGAGATGATCCCAAGCACATTCCAAAGGATTTAGAACCGCCGATCTTGGAGGTCAAGGTATAGGTCTGCCTTGACGTAGCTGCGAGCTAGACGCCGTCTCACATAAGTAGCAAAATATAGGTTCATCATACTCTGACGTTACTGAAAGGGAACATCCTCAAGCAATCGTGTAAGATGACGCCGTAGGAACCTAAAGTACCTTCGTCTATTAAATTTTTGTGGAAGAAAGTGTGGCCCAATGAGTTGATCACCTAGTACCCCTAACCACACATTCAGTGAGAAGCGCTACTGATGTGGTAACTCATGAACAGCAAGTGGGTTTATTTCAAACCACAAATGTGTATTATGATAATTAAAACATCGTCTGGAGGAAGGAAGCTTAGGGTTTTACGTCCCGTCGACAGCTTGGTCATTAAAGATGGGTGTGAATTCTGCTTCGCCTGTAAATAAAATGCAAATTGATGCAAAACGAGGCTGAACTACAGCCTGCTGTTGCATCTACTGACAAAAATGTCTTTCAAGGAACAAAATCCACATTATTGAGATATTGAACTTGAGAAGTTTCAGTACTGATACGTTCCTTTCCAACAGAAAAATTACAACGTAACCTTTTTAATCTTATTAGATTATTCGTAGGTTATCAATTTAATAACTTGTGCCGAAAGAGAAATATTCTGTTACTACGTTGTGTGAGTCGTGTAGCGGGGGGGGGGGGGGGGGGAGGGGGGAACACGCGTTCAGAGGTAACGGCGACTGGTGGCAAGCACAGGGTGGCTCTTTCATTCGGAGAGTCAGCAGTTCCCGGAAGATACCTTACGACTGAAGGCCACAGCAAGTAGGACTGAGGCATGAGCCTTCCAAGTATCTGCCTGGCGCCAGCGACACTGGCGTCATCTGGCCTAGAGCGTATGGAGCAATACAATATGCCTCCATGGGCGATGAACGGTGCTTTGCGCTGAGACGTCTGGCGCCAAGTTGGCAAACGCCAGGACTATTGTACGTCTCTGGCACCAAGCTGGCGTGCGCCGCAGTTATACAATAGCGAGGGTGTTTGGCCGTTTGCTGGGAACAACTTGCTGGACGTGTTTTCGAAGGTACAGGAAGGTCATCTGCCACTACCGCGAGAACGCTGGACATAAGGGCGAGGCCCGACCGGTGGAAATGTGGTAGAGCCGGCCTTTGGCTGCTGTTTTGTGGTAATGGGGTTCTGCTGTCCGACTCCCGAACGCAAGCCGTGATTGGCCGTACTTTGGCGTTTCAATAGATAGGTGGAGCCTGGAGACTTTGCAGAGACGGAGATTTTAGAAGCAGAGAAAAGGAGACTGGTGTTTGAGCAGCCGAGGAGAGCAGACGCTTCTCCTCTGCTCTGTTTTGAGCAGCTGTATTTAGAGTTTCTGCTACAACTATTGGAGTTGCTCCAAAACTTGTACTAATGGCGCTGAGTATTGTCAAACCGAGAGCAATGTCAGCCTGCCTGATATTAGAAGCACCTCTGCCTATAGTACATTCGTGTATCACACGTAAATTGTCTGTGATGGCACGACATAGCCGAACGAGTGAGATCGTAGGCACTGAAAACCACTGTGGTCGAATTTGGCTGATATTAGTTAAATATAGCTTCTGGAATACGAAGCTGAATTGCTCCGGGTCGCGACTTGCAACTATCGACGCACACAGCCGCCATCCAGCCGTCGTGTTGCCAACGTCGCCAGCCAGCACAGTTTTGGTACAGTACTGGGTGCATTTGCTAGTGTTTCAAGGGGTATTCACGTTTTCGGACTATTGAAAACATTAGTTAATTTCACAGTAATCTGGTATCGGATTACACCACGCTTTCCAGTTAAATGTCGGTTGTCACAAGTGTTTTGAATCAAATACATTTATCTTCAACTTACCGGTCACTTGCTGTAAGAGTCTATTTTCTGTTTTGTAAAATTCGTAAAATTTGTTCTGTGTTCAAGTGTATGTGTATCTTGCTTTCAACTAGGGCGTTCATTTGACTTCAGACAAAATCAGTCAAAAAACTTTCTTTACTCAAATCATTCAAATTAGTTAACGCCCCATTAGACAATTTTGGATGGGTTTTATTACTTGGGAATAACAGAATAAATAAATTAATTGATCAATGGTGGGTGAGCCACGCCTATCCTTTAATATCAAGTGAACAAACCTTTTGCATACTCCTTTCCATACCGTCGTTCCTCTCCCCTACCTTCCTTTTATATTTTAACACACCCACCAGAAATATACCTTTCAAATCCTTTGGAAGTGGTAAGGGCACAGTAAATTGCGATGTAAAATTCCACATTCACTACTGTGGCTTAGCACAGGCACTTGAGTGGCAATTCTTCTCGTCGAGGTTCCTGGAGAGGGCAGTACTGCTTTCAACACCATATCCTCCACATCAGGGGTAATGCGAGCAGGAATACCTCCTCCACTGCCATGTGCAAAATCTCTATGCTCTCTCAGACTCTGATGGACCCTTGTAAATTTACGACTTTCGGGATATATTCGATCAGGATATACTTCTTGATACAAGCGTGCAGCCTCCCGTGCATTGTCATTTGCCCTATCGTAGATAATGTGGTTATCCGCACTCGCTTCGTTACCGTAAGGTACCATTGTAACAACAACACAACACAAGTGGCATTCCTCAGACGTGACTGATACCCTTTGAGACTGTGTACTCTATACGTCCTGTACCTTCTCCGTGTATGGTGTGATTCCAACTTCACCAGTGTTCCGTTGCGTAAATAAGAAATATATGACGGCCTCAAGTGCGCAAGGGGTACACCATTCAATGTCAGTGGCGTCTTGAAGTCATACACTCGTAATTACTTCGCAAAAGGTTGGTTTGTGGACACATTTTTACTGGAACATTTTTGTTTCTGTTTCCTTTGTGATAGACTCTGTATGAATGTAACCAACAACCAAAATGTTTAAAATTATGAAATTACCTGTTTCGGCTTCACATAGAAGTCAACTTCAGGCCCCTAAAACAAATGTCCCATCTTTTTTTACAGTACTAGGAGCACAAAACTTGTGTCGTGAATTCATGTAATTCCTTTACCTGCCATCAGGTGAGAGAATTACTAGAATCCACGACGCTAGTTGTAGGACCCTAGTACTGTAAAAGGTGACTGGTTTGAATGTGAAGCAGAAACTGGTTGCTTAAGAAAATATAATACTGCTGTTGGTTCCATTCGGTGTAACATTTCTAACGTTAAGTCTTCTTCTGTTATGCCGTCCTCTCACGGGACGCGGAAACGCACGTGGAGGAGGACGTGGTGACGTTGCAGCGTGGAAATCCACGTTCCACTGCTCTGCGAAGCGTGGAATGAAGGATCCAGTATGTTAGATTTTTGCTTCGTGGAGTGGAACCTGGTTTTCACATGTCAAGCAGAACATTTGATCCGCCATATTGCAAACGAAACTCCGTATTTCGTGCTTTCTTTCGATTTAGCGTACGTTGTATAAATATAATCTTTTTAAAGCGGCAAAAAATTGAAGAACTTTTGAAAACGCATCAGTGTAGGTATGATTTGTTACAATAAATTACCGGAAACTATATATTCATAGCATTAATGAATATCGTATTTAACGTTAGTCAGTGTCATAATTTGTATAGTGTGAAAGAATATTGTTCCTATGCTACGATTCAACGCCAGTCTATCAAAGGAGTCTTTATTATACTTTGTCATAGATAAATAAGATATTGCAATATGTTTTAGGTGTATAGTATATCGGAAACATAGCGCACACTCCTCCAAGGGCATATAGCGTACTTGGTAGCGTGGTAAGCTGCGGAGCAGAAGTTGAGAGTAATTCGGGTTCGCGTCCCCGTACATACAAAAAAAAAAAAAAAAAAAAAAAAAATAATAAATAAATAAAAAAAAATAATAAAAAAAAATAGCAATATAAAAGAGCAAGACAAGTGGATGTTCAAATGTTTGTTTAGTTTATGGGACTTAACTACGGGGTTATCAGTCCCTAAACTTACAAACTGCTTATCACCTACCTTATACTAAAGACGGCACAAATATCCATGCCCAAGGGGGGATTCGAACCCCCGACCGTAGTGGCCATGCAGACCATGACTGGAGCGCCTCAGTCTCCTCGGCCACCGCGGCTGGCCAAGACAAGTGGAGCTGGCGCAGATGAAGGATTTCACCGTTTACAGTTTTCTTATGATTTTTTGCTAAAAGTGATTTAGTCGTACTTTTTGTTATTATCAAACGCTTTCAGTTAATGTACCGTCTTTGTGTTTCTTGAAGAAAAAGAAATACAATTTCCGGAAGAGTATTGCATGCAACGTACAAGCCTAAGAAAGCCACAGTATTCAGTTTTTTTCGGCGTTCGGTAACAGATACCGTGTAATTTTACGCATATCCATCTTTGTAAAGACAATGACCTATGGGTCAGCCCGCAACGAGCGCTGGAGAGCGCTGCGGTCGCAAATCATGATGAGCAGCATGTTGTGTTCCGTGGGATGTAGCGGGCCGTTTCAGAGCGTGCTGTAGCTATACTAGGTAGACAGCACGTCTGGCCTGCGCCACGTTGGGCAACAAGTCCCGTGTGAGGACTGTTTTAGTGTTGTGTAACATACAGTCACTTGTAAGCGAGTGGTCTAACGTAACGGTCACTTGGTTTCTAAACAGAAACAAGGGAAACCATCAATGCAGAATATCACTGTTCTTTTTCGAGCATCATCTGCGTCCAGCTCTGTGTAAGAAGCGGCAACACTTTCTGCTCAAACCACCCATCATTTTGCACGACTATGCGCTGGCGCATATAGCGCAAGTTGTAGATGCTCTGTCCGGTCGATGGGACTGGGAAGTACTGTACTGAAATACTTGCATTCTTTTCAGAACTGTTCCAGGGATTCTACAGGCAGTAGACCGCTCGATTCGTACCATCAACAGAACAAGCTCTTCTAACGGTGTACTACGTCTTCCACCATCGTTCGCAACGGGTTCTACACAATCTTGGTGACTACTTTGAAGGACAGTAACAGATGCAAACAAGTAACGCTTTTGTATCGGTTGTGAATAAATGGTTCCCACTATTTAAGTCCCAGCCCTCGTAGTAGGACGGCTGCCTATTGTTTCTCCAAGGATACTTGACTTTTTCTTAAACGCGGGTTTTTTGTCGCAAGCCTAGGCCAGATCTCTCGGTTAAGGCCATACGAGTTATTCTCATGCGAGTTGATAAAGGATGTCATTTACTGTGGCACTACTTCCAGGAAAGACTCCGGCTTATGAAACACACATGGTCTCCTGAACGACGCATAGTCACGACTCGCTCCATAGTTTTCGTCATATTTGAAATAAATCTGTCATACTCATACACATTTTCTGTACCTTTCTTCCTAAAAGATCATTCATAAAACTATCACAGACTTGCTTTTTGAAATGATACAATTTGAATTAAGGTAAGCGTTTGTATTTTGCTTGTACGCAGATTTAGATTAATTTCATCATTTATCTAAAGCTTAGACTTTGCTTCAGATGTTACGTTATTTGTGCTGCAGTTTCAGTAAGCGTAGGTTCTAAGAACACAGAAAGATGTAATTTTGCCATAAGGAATTATTGAAACTTAATTCACTGGCTTTCGCACAAGAAGTTTGCAGTGCTTCATTGCCTTTTCGTTCTATGAAATCAACATAAATTTCTCTAATGTTTATCTTCCTTATTTCAATAGCATTAGATTACCTTCGCTTCTCCCAATACTGATCACTCATTTTATGTTCCTATACCTGTGTTGTGTCATGCTCACATTGTAGAGCTAAGTCTTTTCCCTGACCAGCACATAAGTGTCATGAACCACATGGCCAGCCTTTAGGACAAAAAGAGTGGGCATAGGTAAAATAATTCTAAACTTTCTGACAAAGGATTCCAATATAATGAAAAATGACGATTCGTTTGAAGTACTACAAAGTTAGGTCCGATTAACATTCAAGACGTTGGTAAAATTAATCGCTAATAAAATATAATACACATTTTCCCTGACAATCTAAAGTTACTCGTTTGCTTGCCTGACCAGAGGAGTAACGTATCGCGGGTACGAAATAATTTTCCGTGTCCTGTATTAATTAATATATTAAATTGGCAAGATGGCGATCAGCCACAAAGGCTACCGGAGTTCAAACGCGGAGAGCTAACGTCTTCGCGGAAGGACACTTCTGTTCCCGCCGTCTTTGACGGATTGCCGCCAAGACAGGCCGCCACCCTAGGAGTCGTTAAAGCGGTCCTTGCGGGCCAGAACTAACTCTTATCTGTGCTCTGGTCAGGTTGGTAACACGTCACTAGTTTTGCCGGTGGAAGAATCAGCGGTGCGAAACTCGCGTTAACAAAACTGGCGTGAGTGACGTGGCCCCCTCTGTTCGGCAGTTGCTTCAGATGCTTGTAGGAGGACAGGTCCGCGGTCGCCTTTTGTGCAAAAGTCGCCATGATCAGTGTTGGTGACATTTCGTTGACCGACAAAAACTTCACAGTTCCATCCATCAGGTATTCGCGATTTAAGTGAAGTAATTGCATTCAGTCGCGATTTAATAAATATGCAACGGTCTGCATATCGGGCGATAGGCGCGATGATTACTAAGATGCTTTTCCTTTAGTTTTTGTGACGCCCCTGTTTCGGGCTCAGTCTGCTGTTCTCATGACCAACGGAAATCTTCATGAAACTCAATACGTTCTCTTTCTCTCTCGTTAACGGCTGGTCGAACTATTTGAATGTGCTAATTTCGATGTTTGCTCTATATTGTATGTCTTGTCCTGCAGCAAGACTCAGTAACCGTTTAATAAGATGTAACGGGCTACCTCGTATTTCTATATGCTACTTTCAGAATACAAAGATTATTTCAATGAACTGTCCGACTTTGTAGCCTTCCCCTGTTGCTATTATTTTTATTCATTTACAAAATAATAGAAACCCCTGCTAGAAGAGAGGGGGTCCGATGCTGGCAACGGTCACAGCAACAGGAGATTAACAGGTAAGTCACCTGTTAATTGGGAAGCGGAAGTCAGGCAGATTGATTTATGTCATAATCTAGTTTCTTTCTTCCCACAACCTACTATAGGAAGAGACAGGCGCTACAACATGCCTGTGTAATTAAAATAAAATACGTGTGTTGCACAAAGTGTTCTTTTTAGCTTCCCTACAATGTATAGAGGGTGGAACATCGTCGTTTTCCCTACGAAAAGGGGGCCTTGTATATTATCCGTGACGATGTGTCCCCATATGATTTTCTTGCCCTTGGAGGGCTGAAGAAAGATATGCATGGCTACCTCTGAGCTTCATTCGGAGAGGTACAAACCTGGATATAATTATGGTTCTGTAGACTATCGCAAACATTATTTCATGAAGGCATCAACCACCTAGTCTCACGGTGGTCTGCATTTATTAACAGTTACAATAAATTATGCCAGAGAGGGGCCCTGGTTCAGTCGGAGATTCTATGTAGAAGCCGACAGTGGCCGTGGAAGTAAATTATGATTTGGAGATTTGCGTTTCTTTGAACACCACTAAAACTTTCTGCCTTCTGTCCACCGGGCTACTGAATGATGGCAACAGTTTTTATTCTTCCTTTGTAAAGAAAATAAATTTTAGCATTTCAGATTTAATTTTGCTTCTTTCTACTTCAATATTTGTAGAACACTCCATGCAGGTTTTCTATTTCCACTTTCGTCAACGAATGTCAGCACAGTTATTTTCCCCACTGAGGATCTTAACGTATAGGAAATAAAAGAACTTATCTGACATTTTGTTTCACAAGTCACTGAATACTTCACGTAATCCTTGCCGATTGCCACTATGATTTGATCAACCGTTCCGTATCTTCAAGATATGTTTGCATATTTTTATTGCAGGAGAAATGTTTTACGTCGCGGAGACAGCACTTATATGAGTCGTAGCGCGGCCGCAGCGTTGCAATGCGCATGCGTGACTGAGGTTCAGATTCTCTTCTGAACCTCCTGGAGCCAGCATATGGGCACTCCCGCGGCAGGGAGGGGCGAGGGGAAACGCCGATTTTAACATTGGCGCTGGAGCTGGCAGACACATTAGCTCTTCCCCAATGAAACTTTCACTCTGCAGCGGAGTGTGCGCTCATATGAAACTTCCTGGCAGATTAAAATTGTGTGCCAGAACCGGGACTCGATCCTGGGACCTTTGCCTTTCGCGGGTAAGCGCACTACCGACTGTGCTATCCCGACACGTCTCACGATGCCGCCTCACAACTGTACTTCCGCCAGTACCTCACTTCCTACATTCCAAACTTCACAGAAGCTCTCCTCCAAACCATGCAAGACTAGCATTCCTGGAAGATAGGATATGGTGGAGACATGGCTTACCCACAGCCTAAGAGATGTTTTCAGAATGTGGGACCTTCGCCTTTCGCGGGCACTTCACAGAAGCTCTCCTGCGAACCATGCAAGACTAGCACTCCTGAAGTTCAGGAGAGTTTCTGTGAAGTTTGGAAAGTAGGAGGCGAGGTACTGGCGGAAGTAGAGTTGTGAGGCGGCATCGTGAGTCGTGTCGGGATAGCACAGTCGGTAATGCGCTTGCCCGCGAAAGGCAGAGGTTACAGGTTCGAGTCCCGGTTCCGGCTCACAATTTTAATCAGCCAGGAAGTTTCAAATTTGCTCTTGGCTACTCTACTCGTGCTCTGGCGGTTACGCACGAATTGTCCCGAAGCAAAAAGAATGGAGCTACTGTGCACTTCGCCTTGCGCATGGGCAAATCATCCTTAAAAAGCAACAAGTATCCTTCAGCTTTGTTTCTGGCGCGTTGAAGATTTGTCAAAAGCACGTTATATTTGGTAAAATAACTCATAACTATCAAAGTAGCATCTACAGTAAAAGCCTCCAGAAGGCTTGATATGGATAAGAAGAATAGCCATGTGGATAGCGACAAGGTAGTGGGTTTGAGCCTAACAGAAAAGATTTTATTAAACCAATCTTCTTTTTAACACATACTTCCACATATATTTAGACGTTTTTTTCCGAATTTGTCGCGATTTTGATGGTAAATGACATTTATACAAACGTTTAACTGTTTGAAAAGAGGTGGGGAAGAACAGCCTTTGCGCATGCCTAAAGGTGCGATTCCGAACCGGACGGCAGTGGCAGTTGTCGCTGTCCCGCGACAGGCGGCACCACTGCAATGCGAACGATGCGGAACGTGGCGACAGCGCCCCCGTCGCCGTATACCTGCTACGGCGACCGGCGACAATCCGGTCCCGAACCAGTGGGGTCGCTGTCGCCGACCCGACCCCCCGCCGAAGTTCTTCAGACTCTGACGAGCCGCGGCGGAGTGGCCGAGCGCATTGAGGCGCTATCCTACGATACGCGAGGCTATTCCCCGACGGGGGTTCGAATCCCCCCTCGGGCATGGCTGTTTGTGCCGTCTTTATTATAAGCTAGTTCATAAGTAGTTTGTAAGTTTAGGGACTGATGATCCCGTAGTTAAGTCCCATAAGCTCTACAAACATTTGAACGTTTGAACTCTGACGAAAAGATGTCCGTAAACACAGTAGCAACATAAAGGTAAAGCAATCAACAAGATTGGTTTGAACACCAAGTGCTTTACTAGGCATGGTCCTGTTTGGATTTGGTATGCCGTTGCCTTCCTCTGACCTTCGAACTGACTTACCCAGCCAGTTATAAGAGGACCTAGAGTTTAACGTGGGTTCCGAACCATGGTGCTACTCGGTATTTTGCACATGAGCAATACTGCCAGAGGTGAAAGAAGTGGAAAGTGACAGATAAAAATCATCCTGTAATATTTGACGTGTACAGAACGTGTACAGAAATGTTTTAGTAAAAGATATCATTAAAGCTACAGCACAGTAGTTAAACAGGACTAGTAAGTGCACAAAACTTGTTATTTATCAACGAATGGATTCATGTGTGTTGTTTGTAACTATGTATTTTCACTGTGGTGTTTTTAAAGAAAACGCCTTTTACTACTTGTAGTAGCAAAGGGCGTTTTCATTAAAAACATTACAGTGAAAATACATAGTATTATGCTGATGCTCAAATGACCACCACAAGCAACGTTGTTTATAACCACTGAAGCACTTGGGGATAGGTCCTCAAGAATCTGTAAATTCAGATTTTGTTCGTTTTAATTTATTCAGACATGATTGCATTCAATGTAACTAAAAACAGAAGACATCAGTGCCTTGTCTCTTCGACAGATCGGATTGACACTTGCATTTGTTGTTTGTAACTGGAGAGAAAATTTGTCAAGTTCCAAGAATAAATGTATAATAGGCCTGGAACTGTGCTTAATCAGTCGGGGATTTTGTTGTAAATTCTGATAAACTAATTATGACTACAGATGTATGCCTGTAAATTTTTGACGTCTCAAGCTCCTGAATACATGACTAAACTTTTTTTTTTCTTTTTTAAACCAGCAGCATATAACTTCCATCGGATGATCTAGTTTTACTATACTTTCGTGTTTTCTTAGTATGGATCAAAGCAACGTCATCTTCTTCCCCCTCCAACGACAGCGCAACAACGGCGGCAGTCGGCTGACACCTCAGCTCGCCTACCACCGGCGACCGCACAGCCCGCCTGCCGCTGTGTTCCGCAACGGGCCGACAGCTGCCACAAGGGCCGCTGTCGTTGGCGGCAGTTACAGTGGGTCGCTGCAGCCGTGTTCGGACTCGCACCTTAAGGTTAGGAGGAGGCGCTGTTTACAGTGTGACGTGACCTTCATTTTAGGAGACTGATTCTGTGACAGTCACTTAACGGTGTGATCAGTTACTGTGTCTTAGTGTTCATGTTCATATTCTTATGTTATTAACGTTTAAGAAAAAAGAATAGCGTTCAGTAATGGAAACAAATTTCTCAACTATAAACGCTAGGAGGAGGGGGAGGGGTGCGAAATATCGACGTCCGGGGAGGTCGCACTATTGATTCGGAAAATATTGTAGGTCCGGCACTGAAAGAAGTGAACCCCCAGTTACCTGAAGCACCAGCTGCCAGTGTTCGTGGAAATGGCAATAGGTACTAAGGCGCCTTGTGGAGTGTGCGGGTGGGTGTGCGTGGTTGCCCGTGTGAGGGTGCGTGTGGAGGTGTGTGTGTGTGTGTGTGTGTGTGTGTGTGTGTGTGTGAGAGAGAGAGAGAGAGAGAGAGAGAGAGAGTTATTTTACCAATTATAACGTGTTTTTGACAAATTTTCAACGGGCTAAAAACAAATATGAAGGATACGTATTGTCTTTTACGGATGATTTGCCCATGCGCAAGGCGAGGTGCGCAGTAGCTCTATTGTCTTTGCCTCGGAACCATTCGTGCGTAACTGCCAGAGCTAGAGTAGAGTAGCCAGGAGCTAATATGTCTGCCAGTTCCAACGCAAATGTAAAAATCGGCGTTTCCCCTCGCCCCTTCCTGCCGCGGGAGTGCCCATTTGCTTCCTCCAGGGGGTTCAGAAGAGAATTTGAACCTCAGACGCGCATCCGCATTGCAACGCTGCGGCCACACTCCGACTCATGTAAGTGATGTCTCCACGACGTAAAACGTTCCACATGCGATAAAAAATAATTTGAATGTGCATACAAAATGATCTGATAGAAGAACGAAACGAAAAATGATTGTTTAAAAATACTTTTTTATTTAAAATGAAACTTTCACTCTGCAGCGGAGTGTGCGCTGATATGAAACTTCCTGGCAGGTTAAAATTGTGTGCCGGAACCGGGACTCGAACCTGGGACCTTTTCCTTTCGCGGGCAAGCGCACTAGCACAGTCGGTAGTGCGCTTTCCCGCGAAAGGCAAAGGTTCGAGTCCCGGTTCCGGCACACAATTTTAATCTGCCAGGAAGTTTCACTTATTTATTTATTTATTTATTTTACGACGAGAGAGAGAGAGAGAGAGAGAGAGAGAGAGAGAGAGAGAGAGAGAGAGAGTATGTGTGTTGTTAGTTTGAGTAGATTATAAGTCTAAGGGCTGATGACCACTGTGGTTTGGTCCCACATCTGTGCATACATTTCAAAATTTTGAACGAACAACTTTTCACGTAAGTTGTCAAAGGAATGATCATGTGCATCGCAATGTTCCATTTTGGTGTCTCCACTGGTGTACTGCTTGTGGGAAGGATAGCGGCTCTCGGCTGTCATATTGAAAGTGAATCGAGTCTTGTCTGACGCTGGTGCAGAGATTCCCGGGTATTCGACCTGAATGAGTGAACTACACGGTGTGACAGGGGCGTGGTACTCCGGCGTGTGTGACTCGGCGCGGCCCGGTGGTGTAGTCGGCAGCTGGAAGCGAGCGATAGCAGGCAGAGAGTGGCGCTGGGCGGCAGATGGAGGGCGGCCGCTTTCAGGTGGCAGTCGGCAGTCGGCAGGGTAGGCGCAGGCGGGCAGATTAATTAATTCTGGCGTCGCCGGCAGCGGCGGCCGCGGCGCGACCCGCCGGCAGGCGCACAGTGGCGGCTCCGCTCTTTGTCATCCGCAATAAGCCAGACATCAGCCCCAGCCGGCGCAGCGCAGCGCCTCTCTACCCAGCCGTCTCGTCCGCACTCACAGCTCCGAGTGTAACACGTTCCTAGTAACAGCGCCGAGAGCACTAGTGATGGGGCATTGCTTGATAATTGACTTCAAACCGAGAAGCTTATAGTAGTTTTCACAATGAAATCCTGTCTCGTAATCTTGCAGAAAAGCCGAAAAAATTCTGGTCATATATGTGAATACACTAGCGGCAAAACTCAAACAATACCTTCACTACGCGATAGCAATAGTGAAACACGACCGTCTGTCATCTTCCACATATTTTTTGTACATTTCTATAAAGTTATAATTTATTTAATGTCACTAGATTATCATTTAGTTAAAAGTTGAACCCCACTCTCTTCAAGGCTTGAGGATTAGCATTTTTATTTCATGTGTTAAAATGTTAGTTAATATTGCTAGGTTTTCCTTATTTTGTTACTAGTTCAAACCCGCGGATCCGCTCGCGTATTGGTTGAGTATGATAGATAAGCTATCTTTCAGTAGTGTGCTATGAGACTGGTTTTCAAGGATGAAATGAAATACAACAACTTCTTTAGAAACGAACGTTTTTAATCACTTGATGTAATGCGCGATATGTCAAATCGATTTTTTAAAAAGAGATGTATTAAAACAAATTTCTTTTTTACTGCTTTGTTTATTTATTCATATATTTCCTTATTCGTAAGATTATCTTTACAGAGAAAGAGATGAAGACACTGTAGCACGCTTAGACCAAAGATGTGGTCTGTAGCATCACGTTTCGCTGTATGTAACATCCTTGCTATAGAGTCGCAAAAGTCATCGCTGGCCTTCAGTCCTAATTTCTTTAAATTTTGACGACTTTAAACCACCAAATCTTTCACCCTCTTATAGCTATCGGCATGGAACTGATATGGTGCACAGCGGGAGACTTCGGACAACAATTACATACAGACCATTTGTTTGCGATTTGTAGTTTTCGCTTCAGAGCGAAATATTAACACACACACACACACACACACACACACACACACACACACACACACAAACACACACAGACGTAGAATTTCATATACACCGATAACTTTCCATCCCAGTGTACTCCACCCATTTATCCTTATCAACCCTCAAGCGACAATATAACCGCTAAATCAATTTTCAAAGAGTAAATACAGTTTTCAAAGAGTAATTATTGTTCCGCATTTCGCGTTATATTCTTCAAATTATCAAATATCTATCAGATCGCTATAAAACCGTATCTAAAACCTCCCTCAGGTATAAATTTGTAACTGTACAAATATTTAAGTCTCTGCGTCTTGTCGTTCGGACGTTATGAGAGTACACTGAACGAACATTCACATTAATATATATATATATATATATAGATAGATAGATAAATAGCAATCCGATCACCATAAAACCGTGCCTAAAGCCTTCCCCGGGTAGTCATTAGTAACTGTACAAATTTTTAATTTTTAGCTTTTTATGTCTTGTGGTTCAGACGTGATAAACGTACACCGAACAGACATTCACATTTATAGATATTCATATAATGTAGCCGTGTGTCGCCGTTAGCGTGTTTGCTCGTGGTCCAATTCAGACGTAATTTAACTTGGCTATACACACGCTCCATCTCCAAACAGACACGACAGACCAGAGCCAGCTTCAAAGTGTTTGTAGATTGTGTTTTGTGCTACCTCCGACTTGCTGAATTTCGCCTACGATAGCGGCGCCTGCTTCCGCCTCGTCTCAGCACGCTGATTTTGGTGAGTTTCGCTGTGGCATTGCATGTGTGTGAGAGAATGATGTTGTTTGTGAATCCTTCCCCCCAGTAGCGTTGCATCATGTATAATTTAGTCTGGGCACCGTCCGCATTAATCCATGTAAGAGATGCATTTTTATTATATTAACAAAATTGGTTCCCCATTTTTCTTGTTTTCTATCTGAATAAACAAGTTTAAGTTCAGCATAATCCGTAAGTTGCCTAAAAATTGTAGTTTTAGAGCATTTTCCCTATTTTATTTAATATTGTTCCTCACGACTGCTGAGAAAAGCTCACATGTAATTTTGTCTTATATTTAAATTTCTTAGCCACCTTTCTAAGACAACTTTAATTGTGGCGGCTTGCTTATTAATGTCTGTGTGTAATAACGTGTGAGCTGCTATGTATATTGACTACTGTAGTATTAACTTCCTGTTATTGAAGTAATTTGAAACGAGTTAGTTCTCAGTTTGGGCCAGGGAACAAGGTTTTATAGCAGGGAGTAAGCGGTAGTTCACACGGACCTTATTTGCTAATTTTAGTGGTGAAACAAAGCTCTTGTTTCGAACAGTGGGCGACTTTTATGGGTAATACTACCGATGACAGTACTGCTATAGAAGAATTGCTAAACACAGCTTTCCTAAATACGTTCACCAAATAACATGAAGTGAACACTCCAGAATTCGAACCAAGAACAGCTGCCAGCATGCGCAAGTGGATGTTCCCGGAGTAGTAAAATAAGTCACTAAACAAAAACAAATAATCCAGGCCAGACTAGATTCCTCTCTGAGTATGCTGATGCAATAGCTCTATATTTAACTATCATGTACCACCGATCACTCAGCGAAAGATCCGTACCCAAAAATTCGAAAGTTGCCCAGCTCACTCTAATATTCAAGAATGGCAATAGGAGTGATCGCCAGAATTCCAGGCCCATATCATTGACGTCGATCGGCAGAAGGATTTTGGGACATATACCTTGATCGAACATTATGAACTACCTCGAAGAGAACGACCTATTAAACAATAGTCAACACGGATTCAGAAAGTATCGCTCTTGCGAAACTCAGCTTGCCCTTTATTCACATGAAATGATAAGTGCCATCGACAAGGGATCTCAAAGGATTCAATATTTCTGGATTTCCTTAAAGCTTTTGACACGCCACCTCACAAGCGGCTTCTAATGAGATTGTGTGTTTATGCAATATCGCCCTAATTGTGCGATTCGATAAACGATTTTCTATCAGATAGGACACAGTTCGTAGTAATTGACGGTAAGCATTCCTTAGTTTATAAACGATTTAGGAGACAATCTGAATATATCCCTTAGACTGTTCAGGGATGATGCTATCGTTTATCGATTAGTGAAGTCAACAGAGAATCAAAGGCAACTGCAAAGCGAGTTAGACAAAATTTCTACACTGTGAGAAACTTGACAATAACACTAAATAATGAAAGTGTGAAGTAATACACATGACCACTAAAAGAAATCAGCTGAATTTATGTTTTGCGATAAATTAGTCAAACCTTAAGGTCGTAAATTCTACCAAATACCTAGGAGTTACAATTACGAACAACTTAGACTGGAGAGAAGACATAGAAAATAATGTGGGGAAGGCGAACCAAAGGTTACATTTCATTGGCAGAACGCTTCGAAGATGCAACAGCTTCACCAAAGAGACTGCCTACATCACACATGTGCATCCTGGAGTACTGTTTCCCAGTGTGGGATCCTCACCAGGTGGGACTGAAGGAAGACATTGAGAAGGTTCAGAGAAGAGCAGCTCGTATTGTTTTACCACGTTACAGTGGGGAATACGCCACGGAAATGTTTCACGATTTGAGGTGGGAATCGTTAAAAGAACGACATGATTCGTTGCAGCTAGTTATATTTGCGAAATTTCAATCACCGTCTTTTACTTCTGAATGTGAAAATATTTTGCTGGCACCCACCTACATAGGGATACATGACCATCCCAATAAAATAAGAGAAATCAGATCCGAATCGGAACGATTTAGGTGTTCTTTCTTCCCGGGTGCTATT
Source organism: Locusta migratoria (assembly GCA_026315105.1). NCBI lineage: Eukaryota > Metazoa > Arthropoda > Insecta > Orthoptera > Acrididae > Locusta > Locusta migratoria. The sequence goes on along the minus strand of CM048744.1, from coordinate 271,645,978 downwards.
AGAGAATGGAACGGTAGAGAAAGGTTATGAAAGTGGATAATGAACCCTCTGACAGACATTTAAATCTGATTTGCAGAGTATCTATGTAGTTTTACAAACTAGTTAAACTAATGACATAAAAGTTTTCTGGGTGTTGTACCGCGTCATGGAGTAAGAATGCTAATACTTAAATAACCGACGTTTCGGCCAACGTTACTACCGCACTAGCGCACTACTACGGATTGTGCTATCCCGACACAACTCACGATGCCACCACACAACTTGAAGTTTGGAATGTAGGAGGCGAGGTACTGTGGGAAGTAAATTTGCGAGGCGGCATCGTGAGTCGTGTCGGGATAGCACAGTCGGTACTGCGCTTGCCCGCGAAAGGCAAAGATCCCAGGTTCGAGTCCCGGTTGCAGCACACAAATTTAATCTGCCAGGAAGTTTCAAATAATCTGCACATCACAGGTTGGGAATCATTTCCCTGAGAGAAAGGGCAGACGACCGGTAATTGTGACTTCTTGCCGCGGGAATCTCGACAAGACTACCACCACGATAAACATTTTTGTGAGGTCCACCGGAAGCCAAGTGTCAAATAGGACTCCACAACATCTCTCTGAATTTTAGACGTCCATGGAAGGTTTTGGTCCATACACGATGATGCGCGATAAAGGCGCCCCGAAAAGCATCAATAATGTCAACGAAAAATCGAATGGATTAACTTCGCTTGCCAGCAGGCTAACACCTTGCCAGTCTCACTATTCATGGAAGGAGGCCTATTACTACTGTTGAAGAACACGACACGAAAACGTGACTTTTCTGTCGCGAGGACACAGCAAGGTAAGAAAACAGAGATCGCTAAATGATATTCTTACTCGTGAGACGGCTTATGACGTCAGACGAAATTTCCTTTATACACTGCTGGACATTAAAATTGCTAGACCAAGAAGAAATACAGAGTATAAACGGGTACTCATTCGACAAATATATTATACTACAACTGACATGTGATTACATTTTGAGGCAATAGATCCTGAGAAATCAGTTCCCCGCAGCAACCACCTCTGGCCGTAATAACGGCCTTGATACGCCTGGGCATTGACTCAAACAGAGCTTTGATGGTGGGTACAGGTACAGATACGCATGCAGCTTCAACACTATACTAGGGTTCATCAAGAGTACTAAATGGCGTATTGTGACGAGCCTGTCCCTCGGCCACCATTGACCAGATTTCAGTTGGTGAGAGATCTGGAGAATGTGCTGGCCAGGGCAGCAGTCGAACATTTTCCGTATCCAGAAAGGCCCGTACAGGACCTGCAACTTGGAGACGTGCATTATCCTGTTGAAATGTAGGGTATCGCAGGGATCGAATGAAGGGTATAGCCTCGGGTCGTAACACATCTAAAATGTAAAGAACACTGTTCAAAGTATCGTCGATGCGAAAAATAGGTGACCGAGACGTGTTGCCAGTGACATTCTATACCATCACTGCGATGTCGAATACACGCTTCCAATGTGCGTTCACTGCGATGTCGCCTATCATGATGTCGACCATCATGATGCTGTAAACAGAACATGGATTCATCTGAAAAATGATATTTTGCCATTCTTGCACCCAGGTTCGTCGTCGTGTACACCATCGCAGGCGTTCCTGTCTGTGGTGCAGCGTCAAGGGTAACCGCAGCCATGGTCTCCGAGCTGAGAGTCAATACTGCAGCAAATATCATCGATCAGTTCGTGCAGATGGTTGTTGTCTTGTAAACGACCCCATCTGTTGACTCAGGCATCGAGACGTGGCTGCACGATTCGTGACAGCTATGCGGATAAGATGCCTATCATCTCGACTGCCAGTGATACGAGGCCGTTGGGATCCAGCACGGCGTTGCGTGTAGCCGTCCTGCTAACAGTCATTGGAGCAGCAAGGTCGCGATACGATAAACCGCAATCGCGATTGGCTACAATCCGACCTTTATCAAATTCGAAAACGTGATGGTACGTATTTCTCCTCCTTACAATCCGACCTTTATCAAAGTCGAAAACGTGATGGTACGTATTTCTCCTCCTTACACGAGGCATCATAACAAGGTTTCACGAGGCAATGCCGGTCAATTGCTGTTTGTATATGAGAAATCGGTTGCAAACTTTCCTCATGTCAGCCTGTTGTAGGTGTCGCCACCAGCGCCAACGTTGTGTGAATACTATGAAAAGCTAATCATTTGTATATCACAGCATCTTCTTGCTGTCGATTAAATTTCGCGTCTGTAGCACATTTTGATGGGCACGAGTGAAAAATCTTAGTGTCTGCCCTGATTGGTGGTCTACTTGACCCAGGGAAGAAATTCACTTAACACTAGCTGAAAACTACGCGTTTCCCTGATACTTACTTACCCCGCTCTTAAGTTCCTCCCCCTCCATCTCGCCCTCCGCCTCTGTGTGTGTGTGTGTGTGTGTGTGTGTGTGTGTTTTCATTTCCATATCTTCCCTCTGTCCTTTCATCTCCGCCTTCCCCTTCCTCTGTCAGACTTCTCCTCCACCTCCTCGGTCCACTGCCTCCTCGATCTGTAAATAATAAATTATAATACAACTCTGTTAACTTTCATGGTGACTGATGAAGTGGTGCCCAGGCTCATTGCAGGTTACCCTCCACTATGCCCACCCACTGTATGAAATCTTAGGGAGACAATGTTCCTAACATTTCAAAATTTTATCAAAATCGGAATAAAACGGTACAATTTGTCGTCCTTCATAGGTCAAGTGCCGTCTATCAAACATCATACAAAATTTTACGTAGTGTGTGAGATTCCTATAGTTTTGAAGATGCATAGTATCAGGGCAGTAGGATGAAAGGTACGGCTAGGGCAGGTTCAAGTACATTTTTACACACTAGCAGCGTATCATTATGCGCCCCTTCCATTCCTGGTGATATATACAGCAGACCAATGACGTTTATGCATGCTAGTAGCCTTGAGTCTCACAATGTGCAACAGAGGGCTTTTGTATTGGGTATGAATGGGTTGTTGTGGAAGGAGAAATATTGGAAAGCAAAATGGTGCCCCATTCCAGCACTCGTGTCTGTGATTCATCGTAGAATTCGCAGAAATTGGAGAAATCGCAATACGTAAAGTTTGGAAAGGATAAGTTGTGAATTCACAAACTTCTGTTTTAAACTGTGACAAATCACGAATAAATGTCATAGCCACCGAAAAATAGCGTTCACAGAAATTACTGTTATCGGGCAATCACTGTTTTAGGTCATCCAGATTACAGACAAACGTACGTCGTCCCGTGATCACGTGACGACAACGGCAATATATGTTGACAACACAAGATCTATTCTGGACATCTGAATGCTCACTCCAGAGATATTTTTACTCCATGGCAAGTTCGCGTATGCCATATCGACCAATACTTAGTAACCAGTGAATTCTGACACTGGCCTCTCAATACATATTATCATTAATGTCGTTTGTTCTTAATAATATTTTGCTTTTCCCAAGAAATAGCAGATTTCATTCAGTTAATACTAGAGAACTGGAAAATGCTTTTCCATAACACCTCCATCACCTTGTGCAGGAAGGTGAACAGGATTCTGACATATCCGCTTTTAATAAACTGACACAATAAATCAAAATTATTAATAAGAATCATCGGATTTTCAAGGCTAGATTGAAATGTTTTCTCATGGTTCACTATTTCTATTCTGTCGAGCAATTCCTGAAAAAAAAAAAATGAAAAAAAAATCACACAATTAAGCTAGTTTTTTCTAGATAAGGATCTGCCTTGAGCAAAATACAGTTTTTTTTTTACTTTTTTATCTTACTGTTTTTTATGCCCACACATGTATCGCTATAGGTTGTAGTATCTCCAGTGGGCTCTTTTTATTGTTTTAAAAGTGAACAACTGAACATACTTTTAGTCTTTACAGTTATTACAAATTCATCTCTCTCTCTGTGTTTGTTTGCAAATGAAATATTTTCAACTTCCATTTGTTGGTGTCTTCATCGGTGGAGTAGAGAAACAGAATAGTAGAACTTCAGTTTTCAATGTTACTGTTTGTAAACTTTTAAAAACAAGATGGCGGATGGAGAAGACAGCTGTCTCTTTTTTTAGTGGAATGTCTGAATCTTGATAGAGGGCGGGTGGAGTTGACCACAGTTGACTGTGTTGGGGGTGGGAGGTTCGAATTTTGATTCTCTGTGAAAAAGGTGTGTGTGTGTGTGTTTGTGTGTGTGTGTGTGTGTGTGTGTGTGTGTGTGCATTATATAGATTTGTGTTTTCTACCAGTTCTTTGGTGCAGAGTATATAGTTGCATTGCAGAGAGCTGTGTATTTATTTATCATTTTTTTTTTTTTTTTTTTTTTTTTTTTTTTTGTGTCCCAACTTCGTCGCCGCTTTTGTGTCCCAGCCTCGTCGTAGGTGTCGTGGGTGAGTGGAATAAGCCCGACACAGGAACAAAAATAGCACGCTGGTGCAGGTACGGAGGGGAGCAGCCAGAAACTATAAACACTAGAGTAAATTAGAAAGAGATATATATTGAACAGAATGTAACAATACTTAACTTTTACATAGTACTGCAGAATGTTGATACATAGTTGTTAGAGGCCTGCCTAGTGCCTGTACGATAGCAAAGTCTTCACTGGTGCCTATCTGATTACGAAGGTCCTAACTGGTTGCTATCTCCGTCCGAAGTGGCCGTGTCTTTCCGTGGTGGCCACGAGCGGGGTTCCAGCAGAGGGCGCTCGTGGCTGTCGTGAGAACGCCACGCCGTGTGTGCATGGCGGCGCGCGGCGAAAGTAGGTGGCGCGCACTTTGTACTTGTGCGACACCACAGTTTTCCTTCAACCATGGCTTTCTGTATTTTGTAGTTTTCTTCAGTTATAGCGAAACATGTATGGACATACAAAAAGAAAAGAAAAGAAAAGAAAGAAAGAAAAAAACAAAAAAAAAAAAAAAAAAAAACAAAAAAAAAAAAAAACAAGAACCAGTGTTTTGCTCAATGCCGATCCTCATCCAGAAGGAACTAACTTAAATATTTATAAAGCAAACATGGACCAAAAAGTGCTTCAACATCCAGATGATAAGGGAAGGTCAGGTAGCCCCCGACGGCGGGTGACCACGGACGTTTCAATTTCTAAGAAACCAAGAACGTTGCGCTGGCAAGACTGCATTTGAAATGCGCGCCATGTGGAGTAAAAATATATTAAAGTCAGTTGTGGGATAGGCACCGAGCGAGCTACTCGCAACGGTGAATTTTCTTCGCCCAAAAATTTTTCGTCGTTTTTGTTTAACTTCGTTGGCGGTTTTCACCCATAAGAAGAGTTTTTGAAATTAGCATTTGATCTTGCAAAAGCTCTGAAAATCCCTCATAGATTTAATAAGGAGATGAGCCATCTCCATATAGAAAAAGGTTTAGAAGAGAGACAGAAAAGGAAATGCAATAAAAAGGACAAGCCGAAAAAACAAAACAAAAAACGCAAATGCACTAAAGAAACGTTCATGGCAAAGACAAATATTCAGTCTCTCCGAAGAGGATCAAGGAAAAGAGACAGAATGCATCACATGTGGAGAAATCTTCGAAGAAGACTGTATTCAGTGCTATAACTGCAAGGACTGGTACCATGAAAACTGATTTTATGTAGATGCTTGAGATATTTATTACAATTGTATGTTTTCAAGGCCAAGAAACAAGTGGAGTACCACTGAATGCTGTGTCCGGGGCTACCCTCCAAATTTTTTACTGCCAATAAACTGATTCAAAAGTGTGTTTAAGATAGTTCATAAAAATTATTATCTATGCTTAGTTCTAAGTGATATGACTAAAGAAGTTACTGGTTTCATTTTACGATGAAAGTTAACACAGAAAAATTGTTTATTGTTGTCTTATTAGCAATTCATTTTTGTGTCTGTGGCTACCCGACCTTCCCCTAATCTTTGTGTTTACTTAGGCCAGTCGTATGCTTAGGACTGTTGTGCGTTTCACTTTATCTATTACTACACTTTTGTTACGATTCGATGTACTGAGTTTTGTCCTGAAGAACATGATAAATAAAAACAAATTTTCTCTAATCTACTACCTGAGCTTTAAGAGGAGCCTTTCCTAATGCTCATATGTTCATGTAGTCAATTTTTTAGCCGTATCTTTTACAATTACTGCTTTCTTTACCTATATTTTGTTAGCCTAATGTAAATTACAAGGTGTTATTTCTACGTCTACTATGTTATTGAAGCACACTGTGTACATGACTGAATCTACAATTATGTCCGTAAATTATTACATCCTACTTGCGAGGCAAGATTTAACTGTTCAGGGCTCTAATTCCATCGAGCTGTAATAGACATCCTCTAAATCTAACTGCAAGCGCTTTTCGCGCAGTTACCCATTGTACCTTTACCTTTTACAAATTATTTTGTGGTTTAACATTGAGACGTCGCTTGGGCGCGCATTAAATTATGTTAAATGTTTCCGTTGATTGCGTTGAAAAAAAAAAAATGTTTGCTAAGCTTATGGGACTTAACTACGGGGTCATCAGTCCCTAAACTTACAAACTACTTATGAACTACTTACTAACTAGGACGGCACAAATATCCATGCCCGAGGGGGGATTTGAACCCCCGACCGTAGTGGCCGTGCAGACCGTGACTGGAGCGCCTCAGTCACCTCGGCCACCGCGGCCGGCGGCCCCTGTGACGAGCGTTGTACAGCACAGCTTGTATTGACAAACTCTGGCGTACTATATGCGAGTTTTTGCCTTGCTCCTTTTTACGCGTTCTGGGTATTGAGCTTGTGTAACTTAACCCTTTAAATTCGCGCGCTCGACCTTTCCTCAGCGAACAATATGTGCCGGCGGTCCCTGCCGCTGTGATGCGGCGTACTTTTTCCACACATGAAAGTTTTTCTTTATGTTTAGAATTTCGCTATGAAATGTACATCTTGTTTTCTGACCAAACGCGAACCCTGCAGCGTGGTGCGATGAGACGCTATGAACTGTTGTGCATGTAAGTTTATCTGTTCAGCCATTATTTTGATTAAAGCATCATCCACAATACACTGAAACAAGGTGCTCGGACTGAAGTGTTACCATTGTTTACCTTCTTTGCACGCACATTAGACTTGGCTTCCCAGTCGCCTGCTTACGAGTAATCCTAGTACCTATATGATCATTAGAGGTTACTATATTTGTACTGTAAATTCAGTATGGTGTAGTACTTAACTATATATCGATAACACTACAGTCAAAGCACCTTGTGCTACAACCTTTCTATATTAACCTTAACCAAGAAGTTGGTTACTTATATATTATACTAGCGTAACTGATGGATATCACGAATCGTTTCCTAGTAGCGCAGATGGCACCTAAACCATAAACAAATCCACGACACCGCCATGACCAACAAAACTAACATTTGTACCGCCATATCCTAAATGGAACAAAGAGCCAAAATTTTTATATATAACTTGATGGCCCGGTGTACTTCTTATCATATGCCTCTTAATTAAACCATATTACTTTAAATCATATGTACTTTAGATCCAGTAGTTTTATATAAGCATCATCAGATAGTCTAAGTATCGGCTTGATTGTGGGCGGAAAGAGTGGGCAAATCGCACACAAATGTGGAAGTTCAGCGAAGGCTTAAACGGTGATAAAATATGGAAAAATTGCGAGAAAAATTTAGATTTAAAACATGTGAAATAATGACTTGGTTGTTGTGTCGGGTGCGTTCAGAAATATACTTTGAAAGAGTAAAGTTTGCTTTACATCTAGTCATCTAGTCGACACAGCAAAGTTTCACAATTACTAATATGAATGTACTCTTGCTTTTAACGTCAAATATGCAAAATTTTATCACAATCAAGCGAATGATGTTGATATCCCAGTGAAAAAAAGCTCTTTCAGTTTCTCGCGAATTTTCAAATTTTTCGCGTAGCTTTCCCAAGCTTTCACAAGAACGTCCTTGTTTCGTTGAACGTCAAATGATCAAACTTTTATCGCAATCAGATGAACGGTTCTCAACTTATAGTGTTGAGTACCTTTAGAAACTCATTGAAAAAGGAACGTGTTTCGAATTTTGCGACTTTCCGTTTTAACTGTCCGAAAACGTTTCCAAGACCATAATGAATAAAATAAAAACAAATACAAAAAACAAAACAGAAAACACACAAAAAATAATTACCCCTCTCCGTCGTACGAATAGTCAGTTATAGTGCTGAATTCAATCAAAAACACATTGAAAGACGCACTTTCAGTTTTTCTCAAATTTTCCAATTTTCCGGTAGTAGAAACACGCCTCTGGCAAACCGATTGAACACACAGTGACTTGATTGGCTAACTTCATAGCTAATTTAATCGAAAAATTTAATCGAAAGCGGCTCAATAATTACTTCTCTTCGCAGCCTACCCTGTAATCCCCTGACCAGTTTTATTCGGCCACTCTGTAGAGCTGCACCGGTTAGTTTGAATATTTCTGTTACGTTATTTGGGACAGAGTTTCTTGTGTCACAGTGCCATTTGTAACAGTTCCTTTCTCGTTTACGTGGCTCTAACCTATTAACGTGCCAGTAATGGAAACTATGTGGCTTTTGTCAGCACAGAAATGACATTTTCTATTTTTCTCGTTTTTCAGTTTCTCGGAATACTAACTCTCTCGCAAACGACATGAGCTTCCTCACACAGATATAGAAAAAAATTAATCCGTTGTCTTGCGGTTTACTGGAGAGCATCAAAATGACTAAAGTTGCGCATGCTTGACTTTTTGTGTGCGTGTGGGGGGGGGGGGGGGATAGAAAGAGGGGGGAAGGGTAGGGGTCAAGAAAGGGGGGGGAGGGAATTGTAATGTACATGTGCTTATTACAAAATAACATTGTTACTTGATTTTATCTATTTGAAAATGAATGTTGAAAGTCTGCAACTGTGAAATCAAATAGGTTTGTTTATAAATAAAATTCAGTACCAGAGACGATTTTTTTCTACGTTTCTTGTAGCATGAAATAATTGCGTGTATCATGCACATTTTTTCTGCATTCCAATTTGTTGCGGTGTTTTGATGTTTGAGGTTCTGCATTATTTTGCTGTCGTTACAGCAATGATACATCGTCATGAACCACAGAAATTGCCGAGGTGTGGTGGTTTGCGTACCTCATCGATACATATAGCCGTACCGTAGGTGAAACCACAGCAGAGTGGTATTTGTCGAGAGGTCAGGCAAATGTGTGGTTCCTGAAGAGGGGCAGCAGCCTTTCAAGGAGTTACTGGGGCCACAGTCTGGATGACTGATTGAGCTGGCCTTGTAACATCAGTAAACATGGCTTTGCCATGCAGTTAATGCGAACGGCTGAAAGCATGGGGAAATTACAGTCGTTAATTTTCCCGAGGACTTGCAGCTCTATGATGATGTAATCCTCTCGCCTAAATTAATTCGGAACGGACAACTCAGGAGGATGTCGTCATCAAGAAAAACAAAACAGGCATTCTACGGATAGGAACGTGGAATGTTTTATTGCCGCGCGAAGGGTAGCTGAGCGGTCTGGAGCGCCACGTTATGGATCACGCAGCCTCCCTCGTCGGAGGCTCGAATCCTCCCTCGGCCATGGATGTGTGTGTTGTCCTTATGTTATTTTAACTTAGTTTAAGAAGTTTATAAGTCTATGGACTGATGACCAACGTAGATTGGTTCCATAGAATTACAGACATTTGAATATTTTTTGAATGTTTTATTCCTTAATCGAGTAGGTAAGTTAGAAAATTTGAAAAGTGAAATATACATCTACAGCGATACTCTACAAATGATATTGAATAACATGGCAAAGGGTTCATCCCACTTTTATTATATTTCTCTTTAGTTCCACTTTCTAATAGCTCGCGGGAAAATAGACCACCTCAATCTTTCTGTTTTCGATCTGATATCTCTTATTTTTATTAAGATGGTCATGTCTCCCTATGTGGGTTGGTGATAGCAATATATTTTCCCATTCTGAAGAGAAAGTTGGTAAAAGAAATTTCGCAAATAGATCTCACCGCAACAAATAACGACTTTCTTTTAATGATGGTGGGGATTAGCGAAGTTCGCTTGCAGGATGAACAGGTTACTTGGTCAAGTGAGTACAGGGTTATAAATCAGTTGATGGTGATTTAGGAGTAGGTCTGAAAACAAATAAGAAAATAGGAATGCGAGTAAGTTACTACGAACATAGCAAAGATAGACACGAAGCCAACACCGACCACAGCAGTGCAAGTTTATATGCCAACTAGCTCTATGATGAGGATATCGAAGAGATGTATGAGGAGATAAAATAAATTATTCAAACCTTTAAAGGAGGAGAAAACTTAATTGCGATGGGCGACTAGAACTCGCTAGTAGGAAAGGAAAGAGAAGGAATTGTAGTTGGTGAATACGGACTGGGGAAAAGGAATGAAAGGGGAGATCGCCTGGTACAATTTTGTGCAGAGCACAAACTAATAATCACAGACACTTGGTTTAATTATCATGAAAGAAGGTTATATACGTGGAAAAGACCAGGAAACACTGGGAGATGCAAGTGTGACTTTATAACGATAAGACAAAGGTTTAGAAATCAGGTTTTAAACTGTAAATCATATCTAGGGGCAGAAATAGACTATAACGATAAGTTATTGGATACGAACTGTAGATTAAAATTTAAGAGGTAGATAATTGAGGAGATGGAATGTGGAAAAAATTGAAGCAACCAGAGCTGTTTGTGAGTTTTAGAGGAAGCATTAAGGTAGGATTGTCTCAAACGGGGGAAAGTAATACAGTAGAAGAAGAATGGCTGCTCTGAGAGATAGAATAGTGAAGGCCGCAGTCAATCATATAGGCAGAAGGACAAGGCCTAATAGAAATCCTTGGATACCACAGGAGATACCGAATTGGCGAAAGTATAAAATATAAAAATGCATCACGTGAAGCAGACAAAAGAATAATGAGGTCGCCTGTAGATGCAGACTGACTAAGCAGGAGTGGCTTGAGGAGAAATGCAAGACCGTAGAAGACTGTATAACTAGGGGAAAGATAGATACCGCCTTCAGGAAAAGAAGAGATATTTGGAGACAAGAAAAGCTGCGCTAAGAATATCAAGCACATGGAAAACCAGTACTAAGAAAAAAAGGGAAAAGTAAAAGATGAAAGGCGTATGTAGAAGGCCTGTACAAAGGAAATAAACTTGATGGTAGTATGATAAATGTTCAGATGTTTGTATAGTCTATGGGACTTAACTACGGGGTCATCAGTCCCTAAACTTACAAACTACTTACGAACTAGGACGGCACAAATATCCATGCCTGAGGGAGGATTCGAACCCCCGACCGTAGTGGCCGTGCAGACCGTGACTGAAGCGCCTCAGTCCCCGCGGCCACCGCGGCCGGCGTAGTACGATAGAAATTGAAGACGAAGCAGAGGAAGATGAGATAGGAAAACGATACTGCGAGAAGATTTTTAGAGAACACTAGAAGATTTGAGTAGAAACAAAGCCTTTGGAGTAGATGATATTCCTTCTGAATTGCTATTATCGTTAGGAGAACCGGTCTTGAAGAAACTGAAGATGTGTGAGACGGCGGATATACTCTCAGACTTAAAGAAGACTATAGTGACTTCCAATTCCGAAGAAAGTAAGTGCAGACAAATGTGAAAATTACAGAACTATCAGTTTAACAAGTCATCGTTGCAAATTACTAACACGATATATTTACAGACGATTGGACTGCTGGAATCCGACCTTGGGGAAGATCGGTTAGGATTTAGGAGAAATGTAGAAGGTATGTTAAGGAATGAGAAACCTACGACTTTAGTATGTGTGGATCTGGAGGAAGCTTTCGACAATGTTGACTGGAACACTCAAATTATGAAGTTAGCAAGGGGAAAACATAGGGACAGAAGAGTTATATTCACCCTAAACTAAAACCATACAGCAGTAATTAGGTTCGATGGACATGAAAGGGTCACAGTGGTTGGGAGGGGAGTAAGGGTTGTAGCCTTTCCCCAATGTTGTTCAATCTGTACATTGAACAAGCTCTGAAGGAATGCAAGGAGAAATTTGGAGAACGAGTCCAGCTAGACGGAACAAAAGCCTTTCGGTTTGCAGACGACAAAGAAATTCAGTCAGAGACAGCAAAGGACCTGGAAGAGCAAATAGATGGAATGGACAGTTTGTTGAAAGCGAGATTTAAGACGAACTTTAACAAGAGTAAAACGAGGGTAAAGGAATGTAGTGTCAGAAAATCAGGCATTACTCAAGGAATTCGATTAGTTAACTAGACGAGTTTCGTTCTTTGGATAGCAAGATAACATCCGATGGACAAAGTATAGAAGATATAAAATGCAGAATGGCTATGGGAAGAATAGTGTTTCTGAAGAAGCTGTATTTGTTGACAACCGATATTAGTTTAGATGTTAGGAAGCATTTGTCTGGAGTGTAGCACTGTATGGGAGTGAAGCGTGGACGATACGTTCAGACAAAAAGATGATAGAAGTTGTCGAAATGTGGTGCTATAGAGTAATGGTGAAGATTAGATGGATAGATCACGTAACTAATTAAGGGATGTTCAACAGAATTGGGGGAAACGTAATTCTAGCATTACCTGACTATGGAAAGGGATAGGTTGGTGGGGCACATTCTACGACATCATGGAATTACTTAGGATTAAAAGGCATTATGTGGGGTAAAAGTCGTAGAGGGAAATAGAGGAACGATTACTGTAAGCAGATTCAAAAGGATGTGTGTTGCCGTTCGCATTCTTAGATGAATAGGCTTCCACAGGGCAGGGTAACATGGAGAACTGCATCAAAACAGACCACAAGAACTGGAATTATTAAAAACATGCAAACTTTAGTTGTTGGTCGATCTTTATACATAGTTAATGACGAAGTCTTTTGAAGATCTTCTAGTTATATTTTCCTTGTGGTCCATTTGTGTAGAATTTCACACACATTAAATTTCGCGACTAACATTCTGTGAATGGTATAGGCCTACTTCAATGCTGACAAAACAAACATATAAACAGTTACAAAGATGTTCTTGCGTGGAGTAAGAAAAGATTAAAAAATGAATTTTTCATATAGTATAATACATTTTTGAAGCAACAGGTTTTTAACTGACCTCGGACATGCCGGCCGCGGTGGCCGAGGTGACTGAGGCGCTCCAGTCACGGTCAGCTCGGCCACTACGGTCGGGGGTTCGAATCCCCCCTCGGGCATGGATATTTGTGCCGTCCTAGTTCGTAAGTAGTTCATAAGTAGTTTGTAAGTTTAGGGACTGATGACCCAGTAGTTAAGTCCCATAAGCTTAACAAACATTTGAACATTTGAACCTCGGACATAAGTCTGTTTACAGCGGATTAGATCATTAAGAAAAAATTTCTTGATTCAAATGTGTGTCATACTATATGAAAAACGTACTACACCATCTTTGTTAACATCAAGTAAGAACATCTCAGTAACTCTTTACAGCCGCGACGGAACAGCCGTGCGCACGAAACCGCCTTGCTGCGTTTGCCGTCTGGGGTTCGAGTCCTCCTTCGGGCATGGGGGTGTGTGTTGTTCTTGGGATATTTAGTTTAAGTAGTTTGTAAGTTTAAAGACCGATGACTATTGCAGTTAGGTCCCATAACATTTCAAACATTTGAACTATTTATATATGTATCTTTGTTTTGTCAAATTTGACGTGTACTGTGCACAGAATGTTTGTTGCCATGTTTTAAGTGTGTCAGATTCTAAACGTATGGAATTCAGAAAACTCTAAGTTCTTGAATAGATTTCACCACTAACTTTGTGTAAAGGTCGAGGAACAACTAAAATCTGAGCGTTTTTAATCATTGCAGTAAAGACAACAAAATAATACAAAATAAAGCATAAAAAATACCGCCACTAAATGGGATAGCATAAAATACGTACTTCTAAATGGAAATTATTTCCCGAAACGCATGAAGATAAATAAAATATATAAAAATTCGCGCCTGGTAGCAGAATTAGTAATTGATAAACGAAGTAAATCATGATTACTATATGAACATTTGTAGTTTGAGTGATCAATGTGGTGAAGTTCATGATGCAAGGAGTATGTTGTTTCACAAATCATTTACATTATTAACCAAATATACAAAAATGTTTGCTACAGTACTGGGTATCCAAATGCAGCACCAAGAGGGCCAAAAAATGTCACTCTGCAAAGAGATTACATACTTAAGTAAAGCCCCATAAATGAGGAATGTGATGAAAGCACTATCTGAGGACACGCCCGTACCATCCTTTTCGCCGGCCGCGGTGGCCGAGGGGTCTGAGGCGCTTCAGTCACGGTCTGCACGGCCACTACGGTCGGAGGTTCGAATCCCCCCTCGGGCATGGATATTTGTGCCGTTCTTAGTTGTAGCTAGTTGATAAGTAGTTTGTAAGTTTAGGGACTGATGACCCCGTAGTTAAGTCCTATAAGTTTAACAAACTTTTGAACATTTAAACCATCCTTTTCTCTAAGCAGTTCACGGCACTTTCGACCCCCTGTATCTCCGTTTGGATAAATATAGAAGCCTGAATTTCCGGTACTAGGAGTATCTACTATAACTAGCTACATTTTCAAATTACACTATTAAACCTTATAGTTTACGAAATATTAGTAGTCGAAAATCGCTAATTCTGTTACTCACTGACTCACCGATCATAAAAATTCTAAGGTACTTCTGGCAGACATACAAACGTCAAAGTTTGTATTTAGATATTGTTTAGCCTGTAACTGAAGGAAAAATTCAAACATCTGTAAATATAAATTCCGTTCTCGAACACATTTTCTCTTGACATAATACTTTCTGGTATCTGGACGTAGCAATTTCTGTGTTGCTGTTGGTCTTGTGGTATAGCGATAGGTTCGCGTGCAGGACATCGCGGGTTCGATTCCGGGCACTGTAACGTTTTATTTCTATTTTTATTTTAATGTAGCCGCCACCTTTTTACTAAGTGAACAGTCGTCAGAAATGACATGAACACGATTACAGAATGGAGAGTAGTCTAACTCATGAGATGTAGCTTAAATTACTGCAAGTGGAAACAGTACCAATGACACATATACTCTAGCTTGATTTCAGCTATAAATGAGAAAACTGTTGCTCGTAATGTCGAAAATTCCGTCACATGACGCGGGGCAAGAACTTTGGTTCGGGAACAAAAACATTAGACGTTGGTTTCAAACCACAACATGCCAGTCTGTTACCTATGGCCTAGACTACTGGAGTAAGTATTGCGTACTGGGTTTTCCCTAGGAAGTGATGGTTCTGCTCATGTTATCAACATTAAGCTAAGATTGTCACGTGATTATATAAATATGCGAAATTGAAAGTTGGCCGGCCGCAGTGGCCGAGTGTTCTGCGGCGCGCCGGTGATAGTCTGCACGGCCACTGCGGTCGGGAGTTCGAATCGCCCCTCGGGCATGGATATTTGTGTCGTCCTTTGCATTAGTTCATAAGTAGTTTGTAAGTTTAGGGACTGATGACCCTCAAGTCCCATAAGCTCTGCAAACATTAGGACATTCGATTTTGAAAATTAAAGTACCTACTTTCTACGATAATTTTATCAGGAGGCCAACGGAACTTATAAAATTCGAAAGATGTTTTGCTGTAGATGTGCACAATACACTAATCATGAGAGTACGTAGCCGTTAAGAGTGGTAAAACGAAGTAGATGTGTTCAGATCTCTAGCTCGGATCATGATTTAAATTCTCCAATAAAAAGTGAACCTCTAAAATTGAAGTGACACCAACTGTTGCCCTAGGGATGATCGAAATTAGAAAAACATCGATGGTAACATCAACGTTAACATTTCAAAGAAACCGATGTACGATGAACATCGAAAAGAAAGCGTCCGAGATAAGTGCTCTGGGCACCGAAACAAACTATCCTCGGCAGAACCACAAACACACATTACTACACTGGCACAACTGAATACAGTATTAATGGTCTCCCTGTCACTTTAAACAACGTATGAACAATTACTTGTGTACAGTTGTGAGAGTCGAAAGAAATATGGATAAACATAAAATATCGCCACATTTAGAGCTTTGACGTAAAGGCTAAATTTTACTTAAGGCGGTGGCACTGTGTGCAAATGTTGGCAACGAAATGTTTTCTTTATGAGGGGTACATACTAGAACCTGTGAACTACAGAACAGGAACAGAAATAATTACTTGTTTCATGGCCAACACGAAAGACTAGGCCCCTCATACTATGTGACTAGTTTTAAGAAGTGTTTTATTCGTCAGTCGCTGCCAACATCAGCACACTACGCCACCACTGCCGTAAGTACAATTCTCTTATGTACTAAACAAATATGTGGATATTTGTGTAATACTACATTCACTTATACAGGAAAATATACCTTCTCCGCAACCTCTGTATATTATGAAGGTCACTTACTGGTGCAAAATACAATACTGACTTGTTGCTATTTGTATAGTGATCCACTACAGGTGGCAGCACTGTACATTATGAAAGGCTTGAAGAATAACAATGTAATCGACTTCCCGGTCTTCCCAAATAGTGTTACATCAAACCAAACCAGAGAGAAAGGGAATGGGTTTTAAGAAAATCCGTGGCTGAGGTACAAAATATTTTACAGAAAGAAGAAATGATATCCCATCAAAAAACATAAAATGTACAAAAACGCAAGTCTCGCGACGAATTTCTTGCACCACAAGACGTCATGAGATCTCATGGGAAACCAAGTCTGTTATTTTAGTTAGTGTTCATAGAACCACCTATTCAAAATCTTCTTCTAATTTTTATCTAATTATTTATCTACCAACTATGTGACTATATCAAAATTATACACCTTTATTTCTATAATAAGTATAACGACGTGGCAATCGCATGGAAACGTAAACTAATATTTAAAATACTTTATGCAGATGTGAGGTATTTAATTCCTACGTGATTACGTTTGTTTTCATAGTGGAATATACATTATTTTTATATGTTGATATGTAATTGCTCGATCATTACATGTCTTCTGACGTCATTGTATTTCACTCCTGGGCATTAAAATTGCTACACCACGAATATGACGAGCTACAGGCGCGAAATTTAACCGAAAGGAGGAAGATGCTGTGATATGCAAATGATTAGCTTTTCAGAGCTAAGGTTTCCAATCGTTTTCTCATACACAAGCGTTGCCTGGTGAAACGTTGTTCTCATGCCTCGTGTGAGGAGGAGAAATGTGTACCATCACGTTTCCGACTTTGATAAAGGTCGGATTGTAGCCTATCGCGATTGCGGTTTATCGTATTGCGACATTGCTGCTCGCGTTGGTCGCAAACGCAAATCGGTGGATTCAGTAGGACAATACTGAACGCCGTGCTGGATCCCAACGGATGACAGGCATCTTATTCGCATGGATGTAACGGATCGTTCAGCTAAGTCTCGATCCGTGAGTAAACAGATGGGGACGTTCGCAAGACAACAACCATCTTCACGAAGAGTTTGACGACGTTTGCATCAACATGGACTATCAGCTCCGAGACAATGGCTGCGGTAACCCTTGACGCTGCATCACAGACTGCAGCTCCTACGATGGTGTACGTGACGACGAACCTGGGTGCAGGAAGGGCGAAACTTCATTTTTTCGGATGAATCCAGGTTCTGTTTAAAGCATCATGATGGTCCCATCCGTGTTTGACGACATCTCTGTGAACGCACATTGGAAGCGTATATTCGTCATCGCCATACTGGCGTATCACCTGGCGTGGTGGTATGTGGTGCCATTGGTTCCAAGTCTCGGTCACCTCTTGTTCGCATCGACGGCACATTGTACTTCAATCTTATGTCATTACGTTTGGTTACATTGTGGAATAAAAATTTTTGTTATGTCACTATGGCGATGTGCAATTTCCAGATTCTTATATTTATTCTCATGGTATTATATTATGGTGCGATTGCCGAGCCATTTATTACAGAAATAAAGATGTGTAATATTGATACATTCACTACAGATGTTGATAGATAACTGATTAGATAAAACATTATGACAAGATGTTGAATAGCTGGTTCCATGGGCACTACTAAAATAATCGACTTTGTTACGCAAGAGATCTCACGACTTTTTATGGTGGAAGAAATTTGTCGCGAGACTTGCGTTTTTGTACATTTTATGTTTTTGATGTATTTTCCCGCCACTGTTGGTTATAATCATCTATGAATGCCACGGCTCTGGGGGGGGGGGGGTGTTATTGGGACATAGCAAACGCTTGACCATTTCACATATTGCCAAAGCTGATGAGGTGTAGAACCTGGTGGTGTATTTCAGGCCATTGCTTCCACAATAATCGACCAGACAGTTTCGATAGGCCAGAGATGGTCAGGCCACAGCAGCGCAGTCCGTGCCACGCGTGGTGGCACAGTATACCGCTGTAGTGAGGTCGTCGGCAAGGTCCGTAGTATGGGAGGACAACAAGATCCAACGTTTCCTGCATCAAGCGATCAGTATCGTAGTTGCTTGGCTCACTGGTTAGAGTGCGAGCAACGTGACAGGATACGTTGCTATAAAGAGTGAAAGCGGATGGAAAAGCTGGAAGACCAGTTTGGGTTCAGGAGAAATGTAGGAACACGGGAGGCAATACTTATCCTAGAAGATAGATTAAGAAAAGGCAAACCTACATTTCTAGCTTTTGTAGATGGCTTTTGACAATGTTGATTCGAATAAACTCTTTCAAGTTCTGAAGCAAGCAGGAGTAAAATATAGGGAGCGTAAGGTTATTTACAACTTGTACAAAAACCAGACAGCGCTTGTCAGAATTGAAGGGCATGAAAGGGATGCAGTGGTTGGAAAGGGAGTAAGACAGGGTTGTAGCCTCTCTCCATTGTTATTCAATTTGTACATTGAGCAAGCTGTAAAGGAAAGCAGGAAGAAATTTGGAGAAGGAATTAAAGTTCAGGGTGAAGAATTAAAAACATTGCGATTTGCCGACGACATAGTAATTCTCTCAGATACAGCAAAGGACCTGGAAGAGCAGTTGAACGGAATGGACAGTGTGCTGAAAGGTGCATATAAGATGAACATTAACAAGAGCAAAACTAGGATAATGGAGTGTAGTGTAAGAAAATCGGGTGATGCTGAAGGAATTAGATTGGGTAACGAAGCAATAAAGGAGGTAGATGAGTTTTGTTACTTGGGCAGTAAAATAACAAATGATGGTCGCTGTACAGAGGATATAAATGCAGAATGGCAATGGGTAGAAAAGCGTTCTTGAAAAAGAGAAATTTGTTAACATCGAATATTGATTTAAGCCTAAGGAAGTCCTGTCTGAAAGCATTTGTGTGGAGTGTTGCCTTGTATGGGAGTGAGACTTGGACGACAAACAGTGCGGACAGGAAAAGGATTGAGGCTTTTGAAACATGGTGCTACAGAAGAATGCTGAAGATTAGGTGGGTAAATAGCATAACTAATGAGGAGGAACTGAACAGAATTGGGGAGAAAAGAAATTTCTGGCATACCTTGACTAAAAGAAGGGATAGATTGGTAGGACACATTCTTAGACATCAAGGAATTGTGAATTTAGCGTTGGAGGGAAGTGTGTGGGGTAAAAATCGCAGAGGAAGACCAAGAGATGGATATAGTAGGCAGATTCAGACAGATGTAGGTTGCCGTTCTTATGTGGAGATGAAGACTCTTGCTCAGGATAGGGTATTGTGGAGAGCTGCATCAAAACAGTCTCCGGACTGAAGACCACAACAACAACAAAGAGTGTCATCAGACTCGGTTGTCAATGTTCGTCGTTAATCGCACCATTGCCAGAGCAAACGCCTGTGGCGTTCACCATTGACAAACCCAGCAATGGACGCATTGCGACAGTCCACTCTGCTGTAGACGATGTCGAATTGTACGCGCAGCCACTGCTTGTGCGCGAAAGAATGAATTGGTTGTGATCTGGTTCTTTCAGTGACTGGCACGGGCTCAATATGCCTGATATCAAGTGTAGTGGTGCAACTTAGTGGATGCAACTGTACCGGAAGTCAGTCGCTCCTTGCTGCATCCAACAATTACAAATAGGTGTCACAGTTGCATTGTTACCTTCGAGATTTTCGAATCACTATTCCTGACGGCAACTATCGTTCCTCGGTAGAACTCTGAAACTTGCTAGAAAGACGCTGTGTTCTAGGTGATACACTAAATGCTTATTCAAAAGAACCGCACGTGACAACAATTGTAGTACTTCCACACTTTCATCTGTTCCACTTTTTTGTTGCGCTTACAGGTGCCGCTGAGGCGCCAGCGATGTGGGACTGCGATGAAACACTAATTACATGAAACTAACTGGCAAATTAAAATTCTTTGCCGGACCGGGGATACGAATCTGTCATCTTTGTATTTCGCGGACAACCACTCTACCGGCTGACCTATCCCGGCAAGTATTACAGCTGCTCCTCACAGCTGTACTTCTGCCAATAACTCGCTAAGTCTTCACCTCTCTCCTAGGAGATCTAGTCTTGCAAGGCTCCCAAGAGAACTTCTGTGAGGTTTCGAGCCGCCCGCGGTCACTACAGTCGGGGGTTCGAATCCCCCCTCGGACATGGATATTTGTGCCGTCCTTAGTTGTAGGTAGTTCATAAGTAGTTTGTAAGTTTAGGGACTGATGACCCCGTAGTTAAGTCCCTTAAGCTTAACAAACATTTGAACACTTGATTTTGAGGTTTGGAAAGTAGCAGGTGAGGTATTGGCGGGCCGCGAAGTGTGCCGGGCTATCTCTGTAGAGCATCTGCTCGCGATAGGCAAGGATCCTAGGTTCGAATCCCGGTTACGGCACACAGCGTTATTCTTGTAAGAAGTTGCATACCAGCGCACACTCCACGGCAGAGTGAAAATATCATTCTATTAATCTATGTATAATGCTATATGCTATAAATTTCACCTCATTTAGCACCTTCTTTCGGGGTACTGCATTTGGGTGGCCATCAGTGTAAATGATGGGCCATTTAGCCGGAAATTTACTGAAACTTACTGAAATAATACGTGTCATCGATTTTGGATGAAGCAGTGCATGGGAAACCTTGTGGCAACAATCACTGGAGCAAAAATGAGAATTGTCACACTATTATTTTTAATCGAAGGAATGAAAAATAACGTATAATAATAAGAGTGTGATGACATTATAACAACGATAATGAGTGTCTAGCGACGAAACAGATTCGCGATTGGCCGTCACCTGTCACCTGGCAATCAGCTGTTCAGCGAAATGTCAAACGTTTCGCACGCCGACCATTAGGAGCGTTTGTAAGCTGTCTGCTCCGGGCTGCTAAGCGGGCGTTCCTTGGAAGAAACGTTGTTCTGAGTCAACAAGAGAGTCTAATTTTTACTTTTTGTCGAGAGGATTGATATTCATTCTTATTCTATTTTCGCCGCGGTGGAGTAGCCGAGCGGTCTAAAGCGTCTCGCTGCGGAGCGCGCGGTTGCTCGCCCTTGAGGTTCGAGTCCTCCCTGGGGCATGGGTGTGTGTGTTTGTGGTTTAAGTAGTTTGTTAGCTACGGACTGATGACCACGCAGTTTGGTCCGATAGATTTACAAACATTTGAAATTTGAATTTGTTCTATTTTCAATATTTTTTATTTCATTGCAAGTCTTACATCCGCTGTTTAATTGAAGTGTATGTACGTACTAATGTGCTATACAATAAATAAATATATAAAGTTCATGAAATTGCAACTCGTCTTCTTCCATACATGAAAACTAAATTTGTTCGCTGGGGTTCATATGAAGAAAACTTTAGCGTCAAGCGAAATATTAATGAGTATATTCATCGTGGTATGGCTTACATAGGTAAAATATATAGTCTTCGCTTTCTTAATTTGGCGTTTCCTCCACGATTTGTGCCATTCACGTAATAATTTTAGTTGAAAATTCTTATTGGTTGGTAATGACTGAAGAAGCCGCGTAAAACTCTTCGAAGTTAGTTTTTGCCAAGTTAATTTCGTCTGTGGAAACGTACGTACTTAAATGTCATCTCCTCGCTGAACTCGGCAGGAAACTCATTTCCGGTCGTTATTTTCCTCTAGAGCAGGTTGCAAGGGCTCCCTTGCTCGGAGAACGAGAGGGGCTTCGTCCCAGGAAAGATTTTTGCGATAACGATAGTTCCAGTTCCTCCTTAAGCTCTCCGTCAGTGAAGCACATCCTTCCCGTGGCATATTGCATGGCCCTCTCTACCATTGTGGGCGCCACACCCTGCCTATCTAACCAGTGTTAATTTAGGCAAGTAAATGATCAATTTCAGAAAATAACTATTTGATGCAGGACCTTAATATTTTTACTGTATGTTACATGATGTCAATAGAGTAACTGTACTAAAATCCACTTTATCCATTTTATAGTTTTTAATAAATACTTTTTTTTTAAATTTATTAACAAAAATATTAATAAAATTATATATATATATATATATATATATATATATATATATATATATATATATATATATATATATATATACAGGGTGTTTCACTAAGTGTGTTTGCCTCTGTAACTTATAAAATAATAGGTGACGGGAAATTTTAATGCGGTAGGTCAACACAAGAAATGTTACACTTTCTGCGGAGCTATGTACATAGTTTATTGTATCATTTTCCACAGAGTTACACCACAAAGATATAACTTTTTAAATGGAACAATAGTTTTTTTTTCTATCGTGCATTGGATTCGTTTAAACCAGCTGCGTCCAAATCAATTTAAACTACATTCCTATGACTGTTAATTCCGGGGGCGGAGGCTGCGATAGCGTAGCTGACTGGCCGAGTGGCTATCCGCTGGGGCACGGCCCACTGTCTCATGACCACCAGCCAGTTAGCTACGCTGCCGTAGCCTCCGCCCCCTAAACATTGAAGGGTTGTAGCTCCCAAACTAACAGTGATAGGAATGTACTTTAAATTGATTTGGACGCAGCTGGTTTCAACGAATCCAATGCACGATAGAAAAAACTATTGCTCCATAAAAAAATTATATCTTTGTGGTGTAACTCTTTGGAAAATGATACAATTCACTATGTTCATAGCCCCGCAGAAAGTGTAACATTTCTTGTGTTGACCTACCGCATTAAAATGTCCCGTCACCTATTGTTTTATAAGTTACAGAGGCAAACACACTTAGTGAAACACCCTCTATATGGTGTCTCTTCTTTCGGACATGTCCGAAAGGACAGACGCCACTTTTGATCCTGCAGTTACGATCTATTCATATTCACGGAATGTATGACATTAACTGCGAATGGGTAAAGCTGAAAATGTGCACCCATCCGGGATTCGAACCCGGGTCTCTTGCTTTCTAGGCAGTTGCGCTGACCCCTACACCACTTTATTTTTATTTTATTTATTTACACCACTGGGGACACAGCAGTCATCAGACGTGCACGGAATTACTCAAGCACGCTTCCCGACAGTTACAAATTTGCAACTGTACCCTGCACACTAGAACTCAAAGTCGTAGCAAGTTAGTACTTATTCCCGTCAGTTTAAGGGCTTAGGAGTGCCTAGATAATAACTGCAGGATCAAAAGTGGTGTCTGTGCTGTGTCTGTGCTGTGTCATGTCCGAAAGAACAGACACCACACACACACACACACACACACACACACACACACACACACACGCACATTAAAAAAATTTGACGATGACGGCAATGATCCTTTCTTCAGTGCGGAGGCATTCCTAGGCCCTTACTCTTACAGGAATTAGTACTAAGTTACTACGAGTTTGAGTTCTAGTGGGCAGGGTAGAGTTACAAATTTGTAACTGGCGGGAGTCGTGCTTGAGTAATTCCGTGCAGGTGTCCCAACTGCCTAGAAAGCAGGAGACCCGGGCTCTAATCCCGGCTCGTTCCACATTTTCAACTTTACCCATTCGCAATTAATGTCATACATTCCGTGAATATGAATAAATATTTTTTTCTGCAGAAAATATTTTTTGTGAACTTCCTAATGGGGGAATATTAGTGAATGTAGTATCAGCGGTGGTTTTTTATGTTATGCAGAGTCTCTGAAAATTTCGTTAATTTATCTATCATAGTTTCTGATGTAATGAGGCATATGTACTGAAAATTTTAGTTTAGTTTGACTTCAAAGAAAATACTTTTGAAATTTGTTACTTACAGTTAATTAAAACGGGCCGCGGTGGAGTAGCCGAGGGGTCTAAAGCGACTCGCTGCGGAGCGCGCGGTTGCTCGCCGTGGAGGTTCGAGTCCTCCCTGGGGCATGGGTGTGTGTGTGTTGTCCTTAGGTTAGTTTACCTAGGTTTAAGTAGTTTGTAAGCTACGGACTGATGACCACGCAGTTTGTTCCGATAGATTTACAAACATTTGAATTAAAACGGTTCTGCTGCATATGATGGCTCTTCTTTGGCCTCTAGCTGGTCTTCCATCTTCTTCTTCACCTTCCCGGACTTTGTCTTTCTTTCTTGGCCATATTAGATGGAGACCTATCTGTGTCGGGTATCCTCATTTTATCGCATTGTTGCAGCCCAGTGATCACACTTTCTCTAGGATTAATTCCCAGCCTTTTCAGTACCCAACACTTTCCAATATTACAAAAATTGAATGCAATAACAGCATCATGAATTCCTAGATTCATTTATGGATTCCTACGAATACAGTTTTAGAAAGGCTGTCGCAAATTATGCTGCTGAAACATTCATTTGGGTTCTGTGTGTGCACGCGCAGATATTTCCTTAGAAAGTTAGAAGTCTGTGAAAATTGGTTTAATTTCCGTGACAACAGCAGCAAGAAGAGAATGCTGGTGAGAAAAAGATTCTCCAGTTGCCTGAGCGCTATTGTATTTGCACCACGAATTTTCTCCTGGTGGACACAATGCATGACATGGCTTATCATGAGTAGAGAACTTATGGAAGAATATGACCGAAACACCTCTCTTCATTGCCTCCAGCTTTTATTTATTTCTCCTAATTGCCTGCCCATAGTATACCTGCAAGTTCTTTGTTTCAGTTTAAGTTAACAGACCCTGTCCGGTTAACAAGTTTCCATCTTCTATTTTTTTTTCTCTCATATCAACAGTTAGTTTTCTCAGCCTTGTTCTCGAACATTTTTGAACATGGCCTAAACATTCTAGTTTGCTAATAATGGCATCTCCATATGACTTAGAGTTCACCAAATTGTTGTATGCCTTACTCTCACCATCACCCAAATATCTGATGTACCGTACGCCTCTTGTTTCTACGGAGCGATGAAATATTTGTTGTACTCCATGAACATACATGCCACCACTTGTTCCTGTAAACTTAGCCACACAGTTGTGTTTTCATGTTCATACACTTGTAAACAAGCACTGCAAGCATAAGTATAACGGCTACTCGCAATCACAGTTGAACAAAATTAACCGCGTGTTTGAAAGCGTGTTGTTTACAAACAGCAGAAACAAAAGAATACCGATCTTTGCATGCCAAGGATAGCCAACACACTTGGGAGTACAAAAAATCCCTAACGTGCAATTTAGGTGATATGAAGATCTAAAATATATACAGAAAAGTGGGTGACAGAAAAGTGAGCTTGACACATAAACAAACGTGGTAGGAAAATGCTCATTAAAGGCTCGAAAACATTTTTCAGGAAAATCCATTTCAGAGAACTTAAGTAAAACCTTAATCTATGAAAATATGATGAAAACCGAAAATCAGTTTTTTCGACCTGAAGGACAGTGAGGTCTCCTTGCATGGAGAAGGGCCTCCATCCACCAGAGAGAAATCTTGGGAGACGGCTGCAAAAACTACTGTGAAACATGCATCAGGGAAGTATCTAAAGGCTGTTTCACAGCATTCTAAACCTGTTAAGGGCATGCATTACAAATGGAACAATTATTTCATTTTTGGGAGCTAAATCACTGATGATGGTTCCTTTTCGGTAACCGATCCTTTCTACTCGTTCACCGTTCCTTTTTAGATAATTATTATCCAATAACATATAATCAAAATAGTTACAACCTGAGTCGTTCGCTCACAAATGCCGAACAATAATTTCTGATATGAAAATTAAGTACGATATTAATGCAGTTTATATCTTTCGCAATCAAAATCGCTCTCCTACTCCACGCATAATAATTATTTTCAATGTTTACGCAAAAGAACTGACAAGGAGGCAGCAAGTATCGGCCAGGGAGGAAACGGGATGATCTATTTACACGCTTACATTACACTGTAGAAAAATAATTAAGAGTTACGTAATAAACTAAACATTAAATTCTAAAATTGTTGGAATCATAATGAAAAAACTGGCGAGAATTATGTATTTTGCTGATGATCAACATTACGAAGAAATAAGCACATTTGCCTTTTATGATGTCGGTAAAACGTATGTAGCACGCCAAATGGAATTTATATGCGCGTTAAGTTACAAAATTATAAAATATGCGTAAAATATAAATTACTGGTGATGGACACTAAACAGAATACGCGGAGAAAACCTAGTCCATAGTTAAAAGAGGGACTGAAACACAAAGAGAATGGGTGAGCGCAGTGAACAAAATGAACGTCGGGTCGACACCGAGCTGTGAGTGGGAAATAAAACAGAGTGACCGGAACGTGTCCAATCGAGCGGCCTGTCTGGAACAGGCAGTTACCGCTCCGATTCCGAACCGGGAACGCCAGTTCCTGGAAGTAGACGTCGCTACTAGCGTACCGGCGTTCCGGACTGATTTTTTTTTTTTTCCATCTCCCCTTCTAGCCCGTCCTTGCGCTCTCCAGCAATGCCTTCTTTGGCGAGCTTCACAACTGTAATGCAAAAATTCGTGTCTCTTCTTTTTGTTTTTAAAATTATCGTTCACGTTATGCTTTCTTCATCAGTGTATACGTTAAAACATTTTCATCCCTTTGTCAATTCTAGTTTTCTTGTTGGTGGGTAGTTCTTTCGTGAATTACGCCTTTGTCTGGTTAGCTTGTTGGCGTACAGTATAAGGAGTTCCTTCAACCTGTGCTCTGCATTATATTAGTGAAATTTCTAACAGAATTTAAAATACTTCTGTGATATCAATCTAATTCCTTCACGTATAAATTCGAATGGAGTTAAATACAGCCTTTGTTGAGATTCCCAGCAGGGTTCTTTACTTCCGATGAGAGCAATTTAGTGATTTTTCTTTGTGTTATTTAACCAACACCTGTCCTTTCAAATACAAATTTCAACATATTCGCGCATTGTTTTTTGTGATTACTGTATTTTTTATTGTGTTGTATTGACATAACATGTATGTCTTGAAATCTATTGTGTTGTCAGTGCCTAAGTTGTTAATCACGTAGCTGACATATTTGCCAAGTAGCCAGTGAATTGCATTGTTTTTTGTTGCTGGGTAGTACAGAGTCTGGGGCCTGTAAATTATGTCAGGAGATATATATTCAGCAGACGATCTTGAGAGAAGTGCTATCCTGCTTTTGATCCACTTCCAGTTTTCGATGTGGCCACCACAAGCAAATCTATTTTGTAGCGTATCTGCTAGTTTGCATTTAGAACAGAGATGAGTTGCACTTATACCAATGGCATACAATCTTTCATTGGTACTGATAATGTTATTCACGACCTTGTACCAGGCGGATTTTACATCACTTGACAGGCACTGAAGACTGATGTTTTTCCACACAGCCTCCCATTTGACACTGGGATGTTTCATTGTTAATTTATTCGTTCCCCCATTTTCCATTTTTTCGCGTATAATGTCTCTTGCAGTCACATTTTGAGAGTTGATAATAACATCACTAAGGTAACTGGCGTCTACATACAATATTCTAATGTGTCGCAATCGTGGATTTATTTCTTTTGTGTCAACAGGTGGCTGCAGACTTTGGGGTTTCACACATGCGAATATCATACTTGTGATGCTAGTTAGGTGTTTTCTAATAATATCAAAAGTTCTTTTTAGAAACAACGCTGATGCCTTATTTCTTATGTCAACGAGACCGAGACCTCCATTTTTAGGTTGTAACACTACATTTTTGGTGTCAATCCTGAATATTTCTCCTTTCCATAAAAGATTTATGGCAAGTGACATGATCTTCCTGGTTATCATTATTGGAGCCGGAAAAACCTGTGCTATGAAATAGGCTTTTGGGAAGATGCAGGTGTTTATGAAGATTGTCCTTTGAATTTGATTCATGCTGCGAAGTGAATTCCCAATGATGGATCCTCGGATTTTCATTAAAGCATCCGTACAGTTTTCTGCACACATTTTCATCTGGCAGGTTGTTAAGGTCCTGCCTAGAGCTTTGTGTGTTGTTACTTGTTTCGCCCATGGTATCTTTAAGTGAGCAAGGCCCCGTAGATCTAAAAACTTACTTTTGTTGGCATTTATAATAGTGCCAGATGCCAGACCGTAATTCCTAACAATCCTTTCCAACTTAATCAAATCTTCTTTGTTTCTTATTATTACGCCCACATCGTCAGCATATGCTCTTATCGCCGTTTTATGTATGGATAATGTCATACCTGTAAGACTGGCGTGAACATGCTGTAGGAATGGTTCTATAGATGCGATGGATAGGTTCATTGGAAGCGGACTTCCTTGAGGGAATCCTCGTATAATTTTCATTTGCTTGGTGCGTTGTCCATTGACTGCTATCTTTGCATTTATAACCATTGCAATGTTCCTAATCGTGTTTATGTAGCAGGGAAGGAAACCCAATTTCTTCATAGTTTCAAGGAAGTATCTATGGTTGACACAGTCAAAGGCCTTATAAAAATCAAGGAATAGAAGTGCACACTTAATATTTGTAACAGCCGTCAAGGCTATTATGTCCCTGTATTCTGAAATTGTTTGAAAAATTGTTCGGTTTGCAACACAGGACTGATGTGGACTTATGATACTAGGAGCACCTGTATTCGAGACGAAATACGACGCTTCCTCGAGCCTGTGCCAATCGGCTTTGAGCAGCGGCTGCGCCAGCAGACGATTGGAGTAAGTCAAATGAGAACGTTGCTCTGCGCATGCGCGCGTTCGGTTACGCTGTGCACTTGTGCTAGTTCCATTAGAGAACACCGACCAGAGAAAAACAATTCAAATGTTTGTTAAGCTTATGAGACTTAACTGCGGGGTCATCAGTACCTAAACTTACAAACTACCTTATACTAAACACAAACATCCATGCGCTTGAGAGAATTCGAACCCCAGACGGCGAATGGCCTTGCGCATCGAATCGGAGCATAGCACCTCAATGCGCTTGGCCAGAATAACAGCGACGTTAGCTATACTGTCCGGCAGCGAACTAATTATGTGGCAACATGACTGCATTCCGTTTCTGCAACCTGGGCACTCTTGCACCCCAGTAAGTGCAGCCATGAATCATCGTGTTTCGGCCGGACTGTAAGTGAACTGCAAACGGCCTTTCCTCGTATCTAGTTCAAATCAAAATGTTTGTATAGCTTATGGGACCTAACTATCGGGTCATCAGTCCCTAAACTTACAAACTACGTATGAACTAGCTACTACTAAGGACGGCTCAAACATCCATGCCCGAGGGGGGATTCGAACCTCCGACCGCAGTGGCCGTGCAGACCGTGACTGGAGCGCCTCAGTCCCCTCGGCCATCGCGGCCGCCCGTATCTAGTTCCTCGGTCATTTACTTCACTTTGGTGAACCGTCCTTTTGGATCAATACTTTAATGAACGACCCATCTCTACCACGCAATGCGGCCAGGCCGGTGGGACACTCTACTGAGGTAGCGGCAGCGTTCCACTTGCGCCTGACAACGCCCTGTCTTTAGTAGCACACCGTCGCGGGACGTTTAAGCTTCCTTCCTTCCCTTCTTCCTTTCTTTTTCCTCTCTCGGAAGAAGAGAATGCAGGATTCACTCCGTGTGGGCACTACGACTCCAATATTAGTGTTGTCTTATAGCAAACAGTGAAATTTACACTTCAGGCCATTAAAATTGCTACACCATGAAGATGACGTGCAACAGACGCGAAATTTAACCGACACGAAGAAGATGCTGTGATTTGCAAATGATTAGCTTCTCAGAACATTCACATAAGGTTGGCGCCGGTGGCGACACCTATAACGTGCTGACATGAGGAAGTTTCCAACCGATTTCTCATACATAAACAGCAGTTGACCGTCGTTGCCTGGTGAAACGTTGTTGTGATGCCTCGTGTAAGGAGGAGAAATGGGTACCATCACGTTTACGACCTTGATAAAGGTCGGATTGTAGCCTACTGCGATTGTGCTTTATCGTATCGCAACATTTCTGCTCGCGTTGGTCGCGATCCAATGACAGCAAAATATGGATTCGGTGGGTTCAGGAGGACAATACGGAAAGCCGAGCAGGATCCCAACGTCCTCGTATCACTAGCAGTCGAGATGACAGGCATCTTATCCCCATGGCTGTAACGGATCGTGCAGCCACGTCTCGATCCTTGAGTCAACAGATGGGGACGTTTGCAGCAGCATGGACTATCAGCTCGGAGACCACGTCTGAGGTTACGCTGCATCACAGAGAGGTGCGCCTGCGACGATGTACGCGACGACGAACCTGGGTGCACGAATGGCAAAACTTCATGTTTTCGGATGAATCCAGGTTCTATTTACAGCACTATGATGGTCGCATCCGTGTTTGGCGACATCGCGGTGAACGCACATACTGGCGTATCACCTGGCGTGATGGTATGGGGTGCCATTGGTTACACGTCTCGGTCACCTCTTGTTCGCGTTGACGGCACTTTGAACAGTGTCCGGTACATTTCTGATGTGTTACGACCCGTTTCTTTACCTTTTATTCGATCCTTGGGAAACCCTGACACAATACGCCAGTAACTACTCTTGCCGAACTGTGGTATCGTATTGGATTTGCATGGGCATTTGTACCTGTATATGCCATCCAAGCTCTGTTTGACTCAGTGCCCAAGCGTATCAAGGCCGTTATTACGGCCAGAAGTGGTTGTTCTGGGTACTGATTTCTCAGGATCTATGCATCCAAATTGCGTGAAAATGTAATCTCATATAAATTGTAGTATATTTGTCGAATGAATACCCCTTTATCATCTGCATCTTTTCTTGATGCAGCAATTTTAATGGCCAGTAGTGTATATTTTACAGTGAGAGCCGTCTTGGTTGCACAGTGTTTTATCATTCTTCAATGCCGCATTTCGCTCTTTAGCAAGGCATCAGATCATCTACATGACATATTTTACCCAAAATTACAAACAAAATTGGTCAATGCTGAGGTTGGGTAGAAAAGCGTCATTGAAGAATAACAAAAGACTGTGCAACCAAGATTTTTTGAATATACCGAAGTCCATATTGTTATTCAGAACGCCTCTCTTGCATCGTCTGCTATGTTGTCGATCGCCTCCGAGATACTTTCACGCTTACGAAATGAACGTTTAACAAAGGCGTGCTACCGTTTGTTACATCTTCTATTAAGTCTATCTGGTACGAACAATTTTTAAGAATTGGTCAAACGATCAAATCGTTACATAAATACGTTAACACGAAACTGAGAGTACAGATTTTTAACATTAATCCTACAAGAAAGCCAATGACACGTACTCAATTTCAAAGATGGTTTGTCATAGATGTTGTGAATATAAAAATTATGTGTGCACATAGCCGTTAAGAGAGGTAAAAAGAAAAACACATTTTAGGATGATATACCAGATTCTCCTTAGTTTTACCACTATACTATAATCCACTGTAGATGGCATGTTGGTGCACGTAAATTTAGATCAGTCAGTTAGCGCTTGGAGTTTCAATCTTACCGTTCCAGGTGCGATTCCCACTGCTCCCCATTTTTTTAAATTCTTCGTAATCTTCAATCATTAAATTGTACAATTTAGTGTTTAAATATAATTAAATAATTCACTTTATGAACTCAGTATTAATATATTCAGATTCATCATTATATAAATACGCTAACACGAAACTGAGGGTACAGCGTTTTAATATTAATCATAGAAGAAGGCCAATGAAACGTTCTCATTGCACTGACATTAAACCTATAAATTTGCAGTGCTCAATAATATCCAATTACATTAAAAAAATTTAATTTTCATGACTTTGTGAGCACAACTGGTCGAATTTAGACAAAAGGCAATACTATTATAATTTATTTGTTTAGGAGCCATTAATCTATAGATAAAATTGTTTTCTCCCCGTCGAATACCGATTAGAACAGGACTCAAATTGAGTGTTAATGTTGCAAACTCATCATCGCTTAGAAAAAAGGCACATATTTTCAATGTTCATCATGAGGGAACTTCTGACCGCTAGATTATTTTAAGCGACCTTTGATAATGCATAGAAATGCGACCTTTTGCGGGTTCAGAATACTTAAGTTATAAAAGAATATTTCTTTTTTTGAAAATACTAGAGCTGTTGTGAAATTACTGCTCCGCAAGTTTTGACCCAAGAGTTTATGGACAAACTAATATGTTCCAAAGTCTATCTGTTTTATAACATTCAGTGAAAAATCGCTTAAATATACCAAGCGGGGGAAAATACCTCATGATAAAAATCGTAAACTTATGTCATTTGGTCTTATAAAGGATGAGGAATTTGCAGCAAGAACGCACATTTCTAGACATAATTGGTATTGGATGTGGAGAAGACAAGTTTCAAATACAGATTATATAATTTAGGTGAAGATGTGGAAAGAACACTTGGAATCATCGCTAAATGGAAGGTATTCTATAAAAGTTTACACGTTATTCTGGAACACTGAAGTCATATCATTAAAACGGTAAGTATGCCACATAACATTCTAGAGAAGAAAGACAGTATTCGCTTTGCAAATACATTATATGAGGAAGTGCGTGTTTAAACTGTCAGCCGTTCTATTTTTTCTGATATAGCGTTCTGATTCGGTCCTAAACCAGACGGACGCGCGAGAATGGCTGCGTAGTCTAGGCCGCCATATTACAGACTAGGTTATATTCCCATGCTTCGCAACGGTTGTTAAATAGGGACCTGTATATATCATGGTTTTTCAGATTTCGGACCTAGGTCAGCAAAAACAGAATTCTTGTTGGATCACTCGGTCAATAAACTCAGTTTACCTAGTCAAGCTGTCAAATTTAAGTAGAAGTCATTGTCGGAAACGATAAATGTTAATAAAGTTTTCATACAAAAAGTGAAATTAATTTAAGTCAGTACTCCGAAACGATGTAAATTCAATGTTCATAAAGTTAAGACTGTGGTGTGTAATTGTCTATTTGGCGTAAACTTCTGAAAACACTTCTGTCGTTGAGATGAGAAGCAGTAATAGTAATAATAATAAAACAACAGCGCCATGTATTGGTTCTGTGGTGTAGTACTAAGCTTTTTATCTCTCACAGTAAGTGTTTGCTGAAGTGTTAGTATGTTGCAGTGTTGCACTGGGGACTATGTAGTTACTGTGTATGCCGTGCTCCCTATTATCGAAAACTCGACGAATGTTAGAAGTCTGGTAATTAAATCAACAGAGTAGTTCATGTCCGTTTAAATAAGACGTCATGCTGAAGTCAATGTGCAATAAAGTAAGTCTAGGTAATCGTTGAAGGAATGGCGTCAGCTGATCATCTTAGAACTTTCCATTAAATATAGTATTTCCAGTGAATTGTCTTGACTGTGTTAGCAGCATCGGCTAGTCTTTCTGCTAATACATGTCCTCACGTCCTGCGGTGATTACTTCCTAAAGCACGAAGTTGAAATTGATCTTGTGTAATGTCTATTTATACAAAGGCGAAAGGACACTCATTCAGACACTTACTCACTGACTAAACACGAAATCTCGAAAACTACTTCACCTATGAAGCTGAAATTTGTCAGGAATGTAGTTCATCGGTAGACGACGTCGGCTAAGAAAGAATTTTGCGATAGGGCTGGTAGACCGTGGTCGATCGATAAAACACTCACGTTTCGTCTTCAGCTGCGGTAAACATGTTCGGAGGCTAAGTGGCAACTTAGCCTTCGAAGATGTCTTCCGCAGCTGAAGACGAAACGTTAGGGGAGAGTTTTATCCGTCGACCACAGCCTACCACCCCGGAAATTTTAAGTGAAATTGACGGCGGCCGTGGAAGCCTACATTGTATGATAAGTTAGTATAAGTGATCAAAAAGTCTGTATAAATTTGAAAACTTAATAAATCACGGAATAATATAGATACAGCGGTAAAATTGACACGCATGCTTGGAATAACGTGGGGTTATATTAGGAAAAAAAAGAAAAGGAATAATTAGCATAACAAATTAAGACAAAAGCAAAGATGATGTCGTTTACAGGAAATGCTCAATATGTTCATCATTCCTCAACAGTAGCTGTAGTCGAGGAATAATGTTGTGAACAGCACTGTAAAGCATGTTCGGAGTTATGGAGAGGCATTGGCGCCGGATGTTGTTTTTCAACATCCGTAGATATGTCGGTCGATTACGATACACTTGCGACTTCAGGTAACCGCAAAGCCAGACTGTGGTCTGGTGATCTGGAAGGCCAAGCATGACAAAGTTGCGGCAAATCATCGAGAAACGACGCACGCAAGAGATCTTTCACGCCTCTAGAAATATGAGGTGGAGCGCCATCCTGCATAAAAATCGTACGTTCCAGCAGGTGTTTATCAGCCAGGCTGGGGATGATGCGATTCTGTAAGAAATCGGCGTACCTCTCACGCTAGCTGTTACAAAACCAGAATCACGCAGTTCCTCGAAGAAAAAAGGCCCGATAACGGTAGATGTGGTAAATTAAATCCCTTCCGTGACTTTCTCGTCGTGCAATGGAGTTTCCACGACAGTTCTAAGATTTTCGGTAGCCCAAATTCTGCAGTTGTGGGCGTTGACAGACCGTCAGAGCGTGAAATGAGCTTCGTCGGTCCACAACACGTTACTCAACCAATCGTCATCTTCCATACCGCAAATATCCTCCGCTTCAGTAAATCGCTAGGTAACAGTTCATGATGCCGATGGATTTTGTAAGGATAGCAGCGGAGGGTACGCCCAAGTGCCAACCAAACAGTAATGAAACAGTAATGTATGGAATGCTGGTGCGACGTGTGACTGCACGAGCGCTGACTTCCCCGTGCATAGACGAACCCGCTACAGTTTCCATTTCTTCCTGAACTGTCTCAGCACCATTACGCCTTGTGCTCGGTCGGCCACTATGGGTGTATCATCTAAACAAGCCGTGGCTTCGAACTTCGAAACATTCTCTCCACAGCTACATTTGTCAACGGACCTTGACCCATTCGAATCCCCTTCCTATGGCGATAGGATCGAACGCTGAACTAGCACATTCCCCATTACGATAATACAGCTTCACCAAAAGCGCCTTTTCAGGTAACGTCAACATGCTGCGACTGGTGGTGCATCTGATTCTCTCTCTCTCTCTCTCTCTCTCTCTCTCTCTTTTTTTATTTTAATTCCCTAATACAGGCAGGCTGGTAACAGCCGATGCTGCTGCTCTACAGCCAAGCGAATGGAAACAATGGACAAACAGAATATAAAATTAAAGGTGATTAAATGGCGCTTTTATAATTACAAGATGAAAATGTGGGAGAATGTTGAAGTACAACATGACAGTGGACAGAACATACATGGTTGTTAAAACAAGACATTGCCAAGGTGGCTAAAAACCACTCACTGCAGACGGCGAGACATAACACGACGGCGACATTGAGGTAAAAAGCATTGGAAACTGGTTTCCCACAGGCGTGTACGCCACGTTAAAAAACATTGGGCGACGAAACACTATACACACGAAGCACTGAACACTTAAAAACACTGGAACTGTACTGGCTTTGCAGGGGGAGGGGGGAGGACGGCGAGGGGGAAGGGGAAGGGGAAAGGAGGTGGGGGAGGGGAGAATGGCGGAAACAAGAAGGAACTCCCGGGGAGGTGGAGAAAGGAGGGGCTGAGCCAAGCTGGGGACGGGAGTGGGAGGGGAGGGGGAGGGAGGAGGGGGCGGCAGAATTCAGCTCCTTTTATACACGATTTTCATACGCAGTGACTGACGTTTTGCTGTTCAGCGCCATTTGTCGGACATTTTTTGAACTTTTTTTGTTCTAATAAAACCCCTTGTCATTTCAAGCATGTGTCAATTTTTACCTCTCTACCCACATTATTCTGTGATTTATTAAGTTTTCAAGTTTATACTGAGTTTTTGATCACCCGGTATATAAATTTTCGACCGGTCTCCACAGGTGCCAGTTAACTATACAGAGGAAAAAAGAAAGGTCGGCTTACAAATTGTCGGTGGGGCTTGTTTGTAGCCGTGGCGCCTTTAGCGCGGCCGGTTCAGAAAGAGGCAGCTGGGGGCAGCGAGCAACACGTGTGCTGGGGTGGGGGTGGGGCGGCCGGCGGGCCGGCTGGGTCTCGATCGATGGCCTCAGCCGCCGCCGCCGCCGCCGCCGACCCCAGCGTCCGCCGACACCGGAGGTCGTGCCTTGCCTTGCCTTCTATCAGCGAGGCAGCTCACCTTCTCTCTGACACGCCGGCTTTGGCGGATCCTTCTGTGTGTTCACTGGTTCAGTGAACCCCATGAAAAGCTCGTTGTGAAAAAAGTAAATCTATATCCATAAATGTGAATGTCTGTTCGGTGTACCTTTATCACGTCTGAACCACAAGATATAAAGAGCTAAAAATTTGTACAGTTACTAATGTCTATCCCGGAAAGGCTTTAGGCACGGTTTTACGGCGATCGGATAGCTATTTACCTACATATATTAATCTGAATGTCTTTTCGGTGTACGCTTAATCGCATCCGAACGACAAGACGCACATACTTAAATATCTATACAGCTACTAATTTATACCTGAGGAGGTTTTAGGCACGGTTTTAGAGCGATCTGATAGATATTTAGTAAATTGAAGAATATAACGCGAAATGCGGAACAATAATTACTGTTTGAAAATTGTATTTACTCTTTGAAAATGGTTTCATTTGTTGCTTGAGGGTTGATAATAAGTGGAGTATACTGGGATGGAAAGTTTTCGGTGTATATAAAATTCTACATGTGTGTGTGTGTTAATATTTCGCTCTGCAGCGAAAACAACAGAAAACAAACGAATGGTCTGTGTGTAATTGTTGTCCGAAGTCTCCCGTTGTACACCATAGCAGTTCCATGCCGATAGCTATAAGGGGCTGGAAGATATGATGGTTGAAAGTCTTCAACTTATAAAAAAATTCCGACTGAAGACCAGCGATGTCGTTTGCGACTCTATAGCGAGGGGGTTACATAGAGCGAATCTTGATGCCACAGACCATATCTTTGGTCTATGCGTGCTACAACGTCTTCAGGTCTTTAAGGATAAGCATACCGATAGATAGCTTATCATAATCAACCAACACGCAAGCGGAGCCGCGGGTTTAAGCTAGTAAATGAATAAAATAAAACATATTTTTAAACTATCATTATTCGTTTCCTTCTTCTATCAGATCAATTTATATGCATATTCAAAGTATTTCTATGGCACGAGAAACATTTTACGTCGCGGAGACAGCACATATACGAGTGGTGGCTCGTCCGCTTAATATAGGTGGCAGTGGCCGCAGCGTTGCAATACGCATGCGCGGCTGAGGTTCAAAGTCTCTTCTGAACCCCCCTGGAGGCAGCACATGGTCTATCCCGCGGCAGGGAGGGGCGAGGGAAACGTCGCTTTTTACATTGGCGTTGCAGCTGGTACAGAGGCCAGCTCCTGGCTGATCGGGCTCTGGCACTTACACACGATTCGTCACGAAGTAAAAGCAATGGAGCCACTGCGCGCCTCGCATTGCGCATCGGCAAATCCTCCATGAAAACAACATCCGCCCTTCATCAATGGATAAAAAAGCAGCCCTCGGTCGCAAATTAAAAATTGTTTATATATACATGTGGCGTCTGTTCGGAAAGAACAGACGTCACATTATGATCCTGCAGCTGTTATTACTTAATATTCATAGAATATATGACTTCAACTGCGATTGGGCAAAGCTGAAAATGTGTACCCAGCCGGGATTCGAACCCGGGTCTCCTGCTTTCTAGGCAGTTGCGCTGACCCCTACACCACTGGGGACACAGTGATCACCGCACCTGCAAGGACTACCCATGCACGCCTCCCTCAGATACAAATTCCCAGCTTCACCCTGCCCATAGTACTCAAACTCGTAGTTTAACTAATTCCCGTAAGAGTAAGGGCTTCAAACTTGCCCACCCCTCCCCACTAACTATAGGATCATTGCCCGTCACCGGCATATTATATATATACATGTGGCGTCTGTTCGGAAAGAACAGATCGCAGTTGAAGTCATATATTCTATGAATATTAAGTAATAACAGCTGCAGGATCAGAATGTGACGTCTGTTCTTTCCGAACAGACGCCACATGTATATATATATATATATATATATATATATATATATATATATATATATATATATATATATATATATATATATATAATATGCCGGTGACGGGCAATGATCCTATAGTTAGTGGGGAGGGGTGGGCAAGTTTGAAGCCCTTACTCTTACGGGAATTAGTTAAACTACGAGTTTGAGTACTATGGGCAGGGCGAAGCTGGGAATTTGTATCTGATGGGAGGCGTGCATGGGTAGTCCTTGCAGGTGCGGTGATCACTGTGTCCCCAGTGGTGTAGGGGTCAGCGCAACTGCCTAGAAAGCAGGAGACCCGGGTTCGAATCCCGGCTGGGTACACATTTTCAGCTTTGCCCAATCGCAGTTGAAGTCATATATTCTATGAATATTAAAAATTGTTTGACCTGGTTTCAGCAATGACTAAGGTTGCCTTCAACAGAAATTAAAAAAAAAAAAAAAAAAAAAAAAAAAAAAAAAAAAAAAAAAAAAAAAAAAAAAAAAAAAACATGTCGCATAGTAAAATATTCTACTCAGCTGTAAAGCTTACGTCACAATGTTTAAAAAGAAATTTTCAGAAAATGCTAGCCTCTGTGGGCTGCACGCCTGCATCATTGCAGCCCACAGTGCTAGCATTTTCTGAAAATTTCTTTTTAAACAGTGTGACGTAAGCTTTACAGCTGAGTAGTATATTTTATTATGTGACTTGTTTTATTTTATAATTTCTGATGAAGATAATCTTAGTAATTGCCAAAACCAGGTTAAACAATTTTTAATTTGCGACCGAGGGCTGCTTTTTTATCCATTGACGTTGTTAACGGTCGCTGACAATAACAGCTATGTTTAAAATTTTAATATCTGGCCTTCATATTTGTTTTTGTCGCATTGAAGATTCATCAGAAACACGTCATAGCTGGTAAGATATCTTGTAACTATAAATTAAGGACGCATCAACCGTAAAAGCCTTCAGAAGATCCGATAACGCATAACACAAGAAAAGCCGTATGGTTAATAGCATCGCTTTGCGCTGTTAAGGTGATGTATTCATGAGCGACTATAAGCAAATTTTTACCCAGTCTTCTTTTTAACAGATATGGGAACAAAAATTACTTTTCCATTATTACTTGCCATACTTTGGACGTTTTTGCAAATGTGTCGTGATTTTGAGGGTAATGACATTCATACTCTTCGTTGTAACAAATATTTAACTATTTTAAATGATGTGCGGCAGAGCAGCCTTTGCGCATGCGTAAGATTAGGAGAGGCTGGTGCTTACACTGTTACATGACCTGAAGGTAGCTTGTCTCTTCATCGCAACAAATTCATTTTGTTACAGCCTTTTAACACTGTAAGCAGTTACTACATCTACATCCATACTCCGCAAGCCACCCGACGCCGTGAGGCAGAAAGTACGTTGAGTAGCACTATCGGTTTTCTCTCCTATTCCAGTCTCATATTGTTTGCGGAAAGAAAGATGGTCGGTATGCCTCTTTCTGGGCTCTAATCTCTCTGATTTCATCCTCCTGATCACTTCGCGAGATATACGTAAGGGCGAGCAATATATTGCTAGACTCCTCGGTAAATGTATGTTCTCGAAACTTCTACAAAAGCCCGTACCGAGCGACAGAGCGCCTCTCCTGCAGAGTCTTCCACTGGAGTTTATCGATCATCTCCGTAACGCTTTCTCGATAACCAAATGATCCTGTAACGAAGCGCGCTGCTCTCCGTCGGATCGTCTCTACTTCCTCTATCAACCCCATCTCTTACGGATCCCACACCGGTGAGCAGTATCCGACCAGTGGGACAAGTGTACTGTAACCCACTTCCCTTGTTTTAGGGCTGAATTTCTTTACGATTCTTCCAATGAATCTAAGTCTGGCATCTCCTTTAACGACGACTAATTTTATATGATCGTTCCAGTTTAAATCACTCCTAATGGCTACCCCCAGATAATTTATGGAATTAACTGCTTCCATTTGCTGACCTGCTATAGTGTAGCTAAATGATAATGTATCTTTCTTTCTATGTATTCGTAGCACATTTCACTTGCTTACATTGAGATTTAATTGCCATTCCCTGCACCATCCGTGAATTCGATGCAGAT
Organism: Locusta migratoria; assembly: GCA_026315105.1. Taxonomy (NCBI): domain Eukaryota; kingdom Metazoa; phylum Arthropoda; class Insecta; order Orthoptera; family Acrididae; genus Locusta; species Locusta migratoria. Next base: position 271,605,621 of record CM048744.1, on the reverse strand, counting down.
CCTCCTCCATTTCAATACAATTTTCCATTGTTACGACCTCTCTATGTACTACAGCATCATCCGCAAAAGCCTCGGCGAACTTCCGATATATATATATATATATATATATATATATATATATATATATATATATATATATATATATATATATATATAACTTTCTGAGAAGCTATGAACATATGATTCATTTTCCAAAGAGTTACAGCACAAAGACATAATTTTTTAAATGGTACAATTGTTTTCTTGTCGTGCATTGGAATCGTTGAAACCAGCTTCGTCCAAATCAATTTAAGCTACATTCCTATCACTGGTAGTTTCGGAACTATAACCCTTCAAAGTTTCAGGGGCAGATACCACACGCTATACATAATACATGGGTGTGTGGTGGGTGATGGATGTTATGGCGGTGGGAAGTTGATTTACATGAGATGTTCAAATGTGTGTCCATGTTCCTCAATGCATAATTGTTTTCTTGTCGTGCATTGGAATCGTTGAAACCAGCTGCGTCCAAATCAATTTAAGCTACATTCCTATCACTGTTAGTTTCGGAGCTATAACCCTTCAAAGTTTCAGGGGCAGATACCACACGCTATACATAATACATGGGTGTGTGATAGATGTTATGGCGGTGGGAAGTTGATTTACATGAGATGTTCAAATGTGTGTCCATGTTCCTCAATGCATAATGCAATGCGCCGTCGACGCCGGCGTGACGCAGCGACATGTGTCCTCGATGCGCCGTTTTAGATCATCTGGGGATGTGGGCTCAGTGACAAACACGATCCTTTAGTTATCCCCACAAAGAGAAATGTACTGGTGTTAAATCGGGCGATCTTGCGGGCCATGAATGAGGACCATGGCGCCCCAACCATCTTCCTGTAAAGCTGTTGTTTAGTTCTTCCACAACAGCACGCTCAGAATGGGCTGGGTGACCATCGTGGCCGGCCGCGGTGGCCCAGGGGACTGAGGCGCTCCAGTCACGGCCACTACCGGTGGCGACTACGCCGGGTTCGAATCCCCCCCTCGGGCATGGATATTTGTGCCGTCCTTAGTGTTAGCTAGAAAGTTCAGGGACTGATGACCCGGTAGTTAAGTCCCATAAGCTATACAAACATTTGAACATTTGACCACCGTGCTGCATCCACATATGGACTCTCGTGTGTAGACACACATGTTCAAGGAGACCACCCCAACTGTCGGCCATAAAAGCGCGATATAACTCACCTGTCAGTGTACCTGTGAAGTAGTGTGGACCGATGATTTCATCCTCAAGGATTCCACACCACACGTTAATAGACCACCTACGTTGACGGTCGACAGGTCGTACCCACCAAGGATTGTCTGCGGCCCTGTAGTGCATGTTACGGCGATTGACTGCACCATAATTTGTGAACGTGGACTCATCAGAGAACATAACACTTTGTAAAGACTCCAGCGTGAAATTACGCATGGCCCACTCACAGAATGTCACTCTTGTACGGAAATCGTTCCCATGCAGCTCCTGGGTCAGTGACAGGCAGTACGGGTGAAACCTGTGGCCGTGTACTATACGCCACACAGATGTGAGACTGACACCAGCGACTGCAGCAACGGCTCGTAAGCTGACATGAGGATCGTGGTGCAGTGCAGCTAAAACAAACACCTCCGTCTCCTCACTTCTTGCACATCTTAGTCTGTTACTGCGGCGCATTACCAAGCTGCCTGTTTCCCGAAGTCGTTGTTCGGCACGTAAGAACGTAAAGGCTGCCGGGGCTCTTCGCCTGCCGCGGTGGAGTAGCCGAGCGGTCTAAAGCGTCTCGCTGCGGTGCGTGCGGTTGCTCGCCGTGGAGGTTCGAGTCCTCCCTGAGGCATGGGTGTGTGTGTTTTCCTTAGGTTAGTTTACCTATGTTGAAGTAATTTGTAAGCTACGGACTGATGATCACGCAGTTTGGTCCGATAGATTTACACACATTTGAATATTTTTTTGTTTTTTGGCTCTTCGCCTAGGATATCTCACGGCATACGCCTTGGCTGCTTCAGTGGCATCGTATCGGCACTCGCCGAGCATCAGCAACATGTCAACGTACTTGTTGTTCGTGTATGCCATCGTCATCCGATGTCAGTAACTGTGGTATATTGATCCCCGGTTGTTTGTGTGGCTCCAACTGTCGAGTATACGGCCGTGTGCGGCGACAGCGCATCGAGGAAGCTTCTCACTCCGTGACACCGGCGACGTTACAACTCGGCCGCACCACATTTAGAAGGCGCATTGAATTATGTGCAGCGTTTGTGGTATCTGCCCCTGAATCGTTGAAGGGTTGTAGCTCCCAAAGTGACAGTGATAGGAATGTAGTTTAAATTGTTTTGGACGCATCTGGTTTCAACGAATCCAATGCACTATAGAAAAAACTATTGTTCCATTTAAAAATTACATCTTTGTGTTGCAGCTCCTTGGAAAATGTTACAATAACCTATGTTCGTAGCTGCAAAGAAAGTGTAACATTTCTCATGTTGACCTACCGCATTAAGATTTCCCGTCACCTATTATTTTATAAGTTACAGAGGCAAACACACTTAGCGAAACACATAGCGACGGACGAACGACACTTCTCTCCGTTGAGAACGACATGCTGCATTCTGCTGTCTAGGAACTTCTCAAGCCAATTACACAATTGGTCTGATAGACAAACGCCTTGCGGAAGTCAAGAAACACGGCATCTACCTGAGAACCCGTATCTATGGCCCTCTGAGTCTCGCGGACGAATAGCGCTAGATGGATTTCATACAATCGCCTCTTTAGAAACCTATGCTGATTCCTACAGATCAGATTTCTAGTCTCCAGAAAAGTCATTATATTCGAACATAATACGTGTTTCAAAATTCTACAACTGACCGACGTCAGAGATATAGACCTATAGTTCTGCACATCTGTTCGACGCCCCTTCTTGGAAAGGGGATGACCTGCGCCATTTTCCAATCTTTTGGAACGCTACGTTCTTGTAGAGACCTACGGTACACCACTTCAAGATGGAGACAAGTTCCTTCGCGTACTCTGTCTAAAATCGAACTGATATCCCGTCTGGTAATGCGGCCTTTCGAGAGATTTTAATTGTTTTCCAATCCCTCTGTCAATTATATGGAAATAGACATTTAGTAATTCAGCATTTAGAGTGTCATCCTCTGTTTCAGTACCATTTTTGTCACAGAGTACTTGGACATTTTGTTTTGATCCACCTACCGATTTGACATAAGACCATAATTTCTTAGGATTTTCAGCCAAGTCAGTACATAGAAATTTACTTTCGAATTCGTTGAACGCCTCTCGGATAGCTCTCCTCACACTACATTTCACTTGGTTTAATTTTTGTCTACAAAGCTTTGGCTATGTTTATGTTTGCAGTGAAGTTCCCTTTGCTTCCGTAGGAGATTTCTAATTCGGTTGTTGTACCATGGTGGCACCTTTCCATCTTTTACGATCTTGCTTCGTACATACTCATCTAATGCATATTTACGATGGCTTTCAACTTTGTCCACTATTTCTCAAGACTATCTGTACTTGAGATAAAACTTATGTGTTAAGCCGTCAAGCACTCTGAAATCTCTTGGTCACTTTTTCCGAACAGAAAAATTTTCCCACATACTTTTATATTTCTATTTATGCCTAATATTATCGATGTTGTAACCGATTTATGATCGCTGATTCCCTGTACTGCGTTAACTGTTTCGAATACTTCGAATCTGTTTCTCAGCATAAGGTATATGTTGTCGCCACTAGTCGGTTCTCTGTTTAACTGCTCAAGGTAGTTTTCAGATAATGCACTTAAAGCAATTTCACTGGATTCTCGGCCCCTGACATCCGTCATAAACGTTTGAGTCTCCCATTCTATATCCGGTAAATTAAAATCTGATCCTAATAAGCTAACATGTTCGGAAAATATACGCAAAATAATTTTCAAATTTTTCTTCAGGTGTTCTGCCACAACAGCTGCTGAGCCAGGAGGCCTATATAAACATTCAATTACCATGTTCGAGCCTGCTTTTACCGTGACCTTCACCCAAATTATTTCACATTTTGAAACTTCGTCAATTTCCTTCGATAATAGTGCACTTTTGATCGCTATACATAAGCCTCCCCCTTCACTGTGCAGCCTATCTCTGCGGTATACAATCCAATCTGAGTTTAGAATCTCACTACTGTTTATACCTGGTTTCAGCCAAGTTTCCGTTCTTAGTACGATGTGGGCATTCTGACCGTTTATTGATGAGAGCAGTTCTGGGATCTTTCTATAGACGCTCCTGCGGTTAACTAATACTACTTTGATATTTTCATTCCCTGTTTTTTCTGGCTACTGCTACTTTTTCCAAGCTCAGGAATCGTCTTTTCGGGCCTACAGAGGGAATTCCAAAAAACCTCCATGTGCACTCCACACGTACTCCGCTACCCTTGTAGCTGCTTCCTGCGTGTAGTGCACGCCTGACCTATTCAAGGGTACTCTACATTTCTCCACCCGATAGCGGAGGTCGAGAAATTTGCAGCCCAGATCTCCGCAGAATCGTCAGCCTCCGGTTTAAGCCTTCCACTCGGCTCCAAACCAGAGGACCGCGATCGGTTCTGGGAACGACACTAAAAATAGCTCAGAATCCACTCTGCGAGGGAGGATTTCAGCCTTCACCAACTCCGCCAACCGCTTGTGTGAACTGAGGATGACCTCTGAACCCAGCTGGCAGGAGTCATTGGTGCCGACAGGAGTAACAATTCGGTCGGTGCACCAACGCTCTATCGCTGCCGGAAGGGCCTCCTCCACATCTGTGATGAAACCCCCCGGCAAGCAAACAGAGTGCACATTGGTCTTCTTCCCCGATCTTTCCGCTATTTCCCTAAGGGACTCCACCATCCGCCTAACATTGGAGCTCCCAATCACTAATAAACCCCTACCTCCATGTGCCTGCTCGGACCGTGCTGAAGGAGCGGCCACATGCTCACTCACAGGCAGAACGGGCGACGCCGCATGGCCAGCCTCCACATTGACCTTCCGCCCCGAGCGCCACTAACGCTGCTGAACCCGCCACATTCCTTTAGGAGAGGGTGCCTCAACCGCGTTCGGCATGCGCGAAGATGTCTCGACAGCAGGGTCTGTGGCTGAGGCATGTAACACAATTGTGGTGTCCCACACGCATCACCAGACACGCTGTTGCCGCAACACTTCGAGGCAGCTGGCTGAAGACGGCTGACCGCTGTCAACAGCACGCTCAGCTGTTCGAGAACAGCGCCCAGCTCCTCCTGTGTCCGTACGCAGCAGTCACGCATCCTATCCATCCTACGATTTCAGCAATTGCTTATCGAGAGTTAATTATCTTGTTACTAGCGCGAGTTTATAAAAATTTAACACTGCTCAGTCCACAAATAAATGATAATACTTCGCTCCTACCAATTGTAACTGCTGGTGCTTCTGACTCTGTTGCTGGCACCCAACGGTACTTATCAAATTCGCGAGAATAAACTATTAAAACTGTAACACAAACGATATCTGCTAAGAATGCGAGAATAAACCTCTTAAAACAGAAGCACTAACGAAAATGAAGAACTTGAATGGCAAATTACATTTCATACGAATTAAAGTATGATTCTTAACGCTGTTAACCATGTGACAGTGGCGGCAGCTAGCACTGGACTGTGCAAATTCATGTGTTCTTGGTGTTCATTATCAAAGAAATATGCACAATTTTCAGCATCGTTTAGAAACAAATTACTCAACTTTAAGCTTGGTAGAGAAGTGTGAAATAAAGAAGCTTGGTAGGTCGACTCCTCAGATCAAACAAGTGCAAACAAACAGAAGTAAGACATTCTGCAGATCTTTTAACGAAAATGTATCTACATAGTTGGCCAAATTGTCTCTTTTGACGCAATGATGCCGAACTGGGGGTGGGGGCCGGGGAAGGAGGAGGGGGGTTGGCGGCGGTGATACTATTAAGATCCAGTACTAAAACAAGTGAACCCGCAGTCATCTGAAGCACCAGCCGCCACTGCCTAATAATTTAAAAATCCTTCGTGAAATTAGCTGTCCTTCTAATCTGCATAACCTGCATAACTAGCTATTTTGATCACAAAACCCATTGTTAAACACAACAACTTCGCATCGTGAGTTCAAATGTTTGTAAAGCTTATGGAGTCTACAGTCCCTAAACTTACAAACTACTTTTGAACTAACTTATACTAAGTACAGCCAAACAGCCATGCGAGAGAGGGGATTCGAATCCCCGACGGGCAACGGCAACGAGCATCGGAACATAGAGCCTTAATGCGCTCGGCCGCTTCGCCGCGGCTTCGCATAGTGAGATCTGCTACCTAAGGATCCCCACAAGGTTCAGAGTACGATCCAGATCTCTAGATCTCTGTGATATAGGATCCATTGTTTAAATTTTATTACTCAGGACACTCTGAGAGATTTCAATGCTGCCATGTTACTTTCCAAGGACAACATAACCTTTTAAATGTTATTAGATTATTCGTAGGTTATCGATTTAATACCTTGTGGCGAAAGAGAAACATTATGTTACTTTGTTGTGTGAAGCCTGTAGCACGGTGGAAAAAGACACATTTAGTGCTAATGGCAACCGGTGGCGAGCATGAGGGTGGCTCTGTTATTGGGACGGTCAGCGGTTCCCGGAAGACACCTTACGGTCGAAGGCCACGGCAGGTAGGACTGAGGCGTGAGTCTTCCAAGTACTTTCGCAGACGTTAGCGCCATCTGGCTGGCGCCAGCGACGCTGGCGTCTTCTGGCCGAGAGCATCTGGAGCAATACGATATACCTCCACGTGCAGTGTACAGTGTTTAGTGAGTGGAGAACTGAGATGTCTGGCACCGAGTTGGCAAACTCCAGGGTGGAACCCGCTAGGACATTGTACGTCTCTGGCGGCAGGCTGGCGGTCGCTGAATTTATACAATAGCGAGGGAGTTTGGCCGTTTGCTGGGAACAACTTGCTGGCCGCATTTTCGAAGGTGCCTGAAGGCCATCCGCCGCTACTGTGCGAACGCTGGATGTAAGGGCAACGCCCAGCCAGTTGAAACACCCGAGAGCTGCACATTGGCTGCTGTTTTATAGAAAGGAGGTTCGGCTGTCCAACTACTGAACGCAACCAATGACTGGCCATACCTTGGCGCCTCGCTGTCGATAGGCGTTTCAATAGAGATAGGCGGAGCCTGGAGGTGTTGCAGAGAGTAGATGGAGATTTCAGAAGTAGTGAGAAGACTGGTGTTTTGGCAGCCGAGGAGAGCAGACGCTCCTCTTCTGATATCAGTTTATACTAGTTTTCAAGCAAGTGTACTTAGAGTTTCCGGTACAACTTTTAAAGTTGCTCCAAAAATTGCAATAATAGCGCTATTTGCAAGCTCAGATCAAGGTAAGCCTGTCTGATATTAGATGCTCCGATGCGCTATTTGCGATTGTCACAGTTCTGGTGTCATCCCTGCCTACAGTACATTTGTGTTTCACACGTAAATTGTCTGTAGTGCCACAACATAGCCGAACGAGTAGACACTGAGATCTGTCGGGGTCAAAGTTGGCTGATATTAGTTAAATATTGCTTCTCAAATAGAAAGCTGAATTATTTCCAGGTTCGTGACTTGCAGCTATCGACACTCGCAGCCGCCGCCCAGCCGTCGTGTTGCTTACATCGCCAGCCAGCACAGTTTGGTACAGTATCGCGTGCATTTGCTAGTGTTCCAAGGGGTATTCACGTTTTCGAATTATTGAAAACGTTAGGTAAACGCACAGAAATCTGGTATTCGAGTATTCTTGTCGATTACGCCACGGTTTCCAGTTAAATCTGGGTTGTCACAAGTGTTAAGAATCAAATAAAATTATCTTCGACTTACCAGTCACTTGTTGTAGGAGTGTATATTGTTTTGAAAATTCGTAAAATTGGATATGTATTGAGTTGAAAGCAGTGGCCGAGTGGTCTGCGGTGCGTCAGTCACGTCCTGCACGGCCAGTACGGTCGGGAGTTCGAATCCCCCCTCGGGCATGGATAATTGTGCCATCGTTAGTATTAGCTAGTTCATAAGTAGTTTGTAAGTTTAGGGACTGATGACCCCTTAGTTAAGTCCCATAAGCTCTAAAAACATTTGAACATTTGATAACTGTTGAACTGTATGTGAACTTTTGCTCTGACATTCAACGAATGGAAACAGATTTCTTTACTCAAAACATTCAAATTAGATAGCCCCCTCTACACAATTTTTGATGAGTTTTATTAATGGGATATTAGACGGTGTGTCAGCCACGCCTAACCTTTAATATCAAGTGAACAAACCATTTGCATACCCCATTTGCATATCATCCTTTCGCTCCCTTCCTTACCTTTATTTTGTACCACACCCACCATAAACAATACCTCACAACTCTCCCTTTATAACTTTTGCGGACGATCTCATTCTAATAAATGCAATTCTTATAAATGGAGGGAACAGTCCTATTGCCTCTGGGGACATCTGTATGTTAGACATGCATGTAATGGCGTCTTGGGTCACTTACAACAAACTTTGAATCAACGAAGAGGAATCAAAAGATATGGTTATTACCAGGAAAAGGAAATGTGCTTCATCGAAAGTCGTAATTTACCTGACTAACTAGGTGCTTCAACAAGCAGATTATTTAAATTATTATTTTTTTTCAATCTTCTCAAATATGCGATCCCCTTCCTAGTAAAATATTATGGCGACCCTCTACCAAATAAAATTATTATGGCACCCCCCCTCCCCTTCCTCACGACCTGTAACAAATCTATGGTATTTCAAGCGAAACAAATTTAATCATCTATCTTTTGCTTCAGATTTCTCTTAAATTGTTAGACGAATTTTAATGTGTATTTTTTGGAATGGTACAAATTATTCTATTTTTACATGATTTCTGACAGACGTATTTTGCTTAAAGACTGATCCGCATTTCAGACAAGACTCAGAAGCTAATTATGCTCATTAAGAAAGATGGCACTGTAGCTACAATTTTGTACAGAATAAAATATTTTTTCGAGTTTTTCGGAATTATTTATTGTATCAAGTTCTTTTACGACTCGTTTGGTAGCTGAAAACAGTATGCATACCTTGAGCTTATTCTTCAATAATACATTGTATTATAAAACACTCTGCCATCTAATCAATTACTAATGATTATTACACAAAGAACTCCCTAATTTTAAGATTAAATAAATTTCAATTTGACCATCGTTGGGTAGGAGCAACCGTAATCATAAATTTAAAAAGATGTTAAACAGCCAACAGGTTGCGTAAAAATTATTTTTAAGGCTCTTGACCTGGCTTCGTCATCGCTAAGGGCGACTTCATGTGCAGAAATAAAAAGTTTACATGAAAAAACAGGAAGTCAAAAATACATCTTACGAGCAAGTTTGCTCAGATTGGAAATGTTAAAAAATAACATTGTCCTTAAACATATAAAATAATAAGACTCACACACACCAGTCTGGTGTGAAGTACATGAATGAACTTATTTCCACATCGAGGGACCGCGACCATTAGCTGACTGGCTGAGGGGAGGGGGGAGCTAATCCAATGCCTCGTAGAGGCCAGCCAGTAGTCAGCTAGCGGTCGCAGCCTCTCGGTGTGATGTGACGTGACAGGGACTGTTTTGAGGCCTTGTCCTAGGAGGTGTTAGAGTGCCTCGCTTGCATGTCGCACACCACTGGCGCTGCAGCAGAGCACCTTTGCTTTTTCCCGTGCCGACCGATGCTTGCAAATAACCCCGTTAGACTGGCCTTGGTTAGGGAATATCGCAACAATGTGTACCCCAAACGGATACGTAGGGCTCGCTCCATTTCATGACCAATAACACCCACGAGGCAGTGGGGTAGGCCCCAACGGCCAGCCAGTCAGATAATGATCACGGCCTCTAAGTGTGGCGTGACACGGACTTGTAAGGCCTTGTGTCTGGGAGGTGGGGAAACACAGTACTTATATGACATTGTAGTATGGACTGTGTGACTGATTAATTATTTATTATATTCCACATATATAGTGGTTAAGTTCCGTCACACAAATTGAATTTTAATTTACAAAACGTAAGTAGTTTCAATGAACTCTGTCATCATTATCAAGCGTAAGCAAAAATTGCATTAAACAAAAACTGAGAAAATAACTAAATTATGAAAAGGTGTAGTAAATGTAGCCAGGCCATCTAGGAGTGTGACAGTGACTCCCAACTGTCTGCCATAGTCACACATGGTATCGCACCATTTTCAGCTATATATAATTCCATACCATGCCACAACAGCTTTATTTGCAATATGAATGGTATTTGGTTGTTGAGCTGCAATGTGATATGGCAGGCACAACCAATATTTTCAATGTGTACCATGTTCTGTATCCAAGTTGTCAAGTACCAGATGTGATTCCATTGGGAGCTGTCAACACACTAACTAGTGTGGCATGGATACAGTGACTGTTTGAGAAGCCTACCACTAGAGGGCATAGTTGTCTAGATGCTAAAATAACAACTGAAATAGCTGAAGTGTTTCAGTGGTACTTGACAACTTATATATAGAACAAGCTGCCATATCACATTGCAGCTCAACAACCAAATACCATTCATATTGCAAATACAGCTGTTGTGGCATGGTATGCAATTATATATAGCTGGAAATGGTGCGGTACCATGTGTTGGACAGACAGTTGGGAGTCACTGTCACACCCCTAGATAACCTGGCTACATTTACTACACTTTTTCACAATTTAATTATTTTCTCAGTTTGTGTTTAATGCAATTTTTTCTTTCGTTTGATAATGATGACAGCGTTCTTTGAAACTAGTTACGTTTTGTAAATTAAAATTCAATTTGTGTGACGTGGCTTAACCACTATATATGTGGAATATAAGAAACACAGTGGCAGTGGTTGAAGAGGAATGTGTTATCGCAGCGCTTAGCGAGGTGAGAGTCGTGTGTGAATTATTAAAATGAATAAAATAATAATAATAATAATAATGCCAATTTTTGTATATAGACAGAAAGAATAGTTTTATTCCGCTCCTTAATTTTCACTATTATCCAGAATTCTTTGTTTATTATTGTCATCACTATGAAGCCACTAATTTTCCCATACTTGCCACACAGTTTTTGGCATTCCCAATCCAATGTACAGCTTCCAACGAAGCAACAAATCTGCAGGGGCACTGAATTAAGATTTGTGCCACGGCCAGGATTCGAAGCTCCGGCTTACTAGGCAGGTGCTATACCACTAAGCCACCGTGACTTAATGGATCAACGACTGCACGGGTTTTCTTAAGGAACGTCACTCTCCACATCACAAGCTTTACTTCTGCCTCATGCTCCGCTATATAAATAGGTATCAACGTTGCCAAGGCTCTACAATAGCGGAATAGAAGCACAGCAATGGACGTTAATGGGAACGATCCTGCCTTGTATCTCCATGCCTCTCCTTCAGATTTATATCTTTGATACATGTAGAGACAAAATATGTCTGGGAAATTGATTTATTGCTTCATACTTAAACTTGATGTTGTTTCGTGTTGTTTATATTCGTAATTGAAAATACCTGTCCATAAACGTTGTCCAGAACATTGCAACAGCCTTCCGGGAAAGAGCATGGATCCTCGGGAATTACTGTCGACAGATGTCTTTTTAAAATCTAACTAAATCACCATTTTAATGGTAACAGCGGTCTATCAAATTTGAATCGCACTGCAGATTTATCATCTCAACTCGGAGACTTCATGGGAGCATCCTATGAGCGCACCGAAAAAGTCTTAAAAACTGTTGAGCGCAGGTTTAGTTAATTTATTTCTTCAAAGCTCCCTTCCAATTCTTTATGCAATGACTGTAGCGCTTCTGTGTACTCACTGTTGTCATCATGAGTACTTTAAGGATTTTAGAGAGGAAAAATTATCCCAATTTTCTTCTTAATTTGAAACTTTCCGTACGATCACATGGTATCGATTAATTTATATTTATCTTGCTACGATTTATTTAAATTATGTAAATAATCTATCAGAATAGCGATCCATTGCCCATCTTCCGATTCTGACAGTGGAGAAGCTGCATATCAGTCAACAGAGCTATTTCTTTTCTTCAAATCGAAAAAGTTGGATGGTAATTTTGAGCAGGCTAACCGTCGTTCTGCACAATAAATGTCTTTGTGAACATTCTAAATACTCTAAAAATCCGTTAAATTCTAGTTGATCTAGCTTTGCTTTCTACAAAATTCACAGTTTTTACAATGGCGATGAAGAAAGTTCGACAGGAACTTAGAAAGAAATGAAAGATTCACCGGCAAATCACTAAAAAATGCGGAAAGCATTAAACCTTGTTTTCATAAGATCCGACAACTTCTAATGATTAAAATCACAATATCTCTCAATTTTACAGCAATGTCAGCAGCTCAAGGGAAACTGAAAACCTAGTACCAACTGTTAAGAATAATTGAAGATTGAACGTTCACATGTAACAGAGATATCCAAACTGTTAACCATCCGCTTTCCGACTGCTGTAACTTACTGAAAGAGAGGCGTCATCTCTGAAAAAAAAAAATGACTAACAAAGGAGGAGGATGACCGTCAGTAAATTTGATTTGGTACATACATTCACTGCAGACTTTTACAACTTCTGTAATTCAATAAGACTTTCTGCTGCTTAAAACTCGTTTGATTTCCGTTTCTAGAGCGACGAATGCTGTATAGCCAAAAGTATTCTTTTGTAAATCATTCTGTCGTATTTACTGTGTTTGCAAAAATACCTGATGTAAGTGCCTGGATTGATCCTTCAAACATATAATACTACTATCTAATGGAGCATGTCAAATAAATATTATTATTATTATTAATGATGGGTCTAAACTTGCGGAAACCTTTCATACATAGCTGTTGTTGATGTAAAAGATAGTGTATTGACAAAATTGGGGGGACGTAGCTTCATGCACTTTTTTTCTATACGCCCTACGAACCATACACCTTCTCGATACATTGCAGCGAGTAACAACTACGTATTGTCGAAAACTTCTCTATAGCCAGCGAAATATCTTTTTCGGTTTCCGTACTTTACAAAGAAACAACATCCAACAGTCCCTCGGCAACAGTGAAATCTACTTCGACGCCTGTTACGAATAATGCAAGTTGAGCTAAGCTGTAAATATGATTGCTTTCATCGAGGGAAATCGAGTACTCTATTAAGTTACGTTTCAATTATCATGCAATTGCTACTTTAATTCCACACCAATGTGTTGCACTCGTCGAGACAGTGGATGTTCAGACTGCCTTAACTCCGCAAACAGGGCCACTACAGGCTGACATAGTACCTCTGAACACTTTACAGCACACTTACACATACTGGCCGCCCGTAAAAGTTCTTTCACGTCTTCGAATTTTTCTATAAAGAGAATGAATTTCCTGTTCGAGTCCAAGATCTCCAATTTCTTCAGTAAGAATTAAAAAACCTCCAAGATCACTAAAATTGTTTTTATTTGTGGCTACGTAGTACGGGCGTCTACTAGGTAGAGATTTCATTATTGACGCTGAACTTTACTTTACAAGTTCAGAGGTTTTTAGATCTGATGATTGTATATACCGAAACACCGCAATAAATAATTACAATTTTAAGATCTAGAAGGATTTTTGTTCTGTTTTCTACAGCTTAGATTACTGTCTTTTGCAACTGTAAATTAGTCTAATTGAGGCCAGACACGTTTCGGTTAATTTAATAGTATCTTCAGTGGTCAAATGTACAGGAAATATTCACTGTTTTACATTTTTGTGTTGATTTTACTAAATTCGATCATGCACAGTGAACTGAGCTCGCGCTGCAGGAGTAAGGAACTTTGTTTGAACTGTGTGTACACTTTATCCCTCTCCTTCGTCTACCGATTGAGTCTGCAAAGCTATACAGCAGACTGTCTGGATAGTTCAGGCACCTAATCTCAAAGTACGGCTCCTTACAGTATTACTATGATTTAACACATTGATTGGTCTTGAGCCCTGAATCATGATTCAACAGATTCAAACACGGGTAACGCGTTAATATTCGTAAGGAGTAGCATCAAGACAAGGGGCGGGAATCGAATGATCCGGTAGACAAGAGCAGTACATTAAGTCTAAGGGTATTTCCAGCGAGCAATCAGTTAATAGAAATTTAACAAACCTGAAATGGTAACAGTTAGGTAGCCTTTTAACCATATTTATTGATAATCAGATAGACACGGAACAAGGCAACAGTTAACAACATCAAAGTAAGAAAATTTTACAATTTATTTTGGCGTTCAGATCCTGACATTTGGCTCTGTAGTTAAATTTAATTACAAACAGCAAAATTTTAGATTCAAAACCTTAAGCCTACAACATCTCTTACGCATAAAGTATGACTTGAATCCATACTATACAGGATGTTTCAATAATTTGAGGCCTAGAAACCAATCACATGCAAAGTTTGCCGTACGCGCTACAATAGAACTGGATAGAGATATGTTAGCTTGATAACAGATTTATATCTAGCTAACAGGACGACATACAATGGGATTACCTTGCCCGAAATAAATTACAAGGCGATTCATAAAACATCAGATGACAGGGCAAAGTCTGGGTAAAATACAGCAATCCCTTTATATAGCCACTGGTGAAGCCAGACGCCAAATACGCTCAATAAGACAACTCGAATGACACATGGATTAATTTTCAAAGTTTAATTCCGGCTAAATTTCTAAACGCCTATTTGTCCATAAAAAGCATATTAGTTCTGGAACTCACATTCCCAATCAACTAATTGCTCACTATGCACCCGTAGAGGAACATCAGGTGACTGGCTAATTGCAACTAAATCTATAAATTCCAACCTAACAGACTGACCACAAAGTAATTGTTTGTTGTAAAATTAGCATCCCTTCCAAAATAATTGGCCAAAGGAGCCTTGTAATGGCACTTAATCTGAAGTGGTCACAAAAGCAGTGAAAATTCGGTTAAACCACGTACAGAAATATTAACAAAATCAACAGTCTTTCTGGCCACAAAGTAATTATTTATTGTTAAATTAGCATCCCTTCCTGTAACGGCACATTATCTGAACTGGTCACAACGTAGCTGGAATGTCTAAGTGATAAGACGCGAACAGATATATTTACGAATTGGCTAGAATTCCCGTACGACTAACACTGAATGACACTAAAGGCACAATGTAGGCTAGAAGCAAAGTGGAAGTCGAAACATTACTTGATAAACGTGCACAAGCCTATCACGTGCGTACATTTCTTTACACAAAAGAAGCACAGTAAATTTCCGATAAATAAGTGCCTACCACCGGTCAATTTGGGTGAACCGCTAACACAAAGCAGAAATAGCGAACAGTATTGCAATGAAGAGACTCACTCGAGATAAAGAAAATGTTCAAATGTTTGTAGAGCTTATGGGACTTAACTACCGGGTCATCAGTCCCTAAACTTACAAACTACTTATGAACTAGCTAACACTAAGGACGGCACAAATATCCATGCCCGAGGGGGAATTCGAATCCCCGACTGTAGTGGCAGTGCAGATCGTGACTGGCGCGCCGCAGTCCCCTAGGCCACCGCGGCCGGCCGAGATCAAACGAATATTAGTCTCCAACAAAAACCGTTTCACCTTTGTTCAGTAGCAAACATCTTAAACTAATTAATTACGTCAACCAAAATACTGATAAATTTGCAGAAACGTGAATTTCTTAAAGCGTGACAGCAGAGTTTGAACTGACAGGACTAATTATGATTAAAACCTCCATACTTCACCATAGTGGGACCGGCATCTGCAGCTCTCTCCCATCACGCCCGTGTCCTCGAAGGCCCCAGCATGGTCTCCCTCCGGAACTGTTGTCCCCACGCGAAACCGAATCTGGTTTTCGCGGTAAGTGTTTCTGGTGGCTGAGGGAAAAAATGTTCAAAGTTCTGTAAACTTAATTGGACCTAACTGTGTGGTCATTAGTTCCTAGCCTTACAAACTTCTTAAACTAACTTTCACTAACGACAACACATACACCCATACCAGAGGGAAGATTGGGACATCCAGTCCGTAGCATGAAGCCTTAGACGAATCGGCTATTCAGCGTGGCTGACACACTTCAATGTAATTCGTGCAACAGGACTGCACCCTTGCAAATGTTCAAATGTTCAAATGTTCAAATGTTCAAATGTTTGTACAGCTTATGGGACTTAACTACGGGGTCATCAGTCCCTAAACTTACAAACTACTTATGAACTACTTACCAACTAGGACGGCACAAATATCCATGCCCGAGGGGGGATTCGAACCCCCGACCGTAGTGGCCGTGCAGACCGTGACTGGAGCGCCTCAGTCCCCTCGGCCACCGCGGCCAGCTTGCACCCTTGCCTGTGCGTTGATTTCAATAACGACCAAACACGTCATCTAAGCGACTTCAACTTCTTGATAAGCTTTCACGTAAAATGATATTAATTTCTTTAAATAACCGTCACAGTTGCACAGAAGATTGATTTACTGAAACTTATTTTTGTCTGTCGGCCAGAAGCTCCTATGACAACATTACACGCATCCGCTGGCCACATTGAGCTTATGTGTAACAAGAAGGGCGTGGGAACGGCGTTTTAAATGAAGACAACGAACAACTTACAGCCAGGTTGCTATATTTGTTAGCAGCAGATTCGAACAATATGCGAATATTCCTGAATTTCGTGAACTCAGAATTCCAGAAGGGAATACGCCGTTATTCCACTACGAGAAGGAAGTGAGAAAATCGGCATTTCATGTTGACTGCAGAACTATAAAGGACATTCAAGATGGAGAAATGAGACCTCGTTGGATGTATCTAGCACACGTGTCCACGTCGCTCTATTAGCCAGTGAAACTGGAGAGGAAATACTGGACGTAGTATTACAAACCACTGTACCATTCACCACGCACCGTAACGATTACCTGCTGAGTGTGCATTTTGATGCAGAACATTTAAAATGTTAACTGCTGGCAATCTCTGTTTGCCGTACCTGCCACGTGATCGTCGTCCCAAAAGTTGGTACCACTTCTTCCTTTGTAGCTGTCAGCCGTGAAAGTAATTTTGAACGGAGTACTGGTAGTCGTTCAACAGCGAAAAAGTTAATAAGATTTCACAAGAAATGGTTTTGGGTGCACTTGCTGCTAGCTAATTTCCATTGCTATTCTTCATTATATCTAATGAGTCTATGTAATTGCAGGCATAAAGAAAAGTATTTTGCTTTTTGAAACTTCCTGGCAGATTAAAATTGTGTGCCGGGACCGGGACTCGAACCTCAGACCTTAGCCTTTCGCGGGCAAGCGCACTACCGACTGTGCTATCCCGACATGACTCACGATGCCACCTCAGAACTTTACTTCCGCCAGTACCTCGCCTCCTACTTTCCAAACTTCACAGAAGCTCTCCTGCGAACCACGCAAGACCATGCAAGACTTGCTTTTTAATAAATTCATCTGGTACGTAAAAGAAAAAAATGGGTAAAGTAAATTTTCGGAAGTAACCTTACACTTTACTGTACACTTTAATTGAGAAGTAATGAGAAAAAATCGATTTCGTGGCAGATTAATTGTAAAGCATTGACGTTCTGTCGATGGTAGCGGACTTACATTCTTGTTTTCCCATGATGAACAATATCCTCGAAAATATTATGTTTTAATTACTCTATCACGTGTACGTTGACATGATATTTAAGTCACAAACGAAGTAACGCGTTTGGCTTACCAAAAAGATTTTCTATCGCGCAAGTAGAGCGTGTAATAAATTGTCCATTAAAATGTTAAAACTGATAATGCGAAATGTATCTGTGATATCAAGTGAGAAATTACTCTCTGGTTCACTGGAAAAAAGGCATGTAAAAGAGAATACTAATTGGTTGTATGCAAATCGTTGAAAGCCGATAAATATAAGGAATTTTAATGCTGCATAATGAAATTGCTGAATGTGTAACATCAATGGAATAATTCCAGGTTTAATTTACAAATATTGCGCCCTGTGTTCGTGCAACCAAGGAAAAGACAGTCATATACGGTTGAAGGAAATTATGTATTTCACGCACAACTTTTTTATGATATAAACTTCCAAAGCTGTTATTTCGTGTACGTTCACGTAAATCATCTGACATTAGATTAATCTAATTAATTTGGTCTAATTCACATATTCGAACCTTTATGATATACACATCATATTAGTATTGTTTCGTTGACTACTACTATCGCATAAATGCTTGGGTGTGAGTACCATATCCTTCCCGGTGATGAACAGGCTCAAAATTGATGAATGCAACACTGTCATTCCTCTTGTTACAAATTCTGCATATTTAATAAGAAAATTTGTCAGACTGACGAATCAGAAAGTGTATCCTATCTTTTCTTAGCAGTCACTGCATCATTTTCTCACAACTGCCGAAAACTCACATGGCCTTCAAGTCTAATGGGGAACAATTTCGACGTCCATCACACGGTCACTTGGAGAATATTCGTGCACACAAGTGAGTTATGATTTATCACGCTCCCCCATATTCTGTTTCCTGATGCATTTTCACCATTGTCATTTCGCTTCTAACTGTAAAACACAAAATTAATAAAGTGTTCAAGTTTTTGTTAAGCGTATGGGACCTAACTACTTATGAACTACCTTATACTAAAGGCAACACAAACCGCCATGCCCGAGGGTTGGGAGGGGGGAATTTGAACCCCCGACGGGTAACTGCATCGCGCATCAGAGCATAGAGCCTCAATGCGCTCGGCCGCTCCACCGCGGCTGTGTGTTTTTGTTAGCATGTGTTTGAGTAGTTCATAAGTCTAGGCATGCATGATGATACCATTAGTTTGGTATCTTAGGTCAGGCATGGCCAACATTTCCGCCTGGGGGGGGGGGTGCGCGTCCGCCCCGCGGGCGTATTTTTTTTTTTTTTTTTTTTTTTTTGTGGTTTTAGGGCGCACAACTTCTATGGTCATTAGCGCCCAGCCAAGAACATAGATTCGCTATGATCTAAAAAAATGTAGACTGTCAGAACATCAACAATAGGCTAAAAACGAAAGATAAAAGACAATTAAAAGAGTTAAATATCCTTGGATAAGTTGGCCAAATTGATAAAACGCAAAACTCGAGCAGCTGCTCGTGTGTCATCAGCTAAAATTTCCTCCAGAGTAGACGGAAAGTGAAGGGCTACACGGAGATGATTAAAATTAACACAAGTCAGTAAAACATGTCGCACTGTCAGCAGTTCACCGCAGGAGCATAGCGGTGCAGGTTCGGCGGATAGCAAGTGACGGTGGCTGAAACGGCAATGACCGATCCGCAACCGAGCCAGGATGACCTCCTCCCGCCGAGAGGGGCGCGAGGATGTCCTCCAAGCGGTCGGGATCGGTTTGACAGTTCGCAATTTATTGTTGTACAGTGAAAGCCACACACTGTGCCATTGCGACACGATACTCCGGCGAAGAGCCCGTTTAACATCGTCCGATGGGACGCAAAAGGTAGCCATGCGAGGCAAAAGAGCTGCTGCCTTGGCTGCTGTATCGGCGGCCTCATTCCCGGGCACACCCACATGGCCAGGGACCCACAGGAAAGAAACGTGACAGCTGTCATCCGCCAGCAACTGGAGGGAGCGTTGGATCCGATACACGAGAGGATGGTTCGAGAAAGGGTCCTTAAGACTCTGCAGGGCACTAAGGGAGTCAGAACATATGGCATAGAAAGGTTGGCGGTGGCGGCAGGTATACAAAACGGCCTGGTGGAGGGCGAAAAGCTCAGCCGTGAAGTTTGAGCACCGGTCAGGGAGCTTGTATTGGAAACGGTTGTCCCCGACGACGAAGGCAGATCCGACACCGGCAGTGCTCTTGGAACCATCAGTGTAAATAAATACGGCATTATCGAACCGCGAACGGAGGTCGACAAGCCTCGAGCGGTATACCAAATCCGGAGTGCTCTCCTTGGGGAGCGAACTAAGTTCGAGGTGTGTGTGGACCTGGGCCTGATGCCACGGTGGCAATGGGCTTTCGCTCAACCGAAGGGTGGAAGGAAGGGTAAAATCGAGCCGTTGTAGCAGACGGCGAAACCGAACTCCCGGTGGAAGCAAGGCAATCGCAGACAACTGATATTGGCGATCGAGTGAGTCGTCAAAAAATAATCTGTAAGATGGATGGTTGGGCATCGACTGTAGGCGGCATGCATACCGACACAAGAGTATGTCACGTCGATTGGTCAAGGGTAATACAGCAGCCTCGGCATACAGACTTTCAACAGGGCTGGTATAAAATGCACCGGTCGCCAGACGTAATCCACGATGGTGGATAGAGTTGAGACGGCGGAGAATCGACGGCCGTGCTGAAGAGTATACAAGGCTTCCATAGTCGAGCTTCGACTGAACAATGGCCTGGTAAAGGTGAAGCAGGACGGTACGATCCGCTCCCCATGACGTGCCACTGAGGACACGAAGAACGTTAAGGGATCGGGCACAACGGGCAGCCAGGTAGGACACGTGCGTGGACCAGCAAAGTTTCCGATCCAACATGAGTCCCAAGAATTTTGTAGTCTCCACGAAAGGGAGAGCAACCGGGCCGAGACGTAGAGAAGGTGGAAGAAATTCCTTGTATCTCCAGAAATTGATACACACAGTTTTCTCAGTGGAGAATCGGAAGCCGTTTGCGATGCTCCAGGAATACAGACGGTCAAGACAGCGTTGGAGAGAACGCTCCAAGAGACACGTCCGCTGGGCGCTACAATAAATTGCGAAATCGTCAACAAAAAGAGATCCGGAGACGTCGGCTGGAAGGCAGTCCACGATCGGATTGATTGCAATGGCAAAGAGCGCCACACTCAAGACGGAGCCTTGTGGTACCCCATTCTCCTGGCAAAAGGTATCTGACAAAACAGAGCCCACCCGCACCCGGAACTTGCGATCCGCCAAAAACGCTTGAATGAAAATAGGAAGGCGGCCCCGAAGGCCCCATGTGTGCAATGTGCGGAGAATGCCCGCTCTCCAACAGGTATCGTATGCCTTCTCCAAGTCGAAGAACACGGCTACTGTTTGACGCTTCTTCAGAAAGTTGTTCATAATGAAGGTCGACAACGTAACGAGGTGGTCAGCAGCAGAGCGGTGTCGACGAAAACCGCATTGGATATTAGTCAGGAGGCGGCGAGATTCGAGGAGCCAGACCAACCGAGCGTTAACCATGCCTTCCATCACCTTACAGACGCAGCTCGTCAGAGAAATAGGACGATAACTGGAAGGAAGGTGTTTGTCCTTCCCTGGTTTGGGGATGGGGACAACAATGGCTTCACGCCAACTTGTGGGAACATGACCTTCAGTCCATATGCGGTTGTAGGTACTAAGAAGAAAGCACTTGCCTGCTGGAGAGAGGTTCTTCAGCATTTCAATGTGAATGGAATCGGGCCCGGGAGCAGAAGACCGGGACAGGGCGAGAGCACGATCTAGCTCCTGCATGGTGAAGGCGACGTTATAATTTTCCCGATTAAAAGAGCGGAAAGAAGGCGGCCGTGCCTCCTCTACCTGTTTGCGAGGGAGAAAGGCAGGGTGGTAATGGGCAGAGCTCGAAACCTCCGCAAAGAAACGACCCAATGCGTTTGAAACATCAGCTGGGTCCACGAGGACCGCGTTCTCCACGGTCAGGCCAGGAATCGGGGAGTGGACCTTGATGCCGGACAAACGGCGTAGGCCACCCCAGACAACCGTGGAGGGAGTAAAACGGTTAAAAGAACTAGTAAAAGCAGTCCAGCAAGCTTTCTTGCTGTCGTTTATGATACGACGGCACTGCGCTCTCATACGTTTGTAATGGACGCAATTCTCCAAAGTTGGGTGGCGGCGGAAGGTGCGTAAAGCACGGCGCCGGGCTCGAAGCGCGTCGCGGCAGGCTGCAGTCCACCAAGGGACCTGGACACGACGTGGAGAAGAGGATGTACGAGGTATGGAACGTTCAGCAGCAGTGAGGATAACCTCTGTGAGGTATTCGACCTGACTGTCACAGTTGGGAAAATTCTGATTGTGAAAAACAGCCATGGAAGAATAAAGCCCCCAGTTGGCTTTAGAAATGTTCCAACTGGTGGGACGTGGAGATGGGGAATGATGTAGGAAGTGGATGATACAAGGGAAATGGTCACTCGAGTACGTGTCAGAAAGGGCATACCACTCAAACCGACCGGCAAGCTGAGGAGTGCATATTGCGAGGTCTATATGGGAATAAGTGTGCGTTGTGTCAGAAAGGAAGGTCGGTGCACCGGTGTTGAGGCAGACAAGATCGAGGTGGTGGAGAATGTCCACCAAAAGGGAGCCTCTCGGACAAGGTGCCGGAGAGCCCCATAGGGGGTGGTGGGCATTAAAGTCGCCTACCAACACGAAAGGTGAAGGGAGCTGGTCAACAAGGTTTAGCACATCTGCCCTAGTAAGGGCAGATGACGATGGCGAATATATATTACAGAGGGAGAAGGTAAAGGTGGATAAGGTGATGCGGACGGCAACTGCCTGTAGGTGAGTGTGCAAGGAAATGGGATGGAAATAGACGTCGTCTCGAAGGAGCAGCAGAACCCCTCCATGGGCTGGGACACCTTCCACGGGTGGCAGGTCGAACCGCACAGAGGTGTAGTGTGGAAAGTCTGCACGATCACGTGGACGCAACTTAGTTTCCTGGAGGCAGACTAGAAGCGGGCAGTGCAATCGAAGGAGTAGTTTTAACTCCTCCCGATTAGAACGAAAGCCGCGAATGTTCCATTGAAGGAGCGCCATGATAAAAATGAGAGAAGAAATAAGGATAAAAACCAAGTAGCGAGCGGGGTCACCTCGACGGCCGCTGAGGACCGGATTTCGAGGGAGCACTGCTATCGCTGTCTGGGGGCAAAGGGTCATGTTCCATTGGATCGCCCGACGCGCCTGCCACCTCCCTGAGTTGATCAGGAGGGGCAGTTTCCACCGCCGGTAAAGGGCCGGGCGCCCGGCAAACGGAGCGTCCCGGCGAAACAGAAGACGGCCGAGGCCGGCAACTGTTGGACGGCGCGACAGATGGGTCACGCCTCGGCGGGGAAGGAGAGGAACTCTTTTTCTTGTCAGCCCTTCTGGAAGAGTGACGGCGGGAAGAGGCAGTTGACGGTTGGGAAGCCTGAGAACGCAGAAAATCCTCACGGACGGGTTCCTTCTTCAAGGGCCGGGCATCTTGTTTAGGTGCCCGCGGTTTACTAGAGTTGGACGAAGACTGTACCCTAGAAGCAGCAGGAGGAAGCGGGGACGTGGAACGGGCAATCTTCGGGCTGGCGGATCGCACAACTGTGTCAGCGAAAGTCAAGTCACATGTCTGGGTACTGGAATCCTTGGTAGGTCGAGTTGAGGTGAGTACCTTACTTTATGTACCCGCTGGGAGGACAGTGGGCTTTCGACTCGCCAACAATTTTCGAGCGGCAGATGTTGATACCTTCTCCGTAACCCGAATTTGCTGGATTACCTTCTCATCTTTGTATACAGGGCAGTCGCGAGAGGAAGCCGCATGGTCACCGTTGCAGTTTAGGCAGTGAGGGGACGGAGGTGGGCAATCCCCCTCATGGGCGTCCCTACCACAAGTGACACACTTTGCTGCATTTGGGCAATGTTCACGGGTATGGTTGTACCTGTGGCACTGAAAACAGCGCGTTGGGTTAGGTACATAAGGTCGGACGGAGATGACTTCATACCCTGCTTTGACCTTCGACGGGAGGTCAACTCTGTCGAACGTCAAAAACACAGTACGAGTCGGTGTCAGATGGTTATCGACCTTTTTCATGACCCTGTGGACGGCTGTCACACCCTGATCGGACATATACGATTGGATGTCTTCATCAGACAACCCGTCAAGGGATCTCGTGAAGACTACCCCCCGTGACGAGTTGAGCGTGCGGTGCGCTTCGACCTTAACTGGAAAAGTGTGCAACAACGTAGTGCGTATCAGTTTTTGGGCTTGGAAGGCACTTTCCACTTCCAGCAACAATGTGCCATTGCGCTGACGTGAACAGGTTTTAACAGGGCCAGCAATTGCATCTACACCTTTCTGTATAACGAAAGGATTGACAGAATTGAAATCCTTTCCGTCGGTGCGAGAGACAACCAGATATTTAGGAACATTAGGCAGAGTCTTTTTAGGCTGAGGCGAGTCTAACTTACGTTTGTGGGTCAACGTCATGAAAGAAGATAAGGAGGAAGTCATCGCGGAAGTGTCCCCCGTGATTACCGGCGTCTCCGATGGCGCGCTCCTTCCTAGTGGGGGCCCTCTCCGAGGGCTTACCCGCCTTAGGTGATTGTTCACACCTCAGGTCACACCTCCCGAGAACTGACGGAGGGACCAATCGGCACGTTCGGAAGGTACCAGCTCGGGTAATCACCCCTCCCTGGGCCTGGCCTTTACCAGGGGGTACGTACGTGCCTTACATGTCTACCCGGGGCGGGGAATTACGCGTTACCCCGTCACCTGCTACGCACGATAATGCGTGGGTCGGCCTTCAGACACGCACAGGGAGGAAAGAAGAAGAGGATAGGAAAGGAAAAGGAAGAAGGAAAGAAAAGAAGTGTCTCAAACGCCGAGGCGGAGACTAATGAGGAGAAGAAGGCTAGGAGAGTACAAGGAGAGAAAGACAGAAAACGAAGGGGAAGAAAGGAAGGAACGAAGGAAGAAAAAGCACAACAAGAACCACCGTATCTCACGAAATATGCCCGTCTCCGGGCGAAGGCATAAACCGGGAGGGAAAGTGAAGCAGCCTGGGGCAGAAGAAAGGCTGCTCCGGCTCGGGGCCCCGTGCGCGCCACACACGTACCCACAAAAGAACTGTGGGCCCCCTGGGGGGCCCGCGGGCGTAGTACACTGTAGTTCACCGCCACGGCCGCAACCGTGTGTCGCTAGTGTCGATAACGGAGCGAGAAAGATAGCTGCGGAAAGAGTGAGACCGCACAGAACTGCTCTGCGGTGGTGTGTACCGCGGTCAAATCGAACGCAAATGAAGTAACAGAGGAAGGGCAGCTCTGTTATGTGGTCGAAGAACGGTAAAACAAGCAAACAATTTACTGTTGAGGTAAAAATTAGTGTTTGTATCGAAGACTCACTAGGCGAAGCTTTAGGAACTATCCAAAACACAAATCGAGGAAAAACGTAGCAGTATTGTGACCCAAATTTGATTCTATTAGTATTGTACATGCACACTCGTTATATACAAGGTGTTACAAAAAGGTACGGCCAAACTTTCAGGAAACATTCCTCACACACGTAGAAAGAAAATATATTATGTGGATATGTGTCCGGAAACACTTAATTTCCATGTTATAGGTCATTTTAGTATTTGCGGATGAGGCATCATTCCAACGTGATCAAATTGTAAATTTTCACAATCAACATGTGTGGGCTGACGAGAATCCGCACGCAATTGTGCAATCACGTCATCAACACAGATTTTCTGTGAACGTTTGGGCAGGAATAGTTGGTGATGTCTTGATTGGGCCTCATGTTCTTCTACCTACGCTCAATGGAGCACGTTATCATGGTTTCATACGCGATACTCTACCTGTGCTGCTAGAACATGTGCCTTTACAAGTACGACACAACATGTGGTCGATGCTGCACATTTCAGTCGAGGTGTTCGTACGCTTCTCAACAACAGATTCGGTGACCGATGGATTGGTAGAGGCGGATCAATTCCATGGCCTCCACGCTCTCCTGACCTCAACCACCTTGAATTTCATTTATGGGGGCATTTGAAAGCTCTTGTCTACGCAACCCCGGTACCAAATGTAGAGACTCTTCGTGCTCGTATTGTGGACGGCTGTGATACAATACGCCATTCTTCAGGGCTGCAGCAGCGCATCAGGGATTCCATGCTATAAAGGGTGGATGCATGTATCCTCGCTAACGGAGGACAGTTTCAACATTTCCTGTAACAAAGTGTTTGAAGTCACGATGGTACGTTCTGTTGCTGTGTGTCCATTCCATGATTACTGTGATTTGAAGAGAAGTAATAAAATGAGCTCTGACATGGATATTAAGCGTTTCAGGACACATGTCCACATAACATACTTTCTTTCTTTGTGTGTGTGGAATGTTTCATGAAAGTTTGGCCGTACCTTTTTGTAACACCCTGTATACAGTAGGCTTGTTCAAAATGTTCAAATGTTTGTAGAGCTTATGGGACTTAAATACTTGGTCATCAGTCCCTAAACTTACAAACTACTTATGAAGAACGGCACAAATATCCATGCCCGAGGGGGGGATTCGAACCCCCGACCGTAGTGGCTGTGAAGACTGTGTCTGACGCGCCGCAGAATGCTCGGCCACCGCGGTCGACGCATGTTCTGAAAGATATAAGTTTTTTAAATGAACTAGTATCATAAACATGCTGCTTTAAAAATAATTTTATGTAAGGGGTATACGGTATCATTATTACAAATAATTTTTTTAACGGAAATAAAAAACTAACAAAAATAGTTAGCCGCATTTTGCCCAAGTTCCTCTGAAAAGTTGCTAGTTCACTTCAGGCGCGAGCCGTTTTGACGGGCGCACTACTTCCAAACCACTGCAATGCCTGCAGCATGTGTGGGAATGAGACGGCTATATTCCAAACTCTGAAACGGAAAACGAAAGAAAGCATTTTTGCATCACAATGAGGCTACTAATCGGAGATGGCAATGTCGTAGAGTACTTTTATAATCCTGATTTTAGCACTAATGTATATATAATACATGAAAATCGAAACGTAACTGCTCGCCACTCTGCCTCACACGCCGCTGCGCACAGTACGCGCTACAGGGTGCATGTATCCGCAGGGCGGTGTTTGCCCACGACTGTCTTAGGTAAAAATAAAAGAATAAAAAAAGGGGGTGCAGAAATAGCATGGATGTAAAACTTTTACGTACAGTAGGAAAACCTGCAGAGTAGGAAAACCTGCAGAACATTGACCAACAGGTTCTGTACAGAAGTGACGAAGTGTTTGGAGTATTGCTGCCCACTGTGGGATCCTTATCAGGTGAGTTTGACGGAGGATATCGAAAGAGTCCAAAGAAGGGCAGCTCGTTTTATACTGTCACGATACGGGGAAGACAGCGTTACGGAAGTGATACAGGATCTGGGATGGGAATCATTGCAATAACGGCGATTATCGCTGCGGCGTGGGCTACTTACGAAACAACAATCGCCAACATTCTCCTCCGAATTCGAAAATATAGACTCCTACTTACATATGTAGAATTAATCATCAGAAAAAAAAAAAAAAAAAAAAAAAACGAGAAATCAGAGCTGGAACGGAGAGAATCAGGTGTTCTTTTTTCCGGTGCGCTATTCGAGAATGGAATGGGAGTTAAATACTATAAAGGTGGTTCGATGAACCCACTGCCTCTCACATAAATATGATTCCAGAGTATCCCATTTTAAAATTTTTACACACACCCTTAGAACCACATTTTATATGTGTTTCGTAAGTAAAAGTTATACATCACCTTATTGTCTCAGTCGTTCAGTGGTAGATCTAGTAGTTTTAGCAGCTCGCCTGCCTAAATATACATAATGAAAGCATCAGGACGACGGGTTCTAAGCTATATAACCATAAAATGTGACCATTTTGATTAACCAAGTTATTTATTGAAGTATTAACACACACAAAGAATATTCATACTGACAGACAAATGACTTGGACTGTAGTAAGACAATGACTGAGTATCAACTAACTGTGTTCGCGCCAATTCGCGCTTATAAATACATTATAAGCTTTCTAGAACACGGAAATACTTACATACAGTTTTATGAAATGTGTAGATTTAGTAAAGAACAATTTTTGATGAAATAAATTTGGATAAAATTATTACAGTTATATTAAAAGCATTTTCGTGACAAAACAAAACACATAATGTGAACATATGTATGTTATGATAACAGCAGTGCAGAAGTTTGTTTATGATTTTTATGTCTCCGAATTTACAATAAAAGATTGGGATAAAAGTAAGTAATTTATAATGTTATGCTTAGTACAATTGAATATGTGTCTGAAAATGTTAGTGACGCAATTTGTGTTAAAATTACAAAGTTGCGTAGTAATAATGTTACCTTTTTCTTTATAAACAGAATTATTTCATCAAAGTCCAATGAAATACCTTGCTGATACAATGAAACAGTTTTGTTGGGTATTATAATTTTTTATGAATAATTCTGTGACTATGCATAAAGAAAGGTTTAGTTATGATAGGTATCGAACGATTCATTAATCCAAACAAACGGAAGTTTGTAGGGGATATACATTACACCATGTAGATGAAGATGTAGATGTAAATTAATGAGAAATCAATTTTACATGACCATCAGGTGGTAGTAAGCCAGAAATTACGAATTATAGAAAGGGAGAAGTTAAAATTATCATTAAACTAGTCGACCCGGCAATGCTTCGCAATTTCTAATATCTATCTACTCCTGCTTTGAACGTCAAATGTGCAAAATTTTATCTCAATCGTACGAATGATATTGATATCACAAGGGAAAGAGCTTTTAGTTTTCCACAAATTTTCCTATTTTCTGGACGACTATTGCAAACGTTTACTTCACTCAAACATTCTTCTCGTTTTGAACGTCGAATGTGCAAAGTTTCATCGCAATCAGAAGAATGTTATTGATATTTCATGGAAAAATCTCTTTGTGTTTTTCTCAATTTTCCAATTTTCCCGGAAACTTATCCAAATTTTTATTTCATAATAACATTACTCTTGGCATTAATGTCAAATATGCAAAATGTTATCGCAATCAATTATATTGATATCCCGTTGGGAAAAGCTATTTCAATTTTTCGCGAATTTTCAAATTTTCCTGGTAACTTTCCCAAAGTTTTAGTTCGTAAGAACGTTCATCTTCCGTTGAACATCAAATGATCAAAATTTTATCGCCATCGAATGAACGGTTGTCAACTTACAGTGTTGAGTACATTTAGAAACACATTGAAAAAGGAACTTGGTTCGAATTATGCCAGTTTCATTTTTAACTGTCCTTTTTCAAGACCTTAATGAACAAAACAAAAAAGAATTACCCCTCTCCGTTGTGCGAATAGTCAGTTACAGTGCTGAAAACACATTGAAAAACGCACTTTCAGTTTTCGTTTTTCCAATTTTCCGGTAGATTTTCCAAAAAATTTGTTTTATACAAACCTTGTCCTGTCAAGCCGTACTCAAGTGATGCTCATGCAACCATGAGGCAATTGACTTTTACTCATATAAAAAAATCGCTTTAGGTTTTTCCTAAATTTTCCTACTTTCCCGGCGAATTTTTATTTGATGCGAACCTTCTTCTTGGTGTCAACATGAAATGTACAAAATGTTATCGCAATTGGACGAACGTTATTGATAGCTCATTGCAAAAAGCTATTTTGGTTTTTTACCGATTTTCCTCTTTTCCGGACAACTTTTTCAGATTTTATCAGCGTTTAAATCTTTCCTGGACTTACACGAATATTTCAAGACTGAAATTAGCCAA
Organism: Locusta migratoria; assembly: GCA_026315105.1. Lineage (NCBI taxonomy): Eukaryota > Metazoa > Arthropoda > Insecta > Orthoptera > Acrididae > Locusta > Locusta migratoria. The sequence goes on along the minus strand of CM048744.1, from coordinate 271,576,165 downwards.
ATCGGTTAAGCCGTTCTCGAGTTTTAGCGAGACTAACGAACAGCTAATCATTTATATAGACTACATTTAGAATTTCCTTATCCATCCCTGTGGGAGAGAGAGGTAATTTTACAGAGATGTTACGGAATTACTTGACTCGTACGTTAAGTCACGTCCCGGTTTGGCATTTCAAGCGAAGGGTTGGTGTGTTCCCACCACTTCAAAGAGCACGCGTGTTATCAGAGCATCAGAGAACAGAGCGGTTAGAGTTGTGCTTGAAAGACACCGTGCCGGAAACTGAAGACAGCGCGCGTGGCGCGGTGGGCGGCAGACTGCCAAAACACTGTGCGTGAGGGAGGCGGCACGGTGGGCGCGCTGTGTGCCTTCTGGAGCCATTGAATCTTGAAGAGCGCTGGGAACTGCCCAGTGCAAGCACCGAATTCTCTCGATTTTTCTACAACGTTTGGCTCATTTGAATGTAGCTCATGTATCTGTCAGAGTTGAAGGGCACGAAAGGGATGCAGTGGGTTATTCAGTTTGTACATTGAGCAGGCTATAAAGGAAAGCAAAGAGAAATTTAGATAAGGAATTCAAATTAAGGGAGAAGAATTAAAAACATTGCGATTTGCCGCCGACATAGTAATTCTGTCAGAGACAGCAAAGGATCTGGAACAGCAGTTAAACGGAATGGACAGTGTGCTAAAAGGTGCATATAAGATGAACATTAACAAGAGCAAAAGTATGGTAATGGAGTGCAGTCTAAGAAAATCAGGCGATGCTGAAAGAAATAGAGTAGGTAACGAAACAATAAAGGAGATAGATGAGTTTTGTTACTGGGCAGTAAAATAACAAATGATGGTCGCAGTACAGAGGATATAAAATGCAGATTAGCAATGGGTAGAAAAGCGTTCTTGAAAAAGAAAATTTTTTAACATCGAATATTGATTTAAGCCTAATGAAGTCCTTTCTGAAGCCATTTGTGTGGAGTGTTGCCTTGTATGGTAGTGAAACATGGACGATAAACAGTGCGAACAGGAAGAGGATTGAGGCTTTTGAAATGTGGTTCTACAGAAGAATGCTGAGGATTCGGTGGGTGGATCACGTAACAAATGAGGAGGTACTGAACAATTGTTTGAATTTTCATGTGGTCAGTCTTATTCAGTTATAGTCCAAGTATTCCAAAGTTGTAAATATGTAGAGAAATCTATGACAGTTTCTCATGGCTTCCTCTCTACAGGGATTCACATATACCCGTTTGGAGAAGCTCAGAAACAATTACATATTAATTAAATTCAGAGCCTGGATGCCATATGTTCAACTGTTGGCTTTACGATGATGAAGGATGAAAGAAGTGTGTCCACAGCTGAATACAGGGCAATCAGGCTCTAAATTCTCTGGTTTTCTGTTTAATGTGATTCAATCATTGTAATATTTTTGTGATCATAGGTATTTGAAAATGACGCCATGGTGCGCAGAAACTAATAGTGCATTAGTAGTCAGATGGAAGTATATTAAAAAGTTCTCTCTCTCTCTCTCTCTCTCTCTCTCTCTCTCTCTCTAGGAAGCGACTATGTCTTTGGAACGTAGTTTGTGTGTTTCCTATAACAGTTATGTGTGTCAGTGACTCTATTGTGTTTCTCAGTGTGAGTGTGAGTGTGTGAGTGAGCGAGTGTGTGTGTGTGTGTGTGTGTGTGTGTGTGTGTGTGTGTGTGTTTGAAAATTAGTCTCACAAAGCCATTAAGGACATGTTCATCCTCCTGACCCTTGTGAACCTCCACCCCCCACTCCCCCACCCCCCACCCCAGAAGAAAATTCTGTATCCGCCACTGGTGAAAACGGTACTAAGTTTTTTACAGGTCTAAAATGTTTTACTTTCTATATAGAAAGACCTAGACTATGTAAGAAAACAGGTGAAAATATTTTGTATTTCTTTAAAATGCAGGTATTACTCGGCAAAGCCAAGTGGTAATCTCGCGATGGTGGCAGCGCCGTCGTGTTTATGTTTGTTTGTATAGCTTATGTGACTTAACTATGGGGTCATCAGTCCCTGAACTTACAAACTACTTATGAACTGGCTAATGCTAAGGACGGCACAAATATCCATGCCCGAGGGGGGATTCGAACCCCCGACCGTAGTGGCCGTGCAGACCGTGACTGGAGCGCCTCAGTCCCCTCGGCCACCGCGGCCGGCTCGTGTTTATGCCTAAGAAACAGAGGGGGTAGCAGTACGGCGTACATGCACGCTCCAGTTTTCTAGTAACTGTGCCGCTGCTAGCCTGTTATACGCAACGCGATTACTCATGGCTAAGTCTGATTTGGAAATTCGAATGCAATGTTTGATACTGTGGTTAGATGTTAAGCCTGCATCGATTTTACTAAACCTTTCAATGGCGGTTTTTCGAGTGTTTTATTCTTCTCGCATTACGAAACAAATTGCGAAGTAATCATTGGTTGAAGATTACTGCTGTCAAGCATGTCCAACACCTACAATGGCTAAAAGTATTCCGAGTGGATAAAGACGTGGCGAGTACTCAGAAGGGGTAAAGACAAAGCTAGTAATCAAAACAAAGTATTTCTTCCAATGAACAACATTGAACATCAATTCCAATTAAAAACAATATGCTAGAATACTGATTCTACAATATATTCCTGACAGCAGTATCTTACCTCAGCTGTTCATGGACCTTCGCTGGTAGTATCTGTAGAACTACCACCCATGCTTATCTCGTCTTCCTCAGCTCTGTCGTCGATTCGTCGTCTGCCGATTCAATCAATCACGATAATAATTCGTCAATTGAATCCGGCCCGACTGATATTTCTTTCTTTCTTATTCTTCGCCCATCAGAGCATTTCTTCTCTAATACACCTGGCACACTTTTTCTACGTAACATACAGACTTTCTGAAATCTATTTTCACAGCAGCAAAAGTATTAGCTGTAATTTTTTTCAGCTCCGTGAGCGAAACGCGTGAGATACTTTGTGTACGGATTTTAATTTTTTAAATATTCCAGATTCATTCGATGGGATTCAAGTCTGGATGGTATGGAGGGAGTCGGAGGGTACAAAAACATCCTCGTGCAAACTTTTGTCAAAACAATAAAAAGGACATGCTCCTTAACTAGCGCCAAAACTTCGGCTTTCCGTAAGTCGGAGACGTATGTTGTTGATCAGCCAAGATTGTATTTCACTTTTTGGGGAGCTAGAGGAAGGCGATTTAGTCTCTTGTTCATTGTGATACGTATCAAAAACAACAGTACTTCTTGGAGGTAAGCCTGGCGTAAGTTGAGTTTTAACGTATTTTTGAAAGTTTTTGCTATCTATTTCTGAGTGATAGTCGGACGTTTTGGTTTTTGAATCATATATGAGAAGTGCACCCGGAATGAAACACATGTCTCCGCCTGCATGACCAACAATTAAACGGTGGCTGACAATTTAGTTAACAACAATTGTGTGCCGGAACCGGGACTCGAACCTGGGACCTTTGCCTTTCGCGGGCAAGCGCTCTACCACTGAGCTACCCCGACACGACTCACGATGCCGCCCCACAACCTTACTTCCGCCAGTACCTCGCCTCCTACTTTCCAAACTTCACAGAAGTTCTCCTGCGAAACTTGCAAGACTAGCACTCCTGGAAGAAAGGATATGGTGGAGACATGGCTTAGCCACAGCCTAGGGGATGTTTCCAGAATGAAACTTTCACTCTGCAGCGGAGTGTGCGCTGATATGAAACTTCCTGGCAGATTAAAATTGTGTGCCGGAACCGGGACTCGAACCTGGGACCTTTGCCTTTCGCGGGCAAGTTTAGTGACTGATGATCCCGCAGTTAAGTCCCATAAGGTACGCAAATTTTTTTTTATAAGACCATACAGTATTCAGAAAGAAATGTACGATACTGGCTGTCTTCCATAATATTTCGTGCCATTTCATTTTACAGTTCCGTTATATAAAGCTATATTGGAACAATTTCATTGTACACCTTTAGCTAGACAGTCCACGGGGGAAATTTAACTTGTAATCCAGACGAGTTTAGCTGATTTGGGCCGCGTGCCATTGTCGTGATTGATCAAAGGGTAGCATGATTTGAAGGATGTAATTCGGTTTGCATCGAGTTACGCTCCGCTGTGGGCGAATTGTCCTCTATTGTACCAGCAGTAGGCTCGTAAACAGATTCCTTATTGACATAGAACACTCTGAATGCACTGAAGTTTCCTGTTTTAAAATTTCAAAGTGCTCATTGCTGATAAGATTAGATTAAACACGGAAGAAATTAAAAGTTAGTCCCTTCACAATGTGAAACTTATAATGTTCCAGCCTGGCTGTTAATTTTTGAGATTAACATATTTACAGAAGGGAGAGGTTTGAAGTTAGAAGCTATGAAAGATCCCAATCAGTAAATTACGGAAAAAATTGGAAAAATTATTACATGCATTTAAATGAAATGGCAAGCTAATTAAAGGTGGAGTGTTTTGCAGGCAGAACATTACAAAAAGAATCGACGAGCGGTTACCTTTAACAAGAGATCCATCGGTGGTTGAAATTTGGCTGTAAATGAAATTTTCATAACATGATAACCACTCGCCGAACAGTGGATGGCAGTTCGTCAATATCAAACTACGACTCGTGTAGCAAACCGTAAAGTAGGATAAGTGACATGATATAAATCGGATAGGAATATTACGTAAGTCAAACACATCGGACTCTAAAAATTTACAAGAAAATCGACTGAAGATTCTATTGCCGGTAAATGATAATATTATGGAATAAATTTTAAAACAAGAGTGGCAGTCTACGCGAAATATCAGCATTAAATATTAACCAAAAAGTGTGCCATCGATTGTTGCGGTGATTCAACAAGGCTGAAAAAGACGTTATGGGCGGAGGGAGGATAAGGCAAAATTAATAACAAAAATGTGCGAATTTAAGTGAGAAGTGGTGTTTATTAATAAAAGTAAGATAAGCGCGCAACACATATATTTACCTGAATGTAGAAAATCCATATAAAATCGGCCACATAAAATGATGAAGTACAGCTCTCGTCTGCAAGTTGCTATCACAACGATTTACAGGGCAAGAGTGTCTTCTTTCTTAAAAAAAAAAAAAAAAAAAAAAAAAAAAAAAAAATTGAAAGTGTTGTTCTTAAATTTTCTGTCTCTGACATTCATAGATAACTATTTTAACATGCCGAAATAATATAAAAATACAAAATTTTCTCTGATAATATCGGGGAATGGAAACTGTGTCATTATAAACTAAAGTTAGTTTGTTGCATTCTTTGAGGGACACGCGCGGAAAATTTACCTACCCAGAGGATTCATGACAGCTTTTCTTACTGAGATTTCTAGTTCAAATTTAGCGTAATAAATTAAACAGGAAGTTATCATAATGTGCTTGTTTACGATAAGTTAATGTTTCACCAGTCATTCAACTTGCGCGATGTTTTGCTCTACATTTATTCAGGACGTATTACTTATTAAGTAGTAAAAAAGAACACTGTTGCATCGCAGTTGGGGTTACTTTTTGGAAACCACCAAAAGAGGGTTGAAAAGTAGGTGTTCTATTTCGAAGTGTACGATTATACTCTAGAGCTTTGACCATGTACATCATGTACATTTCTACAAAGTATTCTTTATAACAATAAGAATGTTCCTTCCGACGGCGGTCCTTGCTGCAGGCGATGCACCTTCTCAAGGATGATTTACGAGATGTTTCACCATTCCTTGGGAAGTACATTTCTGGTGCGGGAAGCGAATTTCCTACTCGAATCAGCAACGAGTCTGGAATTCGAAAAACCTTAGACGCTGGTACTTATTTTCCCTATGAACTTTATGAGTAACATCATGATGTATTAAACATATGCCTGAGAAAGAATATCTATAGAATTTAGTCTTCCGCGCTTAGCATCACTAGCACAATTTTCTGTTGCTACAATTAATTAATTACGCTAAAATATATATTTAGAGACTGTTTTTGACTCACATTTTTTCCTGTAGTGCAGTTTCAGTTGAATGAGATTCAGAATTTGTATGTACATTTCATTCAATTGAGACAGCACTTTTCGGGAAAGTCTGTGAGAAGGCAATGCTTATTCAAATTGTTTGTAGAGCTTATGGGGCTTAACTACGGGGTCATCAGTCACTAAACTTACGAACTACTTATAAAGTAGCTAATACTAAGGACGGCACAAATATCCATGCCCGAGGGGGGATTCCAACCCCCGACCCTAGTGGCCGTGTAGAGCGTGACTGGCGCGCCGCAGTCCCCTCGGCCACGGCGGTCGGCAATGCTTATTCCTCCAGCACTAGAGTCTCTTTAAATAGGAATAAATTAAAAATGCTTTTCCAAATCGGACTAGATGATTGTATCGAACCTTAAAAACATATGCGGAATCCATGGGTAACTGAGTCGTGTGTGAGTTATCAAGCCAAAATAATTCGTAGCAATATTCCCTTAAAGATGAACATTGTGGTGACTCAAAATGTTTCTGTGGTACTAGGTGGACTGGACTTTATGTGGCTATAGGGCCACAGGATGAAGTCACATTTGCGGCCAAAGCCGTAGTCGTGAAGAAGTAACGCCGAGATTTCTAGTAGAAGTTCCAGAATAGAGGAAGAAGAAGAGTCCCTCTAAGACTCCACTGAATATACAAAGATCTACGAGGAATAATGGCATTATACTGTCCATCTGGCATTCCAGATGTTTATTAGATAAGCTGATAACCGTATAGTGCGTAATAAACCTTGCAATCTTTCCTTAAGAAATTTTATTTACACGCTAGAAAATATCTAAGTTTTGCGAGTTAACCGAACTATTCATGATTTCGTACCAGACTCCCTCTCTTTGAAAAGATTGCGGCTCACGCCAATGAGAATCAACTCACATTGTTGGAAAGAGACACCAACCAATCACAGTGTATCGCCCTCTCTATGATAATAACAACCTGACGACAGAAATAAACACCGGTGTTATTTAACGCTTCTAACCTTCATTAGCTGCGAAACGATGACGGATGTGCTCATTTCATTTTCTCAGTTGTTCGTTTGCAATCTATACTGCCGGAAATAGAAATTATTGTACACTCTGGAGGGGAAGTGCCTAACCAACATGCCGGAAGGCGGTAGTAGACTGACGTGGCCTACCCTTCCAAACAAAGTAACGAAATCGCCAGGCACTTCAGACGAAAACTCTGCGCACCGTCCACCTTATCCTGCGCGAACTCGTATCTGTATGATCTTCCGCTGCTTTCCTTACAATACAACGATATTAATGGACGTGCTGTGTGGAAGTGCAGAACATTGTCTACAGGCGTGAGAATGTTGGAATGTTGACGTGTCCATTGAAACCAGTATCGTTTCTGACACCATCTGAAACCAGAAGTCCAACTTGTGTGGCAGTTTCTCAAAAGGATCTTACCGGCAGTCGGAAGGCCGCAATTTGGTCTCTTTCAAACACGCTCGGTTGGCTTTAGCAAGTCCGAGTGCATCTACGCACATTGATACCACACTGAGCCGTATGTCTGTAAATGATCCATATTAAAGAGTATAAGGAGATGTTGATCTGAGAGCTGTACCATCTATCTGTGGGTGGCCATCTTTTACACCATCCCCCAGGAGACATCTCCCGCCTTCAGATCCAAACAGAACTCATCTTTTCAGGCCTAGCAAGTTTTCCGCGATAGTGTAATATTTTTGCTCAGTTCGTGTGACAGCAGGAGCTATAGGCGTACGTTTGGTTGAATGTAAGAGACCACAAAGAAAGAGACCATACCCTTACAATTGCTGCTATTCCTTTATTAAATACTCTCCCTGATATTATGACTGTAAAGTCTGACACACGCCTGTCCAGTTTGCTTCTGTTCCGCTTAGGGGTCATCCCTGTACACAAAGGCCCGGTGGACGAGGAAGGTGCCCTTCTGTGTGACGGCAAAGCTGTTAGAACTTGAGGAAGCTGGTCGCCAGGGGGCAGCACCGTCCAACTTACCGGGATGCCTGAGGCTGAGAAAGCTTGCTGCAACCCTGCTAATTTACCAACTTAGTTCAAGAGGAAAACCCGATACCGAATGAGCAGGAGTAACAATATTAGAGGGATGTTACGACCCCTGTAGTCATCGGTGTACCAACTGAAGTATATTTTACCACTTAATCAAAGATAACTATATTAATTACTACCTTATTGAAGGTACAGTAATGGTAGTAAAAATGGTATGATAAAATTGACTCTGACTTGCGCTCCACTAACTCACTATTTCCGAGGAATCCATAGTTATCTTAAAATTCCATAGAACGGTATGACCACACACACACACATACATCCATTGAACAATAACGGAAGTGCTGTAAACCTTTGCAACCATGTAAAAATATATATTTACTTGCAGCACCTTTAAATACTACAGTGACAACTAAACATAAGGAAATGTCACTCTTCGCATTTCTGAAATTTGGATATCTTATATATCTTATTTTAATTTTATATGTTTCTTCTGTTTTCTTGTTATCTGCAGGGTCCACAGTGTTAGTGATGTCGTACATCGACATTTTAATAATTGAACAATAACGGAAGTGCTGTAAACCTTTGCAACCATGTAAAAATATATATTTACTTGCAGCACCTTTAAATACTACAGTGACAACTAAACATAAGGAAATGTCACTCTTCGCATTTCTGAAATTTGGATATCTTATATATCTTATTTTAATTTTATATGTTTCTTCTGTTTTCTTGTTACCTGCAGGGTCCACAGTATTAGTGATGTCGTACATCGACATTTTAATAATAACAATTTTATAATTTCAACACTGTATATTTTAATTCCTATTATTTACACGATAAGCTTATTTCGACTTAATAGTCATCTTCAGGTGTTATGCCGCATTCTGTTATGTTGTTCATTTCAATATTATTGTGACGTGATATATTTTATTATTATTTTTTCTTCTTTTATATATATGTAATATTAATATCACGTAACTAATAATATTGTGCTGTCATGCAAGATCTTTATCAAGTTACAGATTTTGACATTTACTAGACAGCTCTACAGAGATGTAATATGCTTACATTATTTGATAACACCTGAAGATGACTATTAAGTCGAAATAAGCTTATCGTGTAAATAATAGGAATTAAAATATACAGTGTTGAAATTATATAATTGTTATTATCTTCTGTTTTCGTTCAAATTTGTTTCGAGTGCGTTCATTTCATTTGTTTTTTAATATTACTTTATTGTGTAAATTGCTTCTTTGAGAAAGCAATTATTTGTTTGAAACTTTTGCATATGTGATAATCGTTAAAATGTGTTAGGTACAAATATTTTTGGTGAAAGCTCACTTTATTATTGCGTATTTTCATAACAAAAATTATTAAAATCACTTAAATACGTTTTACCGCCGTTAAAAAAAAAATACGTATTCTTTCGTGTTTCATGTATTATAACATAACCAAATTTCAGAAAAATCAGAGAGTTACATTTCCGCAGGTTTGCTAGTGAGATGAAAAAGTCATCTGATAAGGATAGTCACACATACAGATGGCACCCGTATCTTGTCTATGAGCCATAAAGGAATGTTAATCGACAGTCTTGTGCTGGTGCTATCGGTAATATGACGCAGTCACAATTTAAAAGAAGGTTCCTACAACTTCAGTAACGTGTGAAATGTATTCCAAATAAATGAATACTCATATTTGGGCACTGGCGAGGTGCAATCATTCCACAGCAATTAAGTTATAAAGTCCAGACATCTGAGTGAATACTGCCGATTTCCCTTGAAAGTTTGCGATATACATCAAGTACATTACCAGTCAATTGAGAGGTAATGCAGATAGCTGTATGAAGTGATGCACTCTGTCGTGAGTCTTTGTACACGTCCTGAATCTTTGAGCTATGTCATGCACTCTGTACGTGCCGCCTATTTAACTACGGTTCAACCAATCTCAGTAGGCAAACCTGACAATATTAATATAAATATATTTATTTATATGAACCGTCTACGCAACTCAATAAATAAATGCTTATGCCGTACGCGTTTCAGTTGCAGATACAGTTCATATAAATATCTTCATACTAATGTAAGGGGAAAGGACAGAAAACAACTAAAACGTGCTGTTCTTCATAAGTGGCAGAACTATTCACGTGAAAAAGTTGCAGATGTGTTCATGGCTGCATGACAGTAGTTAACAGACTTGGAACGTGGAATGTTAATCAGAGCTACACACACGGGGCATTTCGTTATGGGCTTCAACATCCCAGTATCCATTGTGTCAAGAGTGTGACGAGAATAAAGAAAAGATTGAAATGTTTTTAAACCTATTGAACCAAACGGTTATGGTTATCAATCATTACACTTACAAACTACTCAGACTATCTTACCCTAAAGAAAACACACACGCTCATAGCCTGGGAGGGGGGGGGGGCACTGGAACGGCCACTCAGTCCGTTCCACGACGCCTTAGAACACGCGGCCATTCCTCACGGTCAACTGAAAAGGTACGACGCGTGAAATAAGTGGAAATATCGATGTGGGATGTACAACAAACGTACCCGATACAGCGATGCGGTCAAGTTTGGCGTTAATGGGCTATGGCAGCATACAGCTGACTGGAGTGTCTTCACTGACAGAACGACATCGCCAGGAATGCCTTCACTTGGCTGGTGACCATATCGCCTGGTTCCTAGACGACCAGAAATCTGTGAATTGGTCAGATGAGCCCTGACTAGAGTTGGTAAGAGGTGAAGATGATGGTGATTTCGTGTGACATTGTTGGCCGTTAGACTCCAGCTGGGATCGAGTTCGGCCTGTCTGGTGGAAGTCTTGACGCCACAAGGGCGCGTCTATGAGGACGATACAACACCCAGTCCCTGAGTGGAGATTATCTCCAACCTGACCGGTAATCGAGCCCGGGTCTCCTGCGTGACAATGAACCATGCTGTCCACTGGACTACGAAGGCGGACTGTAAGAGATGACGGTAGGTTTCGAGCGTGGCACAAAACACACAAAGCTGCGCACTCTGTTGTCAGTTAGGCACTGCCAGTCTGATAGTACCTCCATAATTGAGTGGGATATCAATCACGCATTTCGTATACCCAAACAACGAAGGAATTATTATTGATGATAATGCACAGAGTGACGTATTAGGTACTTTAATGCCCTGTGCGGTGTTAGAACTTGTTACATCCACCTCCCCTCTACACCCACGGAAATATTACTTTTGTTATGGTAAAGGGTTGGTGGGGAGGGGGGGGGAGTGTTGTGGTGAGGGACGGAACATTTCGACAAAATGATTAAGTGAGCAATGTAATACTAACCACTTAATAAACAGCCTTTATGATTGAAAACAAGTAAGGAAAATCCTTGTTATAAATAACGTAGTACAATTTATTGTTAATAAACGAAAGGCATCTTCCAAATGGATCACCGAATCTGTTTCTGCAGCAAATTTTGAAGTTATGGCGTCAAAATAGACTCACCTACATTATTTTCAATTTAAAAACTGCAAGCTAAAGATTTGTGTTTGACGCTTAATGATTCTACGATAAAACTTTGCGATTACAGGTTATGGAAATATCGAGCCACGTTACGGTACTGACACTTGAAGTTAAAAACTAAATCTTAGCATCAAAATTTAGGCCTAATTTTTGACCTGTTCCCAAACTGATATGCAACGACAAAAATATGTTTCAACGAAAAGTGTATTCCTAGCTTTTTACATTTCTGGAAAATTTAGTTTCTGAGGTTTAGCTACAACATTTTGTGATGAACACAATCAAACATAAATGAAAGAAAACAGTGTTCGCCGCAGTTCATTGCATCCATCTAGTGCCTCTCAGAGGAAACAGGATGCAGCATTCTTAGTTGTTAAACCACTTCTAAAACCAAACATTTAGCACTAATTACTTGAATTGAAATGATCATTTAACTTTGAATATACATCTTTTTCGAAAACATTAGCAGGTACCTGTGGCATAGAAATAGATATAAAGTCATCTACATTTCCCTTTCTTCATTTTTATCAAGTGGTTTCAACAGTGATGAGGGAAGTGCACTACCGCAAACTCCCTTAGACTTAGCACACGAAAACAGGAAGACGATGTAAGGAACTGTTCAAAAGGAGGAAAAGCGTAAAAATTGAGCTGTTCAAGCGCACAATCTGCAACATGGAGGAAGCATCAGAAATCATGTCCTCTTGGTTATGTGGTCATGGTGTTGGACTACGAGGTCCGAGATCGGTGTTCAACACTCGTGTTGGTGTATATTTTCAGTTTCTGATTTTTCACTAATTATCAACTCTCCGTCGGTCATTGACATATCTGTTCATTGTATTCAATTTTGAGTCTGTATTGTGGCGTTAAGTCCGTACCGCACACCTTGTTCTATGAACAGTCGAAAGATAGTGACTTTTGAATGGGAGCCGCAAACGGTTGATAACAACGCGACAATCGAATACTCCACGGCAAAACAGGTGTGATCATACTCAACATTCGTGACAGTATGTGCGTCATAGGATAGGAATCACTACGCCTAGTGAATGACGTATGCCTCCTCATCCGATATATTCGTTCATATGAATGGGAATGTGGTCACCCCTAAAGAAATAATTAAATCATAACAGTATGCCACATAAGTGAGACAGCGATAGCAACAGCTTCACAATTACTCGCTTTTCACTGTGAGCTGTAAAAACATGTGTTTTAACGTTTTTGAAGTTTTTGATATGTGCACCATCGAATTCTGCGTATATACAAGCTAATCGGAACAAGTTCTGGAATTTCGGAGAGTGAAGTTGATTACGTGCATTATATATTGTTTTCATTTTTGCGAGAGGTCTCATATCATCAACATTTACTTGCGACGGTAATATATGCTTACCACATGACTTTTGTATAATAAGACAATTTTCAAGGCAACAAACAGAAAATGAAGATGTCAATGACCGTAGGAACAGTTGAAAATTTTGTGAAAAACTAAATGTAAAAATACATAGACTGAAGAAGGTTGCAAGGTAGACAACAAACATCACCACAGAACCACGACGCCATGGTTCCAGCATTATGCTCGACAGTGCATATCCAGCTCTTCGACCACTAAATGTTTCCATTTTATTTCATATTTCCATTGAGCTTCTTCCTGTTTTCGTGCTTGTCCCGGGTTCAGTGCTTAATGTGCTACCCATTACGTCATCTCGCCACAAAGTCTGAGGTGGTGCGATTTAGAATTTCCCTTCTGAGTACTTCAATCGGTCAGGAAACTGACCATTTCCAAAGGAAAAATTACAAATATGGTTAGAAGGATCTTGTGGCATCAGTTGCTTTTGTAGTTGTATGGCGTCTGAAGTTGGCTTTTTATATCTGCATCTACGTACATACTCCATCAGTTCCTTAAGCTATACATCGTTAAACTCGACGAAATGTAAGGAAAAATTATTCTGCGTAAAAAAAAAAAAGAATCACAATGTAAAATACGAGGTTTCTTTAGATAGCAGAAGGCAAATAAATCTCCAAGCATGGTATGTGACTGGAAGGGAGGGGGGAACCTCGTATCACTATAAGCCAAGGCCTTTTCTGTTCCAATCTCAAATAGAACCAAGGAAAAGAAAAAGCTTGCACGTCTCTGTATGAGCCCGAATTTCTCTTATCTTTGTGATCTTAACGCGAAATGTGAGTTTGCAGCAGTAAAATCATTCTGCAGTCAGCTTCAAATTGCCGACAACAGTGGTCGAGCGGTCTGTGGCGCGCGTCAGTCACAGTCTGTACGACCGCTACATTTGATTTGATCAACTTCAAATTCTAAAACTCTCAACTTCTTCAATACTGCTTTTCGAATCAAACGTCGCCTTTCCTCCAGCGATTCTCATTTTAGTTCTCGAAGCTTCCATGCAACACTCGCACACTCATCGAACCTACACATAATAAACCAGCAACCAACCTATCTGTTGCTTCAATGTCTTCCTTTAAATCGATCCGTTGGGGTTAGAAAACACTACAGAAATACTCAGCACATGATCGCACAGGCTTTTTATAGACGGTCTCATTTACAGATGAACCACATCATTTCGGATTCCTGCCAATAAACCAGACTATCCGCCTTTTTCACGACTATTCTTACATGCTTGTTCCATTTCATGTGGCCTTGCAATGTTACGCCTAGACATTTAAAGGTCGCGACTCTGTCTAGTAGCACACCAATAATACTGTATTCGAGGATTATGGGATTGTTAAACTTCTGAAAAACCTTATAATTTCCTGCATTCTTCACAATAACTAGAAATTTTGGCCAACCTCCATCCTACAATTTTCAGTGATTTCACCTTCCCATACACCACAGTCGCAGATTGCTACTCACTGTGTCCATCAGCTAATTTATGTAGATACAAAGTAATAACGGACCTGTGAAATTTCCATCTGGCACTCCTGACAATACACTTCTCTTTGATGAAAACTCGCCATCGAGAATAAGGTAATGGTTTCCGTAACTAACAAACTATTCGAGTCACATATCTGGGAACCTATTATACGAGGTATGTCCACAACGTCAGTTCCGTTTGGTTATATAAGACAAACGTGTACATATACAGAAAAAATATTTATTATACAAAAATATACAACTATTGAACTACTTTTCTACATAGCATTTGTCATAGCGTGGCAGAAGTCTTTGTATGCCTTCTTCGTAGAAGGTTGTCGCCTGTGTATTCAACCATGTGGTAACATGTTCTTTCAGCTCGTCATCATCGCTGAAGTGTTGATCGCCATGGACAGGTTTCAGGTGTAAAAAGAAAGTCGCTAGGAGCGGAGGATGATCAAACACGTCCCAGTGCAACTCCCGTAAGAGTTGTTTGGTCACATTTGCCTTGTGAGGACGGGCGGCAACGTGAAGGGAAGAAGACTCCTTTCATCTCTTCTTACACCTAAAATCTGTCCTTGGTGGTCAACACTTCAACGATGATGAGCTGAAAGAACATGTTTGCCACATGGTTGAATACACAGGCGGCAACCTTCTGTGATGAAGACACACAAAAACTTGTCCCACGCTATGACAAGTGCCTACAAAATTTTGGAAGTTATGTAGAAAAGTAGTTGAACACTTGCAGATTTTTATACAATAAATATTCTGTACCTGTTCACGTTTGGTTTATATAACCAAACGGGACTTACTTTGTGGACATGCCTCGTACAAGTATTTTCGTTAGCAGTCTGCAATGCCGTACGTAAGTTTAACGTCTTTCGAAAATACATAAATATATTGTATGCCTATTGCCTCTCGTTCGTGGCTCTTCAGATCTGATATGAGAAGAGAGAAGCCGAGAGTTATGCGAACGATGCTTTCTGAAGCCATATTGGTGCACAGACAAAAGGTTTTCTATCTCATCCAAATTTTTTTATCTTTAAATTTTACAACAAATAGATGTTAATGATCACGGTCTGTGATTTTGCAGGTCTGCTCTTTTCCCTGTCTGACAAACGGGAGTGACCCCTCTCTTTTTTCCAGCCGCTGGTAACTTTGCGCTGAATCAAAGATGCGCAATAGATACAAGCTAGTAAGTGCTAACGTTGTAGAATATTCTTTCTAAAACTGAACTCGGATTCCATCCTGACCTGGCAAATGAACTTTTCCAGTTCTCTGAGCTGGATTTCATCTTGTATTTTAGTCCTGTATAGAACACAATATTTTCACTGATTGAAAGTTCATCTTGACCCAAGATGACTTAGGACATCGGCTGTAATATAATTACATACAGTAGACATCTTCAACCGTTAATGTTATGAAACCTGTTAATGACTAGTTTCGGTAATACAATATTATCATATTCAGACACTGTGCGAGACAGCAACAATGAGATTGCAGTAACAGAAATGTAAAACGCTAAAGATTAAATTACGTAAACTATTTTATATGGCAAATCTAGTGAATTAAATGCAAATGGCAGCGTACATGTATGGGTACAGTAAGTCAGGCACTGAGTAGAAAAAAGCAATTATCCAATATCATTCAACATTAAGAAATAATGTGTGTGAAGGGGGAGGGGCATATATTGCATTTATTACACCTTACTACTTGGGTAGTAAAATAACATGCGATGGTCGCAGTACAGAGGATATAAAATGCAGTATGGCAATGGGAAGAAAAGCATTTTTGAAAAAGAGAAATTTGCTAACATCGAATATTAATTTAAGTGTAAGGAAGTCTTTACTGAAGGCATTTGTGTGAAGTGTTGCCTTGTACGGGAGTGAAACATGGACGATAAACAATGCGGACAGGAAGAGAATAGAGGCTTTTGAAATGTGGTGCTACAGAAGAATGCTGAAGATTAGGTGCGTAGATCGCATAACTAATGAAGAGGTACTGAACAGAATTGGTGAGAAAAGAAATTTTTGGCATACCCTGACTAAAAGAAAGGATCGCTTGATAGGACACATTCTTAGACATCGTGGAATCGTAAATTTAGCATTGGAGGGAAGTGTGTGGGGTAAAAATCGCAGAGGGAGACCAAGAGACGCGTATAGTAAGCAGATTCAAATGGATGTGGGTTGCCATTCTTATGAGGAGATGAAAAGGCTTGCTCAGGATAGAGTAGGGTGGAGAGCTGCATCAAACCAGTCTCCGGACTGAAGACCATAACAACAACACACCTTTTCAATTAATCAGATATTATTAAAGAGAAGCATAGCGAGAGTTAACATACCATTGGGGAACGTAAGTGACGTCTCTGTAATATAATCAATGTGGAAATATATAATAGACAAAAACGAGATTCCGTTACGTGGGGTTCCTATGATACGATAATAGTGGTACCTAAGCTGTCAGTGGGCGTTTGGTGTGAAGGAATAGCTACAGCTGTGCAATGGAAGTGGTTCTATATGAACACATATCATGTCATACTTGATACGAAATGTAATACTATTCCTGTCTATACAAACAGTTTATCTTCTTGATGACACGAGCCGGCCGCGGTGGCCGAGCGCTCTGCGGCGCGCCAGTCACGGTCTGCACGGCCACTATGGTCGGGGTTCGAATCCCCCTTCGCTCATGGATATTTGTGCCGTCCTTAGTATTAGCTAGTTTGTAAGTTTAGGGACTGATGACCCCGTAGTTAAGTCCCATAAGCTATACAAACATTTGAACATTTTGATGACGCGACATTACCTATATGTGTTGATATCTGTGGGGTGCATATAAGAAATTAAATACCTGCCAACACTACGACAAAAAAATAAGAACAAAGGAACAGCATAATCACTTCGATAACATGAGGTAATGTAGTGTAAAAACCAAAACGTTCAATAATCACGCTAATAACTTCGGACAAGTGAATCCTCACCAATATCAACACTGCAATCAGCGACACTCTGCGTATTACGTTTGTGAAACCGTAATTTTTTTCTTAAAGTCAACGGCTGAAGATGTTTTGTTTATTAAATTTTTACTCCGTTCGTATTTTATGTGATTTGCACTAGCCTCAGTACAAATACTTATATATTCTATTAGAATCCTGACGACTTCTGCCAGACCTCAATATCTATAGCACGCCGGCATATCTCGCTTGTCTTACATTTGGCACAGTCTAACACGTACAGTCACGACACTCCCTGTTATTTTTGTTATACACCACAACAGCAGCGCTGAAAGCGACTGGCAAGGTACATTTTCGAATACATCAGATGAGTGTCAATAGTAGCCTATCGTTAAAATAATTTTAAAATACTTTTCGCAACAGGGAAGATATGTAGTGCCATAAAACTCTGTAATAACTACGAAAGAAACCAACCTTTGTCTGTAAGAGTTTTCCTAAGAACCATTGAAAGGTATGATATGGTACACTGCAGGATATTTTGTTTAGAGGAATCTCTAGAAATCTGTTACTTTTTTAATGAAGAATTTCATTTTCTATTCAGAACAAAAAAAAAGTGTAATACACAGCAGAAGACCAGAACTTTTACAGAAGACGCCGGTTTTCTACTCAGAAACGTCAAGGTTTGTTCACTACACTTCCAGTCATATCAGTAAGTGTTGAACGAAAGAAAAATTATGTGACATGGAATACCTACATTGTTTCATGTACTAAATAAGCCCACATAGCTGTAGCTGGCGGAAAGTCCTCACAAACGTGACATTAAAATATCAAAAGCTAAATAGTAATACTAATAATTTAAAGTAAATGATTCTACATCTGAACCACAAACGTCAAGAATCTTCACGTCATTCGTACTGTTAGCAAAAACAATTATAATCAAAACGAAAGACGAGTGGAGGGTAAAAGATTTCCCATCATTAAGAATCCATACCGATTGTTAGATGTCAAAGAAAGTTCATGTCTTGTAAGAGCAGAACGTAAGAGGAATTTATGTTCCTCTTGTGTTTTTATTCTATTACTTTCAGCGAAATAAGCTGCAAATATCCACATATACGTAAATATTGCCTTCTGAATAAGTTGTTTATATCAATGAATGTGAGAAATTCGGCTGTTTTAAAATTTATTTCATGATTATTTGTGTATCTCGACATTTTAATAATGCTAAGGACGCAAAAGTTACAGGAAGTATTTTGTTAATTACGTAAAAAACGAATTCTAAACAAACAATAGTCTCACGATTCCTTGCCCACCACTAGGAGCGCTAGTGTCGCAGTAACTGTCGTTGGTAACAAGTTTCACAGCAGTGAGTGTCGCGACTGTGTATGTTAGACTGTGCCTTTGGTGCTGAGAACCATATGGCTTGGCGAATTATAAGCAGGAAAGCGACGACGGTAAGAGGAAGTTGTGCGTAAGGAGCCTTAGGGAGAGGTACCGCGCAACGGAGTAGTGTGTGTGTGTGTGTGTGTGTGTGTGTGTGTGACTGTGGATTGCAATGTTGGGAGCTTGTTGTTGTGCTCTGCCAACCAACAGGAAGCACAGAGTGTTCCGGTGCCTGCACTCGCCTAATGAGTTTTGGCTGGCCGTCCTGGAAATGCAATTGATGTGGATTTCCTATCGAAGATACGCTTAAGGTGCAGCATGTCGGACAGGCTATTGCACTACGTCACTGCAAAGAAGGCGATCTCGGAAGGACTCCTAAGTGGGAATATTCATATTAAAATATTTACGAAGGATTTTGCTTAAGGTAAAATTCGCACATCAAAAGAAGTTTGGCGTCACTTTGGTTCCAAGGTATCCTGAACACCGTCGTTGAATGTGTATACTGCGTCAAGAACACGTGTCCTCAGATTGTCTATAGATGCTTATCAGCCCACACAAAAATGTGAACAGACACGCATGGTGTGTCAGTGCCACGGAGTAGTTAAGGCGTCCGATCAGTTGCAGTCAGTGTTGCTAACAGTTAAATGGGTTTTCCCACTAAAAAGCTTACTAAAAACCACTAGAAACCACTAATTATGTGATTCTTAAGTTTCTCCCGGCGTATTTGATGATCAAAATATCCACGGGTGTACTGCCGGTCTATAGTGTCCAACGGGCACAATATTTCGGCGATCATACATGTCGCCATCATCAGGTGAACTGACGGACTGAGCTCCTGGAAACGCGCCGGCACGGAGGTCCGCACGCTACGGCTGCTCGAGGGGAACTGGGTTCTAGCCCGGTAGCGGGCCATTTAAATACCCGCGGCCCGCGGAGCGACCCCTCCGCGGTCCGCGCCCCGCGCCGCGGCCGCGCAGTGGAACCGATTGCGCCGGCGTCTGAGAAGACGTCGGTGTGAGGGCTCTGTCCGCCGTGGTCGTCACTTCGTTACGTTTGCTAGATTTACTCTTAATTAACCCAATCGCTGGTTCCCTAGCTTTGCTAAGATTATAGCCAGAGTCACGGTTTATGAGGTCGTCACTTGTGCGAATTTCAATGGCCTCTCTAACGACGCAGTCCCAGTATCTCGACGTCTGTACCAAAATCCTAGTGTGTTCATACTCCATGGCGTGATTCTCCGACAAACAATGTTCAGCGACCGCCGACTTGCTCGGATACATCAATCGTGTGTGCCTCTGGTGTTCAACGCATCGATCCTCGACGGTACGCATCGTCTGTCCAATATATGACTTTCCACACTGACACGGAATCTGGTACACGCCCGCCTTCCTCAAACCGAGATCATCTTTAGCGCTCCCCACCAGTGCACGAATTTTATTCGGCGGACAAAAAACAGTTCCAACCTGGTGTTTTCTCAAAATGCGGGCGATCTTCCCTGAGAATGCGCCGGTATATGGAACGAACGCAGTGCCTACATCCTCCCTTGCGTTCTCATCCGTTTCCACAGGTTGTGTTGTAGTGGTTGGGCGGAGAGCCCGCTGAATCTGCCACTCTGAGTACCCATTTTTTCGAAATACAGTTCTCAGGTGTTCCAATTCCTGGGGTAGACTCTCTGCGTCGGAGATAGTGCGCGCCCTATGTACTAGAGTTTTAAGTACCCCATTCCTCTGTGAAGGGTGATGACAGCTGTCTGCGTGTAAATACAGATCAGTGTGCGTTGTCTTCCGATATACACTATGACCCAGGGTGCCGTCAGCTCTTCTCTTGACCAAGACGTCAAGGAACGGCAATTTACCCTCCGTTTCAGTCTCCATAGTGAATTTGATGTTGGGGTGTATGGAGTTCAGATGTGTAAGGAAGTCAAGGAGTTTATCCATACCATGTGGCCAGATGACGAAAGTGTCGTCCACATAACGGAAAAAGCAAGTAGGTTTCCAGAAAGATGATGCAAGGGCTTCCTCCTCGAAATTCTCCATGTATAAATTTGCGACCACAGGGGAGAGTGGGCTACCCATGGCGACTCCCTCCGTTTGTTCGTAGTATTCGCCATTGAAAAGAAAATATGTGGAGGTCAAGACATGCCTAAAAAGTTCGGTGGTCTTCTCGTCAAATTTCTGACCAATCAAATCTAGTGACTCTCGAAGGGGCACCCTCGTGAACAACGAAACGACGTCAAAACTTACCATGATATCCGACTCATCCAGCCTGAAGTTGTTAAGGCGTTTCACAAAATCCACGGAATTACGTATGTGATGAGGGCATTTACCCACATAAGGACTTAATATTCCCGTCAAGTATTTGGCCAACAAATATGTAGGTGCCCTGATGTTACTGACAATGGGACGTAACGGCACCCCATCTTTGTGGACCTTAGGGAGTCCATAAAGTCTTGGCGGTACCGGACCTTGAGGTAAAAGTTTCTTGGCGACACCCTCCGGTAAACGGGCCGGCCTCGCATTGCTTCGTGAGAGAGTGCATTTCACCCGCCGTAGTCTTGAGTTCGTCTCTCTGGAACTGTTCCATCTGCATTTGAAACTGGCTAGTCACTTCACGTCTTTTTCCTGGGATTGGATTGATGGTGTTACTTCGGTTGCAGCCGATTCCGCCCATAAGAAGGCAACGGGACGTCAAACAGCTAAGTTCTCACGCCTCCTTGACAAGCCACCTCTGCAGGTTCCGTGCAAGACCGTCATCAATCTGAGTGGCATGGAGTTGAGTGATGATGCGGTTTCAGTTTTAGAGAAAGGACTCAACTTTGCTCCTACCCCCAAGTTCACACCTGTCGCAGAAATTATTAGTGCTGTTGAACAGGTTGCAGCTCGACTTCCGCCTGATTCAGCTGAGGAAATACGTCGTGAAACTTGTCGTGCATTGACGAAATCCAAGCCCACGAAGTCAAACATCACTTGTAAAGAGAGGGCGGCCATTCGTGACCTGAGGGAGCGCCCTGATATTGTTGTCTTACCGGCTGACAAAGGCAATGCTACGGTTGTTGTCTCCCATAAGGACTACACTGAAAAGATGCAGAGCCTGCTAAATGACGATTCCTACCGGAAGATCAGCGTTGACCCTACAAAGAAGGTGGAAAACAAGACGAGGACGCTTCTCAAGGATGCGGATTTACCGGAGGGTGTCGCCAAGAAACTTTTACCTCAAGGTCCGGTACCGCCAAGACTTTATGGACTCCCTAAGGTCCACAAAGATGGGGTGCCGTTACGTCCCATTGTCAGTAACATCAGGGCACCTACATATTTGTTGGCCAAATACTTGACGGGAATATTAAGTCCTTATGTGGGTAAATGCCCTCATCACATACGTAATTCCGTGGATTTTGTGAAACGCCTTAACAACTTCAGGCTGGATGAGTCGGATATCATGGTAAGTTTTGACGTCGTTTCGTTGTTCACGAGGGTGCCCCTTCGAGAGTCACTAGATTTGATTGGTCAGAAATTTGACGAGAAGACCACCGAACTTTTTAGGCATGTCTTGACCTCCACATATTTTCTTTTCAATGGCGAATACTACGAACAAACGGAGGGAGTCGCCATGGGTAGCCCACTCTCCCCTGTGGTCGCAAATTTATACATGGAGAATTTCGAGGAGGAAGCCCTTGCATCATCTTTCTGGAAACCTACTTGCTTTTTCCGTTATGTGGACGACACTTTCGTCATCTGGCCACATGGTATGGATAAACTCCTTGACTTCCTTACACATCTGAACTCCATACACCCCAACATCAAATTCACTATGGAGACTGAAACGGAGGGTAAATTGCCGTTCCTTGACGTCTTGGTCAAGAGAAGAGCTGACGGCACCCTGGGTCATAGTGTATATCGGAAGACAACGCACACTGATCTGTATTTACACGCAGACAGCTGTCATCACCCTTCACAGAGGAATGGGGTACTTAAAACTCTAGTACATAGGGCGCGCACTATCTCCGACGCAGAGAGTCTACCCCAGGAATTGGAACACCTGAGAACTGTATTTCGAAAAAATGGGTACTCAGAGTGGCAGATTCAGCGGGCTCTCCGCCCAACCACTACAACACAACCTGTGGAAACGGATGAGAACGCAAGGGAGGATGTAGGCACTGCGTTCGTTCCATATACCGGCGCACTCTCAGGGAAGATCGCCCGCATTTTGAGAAAACACCAGGTTGGAACTGTTTTTTGTCCGCCGAATAAAATTCGTGCACTGGTGGGGAGCGCTAAAGATGATCTCGGTTTGAGGAAGGCGGGCGTGTACCAGATTCCGTGTCAGTGTGGAAAGTCATATATTGGACAGACGATGCGTACCGTCGAGGATCGATGCGTTGAACACCAGAGGCACACACGATTGATGTATCCGAGCAAGTCGGCGGTCGCTGAACATTGTTTGTCGGAGAATCACGCCATGGAGTATGAACACACTAGGATTTTGGTACAGACGTCGAGATACTGGGACTGCGTCGTTAGAGAGGCCATTGAAATTCGCACAAGTGACGACCTCATAAACCGTGACTCTGGCTATAATCTTAGCAAAGCTTGGGAACCAGCGATTGGGTTAATTAAGAGTAAATCTAGCAAACGTAACGAAGTGACGACCACGGCGGACAGAGCCCTCACACCGACGTCTTCTCAGACGCCGGCGCAATCGGTTCCACTGCGCGGCCGCGGCGCGGGGCGCGGACCGCGGAGGGGTCGCTCCGCGGGCCGCGGGTATTTAAATGGCCCGCTACCGGGCTAGAACCCAGTTCCCCTCGAGCAGCCGTAGCGTGCGGACCTCCGTGCCGGCGCGTTTCCAGGAGCTCAGTCCGTCAGTTCACCTGATGATGGCGACATGTATGATCGCCGAAATATTGTGCCCGTTGGGCACTATAGACCGGCAGTACACCCGTGGATATTTTGATCACCACTAATTATATTCGTGTGTTTAATAAAACTCCTATATATGTAATTAATTGATGTATTGAGTATACTGAGTAACCAAAAATATGAGACAATTTAATTTATCTGTTGTGTTTAAGGCTAGAACTTTTTTTTTTTTTTGTTCAAAAATTAAGAAGTTGCAGGTCAAAATTTTATTTCCTTTTTATACTTCCTAACAATTTCTGTTACTTTGTTTCTGTGAACGATGCATTTAAAAAAATAAAATATTTCCAGTGCAAACATGATTTACTAAAGTGTTATCATGAAACGTAATCGTTGCTATTCAGTATCATTGAACTATTACATTAATTATAATATTATCGTTGGAGGTTGGTTTAGTGTTAAGTGTCCCGTATTTTCATGGGGAAAAGTGATAGACTTATCTAAAATTGCCCTGTGAAAGTGTCCACGTAATATGAAGTATGCATCCAGATGCTTATTTATTAGTTCTATTTTTGGAATATCTCTTTCTGTATTTTGTTGTCCTGTTTTATATCTTGTAAGTTTTAATGTATGTATTTGACGTGATTAAATAAAAAAGTTCGCATAAAATACAGGAGCTAGGTGACTTTAGAAAATTAAATAATGCTGTTCGTGAATGCTGCCTCCATCAAGCGTTTTATAAAATAGTTTTTCCGTAAAACAACCGATTTTTTTTAAGTCCACCAAAATTTCCAATAGCCACTAGATGGAAAATTTACCCACTAGACAGGTAATAAGAACCACCAGATTTAGTGGGAGAACCACTAACGTGGTAACACTGGTTGCAATTATAACATCAAAAAGGACTGTAGTTCTGCCATGCCTGCAAGATCAATTACGAAGACTGTTGCAACATCAGACATTGTCTATGAGGAGTGCGACTAGATTTTTTTTAAAATAAAGATATTTAAACAATGTACTTACGTGCCACAGTCACTATGTTACTTATATTGCTTTATGTTTCAGTGAAGCTAGGTTGCATTTGACAGTCTTATCGTGAGAACAAACAGATTTCCAGTCAAGATAAATAACAAGTGTTCATAGAAACAAAGCTTATAATAATTCAGCCCAGACCTGTTCTCTTATTACAGGAATGATGTAACAACCTGATGTAGGAATCCATTATTATAGACAATTGTGTTAGTATAGAGTCAGTAATTTTGGTGAGTGGTTTTTTGTTGTGGATTAAAAAATGTCTCTGGTGATACAGAAGTACTTGATAATGGTGATATAGCTTCACTGAAAATTGTTGTACAGAATAAAGAAATATTATGAGCAATATAGCGACTCTGGCAAATAAGTACCTTGTTTAAATGTTAAAAAAAGTGTAGTGTTACTTTGTGTTAGAAAGGGCTCTAATCAACGATAGTTTCCAGACGTTTCAGAGTGAAGCAAACTGATGTTGTTAGGACGAGAATGAGGCACAGAGATACAGCAACCATGAATGACGTGCCTGGCTGTGGAGTCTCAGAGTATACCATAGCAGCTCATGACCGCTAGTTGTGGATTTCAGCCTCGAGGAAACCTGAGAGGAACGCCACCACGCTGAATCATGACTTTCGTCGAGTCACAGGATGTCTTTCGACTCAAACTGTACGCAATAGGTTTCATGACATGCATCTTCAATCCCGACGCCATAGCGACGTCCAGCTTTGACACCCAGACCACCATGCGGAATAGATGTGCCCATCAGCATGCTGAATGGACTCATCAGATTTGACATCAAGAGCTATTCGCAGGTGAAACGCATCTGTGAAGACAATCGTCGGAATCATTTTTGGAGGCAACCTGCTCATGCTGGACGTCTTAGACACACAATACAGCGAGTACACCAAGGTGGTGGTTCCCTTATGCTTTTGGGTGGCATCATGTGGGGCCACCGTACGCCTCTGGTGAACGAAGAAGGCAATCAAACGGCTATACGGTGCAGGGATATGCTCAGAGTAGAGTCGAACAACACCAGTGGCCCTTCAACGATTCGACTTTTGGTCGACCTCGAGTTCGTCGTGTACATCCTGTGAATGCGTTCCTTCATAATAACGACATCACGAGATTATGATGACCAGCATGTTGTCCAGACAAGAACGTGTCTAGGATATATCGAAAAAGGCCAGATTTGTAGGAGACGACCCACCACGACGTCTGTGAGATCTAAGCCGAATCGTCGTTCAGGACATGGACCATCTTTACTAACAGTCTTTTGATGATCTAGTACACACTACGTCACGACGACTAGAAGCCTGCATTGGCATAAGAGGACGTATATTAGTAGCCAATTTGTCCACATAGATTGGCGTATCCGAATCTATTATCATTACAGTTCCTGTATTTGCCAATGATGTATGCACTACAAAATGCCTTCTGAAAAAGACGAGGAACATACGATCTGATTTGTATCCAGCCTCTGCGCTTCTGAATGCCTAGGAAAATTTAGAGAAAATATTTACTGACAAATTGAACTAGAGCATTTATCATTTTTTCTTCAATGACTGTATTTCCTATGTTTTATGAATCAATGGAAAATATTCATTTTTGCTAAACATGTTCTCCGAAATATCACAAAGTTACAGGAAACGATTTCCTGATCACCGCTGGGCCACCAGATATTTTGACTAAGATTATCGTTGTGACGCAGGTCTTCTGTTTGCTGAAAGTGCTTGGGAATTTCTGTGACGCACGGTATATTGCTGCGTGCAAAATTCGTATTGGTGCTATCACTGTGTTGTAAAGTCCAGTAGTTAGTCACAGTCGAGGCATGACCAAAGTTAATATTGTCAGATGAATTTTGAATTGGTGCCCATTACCACCAGCCACCTAACTTCGTCTCCAAGGTAAAATTTAAAATCTGATGTGCTTGATACATCCTGATTGATATTTACACTGTTGAAAACATATCTGTAAAATGATAATTATTAATAACGGAAAATATTTACTTAAAAAGTAATCAGTTTATTTATTCAATGTTGTTATTAAATTTAAAGCACTTTCAATTTCAACTAAACTCCTTTTTTAAAATGTTCGAAGTACTAATAAGTAATTGACTACCTCTAGTAATTTCTTATTGTTATAAGCTGCACTTAAAATTTTGAACAAAGGGATTTCTTAAATGTTCACAACTTTTAGAGCACAGAAGGTGATGTTTGGCATCATAAATAAATTTTAAAGTAATACCTTCACATATTTTGTCCCAGCAACTCGTCTACTGCACAAACTTAGAGTTACTGGATGACCCACAAACTTTAATACGCATTTAAAGTTAGTTAATTTGGATACTGATATTACTTGTCCACCATGTTTTGTTACTCCATCTTCCTCTCCTCCTCTGTCAGTTACCTTCGGCACTACTCTTTGTCCATTCCATCTGTAATGTATTTAAGAATTTAGTTTCGTTTTTTCAGAGCTCAATGCTTATAACGCGATATATTCTAAACAATGTGTACTACAATAACACAATTTACCTGATATATTTACTGAATCTCTTGTGAACAGAGATGATAAAAAATTCCTAATAAATAAAACATCATGTGTGATGACGCGGTTTTCCCGTTTAGCTAATTTTTATGACATCACACCTCCTGACCTACAATATAATTTTAAACGTACATCACAGGATGCAATTAGAAATGTATACAGATGAAACCTTAACGAGAAGTCGTACGACGTAGTTTAGATCATGGGCAGCCGAATTGTAGTAAGGGGCAAACTTGTTTCCATTCAGGAGTTTTTAAGGGTTCTCAGTGAGAAAATATTTCTCAGTGTTGCAAACACATGGAGAGTTTCTTCTAAGTCATTGAGTGCTCTGATTCACAGATAGTCGATGCAGGAAGTCTAATTACTGCCGTATCACACGAAGCGTTAGTTTTTCACAAATCTCATGGTTTATGATGTTTCTTGGTGTACTGTGATAAAATTTTTAGATAGATTTATTGTTACATGTGCTGAATATCTTCCAAAATACCGGATGATCAATAAGTCAGTATAAATTTGAAAATAATAAATTAATAAACCACAGAATAATGTAGCTAGAGCAGTAAAAATTGACACACATGCTTGGAATGACACGGGGTTTTATTAGAACAACAAAAAATGTCTAACAGATGGCGCTTCATCTGATCAGAAAAGCCATAATTAGCACAACAAATTAAGACAAAGCAAAGATGATGTTCTTCACAGGAAATGCTCAATATGTTCACCGTCATTCCTCAACAATAGCTGTAGTCGAGGAATAATGTTGTGAACAGCACTGTAAAGCATGTCCGGAGTTATGGTGAGGCATTGGCGTCGGATGTTGTCTTTCAGCATCCCTAGAGATGTCGGTCGATCACTATACACTTGCGACTTCAGGTAACCACAAAGTCAATAACTGCACGGTCTGAGGCCTGGGGACCTGGGAGGACAAGCATGACGAAAGTGGCGGCTGAGCACACGATCATCACCAAACTACACGCGCAAGAGATCTTTCACGCGTCTAGCAATACTTTTTTTTTTGTCCTAATAAAGCCCTATCTCATTCCAAGCATGTTTGTCAATTTTTACCTCTCTATCTACATTATTCCGTGATATATTAAGTTTTCAAATTTATACTGAGTTTTTGTTGAAAATGTTCAACGGTTTGTAGAGCTTATGGGACATAACTACGGGATCATCAGTCCCTAATGTTACAAACTACTTATGAACTAGCTAACACTAAGAACGGCACAAATATACGTGCCCGAGGGGGGATTCGAACCCCATCGCGGCCAGCCTTACTTTCTCATCAGCCAGTATGTCGCGTATGGAATTGCTAGTAAAGAGGTAATAAATTAATACCTGATGCTTGATGGGCGGTTCTTCGCGCAACTTCATGTTTATCAACGCTTATGTTCTGAATTGTATGTCATACTATGATTTATTTTTGAAGGTGCCCGGTCCGTTCCTCAGAGGCAGTATGATTGACCTTCATGCAAAGGACTGAGTTCAGTTTCCGACAGGGGAGTGGTGATGCTTGTTCACTTTCATCATCATCGACGTGCAGGTCGTGGAAGTGTCGCTCATAGAAAGACTTGCAGTAAACGCCCGAACCCCCATGAGCTTATCGCGGCCTCGAAAGACCATAAGATTTTGTCATTTTCGTCTCTAACAAACAGTATGTTTTCGAATTCGTTAAGCCATAATCATCCATTCGAAAGGTCGTTCAGTCAGATAAAAATGTCTCGCCAATACTTGTAGTAGTACAGTAGAAAAAACTCCAATATCGTCCTGAATGCCGCAGATTTATTGCATGAGCAATAGAAAAGTAGCAAAAGACTGTCTTTAATTTGATTTTTTCGCAAGGATTATCGGTGAGAAGAAGTTTCGTAAAAGATGGAAGTTTTGTAAAGTTTGTTTCAAGCCCCTGAGCAAAATTTTCTTCAAATAATGGATTAATAAAATCTGTTACTCCATAGGTCGCTGTCTACCCTTTATTTTCACCGTCACCACAAAACCTTTATATGGTGGATGTTCTCACCCTGATTGTTAGTGTTGTGTGACAGAAAGGAATATGTGTACCATGTTTATATGGAACTGATCAAGAGCAAAAGGAGCAAATGGAAACACGCAGACACATATGCAAAACATATTTGTCGATGCACAGATCCATTTAAAATGTATGGATTCTACATTATTCTGTTACGAAATGTAATTGTTCCTTTTATCTATTATTAAGAGGTCACTTCTATAGTTTTATTTGGATCTCAAAGTGTGCATTTTTTGTTATATGCATGGTAAATATTAAATCCTCCTTATTGACTGTGTCTTGGAGTGTTGGTAAATAGAGTCATACATGGTGTGTTTCGTATTATTGTTGCTTCTGTGTACACGGTAAGTAGCTGTATCGGTACATTTAGGAAGTCCTTTCTCTTGTGTAAGTACTTTTTCTCGGTTATCAACCACAATTTATCTGTTTTAACTTGTATATAGTAACTTATCTATTGATGGTATGTTAAAAAGTGTTGTTAGTATTTGAAGATCACAGTATTTCAGTTGTATGTATCTTTCATTGCCTTACTTAGCTTAAATTAATTATGCGCTTTTTTATGTTAAAATGTTGACAGCAAAATTATGCAGCACTTCATATCTGGAAAAGAAAGAAGAAATCTCATAGTACAAAGGAAAGCCCTTGAATTTGGGCATCATTTCCCGAAGTGCATCGTATAAAATACAAATTAAAAAGTCATGACTGGTAGCAGAAACGTTATTTCAAAAACAGACACGTTGTTTCTAATTTCATATTTAGTTCGAATCACAAAGATACGTTATAAATTTCGCTGAAACTACAAATACAATGAACTGATAAAGTGTTTGCATAAAACTGCCGTTTTCGTCCGTCAAAATCACGTAAAACGTCCTGTGTACTGAACAGTATATGTTAGCTACTGGCATACGCTGAACTCTCCTCCGAATGTATTTTGATTCCTTTTCCAGAAAGTGATTTCTAGTTTCATATGTATGAATAACTGTGACAGAGGGTCTGCATGTCAAGCTCTTCCATCTGAAACTCGTTATCTGAAACGGAAAACTCGGAGTTGTATTTCCGTTTTAGTATTCAGCATGTTGATGTGTGTCCTTTCTGGAGTCCCTTTACCAAAGCACACAATGAGGATAAAAAAACTAATATGCGCGTGCGTCATATATCTGTATTTTATAAAGCCTTGTATATCCTGAACCAGATGTTGAAACTGATATTAATATGAAGGCAACGAACACAGTCTTCGCATCCAGCTGAGAAAAAAGGACGAAGCGTCAGGATACATCGCTATTTCTGCATCAGAAGGCCTCATGTACAAAATGAGTTTTAGAATCTCTCAGGATATTCAAATTAGCCATAAAGTTCTGTACATGTGGATAGTAGCCGAGAGTTATTTATGCTAACAATGGTTTTCTCCGGCGACAACGCACACTGCTGCTATACCATTTAAAGATAAGAAGAAAAGCCAATTCTGTAGCGTACTGAGAAAGCAGCGACAAGAGAGTTGCTGCTTTTATCTGTCCCCTGTAATTTCGTTCCAGTCCCCAGGATACTGCTTTTTACATTTTCCATTCTGGCATGAATGCAACGGCGATAGGAGGGGTTCAACAGCAGTTCTCTGGCATGAAGCGAAACGCTATCGATGGACTGTGCACCATTGTGAAACGCGAATAAAGGAAACTTTGTTCGGTAACCGCATTTGGAAGATGTCATGAGCTGCCAGAGGTTACTAATGTTGGCTTGAAAAGAAGAACTGATTGCAGTTTATGAGCCATTAGTTATAAACTATTTACGATAACATATTTAATAATAAAACATATTTTTTCGATTGTTTTTCGATTGAGTCGGAGACTCCTACCTGTACCATCGAAACAAAAGCCTACACACACACACACACACACACACACACACACACACACACACACACACTTTAACGTCACTGCTTGACTAAGTTAGTGCTTTAAAAATGGGAAGGGGGAAAAATTTGAAGTTGGAAGCCATATAAAAATTACTGTGAAAAATTAAATTGGAAAAAAATATTTAAGTTAAAGATAACGAATTAGCAGTGGGGTAATGCAGGAAATGTATTAAAAATAATTCGACGAATAGTTACCTATACAGCTCTGCAGCGAAGTTTTTCCTGGTAGGCTGAAAGTTAAAGTTTTGATATAAGTAACTACTCGCAGGCAGTGGATGGTGTGGTTTGGTGCCGCGGCGGATTAGCCGTGCGTACTTAGGCGCCGTGCTGCGGCGCGCGCGGCTGTTCGCCGTCGGGGGTTTGAGGCCCCCATAGGGCATGGGTGTTTGTGTTGTCCTTAGGTTAGTTTACCTTAGTTTACGTAGTTTGTAAGCTACGAACTAATGAACAAGCTGTTGAGTAAGGTAGATTTACAAACATTTTATTTTGTGGTTTGGTATTATTAAACAGGTTCCAATGTAGCAATTTTAAAGAAAGGTAGACATTGAAATTTCGTTATACTCGTAAATCGAACCAAGAGAAATTACGGAAAAATGGCTATTGAATAATACAGATCTGAAATGTGAATTTTGAAGAGAAAGGCTACACGAGAGAGTACGGTTTATTTAACACGGAAAGCAAACCATGTCCAACATGGATATAAAAAGCATCACGGCGAGATGGGAGGAATCTTCGAACTACAATTAGACTGATAAACTGCATTTTAAGGAGATATTGGGGATTTATTCATGTAAGAAAGCAATTAATGACACACATACCTTTATAACAAGAATATCGCCGTCACCAGATATCCCAAAATATTACAAAAACAGCGTAATTGCGGAGAGATTTTAATTCTACCAGAAACGAACAGAATGTGCTAGTAGCTTCATATGTTTCCACGGGGTTAATAGAAACAGAAAAATGAATCTCAGTGCATGAAATCTGAGGTTCGAATTGACGCATGGTGCAGGGAATGGCAATTGAATGTCAATTAGACAAGTGAAATGTACTGCATAGAATACATAGAAAGAAAGATCCTTTATAATTTAGCTACGCTATAGCAAGTCAGCAACTGGAACCAGTTAATTCCATAAATTATCTGGGCGTAGGCATTAGGAGTGATTTATAATGAATCGACCATATAAAATCAATTGTTGGGAAAGCAGATGCCAGACTTAGATTCATTGGAAGAATCCTAAGGAAAGGCAGTCCGAAAACAAAAGAAGTACGTTACAGTACACTTGTTCGCCCACAGAATGAATACTGCTCACCGGTATGGGATCCGTAGCAGGTGGGGTTGATAGAGGAAGTAGAGAAGATCGAACGGAGAGCAGCGCGCTTCGTTACAGGATCATTTGATAATCGTGAAAGCGTTACGGAGATGATCGATAAACTCCAGCGGAAGACTCTACAGGAGAGGCGCTCTGTCGCTCGGTACACGCTTTTGTCGAAGTTTCGAGAACATACCTTTACCGAGGAGTCTAGGAGTATATTGCTTGCTCCAACGTATATCTCGCGAGGAGATAATGATGATAAAAATCAAAGAGATTAGTCAGCACACACAGGCATACCGACAATCTTTCTTTCCGCGAACAATACGTGACTGCAATAGGAGGGAGAATCGATAGTGGTACTCAAGGTACCCTCCACCACACAATGTCGGGTGGCTTGCGGAGTATGGATGTAGATGTAGAAATGTATCTGTGACACATCGCAGATAATTACATATTGTATAAAGTTTCGATATAATTTTATCGGTGAGTGTGTACCGTATTATTACAACACACACACGCGCACACGCACACAAACCAAACATGAAAAACTTCGTAGCTTAGTGCTTTGCTATGGTCCCCATTGCTAGCTCTTACTTCGCAGGCCCTCTTGTCTTCATGGTACTGCAATGACAATATTTCTTCTACGTTCATAAGGTTCGCTTTATGCCGCAGGGCGCTGTCGTTCCCATAGCCGGAGCGATCATCAGTTCAGCTACTTCACCATGTCGATGATCAACTTGCCTGGTCGGTGTTATGAATTGGCATAGAACAAAAGCGCCATCGACCGACTCGGTCTCAAAACGTGGCGATTTAGTTGGTCTTGCACTTTTTTTATTTATTTTCATGTTAAATGGTCCTTACCGTTAGAATTAACAAATAACTGACAAGCACAAAATTCTAGCTCACCCAAAAAAGTTGCAAGGCGAACCCACACGATCAGTAGGTATTCAAATTTTATCACAGACCATTTCTCAGGTACAATATTTCGACAGCAAACGTGTCTGACTTCTTCAGGCGCGATGGACACACTGCTGGGCCGTAACTGACGAATTCCTATTTAAAACATAAGGATACGCGCACGCGTGAGCGCTGGCCAATAGTCCACTAGGACTGATTTTGGGAAGTTTCGGTTAAGATGAAAAGTTGCGATATTTCTTTATTTACTTTCATTTTATTTTTTATTAGCACGTTTAAAGCTTCTCGTTAATATTCATTTATTTTATTATTCTATATCTGATGGTAATAGTATTCAGTGTTGTAGATTTTTTTTGTGCTTCATTCATAAACGACAGAGCCAGCTACGCCACCTGTCGGACTGTGAGGTCAACATTTCGACACTCGCGCAGAACTGTCCATATGGTAAGCGCCGCCGCCGACTGCCTCAACGCCCTCTGTTGGTAGCCGCATGCCGATGAACTGTGTGTCCATGCTGGCCTGTGTCCATCTCGCCATGGTCAACCGATAAACTTCACGTCGCTACCGATGCATCTTCATCAGCACACGCAGTCGTTTCCCTCGGTGGTTTTCGTGATTTTAACGGATTAAGTGCAGGATCCCATGCTGTGCTAAAATGGTAGCTGCTGTCCCTGTTGAGCAGATTCGAAGAGTTTGCACCGCCTTTTTAATAACACTATTCCAGTACGAGCACGTTGACGAAATGATTTTGATGTTTTTGTAATCCATACTGTGCGCTGTACTGAAGCAGATTTCGCCCGAGAACCATATTTAGAACAAATCCGTCGGAAAAGACTGAAGCAACATATCTCTCAGGTAATTACGTATTTAAAAAATGTTCAAATGTTTGTAAAGTCTATGGGACTTACCTACGGGGTCCTCAGTCCCTTACCTTACAAACTACTTATGAACTAGCTAATCCTAAGGACGGCACAAATATCCATGTCCGAGGGGGTATTTGAACCCCCGACCGTAGTGGCCGTGCAGACCACCGCGGCCGGCAATTATGTATTTAACTTATGCCATTTGCCTTGAAGACGATGGTAATGAATCAACTTTTTATTACTTTTATTACTTCAGATTATTTCCTGTAAGCAATGATAATACTTTTCAGTGCTTCAGATGAAATTTTGAAGCGTAAAAGAAAAAGAAAAATAATAATAAAATAAATAAATAAATAAATAAGTAAATAATTTTTTTAAATAAATATATAAAATTAAAATAAGGCAGTAACGAAGAGATGTATCCCCAAGCACTGCGACATTAATATGATCCACTTATAAAGAAACCTGCCGCAACTCCTACACACTTGCTGTTACTACGACATACAATTTTCTGGATCCTATCACACATGTAGTAGGCATGGGCTGTTTACTGACAAATTGCAGGCACTTATACAATAGCAAGATTTATAAATTGTAAGATAACTAGGCAAACCTATAAAAACTCGTCTTCATGACCTGGTGCACATACTTTAACGTCATAACATTTTTAAAGTTTTCTGCCAGGATCTGTTGCATGGTAGATGTAAGGAATGGTGGTTTTAAGAAGATAACTAGAAAACTGTATTTAGGTAACTGGCAGTTCTGTTGCTCCTACTGATTTCTGCGCCATCATACGTCGAGTATAACCTTTTGGAGAGGAAGAAAAACATCGACAGGCGCTTTTTAGCGTTAACTGACTAAGAGGATATTATTTCGTATGCCAGGTTTATATGGCATTTTAGATGACTGAAAAAGATCAACTACACATTCTGGAGGATATGAGTTCAAATCCCGGCAGAATACTAATTTACAATGATCATTAGCACCTATGGTCGTGAATTGTGTTGCTGAAAAATAGTGTCTGGGGTGTAGTACAGAAAAGGTATAGCTACAGATCGCAGGATGTAATTCACAGAGCCTTGCACATGCAAAAAATATGATTTGTTGTTGTATTCAATAACAACCCACACCATAAGGCCTTGTGTAGGCACTGTAGGCACCGTGATTCCACTGTTGCGAATTGAAATGCAGCCATTATTTTCAATCGGACCGAACCGGGATTCCTTCAAAGACACTTTCTGATCCCATACCTGTCCCAATGACGTCGTTCCATTCACTATTCTTGTCTAGCATGTTTCCGCATATTAGTCGAAGGTAGGTCGAAAAAAAGGACGATATGCATATAACCCATGCTGAATAAACGGCGACGGAATGTTGTCCCTGATGGTGTACGATATGTCGCTCTGTTCCACTGTTTCACCAGAAGCGAGGAGAACATCTGTCCTGCCGGCCGCGGTGGCCGAGGTGACTGAGGCGCTCCAGTCACGGTCAGCACGGCCACTACGGTCGGGGGTTCGAATCCCCCCTCGGGCATGGATATTTGTGCCGTCCTAGTTCGTAAGTAGTTCATAAGTAGTTTGTAAGTTTAGTGACTGATGACCCCGTAGTTAAGTCCCATAAGCTTAACAAACATTTGAATTTTTTGAACATCTGTCCTGATATTATGTTCGAATGAGGTGTCGTTCTTCTCAGTGGAGGCACGGCACCATGTCACCGATTCAGTGGTATCTCCTCTCGGACGTTCGCATCATACCTCAGCCATGATTGTGTGTTGTTAAACTAACTTAAGTCAATTTACGTACTTCGTTAGTATAGGGACTTCTGACCTCAGAAGCCGGCCGCGGTGGCCGAGGGGACTGAGGCGCTGCCGGCCGCGGTGGCCGAGGGGACTAAGGCGCTCTAGTCACGGTCTGCACGGCCACTACGGTAGGGGGTTCGAATCCCCCCTCGGGCATGGATATTTGTGCCGTCCTAGTTCGTAAGTAGTTCATAAGTAGTTTGTAAGTTTAGGGACTGAAAACCCCATAGTTAAGTCCCATAAGCTATACAAACATTTGAATTTGACCTCAGAAGTTTGGTCCCTTAACAAACATTTCAACTTCTGTTGTTACTGTGGGTGGTGCGACATGACCTGTCTTGTCGTGTTCTGCGACCTTTCGTTAATCATTTTGCCCCCACAAGCTGCACTGCTGAAACATGTAGTCCCACACAAGAAGCAATTTCCCGGATGGATGGATCAGATCTTCGCATGCCAATAATGCGCTCCACTTTAAACTCACGTTCAACGCACACGCATTCATGGCATCCTGCACGTCATCTCAAATCACAGTGGTCCATTGCGTAGACACATTTTACCGGTAGGAGTGTTTCATGACGTTTTTGATTTTGAAATTGTGACTTTACAGAAGTAATGCCCGTAGAATCTCGCAATTATTGTTAGTAATGTTATAGTTTGGGAAATTAAAAGACCAACAGTGGACGTGCCAACAGGTTGGAGCAACTGCCAGACAGCCAGGTCGTGTCGGTTAAGCCAAGGATTTGTCTATTTCGGCGGAAATCTGCAAAAGGACCATGCTTTGTACTCGAAACTAATGAGGACTGTTAGCCGAGCATTTCTTAAGGGGGTGTCTGGAGGACATCTGTGTGTTCCGCATTGCAGTATTTCAGAAAAAAATCGATAAGATTATTTCCGTAAACATTTAACACATATACGATGTCTGAATAATTATGCACATGATTCCAAAAATAATTACAATATCTAAAAATAACAATGTTTATGACTACTAAATCGAAAAATAAAAATTAGAATCTACCTTAAAATAACAAATATTTGAATGTGTCATGCAACTTCAGAAAACTCTGGTTAGCTTATTGTCTCAAGCTGTCATCTTGAAAGCGTCACACTTTTACATATTTATTTAGTGACTGATTTTATTTTTTATAAATTTAAATTAGTTGTACAAACTGATCATTATATTCTGCACAGAAACACGGAAAGTGCAAGCAGCATGATTTAACTCTCATATGTTCAATTTAGTGTGATGATTTATTGTGCAATTTGGCATTAATTTACGTAAATATTGTGTGGCATGAGTAGTCAAACTCATTAAAGTTGATTTGTCTATTTATTTATTTCGCATTTCATGTAATAATAATTAACAGTCCTTTCATGTATTTAAAGAATGTTATATTAGTAAGGAAGAGGTTTTAGATGGTCAGTTTTTACTTAAATATCTTATTTTCTATACGAATTTTGGAAGGAATCGCAATCGTCTGATGAGGAAGTGGCGAAGGGACAGAGCTGGTGTCTGTTTGAAAGGAAGAGAGGAGCAAAGGGGTTTGCGGGGAAACCGTTGGCATAATAAGGACCCTCCAGGATGAGCAGAGAGAGTAATAAGATTTGCGCAGCGAATGGTCGCTTCTCGGGACACAAAATTTGGCGAGAACAAGTATAAACCAATGCAGATGATAAGTGCTTATTTTTTACGCATTAGAGTGTAGAAACGGTGTTCGGGAAACTTAAACAATTTTGAACTACTGACAATTTCATGTTCAGTGTTTCTGTGTTTCTTAAAGTCCTGATTACTTAGTTGGAGGAAAGTGCTAACAGTTTCTTATCGTAGTTATTCAACTGATTATCCATTATATTGTAATTACGATTAATGTTTCCAATAAGGAACCAATTAGACTGAATAAACGTTACTCAACTAAATCTCTATCTTCGCGTACATCACTGGCAAAAGTTGGAATAGTACCTTTTTTGTTAATGAATCAGTTATTAGTTATTTTATATAATATTTATTTGTTTTGTAAACTACGACTATGCATAGTGTGTTTTCACAGGTCAAAGATAAAATCTGCAACTGATGTAGTTGCTATGACAGGAAAGCAGACATGTACGGCTCGACCCTAAGATAACGACGAGTCAAACTAAATCAGAACGTTCATAGGTCAATACGCAGGTTCACACTTGCTTTAATCTTAGCAGTGATGCGGTGTAGAATAAAGAGAAAAGTCGCAAACTTGCGGCTCGACGTGAACCAAATGACAATCATTTCTGCAAAATATACTACATGTTCTGTCTTTCATGTTGTTCCTCTCTCTTCTGAAAGTTAGTGTACATATTGGAATGCGAGCCACCGGTCCAAGGTAGTGTCTAAAGGTGGACGCGGAGCCAATGGAGTACTACAACGTGGTGCCAAAACACTGGGTGAAATTATTACGTGAGTTACGTGCAAGTAAACAAGATAGCGCTCACCAACCGCTGTGATCCAACTATGTCGTCCACTGGCTTACCAAGTCGGTGGAGTGTAAGTCCCCTCGTCTTCACTCGTTCCCCCTACAGTGATGCAGCGTGCACTGTACGAACCAGCTTCCCGGAGACCAATCACTTTACACCGAATAAACGCACACGTAGCCTGATATTCTACCCTGTGATGTCGGCTAGAAAGTTGGTTAACTTGCGAGAAGAGAAAAAAAAATGTTCAAATGTTTGTAAATCTATCGGACCAAACTGCGTGGTCATCAGTCCAAAGCTTAAAAACTACTTAAACCTAGGTAAACTAACATAAGGACAAACACAAACACGCCCATGCCCCAGGGAGGACTCGAACCTCCACGGCGAGCAACCGCGCGCTCCGCAGCAAGACGCTTTAGACCGCTCGGCTAGTCCACCGCAGCTTGCGAGAAGAGACCTATCAAATGAAGACACTTGCACGGACCCACGGACCCTGGAGTCTTATCAGGCTGTCCGGCTCTCGACAGCTACGGCCAGGTCCATAGGTCTAAGCACGGTAATTTTTTTACACTCTTGTCTGCTATTTAAGACGAAAAATGAAATGAAAAATTTGTATTTCATTATGATTTCAATTATACAATACGTTCAAAGATTTGTAAACCTATTGGACCAAGCTACTATGGGCATCAGTTCCTAGACTTACTAACTACTTAAAGTAACTTATACTAATGACAACACACACACACACACACACACACACACACACACACACACACAACTCGAACCTCCGGCAGGAACGGCCGCCCAGACAGTAGCATGGCGCCTAGAACCACGCGGCCATTCCGCCCTACGTCATTTAAACGTTAATCATAAAAACATTGAATGCCAATGAATGTTACTTATTTTTCTGTGTTTCTCTAAAGGATCATTGCCTGGAAGCACTGTTTGATTAATACTAATTCGAAGGCAAGCTCTTGAGGTCTGCCAGTGAGATTATTTAGATGGTTTTCGTTCTGTCCTTTGCGAAAAGAAACATCCTGTAGATGCAAGTCAAAACATCATACTCGTTGCTACATACATATAAATTCGTGAAAACTTACATCGTGGAAATGAATTAGTTTTGCTTTGAAACTAATCATACATATGTCACACTAAAAATGTATAATTTCTAGTTGTAGCCGAGTTTTCACTGTCAAATGAACTCGGAATTTACTGAAAATGCGCAATGCCTTTGAAACCAATCTAGTTCCTTAATCTAGCTGCAGATTCAATGGTTGAGAGCTCCCTCAACATTAGGTTCCTGCTGATCACCTTTGGAAGGTCCACAATCATTTGCATGAAACCTAATGTAGTTGTAAAGTAATTTTTTCCCTTCTTTACAGAGTTTTGAAGCTCCTTGATAAAATACTATGCGTATCAAGATACCATCGTGTACATTAACCAAATAGAGTAGGCTTCCTGCACTCATACGATGATGATAATGTGTCTGATCGCTCTGAAATTCATAACGCGGCCGTCATGCTACTGATCTCCCCTTTAAAAAAAAAAAAAAAAAAAAAAAAAAAAAAAAAACCACCCAGATACTCTCCATTTGAAAAGGAAAGAGTCCAACATAAGACTTCAATTTTAAAAAATCACATCTTGTAGCTTTTCGCACTTCTGTTTTATTTTAACGATCTTACTAAGCTGTAGTATCGATTGAATCAGTGCCGTGCCTCTTCAACTGAAGTGACTGTAGCGTCTATTTCTTTTGGGCGATTCTTTGCGCTAAAAAATAGTTTTGGCACTTTACTTGCTGCTTCATCTGGAAAAGTATACCTTTCCCTAAAAGGATGTTTTGTAGGTAATTAACTTTGAATTTAATTCTTCTAGAGTTTACATAACGCCAGTAAGTCACCTTTAGTTTTTTGTATTGTCAACTGCACACTGATGTCCGGTGTAAATCAGTACACACTTTCATTTGGTTGTCTCGATGAACGCCATTATTTCGTCGCCAAAACACGGAGTAGTACCGTTACTCAGTGGTCAACTACAGTACACAACTGAGGGAGAGAGCCATGCACACTACAGAACTAGTATTGGGTTAGGCAACTTTGTAAAGGAATGTGCTTCGTCGCAGGTAGTGGCGGACAGACCAGGCTATCACACATCTGGAACACCCGCAGTGTC
Organism: Locusta migratoria; assembly: GCA_026315105.1. Lineage (NCBI taxonomy): Eukaryota > Metazoa > Arthropoda > Insecta > Orthoptera > Acrididae > Locusta > Locusta migratoria. The sequence goes on along the minus strand of CM048744.1, from coordinate 271,535,658 downwards.
CTGGGTTCCTTGCATTGTCAACACTTCGCCTCTCCGCGAGTGTCACTTCCTACACGTGTCACAAACTCTTCGGCGAGGCATACTTGTACTTGAGTAAAGGTTTCTACTTCGAATATAGGTTCCGCACCGACTTAGCGTTGTGTAACACTGACTTATCCATCGGAATAGTCAATAAAAATAAATAAATGAATAATAAAAACGGCGCGTACTTGCACGCCATGTTTCTCCCATTTAAATCAGTTTCTACACGTCTCTTATAGTGACGTGCTGCAGACTATTGCGTTTGAATGATTCACTTCTCACAAATAGTAGTGTTCTTTCATTATAAACTTAGAAATCAGTATCACAAATTCACGGTTTGTACACTAAATAACATGGACTATGCAAAGAAATTGCTATAAACACGACACAAGGAAGACGAGAAGATCGAAGTGTTATGCAATGACTGTTTGAAAGGGGGGGGGGGGGAATGGGTTATGTAAATGTATGTACATAATCTCACTGGTATGTTATAGCGACATGCCTTTCTTTGCATTACGGAAATTTTTCACTGTGTTTTGACAGTCGCGGAGGTCATATGCCTCACACTTCGTCTGTTTACGTTTAGCGAATTAAAATGAACCAGCGCTTTGGTGCGTCCTGACGTATTACAGATGTGCAGGTCTTATTTATAGAGCCCAGCTGTACACCAGGTCTGTATTTCCCAGCATCTGCGCTCCACTTTTAAACACGGCGGCGGCTTGTTGTTTTTGGAACAAAAAACGCCGCCTCTCGGAAGAAACATCCGTTGCCAAGCAGTCATCGCTTTTGCTAGCCAAACTACGAAGTGTTGGCGGCAGTCAGAGCGACAATGGGAACCTGTTAACGATTTGTGTTTATTGCTCTCCTTTCGTATATATAGTATTCCAAGAGCCACCAATTGTAGCTTCCATGGAACTATCCGTCATCCGTCTGTAGAACAAATTACTACAGGGTTATGTTGCACGCATGGTAGAAGCAAGGTTTCCTAAGAGACTCATGGGTATGAGGAGTTGAGATAGACCAAGAGGAAAGTACTTGTAATCGGCCTAGTATGATTTTGAAGTAACAGGGTTAATATCAAACGAGGCATCAACGTCATCATTGAATAGAGGACCATGGTGGAATTACGTTCCACACTGAACACTGAAAGGCATAATCAGTTTTAAATGATTATGACAATGATGAAATTGATGATATATTGTAAATAAAATATCTTCCTGCACGTGGAAAATAATGAAAAACGTCTATACATGTGACATTTATGTATCTTACGTTACACAGCACTACAGTTAAAGTGGCATTATTACTAACATTGTCGTCCACTAACTAATCTCTTACGTTTCTCGCCGATAACATTGGTCACCTTTACTAAAGTTTTTGTTATTTGCTGGTTAGTTATTGAAAACAAGTATTAAGAATACATCTTTTTGGATTAATATAAATAAAAAAATTAAAACTTCTTGTAATTGTTATTATAAATTTTGTAAAGTAACCTAATGTTCAACACAAGATATATACTACTATTAACAAGCAATATCATTAATCGGTAATTCTGAGACATAGTAGCTGCAAGTTGAATTTGAATTCAAGAACATGCCAGGGAAATTTATCCAAAGTCAACATACTGGTATTATGTCTCAATGTATTTATTGACTATCGATATTGCTTGTTAATTTCTCTCTGGGAAGTTCTTGAATTTGCAGACTACACTATCCATACTGAACTGTTTTGAATTTTTAAAAATACAGTTTTGTGTGAGATTCACAGAAAAATGTTATACTGCATGATGACATACCAATATGCAACTCGAATATTCACCGGAAATTTTTTGCAGTTTGTTTTTGTGAGTTTTAACTTAGTTTAATGATAATGAGTTGCTTAGGAACAGTTCAATACTGGAAATAATCATGGTAGTAGTGTCTGCGGTAATATAACTTTATTTTCCTTTTATCAGTGATACAATATCATTTGAAAATAATTAAAATATGTGAAAGGTATATCGTTCTTATACCCCATACAACGCATTTTAATCTCGTTATTGAAAGAAACAAAAGCTATAGACAATATTCTCTTTAATAATGTTAAGTGAGAATATGATGTATTGTTCAGTATGACGTAAATTATTGATTTGAATTGTTTGTTACAGAATGGTCAATGTATGTCTTTTTGAGAGGATTTTACACAAGTAAAATCTTACTGATAGTTTTGAAGGATGATGAGAAAGGTACATAGTAGACATTTGAAGGCGACATGTGAAAAAAAGTAAAGATAGAGGAGGCTGCAAGGTAGACCGGCTACCAGCACGTAGTTTATTAATACAGTTTATCTCCCATATTCATGTACAGTTATGAGCAATGTTGATTTTTGTAAGAAGTACATACAACATATATAAATAAATAGTGTTATCAGCCATTCCCTTTTCCGTCTGTTGAACAAGCACACATTCATTAGTCCTCTCATCTTTTTATTTTGTTTTTCTGTAGCTCTTAGAATGTACTTTTGAAATTTCCGACGAAACACCTCCTTACTGCCGTATAAAGTTAGAGAGACCAATTTTTTACAAGTAGTATTTGACATACTAATTTTGAAATTCCCTGACCCTCAAAACACGATTGTAATAGAGATTGTGTCAGAAAATATAGGGATGTGTAAAATCATCTTATTTCGTTATATTAGGAGGATCTTCGTTTTATTTCAAACTTGCTGATAACCTGGTGTTGACAAAGTACTTCTTTTTTCAGTCAGCTATTGTCTAGCTCCCCTTCCCTCCTTCCTCTGAATATCTATCCCTACCTCGATTCATTGTAGTCCTATATGTCACATAGAGGGAAAGCCATTATTATTTGTAAAGTTATCGGTGTTAATTATCTAGAAGAGATACGATAACACGTATCATAATTCATCGATAATTCATACGATGAATGGCTCTGAAGTATTACTCGGTTCTTTTACTTTGACATCTGTAATTGATTTCCCTGCAGTGGTAGAAAAGGAAAGCAGTACACTGATAGAAAACAATTTTATACACCAAGATAAGTTTAAACAACTAAATGGTTATTCTTTTTAAAATAGTTTTTCTGACCATGATGCAAAGTCAGTTACATTATACAACACAGCTCCTTACAGTAATTAAAAACATTCCTCCAAAGTACTGAATTCAGTCACTGATTTAACAATTGCAAATTACTGGAAAGCCTTGAAGTGTACCAGAAACCCGAATATAATTTATAATATAACTTATTTCATGATACATTTGTAAGTGTAAGCGAAACTGTTAAACTGAAAAAAAAAACGTTATGAAAACATTTAAAACCAATCCATGCTACTTGAATAAGAATACTCCTGGAATCTAAAATGGAAAAATTTAAGAACCATAAAGAGAAATAACCCAAGAATAGGTAAATATTTCAAAAACCACTGTACGACATTAAGAAAAGTTATTTATTAAAAAGTCTAGAAATACATGTATCATATCTGACATTAGAACTGCTGAAAATAAAATGAAAACAATTTAAATATTATTGAATAAGGAAACCTAGAGTGGTGAAATACTGTATTACCATTAAACCGAAAGAATAGTTTACTAAGGAAAAGTAGTTGAAAATGTTCTTAATTTTCAGTTTTAAGTTGTGGAGAAAATAGGATCTACACATCCATTATAAGACGCAAGGAGGAGACATAACCTATATAATTTGATACAGCTTAAATTCCACCCATGTCACCCTCTGAAAATAAGAAGATTATGAATTCACTGGAAAGTTAAAAGTCACATGAAACTGATGTTTTTCTAGCAGGGTACTAAGTGCTTGTACGCAATATACTAATAGTATACTCGACCACCAACGTAGTAGCCGTCTCAAACTGCGCATTTTTCTTGATTGATTGAAATACGATAATGTTAAATCACTGCAAAAAAGAAATACGTCTTATGTCAAAAACTACATATCAATTTCACTCCAGACAACTTTATCCCAAATTTTTCAAACAGTAATGTGTTGAAGAATATTTCACACGCTAGTGAAAAGGAAATACAAAAATTTCACTTTTCAGAATGAGAAAATGCTATATATGCCTTCACTGATCAAGTATTAAGTGCCCTACATAACCAGAAATTACTTTTCGAGATTTCATATGATGTCGCAAATACTTTTCATTGTGAAAACATGGAATAACCTTAAGATACGCACAGTATTGTGAATTAATGGTTTAATTTATAATAAACCGGAAGATTACATAAAGTTGATAGAAGCGGTTCATATACTACACAAAAATAAGGAAATTCCTCGAACTTGGGACCTATTTGGTAAGTCAAATTAGACATTGATATCGCAATTCGTAATGTAGTTCTGATTTTTATACATTCTTAGGGCCAGTTAGATCAGCGTGAAATCAAGTTTGCAACCTCGAAAATCCTGTGCTTCCCGAGTAATAAGTGAAAAACGGTGAAGTTTTTGTATTCTACTTATGGTCTTGTAAGTCCAGTAATTTTCTAGAAATGAAACGTTAAATATGGAAATTTTATTACCAAAAGTAAAATTTTTAAATATTGCTTGAATATCGACATAATCGCTCAACTTGTGATAAAAGTCATGGAATTGTAGTAAATTTTATGGGCTTTTATTTAACTCTTTATTTGTCACACACAGAAATCACGAGACGAAAAAGTATTATGTCACTTGAATTAAATGTGTAGGACCATGTAGACATACTTATAAGATTTTATTTTTTTCAAAATATAGTTTTGGTTTGTAAGTAATGTTGCCCAAAAATTTCGCATGGTGCTGTAGTATCAATACTACAGTGTTGTTCTTATGACTGTAGAAATTATTGTATTTTGAACTGTTTCATGTGAAACATACAAAGTTCAGGACAGCCCCATGATTTCGACATTTTACAGTCAAGTATCCCTGAAGACAAAACTTGCAAATTCCTTTTGGCCCGTAATCTGTCAAGTGACAACATATTGTCATAGCTGTCATATCGTACATCACTGACTGGTACAGGAGATGCTGTTTCGTTCTTCTTTTGGACTTATTGTCCATTTTGTAGTGGTCTAGCAGGCCTCGTCTTCCAATAAATATAAGACCATTTTCAGTTTTCCGTATAAGAACTCGTTAACTTTTTTATATAATAAATCAATTTCAAGGCTTCCTCTTTCCCTTTTATAAGCAGTTTATCATGCATCACGAAAAATATCTTTCCAAAATTGAAACAAACATGTACGTCACTAACGTATGCTTGAGGTTCCGCTAAAGATTCAGTTTATTGCTAAAGTTTTCACAAAATACAACGGAATATCACTTTTTTGGAGAGCTTAAATGTTATTTTCAAGCACTGTAGTCCATCCAAGGATAAAACTTGAAACATGTTTCAGAAAACCACGAACAATTTTGATGTTGCTTGAGAGCAACGTTGCCAAATAGGGGGTCAAACATGAAGTCCCCGGCCCCAGCAGATCTCTTGAAATGGCACAAAAACTAAATGTCATGTTACTGAACGTTTGAAGAAATGAGACCAAACACAAACGAAAAGCTAATTTTGGGCATTCTACGAAATGACAATGTGTATCATTGTATTTATTGGAGAAATGTTTATTCAAATGCACTTAATTTATGGGAAACTATTACATCTAAATGTTGTGGTTTCTTTAGGGGCTCCTGGTTGTTCACAGCCATGTTCCAGGACATAAGAAGGTTGCGGGTATTGTGTCCGCTTCGACTGCTTGTCCGAAGGCGGAAGATCATCGGGATCGTCTACATCCTCGTAGATGAGAGTCGTAGCGACGTTGTGACGAGCGGTGGCAGAGCAGTGGGCGCACAAAGATGAGCACTGAAGCCCTGCTCTCCGGGAGGTGCCAGATCTCCTGCAGCCCTTCTAGCACTTACATGACAGCGATATCACAAGTTTTGTTGGGGCTGGTTCGTATACAGATGGTGTACGTAACAGACCAAGGAAGCAGTTTGCCCAACCCCACTGTGTAGCATCCTTCGTCACTCCTAACCATTTTTGGACTTGGTGGTGTGTGCGGAACAAGTAGAAGGAAGCTGCTTCTTTGGTTGGGGACAAACGTGTCAGGTCCACCTTCGTATTCCCTGCTGATATGACGAGCAGGCAGATCCGAAGGCCGTGTAGGGTGTCTATAGATGTGTCTCCTCTGTACAGAACTATCAAGTACGTCTCTCCAACCTCGGCTATAGTTTCATAATTCGCATCTGGAAAAAGAAGCACGGCGGCCAGGTAAATTAGGTGCCTGTTTATTATTGTTTTATTATCTTTCGTTTTTTTCCGCCATAATTCCAAGAGTTTGATTTTTCTTTTCAGAAAAGAGCTGGATGTATCCTGCGGGCAATTCTGTTCCTCCCGACCGAAAAAAGGGGCGGAAAACTGATCACTACTTAAGTTATCTCTGTTTTTCTGGAAATAATGATTTTGGATGGTGGGGACCAAGCCACATGTTCCCCAACCACAATCACGTTCCCGTAGGACGTGCTTTTATCGATGGTGGTATTTATATTGATAGTGTCGAGGTCTGCATCTTCTATTGCCTTCTTAATTTTAAAGCCCTCGAGTCCCAATGCAAAACACAGCTAATAAATGAAGCGTTTTTATTGAAGCCTATGCCTGAGAGATTGTCCTAGGGCATTCTGATAATGGTTGAAGAGCCAAATACGATCTCTTTGCAAAAAAGGGCAGCGCAACAGTGCAATCATTCTAAACATTTAGTACTCCATCTTCAGGGTATTCGTCAAACACATTAACAACAGTGATACCTTGCTTTAAGATGTAGTTGAAGTAGGCAGCAATGATTTCTCCCATCGAGTATTTTCAGCGCTAGTATTCTAATGTTAAACAAGATATGTCCCAAAACCTTTGCAGTTTTCCACAATGGTTAATCATGTGTACTAATCCTCCAGTCCGCCGCTAAAGCTCACTGCTACGACCGTATGTTAATCCTCCCGGCTCATTTACTCGAAAAATGAGTTTTCTGAAATTTCGTTTTTGTTCCATTTCAAGAAACGTACTGAGGCCAGAGACTTCATTTTGTGCTTTAATTAAAGCCAATAAAATTTACAACAAATTCAAGTCCCATGGCTTTTCTCACAGAATGAGCGATTATGCCGATATTCAGCTCGAAACAAGAACGTATCTTAAAATTTTCATTTTTTGTAAAAATGGCCCATGTTTGATGCTCCATATCGAGAAAACGACTGGACTTAAAGAGCTGAGGATGGGCTTAAATTATTACACATTTAATTCACTTTTGTATTGGTAGTAACTATCATTATCAGAATATGCGTAGTATGAGTTACAAGATCATAATTAGAAAAAGTTCAAAAATTCGCCGTTTTTCACTTGTTACTCGAGAATTCCAAGCTTTTCGAAGTTAAAACATTGGTTCAAATTATTCTCACTGGTCCTAACAACATATAAAAAATCAGAACTACAACATGACGTTTTGATTGACCTATACGAAGAATAGGGTCCCACAGGGTTCGGTATTGAGGGCTTTGTATTGGATTAGATTAGATTAATACTTGTTCCATAGACCATATATACGACATTTCGTAATGACGTGTCAGTTTAGTATATGTTGTCTATACATGACAATCAACATATATTAATGACTTACCTATATACGGGGTGTTTCACTAAGTGTGTTTGCCTCTGTAACATAAAATAATAGGTGACGGGAAATTTTAATGCGGTAGGTCAACACCTGACATGTTGCACTTTCTGCGGAGCTATGAACATAGTTTATTGTATCATTTTCCAAAGAGTTACACCACAAAGATATAATTTTTTTTAATGGAACGATGGTTTTTTCTATAGTGTATTGGATTCGTTTAAACCAACTACATCCAAATCAATTTAAACTACATTCCTATCACTGTTAGTTTGGGAGCTACAACCCTTCAAAGTTCCGGGGGCGGAGGCTGCGATAGCGTAGCTCACTGGCCGAGTGGCTATCCCCTGGGGCACAGCCCACTGTCTCATGACCACCAACCAGTCGGCTACGCGTAGCCTCCGCCCCCTAAACTTTCAAGGGTTTGTGCTGTAACTCTTTGGAAAATGATACAATAAACTATGATCATAGCTCCGCAGAAAGTGTAACATTTCGTGTGTTGACCTACCGCATTAAAATTTCCCGTCACCTATTATTTTATAAGTTACAGAGGCAAACACAGTGAAACACCCTGTATGTTCACGAAGCTGCGAAGCTGGCTCGTTTTACTGACGTTAAACGAGTATTAACTAATGAAAATTGAAATGAAGTTATTTACAAAATTACTAGGTGGTTTTTAGCGAATGGACTATCATTAAATTTCTTACAGGAAATGGCATGACTTCATTGATAAAAATAGACATTGAAAATAAGTCTGTAGTAGTTAAGGTATAATAAAAAAATTTGGTGTGTGCAATGATGGGAGATTTAATTGGAAGAAAGACATTGCTGATCGCCTGAGAGATATTACTTTATCTACTTATACTATTTGGATTATTGAAAATTATGTCTATAAACAGCTCGGTAAATTAAATTAGTACGTCTACATTCATTCACTGCTTTCGCATGACATAATTTTGGGTAATCCATCACTGAGGAAGGAAGTGTGTAATAAGAATGACAGCTGGATTCCACCCACGATCACCCTTGTTCCGTCTTTAGTATAAGCTAGCTCATAAGTAGTTTGTAAGTTTGTAGTTAAGTCCCATAAGCTCTACAAACATTTGCACATTTTTATGAAAATTTCAGTTTAACTTACAACTTGCATGGTGGTCGGACTAAGGTCGCCCAAGTCTCTTGTTGGGTTCTCTCCATCATGCTGCAAACAGTAGACAGCGGAGTGCGAAAACCTTTTCCATAAAAATAAATGTACGTGCGTCCACTTTCATTGTGTATTCAAATGTTGATGAAATGTATTTATCAGTTAAATGGCGCCGAAATCTACTGTAAGGTTCCCAAAGCCATGCAGCACACAAACACACACACACACACACACACACACACACACACACACACACACACACACACACACACACATATATATATATATATATATATATATATATATATATATATATATATTGCTGTGGTGTTCAGTCCGCAGACTGGTTTGATGCAGCTCTCCACAATACCCTATCCTGAGCAAGCCTCTTCATCTCCACATAAGAACGGAACCCACATCTGTCTGAATCTGCTTACTGTATCCATCTCTTGGTCTTCCTCTGCGGTTTTTACCCCACACACTTCCCTCCAACGCTAAATTCACAATTCCTTGATGTCTAATCATATATATATATATATATATATATATATATATATATATGAAAGCTACGTTGGAGAGTGCTTACAAAACTTTTGATCTTTGTAGTTTGGTTTGAATTTTCCATACGATTGTTCCGAAAATATATCCAGAACAGGAAATCATTTCCTCATATTCATTGTTTCAATGGTGGGATCGCGTATAAAAATGACTCATTTTTTCGAGAAATTTATAATTTTCCGAATAATTTCTATTTTAAGCTAAGAGCCTGATTTCCACTATAGCTAACTTAAAAAAAAAATACCATATCCGTCTAGCCGTTCGCAACGCATGCGTATACCAAAGTACAGCATTTAATTTTTATTTATACCTGTGTAAAGTTTTTTTCATTTCTTGTATTATTTTGGCCCATCAGTGTACGTAATATTTCAGTGGAATGGATTTTACTGATTAATTTGCTTAACGATTCTATACCGAACCCTCCACATGTAAAACTGCAGCACTGTTTCTGAAAGTCCTATGGCTGCCTGAAGTCACCGCCTATTAATACGTTCGTAGAACTCGGAAACAAAGCGCTCTTGAAAGTGAAGGGAAAAGTCTTGAGCTAAGATGCTTGCGCCTGGTCTAAGAGCCGAGCTGTGGTTTCGTCGAGTGCTGAGAGAAACCAGTAATTGTAGCTTCCTCTGCGGCCGATGGAATAATGTATACTGCAACGGTATGCGAAGACGGAAACGGCTGGAGAGCGTTAAATATTGATGAGAAACTAAGAGGAAAGGCGAATATTCTGCGGATATTTGTTTTTATTTATTTATTTTCTCGGCACTTCTGAGAATTCAGATTTTTTCCTATTTCATTTCCTTCTGAGTTATTTATGAAAGACACTCATTTGAAGCGTTGAATATTTCGAAATTCGCACACTGTTCACTGCCTCACAAAGTTAAGTATCTGAGCCTAAAAGCGTATACGTATCCAACTGTTTGGTCTTTCTAGGCCTGTTCTATACAGTTCCAAGTCTTTCTTCTTATACTGTACCTGAAGATTTCTAATTTGTTGACGAATATTGACAAAAGTGGTGGCTGAGCGGCGGGGAAGTAATTCCTGGTACACCGCACCATCGGTGTTCCATCAGATGCATAATATAATCCATTTTGGACATGCGCAGGTCTTTGTACGGAGTGTCGCTCCTTTCTTTGTGCTGAATCATTCTTTATTTTCCTTATGTTAACATAAAGACGTCATTTGTCGTCACCACTAACAATAAAGGACAGGAATGAGTCGCTGTTGTTAACTAACTGAAGACGCGCAAGAAGAGACACATATATAGCTATAAGGCTAAGTTCGAATGATCACAGTTCAAAAAAATTCGCCAGTTCCCGTGTACACTCATGTGAAAAATTGTGAATTAATGCATTGAAGCGATCTTCGTCAAATATCTAAGGTCTTCATGAACGTGGTCACTAAGATAAAATAATTCTCCTTAAACGAGAGAATCTTTATCGTGAGGTGTAGTGTCCACTGACAAGTAATCCTACCCACCGATTACGATATACTTCAAATATTTTGTTGAGTATGTCAAAATATGATAAACGTAATTTTTGAAGAAAAAAAACCATGGTTCTTATCTTTAACGACATATCGTCGACACAATAGGAGATATAACAAAACTGTTGAAACACAATGCTGCTGTGACACTGCGCAATCACATCTTCGATCTTTATATATCTACAAATCTTTCCCCCACTTCACAAATTTTAAATTAGTAAATATTGTATGTATAGTAAATCTAATACTATATTTAAAAATTTAACCATATATGATAAAGTTACATCCCAGTCGAAGTAGTTAAACTCCCATAAACCGCTATATGCTCGCTCCGTTCACTGTATCACGCTTGTCATACATAGTGATGGTGTTGTTCGCAATTTCACAGAGCAACCATAAAAGACGGGCTTCTAAATGAGTTAAATGAAACCATAGGATCTCGCTCTCTGTCGAGTCAGAGAATAACGAGCAACCATAGCGTAGTGGCCGAGTGCATTAAGTCGATTTGCTCCGATGCGCAAGGTCGTACGCCATCGGAGGTTCGAGTGCTACCTCGGGGATGGATGTTTGTCTTTAGTATAAGTTAGTTTATAAGTTTAGGTACTGATGACCCCGAAGTCCCATAAGCGTAACAAGTATTTCAACATTTTTTGAATAACCAGCGTGGAAGTGAAACTGCAAATAACACTAACGCTATGTTTGACTATCATCTTACGGCGAACAGTGTGTGCTATTATCGGTGTATACGGCAACCTTCAACTTAAATCTGACAACAGCGACTTTCGTATGTAACTTTATGATATTATTATTTGGTTCAATTCGTTGTTACTTACAGTATTATATTTACTACGAATAAAATTTTCATTGTTTGAAAAACTGTTAAATGAAGGAAAGATTTCCAAATATATCAACATTTGTAATATGTTATAGCACTATTGTATAGTACAGTAACAACCATGGAGTTTTGCGTTCAACATTTTTGTTGTCTCTCTGAATCCGCAATCTAACCAAAGGTGCGTGACGAAGGCTACCCAGAGCCATCGCTACTTAGTTGCTTTTCTGTTCCATTCTCGTACACAACGAGGGAGAAACTAATACCTGTATGCATCTGTAGAAGCTCTTTCAGGAGCAGTGGTTATCGATGTATACCGCATATCTGTGATCGTCTGGCTGCCAAATGGGGCAGCAATTCTCGTTGTATGTTGCTGAGGGATTTACCGAGAGAACACCCTAAACTAAAAGTGTGACTCATTAGGACTGCTGCCACATTTGGTCGCCAGGCGTCTTAAAATACGTGGTTAACATCACAGCCCCTGAAAAAGCTAATCACTCTGACCTTGTGTTTGTGGTCCTCACGCGAAATTTATATTGGCGGCAGTAAAATCATTCTGCAGTCCGCTTCAAATTCCAGCCCTCTAAATTTCTTCGACAGTTTTTCTCGAATGGAACTTCGCCTTCCCACCAGCGGCTAAGATTTAAGTTCCCAAAGCATTTCAGTAATACTCGCTCGTTGATCGAACCTATAACGAACGTACACACCCGCCTCTTAATTGTTTCTATGTCTTCCTGTGAAGTGGTGAGGATTCCAAACACTTGAGCAATACTCAAGACGGGGTCGTACGAGTTTTTTACATGTGGTCTCCTTTACAGACGAATCACATCTTTCCAAAATTCTCCCAACCAACCGAAGCCGACCATTTGCCTTTCCCGCTACTGTCTTTATATGCACGTTCCATTTCATATCGCAGTTCATTGTTACGCCTTAATATTCAATCGACGCGACTCTGCTAAGGAGCACACTAGTAATGCTGTATTCCAACATAATAGGATTGTTTCTACTACTCGTCTGTATCACCTCATAATTTTCTGTATTTAGAACTAGTTGCCATTCCTCACACCACTTAGAAACTTGAGCATCCTACTGCAGTCAATGAATCACGACATCTTGCTGTACACAAAGGCTTGTTCAGGAAACAGCCGCAGATTGCAACTCACTCTGTCAGGTAGACAGAAAATAATGACGAACCTATGACACTTCCCTGGGGTACTCCTGACTATATCCTAGTTTCTGATAAACACTCACCATCGAGGACAACGTACTGGGTTCATATACTTGTCTCGAACCACTCACACATTTAGATAACTATTCCACATGCTCATACATTCGTTAGCAGTTTGCAGTGCGGTCCCGTGTCAAAAGCCTTTCGGAAATCATCAAATACGCAGTCTGTCTGTTGGCCTTCATCAGTAGCTCGCAAGATGTCATAAGAGAAATGGGTAAGCTGTTTTCCACTATTTGCGCTTCCTGAAGACGTCCAGATGAATGGACAGAAGCTTTTTCGTCTCAAGGAAATCTTCTCTATTACAATTCATAATACGTTCAAGACCTTAATTCTATTGGTCTTTAATTATGTGGGTCCATTCTTTTCCCTTTATTAAACACGGAGTATGCCTGCGCATTTTTCCAGTCGCTTGGAAATTTGCGCTGGATCAAAGATTAGCAATAAACGAAAACTAAGTAAGGTGCCAATGCCGCATACTACTCTTTGTAAAATGGAACTGGTGCCCCATCTAAACCTGACAAATTGTTTGTTTTCAACTGCCTCAGCTGGTGCTGTACACAGCTATGCATATTACTATGTTCCCCATTTGGGAGTTATTGCGACCATCAAATGAGCGCATGTTTTCACGGTGCTTCTGTGTGGTTCATTTCTTAAGTGTTAAATTTAAAATTTCTGCTTTCATTTTGCCGTCTTGAGTCACCACCCCCAGAAAGATCAACGAGTGACTGGTCTCTGATTCGTTTTCCAATTATCGTAGGAGCAGAAGTTTTTCGGATTCTCAGCGAGATCTTTTGCTAAGGCATGACAGTGGTAGTAATCGTACCCTTCGCGTATTTTTCTTTTTCTTTTTTTTTTTTATTTTATTTATTTATTTATTTTTTATTTTTTTTTTACCGAGAGTGCAAATGCTGTTGCTTTCTCAGCAAAAATCCACTTTATCGACACATATCTCTACAGCGCTTTATGTACAATAAATTTAAATTATACTCATAATTCCACTGCGTCATCGAACCGGAACTAAATGATGTCCACTCATTTCCTAAGTGGTGCGCAAAAAAATTGTTTATCTGTTCTTACTAGCACAAACACTCTCCTAGCGATCTTTGGTGACCATTGTCGCTATCACGACATCATTACCACCTAACCCTTGATTCTACAGTGGCATCATCGACAAGATCTGTTCTGTTTGTAGCTACATTGTTTAATATATTTCCATTATGTGTGGGATGCCGATTTAGTTGCTCGTAGCAGTGTTCGGAAAACGTGATCAACAGTAGAACACAAGAGTACTTGTCTGTACCCCATGTACTGAAACCATAGACGTCACAGTTTATATTCGGCAGGTAGAAGTAGTCCCAAACTAATAATGAATAGTTCAGACACCTTTGCACTATTGAGCATAAACTTTCTATCAGTGACTCTAGTACCGCAACGGTGGAACTGGGTGGCCGGTAAAAACACTTAATCATTATCATGATTTCGCCTATACCTTTTGCAGGCGTCCAGATAACCTCAAAGCCACTCTCTAATTCGATCTGCGTAGAGAAAGATTGTCTGTGTACTGTAATAAATACGCCCCCTTCGATTGTACCTGATCAATCTTTGCAACATACATTGCACACTTTGCTAAATATTTAGTAGCTTCCTACGTCGCAATTAAGCAAACTCTCAGTTGAGAGAATTGTTTGAGGGCGACGAATTTCGTCGATATGTGTTCTAAAAAGATCTGTCTTTCCTTCTGAAGCGTTTTCGTATCTTCAGTTGCCGAATGGGCACGTATAAAAAATTACGTATTCATATTTTGAGCCAGTCTACAACATATTCAAAGTTTATGAGAATCGGTGACTGGCACTCACGTAGGGTTACATGTGAGCGCAAATGTTTCGGGCTGCCTCTGTTCCCGTCGGCCCTCTAATGATCTCGAACAGAGGAAAACGTCGGAAATGATCCGATTTCTCACCTTATGAATCCATTTTATAGCGACTATAGCTCCACTCACTGTCTCCAAATGCCGAAATGACACCATGTAAAGCCGAGGGGCAGTGACCGTGAAACATAAGGCGCATGCACGTCTGTTCCCCGTCTTAGGTTCGAGTCGTGCCTCGCGCATGGCTGTGTGTTGTCCTTAGCATTAGTTAGTTTACGTAGTTTCTAGGTCTAGGGACCGATGACAGCTGCAGTTTACTCCCATAGCTTTAAAATATTTGAACATTTAAGACCATGTAAACACAAATACCAAATAAAATCAAGATACCAAATCAAAAAGATTCAAACTTACAGTAGAATAGTTGACACGTGCAAATAATTCGCACTGTATCCTGATCAGTCACAGATAAGTAAGACAGTAATGCAGAAAATATAGATGAAGTACATATCAATAAAGGATAGTTCAGTTCATTCGCGCAATATGCCTGCTTCAACGAAGTAAACAATTCCAACAGCTGCTGTACATCGACGTGTGAAACAGAAATCTCGTGATAAAATACGTTTGCGTAAAAAAAAAAAAAAAAAACAAAAAAAAAAAAAAAAAAAAAAAACAAAAAAAAAAAAAAAAAAAAAAACTAAAGAACTTCAAGAGCTACGGTGCCTGTTAGTTAAATTACATTATTTGTGTATTTTTCGTCGTTACATCGACGTTTATAACAGCAATCGTTTGGTAAACTATGCTTGCATAAAAGGTGGCCTTTAGCTTGCACAAAGAAGAGCTGTCGCTCATGTTTGTTCAACAGATTGTCAATAGATGGCACCTTCTACATTGCTTTTATATCGGCCGCGCAAACTAAGTTAATGCTTGGCGCGGTGCCTGATGGGAGGAACCTTAAATACTTGTCCCATTTACGACCGTTCGCCGGGTATCAGCTTAGATTGTACGAACAGTACAATTTCTTTGTTTTAAAAGAAAGTTTTTTTGTGAAAACAATAACTTTAAACTATCTGTGTTATTTTCGTCATTAGTGGAGAAAGAAACCCTTAAAATGATACCTCAGTCATTAATTTTGAATAAGTAATACTGGAGATATGGTGTACCCACAAGGAGACACCGTTGAGAAATAATATATGTGATTAATAGCCCCGGCAGCCGCAAAAACCAGCACAACGTTACGAACTGATGTAGCAATGCAATGAAATTATTACATTGCTACATCAGTGCGTAACATTAGGTGCGTAACGATATGTTATAATAATTACTGTGAAAGTACATACTAGTAGTTTTATATCCCCGTTTTTTTGTTGCCGAGATCCAGATTTCATATATCAAAGATTATCCATAAGCATCTAAAATGTCAAAGGTGACCTACGACATATTGTTTTGATATGTGAAAAATAAAGTGTCTGGTCATCCGAAAGAATTGAAGCTATTATAAATGGAATAAATCCCTAAGTTAACCTGACGTAAGTATTTAAAACTATAGTTCTGTCATTTCATCTAACGCATTATCGCAATCCTCCTTTAAAGCGCAAAAGATCTCAATTTCATACATCTACACCTACATCTACATGGGATACTCTGCAAATCACATTTAAGTGCCTGGCAGAGGGTTCATCGAACCACAATTATACTATTTATCTCCCATTCCATTCTCGAATAGCGCGCGGGAAGAAAGAACACCTGAATCTCTCTGTTCGAGCTCTGATTTCTCTTATTTTATTCTGATGATCATTTCTACCTATGTAAGTGGGAGTCAACAATATATTTTCGCATTCGGAGGAGAATGTTGGCGATTGGAGTTTCGCAAGTAACCCACGCCTCAGCGATAAGCGCCGTTGTTGTAATGATTCCCATCCCAGATCCTGTATCATTTCCGTAACGCTGTCTCCCCTGTATCGTGACAATACGAAACGAGCTGCCCTGCTTTGGACTCTTTCGATGTCCTCCGTCAAACCCACCTGATAAGGATCCCACACTGGGCTGCAATACTCCAAAAATGGACGGACGAGCGCAGTGTATGCAGTTTCCTTAGTAGTTCTGTTGCATCTTTTAAGGATTCTGCCAATAAAACGCAGTCTCTGGTTCGCCTTTCCCACGATATTATCTACGTGTTCTTTCCAGTTTAAGTCTGAAGTAATAGTGATTCCTAGGTATTTTGTGGAGTTTACGGCGTTCACATTTGATTGATTTATGTTGTAAACAAAGTTTAACGGATTTCTTTTCGTACTCATGTGGACGACTTCACACTTCTCATTATTTAGAGTCAATTGCCAATTTTTACACCGTACTGATATCTTATTCAGATCGTTCTGCAGTTGGTTTTGATCTTCAGATGATTTTACTAGACGGTAAATGACGGCGTCATCTGCAAACAACCTAAGAGAGCTACTTAGATTTTCCCCTAAATCGTTTATGTAAATAAGGAATAGCAAAGGACCAATAACACTACCTTGTGGAACGCCCGATATCACCTCTGTTTTAGTCGATGCCTTACCATCGATTACTACGAACTGTGTCCTCTCTGACAAGAAATCCCCTATCCAATTGCAAATTTGGGGCGATATACCATAACCACGCAATTTGATTAAAAGCCGTTTGTGAGGTACGGTGTCAAAAGCTTTCTGGAAATCAAGAAATACGGAATCGATTTGCGAACCTTTGTCGATAGCACCCATCACTTCGTGTGAATATAGAGCTAGTTGTGTTTCGCATGAACGATATTTTCTAAATCCGTGTTGACCTTGGGTCAATAGATCGTTCTGTTCGAGATAATTCATAATATTTGAATACAGGATATGTTCCAAAACCCTGCTGCAAATTGACGTCAATGAAATAGGCCTGTAGTTTAGTGGGTTACTCCTACTGCCTTTCTTGAATATAGGTGTGACCTGTGCAACTTTCCAATCTTTTGGTACAGATCCTTCTATGAGAGAGCGGTTGTATATGACTGATAAGTAAGGAGCTATCGCTTCAGCATAATCAGATAGAAATCTAATGGGTATACAATCCGGACCAGAAGACTTGTTCTTATTAAGTGATTTTAGTTGCTGCACTACTCCGATGATATCTACTTCTATGTTACTCATTACGGCATCTGTTCGTAATTCGAAATCTGGAATATTGGTTTCGTCTTCTTTAGTGGATGAGTTTCTAAAAGCTAAGTTTAGTAACTCTGCTTTAGTAGCGCTGTCATCGGCAGGATCGCCATTACTATCACGTAGTGAAGGTATTGTTTGTGACTTTCCCCGAGTATATTTAACATATGACCAAAATCTCTTTGGGTTTTCAGTCAAATTACGAGAAAGAGTTTCGTTGTGATAAATGTTGTAGGCATCTCGCATTGAAATCCTCGCTAAATTTCGAGCTTCTGAGTACAATCGCAAATCCTGGGGATTTCGTGTTCGTTTAAATTTAGTATGCCTTTTCCTTTGCTTTTGCAACAGTGTCCTAACCTGTTTTGTGTACCAAGGGGGATCGCCTCCTTCTTTTATTAATTTATTAGGTATAAAACTTTCAATTGCTGTCGATACCACTTCTTTGAACTTGAGCCACATCTGGTCTACACCTACGTTTAGTGTTAGAAACGAGTGGAAGCTGTCTTTCAAGAAGCAATGTATTTTGTTTCTATCTGATTTCCTGAACAAATATACTTTCCGTTTATTTTTGGTAACTTTGGGACTTCCGATATTCAATATCGCTACGACAGCTCTGTGTTAACTAATACCTGTATCCGTTTTGATGCTCGTTATGAGCTCAGGATTATTTGTTGCTAAGAGATCAAGTGTGTTTTCACATCCATTTACAATTCTAGTTGGCTCATGAACTAATTGTTCGAAGTAATTATCAGAGAATGCGTTGAGTACAATTTCGGACGATGTTTTATGCCTACCTCCTGATTTGAAAATATAATTTCGCCAACAGATCGAGGGTAAATTAAAATCACCACCTACTATTATCGTGTGAGTCGGCTACATTTTTATAATTAGACTCAGGTTTTCTTTGAACCTTTCTGCTATTGTATCGTCAGAGTCGGGAGGCCGGTAAAAGGAACCGATTATTAACTTCTTACGATTTTCGGGTACAACCTCTACCCATAATAGCTCGCACGAACTATCAACTTCAACTTCGCTACATGAAATACTACTTTTGACGGCGACAAACACGCCCCCGCCTATTTTGTTTATTCTATCCTTTCTGAATACCGTTAGATCTTTTGAAAATACTTCTTCTGAACTTATTTCCGGCTTGAGCCAACTTTCGCTGCCTATAATGATGTGTGTTTCGGTGCTTTCTATTAACGCTTGCAGTTCTGGAACTTTCCCGACACAGCTACGACAATTTACAACTGTTATACCGATAGTTTCCGGATCTACATTTCTCCTGTGATCCACCTGAACCCTTTGAGATTGCCCATTTTCTATTTCCCCGAAGCTCTTTATCCTAAAAAACCGCCCAGTCCACGCCACACAGCCCCCGCTACCCGTGTAGCCGCTTCCTGCGTGTAGTGGACTCCTGACCTATTCAGCGGAACCCGGAAACCCACCACCCGATGGCGCAAGTCAAGGAATCTGCAGCCTACACCGTCGCAGAACCGTCTGAGCCTCTGATTCAGACCCTCCACTCGGCTCTGTATCAGAGGTCCACAGTCGGTCCTGTCAACTATGCTGCAGATGGTGAGCTCTGCTTTCATCTTGCAAGCAAGACTGACAGTCTTTACCACTTCAGTTAGCCGCTCGAAACCTGAGAGGATCTCTTCAGATCCGAAACGACACACATCATTGGTACCGACGTGAGCCACCACCTGCAGTTGGCTGCACCCCGTACCCTTCATGGCATCCGGGAGGACCCGTTCCACATCTGGAATGACTCCACCCGGTATGCACACGGAGTGCACGTTGGCCTTCTTCCCCTCCTTGGCAGCCATCTCTCTAAGGGGCTCCATCACCCGCCTAACGTTGGAGCTCCCAACTACAAGTAAACCCACCCTCTGTGAAAGCCCGGATCTTGCAGGCTGGGTGGTGACAGGGTGAGAGACACCATCCGACTCAGGAACGTCGTCCTGAGCAGACAGCGCCTCAAACCTGTTCGCAAGACGAACCGGGGAGGCCTCACGATCGGTCCCCCGGAATGTCTTGCGCCTCCTGCCACGCACTGGAGCAACCTCCCACGCAACCACGGGTGGGATGTCTGCCTCACTGCTAGCAGTTTCAGGGCATGTCGCTGCCGCAGGCCGATCGGTGGAGACGACGGGAGTCCGTTCGGTCCCCACCGCCGGCCAACAACAACGACGCCCATCGATCGCAGCTTCCAACTGTGCAACCGAGGTTAACACAGCTTGAAGCTGGGAGCGAAGTGTCACCAGCTCAGACTGCATCCGCACACAGCAGTCACAGTCCCTATTCATGATTACAGTGCCAACAAAAACAAAAACTACAGTCGCGATGCGTTCAAAGGAAAACTAAACTGTTCGTTAGAACGCTGATGTGAATCCAATACGCACGACAGCTCAGTATAACTTTACAAATTGAGACGAGAAAGTGTAGACGAAAATCAAAATACTATATATCGCTTCTAATCAGAAAACAAAGACAGACGACTGTCGCGACGCGATTCACACGGTGGAATAATACACTAACCAGATATTTAACGCGAATATGAATCAAACAAAAACTCGAGCACACAATAAATTTAATGCACTCAAGGGAAAACGCACTGAAAAGTAAAAATATGTAGCTTCTAGAGAGAAGCCGGTTACACTTACAACTGGTAAATTACTGCTACGCTACTGGAGAGGTGTGCTCTGGACGACGTCCGCTGGGCGACTGACTGGAGTAAACAAACGGTAACTGTTTCAAAACAAAGACAGACTACTGTCGCGACGCGATTCACACGGCGGAATAATACACTAACCAGATATTTAACGGGAATATGAATCAAACAAAAACGCGAGCACACAATAAATTTAATGCACTCAAGGGAAAACGCAATGAAAAGTAAAAATATGTAGCTTCTAGAGAGAAGCCGGTTACACTTACAACTGATAAATTACTGCTACGCTACTGGAGATGTGTGCTCTGGACGACGTCCGCTGGGCGACTGATCGGATAGCAACCATATTTGTCCCCAAAGACACTTATCTCTTGCTATCACCAATGTTTCTCAAAGGATATTGTTCGATCATGACATGGTTCGGGACGTCTGATGAGGAATTGTATTATAGTGCTTTTTAAATTGAGCTTCAAATTTCTTCCCTTTTGCCCTACACACTTCATCACAATTCTGACACTTGATTGCATATATTCCCGCTTTCCCCAGGCGGTTCTTCCTTGCGTCAGTCTTCTGTCTGAGCCTCTGCTCCAGTTTGTTGTAGGTCCTAATTGAAATTTCTGCATCTTTCTTGTTAAATAATGTCGTTCATTTGTACGAGATGGTTCCCGAGATTTACATAACTCTATACCTGTGATAGTTTTTCTCGGTTCGTTGGTCCCTACCCCCTATCACCTTATCGAACCTACCAATTAAGTTCGCATCATAATCAGTTTCCACGTCTGTTTACCTAATCATCTTCATTTCATCCACCTCACTCTCAGAGGTTAGCGGAATGGAGTTAACCCGGTGAAGTCCACTTTAAAAATGGGTTGTTTTATGTCTATTGAACTGGCATTACTATTTTAACAATAAAAACAGTTGCACCTCCTAATTATCAATCTCCAAATCAAGAAAATTTAAAATTCCTTGTTGCTAATGCTCCAAAATAAATAGTGTGCTCTTATGCATCTTGTTCAGGGCACTTGCAAATTCATTTATTTCCTCCTAAAAACCTTCATACACTAGAAGTATATCGTCAACATACCTCTTGCCTATGAGTGTATTTTATCTTTGTACTTCACATTCTTCTTCATAAAAGCCTTTCCATACGAGTTCAGAAAGATATCTGGCATCTGAACTGCTAAGGCACAACCAATCGCTAAAACATTTTCTTGTAGATGAAATTTAGTATTAAACCTTTGTATATAAAAATTAATCCCCTATTTTCCTTTGTCACGCCATAAACTTCGTCTGATGCATGGCGAAGGGTACTTTGCTTATGGATTTCACCAATCTTGATGACATTTTGTACACTTGACTTCGGAACAAGAGGATTCTTTCATAAAACTTTGTATAGTGCATGGCGGAGGGTACGTTACTTCATCATACACAGAATCCATATCTTTGTCCCCATCTTTGTGATATTTTTCACAATTCACCCTTAAACCAAGAGAAATGTCACTATTTACATAATTTTTTTAGGTTGCATATCAAAGAACACCTTTGCAAAAAAAACTTTGTTTCATTGATCACCACGAAAGTTGATATATATACGTTTTCTGAGTTTTTCTGGATTCGGGGGGGGGGGGGGGAGGGGGGATGAGGCGGGAGGTTGGAGGTAAAGTGGAAAGAATGGGTCGAGAGTGGGGAAAGTGCAGCTTTAGACAGAGATGGAACGGGAAGAGGGAGATTGAGAGTGAGGAGGGGAGGGAGGGAAGATGTACTGCAGCGTGAGAGTAGCCGAGCGGTTCGTATGGAACGGAATAAGATGGAATGGAGGTACTCTGCGATTAACTGGGACGTTGTGTGGCGCACTGTGCACCACCCCCACCTCCCTACATCGGCCAGGTCAACGTGGTACATGGTGGTTAACCGGAAGTACCCGACGAAGGAGAGACAGTATGCTATTCATAAGACAGACACGCACATATGCCTACGATGCGACACGCTCGACACGGACGAACGTCGGTTGGTCTGCGGCACAGCGCTGGGAGTGTGGAATCTGGCTCGGAAGATCATAGCGTTCATGATATGCACCGTACAGTCAGAAATCTCAACGGACATAGTATTTTTCCCAGATAAAGCATATTTCCCACGTCAGAAAACGAATGCGGTGGCGTGGGTAACGGACATGACGGTACATTACATATATCATTATGCAAACACGAACAAAATGGACTATTGGCAATATGTACAGAATGGACACACGAAGCTACGACGACTTGGTAAATACACGGACAGTTATGCAATTTTTTTAGAGGAAGTGTTTGCTGACCCGCCACCTGGCTGGGGTGTACTGGGTACGAGAAGATGATAGTGATGGTTTAAAGAAGATACCGACCAGTTGATCGGATCAGACTTAATAAGTTCGAGAAGATCACCCAGGAACACCGACCGGATGGTGAACGCTAACAGAGGAACGCTAACAGTTTACGTTATATGCCTTTAAGTTCGACAATGCCACGAATGATGCATCATGCCGGAATGATGCCATCATTTAAATAGTTATTTTTCGATTATGGCGGGGCACATTATGTTTTAGTTGACAAATTTTTTCCAGATAGGGCACTGGCTTAATTTGATTAACATGATTATAATAAAGGCTTCAGTTTGTAAATAAAAATGGAGACTTTATATAACCCTACTTTTCCTAAAAATAAATAATAATAATAATAATAATTTTAAAAAACTGTGGAGTAGCAGTTTAAAAAAAGAAAAGAAAAAAAAAAGCGGTCTGGAGAGCCACGTTACGGATCGAGCGGTCTCCCGCGTCGGAGGTTCGAGTCCTCCGTCGGGCATGGATGTGTATTTTGTAAGCTAGGGACTAATAACCAAGCAGTTAAGTCCTATAGATGTACGAACATTTGAACGTTTTTTTAAAGATGTACTACAAATGTATACGATAAATAAATACTCAGACAACGCTGGATTTTCAGCTTGTTTCAAATAATTAAACGATAGGGTTAACAGTCCTATGTATTAAACTTTCTCAATTTTAGATATTTTCGCCTGATATAAGATATTTTCTACAATATGTACTAGCTGCTAAATACGGTATTTCTCAGGTATATGCGCATTTTTCCATTCTTATATTAGAAAGGAAAATAAAAGTTAGGAAAAAATTTTCATTTTTATGTGAAAGGAGTACGCAATATAATTTTCACTTAATTTTTGCCTGCCATACAGCCTTGAGTAAGTTTTGTTATAAAACACAGTCGATGTGTGACTATCAGAGAGAACAGTCGTGTCATTATGGTAGAATTCAGTCGATGAGTAGTAGTCGTGGAATTGTCGAGTTAGTCTGTGTGTTAGACTCGAAGAATAAAAATTCGGAAAGTTTAAACCAAGTTTGCAGATTGTAACTTTTGTATGGAAATTAATCTGTCTCAAGGTAAGACTTGTATTATTTTATTGTTATGTATGGTAGCCTGTATTTGAACTATTGTAGTTAGTGTTCGTCTTCGTTTGCTAATAAATACTGTTCAGTGCAGGTTGCATTTATCATTTAACCCTGAGTCATTTACCACTTCCTCGTTCCTTTCACCAATTTGAATTGCAATCCGTTCTGATCATTGTTTCTTGTGATAGTGTTGCATAATTTTTGTGTTTGTAAATTTATGTCCTAATTAGAACGGTTCAGTGTAGTCATTTTCTCATGATCAATTGGTCTATTAATGAAAGCAGGAGTTTGTTCATAAATCCAGTAAAGTTCATAGTTAGAGATCTTCTCAGTCTTAATGAAAGTTAAAATTATTAAGTCAGTTTATGTTAGTAACAGTTAAAGTTATTTGTCTGATCAGTAGATCATGTAAAAAGATAAGAAATCACTGTCAGATTTGTAGGACATTTTTATTATGTTGAATCAGTGTGGTAATTATTGTTCAGATAGGCACATTATCAAGTGCAGTGATTTAGGTATCCAATTAATATCAAATATCTTTGTTTGACATCCTGTTTATTCAAGTATCACAGTAATAGCATGCTGTTTTCTTGGCTCTCCCAGCCCAATTGTGATGTATAGTCTGGCTACTCGCATATGGTCCACGCTAACAGACGTTCGCTTCTCATTTGCTTATATTGTTTCTCACACACGAGATTAATGTGTAGACCAATTACGAATTTAATTACTGTTAACTTATTAACTACAGTAGAATTTAAAGTGTTATCCGTTGCGCATCAAACAAAACCACATACACGTAAGATTATTGCATTCCATGTTAGTTGCAATTTATTCTAACAGGGCAAAGGAAGGTACTAAGACTCATTGCTTAGTCAAGTTATTTTGTAGCCAAAACCACAACAGAAAATTTATTTGCGAATTTTAGCGGGCACGGTCACTTAATACAAACAGTGACACGCTTGTCCAACACACACACACACACATACTACCTTTAGAATTGATCATTCATACAAAATTAAAAAAATAAATAAAATTAAAAATAAAAATAAGTAAAAAATTAAAAAAAAATATACACTACTTATACATGTATTCATGAAAACGACTTAGAAATTATCAAACAGTAAAACAAAGAAATATGCACAATGTCTCAGCGAGAAAAAGTTTCGTCAAGACTTTTAATTATGTTCAAATTTTATTGCAAGACGCCAAGTGTTCTCATTGTCAAATACTTGACGAACAAAGTCACGCTATCACGCGCCGCAAGATAAAGAGGTTGTCATTGTTTATGACGTGGTATCGTATGACTATGTATGATGGGTGGATTTTGCAACCATAGGAAATGGTTCCTGACCTTAGTGAATATTGGTACCAAATTTGGTTGAAATCGGTCCGTTAGTTTAGGAGCAGATGTAGAATATTATCGCATGATGGGGCCGTTTATGTCATTGTTTATGACGTCATATCTCCTTACGGATGTCTCGTAGGTGGTTCTTATCCCGACAGCGATTGTGAATAGTAGTAAGAAACATGTGGACCAAGTTCGGTTGACATCTGTCCAGCAATTTAGGAGGAAATGTGGAACATATATACATACTCACATATACACATCAGCCTATTTTATAAGATGTAAAGATATATATTGTTTCTTCTACCTGGACTAATTGTATACATCTGCTCCCGTAAGTAAACCCAATTAAAAGGGACAACTGGTGACGCTATGGCAGTTACGTTACTTCGCTGTCTGTTGGCAGACGACAATTATCAGTACATCTCTTATATCCCGGGTGGCACCTCCAAACATCCTATCAAAGTAAACGTATCGACTTCGTTTTTTCATGTCTACAACTTGTTCTTTCTTTTTCTTTTGGCGCAGTGTACTTGCGCTCTAGACTCTTCCGTAACTTTCTGTCAAATGACGTCAAGCTATCATTCCAGCTTTTACAGCTTTATTAAAATTGCTGTTTCCCACTGTTTGCTCTTTACACTGGCCACAGAAACCTGGTCAGTTTGATAAAATAAGTTAATCATAAATGCGTAAGCTACGTACATCTTTCACGATTCTGAAAAACGTATGTGTTTTCACGCTTTTAATTGTAAACATTTCTGAATTATTGGTTAGTGCGATCTACGTTAAGCCTGTTGATCACAAATTTTCGAGAAGAGAGCAAGCGCATTGGAACGGTATTTAACTCACTGGACTCGCAATCGGAAGGACGTCAATTCAAACACGCCTAGTGCCATCCAAATTGCGGTTTACCGTTACTTCGCGATATTTCTGCTGCCAGACGTCACGATGATTCCTTTCAAAGGACTCAGCGGATTGTCATCCCCTTCCTCTAAATCTACATCTACAGGGATACTCTGCAAATCACACTTAAGTGTATGTCAGAGCGTTCATCGAACCATTTCTATAATTTTCTCTATAGTTCCACTCTCTAATAGCTCGCGGAAAGAAGGAACACCTAAATCTTTCTGTTTTCCATCTAATTTCTTTTATTTCATTATGATGGCCCTGTCTCCCTATGAAGGTGGGTGCTAATAATATCTGTTCGCATTCTGAAGAGAAATTAGGTGAAAGGTATTGCGCAAATAGATCTCGTTGCAACGAATAAAGCCTGTATTTTAATGATTTCCACCGCAATTCGTGTATCATTTCCATTACACTCTCTCCCCTATATCGCTATAATACAAAACGAGCTGCCCTTCTCTGAATCGTCTGTCAGTCCCGCCTGGTGTGGATCTCACAATGCGCAGCAATATTCCAAAATAGGACGCACAAGTGTGCTGTAGGCAGTTTCTTTAGTAAAACTGTTGCATCTTCTAAGTGTTCTGCCAATGAAACGTAGTCTTTAGTATGCCTTTCCCTACAATATATTCTGTGTGTTCTTTCCAATTTAAGTTGTTGATAATTGTTACTCCTAGGTATTTAGTAAAATTGATGGCCTGTAGGTTTGACTGATTTGTCGTATAACTGAATTTTAACGGATTTCTTTTAGTATTCATATGGATGACTAACACTATTATTGAGGGTCAATTGCCAATTTTTGCACCATGTAGATATCTTATCTAAATCATTTTGCAGTTGCTTTTGACCTTCTGGTAACGTTACTAACCGATAAATGATAGCATCATCCGCAAACAGTCTAAAAGAGGTACTCAGATTGTCTCCTAAAGCGTTTATAAAAATAATGAACAGTAGGGACCCCGTAACACTTACCTGGGGAACGCTCGATGACTTACCGTCAATTACAACGAACTGTGTCTTTTCTGACATGAAATCACGAATCCAATCACACAACTGTGGCGATATTCCATAAGCACGCAATATGATTAGAAGCCGCTTGTGGGGTACAGTGTCGAAAGCTTTTCGGAAATGTAGAAACACGGAATCAATATGGCATCCCTTATCGATAGTGCTCATCACTTCATATGAGTAAAGAGCCAGCTGTTTTTCACAAGAATGATACTGTTTGAATCCGTGTTGACTATGGGAAAATAAATAGGTCGTTCTCTTCCAGGTAGTTCGTAAACACAATCCCAGCTTGTGCACTGTCGCTAATGACGACGGATCGTTTAATCCTAAGCTTCCTTCCTTCTTCCCAAGCTTCCTTGTTCTCCTTTCTGAAATAGGAACTAGCTGCAGTTAACTGATACAGCCTGTTTAGTCAGTGTTAGTTTTCATTGTTCTACAGTTACTTCGTTTAAATCACAGGGAGTCAGGGTATAATAGCAGTCCCATTTCTCCGCCTCATTCTGTGTATTAAATGTAACCCACTTAGAGGCACAATCCTACTCTTTCAACATAAAACACTCAAGATGGTCATTTTGTAATTATTAACAACATACAAGTGGTGAAAATTTGGTAAAGAAATATTTTCGTACGTCGTTCAGATAGTAAAGATAGTATTGTGATAAAAAATTGCCACAGTGATAGATGAAGGACGGTAGTAGTAATTTTCGAGCGTCCGTTGGACTCTTTGCTCTTTTGTTGTGCGATGACAGGAAAGCTTAATAAGGCACTCGCGCCTTGCCCATAGCAGAACCATCGATCAAAACACCGGTACGCCAAACGTGACAGGGTCTCAAGGGCTGTCACTTAAAATTTAGTGTTTCCGAAGCTTATTGACACGGTTCTCTGATACAGTAGGCAATATACACTCCAGGAAAATGAAAAAAGAACACCATGAATTCGTCAACCCAGCAGAGGGAAATTGTATTGACTCTTCCTTGAGGATGTATACAACACACGATCAAGCAGTCAGAACCATACGCACGTCAGTACAGTCACCAGAGCGAGCACAGTGTCGACCTAGTATCGTGTATACCCTCTTTTTGCAGCAAATCAGGGTGGAACTATCTCGTGAAAACAATCGCAGAGGTGTAGAATGAAGTCTTACAGTATGGCTGCCATGTAATTTCTATATTATGCCTCAATTGGACCGGATATCGTGCCGGTCCTAGACATGCTCATTGGGGAACAAATCTGGGGGTAATGATGGGCTGGGTAGTTGACGTACACCTAATAGAGCACGTTAAGTTGTACAGGATACGTATGGACATTAATTGTGCTGTTGGAAAAGCACATCGCCTTGTTGGTGCATGAGCGTGGCAACACGGGTTGAATGATGGTTTCAGTGTATACTGTTCAATTTTCCAACAACGAATACCAGAGGAGAACGATAGTTGCTCCCCACCCCATGATTCAAGGTGTCTGCCCCGTTTTCCTCTGTCGCGTACATTCCAGATTTTCGCACTCCCCTGCACGACACCACACTCGCGTACGACCACCATTGGCACCGAGCCAGCGACGAATTGCATCACTGACGACGACACGTCTCCTTTCGTCCCTTCATAAGCGCTTACCATGACGCCATTGGAGGCAGGTTGAACGATGTTGGGGCGTGAGGAGAGGACACTGGAACGACACACATTGTGAGGCGAGCGATATTCTACACTCGCCATTCTCCTCTAGTGATCATCTAGAGAACAGTGAATAGTGTACGGTACAATGAAACCATCGTTTAACCCGTCCTGCTACCACTCATGCACCAACAAGGTGATGTTCTTTTCCAACAGAACAATGCAGATCAGCGTGTATCTCGTACCACACACCGTGCTCTTCAAGGTGTACGTCAATACCCTGGCCAGCACGATCCCCATGTCTCTATCCAATTGAGAATGTTTGGAACCGCATGAAACGTCATGTTGGGTGGTCTGGATGAGTGGCACGAAATCTGGCCCAACTGAGGCACCAGGTGTAAATTGCAACGCAGGCCATTCCACATAACCACATTCGGAATCTCTGGGACCGTTTCCATGAAATAATTACTGCTTGCATTGCTGCAAAAGGAAGGTATACATGGTATTAACGCCAATATTATGGACGCTCTGGTGACTGTACTCACGTGCCTATGTAATCATTTGTTGTATACAACCTGAAGAATGTGTAAATAAAATTTCCCTCTGCTGGGTCGACGAATTCATGGTGTTCTTTTTTCTTTTCCCAAGAGTGTAGGTACTCCGACGTATGACAAATGCAATTTTCAGAAACGAAACAGAGATATGTCTTCCTTCTACGAATCGTCTTGCAACCTTTTGCTATTCAAGCACTGAGATACCGATCCAGTCATTCTGTAATCACTAGTCACCTCGTGAGTAAACACTTAACGGAATATTTTATTTACCTTCTTTCCTTGCTCTTCTTAATTGACACACACACAACCACACACACACACACACACACACACACACACACACACACACACACACACACACACACACACTAATTGTAAATCTAGGGGATTTAACTTCTGTGGTTGTTAGTTCCTAGGCATCCAAACTACTTAAACTCCGAGGGAGGACTCGAATCTCTGATGGGAAGCTACAGCGCGCTCCACAGCAAGGCACCTTAGAGCGCTCGGCCACTCCACAGCGGCTCACACACACACATACGAACATAAACACTGACAAGCACCATTGAAGCATATATGCTTCAAAGTCTTAAAGTAGTATTACAGAATTGGTAGAAACCTAGTTACTTATCTTCCACGTTGTCGCCTGGGCAGTATTTGAAGTGGAGACTGTAATTCCTCAGAATTTTAGAGGCGCTCCTCTCCTTCCACTGAAATGCTCGTGGTGGTGCCCGCCTACGGCAAGAGACTTGATGGAGCGATCTGTTGAGTGCCGGAATTACTGCTTTCTGCTCTTTACGACTGTAATTTTCTTCATAATGCGTGAAAGGCTACAAATTCTCAGCCATTAGTCTCCGTTGCACGTTCACAGTACTCCTGACAACAATATCGCATCCCTCCATCCACAACGTAACAGGCCGTTTCTAAATTGTCCTGAAGACATTGGATGTAGCTCTCAACGACATAATGTATTGTGCCTGTGATGTGTTTCGCTTATTAAGGACGCCGTGATGTATAACTGTCTCTGTCTCTGCCTCTCTACAAAGTGGCTATGTTCTGTAACGCACACAGTATTGAATATGTTACAGCTGAATGAAATTAGATGTCAACTGTAAATGTGTGTGTTTACAATGGACATGATCCGTGTGCCAAGTTTTTACAACTGTATGTACTTCTTTTGTTTTTGTTTTTATTCTATCGCCACTCAAGTAAAATGAATACAATTGGACCACCGGTATCTGGTATTTATAATAACATTATAACTTCTTTGACAGATTAAGGTAGGCTTGAAGGGATCGAAAGGAATCGCATTTTAAGTGATAGGAGTGGCCAAGCTTTCCAAGGCGACTAGCTGCGGAGCGCGCCGCTGCTTGCCGTCGGAGGTTTGAGTCCTCATTCGAACGTTTCCAACGAGAAGTATTTGTGTGTGAAGTCTGATTTAATATATTAATTTTTAAGTTAGAGACAACAAAGGACCTGGAAGACGAACTGAACGGGTCACTGTCAGTGTATAAGATGAGCATTAACAAGAAGAAAATGAGGGTAATGGAATCCAGTCTAAAAAGAAGTTAGGCGATGCTCAAGTAAATAGAATAGATAATGAAACAATAAGGGTGGTATATGAATTTTGTTACTTAGGCAGTATAATAACATATGACGACTCTCTCACAGATGATATAAAATGCAGTGTGGCAATGGGAAAGAAAGCATTTCTCAAAAAGAGAAATTGGTTAACATCGAATATCAAGCGACGTGTTAGAAAGTCTTTTCTGAAGGCATTTGTGTAAAGTGTTGCCTCGTACTGTAAATGAAACATGGACGATATATAGTTCAGACAGGAAGAGGATAGAGAAACTTAAACAGGAAAGACGAATGCTCAAAATTGGGTGGGAAGATTGCGACGCCGTTTAGAAGGTACTGAACAGATTTGGAGGAAAAGGAATTTCTGGTATACCTTGACCAAAAGAAGGGATCTATTGGTAGGACACATTACTAAATATCAAAGTATCTTAATGATAGTTTCCAAAAAGGATAAAGCTATGATCGCTTGTATATACTTTTATTTCGACGACCGGCTTCGACGGTCTATGCCATCATCTTGTGGTCTAAAAGTGTTTTGCACAGCCATCACCTTGTGATGTCAACCGTTGTTGTACAAAATAATTTAAAGTGCATAGGTGCACTATGTCATTGTAGTAAACGTTTACATATCAGTATAAGTGACAGAGCATCCCACTATCACTTGTACTGACAAGGAAAGTATTTGGGCTCGAACAAACACATGTACACCATAATCGTATAAGAGATAATGTAAAGATCTCTTATTGCACTAGTGATACTCCCGCAACTGCAAAACTCTGCAGTCGTCCGTTAGAGGCCTCTGTGTGTGCCATCCCACACTGCACTTTGACCTGTCGGTTCGTCAGTAGGGACAGTGCAGTGTGCCTCCGATGTTGCGTTCTGTGACGTTATTTGTGTGGTGAAGCGCCAGATGGAGCGGCGATTGGTAATCAATCCTGATAATGTATTGCGAGTGGTTAAGATGAAGTTACGAAGAGCCCTTCTTCGTGAAGATGTTATTACTGTAGAAGATGAATCATTCGCATGCTTTCTCGTTTCTGTTATGGTACAGAAATATGAGAATAAGTTAGCTACTATTGTAACAGTACAATATAACAATGATAATAGGGATGATAATGACGAACAATTCATTGCAAGCGGTTGTGCTACGGTAAGAGCGGGAAGCGGCGATGGAATCAGTGGTAGTGAATGCCAACAGTCTTCCGAGAAGAATGTTAAAGTTGCAACTATCATCACGGCTTTTGATGAGAATTCATAGAGAATATGTACGATGATTATTACATAAGTTATAGTTAAGATATCTGCATTACGTGTGGCGTCTACAATTACATCTGCAGTGCTATCTAGAGCATGATTGCACAGTTTTACATAAAAACGTCACCCACCAGCACATTGAGGGTACGTAGAGATCCTGTAAGCAAGCGTTCATACAGATATGTTTGTTCGAGCCCAAGTAATTTCCTTGTGAGATGTAAACTTTTAGTACAATGATGTGGTGCATCTGTGCACTTTAAATTATTTTGTACAAGAACAGTTGATATCACAAGATGACGGCTTGTAAATTATTTTTAGACCAAAGGATGATGGTATAGACCATCCAAACAGGTCGTCGAAATAGAAGTATATACAAGTGATCTTGGCTTTATCCGTTTTGGAACTTATCACAATATTGGATCGCCTCCGTACAATATAATCCAAGTGACCATTGGAGGGAAGTGCGTGGGGTAAAAGTCGCAGACGGAGACCTCGAAACGAATACAGTGAGCAGGTTCAAATAGATGTGGATTGCCGTTCGTATGAGGAGATGAAGAGACTTTCTCACCATAGAGTAGGATGAAGAGTTACATGAAACCAGTCTTCGGACCGAAGACCACAACAGCAACATACTAAACTGCCTCGAACTGCCAACCACAAGTCAAAAAATACTGTTACAACAAAACAGATGGAAAAAGTCTTGAACAAGCTGAAGACTGACGAAGAAGTCGAAACAAGTGAGAAAGATTAAGACGGAAGTAGAAATTAGCGGTTTCGCGTAGCAGAACGTGTGCTTTATTGGAACTACTATCGCAGCCGCTTCACACTGACAGCTACCTCCAGGGGACGCCCTGCGACTGACAGGTGTCGCTCACCTGCAGGACATCGCTGGGTCGATAGCCGCCTAATCTCTGTTTCAGACGTGTGTGTGTGTGTGATAGCTTACACGCAATATCGGCTAATTTGTGGAGCAATTCGTTTTTCTCCGCGTTACTCCGTTCCTGCAATTCACCGAGTCTATTCATTTCGCTTAAAAATTTTCTACGTTACCACGAAACACCGTGGGTGGATTTTCAGGTGATGTCTGACAACTTTGTGCGTAGACAGGACTCATTTTCCATCTCTCTACATTTACATGAAATCAAACATTTGAGTTTTTTGGGCTATCTAACTGACTGAGTAGGATATACTGTTCATTAGTCTCGCTAAAACTCGAAAACGGCTTAAACGATTTGGCTAATTTTAGTCTTGAAATATTCGTGTAAGTCCAGGGAAGGTTTAAACGGTGATGAAATATGAAAAAGTGATCCGAAAAAGTGGAAAATTGGGAAAAACTGAAACAGCTTTTTCCAGTGTGCTATCAATACTGTTCGTCCAATTTCGATAAAATTTTGTACATTTCATATTGAAATCAATATGAAGGTTTGCATCTAAATAAAAATTTGGACAAGTCAGCCGGAAAGTAGGAAAACTTAGGAAAAACCGAAAGCGATTGTTCAAACAACTTACGGGTATGCTGCCGGGTGACGTCGTCGACAACCGCCGATATTTCGGCAGGAGGACACCCTGCCATTCTCAAGGCACAATTGCACTTAAGGAAGCAATGTGCAAGAGTATTTAATACGCGGTTGTCGACGACGTCACCCGGCAGCATACGCGTAAGTTGTTTGAACATTCATTACGCCGGGAAAAGTTAAAGTTTTGCAAGCGATTTTTTTCTATGAATAACAATCAATCGCCACATGGTTGTAAAAGCATCACTTGAGTACGGCTTGACAGTACAAGATTTGTATGAAATAAATTTTTTGGAAACTTCGTATCACTTACCTCTTAATATAAACCATATTAATTCATATGTATTTTAGACCAACCAGCTATATAAAAGCATCAGATAGACTAAGTATCGGGTCGATAGTGGGCGGAAAGAGTGGGCAAATCACGCACACATGTCCAGGATAATGTTCATGTCACTTTCGTGGACGTTCATGGAAGGTTTAGACGGTGATAAAATAGAGAAAAAATTGCAAGGAAAATTTAGATTTAAAACATGTAAAATAATGACTTGGTTGTTGTGTTGCGTACGTCCAGAAATATACTTTGAAAGAGTAAAGTTTGCTTTGAACGATCTGAATCCGTGTATGAACTGTCAAAGATAAAAATAAATTATTGTTCGTTAGTGTCGCTAAAACTTGAGAACCTGGATATAATGTTTCTGTGGGATACTTGGTTCACAAGATATGACGTCATAAACAATGAGATGCGCAAAAAAAAATTCTGTATTAAGCGAAAATGCTACTCATTTCTTCCTAAACCACTGCCGCAAGGCAACAATTGCTGTAAGCGTAAGAACCATATACGACACATGGTTCAAGATGTATGACGTCATAAACAATAGGAATCGCAAGAAACTGACGTATCGTGTGATGAGATTTGATCACACACTTAGCGACTTTCAACGCACATTAAACATAATTTCCAACCTTTATTACACTTCATCTCGCTGAGAACGACAGGAAAACAATGAAAGGAAAAAACAATTTTCGCTAACTACTTTTTCCCAGTTCATGGTCTACATTACGGCATTGGATGTGACGTTACAGTTCCTAATTTCTACAGTATATACACAAATAGCTGAATGTGCCTTCGAAATGGGACATGTGATTAAAAAATGGAGATGTACAGAGAGAGAAGGAATATGAGAAGTAGTAACTCAAAGCTTGAATAAATAAATAAATAAATACCCGGGCAACGCCGGGTTTTCAGCTAGTACCTTACATAAATGCCAGTTTGATGCGAGTAAAATCATCAAAATCATCCGGTCCCACACACAGCGGGTCAACGATGAACAAGAAGTCATAATGGGTGCTCTCAGTATAAACAAACATTACTTAAATCTATTTTCTTGGTATGTTGCGATTTCCTGGTATAAGTCTGCTGAATTGAAGTAAGAACGAATTTCCACTTAAGAAAAATAATTGGATAACTAGTCAAAATAGAGTGTCTGGATATAACTGACGATTGACTTAAATTTTCAACAGAAGCAGGTTGGCATCTCCCTATATCTGTGACAGTATTCAAATGGCCGAGTAATGAATATGAATATCCGAAGAGCTGGATAAAATCAGTTGAATAACTCACAGACGAACCAGCCTCAATGACAGCAAACTGACTACTGAGGCCCTGGGGAGAGTGTTCATTCTAACCTGCAAGCCGGACCGAGCCTATGAGCGTTGGTCACGTGAGGGTTCGGTGACGCCACACAGGCGTGCGCCGCGGCCAACGGGAAAGACAGGCCCCAGCACGCATGTCATGCCACGTAAGGAAAGTAGTTCGCAGCCGGCGGGATCGCTAGCTCAGTGGCTGCCCGCTATGACGCAGTGGGCAGTGCCCCAGTGGCAGGCCAATCGGCTAGCGATCGCGCCGGCTCGGAACTACCTTGCTTACGTAGCATGAAGTGCACGCTCAGACCTGTATTTCTCGCCGGCCACGGGCGTGCGCCGTCCGGGAGCAAGGCGGCCCTCACCAACACCACCTAGAAGACAAGGCCTTACAACAGGCCGTGTCTACGTCACACTTAGAGGCCCCGGCCGCCACCTCACTGGCTGTTGGCTGGGGCACGCCTACCGCCGCGCAGCGTCCGGCCAGTCAGAAGGCGGCCGGAGCCTCTTAAGTGTGACGTAGGCACGGCCTGCTGTAAGGCTTTGTCTTCTTGGTGGTGTTGCCCTCACGCCCCAGTGGCATGAGCCACCACGAACGTGTTAAGTAATCAGCGGCGGTGCCAGGCAGCCTCCACGCTTTCTACAGGGCTCGGAGTCGGCGGACGCCCAAGGCTTCTTGCTAGACTCATCGGGAGTCCGTAGGTTTATTTCATTTAGATTACGACAATTAAATACATTTCAGTATTGGCCGTAATACTCTAAATACAAATCAAATGTTTAAATGTTTGTATAGCTTATGGGACTTGACTACGGGGTCATCAGTCCCTAAACTTACAAACTACTTATCAACCAGCTTATCCTAAGGACGGCACAAAAATCCATGCCCGAGGGGGGATTCGAACCCCCGACCGTAGTGGCCGTGCAGACCGTGACTGGAGCGCCTCAGTGCTCTCGGCCACAGCGGCCTGCACTCAAAATACATTATATACGTTACGTTACATTTAATGAGAAACATTTTCTTTCTTTATTTATTTTTTGTATAAAGGAAACGAATTTCCTATATGAGCCCGCGATCTTCATTTTATTCTCAATCAAAGAACCGTTTAGATCGCTAAAATTGTAGTTATTTATAGCATTATTTCGGCATCTACTATCAACAAATTTGCAATTAAGAAAGAAGGAGCAAGTGTTGGTCGTACAATCGAATTACACAGAATGATTTAAATATAAATTAAAAATAAAAATGTTCAAATGTTTGTTAAGCTTATGGGACTTAACTACGGGGTCATCAGTCCCTAAACCTACAAACTACTTATGAACTACTTACGAACTAGGACGGCACAAATATCCATGCCCGAGGGGGGATTCGAACCCCCGACCGTAGTGGCCGTGCTGACCGTGACTGGAGCACCTCAGTCACCTCGGCCACCGCGGCCGGCAAATTAAAAATAAAAATTTCCTTTAAAACGAATAACCTTTTTTATTTTTATAAAATACATTCCTCTCCATTAGGGCTGGTAGACCAACCAATTAGTTTGTTTAGTAATAAAAGACAGCCTTGGTTGCAATGTTTTCATTTTTAACCTGTTTAACCCTTGGGGGGGGGGGGGCAACCTCAGAAAGTCTGGAAAATAAACTAAATGGGGGGCATAAAACTTAAAAGCAAAATCTGAGCGCTCACACTCCCACAACAAATTAATAGATTGTTAACTGACCTTAAAATATCATATCAGTTAAATTGAACTAAAACCCTTGCTAGCCACAATGTAGGATCGCCAAATCCTTAAATCTAGGATACAATTCTATGAGTAACTTAGGAAGTACAGAAGATCCTGCAATTATAAAGATTAAGGTAAAGCATTCAACAATCCGAAGATTGGTTTTAACACCACGGTGCTTTAGTAGGCATGGTCTTGTTTGGAGGTGGTATGCTGTTTCCTTCCTCCGACCTTCGAACTGACTTACCCAGCCTGTTTAACGTTGGTTCCCAACCACGGTGCTACTCGGTATTTTTCACATGATCAACACTGCCAGAGGTGAGAGAAGTGGAAATCTTACGGCCTGGCGGTGATCGAACCCGCAACCTTGGGATTTATAGTCTGGCACTCTACGACTGTGCAACCGACTCGCACTGATAAGAACTACCGTACATTGAAAATCTTACACAGAATTATTGATTGTAGGCATCGAAAGCAAAGAAAAAGAACTGGGGCATGAAGCAGTGAAAACAAAAGCGCAGAAAAAATGAATGTACCTAAAATAGAGCTGCAGCAGCGGTTACAATTGTTTAATGATAGGGGTTCATTCATACACCTGGTCAACATGCCGATGTTTACAATATTATGGTAATACTGCCGTTAGGCCGCCTTGGTGTTGAATCATACAATGGGCTTATTATGAAGTTATTACGGCCAAGGTCGGTGGTGGCACTCATGTACAATACGTCAAACGGCTTAAATAGAAAGTAGAAATACTGCTAAAAGCATACGACAACAGAAGCTGAAACATACCATTGATGCCCTATTTGCATCAGGATATATTAACAATAGACAATAAACTACTAAGCTTTCATTGGTCTAGTGAAGCTGCAGGTCAACAGACAGACCACTAACAAAAATACCCAGGTTAAAACCGGCTACCGCACAGACAGAATTTACGCTATTTTTAACTTGTATTAAAAAAATTATAGCCGCTTCGGTGGCGAAGCGGTCTGCGGTGCGCCAGTCAGGTTCTGCATGGCCACTGCGGTCGGAGGTTCGAATCCCCCCTCGGGCAAGGATATTTGTGACGTCCTTAGTATTATCTAGTTCATAAGCGGTTATTAAGTTTAGGGACCCCGCAGTTAAGTCCCATAAGCTTTACACACATTTGAACATTTAAAAAAAAAAATATGTGTAATGCGATTGTACAGACAGCACTTGTTTCTGGAATATTTTCAGTGTGCGCTGATATGACTTCTTGGCGGAAGCGGGATTCGAACGTGGGACCTTTGACTTTTTCGGGCAAGCTCTCTACTGAATGAGCTATCCCCGCACGCAACACAGATCGACCTCACAGCCTTACTTTCGCCAGTACCTCGTCTGTGAGGACGGATCGTGAAGCATGCGGGAATAGCTCAGTCGTTAGAGCACGGTTAGCCAAGTGGTTAAGGCGACCGCTAGCCCCTAGCGGGAGACCAGGGATCGATTACCGGCCCGCTAATATTTTCATTTATCGACACTGTCCATTTCAGTACCCTAAATCAGCCACTATCAATACTTTCCTTCCTAATCCTTCTCCCTTCCTCACCTTTATCAATAATTTGCAAATGCTATATGGCTGCGAAGCAGGTGTGGTGTCTGTTCTTTCGAACATGTCCGAAAGAATAGACACCTCACCAATATAAAAAAATGTTGTTATTAATATTTCACGTGATCATTGATAAGTCAAGTATTACAATAAATTATAAATTGTCTTCAAACGTGTAAGATACTTTTCTATGGTCTCTCAGAAAATGAATGATGCAAATTATAGTGCTTGCTTAAAAACTGTGTCCGAAGTTGGATTCATTTTCTTACGAATCATTATTTCAGATCACACATTATTTATTCCGACTAATAATATTTTAGTCATCTATTTTCCGAAGAATTATTTTCTTTCTTTGCAGGTTCATAATAATAATGGTCATACAGGCATTAATTTCAGTTTTGATAATCAAGCAGTCAACATGTATTACTTTTTTATTACGATAACACTCGCTGTTCGCTTCCGTAAGCAAAGCAATCCAGAGATAGCTTTTGATGTAAACAGAATGTCAATCCCTCAATTGTGATAGTTATATCTTCGGTTAACGTAATGCAATCACTACAAATACTGACATTTTTCACTGTTAATACTTGTGACAGGTTAACGTAACAACCGTAAATACAATCTTACCCACACACAAAACAAT
Organism: Locusta migratoria; assembly: GCA_026315105.1. Lineage (NCBI taxonomy): Eukaryota > Metazoa > Arthropoda > Insecta > Orthoptera > Acrididae > Locusta > Locusta migratoria. The sequence goes on along the minus strand of CM048744.1, from coordinate 271,496,296 downwards.
TAAGTACTCACGTAATACTGATCATTTAAACTAGAAGACTAAATCAATTTTTAACACCAGCACTTCCATTCATTTCACTGCTATCTATTTTCCAATTCTTTTTATTTAAACGTACTTCGCCAGAAACCCACATCAATATAAGACACACCAGTCTCTTCCAATAAATTGATTATTTGTAGTTTAGTCTACAATCGTAAAGAACATACAGCTTTCGCCTACAGACATACATTACTAGACTGGCAAACGTCCCTCTGTGACTGAAGCCTGATGCCGCCATCTTGCGTCACCTCACGTCTAAAAGTTTCCGTACGGTACTGCTATGATGTTCTGATACGACATGACGTTGTAAGCTTTACTAGTTGGTTTTAATATGATTTCCATTTCAGCTAACACTTCTGCAATAGTTGAATTTAACACATTGGCCTACATTGCAGAATCGTCTTATGAGAAGAACATGTTACATACGCTTAAATTTTACTTACTGACCTGGTGGCCTCGCGTGATTATGTTGTCAGTCATGTGACGTTGGCATTAGTCAATCGCTTGACAACGCAAATGGTTTGTCATAAAACCACCGTTTTACGATGTCACTTTTACTGAGTGAACGAGGGTACAAACAAGAATCTGTCAAACATAGAGCAGAAACAGTATCATTTATTTACTTTTCGTCTCTATGAAACATTACAATCAAGTCACTCTTCATGGATTTATAACAGTATTAATATCTTGGCAAAGACTTTCTACCGTTTTATTGATGGTGCCAACATAATAACGAGAGGCCGCCGGGATGGTAGGTAAAATTTTACCGTTACATACAGTTAAAGCAGAAGTAAAACACTAACAACACAGATATGTGTTCCACGATAATCAGCACATTTATAACGGTCATACTATTAAAAGAGAAACCCAAATTGATCAAAACTGGTAACAGATTAATAAGAACAGGAAACGCGACTCAGTAGTGTGTGCGTCAAAGCAGACTGTAGATTTCGTAAGAACTCTCACAAGAATAAGGATACGTGTTATGCACGATAAACACATACTACCGACAGAAAATCCGAAGCCGAATGAATCTGTATCAGATTAATAACAATAAATCAATGCAACTCATTACTGTAAGCGTCAAAGCTTACTTCAGCTGAAAATATTACAGCCATCTAGAATGTACGAATTTCCCATATGTCAAATCTCTAAGCGTATTTACGTCAGTTCATCCGTATTTACGTCCGTTTCCTGTTATATCACGCATCATTGCTTACACGTTTGTAGTATAGAAATATGGCGGCGAGAATTAACTGATACCAAGGATACTGTGTACTGCATTGCCAGTCTAGTAATATATGTCTGTGCTTTCGCCACACTAACCACATCAATATCCCAGCGACATATTTTTATTTAGAGTCCGCTGGCTCAACGACGAATACCTCTAGCGATGCATGTCTGTCGGCTGGGAACGTGTAGTGGCCAGATTTCCTCACTGCCAGTCGTCGTCGTTGACTCAGCGTTCTCGATCACATGAAACAAAGAAAACAAACGAACAAAACACACAGTACATGAAATATAATAATTATAATTATAAAAAATTAATGTCTTAACACCTAGTATGAACGACAACTACTACAGATCGAACGGCGCTAAAGGAGAATAGTGCTATTTACCTCAATGTCTGGTATTCGTTTAAGAATATCAGCACAATTGTAAATTACATTAGCAGGAAAGAGAATACACCTATTTTATGTCTTATATGCTCGTTTATATGTTTTTCATTTAAACACTTTTTTGTCTGTGTCGCGACAACCTGTGTTTGTACCTCCCAAGAGATACAGAGAAGCAGACGCTGGATTTATGTCGTCTTTAATTTATGGAATTCGAGCGAAATATGTTCACAAATAGCGTTATTGTGTTTTCACTATTTAGTTTAAAAGCTGCATATTAGCCGTATTTATATAGTTAACGTTATATTCACTAGTAATTTGATTATGGAAATGAAAGACGCAATCTTATTGGGTATCTGAACGCCACTCTTGATTGGTTCCCTTCCCCTCCCGTCTTTCATCGTGCCAGCTACCAACATCTACACGTGAAGCAGCGACCGTCTACCCAGAAATTGCGTTTTAACCCTTTATTTTAGGTAGTATCTCATTAACATGATCAATTCCGTTTAATTATAATACGTAAATTTTGATATTTTAATTCTATATTTCGTTTAAATTATGGGGTATTTCCATTAAAAGCGGCGACTATTTAGATAAAGTTTGTGAACTTTCAGTATTCTACGTGCCTATTACGTTTTATTCTACTAATTTAAAGCACACAGGAGTCAATACGCAGCCAAGGAGGAATAGCGAGGATTTTCAAGAGGTTCAATATCCCTTTCCAAGCCACTCTCTGCGTGGTTAGTAACACCTTCCATTGGCCTTCCATGTCGCTACCTTATATTGTGCTGTTATTTCCGTCTCAGGTAAACATTCATTCGCCGCCTGTCACTTGGCACATCATCAACATCACTGTCAGATTCGGTTTCATGATATATTTTAATTTCTTTTCCTAATCTGAACTGTCCATTGTTGGCGAGTAAAACATTATGTTAAGCATAACATTATGTGCTTATATTTCTGTCTTAAAACGATCTTCTCTATTACGAGTAATATAATGTCAGTGTAAATAATTCACAGATGATGTCTTGATATACGATGATTCTACCTCCATGATTCTACTACTGAAAAATGTCTTGGCAGAAAGATTTGTGCAATCTTATGCGTGTTTGCACCAGTATCTAGCATAGAGATTACTGGTTTGCACGCTCTTACCAAATCTTTCTGCCACGTTATTAGCGGACGTGGTGTAGCCGAGCAGGCTGAGATACCATGTCATGGGCTGAAAGGCTGCTCCAGTAGGAGGTTCGGATAATCCCTTGGGAATGGGTGTATGTGTCGTCTTTCGCATACGTTTTTTCAAGTAGTATAAGTAGTGTGTAAGTCTAGGAACCGATGACCTAAGCAGTTGGGTCACATAAGAACTCACATACACACTCACATGCTGTTTTCAATTTACATTAGCACTTCCTACAGAAAAAAAAAAATTTTTATTTACACTTAAATGAAAATCTATCCGTTTGTTAGCACTGGGCTACGGAAAATATCACTATCGTTCCCAAATTCAACCTTTAATAAGCACTGTTGGATTTTCTTTTACGTGCTGTTTGTTGCAGGCGAAGCGAAAGTGTTCTAGTTTTTCTTCTTTCAATTGTTACAAAATTTCTGGAATACTTTTATCCTTTTCTTGTGGTTTTATTTCTTGTATGCTCATTAGCATTTATGATCCACAAATTATAGTTAATGTTTTGTGTACTTTAAATTATATTGCTTCACTCAGCCTCCAATGTAACGCTGCACCTGTGTGGTCTCTGAGAAAATTAATAAAAAAATTGTGGTGCTTCCCAGTGACGTAGCCTGGATATTGTCAAAGGGGGGGGGGGTGGGAAGGAAGGGGTCCGACTTGTTAAAGAGAAATTTACAAAGGCTCACGTTTTTCATTCATTCTAAATTCAACATACTGCAATTTGTGTTTTTTTTTTTTTTTTTTTTTTCAAATCATGCGTTTAATGTGTCCAAAACATCTGTCAGCACAAGGCTTCTCCCTGTCTGTGTGTGTGTGTGTGTGTGTGTGTGTGTGTGTGTGTGTGTGTGTTTTGATACATCTAAAAATGTTTATAGTAATATTTGGAAAGCACAAATCGTATTAAATGAAATCTGTGATAAAAGAAGAGGGCCATACTTTAACATAAAGTTGGACTTTCCTGACTCACCTCAGGGGCTCAGAAAATGAATGGGCATCGTTTAATTCCGGGACTATGGATGTAGAGGAATTGTGGACTAAATTTAAGTGCATTGTAAATAAAGGGTTAGAGAAATATGTGCCAGTAAAGACGATTAAGGATGGAAAAGATCCACAGTGGTATAATAATAATGTTAGAAAGCTGCTGAGAAAGCAAAGACTGTTGCACTCTCGATTCAAAAAAAAACAAAAACACGCAAATGATGACAGGCAAAAGTTAGTAGAGAATCGTGCGTCTGTAAAAAGATCGATGCGCGAAGCATACAATAATTACCACAGCCATACCTTAGCAGAAGATCTTTCTGAGAACCCGAAAAAATTCTGGTCCTATGTAAAATCGATAAGCGGGTCAAAGCCCACTGTCCAAGTCACTCGTTGATCATTCCGGGGCAGTAATAGAAGAAAGCAAACGGAAAGCTGAAGTTCTAAATTTAACCTTTAAGAAATCTTTCACGCAGGAGGACCGCACAAATGTATCATCATTTGATCAACGTATTAATTCCGAAATGGAGGACATAGTAATAGGTATTTCCGGTGTAGAGAAGCAGCTGAGAGAGCTAAATACGAAAATGTCTGCTGGTCCGGATGGAATACCAGTTCGGTTTTACAAAGAGTATTCTGCGGCATTGGCCCCCTACTTAGCTTGCATTTATCACGAATCTTTAAATCAGCGCAAAGTTCCTAGTGATTGGAAAAAAGCGCAGTTTACTCCCGTTTACAAGAAAGGCAAGAGAACTGACCCACACAATTACAGGCCAATATCGTTGAGATCTGTTTCGTGTAGAATTTTGGAGCATATTCTCAGTTTGAATATAGTAACTTTCCTTGAAACGGAAAAGCTTCTTTCTGTGAATCAGCACGGGTTTAGGAAACATCGTTCATGTGAAACTCAGCTTGCCCTTTTCTCACATGACATCTTGCGAGCCATGGACGAAGGGCAACAGGCGGATTGTGTTTTTCTCGACTTCAAAAAGGCGTTTGACCCGGTGCTACACTGCAGACTGCTAACGAAGATACGAGCTTATGGAATAGGTTCGCAGATTTGTGACTGGCTGGAAGACGTCCTAAGTAATAGAACGCAGTACTTTTTGTCGACGGCGAGTGTTCAAGAGACGAGTGTATCGTCAGGCATGCCCCAGGGAGTGTGATAGGACCGCTATTACTTTCTATCTATATAAATGATCTGATGGACAGAGTAAGTTGTAATTTGCGGCTGTTTGCTGATGATGCTGTGGTGTATGGGAGGGTATCGTCTTTAACTGACTGAAATAGTATACAAGATGACTTAAAAAAAAATCTAGTTGGTGCGAAGAACGGCAGCTAGCTCTCAATGTAGAAAAATGTAAGGTGATGCGCATGAGTAGGAAGAACAATCCCATAATGTTCGAATACAGCATTAGTAGTGAGCTTCTTGATGTTGTCGCGTCGTTCAAATATCTAGGCGTAACATTGCAGAGCGATATAAAATGGAACGAACATGTAAGGGCAGTTGTGGGTAAGGCGGACAGCCGACTTCGGTTTATTGAGAGAATTTTGGGAAGATGTACTTCACCTGTAAAGGAGAGCGCGTATAAAACGCTTGTACGACCACGTCTTGATTATTGCTCAAGTGTTTGGGACCCGCAGCAGATCAGTTTAAAGGTAGAAGTAGTTCAGAGCCAACAGCTAGGTTTGTTACTGATAGGTTCGACCAATGCGCGAGTGTCACGGAAATGCTCCGGCAACTCAATTGGGGATCGTTGGAGTAAAGACGACGTTCTTTTCGTGAAATTCTGTTGAGGAAATTTAGAGGGCAGGTATTTGAAGCTGAGTGTAGCACGATCTTGCTGCCGCCTACTTACATTTCGCGTAGTGATCACAAAGACAAAATAAGAGAAATTAGGGCTCGTAGGGAATCATATAGATATTCTTTATTTCCTCGTTCTATTTGGGAGTGGAATAGGATAGGAAATGCCTAGTAGTGGTACAGTGTACCTTCCGCCACGCACCTTACGGTGGATGTATGTAGATGTAGATGGTCATTATGAAAATTAACTGCAACAGGTTAGAACACTCAATGTCTTCCCTAGCTTGTTGTTTGTTATAAACTGTTCTAGACTAGCACTACCAGGTAAGTAATTTGTGAATCAAACTAAATTACTGCGACTTCCTTTTCAATGCCAGTACTGAATGACAACGCGACATACCCGAGAATAAAAAGTGCTGACAGAAGTATGAGGAGGAGTGTCCTCTTCAGAGCGGTTCCACCTAGCGGAGCGTTGGGAACTGATTCTGGCCAAGGGGTTTGCAACCACTATAACGTCATCGGGGACTCATATTTTTTAAAAACTGCTATTTCTGCAACACTGCAAAATATCATGCTCCGCCACTTGTGAATAGTCGATGCAACTCTAGTACTAGTATTGTCTGAGGTCGAAAATCGACCAGTTGTGTTTACAATGGTCACTGGGGGTAAAAGTTTTCGTATCATGTTGGCGGCCTCGCGTGATTATGTTGGCAACATCAACAACAAGATAGAAAATCTTTGCCCATTTGTTCGAACCACATAGAACGACTCGATTAGTGTATCGTACAGACCATGAAGTAAACAAATAATGCTGTTCCTGCTTTATGGTTGACAGGTTCTTGTATGTACCCTCGTCCACTCAGAAAAAATAATTGCCCTCGTAAAGCGAAGATTCCATGAGAAAACATCAGCGTTGTCAAGCGATTGGCTAAAATGAAGACTCACAGGATTCTCACTATTCAGCATCTGTTGGCAACATTATCATAGGAGGCCACTGGTATCTTTTACGTGTCAATGAAAATGCCTGACACAATAAAAACAAATAAAAACTGAAGTATATACTTCTCATGCCATTTTCGAATTATATAACTTTCATTAGCCTAATATTTGAAATGGAACTACAATTTTGGTGCTCGTATATTTATACTACGTCAAGAAATAATATTATTTCGCTACTGCGATATTCAGAATTCCAGAGCTGACAACATGTCGACTTCGTAGTTCCACCCGTGCACCGCTACATGCCTCTCCCGCCGCATCATCATTTATATCGGCATTAAACCATCCATTTCCTTTAACCACTCTTAATCACTGCGAAAATGAAGCATTTGAATGGCACAAGAAAGTGAGTTGGGAGAACTCCATGTTTCGATATTCACTTATTTTAATACTGCAGATGCGCTGCATTACAGCGTCTTTGGTCGAGGCGAATAGCCAATCAGTGAGCTGATTGTTAAATTAGTAATTTGTACCACAATTTTCGTGTTAGCGTATTTATATAATGATTAAAATGTCTTTCACAAATAAAGTAAATTTAATACGCATTTTACTGTCAGTACTAGCAGTTTTATCTATTAAATTTAAGAATAAACTTGGTAGAAAATTTCAGGTAAGCCGAATCAAGAGAAATGTGTAAAGATATTATTTAATTAACGTGGCTGCAAACAGTTTCCAAGTTTTTTTTTTTTTTTTTTTTTTTTCAAAATATCGTTAGTTCAATAGTTTCGTAATTACCGTGAGGTAACGATGTAGTAAAAACAAGTGATCTCAGTATAAAAATGTTTGTTAAGCTTAAGGGACTTAACTACGAGGTCATCAGTCCCTAAACTTACAAACTACTTGTGAACTACCTACAACTAAGGACGGCACAAATATCCATGCCCGAGGGGGGATTCGAACCCCCATGTGGCCATGCAGACCGTGACTGGAGTGCCTCAGTCCCCTCGGCCACCGCGGCCGGCTTATAAACTTACTTAAAACGGAAAACTACATGAAATTTTTTATTCAACTAGTATTTTACACTGCAAATGAAAATTTAATTTATAGTGTCATTGAGAAGGAAGCGATTTAGTGGGAGGACGCAAGGTCAGTCACTAGTAAGGCTCATTTGAAACTGTCGAATTAAATAATTATAACAGTAGAAATATTAGTTGCTAATGTCTCACCATGTGAAACAGGAAGGCGATAGAAAATGAATGTACGCGAGGTGCAGGAATCATCCATTATGGGATGTGAATATTACACTCAGAAAAATCGACATATTCGTCATAAAAGAAACATTAAAAACCAACCATTCACTTGCACCACCAACACGGGATACAAAATAGACCTTCTCAGTGATCACAAAGGTTCTATCCATGAAGATCGAAGGCCAACTCCTTCCGAGTTTCCAATGCTGCAGAACACTGAAATATGGAATCATATTGGTGTTAAGAGGTAATGAGAATTGGTTGAATGTGATGAAGGAGATATGCGTAACTAATGTGCTGTAAAACAGAAAATATGAACTGTACAAGCGTATGTATTACGCTTATTTTTACAAACGCATTAACATCATTGTATATGTGTCAAAGACCATCGAAGAACGATAATTTATAAACTTTGTTTGTAAGTTATGACAACGATCATCAGAAAAAAAGTATCCAACTTTCAGGTTTAAAAATACTGTCCTTTATCAAGAAGAAAGTAAAAATGAAATAAGAAAAAAAATCTCTGCTTGTTACATTGTGCCTAAACAGCTGAGCCGCGCGGGAGTAGCCGAGCGGTCTGGAGCGCCACGTTGTGGATCACGCGGTCTCCCGCGTCGGAGCTTCGAATCTTCTCTCGGGCATGGATGTGGTGTTGTCTTTAGTATAAGTTAGTTCCTAAGCCTTTAATAAGTTTGATAAATTTCAAAAGTCAAAGAATAAATAGCTTTCCCAAGCGTCTTTTCCAATTTTCGCAGTAGCTACAAGAAGAATTTTGATGCCCAGTTGTTCCATATTTCGAGTTACATGCCTACAAACAACAAAATCTCGAGTAAAACACTTTTTAAGTAAACTATGTTCTACTTCGACGTTGAAGCTATTCCCATACCAAAATTCATCAAAATTGGTTAACCAGTTTAGTCGTGAAACTGTAACAAACAGAGCTTCTTCTGCATTATTAGTAATTTTAGTATGGACGTTATCAAAAATTTCAGAATCTCCCGTTGTAAAAGTATATCTTCCCTGACGTATTATGAGGTAAATTATGCAAAAGTACGAAGTAAGATTACGGTTTCAGGTCCCGTCAATAGCTTGGCCATAACGGAACAAAAGCTCTTAATGGTGGGAAACGAAATCGGTCGTGTCCTTTCAAAGGAACTATCCTGTAATTTACCCAGAATGATTTAGGAAAATCGCGTAAAACGGAGATCTGGTTCGCCGAAGAAGGGTTTGAATGGCCGTCTTGTCGAATACAATTCCTGTCTGATAACCACTATCCCGTCTGGTTAGGACGGAAATTTCCATTACATGTTTTAATGAGTTTTGAAGGAGAAATGGTAGATAATATTTCGAATACGAACCCGCGTCCTTGAAGATAGCGTTTTCGTTCGATGAGGATTTCAATGCAGGTGTGTAATGCGTTTACGATTGCTGAGGCATGGACAAAAGTCGCTTTTATTGGTTTGAAATAGGATACAAGCTTATACGTCAGACGGTAACATGATGTCGCATACAAAATTTAATTTACGAGACTCTTGTAGAAGCAGATGAAGTTCTGCTGGCACAATCTCTGGCCGTTGCGTTAGAAACTGAAGCGATGTGTGATGAGAGTGTGTACTACAGGATGCTTCAGAGGTAGACTGTTTGATGGTCGCCACATTGAGCCAGTGTTGGAAGGCAGCAGTACTTTCTTGTTCCTACCGGACGCACTGTGTTCTGAGTTATTTTCTGATTTGGAACAAACTGAATGGACAGAAGGCTGATAAAGAATCTATACCTGCAACAGAAAATACGAGTAAAGATTGGGAATGAGATGACAGAGGAAAGCGCAATAGGTAGGGGAGTGAGGCAAGGCTGTTGTATCTCCCCCAATGCTGTTTAACACATATCTGGAACACGTTATAAGGAAATGTCTGAAACAAAGCAGAGAGTCGGTGGTAAGAGAGTACTATTAGATTCGCAGATGATACGGTGTTACTGGCATTGAACGAAAGAACTACGACAAAAATAATAAATGATTTCAATATGAGGAATATGGAAAGAGAATTAACACACAAAAAAATAAAAAAAAAGAGATAATGTATGGTTAGAAGCGCAGGAAAAGTAGGATCAACTATACGGCTACGCCAGGAAGTAATGAGGCAAGTTAGTGCTTTCAAATACCTGGGATACATAATCAAGGAAGAATGAGTTGCCACAAGGCAGTGAAAACGCGCATACCAGTTGTAAGAGAGGCATTAAATAAGACGAGGAATATTCAATGCGGGGAGTATGGACAGGAATCTGAGGAAGAGACTGACAAAATGTTTTCAATAGAGTGTGGCACTATATCGCTCTGGGATATGAACATGAGAAAAGAGGATGAAAGAAGATTACAAGCATTTGAGATGTGGAGGAGGATGGAACGGATAAAGTGGGTAGACAACTTCAGACATGCGTTGAGAAGACTTGGTGAAGAGAGAGAAATTTTAAAGGTAATCAGAGAGACGAAACCTTATTGGCCTGGGCATTGGATGAGATTGTCTGCTGATAGATGCTACGGAGGTAACAGTGAATGGAAGAAGAAGACGCAGAAGATTCCAGATGGTCGACAGTATAAGGATAGGAAACAATTATGAAAAAACAAAGAGGCCACCAAATAACACGAATGCTTGGAGAGCTGCGAAGGATACCTGCCTTATGGCAGATGTTACAATGCAAACAAACAACTGATAAGGAGACCATATGGGTTTCGGATTTCAGAGTTTCTTTATATTTATAGTACGTGAAGTTCGGAATTTAAATAACAATCAGCCAAAGTCATTCGAGAATATAGACTTTGACGTTTTGAAAAGTACAGGTAAGTACTAATAATTAAAACAATTGCAGCATCTGTCACTGTAGCTCAGGTGGTAACGTTGTGGCTTCACAATCATATAGTCTATGGTTCTAATCACGCTATGCCGGTATTGTTTGATGGGCGCCGTGGCTCAGTGTGCTCGGTCAGAGGGCTCAATGTCCTCTGTAATAAAAGAATAAAAACAAATAAGTAAATAAATAAAGAAAGAGGAGCCAAGAACACATAGAACAACAACGATCGCAAGAAACAGAATTACCCGAAGAGAAAAAAAAAGTGGTACGATTTGGCCTCACAATCCCACTATGTCGGATTTTTTTCCCTTTTTGAATTCAATTACTCAAAACATTTTGGGATCTCTAATTACACGTGATGGTCAGTTTTTGGTTATGTGTATGTAGACGAGCTGAAAACCTTGTCACGTAAAACGATGCTTGAATGGGTTACTTACTTAGAAAGCCATTAGTAGCTATGGAGATGACTTTCCAAAATAGCGTCGCAGCTCTTAACAAACTAAAAAATCAATGACAACCGTCTTCAACTAATAGTTAAGTCAATAAAACCATCATTATTAACAGCGTTCTAAAAATTTTGAAAATTACTAATAAACAAAAATAAGTGCAATTTTCGTAAAAGTACCATTACACAATTGCGTATTAAAATTGTGTAACTATTCGAACAGACCGAAAAAAATTGTCGCGATAGCATTCGAACCACCGACTCTAGAGTTGTACGGCCAGAACGCTACCACCAGAGCTACACCAACAGATGCTGTGCTTCTCCTAATGATCGATTCTTACGCGTACTTGTAAAACTATAAAAGTCAGTTTTCCCGAGAATTTTTGAGAGTTGCGTCGAATGGCTTTGCCTGATTATTATTTGATTTCTAAAGTACCTATGTGGTCTCCTTGTGAGTGTTAATACAAACAAAAGGGATGAAATGCATGCTTCTTTACGTTTTGTTTACAATTATACCTAATATTAGAATTGCGTCTCCCTAAATTAAATTGCTGAAGCAGAAGTATATGCAATAAACATCTGCACTGAAATGGTCGTAGAACGAAATCGAAACTTTTCTGGAATGAGTTCCTGATTGAAATAGTATGCACTCACTCCCCACTACAGATCCTAGAAGTTTCTAAAAAAATACTGCCAATCACCCTGTATATTTGATGAAACCACTACATAAATTTCTGAAAGAGCTGACAACATTCTTACATGTTATAAGGTAAATTAACTTCCTAATTAATTATTTTCTTTTGTAGATGAGCTGAAGATGCACAATGTAGACGAAACGCGTCATTTATGGAAAATTTTCAATCAAGGCTGTTTTATTCATAACATCCTTTATACTGGTTGCCGCACCAGCCGCAGAATGTAGGGGAATAAATTAAGTTTCGTTGGAGGTTGTATGACAGCCAAAACGGAGGTCGGTTTTACACTAGCGAACACTTTACCACCCCCCCCCCCCGGAACTATGACGAAGACAGCACGTGAACTACTTTTTGTGTAAGTTTAATTTCGGATCTGTCTATGGGGGAATCAGGTAAGCAGCTTAGGATCAATAGAGTGAGAACGGGGAAAAATGAATGAATATCTTTTATTCGAGGTATAAGAATGTAGAGATAAAAAGAGTCCTTGAAGGATTTAAGACGATCATTGCAGTTTCCCAATGCTGTTGGCCCACCTGTTATTTGGTAGCGCGACTGCTGGAATTCTCGGCGCTCAGCTGCAGGTTGCGTTTGCGAATTGGTACGCTTCGCCGGCCTTTGTCCGTGCAGAGAAATGAGCTGCCGCCGCTTTGTTCTGTGAGCATTGTTCGCGCCGTGGCCCGCCCGTCGCGCGCTGCACCTCGTGCAGCCAACCACAGCCGATGCGCTACCGAGTGCGGTCGCGGACCATAGACTGCAAGCAGTGAGCTTCCACTGTACAACGAGCGGACTACAATCCTTTGAAAGACACTGCAATACGTACGTTATACAGTTTACGGCAATGTCCAGAGAGAGAGAGAGAGGAGCACAGCGGTTTTGTCGCTGTTTTCCATTAATTATACTGACGTGAATGAAGATCAAACCGTTGTGTAATTGCAATAAAAGTAAAATTGGTATAGAAGTATGTTGATGCTCAAACAACTCACGGGTATGCTGCCGGGTAACGTCGTCGACAACCGCCGATATTTCGGCAGGACACCCTGCCCTTCTCAAGGCACAACTGCACTTAAGGAAGCAATATGCAAGCGTATTTAAGAACTCGGTTTGCAAAGGGTAAACAAGGAAAGTAACACACACGGTACAAGTGACTGCAGAGTCAACACAACCAAAGATGACCAAACATCAAAAATATCGATAGTGACTGTTAATCAACTGGTGAGGCAGCGTTAATTTTATCCCTCTGTTTTTTGACGAGAGGCAGTGCCGGATTCCAAGCAGAATTTAAACAAAAACCACCGTCTCTGTTTATAAGGACGCTTGCTAGTTTAATTTCAACAGCTTGCTTACTAAAACTATCCCAATAGGTTGAAGTGCATGCCAGATTCTCCGTGTTGTTGTATTCGATAGGATGACCGGTGCCAAGACAGTGTTCTGCAACAGCGGATCTGTTTGGCTGTTGTAAGCGCGTGTAACGGTTATGATCAATACACCGGTCATCCACAGTCCTGATTGTCTGACCAATATATGACATGTCATAACTGCAAGGAATACGATATACACCTGCCTTACGCATGCCAAGATCATCCTTTACGGACCCCAACAGGGCCTTTATCTTAGAAGGTGGTCGAAAAACACATTTCACATCATATTTCCGCAAAATACGACCAATCTTGTTGGAAAGACTTCCTACGTAAGGCAAAAAGGCCATAGATTTAGGTGCCACTTCATTACTATCGTCACTAACCCGTTACACAGGTCTGATAGCGCAATGCACGTTTAATCTGTCTCTCACTATAACCATTCTGACGAATGGTGTCCTCGAGATGGGACAACTCATCTGAGAAACTTTCATGGTCTGAAATGACTTGCACCCTGTGAACCAAGGTACGAAGTACTCCTTCACGGCCGGCCGAGGTGGCCGAGGGGACTGAGGCGCTCCAGTCACGGTCTGCACGGCCACTACGGTCGTGGGTTTGAATCCCCCCTCGGGCATGGATATTTGTGCCATTCTTAGGATTAGCTAGTTCATAAGTAGTTTGTAAGTTTAGGGACTGATGACCCCGTAGTTAAGTCCCATAAGCTTAACCAACATTTGAACATTTGAACTCCTTCACGCTGAGCTGGATGGTGACAACTATCAACTCGCAGATATAAATTAGTGTGAGTAGGCTTCCTATAAACAGAATGTTCCAATGTACCATCAACCTTTCTTCCGACCAACACGTAAAGGAAAGGAAGAAAGCCATTCTTTTCACCTCCATTGTGAACTGAATATTGGGGTGTATTGAATTTAGGTGTTCCAAAAAACCGTTTAAAGGCTCACTACTATGAGGCCAAGCGACAAAAGTGTCGTCTACATATCTGAAAAAACAAGTTGGTTTCTGAGTCCCCGCGGTGGAGTAGCCGAGCGGTCTATAGCGTCTCGCTGCGGAGCGCGCGGTTGCTCGCCGTGGAGGTTCGAGTCCTCCCTGGGGCATGGGTGTGTGTGTTTGTCCGTAGGTTAGTTTATCTAGGTTTAAGTAATTTGTAAGCTACGGACTGATGACCACGCAGTTTGGTCCGATAGATTTACAGACATTTTTGTACATTTCGTTTCAGAGTCGCTGACACTAAAGCACGTTCCTCGAAATACTCCATAAACAAATTGGCCACAATAGGTGACAACGGGCTTCCCACTGCAATCCATCAGTTTGTTCATAGACTGACCATTGAATTAAAAGTAAGTGGAAGTCAGCACAAGTCGAAAAAAATTGGTTAACTCGACACCAAACTTAACCTCAATTAGCCGCAACGAATCTGACAGAGGAACGCGTGTGAAGAAAGACACAACATCAAAACTCACTAAAATATCAGAGTCACTCAAACCCAATCCCTGCAATCGACGTAAGAAATCCGCCGAGTTCTTAATGTCGTGTTCACACCTGCCTACCATAGGACTCAACAAACTAGCAAGATATCGACGATGTCACCCGGCAGCATACCCGTTAGTTGTTTGAACATTCATTATGCCGGGAAAAATTAAGGTTCCACAAGTATGTTGATTTTCTCCAGTGACAGAAGAGTGTAAGAAGGAATGGACTCACATCTGTAATAATATTGTATGACCAAATTATGACAGAATCGGCCGAGTGGTTAACTTTGTACTGGAAAGGCGTCTTGACGTCGGTTCGTTCGAGGCAATACACAATTACGAATTTAGATATTACAAGGGGACCATTAGAAGTGTAAACAACGGATTGTGATGGGTCTCTGATATGTCGTAGAGAGACATACCCTGATTATGAGTCTTTCCGACTTTTAGCGGCGGGCCTTGGTTTTGGAGGAAATTGTTGTTGATTTCACTGTGTGCTGTAAGACACGTAACGTTGGCCACGTTCCCACGTTCCAACCAAGTGAACGCGGCGCAGCGCTGAAGGTCTCAGGCTATCACGCTGAAGATACCGTGTTCGGGTCTTCTCCGTCTACTTTTTAAAAAAGATTTTTTTTTTTTTTTCTGTCAGAATAGTCAGACATTTTATTTTACAGAATATCAACAGTGCACATTGTATGAAATTAGTAAGAAATATTCAATTTTGCCGTAGTAATTTCATTCACACGTCTTTATTTCAAAATCTTACTCGCTATCGCCTGCACCGCTTGCTGTGCCACAACAGAAATCCGATGATATTCGTCGCAAAACCACACTCATTAATTTTACATCAGTTAAAGGAACCTGCTCTCTCGAAAATGATCAGATATGCATGGTTCGCAGCGAAGTTGACGGATTAAAGAGAACACTTTATTAATAAAACTGATCTTTTTCTGGTATCACTCTTGAAAACTACGTGCGTCTGCGAGACAGTAGCCTTTATGTTCAAATGTTTGTTAAGCTTATGGGACTTAAGCTTACAAACTTCTTATAAACGATCTTATACTAAAGACAACACCAACATCCATGCGCGAGAGAGGGGAACGGCTTGCCGCGGTCGAGTAGCCGAGCGGTCTAAGGCGCCTCGCTGTGGAACGGGCGGTTGCTCGCCGTCGGAGGTTCGAGTGCTCCCTGGGGCATGGATGTGTGTGTGTTGTCCTTAGGTTAGTTTACGTTAGTTTAAGCAGTTTGTAAGCTACGGACTGATGACCACGTGGGTTGGTCCGATAGATTACAAACATTTGAACATTTGGAGAATGGCTTCGCGCATCCGAGCATAGCGCCTCAATGCGCTCGATCACTCCGCCACGGCTAGCTTTTATGAAATGTATTTGGTGCTGGGAACCATTTTGTTTCGTTTGATTTTACGACACATGTCATCCAGATTTGTGTTGAAGCATAGCAAGTGGTGCAAGCGATATCGAATACGATTTTGTAATAATGATGTGAAAATTAAATTACTACGGCTTCTTCTTTTTCTGTGTCCGGTTACAACAATTATATTCTCCCTTTCCGGTAATCAGCAACATAGATTGCTTTGTCGTTTACTTTAAGAATATCGTCGATAGTACATGTTATTTACATGTTTGGACAAGTCAGTAGATGGTTAAAATCCTGTAGTGGCCCGCATTCACAACTATCATCATCACTATATCCCTATTTCAGAAGGTCTGATTTGCTTCTAGTTACTCCTGTGCGCCGGCCGCGGTGACCGAGGGGACTGAGGCGCTTCAGTCACGGTCTGCACGGCCACTACGGTCGGGGGTTCGAATCCCACCCCGGGCATGGATATTTGTACCGACCTTAGTGTTAGCTAGTTCGTAAGTAGTTTGTAAGTTTAGGGACTGATGACCCCGTAGTTAAGTCCCATAAGCTGTACAAACATTTGAACATTTGAACTCCTTCACGCTGAGCTGGATGGTGACAACTATCAACTCGCAGGCGGTGTAATGTCTTCCAAGTTGGAAATGGAAGTTCAAACCCTGGAGATCCCTCCTCGCGGAGGTCCATCAGTGAGTGCGGCGATGCGGCGCTCTTTCTTTCCACAAAGATATACTCCTTATGCTAGGCTTGGTGAAGAGCTCTTCAGTTGTCACAATGAAACTCTTGCGGGACTTCAACCGAACCCCTTGTTTGCGGTGCAAATGAATCAGGTGTCGAGGATCGTTCTTTAGTTTTGACATTTCTATCTCAGCGTAGACCTTCCTTCGAACAGCGGGTGGTGTTATGCCTATGATATGAGAAATTTTGGCTGTTGGAGTTGGCTTGAGGCATCCTGTGGCGATACGTACTGTTTCATTCACAGCGATGTCAACCTGTTTAGCGTGCGCCGAGTTCCTCCACACTGACGCCGCGTATTCCGCTGCTGAGATACTGAGCGCTAGTCCGGTGGTGCGCAAAACGTGTGGCTGAGGTCCCCTCGACGAACCTGTCTGGTTCTGCAGAATGTTGTTCCTGGCACAGACCTTTCTCTTGTTGTGGTGACAGTGCTGCTTGAAAGTAAGGGCTCTGTACAATGTCACTTCGCGGTACTTCGGTCTATTTGTGTGTTCCACATGACGTGGAGGTTCTGGTCAGCTTGTTTGTTCCTGATATGGAAAGCGGAGACTTGTGACTTACTGCGGTTTGGTTTTAGGTTGTTATCCTCATAGGAGATTGCTAATTCTGTTGAGGCTCCGGTAAGCTTCTCCTCCACTTGTTCAAAAGTCTTATCCTGTATGGCCACAGCTGCATCATCAGCATAGATGAACATTCTTTTCGGTTGGTTGATAGAAATATCGTTTGTATAGACGTTAAAAAGTATTGGAGCCAGATCACTGCCTTGTGCAAGTCCATTTTTTGTTTCCTCCATCGGCTGTTTTTGGTTTGCAAGCTTACATAGAAAAGTCTGTTCTGCAACACGCATTGCACGTACATAGATAAGGAGTATTATATAATCTCTGGGTAAGCACCTTGTGGATGATTGTGTAATATGCGGCGCTGAAATCCAGGAACGCAACCCCAGTTACTTCTCCTCTCTGGTAGCCGTCTTCTACACATTGTGTGAAAATGTCCAAACGTTTGTAAATCTATCGGACCAAACTGCGTGGTCATCAGTCCGTAGCTTACAAACTACTTAAAACTAGGTAAACTAACCTAAGGACAAACACACACACCCATGCCCCAGGGAGGACTCGAATCTCCACGGCGAGCAACCGCGCGCTCCGCAGCGAGACGCTTTAGACCGTTCGGCTACTCCACCGCGGCATATTGTGTAAGTATCTGGCTACAGTATGATTTCCCTGGTCGAAATCCTGCTTGTTCGTTAATGAGGACTTTGTCCACATAATGTGATGTGCGCTGAGGATCATTCGTTCTAGGACTTTAAATAGGTGGCACAACAGGGAGACCGGACGGAAATGTTTCGCTTCGCCGGGGTCTTTCGCAGGTTTTAATAGCGCAATAACCCTAGCTCTCCTCCACAGATTAGGAATCTTCATAGCTGTAATGCAGCTACGGCAAAACTGAATATTTCATACTAATTTCATACAATGTAGGAGAGAGTCGGGTAAGTTAACGGGAAGTCTAACATGACTTGAATTTGTCCGTTAACTCAACAGCTGGTGCTCCGTGCACTTCGGTATTGCTCCCTTAGCGCGCTCTGCAGGCATGCCTGTTTAATTAGAACCACTTTGTCATTTTGTTTTGTTGACAACAGAGGCTTGGAAGTGGACGCTGTTTTCGTAACAATTTTTCCTTCAGTTTAAATGAGTAATCCTTTTATTTTAATGAATAATAGATGATTCCTCTTAACCCTTATGGATTTTTTGATGCTTTAATAATGGTTTAATGAATTTATTCTGTGAGATTTTGTCCATGTTAAATTTTGTATCTAAAATGTCGACTGCGATTAACATGACGATTTATGCAGAGGCTAAGATGGCGAGTTGTCATCTAGGATTTTATGGACACAGGAATCGAGCCATTAAATGCACAGATATTTAGTGATGAAGACAACAGACAACATCAATGAAATCCCACCCTAAACAGATGCTCCACCTGTGATATCAGCAAACCCACCTGCAGAATTTAATGCACTACTGGGGCTTTCATCTAACTCTGCAACTTTATTTTGCTTCCGTTAACCCAAATAGAATCTCTGCCAGGACCTACGCCATGCAGAACTTTGTGCATTTTCGGTACCCTCACTCACGTCTAACTCCAGATCTACCTCTGCTTTACGTCCGTTACCTCAAGCTGCACCTAAAGGAGGTCCAAGAAAACGAGAAAACAAGTTGCCGTCTCTACACATAACAAGAACATCCGTGAAAATAGCTCTGGAAGAAACGATACAAAGACAACAGGACAAAGAGAAAAGAAACAAAACAGAAGAAATGAAGAAAGATAAATATTAAAAGAATTCAAATGCCGAGGCAAAAAAAGTGAACAAAGGTCCTAAACGGAACTTGCGTTCGGCGGATGTTCTGGAACGAAACAAAGAGATCATATAATGGACTTCTACTCATCTTCGAACTCATCCATTGAGATTGAGTACGCCGTCAGTGATTCCGATTATGCCGATGGCAGAGACTGTGTTATTTGTGGTGAAGTTGGAAAGACTGAATTGTGGTATCAATGTTCTCGATGCCAAGAGTGGGCTCATTCTCAGTGTACGGGCGTAAATTACAGGGAAGCAAAGGAGAAATGCTATGTTTGCGACTACTGTGATAAATAGATATCTTTCAATAAATTGTCTTTGTTTTCTAAATAAAATGTCTATTTCGTCATGTTACCCATACCCCAACGTCATTTCACCTTCTTTGTAGGGTGAGTTGACGAATAGTACTATCACTAACAAAACAGGTCTATCTAGAAAAGCTTCAGTCATTACTTAAAGCTTCCGGGCTGAGATGCCGTGGTCCATATATGAAACTTTCGCCGCTTTACCTCCGAGGATGCCTTCCGCAGATGAGGGCGAAACGTCAGGGGAAAGTTTCATATATGGACCACGGCATCTCAGCCCGGAAGCTTTAAGTAATGACGACACCTGCCGTGAAAGCCTTCATTCTATGATCAATAGCTTCAGTTTTAGGAAATTTTCAAGGGCTTGAATCTAAAGCGGATACATGGAGCAATCAATTCACCGTAAATAAAAGTACTAATATGCCTTAATGTCGTCATCTTACCCGACTTCCCCCTACACTGTTTGTTGATATTCTGAAAACAACATTGAAAAATGTCGGACTATTCAGATTTAAAAAAAAAGCAACAACACGGAGAGAACCCGAACACGCTACCTACAGTTCCTATACTTACAAACTACTTAAACTAACTCAAACGGAGAACACACACCCATGCCCGAGGGAGGACTAGAACCTCAGCGGGAACGGTCGCCAAGTGCGTTGCATGATGCCTTAGGTTAGGAAGGAAACTTGGAGTTCAAGTCCCGTAATAGCGTGGCCATTAGAGACTGAGCTTACGCTCGGAATGTTTGAGTCAGGATGTTGAAGGAAATCGGCCGGGCCCTTTCAAAGGAACCATCCCGGCATTTGCCTGGAGTGATTTAGGGAAATCACGGAAAACCTAAATCTGAATTGCCGGAGGTGGATTTGAACTACCAATCTTCCGCACGGCGCTTTATACCACAAGAACATTCCTCGCGTCTGGTAACTTAATACTGATATTTCTATTCTCTCCGCAAAAATATATTCTTCTGTAACACTTCGCTTTCCAAAAGTACAATGGTTTATAGTGCTTACAGTATTTCAACTTTTCCAGTGCTTCATAAAAAAATTATCACTTGTATTTTCTTAAATAAAATTCATTAACCGTTTAGCGTAAAAAATTGAAACTGTTAATCCCCTTCTGTACGAAAACATCAAAAATATGAATTCTTAGATATCTGTTCGTGATAAAAGTCTGTTATGTGCACTGACATCGCCAAATTCTGACATCGGCGTTCGACTATCTTTACCGACACCATGCGATAATAAAATTGTAAATGACTGATACAACTGTAAGAATTCATCTACCTGTACACAAATACTCTGCAAATCATATTGAAGTGACTGGCATATAATTCTTGGATTCCCTTTTAAGATATTTGTCTCCCATTTTCTAATAGCACGCGGGAAAAAGGAACGTATTCCATGTGATTTATTTTAGTGTGGTGATCATGTCTCTATATGTAGATGGGTACAAACAAAATATGTTCGCATTGGGAAGAGAAAGTTGGTGAAAGAGATTTCGCAAATAGATCTCACTGCAATGAATAACACCTTCCTTTTAATGTCATCCACCTCAACTAGTGCATCATTTCGGTGACACTATCTCCTCTATATTACGATAATACAAAACGAGTTGGCCTTCTCTGATCTTTATATCCTCCGTCAGTCCCAATTGATAGGGATCCAATGATACGAAGTATATTCCAAAATAGGAGGCACTGTAGTGTAGGAACAAACAAGTGTTGTGTAGGAAGTTTCTTTACCGAAACTGTTGCATCTTCTAAGTGTTCTGATAAAGAAATACAGACCTTAGTTTTTGTTCCATACAATATTTTCTCTGTGTTCTTTACAATTTAAGTTGTTCGTAATTCTTATTCCTTGGTATTTAATTTAATTTACGGACTGTAGATTTTACTGATTTATAGCGTAAGTGATGTTTAACGGATTTCTTTTAGTGTTAATACGGATGACTTCTTACTTATCATTATTTAGGATCAACTGCCAATTTTTGAACCATGAAGACATCTGACCAAAATCATTTCGAAATTGCTTTTGATCTTCTGGTTACTAATTAATGAAAGCATCATTGGCGAACAGTGTAAGGGAGCTTCTCAGATTGTCTTCTAAACCTTTTATAAAGATAAGAAACACTTCCCTGAGGAACGCAAGATAATACATCTGTTTTACTCAATGACTTTCCGTTAATAACCAGGTACTGTGTCCTTTCTTACAGGAAATCGCAAATCCAATCGCATAGCACTCATCAGTTCATGTCAGTGAAGAGTGAACTATATTTCACAAAAACCATCCTTTTTGAATCAGTTTTGATTGTGGTTCGAGGTGATTTATCGTATTTGGTTTGACGCAGCTCCCCACCCTACTCTGTCCTGAGCAAGCCTTTTCATCTCCTCATAAGAACGGCAACCCACATCCATTTGAATCTGCCTACTATATGCGTCTCTTGCTCTCCCACTGCGACTTTTACCCCACACACTTCCCTCCAATGCTAAATTTAAGATTCCTCGATGTCTAAGAATCCCTTCTTTTAGTCAAGGTATACAAAAAATTCCTTTTCTCATCAATTCTGTTTAGTGCCTCTTCATTAGTTATGCGATCTACCCATCTAATCTTCAGCATTCTTCTGTAGCACTACATTTCAAAAGCCTCTATTTCTTCCCGTCCGCACAGTTTATCAGCCATGTTTCATTCCCGTACAAGGCAACAGTCCGCACAAATGCCTTCAGAAAAGACTTCCTTACACTTGAATTAATATTCGATGTTAGCAAATTTCTCTTTTTCAAAAATGCTTTTCTGAAAAGTACCTACTTGATACACAGTCTGGACCCAGACACTTGCTTTTGTTACGCGATTTATCTAGATTTAATACTGCAGGTATTTCTACTTATAAGTTACGCATGCTGGAAGTTGTTAGTGATTCGAATTCAGGAGTATTTGTTTCGTCTTCCTTGGTGAAGAAATTTCGGAAAGCAGTGCTTAGCAATTTGGCTTTTGCACGACTGTCATTAGTAGTAACATCACTTCTTGACCTAGTGAAGATATTTATTTTAATCTGCCGTTAATATATTTTACAAATGACCAGAATTTCTACGAAATGTCTACCAAGTTACGTCAAAGAGTTTCGTTGTGGAAATTATTATAAGCTTATTGCATTGAAATTCGCGCTACACTTCGAGTTTCTGTAAAAGATTGCCGGCACTCTTGGGGATTTTGTGTGTTTTATTTGACATGCTTTATTGTTTGCTTCCGAGTGTGGTCAGTTCCTACTTTTGTTAATTTATATGATCTAAGTATTTTAATAGCTGTCAATATTATTTCTTTGAATGGAGGCCATTTCTCTTCTTCAGTCGTATTGTTAGTAGTTTTTCGTTAAATTTAGGTAGATTTCAACCTTTCTTAACAAGAGAACATCCTTGGAATGGGTGCACCCCACATCATCACAACGAATGAAGGTCACGGTAAAAGCTTCAGCAGGAAAGGTGATGGTGATGCTGTTTATCGACATCGAGGGTGTGGGGCTCATAGAATTAGACACTATGCAATGTCGGACTGTTTCTCATCAAGGTTCCTGTACGAGACAAAAAATACTTAACAAAATGATGGCCGCAGTGGAGTAGCCGAGCGGTCCAAAGCGCCTCGCTGCGGAGCACGCGGTTGCTCGCCGTGGAGGTTCGAGTACTCCCTGGGGCGTGGGTGTGTGTGTTGTCCTTATGTTAGTTTACCTAGGTTTAAGTAGTTTGTAAGCTACGCACTGATGACCACCTCGTTTGGTCCGATAGATTTACAAATGTTCAAATGTCTGTAAATCTGTCGGACCAAACTGCGTGGTCATCTGTCCGTAGCTTACAAACTACTTAAATCAAAGTAAACTAACCTACGGACAAACACACACACACATGCCCCAGGGAGGACTCGAACCTCCACGGCGAGCAACCGCGCGCTCCGCAGCGAGACGCTTTAGACCGCTCGGCTACTCCACCGCGGCGCAGATTTACAGACATTTGAAGAGTTTTGAACAAAATGATGTCGCGATGCTATGGCCCCACGCTCTAAGGCACCTTGCTAAGAAGCGCGTGGTTTTCCCCTTCTGATGTTCGAGTCCTCCTGTCCATTTACTTTAAGTGGTTTTTAAGCCTAGGGAGTAATAAATACAGCAGTTACGTAATATAGATTTAAAAACATTTAAAAAAGTGATTAATCTGCACAAAGTATTACACATGATACTTTTACAATCATGAAAACCTATAAAATTAAAATCTCCCCTTCGAAATATTTGCGACGTTGTCTCCGAATATGTAACAAATAAAACAAACAGAGAACATTAAGCACATTTCATGAAACATTATTTACAGTATTAATAGCCACGCAGGAGTAGCCGAGCGGTCTGGACCGGCACGTTGCGGATCGCGCGGCCTCCCGCGTCGGAGGTTCGAATCCTCCCTCGGGCATAGAAGTTTGTGTTGTCTTTAGGATAAGTTAATTCATAAGTAATTTGTAAGTTTAGGGACTGATGACCCCGCAGTTAAGTCCCGTAAACTGTACAGAATGTTCTTATACATATAAATACACAAACATACTTTCATTTTTAAAAATAACGACTTCTTATAATGGAAGCCAAGACTCTGGGACAACTATAAAATACATGCGATTTTATTTTTTTCAGCAGAGTTGCAATTTATTTAAATTGCGTACTGTTGTATTTTTTTCTTCGCCTGTTCCGTGAGCATATCGTCAATGCAGAAATGGAAGCCGTTAAACAAATAACTCAATCAGTTTTTCTTTGAGTTCTTATTGTTCTTCCAATAGACTTTCATTGTTTCGAAAAAGGCTTCTTTATTCTCATCCGACCATTTTGGTCAGTACTTTTTTTTTTGTTCTGGTTGTTTTGATATAACTTCCCATTTGTTCTTATGTGAGGTTAAATAATCTATTATTCTCGTCGTCAATCGATTTTGGTAGGAGTCTGAGATGACGAAAAAATTTTAAGTGACCTTTTCCAAATATCCATTTGGAAATTTCTGGGTATGAGGTCCGCCTGACATGCAAAACACTGTTTTTATTAAGCACCCAAACTAGTTTCAGCACCACTGTGCCATCATCAGTGGGTTTTCAGTTTATTTAATGCTGTGAAAAACAAATTACATTTATTTTACTACTGTACTATTTGTAAATATAGGCCTAAAAAGTCGTCAGTCTTATTTTGGTTTTTACCTTATTTTACATTCTGTGGTCGTGTGAGACCCTTTTTACATAGTATGTAGTGGTAGCGTTGTCATCTGCAACCAAAATTACCTCTTTTAAAACTTGTGATATTTTTAAAACGCTACTTATGGTGTGAAAACGTAAATTTGGTATGTGGGGATATTTCTATCGTCTGTTTACTATCTATTACTTACAATTTCTTTTGGCATACATTTCCTCTTCCGACCTTTTGTACATAACATACATGTAATACACATATTTTGCGGACATTTCTATGACAGTCACTTCCCACTTTAAAAATTCGCCTTTGTTAATTTGTTAAAATGCGTATGTGTGGGTTGACTTTCAGCAGTTCTCCAGTGGAGTGGCGGTGGATTTGAATAATGTTTGTTTTGTCTCTGTGTTGTGTGTGTGTGTGTGTGTGTACCTGTGCTTATGTGTGTGTGTGTTCTAGCTGTCTGTGTCATCCTTTCTGTACAATTGATTTAATGGGTTAAATAATGTATTTTTGCATAGTGTGGTGTATTCTTCCATGACTGATTTTCCTTCTGCTATTGCTTTCTGTATGATATACGCAGTTTTAATTTTTATACCTTTTATAGATTCGACTAACCACGCTGTAAATGACGAATAAGCATTATTCTAGTAATAATTTTATACAGTATACAGCAATTAAAAAGTATAACAAGTAGTATGTACAAACGGTTGACAAAACCATCTGATATTTCTCAAACAACAAAAAGGGTTTTTAATCGGTTTCTAGTGCTCATTCTTTCATGTGATTCCAACATCGATGAGTAGGATTGGAACTGCGACCAAGAAACATCGCAAAACCTACACTATCCTCCAGGTACAACTCTCCCCAATATCGGATGACAAATCTTAAACAGATTATTCAGAGTGTAGACGTGCTACATGTTTTAACTCTAAATTTTCCTCGCAATTTTTCCATATTTTATCACCGTTTAAACCTTTCATGAACTTCCACGAATGTAACATGAACATTGTCCGGGACATGTGTGTGTGATTTGCCCACTCTTTCCGACCACTATCGAACCGATACTTAGATTATCTGATGATGCCTTTAAAGCTACTGGGTCTAAAATACATATGATTTCAGTTAATGTGGTTTATATTCAGAGGTAACTGATACAAAATTAACTGGGTCATCTAGTCATCTAGTCGACCAGGCAATGCTTCGCAATTGCTAATATGTATGTACTCTTGCTTTGAACGTCAAGTGTGCAAAATTGTATCGCAATCGGACGAACAGTTCTTAACTTATACTGTTGAGTACATTTAGAAACACATTGAGAAATGAATCTTGGTTCGAATTTTCGACTTTCATTTTTAACTGTATTTCTTTTTATTTTTTTTTTTTTTTTTACTGAAAACATTTCCAAGACCATTATGAAAAAAAAAATCCCTTTTCGTCGTGCGAAAAGTCAGTTATAGTGCTGAATTCAATCAAAAACACATTGAAAAACGCACTTTCAGTTTTTCTCAAATTTTCCAATTTTCCGGTAGATTTTCCAAAAAAAAAGTATTTCATACAAACCTTGTCCTGTCAAGCCGTACTCAAGTGATGCTCTTACAACCACGTGAAAATTGATTTTTTTTCATAGAAAAAGTCGCTTTCGGTTTTCCTAAATTTTCCTACTTTCCCGGCGACTTCTCCAAATTTTTTATTTGATGCGAACCTTCCTCTTGCTTTCAATATGAAATATGCAAAATTTTATCGCAGTTGGACGAACAGTATTGATAGCTCACTGGAAGAAGACTTTTCAGTTTTCCAGATTTTCCTCTTTTCCGGGCAACGTTTCCATATTTTCTCGCCGTTTAAACCTTCCCTGGACTTACACGAATATTTCAAGTCTAAAATTAGCCAAATCGGTTCAGCCGTAATCGAGTTTTAGCGAGACTACCGAACAACAATTCATATATATATACATATATTAAGAGAACTCTCTACAAGATGACTGGCGCATACCTGAGGCAAAGTGAACCACGATGGCACTGCCCTACTCGCTGCCGCTTCTCTGCGCTCTGAATAGAACCACGTACAGGCTCTTGTATTATGCGTGGAAAGTTCACTGCAAGCAAACAAATCATCACAGCCAGTTCGACAAGGTAAGAGGACGGTGGCTGGCGCAGTAAAAAGTTCATCGGTCGGGATAATGCTCCATCTAACTTCAATAGCATGCAAAACCTCATTCTGTGCAGAAAATATTGGCATCGACGACTATCTGAGTGCATATTAGCATCGGTATGCCCTACTTTTGTATTGCGGAAGGGTAAACATTATTTTATAGCTTCGCTCCAGTTCAAATCTTTCAATGTTAGTATCAGTATTACACTCCAATCGACTTCGTACTCATTCTCAAGACTTTTAGCACTCGATGCGTGTTTTCCTGTCTTCCGTTACAGTTATTTCTCAGAGATGTTGTTGTAAGTCACCAATCGACTGTTCTGTCAAGTGGTATTAAAACAGTATTCCATTCTTAATCATATCACATAGCGAAGAAACTCTTCCTTTGCTGCTGATAGAATCATTTCTGAAAAGTAAATCAAATAATTGACAAAATCTTGGATCACATGTTTTCGATCAGTGTTAAAAGTTTCATCATAGTCAGACCCATACGACGAATCAATTGCTGCCGGAAGTGCTGTACAATATTCTTTTATTTTGCATCACCTCCCCTTCAAGTGGAAGGACAGATTAACAGTTGTTTATTTTTCGGAAAATTGTGTTTCTCGTCAGATGTCGACAACATAATAGGTAACTGGTAGAGTGTAACGGCTATTTGTGAAGTAACTTCTCGTAGAGAGACCGAAACGGTGACTTAATATTCAAGGTTATCAAAAGGAGAGTTTCGGAAGGATTAATTTTCTGATTCACTTGTTGAAAGGTGCATTTTCTTATTTACGGGATTGACCGAAAATATTTCAGTTGGAAGATTAACAGCTTTAGGCGAAAGACCGTTGAGATACTTGTTCAAACTGAATTTAAGTTACATCACTTTTGACCCCAATATCGACGGGGGGGGGGGGGGTTAGTGTACGTCATTTCGCACTCTTCGGCATAGTGCCAAAATGGGACCACATAGTGACTGATTGAATTGGATCAATGGCGTAAGTTGAAAATTTGTCCAGGGCCAAGATTCGATCACAGGTTTCTGCTCACTCTGTCGGGATGGCAGAGTGACCACTGCACTTGCTTGATGAGAAAAACACCTGATGTTAGTATACATCTAAATGGGATACTCTGCAAATGACATTTTAGTGCCTGGGAGAGAGTTCTTCCAACCACCTTTATACTATTTATCTCCCATTCCATTCTCGAATAGTGCGCGGGAAGAAAGAACACGTGAATCTCTCTGTTCTGTCTCTGATTTCTCGAATTTTATTTTGATGATCATTTCTACCTATGTAAGTGGGAGTCAACAATATATTTTCGCATTCGGAGGAGAATGTTGGCGATTTTAGTTTCTAAGTAGCCCACGTCGCAGCGATAAGCCCCGTTGTTGTAATGATTTCCATCCCAGATCCTGTATCATTTCCATAACGCTGTCTCCCCTGTATCGTGAAAATACGAAACAAGCTGCCCTTCTTTGGACACTTTCGATGTCCTCCGTCAAACCCACCTGATAAAAATCCCACACTCGGCAGCAATGCTCCGAAAAAGGATGGACAGGCGTAATGTATGCTGCTTCTTTAGTAGTTCTGTTGCATCTTTTAACGATTCTGCCAATAAAACGCAGTCACTGGTTCACCTATCCCATTGCATTATGTACGCGTTGATTTCAGTTCAATTCTGAAGTTAAAGTAATTCCTAAGTATTTTGTGGAGTTTACGACCATCACTTCTGTGACTTTTCTTTCGTACCCATGTGGACGACTTCAGACTTATTTAGATCGTTCTGCAGTTGGTTATGATCTTGAGATGATTTTACTAGACGGTGAATGACAGCGTCATCTGCAAACAAAATAAGAGAGCTGCTTAGATTTTCTCCCAAATCGTTTATGTAAATGAGGAACAGCAGAGGACCAATAGTACTACCCCGTGGAACGCTCGATATCACCTCTGTTTCAGTCGATGTCTTACTATCGATTACTACCACCTGTGTCCTCTCTGACAGTAAGTCCCCTATCCAGTCGCAAATTTGGGGCGATATACCATAACTACACGATTTTGATAGCTAAAATTTGCAAAATTGATCACTATTGTCCTCAATGTCGACGAGAAGTTAGTGTGTGTTATTTTGTGCTCATCGGCACAGTGTCAACACGGGACTTCAGCGAACGATTACATAATATCAATGGGGTAAGTTGAAAATGTGTCCAGGGCCAAGATTCGATCACAGGTTTCTGCTCACTGTGTCCGGATGGTACAGTGGCCATTGCACTTGCTTGACGAACAGGAGACCTGATATTAAGATCCCGGTCCGACGTAAATTTTAAACTTTGGCCACTGAGGTAAATGTCTATTGGCAGTGATATATTCAATTCTTTTGTATTTTGATTTGTAGTGACTGCAGAATCAAAATTCCGTCCACGGCTCCGGGAGGGGGTACAACGGGGTGCAATCGGCACACCGCTGTAATTACAGAAAATTTACGCAGTAAAGACTCAGGAAATAAAAAATAATTACTATTTAAAAAAGAAAAAAAATATTTCAGTCTGCTTTGGGGATAAGCATTGTGCAAACATAAACTTCAGGCGACGAGGCTGTTTTCCAAATCTGCATTCCACGTCAACGTTCATCCTTGTCCTGTGAACATTGAGCATGCACTAAACGCTGAGGTTCCCGTGTCCCACAGTGGGTTAACAGCACGTCTCGAGACGCCGTCAGATACTAACATCGAAATGAATATTCAATACTACTTGTGGTTGCTGGATGTTAGGCCAATGCTGAATGCCTCGCTTACAGCTTGGTAAAATGGAGTTGCCTGATCAATGAATTTTCGAATCATTGTTAACCTCTGGAATAAAATTCAGTAAAGATCCACTTTACAATTTTTTTTTACGTTTTTTGCACTGAATGAGAATGCAGAGTCTTTTATGTTCATTGTAGTTTGAGGTTTCACATGTATAAACGAAGCTTTTGTTTTGCATGTAGAAGAAAATCGATATCGCAGAGAGGAAATTTGAGAGTATGGGATTGAAGAAGATTTTCTCCAAGAATTCTTCTAAATTTTAGATAGTTGATTTGACCGTATGTCTGCATTGCAACTGTTCGGGGAAGGTTCTATTCAAAATTGAGTTACTTGCAATTTTTTGTTAGTTTTCTCGAAGACGACTCTAAGGTGAAGGTCTTATCGCGGTGTGATTCAATCAAGTATTTGAATTTACTTATTTGGTCAAGAATTGTTTTCATGTTTATATTTACTCGGTACAGTTGGGTGCACAAGGGTTATAGTTCGGCAGAATAGAAAGCAATCTCGAAGAACGTGACAATATAAGTTAGACTTGTTGCAGTTATAGAGATGATATACTTTGCTTTCCTTTTTCGAGTTTGTTGGGTTTTGCGAAATCACCTTTAGATATCGTTAAATGGTTATAAGGTTCTAAGTAAAATTTTGATGCTCTTATACTGTACTTTGAAAAAAAAATGTTTGTCCGACTAGCATTTCGAATTCACTAACACCGTTCCCGTCACTGATAACAACATTTAATGTATGACTTGCTCAGCGGAAGAAACAGGCAGTGGGTTACATGCCTTTACTTAGGACTTGGATGCCCCTTACATGACTGATATTATAGCATATTCATCGTATGGTTGACCAACCAGTGTGTTTAAATGCAAATTACTATCATCTAGAGACTGAATAATAGTCCCTGAAATGGATTTCGCTTTCAGCTCTTTTAGAGCCACATATCCCAAAAATTCTTCACAAATTATTGAAGTTTTGTTACCTTGATTACAATGTAGCGAACTCCAATTGCTGAATGTTGTTTACCACTACTGTCAGTAACTTCCTCGTCAAAATCGAAGAAGCGGAAGCCTGCATCACCTCCTCAATGATTTTGCATTTTAGAACTTCGCCGCAAGTTTGAATCACTTCATTTAAAAAAATTCTCGCCCCTAAGTCAACTTGAAAGTGAATTAGGTGTGTGAAAATAGAACAATTATCGACTTTCCCGCGAAATGGAAGATTATATTGTGGGCCAAATAAAGTTCTTAATACAACTGACTATGACACTCTCTAAGGATTCACGAAAAGAAAGACACTTTTTCTTCATGACCTGTTTTTGAAAAAGCCACTGCTATTCGCATGCGACTTCATGAAACTAAATCAAAATTATAAAGTGTCCTTATAAAGCGCGCTATGCTGGAGGTTTTTGTTTTATTGTTTTGATTATTCGTGTTCCATAGCAGTCGACGAGATTATGAGTGCGTGGCGTCATTGCAGACAGCAGTTGTCATTTTTTGGTAATGAATGACATGTTTGATCGCCATACAAATCAGAGTTTAAAATATTCTGGATTTTGTGGAGCTTTTTATGCGCAACACTAAAGCCACATTATTAATACATCACCTGTTTTAGATGTTCATTGGTCTCGTAGCTCACCTGTCATTAAAACATCACAAAATTATATTAGGACGTCGGGTTTATTGGCTTCATGCAAACCATAAATGTGATACTTTTCACTTGATAATGAATTTATTTTTCATTCTTGATGACTGCTTGTTACATAATGACAAAAGTAAGACTGCATGACTACACTTAGACTCACTGACAACTCCCCAACTGACTTAGGACTGACTGTACAACTCTTCAACTAACTGAGTTCGCGCCAATTCGCGCATATAAATACATAAGATAGTATTCTAGAACATTCTATAACACGGAAGTTACAATGTTTAATATTACATATGAAACATAAATGAATCTTTCTTTACGCAAAAATTCACAAAATTATAACAAATGCAATAATAAGTTTTTCATATCAAAACAAAACAATACAAAGGATCGTAAGTAAACAACAATTAGCACAGTATTAATATATGTTTACATTATTTGAAATTGTTAAATCAAAAGAACTAATCAATTCTACAATCAACAAAGTATTATATTATGGTCAATACATTATAGACGACCTCAGATATTGTTAGTTAACAATTTTATTGACAATCATTATTGTCCAACATTAAACTTACGATTTCAGTAATTAATTAATTTATTTAGTTCATTAAAAGACCCAAGTAATGAAAGTGATTATGTTACCAGCCCGAAGTGCCTTATAACGCTTATATAATACAAACACGGAATATTAGGACATCATACCAGATCAGATTTGGTATCGAACAATTCATTTATTCAATCAAACGAGATTTTCTAGGGTATATATATTGCAACTTACACATGTTAAATTTCGATATGTGTTGATTATCACAAGTTGAGTGTACGTCACTGATAATAATTAAAGCTTTACTCATACTAGGAACTCGTATGCTGAATCACAGTTTTCTAGACTGTATTGTAAATTAGCCTGCACTACGTACGAGTGTTGAGGTGGTTAACGAGGCAAGAAGAGGAAATGTACTGGTGTAGTGAACTAATGGGTTCTCAGTGTTTGCCCCCGAGACGAGGGGTGCGCCCAACTTGCTCCTCGCCGGGGGGCTCTGTAGAGCAAAGGCGGGCGCGATAATCTGTCCGGTTCGTCGCTTGTCCCGGGATTAGCAAGTTGGCCCTAAGCCCCGTGAGCCGCTAATGCCATCTGCTGCAGCCCTTTCACTCGCCGCCCAGCAGCGCCGAGCAGTCACCCACACCACCACCTGCCCAACCTGCATTCCGCAGCAATCGCGGGCGCCCACACACGGCTAAGAAGACGGCACCAACCCCACTAGATCACTATATAAATACGCTAATACGAACATTGTGGTACAGATTACTAATTTATTCGTACAAGATGGGCAATGAAAGTTACATAATTCGAAACATTGTTTGTCGTAGATTTCACGAATATAAATTTAATGCTTGCATATAGCCGTTAAAAGTGGTAAAAGGAAGTAGAAATTTTCCTTTCTACAGCTTGGATCAAGTTCCACATTCTCCAACAATCAGCTCACTGATTGGCTATTCGCCTCGACCACAGATGCTGTAATGATGCGCATCTGCAGTATGAAAATAACGTATTTAAATAAGTGAATATCGAAACATGGAGTGCTCCCAACTGACTTTCTTGTGCCGTTCAAATGCTTCATTTTCGCAGTGATTAAGAGTGGTTAAAGGAAATCGATGTTTCCATATCAATGCCAGTATAAAGTATGATACGCCGGGAAGAGGCATGTAGCGGTGCACGGGTGGAACTACGAAGTCGACATGTTGTCAGCTCAGGAATTCTGACTATCGCAGTATCGAAATAACATTATTTCTTGGCGTTCTATAAATATACGAACACCGAAATTGTAGTTCCATTTCAAATATTAGGCTAATGAAAGTTATATAATTCGAAAATGGCATGAGAAGTATATACTTCCGTATTTATTTGTTGTTATTGTGCCAGGCATTTTTCGTAACACGTAAACGATACCGTTTCATACCTCCCAGTGCCGGTTAAGTTTTACCAAATATCCCAACGGCCTCCTATGATAATTTTGGCAACAGATGCTGAATAGTGAGAATCCTGTCAGTCTTCATTTTAGCGAACGGCTTGACAACGTTGATGTTTTCTCATGGAATATTCGCTTTACGAGGGAAATTATTTTTACTGATCGGACGAGGGTACATACAAGAACCTGTCAATCATAAAGCAGGAACAGCATTATTTGTTTACTTCATGGTCTGTACGATACACTAATCGAGTCATTCTATGTGGTTCGAACAGATGGACAAAGATTTTCTGTCGTGTTTTTGATGTTACCAACATAATCACCCGAGGCCGCCGACATGATACGTAAAATTTTACCCCCAGTGACCATAGTAAACACAATTCGTCGATTTTCGACCACAGGCAATACTAGTTAGATTAAATTTGATTAGTACTTCCTCCATAGATCATAAATACGACATTTCGCAAAGATGTGAATCGTATCAGTTTAATAAATGGTGTCTATCGTAACACTCATTTTTTTCAGAATTCTATATATTATTTTTTAATTTTTTATGTTTTTTATCGAAATTACTAAGTTTTATCTAAAAATTCATCTCAGGTGTAGAAGGACTTGCCATTGACAAATTCTTGTAATTTCTTTTTAAATACTAGTTGGTTGTATGTCAGACTCCTGAGTCTACTTGATAAGTGACCAAAGAGTTTTGTCGCAGCATAATTCACCTCTTTCTGTGCCAATGTTAGATTTAACCTTTAATAGTGAATATGACCCTTGCCCTTCTTCCTAGTGTTGTAGCTATGCACACTTCTGTAACTTCTGAATTGGGTCGGATTCTTAATAACAGATTCCATAAGTGAATTGTGAAGCTGCAGTCAAGATCCCTAGATCATTAAATAAATGTCTGCTGGTTGAGGAAATAAAATCCGCTACCAGTCGCAGTTATTGGTGGTTTTTTAAAACACTACCGGTTTCGGGCTTTTGCCCATCTTCAGGTGTTTACATTCAGTGTTGTTGACTGTTTATAGAGAAACTAAATTACATTGTGCTTATCATACAGATATACATACACAAGTATCATATAGATATACATATACATAAAACAAGTATGGTTGTGGTGGAGTGAGTACTTGTTTTATGTTTATGTATATCTATACGATACTTGTGTATGTATATCTGTATGATAAGCACAATGTAATTTACGTTTTCTTTAAACAGTCAACAACACTGAATGTAAACACCTGAAGATGGGCACGAGCCCGAAACCGGTAGTGTTTTAATAAACCACCAATAATTGATTGGTAGCGGATTTTATTTCCACAACCTATAAGGAATAGTCACGGAGTTCTGCAACATGCATAATGGATAACATTTACTAAATGTCTGCTGGATGATCTTGGGTGAGCTCCAGCAATTATTCTGATTACACGCTTTTATGGAATGAATACTTTTTTACTTAATGTGGAATTGCCCCGTAATATGATCCCATATGAAAGCAATGAATAAAAATAGCCATAGTAAGCTAACTTACTGAGATCTATATCACCAAATTTTACAATGATTGTGATATCATAAGTAGCTGAACTCAAACGTTTCGCCAGATCTTCAATGTGTTTCTTCCTATTCAATGCCTCGACAATGCAAACAACTAACAGTTTTGGATATTCTACCTTAGCTACAGATTTCTGTTCAAAGTCTAAATTTATTGATGGTGTCATGCCATTTACTGTATGAAACTGTATATACTGGGTTTTATCAAAGTTTAATTAGAGTCTATTTGTAGAGAACCACTTCATCATTTAGTGAAAGTCATCATTTACAATTTCATTAGCTAATTCCTGTTTGTCAGACGTCATAGCTATAGTTGTATCGTCAGCAAAAAGAGCTATCTTAGCATCTTCTTGAACATAGAATGACAAGTCATTAATATACGGTATATTAAGAACAGCAAAGGACCCAAGACCGAATCTTGTGGGACCCAATTTAACATAGCTCCCCACTTAGAGGAATTAATTGTTTCTTCTGTATCATGTGCACTCTCCTTCATTTCTGTCTAAATGGAAAAAAAAATATAGTTTACACAGGGCATTTTCTTTGAACAAAACGATTACATTACTTTAGTAACAGGTCTAATGTTTTACGAAGGTCCAAATTGGAACATTTGAAAGGGTGCTTAGAAGTAAGTAGTTTTCTTCAAAAATAGTTGTCATTTTGGATGTGCAGCTCTTATGATTTCCGTGTTTGCAGAAAAAAAATTCTATGAGGTCCGCCTGATATGCAAAACACGGCTTTCACTTTTTGCTTAAAATATTTCATCACTTCTGTGCGATCATCTTTGGTTTTTTTATTTATTTACGGCCTTGGTTTTACATTTCGTGTTAATTTAGGACACTTTTTCCATAGACAGACAATGGCAGCGTCGTCATTTCATCTATGAAAGACTGTATTGAGAGCTACAAAGGATATGATTCTTAATCTTCTGTGGATTTGTTTTGTATTTCTGGTTAAATGCTGCTAAATGATTAAAATTCTTTGACATTTACATAATGTCACTTCCTTTCGTTTATCTTCTAAAATTTTCTGTATGATGTCTCCATTACAGAAAAGTATTTGGGAATTACAGCACCCTTCCCTGAATTCGGAAATAATGACGAATTGATTGGCAACTGATGCTGACTCCTCATGGTGTAAGAGCACACCTTTCCGAGTCTCAGTTAATACAAAAAAAAAAAAGACACCTCCATTTATGTGTCTCCACTTACTGTACGTTATCTTAATATTAGTTTCTACAGAAAAATCAAGGTGCTCTTTAATTTCTCACTCAAAGATCCCAAGCATTTTTCTCCCGTGAAGGGTTTACGTGAAAATATCGTGGGAACTTTGAATGAGACGTTGAAGAAGAGCTTGTTTTAACTGTAGAAGCAGATAATAAGATGACGCACAATCAGTGGAGACACATGCATCGCTCCTGGTGCTGCCCATCGCTGGACTGTTCTGCAGTGGTCAGCGCTACCAGGCCTCGTAGGGATCCGCAGGAATATTACCGCAGCTACGCCATCGCCCCTCGTGCCGCCCGACTCGTTCAGTTAAGCATTTCTGGGCACGAGACTGACCACACGCGTTGGAGGAATGCTGTATCGAAGAAATCAATAAGACAATCACCGAAAGCGCTGTTTTACTGCTACCAGAAGGCGCTACACTCAGCACCCTGTCTCATCCCAGTCCGATACCTTCCACACTGGTATCAGGACTTCTACAGTATCCGAATTTTTTTATAATTTTAGACTCTTAGAAATTATTATGGCACAAATGTTGTTATGGACTACGTATCCATGAAATATTAAACATAAATATTCCCAAAATGAAATTTTCACTCTGCAGTGGAGTGTGCGATGATATGAAACTTCCTGGCAGATTAAAATTGTGTGCCGCAGCCGGGACTCGAACCTGGGACATTTGCCTTTCGCGGGAAAGCGCTTGCCCGCGAAAAGCAAAGGTCCCAGGTTCGAGTCCCGGTTCCGCCACACAATTTTAATCTGCCAAGAAGTTTCAACATAAATAATGATGCACCCTTTGTCTAAGAAATAATAGCTGGAAATTCCACGCATTAAAGCATGTATAATCTTAGCATGGTAATTCTAGACAAAACTTTTTTTAAAGTCAGAAGCATATGTCCTTACTAAATGTTAGGAAGTAAACTCCATAAAGGAGAGCTTAAAAGTAATTATCTTTATAATTCATTAATATGCAATGTGTACAAAGCTTTAGAGCCGTTTAAATAAACTTTTGTCATTACTACAAACAACACAGTTCACATTGGTTTTGTCAGACTTTTTCATTTATATGTATGAAAACGTACTGTTTGGTTTCTTTTTAGTAAAGTATGTGTTATATTCAATGATGAATAATGTCTATTAGTATTTATTTCTATTAGTGCTGCTCTTGAAGTGATTTTTGTATAGGCTTTAAAAATATGTATTTCATAGGAAATTTCTGTGACTACGCTCAACACACATTGCTACACTGATGGTCAGATGTTTAAAAGTATCTCAACAAGTTCTCGCAGTACAGATTGCCTCTCAAACAGTTAGAGTGCTACGATTAGAAATTAAAGCTGGGTTTGTTTGCATCACTTCGCGTCGCTTAAAAATAAATTTCTTTGAATGTTTGGTAGCAGAGTGCCAAATAAAGCTTATACCTGCCCATTGCACCCTTTTTTTTTTTTTTTTTTTTTTTTTTTTTTTCTCTCCTTTTTCAGAATACGAAGAAGAGGGATCGCAAATATTGTAATTCATCATCTTCTTCTTGTGTTATTCTAAAATATTACGCAAAAATGTATAAATTCTTATCCATAGTTACTACTGACATGGTATAAATTTATTTTTATTTTTCTGTCAGTTATAGAAATATTAAAAAGTGTTTGCGAGGCAAGTCAGCACCTCCTAACGCTAGCTCCATCCCGCGGTGTTCCCTCAGGTTGACATTTATAAGGAATGTTAATTCCGATACTCACTATCCTTGCGTATGCCCTATCACCGAATTTCTTTCTTGAACATAGTAATGATCTTGAACGTCTGTTTCGGTAGTCTGGAATGATACTTGTACTTTCCGATGGTTTGCACTGTGTGTCTTACCAACTGCTCTATTCCATACGTGTGTTTCAAAAATGCACTATATCAGATTTTTGTACATACAGTTTTACCTTGAATCCAAATGAGCAAACGCATGACCACCTCCACGTGCGCACATTTCTTCTCATTCTTTAGACTGCAACTCAGAAACAAATATCTTTGATGTTTAATTTATGTAACTGATAAATACGATGATGAAAGGTTTATATAAAAGAATAACCAGATAAAATCTACAAACACTGATCTATATATATGTAACTATCACTGAAATTTGAAATTTGGGAGAGGATAGCTTACAACTTGCACTACCATGCACGGCAGTTACAGGTTCAACAAAAATAGCGACGAACATTTATTGCTTGCAGCGCACTCGATTAATTCACGAAAAGAAATTATAAGGCCAAATAATGATTTACAAAATATGTCAGAGAAGGGCTACACCTTCCTTCGTTTCGATATACACAAAAGTTTACGTAATTTACAATAATATTTCCTGCATTATGTATTTACTTCACTCATCTACATGCCCATCACCCCTCGCCCATCTGTCTCTATTCATCGTTGAACGCTGAAACATGTAATGCACATCTGACAGGTGTTTTTGTGTATTTTAAGCGTACAAAAAAAAATGTATTAGTTTATGAGTTCCCTGGGCTTGAACCTGCACTGCGAATGTTTATTCAATGAACTAAATTGATAAGCTATATTTATAAATAAATATTTTACATCTCAAGCAACAACGAATTATTTTTATTATCAGTATAAGTCTGTAATAATACCTCTATATTATGGCATAAAAGTTTCCCTGACTGTTACCAAACCATTTCCACAATCTTTTTGGTTGGATTACGGATCTGTTTATAACGTTCCTCATTACACCAACATTTTCAGTGCCAACGTGTAGCATATTTCTCTTCCATAGCTGTTTTTGGATCTTCATTCCAAATCAATAATTCATTAAGACTCATGGGTTTCTATTTTTTCCACAGTACCACATTCGGAAGTTTCATATTAAAGTCTTGGAAATAATACCGTGCTATGTCTTCTGGTATTGAGCTTCCTAAAATTACTGAAATGAAAAGAGGATAATGCTTACAGAAATCTTCATGTACAAAAGGTCGACAGAAGTGTAGCAAAGTGTGAATCAGTTGTGTGCCTCATAGTGAGAAGATAAAGGAACAGAAATATACGATTATCATGACGCTTCCTTGCACCGAAACTGGGACTCAAAATAGGAACTTTGCCTTTCGGGGGGTAAGTGCTCTACCACATTATTTATTTATTTATTCCTTCAGGTAAATCAAATGTTCAAATATTTGTAAAGCTTATGGGACTTAACTACGGGGTCATCAGTCCCTAAACTTACAAACTACTTATCAACTACTTACGAACTAGGACGGCACAAATATCCATGCCCGAGGGGGGATTCGAACCCCCGACCGTAGTGGCCGTGCAGACCGTGACTGAAGCGCCTCAGTCCCTTCGGCCACCGCGGCCGGCTCCTTCAGGTAGATCGATGGTTCGCGGTCGTTGTTTCATGTTTCTTCTTAGTTTTCGTTTTGTATTTGGCTCAGGTTTTTGGTTACATAGGGCGTTGAGCCCCCTGACCGGGCGCCCTGAGCCACGGCGCCCGGTACCACTAAGCTATCCCGATACGACTCAAGCTCCCTCCTCAACTTTTTTTTATTATTATTTTTATTTTTATTTTTTTTATTTTTATTTTTTTTTTTTTTTTTTTACGATAGAGATCTTCGGAGACAAACAAAATGGGCAATCTCAAAGGGAGCAGGTGGATCACGGGAGAAATGTAGGCTGGTATAACAGTTGTAAATTTTCGTAGCTGTGTCGGGAAAGTACAAGTACTCCAAGCGTTAATAGCAAGCACCGAAACACACATCATTGTAGGCAATGAAAGTTCGCTCAAGCCGGAAATAAAAGTTCAGCAGTGGTATTTGCAAAAGATCTAACTGTGTTCAGAAAGGATAGATCAAACAAAATAGGTGGAGGCGTGTTTGTCGCTGTCAAAAATAGTCTTTCGTGTAGCGAAGTTGAAGTTGATAGTTTCTGTGATCTATTATGAGTAGAGGTTGTACCTGAAAATCGTAAGAAGTTGATAATTGGTTCCTTTTACTGGCCTCCCGACACTGACTATACAATAGCAGAAACGTTCAAAGAAACCCTAAGTCTAATTACAAAAACATACCTGGCTCAAACGATAATAGTAGGCGGGGATTTTAACTTACCCTTAATCTGTTGGCGAAATTATATTTTCAAATCAGGAGGTAGGCATACAACATTGTGTGAAATTGTATTCAACGCAATCTCTGAGAATTAATTGTAACAGTTAGTTCATAAGCCAACTGGCATTGCAAATGGATGTCAATACACATTTGATCTCTTAGCAACCAATAATCCTGACCTCATAACGTGCGTCAAAACGGATACAGGTATTAGTGAACACAGAGCTGTCGCAGCGAGACTGTATATCGAAAGTCCCCAAGTTACCAAAAATAAACGAAAATTATATTTGTTCAGGAAGCATATAGAAATAAAATATATTGCTTCTTGAAAGACAGATGCCACTCATTTCTAACACTAAACGTAAGTGTAGACCAGATGTGGCTCAAATTAAAAAAGTGATATACAGCAATTGACAGTTTTATACCAAATAAATCAATAAAAGAAGGTGATGATCCCCCTTGTTACCCAAAACAAGGGAAAAGGCGAGATGCCTACAATACTTACCACAATGAAACTCTTTCTCGAAATTTGACTGAAAACCCAAAGAAATTTAGGTGATATTCTAAATATACTAGGGGCAAAACATAAACAATAACCTCACTACCTGATAGTAATAGCGATCCTGCCGATGACAGCGCTACTAAGGCTGAGTTACTAAACATAGCTTTTACAAACTCATTCACCTATGAAGACGAAACCAATATTCCAGATTACAAAATACAAACAGAGGCAGTAATAAGTAACGTAGAAGTGGATTTCATCGGAGTAGTGAAGCAACTAAAATCACTTAACAAGAAAAAGTCTTCTGGTCCGTAATGTATACCCATCCGATTATTCTGAAGCGATAGCTCCATACTTAACAGCCATAAACAACAGCTCTCTCAAAGAAGGATCTGTAACAAAAGATGGGAAAGTTGCACAAGACACACCTATATCCAAGAAAGGCAGTAGGAGTAATCCACTAAACTGCAGGCCTATTTCATTGACGTCAGTTTTCATGAGGGTTTTGGAACATATCCTGTATTCAAATATCATGAATTATCTCGAACAGAATGATTTATTGACCCAAGGTAAACACGGATTTAGAAAATATCGTTCATGCGAAACACAACTAGCTATTTACTCACACGAAGTGATGGGTGGTATCGACAAGAGTTCGCAAATCGATTCCGTATTTCTTGACTTCCAGAAGGCTTTTGACACCGTACCTCACAAACGGCTTTTAATCAAATTTTGTGGTTATGGTAATTCGCCCCAAATTTGCGACTGGCTGAGGGATTTCTTGTTAGAGAGGGCACAGGTCGTAGTAATCGACGGTAAGGCATCGGGCGTTCCAACAGGGTAGTGTTATTGGTCTTCTGCTGTTCCTTATTTACATAAACGATTTAGGGGAAAATCTAAGTAACTCTCTTAGGTTGATTGCAGATGAAGATCAAAACCAACAGCAGAACGATTGAATCAGATATGACTATGGTGTAAAAATTGGCAATTGACTCTAAATAATGAGAAGTGTGAAGTCGTCGACATGAGTACGAAAAATATCCTTTAAACATTGTTTACAAGATAAATCAATCAAAAGTGAAGGCCGTAAACTCTACAAAATACTTATGAATTAGTGTGAAATAACAGGTTTTCGCTTGGTAGGCGATGTGGGATGTTTCTTTTATTTAACTTCAAAACATATCGATTTCGTCCCTATGATGGGACATCATCAGTGCTGTTAAAAACAAGGTACCTTGGTCAGACATTGAAATTACAATAAGATTACATACACCAAGAATGTTATAAAATAGAATTACATACCAGAATTACAAGTCATGATGACCTATGTGCTCTGCTTAAAAACATTTAAAGGTCTTGCCGGTACAAGTCACAA
Source organism: Locusta migratoria (assembly GCA_026315105.1). Taxonomy (NCBI): domain Eukaryota; kingdom Metazoa; phylum Arthropoda; class Insecta; order Orthoptera; family Acrididae; genus Locusta; species Locusta migratoria. The sequence continues at coordinate 271,454,365 of CM048744.1, read as the reverse complement.
CAATAAAATCAGGTAGCCGCTTACGTACACCTACGCAGCTAAGCTTGTACATAGATGGTGCCTGGCGCCCTCTTTGTTTAAATCAGTTACATTGTAACATTTTTAAAAAGAAAATGGGTTCAAACATATTAAAAGCTTAAAGATAAAAATGATAAAAATGTTGATTCTAGGTGAATTAAAGTTTAACAACTAACATACACAGATTATGCATTATATGATAAAAATAACCATTTATCAGCGCCCTCAGGCGGGTAGGTATTAAAACATATCTTTAAAATTTAAAATTTTGTCACCATCAATTGTTAAAATAAGTTACATTGTATCACGTATAAAATACTATCTGTTTAAAAAATATATACATATATTTTTTTTCTTTTTTTAAATTGAGACTAGCATAAAAGGTAAAGTCGTTACAAAGCACCAATGCATGTGTGTGAGTGTGTTAGAGAGAGAGAGAGAGAGAGAGAGAGAGAGAGAGAGAGAGAGAGACAGAGAGAGAGAGAGAGACAGAGAGAGAGAGAGAGATACACAGCAGTTTGGTTTTACATCTGGTGGCGAGTGGTTCCAGCCGTAGCGGTCTCCGAAAGCTAAGTTCTAATAAGTGTTTGTGTATTGTAGTTAAATTATTAAAGTTTTAGATTTCAGGAGGTGTTATCGCGCTAGTTGTTTATTAACTTTAGTACTTTTCAACAGGTGACTTGCTTTTTTTAACGTAGTTAAGGTTGGGAAACTTTAAGTTACGATTTTTGATAACTCTTGTACTCTCACAGTGTTTAGTTGTTTTATTAGTGACGCTTGAATTTGAACTTGTTTATACAAGCAACAGTGTAAAGTTTCTGTGGTAGTGTTATTTGCTCTTTTCTGATACTATTAGTTGTTGTTACTTGATTTGTAGAGACAGGTTTGTTGATTGCTGTAGTTAAGAGGTACTTCCTACTTATTTTGTAGAAACTTAACTTCATAACGTAGACGTCTAGTTTTTCTTAACAAATTATTGTAAAATTTTACCATGAGTGAAAAGTGTGGGCTCTGTCGTAGGGTCGTGCGTAGTGGGCTGCAGTGTGGGATTTGTAGTAAGTATTTTCATGGGGGGGAGTGCAGTGGGGAAGACAGTGGGCATTGTGGTGAGGTTCTCTCCTGGAACTGTAGGATTTGCAGCAGGAATAAGTTGATAGAGGAGCAGGAGCGTTTGATCTGCGCCCTTCAGGTGCAGTTGAAAAACGCTGAAGAGGAACTAGGTAGGTTGAGGAGGGGAAGGGGGGCTGGGGAATGGGAACTGGCAGTTGGCAAGAAGGTAGCTAGGAGACGGTATTCAGATAGCTTTACATTGCAAGTTGCAAATAGGTTTGACCAACTGTCAGAGTTGAGTGGAGATGAACCTCCTGTAGCTGTAGGTGTAGGAAGTACGCAGCAGACCTCAGCTTTTGGTAAGCCGAAATCTGTAGAGAGGTCTCTTAGGAAGAAGAAGGTTCTGCTGCTAGGTAGTTCTCATGGCAGAGGTGTTGGCCAACAGTTGCAGGAAGTACTTGGGAGTGAGTACCAGGTCACCAGCATAGTGAAGCCTAGTGCAGGGTTAGATCAGGTCACTTGTAACATAGGGGACTTATGTAGGAATTTTTCAAAAGAGGATCAGGTAGTTATAGTGGGTGGGGCCGGGAACAGTCTTGATAGGAACGGGGAATATGATATAGGTGGTGATCTGGAAAGGATAGCAAATGAAACTGGTGGCACGAATGTGCATTTCGTGCAGCTGTTTCAGCGTCATGATAGGCCTTGTCTTAATACGGCTGTCAGCCGTCTTAACATGGGGCTTGAAAAGGCGCTGATGACGGAGGGCATGGATCACATTGCAGTGGTGCCAGTTGAAACTATCCAAAGGTCGGATTTTACTAGGCACGGTCTGCACCTCAATAGGTATGGGAAGGGGAGGTTGGCAAAGCTCATAGGTGACAGTGTAGTAGGGGGTGGGGGTTTCACTCATGGAAAAATTCCTGTAGTAGTTGGTGTTAGGGCTGCACCTTTTTTAGACTGAAGACAGCTGATAGATATTCCTGCTTAAAGGAAGTCCCTCTAAGAAATGAACCACCTCTGACAAAGTCTAAGAATATAAGTAATAAGGGAATTACTGTTTTTCATCAAAATATACAGGGTATCAGAGATAAAGTTAATGAAATGCTTATTGATACTGATTCTGACATTATTGGTATTTCAGAGCACTTTTTAAGTGGTGTGACAATTCAGAGACTTCCTTTGCCAGGATACAGGTTAGCTGCCTTTTACTCTAGGAGTTCCTTGCAGTGTGGGGGAGTGGCCATGTATGTAAAAAACGATTTTTCATCGGAGTCAATCGATTTTTCTAAACACTGCACAGAACAGATATTTGAATGTTGTGCAGGAATTGTTAATGTTAATGGAACTAAACTAGTAATAGTTGTTATTTATAGATCCCCTGACTCAGATTTTAAAATGTTTCTGCCCAAGCTGGAATTGGTTCTGGGTTCACTGTATAGGAAGTATAAAAATTTAATTGTGTGTGGAGATTTCAACATTAATTGTGTAGGTGATAGCTCAAGGAAACGTCAGCTGTTAGATCTATTTAATTCCTATAACATGATGCAAACAGTATTTTTTCCAACGAGAGTGCAAGGAAATAGCAGTTCTACCATTGACAATATTTTTGTTCATTCTTCATTATTAGAGGGGCACTCTGTCAGCAGAATAGTAAATGGCCTATCAGACCACGATGCCCAACTTTTAATTCTAAAAAGTATTTGTTCTCAAACAAATGTTAAACATAAATATCAACTACTCAGAAAAGTTAATCCAGTTGCAATTGAGACCTTTTTAAGCCTAATTAAGGAACAAGAATGGCAGGATGTTTATAGTGCTGATAATGCAGATGATAAATATAATGCTTTTCTGAACACATTTATTATGCTATTTGAAAGTTGCTTTCCACTAGAACGCTCAAAACAGGGTACTTTCAGTAACAGACAGCCAGGGTGGATGACAAAGGGGATAAGAGTATCATGTAGAACTAAGCGGGAGTTGTATCAAAATGTTAGAAGCAGTCAGAATGAAGATGCAGTAGCTCATTACAAACAGTACTGTAAGGTTCTGAAAAATTTCATTAAGAATGCAAAAAGTATGTGGTACGCAAAAAGAATAGCAAACTCTCGGAATAAAATTAAAACTATCTGGTCAGTCGTGAAGGAAGTGTCTGGTCAGGAGCAGCAGGTAGAAGATATAACGTCAGTGCGTAGTAGGAATGTTTCTGTTACTGACAAGTTAGATATATGTGCAATATTCAATAATCACTTTCTGAATATAGTAGAGGAACTAAACAAAACTCTAGTTCTACAGGTAATCATATAACGTTTTTAGAAAATGCGTTTCCGAGGCTGTTGCCTGAAATGATACTTCATGATACTTCCATAGGTGAGATTGAGTCAATAATTAAATCACTAAAGACTAAGGACTCTTGTGGATATGATGGGGTATCTAGCAGAATTCTAAAGTACTGTTCTCCATATGTTAGCCCAGTACTAAGCCATATTTGTAATTTTTCCTTTCGGAATGGTCAGTTTCCTAACAGATTAAAGTACTCAGTAGTGAAACCGCTTTATAAAAAAGGTGAAAGGGATAATGTAGACAACTATAGACCTATTTCTATGCCATCGGTTTTTTCCAAAGTTATTGAAAAGGCTGTATATTCAAGATTAATTGATCATTTCAGTTCACATAATTTCCTGTCAAACGTACAGTTTGGTTTTAGAAGTGGTTTAACGACCGAAAACGCTATATTTTCGTTTCTCTGTGAGGCACTTGATGGGTTAAATAAGAGGCTACGGACATTAGGCGTCTTCTTTGATTTAACAAAAGCGTTTGATTGTGTTGATCACAAAATATTGTTGCAGAAGTTGGAACATTATGGAATACGGGGAGTAGCCCACAACTGGTTCACCTCTTACTTTAATAATAGACAACAGAAGGTAATTCTCCGCAATGTAGAAAATGGCTATGACGTGCAATCCCAATGGGGCACAATTAAGTATGGGGTGCCCCAGGGGTCTGTTTTGGGACCATTGCTGTTTCTTATTTATATAAATGATATGCCTTCGAGTATAACAGGTGATTGTAAAATATTTTTGTTTGCTGATGATACCAGCTTGGTAGTGAAGGATGTTGCTCGTAATATTGACACAGTATCAAATAATGCAGTTCAAGAGATAAGTTCATGGCTAATAGAAAACAAGTTGATGTTAAATCACAGTAAAACTCAGTTCTTACAATTTCTAACACATAATTTGACGAAATCTGACATTATGATTACACATAATGGGCATGTGATAAGTGAGACTGAACAGTTCAAATTTCTAGGTGTTCATATAGACAGTAAGCTGTCATGGAAAGCCCATGTTCAGGATCTTGTTCCAAAACTAAATTCTGCTATATTTACCATTAGAACAATATCTGAGATAAGTGATTTTTTCAACACGAAATGTAGTCTATTTCGCTTACTTTCACTCACTTATGACGTACGGCATTGTTTTTGGGGTAACTCGCCTGATGCAAAAAGGATATTTCTGGCTCAAAAACGGGCGGTTCGAGCAATATCTGGTGTAAGTTCGCGAACGTCATGTCGACCCCTTTTCAGTAGTCTGGGAATTTTGACTCTGGCGTCACAATACGTTTTTTCTTTAATGTCGTTTGTTGTTAATAATATCAGCTTATTCCCACGAGTTAGTAGCTTTCACTCGGTGAATACTAGACAGATGTCTAATCTACATTTGCACCGCACCACCTTAACACTTGTGCAGAAAGGGGTGCAGTATTCTGCGGCATCCATTTTCAATAAGCTGCCACAAGAAATTAAGAATCTTAGCACTAATCCACATGCTTTCAAATCTAAATTGAAGAGTTACCTCGTGGCTCACTCCTTTTATTCTGTCGAGGAACTCCTAGAAAAGTTAAACAATTAAGCTAATTTATTTTTTCTTTATTGATTCTTTTCACTTTTTCTATTACCATTATTGTGTAACAATTAATGTATTGACTTGTTCCATGACCATGGAGTCTTACTCCTGAAGTGGGTCCTATGGAACAGAATAAATAAATAAAAATAAATAAATAAAAAAGTTCACGCCATCTAGTTTTTCAGAATGATACTATGCTGGCCGTCTTTGCTTAGTTAGTACAGTGCGTCAAAATCAAAAATATACAAATCTACATGAAGGTTCAAATATGATTACATTGCGTCTAAACATAGAATATAGAAATATACATGAAGGTTCAAACATGATTACATAGGAGAGAAACAATCGGCTTTTTTTTAATTATTATTATTATTATTATTATTACCATATGCGCTTACATTGTCCAGGTGACATTGGTATATGTGGTTCTTATAGGTCATTCAATATAACTACAGCTACTGTGACTTTATATCCATACTACCGCATGAGCACAAGGGATGAACTTGCAATCCAGGACATGGGGAATACACACATTAGCGCTACATGGCGCATACGTCGCTACTTATTTAAAGAAACATATATTGAAATAAAGCTAATTACAACATGTGGACATTACAGAGTGGCGTTGTTAGAAATCGAACTAAAGCATGTGAAATAGGACTATTGTTTGTAACAAAATATTGTTATCGTTGTACTATGTGCATCTGCGGAGATATAAAGGGAAATTTGGCCCTTCCCAGCCGTTCGACTACAGTGTAGACGAGCTAATTTCTTCATACCAGGGTTGATGCAAAAAACTCCCAGAAGTGGGTGCTTTTCATCGCTATCTGTTCGTTGAGCAGTGTGCATCCTGGTGTCCTTCCGTTACAGAAAATCTCCATCTCTTCAAGCAGATGTCCTGGATTGCAAGTTCATCCCTTGTGCTCATGCGATAGTATGGATATAAAGTCACAGTAGCTGTAGTTATATTGAATGACCTATAAGAACCACATATACCAATGTCACCTGGACAATGTAAGCGCATATGGTATTAAAAAAATAATAAAAAAAAGCCTGATTGCTTCTCTCCTATGTAATCATGTTTGAACCTTCATGTATATTTCTATATTCTATGTTTAGACGCAATGTAATCATATTTGAACCTTCATGTAGATTTGTATATTTTTGATTTTGACGCACTGTACTAACTAAGCAAAGACGGCCAGCATAGTATCATTCTGAAAAACTAGATGGCGTGAACTGCTGTGTATCTCTCTCTCTCTCTCTCTCTCTCTCTCTCTCTAACACACTCACACACATGCATTGGTGCTTTGTAACGACTTTACCTTTTATGCTAGTCTCAATTTAAAAAAAGAAAAAAATATATATGTATATATTTTTTAAACAGATAGTATTTTATACGTGATACAATGTAACTTATTTTAACAATTGATGGTGACAAAATTTTAAATTTTAAAGATATGTTTTAATACCTACCCGCCTGAGGGCGCTGATAAATGGTTATTTTTATCATATAATGCATAATCTGTGTATGTTAGTTGTTAAACTTTAATTCACCTAGAATCAACATTTTTATCATTTTTATCTTTAAGCTTTTAATATGTTTGAACCCATTTTCTTTTTAAAAATGTTACAATGTAACTGATTTAAACAAAGAGGGCGCCAGGCACCATCTATGTACAAGCTTAGATGCGTAGGTGTACGTAAGCGGCTACCTGATTTTATTGTTGTGACTTGTACAGGCAAGACCTTTAAATGTTTTTAAGCAGAGTACATAGGTCATCATGACTTGCAATTCTGGTATGTAATTCTATTTTATAACATTCTTGGTGTATGTAATCTTATTGTAATTTCAATGTCTGACCAAGGTACCTTGTATTTAACAGCACTGATGAAGTCCCATCATAGGGACGAAATCGATATGTTTTGAAGTTAAATAAAAGAAACATCCCACATCGCCTACCAAGTGAAAACCTGTTATTTCATTATAATTCTGTGGTGGGCTGGCACACAAAATGGAATCAGTTACTTAGGAATTAGTATAACTTCAGACTTATACTAGAAAGAAAACGTTGATAATGCCGTGGGAAAGGCGAACAAGAGACTGCCGGCCGCGGTGGCCGAGGGGACTGAGGCGCTCCAGTCACGGCCTGCACGGCCACTACGGTCGGGGGTTCGAATCCCCACTCGGGCATGGATATTTGTGCCGTCCTTAGTATAAGGTACTTGATAAGTAGTTTGTAAGTTTAGGGACTGATGACCCCGTAGTTAAGTCCCATAATCTTAACAAACATTTGAACATTTGATCAATAGAATGCGTTTTATTGGCAGAACCCTTAAAAAATGCAACAGAACTACTATAGAAACTGCATACACTACACCTGTCCATCACTTTTTGGAGTATTGCTGCCCAGTGTGGGAGCCTTATCAGGTGGTTTTGACGGGGGACATCGAAAGTGTGGTTATGGTAGACTTGCGCATAATAGTTCGCGATCGGGAGCGCTCACTTTAGTTCCCGGCTCTGCCACGAACTAATTCACTCTTTTAGTTCGGCCGCTCCCAGTGACGACTGAGCGGCGTGGTCTGCGCGTGCAGATGGAGGTAAAAGTTCCCCCACCTAGCTGCTTCATGCGCTTGATGCTTGAGCCACTAACGATATCAAGCAAGCAAAGAAAAAAAAAAACAACAAAAAACCGGTTTGTGGATAATTTCTCGCGTTTAAGTTTAGACTTATCTCTATATCTTGGCATTATGGAATTTATTAGTCAGATATTGCAGAGTGCAGAATACATCAAAACAGAAATTTTGTAGCACTGAACTATGTAATCTAGCAGGCAGACACTCACCTCGAAGTGGCTCTCATCAGGAGAAGGCAAACACGTTATTTTTAATTCTGATACGCGCCTTCTCGCTATTTCACGTCGTTCTTCGGAAAAGAATCCAACGAACTATGAAGCGAGAAACGTTTGGCATAATCGTCCGCTGCTCCTAGTTCGTCCGCTTTTGCTACCGCTACGAAGGAGCTCTGTTGTTGTTGTTTTTTTTTTTTGTTTTTTTTTTTTTTTTTTTTTTTTTTTTTTTTTTGACAGCTTTTTTACATAATAAACAGTGTTGCAAAGAGTGTGCTATTACCTATATTTTTGACCAATTTGACATCAAATACTTAGGCAAATAAACCAGTTATTTACACGAATGGGTGATACAATGGTATTAAACTACTCGTAGTACTTCATTTTTGAAAGCCGTAGTGGAGTAGCCGAGCGGTCTAAAGCGTCTCGTTGCGGAGCGCGCGGATGCCCGCCGTGGAGGTTCGAGTTCTTCCTGGGGCATGGGTGCGTGTGTTTGTCCTTAGGTTAGTTTACCTAGGTTTAAGTAGTTTGTAAGCTACGGACTGATGACCACGCAGTTTGGTCCGATAGATTTACAAACATTTGAACATTTCATTTTTAAAATAGATTTTCTTGTGACGTGAACTATGAAACTACAGCTGAGCTGCATCTCAGCTCGAAATGAAGGTAACTGACAGAACGGAATCACGCGATTCTGCGTGCTCTCGCGTCCTCTCCTTGTTCCCTGTCAGTCTTCGGAAAAGGAGCGGACGAACTAAGAGGCGAGGGATCTGCGATCAAGTTCGCGTAGATCGCCTATGAGAGCGCTCTTCCGAAGTAGTTAGTTCGCAAACTACACAAGGCTATTTCCAAGGAGCCTAGCTACGGAGAGCGCTGCTGCACGCCGTCGCAGGTTCAAGTCCTCCCTAGGGCATGGGTGTATTTGTTGTCTTTAGTATTAGTTTAAACAGTTTGTAAGCCTAGGGACTGATGACCACGATAATTGAGTTCCGTAGATCTACAACCATTTCAACTCTTTCTCTTTTTAAGTTGCCAGTTTGTTCTGTTATTCTCCCGCTTGTTAGCTTTTGATAAAGAGTGTGCAGAAAACGTGTATACAGATTGGAGTAGTTTGCGGATTAGTTAGATGACATGATGAGGATTTAAGAATTTAGGGTCGCCACATCGTACCGTACTTGGCATACAAGTGGTGTTTATTCCGGCGGGGTGCTTGGCCCTTACACCGCGAGATGCAGGGTTTCAGCCTGTTGGACGTCAGGATTTAGACTCGGTCGGTGACGGATCGTGGGCAGGAACAGAGAGAACACGCAGCCTCCTAGTCCCGATACGGGTAAGCCTCGCGTGATTTGATTTGGGGGGTGGGGTGGGGCAGGGGGTGGCACTGATTGATCGCCTGCGTGGCGTCGCGCCATCAGCGTCCAGACCGCAGCGACAGCCGCGGCGGTGCGGCTTGTGGGCTTTAGCTGCCCTTTCCCTGCACTTGTCTGCGAAGAAGGATAGCGAGTTACCGAGGCAGTTACAAAGTTGTTATTCCGAGTTACACATCGTGCTTTTGAGCTAATTTATGCGGACAACGTCAGTGGAATGTAGTGGTAAATAATGGAATAATTTTGAGGATTCACAACAGATGCCTCTAGTTTCAGTTGTTATGCGTTAATATCCATGAAATATTCTGGATTTGGTGAAACTCGTCATAATATTAATGCATGAAGGCGAAAATAAAAATGCCGATTTTTAATACTCACTATACAAGGAGGACAACAGTACTTTATCGTAGATGTGAATTACGTAAATAGAGGTACAAACAGTGGTGTAACTATGGGGGGGATGAGGGGGATAGAATCCCCCCCCCCAGAACCCGCCCAAAAAAAAAAAATTAAAAAAGAATTGTATAACAGCAATCTGGTAAAGGTGAAGAATGAAAACTTAGCGTGTTTTACGATAAGCTTTCATTGGATGGGGATGAATTATTTTCTTCAACGGGAGAGGTAGATGGTAGTCTGTCTGGAAACTCTCCCCAAAGCCAAGTCCTAGTTACGCCACTGGGTACACATATGTGAAGTCTGAAAGAACATGTCTGGATTTAATGAATATCGCGGTTTTTAAGCTTTGTGAAATTTACGGTGAACGTGCTTATACAACAAATAATACAATTTCTTGAGACAACATTGTCCGCTTATACCGAAGGTATTAAACATAAGGAGAGGCATAAATTTTAATTCAATGCCTCTCCTTATGTTTAATACCTTTGGTACAACGAGACAATGTTGTCTCAAGGAATTGTATTATTTGTTGATATTTATATCACCTCTGCCTGAGGAACAAGGCGGGATAGTTTCTATTCGCGATCTTGCTGGGATGCTATTCCAATGTAGGAGAGCCCTGGCAATTTGATACGCATTTCACAGGGAACATGATGCAGGATTAAAGTATGTCGTGTGAAGGGAGACGTGCATTAAGACAGTCCGTGTAGTTGCTTTGGCTACAATGCTGTGTTAGCTGAGTGGTCTAAACCAACTACTTTGTAAGTAGGAGGTCCTGGGTACGAATCCCGCATAAATTTAGTGCCTATACAAATTACACATCGGATGCCGTGCGGGAGGAGCTGAGCGGTCTGGAGCGTCACGTTGCGGATCGTGTGGCCTTCCGCATCTGAGGTTCGAATCCTCCCTCGGGCATAGATGTTTGTGCTGTCTTTAGTGTAAGTTAGTTCGTAAGTAGTTTGTAAGACTAGGGACTGATGACCCCGCAAATTAGTCCCATTAGCTTAAGAAATATTTGAACATATACATCAGATGAACGAGAGGCATAAACAGTTTCTCCTACTAGTAATCATGTAAGATCTGGTGAACATGCAGTTCATGTGAAGGAAGCTCTGCTATCCGACCGATTTCGGGGAAACGAGCCATCGGGAACAACGTTGTTTCACCAACAGAATATACGAAGTCATGCTAATAAAGCGGTGAACTATCTTGCTGTCAAATGAAATTCTTTGGTTCAGCTTCGTGTAATTGAAAAGTGGCCCACTGTTATAGGACAATAAGATAAGAAACACCAATTACAGTACCTTCAGCGGAAAAGAAACTCCCACACAATTTCCAACGGTATGCGTCACAAAAACAAAACTTCCATTGTTCAAATGTTTGTCAAGCTTCTGGGACTTAAATGCGGGCTCATCAGTCCCTAAACTTATAAACTACCTTATATTAAATACAACAAAAGCATCCATGCCCGAGAGAGGATTCGAACCCACAACGGGAAACGGCCTTGCGCAAACATAACTTCGAAGAGAAACTGTATGACATACACATTCATTTGATATGTAGGTGGTAAACGCAAGCTTACCGTAATAAATTCTACATAGCTTTAAAACCACTAAATGCCACTAGTTATGACTCATAATGGACAGGGAACTAAGGCAGGCTCTTCCAGCGATATTTGCAGTACACAGGGAATATAATCTACTCCAGGGCTTTTGCTTCGACATTTAACTTGAATTATGATAATTTTCAAGTTTCATTAGCAATTTTCTTGCTATTACCAATCTATATTTTGCGAAATGGCTAAGCAGGAGTGGCTAGAAAGCAAATGCAAGGATGTAGAAGAATGTATAAATAGGGGAAAAATAGATACAGCCTACAGGAAAATAAGACATTTGGAGATAAGAAAAACAGCTCTATGAATATCAAGAACACAAATGGTAAACCAGTTCTCAGCAAAGAAGGGAACGCTGAAAGGTGGAAAGAGTATATAGAGAGACTCTACGAAGGAAATGAACTTAGAAGCAATATTGTAGGAAGGAGAGAAGAAGCAGATGAGGATGCAATAGGAGATTCTATACTGAGAGATGAATTTGACAGAGCACTGAAAGACCTAAGTCGAAACAAGGCCCCTGGAGTAGATGACGTTCCCTCAGAGCTACTGAAGTAAGGAGCTGTCGCTTCAGCATAATGACTTGTTCTTGTTAAGTAATTTAAGTTGCTTCACAACTCCGAGGATATCTACTTCAACGTTACTCATTCTGGCCTCTGTTTGTAATTCGAAATCTGGAATATTGGTTTCGTCTTCTTTGGTGAACGAGTTTCTGAAAGCTATGTTTAGTAACTCTGCTTTAGTAGCGCTATCATCTGCAGTATCGCTATTAATATCACGTACTGAGGGTATTGTTTGTGTTTTGCCCCTAGTATATTTAACATATGACCAAAATCTCTTTGGGTTTTCAGTCAAATTTCGAGAAAGTGTTTCGTTGTGAAAAGTATTGTAGGCATCTCGTATTGAAGTCCCCGCTGCATTTCGAGCTTATGTGTAGAATCGCCAATCCTGGGAATTTTGTACTCGTATAAATTTAGTATGCCTTTTCCATTGTTTTTGCAACAGTAACCTGACCTGTTTTGTGTACCAATGGGGATCAGTGCACCGATTGAATGACATCGTGGGCAGGCTTCAATCCTATCTTACTCCCTACCCAATAATGTTTCTCTTTCATGTTCTTTGATTTAAGTATCTAAAATGTGATTTCTATATAAACTGTAAATATAATATGTGTCCTATGTTCTATCCCTACCACATTTATATTAAGAAAGAGTGTATTCAAATCAGAACTGGTGCTTATTGTCTAATTATTACCAGAAGTCGCATGAAACTGTGAACTGGTGTGAATGTTACCATAAAACCTTATGTGATCTGCAAAACTTTCAATGGTTCCAGTTTTTATTATATTTCACTTTTTGGCCCACTTTAGGTTACGGTAGTAACACTAAAAGTGGGCCTTTGCCATCGTTTTTTGACAGCTCGAAATTTAAATAAAAATAACGGCTTAATCATTCACCTGACACGAATATTGAATAACCGAATTTGTAGAGGAGAAAATTATCTACTACTTTGCTCTATTATGTTATTTTCATATCTAGTACCGTTTCATAGATATCTGCAAAACTAACGGCGATTTTGGTATGTATGTCTGTCTGTCTGTCTGTCCGTAACGTGTTCCCCGTTTTTAACACGAACCGTTCAACCGATCAACACCAAATTTTACAGACATAATTGTAGGCCGACAGAGACCAGAACCTCCGTTTTTCAAATTTTTCGGACAAAAAATACCGTAGTAAAGCCAAAAAAAGCCGTTTGTAATATAATTGTAATTGCAAACCAACCGGTCATCTGACACGACAATTGAATAACCTAATTGGTAGAGGGGAACATTCTCTACAACTTCGCTTTATTGTGTTTTTTCATATCTTTCATCTTTGCAGACATATTTACAAAAATAACGGCGATTTGACGATGTCTGTCTGGCTGTAACGTGTTGCCACTTTTTAGGTCGAACCGTTCAACAGACGTAATATTTGGCTACCAGAGACCAGAACATCGCTTTTTCAAATATTTTGGACAAGAAATACGTTAGTAATACCAAAAAAGGCTGATTTTAATGTAATTTTAATTGCATATAAACCGTTCATCTGACCCGAAAATTGAATAAACGAATTTGTAGAGGAGAAGATTCTCTACAACTTTGTTCTCTGATTTTTTTTTCATATCTCGTATCGTTTGAGAGATATTTGCAAAAATAACAGAGTTTTGACACCCTCCACTGAATTAACGAAACCCAGCCGTTCGCAGATGTAACATGACATTCATCGCCCAGAACTCTCTTTGGCATAAGCCATCTTGCGTTGCTCATTTGATGATTTTCTTATTTTAACTTACACGTTTTCATTTCAAAGCAAAGGCGCCCTGAAGGATTGACAAAAACACGTCGTTCTTCGTACGATACATGATAATCTAGTGTCTACAAATGCCATATTAGCATCAGTTAACAACGACCATGAACAGTATGAAATTTAAGAATGTAACTTCTAAGTGTCGGCCGTAGCGTTGGACTGTGACGCTCAAGTTCAGTGGCTCAAAAACCGCCACTACCTATTTTTTTTTCTTTCCTAAAAGGGTTTGAGACACTCTTATTAATTAATTTTTTTATTTTTTTTATTGTTTACATTATTATTTTTGTCCAAAATGTTTGCAAAAACTTATAAAACTATAAATCTAAAGCGGGCCGTAAAACGCGTCAGTCCGATTTTTTTATTTGTACAGGGCATTGCAGACTGCCATACATAAATATTCGTGTGTTGCACAACTGAACTGATTATAGTATCAGAGAATACAGTGTATCACGAGGCAGTCCTAGTCTGCACACACACACAGACACACATACACGCGGATGCTGTGTCGGCCATAACAGCAGAACCGAGAGCGCGCCAGAGTGGGTTGGTCTCTGTGCCATCCGCTTCTACCGAGCACATCGCGTGCGCTCTGAGCGTTCGTACTGGAACAAGGCGAGCCAGAGCTCGGCGCCCTGGTGCGAGCGTAATCCCGTATGTGCAAACCTGTAGCCGGGATGATGCTCTCCGGCGTGGACTCGTTACATGTAGCCCCTCCCGGTGGCCACGGGCTATGGCCACTGCAGGCTGTGTGTGACCCAGCTCCGGCACTGCCGCTACACCACAGAGCAGCTGCTAGTGGCTCTGCTAGTGGTATTCCGCGTGCAATCTGCTGGTGCAGTATTGCGTAGGGTACCAGTTTGCTCCTCACAAAGTAGCGAATGAGAAATTGATGCTGGAAATGTGTGACCCGCGACTGGGAGTGAGTGGGGAAATATTATGTGTAATAGCTCGCTTAGCCCCTCATAACTTCGCTCCTAATCATTCGATTATAATTTTTTCTTTATTTATTTAATAAAAGTCTAACTACGTTCTACATATTATATTATTATCACCTCTTCCGTAAGTGTTGCCGCTTTGTTTAAAATTGAAAACAAATCATCAAAGATACAACTATTTCATTTGATAAAACAATCCTTTTTGTTTTATTTGTGTATGCCAGATATGTAACTTAAAATGTAAAAGGAGTACGAAATAAGAAAACATTTTTATATTCCAACTACAATTAGTTGTTATACAGGGTGTTACAAAAAGGTACGGCCAAACTTTCAGGATAAATTCCTCACACACAAAGAAAGAAAATAAATTATGTGGACATGTTTCCGGAAACGGTTTATTTCCATGTTAGGGCTCATTTTATTACTTCTCTTCAATTCACATTAATCATGGAATGGAAACACACAGCAACAGAACGTACCAGAGTGACTTCAAACACTTTGTTACAGGAAATTTTCAAAATTTCCTCCGTTAGCGACGATGCATGCATTCACCCTCTGTCGCATGGAATCCCTGATGCGCTGCTGTAGCCCTGGAGAATGGCATATTCTATCACAGCCGTCCACAATACAAGCACGAAGAGTCTCTACATTTGGTACCGGGGTTGCGTAGACAAGAGCTTTCAAATGCCCCCATGAATGAAAGTCAAGAGAGTTGAGGTCAGAAGAGCGTGAAGGCCATGTAATTGGTCCGCCTCTACCAATCCATCGGTCACCGAATCTCTTGTTGAGAAGCGTACGAACATGTCGACTGAAATGTGCAGGAGCTCCATCGTGCATGAACCACATGTTGTGTCGTACTTGTAAAGGCACATGTTCTAGCAGCACAGGTAGAGTATCCCGTATGAAATCATGATAACGTGCTCCAGTGAGCGTAGGTGGAAGAACATGAGGCCCAATCTAGACATCACCAACAATTCCTGCCCAAACGTTCACAGAAAATCTGTTTTGATGACGTGACTGCACAATTGCGTTTGGATTCTCGTCAGCCCACACATGTCCATTGTGAAAATTTACAATTTGATCATTGTGGAATGAAGCCTCATCGGTGGCATGTCAACACAAGCACGGAAGTCAATATTACCTTCCTTCAATTGGGCCAACTGGCGGTGAATCCAGGCAGTACATACTAACGAAACAATTGGGTATTTTGACCATTGTCTGCACGAATTATTTCAATTTACATGTAAAGAGAAATACTAAAATGAGCTCTAACAAGGAAAAATAAGCGTTTCCGGACACATGTCCGCATAACATATTTTCTTTGTTTCTGTGTGAGGAATGTTTCCTGAAAGTTTGGCCGAACCTTTTTGTAACACCCTGTATAAAACTTAGGAAAGACAGACTACAAAAAATAAAATATTAAACTCAAGAGCGATTTTATATGTAGCTCACCTCCGCGGGGAAACAGGAGTGCCAACATTACACGAAAGTATCTGCGACACCTATACTATAATTTATGAAGCATTTCGACGTCACATGAGATAGAAAAAACCAATACGATACGAATGTCTGATGTAGATATATGTCTTTGTTAAGATGAACTAAAATTAACTTAACTCATATTGGAAATAAATGTGTACCATGTAAACCAACATTCAAAACACCATTGCATTTACATAACTTGCCGTACATTTTAATGTCTTCGTAAATACTAACTTACAATTACTGAGGGGTTGCACAACATTTACACAAAAATTGCAAAACATTTACACATACACAAGAATTTTTGGCTATTTTAAAAAAATTATTACGAATATAAAGACTTATGTTTCACTATTAGCAGTCGGAAGAACTGAACATGATACACACACACTCTTTGTGTATGAAAAGACATTTTAAACAAATAAAAAAGGAAAAGTGTTGTTCTGTTATTTTATTTAAAAATCGGACACAAGTGCAACCCTTTCGAAAATTGCTGACGATTTCAATGCTGGAGCATCAACAGGTATCAGCGATATGGGCTTTCAGAGCCGAAGGACCGCTCGTGTAGACTTGATGGCTCCACGACACAAAGCTTTACACCTTGCCTGGACCCGTTAGCACCTACACTGGACTGTTGAATGGAAACATGTTGCCTGGTCTCGCCAGTCTCATTTCCAATAATTGTATCGAGTGGCTGGACTTGGACTGATATCGAGACAACTTCATGAATTCATGGACCCTGCATGTCAGCAGTGGAACTGTTCAAGGTGGGTGCTGTGTATCGACGTGAGACGCTAGTGTTTGGAGTGAATGGGACCCTCGACGTGTTTAGATACGACTTTGTCAGATGATAAGAACGTACGCATCCTGGTTGATCACCTGTACCCTTTAACTGGGCAATTCTAGTGGGATACTGCGACACCCAACACGTGCAGAACTGCTACAAAGTCGCTTCAGGAGCACTCTTCTGAGATTAAACACCTCCACTGACCACCAAACAGCACAGACATGAACATTATCGACCACATCGGGGATGCCTTGCATCGAGCTGTTCAGAAGAGATCTCCACCCCTTTGTACTCTTACAGATTTACGGACATCGCTGGAGGATGCATGGTGTCAGTTGCCTCCAACACTACCTCGGACATCAGTCGAGTCCATACCACGTCGTGTAGCGACACTTCTGCATGTCATACACAATATTAGGCAGGTGTACCATTCCGTTTGGCTCTTCAGAGTACATTTAGATTTTATATCATTATATAAATACGCTAAAACGAAAATTGTGGTACAAGTTACTAATTTATTCGTAGAAGAATGGCCATGAAAGTTACATAATATGAAAGACTGTTTGTCGTAGATTTCACGAATATAAATATTATGTGTGCATTTACCCATTAAAAGTGGTAAAAGAAAGTAGAAATTGTCCTATCTACAGCTTGGATCAAATTCTACATTCTCCAACAATCAGCTCACTGATTGGCTATTCGCCTCGACCAAAGACGCTCTAACGCAGTGCATCTGCAGCATTAAAATAAAGTATTAAAATAAGTGAATATGGAAACATGGAGTGCTCCCAACTCACTTTCTTGTGCCGATCAAATGCTTCATTTTCGCAATGATTAAGAGTGGTTAAAGGAAATGAATGTTTTCATATGAATGCCGATATAAAGGATGATACGCCGGGAGAGGCATCTAGCGGTGCTCGGGTGGAACTACGAAGTCGAGAATGCCGATATAAATGATGATGCGCCCGGAGAGGCATGTAGCGGTGCACGGGTGGAACTACGAAGTCGACATGTTGTCAGCTCTGGAATTCTGAATATCATAGTATCGAAATAACATTATTTCTTGGCGTTGTATAAATGTACGAAAACCGAAATTGTAGTTCCATTTCAAATATTAGGCTAATGAAAGATATATAATTCGAAAATGGCCCAGTGCTGGTTAAATTTTACCAAATATCCCAGCGGCCTCTTATGATAATGTTTGCAACAGATGATGAATAGTGAGAATCCGGTGAATCTTCATTTTAGCCAATTGCTTGACAACGCTCATGTTCTCTCATGCAATCTTCGCTTTACGAGGGCAATTATTTTTACTGAGCGGACGAGGGTACATACAAGAACCGGTCAACCATAAAGCAGGAACAGCATTATTTGTTTACTTCATGGTCTGTACGATACACTAATCGAGTCATTCTATGTGGTTCGAACAAATGGGCAAAGATTTTCTATCGTGTTGTTGATGTTGCCAACATAATCACGCGAGGCCGCCAACGTAATACGTAAAATTTTACCCCCAGTGACCATTGTAAACTCAATTGGTCGATTTTCGACCATAGGCAATACTAGTCATAATTAATTACCTTCATGCATTAGAATGCAACATTGCATCAAAATTTCAAAACAATCGCTCAAGAACTTATTAATACATTTAGTTGGAGACTATTATTCGTGAGGTTCCCCTGGATATTACAAGACCGAGACGAAGATCTAGATGGAGAGTGTGATGGGCACGGACGCTACCACAATGGTCACAGGGTTGCCCATAAGTTCAACAGGTTTGACAACTGCTGGATGGCCACTGGTGCATGTGAATACGTTTCCAGACTCATTCCATACGTACTCGATGGTTTTACCTCGGCTGGACTGGCTGTGCTATTCTTTCGACGACCATCTCTAATGGCCATGATGTCGACGGAACGCTAAACCGTAATATTTCTTCCTCCCTATTTCTGTTCACCGAATATTGCGTCATTCCATGCGCACTTCCATTAAAAGGAGTACATAATTATATTCTGCCTTGGACACGTTTTCATTGAATATTTCCTGGCATTCTGCCTTGGGCACGTTTTTAGTGGAATTTAAGCTGTAATTTCGTTTGCTCCATTTCTATGTAACATTCTGATTTCATTTTGTTAATATGGATAAGTTGGAAATATGAACCAAAAGCAAAGGAGTAATGTATTGTATCTGATGTGCGTGTTGCGCTGCTGGTAGTAGCGAGCAGGCAGTTTGTAGGTAGACCCGGTGAGGGGACAGTTTAGGTAGCCACACTCTCTGTTATATTTCTGTGTGATTATTCTGGGTGGACGGAAGCCTGTCCTGTGCTGGACACAATTATTGTACCACTAGTTGAGAATACGTTTTTGTTTTTGGATAAAAAAGAAAATTTTGTGCCTTTTATTATTTGTAATTATGGTATTCTGTGATCATTGTTGTAGTACGTTCTTGGCGTTTTCTCATTAGTGAAGTTCATTATCAGTAATTCCAAGTTTTGATTTAACCAGAAGTCACCAGTTCCCCATTCCATTAATTATTCTAAAGATTAATTTTTTAATTAGATCAAATTATTGTGTCGTGTGCAAATGGCGTCTGGCAAAGTTAAGAAGAACCAGAGTAAATGTATAATTTGGATTACATCGGTTTGCATAATTAATGAGAATAATAAGTAACACACATGTAGCCAAAGTGAAACTCATAATAGAGATTTCTGATGTATTGCTGAAAGATTGTTCTGTTAGGTTAATTAATTAACCTAATAGGCACAGTTATTTGTATTCTTCTGAAAGCTAGCTAGTTGTACAAATGTTTGTATTGTCTATGGGACTTAACTACGGGGTCATCAGTCCCTAAACTTACAAACTACTTATGAACTACTTACGAACTAGGACGGCACAAATATCCATGCCCGAGGGGGATTCGAACCCCCTACCGTAGTGGCCGTGCAGACCGTGACTGGAGCGCCTCAGTCCCCTCGGCCACGGCGGCCGGCTGCTAGCTAGTTGTAAACCCAACGTTGCCCGCGTGTTTATTTATCCTTCACTCTCGTAGTCCACATCCCCTTCCCTCCTCTCTCTGCATCCACCTCTTTCTCTCTCATCTCTCTGTTTGTTTCCCTTTTCGACCTTTCCCTCTCTCGGCAAAGTTTTCTGCAAGGGACTCTCTCTCATGTACCATACAAACATTTATGTACCCAGTGATCTTCTTCTTGGTTTATAGCTCATGTGTGCAAAACTTCATAAAGATTGGAGCAAAACAGTGCATTTTGCAAAATTCCGTAATAAAGTACCCTTCGCCAAACACCGAAAGAAATTTTATACAGACAGTGATATTCCTCTTGTTTTAAGGTAGAGTGGGCAAAATTCCATCAATATCGGAACAAAACTATAGATTTCAATTCAATAGAAACACAGGGTCACATTCAAAAACACACTTTGTTGTTCTCAAATATTCCAGTTTTTCACATAGTTGTGACATAAAGTCACGGAGAAGGCAGGCGACCATGATTAATAATAAATGGTGTCTGCTCCTTAATGTTACAAGAACAACATGTATCCATTTGTAGTGACGTACTTGTAATCTATATAAGCAGGATTCTGATGATGGCCCAGGCCGAAACGCGTCAAATAAAGTCATGTCTTAACCATTTTAACCACTTTATGACTTTAATCAATACAGCGACCGATACAGCCTATTGCAGACTTCATTTATTCCAGTTTTTCATACAAACCTTGTTCTGAGAATAATGAAAACAACTAAAAAAGGATGTGTGAAATCGGTGGAGCATTTCTCAAGTTATGGCGCGACCAAGTTATTTAGGGATCCATTTTTATGTTGCAAAGTACCCTCCCCCATGCGCCGTATGAAACTTACGGTAGACGGTGACCTTCCTCTTGTTTTGAAGGTTAAGCGTGCGAAATGTCGTGAAGATCGTCATGAAACTGTAGATTTCGTGAGTCTGTAGGAGAAGTATGCTCCGCCATGTACCTAGCCAAATTTCAGCTTCATAGGTGAATTAGATTTCGAGATTTCGTGTTTAGTCATTGAGTGAGTGAGTGTTCTTCGCTTTTATGTAGATAGAGATTGAGAAAACAGATTGCTTAATTTTGGATGCAAGATAATTAAGAGAGACTTGCAGACAAAAATAAATAGTAACATGCAAATCTGTAATGCTAACTTTATTTGATACAAGGTCATGATGCCTGATGCGACAATTTTACGGCATTTACAGAGAAACTGTTGTGAGCGGTAGCCTTTCTGTGTGTGTGTGTGTGTGTGTGTTGGGGGGGGGGGGGCAGTCAGTTACATAATGCTTCATAAACATCCGAAATTACATGAAAACTTTGTTGCAGGTCCCTAACTACTCTAATTTTCCAATAATTAACGCATAAATCTGCGTATTCTCACTCAGTGGCCTCTCATTATGTATGACGCCATACCTCATTATCTATGTGTCGTGCTCTTCTGTTTTTGAGTGAGAAACCTTCGTGGGCGTACGGTGAACAGTTCACCAAAGTTTCATTGCAATCGAATGAATGGTTTATCAACACATAGAGGACATACAGACAATATGTATATAGTTCAGCATCAGAAAGATAGTATAGCCTTTGTTGTATTATGGACGTTATCAATTTCAATGACAGTGATGATTAGCCTATTTTGAGTGATTTAAGAGAGGTATTAATTCACCTACACTGATAAAACTATTCTCCTAGCAGAGACACACTATTTTCTTCGCTTTTGCAGTTGAATTGACCGAGTATAGCCTGGTCACCACTATATTGTACACGCCGAAAATTATTTTGAATTAATCGTAGTAGGCATTTCGTATCAAGCATACGAAATAAGTATTCAGTCAGGTTACGATTTTAATAAATTGCAGTTTTGTCATTGAAAGTGTTGCTTTCATTTTAAAATGTTATTTGTTGTATGTCAAACAACCACACAAGTAATTTTATAGGGTTTCATGTCAGATGAATTCTATCTAGTTACAGAACACAATCAGACTAATATTAATGACCATCACATAATTTTGTTGGTAAATTTAATCAGTAACATGCACGTCACACATTACCAATGACACATTCTCGTTCAAACACAGAGTTTCACGTTTAAACTAACAGCAGCCTAGTTTCACCATCTGACCCCTTAACTCTGCCAGACATTGTGATTCATAAAAATTGAAGACAGAACCCAATACATCTATCAAAAGATGATCATGGGAAAGCAGTACAATGATACACTATAACGTTGTCCAGTGTGTGAATCACGTTCAAAGATTTGGAGGTGAGTACGCTAATGTGAGATTATGCCATCCCTTATCATAGCATGTAGACCACCCAGGTATCATCTTAGGGGTGCATTACGGGCAGTAACCTGAGAACACTGTGCTACACAAGTAAATACGTTGCATAAAAAATCAGAACGAACCGATTAAATGTAGCGGCATTTAGAGGAAGGTGTTCCTTTAAGTCGACCTGATGGGAGGCGCCCAACACTTTCGCAGAACTCGTAAATGGCTCGCGCTATCCTTCTGCAGGCTCTCTCTCCTCTAAAGACTCACGAAACGTTCCCAGAAGTACCCCCATTACAGCGAAGTCGACCGTTCGGCATCCAAGCAACTGCTCCTTGTATTTCGTGTCGTTCCGCTACGTTAGACAGCTAATGTGGCAGGCAGAACAATAACAATAACGTTGGCCTTTTTCTATTCACATTAAGTCCGTCTGTCCACATCTGAAACAAGCTACGAATCATCCCACGAACGGTACAGTCAAAATCTTCAACTGTACTTTTCTCTTGGTTACGTACTGTTGTAACACTAAGGACATTCTCATACACCTCTGTCTCTCTCTCTCACTCTATCTCTCTCTCTCTCTCTCTCTCTCTCTCGGTGTGGGTGAGTGTTCATTTGTGCGTAAGATAGAAAACAAGATCAATAGAGAAATCATAATTGACGCTATATCAATATTATCCGTGATCTGTGTTATACTATTAAATAAACACTGTCTACTTCACAACCTTTTTCGTTACCGACTACCAGCTTCAAACTGTGTTTAATGAAGGAGCTGAATTTTTTTCTATATCACAAAACGGAACAGTAAAAATTCTAAATTACAAAACAAGTAAATAAGCTGTTATTTTTGTCAGTGTTCTCTCCTCCACTATTATGATTGCTAAAGTAATTTTCACAAATTTTACGACTTCATACTGTATTCTACTCGACATTAAAAACAAAATAGAATCCGAACAGAGTCAATAATTTAATTGAGCTTCTAGTATCAAAACTGGGTACGTACAATTAAAGAGTGAGGTAGCACTGAAGTTCCAATTTATTGATAGCCCTGATTATCCGACTTTACTTTTTAAGTTACAAAACGGACTATCAACCCTTAACAGGAGCCTTAAAATTGGACACTGTGAGCAAAACTATCCATGTCCATATGCTTGTAAGAAACATAAGGGCTATGTCCTAATAGTATCAAAACTAGCCACGTCCCATTTAAAATGTAGGATAAGCTGCAGGTCCTACATCAGAAGTGGCCACAAATATTTTGAAAAATTTCCTCATGTTTGTATAAGGTACTTTAAAATCATGGTAATTGAACATATAAAGAAAAGAAACGGTTATTTTGAGGTTTCTTTCAAAATAAGTTGCAGAAGAGGAATTCGGTAGGCAAGTTTTGCAAAACATGGATTACGTGTAGGTTGCACGTATTGTTATGTAAATGGAAATCGTGATTGTCAGATTGGAAGCTATTCCAATTGTAACCCACAGGGAGTAATTCAATTTTAGTTAATAAACAGCTTTCTTGAAATAATGTATGGAGCTTGTGACGATACTGCTGGCCCTCTCATCTCAATTTTATCCTACCATACCGTCTGCATCGAACCGCCCTCTCATCTCAATGTTACCTAACGATGCCGTCTGCGTCGGACCCGGAATAACGTAGTTCAATAGTGATACATGTTGCGTGTGAAGTTAGTTAAAAACGAA
This sequence comes from Locusta migratoria, assembly GCA_026315105.1. Lineage (NCBI taxonomy): Eukaryota > Metazoa > Arthropoda > Insecta > Orthoptera > Acrididae > Locusta > Locusta migratoria. Next base: position 271,430,625 of record CM048744.1, on the reverse strand, counting down.
ATAGCCAGTCTAGGAATCAGTGTAGGACAGTGTCTCGGTGATACTGTGATCAAAAAAAGTGATAGATTTCATTAATTAAGAGATTTGTATAAGACCTTTCCAGACAGTTCTATAAACAATACTTTTGTCATTGTACATTATTTTAATAAATATACAGACGAAGGGTACAAACTTATGTAAAACATAAATTCATGAAAATAAATAGCATTGTATAAAGGTTAGGTTCATAAATAAGTTGTATTGACCAGCTAATATTGTTAATTAATGTAATAGTCGAAATTCAATATTGTGATTCTTTGTATATATTGACTGACGTGAGATTTTAAACCTAGTTTCAGAATTGACAATATATTTGATAGTCCACTTTATGTTAGGAACATGCTTTATGTAATCATTAACAAATTAATTGACGTTTAACATTGCACTTTGTTGTCAACAGGAAGATCGGAAATTTCGTCTTAAAAATACATGCGCCATATAAAATTATTGTATGCATAGTTTTCATTTTATATTGTGATTATTCTTGTGTACATGAAATGTTTTATTTGTATGTTCGGTAATTGTAAATCAGTATATTCAATTGTTATGAACAATGGATAATGTAATTCCATTATCGTCGATGTTATATATTTGCCTCACCGCCTTGCGTGGGGGAGTTCGAGTTTTGGCTTTTCTAAAGTGCACTGGAAGCTATGTCAGTCTGTGTTTTGAAATGGAAGTACTACCGTTCTGGTGCTTTGTTTATGTTATTAAGTTGTAATGTTTTGGTGGAGAACTTTGATTCAAATTAAAAAAAAAGTGAAAAATTGCACATACGAGTATTTATTTCTATCACGACACCCCAGGAGAATAATGTTGCAGCGAGCAGAACCCCCATACACCGTAATGTTGAAAAGCTGAGTATTTTGTTTGAAAGTGGTAGAATGAAATGTAATTACTTAAAAATCTATGAAAACTTTATTAGATTCATTGTTTGCCTTTTAGTAGAAATCTTTAGCATTTCTCAAAGAAATAAAACTGGTTATGTCCAGTAGATCAGTAACAAAACTTGCTATATCCAAAGAGTATTTCCCCATATCTTGAACATAAATTACTTGTATTTTCTAGGATTGCCATATTTAATTTCGTTTTGTCCTAATTTAAATGTTCCACTCGGAAATGCGATAAACCGTGAAGCAAGAATTTGTAAATAAATATTGTAATTTTTCTCAAAACTGCTATATCTAGACATAGCCAATGTTGATACCAGCCCCCTCAATTTTCAATCATTGTAAACTATATTTAATAATTTTCTGTTGGCTATAAATAATGTATCAGCAGGACACCTAATACGCCAGAACGTATACAAACAATTTGCAAAGGCACACTGTCATAATATCTGTGGTGAGGGAGAGGGTACTTTTGCCATTAGTGGCTTGTACAGGAACTGCACGTTGGCGAAAAGATATTTATTGGTTGTGGGATTAGGGTTCGGACTCGACTCATTTCCAGAGGCATAAAAGAGACAACATTCCAACTGCATCGCCTTTCATTAAACGAAAGATGCACAAGTGGTTTTCTCTGGTCGTTTTCTTTGTTATTTTTTCCTTTTCTTTTTATCTACTAACACCCCTTCAACCCTTCCTCTCACTTGTCATGACAACGGTACAAAAAAGAGAACCTTCTTACAAATTAAGAATTACTTCATTGCAAGATGTAAAGTGATAAAACTCCTATTCGTATGAAATAAAATATTAAGGCGGTGATTGTTCTAATGAGAGTTAGAAGACTGAGAAAGAAATGGTATCGGTACATATGAAACTCCACAAGACCCAAGCAGAAGGAAAGAGTATTCCTATGCTAAATAAGGAAATATAAACCTTGCTTATGAATGGCGAGCGTCCATATAACAAGTAGTGAAAAGTAAAAGGAGAAAAAACTTATAGGACGAAGAAAGAGAGAACAAAAGAAGAGCTCTAATGGGGAGGGAGTAAAGGAACCAATGAAAAGACCTGTAGAATCCTTAAGAGAAAGGAATACTATCCCCCCCCCCACAATGCACAAAGAAGACACATCATTAAAATGACGATACAAGAGGCTTTTATCAGTTGAGTTCTGTTTGGTGACCATGTACTAATGCTGCTGTGAGAAAGTTGTTGAACATTTTGTGATAGTTGCGAAGGGACTTGGCCTGGTGGTGAGCAGTCCACAGATAACTCATGAACTCAACACATCCGCTATCTGCAGTTCGACAGTGGCAGTGGCCTAGTATCCTGCAAACCAAATGGCGGAGTTATATTTGTTGCGTGGTGTGGACTTCATGTCTGGCATCGTCAACGGTTCAACTCACACATTACGCGGGATGGTCCCTGGTGTCTGGAACTTGACATGTGGGGACTGATGACCTAGATTTTTAGTTCCCTCAAAACAACAACAACAACAATTTGACATGTGGAACAATTGTCGGAGGGGAGTCGGCGTAAGTCGGGTAGTCGCTGTTTGGTCCATATAGTGTTATTCACCAACTGTAACATATACACTGGACAGCCGACGGTAAGAGAGAGTGAAAGATATTAGCCCCCATCTGTCGCAAGTTCTTCCCAGGGTGGCGAATCTTCAGCTTTTGGGTTGGTACTTGTCCCTGTAGTTTATCATACAACAGACGGGCCGTGTGGAGGCGATGTAGGACGTAGTTACTAATCACGGATGAATCATTTTGTATGGGATGTTAGTCACCAAAATAGGAGTTTCCTCCTACTGGCTTTTGTAAGTCGAGGATGGCCACCATTGTTCTCTGCCAGGAGGTGGCCTGAACAGTGGCCATATGGTTTATAAGTAGTGCCATGCACTTTTGATAAAAGTGCACGAGACCAGATCCACCCAAGGTGGGCTCAATCACATACGTGTCCGCCAAGACCTTAAAAAGTTTGCCTCCATAGCAGCCAGTATATTTCTTGTGATATGGCTTAGGCCACCATTTTCGGAATGGGCAGAAACTGCGCCATATTCCATGCAAGAGCGGACATAGGTGTTAATGAGACATAGCTGTAGTAAGTTAAGTTGGCAGGCCACATGACTTTTGCAGTTACCAATGGTGGGAAGGTCCCTCTGCCAGGAACCAACCTGCATTTGTTTTGAACCATTTGTGACGATTATTCCGAAGATCTTTTGCTCGTCAACCACGTGGTATTATGTCCGTGGGGCAGGCCACGCCTGCTAAAGGGGATCATCATGGTTTTCCGGTTGTTCATGACCACACCAGAAGCTCGTTCAGAGAGCTGCAGGACAGCCCGGGCGTCGTCAATGTCGTCAATTCTGGAGAAAAGCAGTCCAACATCATCGGCATAAGCAGCACACCTAACTGCTTTGTTGCACTGGGACGCTGCTAATGGTGTCCCCCAGAGTCCACACGAAAGGCTCGACGGTCATGAAGCAGAGAATCATTGACAATCTTGCCATATTGATCGACGTATTGAAATAGTCTAAGTCTGGAGGCCATTGACGGTAATAGTGGAGGTGGCACCAGTCAGCAGGTTGTTGACGACTCGGACGAAACACGGCCCAAATCCAATCCAGTGCATGACCTTGAGCAGTTATGCGTGGCCAATGTGGTCAAAAGTATTCGCAAAGTCGATAGAACGCTCGCGGTTCGCCCCAGTGACTTCGGCGTGGCAAACAGCATCACGGTATGTTGCGGCGGCCTTGAATTTGTTGCGACGACTGTCGCCACACGACTGAAAAGGACTGAAGGACTGATGATGGTGTCCATAATTGATTTCAGTTGTTTGGCTACACACCAGGCCAGCAAATTGTAGTCGCCGTTGAGGAGTGCTTTGAGGAGGAGAACGTGTAACCCACACTGACCTTGCATCTTTATGATCAAAACAACCCGACCCGTGATGGCGCTATCACCCATGTTGCGACGCTGTGCTGTCAGCACGGGACCTGTCAGCACTGGCTCGGCACCCGCTGTTGGAAATATATGTGGTCGTCTACCGAGTCGCTCTCTGTGTAGACTCAGGACCTGGCAGCAAACGTTTTCTCTGTTGTTGTGTGGTTGCGTTACCTCTTCGGTCCTGTTGAGGCTGCTCCATGATCCAGCGGTGGCGCGGTGTGGAGTGCATCACAAGCGACTCACACCCGCGTCCTCTACATCTACATCTACATAGATACTCTGCAAATTACATTTAAGTGCCTGGCAGAGGGGTCATTAACCACTTTCATAACCTTTCTCTACCGTTCCATTCTCTAATAGCGCGCGGGAAGAAAGAACACCTAAATCGTTCCGTTTTCGATCTGATTTTTCTTATTTTATTGGAATGTTCATTTCTCCCTATGTTGGTGGGTGCTAGCAACATATTTTCACATTCATAAGTAAAAGTCGGTGATTGAAATTTCGCAAATAGATCTCACCGCAACGAATAACGTCTTTCTTTTACTGATTTACTTCTCAAATCGTGCTACATTTCCGTGATTCTTTTCCCCCTGTAACGTGATAAAACAAAGCGAGGTGCCCTTCTCTAGACCTTCTCAATGTCGTCCGTCAGTCCCATCTGCTGAGGGTCCCACACTGGGTAACAGTACTATAGGAGAGGACGCACAAGTGGGATGTAGGCAGTCTCTTTGGTGGAGCTGTTGCCTCTTCGAAGCGTTCTGCCAATGAAACGTAACCTTTAATTCGCCTTCCCGACAATATTATCTTTTCTCTCCAGTGTAAATTGTTCGTAATAGTAACTCCTAGGTATTTGGTAGAAATCAAACGGTCGTTTGACTGATTTATCGTGTAATTGAAGTTCAGCGGATTTCTCTTAGTGGTCATGTGAACTACTTCACACTTTTCATTATTTAGTGTCAATTGCCAATTTGCGCACCAAGTATAAATTTAGTCTAAATCGCTCTGCTGTTGTTTTTGAGCCTCTGTTGACTTAACTAACAGATAAACGACAGCATCATCCGCGAACATGTGTTCCGTGTTCATGTTACGTCGCTTCCTACTTGGAACATGAACCACTTAGCACGTCATCTGAACTGAGAATCGTGAGCCTTTTCACATTTATTACTTCTTACTATCTTATTTGTCATACTTCACCAGGTTATCGATATTTCAACAACTCGTTTCCCTTGTTTCCCACTAACTCTACATATATCTTCATTATAAACGAAAGAATGTATTCACTGACTGTTCCGTCGGTTCTTGACAGAATATTTGTTACATTATGAATGAAATACGCAAGATAACTGTGAAATATTCTGCAAATTTATTGGTTTACGAACCGGTTTTCTGATGTTTGCAGAATATCTCACAGTTATCTTAGGTATTGCATTCATAATGAAAGAATGTATAGTGATATTTGCTGTCCGTGTGATATTCTTTGTAATGGAAGAGGCAAAATACCTAAACAAGAGAGATACAAATACTATTTGTACTAATAGAGGAAAGGGTGGTATTATGGTCTACCACTTTATTTTTAAACCATAAATCCAAAATTGTTAGTGAAATGTGCTGAGAACCTCAAAAAATAATCTTTAGGATGTTGTATAAAAGCCAAACACATATGTTTTAGTTCAAATCATTATGCAACTTTAATATGGAAACATGTTTACAAAATTGACATATTGTGGAAAAATGTAAATGTGGTGGTAATATGGGCTACCATATAAACACACAAAAAAGTCAATATTATTTCGTATAGTTTTTTTTAGAGTATTTGGAAAATAGCAAACCCTTTATACTGGGACATGTTTATCATAAGTTGTTCATTTAGGGTTGGCAGAAATCACAAATATAATGGTCCGTTTCACAGCCAGCACAATCGTTGTGCGCCCACATCTCGCACATTAGGCACTTGATCCAAAGCTCTCCTTCATTGTCTTGGGAATATAACTCCTCACAAAAAAGGCAGGTATCATCGTCATCTCCAGACTTTTCAACACCAACACTGGGCTCTAGAACTGACTCCCCAGAATCTATCGATCCCTCCTCTGAACTCTCGGATGATAATTGTAGGTCGATGGTCAATTTTCGCTTCACTGATGGAGTTTTGCTTTTTATTCCTTGTTTCTTTCTTCTGTCAACACCTCACATCTCACATTCTTCGTATTCCCTGTTACATCGTCACTTTCGATCATCCTTTTTTTGTCTACTTCTTTTTCCTCCTTTCTTTTCATTTTCCTTTTTTTATCGGCATCCTTTTCTTCATGCTTTTTTTATTTAGCTTCTTCTAAATATATTTTGTAGGGTGAGGCTGTAATTACAGCGGCCTTTCCTGGCTTAAGTCCTTCGTTTGTTGTCTTTTTCTTATTTTTTGGAACAGGCAAAATGTCCGTGAAGTCTTAATGTTTCCTATTGGAACGTGGGATGCACTGCTAGGACCAGCTTCTGGTAGGTCTTTGGAACATGATGTGTGGTGGCTCTGGTCGTTGGTGTGACCTTTGTGTGGACCAGTAGATGACTGGGGAAGCCTTCTGTGTTCTCTTGAGGTAGCAAGGTTGGTTTTCTTGTTAATAGCTTCCTTCCTTTAAGTGTCAGGAGTGTGTTAACATCCAACTCTTCTATGTTTGAGGGACCAAAGTCGACATCTGTGAACATGTCGATTGCAAGGAAAAATCCCAGAAAGTGCAAACCCATTCACAGCTATTTGACCAGTCTGGCACCTTAGGTATGCTGTTCCAAACGGTTCAGCTATGTAATAAGGACCAGAGGGTTTATCATTATGGGGCATCCATTGCCTAACATTCTCACTATAGTGAAACCTGAGAGGGGACATGAAGGACTTGTTCAATGGTTGTAATATGGACTAGTGCGGTGGGTAGCCCATATAACCACCACAGTGATTGTCCATATTACCACCCTAGCCCTCTTGGAAAGTGAAACGTTGTCATCCATTATAAACAAACTTTAATTAACCAGCTTCAGGAGCATTAGAGAGCTAAATATTTATATAATATGTAGTTAAGAAGTTAACAGCTAACTACGCATTGGCAGCACGTCTAATATAACTGTCATTTCTTAGCTTTCAAAGTTTTGAAACGAGAAAAATCACGGAACAGCTCACCATAACATTCCACGTAACTGACTGCGACAGCGCATTCTGTGGCCTTTGTACGAACTAGTTACTACTATTTACTAAGGTTACCGCTAGAATGTGCTTGCTTGTTAGTCAGATATTAAGCTAGCCCATATTGCAACCACTAGCCCATAATACCACCTTTGCCCGTAGCATAGAAGAAATAAATATTTATTGGCCAACTTTAGGTTACGGTAGTAAAACTAAAAGTTCTCCTTTTGACAGCTCGAAATTTAAATGAAATAAACGGCTTAACCGTTCATATGACACGAAAGTTGAATAACCGAAGTTCTGTACAACTTTTCTCGCTTATGTTTTTTTTTTTTTTTTTTTCACATCTCGTATAGTTTCAGAAATATTTGTAAAACTAACGGCGTTTTCGCGTTGTCTGTCTGTCTGTCCGTAACGTGTCCCCACTTCTTAAGTCGAACCGTTCAACCGATCGGCACAAAATTTTACAGACATAATTATTGGCTGCCAGAGTCTACAACCTCCCGTTTTCAAATATTTCGGACAAAAAATGTTAGTAACACTAAACAAAGCCGTTTGTAATATAATTTCATTTGCGAATAAACCGTTCATCTGGTGCAAAACTTGAATAACGGAATTGGTAGAGGTGAAAATTTTCTACAACGTTGCTCTGTTATGTAATTTTCGTAACTCGCATCATTGCAGAGATATCTGCAAAAATAACGGCGGTTTGACACCGTCCCTTGATTTTACGTAAACCAGAGGTCCGGAGATGTCACGTGACATTCCTCAAAAATGTTTGTAAAGCTTAAGGAACTTAACTGCAGGGTCATCAGTCCCTAAACTTACTAAGTACTTATGAACTATCTTATACTAAAGACGACACAAACATGCATGCCCGTGGGGGGATTCGAACCCCCGACGTCGGACGTCCGCGTGCACCACAACACGGCGCTCCAGTACGCGCAGCTAATCCGCCCTGTCTGACAGTCTTCCCCCAGAACTCACTCTGGTTTGCGCTATCTTGCTTGCCGTATTTTATGATTTTATTATTATAACTTACGCATTGTCATTTCAAAGCTATGGCACACTGAACAATTTAAAAATAAAAAAATAATAATAATAAAAACTGCCCTCCAAAGTGTAGTGTGCAGCGCGTTAGGTTGTGATGCACATGGCCGATAGTTCGAAACCTCCCACCAGCTTTCTTTTTTCGCCTTGGCTCCTAAAATTGAGCTATGTTCTGAAATGTTTTGAGTTGTGGATATATAACAGTGCTCCCTTCAAAATGTGCGTTTGTTCTATTTCTTCAACAAGTAGTGAAATACGTAACAATGAATTGAGCATTGGTCTTCTGAAGCATATGCGCATAAATAAATATTCTAAGCAACGTGCTGATATTGGTAGTTACATATATCCATGAAGTCCTAGATTTCTGTGCTAACTGCCGTTCCTTAATTAAACGGAAGAAAAGTGTATACATTGCAACAAATAATCTTGCTACTTTTTTTTCTAACCAGTTATTCACTGGTTATGGAATATGCAGAAATTAATTAATCAGAATCAATGCGTCTACTAAAATGTTTGTCTTTGGTATGGTTGCTATGGATGTTTATTATGTAGGTTGTATTTCTTGTTCTGTATTTCAGATATGACTTTGTTCATGTTACATTGTTGTGTCCTAAAATAAAGAACAAATATTCTGTTTCAAATCGTGACTATGTCTTATTTTACAGGTAAAATAACAAGTGTGGTAACACTGAACTCCACATAACTCTAACCTTACTCTATATACAAATACTACTATCATTACGTCATTTACAACAGTCATTATAAAGGTATCTCCCCAGTCTATGTACTTGTCAAAACAAGTTGATTCGTTGGTATGTTTTTCATGGCATGTTCACAATGTTGAACAAATACACTTTACAGAGAAAGTTCTGTTACCTTCGAACAACTCGGAATCTTGCAGAACATAGTTGTGTTCAATTAACAAGAGTGTGCAATAACGTTTTAGGGATAAAGATTAAAAAAATCAGTGATGGTTTTTCTATTTTTATTTATTTATTTTTTCTTCAGTTAGAGCGAAGTTTTTCGGTCGTTTGTTCATGTTCGTTATTGGTTGTTTGTTGAGAATTTTGTTCAGCTTTTTAGTACAGATGGTGTTTTCCTTTTCTCTCTCTTCATTGGTTCTTCAGTTTGATAGTCTTTTGTGGACGTTGGATTATTTTGTTTAATTTTGATCGTTTTGTCGTTGACTCAGTTTTTTTATTACAGAGGGCGTCGAGCCCTCACACCGAACATGCTGAGCTACCACGTCGGCAACACTCTGAACTACTTATGAACTAGCTAATACTAAGGACGGAACAAATATCCATGCCCGAGGGGGGATTCGAACCCCCGACCGTAGTGGCCGTGCAGACCGTGAGTGGAGCGCTTCAGTCCCCTCGGCCACCGCGGCCGGCGGTGTTACTTGCTAACATGGCATTTGTGGACATTTGATTATAATTCATTGTCCTAAGAACGACGTGTTTTGGCAGTTTTCAGTGGGCCATTGTTTTGAAATGACAACGCTTGAGTTATAATAAGAAAATCATCAAATACACAAAGCAAGACGGCATATGCAAAAGAGAGTTTCGGGCGAGGGATGTGACGTGACTTATTTCCGAACGCCAAATGTACGCTACGTTCCATCCAGCCTAGAGCCATTCGTAGCAAGTACAGGCAAAGAAAATAAACTTAAAACAAATTATCAAAGCAAGACAGGCAATTTTATTTTAACGGAAAACGATAATGAAATTGTGGGGTAAATATTAAAATAATAGTTTAGAGAGGTAATAGTTCAGGGAAGTGTATGTTTGTCAAAGCTAAAGTCAAATATCAAATAATTTTGGCTGTTTGTCAAAATACGGTCAGAAGGAATATTACGTGTTGGGTGCACAGATATTATCACAATAGGAGACTCGTAATAGTATTGTCCATCATTTTTTATTATTTATATTTTTATTATTTTTGTCCGAAGTGTTGGCAAAAAATCATAAAACTACAGTAAAATCTAAAGTGGGCCGTAAAACACGACCGCGAGAATTTTTTTTTCTGGGTTTCAGTATACGGTGTAGCCTCTCAAATGCAATGGGAAGTAGGAAAATTCAAGCGTAATCACGTCAAAAAGTATTTATATAAGCAAATGCACTCCACAGTGACAATAAATTCTCCAAACTCTTTGTGATAGGTGTCGTGCGTGTTTTCGTAAAGGCCACTCGACTCTCTCCTCACAAATAGTAGTGTGAGCACAAAAATTTTCCTTTGCCACCCTACCTCCTACAGATCACCGGTTTTCCTGGTTTCTAGAATACAATCGCTGTGTTTTGTAATTCCGTATACTGCTTGCCGCATTCTCAGTTGCAAAAGCTCGCGATTTCCTTCCGATACTCTATATTCCTAGCACTGCGGGTAGATCATAACAAGTCGGTCCGTAGTCACAGTCGTTTGTGCCAATAGAATTACCCATTAGCGACCCGCATCGTCGATACCCCATTCGACGCTGCCACGATTATGTTATTTTCCTTACCATGTCATGCACCGCAATACCACCTAGATGTACTAAACATTCGGCGAATAAGGCTGAAACTAGACAGTGTATTTTCATTTTAATAATAGAAAAAAAGAACCAAAAAACGGGAAGAAAGAAATGGGTGGATGTGGAAGGGCACTGAAATAATTTAACAGCTATTAGCCAAAATATGTGCCAGATCAGGATTCTATTCCGCGGGGAAAAAATTATAATAAAAAAATATTAAAAAATCGCCGTGGTGGAGTAGCCGAGCGGTCTAAGTCGCCTCGCTGTGGAGCGCGTGGTTGCTCGCCATCGTATGTTCGAGTCCTCCCTCGGGCATGGGTGTGTGCGTTGTCCTTAGGATAGTTTACCTAGGTTTAAGTAGTTTGTAAGCTACGAGCTGATGACCACGCAGTTTGGTCCGATAGATTTACAGACATTTGAAGATTTTGAAAAGTTTTCCCGCGCCATAATCAAACCTGCTTCTGGCTTACGATAGCCTTTTTCACTTGTCTAGGCGGACACGTCTCCCGTTCACCTAAAATCCCCAGTCTGGCATAATTATTCACTTGTCTGCAATGAATTATTTCAGCGCCCTATAGTTATTCGTCCACTTTATGCCCCCTCTTCCTTCCTGTCTACGAGGGGAGTTCAAATGAAAAGGTACGAAACATCTCTACAACCATATCAGTTGAAATTTGAATATGCCGCTTTGGGATAACCTAGTGCGATATCTAGGGATGCGAAGCATGTGTCGTCGCCTGCCCCAAAAAAATTCAAGGCTTTGCCCTCAGCAAGGTGATGCTCAACAGTTAGTTCCACATCCGGGGTCCGATACTCATCGAATTCCGCGAGCACGGAAAACCCACGAAAACTGTCGTGTACTTTGAGACACTCTCTAGCCTGCGTGAGTCCATCAAAAGCAAATGCCACTGACTCCTCAAGCAGGGAGTAATTTTGCTCCATGATAAACCACGTCCACACGTCTCCAGGGCCACACTAAGTGTACTGGCCAAGTTCATGTGGGAGTAGCTTGAGCATCCACCCTACTGTCCGGACATGTCACCCTGTAACTTACATCTGTAAGGTCCACTAAAAATCCATCTCAAACGAAAGCGCTGCAACTCGAACGACGACCTGAAGGACACAGTAGAGGACTGGCTCTTGTCAAAGCTGCAGGAAGTCTGGGAACAGGGAATCCTTCGGCTCGTTAAACAGTGGCATAGTTTTGCTCATTGCTATGGTGATCACTTCTGAATAAAGACTTCATTTATACCTACAGTGTTGTTTCGTACCTTTCCAAAAATGTTCAAATGTTTGTATAGCTTATGGGACTTAACTACGGGGTCATCAGTCCCTAAACTTACAAACTACTTACAAACTAGCTAATACTAAGGACTGCACAAATATCCATGCCCGAGGGGGGATTCGAACCGCCGACCGTAGTGCCCGTGTAGACCGTGACTGGAGCGCCTAGGTTCCCTCGGCCACCGCGGCTGGCGTACCTATCCATCTGAATGAAAAGGTAAAACAGTCAACATCCGAAGATTGGTTTGAGCACCACAGTGCTTTACTAGGCATGGTCCTGTTTGCGGGTGGTATGCCGTTGCCTTCCTCCGACCTTCGAACTGACTTACGCAGCCAGTTATAGGGGGACCTACAGTTTAACGTGGGTTCCGAACCACGGTGCTGTAAGGTATTTTCCACATGAGCAATACAGGCAGACGTGAAAGAAGTGGAAAGTGACAGATAAAAGTCTTAGGACCTGGCGGGGATCGAACCAGTACCTTTTGATTGGTAGTCTGGCACTCTAGCACCGTGCAACCGAGACCGATATCCGTAGTCAATGCAAATGCAGTACAATAGGGCTGGGAAATGCCGTTTCGCTAGCGCGAGCGCTCTCAGCGGCCTGCTCGCGGCTCCCCCCCCCCCCCCACTCCACCAGCCATCAGTGTCTCCCCCCTCCACCACTCATACTCATCTAGCCGCGCACCTCACTACACCACGCGGAACCACTCGTTCTGTTTACTTGTGGAAATCGCGTCCTGTGTTCGTGATAAAGCAGAACCAGTATCCGAAAAATGGCTGAGGAGGACGTAAAATCTTTGGAAAAAAAAAAGAAGTCTTCTGAACACCCACAGTGGGAATGAGAGTACTTTTTTGTTGGAACGCAAAGCGGACCTCAGTGTTTGTTTTGCAATTCAACATTGTCTTCATGGAAGAGGTACAATGTGAAGCATCATTTTAACTGCTTCACAAGATAGATGTAGTTAGTTTGAGTAAAGAAGAACGACATGTCAAACTTATAGAAATGAAGCAGAAATAGGAGAAAGTCTTAAGTATACTTGTAGATAATTATGTTATTAATTCAATTTACTGCTGTTATTAATATTGTGTGCATTTTCCGTCAATTTTACCTTCTCCTGTGCGTATTTACAGGAAGAAAACCTTCTAATCCACAACGCTGCAGTGATGAGAGTAAGGTGTGATGTTGCTCTTAAAATAATTAAAACTACGCGGCCCTTCAGCGATGCAGAATTTGTAAAGGAATGTTTTGTTGCTGCCGCAACAATTTTGTGCCCAGCAAATCTTACTCTTTTTGAAACCGTTCCTCTTTCACGGAGAACGGCTAGCAGGCGCATTGAAGAAATGGCAAACGACGTGGAAGCTCAGTTGAGAGACAGGATCAAAGATTTAGTTTTCTTTTCTTTAACATTGGATGAAAGCACTGATGCATGTGATGTTGCTCAATTTTCAGTCTTTTTGCGAGGCAATGATGGTCAGTTTAATGTGGTTGAGGAACTCTCAGATTTAGTGCCTATGCATTACACAACAACGGCCGACGATATATTTTCTTGCTTAGTTGGGAAAAACGTTCATCGATTGCAACAAATGGGGCTCCTGCAATGATTGGTCACACGTTTGGAGTGGTTGATTTGACAAGAAAAAAGTTGAAAGCAGTCGGTGTCCAGCAGGAAATACCAGCAATACATTGCGTTCTTTATCGTGTTCATTTGCTAGCCAAATGCGCCAAACTAGTTGGCGTCATGGATATGGTTATAAAGACAATTAATATTCTCAGATCGCACGGTTTGGGACATAGACAATTCAAATCGTTCCTGGCAGATCTCGAGTGTGAATACGGTGATGTTCCATATTTTTGTGATGTACACTGGTTGAGTCGAGGTGTTGTTTTAGAACGATTTTTCAATTTACGTAAAGAGATACCATTATTTATGGATGAGAAAGGAAAACCAGTGAAAGAACTGGACGACTCACAGTGCATTTTAGACCTTGCGTTTTTAACTGACTTAACGAAGCATCTGAATAGCTTGAATGTAGCTTTGCAAGGTAAAAATAAGGTAATCAGTGAAGTTTTTGACACTATTTTTGCTTTCAAGAGAAAATTGCTTTTGTGGGAAAAGCAACTGTCAGAAATGTCAAGTGTACACTTCCCGAGCGTTGCACTAATTGTCAGTGAAAACAATTTGGAGAAAGAGAGGTTCAAAGAACATTTTGATGAGTTTCTAACGGTGCTGCGGTCTCTCGAAGAAAATTTAGACAGTAGATTTGAAGACATAAATCGACTTGAAAGCGATTTCAACCTTTTTGCAATTCCTTTTTCAGTTAACGTGGAAAATGTTTCTTCTGAAATTCAGTTAGAGCTCATTGACTTTCAATGCAATCGTGTGCTGAAGGAGAAGTTTCGCACTGCAGGAAACTTGGAAAGCTTCTATAAATATTTTCTACGTGATCAGTTTCCATTGTTATTCAAAAAAGCTGCTCGTGTGTATAGTTTTTTTGGAACAGCGTAATTGTGCGAAAGTGTTTTCTCCATAATGATGCTGACAAATCAGTGCAAAAGTGTTTTCTCCATAATGATACTGACAAAATCGAAGCTTAGAAGTAGTCTGACTGACGTTCATCTGACTGGTGCAGTGCGCCTAATGACCAGCAATTTCACACCAAATATCGAGACGTTGGTTCAAAATCATTTTAAATAAATCCAGAATGATGTAAATTAATGCTTATTTCTTTTTTGTTCGTAGTACCTCTCCTCTGAAATGACAATTATGTTATGTGTATGTCACTTTGTTGTTTATCTTGACAGGAAACTGATAGGCTTTGCGATCATATTCTTCCCCTTTATGTTTTCTATATATCATAGGAGTTTAGTTATCCCTTTTACTTCCTCCAGAGAGAAGGTTATTGTTTTACACTTGATAAATTATACTTATCTTAATAGTTCCTAGGTTTTTGCTTCCCGCAGCAGGGATATTTTATTTTCCTTTAGCTTACAAATTTTCCAATGTACTTATTTGGTTATTTGTTAGAAGTTCTTTATCGTACCACGACAACTTCGTTGTGGTACCACTGATATAGGCAGGGAACTTTTTCCATTGCTCTCGGGTCTTGAGTTCTGGAAATTTTTTCCCCTTCAGAAAGGTGTCAGTTTTCATCCTTTCCTAAGGATGCAATGAACCTTAATAATTGTTACCTTCTAACCGACCACCCAGCTTCTCGTCATTGTAATGAAGCAAGTTTTTAGCTGCAGAAAGTTCAGTTTTGTTACATTTTTTTTTTAAAAAAATATACACAATTCTGTGAAAATATAATGTAAAATTTAGAATAAAAGAGTCTTTTCTTAATTTTTTACGTCTATGCCCTATTTTTGGCCTCGAAAGTAGGTTTTACAGTGGTTCGAAACTGTGTTTCATCCTTACATGAGCAACCGTCGCAAGGTACAGAATACACAATTTTCGGGTAAGCACTATTAACACTTACTTCCCACTCAAACATGCCGTGGCAGATATGATTGAATCGGTACCTTTTTCACGGAAGCCGCATCAGCTTGAAACGCCCTCACGTGTTTTCTACGTGCAGTAAGTATTTCAGCTTGTCCTTACTCAGTGCCCTCACAGCTGCACAGTTGCCCCCTACCCGTGCACTGTGCATCAGCAAGCGGCCAGCCACATCGCACAGCTCTGCTAGTCGCACTGCTGGCTCTCAAGGCCGCTCAGCGCTGCCCTCGCGCCTCTCGCTGCTCGCGGGCAGCCGCGCGAGCAGCTCTCGTGCCCACCCTCGCGACATTTGGATTTGTAGTACTCTACTACTGTGCAACCGAGGCGGATATCCGTCGTAAATGCAACTCTTTAGTGGCGGTGAGTAATATGTGGTGTCTGTTCTTTCGGACATGTCTGAGAAAATAGACCATCCACAAAATGAAATAAAATCGTCATAACAACTGACTGGTTTGCATTATAAAGTTCAAACTGCACGCTTGGACGAAGTACATGGTGGAAAATTAGTATGCGCATGAGCATGTGAGTGTGGCTTGGCTTAGCAACGAAATCCTACTTTCATTTGCGGGACGGAGAACCCTCTTTTCCCCACCGGGAACTCTCTTCAGTCGCAATGGATGCCGTGAAATGTCCTGTCACTGAAGAATCGGTGCTATATTTCTTGATGGTACGGTGACTGCCGAACAGTACGTGAAGGTGATGGAAGCTGATTTCATCCATGTTATCCAAAGCGAACCTGATTTCGACAAGATGTGGTGCATGCTATACGGAGCTCCTCCCATCGAAGAAAGAGAGTGATATTCTGCAGGAGCACTCTGGAGGCCGCATTCAGTCTGTGGGGTACCACAGTCCACTGCAAATGGAAATTTTTATAAATCTAAGGGGCTTAACTACATTGGTCATCAGTCTGTATGATAACAAACTACTTACATCAACTTAAACTACCCTATGGTAAGGACAACACAAACATCAATGTCCGAGACAGGACTCGAACCCCCCGACGGCGAACGGCCGCCTTAGTGCGCACGGCTATTCTGCCGCGGCGAGTCCACTGGCATTTACCTAGGTTGACCGCCATATTCTCCAATCTGAACACATGTGACTCTTTCTTGCGGGGCTAGATTGAAGACAAGATGTTCAGCAACAACCTCAGAAACAAGAGCAGCCATTCAGAAGGTCATCGACAGCATCGATGTTTCAACAGTGCCTCGTGCAGAATTTTACTATTCGTCTGTGTGGCATCATCGCTACATAAGGCAAATATACCAAACACGTCATAACCTAAAGTCGAAATCTCTATTGAAATTTACAAGTTGAATAAAGTGTGCACCCGCCATAGTTTACGTTTTGTATCATATTGGGCAATAACTGTCACCCCGAGAAAAAGCAGTAAAGAAAGCGCTTCCTACTGTGGTCAGTATACAACGAGGCACACTGAGAACACATCAACAATTGCAGTTCTCTTGTAACACGTTACGTACTAGTAGATCTAATTAATAAAGAACTATTACTCCATCACATACGCTGGTGATACATATGCCGTGTTCGCTACACACGTACCATCTGTCAAGAAGATCGTCTATTAACATAAAATAATGCCTGACACGAATGTTTCCTCAAAAATCCGGTTAAGATCTGTAATGAAGATGACATAATTTGTCACCGGCAAACTTTCTTCTTCCCGACGTAGAACAATGTATTACTTCTAGTTTTCAAGAGCCGAATCCGTAATTCGTAAAATTTCTGAAATGTAGCCATAAACTTTCTCTTCTGCTAGCGTTTAGCATGTAAATCTTTCGGACATTGTCGGAGTTGGTCAACTGGTGGTGAATTGATCTCGTCAATCTAATATGCTGTTAGGGTTAGAAAATGGCACATCCCTGCACGAAAAATAATTGATACAATTTCTTTTTTTCCGATGGCCATTCCCATAGTACGATGAGTGTCTAAATAAAAAGATACGAAACGTCTTAACATCCAAACCGGGTGTAATTTGAATATGCCGCTTTGAGATAAGGTAGTGCGACATCTAGGAACGGGAAGCATGCGTCGTCACATCCCAATAGCAAATTGAAGGATGTGCCCTCAAGGCTAAGCTCACCTGCGATGTCTGAGGTCCGATAGTCGTCGAATTCCTCGGGCACGGAGAAACATTAACAGTGAAGTGTACGTGAGACATTCCGAAGCCTACGCAAGTCCATCGAGAGCAAATGGATTTGGCTGCTCACGGAGGGAGTGATTCTGCTCCTTGGTAACGCACGCTCTAGAGCCCTCTATCTTCCATCTGGTTTACGCAGAGGCTTTGACCTCTGCTGATTACTTTTGAATAAAAACTTGAATTACACCCATAGTGTTATTTCGTACCTTATCATTTGAATGCCCCGCATATACAGGGTGTTCCAAATAGGTACCGCCAAACTTTCAGAAAACATTCCTCACACACAAAGAAAGAAAATATGTCATGTGGACATGTGTTCGGAAACGCATAATATCCATGTTAGAGCAAACTTTAGTATTTCTCTTTAAATGTAAATTGAAATAATTCGTGAAGATAATTGTCAAATACCCACTTGTTTCGTAGGTATTTACTGTACTTCCTCGACTCACATCATCAACACAGATTTTCTGTGAACGTTTGGGCAGGAATTGTTGGTGATTTTATTGGGCATCATGTTCTTCCACCTACGCTCACTGGAGCATGTTATCATGATTTCATACGGGATACTCTACCTGTGCTGCTAGAACATGTGCCTTTACAAGAACGACACAACATGTGGTTCATGCACGATGGAGCTCCTGGACATTTCAGTCGACATGTTCGTACGCTTCTCAACAACAGATTCGGTGAGCAATGGATTGGTAGAGGCGGACCAATTCCATGGCCTCCACGCTCTCCTGACCTCAACCCTCTCGAGTTATTTATGAGGGCATTTGAAAGCTTATGTCTACACAACCACGGTACCAAATGTAGAGACTCTTCATGCTCGTATTGTGTACGGCTGTGATACAATACGCCATTCTCCAGGTCTGCATCAGCGCATCAGGGATTCCATGCGACGGAGGGTGAATGCATGTATCCTCGCTAACGGAGGACATTTTGAACATTTCCTGTAACGAAGTGTTTGAGGTCACGCTGGTACGTTCTCTTGCTGTGTGTTTCCATTCCATGATTACGGCTCCCGGCCGCCACCACCGCATCTGCCGGCCACAGCAGCGTCTGATTCTCGGACTCTATTGTGCCGCAGGCGCATACACTGAGTTAAGTCTAAAAAAAGACATTGCCATCTGAATAACCTAAGCTTACCTTTATTTACAGTAATGTTCAAAATGATGTCCCTCTATGGAAAGAGAGGCCTGACATCTGTTGAACAAATTTGCGAACACTCGACGAATTTCGGCTGCCGAAATTTGGGAAATGACTCTTCGAGTGGATTGCTTGGATGCACCTTGTCTTTTAACATTACTCAAAGATAATAGTCCCACCCGAACACTCTTTCACGCAGTACAGAACACAAGAGCACGGTGTTTCTACCTGACGACAACAGGGCCGGACTCGGCGCTGTTGCCAATTGTCCCAGAACACGCAAAGCGGCGACCGGCAGGCGTAGCGGCAGCAGCTGGCAAACGCTCTGCGCAATTCACGGACCTCTCCCAGGCATCTTTGGTGAGACACCATGTTCATTAATCCCTGGTGCTCGTGCCAATCGGCTTTGAGCGCCGGCTGCGGCAGCAGACCATTAGAGTAAGTCAAACGCGAACTTTGTTCAGCACATGAGCGCGTCTGGCTGTGCTGTGCACTTTTGCCAGTTCTGTCACACAACAGCGACCGTTAGCTATATTTGCCCGGCAGGGAACTATTTGGCAACATGGTTGGATTCCGTTTCTCCGAGTGGGGCGTCTCCCAGCCCAGTAGGCAGAGCCAGGGATCATCGTGTTTCAGCCCGGATATAGTTGCAGGTTGCCCACTTGATGACTCAAAGAGGCAAAAAAAAATTCATTTTCATAGTGTCGCCGCATTACCGGTTATTCATAATCTACTCAACATTCCGGCCACGGTGGCCAAGGGGACTGCGGCGCGTCAGTCACGGTCTGCACGGCCACTACGGTCAGGGGTTCGAATCCACCCTCGGGCATGGATATTTGTGCCGTCCTTAGCGTTAGCTAGTTCGTAATTAGTTTGTAAGTTTAGGGACTGATGGCCCCATAGTTAAGTCCCATAAGTTATACAAACATTTGAACATTTTACTCAACATGACATAACATCTTATGAAAGTGGAAAACGATAAGTAAAGTATTACAATATTATAAATAGAGTTTCAAAGAAAACAACCATTGCCAACTTTGATAACTCCACTATTTGTTGCAACTGATTGGTTGCTTTTTATTCAAGTGCTAATCTGTGATTGTTTCTGAAGAGTTTCCACGTTTAAAATGTTTCTGTTTCTGCGTTCCAATGTATCTATGTTGTTTCTTAACATATGAATATCAGAGTAACAGCTGTAATAACAAGTATGCTCATCGACTTCATCAGACAGTCCTTAAGGGCGGACATTGTGCTTGAGTGAGTCATATCGTACGTAAATACCTAAAAGTGTAACAAAATGCCTTCCGTCACTAATGAACCGGTATCGCAAATCATTTGCGGTAGGATAGCACTAATTTACAGCATGAATGACAATTTAAATAATTATACATTCTGCTTAATAGTAAATCAAGTTTTTAAAGAAGTCATCAGTTTAAAATTGATTGTATTTGAAACAGTAGTAATGATTGGCCTCATAAACATAAAGACAAATTTAATGCCGGATGTGAAAAGAAAGTTTTGAAGTTGAGAAATAGAACGTTTGTAATAATAATGCCAGTTCAGCCTACAATGGTATGAATATGTAGATTTACGATAGAGTTCGTTATGAAGTTTTTCCACAGTTTGTGAAGTATTTGTTAAATAAAGAACTAACCAAACCGAATTTTCAGATGAGTGCAAGCATGTAATACGTCAAGATGTTGCATTACAGTTTAACAGTTACTATTTTCAACATGGTTTAAAAAATTAACGGTCGTAAGCTAAAACAAAATGATAGTCACGTTTATAAAAGTGAAATATTCATACTTTCGTCGTCGCTTATACAAAAGAATATACTGACAAAACTGTAAAATTCTCTGAGTATAATGACGTCCTTGAGGATACTGTTCCATCTGCAGAATCAAAAAATAGATTCGTCAAGTTTAATGCAAGAAGCTTGTGAGCAATTTTAAAGTGTCTCCTAAACATGAATCTGAGCACACCTACATCTTGATTTAAGTTCAAGATGCAAAAACAGATTGATCCAATTTATAATTTAGTAGATGGAGTGGGTTTATCACCTGTCATATACTGGCTAGGTGTCTTCAATATAACATTAAGAATTCATTTACATGTAACATAATTTTTCTGTCAAAAGTAGCACAAATTTTATTAACTGAATTGGTATGCTTCAGTGAAGTTCTGACACCAGTTTGGTTTGTTTTGAAACTGTTATTTGATGAACGAATGTCCTTGTTGACACAACTATATCTATGACAGAGAATAATCTACTTTTAAAAAATAAAAAATAAATATAATGGAGGATGTCAAAACTCCGTTATTTTTGCAAATATCTCTCAAACGATACGAGATATGAAAAAACATAAGGGAACAAAGTTGTAGAGAATTTTCTCCTTTACAAATTTGTTTATTCAATTTTCGGATCAGACGAACGGTTTAGTTGCAATTAAAATTACGTTAAAAGCGGCTTTTTTATATTACTTACGTATTTCTTGTCCGAAATATTTCAAAAAGCGAGGTTCTGGGCTCTGGTAGCCAACAATTACATCTGTAAAATTTGGTGCCGATCGGTTGAACGGTTCGACCTAAAAAGTGGGAACACGTTACAGCCAGACAGACATCGTCAAATCGCCGTTATTTTTGTAAATATCTCCGCAACGATACAAGATATGAAAAAAATAATAATAGAGCGAAGATGTAGAGAATTTTCCCCTCTACCAATTAGGTTAGTCGATTTTCGTGTCAGATGAACGGTTCATTTGCAATTACAATTATATTACAAACGTCTTTTTTTCTATCACTACCGTATTTTTTGTCCGAAAAAAGGGAGGTTCTGGTCTCTGGCGGCCTACAATTATGTGTGCAAAATTTGGTGCTGATCGGTTGAACGGTTCGTCTTAAAAACAGGGAACAGTTTACGGACAGACAGACGGACAGACACACAGACATATATCCCAAAATCGCCGTTATTTTTTGCAAATATCTCTTAAACGATACGAGATACGAAAAAAAACCATAAGAAAGCAAAGTTGTAGAGAATTTTCTCCTACAAATTCGGTTATTCAATTTTCGGCCGGCCGCGGTGGCCGAGGCGTCTGAGGCGCTCCAGTGCTCCAGTGCGGTCTGCACGGCCACTACGGTCGGGGATTCGAGTCCCCCCTCGGGCATGGATATTTGTGCCGTCCTTAGGATTAGCCAGTTCATAAGTGGTTTGTAAGTTTAGGAACTGATGACCCCGTAGTTAAGTCCCATAAGCTATACAAACATTTAAACATTTTCTTTTTCTTTCAGTTTTCGTGCCAGATGCATGGTTACGCCGTTATTTTCATTTAAATTTCGATCTGTGAAAAGACGATCGCAAAGGCCCACTTTTAGTGTTACTACCGTAACCTAAAGTGGGCCAAAAATCAGTATCAGTGAGATTGCTGAAGTCATCACTTCACTAAGTTCTTTGAAAATATGATTATTTTATGTTTAACGAACATATGGTTTGTGTATGGCTAGTCAGCTCACTGGTATTTTGTGGGATCCCTTCATTAACTCTTTTGAAACGCCATTTTGCAGTTTGCAGGAGTACAGAATGTCGGGCGTGATAAAGGCCGTAAATTTAGACGACCGAGCCGCGGGCGCGTGGCCGGCTGATGCGGTGGTGAGCGTGTGTTGACATTAAAGCAGCCGTTTGCCGATCTGTTTGGACAGAGGCCGACAGAGGCAGCCCACACTTCAACCACGCCACCGCCTGCGCACTGGATTACCTTCCCATGTGGGGGTGGGGGGAATGTGAAGCCATTTTCATACAGTGTGGCTTCGTATCATACAGCGCACGGCAGTTCAACTGGGTTAAGAGACAAATTGTTCTAGATAGCCCATTCCCTATTGATTATTTGTATACAAGTTAGAAAAATGAGAATAACGTAGACATCCTACAGTATAGCGACAAATCTTCACCCCTTAATGCCCAATGTCACGAATTTGCATCATACCGTTGTGATACTTATAAATGGAAGGATAAATGTTTTTGAGTGCTAGTTCTGATAGACGCCGAATCTACACGAAGGTGATAATGTTTCTAACACCTGCTGCCAACCCTCTGGGTGGTGCAAGGACTGCTACAGCAGTTACATGTTCGCGCATTTGTTCGGGAGAAACATATATGAAGTTATCGTCTTTGTTTGGAAAAATGTCATATGCCTGTAAGTCTATCGGACCAAACTGTGTATCATCAGTCCGTAGCTTAGAAACTACTTAAACCTAAGTAAACTAACCTACGCACAAACACACACACCCATGCCCCAGGGAGGACGCGAACCTCCACGACGAACAACCGCGCGCTCCGCAGCGATGTACTTTAGACCGTTCGGCTACTCCACCGCGGTCTTTGTTTGGAGAATTACGGCAGAATAAAGAGGTAAGTGTGGTTCTGAAAATTATTTATGCATCCTATAGTGTCTATGGCGTTACGTAAATCACATTTTGTTGTAATAATGGTGATGAAAGTATAAGTAAATTGCAAAATACGGTTTGTGTAAAATATGCATGATTGGGCATTTGCTTTCCTTTGTGTCCGTATAACAAATAAAGTGTCTTTCGATGTTCTCTACCTGACTGTTTCAGTTGCAAATTATGGATCTTGTAATTGTCAATTACTGGTTGTTATACTGTGGGACTGTGAGCCCCTCTCAAAATTCCCCATAATGAACAAAATGACCTGCTGGAATTCAAGTCTAGAGTAGCAGAGGTAAAAAGTGAAAAGATGTAACAAAGAAAAGAAAAGGTAGATCTTCAACCAGTATACAGAATGAACTGCAGCCTAAAAAGAGTCGGGGTCCAGCAACATCTGTTCCAGATAGGACTACCCGCAATGATGCAGTAGGTCACTGGCATCAAGTTACAGGAACAAAGCAGAGATGTAAAAAACAAATGGTGCATGACAGACAGTGTTTATGTGTAGCAAATGTAACGTAAATCTTTGTTTGAACAAGAGAAAAAACTGTTTCCACGAATTTCATGTATAGGCCTACATGCAATATGTATAGTGAAACTGAAAGCAACAATGTATTTTCCATTTTTAATTACAGAAGTTAAATTTGAACTAATCCAATGCCAGACACTGCAATATAAAAATGTTAAATTAAGTATTGTACTAAATGAAGTCTTGTAAGTGTTTACTTTCTCAAATGCCCGTTGTCTCAAATACGCGACATACCTAATTACACCAGACCAGTAAACAACATCACATATTTGTCATTATATAATTTGTAGTGTATGTTTACTAGTAACAATACATCATTTTTGATTTTCTGTGTCACTAACAAGCAATCCGGGCAATACGGGGTAAAATATTACATCCTTCCTGTAGCCCACCCAAATTTAGCATCGGTTGGTTTTTGTGTATTACGTGCGGTCTATGGAGGGATTTATGCGTCTTACCAAAGCAGAAATGCGTAGACTTTACATATGTGTATTTTCAGTTATACGAAGCAGCGTTTCAGAGTACCACATCTCATTGCATTATTGAGATATTGGTTTAATGTTCGTCAGTCTTACCCACGTGGCTTATCGACCCCATCTTAATGGGCAATACTTATCATTCAACTTCAACAAAACTTTCTTTGATAATTTTTACTTAGAGACTAGCTGAAAACCCGGTTTTGTCCGGGTATTTATGTATTTATTCCTGCCACTTTTCAGGTATATATTCATTTGTATAAGGGTTGTATGTCTGTAAAATCTCTTGGGAATACAATTAGTAGTAAAGACGTAATAGATTAAAACTTGGTGCATGATGGGACGGTTTTCCATGAATGTTACTGTTTATGTGCTCATATCTCATGAACTACCTGCGTACTGTGATACAATTTAGAAGGTACAGTACATTCAACTATATGTGTGTATACTGTCTGTAAAATTTCCTGTCGCTACAATTTGTAGTGTACATATTATAAATTGTAATGTCATCCCGAATGCCGTAGTTTTACCCCATAAACAGCGGAAAAGTAGTAACCGAGAAACTTTTTTCCTTTCATGATTTTGCTATGGTTGTCGGCGACAAAAGGTTTAATAAAGGTATCAAATCATATTAAAAGTTTGCTGAAAGTCTCTAAATGCTCTCAGTCTCATATAGCATATTTATAAAGTCTCGCCGTGTTATGTAGCAGTTTCTTGCAATTCCTATTGTTTATATCGTCACATCTTCTGAACCATGTGTCGTACGTGATTCTTAACCCTGCAACAATTGTTATCTCACGTAATGAATGTGTGCACCAAATTTGGCTTAAATCGGCCCAGTGGTTTAGGTGAAAATGAGCAGCATTGTCGCTAAATACGGCAGTTTTTGGCACATCTCATAGTTTATGACGTCATATCTCGTCAACTATGTGTCGTACGTCCTCATGGATTGAAGCTTACGTGTACGAAATTTCATAAAGATTGGAACAAAACTGTAGATTAGTATGCAACACGTACAAACATATGGACACTCTGCTTTATATATTAGGTCTTACGCTATAATATCTTTTGCCGATAAGCAACTAAATTTCTTTTTCTTATTTGTACATTAATGTATCGTGGCATAGAAATAAATTGTCACATGTTTACTGTAACACAGAATTTGTTTTGTACAAGAGATGGAACTTAAATTAGTAGTAACAAGCGTTACATGTTTGCGCCTGTTACTGGCGTTCAAAGTAGTCACCAACGTTAAGTAGAACCCGTTGCAGCGATGTGAAAGACGTAGTATACCGTTGGCAGAGCCTGTTGTATTGATGGCGCGAATGGAGCGGTCTACCGTCTGTCGAGTCTCTATAACCTGAAGCGAATGCGACGAAGTTGTTCCATTATCTTCGGAATCAAATTAAAGTCACAAGGACTTATGAGTCAGGGGAGTAAGGCGGATGGTACAGAAGTTCGGAG
This sequence comes from Locusta migratoria, assembly GCA_026315105.1. Lineage (NCBI taxonomy): Eukaryota > Metazoa > Arthropoda > Insecta > Orthoptera > Acrididae > Locusta > Locusta migratoria. The sequence continues at coordinate 271,405,035 of CM048744.1, read as the reverse complement.
TCCAAACGACCGAACAGAGCAGCCACAGCTTGCGCTGTATGCCTTCGCGCATTGTCGTGCAAAATGATGGGTGGTTTGCGCAGGACGTCTTGCCACTTCTTTCGCAAAGCTGCTCGCAGTTAATGCTCCGAAAATGCTGGGACGACCTACCCCATGCATGTATGCCACAGTTCGCGAACCTTCTTTGAAGGCTTTTAAGCAGCGTACCACTGTTCTGTGCAGTAATGCCGATTCCCCGCACGCATATTAAAGACTTTCGTGACACTGTCGTGCTGTATTACCTCTGACACACTCTTGATACAACTCTGTTGTTCCTGTTTCGAAAACATAGTGATACCGTCACTTTAGAGCGCTCGCTCACAACTGACCGTGTTTCCCTCGATTGTGGATACGCCGGCGACGTAGGACGGGCGAGTGCATTTCCTAGGCGGTAAGGTAGGTATGTCAACAATGTATGACATCAACAACAATAGTAGATTCCATGCATAGTGTCTCTACAGCAGTGTTGCCACTATTTAAGTTCCAGTCAAGCACACCCAGTTCTTCCAAGGAAAAGAAGGTAACCAGCTGAATAATGCACCTGTAGCGCCACAAGAAAGGCGAGTATGTTCCTCTTAAAAGAACACTGACAGAAATGTGGAGAACCAGCTGCCACAGTCGTCATTCCTCCTTACTCACCAAAAATTTTGGCATGCCAGCGTACTTGCCTTTTTTTCTACTGACAGAGATTAGGAGTGTGCCAGTGGAAGAAAGAAGAGTTGGTTTGAGGAGGAGAGAAAGAGAGAACATGTAGTCCTCATAGTAGAAAGTGAAACTGAAATAGAGAGATGACTATAGACTGTCTATAAGCTTTCGAAATCGTAGACTTTTTATATCTCCATGATGCGGCAGCAAAAGGAAGTGGACCATGAAGAGCAAGGATGTGGACATGAGTCTGTAACTCAAACAATTGAATAGTTCAAAAGAACTTTATTAGATGATAAAATAAATGTGATTGTGTTGGTACAATTTCTTCTTAACGATTAAACAGTTTTGCAGTGTAATAATACACTGTTCTGCTAGGCAACAGAAAATTGTACCGGCTCTGTCCTCAGTAGATTGCTGGCTCTCCTCTGATGAACTTCATGGAACTCTCGAACTTACAGTTGGGTTTGAACATGTCTCGAACCGTTCGAACAATTTACGTCACAGTTCGGGAAATCTCGGAAAATGTTCGAACATTCGATCACGACGCTATCTAACAATGTCAGGAGGTACTATCTCTACGATTTACAACGATGATATTCATAAATCTTTTTCTGTGCTGTGCTGTATACGATTAATAACAAAGATAGGGTGTCATTAATGTACCATGGAGACTAGTAAGTGCGAAACTCCGACTATAGTAGCTTTTAGGGTGCAGGGCATAAGTAAAAACAGTTACGAATATAGGCTATAAGTAAACGAAAGCACCGGCCGCCTTGGCCGCGTGGACTGAGGCGCTCCAGTCACGGTCTGCACGGCCACTACGGTCGGGGGTTCGAATCCCCCCTCGGGCATGGATATTTGTGCCGTCCTTAGTATAAGGTAGTTCGTAAGAAGTTTGTAAGTTTAGGGACTGATGACCCCGTAGTTAAGTCGCATAAGCTTAACAAACATTTGAACACTTTTTTTAGTAAACGATAGCAATCGTGATTTAAAATTCTAGTGCTGCGATCTAGAGACGCCTTTTCATACTACGTATACAGCAGCTCGTGGACCGTTTATTCCGAGGTCGCAATTACAGTTTATTTTTATATTACTTATTTCCGTTATTGGGTATTAAATTTCTAATGTTTTCCCTAATACATCTCTTTTAATCCCGTTTTCAAAGCTATTAAAATGTGATAACATTTTAACTGTTACTGTGCCGTATGAACAGGGAATGGAATGATCATTTGCAACCTATCTCTTATAATCACATTAAATGTAATTTCTACTTATGAAGGATTCACATTGTTTTTCTTTGAATGTTAGCCATCAACAATGTGATGCATTAGTTCTGTTATAGTAGCAGATATTTTGTTTATCAATGAATCATATCTTGCAGTGATATTAGACAGGTCACGTATGCACTGTTTTAAACAAAATGTTCAGTTTTTCATAATGCTGATATTTTTACATGTACTTGTACTTCCTATGAAATTAGTTCTGAGCGAAGCGATAGCTCCGTAACTTCAATATTTCCCACGTATCGTTTGGAGATACACAACGAGAGTCATTTATTATCTGAGTGTTCGAACAGTTCGATACTGTATCGAATTCTTTGCTGTATCGGGAAATCCCGAGTATGTTCGAACGCGAGTATCATTTGCCCAGCCCTGCTCGAACTCGTGGATCTGCTTCGTACTCCGTTGCTGTGTTGCTCCGGCCTATGTAGGCGAGCCCCCTTCTTCCTGTTTATCGGCGCGCGAAGCAGGAGGCAATGAGGTACCGTAAAGAGCCTGTATAGGGATAGAGTGAGACTGCTCCTGATTGGCTGAGAGCCCAGGACGCCATGTTTTTACCATACATGGCGGGGTTTACATGTGGTTGAATACTATAGTGTGCGTTTCTGAACTTTGTAGTGGCTTAGAAGCTTCTGACACTAATTTCACTGTCTTACGGAAGGCACTGCTGCCCTTTTGCACGTCTATTTACGTAAATTAACATGCTGTTGGTCGGTCGCTGAAGATATCCTTAGAACTTCGCGATAATTTTTAAGATTATATGTTGCTTTGAAGTGATTTACTGAGTGTAATTAATAATGTGTATTACCCAATCATTAAGGATAGTCAAGAGAAAAGTCCCCCTTGGCTGTGTATTATTGGCTATTCACAATCCTATAATTGTTTACTGAATATAACATGAGGGGGGGGAGCAGGACTATTGACTCATTGTAGACATTCAGTTACCTATTGTGAGTCTTTTGTTGCTGTTTCACTAGATAGAATCGGTATTTTTCCGATTTTCTGTGATACTCGGCCCCTAAAAGTATCTACAGAATGACGTTTGTGGTATTTCCCAGTGTAGGAAAATTTTATAAGATAGACAGCAAACTTAAAAAGCATTATATTGGAGCGGAAAGCGATAATATTGTACTAATTTCAGCGATGGGTTTGCAGACAGAAAATTCTGAAATTGTATTGTTTTGTTTGAGGTGCAAAACATGGAGTATCTCTTATTAATCTACTGCCAACTGTCGAAATTACCAGAACATCGTAAAATATGGTATTAACATTCAACAGTCATAGAAATTGTTTCACGAGACGTATTTGCCTACAAATTTATTAGGCCTGTATGAACATAGCTGACTGGCATTTATTTAACCACATAGTGATTCGTAAGCTAGAAGATGTGGTTATTTCAGTCGTTAAGTGGCTGTATCTCTGCCTGGGTCGCTATGTAAGAACACGTACCGCGCGCAGTCTGGTAAAAACATGGCGGACACCGGCCGGTTGGCCACTCTCTCTCTTTAATTATTGGCTCTCTAAGGTGCCAAGACTGCGGGCGCCTCCGGCGATTGAAGTACTATTGAGCAGCTTATCGCCTCTTCTTGTAATTGCGCGCGGACTCGTGTAGACCGCTGGCGAACAGCGACGCAGCAACTAGACTGTACCGAAGCTTTTGGGACTCGGATCCCTCAAAACGGTGAACTTCGAGTATCATACCTATGTGTTAGTTTCTCGGTCAAGAAGTTAGAAGCCCGAGGACATAACATATGATTGGAAAGACAGAGGAAATAGTGAGAAAGAAAGAGGCAGTAGCGACAGAAGATAAAAACAATGAGTCATCGGCAATGGTAGAAGTATACAGCCAAAATGAGAGAGAAAGCGATGGAGGCAGTGGCAGTGGAAGACACAGACAGAAGAAAGTGCGAATGTGAGGAAAACGAGACAGTGGGAGACATACCTACCGGTGAAAGGGAGGTACTGTGTGAAACCTTATTTACGATGAGAGACTGCGTGAAACGATTTTTCACATTTTTTATTTTGTCAAGTAAAGTAAAGTAAAGTATACTTTAGTGTTTTTAAACGATCTCTGTGGTTGAGCCTACTTGACAAAATAATTAAGTATAGCCGGCCGCGGTGGCCGCGGGGACTGAGGCGCTCCAGTCACGGTCTGAACGGCCGCTACGGTCGGGGGTTCGAATCCCTACTCGGGCATGGATATTTGTGTCGTCTTTAGTATAAGGTAGTTTATAAGTAGTTTGTAAGTTTAGGGACTGATGACCCCGTAGTTAAGTCCCATAGACTTTACAAACATTTGAACATTTTTTTGAATTAAGTATACAACCGCGACCTCACATCCATTATGGATATAATGAGGTCCACTTTCTTTTTTAAAGACTGCGAATATGTTCCCATGCCCAAATTTTCGGTGAGTATGGGGGAATGAGACTTGAGGCCAATGGTTTCCCACTTATCTGTCAATGTTTTTTTTCTTCCGGTACGTGCATTTTTCATCTATATACCGTAATTAATTGTACTTCCATATATTATCTAATATATAAAACTTAATGATTGTTCGTTGTCATTTTGTTGCTATTTTATGCACAGCGAACTATACATCCAACTGCGATAAAACTTTGTCAACTCACTGCTTGCAGTCGCGCAAGGGTTAAGGGCCTACTAAAATTGATTCGTATGCTGCATACTGGAAGGTGCTTTACGATTAATTAATTCCTTTCATACTCTTTCACGCTGAAATGACTAGTCGGATATGAATGAAATTCGGAACAGAGGTAGTTTTTACCCTGTTTAATACATGCGGTGCCTTTCGTAAGCTACCGTACGGTGCGTGGCGGAGGGTACTTTACAGCGCGTTAGCACATTTGTTACTCTTCAAGCTTGAACGGCTGGACGGAATTGTATGAAATTTGGAATGAAGGTAGCTTATACCACGAATTAATACACTGGCAACCGTTCGTAAGCCTCCGAAAGTGGCCTGGGCCTGGTCGACTTCTCTCGGAAGTGTATGGCGTTATTTCTTAACCGCACGGCTAGCTTGCGTGCCCATTGTGCCATTGGTATGTCGGCGGTGCTCCTAACTTGTTTCGAGCGTGCCCCAATGGATGTTCGGGAGATCCCGTATAGGCTGACTTTTGCGCGGGAGTTTTATTTTGCCAGGAGGTATGTGCTCGATGTGGCACGGAATAGAAACAGGACGGTCCCCCGTCAACAGACTGGTTGCTCGCCACCCCGGGACCAACTTGCGACAGGTTTGGCCCAATGTTCACCACCGAGCCCTGCCAACGGACGTCTCGGCCGTCTGGTACCTCCTGGCCAACGATGCACTGGCCAATAGCCAGCGCTCGGCCGCCATCCACCTACGCTCATCGGTACCTTTGGTGCCTGTGACGCCCCCGACTCCAGGGAACACCGCTTCGTTTGCAGGCAGGTGTCACAGGTGTGGGACCTCTGCAGTGGCATGGTCGCGCTCGTGATTGGGGTGACCCCAGCAGTGGTTCCCGTTGGGTGGCTTATCATCACGCTCTTCAAAATAGTGTCCAAGACCGCACACGACGTCACCGCCTGCCTCCTGGGGCACACGGTTTATGCTGTCCTCCAGCTGAAGCAACCACTACCGTTCCATTCCTCAGCTGTCTGTGGGACGCCCACCTGCAGGTGCGGAGGATTCCGCGTTACCAGGCATTGTTTGGCCATTTACTTGGTGCAGAGTTCGTTCACAGGTTGCACTGGACATGGGGCACGTGATACATTCATAATTTATTACTTTTTATTAGACTTGGATTCTTAAGTTCAGTTCATTTCTCTTGCGTTTTATCCTTTATCCTACGGCCGATTTCCTTCCACATCCTTACCCAAACCTTCCGAGCGTAAGCTCCGTCTCTAATGACCACACTATCGACGGGACGTTAAACTCCAAGCTTCCTTCCTTCCTTTTACAAAGTTTGATTTTCACCACCTGACTGTGGTGGTCTTGCTTTCTTTATTATTTATGTTTAAAAAAAGTGCATGGCGGAGGGTACGTTACAACAGATATCCAAATTGTTTGACTGGTCACCATGACAGCACATAAATGTAAGTTTTCATAAAATAGATTTTTCTAATCCACAAGTCAGCAGTTTTAGCATGACAGAGGGTACTTTGCGACTCTGACACCGTTTGACCAGTCACCATGGAACTTGGCACATTTGCGTTTGTTGTGAGGGAGAGGAGTAGGTGGAGGAGGAGACGGACAGAGAGAGAGGGGAGGAGGAGAGTGCGAGAGGGGAGAGGAGGAGAGTGAGAGAGGGGACATGGTGACACACAGGTGAAAGGAGATGAATAGACAGAGGGGAGGAGGAAATGGACAGAGAAAGGGACAGGAACAGACGGGGGAGGGGGGAGCAGGTGACCAGAGAGAAGGGAAAGGAGGAGAGGGCGCAGTGGAAGACTTGGACAAGATAAAAGTGCCTGACTACGTAAAATTTTTTATTGTGCATGGCACAGTGTACTTTACCTATGAATCTCGACAAAATATACCTTTTCATTCCGAAATTGATGAAATTCTAAACACTTAAGCTTAAAACAATGGGCACCTATCATTTTAATACGGTTCATGCCGGAGTTTATCTTGCAATAAACTTAGACAGCACGGATCACGATGAAAGTTAACAGAGTTATATAATTTCGAACAAATAAAGAAGGCAATAATCTGAGGAAGTAGAGAAGCAGTTCGACACAGAGAAAAGGAGGTGATAGACAAAGGGACATGTAGATGGGTAGACAAGGGGTAGGAGGAGATGTACAGAGAGAGGGTAGGTGAGATGAACTGAAAGAGAAAGAAATGGAAGATGTAGAGAGGAAAGGAAAGGAGAGATAAAGACTCGAATCAATAAGTACCCGGGCGACGCCAGGTTTCCAGCTGGTACTTTATGTATTATCGATTGACTAGTCTCAGACACACACAACGGAAAAAAAAACTGTCACACACAACATATCTTTCGCCCACATCCTTCTTCACACAAAGTGCACATACACATTCATACAATCGAGCAGGTGTAACTCAAGTTCAATTGGCTTCCATTTCTGGCTGCCACGGTCCTACTTGAGACTAGTGACTGATGAATGCTGTGTCTGGAAGATAAGTTGTGTGAGTGTGATTCTTTTCTACCTTCCTCTATATAGCTCAGCAACAGCATTAATAGTGAGTTGAAAACCAGTTGCTGTATATATGAAGGATCATCACTCAGGAATGACTCAAGGGATTCGGGTAGTATACGTTTGTAATTATCAGAACAATGTTTTTATGGACGAAAAATTAGGAAAGGTTGCCCATAAAATTGGAATTCATGATAAAATCTGGAAGACATTTTATATGGATTATTATATGAATTTAACACCACAATTAAAGATTCAGTAGATGGATACAAATAATTCGTCTGTTTTCATTTTTCTTTATGGTCCTACTAATGTTGTCAGGAAAATATAAAAAACTTCAACACTTACTGTTTATGTTCTACAGTATTTTTTCATTGGTTATGAACCAGCTTTCGACGTCTTAGGCCTAAGAAGCCGAATGCCTATTCATAACCAATAAACAAAATATTGTGGAACATAAAGTGTTGGAATTTTTAAAATGTCTGTGTTCCTACAAGGACCGACGGAATATTCTATTAATATTGTTCGGAATAATTCGTGGGAATGACAATAGAAAGTCGGAGACTTACGACAAACCGCAACAATCATAGGTTTTCAATGCTCGATCGTAATTGATGAAAGGAATGAAATATTTGACATATTACGATGATATCTGAAACCTGTTTGTATTTGTTCGTGGTGCATGGTAGATACCCTGCAATAAACTTCAACAGTCTTTGACCGATCTCATTGATGGGGCAATCAGGAGTTGGACAGAGAGACTAGGAGGAGGGCATTAAGATAGAGTGGGTGGAGATGTGATAGGGCAAGGCAGATGTGAGAGGGAGTGAGATTAACGGAGAAAAGAGGCAGGAGGAGATTGAAAGAATAAAGGACGGGGTGGATGAAGAGGTGAGAGGAAGAGATGAAAAAAGGGGAGGAGGAGATCGACAGAGCAGAAGGAAATAGATGGGTGGAGCAAGAGGGGAAATAGACGGGATGGACTAAACGAAAGTTGGAACATACACAAAATATAGGAAATGTTTATGTACGTTACACAGACCATCGTGAATATCAGTAGAAGAGGAGGAAGCGGTGGACTGTGAGAAGAGATGGGCTAACAAAAAGTTGAATAAACAAGTATCGAAATAGATAGACAAGAAATAAATTATAACCAAACGTTGCAATGAACACATTAAAAACATAACAAATGATTGACAAACAATGAATTTCGGTTTAATTCTATTCCATTATGGCAGATGCAGAAACACGGACTGTTCATTAATCTGAATTCGTCATTACAATAAATTCATAATATAACTTCAATTCTATCAGGTCACACAAATTGTAGGAAAGATTCGCGGGGATGAATCCCATTTTGATGAATTGACTGAGACATATCGCACAGCGAAAGCTGCTGGAGATATAGGCATTTATGAATTAAACTATATTAATAAATTAAAACTGTGCGGTGTTTGATCATGATATGAATACAGATTGCAAATAAAATACAAGAACTGTATTTTTACCGCTGCTTGTCAATTATATATAAAAAATTGGGTTGCTATATTACAACTAATAAAAGCCCGGAAGTCAACAGAATTATGAAATGTGATTAAGAATATCTGTGCAAAGGTGTCTCCAAATTAAAATTGCTTTATCCAGGACAGGGGGCGAGGACGCACCATCCCTTACTGCCCCACGAGGTTTACGCCTTCTACTTGTTAAATTGCTGAAAGTACAGTGCAGTGGAGGTAACCACTGGCGGTACATTTGTATAAAGTCACCGGTAGCTCAATAAATAAAAGTGATTTAAATAATGAAATGTTAATTTGTATGTTAAAGATTTCTTTGTACACAACTTTTCTTTTGTAAATCTTTCCATCTTTATTAAGCTCTCTTTGCAGAGAACCACCATTAATTTGTAACTTTACTCACTTTCGAATAGGAAACATATTATTATGTCTGAATGCATGTTCAAAACACTTACACACTTACAAGAAATGTGTCAGTTCGTCGTCGGCAAGAATTATAAACATTTTTCCCTGGCGTCACTGCGAGAGAGTAATGTTCTGTGCTAGAGGTGATCGATATTCATCGTTGTTAAATGTACTAATATGCAGTATCTCTGACTTCAACACTCCTCAAACACTACCCTCATGACCAAGGTCGTGAATTACCTTTCCCTTCCGTTCCCATCCTTTTCTCTTCCCTTCTCTCCCACCTGAAGAAGGAACTGTGTTCCGAAAGCTTGCCCTCTTTCGTAACTTTTTTCTTTTTCTTCATTTGGGTCACTATCGGTGGTACAGCACAAAGGTAAGTACTGGCCAGCCAAACTGTCTCTTTTGAAAAATAATTTATCATCTCTGAGGAGAATTTCCATCATTCATCGTTGTTAGGTAGACATTGTTGTTTACTATGATACATCGATGTTCTTACATCGGTGTTATGTGCTTTATAACAACAACACATCGGTGATATGAATACAATATAGGACTATCTGTATCTCCATACTGAAGACTCACCTGGATTCTCTAATCAAATTTTTATATGGTCCAGGATACCTACTCACAAACGAAAAAGGTATATATAAATCAGTATTGTCTAGTTGTAGTATATTTCCATCACTCACGGATAATAGCAACAGTCTAAAAATATTTTTAAAGATTGATTCTAACACGAATGTCTATCTAACAGCGATGCATATCGATCGGCTCTAGCACAGAACATTACTCTTTCGCAATTACTTCGCCGGAAAACGTTTATAATAGCTATCGGCGACAAACTGACACCATTGTGCTGACGAATACGTAAGCTGCAAAGCTTTGCATACGCATAGCTGCTTATGGAACTCGACAACAGCCCTATTGGCGTCAATAGTGACACACACTTCAAATAGGCCATAGAACTACTCTCCGCTCTGTCGTCCAATAAAGGAAGCAGAGATTGCGTTTAATGTGATTATATGAGATTGTTTGCAAATGAGGTGTGACGTACGTTGTTCGAGTAATGCGAGTCATGTGCAAATCAAGCACTAATCTACCGTGTACTTTGTGTACATGGTCAGCAGTCCATAACTAAATCGACACACACGCAAGCTGCAAAACTGTGCATGTGCATAGCTGCTTATGGAACTCGACAACAGCTCTGCGCATGCGCAGCTCTATCGGCGACAAACTGACATACACTTCAGATAGGCCATAGAACTACGCTCTGTCGTCCAATAAAGGCGTTGATCATAAAACTAGCGTCCAAATGTCGCTAGTCGAATATCTTATAAAATTAATAAAAATTAAAAAAAACTGTTACTGTGGGGGGGGGGGGTTAATCTTGTTTGTTTGTTATATTGAAGATCAGAAGGCGAATTTTGTCCGAAACTGTGAATACGAATAACCAGTGATCAAACTTTAGTCTCTACTACTTAGAATTTACAGCTAACTCTACTTGAATCCACTGTGTTCCAAAGGAACTGGGGTCTGAAATTTGCATTTTGAACACACAATTTTTCGTTACATTTGGAAAAGAGTTATCTTTATTTTTAAAAAAAGTCTGGCTTCAAAGTATTTTACTGTGAATGAAAAGCTCAATTCCATTTCGGTTTTCAAGGATTCAAATAACAATTTAAATGAGTAACGTAACTTGTAATAATCCCAGTTATAGGATAGGCATCTATCTAAGATAGTGTACAAGGAAGACTGCAAACTGCCTTCTTTATTGCCAATTACAAACTGAAAACTTACTTCTAGTACGTAACTGGGTAGGAAACTGTTTTATTAATTGATCTACGAGATATCTCCATATAACTGACTCAGGCTCCTTACTTTACGATGTGGTTGGAAGCGGGTAGTTTGATATGATTGCGCAGATCATTTTCAGGTTTGTAGGACTATACCACTCCTCATGACCCTTCCTTTCAAAATCACCTTTAGTCTTTTCTGTTCTGTTCTGAAATAGCCCAGATGCAGATATTTTCCTCCAAATTTTTTCCTGTTATGGCTAAGTACGGCACTGAGATTGGAGAAAGAGGTAACTGATTAGCTCAGTGCTGTTCTAATGTGATGTATGTATGTATGAAAACTTTCAAATGTTTCAAATGTTTGTAAAGCTTATGGGACTTAACTACGGATCATCAGTCACTAAACTTGCAAACTACTTATAAACTACCTTATACTGAAGACAGCACAAACATCCATGCCCGAGGGGGGGATACGAACCCCCGACTGGGAATGGCCTTGTGCATTGCAGCATAGCGCCTCGGCCACACCGCCGCAGCCAGAATACTTTTACGCAACTACAGATTTAGTAATGTTTTGAAACTGTTCACCATCTACTCTGTAAGAATTGTGACCTCATATAGTATTGTGAATATTCCTGTCCTGTTTTCCATCAACTTCTTAAACATTTTTCACGTGACTTTCTGTCATAATCAAGAACGAATAATATTGGGGTGCATGCATGCGGACTGGTCTTCTGATAATATTATATTAGATTAATAAATGTGCTACATATTATTAATAACACTTCTTAATTATGTGGAATGTGTCAGTTTAATGAAAGGTAGCTTAAGATACAACCCATTTAATATTTTCATTTTGTATTTTTGATTTATAATATTTAAATAAATAAATTCATCTACTCAGTATAAGGATTTGAAATTTAAAATTCCTATAAAGCTTTTCAAATCATAGTTTGCTATCGGTCAGTGTTTTGATGCCATTTTGTAAGTGACCAAATACTTTTCTAACTGTATAATTGACCAACAGATTGGGACGTCTTTGTAAATAAGTGTGGGAATAATCGTGGCCTGTCAGTTTATATCGGTGCATGGCTTTGCTTAAGTTCAATAGCGGATGGGTGCATGACCAGAGATGTTACAAATGAGATATCGGGGACATTTTAAGTGTAAAAAATTTGCTCATTGTCCTCATGTAGACACGCCGCCAATCGCCTTATTAATTCATGTGCTATAGTGAAATGAGTGTCATAAAAATTTACTGAACTTATAAAAAAATTTCTATCTCATTAACGAAACGACCGATTGCCACAAATAATGTGTCATTAAAATGTCATTGGAGTTTAAGAGGCTAACTATGTAATATTAATTTAAATATTACTTACTTATAATTAAGGGGACAAATGTTCATTTCGGCCTGAAAAACTTCTTTTTTTTTTTTAAAAAAAAAAAGTAAAAACAAAAACAAAAAAAATTATTAAAGTAGCTACAGTGCCGTGTATAACACTGCACTGCGACCGTGGCCATATGATTTAACATTTTAGTCGTTTATAAATACTTTTTGTGAAGCACAGTTCATTTCTTAAAAATTAAATTAAAATTATTTTAATAAGAAAATTGGTATAATTAGGACTAGAACTTCGCTTTCTTCGTCTGTAATGTTCAGCACTGCAATGTTTAGCTCTCTGTGGTGATTAGCTCTATATTTATCTCTGTGAGGGTTAGCTCGGTGCTGTTCTGTTTTCTATCGTTTATAGCTCTGCCCTGTCGAGTTCAGGATTATCTTGTTCAGATAGCTCTGCCCAGTTATAGCTGTTGAGAATAGCACGATATTGTGATCACGAACATATTTAACTTCTTGTTAAACAGTGTCAGACAGATTAGTATTGGGAATGTTACTATAGGAAGTTATCGAGTGTGGATTGCGGACTGTATATGGATTCTGAGATTTATGTAAAAATTATTAATTTGAAGGAATTACTTTCGAAATATCGTAATTAACAGTGTTTAATGTGTCACCTCTGTGGACTAAAGAACTTTGAAAATATATTCAAGATGTATTGAAAAGGGGTTTTAGAACACTCATTCAAAAGTTAGAACTTTTAATATTATCTTTAAAATATTTTGAAGTAGGTGAAAGAAACCTATGACGCTCAAGAGATAATTTAATGTGTGTACGGAACAGAAATATTAGCTTTGAGTTTCAGTGTAATAACAGATTATGACTTCAGTAATGTTTGTACAGGACAGGATTTGAGCTGCATAAAAAAGAGGCATTGGTGTTAAAACGTCTTAATATATTTTTAAGTAATTACAGTTTATTCTACCGATACTCAGCTTTTTAACGTTACGAATGTATGGGGGTTCTGCTCGCTGCAACATTATTCTCCTGGGGCGTCGTGGTAGAAATAAACACTTGATATATACAATTTTTCACTTCTTCTTTAATTTGCAATCAAACTTCTCCACCAAAACATTTTAACAACAAAACATTTACAAAGCATCAGAACGGTAGTACTTCCATTTCTAAACAAAGACTGACATAGCTTCCAGAGCACTTGACAAACGACTGAAACTCGAACTCCCCCTCGCAAGGCGGTGAGGCAAATATATAACATCGACAATAATGACGTTACATTATCCACTGTTCATAACAATTGAATATTCTAATTTACAATGAACAAACACACAAACAAAACATTTCATGTCCACAAGAATAATCACAATATAAAATGAAAACTATACATACAATAATTTTAGATTGCACCTATCTTTTTAAGTTTTAATCACGCTACTTTTTGTTTGACAACAAACCAAAATATTAAATGTCAATTAATTAGTTAACGAGTACATCATACATGTTCCTAACATATATTGAACTATCAATTATCTTGGCAATTCTCAAAATAAGTTTGAAACGTGTCCATAAAAAATTATTTTTGTAAGAAAATGTCTAATATTGTGCCTCCTGTTTTGTATCGAGTAACTTGCTTGCAAGAAAATGTATAATATCGCTTCTACTGTATGTATCGATATGTGTACTTAACTCTATGAAGTTTCATCTTTGGCAAAGATCACGTATTGCATAGCATTGTAGCTCGCACTGAGAAAGAGTAGCACTTGTGGTTCAGCTCGCTTAGAGAGCGGTTGAGTTGTGTGTATGGCTCCGATGTAGAGCAGAGGCTGCTTTGCCAGCAAGTCACAAGTTGTATTATGTAGGTAATGTAATGCTGATTATTAATAATAAGTAACAAAGTTGACCTTTCTTTCCTGTTTCATTTACGTAGTTAGAAATTAACCTACTTCCTTCATTTGATAATTAGTTATTAGTGGATTTAAAGTGCAGTATTGATTTTAATAACATTGTTGAACAGATTTCATTATTGGTGCCATAGTAAATGATAGTTAATTGACTATGATACTAAATTTCAATAATCAGAAACTGATCTGCATAAAATTCTCAGTCAAGCATTAAGAAAGTGGTTTGTGGTTTTTTAATATCTTTCTCGCAGTCAAAATTTTTGAGTATAGTCAGTGTCTGTTTCAAATGGTGACTTGACACAGTTATTTTGTGTTTTAAAATATCCGTTGCGCACATAATCAGTTTAATGCACTGTTTCTTATTGAATAGTATATACATCAATATCAGGGCCATAATTAAACCAAATTGCTGTGTTAATGAACAATTTGTTGTCTGATTTAACGATAGGTTCAACATCCACAACACATACACAGCTTTTAAATTCAAAGGATCACATCAGTCAATATATACAGAGAATTATAAAATTCAAATCTTGACTATTAAATTAATGTTCAAATGTTTGTAGAACTTATGGGACTTAACTACGGGGTAATCAGTCCCTAAGCTTACAAACTACTTATGAACTAGCTAAGACTAAGGACGGCACAAATATCCATACCCGAGGGGGGATTCGAATCCCCGACCGTAGTGGCCGTGCAGACCGTGACTGGAGCGCCTCAGTCCCCTCGGCCACCGCGGCCGGCTTAAATTAATGGAATGGAAATGGAATACTTTCATACCAATGATCGATTTTTGTTCCAGGGACCTGGTGACTATCAGGATGCAGCAACGTGAGGAAGGTATCACGAGGGAAATTGTTTTGGCCTCAGCATACCTTCCTTACGAAGACAGCTCTACTCCTTCTTTGGAAGTGAGGAGACTGACGGAAACCTGCCATCGGCAATGTGACGAACTGTTGGTGGGATGTGATGCCAATGCCGACAATCTATCGTGGGGCAGCAAGGACACCAACAGTAGAGGTTTGCACCTTCTTGAATTTCTCCTATCTAACAACTTGGAGATCCTGAATAGGGGTGATGAACCTACATTCAGGCATAGTAGAAGGGAAGAAGTAATTGACATAACTTTTGGTTCCATGGTGATGGGAAGTTACGTCAAACAGTGGCATATGGTCCTGGAGCCATCATCATCAGATCACATGTATATTGAATTCAAGGTTGAAGTGGGACCCAGACAGACCATGGCCTATAGGAATCCCAGGAAAACGGACTGGGAGACATATAGGAGAGACCGTGATTTCAGCCTATCGGAAATTAAAACTTCGATAAGGAATCCAGCAGAGTTTGAGGAAGTAGCAAAGGCCATAACTTCTGCTATAGTGACCTCATACCAGGACAACTGCTCAATCACCAAGAAGCGCACAAATAGAAGTGTGCCTTGGTGGAATGATAACCTGGAAATGCAAAGGAAACAGGTACGAAGACAGTTTAACCTTGCAAGGCGCAAAGGACAATGGGCAAAGTATCGTGAGGCCCTTTTTCATTACAACCTTGCCATCAGACGGGCAAAGGAGGCATCCTGGAAGGTATTCTGTGAGGAAGTGGAGGGCACGGCTGCTCAAGCGAGACTCCATAAAATCCTCACTAGGGTACCAACTAATCCACGAGGAACATTGAGGCATTGAGGAAGGAAGATGGGGAGTATACAAAGACAGCACATGAAACGCTGGAACTGCTCCTCAAGACTCACTTTCCCCAATATACTCTGGGGGATAACTCAGACCAGAATGCGATTCCTGAGAGACAACGGTTCTCAGGTATTCGCAAAGAGGACTGTGATCTGGCCAAGGAGTGTGTCGATTTCAGTAAGGTCCGATGGGCGGTGGGAACATTTCAACCGTTCAAGTCACCTGGCCCCGATGGAATCTTTCCAGCTCTCCTGCAACAAGCGGGAGGTAAATCATGTGAGACGGCTCTCCACCAACTCGTTGGGAAGGTGGAGAAAGCACTACACTTTCAGGAAATAGCCCTCTGTATCTTCCTGGACATTGAGGGGGCTTTTAGCAATACGACCTTCGATTCCATGGTTAGGGCAGCAGAGGTGCATGACCTAGGGACCACTATATGTAGGGCCATGCTCAGTAGAAGAAAGGTAGAGGCTACCATGATGGATGAAAAAATGGTAATCAACACCATTAGGGGTTGCCCACAAGGAGGAGTTCTTTCCCCTTTATTGTGGAATCTAGTGGTGAATGATCTCATTGGAGAATTAAACTCTAGGCAGTACTTTTGCCAAGGCTACGCTGATAATCTTGTCATAGTAATACTTGCCAAATTTGCTGATACAGTGAAGAATATGGCACAAGGTGCATTGGACATTGTGCAAGACTGGTGCAGAAAACAGGATCTGGGGGTTAGTCCTAAGAAGACTATTGTTGTACCATTCACAAAGAAGCATATACAACATTCAAGTTGGAATCTATAGCTTTTCAATGAAGCACTACCTGATAAGGGGACAGAGAAATATCTAGGGGTTACCCCAGATGAGAAACTGACATGGACCCCTCACATAAGGAATATTTCCTCCAAGGCAAAATGTACTCTTGTGAGTACCAGCAGAGCGTGTGGCAAAAATTGGGGCCTGAGCCCCAAGGGTATGCACTGGATATACACCACAGTGATTAGACCCAGGATCACCTATGGGGCGGTCGTGTGGTGGAAGAAGGTAGAACAGCAGGTTGCTGCTAAGGAGCTTGGTAAGGTGCAGAGATTAGCCTGCTTAGCCATAACAGGCGGAATTAGCAGCACACCAACTGCTGGGAATGGAAACCTTGCTGGATATGCCCCCATTACACCTTTGGGTCAAGATGGAGGCAGCGGCTGGTGCATACAGACTCAAATCTGGCAACAACTGGAACTCTTTGGGATATCCAGAATCACAAAATAAAATAGTGAGTGAGGTAAATATAGGAAAGGTTGGGGAAATGCCAGCCGACTATATTATAACCCCATATTGCTTCAACAAGCCTTTCAATATAACAATTGGAAGTAGGGAGCAGTGGGAGAAAATAATTCGACACCGTACGGGGGATATTGTCTGGTTCACTGACGGGTCAAAATCAGACCAAGGTGTTGGGGCTGGGATATATGGGGTGCAGCCAAGACTGGAGGGCGTCATCTCTCTAGGAAAACTGGCCTCAGTATTCCAGGGGGAAATCACTGCCATCAGGGCGTGTGTGGAGGAGAATTTGCGTAGGTGCTACAAAGATTGTAGCATCTATATCTATTCAGACAGCCAGGCAGCCCTGAGATCACTGGCAGCTCCTGCAACAAGGTATAAAATTGTTGCAGAAAGTCACAGGATTCTAGTGGAGCTAGGGGAAAGCAATAGAGTAAACCTATTGTGGGTTCCTGGCCACTCGGGGATCAGTGGCAACGAACATGCTGACAGATTAGCCAGGTTGGGGGCAGAGACTCAGTTTATTTGACCGGAACCTATCCTGACAATCACCAAGGCAATGATCAAATTGGAGCTATGTAACTGGCTCAGAAGACAGCACGTAGAATATTGGACCAAAGTCCATCAACAAAAACATGGCAAGGTAATGATGCCAAAGCCATGTTTTAAAAGAAGCTCTGCAATCCTGGGTCTGAACAGGAGAGAGGTTAGACTCATGGGTGGGTTGCTGACAGGCCATGGGAATTTCGAAAAACACCTACATACAATGGGAATAACAGAAGAGGACCCTAAATGTAGGATCTGTGATGACGGTTATGAAACTGCATCACATCTAACCTTCGAATGTATTGCATTGGAGAGTAAAAGGCACATAACATTTGGGACAACCAGACCCGAAGAAACTGTGTCTAATAAAGAACTGGTAAAGGCACTCCTTGCACTGTTAAAGAGCATTGGTTGGCTTTACTAGATGTACAGGGAGCGATACCGCACAATAAACTCAGTTTCGGTGCGAGTAGTGGCGGGTTGGACCAACACTGTTTTGGCTTCCCTGAAAAAATCAAATCAAATCAAATTAATTAATATTATTAGCTGGTCTACACAACTTGTTTATTAGACTAACATACATACAATGCCATTTATTTTCATGACTTTATGTTTTACATAAGTTTGTACCCTTCGTCTGTCTATTTATTAAAATAATGTACAATGACAAAAGTATAGTTTATAGAATTATCTGGAAACGTCATATACAAATCTCTTAATTAATGAAATCTATCACTTGTTTTAATCACAGTATTACCGAGACACTGTCCTACACTGATTCCTAGGCTGGCTATTTCGTTTGTAATTTCACACGCAACATACATCACTAATGAACCACACGATTCCGGATCCAAAGCAGACGGTAGCGTAGGATGACGTTGAGATGAGAGGACCAGGCAGACGGTATCGTACGATAACATTGAAATGAGGGGGCCAGCAGTATCGTCACATTGTTAACTGACCGTTTTAACAATTTCTGAGACAAAGAGTATGTTAAGTGCACCCTCTGTGAAGTAATTCAATCAGTAGAGAATAACTTTAGTAAGTTAATCACTAATGAATATTTTCAATTCAGTGGATAATCATTTAAACAGATTAACTCAAATGTTCAAATGTTTGTATAGTCTATGGGACTTAACTACGGGGTCATCAGTCCCTAAACTGACAAACTATTTATGAACTACTTACGAACTAGGACGGCACAAATATCCATGCCCGAGGGGGTGATTCGAACCCCCGACCGTAGTGGCCGTGCAGACCGTGACTGGAGCGCCTTAGTCCCCTCGGCCACCGCGGCCGGCACTGATTAACTAGAGACTGAGGAATAAAAACTGTTTTGTAATAGGATTCTATCAGAAAGAACTAACCGGGAAGATATACCAGTATCCAGCATGTCGTTTTTGTGTCGAAATAAAATCTCTGAGAGGAAAAAGTCTTCATGCTAGACATTAAAATCACGAACACTATGAAGACAAATTCACAAAATAGAAGTCACGAGAACAGATCGAAATAAAGAAAAAAGTAATGTGTAGAAAACCTTGCTATTAAAGACAAGGGAATGTTTTACATAAGAGGACAAAGAGTACCAACGTACCAAACGACAAGCCAGATGCCGGGTACGGGTGCTATGTATGTAAAAGTAAGTAAGAAGGCTATAAGCTACTTAAACAATTTCTTTTTTAAATGTGGATTTCGTTGTAGTGGTCTTCAGTCCGAAGACTGGTTTGATGCAGCTCTCCACCTTACAATATCCTGAGCAAGTCTCTTCATCTCCTCATAAGAACGGCAACCCACATCCATCTGAATCTGCTTACTGTATTCATCTCTTGGTCTGCCTCTGCGATTTTTACCCCACACACTTCCCTTCAATGCTAAATTTATGATTCATTGATGTCTAATAACGTGTCCTACCAAGCGATCGCTTCTTTTAGTCTAGGTATGCCAAAAATTCCTTTTCTCCCCAATTCTGTTCAGAACTCTTCATTAGCTACTCGATCTAGCCACATAATCTTCAGCATTCTTCTGTAGAGAAAGCCTCGATCCTCTTCCTGTCTAAACTATTTATCGACAAAGTTTCACTCCCGTACAAGGCAATACTCCAAAAAATGCCATCATAAAAGATTTCCTTACACTTAAATTAATATTCGATGTTAGCAAATTTATCTTTTTCAAAAACGGTTTTCTTAAAGTTGCCATTCTGCATTTTATATCCTCTGTACTGCTAGCATCATATGTTAATTTGTTAATTTACTGCCCATTGCAATTGAAATAATATTGATGGAAGGCTACAGCTTCAACTCTAATAACAGCTGTTTGATTAATGTACAAGTTGTAAATAACCTTCGGTCCCCGATATTAAATGTGCTTAAAGTAACGAAAAGTTCCAATGAGCAAAATAAAATTGTGAATCACTTAAAAGCAAGATATACTAGCGACGCGCCCGTCTTCGTACAGGTGGATATTATATTATATACCTGTAAATGTATAGGTATTTTATCTGTTACTGTGTTCTGCCGAAAATAATGAAGCACAATGCATACCATCTTATACATTACTCAGCGTCTTTAATCTATGTTTTATATATTAATTTAACAACGTAACGCGTATTTATAATATTACGGGACTATTGTATAAACATCTCTGAGTGGAGATCAAATTTGACCTTAGTTAGGGCTCTGATATATTGTACACTACTGGACATTAAAATTACTACACCAAGAAAAAATGCAGATAATAAACGGGTATTCATTGGACAAATACATTATGCTAGAAATGACATGTGATTACATTTTCACGCAATTTGCATGCACAGATCCTCAGAAATCAGGACCCAGAACCATCACCTCTGGCCGTAATAAAGGCCTTGATATGCCTGGGCATTGAGTCAAAGAGAGCTTGGATGGCGTGTACAGGTACAGTTACCCATGCAGCTTCAACATGATACCAACAGATACCCATGCAGCTTGAACATGATACCACACTTCATCAAGTGTAGTGACTGGCGAATTGTGACTAGCCAGTTTCTCGGCCACCATTGACCAGACGTTTTCCGTTGGTGAGAGATCTGGAGAATGTGACGGCCAGGGCAGTAGTAGAACGTTTTCCGTATCCAGAAAGGCCCGTACAGGACCTACAACATGCGGTCGTGCATTATCCAATTGAAATGTAGGGTTTCGCAGGGATCGAATGAAGGATAGAGCCACGGGTCGTAACACATCTGAAATGTAACGGCCACGGTTCAAAGTGCCGTGGATGCGAACAAGAGGTGACCGAGACGTGTAACCAATGGCACCCCATACCATCACGTCGGGTGATACACCAGTGTGGCGATGACGAATACACGCTTCCAATGTGCGTTCACCGCGATGTCGCCAAACACGGATGCAACCATCATGATGCTGTACAAACAGAACCAGGATTCATCCGAAAAAATGCCGTTTTTCCGTTTGTGTATCCAGGTTCGTCGTTGCGTACAACATCGCAGGCGCTCCTGTGATGCAGCGTCAATGGTAACCGTAGCCATTGTCTCCGAGGTGATAGTCCGTGCTGCTGCAAACGTCGTCGAACTGTTGCTGCAGATGGTGGTTGTCTTGCTAACGTCCCAATCTGTTGACTCAGGTACCGAGACGTGGCTGCACGATCCGTTACTGCCATGCGGATAAGATGCCTGTCATCTGGACTGCTAGTGATACGAGTACGTTGGGATCCATCACGGCGTTCCGTATTGCCGTCTTGAACCCACCGATTCCATATTCTGCGAGCAGCAATGTCGCGATGCGATAAACCGCACTCGCGATAGGCTACAATCCGACCTTTATCAAAGTCGGAAACGTATTGGTACGCATTTCTCCTCCTTATGCGAGGCATCACAACAACGTGTCACCAGACAATGTCGGTCAACTGCTGTTTGTGTATGAAAAATCAGTTGGAAACTTTCCTCATGTCAGCATGTTGTAGGTTTCGCCACCGGTGCCAACCTTGTGTGAATACTCTGAAAAGCTGATCATGTGCATATCATAGCAGCTTCTTCCTGTCTGTAGCACGTCATCATCGCGGTGTAGCAATTTTCATGGCGAGGAGTGTATAACGGTAAATCTAGATACGCCGAAGCTGGTTCAACGTCGACCTGAGCCGGGGTTTGAACGCTTCCACAAAGTGACACTTTCCTGGAGCTCGGGGCTGTTGCCTCGCTAACCGGCTTTCCGCAGGTACAGGCACCCCAAGAAGTTTAGCAGCACAGCTCAGCCGCTCCTGCGAGCTGGCCGACGCTCGCGCCATAGCAGTAAGCAACATGTATCGCCTCAATGTGACTCTCTAACGCCTTTCGTGGCAAATTTAATTTCAAGACTGTTGTAGTAATGAAAACTGACAATGAAATTTTACATAAAGACGACGGACAGCGAAATATACCATTTCCTCTAATATTTTGATGATGCAAAGGTGTGGGCGCAGCCACATACGAAATATGGTACTACTTACGACTGTTGCAACCTTATGGTAATTGACGTTTTAGGACGAAAATTGAACTGACAAATTTATATTTTATGACCATCTTATTTAAAAAATAAAATGTTCAAATATTTGTAAATATAAGCGACTTAACTGCTGCGGTTATCAGTCCATAGGCTTACAAAATACTTACGCGAACTTCTGTTAATGACAAAACACACACATGCCTGAGAGAGGACTTGAACTTCCGAAAGCGAGCAAGCGCGCTCTCCGCGTAAAAATACATGTACGTACATGCAAGCCTAATCATTTACATAACAACAGCTGAAAATTTACATCCTGGGAACTAACTTATGTTTAAACTGTAGGTGTTTAAATTCCATTTCAAATGTTCAAACGCTTGTTAAGCTTAAGATACTTAACTGCGGTGTCATCAGTCCCTACACTTACAAACTACTTATGAACTACCTTATACTAAAGTCGACACAAACATCCACGCCCGAAGGGGGGATTCGAATCCCAGACGGGGAGCCGCCTCGCACATCGGAGCATAGCGCCTCAATGTGCTTGCCCACTCCGCCGCAGCTTAAGTTCCTGCTACAGTTAAGTTTCCACATTGATTTGTTCCATGACCATGGAGTCTCACTCCTCAATTGCGTCCTATGGAACAGGAAAAAAAAAAAAAAAAAAAAAAAAAAAAAAAAAAAAAAAAAAAAAAAACGATTATCTGTGAAAATCCACAACCCTTTAAAGGCTGATGATCAGTATAATAAAGTGATATAATAACATAAAAATTATTGACAGTAATTAACCAAATCGCTGCTATTTAATATTATTTATGTATAATATGTTTAAACATACGACATCGAGGCTGCAACTGTCAACATACTAAACAAGATTAAAATTACCAACCAAACATCAAGACATATACATCATTTGATAACGGCAGTTTATGCTGGAACGGAACCGTCGTGTTCAAATTAATAATATGAAATATCGCCGATTTGGTTAATTATTGTTATTATGTCACTTGATAACTTTTCCTCCAGAAAACAGAAGTGTATATTCATAATCAAAATGTTTGAAAAGTTATCGAGGCGTTTGCTTCTCTGCTACCATTATGATGACTTTCTTCAGTTAATACCTTTTAATAGCATCTTACTGGGAAACTAAGCGTATCAAGACTCCTTCGCATAGAATACACATTAGGCATCCTGTTGATGTGTCTGATTGCTTTGTAGTTACTAATCCGACCATTATGCTACTTTCATCTCTCTAAAAACAACTAGTCTCCATATTAACTAGATACTCCACCTTAAAGCACAAATTAAAATAGCATTTAAGACTGGACTCATGCTCTCTGCCGCTTTGGAAGTGATTGGTTTTGATGATACTGGGTGCAATAACGCCTGTGCAAAACGGCGGTACCTCACGCATGTTGTATCGAACAAACATGTCTTATCATTACTGAGACTTTCAGACTCGCACTTACGTTGGCTTTCAAGCAAAGTTATATACATGTGCAACAGGCCAAAAAAGGTTGCCATCAGAATTTCCGTAGTGCAGCGGTTATCACCTCTGCTTCATAAACAGAAGGTCTCCGGTTCGATCCGGGTAAAAACAATTTTTGAAGTCGCTGAATTCATCACTTTCTGTGGTCCTTGCCTGAGATAATCTTCGTGTGCTGATGGATCAATTAAAAAAAATCGTTCTGAGCTGCCTGATATAATTTTATAGAGCAGAAATCGCACTAGACAGCCAATGATCGATGAATAGTTTTCACGTGTCTGCACAAGGTGTAATGACTCTTCCGGGATTATATGGTTTGGTTGTATTTAAATTACAAGTACGTCTAAGAAACGTTTGAAACACGGGCTGGGTATGTGACTGTGGCACACCAAAAGAAGCCGAAGATAATTTCTGTTCCCATCAAACGACCATTTTTTACTCCGAACTTGGCATAAAGTGAAACAGGAAGAAACAAATTGCAAGAATTCTAGGAAAACTGAAGCTGTCTATCAATGGATATCAATTAATTTGCCTCTGTATATTTAAGTCAGGGAATACAATGAACACCTGTTTAGTACACTCAAAAATCTGCAAGGAAATAATCAGTGTCGTACAATCGGATATCCGTACCAATGCTCATACTCAATAAATGTGAAAGTAGATTTTCATTCATGAAATTCCAGAAAAAGGCCCTTTGTGTTAAAATTACAAGAAGCAGCCTCATATAATTAGGAAGCGGAAGTGTTATGCTGCCAATAAGTTCTGATGGTTGTATGTTTTGCAGTATCATTCATTTCTTGAGAACCTGTTAAAAGCAATTTTACCAGAAATTTGTTTTTCTACGCTGGTATCAACAGTTTTATCATGTCTCAAAAATCTGAATGAAATATTTGCAGGAAGCAGTCTTGATGTGTCTTCATACATATATGCATTAATACTAAGTAACATGCAATTTGTTTATTTTATCATCGCGTTATGTGGCAATAATTAAAGAAAATGTAAGGCTGAAATAAGAAATTAACTCCGAAAACAAATGATTAATGTTTCTCACGAGATCAACGCACAGAATCGTTGAACTATGTCTTGTGATCGTACCTACAAAATGTTGCCATATGAAAATTTTGGATGGATACAAAATGTTGGTTTTCTAAGTTACAATTAAAACCAAATTAAAAATTAAAAACTCAAAAACCAATGAAATTGTGGACTTAAAAGCTACATCTTTGCATAGCAGACACGATTGTAAAATTTGACTGATATTGCCAAAATAGAAGAAATGTTAAATCTTTGGCTGTAGTCTTTCCTTTGCCGTGAATACTGTATACGTTCATAGATAAATCTACGCCGAACCTAATTGTGATCATTTCTATGAAGGTAGCACATTGTTTCCACTTCTCCTGCGCTTCTAGTTAGCCGTGCAGCGCTACATATTAATCGGACACTATATTGTGGCAGTCAGTCGTGAACGAAAAAAGTTAATAATAACAATAATGGAAACAAATAAACAGACACTCTTTTTATGTAGGAATACAACTCGATCCCCAAAGCAAATGACTCTGACGGAGGCAATATTGCCACTTGTTAACTGGTAGGTGAACAGTCTTATTTGTTTACGCTCGTGGCAGACTGTACGGAGTATGTCCGAATAATAACGACGTCGGGCCGTTTCATTTTACCGCGAGGTATCACAAACCAGACAGCGAGCGAGCCCAAAGGTACCATCGGCGGACAGGTCGGTGTACCCTAATTCTTTAACGCTCTGTCCACTACTTGCAGTGCCCTGGACTCCGGGCAAATGTCAACACATTGCCTCTCCAGGCACGTGTCACAAACTCATATGACTTAGCACGGAAGATGCCTGGTGACACCGTTGACTTCGTATTATATTAGGGTTTTAACTTGCGACTTTCAAGCTGTAGATTACGTCTTGATTTTCACAGTTGTATTGGATGTATAGGTTACAAATTTTATTTGTCACCTCAGTATGAAAATTAAGTTGGTAGACCTGGTACTTCTTCGCAGTTAATAAAATTTATATCTTTGTTGAATTTTTCTCTGTAAATATCGGTTCTGGATTTTATTTAAACTTAAAGACCTCTTATAATGTTTGAACATGAAAATCCGTTTCTCAGAGGCTGATAATTAATAAACCAAAGAATAAAAATTTGAATCATTGAGTCCCGGAAGTTCAGATAATTTGACACCCGTCACAAAGATACTGTTTTTTTCCTGATCCTTTTCCTTTATAGAATTATTCTTTAGAAAATTTCACCATAAGTTTATCCTGACCAAAACTGTTAGATATATTCCTTCACACATTAATTAATTTCTTAGGAACGACGCAGATATATTTTTCACTTTTAGAATATGCTGGGTCAATATTAAGGAACTAAATACTCGAATAACTGTTTAAGACTTTTTTTAAGGTTCATAGAGTCTCTAATGTAAAATCAATAGTTATATTCACAACACTTTCACAGTACACACTTTATAAGTTCACAATTCGTGATTATTTCGTCAAAGTTTGATTGTATTAATCTCTCTGGATCCTATACATTTATTATGAACTTTAATTCTTCAATATACGTCTTTGAAAAGATATTGCATTAAACCGGCCAATAAGTTCACATTTCATCTCACGAATATTCATCAGTTTATTACGGGAGGCAGAAGTTTCTAATTTTTCCGACCTAGCCTATTCCGATCAAACTCCAAAGATAATGTTCGCTTTAGCGTATGACCACGATATGAAAGTTTATATTAAAGTTTAAATACTTTTTCGGGTTTTTTCCTATCTTGGAATTTAACCGCGTATAATATTTTAGCTAAGCACCGAGAGCTCGTTCCATAGAGAACCAATCACAGAGAAAGCTGAGTACATAGAGAGCTGAGCACATAGAGAGAAACTCAACTGCGGGTACTATTTATAATAGCAATCTGACAAATGATCTCTTATATACGAGATGTTTTGACCTATGTATTACCTGGATACCATTACTCTGAATTACGCTGATATAATTTGAATTTACTAAAAATTTCGAAAAATGAGAAAATTCTGCCTCTTGACAAATTATTAAAATTACGTAATGATGAAAATTGCCGGAATACCGTGATTCTAATGCTATGGTCGCTATGTGGTGTTACACCCTCCTGTACCCCCTCCACCCCCTCCTGCCAGACCTTCTGCAGCCTCCCCGACAGAGAGAGAGAGGGGGGGGAGCAAGAAAAAAAAATCCCTTAAGGACGGTGACGCCCTCTCACCACCAGACGACGATCCTGTGTACGCCTCTGTGTTGAAAAGATGAAAGGAAGTAAACAGGAAAAAGAGCTACCTTGAAATTTCTCCCAACACGAAAAACATTTTAATTGGCACAATATCGGAACAGATCGTGAAGGGAAGAGGTTGGAACAGTATAATGAAAATATTAATAATGACGATAGAACTTGCACATGAATAGCTATTATTTTTAGACTCTCTTTACAAATACTATGGTACGTTTCATCTTTCAGTAAGCGCGGCATATTCGAAAACAATAATGTGAAATTGTTTTGTTGCCACAAAGTAGCCTACAATGCCCTTAAAAACGACGGTATGGTTAAGCAATGCAGTGGTGTGTTATGGTGTGGTAGTTTTCTTATAATTATTGCTTTATGACTGATGCAGCAGGGACAAATCTTGAAGAGGGAGGTAAATTCGAGCCCAATAACCGTTGTATGAGTGTGAGAATATACGATGCACCCTCTTAGCCACCACCACGTCCAGCTGTTGTGTACTCGTTAACAGTATATCCATAATAGCGTAATTGTGTTTTAATCATCAATGTCCGTGCAGTTGTTATCGCAGGATGTGTTCAGTAGTAAAAAAAGATATTTCAAAAAAATTAAGAAGTTCAGCAACTGTTTACAGTTTGCTTCAATAGCTGTGAGAACACATATATGAGATGTTGGATTGCTATTGGATTCTGTATTAAATCATAAACTTACCTTTTAACCGCAAATATCCATCGCGAACAGTCATGAAAGTGACGCTAGTGCTGCAAGCGGCAGCACTACACTTACAGAAAAATGGCTGTTGGCTCTTTCTGCGCTATGGGGGGGGGGGGGGGGGGGGAGGGTCTACTGTCGTTTCAAATACTACACGTAATCTTTTACGTATATGTTAATAAAAATCTCGATCCGAACGCTACTTCACAGGATTACCCACGGGGCTAATCTGAATATTTCCTCAGATTTCATCAAACTTGCTTCTACCATCTTGGAGTCTATAGGGAATATACATAGATACATATGCATATATACATACAACATCAGTTTTTACGGATATAAATCAATGAACACAAAATCATATTCACCAGAAAATTTCTCAGTGTTTGGAAGTGTAATATTACTTATTAAAATTAAGCATATCTCTGGTTTTAGTACCGTAATGAAATACTTGATTTCACATCAGAATGCTTGCACAGAGGGCATAAAATGTGACAGTTATCTTGGTATTGGGAGCTAGTATTTTGGTATGGAAAGAGGCAGCATCCATATCCAAGGACGATGAGACTGTCACGTAGTTCGTGAGATTTTGCAGCTAATTTAATAGCTTTCACTTAGTAAATTTTCGGACTATTGTTTTCAACGAACATGTGATTTTTGGGCATGTGGGACTTCGTAATGTTTCGCTTCTGGTAACCTAGTTAAATGGAACACTAGTTTTGAACATTCCAACACTTACAAGGAGACCACATGGCCGTATGATTTTAGAATTTTTTTCATATTTACGGTTCGTGAAGTATAGAACATAACTAGCAATCAGTCAAAGCCATTCGACGCAACTCCCAAAATTTCTCAAGAAAATCGACTCTGAAGTTTTCCATGTACACTTCAGTACCAAAAACTATAACACTTGCACCATCTGTTTGTGTGGCTCAGGTGGTCTCATACCACTGGATATGTGCGATGATTTTTTTTGTTTCTTAGATCTGTTTTGTAGTTTAGGTAAACAATCGCATCTTGTTTTCATAACAAAATCCCACGCAGGAACCAAGGGATGCAAAAATGGTTGTTCTAAAAGACTGTTACTGTGGGTGTTACCGCCAGATGGGCACTATCATTATTAGTGTCATCTACCTGATTTTCAAGCTGAACTGTGGAAGGAATATATAGAGGGCCTATACAAAGGAAATAAACTTGAAGGCTGTATTCTAGAATTGGAAGACGAAGTGAAGGAAGATGAG
Organism: Locusta migratoria; assembly: GCA_026315105.1. Lineage (NCBI taxonomy): Eukaryota > Metazoa > Arthropoda > Insecta > Orthoptera > Acrididae > Locusta > Locusta migratoria. The sequence continues at coordinate 271,376,271 of CM048744.1, read as the reverse complement.
ATAGGAGATATGATACTGCGAGAAGAATTTGACAGAGCGCTGGAGAACTTGAATCGAAAAAAGACCCCTGGAGTAGATGATATACCGTCAGAACTGCTGATGTCGTTAGGAGAGCCAGTCATGAAAAAATTGTATCAACAGGTATGCAAGATGTATGAGACAAGGTAAATGCCCTCCGACTTCAAGAAGAATAATGTAATTCCAATTCCAAAAAAAGCAAGTGCAGACAAGTGTGAAAATTACAGAACTATCAGTTTAATAAGTCATGGTTGCAAAATAACAACACGAATTATTTACAAACGAATAGAAAAACGTGTGGAATCTGACCTCGGGGAAGATCTGTTTGGATTTAAGAAAAATGTAGCAACACGGGAGGCAATACTCACATTACGACTTATCTTAGAAGATAGGCTAAGGAAAGGGAAACCTACGTTTTTAGCGTTTGTCGATTTGGAGAAAGCTTTTCACAATGTCGATTGGAATACACGCTTCAAAATTCTGAAGCAATCAGGGGTAAAATATAGGGAGCGAAGAGTTATATTCAACCTATACAAAAACCAGACAGTGGTTATTAGAGTCGAAGGGCAAGAAAGGGACGCAGAGGTTGGGAAAGTAAGACAGGGTTGTAGCCTTTCCCCAATGTTGTTCAATATGTACATTGAGCAGACAGTGAAAAAATTGAAGGAGAAATTTGGAGAGGGCATTAAAGTGCAAAGAGAAGAAATAAAAACATTGCGGTTTGCCGATGACATAATAATTCTGTCAGAGGCCGCAAAAGATCTGGAAGAGCAACTGAATGGGATGGACAGTGTCTTGAACGGAAGATATAAGATGAACATTAACAAGAGTCAAACGAAGGTAATGGAATGCAATATCTGCAAATCAGGTGATGCTGAAGGAATTAGATTAGGTAATGAGACAATTAAAGAAGTAGATGAATTTTATTATTTGGGTAGCAAGATAACTTCTGATGGCCGAAGTAAAGAAGATTTAAAATGCAGAATGGCTATGGAAAGAAAAGCGTTTCAGATGAAGCGAAACTTGTTAACATCCAATATTAATTTAAATGTTAGGAAGTCCTTTCTGAAAGCATTTGTCTGGAGTGTAGTGTTGTATGGTAGTGAAACGTGGACGATTAGGAATTCAGATAAAAAGATGATAGAAGCTTTTGAAATGCGGTGGTACAGACGAATGATGAAAATCAGATGGGTAGATCACGTAACTAATGAGGAGGTGCTTAACCAAATCGGGGAGAAAAGGAGTTTCTGGGATATCCTAAGAGAAGGGATAGATTGGTTGGACACATTCTGAGACATCAAGGAATTGTCAACTTAGCATTAGAAGGAAGCGTGTGGGGTAAAAATCGTAGAGGGAGACCGAGGGACGAATACAGTAACCAGATTGAATAGGATGTACGTTGCCGAACGTATGCTCAGATGAAGAGACTTGCACAGGACAAAGTAGCGTAGAGAGCTGCATCAAACCAGTCTGCGGACTAAAGACAACAACAACAACAACAACAACAACAACCTGATTTGCTGCCTTGAGCCATTAGCAACCTTAGTGCCAACTGTCTACATCGAGTGGTACATCTATGACCCTGAAAACAACACCTGGTGTGTGGGTTCAGATAGTACGCTGGAAATGGATATGGACTACAGGTCTGGCTTTGTCCAGATTACTGTTGGTATATTTCTCCACTCTTAAGCCACTCTGGATAAAAGCTGTACGTGTGTTGTGAAATGTTGAACCTATCGTTAAATCAGACAATAAATTGTTCATTAACACAGCTATTTGGTTTAATTATGGCCCTGATATTGATGTATAAGAAACAGTGCATTAAACTGATTATGTGCGCAACGGATATTTTAACAAAACAACTGTGACATGTAACCTTTTGAAACAGACACTGACTATACTCAAAAATTTTGACTGCGAGAAAGATATAAGAAAAACCACAAATCACTTTCTTAATGCTTGACTGTGAGAATTTATGTAGATCAGTTTCTAATTATTGAAATTTAAATTAACTATCATTTTACTATGGCACCAATAATGAAATATGTTCAATAATATTATTCAAATCAACACTCCACTAAATCAACTAATTATCAAATGAAGGAAGTAGGTTAATTTTCTAACTACGTAAATGAAATATGAAACAGGGTTAAGTTACTTATTATTGATAATCAGCATTACATTACCTACATAATACAACTTCTGACTTGCTGGCAAAGCAGCCTCTGCTCTACATCGGAGCCATACACACAACCCAACCGCTCTCTAAGCGAGCTGAACCACTAGTGCTACTCTCTCTCAGTGCGAGCTACAATGCTATGCAATACATGATCTTTGCTAGAGATGAAACTTTACACATATCGATACATACAGTAGAAGCGATATTATACATTTTCTTGCAAGCAAGTTACTCGATACAAAACAGGAGGCACAATATTAGACATTTTCTTATAAAAATAATTTTTTATGGACACGTTTCATGGAAAAGGCTGGCATGCTTCTTCCATGGATAATTGTGGAGACTCTGGACCTCATAGTACTGACTACAGTCGACTTTATCACATGTTTGGCTCTCATTACGGTTGCCGAAACGGTCACTGCTGGCTTTATTAGAGTTTTTTTCTGTCGTCATCAGTTCATTGCTCATCACTCACTGTCTTTTGGTAGTGTTCAGCTACTACCAGACTCTCCGTGAGAAGACAAGATCCAACACCAACAAAGAGAGCGTAGAGGTGTGAAGTGAATTACGAGATACGTAATTATTTTAAGAATTACATATTTATTATTTTGTGCACCAAACAGATCAGATATCATTATTGGTTTTGAGAGTGTATGTTAAATCAAGGATCAACATTTGTCGTAGTTAGTGTCTACATTTAGTACCCATATACCTGAACGTGCTGTTTCAGTTTCTACATTCAGAGTATCTCAAGAAAAATTCCAGAGAACACTGTAGAGTACAATAATTCATTCTTCACAGTTTTCTACGAGTCTTTTGACATGTGAATCGCCTTTTATACCAACAAAAATACTGTATTTATGGTAATCATTGTATTCTACTACTTTTGTTTATGATCTTTTTTTTTCTGAAAATTAAAAGCAAGTTACCAGGGGAAAAAAATGTAGTAGCGTTCTGAGCTCACAACCATGAAGTCGGTGGTTCGATGCCTGCAGAAACTGATTTATATTTTTAAGTTTTCGTTGTGTTCGAATGCCTACACAAATTTAATATCTAACGGTATTTTTAATGAAAAATGCACGTTTTTTTTCAATATTTTATAAAATAATGATGGTTTCAATCGAAAAACATACGTTACATTTTTTACAGTATCGGCTTCACTATTAGTTGACAACGGTAGTCCTTGATTGTTATGTTTGTGAAGAGCTACGACAGATTTTGAAAAGTCTTCTCCATAGTTACTAATGGCCTTCGAAGCAGCCATCATGTTAGGCGGCAGCAAGGTGTTCAGCTCGTCTACTCACAAATAAAAACTGACTCAACACATGGAATTAGAGATCCCTAAATGTTTTATGTAACTGAATTCGAAAACGACGAAAAAATAGCTCTCACAAACTTAACAATCAAAGACTACCATCGTCAACTAATGGTGAAGCCGATACTGTAAAAAATGTAACATATGTATTTTGGTTGAAATCATCATTGTTTTATAAAATATTGAAAATTACGAATACATAAAAATACGTACATTTTTCATAAGAATTACCGTAGGATATTAAAATTATATAGTAATTGGAACACAAAGAAAAAAATAAAATTATAAATAACTTTCTGGGGAAATCGAATCACTTATCCTATGGTTGCGAGACCAGAACACTACCACCTAAACTACTCCAATAGATGGTGCAACTGTTTTAGGAGTTATTGGTACTAACGTGTACCTGCCAAACTTCAAAGTCGATTTTCTCGAAAATTTTTTAGAGTTGCGTCGAAGGGCTTTCACTGATTGTTACTTAAGTTCTGTACTTCACGTACCGTAAATATAAAAAAAATTCTAAAATCCGACACCCATGAGGTGTCCATGTTAGTATTCAGTCATCAGCTAACTTTTGTCACATTTCGTGTTATCTGTCCAGTGGAAAATTTCAACCCGTTCGCAGCGTCAGACACTCTTAGAGATATTGGAGGTGCGTGCGGAACTTTTGTGTATTATATTGCAGCTGAGTCAAGCACACTTTCATGTAGGTACAGGAACTGGGGTGAAGGTCAAAAGCTATTATAAATATCGATTTTTAAGACTTTTGTTTCAGCTGCAAACTCTTTCGTCATAGAATCAGTGAAGGAATTGCCTATATCCTAGTAATTTGGGGCTTTTTCGGGACTGTTAAGCTGAAATGGCCAGGAAAGCATTACTGGATTGTGCTGGATAGTGTACAAAGTGTCGAGTTAAACTTGTGCGAGAGAGCTGGGCTTGAGCTACTGATGTGTTAACCATGTGCCGTGGACACAATGTTGTGGTGATGGAATACCAAGGTAGATATTGCAAGACGGGCACTTCATGTTGTGGTAGTTCGTGCAAAATCTGGTGGCTTAATTGCTGTAAAATTGCAACGCTAAGAGGTCTGTAATAAGGCACAGCACTGGTTGCATCAACGCTTGTCAGATCGCACAACAAGCCACGTACCTACAATTGGCTACGAACAAAAACAAAGCATACGTTCTTCTTTATATATTCACAGTCAGAGACTCACATTTCTGTGTGTTGTTAATAATAAATGACTTTTAATTTAATCTGTGTTCCAGTCGTAATTTTCCTATGACAGTGACCTATGTAGGATCCTAATCGCGTAAGAGAGGAATATTATCCGAGTAAACTAAACTTCCGATAATTTAGTAAAATGATATTAAAGTTTTCAGATAACAGACAGTCATATTCATAATAGTGATTTGCATAGAATTTCGTGTGAAGTTTTCAGTGCAGTCTATGCTCAAGACATAATAACAGCTTTTATAAGGATCATTTTTTAAGTTGTTAAACCATAAAAATAAATGGAAGTGGGAATAAGTGACCATACATAATAATATTGCTAAGTAAAATATTTAGAGACAGTATCAGGCACGTAAAATGTAAACTTTCACTGCCAGTAAGGTCAATGTTACTAAAAATTTCCGAGCTCCTATGCCGTGATCTTATGGAATTATTATTTAAACCAACGTTTCGTTCCCAACTGCGGAGGACATTTCCAAGGGGGATCGTGGCACTTTTGTATGTCCGATGCACATTCTGGCTCGCTACTGACTGATTTTTTTTTTTTTTTTTTTTTTTTGGGTTTTTGGGCGCACAACTTCTACGGTCATTAGCGCCCAGACAAGAACTTAGATTCACTAGATCTAAAAAAATTAGGTGATTGTCAGAAAATCAAGAAGAGGCGAAAAACGAAAGATAAAAGACAATTAAAAGGGTTAAATATCCTTCGATAAGTTGGCTAAGTTGATAAAACGCAAAACTCGAGCAGCTGCTCGTGAGTCATCAGCTAAAATTTCCTCCACTGTAGACGGAAAGTGAACGGCTACACGGAGATGATTAAAAAGTACGCAAGACAATAAAACGTGTCGCACCGTCAGCAATTCACCGCAGGAGCACAGCGGTGCAGGATCGGCGGTTAGCAAATGACGGTGGCTGAATCGGCAGTGACCGATCCGCAACCGGGCCAGGATGACCTCCTCCCGCCGAGAGGGGCGTGAGGAGGTCCTCCAAGCGGTCGGGATCGGTTTGACAGTTCGCAATTTATTGTTGTACAGTGAAAGCCACGCACTGTGCCATGACGACACGATACTCCGGCGAAGAGCCCGTTGAACATCGTCCGATGGGACGCAAAAGGGAGCCATGCGAGGCAAATGAGAAAGTCAGACCTGAGCGCACCTCATGCAACGTAAGCAAGGTAGTTCCCGAGGCCAACGAAAGAGAGACAGGCCGCGGCGCGCATGTCATATCACGTGATCAAGTGAGGCCTGAGCCGGCGCGATCGCTAGCGGATTGGCCGGCCGCTGGGGCACAGCCCACTGCCTCATAGCGGGCAGCCACTGAGCTAGCGATCGCGCCGGCTCGGAACTACCTTGCTTACGTGGCACTTTCGACTTTGTTGGGGTCTGTCTTTTTCGTAGGCCTCGTATTATATCTGCGTCCGCAATTCGTCGTTGCCGATTGCCGTCGTCCGTTATTAATATCGTCCCATGGTGGAAGACTGTTACATTTCTTCTTCAACACCGGAATCCGGATTTCATTTAGTTTCACGCCCTCCTCCATCCTATTGAAATTATTGGGGTGTTTAACAATTTCTATAGCCTCTCTCTACAGTCTTTTGTGGTGTACATTTGTGGCTGCTAAAAACTGAATCTTATCAAATTGAATAAGTTGGTCCCCCAATTTAACAAATGTTCAGCAACAGCTGATCTGTCAGTCCCTCCCCTTCTACAGTTCCCCTTGTGCTCTTCTGCCGGCCGCAGTGGCCGGGTGGTCTGTGGCGCGCCGGTCACAGTCTGCACGGCCGCTGCTGTCGGGGGATCGAATTCCCCCTCAGGCATGGATGTTTGTGTCGTCTTTAGCGTAAGGTAGTCCATACGTAGTTTGTAAGTTTAGGGACTGATGATCCCGCAGTGAAGTCCCTTAAGTGTAACAAACATTTGAACATTTGAGCTCTTCTAGTCGTTTTTGACCGTTCTTTTTGTGGTACCCACCTATACATTTCCACAGATACATGGAATCCTATAAATTCCTGCTTTTTCATGCGGTTTGCGAGCATCTTTCACTGATTTCAGTATCAGGCATGACCATATAATAACTTTGTTATTCTACGCAGCGTATTTTTCATGTTCTCTGATGCACAAAAGTAGTTCGATCATCTTTGAATATTTGAAACAAAGGGAACCGAAATGCAGTTTTTTTTTGTGTCTCAGATTCTGTTCAGGTCTTACATAGGAGTGAGCGTTATTTCTGACTATTTGATTGCACTGTAGTTATTAAAACTAAGATTTCTGCCGGCCGCAGTGGTCGAGCGGTTTGCCGGGCGCCGTGGCTCACCTCGCCCGGTCAAGGGCTCAACACCCTCTGTAATAAAAAAGCTGAGCCAAAGTACACAACGAACAAGAACTAACAAATACGAAAAAAACTACACACTTTGTTGTGTGCAATATTTATTTATACAAATTAAGATAAGGTTTGTTTCATTTATGTCACAAAATTGGCCATATTTCTGATTATATTTCTCTTTCGTTTATGATAAGAGGAAGTTCTGTTTGATGAAAGTACACAGCCAATGTACTGAAAATGTTTTGCTGTAAAGTGTATAATATATAACAGCGTATATAGTTTCTCAAACCAGCAAAAAACAGGTTTGCTAGTGTTAATGTAAGCAGCAATTTTAGGCCTAGATTTTTCAGTTCTAAATATTTCTTACAAACTAGTTACTTTCGCAGTTGGACATTTAACACAATATCTCAGTAGCAGTATAGACTGCTGTGAGATATATTTTTCACTATCGGACTGTAATATTTATATATAAAATTATTTAGTTTCAAAATTACTTTCCATAATACAGACTTTGCTCTTTTGCGTCCTTACTCCAAAGATATAAACTGATTGATATAGTTGGTATCAGAACATTATTTTGCCTAATTAGGCTGGCGAACATTATTATTTCTAAATTTGTTGGTATTTCAGTAAAGTAAACATCAACTATTACACCTGTAATTTTATCTTCTATTGTAGTTTCGTCCAACTATCATATCTTCGAGAGAGGAAGGTAAAAAATAAAGAAATTAATTAAATTAAAAAGAATTTCCATTACGAAATATATGGTTAAATCCTAACGGAGGGTTGAGCTACCGTTTAGGGACTGAGTAATTTAGCTAAATGGTTACGGCCCGCGCAATAGGCGAAACTACTTTAGTGTAAACTTATTGGATGCAACCTGCTGTTTCTAGAGATCTGTTTGGGGTAATCTCAGCAGCAGGTTGGTTGTACGCCCAGTAGGACGACGACAGCAAAAGCAGCATAGTCGCAGACAAAATTAAGTACGGCAGAAAACGTAATTTTCGCATTGGTCATTTCAGCTCACTTAGCGAAGGCCATGCAGCATGAGATTTAAAATAATCACCCAGAAAATGTGGTTCTTTTGGAACTGAATATGAACATGACTGTCTGCAAAAGCAAGAAACCAGCGACTGGAAAGTCGTCAGAACCAACGTTCAATACAATACATTTAAAACAGTTTGGCCAATCAGTTCAAGAATTGTCTCTAAAAGTGGAAATAAAAAATGTATGAAACTAACACCTCGATACTTTTATGAGTGATATTTATGGGATATTTGCTGATTTTGAGGAATCATATAGAAAAATCGAGCTTGTGGACCAAGAACTACATTTCACAACTGGTAGTGTTCAGACTGAGTTAAGGGTGAAACAGGCATGGCTAAACAGTTGTGCAATGCGTGGCGTGAGAAGACAAGTCTGGCTGCAGGTGATGAGTACTTACGTTATGGCAAACCGAGCTGAATTTAAATAATTGTGTGATGAACTGAGAGGCACATCTGTCCATCTTAGTAAGAAGATGGAAACTGACGTCGCTGAAGTTCTGCATAAGCACTTGTAAAAAGTATTAAGGGGAGTGTGGCTTTCATACTGTATATTTTCCGGTCGCATGTAAAGATTTATTTATTTATTAAGAGAATGAGTAATTAATATAGAAGAATGTTTGTAACAACATTGTTGGTTTCTTCTCAGTGTGGTGACCAGTTTGCTTCTGACAAAAGAAAATTGCAAAAGGAATTTTTGAATGGTATAGAGTTTCGAAATGGTACGTGGCTACACACATTATGAAAGATTTCTGTCAACACTATACGAGTTAGGAAATTATTGCATCTAGAAAGGCCATTGAGCAGTGACTAAAATATTCATTTTCAGAAGGTGAATAGGTTGAACACTAATGACGTAAACTAAGTTTCAACATTTTTCTCATTATATGGCCCGCAGCATGAAATATATCATAGTAAGACATTTTTTGCTGCAAATATTTCATTTTTCACGACGGCCGTTTCGGCTTATGCCATTCTCAAGTGATGCCTTCAAAGAAGCTATGTCCGTTATTTTGTTCTGTGTACACGATTTTATAAGTTGAAATTTACGTCTTTCAGGCAACAATACTTACATTACATCGATGGATATTGCATAATAATATAGCATCTGTTAGTTACGAAAACGTTTATTTTATTTGATATTTCCATTTTCTTGTCGTTGTAAGATTTAATATTTATCTTAGATGGTATAGATGCTCTATGTTTGTAACATGTACAAAGATGTAATATCGGAAAATAATTATAATCGTTTGTTATGTGTCTCTCGCCACTCAGATGCGATGTGTGAATACTTTATGAATTTTGTTATCTATGGATATAAATCAGTGCATCTTTGGATCAGCCGTTATCTAATCGTAAAATTTCTATAAAAGTTTATAAATAAATTTTGTGTTTAAATTCTGTGTGGTTATTGAGAATTTCGTCTTGGTTGTGTTTATATGGATAAATATTTCCAGTTCTTCTATAAAGTTCATTAATATACCTTTATGGATAATATGTAAGATTTTAGTGCCTTGTCAATATTTGTGGTGATGTGCTTTTCGTTTCTGAGATGTTGGGAGGAAGTAGAGGGATTGTTTTCAGATTTTCTGGTGTGTTCTCTGAATCTTATTGCGAAATTGCGTCCTGTCTGACCACAGTAGAACTTATTACAATTTTCGCACGTGATTTTATAAATTTCGGAGCTATTCAGTTTTATTTTATCGGTAATGGTTTTGTGCAATTTCGTGTTAAGGGTGTTTGTCGTTTGGAATGCGAGTTTAATTTGAGTGTTTTTGAGAACTGCGTTGATTTTGTTCACAGAAAAAGAATAGAAAATTTATTCTTGCAACCTACATAGGTAATATCTTAAACAAAATCAACGCAGTTTTCGAAAACACACAAATTAAACTCGTATTCCGAACGACAAACACCCTCATTTATTAAATTGCTAAATGTATGTGTGAGCAGGACATGGAGGCGCATTTAATGCTGAAACGTAATTCGAGAATATTGTCAGTTGAAAGGATCACGGAAGGGTACCCTTCTCCGCCTGCTGTGCAGAGCATTATGAATAAAGGCGAATCAACTGGAGAACTGGGCGAAGCACCGGAAAGAGGCCAGCGACTGGTTTCACCGCAGGTGTTTGACGAAATCGCTGTTGCTATGGCAGAGACCGCTGTGCTCAATGACAGGTCGTCAAGCAGTGCGCGTCCTGTGTCTGGATGGTGCATCCCTTGGTCCACTGACGGAAGGTGCTTCGAACTATTCTCAAATGGCATCCGTACAAGCTCTGTATCGTACAGCGGCTTGCACACTGCTCACGACATGTTGATTTCGCTCTTCACTTCCTCGCAAGGATTGAAGTTAACGACTGATAGCCGTAGATCATACTATGGACATGTCTGTAGCTCATTTTTCTCTGACGAGTGAGGTGAACACATGGATGTGTGGCTGGCTAGCGTTACTGCGATATACGAGGGTTGGAACTTAAATAGTGCCAACTATTTATTCACAACATATGCAAAGGTGTTACATGTTTGCACTGCTACTGCCCTTCAAACAAGTCACCAGCGTTTCGTAGAAACCATTGCCAGCAATGTGGAAGATGTGATTTACCGTTAGCAGAGTCTGTTCTGTTGATGATGGGAATGGAGCTGTCTACAGCCTGTTGAATCTCTGGAACAGTTCTGAAGCGAATGTCACGAAGTGGTTCCTTTATCTTCAAAATCAAATCAAAGTCACAAGAACTTAAGTCCGGGGAGTATGGTGGAGAGCAGCCACAACTTAAGCAGTATGCGCCTGGGCATTGTCGTTCAAAATGATGGGTGGGTAGCGCAGAAAGTGTTGCCGCTTCTTTCGCAAAGCTGGCCGCAGGTGATGCTCCAAAAATTAACAGTAATACAGTGCCCTGACTTTAGGATAACACTATCACAGTCGTACATCGTGACACCGTTACTTTAGACCGCTCACTTACAAGTAATTGTGTTGCTCGCGATTGAGACGTGGGACTGGCGAGTCCATATGCTCAGAGGTAAGGTAGGTATTTCAACAACATGTGCTATTAGCGACGATAGTACGTCACATTGCATAGTGTCTCCACAGCAATCTTGCCACTATTTAAGTTCCAACCGTTGTATTTCCCCAGCCTGTCATACCTGATCTACGTCTTTCAGACGCAATGTTGTAGGTGACGTTACATTAATAAAGAAAGGGACGTTTAAGATACAAAATACACAGAGTAATTTATTACAAAAAAGAAAAGAAAATTTATTTTAAAAAAATTTCCAGTAATTTTATACCCACACAATCGCGTGGTTTATGCCTTCACATCAATTTCTTATGATCTGCACAATCTTACAGTAACACGCCTATATACTCATTTCTTCACAGTATACGAGTGAAAACAGTTTGCATCTTTTGACAAACACAAGTACACATTACATTTTTCACATATTGTTCTTCTACGCTAGTTGCAACCGCTTCCGTGACAAAATCTTTCAGATTTATATCATCAACAACAAGCTACTGGTCAAATTTGTCAAGTCGCTTGGCTGTGCAAGGCGAACAGTTTTTTTCGAGCTGTATTTACGTCTTCTTCATCTTTATTATGCTCTTCGTCAATGAATGGCATTTTATTTGATGGTGAGGCGAGGTATTACCCACATCCACCCGTAATTCAAGATCATGCATGACTTTTCGTCGAACTTCATATTGCTTTACTGTCATGCCTGTAGTGAAGCCATGAATTCACACATGTGATGTCCATATTTTCATTGAATTTTGAAGCAGATGTTTCTCCATAATATTCACCTTAAGAGGGCTCCAGACGAACTTTCCCCCAAGTTTTCAGCATTATTCTGTGCATTTGTGAGCCAAGTGAAATCTAGGGTATCGTCATCAGTGCTTAAATCCACCTATATCTGACGAGTTGTGTAAAACAGCGATTGCAGAATCACTCAGAGGTGCAGAATTTGCACCAGTAATTTTTATATTTTGGTTCGTGATAATTACCAGATTGGGTGATATTTTTAGGAATTGACATAATAACATTACAGGATCATATAAAATCAACTGGCTGTCAGATGTGATACCTTCACATGTTAAAACAAGTAAGAATATCAACACCTTGTCAACAAGTCGTTATCATAAAAATCTGAAATAGGCACAATTGTGTATGTGGTAATGTTTCGGATTATACCTCCAATAATTCAAAAGATATTAATAATTTAACAGCTATTTACGTAAAATGATCTATACACAGTAGATCTATATCATGAAAATGAGCCGCGGTGGAGTAGCCGAGCGGTCTAAAGCGTCTCCCTGCGGAGCGCGCAGTTGCTCGCCGTGGAGGTTCGAGTCCTCCCTGGGGCATGGGTGTGTGTGTTTGTCCTTAGGTTAGTTTATCTAGGTTTAAGTGGTTTGTAAGCTATGGACTGATGACCACGCAGTTTGGTCCGATAGATTTACAAACATTTGAACATTAAAATGAACTAAACCAAATTTATATAACAAAAATATAGAGAAACCCTCGAAAGCGCGCTTTATTATCGCTATTGCAAGTGTACTGGAAGTCTGCTGACTGCTGGTACCACACGTTGTAGAAACACGGAACAAAAACACGTTGGGCACGTTACCACAGTGCCTCCACGATTGAGTGATGCGGGCCCGAACTTCCTAGCATGAATCACAAAGAAACAAAGCGAGCACAACCAGACCCGCCCAATTGTGCGTGAAGGGCCTGAAAGGGATACATAAGAGAGACGCACAATACTCAGCAGTTGTCATGCACGATGGGCCACCAATGCACTTCGCTCATGAAGCTCAACTGCTTTTCCGAAATACATTTGTAAACGATCCAGTTATCAGCCGATCGTTTCGAAATGCATGGCCAGCACTATGATCTGATCTCTCTGCCTGTGAATTTTCATTGTGGTGCTGCCTGAATGGCAGTATTCACCATGAGGACATTCGCACATGTGCTGATCTCAAGCACACCACATCGAGAGAACAAACCAGCATACCCAAGGACATGCTGCTACAGCATATCAAGAGAAGTAGCATGCATACGTAAGGACATGCTTCTCTCTGGTGTTCACAATGCAGTCCTGTGCTTTGAGACTCTACTGGACACAGATTGACACCATATTGAGCTCGATTTATAGCAGTGACTCGCTGATAACCTGGCGTTGCCCAGGTATTTGTTTATTTATTCAAGCCTTGAGTTAGTACTTCTCGTATCTCTTCTCTTTCTGTCAATTTCCTTTTATCTAATAACGTGTTATATTTATCAGAGAATATATCAGAAATAAGGCTGTCTTACACACTGTACAAAATTGTAAGTGCAGTATCCAAACAAAGATAGTAATCAAAATACAAATAATATGTAACATTCATACATTCCTTTAATTCACAACTTTACAATAAGCAATATTTCTTGCGACTTGTCCAGGATATAACATTAATAATCTTTTTGGTGAGAGCACCCTTGAAAATATGACATAAATTTGTGCATTTGAGAATAATGTACATGTTAAATCCACTTCACAGTACTGAATAGTTTAATAGATGACCCTGTGAGTTATTAATCGTAATAGAAAGTGAAAGTCTCTCTGGAAACTGCAGTCTCTGGAGGTTTAAAGCAAAAATCTGTCGGAAATAATGGGTATTCGTTGGATGTACGTACACTGTTTCATTCTCTTCCTCTCCTTGCAGCTTTATAGAATTTTATTACTTCCACCTGCAGCCGTATGCGCTTCACAGTTCAAAGTTGGTTCAGTTGTCAAGAGCAGCCTGTTTTCAAGAATTTTCGTAAGATGATGGAATACAGGAGTGTTTTAGTGATAAATACGTAAATGTATGATGTGACAGGTTTCTGTCCATCGTAGTGTATATGATCTCACATTTAATGAATTATATATCCTACAGTTGTATAATTTTTGCAGTTTTATATTCAATTGCATAAGTGTTGTATGTCGGTAAAATCCGTTGCGAACAGAGTTAGTTGGAAAGAGCTAACAGATGAAAACCTGATGCGTGATGAGACGGTTTTCCATGAACGTTACTGTTATTGTCCTTATATCTCATGAACTACATGTAGTACTGTGATACAATTTTGAAATTACATTCAGCTGCTTTGTGTATACTATCTCTAAAGTTTTCTGCGTAGTATAGAAATTATAAAGTTTAACGTCATACCAAACGCCACAGATTTTACTCCATGGACAGCGGCAAAGTAGTACGCGGGAAACCTTTTTCCTGTCAGTATTTTGATGTGGTTGTCAGTGAGTAAATGTTTAAAGGTGGTAAGTACTGTCATTCTCATACAGTGTATTAATAAAATCTCGTCCCATTATGTGCAAGTTTCTTGCAACACATATTTTTATGACATATCTCATGAACCATGTGTCGTATGTGATAACCATCAAGCAACTGTTACCGCACGGTAAGGAATATCTGTTACCAATTTGGTTGAAATCGGTCCAGTAGTTTAGGGGGAAATGTGCAACATTGTCGTTTGATGCAGCAGTTTTTCCCACATCTCGTTATGACATCATAAGTTAAGGTGATCGTCCTCATGGATTGAATCTTAACTGTGCAAAATTTCATAAAGATTGGAACAAAACTAGATTTGTATGCAATACGTACACACAAACACAAAGGACGCACTGCTTTATATATATATATATATATATATATATATATATATATATATATGGAACCTTATGTAATAGTTCGATGTACCATAGCAGGACTGCTTCATATATATATATATATTTAGAACCGTATGTAATGGTACGATGTACCATAGCAGGACATTGAAAGTGTTTCAATTGGACTGATTCTGCATTATTTCTCTGCACCATGACATTAATACTACCAAGTTTGGTACTCGTACAGTAGTTATGACGAGTTAAATAAGGAAATTTTAATTAGAAGCACCCGGTATTTCAACTTAAAAGAACTAACCGAAATTTTTTACATAACTTTCTTTCCTTCGCAGATTTATTTCTCCCGGGTTTGTTCCATACATTAATACAAGTAAATAAATTTAAAAGCATTCCACTCTCCAAGTGTTGGATACCTCCACGCGACGAAGGAGTGCCCACCTCGCATGGCCCACGCCTTCCTCACAAAAGATTTAGAAGACGAGATTTTGGCTGTCAGTAGCCAAAAATTATGAGGAAGGAACAGAGATTGATCCACCATCCCCCTCACTCCATAACAACAAAAATGTTCATGACGACTATCGAAATTTGTACCATATTTTCGACACTTCAAGGATTTTTTTAAGTCGCACCGCTTTTTGAAATACCTGCGGGAAGAAAATGAATTTTTGTAAACAGTTATCGTTGTCGTAAATAATTTCCTTTTTCTTCCATGATAATTGAATTTACAGAAACAATATGAATTTTTATCCAATAGGGGTAAGGATAGGGTCCGGAATTGGGAGGTGCAAGGTTTGCATCCGGGACCGGTCAGAAGTGTAGTACTCCCAGGCACTTGGCAGTGGAAGAGAGGACAGAACGTCGTATAGGACAATAGTCTTCGCAATTTCCCCCGAAAATTGGATTTTATGACCAATAAGGAGGGAGGGTGGGATGAGTGAGGTTGGAGTCCAGAATCGGGAGGTCCGGTGTTTTAGTCCCAGGTGCGGTGCCTCAGAAGGGGACTGGGGAGGGGGTGAGAGAGGAATATTCTTCTCTGGGGATTTCCCAGGAGGGTTGGGGGTAGGGGAGGTGGGAGGTTTTGCGGGGTTGGGGTAGGTGAGCATTAATAATCAAATTTTATTAAAGGTTAATCAATTTTATTTCAGACTTCTGCCAATTCTCTATTTATGCTTCTACTCATGATGTGTGACAGTACGTGTTCTTTATGTAATACTACGAGAAACACACCTTTGTTGTATAGAGGAGCAATGAATAGCCCACAGACAGAAAATTAGTATTACTTCATTCCACCAATCCTGAGTGGAAGGGAACTGATGATCTAGCTGTTTAGTCCCCTCAAATCCAACAACAACCACCACATCCGGAGTGTAGATTGAACAGTCAGACCTGTAAATATAGGAATAGAAATGCTAACGATTCATATCGGGCACAATGTGAAGACAGAATAGCTGAATATCCTGAGACGCCCTTTGTCGACTTAACAGAATACAAAGTGCTTTGGGCTAATGCGGAAAACAGATATATTGTTCCACCATCGATCTGGTGCGACAAAGCTATTCAGTGAACTGGCAGCCAGTCACAGAAGAGCTCCAGTGATTCCATTTACGCTTTGAATTATGAAAGTGGATTAGCAACTACCCACAAAGAGCAGATGAAATCATCCATCACGTCCATAACAGATCAATATGCAATTACCACTGAACGTAATGCAAACAATTAGGAATTCTGCGTTAAGGCGATATAACACAACAGAAAAGTCAGATTATATTTAAATAGTGTAAATGACCATGCAATGATTAGCGACTTAATATCGGCATTTCACATTGAATGGAAATATGTTAGACATGAGTGACTAATCCCTACAGTGCTTTGTATCACAATAAAATGTAATTAATTAGTGTATATGCGAAACCAAGTATTTAAAGCTAAGCATGACATTAAAATCCCCGAAATTAAATAAGTATGTGTCTCACATAAAATATAGTCCTCTACGTTTAAGCACACGTGGACACGAGGATGCATTCACTCATTTATAATACAATGACGCATCCAACCAATTCAGTGCATACGGAACTGCAAATTAAGTACCGTCTGGCAAAGTAACATCTCGTATGATTTCACTTAAGAACTGAAAAGTGACTGCAAGAGATGTCACTAACGCAATGAATGGAAGATTATTAGAAGAGCGGTCAGTGTTTTTGAAGTAATCAAATCCTATGCTATGACCCAGATGAATAAGTTTACAAGACTCATCAGGCGACATGTAGCCAAAGATTTTAAATGCAAGACTTAAAATCCAAACGGAAGTGTGGCTGCATGAGGAACCAATAAGTTCTAGTAATGGACTCGACACAACAGATGGAGTACTTCCCTTACAATAGAAAAGGTACAGATGTTTAAAGAAGCCACATTGCATATTTCGAAAGTGACTGATGACCTAGAGTTTAGTTCCCTCTAAACACCAACGACAACAATGTTTCGAAAACAAAGAAAAGTTTTAAACAATTTTAGCATACAGATACTTTGGGAAATATACACCAATAACCGACACATTCCAAAAATGTCATAAAACGAATAATATATATAAAAAACGATTATAACTTTACACTTCAACAGAGGACTAATGGTTCAGCACTGACGAAAGGAGAGCGAGGAGGCAACTGTATCTACACACCACGCACAGAATTTACAAACATGAAATTATGAATTAAGAGATAACAGAATTTGGAAATTATACATACCATATAATCTATATAAATCTTACTCTACGCTGACGATGAAATGCTCGTAATAGATCCAGCAGAGTGTCTTCAGAAAAGAATTCAGTAACTGAAAAACGTAAGGGTGAAATTGACGTGTATAGATCTACCGATACAAACACTGTGTGGAGAAGAAACAAACTAGAACGAATATACTCGTAGGTCAGAATATTTTATGAACCGGTAAGGTCCTTCATTAACCTAGAACATGAGGTTTCAAACGGTAGGGAGAGTATACAGAGATTAGCCTTAGTAAGTTGAGATGGGGAACAAGGAATATGTATAAAATCAACACAAACGTTCAACTACAACATATAAAAATACTCAAACTGATTAACTTATCCAAGATTGTTACCGCCCCACAATTATTTATGCAAGGGAAACGTGAGTCGTCACAAAAATGCAAGAAAAAAATTTTCAAGCTCAAGAAATTAAATTACTGATTGGAATTAAAGATTACAGAACAGAATATAGACAAGTAATTCACGACATTAGAGAATAAATACAAATATTATTTCAAATAATAATATATTGCAGAATATGAATAAATGTCCAGAAATAATGGAACTTATAAATGCAACTGATGAAGTCATTTGTAGTTGCAATTTATAGTCTTCAATCTTCTTATGCTTTATCTTATTACACTGTATTAATCTATCTTTCGTATTACAAGCCGGTTTTGTGTTAGAATATAAAATGTAACTCTATATCCGTTTCATTTACATAGCGACAAGAATTCGTCATTAATTGAATATGCAGAAATTTGTAATTCTTTTTTGCAACTCTTATGTAATTATTTTCTTAATTATGCCATGCAAAAACATTTCTGTCATATGTACTACTGTAATGTAATATTTTAGATGCTTTTACCAAGCAAGATGGTGCTGTGGAAAGACGGTGGTTCAGATCCACCTCCAGCTATCCAGACATAGGTTACCCGTGATTTTTCTAAAACAGTCCAGGAATGTGCCTCGATGGTTCCTTTGCAACGGAACGGATCATTTGCTTCCGTCCTTACTCAAACAGTCTGAGTTTGAGCTCCGACTCTAATGACCACGCTATCGACGGGACGTTAAACCCTAAGCGTCCTTTCTTCCTTACACATTTGTAAATTCTCAACTGAGAATAGTCTTTGATTCATTGTTTTATGAGCCTAACTATAAGTAATGGATTCGGATAGGATCTCACGAAGGTCTTAGAACAGAGTAGATGACTAACTATAAAACTGCAGTAAAATCTACGATACACAGGCTTTAGATAACTATAGGGCCTCTATAAACTACTTACAGTCGCTAGCCTGACTGTTTGTAGGTATACAGTAGTAAGACGTAATAACATACGGTTTTAAGAACATTTTTTTTTTTGTGCCCATTTTAGGTTATGGTAGTAACACTGAAAGTGGGCCTTTGCGATCGTCTTTTACAGCTCGAAATTTAAATGAAAATAACGGCTTAACTATTCATCTGACACAAAAATTGAATAACCGAATTTGTAGAGGAGAAAATTCTCTACAACTTTGCTCTCTTATGGTTTTTAGATATTTGCAAAAATAACGGAGATTTGACACCCTCCATTGAATTAACGAAAACCAGCCGTTCAGAGATGTTATGACATTCCTCTCCCAGAACTCTCTCTGGCATACGCCATCTTGTGTTGCGTATTTCATAATTTTTTTATTGTAACTCACACGTTGTCATTTCAAACCAATGGTGCACTTATAAATTATCGTCCTTCGTACGATAAATGATTACCTAGTGTCTACAAATGCTATATTAGCATCAGTTAACAACGGCCGTTAATAGCATAAGATTAAAGGGCACAACTTTTGGGTGATAGCCGTAGCGTAGTTCAAATGTTTGTAGAACTTACGGGACTTAACTACGGGGTCATCAGTCCCCAAGCTTACAAACTACTTATGAACTAGCTAAGACTACGGACGGCACAAATATCCATGCCGGAGGGGGGGATTCGAACCCCCGACCGTAGTGGCCGTGCAGACCGTGACTGGAGCGCCTCAGTCTCCTCGGTCACCGCGGCCAGCGTAGCGTAGTGGGTGAGGTGTTAGACTACGACGCTGAAGGTCAGTGGTTCGGAACTCGCCACTATTACAATTTTTTTATTTCCTAAAAGGGTTTCAGACACTCTTATTAATTTATGTTTTATTATTTAGATTATTATGTTTGCAAAAACCTATAAAACTACAAATGTAAAGTGGGCTGTAAAACACGTCAGTGCGATATTGTGTTTCTTTTTATAGAGGTCCGTACGTCCGTCAATACTAACTGCTGCCCACACTATTCGTCCTCCGTCATTATATGGAGAAGTTTCCTGCACATAAGCAGGATTGTTTGGATTTCCACGTTCTCTCAACATGCTGAAACGACGATTGTCAGGCTGCACACAAAACCTTGACTCATCTGTAAACGGAACCTGACGCCATTCGTTAAGACTCCGATCCTAATGCTCCTCCGCGCTGTTTCTGCGGGCTAAACGGTGTCGTGGTTTTAAATGCGACAAACACCATAGATCTCCGTACGTACGGTCCAAATTCCTGTAGGCGATTTCTTACTGTTCCTGTTTATACCGCGCGTCCTGTTGTTGTCTGGAGGGTGCGTTGCAGGTGAGTTGCATTCAACCTCCTGTCTCGACGGGCTGTTAACCGGAGATAACGGTCATCTCTTGCACGCGTTAGCCGAGAGCGACGTTAGCCTTGCCTAATTTGAACGGTTTCTGTTGTCTGAGATCGCGTCCAGGTCACGGAAAGCACGCATTGGGACAGTCCAATAGTTGTAGCCAACTCGCTGCGTGTCCGTTCCACTTCCTACCTTCCTATGGCTCTCCATGGCATAGCTTAGGGTCAGCCATGATGTTGTTGTATTACACTACCTCCTAACTACACATCCCAACTCAACAGCTTGTGTAATTCATTTGTAGAGTAAACACAAGTCAAAACCAATTCCCTCTGCAGCATTATTACATTATTGTTACTATCTCGGTTGCCGTAATGTTGTCTCCAATTCGCATAATCAACAGAAATAGGTTGGACCATTTTAGTGCACTCTACTGATGACAATAATTAGTAACCTAGATATCTCAACTGATCTCTTAATTGTTTTGACCAGTGTGTATGACTTTTCGTTGCCTATATTTTGGCACTGCTACCTTCAGATTCCATCGGGTGTATTCCAGTTGAGACTGTCAAAAACTTTCGCCAAATCTACAAAACCTACATTCCCTACTTTCCTACATTTCTCCTCAATTTTCCTCGAAGTCATATCTACCAGTTTTTTTCCTTTCGTCAGTAAATAATTCGTGTTGATATTTTTGTAACTATGACTTAAGTGACTTAAGCGATAGTTCGGCAAGTTTCACACTTGCTGCACTTCTTTTTTCTGGAGATGGAATTATTATATTCTTCTTGAAATCTGCGAGTATTTCTCCTTCCTCTTGTATCTCACATACAATTTGGAACAATTTCTTCGTCACTGACTATCCCTTGTGTATGAGCAGTTTAAAGAAATTAATATCACTTGGTACAGTGGCCTTAAATGCAGAATGGCTATGGGAAGAAAAGCGTTTCTAAAGAAGCGAAACTTGTTAACATCCAATATTAATTTAAATGTTAGGAAGTCCTTTCTGAAAGCATTTGTCTGGAGTGTAGCATTGTATGGGAGTGAAACGTGGACGATTAAGAGTTCAGAAAAAAAGATGATAGAAGCTTTTGAAATGTGGTGCTACAGACGAATTATGAAAATTAGATGGGTAGATCACGTAACTAATGAGGAGGTGCTTAACCGAATCGGGGAGAAAAGGAGTTTCTGGCATATACTAAGAGAAGGGATAGATTGGTTGGACACATTCTGAGACATCAAGGAATTGTCAACTTTGCATTAGAAGGAAGCATGTAGGGTAAAAATCGTAGAGGGAGACCGAGGGACGAATATAGTAAGCAGATTCAAAAGGATGTAGTTTGCCGAACGTATTCTCAGATGAAGAGACTTGCACAGGACAGGGTAGCGTGGAGAGCTGCATCAAACCAGTCTGAGGACTGAAGACCACAAGAACAACAGTGGCCTTGTTTGGACTCAAATCTTTCTGTGCCCTGACAGAGTCTTCTCGCAGTATCGCATCTCTTATCATCATCATCATCATGTAGTCCCTGTTCCTTTTATACAAAAATGCCTTCAAGTTAATTTACACGTTTCAACTTTCCTGTCTTTGCTTATTACTGGTCCCCCTTACTATTCACGAAGCTGCTTTCACTCTCACCAAATGTCCAGCTTGTTTGGGTTGGCTTTAGCTTGGCTTGGCTGGGAGTGAAGCAGCCTGCCCGTTCTGCTGACAGCTGGTGGCAGCTTGCCCGGCTGGCTCCAAGGAAAGCAAGAGCAGATTAAAAGCAGATCAGACAGGCAGTGATTAACATCTGTGACCTAATAGGATCGATCAAATGATACACGACAGTAGTATTTGGAGATCATGTTATGAAACCAATGTGCTTAGATCAGTTATTTTTCTTTTCCAGGGGATCTGAAACTCGTACTGCCACAACTACCGTGAGCGAGGGAAATGTTATTCAAATGACGTCAAAGAACTTCTCAACACACTAAACCGATGGCCAATCCGCTCTTCTGGAACAGAAAACTATTCTTCTGTATTTATACTGGCAGGTCCACTTCTTGTCAGGTCTAGTAGAGAACTCCACTTCGTGTAATGGTGTGCACAGTGCCGCAGCTACGGTGGTGGGCGGGGGGGGGGGGGAGAATAAATGGGCTGAAGCCTTCCCCCTCTCAAAATTATTTAATTTTATTGTTTTTTATTGTTTTCATTTATTTTTTAAACATGTCGGCACCGGAAATTTGTAATAGTACACTTGTAATAAACCGCAACGTAACTATAATTTGCCAAGCAGAAGTGAACGTACAACGAGTCGATAACGTGATGCCGCCTCTGACAACGTGTGGCGCTGTTACTGTGAGCGGTTTTCATGCCGGCGCGACCAGCTTTGATGCAGCCGCTATTGTTACTGCTATGCTGAAACTACGAGCCGATTGTTCATACGCGGCGACCCGCGGCTTAGCAGGTCAGCAGCGCCACCGAGTGGAATGTTATGAACAACAATAGTGTCAATTCTACAGGTAGAATCTCTTGTTAAGTAAACTGTAAAGACCTTTCGCTCTGGGTAGTAACATAGAAGATGCTTAATTATTTTATGAACTGATTATATACACACTCCATTTCCACCACATTGCAACTGTTCCAATTCCAAATTAATGCGAGCCTACTAATTTTAATTCTTGTGCAACTGATTTCGTAGTGTAATTGGTATAATTATAAGAAGTGTAAAATGAGCTATAGATTAATAAATTCAATAGGCTTTACTTTTAAAAAATTAATCCCCCCACCACCACCCCAGAACCAAATCCTGCCTGCACCACTGGGTGTGCAGATACTTTTGACAGTGAAAATTCAAGTAATATATACCATGTATCCATTACCATGCAGGAACTAATAATGCTAAAACTTGAATCTGGATCTACCAGCATATTCCTGGCAAGTAAATCATTGAGAAAAGACACTTCCACACCTCACTTTGAATATTTTGAGGGTACTTTTCAATTTTTATTTTTTTTAGTTTAGCGCCAATACCTACATGGCAAAGTAGTACTGGAGAAGGGTACTCATACAGAATAATAATACAAATTTTTATTTATTATGTGGGTTAATAACAACATCAGCTAACAGCCTTTTTACAAAGTTTACTTTACCTACATTCCAATATGAAAGATAAACAAATACTGCTTTATTTGACAACGATGTGTAGGAAGTAAACCAACGTAAACACTGCTGCAAAATGTAACAATACAATTTTTAGATTATTTTGCACAGGACACAGGACATATTCAGTTTCCAAAATAATACTGACACGCTTAAATCAAATTGTAATTACGCCAAATGAAGATGGGTAAAAATTTGGAACGGATCATGGCTGAATGAAACATGGTATAAAAGTGACTGGTTGCTGACATTATTAAAATAATAAATAAAATAATAAAAATTAAGTTATTCCTTTGGCTAGACAATATAATGCCCAATGTTATAACATTTATTTACTTAACACTTATTTCTTACCCTCACTTTATTCACCATTTTACATAACATCCTTTCAGTAACACTTTCTATCAAATGCATTACTTTATTACTTATTTGTGATCCCTGTTCACTGAATAAAGAAGCATAAGTGTTAAAATTATATCTTGAAAATATTCTACTGTCACATCAGTGTACATCTTTTGTAACATCTTTCGCACTGATGTTCACATTTTCGTGTGACAAAATTTTTTCGTGTTTCTGCTGTTTCACACTATTTGCTTGTACATCCATTCAATGAGAACTTCTTATAGTCTGCAGTACTTCGTGGGCAGAAGCAACAGCATTGCAATAAAATGATACAAGATTTATTATGTAAATAAAATATGACAACGACAACAACTCAAGCTGTATCCATTATGTTACGATCGTTATCATGGACAGGTACAGTCTAATGGGTCATTTGAAACATATTTTCGAACTGTAGAGCACCATAACCCCAAGACCAGTTAGCCATAAAAGGTAGCATTGAGCAGAAAACAGATGTAAATTTTACCAAACATGTATCTAGACGTAATCAGCAGTTTGAAAATTAGGCTGTCCGTTGTAAACACTCAGGTAACGGCGCTATTTCCTCGTTTTCTGGATTCTCCTTTGGAAGAATCAGCTAGCATTTTTTACACTACCACGGTCTCAGAAGTCTGCTTCGAGTAAATAATAAATTTTGACTGTCAAGATTTTTGAAGCGCTTACTGACTTACGGAGAAACGGGATATGCAAATATGCTTGACTGCACCGAGGTTTAAACCAGTGCCACCCAGATTGCGAGTTCACAGCCTCACCGTTGTGCTGCCTTATACTGCAATGTTTTTGAAATAAGAACTAATGACAGGTTACTTTAGGCAATGGTGATGTCTGTAGCTCAAACCTTCCATGCTCTGAATAACTAAGAGAACAGTGATTTTTCTCAATGCAAGCTGTTAAATACAATATTTTGGACCACTAAGATATAGAAAACTTATTTCAGTCCATTAGACTGATGCTTACGTTACATAGTTTATTTTTAACACCATATTTATTTTAACGATTACTATAATTTTCTTTTAATCGCCTATCGTAGACACCAGGTGTAGTATATCTTTATCAGAACAACGCTCTTACACATACAATGTAACTATGCTAAAATTGACATGTGAGCTTATCGTACTATAATGGCTAAGGAATTGTAAATACCATATGCGAAATAAGCTTCATTCTGATTTAAAATATTATAAAAATGATTCAAAGTAGCAGACAGTTACTTTCAGTAATTTACAAAGACTTAAAAAAACCATAGAACGTAGGTAGTGTGTGTAAGTGAATTTCAAAAGCACAACTGACACAAAATAAATATATCTCATATATATAAATTGTCAGCAATGGTAGCTAGGGTTTTGTTCAGAATCCTGTGTAATGATTACCATGTTTATTAGTGCAAATGTAAGATCTACCAAGTGCACCAAAAGTTGAGTATAAAGAAAATATTCGATAAATAAATAACAAACAACAGGTACTTACAAATCCTATTGTAACCCTTAACTCACGAGATGATTGTTTTGTAACGTATCCTACGAGGTGCGGGCTCTGGGACCCCTACGTTGAAATCATGGTTGAAGGAGTAAATCATTTGAAAATTTCAGTTTAACTTACATAATATTTATTTTTACTATTATTTAAGTGTTGTTTAAAAACTCCTCGTTAATTATATTGCATTACATGAAGCCTGTAGTAATTTACTTTTTCTGACACAAAATCGCGTTACTTTGTTTCTTAAAATGGCAGTTACAAAGGGAATTTTAGAAAAGTGAATGGGGTTTTTTGAAATATTATAGTGCCTATGGAACACGTAAATTTTCACATCAGTCTATATTTCAGAGTTTAAACATGTACAGTGGATAGGTACAAACAGTAAGTCTGCATAACAGACACTCAGTATTGGAATATACGTTTTCCAATTAGAATTACAGTACTATCAAACAACACTTTAGGTATAACATTTAAATACTGAGAAAATGAGTTTTCTGAAAATTTTACTTTCATCTGAAAACACTATGTTTTACATTTTACGCGCACTTTTTTGGAGCACTCAAGAATCTTGCACATTTTACAAAGAAAGCTCTTAACATGACTGCTTATAACGCATATTTCGCACTTACTGGTGTTATTAACCCCACAGTACTGGACGAACTGAAGAGGGAGTTAAATCTTCTTTTATGGTCTAACAGGTGATTGAAGAACGTCAGCAACGAAAATTAACTGGCTTGCGCAACGTCTACCCCATTAGTAACAACGACAAAGAACATATCTTATGCGATCAGTTTTCCTTTGCCAACCGGGTGGTTAATTTGACTAAAACAGAATTTATCCAACAACAAAATTCCCTTCTTTATAAAGGTTTAAGCATAACTTTCAATCCAAATTGAGAAAACAAAGAATAACTGACCGGGCTATTGATGACGATACCAAGATCAAAATAGCGTATAAATCTAGTATTGTGATAGAAAAGTTTATTAAAGCACCAAAGTTTAACAATTAACATTTAACCTTGAAATGAATTAATTCTAAACTTAATGAACACGATGACTTGGTGATAGGGGCGGACAAGGGCTGCACAGCTGTCGTCATTTACAGAGCAGATTATATAGCAAAAACAGAAAATTTTTTCACGACAATGGGATTATACCCATGAATGTAGACCCAACCCCTGTATTTAATAGAGAGATACGTGAGTGTGCTCATGCCTGTTCCAACATTGTCACTCCAAGTAATCAGCAAAAGTTAAAAGTAATGAACCTAGAAACCCATCCCTCTGAGTTCAAATCACAACCCATAAACCTGACTTTGGTATACGCCGATTGTGAACTGTATCGGATATCCTGATGAACCATCAGCAAAATTTGTGCTGCAAATGCTGAAACAATTTTACGTTTCTCATAACAACTTCTCAATCCCGAATAGGGGGTTATCATCGGCAGGCTTTCAGATAAAACATTCCCACCTACTTCCACCCTAGTCTCCCTAGATGTGAAAAATATGTACACTAATGTACTAGTGCAGAAAACGCTTGACATCATTGCTGATAGTCTGACAGATAGAAGTTCTCTTATTGAAGACGAGAGCGATGAACTTCTAGCCATCCTTCGGATCATTACCTCGTATAACAATTTTTCATTCAATAATAGAATATCTAAGCAACAAGATGGCCTGGCCATGGGAAATTGTTTAGCTGATTGTCTGGATGACATTTTTGTCAATAACTTAGCATGGGTCCCCACTCAGTTAAAATTTATATTCTACTGAAGATATGTTGACGACAACTTTATAATTTTTGATGGGTTGCCGACAATATTCCCACACTCACTGAACAATTCAGTGCTTTACATCCCAGAATAAGTTTCACATGCGAGATAATGGCACCCGATGGGTCGCTAAACTAACTTGATCTCCATCTGAAATTGATGAACGGACGTATTGTTTACAATAAATTTCGCAAGCCATCCACTAGTGATGCCATCATACACGCTTGTTCTTTTCTCCCTGTCTTACACAAGTATTCCATTTTTACCTCCATGATTCATAGAGCACTAGACACACCCCTTTCTACAGTCCACATGCTGCAAGAGATAATCAATCTGAAATCCATCGCAAAGACTAATGGTTACGCACCTATCCTAATTAGACAAATTGTTACATTTGGCACCAGCAAAATTATCCCGCCCAACTGACACCCAAACCTCTTAGTCTGATCCACTATATGTCACATTACCATTTTATGGTCCTGTCTCTTACAAACTAGCAAATCTACTCAAAGGCAGCGGCGTCAGAATTTCCTTCTCCACTCACGACCGCCTTCAGCATCAGATCATCTACAATGAAAGACCAAATAGTGATTACTTTGCAACAGGGGTATATAAACTCACTTGTGTACAGTGCCCTCGTGGCTATATAGGACAAACAGGCCGATTTGTTAGAACCAGGTTCCAGGAGCACCTATTACCAAACAAGGTTCTACAAAAAAACAAATCATCATTTGCTGAACACCTCAAAGCGTCCGGTCACAGTGAACCTACAATCATTGCACTCTAGATCTTGCACAGAGCCCCCACGGGAAGAAAGCTTAACCTTCTCGACGAATTTGAAATTACGAAATTTCTTAAATCATCAGACCATCTCAGCCTCAATGACCAACTGACAAGTAAAAATCAGTACTATTATGACATAATGATGTCATCTTTACTATATGTTACCTAATCTTCTTATTGCAAGTCGTAACTCCCGACTCCCCATATCCCTCAATAACCCCTCTCCTTCGCCACTAAATTGTCGTCTTAGCTTGAGCTTGATTCAGTAACATAACCACGACGCGCCTGCAGCAGGGTACTTGATGCCCTTAGAAGTTTATGTAAGACGGGTAGCTTTCTGAAAGTCCCACATTTGATACAGTTAATTAGCAGAGTTTGAGAACATGTTCCCCAATGAATAAACTTTACACAAGGTAAATAAAGCTTTTTGTTGTTGTGGTATTTAGTCCGAATACTGGTTTGAGAGAAACCTCCATACTTTAATTCCCTCTCCCGCCCCCCCCTTCCCCTCCCACAAACACACGTCACCCACGCCCAATTCCGTCTAATATTACACTGACGATTCACTAATATCTCTGAATGTTCTCTATCAATCGAAACCTCCAAAGTCCACGTGTGTCACAATATTTTTTCCACAATTCGACTCAGTATTTGCCATTACTGTCACAATCTGCCCTTATATTCTTAGGCATTTTATAGCACCTCATTTAAAAAACTTCTAGCCCCATTCTATCCAAGCAATGTACACTGATCAAACCAATTAGTGGAGCAGGTGAGGTATCATACACAATATTAATCTGGGAATTATTTTACTCAGATATTGGTTACAATTGGAGTTTGGTGTGCTATAGTATGATTTTTTTCCTATCTCAACTCTTCTCCTGATTCTCGTTTCCCTCTGATTTGGTGTGCCATCATCTCGGACGACCAGTACAGTTGCACCCTGTGTGACGCGGACAGTATGAGGTTACCTATAAGCTCTTGAAGGATATTTTGCTCGGAAAACGTTGCAGGAGGTGCTGGTATGGTTATAATACGTCTTCCAAGTGCTACCCAAACATTCTGAAACGTGTTTAAGTCCTGTGAACAAGCTGGTCAGTCCGTTTATTCTGATCCCTTAGCTTCAAGCATGTTATCCACCAGTATAGCTCTGTGGGGACGAGAGTTAGCGTCCACCAAAAGGTACCAATATCTAATGGCACCAGCGTAGGGCGCAACAAAATATCGACGGATCTGGTCTCTACACCTCTCAGTAATCAAAGCGCCATTCCGAACGACATAGAGGTATGTACGTCCGCCAATACTGACTCGTGCCACACCATTCGTCCGCAACTATGATAGGGTATGTTTCCTGCACATAAGCAAGATTGTTCCGAGTTCCAAGTTCGCTCCAGATGATGGAACGACGATTGTTCGGCTGAACACAAACTGTTGAGTCATCTGTGAACAGAACCTGTAGCCATTCTTGATGGCCAGTCTTGATTTTCCTCTACCCACTTTCTGGGGCCAAAGGGTATCGTACTTTTAATGGGACACACACACATACCATAAGCCTTCGTGTCTGGAGAACAGATTCCGGAAGTCGATTTAGGACTGTTTTTGTTGAAATAGTGCGTCCTGTTGCTGCCTGGAGGGTGCATTTCAGCTGAGTTGCATTGAGCCTCCTGTATCGACGGGCTGTTAATCGGGGAAAACGGCCATCTCTTGCTGATGTTATCCGTGAAAGACCTTGCCCTAGTCTTCATGTTGTCTGAAATAGCATCCAGATTATGGAAATTACACTTTGGAACACTTCAATAGTTGCAGCCACCTCCCTCTGTGTCTGTCCCGCTTCCAACCTTCCTGCGGCTCCCCACACCATTGTTCCGGTAAGTCTGTTGTTGCTTTGCACTACCTGCTCACTACACTATCTGAACCCAACTGCTTGTGTAATTCCTTCGGTAGAGTAAATACAAATCAATATCAACTCCCTCTACCGCAACTTTCTGTTATTACCACTATCTCCGTAGCAACTACTGAAAGACAACAAACCACTTTAATGCATTCCGCTGAGACAGTACTTCAGAACCTAGATATTTCAATTGATCTCCTGATTGTTTTGACCTGTGTATCTTCCAGAGTTCAGTTCTGTCGAAGGCTACTCTCCAGCCGGCCGTGGTGGCCGAGGGGACTGAGGCGCTTCAGCCACGGTCTGCACGGCCACTACGGTCGGGGGTTCGAATCCCCCCTCGGGCATGGATATTTGTGCCGTCCTTAGTTGTAGGTAGTTCATAAGTAGTTTGTAAGTTTAGGGACTGATGACCCCGTAGTTAAGTCCCATAAGCTTAACAAACATTTGAACAGTTTTTTTGCTACTCTCCAGACCAATGTTTTCTGAAAAGACTTTCTAATGCTGACGTACATATTCTAAGTTAGCAAATAGCACTTTTGACAAAACTTTTTTCTTGTTATTTCTATCATACATTTTATAACCACGTTATTTTAGTCATCACAATTGTTTTATTGCACAATTTTATTGTGAATAAAATCAGTCTAGCTCACACAAATATTAAAATATTAGACATTGATTAGATCATCACGAGATCGTTTCACTGGAATATACAGGGTGTTACAAAAAGGTACGGCCAAACTTTCAGGAAACATTCCTCACACACATAGAAAGAAAATATGTTATGTGGACATGTGTTCGGAAACACTTAATTTCATTTTAGTATTTCGCTTACTGGAGCACGTTATCATGATTTCATACGGGATACTCTAAATGTGCTGCTAGAACATGTGCCTTTACAAGTACAACACATGTGTTTCATTCACAATGGAGCTCCTTGCACATTTCAGTCGACTTGTTCGTACTATTCTCAACAACAAATTCGGTGACCGATGGATTGGTAGAGGCGGACCAATTCCATGGCCTCCACGCTCTCCTGACCTCAACCCTCTTGATTTTCATTTATGGGGGCATTTGAAAGCTCTTGTCTACGCAATCCCGGTACCAAATGTAGAGACTCTTCGTGCTCGTATTGTGGACGGCTGTGATACAATACGCCATTCTCCAGGGCTGCATCAGCGCATCAGGGATTCCATGCGACGGAGGGTGGATGCATGTATCCTCGCTAACTGAGGATATTTTGAACATTTCCTGTAACAAAGTGTTTGAAGTCACTTTGGTACGTTCTGTTGCTGTGTGTTTCCATTCCATGATTAATGTGATTTGAAGAGAAGTAATAAAATGAGCTCTAACATGGAAATTAAGCGTTTCCGGACGCATGTCCACATAACATATTTTCTTTCTTTGTGTGTGAGGAATGTTTCCTGATTGTTTGACCGTCCCTTTTTGTAACACCCTATATATATATTATATCCCTCGAGGGAAACAGGTACAACATGAATTTTATCATATACTATTTACTGTATTTTGAACCCAAAAGCACACCTCATTTTGGTGCCGAGACGATGAGGACGCTGCGTGTGTTTGGAGACACATGTGGCGACTGCTAAACAGCGAAAGAGCGCGGCGAGTCATAATGTATAAGCCGCGCCCATCGCCTGTAGCATTAGCATAGCCTATCGGGAAGTGATGGGGTTTGTTCTATTGTAGTTACGTACTTATAAATATAATTGATGACCCTTATGGGTAGAAATATGATATAAATGACATTTTATAATCCATAAAATATAGTAGAGCTAACAGAACTGCTAGAGTGTTCTCTTGTTTTCAATTATTTTTTTCCCTTAATAACAAGATTTATCATCAGAATGATGGATTGGCAATGAGGAAATACTTAGCAAGAACCTTAGTGGACACATTTGTTAACTATATTGAGGTCAGATTTTTAAAGATAATCCTGAAATTTCTAAAATCATTATATGTTGTAAATTGTCGTAGCTGTGTTGGGAAAATTCCAGAGCTCCAAGCGCTGATAGAAAGTACTGAGGCACAAATCGTTATAGGTTCTGAAAGCTGGCTGACGCCTGAGATAAACTCGGCCGAAATTTTTTCAAAGGGCCAAATGGTCTTCAGAAAGGATAGAACAAATAAAACAGGGGGTGGCGTGTTTATTGCTGTTACAAACGGTTTATCCTGCAACGAAATTGAGGCAAATACTTCCTGTGAATTGGTCTGGGTAGAGGTTATACCTGACCACCGAAATAAATTAATAATTGGATCTTTTTATCGGCCCCCTGACTCAGACGATGCGGTTGCAGAAATGTTCAAAGAAAGCTTGAATCATATTTCAAATAGGTATCCGAAGCATACTGTTATAATCGGTGGCGACTTTAATTTACCCTCGATATGTTGGCATAATTACGTATTCAAATCCGGGGGCAAATATAAAACATCGTCCGAACTAGTTCTGAATGCTTTTTCTGAGAACTACTTCGAACAGTTAGTTCATGAACCCACTAGAATAGTACGTGGTTGCGAAAATACTCTTGATCTCCTAGCAACAAATAATCCCGAGATAGTAAAGAGCATCAAAACAGATACAGGGATTAGCGAACATCGAGTTGTAGTAGCGAGACTGAATATCGAAATTCCCAAATGCACCAAAAATAAACGAAAAATATATCTATTCAATAAAGCAGTTAAAAATTCGCTTCACGCTTTCCTGAGTGATAGTCTCCAGTCCTTCAAAACTAAAAATGCGAGTGTAGATCAGTTGTGGCTTACATTCAAAGACATAATATCAGTAGCAATCGAGAGATTTATACCAAATAAATTAATAAAAGAGGGGGCTGACCCCCGTGGTACACAAAACAGGTCAGATCACTGTTGCAGAAACAAAGAAAAACGCATGCAAAATTTAAAAAGACACAGAATCCGCAAGACTGGCAATCTTTTACTGAAACTCGCAACCTAGCGCGGACTTCAATGCGAGAATCTTATAGTTGTTTCCACAACGAAATCCTGTCTCGTAATCTTGCAGAAAATCCAAAGAAATTCTTGTCATATGTGAAGTACACTAGCGGCAAAACACAAACAATACCTTCACTACGCGATAGCAATGGTAATACTACCGACGACAGTACTGCTAAGGCAGAATTACTAAACACAGCTTTCCGAAATTCTTTCACCAAAGAAGACGAAGTGAACACTCCAGTATTCAATCCAAGAACAGCTGCCAGCATGCGAAACTTAGAAGTAGATGTTCCTGGAGTAGTAAAACAACTTAAGTCACTAAACAAAAATAAATCTTCCGGGCCAGATTGTATACCAACTAGATTCCTCTCAGAGTATGCTGATGAAATAGCTACGTACTTAGCTATAATTTACAACCGATCACTCAGCGAAAGATCCGTACCCAAAGACTGGAAAGTTGCCCAAATTACTCCAATATTCAAGAAAGGCAATAGGAGTGATCCCCAAAATTACAGGCCTATCTCATTGACGTCGATTTGCAGTAGGATTTTGGAACATATACTTTGTTCGAATATTATGTACTACCTCGAAGAGAACAACCTATTAACCAATAGTCAGCACGGATTCAGAAAGTATCGCTCTTGCGAAACACAGCTTGCCCTTTATTCACATGAAGTGTTAAGTGCCATCGACAAGGAATCTCAAATCGATTCCATATTTCTGGATTTCCGGAAGGCTTTTGATACTGTACCCCACAAGCGGCTTCTAATGAAATTGCGTGCTTATGGAATATCTCCCCAATTGTGCGATTGGATTCACGATTTCCTATCAGAAAGGACACAGTTCGTTGTAATTGACGGTAAGTCATCGAGTAAAACAGAAGTGATATCTGGCGTTCCACAGGGAAACGTTATTGGTCCCCTACTCTTCCTCGTGTTTATAAACGATTTAGGAGATAATCTGAATAGCTCCCTTAGACTGTTCGCGGATGATGCTGTCGTTTATCGGTTAGTGAAGTCAACAGAGGATCAAAAGCAACTGCAAAGCGATTTAGACAAAATTTCTACTTGGTGCGAAAATTGGCAATTGACACTAAATAAAGAAAAGTGTGAAGTAATACACATGACTACTAAAAGAAATCCGCTGAACTTCAATTACGCGATAAATCAGTCAAACCTTAAGGTCGTAAATTCTACCAAATACCTAGGAGTTACAATTACGAACAACTTTGACTGGAGAGAACACATAGAAAATATTGTGGGGAAGGCGAACCAAAGGTTACGTTTCATTGGCAGAACGCTTAGACGATGCACCAGCTCCACCAAAGAGACTGCCTACATCACACTTGTGCGTCCTTTCTTGGAGTACTGTTGCCCCTTGTGGGACCCTCACCAGGTGGGACTGACGGAAGATATTGAGAAGGTTCAGAGAAGGGCAGCTCGTTTTGTTTTATCACGTTACGGGGGGGGGGGGGGGGGGAGCGTCACGGAAATGTTTCAAGAATGGGGGTGGAAATCATTAAAAGAAAGACGTTATTCACTGCGGCGTGATCTGTTTGCAAAGTTTCAATCACCGACTTTTAGTTCTGAATGTGAAAATATTTTGCTAGCACCCACCTACTTAGGGAGACATGACCATCCCAATAAAATAAGAGAAATCAGATCGAAAACGGAACGATTTAGGTGTTCTTTCTTCCCGCGCGCTATTAGAGAATGGAACGGTAGAGAAACGTTATGAAGGTGGTTAATGAACCCTCTGCCAGGCACTTAAATGTGATTTGCAGAGTATCGATGTAGATGTAGATGTAGATGTAGATGTAGATGTAGATGTAGAGCTAAGGGGATGATATGCTATTGCTTTACAGAGGTTCAAAAGAAGAAATTGGCACTCTAGCTGCGACGTTAGACAACATTCATCCAAAATTATTATTCACTGTATTTCATGAAACTGAAAAAAGAAACAGTTGACCACACTATCTGTAACAAAGATGGCAAACATTCTTTGTTGTATAGAGGAAACCAACTACAACAGATTCTACAATCAGTGTCACTTCTTGTCATCCGTGGAAATATAAAAGCGCTTTCTTTTTTTCAATGATCCATAGATTGTTAAAATTGCCATTAAATACTGATGAAATTCGAAACGAATTTGATGTTATGAAAGAAATAACGAAAGTTAACGACTTCAATACAAGACATGATGATGTTTTGTTCAGTAAGCTAAAACATAAATCTTCAAAATCTTCGGTTGTAGCTACCAACCAAACGTGTTCTCTCAGTATAGGAAAGAAATATTCCATGATTTGACTAGCGTCGTAACTTAAGGGTGAATAAGACCAGTGACTAAGACCTATATTACCTCACTCATGTCTGTCCTGTTACACTGAGCAGAGTGTAGCCTCGTGGTGAAATAAACAACATAATAGCACAACGACGCCATTTGGAACCTGTTCATAAGGAAAAATACTCCACCGCCTTGTAGGAGACCAGGCACGGACCGATTTCGCAGTAGCCTTATATGTGCCACAAAGTGTCATTTCTAGGATTTGGAGACGATTCCGAGACACAGAGGATGTTCGTGATAAGCCAGTACGAAGTCCAAAAGAAAATGTTCCAATGTTTGTACAGCTTATGGGCCTTAACTACGGGGTCATCAGTCCCTAAACTTACAAACTACTTGTGAATTAACTTATAATAAAGACAAAACAAACATCCATGCCCGAGGGAGGATTCGAACCTCCGACGCGGGAGGCCGCGCGAGCCGCGCCCATTAGAAAGTCCACCGAGAGTAAATCACCTCAGAGCCGGACCGATAACTGACCTTATCTGCCCGACGAAAGACATACTTATCCGCACTACAATCGTCTGCAGATCTTACAGCTGACTTAGGGGTTGCAGTATCCTGTCAAACTGTATAACGAAGGCTCCGATGTTCAGTGGTTTGCGTCCTGTTCAGTCCAGCACAGAGGTGGCGCTGTTGATTGTGAAGTCGACAACTTCGAAACTGGAACGTGAATGATTGGAGGAATGTGCTCATCAGGGATGAATCCCGTCTCAATTTAGAGAATGATTCCCGTCGCTCATTAATCTGGAGAGAATCTGGTAGCCGATACGACCACAGGAACATCGTAGAAAAGAATTAGTATGGTCGTTGTATTGGTGCCTCATGATGTGGGGAGTCATCTTCCTTGGTCGTCGAGAGAACTCTGTTACCGCTCAGAGATATAGGGATGAGGTAATGCTACCACATGTTCGCTTCCTCAGAGGTGTAGTTGGTCCATAATACCTCTTTATGGAAGAGAAAACCCGTCCATATCGGGTTACTCTGGTGGACGAATTTCTTGAAGAGGAAGATTTTCACGCAATGGACTGGCCATCGATGAATGCGGATATGAAACCTAGAGAACATGCCGGCGATGCATTAGGGACTAGGGAGGCGAATTACTAAGTGCAGCCTCCATCAAGGACTCTCCAAGACCTGCGCGTTGCCGTTTCGGAGGAATTGGATCGATTGCCAAGAGAACTCTTAGACCATCTGACAGAGAACATACCACATTGCTGCGAAGAACGTGCGGCCGTTAGGGGTCATCACACATTCTATTAACAGCTTCATTCGTTTAAATGAAAATTGTAAGTTTCATTAGTGTTCCTATGAGTTGTAGGCTATCTATTAGGACCTTTCTGACTCTGTCGTTTGGACTACTTGCATGACAGTTGGTGTGTGATTAATCTTCAGTTTGTTCAGCTTTCCTTTCGAAATTCTGTTAAGGAGGTATTTCCTCGTTTAAATTTTGGACACTAAAGTACATACCGCTTTCCAACTACTTTGACACATTTGCCAGCATAATAATCTCACGAAGGAACCACTAAGTTTATATGTCTTCTACATGTGCTGATTAGTCGGTTCTCATATTTCTCCTGGATTTCTCTCGAAATTTTCTCATCGTATGCATTTACTAATATTGTGGGTAGGCTATAACGCTTATGCTCTTCCCACCGCCTACATTCCTTTAATGCGACTGTGCTCTTATTATTAATATCTGGTTTCTGTATAAATCGCATCAGGTACACTTACCAAAAAAATTGTTGCTTCACCACAATTCTAGGAAATCTTGGCCCTTCACATACAAATGGAATAGAGATATTCAAAAACAAAATTTCATTTCTCTTATTCCTCATTAAAACAGTGACTGATAGGGTGTACGACAACAACCTAGACATTGTGAATTTGTGTTCCAGATTGCAGCATACAACAGTACCGCTAATACTCGGTCGGGCGTCCTCTTGCTCTGATGAATTCGTCGTGGAGTCGTGGGGGCTCGTTCACGGTTTTGGGCAATCTTCTCCTCTGAGTATGATTGCTTCTTCCGCGAAAGTTTTCGATAGTGTAGATATAGGGCTTCTGATATATTTGGCACTGTCATGCTCTCGCTTTCTATATTGCGCCAATATTTTTGCTGGGTACGGAGAAGTATCTGGAGAGAGAAGCAATTGGAGTTCTGCCGGCGGACAGAGCAACGGCAGTCCAAATTGGAGGGGCTGCTGAACGCTTGGATAGACACGTCCGGTCGCCTCATGTCTCTTCCCGGGGTGTGTTCCATCTGACGCCAACTTTGTGCCATCCCGGAGAGACGGCATGGCGTCGGGATTCCGGAAGCCGGAGAGTCCTGTTTGGAGGCGGTGAGGGCTTCCTCACACAATCAACAACTTAAATTGGCTTTCATGCCGTAGGGTGGGCGCTCCTTCTGTCCTTATTTGGATGACAAACGACACTCAGATTTGCTCGAATATCCGTGTACCCTTGGGTGGCATGAAGTTGCAACCCATTAAGGCCCAAAGTTGCACTAACGCAACATTTTATTCGTATTTTTTTAATATTAAATTAGTTGCACAAATTTTGAATCTCTTTGTCACAACATTAAGAGAACATCTGGAAAAACTAGTCGAGGCATTTTAATTACATCACTGACCATAATGTTGGCCACCATGAATTTTCGAACTTCCAGGTAAAAATATGTGTTTCATTGCGAAAGTTTTCATTTTCATTCCCATTTAACATGTCACGATATTTAAACGAATTTTATGCAGTGAACTTCTTTCAAACTTATGTTATCGTACTACATTGCTGTTTAGAGACCTCAGATTGAATTCAAGCTATATATTTGCTATTTACAATAATGTTGCGTTTACGCAACTTTGGGACTACCATGTATATACTTTGTGAAACATGGCTGCTTCATTCTACCTCACTAATATATCGATATTCCATTGTTGCACAAACAGACTGTAAGCCTTTGTTCGGAAGATATTCATTCAGTTTGACCGCGGTGGAGTAGCCGAGCGGTCTAAAGCGTCTCGCTGCAGAGCGCGCGGTTGCTCGCCGTGGAGGTTCGAGTCCTCCCTGGGACATGGGTGTGTGTGTTTCTTCTTAGGTTAGTTTACCTAGGTTTAAGTAGTTTGTAAGCTACGGACTGATGACCAAGCAGTTTGGTCCGATAGATTTACAAAAATTCTAACATTCATTTTGGTTGCAGTATCAGTGTGTTTGCACATGGAACAATAACTCTGGTCATATATTTGCTGGTAATGGGAACTCAGTTTATTCAAGTTTTGCATTTTATTTACTTTTGCGTATTACGAATTGAATCATACTTTACCACAGCTCTACTGAAAATGAATTCAAACAGCACATACAGGAATTTTTTGCTTGTGTAGTAATGTCTGTTTATTATACGAATCCCCTGTCTGCTGCGGAACTTTTGGTCATATTGAATGAAGATGAATTTGAGGTTGCAGACAGCATCGCTTGCACGTATATTCCACCAGACGTTGATGAGATCACAGATGAAGAAGACAATTACACTGTGACAGTAATTAAAAACAATGGCACCATCCAGCCATTAGAAAATGCAAAAAGATACAGCGGGGAAGAAAATTATTTCTCTGCCTCAATCCAGGGTAATGGCTGAGTACAATCAACATATGGGTGGTGTTGATTTACATGAAAATGCAATCGCCAATTACAGAATTTGAATAAGAGGTAAGAAATGGTGGTGACCTCTCTTTACCAACTTGATAGACAATGTAATTATAAATTCATGGAAAATTTACAATCTTGCAAATGAAAAGAATATGTCTGAGCTTGAATTGCGATCGTACTTATGCATTACCCTAATGAAATCAGAAGATACTGCCACTCAGAATGAAGGGAACAGAATCTGCAAATCCTCAGGACACAGGAAAATGCACTTACGGATGCCCCTCCAAATGCTCCCTTCCGAAAGAAATACGCTGTGGTGTTGTATGCCACATAATAATAGAGGAGGAAAACAAAGCAAGAAAATGATGTTGGTTATGTAAAAGTACAATTTACAAACGCAAAAAGTGTAATGTGCATCTCCATTCAAACTGTTTTCGAAAATTTCATAAGAGTGCGTAATAGGACGCCTTATTGTCCCAAAGTTGCGTAAACGCAACATTTTGCTGTACTTTAATTACAACTAGAATATTTCTTTTTTGTATATTTATGACTAGATTAATGTATTGTACAATTAGATCATATAAACATTATCTTCAATTTTTTTATTATTTTAATGCTTGGTCCTTAATGGGATAACTGTTTGTTGGTGGTCGTCATCCCCCACACTATGTTGTCATTTCTCATTTGTGGAGTTGTTACTTATTGTTAATTGAGTGTTCCCCCTCCAGTTAATGCTATCCGTTTTAATGTCTTTTCTTCTGAAGGCATTAGTCTGTTTTGTATCCTCTCGTATCGTGCTGTTATACAGAGTTAGGGGTAAATTCAATGTTACAGCTTTATGTGATTATTAATGCTCTTCAGTTTTAATGGTATTTTGTTTGTATCCTCTCGTGCCGTTGCTGCTATTCAGCCTGCGGGAGTAATTTGCGAGTAGCGGACTTTCTCTGTGATTTTAGTGCGGATTTGATTAGTGAGAATTCCTGTTGTCTGGTTTGTTAACTCCCGTGTCGATGTAGCTTTTCGGCACTCGAGAGTGATCTCGGAGTAGCAAATTTTTCAGTATTGTTGTCGAGAGTGATCTCGGAGTAGCAAATTTTTCAGTATTGTTGTTTAATTAGTGTTAATTTTCGTCAGTCTTGTTTAGTGCCCTCTTGATTCGTTGCTGCTCTTCAGCCATCTGGAGTAACTTAAAACGGCAATGTTTTCAGTGAAATATAATTGACCACGCTTCGTTTTGGCTTCGTTTATTACCATCGTTATCGTCCGCTAATAGGAAGAATATTGTGTCAATATAATCATTCTCCAGTCTCTCTTTGCGGTTGAAAATCTGCTCCTTTTGCCTGGTTCATTTGCGTGCCGGCTTCTTTTCGCATATTGAAGGACGTTCGATGTTGCGATCTTCCTATCGGTACTCACCAATAAGAATTGGGCAATGCATAACTCACGATAGTGAAAGGTTTATGGCTCGTTGTCTCTGTTCATAGGGGCGAGTTATGTATGCCAGCTTCTATGCCCTAAGCCCTATCCAAACTGTTTAAATAAGATCAATAATTAATCTATAGTTTAGCCAGTCTATCAATCTGCATATCAAGACGTGAAAATATATTTAAATAAACATAAATTAAAGTTCTGAATAACCAACAAAATGGATTCTAAGATCATTTTTAGAAGAGATTTACTCACAAAGTAATATTTATATAAATGCAGTATATTACATTGCAGCGGTGGTCCTACTTTATACTTCGGTAAATAATGGAATATTTCCCCAACTATTGTTCATGAGAGCCACAATCACAGGCACTTGAGAGTAAAAGTTCCAAATTATCGCTCGTAAATTAATGAAGTCCATTGAATATTGCAGTTCCACATTAATCTGCAATTAATTACAGTATTTGTTATAAAACACAGTTTGTCATCACACGAGTACACGAGTCCAGACATGCCTGTCTCTTCAAATCACAAGTTCGTAACGCCGCTTCACACACCCCCAGAGTCACACAACCAACCACCACCGCGTCCAAGTTACGAGTTCTTTCTCAAGCGTCCGAAAGCGTGCTCTACCTGCTCCCAAAACTGTATATTCCGCACATCCTAGCGCCTCATCTTTAAAATAAAATTTCCCTTTCAAAATATCATACATTTGAATATCACAGAATTAAATGCTTTGTCCACCTCCCTACAAATGTTGTTTACATTTAACAAACAAATACATATTTAACAATACCAAAATCGGTTGAGACTGTAGCTCTTTGCTCAAATAGGTATTAAGCGTGGCGTCTCACTGTTCAAATATACTGCCGCCGTCGAAATAAAGTTACAGAATTAATTTTTAATTTGTTATGGCGTTTTATGCAAATATATTCAGTTCTTGTCCACAAAAACATATAATTGTTTATGTATAAATTGTCTGCTCCATATTTACTATTTTTGGTCGGCCATGAGATATTGAACTGGCACTCTACTACATATAACTGACGTTACTAAGAATAATATTAACTATAATGAAATATATAAATGTAATGCGCTTTGCTGGGTTATGTTTTATGTTTCTGTGGTGGAATCTATGTTCTAGCACAAGAATATTACTACCTCAACGAAAAGCAGAACAAGAGAGTAAAATAAAGTTTATTGAAAGAATGCGGAAATAACGTGGTGCGTCTTTTAAGATAGTGTGGTGCAAAGCTATCCATTTGCTTCTTAAAATGTTATTGAGAAGTACTACGTATCAATAATTGTAAATATAAGTCTTATTATTATTATTATTATTATTATTATTATAGTACTGAAATTAATCAGCTTCTTTATCTGTATTGAAATTGTAATTACGGCGTTTGATTCTCCCAAGTCTCCTGAATCCATTCATATAGTTATATTTGCCGTATGATCATTCCTTGATTTTATATGGATTTTTAGAATAATGTGGGTGGCTATATTGTATTTCCGACCTCGCTCTTCCAAGACCGCCATTTTCTGTTTCCGAAGAGATTAGGGTAGTGTTTCCCTAACGGTCTGTATTCCATTCAATGGGTCCAAAATGTTAACCGGCCGGTTGGGAAACCCAACAGCCTGACAAAACCCGCCTTTTACATGGAAACAATTGATTTCCCCTGTATCTGTTATGTCACAAAATGATGGGATTTCATACAGACACTGGTCCTATTAGTCCCAGTATTTTTCTAAGTGCCCCCATTCCTTTTACGCTGTTCCTACTGTTTGGTCACCGATACCACCTGACGATTTGGCAACGAGTCGTCCACCAGTTTTGGATCGAGCTCAGCGTCGGACTACATCGCCCCAGGACTAAATTTCACTGTCAGCTCTGGGTTGTGAAGAAGCTGGACTGGGGATTAGAACTGGAATGCCGGCGTGCTCATTATCGGTAGTTCTGCATCGAAGTGTTTGTAGTTATATTAAGTAATAGTGTACAGATTCCCGATGTGTTCATTGTATTCAAAATTCCAACTTAAACGTAATTGTTGGTCAATTTTCCTTGATCCTGTAACTAAGAATATCCTTAACTATTAAATTAATGTTGGCCAATTATACGGCGTTATTTTCAAACATTTTATCTTATACTGGGCTATGAGCTAAAGTCGCATTTTTATTTGTCATTCTAGCCTAAATTATGTGAGTTCTCTTAACACCTTAATTGTTGTTTGGAACCACTTATACTCTTATTCATTACAGTGTACGAATCCGAGGCGGATATTGTATCCAAGATTAGATATTAGGTACCTAGACTTAGCAGTTGTTGCTGTAACTATAATTCCTGAAACTTATCTCTAATTTCATTTGCAGATTTGGCTAAACTGTGTGAAATTATTTTAATAATTGTAATTTTTGTTTGAAGCATTGGTAGTGTCTGTTCAGTTGGAGCCAAACCATTGTGAGCTGGAAGTTGTAACTACCGGCTTATCAAGCTACCTGGCATTTGGCAAACTGTTACTTTCGTTCCGTGGATTTCTACATCTACATCTACATGGCTACTTTGAAAGTCATATAGAAGTGCCTGGCAGAGGGTTTATCGAACCACTTTCATGATATTTCTCTGTAGTTCCATTCTCTAATAGCTCGCGAGAAGAAAGAATACCGAAATGTTTTAGATCTGATTTCTCTTATTTTATTGTGGTGGTCATGTATCCCTATGTTGGTGGGTGCCAACAATATGTTCACATTCTGAAGAGAAAATTGGTGAAAGAAAATTCGCAAATACATCTCACCGCAGCTAATAACGGATTTCTTTTAATGATTTCCACTCCAAATCGTGCATGATTTCCGTGACACTCTCTCCCCTGTTCGCGATGATACAAAACGAGCTGCCCTTCTCTGAATTTTCTATAAGTCATCCGTCAGTCCAACCTGGTGTGGATTCCACAATGCGCAGTAGTATGCCAAATAGGATGCACAAGTCTAGTGCAGGTAGTTTCTTTAGTAGAACTGATGCATCGTCTAAGTGTTCTGCCAATGAAACGTAGTCTGGTTCGCGTTCCCTACAATATTTTCTTTGTGTTCTTTCCAATTTAAATTTTTCGTAACTGTTAGTCTACGGTAATTAGTGCAATGGACGGACTGTAGGTTTGACTGATTTATCGTGTAACTGAAATTTAACGGATTTCTTTCAGTGGTCATATGCATGACCTCACACATATAATTATTAAGGGTCACTGCCAATTTTTACACAGTGCTGATATCTAAATCATTTTACAGTTGCTTTTGATCTTTTGTTGAATTTATTAACCGATAAATGGCAGCATCAACAGCGAACAGTCTAAGAGAGCTACTCAGATTGTCTCCAAAATCGTTTATAAAAATAAGTAACAGTAGGAGCCCTATAACACTGTTAAAGGTTTCGTTTTATAAGTGCTGGTCTGCAGAGACAATACTTGCTATCATTGTCAAATTGCCAGTGTTTAACTTATGTTATCCTGATTTTTATATCCATTCTGAATAACAATTTATATTTTGGAGTTGAACATATTTTTATTTATTTTTAATTCAGCTTGATCAGTTTAGAAGTGGCATGTCAAAGATGTGTGTATATGTGATTCACTTTTAAAAGATTGTGACTGTGGTTAATAAATAATACACTAGATAAAAAATGGTTAATTGCAATGGCCAGTGTTCCACATTCCTTAAGATCCTATAATCCCGGAATTCGTTCATAGCAGTCACGGAATACTGTCCAGTAGATCATCAAGGGACTGTTCGTCCAGATTTTTCCACTGCTCAACATCGATTCGCCGTGAATCTCTCAGATTGGTTGGTGGGT
This sequence comes from Locusta migratoria, assembly GCA_026315105.1. Lineage (NCBI taxonomy): Eukaryota > Metazoa > Arthropoda > Insecta > Orthoptera > Acrididae > Locusta > Locusta migratoria. The sequence continues at coordinate 271,332,435 of CM048744.1, read as the reverse complement.
CGTCTACCCCTAAATCAGCCGTTGTCATTGTACCGCAGGCATGTTCAATAGGGTTTAAGTCTGTAGATCATGCAGACCATTCCAATCTTGCATTGTCGTTATCATGCAGGAACGCATTCACAAGATGCGAATGTTGAACGCAAGAATTTTCATTCGTTAATACCAATCGCTCACCTAAATGCTGCCGATATGATTGCACTATACATCAGAGGATTTCTTCCCTGTACGGTGTAGACATTTTATTGTTTTGTACGAACATCAGTCATCTACAGTGGCCCCATGCAATGACATCCAGAAAACATCCTTATTGCACTCGCTGGACGATGTGTTCAAATGTTCAAATGTTTGTAGAGCTTATGGGACTTAACTACGTGGTCATCAGTCCCTAAACCTACAAACTACTTATGAACTACCTAATACTAAGGACGGCACAAATATCTATGCCCGAGGGGGGAATCGAACCCCCAACCGTAGTGGCCGTGCAGACTGTGACTGGCGCGCCGCAGATCGCTCGGCCACCTCTGCCGGCGGGCGATGTGTCTTATTTTAAGGCTGATAATTGTGTGTCTGAAGGCATCTGTAATAGCACTTTATGTCAAATCTGACAAAGCCGTTCAGTATGCCGTTGAGTCTCTATGTATCGCGTTACATGGCGTCTAGGTATCAAAGATGTATCTCGCCACAGACGTCGAGAGTGAAGTCTAGTGGCATGCTTGGTTTGAATCGAAACACGAGGTTCTGTAGCTGCACGAAAAGTATTATTCAACAAGGTGGCGTTCCTTTTGCGACTGCTCCGAGTTGAAATCCGTTAATAGCAGTCACCAGCTGATGTGAAACTCTTTGAGCGGGCAGAGCGAGGCAAGTCAGCGACAGTTGCTGTATCTCTGTACAGCCGCGACGTCCAAAGAACGTCTGTACCTATACACACCAAGCTATGTTTGACTCAATGCCCAGGCGCATCAAGGCCATTATTACGGCCATAGGTGGCTATTCTGGGTACTGATTTCTCACGATCTATGCACGCAAATTGCGTGGAAATGTAATCACATGTCAGTTCTAGTATAATATATTTGTCCAATGAATACCCGTTTATCATCTGCATTTCTTCTTGATGTAGCAATTTTAACGGTCAGTAGTGTACATTGGTAAGATTCAAAGCTATGATGGAAAGAAGAGAAAGAGAAATGAGAGAACATTAAAATGGAGGCTGACCCGTCGTTAATATGTAAATTTTGTGTTTCCTCTTCGATTGTCGAGTGGTTTTGGATCACTAGGCAGTGTGTTCGAGTGTTGTATGGCTAAGATGGAGAAGGACACGGAGAAAGGTTTTGTGTTGTTCAAAGGTACAGCCAAGATGATAGATGTATCCGATCTGGTATTGCGGCTGTGTTTAACGTGAGAAGGCAAGTATTGGGGGCACTGGTGACTAAGAAACCGATGAAGTAAGCAAGCGTTTGAAATTCACGCCACTTATGTGGGCGCACCCAACCTAGCTGGATATAGGAAGCACAGATATGATCGTACAACTGTATATTGCACACCTAACGCAAGCATTCATCACTAGCTCCAGGCGTCTCAAATTTTCACAATTAGTGTCATGCTGGACAACATTACAGTAGTATAGATTTCGCAAGAGAAGTTTTTAGGCAAATATTTGTTTAACCTGGGTTGGAAATATTTTTCTAAATTTTTGGTTTACATATAGAGAGAGATTTTCTGCAATCTGCAACTGTTTGCTCTTCCCAGCTTATGTTCTTCATTCAAGATTATTTCAAGCTCTTTTATTGTTTTTTGATATGGAACTGGATACCATTGAGGAGCATTTGAGGGACTTTTTCACAGAAATACCGACTGATTAATTTTTGATAAGATATGAGAATGACTTGGGATTACTTTGGGGCTATCTTTATTGTTGAGTGAAAATATAATGTTACATACATTAGACAATTTTTTCTCAGAACATTAATACAACTAATGACGTTGTTTTATTGATAACTTTGCAGCATCAGTGTATGTGGTTACTTGTATCTTCTCATATCACTGCTACGGATTTGGGTCAATCCAAATGAAGTGGTACAAATAAAATTAAGTTTGTTGCTTGCCCATTTTTAAATATTTTAATTTTTTTATATGTGCTTGCCCTATATTTGATAAGTTCAAATCAGTTTTTTAAAGTAATTTATCTTGCACCTTTACTGAATGGCGGCCATTTTTATTTGACGGTGCGCGCCAATTTTTCAGTCTGGAGACATTAGCGAAAATTTGAATATCTCTGCACTGGGTTAAGTTACAACATTGCAATTGACATGATTGTTTTTAGAAAAGTGTTCTCTACAACATTGTCTATTACACAAAAGTCCTAAATTCAAAACTAACCAGTCAAAATTACCTCCGAAGTTTGGTATCCAAATTTTTTTAAATCCACTTTTTAGGCCCAAAAATAACAAACAAGGAGTGACTGATGAGAGTCTATTTTTTCCTGTAGTTAGATATCATACACTACTAGCCTCATATAGAGCAAGAACACTTAAAAATGTTTCCTTAATTTTTTATGAATTTTTGAAATTTGAAAATTTTCATTTTTTGTAAAGTTTGAGGCTAGTTATCTCGGATGGGACTGAATATAAAAATATGATTTGTACACAGTTTGTACACCTATATGATAGCAACGTACTGTAAAAATTTCAACATTGATATCTGAGTGTGAACAAAGATATGAATTTTTGAAAATGAGGAAATAATTCACATTACTATACAACTGATCTTATGGCTGTTACCTATTCATGTGTGATATTGGTGGAATGTAATCAATTATTATTGAAGCAAGGTACTGAATTATACACAAAAAGTGGAAACATCACTGAAATTTACATTTATGTTATTTTGACATACCATATTTAAAATAAATTAATTGAGAAATTAACATCCTTCGAGATGCAACTATTCCTGAACCTGGTGGTGAATATTAAGAACACTTATTTCTTCTGACAGCTTCTGTGATGTAGAATAATACCTCCCAGTTGCTGTGGTAAATTCAAGCACTGAAAGTTTCCTTAAAACATTTTTCATTGGTATCGAAACTTTGTCACTATTAGATTTCTTGAATGGTGTTCTTGGGCCAGCAGGAAGGTTTTTGTAACTGAACCATAAACTGTTTTGTGACACACTTCACTTGTTATCTGTCGAACAGAGCACTGTTCATCCCTGTTATTGCATTCCAGTTAATCTCTTAAAATTAATTACAAATTACACACAAAACAAAGCACATAACACATTCTACACTCTCGATGAAGTATGTACATCCACTCTAACAGACTGAACAGACTGACTACAACAATGCCACACCCAGCAGTAATGTATTCTACAATGCCACACCCAGGAATAATTTAATTTTTTATTGACAATAAACCTAAACGTAAATGGGCATTTTTATTACTATAGAACACAACCGAAAGCTCCTGTTGTTTAATATTGTATTATTAAAAATAAATAAACTAAATGAATATTGTGTGATATATTTAGTTAACACTATGTCACAATTAAATTTTATTACAATGAAACAATAAACATTTAAATAGGCAACAGTCATAATAACTGTTGTAGTGTCATATGAATTATTTCCACATTTTCAGAAATTCATATCTTTGTTCACACTCAGATATCAATGTTGAAATTTTTACAGTACGTTACTATCATATAGGTGTACAAACTGTGTACAAATCATATTTTTATATCCAGTCCCATCCGAGATAACTAGCCTCAAACTTTACAAAAAATGAAAATTTTCAAATTTCAAAAATTCGTAAAAAATTAAGGAAACATTTTTAAGTGTTCTTGCTCTATATGAGGCTAGTAGTGTATGATATCTAACTACAGGAAAAAATAGACTCTCATAAGTCACTCCTTGTTTGTTATTTTTGGGCCTAAATGTGGATTTTAAAAAATTTGGATACCAAACTTCGGAGGTAATTTTGACTGGTTAGTTTTGAATTTAGGACTTTTGTGTAATAGACAATGTTGTAGAGAACACTTTTCTAAAAACAATCATGTCAATTGCAATGTTGTAACTTAACCCAGTGCAGAGATATTCAAATTTTCGCTAATGTCTCCAGACTGAAAAATTGGCGCGCACCGTCAAATAAAAATGGCCGCCATTCAGTAAAGGTGCAAGATAAATTACTTTAAAAAACTGTTTTGAACTTATCAAATATAGGGCAAGCACATATAAAAAAATTAAAATATTTAAAAATGGTCAAGCAATCATCCCTGTACCACTTCATATGGATTGACCCATTTGTAAATGAGATAGTTAAGAAATACCGACTGATTAATTTTGGATAAGATATGAGAATGACTTGGGATTACTTTGGGGCTACCTTTATTGTTGAGTGAAAATGTTAATGTTACATACATTAGACAATTTTTTCTCAGAACATTAATACAACTAATGACGTTGTTTTATTGATAACTTTACAGAATCAGTGTATGTGGTTACTTGTATCTTCTCATATCACTGCTACGGATTTGTAAATGAGATAGTTAAGAAGGTATATTCATGTTCGGGCTTTCCCCAAAAAATGGCTGCGTAAGCCATTCGAAAGGTCCAAGAAAGGCACTGCACTGGTCCGAGGAACAGATTACATTTATATATTTTTATTTATAACCTGTCATTTAGATAACTAAACCAAGTGTATTTTAAATGACTGTTTGAAATATGTTGCAGAAAAATGTAATTTTTTCTCTCTTCTTCCTAAAGCACTTAGTCTATCCTAGTGCCTTGGTGCATGATTGCGGACGATCGTTCCGCTTCTGTCGACGTAGACCCCGTTACGTAGCACCTGATCAAACATTTTGATAATAATATGTAGCCTAGTCAGATGATTCTAGATGGCTTTGCCTCGGAACAATCTACATCTTCTTCCATTTCCAGTGCTGTGCCTTCCGGATTTATACATGCGTTTGGAAGTTTTCCTTCCACAAGGTACTCATTTAATGGCCCCCTTCAGGTGAGAGAAGTAATTTTGTTTGAAACGTCTACAACTCGGCAGAAATACCATCGGCTTCTCGTTGTTATTAATTTTAAATGTAAACAGGATCTCTAGAAAATTCGTATCATGAAATGCGTCAACCGCCCGATTCTTCTCGAAACCGTCACTGTTTTCGTTTCATCGAATGTACTTTTTAAACAGTAATCGTGAGTTACAGAATACAGTAAAAATAGTAATATTTGATGCACAATGAGCAAATTTTAGCAATAAGGTGAATATAGAGACTTGTTTTACCTTACTAAACAACCAAACAACCATGCGATACTTGTTATGGAAGTGAAAACTAAGGGGAAATTCACGGTTTCTTTCGAAGTAAACTCTGCAACCTAGAAATGATCGGATATACTCTATATTTTGAAAGCGTGCTTCGAATTTACTGGTGCTAAAATAGCACACTTCTGCTCAAGAGACTAATTCGCGAGAGTGAACAAGCGTGAAATAATTTATTGCAGAAATAAATGTCCTACAAAACCCGTAGAAAATAGTTACACTTTTCCATTACTACGCACAACATTCAACGCCACCAACAAAACTTTATAGCTTTTGGAGGGATGTTTTCTGTATGTTTTGGTATGAGGAAGCCATGCTCTTGAGAGAGTCACTATACAGTAATTACATTAAGTTTAATTTATTCTGCTAAATCTTGTTTGCATCAGTGAAGCACTCAAAATGCACGGAGGACTTGCAAATGCAGTTGGTGTGAGCTGTGTATGTCGTTTGAAAACACACCCCTACATTAATTCCAGCCGACAGCGGCACCACCCTCTAGTTTGTATTCATTACTCCTCGGTTTTGTCTCCAACTTGCTCTTTTTATGGCGTTGTTTGTACGACAGTGGCAGACGTATCTAGAAAGTTTTAACTACGGAAGGGTTGCCTGGCATGCATCTCGTGTAAGCATTCAGTTAATGCTACGGCGAAGATTCCCTAAAATTTTACCGCATCAGTGGCAACCCCATCACAGTAAATTGCATCTCAGGGTTGTTGCACTAAGCCGTTTTTGTTGTTTGTTTCGAGGACCCTTATTAAGTACTTTTATACTTAAATGGTGGTATTCTGTCAGAAATAAAGATAGATAATGGATCACAAAGAATAAATTATAAAAGTCTCTTAATGGGACTGTTGATAAAGGAAATGCATATACACTCAGTCGCAAAAGTATTCGGACAGTGGGAAGTTTCACAATGAGTACTCGAGAAATACTGACCATGAACCCCAAACATATTTATTAGCAATATATATGCGTAACAACATTAAGTACAAATGCATTATTGTATTATTATGAATAACAGAAAAATTAACAACAAAAATGGAACAACCTGCACACCCTGCTGCTACAAAAGTATTCGGACACTGTCCAATAAACGTTCATAAGTTGTACGACGAAAATGTCCAAACATTGTGGGTCCACCTTTCATTTTAAATACCTCTTCTAATCTACTATGCATACTTTCCACGAGTTTTTTCGTGAATTCTGGGCCTATATTTACCCATTCTTGACGCAGTTTCTCTTTCAAGGTCTCCTTCATATAGATGTAGTCCGCGCGGAGGGTCCGTTTCAATGTATCCCACAAATGTTCGATTGGTTTGAGGTCTGGTGATTGGGGAGGGGGGGTGCAATACTTTCGGGCAATTAAAGAGCAACCACATTTGTACAATATGCGCAGCATGCTTGGGATCATTGTCCTGATAAAAATGAAAGTTGTTCGCAATACCTATAAGTCGTGCGCTCTGGTTCAAATGTGCTCGCAGTATATTCAAATACGCTTCCTTGTTCATCGTGTCATCAATGAACAATAAATTACCCACACCATTGCCGGACATGCGTCCCCATACCGTACATGTACATGGGATACTCTGCAAATCACATTTAAGTGCCTGGCAGAAGGTTCAACCAACCACCTTTATAGTATTTATGTCCCATTCCATTCTCGAATAGCGCGCGGCAAGAAAGAACACCTGAATCTCTCCGTTCGATCTCTGATTTCTCGTTTTTTATTCTGATGATTATTTCTACCTATGTAAGTGGGAGTCAACAATATATTTTCGCATTCGGGGAAGAATGTTGGCGATTGGAGTTCCGCAAGTAGCCCACGCCGCAGCGATAAGCGCCGTTGTTGTAATGATTCCCAACCCAGCTCCTGTATCATTTTCGTAACGCTGTCTTCCCTGTATCGTTATAATACAAACCCACCTGATAAGGATCCCACACTGGGCTGCAATACTTCAAAAATGGACGGACAAGCGTAGTATATGCAGTTTCTGTTGTAGTTCTGTTGCATGTTTTAAGGATCCTGCCAATAAAACGCAGTCTCTGGTTCGCATTTCCCACGATATTATCTATGTGTTCTTTCCAATTTAAGTCTGAAGTAATAGTAATTCCTAGGTATTATGTGGAGTTTACGGCCTTCACATTTGATTGATTTATCTTGTAAACAATGTATAACGGATTTCTTTTCGTACTCATGTGGACGACTTCACACTTCTCATTATTTAGAGTCAACTGCCATTTTTATACCATACTGAAATCTTATTCAGATCGTTCTGCAGTTGGTTTTGATCTTCAGATGATTTTACAAGACGGTAAATGACGGCGTCGTCTGCAAACAACCTAAGAGAGCCACTTAGATTTTCCCCTAAATCGTTTACGTAAAATGGGGAACAGCAGAGGACCAATAACACTACCCTGTGGAACGCCCGATATCACCTCTGTTTTAGTCGATGCCTCACCATCGATTACTACGAACTGTGTCCTCTCTGACAAGAAATCCTCTATCCAATCGCAAATTTAGGGCGATATACCATGACCACGCAATTTGATTAAAAGCCGTTTGTGAGGTACGGTGTCAAAAGCTTTCTGGAAATCAAGAAATACGGAATAGATTTGCGAACCTTTGTCGATAGCACCCATCACTTCGTGTGAATAAAGAGCTAGTTGTGTTTCGCATGAACGATATTTTCTAAATCCATGTTGACTTTGGGTCAATAGATCGTTCTGTTCGAGATAATTCATAATATTTGAATACAGGATATGTTCCAAAACGCTGCTGCAAATTGACGTCAATGAAATAGGCATGTAGTTTAGTGGGTTACACCTATTGCCTTTCTTGAATATAGGTGTGACCTGGGCAACTTTCCAATCTTTTGGTACAGATCCTTCTATGAGAGAGCGGTTGTATATGACTGTTAAGTAAGGAGCTATCGCTTCAGCATAATCAGATAGAAACCTAATGGGTATACAATCCGGACCAGAAGACTTGTTCGTGTTAAGTGATTTTAGTTGCTGCACTACTCCGATGATATCTACTTCTACGTTAATTACGGCATCTGTTCGTAATTCGAAATCTGGAAAATTGGTTTCGTCTTCTTTGGTGATTGAGTTTCTAAAGCTATGTTTAGTAACTCTGCTTTAGTAGCGCTGTCATCGGCAGGATCGCCATTACTATCACGTAGTGAAGGTATTGTTTCTGATTTTCCCTGAGTATATTTAACATATGACCAAAATCTCTTTGGGTTTTCAGTCAAATTTCGAGAAAGAGTTTCGTTGTGATAAATATTGCAGGCATCTCGCATTGAAATACTCGCTAAATTTCGAGCTTCTGAGTACGATCGCCAATCCTGCTGATTTTGTGTTCGTTTAAATTTTGTATTCCTTTTTCTTTGCTTTTGCAACAGTGTCCTGACCTGTTTTGTGTACCAAGGGGGATCGCCTCCTTCTTTTATTAATTTATTTGGTATAAAACTGTCAATTTCTGTCGATACCACTTCTTTGAATTTGAGCCACATCTGGTCTACACCTACGTTTAGTGTTAGAAACGAGTGGAAGCTGTCTTTCAAGAAGCAATGTATTTTATTTCTACCTGCTTTCCTGAACAAATATACTTTGCATTTATTTTTGGTAACTTTGGGACATTCGATATTCAATTTCACTACGACAGCTCTGTGTTCACTAATACCTGTATCCGTTTTGTTGCTCGTTATGAGCTCAGGATTATTTGTTGCTAGGAGAACAAGTGTGTTTTCACATCCATTTACTATTCTAGTTGGCTCATGAACTAATTGTTCGAAGTAATTCTCAGAGAATGCGTTGAGTACAATTTCGGACGATGTTTTATGCGTACCTGCTGATTTGAAAATATAATTTCACCAACAGATCGAGGGTAAATTAAAATCACCACCTACTATTATCGAGTCGGGTAGGTTTTTCTAATTAGACTCAGGTTTTCTTTGAATCTTTGTGCTATTGTATCGTCAGAGTCGGGAGGCCGGTAAAGGGAACCGATTATTAACTTCTTGCGATTTTCGGGTACAACCTCTACCCATAATAGCTCGCAGGAACTATCAACTTCAACTTCGCTACATGAAATACTAGTTTTGACGGCGACAAACACGCCCCCACCTATTTTGTTTAATCTATCCTTTCTGAACACCGTTAGATCTTTTACAAATACTTCTTCTGAACTTATTTCCGGTTTGAACCAACTTACGCTGCCTATAATGATGTGTGTTTCGGTGCTTTCTACTAACGCTTGGAATTCTGGTACTTTCCCGACACAGCTACGACAATTTACAACTGTTATACCGATAGTTTCCGGATCTACATTTCTTCTGTGATCCACATGCACCCTTTAAAATTGCCCATTTTGTTTTTCCCCGAAGCTCTTTATCCTAAAAAACCGCCCAGTCCACGCCACACAGGTCCAGCTACCCGTGTAGCCGCTTCCTGCGTATAGTGGACTCCTGACCTATTCAGCGGAAACCGGAAACCCACCACCCGATGGCGCAAGTCAAGGGATCTGCAGCCTACACGCTCGCAGAACCGTCTGAGCCTCTGATTCAGACCCTCCAAGCGGCTCTGTACCAGAGGCCCACAGTCGGTCCTGTCAAGTATGCTGCAGATGGTGAGCTCTGCTTTCATCTTGCAAGGAAGACTGGCAATTTTTACCACTTCAGTTAGCCGCTCGAAACCTGAGAGGTTCTATTCAGATCCGAAACGACACACATCATTGGTTCCGACGTGAGCCACTACCTGCAGTTGGCTGTACCCCGTACCCTTCATGGCATCTGGGAGGACCCGTTTCACATCTGGAATGACTCCACCCGGTATGCACACGGAGTGCACGTTGGCCTTCTTCCCCTTCTTGGCAGCCATCTCTCTAAGGGCCTCCATCAACCACCTAACGTTGGAGCTCCCAACTACAAGTAAAACCCCGTATCTTGCAGGCTGGGTGGTGACAGGGTGAGAGACACCATCCGACTCAGGAACGTCGTCCTAAACTGATAGCGCCTCAAACCTGTTCGCAAGACGAACTGTGGAGGCCTAAGGATCTGTCACCCGGAATGTCTTGCGCCACCTGCCACGCACTGGAGCAACCTCCCACGCAACCGCGGGTGGGGTGTCTGCGTCACTGCTAGCAGTATCAGGGCATGTCGCTGCCGCAGGCCCATCGGTGGAGACGACGGGAGTCCCTTCGATCCCTACTGCCGGCCAACCACAAAAAATGTTCAAATGTTTGTAAATCTATCGGACCAAACTGCGTGGTCATCAGTCCGTAGCTTACAAACTACTTAAACCTAGGTAAACTAACCTAAAGACAAACACACACACCCATGCCCCAGGGAGGACTCGAACCTCCACGGCAAGCGACCGCGCGCTCCGCAGGGCCAACAACAACGACGCGCCTCGATCGCAGCTTCCAGCTGTGCAACCGAGGTTAACACAGCTTGAAGCTGGGATCGAAGTGTCACCAGGTCAGACTGCATCCGCACACAGCAGTCACAGTCCCTATTCATGATTACAGTGCCGACAAAGACAAAAACTACAGTCGCGATGCGTTCAAAGGAAAACTACACTGTTTGTTAAAACGCGGATCTGAATCTAATACTCACAAGAGCTCAGTATAAATTTACAAATTGAGACGAGAAAGTGCAGACGAAAATCGAAATACTATATGTCGTTTCTAATCAGAAAATAAAGAGACGACTGTCGCGACGCGATTCACACGGCGGATTAATACACTAACCAGATATTTAACGCGAATATGAATCAAATAAAAACGCGAGCACACAATAACTTTAATGAAGTGAAGCGAAAGCGCACTGTAGAGTCAAAATATGTAGCTTCTAGAGAGAAGCCGGTTTCACTTACAACTGAAAATGTGCTGGCTCTGGAGAGGTGCGCTCTGGACGACGACCACTCGGCAACGTGATGCTCCCACCTCCAAACTTTACTGTTGGTTTGAGGTTCCTGGGATTCAGCTCTTTATTGGTCTTTCGCCACACGTTTGCCTTTCCGTCGGTTTGCCATTATTCGCAAAATATCAACCGATTCCACCAAGCCTGATCGTGTTCGGCGTATTCCCTCGCAAACTGCATACGTTTCTTCTGGTTCACTGCATTTATGAATGGCTTTCGCCGTGCCACTCAACCACGGGTACTGCGATCGTCGTAGTACTCTCCGCACGGTTTCGGGATGAACTTTTATACTGAGGTCTCCCTCCACCTCACTTGCAATTCGTGTGGCAGATATTTCGGATTCTGTTGTACCTTTCGCACAATCACACGTTCATCTCTCTGTGAAAATGTCCGTGGCTGTCCTGTACTGCAACGGAATTCCAATCGGTCTTCTTTCTTGAACCGTTTAATAATGACGTGAACTGTACTTTTCTTCACGTTCACTATTGCGCCAATTTCCCTCCGCGTGATGATAAACGACAAGTTGCCTTTGCTCGAATACAGAACACTTCTCTGCGTCCCACCGTCGACCAGCACAGGCTCGCGATACGTGTTTACTAATCATCGCTATCGTCTCGCGCAAATGTCGGACACATTGGAGTCGCTTCACCCTCTGTGCATCTCGGAATGAACTACTGTCTCATGTTGTCCGCCTTTCTCCAAATACTTTTGTTGCACCTTCCCATGCCGTTTTCAGGGAATATTACGTAAAAGACACATGTCCAATTCTTCGTATTTGACGCGTGTTTCATGTTGCGACATCGTAACCGGATTTCCAAATAATTATAAAGTGCAATTACTGTATTTGTTCATGCGGCAAACTGCAAAATTATGCTCATTTACGTGCTGCCCGAATACTTTTGCGACTGAGTGTATCTCAAACAGTGTCTCAAAAGATCTAAGGGAAAAATATATTTTCGTTCGAATACATACAATTTAAATTCAGCACAATCACTATTACATGTACACACACAAGATACATACATATTACAAGAGTATTGAGTGCTGTTGGCAAGTCAAATTGCGAAGTATATTTGTAGCTCCTTATTGTCTTTTCTGGGAATGTATAGCCTTTTCGTTTGATAGATTAAATAAATGGAAGTAAATACTAGTAATTAAATTAACCTCAATATATAAACCAGATAATTGTTAGGTGGAATATAGATGCTAAATAACTTAAGATGGTCACAATACAGGCTTCCCCAGTAGTAATAACTGATGATAATTTGCTTGGGTTTCCAGCCAGTGTCATCTAATCATATCACACAACCGTTTGAAAGAACATAGCGTCTACACCAGGCTGTTCCAACAGGCTGCTCCGCGAGCAGGAGCACACACGAGCGCTCACTGTCACAGCTGCGGTGGTGGGGGAAGCTGACGTCACGCACAGTAGTACTCGACAGCCAAAAGTAAACAGACGTGGTCCTTTAGTATCTCAGTGGTATCAAAACGTGAACGCAGACAGTTCTCTCGGCTTTATAAGAATGCAGCTGGCTTCATGTGCCTGTTTGAGCAGGTGTTCCCTGCAATGAATGGAATAAAAAACAAGGAAAGCTCATTGGTTCAGAACCCTACAATGAAGAGTATGCTGCGCATCACTGCAAAACACCTAATATCTGTTCGCGTGTGTCGCAAAAATGCGAAAAAGACAAGGTAGTCAATAAATGTTTTATTAGTTGCACAAACGGTACTTGTGATTTTTTTCTGATTGCCACTTCCGCATTGCCGGCTCACGATATTACACTCTTATCGCCTAAGTTAATAGGACTAATTCTGACTTATTTCATGAAGATATACAGGCTGTTACAAAAAGGTACGACCAAACTTTCATGAAACATTCCTCCCACACAATAAAAGAAAATATGTTATATAGACATGTGTCCGGAAACGCGTAATTTCCATGTTAGAGCACATTTCAGGCTTCATTCCAACGTGATCAAATTGAAAATTTTCGCCATCAACATGCGTGGGCTGACGAGAATCAGCACGCAGTTGTGCAATCACGTCATCAACACAGATTTTCTGTGAACGTTTGGGCAGGAATTGTTGGTGATATCTTGATTGAGCCTCATCTTCTTTCACCTACGTTCACTGGAGCACGTTATCATGATTTCATACGGGATACTTTACCTGTGCTGCTAGAACATGTACCTTTACAAGTACGACACAGCATGTGGTTCATGCATGATGGAGCTCCTGCACATTTCAGTCGACGTGTTCGTACGCTCCTCTACAACAGATTCGGTGACCGATGGATTGGTAGAGGCGGACCAATTCCATGGCCTCCACGCTCTCCTGGCCTGAAACGTCTTGACTTTCATTTATGGGGGCATTTGAAAGCTCTTGTCTACGCAACCCCGGTACCAAATGTAGAGACTCTTCGTGCTCGTATTGTGGACGGCTGTGGTACAGTACGGCATTCTCCAGAGCTGCATCAGCGCATCAGGGATTCCATGCGACGGAGAGTGAATGCGTGTAACCTCGCTAACGGAGAACATTTTCAACATTTCCTGTAACAGTGTTTGAAGTCACGCTGTGTGTTTCTATTCCATGATTAATGTGATTTGAAGAGATGTAATAAAATGAGCTCTAACATTGAAATTAAGCGTTTCCGGACACATGCCGACATAACATATTTTCTTTCTTTTTGTGTGAGGAATGTTTCCTGAAAGTTTGGCCGCAGCTTTTTGTATGTATATTAAGAAAAAGAAAGCTAGAGCCCTTTTCTCTTTTTGCGTGTGTCTCACAATGAGGAAGCAAATGCGTTCCGTCGTTTGTTGTACTGTCTTCTTTAATTGAAAACTTTAGCATCTGTGTCATTTCAGTTATAAATGACATCTTCATTGACAACTAATGGGAGATTTCGTTACACAATTCATAAGGAATACTCGTTACGTTGGTTCCTTGAAACAGGCATTTAGCAATGTAAAAAATAAATAAATAAATAAATAATAAAATAAAAAACTCACCATACAAATGCTTTATTAAATTCCAGTTATGAAAACAAATCGTTGATCTTCAGGATCAGAGAGCCTTTAGAGTAATTACAAGAGCGAGAGAATATAACATCATCTCTGAGGATTGACCAGGTGTCGCGTGTGCCGCATTTTCGTGGGGAAAAGTGGCAGTCTCAGTTGTAGGCTAGCTATTTCAAAACAGTTGTGCTCGTCACGGGAATTGAATTGCGGCTGCAGTTTGTCGTGACGTCACAGCCTGGCCTGCCTCGCCTGCACTCATGCTCGGCAGAGACTCGGCCATGTGCCGCATTGGACAGCTGAACAGCTGACGGCCGTAAAAGTCGCACCCCGCGAGCAGGTGAGCGCTCCGCAGCTGGCGGTGGAGCGCACGGGCTGGAACAGTCTGGTCTAAAAAGGTTCCACCGCTATTTTGTTGCCCTTAATTTCTCACAATAATATGTAGACTGTTGGATTAAGATCATGTTGGACTCCAGTATAATAATTACAGAACACATTATGTATCAATAAATAGATGAAAATCACTAACAGTGACAGTAAAGATTGAAATAGTGCTGTTGGCTCATCACTGCATTAGTGAAGACACCAATATATTTGCAGTTAACAAACTGTCAACGAGGACCTTCACACAAAATTTAGGAAAATTGTAACTACTAGAATATGCAGAAAATAAAAATAAAAAGACCTACCGATGATACTGCAACTGTAGCGAGAAATGTATAGTATAAAAAACGAAAACCAGTGTTTTGCTCAAGGCAGATCCTCATAGAGAAAAAATAAATAGAATTCTAATCGGCTCATATAGCACTAAGCCTAAGTACTGACCAATTATAGGAAATGCTGAAAGTTCATACTGGTAAACTCACAAGGAAAGTACTTGGGCTCGAACAAACATGTCTGTACGAACGTTAGGTTACAGGACCATTACGTACCCCTCATTGTGCTGGTGGGTGTCGTTTTTTTTGCAAACTCTGCATTCATGCTGTTGATAGCACTGTATATGTAATTGTAGATCCCATACGCCTGCTCGCGCCACGACACCCTCCAACTGACGCCGAGTGAAGACCAAAATCTTTGCCTTGACGCGTTGGGCTTCCTTATGATCTTCTGGTGATGGTGGGTGTTTCATAAAGACCCGCAGGATCGTGTAGTAAAATTCTGTGGTGTGTTGGTGCCACTCAATTCGTTCCTTGCCATACCGGAGCAGAGCGCAGCGTAAGGCAGGCTTTCCGCAAAGTACCCACCACAGGAAGATGGACGAGTATTGTGTGAGGCGTCGTTTGCAGGATTCCCATGTATCCTTCACCCTGTCTCGATATTCCGGTTCCTTTAAATAGGCGATGTTTAGTTTTCATTTGCCCCCAGTGCGTGATATTGTTTGACGTCGAAGATTTATCGTGAACACGGAAACACTATTGTCTGAGATGGCTGCAGGCCATCTTCCGGCGTTTAAAACGTCCAAAGTGAGCGGAGAAAACACGTAAATGCGATCCAATCAACTGGCCGAGTAGCTCGTGACATGCGTAAATCCCGGGCTTCCGCCGTGCACCACTTCCCAGGTATCTGCTAAATTGAGTCTTTGCACCAAGTGTCGGAGTTCGGGACAGGTGTTACAATTTGGATAACGATCTTTCTTCGCTGGAACGCAGTTGAAATCTCCACCAACAATGATGTTTTCAGATGTCCCAGAAAAAGCGGTGGAATTATTTCAGAGTAAAACTGTGAACGTTCACGCCGTTTCCCTGTGCCGGAAGACGCGTAAATATTGACCAGCCTCCGTGTACTGGCAGCCCTCGTGCTGACGCAGGTAAGTGATGTCTTCTATAGCCATGCCATCCAGCACGAGGATCGCTACTCCCGTCTCTCCTTGGTGGTTGGAGTGACGTATGCGGTATAACCATAAAAATCGGGCCAGGTGTCCGTCCATAGCTCTTGTAACAGTGTGATATCAATGTCAGCAACACGTAGTGTGTCGTGTAACAACTGGAGTTTTGAATAGGAGCCAATCGATGGTGGTAATCGTGTACGCCTGAGCGTTGGGCGCTGCGTGTTTCCTGCCTTTTACATCCGGTTTGCCGGGCCATCCTGTGGCATTTCTTCATCTCATGACCCACAAAATGGGTCCAGATCCAGACCTACGCAATCCGTGAGTAGCTTTTGTAATCAGGGTATTAATTTTGGCTCCTCTGGAGGCATCGGCATCCGGGTCTTAAGAACGTTGTTGCGTTCCAGAGGCGCTCAGTAAATTATCCTGCACGTGTTGTGCACTGTCAACTGCGCTCGACACATCGTCCTGAGAATCCTCTGGTCGGATCGTCGGATCGTCCTGCAGTCGTGATTCCGAGTCTGTTTCCTACGTTTTTCTCCTCTTCTTGCGACGTTTTGGAAACTTATGTTATCGAGGTAGTTCTGAATCAGATGACGGAGGAGTCGTGACGTTCAGAAACGAAGGCGGCTGTAGGCACGACCATGGCGTCAGTGTCCATACCAGTTCGTCGTTTCTCGTCATCTTCCTCCAGTATCTAAACCTCCGGACGAGGGGTTGGTTGTTGTTATTGTTGGTCGTCGGCCTCATCTCGTCCTATCTTTGCAGTTTGTGAAAGATGTGAGAAATCTTGAGCAAGGACTGGAACTGGCGCCTGAAGTTCATCCTGTCTCATTGCCGCTTAATAGGTTAGTGTCAGGGTTGTTGTGGGCTGTGGAAGTGAGACATCATCGTTCCGAAGTTGTATAATCATGCATTGGGGGGCATCCGTGTCTTACGTATCCTTCTTTACCGCACCCATAATAGGTCTTTGGCTGACCATCATATATAACTATGGGCCAGCAGCCGCCGATGTAGAGGTAGGACGGGACATGTATCTTTAGCTCGATGCTCACTTGCCGTACGCCGTTAAGGACTGGATACGTACTGAAGTGTATCCATTTCTCTCCTAGGTGTCCGTATTCCATAAGGGGGTAACGACGCCATCATGTCTTCTGTTGTGATTTTGAAAACTCGGACCGTGCGTACACCTAGGCCGACATGTTCAACCGTTACTGGGCCGATGTGACGCTACGAATTTCGAAATTTGAGGCCGTCTTTTGTCCGTACTGGTATTCTGTCGCAGGCTGCATCGGTTGTCAGTTAAAAGCGGCGTTTCCCTCGCCCCTCCCTGCCGCGGGAACGCCCATACGCTGCCTCCAGGGGGTTCAGAGGATAATTTGAAACTCGGCCTCGCGTGCGCATTGCAACGCTGTGGCCAAAGTCGGCTATACTAGGTGGCCGCGCTACTACACGTATTCATGCTACTTACTTTTACTTCCCGTGTCCGGAACTAGACTTCTAACTTCCAAAAGTTGGTAGTCAATACGGCTTTGTCATTAGCCTCCCATAAGTCTTCCATTGTACAGGGCTTTTCTAAATATGGACAGATAAGCATGTGTTGAGGATCTTGTGCAGCACCACAAAGACACAGAGTGTTATTATCATTTAGGAAGCCCCATCGTTGCATGTTTGTCTTCCACTTTGGCACTTCTACCCTCATACGTTTCAGGGTTCTCCAGACTGTGTATGGCAGGTCGCCACCAGGTGCCAGTTCTTTTGTTGCTTTATGGGGGCTTCTCAAATCCATTTCCCACCTTGCAATACGGTTCTCTGCGGCCGACCCTTCCAGTGACAGGAAGCTCTTCCTCGAACGAAGGCGTCTGTCAGCAGGCTGGTGTCCATATAGAGGGTGACGCATGTCCTATTCTTGCTTCGTTTTTTCAGCTTCGGCAGCAATGTCACGTCGTATGTTGGGCGGTACGATCCCCATAATTAAGCACATCTTGTGTACTGGTGTTGGTTTCAGGCACCCAGTCACAATCCGTGCCATTTCATTCACCGCGACGTCAACTTTCCTCGCGTGTGTTGACGAACTCCGTGCTGGAGCGGCGTATTCCGCAGCTGACACACTAAGCGCAAGGGCTGAGGTTCTTAGAACTTTTGGGTTTGCACCCCAGGATCCGTATTGCGAGGGTGAAGATCGGGGTGAGAGTTTAAATTAGGGAAAGTCTCCACCTGGAGATCCACATGCCGAATGAAAAGAGCGACGCCGCCCGGCCAGCTACCCCACTCGCTCCCGTCTCGTCACTTCCTGCCTTCGCGCGCGCGCGCGCGCGCGCCAAAAGCCCAAATGTCGGGTTTTTCCCTACGTAATCAACTTCCCCATGTGAGCTGTTCTAACCGACATCCAACGTACAGCGCTCAGCAAATACATTTCTAAAACTTTACTTAAAATCAAAATAATTACACTACACATTAAACAAATGTCTTTTAAGGTTTTTATATTAGTATAAACATCCTTTGTACTATTTATTATAATCGTGCAATTTCTTATATCAGAGATAAGTGATTTAACTAAATGTTTCAAGATAAAATACACAAGATTTATTGAAAATAAAATGAGGAATAGTTAATATATTATTTTTATAAACAAACATTGCCGTGCTAGTTGTGTAACTGTCTTGTATTCATTGGTAATTTATTACTTTTCATTGTCAATTAAACATATAACGCCAGATGTGACTATATCAGCTAATGTATTGTTTATTTATCAACAGGCTATTTTGTAATGAGGGCCTTAAAGGCTCCTAACTGCATCGCATTACTTGAAATGCAAGTAGTATTAGAATAATTTATTTCACGCTGTGCACTGCACTGCACCTGGCACTCGCCATTGTCCCTCTCTCCCCTCACCGGAAACGAACCTGGAAAATCCTAAGCTGGAACAAGCCACCAACGTCAGCTACAAGCACACAGCAAATCTCAACGTGGAGAATTTCTGCCAATGGCCTAACTATAAATGTTGTCACCCAACTGCGTACATACATTGCTACCATAATTATTAAGATTACAATTGTGTAACATTTGGTGAATTTGCATGGTCAATGTTTGCAGTGAACTTCATACTGTTTAATTACAAATGCTATTAATTACCAATATTTCCATCGGGCGGTAGTATACAGTATTCATGCTGTCTCCGCGACGTAAAACGTCTCTCGTGTGATAAAAATACTTTGTGCGTGTAAAATGATCTGATAAAAGAACGATAGTTTAGAAACGCTTATTATTTTATGTACTTTTCTTCACGACGAGCTTTTTTCCGCGGGTTCACTCAGTGAACACACAGGACGCGCCGCCACTGATTTCGGGCCCATGCCGCTCGTGTTTCTGCTCGTGATGTCCTTCCAGACGCCATCGCCAACCTGCTGGAGTGGAGCCCCCTGTCTCGCGCACGCGCAGCCCTCTTTTGTTTCAGGAGGTGGGCGCTGCTGCCTGGCTGCCGTGTAACGCGAGCAGCAGGAGCGGCGCCGGCCATTCACGTAAGCGCAATAACTCTAATGGAGGCGGCCGCCGCGACGGCGTCTGCGCCCACTTAGCCCGCCGGCTTTCACGGCGCACAAAGAAACGCCAGGCGCACGCCTGCCGTGCCGCCAGCCAGCTGTCTGCCCCAACACTGGCTGTTCTGTTGCACTTCTACAAGCACAATCTGCACCATATGTAATAATTTCATAGATCATGTGTACTGGTTCTTTTGTCGATTCTTCGTTCGATAACGTAATATTGGAAGGCTAAAGTTCCTTGAAATGCTGGAATTTGCCTGGTATCTTACGTAACCTGCACTGGTACGGCACTGTACAGCACTTAATCCTTATCCCACGGATAATAGGAAATTTATACAACCCATCCCAGTGCTGCATCAATAAAATGGGTTGGAAGCGTTGTCAGGACGGAAGGCGGAGCGGTGAAGGCTTGTGGGCGCCCTAGGAAAGGATGGCTGATTGGCAAATAAAAGATAGAATTCAAGTAAATATTTGGTATATTCTGAAATACGGGATACATATCAGGACTCGCCCTTGGGACGGATGCAATGAATGAATGCCAGTCTAAATGGATTAGAAAACGGAAAAGGTTACGGTAATGGTTATGGTTCACACAGTTGGTGGCTGATACCGAACAGCCGCTGGGCGGGAGCGGACGGCATGCGGCCGTTCGCCCCGCACAGACGCTGAGCCTCTGCAGTGCGTCTGTTCTGTACGAGAACTTAAACTGAAGAGAGCGGAGGAACTGATTCTCGCACCTCAGTGTCCTGCAGCAGTAGCACACGTGATCAAACGTGGGTGTCTGCTATTGGCTCCACGGTAGCATGGAAACGTCAGTAGTTTCAGCACGGACGCCAGAAGGGTGGCGTGATTTTAGAATCAGCATTCAATAATGGTTCTGGCCGGCTCTGTCCTGCAAGGTGGACAGGCTTGGTCACGTTGTCACGGCGTATGTTACGGTGGAAGAACACTTGTAAAACTGAAGCGAAGTTTCGAAATAATTTTTTTAATTATTTCCCGAAACTATTTTAGACTGGCTGGTCATCCTGTACAGCACCTGGTTAAAGACTGGCATAGGGTAAGGTGGTACAAATTCCATATATGTACAATTCTGATCAACATAAATTTTCGCATTTGTCAGTCTGGTAGTGTCTCGTTGTGTGGCTTTGTAGTGTAGCAGGTTTCTACAGCTCCTCGTGTCTTTTCCAAGAATACACCACTTTGTGCTAAGGAGAGACAAATTTTTTCCCGTTAGGAGGTAAGTGAAGCTACTTAGTCTAATTTGCTCTTATAAATTTTCTATTTGAGGGTGACTAGATTTTCTACCCTAAATGCAATGTTTGGTACAACGAAGTATGCTTTGGTGCATGACGGAAAAAGTGCTTTTTATGTGGAAGATGCCATTAGTCAAAATTCTACTAGGAAGTGATCACAATTGTACCTAGTGTGGTACATTTTCGATCGATTTTTCTCAATTCTGTAACTTCTGTGTGTCTATACCGACATTTGTAACTGTCTAAAATTTGTGTTACATATTAGTTAAACATCCAAGAACAAGCGCTATAATTAAAATTACATCTTTGCTCAATATATTTACAGTTACAATAACATTTGTCCGAAATGATCGAAATTGTACCACCTTACCCTAGGCATCCGCCATTTCTGTTCCTTTCCGTCGACGCGAAACGGCAACGTAGGACAATCAGTATGCTTTCAGCAAGGCTGCTGTGCACCTTCGAATTGTTCAAAATGTTCAAATTTTTGTATATCTCAAGGGACTTAACTACGGGGTTATCAGTCCCTAAACTTACAAACTACTTGTGAACTAGCTAACACTGAGGACGGCACAAATGTCCATGCCCGAGAGGGCATTCGATCCCCCGACCGAAGTGGCCGTGCAGACCGTGACTGGACAGCCTCAGTCCCTTCGGCCACCGATGCCGGCTTCGATTTGTTCAGAAAATTGGTTTGTTTCTCTGTGGTCCCTGAAAGTATTGATAGTAAACTGTCATCGTGAGAAATAGACTACATTTGGGACTTCAAAACTGTACGAAGCGGATTAAATCATTTTAATTACGCACGATTTCAACACATTGTAAACGGCAGGTTTCAACACTTGTTTTTTTACCGAAGGGTCCGACGCAACAACTTTCGTTGCCGATTTTTATTTATGCATATACTGACAATGTTGTTGTTGTTGTTGTGGTCTTCACTCCGCAGACTGGTTTGATGCAGCTCTCCACGCTACCCTGTCCTGGGCAAGTCTCTTCATCTGAGAATACATTCGGCAATCTACATCCTTTTGAATCTGCTTAGTATATTCGTCCCTTGGTCTCCCTCTACGATTTTTTACTCCACACGCTTCCTTCTAATGCTAAGTTGACCATTCCTTGATGTCTCAGAATGTGTCCAACCCATCTATCCCTTCTTTTAGTCAGGATGTGCCAGAAACTCCTTTTCTCCCCGATTCGGTTAACACCACCTTATTAGTTACGTGATCTACCCATTTAATTTTCATCATTCGTCTGTAGCAACACATTTCAAAAGCTTCTATCATCTTTTTATCTGAACTCCTTATCGTCCACGTTTCACTCCCATACAATACTACACTCCAGACAAATGCTTTCAGTAAGGACTTCCTAACATTTAAATTAATATTGGATGTGAACAAGTTTCGCTTTTAGAAACGCTTTTCTTCCCATAGCCATTCTACATTTTATATCTTCATTACTTCGGCCATCAGAAGTTATCTTGCTACCTAAATAACAAAATTCATCTACTACTTTTATTGGCTCATTACCTAATCTAATTCCTTCAGCATCGCCTGATTTTCTGACATTGCATTCCATTACCTTCGTTTTACTCTTGTTAATGTTTATCTTATATCTTCCTTTCAAGACACTGTCCATCCCATTCAATTGCTCTTCCAGATCTTTTGCGGTCTCTGACAGAATTACTATGTCATCGGCAAACCGCAATGTATTTATTTCTTCACCCTGCACTTTAATGCCCTCTCAAAATTTCTCCTTGCATTCCTTCACTACCTGCTCTATGTACAGATTGAACAACAATGGGGAAAGGCTACAACCCTGTCTTACTCCCTTCCCAACCTCTGCGTCCCTTTCCTGCCCTTCGACTCTAATAACCGCTGTCTGGTTTTTGTATAGGTTGAATATACTCTCTATATTTTACCCCTGATACCTTCAGAATTTGGAAAAGTGTATTCCAGTCGACATTGTCAAACGCTTTCTCCAAATCAACAAACGCTAAAAACGTAGGTTTCCCTTTCCTTAGCCTATCGTCTAAGATAAGACGTAATGCGAGTATTGCCTCCCGTGTTCCTACGTTTCTCCTAAATCCAAACTAATCTTCCCCGAGGTCGAATTCCACAAGTTTTTCCATTTGTCTGTAAATAATTCGTGTTAATATTTTGCAACCATGACTTATTAAACTGATAGTTCTGTATTTTTCACGCTTGTCTGTACTTGCTTTCTTTGGAATTGGAATTACGATATTCTTATTGAAGTCCGAGGGTATTTGCCCTGTCTCATTCATCTTGCATACCAGGTTGAATTTTTTTTTCATTACTGGCTCTCCTAACGAAATCAGCAGTTCAGACGGAATATCATCTACTCAAGGGGCCTTGTTTCCACTCAAGTGCTTCAGCGCTCTGTAAAATTCTTCTGGCAGTATCATATCTTCTATCTCATCTTCCTCCACTTCGTCTTCCATTTCTAGAACGCTGCCTTCAAGTTTACTTCCTTTGTATAGGCCCTCTATATATTCCTTCCACAGTTCAGCTTTCCCCTCTTTGCTTAGTACTGGTTTTCCGTGTGAGTTCTTGATACTCATACAGCTGCTTTTCCTCTCTCCAAATATCTCTTTTATTTTCCTGTAGGCAGTATCTATCTTTGCCGTAGTTATGCATTCTTCTACGGTTCTACATTTGTCCTCTAGCCACACCTGACCAGAAATCCTGTTTTTCCTGCCACCGAACGTCACTAATCACCACCATATCTAACTTTAACCTACCCATTTCTCTTTTCAAATTTTCTAGCTTACCTACGCGATTAAGGGTTAGAACATTCCACGCTCCGGCCCGCAGAATGCCTGTTTTGTTTCTCTTGATGACGACATCCTACTGACGATAACAAACAGTATCAACATATGGACTAAAACAATATTACTTTTAAAGGTGCATACTGTTTTACTAATTACAATAGGTCATACGGCTCGTACTTGTAAATCATGTTCGAAACTACTACGATATTAATATGCAAAAACGTCTGTGAGCCTATGACAGCTACGTTGCAGTTTATTGGCAAAGTGTCTTACCTCCAAATTGGACCCTTCTTATTCGCCTATTGGAAGCAATCGGTTTTGATGATGAGTTAGATGCTCTTTGCCTAAAGTCGTAACTGAAAACATTTTTAAACATCTACGTTGTTTTGTATTAACACATTAAAAAACTAAGTTTTAGTTTAATTTTGAAGGCGGCCAATTTGAAAAAAAAAATAATAATAATAAAAAAAATAGAGCGAATGGTTAGAAACGATTGAATTGGACAGCCAACAATTTTCAGTGATCCATTCCTCTGTTATTCATAATATATTTTACTGCATCTTAGTTCATCATGTTAATGTACTCTTCATAGCTCGTGCATTCAAAATATTTTACATGGATTTTGAAATATATTTCTTAAGAAAGCACAGACCTGAGATTTATTCTGATCTAATTTATCACGCCACATTCGAAAACGTAGCGTTATCGCCAAGCTATGGAAGTGCAAATGGTATCCAATAAAACTGATTTGTCCAATACGGGTACACATCCAGGTGGGAAAATTCCCAAAAAATATTCTAACGATTTTCAAGCCGTTTTAAAATAATTTATTATGACCAGATTAAATTTTAACCCTAATCTTTATTTACCTCTTGATAAATATATTACAAGTGAAGCAAGCGATATTTCAAAGCAATAGCAGCAAAGAACTCCGCCTTTGCGAAGCTCACGCTTCGCCGCTTGGAACAAAAATATCGGCGGAAACTGCTGTTACATCAGAAGTTGATGCGCATTCCATCTATATTCAAGTGCCCTACAAAGTGGTAAAATAATTAGATGATCAATTTCAATGATAAAATATCTACCTATTAATACGTCTGCTGCCTTGAATAAAAATTACACATACACTACTGGCCATTAAAATTGCTTCATCCAGAAGAAATGCAGATGATAAACGGGTATTCATTGGACAAATATATTATACTATAACTGACATTTTTACGCAGTTTGGGTGCACAGATAATGAGAAATCAGTACTGAGAACGACCACCTCTGGCAGTACTAACGGCCTTGATATGCCTGGGCATTGAGCCAAACAGAGCTTTGATGGCGTGTAAAAGTACAGATGCCCACGCAGCTTCAACACGATACCACAGTTCATCAAGAGTAGTGACTATCGTATTGTGACGATCCAGTTCCTTGGACACCATTGACCAGACGTTTTCAAATGGTGAGATATCTGGAGAATATGCTGGCCAGGGTAGCAGTCGAACATTTTCGAAAATGTTCAAATGTTTGTAAAGCTTATGGGACTTAACTACGGGGTCATCAGTCCCTAAACTTACAAACTACTTATGAACTACTTACGAACTAGGACGGCACAAATATCCATGCCCGAGGGGGGATTCGAAACCCCGACCGTAGCGGCTTTGCAGACCGTGACTGAAGCGCCTCAGTCTCCTCGGCCACCGCGGCCGGCTCGAACATTTTCCGTATCTAGATAGGCCAGTACAGGACCTGCAACATGCGGTCGTGCATTACCCAGCTGAAATGTAGGGTTTCGCAGGGATTGAATGAAGGGTAGAGCCACGGGTCGTAACACATCTGAAATGTAACGGCCACTGTTCAAAGTGTCGTCGATGCGAACAAGAGGTGACCGAGACGTGTAACCAATGGCACGCCTTACAGTGACGCTGTGTGATACGCCAGTACGGCGATGACGAATACACGCTTCCAATGTGCGTTCACCGCGATGTCGCCAAAAATGGATGTGACCATTATGATGCTGTTAATAGAACCTGGATTAAACAAAAAAAAAGACGTTTTGCCATTCGTGCACCCACGTTCGTCGATGCGTACACCATCGCAGGCGCTTCTGTCTGTGATGCAGCGTCAAGAATAACCTCAGCCATGGTCTCCGAGCTGATAGGCCATGTTGCTGCAAACGTCGAACTGTTCGTGCAGATGGTTGTTGTCTTGCAAACGTCCCCAAATATAGATCGAGACGTGGCTGCAAGATCCCTTACAACCTTGCGGATAAAATGTCTGTCATCTCGACTGCTACTGATACGAGGCCGTTGGGATCCAGCACGGCGTTCGTATTGCCCTCCCGAACCCATCGATTCAGTATTCTGATAACAGTCATTGGATCGCAACCAACGCGAGCAGCAATGTCGCAATACGATAAACCGCATACGTGATAGGCTACAATACGACGATTCTCAAAGTCGGAAACGTGATAGTACGCATTTCTCCTCCTTACACAACAACGTTTCACCAGGCAACGCTGTTTGTGTAGGAGAAATCGGTTGGAAACTTTCCTCATGTCAGCACGTTGTAAGTGTCGCCACTGGCGCAAACGTTGTATGATTGCTCTGAAAAGCTAATCATTTGCATATCACAGCATCTTCTTCCTGTCAGTTAAATTTTGGGTCTGTAGCACGTCATCTTCGTGGTGTAGCAATTTTAATGGCAAAGGGTGTATATAAAAAGTTTTTTTAGCTGACAGGTAGCGCTAGTGTAGAACATTTCCATTAATTAATTCATTTAAAAGTCTACCTTTACGATCATGTAAAGAGAATAAAAATAAATTTTAAATTCTACGCAGCCAAAACAGTTTGAATCACCAAAAATTCGTGTTTCATTAATTTAAACCATTTACTGCTTCCATTAACTTTAAAAGTGGGAGTATAATAATCGTTTTAATTATGTATAACTTTTTTTGAAGTGCTTATTAAAATTAATGTGGAAACCAATATATTCTTTTGTATTAAACATTTATCAATTTGGTAAAATGTAATGGTTTTAAAAATCAGTATTTGATATTCAAATTACGCACAAATAATGTTCAAACCATAGGACACTGTAAGTAAAATTCTTAGACGACTGCAATAAAATGTGGTATCTTGTATTAAATAATCTATTGATTCTTGTTGATTTAGTGGATCAGGTATCTGGGTTCTGAAGTATTGTTACTGTGCTAAACAGTAACAATCAAACTTAGATTGCGCAAACTGTCGCCAACCATAATAGCCTGTCTCGTAAATGCAACGCCAGTCTCTCGTGACGACAGCAGTCGGTGCGTCGGCGAGTTGAAAGTTTTGTTGACTTCGAAATAAGACAAGAGAAGCGAAAGGGTATATTCGTTAGCTTGTAAACATTTAATAACCATACCTAACTCTTTCACAACAATGAAAAGCCATGTGGTAAGTCAGGGGTTACCAGGTTCATTGAATGAACGCTGCACTCACAGGAGGGACACGTTCGGTCCTTAAGAACCGATCCACGCGTCGTTGCTTCATCATGATTTCTGTATATACACTCCCGTTTCTGGAAGCTGTGGTCAGGAGAATAGTCGTCAATCCAAGGATCTAATCACTGTATTCAGCGTATGCCTCAGATAAAGCAGTAGAGACTGAGCAGCCACTAGTCACTCCTAGGAGATTGAGTCCAGAGACAACTATGAAAGCCGGCCGCGGTGGCCGAGGGGACTAAGGCGCTCCAGTCACGGTCTGCATGGCTACTACGGTCGGGGGTTCCAATCACCCCTCGGGCATGGATATTTGTGCCGTCCTTAGGATTAGCTAGTTCATAAGTACTTCGTAAATGTAGGTACTGATGACCCAGTAGTTAAGTCCCATAAGCTATACAAACATTTGAACAACTATGAAAAGAAATTGGAAAATACGTTTCCTCTGTCGACTGTGGTCAGAGTCGCGGATGAAAGGAAAAAAAATAGAATGAGACATTAAAGATAAGACAAATTTATATTTTTCTACATAATTTCAAAAAAATGTTCAAATGTTTGTAAAGCTTATGGGACTTAACTACGGGGTCATCAGTCCCTAAACTTACAAACTACTTATCAATTAGCTTATCCTAAGGACGGCACAAATATCTATGCCCGAGGGGGGATTCGAGCCCCCGACCGTAGTGGCCGTGAAGACCGTGACTGGAGCGCCTCAGTCTCCTCGGCCACCGCAGCCGGCAACAATTTCCAAGAACATTGAGGCATTTGTCATACCGCTTTATAAGCTTCGGAAAGCCGTCCAGGTTTAAACATTCAGGGCGTAGAATACGGTAAAAGCTTTGAACGGCTTGTATGACGTCAGCATTGGTTCGAAAACGCCTTCCGCCGAGAGTCTTATTCAAAGCTGGAAACAGAAGTCACTTGGTGCGAGATCAGGACTGTATGGCTGATGGTATAGGCGTTCCAAATCAAGAGTTGCAATATGGTTTTTGTTGCCATCTCAGAGTGTCGTCTTGCATTGTCAACCAACAACAGAACGCCAGATCTAAGAAAGCAAGGCCACTTTTTCCGAATCACCTCTTTCACACTTACTGGCAGATTAAACTTGTGTGCCGGAACGACTGAGGGCTCAGTCGGAAGAGCGCTTGCCCGCGAAAAGCACAGGTCCTTGGTTCGAGTCCCGGTTCCGGCACACAATTTTAATCTGCCAGTAAGTTTCAGCGCACACTCCGCTACAGAGTGAAAGTTTCATTCTGGCACCTATTTCAATTTCGACAGAGTGGCACAGTACCGCGCAGAATTGATGGTTGCATCCTCCAAAAAGTCCAGCAGCAAAATTCCTTGGGCATCCCGGAAGACGGTGAGTAGCGCTTTACCTGCAGACGAAGTGCTTTTGAACTTCTTTCTGACAGGTGATGACGGATGTTTCCACTCCATGGATGGCGACTTCGATTCGGGCGTGTAGTGGTGGACCCAGGTTTCATCCCCCATCACAATCCCAGACAGAAAGTAATGGTCATATTCATGGTCGACCTCTACCCAATGGTGTATCAGTGTCTTGTACGTGCGCGTTCACCTGCTGTGTCGTCTTTCGCTCATAGCCGTTCAAAGCGTGTTCCTTATGCAATGCCCTGCTTTTTTCCGGGACGGCTGTTTGAAACTTATAAAGCGGTATGACAAATGTCTTAACGTACTTAGAAATTATGTAGAAAAATAAAAGTATGTATTACATTAAATGTCTCATTCTATTTTTTTTTTTTTTTCTTCATTCATACACAACTCTGCCCACAGTCGACAGGGGAAACTTATTTTCCAACTCCCCGTCATACTACACTTAGAACTGATCATTATCGAGGGAAGATGGTGAACGGAGATATTACCGTCATCACATCGTGGAGTATGGTCGCCGCCTGAGGCAAGTTCATATTTCACTGAAGGGTTTCCTAAAGGCCAATGATCCTGTAGATGTGCTAGTACTCAGAGCTAATCCTATTAGCCACTATCAAATGTTCAAATGTTTTTATAGCTTATGGGACTTAACTACGGGGTCATTAGTTCCTAAACTTACAAACTACTTATGAACTAGCTAATCCTGAGGACGGCACAAATATCCATGCCCGAGGGGGGATTCGAACCCCCGACCGTACTGGCCGAGCAGACCGTGGCTGGAGCGCCTCAGTCCCCTCGGCCACCGCGGCCGACTAGACAGTATCATGTATTCATCAGTCACCATGGCATTCGACTCCAATAGTTCCATGTGTGGACCCACAAGCAGATGCATAGACAAAGTGGGACCGAGTACACTTTCTCTTCGACTCCCAGATGCAACGGCGCGAGGATCGCCCATCCGGACGGTTCACGGCAGCCGTCAGGCTGAATAAACTTGTAAACACTAATACAGTTTTACTAACGTCCTCTGTCGCTCCACTAGGTATCTTCGAAAACAAAAAATAATGTTCAAATATTTGTACAGCTTATGGGACTTAATGTTCAAATGTTTGTATAGTCTATGGGACTTAACTACGAGGTCATCAGTCCCTAAACTTACAAACTACTTATGAACTACTTACGAACTATGACGGCACAAATATCCATGCACGAGGGGGGATTCGAACCCCAGACCGTAGTGGCCGTGCAGACCGTGACTGGAGCGCCTTAGTCCCCTCGGCCACCGCGGCCGGCTGGGACTTATTCTCGGGTCATCAGTCACTAAACTTACAAACTACTTATGAACTAGCTAAAACTAAAGATGGGCCGGCCGCGGTGGCCGAGGGGACTGAGGCGCTCCAGTCACGGTCTGCACGGCCACTACGGTCGGGGGTTCGAATCCCCCCTTGGGTATGGATGTTTGTGCCGTCCTTAGTATTAGCTAGTTCATACGTAGTTTGTAAGTTTAGGGACTGATGACCACGTAGTGATGTCCCATAAGCTCTACAAACATTTGACATTTTTTATTTGAACGTCAGGATTGGAGTGTTTAAAGCTGAGTTAAGATTTTGTGTTCAACCAGACAATCATCGTTTCATAACCTGGAGAGAACGTGAACCTATTTTATAACAATAGTTTTAATAATTATTAATAATATTCATTTTCTACTATGATTACACGTCAAGTGCAGAACTGTAAAAGTAGAGAAACAGCAGAGAAATATTCACGTAACCATTATGAGACTTCATCTCTTATGAAGGAGAATCGTTGGTGAATAGTTTAATAACATTTCTAAATGCGTATTTCTATAAAGATTTCCATGTATATCTCTAAAATACAGGTGTGAGCTAATTAGCTTAATCTCAGTGCCATATTTAACCATAAAAGCAATGAGATAGGTACAATATGGCTGTGTATGGACTATTGTGCAACAGAAGACACTGCAGGTTAATAATTTTATTCGTAAACTTCTGAAAGGTGATAGATATATATCACGTAGAAGAAAATACATTGGGCTTGGTTTTGTAAACTCGTATTCGGTAGATTTCAGAAGAACCTCAGCTGCTGGGGGCGTCAAGATGAGAGAGGGGAAGGGGGTAGCGTGGCATCGAGAATGAGGAGGGGGGGAGGGCGAGATTGACTGGGGGGGCCGACATTGAGGGCGTCCGAAATTGAGGGGGAACCGAGATTGATCATTGCCAATATTTGACCTAACGTAAAGAACAGTCTGTTTTCCTGCTAAAAGAAAAAAATCGTCAGATGTTAATATGCAGCCTTACACTATTCTTGCAGTTGAAAGGATCATTGGATGACCTTTCTTGAAACTGGACAGCTTTGACGACAACTTGAGCAGTGATTCTATAAGCAATCTTACGACAATACAGATTCCCTCTGCCAGGCACTTAAATGTGATTTGCAGAGTATCCCATGTAGAATGTAGAATGATTCGCATTTCTCTCCTATAACGTTAACTGCTGGTGGACCAATGCTGAACTCCGATGCTGATTTTCAAGAAATTATAACTTCGATAATCACTGTTTGTAATAATGAGTTACCTAATAATCTTTATATATAAACTAGCTGAACCCCCGCTGCTTCGCATGCGTAGGCTGGTTGGTCTGCACCAGTCGTCTCTTTTTAATCCTGATGAAGAATCCATATCTTAGGTTTCGTAGTTATAGCTTGAAATTTGAGTTAGCAGCATCATATTTTTGAAAATAAATTTTTGCATCTCGTATTTCACCCCCTTATTGGTTGAATTTCAAAAAATGCTGAATCCAAATCCGAAAATTTGTAGTTCTAACTTCAAAATTGCCTAAATAGCAACATATTTTCGAAAAACACCCCCTCGCCAATTTAACCCCGCTGATGGTTGAATTTCCAAAAATACCGAACGTATTTTTTAATGTCTAACCAACTATACAAATATCAATTTTTGCAGCTCTAGCTTCAAAATTGTATCAATAGCAACGTGTTTTCAAAAATTATTTTTGATCCTCTATTTCCAAAAATACTAAAAATCCTGGATTTTTAATCCTGACCAAGATTCCATATCCGAAGTTTCGTAGTTGTAACTTAAAATTTGAGTTAACAGCAACATATTTTTGAAAATCAATTTTTTGCGTCACCTATTTTACCCCCTTATTTGTCTAATTTCAAAAAAATGCCGAAACACGTGTCTTTTAAATTCGAACCCTGAATTAAAATCCGAAATTTCGTAGTTCTACCTTCAAAATTGCCTAAATAGCTACGTATTTTCAGAAAACTTTTCATCCCCTATTTCACCCCCTTACGGACGGAATATCGAAAAATCGCTTCTTAAATGACGCCTATAGAGTAAGATCAACACCCTCCATAAATTTCAAGTTTCTATCTTCAGTGGTTTGGGCTGGGCGATGATAAGTCAGTCAGTCAATCGGGACACTTCATTTTATATATAGAAATGTTCAAATGTTTGTAATTCTATCGGACCAAACTGCGTGGTCATCAGTCCCTAGCTTACCAACTACTTAAATTAAAGTAAACTAACCTAAGGACAACACACACACCCATGCCCCAGGGAGGACTCGAACCTCCAAGGCGAGCAACCGCGCACTCCGCAGCGAGACGCTTTAGACTGTTCGGCTACTCCACCGCGGCAATCTTTATATATAAAAATGAATGTTTATCTGTATGTCCTCTATGTGTTCACAAACCATTCATTCGATTACAATGAAACTCTGGTAAACTGTTCACCATACGCCCAGGAAGGTTCCTAACCGAAACACAAAAGAGAACGTCACATAGCTCCGGAGATATGACGTCATAAATAATGAGAGTCCACCGTGTGAGAATACCCAGATTTATGCGTCAATTATTGGAAAATGGGAGTAGTTAGGGAACTGCAACGAAGTTTGCATGTAATTTCGGACGTTTATAAAGCGTTTTGTAAGTGACCCCCCCCCCCCCCTCCCGACAGAATGATGAAGCGCAGTCTACCGCTCACAAGAGTTTCGCTGTACATGCCGTAAAACTGTCGCATCAAGCATGATCTTGTATCAAATAAAGTTAGCGTTACAGATTTGCATGTTACTATTTATTTTTGTCTGCAAGTCTCCCTTCATTCTCTTGCATCCAAAATTAAGCAATCTGTTTTCTTTATCTCTGTGTATATAAAAGCGAAAGGACACTCACTCACTCACTGACAAAACACGAAATTTCGAATAGTACTTCACCTATGAAGCTGAAATTTGGCGGGAATGTAGTTAATAAGTAGAAAAAAATCAGCTAAGAAAGTATTTTGTGATAGGTGCATGGCGGAACATACTTCTCCTACAGACTCACGATATCTAGTTTGATTATGATCTTCACGAAATTTAGCACGCTTGACCTTCAAAACAAGAGGAAGGTCTAGCTAAGGTGTCATACGGTGCATGGGGAGGGTACTTTTCAACATAAAAATGGATCTCCAAATACCTTGGTTGCGCCATAACTTGAGAACGGTTCGACCGATTTCACAGATCCTTTCTTCGTTGTTTTCATGATTCTCAGAACGAGTGTTATATGAAATAAAACTGGAATATTTGATAACAACAAAGTGCGTTTTTAAATGTGACCATGCGTTTTTATTGCATAGAAATATGTAGTTATGTTCCGATATTGCACACTCTAACTTAAAAACAAGAGGAATGTCACTGTTTGTATAAAATTTCGTTCGGCATAGTAGAGGGTTCATAACTTACGGTTTTTTTATAAAATGCATAGTTTTGCTCGAATCTTCATGAATATTTGCACACATGATTTTTAAACCAAGAGGAAGATCATTGGGTACATAAATGTTTGTATGGTACATAACTAAGTACCTTGCAGAAAACATTGCTGAGAGAGGGGAAGAGGGAAACGAACAGAGAGATGGAAGAAACAGAGGGGGATGCAGAGAGAGGGGGGAAGAGGATGTGGACTAGAGTGTAGGATAAATAAACATACCGGCAACGCCGGGTTTAGAGCTAGTAAATAAAAATTTTTTGAAACGAAAACAGTTTCGTACTTTTTTTCCCTCTCTCTCTCTCTCTCTTTCTCTCTCTCTCTCTTCAGCCTTTGTCCCGCACATGCAAGGTCGGCTGTGTTATTGCAGATTTGGCATGTTAGTTAGTATTGACGGTGTGGCCGAATGCTCTTCCTGCCGCCACCCCCTTCCCCTCGGGAGGAAATGTGTGCCCCAAATGTCTGTGTATATTGTTATATGTGTGAAAGTGTAAAGTGTTATAAAATGTTTGCGAATCGTGTAACTGACGAGGGACTTGGGAACCAGCCCGGTATTCACCTAGAGGTGTGTGGAAAACCGCATAAAAACCACATCCAGGGTGGCCTGCACTGCGATCCCCCTCGTTAATCGGGATTCAAATCGGGGCCGGTACGCCTCCCCCTCTCGGAAAGCGATGCGTTAGACCACACGGCTAACCAAATGATCAAGTGTTTGTCAAGCGTAAGGGACTTAACTGTGGGGTCATCAGTCCCTAAACTTACAAACTAATTATGAACTACCTTACACTAAAGACGACACAAACATTCATGCCCGAGTGGGGATTTGAACCCCCGACCGTATGACAATGGTCATATTATTGAAAGGATATCATGTTAAAAAATAATAAACAACGCGTGCATGTGCAAGACTCTCACAGTAGAGAAACGCATCTTTTTACTGACGTTTCGAAAACGCATTATTTACATGGCAGTCACCATCCACAGTAGCCGGAGAAGATGGTGTCACCTCCATTTTTGCAGGAAAATGCAAATCTTGTGAATGTGAGAACTTCTTACGTACACTGTTCGTTCGCGCTACACTAGCAACGTGTCACCGCTATGCACCTTCACTGCCGAATGAGGTGTGACAAGTGCAACTTGTGTCTGTAGGTCGAAGGTCGTGCTAGGGATTTCGGAAATCCCAGCGAGTATAAAGTTTTCCGAAAACCTCATGCATTTGGTAATTTACTTGTCGAAAGTTATAAATTTGATATTAGTCGTAATGATAAACGCATGTAAACAGACAAATAACATTGAACATTCAATAAAAGTCTATCCAACAACGGAATTGTATCGAGATTGAATGTGCTTGAGGTCATGCAGCAGGACAGTGTCATCAAAGTCTTCAGAAGGCTTGCAGGGAATCGGCGTTGCCGCACAGAACAATGGCACGTAGGGTAAAAACAAGCAGCTTATGAAGATAATAGCGGAAGCCATGGTAGTGGCAAGCGTCACATAAATACGAGTGTTGTTAGCAGGTAAATCGTGTATTAAATAGCTATTGCAGGACATATACATAATTGATAATCACGTCTGTACTGTTTGACTATTGCAGTGTATATGAAGTACGATGGTGAAGAGCTTAAATGCATAAATCAGTTTAAGAAAGGAATAAAAAGTTCGAATACTGCCTTCCCATTTATATTTCTCAGGAATACAACTAGCCCTACTACTTGTGTTCAGATAGTTACTCTTGCTTAACAGTCTGTTAGTCGAGACAAAATAGGATTTTACAATACTGGAAGCTCTTAAAAAGGAGATACTTTAGGCAGTACTGGTGGACAGGGAGTTCAAAAAGTTTCATTCTATGATTGTGTAAAATCACTATTGGGGTCACGAAATTAGTTGCCTCACTGCAGTTCGAATTTTTGTTTATGAAATTAATAATAGTAACTTGTAACGCAGAATTTAAAGGTAGTCTGCTTTACATAAAGGTATAACAACTGAATGAGGTTTGCAGAACTGTGTATAGTTCCATATGTGAATGACACATAGCCACACTGGATGCACTTTTTGAAGTTGAAACCTATGACAATAGCGGTTGACTTTTGAGCAGTTCACGCAACTGTAAAGTATTTGGCTTACAGCATTAAAAATGCTAATTTTCTTGCAAGATATTCTAATGCTAATGTTGGATGCCTTAGTTAAGAAAAAGGTGTTCTTAAAAGAATTTGGCAGTGGCTGATTGCTGTATTCACAAGGTAAGAAGCTATTTTTCAATAATGTGCTTCATGACATATTTCACTTTCACAATCGATTTTTAACATTAGCTGTTTCAGGCAGCTCCGTTTCATTTTTTGATGCTATGAAATATCTAAATATTGCAGAATATAGCACTAAAGCAAAGACGTAATGTGTGAAACTCTTCAGAAATTAATGTTTGTACAAAAGTTTCACAATCGTAGAATGTACTGAAAAAGTACCAAAAAATCGTGCCTGACGGTAAATTCCGTTCATATGCTGCATTCAGAACGCTAAAAACCTAAATGTTATAGTTCGCTTTACTTAGGGAGAGGAAACGCCGTTGGTCAATTTCTACACCGTATGTGGAATAAAGTTACACACGACCGATTGTTGCTGTAAATTCAAGGAGTCTTAGGCTGTTCTGTAGTTATATATTTAAATTGGACATACTTTTCGCGACTTAACTCAAATGAATACTGTCTCTAATCAAAAGAATCTTACTCACATTTAAAGTTCGCGTGGAAGTTTGCCACCACAATGGACGCCGATGCGCTCTTCAATTTGTCCGCTGTTCGCAGTCGGCCGCTTACGGGATTGTGGGGCTTGGCTGAAAGGTGCGACAGCGCTCCCGATCGCCTCCTAGCGGTGTGAGTTGTGAACTAAAACTGGGAGTGAACGGGAGATCAACACCGTGATACTCAGAACACTACACGCAGGAAGCGGCTACACGGGTAGCGGGGGCTGTGTGGCGTGGACTGGGCGGTGTTTTAGGATAAAGAGCTTCGGGGAAATAGAAAATGGGCAATCTCAAAGGGTTCAGGTGGATCACAGGAGAAATGTAGATCCGGAAACTATCGGTATAACAGTTGTAAATTGTCGTAGCTGTGTCGGGAAAGTTCCAGAACTGCAAGCATTAATAGAAAGCACCGAAACACACATCATTATAGGCAGCGAAAGTTGGCTCAAGCCGGAAATAAGTTCAGAAGAAGTATTTTCAAAAGATCTAACGGTATTCAGAAAGGATAGGTTAAACAAAATAGGTGGGAGCGTGTTTGTCGCCGTCAAAAGTAGTATTTCATGTAGCGAAGTTGAAGTTGATAGTTCGTGCGAGCTATTATGGGTAGAGGTTGTACCCGAAAATCGTAAGAAGTTAATAATCGGTTCCTTTTACCGGCCTCCCGACTCTGACGATACAATAGCAGAAAGGTTCAAAGAAAACCTGAGTCTAATTACAAAAACGTACCCGACTCACACGATAATAGTAGGTGGTGATTTTAATTTACCCTCGATCTGTTGGCGAAATTATATTTACAAATCAGGAGGTAGGCATAAAACATCGTCCGAAATTGTACTCAACGCATTCTCTGAGAATTACTTCGAACAATTAGTTCATGAGCCAACTAAAATTGTAAATGGATGTGAAAACACACTTGATCTCTCAGCAACAAATAATCCTGAGCTCATAATGAGCATCAAAACGGATACAGGTATTAGTGAACACAGAGCTGTAGTAGCGAAATTGAATATCGAAAGTCCCAAAGTTACCAAAAATAAACGCAAAGTATATTTGTTCAGGAAAGCAGATAGAAACAAAATACATTGCTTCTTGAAAGACAGCTTCCACTCGTTTCTAACACTAAACGTAGGTGTAGACCAGATGTGGCTCAAATTCAAAGAAGTGGTATCGACAGCAATTGAAAGTTTTATACCTAATAAATTAGTAAAAGAAGGAGGCGATCCCCCTTGGTACACAAAACAGGTTAGGACACTGTTGCAAAAGCAAAGGAAAAGGCATACTAAATTTAAACGAACACGAAATCCCCAGGATTTGCGATTGTACTCAGAAGCTCGAAATTTAGCGAGGATTTCAATGCGAGATGCCTACAACATTTATCACAACGAAACTCTTTCTCGTAATTTGACTGAAAACCCAAAGAGATTTTAGTCATATGTTAAATATACTCGGGGAAAGTCACAAACAATACCTTCACTACGTGATAGTAATGGCGATCCTGCCGATGACAGCGCTACTAAAGCAGAGTTACTAAACTTAGCTTTTAGAAACTCATTCACTAAAGAAGACGAAACCAATATTCCAGATTTCGAATTACGAACAGATGCCGTAATGAGTAACATAGAAGTAGATATCATCGGAGTAGTGCAGCAACTAAAATCACTTAATAAGAACAAGTCTTCTGGTCCGGATTGTATACCCATTAGATTTCTATCTGATTATGCTGAAGCGATAGCTCCTTACTTAACAGTCATATACAACCGCTCTCTCATAGAAGGATCTGTACCAAAAGATTGGAAAGTTGCACAGGTCACACCTATATTCAAGAAAGGCAGTAGGAGTAACCCACTAAACTACAGGCCTATTTCATTGACGTCAATTTGCAGCAGGGTTTTGGATCATATCCTGTATTCAAATATTATGAATTATCTCGAACAGAACGATCTATTGACCCAAGGTCAACACGGATTTAGAAAATATCGTTCATGCGAAACACAACTAGCTCTATATTCACACGAAGTGATGGGTGCTATCGACAAAGGTTCGCAAACGGCTTTTAATCAAATTGCGTGGTTATGGTATATCGCCCCAAATTTGCAATTGGATAGGGGATTTCTTGTCAGAGAGGACACAGTTCGTAGTAATTGATGGTAAGGCATCGACTAAAACAGAGGTGATATCGGGCGTTCCACAAGGTAGTGTTATTGGTCCTCTGCTATTCCTTATTTACATAAACGATTTAGGGGAAAATCTAAGTAGCTCTCTTAGGTTGTTTGCAGATGACGCCGTCATTTACCGTCTAGTAAAATCATCTGAAGATCAAAACCAACTGCAGAACGATCTGAATAAGATATCAGTATGGTGTAAAAATTGGCAATTGACTCTAAATAATGAGAAGTGTGAAGTCGTCCACATGAGTACGAAAAGAAATCCGTTAAACTTTGTTTACAACATAAATCAATCAAATGTGAACGCCGTAAACTCCACAAAATACCTAGGAATCACTATTACTTCAGACTTAAACTGGAAAGAACA
This sequence comes from Locusta migratoria, assembly GCA_026315105.1. Lineage (NCBI taxonomy): Eukaryota > Metazoa > Arthropoda > Insecta > Orthoptera > Acrididae > Locusta > Locusta migratoria. Next base: position 271,293,859 of record CM048744.1, on the reverse strand, counting down.
CGTAGATAATATCGTGGGAAATGCGAACCAGAGACTGCGTTTTATTGGCAGAATCCTTAAAAGATGCAACAGAACTACTAAAGAAACTGCATACACTGCGCTTGTCCGTCCATTTTTGGAGTATTGCAGCCCAGTGTGGGATCCTTATCAGGTGGGTTTGACGGAGGACATCGAAAGAGTCCAAAGAAGGGCAGCTCGTTTCGTATTGGCACGATACAGGGGAGACAGCGTTACGGAAATGATACAGGATCTGGGATGGGAATCATTACAACAACGGCGCTTATCGCTGAGGCGTGGGTTACTTGCGAAACTCCAATCGCCAACATTCTCCTCCGAATGCGAAAATATATTGTTGACTCCCACTTACATAGGTAGAAATGATCATCAGAATAAAATAAGAGAAATCAGAGCTCGAACAGAGAGATTCAGGTGTTCTTTCTTCTCGCGCGCTATTCGAGAATGGAATGGGAGATAAATAGTATAATTGTGGTTCGATGAACCCTCTGCCAGGCACTTAAATGTGATTTGCAGAGTATCCCATGTAGATGTAGATATAAATGTAGAACACTTACTTCATTCGACGGCGTACTTTATAAAAGAAGGAAATGGTTGCAAGAGGGAGTGTATGCGCTGCATATGGCTGTAACTGCCAACTAAAAACAGCGATGCACTCCGAAATCTTTCATCATGTTCACTGAAAATGGAGAATTCTAAAAATGAGATTAGATTAGATTAATACGACATTTCGTAATGATGTGGAATGTTTCAGTTTAGTAAATGTTTTCTACACTTGACAATCATTATTTTAAGGATTTTTATTACATTTTTTGTTATTTTTTGTTGTTCTTTATTCTTTTTTTATTTTTGAAGTTTTATCTAAAAATTCAGCTACATTGTAGAAGGAGTGCCCATTTAGAAATTCCTTTAATTTCTTTTTAAATACTAGTTGGCTGTCTGTCAGACTTTTGATTCTACTTGGTAAGTGACCAAAGACTTTAGTGGCAGTATAATTCGCCCGTTTCTGAGCCAAAGTTAGATTTTACCTTGAATAGTGAATATCATCCTTTGTCCTAGTGTTTTAGCTATGCAAACTGCTATTACGTCGGAATTGGAGATATTATATATATATATATATATATATATATATATATATATATATATATATATATATATATATATATTGAAAAGCTACAGTGAAGATTCCTAGACCCCTAAAAAAATGTCTGCTGGATGCTTTTGGGTGGGCTCTAGCAATTATTCTGATTACACGCTTTTGTGCAATGAATACATTTTCACTCAACGTTGAATTGCCCCAGATTATGATCCCGTATGAAAGCAGTGAGTGAAAATAGGCGTAGTAAGCTAATTTACTGAGATGTATATCACCAAGAGTTTAAGGACGCTACTATTAAGCATACTGAGATCATTTAGTTTTAGTAAACAGTGTTTTTAACACTTTGATTTACCCCTTTCTTATGAGTTCTTTATAGATACAGGCAGTGGGCTATTCATAAGCGAAGCGCTCACTTTGATAAAATTTAGAGAAAGAAGAGGCCAGAGCCCTTGAATGAAAGCTAGGTATTGTGCCCAGACTGTATATAAATATTTTAGATAAAAGAGTTTGTAAAGCCAAGGGTAAATGTAATTTCTTCATTGAGTATAGTTTTTAAAAAGGCGGTTAATGTATTATAACAACAAAAATGTTTAACAGCAATTTTTATTTGAATTCCTGAATTTAAAGCGTAGACGAGGCTTTAGAAACAACAGCGCAAATCCATCACTGTCAGCTATTTGTATCTAAGCAAAAATTATATTTTATGTAACATAAGGCTACACAGAAATTTCAAACAATTTCGTTCATTTTCGTTGTCATTTCCAGTATTTGACTTGATGCAGTGCCTTCCGTTCTGCTGCGCAACTGCTCATGGAAACTGCGTTCATGTGTATGGTTAAAACTTAAGTCATGTACTGTGTTAGTTACAGTTAGTATTCTATCCAAATAAACTTGTACACATTATATAAAAGGTATTATTTGTCCGTCTGCGCTACTACAATAAGTGCGATCGTTTTTCACCAGACGCGTTTTGTTTCACTGAGTATACCGGGTCATCAAACAGTCAGTATAATTTTGAAAACTTAATAAATCACAGAATAATGTACAAAGAGAGGTAAAAATTTACACACTTACTTGAAATGACATAGTTTTTTATAGAACAATAAAAAAAAGTTCAAACAATGTCCGACAGATGGCGCTTTATCTGATCAGAAAAGCAATAATTAGCATAACAAATTAAGACAAAGCAAAGACGATGTTCTTTACAGGAAATGCTCATATGTTCACCATCATTCCTCAACGATAGCTGTAGTCGAGGAATAATGTTGTGAACAGCACTGTAAAGCATGTCCGGAGTTATGGTGAAACATTGGCGGGGGATGTTGTCTTTCAGCATCCCTAGAGATGTCGGTCGATCCCGATATACTTCCAACTTCAGGTAACCCTAAAGCCAATAATCGCACGGACTGAGGTCTGGAGACCTGGGAGGCGAAGCATGACGAATGTAGAGGCTGAGCACACGATCATCAACCAACGACACATGCAAGAGATCTTTCACACGTGTAGCAATATGGGGTGGAGCGCATACCTGCATAAAAATCGTATGTTGCAGCAGGTGTTTATCAGGTAGGCTGGGGATGATGCGATTCTGTAACATATCGGCGTACCTCTCACCCGTCACGGTAGCAGTCACTGACATTTTACTGTCCAGCGCCATCTGTCGGCATTCTAAGCATGTCTGTCAATTTTTAACTCTCTATCTACATTATTCCGTGATTACGTTTTCAAATTTATACTGACTTTTTAATCAGCTGGTATAACATCTTCAGTGATCTGAAATGAGAGCTATCTACAATTTGCTTCGTTTTCGTAGTTAGATACAAATTAGTAAAATGTAGATTTGTTTTTTATAATTTATTTTTTATTTTTTTATTTTTTTATTTTTTATTTATTCATTTTTTACTTACGGAAATTTTTCCTTACATTTTCGCCTGGTGTCATGAAGCGCCGATGTGTTGCACGGTTCATGGCCTACACTTAAAAAAATTAACGTATAACATAATATCTTAAATGGAATAACAAATGTAAACCTCGCAAAGTAAAATAAAATACGGAATCACAGATGTGAAGGCAAGTATAGCCTACAACTCGAACCAACAGATGGCACTGCTAGTGGTGTCGCCTGACAAACTCATGTAAATGTCACTGAGTTTCGCTCTTACCTTCATAAGCTATTTGGTAAAAGACTTCAACGAAGGTCAACGAACTGTTGCAGACATGCATCGGGCAGATCGTCCTAACGTCTCTGGTGAAAAAGTGGATACTGTTGTCGCTGTAGTGGACAGCCATCGACGCCAGACGATTCGTGAGCTCGCCCACAAAACCGGATTAGCATAGTTAGTAGATCGCTCCATTCGCACCATCAACGGAACAGGCTATGCTAACGGTATTCTACGCCTCCCACATCGCTGACAACGGGTTCTACACAACTCTGGTCACTACTTTCAAAGACAGTAATAGTTGCAAATATGTAACGCTTTTGTATCGATTGTGAATAAATAGTTCCCACTACGAAAGTTCCAACCCTCGTACTTCGAATCAAGTCAACAGTTCATCATGAATTGAATAGTATATACATTGTATGAAAGTGATTGAATTAACCCCTCTAACAGGCACTTAAGTTCAAGTTCCCATGAAGATTTAGATGTAAATGTACACTCCTGAGCATTAAAATTGCTACACCACGAAGATGACGTGCTACAGACGCTAAATTTAACCGACAGGAAGAAGATGCGGTGATATGCAAATGATTAGCTTTTCAGGGCATTCACACAACGTCTTGACATGAAGAAAGTTTCCAACCGATTTCTCAAAGACAAATAGCTGTTGCCCGGCGTTGCCTGGTGAAACGTTGTTGTGATGCCTCGTGTAAAGAGGAGAAATGCGTACCATCACGTTTCCGACTTCGATAAAGGTCGGACTGTAACCTATCTCGATTGCAGGTTATCGTATCGCGACATAGCTACTCGCCTTGGTCGCGATCCAACGACTGTTAGCAGAATATGAAATCGGTGAGTTCAGGAGGTCAATACGGAATGCCGTGCTGTGTCCCAACGGCCTCGTATCACTAGCAGTCGAGATGACAGGCATCTTGTCCATATGGCTGTAACGGATCGTACAGCCATGTCTCGATCCCTGAGTCAACAGATAGGGAAGTATACATGACAACAACCATCTGCACGAACATTTGCAGCAGCATGCACTATCAGCTCGGAGACCATGGCTGCGGTTACCCTTGACGCTGCATCACAGACAGGAGCACCAGCGATGGTGTACGCAACGACGAACCTGGCTGCACGAATGCAAAACGTCATTTTTTCTGATGAATCCAGGTTCTGTTTACAGCATCATGTTGGCCGCATCCTTGTTTGTCGACATCGCGGTGAACGCACATTGGAAGCGCGTATTCGTCATCACCATACTGGCCTATACACCTGGCGTGATGGAATGGGGTGCCATTGATTACACGTCACGGTCACCTCGCATCGACGGCACTTTGAACACTGGCCGTTACATTTCAAATGTGTTACGACCCGTGGCTCTACCCGTCATTCGATTCCTGCCAAACCCTACATTTCGCATGTTGCAGGTCCTGTACGGGCCAGCACATTCTCCAGATCTCTCACCTACGAAAAATTCAGGTCAGTGGTGGCCGAGCAACTGGCTCGTCACAATACACCAATCACTACTCTTGATTAACTGTGGTATCGTGTTGAAGCTGCACGGGCATCTGTACCTGTATACGTCATCCAAGCTCTGTTTGACTCAATGACCAGGCGTATCAAGGCCGTTATTACGGCCAGAGGTGGTTGTTCTGGGTACTGATTTCTCAGGATCTATGCACCCAAATTGCGTGAAAACGTAATCACATGTCAGTTGAAGTATAATATATTTGTCCATTGAATTCCCGTTTGTCATCTACATTTCTTCTTGGTGTAGCAATTTTAATGGGCAGTAATGGAGTAAGCCCTGTGACGCATAACTTATATTAGACAAGAGGCCAGCAGTTAATTTACAGCCACATTTGTTCTCTTCACTAACAATCGTTAAATGTGCTACATCTTATAACCTTCGGGAAAATGTCGGACTTGTTTTCAAAAGTCTTAGGTAAACATTAATTGTAATACGTTATCGGGATGGCTGCATCAACGACGTTTTTGTATGTGATTAGCCAGCCGGACTCCCTTCTGAAATTATTTCAGTTTTCCGTTTGAAATCCTTGGAATTAAAATTTTAAAATGTAGGACAGTATTAAAATTTTCTTCACCGGTAGGCGATAATGATTGCGAATGGAAGAAATTGCGTGTTGTTTTACGTCAGTTTCATTCTTACTTGTTCATGATATTTAGGATTTTTACTAACATTGCCATACGGAAAAGTAAAATTATGATTCTAGTGGAACTATACATTTAATACTGAGTATGCAGATTCGTCAGGTGCAAAGCTATATATATATACGTTCGTCGAACGCCAAGAATAGTGAAATATCTTCACTCCTCATAGTTATTTCTTTCTTTGTGGGGAGGGGGCGGGGTGGCTGAAAATACTGGGAATGAACCAGATAAAATTTCTATCGATTTACGCATTACATTCTAGGTTTCACTGCTGGGATAGTCATCGACAAAGTTAGTAGCCACTAAGCTTTGATTGTACTCTTTGCGACCTGGTATAGTATTTTAGGTACTGAAAGTTTGTGGACCGAAGGCATTATCTCGTACTGAGGAAATGCTGAAAATATAATTCTACATTGATATTTCAAAATGAAATAACATAAAAATAATCTGAAAGTAGTTTCATCCCGTCACAGTAATTCTGATAATTGACGACCGACATTGTACAGGGCAGCGAGACAGCAACTGTCAAATTTCCATTAAAATCCATTAATTTTCCATTTCCAATAATTTTCTCATGAACATCAAAAGACCCACTTAGCAAAATCGTTCTGTTAACGAATTACAGGCATTACGCAGATTGGATGTGTTGTATATCATATTTTCTCTTCACAATTTTCCGTCTACCAGTTATTAGAGTGACACCGTCAGAGGGGCGTAGCGAGGTATTGTGATACGCCGTCCCTGTTGTATGTGTAGCGTCGTATCCTGACACAGGAAAGAGTAAGGGGTTGTCGGTCACTCTGTTAGTCCTGAGCGGAAAGGAGTGACTACAGAAAGACAAATAATAGGCATCTACGAGAGATGCGGATTTTGGGACTCGAGGGGATACTTGCTCCGGAGACTTTCTCCTTTCATCAATTACATTTAGTATTTCCTGTGATATCCATGGATTTTGGTAGGTCTTTCCTTCCTACGTGTTTTATCCTCTGCTGCCTTCACTATTTCGTCTCTCAATGCTACCCATTCCTCCTGTATTGTTTTATTCTCCACCCCCCTCTGTCTATTGTTGCTTCAAACTCCCTCTGAAATTCTCAATAACTTGAGGTTCCTACGATTTTTCCAGGTCCCACCTCCTATTTTCCTACTTTTCTGCAGTTGTTTTCAGTTTCAGCCTACAGTTTATGACCAGTAATTCATGGTCAGAGTCTATATCTGCCCCTGGGTATGTCTTACACTTTACAACCTGGTTCCCAAATCTATATCTTACCATTATAAAATCTGCCTGGTACCTTCTGGTGTCTCCTAATCTCTTCCACGAATACATCTTTCTTTCGTGATTCTTCAACCCCACGTCTTTGTACTGATTAAATTATGTGCCGTGCAAAATTCTACCAGGCAGCTTCCTCTTGCATTCCTTTTGCCCAGTCCATATTCACCTACTAATTTTTCTTCCCTTCCTTTTCGTACTATCACAATTAAGTTTTCCTCTCCCTTAATTGCCTGAATAATTTCCTTTACCTCCTTTACCTCCTCATACATTTCTTCTATCTCGTCATCATCGGCCGAGCTTATTGGCTATAAACCTGTACTATTGTGCTCGATGTTAGCTTCGTGTCTATCTTGAATACGGTAATGCGCTCACTGCGCTGCTCATAGTAGTTTATCGGTGTTTCTTTACCTCCTCATACATTTATTCTATCTCGTCATCATCGGCCGAGCTTATTGGCTATAAACCTGTACTATTGTGCTCGATGTTAGCTTCGTGTCTATCTTGAATACGATAATGCGCTCACTGCACTGCTCATAATAGTTTATCGGCGTTTCTATTTTCTTATTCATCATCAGACCTAATCCTGTAATACCCACAACTGATTTTGTATTTATAACCCTGTACACACCTGACTAGAAATCATGTTCCTCTTTCCACTGAACTTCACTAATACCCACTACATTTAACTTCAACCCATCTATTTCTCTTTTTAAATTTTCTAATCTCCCTACCAGATTAAGGAATCTAACATTCCACGTTGCGATCCGTTGAATGCCATTGTTGTCTTTCCTGATGACCACATCCTCCTGAGTAGTCCCCGTCATTTTTTTTTTTTTTTTTTTTTTTTTTTTTTTTTTTTTTTTTTTTGCTTCAGTACTTTCTATTGCTGGTCGGAGCTGTGGTGCTCCACGCAGTACACAGCTTCAATTTACCTTATACTGTTGGCTGCTTGACCTGTATTAGTCCTGTGTGTTACCTGCATCCTTTTGAAAGTTTCTTGCTTGTCCTTCTCTCTTACAAAATTTACGTCTGCTGCAAAAGTAATGTGTTTTACCAAATGATCTAAGAAATGTAACTGACTGATGCTACTTGAATGAAATGTAACTTAATGTGTTTGAACTTGTTCTACCTGAATGCCTTTACACAACGTTATGTTAATGGGACTGCGTATTTTTAACTGTTTTCTATGTGAATGTAAAGGTATTGCAAAACCTATCTGACTGCGTAATATGTTTTATAATGAGATACAAACTGATAATTGTTTCTGTATGGAAATGTCGTGACAAAGTTAACTGTCTGAAAATTACTGCTACTAAAAATCACTGTGTTAATAATTCTGGCCCTACAAACTTGTTTCTGACTGAACTAACAGTCTTTAACGGAACGTAACGAACACAATATTTATCAATGCCATCTAATTCAGTGCAAACACTTTAGGCCAGTCGTCAGGTATGTTTAGGTCCAAAAAATTGCAGGAAGCTGAATTTTTGGTATGTTGTTAGGACATATTATAGTAGTATTAAACCAAGTTTGCAGCTTCGAAATCCTTTAGCTTAATTTTTAAGAGCCAAAAAAACCTCGAAGTTTTGTGACTTTTTTCTGATTTTGGCTTATAACTCGTGAAGGGTGGTTTTTTCACGAAAAGTCACTCGCATCTTTGTTAATGTAGATACAAAATTCTAAAATTTAAGTCCAACCGCAGTTCTGTAAGTCCTATAGTTTCCGAGATACTGGACTTCAAAAATTGAGTTATTTCTCCAAAAAGTTCAAATTTCCCATTTTAGTCATCTTTCGGCTAGAATATTGGCTCTAATGGTCATCCCACGGGGAAAGACATACAAAATGAAGTTATAGAGCAGTTATTTAGCTTTAATCAAAGTACAGAACGAAGTCCATAGGCCCAATGGATTTCTAGTTATCGTTAAAAAACGAAAAGTTGGAAAAATCGGATTATTCAATAAATTGACCCAGATGAATTGCAGTCCTCTTATCCTATATATGTTAAAGAAAGAGGAATTCCTCATTTACGATGATTATTAACGCATTGTATATAAATAGGTGTAATTTGTGTGTTAGTGCATACCGATATATTTTTGAAAGTAGGTATTGCTACAAAAACAACAAAAGCCTCTCCATTTTTGAGTATTGGTCAGCCATTGAGGGATTGGGCCTTTCGTTCGTAGCGAGGCCTGTTGTTGTGTGAAGGCACACCCGTCCCCCTTCCCCCTCACTTCGAGTGGTGACTTAGCGGGTGTTCTGTCCTCCCTCCGAAACTTCTTGTCTCCGAGGTCTTCCTCACTGCACCCAACCTGCCCTTAGAAACGGCCGTATTCGGATCTATGAAGAACGTTTCAAACAAAAATCGTCTAAATCTCGATCATGGTGGCGTTTTAAGTACTTGCTTTTTTACAATATGTCAGAATTAACCCCGTCGGATGTTTCTTTCGGGGTCGTTGGGAAGTGCTTGGAGAGGGAACAATGACAGTGAAAAAGCTTGGAATTTAGATGCTGATAAAAGTGTGTTAGAAACGTGGGCTTGAAAGGAACATGAGGTTTTTGTGCAATTTAAATGAATTGTCCGTACATTACGCATGCAGGAAGAGGTACACTGTGGAAATTAATGTGAAAGCATTTGTCCAGCGAGGAGGATATGTTTTCATCTGATCAGCCAACGTCTTCGCGTGAGGAAAGGCTGAGAAGTGCGTCGGGTTCAAGGCGTCACATCATTGGAGATTTTTATTTCCCTTGTGGTGAAAACTTCTCCAAGAAATATTTCGAAAAACAGAAAAAATTGCCTAAGTATCTACGGGATGTTCTCCATCAAGTGGAAACACTGAAAGTGAAAGAATCGATTGTGGAAAAAGCTAGACAAGCTGGTGAATGAGGACAACAGATTCTTCAGCGCCGCGGTGGAGTAGCCGAGCGGTCTAAAGCGTCTCTCTGCGGAGCGCGCTGTTGCTCGCCGTGGAGCTTCGAGTCCTCCCTTGGGCATGGGTGTGTGTGTTTTGTGCTTAGGTTACTTTACTTTAAGTAGTTGGTAAGCTACGGACTGATGACCACGCAGTTTGGTCCGATAGAATTACAAACATTTGAACATCTCTATATATAAAATGAAGTGTCCCGATTGACTGACTGACTTATCATCGCCCAGCCCAAACCACTGAAGATAGAAACTTGAAATTCATGGAGGGTGTTGATTTTACTCTGTAGGCGTCATTTAAGAAGCTATTTTTGATATTCCGTCCGTAAGGGGGTGAAATAGGGGATGAAACGTTTTCTGAAAATAGTTTAAGTAGTTTGTAAGCTACGGACTGATGACAGCGCAGTTTGGTCCGATAGATTTACAAACATTTGAACATTTAGATTCTTCAGCGTCCTTCTTGTATAAGTGAACTTGTTGCTGCTGAGAGTAAGTACCACAAACATTGCTACCTAAAATTGCACTCCTTGTCGCGATCTACTGGTGCATGAGGTAATCGAGGGGGTCCTGAACATCCCCTCCTTATCGAGGGTATGGAGCGTACATATACATACCTTGCAGAAACAAGAGAGAAAAACCAATTTTCCATAAGTGACTTGATTGCACAGAACTTCACTGGTAATTACCAACCAACAGTGGCAAATGTTCAAGCTCATCTAAAAAGGCGATATGGAGAAAAAATTATTTTTGCGCAGGTTGGTCCGTATCACAGCCCAGTCTTGATGTTCACAGACATTGGACATTCTTTATGAAAAGTAGTACAATCAAAGACTTAGCGATCCTGTTGAAGAGCGGCTTAGAGTTGGCAGAGCTGTAGCAGAGATTATCCTGAAAGACATTCGTTCCCAAACATTTGACACTACTCAATATGCCCCTTTTTAAAAGACTCAAGGGCATCATTTCCTGATTCTCTGCAGCTCTGCTTGAACAGATTATCCTGAAAAACAAACGTTCTTATCTCGAACAGTGGAAAAAGAAGTCCACAGGATTTGCTCATGGAATCATGGCTGCAACGAGGCCCAAATGTTTCCTATCCTCAATCCAAGTAAGCTTTGGAGCCTATTTGTATAGAAAATTTAGAAAGCACCTTGTTGAACTTTACAACAGTATGGGAATTTCTTCTACATATACGGAGGCTATGCGTTTTGAAAGTTCCGCTATTATCCGTGGAGAAGTGACCCAACTATTTAACAAAGGAGCTTTTATGCAGTTTGTGTTCTACAATGCAGATGTAATTGTTAACACAGTTGATGGAGAAAATACGTTCCATGAAATGGATGGTACGATGATCATGACCCCTCACTCATCCGTTCACACAGACAAAAATATACCAAGTTTCAAGTCTGTTTCTGCAGAGTCTTTCAGGTTCACACGTATTAAACATTCTTCTATTAGATGATGATGATTGGCGTTTTAGGGCGCTCAACAGCGAGGTCACCAGCGCCCGTTCTATTAGAAATAAATCTGGCTTGTCAGCCATTTCAATTAACGAAGTAAAAATCGCTGAAGTCATTTTGCTAAAATTCCTAGACTTGTTGTGGTTGTTTGGAAAAGCAACTAGCATGCCAGGCACCCCAGGATGGAATGGATTCATGGGGCAAGTGTCAGAAGATCTTCCTTACAAACGTTCAAAGATTGTATATCTCCTTTTTACCCATGCTTCCCGAAACGTATACGACGCTGTTTTAACATCAGTTTTGGAAGCCAGTTAAAGAACAAGCACTTACGGTCAGGAAACATGTTTTGTGACCTACTACCAACCACTGTACTTGAAAGCCCGAGACATTGAGGAGAGCAACCAGCATACTCAGCTCGTCAACATAGCTTGGAGGTTTTCACCTCTCCATGTCATTCATGGGGGCCATCGGTGTCATAAGGGCAGGAAGTGGACTCAAGGAACTTCTCTGTTTGATGTTTGATGAAAACAGAGTTGAAAAAATCCTACTTATACAATGAAGTAATAATATTCATCGTCAATGAGTAATTCCTCCATTTTCTTTGACATATATAGGATAAGAAGACTGCACTCATCTGGGTCAGTTTATTGAATAATCCGATTTTTCCCACTTTTCGTTTTTTAACGATAACTAGAAATCCATTGGGCCTATGGAATTCGTTCTGTACTTAGATTATAGCTAAATAACTGCTCTATATTTTTGTCTTGTTTGACTTTCCCCGTGGGATGATCATTAGAGCCAATATTCTAGCCGATAGATGACTAAAATGGGAAATTTGAACTTTTTGGAGAAATAAGTCAATTTTTGAAGTCAAATATCTCTGGAACTATTGGACTTACAGAGCTGCGATTGGGCTGAAATTTTAGAATATTTCATCTACATTAATAAAGGTGCGAGTGACGTTTCGTGAAAAAACCACCCTTCACGAGTTATAAGCCAAAACCAGAAAAAAGTCAGAAAATTTCGAGGCTTTTTGGCTCTTAAAAGTTAAGCTAAAGGACTTAGAAGCTGCAAACTTGGTTTAATACTACTCTAATATGTACTAACAACATACCAAAAATTCAGCTTCGTGCAATTTTTTTGTCTACGACGACTGGCCTACTTGTTAACCTGAACACTCTATGAATTGTCCTACCCTGAAATCTGTTAATCATAGTGAACTGTAAGCCTGACAAAAACTGATTCTTTCTTACTTTCACTTTTCGATTACTTTCACTTACTAACCTGGATTGATTTATTTTTATTTATTTATATTTTAGCCACACTGCATAAATTTGTGCAACACCAAACTGCTTCCTGCTGTACTAACTACTGGAAAACTAACTACAGAAAACATCTATGTCAGTTTTAATAAAAATGTGAGGAGGGATGAACCGGTAATTTGTTTAAGAAACTCGAAATAATTATTAAAAATGAAATATCTGGTTTATTTTCTAACTGATGTAACTTCATGAAAATTACAATGACATGTTTTGGATTTTAAAATCTTTCAGAGAAAGATATCACTCAGATATTTAATCTGCCTACAAAATTATTTTTAAACAAAGATAAACATTTCTTTACTGTTAATAAATTTAACTCGAGTTACATAAACAACGTTACAACAATACCATATTTCAAGAACCTACCTATGAAATTCCTATTTCATTAGAAACGCAATCTCAAAAGTAAACTATTGCAATAAATACTTTTCCTAACACAGAAAGGGGTCCTTAGCATTAATCGTGAGACCACAAGTTAACAGTAAGATCTTTCCCGACCGTTACTGTTACCATCAGTTCAGCCTAACAATGCGAAGGTGTGCCATAGGAACATGCCAGGTATTTCATGAAAAACTTTACCTTATGAAAACTTCAAAAGATTGTTTCTCCAACGTCATCTATTCCTTTCACCTCCATATCTTAAACAAACAGCTTGGCTCAGCATTTAAGTCTCAAACACTCATCTCCTTGGCTATCTCGCCGGAACGAGAACTGCACACAACCACGGTCCCCACGCTTCTGCAATCTCATCAGCGCGCCTAGCAAAGTCTGTGCCGGCCGCGGCGGCCGAGGTGACTGAGGCGCTCCAGTCACGGTCAGCACGGCCACTACGGTCGGGGGTTCGAATCCCCCCTCGGGCATGGACATTTGTGCCGTCCTAGTTCGTAAGTAGTTCATAAGTAGTTTGTAAGTTTAGGGACTGATGACCCCGTAGTTAAGTCCCATAAGCTTAACAAACATTTTAACATTTTTTGCAAAGTCTGCACTCTCAATAATCCTTTGTTGTTCCCGGCAACAATACTATCACCGTTTACAATATCGATAGTACTGCCATGGAAAAATGCCTGCAACCAAAGATAAACGACCCATGCCTGACTAGCTTGACACTGGTCTCAAATTCGCAGTACATTTGAATATGAAATGTATACCTTTCCATTGCCGGTATCTTACACTTTGACGGTGAAATCCATTTTTTATGTTACCGAAACCGTCTAACCTAATAAAGAAAAAAAAAAAAAAAAAAACAAAAAACAAAAACAAAAAACAAAAAACGCAAAAGGCCAGTCCACGATACACAGCCTCCGCTACCCGTTTAGCTGCTTCCTGTGTGTAATGGACGCGTGGCCTACTAAATGTAATCCGGAACCACAGCGCCCCACAGTGCAATTCGAGTAATCTTCAGCCTATGAGGTCGCAGAATCGTCTGAGCCTGTGATTCAGAAAACCCCACTCACCCACGCACTTGGCTATGTACCACAAGTGTGTAGTCGGTCCTGCCAACTCTACTTCAGATCGTGAGCTCTGCCTTCATCCTGCAGACAAGACTGGCAGCCTCTACCACTTCAGACATATAATTTCATACTCCGAAAGCCACCTCACGTTGTGTGCGGAGGGTACTTTGCGTACCAAGGTCACTTCCTCCTTTTCCAGTCGTGTATGGTTTGCAGGAAAAATGATAGCCTGTATGTCTCTATACATGCCCTAATCTCTCGGACCTTATCCTTGTTGTCGCTTCGCGAAATATACGCAGAAGGAAGCAATATATTGATTGACTCTTCATGAAACGATTGGTCTTGGAACTTTGAAAAAAGCACGCCCCGCTTCCAGCGTCTACCATTGGAGTTTCTTAATCATCTCTGTGATGTATTCTCGCTTACCTAATGAGCACGTAATGAATCGTGCTGCTCTACGCTAGATCTATTCTATGTTTCTATAAACCCTGCCTGGTAAGAAACCCGTACTGATGAGCAACACTCGAGCGACGGCCTAACGAAGGTTCAGTAGCCAAAATCCTTTGTTGACGGACTACACTTCCTAACAATTCTTCCAATGAATATGCCTGTCAACTGCCTTACCCACGACTGACTTTATATGGTGTTTCCATTTCATATCGCACCCTACGTCTATTCCCCGATAATTTATGGAAATAACTACTTCCAATGTGGTCCTTGCTATTGCATAATTATTAATAAAAGATCTTTATTTGTAGGTAATCTGGGCTCCTCTCCACGTTATGCCTCTCTTTGTGACGTCCAGTGATGGAACGTGGGAACGATGACCTTGCAGTTTTGTCCCCCTAAAACATCCAACAATAACATATTTCTAGGTTAACGCAGCACTTCCCACTTTTTTATGTTAAGGCTCTATTGCCTTTCCCTAAATCAGTTTTTTTCAGCCATTTCGAACGTGCGACCCCCTTACAAGAACAAATATTCTGGAGAAGACTATACCGTCATTATTACGTACCCCAACAAATCTATTTTGGAGTTATATATTTTGACGACCTTACAGCTTTCATTTTAATGAAATAAATCGCAATTTGCGATCATTTATGGCATCACTGTACTAAGTTTAGATGGAATACCAAAATGCGGTGAATGAAAGTTTGTGCCGAGCCGGGATTCAAACCCGAGATCTTCTGCTAGGCAGACGCGTTGACCACTGCGCCACCGAGGACACAGTGACCAGCCTCAGGTGCAGAGGGCTCTTCCCTGCACGTCTCTTGCCACAACCAAATCTTCATTCGCCACACTGTCACAAATTTTCATTCGCCGCACTTCGGTATTCCATCTAAACCTAGTACAGTGATGCCATAAATGATCGCAAATTGCGATTTATTTCATTAAAATGAACGCTGTAAGGTTGTCAAAAATATATAATTTTAAACAAGCCGAGGATGGGCTCCTGACGACAATTAATTGTGTCTCGAAACCTCATGGTCTGTTCTCCCTGATGCGGGAATTCAGTATTGTCGTTGCGAGCATTACAGAACAAATAGGCTGTGGTAATAGGAAAGAGACAGCGTGGGGAATGGAGATTTGGGTGTGGCGGGAGACGTGCAGGGAAGAGTCCTCTGCTGTCGGATAGGTCACTGTATCGTCGGTGGTGGAGTGATCAACGCGTCTGCCTAGTAAGCAGGAGATCCCGGGTTCGAATCCCGGCCGGGCACAAATTTTCATTCGCCGCATTTCGGTATTCCATCTAAACCTAGTACAGTGATGCCATAAATGATGGCAAATTGCGATTTATTTCTTCTATTTTGGAGTCTCGAAGGCAACGAATTTCATTTTCTTTCTGTTGATACAACTTTCTTGTAAAATGTTAGAAATTCTTTTGTGTATTTTTATAGATAGAAGGCATTTAAACTATTTTTACTTCATTACCGACCGAAATATAAAATTTGCACAACGAGTGTTTCGCATTGCAGGAATGTGTCAGAAGCGAATCATACTCTTTAAGAAATGTCCCATTGTAGATAAACATTCTAAGGAAATACTTTCTTTTTAGATTTTATTAGATTTAATTATTGCACCTTGTTCATTTACCTAACAATTGGTTTCTGAAAAGTTTTCAGGCTTTCAGCTTATTCGTCGTTAACACGCTGTATTTACTGTAAAATAATATACGTCCTATTCAATTCAGAATTAAAGTTTGAATTACAAGATAATAACTTATCTGGTTGTTTTAATGTGCAAGTACTTCCTCCTGTGACGGCGATTCCCTGACCAAGACCTGGTGACCCACAGCTTGCAAGACACTGCCCTACACCACGCTGCACATCATTCTGCGTTCCACTACCCTTTAACACCGTTGGGACCTCTCGATAAACTACAGCCTCATCCGCGAAAAGCCTCATTGAACTTCCTATTTATCTACGAGGTCATTTATGTATACTGTGAAAAGCAAAGGTCCTATAACACTCCCCTGGGGAACACCTGATGTAACTTTAACTTCTAAAGACTACTCTACGTTGAGTTAGACGCCCGGCCGAAAACGAAGATCATCTCTACCTTTCAAAAACGACAGACTGCTGGCAGATGTCTGCACCCTGTGCTCTTTTGTTGCATATCCAGAATGACTCCAACCAACAGGGGCGTGGAAAATGGAAAATTTATTCCTCTGCCGGAGGGGGGGAGGAGGGGGATTACTTGTTTTCTTCAGAGGGTTCAACTATCAAGTACGAAAAGTTATCTCAGATCAGCATCGAAAATATCTGAAGCAGAACTGTGAAGCCATTTGCTACTTCCGCACTTAAAACTACAACGTAGGTTTTATTCTGAGACACTAAAGAATATTCGTTTTTCCCAGGAGTGCTATTCCTGCAAGGTTCGTAGTAGAGCTTATGTGAAGTATAGAAAGTAAGAGACGAGGTACTGGCAGAAGTAAAGTTGTGAGGACGGACCGTGAAGAGAGCCAAGATAGCTCATACTGTAGAGCGCTTGCCAGCGAAAGGCAAAGTTCCCAGGTTCCAATCCCGCTTCCGGCACACAATTTTAATATGCCAGGATATTTTATAAAATACTAGCTGAAAACCCGGCTTTGTCCGGATATTTATTTATTCCTGCCATTTTTCAAGTATATCTTCACTTGTATAAGGGATGTATGTCTGTAAAATCTCTTGGCAATACAATTAGTAGTAAGGAAATAATAGATTAAAACTTGGTGCGTGATGGGGCGGTTTTCCACGACGTTACTGTTTATGTGCTCATATATCATGAACTACGTGTCGTACTATGATACAATTTAGAAGGTAGACTCAACTATATGCGTGTATACTGTCTGTAAATATTCCTGTGGCTACAATTTGTAGTGTACGAATTATAAATTATAGCGTCATACTGAAAGCTGTAGTTTTAGTCCATGGACAGCGCAACGTTACTATTTATGTGCTCATATCTCATGAACTACGTGTCGGAATGTGATACAATTTAAAATCTACATTCAACTATTTATGTGTATACTGCCTGTAAAATTTCCTGTCGCTACAATTTGTAGTGTGCAAATTATAAATTGTAACGTCATACCGATAGCCGTAGTTTTACTCCATGAACAGCGGAGAAATAGTAAGCGAGAAACTTTTTTCCTTTCATCATTTTACTATGGTTGCCAGCGAGAAAAAGTTTAATAAAGGTTTGAAATTATGTTTAAAGTTTGTTGCAAGTCGCTAAGTACTATCATTCTCATACCGTGTATTTCGAAAGTCTCGCCGCATTATATGGCATTGTTTCCGATTTCTATTGGTTATGACGTAATATCTTTTGAGCCATGTGCTGTATGTGATTCTTAACCATGCAGCAATTATTACCTCACGGTAAGGAATGTGTGTACCAAATTTGGTTGAAATCGGTCCAGTGGTTTAGGGAAAATGAGCAGCATTGTCGCAAAATGCAGCAGTTTTTCGCGCATCTCGTTGTTTATGACGTCATATCTCGTACGTGATTCTTACACTTACGGCGACCGTTCTCATGGACTGAAGCTTACTTCTACAAACTTTGAGAAAGATTGGATCAAAACTGTAGATTTGTATGCAACACGTACAAACATACGGACACTCTGCTTTATATATTAGACAGTGGTTTTACGGCCCCTTTTCCAGTTACTGTGCCCGTACCACCGAGGTTGGAGCTCCCGTACAAGAAACCTCGCCCTCTATGACTGTCCGGATCTTGCAGGTTCATTTGTGAGATCGGGCAAAGCGACACCAACTCACTGAGAAACATTGGCCTTTGCAGGCAGCGCCTCAAACCTATCCGTAAGATGAACCGGAATGGCTTCTCTATCGGTTCCCCAGTAAGACTTTCGATCCTGCTGAGCCCTGAGGCGGCCTCCCACTCAGCCATGAATATCAACCTCAGTTTGGGGGTAGGTAACAGGCCTGACCACATTTTTGGACCGAAAGGTGCACACTTGGGACGCGCTGATCCTCAAAGCGAGCCCACAACAGCGGTGCCTGTGGACCGCAGCCTCAAGACAGTTAACCGATACTAATACCTCTCGAAGCTGAAGTGTCACCATTTCTACTCGCATCCGCACACATCAGTCACAGTCCCTACTCATAATAAACACAGCACACAGACAAACAAAGAACTATAAACACTTGCTGTTGGATTCTACAGCAGGTAACCAACGTAAACGTTGTAGTGTAACCATTTACATTACATATCTGCCTGTATCGATGTAGATGACCAAACCAGAGAATTAGCAGGTGAGAGATCAAATACTGCCCCAGATCTCTTTTCTGTTTAGGTATTGGACAGCCCGTCAGTAACAAGTGGCAGCGATCACGTTTGAAAGAGAGACGCTGCATGGACAATATATCTTGCAGAAGAATATAAAAAGCATGGGCCGGCCTCGGTGGCCGAGCGTACTGCGGCGCGTCAGTCACAGTCTGAACGGCCACTACGGTCGGGGATTCTAATCCCCCCTCGGGCATGGATATTTGTGCCGTCCTTAGTAGTAGCTAGTTCATAAGTAGTTTGTAAGTTTAGGGACTGATAACCCCGTAGTTAAGTCCCATAAGCTCTACAAACATTTGAACATTTGAAAAGCATGGAAGTGTTATGTTATAATTTTCTGTATTAAATAGATTGGTGTTTGTTTTAACTGTTTATACTGTTGAGCTGACTGTAAGAGTACGGACTAGACACGGATGTATGTAGTGTATAATTTGTATCTGTGGGAAATTAACCACAATGTAATTTCTATAACTGATTCGAGTACCCAGTTATTTTATAATTAGTACCTACAGTTTTGCTGAGTGATTTGATAATAACAAAAACCTGTCTACAGTCCAAAAGAAGACATCAGAGTGTGGAGGAACAGCATGGCTGGTCCTCTGGTATTTGTATTCCTATCCAGTGATACAAGTTATAAGGTTCTAGAAATAATTATGTAGTGGCTCTAAAGAAGATAAAAAACACGGTCACACTACAACGTGGCATTGCTTCAAGCAGTTACACTACCAAGCAGAAGTAGAAACAATACTACGAAATGACACAGGTGAAACTAAACAAAACAACTCTTACGGTAAAGTCGGTGCGTATACACAGTTTTTACACTAAACATTTTCAAAAACTCGACGATGAACCTAGTAGATTAAAAAACGAGTAACTAACTTACGAATTAAACTACAGAGCACACAAAAATGAAAATAACTCATTACTACCAAGCTTGTCTGTGGTAGTGGTGGAGCTATTTAGATAACTGACGCTCAACTGATATGACTACCAATATTATGTAGAGAAACTCCAAATTCCTCCACTTACCAGTCCTATTAATTGTCAACATTGTTATTTATCAATGCGTTTCAAACTCTTCCATCCTCTTCTCTTCCGATTTTCTCACCTATTACGATACACTAATGCAAATTTTTGTTCAAAATACACATTCTCAGACATATCTTTCTTTTATCCAGACTCACATTTGGCATCAGGAGACTTCTTTTGGCAATAAATACCCTCTTTTCCTATACTAGACTAATTTGTATGTCCCTTTCTTTGTCCACCATGGGTTGTTTTCCTTCCTAGTTAAAAGAATTTCTTAACTTCATCTAGTTTAATGACACAATTTGTTAAGTTTCTCGCTATTGTAATTTCTGCTGTTTCTCATAACTATTTCTTTTTTCCAGCTTGCTGTCTATATACTAAACTCATTTGACTGTTCATAGGGTTCATCATATACTGTAATTTTTCTTAACGTTCACTGAGTTTGATAAAGTGATTGGCGAATCTCAATAAATTTTCACCTTTAATTTTTATGCAAATATTGAAGCTTTATATTGTTTGTCTCCTCTCTTCTTCGATATACTATATAACGATAGGGGTGAAAGACAGCAGTTGTATCCACAAAACTCTTTAAAGTGAAAATTTCGTTCTTGGTCTTCCTGACGTACTGGTTCCTCTAGGTTCTTGAAGATTTTGCACATAAAATCAGTCTTTTATTTGGGGGAGGGGGGCATCCGTTAGTAACTTTGTTGCAGCTGGCCTATCGTACGGATTCAAGGAGCAACAATGATCAGTTTTCAATATTTATCGTTTTTTGACCAAATTTTAATATTTGAAATGCTAACTTAATCAACTCATTAAACAGTAAAATGTTGGGATAAGTTTAAAACAGTAAGATAAGTGAAAATTAAAAACACAATTTATGTTTTTTCTTCAAATTTGTTGATTATGTGAATCGATTTGCGGCTTCTTAGGTCATCATAAGACATTTACTGACGTTTAGTCAGGAACATGCGTTGTCAATAAATTATCATCATCATCAATATTATCATTTATAGTGGGCATTAGTGAAATTAGATGGCACGGTGATCAGGACATGTAATGAGCTGTGTAGAGGATTATAAATTGAAAATGAGATGTTGGTTGTGCATGATCAGGTCTAGTAATGAATAATAAAATATGAATTCATGTAAGCTACTAAGGACACATTAGTGAATACATTATCGTAGCTGGAATAGACACGACGCCTACATACTAACACAGTATTACAAATTTATATGTCAGCTAGCCTCACAGACTGAAAGAGTTTGTCATGAACCAAAGTAATTACCTTTACAGCGTGACAGCACTGTAATAAAATATGTTCGGGAAGACTACACGCAAACTGGATTGAAACTGACGCTGAGCGCATACGTTTGAATTTTGCACGATGATATATAAAGTCAAAATGCTATTGTTTTGTCCAATAATCATTCTGCGGTGTGGAGATATGACGGTTTAGACTCCAGCTACATTTATCACGTGCTGAGACGTGGACGTCCAAACATTGTTGGGCTTAAATGTAGTTACTGTTTTGTCACATAATTGTCGTTCCGTTCTTTATCCATAAACTGCAGAGATTTGTAGTGCAAGTATCGTAAAATAACAGGACAGGACGGGGTTATTTACGTTTTCGCGAAGAAAATTTCATTACCTTCTAATTCGTCACCTCTATCGACAACGATAACTAATCCGTCATGTAAGGTTAAAAGATACACCGAAACGAATAATGCACAACAAACACGAATGTAGCCATGTAAGGATAAAAATATAAGAAAGGAGAACTGTGTTTTCGAATTTTCCCAAAGCTCCAAAAACACTTATACCAAAGCATCTTAAAATATTTTTATTGTTAGTATTATTAAACATGTGTGATAAACTGTGCTTCGTATAACATTGTATGTAATGTCTTACATATTACGTCAGACGTGCAACGTGTCACTACGTAGGAAGCACAACGAAAGTCTAACCACATCATGCAGTTCGGTTGGATTTCATTTCCAGTTGTCCACATCGTAAGTGTGGTTTTGTTGTGGTATGTGAAATTTATTTGCTTCGTAACACAATTTGCCGCGTGGTGACACGCGATGTCTACTGTCATGACACTTTGTGTTGTGATGCGGCAAATGACATAATATTCTGTTTCTGACATATAACAATACATTGCGTTAGATATCTCACGTGCACCATCATACATCATATCATGTGTCCCATTGTGGATCATATTATATCATTTTTCCCACGAGATATCATATCATCTTATGATATAATAAATAATGTATCACATCGTGATAAATATGTCATTTTTGTCACACATTACATCCTAACCCGTCATTTGTCACAACATCGAACGTAATACCCAGGAACGAAGTATGAATGATGACCGCCGTTCCTCCCCCAATTTTTATGTGAGGTAATGCTGACCCTAATACACTACTGACCATTAAAATTCCTACACCAAGAAGAAATGCAAATGATAAACGGGTATTCTTTGGACAAATATATTATACTAGAACTGACATGTGATAACTTTTCACGCAATTTGGGTGCGTAGATCCTGAGAAATCAGTACCCAGAACAATCACCTCTGACCGTAATAACGGCCTTGGGCATTGAGTGAAACAGAGCTTGGATGGCGTGTACAGGTACAGATACCCATGCAGCTTCAACACGATACCACAGTCCATCAGTAGTGCCTGGCGTATTGTGACGAGCCAGTTGCTCGGCCACCATTGACCTGACGTTTCCAACTAGTGAGAGATCTGAAGAATATGCCGGCCAGGGCAGCAGTCTAACATATTCCGTATCCAGAAAGGCCCGTACAGGACCTGCAACATACTGTCGTGTATTATCCTGCTGAAATCTAGGGTTTTGGAGGGATCTAATGCAGGGTAGAGCCACGGGCTGTAACACATATGAAATGTAACTTCCACCGTTCAAAGTGCCGTCGATGCGAACAAGAGGTGACCTGGACGTGTAACCAATGGCTCTCCATACCATCACGCTGGGTGATGGCGATGACGAATAGACGCTTCCAATGTGCGCTCACCGCGATGTCGCCAAACACGGATGCGGCCATCATGAATCTGTAAATAGAACCTGGATTCATCCGAAAAAATGACGTTTTGCCATTCGTGCACTCAGGTTCGTCGTTGCGTACATCATCACAGGCAGCATCTGTGATGCAGCGTCAAGGGTAACCGCAGCCATGGTGTCCAAGCTGACAGTCCATGCTGCTAGAAACGTCGTCGAACTTTTGGTGCAGATGGTTCTTGTGTTGCAAACGTCTCCATCTGTTGACTCAGGGATGACGTGGCTGCACAATACTTTACAGGTATGCGGATAAGATGTCTGTCATTTCGACTGCTAGTGACACGAGGCCGTCGGGATCCAGCATGGCGGCGTTCCGTATTGTCCTCCTGAACCCATCCACCCATATTCTGCAGTCATTGGATCGCGACCAACGCGAGTACCAATGTCGCGATACGATAAACAGCAATCGCGATAGGCTACAATCCGACCTTTATCAAAGTCGGAAACCTATTGGTACGCATTTCTCCTCCTTACACGAGGCATAACAACCACGTTTCACCAGGCAATGCCGGTCAACTGCTGTTTGGGTATGAGAAATCGGTTGGAGACTTTCCTCATGTCAGCACGTTGTAGGTATCGCCACCGACGCCAACCTTGTGTGAATGCTCTGAAATGCTAATCATTTGCATATAAAAGCATCTTCTTCCAGTCGATTAAATTTTGCGTCTGTAGCACGTCATCTTCGTGGTGTAGCAATTTTAATGGCCAGGAGTGTAAGTATCGTAGAGGGGAAAGCATTTAACTAGTTCACTTGAAGACACTCTTTCAAACTCTGAAGATAAAAGGAGTTACGTAAAAGGAAAGAAAGTTGATACACACTTTGTGCAAGAACTAGACGGCGAATCGATGGACATGAAAGGGAACAGTGATTTACAAAGGAATTAAACAAGGTTCAAGCTGATAAACGATGTTATTCAATCTGTGCGTTGAGCAAGCTCTAAGGAAAACGAAGAAAAATTGGAGGAGACATTAAAGTTCAGAAAGAATAATAAAATGTTTCCAGCTTTGTGAAACTGTGTCTCTGTTAAACGTAGCAGATGACTTGAAAGAGCAGGATACGATATTGTCAAATAAATAAATAAAAAGGAAAGAAAGAAAAGTGAGGGCGAGATACAACGCGTGCAGCGTCCACGTGTTGCACTGTTTCTGTAACTTGGCCTCAGAACCCAAACGGGAAACTAACTTCTTACTGCGTGTATTTGTGTGTGTGTCTCTACAACGCCAAAGATGTTGCTGTTTGCCACCGTGGAGTGTCAGAGAGCTCTAAAGTGCCTTGCTACGGAGCTCGCGGTTTCTAGCCATCGGAGGTTCCTGCCCTCCCTGTGGTATGGCTGTGGTGTATGTGGGTGTGTTGTCCTTACGTTAGTACCAGTAATTTGTAAGTTTCGGGACTGAGGAGCATAGCAGTTTGGTAAAAAAGAAATACAATAAATAAATAAAAAAGTTTCAGATCCGATCCGTAAAGAGTCACGGTATATCCGGGACGTTTACGCAGACAAAAATAAATAAATAAAAATATTCAGCAGGGGAGCACAAGTGCCCGTCCGACAACTAAAATTTATACGCCCAATAGGTTTACAAACTTTTGAACGTTTGTTACAGTAATTTCGCTGCAAGATGCAGTCATATGGAAGACAGCCCTCTGGTTGGAGATAGCAGCATGCCTGTCAGATCCATTCCACATGGATCATTGGAGCCGATATGCTGCGCGATCGGTGTAGAAGCATATCAGGTGATCCCGTATGTGCAGTAACGGTGCTAATCATACGACCGCACATTGTCCCCCAAAGCCTTGTGACTAGTGACGACCAACGCGATTGCATGACGCCCTACATAGGACACCAGGCTGTCACCGTCCGCGCATACACAACCATAAAGGACAGCGTGCCGCACGCATACGTTATCAATGCGTAATTAGGACATCTATTCATAGCTAATAGCCATCTGACGGAGAGCAGTCCTGTCATTTCACGACATCGTATCGCTTCCAGCTGATGAGGCTCACACACAGTGTTGCCGTCTAGACGCTAGGCGAGACTGCGACACACCAGTTTCTTCACTAAAGTGAGTAAAAATAAGTACACTGTAATTCACACTTAAATACGTGTCAGAGTGTTCATCGAACCATTTTCGGACTATTTCTATATCTCTCCACTCTCGAACTATGCGCGGGGAAAGTCTGAGTTCGTGTACTGGATTTTTTTTTTAAATTTTTTTTATTGTGATCACTTCTCGTTATGCAGGTGCGAGTCTATTATATTTATAGGAATTCAGACGTAAAAATTTACATGATTGAAGTTTTATAAATACGTCTTGTCACAAGAAAACACGTCTTTTTTTAAATGATCTTTACCTAGTGAGTCTAGTGCTCGCTGCTGGCAGAGTTCTACTTGCAGTGTGTGAGGGTAAGTAAATTATTACCCGTAATTTAGAATATTTTTTATTTTGGTACTGTTGTCGTTTAACGGTTAATAACGCGTGCTTTGTTTATTTGTTGTTATATCTTTGCAATTTTCAAGCTGCTAGGTATCTTTCGTTATCACAGCAGTGCTGTTAATCATGGCTGCTTCGTTGTCTATTTGCACCAAAGAAGAGCAACGCTCAGTATTTTTTGAAATGTTCCGAAATAGTCGCACAAGTGTAACGCACGATGAAAATGCCGGACAACCATTTACCGCCACAAATGAAGAAACCACTGAGCGTTCATGTGAAATGATTCTCTTAGACAGACATCAACTATTGACGATGTGACACATCATTGCAAATTATTTACGGTTCTGGCTACGAAATGAAGAAAAACAGGTTTGGGATTCATAAATTTTATTCAAGATGGGTCCAAAAAACGACGGCCGCGGTGGCCGAGGGGACTGAGGCGCGTCAGTCACGGTCTGCACGGCCACTACGGTCGGGGTTTCGAATTACCCCTCGGGCATGGATATTTGTGTCGTCCTTAGTGTTAGCTAGTTCATAAGTAGTTTGTAAGTTTAGGGACTGATGACCCGGTAGTTATGTCCCATAAGCTCTACAAACATTTGAACATTTTTGGGTCTAAAAATAACCAACACAGTTGCATTAATAAATGCGCTTCGACATCTGAATGAAACATATGGATCGCTATGGTAACTAAGGGGGACAACTTCTTAGACAGTTTGATTACTGGCGACGAAGCATGGATCCATTATTACGAGCCGGAGAGTAAGCGGCAGAGTATGGAATGGAAACATGCAAAACGCCGTGCAAGAAATAGTTCAATACCCACCCGTCAGCAGAAAAAATTATGCTTACGGTATTTTAGGACGCACGAGGTCCAGTGCTGGAACATGTGGGAAAAGGGGCACAACAGTAAACAGTGTACGTTACAGTGAGATGCTTACTGGCAGGCTAAAGCCTGCAATTCGAAGAAAACGCTGAGGATTGCTGTCAAAAGGTGTTGTGTTGTGTCACAATGCCCGTCCGCATACTGCTGCCCACACTGCTCAAACGCTCCAGAAACTCACATTTGAAGTACTGGATCATCCTCCATATAGTCCCGATCTTGCCCCTTCTGACTATCATTTGTTTGATCCACTCAAACACGCGTCAAGGGGCCGTCGATATGGCTCCGACGAAGCAGTGAAAGAAGAAGTGCATTCCTGGCTCCCAACTCAACCGAGAACCTCCTTTTATGAGGGCATCAGGGAGCTTGTACAACGATGCACCAAGTGCGTTGAACGCAAAGAGACTATGTCAAAAAATTATGTATTTGTATGAAACTTCCTGGCAGATTAAAATTGCGTGCCGGAACCGGGACTCGAACCTGGGACCTTTTCCTTTCGCGGGCAAGCGCAATACCGACTGTGGTGTCCCGACACGACTCACGATGCCGCCTCGCTACTTTACTTCCAGCAATACCTCACCTCCTACTTTCCAAACTTCACAGAATTTCTCCTGCGAAACTTGCAAGACTAGCACTCCTGGAAGAAAGGATATGGTGGAGACATGGCTTAGCCACAGCCTAAGGGATGTTTCCAGAATGAAACTTTCATTCTGCAGCGGAGTGTGCACTGATATGAAACTTCCTGGCAGATTAAAATTGCGTGCCGGACCCGGGACTCGAACCTGGGACCTCCGCCTTTCGCGGGCAAGTGCACTACCAACTGTGCTATCCCGACACGACTCACGATCCCGCCTCACAACTTTACTTCCGCCAGTACGTCGCCTCCTATCTATTTGTATGTTTCCTATTTGATTACAACAAAATTTTATAACTGCTTTGCGGATAATAATTGAGTTACCCTCGTACTAAGATGCGTGATTTAACTTTTCTGTATTTTTATTAGTAGTCAGTTTTTAAATTTCGTTAGTGCTTCTGTGTTTAGAACTTTATTCTCGCATGTCTTGGTACATACGGTAATTTGGAGTAAGTAACTTTATAGTGATAGTTAGTGGCTGCGCCTGTTGTGAACGGATTCTGAAGGAGTCGGCCGCTGTCCGTAAGCAGCTGAAGTCTGTTATGACCACAGTCAACCGTCTTCAGGCTGCTGCCCTGAGCTACAATGTCACCCGGGTACCTTAGGTGATTGCTGGAGGAACCGCATGGTGCTTTCTGACACGTCTCATACCCTGATACCACTGTGTCTACAAGTTCTGACATCCCTGTCAATTAACAGTTGCCTGTTGCTGTGGCGAACTTTGCCGGGCTTGCGAAACTCTGAGCCGAAGAGCGAAAATGGGAAGCGGGTGTAAATCCGTCGGCACACGGAGCGTGTATCTGAACAAGTGTAGCCAACGTGGCGAGTTTCTGACGCCACAGCGTGCGAACACGCGTTGGCGAGAATTTCCCAATCTGCGGTGCAGTAACAAGCATGCCAGATATTCTCAACGAGCGTCTGAACGATAACCAATAAGGTAGGAGAACGCCACCGACGTCACACCACGCAGCTATTCGGGAAGGGGGGGCATAGATTTTCGATAGAGACACAAAGACGCCATATTGGCCGTTGTATTTCATGGGTTTTATGTGTATAACTTACAAGGATAGTACTTAGGCTCGAACTAACAGAAATACACCAAAATCGTATGATAGATCATGTAAAGGTGCCTTATTGCACTAGTGATACTCCCGCATCTGCAAAACTCTGCAGTCGCCCATTAGAGGCCTCTGCGTGTGCCATGCCGCATTGCACTTTGACCTGCCGGTACGCCAGTAGTGACGGTGCAGTGTGCCTCTGAAGTTGCGCTTTGTGACGTTATTTGTGTAGTGAAGCGTCGGATGGGTCGGCGATTGGTAATCAATCCTGCTAATGTATTGCAATTGGTTGAGATGAAATTCCGAAGAGCCCTTCTTTGTGAATACGGTCTTGGTGTAGAAGAAGAATCATTCACATGTTTTGTGGTATCTATTATAGTGCAGAAATATGAGCATAGTTTAGAAACACTATAACAGGTAATAGGTAACATGCGAATGATTCATCTCCTACACCAATATCATCTACACGAACTTCGTAACTTCACCTCAACCAGTCACACTATATTAGCAGGTTTGCTAACCAATCGCCGACCCATCCGACACTCCACCACACAAATAACGTCAAAAAACGCAACTTCAGAGGGTCACTGCACCGTCACTACTGGAGTACCGGCAGGTCAACGTACAATGCGGCATGGCACACGCAGAGGCCTCTAATGGGCGACTGCAGAGTTTTGCAGATGCGGGAGTATCACTAGTGCAATAAGAGACCTTTACATTATCTATCATACGATTTTGGTGTATTTCTGTTTGTTCGAGCCTAAGTATTTTCCTTGTTAGTTCTTATGAATGTATGATATTTCAAAGGAAGTAAAAGTAACTGAATAAATTGAGCACCTCTCGAAAACCTGTCATTACTGGTATTATTTGTTGGAATATATGACTGGAAACGTCTTATATGTGCCGCTTCAAGACAAGGCGGACTGAAGCTCTATCAATACGAATTGTTCTTTACATCATTTATTGTAATTACATGTCAGCAACCGACATACCTACCAGCAGTGTATACAACACGTCTAATAACTTCGTCGATGATACGCAGAGACGTTACGGGCTGTAGCGTAGGCAGGAAAGTTGTATACTGTGAAATGGAAGATGTATTTCGGCGCTGATTCAAGGCATCTTGAAAGCAAATACTTGTTCTTATATTCGGGTTTTCTAGTAGAGTCAAAGAATTTCCTAGAAATTTCATACAAGTATACTGCATAATATTCGATGCTATGTATACATAAGTGCGCATCCTCTGAAGGTTGAGTTTGGTGGATTAGTTTTATGAAGAGGACAGTTCGCATCTTACTTAGAGTAAAATACGCACTTTATTGTTTCAGGTATTCCATTTCACACGTTATTAACCCTCTTTTCCACTGAGTAGTAACATTTTCTGTGGAAAAATGACTTTTAAGTTTTACTAAAAAGCGAGACTGTTGTAATATTGTTTGCCTGATGTGAAGGCCTTTTCTAATTTTATATCGCAATGTTTGTCATGAAACTTTCATAATTTGCTGCACTTATTGACATAACATGCAACTTTTATGAGAGTCTTTCATAGATATTTTTTGTTACTTATATAGGCCTACATCACGGAACATAACTAACACATTCACAAGTGCGGAAATAAGTGACTTAATAGATGTAAAGCAGGAATTCCAGTCTTTTGATTTCGTAAACGGTGTGATTCCAGAACCCAATGCCGCAGACAACTGTCGCTGGAGCGCGCTGCGGTCGTGTGTAGCTCGTTGAGGCACACGTCTCGTATTCGCGCCGACTCCGAGCGTTCAGTCGCATGCTGGACTCGGCACGTTGACCACACACGTTCAGACACACGCTTCATGTGCCGACGGCTTTGGACTGTCGTCTTACGCCTCGGGAAGAGGTTTGAGGTGCGGCCCGCTTATGATAGTACCTCTCAGCCAGCACGGGCTGTTTCACCAGTTGCGGCAGTGGCCAATCCTTCTGAAAAGGCCGGACACTCGCAGAGAGGGGCGTTTGCTAGTCATTGGAAGCTGTAATGCTAGGCGGGTGATGGAGCCCAGTAGGGAAATATCGGGAAGGACTGGAAAGAAGGCCAGTGTGCACACTGTTTGCTAGCCGGAGATCTCATCCAAGATGTGAAGGAGGCTCTCACGTCGGTGATAAAGAGCACTGAGTGCACCCGGCTGCAAATCGTGCTCATGTCGGCATCAGTGACTCCTTCCGCCCGGGTTCAGAGGTCATCCTCGGCTCATTAAGGTGGCTGGCGAATTTGGTGAAGACAGCTAACCATGCTCGCAGGGTAGAAGCGGAGTTATCGATTTTCAGCTTCGTCCCGGAACCTATCGCCGTCCTCTGAATAACCGGATATTACCCATTGGTATTTTTTTGTGATCTCTCAAAGGCCTTTGATTGTGTATATCATGGAATTCTTCTAGATATACCGTTTTGAGTGGGGCTGTGGACAAATTGTTTAATTCATACTTAACAGGAAGGATGCAGAAAGTTGAAATAAGTTGTTCATGTAATGACAAAACATCAGCTGATTCCTCAAATTAGGAGTGGGGGATATCAAGAGTGGGGTCCCGCAGGGGTCGGTCTTAGTTCCTTGACTGTACCTGACATACATAATGACTTGCCATTCTACATTGGTTATAAAAATAAAAATAGAAAAGATAAAACGAAATGATGTTATCGTAAATAGTGTTTTACACAAAATTATTAAATGGTTCTCAGCAAACGGACTTTCATTAAAATTTAATAAAACACAATATATAGTGTTCCGTACAGTAAATGGTACAGCTCCAGTAAAAAATATAGACTTTGAACAGAAGTCACTAGCTAAGGTAGAATTTTCAAAAAATTTAGGTATGTCCACTGATGAGAGATCAAAGTAGAAGCAACACATTGAATGTTTAAATTCAGCTATGTATGCTATTAGGTTTACTGCAAATTTTAGCTATAAGAATCACGCTAAATTATCTTACTATGCCTATTTTCATTCACTTCTTTCGTATGGCATCATATTCTGGGGTAATTCATCATTGGGTAAAACTCTATTCATGCACAAAAGCGTGTAATCATAAAAACTGTTGGGGCTCACCTGCAGACATCTATTTATATAACGTCACAGTATATATATTCACTTATGAAATTTGTTGTTAATAATCCAATCCAGTTCAAAAGTAATAACAGTGTGCATAGCTATAACACTAGGAGAAAGGATGATCTTCACTATGCAGGGTTAAATCTGACTTTGGCACAGAAAGGGGTGAATTATGCTGCCACAAAAGTCTTCGGTCACCTACCAAATAGCATCAAAAGCTTGACAGAAAGCCAACTATCATTTAAAAATAAATTAAAAGAATTTCTGAATGACAACCTCTTCTACGCATTGGATAAATTTTTAGATATAAATTAGTAAATCTAAAATAAAGGAAAAGAAAAAAATATATATGATGGTCATTTAAATTTTTGTGTAATGTAATATTATGAACCGACACCTTTCATTAACCTGACACGTTCTACGTCATTACGAAGTGTCGTATTCATGATCTATAGAACATGTATTAATATAATCTTATCTCGTGTCTGGAGACGAGTGGAACGCTTAAACCAGAGGTTCAGACGTTGCTGTGGCGATCTTAGGTGTGATCCAATCTCTCATTAAACTTGGAAAACTAAAAACAATAAGAGAAAACTTTGATAAACAAAACATAATGATTACAGCTATACAGGAAACTCGTTACACAGACGAGTGTTTCCCAACATTTTTCAATAAGCGACCGCCCTTCCAAGAAAAAAACAGTCGGCAACCCCCTCCCCTAATCCATAAGCTACTATTTAAGAAATCTAAAAAACAACAAATGTAAATTTTTCTGTTGATATTACTGTTTGTAAAATTTTTATTATTATCATTTATTTATTTAATTGGTTTGAATGAATTTATTTTGTATTTTTTGGCGTAAATGAGATTCTACCTTTACATGGCTTCCGACAGAGACATACATTTTGTACAATGGTATTTTTGATTTCAGGTAAGGTATATAACGGAATTATACTCGTTAAGTAATATCCCACTGTGGTCTGTTTGTAAAAAAGGTACATAGGTATTTTTGTTCGAGTTTATCCACAATTACTTATTGCAACCTGTTGACTTACCGCCGCGCGGTAGTAGCCGTGCGGTCTGGAGCACCACGTTACGGATCGCGCGGTCTCCCACGTCGGAGGTTCGAATCCTCCCTCGGGCATGGATATGTGTGTAGCCCTTAGGTTAAATGAACTTAGTTTAAGTAGTTTATAAGACTAGGGACTGATGACCAACGTAGTTAGGTCCCACAGAATTACAAACATTTGATTTGTTGACTCAGCTGTCAAATGATTCCCGAAAACGGCATTCAGGCTTTCCGTCTATTCATTTATTTCGTTATATATTATAAAACGATGAACAACGTTTAGTTCAATTTAGAATTAATGTTAAAAGTGAATTACGTACTTCTAATGTAAAATACATCCACATTTTTAAGCCTGTGTTCTTCTATACTATTGAACCATTAGCATTCTGACAAGCACTAGGCTGGTTGTTCTATGATCTATGGTGCAACTGAATACACGCCCCCCCCCCCCCTCAGGGTCGCGACCCGTTAGTTGAAAAACACTGACGTAGACAATTAACTCTTTGAAACAAATGGATACAGAATTTTTAAGAGCAACTAAAACAGCAAGATACTGACAACTGCACCAATTTTCAGCACTGGTTTCAGTACTACCAATAAAATAATTGACTGGATAGTAAGTTGAGAGGCAATTTACGGAATTATTTCCTGTCTAACACTTAAATTCACGAATAAAGTGTACAACGTTCTCAATGTCCTTGATATAACGAAAGACAGAAGATTATCAGACGTAATGTAACTGAATATTGGGAGAAAACTGATAACTACATGAGTAAAATGCCTTCGCTATTATTCTACTAACGTCGCAAAAGCACATATTGGAAAGAGACAAAATGCAGGGAAACTTTTGGTAAACATTCTAATCACAGGCATGCCAATAGAAACGAGGCTTGTAGATCTACGGGACAACGAGAATGTAGACGTTAAGCTCACACGTCCTTTGAAGAAAACCTAATAAGCAAAAGTCATCGGTGTCACCAAACATATAATGTGCGGACCACATAAAAATAAGCAGAAGATCATGTAAGAAGATAAGGAATGTTGGAGTTATAAAATCCGCAAATATCGAATCTCTGTATCTAAGTTTGTGATTAAACAGGAAATCTTAACTGCAAACTAAGATCCCAAAGTATGACAATGATAACCTGGACCCGGGAAAGTTAAAGCAGAGTTTCAAATCCAGGACTTTCATGCATGGGATCATCTTAGAAACTGCGTCATCGAAAGTAGCAATCAGAACGGCACCAACTACCAAACGAACAAAACAGACATCTTGGAACGATCAATAATACAAGGCTCTACAAGAAGGACACAAGTCATGGGAAAAATTGAATGCAAACAAAATTCAGGAACACACAGAATTCGAAAGTGATCAGAAGTCACTAGAATTCTTAGAAGAGAGAGAAGAAACTGTTCATCATAAATGAACTACAACAAAACAATGAACACTTCACAAGGTATAATAAAATAAGTTGTTACCAACTGTTGAAGAAACAACAGATCGAATTTATATCGACAACATTACAACTAGTGATCCCAAAATCCAACCAAATGGCCCATTCTAAACAGGATAACTACGACATAATGGCAAAATATTTTGAAGATTTACACAATTGTCGTAAACATGAAACCAAATAAACTTTTACTGAAAACTATATTCAAAATTCAAATGACCCCGATTTATAAAAACTTAAAGACGTTATAGGCACCTTGAGAAACAGTAAAGCAGCTGGCGAGAACGGGATTAAGGTGGAGTTTGTAGATAATGAGATATCCTTAAACTCAAAAAAGTAACAGGTAAAATCTGAGAGTATGAAGAAATTCCGGTAGACTGAAAAACGGCCATCCCTCCAATACTAAATTCACGATTCTTTTATGCCTAAGAATGTCTCCTATCAATCAATTCTTCTTTCAGTCCAGGCTTGGCAGAAATTCCTTTTCTCACTTATTATGCTCAGTACTTCGTCATTAGTTATGCCATTCTTCAAAAATACTTCCTCAAACTTGCATTAATATTCGATTATAACAATTTTGTCGGTTTCAGAAACGCTTTTCTACCCATAGCCGTCCTATGATATTTTAATACTCCTGTAGTTGCCTAAATACCTGACCTAATTCCTTCACCATCGCCTGATTTTCTTAGACTGCATTCCATTACCGTTGTTTAGCTCTTGCTTATGTTAATCTTATGCGATCCTTTCATCCTCGCTGTCCATTGCATTAAATTGCTCTTTCAAGTCCTATAACTTCCATCTCTAATTTCAATTTAATACAGTTATGTATTAGCTTTCCAAAGAAAGCAGGTGCAGACAGGTGTGAAAACTACAGAACCATCAGTTTAATAAGTCATGGTTGCAAAATATTAACACGAATTATATACAGAAGGATGGAAAAGCTGGTAGAAGCCGACCTCGGGGAAGATCAGTTTGGGTTCAGGAGAAATGTAGGAACACGGGAGGCAATACTCACTTTACGGCTTATCCTAGAAGGTAGATTAAGAAAAGGCAAACCTACATTTCTAGCTTTTGTAGATTTGGAGAAGGCTTTTGACAATGTTGATTGGAATAAACTCTTTCAAGTTCTGAAGCAAGCAGGAGTAAAATATAGGGAGCGTAAGGTTATTTACAACTTGTACAAAAACCAGACAGCGGTTGTCAGAGTTGAAGGGCATGAAAGGGATGCAGTGGTTGGGAAGGGAGTAAGACAGGGTTGTAGCCTTTCTCCAATGTTATTCAGTTTGTACGTTGAACAAGCTATAAAGGAAAGCAAGGAGAAATTTGGAGAAGGAATTAAAATTCAGGGGGAAGAATTAAAAACATTGCGTTTTGCTGATGACATAGTAATTCTGTCAGATACAGCAAAGGACCTGGAAGAGCAATTGAATGGAATGGACAGTGTGCTGAAAGGTGCATATAAGATGAACATTAACAAGAGTAAAGCTAGGGTAATGGAGTGCAGTGTAAGAAAAACAGGTGATGCTGAAGGAATTAGATTGGGAAACGAAGCAATAAAGGACGTAGATGAGTTTTGTTATTTGGGCTGTAAAATAACAAATTTTGGTCGCAGTACAGAGGATATAAAATGCAGAATGGCAATGGGTAGAAAAGCGTTCTTGAAAAAGAGAAATTTGTTAACATCGAATATTGATTTAAGCCTAAGAAAGTCCTTTCTGAAGGCATTTGTATGGAGTGTTGCCTTGCATGGGAGTGAGACATGGACGATAAACAGTGCGGACAGGAAGAGGATAGAGGCTTTTGAAATATGGTGCTACAGAAGAATGCTGAAGATTAGGTGGGTGGATCGCGTAAATAATGAGGAGGTACTGAACAGAATTGGGGAGAAAAGAAATTTCTGGCATACCTTGACTAAAAGAAGGGATAGATTGGTAGGACACATTCTTAGACATCAAGGAATGGTGAATTTAGCATTAGAGGGAAGTGTGTGGGGTAAAAATCGCAGAGGAAGACCAAGAGATGGATACAGTAAGCAGATTCAGATAGACGTAGGTTGCCGTTCTTATGTGGAGATGAAGAGGCTTGCTCAGGATAGGGTATTGTGGAGAGCTGCATCAAGCCAGTCTCCGGACTGAAGACCACAACAATAACAACATGTATTAGCTACAGTCAACGGTACACAATGCGTAGTATTTTTATCTCTACTCTTTAAAATAAGTAGCAGTACTTCTCTTAATTTCATGCTGTTCGGTAACTGTTACAAATAGCGAAAATCAAATCAATCCTTCATCCATCTAACAAATCGAAAGATGAGCAAAAGAAGTTTTTTCACCTTCACAATTAATAGAGATTATATATACTGCAGTACTTCTCTTAATTTCATGCTGTTCGGTAACTGTTACAAAAAGCGAAAATCAAATAAATCCTTCATCCATCTAACAAATCGAAAGATGAGAAAAAGTAGTTTTTTCATCTTCATAATTAATAGAGATTATATATACTGGGAAAATGGCATTTCTAAATAAATGTCTAAAATATTTTGTTGAAATGTGAGCCATTTGCTATAGTTAGGTTTTTAGACATTTCAGATACTAAGAGCAAAAACGGCTAAAAACCGGTTTTTGTAATTTTGTGCGTAAGTTCGGTAACTTTGAACCTCTAGATATCAAGAACTAATGATGATATTCAAAAACTTGAGAAAAATATTTGAGTGATGTTTTTTGTTTCGGTACTGAAAAAAATCATGGTTTTTCTTCGTTTTCTCAGGAAATGTCCATACAAGAATGCTACTTTCCAAGCCGAATGAAGACCACCCCAGAAAACACGTAATTTATAAAGCTATCGATCTGCTCGAGTCTGCTGGGCTGTGTGAAATATGCAATTTTTAATTTACTGTATAATAGGTGTGGTAGGTATATAAATTAGCTCTAGTCCAAGGGCTATCCAAAACCCTTTCCTCAGTAACCCTGCGATAAATAGATTCCTTTTATAAGCCCCTGAAAATTCGCACTTCTCACGTGTCATGTGACGTTTACGGTACCGTTAGTTTGATCTGCGAATCCACTCACAGTCGGAAAACAAGTGAAATTACGCCCCCGGAATTAATTTCTCGGTATCTCCAATTTCATTTGCATTCTGCGAATTTCAGAACACAATGAGTCAATTAACCGAGCTTTTAGCTGAACCAGAGGTCACTGTAGCCATGCAGCTGCGTTCGACGCCGAGAGGAATAACACGCAACTGGAATGAGGTGATAAACGTCATGACATACTAATATTCACTGCTACAGGTTGCGGTAATATCATGTACACATTGAATAAACGGCGGTGCAGTGGCAGAGATGTGTATTATATAGAATGATAAATGTGAAAACGTTACCTATATGTTCGTGCAGGGGGGGCGTCAACGATTAATAAACTTTTAATGCGTAATGCTACTTGGAACTAGAGCCCCTTCATAACATTAATTTAAATTTTATGTTACTTTTAATTGTCCTATTGCATTTATATTGTTCAATGCGTACTTTAAAAATGGAACAATTGATTTTGTTACAATCAGACACAACTCGATATTTATCTATATCTATAAATGTGAATGACTGTTCGGTGTACGCTTATCACGTCCGAACGACAAGACGAAGAGACTTAAGTATTTGTACAGTTACTAATTTATACCTGAGGAATGTTTTAGGCACGGTTTTATAGCGATCTAATAGATATGTAGCAATTTGAAGAATATAACGCGGAATGCGGAACAATAATTGCTCTTTGAAAACTGTTTTATTGGTTGTATTGTTGCTTGTGGGTTGATAATGATAAAATGGTGGAGTATATTGGGTTGGAAAGTTAACGCGGAATGCGGAACAATAATTACTCTTTGAAAACGGTTTTATTGGTTGCATTGTTGCTTGAGGGTTGATAATGATAAAATGGTGGAGTATATTGGGTTGGAAAGTTATCGCTGTACATAAAATTCTACGTGTGTGTGTGTGTGTGTGTGTGTGTGTGTTAATATTTCGCTCTGCAGCGGAAACTACAGAACGCAAACGAATGGTCAGTGTAATTGTTGTCGGAAGTCTACCGTTGTACATCATAGCAGTTCCATGCCGATAGCTATAAGGGGGTGGAAGATATGGTGGTTGAAATTAAAAAAAAAAAAAAATAAAAAATAAAAATAAAAAAAAATTCGGACTGAAGGCCAGCGATGACGTTTGCGACTCTATAGCAACGAGGTTACATACAGCGAAACGTGGTGCCACAGACCATATATTTGGTCTATGCGTGCTACAATGTCTTCAGCTCTTTCTCTGTAAGGATAAGCATACGAATAAGGAAATATAAAAATAAATAAATAAAGCAGTAAAAAAGACATTTCTTTTAATACATCTCTATAAAAAATATCAGTTTGACGTTTCGCGTATTACATCAAGTGATCGGTCTGTGATATTAAAATCATTATTGTTGAATTTCTTGATTGGATTCTTCGTAACGAGTGCATTTTTACGTGTGATTTCTTATATGTTCTCTGATAAATGTAACATCGTTTTAGAAAAAATATGATGGACAGACAGAGAGTGGATAGGAAAAGTACTAACTCAAGGCTCGAATAAATAAATAAATATCCGGAACCGCGGGTTTTCAGCTAGTTAACTATATGTATGTCTAAGTTTTGATGTTCACGTTCTCTGTACTTCCTATGCCTCTCCCATACTTAATTTTGGTTATTATCCACCTTCTACCATTCCTACAGTGGAGAATGACAGGGCGAGTGCATACGTGTGTAAAGTAGATGTTCCCAGTGTGGTAAAGAGCAGAACTTATTGTCTGCTACTGTGGCAGTTTACCCAAAAATTGGCAAAAAAGTTTCATTCCCCTCTGGTCGAAGCACTACAGTGCCTAAGATGGCAGGGCTTGGTGTTTTTGTCTCAGAGCTACTTCTGGTAATGATTATGGAGATGGTCCCAGAAAACTGAGGTGAGAGCTTGTGGTAGCTGTGAGTATGTGTGTCGAGTTTGTATAAGTTTTAATTTGGATGCGATTTAATCAGTTTCTGTTGCAGTTTACAATCCGCATCATCATGCAAAGTATTTTGTTTGGTTTATAGATTGATCTTGCTAAATTCACTTGCTAAATCCTGTTAATAATGGATTTCTTCTACTTTTCTGGATGTTAAGTTTGTCTCATGTTCGCGATTTCACTTAGGAAACGAATAAAATATCATTTCTACAAATAAATTAATAATAATTATAAAATAATAAATATCATTTATTCGTAAATCAAACTAACTTGAGATTAATTAATTTAAATAAAAATTTAGATAAACCCTGATACAAGAGGTACGAAAAATAAAATTTACTCACCCTAATTTTTAATTGTGATTAATAATTCAATAACATTACTAATAAACTATAATCAAAAGAAATCTTTTTAATAAAGTATGACTTAGGGCTGTTTGTGCTACGTGTTTAATAACGGATTAGTTCTGTGGCCTCATGTTACACTACTGTCATAGTAACAATGATTTGCTGTTGGGTAAAATTTACCGAGTGAATTGAAGTTTTCAAATTTGATAATTTTTCACGTCTTCCCCTTTTTTGATTTGGGACACGAATATTTTACACGAGCCTGATTCAGTTACAGTGGCACAAGAAGAATTTCATATATATCTGAATAATTTATCCATTTATCCATAACTGTGGGTTATAGGTTAAAAGGGGAACAGCCACGAGTTTCTGGCTTTCAGATGTATTAACAACAGTTTACAGGCAATTATTCCCCCCCCCCCCTCAGGTATATTAATGGTGCCCTATATGATCAATCAGAGCGTGGTGTAATAACCTCATACATATCCCCCCCATTCTTTCTTACAGTATTGTTGTGGGGAGGCTGCAGCCCTATGTCGCCACCCCTGGACTCGTCTTTATTGCTCAGTAATACAAAACAGCTGACAGGTAGTATTATTACTCCTGGAAAACAGCGTCAATTACTTGGACGAATATTTACTGAAAAACAATGCCCCAGTAATAAAATGTTGTTACGAACAGTAGTTGCGTCATTAGTATGAAAACATAGCTGTTGTGGCACCGGAGATCAGGACACAATTGTTGAATGCCAGCGCGGTCTCGTGGCCGCGGGAACACCGACAGCTGGCAATAACAGTGCCTAGACTCCCGTCAGCGACCCCTCAAGCTACACCGGAGGTCACCTGTGTCTAGTCTGGTTAGTCAGACAGCAACCTGTGAGACGCTGTACATCCAGTCTGCCAGTTCTATCTTGATTCAGGACAGGAAGCTTCGCTTCGTCAGAGACTGCATCGATTCGTCGAAGATTGTCGTCACCCTGGTACAAGCGATCCGCAGCGTCTCGAGACTTCTCGCATAAGACTCAGAGTTGACACCACTTGTTTACGTGCTGAAACTTCGAAATATCGCCAACGGAAGAGAAGTCTGAAATATCACCCAATGTCTGGATCTTAAATGTTACCAGCCTGGAATTTCTCCGACGTCCAAACATGATTATTTATGTGTTTCAATAAATATCCGTTGTAGTTCATGTGGAGGAACTGTGTCCGTTAAGGTGTACACATATCGTCATCCCGAAGCCGCCCACTACAATAACCTATTCGTTACTGTTAAAAGTAATTACCTTTACATGAAAATTGCATATCATTCAACAAAAGAATCACTCCAATGAGATATGTGAAAAGGTACTGAAAGTACACCCAATTTTATTAATGATAAACATGCACAAAAAAGTTATTTAGAAATTATTCTATTATCACTCAGTGATAAATGGAATCAGAAGTAAGTAGGTAAGGAATGAGTAAGAGAGTATGAAAATGTAGGTAGCAGACGACTAACCAGAGATCAAAGTCAGAACTGGCAGACTGACGGTGGTGAGGCTAAGCAAAGAGGATAAGAGATGGTATATTTATTTATTTATTTATTTATTTATTAGTGGGAAGGACACAGAACTTTTGTGTAATACAGGCCTTCAGCCTCAGACGTTTATGCGGCAGTATAAGTGTTAAACTTGGGTTTCTATTGAAAATTCAGCTGTATTCAACAGATTTGACTTAGCAAAAATGTAGGCAAAGTTAACTCAGATGGATATTAATTAATACGTTCGCCTATTTAGGAAGTTTTTTTTGTGATTACATTTGAATCAACTGAACACGCCACGTGGCCGTTATGATCATACTAGTTCGTTTTCTGAGTATAAATCAAAGTTATTAATGCTTATTCGTTGCTTTTGCAATTTTCATTTTTATGGAATACCAATAGGTAAGCATTTAGTTGAAATTATCAGTAGTAATCATTGTCCGTTGGGCACTTGTAATTTAGGCGCCGAAGAACAACCCACCCGTTTGGTATAAAGGAAGGTTACTTTAAAAAGAGCTGTAACAGAATGGAGAAGTCGCGAATGAGATTTAATGTGATTTTAAAATGTGTTTGATGTTAAAGATAGACTTTTGTGCCACGTAGTTGGGGCTAAGCTCGATTTGCCAAACTCGTGCGGAAGGAATGACTATAAAACAACGCAGCATTATGTTATTTATTTTAAAATTGTACTATTTCATGTAATTTTTTCTACTCACTCTATATTCTTTTGTGTGTTTGTGATAGTGCAAGGAGCACGTTGTTTGAACTCTTATCATGGTAGTGGTTTGCTTTGTCTCTTATGAAATAGTGCAGTTAAATAATAAAAGAATGCAATGCATGCCGTGTGATCTGAAAGTGGATAAAAAAATTAACTGCCATTTCCCGCCCTCCGTAATATCATAGTGCGGCATTATCGACTGAGTGTTAAGACTTATGTTAAGAGACCGATTTTAAATTGATAATGCAGTACTTGTGTCCGAACTGTCAATTGTTAAACAAATCTAAATTATTTAATATGTCTTAATTGCTACACCAAATGGTTAAATTTAATCTGCATAAATATGTGGGAGCCTGCATAACCAGAATTGCAAAAGCACGTAACTGACCATGATACTTCACACAAAAACATGTTGCAACAAACACAACAAACGAAACAGTATCGAGAAGCTCTTATGAACTAATAGGCCGACGTGGAGTTCAGGTCTCTCATTGACTATGTAATAACAAATCAGAAGTTCATGAATGTAGTGAGGGATAGAAGTGTTTTCAAGAGGGTTCTTTGATGATACTAATCTTTATGTAATAAGCATTGAAATTTGATTTGTTAGGTCAAAAATGCAGAAATTCAGGTCCATTTGTAGAAGGATAGGGGTGGAGAAGCTTCAGGATAAGAAAATTACGGAAAAAATGCAAAATAATGATCTCAGAAAGGTACCAGTTAGTTGAATGTAATCACTTAGAGTCCGTGGAAGGGGAATGGACAGGGACACACTGCTAAGAGTGTGTGCAACAGTCGTGTGTAAAGGAAGGAAGAAGCAGGCAGCTTGGTGGGATGACAAGTCAAGGCAACCTGTTAAAGAAAAAAGAAGACTTTTTAAATATGGCTCCATACTAGAACTCAGACAGACAAAGTTTTGTTGAAGAAAGAAACAAAGCCAAATAGCTAATCGCAGGATCCAATCATAAATTATGGGAATACTTTGGAAACACGTTAGAAACTTTGGCTCAAGCCACGGGAAGATCATGTGTAGTGTATTATCACTGTTCGTAATGGAGGTAAGAAGGAACTAACATGTATCTTGGACAGGTGAGGAAAGCTGCTAGTAAATCATGTGGATGCCTTGGGCAGATGGAGGGAATATTTTGAAGAGTTGCTCAATGTAGGTGAAACGTTCAGTGACATGGCAAATTATCAGGTACAATGGGATAGGAAACAGGATCACACTTGAGGAAGCTGAGAGAATGGTAAATAGATTGCAGTGCAATAAAGCGCCCGGGGTAGATGAGATAAAGACGGAACTCATCAAATACAGTGGAATGTCATTAGATGGTTACACAGAATAATTGAAAAGGCGTGAGAGTCGAGACACGTTCCGTCTGACTGGACGAAAGAAGTAATCTTGCCAATTTTCAAGAATGGAAGGAGAGGCATCTTATTAATAGGCGTTGTGGGCAAAAGATTCTAAGGGACTGTTGAAAGGAGAGTTCGAGACTTAACTGAAGAGAAACTGGACGAAAGTCAGTGTGGGTTTAGAAGTCTTAGAGGCTGTCAGGTCTAGATCTATAGCTTGTGGCAGATAATGAAGCAGTGTTATGAGTGAAACAGGCAATTTTATCTATGTTGTATAGATCTACAAAAGGCTTATGACCGTATTCGTACGAAGAAGCTATTGTCGGTTGTACAAAATTATGGAATAGGAAGCGAAGCGATTCAGGAAAAGAGAAATTTGTTAACATCAGTTAACAATTTAGGTGTTATGAAAGCATTTGTATCGATCTATTCCTTGTACGGGAGTGAAACATGGACGATCAACAGTCCAGACAAGAGGGGTATAGAAGCGTGCGAAAATCTGGTGCTACAAACGAATGCTGAAGATTAGGTGAGTAGATCGCGTAAGTAATTACGAGATACCGAACTCAACTGGGGGAAAATAAATTTATGGCATTCTTTCGATTTCAAGAAGAAATCGATTGAAAGGACATATTCTTAGACATCGATGAACAGTAAATTTAGCATTGACCGAGAGTGTGTTGGGTAAATATAGCAAAGAAAGACATCTACATGTACACCTACATAAATTCTCTGCAAATCACCTTTACGTGACTGGCAGAGGGTTCATTAACCACTTTAATAATCTTTCTCTACCGTTCCATTCTCTTAATAGTGCGCGGGAAGAAAGAACACCTAAATCGTTCCGTTTTCGATCTGATTTCTCTTATTTTATTGGAGTGGTCATGTCTCCCTATGTAGGTGGGTGCTACCAAAATATTGTCATGTTCAGAAGTAAAAGTCGTTGATTGAAATTTCGTAAATAGATCTCACCGCAACGAATAACTTCTTTCTTTTAATGGTTTCAAAATGTTCAAATGTTTTTTAAGCTTAAGGGATTTAACTGTGGAGTCATCAGTCCCTAAACTTACCAACTACTTATGAACTACCTTATACTAAAGACGACACAAACATCCATGCCCGAGGGGGGATTCTAATGCCCGACCGTAGCGGCCGTGCATACTGTGACTGGCGCGCCGCAGACCGCTCGGCCACTGCGGCCGGCAATGATTTCCACCTCAAATCGTGTAACATTTCCGTGACGCTTTCCCCCCTTTAACGTGGTAAAAAAAAAAAAAAAAAAAAAAAAAAAAAAAAAAAAAAAAAAAAAAAAAAAAAAAACGAGCTGCCCTTCTCTGAACCTTCTCAATGTCTTCCGACACTCTCATCTGGTGAGGGACCCACACTGGTGACGAATACAGTAGGCAGGCTCAGTTTGATATGGGTTGCCATTCTTATTAGGAGGTGAACAGGCTTGTTCAGGATAGCGTAGGCACAAGAGATTCATTAGAGTAGTCTCCTGACTGAAAGACTACAAGAAATGTGCATCTAGATCGATTAATTTACTTTTTCATGACATAGTTTCGGTTACATATATAAATAAAAATTTTGCTGCTAATTACTGTTAAAAGGGAGGCAACAAGTTCTAAGGGTGGTAAATGTGGAAGAGACACAAATTATTTTAAGATCTTTAAGTAATTCAGACGGAGATAAAATACGTTTTGCGGTAAATGTAGCTGTTCTTGGAAGAGATTAAGGTAGGGCAAACTCGGTCGTCGTCTGAACTCACTACGCAACCGATGATAGATTAAACGTCGAAATGAAAATATACCACCTTACGACGAATTTGGAGCCTGTATTCTGAAGATATTGCGTTGATTTATGTACGACTGGTTACGGCGTCTGGAAAGTGTACGTGCATGAAGAATAGCGTCATTTAGATTACCTGGAGGTATATTTAGACCTCAGAAGGCAGTCGAGTTATTTTTGAGAGCTTAAACGGTGCACGT
This sequence comes from Locusta migratoria, assembly GCA_026315105.1. Taxonomy (NCBI): domain Eukaryota; kingdom Metazoa; phylum Arthropoda; class Insecta; order Orthoptera; family Acrididae; genus Locusta; species Locusta migratoria. The sequence goes on along the minus strand of CM048744.1, from coordinate 271,249,541 downwards.
TATGTGATAAAGGAGTATTGAAAGAGAAGAAATTTGCGTAGCAAATATTGCTGTTGGTTGACGTAACACGCAGACACCTGTGAATTATTGCCCCCCTAGCAGCCAGCTATCGCGGCGAGGCCGTGCAATATTTTTGGAGGTGGAGTAAATATTTGAACAAAGAGACCCGTTGCACGCGCCGCGGTTTCATCGCGGCGGCCTCGCGTTTATTTGCTGAGGTCCAGTGGAACGTACGTCGCACCACTACGCGGGTACGTTCTCGGGAAAACCTGGCGTGTCTGAGGCGGGACTGACTGCGTAGCGACTGTCCGCTTCGGTAGCTTACTAGTTATTGCTGTTTTTCGGTATTACCAGTTTTTTCATCACCGGTTTAGCCTTTCCGTAAAACCGCTAGAGATAACTGGTTTACTTTAACCACTCGACGAGCTGAGTTCGGGCCAGCAGTCGTCCAAATGTAGCGAGACTTTTATATCGGCCGCAATGGCTTCCTGACATTTCAGCATTATTTTTGACGACACGTTATAACAGTTAATGATGAAAATTATCGTGACTAGTTTTTTATGTACACATGTGTGTAAAGCAACTAAGAATTGTATTCCCTATTAGCAATGTTGTTCCCTCAAGTCGTATTTCATGAACAAGATGTTGAAATGTATTACTAAAGGATAGACTTACTTAGAAAGGTGATTTTTGTAACAGGATTGTGCATACATTGTCTCCTCCTCTATTGCACCAAATTTGTGACGGGTGAAAGACGACCGTCTGTCGTCTTCCATATATATTTTTTGTATATTTCTGTAAAGTTATAAATTACTTAATGTCGATAGATTAGCCTCTTTTCGAGGCATGAGGAATAGCAATTTTATGTCATGTTTTTAAATTGTTTGTTAATTTTGCTAGGATTTTGTTACTTTAATAATTTATTATTGTATTGATTAATGTGGCTTCTCCGCTACGCCACTGTCCCTGTGAGAATTTGCAGTTGTTTTACTTTTAAGTGGATGTGCGAGAATCTATGGCTCGCTTTGCACCGTTCTCTCTGGCTCAGTGTCGATAGCTGCTGATACTACCAGCAGCTATAAACTGTAGTTTTAGAGCACTTTCCCTCTTTTATTTAATATTGTTATTCACAAGTGCTGATAACAGGCTCAGATGCAATTTTTCTTATGTCTAAATTCCGTTGCACCATAAATGTTTTCCTAGCCACCTTTCTAAGATAACTTTAATTGTGGTGGCTTGCGTATTAATGTCTGTGTGTAATAACGTATGAGCTGCTATGCATATTGCCCACTGTAGCATTAACTTCATGTTATTGAATTAATTTGAAACGAGTCAGTTCTTAGTTTGGGCCAGGGAACAAGGCTTTGTAGCAGGGAGTAACCGGTAGTTCACACGGACCTCATTTGCTAATTTTAGTGATAAAACGAAGCCCTTGTTTCATACAGTGGTCGACTTTTACGGAATAGGGGATTTCCTGTCAGGAAGGACACAGTTCGAAGTAATTGATGTAACGGCATCGACTAAAACAGATTAGATATCGGGTGTTCCACAGGGTATTGTTATTGGTTCTCTGCTGTTCCTTATTTACATAAACGATTTAGGGGAGCCGGCCGCGGTGGCCGAGGAGACTGAGGCGCTCCAGTCACGGTCTGCACGGCCACTACGGTCGAGGGTTCGAATCCCCCCTCGGGCATGGATGTTTGTGCCGTCCTTAGTTGTAAGTAGTTCATAAGTAGTTTGTAAGTTTGGGGACTGATGACCCCGTAGTTAAGTCCCATAGACTCTACAAACATTTGAACATTTTGATTTAGGGGAAAATCTAAGTAGCTCTCTTAGGTGGTTTGCAGATGACGCCGTAATTTACCGTCTAGTAAAATCATCTGAAGATCAAAACCAACTGCTGAATGATCTGAATAAGATATCAATTGGCAATTGGCAAATAATGAGATGTGTGAAGTCCTCCACATGAGTACGAAAATAAATCCGTTAAACTTTGTTTACAAGATAAATCGATCAAATGTGAAGGCCGTAAACTCCACGAAATACCAAGGAATTACTATTACTTCAGACTTAAACTGGAAAGAACACGTAGATAATGTCGTGGGAAAACGAATCAGAGACTGCATTTTATTGGCAGAACCCTTAAAAGATACAACAGAACTACTAAAGAAACTGCATACACTACGCTTGTCCGTCCTTATTTTGGAGTATTGCTGCCCAGTGTGGGCTCCTTATCAGCTGGGTTTGACGAAGGACATCGAAAGAGTCCAAATAAGGGCAGCTCGTTTCGTATTTTCACGATATAGGAGAGACAGCGTTACGGAAATATACAGGATCTGGGATGGGAATCATTACAACAACGGCGCTTATCGCTACGGCGTGGGCTATTTACGAAACTCCAATCGTCAACATTCTCCTCCGAATGCGAAAATACATTGTTGACTCCCACTTACATAGGTAGAAATGAACATCAGAATAAAATAACGAGAAATCAGAGCTCAAACGGAGAGATTCAGGTGTTCTTTTTTCCGCGCGTTATTCGTGAATGGAATGGAAGCTAAATAGTTTAACAGTGGTTCGATGAACCCTCTGCCAGGCACTTAAATGTGATTTGCAGAGTATCCCATGTAGATGTATATGTAGATGTAAAGACTTTGAAACTATCAAGAAAAAAATTTATACATTCTGATTGTTTTTGCAATACTCATTTTTGCTGACTATAACATAGAACTATTAGCAACGTAAAATAGCAGAAAAGCACGCAGAAATATCTTACATTACTGAGTAAAGCATGAAATGCTTAAATAATCGGTTTTCTGATCTTTATTACTATTATTTCCCGTAACAAATGTTGAAATCAAAAGTTGTAAAATTTTGAGACTCCCCGATACTTGTACTTTACACTCTTCTTCAAGATATGTGGAATCGAAATTTCTGGTGAAGTAGGAAACTGAAACAGACCATAGTCCGGTATCGTTCGTTGCTTTCATCGTAAAGTAATTCAGGGTTGAATACTACAAAAAAACTCATCAGTTTTCTCCTGAGGGTTACAAGGGCGAGAACATAAGGTCACAAGATCCTACATTGTCACTCTCAGTTGTTATTAATTTTGCTCCCTGAAGCGACACAAAATTAAGGACTCTGTTGTTGTTCCACGTTTACAGTACGCACATACCCTCATAGGCATTTGAAGCAAATTTTCCTTCTCTTCCAATGAACTACCGAAATCACCGAGTCAACTACACGACTGGGGTGTACATGAAAACAAAGACTTCCAAATTCCAAAGATCATCCACAAGCTAGTGGGTACATACAGGTGTCACGACATCATTTACACAGTATGACAGAGGTATGAAATTTAAAATAAACAATTTTTGTTATAATAGGTATGTATTACCTTGAACATGTTCATTTCATGAAACGTCGCTTTTAGCGTTATGTATTATAATCTCCAGCTTTTGTAGCAGATCTAACCTTCTTCCCTTATCCTGCCTATGCAAAATATTCAATCCACTTTAAAGGGTGAACAGTTTCGCGGATATGCATAGCTACAGCGGACTTGTCAAAATTATTAAGTCGGAAGGCGTCTATATGTTCCATGTACCTAACTGTAAACAATCCATCGGTCTGACCAATGTAGTTGCCATTGCAACTATTACACTGTATCTTATAAACTCCTACTTTGTGATATTTATCAGTCTCTTGCTTTAAGTTATTCCGTACTTTATGACTTAACGTATTATTAGTTTTAAAAAGCAGCTACCTCAAAAGGTTTTAATATGTTGGCCACTTTCTGAGATAAATTACCGAAACGTGTAACCATTACTCTCTTGGTATTTTCCGTGCCATTTTTATTTGACTTCGCACGCTGTTTATTTCGTATTAAGTTATTCAATACGTTTTCCTGGTAACCATTCATCCTAGCAAGCTGTATTATAATGTTAAAGTTTTCGTGTTATGCGCCACCAGTGCTGGGGTCTGGTTTGAATTTTGACGTAGCACAGTATGAAGAGAACCTTTCTTCGTAGACACGGTTACAAAGGAAGTAACCGAGTTTTCTTTTATTACATTTTTTATGGCTTCGTGTTTTAAGGTTCTTGTACATATTATCTCATGATGAGGGCTTGTCCCTTCAAACGCGTATTATTTTCGTGTTTTTACACGATATCTGTGGTTGAGCCTACTTGTTTGACAAATTACGTAAACTAACCTACTTCATTTACTCGATAAATCAGTCTAATCTGCAGGCCGTCAGTTCAACTAAATACCTGTTGTCGTTGTTGTTATGGTCTTCAGTCCGAAGAATGGTTTGATGTAGCTCTCCACCCTACTCTATCCTACGCAAGCCTCTTCATCTCCTCATAAGAACGCCAACCTACATCCGTTTGAATCTGCTTAACGTACTCATCTCTTGGTCTCCCTCTGCGGTTTTTACCCCAAACGCTTCCCTCCAATGCCAAATTTACGATTCCTTGATGTCTAAGAATGGGTCCTACCAATAGATCCCTTCTTCTAATCAAGGTATACCAGAAATTCCTTTTCTCCCCAATTCTGTTCAGTACCTACTCATTAGTTACGTGATCAACCCACCTAATCTTCAGCATTCTTCTGTAGCACCACATTTCTAAAGCCTCTATCCTGTTTCTGTCCGCACTGTTTATCGTCCAAGTTTCACTCCCATACAAGGCAACACTCCACACAAATGCCTTCAGATAGGATTTCCTTAGGCGTATATTAATATTCGATGTTTACAAATTTCTTTCCTGATGACGACATGCTTCTGAGTAGTCCCCGCCCGGAGATCCGAATGGGGGACTATTTTACTTCCGGAATATTTTACCCGAGAGGATGCCATAACCATATATTGATACAGCAGAGCTACATAACCTCGGGGAAAGTAATGGCTGTAGTTTATCCCTGCTTTCAGCCATTCTCAGTAACTGTGTGACAAAGCTATATTAGAAGATGTTACAAGGCCAGCTTAGTCAACCCCTGTAACTACTGAAAAGGCTGCTGCACAGCAACCTTTAGGAAATATGTATGATCTATTTGTGAACTTTCATTCACTAATTTTCTATTCCGAATGTGAACATATATTGTTATCAATCTTCTACATAGGGAGGCATGATGATAATATCAAACGAAGGGAAATCAGATCGAAAACAGGAAGACTGAGGTGTTTCTTTTTCCCGCGAGCTATTAGAGAATGGAACTATAATAAAAGTGGTTCGATGAAACCTCTTCCACTACCTTCAATGTGCCTTGCAGAGCATCCATGTAGATGTAGAAGAACAAACACATACAGCCATTCCCGATGGACGACTCGAACCTCCGACGGCAACCAACCACGCACTCTGTGGTGCTTTCTCCCTAAATGATACCGCAAGTTTGTAGTACCTCCGACAGTTTTCATCTCCACTGATGCCGCACTTTGTAAAGTAGGGCTACTTCCACACTTGGGAGGGTGCCGTTTAAAACATAACCGATGTCTGGCTTCTGTGACAGCAAGGAACTGCCGCCTGACCAGACGGAGTCTCGCACACTTCAAGTGCATACGCGTCGTCTAATAGACCATGCCACAAGGCTACAGCTGCACTGATGCCTCAGCAACAGCTGTACCAATTCTTGTGGCGTGCGTTTGCTGCCATTTCCTGTCGCGGAATTGTTCTTAAATTGTCACTGATCGTGTCTCCTAAGGTCCGTTCTAGCAGCTGCCAGACGGCTACTTTCAAGCACTAAGAAACAGGTGTTACTGCTCATGCGCAGCTATTATGACGTAAAAACCCTTTTTTGATACTTGCACTGCTGGAACGCTTTTTGCACTGTTTCTGGCTGCAGGCGAAGGTGACTTTAAAGGAACAATTAAAATACTTTCCTCCCCAATAACGAAGAAGTATAAACGAGAAATATCTGACCTCAAATGGGATTTCAGTGACTTCGAAATAAACGAAAAACACGTTACAAACACACGCGTATCACGTGATCGCTACCCCTCCCACTCTAAACCAGACCTTACTGCGCATGCGCAAATTGGCAGTGTGACCGCGCCAGAAATATTTTTCCGGGTAGCGTCTGGCTGCTTGCGGCAACTGCTGGAACACCAAACAGCCACACTCCAAGCAGCCAGAAGAAGGAGAAGGCGCTGCTGGAACACAATTTTAGCGTTGCGCATGCGCGTCAAGCAGTCTGACAGCTGCGGGAACGAACCTCTAGTTTCTACCGTAACCTATAGTCGGCGTCACGTACGAAGGCGGCCCAGTTTTCAGCCGTTCTGCGCTGCCCTCTTCACTACTGCAATGACAGCCAATAATGTTTATTCTTCAGGCGCGTGGCTGGCCACTAGTTACGTATATTTCGTTCACCGAAACGAGAGACATACTGTAAACACACTGAGGGTGGACAAAATAGAAACGCTCGCTCAGTTTCGCTGCATCCGTTTCAGGTGTTAGGTCGTTGTGTGTGATGTTACATAGCAGTGATAGTAGGTATTGACTGCCAACTTCATCTTAAAGGACCAGTTGCTGAATAGTAACGTAAGTATTAGTGTTTGCAATAACATTTAGCATTCATAGTCTTTGTTTTTCTCTCTCATTGGTATCACCTAAGAATAACCTCATTATATCATACTTCAATTTGAGTCCACCCAAGAAGTGTTCAAAGAAGAAGTAGGTTCTTAAGAGAAATACATGGTTCCTTGTGTGCATAAAACGCAGCTATTCTGTCTAGAACAGTCAGTGACTGATATTGTTATGAAAATAACCAATAGAAAGCCACACACACTTTGAAACCGCCAATAAGGAAAAAAAAAAAAAAAAAAAAAAAAAAAAGGAAATGCGACAGAAGCTTTCAGAACGTCTTGATGACTTTGACTGAAATGCGATACGAAGAAAAGTTTTTCGAAAGAAAAATCCAGTACTTGACAAAATACTTTCTGTGATAAGCGAAGGTGCAAATTTGGGAAATTTTCGGAGAAAATCACTTTCATAAATTATTAAAAGAAATGAATTTTAAATTTTTGGCTTCTAAAAGCACTGCTTTGTAACAAAACACACAACGACCTTACACCTGAAACGGATGCAGCGAAACTGAGTGAGCGATCCTGTTTTGTCCACCCCTGGGCACGCGCCTCAGTGTGTTTACAGAACGTCTCTCGTTTCGGTGAACGGAGTATAGTGTTTCTGCCGCAAGCTCAACTGTTGCTCTCGGCCGTAGCTACTCCCTTCTACGCTTTCCCTATCGTTCTGCTTCTATGACGGCGCTATAATATTTCGCAGCAGGGGAAAATTTAGGAATAAATGTTAATGTTTTTTTTTTCAATTATCTAAAAAACCATTTCCATCCGCTACTACAGAAAGTAGCTCTACCGGTGTTTTACGCGGCTTTTGACAATAACTAAAAGCACGGGGTAAAGCCGACACTACAGGAATGCCGAAAAAACCGTTTATTCAGAACTAAAATACAGATATCCGTTTCAACCGATCGGTTTTCCCAATCACTAACTGCACCCAACTGACCATTATTTTGTTTTAAAAAAAATTTGATAACAATCAGAAATATATTTATCCAGAATCAATTATCTGCCAGACTCTTAATATAACGCGATTAAAAGCAATTTTATTATCTCTCGTGCGCTAGATAATGCCAATACTTCTAATTTTTCTTTCTTTATCTCTGAATTCAAAGATTATAATTATTACGATTATCTTCCCGTTTTTTTTCCTTTTTCAGAGTTGTTTTAGAGGGAAATATACAGAATTATTTTACCTCTTTAGAGTATCGGGAGAGTTTTTTACTGATGTTAAAATTCCGATACAAAAAGTTTTGCTGAGTCATCGTTAGTCGTTTAACTCTTTGTTGAGATTCGTGATCTCATTTACTCGTTCATTCTTGGATAGTTGGAACTTCAGTCAAATGTCTCAATCCACAGCGATCTTCAGCCTGTCTTAATATGATGTCAAGAGGTAGGCTGGCGATCTTCACTTGATTCAACAATTTGCTTGCTGCTCTCCCTCGTGGTATTCTGACTTCAACTATTCCCTACAAGATGGTCTCTTCTAAATTATCCGATTTTCTTCTCAAGATGTGCCCAAGGTAATAGTGCATGATGTCTCTTTACGATAAACGTTCTGTACTCTCACGACATGTTTCGTCAAATGAGTGCCTGATTGTCCTACCATCACATAACCAATGGGGAGCTACACCTCACTAGTGTCCGTAGTGTAGGGCACAGTGACAACAACACGCGCACTTAGTGTCCACTGCTAATCAATTTGTTGCAACAACCCATTCGCTTCTTGAAAGGCAACTGATTTTATTTGTGTACAATGGTTTATACCAAAGTTATGCATGTTGCAGAAATTAGGGTAATAAACGTGAATCAGACTATCAAACTACAGTCTGAACACAATACAAGGACAGATGTGCAAGTACTAACGTTAACAAACATCTCTCTAAAATTACAGGACATTATTCACAGTATTTCCTGAAGAACCTTATGGACGAACACCAGGCAAGAAATGTTACATCTTGTAGAAATTTACAAAATTAACTGACAACCATACCAAGTGTGAAGCTATATGGTGCAGATGTACTGTGTCCTCTGAATCAATGGACAGTTATTTACATCTTTATTTATTTTTAATTTAGCTTTGTTATTTACGAAACACCTGACTGAAACAAAAATTTTCAGTTGTTTGAGACTATACCACGTACGAGACAAGGAATGGTGGAAATAAAAATGTAAGGAGCAGTTGTGAGTCATGCTACGGTAGCTCAGCAGTTAGATCAGTTTGCTGTGAAAGGGAAAGGTCCTGATTTGGGGCGCACAGTTTTAAACTGCGAGGAAGTTTCATGATTAAGCATCCATAATGTACGTTGTAGAATAAAATTGAGTTTCACCAAAAAATGTCTAATTGGGGCTTTGTTATGTCTAACGAGACTCCTTGGTACCGTGCTTCATTCAGAAGAGCGAAAGTATCAACAGTAATTACAGTGTCACTACAATATCACGAAAAGACTGACATAAAGTTGAATCTAAAAGCGTTCTAATTTTCGAGCTCATCGGAGCTTTTTGCAACCTTCAAGAAGTAAACATATAGTCTGGCAAGTACAACTGCGCTCCATTAAGGGTGATTACAGGAATATTTCAAAAGTAAACAAAGATACAAATGTAGATCGTCACATGGCTCAGCACAGAAATGAAGTTAAATGTGTGCCGGCCGAATGTATTATTACATAAATGTAACTTTTTCTCTGACGTTTGCTACATTAAATTCAAATGAAATTTGGGTACATTTTTAAACATAAACAAGAATGCAGTAGCAATAGTTTCAGTTATGAAATACAGCATTTACATTAAACCTCATTCCATTGTTTTCCTTAACTTTGCCTCTTTTATGCCCTCCATTTACTACGCCCACAATGGGAAAAGCAATTAATGTTTGAAAATGAGAAATTTTTTTCATTCCGACAGTCCGTTTGTTTCCGGTCAACCCTCAGAATTTCTGTTCACATTAATGGGCACTGTTATAACAAAGAAAAGCTCTGAAACTTTTTCAATAACAAGCGAACAGAGCGCAGCGGAATAATGTTTAGGATTAACTAGTTCAAAGAATACAGTTGAAAAGAATGCAGATATCGTCCAATGGCGAAACTACGCGAGCAGTCGGCGAACTGCCACTGAGCTCCGACGTAGATGGGATAATGACACCCGAAAGACAGAAAGAAAGAATTTAACAAAGAAAGAAGTAATTAAAATGGGAATCATAATCGGAAAAATTAGTAAGAAAAAATGGAATGAGGTGTCTTTCACTACTTTAAAATAATAAAAGTTGGCCTTTCAAATCATTCTGATGAAAAGAAATGTGAATGATTTAGTCAACTTTACGTAGAAGACGATGCCGTTGTCAGTTGTTCTGTGTATTCTAAAACAAAATCAGACGTAACGCGCGGAGTGAAATATTAAGGAAATGTTGTATGGAACTGAATCTCAAATAATTTAAATTTATTGATACATTCAAAGGAGATATTCTTTTCACTAAATTTTGAAAGCTATGTTTGTTAGCGATGCAGAACAGGTGAACACGTACATTAATATCAATACTCCGCTAGCCATCCAATGGAGAGTACATCACATTACAGTCAAACAAAGACCTTCGGTTTCTACCTCCTACTGCTACAAATTACACACACATGTTCCCATGTTTGTAAATCTATAGGAGTCAATAGCTTGGTTATTAGTCCCTAGCTTACAAACTACTTAACCTAAGGTAAACTAAACTAAGGACAACACAAACACCCATGCCCGAGAGGGGAATCGAACCCCCGACGGCGGACGGCCGCGCACCGAAACACGGCGCTCCAGTACGCGCGGCTAATCCGCCGCGGCCCTACAAATTACGTTATTACTGATATGACAGCTGTATTTCCCGGCCTATATACGAGGGTCATTCAATAATTAAAGAGACAAATTAGTCTGGGGGAAAACGGTTGAAAGGCAGGTTTGGCACTCTTGTTGCTTTAAGTTGGCATCACTGGGATAACCTCAAAAATACATTTCAAGATGGTTAGTCTGCTTGAAAGTTACAAATTAGATGAACAAAGTTCAGTAATTAATTTTTTTCACTCGCTGAAGGCGAGAAATCAAGTATATACTGTACAATGTCTAAAGTTTATGGTGAAGGTTGTAGGAGTTTTTACAATTGCTAGAGCGCGTTTAAAAATGGTCGCGACTCAGTGACTAACACCATTATGGCCAACCAGTTGTAGTTTAAACTCTCTCACTTCAAAGTCGAAAATGATGGTTGATTAAGTTCAGGTTAGTGCTGGTACAGTTCATAACATCTGTAACAAGCTGAAGCGCCGCAAAACAAGTGCAAGACAGCTACCAAAGAATGTGACGCGGCTACACAATGAAACAAGGTTGGGAGTGTGCACAGACCTAGAGGAACGTTATGAAAGGAGCACCTAGTGATTTGTTTGGCGCACTGAAGGAGCCATTGCGTTGGAAAGGTTCCAGAACGTGAAAACGTATCTGGGAAATTCGTTCAGATATCACCATAAAAATTTCTTTGGAGCCGAAATAAAGAAGCTTGCAGTTCGTCGGAACAACTGTATAACTGTGGGACTATGTTGAAAAGTAGATAACGTATTGTTTTGTAAAAATAAACGGTTTTTTCTCAAGATTAATACATATCTTTAATTATTGAATGACCCTCGTAGTACAATATTATTTGATCAACAAGGTCGACAGAAAGAAGACTCTACATATCACCAGCTCGAATTCCAGCGATCTCTAGTAATTTAATACTACGAAGATTCCAAGGCCGGAAATTGTGGACGCGCTGAGGTGAGGTTGAGGAATCAAACTGAACTGAAGCAAAAACGAAAGTTTACTTACTCATGCGTAAACAAAAAATATAACGACAATGTAACAGGTATACTACATCTGTCTGAGTATCACATGGTCACTGGTCTGGAAAAGGTGAATGTAAGCAGAAATAATAAAGTAACAGAAGAAGTTGTCATATATGTCAAAAACCATCACAATCTACAAGATTTAGAAACACAAATTTTTGTGTAGAGAAACATACTGAAGCATGCGCTTGTCAGCTTAAACTCAATGATGGCCATCTTATAATTGTACAAGTGTATAGGACCCCTTCAGGAAACGTCCAGTTATTTCTGGAAAATTTGGATGTCTTGTTGTGTTATCTGGCAGTTAGGGGGACGCAAATTATTATTTGTGGTGATTTCAATGTTGATTCACTGAAAGAGTGTAATAGAAAGAATGACCTTGAAGTATTACTTGGCTCCTTCAAACTGACAACCGTTATTGATTTTCCTACTCGGGTAGTAAAGGACAGCAACACATTCAAAGCTAACTTTTTACTAGACCAAGATAAGTTTAACAACGTAAATGTCTGTCCTGTTGAGAACGGCCTTTCTGATCATGGTGCACAGCTGGTAACAGTGTATTACATAGCTCGTTCAGTAATTCGAAACTGTCCTCCAGAGTTGTGGACTCAATTAACTAGATATTTCAAAGAAAGTCTACAGCAGTTAGACTGGAATGGGGTTTATAAGAAATCTGATGCTAATTAAAAAATATAACTTATTTCATGATACATTTGTTAGGGTATTTGTAAACGGTTTTCCCAAGAAATTAGTTAAGAATAATTGTAAGAAACCATGCAAAAACCATGGCTTACTAAAGGAATAAAAATATCTTGTAACAGGAAAAGGGAACTATACCTACCCTCAAGAAAGATTAATGACCATGAAACAAAGAAGTATTATGAAAACTACTGTGATACATTAACATAAGTCGTTAAAAACATCTTGAAGCATGTACGTCACGTCTGATATTAGTTCCTCTGAGAATAAAATTAAAATAATTTGGAACATTATTAAAAGGGACATAGGGCAACCTAGGACATAGTATTACCGTAAAATCAAATGAAACGTTTACTAACAAAAAAGTCAGAAGTTCGAAACATTTTCAGTGATTATGTTATTTTAATGTTGTGGAGAAAATAGGATCTAAATGGTAGCAAGGCAGTTAATGGAAGAGGCCAAGAGGCCATAGCTACACAATTTGACACAACTGAAATTCCACCCACCTCTGCTTCAGAAATTAGAAAATAACAACTCTCTCAAGAGTAAAAGGTCTAAGATTGATCCTTTTGCTGACAATACAAGTATAGCTATCACGCCTGACAAACAGGAATTAATTTATGAAATTATGTATGATGCCTTTGACAAAATTATTAAGTGGTTCTCTGCAAATGGACTTCCATTAAATTCTCTTAAAACCCAATATATATAGTTTCATAGTTTAAATGGCATGACACTATTAATAAATATAGACTTCGAACAAAAATCTGTATCTACGGTAGAATATTCAAAAATATTAGGTGTCTCCATTGATAATGGATTGAATTGATACTTATGTTTCACAGTTTCATAAAGGATCATATTCTGGGGTAATTCAAAAGTGAGTAAAAAGTATTCATTACACAGAAGCGTGTAATCAGCATAATTGCTGGAGCCCACCCAAGATCATCGTACAGACATTTATTTAAGGATCTAGCGATCTTAAGTTATGAAGTTTGTGATTAACAATCCAATTCAATTTAAAAATAATAGCAGTGTGCACCAGAGGCGTGCAGCGAGCCTGCGCTGCTCGCCCGCGCTCGTAGCCGCGCCTCCCGGGCGGGCCTGGCCACGCGCTGCCCGGCCTGCCGGCACGAGCCCCACCGGACGGCGGCGGGCAGCGCGGGTACCCCAACTACCCGAAGAGTGCCGGTCCGCCCGGCCGCCCGTGCCGCTCTGCTGCTAGCCGGGGCACGCGCCCGCCAGCCGCTACACTCTTATCGGGAAATACACTGTTCCGATGTTCACACTGTAAAAACTGTTCACGTTACAAACGACAATCCCACATCCGTTTATTAACTTAGTTTTTCCTTACTTTCCTTGAAAAAAAAATAGCATGTCTGCTTTTCATTCAGCGTGAGTTTTTAGTTTCATAATGCTTTTCACTCGATTCCGAAGAAACTATGGGGTTAAAAAAATCTGATATTTGGATATCTGATAGGACAGCAACTTATCTTTCTAACAAAGCATTCAACTTTTCATTTACAAATCATGTATTGAAAAAGTTAGATAGCGGGCAGCTTACTAACCGATGCATTTTAGAACACACATTAACGCCAGTGCTATAGAGCTGCCTCAAATCTTCGCTACATTGCTTGATGTTTCCTTGCTGCTAAGAAAAAATAAGTAAATAAATAAAAATAAGAATAAACGTTCAGTTGCAATCGAGGTCATTAGAAATGATTAACTGGTAGAATGTTGGAAGGTACAGCTTACGCTTAACCACTCCAAGGGAAGTAAACTAATTACTGTTCCTCGATTAGGCGTGTGGACCATTGTTGTTGTTTTATTTTATTGTATATTTCCCCCTTTTCCCTTTGGCTGCGGGTAGTTGAAACCCCGAGGGAGTCACCACTATTCGAGAGGTGACATTCAAGGTCGCAGTTATCAGTTTTGTATCGCTGGACAGTCTTTAATGTATCCTGAAAACACTTGGGATTTTTCCTCACTGACTGAATTGTCAGTGTACTATCATTTGGGAGGGAAAAAAAGACGTGCGCAGTAATGTACCTGGTAAAAGCAGAACGTCCAATTTTGTGGTGCAGAAGCAAAACGGTAGCCGAATCGGCTCGCGCCGGAAATATTAAACATGTTGAAAGTCGTTGGCTTCGCGTTAGCCGCCTCCAGCAAATTTGTAGTTAGTTTTATACTTTGCTCAGTATTTACTTACACAGTGTTTCACTTTCACTTCATATTAAACTAAGTGATGGCTCTAAAAATAAGAACAAGATTATTCCTTAAATCTCTTCATTTCCTTGTTGCTAGTAAATCTACGTATTTGATGTATGTGATAAAAAGTTATATGCCCTACGATGATGTGATATTTATTTTTGTTCAAGGTTGTCCAACTAATTATCTAGCTAAAATTCTGCATAGGTAAACAGGAAATCTTTAAAAAGCCAGTAGTTTGCGAACACAGTATTCGTCTGCTATTCTTTTTACGTTCCTAGAAACTATTGGAGGATGAGGAAGAACGTCTTTGGCACTTGCAGTGGGGTACTGTGCTAATATCCCCATCAGAGTCTGTGCGAGGTCTCGAAATCCTTCTCCCGCAACTGTACTGAAGGGCCGCAAATCTGTTGACCACATTTCTCCAGCACAAAAGATTTTTCTGATCATGGAATATTGCTACAAACGTTCAAAACAGTATTCAGATAAGCTTTGCAGCTATTCAGGTGCTATAACGGCGTAGTCGTACTCCAATCACGGAACGACAATAATTTACGGCAGCCATTACACTCTGCAAATCCCACAGGTTTATTTTCATTACCTACAATCAACATAAAATGCTCCCATACAATGCTGGCTCCAGATATCTTTAAACGCTTTTAGATTCTCTCCGCGAGTTTCTTGGAATCGTTGTTTTTTTTTTTTTTTTTTTTTTTTTTTTTTCGTTTCGTTTACTCCTTGCACGTTGGTACGATCTGTCATGCTCGCTCTTTATTTAAGACATAACGATCGATAACTTATAATTACAATGTAGGTAACATAAAAGGTGCGTGAAGCCTCCGCTGTGATTATTACAACGTCTTGCTCAGAACTGTCTGCATTCCCCCGCTCGCAGCGCCATGTGTAGCGCTGTTGCACGAGCCCGGCGGGTACCCGCTCGCCCGGCAAGTGTCGGGACTGTAGGGCGCATCGCAGCTCGCTCGCTGTGTACAGCGGTGCAGTGGGGCCCCACTAGACTACCCACGGTGCGGAACGCGGAGCGCAGCGGCCGGACGCAGGCGAACTCGGGCGGGTAAATGTGGCGCGCTGCACGGTTCTGGTGTGTACAGCTACAACGCTAGTATAAATGGTGATATTCACTATTCAAGGTTAAATCTAACTTTGACACTGAAAGGGGTGAATTATGTTCCCACAAAAGTCTTCGGTCACTTACCAAGTAGCATGAAAAGCCTGACAGAAAGCCAATTAGAATTAAAAAAAAAATTAAAAGGATTTATGAATTGTAACTCCTTCTGCACTTTAGATGAATTTTCAGATAAAAAAAATTAAATTAAATTAAATTTAAAAAATTAAACATCACTAAAATATTGAGAGTCATGTATAGACACCATTTATTAAACTGCCACGATGCACATAATTGGGAAACGTCGTATTTATGATCTATGCTACAATTATTAATCTAATCTCAACAGCCTACTTGCGGTATATGTCAAAGTGAACTGTATAGTCGCCGTAGTATACTCGGTCCACGTGAGCATTAATTTTGCTTTGATTGTAAGACGACATGTATTTCTATGAAATTATTTCATAAGGCCATTCCTGAGCTGCTTGTATGCGTCAGAAGTTGAATAAATTTATCACAGATCAGTAGTCTGAACAGTAGATCTCGAAACTGTAACAACTATCAAAATATCTTTGTGACCAATGCCTTTCAAGATCTTTTAGTTGTTCCTAATATTTACGTATGGTCACCTGTCTCCATAAATGACCATTTTCTTTAAAAAATAATGGTAATAATAAACCAAAAATATTGTGCTCCGTGCGGAAATATGACAAAATAGAAACAAACTCCTTTTCTACTTGGAAGACTTGAAGCTATACACTATTTTCTCCTCCTCTATGGTCAGCAATAAAATTTTGTTCTCTTTTTTTTTTTTTTTTTTTTTTTTTTTTTTTTTTTTTTTTTTTTTTGTCAGCTAAAGAGAAATATTCTTTTTTCTTTGTCTTTTCGTTTCGATTCTCAACATTCTCAAAAAGAAGAATTCTTTTATATTCATCATATGATGTGAGTGCGCATGACTGTCTATTTTTGATTAAATATAAGTATTCAAGTCTATTTACTGATGTCATCTAATTTCAAAATTAACCTTTAATTACTAAAATTCAGAAATTCTGTACGGTTTTCAATATTAGTTCCGACTTGAATCTGCCATTAAATCAGAAATCTATTATTCTTTCAACTTTATCTGCCTTAAGTACCTCCAATCTCATTTTTCTTGCGTTTTGTTGTCAGATTATAATTGGTGCTGTAAAGCATTTTGCAACGTAATAACAATTTTCATACACAATGGGCCGTGCGAGAACGTTCTCTGGGTAAGTTCTCAGTTTCGAATGCATGAAAACTTCGAAAAATATGCCGTAAGCACGAATTTCATGCTCGCTAGCCCCCTCCTTCTCGAGTAAGTTCTCCGCGTGTCATGTCCGGCACTGAACAGCTATTCATTCATATATTTCTTTAAACTAGCCCAATCAGGCAAATTACTCAGTGTACAAGTATGGAGTAGGCATCTGCGCGTTCAGGAAGTACTGTACTATGTTTAAATATTAGCTTTCTGTGCAGCAGCATATTATTAAGACTAAATATGTACTTTTTACGAAAATGTATTCTTTGAGGTAGTCAAAAAATTTTAGTCATTCGAGAAATTTTTTTGTTATTGAAGTTGGGTTAGTACAATTTGAGAACGAAATTTTAAAAATGCATCAAATTTTCATCTGTTTCAACGTTGATCGCTGTTAGAGCTTTCTAAGACGAGGTTCTTTTTGTTGACACCCAATGGTCTGCTCATAAGCGATAGACCATGCGATTTTGTTACAAGAAATAGACTCCTAGGTATGTAATTAATCAGTTATTAATATTTATGTCGTTTCTAGTTAATTCTAACACAACATAAGTTACGATTATGAAGTTATAAAACGTTTCTTAAATATGCCAACCGGTTTGGGGATAATGAACAAGAACAGTACAAAAAAAAAAAAAATAAAATAAAAAATAAAAAATAAAAAATAAAAAAACTACAGTTCCCGGTGTTGCAGCAATATTTGTAATACAGACTGTAAATCCTGGGTTGCAGTTAATTTTTAATTAACATCATAAGTCCTTATTAACAGACACAATTTAAAAACATATAATATTATAATGCTATGTTGGAGTTGAAAACTGTAAATATACACTCCAAACAAACGGGTAAAACGCAGCTGAATTCACTTTTGTTTCATTTCTATGTTTTTGTTCCTCTCATATTATTTTCAGATTACGTATAAAGGAATTTTCATGCTTTCTAGGCAACATAATTTTTGTTATAAACCACAGTAACACGTAACCTGAATAGAAGTTACTCAGCTCGAAGTATGCTACAGCGCTCACTTCAATAAACGGAAAATGTTGTCCGGTCGTGAGAAAACTCTCTAGTTTTATTCATTTACGAAATCGTAAAATGTTCTTTGTTGTGAGCAACTTCCCCCGCCGTTTTACTCAAGCTAAAAACGTACTCGGTTGAAGTATATTCTCTGACTCGCTTTATTCATGCGAACCTGCGTGTTATCTGGAATCCTGAGTATAAAGTATATAAAGTAGATGCTCTGTTTTATTCAAACTGCCCAGTTACTACAGTCACAGGCATTAAATCAAATTTCTTTTGTCTTAAGAAGCTTCGAAATTGTAATGTAGCGGTGGATTATGTGCTTGTTTTTCAATTTGATAGTCGAAGTAGTTGGCCATTTTTCTCACATGTAGCTTATTTAAAACTTAGGGTTTGCAAAGTACGTAGTTACGCCGACTTTTAATGTTACCTGCCTCTTTCCTGTGAGTTTCATTATCATTTAAATTGAACTCCACTTTTTTACGACCACTAAATGTTTTACATGTGCATCTAATTCAACATTAAAATTTATAAATATACATTTAGTACGCTCATACAGCGCAGGTAACATTATACACTACGATGTGCAATATTGGGACCTACTAATTAAACACCTGTATTCAGAATTGCTACGGGATAATACAAGTGGCAGCAAAGGAGCTTCTGATGGCCGAAGTATAAAAGATATAAAATGCATAATGGATATGTGAAGAATAGCATTTCTGAAGGAAAATTTGTTGACATACAACTTTAATTTAAATGTCAGGAAGTCCTTTTTGAAAGCATTTGTATGGAGCACAGCGCTCAACGGCAGTGAAAGGTGGACGATAAGAAGATATGATAGAAGCTTTCTAAATGTGGTGCTAAAGACGAATTATGAAGATTAGATGGGTAGATTACGTAACTAATGAGGACGTACTGAACAGAATTATGGAGAAAAGTAATTTTTTGTATGTATTGACTAAAAGAATGGATAGATCGGTATAACACATTCTGAGGCATGAAAGAATCGTCAGTTTATCATTTCATGGAAATGCGTGCGGTAAAAATCTCAGAGTGAGAAGATTACAGTAAGCAGAGGGTTACCGTTGTTATGTAAAGACGAAGAGTCTTGCACGTGATTGGTTTGGATCAAGCGATGCATAAAATCAGTCTTTTTACACTGAAGATCAACAACAACAGCTGAAGAAGAACAGGAGGTGTGTGTACGTTTCACTGCTTGGATTTATTCATCCGATCAAAAGACGGGGAAGTGTGGGTTAAGTGTTTGAGCAGCGAAAAGTGGAGCCAAACTTTTTGTGCCGGACTTTCTGACCGCACAAAATCGTTTGTATTTGAATTGTATAAATAATGATTGTCTATTCGTCTGAACTGAAAATATTATCCATTTGCTGACTACTGCACACATTGTCAATGAGCGTTACAACGTCATAAGTTCCTGGAAATAATTTGCAATACATTTTTGTGTATTTAACGTGTGCAGATAATTATTTTTCTTATTTTTACAGTTATTACCATATAGTACTTGCTTATACTAATAATTTAATATGAAAATGAATAAATGACACTGCTACGAGGGAAGGTGTCTCAGTTTTTTCAACTGGAATGTGAAAAATGATTCGCTAACCACATCTTAAAATGTGAAATCATAACGAAAACAACTACTACATACGGAATTGTATGTGCATGCGCATGTGTAGCAACCTCAGTCTATTGTAAAATGCTTTTATGTAATTTATATTTCCCATAAATGAGCTATGAGAGAGACGTACATCTTTGGTATGTCAGTTTGGACTACTTTTGGCTATATATTTAGACCTAGAAAATGGTTTTCAGATACGATTACAGCGTCATCTATCATTAAAAGAAAAAAATGCTTGCATACCGAAGTTACATATTTCTCCAGGAAGAATCAAAATTTGCAATCAAAATACGTGTTCCTATTTAAAATTTCAAAGTTGATAACTTCTTTTCATAGGACACAAGGTTCAAAACAACAAAGTGACCTATACGTACCGAGTTGCCAACATAACTATAATAAACCATCACGATTTTTCACAGATCCAAAGCACAACAGTTGTGTATCCAGT
The DNA here is from genome assembly GCA_026315105.1 of Locusta migratoria. Classification (NCBI taxonomy): domain Eukaryota; kingdom Metazoa; phylum Arthropoda; class Insecta; order Orthoptera; family Acrididae; genus Locusta; species Locusta migratoria. The sequence goes on along the minus strand of CM048744.1, from coordinate 271,229,710 downwards.
GTTATAACAGTAGCTTTGTCATGATTTCCTTGGCTTTGTCCGAAGAAATGATGTTTCATACGTTATCCACGTGTAGTCTCCAATAGTTAGCCATAGATGAAATATTTTGTACGTTGTCTTGACGAACCTGGCGTTACTTGCATTTGTTGTTATACGTGTATCAATAATGTCTTTTCCGTGGCGTTGCAACGCATACCGGGCACCAAACGCTTGCTTCTTTCCATGACTTTGCAACACATGCCATTTATAGCTCGCAAATAAGTAATGAAGGTCATTCGTATTAAAAACCATGGTATATAAAACGATAGGAATATTCCAGTGCAACGTTCTATAAAAACCTTCGAACAATCGGTCCTGAACGTTCCGATATTTGCGATTAGGAAGCTTTAAATTTTCCGTTCGTTTGTTCTTAATATCAAATCTCGAAAATCGCCTAACTTACTGATTTGAAATTTTGATACAACATTGAATTGTAATACGGGCATTGCATTCATGTCGGTGACACGTAGTGTTTATATAACAAAGTCTGTGGCCCTAGACTGAGACAGTGCTACCAACCCCCCGGCAGAAGTGCAGCCTTTCTTTGCCGCAGCACTAGAAGGGGAGTGTAGCGGACTCATCGCCTCAGCAGTCTTTTACCCATCGAAGAGAGACCTCCGGTACTCATTTGATTTCCGCGCTGAGTGGACTTGGGGCCTTCATAGAAAATAGCCCACCCTCCTCCGGGATTAAATCTGACCTGTACTGTGAAGTCAGCTCCCCACGCAGACAGACCATGACGGCCTCTTCCACGAGCTTCTATCACATTTCCGCTGGCGTACTCGTCCTCCACAGTAAATCTAGTACTTGAGATTTGTGTCGGAGTTCAGGCCTTTAATTACTATTGCCTGCACCCGACTCTTAGTTTTTACTTTATTTCTATTCATCATGCACCACAGGACCAAATTGACGAGCAAGTCTCCATAGTCATGGAATGAGACAGTACATAGTATTGTAACGAACTCTGTTTATCTCAGAGTCACGTTAGATCTGACACTGTCCTACAAGAAACATGTAGAAAAATATAGAGCGAAAAGCAACACACGGAACGGTATAACCAGCGAACTTTCAACTCACAGTGGGGAACAAATCAAGAAATTCTAGGTTCGTCATTCCTGGCACTATGTTTTGCTCCAGCTGAATATGCATGCCACGTACGGAGAAGATCGACGCACTCCCACAAGCTAGATACAACACTGAACAGTTCATATCGAATAACAACGGGTTCTTGAAGCCTACGAACCGTGATCTCCTTTATATATGATCTAGAATACCCCCCCTCCCCCACACACATACACAGAGATCAGACTGTAAACGAAAAACACAGAGCGAGGATAGAAAATATCTCCTGTTCGGACATCAGCCAGTGGGTGACAGACTAAAATCGGGGAAAGATTTCATTAAATTTGAATGTCCACTAAATGAAAGTCACTCTACAACTAGGGAATCTATGTGAAAACAGAAAGCCGAGGCGGAGCGGCCGAGCGCATTAAGGCGCTGTGCTGCGATGCGCGAGGCCGTTCCCCGGCGGGGGTTCGAATCCCCCCTCGGGCATGGATGTTTGTGCTGTCTTTAGTATTAGGTAGTTCATAAGTAGCTTGTAAGTTTAGGGACTGATGACCCCGCAGTTAAGTCCCATAAACTTAACAAACATCTGAACAGTTTTGAAAACAGAAATTGGAAAATGCAGCTTGCAATGTTGGAACATTAAAGAAAAATTTTCGGCTGGCCACGACTGGAACTGAGAATCTGGAAGAGCCTTAGGTGTCGAAAGGGATGATCGAAGGATAACCTGCTCAAGTGGGGACACGCAGAAGAAGAGTCCTGCCAATGTGGAGGAAAACAAACAATGACACACATGCCGCCCCAATGAACTTACCAAGGCCTGTGGTTGGCTAACGATGCTGCAGTGAAGTGTGCCGAACACTGGACAGAGATAGAAGCCTGCCATAGACAATAATGACTTCTGATATGCGAAAATGATGAATGTATAGTTACTACTTACTTTTTATTTGTAACCTAGTATATGTAGCTTATTAATTGATTACAGTTGTGTATCAGAGACTATTGATTAAATAAATTGTAACAAAAGAGTAGCAGTAGTTAAAATGAAACGTGTAGAAATCCCAAGCACACGACAAGTCTGAGCATACTGTAAGTATAAACAAACATCAGCGGAACACGTAAATTAATTTTTTTAAGTTTTTCAGGAATACCTCGACAGAAAAGAAAGAGTGAACCAAGAGCAAATTCCTGCAATTCCGTGGACTACTACAAAGGTTTTAGTTTTTTGTGACAGCTTACTGAAAATGGACGCGGCTGAATACGGCATGCCTGTATGTACAAGGGTGAAGTGCGATCCAAAAGCAGATTCGATTTCTGTCTCATATTTACTCAGTAGATTTGATAACGCTTGGCAATCAGCAGCTATTAATAACAATAAAAACGTTTGGGAAAGCGCGTATTCCGGCCGTTTCTGCGCAAGAAATACTCTTTTTGGATCAGAAGAGTTGCCCTAAAAGTAATACCATTCGTCATAAATGAATAATAATTATCGAAGTAGACTACTTTTAATGCTGATCTATGTCATATTTCAGATACTGCATTAATGGTAAACGATGCAACACTTACTTTCTAAACAACATACAGATCACGGATTTTCTCACTTATGTGCCCATTCTGTGTAATTTAAATATCTGTTTTTTGTATTATTATTATTTGTGTGTTACAAACTGTAAAACTGGAGTCTTACCAACAATTTATTTTCTAGAAGCCATGAACGTATTTCTTTAACTGCAATATTTCATTCTGCATCAGTATTGCCAACAACATCCTCCTCTACAAAGATATTAAACAGGCATATCTGATATTAACCTGTTATACTAGAAAGTATATCGTTTATATGAATGAGAAGCAACAGAGACCCCAGAACAAAACCCTTGTGCACCCCCGTTAGCAGTGCACATCACAGTCATTTTGAACACTTAATGGATCACCTTCTGCTGTCTGTTAGTGCGAGGTGAACCAATTGTTAGCTACTCCCCTCACTGTATAATGTTTCAATTTCTGGAACAATATCTCGTGATCAACACAGAAGCGTTATTTAAATGAAAGAATACGCCTAGTGTTCGCAGTTTTTTATTTAATCCATCAAGTGCCGTACGGTAAAAAGGAAATATACCATTTTCGGTTGTTAAACCTCTTATGAAAGCAAAGGCTACATTTGGCAGCAAATTATACGATCTGAAATTATCAATTAACCTTGATTGTACAGGATTTTCAATTACTTTAGTAAATAACGAAGGCATAGACATAGGACTAAAGTTGTGTATATTATCCCTTTCTCCTTTTCTAATAAAGTGGATTCACTATTGAATACTTCCATCTTTCAGTAAACTAACCATTCCGAAAGGAAAATAATACTACTATGGCTAACTTCTGGGCTAACTGTCACAGAACAGTACTTACCTATTCTGCTAGTTGCAGATCCATAAGAGTACTTAGTGATTTATTTATGGATTTAATATTCCCCCTTTAAAGAGGATTATTTGATGTAATAGGCTAAATATGCTATTTTCTAAAAGAGTTATATGATTCCCTGTAGGAGCAAAGATTCTATTTAATTCAACAGTTGTATTCAGAAAGTGAATACTGAGCACTGTGAATATATCTCACTTACCAGTAATATAAATATTTCTATTATGCAGTATCTTTATATTCTTTAACTTTATGCTGCTCATCAGATACTTCCTTCGCAACCGACCATATAGTATTAATTTTATAATGAGAGATAGGATATTTTTGCATAAAACGTACTTCTTTGCTTCTTAATACAAGTTTTCATAACCTTAGAATACTCTGTTTAATGGGGTTCTGCAGCTTAATTGTGACTGCTTCTAACATTTTGATATTTTGATATTTTCTGTACAACCTATTGTCATCCCTCTTGTCAGCCATCCAGGTTACCTGTTAGTGGCAGTACCCTTTATTGAGTTATATAACGGAAGACAACTTTCAAAGAGCATGAAACAAGTATTTAGGGAGGCCTTATATATATATATATATATATCGTCTATAGTATCAGCACTATAGGCATCATTCAAATCTTGATCTTTAATTCTGTTTATTGCACCAGGATTAAGTTCTTTAAATAGTTTGGTGTTTATCAGGTATTAGACCATAAAATTTAATAGAGTTAAATTTGGGTTTAAGGTACTGAAAGACACTTGACTATTCTTCTTACAGAATGCTTCTCTAATGATAAATAATGAGCAATAATGTTGTTCTTTCGTTGTGCTGCTGTTCTCCTGCACTCCCGTTGGAAAGATTACTGTTTGCAACAATTGATAAAAAAAATCTAACAGCACCCTTTATCTTGCACAATCACAATCACAATTAATATTGAAATCAACAGAAATGTTATAAAATCAGAGTGAGGATACCTATAAATTACAACAATTAAAAGCTTAGTGCCACTGAAATCTAACACAATGCTTTAACATATTTTCTGTGCAGTGTTTCGAAACATCGGGGGACTCAATTGGAATGTCGTTTGTGACATACATGGACACTCTCACACTGCAAAGATATTGAAAAACTGGTAACTACGCACGAATCCGACTACGGGCTATTTATGGTCTGCCAAGTTGCCAGTGAACATGGGTCAGACATATATCGTCCAATTACAAGTGGATAACTTCCAAAGAAATTAAAAGAAAGTAAAATTAAAACAGTGAACTACACACATCAAAAGAAGTGTTGCACCACCTTGAATCTAGCGGTTAATGACCCGTTACATAAAAATGGAACAGAGATACACAAAAGCAGCATTTCAGTTCCCTTTATTGCTTATAAAAACAGATATGGACAAGTTGTCTGATTCTTTTTTTTTCCTGATTGCAGCATAGACCACTACCTCTAATACCAAGTAACACGTCCACTTCCACAAATACATACCAGTATTCGTCGTGGCGTAACATCCACCATATCATAAAGGTCCTGTTGGTCTAGATTGTCGCACTCATGAATGTGAATTCGGTGTATCTCTCGGGCTTATAGGCGGGTCATCTCCTCAAAAATCAAGTTTTAATGTATCCCAGGCATGTTCGATACGGATCAAGTCTGGAGAACATGTTGACCATTCGAATGTTGCGATGCCGTTATCATCAACGATCGCATTAAAAATTTGAAGAACAATTTGCGATCACTTATGGCATCACTGTACTAGGTTTAAATGGAATACCAAAGGGCGGAGAATGAAAATTTGTGCCCGGCCGGAATTCGAACCCGGGATCTCCTGCTTACTAGGCAGACGCGTTGACCACTCCGCCACCGACGACACAGTTATCAGCCCGACTGCAGAGGACTCTTCCCTGCACGTCTCCCGCCACACCCAAATCTCCATTCGCCACGATGTCTCTTTCCTATTACCACAGCTTATTTGTTCTGTAATGCTCGCAGCCACAATACTGTATTCCCGCATCAGGGAGAACTGACCATGAGGCATCGAAGCACAATTGTCGTCAGGAGCCCAGCCTCGGCTTGTATACAATTATATATTTTTGACGACTTTACATCGTTCATTTAATGAAATAAATTTTATGTGTTTCGATACCTCATGGTCTGTTCTCGCTGATGCGGGAATACAGTATTGTGACTGCGAGTATTTCAGAACAAATAGGCTGTGGTAATAGGAAAGAGACATCGTGGCGAATGGAGATTTGGGTGTGGCGGGAGACGTGCAGGGAAGAGTCCTCTGCAGTCGGGCTGATCACTGTGTCGTCGGTGGCGGAGTGGTCAACGCGTCTGCCTAGTAAGCAGGAGATCCCGTGTTCGAATCCGGCCGGGTACAAATTTTCATTCGCCGCCCTTTTGTATTCCATCTAAACCTAGTACAGAGATGCCATAAGTGATCGCAAATTGCGATTTATTTAATTAAATAAACGCTGTAACGTCGTAAAAAATATATATTCTTGTCCATTTATAGGAACCTCTTACAGAAATGCTGCCGATTTGGTTGCACTATACACCGTAAGATTTCATCCCTGTACCGTGTAGTCATTTTGATTGCCCAATGCAACGGCAAAATAACAGGAAACGACCACCTTGCAGCACTGCCTGGACGCCATGTCTAAGACGTCCAGGAAGATCAGGCTGCCTCAAAAAAGTCTCCTACGATTGGTTGAAGTCAGATGCGAATATTACTAGACGCCAATTATGACGAGTCCGTACAGCATACTGTTGGGCTGATTTCCAACCCGCTACATGTGTCCTGATGTCGAAGCTGGACTTCTCCTTGGACGTCGGAAGTGGAGTTCCATATCATGAAGCCTATTACGAACAGTTTGAGTTGAAGCACGAGTTATTGTTGCTTCAGTAAAATAAGTATTCAGCCCGGTGGCATTCGTCTCACGGTTCCCCCGAGCTGAAATCCGTAAGTAGCGGTCATCAGATGCTGCAGTAGCCTTTAGGCGGCCACAGCGAGACAGTTCCTGTATTTCTTCACCTTCTCTACACCTGTACAATATCTATTTGGTTCACTCGGAGTCGTCTGGAAACTTCCCTTGGTGAGAGTCCCTCCTGACACAAAGTAACAATATGGAGACAAACTTCCGAACTGGCCTTCTTGGCAAGACAGAACTACATCCAACAACAGCAGGGTACTTCATTAGTGGTGCTTGGAAGTGATCGTCTTTCTTACCCCCTTCATCCCACTGGGACTGCTATTGGGTGGTTGATTACATATTTGTCCGTGTTGAGTGACATCTATAGAAAGGAAGTGTTTCCTGCCGGCCGCAGTGGCCGAGGAGACTGAGGCGCTCCAGTCACGGTCTGCACGGACCCTACGGTCGGGGGTTCGAATCCCCCCCTCGGGCATGGATATTTGTGCCGTCCTAGTTCATAAGTAGTTTGTACGTTTAGGGACTGATGACCCCGTAGTTAAGTCCCATAGACTATACAAACATTTTGAAGTGTTTCCTTTCTTCAGGATACACATGCAACGTCACTGTTCTGGAGTCGTTACAACAGAGCTGATGTAACACCTTTTTTGTGTGTATAGAGTATCAGATTCTTTATTTCCATTAACTGATACGATTTTTGTTTAGTTGAATGTTAACTGAAGGTTCATTGATGCGATCTTCTCGGGCTGCCATCCGGGTGCCAGCATTAAAATTCCGCGAAGATGACGAGAATGACACTTGAAACCTCGTGGAATTTGACCTAGCAGTTTACGCCGGGAATGCGTACAATTACATAAAAAATGTTCACTGTTTTTCGTCACTGAACTGGGAACTCCCAAGGTTTAGGCATTGACTGGACGTCAATGGGGATGTTACCTTTGAGGGGTAGACTATTTATAACGTCAAGATCATTGAGTCAGATAAATTAAGCTGCCACTCTGAAAATTAGTTCAAATTATTGTAATCCTATGGGATCAAACTACGTTGACCATCAGTCCTTAGTCGTACAAACTATTAAACTACGTTAAACTAACCTACATACATACGTGCCCGAGGGAGGATTCGAACCTCTGACGCGGGAGGCCGCGCGATCCGTAACGTGGCTATAATGACACGGTTTCCTTTCCCCGCCATTATTAAAAGAAAATTTTGTATTTTTATATTATTTCAGCATGTAAAAATAATTGTCTATGAATGTCAGAGAAAAAAGTTTTTTTTAAAGACAGGAACCACTCTTGGCTTGTACTTCGTAACTATAGCATCTTGCAGACGAGAGCTGTACTTTATCATTTTATGTGCCTGATGTTATATGGATTTCCTACATTCAGGTAAGTATACGTCTTGTGCGCGGATCTTCCTTTTATAAATAAACCCCCACATCTCAGTTAAATTCGCACTTATGAATTCTTACTAATAATTTTGCCTTATCCTCCCTCCGCCCATAATGTGTATTTCAGCCTTGTTGCATCGCCGCAACAATGGATGGCACTGATTTTAGTTAATATTGAATGGTAATATTTTGTGTAGCCTGCCTCTCTTTTTTTAAGTTTATTCCATACTATTATCATTTACCGGCAATAGAATCTGCAGTCGATTTTCTTGTAAATTTTTTGGAAGTCCGATGTGTTTGATTTACGTAATTTTTGTATCCGAATTTTATCATGTCACGTATCTTACTTTACGACAACACGAGTCGTAGTTTGATATTGACGAAGTGCCATCCACTGTCCGGCGAGTGGTTATCATATTATTAAAATTTCATTTACAGCCAGATTTCAACCACCGATGGATCTCTTGTTAAAGGTAACCGCTCGTTCACTCTTTTTGTAATGTTCTGCCTACACAATACTCCACCGTTAATTAGCTTGACATTTTATTTAAATGCATGAAATAATTTTCCAAATTTTTTTCCGTAATTTTCTAATTGGTATCTTTCGTAGCTTCTAACTTAAGTCCTCTTCCTTATGTAAATTTGTTAATCTCAAACATTAAAAGCCAGGCTGGAACATTATATGGCGCTCCAGACCGCTCGGCTACTCCCGCGGGCCTGAATATTAGTGATGGGGTCGATACTTCACAAGCTTGGTACATTTTCCACTCTTAGTCTCACATTGGCTGTCGAATTCTACTAGTTGCTTGCTCCGCCTCTAAACTCGCCAGTTTGACATTTTAGAAATGTCAGGCTCCGGTTTGTTCATCTAAGGAAAGACGAAGACGTCACCTGCTGCCGAGTCACGAGAATGAGGACTGAGCGTGGTAAATGCGGTGGGTGCCAGAAGTGGGTTAGGGGGAGGGTAGAGTATCTGACAGCCCAAAGAAGTGGGAGGTGTGAGTCCTGTGTAGAATGAACGACACATTGCTACGCACTGGAGAACGCCCCGAAATTCGCTTTGACGGACTGTGAAGATTCGCTGACAGCAAACGTCCAGATTTCTCCAGCAAATTGTTAAATGTTTGTGAACTATGGGGTCTAGTTACTAACTTACATCAAGGACAGCACCCACACACATCCAAGTGCGAAAAAGGATTCCATCCTCCCACGCGAGCGGCCGCGTGATCCGAAACGTAACGCCCCTGACAGCAGCGCCATTCCAGCGCGGCATTTACCCAGCCACGCACGACATTTCAGTGACAATCATAAAACGAAGAAGACTGCTAAGGATTGCCAAACATTCTGATCAGACGATATTCGCGGCATTTTAACCCCTTCATAACATATGGGCGTAACTGTTTCGCACTGCTTTCATTCATCTTTACGTGCACTTAAAGTATATGTGCATACTTTTGTTTGGCATTGTTTTTTACCTCCTCCTACGCAGTTGTAGTTACACAATTTGTATAGGTTAGGTTATCGACTATTCAGCTGTAAATCAGACTACGTCAGACCAGACGCGTTTCGCTTTATTTTAGAGTATCTTCAGTGGTCAGCTGTACAGGAAATGATTTTTGTTTTACATTCTCTTGTGGTTTCTATTAGATTCAATCATGAACAGTTCTCGTGGTATGGGTTTATGTTTTTCTCTATAATACGAACCATTAAGATTACTGACGTTTTTTTTATGTTGTTGTCTTCAAGGTGTTTCTTGTAGCACATTACCATTTGCAGTCACTATTTACAATTCCACTTTTTTTATATATATAAAATTTGACGAAAGCTCGCCATTTCTGAAGACTAGCGGACTGCGTTCCATATAAAAAAGTGTAATTGTAAATAGTGACAGCAAGTGGCAATGAGCTACAAGAAACACAAGAAGTGAGCAACATATAAACAACGTGAGTAATCATAATAGTTAATGTTATGCAGAATAAAATAAAGCCATTGCACGAGAAATGCTCACGGTCGAATTTAATAGAAACCACACAGAAATGTAAAACAAAAATCATTTTCTGTACTGTTGACCACTGAAGATTAAAATAAAGCGAAAAGCGTCTGGTGTAAGGTCTACAGCTACATATACACGGGATACTCTGCAAATCACATTTAAGTGCTAGCAGAGGGTTCATCGAACCAACTTTATACTATTTATCTTGCAATCCATTAACGAATGGCGCGCGGAAAGGAAGAACACCTGAATCTCTCAATTCCTCTCATTTTATTCTAATGGTCATTTACTACCTATGTAAGTCAGATTCAACATATTTTTTTCATTCGGAAGAAAATGTTGGCGATTGGAGTTTCGTAAGTAGCCCACGCCGCAGCGATAAACGCCGTTGTTGTAATGATTCTCATCCCAGATCCTGTATCATTTCCGTGACGCTGTCTACTCTGTATCGTGACAATACAAAACGAGCTGCTCTTCTTTGCACTCCTTCGATGTCCTCCGTCAAACCGACCTGATAATGATTCCACACTGGGCAGCAATACTTCAAAAAAGGACGGACAAGTGTAGTGTATGCAGTTTACTTAGTAGTTCTTTTGCATCTTTTAAGGGTTCTGTCAATAAAACTCAGTCCCTAGTTCGCCTTTCCCACGACATTACACACGTGTTCTTTCCAGTTTAAGTCTGATGTAATAGTAATTCCTAGGTATCTAGTGGAGTTTACGGCCTTCAATTTTCATTGTCGTAAACAAACTACAACGGACGTCTTTTCGTACGCATGTGGGCGACTTCACACTTCTCTTTATTTAGAGTCAATTGCCAATTTTTACATCATAGTGACATCTTATTTAGATCGTTGTGCAGTTGGTTTTGATCGTCAGATGATTTTACTAAACTGTGAATGACGGCGTCATCTGCAAACAACCTATGAGAGCTAATTAGGTTTTCTCCCAAATCGTTAAAGCAAATAAGAAACAGCAGAAGACCAACAGCGCCGGCCGCGATTGCCGAGGAGACTGAGGCGCTCCAGTCACGGTCTGCACGGCCACTACGGTCGGGGGTTCGAATCCCCCTCGGGCATTGATATTTGTGCCGTCCTTAGTATTAGCTAGTTCGTAAGTAGTTTGTAAGTTTAGGGACTGATGACCCCATAGTTAAGTCCCATAACCTGTACAAACGTGTGTGTGTGAAGACCAACAGCATTACCCTGTAGAACGCCCGATATCATCACTGTTTTAGTCTATGCCTTACTATCGATTACTATAAACTGTGTCCTCTGTTTTGCACGATGTATAAACACTGTAAAAAGCACCCAACAATTAATGAATTAATGTGTACGTTAAAAAGAAAAAAAACTGATGAAAAAATTGAAAACCTAGCTTAAAAATAGTTCAGATGAGAAGGCGTTAATGTTTTCAAATTATGTCAGATCGACGAATTCAGTATCGGAAAATTAATAGATGGTAGCCGGTGGCTTGGCGATAATCCAATGGCCGTCACAGCATTCCTCTTACATCGGCCGAAAATTGATCACAAAATCTCATACCCTAATCTTTCATATATACATAGAGCAGTGTTCGTTGTTTGTAATTCATACAAATCTGTAATTCTTCACGCGATCGTGCACGCTTGCTATCTTTGCCTTTAAACCAATAGTAACTTTAATGTTTACCTAACACTTTGTGCGGTGCATTGAGGAGCGTAGACGACCTTACAATAGACTTCGAAACGAATGTACAGTTTTATTCTGACCTTTTAGAAATTTTGCACAGCAGACCTTCAGCTCAATAGGAACACAGCTGTCTACATAATATTTAGAAGGAAGCAAGCTTAAGATTTAACGTCCCTTTAACAAGTTGGTCATTAGAGACAGAGCTAAAGTTCGGAGTTTTGGGTAAGGATGGGGATGGAAATCGGCCGTGCCGTTTGAAAGGAGCCATCACGACATTTACCTGGAGTAGTTTAGGGAAATCACGGAAAATCTAAATATGGATGGCCGGAGGTGGATTTGAACCACCTTCCTCCCGAATGCGAGTTCAGTGCGGTACCACTGCATTACCTCGCTCGGTACATACGATTTCTTTCTGCACAAGGCGAAGAGTGTGTTAAACAAGATGATTAGCGCCGCTTAACCGATCACAATAAAGGTGTGTAAAAAGTGCATCCATAAAGTACGTTTTTCATATACAAAACGAAAAGTTCAGTGGTCATCAGACCGTAGACTCACAAACTACTTAAACTACTCTTATTTGTGCTGCGATAGCTGTATGATCCGCCACTGTTGTCCTTACAATATTACGATCTTGGTGGACGTCTGTGCTGCGTAGACGTCCTGAATTTCATCTACAGATATGAGAACTTTTACGAGATCATGGTAACCACCATTAGTCCACAACCAACGCAGCGCAACTCTCCGAAAGGATCATCCAGTCGCGAGCAAGACCACAGTTTGACACCTTTCTAAGCACTTGCCTCTAGTCAGCACGAGTGCATCTCTGCGGCAAGACTCATATGTGCTCCACACATTGATGTCACAATGAGCCTAAAGTCTGTAAACATCTCGTACTGAAGACTACACGCAGATGGCGCTGTGGTAGCTGTCTCACTACGATGCCTTTTGGAGGACGATGCTGCAACCATTGTCGGTACATGTACTGTCCACCAGGTGGCATCTGCCGTCGCCCGATCTTAGAGAAACTGTATACGAAGAGTGTGGCCCTGCGTGAGACCGCTCCTGACTGGCTGAGAGCCCAGGACACCATGTTTTTACCAGATTTGGCGGGCTTCACACGTGAGTTAATAGCTACAGTGTGCGTTTCTGTACTGTGGAGTGTCTTAAAAACTTCTGACAGCGATTTCACTGTACAGTTACATACAGCTTGTATTAGCGTAGGCACTGATCCACTTTTGCACGTCTTTTTTCGGTAATTTACGTAAATTAACGTGTTGTTCGTTGACCATTGACGAGAACCTTAGAACTTCGCGGCAAATTTTCCGATTATACGTTGAAGTGATTTACTGAGTACAATCAATAATGTGTATTACATAATCATCAAGGGCAGTCAAGAGAAATGCCTCGTTGTTCCTCTGTTGGCTGTACAACCCGAAGCAATGATTGTTATGCCGGCCGCGGTGGCCGAGGGGACTAAGGCACTTCAGACACAGTCTGCACGGCCACTACGGTCGAGGGTTCGAATCCCCCCCTCGGGCATGGATATTTGTGCCGTCCTAGTTCGTAAGTAGTTCATAAGTAGTTTGTAAGTTTAGGGACTGATGACCCCGTAGTTAAGTCCCATAGACTCTACAAATATTTGAACATTTTTTAAATGATTGTTATATGATGCTTGTGTTCGCAATCAATGAGGAAATATGGGACAGTGGGCGATGAACGTTAACAGAGAAAGTGGGTACAGAAAAGGCGAATTATGGAAACCTACGGTTCCTGCCTGTGTAAAGTAAATATTTTCGGCTCCGCCCCCTGCCCCCAGCCCAAAGCATGAAAGGCTTCTCGAAGTGATGTAGTGACTGTTTGTCGACATGTCGTGCTACAAGGAATGTTTTAACATGGCTATGGCACCTCCGCTTTGGCTGTGTATTACTTGGCTTTTCACAATGCTATATTTGGTTGCGGGATGTGACGTGAGAAAGGGAGGTGGGCGGGACTATGGACTCTTTGCCGATATTCAGTTACCTGTTTTCAGTCTGTTTCTGCTGTTTTACTAGTATTGGCATTTTTCCGATTTTCTGTGATACATCGTCCCTGAAAGTATCTACAGAATGCCGTTTTTGGTATTTCCCAGCTTAGGGAAATGTTATAAGATCGACAACACAGTCAAAATTCATTGCAACGGGGCGAAAAGTGATAATATCGTACCAATTTTAGCTATGGATATGCAGACAGAAAATTGCGAAATAGATTTTCTCTGACATTCATAACATGATATACTTATCTTTCTTAGTGATTAACTGCCAACTGTCAAAATTACCAGAAACTCATATAATATGGTATTAACATTCGACAGTCATAGAAACATTTTCACGAGATTTATATGCTTACAAATTTATTAGGACTATATGAACATAGATGAATGGCATTTCTTTAACCACATACTGATTACTAAGCTAGAACAACAACAAACAAATGTTTGTTAAGCTTATGGGACTTAACTACGGGGTCATCAGTCCCTCAACTTACAAACTACTTATCAACTACCTTATACTAAGGACGGCACAAATATCCATGCCCGAGGGGGGATTCGAACCCCCGACCGTAGTGGCCGTGCAGACCGTGAATGGAGCGCCTCAGTCTCCTCGGCCACCGCGGCTGGCACTAGAAGATGTGATTTGGTGTCCTGGGTGGAAATGATGCTTTATTCCAATAGTCAAGTGGCTACACTTCTGCCATGGGCGCTGTGTAAATGCACGTCCTGTGCCCAGTCTGGTAAAAACATGGCGGCCACCGGCCGGTTAATCACTCTCTCCTTATCAGTCTGTCTACCCGACCGTAATGTACAGTGAGAGGAAAGCTTATTCGTCTAGCTGTTCATTTTTTTAAAACTACTAGGTCTGTTTACGTGAAACGATAAGAATAACAAATCTCAATGCCCAGTCGTGTAAACAGTATCTCAGTAAAGCAAGGGAAAAGTACATTGTAATCGATAACAAGATTAACAAAATAAAAAATGTAATACAAGATATTCTTCATAAAGTATGCGTTCCAATCTGCACGTGTCTAAAATTGGCGCTCTGTGATTGAGCTATAACGCTAGCGTAAGACAAGTGCAGCCCCCAAAGAACATGAATTTTATAATCGATAAGTCCGCCATGTTTGAGCCAAAGTGAATAACTGGCATCCTCCATGACGTTTGGGGTATCAGCTGACAGCTGGTATGCCACACCCACTTCACCTTTTAAATAACCAATGATTACTGAATAAGGATGTGCATCAAGTCCTTTAGACATTACCAAAGCTGCGAATTGACGAGCCTCGTAGCATATTTCCTACAAATGCGGTAATGATAAAACACGAACCTGTCAGTAATACAGTTCGAGTTCGAAGTATAACAGTTAGATGAGGTTTGCATTAACAATGAAAGTGCCGCTGCGAAAACATTTCTGATGATATTAATGGAAGCACATAGTCTAAACGAGCTGCGAAACACACAGTGAAAAGTAATTATTATGACGAACAATCATGACTATGGATTTGTATCTGTTGTTAATCTGTTATAAGAACTGTTTTCATAAGGTGTAGAATACTTTTATCTTGTTTTACTAAACGTATAAAACCCACAAACTTGTAAAATTGCTGGCAATGGGTTTGATTGTGAACTTTTGGTGCACGAAATTTGAGTACAAATAAAAGTAGGCCACTGTACGAAATAAAAGCTTAATTCTGGTAACAGGTACCCAGAAAAGAATTTACTGTTACAAAAAGCTTAATTTTAGCAGTAAAATTAGCAAAAGGCCCGTGTGAGCTACCGGCTACTCCCTGCTTTAAAACATTGTTCTCTGGCCCAAATTCAGAACTGACTTGATTCAAATTACTGTAATAACAGGATGTTAACAACACAGTGGCCAATATACGTAGCAGCTCAACACACACACATTAATAAACAAACCACCACAATTAAAGTTATTTCATAAAGGTGACTAAGAAAACTTAAACATAAAAAAATTTCATCTGAGCTTGTTCTCAGCACTCGTGAATAATTATATTAAATAAAAGGGGTAAGGTGCTCGAAAACTATAATTTATAGGCAAGTCACAATTATACCGACCCTAACTTGTTTATTCACGTCGGACGCAATCAAAATGGGGAACCAATTTTGTTAATATAATAAAAATACATCCCACTGAAATAATGTACTTAAGTTAACCTATCTTACACAGATGATGCCCAGCATGGAATTGAACATAAATTACAAAGAACGTAACTATACTGGAAGAGGATTTACAAACAAAACTCACTCGCTCACACACACACAACAGCGATGCTCACCCAAAATCAGCGTGCTGAAGCGAGGCAGAAGCAGGCGCCGCTATCGTGGGTGAAATTCAGCAAAGCCGGAGGTACCACACAACACAATGTACAATAACACTGCGAAGATGGCTCTGGTCTGTCATGCCGGATTTGAGATGGTGCGTGAGTATAGCAAAGTTAAGTTGCATTCAGATTAGACCACCAGCAAACACGACATACGGCTACGTTGCATGATCGCACTCCACTGAAGGTGAAGTGGTTAAAAATTGGATTCATTACACAAAATCACGGCGGACCCTTAAGTTTCAATGTGAGAGTAAACTATCTAGGCACTGGTTTTATGAAAAGTGGCGTCAATTCAAGTGACTAGCTGCAAACCCTAAAGTCGGAGTTCGAACCCACGTGGTTCCAAAAACCGATAAAATTTATAAATTCAATTTCCGGAAAACAAAGAAAATTAACTGCGTAGAATTTCATAAGGAAGCTACTGCAATGCAGCAGCATGCAATTGAGAGCGTTCATAGAGACGGAAGAAGTCCGGTCTCAAAACCGGGAACAGTGAAATAATTACAAAAGTGGAAAAATAAAAATAAAAACTACGGCATGCAACCTATAGACATTTTTAGAATTACAAAAGGAAGCGAATCAAAAGCAGCTATACGCGATAGGTAGCGATTACAGAGAGTCCAGCCTCGAAAACCAATAAAGTGAAATAATTACAAAGACGAAAAAGTAAGAATAAAAACTACGGCACACAACCATTAGAAATGAATAGAATTTTATAAGCAAGCTATTGAAGGAGGTTGTACAAGGATCAGAGAGAATTACTGACCAAGACAGAGTACATACTACAAGTTCGGAGAAGAAACAGCAAAATTAAAATAGGCGGAGAGAGAAGATCATGAGATGTTAGTGGAACACAGAAGGATACACGCATAGCTACTTGCCTGCTGGGCATGGAATAAACAATAGTGGAAGCTGAAGGCATTGTTCTAAGAACCATCACATGGAACATATATTTCTCACGAAAGGAAACGATGAGAAAGATTTTTACATGCTCTGTATATAAATGAACATATCGTCTGTTAGAAATCTGGCCCCACAAAGCTAGAGAGAATTTACACAGAGTTCGTACACCGCCACATCATCACAAAAAGGTTTGAATATACCAGGCCGTTATCAAACTGCAACTAGTAGCATACACCGCATTTATCTGTTAGAAATCACTGGATTGAAAAACTAGAACACATTTCCGCGCACGATCGGAAAAAAAATATTCCGAAAATGAATCTAAGTTCAAGAGTCTAAGTTAAACAAGCTAGAGAATGAATCGCTACCATCTCCGCAGGCACAAGGCAACCATACCTCACCACGGTCCCAGCACAAAGTGACCACCGAGTGGCCAGGAGGTGCGGAAGCTACCAGAAACTGGGCAAAACCCATGATAGCAGCGGTGGTGGGGGGAGAAGATCGTGAGACTCGCCCTGGAGAAGGCTCTTTCACTAGTTTGTAACCAAAGGGTGTAGAATCCTCTTTGGTCACATCAGCAGCAGAGGTTGGTAACGACTAACTATCGACTCTGAGCCAGAGAGAACCATGCAAAGCGAGCTATTACCACCCACATTCTGACAACCATTAGATCATCACACATCCACTTAAAAGTAAAATTATTAAAATAACAAAATCCTAGCAACATTGACTAACATTTCAGAAACTAATATTTTAAAACATGATATAAAAATGCTGTTCCTGCTGCATTGAAAAGAGTGGGGTTCTAGTTTTAACAAAATGCTAATTTAGTGACATCAAATAAATTACAATTTTATGATAATATATGTAAGATGATAGACGGTCGTCTTTCACAAAGACAAGCATTCCATGTCGAAACAACGTATCGTTAAAAACTTTCGCTGTTGCCGTGCTGAAGTAAGTACATATTTGTTTCAATGAACACACATAAACAAGTGGGAAAAATTCTGGCTGTCATTACTACTTCCACACTTTGCACAGGTTACATGTCAACCATGCTCGGTCAACTATTGTCAACAACAAATGAAAATATTTTAAAGAATGTGTAGACCCTCAAAATTGTAGTTTCATCAGTCACAGGAGAAAGAGAAGAAGAAATATTGTCGCGTTGCAATGGAAGCAGGCTTGACTTCGAAGGCAACTGAACACAGCACTTATACTCAAAGCACGTTTATTACGAACTCAACGTACACGCAGCACTGACTGCCTCTCAGGCAGAGTGCTCTGCTGTTTATACACAGACAGAATTTACCAGAAATTAGAAGAACGGTTAACGGATATTACAAGTGAACATAAGAAAGATGCAGAACCTTCTGCAATTGTCAATTACAAAGAAACAAATTGATGCCGGTGGGCGGGATTGAACCGGCGACCTTCTGCTCCGCAGTCCGTGACGCTATCCCCTGCGCCACGCCGGCAGTCGGTGTTCGTGGTCTCTCGCCGCATTGCTCCCTCTCCTGGAGAAACAGCGACCCGCTGTTATGATCCCTGTGGAGCCGCTGCAATGTCCTGGATCTTGACCGTGTCATGGGTACTCTGTATGACAGTTCAAGAGAATCCTTCCCTTCTCCGCGATTATCGACGACAGACGTTGCTGTCGTGGCTTCATCGGGAACATTACCGTCCTTAAAGTCCTTGAACAAGAAGCCATTGTCGTCTACCTGCTTTTCAGGATCGTAGTAAGGCTTCATGCGCAGGACGTGAACAATGTCTCTTCGTTTTTGACGTTTCGACGACGGCTCATAATCCTCAACTTCGTATGTGACGTCTGACAGGCGGCGTATGACACGATACGGGCCAAAGTATCGCTTCAATAACTTTTCTGACAGTCCAACCTTCCGTAAAGGGGTAAAAATCCATACCAGATCTCCTGGGCTGTACACAACAAGTCGGTGCTTGTCGTTATACCGCTGACGGTCCTTCTCCTGGGCGTCCAGTGTCCGTATGCGAGCCAGCTGTCTTGCTTCTTCGACCCTGGTGATAAGCTGTTTAACATAATCATCCTGAGTGTCGTCCGGTTGAAACGGGAACAGTGTATCCATTGTCGTCTCAGCTTCACGGCCATGGAGCAGGAAAAACGGAGTGAAGCCTGTGGTGTCTTGTCTTGCGGTATTGTAAGCAAATGTCACGACTGGCAGAATTGTATCCCAATCCTTCCGCTCAACATCGACGTACATCGACAGCATGTCGGCTAACGTCTTGTTAAAACGTTCCGTAAGACCATTTGTCTGAGGATGGTATGCAGTTGTCATTCTGTGGACAATGTTGCACCGTGACATTACCTCTGATACTAGTTTTGACTGGAATACTTTTCCACGATCAGATATCATGACACGTGGTGCTCCATGCTTCAAAATAATGACTTCTACAAGGAATTTTGCGATCTCTGGAGCTTCTGCAGTCGGCACCGGTTTGGTGACAGCGTAGCGTGTGAGATAGTCAGTGCAGACTATTATCCAACGGTTACCGGTTGTCGACTTCGGGAACCTCCCTAAAAGATCGATCCCCACTCGGTGGAATGGAGCTGCTGCCAGCGGAATCGGTACGAGATGTCCTGGAGGTAATTGCAGCACATGCTTCCGTCGCTGGCACTCTTTACAGTGACTCACATAGTGCTTGACAGATCGGTAGAGACCTTTCCAGTAATACCTGCGTCTGATTCTGTCTAGGGTCTTCACGAATCCCAGATGACCGGATATTGGAGCATCATGGAAATATTTGAGAATAGCTGGCTGGAAATGAGCTGGAACAACAAGTAGCCATTCGGGGCTCAGTGGATCGTAGTTGCTCTTGTACAATGTTCCGTTTATAAGTTGGAACTCTCCATTGGTCGGTTCTCCTTTCTCCAAGGCCTCTATAATTTTTAATAGTGTTGGATTTTCCCTCTGTTCAGCTGTAACGTCATTTAATTCAGTGAGAGCTGACATTTCATTAATGCTGTTGTGTTCCACTAATGGATTCCTAGAAAGGCAGTCGGCATCCTTGTGTTTGCGCCCGTTCTTGAATACCACTGTGACATCGTACTCTTGGAGTCTTAGTGCCAATCTTGCTAGTCGACCTGATGGATCCTTCAAGCTAGTCAGCCAACACAAAGAATGGTGGTCTGTCACGACGGTGAATGGTTTGCCGAATAAATACGGCCGGAACTTGTTGATAGCCCAGATAACCGCGAGACATTCTTTTTCAGTTGTAGAGTAGTTTATCTCGGACTTTGAGAGTACTCTTGACGCATAGGCTATCACTTTTTCGGCCCCTTCCTGAACTTGTACAAGCACTGCACCAATCCCATAGCCACTGGCGTCTGTGTGAAGTTCCGTTTCTGCATTCTCGTCGTACAAGGCAAGCACTGGTGCGGAAGTTAGAGCCTCCTTAAGTGCCCGGAAAGCTCTTTCTTTTGTCTCTTCCCAGTAAAACTTGGCGTCTCCCTGCACAAGTTCTTGTAATGGACGTGCCCTGTTACAAAATCCTTTTATGAAACGTCGGTAGTGTGAACACAGCCCGAGAAAACTTCTCACATCACGAATGTGCTGAGGAATTGGAAATTCTGTGACTGCCCTTACTTTATCTGGATCAGGACGGACACCATCTCCGTTGACTAGGTGCCCCAGGATTTTTATCTCTTTGGCGACGAAGAGGCACTTCTTTGGATTGAGGCGGAGACCTGCAGCCTGAACACACTTCAACACAGTTGACAGGCGACTCAGATGTTCTTCAAATGTTTTCGAGAAAACGACAATGTCATCTAAATAGCAGAGACACGTCGTCCACTTAAGGTGTCGAAGCAAGTTGTCCATCATGCGTTCGAATGCGGCTGGAGCATTACATAATCCAAATGGCATTACTTTAAATTCATAGAGACCGTCAGGTGTAATAAAAGCCGTCTTCTCCCTGTCAACTTCGTCAACCTCGATTTGCCAGTAACCTGTCTGCATGTCCATAGTTGAGAAGTATGTAGCTCCTTTCAAGCACTCTAAAGTGTCATCAATACGCGGCAATGGGTAGACATCTTTCTTTGTGATACTGTTCAGCCGCCGATAGTCGACACAGAATCGCCACGTGCCATCCTTCTTCTTTACGAGGACCACCGGAGACGACCAAGGACTCTCCGAAGGTTGAATAATGTCATCTCGCAACATCTTCTCCACTTCCTCCCAAATTATCCATCTTTCAGCTGGCGACACTCTATACGAACGCTGGCTAATTGGCGGATGGTCCCCAGTATTGATACGGTGCTTTATAGTGGGCCGTTTCGTCTGACTTTTCCCCTGCTGAGGTGTGAATGCACCCGAAAATTAGCGTAGTATACCTACCACCTTGGTCAGTCCAGGCCCTATTGGCAGTTCCACGTTTGTTTCCTCCAGCGTGTTGTCTGTACTAATAGCAGGGCATGGGTCTTCATTGATGACGTTGAGCTCACCGTCCCAGATTGGTTCAGCTGACCCGATACACATTCCCTTGGGGATAAGTTGTGACTGCTCGTGACAATTTGTGATCCAAATCTCTCATTGACCACCGGTAATGCTTATGATAGCCGCTGGTATGTAAATTTCTTTTGTGAGCCTGATAAACTTTTTACTATCAACAAGAACTTCACAGTTTAACCAGTTATCTGTGTTTGTGACTGCAACTCTTCTCATTGACAACGGCGGTATCGTCACATTGTCAACGACGAATAACTTCCCAGAAAATTCTGTATTACGTGTATCTGGCGGAACAACTTCTTCAATTTGCAGCTCAGATCTTCCACAGTCAATGATAGCTTGGGATGCCTGAAGGAAGTCCCATCCGAGGATGACATTGTGACTACATTCTGTTAACACGACAAATTCAAACGGCTGCGTCCTGTTGTTGATGGTTATTTTTGCGACACAAATTCCTGCTGGATGGACGTACTTTCCATTCGCGACCTTCAGCACAGTTGTTCCTGTATCACAGAACATTGTCTTTGCGGCGGTAATTATCCGATAATACAGAAAAAGAGGCTCCTGAATCAACAAGTGCCCGGACAGGTTGGCCGTCGATTATGTCGATGAGATTTCCCGACATCTTGGCGACTGTCGTCCATGGAGGATTTTCATCTGCGGCGGCCTCACCTCCGTAGATGGTCGCCTCGCCTAGTTTTCCTGGGCGCGGCGGCTAGGGGAGCGGCTGGTACCTCTGTACGGCGACGGTGAACGGCTGCGGCGCGTCGGGGAGCGACCTCGTCTAGGGTACGGCGATGGGCTTCTTCCCATAGGTCGACTGAACTCATCAGCAGGTGACTGCCTTGGATAGAACTGCTCCGACGGATGACGTCTTGCGGCAAAATAATCATCGAATACTCGCCTCCTCTCTCTGCAGTAGCGTACGACGTGTCCAGGGCGTCCACAGTGGAAACACAGTGGTGTGTTGTCTTCTGTCCTCCAGACGTCTGTTCTTCTGCGGGGCGTCATAGTTGCCGGGGGAGTTGGATGTGGTCGCGTCGGTCGGTTCATGGGCTGCCGTTTGGCGGCTGCAGCGTAAGTCATAGCAGGGCGACACCATTCTTCACGTCGGGTGCGATTGGTGGGGCAGACAGGAGCTAATGTTTGAAATACCTCGTCCTCAGCGGCGTCGGCTCCCTCGTGACTTACAGGGCTCACATCCATGGCCATAATCTGATGCTCGGTCTGTCTAATAGTCCCGGGTGCCATGCACTGTTGTAATTCTTCTCTCACGATTTGTCGTATGAGAGAAGCCAAGTCATCCTGGTCTTCCACAACGGCCATAGGGACTACATTTGGGGGTCTGTCATACTTCTTGCGTCCAACCCTCCTTTGTTGCATCTCTTCAATACGCTGGCACCACTTCATGACTTCTTCTGTCGTAGCGACGTCTTTTATCAGAAGAGCTTGGTACATATCTTCTGCGATTCCCTTCATCAGGTGCGTGATTTTGTCCGCCTCAGTCATGTTCGGATTGACTACGTCACACAGGGCCAAAACACTTTGTATGTACGATTGTGTCGGCTCACCATGTCTTTGGGCCCGGTTCTTCAGTTGTTCTTCCGCCGAGCGGATTTGTCGCTGGCGGTCTCCAAATGTCTTCTTCAGTTCCTCCTGGAACGTCTCCCAGTCATTCAACTAGTCTTCGTTGTTCTCGAACCATTGCTGGGCTGTTCCGTCCAGATAGAAGTAAACGTTGGCCAAGCACATCGTATGATCCCACCTGTTGTACTTGGCGACGCGGTCGAATCCTTTTAGCCACTTATTGGGATCCTGTCCAGCGTCTCCAGAGAACACCGACGGGTGTCTGATGTGTAGCTGGCTTACCGCTGGTTTCGTTTCCATAGTTCTTCTGATGATACGGACTTTTGGAAGGATGTACTCGATGTATCCCTTGTATTCCGGTTCCAGTCCGTGTAAGCGACGGCTTTTACGTTGCCTAATTGGAGCCACGTGATGCAGCTGTTGCACAGGGTACCCGGCGCCTCCACCAAACAATGTCACGTTGCAATGGAAGCAGGCTTGACTTCAAAGGCAACTGAACACAGAACTTATACTCAAAGCACGTTTATTACGAACTCAACGTACACGCAGCACTGACTGCCTCTCAGGCAGAGTGCTCTGCTGTTTATACACAGACAGAATTTACCAGAAATTAGAAGAACGGTTAACATAAGAAACAAGTAGAAATTACAAGTGAACATAAGAAAGATGTGGAACCTTCTGGAATTGTCAATTACAAAGAAACAAATTTTTGCCGGTGGGTGGGATTGAATCGGCGACCTTCTGCTCCGCAGTCCGTGACGCTATCCCCTGCGCCACGCCGGCAGTTGGGGGTCGTGGTCTCTCGCGGCAATATTTAAAAAACACACCAACACTAGGTAGAAAACTGAGCATTTTAATGGCGTGTACTTCAATGCAATTGCAGGTTAGTTTGTCTAAAGTGTCCCTCTAGGGGTAGGTAAGTGCCGTTAGTCAGAAATTTGGTTGAGTATAGGCAGATTGTGATCTAACAAGGGAAAACATTTGGTATTTATGCGAGGAGTAGTTGCCTTTTTCTCACTTTAATTCTGAACACACATTCGGCAAATTTCGGCAAAAAAAAAAAAAAAAAAAAAAAAAATCATTGTTCAGTCAATACAACACTTTAACCGCAACAACAACATATGATAGACAAGACTCCTCTAAAAAAAAGTGGCCGAGTTTCAAAGGTTGCCGCAAAGAGCGCTGTAGCTCGTATGTTAGCCACTCTATGAAATTTAAGCTCATTGACAACCCCAGTATACTGTATATTGTTGTTTTGAATGTGCCAGTACAAAATAGCGCCAAGGACCGTAAGGGAAGTCAGACGACCCTGACTGAAAGTAATTATTTTCTGTACTTGCCAAATGAGTGTAGATTCTCTTACGAGATTTCTAATGTAGTGGGTAGATCCAGATCGACGACTCAGTCGATAACACATCGCATTTGCATAACAAGAACAATTACATGCCAACGACGGATCGGATACTCTCACACACTGACTGACGCAGATGTCAGATTTATCGCCAGGGAAATCAATAAAGAAACCTACAATCAGCGTGGTATGGTCTACTGGTAGGGAGGGAGCAATTACGGATGGTTTAGCCCATTTGTAATGAGGGAACGTCTCGTTGTCATACACATTTTATTAACATTAAATTATAATTCACTCCAATCAAGATGCCTTACAAACAAGTTGAAGGCCAAAATCATTTGATTCACAATGGATAAGCAGACAATTAACCGTAAAATTAAACTCAAACAACTATAATCCAAATAACGATAAGATACAAGCAAGTCTCTCTTAAACTCAGGGCAATAGTACCCTTGAACTTTGAAGCATTAATCGTAAGATTTTAGGTCACTTTTCTAATAATTTTAATGGAAATACGAAAGTTTAAGAACCAAGCAAATCAGAGCCAATTGCTCTACTAATAATTCTTAAGGCTAAAGCAATTAACAGTAAAATTTGTCCAAACCTGAAAACGTCTATGGGTAATTACAAATAAAAAGAATACAATTTGTACATTCGCAACTTGAAATGTAACGCATTGCTGCGAGACACAACAGGCTACTACCGGGCAACAGGCCCAACTGACAGGCGATAACGTTTAGGTGTCCAAGAAAGAACACTGAATATTAAGTTAGGCAGATCTTTAAGCAAATTTTGATTTTGCGATACACAAACTTCGTTATCTGATAGGAGCAATCAGTAAATATCACCGTGAGGCACTACTGTCAACAAGTAGAGCAAGTATTACCTTACATATTTAAGTTGTATAACACGGCGTAAGGGCTCAAAAGAACACTCAAAACAGCTAATTATAGTTGGCTAATATGTAATATAGTGCCCCTTTGAAAGATAATACCATCGGCTAGTTAATTAGTAACGATAGGCTTACCAATACACAAGTGAAGCTACAGTACAAAAAATTTATCAATTAGCAGGGAAATGTACTTCAACAATTTCTGTGATCTAACAGATTTGGAAACGAACCATAAGGCAAGCAGTCCACACCGGCACAGACAATATGGGGCTCCACACTATGACCTTACTAAAACTTAAATACACAAGACGAAATATTGGTAAGATAAATCACTGCTGAACAAGATAAGTAACACTTGTAAATTATGAGTTATTAACAAAATACTCTGAGAGTAATTTTTAAAACATACGGAAATTTAAATTCCAGTCCGAGCCTCAGAATCTCAGTAACCGTAAGATGACCAGGGAGAACTTCACAACAGTACTCCATGGGCAAGATATTTGATATTTAGGCACACAAGTGCAGGCCATTTCGCTCAAAATTTAAAGTAGCAACAAATCTCGGCCGTCCATACCACTACCGACCGCATCGGCCCAAGCGCTGCCGCTCCTTGCTACGATCGGTCTTCCTCCTTCCGGAATCACACGTCAACAACCCTCACCGCCGCAGACACGCCCCGTGTTCCGACGGGCGTGTCCTCTAGTTACACAGCAAGAATACCCGCTAGGGTTGGAAGGAAGATAGCGGCGGGGAGGGAAAGGAAAACAAACCACGCAAGCCGTGACACGGCTCACAGCGCTCCTAAGTCGGCTGTGGAGTTAGAATCTAGTGACATATACAAACACAATTAAAATACCATCAAGAAGTAAGGGTATCACGGCAGAGCAGCTTGCAAGAAATTTTGGATTAGGGAACATAATCGGGAGAAAAGCCTTGAATTGGTCCAGGAAGACAGATTCCGAAACCCCTCGCTTGCACGTTCTCAGCACCTTTTGCAGTCGCACCTCTCCCAATTCTCCACTTGGTGTAAGTCGTACCACCCGATCCTTCCATCACTGCGACCTGTACCTCACACTCCACGACAGTTTCATACCCCAAACCACCTCCCTCAAATACCTTGGCTTCAGCCTGGATCGCTTTCTTTCCTGGAACCCTCACCTTCAAACAGTTCATCAAAAAGCCCTCTCCCGTTTCAACACCCTCAAGCTCGTTTCCAGCCATACATGGTGACTTAACCTCTTCACAATCCATTACACATATCGTTCCTTGATGTGTCCCGTCCTTTTCAGTTTCCATCCCAGTTGGAAATCCGTGTCCCCCATCTATTATATATCCCTCCCCCCGGCCGCGGTGGCCGAGTGGTCTGCAGTGTGGCAGTCACGTTCTCCACGGCCACCACAGTCGGGTGTTCGAATCTCCTCCTCGCGCATGGATATTTGTGCCGTCCTTAGTATTAGCTAGTTCATTCATTCATTTCCTTGTCCAGATCAAGTTTTTTTTTTCCAATAGTTAGTCACTGGCTTGTAGCAGGTCACTGAAACTGCAGGGCTCCGGCAATATTCGACATGTAAGCAGATGTGCCTCGTCCTGAACCTCTCCGCATTCACAAAGATCATCGTCATCGTTAGTCAGCAGGCCCCTCCTGCGCAGATTAGTTTTACATCTGGGTACACCAGCCCTCATCCTATTTAGTGTTCTCCAAACTGTATAGGGAAGCTTGCTTCCAGGTGCCATTTCCTCTTTTGGCGTTATTGGCAGTCCGGTTTGTTCATTCTTCCGTTTACAGACTCTTACTTCTTGCGATGAAGCTGTTTCTAGATTTGAGCCTCCGAGCCTCGTGATAGTCTCTATAAATATTGTGGGATTTTCTGGTCATAAGAGTATTTTATTAGCAGACATGTGCAAAAAGCATAAATGTGATGTATTATTGGTGCACGAAACACATCGTGGAACCACCAGCCACAGACCTAAAATTGCAAGAATGGAGTTAGTCATCGAAAGACCTCATTACAAGTACGGGAGTGCGAATTTCGTTAGACCTGGGCTCAATGTAATATCAGCTGCATTGACAGAGATAAATAACATTGAAGTACTTATCATCCAGGCCCAGATGTTCTCTGTGACGACTTTGTACGAACCACTGGATATGGACTTTGTTTTCAATGAACCTAACAATTTTACATTAGCTAGTTAATAAGTAGTTTTTAAGTTTGGGGACTAATGACCCCGTAGTTAAATCCCTCCAAATCCTAGAACGTCACACCCTCTGCCTCGCTTACTGCATCCGCCTCCCTTCTCTATGATTTCATTCCTTTCCCTCACCTCCTAAAGTTCCTCAAAAATGTCCATATCGCCGGCCGCGGTGGTCGAGGGGACTGCAGCGCGCAAGTCACGGCCTGCACGGCCACTACGGTCGGGGGTTCGAATCCCCCCTCGGGCATCGCTGTTTGTGCCGTCCTTAGTAGTAGCTACTTCTTAAGTAGTTTGTAAGTTTAGGGACTGACGACCCCTTAGTTAAGTCCCATAAGCTCTACAAAGATTTGAACATTTGATGTCCGTATCGCATCACCCTGTTCTCTCACCCCTCCTGCTGAACCCTGGGCCGCTACCATGACCTTCATCTTCACACTCTCCACATCCTCTCACAGGGTCTTTCGCAACTCCCTCTCCCGGATGACGCCCTCCGTCCTGGTATTTACCCATCCTATCAGGCCTAATCCCTTCCATCCCAGTATAGTGCATGACCCCCCTCCACTCCTACTCCCCTCACCTCCATCAGCCGCTTGGATGTCCCTTCCCCTACCACAGAGTTCTTACGTTTTCCTTCCCCACTCCCCTCCCCCCTCCCCCAGTGGTGTCTCAGTGCTTTACTTTGAAATAGTGTTTTCAACAGTGCACCGTGCTAAAGTGTTGTGTCAGTGTCTTGTGGTGGCCGTGATTTTAAGACTTCAGCAACCGCCGCAGTGTGTTTTAAAGCCTTCATTTTATTGGTTTTTAATTCTACAACTTTATCTTCTCTTTTATTGTTAAATATAACATTTATATCTCCTGTTTTAAACTACCATTACCGACTGTCAAACACATCTGTACACTGGGCTGAAGAGCAGCGTACGGGACTGCTGATAGCCTGTCCCACGGGGCATTAAAATGCAATAAAGAAAAAAAAAAAGATTCCGAAAGGACGAATTCTGAAGAAACTAATATTTCCCAATGAAAGTAAATTTAACGTATTCGGGCTGGATGGCACGCGAATGGTGTGGCATAAGAAAAAAACGCTGAGATGTTGCAGTAGAACGTTGTACCAGCGGTGAAACAGAGTGGTGGATCCCTGATCAAGTGGAGTTTTATCAGTGCTGCAAGTGTCGGAAAATTACATTCTGTAGGGGGTACGATAAAGCACAGAATGTATATCAACACCTCAATGGAAAATCTCAATGTCTGGGCCGGAAAATTATGTCTCCAAAGAGGATACATTTTTCAACACGAGCATGGGCTCTAAATACTTATTTGTAAAATTAAAGGTCTTAACTAGGTATACAAAGTACTTAAAATAAACTATGTTGAGGGCAACACACACACACACACACACACACACACACACACACACACACACCCATGCCCCAGGGAGGACTGGAACCATCGACGAGGAGGGGCGCGCACGCCACTGCAAGGCGCCTTAGAGCACAAGGCCACCCTCACGGCGCTTTGATTTATATGAAAGATTATTGGCAACACATACAACTTTATTAATAAAATTCTTCCGGGTATGAGACCGCGTGGTCATTTTATAAACTCTACCGACGTTTCGGCCACTGTTGCAGGCGGCCTTCATCAGGGTCTGTGTCTGACTGCTGAATATACAATAGATTGAGATTTATATAGCAACGGATGAGGGAGAGGAAGGGGGACGTTGGGTTTCCTTTATTGGTGGTTATATTATTGCACGCCATTGGTGGAAAGCGGCAATGATGATTGGTGTTGTAATGCAAAATCCAATCGGAAACGTCCATTTTGATCAATCATATGAAAAACAAGCCTTTAAAACACCAATCATCATTGCCACTTTCCACCAACGTGCAGCGGCACAACACCTGCAGTAAGTGTTCCATGTCGCTCGTTCTGAATGGCTCGTCGCAATTTCCTCACTGTTTCACCGTAACAGCTCAAGACGACTCTGACTCACTGGCCCCATCACAGGCGGCAGACTTCTACCATACTGCTAAGCAAAAGCTGAGCCCAACATACCAGAATGTCTAAATTGTTTTGTTGAATTTATCGAAAAATAGCTCAAATATTGCTGTATCTATTGCAAATAAAGGTTCACATATAAATATGCAGCATTTGTTATTACTTTTTGCAGAGGGAAACTTACTTTCTGGATTCTCTTCGTATGGTTTCCTGGTTCTGCAATCGGGCGCGCGGCAGAGGATACCATACAAAAAAGTTTCTTCACCAATCACCATAAAATTTGCTAGGTTCTTGTAATATTTCTTATACAGGGAGAGGAGTAGATAACTGAGAGAAATGGAGGAGGTGCTGGACAGAGAGATAAGGGACGAAATTTGCCGAAAGTATATTCATAATTAAAGTACACAAATCGAAGTGATTTAACGGCAAGTACTTCTTGCAAGAACACCAAATGTTTTGCCTTGATTGATCTCAGTCTGCCTATACTCAAACTAAATTCCTGACTTATGGCACATATCTGCCCCAAGAGTAAAGATACAGATGACCTATCCTGCAATTCCATTCAAGTACACATCATGAAAAAATGCTCAGTTCTCTACCTACCGAATGAATGGCCGGAGGAAATGAAGAGAGAGACAGAGAGAGAGAGAGAGAGAGAGAGAGAGAGAGAGAGAGAGAGAGAGAGAGAGAGAGAGAGAGGGGGGGGGGTCGGAAGGAGGAGGAGGTGGAATAACCGATAGTATTAAATACGTAACCGGACTATAACGGAGCTTCATTTAGTACATAATAAATGCAAAATTTTGTGTGTGTGTGTTTGTTACTGTTTCAAGCTGAAACACCATGGCGGGTATGAGTGAAATTTGGAATAGTGTAGCTTATAACACAAATTAACACATAAGATGCCTGTCGTAAGGCGATGTTCGATGCTTCGCGGAGTGTAATTTTATAACAGGCGTCGATAATAAAGTTGGCGCATGTAATATGTTTTCGTGGATAATTCTTTTTTTTCCCTGCAGAGGAGAAAATGAAATGTACAGAAATACGCAGACGAGGACGTGTTGGAGGAGGAGATGGACACTAAACAAGAGGAGGAATTTTTAATGGGAAAAATTTAACATAAAAATCTGTATCTTTTTTATATAAAAAAGGAGAAAAACATCTTTATGTAAAACACCTTGATTTGTATAGATAATCTTAATAGTATGAAAGTGGAACATATTCATAGATATAAGTCTTTGAGTTGTTATTCCACAATGTGTCTCAAGATGGGTTTGTCTTGATAATTATTTATTGATACGAATGAACTCCAGGACAGACAATTATGATACTGCACCAGACTTATTTGAGCGCCAATTTCTAATAAGTAAAACTGTTAAATCTCTTTTATAATATGAAACTGTTTTTAAAAATTTTCCATATTTTTACAACCTATGTTTTGTTCATCAAAGGTCCAGGCCTTTAAACCATATAAAAAAATAATAGAGGCACCTGATTATAAGCCCTCGGGGCTCGAAATGAATTGTGTACCAATAAAACATAATTCTTTACTGAAGGCGATTTCGTTTTATTTCAATGAAGTACAACAGTTACGGAAGATCCTGGAAATAATGGACAAATTCAAGCAACATAACTGTATGTTTTAGAATCAACATATATACGCCACACTTATGTATCTCTCTTGAATAATGCTTCACGTAGATAGGAAATATTCTGGCGTAACAATTACATGTTATGATTTAGAAAATATGACAATTACACAAATATTGGCGTGTTTCTGCCCTGTATCTAGAACAGTTGAAGTGTTTGTGCTGTTTCATTGGAATGACTGATGAAGTTTAGATGGTATAGATCGTTTAAACTGATTTTGCAAAAGGTTTACGCAAAAGGTGAGCAGTGTCTGCCTGTAGCTAAAATTAGGTTCTGAGCATTTACTGATTTCTAATAATAGTGGTAGTAACGATTCCGCTGGACTAATTTTTATTATTGACAGCTCCTTAATGCTACTAACATGTTACATCTGCCAGAGTCGATGATGTGATGTATATCTACATGGGAAATCTGTAATGCAGTGTCTGGCCCAGAGTTAATCGATCAATTTTCAAACTATTTCTTTACCATGCCACTCTCGAAATAGCGAAACCTTTCAGTACCGACTCTGATTCATTTTGTTAGATGATCATAGCTCCCTTCGCTGGGAGGGAAATCGTGAAAAGTGTACTATACCAATTTCAGGGCTACTATCATTATATCTTTAGAAAAACAATCACTAAAATTCCTGTAAAATTATTTTAACGTGCTTAATCAAAAGGTAGTTAAATATGGGTTTGTAGTTTGTAATTTTGTGTAGATTACGTGTTCAATTCAGAACTGACTGAACTAAGGACTGCCGCGTGGAGTAGCCGAGTGGTCTAAAGCGTCTCGCTGCGAAGCGCGCGGTTGCTCGCCGTGGAGGTTCGAGTCCTCCCTGGGGCATGGGTGTGTGTGTTGTCCTTAGGTTAGTTTACCTAGGTTTAAGTAGTTTGTAAGCTACGGACTGATGACCACGCAGTTTGGTCCGATAGAATTAGAAACATTTGAACATTTTTGAACTAGGGACTCCTAAGTCCAAAACACGTTTGTTAATTAATAAAATGCAAAATCTTCTTTGATATTCAGGCCTATATTTAAGTAGCAAACAAGTGATTTGGTCTGCCTTGTCCTACATATTGCTTTGACCATAACTTACAGCTGTCTACTTGTTTGTACCTAGTTGTTTTAAGGTAATATTTCCAATACTTTTGAATCAGGTTCTGATTAATAGTTTGAACATTTTATTGCCTAATCAATCTGGTGAGCGTATAAATAACAGTAAACTGATTAATTCTTGTACACAATATTTTGTCCCGTTTTAGGAAATAGTCTGTCCAATGTCTGATACATGTCAAGGTATGCACACGGTCAAATAAAAAAATCTCACTATGGATTGTGGCCTTACATTCACTTTTGACGCTGTATTATCGCGTTTTGATGACTCGTAGCTATACCCAGAGGTAACAGTTTACACAGGGACAAGCGATGTTCATCTATCTACAGTTTCTCTTTCAGCATTTCCTTTTGAAAGCTGTTTTACGTTCTTGATGTACCCACCAATTAGCCGCTCGTCAAGTGCCAATTCGAGACGTTACATACATGGTTGTTAGTAGCGTCAAGTGGACTATACTACATGCAGTACGTAGTTCAGTTTAGGTTGGGGTTATGTCTTGCACTCAGTTGATTTATCCTTAGACGTCATTTGTGAACTGATCACAATTTGCCATTCTTGAGTACAAGCTAAATTCTGAAACTACTTCATCAGTATATCTTCTGTTTCATCATCATGTAAAGTGGCCATTATTTTCAGGAAACATACACAGAGTCTTGAGGTGAATCCTATAGAGCATCTTTGACATGTTTCGAAACGCCGATTTAGTGCCAGCTCTCACCTCTCCTCAGTGCAACAATCTGTTAGGAATGAGCTGTTGTTCGCCAAGAGAACTTCCAGCACCAGACTGAAGGTTTGCCTGTGAGTGTGAAAGGTTTCATCAAGCAAGGCAGTCGAGTGGCTAAGGATGGTCAAGCACCATATTGAATTCTAACATTTTCAGGCAGGTGTGCAGATAATTTTGATCACATTGTGTATTTTCAAAATTGTTGTTGTTGTGGTGTTCAGTCCGCGGACTGGTTTGATTACTATGTTCTGTGCAAGCCCCTTCATCTGAGGATACGTATGACAACCTATATGCATTTGAATCTGCTTACTGTATTCGTCCCTCGGTCTCCCTCTACGAGTTTCACCCCACAGGCTTCTCTCTAATGCTAAGTTGACGATTTCTTGGTGTCTCAATTTGCAGAGTATCCCATGTAGATGCAAGTAGATGTATATTTCTTAGAGCATCATGAGGAGGACATAGGGCATACATGATGTAGAATAGGTTATAAAGCACACCACAAACAGATAAATAATACAATACTAAATTTACACATCCAAG
Source organism: Locusta migratoria (assembly GCA_026315105.1). Taxonomy (NCBI): domain Eukaryota; kingdom Metazoa; phylum Arthropoda; class Insecta; order Orthoptera; family Acrididae; genus Locusta; species Locusta migratoria. Next base: position 271,196,432 of record CM048744.1, on the reverse strand, counting down.
CCAACACTCTCAGAATGTGTCCTACTCACCAAACCCTTCTCTTAGGATATGCCAAAAAGTCCTTTTCTCCGCAATTCTGATGAGCACCTCCTCATTAGTTACGTGATCTACCTATGTAATCTTCATCATTCGTCTGTAGCACCACGTTTAGAAGACTTCTGTCATCTTTTTGTATAAACTCCTTATCGTCCACGTTTCACTCCCATATAATGCTACACTCAAGACCAATGCTTTCACAAAGGGTTTCCTAACATTCAAACTAATATTGGATGTCAAGAAATTTCGCTTCTTCAGAAACACTTTTCTTCCCATAGCCATTCTGTATTTTATATCTTCTCTACTTCGGCCATCAGAAATTATCTTGCTACGTAAACAACAAAAGTCATCAACTACTTTTGTTGTCTCATTACCTTATCCAATTCCTTCAGCATCGCCTGATTTTCTTGCATTATATTCAATTACCCTTTTTTTACTCTTGTTAATGTTAATCTTATACCTCCCTTTCAAGACACTGTCCATTTCGTAATATAAAAATCCAAGCTTACTACAGCTTGTGCAAATTGACTCCACTACAAGCTTGTTTCGGCTTAAGCCATTTTCTAGTGTACCTGGTGATGTATAATAAAATAATTACCTACATTTACAATACACAAGAGACTGTGAAAGCAACCACTCGAACTTTTACTTACACCTAAAAAGCCAAAATCACTCACCTGAAAACATCGAAAGACCATATTCTAAATATTCTGAAACAACTAGAAATTTTCACACACACGAAAAAATACCCATTTGATATTCTCAACGAACAAACAGATTTAAAGGATAAAAATTATTTAGAGAACTTTATTGAAATTTTGGAAAAGGAAAACGGATAAAAATTTCACACAAGGAAAAGAAACGATGTTTCTCCTCTATTGTATTATCCATGACACACAAGTACACCCTCTGAGTGGCACAGATATATTTTACTGTAAACATAAAGCATCAACTGAGTAAACAGAGTGTATACACGTCAAATAAAAAAATTAATAAAAAAAACGTCACTATACCATCTTGTCACAAAATGACATTAACTCTAATATAATTTATGGACGTCAGTCCAAGTTAAACGTAAGTGAATTTGTAATGAAAAAACTTTTTTTAATTTTTTATACAAAATTGTATGTTGTAAAAGTAGGTAATTATTTTATTATACATCACCAGGTCCACTTGAAAATGGCAAAAGTCGAAACAAGCTTGTAGTGGATTCAATTTGCACCAGGTAGATAAATATTGTTAGAAGCAAACTTGGATTTCTATATTACGATAATGTCATATTTCGACCTTGTATCTGCTGAGGGCCCAGTAGAGAAGAAACTATCCATTTCGTTTAACTGCTCCTCCAGGTCCTTTGCTGTCTCTGACATAATTACTATGTCGTCAGCAAACCGCAAGGTTTTTATTTCCTCTCCCTGGAATTTAATTCCCTCTCCAAATTTCTCCTTGCATTCCTTAACAGCTTGCTGTCTGTTCAAATGTCTGTAAATCTATCGGACCAAACTGCGTGGTCATCAGTCCGTAGCTTACAAACTACTTACACGTAGCCGAGCGCTCTGCGGCGGGTCAGTCACGGTTTACACGGCCACTGCGGTCGGGGGTTCGAATCCCCCCTCGGGCATGGATATTTGTGCCGTCTTTAGTATAAGGTAGTTCATAAATAGATTGTAAGTACAGGGACTGATGACCCCGTAGTTAAGTCCCATAAGCTCTATAAACATTTGAACATTTGATTTGAACTTAAACCGAGGTAAGCTAACCTACGGACACACACCCATGCCCCCGGGAGGACTCGAACCTGCAAGGCGAGCAGCTCGCGCTCCGCATCGAGTTGCTTTAGACCGCTCGGCTACTCAAATCAAGTGTTCAAATGTTTGTTAAGTTTATGGGACTTAACTACGGGGTCATCAGTCCCTAAACTTACAAACTACTTACCAATTACCTTATACTAAGTACGGCACAAATATCCATGCCCGAGGGGGGATTCGAACCCCCGACCGTAGTGGCCGTGCAGACCGTGACTGAAGCGCCTCAGTCTCCTCGGCCACCGCGGCCGGCCTCTCGGCTACTCCACTGCGGTTCACAGCTTGCTCATTGTACTGACTGAACAACACTGGGGAACAGATACAACGCTCCCCTACTCCCTACGCCATCTCTGCGACTCTTTCATGCACTTCGACTCTAATAACTGCTGTCTGGGTTTTGTACAAGTTGAATATAACTCTTCGGTCACTCTATTTTCCTCATTATACCTTCAGCATTTGAAAGACTGTATTCCAGTCAACATTGTGAATAGCTTTCTGCAGATCCGCAAATGTTAAAAACGTAGGTGTCCCCCATCTTAAACTAATACTAAAAAAGAAATAAAAAAAACTTGTTGGGCAAAGTACAGAGTTTACTGCTTGTTACTTCTTTTAAATGACCTTTTTTAGTTCCTTTTGCCCTGTTTTTTCTCACAGTTGCTATATTATAATATTACAGTATAGGTATTTCAGTTATCTGTCTATGCAACTGATTTAATAAAATATGTTATTGCCATATGCATTTCGCCTTTATTTGGAAGGCATCATCAGTGGCCTGTAATATAAACATGATTATGTTTTACAATATTTTATATTTACATTTCTCAGTATTTTTAGGTTATGAACAGTTCTGATGCGTTATTTTGGTATAGTATTTATATCTGGATGTTGTACTTACAATATTTCATGGATATAGCTTTGTATCTGGTGCTCATTGATTGCTTTCAGCTGTTCTGCTTCAATTCTGTGCATTTTGCTGTTTTTGTTGTTCCAGCACTTCGCAGTTAGCACCACTAGGCACATGCCATTTTTGTTTGTGTTGTGTTTTTGTTTTTGCTGGTGTTGCCAACTGTTGAGTATGTGTTTGTCCTATCTTTGCTTTGTGTCACTGTGTGTGTGTGTGTGTGTGTGTGTGTGTGTGTGTTATGTGATTGCATAGAGGACAGCACCAGATACTGATATATTAATTATTGTTTTTTTCTCATTATTATTATTAAATTTTCGTTTGCGTGTGTGTGTGCCAATTCTTTTCTCTCTTTGATTACTGTCTAGTCAAAGACATGAGACAGTAACCAAAGAGAGGAAAGAATTGGCACACACACACACACACACACACACACACACGAAAAATTTAATAATAATAATGAGAGAGAAAAAATCAATAATTAATAAATCAGTATCTGGTGCTGTCCTCTATGCAATCACATAACACACACACACACACACATACACACACTGACACAAAGCAGAGATAGGACAAACACATTCTCAACAGTTGGCAACACCAGCAAAAACAAAAACACAACACAAACAAAAATGGCATGTGCCTAGTGGTACTAACTGCTAAGTGCTGGAACAACAAAAACAGCAAAATGCACAGAATTGAAGCAGAACAGCTGAAAGCAATCAATGAGCACCAGATATAAAGCTATATCCATGAAATATTGTAAGTACAACATCCAGATATAAATATTATACCAAAATAACGCATCAGAACTGTTCATAACTTAAAAATACTGAGAAATGTAAATATAAAATATTGTAAAACATAATCATGCATATATTACAGGCCACTGATGATGCCTTCCAAATAAAGGCGAAATGCATATGGCAATAACATATTTATTAAATCAGTTGCATAGACAGATAACTGAAATACCTATACTATAATATTCTTCTATATGAATTTCATCTCAGAAAGATCGCACGTCCTGTGGTATAGTCACCGCATTCTTCCCCAGTGAGGAATGAAAAGAAAGTGTTGGCATCGCTAGCAGGTCGGGACACGGCACGCACGCGGAGGGCGCGCGCAGCGGCGACCACGGCGCTTGCGCGTCGCGTGGGGCGGCGGACGCTGCGGCGGCGGCGGCGGCGGCGAGAGCTCCGGCAGTCCAGTGCGCGGACACCCGCCGCCACACAGCGAGCCGCGCCGGCCGCCGACGCCAGGCACGCGACGCCGCGACACCGCGACACCACCGCTGCCGCGCGCTCCTCACAGGTACGCTACGCGCTCCAACCCTCAGCAGAGCACCAGTCCTGCCTTCTCCACCACTACCCCGACCTCTACATCTACATCTACATGGGACACTCTGCAAATCACATTTAAGTGCCTGGCAGAGGTTTCATCGAACCACCGTTAAACTATTTATCTCCCATTCCATTCCCGAATAGCGCGCGGAAGAAAAAACACCTGAATCTCTCCGTTCCAGCTCTGATTTCTCGTATTTTATTCTGATGATCATTTCTACCTATGTAAGTGGGAGTCAACTATATATTTCCGCATTCGGAAGAGAATGTTGGCGATTGTAGTTTCGTAAGCAGCCCACGCCGCAGCGATAAGCGTCGTTGTTGTAATGAATCCCATCGCAGATCCTGTATCATTTCCGTAACGCTGTCTCCCGTGTATCGCGACAATACGAAACGAGCTGCCCTTCTTTGAACTCTTTCGATGTCATCCGTCAAACCCACCTGATAAGGATCCCACACTGGGCAGCAATACTCCATAAAAGTACGGACAAGCGTAGTGTACGCACTTTCTTTAGTAGTTCTGTTGCATCTTTTAAGGGTTCTGCCAATAAAAAGCAGTATCTGCTTCGCCTTTCCCACCACACTATCTACGTGTTATTTCCAAATTAAGTCAGAAGTAATTGTAATTCCTAGGTATTTTGTGTAGTTTACGGCCTTCACGCTTGATTGATTTATGATGTAAACAAAGTTTAACGGATTTCTTTTCGTACTCATGTGGACGATTTCACACTTCTCATTATTTAGAGTCAATTGCCAATTCTTACACCATACAGATATCTTATTCAAATCGTTCTGCAGTTGGTTTTGATCTTCAGATGATTTTACTGGACGGTAAATGACGGCGTCATCTGCAAACAACCTAAGAGAGCCACTTAGATTTTCCCCTAAATCGTTTATGTAAATAAGGAACAGCAGAGGACCAATAACACCACCCTGTGGAGCGTCCGATATCACCTCTGTTTTAGTCGATGCCTTACCATCGATTACTACGGACTGTGTCCTCTCTGAGAGAAAATCCCCTACCCAGTCGCAAATTTACCGTAACCACGCAATTTGATTAAAAGCCGTTTGTGACGTACGGTGTCAAAAGCCTTCTGGAAACCAAGGAATACGGAATCAATTTGCGAACCCTTGTCGATAGCACTAGTTCTGTTCCCCCTCAGTAATCTCATACTTTGCACTTCTTTGTCTTCCTCACAGTATTTCATAAAGAGTGTGTTAGAAAGCTTGCGTAACAGGGGTACATAATACGAGGCGCATCCAGGAAGTAAGTTCCGTTTGGTTATATAAAACGAACGGGTATAGACACAAAAAAATATTGATTGTACAAAATTCTACAACTGTTAAACTACTTTTCTACATAGATTCCGAAATTTTGTAGGCAATTGTCATTGCATGGCACAAGGTTTTGTGTGCCTTTTTCATAGAATGTTGCCGCCTGTGTGTTCAACCATGTGGTAACATGTTCTTTCAGCTCGTCATCATCGCTGAAGTATTGTCCACCAATGACAGATTTTAGGTGTAAGAAGAGGATTACTGTAAAAAGATTTTTTTTTTTCACGATAATGCCTGACCTCACACACCGAATGTGACCAAACAATTCTTACGTAAATTTCAATGGGACCTATTTGATCATCCTCCATGCAGCTCGGACCTCTCTCCTAGCGACTTTCATCTCTTCTTACACCTAAAATCTGTCCTTGGTGGACAACACTTCGACGCTGATAAAGAGCTGTTAAGACATGGTTGAATACACAGGCGGAAACCTTCTGTGAAACATGCACGCAAAAACTTGTGGCACGCTATGACAAGTGCCTACAAAATTTCAATAGTTATGTGCAAAAGTAGTTTAAGAGCTGTAGAATTTTGTGCAATAAAATTTCTTCTGTATCTGTGTACAATTTCATTTTATTTCGAAACGGAACTTACTTTCTGGACGCGCCTCGTATTTTGATACTGAAGAGTGTAAAATAAGCCTGTATAATTGGTGATGTAGCAAAAGTATCTGGATTATAATGTTGTGTTGTGTTAACAATGAACAGCGAGGTGCGGCAAGCAACAGGGTCGGTCAGCTGTGGCTGCGAGAGATACAGGGTGCTATGGTGGAACGGTGACGATATAATTTCGATGGTTAATATAATTATTCATGTTTATCTTTATTCTCTAGAAGATACTAGAAAGTGTTATCAGTTGCTAGGACGTTGGTGATTTGTTATTTACAGTTCCCTAGCAACACCGTTATAAGCAAACCGTGTAAATTCTCTAGACTTCGTCCGAAGTGTCCTGCACCGCAACATAAATTAAAATTTGTAGAAGTAATTCCTTTAAATATTTCACCAAAAATTAAAAAGAAAATCACGTTCTTGTAGGAGCGGGCATGGAAAACAGTCTGTGACCGTTACTAAAATTCCATCACGATCAAACAGTCACTTCTGTTCGCTGTCGTTAACTAGTACTGAAAATATTAACACTCCACAGCTTTCTAAACACTGTTGTTCCACATTCTCATTCGATACTCATATAATGTCACATTCGAAGCTAATCAGTAGTAATTCAATCAGAATGAAACTGTTTTCTGAAATACGTTGAGATTCTTCGCAAGAATCAAATTTCTTATGCTATAAAATATTCTTGATCATAAATATTTATTCTTCTTCGTGTTAATACAGCGTCAGTTTAGCAAGAAACGTGAACACAGACAAATAGCTTGGACTGAATCTCAAACACGACTAACTATAATCTTATATTATTTTCTTTTCTTCTTTGAAACGATTGAAGCGGGGCAATAAAGAAGGCGCAGCAGCATACGTAGCCCCGTAGCTGTCGGTTAAATTTTAATAGTGGCCGTCTGCTGTAATGTTGGCTGCGGCGGCGACGATGCTGCCCTTGTTGATTGTGGCGCCTCGATCGTACGTACAGAAACAAAACATTTGAAGAATCATATTATAAAAAATAACAATATTTTCATAAACATCAAATATGTATACATTCTAAATAAAAGGTTCGTTTTATTTCATTTTTATTTATAACTTCAAAATAGGGCTGACATAGAAAAATATAGTACGACTATCTTGTCCCACTACAGTCGAAGTTCGGAGTAGAGGTGTCTCATTCACGCAGTTAACCCTTAATGCATAGTCTAGTTGATCAGCTACATACCTCATTTTTCCCTGATCAACAGTTGACCACAAATTAATTTCTACCTGCTTCTGTACTTAGTGTTACATATACTAGCAGCTCGTCCTAGAATTTATAAATTGCAGAGTGCTACTGAATCAGTTTGACAGTTAGCTGCATTGAGTTACTCCTAACGCGTGCGTTTGTTTACTTTAGTATTCTTTGTTTTCATTTTAAAAGTAGTCAATAACATACTACAGTTCCATTAGGAGTTGCTTTCTCGAAAGGTTTGACGCATATTAGTGACATTTACTGTATCGGGTACATCATGGAAGCACTATATAGCTATGAATCTTTTGATGCTAGTAGTGCATAATAATTTTAAGCAATTTTTTTTCAATATTTCTCTCAGTATATACACACTATACATTCATCGTAGTAGTTTTTATAACTTCCAATAAAAATCGTGTATTAAAGGGTTAAGACTTTGTTTCTTCGTTATTAAGAGTGCATAGTTTATGTCTATATTCTGAGTGTGTACTCGTGAAAGTAAATTATGGTTTTCATCGAAGTAATCGGTTTGTGGATATTACAATACACCCACAACTGCCATTATTAAACAACAGTTAGAAGCACAAACAAACGATTTAACAATCAGTAATGACGTAAATATTAAATGAAAAATATAACCATGTACTAGGAAAACTAAACTAAGAGTGGGAATGTTTATGAGTTTAATTGAATTTTCCGTAGATGCCTAACAGAATGGGATAATATTATCAAAAAGTAAAATTCCTGATGTTCTGGAAAATGATTTATTGAGTCACTAATCGGCTTTCGACCTCTTAGGCCATTATTACGTAACAACTGAATGTCGCTTACATTTCTTCATACATGTACGACTTACAATATATTGTTACTGAATACAGGTTGACATGTTTACAGTGAAGTGTTACATTTTTATGGAAAGTGTTACTTTTTATGGCACTGGATATATTAATTAAAATACAAAAAACATAAAACAATTGATTTTTATGTGTAGTGGTTCGAAGCGTGAATATTGTCGTTATATGCGGGGAGGGGGAAGGGAAGAGGGTGAAGGGTTGTTACATTATGAGCAGTTCTGTAATGGTAACATTCGAGACTAAGGTACAGTAAATGTTTGTTAAGCTTATGGGACTTAACTGCACAGTCATTAGTCCATAACTTACAAACTTATAAACTACCTTATACTAAAGACAACACAAACATCCATCCCCCATGGAGGATTTGTACTCCTGACGGAAAACGGCCTCGCGCATCGAAGCATAGCGCCACAATGCTCTCGGCCGACATTCGAGACATTTAACTGATCACTGCTAAAGTTGATAACTAAAATTTATTTCAGTACAGGAGGAAAAGGAAACTGGATTTGATCATTTAATACTATACTGGCGTTCTCTGCCATGTTTTCATTGATTTCCAGTATTTCCAGAAATGTCATATTTTTCCTTCTTTTGAGAGAATATAAGATTTCACAGTCTTCATCGTAAGTATGGTTTTCTATCAGGATATTTTCGGCAAAGGCTGAATATCTCTTTCTTCATCTCCAGTTTCTTTCATGTTCTGATAATCTAATAGCTACAGCCCTGCCAGACTGACCGATATCAGCTTTTCAACAATGTCTACATGTGACCTTTTGATTCAAATATTCAAATGTTTGAAAATCAATCGGATTGGCTATTTGTCCATAGCCTACAAACCACTTAAACTAAGGTAAACTAACCTAAAGGCAACACAGACATCCATGCCCGAGGAAGGACTCGAACGCCGGCCGCGGTGGCCGCGGGGACTGAGGCGCTTCAGTCACGGTCGGCACGGACACTACGGTCGGGGGTTCGAATCCCCCCCCCCTCGGGCATGGATGTTTGTGTCGTCTTTATTATAAGGTAGTTCATAAGTAGTTTGTAAGTTTAGGGACTGATGACCCCGCAGTCAAGACCCTTAAGCGTAACAAACATTTGAACACACACACACAAACACACACACACACAAAAACACATACACTCATGCCCGATGGAGCATTCGAACCTCCGACGGGAAGAAACCGCCTACTAAACTCGGACACTAAAATTAGTACCTCAACAGCTGTGATCACGTCTTCATATTCGATACTGTGAATACGTCAATTTTACTTGTCGACTTTTCATAGTTCTTAAGGAATATTATCTCCTCCTAAAATGTATGTTGCCAAGAACTTGTCGAAGAATATTTTTGTATCAAAGCGCCAAAGATAAAAGAAGTGCTAATATCGCCATTGGAAATGGGCTCATTTCCAGAGTATTATATACTCATACCCCTCCATAAGACCCGGAAGTCTCTAACCCGATATATATCTATCTTATGTATTGTCTGTGATAATCATGTTTCATTGTTCTTAGTGCAGTCAGATAAATCATGTTATGCACTAACCTTCAGTTCAGCGACTTTTATTGCTTCCATGCGTCAGGATGATATAGACTTCATAAAGTTGGTAGACCAGATTTCCGCGGCCGTTCTTTGTCAATAGGATTATTCCGGGCGTTCGACCCCTTCGTTATTAAAATCCACCGAGGCTTCAGCCATTATCGAAAGCGGCTTTCTTTTGGGTGTCGTATTGCAAGCGGCCTCATCCTGCCCGAAACGTCGATGCATTTTAATATATTGGCGATACGGTCCATCTCCCACAATCATTTTACTGACATTTCATTAAACTTGTTTTGGAGTAAATGTGCATCTCTCTTCCTCTGTCCCTTGTTTGTTTCAAATCGATGTCGACTGTGTCTTCATCTTCAGCGCATCAGACGTACTTGTCGATATGAGAAAGAAACCGAAAAAATACCTTGTTCCTGATCCACAATATCGTCTAATGTTTCTTACTTAATAAAATGCTGTGTAAAGCATCAAAATAAACTCGTGAATGAATAGAATGCCGATAACTACTCGTAATAGCGAAAAGATAAAAAGTATTCTAGAATTGCGAACAACTGAAACCATAGCACAATTTGAACCGATTCCATAAAGAATCGAAATTCCATATAAACAACACCTTAAAGTCTGATGACCTTACAAACAAGCATAACAATAAATAATCATAAGAATGATAATATTTAATCGAGATAAATATTAGAAAAGTTCTCAAATTGTGTTTAAAGCTTGTTGGAAGTTACTGTGTGCTCTCATTATCAAACATTGGAAAATGTAAAGAAGTAACAAATTAATACGTCACGATTGATGTTGTTTTACTGTTATACTGTTTGCCTATTATGAGCAGAAGGTTCTCTAAGGGCGTGTCAGGTCATATCTTCTGACGTATACGTCATACAGTGACATAACGATGCAAAAAATGTCTGAAATATTTGTAGATACTATCTGAAATGTATGTTGCGGTAGAGTTATTAGTACATGATAGTAACGGCAGACGTGGTAGCTGTAAAGTGTGATTGCATGAACAGTGGAAATGTAGTAAGCAAAGAAGTTTTTTTCCTTCCATGAGTTTGTCGGAGTGTGTACAGGAAATAGTTTCGTAAATGTTTGAAATTTTGTGTGAATTTTGTTGGAAGTAGCTATTATCATTCTGCAGTAATGGATAAATAAAATTGGTATAATTTAATCTCGTCTGGTTCCAGAAAAAAATTGTTTTTACCTGTAGTACTTGTCATTCTTTTGTTAAAAGTTCTGTGTGATTAAACTTACAAATGAGTAAACTATGGAAGCATTTAAAATCTTAAAAGAAGTCTATAATTACGTCTAATATCAAAAACTTGTACTTCCTGGAAGTCGTTAGATGGATGATGTGTAACAGATTGGGGGCCATGTTTCGACATATCCTTTTAGTGACATAGAGACACCCAGTATGCCCTAAAAGAAGCAGTATTTAAACTAACCTATTTATAGACTTAATTTCAAAAATGTTCAAATGTTTGTTAAGCTTATGGGACTTAACTGCGGAGTCATCAGTCCCTAAACTTACAAACTACTTATCAACTACCTTATACTAAGGACGGCACAAATATCCATGCCCGAGGGGGGATTCGAACCCCCGACCGTAGTGGCCGTGCAGACCGTGACTGTAGCGACTCAGTCCCCTCGGCCACCGCGGCCGGCAGACTTAATTTCCTCTTAAGTTGGGAACAAATTTTCACATCTGTTTTATACGTGACAACTTATATTGCTTTGGGCAACTTTTGTGATATCATGATATCTGTTATATCTTTAGAGGTAGATGAAATAATGCCGCTTATGTTTTGAAATCAAGGATGTCATTCTTCACGTCATTACTGCAGAATTATAGTTTTTCAAGGATTTGAAATCGATGTAAATACTGTTTATAAGAGAATATACTCATTACTAGGAGAGCATGTAAGTATTTTAACCAATGTATTAGTATTAAATTTCTTATAGTGTATATTTATTTTTCTGAGCTGTCATACGATATCATATTCATTTTCACAGCTGATGCTCCAATTAACAGTAATAGAAACTCATTGACTGCTGTTTTCTTTTAGAAACTTTCACTACTTAATCCAAGATACATGTCACTATCTTTGAAATGCAAGACTTAAGGTTTAATTCTGTCGTTTCTGATTCGTGACACAATTTTGAACGTTTTCGAAAGCTTCTTTAATTCATGGTAAACCAAATTCTTTCTCTCGGATCAAAATATTTGTGATATAAATAAACCTGAGTAGCTTAAAAATCTCTGCGGCTGTCCATAGTGTGTTCAGTACGCTCGTGACTTTCTAAACCCATTCTAGTCACGAAAGTAACCGTATGTTTTAGAATTCCTTTCGTTTGACGGTACTATTATTTCGAAACAACCGAAATCAAAGTAAAGATACTATGATTTACTATTTTAGTGATGTTTGGTAAAGTTGTTATTCGTTCTTGGGCTTCATACTATATATTCTATTACAGAATTTTCGTTACGGTATGTGTAAACTGAGATATATAACCGCTCAAGTTTGTGTTCACGAATCTCGGCAATATTGCCACAGCAACGACGGATGAGGTATTTCGTTGAGTTCTGTGTGAACAGAGGCATCTTCTTATACAATTACTGAGGGATCCTGCACAGAAATATTGTAGTGACACGCAATTTCCATGACTGCTTCGAACAGCGCCTGACAGATCAACAAGTGGTCGTCAAGCTGCCTCGTATTTTAGGGGAGAGTTAGTGCAACGAATGCGGAAAGCTTCGTCTCGGAAAATAGCACTGTATATCTCAAACTGCAGAATATCATATTCTGACCGCGTAGGACAGGGACGCTTTAACAGTAGGAAATAATTTTTGCTTTAAATCTGTCGCTTTATTGCTAAGAAAACAGAAAAAGTGACGTCTCATTTTAAGACGATGTTCGCGCTCTCTCAAGAGAGGCGGAACGGCGAGACCAATATGTTTCCCTCCCTTACTGCGTTCCTCCCGTCCTCCGAACGACTCCCTCGCCGTCCTTCCTCTCGTAATTCTTACTGAGGACAGATGGTCACCGTTTTATAGCCACAGCCGTTAGTTTTCAAGTGCGCCATATACCAAGGCATTCAGACACAGCGATAAGTCATCCGACCACTTAGGAATATATTGCCGCCTGTCATGAAATGAAATGACACTTCCAACTAAAGCACCAAACTCAGACTAGTTAGCAAATAGATATTCCTTTTTCTATTAAGATGTCAGAGAGGTTTTAGTAACAGGGCACATTGGCTTGGTGCTAATGACGATATATTATTAGTTATTTCTCAATGATAAGCACTGTTTGATCATAGCTTTCGCACACTTCTATGTAACATAAAACTCAGCGATGGATACCACGATTGTTAAGGAGTGTTCTACTGTCAGTATACATCGTGTTTTTCAATTATTTAGAGTTCTAGAGGCGGTAGGTGTCACAGCACTGGAATATTGTATGTAATAAGTACCACAGATCAAAATCTATGTTATCATTTTTTTTTGTGACGTACATACTGAAGTACTCTACAATATGAACAGAAACAGTGTCCTCAGAATTTATGCAAATAATAATTGTCAGGCAAAATTCATTCGAAAATAGAAAAGGGTTATGTCTCATAATACAGGTACTGAAGTTATATATTAAAAACTTAATACAACCTGAGAAGGAAGTGCAAGGAGGTGTTTATAAATATTCACTTACGTCATCAAACACAGTTTTATTACTACTTACTTTGTGATATTTGAAACAATAAACGAGAAATCTGTAAAACAAAATGTGACACCTATATTTCATCCAAATCAAGATTATACTGCTTACTTTCGTCCACAAGATATTCAATCTTTGAAAGGAAATAAAAAAAAATTAAAATAAAATAAAATAAAATAAAAACTATGTTTATTCTTATCATTCAGCATATAGTCAGAGGGTAGTATGTCATTTAAACTAAGAACTTTCTGCAAAATCTTGCAGTGTGACTACATTTCCACTTCAATGAATACTTTGTTGTGTTTCACATCACGATTATCATTATCTACTCTTAGCCAAATTAATTCTAATATCTTAAACTTTTTGGGGTCAACAACAGTAAAAGATGCTTTATCGTACTCAAAAACTTATAGAGACCACAAGGACCTTGGACTTGGTCATGCAAGCTACATCCGTCGTAGACTTGTTCAGCTGAAATGGAGGATAGTGTACAAAAAATTGTCAAGCTAGGATGCAGGCACTCAGATCCGCAACATTTACAGACACCAAGAGTCACTATAACTACTTGCAGTTGAAAGATGACATTTCGCTTTTACCTGGATACTTGCATTGGTACATACGTTGTTTATACGTTAGTAATTAATTCTTTGTGTATAAAATTGGCATTTGACTCTTCTAGAATTTCTACATTTCATGTTACATTATCCTAGAGGTTGGAACTGTGACTTAGTGCATCAAGTTTTACATGATGCACCTTCCTTACTATAAAAATATCTTTTCTAATACAAGCTCTCTGGTTTCCATATTTTGGTAGAAGCCACTAAGAACAAAAATGAGAGTAAATGAACCCTAAAGGTTGGATGTCAAATGCATATTTTAAGAGTTATGAAAAGTTATCCGTATATCATACTGTGTAGCACACCTTTTGTAGACGTCAAGCGTTCAAAGCTCTTACGGTTTTCATTTTAAAGCAAACATTTACTATTTTTTTTACCATAGCAGCTGCTCCTAGCATGTAGAAAACAAAGAGCTTGCAGTAGAAAAGATTTGTTTCACAGTAGAAGAATAAGTAATCGTAGCGTCGTTGGATAACATTTCCTGACATGAGTTACTGTGTAAAACTTGATCTACCAACATCCTGCAGAATCAATAACAGCAGTATGTGGTGGGCAGAAGTCTTTGAGTTGGAACTAGGGCTTTTTATTGGATGCCACCTTTAACAGCAAATTCATCAGCTACATTTCCCCCCTTAAAATGTTCTCCTATTTATTTTAGGTGATGTGACTGAGAAATTGAAACTTCGGGAAATAAGAACAGCCAAACTCTGAGCTGGCAGGCGTCAGTATAGTCGAACAGAAACCGTCGACCATTACGGATTTTATATAAGAATTTTCGCCGATGACGATGGATAATACAGAGACGTGACAGAGCAGCAAAATGCAAGAAGATCTGCAGCAGATCTACGGTTGGTGCATGGAGTGTGACTTGACCTTCCATGAAGACAAATGTGATGTACTGTGAATTTTATGATTATACGACTACAGGACCATAATCGGAAACCGTTACTTCCAACAACTATCTAGGAGCACGCGTACAGAACGATTGGAAGTGGAATAATCACATAAAATTAATACTGGGTAAGGCAGATGCCAGAATTAGGATTATTGGAAGAATTCTGAGGGAAATTTAGTCCACGAAGAAATGTAATAACATATAAAATGTCGTTAGAGCTAAATCCTAATATGGCATGCCAGTGTGAAATCCGTACCAGATAGTGCAGATATAGAAAATACAGAAAAAACTAAAGAAGATAGAAACCTTCATTGTAGGTTCATTTAATATGCGCGAAAGTGACACGGGATGACAAGCCAACTTCAGTGGCAAACGCTCCAAGAGAGACTTTCTGCATCACAATATAGAATACTGTACACGTTGGCCACGTACCGAGACTATACGTTTCTAAAATCATTATTATTATTATTATTATTATTAGGGACAGATTATGCCTTTTAGCGTTCCGTCTGGAGCATAGTGCCCCAAATAAAATTCCTCTATGATTGCCTACTCATTGCTAACATGACGTCGCGTCTGATGTTAAGCCTGTTACTTCAAAACCATTATTGATAGAATCGAAGTACATCTCCCTGCTCCGCCTAGACTGCTCTTTCCCCTCTATTGCCAAACCCATGAGTCTCTTAGGTAACCTTGCTTCTCCCATCCTTAAAACATGACCCCACCATTTCAACCTGTTCGCTCTAACTGCTTCGTCTATGGTGTTAATTCCCAATTTTTATATGATTTCCTCTTTATGTACACCCTCCTGCTATTGTTCCCATCTATTGGTACCTGCAATACGTTTCTAAAAGGGTACACCAATATAAAGCTTCGTGTATTTATCAGCCAGCACGTTATGACCTAGTATGTAATAGCCATTACGTCCACCTGTCGCACGCATGACATCGACGATGGTTCTTATCACTGAAACAATGAGGTCTTGCAATGTCACTGGAGGCCGTTGGAACCACATCTGCACGTACGTCGCCTCAGTCCAGTAAGTTCCGAGATGATAGAAATGAGCTTTGATGACACGTTCAATCACACTCGATAAGTGGTCATCTCAGTAGGATCTGGCGAGTGGAGGGTCAACTCATTTGAAACTGCGCTGTGATCTTCCAACGTTCCCATTACACTCCTGGTCTTGTGACATGACGCATTATCAACCACCACCGTTGGGAAACATGCACGTGATATGCAAGCAGTTTACGATAACCGAGTCACTGTCTCCGTCCCCTAGTACTATCACAAGGAGCTGTTCCCTTGGAAGACGACATATTCGCACCCTCCCACATCGGCATGCTGAAGTTATGCACTTTGAAGGCCTTGGATCTGAAGCGAACAGATGTGCGCGCGCGCACACACACACACACACACACACACACACACACACACACACACACACACAAAAACGCGCGCGTTACGGGAAAACAAACGAAAAAAGTGTATTAGGAAATGAATACAAACTTAACCGAAAATTTATAGCTTCGTTACAAGAACTGTCAAACAGTAATAACATCAAGCAGTTTCCGGATTTATTTTGGCCACTTATCCGACGACACAGCCTTAGCAAGGATACCTGATATTCAAATTAAAATTCCTCGACATTCTTGGCTAAATTAAGTTTTTGAATTCATAATCAACGTGCAAAAATCTTTGCGACAAGTAGTCGGATGATGAACAGAGACCAATTATATCAGCCACAGACAGTGACAGTGACTCTGCACTCCGAATACACTTACAAGGAACCCCGTCAGTGGGAGATTTGAGTTTCAATTAGGCTCACTTGAAAGAGTACCGTTGATAGTTACATCCGAAAAATATTAGCTGTTAATGACTCGCCGTATGCCTCAGGAGATGATAGAAAATTAACATAGGGAGGTGCAGAGATCTATCTTCTATGGGATGTAAGTAGGTATTACATTGTAAGGGATCCCGAATAAATTAAATAAATGCATAAAATTTTAATAGAAATTTGCAAGGTATCTGGAATAGATTAATGTTTAATGGTACTTGATCAATAGTGCGTACTTGCAAAACTGAACTTTTAAAAACCGAACAATGTGGTGAATACGACCACCGAGGTAAGCCTTAGAAAACATTAATATGCGCAACGGACACGCCCGGGTAACGGGGAAACTCAAATACTAGAATTTATGGCCCTGTATAAAGTACTCCCAAAGGATACAACGAAACTGATGAACTTGTATAATGAAACGGGGGAAACAACCTGACTGCGATAAAGATAAAAATAGAAATTGACTTTCCTCTTATCTTCTTATTACAAAACTGGAAACAGGAACCAGCAAGCAGCTCGCGTCATGCAGTATTTCAGTATTGAAAATTTTCAGAAAATATGTGGATAGTAATTAAGTCCAACAATAATCGTAAATGAAAGGAAGGGGAAACTAACTACCAAATGAGGACGCAGAACGCAAATTGAATATTATAAATTATGTATTCTTAAAAAAATATATATATGAAGTAGAAATGTTACAGAATTAAATTAACATCGTGCGTTACAATAGTGGCGTGCTGCAACATATACTTAATACCTGGCCACGGTGGAGTAGCCGAGCGATCTAAAGCGTCTCGCTGCGGAGCGCGCGGTTGCTAGCCGTGGAGGTTCGAGTCCTCCCTGGGGCATGGGTGTGTGTGTTTGCCCGTAGGTTAGTTTACCTAGGTTTAAGTAGTTTGTAAGCTACGGACTGATAACCACGCAATTTGGTCCGATAAGATTTACAAACATTAAAAAAAAAAAAAAAAAAAAAAAAAAACTTAACACCTGCCTTCTCCAACAGCGTCCTCGTCTACCTCACCCAACATGACAGCCCGAGCGCTTACTCTACAATCGAACTTCTAAAGATTACTGTGCCGCTCACAATATACATCTGTGGCCAGTTTACATATGTACAAAACATTACAGTAAACCGACTTATGTCGGGACTATAGCGACCTTACAACATCACACAACACAGACATTTTCGACATCCTACAAATTTTGTGTATGACTCGCTGTCCCACTACGCAAATGGCAAGAAGCGACGATGACGTGTCCCTTACAATCGTAGTTGATATCGCTGCTGCTACTGCCGAAGCCTGCGAGAGCTCATCGTGAAGAGTGTTCCCTACACTGTGTGTTCAGACATGCTGTTCTCTGCCCAGCAATAAAGTCCTATTTTTATTCTGCCAAATTTCTCCGACTTTCCTGTTTTACCAGTCTGCCCATCCTACGACGTCTGACATCTATAATGAAACTTTGGTGCCAGCCTCTCGCCGTGGTTTCACCTTGGTTTCACCATTTGTTGAAGAAACTCACCACAGAATTCCTTAACGTCTAATAATACGTGCGGTTTCCAAAAACCTCGTATCGAGCCTCCGGAACTTCTGAAACTGCCCTGGGATAGCGCTCATGCCTTCCCCTTTCCACACAGGGACGGCAAGCTCAATGATGCTACATCAATCAAGCGTATGTGTGACCAGCAGTCATTCTTCACCAAGTGATGCAGCTATCACCTGACAGATGTGGATATACGTAGTTAACCATAAAGTTCTATCCAACAATGTTTGCTTGTGTGGCCATATTCCGCAGCAACTGTTAAAATTGATTATAAGGGTAATCTGTCTTATGCTGACTGCAATTAAGAGATATATTTTACACCAGACGCGTTTCGCTTTTTTTATTTTAAAAGCATTTTCTGTGGTCTGTAAATGATACAAAGGTTTGTGCAGTTTGTTTTCGATAAATAGATTAAAAACAGTTTTTTTTAATATATTGCACGTTAGGCCTAAGTGTTTTTAACTTAGTATTCAGTCTACTCACGGTGTTGATGTCTCTTCTTTACATGTTACTACTGTTTTCCGTCTTGTTGGCTGGAGTTCGTTTTTTCCTGGCGTGTGTTTGTCGGCTGTGTACAGCACTTTTCGTGTGTTCTTGTTTCGTTTCTTCCTTTTTATCTCAGCACATCACATCATTTCGCGTTTTGATATCTATACAGATTACATATCACCTGTCGGAAGTGGAATGCCTGTATGTTTATTTATCATTTCACTACAGTGTGGCTATGTTTTCGTCTATTCATTTGTTTTTCGTGTGGTTAATTCAACATAAGTGTGTGTGTGAGAGTGAGGGAGGGAGAGAGACAGAGATATAATCAATTATAATCAATAATGTTCTGTCTCAGCAGCGTATATCTCACGGAAAGACAGTAATGATGAAATGAGAGCGATTCCTGCCCGAACAGGGAAAGGAAGAAGTGACAGTGGTACACAAAGTTGTGTTCCACCACACTACGTGAGCTGTCTTGCGGAGTGTAGATGTAGATACAGATATGCGGAGTGTTGCTGTAAAATTGACATGAAATGAAGGGAAAGGGGCACTGTGGATTATCAAGTCCAGCCAACATCCCAGCTTCAGGATCACATTTAGGCAGTTAAAATAATGGAATAAACTAATTTTAATCTGCATTCTGCTACAAATTACGACTTTTAGTTGGTCTTCGTAAGGTATATAACCATTAATGACGAATGGAAATTTGTTCCGTAGCGGGTCTCACGCTTTTCGCGATGTTCGCCTTAACCTTGTCGCAAATTGCGATTTAATATAATTTCTTGTAATACTTATTGTTAAGGACCATCATCATTGTTTGTTCCTTTCGAACAGATGTTTCATAATAAATATGATATGTCAAGAAAGGTTTAAGATGATGAAAATTTGTCCCCGCGTGGGTATCTCCCTATACGTGTGCTATTACTAGGAGATTCAGACAAGTGACAAAGTTTGGGTCTGCTCGAGGTGATTGCACGGGTGGCTGAGAGGTTAAGGCGACCCGGGTTCGAGTCCCGGTTCGGCACGAATTTTCTTTTGTCATAAAATGATAGAAAACCTAAACAAGAGCAGCTAAAATCTGAAGTTGCTGCTGCATGTGAATTATTTTCACTTTATGTAATACAGTAGCTGCTACTCATAAGTCACAAACTTCTGTAATCAGTGCTACGTGAGATTTTATGTACCTTAAGACTGATACTACATAATGATGGATCACTGGGTCATGTGGTAATTCTGTGGGAGAGTTTGGATTTGGGAAATGACTGGAGAACGTTACTTGTTATCATGTAGAGCGTAACTGGTACCGAGGAGTTAGTGTTACGGTATGGCCCTGCTTTTCGTTGTTAAAGTGTGGTTACCCCACCACGCTTAAATGAAGAAAGGTTACGAACACATCTTGCAGAATTGTATACTGCGTACGGTATAACAGCAGTTCACAGATGCTCACAATGACGAAACTAGCTGTCAAAACGCAGCATGTGTAAGGCGACGATTAGTGGTCAGTACCTTTTCTAAGGGCTAGAACGCCGACTTCGCTTAAGTTCGCGTCAACCATCACTGCATTATCTGGTTTCGATGGTTGGATAAGAAAACTGAAGAATAGCCTACCGTTCTTGCACAGACACACATACGTGTCACTGAAAGTGAGGATGGAACACCCCTCACAATAAAGTCTCGTTACACCTTTGCACAGACAACGTAGATGGTTCCACCCCCGCAAAACTGGTAGTTCAGCATTACTCTATAGGTAACTAGAAAACAACTTCTCTAGTAATACCTGAAGTTAGACGTAACTCTTGCACATAGGCGCTTAAAACAATTGTTTCTTCTTTTAAAATTATTATTTTAGAAGTATTACTAGTTTCAGTCAAATCTGGTTAACTTATTCTTCACACTGGATATGAAAGGTACAAATCTATTAAACAATGGTGACATGTTTCTTCTTAAGCCGTATTTATTTTCCCTCTTCTTTGTTACACAACTATGTATAGCTAATCAACCGTTATAGAGTATTTGGCTACATAAGATTGTAGCGAAATTTTATGTTTCTTCTGCTTATGATTGAATAACGTCTTATACGAAAAAGCCATTTTATTGCGAAGAAACAGACAAAATTATATATTCTATATGGAGAAATGTCACCTTCAGTCATATCTACTCAATATCAGAGAAGGAAAATTTCAGTTCTTTCTTAATTTCATGTCGAGCTTCCTTCGTCGTCTATCAAGCGAGAGAGATTCGCTGAGGTTAGTCATAATTAATCTTGTCCGTAAGAACTAACAAGTAGCCCCTTGAGGTCGAAGTCACAAGTTCAGTTTCTAATGACACTGATTTACAAAGTATTTTGCTAACAATTATAACAGAAAAAATACTAGGTAAGATCGAAAAGTAGCACGTAAAAATCTATTTCTCTCCCGGTACTGCAGCTGTAATGTTGAAATTTAAGTTGCACTTGACTCACCATGTATACGGAAGGGCGACAGAAACTATGTGTGCGGAATGTGCAGAGAGCAACCTTCTATGGCATGTATGTTATCAAAATGGACATCATTGACATACAAGGAAAGTAGAAAACAACAATGCACAGTGAACTATGAATAAAAACTGTCACGCCACAGTGACCGTAAATGTTCGCACCATCAAGATCAAATACGAACACCTTGGAGTTATAAACCGTTTCCAGTCTTAAGGTAAAGCAGTCAACAATCCGAAGATTGGTTCGATCACCACAGTGCTTTACTAGGCATGGTCCTGTTTGGAGGTGGTATGCCGTTGCCTTCCTTCGACCTTCGAACTGACTTACCCAGCAAGTTATATGCATATAAATATTAGATCAGAATTGATGAAATATGATGGCATCGAAACAAATGTAAGAAATTCTATCGTGAAAGTCATCTTCGATTTTGAGATTACCGTGGCGTGGCACATTGCAGCAGTTTTTGGAACAGGGTTTTCGAAAAAGTTCATAATACACACATCGAGAAAAGGTACATCTCTGCACTTCCCTTATACTCAGTTTTTGTCACCCACCTGAAGCACATGGCGAGTCATTGGCAGCTGATATTTTCGGATCGTAATTGTTAACATACTTATAAGTGGACCTTAGAAATTCAAATTGCGATCTTGCACTCATGGGGTTCCTTCTAAGTGTACTGGGAACGCGGAGTCACTGTCTTAGTTGGCTGATATGAATTAGTAGCTACTCATCGTCCGACTTGTTATTGTAATGAATTTTGGGGTGGGTTATAAATTCAAAAACTTAATTTAGGCTGCAATGTCGAGGACGCAGGCCCTTCCAGTAACAACATTCTTTAGATTTTTATTTTTACACCAGGTATCATTTATGGGGCTGGGTTGTTGGACAAATGGCCGAAATATTTACGGAAACCGCTCGACTGGTTTCGCCACAAAGCTATAAGTTTTGCGTGAAGTGTGTATTTATTTCCTTGTACCTTTTTGTCGTTTTCTTTCCACAAAAACTGTTCGCTTCATTTTCAAAGGGTTCTGTATGCATAACTATCTCGCCAAAGAGACAAATTACTACAATGGAATTTGTGTGGAACCATAATAGATTTGACCAAACTACTTTAAAGTATTCTTTGACGATGGTGCACAACACAAATCATTCATTAATATTTTGGAGATAATTCTTTTTCTATTTTATGTAGCATTTGTTTCGGGGCGATCAGTGACGTAATTCGATCTGCAAAGACTTCTGTATCGGAGTGACTGATCAAAATTATTTTCACGTAATATTTCTGCACTTCTCCTTTCTCTCTGACAGTAGCTAGTCAATACTGTTTCGTCTCTCGTATACTGTGTTCACTTTGACTCAATAAAGTCATTAAGTAAGTACAGTTATTTACGACTACAATGAGTTAGTCCATATTATTCTGTTCAACGAAGTGGGTATTTTATACAGCCAGACGTCAGCCATTTAGTGTAATGACGTAAGGAAGGCGAATATTAATTCCCACCGACCTCGAGACCGTTGTTGAAGAAAAGCAGAAAACGCAGAAAAAATTTACATGAATAATTTGAAGACGCATTTACAAACACTGAACATTTCAAAAACTTTCATCTTATTTATGCTAGTCTTCTCGGGGCTCTTATAATACATTTCAAAAACAAACGTAGACAACCTATAGAGGAAATGACCAAAATCTGGTGACCTTTTCTCTCTTTGTTGGGTACTATTCAGTTTCGGTACATGATTCGTCAGAGTAGGATATCTTAGAAAGCCCCATTGGCTACAATTTCTTCGTGGAAGTTCACTTTTACGGCATATTTAATGGAAAATGATTGTCTCGCACCTTATAACTTGCCGGCCGCGGTGGCCGAGGGGACTGCGGCGCGCCAGTCACCGTCTGCACGGCCACTACGGTCGGAGGGTCGAATGCCCACTGGGGCATGGATATTTGTGCCGTCCTTAGTGTTAGCTAGTTCATAAGTAGTTTCTAAGTTTAGGGACTAATGACCCCGTAGTTAAGTCCCATAAGCTATACAAACATTCCTTATAACTTGAACACGTATTCACACATTCGTTTTGGGTGATTAGGTGTAATTGATAGTTTCATACCACTAAACATTTACATCTTCGTTTGTACAAGGTATGAGAAAATCCGTATTTCGCATTAGTAATCCTTTAATTTGCACCCTGGAGGCGGTTTTTATGGCTATTCTTAAGAAAAAAATGTTTCCAATGCAAGAAATGAACGTGATAGACGGCCAAGAGGGGGACATGTACTAAGTGAAATCTGCATGGGATATGACTCAAGCTGAATCTTTTGTGCCGTGCTGGTGAGGTATGGGAGTTTAATGTACGCTGTAACACATGTTTATGATGTTTCAAATCCAGTCTGCATTCTGTATAGTTGAAGGACGGGTGGCACAAATTCTCTTCCAATATTCAGATGAAATTATGCTGTTTTGTAAGCAAGGGAATATAGACACAGAAACATACTGTTCAATAGTGCAGTCAAAGAGACATACATTCTATCGAGTATCATCTTATTGCGTTATGACGAATGAAGCAACAAGCCATAGCATAAACCCCGCGACAGCCAAGTTCGTGGGGAGAAAGAACCTATGAAAGATCCACAAACCTCAACGATGGTGGCTCCATTCCAGGGGTAACGGCGATCTGGCCACGATAAAATGCACTGATATCACGCATGTTGTATCTACGTTAGAAAAATGTCTTGTGTGTTACGGACACAGAAGCTACGCAATATAAAGTTTGGACCAGCTCTTGAATTACATCTTAACTGAGATATCCAAGGTTCCTTCATTGCCCTATTAGAATTGCTAAGGATATAAGTTATGCAAGCTTTCTTAACATTTTGTACCTTGTTGGTGCTAATATCTCCCTAATTTTACTGCAGCAGACTTCTTTCTTCGCTATCAGTGTAGCAGTGAAAGCATTGTGGAAGAATTAGAATATTTCTTAACAAATTCAAACTCCTAGCGGTTTATTGTGGCCGGCCGCGATGGCCGAGGAGACTGTGGCGCTCCAGTCACGGTCTGCTCGGCCACTACGGTCGGGGGTTCGAATCCCCCCTCGGGCATGGATATTTGTGCCGTCCTAGTTCGTAAGTAGTTCATAAGTAGTTTGTAAGTTTAGGGACTGATGACCCCGTAGTTAAGTCCCATAAACTATACAAACATTTGAACATTTGTTTATTCTGCCCTATGTTAATTTACTGCTAGGTGGTTTGCAATAACCTTGCTGGTTCCCTGTGTATTTTGTCTGCAGATGGTGCAGGTTAATATCTGCGCGTGGCTCAGTGTTACCAATTTTGTTGAAAGTTGAAAGGTGGTCAGATTACAGACCGATTTTCGTATCATAATTTAAAATCCGATTCCAAGAACTGTAAGTTTTCAGCACTCGCTTTCACCACTAAGCACCCAGGAGCTTTGGTAATATCAAGAGTGTTTCATGTTTTTGTTGAAGAAAGTGTAACCATACAGCTTCTTCGTCAATAACAATATCACTCGCAAATGACGGTACCAAGAGCTCTGTTTTATTATGCAAGCTGTAGAATGTCTCTGTCAATTAATTGGAAAAATTTACAACCATAGGTTTTGTCCTAAAGATTAGGACAAAACTATAATCGATTAAAACGTGTAGGTCCATTAAAGTATTGTTCATAATGGTATTGCAGCAGCAGCAGGGTACTTAATAGACACCGTATCTACGTATTTCATAGACAATGGAGGTGCGAGAAACTTTTGAACTCTGCAAAGGTCGTTGCCCGGCCGTTGCCACGGCAGAACTAGGCAGACTGATTTAACTGCCCCTACAGATTTCGCTTTATGCAACCATGGTCTGCGCCACGCTACACTCCTGGTAACATGTTCATATTACGAATAGGTCGAGTACATACTCCGTCAATTAAACGTTTAATGCACTGCTAATTTCAGTGAAAGCTGCAGAAAAAGTGACATAATGGACTGTGCAGTAGTTGTTAAGGGCACACCGAGCATTGCGGTAAGGCCTTCCGTGTGAAGTGACGTGTTCGTATCCAGGACAAGGATTTCAGTTTTTATATGTTCTTTAGTATATAACGTACTAAATGTATGTCTAATATCCTATTTCTATGTAAACTCTGAGTGAACGAAAACTTTTGTGACTCTAAGAAGAACAGATTTGTCAGCAGGTCCGAGAAATATTTATGTTTTATTTATTTATTTGGTTATTTAACCTGACCGGATTAGGGCCATAGTGTCCCTCTCTTACATCTTATCAGGAACAACATAAACAAAGGATTTAATTACAAAAACACTGTATTAATAATATTAATAACAACAATATTAGGTAATACTACTAATAATAATAATGATAATAATAATAAGAAGAGATATTTACTTGGAGATATATGTGTAACACATTTGAATTAATTTTAATATAAACAGAAGGGGGAAAATGATAAGTGAAAGAGGAGGAGATTGAAAAATGATGCCAATGGATGTGCGGAAGTAGAGATATATATGAATAGAGATCTCTGCTGACGAAAAGAAAGGGAAACATTTATGGGGGAAGGATGAATTGACAACAGTGGGCTACAGACTGGTAAGTGGAGAAAAAGATGGGTATTGTGACAGAAGGTGAATCCTTAGCTGTCTTTTAAAGTTTTGAATTGATTTTATCTATCTTAACTTTTGAGGAAGATTGTTCCACAGACGTGTTCCCGATATTGAAAATGATTTAGAGAAGATTGCAGTGTTATGTGATGGTTCATACAGAGTTTTATTTTGGTGAGAGCGTGTGTTTCTGCTGTGCTGTTCAGATAGTAATATCATCGTTGAGGATAAGTAAGAAGGTTTGCAATGATTGAGAAAGCGATGCAGCAAACATAATGTATGATAGCTTCCACGCTTATCTGCACGTAGCCAAGATAACTGATGGTATGCGGGACTGATATGGTCGTAGAAACGTAAGTTACAAATGTATCGGATACAAGAATAGATCGCCAGCTCCACCCTATATGCATTTTCGTATGACAGTCCTTGCAGAATAGCATCACCATAATCTACATTGGGTAGTATTAGTGTCTCAACGAGCTTCTTTTTCAGCTGTAAAGAAAATGTTTTTTTGTATTTCTGCAGTGAATGAAGTGACGCATATACCTTCTTACAGACTGTCGTTGTGTGCTCTGTCCAGTCCAAGTGCTGATCAAATATTACTCCTAGGTTCTTTGTTGAATGAGAAAAGCGTATTTGTGTGTCGTTCAGTATTAAAGGTGGAAGAGTTTCTCTGAGCTGTGGAGTGAT
Source organism: Locusta migratoria (assembly GCA_026315105.1). Taxonomy (NCBI): domain Eukaryota; kingdom Metazoa; phylum Arthropoda; class Insecta; order Orthoptera; family Acrididae; genus Locusta; species Locusta migratoria. Next base: position 271,169,901 of record CM048744.1, on the reverse strand, counting down.
CAGTCTTTTATGGGCCACTAAGATTGCCTGCGTTTTTGATGGATTCAGTTTCAAGCCCATGCTATGTGCCCATCTTGATAGTGAAAGTAAGTCCGCGTTTACATGCTGGATGGCTGTGCTTAGGTTATTAGGACTTTCACTGAGATATAATTGTAGGTCATCAGCGAATAGATCATATTTACAGTGGGACAGAACAGTGGACATATCATTAACATACAGTGAGAATAGTAAAGGCCCCAGTACTGATCCTTGTGGAACCCCTGACACATCCCTCCATTTTGACCTATTTTTGCTGTTATTACACACTGTTTACGGGTGGTGAGGTATGAGTGGAACCATTGAATAGCACCTGTAGAGAAATTTAGATTAGAGAGTTTAGCAAGTAAAATGTAAAAATCGACATTGTCGAAAGCTTTGCTAAAATCTAAAAAAAACATAAAATATGGAAGGACAAGAAACTGCTTTGAGAATGTCTATATGCTAATCAGTTCTGAACACAACTGATAAGTGGTATAATCAGTTCGCAAAATATCTACGTCCGTCTACCATGTAACGACGTTAATATGTCGTGCCTTGTGACAAGGTGTAAGAAAGAGCGAAATTTATGCTTAAGCCTCACAATATAAACGTATGGTCGCGGCGAAGGGGCCGAGCGCATTGAGGCGCTATGCTCCAATGCGCGAGGCCGTTCCCCGTCGGGCGTTCGAATCCCCCCTCGGACATGAATGTTTGTGTCGTCTTTAGTATAAGGTAGTTCATAAGTGGTTTGTAACTTTAGGGCCTGATAACCTCGCAGTTAAGTCCCATAAGCTTCACAAACATATGAACATCAAAGTATTTTTCGTCACGCGTCGTACCAAAGTAACTACAGACTCATTTTACATTAGAAAAAAATACAAGATTATTGTTGTTGATATATGGTAACAAGGGTCTGGAACCTGAAGACATTTGTGGGAACAATCGTATTACATAAATGTAACGCACTTTTCAATGCGTGTAGTAGGCTAGCAAGAGGTGGGCGCCTCATGACCACCACGAAAATTAAAAAGAACTACAATTTTCGTTACTTGTTTGTCACGTTTACTCACAAAATGGTGTTTGAAGAATTTTTAAGGAGTAAATACGGCTCCGAACATAAAAATGTTGGATATGACATTCACTGTCACCTTCGCTTTTACCATCAAAACTTAAAAAAATGTTCAAATGTTTGTAATTCTATCGGACCAAACTGCGTGGTCATCAGTCCGTAGCTTACAAACTACTTAAACCTAGGTAAACTAACCTACGGACAAACACACACACCCATGCCCCAGGGAGGACTCGAACCTCCACGGCGAGCAATCGCGCGCTCCGCAGCGAGACGCTTTAGACCGCTCGGCTACTCCACCGCGGCATCAAAACTTAGATATGTAGGTTAAGTTCAACTGAACATATTAAACTTTTTTGAAATCTGCTAGAAGACTTCATTGAAAACCATAGATCATTTTTAATAGAATTTTAAATTATATTCGACCAGGATAGACTAAAATAATTTTTGAAGATGGGCACAAAGTACCTTCTATACCCCTTGGTAGTCTGACGATTACAGCTGGGTAACATTGAGGTGAAGATCGTATTAAATATCCAGCTGACAGAATATGCATTCGAATAATACGTGATACAAGCAGTGGAGAGTGGTCCGTAGAGTTCCTGCTGAAACTACATCGACAACGGCAGCAGCATCACCCTGTGTGAAGTAACTACATAAAGCAGCGTGAACACATACCTCAGGGAGCACAAACACAATTACCCTCCGGACAACAGTGTTAAATCGACATTAGCAGATCATATAGCGCGACCACGTGCCTCCAGCACAACTTCAGACTTTATTCGAGTCCATGACACGCCGATGTAATTTGAAACTAAATTTGTACTTACAATTAGGTTCCGTTTAGTTTTATTCATCGCCGTCAGATTTCCACAAAACAGTTTCTAGCCGAAAACCCGGCGTTGCCCGGGTATTTATATATTTATTCCTGCCATTTTTCTGGTATATATTCATTTGTATAAGGGCTGTATGTAAAATCTCTTGGGAAAACAATTAGTAGTAAAGAAGTAATACAATCAAACTTGGTGCGTGATGGGGCGGTTTTCCATGAACATTATTGTTTATGTACTCATATCTCGTGAATTACGTGTCATACTGTCATACAATTTAGAAGGTACACTCAACTATATGCTTGTATACTGTCTGTAAAATTTCCCGCCCATACAATTTGTTGTGTAGAAATTATAAATTGAAACGTCATACCGAAAGTCGTAGTTTTAGTTACTATTAATGTGCTTATATCTCATGAACTACGTGTTGTACTGTGATACAATTTAGAAGGGACATTCAACTATACGTGTGTATACTGTCTGTAAAATTTCCTGCGGCTACAATTGGTAGTGTACAATTATAAATTGTAACGTCATATCGAATGCCGTAGTTTACTCCATAAACAGCGGAAATGTAGTAAGCGAGGAACTTTTTTCCTTTCATTTTGCTATGGGTGTAAGCGAGAAAAAGGTTAATAATGGTTTGAAATTATTTTTAAAGTTTGTTGCAAGTCGCTAAGTACTCTTTACTCTCATATAGCGTATTTATAAAGTCTCGCCGCATTATCTGGCAGTTTTCTGCGATTCCTATTGTTTATGACGTTATATCTCCTGAACCATGTGTCGTATGTGGTTCGTACTCGTACAGCAATTGTTATCTCGCGTGAGGAATATGTGTACTAAATTTGGTTGAAATCGGTCCAGTGGTTTAGGAGAAATTGAGCAGCATTGTCGCTGAAAGCAGCAGTTTTCGGCACATCTCATTGTTTATAACGTCATATCTCGTGAACTCTTTGTTGTATGTGATTCTTACACTTAGGGCGACCGTCCTTATGGATTGAAGCTTACGTGTACAAAATTTCATAAAGATTGGACGAAAACTGCAGATTTGTATGCAACACGTACAAATATATGGACACACTGCTTTATATATTAGATATATAACTTTTTTATATCTGCGCGAATGGGTCTTTGGTTGCGAAAGCCCATAACATGGTGTTTCATTGAATGGTTCGCACGCTGACACTTGATGCCCCAGCATTTAAATCCACAGCAATTTGTGGAAGGGTTTCACTTTCGTCACGTTGAACGTTTCTCTTCAGTCGTCGATTGTCCCATTCTTGTAGCATCATTTTCTCTGTCGCAAAGATGTCGAAGACTAGATGTTTTACGGCATTCACGATGTGTCTACTGAAGTGGCCGTACGGTAAAATCCCCACCTCGTCGCCATTTTGCTGTGCCCCATCTCTTGTCACAAAACGCACATAAGTAAAATGTCAAACATAAAGTGTTTATGTTTGACATTTTACTTATGTACTGCCTGCTTAATGTTAATATTCAAAGTGCAAGTTTATGTAGGCCGACAGGGATTGGATTAAAGCACTGAGGATGGTCAGACACTAACCGAAATCGATCTGTATTGTATATAAAAAAATAAAGATTTCAAAGCGGCCAAAGCTGGTGGTCGCTCTGCACCAGATTCCGGATGGAGTCGCCTACATACAAAGAAAATTAGACACTCTATCATGCCATCAGCCACACTGTAAACAAATGAGGTAAACAGGCAGTCTTCTCATTATGCAAGAAGACAGACCAATTCACCTAATGTACGATATTCTCCCACAAAGCAAACGGCTCTGGCGGAGACCGTTTTACCACTCGTAAAGTGGCGTGTGAATAGCCCTCTTCTGTTTACGCTCGCGGCCTACTGCCACGATAAAGTGTCCGTCTAATATACGCAAACGCAGAGTGACGTAACCACAGAGAGCACCGCGCTGCAATCGGCAAGGCCTATATAAGAGAACAGGTGTCTGGCACAGGCGTTAGAGCCGCGGCGGAATGGCCGTGCGCGCTGAGACACCGTCCTGCGGTGCGCGAGGCCCTTCGCCGTCGGGGGTTCGAGTCCTCCCTTCGCGCGTTGCTGTATGTGTTGTCCTTAGGTTAGTTAGTTTAAGTAGTTTGTAAGCTAGGGACTAGTAACCAATCAGTTGAGTCCCATAGATTTTCAAACATTTGAACACTTTTGCAGGCGTTAGATTGATTACTGTTGCTACCACAACACGTTCTCACGTGTTAAGTGAGTGATATAGCCAGCGCCCGAGACATGGGACACAGCATCATCGAGATAGCGATGAGGTGGCGATTTTTCCCGTACTACCATTTCAAGACTGCACCGTGAATACAGCGAATCTGGTCATTCATCAAATCTCCGACATCACTGCGGTCTCAAAAGATGCTCCACGAATGGGACCAATAACGACTTAAGACAATCGTTCATCGTGACGGCACCAATGACGACTGAAGATAATCGTTCGACGTGACCCTTTTACAAACTGTTACGTATTTCAATGCCGGACAATAAAAAAGTGGCAGTATTCAAACCATTCAACGAAACTACATCGATATGGCCTTTCGGAGTAGAAGATCCACTCGTGTACCCTTGCTAACTGCACAAGCTTTACGCCTTGCCTGGGCCCGTCGACTTAGATTGAACTGTTACAGCTGTAGAAATATCAATAGAGAATTGTTCAAGCTGGTGGAGGCTCATAATGGTGTGGGGCGTGTGCAGTTGGAGTGATGTTGGGCCCCTGATATTTCTAGATACGAGTCTGACAGGTGACACGTACGCAAACTGGCTGATCACCTGCATCCATTCACGTCCACTGTGCATTCCAACGAACTTGGGCAGTTCCAGAAAGACAGTGCAAAACATTCGACACGTTATGAATTGCGACAGAGTAGCTCCAATAATATTCAGAATTTAAAAGCCTCTATAAACTCTTCAGACACGAACGTTATTGAACAGATCTTGGATGCCTTGCAACGTAACTTCCGAAGAGATAACCACTCCCTCGTACTCTTACTGATTTATGGACGGCCCTGCAGGGTGCATGGTGTCAGCTCCCTCCAGCACAACTTCAGCCATTAGCCGAGGTCATGTCACGACCTGCTGCGGCACTTCTGCGTCCTCGAGGGGGCGCTAACGATTTTAAGCAACTGCACCAGTTGCTATAGCTCTCCACTGTAGACATAATCGTTTTTCCTTCTTTTCGCCCGTAGGACCTGCTTCCAAAACCTCTAGAAGTGTGCAACACGAATTGTGAAACAGCCTCTAAATAATATATATTGAAAGACTCCGTGCGATTGTTCATTGGAATACGGTGTAAAAATTCTTCTAACTGGATTAGATACTTTCCGAGAATTTTTGTAACAGCTATTTGTCCATATGTAGAAGTGTCAATCTTGATTTCTAGAAAGCTTTTGACACCGTACGGCTTTTAATTAAATTGTGTGGTTATGGTATACCGCCCCAAAATTGCGATTGGATAGGGGATTTCCTGTCAGAGAGGACACAGTTCTTAGTAATATATGGTAAGGCATCGACTAAAACAGATGTAAAATCGGGTGTTCCAAAGGGTAGTGTTATTGGTCCTCTGCTGTTCCTTATTTACATAAACGATCTAGGGGAAAATCTAAATGTTGTTTTCAGATGACGCCGTCATTTACCGTCTACAAAAATCATCTGAAGATGGAACACAACTGCAGAACGATCTGAATAAGATATCACTATGGTGTAGAAATTGGCAATTGAATGTAAATAATGAGAAGTGTGAAGTTATCCACATGAGTACGAAAAGAAATCCGTTAAACTTTGTTTACAAGATTAATCAATCAAAAGTGATTGCCGTAAATTCCACAAAATACCTAGGAATTACTTTCACTTCAGACTTAAACTGGAAAGAACACGTGGATAATGTCATGGGAAAGGCGTACCAGAAATGTTGCAACAGAACAACAAAGAAACTGCATACACTACCTTGTCCGTCCATTTTTTGAGTATTGCTGCCCAGTGTAGGATACTTATCAGGTGGGTTTGTCGGAGGACATCGAAAGAGTCCAGAGAAGGGCAGGTCGTTTCTTTTTTTAACGATACCGGGGAGACAGTGTTACGGAAATGATGCAGGATCTGGTTTGGGAATCATTACAACAATGACGCTTATCGCTGCGGCATGAGCTACTTACGAAACTCCAATCGCCAACATTCTCCTCCGAATGCGAAAATATATTGTTGACTGCCACTTACATAGATAGAGATGACCCTCAGAATAAAATACGGGAAATCTGAGCTCTAACGGAGAGATTCACGTGTTCTTTATTCCCGCGCGCTATTCGAGAATGGAATGGGAGATAAATAGTATAATGGTGGTTCGATGAACAATAATAAAAAGAACATATTCTGATTCCGTGACGATGTTAAAGAGTGATTAAGGGTAATAGTATCAATCTGAGGTACGGTATCATTAATCGAAACGGAGCGATTCGTAAATTATAAGCGGAAATACGAGGGTTGGAACTTAAATAGTGGCAAAGTTTTATTCACAAGCGATACAAAAGCGAGTACATTTGCTCGGAGGTAAGGTAGGTATGTCAACAACGTGTGCTATCAGTGACAATTGTAGATTATATTGTGTAGTGCCTGTACAGCATTGTTGACACTAATTAAGTTCACCCCTCCTAGTTTGTATTGCTATCGCAGGGAAATACATGTAGCAGTTATCCTTCTGTCAAGATGATAAGAGAGACAATCCCAATGATAACTTAGCTTTATTTGCTGGGGTATTAACTAATCTAAATTGAACTGAGTGTTAACGCCTTGATCAGACATTTCTTCGAAAGTGAATAGGATGAAAAGGACCATTTTCGTTGCCAACATATTCACCAGACCTCATCTCATTTGATTTCTCCTTGTGGGACGATGGTAAAATTCTTGTGTAAGAAACGCCTGTCGACATTAAGTTTTTCCTGCAGACATTATTCAAACAAGACACCACGGATATTAGATTATGTGCGACTGAACTGTGTATACCGATGTGATGTCTATCTACATTGACGACGGAGGACGTCATTTTGAAGAACTGTTTTAAATGAATCTGTTTGTAGAAATTTCTTTAGGCGAGTGGAATTAATTACCACTGCACGTAGATCAAGGATTTTCGGCGTCTCTGGTAACAACTTGAGTTCAGAATTACTACTCCATCTACAGGATATCGGAGAGAGAAAATTACGCACGCCATTAATAGGGCTTGAAATTTGGGGGTCCTTGAATTAGAGAGCGCTGTGACGCCAAGATGGAGCTTCAGTGTATTTTCGCTTGACTTCTCTGCAACGTTCTTTCCGCACTATTATTCCTTACCTAAACCTGATACCTTTACTCTTCTCCATCATCGCCAAAAGTTTATAACATATGGTGGAGTTAATGTGTATCCATAGACATCGTTGGTAATTTGACAGGAAGAAATTTATGTCTTGGAAGTTTCAAACTAAGCTATAAATAAATATTTCATTCCGGGAATTTTAAATCTTACCAATTACTTTCCATCTATTAGAACAATTACTCGTAATTTCCAGTATCATATATATTGTTTCTACGAGGGATGTTCAAACGAGAAGGTACGAAACCTAAGAACTAAATCGGCTGAAATTTGAATATGCCGCTTTGGGATAACGTAGCGCGACATCTATGGACGTGAAGCATACGTCGTTACCTGCCCCTAAAAATTTCAAGGCTGTGCCACCCAACAAGAATCACCAGTTTCCTCAGAACTGCCGCGGTGGAGTGGCCGAGCGGTCTAAAGCACCTCGCTGCGTAGCGCGCGGTTGCTCGCCGTGGAGGTTCGAGTCCTCCCTGGGGCATGGGTGTGTGTGTTTGTTCGTAGGTTACTTTACCTAGGTTTGAATAGTTTGTAAGCTACGGACTGATGACCACGCAGTTTGGTCCGATAGATTTACAGACATTTGAACATTTCCTTAGAACTATAGACCAATATCGCTCCTCAATCATATGTCCAAAATCCTAGAAATCCTCATACAAACTCCTCTATTGAAATTCCTCACACACAATAATATCCTTACCCCGGAACACTTTGGTTTTAGTGCCGGTCGTGGTACCATACAGCAAGCCATTCGCCTAGTGGAGTACATTTGCTCACAGAAGCAGCAGAGAAACAGCACAGTTGCCGTCTCCCTGGACAAAGAACAGGCGGTCGACCGTTTGTGACCTGGCGGCTACTGTACAAAATCTCTAACATGAACTGCCCATTACACATTCTACATATGGTCAAATGCTTCGTGTCAAACAGGATGTTTTATTCATTTATCGAAAGAAAGAGTAGTCCCATCAGAGATATACAGGGTGTTACAAAAAGGTATGGCCAAACTTTCAGGAAACATTCCTCACACTCAAAGAAAGGAAAAATGTTATGTGGATATTTGTCCGGAAACGCTTAATTTCCATGTTAAAGCTCAGTTTAGTATATCTCTTTAAATGCAGATTGAAATAATTCGAGCAGACAATTATCAAAATACCCAATTGTTTCGTTAGTATGTACTGTACTTCCTCTATTCACCGCTTGTTGGCCCAATTGAAGGAAGGTAATGTTGACTTCAGTGTTTGTGTTGACATGCGACTCATTGCTCTACAGTACTAGCATCAAGCACATCACTACGTAGTATCAACTGGTTAGTGTTCATCACGAACGTGGTTTTGCAGTCAGTGCAATGTTTACAAATGCGGAGTTGGCAGATGCCCATTTGATGTATGGATTAGCACGGAGCATAGAAATAACATGAACAGTGACGTGTTCTGTAAGACACGTCGTAGCCCATGCAAGTCCATCAAGAGCAAACGGTCTCGGCTGCTCACAAACGGAGTGATTCTGCTCCGTGATAACGCGTTTTCAGATGTCTACAGGGTCTCACAAAGTGTACTGGCCAAGTTCAAGTGGGAGCAGCTTTAACATCCGCCCTACAGCCCGGATATGTCACTCTGTTTGGTCCGCAAAAATAAAAGGAAACATTTAAAAGGGAAGCTCTTGAACTCTGACGACGAACCGAAGGACACTGTAGACGACTGGCTCTTGTCACAGCCACAGGAATTCTGGAAACAGGGATTTCTTAACTCTTTCATTCCCACATTATGAACTTTGGAAAAATTAAAATTTATTTCTGTATTAATACAGTGCACTAAACACCAAAATGTGTATTTTAAAATTTCTGATCGAACTATTGCTTTTTTAAAATGATTTCCGATCCATGGTGTACAGCTGCAATCAGTTAGAATAAATATGCCTTCAAACCGTCTTGGTTGCAAATTTTTTATTTGCAATCAAGACGGTTTGAAGGAATACTTATTGCTTTTTTATGTCATGTACTTCATGCGCAACGCAAACGTATTTAAGGAGGTATTTTATTACTTGGGCCGTTATTTTGTTGATATTTAATACTGCCAGATCAATAATGCTAACATTATCTTCGCCACAGCACCAAAGACAAGACAATAAAATAACATGAACGACACTCATGCTCACATATATAAAAGAATTGCGGTGTTCGTTAGTCTCGCTAAAACTCGAGAACGGCTGAACTGATTTGGCTAATTTTAGTCTTGAAATATTCGGGGAAGGTTTAAACGGTAATATATGGAAAAGTTGTCCAGAAAAGAGGAAAATCTGGAAAAACTGAAGCAGCTTTTTCCAGTAAGCTATCAATACCATTCGTCCAATTGCGATAAAATTTTGTAAATTTCATGTTGAAAGCAAGAGGAAGGTTCGCATCAAATAAAATTTTGGAAAAGTCTCCCGGAAAGTAGGAAAATTTAAGAAAAACCGAAAGCGATTTTTTTCTATGAATAAAAATCAATTGACACATGGTTGTAAAAACATCACTTGAATATGGCTTGACAAGATAAGGTTTTACGAAATACATTTTTTGGAAAATTAGATTATTTCAGAAAAACTGAAAGTGCGTTTTTCAATGTGTTTTTGATTGAATTCAGCACTATCTACGCACGACGTAAAGGGGTATTATTTCATTATGGTCTTTCCAGTAAAAAAAATGGGAACAGTTAAAAAGGAAAGTCGCAAAATTCGAACGAAGTGCCTTCTTCGATGCGTTTCTAAATGTACTCAACACTATAAGTTGAGAACCATACATCCAACTGACAAGGAAAGTACATGGGCTCGAACAAACAAATCTGTATGAAAGTTTGTTTACAGTATCTCTACGTACACCTCAATGTGCTGGTGGGTGTCGTTTTTCTGCAAAGCTCTGCAACCGTGATGTAGATAGCATTGTAGATGTAATTGTAGACGCCATACGTAATGCAGATATCTTAACTATAACTTACGTAATAATCATCGTACATGTTCTCTAGAGAATTGTCATCAAAAGCCGTGATGATAGTTGCAACTTTAACCTTCTTCCCGAAAGACTGTTGGTATTCAATGCCACTGCTACCATCGCCTTTTCCCGCACTTACCGTAGCACTACCGCTTGCAATGAGTTGTTCGTCATTATCATCCCTATTATCATCATTATGAGTTTGTAACAACAGTAACTAACTCACGCTCATATTTCTGTACCATAACAGATACGAGAAAACATGCAAATGATTCATCTTCTACACTAATACCATCTTCACGCAGAAGGGTTCTTCGTAACTTCATCTCAACTAATCGCAATACATTAGCAGGATTGATTACCAGTCGCCGCCCCATCTGACGCTTCACCACACAAACAACATCACGAAAGGCAACTTCGGAGGCACACTGCACCGTCCCTACTGGCGAACCGGCAGGTCACAGTTCAATGCACACGCAGAGGCCTCTAACGGACGACTGCAGAGTTTTGCAGATGCGGGAGTATCACTAGTGTAATAAGGGATCTTTACATTATCTCTCATACGATTTTGGTGTATATGTGTTTGTTCGAGCCGAAGTATATTCCGTGTGAGATAAAATTTTGAACATTTGACGTTCAACGAAAGATGAACGTTCTTAGAACTAAAAAATTGGGCAAGTATCCCGGAAAATTTGAAAATTCGCGAGAAGGTGAAAGAACATTTTCAATGGGATATCAATATCATTCTTCTGATTTCCATAAAATTATGCATATTTGACGTTCAAAGCAAGAGTAACGTCCTTAAGAAATAAAAATTTGGAAAAGTTTCCCGTAAAGTTTGAAATTCAGAAAAACAGAAAGATTTTTCTATGAAATGTCAATACCATTCATCTGATTGCCATAAAATTTTGCGCATTCGACATCCAAAGCGAGAGGAAGGTTTGAGTGAAGTAAAAGTTTGGAATAGTTGGCCAGAAAATAGGAAAATTTGCGGAAAACTGAAAGAGCTACTTTCTTTGGGATATCAATATCATTCGTACGATTGCGATAAAATTTTGCACATTTGACGTTCACCAATACTTAGATTATCTGATGATGCCTTTATGAAGTTACTGGGTCTAAAATAAAATGTTCAAATGTTTTTATAGCTTATGAGACTTAACTACGGGGTCATCAGTCCCTAAACTTACAAACTACTTATGAACTAACTACTACTAAGGACGGCACAAATATCCATGCCCGAGGGGTATTCGAACCCCCATACCGTGACTGGAGCGCCTCAGTCTCCTCGGCCACCGCGGCCGGCGGTCTAAAATACATGTGATTTAAATCAATATGGTTTATATTAAGAGGTAAGTGATACGAAGTTCACCGGGTGATCTAGTACGGTATAAATCAGCTTTTAATACGTTGTTGTCGAGAAACAACACTGGGAATGAAAGGGTTAAACAGTGGGACAGTTGTGGTCGGGCCTCTGCTGATTACTTTTTGATTAAAGGTGTCAGTTATACCCATAGTGTCGTTTCCTACCTCTTCATTTGAACATCCGTCGGCTATTAATTAACCTTGAGTATTTTTGAATGAAACACACGAGATAATTGTGCAATATTCTGGAAATTTTATTTTTTACTAACCGGTTTTCGGCAATTGCGCCTTTGTCAGGTAAACACTACAGAGATATAGTTATGCAGCTTAAAAGTTCACAGGTCAAAGATCCTAAGTTGTTGTACAGATAGTATGTATACAGAAATTTCTTAAAGAAGACTAGTGTTATAGGTATAATTACATCATTGAACTTGTAGAATTTTGGTAAAATATGTGACACAAAATATAAATTACAACACAAAGAAATAATTAGTAACATTTAAAATTTAATAAAATGTCTATTGATTAACTGCACAAATATTCAGATAAAGAACGGGAGTTCAAATCTTCAAATGTTTGTAAATCTATCGGACCAATCTGCGTGGTCATCAGTCGGTAGCTTACAAACTACTTAAACTTAGGTATACTAACCTAAGGACAACACACACACACCCATGCCCCAGGGAGGACTCGAACATTCCCGGCGAGCAGCCGCGCGCTCCGCAGCGAGACGCTTTACACCGCTCGGCCGGCCGCGGTGGCTGACGGGACTGAGACGCTCCAGTCACGGTCTGCATGGCCACTACGGTCGGGGGTTCGAATCCCTCCTCGGGCATGGATATTTGTGCTGTCCTTAGTCTTAGTTAGTTCATAAGTAGTTTGTAGGTTTAGGTACTGATGACCCCCGTAGATAAGTCCCATAGACTATACAAACATTTGAACATTTTTTAGACCGCTCGGTTATTTCACCGGGGTGGGGAGTATAAGATGAATGAAAGCTTGAGTAATTTAAAAATTATTACATAAACTCTAAATTGTGTGACAGTAACATGAATTGTGTTGTCTGTTTTAGGAGGCAATGCTGCTTTTGAGGTGAAGCTGCCTACTCGAACCACAGTGACTTCATAATCCGGCGGTGCAGAGTTTCCGTGAGTGGGCTGTGCGTTTGATTATATGGTACTGATTCATTGTCTAGGACCTACTGGAAAATGATCTGCAGTCAAAGAAGCACCTCTTGTCATAGACGTAAGTCGTGCAGATAAAGAGGTATAAATTAGGTCAACTGTTGCAAGAGTAATCAGAACGATCTGATATTGTTGTGGTGATGGTGGGGAAATCGTTTGGTTTTCCGTGATAAGATGAAGAAAATGGACAGAATAAAGCTGTTTGCTCCGCTGTTCAGTAGTGAGGAGTGAAGTGATATAGTGAGATATATGTCGTAGATGTGACTGTAATAAAGTGTGTTGGGAGGAATATAGGTAAGGATAAAGAGTGGTGTTTGACGTGAGAGAACCGAGCAGTGTTGTGACGAGGCAGCAGCGGTCACTGAGGAGCAGCAAGTGGAGCAGAGAGGTGGGCCATGGAGGAGGGCGGCGGCGACGCGTGGGGCGACGGCGACTTCCTGCAGAACCTGCTGCGCCACGTGGCGAGCGCGCAGGCGGCCGGCGGCCACGGCGCGCCCGGCGGCGGCAACGCCAGCAGCGGGGGCGGCGGGGGCGGCGCGGGCCAGGAGGGCGACGCGGCGGCGGCGGCGTGGGCGGCGCGGCCGCAGGTGAAGGGGTCGCTGCAGGCGGCGTGGCCGGCGCTGGCGGCGCTGTACGGGCTGCTGGCGGCGGCGGGCGCGGCGCTCAACGTGGCCATGCTGGCCGCCGTGGCCTGCCGGCCGCAGCTGCACGACCGCGGCACGCGCGCGCTCTGCGCCAACCTCGCCGTCGCCAACCTGGCGCAGGCCGTCGCCGTGCTGCCCGCCACCTTCGCCGTGCTCATCCTCAACAACTGGGTGTTCGGCCGCGCGCTCTGCTACTGTCTGCCCATGATGCAGGTAGGCCCAGCGCCGCGCTCTGGCTAGCCTTCTTCCTTGACTAGTCCTCCATCGGGCACAGTTGGCCTCACAGGCCAGCGAAACACTTCGTCATCCCCATGGTTAACAATGGTCGTCTAGTAGCCCTGTATCTCCGTTTACTCGCGTAACTTTGGAAACCTCATATAATTCCGAACCAAAATCTGCCATTGGCTTTCACACGGTTCACGGTTCACAGGCCATCTGCGCCCAATTGCGTAATAATTTTGAAGGTGTGTTATTTTGTAATGAAAGTTCCAGATCGCTGCTTACACTTAATTACAATTATATATTTTTGACGACGTTACAGCGTTCATTTTTAATGAAGCAAATCACAATTTGCGATCATTTATAGCTTCACTGTACTAGGTTTAGCCGAAATACCAATGTGCGGCGAATGAAAATTACTGCCCGGCCGGGATTCGAACCCGGGATCCCCTCCATACTAGGCGGACCCAATGACTACTCCGCCACCGAGGACCCAGTGACCAAACCGACTGCAGTAGAATCTTCCCTGCACGTCTCCCGTCACACCCTGTCTCCCTGATGCGGGAATACAGTATTGTGGCTGCGAGGATCACAGATTTCAGAGACTGTGGTTATTGAGAGACGGTTTGGCGAATGGAGACTTGGGTCTGGCGGGAGACGTGCAGAGAAAAGTCCTCTGCAGTCGGGTTTGTTACTGTGTCGCCGGCCGCGGTGGCCGAGGAGACTGAGGCGCTCCTGTCACGATCAGCACAGCCACTACGGTCGGGGGTTCGAATCCCCCCTCGGGCATGTATATTTGTGCCGTACTAGTTCGTAAGCAGTTCATAAGTAGTTTGTAAGTTTAGGGACTGATGACCCCGTAGGTAAGTCCCATAAGCTTAACAAACATTTGAACATTTTGAACTTCTGTTTCGAATTTGCTCGTCGAATATATTGGCATGTTGACAGCTTTGTATGTACATTCAGATGTTGACAAATCTTCACGAACCAGCCACACAGTGTTAGTGTGTTCAGTATTTCACTAAATCTTTAAGTATAACGACTGTCAGATTCAGTTTTTCAGTGGTTCTTTTAACTATATATACATGTGGCGTCTCTTGCAAGAGAACAGACGTCACTTCTGATCCTGCAGTTGTTATTATTAAATATTCACAGAATATATGACATCAACTGCGATTGAGCAAAGCTGAAAATGTGTACCCAGCCGGGATTCGAACCCGGGTCTCCTGCTTTCTAGGAAGTTGCGCTGACCCCTACACCACTTTTTTTTTTTTTTTTTTTGCTTTTTTTTTTTTTTCTTTTTACTTTTTTTTCTTTTTTTGCTTCTGTATATTATCCGTTGCCATGTTTGTTGTTGCGGTTTGTATACCGTTCTGTTCTGAACTCCATTAAAATAGTTGTAAAATAAATATAAAATGTTGTAAAATAAATCTCTCTCTATTACCTTTCGTGTTTATCGAGAGCAAAAATAAAGATTTCTTCCAGGCACAGAAATTGACTTTAAGTAACTAAATAGGTCTTCTTTGAAAGGGACATAGTACCTGTACATATAAACACATTATGTAAGTATAACATCATAACTGAATGCTATATTAACATAAATGCCTTCGTCGGCAAACAGTATTCCCCTTATTTTTTTCTATTTTGTTCTTGTTATTGTAAAAAGGCAAAATCAAAACGTTAGCAAAATAAAAGAACATCTTCCATGTATATTCCTTATTGTTTAATCTTTCTCCGATTGTTCTGTATGTATTACATTATAGTTTTAATCAGGAAGTTGGCATAACGCTCCTTGTATTTCTTCTTTCTTCGTATCTGGTCGTGTTGCATTATCAGGTAGTGTATGAAGTCCTCCTTTCTCTTTGGTTCTGTACTAAAAATATAGTACACGGTATGGCCCATTATCCAATTTACCGCATTTCGTTTTGTCTTTGGATATGGAATTGTGTCGGGGTTGAGGCCATCGGTCGGTGTTATTGTATTTGGCGAAGTTCGTCTGACCTGCGCCAACTTTTGCCTTGTGTACTCCCATATTTCTTTATTGATACTGCAGACAAAACGGTGTTCGTCGCTATCGACTAAATTACATGTGGGACACATGGGAGAGTCTTTTATGTGAATTTTATGTAGTCTGGACATCGTCGGAGTTTTTCTGTTAACCGTCATATACCACGTTGCCTTTACTTGTGAAGGTAAGTCAGAACTGTGGATGTTTTCCCACGTTGCTTTCCAGTCGTTATTCGGGAATTTCCATTCTATCGCATTTCTTTGTTTGTTTAACAATAGTGCCTGGTATATTTCCTTAACTGTTGTCATTTTTCTTTCAGGAATTCTCGTTCGTATGTAACTGTAGTCGATAAGAAAACACCTCAAGTGCTGCAAGGCATGTGATAAATGACTGACATTGATTGGCGGTCGTAGGTCTAGTGGGGCTATTTCTTCCAACAGGTGACTAGTCAAAGTGTTGGTTGACAGCTTCCATTGTTTATACGTTTGGCACACGTAGAGTGCTTGCGCCTTCTTGTGTATATCAACGAGATTCAAGCCACCTAGTAGCAAAGGGAGAGTCAGGGTGTCGTACTTGATTTTGAAAATATGTGCACGACATACGAAGTGTCCAAGAGCTGCCAGCATTCTTTGCGCTATGTCGTGAGGTATCGGCAGGACTTGAGCCACGTAGTTCACCTTGGCCATGATGTAGGTATTCGCCAGCGCCACTTTTTGAAGCTCATCTAATTTCCTGACACTGTGCAGTTGTAGACACGCCCGTATCTTAGCTAATAGCTGTTTGTAATTCGCTGCAACGGTTTGTCGAATTGTTTTACGAAAATCGACACCGAGACATTGCAACTTGGACACCTCTGTCAACTTGTGATGATTGGGCAAGCCTATTTCTTTGCCTATGTTCATGATGCCCGATTTTTGCCAATTTAATAGTGCACCGGATGCCTTTTCATATATCCGAGTTATCTGAAGTGCGGTGTCTACCTCATTCGCGTCGTTGACCAGGAATCTCACGTCGTCGGCATAAGCTCGACACGCTAACTTCTGACCGTGTATTTGTATTCCTTTTAAACGCGCCGTCAGTGTGAGTAGCAGTGGTTCTATAGCGATCACAAAAAGTGTCGCCGACATGGGGCACCCCTGTCTTACGGAGCTTTTTACCGGGATTATGTCACCTGGTCGTCCATTGACAATCACCCGTGATATGCTATTTTGTAATAGATTCCTTATTACACTGATGAAATTCAGGGGAAAACCTAGCGACCGCATGACGTTGAACAAATATCGGTGGTTCACTCTATCGAAAGCTTTATTAAAATCCAAGCTTACTATTGCACATTTAATTTTGCATGCGTCTGACACCGATATTAGATCGCGGTAATCAACTAATGTTTGATAGATGGTTCTATCTCTCCCGACACTGGTTTGATAAGGTCCAGTAATTGTATTCATTAAATTTTTCATCCTTTTTGCAAGTATACGTGCAAAAAGTTTATAATCGCTATTCAAAAGATTAATCGGTCTAAGATTGGAGATAGCATTACTATTTGCGCGCTTTGGGACTAAGACGACAAGTCCTTCACTGAACTCTTGAGGAACCTGTAGATCCGGTTTCATTAATTCTGTACATATCTCTAACAGTTGTGTCTTCATTTGCGACCAAAAGGCTTGATAAAACTCCACCGGGAGGCCGTCACTTCCCGGAGATTTATTCTTGGGACTGTGGAACACCACATCTTCCAATTCGTCTTCTGTTATTTGTGTTATAAGTTCATCATATTCAGATGGGGTAAGTCTGTTCGTTAAATTGTTAGTCAGTTCTTCAAAGGCGTTGTCATCAATCGTTTTCTCAGACATCAATTCCGTGTAGACAGTCTGAATCTCATTTCTAATATCTTTCTGTTGAGTTAAGATTGCGCCGTCTCTAGTTTTTAGTTCTGTGAGTATCTTCTGTCGTCCTCGTTTACTCTCACGTGCCAGATGGTAGATTGACGTCCCTTCATTGTGTAGCGAGTCCTGGGTTCGAGATCTGACTTTCAAACCTTCTGTTTTCGTTTAAGAAGTAGTAGTTTAGCTTGCACTTTTTTAATTTCGGCGTAGTTCTCGATTACTGTCGCGTCCAGTTTATATAGTTCCCTTAGACTTGAGTAGTGAAATTCCATGGTTCGCTTAAGCCACCAGTTCTTCTCCCTTGAGTAATGTAGCATGGCTTTCCTTAATTTGGGTTTAGCACATTGTAGCCACCATTTGATTGCCGAATTATATGTCCTATACTTGGCGAGACTTTCATTCCACGCATGTGTGAAGGCATCCTTACATCCTTGATCAGTTAAATGTGAGATATTATGTTTCCAAGTTCCTTTACTACGGTACGTTCCCTGTTTCTGCAAGTTTAAAGTACAAATATATGCAGCATGGTCCGTGAAAATAGTTGGCCATACCTCGCAATGTATAATTTGGTGTTTTAAGTTGTCTGATACATATATCCTGTCTAATCTACTTGCCGAATGAGTTGTCACATACGTAAAACCAGGAGTTACTCCATACTTATGCTCCCAACTGTCTGTTAAAAGTAAATCCTTTACTATCCGTTCGAGTTCCACGGATTTGTTAAAATTAGGTGTCTGATCTTTAGGGTGCAGAACACAGTTAAAATCTCCCCCCCCCCCCCCCCACGATAAGCTGATCAGACGTTGATGTAAGTAGCGGAAGAATCTCCTCCGTGTAAAACTCCGCTCTGCGTCGCCTGTTATTGGATCCTGAGGGGGCATAGATGTTTACAATTCTAACGTTATTGATGGTGGCGGCGATCACTCGATTGTTGAAAAGCATTTCTATGTTTTGCGCCACAATTCCCTCTCTTAATAAGATAGCAGTCCCCAAATCTGCACCACGACCTGGGTTTGCTATGACGTTGTATCCGAATAGTTCTTCTAACTTAATGTCTGCAACCTCCTGTAGAAAAAGAATATCAATATCAGCAGAATACAGGAAATCTTGAATATGACGGAGCCTAATGGAGCTGCGACTCTTATTGATATTTAACGTTGCAATTTTATAGGCTTGACGATCACACATGTGGGTTATGAAATGAAAATTGCCTACAGTTAATAGAAATCCGAGTCCTCTTCTTTCTCCGCTTCTGGTATTTCCATTGCTTCCGTACTATTTTTATTCTTCACCGCAGCAGCAGTTGGAAGATCATGTGCTGCGTTTCCAGAATCCCCGGAAGCGTCCTCCATGTCTACCTCCCCTGTCCAGTCGACGCCAGTGATAAATTTGGAAGGCAAAGTATTTTGCTGTTCTTGGTTCTGCGTTGGGTATGCATGTTCCGAAGTAAGTTTGTCGGACGTCATATCTGCGGTTTCCTTACTGCGCTTGTTTGACTGCTTCTGTTTAGCTGAACCATCTGGTGACTTTCCACATATTTTTTCCTTCACTTCTTTTGCCTTTGCTCGTAAAGGAGCAGCCTTCTCCTCTGCCCCCTCGCGGGCCAGTCGTCGTTTCTTGTGGGTTCGTGGTGACTTTGCTGGAGAGCTACTCTGCCCGTCTGCGAAGGTCTCAGGCTGACTTACTGGTGTCTGGTTGTCAGCTGTTTTCTGCTTCCCCGTATCCTCTTTACATACCGGAATCTCTTCCCCTGATTGTGGAGGAGACTGGTCAATGGCTTCTTTCTGTGATGCCTGTTCTGGCGTACTCTCCGGGATGTCCATTTGAGTTACAATGTCTTGCACGACGTCATCAGGTGGGATATTGTCTAAAGGAACCTCACTAATTAATGGCTCTGTCAGCTGACCACGTGCGACAGCTACATACGCAGTTGGCAAGATAGTCATATTCGGGGGCTGAAGTGTTTCACTGGTTGGGAGCTGAGCAATTCGTCGTTTGACACAGTCAGCGCGAACGTGCCCTGGTAAATTACAAATGGCACAGGTTTTCGGTTGACCGTCATACATAACAATGCCTCTAAAACCGCAAACATTTATATATGACGGTATATGTCGGCACAGTTCAACCTTCAGTTGCCTAACACCATTCAAAACAGGCAATTTATGTGCGCTGGACCATCTCTCGGCAAAATTGCTGAGTACTCTACCATATGGAGCAATTACCGAGTTTATTGCTTCAGCTGGAACCTCGAATGGCAACTCAAAAATCCGAACAGTTCTAACTCAGAAACCAACAAGATCAACAGAGACATTACCTATATTTCCGTCTCTATGATTAAATTTCAATGAACCACCTGTGTCCTGCACTACTTTTTCACATAATTCGGCAGATGCCAGTTTCACATACATGACACTATTGATAATCGGCATATGATATCCAATTATGTCTTCGAGTCGGATCTTGGCAACTTCTATGAGCCAATCTTCAAATTCAAAGGACGTTGGTCGGGCAAATTTTCGTTCGAATGTAAATTTCAACGTGTCTCGTCTACTAATGTTATCCATTACTGCGTTTTCATTTTCACAATACACACTACAGTAAACGCTGGCGTAAGCGAACAGACTTACCCCACGCGGAAGTAAACAAACCGCTGCTGCAGCGAGGCACCGCGCGACCTCCTTACACCGCCGCTGCCGCAAGCAGACTCACACCACTGGAGACACAGTGATCGCCGCACCTGCAAGGACTACCTAGGCACGCCTCCAGTCAGATACAAACTCCCAGCTTCGCCCTGCCCACAGTACTCAAACTCGTAGTTATGACTAATTCCCTTAATTGTAAGGGCTTCAAACTTGCCCACCCCTTCCCACTAACGATAAGATCATACGCCCCTCACCGGCATATTATGTATATACATGTGGCGTCTGTTCCGAAGTTAGTGGGGAGGGGTGGGCAAGTTTGAAGCCCTTACTCTTACGGGAATTAGTTCATAACTACAAGTTTGAGTACTGTGGGCAGGGCGAAGCTGGGAGTTTGTATCTGACGGGAGGCGTGCTTGGGTAGTCCTTGCAGGTGCGGTTATCACTGTGTCCCCAGTGGTGTAGGGGTCAGCACAACTGCCTAGAAAGCAGGAGACCCGGGTTCGAATCCCGGCTGGGTACACATTTTCAGCTTTGCCCAATAGCAGTTGATGTCATATATTCTATGAATATTATATAATAACAACTGCAGGATCAGAAATGACGTCTGTTCTTTCGGAACAGACGCCACATGTATATACGATTAAAATTACTTTCAAGTTGACGTTTTGTCAGCTGCGGATACAGTTTGTTTTTAGCATTGACTTCTGTTTCGAATTTGCTCGTAGATTACTCGTCGAATATATTGACATGTTGACAGCATTGTACATTCAGATGTTGACAAAGCTTCATGAACCAGCCACACAGCGTTAGTGTGTTCACTATTTCACTAAATCTTTAAGTATAACGACTGTCAGATTCAGTTTTTCAGTGCGTCTTTTGACTGTGGACAATGAATAAAACTATGGAACATTGGTCGTATTAACTAATGGCGTATAGACTATGGTATGTCAAACATTTGAACATTTTTTATATGAATCAGCGTTATCAGATTACGAAATGTGTAAAAACATGTATTTTACTTTTGTTACCTGACTGTATCGTTGCAGCCCAACTATAATTACTTCACTGGTTTTAATAATAGTTTTGCTAATTGTGTTGGCTGATACTGCAGCACTTAACTGCCTGTCGCCAATAATCTGTTACGCTACACTTAATCTCTCATCCCATTAAAGATTTTTGTTTATCACTCATGCCATTAACAAATATTGTTTATCTCTCGTAGATTACATCAACATTTTAGTCAGTAGATAACACAAAACAACTCTGTTCTTTTACATCTATTCACATACGTATTTTTTTCATCCATTCTCATAAGTATTCCGTATTTTTCGTTGTATTCGTTACAGCGAAAATAATTGCGGTACACGCTTTCTTTTTGGTTTTCGACATCATAGCCTTCTATATAAAATTACCGATTTAATAGATTTTTAAGTAATGCTTGTAAAAATTTTAACATAATCAACTGGTGCATATTTTATTTGTAAAAAAAAATCTTTACAGTGTCAAACAAATATCTCCTACTGATTTTGGAAGATCGCAATGTTGCACTCAGTCCTCTCAGCGCTGGACCAGATGGCTCGCGAGACAGCTTTGTCGGACAAATGACGCTCGGACAGTCTCTGGTCTGCGCAGCACTTCTCGTAATTACTCGCTACGTCACGACGTTTCCTTTTTGAATGAGATGAGCTTTTGTTGTTTTTTTTCAGCTTTTTTTTCCAATTGCCAGGGTCCAGTTCCCTGGGCTTTCTGGTGCTAAAAATACAAATTCAATAACATTCTTTTCAGTGTCGCAAGAAATACAGGAACAATTTCCAATCATTTTCAGGTTACTGCGATCGCTGTAAGTGTTTTTCAGACATTTTCAACAACATTTGGCGTATCTGCTGGATGTATCCCTGTTCATAAGCAGGTAGAACTAATACATTTGTAGCGTAATTACCGATTAAAAGACAAATTATATTACCTTAAAACCTTTCAGTGGTTCTACGAATGATTCATAATGCCACTGCAATGCTATATCCACATTTGGCTTAATTTACATATATATACACGGTGAATCTAAATTCGCGCACTCGGGCTTCGCAGCAGCGCGATTCCTCAGATGCTAGCAATAAAAACACAAAATTTCGTGATGCGCCTATTTCTGGCAGTAAATGGGCGTCGAAGAATTAGATGGGTATGTGTCCCATATGTCAGTGTGTTTCCGAATTACAATACTATACCAACAAACTTCAAGGGGATGTGGGAGGTGTCTTGAGGAACAAAGTGAGCATAGAAACCGATGCCCGGAAACGTCATCCAATGACGCTACAGAGCGTCAATGTTGCTGGAGGGGATGTGTAGCGGCAGGAGCTGGTGCCTGTAACTTGGACTCTCCGTAGCGTCATTGAATGGCGTTACCGGGCATGGGTTTCTATGTTCATTTTGTTCCTCATGACACCTCCCATATCCCCTAGAAGTTTGTTGGTGTAGTATTGTAATTCCGAAACATATTGACATATGGGACATACGCCCATCTCATTCTTCGACGCCCATTTACTGCCAGAAATAGGCGCATCACGAAATTTTGTGACATACATTTTTTTATTGTTAGCATCTGAGGAATCGCGCTGCGAAGCCCGTGAGCGCGAATTTAGATTCACCGTGTATAAGATTTTCTTCGATAATGAAATTAAATATGCCACGGCTACGTGGCAGCTTGAGTGATGACAGTCTCATAAATCGCCTCCGTCAGTGTATACCAGATATAAATTTTGCTACGTCGTCAGCGAATCAGAAATAATCTAAAGTGAGTTTGTTTTGATATATATCTTGTAAATAGTTGTTGTTGTGACACTCTCGATAGAAGTTTTAGGTTGTACTTTTTCCGTCTGTAATTACCATGATATCGACGGGACATTAAATCTCGTCTTTTGTGATTATAGCAATGTCCTTCAATCTGTGGGTCGGAATGTCTTGCTCGTGGCATCGGTCACAGGAGGAACTAATAGTACCATAAAATAGCCTGGGGTTCAGTAACACAAAAACACATGCTCAAGTGAAATTTGATGTTAAATTTACGGAGTTCCTTGTGTAACATTGATTAAGATCATAAATTGTTTTGTAACCTAGAGATTTAATGATGAGTAAGTGCAAAGCCTGACAATAGTTTTCAAGAACCAATCGATAGGTAAAAAGAACATGATATAAAAAGCAATTCTGAAAAATTAGAAAAAAAAATCTACTTTGTTACAAATTGTGTATACAGTGGGGGTTTTCTTAATGAGCGTTATTCAGGTCTGAAATGCAAAACACTTGTTAAGTAAAATAATAAATAAAATAAAAAATTATGTGCTCCATTCCGAAACATAGACAACAAAACGAACTTCGTCCAACAATTTAAAAGAAAGCTGTAGCAAAAGATTACATTTGTTGCCTTCGAACCGCGGCGGAGTGGCCTAAAACATTGATGAACTATCCTCGGATGCGCGAGACCGTTCTCCGTCGAGGGTTCGGACCCTCCCTCGGGCATGGATGTTTGTGCTATCTTTAGTATAAGTCAGTTCATAAGCAGTTTGTAAGTTTAGGGACTGATGACCCAGTAGTTAAGTCCCACAAGCTTAACAAACAATTGAACATTTGTTGCCTTCGAGGTAACATAGTTTTGTTGCGGTTCGTGAGAAAGAGGGAGAACGGCTCGACAGACAATTTTTTATTTGGGAGGGGACGACCGATAATTTTTATTTGGAAGGGGATGGGATATTCGGAAAGGTTGAAAGCCACTGGTCTAGACCAACTCTAACGTCATTCTAAAGACAATATGTTTTGTTGTTGCATCTCTTTCTATAATTCAGTTAAAATTTAAGAATTTTACATGATACAACGTACCACACAGTTACTAGTGTAACATTTGGAAAGCGAATATGCTGCCTTCTTTTTTCTTTTATACGAACAGCCTGTAACAGTATATATGTCTTAGGATATAAAGGGTGTTACAAAAAGGTACGGCCAAACTTTAAGGAAACATTCCTCACATACAAAGAAAGAAAATATGTTACGTGGACATGTGTCCGGAAACGCTTAATTTCCATGTTAGAGCTCATTTTATTACTTCTCTTCAAATCACATTAATCATGGAATGGAAACACACAGCAACAGAACGTACAAGTTGTACAATTTGTTACAGGAAATGTTCAAAAGTCCTCCATTAGCGAGGATACATGCATCCACCCTCCGACGCATGGAATCCCTGATGCGCTGATGCAGCCCTGGAGAATGGCGTATTGTATCACAGCCGTCCACAATACGAGCACGAAGAGTCTCTACATTTGATACCGGGGTTGCGTAGACAAGAGCTTTCAAATGCCCCCATAAATGAAAGTCAAGAGGGTTGGGGTCAGGAGAGCGCGGAGGCCATGGAATTGGTCCGCCTCTACCAACCCATCGGTCACCGAATCTGTTGTTGAGAAGCGTACGAACACGTCGACTAAAATGTGCAGGATCTTCATAGTGCATGAACGAGATGTGTCGTATTTGTAAAGACACATATTCTAGCAGCACAGGTAGAGTGTCCAGTAAGAAATCATGATATCGTGCTCCAGTGAACGTAGGTGGAAGAACATGATTCCCAATCAAGACATCACCAACAATTCCTGCCCAAACGTTCACAGAACATCTGTGTCGATGACGTGATTGCACAATTGCGTGCGGATTCTCGTCAGCCCACACATGATGATTGTGAAAATTTACAATTTGATCACGTTGGAATGCAGCCTCATCCGTTAATACTAAAATGAGCTCTGATATGGAAATTAAGCGTTTCCGGACACATGTCCACGTAACATATTTTCTTTCTTTGTGTGTGAGGAATGTTTCCTGAAAGTTTGGCCGTACCACTTTGTAACCCTGTTTAGGTACAGTATTGCAAATCTTCTAATATAAATAAAATAATAATTTTGTGTGGCTCATTGGTCTGGTGCAAGTCTTTCAATTGGACGCCACTTCGGCGACTTGCGTGTCCCTAGCCTACTCCAGTTATCCAACAGGGGAAAGGGGACCTTCAGCTTAACGTGGAATCCGAACCACTTGCCGTTCGTTTCTGGCGACTCCTCACGTCGTTGAGAGGTGAAGAATAGGTTAAAGTGCAGACTGAACAAAATTCGAGTTCCGACCGGGTTTCTAACCCGCTAGCTTTCGGTTTCTAGTCGAGCGCTTTACCCCAAGACCACAAGGCCCGACTAATAATGCCTCATATGTAACCATATGAACCATGTGTAAGGCGGACCTGTGTTCCGAGTCAACGTGTTTGCCATGTAGGTGTCCGCCTCAGTAGCTCAACGGTAGCGTCGCTGACTACCACGCAGGAGGTCCGGGTTCGATTCCCGGCAGGGGCCTGGGTGTTGCGTGTTGTCCTAATCATCATCATCTCATCATCATTGGCACGTAAGTCGCCCACGCGGCGTCAAATAAAAAGACTTACACTCAGGCGGCCGGACAATCCCGCAAGGGATTTCCCGGCCAAGAAATACGCTCATTTCCATTGCCATGTAAGTGGTGACTCTGCTGTCTGCCTTCCACGCTCTCGCTGGGGCAGCACAGCGGCGTGGTGGGGTAAGTGTGCCGTTAGGCGGCAAAGAAATGGCCCGTGGAACAACGGGCCGCCCACGGGCCAATTCCGTGGCTCGGCCTGACTTACTGTTAGCGGAAACCACCACCTCTGCGCTAAGCTGCCGAGGCCGCGGGATCCGGTGCCCGTGCAGCACCAAGTGGCCTATGTCCTCATTCTGTGTGTCAGTGTGTGTGACAGTTTTACTGTACGTTTAAAAACTAATACAGATTAAATTGGAAATAGGAAAGGAAAAAAAAAACGCACTGACGTGTTTTACGGCCCATTTTAGATTTGTAGTTTTATAAGTATATGCAAACACTTTGGACCTAAATAATAATCTAAATAATAAAAAATTAATTAATAAGAGTGTCTGAAACCGTTATAGGGGAAAAAATACGTACTGGCGAGTTCCGAACCACTGACCTTCAGCGTCATAGTCCAACACATCGCCCCCTATGCTACACCTAACAGTTAGGAACTGCGTTCTTTAATCTCGTACTATTGATGGCCGTTGTCAACTGATGCTTATATGGCATTTGTGGATTATCATTTATCGTGCGAAGGACGATGTGTTTTTGTTAATTCTTTAGTGCGCCATTGCTTTGAAATGACAACGTGTAAGTTACAATAAGAAAATCATCAAATACGCAACGCAAGATGGCGTATGAGAGACACTTCTGGGCGAGGAATGTCATGTGACATCTGCGAACGGCTGGTTTTCGTTAATTCAATGGAGGGTGTCAAAACTCCGTTATTTTTGCAAATATCTCTCAAACGGTACGAAATATGAAAAAACGTAAGCGATCAAAGTTGTAGAGAATTTTATCCTCTACAAATTCGTTTATTCAGTTTTCACGTCTGATGAACACTTTATTTGCAATTAAAATTACATTACAAACGGCTTTGTCGGAAATATTTCAAAAAGCGAGGTTCTGGTCTCTGGTAGCCAACAATTATGTCTGTAAAATTTGGTGCCGATCGGTAAAACGGTTCGACCTAAAAAGTGGGAACACGTTACAGCCATACAGACATCGTCAAATTATATTACAAACGGATTTTTTTATTTATTTATTTATTTATTTATTTATTTTTTGTATTATTAGCGTATTTTTTGTCCGAAAAATTTTAAAAATGGAGGTTCTGGTCTCTGGTGGCCTACAATTGTGTGTGCAAAAATTGGTGCTGATCGGTTGAACGCTTCTTTTTAAAAACAGGGAACACGTTACGGACAGCCAGACAGACATCCCATAATCGCCGTTATTTTTGCAAATATCTCTGAAACGATACGAGATATGAAAAAAAAACACAAGAGAGCAAACTTGTAGATAATTTTCTCCTCTTAAAAATTAGGTTATTCCATTTTCGTATCAGATGCATAGTAAAGCCGCTATTTTCATTTACATTTCGAACTGTCAAAAGACGATCGCAAAGGCCCACTTTTAGTGTTACTACCGTGACCTAAAGTGGGCCAATACATATAATTGGAAATAGGAAAGAAAAAAATTGAATTTAAGAAGAGCGTTAAAGAAGTCTGGATAAGTTGAGTATCAGATGTTCCTTCACCTGCACTGAGAACTACTCCGTCCCGTATTCTGCGGAACCGTCCCGCATTGCAAGACTTAATAATAGTATCCCATAAAATGCATGATTTGTCTCGCATTCCGGTTATTTTCACATTCCACCGACTGCAGTTTATTCCCACGTGTCTTTAAGCACTACGAATCAGGATACCATCTTATGATTTTATTATTATTTTATTATATGCGGTACCTTTCGTTGTCTAGTGTACGCACAACATGAAATACGACTGTGTGAAACACCACTTGCTGTTAGCGCGGGGTGAACACTCTTTGTGTCTGAGTTTCGCAGCGATCTCACCGTTTAAAAGCGAAAACCATTTAAAAATTGCCAGACTCAAAAATTTAATATAGGCGCTTGCGAAAGTATTTATGAAACTGTAATAAGGATCTAGAATCAGAAATAGAATATCTGTGTGTTAGTTATATTCTTCTAATAAATAAATGAGTTCTTTTGCCGCCAACATTTCAGAATAACCGACACACACAGGGGTGGCCCGTCCCGGGCATCTCGTGTTGGAGAGTTACCAAATACCTCTAAAGGACCGCCCTTGCCCTCTCATTATGATGGCCCTCTAATCTCGAAAGCGGCCTTTTTCTTTTTTTAATGCGTCTGTTTCCAATTCGACAAAGAACTTCATTTGTTTTGCTGCGCCGAACTTCCGACAGCCTTAGTCCACCACTGACACTGAGTCACGTGTTCATAGTCTTCATCCATATCCTCGAAACGTCCCGCGTTGGGATTTGAAAACTTGGCCGGCTTACGTGAGGATCAAACTAAGAAAAATGTAACCAATAAACATTCATTATAAACTGCATACTTTATGAGCAATGAGCATTTGACGAGTAGAAAATACGAGTTCACAAGACTTGGTCATAGCTCTCAAGATATATGTTTTCGAGTCCATGTTTACGAGACATTTTTTGTTTATGTGGTTTACACTACCGACTTCAAAAATATGAAAATCAAAGAGATTGCGATAGAAAAGATTAGCTCCACAGGGTAAAGTTTTCGTAAAACAATGGATGACATTTCCGGACATAAGTTATTTATGAAAATATTGTGTAGTGACTTTGTAATGGCAACTTCGAGACACTGTACATACCACACATTCCAAGAGGCGGAGGCATACTTGAACAGATAGTGAGGAACATATGGACGAAAGGGGAAGAACGGACGGACGATGGAGCGGGATGGAACGGGATGGACGGAGGGGAAAGAGGAGATTCAAAGAAAGAGAGAGAGAGAGAGAGAGAGAGAGAGATCTGGGAGGAGGGCACGTATAGCTGAGAACATAAAAGAGGCGGGAAGAAGGTTTTGGACAGAGAGACGGAGATGAGCAGGTAAAGCAGAGCAGAGGGTACATAGTGGCATTGGTAGACGGGAAGATTAGACAGAGGTGCAAACATTCGTGAAATGATTTGTTCTCTTCTCTGGTCAATTTGGTATTTCGGCCTCAATATCGTAGTAAGATTTCACATAAATGTGACTTATACTAGCATTTCTCATCATGTAATGTAATGAGCTTGTTTTATTTTTTCGTGCTCTTTGTTGGCACAGCAAGAGAGTAATTTTTTAGTAGAGTTTACGAGGAGTTAGTGAGTTAACATTTTTGGTGCACCTAGTGGTGCATGAATAACACCCAACGTAAATACTACGTTTTTATTCGCTGATCCAAAGTCTTTCCTATTGATCAAAAGCGCATAACACTGTACACTTTATGAAAACATGTAGTTATTAAAAACGTAATATAAATTTGAGATGTACCAGCATACAGTGTACTTACGCGAGGTTATGTAACATGCTGGGACTGAAGTAAGCAAACGAAATATGCACGTCTCTCATTCCTGTTCTGCTGGAATTCATTCTTCGTACTATGTTCGCTGCGTTGGTTCCCATTCTGTTCAAAGAAATCTTCATGATGAGTGTCAGTTTTTCCTCTGCTTCCATTTCTCTACTGCCAACAAATGGACGAGTTTCCGGGTGATAGTAGGATTCACTAAGTTCCTTTTGTGTCATGTTTTCGTGATACGTTTCCGAATTGGTCTTCCGGAGGGATAGTGAAAAACAGAATAAAAAATACTGCAGCGTTAAGAACAGTGTCGTTTGACTGAGTAAGTTTGCTAGTCAAATTTACTTCGAACAATAGCTTGTACCATTTAAGTCCGTTATTAACTCACCAATTCACGTTCGATTTTTATCTGAATCAGTCAGCTTATTACCGTGCACATTTTTAGTTCGTCGAAATAGTCGTACAACGCAATATGACAATGTTCCTGGGTGTTCTTACACTTGTTTATCGTTCGAAATTACCTTTACAAATCTAGTTTCCTTTTCTGGATAGCGTTAGCAAATAGGTAGAGCAATTAGTTTTGGACTTTTTTTCACACTTATCGAACGAGAATCCGCTAGTTAGAAAATTTTCTCAGTTCGTCTTGCATAACAGGATCAAACATCAACTACTTTTTAAAACGTTTTCAGTGCCGTAAGTACATATTTCGTAATGTATTATACGAAAAGGTAAGTTTTGACTTCCTAGAGCTCTCATAAATGCCACTAACCGCTGCGGAATCTGCTGCGAGAACTTTTCCCTTATTAAACGCACATTTTCCTCTTTGATGGTGTCATTTATCTGCAATCTAAGAACTAGCTTTTCCATTCCTGATAAGTTCCAAAGTGACTACAGCGTTTTTACTGACTACTTGTTTTACAACCGTTCACCGCTTTGTTACTGAGCTAAGATTTACGTCTTTAGATAATAGATTCCTACAAAAGCAGAAAACTACGTCTCTTGAAACTGAATATTGTCCCCAAGAACGAGGTACTTTCTCCACAATTAGATTCCTTTTCTAGTGTCTTCACAAAACTTTCTTCTGTTGTTATTGAAAGGGAAGCTGACAGTTTTAGGTGGTCTGAGCCGCATTCTACAAGAAGTGACGGCACATCATCCGCAGCAGTATCGCAGGCTGTATTGTCTCTGGAATTTAAAACGAGTCAAGTTACATCTTGTTACTCGCGCTCATTTTATTTTATTTATTTTGGAGGGAGGGGAACCTTCTGTTCCGGAGAAGAATGAAGGATTCTCTATAGCTCAGGTTTCCGTGTAAGGATTGTTTGCCATTTCTATCATTTGATCACCTGTACTTTTTCTGATTTCGATTGTTGAGGATTTGTACAAAGACACAGCTAGGATGAGGTTGCATGTTTGTTAATGACTGTTCCTGATCTGTGTCTTACGAAATTGTGCTCCACAATTTTTATAATTATGTTTCTTATCTAGTCTGCCATGTCTCATGCGTTAACTAATCCTTCAATAAAAGAATAATAATTTAAGTACATATCAATAAAATTTGAGGCCAGTTAAAATATTCACTTTTTTATATTTGTGGTCAAAGGAATATATCTGAAATACTCGAACACGATTTCAAAAAAATGCATCTTCTCAACCATCAGTTGTTTATTATAATTATAACTTTGCGGGTTTCGGTTGTGAACCCTTTTCAGAAAATCTAAACGGACTAATTACTTTGATACATTGTCTGCTTCGTTATTCATGCACAACAATAAAATATTCGTAACATATCACTGCATTATAGTGAACCCGTGTCTATGAATTCAAAGAGTGTCCAACAAAAATATAGCGTCTAACCAACATTGGTTGATGCCAACCAAAGCAGTTCTTAATATGTTTGTTGGATACTCTTTGAATACGTAGACCATGGTTCACTATAATGCAGCCTGAAATTGTTTTTCAAATGTTCAAATTTTTGTGAAGCTTATGGGACTTAACTGCGGGGTCATCAGTCCCTAAACGTAAAAACGACTTATGCTACCTTATACTAACGACAGAACAAACATCCATGCCCGAAGGGGGGATTCGAACCCCCGACGTGTAACGGCCTCGCGCATCGCATCATAGCGCCCCAATGCGCTCGGCCGCTCCGCCCCGCCGACATTGTATTTACTTGTCGTCAAGACTTGATGTCAAGTGATATGTTATGAATCATTTATTGACTGACATGGACAACGTAGCAAATAATGTATCAACGTAAACACTCAGTTTAGTGTTTTGAAGATGGTTTAAAACCGGAATCGGAAAAGTTATGATTGTAATAAACAGCTGATGGTTGACGAGATGCATTTTAAAATATTTGGTCTTTTAACCCTCATCTTAGTAAAACTTTGATCGAACATGATTTTTTACTTTATTGTTAAGCAGTATTTCACTTAAATGGCAAAGGAATTAAAATTAAAGCCCAGTTATAAGTATCCATTTAGATAGTTTTGATGATACTTTTGATGACTTATTTGTTAAAGAACGAGTTCCTAGCTCCATGCTGTACTTTTTTTTATTTTTTGTCAGGATGACACCCAACTCATGACAAATTTGGAATGCAAGCACTAGTTAAGTACAACGTTTCAAGCAAATCATACAAACTGTTACTGATGAAACAATGAGCAAACATTGCTCACTTAATGGTACAATATTAGGTGCAGATTATTGTTGAGAATGATTCTTGATTCGTGTGACATTCATAATCACAGAAAATTTCTGGTAGTTGACTATTAAAAATAAGTAAATGATAATATGAACTTTTCGACAAACGTGAATGATTGGTCCTATCTTTAACCACGTGAGATACAGTGGCATTAAAATTAATTTGAGATTGATGTTTACAACAAAGTAGTGACAATGACGCCCCTACAGCCAAACAGATACATTTCGTGATGTGCACTCTCTCTCTCTCTCTCTCTCTCTCTCTCTCTCTCTCTCTCTCTGTCTGTTGCAAATCTTTCAACTTCTGCCAACTTGACTTCTTTGTTACTTGTAACGACAAACTACTACGCAACCACAAAAAATGACCCATCACGTCGTAGAATGCTGAGAACAGTGAAGTTTGGCGACCGCGCCCACGGAGAAATATTGTTGTTGTTGTTGTTGTTGTGATCTTCAGTCCGGAGACTGCTTTGATGCAGGTCTACATCCTACTCTAGCCTGTGCAAACCTCTTCATCTCTGCATCAAAACGGCAAGCCACATACATTTGAATCTGCTTATTGTATTCGTCTCTCGATCTCTCTGTGCGATTTTACCACACACACTTCCGTCCAATGCTAAACTGACGATTCCATATTGTCTTAGAATGTGTTCTACCAATCGATCCCTTCTCTTGGTCAAGATATTCCAAAAAACGTCGTTTTTCTCCAATTCCGTTTAGCACCATCCTCATTAGTCAAGCGATATACTCATATTTCAAAAGCCTCTTTAGTTTTCTGTAGTCCTCATCCTCCACGTTTCACTTCCGGGAAATACTACACTCCAGAAAAATGTCTTCACAAACGACTTCCTAACATTTTAATTAATTTTGGATGTCAACAAATTTCGCTTCTTCGTAAATGCTTTTTTCCCATAGCCATTCTGGATTTTATATCTTCTTTTTCTTCGACCATCATAAGTTAATTTGCTACCTAAATAACGAAACTCAGCTACTTCTTTTATTGTCTCGTTAGCTAATTCAATTCCTTCAGCCGGTCTTTCATACACTGCATTCCACTACCCTTGTTTGGGTATTTTCAATGTTCATCTTATAAAATTCTTTCAAGACAATGTCCATTCCGTTCATTTGCTCTTCTTGGTTTTTTACTGTCCCTAACAGAATCACAATGTCATCGCTAAACCGCAAAGTTTCTATTTCTTCACAATGAACTTTAGTTCCTTGTCCAAATTTTTCTTGGATTCCATCACAGCTTGGTCAACGTACAGATTAAATAACACTGGCGAAAGATTACAACCCTGTCTTACTCCCTTCCAAATAACTGCGTCCGTTTTATTCCCTGCGACGTTTAAAATTGCTCTTTGGTTTTTGTACAAGTTGTATATAACTTCTCGTTCCCTATATTTTACTCCTGCTACCTTTAAATTTGAACCAGTTAATTCCAGTAAACATTATCAAAATCATTTTATAAAAACACAAACTAAATCGTAGTTTTGCGTTTCCTTGCCTATCGCCTCGCGTGTTCCTACATTTGACGTAAATCCAAATTTTCCCATAGGTCCCATCATTCTTTCTTTGACTGTAAATATTTTGAGTTAATATCTTGCAACCATGACTTATTACACCGATAGTTCCGTAATTTTCATACTTTTCTGCATGTTGGTGAGTGGAGGTTATTTATTCTCAGTGCCGGCAATTTACTGACGCATCAAAAGTGAGCTGTTCGTTCTCTGCGCCGTACCAATCAGTTTGATTGGATCAGAGAGTGCTGTAGAAATGCTGTTCAATACAAGGGGGTCAGAATACAGGGACACGCCCTTGCGCTGAAAAAGTGAAGCCTGCCTCCGCCATATTGCTGTCTCTTGGAGACGTGTTCGTACTGTAGAGCTGATGTTTCAGGTCACTTAAAACAGGTAGAAAACGTCCGGCGGTTTTGCCGTGATGTAAAACGTGTTAAAAGAGTACAAATTAGCCGTTGACAATTACGTTTTCAAGTATATTATGATGAGTATTTATTATTACTAGTATTGTCTCTGGTCGAAAATCGACCAATTGTGCTTACAATGGTCAGTGGGGGTAAAATTTTACGTATCATGTCGGCGGCCTCGCGTAATTATGTTGGCAACATCAAAAACACGATAGAAAATCTTTGCCCATTTCTTCGAACCACATAGAATGACTCGATTAGTGTATCGTACAGACCATGAAATAAACAAATAATGCTGTTCCTGCTTTATGGTTGACAAGTTCTTGTATGTACCCTCGTGCGCTCAGTAAAAATAATAACCCTCGTAAAGCGAATATTCCATGAGAAAACATCAGCGTTGTCAAGCGATTGTCTAAAATGAAGACTCACGGGATTCTCACTATTCAGCATCTGTTGCCAACATTATCATAGGAGGTCGCTGGGATACGTGATAAAATTTAACAGGTACTAACTAGGAGGTATGAAACGGTATCTTTTAGGTGTTAAGGAAAATGCCTGACACAATAACAACAAATAAAAACGGAAGTATATACTTCTCTTGCCATTTTCGAAATATATAACTTTCATTAGCCTAATATTTGAAATGGAACTACAATTTCGGTGTTCGTACATTTATACAACGCCAATAATTAATGTTATTTCGATACTGAGATATTCAGAATTCCAGAGCTGACAACATGTCGACTTCGCACTTCCACCCGTGCACCGTTAGATGCCTCTCCCGGCGCATCATCCTTTATATCGGCATCCATATGAAAACATCCATTTCCTTTAATCACTCTTAATCACTGCGAAAATGAAGCATTTGAACGGCACAAGAAAGTGAGTTGGGAGCACTCCATATTTCGATATTCACTTATTTTAATACTGCAGATGCGCTGCATTAAAGCGTCTTTGGTCGAGGCGAATAGCCAATCAGTGAGCTGATTGTTGGAGAATGTAGAACTTGATCAAGCTGTAGAGAGGAAAATTTCTACTTCCTTTAACCACTTTTAATGGCTAAATGCACACATAATATTTATATTCGCGAAATCTACTACAAACAATCCTTCGGATTATGTAACTTTCATTGGCCTTCTTGTACCACAATTTTCGTGTTAGCGTGTTTATATAATGATTTATTCAAGAAAGTATATTGTTTGTAACTACAAACATTGCACTGATTGTCCGTTCAATGCATTAACAGTAAGAGGGCCGACTTAAAGCATAGTTTTAACGGAGAAATAGTATTCGACAACACACCATGTTGGCGGACAGGCTTCAACTGACGTATGTGCTTGGCATAGATAACGTCATCTCCCTTTATTTTAACCTCTTTGGTTCAATAAATGTGGTACCATTTCGTCCTGTAATTAAATAACAAAATTGCTACATAGTGATAAATAGCATAATCATGTTGGCAGTACGAATTCCGCTTGGTAACTATAGGGAACCATCGGAGGCTTGCTCCATACTTCGTGGCTGCGCTTTATATCAAATGAATGCGATTGAAACGGCCGTTGTGTCGTCTCAGAACACTTTGCTATGGAAATTACTCTTCTTTTCCGTTAATTGAGGCAGTTGTTCGTAGTTTATATAATAACCTATCATCGACTAATATGAAGCGTTTTCTGTCACAACTGCAGAAGTCACGTTAAGTATTTCAACAAGCTATCGTAAGACGACTGCTAACATCTCTTGTATGGTAATATCCAGAAATCATGCCGTGAACCTGCGTGGAGAATAATTACTATACTATCGTTACTGGTAGGTGCCGACAGTATCACCTGTTTAACAATTGGTCCGTAAGTTATTTCTGTTAGTCAAGATTTCTTCTACACATAAAATGTTATGGATGTTTTTTGGCCTATTGTGCCGAGATATCGACAAGGCCAAGCGACTATTGCGGCTTTTTCCATTAATACATTGCGGTAGACTATTATACTATTTTTAAAATGTAAACATGTAACAATCCGTCTTGCCGAATGTTCCAAGTATTTATTAATTGCGTGTGTTGGTTGTTACTGGTTTAATGATCACTTACGTAATGCATAGGTTAAATAATGCGAAGTGTGAAGTCGTCCACACGAGTACGAAAAGAAATCCGTTAAACTTTGTTTACAAGATAAATCAATCAAACGTGAAAGCAGTAAACTCCACAAAATATTTAGGAATTACTATTACTTCAGACTTCAACACGTAGATAATGTCATGGGAAAGGCGAAACAGAGACTG
Source organism: Locusta migratoria (assembly GCA_026315105.1). Lineage (NCBI taxonomy): Eukaryota > Metazoa > Arthropoda > Insecta > Orthoptera > Acrididae > Locusta > Locusta migratoria. Next base: position 271,133,838 of record CM048744.1, on the reverse strand, counting down.
CGTTTTATTGGCAGAACCCTTAAAAGATGCAACAGAACTACTAAAGAGAGAGCATACTCCCAGTGTGGGATCCTTATCAGGTGGATTTGACGGAGGACATCGAAAGAGTTCAAAGAAGGGCAGCTCGTTTTGTATTGTCAAGATATAGAGGAGACAGCGTCACGGAAATGATACAGGACCTAAGATGGGAATAATTACAACAACGGCGCTTATCGCTGCGGCGTGGTCTACTTAGGAAACTCCAATCACCAACATTCTCCTCCGAATGCGAAAATATATTGTTGACTCCCACTTACATAGGTAGAAAAGATTATCAGTATAAAATACGAGAAATCAGATCTCGAACGGAGATATTCAGTTGTTCTTTCTTCCCGCGCGCTATTCGAGAGTGGGAGATGAATAGTATAATGGTGGTTCGATGAACCCTCTGCCAGGCACTTAAATGCGATTTGCAGAGTATCCCATGTAGATGTAGATATTATTAGAGATAAAAAAAATGAGACATCATCAACTAGAAGCAGTGATGGTAGAAGCTTGTAGCAGCCACAGCGCAAAAAAGCACACACCCTTGTGGATAGCGGCGCTCTTAATCAGCTAAGTGCATGGCTGCCCGAATGCACGGTCGACGGCTCTCGACCTGCCAAAGATGTCCACGGCTTACCGATCGATCGATCAGCTCCCCAAGCGTTACTAACGAGAGCCGATATAACAGTGTTCGCAAATATTTTTTTTTGCTACCCCTGTTCACTGGATACAGTGTAAAACTCAGTCTTAAACGTAGCCGCCATCTTGCATCCCATACGGTAGAATAATGAAGGAGATTGAACGAAAACTATAACAGACACAAAAAAACTCAACATTTATTTGCGTTTTTTAAAGTACATATACGGGATATGTCCACAAAGTAAGTTCCGTTTGGTTATATAAACCAAACGTGACCATATACAAAAAAATTATTTATTGTATAAAAATCTGCAACTGTTCAACTATTTTTCCACATAACTTCCGAAATTTTGTAGACGCTTGTCATAGTGTGGGACAAGCTTTTGTGTGCCTTCTTCATAGAAGGTTGCCTCCTGTGTATTCAACCATGCGGCAAACATGTTCTTTCAGCTCATCATCGTTGAAGTGTTGACCACCAAGGACAGATTTTAGGTGTAAGAGGAGATGATACGAGTCTTCTTCCTTTCACGTTGCCACCCGACCTCACAAGGCGAATGTGACCAAACAACTCTTACGGGAATTTCACTGGGTCGTATTTGATCGTACTCAGTACAGTCTCGCTCCTAGCGACTTTCTTCTTACACCTAAAACCTGTCCATGGTGGCCGGCCGCGGTGGCCGAGGAGACTGAGGCGCTCCAGTCACGGTCTGCACGGCCACTACGGTCGGGGGTTCGAATCCCCCCTCGGGCATGGATATTTGTGCCGTCCTAGTTCGTAAGTAGTTCATAAGTAGTTTGTAAGTTTAGGGACTGATGACCCCGCAGTTAAGTCCCTTAAGCTTAACAAACATTTGAACATTTTTGTCCATGGTGGTCAACACTTCAGCGATGATGACGAGCTGAAATAACATGTTACCATATGGTTGAATACACAGGTGGCAACCTTCTACGAAGAAGGCATACAAAGACTTCTGCCACGCTATGACAAATGCCTACAAAATTTCGGAAGCTTTGTAGAAAAGTAGTTGAATAGTTGTATATTTTTGTACAATAAATATTTTTCCTCTATCTGTACACGTTTGTTTTATATAACCAAACGGAACTTACTTTGTGGACATACCTCGTAATTCAGATATAGATATGTTTCTTTAAATTCGAATTTAGACTGGAGAAAAATACCTAACTAATTTGTTGCGTCAAACCCACTTCTTGGGGTTTCCAGTAGAGGTACAATTTTCGTGCACTATCTGGACGTTTGCTTGAAAAAGCCCTGCAGAAAAGACTATTAAAAAGAAAAGTTATCAGAAGAGGATGGACGGGTACCTCAGGAGGCGATGTCGCCGACAATGAAGGCAAGCCACTGGAGGATGGGATGTTGATGGGAACAGACAGCCTACGAGGGCTTTGTCGGGACAATAAGAAATAACCTCACTGTCGTGGATAACATGAAGATCAGAGTTTGGGTTATTTGGTTTAATTACTTGTAACGCTCAGGAAGCAGATACTGTGTATAATCAATAAAAAATGAGACAGAGGCTTCAATGCAGAATTTACAAGAACAACAAAAATGATATACAAGAAAGTAGAGCAAGAGCTACGAAGGTTGGTGAATAACATACGAATCACGGATGTAGGGATAACTGTTATAAAACTAATAGCAGAGTTCATCATTTACTGTGAATATGTCTGCATTAAGTTGTGTGTAATACTTTGTGTAAATTGACCTTCACACATTTCGTATTATAAAGAACAAAAACAAGAAGCGAACGAAAGATATCAGATATTTTTTGTTTGTCCCACAGCTACCAAAAATGCACGTGAATTAGTATACAGATTTTCTCTAAGGGTATTTGTGTAGTTTTCGCAGGAAGAGGACTGCATCAAACATAACGTAAGAGTCATATCTCAATAATTACACTAAAAGAGAAAAGGAATAGGGAACAGAAGAGGAAGGCTATTCACAACCTAGGCCATGAGTATTCAGGATTGTGGAAGTCAGAGATACTCTACACTAGTACTACGCAATGCCCAGGAGGATATATAACAAAAGAGGATATCGTAAACAGTAAAGAGAAGAGAACTGAACTGAATTATATTAAATGGGGGTGGGGGGTGGGGGAGGGGGTTTATCTAAAAAGTTTTTGATTAACAGGGAAAGCTACAGAGAAACACACACACACACACACACACACACACACACAAACACAAACATATACGCATACACATAAGTACAGATACTCAGATTGAGAGGAAGGGAACGAAGGTATGAGACATGAGTAACGAATGAGTTGGAGGAGGGGGAGACGTTAGCGTAGGTTTAGGCCAGGAGGGTGGCGTGAGTATATGTTGGAGGGCAAGTTCCCATCTCAGCTCTGACGGACTGGTGTTTGGTGGTTGTATCCAAAAGGGATGTGCGGTGAAACACGTGCCAAGGTCCCTGGAAACATGCTAGAGTGCATGCTCTGCCACAGGATATTGCGTGGCCACCATGCGAACAGTCAGTCTGTGACCATGCATTGAGCTATTTTTTTGGTGGTCATACCAACATTAAGGGCTGCACATTGGACACATGTTAGTTGGTAAATAACATGAGTTGTTTCACATGTGGCCCTAGCTTCACTGGGGTAGGTTTTTCCTGTGGTGTGTCTAGAGTACGTGGTTATAGGAGGATGCATTGGACAGGTTTTGCAGTGGAATCGGTTACACGGATAAGAGCTATTGGGTAGGGCGGGTGGTTTGGGATATTGTAAGGATTAACGAGGATGTTGCGGAGGTTGGGAAGACACTCGGAGCCGGCCGCGGTGGCCGAGGAGACTGAGGCGCTCCAGGCACGGTCTGCACGGCCACTACGGTCGGGGGTTCGAATCCCCCCTCGGGCATGGATATTTGTGCCGTCTTTAGTATAAGATAGTTCATAAGTAGTTTGTAAGTTTAGGGACTGATGACCCCGTAGTTAAGTCCCATAAGCTCAACAAACATTTGAACATTTTGAAGACACCCGGAAGGCTACTCTGGATGGTGTAGGAAGAACACTTTGGAGTGATGATCTCATTTCAGGTCATGACTTGAGAAAGTCATAGCCCTGACTGAGCAATTTGTTGAGGCTTCCATGCCGGGATGGTACTGGATGACTAACTCCTCGCTCAAATTTCAGTTTTGTAGAGGGTATATCTAGTAAAGTTGTAAGTGTGAGAGAGAAAAACGGGCCTCAAAAATATAGTCAGCAGAAGAAGGAGCAAATATGTTTCAGTATGAGTCTAATTCAACATTTTGTAGCTCCAATCAGACTGAAAAAATTTCAGCCTCAAAAATTTTCATGACTCTAAACTACGCAGAGGAAACAACAAATATACGGAACTCTGTACTTCTGAAACAAACACTTCATGTGAATAGAGGCTACTTTACTAATTTATTAAATTTTATTGTTTGTTTTTTAACCTGTATCAAGAAAATAAGAAATTAAGATAAATAATTTTCAATGGTAAAAATTGTATTTTAATTATTGGTTCTGTTCTTGGTTCTTCTACACTGCTGGCCATTAAAATTGCTACACCATGAAGAAGATGTGCTACAGACGCGAAATTTAACCGATGGGAAGAAGATACTGTGACATTCAAACGATTAGCTTTTCAGAGCATTCTCACAAGGTTGGCGCCGGTGGCGACACCTACAACGTGCTGTCATAAGTTTCCAACCGATTTCTCATACACAGACAGGAGTTGACCGGCACGTTGCCTGGTGAACCGTTGTTGCGATGCCTCGTGTAAGGAGGAGAAATGCGTACAATCAAATTTCCGACTTTGATAAAGGTCGGATAGTAGCCTATCGCCATTGCGGTTTATCGTATCGCGACATTGCTGCTCCCGTTGGTCGCGATCCAATGACTGTTGGCAGAATATGGAATCGGTGGGTTCAGGAGGGCAATACGGAATGACGTGCTGGTTCGAAACGGCCTCGTATCACTAGCAGTCGAGATGACAGGCATCTTATCCGCACGTCTGTAACGGATCATGCAACAACGTATGGATTCCTGAGTCAACAGATGGGGACGTTTGCAACACAACAGCCATCTGCACAAACAGTTCGACGACGTTTGCAGCAGCATGGACTGTCAGCTCGGAGACCATGGCTGCGGTTACCCTTAACGCTGTATCACAGACAGGAGCGCCTGCCATGGCGTAAGTGACGCATCTGGGTGCACGAAAGGCAAAACGTCATTTTTTTTTTCGGATGAATCCAGGTTCTGTTTACAGCATCATGATGATCGCATCCGTGTTTGACGACATCGCGGTGAACGCACATTGGAAGCGTGTATTCGTCATCGCCATATTAGCGTATCACCCGGCGTGATGGTATGTGGGTGGCATTGGTTACACGTCTCGGTCACCTCTTGTTCGCATCGACGGCACTTTGAACAGTGGCCGTTACATTTTACGACCCGTGGCTCTATCCTTCCTTCGATCCCTGCGAAACCCTACATTTCAGCAGGAACATTCACGACCGCATGTTGCAGGTCCTGTAGGGGCCTTTCTGGATACGGAAAATGTTCGACTGCTGTCCTGGCAGCACATCTAAGCTATGTTTGACTCAATGTCCAGGCGTAATAAGACCGTTATTACAGCCAGAGGTTGTTATGGGTACTGATTTTTCAGGATCTATGCATCCAAATTGCGTGAAAATGTAATCACATGTCACTTCTAGTATAATATATTTGTCCAATGAATACCCGTTTATCATCTGCATTTCTTCTTAGTGCAGCAATTTTAATGGTCAGTAGTGTATTAATTGATAAGTGCATATTCTGAATACAAATATGTCATTTCCAGTGTATGAAGTGGTGGTCGGTCGGCCGAGAATAGTCCTTCTATGGTCAGAACGCGGAACTTCACTTTTCGTTACCATGAACGTTCCTCCATAATACATTTTATAAACTCTGAGTTACTGCTTTAACGCTTAGAGGTTTCATTTTAGCCCCAGATTCATCTCTGAATGGGCAAATTATTATTGTTATTTAATTCAGCGGGATTGTTTTTAGGAAATATAATTCTAAGTTACTCGTGGCACTACTAACTGTTACATTCTAGTGATAATTATTCTTAGTTCTCTCAGTATTAGGTGGCTTAATACTTAGCCACTGTTCACTAATAGTGGCGGTGGCCGAGGAGACTGAGGCGCTCCGGTCACGGTCTGCACGGCCACTACGGTCGGGGGTTCAAATCCCCCCTCGGACGTGGATATTTGTGCCGTACTAGTTCGTAAGTAGTTCACAAGTAGTTTGTAAGTTTAGGGACTGATGACCCCGTAGTTAAGTCCCATAGACTATACAAACATTTGAACATTTGAAACTAATAGTGGCACTAAATAAGGGGCAAAATATATGGACACCGTTTCTCTGAACTTGTCGTTACTCATATTGGTTTATTTATTCAGTATAAAGAAGAACACACTGCTTAAACAATACAATCAGTATTTGAAAAGTCTCTCAACACCACAATGAATAAGCCACAAAACATGAAAAATAACCAAGCAAACGTACCGTCAAACAACTGCCAACGCAATTGGATTGCGTATATTCGATCGAATTATAACACAGTTTATGTCTCTATCCTTCCATTTACAGGCCGATACCTTTCCTGCTGCAACAAAATCTGCCCCATTTTTAGGTCACCGTATTTGCATAAAATATCATTAAGATAAAATTTTCTGTTTGTCAGCTTACTTCCATATGCAAACAGCCAACGTGAAAGGTGATTTTGAAACCATGGTATAATTGAAAACTCACTTGTCAACCAAAAGCGGCTAGAGAACGATCCTTTACATTATTGTGAACGATAAAGTTCACATATAATGGGTACTTGTAGTGATATTCGACCATAGTGGAAGTGTCCAAATACCTACCCATAGTTCGTTAGTCACAGAACCATATCGAGTACTGTGAGCGTTAAAGGGTATTTCTTAGCCAGCACATCACCACCACCTACCTTATCACCTATACAAAATCAAGCTAGGTGATATCAAAGAGTTCTGGTAATAAATGACTGCGATTCAGAAACAGATATGGCGCATGTAGCATAAGCGATCGTGCTATTCGTGTATAGGGAAGGCGCGGAATCTATCTGAGTTTGACCTAGGACAGATTGTAATGGCCCGAAGACTCGGCTGAAGCATTCAAAAAAATGTTCAAATGTTTGTAAAGCCTATGGGACTTAACTACGGGGTCATCAGTCCCTAAACTTACAAACTACTTATGAACTAGGACGGCACAAATATCCATGCCCGAGGGGGGATTCGAACCCCCCGACCGTAGTGGCCGTGCAGACCGTGACTGAAGCGCCTCAGTCCCCTCGGCCAACGCAACCGGCGGCTGAAGCATTTGTGGAACTGTACGACTGGTGGTTGAGAGGACAGCCGGCATTACAGATATCGTACGTCGTATGATCGGCAGGTTAGTAAAACGTCACAGGTAGTGAACAGTGGTGGAACTAAAATCAGACTCTGTGTCTGAATACACACTGCAGCAAACACTCCTAAAGGTGGGCCTCCACAGGTTACAAACCATACATGTGGCAATGGAATAAAATTCACTGGTGGTGCTAAACGTAAATGCAAACAAATTTAATGTGTTTCGACAAATGAAACGTCGAAACAATGTGAATACGTTAGATGGAAACTATTTTAAAGATAATTCAGTTTGCTAGAAATACAAACTTTTTAAATGCGTTTACCGAGCAGTCGCTACCCATTAATTGCAGGCGATCAATCGTATTAAAACATGTCGCAGTACAGGCAGATAGCAGCAGATTCTCCCTTGCCCTATTCCAGTTCTGGAAATGAAGTTATTTTTGGCTCTCCTCCTCGTCGTATTTATAGATGGGGTGGGAGAAATAAGTAGTAAATGTAATATTGACTTGTCGCGTTACAATGAAATTTACGTCAGTGACGCTCTGTAGCTTGTAAATATATGTTTCGGAAGAAAAAAAGGGAAAAAATCATCTTGAAGGACTAGAGATAGGGAGTTCATATTCACAGGACATGTACATTAGTTTGTTTAGCAGACGTGATTAGCAATTAGCATTTTAATGAAATCGGACTGGTGGTTACAGGTCACCATAGATATCCAAATGTTCAAATGTTTGTGAAGCTTATTGGACTTAATTGCGGGGTCATCAGTCCCTAAACTTACAAACTACTTATGATCTACCTTATACTAAAGACAGCACAAACATCCATGCCCGAGGGGGCGATTCGAACCCCCGACGGGGAGTGGCCTCGCGCACAGCAGCATAGCGCCTCAATGCGCTCGGCCGCTCCGCCATAGATATCCCGTCGCATCAACACCTACTTGTAAAAAGTGCCTGCCACTCGTTGTAGCTGTGCCACGGAGACAATTGTACGGATCGTACCGTCAAATCAGTTAGTTTGGAAGAGCGCGCGTTACTGACACGTGAGAATGTAAATGCATCCTTGGCAAACAGGCTCCAAGGGGTGGGTGCACGATGGTTCACAGAAATCCGGTTCGGTGGTACCACTCAGGCCATTCCCCGAGAAGATGGTGACCTCAACCGAATGGAGTTGCAGAATATATCCGACTAGGAAACAATATGGGTATTGGATTTTAGTATTTTTTTATATTTATGGTACGTGGAGTTCAGAACTCTAATAACAACCAGCCAAAGCCATTCGATACAGCTGTCAAAAATTGTCAAGAAAATCGACTTTAAAGTTTTGCAACTGTATGAAAGTAATGGTAATTTTTACGAAAAGTGCACGTTTCTTTATTCGTAATTTTCTATGTTTTATAAAAGGTGCTCATAATGAAGGTTTCAATTGAAAAAAAAAGTAAATTACATTGTTTACAGTTTTGACTTTACTAATAGTTGACGACGGTATTCTTCGACCATTTAGTTTCTGAAGAGCTACGAAGCTGTTTTTGGAAAGTCATCTCCATAGGTACTAATGGCTTTGCAAGCACCTAATCTACTCAGTCATCGTTTTACGTGACCAGATTTTCAGCTCTTCAACATACACATAAACAAAAGCTGACACAACACGTGGAATTAGAAGAAAAAAAAAAGAAGGAAGCTTAGGGTTTAACGTCCTGTCGACAGCGTGGTCATTAGAGACTAAGCTTAAGCTCGGAATTTTTGGGAAGGACGTCGGAGGAAATCGGCCGTGCCCTTTTGAAAGGAACCATCTCGTCATCTTCCTGGAGTGATTTAGTGAAATCACGGAAAACCTAAATTTGGGTGGTCGGAGGTGGATTTCAACCACCATCATTCCGAATGCGAGTCCAGTGTCTTACCACTGCGCCACCTCGTTCAGTCGCGTGGAATTAGAGATGCCAAAGGGTTTTATACTACTGAATTCATTTTATTGAAAGGAAGGAAGGAAGCTTAGCGTTTAACGTCCCGTCGACAAGACAAGAGCCGAGATCACTCTTTATTTTGTATTTTTTTATTAAGATTACCAGTTTCTGCAGTTTAACTGCCATATTCAGATCTTAGATTTAATTAAGAATGAAATCTAAGCTCCGAAGATGTCAGTTTAACTGCCGAAACAGATAACCTTAATAAAAATACAAATTAAAAAACCATCTTGCCTCTTGTCTTCAATGAATTGATTAATGACAAACCTTTACAACTGAATTCGAAAACGAAAAAAAAAATCTTAGTTCCAGTGGGATGCGAACCACCGACCCCCACGGTTGTATGGCCAAAACGGTACCACCTGACCTACACCTGCTAGATGCTGGAACTGTTTTAATTATTGGAACTTACGTGAACTTTGCAAAACTTCTAAGTCGATTTTCTCGAGTATTTTTGAGAGTTACGTCGTATGGCTTTGACTGATTGTTATTTAAGTTCTACACTTCTACACTTCTCCTGGGTACCTTTGACTAGTGTTCAGAAAGATGATGGACGGCAGTGGTGTATGGAACGACATCTTTGAAGACAGGCCTGGCTTTAGGTGGTGTTTTCGGACGAATTTGTGTTTGGTTCACCGAAGGCACGTGGAGCGGTATCCAAGTGACTGCATTCGTACAGGACATGCACCACCAACTCAAGGCCGTTTGTTGTAGGACGCTTCTGGGTTTCTACCACAAATCACAGTTGGTGCGTACCCATGACCAGTCTGACCTATGTGAATGAAATTCATTGACCCGTAGTTATACCCTTCCTGAATGACGCTATTTTTCACTCAGACGAAGGACGATCGCATTTTGCTGCACGAAAAGGTATCTACTTGGTGCCACAGGATGTCAACTTTTCACTCTTTGTTTTAGTACGAGGTTGGAACTAAAATATTTGCAACTATTTATTCAAATGTTCAAAGGTTCAAATGTTTGTGTAGCTTATGGGACTTAACTACGGGGTCATAAGTCCCTAAACTTACAAACTTCTTATGAACTAGCTAACACTAAGGACGACACAAATATCCATGCCCGAGGGGTATTCGAACCCCCGACCGTAGTGGCCGTGCAGACCGTGACTGACGCACCGCAGTCCCCTCGGGCACCGCGGCCGGCCAACTATTCATTCACAACCGATACAAAAGCATTACATGCTTGCACCTGTTACTGTCATTCAAAGTAGTCGCTAGCGTTGTGTAGAACCCGTTGCCAGCGGCTAGGAAGGAGTCGAGGCCAACGAGAGAGACAGGCCTCGGCGCGCACGTCATGCGACGTAAGCAAGGCAGTCCTGAGCCGACGCGATCGCCAGCTGATTGGCCGGCCTCTGGGGCACAGCCCACTGCCTCAGAGCGGCCAGCCACTCTCCTAGCGATCACGCCGGCTCAGGACTGCCTTGCTTACGTCACAAGACGTGCGCGCCGCGGCCTTGGCACCTAGATGTAGACGGGCATGCGCATCAATTTCTGCTATAGCAGCTCCCGCCGCCATTTTGTTTCCAGGCGGTGATAGCGTGAGCATGTGAAAGGTGGAGTTTTTCTGCTGTTACTGCTTTCAAACGTCGCTTGTTTCATTTCTAATACACACAGCAAAAAGAAAATATATATTTGTTCAAAAATTAATCTCGTCGTAATAAGTTATTGTAATAAGGTTTGACAAATCGTTAAATATGTTTTATGCTATTTTTCCACATGGGTGTGTATTGTGAGCAACTCTTTCGCTTTCGACAGTTCACTTTTATGGGATAACATATGCACTACCAAAGCTGCGCTAACATCCAATAAATCTTAGTTTTCGAATGCCATAAATTTGATCCAGAATAGGCCTACATTCTCAGGTTGCTACTTTTTTACGACGTATTTTTCAGAATTCATATAAAATACTTTTTCAATGCACAAAATGTATCACCATGTTAAACTAGGATGCAGTAAAAGATTTATATATACGGGATATTTTAATTTCTCATTTAACAATTTACTTTCTCATTGGTCACTTTTACTTACGGCCTCGGCGGCGTAGTGTACTGATGTTGGCAACGACCTTTGAATGCTCTTTGAAAACTCGAACAGGTAGAATGAGAGAAATAATTTTCCATGTTTACCATCTTCTTGTATGTACACTTGTCCGGTCAGTAAATTAATTATCCTCTTAAAGCGAACATTCTGTTGCCAACATTAGCAAATTACGCCGCCGATGCTGTAACTAAAATTTACATCGCAGTAGCTTCAAACATCGTTACGGGACGTATGAGCCATTATAACTAATAGAAAACAGTGTGCATCATTTAAAAGTAATTAGTATTGTTATTGTCTAAATGTTACTACTGTATTAGTGCGTAGCGTCGAATCCTTCGCTGAAAAAAAAATTACAAGTGTCAAGACCGTCGTTTACATCGTGTAGAAATTGTGCGTAACTACAAATAAGTCAACCCACCTCGCATAGTTTTGAAGACCTTGTTGATATCCATCTATCACGACGAAAATGTACTAACCATATTTTACGCCCTTCAGGATTCATTGGAAACGAATCCATTTTCTGAACGATTAGAACAATTCGGAGCTGCACAACCGACTATGCTGAAAGCGTACTGACTGTCCTATTCTACAATAGCGTTTCGAAGCGAAGGAACAAAAATGGCGGATGCGCATGCCCGTCTATATCCAGATGCCCTAGGCGCGGCCTGTCTCTCTCGTTGGCCTCGGGAAGCAGTAATATACCGCCAGCGGAGCGCGTTCTGTGCGAATGGAGCGGTCTACTGCTCGTCGAATCTCTGGAACAGTTCTGAGGCGAATGTGACGAAGAGGTTCCTTCATCTTCGGAATCAAATCAAAGTCACTGGGACTTGAGTACGGGGAGTAAGGTAGCTAGTACAGTACTTCCCAGAACCATCGACCGAACAGACGACCCACAGCTTGGGCTGTATGCGTCCGCGCATTGTCGTGCAAAGTGATGAGTGGGCTGCGCAGAAAGTGTTGCCGCGTCTTTCGTAAAGCTGGTCGCGCGTGATGCTCAAAAAACGAAACGTAATACTGTGCATTGACGGTCTGTCGTGGAGGAACGTAGTGCGTTAGGACGACGACATCACAGTCATACACGAGATTTCCACCGTTCTGTACAGCAATACTGATTCCCCACACGTCTCTTGAAGAGATTGTTGAAACTTTCGTGTTGTACGGCCTCTGGCACATTCTCTCTTGTTCCCGTCTCGAAAGCATAACGACACCGTTACGTTAGACTGCTGGCTCACAAGTGACTGTGTTTCCCTCGATTGCGCGCACGCCGGTGACGTGGGACGGTAGAGTCCATTTGCTCGGAGATAAAGAAGGTATGTCAACAAGGTGTGCTATCAGCGACAATAGTAGATTCCATTGCATAGTATCTCCACTTGAGACGAATGATGAAAATTAGATGGGTAGATCACGTAACAAGTGAGGAGATGCTTAACCGAATTGAGGAGAAAAGAAGTTTCTGGCATATCCTGACTAAGAGAAGGAATATATTGGTGGGACACATTCTGAGACATCAAGTAATCGTCAACTTAGTATTAGAAGGAGGTATGTGGGATAAAATCGTAGAGGGAGATCGAGGGACGAATACAGTAGGCAAAAGGATGTAGGTTGCCGAACGTATTCTCAGATGAAGAGAATTGCACAGGACAGGGCAGCGTGGAGAGCTGCATCAAACCAGTCTGCGGACTGAAGACCACAACAACAACAACAGTGTCTCCACAGAAGTTATGCCACTATTTAAGCCCCAAACCTCGTATATAGAAGGTTTATGTGAATAAATGTTCAAAGATTGGACCAAGATGCTACGAAAAGATGATTTAAGCTTTTGGAGTGGGGTCCTGCAGACGAATGATTGGATGGGTAGATCACTTTCCTGATGACGAGGTGCTTAACATATTGGGGAGAAAAGGAGATGTTGGAGAGACACATTCTGAGACATCAATGAATCGTCAAATTAGCAGTAGAAGGAAGAGTGTGGGATGCCCGCGCCCCAACACACACACACACACACACACACACAAGCCAGATTGAGGACTCTAACCTAGGGCGGGAACAGCCGTAGCATGACGCTTTCGACCATCACGCGGTTACAAGTGATAAAAAAAAGTCCCACATGTGAATATCGTGGAATGATGTGCCGGAATCCGCCTCCGTAGCTCAGCGGTAGCGTCGCTGACTACCACGCAGGAAGCCCGGGTTCGATTTCCGGAAGGGGACTGGGTGTTGTTTGTTGTCCTAATCATCATCATCTCATCATCATTGGCACGTAAGTCGTCCACGCGGCGTCAAATAAAAAGACTTACACTAAGGCGGCCGAACAATCTCGCAAGGGATCTCCCGGCCAAGAAAGCCGTACGCTTATTTCCACTTCCATGTGCCGGAACTTATCACTGCGTGAGGGCTAAAGATGGAATGTTTGGAATACCGAAACTGCTTGCTTTATAAGATTCATACCATGAGATGGATAAGATCAGATTTTTTAAAAATACTTGTGTTCTCTTATATGTATTATGTTCACAAAAGAGAAAGGGCTAACCATTTAACTAGAAAACCAAGGCCCCCGATAAAGACGTCTTATACACAGATGCATCACATGACACACGTATGAAACGAGTTGTATCAGCCAGCTTTTATAAGATAGTAGAAAGAAAAACTCCCGTCGTAGTGTATTCGTAATTGTGGCACAATTTATGTATCCCACGCTCGCATCGCTGACAGAGTGTACAATGAGTGTTTGCCCTGTCAACAGAAACAGCGGTCAATGCCCGGAGGAAATGAGTGGCGGGCATGATGTGTTTACAACTGCGCTGTTCCCTATCGTCGATGGCCTCTCATAAGCTGAAAAAGGCGGGAACAGTGTTTGCACGCTGCGTTGGTCAATTTCGGCGTAATCTGCCGCGCCATGGAGTGTATGGCACCGAGGCAGCGATGTACTGCGGAGTGCATTGATAGATGGCTTATTAATACGTACGATCTCATAAGTACGTAAGAGCAAGACAATTGCCGTACTAGAATAATACACACATAAAAAGTTTGCATGGCCTTGGTTCCAACGTTTCCTGGATACTGACGTTAAATGTGTGCGGATTAGATTAGATTAACACTTATACAAGTATTAATCTGTATGGAACTAATTGTTCTTTGGGGAGATCTGAATCAATTTATACAAGTTTCCAGCGAAGTTCGCGTTATATATTTATGTATGACCGGTTTCGACGTTCACAGACGTCATCTTCTGATCTCCAAAACTTTACAATGTCATATCTTATATGGCTCTATCTATATCCTTTCATTACATTTGTTATGAAAGGATATACATAGAACCATATAAGATATGACACTGTAAATAGTTGCAGATCAGAAGATGACGTATGTGAACGTCGAAACCGGTCATACATAAATAAATAACGCGAACATCGCTGGAAACTTGTATAATAAATTGATTCAGATCTCCCCAAAGAACAATGAGTTCCATACACATTAATACTTGTTCCATAGATCATATGATGTAGAACGTGTCAGTTTTGTAAATATTGTCTGTACATGACATCAATATCTTAAGGATTTTGTATTTACATTTTTTTATTTATTTGAATTATTTTATTTTAATATTTTTTAACTTTTATCTAAAATTTCACCTACATTGTAGAAGAAGTTGCCATTCAGAAATTCCTGTAATTTCTTTTTAAATACTAGTTTGCTACCTGTCCGACTTTTGATGCTACTTGGTAAGTGACCGAAGACTTTTATGGCAACATAATTCCCTCCTTTCTGTGCCAAAGTTAAATTTAACCTTGAATAGTGAATATCACCCTTTCTCCTAGTGTTGTAGCTATGCACACTGCTATTACTTTTGAATTGGGTTGTATTGTTAATAAAAAATTTCACGAGTGAATATAGCGAAGCTACAGTGAAGACCGCTTGATCCCTAAATAATTGGCTGCAGGATGCTCTTGGGTGGGCTCCAGCAATTATTCTGATTACACACTTTTGTGCAATGAATACCTTTTTACTCAATGTTGAATTGCCCCAGAATATGATCCCATATGAAAGCAGTGGATGAAAATAGCCATAGTAAGCTAATTTACCGAGATGTACATCACCAAATTTAGCAGTGACCCTGATAGCATAAGTAGCTGAACTCAAACGTTTCAGGAGACCTTCAATGTGTTTCTTCCAACTGAATCCCTTGTCAATGCAAACACCAAAAACTGTTGAATATTTACCTTAGTTACAGATTTATGTTGATAGTCTAAATCTATTAATGGTGTGATGCCATTTACTGTATGAAACTATATACAACTGACAAGTTTAATGAGAGTCCATTTGTAGAGAACCACTTAATAACTTTGTGAAAGATATCGTTTAAAATTTCATCAATTAATCCCTGTTTGTCAGGTGTGATAGCTATTATTGTATCATCAGCAAAAAGAACTAGCTTAGCATCTTCATGAATGTAGAACGGCAAATCATTAATAAATATTAAGAACAGCAAAGGACCCAAGACCGTACCTTGTGGGATCCCATTTTTGATAACTCCCCATTTAGAGGAATTAATTGTTTCATCTATATCATGTGAACTGCTTATTTAAACTTTCTGCACTCTTCCAGTTCAGTATGATTTAAACCATTTGTGCACTGTCCCACTCATACCACAATACTTAAGCTTAACTAGAAGAATCCCATGATTTAACAATCAAAAGCCTTTGAAAGATCGCAAAAAATCCCAACTGGTGATGTCTGGTTATTCAATGCATTTAATATTTCATCAGTGAAGGTATATATAGCATTTTCTGTTGAAAACCTTTTTTGAAAACCAAACTGACATTTTTTAGAACTTTATTTTTACTAATATGTGAAGCTACTCGAGAATACATAATTTTTTTTTTAAATTTGGATAAAGCTGTCAGAAGTGAGATGTGGCGGTAGTTGTTGACATCGGACGTATCCCTTTTTTATGCAAAGTCTTAACTATAGACATCGAATGTATTCCCTTTTTTGTGCAAAGGTTTAACGACAGCATATTTCAGTCTATCCGGGAAAATACGCTGCTTTAAAGAGGTATTACATATATCACTGAGAATACTACTTCTCTCTTGAGAAAAGCTTTTAATACCCTGCTAGAAATACCATCAATTCCATATGACCTTTTACTCTTGATAGAGTTTATTATTTTCCTAATTTCTGAAGGAGAGGTGTAATTTCAATTGTATTACATCAAGAACATAGTTCCTTCGTTTGTTCATAGGTGTTTCCTAGCAAAGATGTGAGCAACCATGCATGAACAGCGCCAGCGCGACGGAGTGGGTAACATGACCGATCAGATTCTATCACAATACCAGGAAGGGAGTACACTGCTATTTACGGATTTCAAGTCAGAGCATCCATGAGAGGAAATCCACCATGCTGAATAATGATTTTCGTACAGAAACAGAAATCGTGTTTAGACTCAGACTATACATAATAAGCTGGATGAGATGAACACTCCAGACGTCCATGTAGGGTGCAGCTTTGCTACATAGACGCCTTGCACCGCGGTACAAACTGGCCCATTGGCGTGCTGAACGGACTCATCAGAATGGGCATCAAGTGCTCTTCAAAGACGAGTCCAGTATCTGCCTTCAACCGGAAAATCACCCCGTCTTAAGTGCTCAGTATGGGGGGTGCAGCGAGGTAGTTTTGGTGTGATATTATACAGGGCCATCGTACGTCACTGGTGGTCGTAGAAGGCAATAAAGCAGCTATACGGTACTGAGTGTCATCCTCCGACACATACTGCAACCATATCGACAGCATTTCTGTGAGGGATTCGTCTTAATGGACGACAATTCTCGCGCTCATCGTGCTCATCGATAAAAGTCTCGATGAGCGGAATGACCTAATGACCTTACGTGACATGGTGCGGCAGTGTTGGCAACAGTCGCTGTGGATGCTGGGATGCACAGAATTTAGAACATCGCACACTACAAAACTACGTTTCTCCACATGCACTGTCTTTCTGTTCAGATGTAACACTTTATTGTTAGGTAAATCGAAATACGTCTATCTGTCTCAAATGATACGAATTACTGTAATTTTTTCAATGTTCATAATTTGGTAGAATGCTTACTACAATTTAATCTGTACTCTTCGGTTCCTGCCTAACAACATACGTTAGAATCGTGACATATTCCTAAAAACCATAATATTTGCTAACAACAATTGAAGCTGTACTCTTACGTTCCTGCCTAACCGTAACCTTTAAAATCATGACATATTCGTAAAATCAAAGTTAAACGCCATTTGCTAATCGAAATGTACCACATTACCAACGCTGTTACGGATGCACCGCGATTTTCCCCATGCTCCTGGCCGTGTTCATCTTATTGCGTTCCTTCAAGAGAACGACATCGCGTGTTTAGAACAGCTAGCATGTTCTCCAGACATAAACCCAATTGAATATGTCTCGGGTTCTTTGAAAATGGCTGTTTTTGAACGAGACGACCCACCAAACAATCTGAGACATCTACGTCCAATCGCCGTTGAGGAGTGGCACAATGTGGTCCAGCAGTCCCTTGGCGATCTAATGAACAGTATGTCACGACGAATACAGGCATGCATCAGAGCGAGAGTACTGTTGTCGGATATTAGAGAAGCTCGCAATTTAGTGCATTTTTATGTAAAGGATCATGAACTCTTTGTACCGTAGTGATGCAACACTTTGTGTATAGATAAAACCTCTCAGAAAGAAATTTAATCTTATGAAAGTTTATTTAAACCAGCTTACTATCTTCATTATTTTGCAGTTAGTTATGACAATAAAGCCAGATGTTTGCACTGTGGTTTAGAAATTACACGTGTATTATATCTTTTACTGAAAGGTACTACAGCATATTGCATTCACAAAAGTGTAGTGAAATTACAAGAGACGCAAGAGAGAAAGAATTAAGGAAGTTTCACGATTTTTTATTGATACTCTCATTTACAGAAAAAAAATAATCTTGACGGACAAGAGATGCGATGTTCATATTCGCAGGGCACTTATGTTATGAAGAAATTATTAGCATTTAAGCCACGTCGGTCAGCGGTCTCGATATTAATATCGATATCGCGGAGTTTGAAAAAAGGGCGCATTATTTTCAGGAGAGAACGTGATGCATCAAGTCGGAAAATATCCGCTAGTGTGCGACGAAGTATTTCGGAAATGCCAGACGTGATTAATAGAAGACACCGAGAAGATCGACACCTCATCCAAATGGCATTGCAGGACAGATCAGCGTTCTATTTGTCTCTGGCACAATAGTGTATTGATATTAGACGTGGCATGAATTTAGATAATGTATTTAGGGAACAATAATTGGCGATTGTGCTAACTAAATCAGGAGTTGAAACATACGCTTTACAGACGCCGTATTTGAGTGGGCTTGCAAATATGCTTCAGCTTTAATATATAAACACGGCAGCAAAAACCAGTTTACAGAATTCAGTTTTCGTCATGCGGAAGGTGTGTTGCATATAAACGCAGTGACAGTCAACAAATAGACGTCATGGCGCTGCTTGGTATAGTTCAGCCGCGGTGGAATAGCCGAGCGATCTAAAGCGCCTCGTTGCGGAGCACACGGTTTCTCGCCGTCGAAGGTTCGAGTCCTCCCTGGGGCATGGGTGTGTGTGTGTGTGTGTGTGTTGTCTTCAGGTTAGTTTACCTTAGTTTAAGTAGTTTGTAAGCTACGGACTAATGATCATGCAGTTTGGTCCGATACATTTACAAACATTTGAACATTTGGTATAGTTCAACAGGGCATGACGCCATACATTTAATATGAGGTTTTACCGCAGGCCTGTATTCTGAGGGTGATAAAAAATGTTGAAACGTGTCAATAAACAGATAGCCGACTTGTGGTCTACATATTTTTAATGTACTAGCACTGTTTACGGATATATTTTGGCAGTAGAATGACGAAACAGAATTGAATTTCTTTACTTGTTAGTGTGCGGTGATGAATTTATTTGTATCCATGGTCAACCGCCAGTCCATTGTCGAACCATAATCTAGGTTATTACAATATTCACTGTCTAACAATTTTGGTGCGAACCCTTGCTTTATCGCAGGTTCATGTCTGTCGCGAAGGATGCCAGCTGTGTGACTGATCTTGTCAGTTGAGTACACTGCAGGCCAATACGTAATCGAAATAACCAATCTGCGGTTCGTTGTGGAGTCAAGGCTACATTAAGTGATGAATACGCCGTAAGTCAACACAATTGATGTGTCGGTAACAGCAATTCTGGGCCCGTGACGGTCTGTCAAAAATCGTCAGCAATTATTGAAAATGTTGAGATAGTGAGCTAATCATCTATACCAGAATTTCGGCTTTGTCATGACGTTCAAGGGAAGCATATGGAAAATACTTTTAAAAAATGGTAGTATTTAAAACTCAGTTCCTAATTTTCATCATTGTCTCAGATTTTAGAATAAAAATCTTTTCATGGTCTCCATAGAGTATTTTAGCAAATATTAAAAAGCAGTACTTTTAAATTTAATTATGTACATGGTGCACCCTTTTCATGCGACTATTTTGCTCCTGCGCTATTCCTGTGTTATTAAAAATCATTAATGTAATTATGGTCTTACGGAGTAGCTGTTTTTACAGCCGCGACTTCCGTTGTAGCCATTAAAAAACATTGCGGTGAAACTGGTACTTAGTTTGCTTAACTCTTTGAGCAGCTTTAAATGTTTTACCTTGAGCAAATTTAATCAAGTACAGTGCTCTTCAGCATGAAGCCATTCACTGGAACAACGTACTTCAAACGTACACACTTTCACGCCCTCGCCGCTGATTGGCTGTCGTTTTATGACAATAGCGTCACGATGGCGCATTTCCTGGAAAACTTTTCGCGCTTCGACGTTCCTACCTTGCCGCAGCCAATCTGGCGCTCCACGTACTTTCAAATTAAAAAACCGTGCGCTATTGCAAATATATACCGAATCAGGTGGCTGTATTTGACTCATGAGAGCAAATGATTTGTTTGAAAACGCGTGACAATGTAAAGCTCAGTTCTCCTTTCCTTTTAATGGCATGGCAGTAGATATGAACAGTATGGAGGATGTTGCCACGTCCCCAGCTTGTATCGCTGCAGTATTTCTGACGTTTGGCACACCATGTGTGATGCTCCTTTATATCGTGCACCTCAGGCATGGCTTTAAGTTAGTTTAAGTAGTTTGTAAGCCTAGGGAATGATGACCAAGTCCCTTAGATTTACAAACATTTGAACATATTTTTGAAGAGTACACAACAGTAACAGTAACCCGCATTTGTGTAATCTATATCATTTTGTTACTTGTTACGTACATAAAAGTATCGATGTGTACATGAATTTTGATTTTTGTGGAAAATATTGCTTAACTTTCCAGTACTTTACATTGTTTAAGTTTCTGTACATACCGCAAACGTAACCTGTTTAGCGGAGCAACCTCACGTTCTCTGTTTTCTGTTTGCTACTTTTGATGCCCTCTAGGTTATTTTCTCCAACATTATCTTGGCACTGTTGTTTTTGTACTAAGGACTTTGAACGTTGGTCTAAAATTTCTCTTTTTTAACCCAAAAGGGCACTGCCATACGCGAACCTTCCACTGCCCTCTGATAAGTTTCTTTCATTTTATGCATAATTTTTTTCATAAAGTTTGCATAAGCCGTAAACAAATAGCTAGTAATCCATAAACGTATCTATTTTCCTAGTCGTAAAACCTGGCTTCATTAATGTTTATTAAGTCTGGTCATTATCAAAGGTGTCAAGTTCCAAAAATGGGATACCTCAAGACTGAAGCCAATTTTCTCATTCCACCTGTAATTTGAAGTTTTCACTGGTTATGACTGATTTTAGTGAGACCATTTGCTCTTAGTCCATCTGTGAAATAGTCGCTGTTGTAATACTAAATACACCGCAGGAAATTCTTCTTTCACAGCGAAGCATCGCAAGATTACTGCTCTCCTACCTTGATTTGTTTTCTGTTTGTAGCACCAATTAGCCAAACTTGCCCGTAGCAGCGGACGAGTAGGGAACTACACTGCGAAGAAATAGAAAAACGAAGTGGACTCCAGCACTTAGCTTCACAATATATACAGGGTGTTTCACTAAGTGTGTTTGCCTCTGTAACTTATAAAACAATAGGTGACGGGAAATTTTAATGGGGTAGGTCAACACAAGAAATGTTACACATTCTGCGTAGCTATGAACATAGTTTATTGTTTCATTTTCCAAAGAGTTACAGCACAGATATAATTTTTTAAATGGAACAATAGTTTTTTCTATCGTGCATTGGATTCGTTGAAACCAGCTGCGTCCAAATCAATTTAAACTACATTCCTATCTGTTAGCTTGGGAGCAGATACCACAAACGCTGCGCATAATGCAATGCGCCTTCTAACTGTGGTGAGGCCGAGTTGTAACGTCGCCGGTGTCACGGAGTGAGAAGCTTCCTCGATGCGCTGTTAGACTGCCGACTGTCGCCGCACACGGCCGTGTACCTGCCACACAAACAAACGGTGGTATATACCACAGTTACTGACATTGACATACACGAACAACGAGTACGTTGACATGTTGCTGATGCTCGGCGAGGGCCGACACGATGCCTCTGAAGGAGCCACGGCGTATGCCGTGAGATATCCTAGGCGAAGAGCCCCGGCAGCCATTACGTGCCGAACAACGACTTAGGAAAACAGGCAGCTTGTTAATGCGCCGTAGTAACAGACGAGGACCTGCAAGAAGTGAGGAGACGGAGGTGTTTGTTTTAACTGCACTACACCACGATCCTCTTGTCAGCTTACGAGCCGTTGCTGCAGTTGCTGGTGTCAATCTCACATCTGTATGGCGTATCGTACACAGACACAGGTTTCACCCGTACCCCTGTCACTGACCCAGGAGCTGCACGGGAACGATTTCCGAGCAAGAGTGACATTCTGTAAGTGGGCCATGCGTAATTTCACGCTGGAGTCTTTACCAAGTTTTATGTTCTCTGATGAGTCCACGTTCAGAAATTATGGTGCAGTGAATCGCCATAACATGCACTACTGGGTCGCAGACAGTCCTCGGTGGGTACGACCTGTCGACCGTCAACGTAGGTGGTCTATTAACGTGTGGTGTGCAATCCTTGGGGATGAAATCATCGGTCCACACTACTTCCCAGGTACACTGACAGGTGAGTTATATCGCGCTTTTATAGCCCACAGTTTGGGCGGCCTCCTTGAACATGTGTGTCTACACACGAGAGTCCATATGTGGATGCAGCACGATGGTCACCCAGTCCATTCTGCGAGTGCTGTTCTGGAAGAACTAAACAACAGGTTTGCAGGAAGATGGTTGGGGCGCCATGGACCTTACTCATGGCCCACAAGGTCGCCCGATTTAACACCAGTAGATTTCTTTTTGTGGGGATATCTAAAGGATCGTGTTTATGTCACTGAGCCCACATCCCCAGACGATCTAAAACGGCGCATCGAGGACGCATGTCGCTCCGTCACACCGGCGATGTTACATCTCGTTCGACGGCGCATTGCATTATGCGTTGAGGAACATGGACACACATTTGAACATCTCATGTAAATCAACTTCCCACCGCCATAACATCCATCACCCACCACACAGCCATGTATTATGTACAGCGTGTGGTATCTGCCTCTGAAACTTTGAAGGTTTGTAGCTCCCAAACTAACAGTGATAGGAATGTAGTTTAAATTGATTTGGACGCAACTGGTTTCAACCATTCCAATGCATGATAGAAAAAACTATTGTTCCATTTAAAAATTATATCTTTGTGCTATAACTCTTTGGAAAATGATACAATAAACTATGTTCATAGCTCCGCAGAAAGTGTAACATTTCTTGTCTTGACCTACCGCATTAAAATTTCCCGTCACCTATTATTTTATAAGTTACAGAGGCAGACACACTTAGTGAAACACCCTGTATATATAAACACGGGTATGTTCGTCGGAGCTTGGCATACGCCTATAGTGAGCTACCCGTTTACTGCAGCTGAGTTAGTGCAATATAGTGAAACTCGAAGGTGGAAGTAAAGGTATGAAAATAGTCCTTTTATATTAGGACGCGTAGTTTGTCAGTATTGTAAACAGGACCCTCCTTTCCCACTTCCTCCAAACAGCTCCTTGCCATCAGGAAAGTATGTTAGTACGTAGGACTAAATTGTGAAGATGGCATCTATGTCGAAGATGGCACGAAAGTACTCTCAGTCCGTTGCAGGGCTGACCTGGAAGTTACAGGGGATCAGATAGAGCCCAAGATGTATTGCCCCGCAGGGAAATCACCAGAGTGCGACGGCGCCGAGCCGAAACATAGGTACAACGCCCCGTCAGCCGCAAGAAACGTTGCCACGGCAGCCATTCCCTCAGCGGTGGGCCACATTAGAAAGTGGGCAGCAACCGATCTCTGCGGTAGGGACAATGGTAATCTGCATTAAATTAACCATAATATGCACTCGTATATCACTTTAATCAAGATATATTAGCTGTGTCAGAGATGGTGTTGACAAGAACAAGATCTTTGTTCTGTAACTTCCTGGGCCGGCCGCTGTGGCCGAGGGGACTGAGGCGCTCCAGTCACGGTCTGCACGGCCACTACGGTCGGGAGTTCGAATCCCCCTCGGGCATGGATATTTGTGCCGTCTTTAGTATAAGCTAGTTCATAAGTAGTTTGTAAGTTCAGCAACTGATGACCCCGTAGTTAAGTCCCGTAAGCTCTACAAACATTTGAACTGCAACTTCCTGATCAAGTCTCGAGCCAAAATTCTCCCTTCCTCAATTAATACCCGACAGTTCTAGGTTTTAAATATGTTTTGATTTTCGTGCGTCCTCTTTCCACTCCTCATACCCCTCTTTACGTTCGTCACATTAGTTCATGGGACCGTGTTCAATGGGTTTTAGCTGATTGTTGTCAATGTTATATACCCATAGATTATATTCACTCACGTTTTAAAAAAATCCACCGCGCAGATATCCTCTAGGAAAGGGATCCGCAAGGGAAGGGAACATATACGTCAGGAGAAAGAGTACCTGTTCAGAGAGGTGGCTGTAACGGTTAGGTGGGTCAGCCTACGGGATTTAGGTTTTACATTGCGCATACAACGAAGACGGTCACTTCTGGAAAGAATGGAGACATTAATAAAAGAGGGCCGCACTGTAACAAAGAATCGAAGTTCATTTCATCTATCGGGAAAGTTACGAATAGTGGTTCTTGGAAGTCAAACAAATCATTGTTATTAATTGTCTTAGGATTCAACAACAATGTGAAATAT
Organism: Locusta migratoria; assembly: GCA_026315105.1. NCBI lineage: Eukaryota > Metazoa > Arthropoda > Insecta > Orthoptera > Acrididae > Locusta > Locusta migratoria. The sequence goes on along the minus strand of CM048744.1, from coordinate 271,109,471 downwards.
TAAGTAATGAAATGTAAGCTAGAACTGGTCTTTATGTTAACAAAATAGTTTGTCACCTAGATACTGCGCCTAGTTTCATAAGTGCTTTGATAATGGAATAATCCAAGGAACTAGTTCAGGAACTAGATCCAAATAATTACGAAACATTTAGAGTGTGATGCTTCAGGAACTGAAATAGGAATCCCTAGAGGTAACATGGCCTTCTTTTCCAGAAAAGCTATTCCATAGATTAATAGAAATGCTACGTCAAGCAGATTGCAGAAAGATAATTGTGATACGAATTTACTTTTCGTATAACGACTGTAAAGATAAAAGAGGGTTCTCACGGACAAATACTCATTTATCCTTACATCTACTCTGCAAATATATGTGCCTGGCAGTTGATTGAATCGTTTTTATGATATTTCTCTAATAGCACACGGGGTAAGGGAACACCTACATCTTACAGTTATCGACCTGATTTATTATTATGATCATGTCACCCCATATATGAGGATGCTAAGAAAATACGTTCTCTTGTGAAGGAGAAAGTTGGTGAAAGGAGTTTCACAAATAGATCTCCCCCAACGAATAACGTCTTTTTTTAAAAAAAGATTTACACTCCAATTCGTGCATCATTTCCGAGACACTCTCTCCCTTGTATGCTCCCCTTCTTTGAACTTTCTTTATATAGTCCGTCAATCCCACTTGATGAGGATCCGACAATGCGCATCAATATTTTAAAATATGACAACAGTTTCTTTACAGAACTGATATATCTGATAAGTGCTCTGCCAATGAAGCGTAGCCTTTAGTTTTCCTTCCCTACACTATTTTCTGTGTGCTCTTCCCCAATTACAGTTCTTCGCAACTGTAATTCCGAGGTATTTCGTTAAATTTACAGCTTAGTTTGGAATGGCATATGAAATGAGTATTCGTGGTAATGAGGTACCCTCTTCTAAACACAATAGGCAAAACAAATAATAATAATAAAAAAAAACACCTAATCTAAGGACCATACCCACACCCACGAACCCATGGAGGACTCGAACCTCCGACTGTGAGCAACCGCGAGCTCCGCAACGAGGCGCCTTAGACCGCTCGGCTACTCCACCGCGCCGCACAATAGGCGGTACGTCGAGTATGCAGGAAGTTAACGTTTTTGTGACAAGTGTAGCCTATAATTTCAAGACGTAATTATGTTACCGGAAAGTGTGAAAATGCAGATGACAATTTCTATTGTTTAAGCTATTAGTCAGTTTTTGTGATACAGATAACTTGTAAACAACAGACCTCTATTTAAAAAAGAAAAAAAAGAAAATAAAAACTGTTATCCTCACACTATTAACGCAACAGAGGAAGAAATTGGAGTAGGATGTCCGTGGAAGAATAGAAAGAATAGTAAAAAAATATTTATTCATAGTTTTGGTTGTAGAAGACCAATGTTGCGGTTTGATGATAAAATAATACTTGATGCACACTTTAATCAGTGATACGGAGAGGAGAATGACCGCCAATGTGCGTGCTAACCTGTTTCGAGAACGATCGTTAATCGACGACACGACGCGATTTGTCAGAGGCCGACGCTAATACCCCGAATTAGATTGGATGGAGGAGACGTGACCGCCACGGGGTACATCAACAGAGATTACAGACGGTCCCCACAAAATGCTGCCATTAGGGGCACGTGGTTAGGAGCTGTTAGCAGTTGTCACTGTTTGACTGTCACAATGTGGCACTCAACTGATTCGGCGCTGACAAATATACAATAGTATCTGTTATTCTCGGGGGTGTGCTGTGGTGCAGCTCGCTGACTCTCTAGTTGTTGTTCTGCCAATTGTGTGTGGCTCGAAAATACAGAACCCAACAGCTTCATTATCTTAATGGATTTAGAGCAGTGTGGCTGAACCGAACGTTATACGCACAACAGACTGCGCTTTCGAAATGTGACATTAGATGGGATTGTTGTATAGGGGTTGTTAAGTTCCTGAATTCTGGAATTACAAAGTTAAGGTTTAACAGTGACAGGCTAAAATTTTGATTCGGCACCTAAGATGTATTTAACACGGTATAAAGTTTTCTCGGTACATACCGGGTGATCAAAAAATCTGTATAAATTTGAAAAGTTAATAAATCACGGTATAATGTAGATAGAGGGTTAAAAATTGACACTCATGCTTGGAATGACATGGGGTTTTATTAGAAGAAAAAAACAAATTTTCAAAAAATGTCCGACAGATGGTGCTTCATCCAGAAAAGCATTAATTAGCATTATAAATTAAGACAAAGCAAAGATGATTTTCTTTACTGGAAATGATCAATATGTTCACCATCATCCCTCAATAATACCTGTAGTCGATGAATAATGTTGTGAACAGTACTGTAAAGCATGTCCGCAGTTATGATGAGGCATTGGCGTCGGATGTTGACTTTCAGCATCCCCAGAGATGTCGGTCGATCACAATACACTTGCGACTGCAGGTAACCCCAAAGCCAATAATCGCACGGACTGAGGTCTGAGGATCTGGGAGGCCAAGCATTACGAAAGTGGCGGCTGAGCACAGATCATCACCAAACGACGCGTGCAAGAAACCTTTCACGTGCCTAGCAACATGGGGGTGGAGCGCCATCCTGCATAAAAATCTTAAGTTACAGCAGGTATTTATCAGCCAGGCTGGGGATGATGCGATTCTGTAACATATCGGCGGACCTCTCACTCGTCACGGTAGGAGTTACAAAACCTGAATCAAGCGCCATCTGTCGGACATTTTAGAACCTTTTTTTTTTTCCTCTATTAAAACCCTATGTTATTCCAAACATTTGTGTCAATTTTTACCTCTATATCTACATTATTCCGTGATTTATTCAGTTTTCAAATTTATGCGGACTTTTTGATCATCCGGTACATTCCACTACAAGTATTATGAAGACATTAATAGCATGAGATAAGAAGCGGCTACGCTCCTGAACTGGTTACGTATTCAGTTTGTTCTTCTCCCTCACATTATTACTGATATATACATTAGTTGTGGCTGAAACGTTCTTTACACACTTAGGCTTATAAGTGAAAGTACTTCTAAAAAGATCACTGACATATTTATTAACTTGTGGTATTGACAACATAGCACATTACAAAACAAAATTCTTAAAACAATGCAATATAATATGGTATCCTGTATTAAATATTCTAAACATAAAATCGTTATGTATTTAGTTTGAAATCTTTCGGGGAAACTCGGCAACTGGCTTTGAGAGGCAGATCGTTTCCTGCGTAATCAGCTTCTGCTCCGCTGACCCAGCAGAGGCGACACGAGGCATCAGTGTCCGTGTGGCCCAGTCGAGCGCTATGTTTCGCTTATTATCTGTGCGTAATTACAATACCGAATACTGGTTTTATAACCGCTACTTTCTACCAATTTGATAAATATTTAATACAAAAAAGAGCCTGTTGGCTTTTACATTTAGTTTATTAATAACTGTACTGAAAATTGTACATAATTAAAAATAATATTTGTACTACCACATGTAAAGTTAATGAAAGTAGCATATAATTTTAACCAATTTAACAAGAGTTTTTTTAAACCAACTATTTGGACAAGTGTAATTTTAAAAGTAAAATGTGTCTCTTACCTTTTTACATATCCAAATGATTACGAAGGTAAAATACTAAATGTAAAAATTGATAGGGAATGTTCGACACTGGTACCACCTGTCCTCTACAATTTTTATGATTGCGTTATTTTTATTCAAGACTGTAGATGACGCCCCTTCGTCAAATGTTCGAATGTTTGTAACTTAACTGCTCGATTATTAGTTCCTAGCTTACAAACTGCTTAAACTAAGCTAAACTAACCTAAGGGCAACACACACACTTCCATTCCCGAGGGAGGATTCGAACCTCCGACGCGGGAGAGCGCGCGATTCGTATCGTGGCGCTCCAGACCGCTCGGCTACTCCCGCGCGGCGACGCCCCTTCTAGATACATATTTTATTCTTACCGCTGAAGTTTACAGGTTTTTATGTGAGTTAACGATTTAAATAACCTTCTAAAATCTTTTTACTTTTAATTTGTATTAAAAACTTTCTGTGTAATTCGATTGTACAACGAACTCTTCTTCCTTTCATCTAACAGATCTGATGATAGCAGATGCCGAAACGCTGTAATAAATAAATAAATAAATAAAATTTTAGCGTTCTAGACTTCTTGTATTCTTATTGAAGAACAAGCAATATTCACCCCGTAATAGTAAGTGATAAGGAATGCTGGTGAGTATACTGTATGCATGAAGCAATTCTCAAGCAGTACTTGCTCTCTGAATGTGTCAATTTGGACATAAATTGTAGTATGGGCTACCTTCTGATGACACTGTGAAATCGTGCTACACAGACAGCTTTCCTCATATTCTCCAAATCTTCTACATTTCATTCGTAGACGTTCATATTGAGTAAAATAATCAATTTTACTTTCTGTAAGACCACCAAGACGATATAAACATTTTGTGTCTGAAACTTTTCCCCCAAAGGCAGCTAAAATTTTGTACTTAGTTTCAAGGTTGTTAGCCAAAAGATTTATGAGAAATTAACGACGGAAAAGGGGAGAAACAAAAGACTACGCCATGTTTTTCACGCACTTAGGTGTCTCATATAGGCGTCGTATTAGCGCAACATTACTTCCTAAGAACAAATGTAAAATGAAAATGTCCACAAACAATACAATTTTGCATAAAATGCTTTTTTTAAAGAAGCATTTTTTCCATTTTTTTTCTAATTTTTAACGAGCATGTCCCCTTCGTATTACACGTTCAACACGTGTAAAATGCTGGTTATTGTATATCAGTACATTGTACAGGTACTTACAAATTTCTGGAATATATAACAAATACATAAATACATAATGTAAGAAATTGTACAGTCATTTACACGTAACATCGTTTATATGTGAAGGAGTGGATAAGAGGATGGATCGATATAGATTAATGCGTATAGAGGAAAGTGGCTCGAGGAGATGAAAGAGGACCAGTGGTTGGAGGTAGATGGGTTTGAGGAGATGAACGGAGGGGTAAGGGAAGATGAACTAGACTAACAGAACACTTGCGCAAATAACTATTGTGGCAATAAAGGGATTTCAGATTGTACTTCATAATTACATTACTGCATTCTAACGAGCTGACGAAGGCCGAAGAGTGTCTATACCCAAATATAAAATGTCCATTGAAGCTTCCCATATGTTGGTGTAGTCACACACACACACACACACACACACACACACACACACACACACACACACGCGCGCGCGCGCGCGAGATTGAAACTTCGAAACGAAGCACAAAGTTGCGTGTGTAAAGTAAGTCTGGATCATGATGTGCTGACGTTCATTTTAATATACTCGTAGTATACTTGGCGTTTTGACAGGAATGTGGGGAACTTGATACTGTTAAGTGTACTATTAGGGACAAGTAGTGTTGAAGGAAATATGGTACTGAAGAACTAAGGATTGATGATATCTGTTTCCATTTCGCCAAGGATGAAGGTACTGCCACAGAGAATATTACAACAGACAATTCAGGTGAGCATCTCTGAAAGTGTTGGACAGGAAAATAATAGGAGATATTCTTGCATAAAAAAGAAATGAAATACTTTGAATGATGAAAGAAGCCCGCACTAAATTTTTCAGGAGAAGACAAGACAGGTCTACAGTAATTCAAGTACCTTCCGAATGAAATACGTAGGAAGAAGTGAAAAATCATATACAACAGTCAAAATATACTTTGGAGAAGTTAGAATCAAAGAGGCTAATGTTAAGTGCATATGGAGTTTGATATTAAATGCAAGGTAGAGAATGAAGAGGTGTAAGGAATGCGTTAAATACCTGTTTGAGGGAGGATGATTTGTCTGATGAGATACCAGAAGAAACAACAAAACTTCACTGAGGTTTGGAAAGTTGCAGGCAAGGTACTGGAAGAAGTAAGGACGTGAAGCGTGCCGAAATAGCTCAGTCGTTAAGTGCTTGCCCGCAAAAGGCAATAGTCCCAGGTTCTAATCTCGGTTTCTAAATAGTTTTAATTTCCAGGACGTTTGATATCAGCACACACTTCGCTAAAAACATTGCCTAGGCTTTGGCTAAGCCATATCTTCACCATATTCTTTCTTCGAGGAGTGCTAGTCCTGCAAGTTTAGAAGGAAAACGTCTGTGAGTTTTGGAAAGTAAGAGGCGAGTTACTGGCAGAAGTAAAGCTGAGAGGACGGACCATAAAGCGTGCTGGGACAGCTCAGTTGCTAGAGCGCTTGCGGTCCGAGGTTCGAGTCGCGGTTCCGGCACAAAGTTTTAATCTGCCAGGAACTTTCATTTCAGCGCACGCTCCTATGCAGAGTGAACATATCATTATGTATGCATTAGTTTTCTTCCCTAATATTCAAGAGAATAAAATATAGGTCTATGAGCGAATAAAATATAGAGTGAAAGGATAAAACATAAAATTCGCTGCTGCCAGTCCTACACTTACTGAAAGAATGATAGGATTTTAGAAATGGAACGAATTGTCTAATAAGTAGACAACATCAACCGAATGTAAATATGAAGAAATAAGAAATAGCAAAACCGAGAATAATTTATGATAACAAAGAAGGCGAATTTCTTGAAATCTCTTAACTTTGATACAAAATAAACCATGACGGATGAGGCAAGGAGTATAGAAAAAGCAGACGAACGCAGGCAAAGAGAGCAAACATGGTCTAGACAATTCTACAAGAGTCAAGTGGAGAAAGCAAGCCATAGCATTGTACGGTAATGAATCATGGACAGAGCGAAATCTCAAACACAGATTCTACGGTTCTACACAAGAATGTTGAAATCAGGTGAACAAATACACAACGTTGATCACGTATTATAGTGAAATCTACGCACACATGTTTTCGTAGAGGCCTACGTAATAAAAATCTAAAGAAATCAACAGAAAAAAAGTTGAAACATAAAATGGCGTTGAAAAAATGGAATACCCCAAACTTTGAAAGATTCTGTTACTGAATATACGATATCAATCATGTTAATTGTCAGTCCGAAAATAAGGGATGAAAATGCATCGTTGATTTTTATGCCCTGCAGGCCAAATAACATTGAATTTATGGAGAAATCTCACCGGGAACAATATACCTTCTAAACCGTAAGCTACTCTCAGACAAGAGTACAATGAAAAGCTTAACGACAAGAATAGTTATAAACAATTAAAATGAATTTTACAACGTTGTAAAATTTAAAGAAACTTATTTAAATATGATCTCCTTGGATTTTTTTAATTGCTACTAGTAGTTTATGTCTTTGAATTTCTCTCTGGCGATGGTCCTGCGTGCACATCGTATGTGACGATAATGCAATTTTTTATATAGCTAGACGACATAATGACATAAAAGCAACAACGTAATTTTGCAACGAAAAAGGATACTGAATAAATACAAGCGTAAAACATCCACCTGAATTTGTGAGTGTAATAGCGAATACGAAACTAGGCCAGAATCGGTTTCACAGCATGCACTTCAGTCCCGGATTGGATTTTTCTCTCTTCTTGGGTATGTGCGCCTGTACTGAAACCTCCTGGCAGATTAAAACTGTTCCCGTTTCCAAGGTACAACTTTAATCTGCTGGGAAGTTCCAAAGCAACACACATTTCGCTGCGCAGTAAAATATTCATCTTCTAGGCCGTGGCTGTGCCTAAACCAATCCCCTCGCAATACCTTTCCTTCCTGGAGTGCTTAGTCTCTCGAGGTACGTGTGTGGACTCCTGTGAACTTCGGAAAGTAGGAGGAAGGTTCTGGAAGGAATGAAGCTGTCACTCGTACCTGGATACACACTTGGTAAGTACCTGCGAAGGGCAAGCTTCCAGATTGGTGCCGTATTTTTAATATAGCAGCAAGTTTAAGACAACTCTTTCACAATATCAAGTCTGTAAATTTACGTAACAGGCAAAAACTTAGTCACAGTACCAAATACGATGATCCAATGTGTTCATTTGTTCAGTAAATCCCAGGTAAATAGGCTACCGTGCAACTAAAAAATGTAAAGTGGGATAAAATAATTGATGAAATACTTATTTTTTAGTAAATACGGCCCATCATTTGCTTTGAGAACGGCTGTAACCTTCGAGGTAAAAATTCGTTCCAGTTTCCAACAGTATATTAGCCATTTTCCTACCAAAAAATGTACCAGTTATTTCAAAGATAAGGCAGTTGTAAATGTGTTTCTTACTCTCTGCTCTAAAATTCCACATATCAGTTCGGTTATGTCGAGACGTGGCGATTTTACTGTCTATGAGTCATATCTGATAGTTTACTGATGATGTACAATGTACGCTTGAATTATTTCGGCCATTTGTATGGGCGCATTACCAATTTGTAATATGGCAATGTTTATTATCAATACCTAAGCAGCTTTTGTGTAAGTTAGTGACGTATTTATTCAGAGTTATCCGACGAATATTGGTAGTCATAGAAACAATTGAATACCAGGATATAGATAAGAAAATCATTGTGAAACCACCAAAATTCCTGACTGCAGGAAGCATGTATGCCGTATCGTAAGCTTCTGTTGGAGTTTTCAACACATAAAGCAGTTTTTTTTTTCAGGAAGCAATGAAAACGATTATTCATCCGACCATACCACATATTTTGTCAGTATGTGCCTAGGTTTTATCATCGCGTCACCACTTCACCACTTCTTGGCTTCTGTTATTAAGGACTAGCTGTAAACCCGGCGTTGCCCGGGTGTTTATTTATTCTACACTCTCGTAGTGACCTCCCCTTTCCCCCTCTCTCTCTGCATTCATCTCTTTCTCTCCCATCTCTCTGTTCGTTTCCACCTTTCCCTCTCTCGAAAACGTTTTCTGCAGGGCACCCTCTGTCGTGTACCATACAAACATTTATGTACCCAGTGATCTTCCTCTTGGTTTAAAGGTTATGTATGCAAAAATTCATCAAGATCGGAGCAAGACTATGCATTTTGTCTAAGTCTGTAAGTTAAGTACCCTCCACCATGCACCGAACGAAATTTTATACAGACAGTGACATTCCTCTTGTTTTTAACTAGAGTGTGCAGAATTTTATCAATATCGGAGCTAAACTATAGATTTCAATGCAATAGAATCGCAGGATCACATTGAAAAACGCACTTTATTGTTCTAAAATATTGCAGTTTTATTCCATACAACCCTTGTTCTCAGAATGACGAAAAACAATTATCGGTTAAATCGGTGAGCCGTTCTCAAGTTATGGCGCGACCAAGGTATTTAGGGATCCATTTTTATGTTGAAAAGTACCTTCCTTCATGAAACGTATGAAACTTAAGATAGACGGTGACCTTCCTCCTGTTCTGAAAGTGAAGTATGCGAAATTTCGTGAAGATCGGAATGAAACTGTAGATTTCGTGAGTCTGTAGTAGAAGTATATTCCGCTATGCACCTTCATTCTGTCCTATCACAAAATACTTTCTTAGCTGACGTCTTCTACCTACAAACTACATACCGGCAGAATTTCAACTTCATAGACTCAGAGTGATACAAGGTCATGACTGATGCGACAGTTTTACGGCATCTACAACAAAACTGTTGTGAGCGGTAGCGATTCATCATTCTGTGTGTGTGTGTGTGTGTGTGTGTGGAAACGTGCGTGGGGGGTCAGTTACAAAACGCTTCATAAACGTCCGAAATTACATGCAAACTTTGTTGTGGGTTCCTAACTACTTCCATTTTCCAATAATTGACGCATAAATGTGCATATTCTCACTCGGTGGCCTCTCATTATTTATGACGTTATATCTCCTGAGCTATGTGTCGTGCTCTTTTGTTTTAGGGCCAGGAAACTTCGTAGGCGTACGGTGAACAGTTCACCAAAGTTTCGTTGCAATCGAATGAATGGTTTATGGACACATAGAGGGCATACAGACAAACATTCATTTTTACATAAATAGATATAACAACTGCAGACGTTGCATGAATTTTAAGCTCCAGTCGTACTGTTTTTATCGGAAAAGTATCGCTTTTTCCACGCTAGTTTTATGTTGTCTGTCCACCATCACCTTAATGCTCATCTGTCATTGTCAGATAACTTCCGGTTTCTCCCACTATTCCTCTTCGCCACTGACATTTTTATGTACGCTCTCATTGCTGAGGATATTGTCGTTAGTGCAGCCGTTTTGGTTACTGATTCTTCCACTAACTGCTCATGATGGAATTTGACTCTTTGCATGTCTGAGAAGTCGCACATTTACCCGTCATTGCCGGTGGCCGAGGGGACGGAGGTGCTCCAGTCACGGTCTGCACGGCCACTACGGTCGGGGGTTCGAATCCCCCCTCGGGCATGGATATTTGTGCCGTCCTTAGTTGTAGATAGTTCATAAGTAGTTCATAAGTAGTTTGTAAGTTTAGGGACTGATGACCCCGTAGTTAAGTCCCATAATCTTTACAAACATTTGAACATTTACCCGTCATCTGTGTTGACCATAGCATAAATGTACCGTAAGGCAAAGTCCAAGACTTGCGTTAATTGTGCCTTGCACCCGCATCTCAGTATCAACACGTACGAAGTGATGCCAATGTGCAAAAAAGTGTGATGTACTCTATGGTGTTCGTATTATCTTGACCGCTATCTGTAGCTGTGTGTTGAACAAATAATTACAGGTATCTTTCATGTCTGAGACACTTTTATCCGCATTTTACATTTATAACGTATGCAAAACTTTTAATCCTTTAGATAAGGATGGAGCTTCATAATTACAGACAATGAAACATGTTTTCTTCAAACTGCTGTGAAGGAACACGACAAAACGTTCGGTAATATATATATTAAATTTTTATCACTGGAATACGGTTCCCCCCAAAGGCTGACTTGGACTCTAATTCGGCATCAAATGAAACACCAGCCTGCAGCACTGGATGTTGGGCTTACTGTATTTAATCGACTTCCATAATGTTGATTTATTACCGTGGCCCGTCGCGAAATATGACTGCCTCTCTAATATCCTTGTTTATATATGTTAAATTTTTCGTTCTGGCTGTTACCGATTTCATTATTCAAATTATTACGGAGTTTGTTTACGTACTGAATTAATTACACATTTGTGTAAAAGTGAATACAGCGTAAGACAAATACGATAGGCCAACCTAATAGCTCAACCACTTTTTCTGTTAAAATAACGCTTTCAAACAATTTCTTCCTGAAGGGGAACAATCAATGACACCAAACGTGAACACTGTATGGGAAGGTCCACTTCGAAAACTTCATATTTCGGGATAGCTCAGTCGGTAGAGCGCTTGCCCGCGAAAGGCAAAGATCCCAGGTTCGAGTCCCGGATTTTAATCTGCCAGGAAGATTCATATCAGCGCACACTCCGCTGCAGTGTGAAAGTTTCATACTAGAGAAAAACTTAATTGTGATGGGGGACAAGAGTTCGGTAGTAGGAAAAGGAAGAGAAGGAAAAATAGAAGCTGAATATGGACTGGTAAAGAGGAATAAAAGCGGAAGCCGCCTGGTAGAATTTTGTTCTGATCATAATTTAATAATAACAAGCACTTGGTTCAAGAATCATGAAAGAAGGTTGTATACGTGGAAGAGGTCACGACATAAGAAAAGGTACTGGACAGAGTTAATAATGGGTAAGATATAGATTTCGGAACCAGGTTTTATATTCTAAGACAAACCCAGAGGCAGATACAGACTCTGATCAAATATTAGACTGAAAATGAAGGAAATGCAGAAAGATAAGAATATAAGGAGATGGAACTGGCTAATTTCAAGGAACCCGAAGTTCTTGACAATTTCAGAGGGAGATTTAGGGAACAATTGACAGAAAACGGGGAAAAAGTAGAAGAGGAATGGGTAGCTTTAAGAGATGAAATATTCAGCAGAGGACCAAATAGGAAGAAAGGGAAGACCTACAAAAAAACCTTAGATATCAGAGGAAATACTATAATTTACGAAAGGAGAAGATATAAAATGCAGAAAATGAAGCAGGTAAAATGGTGTACAGACGAATAATAAATGATATTGACAGAAAGTGCAAAATGACTAAGTAGGAGTGGCTAGAAAGCAAATGCAAATCTGTAGAAGAATGTATAACTAGGGGAAATAGATACCGCCTACAGGACAATAAGAAGGAAAGGGATAAGGAAAATACCTGTATGAATATCAAGAGATGGAAAACCAGTTCTGAGTAAGGAAAGAGATGCTGAAAGGTGGATAGAGTATATAGAGGGAGTCTGCAAAGGAAATGAACTTCGAGATAATAGTGTAGGAAGAGAAGCGGAAGTAGATAAAGATGAAATAGGTGAAATATACTAGGAGATGAATTTGACAGAGCACTGAAATACCTAAGCCGAAACAAGGCCCCTGGAGTGGATAAAACTCCCTCAGAGCTGAAGTCTCTGGGAAAATCAGCCATGGCTTAACTATTTCACCTGGTAAGTAAGATGTATGAGACAGGCGAAGTACCCTCAGACTTAAAAAAATATAATCGCCACTGCAAAGCAAGCAGGCGCTGACAGGTGTGAAAATTACAGAACTAGCAGTATAATAAGCCATGGTTGCAAAATTTTACCATGAATTATTTACAGAAGGATGGAAAGGCTGTTAGATGCTGACCTCGGGGAAAATCAGTTCGGATTCAGGAGAAATGTTGGAACAAAGAATAAAGCTATTGACAATGTTGATTGGAATACATTATTTAAAATTCTGAAGTCAACAGGAGTAAAATATATGTAACGGAAGGTTATTTACAACTTGTACAAAACCCAGACAGCGGCTATCAGAATGAGGCATGAAAGGGACGGGGTGGTAGCCTTTCTCTAATGTTATTCAAGTTGTGCATCGAGTAAGCTGTGAAAGAAAGCGAAGAGAAATTTGGAGAATAAATTAGAGTTCAGCCTGAGGAAATACAAAAATTAGTTTTCTGAAGACATAGTATTTCTGTCAGAGGCAGGAAAGGATCTGGAAGAGCAATTGAACGGTATGGACAGTGTGTTAAAAGGAGCGTATAAGATGAACATCAACAAGAGCAAAACGAGGGTAATGGGCAGCAGTCAGAAAAACAGGCGATGCTGAAGGAATAGATTAGGTAGCGAAACAATAAAGGTGGTATATGAATTTTGTTTCTTGGGCAGTAAAATAAAATATGATGGTCGCAGTACAGAGGATATAAAATACAGAACGGCAATGGGAAGGAAAGCGATTTTGGAAAAGGAAAATTTGCTAAAATCGAATATTAATATCGAATATATTTAAATTGCATTAAGCATTAAAACATAACATTCAAAAACACGCATTATATTAGAAAGCGTGCTCGAATTTGGCGTCATCGGATGTTCGATAGGAATTACTTGTATTTGATAGGTTTTCTTCTGCCACTAAAAGCGTCTGAGTTATTAAGGTCAACAGTTCTATCTGCTCATCCTGTAAATTGGCAAACATGACGATTCGATAGCAAATAGAGAGATAGAACGTGATTAATGTCAAGTTTATACGAGTTAGTTGATAACTATATTTATTTTTATGTATTTTACCGTGGAAACTATATTCTCCTCAGCTTATCTGGTGTAGATCCTTTCAGTGTATCTACTGGTGTCAATGATTTATCATTTGTGATGCTTCTTTAGTGGGTAGAGGGAAGCTCGCTGTCGTATCATTATATCTGAACTACTTAAAAGGAGGTTGGTCTTCTACCATCTGTCTAAACATAGCCTGGATTCCAGCAATATTAAAATGACCAACAATGCGAGCTGGCAGCTAATACAGTGGCACCATGTTTCACTCTCAAGGAAACCTTCCACCACTTGTGAAAAGGAGAGTTTTGTTGTATTAGCAAAGTTGGAAAAGAGAGTTTTGTATCGAATCTCACTTTTGCGTTTCGTTTTAGTACAGAAATAAGCACTTCAAAATCATATTACTATACAGAAGTACCAACCGTACAATAAACTGTAGTTAATTCATTTTTTTAAGAAGTGGAGACGGACAGTTCTGTTTCTTACTGTCTCATTTAGTCGTCAGAAGTAATTCATAATCGTACAAGAAAACAGGTAACCTGTTGAGGATACTACACGCAAACTTTAAATTTTTGAACTTACACAAACTTACGATTACAGGTACAAGATAACTACCTTCCTGACTGTGTATATGGATGATATAAACTAATTTTATTGTGAATATATTCAAAAGAGGAATCATTCAAAGAGAGATATGAAAACTGAAGACATAAGTTGATGATTAAAAATTACAAATCGTTGATGAGGGAAAGTAAAGGAGCGAACAAAAGCCACAGCTATCAGAGCCGAGTACTGTCTTGTCGCGAAAGAGGCACCTAAACAGCGACAAATATTTGCGACAACTTAATAACAAAGGACACACAAATCTCGATTCCCAGCAAAGCACAAAAGCGTTGACGACTGATTTAAGAAACCAGAAGATATACACTAGAAGCGGCCCAGATAATTCAGCCTGTAAAGAGAAACAAAGAAATTAGCACACGCTACAGAATCGTTTGGCGAGTAATGAGGCAGAAAAACAATTAACCGGTGCATTGGAAGAGAAGAGGCAATAACACTTAAAAGTAATTGCCCGGAGGCCACCATTCTTGTACAAAAGCCACAGGGAAACAATAGTACTGAGATTATTTTGTGCAACTAATGAAAACGAAAAGAGGTTGAAACTCCAGCCACTTAGAGAAAAGTTTTTTTTTTTTTATTCTTTGTGTTGAAATTGAGAAAAAAACCTTATCTTTTCCAGATAAATTGCAAATGCAGTGGAATTGCAGATTTCGGCTAATGAGCCTTAGTGTTAATTATAGATTACTAACTGCTATAAAAACCTTTTAACGTAATAATTTTCCACACTATGTAAAATTAATTCTCCTAGCCCCCATTAAATTGCTACCACCATTCACATAGTAGTGAATTTTTTAATTTTAAACTGTGACAATTCATTTAAAATATTACACGGAAGACGTGTGGAAATTACTATAGACATAATTGGAGCATAAACATGATTAATTCATCTGTCACTGACATTTCTACTGAACTGCAAATGATGTATTTTTTTTCCCCCTCGAGGATAGCTGCTCTCAATATACCCTACTATTATTTAGTGCACGTACCTCACGTTTTTTGTTTTAAATTTTACAAGTACTGTTTAGCTACTAATGATTCTGAACTACAGAGTTTTAGGACTGTTAGTATGTGGTTATCTGTATGGGAAAAAATACTTTCAGGGTATTTAGAAATGGTACATTACTAGTTTTTCAATTAAATAATTATCAAGTATTTAGTTAAGTTTCAGTGACGTTTTTCGCTCTACTTGAAACACATTGATGACATTTCAACAGAAAGATGTTGTGAATTTCATGTTTATTGCAGTTTCACGTCACCTGACTCGGCCAATATATATTGCGCACATGGAGGTTTCCCTGCAATTGATTTTCTGCAAAACCTTCGGTCTGGGAAAGGAAAAGAGAGAAAAATCAATGCTGCATAAAGTACCCTCCACCACGTACTGGACCATAAAACGAGTCAGTTTTGTTTTGTAACCCACTTGTGAGCTTTTTTCAAAGTCTTTAGTTCTTCGGAAGTTAGTATGAAATCAAATGCAAACCTAGTATCGAAGACACCGAGATATAGACATAAAAAAGTAGGTTAATATTGTCTTACCATTAGTTGCAAGCTATGTTGAAAAATTTAAGTCTCAGCTCATAGAGTATAAAATAAATTTTAATATTTATTCTGCACAGACAAACAAAGAGAACAAAAGATAACAAAGCTAGTTAATAATACATTGTTATGCAGTTACGAGCTATGTTGAATGACTTCAAGCCTCTATCTCATCGGAAACTTAAGGCAATGTGAATTGCAAAATTTTTAACGATCACACAGACAGTAAAAAGTATGGCCCATCACCCACCAAACAATAAAACGTGTCGGAACTCCGTTATGAACAGATTTGAACTATTGTCACAGGTTCAAGTTTCTAACTCATCAAGAGGTTTAAAATTAATTTGTAATATTAGAACTGAACAAATATACAGGTAACAAAACTCCCTCCACCACACACCTAACAGTTTCAATTATAAAAGCAGGAAGGAATTAAACTGCTTGTATTGACTGTGGTTCTCATATACCCAGAAGATGTATTCCGAAGATTGATCGTATCGGTTTTGTTAGTTTGTGTCAGGAGATATCGTCATTGAGGGATGTTTCCAGACGTCTCGGCGTGAACCAAGTTTGTCGGAGGTGGAGGATATACAGGGATACAGAAACTGTTAATGACTTGGCTCGCTCTGGCCGTTGAAAAGCTATCAAGTTTATCACTTCAGGCTTATAAATTCAGACTAATCGCAAAAACACTACTATTTTACTTTTAGTTTCACACTTTGTACTGTTTGACAATCAACTTAATATATTTTGTAATTACGTTTTTCTTTACTTCATTATCTGAAATTACGTTTCTTGCCACATAACATAAATAATTTCACTCGATGTTTTATTTATTGATGTAATGTTGTTGTTGTGGTGGTCTTCCGTCGGCAGACTGGTTTGATGCAGCTCTCCACGCTACCCTGTCCTGTGCAAGTGTCTTCATCTGAGAATACGTTCGGCAACCTATATCCTCTTGAATTTGCTTACTATACTCGTCCCTGGGTCTTCCTCTAAGATTTCACATCACACGCTTCCTGCTAGTGCTAAGTTGATAATTCCTTGATGTCTCAGAATGTTTCCAACCAATCTGTACCTTCTCTTAGACAGGATATGCCAGAAACTCCTTTTTTCCCCTATTCGGTTAAGTACCTCCTCATTAGTTACGTGATCTACCCATGTAATTTTCATCTTTTGTCTGTAGTACCACATTTCAAAAGCTTCTATCATCTTTTTATCTGAACTCTTTTATCTTTCACTCCCATACAATGCTACACTCGAGACAAATGCTTTCACAAAGGACTCCCTAACATTTAAATTAGTATTGGATGTTACCAAGTTTCGCTTCTTTAGAAATGCTTTTCTTCCCATAGCCATTCTGCATTATCTTGCAACCTAAATAACAAAATTCATCTATTACTTTTATTGTCTTATTACCTAATCTAATTCCATGTATAGCTACAAATTTGATAGTATGTTAACATCAGATGTACATATCATACTTCAGCTTCATTATGTTGTATAGCACATGTTGATAAGCATATAATCAAATTATTTACATCAGTCATAGATCCTAATGAAGACCAAAGATGGTCACAGACATAGCGTAACTGTACGCACTATAAGATCCAATGTAAGCATGTTTCTTACTTTTGGTTTTAAAAAAAAGTTTAAAATGTTATTGCACACTTATCAATGTATGCTTCAGTTTGTAGTAGTCAGCCACTGTGAAAATATCGATAAGGAGTTCAGTAATGATGACAAATATGTATTTTACAGTTTGTAATTTTGTATTATTTCATGTTAAGCTATTAGCTAGACTATGTAAGTATCTCACATGTAACTTGCCATACTATTCCATTAATGTTGTATATGGTTGACTAATGCATCTGATAACTTTAATCTAGTGCGCCTCGACTGCACAGTGGTAGAGTGCCAGACTAGAATTCCAAAGGTCGCGGGTTCCATTGCCGTCAGGTCCAGGATTTTTATCTGTCACTTTCCACTTCTTTCACCTCTGGCAGTATTGCTCATGTGAATAATACCGAGTAGCACCGCGGTTCGGAACCCACGTTAAACTGTAGGTCCCCCTATAACTGGCTGGGGAAGTCAGTTCTAAGGTCGGCGGGAGGCAACGGCATACCACCTCCAAACAGAACCATGCCTAGTAAAGCACTGTAGTGTTCATTCGGATTGTTGACTGCTTTACCTTGACCTTAACTTTCATCTACTTCAGGCTAACGCTTTAAAATGGCAAACTAACCGAAACCGGTAGGAATTGAGATAAAAAATAAACAGCTACGGCCAATATGTCATTTTGTAATTAAAAGCTACCATGCTGAAAAATTATTTTCATGCATTCACAAGTCGCAGTACTTCGACTGAAACTATCTGTAATAGCCTCCATGACAAACAACTTCTCTCCCGACTTGCTTGACAAGGTCCAGCTTTGGCACCTAGAAACCAAGCTGCGCGGTACAGGTGGATCCAACTGCATGCTGAATGGACTCTTCAGAACTGGCATCAAGTCCTTTTGAGAGATGAGACTCGCTTCTTGTCGTTACCTAGACAATCTTAGGAAATTTCTGGAGGCCGCCTGGTCAGCCATAACCTCTCAGACGCACCGTCTATTGAGAGCAGCAAGATGTTGATGCCTGTTCTTTTGATGTGGCATTATGTGGGTCTTCTGTACGTCACTAGTAGCCGTACAATGCAATCAAACTACTATACAGTACAGGGATGACATCATCCAACATGTAGTGTAGCCAGATCGGTGGCATTATGGTGAGGTATTTCTCTTAATGGACGACGGGTCTAAGACTCATCGTGCATAACTTCTGAATGCGCTCTTAGTGATAGCGGTACCGCAAGATAAGACTGCTGGGGTATAAAGAAAAGGCTTTTCTTGACGACACGACGTACCCACCAGTCTGAGAGGTCTACGTCGAATCGTCGTTGAGAAATGTTACAATCGGGACCAAAAGTCCATTGATGACCTGGTGGTCAGTATGTCACAACAAATACAGTATTGAATCAGTGCAAGAAAGCGTATTAGGGGTAGTGGTATATGCTGCAACCTGGACCACAAATTCAGTATATTATGTGTGTTCTTTAAGTACGTATCGTTTTGACATTTAAAGAAGGCGTGCTAAGATATCTCAATAATTTTTTGAGCACTGAGTACCTACATCTGTTGTCTACGCACTAAAGCCATTACAGTCTTATTCTTCCTTGTTTACGTTCTGTATTTAGTGTTTAAGATGCCTCCGATACTCGTGAGTCCCGCTGACTGTGAAGTACGGACTGTTAGGTTGTTGTTGTTGTTGTTGTCGCGCGGCAGTATCTGAGTGCTCTGGAGCGTTATGTTACGGATCGCGCAGCCTCCCGCACCGGAGATTCGAATCCTCCCTCGGGAATGGATATTTGTGTCGTCTTTAGTATAAGTTACCTGTTTAAGTGGACTAAACATCTAGGTCATCAGTCCCCGGGCTTTTGTTTCTGAGTGCTAAAGGCCTAAAGGCGATGATATTCATCGTGAGACCTGTGCAGTTTACGCACAAATTATGAGTGATGGAATGGTAAGAAAATGGGTGAGAGCATTTAAAGATGGCCGCACAAATGTGCATGATGAACAACGGAGTGGGCGTCCTTCGGTCGTTAATGAAAGTTTGGTGTAGGAAGTGGACAATAAGGTCAGAAAAAACAGCCACTTTACGATTTCCTCCTTGCGGGATGACTTCCCTAATGTTTCTCGTAGTATTTCGTATGGAATTGTCACCGAGCAAGACAATGAAGTCAAAAAACAGTTGTGTTGCAGTGGTTAATAAGTCAAATGGCAGAGTTCTATGAGGAGGGTATTCAAAAACTGGTACAACGTCATGCCAAGTGCCTCAGTATTGATGAAAATTATGTAGAAAAGTAGATTAAGGTGCAGGATTTCATACAAAAATAAAATTATTGAGATAAGTTAGCACGTCTTTTTTTTAATTTCAAAACGGTACTTACTTTAAAAAAACACGCCTCGTATCTAGGTTACTGCCGTACCATTTGTCATTTCCTGTTTTCATGAGTAATAAAGACAATAGAAGTGTTGTTATTGTATGTCTCTATTTCATTTTTATGCAAAGCGACATGAATCCCACGTATTGTGCGGCAACACTTCTTTTCTGTGTGTATGTACGTCTGATGGTGTTTTATATTGCCACAGTACGACCAAAATAATATGATCTTATGGGTGACATTAGTAAAAGGCGATTATTCTGTGATGTTGGCACTTTTCCGTGGGTCAGGGCTTGTTCGTCCTCCTCATACGACGTTCGTTTATTCACCGGTTCTTCGTACACAACTTTAGGGGTAGAAAATACCATACGAACTGAAATGCAACAGTGTGCACAATCCATTTTACTGTTGCTACAGAACAATCCTTCTATCAGACTCTCGATAGCTTTTCATTGGTCGTTCTTGGAAGCGAGTGACTGCTGTATGACAGTGCTCTAGCTTTTCCTTACATTGACCGTTTAAATTCGGATCTTTTCATTCTCATTTGTGTGTTCCATGGTTTACTTACGTCATTTAAGATTAAATCCACGACATTTCCTTTGAAAGAAGGGTTCACAACTCAGCGCATATCCTACACTTCTCAAAAACATTCAAATGTTTGTAAATCTATCGGACCAAACTGCGTGGTCATCAGTCCGTAGCTTACAAACTACTTAAACCTAGGTAAACTAACCTACGGACAAACACACACATCCATGCCCCAGGGAGGACTCGAACCTCCAAGGCGAGTAACCGCGCGCTCCGCAACGAGGTGCTTTAGACCGCTCGGCTACTCCACCGCGGCTCCTGCATTTCTAACTTATATCTTTCTCGGCCAAACATCAAACCCTAATCTTTGTCTCCAAGGAAAATGTTCAAATTTTCGTAAACCTAAGGGACAAACCAGCTGAGATCTTAGTTCCTAACCCTACAAACTAATTAAACGAATTAATGCTAAGGACAAAAAAGACACACATACACACCATTACCAAGGTCGAACCTTAGCCTACGAAGGGGAGCGGTCACATAATCCGTAACAGAGCGCCTTAGACGATGCGGTTATTCCCGCGCGGCTTTGCTTTCATTTTCTACATCTACATAGATACTCTGCAAATCACATTTAAGTGCCTGGCAGAAGGTTTATTAACAATTTTCATAACTTTTCTGTACCGTTCCATTCTCCAATAGCGCGCAGGAAGAAAGAACACCTAAATCGTTCCGTTTTCGATCTGATTTATCTTATTTTATTGAGATGGCCATGTCTCCCTAAGTAGGTGCGTGCCAGCAAAATATTTTCACATTCAGAAGTAAAAGTCGGTGATTGAAACTTCAAACAGATCACGTCGCAATGAATAACGTCTTTCTTTTAATGATTTCCACCACAATTCGTGCAAAATTTCCGTGACGCTTTCCCCCCCCCCCCCCCCCCCCGTAACGTGATAAAACAAAACGATCTGCCCTTCTCTGAACCTTCTCAATATCTTCCGTCATTCTCTCCTGGTGAGGGTTCCATAATGGGCAACAGTAATCCAGGAGTGGACGCACAAGTGTGATGTAGGCAGTCTCTTTGATGGAGCTGGTGCATCTTCGAAGCGTTCTGCCAATGAAACGTAATCTTAGGTTCGCCTTCCCCACAATATTTTCTATGTGTTCCCTCCAGTCTAAGTTGTTCGTAATTGTAACTTGTAGAAATTTGATAGAATTTACGACCTTACGTTTGACCGATTTATCGCGTAATTGAAGTTTAGCGGGTTTCTTTTAGTGGTAATGTGTATTACTTCACACTTTTTTATTTAGTTTCTATTGACAATTTTCGCACCATGTAGAAATTTTGTCTAAATCGCTTTGCAGTTGCTTTTGATCCTCTGTTGACTTCACTAACCGATAAATGACAGCATCATCCGTGAACAGTCTAAGGGAGCTATTCAGATTGTCTCCTAAATTGTTTATAAACACAAGGAAGAGTGTTGCTCACACATTAGTAGGCGTTTCTAAGTTCCAAACGTCGACTATATCCTGGATAGAAACGTGTTAAGTGCTGGCGTCTATGGCGTCAGTCTCCAGCGACATACTGTGAGCCAGAATAAAGTAACTAGATATTCGCCGTTCGGAAATTACATTATTTTTCTCCCGTCCGATTTGTTACGTAACACCGATGCGATGAATTATAAATTTTCCAAATTATATAATACTAATTTGGCTGCATATTCATATAACAATTAGTCACCTGTAAAGTTAATTTCTCAATACATTTACAAATACGGGATCCAATTTCTGGCATCAGATCAATTAGTGCCGTTAAAAAGCGCGTGTCATACGGTTTCAGCTGTAATTATTTCCCGGTACAAACAGTCGCATTGCTTATTTTAGAATGTTACCTTTCCAGTACACATTGATCATATTTATTTCAAATTATTAGTTGGTGTAATGCTGATGATGAACAAATAGCATACAGAGGTATGTGGTGTTCAAGCGACGTTACAACAACAGTCTGTAATTATTTTTGGCACGTCACATGATAGGTAAGATATAAAAGTCAGAGGAAAAATTTCGTATATATTAAGAGAGTGATCTCAATTTACTTTGCCTGCATGTGGGGCGGATGATGCTAATACATATTTTTTCGTATAAATTTCATGAATTATTTTGTGTGCCGGTTTTTATTTGCTTCAGCTTTAATAATCGTTTGTGGCAGCAAATATATAAATACTGGAGACTGGGCGGGGCTTCACACGTTTGAAATTTGCAAGTGAAGGGTTTGAGAAATCCGATTAGCGAAAATTATAAAGTGTGTTTATTTTATGAAATGTCAAGTATTCTAGTGGTTTGCGCAGTGCGTTGTTTGTATGTCAATCATTTCGTTGAGAAGGGTTTAATCGTATAGAATTTTCCTAGCACATGAATGAACTGAATGCAAACATTGCCAATATGGCCAAGAATTTAATGAAATGAAAGTAAATCGGAATTGTTTGTTTTGAAAACAATTTGTTGGTGTTTATAATGCTTTAATCTCATCATTTAGTAAAGAATACATTTTTCCGCCGCGTCGAGGTATTTAGTTATTATCTTCTGTTTGTCCACTTCTTTTTCACTGTCCATCCCCTCCCCTTCCCCTGAAATAAGCGACCTAGAGGTAATTCACAGTAACGTTTCCTACATTATCTATTTATTCCAAACTTCCATTACTTCAACTCCTCCTACGCTTTCTCTCTCTCTCTCTCTCTCTCTCTCTCTCTCTCTCTGAACAAATAATCTCTAATTAAATAGTGTATACGACGTATTTCGATTAATACAAAGTTATTTCAAGTGGTTCTCGATGTTTTTTAAACATAATCACTTGTCCTTTTACAGAAGCTATGAAAAGTGACACTTTATCTTCTACCTTGTAAGAAATCCTGAACGATGCTATTGTCTAATAGAAGAACATGTATAATACGCATTGCTTTCAATGCCTAAATCAATATGTCAGGAGGAGGATTTTGAAAGTATTTACTCTCTACCGTGAATCCACTTCAACACCTCATATTGTGGCGTTCAACCGTTGAGGAATATGGGTGCGCAACTGATTCATTGATGAAACGTAAGACCAACATAAGGGACTAAGCAAATGTTCATATGTTTGTTAAGCTTATGGGACTTAACTACAGGGTCATCAGTCCCTAAACTTACAAACTACTTATCAGCTACCTTATACTAAGGACGGCACAAATATCCATGCCCGAGGGGGAATTCGAACCCCCGACCGTAGTGGCCGTGCAGAGCGTGACTGGAGCGCCTCAGTCCCCTCGGCCACCGCGGCCGGCAGGGACTAAGCTTTATACTCACACATCACGCTCGGTTATTCACTCGTCTCTCCAGTCCATACACCAGTCACAGCGAGATCAGTATGCTCTGTCTCATCTCAGATATACCAGATATATTCCGAAGAGACCGATATTTTATCCTCGCTAGATACCAATATTTTCCAACATCAACTGAGATTATATATTGCCAAGCATTTTAAATTTCGACACTGATGTCTCATATTTGAATTTGGCACAATAGTGACATTTACGATCATACAGGGACCAGTCTTCTCTGCCTCAATCACTTACCACATTACCAAAATGAAAAATACTCCAATCACATCACACAAGCTGCGAATATGTCCTGGAACTGTTAAAGACGCGAAAGATAAACATTTAAATCAATTAATCCTTGCATGTTTAAAGTAAGAAGATTCAAAATTCCATGTCATATAATGCGGAACAAAGCATAATATCATCCATCGTAGCATTTGTAATATTGTTCAACATGACAATACACGCCATTAAAGGTTAGGTTGTATGCACTCAGGAACAATTCCAATGGAAAATAATAAATCCTCTCTGGGGAATGTCGGTTAACTCGCAAGAAAGCGTGAATGTGTTAAGATTTAAATAGTTTTGAAGCTGACAGCTAATCCGACAAACAAGGTCTTCTCTTTTACATCACTGATTGAATCAGGCCAGGACGAACTCGTCTTTTGTTGAGCTGTTATTGGAGTAGTTTAGAATTTGCTTCCTAACTTTTTTGTACTATAATTTATTTAGATGTCTCAGTCGACAGGAGTTAGTAATTAGATAGTCTTCTAAATCTACTCATGGAAAGCTAAGTAAACTCCACATTTACGATTATTTTACCGGCCTTATTTAAAAGTTTACTGCAACTAACACCAAAGAAGGACAATTTTTGACAAAGTGGTAGATAGACAGCTATTATTGTATTACTTATTAATAGGTAAATCAGACAGTGATCGTGTAACTCATTTATTTATATGATGACCATTTTTTACTTGTTGATATGTCACCTTTATATCTATAAATATTTATGAGGAATACTAAGAGTAAAGTTCTATAATTATGCATAAAAGTAGAGTGCAGTTAATATTGCTTTACCTATATGACTCTGGCTTTACACGCAGATGAACGGTAGATCCGTATGGTGACTGCGGCTGGTGAATGAATTGCCATGGGTTATGCATCATAAAACCACCTGAAATTTACAGCGTGAAACAACTTCAACCAATGGGGAATGTTCACATGAAATGGCGTTGAAAATAACTATAGTTGAGTTACGTTGCACTGTCTAATAGCGCGCGGGATAAAGAAACACGTAGTTTTGTTTTCGATCTGATTTCTCTTAATTTATTATGATGTTCATGTCTCCCTACGTACTAAAAAATTACATTAGCAAAAGAAATTTTGGGAATAGATCTCATTGCAACAAATAAACATATTCTTTTAATGTTTCTGACCCCAAATCTTGCATCATTTCTGGGACACTCTCCCCGTCGTATTGCGAACATAAAATACGAGATGCCCTTCTCTAAACTTTCTCTATATCCTCCGTCAGTCCCACTTGCTAGGGTTCAATTATGACTCAGCAGTATTTCAATATAGAATGCACAAGAGTAGTGTAGGCAGTTACTTTACTAGCAGTATTGCATCCTCTAAGTGTTCTCTCAGTGGAAAGTAATCTACGGTTCGCCTTCCCCACGATATTTTCTATGTGTTTTTCCAATTTAAGTAGTACGTAATTGTAATTCCCAAGTACGTAATTGAATTTATGGCCTGTAGATTTATTGTCTAAATGAAATTCAACGGATTTCTTTTAGTGCTCATATGGTTGACCAGACTTTTCATTATTTAGAGTCAATTGCCAATCTTTGCACCATGCAGAAATCTAATTAGTTTTGCATCTGCATTTGATCTTATGGGGACTTTACTAACCGATAAACGACAGCAGCATCCGCGAACAAAGATAGCTGCTCAGATTGTCTCCCAAATCGTTTATAAAGACAAGGAACAATAGGAAGTCTCTAACACTTCCATGGAAACGCCAAATATCAATTTGTTTTGTTAGATGACTTTCCGTCAGTCTTACGTACTGACCTTTCTGACAAGAAAACACGAATCCAATTGCACAACTGCGGCCATATGATTAGAAGTCGCTTCTCAGGAACGTTGTCGAATTGTTTTTTTTCTGAAATAACGAAAGTTGAAATTGTTTCTATTAGCCGGCCGCGGTGGCCGAGGAGACTGAGGCGCTCCAGTCACGGTCTGCACGGCCACTACGGTCGGGGGTTCGAATCCCCCCCTCGGGCATGGATATTTGTGCCGTCCTAGTTCGTAAGTAGTTCATAAGTAGTTTGTAAGTTTAGGGACTGATGACCCCGTAGTTAAGTCCCATAAGCTTAACAAACATTTGAACATTTGAATTTTGTTTCTATTAAGAAGTCGTATATTTATGGCTTAGGGGTCATCGACCGCCGACTGTTGGCAGAGGAAATATCATTCCGTGAAGATGCAAAGTTGAGATGACAGCCTGCAGTAAGCGGTATGTGCGACAAACGTCATTGGTTGTCACAACAATGACATGTATTTGTTAGTATTCATTTATTGTTTCATACTTTAATTTTGTAGTTTTCAACGCAATTTATTCTCAACATTCCCTATTGGATGATGCTGCAAATTTCCCGCGGTTTTATTATATAGCCCATGACAATGCAGCTATCACCAGCAGTTATCGAAAGGTACTAAGTTATATCTGCTGGTGTTGTCAAAACGGAGCCATATAGGGAACGCAACATTAACTTTAGTTTTAGACGTAATTTTTTGACGTTCTTCTTTAATTAATGTACTTGTAAATCTTTACAAATCTTAAAATGGTCCAGTAACAGGCCCAAACTGATTAGCTGATGTAGCAATTAGTAAAGAACGAAAGTCTCAAGTCGAAAATTATCTGTCCCACATGAGTCATAAGGAGCTAAATTTGGCTAGATGTTAAAGCATGATAGCTCGACAACGGGTTACGATTATTAGATATAAATCAGTTTTGCCTTCATCTATCGATCTGCCTTCGCAGAAATATTGAACCGCTTCGTACAAATTTAAAGAGGTAATGTGTTTGAATATCATTACACAAAAACTAGTTTTTGTATGTGACATAAAATCCGAACGATGCACATAAAAATGATACTATTTGCTGAGCAATAATTTTAGCTCATTTTACATAATTTGTAAAAGAAACGTGATACTGGCACAAATAGCAACCTATCACCAAGACCCCAGAGACGAGATTCAGTAAAAGGCCCTGAGAAAGATACGAGGATTGGAGCTTAAATAGTCACAAAACTGCTTTGGAGACACTAGGCAAGGGAATCTTGTCGCTGATAACACACGTTGTTGACATACCTACCTTACTTCCAGAAAATGGACTCGCCCGTCCCACGTCACCGGCTTGGGCACAATCGGAGAAAACACAGTTACTTGAGAACGAGAGGTCTATCGTAAATGTTGAAATGTTTGTAATTCTATCGGACTCAACTAGTGGGTCATTAGTCCGTAGTCTACAAACTACTTAAACGTAGTAAACTAACCTAAGAACAACGCAAACATCCCAATAGGGTGACTCGAACCCCCGACGACGAACGGCCGCGCGCAACGGAGCATGGCGCCCCAGTGCGCACGATTAATCCGCCGCAAGCCGGCCGCGGTGGCCGAGGGGACTGAGGCGCTTCAGTCACGGTCAGCACGGTCACTACGGTCGGGGGTTCGAATCCCCCCTCGGGCATGGATATTTGTGCCGTATTTAGTCTTAGCTAGTTCATAAGTAGTTTGTAAGCTTAGGGTCTGATGACCCCGTAGTTAAGTCCCATAAGTTGTACAAACATTTGAACATTTCAATCCGCCGCAGCCGAGGTGTATCGTAACGGTATCACTGTTTTTTTTTTTCAAAACAGTAACAACGGAGTTGGATGAAGAATGAATGTACCACAGGTCGTACATTGTCATTATGGATCGTCGCGAAAGTTGATGGCCGTCAAAGCCTCAGTATGGTAAAAAGCTATTGCGATTCTTGTGTACGATTTTGATGGCGTTATCCCAACGCATTACATTCCTGCACTGCAGATCGGCAGTGCACAGTATTACTGTATTACAGTTTTCCAATTTACTCCAGCTTTATTGTTAAAGCAGTACATATAGAGTACATAAAATGATTACATTTACAGATAAAAACTCAAGCAGTTCTGAGGTACAACGTTTCGAGCCTTAATACAACACCCACATTAGTACTTGCTGTGTCTGGGCCGGTGGTCGTGGGGTAAAGCGCTCGACTGGATACCGAAGGGTCGTGTTTTCGAAACTCGGACGGACCTCGGGTTTTTTTTTTTTTAGTCTGCGTTTTAACCTATCCTTCACCTCTCAAAGATGTGAAGAGTCGCCAGAAACGACACGTCGTTCGGATTCCACGTTAAGTTGTAGGTCCCCTTTCTCCGGTTGGATACCGGGTTAGGCTAGGGTCACGCAAGTCGCCGAAGTGGCGTCCAATTGAAAGACTTGCACCAGGCCAATGAGTCACACGATATTATTATTTATAGTACGGGATGTTGTAATCTTCGCGGCCGACAATATAGTCACTGATTGTTGGACCCATTCGGTCATAGAGATAGCGAATACTGTCTTGGGATACAGTATTCCACGCCTGCTCGACCTGCTCACATAGCTCCACGAGAGTTTTGGAAATACGTGTCATACGTGTCAATTGTCGTCCGCCGGCCGCGGTGGCCGAGGTGACTGAGGCGCTCCAGTCACGGTCAGCACGGCCACTACGGTCGGTGGTTCGAATCCCCCCTCGGGCATGGATATTTGTGCCGTCCTAGTTCGTAAGTAGTTCATAAGTAGTTTGTAAGTTTAGGGACTGATGACCCCGTAGTTAAGTCCCATAAGCTTAACAAACATTTGAATTGTCGTCCCATCATATCCGATACGTTCTCGATTGGAGAAAATTTCGGCGATCGTGGTGGCCGGGGAAGTTGCTTCACGTCTTGCACAGCACGTTGAGTTTTACGCGGAGTGAGTGGGCGATCATCATCCTGTTGGAACAACACATCACGCGGTGCAGCGGAATAGCCGTGCGCACAAGGCACCTTACTGCGGCGCTAGCGGCAGTTCGATGTTGGAGGTTCGAGTCTTCTCTCGGGCACCGGTGTGTCTGTGTTAGTTTAAGTAGTTTGTAAGTTTAGGGACCGACGATCACTGCAGTTAGGTCTTGTAACTACAAAAACATTTAAAAACTTTGAAGACACCGCCTTCCTGTTGCAATGACGGCAAAATAAGGGGTCTTACAGCATTCTGCACGTTCCGAATGCTGGTCAGGTTTCTCTCCACAAACACCAGAGGCCAAATAATATATACTGGAACTGACATGTGATTACATTTTCACGCAATTTGGGTGCACATATTCTAATTAATTAGTACCCAGAACAACCACCTCTGGCCGTAATCACGGCCCTGATACTCCTGGGAATTGACTCAGAGATTGGATGGCGTGTAAAGGTACAGATGCCCATGCACCTACAACACGATACCGCAGTTCATCAAGAGTAGTGACTGGCGTATTGACGAGCCAGTTGCTCGGCCACCATTGACCAGACGTTTTCATTTGGTGAGGGACCTGCAGAATATGCTGGCCAGGGCAGCAGTCGAACATTTTCGATATCCAGAAAGGCTCGTACAGGACCTGTAACATGCGGTCGTGTATTATCCTGCTAAAGTGTAGGATTTCGCATGGATCGAATGAACGGTCGACCCACGGGTCGTAACACATCCGAAAATAAATGTGACGGCCAGTGTTGAAAGTGCCCTCGATGCGAGCAAGAGGTGACCGAGACGTGTAACCAATGGCACCCTATAACATCACGCTGATAGTCCATGCTGCTGCGAACATCGTCGAATTTTTCGTGCAGATGGTTGTTGTCTTGCAAACGTCCCCATCTGTTGACTCAGTGATGGAGACGTGACTGGACGATCCGTTACAGCCATGCGGATAATATGCCTGTCATTTCGACTGTCAGTGAAACGAGGCCGTTGGGATCCAGCACGGCGTTCCGTATTGCCCTTCTGAACCCACAGATTTCATATTCTGGATCACGACCAAAGCGAGCAGCAGTGTCGCGATACGATGAACCGCAATCGCGATAGACTTCAGTCCGACCTTTACCAAAGTCTGAAACTTGATGTTTACGCATTTCTAGTCCCTACACGAGGCATGACAACAACGTTTCACCAGGCAATGCCGGTCAGCTGCTGTTTGTGTATGAGAAATCGGTTGGAAACGTTCCTCATGTTAGCACATAGTAGGTGTCGCCACCGGCGCCAATCTTGTGTCTAATCAACATCTACATGGGATACTCTTCAAATGACATTTAAGTGCCTGGCAGAGGGTTCATCGAACCACCATTATACTATTTATCTCCAATTCCATTCTCCAATAGCGCGCTGGAAGAAAGAACAACTGAATCTCTCCGTATTTTATTCTGATGATCATCTCCACCTACGTAAGTGGGAGTCAACAATATATTTTCGCATTCGGAGGATAATGTTGGCGATGTTGTTGTAATGATTCCCATTCCAGATCCTGTATCATTTCCGTAACGCTGTCTCCCCTGTATCGTGACAATACGAAACGAGCTGCCCTTCTTTGGACTCTTTCAATGTCCTCCGTCAAACCCACCTGAGGAGGAACCCACACTGCTAGTAGTACTCGAAAAATGGACGGACAAGCGTAGTGTATGCAGTTTCTTTTGTAGTTCCATCTTTTAAGGGTTCTGCAAATAAAACGCATTCTCTGGTTTGCTTTTCCACGACATTATCTACGTGTTCTTTCCAAATTAAGTCTGTAGTTATAGTAATTGCTAGGTTTTTGAGAAGTTTACGGCCTTCACTTTTGATTGACTCATCTTGTAAACAAAGTTCAACAGATTTCTCTTCGTACTCATGTGGACGACTTCGCACTTCTTATTATTTAGAGTCAATGGCCAATTTTTACACCATATGATATCGGATGAACCAACATCGTAGTGGCAAGTTATAAGTGGTATGACCATCATCAATTGAATATGCCTTTGGGTCATGTTGTTCAAGACCCTGTGCTATACTGTTTCACATGTGTAGGTAGTGTGCTATCACAGTGGAAACTGTAGATGTAATTTGTTTAGAACGTGTGACCTGGTCTGCATTCAAACAATCCGACCTTTATCAAACTTCGGAAACGTGATGGTACGCATTTGTCCTCGTTACACGAGACATCACAACAACATTTCAGCAAGAAACGCCGGTCAACTGCTGTTTGTATGTGCGAAATCGGTTGGAAACTTTCCTCGTGTTAGTACATTGTAGGTGTCGCCACCGTGGCCAACCTTGTGTGAATCCTCTGAAAAGCTAATCATTTGCATATCACAGCATCTTCCTCCTAGCGATTAAATTTCGCATCTGTAGCACGTCATCTTCGTGGTGTAGCAATTTTGATAGCCGCTTAAAAAAATTTTGGTGTGCCTGGGTTTTTTTTTTTTTTTTTTTTTTTTTTTTTTTTACTGTAACGTATCCAAATTTCAAATAAATTACAGTGACACTTTCGTAGGTTTAGTTGTAAGCCTTATTGCTGTAAGCTGTACTTACTACTGCACCAACATGCTATCGTGATAGGTTTCGTGAGGATCCTTCGCTGTTTATGTTTGGGAAATCGGTTAGAAACATTCCTCATGTCACCATGTTGTATTTGTCGCCACCGGCGTCAATCTTGTGTGAATGCTCTGAAAAGTTAATCATTTGCATATCACAGCATCTTCCTCCTACCGATTCAATTTCACGTCTTTAGCAGGTCATCTTAGTGGTGTAACAATATTAATGACCAGGAGTGTGTTTTATCACCGCTTAAAAATTTAGGTGTGCCTTGGTTTTTTATGTACTATAACGTATCCAAATTTCAAAAAAATCAGAGGATGACACTTTCGTAGGTTTAGTTGTAAGCTTTATTGCTGTAAGCTGTACGTACTACTGGACTAACACGCTATCGTGATAGGCTGTCATGAAGGTCCCTCGGCATTATTCGAGGTCTCTTGGGAGTAGGGCCGTGTGGCCGCTGTTGGCGTTTCCCAGCTGACGGGAGCCGCGGTGGCTGGTGGCTGGTGGATGTCCTGGAGATATTGCACGCACAATCGCCGCGGCCGCTTTCCGGTTAGAGAGGCTGCGTGGCGCGCCGCGGTTCTGGCAGCGGCGGCGGCAGCGCGGCTAAAAATACGCACACCTTGCGCCGCCGCCGCCGCCTCCGCCTCCGCCCCCTACAAGGCCCGCCCGTCTGGATAGCGCAGCGCCCGCCCAGTGGGGCGACACCTGAGGCTCGTTCCAGCAGCTGCCAGACTGCTTGACGCGCATGCGCAACGCTGAAATTGTGTTCCAGCAGCGCCTTCACCCGCTTCTGGCTACTTGGAGTGTGGCTGTTTGCTGTTCCAGCAGTTTGTCGCAAGCAGCCAGGCGCTACCCGGAAAAATATTTCTGGCGCGGTCAAGCTGCCAATCTGCGCATGCGCAGAAAGGTCCGAGTTAGAGTGGAAGGTAGCGATCACGTGATACGTTCGTGTTTGTAGCGTGTTCTTCGATTATTTCGAAGTCACTGCAAACCCACTTGAGAACAGAAAGGCGAACCAGAGACTGCGTTTTATTGGCAGAACCCTTAAAAGATGCAACAGAACTACTAAAGAAACTGCATACACTGCGCTTGTCCGTCCATTTTTGGAGTATTGCAGCCCAGTGTGGGATCCTTATCAGGTGGGTTTGACGGAGGACATCGAAAGAGTCCAAAGAAGGGCAGCTCGTTTCATATTGTCGCGATACAGGGGAGACAGCGTTACGGAAATGATACAGGATCTGGGATGGGAATCATTACAACAACGGCGCTTATCGCTGAGGCGTGGGTTACTTGCGAAACTCCAATCGCCAACATTCTCCTCCGAATGCGAAAATATATTGTTGACTCCCACTTACATAGGTAGAAATGATCATCAGAATAAAATAAGAGAAATCAGAGCTCGAACAGAGAGATTCAGGTGTTCTTTCTTCCTGCGTGCTATTCGAGAATGGAATGGGAGGTAAATAATATAACGGTGGTTCGATGAACGCTCTTCCAGGCACTTAAATGTGATTTGCAGAGTATCCCATGTAGATGTAGATGTAGATGTTCTCGTTTATACTTCTTCGTTATTAGGAAGGAAAGTATTTCAATTATTCCTTTTAACTCACCTTCGCCTACAGCCATAAACAGTGCAAAAAAGCGTTCCATCAGTGCAAGTATCAAACAAGGGTTTCACGTCATAATAGCTGCGCATGCGCAGTAACAACTGTTTCTTGGCGCTTGAAAGTAGCCGTCTGGCAGCTGCTGGAACGAACCTCTGCTCACCAGGCCCTCCTGCTGCCTGACGCCGACACTCTTCTATATCTACATCTGTATCTGTATCTGCATGGGATAGTCTGCTAACCACATTTAAATGCCTGGCAGAGCGTTCATCCAACCACCATTATACTTATGATTTTGTAGGCGCCAAGAGCCTCACTCATATAAATTTTTAAAAGAACTGACCGCCATTTGTCGAAAAGTTTTGTTTATTGTCACTATCTGGTTTCAGCCTTAGGCCATTTTCAACCGCTGTGTTAAATTTGTCAGGTAGGTTTCCTTAGGTCATGGTAATAATAATAAAAACAATAAAATATTCGAAGTTAAAATAAGAAGGTTAGGAATCACGCAGCATCCCATTGCCTGACAGGTAGCGAGTTCTCATTGGCCGGTGCCACGGATACTCCTTAACTGCGATGGCTTCAAATTTTCGCCGTTGTTTTCCTTTTCTAGAGGGGTTGCCTCTACCGAAAGTGTACCGGCCAACCGAAGCGACGCCAGCAGTTGAGTTTCGATAGAGTGCCACGGCTAAACAGAATGAGTAATAACAAGTAAATATCCAGTGATTCTTGAGTTTCTCCCGGCGTATTTGATAATCAAAATATCCACGGGCGTATTGCCGGTCTATAGTATCCGACGAGCACAATATTTCGGCGATCATATATGTCGCCATCATGAGGTGAACTGACGAACTGAGCACCTGGAAACGCGCCGGCAAGGAGAACCGCACGCTACGGCGGCTCGAGGGAAACTGGGTTCTAGTCCGGTAGCGGGCGATTTAAATACCCTCGGCCCGCGGAGCGACCCCTCTGTGGTCCGTGCCCCGCGCTCTTCGGTCTCGCAGTGGAACCGATTGCGACGGCGTCTGAGATGATGTCGATGTGAGGGCTCTGTACGCCGTGTTCGTCACTACGTTACGTTTGCTAGATTTACTCTTAATTAACCCAATCGCTGGTTCCCAAGCCTTGCTAAGATTATAGTCACAGTCACAGTTTATGAGGTCGTTACTTATGAGAATTACATAGGCCTCTCTAACGACGCAGTCCCCCTATCTCGACGTCTGTACAAGAATCCTAGTGCGTTCATCCTCTATCGCGTGATTCTCCGCCAAACAATGTTCAGCGACCGCCGACTTACTCGGATACATCAATCGTGTGTGCCTCTGGTGTTCAACGCAACGATCCTCGCATCGATGCCTCTGGTGTTCAACGCATCGATCCTCGACGGTACGCATCGTCTGTCCAATATATGACTTGCCATACTGACACGGAATCTGGAACACGCCGGCCTTCCTCAAACCGAGATCATCTTTGGCGCTCTCCACCAGTGCACGAATTTTGACGGACAAAAAACAGTTCCAACCTGCTGTTTTTTCAAAATGCGGGCGATCTTCCCCGAGAGTGCGCCGGTATATGGAACTCTCTGAAGGTTGGTGACAGCTGTCTGCGTGTAAATACAGATCCGTGTGCGTTGTCTTCCGATATACACTATGACCCAGGGTGCCATCAGCTCTTCTCTTGACCAAGACGTCAAGGAACGGCAATTTACCCTCCGTTTCAGTCTCCATAGTGAATTTGATGTTGGGGTGTATGGAGTTCAGATGTGTAAGGAAGTCAAGGAGTTTATCCATACCATGTGGCCAGATGACGAAAGTGTCGTCCACGTAACGGAAAAATAAAGTAGGTTTCCATTCATATGATGCCAGGGCTTCCTCCTCGAAATTCTCCCCACAGGGGAGAGTGGGCTACCAATGGCGACTCCCTCCGTTTGTTCGTAGTATTCGCCACTAAAAAGAAAATACGTGGAGGTCAAGACATGCATAAAAAGTTTGGTGGTCTTCTCGTCAAACTTCTGACCAATCAAATCTAGTGACTCTCGAAGGGGCACCCTCGTAAACAACGAAACGACGTCAAAACCCACCATGATATCTGACTCATACAGCCTGAAACTGTTAAGGCGTTTAACACACTCCACGGAATTACGGGTGTGATGAGGGCATTTACCCACATAAGGACTTAATATTCCCGTCAAGTATTTGGCCAACAAATATGTAGCTGCTCTGATGTTACTGACAATGGGACGTAACGGCACCCCATCTTTGTGAACCTTAGGGAGTCCATAAAGTGTTGGCGGTACCAGGCCTTGAGGTAGCGACATGAATGATCGCCGAAATATTGTGCCCGTTGGCCACTATACACCGGCAGTCACCCGTGGATATTTTCATTAATTAAATACCCTGTTCAAATGCCGCGCGTGATTCACGGTCTGCGCGGCCGCTCACGCCGGAAATTTCAGTTCTCTTCCGCACAAGTGTGTCTGCGTCTGTGTGTGTGTGTGTGTGTGTGTGTGTGTGTGTGTGTGTGTGTTCTCTTTAGAATAAGTTTCTTAAATAGTTTGTAAGTTTAGAAAAATGTTTAAATGTTTGTAAAGTCTATGGGACTTAACTACGGGTTCATCAATCCCTAAACTTACAAACTACTTATGAACTAACTAAGACTAAGGACGGCACAAATATCCATGCCCGAGGGGGGATTCGAACCCCCGACCGTAGTGGCCGTGCAGACCGTGACTGGAGCGTCTCAATCCTCTCGCCCACCGCGGCCGGCGTAAGTTTAGAGACTGACGACCCTAGCAGTAAGTTCTCTTAGGATTACAAACATTTGAACATCAGATTGCATCTAAAGGCTCCAAATTCTTTCCAGGAACTCCGGCACACAATAAATAAAATACATCGCCAGTAAGAACTTATTTTTGAAAAAGTGGTCTATTCAATAATTCAAATGTGTTGTTTGTTCTTTCGACCGTGTCCGAAAGTACAGACTCCCTATACCCTATGTGTGCCTCCAAGAGGCAAATGACAAGTTCTCTGTGGATACATAAATATGTCAGATCCGTTGCGGGAATTCGGTTAAAGCTGCAAGCAATGGGAAGTACTCAGCAGGGCACGGGACACTACTATAGTAGTGTCCGTTACACTCACAATTCTGGGTAGGGTGGTAAGTGTGTGTCTGGATAGCCTGACTGGTTAGGACACACATTTTCAACTTCCCCGTTGATTTTATTTCAATTCCCTGTAAAAGACGAGACGTTTGAAAATTTAAAATTTATAATTCAAATGTGCTGACACTTGTTGCTTAAGATCCACTGGTGCTTACCTTTCTGTGCAAAGGCGCCTGTATTTCTAATTGACCTCGACACACAGCCGCCTCTGATTTGCATATGTTTCCATTCTTCCGCGTTGTACTTCACGAAACGCACGTCTCCTTCGTTTTGTCCAACTCTGACACGAGATCTTTAATAAATAAATTCCCCACGTCTTGTATCAACTGAGTCTTCTTCCAATATCTACAATGTTTTCATAATACGAGGCGCGACCAGAAAGTAAGTTCCGTTTCAATTTATCTCCACAGCAGCCCTGCGATTGCAGTTGCGCAGTAGACGATGTGTATCAAGGAGAAGAACGTGTGCCATTTGGAGATCGCTGTCAGTTAGGTACGCTTTGTTGTGCTTCTTTGAAATGTCGGCGTTGATTGAAAATCCTG
Organism: Locusta migratoria; assembly: GCA_026315105.1. Lineage (NCBI taxonomy): Eukaryota > Metazoa > Arthropoda > Insecta > Orthoptera > Acrididae > Locusta > Locusta migratoria. The sequence goes on along the minus strand of CM048744.1, from coordinate 271,073,003 downwards.
CCGCCTGTGAAATCAGGTCGGTGATTCGGTTTCTGAATGCGAGGAAAGTAGAACCAAGTGAAATTTATCAGCAAATTTGCTATGTTTATGGACCAAATGCGATAAGTGATTCGATGGTGAGAAGATGTCACTGCAAATGTGACGAAAAACCTCCTACAGGGATTTGGCTGGGACGTGTTTGACTATCCTCCATACAGCCCTGACCTCGCTCCTAGCGACTTTCATCTGTTTTTACGTCTCAAGTCTTTCCTTGGCGGTCATCACTTCTCCAATGACGACGAGCTGAAAGAAACTGTTTCCAATTGGTCGAACACACAGCCGGCAGATTTCTATGAAGGAGGTATAAAAAACCTGGTGCCACGCTATGACAAATGCCTGCAAAATTTCGGCAGCTATGTGGAAAAGTAGCTTAAGAGTTGTAGAATTTTGTACAATAAAAATTTCAATTACCACACAGAACTTACTTTCTGGACGCGCCTCGTATTTCGATCCGTATACTTTAACATGTCATCTAGAATTCTTCTAACCTCTACCTTCATAGTCATGTGGTATAACAAATGTGATTATGTTGTCGGTAGTCCTCGCAGAGACAGTTGTGCACAGATTTACAGCTACAAAAGTCTTAGTCTCTGCCCTTATAAGCAGCGGTCTAACTTTGTATCACAGCAAAGTTTTCGATCTGGTTCTGTTACTTTTAGTACTCTCCTTCAGTTTCAATCAGCAGAGATGGAAAAGATCGAAGAGGTTTATGCTTCGCGCAACAGCGGCGTGGGCGATGGATGAAAAATGCACCACCATCTGGCGGTGCTGGGCTATGCAGGTCAGGGTTATGAACGGAACACGACGCCAACGGTGACCGCCATATGCTGAAAGTTCTTTTGCTTATCTTCTAAATTAAAATTTGAGCTGAGTAAAACCTGCCTGATAAAAACATTCTCAAAAATCTAATTATGACGATGAAAGTATTCTGTGGAAGCAAGTCAACGAAATGTTATTATGTTGCTCCTCAGATGGTATAATATCTCACAAGGAAAGTACATGGGCTCGAATAAACATATCTGTTTGAACGCTTGCTTACAGGATCTCTACGTACACCTCAATGTGCAGGTGGGTATCGTTTTTATGCAAAACTGCAGTGATCCTCTAGATAGCACTGTACATGTAATTGTAGACGCCATATGCAATGCAGATATCTTAACTACAACTCGTACATGTTCTCTAGCGTATTGTCATCAAAAGTTGTGATGATAGTTGCAACTTTAACCTTCTTCTCGGAAGACTGTTGGTATTCACTGCCACTGTTCCCATCGCCTCTTCCCGCACTTACCGTAGCAACTACCGCATGCAATGAGTTGTTCGTCATTAAGGTAAAGCAGTCAAGAAACCGAAGATTGGTTTGAACAGCACAGTGCTTTACTAGGCATGGTCCTATTTCGAGGTGGTATGCCGTTGCCTTCCTTCGACCTTCGAATTGACTTACCCAGCCAGTTACAGGGGGACCTACAGTTTAACGTGGGTTCCGAACCATGGTGCTACTCGGTATTTTTCTCATGAGAAATACTGCCAGAGGTGAAAGAAGTGAAAAGTGACAGATAAAAACCCTAGGACCTGGCGGGGATTGAATCCGCGACCTTTGAATTGGTAATCTGGCACTCTACCACTGTGCAACCGAGGCACACCTGTCACCCCTATTATCATCATTATGTGTTAGTGTAACAACAGTCTCTAACTTATTCTCATATTTCTGTACCATAACACATACGAGAAAGCATGCGAATGATTCATATTCTATACTAATACCATCTTCACGAAGAAAGGTTCTTCGTAACTTCATCTCAACTAATCGCAATACATTAGCAGGATTGATTACCAATCGCCACCACATCTGACGCTTCATCACACAAATACCGTCACAAAACGCAACTTCGGAGGCACACTGCACCGTCCCTACTGGCGAACCGACAGGTCAAAGTGCAATGCGGCATGGCACACGCAGAGGCCTCTAACGGACGACTACAGAGTTTTGCAGATGCGGGAGTATCACTGCTGCAATAAGGGATCTTTACATAATCTCTCTTACGATTTTGGCGTATATGTGTTTGTTCGAGCCCAAGTACTTTCCTTGTTAGTACCATAAAATCAATCAGGCATGCTACATTGTCGTACTTATGTTGCTGTGCGTACCTTTAAATATTTTGCAAATTCTCTCCGAATAAAATTTCATTTACTCTTCTGTATTTTTATCTGATGGTAAAACAAACATTTTCTTACATACCAGTGTTGCTTCACGTAAAGTAATGCAAACATTGTCTCAACGCAGCGGATATAAAAAATACAGAATTGCAAACAAAACATTCGTCCCTACATAACATTTAGGATATTCTCAACTGTAATAATAAACCAGATGCATCTGTCTTTTGTATGATAGAATTTTTGTAACTGTACTGTAGTGGCCTGAGACTAACTCAGTTTATTGCAAATACGTAACTAAATGAAATCATCCACAAATTATTTTTTCTGAGTAAGTAGACACTTGAAATTTACACATGTAATCTGGCTTAGTAATATATTGAATTATTAAATCTACCTGTCAATAGGCATTTTTGACTTACCTGTGCACAACAGACAAATCTATTCACAAACATATTTTATAATTTAATCAACTACGTGTTAATGTAAATAAGAGTTTTGCATAGTTCAATGCAGTCTCACTAAACGACAGATCATTTATCCCTTTCTCAAACTAGGCACCGACCATGCTTTGTGCAACGAATGTCCGGATCCAACAACAACATTGGAATGTTTAGAAATATGATGTAAGGCACATTCATTTGACGTTCTGCAAGAAATGAGTAGCAGATTAATCATTTTCAAAACTTTTTATATTTTGACCAGACTATTGTTGATTCAATCTCTCCTTTGTACCTACTCTGGAATAGGAAGTGATTATAGTAATAGCTCTGAGATATTAATATAATGAGCTCAGTATTGTAGTACTTCTCAAAAGAGATACAGCTATTAATTTACATTTTACTGTCAACATGTTACGTTTACATTATGACATACAGAAAATAAAAATATTTCAATCTTCACGAAATTATGATACTACACTCAGTTAATTGTTATTATGGTATCAACGTTACTGAAATCTTAAATCACTTATTCACCTCACAGTGCAACAATGTTTGACGGGATAGAAAGAGAATCTTTCCATATAGAGCATTTACTGAAGAAAAACTTCCGTGCTAGGCAGAAAGTTTACCTATAACATTAAAATTACACATTCTTCCAAATCTTATCAAATCTGCACAGATGCAGGAAAATGGTGGAAATGCATTCGCTCCTGCCCACTATAGGATACGGACCCCATTTAACCACTCTCTGCCCACGACTACTTGTCACGAACATTTATGATACCGCTCAGCGAGGTTACGTAAACGAGGAAAGAGACTCACTGTACCATATACAGTGCTTCCTTCCTTGTTTTTGGTAATTTTTGTCTATCAAGAAGCGTGACACATTAAGCCACCGTGGTAGACCACGTTGACGATCGTATCCCTATACAGTCTACATACGCCTCACATCACGGAGCAAAATACTGATAATCATAATGTTAACACATGAACACCAGAATTTATGTACAAATATTTATTATTAATTACAGAAGAAGGCCAATGAAAGTTATTTAATTCTAAACGTACTTTGTCACAAATATGTGCAGCCGTGGAGTGACCGAGCGGTCTAAGGCGCCTTGCTGCGGAGCGCGCGGTCACTTGCTGTCGGAGGTTAAGAGTCCTTCTTGAAGCATGTGTGTGTGTGTTGTCCTTAGGTTACGTTAACCTAGTTTAATTATTTTGTAAGCCTAAGGACTAATAATCAAAAAAGTGCCGTAGATTTACATGCATTTCAACATTTCTTCACAAATGTGCACAAAATAATAACCATGTGTGTATGTAGCCGATGAGAATGATAAAAGAGTGAAGATGTTTTCATATTTATAACTCTGAGTTACGCATTAAAATCTTCAATAATAATAAGTGTAAATTAAAAATTGAAGTGCTACCGACTTTTGACCTTTATACCGATGAGATGCTACGGCAGAAAAGACACGTGAAGGAAACAGCGTTTTATGAAATCCCATTGTGTGCACTTTCGGGTTTAAATGGTTCACTTGCCATAACACACGCTTTCCCGGCTACTGTAAACCTCCAGCTGTTAGGTAGATGATGCTGTCGGCAGTATCAAATCAAATGTTCAAATGTTTGTAAATCTATCGTACCAAACTGCATGGTCATCAGTCCGTAGCTTACAATCTCTTAAACTAAGGCAAACTAACGTAAGGACAACACACACACCCATGTCCCAGGGAGGACTCAAACCTCCGACGGCGAGCAACAGCGCGCTCCACAGCGAGGCGCCTTAGACCGCTCGGCTACTCAACCGCGGCTGTCGCAGGAGAACTCAAAACATCCTATCGCTTTTCTATTAAAAGTAATTTTCTTGTCACTTTAGAACGTTACCACAAAATCTGAAGTATGTTCCTGATTTTCAATTTCTTAATTAGCTACAATGAGGAAAAAAGGCAGAGAGGAGGAGTTGCTCAGAAGCGGAAGGAGGTAATAGATGGAAGACAAAGATGAGACAGAGAGAGGCGGGGATGGAGAGAGTGAGGAGGAGGAGAAAAATGGGAAGGAGATGCCTGGCAGTACACAGACAGAATATTGAAAGATTTTCTCAAGGGAAATGGTTGCGAGCATGTTCTCTTTTTGGTAGCATCAGACAACGTTTCTTCCAAATTATCAATCGCTAAGCAGTACGTGCTCGGCGACAGTAATCTACGGTAGTTAATAATGAGAATGTAGAATGAAACTTTGCATCGGAGTGTACGCTGATATGAAACTTCCTGGCAGAGTAAAGTTGAGTGTCGGATCCGGTACTCCAACCTGGGACCTTTGCCTTTCCGGGCAAGCTCTCTACCGACGGAGCTATCCCGACACGACACACGATGCCGCCTCACAACTTTACTTCCGCCAGTACCTCACCTCCTACTTTCCAAACTTCACAGAAGTTCTCCTGCGAACCTTGCAAGAAGAAAGGATATGGTGCAGACATGGCTTAGCCACAGCCTAAGGCCAGAATGAAACTTTACAAAGGCAAAGGTCTCAGGTTCGAGACCCGGTTCCGGCACACAATTTTAATCTTCCAGGAAGTTTCATATCATTTCACACTCCGCTGCAGAGTGAAAGTTTCATTCTGGAAACTTCCCTTAGGCTGTGACTAAGCCATGTCTCCACCGTATCCTTTCTTCCAGGAGTGCTAGTCTTGCAAGGTTCGCAGGAGAGCTTCCGAGAAGTTTGGGAAAAAAGGAGGCGAGGTACTGGCGGAAGTGAAGTTGTGAGGCGGCATCTTGAGTCGTGTCGGGCTAACTCAGTCGGTACAGCGCTTGCCCGCGAAAGGCAGAGGTCCCAGGTTCAAGTCCCGGTTCGAGCACAAAATTTTAATCTGTCAGGAAGTTTCATATCAGCGCACACTCCGCTGCAGAGTGAAAGTATCATTCGAGCCAGCTAAAAGTTAATTGATTTTGTTATTTTAATACTATTGTTCTCATACTGTAGTGACTCATCAGATTAAGCACATACGAAACAGATGGTAATGGACTAATCCCATAAATTTCGACTGACATTTAGGAGAGTTTTTCCTTATGAGAACATATAAAAACATTTCAGAATTTTTATTCATTTTACAGAATTAATAGTAATAAAACAAAAACTAAACAGAACATATTTTCAAAGTGTTATTTATTTCTTTAAAGAAAATGCTATAATGCAGAGAGGTATCCAAAACAGGCTGTAGACGTTAGATACTTGTGCTGCAGAAGCTGTACTACAGCCCAATCGGCTCGCACCGGCGCCGGCTCGCGCCGGAAATATTAAACATTTCGAATGTCGTCGGCTCGGCGTGAGCCGGCTGAAGCGGAGTCCTCTCGGCCCGGACGGCAGTGTGAACACGGCCTAAGCCATGTCTCCACCACATCCTTTGTTCCAGGAGTGCTAGTCCTGCATGGTTCGCAGGAGAGCTTCTGTGAAGTTTGGAAAGTAGGAGGCGAGGTACTGGCGGAAGTAAAAGTTGTGAGGCGGCATCGTGAGTCGTGTCGTGACAGTCAGTCGGTAGAGCGTTTGCCCGCGAAAGGCAAAGGTCCAGGTTCGAGTCCCGGTTCCGACAGACAATTTTAATCTGCCAGGAAGTTTCAGTGAGAATGTATTTCACACACAGTAAGGAAATGAACTCTGGAGCTGCACAGTGTGTTAATCGATGGTTTTTATGGTTCACATGTACTGGTATGACACCCTAGTATCATTTGGTTAACAAATTATAGTCTACTTTGAAATGTATTTAATCAAATCCTTTTAAATTTTATGCAATGTGAGTAAAACTAACAGCAAGCATGGCTGAAATTGTCCAACTTTACAGCCACGAAATTTGTAAACAGAAAAGGAGGGCAAACTGATATTCTGAATAGTATGGGCAGTGACCTTTGGTAAGTAATTTCAAACAAACTGCTTTCGTTTCATCACAATCATTACAGCATGGGCGGAGGGTCAGTGTTTTGGTGTTAAGGAAATATTGATGTAAGGAAATTTTACTAAAGGGTTTCATTACACATAGTTTTTTGTTCATTTAAATGTGCTTTTCTCCTTCTACTGTATTACTGTCTTCCTCTTCAGTCAATATTTGCCTAATGCATGACCTGAAACTCTCAAAATCTCAGATTCCTGCATTTAACGAATGCAGTTATAAAAATTAAACGGTTACATTTACTTATTTGATTCAGTATCTCAGTTGATACCAGCACCAAAAATATTAACAAAAAAAGATACGTGTCCCTATAAACTTTCACATTTGTTGAAAGCAACTTTTCGATATTAGTAATCGTTCACTAAATGAAAGGTGTGCGACGTGTTACGTTGGATCACCCCAAATATAGATAAAGGAAACGAGAAATGTAGCTATTCGCACAGTATGAGTTGTACAATTTTTTGGTGACATGAAAATTTGTGTCAGAACAGGATTTTAACCTGCTTTATGCGAGTGATTGTCACCATTTCACCACCCGACCCAAACTCCCATGTGTCACACAATATCTACCGCCCGTGACTGCTCGTACATCCCATCATGTAACTTGCGCACAAGAAGAGACATTTACTGAAAATGATTTGGCTTTAGATACGACCATCAGTTATTTATCGATGTAACCATTGCAAATGTCTTTCACACGAACATGAATGCCCTGCGCAAATTTTCATATCACCCTCAAATTCTATAATTATTGGTAATTCATATTCGCGATTGCGAAAACATTACTTCTCTTCCTAGCAGCTATAGTCGCCGCAGTGTCTGTTCTTCAGACATGGATGTAGAAAATGTTTGGAACTATTTGTGACTCTGGGTGAAGACGTTAAAAATAATCTACAAAGCCTAGTAACTCAAGGGCATCTATCCATCCATGTGCATCCATAACACGATATGCTATATTTCAATTAATTTGAAGATCCTTGCTGACTTGAAGCGAGGTTTACGTTTGCCTTGTCATTACTTGACTGATTTGCTTCATGCATAAATGTATGTACTGAACAAGCAATCGAGATAATGGCCTCACTTATTAATACCACGGTGTGTCCAAATAACATTATGACAATGTTTTGATGGTCTTGGTTATTGAGGATTGGTCATGGTTCTGTGAAGGATACGCGTTTATTTATCGTCGTACGTCATTTTCCCTTCGATACTTCTAATTATTACTACTACCGCGCCCTCATTCTTTCAGCGCCCACTGTTGATGCAGCATCAGCAGAAAGAACTAAGTTCTGATTCTAGTTTTCAGGTATAGGTACACGTACCCACCCGGAAAAATAGATCACCCCAGTACTCAACTTCTTGTTCAATAGTAGAGAACGTGAACAAATTATGTGAATGTCTAGAGTAAATTATATAATCGTATTAATATATTGTTACAATGAATTTACACAAATTCAGTAGATCTGGCCAACTTTCGTTTAGAAGAAAATTAATCCTATTCCATTTTTTTTCTTTTCCCTCCTAACTTCAGCTTTGCTAAAAAATACGCATTTTGTGCTGCATGATTATTTAATGTATTTATCGAAAGATTACTGATTTTAATTTTTTTAAAGTTCCTACTTCTGCTTAACTACTTGGACACTACTATTGCATGTTGTCTTGTTTTTAAGAAAGTCTCTTACTTTTCTTAAGTGTCTTGCTATCTTTCCCGGTCATCGCAAACGTGGTCTTGTACTATGCATTAACAACTCTTCTTTTTCACCAGTTTTTTTTCTGGTGTACCAGTTATCTTTTTTCTCCGTTCATTACATTCAGGAGAACGTGTGTTTTCATCTCATATATCTCTTATCTTTACCTGCACAGCTACGTATATTGCACTAGGGTAAACTCATTTTACACGCTCACTATCTGAACGCTTTGATTGACAGTTGAGATTGTTCGGATGCAAAATTTTGCACCCATGTTTCAACAAGCACGTTCCACCAGTAGCCGTCATCTTACTGAGTGGATTGATTTAATTCACCTGTTATTGTATTTAGATCGTTGGATGCTTCATTTTTTTTCAGTAATTAGTTACAAGTGTGTTCGGAACTTCCCAGTAAATTTTTTGCATTTTTACAGATGGGTGCAATATGCAGACGCAAGGAGACCACGCCGCAATCGGCTTTTTAATTGTCTTGTATGTTTATGGTACCTGAAGCTCAGAACAGCTGGTCATTTATCATTGAACATTAATAAGGACGGGTGATATCACAGTCAAGTTTATTCGTCAGATAAAACGTACAAGATTGAAAATATAATCCCATGCGAAGAGAGAAAGATTATGAAATTCTCACTGAGTGTTACCACCATTTCTGGCTATAACCGTTGATACACGAGTCGGCAATGAATCGACCTCCGATCCAGTCTCTACTATCACGATAGGTAAAGGGTGGAGTCTGCTGAGTTACTGTCCTATGCATCATTGTCTGATGCTGCATTCGGTATTTTCTGAAAGGGGACTCCAACCACAAAATTTGACTGACTTTCGTGAAACGCTTCATTTCTAATTTCATCCTCTTAGGGGTCAAATATTCCCAAAAAAATTGAACCACTAGTTTCGTTTTTTCTTTTTTCTTTTTTACCTCTAAGTTAAATACTAATGTGTGAAGTTCTGTCTACAAAATAGGCTGAATAGCGACATTTTCTAATAAACTTTCTACACCATATTTCATCCCCTTACAAGAGTTACAATATAGAAAAATGTCTTGCTACTGGACGGGACGCCAGCTGTATTACATGAAACTCCTCTCGCAAGTTAAACATTCTGTCAGTGATGGATTTTTTATTTTCATCCCATTTCCATCTCCTTAGGTGCTGAATTTCAATAACTGCTGAAACACGATTTTTTTATAATTCTAATCGAGATGGCAATTATAAACTGTCATAAATTATGCTATCAAAATACCGCTAAAATGACTGAAGCAATTTTTAAAAAATCCGACGGAGCAACCAAATAGTAATTTTCTTGTTTCTACCTTCAAAATTATTAAAATAGCGACATAGTTACAAGAAATCTTTCAGCCACTTTCACCCTTCTTGGTTTGAATTCGTAGAAACAATGAAACAGTGTACCGATTTTCACAAATAAAAATGCGCCGTAGTGTTAAATAACGACTAATTTTCCAACATTAATTCAATCACTATTTTGATCCTCTTAGGGGTTGAATTTCCAAAATTTCCAAAACGTCTATTATTATAATTGTAACTATGAATTTTATTACCAATTTCGTAGTTCTATCTATCGACATAGCTTCATAAAGTTTTTATCACCTACTTCACCCACTTAATGATGAAATGTCTATGAGTCCCTCCTTAAACGACGCCTGTGCGGCTCGTTAGCACAGTGATAGAATGCCAGACTACAAATCCAAAGGTCGCGGGTTCGATCCCCGCCAGGTCCTTCTTTCACCTCTGGCAGTGTTGCTGATGTGAAAAATACCGAGTAGCACCGTGGTTAGGAACCCACGTTAAACTGCAGGTCCCCCTGTAACCTGCTGGGTAAGTCAGTTCGAAGGCCGGGGGAAGGCAACGACATACCACCTCCAAACAGGACCATACCTAGTAAAGCACTGTGGTGTTCAAACCAATCTGCGGATTGTTGACTGCTTTACCTTATAAAGAAAATAACGAGGGTAACGATTACGCATCACATGACATGCTGAATTGCTAGATGTCAGACTCTTGAAGGATCAGAAAAATTACTATCGTCGCGGTCTTGTAATAGATTAAGAGGGATCATGAAAAATATGTGTTGTAAAAAGAATTGGAAAAGGCAAATCTGTTTCTGTAGAAAGGAGCAGCTGCTAGTATAAAAAAACCTATGAATTTTCAGGTTAAAGAAGATCAACAAAACAATATACTGGGTATACAGTAAGATATGTTTGCGAAAAGATGATAACGCACACTGTAAAATACAGGATTTAAAGGATTAGAAGCTACGACAGGATTTAAAGGATTAGAAGCTACGGAGTAATAGTGGTACTGGAGACGGCGAAGATATTATGTGCTGATCGAAGAAGTAATGCAGATACACTGTAATTGGTCCTAGACAAATACCTAATAATAAACACAATTAATCGAAGACATGGTCACAGATTACGACATCAGCCGCTGTTGAAACCTGTAGTTAAGCGATGTGGGGAAGTAAAACATCACAGCGTGCAGAATTGGATATAAGTAAATAAAACGGATTGTCAGTAATGTGGTAGCCTAGGTAACACACACAATGAAATATAGATAAATGACATGTGACAGTAGCGAGAATTGCCTCAACCTATTATCTATGGTTGATCGCAGAAACAACAAAACAGCTGTGACGTTCTCTAATATTTCACAACACGTACGTCTGCCCGTTTCTCTTTTTCGTACCTTGCTTTCTAAAGAGATCGTTTCGTCGACTCCCTGTTCTCAGCAGCAGGTGTGGGCTGGTTCCATGAAATATTTGCGGAACGCAAACGAAGAAAAACAAATGGCCCGTCATGTGGATTGCACAAGAGGAGGAGAAGTGTATTAACTGCCAAGCAGACGTACACGCGCAAAGAACACAAACAGCACACGTTCAGACGCGCCATTACTGAGTCTAGGGAGCCAGTCTAGTTTCACTGCCGCGGGACCTCTAATCCCAGCTCATGTTGAGACTGGTTCACGTTCATGAAAAATACGCATCGACAACCGACAACCACACATAAAAAATACATCATACAACCCCCCACTTTTATTATTTATTTATTTATTTATTTTTAGTGGTACTCCCCACTATATATAGTTGAACTCTATTATTGCAACGTAGGCTACAACGACAACTCACCTATAACGTCTTGTTTTCCGTCGTTCGAACATAATTTTCGTAAGGCACGTACTTCTCATCCTCGTTTAATGGTAACAATGCACATGCTTGTACTTCGCATATAACATTTTACAACTCAGTTGTCAGTGATATTTTCCAAGAATCAATGTACTGTACCTGTTGTTGCACTATGGCAACTTATATATTCTTTTCTCTACTCCTTCCGTCATCAACAGATGTAGTATAGACACATAGGGCCACGTGAGATGGGACACAGCATCTCCGACGTCGCGAAAAAAGAGATTTTCCCGTACGACCATTTCACGAGTGTACCCTGCAGTGGCGGATACAGAACATTTTCTGCTGGTGGGGGGGGGGGGGGGGGGGGGGGCAAGGAGGGTGAACATGTCCGTAAGGGCTTTGTGAGATTAATTTTAAAACACGCACGCACGCACGCACACAGACACACACACACACACACACACACACACACAAACATATTATATATATAGGGTGTCCCAGCTATCTTGTCCACCCAAAATATCTCTGGAACAATAACAGCTATTGGTAAACGACTTTCACCGGTATCAATGTACGGCTGGAGCCCATGAATGTACATATTTGGAAACATTCTAAAACGAAAGAAAATGTGTCTTTTAACACAAACTTATGTTTTTTTTTTTTTTTTTTTTTTTTTTTTTTAATGGATACCCTATATTTTTTCTTGTGCAATCCATAGCATGACAAATTACATAAACAATGGCGTCGATTGCATTACAATATTCCAATTACATCCCGAGATATTGCGACGCGAATTTGACGCTTAAATACGCGAAACGCGCGGCTAGCGCACGTCCTGAGATTCAGGCGAGAACCCCATGCTGCTCATGACGTGCGCTAGCCGCGCGGTTTCGCGTATTTTCAAGCGTCAACTTCGCGTCGCAATATCTCGGGATGTAATTGGAATATTGCGATGCAATCAACGCCATTGTTTATGTGATTTGTCATACTATGGATTGCTGAAGAAAAAATATAGGGTGTCCATTTAAAAAAAACATAAGTTTTTGTTAAAGAAACACAAGATAGCTGGGACACCATATATATATATATATATAATTTAGAGCGTGAATGCCCTATGTTCAGCTGTGGACACACTTGTTTCATCCTTCATCATCATAAAGGATGAAACATTTGCCCACATCTGAACACTGGGCATTCAGGCTCTGCATTTAATTCAATATGTAATTGATTCTGAGCTTCGCCAGGTGGATATATGCGAATCCTTATACAGAGGAAGCCATGCGAAACTGGCATAGGTGTCTCTCCATATTTGCAACTTTGGAATAATTGGACTATAAGAATGAATAAGACTGACCGCTTGAAAATTCAAACAATTGCACAATATTGTCGAAAAATGTTTTGTACGTATTAAGTGAGCCAATTGACTTAATGGTGACTGTACAAAAACGTAGGACATATTGTTTCAAAACAGTTCAAATGTTTGTAATCCAAAGGGACCAAAGTACTAAGGTCATCGATCCCTAGTCTTACAATCTACTTTAACTTATTCTAAGGAAACACACACACACACACCCAAGCCCGAGGGAGGACTCGAACGTCTGGTAGGAGAGGCCGCATACTCTACGATGTTGCGCCCCAGATCACACGGCCATTCCTGTGCGGCGAACATTGTTTGATATATTATTAAACTATTCACTGTTTAACGTGGTTGAATCATTGTAATATTTTTTAACCATAGTAACTTGAGACTGACGCCATAGTGCATCGAAACTAGTAGTGCATTGGTAATTAGATGGAAGTATTTCAATTTGACAAGTGAACACGATTTTACCTGGCGAGGCCAGCAGCACAATACATCTGCACTAGTTTGCAGGACATCCATTTATTTCGGTTTGCTGACAATGTTACGCTGCCCCCTAGACGTGAAATATTACTGCACACTTTGTTAAGGGTAACGTTTCCAACACTGCGACGCTGCCTTCCACTCACTGCCTCGCCTTCCGGCAGCCATCGCGCATGCCTCCTGCCGCTGCTAACAGCCAGCGCACGAGTTGTCAACTTACCGTGGATGAACAAAACAGTTACCCGAGTAGCTGTGTCATCACCAAACAATGCAGAAAATGTAAAAAAAAAACAGCGTATTCTAAATGGTCGCCCAGTTACGGATCAGAAACAAACAGCCAGTAAATAGCAGTATGTCGCGCTAAGTTTGATATTCTCTCAAAATCTAAAAATCAGATTTCCTGTGTCTGCGTTGTACTGAATCAATTTCTTTTTCATTCTTTGTAAAGTTGCTACGCAAAACGAGATAGGTTTTCAAGAAAACTTTCGCGATCAACAAAATTACAATTGAAATTTCCTGACAGATTAAAATTGTGGGTCAGAAATGGGATTCGAACCAGAGACCTTTACCTTTCGCTTGCAAGCGCTCTACCATCTGAGCTATCCTGGCAAGCATCACAGTACGACAATAAAACTTTACTTTTGCCAGTACCTCGACTCCTACTTTCGAAACGTCACAGTTCTGCTGTGAACCTTTCAGGACTAGCACTCCTCAGTCTGGAAACATCCCTTAGGCTGTGGGTAAGCCATGTCTCCACCACATCATTTCTTATGTTGTTGTTGTTGGGTGTTTAAAGGGGACTCAACTGCTGGGTTATCAGTCCCCATATCATTTCTTCCAGGAGTGTCAGTCCTGAAAGGTTCGCAGGACTTCAGTGAAGTTTGGAAAGTAGCAGATGAGGAACGGGCAGAAGTAAAGTTGTGACGACGGACTGTGAAGTGTGTCGGGATAGTTCAGACGGTAGAGCGCTTGCCCGCGAATGTCAAACGTCTCAGGTTCGAATCCCGGGTACAGCACGCAAATTTAATTTGCCATGAAGTTACATATCAGCGCACACTTCGTGCAGTGTGAAAATTTGATTCTGTAAATTACACTTGACTGTGTTTCAAGAAGAACTTGTACTGCCATGAAAATCCTTTGTATCTGATGTGCGGAAAAATGAAATATCTAATTTGCTCCAATAACTGAAAAATCAAAACCTGTAGCTTCCAATAGAACTGTCTATAATGGGTGGGAGTACCATTTCTTAGTGTCTAGGAAAAGAATCAGGTAACCCTTTTACCGAAAACATCTTAATGCGCCAGCCTGAACGGAGCCCTTGAAATTCAGTTTTTTACATAGTTAAATCCTGTAACTATTTACATATGAGTAAAACACAATAGCTCATTTATCTCACAATCAATCACGAAACAATAAACAACTTTTATTTATTTCTATCGTAAATTACTGACAAAAAAGAGCAAGAAGCAATTAAATGGAAGCGTATCACAAGAAATCAATTACGTTATGTTAATTACAAGGATTTTGCATTTTTAGACTCACAATTACATGCTGCCCGTAAGTAAAAGTTAATTATTCGAATGTTAAGATTCTTCCCCCGCCCCCCTTACCTTCCTCACCAACTCTCTCTCTCTCTCTCTCTTTCTCTCTCTCTCTCTCTCTCTCTCTCTCTCATTTTTCGCTGGGCCGTCTGGGGGGCCGATGCATGTGCCCCTGTGCCTCCCTCCCTGAATCCGCCCTTGCCGGCCGTGGGGACTGAGGCGCTCCAGTCACGGTCTGCACGGCCACTACGGTCGGGGGTTCTAATCCCCCCCCCCTTCGGGCATGGATATTTGTGCCGTCCTTAGTCTTAGCTAGTTCATAAGTAGTTTGTAAGCTTACGGACTGATGACCCCGTAGTTAAGTCCCGTAAGTTCTACAAACATTTGAACATTTGAATCCCCCCTTGCCACTCTTAATATGGACAAATGGTAAGACATCAAGTCTTCGATTTCGTTGCGGCCAGAAAAAGATACTACAAGAACGGGACCAAAGACAACTGTAGACAGTTCAACGTGACACAAGTGCAACCATTATGGAAACTGCTGCGTATTTCACACCAGAACCATCAACGTCAACCCACTCACAGTTCAACGAAACATTGCCGATATGAATTCAGAACAGAATACCCACTCGTGTACCCTTGCTGACTGCACGACACAAGGCTTTACGCCTCGCTTGAGAACGTCAACTTCGATAGTGAATCGTTGATGACTGGATACGTGTTGTCTAGTCTGACAAGTCTTGAGAGCGGTTGGACGTGTCCGGGTAAGGAGACCATTGAATCATAATATCAGTAGAGCACTGTTCAAGCTTGTGGAGGGTCTGTAATGGCCGTGTGCAGTAGTAGTGATATGGGACCCCTGATACGTCTAGATACGACTCCGGTAGGTGACACGTGCGTACGCATCCTGGCTGATCACCTGCTTACATTCATGTCCATTGTGCATTCCGATGGACTCTTCTTGGTTTAAACAATACCGCTACACACCAAATTCCTCAGGAAAGAACATTACTAAGAATATCTTAGATGTCTTGCAACGTGCTGTTGGGAAGAGATCAATCCCTCGTCCTCATGCGGATTTATGGAGACCCCTGCTAGAGTAATGGTTTTGTCTTCTCTCCAGCACCACTTCAGAAATTATGCTACACTGAGACGAAATGCAGACGATAAACGGGTATTCATCGAATTATATATCGAATTATATATTATACTAGAACTGACATGTGATTACATTATCACCCAATTTTGGTGCATAGATCCTGAGAAATCAGTACCCAGAACAACCACCTCTGACCGTAATAACGGCCTTATTACGCCTGGGCATTGAGCGTGGATGGCGTGTACAGGTACAGATGCCCACGCAGCTTCAATATGATACCACAGTTCATCAAGAATAGTGAATGGCGTATTGTGACGAGCGAGTTGCTCGGCCACCATTGACCAGACGATTTCAGTTAGTGAGATATCTTGAGAATGTGCTGGCCACGGCAGCAGTCGAACGTTTTCCGTATCCAGAAAGACCCGTACAGGACCTGCAACATGCGATCGTGCATTATCCTGCTGAAATGTGGGGTTTCGCAGTGATCGAATGAAGGGTAGAGCCACGGGTCGTAACACATCTGAAAATAAATGTAACGACCGGTGTTCAAGGTGCCCTCGATGCGAACAAGAGGTGACCGAGAAGTGTAACCAATGGCACCCCATAACAGCACGCCGGGTGACGCCAGTATGGCGATGACCGCGATGTCGCCAAACACGGATTCGTCCGAAATAATGACGTTTTGCCATTCGTGCAACCAGGTTCGTCGTTGCGTACACCATCACAGTCGCTCCTCTCAGTGAAGCAGCGTAAAGGGTAACCGCAGCGATGGTCCCCGAGCTGATAGTCCACACTGCTGCAAACGTTCGTGCAGATGGTTGTTGTCTTGCAAATGTCCCCATCTGTTGACTCTGGGATCGAGACGTGGCTGCATGATACGTTACAGCCATGCGGATAAGATGTCTGTCATCTCGACTGCTAGTTCAAATGTCTGTAAATCTATCGAACCAAATTGCGTGGTCATCAGTCCTTAGCTTACAAACTACTTAAACCTAGGTAAACTAACCTACGGACAAACACACACACCCATGCCCCAGGGAGGACTCGAACCTCCACGGCGAGCAGCCGCGCTCTCCGCAGCGAGACGCTTTAGACCGCTCGGCTACTCAACCGCGGCATCTGACTGCTAGTGATACGACGCCGTTGGGATCCAGCACGGCGTTCCTTATTGCCCTCCTGAACCCACCGATTCCATAAACAGTCATTGGATCGCGACCAACGTGAGCAGCAATGTCGCGATACGTCAAACCGCAATCGCTATAGGCTACAATCCGACCTTTATCAAAGTCGGAAAGGTAACGGTACGCATTTCTCCTCCTTAAACGAGGCGTTACAACTTTTCACCAGGCAACGCCGGTCAACTGCTGTTTGTATATGAGAAATCGGTTGGAAACTTTCCTCTGTCAGCACGTTGTAGGTGTCGCCACCGGCTCCAACCTCGTGTGAATGCTCTGAAAAGGTAATCATTTGCATATCACAGCACCTTCTTCCTGTCGGTATAATTTCTCGTCTGTAGCTCGTCATCTTCGTAGTGTAGCAATTGTAATGGCTAGGAGTGTAATCCATGCCGTATCCTGTTGTGTCCCTTCTGGTGGTTGCAGGGGCCATAACCCATGTTAGGCAGGTGTACTAGTTTCATTGGGTCTTCAGTTTATGTTGAGCCTCGTATGCCGTAAACATCATTGGCCTAGCGCGACCTAGCACTCACAGATCTCCTTGCCAAATGCATAGTCAGCCGGACGAATTGGATGCTTTTCAAAAAAGATGATACTCATAATGACATATTAAACGCGCTCTTATCCGATTACTACGGAACAATCTGTAGAGTCGGAAGAAAACACTGAGGAACAGGTAGCTGAAACCGTACTTGTGCACCGAAGGCGTGGTGTGAAACGTCCAATTTATATGTAATAAACACCGGGTAAGGACTTTACAATAAAATACAAGCGTCACTGAGTACTGTCAAAGTTGGCTTCGGTGTGCGGAAAGCTAGAATCGGAGCCAATGTGGCAAGACGTATATTGCATAAAAAGTGTACACCAGCATGTCGGCGGCCACAAAACACTATTGGAGAATCATTCGATGGAGACTGAATGTACTATAATTTTAACACAGACTCTCAAATAGTAGGGCAGTGTCGTTGGAAATGTTATCGAAATTATTACCAGGGGCAATCGTATGAATCTGGTTGCGGCTTTAATCTCAGCAAGTTTACGAACCAGCATAATGTTCAGGTAAGAAGTTTTGATTTTGTTGTAGTCTTCAATGTGAAGACTGATTCGATGCAGCTCTGAGAGTTAGATTAGATTAGATTAGATTATTTATTTGTTCCGTAGATCCATATTGAGGGGATCCTCGTGGATGTGGAACATGTCAAGAAACAAAAATTTACAAGTTGAATAACAGATAATACTGATAATATAAATACAAATACAGGCACTTATAAATACAGATACATAATTTTTTAAGGTGTTTTTTTTTATTTTATTTTATATATATATATATATATATATATATATATATATATATATATATTGTTTGTTTTTGTTTTTTTCTTTTTTTTTTTGCTGATAATATAATAATACTAATATAGTATGAGTGCATGCATCATTTGGTACAATTTATAAATTCACTAATGGACTAGAAGGAGTTGGCCACTAGAAAGTAGTTTTTTAGGTTCCTCTTAAACTGATCTTTATTTGTAGCTAAATTTTTTATACTTGATGATAAATTATTGAAAATGTGTGTTCCTGAGTAGTGGACCCCTTTTTGAACTAAAGTAAGTGCTTTTAAATCCTTGTGTAGATCATTTTTATTTCTAGTATTGTATGTATGAACTGAGCTGTTTGTTGGGAAAAGGGATATATTATTTATGACAAATTTCATTAAGGAATAAATATACTGAGAGGCAGTAGTTAATATACCCAGTTCTTTGAAGAGGCTTCTACAAGACGCCCGTGAATTTACTCCACAAATAATACGTATTATACGTTTTTGGACTCTGAAGACTTTTGACTGACTTGAAGAGTTACCCCAAAATATTATACCATATGACATTAAGGAATGAAAGTAAGCAAAGTATGCAAGCTTTGTTATTTTTATGTCTCCTATGTCTGATAACACTCGTATTGAAAATACAGATTTGTTGAGTTGTTTCTGCAGTTCTGTGGTGTGCTCTACCCTTTGGTAGCCTCTTTGTTTCTGAATTATAACGAAAGCCAACATCCTTTTGGACCTGCTTATTTTATTCATCTCTTGCTTTCCCCCTGCTCTTTCTACCCCATACACTTCACTCCACTATTAATTTGACGTTTGCTTGATGTCTCTGATCGTGTCCTACCAATCGAGCCCTGTTTGTAGTCAAGATAAGCCAGACACATTTAGTTACGTTACCTACCTACCTATTTTTCATCATTCTTCCACAAGACCAGGTTTCAATAGTTTCTGTCCTCTTACCGTCTTCACTGTTAAACACCCACGTTTCACTCACGTACAAGGCTACACTCCAGAAAAAGGCCTCCAGAAAACACTTCCTAGCACTTAAAATCAATACTCGATGTTAATAAATTCCTCAGCTTCAGAAATATTTCTCTTGCCATTGCCATTCTACATTTTATATCTTAACTACTCTGGACATCAGAATGCCCAAATAACAAAATTCATCAACTGCCTTTATTGTCTCGTTTTCCTTTCTAACACCCATAGCATGGTCTGATTGAATTCGTCTTCATTCCGTCACCTTTTAATTCCATTTCCAATTTTTTACAGCTTTCCTTCACAGCCTTCTCAATGTACAGATTGTATAACACTCTGGAAGGTCTACGATCCAGTCTTACTTCATTCCCAAACACTGCTGTCATTTCATGCCCTTCGACCCTTTTAACTGCTGCCTGGTTTCTGCATAAATTGCGTATAACGTATCGTTCCCTATATTTTACCGCTACCACCTCCTGAATTGTAAAGAGTATATTCCAGTCAACGCTGACAAAACGTTTCTCCAAATGTAAAAAAGCTATCAACGTATGTTTGTCTTTTCTTAACCTATATTGTAAAATGAGTCATAAGGTGAGAATTACTTCACGTGTTTCTAAATTTCTTTTAAATCCAAACCAATCCTCTAGACTTTTCGATCCAATGGGCCCAGAGCGCATAAACTTTCTCTTAGAGGCATTATATAAATACACCGATGTGCTGCTATTTTCCAATTTTATTTTTATTTTTTATTGTATTGTGATGAATCCCTTTCATCTAAAGTGCCATCTTCAGATAATTTGCGAAATATACATAAAATTTGTTTTGATCGTTTTGACCAAATGTCAAAACATTACGTTTATATAGATAACGAATAAATATAACCATCCAGCAACAACAGATTTATATTACAGACGCATCAACCACAATGATCTTAAACCCGAAAATAACAAAAATTATCTTAGCAGCTTTAATCATAAAACATTTTGGTCAACTGTTAAAACAGCCAGCTGTCAAATCCGTTAAGAAAACGTCAACTGTAATATTACGAAAGATAGGTGTGAAGCCAAAGTTCACCTTAGTTATACAACAGCGTGACATTGCCCACTGAAGAAACATGGACGTAAGTACAAAGTTTGCGTATCGGGAAACAGGCCTATCACTAAATGTCTTTATTACATAAAAACGATAAATGTAAAACTTTTATGTATATTTCGCAGATTGAAGATGAAATAGACTCATAACAATATAATAAAAACACGTGAAAAATAGCAGCACAATGGTATATTTATATAATCCTCGAAACGTTCAGCAAATACATTTGACGACCAACACGGACACAGAATCTACATCGATGCTACCACAACACATCGATGCAATCGTCTCTGCAACGAATAACGCGGAAGGAACTATTCGAAACAGAGGGAATAAACGTCGGCTGCACCCCATCCAACCTCATCTCTTTAACACACCTGAATATTGCAACATGTCTGATCGCCGGAATACTTTGCCCGTTGTACGCAATGGAGTGGTAGTTCATCCGTGCACTGTTCAATCGAAATAAAAGCCTGGAGAAACCGAAAAATTAAGACAGCAAATACCTTTATGCGGAGGAGATGTATCACAGCAATGAAGAAATTTTGTAAGCTGTGACACCGAAGCTGCCGTTTCCTGAGTACTGTTGCATTTCTGAAGAGATGTCGTGCTTAGCAAGTTGCGCCGAACTTCGTTAAGGTCAGAATCTCATCGATTGCGTGACATCCAGCACAAGAATCCTTGCCTTGGTACTTGACAGCGTACAGTTCTTCTGATGGAGCCTCAGCAACAACGCTCAATAACGTAGTCCATTTACAGTGAAAGATCACCGTCTGTCGTCTTCCATATAGTTTTTATAAAATTGTAATTTATTTGATGTCGCTAGATTAGCATTTTGTTAAAACTAGAAGCCCACTCTTTTCAAGGCACGAGGAATAGCATTTTATTCCATGTTTTAAAATATTTGTTTCTGAAATGTTAGTTAATATTGCTAGGATTTTGTTATTTTAATAATTTATTATTGTCCATGAGAGAATGTCTACTTGTTTTACTTTTAAGTGGATGTGCAAGAGCCGGCCGCGGTGGCCGAGGAGACTGAGGCGCTCCAGTCACGGTCTGCACGGCCACTACGGTCGGGGGTTCGAATCCCCCCTCGGGCATGGATATTTGTGCCGTCATAGTTCGTAAGTAGTTCATAAGTAGTTTGTAAGTTTAGGGACTGATGACCCCGTAGTAAGTCCCATAGACTTTAAAAACATTTGAACATTTTTTGGATGTGCAAGAATCTAATGGCTGTCTGAATGTGAGTAGTATTAGCTTGCTTGGCATGGTTCTCTCTGTCTCGGTGTCGATAGTTAGTCGTTACGAACTCCTGCTGCTGATGCGACCTAAGAGGTTTCTACACCCTTTGGTTACAAGCCAGGCGACGAGCCCTCTCCAGGGCGAGTCTCGCGATCTACTCTCCCCTCCACTGCTGGGTTTGGCCAGTTTCTAGTAGGTTCCCCATCTCTTGGTCGCTCGGAGGTCACTTTCTGCTGGGATCGTGCTGAGGTATGGTTGGTTCTGCTCTTGTGTCTGCGGAGATGGTACCGATTCATTGACTAGCATGTTTAACTTAGACTCTTGAAGTGAGATTCATTTTTTGGAATATTTATTCGATCGTGCGTGGAAATGTGTTCTAGTTTTTCAATCCAGTTCCAACAGATAAACGCGGTGTATGTGTTACTAGTTACAGTTTGATAATGGCCTGGTATATTCAAACCTTTTGTGTACGAACTCTGTGTAAATTCTATCTAGCTTTGTAGGGACCGATTTCTAACAGACGATATATTAATTTTTGTATAGTGAATGTAAAAATCTTTCTTATCGTTTCCTTCCGTGAGTGATATGTGTTCCGCGTGGTTGGTTCTTAGAACAAAGCCTTCAGCTTCCACTATTGTTTGTTCCGTGCCCATCAAGCAAGCAACTATGCGTGTATCCGTCTGATTTCCACTAACATTTCGCGATTTTTTCTCCCCGCCTATTTTAATTTTGCTGTTTCTTCTCCGAACTTGTAGTATTCACTCAGTAATTCTCTCCGAGCCTTGTACAACCTCCTTCAATAGCTTCCTTATGAAATTCTATGCATTTATATGGGTTTTATGACATAGTTAATTTTCTTTACTTTTCGGAAATTGAATTCATACATTTTCATCGGTTTTCGGAACCACGTGGGTCCGAATTCTGACTTCAGGGGTTTGCAGCTACTCACCTGAATTCACGCCACTTCTCATAAAACCAGTGCCTAGATAGTTTACTTTCAGGTTGCAACTTAAGAGTCCGCCGTGATTTTGTGTAATGAAACCGATTTTTAACCACTTACCTTCAGTGGAGTGCGATCATGTAGCCGTGTGCCGCCGTTAGCGTGTTTGCTCGCGATCTAATCTAGATGCAACTTAACTTTAATATACTCACGCACCATCTCAAATAAGATATGACAGACCAGATCCATCGTCACATTTTATTGTATACTGTGTTGTGTGTGGTACCTCCGGATTTGCTGAATTTCGCCAAGATAGCGGCGCCTGCTTCTGCCTCGTTTCAGCACGCTGATTTAGGTTAGTTTCGCTGTTGCATTGCGTGTGTATGAGCGAGTGAATGTTGTTTGTAAATCCCCCCCCCCCCCCAGTAACTTTACGTTCTGTGTAATTTAGGTTAAATTCAATGCTGGGCATCATCAGTATTAGAACATATAAATGAGATGCATTTTTATAGTATTAACAAAATTGGTTCCCCATTTTGCTCTCGTCCGACCTAAATAAACAAGTTCAGTATAATTATGACTTGCCTATAAATGGTAGTTTTGAGCCCCTTCCCCCTTTTATTTAATATTGTTTTTCACCAGTGCTGAGAACAAGCTCAGATGCGATATTTTATGTTTAAGTTCTGTTGCGCCATAAATGTTTTTCTTTAGCCAGCTTTATGAAATAACTTTTACTGTGGTGGCTTATTTATTGATGCCCATGTGTAATTTTGTGTGAACTGCTACGTATATTGGCCACTGTATCGTTAACTTCCTGTTATTAGAGTAATTTGAACAAAGTCAGTTCTCAATTTTGGGCCAGGGAACAAGGTTTTTGCAACAGGGAGTAGCCGGTAGTTCACACGGACCTTTTGCTAATTTGCTAAAATAAAGCGTCTTTATTACAGCAAATTCTTATCTGGGTACCTCTTACCAGAATTAAGCTTTTATTTCGTACAGTGGCCTACTTTTAACAGCCTGAGAATAATTTTAGCACATGGACCTGCGATTCAATGGATGGCGTTAACTGGGTGGCAGCTGATTCCCCCCATAGAAAGGTTGCAGGAAAACAAACATGACATTTTTCACGTCTCGTCGACAGAACATCACTGGATGCTTCTCGGAAGTTTGATAACATTTTTATGTGGTGTAGCGGTAGTGGTAAGAGCCGGAAATATGCAATGGTGTTGATACTCCGTTATTTTCACAGTCCGTATTTTTAATAATCGTCTGTTTGCTTTCCATGCTAGTCATGTTTTCTTTCAATAAGTCTTGTTATTAAGCGAGAAAAACCATTTTGTAATCATAACAGCATTATTTATACGGAGTCGCTTTGACATTTCATAAATGCTGCAACCGTGACGTAAACATGAATATGTTATTAGAACTACTTCTTATTGGAAGCAGTTTCGTACGTTTTACACGTCTGTGGAAAAATAATACGTATATATTTTTGTACGACAAAATATTTCGAAGAAAGTTTTGAAGAATTTCATAATCTTATATATATACAAATTGAGGCGTTTGTGCCTATATTTCACTCTGCAGCCAAAACTACACATCGCAAACTAATAGTGTTTGTATGTGGTAGTAGGTATCAGTGTCCAATTGTGCACTATGGTGGTAGAGGGTTGATAACGATAAGGGCTGGAAGATATAGGAGTGGAAAGTTACCGACTTATATAAAATTCAACGTGTGGGTGTCACTATTTTGCTCTTCAGGGAAAACTACACAATGCAGACGAACGATATCTTTGTGTTGTTGTAGTACAAAGTCTCCCGTTGTATACCATAGCAGTTGCGTGTCGATAGCTATAAGAGGGTGGAAGATGTGGTGGCTGAAAGTCGTCAGAGTGTATAAAAGACCAGTGATGAATTTTGACAATATGATAGCAAAGAACTTATAGACAGCGAAACGTGATGCACATTATTCAGTTGTTTTTCTGCAACAAGCGTACGAATAAAGAAAAAATAAGTGCATCTTGCAGTTTGAAGAATAAAACTACAAAGAAAGATATCAGAACGTAAGAAAGGAATTTTGCGTTCTCGATCCGTTTCTAAGAGACAAAAAACGGCGCTGAAACTTGAAATTTGGAGACGTTTATCTTACACTGTAGGAAACAGCGATTTTTCGATAAATTCATTCATAAGGGGGTGAAATAGAGCTGAACGATTGTTTGAAAATACGTTGCTATTAAGGCAATTTGAAGCAAGAAATACAAAACTTCGGATTTATATCTTTAATTGGAATTTTGAAAACACGTGGTCGCCTAGTCCGAAACATGATGCCTCAGACCACTCGTTTACTTCCGTGCCGCCTTCCTTCTAATCTTCATTTTTTGCAACTCGATAATCTGACGATTCTACAAAAACTCCTTTTTCTAAAATAATTTTCGCAACGAAGGAAATTATGTGGTTCATAAAGTGTAATTAGTACAACTACAAAGTCATTACTTCGTACAACAAATACATTTTCTGACAAAAATAGACTACCTCAGTTAGTACTGTTCTTAAGAAGATTTGTTAGCTACACTGAATGGTAGGTTATTACAGTGTTTGAAAATGTTTTCCACGTTTCTAAGAAGCAATATAAGATAATAACTGTGAAAAGACGCCATTAAACTATTGGAACTTTTCTTCGCTCACCCTAAAAATGTAAATTTTTGACAAGAGTTGTTTTCGTTATGAAATCTCATTATTTTAAATGTGTCAAATAATATTCTAGGTAATACCTGTGCT
This sequence comes from Locusta migratoria, assembly GCA_026315105.1. Lineage (NCBI taxonomy): Eukaryota > Metazoa > Arthropoda > Insecta > Orthoptera > Acrididae > Locusta > Locusta migratoria. Next base: position 271,047,567 of record CM048744.1, on the reverse strand, counting down.
TTAAATGCACAGCATATTGACATTGTAATCATTTACTTGTTGAACACGATCGATGAGAAAGAAATGACGGAGGAACTTTGTAATTAAAATTTTGAACATAGCTGCCATTGTCAGCGACCATTACATCGTCAATGGATAAAAATGCAGCGCTCATCACAAAAATAAAATTCTTTAACCCGGTTTCGGCAGTAACAATGGTTGCCTTCATCAGAAATTAAAAATTAAGACAGGTCACATAATAAAAGTTACAACTGTGCTGTAAAGCGTACGTCACAAAATATAATTTTTATTTATTTATTTATTTATTGTGACGTAAGTTTTACAGCTGAGTTGTACCTTTTATTATGTGACCTGTCTCAATTTCTAATTTCTGATGAAGGCAAGCATAGTTATTGCCGAAATCAGATTAAAGAATTTTATTTTTGCGACCGAGGGCTGCATTTTTATCCTTTGAAATTTGTAATTTATTTCGTTCCAATTTCGAGAGAAGACCTACAAAAATATTACAACAAACGACTTCAGACGCTAGCCTCACTATTGCCCTTAGATTAGATTAGATTAGATTAGTTTTTCGTTCCATAGATCCATGTTGAGGAGATCCTCGTGGATGTGGAACTTGTCAAGAAACAAAATTTACAAGCTGAATAATACATAATACTAATAGTATAAATACAGTTACATACATTTTAAAGTTTTTCTTTTTTTTAGCTGATAATATTATAATACTAATATAGTATGAGAACCTATACATGCAATATTTGGAACAATTTAGAAATTCACTAATGGAGTAGAAGGAGTTGGCCATTAGAAAGTCTTTTTAGGTTCCTCTTAAACTGATCTTTATTTGTAGCTAAATTTTTTATACTTGCCGGTAAATTATTGAATATGTATGTTCCTGAGTAGTGGACCCCTTTTTGAAGTAAATACTTTTAGGTTCTTGTATAGATCATTTTTGTTCCTTGTATTGTATGTATGAACTGAACTGTTTTTTGGGAAAAGGGATATATTATTTATGACAAATTTTATTAAGGAATAAATATAATGAGAGGCAGTAGTTAATATATCCAGTTCTTTGAAGACGCTTCTACAGGATGTCCATGAATTTACTCCACAAATAAGATGTATTACACGCTTTTGGACTCTGAAGACTTTTGACTGACTTGAAGAGTTACCCCAAAATATTATACCATATGACATCATGGAATGAAAGTAAGCAAAGTACGGAAGCTTTGTTATTTTTATGTCTCCTATGTCTGATAACACTCGTATTGAAAATACAGATTTGTTGAGTCGTTCCTGCAGTTCTGTGTTGTGCTCCTCCCAACTAAATTTATTATCAAGCTGTAATCCCAGGAATTTAATACTGTCAACCTCTTCTATCTGTTCTTCTTCATACTTAATGAATATGCTGGCGGGAAATCTCTTACATGTTCTGAACTGCATGTAGTGAGTATTTTCAAAGTTTAATGACAATGAGTTGGCCTTAAACCATTTATGTTCATGAAAATAGCATTAGCAGGCCTTTCTATAACTATGTTTGACGTACTTTTTATTGCAATACTTGTATCATCTGCAAACAAAACGAACTCTGCTTCTGATGTGATGTGATGTGATGTGATGTGATGTGAGGTCATTAATGTACACAAGAAGACGCAATGGCCCTAAAATGGATCCTTGTGGGACACCACAAGTAACCAGTCACGAATCAAAAATGTATGTAAATCTATCTGACCAAACTGCGTGGTCATCAGTCCGTAGCTTACAAACTACTTAAACCTAGGTAAACTAACCTACGGACAAACACACACACCCATGCCCCAGGGAGGACTCGAACCTCAAATAGAAAAAGAAAATTCTGTTTGAAAAGACGAATGTTACATACATAAATGCGTATTTCTTCTATATAGCCATTCAGCAGAAATCCGGATTGTGACGAAACATAACAAAATAATACAGTCGAATGGCGCTGAAATCATTTAACAAATATTGTACGACTGTGGCTTATGTATGTAACAAAATAATTTAAAATTTATATGTTCCTTTCATTTTATTTACTGATCTAGTAGTCGGCCGCGGTGGCCGACGGGACTGACGCACTCCAGTCACGGTCTGCACGGTCACTACGGTCGGGGGTTCGAATCCTCCCTCGGGCATGGATATTTATGCCGTCCTTAGTCTTAACTAGTTCATAAGTAGGGTAAGATGGTACAATTCCGATAATTTCGGACAAATGTTGTTGGTACTGGAAATATGTTGAGAAAAGAGATAATTTTAACTATGGCACTTGTTCTTGGATGTTTAACTAATATGTAACACATATACTAGATTATTACAAATATTGGTATAAACACAAAAAATGTTACAGAAGTGTGAAAAATCGATCGAAAATGTACCACAGTAGGTACAATTATAATCACTTCCTCGTACAATTTTGATCACTGGCTTCTTTCACATAAAAGGCACTTTTTTCCCTTGGGCACCAACGCATACTTCTAGGTAACAAACATTGCACAATATAGAATTTGCAATAGCGTGGAAACTAGATAATTTATAAGAGCGCGTTCGACGACGTTGCTCAACGTACCTCTTAACAGCAAAAAAATTATATCTCCGTAGCGCAAAGTGGTGAATTCTTGGAAAAGACAGGAGGAGCTGTAGAAACCTGCTACACTACAACGCCACACAAAGGCAAGTGGTACCAACACTACGAGACTGCCTCTGCCAGGCACTTAAATGTGATTTGCAGAGTATCCCATGTAGATGTTGATCGGAATTTTAGCTATATCGAATTTGTACCACCTTATCCTAGTTTGTAAGCTTAGGGACTGATGCCCCCGTGGTTAAGTCCCATAAGTTCTACAAACATTTGAACAGATCTAGTAATGGCAGATGCCGTAACCACGTTATAAATGACGACAATTGGAGCAATCTTCACGGTTTCATTTTTACTGACAGAAACAAACGAGCGGAATCATATAGGAAACTCGTTTCCTTTATACAAAATATATCGTATGGCAATTTTTGGCGGCGAGACGCCATCTTGGGTAGCCCGAACGCTACGTGTACGTTTTTTTTATGATGATGAAATAATGATGAGGATAATACAAAACAGCTAGTTCCCTCCCAGGAATCGAACTCGGCTGGCCTGCATGGTAGTCACGGACGCTGCGGAAAGGGATGAGGAGGCGGTATCGATGTCCGGGATACTCGCGGATAGAACTCAGCCCTCCCGTCGAAGTTCCGCTTCTGCAGGTGAAGCCTGCGCCACTTGCTGCCTCCACGTCCGCGGCGCCTCGGGTTACAATGGCAGCGCAGGTGCGACACTCTCTATGCCACACCCCCCCCCCCCCCACCACCATCACCACAACCTTCCGACTGTTCACTTCCGAGTTTCACGTGTCGTGTCAGATCCTGCTGTCGGGTTTCCCACACACTCACGCTGTTTGCTCTCTCGCTTCCTTCCTGAATGCACAGCAGTCATCGCCATTTCTGTATAAACCTCAGCTGTTTCCATCGTGAATGAAACTTTCACTCTGCTGCGGAGTTTGCGTAGATATGAAACTTCCTGGCAGATGAAAACTGTGGGCCGGAACCGGGATTCAAACCTGGGAAGTTTGCCTTTCGCGGGTAAGCACTCTACCATCGTCTTTGTCAAAAGCAACTGACCGTCTGTGCTGTTGTAGTGGTGGCCTTAAATAGTGAGTGAACTGCTTCCGATTAGCCATTTTCTGATTAGGGGAAAGTCGGGTAAGATAACGACATTAATGTTTATTATATTTTTTCTGGCTTTTACATTGAAATCAGGTACTTTCTTTACGGGAAAACGATTGCTTAATGTATCTCCTTTGTAATGAAGTTCTTAAACGTTTCCCAAGACTGAAGATTTTTTAGCTAGACCTGTTTTTGTTAGTGACAATACCATTCGTCGACTTGCCCTACAGGTAGTGTAAGATGACGAAATGAACATGTTATTTAGAAAACAAGATTTTATTGATGTTTATCTACTTATCAAAAGAGACACTGACATAACATTTCACCTTTGCATTCCTGTAATTTCATTCCGTATACTGAACAGATCCTACTTCATCGACATACTTTTTTACACACTGACCTAAAGTAGCTTCAGTGAAGTTCAACTTCCTAGCAGCACCTTCAAGAATCTTACCATTTTTTACACGCTACATTGCCTCTTTCAATGATTCCTTGCACCATTTCTGTCACTCTGTCTTCCTTATGAACAGCATAATTTGTCATCTTAACCACAGTCGACATTTTGGATTTGGACATACATGCACACAGTCTTACACAATAAATTCATTAAACCGATATGAAAACATTACTAAATCCACAAGCTTTAAGATATATCAACTGACATTCATTAATACAAAAGTATTGCTTGCATGAAACATATAAACCTCAGGAAAAATTGTTACAAAAACAGCATCCACTTCCTAGCCTCTGTTTTCTACAAACCAAAATGACCGAGCAGTTCTATTTCAAGAAACACGACTGCAGAGCACGCTAAGGAAGCGGTACCATAGTGCACGTTAAACAATCTGTTGACTTATCGGAGAAATTCAGAATTCGTCATCTTAGACTCCTCGTCAACTTACCGTTCCTTCACCTACGTAATGTTGTTATGGTAGGTTTCATCGTCTGTAATGGTGGCGCCACTACTCACGTAGTATCATGCACGGTGTGCGTAATGTTTTTCATGCTGATCTGTACAGAGCGCTCTCTTCCATGCTCCACTAAAATTATAATAGCCATGACTCTACAATTACAGAATCCCAGCATGTAGAGACCTGGGACAAAGTAATAGTTTCTTCGAACAGGATTTTGTATTTAATCATAAGGCTGTACAGCATTCTAATTTTCAGTCTCGAGACTCCCACAGCCGGCCGCAATGCCCGACTGGTCTGCGGCGCGCCAGTCACAGTCTACACGGCCGCTACGGTCTGGGGTTAGAATTCCCCTTCTGGCATGGATGTTTGTATCGTCTTTAATATAAGGTAGTTCATAAGTAGTTCGTAAGTTTAGGGACTGATAACCCCACAGTTAAGTCCCTTAAGCTTAATAAACATTTGAACATTTTTAGACTCCCACAGGTTTTTGTTGTGGGCCACGACAGCAGTACTCCAAGTAGCCGGCAAGGTACATTTATGAATAACTCCACATTTGCCTTCATTACATTTCCTAAGAACCGCTGCAAGTTATGAAACGGTACATTTGAGGAAAGTTTATTTGGTTAAATTTTACTGTATGACCTTATCACTTCTGGGCACTTCACCTGAACATTCCTTATGTTAAAATGCATGTTTTGCAAATATCTTTAATTCCATGTTTCATTTAACATCCAAACTTTCATAGTATGGAAAAGTAAACACTTCACATTACCCTCAACTCAGCAAGTCTGTGCAGCAACTTGTTTGCTTTCCACACTTTTGGAGTAGGCAGTATTGACTACAAGTAAAAGCGTCTATTACATACTAACTCTAAAATGTAAAATTTAAAGTATATGAGAACTTCACCAGTAAAATAGATTTGTTCACAGTTCCCAGGACACTTTTTTTTATTTTTATTTATACTATCTCCTCCCAAATAATGGAGAGCGAAGACCTTGCAGAGATTTGCCCTCCAGTGTTAAGGAAGTGTTCAACTGTCACTGGACAACGTTATCGGAAATAGGTTCTTCGTGGCTGCACGATGCGTTATAGCCATGCGGATAAGATGCCTGTCATGTCGATTGTTAGTGATACGAGGCTATTTGGATCCAGCTCGGCGTTCCGTATTGCCCTCCTAAGCCCACCGATTCCATATTCTGTTAACAGGCAATGGATCGCGTCCAACGTGAGCAGCAATGTCCCGATACGGTAAACCGAAACCGCGATAGGCTACAATCCGACGTTTATCAAAGTCAGAATGGTAATGGTACGCATTTCTCCACCTTACACGAGGCATGACAACAACGTTTCACTAGGCAACGCCGAGAAACTGCTGTTTGTGTTGGAAACTTTCCTCATGTTAGAACGTTGTAGGTGTCAGCCTTGTGTGAATGCTCTGAAAAGATAATCTTTTGCATATCACAGCATCTTCTGCCTGTCGCTTGAATTTCGCGTCTGTAGCACGTTATCTTCGTGGTGTAGCAAATTCAATGTCTATGGATGTAATGGATGTACTGCGCGCCAACCTTGCCAGATATGAACTAGATCTAGCAAATCGGGGGTTTGCTGATAGCCTGTCTGCACGGAATTTACGCGAAATAGGTGATTTGTGTGTGCAGATGAAAAGGAATTCAAACATGAGATTTGCTAACCAGTTGTGCCCACGAAATTACGCGAAATAGGTGATTTGTGTGTGCCGATGAAAAGGAATTCAAACATGAGATTTGCTAACCAGTTGTGCCCACGGGTGATAGGGGGATGGGGGTCATGGCGCAGTCTGCGTCATTGAAATTCCTGGGGATGGGAGGAAGAGGGGGAAAAATTAGAACTTTTGGGCAGCCTAAGGGGAGTTTTATAAGAAAAATTGCTAAACGTGTAATAAAAGATATTTAATTTCAATATTAAATGGCAAAACAGGAAGGGTGGGGGGGTTAGTGGGGGGTCACAGTTTGGGAGGGGGATGAGTCATTGGCCGATGGGGGGTGGGACCTCTGGTGCTAACAATACTTGTAAAGTATATATGAGTAAACAAAAGTAATCGACATTATTTTCACTCTCTGCTAGAAATCCCACTTCTTCTTCGTCCTACCGCTGAACTGCAGATATCGTTGGGAGAACTAGACATGAAGAAACTGTTCCACCTTGTGTGCAAAATGCAGGGGGAATACCCTCACACGTGAAGAAAAATATAATTCAGATTCCAAAGACAACAAGTGCAGACAAGTGTAAAAATTACAGAACTGATTAATAAGCCATTGTTGCAAAATTCTGACACGAATTATTTACCGACGAACTGAAACATCGGGGTGGATCAGTTTGGATTTCGGAGAAATGTCGGCAAATGAGACAATACATTACGAAGCATGTTAACCTACTTTATAAAGGCAAAGGTACTTTTTTTTAGCTTTTGTATATTTAGAGGGAGCTTTTGAGAATGTTAATTACAGTACACTCTGTCAGGAGTTCTGTAGTTTCTTTCATTTTGTAATTACAACTAAAACTTGTGGAAGTTAATTATGTGACAAGATCCCTTAAGACGTGATAGTCGTATCCTTATTCCGTGAGAGGTATTCTAATTCCATGTGCCCAAAAACTATTTATGTAAATTACATAAAACTATTACTTACTAATATTGCACTGTGATCCATTGCGCTGCTATAGTATTGCAACAAATTAGTGTGATGAATGATGCCCGACTGTGATAATCTATAGAAACATTCAAACGTAAACATTAACCTGCACACACTTAACACATTAATACATATTAACGTCTTCGCCATAATCAGCTTCTGCATCCTCTCATTAGTTGTGATACCACTGAAAAGATTTTAAAAAACTGTGTCAACTCTACTCCAATCTTATTATACTTATCATAGTTGTAGTTCAAATTGCAGAACAAACACGTAGTGATGTCTGAGATTTTGCGTTTGTTCCTTCATTTCTTTCCTGTGGCTTTTTAGATAAAGAATCAGGTTCAGAATCAGCGTTGCGTAAAGTGGGCGATTTGGCATGGACTTGTGTAGATTGTGATTTTGTGGGAGGGACAGGCAACATCAGCTCTACCTCTCATGTCTTATTTATCTGCTCAACTCGTTTACCTGAAGTGGATGCCAGGGACTCTTGTGGAATTTGATCTCTATTGGAAGAGTGCAGATAAACCTTCTTGAAACCAAATTTAATTACTAGATACCAAATGTGTTTATAATAGTACGCACTAAAGAGTGCAAGGAAAACATATTTTAGTTGAAGAACAAAAGTAAACTGTACACACTGTTGTTCATATTGTAGCGCCTGTCTCTTCCTATTGTTGGTTGTGGGAAGAAAGAAACGAGATTATGACTTAAATCAATCTGCCTGACGTCCACTTCCCAATTAACAGGTGACTCACCTGTTAATCTTCTGTTGCTGTGACCGTTGCCAGCATAGGACCTCCTCTCTTGTAGCAGGGGTTTCTATCATTTTGTAAGTGAATAAAAATGATAGCAACAGCGGAAGGCTACAGACAAGAAGTCAGACAGTTCATTGAAATAATCTTTGTGTTCTGAAAGTAGCATATAGAATTATATGCTATATATATATCATTGAAATAATCTTTGTGTTCTGAAAGTAGCATATAGAATTACGGGGTAGCCTGTTACATCTTTTTTAACGGTTACTGATTCTTGCTGCAGGACAAGACATACAATAGAGAGCAAAACATAGAAAATAAAGCACATTCAAATAGTTCGACCAGCTTTTAACGAGAGAGAAAGAGAGCGTATTGAGTTTCATGAAAATTTCCAATGGTCATGAGAACAGCAGACTGAGTTCGAAACAGGGGCGGCACAAAAACTAAAGGAAAAGCGTCTTAGAAATAATCGCGCCTATCGCCCGATATGCAGACCGTTGCATATTTATTAAGCTCACGACCGTATGCAATTACTTCACTTTAATTGCCAATACCTGCTCGGTGGAACTGTGAAGTTCCTGTCAGTCAGCGAAATATCATCAAGACTGAGCATGGCGGCTTCTGCACAATAGGCGATCGCGGACCTGTCCTAAGAACTGCAAGCATCTGAAGCAACTGCCGAACTGAGAGCGGCCACGTCGATCACGCCAGTTTTGTTAACGCGAGTTTCGCACCGCTGATTCTTCCGCCGGCAAAACTAGTGACGTCTTACCAACCTGACCTAAGGTTCAGTTAGATTTCGTTCTGGTGCGCAAGGACAGGTTTCACGGCTCCTACGGTGGCGGCCTGACTTGGCAGCAACTCGTCAAAGACGGCAGGAACAGAAGTGTCCTTCTGCGAAGACGTTGGCACTCTGGGTTTGAACGTAATGGCTCCGGTAGCCTTTGTGGCTGATCGCCATCTTGCCAATTTAATATATTAAGCGATACAGGACACGGAAAATTATTTCGCCCCCACGAGACGCTGGTCCTATGGTCAGGCAAGCAAACGGTAATATAGGTTGTCGGGGAAAATTAGTTTTATATGATTTGATTTGCGATTAATTTTACCAAATTCTTGAATATTAATCGGACGTAACTTTACAATACTTCAAACTAATCGTCAATTTTCATTAGATTGGAATCCGTCGTCAGAAATTTAATAATTATTTTATTTATGCCCACTCTCTTTGTCCTAAAGGCCCACCATATGGTTCATGACACCTTTGTGCTGGTCTGTGAAAAGTCTTAGCTCTACAATATTATTTATGGATCATCTGTTGAAAATGGTAGACTGGCAGGGTGACGTCTGGCTTATGCGGACGACTTAGTGATGATGGTAGATTCGATTGAATGGTTGTGTAGAATGTAACATTTCCGAGCTAGATCAAATATGTAAGGGTTGTGGTATGACGATTTCCATTTCCAAAACGAAAGCAATGTCTGTGAGAAAGAGATTTAAATATTCTGCAAGGAGGGCGTCAGTACTACGTTATCACTGAAACGATCAATATTTCTACCAACTTTGCTGTATTGGAGTGAAAGATAAGTGGATACAGGTTACCTTATTAATAAGGTTGAGGGTGCAGATATGAAAGTATCGAGGGTGATTGCAGATACAAATTATGTAAACAATGACAGGAGGTTGTAAATATTGAGGAAATCAAGGAAAAATCTGGGAATGAAGACCACAGATACCACGCGAGAGTGGCTGGGTGATCTAAGGCGCCTTCCTAAGGACTGAGAGGCGCTCCTCCTCGGAGGTTCGAGTCCTCCCTCGGGTATGGATGTGTTTGTGTTACCCTTAGCATATTTTAAGTTGGTTTAAGTAGTTTGTAAGTCTAGGGGCCGAGGATCTCAGCACTTTGTCCCATTGGTATGCGAACATCTTAACACCAAACATGAAGACTGGTTTGTGCGAATTGGATTGGATGGTGGGATTAAGTTACACGCATTGGGGACGCATGGTGCGGTAGTAGAGAGTAGGAGTTCGGTAGAGGAAGGAGAAATGACTTGGATTCGGTCAAAAATTATTTTGAAGTAACGGGCTTAACATCAGATGAACCATCCCTTATTCTGCATTGAATAATCATAAATGACCATACCAATCTATCAAACAACACACTTTTCAAGCTCATTGACCACTTAACATAAAAATAAACACTGTGAAGGCCAACCCCCTTCCCCCTCTTTTTCACAAACACGCAAAGCACTACGCACTACCTTCGTCTTCCCCCCCCCCCCACCCTCTCTCTCTCTCTCTCTCTCTCTCTCTCTCTCTCACACACACACACACACACACACACACATACACACACATGCCAATTAAACCTGCTTTTACTTATTTGAAAAACATGTTAGGCATTCTGTTCTCTAAAATTAAAAATCTCTTGTGCACACTCACTCACACACACACACACACACACACACATACACACACACACACATATATACACTCGTACACACACACTATGTGTGTGTGTGTGTGTGTGTGTGTGTGTGTGTGTGTGTGTGTGTGTGTGTGTGTGTTGAATTAAATATATATATATATATATATATATATATATATATATATATATATATATATATATATACAAAAAAAATTACGATAACACAGACCACACAAAAACAAATTAACAGACAAAAACAACGCAGCGACATTGAGCTGAAGTGATGAACAAATCGAAAGGCATTCAACTTAAAACAGGTGATATGGAAACTGTTCGGAGTTTCAAACAAGTGAAGTGATGACAAATGAACAGAAGAAACTACACAAAAAAACAGACGAAAAGTACCGTACACAACAACAAAAACACATGCCAAGAATCAACGAACTCCAGCCAACAAGACGGAGAAACGGCAGTGAGATGTAAAGAAGACGCAACAACACCGTGAGTAGACGGAATATAAATTTAAAACGCATAAGCCTAACGTGCACAAAGTTAAAAAAAACTCTTTTCAATTTACGTATATGAAACAAATTAAACAAACCTTTGTATCCTTTCCAGACCACAGAAGATGCTTTTAAAATAAAAAGGAAAACGAGTCTGGTGTGAAATAAATCTCTCAAGTGCAGTCAGCATAAGAAGGATTACCTCTTATAATCAATTTTAACAGCTGCTGTGGAAGATGACCACACAACCAAAACATAATATAATCAATCTTAAATGAAGATGATTAATGAAAATTATTCCTGTAGTTATTTTACATTTCACAGAATACGTATCTATGCACAACATCACATTCGTGACCATACTTCATTTCATCATCTTACATTTTCATATTTTTCGGCAGCCGTGTTCCACTAAGAAGCTATGTTTCAAAAAAAATGCGATAATACGGCAGGAAATGGGGAACATGTTCAAGAACAGTGTAAGAACGAGGTTGTTAACATATTGGCATGCAATGATTTCCTGTTCTTTGATCTGTGTTAAGAATCATTTTCACGTTCTTACATTGATATTTACCTATTAAATCAGTATTTCTTCAGCAGTTATCACAAAGTACAGCACTTGTCGAGAAATTTACGAACGTTCTCTCAACAAAAAGTATTTCATCACTGAGAGTTGGGGTGTAAAGCACAGCCGCGATGGAGTGGCCGAGCGCATTAAGGCGCCATGCTACGATGCGCGTGGCCATTCCCTGTCGGGGGTTCGAATGCTCCCTCTAGCATGGATTTTGTGCTTTCTTTAGTATAAGTTAGTTTACAGGTACTTTGTAAGTTTAGGAACTGATGACCATGAAGTTAAGTCCCATAAGTTAACAAACATTTAATATTTTGGTACAGCACCTGAAAACAGGTAACCAGTGCTCGGTTCGATAATTCAGAAAGCATAACACACGGATCCTAACGTTGCTGAACTAAGTGTAACATATTACGAGGTATCTCGGAATTAGACATTCTTACCGTACAGCTACTCAACATCAATATGAGTTGAGCGGTAGTTGTTTCGCTTAGCGCAGCAGACGTAAAAAATTTAAAATAAAATAATCAGATAAATAAAACTCTTGAACTGATAGATGTTGCAAGTTACATGCACGGCGTGCCAGAAATGTGTCAAACAAATTTCCCTACATTTTTCAAATTGAAATATTTATCTTGTTTCCTTAAAAACCTATACAGACAATTATTCAAGCAGATATATAGTAAATCTTACGAGCACAAAAGTCTGCGTCGTATATAAATGTGTCTTCTTTTGTCTTTATTTCACGTAATTTCTATCACTGAAACTTTTTAAAAAATAATTGTAAACAATATAATGTGGATTTCTTTATCATTGCGAACTGACATTCCTTTTGTGGCTTGAAGGCGGAAAGTAGGACGCAAGATCTTTCTATAGAAATATTACGTAGATGGAAGCATTATTGCATGCCTATTAGCCTTCCATTACGTGATGCACTGGCGAAACAAAAGTGATAAAAAATACCCGCCTGTACTCCTGTGTTCCTTTAGAAGTGCCATAATTCCTCTTATCTTGTTTTACGAGGTATACAGCAGAGGAGGTAGAATCGTTTTAAAGTTTGTCTCGAATATTGGCTCTCCAAACTTTCCAACATGTTCCCAACGGAGAATCGCCCATTCTGCGAAGTTTCTCCTTACACCCCTGCGGATCTTCAAAAAACACTCGCATATATCCTGAACCAGCTGCTTCCGTATCTACATCACACATTTATACACTTGGACGTTTTTCTTTAATCCAACCCGACGTAAGTAAGACTCCCGAATACTGGGATAATAGTTTCACTCTCTTCTGTCAGGGCAGAATTTCAATTTCCTTAATATGGTTTTAATGAGGTCTCTTTATAGTTCTTACGTATCAAGTCTTTACCTATTGTACTGCGTACATAAATAGTTTCGAACACTGTCGCGTAAAAGGCTTCTATTCATCTTCCCCACACTTTCCAAACAGTTTTGTTCAACGTTGCATTGGCAGCTTGGTATATGAGTCTTCCCAGGAACTGCATTTTTATTTTACAATCATCCCAATTATTCTATCTTTGTCACTTAAGTCCGGTGACACAACACGTTCTACCCTAAGGTTACTGTATTTCTATCCCCGTGAATGACGATAACCTCTCATTTGTGTTTGTTTAATACAAGCATCAACAATATGCCCTTAAACTATTGCTTTTCTACTCATATTATCAACAACTACTTCTCATTTGTCCGTGCGTAGGACAAGCTGTAATTCATGACACTAAATAGTTACACTTCCGAAATCATACTGAATTTCCAACGACAGCCGAGACAAACCAGACACAAGATACCTTTCTACTCCGGTTTAAGATTGTCTGTGAACTTATAATAAGGAGACATTTTTCATTATCCATGATAACACACTCATGTGTCGGAGTTGAAAATCAATATTTTACATTCTTTTCAAATGTCATTTCTCACACTTCCTTTTTGTTAATTTTAAGATATTACTCCACAAACACATTTAATTAACTTATTTTGCTAACAATATTTATCGCAAGTAATGTATAACATAAAATCTAGCACCTGCGCCAGGTATCTGACAATAAATAGTGTTTTAAAATTGGCTGCTCTACTTGTAGAGTATATCCGATAGTTCCAATCAAATGTTTGTAGAGTTTATGGGGTTTCATCAGTTCCTAAACTTACAAACTACTTATGAACTAGCTAATACTATGGACGGCACAAATATCCATTCCCAAGGGAGGATTCAAACCCCCGACCGTAGTGGCCGTGCAGACTGTGTCTGTCGCGCCGCAGACCTCTCGGCCACCGCGACCGGCAACCGATAGTTGATTTTTTTCTTAAAACAGTTGATCATAAGATAATATATGTGCTTCGCCCGTCTGCATGGACTTCACTGAAAGTAGACACAATATGTTAGCCATGTTAAACGGAACAATAACGTACAGTAATTTCTTTCAACTCTTGTCATAAACTTGAAAGTAAACCGTTTTCATCCAGTCTTGTCCGCAGTTCTGTACGTAATAATTTTATATATATATTTGAGTTACGGAGCATACCAGATATTTCTCAATGGAAAATGGAAGTTATTTGTAACAGGAGTAGAGATTATTCCTGTGCTCCTTTAAGACTACACATTGGTGTAGGAAATTCTTCCATTCACATCCAATACTTCACATTGAGTGCAAGATAAATGTTACCATATTACTTTTCTGATAGTATATTAGAGAGAGTTGTCTATTTCAGAAAACATTAAAAGGAGGGAAACGAGTGGAGTTTTTGAGAAGGTTTTAATGCAACTAGCCAGCTTTAACTCGTGTTTGCATATAAAGCACTCTGAAGAGCACATTTTCTCCTATTGAAATGTCAAAAAACGTTTTCTGTACTGAAATGCAACACTTATGATTCCTTTTATTGAATCAAGTGTGTCTTGTTAAGTTAGGTCAGGTCACATAAAAACATTTCTGGATTTAATTTTTAATGGCTTGCTATGAGGACATTCTCCGATACGTCCTTTTGAACTTCGTCATTGCTATAATTTTGTTACAATCCACACATAAATGTGTAATCAGCAACGTTAAAAGCTTTTGTAAGTAAATTTAATATTCTGTGTCCGTAACGTCAATGAGTACAATGAAATTACGTTATGACAAGCGTGAGAGTTGAAACCAAACTGACTGAGCTAAAAATTCTCTGTTTTAAAAACTGCGTGTCTTTGCTATTTCGTTACATCTACATATGGCTTAATATCAATACCTACAGACCTCTCATCTGTTTCTTCAGTAACGTGACAAGCTTTATGAATTTCTCATCGAATATTAAAATTACTATCGATCTCCTTTCTTTGGGTGTTAATTGGTGAAAATTTCTCTTCAATTTTTGTTTTGGACTGATTGTGATCAGTCTTCATAGATCTTGATTACGAAATTTGTCTGAATCTTTATTGCTAGACAGTCAAGTACCTACTCTACAAGCAGTATTTCTTCCTCTGCATAATAATACTGCTCAAAAGAAACTGACAAAAGTAACTGTTTAATATTTTCTTCCTTATGAATGCATAAAATCTTTCATTTTGAGTTGGTATGATATATTCTATTTTTCATTCTCCAAGATAAATATTGCAGAAAGACATTCGAATACAAATAACATACTTTTCGAGACTGCCAACCGAAGGCTAGTCCCATTCATATCTGAAATGAGAAAAAGTACTGTTTCTGTTGGTATTCAAGTTTTATGAACACCGTTTGCAAGCAAAATGCTTCATAACGCGCAATATGATAACAGCTGTTTCTTTTCATCTGGCGAGAACGGGCAACTTCGCCCTTTTTTTCTTTCTTAAGGGGATGGGGAGTGGACGAAACGTTTACACTTCCGCATTAGCAACAGAATACGTTATCCAACAATGTCCGTTTCATATCTGACTAGTATGAAACGTCCGAACTAACGTAAACTGAAGATGTATTTATAAACACATGGAACTACTTACTGTCATAGGAACAAACATGAATTAATTTTAACTGTAAGGAAAAATTCAGCTCCTTGTAACGATCGTGCTGATGTTCAGGGAGATGCGACGTGAACTAGATAGGAACTCCACCTTAAAATTATTCAATATCCATGGTTATTGAAATAGTTTTATGTACAATATGCACAATTGTACTCGTTCCTTCTACAGGTTACTTCGGTACTTGTGCGAATTTGTATGAACTGTTCAGATATGTGGACAATGCCATAAAAACAGACCTTGATGACGATCCACGCCTGAACAAAATTATACGAAACAATTCGCGGATTGTTTTATATCGTCGGCTGTATTAGTTATAGATAAACTGTGCCATTAATAAATAGTTTACCTATACCTAGTACAGTTGACGCTATACAGGGTGGATTTAATAGCCTTCCATCATGTCACAAAGTAGCAAGGATGAGGTGCTGTTAAAGTACTTATCAATGGTAGAGATTGTCAGGAAATTTGGTGTGATCTCTTCGTATCTGTTGATTAACGTGACACCAGAATTTAAGAGAACATGTAAAAGTATATTACGCTTAAATTATGTTGTGGCCCTGAATTCAAAACAAAAATTTCGATCACTTATGAACAGTTTTTGCCACTGTTTCTTTTACTATTCCCATGTAGAGGGACCAACCCCGATTAATTCCACTTAGGAATAATAATATATTCATTAGATACCTCACCAGCTAAAGTTTCCCTCTCAGAATCTTGTTGAATGGTGTGAAAAATGTTCAAATATTTGTAAATCTATGGGACCAAACTACAGTGGTCATCGATCCCTAGACTTACAACCTAGTTTAACTTACACTAAGGACCACACACACACACACACACACACACACACACACACACACACATACACACGCACACAATTCCCGAGGGAGGACTGGTAGCTCCGTCGGGGAGCAGCGGTGCGCTAAGTAGCAAGGCACCTTAGATCGCAGGGCATTTCCCGCGCATCGAATGGTGTGATTCTGATCGGTTTGGCCCTGAGTGCAGCTGCACAGTTGGAGTGATCCGAGGTCACTGGAGAAGGATTGGTAGCTCACTTTGTAAAGTAACTTGGTCACACCTTCAGTCCAGCACGAACTGCGCTTTCGTCTCATATGATCTGCTGACGCAGTGGGAAAGCTGCAACTGCGCAATTGGAGAAGACAAGTAGCACTGCCATACTGTACAGCCCGATTTAGGTTTTCCTCTAGTTTTAAGATTTTTGCAAGTATCTCGGACAATACATAGAAGTTGAGTCATAAATGAGGAAAAATATTTCGTGAAAATTGGCACACTGAGCTACAAACATAAAAGCGTTTTCCTCATGTTCCTATGTCAATAAATGGAAATTGGAAAATTCGAACAAAGTGTAAAGTACACAAATTTTGTCTGCACACTCAATCATAGCTGTCGTTAGGAATGACATTTTTGGTTTGTACGATCAGTATCAAATTGGGCTCATTTCTACATTTTTAATAGAGAAGGTTTTTATGCTCCGCAGCCCACAGTATGAATCATGGCGGAGTGTACCTCGCTGTAGGCTGCGACGCTATCTGACAGATCGGTAGATTTCACTACAGTTATATCGACCACTACGAAACTTGGCACATCTATATCGGTTTTCATAGAGTTCTTCTTCTTGGAGAAGTAATCCGGTGTCTGGTGCATGGTATAGGATAACTTTCAATAGTCTTTGACACCGTTTGATCACTCACCCCGAAAGTTGGCAGGTATGTGTCATTTTTCGTAGATAGCAAGATGGAGAGGCACAGGGTCAGTAACCAGAGGATATGGGTATAGAAAGGGGAGGGGAAAGTGATTCGGTAGGTGAACATAGGGAGATGAAGCAGGATATGGACTAATGGAAGTGATAGACAGAGACACTGGGTTCTGTGGGAAGTGGAGCGATCTGGTTTTATATTGAAAGTCAAAAACTTTATTACAAGATTTATTAACCTTCAATAGTCCAAAAGGAACACAATGTTCTTACATTGGCTGAACAATCGACACCGTGCCCTACCATTTCATTTTATCGTGCCCTTTAACTGAGCAGAGCTTTAAAATAAAGACATTACAAGAAAATTGTAAATGGTAATTTTTAAACAACACCTTTGACTGAGCAGAACTTTAAAAAAGACATTACAAGAAAATTGTAAATGGTAATTTTAAACAATAATATTAACAGATTTTTAATATCTGGAACACGGTACAGTGTACCCAATGCACTAAACGCTTTTACTGTTTATAATCAGCTTATAGAGCTTCCAGTTATTGACCAAGCGTGTAGTGCTTCGCCCAATTAGGAAAATTAACAGTTCTGTACAGCAATTTACACAGCCAGTTCATCAACGCTGCCTTTAAGCTTTAACAAGTAAACTCAGTTCAACCAAACCTTCACGAGAACACCAGATAAATATTTTAAAAGCTCATCCAGAAAATTAACTGCTTCTGTTCTCATGCAATATTTATTTTAACAGTTTACCACAAGAAATTCAATCAACACCTTATCATGAGAGCTCTCAGTGATATCCGTAATTACTACTCTGCCAATGTAAGGAACTTTCAGCACTACAAACAATAGCACACAGCGAGGTGTTACAGTAACAAAACCTGATTAAAGTAGCAGATACAAACTAAGCTGACTTAAAACTACTTAACATCTACACACCCCTTAGAGCGGTCATGCTTTCATACTACAGATACCCCTCGTTACAGGACTGACTTACAGATCAAAAATGTTGTCCAACTAAGACAGCAGGTACCAGTTCGTGCCTTAGCTCCAGCCAACCAAACGACTCACTCCTTACTGGTACTGTCCGTATTCTCCCCTCTTAGAAAACTTCACAGCAGTTCCAGCAAATGACAATATCACTTGATCGGGGCGAACTCGGGTTTCAAAAGATGCAAGGCGACATACTGTCATTCAACACAGGTTGGCTGCCAC
Organism: Locusta migratoria; assembly: GCA_026315105.1. Lineage (NCBI taxonomy): Eukaryota > Metazoa > Arthropoda > Insecta > Orthoptera > Acrididae > Locusta > Locusta migratoria. The sequence continues at coordinate 271,029,088 of CM048744.1, read as the reverse complement.
AGCGTGCCGACGTCTTGCTCAGAACTCCCGAAAGTTTATGTCGATGCATCACACATGAACGTCCCTCTGCCCTTCGCAGCTGTCAAAGACCATCACCGCTCGCTAGGCGTTCCGGTCACCAACTTCCCGCATGCGCAGCGCCACCTCCTCGCTCACCAGAAAGACTCTTTTTATTTCCTCACCCGCCTTACACGCCTCTTATCGATTGCACCAAAGAGCTTCGATCAAATGGCCGCAGGCAATCCATGGCAAAGGAACACTCGAACCATGTAACATGGTTCAGGAAGATGCGTATAAATACACAATGTAGGAAATATAACTGTGTATTACACGTTTATATCAGAAGGAAGTTATGGAAACAAGCGTGATGGATGGAGAAGAAGAGGAGGAGGAAGAAGAGACGAAGGTTGGGGTAGATAGAGGGGCGAGGAGGAGATGGATGGAGATGGGAATATGAAATGGATATAAAGATTTTGAGGGACAATGTGAACACAGACAGGCGAAAGTGAATGGTGTCGGATAAAAGATCTGTAGGGAATGGGGTGAAGGTGACGGACAGAGGAGGGCGAGATGCACATAGCGAGGGGGAAGCTGCAGATGGACAAAGAGAGGTGAGCAGGAAAGGGATAAAGGGCAGGAGCAGGTGATTACGGTGTACATCCAATTCCCTTTAACATTAGTTATTGCGAAGCATTACCGGGTTCACTAGTGTAATATATATTTTATATTTTCAATTTACTTAATTTATTATGTATATTTTTATAATTGTTGGTCCAAAATATTTACAAAAGTGGGCCGAAAGCAGGCCAGTATGACTTCTTTGTTACTGTAATTTCCTTAATAGTCGGCCTTTTTGAAAGTCCTTTTCAAAGAAATTCAGTTATGGCAAAAATTCATGTGTTTTGGGATGGGTCCGGAAACAGCGAAGCCAGTCTTAATAATCTTGAAGCATGATCAGTAACTGCGTTTCATGGTTATTTATATTTTTTTTTTTTTTTTTTTTTTTTGTGAAAAGGTATTATAGTGAGATAAATCCATCTTTTGTTGAAATATAAATCTCAAAGAATAGTTCGAACCTCCATGAAATGACTTGCAGCAGAAGAATATGACGATAGAACCAAACGAAGTATTATATCTTAGATTGGTGAAAAGCTGCACAATCACAAGATTATCTTATTTGCAGACGTGTGTTCAACCTAAAAACTCAAACTACCGAAAAAAATTAAACAAATGTTACTTGATATTAAAAATATGAACGACATTTAAATAACTTTTTTTCAGTCCGACGCTTAACACGTTCGCTAACGCTCTAGGCGGACGCCTGTAAGCGCACGTTGCGCTGAAACCTGAAATCATAGCCCTGCGAAACCTGTAATATTGAAAGCGAATAAAACATCTGCAAAAGAGGTGTTGCTAGATATAGAAATACAAGTACACTTTAGCTGCATGCCGATTATGTGATAAATGCTGCAAGCTGTCTAACGCTTCTAAGCGTCATATGCATTTATTGCAAACAGTTCTAACAACGCCTCTGATTTATTGATTTTATTGCAAACTGGAAAGAAAATGAAATTGAAACAAGCGATATATCCGCGTAATTGGGAAACAATTAGTCTCGAAAAAAAAACCAATGGGTTTATCAAACGGAGAAAAAGAAACAGGTCTCATCTCCAATGAAGTGCTATGGAAAGCCAATCCCATATAACGTAAGTTTGCAAGTTGTATAAGCGATGTGTTTATAGCAAACCAGTAGAGACGAAAACACACGACTACAGACAGGAAAACATTACGTTATATATTTTGGTGACATGTACTAACACGAGTGCACAGCCAAACTAATCTGAGTATTCAGCTAGCGAACGAGCCGCTTATTAGCGTTACCCGCACTGGCATGTTGATAGCGTAAACGCTTATAAGCTTCAGTTGCAGTGAACGTGTTAATAGACGATAGGGTAATTTGGAAGGACCGTTATATATCGCTTAGGACGTCCTGCTATCGATAATGACGTACTATCGATAGTTGCGTAATGTCAATTTGTATCGAACATGCGAGCATCAGAATGCTATCGTAGTTTGTTTACTCGCAAGCGTAGGCGAAATCAGTTGCCTTTATGATATAGGAGAAAATTGTTTAGCCTAGACCACGATAATACCTTTCTGAACCGGAAAAAGGTATATATATATATATATTTGTTTAACATAAACCTAACCTTCTTAAGGTTACGCTACAGATCAGTTTTTTAAGTGAAATAGCGTAGACCACGATAATACCTTTATGAAACGAAGATTTCATACAGATCATAAAATAAATAAAACATGCTATACCTGCTCTATGGCTGAAAGATTCTTGTATGTACCCAGCAGCATTCATTATTTAATATGTTTATATACGTCGAAATGAATATCTGTTTTCATTTGTCCGCCAACATTTGTTTCTTACGACACAGCGACGTTGGTGTGTTCGATTACGACACTGCCATACTCGCGTCTTCGATACATATCGATAGTAGGCCGTCCGAAGCAAGGAGGACCGAAGCGATATACAACGGTCTTTCCAAATTACCGACGATGGTATAGCGTCGCCCTCCAGTGACTTGCTGTTATTCCGCCAGAGGCAGGTTCTGGTCGCTGGTGCCCAACAAATACGTCTCTAAAATTTGGTACCGACTGGTTGAACGGCGGGGCCTAAAACGTGGGAACACCTTAGATGAAGACACAGAGACTGTGTTAAATCGCCGTTATTTTTTGAAATATTTTTAAAAGGGGAGCGATGTGGAAGAAACAGAACAGAGCAAAGTTTATTCAACTTTCTTGTCGGATGAACGCTTCAGGGACATCTATATTCAAAAAATTTAATGTCTAAATGTTTGTAGAGCTTATGGGACTTAACTACGGGGTCATCAGTCCCTAAACTTACAAACTACTTATGAACTAGCTAATACTAAGGACGGCACAAATATCCATGCCCGAGGGGGTTTTAGAACCCCCGACCGTAGTGACACTGCAGACCGTGACTGGCGCGCCGCCGGCCGCGGTGGCCGAGGGGACTGAGGCGCTCCAGTCACGGTCTGCAGTGTCACTACGGTCGGGGGTTCGAATCCCCCTCGGGCATGAATATTTGTGCCGTCCTTAGTACAAGGTAGTTGATAAGTAGTTTGTAAGTTTAGAACTGATGAACCCGTAGTTGAGTCCCATAAGCTTAATAAACATTTGAACATTTGACTGGCGCGCCGCAGACCGCTTGGCCACCACGGCCGGCGGATATCTATATTAATAAAAATGCGCATCACTCGAGAATGGCTTCCCCGATTTGGCTGATGTTTCCTTTGTTCTGTTCCTAATTCTCAGGACAAGGTTTGTATGAAAGAAAGTTTTGGAAAATCTACCGGAAAATATCAGAATTTGATAAAATCTGAAAGTACGCTTCCAGCTGCGATCATTTTCTAGATTCTCCAACAATCAGCTTATTCATTCCTTATTCGCCTAGAGATCAAATACGCTGTAACAGAGCGAATAAATACGCCGCGGAGGTTAGAATAAAGGGAGATGGCGTTCTGCACACAAGATTAAAACAGCCAGACATTTAACATGAAACGTTTGTGAGCTTACCGTTCTTTGTGCGATTGAGCATGCCACCTAAAGCCTATGCTGTTACTGTATTTATTGCCAAATGTTACTCTCTCCTTTGGTTGTTATTAGAATGCCCACTATACAGTTCTGCAGTGCAGACCGTCATAGTGGCGAGTGCGCTAGCCACACTGATTATTAATCGGACCTCCCTACTCTGGTAATAGTAGTGGCGCCTATTATCAGTATGACTAAGCATCAGCTACAATGGCCACTTTTATTCTTTAAACTGTAAAATCTTAATAGATTTAGTTAGCATGTGCATTCATTTATGGGGGAATGATTTCAGGTATGAAATTAGAGCACGTATTTAATTATTGTCTCATATTTATTATGGTCATAGCCCTTTTAATATTTCTAACGTGTTACAGTCAACATTTTTAAAACAAAACTCGGTTCTTAATATTAACATTTGAACGAACTCGGTTGTCAGACTGTAATTAGAATTAGCATAATGTGGCCTCGTAACGAGGTCTCCTTGAAGAGCGGGAAAGGAAAATTATTCAGAGCTCAAAAGTCACCACGGTTAGTATGGTGCTACTGATTGACTGTTGCCACTTCACAGTTCAGATAGAAATGCGAATAAGATCTTTTAAAAATATTGGGGCAGTTATATGGGTAGACAGACAGTAATATCAAGAATGCATGCAACACTTCTTAAATCTAAACATCCTATTCTCAAGCGCGATCCGTAATGGCAAAATAATTTGGATCGTCGACAAAACAGATTGCCACGTGTGACGATTAGAACTGGACGTTTGACATTCAAATACGATCCAGCAGTGATTATGTACACAGCAGATGCATCAGTTCAGTTGGCTTCGGAACAAACTGTCACCATCTAAAATTTCATTGGCTGTTCCAAGCTTTGCCACGATTGGTCGGTTTCATTCCCACGATACAACAGCTGTTATGTCAAGAAATGCACGCAACTGGAAGACTTTCGAAACGTTGTATTTCCATACTACGTATTTTATTTCAATTAAATGTTTTGTTTCATATGGAATTTCTGTCACTAAATTATGATCATGTTAAAATTATTTTCTAATTAATTCATGAACTCTCAAGAAGATATAAACGTGTTATTAAAGAAAAATTCTATTCTGCTCGCTGCGAGAAAACCATGCTAAGCTGTGCCGTAAACATATTCGGTTTTGTTTTTCTCTTCCCAGTCATTTTCAACATAAATCAGGAAAGTTATTTTTATGCCTACATTTATAATCTACATCTACATCTACATATCTACATCTACATACATACTCCGCAATTCACCGTAAGGTGCGTGGCGGAGGGTACACTGTACCACTACTAGGCATTTCCTTTCCTATTCCACTCCCAAATTGAACGAGGAAAAAAAGAATGCCTATATGCCTCCGTACGAGCCCTAATTTCTCTTATCTTGTCTTTGTGATCTTTACGCGAAATGTAAGTAGGCGGTAGCAAGATCGTACTACACTCAGCTTCAAATTCCGGCCCTCTAAATTTACTTAACAGAAATTCACGAAAAGAACGTCGTCTTTCTTCCAGCGATCCCCAATTGAGTTGCCGGAGCATTTCCGTGACACTCGCGCATTGGTCGAACCTACCGGTAACAAATCTAGCTGCTCGCCTCTGAACCGCCTCTATGTCTTCCTTCAAACCGATCTGCTGCGGGTCCCAAATACTTGAGCAATACTCAAGACGTGGTCGTACAAGCGTTTTATATGCGGTCTCCTTTACAGTTGAAGTACATCTTCCCAAAATTCTCCCAATAAACCGAAGTCGGCTGTCTGCCTTACTCACAACTGTCCTTACATGCTCGTTCCATTTCATATCGCTCTGCAATGTTACGCCTAGATATTTGAACGACGCGACCGCATCAAGAAGCTCACTACTGATGCTGTATTCGAACATTATAGGATTGCTTTTTCTACTCATGCGCATCACCTTACATTTTTCTACATTGAGAGCTAGCTGCCATTCTTCGCACCAACTAGAAATTTTGTCTAAGTCAACCTGTATGCTATTACAGTCAGTTACAGACGACACCCTCCCATACACCACAGCATCATCAGCAAACAGCCGCAAATTACAACTTACTCTGTCCATCAGATCATTTATATAGATAGAAAATAATAGCGGTCCTATCACACTCCCCTGGGGCACGCCTGACGATACACTCGTCTCTGATGAACACTCGCCGTCGAGAACAACGTACTGCGTTCTATTACTTAGGAAGTCTTCCAGCCAGTCACAAATCTGTGAACCTATTCCATAAGCTCGTATCTTCGTTAGCAGTCTGCAGTGTGGCACCGTGTCGAACGCCTTTTTGAAGTCGAGAAAAACACAATCCGCCTGTTGCCCTTCGTCCATGGCTCGCAAGATGTCATGTGAGAAAAGGGCAAGCTGAGTTTCACATGAACGATGTTTCCTAAACCCGTGCTGATTCATGGAAAGAAGCTTTTCCGTTTCAAGGAAATTTACTATATTCGAACTGAGAATATGCTCCAAAATTCTACATGAAACCGATGTCAACGATATTGGCCTGTAATTGTATGGGTCAGTTCTCTTTCCTTTCTTATACACGGGAGTCACCTGCGCTCTTTTCCAATCACTAGGAAGTTTGCGCTGAATTAAAGATTCGCTATAAATGCAAGCTAAGTAGGGGGCCAATGCCGCAGAATAGTCTTTGTAAAACCGAACTGGTATTCCATTCGGACCAGCAGACTTTTTCGTATTTAGCTCTCTCAGCTGCTTCTCTACACCGGAAATACCTATTGCTATGTCCCCCATTTCGGAATTAGTACGTTGATCAAATGATGGTATATTTGTGCGGTCCTCCTGCATGAAAGATTTCTTAAAGGTTAAATTTAGAACTTCAGCTTTCCGTTTGCTTTCTTCTATTACTGCCCCGGAATGATCAACTAGTGACTGGACAGTGGGCTTTGACTCGCTTATCGATTTTACATAGGACCAGAATTTTTTCGGGTTCTCGGAAAGATCTTTTGCTAAGGTATGGCTGTGATAATTATTGTATGCTTCACGCATCGATCTTTTTATAGACGCACGAATCTCTACTAACTTTTGCCTGTCATCATTTGCGTGTTCTTTTTTGAATCGAGAGTGCAACAGCCTTTGCTTTCTCAGCAGCTTTCTCACTTTATTATTATACCACGGTTGATCTTTTCCATCCTTAATCGTATTTACTGGCACATATTTCTCTAACCCTTTATTTACAATGCACTTAAATTTAGTCCACAATTCCTCTACATCCATAGTCCCGGAATTAAACGATGCCCATTTATTTTCTAAGTGCGATCGTAACATTTGCTTGTCGGCTTTTCCCAACAAAAACACGCTCCTAGCCTTCTTGACTGGTTTATGAACTTTGGTCACCATCGACGCTATGACGATATCATGATCACTAATTCCTGTCTCTACACAGACATCGTTAATAAGGTCAGGCCTGTTTGTGGCTATAAGGTCTAGAATATTTCCATTGCGCGTGGGTTGCCGGCTTAACTGCTCAAGACAGTTTTCGGAGAATGTGTCCAAAAGTAGCTCGCAAGACTGCTTGTCTGTACCGCCTGAAATGTAACTAGCGAGGTCCCAATCTATACTCTTAAGGTTGAAGTCACCTCCGACTAATATTGCATGGCCCGGATACCTATGCACTACCTGGTGTAGACTTTCCTTGAATGATTCTAAAACTGCTACAGCAGCACTGGGAGGCCGGTAAAAACACCCAACTATTAACTTTACTTCTTTTAGACCTGTTATGCGTGCCCAGATAACTTCACAGTTACTTTCAACCTCGATCTCAGTAGAAACAATATCTTTGTCCACAGCGATGAACACTCCTCCTCCAGTTGTATCAGATCTATCTTTCCGATATACATTCCACGCTTCGCTAAATATTTCTGAACTTGCCACATCATGATTTAGCCAGCTTTAGGTGCCTAAAACTATCTGAACGCAATAACTTCAATGCAGCGCTGCAAATTCGGGAACTTTGTTTCTAATACTTTGTAAGTTCGCCGCTAATATTTTTATGTTCGAATTTTTGTTTCGAACGTGGCCTGAATTCGCTGTTTGAATGCTGACAGGCGAGTGCTCATCAGAGTCAGTGGCTAGCCTAAAAAAACCCCATGTGCACTCCACAAGTACTCTGCTACCCGAGTAGCCGCTTCCTTAGTGTAGTGCACCCCTGATCTATCTAGGGGCACCCTACAATTCCCCACCCGATAACGCAGATCCAGAAATCTGCAGCCATGACTGTCACAGAGTCGGCGAAGCCTCTGGTTCAGACCCTCCACTCGGCTCCAAACCAAAGGACCCCGATCAACCCTGGGAACAATGCTGCAAATCGACAGCTCTGCTTGCACCCCGCGTGCGAAGGCAGCAGCCTTCACCAATTCCGCCAGCCGCTCGTAGGACCTGAGGATGTCCTCAGAACCCAAGCGACAAGCGTCATTGGTGCCGACGTGAGCCACGACTTGCAGTCGACTGCACCCCGCACCCTCGATAGCCGCCGGCAAGGCCGCCTCCACATCTCGGATGAGGCCCCCCGGCAAACACACCGAGTGCACGTTGGAATTCCTTCCAGATCTGGACGCTATCTGCCTAAGGGGCTCCATCACGCGCCTGACATTGGAGCTCCCAATAACTAATAATCCCCTCCCCCCGTGCACCTGCTCGGACCCTGCTGAAGGACTGGCCACACCCCCACTCACAGGACGAACGGGCGCGGACGGACGTCCAGCCTCCACATTGGCCTTCCGCCTCGAGCGACGCGAACGCCGTACAACCCGCCACTCCCCTTGCGGAGAAGGCGGCTCGCCGACGTCCGGTACACCTGAAGGTGCCTCGGTAGCAGGGACAGAGAGCGTAGCATGAGACACCTGAGGTGTCCCACTCGACGAACCAGACTCCCCACTATCGCTGCACCCCGAGACAGCAGCCTGAAGACGGCTGACCGTAGCCAACAGCACGCTCAGCTGTTCGCGAACCGCGGCCAACTCCTCCTGCGTCCGCACACAGCAGGCACACATCCTATCCATCCTATCGATATAATTAACAGCAATTAACAACTTTAAAGAAGCCTAGTACCCTAATGAAGGCGGCTGGCTGCTGACTTAACTGTGGTCAGTGGTAACTACACTGTGGAATCAACAAAACTGAGTCCGGCAGCTTTAGCGCTGTTAACGCTGCGGCACTCGTGGCAGCTGGCACTGGACTGACTGATAACGAGCTTAGTAACGGTCTCTGACTTGTTTTGAAATACACCGGTCAAAGACGAAGAGTAAACACAACGGTACTTATCAAATACGATAGAATAAACAATTAAAACAGTAGTACAAACGAAATCTGCAAGTACGCGGGAATAAACCTCTTAAAACAGTACTACCGAAAATGAACTAGACTGGCAAATTAAATTTGACACAAATTAAATTCAGATACTTAGCGCTGTTTACGATGTGGCACTGGTGACAGCTGGCACTGGACTGACTGATAACGAGTTTAGTAACGGTCTCTGACTTGTTTTGAAATACACCGGTCAAAGACGAAGACTAAACACAACGGTATTTATCAAATACGATAGAATAACCAATTAAAACAGTAGTACAAACGAAATCTGCAAGTACGCGGGAATAAACCTCTTAAAACAGTACTACCGAAAATGAACTAGACTGGCAAATTAAATTTGACACAAATTAAATTCAGATACTTAGCGCTGTTTACGATGTGGCACTGGTGACAGCTGGTACCTGTTCGAACAATACAACCATTAAAAGTGCGGCCATTAAAGCTACTAACCTCACAGATAGAGCAGCTCGAAATGTCTCTCTAATAACCCGTCTCCAATAGATTTACCCATCCATTTTGGTTTCTATTGCCAGTCCGGGTCACGATTGCAATAACAATAAATAAAATGAGAGAGCGGGGAAGGAGGAGAAAGAGAATGGGAGAAAGAAATGGATTTTAAAAGGGGAGGGGGGGGGTTATGATATAAACGCAGAGAGGACGAGGAGGAGATGGATATGGTGTGGGATAAGAGGGAGTGGTGCGAAATAGGGAAAGAAGGAGATGGGCAAAGGAAAAGGGGAGGAAGCGATAGGCATAGGGAGAAGAAGAGAAGAGATAAGGGTATATATCCCATATACTTTAGCTACTGCGAAGAGTTGCCGGGTTTACTCGTTTGAAATAAAATTCCGAGCTTTCAAAAGGCCATCGCAAACGCCCGACTTTTAGTGTTACTTCGATTGAACTCACTTCTCTCGAATACCGATCGACATTTTTATCGACTGCTCGACCTTTCGCTGTCCGCTGGGAGGGAAAGTCTTTGTGGCGACGCCATCCAGCTCTCAGAGATTGGATAGCCACGGGAGCGCCTTTTCCGCTGCATATTATTCCCGACCGACCGAGATGAAAGGTTGCTCTTTGCTGTGTGGGTGTGGGTGTCTCGCACGAGCTGACCTTTATAGATCGAGTTATATTTACAGCGACACTCGCCGCCGCCGAGGCTCATACGGCGCAGCCATCGATTGCGGCTTCTTTTAATCCCCCTGCTCTTTTATTGCCCGTGCGTGATGTTTTCCTGTGGCTCAATTGCACGGCATTTTTACCTTTGAATTAATATTCCTGCAGTGACCTGCGAACGATCTTCCTGTTACATAAAAATATTTTTCACAAATCTTACAAAGTGCGTGAAATGGTTTCGCGTGTTCAAAGAGATTTCACTGCCGGAGAAACTGAGGCAATAGTCACCTTACGATTTATCTTGGACAATAGATGAAGTATAGGCATAGTTACATCTATATCTACATCTACTTAGATGCTCTGCAAATCACATTTAAGTGTCTGGCAGAGGGTTCATTAACCACTTTCATAACTTTTCTCTACCGTTCCATTCTCTAATAGCGCGCGGGAAAAAAGAACAACTACATCGTTCCGTTTTCAATCTGATTTCTCTTATTTTATTGGGATGGTCATATCGACCTAAGTAGGTGGGTGCTAGCAAAATATTTTCACATTCAGAAGTAAAAGTCGGTGATTGAAACATCGCAAACAGATCACGACGCATTGAATAACGTCTTCCTTTTAATGATTTCCACCCCAATTCGTATAACATTTCCGTGACGCTTTCCCTCCCGTAACGTGATAAAACAAAACGAGCTGCCCTTCTCTGAATCTTCTCAATGTCTTTCGTCAGTCCCACCTGGTGAGGGTCCCACAAGGAGCAATAGTACTCCAGGAGAGGACGCACAAGTGTGATGTAGGCAGTCTCTTTGGTGGATCTGGTGCATCTTCGAAGCGTTCTGCCAATGAAACCTTTGGTTCGCCTTCCCCACAATATTTTCTGTGTGTTCTCTCCAGTCAAAGTTGTTCGTAATTGTAACTCCTAGGTATGTGGTAGAATATACGACCTTACGGTTTGATTGATTTATCGCGTAATTGAAGTTCAGCGGATTTCTTTTAGGGGTCATGTGTATTACTTCACACTTTTCTTTATTTAGTGTCAATTGCCAATTTTCGCACCACGTAGAAATTTTGTGTAAATTGCTTTGCAGTTACTTTTGATCATCTGTTGACTTCATTAACCGATAAACGACAGCATCATCCGCGAACAGTCTAAGGGAGCTATTCAGATTGTCTTCTAAATCGTTTATAAACACGAGGAAGAGTAGGGGACCTATAACGCTTCCCTGTGGAACGCCAGATATCACTTCTGTTTTACTCGATGACTTACCGTCAATTACAACGAACTGTGTCCTTTCTGATAGGAAATCGTGAATCCAATCGCACAATTGGGGAGATATTCTATAAGCACGCAATTTCATTAGAAGCCGCTTGTGGGCTACAGTGTCAAAAGCCTTCCTGAAATACAAAGATATGAAATCGATTTGAGATCCCTTGTCGATGGCACTTAACACTCCATGTGAATAAAGGGCAAGCTGTGTTTCGCAAGAGCTATACTTTCTGAATCCGTGTTCACTATTGGTTAATAGGTCGTTCTCTTCGAGGTAGTTCATAATATTCGAACAAAGTATATGTTCCAAAATCCTACTGCAAATCGACGTGAATGAGATTGGCCTGTAATTTTGGGGATCACTCCTATTGCCTTTCTTGAATATTGTAGTAAATTCGGCATCTTTACAGTCTTTGGGTACGGATCTTTCGCTGAGTGATCGGTTGTAAATTATATCTAAGTACGGAGCTATTGCATCAGCATACTCTGAGAGGAATCTAGTTGGTATACAATCTGGACCGGAAGATTTGTTTTTGTTTAGTGACTTAAGTTGTTTTACTACTCCAGGAACATCTATTTCTAAGTTTCGCATGCTAGCAGCTGTTCTTGGATTGGATACTGGAGTGTTCACTTCGTCTTCTTTGGTGAACGAATTTCGGAAAGCTGTGTTTAGCAATTCTGCCTTACGTTTTTCGTTGTTGTAGATTTGGAGAAAACGTTTGACAGTGTTTACTGGCATGAACTCTTTTCAATTCTGAAGTCGGAAGGAATAAAATGTAGGGAATGGAAGGTCAATTGCAAATTGTACAGAAACGAGACGGCAATTACAAGAGGTGAAATGCTTGAAAAGGAAGCGTTAGTTGTAAAGGGCGTGGGCGACCACCTAAAGACTTGCACCAGGCTGGCCAAACACGAACCCAGCTGGGGTGTAGCGGCTAACAGTGCCACATAGGGTTAAGTCTCTCACCATTGTTATTCAGTCTTTACATTAAGCAAACTTTGAATGAAAGTAAAGAGAAATTTGGAGAAGAAGTTCAGGGTGAAGAAATAAAAACTTCTCGGTTTGACGTTTGTAATTCTATCAGAGGTAGTAGAGGACATGGAAGAGAAAGTGAACAGATTTGACAACTGAACCGTGCCACTGTTTTACCAAGATCGCTTTCATTTTGTCTTCCACAATTACCGATTTCGACTGATCTTGCAGTCATCATTAGATCTGTGGAACTGTGGTGAATCTAATCATACCAGTAACATGTAGGTCTGCTCGTACTACAACGGGTATAATGTCTACAGGGGCATGTTAACCGGTCCTATATCATTTCCTTTCCTCTTCCAAGTTTCCATGGATGATGTACAACAGTTTGCGTTTGTACCGGAATGACAGTGTAAGCGAGGGTTGTATTAACTCCCCACTGCACTGTGTGAAGTGTAGAAACTCTAAAAGTTCACCAACCTGATGTCTTCTACAGATGTCCCCACGCAGATGATAGCACGCAGGTCGGTGTTCTTGCATGAGGCTGAAATTGCTAAACTATTGGCAGGAACTGATCAAATTACTGAATAAAACTGTGGTAGCTCGGAATGCCAGCTGATATATTTAAAGTAAGCAGAAAATCAGCAGACTGCATGATAACATCACTTGACACACATTTTCTTAACTGAATGTAAATATAAAGTTATTTAGCCTTGATATAAGATGATTAAACATAGTCTTATGACCACCTACATATGCATGTTACTCCACCGAGTGCGCGTACTGAAGTCACATGTTACTCTTCCGAGTGTCTGTTCTGAAGAGTGGCGGCTTGATGCAAGACTTCATTCGTTCCGCAACTTGGCTCGCAAACATGGCTGCCGTGCATCGTCCGTCCGAAATTAATTTTTTTTTATATAGAATTAGCAATTATTAATATGTTTTACCTACGCAGGGCATAGCTTAGCTTTGAGGGGTTTTTCTGAACTGAGTTAGACACTGAATATATTATTAGTTTATTAAATATTAATACAAATATGATTGCGTTTTGGCGCGTGACCGCCAGTGCTACAGCCAATAGGGGTCCAGTGCCTCCCCGAATTCGGGGAGATTTGCCAGTACTCTTTCCCATGAGCACCCGACCTATTGTACCACCTGTCGTGGTTCTCACCAGCTTTTACCTTCTGTCGACTACTGGTCCTAACCGGCTGCACTGAAGCAATGCCGGCCGCGGTGGCCGAGGGGACTGAGGCGCTCCAGTCACGGTCTGCACGGCCACTACGGTCGGGGGTTCGAATCCCCCCTCGGGCATGGATATTTGTGCCGTCCTTAGTATTAGTTAGTTTATAAGCAGTTTGTAAGTTTAGGGACTGATGACCCCGTAGTTAAGTCCCATAAGCTATACAAACAGTTGGAACTGAAGCAATACTTCGAACTTAATATGATGGCTTTAAGCCAGAAATATTACAGTACGGCGTACTGGTATGATTAGATTCAACACAGTTCCACAGCAGATCTGATGATGACTGCAAGATCAGTGGAAACCGGTATTTTTGGTAGACAAAAAGAAAGCGATCTTGGTATAACAGTAACAAGGTTCAACAGAAAGAGATCGCACCCAACATGTGTAAATTGTTAGATTTGACAGCATCTTGAAAGGAGCGTATAAGATGAACATTAACAACAGCAAAACATAGGTGATGGAATGTAGTCCAGTCGATTCTGAAAGAATTAGATCAGGTAGCGAGACAATGAAAGTGCTAGTTGAGTTTTGTTTCATGGCCAGTAAAATATATTGGTTGCAGTACAGATGATATAAAATGCAGAATCGCAATCGGAAGAAAATATTTTCTGTAAAAGAGAAATCTTAATTAATAATAAAAACAGCCCTCGGTCGCAAAGACAAAGTCTATTTTTACCTAGTTTTCAGCGACTACTTATGAGTGTCTTTATCAGAAAATTTATAAAATCGGTTATAAGATAAATTGCAAATCTTACAAAACAGGAACCACTTTAAAAATGTAAGCACTAGTTTGAAGTACAGAATGGAAACAGTACTTACATGTCAAATGATAAAGTGGTCAAGCTGACAAATACGAAGGAAGCATCAGGCCTGCGTGCCCGCGATAGAATTGCTGACAAGAGAACATTACATCAGTGTTGCCATCTCGAAGCGGCAATTATAAACGGGCTACTCTGCAATTAAATTTTCTACAGATAAAAGTTAACGAAGGACAGTACTTTACATACAAAAGACAAATGACTGAAGCCTTATTTTAGAGGTACAAAAATAGAGTGAATAGGCGTAGCCTTTTGGGGAAAAAAAACAATAGAGCAAAATTCTCAACGAACAACCCAGAACGAATATAAGAAAATGACTGCAAAGCATCGATATACCTGAAGAACAAAAAAATATAAATAAATTAAAAAATAAATAAAAACACGCCACTACAATTTTTTAATCTTGTTTCGTAAAAGTTTTACCCACACTTTTGTTAATTGAACATAAATATATGCTGCAAGATTCTGAGTTGTTCAAAGGTAACAGCGCTTTCTTTGAAAAGTGCATTTGTTCTATTTTGTAAACACATCATGAAATACATACCAACGAATTGCAAACATAGACTTCTTTATCACATGTACACAAACTGGGGAGATACTTTTACAATAACTGTTGTTAATGACTTAATGAAAATGGTAAGTTGGTGTATACAATAAGTACTAGAGCTTTGTGGAATTCGGAATTACTACACTTAATCGGTTTGTTATTTTAGCTGTAAAAGAAAAAGTAGTCAATGTGTAAAACACAATATTTGCACTTTATTTTAGTGCTGAACAAAGTAACATGTACAAAGTCATATCTGAACTACAGAAAAGGTAACAATCTATGTTAAAAGCGTCCATAGCAACAATGCCAAAGACAAACATTTTAGTAGACGCATTGATTCTAATTAATGACTTTGAACATATTCCATAAATAGTAAATAAATGCTTAGAAAAAAAAAACCATGTAGTTCGTTGCAATGCATACTCTTCCCTTCCATTTCATGAAGGTACGACAGTTGCTACAGAAATCTAGAACGCTATTTATAAATGAAACTTCCAGTATTTGCACGTTGTTTAGAATATTCATTATCACAGTATCATACCTGTTGTGTAAGTGCTTCCGAAGACCAGTGTTCGATTCGTTGTTACGTATTTCACGGCATGTTCACAAAATAGAACAAACGCATATTTTAGAGGAAGCACTCTTACATATGTACTACTCTGAACATTGAAGAAGATAGCTCTATTTAATTAATAAGAGGGCCCGAAACCCTCATAGGAAAAAAAGGCAAAATAATAATATCTTGGTAGTTGCATGTTTTGAACTCCGAACCACAGGCACCACAACGTAACGCACTACCCTCTACACCACGGCGACCAACTACGACATGCTCCCGTAATTCTCCTACTAATGCTGGCAGTTGCTAACAGCTCAAATGGCATTTCTAGACACTAGATTATAATTTATCGTACGACGTGCTTTTGTTAATTCTTCAGTGCGCCACTGATTTGAAATGACAACGCGTAAGTTATATGAAGAAAATCATAGTTTGAGAAACTCTGCTTTAAAGACGTTGTAAAGATGACACACAAGCGACAAAACAAATTGACATATATCGAAACGATGTAATTGTTTCGCTTTTTTCAGCTAGTTTTAATACAGTATTGTACTATTGTGATATTAGTCCGCTTTGACTGCAAGTATCTTTTATTTAAAAAACACAACCGGTTTCGCGTCTTGCAGACGCATCATCAGGAGCTCTGTAAAGTACAATAAATGACAGGGTCTTACAAGTACTTGTTTAAAAATTTAAAAAGAAATGTACAATAAATTGTTAAGTGTAAAGTAGAATAATATAAGCCATAGGAACAGTAGTTGCAATTTTTTAAAAACATATCTGCCGTTTAGCCACCCCCCAGCGTTCACGTCGGATGTTTAACGCTGGGCAGTGGCTAAGCGGGAGATATGTTAAAATAAAAAAAAATGAGAGTACTGTTTCCATGGTATATATTATATTGTACAGTTAACAATTTGTACATTTGTATTTTAATTTTGTAAAGACGTACTTGTAAGACCCTTTCATTTATTAAACCTTACCGAGCATCTGATGATGCGTCTGTAAGACGCGAAAACGGTTGTGCTTTTTAAATAATAGCTGCTTGCAGTCAAAGCGGACTTAATCTCACAATGTCAACATATAGCTGCGGATACCCGCATTTTAAGATAACATGCTTAAATATTGTACTATTCTTTATCAAGGCATCATAAAGTGCAATGTTTCTCTTTGCCATTCCATGCTAAACGAAAATCCATGAGAAATGAGCAAATTATGCAGACCATAGCCAAAATAAAATCGTTTTAAGCAAAATTCTTTTATTTAATTATGAATTATTAGTAAAAACAAGTCATTCCTTCTAATTAACAGAGACTGTAAAAAAGTAAAATAACCTGCATCCGTTTTCTCCCAGTTCGCAACATGTTGCTATCCGACATTTTAAGTATCTTACTTCAGTGCCATTCATTCATGTTCAAATGTTTGTAATCCTATAGGACCAAACTACGTTGGTCATCAGTCCCTAAACTTACAAACTACTTAAACCAAGTTAAACTAACCTAAGGACAACACACACATACATACTCGAGGGAGGATTTGAACCAACGACATGGGAGGGCTTTCGATCCGTAACGTGGCGCTCCAGACCGCTCGGCTACTCTCACGCGGCCATTCATTCATTCATGAGTTATACTTTTCTCCTCTCCTTAGACAACCACTAATGAAAAAAGGAGCCTTGTTCAATCTCTATTAAGCAAACTGAAGCTATGGATGCAACATCTTTTTAGTGAAAACGATTTAGCATGGACCCCTACACCTATATTCTTAAGAAGCGGTTTAGTATTACGATTCAGATTATCAACAACTTTAAGACTGAACTAATTATCTGAAAAAAATATACAATATTTTGCTATTTAATCAAGAGAGTGATGAACGCGACAAGTGGAGAACTCGATACTTTCACATTTTGTGAACGGAGATCATAACAAGGCCTTTTGCGACATGAGCTGCAGATTTTCAATGCTATGTTTTAATTAACTTTCGCAGTTATCTCTGAGAAGGAACTGAATCAAAGTAATATTGTTGTTGTGTAATGTATAATCACTGTAACAAGAGAATGTGACCCTTTTCATTCAGTGGTGCACTTCTTCACGCACAGATTGGTATGTTTTTACTGCTTTGTAAACATGTTGGCGTAGGCGTTGTTTGTAGCTTCGGCAGTTTGTGTTTTGTCTGCGGCGTTTGTCTTGGGTATGTTGTATCTCATTCTGGTGTTACTGAAGCTGTCAGGGGCTGTTGAGTTTTAAAAGTCTCCCTAACGATTGCTTACCTTCCGTTTGGAAACTCACTACTCACTACACGGTGGATATTCAAACAGATGTAGCAGGTAAGTACATTTTCTTTGCGTATCAGCTCGATACCATCTCAGTTTCGTCATTACAATAACGTTTGGAAAGTACTGATGTGCTTTGACAAGAATTCTGGTTACCAGCACCGTAATACAGCCGCTATTCGAACATGTCACTTGTTATCACTACAACATTATGCAATGTTAAAAACCACCACATTTTTATAGTACTTTTGTATCTAAGAGAAGTTATAAAACAGGCTGATACAATGATGGGGATAAAATTGAACGTCCCTGACGCCTGCTAGTCGCTATTTGCCTTTGAAATAAATGATACGCAGTGTGTGGTAACAATTATAAAAGTGATTTTAATTTCAATTTTACACGATGTTAGTCTAGCCCCTTCGCTGCTACAGATATGCTCTCCGTATTTTGTTGTCAATGTACTGCTTGTCAGTGGTGAGAGAAGTTCCCACCCTATCCACCGTATTATTTATCATATGAATTTACGAAAACTACTCGGTGAAATATTTGATATTTACACATTTCATATTTGATATTTACACATTTCACATCTCCAGTAGTTGAAGCTCTGGATTTATTTTCATTGCTCGATACAGGTATTGGGCTGCAGCAAATTGAGTAAACTTCTGTAAAAATATTTTTAAGAATTTCCGTAGACTTTGCGTACGGTTGATTTAAGTCACTAATTGCAGTATACCATATGTTTTATTTAAATCGAGAACAGGACGACAACTATTTTCACTCTCGAGATATTACGTTTCCTATCTAACGATCGACGCGTCCTATTCTCTCCCAGAGTATAGTTAACAACAAGCTTAAATTTCATAAAGTGGCTAACACACAAGTCACAGCGCTACTTGCGGTAGCAAATGTAACCTCGACCGCCATTTTAACAGTTGTTGAATCACTGACAGTAACCAGTTCTGATTTGTCAATGTGTAAATTTACGTGCTTTATTTGCTAAAACCCTTTTTTGTCTGCTGTTCATTTATTAAAATATAAAATTAATTACATGTCTTCAGTTATCAACTGGACGCAGTGAAGTGTAACAAACACTAAATATTACTTACGGAAGATCTGAGGACAACTCTTAAGGAGTCTGACGACGACTTGCAATTTTAATTATCACTGAAATAATTACAGTGAAGCAATTAGATTTACAATAATTAACGGTTACCTTTGGAAGATAAAACGCTACCAAAGAGGTGGGTAGAAAATATAGAAGTGGAAATATTTATACGACCACAACCAGATATATCCACTTAACTCACTTTCAAGATATATGTATGCATAACAAAAATTATAAGAGGTCTCTTTTACCCAAAGTAGTTCCAACTGTCTTTCGTTTCCACAAAGCTAATTCTCAACAATTTTGTAAAGTAATACTGTCATGAAGGTAGTCACTAGAACCTAGTAAATACGTAATCTCACCTTAATATATATAAAAATTATGGTGTTCGTGCCTATTTTTTACTCTGCAGCCAAAACTACACATCGAAAAAGAGTAGTGTTTGTATGTGGTAGTAGGTATAAGTCTTCCATTGTGCACTATGGTGGTAGAGGGTTAATAACGATAAGGGGATGGAAGATATGGGATTTTAAAATTACCGACTTATATAAAATTCTTGTGTTGGTGTCAATATTTTGCTCTGCAACAAAAACTACACAATGGAGACGAACGATCTCTCTGTGTTGTTGTAGTACAAAGTCTCCCGTTACACACCATAGCAGTTCCGTGTCGTTGAAGGTGTAGTGGTTGAAAGTCGTCAGCTTATATAAAATTCTGACTGAAGACCAGCGATGACTTTTGACACTACAGTAGCAAAGATGTTACATATAGCGAAACGTGATGCACACAAGGAGGTTAAAATATAGATAGAAGCCCTTACGGTGAAAAAGTGAAGCCTGCCTCCGCCATATTGCTAAGTTTTGGAAAAGTGTTCGTATTATAGAGCTGATGATGTATGCCACTTAAAACAGGAATAAAACATCAGACGGTTTTGCCGTGATGTACATCGTATTAAAAAGTGCAAAACTAGCCGTGTAAATTAAGTTTTCAAATGTATTATGATGAGTATTTATTACTATTTATTCAAGGAAGTATATTGTTTAAAACTACATCCTTTGCACTGACTGTCAGTTCAATGCATTAACAGTAACAGGCTCGACTTAACCCGTAGTTCTAACAGAGAAATAGCATGCCAAAACTGACCAAGATGGCGGACAGGCTTCAACTGACGTATGTGTTCTACATAGATAAAGCTACTACCTTTATTCTAATCTCCTTGGAGACATTCTTCAGTGGTTTTTCTGCAACAAGCGTACCAATAAAGAAAAATAAGTGCATATTGCAGTTTGAAAAGTAAAACTACGAAGAAAGATGCCAAAGCGTAAGAAAGAAATTTCGCGTTAGCGATTCGTTTTTAAAAGACAAAACGGCTGTAGACATAAGCCATTTTTCGAAATTCCTATCCCTAAGGGAGTTAAATAAGAGATGATAATTTTTTTTCTTTTTTTGGTTCATTGCTATTCAGGCAAATTGAAGCAAGAGATACAAAACTTCTGATTTTTGAACTTTCGATTGGAATTTGAAAAACACGTGATTTGATATTTTTGGAAATTCCACTATTAAGCGGGTCAAATAAGGGAAAATCTCTTACGGGTGCTACTGAGACTATTTTGTTGCTAGTAATGTGAAAATTTGTATTTGGAACCATGGTTGGAATTAAAATAATATGTGTTTTGGGGTATTTTGAATTTTGCCAATAATAGTGCAATGTGGGTGGCAAATTGTATCAAAATACTTGATTAGGAAAGCACTTTTAAAGCTAAATCTATGGAAATTTATATTTAGAAGTAGAAACTATCATAGCAGACCACCCAGTCTAAACGTGCGAATCAGCGGGAATTTAATTATATATATGACCCTCTCCCTAACACCTGTCCATCTCCTCGTGCCCTTCACTTGGCCAATTTCATTCCCCCCCTTTCCCCTCCATTTTCTCCCCCTCAGTTGACTCCGCCCCTTCAGTTCATTTCTCCTCCTCTTGTCTACGAATACTCACATACATCTGTCAACTTTAGTTATGATCAATGAAACAGTGTTTATTAGAAGGTACTCTTTGCCATGTACCATACGCTGAATTTTCGTTTATAAGAACCCTATCCATGAACAAATTCTGCAAAATTATATTGTAAGGCACCCTCTTGTTTTGATGGTCAAGTATACAAAGATCGCTCGCCGTCTTAGGTTTGAGTCCTCCGTCGGGCAATGGCGTGTGACTGTTGTTCTTATCGTAAGTTAGTTTAAGTGGCTTGTAAGTCTAGGGGCCGATGACCTTAGCAGTTTGGTCCGTTAGGAGTGTGCAAAATTACTTCAAGATAGGAATAAAACTGTAGTTACGTGTGGAAGTCTGTAACTTAAGTACTCTCCGCTATTCACCATATATATTTTTTATTTCGTTTATTTTTTTATTTTATTACTTTATTTATTTTTATTTATTTTTATTTATTTATTTATTCATTTTCTTAAGGTCAAGTGGGCAAAATTTTCATGTAGGTCATAATAAAACCATAGATTTCGTCGAAAAGCTAAGTAAACTTCTCTTCGCCATGCACCAAACGAAATGTTTTGTAGTAATGACCCTCTTATTTTGTTGTTCATGAGTGCAAAATTACTTCTAAGATCGGAATAAAACACAATGTATGTGTAGGTTTGCAAGTAAAGGACCTTCCAACATTCAACGTACGAAATGTTTTGTAGACGGAGACCTACCGCTTG
This sequence comes from Locusta migratoria, assembly GCA_026315105.1. Classification (NCBI taxonomy): domain Eukaryota; kingdom Metazoa; phylum Arthropoda; class Insecta; order Orthoptera; family Acrididae; genus Locusta; species Locusta migratoria. The sequence goes on along the minus strand of CM048744.1, from coordinate 271,007,506 downwards.
TTTTTTAAAGATTATACTGCTTATCTATATTATCATACGTTTTAATGCACTATTAGTAGTTTCTTTACCCTGAACAACATGGTGTTCAATTTACCACAAACATGGCGACCTAGAGCTGTTCTACGAAATTTAAACTCTTTGATCGGAAGTCAAGCGCAATAAAAAGTCTTATTCTGTAAACAGTACAAGATATTGAAACGGCCTATTTTTTTTTTTTTTTTTCCAACGACCAGTGTCAAGTATTTTTTGGGACAAATGATCGATTTCTTTCAATTATCCGATATATTATGGAAATAGCTTGTTAGCAGCAATGAGTATGTTGACGGAGCAGTGCGAATAAACATGTCCAGAGCTTGCGTTGAAAGGAACAATTTGGAGCGTTAACACGTTCATGGCAACTGGGAACAGCAAAAGGGCGCATGTGGATACCCCTACGGCCGCCAAAGGCCTGGAATATAAACCATTAGCACCTAGAAGCGTCTTTGCATAAGGTAACCTCCATTTGAATCTCTTTATTCAAATGTTTGTATAGTCTATGGGACTTAACTACGGGGTTATCAGTCCCTAAACTTACAAACTACTTATAAACTAGCTAATACTAAGGACGGCACAAATATCCATGCCTGAGGGGGGATTCGAACCCCCGACCGTAGTGGCCGTGCAGACCGTGACTGGAGCGCCTTAGTCTCCTCGGCCACCGCAGCCGGCAATCTCTTTATTAATCGTTGGTTGTATCTAGTGGCTCGTATAAACAGATGTGGTGGTGCGAGAATGATAGTAACGTAACAAGAGCGAATTGTAATACTTTGAATGAAGAGGACAGAATCCGTCAATCTATACCAAACATATTTCAAGACGTACCAATCATATTACCGATTACAGTTCAATTTTGAATTCCTTTGGTACCTGGAGCGTCCCTCTTTGCAGAGACCACTAACGTTGTATCGCTGCCATTTACCAATCTGAATTCAAGCGCTGACAGTACTCCATAGATCCGTGACAAAATTACTGTTCTCCATTTATGTCCGGCAATACTGATGAAACAGAATTAACCCTAGGATGCATATTTCATGGCTTCCGATGCCCTTGTGTGTCTTCATTAAAAATAAATAAATAAATAAATAAAAATATTTAATTTTTTGTTTGATTTCAAACTGCTTTCTAGTACTCTTTCACTAACACTATGACATTCCTCCTATCAAGTCTGAACGAGATACCTTTTTAAGTTGTTTGTATAATTCAATATGTTTACCCATATACCATGAATGCATAAGCAGGGCTTCAGAAGCCCTCACACATTTATAAACGTTCTTTAGCCTGTATTGTCCTCAACATTTGTTTGGGAGCAGTTATTAATTCAACAATAACTGTAGTGGTATTTCCAGCAACAGGAGTGCCAACAGCTGCAGTAGTTGTAGCAGTAATAGTATAACTAAAAAATACTTCGCACTACTTTCACATATTGGCGATGTCGAAGTATTATTGATCTTTCTGCTATCAAATGTTTTATTATTGCTTAATATTGTTATCCTGTGCCGCTCTTGTCAGCCTCATTGTTATGTAGTATGTTTATTGCTGCAAGGCCAATATTGTTACGAGTATGACTCGTTTAGTGCTGCAGAGCTGCTGTTTGAGAGACACGCCTTTTGCTATGACTTCGACAAGCAAAGCAAGAGAGTCAGTACGTGCAAATGCAGCTAATATTGAAAGTGTTGTAACTCGGTGGATTGAAGAAGATGATTCTTGCGAGGAAGGAAATATTTTTGAAGATGCAAGTAGTGAAGAATCAGCCAATGAACCTGCAGATACGAATGCTGAAGCAGATGACAGTCTTTCCGATAATATTAATCCATCAGAGTCTGAAAATGAACTACCACAAAAAGATATAGAAGACCACACATAAACTAGTCGGAATGGAACGATTTGGAATTTAGATCCTCCTGCAACTTTTCGTGTCCATGTCCATAATATCGTAAAGAAGGCACCTGGTCCAGCCTGTGATTCGAAAGCCTGTTAACCTTAGGATGCCTGGGACTATTTCATGTCCAAGGAAATACTAGAGGAAATCATCAACTGTACAAATATTAAAGGCAGATGCGTGGCTACTTTACGTGGTAAACCCTGGAAAAACGTTTCGTTTGCTGAAATGGCGGGTTTTCTTGGTCTTTTACTGCTTTCGGGTGTTGAGAAGAGTTGGGACGTCCCTATTAGAGAATTATTCCTGGATAATTGTTTATTCTATCGTATTTGATAAATACCGTTGTTTAGTCTTCGTCTTTGACCGGTGTATTTCAAAACAAGTCAGAGACCGTTACTGAAACTCGTTATCAGTCAGTCCAGTGCCAGCTGCCACGAGTGCCGCAGCGTTAAAAGCGCTAAAGCTGCCGGACTCAGTTTTGTTGATTCGACAGTGTAGTTACCACTGACCGCAGTTAAGTCAGCAGCCAGCCGCCTTCATTAGAGTACTAGGCTTCTTTAAAGTTGTTAATTGCTGTTAATTGTATCGATAGGATGGATAGGATGTGTGCCTGCTGTGTGCGGACGCAGGAGGAGTTGACCGCGGTTCGCGAACAGCTGAGCGTGCTGTTGGCTACGGTCAGCCGTCTTCAGGCTGCTGTCTCGGGGTGCAGCGATGGTGGGGAGTCTGGTGCGTCGAGTGGGACATCTCAGGTGTCTCACGCTACGCTCTCTTTCCCTGCTACCGAGGCACCTTCAGGTGTACCGGACGTCGTCGAGCCGCCTTCTCCGCAAGGGGAGTGGCGGGTTGTACGGCGTTCGCGTCGCTCGAGGCGGAAGGCCAATGTGGAGGCTGGACGTCCGTCCGCGCCCGTTCGTCCTGTGAGTGAAAGTGTGGCCACTCCTTCAGCAGGGTCCGAGCAGGTGCACGGGGGGAGGGGATTATTAGTTATTGGGAGCTCCAATGTCAGGCGCGTGATGGAGCCCCTTAGGCAGATAGCGTCCAGATCTGGAAGGAATTCCAACGTGCACTCGGTGTGTTTGCCGGGGGGCCTCATCCGAGATGTGGAGGCGGCCTTGCCGGCGGCTATCGAGGGTGCGGGGTGCAGTCGACTGCAAGTCGTGGCTCACGTCGGCACCAATGACGCTTGTCGCTTGGGTTCTGAGGACATCCTCAGGTCCTACGAGCGGCTGGCGGAATTGGTGAAGGCTGCTGCCTTCGCACGCGGGGTGCAAGCAGAGCTGTCGATTTGCAGCATTGTTCCCAGGGTTGATCGGGGTCCTTTGGTTTGGAGCCGAGTGGAGGGTCTGAACCAGAGACTTCGCCGACTCTGTGACAGTCATGGCTGCAGATTTCTGGATCTGCGTTATCGGGTGGGGAATTGTAGGGTGCCCCTAGATAGATCAGGGGTGCACTACACTAAGGAAGCGGCTACTCGGGTAGCAGAGTACTTGTGGAGTGCACATGGGGGTTTTTTAGGCTAGGCGCTAACTCTGATGAGCACTCGCCTGTCAGCATTCAAACAGCGAATTCAGGCCACGTTCGGAACAAAAATTCGAACATAAAAATATTAGCCGCGAACTTACAGAGTATTAGAAACAAAGTTCCCGAATTTGCAGCGCTGCAAGTTATTACGCTCAGATAGTTTTAGGCACCGAAAGCTGGCTAAATCATGATGTGGCAAGTTCAGAAATATTTAGCGAAGCGTGGAATGTATATCGGAAAGATAGATCTGATACAACTGGAGGAGGAGTGTTCATCGCTGTGGACAAAGATATTGTTTCTACTGAGATCGAGGTTGAAAGTAACTGTGAAGTTATCTGGGCACGCATAACAGGTCTAAAAGAAGTAAAGTTAATAGTTGGGTGTTTTTACCGGCCCCCCAGTGCTGCTGTAGCAGTTTTAGAATCATTCAAGGAAAGTCTACACCAGGTAGTGCATAGGTATCCGGGCCATGCAATATTAGTCGGAGGTGACTTCAACCTTAAGAGTATAGATTGGGACCTCGCTAGTTACATTTCAGGCGTTACAGACAAGCAGTCTTGCGAGCTACTTTTGGACACATTCTCCGAAAACTGTCTTGAGCAGTTAAACCGGCAACCCACGCGCAATGGAAATATTCTAGACCTTATAGCCACAAACAGGCCTGACCTTATTAACGATGTCTGTGTAGAGACAGGAATTAGTGATCATGATATCGTCATAGCGTCGATGGTGACCAAAGTTCATAAACCAGTCAAGAAGGCTAGGAGCGTGTTTTTGTTGGGAAAAGCCGACAAGCAAATGTTACGATCGCACTTAGAAAATGAATGGGCATCGTTTAATTCTGGGACTATGGATGTAGAGGAATTGTGGACTAAATTTAAATGCATTGTTAATGAAGGGTTAGAGAAATGTGTGCCAGTAAAGACGATTAAGGATGGAAAAGATCCACCGTGGTATAATAATAATGTTAGAAAGCTGCTGAGAAAGCAAAGGCTGTTGCACTCTCGATTCAAAAAAGAACACGCAAATGATGACAGGCAAAAGTTAGTAGAGATTCGTGCGTCTATAAAAAGATCGATGCGTGAAGCATACAATAATTATCACAGCCATACCTTAGCAAAAGATCTTTCCGAGAACCCGAAAAAATTCTGGTCCTATGTAAAATCGATAAGCGGGTCAAAGCCCACTGTCCAGTCACTAGTTGATCATTCCGGGGCAGTAATAGAAGAAAGCAAACGGAAAGCTGAAGTTCTAAATTTAACCTTTAAGAAATCTTTCACGCAGGAGGACCGCACAAATATACCATCATTTGATCAACGTACTAATTCCGAAATGGGGGACATAGCAATAGGTATTTCCGGTGTAGAGAAGCAGCTGAGAGAGCTAAATACGAAAAAGTCTGCTGGTCCGGATGGAATACCAGTTCGGTTTTACAAAGACTATTCTGCGGCATTGGCCCCCTACTTAGCTTGCATTTATAGCGAATCTTTAATTCAGCGCAAAGTTCCTAGTGATTGGAAAAAAGCGCAGGTGACTCCCGTGTATAAGAAAGGAAAGAGAACTGACCCATACAATTACAGGCCAATATCGTTGACATCGGTTTCATGTAGAATTTTGGAGCATATTCTCAGTTAGAATATAGTAAATTTCCTTGAAACGGAAAAGCTTCTTTCCATGAATCAGCACGGGTTTTGGAAACATCGTTCATGTGAAACTCAGCTTGCCCTTTTCTCACATGACATCTTGCGAGCCATGGACGAAGGGCAACAGGCGGATTGTGTTTTTCTCGACTTCAAAAAGGCGTTCGACACGGTGCCACACTGCAGACTGCTAACGAAGATACGAGCTTATGGAATAGGTTCACAGATTTGTGACTGGCTGGAAGACTTCCTAAGTAATAGAACGCAGTACGTTGTTCTCGACGGCGAGTGTTCATCAGAGACGAGTGTATCGTCAGGCGTACCCCAGGGGAGTGTGATAGGACCGCTATTATTTTCTATCTATATAAATGATCTGATGGACAGAGTAAGTTGTAATTTGCGGCTGTTTGCTGATGATGCTGTGGTGTATGGGAGGGTGTCGTCTGTAACTGACTGTAATAGCATACAGGTTGACTTAGATAAAATTTCTAGTTGGTGCGAAGAATGGCAGCTAGCTCTCAATCTAGAAAAATGTAAGGTGATGCGCATGAGTAGAAAAAACAATCCTATAATGTTCGAATACAGCATCAGTAGTGAGCTTCTTGATGCGGTCGCGTCGTTCAAATATCTAGGCGTAACATTGCAGAGCGATATGAAATGGAACGAGCATGTAAGGACAGTTGTGAGTAAGGCAGACAGCCGACTTCGGTTTATTGGGAGAATTTTGGGAAGATGTACTTCACCTGTAAAGGAGACCGCGTAATACGCTTGTACGACCACGTCTTGAGTATTGCTCAAGTATTTGGGACCCGCAGTAGATCGGTTTGAAGGAAGACATAGAGGCGGTTCAGAGGCGAGCAGCTAGATTTGTTACCGGTAGGTTCGACCAATGCGCGAGTGTCACGGAAATGCTCCGGCAACTCAATTGGGGATCGCTGGAAGAAAGACGACGTTCTTTTCGTGAATTTCTGTTAAGTAAATTTAGAGGGCCGGAATTTGAAGCTGAGTGTAGTACGATCTTGCTGCCGCCTACTTACATTTCGCGTAAAGATCACAAAGACAAGATAAGAGAAATTAGGGCTCGTACGGAGGCATATAGGCATTCTTTTTTTCCTCGTTCAATTTGGGAGTGGAATAGGAAAGGAAATGCCTAGTAGTGGTACAGTGTACCCTCCGCCACGCACCTTACGGTGAATTGCGGAGTATGTATGTAGATGTAGATGTAGAAATCCTACATATAAGGCCACCATGTCAGTAAATAGATTCGAGGATATAAGGAGAATGATTAGATTTGCTGAGAGACCTACCCGTGAAGCTCGATCTGCAGATGACAAACTTGCAGCTGTTCGCTATGCATGGGAACTATTTCTTGACAAGTGTAGAAATAGAATGATTCCCAATGATTCACTCACAGTTGAAGAACAGGTAGTACCATTCCGTGGAAGATGCAGCTTCACCCAGTATATGCCCTCCAAACCGGCCAAGTATGGCATAAAAAATATTTTGGTTATGTGATGCTACATCTGCATATGCTTTAGATGGAATTGTTTACACGGGAAGGAAGCCCCATGAACCTATTAAGAAAAATCTTGGATAGAATGTGGTGAAAGATCTTGCTAAAAGCATTGAAGGATCATCAAAAAATATTACTGATGACAACTTCTTTACTATAGTGCAGCTGGCAGAAGAGATGCTTCAGAAGCAAATTACAGTGGTAGGAACAATCAAACAAAATAAACCATAAATTCCTAATGAGATGAAACCATCTGCCTCAAGAGCGATTCATTACTCTTTGATTGCATTTAGAGGCGACATTACAATGGCGAGTATGTTTCCAAAAAGAAGATGTCCGTAGTTCTCATCAGCACAATGCATCACGACAGAAAGATTCATGAAACTCATGCAAAAAAGAAACCAGATATAATAAAGTTCTATAACTCTACGAAGGGTGGAGTAGATCAAATGGACCAGAAAATTCGTTATTACACTTGCAAGAGACAAACAAGAAGATGGCCATTTGAAATTTTATTTTCCGCCCAACATCTGACGTACCATAGTGGAAGAAGTGATAAAAGAGTTTGTTCCTAAGAGATTAAGCAGAGGAGAGACTACTAATGGAACTGCGTTTTCAGATCCTTAATGTTCCAAAGAAAATCTTTGATGCCATGCAAAGATGTGGTGTTCAAAAAGATGTCATATTACGAACCAACTACCTGTTTTAGAAAAAAGAAGAAGATGCAATTATTCTCCATATAATAAACACAGGAAAAGTGCTATGACATGTATTAAGTGTAAAACCAACATCTGTAAGGAACATAGTGGCGTTCTTTGTGCTTCTTGTTTGTCATATGTTGAAAACTAAGAAAAATGCAATTTTATGTGAACAATGAATAATAACTTTTGTCAAAATATTGCCTATGCACATAATACTGTGAATAATAAATATGTTTTAATTGAAGAAACTGGTTCTAATAAATGTTATGAAATGTAAACTGCAACTTATAAGTGAATTAATAAAATTATTTGTATATGTTGTATTTAAGTGGTTGTAACTAATAAAAATTCACTCTTAGATTTTTTAAATTATTAAATTGTTAATCAGGCCCATAAGATCCTGTAACTGTAATTTAGGAATCTTTCAATATGGTAATAAATTTGACAGAAATAAATTTAACTCCAAAGAGTTATATGTGTTATATGAGAAGAGGAAAATTTTAAATTAGGGGAAGGCGTCGGAGATCCTGCATATTCATTCAAGTGTATTTTCGGCACTATGCATCCCAGGGTTAAGAAAAGAATAGTACATATTTCACCTATTATTGTTTAAATATTTTTCGGTTTAAGTCCTGAACTGTGGTTCATTCTTTTCTCTTTACCTGTTTAGTCAGTTGTCGGTACTCGCATTCGGGCAGGAAAAGAAACCGGAATTCAGTCCAGCCGTTCAGATTTATGTAATCCAACGTTTGCCATAATCGTTTAAGGCAAAGTCAGGTGTGGATCCCGCGAACGCGACAAAGTTGAGATTCTTCCTCATTAGGGTTTTAACGTCTCGTCAACTGCTTACGCTGGGATTTTTGAGTAAGGATGTGGCAGGAAATCGGCCGTGCCCTCTGCAAGAAATCGTCTCGGTATTTGCCTGGAGTGATTAAGGGAAAACCTAAATCTGAATGGTCGGAGGTGGATTTGAATCACCGTACTCCCAAATGCGAGTCCAGTGAGTTATCACTGCGCCACCTCGCTCGGTTTTCCTTCCTCATTACTTACGATTTGTAGTTCATAGTCGATGTTACATGAACTCTACGTCGTTTGAATATTTAGTTCGAATATTCACCCCTTTAATATTATCTGTTTCCTGATATGTAAAGAAACCTTGAACACAAACTATTTAATTCAGTTTTACATTTCACTGTTTTCTTCGTTTCCAAATACCTTCTCTCCTCTTCAAATGGTGCACAGCGCTGACAAATGAACGTCGCTATGAGAAGTCGCTGGCATTGAACAAGGTGATGATTGTTTTGCTTCCGAAGGTGATAATTGGTACACATTAGAGTTGATACGCGTGAAGCATTTATTAGCATTAATTAGCACAAAATGAGGCTACTACACATTGCAATATTGACGCTTCAGACAGCAGTGACAATTAATGAATGACAGAGTTTTCGTGCTTGTTTGGACATACAATGGGAACTGATTTTACGTATCTGATTGCCAGAAATTGAAATTAACTGAATCAGCTATCGTTTAACTGAAGTCCAGCTACGATGAAACAAATGGAAACAATCAGGGCGTTAATTATATTCGTAGTCGTAACGATGAACTGCTCATTCTGTTTATCTACTAAAAATTGAACTTGTTTTGCAAACCGCAAGCAACGTTGGAAACACAAATGGCGTTATTCATGTGTGTCTATGCTTTATTAATTTCAACAATAGACAGGTAATTTACCTTTAGTCTCTCTCTCTCTCTCTCTCTCTCTCTCTCTCTCTCTCTCTCTCTCTCTCTCTCTGTCTGTCTGTCTGTGTGTGTGTGTGTGTGTAAAAAATGAACGCTTAGCTGGTGTCATGGTTCAATTTTTCACCGCTTACTCGGATAACATTCATATTTTATAAAGGAAATGCATATTGTGCGATTGTTTTTACGTTTGACCCGATGTTTCGGGTTAAAAACCACCAAATTCTTTTTTATTTCTTTATTTTTTTATGTGGTACAGTATAATATGGATCTCTGATGTGAAGTCAGTTGTCTCCAATATGGAATGGTCAATATCAACAGATTTGAGCTGATCATTTGAATCATGGGCGCTCAAATACACACCTACGAAGTTATGCCTTTCTTCTTCGGTACTGTGAAGAAAATAACAAATCCCTTGTATATGAGTGCATGTTTTCGCGACGATATCCATTAATCTCTTGTACGATTCGCTCGTCCCTCTCTGGATTTTGAGAGGAGGTAGTATGGATAACACAGTGAAGACTGCTTAGTGAATATGGGATCTAAAATAGATACATAAGGAACCATGACAACGTTTTCTACAGAAGAGATGTGATCACAGTTTCAAAGATGAGGAACCGCTTATAGCTCTTTAAGCTATTTTTTTAATTCATATTGCCAACCATCAGCTGTTTAATACATTTATACCTTTAAAAAGCCGGCCGAGGTGGACGAGTGGTCTGCGGTGTGCCAGTCATCGTCTGCGTGGCCGCTGCGGTCGGGGGTTCGAATCCCCCCTAGGGCATGGATGTTTGCGCCGTCTTTAGTATAAACTAGTTCATTTAGGGACTGATGACTCCGTAGTTAAGTCCCATAAGCTCTACAAACATTTGAACAATAACTTGAAAGGTTTAGGTTATGAACCATCATCAGAAAAGTAATTTAAACAGACTGATTAGGTTGGTACAATGTCTGTCACCATGTCCATGTAAATCAACAAAAGACACGTAAAATTTCACATGATATTAGGTCTTGATGATAAAAAAGACCTAATGTCATATGACATTTTACGTACCTTTTATTGATTGACATGGATGTACCAACGTAATCAGTCTGTTTAAATTACTTTTCTGAAAGTGGTTCATAATCGAAACCTCTAAAGGGATAAATATAATAAACAGCTGATGGTGGCAACATGCATTTTCTAAAGCATATTACGGCTGTTATTACACATCTTTAAGATATTATATCTAAAACGCAGGAATAAGTGGAAATTAAACTCTTATTTTGGTTCATACTATCACCTCTTAAAGTATGTAAAGCAGAGAACTTGTAGTGAAAGAGATTTGTTTCGCAAAATCTAAGAAAAATAAGCGTTTGTAGCTCCAAATGTATACGGTGTAGAGTACACATTTGTTAGACTATTTTCCTTCGAATGATACTTCGATTCATATGCCTAAATAATGACAAATCCTCCAGGGACACCTTGTATTCAGAAATAAAACTTCTTGCTTTCCATAAGGAATGCTCTATATAAAAGATCAATCAATCAATTAGAATTTGAACTGGACGCAAGATAAAATGGACTACTAAGGCGATGAGTGGGAAAAAAAATCACTCATGAGTATATGCGAAAGGTGGTTCTACTAATATCAATTACGGAACTTTGACAGAATTTTGTTTCCGCACTTGTCTTTGGTGTTACATTATCTCAGTAGTCCGAATAAGTTGCAGAAATATAATTATTATGAAACGCATTAGAGTGGTAGAGTGGAAAATTGTGTACACATAAGTTCTTTTACAATGACTAATGGATTAGCATAAGCCGCAAACGACATAAAAGTATTTGACGTATATGAAAATTGACGAAAGCGGGCATTAGAACCCAGGTCTCCTGCAGACAAGTTCCACACACCACTACGACACTGGTATAGATGCTTCCACTATTGCAGGGATTTACCCCGGTAACCCCTCCAAGGTTCTAATGTCTGCCTCAGTGTTGAAAATGACCCGCCTCCCCTTAAAATCTAACCGCATAGTACAACCTCTCCAAATCACACAGAATGAAACTGGGACCCTGATAAAACCTCCCCCATAAACGTGTCCGTAAAGTCACGGTGCAGTTTTAAACAGTTACAGGAATGCAGCGAAACGAGATGGAAATGTGATACCTCCACCAAGTGAAACTCTATAAGTTTACGGCCGGCCGCGGTGGCCGAGGTGACTGAGGCGCGTCAGTCGCGGTCAGCACGGCCACTACGGTCGGGGGTTCGAATCCCCCCTCGGGCATGGATATTTGTGCCGTCCTAGTTCGTAAGTAGTTCATAAGTAGTTTGTAAGTTTAGGGACTGATGACCCCGTAGTTAAGTCCCATAAGCTTTACAAACATTTGAACATTTTTTTATAAGTTTACGTACGTGTTCAGTTCGATGTGGCGTCCCAGTGCCACTCGACACACATCCCAACGATATTAGTTCTTTCCACCCACGTTGAAGTACATAAGGTGTAACGGTGAGAATAGCACCTCTGATTCTCTCCTTTGTATCGTTAGTGTCGTTGATATGAACGCTGTACACATTTGGTCTCAAATAACTCCACAAGAAGTCTAGAGGGCATCAAGTCCGGGGATTTTGGTAGCCATGCCCCACCCCTTCCCAAACAATGCTGGGAAATGTTGCGTCCAGAAACTCCAGAACAGTCATTCTGGTTTGTGTAGAGGCAATTAGTCGTACTTCATACAATTGCAAGTGGTCTAGGTAGTTGTTCGACGTCAGAAAGATTATTCCGCAAAGATTGTGCCTGAGGCACACTGGAAGTTAGCAATGAACATGACTACATACTTAGACAGTGGTCTCATCACTTAAGTGACCTCATCTTTAGGAACTGTTCATCATTGTCAGTCTCATATGTCAAGCAAATATAAATTTTTCGGGGCTGTCAGAAGAGTGGATAGCGTGTAAAAACTGCGGTCTTTATCCCATAAAACGGAGACATTTCTTTACTACGCCATGCACTGTTATCTTCTTTAAGAGCTCGAGCACACGTACGCATCGATTTCTTGAGGCTCCTTAAGTAGGTGACCCTACAGGTTCTAGAGTTTCGTCACTAATCGTCGATCTACTCTAACTTATTTGGTCCAAAAAATCTGACAGTTACCTGCTGATCCCATCGTCTATTCTGTTAGATTGAATGATTTCATGCGGAACACGTGACCCAGATTTAAATTTAATAAGTCACAGAACACACTAAACTTTCTTCTCCATCACCTACATATTTACCGAAATGCCGCGACCTGCTGCAGTCAGTTACGTAATTCGCTTCTCATCAGTGTTGTGTCTTTACTTGCTGTTGCACAACAATGTAAATTACGTAATATAAGTTGAAAATTTTTCTTTCATTTCGTGAAGGTTTCACATTACTGTCCTTGTTTCGCTGAATTTACGAACACATCCTTACCCTGAGGCAAATAATAAGTCAATGTAATAGACTCAGAACTAGATATGTAATTTTAACCAACCAATTATTCTTCCTTTTCGTCAAGATCTTCCAAGAAAGACGAGCGAAATTCCCTTGCTGTTCCTTTTTCTTCCTAGGGTATTCCATTATTTTCTTATCTTCTTGATTTATCTCTTCGTACCATTTTAAATCGGGTTTCTTCCCGTTTCTGCCTTGTAATCCTTTCACAATTCTCAGTTTTTTTTTTTTTTTTTTTTTTTTTTTTTTTTTTTTTTTTTTTTTTTTTGGTCCTACATCTTCTTCTCTTACATTATTACTCAAAATCAATTTTAACTCTTCAACTCCGTTTGTTGTTGATTTCTTGTTCCAGCATCTCTTGAATTTGTTTACCGTTAACCTGTTGTTGTCCATTCGACTGCGCTGGCCACCAAATCAGGTGAAATCTGCAGCATACGTTTGCAGCACTAATAGAGGTACATGATCAGTATTATAGCGCAGACACATGACACCGGCGCCAGTAGTCCAAACATTGTGTGTGGGCATAGTGTTAATTTTGCAAAAATTATTACCTGAAAACAAAATATGAGCGTATAGGATATTAAATTTCAAATAGTTCCTTTAAATGAAACTCGAGCCGGGATGGCGAAATTTACCAAAAATTTTCGCAAAGTTGCAAAAAACAGGTTTTTCTTGAATAAATAAAAAACTACAAGTCATTCGGGAAAATGTTGATTTTGTATCCCATCCTCGTCGCCACTTTTGTGTCCCTGCCTCGTCGCCGCTTTTGTATCTCGTTTCCGTCGTAGGTGTCGGTGGCCGAGTAAAAAGACCGACATAGGAATAAAGGTAGCACGCTTGTGCAGGTACGTAGGTGAGCAGCCAGTGGGACAGCAGAAACTAGAAACACTAGAGTAAATTAGAATGAGATATATATTGCACAGAATTTATACAATACTTAAGTTTTACATAGCTCAGTACTGCAGAATGCTGATACATAGTTGAGCTAGAGGCCTGCCTAGTGCCTATCCGATAGCCAAGTATTCACTGGTGCCTATCTGAATCCGAAGTGTTAACTGGTTCCTATCTCAGTCCCAAGTGAACTATGTCGTTCAGTGGTGGTCACGAGCGGAGTTGTAGCAGAGGGCGCTCGTGGCTGATGTAAGAACGCCGCGCCGTGCATGCATGGCGGCGCGCGGCGAAAGTAGGTGGCGCGCACTTTGGACTTGTGCGACACCACACCCCTCCCACCCAAACCGCCGCGTCGTCGTGGCGTAGGGCTGAGGGCCACGGCGACGGCACTGGGAGGAGGGCCTGGGCGGGGGCGTTACTGGTGGGACGGGCGTCGTAGCTGAGGCTGGGATCGAGACGCCGTCCGCGCCCCGGTATACACCTTGCGATCCCCCGGGAAACCCACCAAAACCAGAGGAAGGGCGCACGCCTACGCCCAGAGGGAGCAGGTCATCTTCTGAGGTGCGTGGCCCAGGCGGCGGGGGTACGCACGGTCCCAGAGTTCCTCTCGGTGACGCTGTCATCTGCGGCGGCGCCGGAGGCGGAGAGGCGGACTGAGTAGGAGGCGCGTCCACCTCCATGGGTACGATCCCGTAGTCCGGGGACGCTGTGCTCGGTGGCGAACGATGTGGCTGTGCTCCATGACAGTGAACTGGGTCTGGAATCAAGAAACCCGAGACAGGATCGCGCGGCCTGTGCAGGCGCAATTGGTTTGCGTGGCGCCGCAGCTCCGACCCTGTGGAAGAACGTACAACAAACATATTGCGACCGAGCACACGCTGAATGGTGCCAGGCATCCATCGCGTACGTCCAGCAAACGCCTTGTACAGCACTGGCGTCGAAGCCTGAAAACGCGAAGCGCCATACGAACCGACTCGGTGCGTGGGAGGCTGCAGCAGGTGAAGGAGAGTGCGGTGACGGCGGCCGTGTAGCAGCTCGGCAGGAGACGGGCCGTCACGTGGCATGCACCGATACGTAGACATCAAAATTTGAAGAGCTTGCTGCCTGGAGTGCTGACCTTTCATCTTTTCCATGTGAGATTCAAATGTTCGAACGAAACGTTCTGCTTCACCATTGGACTGAGGGTGAAAAGGTGCGGTGGTGATATGCTGAATGCCATTCACACGAAAAAACTGTTGAAATTCCGCACTAACAAACTGAGGTCCATTGTCACTGACGATAGTTTCAGGCAAACCTTCGATGCAAAACACTGATGTAAGGGCACTGATTGTACTAGACGCCGTCGTTGAGTTTATGGCAATCACGAAAGGAAACTTGCTGAAAGCGTCTACAACGATTAACCAGCGCGTATTCCAGAAATGTCCGGCAAAGTCAATGTGTAAACGTTGCCATGGTCCCTTGGGGCGTGGCCAGTCTGAGAAACGTTGCGGAGGAGCCGCCTGTTGCTCCGCACAAACTGTACACTGTGACGTCATGCGCTCTATCTGAGCGTCCATACCAACGCAGGTACAATGACGTCTGGCCAGTTGCTTTGTCCTAATAATACCCCAATGTCCTTGATGCAGGAGGCGTAACACTTCTCGTTGCAGACTTAAAGATAATGCATGACGTTGTGCACAATAACGTCGAACAAGAGGCCGATCAATGTCTTTGGCTCTGGCAGGCTACCCTGAGCGAACAAAACGTGCTACCACACTTAAGTCTGCATCCGCAGCTGTTTCCTGTGCAACCCGACGAGAGTTCAAAGGACGAGAGTTCAAAGGACAGCGGAAGCGTCTCTGGAGTCTATCTGGCAACATGCCATTTCTGAAGAATCAAACGACACATCCTGGCCAACCGGAAGTCGGGAAAGTGTGTCCGCGTTGGCGTGTTTAGTGGTAGGTCGGTACAAAATCTCATACTGATAATTTGACAATATTAAGGACCATCTCTGAAGCTTGTGCGACACCACAGTTGAATTATGAAGAAATAGGCCTTAAGAGTATCTATCGATTGGTTCTCTGTATGTATCGATTGCTTTGTATCTTTCAGAGATATATCGAAAAAGCACTTAAAAACCCTTAATAACTCGAGTCCATATAACTCGTCTACATGTATCCATCCAAACATTATTTGCCTTAATTATGGCACGAGATAATTCAAAAAAGTACTTTTTCGAAAAAATTAAAAATATTCAATATTTTTCGAGACATATCGCTTTATTTATTTATTTTCATGGCCCTCTAGAAACCTAGCAGAGTTGCTCAGGGGATCGACCTAGAGAAACGGTTTTTGGTCTGTTTTCTTCTTGAAGAGACGTAATATCATGCTATTAAATATATTTTTAGAGTTTGTTAATTATAAGTATCAAAATGACTTTGAAAAACTTGCACTTTTTTCTTCCTGTTTGCTTCAACTGACTATATTTCTATTTTTATTTTATGAAATAAACTGTTAAAGATATATACTGCGAACGTTTTGTCAGGGGCTTTAAAACAAATAATGTTACTCTACGATCACCTGGAGCCGAGATGAATATTTTTCAAAAATGTTCAAATGTTTGTATAGTCTATGGGACTTAACTACAGGGTCATCAGTCCCTAAACTTACAAACTACTTATGAAATACTTACGAACTAGGACGGCACAAATATCCATGTGCGAGGGGGGATTCGAAGCCCCGACCGTAGTGGCCGTGAAGACCGTGACTGGATCGCCTTAGACCCCTCGGCCACAGCGGCCGGCGTGAATATTTTTCTTACGAAAATTCTACAGGACGTAATTAACTTCTTACAGCAATATGCTTCATAGTATTTAATATTAAATACTTGTACTACTATTAAAAAATACTAGGATATGATGCATTGTTTTCTAGTATTACTAACCAGTTGGTAAAGTGAAGAGTGCAAGCGCGTAGTGCGCGTAGTACCAATTGATTAGTAATACTAGAAAACAATGCAACTTATCATAGTATTTTTTCTTACTAGCATAAGTATTCAGTATTAACATCCCTGAAGCACATTACTACAAAAATGTTAATTACGTCATGTAGAATTTTCGTAAGAAAATTTTTTATCTCTGCTACAGATGGTCGTAGAGTGCCGAGGTATTTTATTATTCGGTCGTTAATAGGAGATTTATGTTAAGTAGTTTATGGTAGAGGAACACACCCGTAAATCTTCGAAAATTCCGAAATTTACTTGTATTGGAGAAAAGGAACGAGTGATTTAGTTCCGACTACTACGTGAAATTCTTATCCACACTTTGTACCTTTATTTAACACTGTGAAATATTGTCTTGGATTCACTCTTGCAAAATTTTGAAATGGACACTGTAGGCTACACGTACAATCAATTTTTACTGATATTGGGTTTGTAACGATTATGACTACCGAGTCGACTATCTACGACTTGTCACGATTTACTCCTAATCCATATTCTGTACTCATAACACTGTTCATTCCAGTTAACAGGTGCTGTAATTCTTGTACATTTTTCCTGAGGATATCAAAGTCATCAGCGAATTTTTTACATATATTTTCGCCCTCACTTTAAATCCTCAACTGAAACTTTTATTTCCATCGCTGCGTCTTCGATATATAGATTCAACATTACAGGTGGAAGATAGTATATCCCTGTCCTACCACTTATTTGATACGTGAACTTCTGTCTCAAAATCTATTTCTAATTTATAAAATCTATTGCTAATTGATAATTTAAACTGACTGCCATATGGACCACATGAATTTTCTTATTATCCCTTCCGGCTGCGCTTCAACCTCGAACGGTTACGGCTGTTCCTCTGTCGCTACAGTTGAGTGTCTCCTCCCTAAAATGTCATATCGTTGGCGAGAGCATCGCCTACGTAATTTCCGACTACCTGCAGTGTCTAGTGCCACGTATACCATGCTGCTCACAACATACACCCATCAGCGAGAACATTACGACCCCCCACCTAATAGCTGGTACGTCTACGTTCGGCACGGATGACACCAGCGCCGCGTCTTGCTATAGTTGAAGTCACGTAAGAAGGCGCTTCTAAGCATAGACGCGGTGCGATAGGGAAAGCGTGGAGGGGAGGAGCTACGGCCGAGTGTTAACAGTAGAGCCTGCGGGATAAACATTGCGTAACGCACGGCCAGCCACGTTCCTACTGAATGAATATTACTGGCTGCCAGTGTCGTATGGAAGGCGATGCGCAGAATGCTGAAAACTCGGCCGCCTTCCTATGTGACGCGGACTATAGGGAAAAAACTTGATCACTCCAAGAGGGAGGACTCGAACCTCCGGCGTTAGAGGCCGATTAGTCCCTGACATGTCGGATAGAACTGCAGGGGCATTTTCGCGCAGAGGAATTTTAGCAGTGAGGCTTGGTACATCCCTAGTTGGTACCTCATCTGCACACACGTCACATAATTGCTGTTAATTCCGGGAAGTGGGGGGATGAGCTCTTTGTCTTATATCTCAATTTCAGCTATGATTTTCATAACTGGAGATTTACCCTGATTTCTTACTACTGGAACGAAGGAAGCAACCATGGGCTTTGGAAGTAAGTATTCCAGTAGTTGTGTGGCGTGAGCTTGCTGGTTTTAAGAAAACTGGTACGAGGATGGTGATCTGAAAAATGAATGCGATGAGTTCTCTTTTTGTCAAGAATTCGTATTTGCCTAGTTTGTAGAACTGATATTGACACACAGGTGTTTCGGTATTTTCAGTAATTTCATAGCTAGGTCGCTCCAAAATAGAGAGAGAAAAATTGACACTGGCTATTGCCTGTAATTTTCGCAGGTAACAATCCAGAAGAAATGAAAAAGTGAGTCTGTACATTACTAAGCACTGTTGTAGAACAACTAGAGAAAGTAGAGGAAGAAAACAGAAAAAATACTGAGGAAAATACTGGGCCCAAAAGGAGGTGGTGAGATATGGATGCGAATTCCTAGGGAACAACTCTATCAGAACGCGAGAACATCACGGGAAATCAATTTCAGAAGAGCAAGGTTTGCGGCACATGTGTCCGCCACCGTAGCTCAATCGACAGTATCGCTGACTGCCACGGCAGGAGACTGGGTGTTGTGTTGTGTTGTCATCATCATTTTCTTCATCGTCGGCACAGTCGCCGAATTGGCGTCAAATAACAAGACTTGCACTAGGCGGCCGAACAAACCCAGACGGGATGTCATACGATCATTTCATTTCATTTTTGCGGCAATGTAATTAAAGTGGAGATGAGCAGAATGACGAAAAGGATATGGGAAACAACAGGGAGAACAAGAGGAATGACAGGGAAAAGTAGGTTGTTTGTGCTCCTGAAAGATTAGTTTGAATTGGGGATCGAGGTGGAAGGAAAGGAAAAGAGGAGAAGCAAGTATACCACCATGCCGGCGATTGAATATTGGGAAGAATACAGGAAAAGGATAGAAAACCACCCGTGGAGCAGACAGAGAGGACAATACTAAAGATCTCGGAAGAAGAGAGGGTGAGAAGAAAAGAAAGGATGGAGAGGTTCAGGGAGGAGATGAGAAGAATGCAATCCATGACGGCGCTATCCTTAGTCCTACAGATAACGTGACGCGAGTAGAACTACGCACTCTAGCAGTAGACATCCGACACCTCGGTGTATCGTTGAGCGTTTTTGATAGTTCTATGACTAACTACAACAGAAAAAGAATACCATATGCTGTATGCAGACACATATTTGATGAGATTCGGAAACTGCAGAGAGGTAACGTACTTATATCCTGCCTTTCAGTTTCCTGATTTCTCTTATTTTATTTTGATGATCATGTCTCCTTATCTAGGTGGGTGCTAACAAAATATGATCGTATTTGGAAAAGAAAGTTGATGAAAGAAATTTCGCAAATAGATCTTGTCGCAAATAATAACGCCTTTCTTTTAATAGTTTGTACTGCAAGTAGGGCAAAACGACAAAATGGACTAACGCGGTTCCAAAGTTATTCTTTCACAGCCTATGTTCCAATTGGAGATAATAGATTTGTAGGCAGACATTTCCTAACATAGGTATGAAACTGCATCCGCTGAAGAATTTTGAAGTGCACGTGTCCATAGCCATATACCTGGTTACTACCTTTGCCATCAAGTACGTTTGTGAAATATAATTTCCGAAAATGATTTTTTTGAAAACTAAGTAACTCTCAAGATTAACGGCTGCGCACCTTGAAGACACTGGTCGCAAAACGTGCTCCACACTTTTAACTTTACAAACTGACTCAAGACTGAAAATTTAATATGTCACATAAATTTGTATTATAAATATGCCTATCCGCCGTAGTTAATATTCTATGGGTCAAAATTAAAATATAAAGTAGTACCGTAAACGCGAGCTACTTGAGCTCAGATTATGTTTAGAAGTGAGTGTAACCTTATATTATTTAACTATATTATGGATACTTTAACGTGCAGTATACATTGTTTGTGACATAGTAAATATTTGTATTTTTCTATTTTATTTGGTTTCAAATTAACCTTACGGTTGGGTTACTTGAATCCAGACTGTCATTCACATAGATACTACCATTTGAAGGCAGTTTGGGTCAAAGTAGGTTCATTGTAATTTGAATAACACAATTTTTGAACATCCAGTTACCTTCCAAATGTTAATTTTAAGAACAAATATTAATTTTGAACATTAATTTTGAACAACACTTTTTAGATAGTGTGCAAACAATAGAATGTAGAGATATAAGAATGTTTAGACTCCAGTTAGAGAAAACAAACCTCTTTTAATTAATTTTGCAGGTTCTGTTTGTCATTACCACATATTCAAATTTATACAATAAGACATCATTATTTTTGGGCCACCTCCAAGCTTTTAGTGTAGGCTCCATGCAGTTGACTGTAACACCTTCTGTTTCTACAGCGAGGATGACCCGTGGGTATTGCTTCTCGTTACATTTTACCAGAAAAAAATTTGCCTATTTCTAGGTCATCTTTCGCTGCAGGCGCCGGTGATGGTGTTGCTTTGGCGTTGGTTTGTCAAAAAGTCATAGACAAGTGTCGTATATGTTCGTCATTACTATTGTGGAGGCTGATGTCGCTGTCATCTCCTGATCTCAAACTGGTGTTTCTGGTAGAGCAGAAATCAGGCACACTTGCACTCTGTCCAGTTGGCACTTGCATTCTTCTGAGTTGAGGTGTAACAAACTTGTCCCTCTTCTCTTGAAGTCGTTGAAGAAATGCAACCCCAATCATAGACAAGTCTACATTTGCCTTGGATTTGTCTTGATTTGGCAAATGGCGTATCATCTGATTTTCATTTAAAGTCACTAACCCAGCTTTCTTGAAACCTGCCTTTAGGTTGCTTTTCATGTTTGAACCAATTTCTTCAAAAACAGTTCGCAACAGAATTGGGAACTGATCCTTTCCAAGCACACGAATTCTTCTACCTGCATCTGATTGCTTCCAACGTTCAATGGCCCATGGGCTCAAGTAAACCGTATTTGCAGGTAAAGTGTAGCAGTTGTACTTAACCACATATTGTACAATTAATGAGTTAATCAGGACATGAACAGTCCTCATTTGGCTTTGATGATAAACTAAATATGAAATATATGCAGTTACCTACAGTTTTAGGCTATTCCTGATATCTATACAGACGAAAGTTTGCAGTGTGAAATAAACAACAAACACGTGTGTAGGTAGCATAACCAGTGGTGCTACTAGTGGCGACATCCCAAACCTCCTAGACTCACGCTAAGGTCTGCTTAGTACTGCCGCCTACCAGCGAAACAGTAAAGTACGTCGTTATAGTGATGGTGAGAGTGCGCAGAGCACCAAACAACACTTTTCTGTTCAAGTTAACCTCAATGGCTCAAGTAGCCCACGTTTACGGTACCGATTATACGTTTTTTCTGGATTTTTTTTATCAGTACAAATTTGAATATCATAGTATTTCACAATTATAAGAGAGCATGACACATGACTCAAGCCGCGGCCAACGGGAAAGACAGGCCCCAGCGCGGTCCTCTTGCCACGTAAGCAAGATAGTTCCGAGCCGGCGCGATGCCCGCTATGACGCAGTGGGCAGTGCCCCAGCGGCCGGCCAATCGGCTTGGTTTTTTTATTTATTTTTTTATTTTATTTTTATTTATTTATTTTCCTTAGGGGACTTAACTACGGGGTCATCAGTTCCTAAACTTACAAACTACTTATGAACTACCTACAACTAAGGATGGCACAAATATCCATGCCCAATGGGAATTCTAACCCCTAACAGTAGTGGCCAGGCAGACCATGTTTGAAGCGCCGCAGTCCCCTCGGCCACCGCGGCCGGCAATCGGCTAGCGATGGCGCCGGCTCGGAACTACCTTGCTTACGTGGCAAGACGACCGCGCTGGGGCCTGCCTTTCCCGTTGGCCGCGGGCTCAGGAGATATGACGTCATATATAATACCCAGATTTATGCGTCATTTGTTGGAAAATGGGGGTAGTTAGGGACCACAATGCAACAAAGTTTGCATACAATTTCGGACGTTTATGAATCATTTTGTACCTGACCTCCCCTCCCCCAAAAGAAAAAAAAAAGAACCGAAAAGAAGTCTACGGCTCACAAGTTTTACTGTAGATGCCTTAAAACTGTCGCATTAGGCATGATCTTGTGATATTTAACTTGATTACTGCTGACTGTCTTCGCAATATATTTTCCTTATAGTATCGATATGTAACACTAAATGTGCCATCAAATTTATATCACTGTCCGACACATAGTTCAGGACATATCTAATATATAAAAATTAATGTTTGTTTGTCTTTCATGCACGGCCATACCGTACATCCATTGCGATAAAACTTTGTCAACTCATTTACTGCACTCGCGCGAAGCTTACAGGCATACTAAAATTTACTTCATGTGGTGCATGGCGAAGAGTATATTACAATTACTTAATTCGTTTCTTACCCCTTCACGTTGAAATGGTAATACATTATACTATCGGCAATACAATATAGACGACCTTAAATATGATTAGTTAATTTCATTAACAAGCACATTACTCTTCACCATTAAGCTTACGACTTTCAATAATTAATTCATTTTGTTTATTAGAAGACCCTAGTAATACAAATGAGCCGGCCGCGGTGGCCGAGGGGACTGAGGCGCTCCAATCACGGTCTGCACGGCCACTACGGTCGGGGGTTCGAATCCCTCCTCGGGCATGGATATTTGTGCTGTCCTTAGTCTTAGTTAGTTCATAAGTAGTTTGTAAGTTTAGGGACTGATGACCCCGTAGTTAAGTCCCATAAGCTTCACAAACATTTGAACATTTCATTTGAGTTAAGTCCCATAAACTATACAAACATTTGATTTTTGAATGCAAATGATAATCAATGTGACTTGCCAGAAGCGCCAGAAGTTGCTTACATAATATAAACATGGAATATTAGGGTACAATATCACGATCAATAATGTGGTATCGAACAATCCATTTATTCAAACAAACGGGATTTTCTAGGGTATATACATTAAAAGGGTGAAATAAAGAAATAAGTACCCCGGAATCGCCGGGTTTTCAGCTAGTTAGAAATAGTTTTTTTCTACTAGCCGTCATTAATAATTTTCATGACTCCCCGGACTGATACAGAATTACTTGCTGAGCCCTGTTGAAGAGGTCTTGCCTCACCCTCTTCGGCTGCTGCCTAGTGAGAGCGCGTCGTTATTGAATACGGCGCCACCTGCTGAGGCCGAGGACAGCGGCCAGCCCGACACGAGGTGTGGCGCCGCTAATCGGCTTTGGCCCGCTGTGCTGCGCCGGCCATTTGTCCACATTACGCTAATGGCAGGTTAACCGCCGGCAGCGCGGATTACCCACCTAAGGGCCGCCTACCATAACAGTCCCGAAATACAATGCTCAAAGCAATTAGGGGATCAGGTGAAATATCGCACACAATATAAGTATGATAAAGTATTTTATCCGAATAATGGTTCAGTTATAAATTGTGTTTGTGATACAGAACGATATTTTGCTGTCTCAACACTTTACTTGAGACTTACATAGCGTTTACTTGCAAGTAGATTTTAAAAATTTTTAAATATTTATAGTGCGTGAAATTCAGAATTCAAATAACAATCAGGCAAAGCCATTCGATGCAACTCTCTAAACTTCTCAAGAAAATCGACTTTGCGGTTTTGCAAGTAAGCGTAAGTATCAGTCATTAAAGGAATTGTAGCATATGTCGGTGTAGCTCAAGTCAGTCGGCATTCAGCCGTGGTCGTAAGCGGTTCGGCTCGGCTTGCCTAGTTGCTCCGCTAGCGCCGTGCTTGTTTATTTCCGCGTCGCGTCGTAGCGTATTAAATACATACCACCGAGAAATCCTTAACCCTTTCGCTACGGTATACTTCTGCAGTCCCCAGTGGTGTAGGGGTCAGCGCAACTGCCTAGAAAGCAGGAGACCCGGGTTCGAATCCCGGCTGGGTACACATTTTCAGCTTTGCCCAATAGCAGTTGAAGTCATATATTCTACGAATATTAAATACTTCTGCAGAAGTCGGGAGCGGATGTGCTCCACAGCCGGTGGACTGCTGCAGCAGTCGAGTGCTGCCTGTGCCGCCCAGCCGGTGGACTGCTGTAGCAGTTCCGCCTCGCGTCATACATCGTAATGTAATACTAATGAAATGTAACGTAAAGCAATTGTAAATAAATATTATTTAACAAGCGAAATATGCGTTTATAATAATAACGTCCACATCCCACCAGAGCTGAATCCAAAACTTGGATCTTTTAGAGTTTACGAAAAAAATAACGCGAATTATCTGAAAGAAGGAAGAAACTGTTTCTATTCCAAATGAATTTTCCCTAATAAATATATAGTATAAAGTCCAATAATCAGCATAACACTGAGAGTGTGAAAGCAGGACAGAGTAGCGCCGTGGGGAGTGCGGAAAACGCGCCGTACAGCGGGCACGGCCGGGCGCGACTGGCGCTCGACCACAGCGCACGGCGCAACAGTCACGGCGCCGGAGTGAAAGGGTTAAAGTTCTTTTCTTGCCGATCACGCGAGACCCCGTGCACATGAAACGTTCATTCGAGAAAAAATTCGTTTAGATCCTCTTGATATTATTGGTATCCACTTTTCGATCACGAGTAGTGCCGTTTATATTAAAATGACAAATGCCGAGGTGTGTCAGGAAGTTATTCGCTGACATGCCAATATTCTGATGGACACGAAGGAGAGGTGTCACTTGAATTTGCAGACTACGGTCTTCGTAAGATTCGAATATTTGAACTTCCTTTTGAAGTCCCAGAGGAAGTCGTCATCTCGGCTTTCGAACCGTACAGTAAAGTTGTCAGTTAGCTTGAAGTTCAAATATTCAAATGTTTCTAGAGCTTATGGCACTTAACTATGGGATCATCAGTCCTTAAACTTACAAACTACTTATGAACTAGCTTATACTAAAGACGGAACAAACATCCATTCCCGAGGGGGGATTCGAACCCCCGACCGCATCTTATTTTGTATTAATTTCTTTTCCCTTAAAATTAAAAATAGTGGTTAACAAAAAAAGAAAAGAAAAGTTAGAGTTCTGGCCTTTGAACCCTAGGGTCGTAACAGATATTTAATTTTTTTTGTGTGTTCGAATACTTACATAGTTTTAATAACCAAATATAGTTTTTACGAAATGTGCATGTAGTTTTGTTTATTCTTAATTTTCTATATTTTATACAAGGTTATTAATAATGATGGCATCAATAAAAAAACATAAGTTACATTTTTTTACATTATTGGTTTCACTATTAGTTTTGACGATAGTCTTTATTGTTCAGTTTGTGAAGAGCTACGACACTGTTTTTGGAAAGTCATCTCCGAAGCTATTAATAGTTTTCCAAGCAGGTAATCTACTGAACCATTGTTTTACGTGTCGACAAGGTTTTCAGCTCGTCTACATACACATAAACGAAAACTGACACGACACTTGGAATTAGAGATCCCAAAACATCTGATATAATCGAATTCGAAAAAGAAAAAAATGTATCACAGTAGAATTCGAACTACCGACGCTATGGTTTGAGGACAGAACGCTACCACCTACTGCTGTAACACTTATCTATTACTACTTACGTGTACTTTGCAAAACTTCAAAGTCGATTTTCTCCAGAATTTTTGAGAGTTGCGTCAGATTGCTTTGGCATATTGTTATTTAAGTTCTGAATTAAACGTACCATAAATATAAAGAAATTCTAAAATCCTATACCAATGTGGTCTCCTTGTTAGATCAGGTCACCATGATGCTGCCATGATATTGAAAAAGTCATTCTCGTCGCCCTCTAATATAGATTGTGATCACCTAGGCCTGCCATTTGCACACCTGCGGGGCATGGTCATTATGAGGCTATCAGTCAGCTCTTGAGGGATATTTGGCCATTCTTCCAGGAGTGCAATATTCAGCTCTGTAACAGTTGTGGGAGGTGCTGGTGTGGCTGATATACGTCTGCCAAGAGTGTCCCAGACATGCTCAATCGGATTTAAGTCCGGTGAACGAGCTGCCGACTCCATTGAATTGCCTCAGCTTCAAGCATGATGCGCACCAGTACAGGTGTTTGTGGACAAGCGTTATCATCTACCTATGGCATCAGCGTGGGCACACAGAAGGTCGGAGGGTCTCGTCTCTATGCCTCTGAGCAGTCGAAGCGCCGTTCTGAATGACATAGAGGTCCGTCAATACTGACGTCTGCCAATACTGATTCCTGCCTACACCTTCCGTCAACTACCATGATGTTCCCTTCACAGAAGCAAGCTTGTTCCATATTCTCTCCATATGGAGCGACGATTGTCCGGTTGAACACAAAATCTTGATTCATCTCTGAACAGAAGACGGCGCCATTCATTATGACTCTAATCCTGATGTTCCTCCACCCAGTTTGTTCGGTGTTAGTGAGACACACACCATAGGCTTCCGTGCGTAGATGACACATTCCTCAAGGTGATTTCGGACAATTTGTGTTGCTATTGCGCGTCCTTTTGCTCCATACGTGGGTTGCAGCTGAGTTGCAAACAGCCTCCTTGTCTCGACGAGCTGTTTAACATCAGCAAGAGATGACCGTTACCTATGTTCCTCGCGGACGTTCTTCGCCTTGTTTGTTGTCTGAAACCGCGTCCAGGACGTGGAAAATACACTTTGGGACACCCCAGTAACTGGAGCCACCTCCCGCTGCGTCTGTCCCGCTTCCATCCTTCCTACGGCTCTCCATGCATTAGCTTCAGTTATATCACGTTGTTGTTGCATTGCAATGCCTTCTCACTACACTATCTAAAACAAACTGTTGGTTTAGTTCGTTTGGTAGAGTAAACTCAAGTCGTCACCGAGCCCCTCTGCAGTAACTTTCTGTTATTACCACTATCTCGGTTGCCGTAATGTTGTTGTGTACACTCTGTAGAAACGACAGGAAGAAATGAAAGCTTTTTAGTTCATTCCGGCGATGACAGTACTTCAGACCCTATATATATATATATATATATATATATACAGGGTGTTACAAATAGGTACGGCCAAACTTTCAGGAAACATTCCTCACATACAAAGAAAGAAAATATGTGTACATGTGTCCGAAAACACTAAATTTCCATGTTAGAGCTCATTTTAGTATTTCTCTTTAAATGTAAATTGAAATAATTCGTGCAGACAATTGTCAAAATACCCAATTGTTTCTTTAATATGTACTGTACTTCCTCGATTCACCGCCAGTTGGCCCAATTGAAGGAAGGTAATGTTGACTTCCGTGCTTGTGTTGACATGCGACGGATGAGGCTTCATTCCAACGTGATGAAATTGTACATTTTCACAATGAACATGTGTGGGCCGATGAGAATCCGCACGCAGTTGTGCAATCACGTCATCAACACAGATTTTCTGTGAACGTTTGGGCAGGAATAGTTGGTGATGTCTTGATTGGGCCTCATGTTCTTCCACCTCACGCTCACTGGAGCACGTTATCTTGATTTCATACAGGATACTCTACCTGTGCTGCTAGAACATGTTCCTTTACAAGTACGACACAACATGTGGTTCATGCACGATAGAGCTCCTGCACATTTCAGTCGACGTGTCCGTGCGCTTCTCAACGGATTCGTTGACAGATGGATTGGTAGAGGCGGACCAATACCAAGGCCTCCACGCTCTCCTGGCCTCAAACCTCTTGACTTTCATTTATGGGGGCATTTGAAAGCTCTTGTCTATGCAACCCCGGCACCAAATGTAGAGACTCTTCGTGCTCGTATTGTGGACGGCTGTGATACAATGCGCCATTCTCTAGGGCTGCATCAGCACATCAGGGATTCCATTCGACGGAGGATGGATGCATGTATCCTCGCTAACGGAGGATATTTTGAACATTTCCTGTAACAAATTGTTCGAAGTCACGCTGGTACGTTCTGTTGCTGTGTGTTTCCAATCCATAATTAATGTGAGTTGAAGAGAAGTAATAAAATGAGCTCCAACATGGAAATTAAGCGTTTCCGGACTCATGTCCACATAACATATTTTCTTTTTTTGCGTATGAGGAATGTTTCCTGAAAGTTTGGCCGTACCTTTTTGTAACACCCTGTATATATATATATATATATATATATATATATATATATATATATATATATATGTGTGTGTGTGTGTGTGTGTGTGTGTGTGTGTGTGTGTGTGTGTTTTCAATGTATATTTAAATTTCTCCTACCATTAAAAAATTGCACCTGACATGAACATTTTTACTTTATAGCTATTTAAAACCCTTGGAAATTACAACTAAATCTGGAGGTACAGGTAGAAGTCTAACAGTGAGGAAGGGTCGTGCATCGTGCCTTATTGCTCATTCACTCCCACAAACGGCAAAATTTTAGGTCCTAGTCTCTATTCTCACAGTTCTAATTTGCCAGGAACTTTCAGGACATTATAATTACGTAGGTTTCCGCGGCCAGAGTCAGATGACATAAAAGTTTTCGGTCATGATGGACGGCTGACGTTTCGGCCAACGTTACAGTGGCCTTCATCTGGGTATACTGATGTGAGCTGGTTGTTACTACACTATATATTACTTTCCCACTCCCATGAACCACAGACATTGTCGAGGTGGGGTGGCTTGCGTGCCTTAACGATACAGACAGCCGTACCGTAGGTGCGGAGGGGTATCTGTGGAGAGGCCAGACAAACGTGTGGTTCCTGAAGAGGGGCAGCAGCCTTTTCATTAGTTACAGGGGCAACAGTCTGGATGATTGACTGAGCTGGCCTTGTAACATCAGCTAATGTGGCTTTGCCACACAGCTACTGCGAACGGCTGAAAGCAAGGGGAAACTACAGCCGTTACCTTTCCCGAGGACATGCAGCTCTACTGTATGAACATATGATGATGGCATCCTCTCGGGTAAAATATTCCGGAGGTAAAATAGTCCCCCAATCGGATCTCCGGGCGGGGACTACTCAAGAGGATGTGATCATCAGGAAAGACAATACTGGCATTCTACGGGTTGGAGCGTGGAATGTTAGATCCCTTAATAGAGTAGGAAAATTAGAAAATTTAAAAAGGGAAATGGATAGGTTGAAGTTAGATATAGTGGGGATTAGTGAAGTTCGGTGGCAGAATGAACAGGATTTCTGGTCAGGTGAGTACAGGATTATAAATACAAAATCAATTGGGGGTATCACAGGAGTAGGATTGATAATGAATAAGAAAATAGGAATGCGGGTAAACTACTATGACCAGCACAGTGATCGCATTATCATTGTCAAGATAGATACGAAGCCAACACCGACAACAGTAGTACAGGTTTATATGCCAACTAGCTCTGCCGATGATGAGGAAATCGAAGAAATATATGAGGAGCTAAAGGAAATTATTCAGACAATTAAGGGAGAGGAAAACTTAATTGTTATGGGAGACTGGAATTCGGTAGTAGGACAAGGAAGGGAAGGGAAGATAGTAGGTGAATATGGTCTGGGCAAAAGGAATGAAAGAGGAAGCCGCCTGGTAGAATTTTGCACGGAACATAATTTAGTTATAACAAACACCTGGTTCAAGAATCACAAAAGAAGGTTGTATACGTGGAAGAGACCAGGAGACACCGGGATATACCAGGTAGATTTTATAATGGTAAGACATAGATTTCGGAACCAGGTTTTACAGTGTAAGACATACCCAGGGGCAGATATAGACTCTGACCATAACTTATTGGTCATGAACTGTAGGCTGAAACTAAAGAAACTACAAAAAGGTAGGAAAATAAGGAGATGGGACCTGGATAAATTGAAGGAACCTGAGGTTCTTAAGAATTTAAGAGGGAGCTTTAGGCAACAATTGACAGAAACAGGGGAAAATAAAACAGTAGAGGAGGAATGGGTAAAATTGAGAGATGAAATAGTGAAGGTAGCAGAGGACAAAATAGGTAGGAAGGCAAGACCTACAAAAAATCTTTGGATATCACAGGAGATACTAAATTTAATCGATGAAAGGAGAAAATATTAAAATGCAGTAAATGAAACAGGCAAAATGGAGTACAGACGACTAAGAAATGAGATTGACAGGAAGTGCAAAATGGCTAAGCAGGAGTGGCTAGAAGGCAAATGCAAGGATGTAGAAGAATGTATAAATAGGGGAAAAATAGATACAGCCTACAGGAAAATAAAAGAAACATTTGGAGATAAGAAAAACAGCTCTATGAATATCAAGGACATTGATGGAAAACCAGTTCTCAGCAAAGAAGGGAAAGCTGAAAGGTGGAAAGAGTATATAGAGGGGCTCTACAAAGGAAATGAACTTCGAGACAATATTGTAGGAAGGGAAGAGGATGTAGATGAAGATGAAATAGGAGATACTGTACTGAGAGAAGAATTTGACAGAGCCCTGAAAGATCTAAGTCGAAACAAGGCCCCTGGAGTAGATGATATTCCCTCAGAGCTACTGAAGTCTCTGGGAGAACCAGCCATGACAAACCTGTTTCACCTGGTGTGTAAGATGTATGAGACAGGCGAAGTACCCTCAGACTTTAAGAAAAATGTTATAATCACCATTCCAAAGAAAGCAGGTGCAGACAGGTGTGAAAACTACAGAACCATCAGTTTAATAAGTCATGGTTGCAAAATATTAACACGAATTATATACAGAAGGATGGAAAAACTGGTAGAAGCCGACCTCGGGGAAGATCAGTTTGGGTTCAGGAGGAATGTAGGAACTCGGGAGGCAATACTCACCTTACGGCTTATCCTAGAAGATAGATTAAGAAAAGGCAAATCTACATTTCTAGCTTTTGTAGATTTGGAGAAGGCTTTTGACAATGTTGATTGGAATAAACTCTTTCAAGTTCTGAAGCAAGCAGGAGTAAAATATAGGGAGCGTAAGGTTATTTACAACTTGTACAAAAACCAGACAGCGGTTGTCAGAGTTGAAGGGCATGAAAGGGATGCAGTGGTTGGGAAGGGAGTAAGACAGGGTTGTAGCCTTTCTCCGATGTTATTCAATTTGTACATTGAGCAAGCTATAAAGGAAAGCAAGGAGAAATTTGGAGAAGGAATTAAAGTTCAGGGTGATGAATTAAAAACATTGCGTTTTGCCGACGACATAGTAATTATATCAGATACAGCAAAGGACCTGGAAGAGCAATTGAACGGAATGGACAGTGTGCTGAAAGGTGCATATAAGATGAACATTAACAAGGGAAAAACTAGGGTAATGGAGTGCAGTGTAAGAAAATCAGGTGATGCTGAAGGGATTAGATTGGGAAACGAAGCAATAAAGGAGGTAGATGAGTTTTGTTACTTGGGCAGTAAAATAACAAATGATGGTCGCAGTACAGAGGATATAAAATGCAGAATGGCAATGGGTAGAAAAGCGTTTTTGAAAAAGACAAATTTATTAACATCAAATATTGATTTAAGCCTAAGGAAGTCCTTTCTGAAGGCATTTGTATGGAGTGTTGCCTTGTATGGGAGTGAGACATGGACGATAAACAGTGTGGACAGGAAGAGGATTGAGGCTTTTGAAATATGGTGCAACAGAAGAATGCTGAAGTTTAGGTGCGTGGATCGCGTAACTAATGAGGAGGTACTGAACAGGATTGGGGAGAAAAGAAATTTCTGGCATACCTTGACTAAAAGAAGAGATAGATTGGTAGGACACATTCTTAGACATCAAGGAATTGTGAATTTAGCATTAGAGGGAAGTGTGTGGGGTAAAAATCGCAGAGGAAGACCAAGAGATGGATACAGTTAGCAGATTCAGATAGAGGTAGGTTGCCGTTCTTATGTGGAGATGAAGAGGCTTGTTTAGGATAGGGTATTGTGGAGAGCTCCATCAAACCAGTCTCCGGACTGAAGACCACAACAACATATTACTTTCATTTAGACAACGTCATAATTTTAAAAAATATGCAATGTAATTGGTGAATTTTTGGCGGAATAATGGAACTTTATTTTGATAGGATACTGAGGTGGAAGGAGTGGGGGTTAGCCGTTGCTTCTTGCATAGCGAGACATGATTGGAGTTCATCGGCGAATGGGGTGAGGGCTTCCGTTTCTCTCGTGCTGGCCGTGGGCCGCGCGGCGGCAGTTGCTTTCTAGTGACGCTCGCGTGTTGTGTTGTCAGTGCGGCCTATTTCGCTGTGATGGCTGGTAGCCAAGAAGGGGCAAGCCTGAGTCCATCTTCTCTATTCATGTTATTAGGGTGTTTTACAATTTCGATGGCTTCCCTTATCTTGCGTTTAACCATCCCTGGTTGCTTGGCGAGTATTCTGGCATAACATGAATAGAGAAGGTGGACTCAGGCTTGCCCCCTCTTGGCTACCAGCCATCACAGCGAAATAGGCCGCACTGACAACACAACACGCGAGCGTCACTAGTAAGCAACTGCCGCCGCGCGGCCCACGGCCAGCAGGAGAGAAACGGAAGCCCTCACCCCATTCGCCGATGAACACCAATCACCAATCCGCCAAAAATTCACCAATAACATTGCTTATTTTTAAAAATTATGACGTTGTCTAAATGAAAGTAATATATAGTGTAGTAACAACCAGCTCACATCAGTATACCCAGATGAAGGCCACTGTAACGTGGGCCGAAACGTCGGTTATTTTAGTAATAGCCTTACATCATGACGCGGTGCAATACCCAGAAAACTTTTATGTCATTTCAGGACATTGTTAACCGCCGTTTATTATGACGTGCCAACTGGAAAACAGAAGAAAGTAAGAATTCAGGAGAACACCTAAATGAACAGTATATAATAAAATAATAAATCTATCGTACCAAGAATATCTGATAGAGTATTAATTTCGATTAATCACACATATCGTTGATATTCATGTCGGGTTTCCAGCCGGATCATCGAGTCATCTTGACACAATATTTCAACGGACCACCTGGCCGCCATCTTCAGGTGCTGAGTCTCGTAGGAAACTACGAGACTCAGCACCTGAAGATGGCGGCCAGGTGGTACGTTGAAATATTGTGTCAAGATGACTCGATGATCCGGCTGGAAAACCGACATGAATATCAACAATTTATACGCCGGGAAACTCTACGTAATCAATCACACATATCGTTTAGATGTATCCCTTTGGCCTACAAGCCCTGTACACTGCACTGTGTAGGCAACATCTTTCAAGAACTATGGTACTGGTAAATGACTAATGACAAGCAGTAAAACACGAGATATTTCTGTGACGAGGACAGCAGTAAGAAGAAGAGGGGCGGGTGAAATGAAGCTGCGCACTCTGGTAAGTAGGACGCAATTAATTAAATCTGTGATTTGCTCTACGCGTCACCGGGGCTCATCTTGCAATGTTGCCATGTGTAAGTCACTGTGCCGTAGTTGTGATCGTACAGGTGCACGAGTAATATTTCTCCTGTCGGTACTGCGGTTTCGGCAGCAAGAGGAGAGGAAAAATGATTTTGTTTCATTTATATCTTGTTTGAGAAAGGTACAATTTCCTCATTAGCAAACAGCCATTTATAAAAGAAAAAAAAATAATAAGCGTGAAATGAGATTTCCAGTCCTTTTAAAGTGCCCGTTAGCAGAAGCATTAAACGACGTTATAAAAGGGGCTTGATTCTTTCATTAAAGAGTGAAATATGTCACCTCTTAACAAATAAAATTTCTGTGCAGTACTTTCTTCTTAGCTATAAATATTTTTGTCAGCGTATTTTCTTTTTAAACATTACTTCGCACTACTGTGCAGGTGCTTTAGAATCAGTTAACCTTAGAAGATGTTTCATATTTTCACTTACTTGACGTATATGTAGTGAAGAAGTAAGCCAAGAATGTGCATTCCTACACATTACTTTGCAGTACTGTGCAGATGCTTTAGAATTAGTTAACCTTAGAAGCTGTACCTACTTGACGTGGATATAGTGAAGAATTAAGCCAAAGTGTGCATTCCTAAACAAACGTCGTGTATTTATTTTCTATTTGTTCATTGAGGTTTTTATTTTATTTTTATTTAGGACTTTATTTAAAAAATAATTTTATTTTATAATTGATTAGATATTTTTTATTGATGGGAATTATTTCAGGTTTAGGCAAGTAAAGGATTTCAGAAGGAATAGTATTACACTCGGCAGTACATATAACTTTAAAGTACCTTACTACCTTCGAATAACGAAATACGATGGCTCCATTAAAATTATCGCCTTCCAATTTATTAAGAGCGTCCTTTTTTATTAATGTAAGCTTGATTAACGGTCTACACCTTCATTCTACACTCCTAGCCATTAAAATTGCAACACCACGCAGTGGCGTAGCTATGTCACCAAGGGCCCTGGGGCAAAAATGTCGTTGGGGCCCCTCTTTACACTAATACTGTACAGATGCAAAACTACATCATCATGACATAATAAGGCAAACCTAAATAGTACCAAGTAAATTGTCACGTAGCAGATAATGTTTAATCGTACTCTCTAATATAATTGTGAAAGTTGGTTTGTTATGTTTCCACGCAAATATTACTATGTGATTTGGACGAAATTTTCCAGAGGGGTAGAGATGGAGTTGTACCTGGGTAGGACATACAGATGAAAATGCCGCATGGGATATTTTTCGTCAGCGGTGACAGCAGGAGGACACTGTCAGTGCCGGCCACTCACTCTCGTGCAGCTACTACGCTGTTGGCTCATTTCATTGACAGCCCGGGCAAAGAAGGAAAATAGGGGAAATATTCGTGTAGGATGGTTGCATCAAAAGGAAGTTGCCGGATTTTGTTTGATGAAACACTTTGGATTGAGCCGTGCCCCTACCAGGCTTCTTTATGTTAGTGTCTGGCCAGGAAAAAGTAATTAGTAAAATAACTAAGACGATATCTTCGCTTATTATCGTGACAGTGGAGTAAAGGGCAGCGTCTTGATGCACAATGCACTTTTGAGACAAAGCAATTATTACATGAAACTTCTGATACGTGAATGTAATTAAACATTTAAATGGCAGAATAAACAGCGTGCGGGTAGAAATGTACCTTAAAAGATTGCGTGAAGTTCTGAATTCTCACCACAATGAAATTATTTGTTTTCATATACAAGAACTGAGCAGAATGCGGCGGAGTGTATAGTGTTAGTATGAACGTAAATTGAAGAGCGAATATTTCTCATAGTATGGGAAGCCGCCGTTCCCAGAAAAAAGCCACAGAATGCCGAATCCATTTCCCGCCTACTATTGCAAGGTAATGTGTAGAAAGGTACGCTCTACTGTAACTTTTTTCGATCGTCGCTCACGAAGGCCGAGGGGCCCCTGGAGCTCGGGGGCCCCGGGGCACTGCCCCGCCTAGCCCTATGATAGCTACGCCACTGACACCACGAAGATTACATGCTACAAACGCTAAATTTAATCGACAGGAAGAATTGCGATGTGCTAATGACTAGCTATCCAGAGCATTCCCACAGGTTTGGCGTCGGTGGCGACACCTACAACGTACTGACACGAGGGAAGTTTCCAACCAATTTCTCATACACTAACAGCAGTTGACCGGCGTTGCCTGGTGAAACGTTGTTGTGATGCCTCGTTGCGTTCCATCACGTTTCCGACTTTGATAAAGGTAGCCTATCGCGATTGCGGTTTATCGTTTCCCGACATTTCTGCTCGCGTTGGTCACGATCCAACGACTGTCAGCAGAATATGGCATCGGTGGGTTTAGGAGGGCAATACGGAACACCGTGATGCATCCCAACGGCCTCGTGTCATTAGCAGTCGACATGACAGGCATCTTATCCGCATGGCTGTAACAGATCGTGCAGCCACGTTTCGATTCCTGAGTCAACATATGGGGACGTTTGCAAGACAACAACCATCTGCACGAACAGTTCGACGACGTTTGCAGCACCATGGACTATCAGCTCGGATACCATGGTTGCGGTTACCCTTGACGCTGCATCACAGACAGGAGCGCCTGCTATGGTGTACGTAACAACGAACCTGGATGCACGAATGACAAAACGTCATTTTTTCTGATGAATCTAGGTTATGTTTACAGCATCATGATGGTCGCATACATGTTAGGCGACTTCGCGGTGAACCCACATTAGAAGCGTGTATTAGTCATCGCCATACTGACGTATCACCCTGCGTGACAATATGGGGTGCCATTGGTTACACGTCTCTGTCATCTCTTGTTCGCATCGGCGGCACTTTGAACAGTGGCCGTTACATTTGAGATGTGTTACGACTCGTGGCCTTACCTTTCATTAGATCTCTGCGAAACCCTACATTTCAGCAGGATAATGCACGACCGCATGTTGCATGTCCTGTACGGGCCTTTCAGGATGCGGAATATGTTAAGAGTGCTGCCCTGGGCAGCACATTCTCCAGATCTCTCACCAACGGAAAACGTCTGGTCAATGGTGGCCAAGCAACTAGCTCGTCACAATACGCCAGTAACTACTCTTGATGAACTTTGGTATCGTTTTGAAGCTGAATCGCCACCTATACCTGTACACGGCGTCCACGCTCTGTTTGACTAAATGTTCAATTTCGGTCATACGTGGTTGTTCTGAGTACTGATTTCTCAGGATCTATGCACCCAAAATGAGTAAAAATGTAATCACATGTCAGTTGTAGTATAATATATTTGTCCAATGAATACCCATTTATCATCTGCATTTCTTCTTGGTGTAGAAATTTTAATGCCCAGTACTGTATATATACACGATTGAAACTTCCTGGCAATTTAAAATTGTGTGCCGGAACCGGGACTCGAACCTGGGACCTTTGCCTTTCACAGGCAAGCGCACTACCGACTGTGCTATCTCGACACGACTCACGTTGCCGCCTCACAACTTTACTTCCGCCAGTACCTCGCCTCCTACTTTCCAAACTTCACAGAAGTTCTCCTGCGAAAGGATATAGTGGAGACATGGCTTAGCCACAGCCTAAGGGATGTTTCCAGAATGAAACTTTCACTGCAGCGGAGTGTGAGCTGAAGTTTGGAAAGTAGGAGGCAAGGTACTGGCGGAAGTAAAGTTGTGACGCGGTATCGTGAGTCGTGAAGGGATAGCACAGTCGTTAGTGTCTTTTCCCGCGAAAGGCAAACGTCTCAGGTTCGAGTCCTGGTTCCGGCACACAATTTTAATCTGCCAGCGCACACTCCGCTGCAGAGTGAAAGTTTCGTTCTATCTACATGTTTCTTTTTCAACTTACTAAAAAAAAAATTCGTCTGACGCAGGAGGCTGTGCGATCCACAACGTGGGGCTCCAGACGGTTCGGCGACTTCCGCGAGGCTTTCAGGTTATTCATACTATTGAGAAACACTTTTTTGTTACAAAATTTCCTGTTTACTGTTACCATCACTATAGGATATCGAATTTGATGACAGACCTACAACCATCATATTTGCTTGCACCGCTAAATTATTACAAAAGTGCATTTCCAGAAGAGTTTCGTTAATTTTTGGAAACAAATGAAAATCTAATGGTGTGTCCAAGTCGAGGCTAGGCTAAGGTGGTACAATTTCGATCCTTTCAGACAAATGTCATTGTAACTGTTCTTGGATGTTCAGTGAATAAATATTTGGCAATTACAAATGTTGGTATAAACAAACAACAAAATGTTCAAATGTTTGTATAGTCTATGGGACTTAACTACGGGGTCATCAGTCCCTAAACTTACAAACTACTTATGAACTAACTAAGACTAAGGACGGCACAAATATCCATGCCCGAGGGGGGATACGAACCCCCGACCATAGTGGCCGTGCAGACCGTGACTGAAGCGCCGTAGTCCCCTCGGCCACCGCGGCCGGCAAACAAACAACAACATTACAGAATTGCGAAAAATCGTTCGACAATGAATCACACGAGGTACAGTTGTGATCTCTTTCTTGTACCACTTTGATTATGGGCATCTACCACGTAAAAAGGACTTTTTCCGTCAAGCATCAACGCATACTTCATGTTTTTGGCAGCGAATCGAGTCAGCCTTAACTAGAAAATTTATAAGAGCGTTTTAGTCTAAGCAGCTTCACTTACCTGAACAGAAAAAAAGTTACAGTGAGAAATAGCGGCAGTAATAATCGGTATGTTATCCTCATCACCTCAGACGGGGCTATATTTTCAATAACATGCTATTTGTACAACGTGATTTGTGGCAACAAATTTTGCCGTGATATCTCCTGACCTTGTTGGTTCTGCATTTCGGATGGACAGCAGTGTAAGTTTCCAAACAACTCTGTTTGTCCAAAACATGGAAGATAAAGGTGATGCACTGAACTAAAATTTGTGATGCCGCCAGGAATCGAACCCAGACCATCATGCTTACTAGGCAGACGTCTTACCGTTAGAACACCACACCACAAATTTTAATTCATTGCTTCACCTTTATCTTCCATGTCTTGGACATATTCGAGACGAAAAACCGTCTCAGGGTTTCTTGATTTATATTTAAATTCTGTTTGTTCTTTATTTTGTTTGTAATAGATATCTAAGTCTTTCATTCTTCATTTCACATTAGTTCCAGTTGCAAAACTGAAATATATCTGCAATCTTACGACGGTTGGGGCAAAAGTCATGGCACCTAATTTTCTTCTTGGAGATACCAGTCCAGTTGGAAAATGTGTCAAATAATGACGAAAGTACTACATGTGTGGACTATGAATAGCACTGAAATATGGTAACACAAATTTATTACTGTAGTATACAGGGCAATATGGCCTTCGCGGTGCAAAATAATAACAACACAGAACACATACAGTTCACATGAGAAACCTGGATCTACGACCCTCAAAGTAGTCCCCAGATTCTGTCAACACACAGTGCCAACGATGTGGGAGGCGCTGAATACCACCTGCCTCAGCATTTGCTGCACTATAGAGCAGCTAATGCGACGTTGAGGATGGGAATAACTGGAGCTCTCACTCTACTCTCCCGTCATTTCGCCCTGTGACTTTGATCTCATTCCAAGGATTAAGGAACCATTACGTGGCAGGCGGTTTGCAACACGAGGACATTGCTAATGCTTCGCGCGAACAGGTAACTCGATTCAGTCACGGTGCGGCAAATGCTGAGGCAGATGGTATTCATCGCCCCCCCCCCCCCCACATTGTTGGAAGCGTGTGTTGACAGTAGTAAGGAACTACTTTGAGCGTCTGTAGGCCCAGGTTTGTCAAGTCAACTGTATGTGTACTGTGTTGTCATTCTTTTGCACCGTGTAGGACATATTGCCCTGCGTATTACCGCAATAAATCAGCGAATTACGATATTTCAGTGGTATTAATTATCCTCACATGTAGTTAACACTTTCTCCTTTCCTCTGTAGCTGTCGCATTTTCCAACCGGACTGGTATCTGCAAGAAAAAAAGGAGTTAATATCAATTTTACAAATAAGGTAAACAACATACATAGCTTTATGGAAAACTCTTGCGTTCTTTGAAACAAAGTAATTTGTAGTTGAAGGAACAGTTTACTTTCAGACGTTTTTTATCTAGATGTGTTACTATGCAAATCACATTTAAGTACCTGGCAGAGGGTTCATCGAATAACCGTTATACTGTTGTATCTCCCATTCCATTCTCGATAGCGCGAGGGAAGAAAGAACACCTGAATCTCTCCGTTCGAGCTCTGATTTCTCGTATTTTATTCTGATGATCATTTCTACCTATGTAAGTGAGAGTCAACAATATATTTTCGCAGTGGGAGGAGAATTTTGGCGACTAGAGTTTCGCAAGTAGCACATGCCGCAGCGATAACCGTCGTTGTTGTAATGATTCCCATTCCAAATCCTGTATCATTTCCGTAACGCTGTCTCCCCTGAATCTTGACAATACGAAACGAGCTGCCCTTCTTTGGACTCTTTCGATTCCCTCCGTCAAACCCATCTGATAAGGATCCCACACTGGGCAACAATACTTCAAAAAATTACGGACAACTGTAGTGTATGCGGTCTCTTTAGTAGCTGTGTTGCATCTTTTACGGGTTCTGCCAATAAAACGCAGTCTCTGGTTCGCCTTTCCCACAACATTATCTACGTGTTCTTTCCAGTTTAAGCCTGATGTAATAGTAATTCCTAGGTATTTTGTGGAGTTTACGGCCTTCACGTTCGATTGATTTATCTTGTAAACAAAGTTTAACGGATTTCTTTTCGTACTCATGTGGACGACTTCACACTTCTCATTATTTAGAGTCAATTGCCAATTTTTACACCGTACTAATATCTTATTAAGATCGTTCTGCAGTTGGTTTTGATCTACAGATGATTTCACTAGACGGTAAATGACGGCGTGTTCTGCAAACAACCTAAGAGAGCTACTTAGATTTTCCCCTAAATCGTGTATGTAAATAACGATCACCAGAGGACCCATAACACTACCCTGTGGAACGCCCGATATTACCTCTGTTTTAGTTGATGCCATACCATCGATTACTAGGAAGTGTGTCCTCTCTGACAGGAAATTCCCTATCCAGTCGACAATGTGGGGCGATATACCATGACCATGCAATTTGATTAAAAGCCGTTTGTGAGGTACTATGTCAAAAGCCTTCTGGAATTCGAGAAATACGGAATCAATTTGCGAACCCTTGCCGATAACACCCACCACTTCGTGTGAGTAAAGAGCTAGTTGTGTTTCGTATGAACGATATTTTCTAAATCCGTGTTGCCCTTGGCCCAATAGATCATTCTGTTCGCCGACCGAGGTGGCAGAGCGGTCTGCGGCACGTCAGTCATGGTCTGCACAGCCAATATGGTCGGGAGATCGAATGCCCCCTCGGGTATGGATACTTGTGCCGTCCTTAATATTAGCTAGGTCATAAGTAGTTTGTAAGTTTAGGGACTGATGACCCCATAGTTAAGTCCCATAAGCTCTAGAAACATTTGAACATCATTCTGTTCGAGATAATTCATAATATTTGAAGACAGGATAAGTTCCAAAACCCTGCTGCAAATTGACGTCAATGAAATAGGCTTGTAATTTAATGGGTTACTCCTACTGCCTTTTTTGAATATAGGTATCATCTGTGCAACTCTCCAATCTTTTGGTACAAATCCTTGTTTGAGAGAGCGGTTGTATATGGCTGCTAAGTAAGGAACTATCGCTTCAGCATATTCAGGTAGAAATCTTAAGGGAGCCTTCCAGTGGCATTATTCAAAGGGAATGGCAACCGCAAACTTGAACACAGTTCTAATGAGCATCCGATGCTAAAGCACATCATACCAGCTATTTTTACGAAGCATTATGAAGTTCTCAGTCATCTGCAGCTACCGTATTAGCTGGCAGCGTCACCTCGTTACTAGGTGTCAGTTCAGTGTCAGCTTTCAGTCGCTCAGCGGCGGCGGAGCTTCAGTAGTAATCAATCGTGCCAGCCGCTGACGGCGCCTCTCAGTGGGCTGCGATGGCCGCAAAGACCAGGAAAACAGGCGACCCGCTCTTCGTCTTATTATACCCGGCCGCCAAAAGACGGACGTCCCTCAACTGTGTCAAGTAGGTCAGCGGCTGCCGCCACTCAAGTGGCAGCTCTCCGCGATACGCTCGTTGGAACATCTAGAGGGAAATGAATGATGTCAGTGCCAACATCTGACGAACACACATTTCACTGCTCAAAGGTGATCCGCATCTGGCAGACACTCTTATCCGACTGTTTTACATTTACCAGAAAACCAGAACAAAGCCATCTTATAACAATTCACCCATTGAAGTAAATAATGCGGAAAATATTTCAAAACTATATCTGTATAATACTATGTAAATTTTAAAAGTCATACTCTAAATACATTACTGATAATTAAAATTGCTACACCAAGAAGAAATGCAGATGATGAATGGCTATTCATCGGAAAAAATATTATACTAGAACTGGAGTAGTGACTGGCGTATTGAGACGAGCCAGTTGCTCGGCCACCATTGACCATTCGTTTTCAATTGATGAGAGATCAGGAGAGTGTGCTGGCCAGGGCAGCAGTCGTTTCCCATACCTAGAAAGGCTCGTTACACGACCAGCAACATGCAGTCGTGCATTATCCTGCTGAAATGTAGGTTTTCGCAGGGATCGGATGAAGGGCAGAACGACTGGTCGTAACACATCTGAAATGTAACGGCCACTGTTCAAAGTGCCGTCGATGCGAATAAGACGTGTAACCAATGGCACGCCGCCTGATACGCCAGTTTGGTGATGACAAATACACGCTTCCAATGTGCGTTCACCGCGATGTCGCCAAACACGGATTCTGTAAACAGAACCTGGATTCATCCGAAAAAAATGTCGTTCTGCCATTCGTGCACCCAGGTTCGTAGTTGCGTACACCAGCGCAGGCGCTACTGTCTGTGATGCAGCGTCAAGAGTAACCGCAGCCATGGTCTCCGAGCTGATAGTCCAAGCTGCTGCTAACGTCGTCGAACAGTTCGTGCTGATGGTTGTTATCTGGCAAACGTCCCCGTCTGTTGACTCAAGGATCGAGACGTGGCTGCACGATCCGTTACAGCCATGCGGATAAGATGCCTGTCATCTCGACTGCTAGTGATACGAGGCCGTGGGGATCCAGCATGGCGTTCCGTATTGTACTTCTGAACCCACCGATTCCATATTCTGCTAACAGTTATTGGATCGTCACCACCGCGAGCGACAATGTCGCGAAACGGTAGACCGCAATCGCCAGAGGCTACAATCCGACCTTTATCAAAGTCGGAAACGTGATAAAAGATAATCATTTGCATATCACTGCATCTTCTTCCTGTCTGTTAAATTTGGCCATCTTCGTGGTATAGTAATTTTAATGGCTAGGAGTATACATTTCCTTGAATCCGAATCTCCGCGTGGAAAAATTTATTTGTTGTTATGTTCTATCAGTGTGTTTATTCCACGCCGTTGATAAGTAGTCATAATTATAGGCTACTTAATTATTCGTTCATTTATCACACACTTCAAGTCTCTAGTAATGCAGCTAATGACAATACAGCGTTTATAAAAGTCAAATCTTTGTTAAGCTTATGGGACTTATCTACGTTGTTCATCAGTCCCTAGACTTACAAACTACTTATAAACTAACTTATACTAAAGACACCACAAACCCCCATGCCCGAGGGAGGATTCGACCCCCGACGAGGAACGGTCTCGCGCATCGGAGCATAGCGCCTCAATGCGCTCGGCCACTTCGCCGCGGCCAGTGTTTGTAGTGGTGTCTCTTATATCTAATTCAATCAAAGATGTCAGAAGTGTTATAGCTTCTCTTTATGGGTATGAATATTTAGGCTCAGACCTGGGATCAAACCCGGATTTCCTACTTACGAGGCAGATGCTGTATCCACTAAGCTACCTGGACACAGTGGATATCGCAGACGCAGGAAACACCCTGATATGGTGTCATCCAGTCATAAATGAAGAAAAGCCTACTTGATCATGTTTACATTCATTAACCAATAAATTTTCAATCGAGACAAAAGTTTATAAACAGTAGGAGAAGCCAGCAACGAATATTGGAAGGACAAACCAATTTTACATTGACCACAAATTTAATGCAGGCCGGAAACCCTCGTTGAAAACATTTAAGGAAATATATTCACAGAATATATGACATCAACTGCGAATTGGCAAAGCTGAAAATGTGTACTCAGCCGGGATTCGAACACGGGTCTCCTGCTTTCTAGGCAGTTGCGCTGACCCCTACACCACTGGGGACGCAATGATCACCGCACCTGCAAGGACTACGTAAGTACGCCTCCCGTCAGACAAAAATTCCCAGCTTCACCCTGCCCACAGTACTCAAACTCGTAGTTATGAAACTAATTTCCGTAAGAGTAAGACCAAAATCATGCCCACCCCTCCCCTCTAACGAAAGGATCATTGCTCGTCACCGGAATATTATATATATATACATGAGGGGCAATGATCCTTTCGTTAGTGGGCAGGGCTGGGCAACTTTTTGGCCCTTACTGTTATGGGAATTAGTTTCAAAACTACGAGTTTGAGTACAGTGGGCAGGGTGAAGCTGGGAATTTGTGTCTGACGGGAGGCGTACTTACGTAGTCCTTGCAGGTGCGGTGATCACTGTTTCCCCAGTGGTGTAGGGGTCAGCCCAACTGCCTAGATAGCAGGAGACCCAGCTTCGAATTCAGGCTGGGTACACATTTTCAGCTCTGCCCATTCGCAGTTGATGTCATATATTCTGTGAATATGAAATAATAAAAACTGCAGGATCAGAAATGACGTCTGTTCTTTTGTAATAGATGCCACATGTATATATTTAAGGAAACATATCGCTACTCTACCAAATATTGGATAATTTACATAAAATATCATTTGGTTTGGCCAGTAAATAAATTTTATTGATATATGCAAGGATTTGCCAAGAAAGAAAACTTGATTTACGGAAATCATTTACATAAGGCTGTTCGACTATTGAAGTCGTAACTGACAAGTTTTCCTCAGCCTGAGGCAGTAAGGCCTACTAAAGAGCCAACATTTTAACACAGTATGGTAGCAACTAGTTACGCCCTTCATATCATCGCACAAGCAGGAGCTTACCCGGCCCAGACGTCCTTCTAGAACTCTCAGAACAGTATTTCGGAGAAATCAAATAAGTAGTATCGACCGCAATTGATAGTTTTATACCAAATAAATTAATAAAAGAAGCAGGTGATCTTCCTTGGTACACAGGTGCCACAGGTGGAGGAGAATGCCACTTCCAAGCCATAGAAACAAAGTGCCACGGGCTTGACTAATGGATAAAGTCTTAAAATATATGTAAATACCAAGTTTAATTGAAAATGTAATTAATAAATCAAGAGGGGTACTTTACGGACCAAACTAAAGGCTCTTACAAGTTGTGTGTGTGTGTGTGTGTGTGTGTGTGTGTGTGTGTGTGTGTGTGTGTGTGTGTGTGTGTGTATGTGTGGGTGGGTGGGTGGGTGTGTGTGTGTTGTCCTCAGGTTAAGTAGTTTGTAAGCCTACGGAGTGATAATCTTAGTAGTTAAGTCCTGTAGTTTACAAACATTTTAACGTTTGATTTTACTTTATTTCTACCTCTTAAAAACATTTTATTTAGAACACTAAGCATGAAATAAATGTATTAGGCATCCTGCGCAGATATTGATATGTCTAACGCTACTCTACTTTCATCGTTTTAAAAACAGCTA
This sequence comes from Locusta migratoria, assembly GCA_026315105.1. Lineage (NCBI taxonomy): Eukaryota > Metazoa > Arthropoda > Insecta > Orthoptera > Acrididae > Locusta > Locusta migratoria. Next base: position 270,962,563 of record CM048744.1, on the reverse strand, counting down.
CTTTCCATTTTACCGGAAGACCCCACAATGCATCTTCAATTAAGGAAAAAAGAATTAGACTCATATATTTAGAGAGTGTACTCTTAGGTCCGAAAACGATTTTGCTGCATTCAAAACAAAACTATGTCTAAAACAATGTTTCAAATACGGACTGTGTAAGCGACTGTGGCACACCGGAAGATGTCACCAACCAAACTTGGTACAAACTCATACAGGGATATACAAGTTGGAAGATTTCCAGGAAAAGTGAAGCGAAAAAATCTTCTGGCAATCTTTTCATATCAATGACTTTGCCTGTTAACTGTTTAAATATAAATTAGCGAATGCGCCGAACTTCCCGTCGACATCGTATCAATAGAAATGGTCCTTTTGCCAGTATCATTAATTATTTGTGTATATATGGTGCTTGTTCTTCCGGACCTGTCTAAAAGAACGGCACCATGACCCTTCGCAGATAATATGAATGAATCCATAACCGGAAATGTTAACCGGTGGCATTTTGAGCACGACTTTGACACTGAGAAACTATTCTATTGCAAGCTCTTTGCTTTCGTATTTTAGGATGAGGTAGAATGGATCAAAACAAGAGAAAAAGTCTATTAAAAAAAAAAAAAGACTTTGAACTGAACTTGATAAGTAGACCAGACGTGTTAACAGTATCGCAGAAGCATTCGTGCTCAGAGCTCTTAATATGTGTATTTTAGAGCAAATTTTACTGTTTGGTTCCATACTATCGCCTTCCAAAATAAGGAAAGCAAAGAGCTCAGAATAGAAAAGATTTGTTTCACAGTGTTAGACATAAAGAAGTGTCCATAAAGTCACGGGATGACATTTATGAACCTAGGTTCCTCATCATAATATTACGTACTCACTCCTCTTAAAGAGTCGTTGAATTTGGTAGCGACAATTCCCGAATACCCTTTACTACCAAATTACTTACCCGCAAATTGAGGAATGATACTCGGGATATTAGAAAACTTAAAGTAAAATAACATTTTCTGGGTTACTACTATTACCGACTTTTCTTACTGTCTGCCAAGAAACATTGGCATTTCCTATTAATACTACGGTAAGCAATGATAATCACTGTAAACAGTTTGTAGTACATAATTTTATTATTCACCCGTTGTCAGTGAACCTATGTCAACGACAATAAAGCAAAATTTATTAGGACTTGGAATGATTCTTGACTGTCTTCGTACGTATTTGTTGATGGAGCAGTCCATGGGTGTACTGCTGATTCATAGTGGCACATGGAACAAATATATTGACGAATAGCCATATCACTACAATCAGGTGCTCTGACGAAATCAGTAGTTGGTCAGAGCACCTGATGACAGCGTCTTATCGTGGAACTACTGTACCAGTTCGATACTGTCAATCAAGAGTACGAGAGTGGGTTTTCCATCTAGGTTCGGTAGAGCCATCAATTGCTAAATAGTAACCAAATAATCAAGACTACTGAATAACTTAAATGTCACTAGCAACGTTTGAAAGAAACTGGCCGGCCGCGGTGGCCGAGGAGACTGAGGCGCTCTAGTCACGGTCTGCACGGCCACTACGGTCGGGGGTTAGAATCCCCCCTCTTGCATGGATATTTGTGCCGTCCTTAGGATAAGCTAGTTGATAAGTAGTTTGTAAGTTTAGGGACTGATAACCCCGTAGTTAAGTCCCATAAGCTTTACAAACATTTGAACATTTTGAAAGAAACTGGTAACTCAGCCACATACGACAGAAACAGAGAAGACGGCGTAGCAGTCGTGTTCCGTTTTTTGATGCTGGTCATGCATTATCCTGACTCGTGTGGCCATTCTTTCATTGTTCAGACGCATTTGCATGTCCATTGTGGAGCGCCTACGTCTTCCCGATGCGACGTTAAGCTGATCCAGGCGAGCAAGAATGCAGAATTTATGTCTTAGCAGCCACATCGCTCGTAATACGACGGCAGCTATTGTGCTATGCGTCATGAGAACCAAATGTGCTGTACACAAGTTATGTGCTTTCTGACGTGAGAGATGTCATCTCATTTTAGCAGTCTATCATAACAAAACAAGCACATGAGATTATGAACTATTTGGGTGATCTTTAATGGGATCTATCATAATGAAACAACCACTTGAAATTATTAACTATTTGGAAGTAATTTATAGGGATCTATCAAAACGAAACAACCAAAAAAATGTTCAACTGTTTGTTAAACTTATGGGACTTAACTACCGGGTCATCAGTCCCTAAACTTACAAACTACTTATGAACTAGGTAATCCTAAGGACGACACAAATATCCATGCCCAAGGGGGATTCGAACCCCCGACCGAAGTGGCCGTGCAGACCGTGATTGGAGCGCCTCAGTCCCCTCAGCCACCGCGTCCGGCTCGAAACAACCATTGACAGGGACAGTCAGTGCTGTATATAGTTGGTTGTTGGAGACCCCTGTGAAGTTTACTTTGGCAAAGCTGAACCTTCTAGCAATGTAGAAGTGCAAACAACATGTTACTCAAAACTGAGCGAAGTTCAATAAATACTAAGGGCCCATCAAATTGATAGTCATATTTATTAACGTAATAAAGAATGTAATATTTATAAAACTGAATTTTGGAACTGAAAGAATGGTGAGACATCAAACATTTATGTTCCTAAGCGCCCACGGGAAGATACATTAAACCATTTTGAGCCTGTAACAAGTCACTGTGAAACTAACAACAGCTCTTAAAACCAGCGTTCGACAGAGTTTCCAGCAGTTGTCTTCTGGGTTACACAGCTCCTGTATTCTAGGGATCTTTCGGTTGTCAACTAACTCATTATACTGGAATACTTCACTATTGCAGCTGCGTGGCGAGAAATGGAAAGATTATTCACAGGGGCTACGTTTTCCTGTAGTGAGCCCTCGGTGCCTCACGGTAGCTTTCTTAACCTGGATTTCGTGGAGCTGCTGGCTGGGGAACGTGCCAACAACTCGCAGAGAAAGGATAGCTTTCAGATGGCGACGGCTTCGCTGCCAGCACTCTCAGTCCATGGCCGCATGGAATTTGCGGAGCTGTAATCCCGCTACAGTTCCATCGGCTTACACAGCCCAAGAAAACTGTTGAGTCGCATCGACCTTCCTCTACAGGATAAGGTTAACGATGTGCAGTTGCCTGACAGTCAAATTGCAGAGGAAAGCAGGCAAATATCTGTTTTTGCAACAACTCCTTTCTTAGTTTCTTCGGTTTGGACTGCACGATGACGTTGAAAAAAAAATTTCAAATGTTTGGAGAGCTTATGGGACTTAACTACGGGGTCATCAGTCCCTAAACTTACAAACTACTTATGAACTAGCTTATACTAAAAACGGCACAAACATCCATGCCCCAGAGGGTATTCGAACCCACGACGGGAAACGGCCTCACGCATCGTAGCATAGCGCCTCAATGCGGTCGGCCGCTCCGCCGCGGCTGACGTTGAAACTTAAGAACTTGCTGTAATAGAATAATGTGTAGCTAAGACGGTTCCGAGATACTAAATCCATTATGAATACTTCTTGAACACATAATTACTTTTCTGTACAAAAATACAGCACAGGGTAGGTGAGACCAGTCTGACAAGTTGTAAGTGATGAGGGTGCGAAATCTTTCACGACGGAGTGCTTGAATAAAAATTTCTCTGTTTTCATGACACGTCATCCTGCTGCTTTAGGCACGTCGCCGATACATTTGTAACCCGGCCACACGACAATGAGGCACTACAGCATTTTGTTAAGCACTTGACTGGAATACATCCTAGTAAAGGATTTAGTGGAAATAGACTTGTTATTCGCACGGAAATCAGAAGAATGACTTGGACACTCTGTGTACAGAAAGCCGACGGATAAAGATTTGTATCTCATTGCATGTAGTTTTCACCATCCCACTCATAAGAACTTTATGCTGATACAAAGAGCAAGGATTATTTCAGACAACAATCACCTCAGCTCTAAGAAAATTAACATCTGAGGAAGGCTTCAGAAAGACTGGACATTCTGTCCGTGATATTAGATCTACGCTATCAATAAAACAGAAACAACGCTTCTCCGACCAATCAAGAGGACCAGCACACTGTGAGGATTCCATGTTGGTGCAACAGTCAGTGAGATCGGTAGAGTCCTAAACAGACAAGGAATCTTACCAGTCTTTTGACCTCCCATGAAAAATAAATGATAGCACCTGTCAGAGACAACCTCGGCCCGAAACTGCAACATTCCTTGTGACTGTGACAAAAATAACGTAAGGTAGGCAGTACAAACGTTTTTTCAACGCTGCGTCATCAGCATTTAGAAAAAAAACTGCGGTATTTTATTTTTCTTACTTCAAGTAACAAGGCAGTCTAAATCGCAAGAAATTGCAATCTAGACAGCCTCGTTGAATTAATAATTACATATTAAGATCGCTGTTCCCCATAATATTCTCAAAAATATATTTTTTTTCTTTTAAATCCCCTATCTGCTCTACAGTCGAACGAATGTACAAATTTAAACTGCTGTAGTTACGTAATGGACATGAAGATAAAATTACAGATGGTGATAAAATTGGAGAATAAAACAAATATGCCGATTAAAAAAATGTAGGCAGTTCAAAATCGGTCAGGTGGCTAAAAGATATGAAAGTTGGCTCAGTCACTAGCGCTCGGAATCGGATATGGAGACACGACTGAAATAAATATAGGCGGCACTTGTTCTGCGGGTCGCGGCGGTCGCAATGAGAAAAAATAACACAACAGACACGAAGCACTGCACAACTCGGTCGACGCACTCATTAAAATCGTGGCACCGCATGGACAAAGCAGGGATGGAGGAGGTGGGGAAGCGCGGAAGGACAGTGGTATGGAGGGGGTAGATGGGGGTTGCGAGGATTCCAGGAGGAGGGGAGGGGAGGGAAAGCTAAGCTTGTGAAAGGATAAGGAGGGGGGAACTGTATCTGCAAGGGAGGGGAGAGAATTAGATATCAAGACGGAGGGCTCACCTGGTATGGAGAGGTAGTGAAAGTTGTTTTGTCGTCCTGGTCAGCCTCTGTTTCGTAATTCGCGGCCTGTCGTTCAGGAAAGGTTCTATCAGGATGAGTGGACAGCTATAACAACTATATAGATTAGTAATACAAGTTTTATTTCCTGAAGAATACAATTACTTGACTTTTATAAGGTATGTCTCTTCTCACGGCGTCGTCTTCTGTACGATGCTAGCTGCGATGAGTTCTAGTGACTGCCTGTTTCGTAGCCGAGTTCAGACAGGCTCTTCCAGATGCATGTCGGCATAGATATAGCCGCTTGTAGAGGGCGCGCTTCTAGGTTTCTCCCTCCAGGATGCGCGACGCGGGCATGTGATTGGCTGCCGGTCGTCCGCTGCCTTGTTCACGATCGTTCTTGTGCGTCTGGCGTGTAGCGCTGACTTTACGCCACAACAAAAGTTACCATAGGAAAGGATGTGGAGCATGTGCAGGTTAGTGTGTGAATGATACAGTGATTTTTTTTTCGTTCTTTTCATGTGGCTTATTGGTCTGGACGCCACTTCGGCAACTTGGGTGTCCCTAACCTACCCCAGTTACCCAACTGGAGAAAGGGAAGCTACAGCTTAACGTGTTCCGGCCGGGTTTCGAACCCGCTATCCTTCGGTTTCCGGTCGAGCGCTTTACCCCAAGACCACTGGGCCCGACGATACAGTGGTGTAGGCGTGGCATACGCTCGGGATTGGTGAGAATGGGATAAACCAGCGGGTTTTGCTAATCTATCTGGTGGATGACATTGGAGGTGGATATGCTCGAGAAACTTCAGAAGGTGAGTGAATGGGATGAGATTGTAAAGGGTCCGCGTGGGAGAGGGAAGCTGAGAGTGCGGCGCTCGAGGATTTGAATGGATTTATAGTAGGCGGGGAAGGCGGAGACCCAGGCATTGTGGAAGCTGCAAAGGACGGGACGTGTGATGGAACATAATATATAAGATAGGGGAAGGTTTAAGGCTCCACATCCAGCCGGAGAGGCTTCAGGAGGTGGAGGCGACTGATGGCTTTCTGTAGGACTGTTTGTATTTAAGAATTGAGCAGACAGGGAGGTCGAGGATGAGTCCAATGTGATTGAGGCCTGCGGTGGTTGACCACAATCTGCTGAGAAAACAAACGTTTCTGTATGAAGAAATGAGAATGCTGGCTCATGCTTCAACTGGAACTCTTCAACAGGAAGGCAGTTGAAATTTGGTTATGCGAAAATAACATTAATAGAGACTGCGGATATCCACTCAGCAATGCATGGAAGCGCACACTGGAGAAAGTGAAGGTACAGAGGATTACTTCCAGAACTTTAGAAATAGAGTGCCCTAGAAAATGTAGGTGTTTAGAGGGAGCCATCCATGTATGCTTCGTTACGTAAAGTAGCCATTGAGAAGCCGTTAGCTGTTTACGTAAGCGGAAGTCTCCTCGACAGTCAATTTTACCTTTGACGACTACTACGGAAGTTATAGTCAAAAGCTTGAGCTCTTACCCATTTCTAACGCGGCAAGAAAATCAAGAACTGTTTATGCAAGCTGTAAGTAATAAGTTTGTACGCTGATTTCTTCCCGAACGCCACACCGCGGACACAGTGTTTCGACTTGGATCTTCTTAAGAAATCATTTTATTGAAGAATTTCTAAGAATCGAGGGATAAGTTTCTATCAGCAGCTTGTTGTTATTTCAAGGCATCCATTTAAGGATATAACTATAATGTCTGGAAAATGGTAGTGGCTTAAATAAACTATACATGCATTTGCAGCGATGTGATTGTCTAACATTTCAATTACGTGTCGCGTCCGTTGTCGAGTGAAGTTTACTATTGTGAACGCAAGATCCACTTTTTCCTGACAGACTGTTCTCCGGTCTACAGATAATGGATAGTTTTTTTCTTAATCGGGCTTTTGATAGGAATGATTATGTTGACATCAGAACAGGGTTATTTTCATATGATGGACAGTGTTCGCTAACTCCTGCAAGTGCTGGCAGAAGCAGCCCCTAGCAACAAGTACAACGCATCCTGCTAGGCAGGCGTTTTAACCCCAAGCATTTCCGAGGCGGGGGTGGTAGCTGGCCCCGGATTAATCTGCACGGTGAATTAAACAAGAGGCCTGGCAGCGCCAAACAGGCTGGGTAAGGATTTCAACCGGTTCCCAACGTCTCATTTGGGTAATACCGGTCTAGTTCTCATACTCCGCCTCTGATACAGGCTACACAGCCAGTTAGAAAACTACATCACGTACTGTAAGTTCGAAAAATTCTGCTTCCTGTTGAGTCGAGGCTGACGGCTTTTGCTATTGAGAGTGGGATGAAATAATATACTATTGAAAAATATTTGAAAGAAAAAAAAAAAAAAGTCGCGAATAAGCAGCGAAAATCATCAACGGAAAATTCATGACATAAACATTGGCAACTGATGGATAAATTTGTGACGCTTCATTGGAATTTGACATTTCAGGTGGCTATGATAATAACCAGGGGGCATAAAGCGAAGATTTCATTTCGTGTACTCAACTAGACGACAACTACGCCTCACGCCGAGTGAGATGGCGGAGTGATAACACGTGGAAACGCAGAGGACGGTGGTTCAAATCCACCTCCAGTCGCCCAGATTTAAAATTTCCGTGATTTCCCTTAATGACTCGTGACAAAAGCGTGGATGGTTCCTTTGAAAGGGCACTGGCAATTTCCTTCCCCATCCTTACTCAAACAATTCGAGCATGAGCTGCGCCTCTAAAGAGCTGTATGTAGAGGGTGGGGGAAGGGGGCTAAACCCAATCTCTAATTACATCCCAATCAGGAACGTGAAGAACATACACAGATGTCAGCGTTCGAGATAATTGTATTTTTGTCACAAATAAGTCGTTGGAGTAGACGAAGAAACCCTTGACATTTATAGTACTTAAAGTCTACACCCGGGAGACGTTATCGTCTTCTAGCATGCGTGCTAATTAAGAACTTCCAGGGAAACGAAACCTTTGATTGGCCATAGTTCGTATAATTTTCGACCGATATTCTGTTTATTACGAGGTAAAATTTTATCCTTATGTAAACTTCAACACAATAAGATATTATGATTAGAAACTGGCGTGTTTGACTTGAAGCTGACGATGCTAAATAAATTCCAGTTTTGTTGGTCCTTTAAAGCTTTCAAATCAAATATCTGTAAATCTATGGGAACAAACAACGGTGTTCATCAGTCCATAGTTTTATAAGCAAACTAACTTATCCTAAGAACAACACTCACACCCATGCCCGAGGAAGGACTCGAACCTCGCAGTTCCTGACAAGGGTCATAGAATCGCTCGGCTAATCTCGCGCGGTTTCAAATCTTTCCGAATATTTTCTTGCTGATAATCTCCAGAATATGACAGAAGGAAAAGCTTATCGCTTGCCACATTATCGTTGTTCATGCTCTCAAACTTGGGCAGCTGCCATGACATTTTACTTTGTTTTGTTTTTTACTGCCAACTCTAATCCTAACACTTTTTGCAGACAATAGCTACATATATCTCTGAATGCACTTGCAACATTGTAACACTGTACGGCACATAGTCAATGATATACCGTGATAGACACTGAAGCATCTCAAAAGGTACCTTCTGCTATTCTGGGCGTACAGTTGAATCTTGAGAATCAGGCGGGACGTTTTAAGTTATTATTATCATCATTATTATTACAGACACATTTTTCAAATGTCACTACAGAATACATCGTGATACGACCCGTATTCAGGGGATATGATATCACAAATGTTAACATGAGATAAAAAAAAAGAAAACTAGATTTTGCCTCTAACAAAGCACAAATTACCCAGTAGTGAGTATGCATTCAGTGTTTGATAATGAGAGCACTCAATGACTTCCAGTAATCTTTTAATCGCAATTTAATGCCATTTCTAAGCTATCATACAGTGTATGGAGCAGTAGCCGGTAGACCACAGAAGACCTCCGATGTTGTCTAGCACAGATGGAGACGAAACGTCAGGAAGAAGTTTCAATCTGCCATGGCCTCCGAGCACGGATGTATTACCTGAAGACATTGCTAAATCTTTCCTTGATTACATGCTTGAAATCAAATATTTAGCAGATTATCTGACTTGTAAGAGTTAGTTATATACATTCGAGTTCGATTCTTTATGGAATATGGGGTTTTTGTAGAATGATCCTAGTTTTCGTATTTGTACTGCAGCATTAGCAACAACAATTTCTACAGAATGGACACTCCGCTCATACCATCGAGTTACGGGAAGGTCTGTGTGTGGCGTATCGACAGGGAGTGCAGATCGATGTAGTGGCAGGTAAGCGGATAAACGAGGCTGTCACAGCAGATTCTGTTTAGAAAACTGCTTGTTATTGGATTCCAGTTCGCCTGAAAGCCGCAACAGGTTTCCGACATTACTCCGCTACATTAGAGTTTAGTTTCGTTAACACATTATTATTGTCACCTGGTAATCAGCTCTCTCTCTCTCTCTCTCTCTCCCTCCATGTGCACCTGCACAGACACACACGCACACACACACACACACACACACACACACACACACACACACACATTATTACATTAAACAGAGATGGATTTTACTTTTGATTTAATATAACGAAATTATTTATGTAACTTTCATGAAATGCCTACTAATGAATTGGATGACCACAAAATTTTTTGAGTACAGAATGAAACTTTTCACTCTGCAGTGGAGTGTGCGCTGATATGAAGCCGGCCGCGGTGGCCGAGGTGACTAAGGCGCTCCAGTCACGGTCAGCACGGCCACTACGGTCGGGGGTTCGAATCCCCCCTCGGGCATGGATATTTGTGCCGTCCTAGTTCGTAAGTAGTTCATAAGTAGTTTGTAAGTTTAGGGACTGATGACCCCGTAGTTAAGTCCCATAAGCTTAACAAACATTTGACATTAACATTTGGCTGATATGAAACTTCCCGGCAGATTAAAATTGTGTGCCAGAACCGGGACTCGAACCTGGGATCTTTGCCTTTCGCGGGCAAGCGCTCTACCGACTGAGCTATCCCGATACTCCGCTGCAGAGTGAAAAGTTTCATTCTGGAAACTCTCTCAGACTGTGGCTAAGCTATGTCTACACCATATCGTTTCTTCCAGGGTGCTAGTCTTGCAAGTATCACAGGAGAGCTTCTGTGAAGTTTGGAAAGTAGGAGGCGAGGTACTGGCGGAAGTGAAGTTGTGAGGCGGCATCGTGAGTCGTGTCAGGATAGCTCAGTCGGTAGAGCACTTGCCCGCGAAAGGCAAAGGTCCCAGGTCCGAGTCCCGGTTCGGGAACACAATTTTAATCTGCCAGGAAGTTTCAATTTCTGTGTAGTTTGAATTTTTCGTAATTTTCGTTAACGTTTTATATTACACAACACTTACGTATGTTCATTGGCTATCTTTACACTCGAGCAGGAAAACAAGATACTAAAGTGATATAGTTTGTAGAGAAATGACACAAATATTTTTAAATAAGGACCGACCAAATACTCAGTTCCGCTTCCTGCCAGTTTCGGCCAAAATATTTATTTCGGTCGCAGCTTCAATTTCGGCCAGAAATGAGACGAATCTTCGACTTGCGCGAAACCGGCTTTCGTGAATTACGGATAAAATCTGGTGGTGTTCTGGGCGGATTCAGTCAAGAATAACGCTTTAGCTCACTTGACGGTGCACCATTTAACTAGTAAGAGTCTTTCGTTGCGTGTGAAAATTGTATTATTTTGTTACTCACAATATAACGCAATAGTACCTTATGGTGATATTCTTCTTCTCTGTTAGTAACAACTTACTGAGTATTGTACTTAATGAAACACGTTATTACATTATTATGCTGAAAATTTCTATTAATTTATGTCCTTGAAAGTGAGGGGCTTTTTTAACAACCAATAAAGCTCACAAATCAATATATCGGGCTGGTTCGCCTAATTCCGGATAGAAAGTTTAGGCAAGTAAAGCTGTACGCCTCCTACGTCATCTCGTATAGACTCCTGGTTAGGCTTACACACACTCAAGAAGGCTTAGTACAGGAAGGGGATCTTCCAAAATATGGGAAAACTAGTGATTTGTAGGAGAACGTAAATTTCCCGAAACTTTTACATAATTACGTAAGTTTCTGTTTCGAGCGAAACTACAAGAGAAGCCAAATTTTGTTCCGTTCAGACTCTATTTCAAAGCAACTCACCATGGCAAAACTATAAAATACGGGGACAGCTTTGAGACGTAGTGATTAGAAATACAAGTACGAGTAGGTGTAGACACATTTTATCGAAAAATCATGAGCTGGCTTCCAACTTAAATTACTTATTAACATAAAGCCAAACGCTACTAATCACAATAATAATTCAGTACCCATAGATTAATATTAGAAACCAGACTCAATGCAATTTTAGAACAATAATTAAATCGACAATGTGATGTTATTGAAACAATGTTAGACACTGGACAGCATAAGGAATATTTTGCCTCATGTGACTTTTCAGGCCTTCCCGGCGAATATGTTGTAGATATTCTTCCCGGGTTTTGCCGCCGGATACTACTGTGTATGCTCCACAATATTTCGTCCAAGCAACTGTCCGATATCTTCAGGTGTTGGTAGTTCCTGCTGGTCACTAATGCAAGACACGACTGACAGTAATTGCCCTGTGGCGTCGGAATTTATAAGATGAAACATACCAAACACGCACGCGCGGGCGGCTGTTTTGGATTGGTTAGCAGAGGCGCTCATGGTGCCCCCTGCTGGAAGCCGAGGAGGCGTCTTCCGCGCTACAATATTTTGCCTCTCCAGAACAATAATTAATGAATGCACAACACGATTGTATTCAAACCTTTTTGAATGCAGAAATGGCATAATAGTTTACTTGTTTCCTTACTAGTGAAAAACAGAATGAACTGCTTTAATTTAGGTTGGAACTTAATACAAAAAGCTTGAACTGATTCTGTAAAATTTGTTGAAAAACGTTAATCTGCTGTATTTATATTGAAAATTCTCTCTCTCTCTTAAATGTTCATTGTTGTCTTTAATGCCGTTCATGGTTCTTACCATGTATATTGTATCTAGTCTTCGAAAACTGTAAGAAAACGGGTTGGTTTTTATCTTGTGGAGAAACTGATCCTGAAAGTGGTGGTTGTGCTGCGAAGAAACGACGGCTGTATTGTTCACTGGAGAGCTGGTACACTGAAATCATTGATTTAGTTTCCTGCACAGAGTAATCGTAGAGATTATTTCTCCATTCATTGAATAAGTAATGTTTACTACCAATTCTGTAAATGCCTACGTAACTGTGTATGTAGCTGCTGGATGGAATTATGATCCAATTTTGAATAAGCAATGACCATGAGTTTTAGGTTAGATTTGGAGAAGGGGAAGTTCTTGTCTGTTACTTCAAATCCAATTCTGTTGAATCGAGGACGTTAATTAAATAATGCAGTTTTACTTCTGAATTGCTGATTGTTATCTTTTTTATGTATATAAATATCCAATATGGATGATTCTAACAACAAATTCGTAGCTGATAACATTACATGGCAGATTTCTCCCCTAGACCTTTTCACGGGGAGAATAGTATTTAGAGTCTCTGGTTTGATTTACATGGAAATTCTATAACTCGTTGAACTAATATTATTGTGGTGTCACTTTACCTTTTGATATGATCGTTACATAAATATTGCTATGAACAGAATGATAGTTCAAGTATTATGAATAAATTAGTTACATTAATTTCAGTATAAATAATACCGATTTTGCGGGTACAGTATATTGCAGCTGCATTATGTTGAATAGAAGAAGATAGATTTTCAATGAGGGGCCCGTTCGCTAAATGGAAGTTAATTTCATAAAGAGAAACTTGATTACCATCTTGTAAACGATAAGTGACTAAATCTCGATAAGTAATACAGTTGGTTATATATGCAAGGCAACAGCAACTTGGTAAGGAGAAACTTACTAGACACAAGTCAAATAAAGTTACTCGAGGCTGGATTCGTTAAAGACAGGAAGAGCGTAGAAATTTACCTTGCCTGATAGAGACTATTATGGAAAGCAGCGTGGCACATAACGACGCTGCGGAGCCACGCGGCATAGCGCTAGTCAACATACAGTGTGTGCCAATGGGCGAAGCACACCAAGCAACCTGTGCCAAGTCCGGTCAGTGACCACGGCGGCTCATACACAGAAATAAGGCATGCGTGAAACACAGGCAATTAAACTACCGTCTACCTCCCTCGTTACGAGCCCATTTCCGAGTGTATATATCCCCTTATTACACACTTATTCAACATCCTAACGACCAGTTGCAATTCGAAATACAGCTTGCAACGATGCATTAAACTTGAGCTTGTTTTTGTTTCGATAATATTCGTAACTGAAAACATTTGTTCACAAATTAATGTTGTTCAGAACACTGCAACGCATTTTAGGACAAGGGCATGATTCCTTGTGAATTCTTCTTGATCAACGCCTTTATAAAAAGGAATTGACATCACTATTGTAATTGTGGGAGCGGTCTGTCAAAATTCAATCGTACTGTTCTCTTATCAGTTCGATTTCGACACATGAGGGACATCCTCTGGCTGCACCAAAAAAGGCATCATAAAAACTTTCGAATGGAGGTTTAGTTATTTTATTTCTTCAAAGTTTTTATGCAATGTATATTGGTGTATTCCCTAATCTGGGCACAAGTATTCAAAGAAATCTGAGAGGGTAATTTTCAAAATTTTCCTTTCGAAGCTGACTTTTAGAAAGCAAAACCTGCAATTTGGAACTTCCAATACGATTACACATAGTACCGATTAATTTATTTTTACCGTGCAAAGATTTATTTAAGTCATGTAAATAACCCGTGATGTCTTTCTAGAAAGCGAGGTCAGCAATTCAAATGCTTGTTATCCAACGGGACAAAACTTCTGTTATCATCGGTCCCTAGACTTACAAAGACCCTAAGCTAACTTATACTAATGTCAAAACACACACACACACACACACACACACACACACACACACATATGCTCAGTGGATGACTCGAACCTTCGACTCGAGGGGCCGCACGATTCGTAATAAGTACATTTAACAAAAGGTATATTTTTGTTTTTCTTTTAGAATGAACAAGACTTACCTCTTAATGTAGTAAACAGTTCCCTTCTGTCTGGTCTTGTGTATAACGGAATGTTTATTTTCGTAGCGACGGCGCTTTGTCGGTGCTTTGATATTTACGGTAGAGTAGCGTATTAAGCATTGTGGTTTCGCATCACCCTTAAAGAAGTTTCCCATTGAGCAATAAAATGGCACGCACAAATCCGAACCTTTTGAGTTGATGATAAACTTTCGCAAGATGGATTAACAGTGTTCTCTTTCATAAGATTCAGAACGGGTATTTCAACGTAACTAAGAAGACACGACAGCGAGTGCTGTCTCTGCCACATACGTGCTGGTACACGGCGAGGGAAGAGTGGTGGGTGGGAAAGCACCGGGGCCGCACCTGGCGTGGCACCTGGGCGCGCAAGGTACCGAGTGCTCGAGTTGGACGGGCCTGGGTTAATACATAAATGTTCAAATGTTTGTAAATCTATAGAACTCAACTGCTTGGTTATTAGCTCGTAGCTTACAAACTACTTAAACTAGGGCACAGACAAATATATACAGACGGGAAACCTCCTTAAGGGCCCGGTGCTACGCTCCGAGGCGCGGGGAGGGAGGGTTTCCAGCAGTTCCGTAAGATGTCCCATGATGGCGCTGCTGTCAGAAGCAGCTCTTTAAACTGGCCAGAGCAGGCGGCAGGTAGCGGCTGCCCCCACCACCACCTCCCCTCAAACGCCAGCAAGCTGGACACAGCCGTGGCTTCGTGGCAGGCGGCACAAGCTTTCCCCTCAGCGTCCCCTCCACGCTACCCTCTGACGTGCGAGAGGCACCCTAAGCACGCGAACTGCCTGACACCTGCTAGCATCTTACGGAACTACGAGGGAGTGTAGGACAGTGGTTTAGGGTGGGCTGCTTCTCTGTATATGTTACTCTGTGACTGGGGTAAACTAAGGAAAACACAAACACCCATGCCCCAAGGGGGGGGGGGGGGGGGCGGGCTCGAACCGCCGACGGCGAACGGTCGCTCGCACCGCAACACGGCACCCCAATGCGCATGGCTAATACGCCGCGGTACTTAATGCATACATGTAGGGAAATGAGCTTCAACACGAACAGATTACATGAAAGCATCTCAGGAGCCATATCTCGAAACTTTTTCATCGCTCACAATGTGCAGGAGTCTATGTTCAAAACGACTTGACAGTTGCAGCCCTCTAGCCCCAATCCTAGTAGACAACTGATGCCTCCCAACTCTCCACCCTACCCCCCCCCCAAAAAAAAGAATAAATTATATACGCCTCTGTAGTGTAAAAGGTCAATGCAGTATAGAAATGACGTAAACGTGCTGCGAAAGAAAATGTGGAAGAAAAAAAATAATAAGAGGAATGCTGAGACGATGGTGGTTTGCCTGTTGCTGAGGGCGAGGGGCTGGCGGCGAAGGCCGGCGATCGAAGCGAAAATGTTCAAATGTTCAAATCTTTGTTAAGCTTAAGGGACTTAACTACGGGGTCATCAGTCCCCAAACTTACAAACTACTTATCTAGTACCTTATACTAAGGACGGCACAAATATCCATGCCCGAGTGGGGATTCGAAACCCCGACCGTAGTGGCCGTGCAGACCGTGACTGAAGCGCCTCAGTCCCCTCGGCCACCGCGGCCGGCCGATCGAAGCGCCGCGCTGCGCTGTGGTGTGGTGTGGTGTTCCGTGGCGTGCTGTGGTGTGGTGTGGAGACCGCTGCGCCTGGCTTCGCGGCCGCCACGCAGCCCAGATGGAGCGGCCCGAGGTGGCGGAGTCGACTGCCCAACACACGGGCACACTCATCACCCCCTGCAGAAGAAAGCATGCGCACGACGTCACAACATGGCGGCGGTGAGAGGCCTAGAGTCCTAAACATTAGCAGTGCACGCTGTTTATAGTGCATTCTTTCGTTCAGGAGTGTATTTATTACGTAAATTGGTGTTGTGTACGGTGTGATCGTTACGCTGGACGATTTGCGTGTGTGAGAACAACGTGTGATCTCATTTTTACTGACAAAATGCCGTTTCGCTGTTTTGTGCCGAAATGTAGAGGAAATTACGATTGTGGCCCACATTGCCGTCTTTAAACGCCCGGAGAAGAAGAAATGGATATCAAGAATTCCCAGGATAACTTGTCTCCTTCTTCAAGTTAATGAGTAAGTTGTCGTTTTTGTTTAACCTTATAATAGAGTTGCAAGTCATGACTGTTTACCCTTGGATATTGCGATTCATTTTATTTACGTAACCACCCCCAACAGCTCATTCTTAAAGACGGTAACTTGTGGGCCACAGTCGTAATTTCCTCTACATTTCGGCACAGAACAGCAAAACAGCATTTTGTCAGTAAAAAAGAGATCACACGTTGTTCTCACACGCACAAATCGTCCAGCGTAGCGATCACACCTTACACAACACCAATGACGTAATAAATACACTCCTGAACGAAAGAATGCACTATTAACTGCGTTCACTCCTAATGTTTACAATCTTTCAGAGGACTCTAAGCCTCTCACCGCCGCCATGTTGTGACGTCGTAGGCAGGCTTTCTTCTATGCGGGGTGCTGGCACACTGCGCGCGCCGGCGAATCTCCCCGACCACCTGTCCTCCGTATTTCAGCAACCCACACGTGCTTATATCAGACATCAAACAGTATTATTCAGGTGAACTCGAACTCGGCGATAAAACATATCAAGTTGTTCAGCAGTTTTTTGTTGTGACACACAAAAGCACCTTGCGATCTAAACAGTACGCTACCGGAAATAAAGATTAGCACACCTGTCAAGACGAAGTCGATTTTGATCCGATGTCGGCAGATGCCACCTGGGAGATAGTACGAGGGTCATTCATTAAGTAAAGAGACAAATTGGCCTGGAAGAAAAAAACTGTTGGTAGGGCAAGTTTTGTACTTAGGCCTTTAAGTTAGCATCATTGGGACGAGAACAAATCAGCTGATGTATAATGTAAAATATGTTTGTAAAGTTTATGGGACTTAACTGCGGGGTCATCAGTCCCTAAACTTACAAACTACTTATGAACTAGCTTATACTAAAGACGGCACAAACATCCTTACCTGAGGGGGGATTCGAATCCCCGACGGGGAACGGCTTCGCGCATCGTAGCATAGGGCCTCAATGCACTCGGCCGATCCGCCGTGGCAAAATGGAGAGTCCGCTTGAAAGTTCGCTTGAATGTTCTGTTATTCTTTTTTACTTGTGGAAGGTGAGAAACCAGTGAATATGTACTGTACTATGTCTAAAGTTTACGGTGAAGGTTGCATGAATCGTGAAAAGTTTTCACAAGTGATTAGAGCAATTCAAAGTGATCGCGACTCAAGATTGTTCGAACACCGTTTCGGCCGACCAGTTGTAATTTTAACTCACTCACTTGAAAGTCGAAATGAGAACATTCCTACAGACCGCCCTGTGACTGTGGGAACGATAGTTGATAAGGGTCAAGTTACTACTGGTGCAATTCATAAAATTATCTATAACAAGCTGAAGTGCCTCAGAACATATACAACATGGGTGCCAACACAAGGAAACAAGATTGACGGTATTCAGAGCTAAAGGAAACTGATGACAGAAAGATCAGCATCAGAAAGTCAAAGCATGGAGTAGAACCACGCCAACTCACCTGTCAAGAAAAAATTCAAAACCCAAACATCAGCACGAAATGTTGACGGTGTTTTGGGACGCTGAAGGTCCAGTTTTTTCGTGATTATCTCAAAGAACAGCGTAGAATGAAGAGCTAATTCTACTCGGAGTTCCTTCTAAACGAGGTGAAGACAGGCATGTGACAGAAATGTAGTGGATCTCACAGGAGAGGCGTTATTTTCCAGCAAGGCAACCCACATCCTCATATAGCTCAGTTAATCCGTGAAACCATTGACAAAATGGGCTGGGAAGTACTGGCTCTATGTTCTGATTTAGAAATTGGAGATTTACATTTCTTTGGAGCACTGAAGGAAGCTTTAAGTCCCAAGAGGTTCTAGGACAACGAGGACGTAAAAACGTTTGACGGAAATTGATTCAAACATCAAGATAAAAAAGTTCTTTGCAGCCGGAATTAAAAAGCTTGTAGTCCGTTGGAATGAAAGCATAAATTTTCTAGGGGTGTTTGTTGACAATTAGAAAGAGCATTTTTCTGTAAAAATAAATGCTTTTTTTCTCCAGACCAATTTGTCTCTTTATGAATGGCCCTCGTACTGATAATCGTTTCGACGTCGTCCGCCATCAGAGAGCGTAGTGTCGCAGCTTCCAGGACGCCATCTATGTGTACCCTTTGATGAAGAATGTTTAAATCCATAAGGCTCAATTTCCTCTTCTGTCCATCTCCATCATCCCTTCTGTGATAAAGTACGAATATCTACTAGCTTTCATGGCGATACGTCAAACAGTATCGAAATTTATTGCAAGATATCCTTGATATGGACTACATGCTGTGAAATTTATCCATTTGAACCATTCTTATAATCAGCTATGTTCGAGAATGCATTCAAAACAATTTTTGCGGTTTGTCAGAATTTGTAATGACAGTATGCGATTTTTTTTCTTTAAGACTGTTACAGTACCAAATGAACGAATCAAGAAAATTATTATGCATATCCATCGTTTGAATCGTAAGTCCATACAAAAATCCCGTGGAAAAAAGGCTCTTCAGTTTTCCCGAATTTGTCAATTTTCTGGGAAAGTTTTTACAACTTGTTTTTCCATACAAACATTGTTCTGACAACTACAACCGAAGCAAAATTTTGTCAAGGCATTCTCTCTCTCTCTTTCTCTCTCTCTCTGCCTGTCTCTCTCTCTCTCTCTCTCTCTCTCTCTCTCTCTCTCTCTCTCTCTCTCTCTCCCCTATGTATTTACCTTTTGCGCCCCCCCCTCCCCCGTACTTCGAAAAAGAATCCTAACTCTGCAACAACCGTAAGAGACAGCTAATGGCCCCCTATCCTAATATCCATTCTTCCATATATCACTCCATTATCATCAATTCCTCCTCTCCCAAAATCTTTCCCTTTCTTTTGTCACCAGAGGTTTTTATTCATATTTTCTTCGTTCCTGACAAACAATGACACTGTCATTTCAGTCTTCTCTTTATTTAATCTTGTTGTACGAGATTATAATAAACATGGTTTCAGATGTGCAAAATTACGTATATTCATCGTAAATACCATTTGTTATTTTAATATTAGGTTTTATAATTATTATTGTTCTTATTATTATTGTTATTACTGTCAATTGTTGTAATGTTTTCCGGGTGTTTTTTTCCTTGTCATGTGAAAGACAGGACCTTAATCTGGTCAGGCTGGATAAGCAAATAAATAAATAAAATAAAAAATAGTGGCAGGTATATGGTAAAGTGGGGTGACATGGTGTCAAGTCTCCCCTTAAAGTCCTGATATTAATTAAGGTGATTTTTATTTATCTACATTGCTCAAAACCATTAGGAAATCAGGTGAGATATGCAATATAGATATGTTAATTTATTTTTTCAGGTATTGGTAGCAAATGTAATTTGTGTGTCATACAGTGGGATATTTCGCTGTCTCAGTTCTTTACGTAAGGTTTACATGGAGTTTACTTAGAGCGAGGCACCATGCCACCATAATTCTAAAATAAATAATCATTCTCTTTGCCCTCTAATACGGTGTGTGATCACCTCGGACGGCGGATACAATTGCACACTTGCGTGGCATGGACGGCATAACGTCATCAGTAAGCTCTTGTGGGATATTTGATCATTCTTCCATGAGTGCAATATTCAGCTTTGAAACCGGTGTGGAAGTTGCTGGTCTGGGTGCAATCGTCTGCCAAGTTCATCCAAGATATACTCAAATGTTCAAATGTTTGTTAAGCTTATGGGACTTAACTACGGGGTTATCAGTCCCTAAACTTACAAACTACTTATGAACTAATCGCTGTTGTATCTTCCGGGTTATGTGGTCGTGGTCGAAGAAACATATCTGCTCCTGATATGAAACGTCAGGAGCAGATATGTTTCTTCGACCACGACCACATAACCCGGAAGATACAACAGCGATTATTTCAGCCGGTCGTGAAAGCCTTCACTGCATACTTATGAACTACTTACGAACTAGGACGGCACAAATATCCATGCCCGAGGGGGGATTCGAACCCCCGACCGTAGTGGCCGTGCTGACCGTGACTGGAGCGCCTCAGTCACCTCGGCCACCGCGGCCGGCCGAGATATACTCAATCAGGTTTAAGCCCAGTGAACAAGCTGGCCACTCCATTCGTTCAGTTCCCTCAGCTTCAAGCATGTTGTCCACCAGTGTAGCTATGTGGGGACGAGCGTTATCTTCCACCAGAAGGAACCCATCTCCGATCGCACGAGCGCACGGTTCAACAGAAGTCGAAGAATTTCGTCGCTATACCTCTAAGCAGTCAAAGCGCCATTCTGAACGATATGTCCGTGTTGTTGTTGTTGTGGTCTTCGGTCCGCAGACTGGTTTGATCCAGTTCTATACGCTACCCTCTTGTGTGCAAGTCTCTCCATCTGATAGTAACTTCGGCAACCCACTTCCTTTTGAATCTGCTCACTGTATTCGTCCGTCGGTCTGGCTCTACGATTTTTACCCCACACACTTCCCTCTACTGCTAAGTTGACGATTTCTTGATGTCTCAGAATGTGTCCCACCAACCTGTCCCTTCTCTTAGGATATGCCAGAAACTCCTTTCCTTAGCAATTCTGTTGTATTTAAAAAGGTTCTATCATCTTTATTGTCTGAACTTATCGTCCAAGTTTCACTCCCATACAATGCTAAAATCCAGACAAATGCTTTCAGAAAGGACTTCCTAACATTTAAACTAATATTGGATGTCAATAAATATGCTTCTACAGAAACGCTTTTCTTCCCATAGCGATTCTGTATTTTATATCTTCTTTACTTCTGAGGGCAGAAGTTATCTTGCTATCGAAATAACAAAACTCATCTACTACTTTCATTGTCTCATTACCTAATTCCTTCAGCATCACCTGGCTTTCTGACGCTACATTCCACTATCCTTGTTTTACTCTAGTTGGTACTATCTTGTACCCTCTTTTCAAGATACAGTGCATTCCATTAAACTGTTCTTCCAGATCCTTTGTGGTCTATGACAAAATTACTGCAAAGTTTTATTTTTTCTCCCTGCCCTCTCCAAATTTCACCTTGCATTCCTTCACAGCTTGCTCTATGTACAGGTTGAACAACATTGGGGAAAGACTACAACCCTGTCTTACTTCCTTCCCAACCTCTGCGTCCCTTTCATGCCCTTCGACTCTAATAACCGATAACTGGTTTTTGTACAGGTTGAATATAACTCTTCTTGTCCACGAGCCACTCGTGCTTAGCCAGTCTGCACTTCCTGTCATTTTTATTTTTCAGACGTTTGTACTTCCTTTTGCCTGCTTCACTTAATGCATTTTTATGTTTTCTTCTCTCACCAATTAAGTTCAGTATATCATGTGTTATTCAGGGATTTCTATTAGGCCTTGTCCATTTGCCTATATGATCCTCTGCTGCTTTCACTACTCTATCTCTTAAGAGCTTCCCATTCTTCTTCTACTGTATTATTTTCCCCCGTTTCAGTCAATCCTTGCCTAATGCTCCCTCTGAAATCCTTAACCACCTCCGGTTCCTTTAGTTTGTGAAAGTTACATCTCCCAACTTTTCTATCTTTCTGTAGTCTCTTAAGTTGTAGACATGTCCGTACGTGTACCAATACTGACTCCTGTCCACCCCATTCGTCCATCATCATGATATGGTGATGTTTGCTGCATATAAGCAGGATTGTACTGATGTGCACGTTCTCTCCAGGTGAGGGAACGACAATCTTGACTCATCTGTGAACATACCTGGCGCCATACGTTACAGCTCCAATTCTGATACTCCTCCGTCTAAGTCTGCGGTATAAACGGTGTCGTGGTTTCAATGGGACACACGTCGCAATTCATCCGTGTATAGAAGCCACGTTACAGAAGGCGATTTCGGACTGTTTGTGTTGATATTGCGCGTCCTGTAGCTGTGTGGAGGGTGCGTTGCAGCAGAGTTGCATTCAGCCTCCTGTCTCGACGGGCTGTTAACCATAGTTAACGGTCATCTCTTGCTGATGTAATCCGTGGACGACCTTGGCTGTTTTAACCCGCGAGAACTCGCGCCTTTAAAAGTTAAGGGATCGATTGCGTGTATAACATTTTTTCTGACCGTCAAAGAACAGTTTGTAATGTACTTAATATGTCAAAGTAAATATTTATAGTTGCGTTTATAACAAAACATACATATCTGACTATTTAAAATTGGTAAAAATACCGATTGTTTTAAAATCACTGTGAGCAAAATGCTCACGCGCGAGTCCTCGCGGGTTAACGCTTCCTGTTGTCTGAAATCACGTCCAGGTCCTGGAAATTACGCTTTGAGAAATTTCAATAGTTACAGCCACTTCGGTATCAGCCCCACGTCCAGCCTTTCTACGGATCTCCATACCGTAGTAAGTCACTTTTCTGGTGCACTACCTGCTCACCACGCTATCTGAACTAAAATGCTTGTGTAATTCGTTTGTTAAACAAAACACCAACCCTTCTGCAGCAACCTCCGCAGAACCGACAGATTTCGAACGATTTTATTTCACAGATGACAATACTTCAGAACCAAGATATCCCAACTGATTCCCTAATTGTCTTCACGAATGTATTTTACTCCCGTATGACACCCCAGTGTTCCAGTTGATGACGTTGAGACACAAGTGATACTTCTTCGTTGGTGCGGTTCTAAACCGAAATCTTGGTCTCGAGAACGGCTGAATCCTCCTCCCGGAATAATACATTAGTCTACGCCACGGGCTAACGGTGTTGCGCGTTATTAATGAAACATTATTAATAAAACACCAAGCCCTCTGCAGCAACCTCCGTAGAACCGACAGAAAGACTTCGAACGTTTTTATTTCACAGATGACAATACTTCAGAACCAAGATATCCCAACTGATTCCCTAATTGTCTTCACGAATGTATTTTACTCCAGTATGACACCCCAGTGTTCCAGTTGGTAGCGTTGAGACACAAGTGATAGCTCTTCGTTGGTGCGGTTCTAAACCGAAATCTTGGTCTCGAGAACGGCTGAATCTTCCTGCCAGAATAATACATTAGTCTGCGCCACGGGCTAACGGTGTCGCGCGTTATTAATTAAACATTATTAATAAAACACCAACACCTCTGTAGCAACCTCCGTAGAACCAACAGAAAGACTTCGAAATATTTTATTTCACAGATGACAATACTTCAGAACCAACATATCCGAACTGATTCCCTAACTGTCTTGACGAATGTATTTTACTCCAGTGTGGCACCCCAGTGTTCCAGTTGATAGCGTTGAGACACAGTGATAGTTCTTCGTTGATGCGGTTCTAAACCGAACATCTTGGTCTCGAGACCGGCTGACCCCTCATGCCGGAATAATACATTAGTCTACGCCACGGACTAACGGTGTCGCGTGTTATTAATGAAACAATATTAATAAAACACCAACCCCTCTGCAGCAACCTTCGTAGAACCGACAGAAAGACTTCGAACGATGTCATTTCACAGATGACAATACTTCAGAACCAAGATATCCCAACTGATTCCCTAATTGTCTTCACGAATGTATTTTACTCCAGTATGACACCCCATTGTTCCAGTTGATGACGTTGAGACACAAGTGATAGTTCGTCGGTGCGGTTTTAAACCGAACATCTTGGTCTCGAGAACGATTGAACCCTCCTACCAGAATAATACATTAGTCTACGCACGGGCTAATGGTGTTGTGCGTTATTAATGAAACATTATTAATAAAACACCAACCCCTCTGCAGCAACCTCCGTAGAACCGACAGAAATACTTCGAACGATTTTATTTCACAGATGACAATACTTCAGAACCAAGATATCCGAACTGATTCCCTAATTGTCTTCACGAATGTATTTTACTCTATTACGCCACCCCAGTGTTCTAGTTGGTAGTGTTGAGACACAGTGATAGTTCTTCTTCGGTGCGATTCTAAACCGAATATCTTGGTATCTTGGTGTCGAGAACGGCTTACGCCTCCTGCCAGGATAATACATTAGCCCACGCCACCGGCTAACGGTGTCGCTTGTTATTAATGCCTTCGCCTGCGGCCAGATGGCAGGCGGAGACGACAACAGCGCCACGCAGAAGCAAGCGGCGGACACCGTACATCGCACCCCACCCCACCCCACCCCGCCCACACCGGCCGGCATCGCGGTCTAAGTTTGTTTCGCCGCTGCCGATTATAGCCGGAAGGCTATTTATTCCGGCGGCGTCCACAAAATTTTCGGAGGCGCCTCCAGAACTTATTTTGGCCGCGGCGCCGGCGGCTTTGTCGATAGCTGCGCGGGCGCAACCCGATGCCCTGGGGCGAGTACAGTACACACGGCGCGCGCCGCAGGAGCCTCTCAGGCGAGCAGTGAGGCTCTGCTTACAGCGGCATGACCGAGGCGTAAACACCGGTTGCTGGCGCGCTCCCCTAGCGGCTCGCAGTGTATCACCTGCCACCATCGCTGTCAGGGGGCCGAAAATAATTTCATAGCTATCCTCTTCCCCTTCAAGAGCGCCAGTAGATTAACTTCGCCAGTAGCTGCTAGCTGCAATCATTCTTCACAAACTGCAGGTGGCTTGTAACGGAGCCGTAACCTGCCTATCTAACCCATGTTAAATTAGGCAAGTATTTGACCCGTTTCTGAAAAAAAAATGAAAAAAAATTGATGCAGGACCGTAATGTTTTTACTAATATTACATGATGCTAATAGAGTCAACTGTACTAAAAATCTATATACTTTATAGGTTTTATGATATTCCTTTTTTAATTTATTAACCAAAAATATTAATTTTTTCTGTAGAAAATGTTTTTTTTGAAAAATTCCTAATGGGGGAATATTAATGAATGTATTATCAGATGTGGCTTTTTATGTTATGCAGAGTTTCTGAAAATTTCGTCAGCTTCTTTTTCACCTACCTGGATGTTTGTCTTGCCAACAGCCGTGCCGCAGTGGATACACCGGTTCCATTTAGATCATCGAAGTTAAGCACTGTTGGGCTTGGGTCGAGTTGGGTGGGTAACTGTCGGGGTCTGTCGAGTGCTGTTGGCAAGCGGGGTGCACTCAGCCCTTGTGGGGCCACCTGAGGAGCTACTTAATGGAGCTGGAGAAGTAGCTGCTCCGGTCACGAAAACTGACATAACGACCACGTCCCCCTCCATACCGCATCTGTTGATGCTCTCGGGCGGAGGATGACACGGCGGCCGGTCAGTACCCAGTGGGTCTCTCGATGCCTGTCGGATGGAGTTTAGTTATTTATTATTTTTTTATTTATTTTGTTTTTGTTTGTCTTGCTTTCATGACCATATTACATGCAGCCCAGTGATCATATTTTCACCAGGATTAATTCCCCGCTTTTCCAGTACCTAACACTTTCCAGTATTAACACAATTGAATCTAATAACACCATCATGAACTCCTAGTTTCATTGTATGTATGACTGCAAATACAATTTCAGGAAGGCGGTTCCAAATTATGCTGTTGAAACATTCATTTGGGTTGTGTCTGCCCATGCAGACATTTCCTTAGAAGGTCAGGACGAACCAAGTCTGTGAAAATAGATTTACTTGCTGTAAGAACAGCAGCAGGAAGAGAACGCTGGTGAGAATAAGTTTCTCCAGTTGTCTGAACCTTATTGTATTCGCACCACGAATTTTCTCCTGATAGACACGATGCATAACTTATGGAAGAATATGGGCCAAACATCTCTCTTCATTGCCTGCAACACAATCGGGAGTAAAAAAAAATCGCTAACGTGCAATGTAGGGGATATAAAGATCTAAAATATATGCAGAAAAGTGGGTGACAGAAATGTGGCATGACACATAAACACTCGTGGTTGGAAAATAGTCTGTAAATGATTAAAAAAAAATCAGAGTACTTAAAGAAATCCTTAATCTATCGAAATGTGATGAAAATCGAAAATCATTTTTTTTTTTCGAGCTGAACCACGGTGTGGTCCCCTTAAATCATTGGTGGAATATTTTACGAAGAGGTGTCTCACTTTCATTTTGACTTTTAATAGTAAATCTATATTAATAATCTGTATGGTAACATGTCTACAACAATGTTTGGGTTCGGGATAAAAGAGGTCCAATGTATTGTAAATGCAATGTACACACGCAGTCCAACATTCCCTTTTAAGGTTATGGACAATTTATTCTTATTACTGTTCATGAGTTTATTTCAGTAATGGACTTAGAAGCAGCGAATTATTTGTGATTTTTGTTTCCCGAGTTGAATATGGTTATTATTTGTACTATTGTTATAGAGTTCGCGAACATTCGTAACTGCAGAAGAGCGTGCGCTGAGGTATTTCACAGTACCGGACAATAATGAAAACTGCAATTGATATACAACGCACGATTCGTTAATCCTTATCATATTTCGCTCAAAAAATGAACCTCGATATTATTCACCTACTGAAAGATTCACAGTGAATTTTCTCGCTTTCTATTTGTCAGAAAAACTCGTTTCCATGGATGTTTTTCAGTACTACATCAAATCTGAAAGAAATCCGACTGAATTATGGTCTTCGTGCAAATAAAAATATTTGCTCGCCGAAAACTGGACTTTCAACCAGAATTATTAGTGTAATGCATGGAATCGTAACAGTCGTCACCTGACCTCTTTTAGGTGTCTGGCGGTAGAAAACTGCAGACTACGCAAGAGGTGTTGGCGGCAATCCAAAAGAATTGTGGCCGTCATCCAAATGTCCTGATGGAAGTACACTTTTCATCTCTCAGCACCGCTGTGCGATGAACTCCAGTACCTGACGGCAGTGTACATTATTGCTGCAAAGTTGGCACGTAAAATTTGGCCATGCTACGAATTACAAATTTGAAAAAGTACTGCGGTAATTCTGGCAAACAGTACCATTCCGCTTCCTTAACTGAAAGTATTGAATAAAAGGACAGTCGTGTTAATTAATTTTTAAGAAAACATTAAATATTTTGTACTATCAACAGGTTAAATGCCCACATTATTCTTGATTTCAATGCAGTAACTAATAAACCTCGTCTAATCAGTTTTGCATATGTTAATTCCAAGGATGTTTTCTTTCTAGCGCTACTTGATGGGAGCATTACACAAAGTTTGAAATATCTCTATTTCGAGTACGGTACCACGTCGTACCACACTTATCTATTTACTTTTTAACAGTCTACAACTACTTTTCCACTTTCGCAAATTTTTTTTAGATTTCTAGTACGTTACGTATCTTTTCACTCTCGCATTAAGATTCATTTGTAGGTCATTTGTTAATTCTTCATATATTTGTGGAAATTTTTTGGCTCGTACGTTAAAACAAAGGCAGTCTTCGTGTTATTGTTTCTAGAATTTGTCAAATTGCTTATGAATAACGAAACTTCCTGGCAGATTAAAATTGTGTGCGGGAACCGGAACTCGAGCTTGGGACCTTTGCCTTTCGCGGGCAAGCTCACTACCGACTGTGCTATCCCGACACGACTCACGATGCCGCCTCACAACTTTACTTCCGCCAGTACCTCGCCTCCTACTTTCCAAACTTCACAGAAGCTCTCCCGCGAAACATGCAAGACTAGCACTCCTGGAAGAAAGGATATGTTGGAGACATGGCGCCGGCCGCGGTGGCCGAAGTGACTGAGGCGCTCCAGTCACGGTCAGCACGGCCACTACGGTCGGGGGTTCGAATCCCCCCTCGGGCATGGATATTTGTGCCGTCCTAGTTCGTAAGAAGTTCATAAGTAGTTTGTATGTTTAGGGACTGATAACCCCGTAGTTAAGTCCCATAAGCTTTACAAACATTTGAACATTTGGAGACATGGCTTAGCCACAGCCTGAGGTATGTTTCCAGAATGAAATTTCATCAGCACACACTCCGCTGCAGAGTGGAAGTTTCATTCTGCTTATGAATAGTTACGATGGTTAGTAGCAAAAACCCATATGTTCGCGCAGAATTATCTCCAACGAACCACACAGAGTTGAAATATCAATTGAATGGCAACATTGATACTTGCAGGCAAGGGCACTTACAATACGGTTATACAAGACAGTGCATTTCAGTAGCGATAGTGCTGTGGAACTCATAACGTGTTTTTGATCTAACAATATACTTTAATGTTACATCAGTTAGGATAATTATGTAGTAATTTCTTTCACGTCGTTACCTTGTATTTACTAGCCCTACATTAATCCACAGTGGTCTCTCTGAGTTTTTGACTTCTTTCAAAACAGAATAATCTCTGGCCTTGTGAGAAAAATTGTTCTATATCCAGATTACATTGAGAAAATGAGGTACACACTGATTCGGTGTGGTCGAGGCTCCGCTACAGACTTTTCGGCAGCCTATAAACAAGGTTTCCACTGCATTCAGAAGAAGGATAATCATTTATATTCCCACAAATGGTGCCATAAGAATTTAAGGATCCTGCTAAAAATTACTGTACTACATTTTGTGATACTATATTCAGTAAAATCATACATGGTACGGTTGTTTATCTGGAATTTGTAAAGACGACAATTCAAAATGTTCTATACTGGTTAGTTTCAAAATACCAGCTTGTGTTGATACGTCCTCTGAGTGTGGTAAAGCCTGGGATACTAGAATAATATGTCTTTGTTCAGTACATACAAAACTCACAGTCCCTTGTTCTATAAATGGGTGTTGTGGCATCTCTCACTAACGAATACAATTTCAGTAAGACCTTTATATATTGCAAGGACGTCCTTGACGACAGTCCAGATC
The DNA here is from genome assembly GCA_026315105.1 of Locusta migratoria. Classification (NCBI taxonomy): domain Eukaryota; kingdom Metazoa; phylum Arthropoda; class Insecta; order Orthoptera; family Acrididae; genus Locusta; species Locusta migratoria. Next base: position 270,933,672 of record CM048744.1, on the reverse strand, counting down.
ATTGTTACAAGACACGTATTACCCGCAGGAGTGAACGGTCCGTAACGTGAACACACTATTTAAGCATCTGTGATTACATCTTTCTTTTGTACCTAATTTCACAGTTCTACATCATCTTGGACATACAGGGTGTTTCACTAAGTGTGTTTGCCTCTGTAACTTATAAAATAATAGGTGACTGGAAATTTTAATGCGGTAGGTCAACACAAGAAATGTTACAATTTCTGCGGAGCTATGAACATAGTTTATTGTATCATTTTCCAAAGAGTTACAGCACAAAGATATGATTTTTTTAAATGGAACAATAGTTTTTTTCTATCGTGCATTGGATTCGTTGAAACCAGCTGGGTCCAAATCAATTTAAACTACATTCCTATCACTGTTAGTTTGGGAGCTACAACCCTTCAAAATTTAGGGGGCGGAGGCTACGACAGCGTAGCTGACTGGCTGGTGGTCATGAGACAGTGGGCTGTGCCCCAGGGGATAGCCACTCGGCCAGTCAGCTACGCTATCGCAGCCACCGCCCCCGGAACTTTGGAGGGTTGTAGCTCCCAAACTGACAGTGATAGGAATGCAGTTTAAATTAATTTGGACGCAGCTGGTTTCAACTAATCCAATACACACTAGAAAAAACTATTGTTCCATTTAAAAAACTATATATTTGTGGTGTAAATCTTTGGAAAATGATACAATAAACTATGTTCATAGCTCAGCAGAAAGTGTAACATTTCTTATGTTGACCTACCGCATTAAAATTTCCCGTCACCTATTATTTTATAAGTTACAGAGGCAAACACACTTAGTGAAACACCCTGTATATGTAGACCAGTATTCCCGAAGCAACATAAGACGTATTGGACAAAATGTTAATCACGCTGTGCAGTTCTTACGAAAGATTTGTGTGGTACCGCAAAATTCACAGGGCACATTTAGCAGATGTGCTAACGAAGGAAAGATCGTATGAAATGTGTGAATTTACGTATATTAGCCAAACGACATGGATTTTTTGTTAAAACCTCGTTCACTGTGTCCTGTTTAAAATGGTCTCTCCATGTAGTGTATGTAGAGAAAGGCGAACACATCTTTTCCATCCCAGGACCAAAGTGTTTTCTCTTTCAAATGCTATCTACATCGCCGTATTACAGTGTAGCTCGATCTTTTCCACAATTGTACCTGCAGCTATCTCCAAGGCACACTGGGTTCAGTAAGACACCACCTCTTGCTTCGTCTCCTTCAGCTGTTGGTAAGAACGAGAAAACTCCTCTTCCATTATCGTAACTGGATGTGGTATGGGGTTATCAGTCCGCTCTCCAGATCATATTTGTGATTCTTGAGTTGGAACCGCTATTACTGATTTTAATAGCTTCTCAGTTGGACTCATCAGGCTGTTCTCTACGAAAGAAAGATCGGTGGTAGCACCGGGAATCGAACCCGGGAGATCCGCAGGGTAGTCAGTACGATAAATATTACGTAGTTTTCTTGCGTTAGTCAGCAGTGACAGTTCCCTTAGTAGACAGAAACAGGACTCCTTCTACATCTGAAACCAAACTATCCAGGAAATTGTCAACATTATAGTACAAGGAACTACTGTATTGAAACCTGGTACCTAATCGTCAATGCAGTACTTAGAAATATGGAGAAGTACTGAGATCGTCGCCTCCAAGGCACGAACTCTCACCGACAGCATTCCTTCAAGAACTACCACGACGAAGGAATAACTTTCCTTCTGATCGTGAACTTTCCCGACTACTCATTCTGACCTGTTTGAGAAACTTCTATTCTAAAATACTGTCCGCCTCCGTAGCTCAGCGGTAGCGTCGCTGACTACCACGCAGGAGGCCCGTTTCGATTCCCGGTAGGGGACTGGATGTTGCGTGTTGTCCTAATCATCATCATCATCATCATCATCATCATCATTGGCACGTAAGTCGCCCACGTGGCGTCAACTAAAAAGACTTAGACTACGGCGGCCGAACAATTCCGCAAGCGATCTCCCATCCAAGAAAGCCATAGGGTAAGGTGGTACAAATTCGATATAGGTACAATTCCGATCAACATAATTTGTCAGTCTCGTAGTGTTGGTAGCACAGTCCTTTGTGTGGCGTTGTAGTGTAGCAGGTTTCTACAGCTCCTCCGGTCTTTTCCAAAAATACACCACTTTGCGCTACGGTGATATAAATTTTTTCCTGTTAAGAGGTACGTGGAGCAACGTCGTCGAGCGCGCTCTTATAAATTATCTAGTTTCCACGCGATTGCAAATTCTATATTATGCAATGTTTGTTACCTAAGAAGTATGCGTTGATGCCCAAGGGAAAGAGTGCTTTTTATGTGGAAGAAGCCAGTGATCAAAATTTTACGAGGAAGTGATCATAATTGTACCTAGTGTGGTACATTTTCGATCGAGTTTTCACACTTGTGTAACATTTTTTTGTGTTTATACCAACATTTTTAATGGTCTAGTATTTGTGTTACATATTCGTTAAACATCCAAGAACAAGTGCCATAGTTAAAATTATCTCTTTTCTCAACATATTTCCAGTACCAACAACATTTGCCCGAAATGGTCGGAATTGTACCACCTTACCGTACGCTCATTTCCATTTCTAAAATACTGAATATTGTTATGTTTGAAACCCGTTGGCTGTTACCAACATAAGTGTGATGTCACTGACCATTTGATATACCTCACTAAAGGTAAAAGAGTTATTTTATATGGTACCAACATGCTGGATTGAGGTCCTGGAACTTGTGGATCATTTATTTACATTAACCTTGGTTACAATTGCCTTTCTAAAATCAGTCCTTACAGACACGATAATTCCTGTCTCCGGATTTACCGCTTTCTAATGTCTTTCTCTGGATGGACGTCACACAAAATACATCTTCAGAAACGTTTGGAAAGATAGCTGCATTACACATAGAATTAATGGACATTCTCGAGTTGTTGTTGATGTGGTCTTCAATCTGGAAACTAGTTCGAAGCAGCCCTCCATCCTATTCTGTGCTGAGCAAGTCGCTTCATCTCCTCATAACAATGCTAACCCACATCCATTTGAATCTGCTTACTGTATTCGTCTTTTGGTCTCCCTCTGTTGTTTTTACACCTCATACTTACCACCAATGCTAAATTCACCAATCTTTGATGTCCAAGAGTGAGTCCTACCAATCTACCCCTTCTTTTAGTCATGGTGTGTCATACAGTAGAGCTGAATGTTCTCCGAAAGCCGGCCGCGGTGGCCGAGGTGACTGAGGCGCTCCAGTCACGGTCAGCACGGCCACTACGGTCGGGGGTTCGAATCACTCTCGGGCATGGATATTTGATCCGTCTTTAATCTTAGCTAGTTCATAAGTAGTTTGTAAGATTAGGGACTGATGACCCCGTAGTTAAGTCCCATAAGTTGTACAAACATTTGAACATTTTGTTCTCCGAAAAAGCCATTCGCAGTAACTGTATTGCAAAACCACATTAGCTGAAGTTATTAGAAGACCAGCTAAGTGAATCATTCAGACTGTTGCCCTTGCGACTACTGATAAGGCTGTGGTTGCACCTAGGGTACGACTATAGGTATCGTTGACACACGCAAGCCACCCCACTTCAGCAATGTGTGTGGTTCATGGGGGGAAGGATTGTCGCTTAGGAGCGATTTTTCATAGTTTAACTACTATAGCACCACAAAAGTAATACTACAGTAGCAATTGATAAAAATTTAAATGCAGTTTTAAGCATGGCTGTGCATGCAGCACCCGTTCCGAATTTTTGGCACACTTTAGGTTACGGTAGTAACTCAAAAAGTGGGCCTTTGCGATCGTTTTTTGACAGCTCGAAATTTAAATGAAAATAACGGCTTAACTAATCATCTGACACGAATATTGAATAACCAAATTTTTTGAGGAGAAAATTCTCTAAAACTTGGCTCTTTGTTTACTTTCTTTTTTTGTCATATCTCGTAGCGTTTGAAAGATATTTGCAAAAATAACGGCGATTTTGGGAAGTCCGTCTGTCCGTTTGTCCGTCTGTCTGTCCGTCCGTAACGTGTTCCCTGTTTTTAAGACGAACCGCTGAACCGATCAGCACCAAATTTTACAGACATGATTTTAGGCCACCAGAGACCAGAACCTCCCTTTTTCAAATCTTTCGGCCAAAAAATACGGTAGTAATACTAAAAACAGCCGTTTGTAATATAATTGTAATTTCAAACGAACCTTTCATCGGACACGAAAATTGAATAACCTAATTGCAAAAGGAGAAAATTCTCTACAACTTAGCTCCCTTATGTCTCAAACGATACGAGATATGAAAAAAAAACTATTGGTAAAAATAACGGAGATTTGACACCCTCCATTGAATTAACGAAAACCAGCCGTTCGGAGATGTCATGTGACATTCCTCGCCCAGACCTCTTCCTGGCATACGCCATCTTGCGTTGGGTATTAGATGATTTTCTTATTGTAACTTACACGTTGTCATTTCAAAGCAATGGTACCTTGAAGAATTAACAAAAACACATCGTTCTTCGCACGATAAATGATAATCTAGTGTCTACAAACGCCATATTAGCATCAGTCAACAACTGCCATCAATATTATGGCCTTAAAGAAGCGATTTCTTTTTTTTACTGACAACCGTAGCGTAGTGGGTAAGGCGTTGGACAATGACGCTAAAGGTCGGTGGTTCGGAACCCGGCAGTACCTAAACTTTTTCCTTTTAGGGTTTCAGACACTCCTATTAATTAAATTTTTATTATTTAGATTATTATTTTGGTCCAAAATGTTTGCAAAAACTTATAAAACTACAAATCTAAAGTGGGCCGTAAAACACGCCAGGGTGAATTTTTTTTTTTTTTTTTTTTTTTTTTTTTTTTTTTTTTTTTTTTTTTATCTCAGCACAGTGGTTGCATTGATTAAGACGGTAATATTAAGAAAGTCTCGAACCTAGCTAAGGGTGTCTTCATTGGAATTTTATATGTAATTTCTAAAATTCTGAATTTTTATGTAATTTTTTAAATTTTGTTGAGTATAACTTCACTTGCTTAATATTACCGTTTCAATCAATACAACTAGTGGACTCGTATCCTAAACATTAAAGACAGCTGAAATAAGTATTTCACCTAAAAAAGTGATGTTTAAAAGCGTTTGGAAACGATTAGAAATGTTATTCGTGACACGTCTAATGGCGTTCGCTGCGAAAATGTCGACCCGTGGTAACTGCGTCCACGGAACAGTCTGCGAACACGTGCCTTTGTTGCAGCGAGCCGCGTATGGGTCGCCTGAGGCCGTGCAGGCGGCCACGTTGTCCTTTGTGGGCAGGTCTTGACGGAAATTCAGTCGAGCTCTTGCGTCACGCCGAGCGCGGATTACGCTGTAGTTGCCACAGGCGGTGAGGACGCACTCCCGTACAGACTCGTAGCAGTTTACATATCAACTCAAGTTATCCTTGAACATGATTTTTATGATTTATTCACTAAATTAGATACACTATCTATGTAAAACAGATTTCGGCTGTAGCTTTCTCAATGCGTATTACTAACATTTACATTCAAAATTTTGAACGCTAAAATTTACAATGTGTTGATTCCAATTTCACTTGAAAGTGAAACATTTTGCTGTAAATACATCTAATGCGAACATTTATAAACTTTTGTCCCAATTTAGGTTACGATAGTAACACTAAAAGTGGCCCTTTGCGATCGTCTTTTGACACTTCGAAATTTAAATGAAAATAACGGCTTAACTATTCATTTGACACGAAAATTGAATAACCTAATTTCTAGAGCAGAAAATTCTCTACAACTTTGCTCTCTTACGTGTTTTTTTTTCATATCTCGTAGCGTTTCAAAGATATTTCCAAAGATAACGGTGATTTTGGAATGTATGTATGTCTGTCTGTCTGTCCGTAACGTGTTCCCTGTTATTAAGACGAACCGTTCAACCGATCAGCACCAAATTTTACAGACATGACTGTAGGCCGTCAAAGACCAAAATCTCCCTTTTTCAAATTTTTCGAACAAAAAATACGGTAGTAATACCTAAAAAAGCCGTTTGTAATATAATTGTAATTGCAAACGAACCGTTCATCTGATACGAAAATTGAATAACCGAATTGGTAGAGGAGAAAATTCTCTACAACTTAGCACCCTTATGTTTCTTTTTTTTTCCTTTCTCGTATCGTTTGAGACATATTTGCAAAAATAACGGAGGTTTGTCACACTCATTGAATTAACGAAAACCAGCCGTTAGGAGATGTCACTTGACATTCCTCGCGCAGTTCTCTGTGGCTTACGCCATCTTGCGCGTATTTGACGATTTTCTTATTGTAACTTACACGCACTGAATAATTAACAAAACACATCGTTCTTCGTACGATAAATGATAATCTAGTGTCTATAAATGCCATATTAGCATCATGTAACAACGGCCATCAATAGTATGAGATTATAGGACTCATCTTCTGATTGATAGCCGTAGCGTAGTGGGCAAGGCGTTAGTCTATGACAGTAAATGTCGGTGGTTCGGAACTCGTCACTACGTAACTTTTTTTCCCTAAAAGGGTTTCAGACACTCTTATTAATTAATTTTTTTATTATTTAGATTATTATTTTTGTCCAAAATGTTTGCAAAAACTTATAAAACAACAAATCTAATTTGGGCCGTAAAACATGTCAGTGCGATTTTTTTTTCATATGAAAGGAATAAAGTAAGTGGATCGAGTCTATAGTACGGTACGTGCAACACCAATACTCACTAAACGTCATTACTGTGAAGCGCCATGCGACAGACAGATATTTGTCAATGTTTCGGTATATTCGTACAAATTGAGAATTTCAGCATACCACAAACGCTGGTATGAGTTATACCATCTAAAAAACAAACAACCCAATGACTACATACGGACTTTGATCTCTTTTAATATTGTAGTACATAGCCAAATAATAGACAGCTTTCTTTTTATTAAGTGTAGATGTAGCGGTAGTGTATAGCAAAATAATAGACAACTTTCTTTTTATTAAGTGTCCGACTGGCAATTAATTCAGGTGAAACAACCCTCTTGAAAAAAGAAAATTTTTCAGACTTTGTAAATGAAACGGTAATATATATAAATATACTTCAAATAAAAGTTGATTGAACGGCACCCGAATATGTAGAAACCCCTCTCCGTACTATTCGTTTGTAATTTTAACATTTGACTACTAGCAAAATGCATCACTTCGTTAATAACAAAATCGATCACAGATTATAAACTGGTAATCGCGAGACGCATTTGTCAGACTTTGGCTAGAAGTGTCTCTGTATTGCTGTATGCATGCTTGATGTCAATCAATTTCACTGCTATATATAGGGCCAGCGTAGGGTGATATTGACATATTTATGGCTTTTTCTCTGACAAATGTGTCTTTCGAATACAATTTCATCATATTAATGATGCAATATCTGTTGCTATTAATCAAGTCACAGAATGAAGAACAAAATTGTGAAGCGGTAAGGCTTTTCAAAACAAATTACCTTTCGACAAATCTTGTTGCACCGTTCTAACATGCATTAAAGAAATACAATGAGCTTTTATTTGAAGTATATTTTTATATACGTTACCGTTCCTTCAAATCTAATATTTCAGAGCTGGATCCGAGGTTTAAAATTTATGAAATGTAGATCAGCATCTGAAAAACAATACTAATGTCAGTGGGAAAGAGATTTCAAAAGATTGTGTACGAAATAGGTGGAACAAAGTTACAACAGGTAGACAGTTTCAAGTACCCTGGACCTATTTTCTCACAGGGTGGAAACACAATGAAAGAGTTTGAATCTTTTTGTAGCTAAACTAATGCAGTGAGTGCTCAGCTAAGATTTACTCTCTTCTGGAAGAAGTAATTCAGTACCAAGTTAGCAGTGCACCGCTGTATCTTTCGACGAACTTTGTCTATGGGAGTGAAATCTGAGTGAATAAAGGTTACCTTATTCATAAGGTTGAGGTTACAGATATGAAAGCAGCAAGAATGATTGCAGGTATAATAGATGGGAACAATGGCAGGAGAGTGTCCCTGATGAAGAAATCAAAGAAAAACTGGGAATGAACGCCTTAGATGAAGCAGAGCGAAGAGGCTGAGATGGTGGGATCATTTTATTTGCATGGGAGAAGCAAGGTTACCTAAGAGACTCATAGGCTCAGAAGCGGAGGGTAAGAGGAGTCGAGGTAGATCAAGGATAAAGTACTTATATTCGGCAAAAAATGATTTTGAAATAAAATGCTTAATATCAAACGAAGCATCAATGTTACCATGGAATAGTAATTCCTGAAGGAATTTTATTAGGGGGACTATGTCCCAGACTGAACATAGAAAGACGCAATCAGTCCCTAATGATGTTGATGACGACGACATTAGCCGGCCGCGGTGGCCGAGGTGACTGAGGCGCTCCCGTCACGGTCTGCACGGCCACTACGGTCGGGGGTTCGAATCCCCCCTCGGGCATGGATATTTGTGCCGTCCTAGTTCGTAAGTAGTTGACAAGTAGTTTGTAAGTTTAGGGACTGATGACCCCGTAGTTAAGTCCCATAAGCTTAACAAACATTTGAACGACGACGTTACAGTTCGAAAGCATCAATTTAGAAGGATGGATCCAAAGTATTTTTCTGGTTTCCATTCTTCCACGCAGCTTTTGTCCCAAAAACTTTTCAGCTCCTAGTATACTTTCACAGGTATTCTTGGTAGCAATCATTAGTGAATCACACTGTACATAATATATTTGTTTTCAGTGGTATGCTATAGAATTACAAAATATTGTAAACTGTAAATTAAGGGCGATTAACGCTGAAAGGATACATAAATAACAGTAGTCCAAAGTTTAAAAATAGCTTGCAACAGAACGATAATGAGGTAGCGCAGTGAAAAAAACCAATGCAACTGGATAATAAGCTGGATCTGAAACAGAGTGACTGAAATAGGACCAGCCGCACAGCCCTCCTAAAACTAGAATCTGAAATGGCCTTGTGAAACGAGAACAAAGGTAAAATTTCTGGCAAAACGCAACACTTTGGGTATGAAAGTGAATAGCGCCAGCTGTCCCAGAATATACCGGTAGCGTGGCTACCCATCACCTCTTGCTTGACCTCTGCTAGAGTCCACACAGGATAAGGTGGATGATACCCAGAGACGAGATTTTGTGCTGGAGCACCGGGCGAGTTGATGCCTTCGTTAGGAGGAGAAGGCCGCGTCAGTCCATTTCCACCTGCCTACCAGTGAGCTGCGCATTTTCCCTCTAGCGCTCGCTCACTGCTCCGGCCGCTAACCCCGCCACTACCATCCTCCCCACGCTTGCCCAGCCGTCTGCGCATTTACTGGCCAATTTATCCTGCGTGCAGTCTACCTCTGCAGCGCTGTACAGAAGACCCCATTTTGTATTGTTGCAGGACATCCCGCTGCACGTGACGATGCTGACGTTCGTGCTGCTGGCGACGGACCGCTACCGGCTGGTGCTGTACCCCTACAAGCCGCGAGTACCGCTCTGCATCTGCGCGCTCGGCACCTGGCTGCTCGCCGTCTGCATCGTCGTGCCGTACCCTTTCTACCTCACCTACCTCGACCTGGGGGTGAGTACGGCTGCTACTGCCTCTGCTGCCTTACTTTTCATTACCATTTTCATCCTGATGCTGGTACCTCCCAATGTCCAGTGTGTATGTTTTCTATGAGGGGTGATCAAATGAAATGTAATCAAAAGTAACCACCAGAGGCCTGATCACAAATAGCCTACTGTTTAACCCTTAACTGCCCAATGGGAATTAAGTGGAAAAATGGAAATGAGCATATGGCTTTCTTGGCCGGGAGATCCCTTACAGGATTATTCGGCCGACTGAGTGTAAGTCTTTCTATTTGATGCCGCATGGGCGACTTACGTGCCAATGATGAGGAGATGATGATGATTAGGACAACACACAACACCCAGTCCCCTGCCGGGAATCGAACCCGGACCTCCTGCGTGGTAGTCAGCGACGCTTTCACTGAGAAAAGTAAGAGGAAAATGAGATCTGACATGTGTTCCTGACGGGACATTAGGATCCTTCTGATATATGAAACTCTCGCTGGCCGAGATTGTTCAGTAACACTGCTCACAGAAAGCAGTAAACAACGGACTGATTTACGTCAGTGTGCAGCTCTTAGTAAGGCGAGTTTTTCTGTCACAAAAACCTGCTGTTGTGTCTTCTCATGTCGGTAATTTGGTTTTGTATTGTTTTAAATAATGGAAACTGACATTATTCGAGGAATATAGCTATTGTTTATTCAGTGTTTAAAACTGTGCCTGTAAGTTTTTAGTACTGGCAGGGTGACAAAGGCATTTTATGCATGTTATTATTGTAGTTTTCTTCGTTGTTAGGTGTCAGTAATAAATGGTCGTGGTTTTCTTTTGTTTACAAGTTACGAATAATGAATACGATTCAGGGACAACTTCAGACTGCTTTTTCCCCCTTCAGATCAATATCTAAAATGACATTTCGATATAAAAATTTGCTTTCTGTTTGTTGCTGGTAAATCCTTATGTTAAGAAAGATAAGCAGTTTATAATGTCTCCCAGTCGCATTATATCCTCTTAGACTTTGAACTCCCATTTTTAAATTTATTTTATTTAATTAATTAATTTTTGTATTGCGTCAAATAAGGAACACAAAAATTTGTGAATACACTAAAGTGCTTTTATTGATTTTCATAATAAAATAACCAGATATGAAGTTATGTGCTCGCATATTTGATAGCTTGATAGGAAAATGTTAACGGGATGAAGGATTCCCTCTTCCCAGAATTCCAGTGGCTGTGTTGTTATAAGAGGTTTCCATCCAGCTAAGAGGTTTCCATCCAGATTGTGCATAAAGTATGAAGAAGAGCTGACAGAAGAGGTTGACAGTATTAAATTCCTGGCATTAAAGTTTCGTAATAAATTCTGTTGGGTGGAGCACACTGAAGAATTGCAGAAACGACTTAATAAATCTGTATTTGCAGTACCAGTGCTATCAGACGTAGGAGACATAAAAGCAAAAGACCTTGCATACTTTGCTTAGTTTCATTTCTCAATGTCATATGGTATATTATTTAGGGGTAACTCTTCGAATCGAGTAGAAGTTTTCACAGTGCAAAAGCGTGTAATACGTATTATTTGTGGAGTAAATTCACGGACATCATGTAGAATACTGGGTGTATTAACTCCTGCCTCCCAGTATATTCCTTCCTTAATGAAATTTGTCATAAATAATATATCCCTTTTTCCAACAGACAGCTAATTTCATACACACAATTCTAGAAACAAAAACGATCTACACAAGGACCTAACAGCACTTACTTCAATTCCAAAATGAGTCCCCTACTCACGAACACACCTTGTCAATAATGTATCAGCAACCACACAACTTTTTGCTAGAAATAAAGTTCATTATGAGAGCAGCCTGAATGATTTAGTAGTGACCAATTCTATTGACGAATTTACATATTTTGAAATAGAACAAAATGATGTATGTACCTGTATTCATACTATTAGTATCACTATATAATCAGCTTGTAAAAAATCCACGAGGATCTTCTCAACATGAATCCATGGAACGTACAAGTAAACTAATCTCATCTATGACAAGAACTAGTCCCCTACAGTGTCCTTCAGTTCATTGTCCGAAGTGAATCGCTTCGCTTTGACATTTTTTTAGCGGAATAAACAGGTGTAAGCTACCGGGTAACATGTCCGGGATGAAGGGGAGACTCCAAGCTGATCCCACCTGAATTTGTCCAGTATTCTTTTTGTGATCCGGTAGAGGTGTGGATGTGCGTTATCATGGAGCGAAATCACACCCTCCGTCAGCAGCCCAGGCCGTTTGCTCTTGTTGGATTTGCGTAGGGTACGGAGCATCTCACAGTACACGTCACTGTTAATGGTTTTTTTCTTGTTCGAAGAATTCCATGAATATCGAAATCCGAACGTCGAGAAAGACGGCGGTGAGCATACCTTTGCCTGCTGAGGGCTGTGATGTTATTTTTGAGGGTTGTCTGTGGAGAATCTTATATTTACACTAACAAATTCACTCTACTAAGTCTAGGGGATGATAAAAATTCTTCCACAGTCTCCAAATGCATATTATTAATTTAAAACACAAGTAAAACTGAGAAGAAGGGTGCATTTCATACAAAAAACTGTCACAACACTTTGTTTAAAATTATTAAGTAGTCTGTTTATTTATCGAATCTAAAACATTGTCACCGGTAAAAGCATTGTACGTTGGCGTATCTAATATATCTCGTGAGCCCCCAGACAAAATTTACTTTGCCGAAAATATTTCAATTAGCTTACCAGACTACAGTCCACGGCATAAAAAAATGAATAAAACGTTCCATTAGTCTGTGCCAGACCGCGAATGCTTTGTCATTATATTCACAGTTTATTTGAAAAAAAAAATAATGTTCAACAACACATATCGAATGAATGAATGTTAATAACAACTCAGTTAACACTTCATGGTAAGATGCACTTTAAAATCAGTTTATAACGAAAATGTATTGAAGTCACAGTGCCCAAATTTCACACGTGCACTCTGAAGAGTTTACGTAGCGCACGGCAACTCGAGAATAAATCTTGCACGTTTAACAGCACTCGCCACACTCGATAAGTCTTTCTTTTTTAAAGTCTCACTCTTCCGAAGGTCGCGGCACAGACCACCATAGCTTCGCCGTGGCGAACGCTAGGCAAACACTGACTGCCAACGTGGATGGGGCCCCTCCAAGCCCACACCAACGTGGTGACCATAACAAAAGTTCTATTGTCGCCTCCGTATTTAGGTTAGTTTGCTAAGGTGGATCACGGGTTGTGGGAACCACGATGTTATCCGTACGTGTGGGCACGATCACCCATTAATACGGTGCATCTGGAGATAGAATTGGTCGAAGGGTGTGCGAAGGGTAAAGGTATGTAAGGGCAAAGGAAAAAAAAGTGCCAAGGCAAGAGCCAAAGGAAAAAAACCTCTGCGACAGTGGGGTAGGTATGAAGGACAGTAGCGGTATGCTATCTGCGACAGATGATGCAAGGTTTGGTAATGTTAGTAATGGGTATTTTCTCAGTACCGTTAACTTTGCTAGGTTCGTCATAAAGAATCAGTCCGTTTGATGCGAGGTTCTGCTGCAGCTGAGCTCCTGTGAAGTCTCCTTCTGCCCGGCCAGCCTTTATACCTGTCCAGCGGAGAAACCCATACGTCATGAACTTCCCCATTTCCACCCATCTCCAACGTACAACGCTTTTACCGAATATACCGTACATTTAATACAAATACATCTTTAAACACTTACACAAAACACAAATAAACATGGAATTGATCATCGTAATTAATGTTTCATTTCATTACATTTCATATCTCCTATGGAGCGATTAAATAAAACTTAATTATTTAAAGAAATAAAACATGTATAAGTAGATGACATAAAAGTTTTCTGGGTATTGTACCGCGTCATGATATAAGGCTATTACTTAAATAACCGACGTTTCGGCCAACGTTACAGTGGCCTTCATCTGGGTATACTGTAACGTTGGCCGAAACGTCGGTTATTTAAGTAATAGCCTTACATCATGACGCGGTACAATACCCAGAAAACTTTTATGTCATCTGTCTCTGGCCGCGGAAGCATACGTAATTATATGTATAAGTAGATTTGATCAATGTGATTTTATGGTATGGTCATTTTATAATACGGGACCTGTGATCAAACACTGCCATGCTAGTCGTGTATTTGTGTGGTACTTTATGTTATTAACAAATTTATACAATGGTATTAGTAAATTAGGTTTCCTGTGATCATTATTATCTTACGTCGACTGTAAGCATATCAGGTGATGCACCTTGTTGAGAACTTTTATGTGAGCCCTCGCTCACATCTGTGTCTTAAATGATGTACAAGTTATGAATTTTTAACTGAACACTAAATTGCCGTATTTTCATTCTATTTAAACTTTTTATATGTACGTGATAGGAGGGATGCCCGTGCGTTACTAGACGTGTCATATGAAACCTGTGTTCGTTGTGTTTTATTTTTAAAATTTATTTTTATCATATACAATACACAGTCGGGTCTCTCGCTGCGCAGTGGATTTCCTCTGACGTCACGGTCTTTCCAAGCGAGCGTTAAGCTCACTTCCCCCCGGCTGGCCATTTCCGCCTTACACACAAATGTTCAAATGTTTGTTAAGATTATGGGACTTAACTACGGGGTCATCAGTCCCTAAACTTACAAACTACTTATGAACTACTGACGAACTAGGACGGCACAAATATGCATGCCCGAGGGGGGATTCGAACCCCCGACCGTAGTGGCCGTGCTGACCGTGACTGGAGCGCCTCAGTCACCTCGGCCACCGCGGCCGGCGCCTTACACACACACCTGCTCTCCGCTGCCCACCCCACTATGAGCCTGAGCTTTACGGATGTTTAGTATGATTTTTCCAAATTACAGATGTATACAGATAATGCATTCCCATCAATGTCGCCTGTCTACATAGATATAATGCTACTAAAATTAATTTAAAAATGTAACAATTTTGTGCATTGGCAAGTTCAGTGTTTGCGGTGCGTTTAACTTATCTAAACATAATTATTGAGTGCTACTCGTTGGACGCTACTGTCACAGGGCACAGCCTTGGACTTTTTAGGTGGAGGTGACGATCCATGCTTCGCGTCCCTAGATGTCGCACTACGTTATCCCAAAGAGGCATATCTAAATTCCAACCGGTTTGGTTCTGAAGACATTTCGTACCGTTTCATTTAAACACCCCTCGTATAGATCTCCATCTATGATTCCTTCGCTGTTCTAGTAGCAAATATTAGATTGCTGGTTAAACTCATAGCTTGTTTGTTTTGCATCTTGCTGCTCCACTTGCCGTGGTTTATTTATCGACTGTCAGTTCACTATTCCTACATGTCATCAGATACGCAACTACCGTATGGTGCGTTATAATTCTACCTTTCGATTTACCTTGTTCCACTAGTGACGAAAATTGACTAACTATGTGTCTCGGTGTGATTGCTAACAGAAGCATTCTACTGTTAGCTTCCAATGCCAGTACTTTGATCCATATTTAAATACCCTTAACATTTCTGTAATGTGCATATTGATCAAACTTATCGCTGTCAAACCTAGCAGCCCGCCTCTGAATCGCTTCCATCTCTTCCTTTAATCCGACCTCGTGATGATCCCAAAGTCTCAAGTCAACCATTTGTCTTGTTTAATTCCGCCCTTACTTCATATCAATCGCAATATTACACACAGAATTTCAATCGACTTGACTCTGTCAAGTTTACAAATTATGTACTGGGCACCACTAGTCAGTTATATCTAGTTACCTGTATCGAATAATATATGACAAAACCGCGATTAATCGAAAAGTCATGCGCAACTAATAGTGGCACTCGTGCTAGCCTAAGGACAAGACTTGAAACTTCCCAAAGATTTACCCAAACACGAAATAAATTGTGGGAGGCAATAGGTATGCTTGAAACAGATGTAGCATACGGCAGTAGAAGGGAATTTTATTACTATGAAGTATGACTTATCCACCCAGGAAATACTATTGCTGTATTAATTCAATTTATTAATAGGATAATTCATCAATAAAAAATATACACGATCGACAGCCTAATGAGGCATGAGAATACCAAGCAGTGATAGAGTAAAAAAAAAAATGCAGTTAAATTTGGAAGCTTGGTACTGAATAAATGTAGGATGGAAGAATTTCGTCACAAGTTTCATAAAAAAAAACAATTACAGAAATAATTAATACTCAAATGAAACCATTAACCACACAAACTACATAAAGGCCTACATAAACAACACTGACTAGTAGATATCACTTTGCTGAAAATTATGAAGTCCTTCTGCCTACCATGAAAGAAATTGTTACTTTTATTCTGTCAAAACTAAGCTATCTTTAGGTAACACTTTACTGAATGGGTTTATCAATCAAATCTACTAACCTTGAATCTAGAATGATATCACTTCAACTGTTCTGATGATTTATAGAAACATTGTCAGAAATTTGACTAATGTCACACATAAATACTCCTATCTGAACTGTTTAAAACAAATCAGCTAATTATAAATAGTTATACGAAAAGATCGTAAGTTATTCCTTCCAAAAATGTAATTGAACTTTTATCCATTGTACAATGAGCAATGAAATATTTTGTTGCA
Organism: Locusta migratoria; assembly: GCA_026315105.1. Taxonomy (NCBI): domain Eukaryota; kingdom Metazoa; phylum Arthropoda; class Insecta; order Orthoptera; family Acrididae; genus Locusta; species Locusta migratoria. Next base: position 270,917,473 of record CM048744.1, on the reverse strand, counting down.
GCACCATATATTGCACTTGAAATTTCTCTACAGATACGCGGAGGAACCATAGCAAGCAATGTTACTTCAAAAATAAGCAAATTTGAAAAGGAAGGTTCTCCACAAAATTTACACAATTAAAAATGGCTGCTGCTCTTAGTAAAATTGTATTACTGAGATAAGAAATCTTTGCAGTAGAGGATTCCTATTAGGTTTTGTGACTTAGAATAAATTAAGGTTTCGTACACACAAGGTTTTTTTTCAGTTAAAAAAATAATAATAACTGTTATGACCTGTTATTAATGCGGAGTGTCGGTAAGGTGGAGGCGTAGCGTATATAGCTCAGATTTTCTTTTCGTGCAGGCTGTGTGCAGGCATTATAATGGCGGTTTCCAGAAGCTTCCACTTAACTCCACATGCAGATAGATGAATGCTACCATTACAGTTGCACGTCCACCGAGGCCATTGTCGGTATGTTGGTCTTCTGCCTCCAGTGAACAGATATTTGGCCCAGAAAACACGGTAGCACAAGTCTGCCACTGCTCGTTGCCTGCGAGCTCCTACTGTGACCGGCCTGCTCCTTCCGACGTCTTGCTGCCGTGAGCTCCAGCCTAAGACTGACTATTGTTCACTACGTTAGCTGAGCGCCAACGCTACCTTTCCACTCGCAACGGAACTCCGTTCACAGTGGAATCACTACATCTTTAATATAGCCTGCTGGTCGTGAGATATTACAATTTACATAATATTAACATAGATTAAACAGTTCAAAAATAAAAAATTACATTACCAAAGCAAATTAAAATTACAAAATAATATACAAAAATAAACATGAAGTAGATATTCATAAGACATACAAAGCATATGGATTACTGAAATCATATACAATACAGTAGTGGAATTGATTGTAATATACATGATATTTAGTATTTTACATAACATGAAAAATGAAATATTATTACCAAAAATGGTCAAAATTGAGCAATCGAGTTATAAACATTTTTATACATTTAACGCTATCTGGCATTAATCTCAACAATTATAAATTTCTTCCAGGTTATCGTTCATCCTACCACAGATTCTTGCTTTTCTTCCTTTCATGTTGCAGGAATCGGACTCCCATATACTTTAAGATCCTTTGGAAGCAGTTCGCTTTGTGTTTCCTTCCACTTCTCATTTGCGGACCATTACGAAGAAAGTATATCCCATTGTGTCCAGTTGTGACATATCTTTGTTGCAGTTCACTTTCCTTTGCGCCCTTTACGTTTCCCTAATGATTCCGCTACTAAATATGTATTTGATTTACACTGTAGCCTAGTAATTGATATACCGGCAGGGTCTGGGTTTTTCCGTATGTGGCAGAGGAAGTTTCTATATTGATATGCATTTCTGTTACGTTACAGCAAAGGAGCATTTTAGTTTCCACGATTGTCGGTTTGTTCCTTTCGATATGGTGCAGGCTGGAGTGGTGACACGAAGCCGAAAAATAGTGATTAAATTTAAAAAGAGAACTCTTGAATAAAATAATGTCTTGGTTGTAAAATCTTTTATTGAAATGACGCATTTCGACCGGTTAGAGCATCTTCAGATTTCTGACAAAGAAGAAAAAAATTATCGACATCTTACAATTTTTACTTGGCAATAATACAAAAAAAAAAAAAAAAAAAAAAAAAAAAAAATTGTTAGCTACAAAAAAATGTTGAAATCAGTAATAAGGGTAATATTCGGTATGTTATGTAAATGATGCCCATATTTTAAATTAACAACTGTTATCCAACCGACCCGACACCTACATTGTTGTCGACCGGTTACTCGCAGCAGACATTTGAACGCTGGCAGTGGCAGTGCCAGTACCAATACCGAAGCACGTCGTGTATGAGTTGAGGACCTAATATATGGCACAGGGACATTAACAAGGTAAATCTCGGAGTATAAATTATTTCACCATACAGTTGATCATTGTATCAATTTGTTTAACGGTCAGTGTTTCCGCTGATCAACGGATTACATTGTTTTTGTCTCGGTAAGAAATCCTATGGCTGCGTTTTGACCTAAACACCCTCTATCACAGTGAAGGTAAAAAATCAGTACCTAAGTTATTATAATTCCTTATTACTGGTTTCACCATTGTTTTGTAGCTAACAAATTTATAATTTCTTGTAATATTGCCACGTAAAAACAGTAAGATGTGGATAATTTTTTCATCTTTGTCAGAAATCTGAAGATGCTCTAACCGGACGAAACGTGTCATTTCAATAAAGGTTTTTGCAACTAAAACATTCTTTTATTCAAGAGTTCGACTTAACACGGTTGCTGTACCACACCACGCAGAAATGGAATGGGAAGAATTAAAAAAAAATTGTAGACATTCACTTGGAAGGCAAGAATTTGACGCCTCTCAAACTCACTCAGCAAGAGTGCGTCTCCGCGGCATGGAGCCTGTTTGCTTCATACGTTGATACCACACTGAGCCGTGCGGCTGTAAACGTTCACTATATAAATGGCTCTCTAGCAGCTATGTCACTCCGCTATCTGTTAGTGGACGACTCTGAAACCATTATCAGTACACCTACTATCCCCCAGGTGGCATGTACCGTCATAGGATAAATATCAACAACGTCTTCCGAACTGTACAATTTTTTTGGGGCAGCGTGTCTGTCTACACCGAGATGGCGTTAGACTCATTTCTTCAGCGGCGCGACGATTACAGCATCTCATACAGGAATTAAGTATGGCCGGCAAAACGCTCTACAAACAAGGGCGCAATACTTCCTTAGTGTGCGACTTGTGGGGTGGGGACTAAGAGAGGATGGGAGCTGTGCATGGATAGCCAAGTGGTTAAGGGAACCATTGGCCGAATACGGATATCCCAGTTTCGAATCCTGGTTCATCATATATTTTCACTTGTCGCCGTTCAATTCTTCAGTGCCCTAGTGGAGCAAAAAATAATCCGTATCCTCCTTTCCCCAAATGTTCAAATGTTTGTATAGCTTATGGGACTTAACTACGGGGTCATGAGTCCCTAAACTTACAAACTATTTACGAACTAACTATGAATAAGGACGGCACAAATATCCATGCCCGAGGGGGGATTCGAACTCCCGACCGCAGTGGCCGTGCAAACCTTGAATGGAGCACCTCAGTCCCCTCGGCCACCGCGACCGGCCTCCTTTCTCCCATTATTGTTAATTATCTTCCACAGTTCAGGACATTAGGACTTTCGAAACCACGTTTCACTATTGTCGGCATGTGTATTAGTGGTGAGTGGTTTTGAAAATACATTTAGCTCTGCTATTTCCTCAGACGGAAAACCAGTACTAAGCAAAGAGGGGAAAGCTGAACTGTGGAAGGAATATATAGAGGTCCTATACAAAGGAAATAAACCTGAACGCAGTATTCTAGGAATGGAAAACGAAGTGGAGGAAGAGGAGATGGGAAATATGATACTGCGAGAAGAATTTGACAGAGCGCTGAAGGACTTGAGTCGAAACAGGTCCCATGGAGTAGGTGGTATTCCGTCTGAACTGCTGATATCATTAGGAGAGCCAGTCGTGAAAAAATTGTATCACCTTGTAGGCAAGATGTATGAGACAGGGGAAATACCCTCCGACTTCAAGAAGAATATCGTAATTCCAATTCCAAAGAAAGCAGGTGCAGACAAAAGTGAAAATTACAGAACTATCAGTTTAATAAGTCATGGTTGCAAAATACTAACACGAATTATTTGCAGTCGAATAGAAAAACTTGAGGAATCCGACATCGGGGAAGATCAGTTTGGATTTAGGAGAAATGTAGGAACACGGGAATCAATACTCACATTGTCGACTGGAATAGAGGTAGCAGGGGTAAAATATAGGGAGCGAAGAGTTATATTCAACCTATACAAAAACCCGACAGCTATTATTAGAGTCGAAGGGCAAGAAAGGGACGCAGAGGTTGGGAAGGGAGTAAGACAGGGTTGCAGCCTTTCCCCGATGTTGTTCAATCTGTACATTGAGCAGGTAGTGAAGGAATGGAAGGAGAAATTTGGAGAGGGCATTAAAGTGCAGGGAGAAAAAAATAAAAACTTACGGTTTGCCGATGACATAGTAATTCTGTCAGAGAGCGCAAAAGATCTGGAAGAGCAATTGAATGGAATGGACAGTGACTTGATGAACATTAACAAGAGTAAAACGAAGATAATGGAATGCAATGTCAGAAAATCAGGCGATGCTGAAGGAATTAGATTGGGTAATGAGACAATAAAAGTAGTAGATGAATTTTGTGATTCGGGTAGCAAGGTTACTTCTGATGCCGAAGTAAAGAAGATATAAAATGCAAAATGGCTATGGGAAGAAAACCGTTTCTAAGGAAGCGAAACTTGTTAACATCCACTATTAATTTAAATCTTAGAAGGTCCTTTCTGACTGAATTTGTCTGGAGTGTAACAATGTATGGGAGTGGAACGTGGACGATAAGGAATTCAGATAAAAAGATGATAGAAGCTTTTGAAATGTGGTGCTAAAGACGAATGATGAAAATTAGATAGGTAGATCACGTAAGTAATGAGGATGAACATTAACAAGAGTAAAACGAAGATAATGGAATGCAATGTCAGAAAATCAGGCGATGCTGAAGGAATTAGATTGGGTAATGAGACAATAAAAGTAGTAGATGAATTTTGTGATTCGGGTAGCAAGGTTACTTCTGATGCCGAAGTAAAGAAGATATAAAATGCAAAATGGCTATGGGAAGAAAACTGTTTCTAAGGAAGCGAAACTTGTTAACATCCACTATTAATTTAAATCTTAGAAGGTCCTTTCTGACTGCATTTGTCTGGAGTGTAACAATGTATGGGAGTGGAACGTGGACGATAAGGAATTCAGATAAAAAAATGATAGAAGCTTTTGAAATGTGGTGCTAAAGACGAATGATGAAAATTAGATAGGTAGATCAAAATCAAATGTTCAAATGTTTGTTAAGCTTATGGGACTTAACTACGCGGTCATCAGTCCCTAAACTTACAAACTACTTATGAACTACTTACGAACTAGGACGGCACAAATATCCATGCCCGAGGGGGGATTCGAACCCCCGACCGTAGTGACCGTGCTGACCGTCACTGGAGCGCCTCAGTCACCTCGGCCACCGCGGCCGGCATAGGTAGATCACGTAAGTAATGAGGATGTGCTTAACCGAATCTGGGATAAAATGAGTTTGTGGCGTATCCTGACTAAGAGAAAGGGATAGGTTGGTGGGACACTTTCTGAGACATCAAGGAATTGTCGACTTAGTATTAGAAGGCAGGGTGTGGGGTCAAAATCGTAGAGGGAGACCGAGGGGCGAATACAGTAAGCAGATTGAAAAGGATGTAGGTTGCCGAACGTATTCTCAGATGAAGAGACTTGCACAGGACAGGGTAGCGTGGAGAGCTGCATCAAACCATTCTGCGGACTGAAGACAACAACAACAACTGCTATTCCCTAATAATGGAGGTCCCTTCGTCTTTTTGTGTCGCTGAGAGTCTTCACGAGTGTGACAATCAGGTCTCCACTGAACTTTGTAGTTGTCAACCGACTTTTTGCAACTACACTCTTCAGTGAACCTTTGTCACAATCATTCACACACGCACTTTGGTCCGTGCTGTGATTAGCGAATAATGTTTCCCGCTTTTCCTGTGTTCGTTGTATGTCTTTGGTATGACAGACTTCGGTTAACTACATAAAGAAGCACCCATTGATAGCATACATTGTAATGGAAGGGCTGGGAAGAAACAGAACTGTTTCGCATTTTGAAATTTACACAGTTGCATTCTATTTCTAAAAGAGAAATTCCATCCGATTACATTTCCTTGAATTACAGTAACCTCATTAACAACAAGAAATACAAATCTTCCTGTTTCTTCATTAAAAGGATGAAATGTTTAAATATACCAGATTTCAATAAACTTGTTACGGAACTGTATATTCAACTTTTCCATTTCTTTCATTAAGCCGAAGTCACAATCATGAAAAACTCAGGCCAGGCACAAAAGGCTCTCATTACAAAAGCAATTACCCGTTGCGGAATCCAAGTATTAAAAAAATGACTTGTACACTTAAGAACAACAACGGCGCAATATTTTAAGACTTGAGATGGATTTAATAGGAAAATATATTTTACCTATAAATAAACCATAATATAAAAGTTTACAGGGATCACATACTCTTTCCAACGAGCAGTTGGCAGGCTATCATATTCCAACCAGCTTCCCTCCGCACAAAAGTTCTTAACAACAACCTAGACTGAAAATACTTTTAAGGCTTGAGGTAAATTCAGCAGGAACATATATTTTGCCTGGAAATGAACCATACATAAACAGTTTACAGGAATCACATATTCTTCCAATGAGCAGTCGGCTTATTACAGTTATCATCTTCTTCTGTGCATAAGTTATCTGATCACATAAACACTTATAGCAAACAAGAAATAAATACAGAGAGCAACGTGACAGACCACTAGCCCCGGCAAGTCCAATGAAAACCACAGAATGGCAGAATTTTCAGTTAGAAACATTCTAAATAACACACCTTACACTTCGAGGTCATTGAGCATAACCTGGACTTACATAGAAAGAAAAGTCATTCCGAATCGTGAATTCCCAATGCTGAGACACACAACACTTTTCACAGCACACCTAGATAAAGGCCGATCGCCACGGCGGAATAGCCGTGCGCACTAAGGCGCCTTTCTGCGGTACGTACGGCCATTTGCCGTCGGAAGTTCTAGTCCTCCCTTGGGCATGGGAGTCTGTGTTGTTCTTAGGATTAGTTAATTTCAGTAGTTTGTAAGTTTAGCGACCGATGACCACTGTATTACTTTACAAACATTGGAACACTTGAAAGGCCCATCTACAAACAAACAGAAAAAAAGAAAAGAACATTAAAAAATTTTAAAAGTTTGTAGAGCTTATGGGACTTAACTGCGGGGTCATCGGTCGCTAAACTTACAAACTACTTATGAACTAGCTTATTCTAAAGACGACACAAACATCCATGCTCGAGGGGGGGGGGGGGAGGGTATTCGAATCCCCGACCGCAGAAGCCGTGCGGGCAGTGACTGGCACGCCGCAGACCCCTCGGCCACTGCGGCCGGCTTCAAACAACACCAGAGCGTGAACATGATCAATAACAAGTCAATAACACGTCAGTTGTACAGGTACAAAGGTAATTGTGAAAGGGAAGGGCTGTCTCGGTTGAAAGCTCCATACCACTTATGAAGCGTGTGTAGGTGCAGGCCAGCAGACCGTGAGGTCACGCAGCAACGCCGATAAGAACAACAAGCGAGCAAGTGACGTAACATGGGAGTAGATGGCCACCCAAAGAAAGGACATGCCACAATATAACAGAATTAATCAAGGAAAAGTAATACTGTCCCTCGCAGATCTGTCAACGCAAACCGTATGTGACAGCGAGAGAGAGAGAGAGAGAGAGGCAGAGAGAGAGAGAGAGAGAGAGAGAGAGGCAGAGAGAGAGAGAGAGAGAGAGAGAGAGAGAGAGAGAGAGGCAGAGAGAGGCAGAGAGAGAGAGAGAGAGAGAGAGAGACAGAGACAGAGAGAGAGAGAGAGAGAGAGAGAGAGAGAGAGAGAGAGAGAGAAGAGAGAGAGGAGACATGAAAACAATGGTTTCCGTTGAAAACACACACGTACCTGGATAGCTACTATAGCGTGAAAGGCCACGAGACAGAAGAAACCGCTGTACCACATAATCGCTAAAAATAAATACATAAATAAATAAAAATAAATAAATAAAAAATAAAATAAAATAATAGAAAAATAAAAAAAAAATCTAATGTTTGTTAAGCTCATGGGACTTGCTGCGAAGTCATCAGTCCCTAAACTTACAAACTACTTGTAAACTATACTAAAGACAACACAACATCCATGCCCGAAGGAGGATTCGAACCCCCGAAGGGGCAACGGTCTCGCACATCGGAGCATAGAGCCTCAATACGCCCGGCCACTCCGCTGCGGCAGTTAGATGACCAAAGGGCCAAATAACAATACGCAAATAGCGATAAACACTGCAATAAACACTACAAATAGCAAAACGGCATTTTAGGTGCCACATGCGTGAAAGTAAATCGCTCCGTAACGCACTAATAAAAGCACTTGCAAGTCCGGAGGATTACGATGTTAGAAGAAAAGCACCACCACATGGAAGCTCGCCACGTCTTAAGCCCTTTGTATACGAGACGTGCAACACGCACAAGGAAGTCGTTGTCAGCTGCAGTGCCCTTTGCGATAGACGCTCGAACTACAATGAAGCGTTCAAACGGTACGCATTTGTTGGATCGTCTGCTTCGCGTGTCTACTTCGTTTGTTGTCAAGTTACAGTAAATGAATCGCCGCGTTAACATCACTTTTCGAAACTATACGATATATTGTGATGATTAAAACATTTATTTGTGTTTTAGACTGCCACTGTGAAACTGTATTTAATTGTTTTCGTGCAGTTCATGCGTAACTACGTCGCTCACATGTGTCAACGTCCTCATTATAAAATGCGATTACATACTTCCAGCCCGTGCGGTTTGTGGCGCCTGTGTTTATGATGAACCAGCTCAGGTGTCTATACACAGACCTTTCACTTTGATTAAGCTCACCAAAAACAAATATTTTATCTGTTAACTACAGATGTTTCAGGAAAAACAGCAAATATTTTAGAAGATGGTAATAAAGACGATTTGCAGTTCAAATTTCATATAAAGTGTGTCCAATTTTTATTGGGTACAGAGATACAGCTCTTGGTATGTACAACAAACTGATTTGGATACTTTGATTCTTTCGTATATCACCATATTGACTTTTATTTAAGTAACCAGTTTTCGTCGTAGTTTTAAGTCTGAATATGTCCTAGTAAGCAGAAAACCAGGTAACTACGTGGAAATGAACGTGTAGAACATAAACAAAATTTTACTTTTAAGTAAGTGTGATATTGTACTACCAAGAACAGACGGTTAATGAGTGAAACTTTCTTGATTTACATTTGCTCTACGTTTGTTTGGATTTCATATTAACAGCTATATCTCTGTATTCAATCAAAATTGTACACATGTTGTATTAAATTTGTAATGCAATTCCTCTATAGTATCACCTCCTAAAATACTTACGACTGAGTCGAGAAACTACGTTCCTCTGAGCAGCAAACATATTCCCGACTTGGCTTCGTTTGTCTGTTGAGTTCACCATTAGGTCGTCTGCGCATGCGCGAAGCACTTCCATACGCGTGAGAATAGGATCCATCCTACTCCGTCTACTAGCGGTCGTATGCGAGCATCTTGTGCCAAGTGGACGCGTCTACACTGTACGCGGACGGCGTGACCGGTGCATCATGGGTAATCTCGTAAGCTCTCACTTCCCGTGTAGAAAGGGCTTTACGGGACACCACAAGGCGTAATACGCATACTCAACCACTGTAACTGTCCGTAGGAAGACAGTACTGCCAGTCCAGGGCTTCATTGTTGCTACTGAAAGTATATTATTCCCGGTATGATTGTGCACGAGCCATCATACCTGAATATGACAGGCAGTAGGATCGTTGAAACATCTTTCATCAGGACGATGAAATCCTCCTGCATACCCGCGAAGAGCATGAACGTTTCATATGGCAGTAATCTACGTTATATGTTGTCGAAAACTGAATGAAATCAGTGACTTACATCTGCCACACTGTTACGTTCTCTCTCTCTCTCTCTCTCTCTCTCTCTCTCTCTCTCTCTCTATCTTTCCTCCTGTTATACTGTATTTGCACAGTCGCCATTATTTAATTACTGCCCCTGTTTTGCCTTTTGTATAATTACAACTGGTCGCTAGGATAATGAAAGTTGTTCCCTTTCATAAAAATTAAGTAATACTAGTAACAAGAAAGGTAGATACTGAAGAAGAATGATAAAATAGATTGTGACTGTTTGTTCCCTTCCTAAAGGTTATATTTGATATCTGAAATTAAGTTAAAATTGTTGCCGTAATTACTTTGAGGCCGGTAGAAGTAGGAAACAGTATTCACACAGCCACAGAAGCGCTTAGTTCACAACGAGGAGTCGTTTTTGGGAGCCTTTTATAGCATTCATTACGCTGCCGCGGTAGCGTTTAATATCGCGTTGCACGAGCGACGTCATACTTCCCACCTTTCGCCAGTGGAGATAGCGTTTTAGAACGAACGTAAGAAAGAAATCGTTAGAGATCTAATCGAAAACTCTAAATGCATAATCTGTTCTTGTGATGATGGTGCCGATATGGAGCGTTTTATAACGGCCGCTAATACGTAAGATTCTTAAATAAAATATAAATGAATTTTTTCGAATGCATTGCACAAGAAGAAATAGGGACGAAATCTGTGCAGTTAGGGTTATCCTTACTGCGATTGTTTCAATAGGTTTTCACCAGACAAACATTACAATAAACGAGTCGTCATTCAAAATACAACAATATTTATGTTTTTTTAAATCTCTGAAGGGTTTTGAGACTGGTTAGAAAAAATGTCTATTCTGTGAATAATTCCAGACATACATCAACTAAATTCGCTTCCATTTTACTCTAAACCACAACCTTCCACGTAACCCTGTTGGAAATGAGTACACTCTGAACCCTCGTTCTGTCCCAATTGGAGTACAAACTGAAAGGTTTTCTTTGTTAGGGCCTACAATACCCTTCGCGATTCTCCGTGATTTGCAATTGCGTCAGCTGAAGAAGTCACAGTGTGGTGAGTATGGAAGCTAGGAATGAACGATGTTCTTGTTTTCGTAAATTATTCCTGAATAGTCGTTTAATGTTACGGTGATGTTCCTTGTCGTTAGTATGCCAATTCTGTCGGCGTTTTCTCCACACGTGCAGTACTCTCTCTAACGCGTGGAAACATCGCGATAGTAATCTACTCTTACGAACTCCTTAAATTCTTCACGAAGTGTGACCACATTGACAATTTACGAAACGTAGGGCATTCTTATAAACTAACAAGTCGGTAGCATACCCTAGAGAATTTTACCGACTAATTACGATCAGTTCTATCAAATATTATTAAGAAAATTAAAGAGATATAAAAACAGCAGGCGCTTCCTCTTGACCTGTCTAGTATTTTGTAACAAAGGGTCTTCCATTGCGACCATTCCTTGTTAGTTTCGCAGTCATAGACAAAACCTGGAGCAAGTTCTGAAAGAAATTCTGCATAGTATTTACTGAAGCAGTTCTTCCAGAAGCCTGCCGAATCTCCCGCAATATTACGCCTGCCTTCAAGAATTGAACCGAAAGGACTTCGCCGCAATCATTCTCATGTTCACTTTTTCTTGCAGAACGCGTTGGCAGGTACCGCAATTTATTCCCAGGTTCTTTCGGAGTTCCATAACGATCTTATTTCCGTCTTACAAAATCCTCTTCACGGATGTTCGCACGCTTTTAAGTCCTCATATAAGATGTAAATCTATGTTTGCAATTACGTGCTTCAGCATTTGTAAGTGTCTACAGAGGTTTTCCCACATTTAAGATGAAACTTTCTGCTAACATGAACGCTTTACAAAACCACAAACTCTCAGAAATAAATGACTGAAAATACCCTCTCAAACACAAACCAAAGCACCTCTTTCGCAGCCGGTTGTCACACTGATTCAGATAACTATTATGAGGGTATCATATCTTTTCAGTATTTCAACCCAAAATTGTTCAGTTCCACTGCGAGCACAGTCTACTTCTGCTACATTCCGCTCCCAAAACAAACTAGGAAAAAACACACTATTCTGTGCAGGGTGACACAATTTCATCAGTAATTTTTCCTTCAGTTGACTCGAGCTTCCAGTGCTACAGCACGAAAATAAGAACTAAACACACACACACACACACACACACACACACACACACACACACACAAATAAATCACCCATTAAGAGCTTATTTTTTCTTGGCGCTCCGTGAAGTGCGGCTGTAGACGCTATTTGCTATATAAATTGGCTGCGTCATGTCTAGGGGCCAGCCACACCTGCTGCAATGTCCCCAAAATGTGTAGCTTTAAATAAATGCAGGCAGGAACAAAACATTGCACAAATTGCAGTAAATTGATGTTTATTCTACCTAGTATCCATCAGTAAATATTTGGTAGACCTAAATTCAGAGCAATGCCGAGTTCCTTAAGGCTGTGACACCAATAAATGGAAATTTGACTGAATAGTTCGTAAGTCGCAAAGTCGCTAGATAAAATTTAAAGTCTAGCAACTAAGTTCCACTGTCACAGAATATAGAGACCACGAAGCACCACTGAAGACTTTTTGTAAGTCCCACAGACGAAGAATAACATCAAAGTTCTCGAAGCATCACAGAACAAATATTTCAAAGTTCCACACTAGAACACTTCGCTGAAATTTTACAAGTCCTCAAGCAACTTCACAGACGCCCATCGTAACAACACGTCTTGTCTGTCAAACCTACGTTAACAGACTGCCCCTAACTAGCCAAAATTGACATATTTGAGACGAAAATCCGTCTCAGGGATTATTTATTCATATTAATTGATATTTATATCACCATAACAGGATTGTTCCACCATGTCCATTGCTGAGGTGCTATTCCGCTGCATGGAGAGCCTTGGCAGTAGTGGCAATTATCTTTGGAACAAAGAAGCTGAATTAAAGTTTGTGTTGTGGAGGGAAATCGTACATAGACTATTCCAAGGCGCCTTAATCGTTAGTGGTGTGGTAGTCTAACGGTTAAGACGTCTGCCTAGTAAGCATGGACGTCCGGGTTCGATTCCCGGCCGCACCACAAATTTTAATTCAATGCTTCACATCTATCAATAATGTCTGTGGAAATACTTTCTAACTTTGTGGGGCCCGATATAGGTGATATGTTCATTTTTGTACAGTGCATGTAAAAATCTTTTCATCCTTTCCTTCTGTGTGTGATTTGTGTTCCACGTGGTTGGTTCATAGAACAAAGCCTTCAGCTTCCACTCTTGTTTGTTCCATACCCATCATGCGGGTATCCTTCTGATTTCCATTAATACTTCACGATCTTCTCTCCCCACCGTTTTTACTTTTGCTGTTTCCTCTCTGACTTGTGGAACGAACTCTGTCTTGTCACTAATTTTCTCTGAGCCTTGTACAACCACCTTCAATAACTTCGTTATGTAATTCTAACCATTTCTATGGGTTGCATGCTGTAATTCTTAATTTTATTTTTCCGACTTTGTAAGTATTTCACTTTTACAAGTTTTTTAAGACTGGACTTCATCCGTCTCTGTAAGCGCTCCCTATCGCGTGTAGCTGCGTTTCTTCCGCTTCTTCATGTAATTCTAAACATTTATATGGGTTGCATGCCGTCATTTTTAGTTTTATTTTTCCGACTTTGTTCAAATGTTCAAATGTTTGTTAAGCTTAAGGGACTTAACTACGGGGTCTTCCGACTTTGTAATTATTTCATTTTTGTGGTTTTTCTGAGACAGGACCTCATCCGTCTCTGTAATCGCCCCCTATCGCATGTAGCTGTATTTCATTCGCTTCCTTATGTAATTCTAAGCATTTCTATGGGTTACACGCAGTAGTTAGTTTTCTTTATTTTTCGGAAACTGAATTTATTCAATTTTATTGGTTTCCGGAACCATGTGGGTCCCATTTCCGACTTCCAAGGTTCGCAGCTAGTCGCCTGAATTCACACCACTTTTCATAAAAAAAGCAGTACCTTATCGATTTCTAACATACCGCAACTTAAGAATCCACCGTAATTTTGTATAATGAATCAGACTTTCAACCACTTCACCTTCAGTGGAGTGCGTTCATGTAACGTAGCCGTGTGTCGCCGTTAGCGTGTTTGCTCGCGGTCCAATTCAGATGTAATTTAACTTGCTATATACACGCACCATCTCACAACAGGCACGACAGACCAGAGCCAGCTTTGAAGTGTTTTTGTATATTGTGTTTTGTGCTACCTCCGACTCGCTGAATTTCGTCTACGATAGCGGCGCCTGCTGCCGCCGCGTCTCAGCATGCTGATTTTGGTGAGTTTCGCTGTGGCATTGCGTGTGTGTGAGGGAATGAGTGTTGTTAGTGAATCTTTCCACGCAGTAGCGTTAAAACATGTATAATTTAGGCTAGACACGGTCCGCATTAATCCATGTAAGAGATGCATTTTTATTGTATTAGCAAGATTGGTTCCCTATTTTGCTTCTTTCTATCTGAAGAAACAAGTTTAAGTTCAGCATAATCCGTAAGTTACCTATAAATTGTTGTTTTAGAGCACGTTTCCTCTTTTGTTTAATATTGTTCTTCACAAGTGCTGAGAACTAGCTCAGATGCAATTTTTATGCCTGAATTCCGTTGCGCCATAAATGTTTTCTTAGCCACCTTTCTAAGATAATATTAATTGTGGTGGCTTGCTTATGTAATAACGTGTGAGCTGCTATGTATATTGACCACTGTAGTATTAACTTCCCGTTATCGAAGTAATTTGAAACGAGTCAGCTCTCAGTTTGGGCCAAGGAACAAGGCTTTATAGCAGGGCGTAACCAATAGTTCACACGGACCTCATTTACTAATTTTAGTGATAAAACTAGGCTCTTGTTACGTACAGTGGTCGACTTTTAAGTGTCCCCACGAAACTGTCCCCTTACACGCTACAACAGCAAATATAGTTTACAATATAGCCTACAGAAATTGCTGACGTTAAAAAACAACTACAAACAAGTTTTTGTGTACATTTATTACTAGGTCATTTGTCGGAGTGAAGACCACAACAACAACAACAACAACAACAACATTTGTCTATCAGTCACCAACGATAACATTGATGAACTCGAAGATTGTCTCGCCATTAACACAATTATTGTATATAACTGTATAATTTTCTCTATTTATGGTTCAATTTCCGAAGGCATTTGTAACGTCGTGTTTTTACCTTGATATGTAGACTGTTTCATTGTTCCACAAAATTTCATCTAACCATACTACAGAGAGTAGTTATTTTTAATCTATTATTTTCATTCCCTCTTCTTCCTTAGCGTTGAATCCTCAGTTTTTCTGCTGATTATTTAGTAGCAGTATTGCACACAAAAGATTCAGACGATTTGTAATGAATTTACGTAATGGTAACATCTCGAATATAGACTGCCACTTAAGTGGATGTGACATATTAAATATTACCGTTTCATATCCGAAAGAAGATGGAAGCGTACAAATTGAACTGTGTGTTACGGACCCAGTGTATATTAAATATACAGTAGTTTCTAAATTACCAATTAATTCAATACTGAATTATATATTTTCGTTGTATGGAATCAATATTACGGGATTTGGCCAAACTAAGTTAAATTCCGCTTTATTTTTCATAATTTATAAATTCCGTCGCTAGCCACGATGTTCAAAATTTTCGCTGCCCGTTGAGAAATTCTGTTACGGTTGGCAACACTGAAAAATCAGTTTGACGGCCCACACTGTTTATTCCAGGAATCGCATATGTGATGGAATTGCTTCGTTATTTATAATTAGTCTTTGAGCTTTTGATGTTGTTACAAATGAGAGTATAAACGCCAAATATATTACATACAAAGAAACTGGTATAGACATGCGTATGCACCGAATTATGGATACAGAAGACGGGGCTGCGGTCGGCAACACCTATATAACAGGTGTCTGGCACAGAAGTTAGATCTCAAATTGTATCCTTTCCTTAAATAAAACTGTATTTTAACATGTTTCCATTATGTAGGTTTGTTGTATCATTCTGTGTTTCTGTACAAATTTTACAAATGGTTTCAACGTAACTATCCGATGTTTCAGATGCCGAAAATTTTCAACGTAGTTCATAACTGAATGGCAATGCAATAGTAACTCACTTTTGCGTCTGCAGTGCTACGAAGGATACTTTATATATTTTTGTTTCGAATGAATTTTGCATTTGATTTTAAATTAACTTCCAGACGACTTAAAGACTTAAATGTTTCACGTGGCTGAGAATCTGATGACAATACAGTTTTATCTAGTTTCTTGCCTTGTTTAACTCGGAGAGTACTTTTTCCTGTCTTACCAATTAGTTAAAGAAGTGAGACTTTAATATAGCTCAGATAGGATGAGAATTTAATAATAACTCGCTTTCTGATTTGTGTTTGGTGAAGTGTACCACTTCCGTCTCCAACATTTTCTGTTCCAGTTACGAATTTTTCACGATAGAAACGATTACTGATTAACCTCTACATGAACTCGAATCTCTGTAACTTTTACGTTCACAGTGATTCTCGTGAAAAGAAAATTGTTCGTTTCATGTCGACGGAAGATGAAGTAAACCTGAATCTTTTAGCATGTCGAATTGTCATCTTATCAAAATCTTTCATATTGTATAAAACATTTCTTATGTATTTAATAACAATCCAGGAAGAAATAAATATTTTTAAAAAACTTTTTAATACAACATTTTTAAACTGTATAAAATCGTATTTCTAATAGAGACACATAGATTACCAAGTCATACAGATAGTCCAGGAAATTGATGCTTACGAAAATTAAATAGCTATGACGTTACTGTACTTGTGAAATTCCAAACTGAAACCTTACGGCTCTTTCAGTAGAAAAATTTGACACATAAGGAAGTCACCATAGCAACCAATACTTTATTTGCACAGTAAACCGAAAGGAAATGTTTTGAGTTTACTCAAGGGCATCTACTTTCTCCCTTATTATCTATTGCATTATACCCATGTTTTACGTTTGATATTTCATAAGCATTCCCATAGGATTTAAAATGCACTAGTAGTAACTTTACATTTATGAAGTTATGAATCTCTATTCAAGAATAATGGGTAGCTTCGAGAGACAGGCTAGTGAATGCCGCAGGAGATCATGTAGGCAGAAGGACAAAGCCTGATAGAAGTCCTTGGATAACACAGGATATACAGAACTTAATTGATGAAAAGAGAAAATACAGTAAGTGAAGCAGACAAAAGGAACTACTGACGTCTGAAGAAATGAGGTTGATAGGAAGTGCAGACTGCCTAAGCAAGAGTGGATAGGGGATAAATGCTAGACTGTAGAAGAATGAACGAGCAGAAAGATAGATACGGCCTACTCGAAAATAAAGAGTCATTTGGAGACAAGAAAATCAGCAGTATAAATATCAAGAACTCAGAGGGAAAACTAGTACTAATTAAAGCTGGGAAAGCTGAAAGGTGGAAGGAATATGTAGAGTGGTGTATACAAAGGAAATAAACTTGAAGGCAGTATTCTAAAAATTGAAGACGAAGTAGAAAAAGAAGAGATACGATCATGTGAGAAGGCCCCTGGAGTTTATGATACTCCGTCTGAACTGCTGATATCGTTTGGCCAGGCATGAAGAAACTATACCACCTGGAATGCAAGATCTATGGGAGAGAGAAAACACCCTCTCACTTCAAGAAGATATACTAATACCAATTCCGAAGAAAGCAAGTGCAGACAAATCCGAAAATTACAAAACTATCAGTTGAATAAGTCATGACTGTAAGATACTAACAGGAATTATTTACAGACGACTGGAAACACTGATGGAATTCGACTTTCGGGAAGATCAATTTGGATTTAGGAGAAATGTAGGAATGTGCAAGTCAATACTCAATTTACGAGCTATCTCTGTACATAGGTTATGTTTTTAGCATTCGTAAATCTGGCGCAAGCTTTTGAGAGTGTTGACTGAAATGCACTTTTTCCAATTCTGAAGTTAGCAAGGATAAATTATAGGGAGCGAATGGTTATATTCAACTTGTACCAAAACCAGACCGCATTTGTTAGAGTCGAAGGGCATGAAAAGGTCGCAGTGTTTGGGAAGGAAGTAAGACAGGGTTGTAACCTTTCCCCAATGTCGTTAAATTTGTACAATGAGCAAGATGTGAAGCAATCTTTGGAGAAATTTGGGAAAAGGAATTAAAGTTCAGGGGGAAAAAAATAAAGACATTGAGTTTTGCATATGACATAGTAATTCTGTCAGAGACGGCAAAGGATATATAAGTGCAATTGAACAGAATGGACAGTATCTTGAAAGGAGTAAAACAAGGATAATGGAATATAGTGTCAGAAAATTAGGTGACGCTGATGGAAATATATATAAGTCAAGGAGAGAGTAAAAGTTGTAGATGAGTTTCGTTATGTGGGTAGCAAGATAACTTCTGATATCCGAAGTAAAGATATGAAATGCAGAATGGCTAGGAAAAAAACTTTTCTCAAGAAGCGACCTTTTTTTTTTTTTTTTTTTTTTTTTTTTTTTCTTTAATTAAGTCCTTTCTGAAAGCATTTGATGCAGTGTAGCATTGTATGGGAGTGAAACGTGGACGATAAGAAGTTCAGACGAAAAGATGATAGAAAAGCTTGATACGTGGTAACAGACGAATGGTGAAGATTCTATGGGTAGATCACGTAACTAATGAGGAGGTGCTCAACAGAAATGGGGAGGTAATAAATTTTTTGGTGTATCCTGAACAGTCTGAGAATCAAGGAATCGTCAACTTAGCATTAGACGGAAGTGTGAGGGGTAAAAAATCAAAGAGGCAGACCGAGGTTGGAATACACTGAGCAGATTCAAAAGGAGCTAGGAGAAATTGTTTTATAGTTTTAGTCAATTCAGTATTATTTAATAATTATATTAATTGTTGATGGCTTAAATTGATTATCGAAGACTGAAATATGTAGCCTAGATGTTGAAAGCTAAATAATGTACTCACACTTAAGGCCAGATTTTAAAAAACTATACTTATTAGTTTTTGTTGTCGGTGGTCGTGGGGGCGTTCTTATGTTCCTCACTCCGATGATTGGTTTTTATGCAGTTTCTCCACTCATGTTTGTTTGTAAATCTATCTGACCCAACTGCGTGATCATCAGTCCGTAGCTTACAAACTACTTAAACTAAGGTAAACTAACCTAAGGACAACGCACACACACCCATGCCCTAGGGAGGACTGGAACCTCCGACGGTGAGCATCCCCGCGCTCCGCAGCGAGGCGCCTTAGACCGCTCGGCTACTCCACCGCGACTGCAGTTCCCCATCCTACTTTATAACCTGCGGGAAGCCTTTTCATCTCCTGATAAGAACGGCAACTCTCATCTATTTCAAATGCTTACTACACTCGTCTCTTGGCCTCTCTCTGCTATTTTTATTCACACACTTCCCTCAAATTTTAAATTCACTATTCAATGATATCTAAGAATGTAGCATACTAATCGATACCTTCTTTCGTCAAGGTAGGCCGGAAATTCCAGACGTTCCCCAATTCTGTTCATTGTCTCGTCAGTGGTTATGCGATCTACCCATCTAACTGCAGCATTCTTCTGTAGCACCACATTTCAAGAGCTTTCACTCTCTTCGCGTCTGAAATATTTATCGTCGATGTTTCACTACCGTACGAAGGAACACTCCGTATAAATTGCTTCAAAAAATACTTCCAAATATTTCTGTTAATATTTGATGTTAACAAATGTATCTTTTCCAGAAAAGCTTTTCTTCCCATTGCCATTTTGCATTTTATATCCTCTGTACTGCGACCATCGTGTATTATTTTACTGCCCAAGTAAGAAAACTCATCTACCTTCATTATTGTTTCGTTATCTGATCTAAATACGACAGCACCGTCTGCTGATTATTTGTTTTACATTCCATTGCATTACGCTTGTTTTGCTGTTGTTAATGTTCATCTTAGACGCTCCTTCCAAGACACTGTCCTCCCCGTTCAGTTGCTCTCCCAGGTCCTTTTCTCTCTCAGAATTGCAATGTCATCAGTAAAACACAAAGTTTTTATTTCTTCACATTTTTCTTATTGGTTATAGAATAGTTACTAATTTATAAAATCTATGCTCGGCTTCATACCACTGTTAAAGTTTATCTTCCGCTATTTTACATTCATCAGATAATAAAATGGTAGTAGTTTCGTGCAGTAATTAGTCCCCATCTTGGTGAGTTGCGGTTATTACTGTCACTTGTGAAAGACTGACCTTATTGTTTAAAATTCATTATTGGCGTGATAATATATACTTAATACAAAACGAGTTGTTACCTTCACATTTTGAAAACACACTGTCTAGAGCGTCACAGAGATTCAACTCATAAAACTTTTATGTTACACTCAGCAAAATCATCGTGCTCGAAAAAAACAGATACTGTAGTAACAGTATAAGGGTATCTGAAGATAACAGCTTAGAGCCTAAAAATTTTAAATTATTTTCGTCATGAAACAAAAATTGCGCGGTTCTATAAGTTTCGTAATTCTGTAGAAGACCAATTGCACTATGGTGCATTCGGAATTATTATACATTATTTTACGTTTCATTTTGCAGAAGTGGTGGGGCGAGTCTGTCGATAACAGCGACTAATCCTTATGTGATTCTTAGGGCAAATGCCACTAAAATAATATCCGCAATACACGCAGAGGTACCTGCAGAGTCGTAACGAGGCCGCAGTCTCCTGACGTTGTAGTCGCTTCATCGACCTGTGCCGTAATTACTTTAAAGCCGCGTGGTTTGTAATGGGAGTGTTTCTGCGAACTGGCGGTGAAGCCAGCTGCAGCCCGCGCTCGCCAGCTAATCAGCGAGACAGCTCTACACGCCGTAATTTAGTCGGTCCTCTTCCGTAGCGTGCAACTACGATCAGATTTCTGCCGCGCCAGTTGTCACTGTACGTGGCGAACGCGAAACACGGGGAGACATTTGGCGTCCAAATTAACATCACAGACACCATAAATATTCCTAGAACATGGAGGTAGAAGAAGGGGAGATGGCACTACAGACTTCAGCCTACCTTCCTTTGAAGCCAGTGGGCGGGGCCTACCACTATCTTGGAGAAGGGCAGCTATCAGCCACAATGCGCAGATGACACAAGTAATTCGATACGTCAAGTCGAATGACTCAGAGGTTGTGGAAAGTTTTACTGATATTTTTACAGTTACAGACAAAACAGGAGAAAGCATTAGTCAGGAGATACTGCAAAAATTGGAACAAGACGGGTTGAATGTTAAGTACTTCAGGGGGCAGTCTCATGACAATGGGGCAAACATGGCTGGAAAGTACAAAGGGGTCCAGTCAAGAATACTTCAGAAGAATCAAAATGTTCAAATGTTTGTTAAGCGTATGGGACTTAACTACGGGGTCATCAGTCCCTAAACTTACAAACTACTTATGAACTACTTACGAACTAGGACGGCACAAATATCCATGCCCGAGGGGGGATTCGAACCCCCGACCGTAGTGGCCGTGCTGACCGTGACTGGAGCGCCTCAGTCACCTCGGCCACCGTGGCCGGCTCAGAAGAATCAACTGGCCTGTTTCGTACCATGTGCTGCTCACTCTTTAAATTTAGTAGGAGCAAATTCAGCAGACATTCAGCAAGACTAGGTGATCTGCAAGAGTAAATGCGGTTGGAGCTGTTTACAAACATTTTCATAAAGTTTTGAAGGCCCTGGAAGAAACTGAAACTTATAAATTGTCAACACCAAAAACAAAATCAGAGACAAGATCTATTTTAAAAAATATGAGAAAACTCAAATTCATTAACTTGTTTCTGGTATGCAATATTAAAACAAATTACTCATGTTAAACAGTTTCTGCGAAATTAATACTTTACAATTGATAAAGCTGTTCGAAACCTTCACGGACTTTTGGGCTTTCTCAAAACTTCCCGGGATTCTCCGAAAAAAGGATTCGAAGAAAGAAGAAAATGGCCGATGAGCTTTGTGAGGATGAAGTATCCAACATTCACAGAAAAAATAAGGAATAATTGACAGAGCTTAGCACCAGGTTTACCGCACTTGAGAAAATTGGTGCAAAAATTAGTTTTCTGTGTGGTGTGCAAATTCGAGAAATGGAAGTGGAGGACTTGAAGGCCAAAGCAGCGGAACTGGCAGAAGATCTTAGCGAGGAAGAACTTGAAATTGAAAGTTTCATACAATATGCACTGGCAATAGACAGAGCCTTGCAAGATTCCACTGTATCATGAACATTAAGTTTAATTTATAAAAATAAATTGGTAGAGGGGTATCCCAACATTATTATAGCGTTAAAGTATATCTTACCATTCTAGTTTCTGTTTCGTCTGGAAAAGAAGTTTCAGCAAGCTGAAACTAATTAAATAGACTTGAGAAGCACGACTGCTTAACAAATCTAATATCCATAGAGCACAAACGAGCTGCTTCTCTAAACTATGATAATATCAAAAACAGTTTTGCAGCAAAAAAAGCTCGAAAAGCGAAATTTTGAATTGATTTTTGTACGTTGAATAATCTTGCAATATTTTTGTATGTATTAAAATTGTTTTGTTTTCCTTTGATCTTAATTCACTCAATAAAATAAGTTCATGTTGTGAGATTGTGACATTGATTTAGAAATATGTAACCCAATTAGCGTCAAAAAGTCGCTTCTTACAGGGGGGGGGGGAGTGAAAGAAGGGGCGGCAAATTTAAGCTTGCCCCCCCTCCCCTTCGCAAATGTCCTAGATCCGGCCCTGCTTTACCACAAGCTCAAAGATAACAATTTATGTTGTATTTTTCCAGTCTCCAGTTTAAGACGTGTCAGACTAGTTTTACAATTACCAAAATCACTAAAACCAGTTTCAACAGGCACCACTGATATGACCAGTATTTAAAGTCGTATCCGAAGAAACTGCATCTCATAGATTGTAGGTTACAATGGCGTAAATCACGCAGAAGTTTTCCACCCCAGTGAAAAGTCATACCATCTGGTAACTCAGTCTGAAAATTAGTTTATGGAACTTCCGCACTCTGTTTCCGTTTTTCCATACGAATTCCTTGTCTTAATACGGGAAAGTCATTAGTATTATACCCAAGTGTTTAAATTGTTAACTTCAAAAATGAATACTAAATCTCTCCTACTGAACTGACACCTATCTCATGCTGCTACTAATTTCGGAGTAATAAGATTTTTTCGCGCAGTTGCTTTACTGAATACAGGCTGTAAATTGTCGCTCACAGATGGATAATTTCGAACGGACCATTGTTAATTTCGTCTGATCTGGAACATGAGTCATTTTTTATTGTTTCATTAGACGATGTGGAAGGAGACGGTACAAGGAAATGTTGGATAATTTCGAATGGACCATTGTTAATTTCGTCTGATCTGGAACATGAGTCATTTTGTATTGTTTCATAAGACGACGTGGAAGGAGACGGTAAAAGGAAATGTGTGTTACGTCGCCCTTCATCCTCATTCGTTATGAGGTGGGTCCTTTCGTGCAGCCAAAGCATCAGATGTCAGATCAGTACCAAACGTATATCAACCGAAACTGCGATATAATTCGTGCTATGCGCTGCCGTCCAGGAGAACCTGCTTAAACTGGAAGTAATAAGTAACACCTATCCTGTGGAGTAAATGAAAAACGTATTTGTGAGAGTACGCTTCGTTTACCTCTCATGGTGAAGTTGATAGTAATTTCACCAAACACCACCTCCATGTGTCAATCGCTTGATCTTCATGTTGTTGTTTTTTTCAGACTGTATAGTCATATGGTTCGTAAAATCTCCGATGCTGCCCGCAAATCTTCCGAAGAGATTGGTCTTCAACAACGGAATAATCATCTTAAGCAGCAGTCACAGAATAGCAATTGTGTTCTCCACTTTTCTATCATTCTTATCGACAAGGCTAGATACTGGCTAAACTCATTGATGAAACCAGACTCTTTGAAACGTCGACAAGTTCTGTTCCCAATACAATATTCCACTTTTCAATCTACAGGTTGGAAGCTCACATATGGGCTTCATCAACTGTGCTTGGTGCACGAAAGTAATTTGCTTCATAAACTTATAAAAACACACAACCAGTACTGTAAAACCTTCTTTCCTGAATAAAAAACACTGTGCATATCTGGTAGTGTTTGTGTTCATACTTGAACTTTATGTGATTATTATTATTACTAGTATTACTACTTTAATTATGCTTATTATTTTTATTATTTTTGTTGTTACTATTATTACTGCTGTACGTGTGACGCAGTTGTTTCTTTATTCTGTTACGATTGCTTTTGTGTGTGTGTGTGTGTGTGTGTGTGTGTGTGTGTGTGTGTGTGTGTGTGGGTGGGTGGGTGGGTGGGTGTGTGTGTGTGTGTGTGTGTGGAAACTACGAATGAACCGTTCAGGTTTGTTTCTTTCTAGCAAAAGTAAACTGGCGATAACACACTGCTGTAAAATACGAACAGTCCTTTTATATGTCAGGTAAACGTTGCCAATGTAACAACTGCCAACGTACTGCAGTCAAAAACATTGCTCCTCGGTATAACCAACTAACACTCTACAACCCTGCGCCCGCAAGAGCTCGTTATGATATGCTCTCACTGTTCCGCTTTTGCTCTACTCCATATGTCACGTGTTATTTATCATTATAGTTTATGCACGTTTCCCTCGACGACAGCACAAAACACGAATTATACCTAATTTTTTGTTCATACTCTATCTATGTACAACGTTTCGTCCCGATGTGACTGACATCTGGAGATTTGGGTATAAGTAACCAGGCCGACGCACCACAATCGGACGGAATCCCCAAAACGGGGCCAAAACCCCAAAAAATGAATTTTTCGATTCTCGAAATTTTGATGGGTGGGCTGGGTAGGGGAAAGGTTGGTACACCTCATTCCAGAAGGATATGTCACCACCTTTGATACCTGTCGAGTTACGTCAGTTAATAAATGACCTTCGTCGAGAGCACACTCGGCTCTGTGAAAGCAAGGCAAATTTACTCTAGATTTGTGCGTTCTACGAGATGGAAACGGTTTCTACAGGTACGTAGAAAACGTTCGTACACTAATTTTTGTCCTATTTATATTATATTTTTTCCGATCCCTATACAAAACGACTATGGTTTGTCGTACTTGCATTTTCAACTAGAGCAAAAGTAGCATATACCGCAATATAGCGCGGAATTTCAACTGTCAGACTACAGACTGATTAATTAGCTGATGCAGTTGACAAGAATCAGCTGCCAAAATCTGACATTTCTCTTGTATAATGAATATTTACAAGTGACCACGCACTTTTGCCGATCAGTCAATTATCCGAAGGGCAAGAAGAGAGGGGGAAAAAAATTAAAAGATATCTGGAAGACGTTTCCAGATAACGTCCATGTGTAAAAACAATAGTAAGTTTCTAAAGAGGCTTTTGGTAATTTCGGATCCGTGTGTATCCAGTATTAAAAAACTGCCACAAACACACGTGAAACATTTGTCAATAAAGCAGTTACTGTCCAATGCAATTCCAATTACACGGTGATCAGGCATGGAAAAAAGTCTTATATTGATTCTGATTATGACAACTTCGAGAGAGATACTGACTCTGACTGCGAGATATAAAACCAATCATACCATATTGTATGCAACAGAAAAGTATCTTCAATCATACTACGTTTTGACTGTTAAGAACGATTGTCGTTATTAATTACATTTATTACTTCTATCGTGGATTATACTATTACATTTATTATGTGTGATCTGTCATCGACTTTGAAGACTGTTTCATTAAATTACTGAATTACAATGTGTTTTGTATCGAAGAATTTTTTATCGGATATATTTTCCACAAATATTTTGTTATAATAAACAAATCACGTTGACAGTGTATTAATTATTAGTGTCTAAATACTACATATACGCAATTATTAATAAATAATTATGGATTATCATGGCTCACGTTGCTATATTAGCTCTGCCGTTTTGTTTAGACAATGTTTTACCATCCAATTCGTAATCACTGACCTAAAAAAAACCGTGTGATGAGTTTCGTGTGAATTAAACGTCTTCTTGGGGTTTTGGCCACGTTTTGGGGATTCCGTCTCACTGTGCGACGTCGCGACGTCTCTCTCTCTGTCCCTCTCTTTCTCTTTCTCTCTCTCTCTCTCTCTCTCTCTCTCTCTCTCTCTCTCTCCTTCTCTCTCTCTCTCTCTCTCTCTCTCTCTCTCTCTCTCTCTCTCTCTTCTCTCTCTCTCTCTCTCTCTTTTCTCTCTCTCTCTCTCTCTCTCTCTCTCTCTGGAACACCAAGACCTTTACATTTATTTTTTTATAAGTGCAATGTCAATACCTGCTCTATTATCTCAAACATAGAACGCTAATGTTACAAAAAATGTACGGATATCTAACAAGGAAAAAACTCCGGCTCGAACAAACACAAATATACCAAAATCGTCTGAGAGATAATGTAGAGGTGCATTATTCCAATAGCGATACTCTCGCATCTGCAAAACTTTGCAGTCGCCCATTAGAGGCCTCTGCGTGAGCCACGCCGCATTGCACTTTGACCTGCCGGTACACCAGTCGGGAGCACCAGGGACAGTGCGGTGTGCCTCTGAAGTTGCGTTTTGTGACGTTGTTTGTGTAGTGAAGCGTCAGATGGGTCGGCGATTGGTAATCAATCCTGATAATGTATTGCGATTGGTTAAGATGAAATTCCAAAGACCTCTTCCTCGTGAATACGGTCTTGGTGTAGAAGATGAATCATTGACATGTTTTCTGGTATCTATTATAGTGCAGAAAATATGAGCATAGATTAGAAACACTATAGTGTATACCAGGTAACATGCGAATGATTCATCTTCTACACCAATACCATATTCACGAAGAAAGTTTCTTCGTAACTTCATCTCAACTAGTGATACTATATTAGCAGGATTTTTACCAATCGCCGACCTATTCGACGCTCCACTACACAAATAACGTCACAAAACGCAACTTCAGAGGCACACTACACCGTCACTACTGGTGTGCCGGCAGGACAAGGTGCAGTGGGGCGTGGCACACGCAGAGGCCTCTAACGGGCGACTGCTGAGTTTTGGAGATGAGGGAATATCACTAGTGCAATGAGGAACCTTCACATTATCTCTCATACGATTTTCGTGTATTTATATTTGTTAGAGCCCAAGTACTTTCCTTGTTAGTCGTTTATTCGTATCTGGATCACTGAATTTCCATATAGATGAGGGAATACAAAACCGCTGCTATACTAATTGACGAGCAGTTTTCGCGTGCTTTGCGCCTTCAGCAGGCTCCGTGATTACGTGGTAGCTCGGTGGCGCTGTCCTCCCCTAGTTCCGCCCGCGCAGACAGCGGGGCCTGTTAGCTCGTGTTCGCCACGGCGGATGGCGGATGCCTCTGGGGATTCCAGGCCGAAATGAAGCGCGCCGGCGCCGGAGCCGAGACTCACCCCCCCCCCCCACTCACCCCCAAACCACCCCGCAGCACGGGCGCTCTCGCGAAATGATAGTCACTCAGGCCGGGCCGCGCGCCACCCCGCCCGAGTAACTTTATTTGTATGGAGAGCTGCATAATCCGCCGCGCTGCCGCCAGCAGCTTTTAAATCCCGCGCGAGAGAGTAGCCGAGTTTATTTACACCGAAATATTCAACGGTTCCGTTTCCTCACACAGAGTGCAGCCGTTGTCTTTCGCTGCCACAGCTTATATTCGATGGAGCTTCGCAGGCGCTTACATAATTATTAGCTTTCACTGTTAGTTTAAGCGCCGGAGAGCTCACAGGAAATTCTCAGAAGTAAAAAAGTTTCACAGCAGATTATTGTATTTATGCTGACACTGCATCACTGTGTTTCACAAAATGTAGCTGAGCTGCACCGACTTCTCGGAAGTATGTGACGAAGGAAATTTGCATTTTGAACATATCGTAACATTTCCTTTCGTTATATTGACGATCATCTCCGTCTACATCTACATATATACTCCGCAATCCACCGTAAGGAGCGTGGCGGAGGGTACACTGTACCACTACTAGGCATTTCCATTCCTATTCCACTCCCAAATAGAACGAGGAAAAAAAGAATGCCAATATGCCTCCGTACGAACCCTAATTTCTCTTATCTTGTCTTTGTGATCACTACGCGAAATGTAAGTAGGCGGTAGCAAGATTGAACTGCACTCAGCTTCAAATTCCGGCCCTCTAAATTTCCTCAACAGAACTCCACGAAAAGAACGTCGTCTTTCTTCCAGCGATCCCCAATTGAGTTGAAACTCGCGCATTGGTCGAACCTACCAGTAACAAACCTACCTGCTCGCCTCTGAACTGCCTCTATGTCTTCCTTTAAACTGATCTGCTGCAGGTCCCAAAAACTTGAGCAAAACTCAAGACGTGGGCGTACAAGCGTTTTATATGCGGTCTCCTTTACATATGAAGTAAATCTTACCAAAATTCTCCCAATAAACCGAAGTCGGCTGTCCGCCTTACAACAGTCCTTACATGTTCGTTCCATTTCATATCGCTCTGCAATATTACGCCTAGATATTTGAACGACGCGACAGCATTAAGAAGCTCACTACTGATGCTGTATTCGAACATTATGGGATTGTTTTTCCCACTCATGCTCATCACCTTATATTTTTCTACATTGAGAGCTAGCTGTCATTCTTCGCACCAACTAGATATTTTGTCTAAGTCATCCTGTATGCTATTACAGTCAGTTACAGACGACACCCTCCCATACACCACAGCATCATCAGCAAACAGCCGCAAATTACAACTTACTCTGTCCATCATATCATTTATATAAATAGAAAATAATAGCGGTCCTATCACACCTCCCTGGGGCACGCCTGACGATACACTCGTCTCTGATGAACACTCGCCGTCGAGAACAACATACTGCGTTCTGTTACTTAGGAAATCTTCCAGCCAGTCACAAATCTGTGAACCTATTCCATAAGCTCGTATCTTCGTTAGCAGTCTGCAATGAGGCATGGCATGGAAGCAACAATTATTTACATGCAACTGAGCGACCCAAATTAAATTGTCTTTTCTACCCTGACTAAACCTCTTACAATTCCTTCCACCTTCAATCCTGTACTTCGACTGCGCTTCAGTAGTCCTACCTGACAGGCAGTCCACTTATATCTGTTGAATACACAATAGTATTTTAAACTAAAAGTTTAGAGGAACTCCAGTTTTCTAGCAGCACGTAAATCAAGTAATATCTCCCATTTGTTTTAAAGGTATATCATATTAGTAGTGATTGCACTTCATAACATTAATCTTTCTTTCCCCCAAACATGTTTCACTCCAGTTGTCTTTCATTACCAGTTTAACTGACAACATTGTTGTTAATCTAGTAACCCAATATCAGTTTCATAAGCAGCGAGACTAAAGGTAAATTTTTTCTGGCATTGTTAGTAATGCATTGATTAAGCACATTTTATAGCTGTGGATAATATTAGGTGAAAACCTGCGAACTCTTAATAAGCAAAGAAAACCATCCCAAGTTGACTGTATATACTCCGAACATTCATAGCGACGTTGTATAAACTTAGTTGGACGAAACGTGATTGTGTTGAGTTTTGATGTTTTTCCTTTGTTTAGCTAAGTATTAATGACTTTCTGGCATTTATGAATTCAATTTTCCGCAATATTGGATAGAGCTTTTTGATGTATGTATTACAACGCTCTACTTTACCTGAATTCGCAATTTCTACGAACCTTCGTCGCGTGGAGTCGTATTGAGCAACAGTCTTTTACATCATAAGAAAAATGAACCCAGAAAACCACTCTTAAAACGTACAAACAGCATACCCAATACAAACTGGCGTACAATAACCTAGCACAACAAATTCACACATACAATTGGTAAATTCCAGAAACAACAAACAAATGTTGCCTACAAAACAAATTCAAAATCGAATCCAGAGACTAAAATAAAAATCAAATAAATACTAACAACCTGGTATATACATCAGCTCAACTGCAGAGACCATGATAAAATATACATTGGAACGACTGACAGGACACAAGGCATATAGAACATGCCAGTGTATGGAAATGCAATTAGAAGTAAAGAAGTAATAGATTAAAACTTGGTGCGTGATGGGGTGGTTTTCCATCAACGTTATTGTTTATGTGCTCATATTTCATGAACTACATGTTGTACTGTGATACAGATTAGAAGGTACACTCACCAGTATGCATGTATACTGCATGTAAAATTTCCTATAATTTGTAGTGTAGAAATTATAAATTGTAACGTTATACCGAATGCCGTAGTTTTAGTCCATGAACAACGGAACGTTACTGTTTATGTACTTATATCTCATGACCTACGTGTCATACTGTGATACAGTTTAGAAGGTAAATTCAACTATATTTGAGTATACCGTCTGTAAAATTTGCTGCGGCTACAATTTGTAGTGTACAAATTTTAAATTGCAGCGTCGTATCAAATGCCGTAGTTCTACTCGATAAACAGCGAAAAAGTAGTTAGCGAGAAATATTTTTCCTTTCATCATTTTGCTATGGTTGTCAGCGAGGAAAGTTTAATAAAGGTTTGAAATTATGTTTAAAGTTTGTTGCAAGTCGCTAAGTACTCTCATTATCATAAAGCGTATTTCTATAAAATCTCGCCGCATTGTTTGACAGTTTTTTGAGATTCCTATTGTTTATGATGTCATATCTACTGAACCATGTGTAGTATGTGATTCTTAACACTGCGGAACTTGTTACCTCACGGTGAAGTGTGTGTGTACCAAATCTGTTTTAAATCGGTCCAGTGATTTAGGAGAAAATGAGCAGCATTGTCACTAAATGCCGCAGTTTTTCGCGCATCTCATTGTTTATGACGTCTTGTTTATGACGTCATATCTCGTGAACTATGTATCATACGTTATATTTACACTTACGGTGACCGTCCTCATGGATTGAAGCTCACCTGTACAAAAATTCACGAAGATTGAACAAAACTGTAGATTTGTACACTCAATCATGCGGACACCCTGCTTTATATATTAGGTAAAACGAAACGCGTCTGGTGAGAAACGATCGCATCTTACGTAGTTGCATTGACGAACAAAACGTACATTGCATAATATCAGAGACATGTCAATGCAAACACAAAATTTATTACGTTCTTAGAGAAGGGCTAAACTACTCTATCTACACGTGCTAGGTACAATGAGAGGTGACACAAAGTGTGTCGTAAACATAAAAACATACAATGGTCATCGAAACAATGGCTGATCTCTACAAGAATCAAAGCAGTTTTGCTGAGGCTCCCATAAAGATGGGTATTAAATTAAATATGACAGTTAACGTCGTGCACCTCGACAGTGCAGTAGTAACGTGCCGGACCATAAAAATCATAAGGTCCCGTGTTCGACCTACGATCCCTCCGAGGACTTTTATCTGCCATTTACCACTCCATTCACCTTTGCCTATGTTGCTTGATAGGAATCCCCAAGAGCTTAGAAATCCCCGTTATACCGTAGGTTTCCCTATAATTGGCTGCGTAGCCCAGTTAAACAAGAGAACGATGCCTAGTGATGCAGTGAGGTATTCAAAACAATCTTTTCTGCTTTATTGATCACTGATTACTGGTTTTAAAGTCTAGTCCCAGGGCTATAGTGTAAATGAGACATGGTGTATGTAAGATCCCACTGACTGTACGCTGTACCAGATGAAGTCGTGTTTGTCCTATAAATTTAATGTACTCTCGTAATAATTGATGGTTGGTATTATTAGAATCTCACCGTGGACAGTTGTGTTTGGGTGCTCAACGACTACAAAAGTGTCTGACTGTAACATAGTAAAAGGCTAGCTCAAAATAGAAACTCTCGTATTAATGTTGGTGCTCCTTATGTGTGACAATGGGCAAGAATTGAAGCTGGTATAAATCGAAAGATACCACGCCGTAATTTAGGAATGGTAAATAGTCGGTGTGGCCTTAAGCAAAATTTTTGCACTGAACGTATCTTTGTTCTCACTGTGCACTAATTGAAATACCAAGCTCCCTGCGCTGAAAAGACTTGATTTCTCTCATTTCACTTGAAAACTGTGGTGTCGCACAAATCTGAAGTACGTGCCACCTACTTCCGCCGCGCGCCGCCATGCACGCACGGCGCGGCGTTCTTACGAAGTCAGCCACGAGCGCCCTCTGCTGCAACTCCGCTCGTGGCCACCACTGAACAACATCGTTCACTTGGGACTGAGATAGGAACCAGTTAAGACTTGGCTATCTGATCATCAGTAGGCAGGCCTCTATCTAATCCATGTATCAGCATTCTGCAGTCAAGCACTATGTAAAAGTTAAGTATTACTAAGTCTCTATGAAATATATATCTCGATCTAATTTACTCTAGTGTTTCTAGTTTCTGCTGTCCCACTGGCTGGTCACCTCCGTACCTGCACAAGCGTGCATCCTTTATTTCTATGTCGGTCTCTTTCTACAGGCCACCGACACCCCCGACTACCGGCGAAAACGAGACACACACACACATACACACACACACACAAAATAAAAAAATAAAAATAAAACAGTGTCCAAGTATTCGTATGACGCTCACAGTATAATACTAGAATATTCACATCAACGAAAATACGTACAAATCGAGGAAGAAATTGCCTGAATTCTTAAAAATTGCCAGGATACGAGGAAGAGTTGGAAAATACGATTTCACTGTTAACTGTGGGCAGAGTTGTGTGTGAAAGGAAAAACTAGAATGAGACATTAAAGGTAAGACATATCTTTTTTTTCTACAAAATTTCCAATTACATCCATCATCACCTGTCCGAATAAAGTTCAAAAGCACTCCGTAAGCAGGTAAAGTGCAATTCATCGTTTTCTGGAACGCCCGAGGAGTTTTGTTGATAGAGTTTTTAGAGGACATAATCATCAATGCTGCATCACAACGTTTCCCAGATTTGCTCATGCAATATCCCTTTGGACGAACAGCCGTTGCTAACACGATGCCTGTTGCAGATTTCCGATTGCGCTTGAAGGCGTTGTAAATCCACTCTGCCATTCTGACGCTGTCCATATCACGACTCCAGTGAAGTAATAGAAGATGTAATTGGACGGATACATGACGTTATAAACGACATAGTGTTGTCACTATCTCTAAGGGAATAAGTATCTTGATGGCAGTATGTTGTTAAAAGTGAATCGGTCTGTCGGTTGCGTACTGCTGGCGTGTATCAACCAGTGACACCTGTGGCTAATGCTACCTCTTTATGAATGCGTGCTCTTCCAGCGTCATATTGGCCATTTGTCAGATTATCCAGCGACTTATTAAAGTCTCGTCACATCTCATCCCCACTGAGAGAGCGTGTAACGTCACGGGACAGAGGTTTTCCAGTGGTTAATAAAATATGCCGTTTACAGTGGTTAGAATCAGGGGGGGCCACTCCGGCGAAAACGCTTGCTATTGGCTGGAGCGCCGTGACGTCACGGCGAGGACGCTAGTGCAGCGCAACCGTGTGTTTACACGGCAGATGCGCCGCACCACTTGGTCTGTAGCGTATTATTCGTTCATTTTACTTTCGGTTACGTTCGATACAGATTTGTACAAGTCAACATAAGTGCCCTAACAGGTTTTGTACACACTAAGATTAAATAAATTATAATTCACATGAAAGATGAAGAAGCAACTGTTAATGTAGTCAATGTTTATTGCCGTTTACCAGACGACGATGCAATACATAACGCCGTGGAACGGAATCCACGTTAAACTGTAGGTTTGAAGGTCGGAGGAAGGCAACGGCATACCACCTCCAAACAGGACCGTGTCTAGTAAAGCATTGTAGTGTTCAAACCAATCTTCGGATTGTTGACTGCTTTACTTTAGAATATAGCGAGTCATTCATTGTCGTTAAGCAACACAGTAAAGCGTCAAAAGATGTTGCATTTGTGTGAATGCAGACTTTTTTTTTTATCTTTTCGTTTGCATCCACACATTCTACAATTTCTTCTCCGTGCCAGTTCGGAATGTTTATGGAGGGAATTGCTGTTGATAACTTCTTTCTTGAAGTTAGCCGTAGAAACTCATTTCTCGGATCCCGTTCATAATCCTCAGACCGAAAATGAGCTGCAGTTTTCACATTCACTTTGTCCTTGCGTTTGCATCGAACAAGCCATTGGCGTTGCAGGTGCTCATCCTTGTAAAACAGTGATAAATAACGTTCGCCGTAGTTCGAGTAGTATTAGTGCATTGTGCCACGGCACAATTACAGTGACCCTTGCTCATGACTGCCTCGAAACAAATTAGTTTTCTTGGAAGTACACCGCGACTTCCGTATCCTTCTCAGTACACAATACTGCAGCGTCCTCGCCGTGACGTCACTGCGCGCAAAGGCGTCTGGGAGTTATCTGCTCGCCAGGCGCCGGAATGGCCTACCTGCTTTTTCTATATAACTTGGTTAGAATCTATGTCTATAAATGTGAATGTCTGTTCTGTGTACGTTTATCACGTGTGAACCAAAAGACGTAAAGAACTAAAAATTTGTACAGTTACTAATGTCTACCCGGGGAAGGCTTTAGGCACGGTTTTATGGCGATCGGATAGCTATTTATATATACATATATATATATATATTAATGTGAATGTCTGTTCGGTGTACGCTTATCACGTCTGAACGACAAGACGCAGAGACATAAATATTTGTACAGTTACTACTTTATACCTGAGGAAGGTTTTAGGCACGGTTTTATAGCGATCTGATAGATGTTTAGTAATTTGAAGAATATAACGCGATATGCGGAACAATAATTTCTCTTTGAAAATTATATTTACTCTTTGAAAATGGCTTTATTGGTTGCATTGTTGCTTGAGGGTTGATAATGATAAAAGGGTGGAGTATATTGGGATGGAAAGTTATCGGTGTATATAAAATTCTACGTGTGTGTGTGTGTTAATATTTCGCTTTGCAGCGAAAACTAGAGAACGCAAACGAATGGTCTGTGTTTAATTGTTGTTCGAAGTCTACCGTTGTACACTATAGCAGTTCCATGGCGATAGCTATAAAGGGGTGGAAGATGTGGTCGTCAAATTATAAAAAAAATCGGACTGAAGGCCATCGATGACGTTTGCGACTCTACAGCAAGGAGGGTACATACAGCGAAACGTGATGCCACAGACCGTATCTTTGGTCTATGCGTGCTACAATGTCTTCAGCTCTTTCTCTGTAAGGATAAGCATACGAATAAGGAAATATAAGAATAAATATATAAAGCAGTAAAAAGAAATTTCTTTTAATACATCTCTTTTAAAAAATCGATTTGAAATTCCGCGCATTATATCAAGTGATCGATCTGTGATATTATTACAATCATTTTTGTTGAATTTCGTGATTGGATTCTTTGAAACGAGTGCATTTTTACGTGTGATTTGATCTACACTACTTACTTTCCTGATAAACGGTAAGTGCATAGACTTCTGCAATCTAATATGAATATATTTCAGCGAAATTTCCTCAAAAATGAGTGAAATTAATTATATTAATTTAGTTGTAATTTAAACTTCGTAGATAAATGTGCATTGCGTTACTTTACACATATTACAACAGTACATCTTTTTTTCATAGATCACATTTAGACAACATGCCTCGGAAAAGGAAAACGTCATTGTCTCTTATATATTCTCCGATTATGATATTAAAAAAAATGGACAGAGAGAGAAGGGATAGGAGAAGCACTAAGGCAGGAACAAATAAATAAATACCCGGGAAACGCAGGGTTTTCAGCTAGTAAGGAATAAAAATCGATTACGATAGGACTTTTCTTCATATACAGTTCTCATTTTTCGTTTTTTACAAAATATTAGTGTACTAAACAGAGGAGTATTCGTACGACAGCATTTACGACTAACGAATGATCATAGAAATGGATTCTGACAGTACTATAAATGTCATCATCTTCTATATCCCGGATATCCTACAGACGGAAGTGAAGGCGCTTTGGGACGAGCCAATTTATTCCTTCCATTTTTCTTCCGTTGCCCATTCTCTCTTCTTTTGTTTGTCTTCGATGCTTGAAGTTTGAGAGGAAGCCCCATTTTCCTCAGTCGCCAGAGGCATCTGATTGCTTCCATCGATTTTCGGCAGAATTGTCTGATGCAGCAGTCTCTGAGAGCACACGAAAGGTGAACTTTCCCGCCGCATCAGCCAAGCTTTATTAGTGTGACCGTTCTATTAGCAGTGATTGCCGACAGGCAGGAATTTAAGACGTAACTTCAGCGTCAGCGCTTGCCTTTGTACTATAACGACAGCACAGGACCCAAATGATCTCAGAACTTTTGATGGCACCTCTATAAGTTTGGTACTTGCACAGTTTCCTGTCAGCAAACAGTTAGACCTTGCACAGAGACTAACGAAGGTTTTTATATAATATTTCTGCACATTAAATTATTACCAAGATCTAAATGCTTTCTTTTAAGGATTATCTTTAGGAAACAATAAAAAGTAACTATTTTATTTATAAATTATTAATTTCAAAGAAAATATTCTTATGGTTAAGAACTCATCTGAAATCCTTACATGTGTCATTTTTATAGAAAAAAACAGTCTACAGCGCAAAATTGTTTTATTGTCAACAAGTTTAGACCCAATTGTGAGTCATTTTCAGATCTCCGCACTATATCGGAGCAACATTCAGAAGATGGCCTACCATTGGTAATAATAATAATTTCTGTTCAGCAGGACCTAATTGATGAGCAAGATTTCATGGTCATGGAACAAATCAGTAGTACATGAAATTTTTACACTAGAGTGCTAATAGAAGAAAACTTAAAGTACTCCTATGCACATGACAAACTTGAGCGTAAAAAGAATGGAAAACGAAACAAAGGAATTAGCTTAATTCTTTAATTTATCGGTAGAACAAAAGAAGTGAACCATGATTTAAATCTATAGACTTGAAAGAGCGTGGTTTAGTACCAAGATTCTTGACTTCCCGTGGAAGCTTAAAGAAAATGGATAATGCAAAATACTGCACGCCTTTCTGCACCATAGACAAGGAGGTGTGATCCAAATGTAGATTAGATTTCTGCCTAGAATTCACCTGGTGAAAGCTGATGACTATTGGGAATATGCTGTATTGTTAACAAAACTTGTTGTCAATAAAGCAACAAATATGCGCTCTAGATTG
Source organism: Locusta migratoria (assembly GCA_026315105.1). NCBI lineage: Eukaryota > Metazoa > Arthropoda > Insecta > Orthoptera > Acrididae > Locusta > Locusta migratoria. Next base: position 270,880,651 of record CM048744.1, on the reverse strand, counting down.
TTTTGATTGCTTTCCCAAAGCAAACAAAAAAGTTTTCCAAAAACATCTTCTATGTCTAGTTAGCAAGAGAAAATCATCGAATTTTCTGTTGTGAAGGAGTAGGTTCAAAATGCTTCGATCTGGTCTAATTGACAAAATGCTGTATACGAAGTCATAGTCGTATTACCTCATTACAAACAATGGAACTAGTATTGCAAAGGCAGTATTTTTTTCATGACGTATCAGTACGAGTATTCGTATTTGAACGGCACTCTTACAATGTGAGATGATTCATTAAAATTTATCATCTAGGTGTCAGTGGCCAATCAGTTCAATAAAGACTTGTCGCGGAAAGTGTATATAAGACTCAAATAGCGTAGTTTTATGAGAAATGACGTGAACAAACGTATTATTTACCGGAATAAGATGAGATAGACACATAATCAATCGACCTTTCCGTCGATTCTTTGCAGATCATAACAACAATATTAGAAAATAAACACTTTCTAATGTTACAGAATAAATGTATCCGAATTTGTTATATTATTTCTCATTTATCGGCACTTGTACCCGGCATATGTACATTTTTAGTTGCAAACTGACCGTGATACCAACAATTACATCTTTCTGTAGGTTGGTGATACCTATCTTTTTATAGTAAGAGAGTCTCCTTTTGTTCACACTGTTATATTTATATATGACTAGCTCCGCTCGCGTGTTGTTTGATTATGATTGTTAAGCTATCTTTCAGTAGTCGGCTACGAGACTGGTTTTGAAGGATGAAATGAAATACAATACCTTCTTTAGAAACAAACATTTTTAATCAAAATTATCAGGAAAGTAAGCAGTGTAGATCAAATCACACGTAAAAATGCACTCGTTTCGAAGAATCCAATCACGAAATTCAACAATGATGATTGTAGTCTAATAATATCACAGATCGATCTCTTGATGTAATGCGCGAAACGTCAAATCGATTTTTTTTAAAGAGATGTATTAAAAGAAATTTCTTTTTTACTGCTTTATTTATCTATTCTTATATTTCCTTATTCGTATGCTTATCGTTACAGAGAAAGAGCTGAAGACATTGTAGTACGCATAGACCAAAGATATGGTCCGTATCATCACGTTTCGTTGTATGTAATCTTCTAGGCTTCTTGCTATGGAGTCGCAAAGGTCATTGCTGGTTTTCAGTCCGAATTTTTTTAATAATTTGCGACTTTCAACCACCATATCTTCCATCTCCTTAAAGATATCGCCATGGAACTGCTATGGTGTACAACGGGAGACTTCGGAAAGTAATTACACACATACTATTCGTTTGCGTTCTGTAGTTTTCGCTGCAGAGCGAAATATTAACACACACACACACACACACACACACACACACACGTAGAATTGTATATACACTAATAACTTTCCATCCCAATATACTCCATCCTTTTATTATTATCAACCCTCCAGAAACAATGCAATCAATAAAACCGCCGGCCGCGGTGGCCGAGGAGACTGAGCGCTCCAATCACGGTCTGCACGGCCACTACGGTCGGGGGTTCGAATCCCCCCTCGGGCATGGATATTTGTGCCGTCTTAGTTCGTAAGTAGTTCATAAGTAGTTTGTAAGTTTAGGGACTGATGACCCCTTAGTTAAGTCCCATAGACTATACAAACATTTGAATTTGATGCAATAAAACCATTTTCAAAGAGTAAATATAATTTTCAAAGATAAATTATTGTTCCGCATTTCGCGTTATATTCTTCAAATTACTAAATATCTATAAGGTCGCTATAAAACCGTTGCCTAAAACGTTCCTCAGGTATAAATTAGTAACTGTACAAATATTTACGTCCCTGCGTCTTGTCGTTCGGACGTGATAAGCGTACACTGAACAGACATTCACATTAATAAATATAGATAAATAGCTATCTGATCGCAATAAAACCGTAACTGAAACCTTCCCCGGATAGACATTAGTAACTGTACAAATTTTTAGCTCTTTATGTCTTGTGGTTCAGACGTGATAAACGTACACCGAACAGACATTCACATTTATAGATATAGATTATGAACAATGAAATGCCTCATCTACGAGCAGTTTTCCACTGACGATATTTGAATAACGACCAGAATATATGCTTAGTAGCTGAAAACCAATCATCTGTTAGTGCCTCTCCCTCCATTCTCTGTGCATTACCTTCTCCAACAATACTATCTCTGCCCATCTAGTCCCCCCTCCTATTCCTCCACATCTCCTCCCTCTTATCTCTGTCCACCTCCAAATCTCCATCCCCTCCTTATCCATATCCTAATTCCCCCGTATATCTACTCATCTCCTCACCCGCTCTCTCTCTCTCTCTCTCTATGTTCATATACTACTACTTTTTCTATCATCCTTTCATCACGCACTTCCCATCCTTACCGTGTTACTTTTCAGGTAGTAAGTAATTTGTACACTAATTAGAGTTGCAATAGATCCAGCAATTTAGGAGGACTAGTTGAACATTTTTCTATGTTCCACATGCTGCACACGCGTAAGTCTGAGTCTATTGTTTTTACGCTGAATGTCGCCAGAGAGTCTACAAAATGTATATGGGATATTCGGGCCGTAAGCTAATAGCAAATTTCGCCTTAGAATTTCGTTTTTATTCAATTTCTATGATTTCTATGATATCGCATCTTTTGATTCGTATGCCGTACATTGATATAATTATGCAAGTAAATTCACTGGAATATGTGGATACTGCATGCGAAATAGTTATCAATAGAGATGAAATGTCATGTACAGTGCGTATCATATCCCGTGACCTATTTGTAAATAATTTTGCAGATGCATTTAATTGTATATGTTAATGCTATCTGAGGAATGTATCACGAATACAGCACGTAGAAAGAATTAATAATTCAAACGTTAATCAATTATACAGCATAACATGACAATATAGCCTGTGACAAACTTTTCCACTTATTTTTTATGGCGGGGCAGAAAATCATCGAGAAATTTTCCGCAAATATTTGAAATTACATGGAAAATTTGATGTAAATAAAATCACCGGAAGTGCGAAGTCTGGGTATTCAGGCGACATGGTCAATACGTCATTTTCACCCCTTATCCCCTCCTTAGTGAGCGGTCCTTACATGACACTACTTGTTTACACCAAGTTGGTTGCAATCGATCCATTAGTTTACACGGAGACCTGAAACACACACACACACACAGACACACACACACACACACACACACATTTGGTAACACAAATTCTTGTCCGTGAAGTATACATGTATTGTCAGTTTCCATGGTAGTTTTACTATTATAATTATTGACATAAATATAAATATGTCTTCCCTATGCACACATTTCATCTATTTTCTTTAACACCTCACTATGCTCTCTTCAGTGCCATATCGAATAAAAACCTATTCCGTGAGAAATTACATATATCTGTCATCTTTCATGGCGATCGCTCAGTCAATTTCGAGATGCACTGTAAAGCACCTTTCGCAATGCACCACACTGTCGCTGGCGGAACTAGAAAACTTTCACGAAAAATGACAACTTTCATGGCGAGTAGTAAACTGTATCCAAATCTATTTCTAGGTATTATCCTGTTGCACCATACGATTGGCTTTTGTAGCATATGCCTTCCCCATAAAAAATGCATATATACAGGATGGTCCATTAATAATGACCGGGTGGAAAACCTCATGAAATAAGCATCAAACGAAAAAACTATAAAGAAAAAAACTTTTCTAGCTTGAAGGGGGGAAAATAGATGGCGCTGCCATAGATCAAACCGATATCTACTGCATTAAAAAAAAAAAAAGGGTATCCACATTTTATTACATATTCGTCTAGTACGTAAATAAATATGAAGTGTTCCAAATAAAACATTTTTTCACTTTGTTGTAGATGGCGCTGTATAGTCACAAACGTATAATTATGTGGAATTCGCTAATATTTCGCCACTACTGACGGTATTTGCTTCGTGATACATTACTCGTGTTAAAATGGACCGTTTACCTATATCAGGAAAGGTCGATGTGATATGTATGTATGGCTAGTGTGATCAAATTGCCCAATGGGCCTGTGCTACGTATGTTGATCATTATCCTAGAAGACATCATCCAAGTGTCCCGATCTTTCGATGGATAGTTACGTTATTTAAAGAGACAGGAAGTGTTCAGCCAGAAGTGAATCGTCAACCACGACCTGCAACAAATGACGATGCCAAAGTACGTGTTTTAGTTGCAGTTGCGGCTAATCCAAACATCAGTAGCAGACAAATTGAGCGAGAATTGGGAATCTCAAAAACGTCACTGTTGAGACTTCTACAGCAACATAAATTTCATCCGTACCATAGTTCTATGCACCAGGATTTGCATGGCGAAGATTTTGAACGTGGAGTATAGTTTTACGACTGGGCAAAAAGTAAATTACGGGACGATAAAATTTTTTTTCACGTGTTCTGTTTAATGACGAAGCTTCATTCACAAACAGAGGTAACGTAAACCGGCATAATATGCACTTTTGGGCAACAGAAAATCCGCGATGGCTGCGATATGTGGAATATCAGCGACTTTGGCGGGTTAATGTATGGTGCGGCATTATGGTAGGAAGGCAATCTAAATGGTGCAATGTATGCTGATTTCTTACGTAATGATCTAGCAATTTTACTACAAGATGTTTCACTGGATAACAAAATGGCGATGTAATTTCAACATGGTGGGTGTCCGGTACATGGCTCGCGTGCAGTTGAAGCGGTCTTAAATGTTATATTTAATAACGGGTGTATTGGTCGTAGAAGCACCATACCATGGCTCGCACGTTCACCGGATCTTACATACCCGGATTATTTTATGTGAGGAAAATTGAAGAATATTTGCTATCGAGATTCACCAACAACGCCTGAAAACATGCGTCAGTGCATACGAGAACATTACTGAAGGTGAAGTACTCAATGCTGAAAGGTATTTAGTTACGCGTATTGCCAAATGCGTTGACGGTGAACGATAACACTTTGAGCATTTATTGAAGTCATGAGATAATCACGCAGTAACAGCATTCGCTTTCATAATGTATGATAATTTCACAAAAGTACATGCATCACATTGGAAAAACCGAAATAAAGTTCAAACGTACCTAAGTTGTGTGTTTTAATTTAAAAAAGTACCTGTTACCCACTGTTCGTCTTGAGCAATAAGTTTGTGAATATTACAGCGCCATCTATCACAAATCGAAAAGTGTTCCAAATAAAATCTACATCTACATCTACATACATACTCCGCAATTCACCGTAAGGTGCGTGGCGGAGGGTACACTGTACCACTACTAGGCATTTCCTTTCCTATTCCACTCCCAAATTGAACGAGGAAAAAAAGAATGCCTATATGCCTCCGTACGAGCCCTAATTTCTCTTATCTTGTCTTTGTGATCTTTACGCGAAATGTAAGTAGGCGGCAGCAAGATCGTACTACACTCAGCTTCAAATTCCGGCCCTCTAAATTTACTTCACAGAAATTCACGAAAAGAACGTCGTCTTTCTTCCAGCGATCCCCAATTGAGTTGCCGGAGCATTTCCGTGACACTCGCGCGTTGGTCGAACCTACCGGTAACAAATCTAGCTGCTCGCCTCTGAACCGCCTCTATGTCTTCCTTCAAACCGATCTGCTGCGGGTCCCAAATACTTGAGCAATACTCAAGACGTGGTCGTACAAGCGTTTTATACGCGGTCTCCTTTACAGGTGAAGTACATCTTCCCAAAATTCTCCCAATAAACCGAAGTCTGCTGTCCGCCTTACTCACAACTGTCCTTACATGCTCGTTCCATTTCATATCGCTCTGCAATGTTACGCCTAGATATTTGAACGACGCGACCGCATCAAGAAGCTCACTACTGATGCTGTATTCGAACATTATAGGATTGTTTTTTTTTTCTACTCATGCGCATCACCTTACATTTTTCTACATTGAGAGCTAGCTGCCATTCTTCGCACCAACTAGAAATTTTGTCTAAGTCAACCTGTATGCTATTACAGTCAGTTACAGACGACACCCTCCCATACACCACAGCATCATCAGCAAACAGCCGCAAATTACAACTTACTCTGTCCATCAGATCATTTATATAGATAGAAAATAATAGCGGTCCTATCACACTCCCCTGGGGCACGCCTGACGATACACTCGTCTCTGATGAACACTCGCCGTCGAGAACAACGTACTGCGTTCTATTACTTAGGAAGTCTTCCAGCCAGTCACAAATCTGTGAACCTATTCCGTAAGCTCGTATCTTCGTTAGCAGTCTTCAGTGTGGCACCGTGTCGAACGCCTTTTTGTAGTCGAGAAAAACACAATCCGCCTGTTGCCCTTCGTCCATGACTCGCAAGATGTCATGTGAGAAAAGAGCAAGCTGAGTTTCACATGAACGATGTTTCCTACACCCGTGCTGATTCATGGAAAGAAGCTTTTCCGTTTCAAGGAAATTTACTATGTTCAAACTGAGAATATGCTCCAAAATTCTACATGAAACCGATGTCAACGATATTGGCCTGTAATTGTATGGGTCAGTTCTCTTTCCTTTCTTATACACGGGAGTCACCTGCGCTTTTTTCCAATCACTAGGAACTTTGCGCTGAATTAAAGACTCGCTATAAAAGCAAGCTAAGTAGGGGGCCAATGCCGCAGAATAGTCTTTGTAAAACCGAACTGGTATTCCATCCGGACCAGCAGACTTTTTCGTATTTAGCTCTCTCAGCTGCTTCTCTACACCGGAAATACCTATTGCTATGTCCCCCATTTCGGAATTAGTACGTTGATGAAATGATGGTATATTTGCGCGGTCCTCCTGCGTGAAAGATTTCTTAAAGGTTGAATTTAGAACTTGAGCTTTCCGTTTGCTTTCTTCTATTACTGCCCCGGAATGATCAACTAGTGACTGGACAGTGGGCTTTGACCCGCTTATCGATTTTACATAGGACCAGAATTTTTTCGGGTTCTCGGAAAGATCTTTTGCTAAGGTATGGCTGTGATAATTATTGTATGCTTCACGCATCGATCTTTTTATAGACGCGCGAATCTCTACTAACTTTTGCCTGTCATCATTTGCGTGTTCTTTTTCGAATCTAGAGTGCAACAGCCTTTGCTTTCTCAGCAGCTTTCTAACATTATTATTATACCACGGTGGATCTTTTCCATCCTTAATCGTCTTTACTGGCACATATTTCTCTAACCCTTCATTAACAATGCATTTAAATTTAGTCCACAAGTCCTCTAAATATTCATATTTGTTTACGTACTAGACGAATATGTAATAAAATGGGGGTACCTATTTACAAAAAAATTCAGTTGATATCCGTTTGACCTATGATAGCACCTTCTAGCGAGCCAACCATAGCACTATCTGTTTTTCCCCTTCAAGCTAGAAAAGTTTATTTTGTTGTAGTTATTTCGTGATTTATTTAGCCCGGTCACTATCAATGGACCACCCTGTATATGTGCGAATTTTCATGGTGATCGACGTGCTGGTTTGCAAGTATATTAATCACCGCGTTTCATCACGAGAGCAATTTACAGATTATGAGCTTCGAAGGTTTGTTCGAATTATCCCGAGTTTCCTGTTTAATCTTCCCGAAATTTATTTCTTCATAACTTTTACACAACCATAAGGGGAAAAAAGTATATCCACCACTCAAATGATGAGTTTGGTCCTGCGTGTATATATCCCTATTAACCACAGGCATTACGTGCCTTATCGATACAGATATCCGTACCATATGTGCAACCACAGCGGAGGGGTGGGTGTGGTGTGGAGAGGCCAGACAAACTTGTGGGTCCTGTAGAGGGGAAGCAGCCTTTTCAGTAGTTACAGGGGCAACAGCCTGGATGATTGGCACGGCCTTTTAATACCAGAAAATGTGACTTTACCAAACAGTTAACTGCGAACTTCTGAGAGCAAGTGGAAACAATAGTAGTTATGTTTTCTGAGGACATACAGCTCTACTGTATGAATATATGATGATGGAATCCTCTCGTGTAAAATTAAATATAGTATGGATTACGGAAGTTTGGTGAAAACCTGCTCGCTTGGCCGTGTGGCCTAACGCACCGCTCTCCGAGAGGGAAAGGCGTACAGGCTGGTTCGGATCCATCCGGCGGATAACGATAGATCGTACAAACATTTTCGTAACACTTCACACTTTCACACATATAACACTACGGAGACATTTTGGAAACACATTTCCTCCCAGAGGGCAAACGGTGATAAACGGAAGGGCATACAGCCACCCCGTAAATATTAACACGCCAAATGCGGATTTAACAAACCCCACCTTACATGTGCGTGAACATGGTCAAAGAGAAAGAAGAGTGAACTTCGGTGAAAGAGGAAAAGGATTTCTGGTCAGATGAGTGCAGGATTATAATTACAAAATCAGTGGCCGATATTACAGGAGTAGGTCTGACAATGAATAAGAAAATAGCAACATGGGTAAACTACAATTAACAGCACTATGATCACACTATCGTAGTCCAAACAGATACACAGGCAACACCGAACACAGTAGTACACGATTATAGGCCAAGAAGCTCTGCCGATGATGAGGAGATCGAAGAAAAGTATGAGGTTTAAAGGAAATTTTGCAGATAATTAAGGGAGATGATAATTACGATGTGGCACTGGAATTCAGTAGTAGGATTATGGAGGGAAGGAAAAATATTAGGTGAATGTGTACTGGGGAAAACGAATGACAGAGGAAGCTGCTTGGTGGAATTCTGCATGGAACATAATTTAATCATAATAAACATTTGGTTTAAGAATCATGAAAGAAGGATGTATTTGCGGAAGAAACGTGGAGACTCCGGAAGGTACCAGATAGATTTTATGAAGGTAAAATGGATTTCGGAACCAGTTTTTACACTGTAAGACATGTCAATGGGCAGATATAGACTCTGGCCATATTTTATTGGTTATGTAGACAGAAAATGAAGAAAATGCAGAAACTGAAGAAAATGAAGAAAGGTTGCAAAATAAGATGATGGGATCTGGAAACATTGAAGGAACCTGAAGTTATTTTTAATTTCATATGGAGATTTATGCAACAATTGACAGAAATGGGCGAAATATAACAGAGTGGAATGGGAAAGATGTAGTAGTGAAGGCATCAGAGGACCAAATGGTAGAAAGCCAACATCTACAAAAAATACGTAGATACCACAGGAAATACTAAATTTAATTCATGATAGGAGAAGAGATTAAAATGCAGTAAATTTATTAAACGGAGTACAAACGACTAAGAAATGATATTGAGACGAAGTGCAAGATAGTTACGCAGGAGTGGTTAGAAGGGAACGCAAGTCTGCGTATAACTAGGGGAAAAATCAAAGAGACATTTGGAAACAAGAAAAACTGCCGTATGAAGATGAAGAACTCAAACAGAAAACCAGTTCTTAGCAAAGACGGGGAAAGATAAAAGGTGGAAAGAGTACATAGAGGGGCTCAGCAAAAGAAATGAACTTAAGGACAATATTCTCGGAAGAGGAAGTAGATGAAATAGAAGATACTATACTGATAGATGAATTAGACAGAGTACTGAAAGACCGAAGTCGAAATAAGGCCAACTAGAGTAGATAACATACCTTCCGTGCTACTGAAGTCTCTGTGCGTACCAACTATATCTTAACTGTTTCACCTGGTGCGTAAGATGCATGAGACAGCGGAAATACCCCCGAATTTAAGAAAAATAGAATAATCCCCATACAAAAGAAAGCAGGCGCAGATAGAAGTGAAAATTACCTAACCATCAGTATAAGTCATGGTTGCAAAATTTTAACACCAATTATTTACAGAAGGTTGGAAAAGCTGGTAGAAGTTGACCTCAGGGAAGATCAGTTTATATTCAGGAAAAATTTAGAACCATGGGAGATAATACTCACCTTTTGTTGATTTGGAGAAAGATACTTATCAGAATACACTATTTTAAATTCTGGAGTTTTCAGGATCAAATATAGGAAACAAAGTTTTATTCATAACTAAACAGCAGTTTAGATTAGATTAATACTTGTTCCATAGATCATGATTACGACACTTCGTAATGATGTGGAACGTGTCTGGCAATATCATAACGTATTGCAGCACTTAGCAGGATCATCTTGGGGAACCAGTGCTAAGGTTTGGCGTACAACATCTTTGTCACTAGTTTTCTATGGCTCGACAGTGCTCATGTGAGAGACATTGATGTACAATTAAATAGAGCAATGAGATTGATCAGTGGCACTCTGATGGCTACACCACTTCAATGGCTCCCAATATTATGCAACATCATTCCTCCTGATCTAAGACGGAAGGAAGCCTTAATGAGAGAGTATTATTACTGTCTACTCCTGAGCTTCCTATCCTGCAAGATCTTCCACTACAGGTAAGCCGGTTGAAATCACGTAAACCACCACTTGAAACAGCTGTGCAGCTACGTGAGAAAAGATTCTCGGCTAAATTGAAATGGGCAAGACCTTTGGATTCGTTTAATGGACAAAACAGCACCTGGATAGACGATCCCTCGATGGAGCTCCAAGGAATGGACCTTTCCAGGGGAGAATGGTCTTCGACCAATAGTTTACGAACTGGTGTTGATTGCTGTAACTATTGGAAATTCAAATGGGGACAGGCAGTCGACCAATCATGTGGAGCAGACATACAAACGATTACCGACATACTAACTGCCCATTACGATCATTCTCAGGAGGGATGACCGAACTGCACCTAGTCAGTCAGGAAGCTGTCCAGTGGTTAAAGGAGTTGGATCTGTGACCGAGATATGTTTTATCTTATTAATTAGGCACTAGTATATTCTACTAAAGTATTATATGTAGCTGACATTATACCATACGGTTATATATTAACTAATGAGGTGGTGGTTAACAGAATTGGGGAGAAAAGGAGTTTCTGGCATATGCTGATTAAGAGAAGGGACAGTATGGTGGGACACATTCTGAGACATCAAGGAATCGTCAACTTAGCATTATAAGAAAGTGTGTGTTGTAAAAATTGTAGAGGGGGACTGAGGGACGAATACAGTAAGATGATTCAATAGGATGTAGGTTGCCGAACATATTCTCAGATGAAGAGACTTGCACAAGACAGGGTAGGGTGGACAGCTGCATCAAACGTCTGCGAACTGAAGACCACAACAACAACATTGGTAGCTGGGTGCCATTGCAGAACTAATATTTAATATGCCATTACCTGGGTCAATACCCATTATCGAAGATCTTCAACATTCACAAGTCACAAATTTGCCGCAGGTATTTCTGCTTTAAATATCCGCTCTCTCATGAGAGGAATGAGGCTGACTCGCCGACTTGCTGTGCAGTGAGAGCGGCGGCCCCCTGGCAAACCGCTGCGCTCGCAGGCAGCCACTTACAGCGTCAACAGTGGGCGAGTGCTCTCGAGATTTCTCACTGCCTGCTCTGCAACCTGATAGCCTGTAATAAGAGGAGACCCGCAAATGGAAAATTCCGCGCAGAAACCACGGGTTCATTTACACCGACATTTGTACAGAACTGTGTCAAAATCTAAGATATAAAAATGGATTTTTTTTCCGTATTTTATACCGTACATCCGATTGCGATAAAACTTTCTCAACTCATATCTTGTACTCGCTTGAAGGTTATAGGCATACTAAAATTAAACTCTTATGGTGCATGACCGAAGCTCCGTTACAAGTAGCTAACTCGTTTCTTACGCCTTCACGCTGAAACGGCTGGACGAATATGAATGAAATTTGGAAAAGAGGTTGTTTATACCCTGATTAATACATGGGCTACATTTCGTAAGCCACCATGTGGGGCGTGTCGGTGCGTACCTTACAGTGGGTTAATATGTTTGCTACTCCTACTTGCTGAAAGCGCTGGACAGATTTGAATGAAATTTGGAATAAATATCAACAAATAATACAATCCCTTAAGACAACATCGTCTCATTGTACGAAAGGTATTAAACATAAGGAGAGGCATTGAATTAAAATTTATGCAGTGGCCGGTATTCGAACCCGGTACCTTCTACTTACTAGGTAGGCGCTTTAGACCACTTTTTTTTAACCTGTAGACATCTTAATTGCGGACGCTAATCCTGTTCGTTCGCTATTGTTCGTTGAATAATTGGCTCAGCATTTTTATTACAGAGGACGTTTAACCTCCTGACCGGGCGCGCTGAGCCACGGCGCCCGGCAAAGTACTCAGCTAATACCGCGTTGTAGCGAAAGCAACTACACGGACTGTCTTAAAACACGTCTCCCTCCACACCACATACTTTAATTCTGCCCTATGTTCCCTGTGAAATGAGTATCAAATTGCCAGGTCTCTCCTACATTGGAATAGCACCCCAGCAAAGAACGCGAACAGGAACTATCCCACCTTGTTCCTCAGGCCGAGGTGATATAAATATCAACAAATAATACAATCCCTTGATAGCTTGATAGCTTATACTCTGCATTAATATATGGGCTACCTTTCGTAAGTCACCGTACTGCTCGTGGTGGAAGGTACCTTACAATGGGTTAATAGATTTGTTTCTCTTCACTCTGGAACAGTTGAACGCATTTGAATGAAATTTGGAATGCAGGTAGCTTATATCCTGAATTATCGCATGAGCTACCTTTAAGGAGCCACCGTCTGGTGCATTGCGGAGGGTACCTTACAGTGGATTAACACGTTTGTTGCTCTTCACGCCGAAACGGATGGAAGAAATTGAATGAAATGTGGAATGAAGATAGCATATATCCCGTATTAATACTTGGGATACCTTTCGTAAGCCTCCGTAGGCGCATGGCGGACGGCACATTATAACAAACATCTAAATTGTTTGACTGGTCACCATGAATGTCAGCGCATAAATGTATGTTTTAATGCCACTGAATCTAGCTCGGCGGAGGTTAGCTTGCGACTTTGGCACCGTATCACCAGTCACCATGAAACGGCGCATATATGTATGTTTTCATATATAGGAGATAGAGAGAGGAGTAGGAAGAGAAGACGAACAGAACGTGGAGGGAGGAGACGGACTGAGAGAGGGGAGTGAAGGAGAATGAGAGAGGAGAGGGAGATGAACATAGAGAGAGAGGGTGGAGGAGATGGATAGAGAAAAAAGCAAAGAAAAGGTGCGAGAGAGAGAAAGGGAAGAGGAACTAACTTAACACTGGAATAAATAAGTACCCGGGAAACACCTACATTCCAGCTAGTGTACAATAAGTGTAGTTGCGGTATTATTGTCTCAGCTGATGATAGGCGTTGTAATCATATAACATGGACATTTGAAAATTTGTGCGACTGCCGGAATTCGAAACCGCGTCTCCTGCTTGCTGGGCAGATTTTTTAATTCCTGTACAACCCAGACAAACCGCACTCTCACACCTGCACGGACTACACAAGCATGTTCCCTGACCGACCCAAACTTCCTTCATATGTGCGCCTACTTTAACCGTTGTACACCATGACATGAGGCTTTTTTCGTGCGTATTTAAGAGAGAATGCACACGAGGACCTACCTCCTGGGGAAATACAATGCTAGCTGCGGGCCATGGAGTTCGATGTACAAAATAGGAGGATAATGACCTTGAAGCCCTTTTTTAGACTTGTTTGCTTCGCAATAAGAATCTGTCTTCAGTAAAACACTAGTTTTTATTTACATTCCTATACATGCATTTTCAACTTTTCACGGCGTAATGTACAGTCCAATAGATTTCGGGAATGCAGCCGCGTAAAATTCACTTCTTCTGCTGATATTTCGGCCGCGTACCTTCCGGCCTTTTGGATGTACTTGTTCGTCGAAAAGCTGATGGTACATTAGGACATATAGTATATCGGAAACCAACCCATACGAATCTGTATTTACATGCCAGTAGCTGCCATCATCCCTCACAAACCGCAGGGGTCCTTAAGACATTGGTGCACAGAGCACATTGTATATCGGACGATGACAACTTGCAGGAAGAGCTCACACACCTGAAGAGCATTTTCAAAGCAAATGGATATTCGCAGCAACATATTTGCAGAGCATTCGATGTGAGTCCAAGAATGCAAGCACGAGACGTGGAAGAAGAAGACGAAAATAATAGTTATAGATCAAGAGCCTTCTTACCTTACGTGGGCGCTCTTTCGTCAAAGATAGGCCGCATTCTCGACAAACATCGTGTTAAGGTTATCTTCCGGCCACCAGTGAAGATTGCAGCCTTACTCGGGTCAGTGAAGGATGATTTGTTGCTTCGCATGTCAGGTGTGTACCAGATCCCTTGCGGAAATTGTGATAATTCATATATAGGCCAGACAATACGCACTGTCCACGAGAGATGCGTTGAACACAGAAGATATACCCGCCTATTGCAGCCAGACAAGTCAGCTGTGGCTGAACATTGCATAGAAACTGGTCATTCAATGAACTATAGCGATGTGAATATTTTGACACCCATATCTTCGTTTTGGGATGCTATATTTAAGGAAGCTGTTGAAATTAGACTGGCCAACAACTTATTAAACAGAGATAAAGGTTTTAATTTAGACAAAGCTTGGAACCCTGCACTTGGAGTATTGAAATCACAGAGAAGACGTGAAGGTGTTGCCGCCGCCGAGCATATATCGATAAGTGAACACCGGAGCGCTTCCGCCACGGGGGGCGCACGCGTGTGAGTACTTCGATATGCAATATACCACCATCTGTGACGCGCACGCGCATTGCCACCGCGATCAGGCTTATAAGGCCGCGCCCGGCACCTCGTCGACAGTCTTCGACTCACTCTGAAGATGGCCGGAAGGTACGCGGCCGAAATATCAGCAGAAGAAGTGAATTTTACGCGGCTGCATTCCCGAAATCTATTGGATTCCTATACATGTTTCGTTGCAGTTTCAGCATTTTCAGCTGTTTTTTATGGCTTTAAATAGAAAAACAAATATTTTAGTTTATTCAGTTGTCATTTGGTGAAGGAAAATAGCACCATGAATTTGATGTATTCTGAACAATTCATTCGCTTAATGTGTTCACCTAACTTCAACAGAAAAAAAGTCCCTCGCATGTCGAAAATTCCGTAACGTCGTCAGAAAGTGCATAGTTGCATGCTGTTTATAAATTATTGCCATAAAGAAAACTAAAAAGAAAATGTAGTGTAGTTCTTAACGAACACATTGATGAAAGTTTCACGTTGATACAGTGAGTAGTTCGCGAGTGTGAGCGAGTTGAATGAAACGCTAGGCAAGGCGTGAGCTCGTCCGGAACGTGGCAACTCCTACAGCTTGGGGAAAAAAGGCGGACATTTCAGCTCGGGTTTATAGGAGCCTTAACAAGAGGGTAGGTGTACCCAAGCGCACTGGGTAATGCGGCTGATTGGCCTCCCGCAAGCTTGGATTCCCGTAAGCCTGGCAAGCTTCACAGCACACATCCAGCTTGCTGCGCCTGACAATAGGCTGCGCTGTCAAGTTAGCTTCACTGTACAACAGCCAGGTAGGTAGACTGCATTTCTCGTAACAGTGGGAGCAACAAGATGAATAAGTCGAACTTCAGCGAAATTGAGAAAAAATTTACAACTGGTGAATACATACTAGATTCGAAACACAGCAAAAGCCCCGCACCGTAAAAATGTTAGTGTGTATATGAGGCAGCTTCAAATAAATCGGTAGGTGTGTCGCATGGCAAACAGTGTAAAAAGAGCCTATTAAGTACGCTTACGGGTACCTCGCGGTATATTACGACATGTTTGCAAATTTGTATAGCGGCTGCGTCATTCGATACATGTTTTGAAAGACGGCAGAAAGTTAGTGACTGACGAGTGTGTGGAAATGTGTGCTAAGGAAATGAGACCATTTAGCAGTTTAGAGAGAGAAGGCTTTCTAAATTTAGGGCATGGAGAAAATGTGGGTCAGTAGAAATTATATATATTTTGCCTTCTAGGGTGACAGTAACCAGAAAATTCCAAACTTTAGCTAATAAGTACGCAGCAAATGCTCCTAGACGTGGTGCATGCGATTCGTTCTGGTACAAGAGCAAGTACAGTTGATCCATGGACAGACAATTACAAAGGGGTGCATTGCATGTCCATCATAATACATTACATAAATTTCAAAATGTTTCAAATGTTTGTATAGCTTATGGGACTTAACTACGGGGTTATCTGTCCCTAAACTTACAAATACTTACGAACTAAATAATACTAAGGACGGCACAAATATCCATGCCCGAGGGGAGATTCGAATTCCCGACCGTAGTGGCCGTGCAGACGGTGACTGGAGCGCCTCAGTCTCCTCGGCAACCGCGGCCGGCATTAAATAAATTCCGACTGCCGTTTGCATAAATATGTGCTGAAATGCTCTGAATTTCTTGCCCAAAAACTGGCGCAAACATTTGATACGAGTTGGAAGAACGCTTAGAAAATATAGATGTTTCTTGTGAAGACATAGCCAAAATTACGTTTTACAGATCAGGGCAGTAATATTGTTAATTCATGCATGACTCACTGTACAAACACAAAAAGTTCTGAACAAACAATTTTTGAAAGAAAATGACCCAAATATATTAGCTGTTCTTAAAACAGTGCGTAGTACGGTTTCCTATTTCAAGAGAAGAGGTCTCTGTGTGAGACTGCATACATCTTTAAAGCAGTGTGTATCAACTCGTTGGAATAGTTATTTTGACATGCTTCTATCAGTACATTCTCAGATAGATTCAGTTATGGCTGTCTGCGAAGGTGCCTGTGATAAGATGATGGATTATGACCAATATGTAACTGGTCAGCTTATAGCATTTCTTAAGTCATTTAAGGAAGCCACAGTCGATTTACAGTCTTACAAAGAGTCAACCTTACATTTACTTCTAACGTGGTTTTATGCCTTAAAAGCTCGTTGTACTCTGCAGGATTACGATGAAGAGGTACGTAATTTTATTCCATCTCAGTATCATAGAACTGCTTGTGATATTTAAGTTTTGATTAAAATGTATTTTCAGAAAAAGAAATCTTTGAAACAAGCCAATGATGCCTTTTTTAGAACAGGAAGATACGCCTAAAATGTAGAAAAGACAAATGAAATCTCATATTTTGACCTAAAGAGAATATATATATATAATACTAGCTGAAAACCTGGCGTTGGCCGGGTATTTATTTATTTATTCCTGCCATTTTCAGGTATATATTCATTTGTATGAGGGCTGTATGTCTGGGAATACAATTAGTAGTAAAGAAGTAATAGATAAAAACTTGGTGCGTGATAGGGCGGATTTCATATTTCATGAACTGCTTGTCGTACTGTGATACAATTTAGAAGGTACAGTCACCTACATGCTTGTATACTGTCTGTAAAATTTATTGCGGCTGCAATTTGAAGTGTAGAAATTATAAATTGTAACTTCATACCGAAAGCCAAGGTTTTAGTCTGAATACCGGAACGATACTGTTTATGTGGTCATATCTCATGAACAACGTATCGGAATGTGATACAGTTTAGAAGCTACATTCAACTATGTATGTGTATAATGTCTTAATTTCCTGTCGCTACAATTTGTAGTGTTCAAATTATAAATTGTAACGTCATACCGAGAGCCGTAGTTTTACTCCATAAACAGCGGTAACTTTTTTTCCTTTCATCATTTTACTATGGTTGCTAGCGAGAAAAAGTTTAATAAAGTTTTGAAATTATGTTTAAAGTTTGTTGCAAGTGTATTTCGAAAGGCTCGCCGCATTATTTGGCATTTTTGCGATGTCTATTGGTTATGACGTAATATCTTTTGAATCATGTGCCGTATGTGATTCTTAACTATGCAGAAATTGTTACCTCACGGTAAGGAATGTGTGTACCAAATTTGGTTGAAATAGGTCCAATGGTTTAGGAGAAAATGAGCAGCATTGTCCCAAAATGCAGCAGTTTTCTGGGCATCACATGATTTTTTACGTCATATCTCGTGAACTATGTATCGTACGTGATTATTACACTTACGGCGACCGTCCTCATGGATTGAAGCTTACGTGTACAATATTTCATATAGATTGTATCAGACTATAATTTCGCCGGAGGTTAGGTCCAAATGGGATAAAAGTTGAAGAATGCAATATAATGAGAACATCAGTTTAAATGACCATAGTGATAGACATGGTAAAATTTGTAGTTTCATGTAATACATACATGTTTAAGTATTTATGAAATAAGTATAAGATTCAGATTAAATACAAATAAAGTTACATAAGACACAGCTCAATGGCTGGAGAATTGGTGGAATATAATTACAGAATAATAAAGCATTACTAGCTATTATAAAAATAAACGCAGTGACATTTAAGATAATCTATTAGGCAGCACAACTGGCTGTAGTATAATGGGATAGAATTAGTACCCAGTAGCAATGTCTGGCAACTGTACAATACTGTTATTAGTAAACGTGGTAGTGACATAGTTTCCAGGACATAATCAGTTTAACTTTTTGTCCAACACCTCTAGTAGACTGTGGTTTAAATGAATAATTGAAGATTAACAGTAATGTGTAGCCCATGACTAACATATCAACTTCAAAATGATATAGTGTTCAGTACATAATTGACTAAAACAAGGAATCGATTGGTAGGACAAATCCTGAATTTAGCATTGGATGGAAGTGTTTGGGGTAAAAACCGCAGAGGAAGACCAAGAGATGGATACTGTAAGCAGATTGAGACAGATGTAGGTCGCCGTTCTTATGTGGAGTTGAAGAGGCTTGCTCAGGATAGGGTATTGTGGAGAGCTGCATCAAACCAGTCTCAGGACTGAAGACCACAACAACAACAACATAATCAGTTCAGGTCATAATAAATCTTACATTTGGTCCAACAGCTCTAGTAGACTGTGATTTAAATGAATAATTTACGATTAGTAGTAATGTGTAGCCCATGCCTAACAATAATACTTAAATTGCATAATGATAGTGGTTTTGACATAATTAGTGTTACCTTTTTGTTAAATGCACTAGCAGGCTGCGGTTTAGATGAATAATAGAATAATGACAATATGTGGCCCATGGCTAAAATCGGTACATCAACTGTATAATGACAATGCTCATGTCTTAATCTATAGAGCATTCGTAAGTAAAACGATAGAATATACCAGGTTAAAATATATATCATCTAAAAAGTCTCCATATGGTAGGTACAAATTCATCGTAGTGAGTAGAAGAAATATTCCAAAAATCAAAGAAAACGAAATAATTGAGGGAAAAGATAATCACAAATTGTGGATCTCCTACAGTTTTCGTGGAATTACATATCTTGAAGCCTCACACTGCAGGCAGGAGCCCAATGCAGTGGTACATTATAATAAATTATGGGGAAGTGCTACCTTGGGACCTTATAAACAGAGATGGTGGTTTTTATTTAAATTCTGCTTGGAATCCGGCACTATCTCTCGTCAAAAGACAGAGGGACAAAATTAATGCTGCCTCAACTGTTGATTAACAGTCACTATCGATATTTTTGATGTTTGGTCGTCTCTGGTTGTGTTGACTGTGCAGTGACTTGTACTGCTTGTGTTATCTTCCTTATTTGCCCTTTGCAAACCGAGATATTAAATACGCTTGCACATTGCTTCCTTGGATGCAGTTGTGCCTTGAGAATGGCAGGGTGTCCTCCTGTCGAAATATCGGCGGTTGTCGACGACGTCAACCCGGCAGCATACCCGTAAGTTGTTTGAACATTTATTATGTTTCTTTCACCACGCATAGCTCTGCCGACTTTTATATGTGGTAGTTTGTGTAGAATGCCAGTTAATTATTTGAAAGAAAAATACCCTCACAATCACTTGCTGATCGGTGTAGAAATATAATAAATTTCTTGTTGATTTAAAATAATACATCATCCGACAACATCTCAAAGCGTTTTTCTTGCTACAAACAGTCTTATTTTCTCATATAAATGCGTCCTCTTCCGTCTTTAAAAGCAGCCCTATCTTTTGATACATAGTGCTGCATTTTCAGTTTCTGTATTTCTGCACTTGTGCTTATTGTCACGAACTGTTCCAAAGCCCAAATATTGGATTATGAAAATAATTGATTCATTTATTTAATGAAAAATTGTTAAGTATTTTCAAATATCCTATCCAATGGTTTGTTTACTAGATGTTGCGTGCCATTTGTTTTTTTTTTTTAGTACCTATATTGTGAGTTGGTGCCATGATGGCGCCGAAGACTTTTCGTTCACGAATGACCGGTGAAAACTTTAAGGACTTAAAAAGTAAAATTTACGTTTTTCTATGGTTTTAGTATTTATAATATGCTTCTTGAGTGTTGCGCAATGAAACATATATTCTAAGAGAAAAAATAAGAAAGACATCATTGCCCGTATCCTACCCGTTAATAGCGTTTTGCATCATGATTCAGAACACCAATTCCCAGCAATCAGCTCTGACACCACATGTCTGTGACACTTTCTCTGATATACAAAGAGTAGCGGTATATATAACGGAAAGTTATTTACAATTTGTACAAAACCAGACAGGAGTTAAAAGAGTTGAACGACATGAAATGGATACAGTAATTGAGACGGGAATAAGATAGGGTTGTAGCCTTTCTCCAATGTTGTCCATTTGTACATAGAGCAAGCTATCAAGGAAATCAAGGAGAAATTTGGAGAAGGAATTGAAGTTCAAGGTGAAGAAATGAAAACATTGCGTTATGCCGATGACTTTGTAGATCTGTAAAAAGACAGTAAAGGACCTGGAAGAGCAAATGAACGGAACAGCGTGTTGAAAGGAGCATATAAGATGAACATTAACAAAAGCAAAACATGGGTAAATGGATTGCAGCCTAACAAACTCAGGCGATGGTGAAGGAATTAGATGTGTCTTGTCACTTGGGCAGTAAAATGGCAATGGGAAGAAAGGCGTTTTTGAAAAAGAGAAATATGTTACCATCATATATTAATTTAAGCGGAAGGAAGTCTTTTCTGAAGGCATTTGTGTGGAGTGCTGCCTTTTATTGCCTGGCGAGGCGAAGTGGTAACGCGGCAGCGGCAAGAACTAACTTGGTTACCTGACGAAGTACAGTCGGGCTACGGTTACACCAATGCGCGTTGTTACCTGTAAGAGCGAGAATGGAAGGTGAGCGTGGAAAGTGTCTTCGTCGACACGCGCGGCGGATTGTGGTTCACGTAATTAAATTCGTTGACGACGAGAAACGGAAGGGATTTACCGTGTGGGTGTAGAAGGAAGCGGAACGTGTCGTTGAAATGTTAAAGCTGAGCAAGAGGATGGTTTCCGAATTACGGAAACAAGGACACGATACCGAGCTGAGTGGAACTCACGTGTCTACGCCGAAGAAGAAGAAGAAGAAGCAAGAACCTCACAATAATTATGTGATTGATGATATGGATAAATGTATTATCAGGCAGCAATTTCAATGGTATTACGAACAATATAAAGAAATTCCAACTTTGCGAAAACTGCACAACTTATGTCGAACAGAATTGAGGTTAAGAGCTAACAAGGAAACCCTTAGAAAAATTGTTTTGTCTATGGGATTTCGTTTTAGAAGGTGCCAGAAAAGAGTTTTAATTTGTGCGAACGAGAGGACATTGTTGCTAAAAGGGCTTACTTTCTCAGGTTTTTGCGTAAAAATCTAGCATCAGAATCAAAGCGACCAGTGGTTTACTTGGATGAAACATGGATTCACACGCATTATACAGTAAATAAATGTTTGCAGAGTGATAGTGTGCGAGGAATGTTGTCAATAAAAGTGCCAGTCACCATATAATTGTTGTTCATGCAGGCGGAGACATGGGTTCCATTCCGGGTGCACTTCCCATAAATGATTCAAAAACCAAAACGTCCGACTATCACTCAAAAACTTCCAAACTTTTTTCCCTGATTGTTGGGCCTGCAGCATCATAAATGTCGTTGAATGATATTGTAATGAAAGTTCTGGATTGCTGCTTATATTTTATTCACTAGCGCTACAGCTATCTCAACAGTTTGTCATTATCAAGCGCGTCTACGATGTTTGGACGTTATTTGCTGACATCTGGCGTAACTGTTGTATAAACTGTATAGAAATATTCACGTATTTAGTAATTGGATACGGTTTCCGTCAAGTTTTAGCGTAAAAAGCTGCATAAAACCTGACAGCTAAAACCGTATCCAACTACTAAATACGTGAATATTTCTATACAGTTTATACAACATTTACGCCAGATGTCAGCATATAACGTCCAAACAGCGTAGACGCGCTTGATAATGACGAACTGTTGAAACAGCTGTAGCAAATCAAATGTTCAAATGTTTGTAGAACTTATGGGACTTAACTACGGGGTCATCAGTCCCTAAGCTTACAAACTACTTATGAACTAGCTAAGACTAAGGTCGGCACAAATATCCATGCCCGAGGGGGATTCGCACCCCCGACCGTAGTGGTCGTGCAGACCGTGACTGGAGCGCTTCGGTCCCCTCGGCCACCGCGGCCGGCACAGCTGTAGCGCTAGTGAATAAAATATAAGCAGCAATCCGGAACTTTCATTACAACTTCCAAAAATACGTTGAAAACCAACTCATGCCAGGCTTACCTCCAAGAAGTATTGTTGTTTTTGATAATGCTTCATATCACAAGAAACAAGAGAATAAACCGCCTTCCTCTAGCTCTCTAAAACGTAAAATACAATCCTGGCTGCCCAACAACAACATACGTTATGACTCTGACCTACTAAAAGCCGAACTTCTAGCACTAGTTAAGAGGCACCAAACGTCTCCAGTTTATTGTATTGACAAAATTTTGCAATAGAAAGGATTTGTACCCCTCCGACTGAGTCCGTACCATCCAGGCCTGAATCCCATCGCATTAATCTGGAGAAGAGATGGACGAAGAAATAGAAAAAATAATAATATCAGTCGGACGGGATTGAAGTGACAAATCATTATCGTCAGTGACCGAATCGGCAGACGACGAATCGACAGAGACAGCTGAGGAAGACGAGATCTGCATGGGAGGTAGTTCTACAGATACTGCCAGCGAAGCTCCGTGAATAGCTGAGCTAGGATACTGCTGTCAGGAGTATATCGTAGAATCAGTATTCCAGCTATTGTTTATAATTGAAATTTATTTTCATTGTTGTTCGTTGGAAGAAATACTTTGTTTTGATTACGAGCTTTGTCTTTACCCCTTCTGAGTACTCGCAACGTCTTTATCCATTCGAATACTTCTAGACATCACAGGTGTTGGACATACTTGGCTGCAGTTATGTTCAGCCAATGATTGCTTTTAAATTTTGTTCATAATGTGAGAATAATAAAACACTCGAAAATCGCAATTGAAATGATTAATAAAATCAATGCAGGCTTAACATCTAACTACAGCATCGAACATTGCATTCGAATTTCCGAATCAGATTTAGTCTTACGCAAAATTAATCGTGAGTAAACGCGCTGCGTGTAACAGGCCAGCAGCGGACCACTTACAAGAATACTGGAGCGTAAATGAACGTCGTACTGCTCCCCCCTCTCTGTTTCTGCGGCGTAAACACCGTCGCGAGATTACCACTTGGCGTTGCCGAGTAATACGGGAGTGAAACATAGACGAAAAACAGTTTGAACGGGAAGACGACAGAGGCTCTCGAAATGTGGTGCTACAGCAGAATGCTGAAGGTGACGTGGGTGGAACGCGAAACTAAACAAAAGGTACTGAACAGAATTGGGGGAAAAGGAATTGATTGGCACGACATATTCTTAGACATCAAGGAATAGTGTATTTAGCGTTGGAGGAAAGTGTGTGGGATAAAAATGGCAAAGGGTGACCAAGATATGAATACACTAAACAGATTTAAATGGTTGTAGGATGCAGTTCTTATAAGGAGATGAAAGGCTTGTTCAGGATAGAATAGGGCGGAGAGCTGGTCCTCGGACTGAAGACCACAACAACAACAGCATACAGAGAGTACCTCTGAGTTTCAAGTAATATAAGGAAACATTTTCAAGGTATTCTTTAATACAAAATTATTTTCAACCTAGTTTTTAAAAGTGACCTAAAAGGGAATACTTACCGTTGTTAGAGCACTGTACAGAGTATTGTACTTGCTTTTCCTTTGAAACCGTAATGGGTAACAGTTATTTTGTTACATAACTAAGAAATAAGGAAGTGAAGCCGTTGTATTACGAAGTAAATACAGTCACTATTTCATCACGAATCAATCAGCAAGCAAATGGATATTGCTTGTTCCAGGAGGGCGATGGAAGGCCGGATGCGCGTGCTGCATAACCTTGGCTTTTTGAGCAGTTTATGTTCCTAGCTACCACAGGGGGTCGTTCCGCTCCATTTACGTGCACAAGTAAAAGGCACGCGCTGGTTTTAGCAGCCATTATTCACACCTAATTTATAGTTACTGCACGTAAATTCTGCTATAAACGTGACGCTACTAAAAACACATGTCGCTACTAACCCATTGAAACACAGTCGGAGTTAACCAACTTAGACGTAATACACTCTTGCACAGGCACCTACTTAACAGTAATTTCATATAAGTACCAAACATTCGAGTATTGTCGCATCAGCAGCGTAATCGAGAAAGGCGATATGCGTACAGCACAGGGGCAAAATTTAACGGTGTACCTTACTTGAAAAACGTTTATGGTTATCATCTGAACACTTAAGAATGTATAATTTTGTGACTTAAAGGACGTTCTTACCATTACATTAATAAACAGAGGTACTACTTGTCATTCTAACAAACGTTGCAGTATGTCCTATCCATGGCATTATGTCCTGTCTGGCATCCACAAAACAATTTTTCAAACAGACTTCGGCATTGGTTTACAAGGAGTAACAGATATAAAGTGGAATTGTTAGATCGTTCCAATGCCTTTTCTTATCGTTTTGTTCAATTTAATTAATGGCAACAGGATGAATGCGTCCTTTAATCTTTGTATAAGCTAAGATGGTCTTTTGGTACATATTTTGTTGCAGTTCAGGTTAGGGATAGAGGCCAATGGAGACGAAAATGCTATCAATAAAGTAAGGAACAAGCAGCAAGGGTCCACAGCTTCATCATTCCCTCCTTGAATTAATATGTGTATCTGCCTGATGTGTTATGAAAACAGAATTGGTGACGATTGTTTTGGCAGCAGAAAATTGGAACCCATGGGAGAGAGCACATGTCTGCGCCTTGTATGACTCCCTGTAGCTGGCGTTCCGCAACGTACATGCTACACGAGCTAAAATAGATACAGAAGTCGTCAGCATACAATGAAGGGGATACTGACGACTCAACTGCTGTCTCTAGGCAGTTAATGCCCACTGAAAATAATGGAACGCTTAAAACAGAGCCCTGAGGCACCCCATTCTCTTGGACATGAACGGTGCTAGAGGATGCACTAACTTTAACGTGAAAAGTATGGACAGCTAAAAAGTTTTGGATAAAAACTGGGAGTGAGCCCCGGAGACCCCACCCATGTAATGGTTACAACGTGGTGTCTACAGGTGGTGTCATACGCCTTCGACAAGTCGAAAAACACAGCTACCAGATGGTGTCGTCGAGAGAAAGCTGTCCGGATGGCAGATTCAAGATGGACCAAGTTATCCAAGGTCGGGCGCCCCTTGCGGAAACCCCCTTGGCATGGAGCCAGCAGGCCCTGAGATTCATGGAGTCAATATAAACGCTGGCTCACCATGCGTTCTACCAGCTTGAAGATAGCGTTCGTAATACTGATGGGCCGCCGGCCGCGGTGGCCGAGGGGGACTGAGGCGCTCCAGTCACGGTCAGCTCGGCCACTACGGTCGGGGGTTCGAATCCCCCTCGGGCATGGATATTTGTGTCGTCCTAGTTTGTAAGTAGTTTGTAAGTTTAGGGACTGATGACCCCGTAGTTGTCCCATAAGCTTTACAAACATTTGAATACTGATGGGCAGATAGCTGTCCACATCTAGCGGGTCTTTACCCTGCTTTTGCACTGGGACGATGGTGCTTTTTCCCCACTGTGATGGAAAGACACCATCGCTCCAGATGCGATTAAACAGTGCAAAAACTTAGCGCTTGGAATCAGCAGACATGTTTTAACATCTTATTGTGAATTCCGTCCAGCTCAAGGCAGTGACAGGGCAGTGGGGGAAGGGCCTTGAGGAGCTCTCACTCGCTAAATGGAGCGTTATATACCTCAGGGTGGCGTGAGGTAAAGACGAGGTTTGTTTGCGTTCCATTCGCTGTTTTAAAGTGCGGAAGGTAGGATGATAATTTCAGGTTGATAATTTCCGGATGCAGCGGCTCGAGCGTAGTGCTCGGCAAAAGCCTCGGCGACAGCGCCTTGATCCGTACATACAGCCCCTTGGTTAGAGACCTCAGGTATTACTGTCTGGGACTGGTAGCCATACAGGCGTCGGATCGTTGTCCATAATTGTAAAGGAGAGGTACGTGACCCTATGGTGCACAAGTAACGTTCCCAGCATTCCTGTTTTTTGCCTCCGTATTACCTGGCGAGCACTTGCACTGAGTTGTTTAAAAGCGATAAAATTCTCGAGTGGCGGTGTCGCTTATAGCGCTAAAGAGCACGCCGACAGTCTCGACTGCCATCTGCGACTTCCAATGACCACCAAGGCACTTTCACTGGGAACATCCCGATGAAAGGGGGATTGTGTGCTTTGCAGCAGATAAAATTTTCTGAGTGACAGTCGTAACCACCACGTCAATAGTGTGATCTGGGAGAGGTCCTAGAGTAGCAGCAGGAACGAATTCATCCCAATTTGCCTTGTTTAAAGCCCATCTGGGAAGGCGTCCAGGGCAGTGACAATGGGATAGTGATATGAAGATATGAAAGTGATCGCTAACACACAAATCGTCATGTGTCCTCCAATGGACAGATGGTAAGAGGCCAGGGCTGGAAAATGACAGGTCAATAACCGAAATAGAGCCATGCGCCACACTGAAATGCGTGGGGACTCCAGTGTTTAGAAGACAGAGTTCGAGCTGGGATATCAAGTTCTCGACCTCTCTGCAGTGGTCAGTGATTACTGCATCACCCCAGAAGGTGTTGTGGGCATTAAAATCACCCAGAAGTAGAAAAGGCGGCGGGAGCTGCGAGATCAGGGTAGCCAGTGTGTGTGGTGGTACATCACCATCTGGTCGAAGATATAGGCTGCAGATGGTTACGTCTGGTGGTATCCTTACCCAAACAGCCACAGCTTCTAATGGAGTTTGAACGGGCACATTTTCACTACATACAGTGTCATTGATATACACACGGATGCTACCTGAGACTCTGTTATACACACGCCGATTGCAATAATATCCCCTATACCCACGAAGGGCAGGTGTCAGCATTGCTGGAAACCAGGTCTCCTGGAGAGCAATGCAGAGAGCAGGTGTTACGCTCAAAAGTTGACGCAGCTCAGCCAGGTGGGAGAAAAAGCCGTCACAGTTCCACTGGAGAATGACTGTGTCTTTGAGCTGATGGGCCATGATAAAAATATAGAGCAGGTTATTCCATGAGGACATCGGCTGCCAACCGTTCTGCCTCTGCTGAATCAAGAATCATAGATTCAGGTGCATCAGTCAGTGCGAGATCCTCAGGTGATGTGAGGCTTTCTACCTCATCTTCTGAAGCAGAAGATGAGGAAATCTGTGGATTTGCAGCCACCACAGATTTATTCTTTCTGTGTGGCTTTGGTTTCTTACCCTCTCGCTGCTCTTTTGGTTTGATGGGCTATGAGGGCTTTTCGGTGGCGTCAGGAGTGAAGGAAGAGTGAGAAGCCCTTCGACCGGCAGTTTGGGGATCGTTGAGCCTCCAGGTAGGATCCTCTGAAGCACTGTGAGAAGCCTCCACAGCAGGTATTACAGGAGTGGATGGAGGAGCGCTGTTTTAGGACTGAAGGCAACAACAATTGTTCATTACTAATAATGTTAATCATTTGGATGTTAATTTCGTCATCGAGATCACTAGAGTTGTTTCAGCCTTAATATATTCATTTTACATCATACTTTTAGTCCCATATTGAAGAGTTTTCAATATGTGATAACCAAAACGGCCAGCATGGTTTATCTAATAATTAAAATGAACGTCGTAAAACACAAGCGCCGATGAAGGAGAGTAGTACTTTACTAAGTTAAAGCGCTTTGTATTGTTGACAGAGTAGTTCTCTGGGAGACGAGTTGCTGTTCTGCGACCTACAAATATCCCCAGGGATGGAGCGCGTCGCGAGTTGAAATTAGTTTACGACCCGCCTCTGCCTACGCGGGCGGGGTTTGCCTCTTGTTCTGCGAACTCCATTCCTGTTCTTGTTATCTCGCATGCCTTCCTACCACATCGCAGACTGCCAACACATTCCAATCCTCTGCTCAGACGGTAAAAGCGTTTTGCCCGCGAAAAAGATTTTAAGCAGGGACGACGACTAACGAACTACCATTGAACGGAGAACAATGCAGTGGACGAAGTCAGGAAGTCTTTGTCAGTGTGTGTATGTGTGTGTTTGTGTGTGTGTGTGTGTGTGTGTGTGCGGGTGTGTGTGTGAGAAAGAGAGAGAGAGAGAGAGAGAGAGAGAGAGAGAGAGAGAGAGAGAGAGAAAGAGAGACAGACAAAGAAGTCACACACATACACAGCAGAGAAAGAGTGAGAGAAAGAGAGAGAGAAAGAGAGATGGAGGTGGTGGGGGGAAGGATTTCTGCGGCTCGCAACCAACAGACAAGGGAAAGGCTCAATCCAGTCTGGAACATGAAGGAAATTCAAAAGCATTTATTACGCAGCGATCTTTGATTCTGCGTGTAAGAAAAATCCGGTGAGTCTGGGCACGAGAAACGCGTAATGTTTGATATCTTGGAAGCTTAAATTTCTACATATATATCAGAAACAAAGGCATTCTATAAATGGCGAAATCAATGGTTATTTGCATTATTTACTGTTCTATCAATTTCTAATAAATTTCAAATTCTATGACTTTTATATTATTAGAAAGAGCACTTACGTAGGTACTATATTTCTGACTGGATGACTATATATATTACTTCTGTACTGTAGATATATTTTGAGTCCAGGTATCAGTTCAGGTACAGTAGCCACCATGACACTGATATTTAATATCTCAAGTGATGAAGAAATTGAAGTAAATCAATTACATCATTAAGTACTTAATTTATTTATGAAATGACTGTTACAAGTAAATAAAATTTTACTTACAATAAAAAGTCAAATAATTCAATTGAACTTTATTTCTAATGTAGGTAGATAAAAAAGTTTAACTACTATTGTCACTAAAATTTATTACAAATTTACGTGATATTACACGTTGTGGAAATATTATAAATATTCAATATTTTTCTCAGCGGTCCTCTTTCTAAAGAAAACTTCAACAGAGAAATCTATCTCATCAAAACAGTATCAGTCAGTAATGGTTATGAAGCTCGTTTGGTAGATGAAATCCTTAAAAAAAAAAAAAAATAAAATAAAAATAAAAATAAAAATAAAAAAACCACTACTGTGGACTCTTTTACGAGTACAGCAGAAGAAGAGAAAAAAGTTGTTCTTTTCGATTACGTTGCTAGGTCCTGCGTTATATCGGTTTCAAAGTTTGCTTCGGAACAAATGCAAATGCAAAATCTCCTATCCACAAATAATAAGTTGAAAACATGTTATACATAATTTGAAGCCAGTTACTGACCCTTTACAAAATTCTGGAGTTTATGTGCTTTCCTGTGATAAATGTCGTGCTTATTACATTGAACAAACAGGAAGAGCTTTTTAGTTCTTTGTAAAGAACACTTTTTCAGGAAGAACGGTTCTTGTCCCCTACTTCTTATTTTGCCGACCACTTATTAATCTCAGGGCATTTTCCCGATAAGCATTGAACATTTAGAATTTTTACACATAGAGAAGAAGAGGCGGAAGCTCGACATTTGGCAGGAATTAAATTTTTTTGAACATTCGTCCTTAAATGACGGACTTTTTTTTAATGAACAATTTCAGGTACTGCTAGAAGTTTCTTTCAGGGCATTAAGCCGCTGCTTTAGATAATTAAAAGCATCTTGGACTGCCTAACTCGTGCAGATTCCGAGATACTTTTCCTTTCTTGTTATCACGCCTGGTATTATTATTCGTCTAACATATGTACTAAACTTGTTTGTTTCATAGCCCTACCCAAAAATTCTGTTTTATATTGCCTCCAGTCTTCCGACTGCATGCTGCAGTGGTTAGCATCGCAGATCGCTGTGGTTGCTGTCCCCAGTTCAAATCCCGCCACAGGCAGAAAAAAATTTATTTGTTTGTATTGACTATTTTCTAGAATGTTCTACATGTTTCGTATGTTTGATGTACTTGTAAGTTCCAGAAAATTCTTTCTATGTATAAATAGTGGAGCCTCCAAGCAGGAGTCAGTCTGTACAGAGTGTACGCTTGTGTTAGTGATAAACGTGTTCTAAGTGTAAAGTGTTGTGCTCTATTAACGATCAGCCTTCGAAATCCGTACCACGTGCAGATTTCAACTTGACAGTATTTTATCAGTTTTGCTGTGTATGTCATACATTCACGACTTGTTCATTTTATGTGAAATTTTACGTAGAAATTCAGATTCGTACCTTATTGCTACGAATGTTAATTGCAATTTTGCTTATTAATTTGTCCACTAGCGACAACAAGCTTACACAGGCCTTGAGTACACATGGGCATCTAGTTTCTATTCTACCGTAGCAGTGGTTACATGCAGCCTTTTGTGGCTGCGCTGCCGTTAACACTTCCTATTTTAGGTATGACTATCTGACCACGTCAGGTATGTATTGTAATCTTACTTTCTTTTAACATCTGACATGTAATTTTTAACCTATAGCCCTCTTGTCTGAAGAAGGTACCCTTTGCAACATCGAAACCTAGGTTACGTATTTAAAAGCAACTAGCGACTGAGGGCTGTATTATTGAAAATCTGTTAGATATAGTACGGTCGATAATTAAGAGCCACATATAAAATATTAAAAAAATATTAATATAAATATTACTTATAAATTCAAGGAACCGATTTCTTCATGCAAGCAACTAGCGACTGAGGGCTGTATTATTGAAAATCTGTTAGATATAGTACGGTCGATAATTAAGAGCCACATATAAAATATTAAAAAAAATATTAATATAAATATTACTTATAAATTCAAGGAACCGATTTCTTCATGCAAAAGCAAACTATAGCTGTTGCCTATGGTTTGTGCATAAACAGTCAGTAGGAGTCGAGACTGTATAAAAATACAATCCACAGTCCATTATCAGCTGTCATCACCATTATTTAAGAAAATGATACGATATGACTGGTTTGCTTCCAGGCTTTGTAACGAAAGAGCGAAAGAGAAATATTCAGGAATCCCAACGAAGTATGTTTCTACTCAGATCTTTTGAAAAACGTTCATGCTGAAAATAATCATCCTTCACTAATTGTGAATATTTTTTGTTTTGTTTTATATCGTTTTATGACAATTGGCATTGTGGTGTTTGCACGTAAAATAGAAAATGGACAACTGAACATGATATTGCTTAAACTTTCATGCAGTTGAAACTTCATCCGGAATCTTACCCTCTGTCATGCACTTCAATGTGACTTGAAGAGTATAAATGTGGATGTATACAAGTAAATAATTTACCTATATTAAAATATTTGAAGTTATTCAACTCCTTGGCAACCATTCCAAAACCAAAATTTTATTATTTATGATATAATCGAGAATACTTGAATACTTCAGGTAATAAACTTTATATCAAATTAATAAGTTTTAAAACAAATAATGAAAAAATTCCTATTGAGGGTAGGTTCAACACGAATCGCCAACATGGCGCTATCACCTTAAGTAGGCTATCACCTCAGGTAGATCGACACTTTGCGGTTTTACTTGATCGTACTGCAGCAGAACGTTCATTGCCAAGCCCATCTGTCGCATAGGTTCTGTGCTTACAACTTTGGAGTCCTTTTTATTGGAAATTTCTATGAGATGACACCTTTGACATACTACTAACATGTGAAGTCTCTTCTCAAACTGAATTTCAGAGACCTGAAGTTATCCTTGTCAGAGATATATTAGAAGGATTGGGGACGAGCTATCGTTTACGAACATAATTGGTGCTCTGTCTTGACAACCTCATTATGAGTAAAATATGAGCCGCGGCGGAGCCGCCGAATGCATTGAGGGTATGATGCGCCAGGCCGTTCCCCGTCGGAGGTTGGAATCCCCCCTCGGACATGGATGTTTGTGCCGTCTTTAGTGTAAGCTAGTTCATAAGTAGTTAGTAAGTTTAGTTAAGTCCCATAAACTCTACAAACATTTCAACATTTGAATTCAGTAAAATATTAGAAACACTTTCCTTTCGGAAAACTAGAAAACAGTAAATTAAAAAATTACTCATAGACGTAAAATGAATTCACATGGAGAATATCTGCAGTGTGGGCGCACAATTCGCGTAATCTCGAGCGCGGCTGTTGTTCACCTCTTTAGAGTCACGGTACAATGCTGATTTGAAAACTCTGCTTTAAATTTATGACCAGACTGAGAATCTTTACAGACTGTCGTACTGAGCATAGGTCACAGAAAATATGTTTCATCCAAACAGTCCGCCACCCTGCTTTTAATTGGTGAACTGGTACTATGAGACCTGTACAGAGTATAACCTGAACGGGGAGAGAATGGAATACGTGCAGCAAATAAAATGATGGATGTGTTTGAACTCCGTGACTGTTCCTAATACAGGGCTGAGAATAATATTCGGCCGGCCGCGGTGGCCGAGGGGACTGAGGCGCTCCAGGCGCGGTCTGCAAGGCCATTACGGTCGGGGGTTCGAATCCCCCTCGGGCATGGATATTTGTGCCGTCCTTAGGATTAGCTAGCACATAAGTAGTTTGTAAGTTTAGGGACTGATGACCCCATAGGCAAGTTCCATAAGCTATACAAACATTTTGAACATTTTTGAATAAAATTCGGTAACAGTCATATTACGTACGTATTATTTATTTATGACACGATCGGTTTCCGGTTTGTGCCCATCTACAAGTGCTTAAAACATTCAGAATATTACATTTGTAGCCTGTTGGTGTTCACTGTTTGAAAACAAATTATTTGGTATGAATAATTGCGAAACCAATTGCAGGTGGCGGGATGATATGAACAACAAAACACTGTTTACTTGCATTTAATATTGTATTTAAATCGCGATTGTCCATGTGGTTCACATATAAAATCGAGATTTGGATACAATAAAAATGTTCAAATGTTTGTAGGATAGGATAGGATGTTTTGGGCGCACAACAGCAAGGTTTTTAGCGCCCTCAAATGTTTGTAGACCTTATGGAACTTAACTACGGGGTCATCAGTCCCTAAACTTACAAACTAATTATGCACTAGCTAATACTAAGGACGGCACAAATATCCATGCCAGAGGGGCGTTTCGAACCCCCGACCATAGTGGCCGTGCAGAACGTGACTGGCGCGCCGCAATCCGCTCGGCCACCGCGACCGGCTGCATACAATATTGAATGTAAATAAACAGTGTTTTTGTTCATATCATCTCGCCACTTGCAATTGGTTTCGCAATTATTCATATCAACTAATTTGTAATGAAATAAATCGCCATTTGCGATCACTTGTGGCATCACTGTACTAAGTTTAGATGGAATACCAAAGAATGGAGATTTGGGTGTGGCGGGAGACGTGCAGGGAAGAGTCCTCTGCAGTGGGGCTGGTCACTGTGTCCTCGGTGGCGGAGTGGTCAACGTGTCTTCGTAGAAAGCAGGAGATCCCGGGTTCGAATCCCGGCCGGGCACAAATTTTCATTCGCTGCACTTTGGTATTCCATCTAAACCTTGTACAGTGATGCAACGAGTGAACGCAAATTGCGATTTATTTCATTAAAATGAACGCTGTAAGGTCGTCAAAAATATATAATCAACTAATTTGTTTTCAAACAGTGAACTGCGCCAACATGCTAAAAATGTAATATTCTGAATGTTTTAAGTACCTGAAGATAGGCACAAGCTCGAAATTGGTCGTGTCATAAATCTAATATATAAAGCAGAGTGTCCGTATATTTTGTACGTGTTGCATACAAATCTACAATTTTGATCCAATCTATTTCAAATTTTGTACACGTAAGCTTCAATCCATGAGAACGGGCGCCGTAAGTGTAAGAATCACGTACGATACATAGTTCACGAGATATGACGTCATAAACAATGTGATGCTCGGAAAACTGCTGCATTTAGCGACATTACTAGTCATTTTCTCCTAAACCACTGGACCGATTTCAACCAAATTTGGTACACACATTCGTTACCGTGAGGTACAATTGCTGCAGGGCTAAGAACCATATACGATTCAGAAGATATGACGTCATAAACAATAGGATTTGCAAGAAACTGCCATATAATGCGGCGAGACTTTATAAATACGCTATACGAGAATCAGAGCCCTTAGCGACTTGCAATAAACTTTATACATAATGTCAAAGCCTTATTAAACTTTCTCTCGCTGACAACCATAGCAAAATGATGAAAGGAAACAAGTTTCTCTCTTACTACTTTTCCGCTGTTTATTGAGTAAAACTACGGGATTCGGTATGATGTTACAGTTTATAATTTGTACACTACAAATTGTAGCCGTGGGAAATTTTACAGACAGTATACACGCATATAGTTCAGTGTACCTTCTAAGTTGTATCACAATACGACAGGTAGTTAATGAGATAAGAGCAAATAAACAGTAACTTTCGTGGAAAACCGCCCCATCAAGCACCAAGCTTTAATCTGTTACTTCTTTACTACTAATTGTATTCCCAAGAGATTTTTTACAGACATACAGCCTTTATACAAATGAATATATACCTGAAAAATTGCAGGAATAAATAAATAAATACCCGGGCAACGCCGGGTTTTCAGCTAGTAGTTAATACAATCTTTCATGTGAATGTTAGCCGATTTTATTCTCAGCCCTAAATAAAATGAAGACGTAGGGGGCTGTTCCTGTTCTGAAATAAGGAGGTTGGGACAGGAGAGGAATTAGTGGTAGGCATAGCAGTCTGATGAATCGAGAGACAAAAAGTTGTTCTCAGACAATTATTCCATTCGGCAGCTGGTTTTCTATGGCAGCCTGTTGGGGCGTAAAGCGACCCTGGGCGAGATGCCGGCTATTCCTGCCTGGCGCTGTTTGCCGTGGCGCGGCGCGTGCGTCAGCACAGCCCGCCTGCCGCCCCCACTGGGATCGCGGCTAACAATCGCGCTTTGTCTGTTGCAGCTGCTCTGGAAGCCGCTCGAGGGCACCGGCTTCTGCATCGTCAACCTCGTCGCCAGCATGCAGGAGTACATGCGCGGCCTCTTCCTATTCACGTAAGTACTCACTCCTTCAAAGACTCACAAACCAGTATCAATTAGAATGGTGAACCACCAGCATGTTTATCTTAAGATGACCTTTACCGCTGCATTGTAGCCCTGATAAACGGGACGACGCAAGCGGTGGTCCAGACCAGCTGGGTCTTGGCAACAGACGTGAAGCCCACCCACAACTCAATGCGACTGTGCGGATC
This sequence comes from Locusta migratoria, assembly GCA_026315105.1. Taxonomy (NCBI): domain Eukaryota; kingdom Metazoa; phylum Arthropoda; class Insecta; order Orthoptera; family Acrididae; genus Locusta; species Locusta migratoria. The sequence goes on along the minus strand of CM048744.1, from coordinate 270,845,181 downwards.
CTAGGTCACACACTGTATGCCAGAGCTTTCCAAACTAGGTGTCGCGACACCAAGGGGTGTCGCGCGACTAACAAATTTAGACTCTAAACAAATGACACAAAATATCCTTCTCTTCATACAACCCTCAAGACTCGCCTGCAGGTAATCATCCTTTTCTTCATTCAAGTATTAAAGGAATGATCAGTCACTCGATTAACCGGATCTCAGTTATAGGGATTCGCGATTATCCGGATTGTCAACCGCGAGTAAATATATTTGTTGTCTGGTCCGAGCATGTACAACATTACTCGCTGGAACTACCCACCGTATCCCACACCATCTGTGTTCCACGCGTTTCATTAGAGTTAGACAGGGAGTATTTATTTATAATTTGGCTTAGCCACGGGCAGTGATGTTGCTGATACTCGATAACAGCTCTTCCCATGCGTAGTTTGCTGGAACTGGCAGCTGCTTGAACGAACCTTCACTATATTCGGCTTTCCTTCCCAAAAATTTGCACCTGAGCGTTTTTAATGGATTTATCAAAGCCATGTCACCCTCGGTAACTTTTCTTACAATTAAATGTCAATCAATGACACAGTGGCTGTAAAAGCAGTCACAATTGTCCACTGACTAAAGCTATACAGTAGCGATGTTTAGTATGGTGTATGGCCGGGTGATAAACGGAGAGTAGTATTTTAAATACAGTGACCGTTGGTTCGAACCCTGGTATGCGTTAATAATGTTTTCTCTCAGTTTCCTGTATGTAACTGATTCTGGGACCAGAAATGACATTCATATTCTTAGTTGTCACAAATATTTATCAATTTTTTCCGAATATGTCGGGACTTCCGAGGTCGTTGTGAAACAACAACCTAACAATAGAACTTAAATAATAATTCATCACTTGTCATAAATACATACTCTTTATTACTGAAAATTATGTGATAATATAGAACTGAAAGGGAACAGCCACTGTGCTGTCTAAATCAGAAATCCAAGCAGCTAATTTCCAGATGCCATTTTCAATCGATCCAGCAAAACCATATCTGACCCTGACATGAACACACGATAGCGAAAAACGGTTTCCGAAATTCAGTTTTCGTGTTTCGTAAGTTGGGTCGCATGTAGAAGAAGCATGTATTACTGTGTGAGTTAGTCATTGTTGTCTGCTAGAACCATCTGAATTCTTCCGCGTGTATTTATACTAGTGAAAGGGTGTCGCGCAAAACTGTAAGCTATGAGGGAAAGTTTGGAAAGCACTGCTGTATGCTCTTCTCCCCCTCGAACTACAAGATACATACTTAGGTATCCAACGACAGAGTCACCTAAATACACGTCAACTTAGAAAGTACAATTATCTTTTCGGCAATTTCCTCGCTGTGACGCTAATACACAGCTATCAAAATACGCTTGGTAGATAAATAGTACTCCGTCATTCGCAAGAATCTTCCATTAGAGAAAAAATTTTTTCACTCCGCAGAGGAGTGTGCGTTGGTATGAAACTTCTTGTCAGATTAAAATTGCGTGCCGGAAGAAGGATTCGAATTTGGGACCTTTGCCTTTCGCCGGCAAGCGCTCTACCGTCTGAACTACTGGTGGCATTACACAACAATCACTACACTGTCTTAATTGCATTTACGTAATTTTGAAATTTGATTATCTTTAGAGAGCACAACTGAATGCAAATAGTTTCTTTCTTGCAAAACAACTACGTTTTCCTGTAACTATTAAGCCTATTAATTACCCTAACAATGTGATCTTTCATCAGTACAACATAACTTTTTATTTATGAATTTAACTTAGACTACCTGTGTGTTACTTGTAGTCTCACTAGTTACGAAAATAGATCTCATTAAGGATTATATTTTAACTAATATTTTTTATCAAATTGTAAGTCAATGACTTGTTTTGTCAGAAGGCGATAACACAAGACAAAATTAATCTTGAGAATGACAAAAAGAATGGAAACTGTTGACTTCAGGTTAAATAAAAAACTTGCCACTTTTGTTAAATAACATTAATAAGAAGCGCTAAGCACCTAGTACAACAATAATCATATAATACTACAATTACACTAATAAGTACAGAAAATTTAGCTTTTTCTTTCAAAGAGCAAATGCGTATTCTCAGCTAGTGATACAATGGCCTCCACCACAGGACAGGCTTTCGTGCTCCCAAAAATGAGTAGAAGTATTAATGCAATGCGGGTGCCTAAGCCACCAAAGTAACTGGCAGACTACGTCAACACCTTCTAGTGTTGACTACGTCTGCTCCACACAAGCTTCACTCTCTGAGTCTACTCAGGTCAGAGATAATTCATACTCTCTGGCTTATAGCACAGAGTTCCAACGTACAGCTCAAATATCAATAAATATGTGCCCAAGGCAGAATAGCAGCAGAAATTCTAATAATAATATGCCCATGGCACAATACGTGTACTCCATTCAAACTCGCCTCCTAATTTCCAAACTTCACAGAAGCTCTCCTCCGAACCTTGTAGGACTAGCACTTCTGGAAGAAAGGATATGATGGAGACATGGCTTCACCACGGCTTAAGAGATGTTTCCAGAATTAATTTTTTCTCTCTGCTATCTTAACTTCCATTTCTCTTTTCATTTCACTTGCCATAATGTAACTTTCCTTTCTATTGTTTTTCAAATACATTTTCGTTTCCATTTCAACAATTCATGGACTCTTTGTGGAGAGCCTTTGTGTGCAGGAGTGCTTACGTGTTTTAACTTTTGAAGCAGTACCTTCCTATTGGCTCTGGAGGAATGTTTCTTTCAACGGATTCTTTCGATTTTTACCTCTTGTCTATTCTCCTATCTAAAACAAGTTGTTTACATGCAAAGAACGGCGTACTTCATTCTCCATATGCATAGGTCCTCTTCTTGTTTCAAGTCGTCCAGCTTTCAGTCTGCCGAGAAGAACTTGAAGTGGATCAGCTACTCCAGAGATAGGATACACTTTCGTCCAAAGTAGAGTTTCATCCCTCCAGCTTTATAGTTCATACAAGCTGTCACGAAAATAATTTGCTTAACTCGGGTGCACAATTTTTGTTATTCGGAACTACGTACGCACCGTCCCGCTCTTTTAAAAAAAGAAGAAAAATAGGATTTGTGGAGCGAGAAGGAAGTGATCAAACTGGGAAGGGAATCAGTGTATAATGCGAATTCAGCGGTTACCAGCCCTTACACCAGCGGGACCCAACAATTATTGCCAAGAAGTAAACAAAATCCTCGTAAGTAATGAGTCAAATAAAGATTTAAATACACACAAACAAATATCCACATACGTGGGGTGTATATGTACCAAATTAAATCTGTATGCATGCTGAAAATTCCTACTTTAATACTTCCTGTGTTATAATTTTGCATAAAACTGTCAAAAATCTGTGAACGATACGCAGAGGTGTCGGATCGCAGCTGTAACAATAAAGACTGAATTGTCCATGTATTCTGAAATTTTACATGTGAAGATTATAGGAAATATTCAGTGCCAGGTTTCTCTCTCTCTCTCTCTCTCTCTCTCTCTCTCTCTCTCTCTCTCTCTCTCTGTTCCGTGAACTGGAGTAATTCTGTTAGCAGCGAGATATGAAGAAAATTGAGTGAATATTAACATTGTCTCAGCATATCACGGGTCTTAGTGCATTCGAAATAATACGGTCCAGTTTTTGTGTCGCCATCGTCTTAAAACCTTTAAAAAAATCGGCCAGGTCACTAATATTCCTTCGTTGCTTCTTCTTGTGTTTGGATATTTAATATGCAAATTAAGGGTGTCGTTCTTGTGATCAACTGTGTCCGAAAAACTACCAGTCCGATAAATTACGATCAGACTGAGCCACGTCACGTGTTTTCGCTTTGAACAGCCACCCAGGGTCACACTTTAAGAGTGACAAAAGGGAGAGGGGAATATTGAGACATGACACAATGAAGAATTGAATATTGAATGTTATAGGATAGCAACGTGGTATTTCGACTGTTATTTCATTCTGCACTCGTGAATATGATATCTGTCGAGTGCTGCTTCTTACGCTCCCGATAATTTTTACCTCGACTTCGACTCTCGACCAGCGTTCGTGGCCCTGTATCGCGCTACCTACGGACCAAAGGTTTGCAACCGTTTGACTTCAATATGCACACTGAAAAATCAATAACGTAAAACTCAAGTTTCAGGAGTATGATCAGAGTTTGTGAAATTACACCACTGATCAGCGTTTATGACATTCCTATCCTCTTAGAAAGTGACAAATAATTACAGGAACTTTCCAACGTAAGGTATAGTCTAATGATGAGTCCCTATGAGTTAAAGGTACATTAAAAAAAGTCGAAAGAAATTAAGTGTAGCACAAATAAAACTATGACAGGCAAAGAGGGCATTTCTTAAAAATTAAGAATACTGGTATCAAATGTAATTCTTAATTACCAGTGAAATAAATTTCTGACAACCTGTACTTGGAGCACAGCATTGTACGGTAGTGAATCATGAACTGTGGGAAAACTTTTGACATGTGGTGAGGCAGAAAATTATGGTGACTGAATTTAAGTTCCCTGCAGAATTGTCGAGGATAGGACCACCGATTAGTAGAAGGAACAGAATGACAGATCAATTAATTAATCAATCCAAGTTACTTGAGGGATTTGTAGAGGTTGGAAACTGCAAGGTAGCAGAGAAATAAATGCATTCAACGAATAACTGTGATTGGTACCAGTTTGGAGTTTCGGAGAATCGAACAGTATTGATTTTTTTTCTGCGTTGTGTTTCGAAAGTCACTGACAGTTATAGTGGAATTCCTGTTTTCCCAAATGTTCATGTAGTCAGTTTATCAATCCTGCGACGATGCTTCAAGTATAAGGTGGCCAACTTTTTTAAAACTTAATGCGGGACATTACGAGGATGTGAAGGGAGAAGATCACGTGACTCATTGTGGCAGTTTTTCTGAAACGGACTACTCGTTTACTTTTAAACTAACATCTCTAACATGAGTGACATTTTATTGTTAATTTTCAGTCTTTATTCACAGTTCATAAATAATTTCTCACGCTCCTATTTTTAATTTTAGAGTCTGACAATTTTTACATTTTCTTTTTCCGATCGCCTTCGTTGTCTGTATTACTTTTATTTGTTCCACCTCTTAGAGCAACGTGCTCCACACATTTTCTTAAGTAGCTTACTCCGACCAAAGAATTATGTTCTGCAATAACCTCGAATTAATTAGGATAAAACTGCTTTTTAAAACCATTTGAGCTACTCTATTATATAAGTTCCTCCGATTGAGAGCAGAGTTTAATTGTGCCTTACAACATATAATACTCACTCACTTTCGTCGTTGAATTTTCAGAATTTCACCACCTTTTTATTCTCAAAGAAAATAAAATAAATGCTGATATTGCATTTGTATGTAATATTTTATATACTTTTATACTGACCGTGATAATAATACATCATGTTTGACACCTTGAACAACGAAAAATATTCTATTATACTTATTGAAACGTAATTAAGAAGGCACATAAAATATGCCATCCTATCACTAAATGCAGTACCAGCGTAAAACAAATACAACTTCAATTGCTAGCAAATTTGTCATTTGCAAATAAATGACGTGTTTTTTTTCTGTGTGATGACTCATTTTCGTAGACGATGCATTGTGAAGTTGACTTGCAAGCAGTATGACATAGCGTGCCGTACACAATTATTTGGGGCTTGTTCTCTTAGACCAACAACTTTTAAATTACTGAAATGCGGGACGCTTGTGCCATTTTGCGGGACATTTTCAAAAATCATTCGAAATGCGGGACAATGAATCCAAATGCAGGACTGTCCCGCAGAATCCGGGACGTTTGGCCAACTGAATAAGGTAAGCTATTATCAGATGGGCTATAATGGTTATGTGCTAGAAAGAGATGAAATATGACTGCACTGTAAGTGTTTTAAGATACCTGAAAAGTTCGTGGCGACCTCATTTCATGCTAGTCTCTAGTCACCAACAGTGGACATAATAATCCCAAAGTGAAATACTGCAGAGATTTTTCGACGGTATCCAGGGAAGAGTTAGATGGTCACATTAGTATCGTTTCTGTAAATATTTCCGACGTTAATCAGTACTGTAGTAGTCTCTACTTGATAACATAGTCTAACATACACTGTTGGGACACTGGCAGTTGCAATGACACTAAGGCGCCGTAAGAGTAATGTTTGTCTACGTAAATAACCAAATAGTTTATGTAATTTGTGCGTTCCTAGCATTACTAAAATATCGGGAGACAAATAATGGCTAAATAAATGTAAATACAGCTGAATATCGCTGATTAAGTGATATAAACAACTTATTCAAGAGGCAATACTGACGAATATATTGATATCTGCAGCTTAGTCCGCTGAAAGTAACCGAATAAAAACATACATAAATTCATCTTACGGTCTGTTCTTACATTACACTTTCTTCAACGCGTAATAAATCGGTATGAAGTCTAATAGATTGCATATACTTCTGAGTGTAATTATTTTTTGCTTACAAATTGAATGTCTTGGAGCTTCTAAACATAGGTGGTTCTGTAATAGCAACAAATGTCGATCGGTTTCTGCTTTGCTGGGTAACTGTTTTCTTGTTTTTGATGTCTCGCCACGTTTGTCAGAATTTTCCTTCAGCTGTGGTGGCTGATCTGGTACATTAAATAATGTAACTATAGCATTCCACATCAGTTTCTTATTTTCAAAACTTTCGATTTGACTGGAATATTATATATTAAAAGAATTACGAAAATTTAAGTCAGTCGGCCAGACCAAACTACCCGGAAGATATCCTTCATTTTTGTTTTAAACGAAAGGTATTCATTCCCAGATTTGTCATCAAGTACCAGAATTAACTCAAGTCTGTCCATCCTTTGTATTTATTCAAATGTAGTATCCGTCCGTACATGCGTTGAGTATTTTAATCGGTTTGTTTTACGATATCTTCGGTCCTAATTAAGGCACGCAGTTCTTTTTGACCTAACAACTTTGCGCTTTTAAACACTTGCTATGCGTGAACATTCAACTTCCATTTTTCCCCAACTTTTTTGTCATTCCACTAATGGTGCGAAGTATTCGCACGAGTAGTTGTAGTGAAGAAATCTCGCCGTTTCTGAGTAGAAAACCTATGTATTTCTGCAAAATGTCGGGTCTTCGTTTATTTATTAGCCATTTTTTTGTTTTTAATAGAAAATGAAATATTTCATTGAAAAGTCGTAAATGTCAAGAGAATCTTAAATAAACTCTCCTACAATGTACCGTTTCATACCTTCCAAAGGTTGTTAGCCAACCGAATAAATGTGGAGTTTCTTTCTGGCCATTACTGATTTTTAATACACTACATACTTTCCCTGTTGTAATACAACCGTTAAAATCAATTTAAATTCAGAAATGTAGCTCGCCGGCCGCTTGGAGCGCTGCTGTCGTGGCGTGTAACAAAAATCAGTGGGAGTGTCGTGACTGTTTTGTTAATTATTGATAAATCTGAAACAAACGATTAAGGCGCCTTGCAATAGTCTAAGTACGATTTCCCTCCATGTCACAAACTTTAATTCAGCTTCTGTGTTCCAAAGATAATTGCCACTACTTGCAACGCTCTCCATGCAGCGCAATAGCACCTCGGCAATGGACGGATTGGAACAATCCTGTTAAGGTGATATAAATATCAATTCAATACAAATAAACAATCCCTGAGACGGATTTTCGTCTCGAATATGACGTGGAGGGAAATCGTACTTAGACTATTCCTAGGCGCCTTAATCGTTAGTGGTGTGGTGGTCTAACGGTTAAGACGTCTGCCTAGTGAGCATGGAGGTACGGGTTCGATTCCCGGCCATATCACAAATTTTAATTCAATGCTTCAGATTTATCAATAATGTCAAGGGAGTTAACTGCACGGTCATCAGTCCCTAAACTTTCAACCTATTTATGAAGTACCTTATACTTAAGACGGCACAAACATCAACGCCCGAGGGAGGATTCGAACCCCCGACCGGCAACGACCTCGCACATCGCAGCACAGTGCCTCAATGCCCTCGGTCGCTCCGTCGCGGCGACTGTTACGTTAGACTGTAGAGATACTTCATCAGAACCAGAATAATTAAGTCATTTCTTACGATTTGTGATTTGTATTTTCGCGCATAGCTACGCTTGCAACAGATGAATTTCCTCTCGACATTCCAAAATCGTCTTGACGTCCTGTACTGGATGCGGCAGTCTAGGAGATTACCTTGTTAACACGATTCTCGGTGTGTTATTTTCATAAAAAGAGGTTGAAACAATAATATCAAGCCAAACTTCAATTAAGCAAAACAGACGCCGTTCGCGCGTTAAGAGTTAATCCCGCGTGACGTGATTAACCCCGCGTCTCGCAGCAGTTAATTAGGACTGACACTGGCGCGGAAGCGGCACAGCGGCGCCGACAGTGGGGAGACACTCACTGCCTGACGAGGAAGGACCACAGGGCCGCTAATTACGGCTAACGACCGCGCATCGCCCGCGGGAACACAGCGCCGACGTCAAAAGAGCCTGACACGCCTAATCTCTGTTTTGTCTTTTCTGGCCGTCCAGGCTGAAAATCCGTCCCGCGGCCGTGGCAGGACATTCATTGTCTGTAGACCGACCGCCGTGACGTTCTCTACCTTAAGGCTCCTGTAAGTACGAGCTGTTGCATCCGCCATTTTCATACCCGTAGCTCTGCGGTGCTGTAGGATTTGCGTCACGGCACTTTAGTACGACTTTATCCCGGCGTGAGCGAGGTCGGGTATGTGATACCCGAGGTGTATCTACATCTACATGGAATACTTTGCAAACACATTTAAGTGCCTGGCACAATTATACAATTTATCGCCCATTCCATTCTCGAATAGCGCGCGGAAAGAAAGAACACCTGAATCTCTCTGTTCGAGCTCTGATTCCTCGTATTTTATTCTGAGTCAACAATATATTTTCGCATTCGGAGGAGAATGTTGGCGATTGGAGTTTCGCAAGTAGCCCACGCAGCAGCGATAAGCGCCGTTGTTGTAATAATTCCCATCCCAGATCCTGCATCATTTCCGTAACGCTGTCTCCCCTGTATCGTGACAATACGAAACGAGCTGCCCTTCGTTGGACTCTTTCGATGTCCTCCGTCAAACCCACCTGATAAAGATCCCACACTGGGCTGCAATACTCCAAAACTGGACGGACAAGCATAGTGTATTCAATTTCTTTTGTAGTTCTGTTGCATGTTTTAAGGGTTCTGCCAATAAAACGGAGTCTCTGGTTCGCCTTTCCCACGACATTATCTACGTGTTCTTTTTATGTCTGAAGTAATTCCTAGTTTACGGCCTTCACATTTGATTGACTTATCATGTAAACAAAGTTTAACGAATTTCTTTTCGTACTCATGTGGACGAATTCACACTTCTCATTATTAAGAGTCAATTGCCAATTATTACACCATACTGATATCTAATTCAGATCGTTCTGCAGTTGGTTTTGATCTTCAGATGATTTTACTAGACGGTAAATGACGGCGTCATCTGCAAACAGGCTAAGAGAGATACTTAGATTTTCCACTAAATCGTTTATGTAAATAAGGAACAGCAGAGGACCAATAACACTACCCTGTTGAACGCCCGATATCCCTTTGTTTTCGTCGATACATTACCATCGATTACTACGAACTGTGTCTTGTCTGACAGTAAATCCCTATCCAATCGCAAATTTGGGGCGATATACCATAACCACGCAATTTGATTAAAAGCCGTTTGTGAGGTACGGTGTCAAAAGCTTTCTGGAAATCAAGAAATACGAAATCGATTTGCGAACGTTTGTCGATAGCACCCATCACTTCGTGTTTTGCATGAACGATATTTTCTAAATCCGTGTTGACCTTGGGTCAATAGATCGTTCTGTTCGAGATAATTCATAATATTTGAATACAGGATATGTTCCAAAACCCTGCTGCTAATTGACGTCAATGAAATAGGCCTGTAGTTTAGTGGGTTAACCCCTGCCGCCTTTCTTGAATATAGGTGTGACCTGGGCAACTTTCCAATCTTTTGGTACAGATTCTTCTATGAGAGAGCGGTTGTATATGACCGTTAAGCGCTGATTAGTGGATATCATTGTTGGCACACCGATCTTGCTGCCACAATAGCAAATAAGGGAAAGCTGAAAGGTGGAATGAGTATACACAGAGGCTGTATGAAGGAAATTAACTTAGAGGCAATATTGTAAGGAGGGGAGAAGAAGTAGATGAGGATGAAATAGGAGATATTATACTGAGAGATGAATTTGACAGAGAACTGAAGGACCTAAGTCTAAACAAGGCCCCTGGAGTAGATGACATTCCCTCAGAGCTACTGAAGTCTCTGGGAGAACCAGCCATGACAAACCTGTTTCACCTGGTGTGTAAGATGTATGAGACAGGCGAAGTACCCTCAGACTTTAAGAAAAATGTTATAATCCCCATTCCAAAGAAAGCAGGCGAAGACAGGTCTGAAAACTACAGAACCATCAGTTTAATAAGTCATGGTTGCAAAATATTAACACGAAAATATTTACAAAAGGATTGAAAAGCTTGTAGAAGCCGACCTCGGGGAAGATCAGTTTGGGTTCAGGAGAAATGTAGGAACACGAGAGGCAATACTCACTTTACGGCTCCTAGAAGATAGATTAAGAGAAGGCAAACCTACATTTCTAGGTTTTGTAGATTTGGAGGAGGCTTTTGACAATGTTGATTGGAATAAACTCTTTCAAATTCTGAAGCAAGCAGGAGTAAAATATAGGGAGCGTAAGGTTATTTACTACTTGTACAAAAACCAGACGGCGGTTGTCAGAATTGAAGGGCATGAAAGGGATGCAGTGGTTGGGAAGGGAGTAAGACAGGATTGTAGCCTTTCTCCAATGTTATTCAATTTGTACAATGAGCAAGATATAAAGGAAAGCAAAGAGAAATTTGGAGAAGGAATTAAAGTTCAGGGGGAACAATTAAAGACATTGCTTTTTGCCGACGACATGGTAATTCTGTCAGAGACAGCAAAGGACCTGGAATAGCAGTTGAACGGATTGGATAGAGTGCTGAAACGTGCATATAAGATGAAGATTAACAAGAGCAAAACTAGGGTAATGGATTGCATTATAAGAAAATGCTGAAGGAATTAGATTAGGTAACGATCCAGTAAATGAGGTAGATGACTTTTGTTACTTGGGCAGTAAAATAACAAATGATGGTCGCAGTAAAGAGGATATAAAATACAGAATGGCAATGGGTAGAAAAGTGTTCTTGAAAAAGAGAAATTTGTTAACATCGAATATTGATTTAAGTCTAAGGAAGTCCTTTCTGAAGGCATTTGTGTGGAGTGTTGCCTTGTATGGGTGAAACATGGACGATAAGCAGTGCGGACAGGAAGAGGATAGAGGCCTTTGAATTGTGGTGCTACAGAAGAATACTGAAGATTAAGTGGGTGAATCGCGTAACTAATGAGGTGGTACTGAACAAAATTGGGGAGAAAAGAAATTTTTGGCATACCTTGACAAAAAGAAGGGATCTATTGATAGGACACATTCTTAGACATCAAGGAATTGTGAATTTAGCGTTGGAGGGGAGTGTGGGGGGTAAAAACCGCAGAGGAAGACCAAGAGATGGATACAGTAAGCAGATTCAAGTAGATGTAGGTTGCCGTTCTTATGTGGAGTTGAAGAGGCTTGCTCAGGATAGGGTATTGTGGAGAGCTGTATCAAACCAGTCTTCGGACTGAAGACCACAACAGCAACAACAACAAGAGAGAGGGGTGCAAGATGGAGTGTTGAGATTATTGTTCCGCCAGTGTCAGAGGGAGATACACGTGTGAAAATGTGGCGGGGGTACTTCGTACCCGACCTCGTAGTTGATGTCGCGTTTTTGAACTGTCAGCAATTTGACGAGATAATTAGTTATTTATAGTATTCATTGAATTATTTTTAGAGTTTATTTCCTGTGACTTCGAGAGTGAAAAAGAAATTGACAACGTTTCTCAAAGAAGTGAAGAAAGTGATTCGGAACAGCAGTGTATTTTGGAACATTTGGAAGAGTCAAAATCTGCGTTAGCGCTTTTAGTCAGACATTTGAGGTACGTGGGACATTTTATACTTCCAAAGATGGTACAATAAGGATAAAGGATTGTCTTAGACAAAGTGTTCATATTCGTTCAGATAATATTATTATCAATTCTCCAGGCGTAAAAGGTGCTGCAAACAAAGCCAAAAGACAGACTGAATGTTGGAGTCTTTTCATAAGATACAGTATGTTGAATACTATACTTACACATACAAATAATCAAATAAGTAATATCAGAAGGAAATGACCAGAAAATAAAACGCACTACCTCGCAAATACAGTATTTTACTTATTCGTCTTGTTTAATAGACAGCATTAAACAATAAAAAATATTCAATACACGATTGTAGTATCAAACATTTGTCATCAGAGTTTCGGGTATCTCATACCCATCTCATAGCTGGTGTAACAATTTCTCATCTCATTCACGCCGGGTTGTAGGTGGCTGTGTTTCTATAAAGTGCTCAGATCATTACAGCGGTGGCTTCAGAATGTTTAGTTTTCCGAGATATTCTGAGAGATGAAAAAAATGGATCAATAACTGTCAGCGCAAAAACTGAGAACCCGGACCGAGCGCACAGTTATGTGTTGTAAGTAAATATTATTTATTATTATGAGCTGAAGCAATATTTAAGAGTAAAAGTCGTCTGTGATATTCGAACGTAAGCTTTTGTTTAGCATTTTTGAAAGTACAGCCTCTTAACTGAGAAGCTGCCTATAGAGAGTTAGCAGCCTCAAAGTGTCGTAACACAGAAAAACATCTCAGAACATATAGATTTTAGAGCACAATATGTGAGCCTTATACCATATATTGAAAAATATGCCACATCAAAAAGTTTTGTACTGACATTGCACAAATTATTGAAGATACTTCAATTACGTTAGTGCGAGGAAGTATGACAAACACTAAAACGGAAAATATAAATATACTGGACAAAAAGTTTAGTTATGGGATGTGGCAGGGTACAGTGCTGATACAAGCAACTATCGTTCAGTGCTATTTATGGTATTTCGAAGTTTTAGCTTCATAACGTAAAAGTATGCAACTTGAGAGAATGGTACCTGATGTTTTATCAGAAAATACATCCTCAATTCAATTTCTTATTAGTAAATGCCAATCTTGACGCTTGTCTATAAGCGACCATGTCATAACTGACAAATAATACTGGGTAAATTTTACTTACGGCTGCTGCGGCGTAGTGTGCTAATGTTGGCAACGAAATGTTTGCTTTACAAGGATTCTTAAATTACTGACAAGACAAGGGTACTGTTACATACAAAACCTGTCAACCTTAGAGAAGGAACAGAATTACTTATTCATTTCATGGTCAACACAAAGGATTCTTCCCCTTGAATCTATAAGATTAGGTTGGTTTTCAAATAGCATTCAACGGTCGTTGACATCATCGGCACCTTGTGCCTCTACGACCGTAAACTTTAGATACTGTACACTAATATTCTTTTTCGCTTTAGTGTTTGTAAAACGTTCTGAAACTTTCTCAGTAACGGAATATAAGTACATTCAGCAATGTGAGTACAAAAATCCGAGGTGGTGAATTTTTCACAGCAGACAACAAACATTTATTTCAAGACGGCAAACAAACCTCACATATTGACAGTCATTATTCAAACACAAGCCAAGTTATTAATCTAGATGACCAGTTTCGGCAGAACTAAACGTAGAACGCGATTTTTATCTCAGAAATATATGTTTCTTGCGCTTGTTTTCTTTATTTGGACAGCAAAGAAAAGCAGTAATAAACAAAGAAACGCGAGATTTTTTTGTCTAATCCACATATCTATGTAAACAAGAGCGGAATGCAAGCCCAAAGTAGCACGATCTAAGGCTCTATGACGAGCACTTCCAAAATATTTCACTAAACTTGAACAAAGCGACACTGTTCGTATAGGCTACGTCTCGTGTTTACCATTCACAGGGAATGAGAATGACGGATGCGCCAGCCTGTTTTTTGAGGAGCTTTACTCTACCTTGTGACGTCACAGGATGCGGTGTCGTGGACTAGTAGGCAGCACCTCGATCTCTTGGCCGTTGTCTACAGCTACAAAAATGTTCAGATGTTTGTTAAGCTTATGGGACTTAACTACGGGGTTATCAGTCCCTAAACTTACAAACTACTTACGAACTACCTTCTACTAAGGTCGGCACAAATATCCATGCCCGAGGGGGGATTCGAACCCCCGACCATAGTGGCCGTGTACCGTGACTGGTGCGCCTCAGACCCCTCGGCCACCGCGGCCGGCCATAGGTCTCAGAGACCCGCATGATATATAATAATGAAAAATGAAATTCAATGTCATGATAAGGATGAGGGTATAATACATTAAATAACCTTGAATAACATGAAATATATATTTCCTCAAGAAACCACAAAACAAAATATACCCAAACTCTCATAAATTAAACATTATTAGTCTAAACTTCATATAACGCAAAAAATCCATCATATTCGAAAACCACGTATAGTCAATAATGTTTAAAACTAAAATCGGCGGAATTTGGATAAATTTTTTGGTGGTACTGACCATATACTGGCAACTTACAGAAATCACAATGCATTTTTATTTCCTTTGTTTTTTGTAGTCACAAAACTTACAGTATTTTCTTTTGGGAATAGCTCCTTGCTCAATTTCTTCACGAGCTGCCTCTGCAGGTGGAGTCATGTTTAGGTATCTATAAATACTGTCCCGTAGGTCACGGGGAATTGGTGTGTCAAGCCTAGCCTTCATCCAAGGTGCTGTAAGGTGTTCAGAAAGCGTTAAAATAAACCCAAATCGGGACAATGATTTTGTGCACTGTACACTAGCTGGGAGACAACTAACTAGAGGAGGCTTACATGCGAGTCACGTCCCGTCCAGACAGGTCTGAGTGAGCATCTGGAGCATCGGAGGCCTATGGTGTGGCCGGCAGGGTTAAGTGCCTTTCAGAGGCTTTAGCGAATCACTTTCATACTATTTCTCTGCCGTTCCATTCCTTAACAGTACGGGAAAGAAGGAACACCCTAATCTTTCCGTTTTTTATATGTATTATTTTATTATAATGATCATGTCACCATATGTAGTTGGGTGCTAATAAACTGACTTCGCATTGTAAAGAGAAAGTTGGTGAAAGAAATTTCGCAAATAGATCTCGCCGCAGTAATAACGTTTTTCTTTTAATGACTTGTGCATCATTTCCGTGACAATATATCGCGATAATACAAAACGAGCTGTCCTTCTCTGAACTTTCTCTTAAGGGCGGACAGAAAATTCTGTTATGGCCAGTTTCGGCCAAAATATTGGTTTCCGAAGCAGTTTCGGTTTCTGCCACAAATCAGCCGAATATCACGTTATGAATGGATTCAGTCAACAGTCACTACGTTTACATGCAACACATCTTCCGGAAGACGAAAACAGAATTTCGTAAACCGTTTTTAGCTGTCGTGTTTACATGGTAAAGCCTGAATAGGATTTCCTAGCCTATTCAATATGGCGGCTCAAAAACAACTAATTCAGTTCCTAGTCACTCAGCACAATAGCTATATTTCTTTTCTTAAATACACAGATTCATGTTCACTCCAATATTTATTCTTTTATTTTACCGTAGAAAATGTCACCCTCTCCACACACGCCGAAAATTCTTCACAAGAAAACACAATCTGACGAGCCAAGAACACTTGAAAAACGGTAGCGTTTAATGGACACGGAAATCAATCGTGGAACTGGCAAACGGCTTTACAGAACTTGATTTCCAGAATCGATTTTACATGACCAACCAAACGCGATAGTGGGAGATCGGTTTGCAAAATCCGGTTTAACGCTTTAACTCAGTTGACTGTGCGTCGTTTAACTACTAGGAGGCTCTCCTCCCGTGTAAATATTATGGGTATGTTAAGCACAATATTACGCCATCATACCTAACAGTGATATTATTATACTAGGTTAGTAACAATATAACTTAGTACTGTTCGTAATGGAACGGGTTATCGTACTGTTATGCTGTAAAGTTTTATTAATGCGTTTCCCTGAAAGCGAGGAGCTTTTTGAAATAATTAATATGGGTTTATGAAACACGGATCATGAGGTGCATACCTTTCCCTGATCAGTTTGCGTAAATTTATACTGACAACAGTCACACTGTTAGTCGGATCTATGACTTTCATATTTCGAAATACTTTCTGCAGCACTGATTAAAGCTGCTATGTATCCAGGAATGCCAAAAGGTAGATATGTAATGTAGTTTGTCGACTGGAAAAAAGCGTAAGGGAAAGGCAACATAAAGCTAGTGCCCTCAAGAATAAAATCGTAAAGGCTACTTATGGAAGGAAAAAGTTATTACTTTCTACGTATTTTTAAAGATTTTTGTAAATCTATCGAACTCATCTGCGTGGTTATTAGTCCGAAGCTTACAAATGACTTAAACAAAGTTAAACTAACGTAAGGACAACACACACATCCATGCCCGATGGAGGATTCGATCCACCGACGCGGGAGGCCTCGCGATCTGCAACGTGGCACTCCAAACCGCTCGGCTACTCCCACGCGGCTATGCGTATTTTGTGTTTTGGTAGTCATGTTGAGGCTGTGGCATTTCGTAGTATCTATTTCAAAAATGTTCAAATGTTTGTATAGTCTATGGGACTTAACTACGGGGTCATCAGTCCCCAAAGCTACAAACTACTTATGAACTACTTACGAACTAGGACGGCACAAATATCCATGCCCGAGGGGGGATTAAAACCCCCGACCGTAGTGGCCGTGAAGACCGTGACTGGAGCGCCTTAGTCCCCTCGGCCACAGTATCTATTTCACATGTTTATGGTGCATCTAAAGACTATCTTTCTACATGAAGGTCTGCAAAAATGTTCAAATATTGTGAAGCATATGGGACTTAACTTCGGGATCATCAGTCCCTAAACTTACAAACTGCATATGAACTACCTTATACTAAAGACAACACAAACATCGATGCACGATGGGGGATTTGAACCATCGACGTGGAACGGCCTCGCACATCGCAGCATAGCGCCTCAATGCGCTCGGCCGTTCCGCCGCGGCGAAGGTATGGAGGACTGTGGAATTTGTGGTAGCTGTACAGTAGTCTCGTTAGTTCGAAGTGAACTGTAGTTGGAAGTGAAGTGTAGGTCCCACTATAACTGGCTGGGTAAGTCAGTTCGAAGGTCTGAGGAAGGCAACGGCATACCACCTCCAAACAGGGTCATGCCTAGTAAAGCACAGTGGTGTTCAAACCAATCTTCGGATTGTTGACTGCTTTACCTTTTTTTAGGTAAATTATGTCACTAGGAAAAAAATCCAATTTGGAAGTACTCTAATGAAAGTACCGCCGATTTGTCTAAATCTGTCCGTCTACAACGTCACACACACACGCAAGAAGGCTTAGTACCGGGAGGCGATCTTGAAGAATGTGGAAAAATTAGTGATTTATGGTATAACGTAAATATACAGAAATTTTAATGTAATTACTCAAGTTTCGTTTACGGTTTCGTAAACAGGAGCCGAATATTCAGTTAAGGTTGTGGTCGAACTTTACTTTTTCTATAGATTCCGTGAGTCCCATTTTGGTGGTGATCCCACGATGCGCATCAAGTGTAGTGTAGGCAGTTGAATCTTCTAAGTACCCTTTAGTTCGCCTTCCCTACGATATTTTCCACAAGCTAATTGCAGTAAAGGTTGTTCGCATTAATTCGTAGCTGAAACTTCCTGGTAGATTAAAATTATGTGCCGGAACCGGGATTCAATGCCGGGGCCTTTGCCTTTCACGATCTACTGTTTGACCTACCCGGCACGCTTCTTCTGCCAGTACCTCGCCTCCTACTTTCCAAATCTCACAGTTCTCCTGCGAACACTGCAGGACGAGAAAGGTTATGGTGGAGACATGGCTCACATGGAGAGGGTTTGGCATGAGGGTCATCGATTTCGATCATATTTTGTATGGATGTTCTAAACTGAATATAAAGAGATACGTGTTTCGGATTTTTCCTAGACAATAGTTTCTGAAAAAATCAAGGTCAAAGATCCAGAATGAAACTTTCCACTCTGCAGCATAGTGTGTGCTGATATGAAACTTCGTGGCAGGTTAAAATTGTGGGCCGGAACCGGGCCTCGAACCTGGGACCTTTGCCTTTCGCGGGCAAGCGCTCTACCGACTGTGCTATCCCGACACGACACACGATGCCGCCCCACAACTTTACTTCCGCCAGTATCTCGCCTCCTACTTTCCAAACTTCACAGAAGCTCTCCTGCGAACCATGCAAGACAAGCACTCCTGGAAGAAAGGATATGGTGGAGACATGGCTTAGCCACAGCCTAAGGGATGTTTCCAGAATGAAACTTTCACTCTGCAGCGGAGTGTGTGCTGATATGAAACTTCCTGTCAGGTTAAAATTGTGTGTCGGAACTGGGCATCGAATCTGGGACTTTTGCCTTGCGCGGGTAAGCGCTCTACCGACTGAGCTATCCAGACACAACTCACGATGCCGCCTCACAACTTTACTTCCGCCAGTACCTCGCCTCCTACTTTCCACACTTCACAGAAGCTCTCCTGCGAACCATGCAAGACTAGCACTCCCGGAGGAAAGGATATGGTGGAGACATGGCTTAGCCAAAGCCTAAGAGATGTTTCCAGAATGACGTAAAGTTGTGAGGCGGCATCGTGAGTCGTGTCGGGATAGCTCAGTCGGTAGAGCGCTTGCCCGCGGAAGGCAAAGGTCCCAGTTTCGAGTCCCGTTTCCGGCACACAATTTTCATCTGCCAGGAAGTTTCATATCAGCGCACACTCCGATGCAGAGTGAAAACTTTCATTCTGGAAACATACCTTAGGCTTTGGCTAAGCCACGTCTCCACCATATCTTCCAGGAGTGCTAGTCTTGCATGTTTCGCAGGAGAGGTTCTGTGAAGTTTGAAAAATTGGAGGCGAGGTACTGGCGGAAGTAAAGTTGTGAGGCGGCATAGTGAGTCGTGTCGGCATTGCTCAGTCGGTAGAGTGCTTGCCCGCGAAAGGCAAAGGTCCCAGGTTCGAGTCGCGGTTTCCAGCACACAATTTTAATCTGCCAGGAAATTTCAAGGTCAAAGACGATGGAAAATAGCGTCTTCAGTGCTATACATCGAACGGACTTTTCAAGATGAACATTTTTTGCTATTATACGTGGGGTGAAGGAAGTGCAAGTAATTAACGATGTTGTAATTTTATGCTGTAGCCTGAGTACTGGTGCACATGCGCGACTTCCCGAGCGTCGTTGCTCATACGGTGGTCCTAGCCGCGCCTGAACCAACACCGCCTAGAAGACAAGGCCTGACAAGTGGCCGTGCCTACGTCAACCGAGAGGCGGTGGCTGCCAGCTGACTGGCGCCCCCTGGGGCACGCCCACCGCCTCGTAGCGGCTGGCCCAACCAGCTTAAATTTCATAGAGTGGCTGACACACGAGCCACAGCGCTCTTTGCGGCGACCTGTGTCAACTCGGCCGCCATGTTTTCGGTGGTCAGTACACTTGAGACGAGTCCGCCTATCGTATGTTGTTGAGCTTCAAGTGTTGTATTTAGTGCATATTGTATGTTGGATGTACTGCCTGTACAATTTCTCCTGTTGAAATATGCCTAAAGTGTGGTGAGCATTTAAAGGCGCCAATCGAAGGGATAAAACGAGACGTAATTCATGCAAGAACATCAAATGTTTTCCCTTGTTTAATGACAGTCTGCCTATACTCAAACAAAATTACTTATTAATGCCACTTATCATCATTTCTTCGGTTTCCGTCGTCCTTAGTTGCATATGAAATTGGTGGAGGTGTATTAACGTCTTTAGCAATTAAATGAAAGGCGTTTCTTTGTGTACCATACGCGTTTCGCTTCTTTATTTATTAAGCATCATCAGTGGCCTGTAATACATGTTATTTTTGTATAATATTGTAGTACAGTCATAATATTATAGGTATTTTTCACAATATGACTGTTAACAGTCTTGGTACAATTTGCCGGCCGCGGTGGCCGAGGGGACTGAGGCGCTCCAGTCACGGTCTACACGGCCACTATGGTCGGGGCTCGAATCCCCCCTCGGGCATGGATATTTGGGATATTTGTGCCGTCCTCAGTCTTAGCTAGATCATAAGTAGTTTGTAAGCTTAGGGACTGATGACCCAGGAGTTAAGTCGCATAAGTTCTACAAACATTTTTTTTTCTTGTTACAATTTCTAAAGTTCGGATCTACTAGGTTAGAAACAACTTCTGTAGCACTAGCTTTTACAAAGTTAATTTAATTATCCAGTTTTTGGCCCTTCTTACGGTTTTCTGTGTTATTCCATGTGTGTCTTCATGGAGATGTTTGTGAGGTCTTCAGTTGGATATGGTATTTTCGGTCTTGATGAAAACCCTTGCATCGCCCCTTCACTGTGTACTCGTTTTTGAACGTTTGTTTACAATGGTTAGTGTTGCCAACTGTCGCTTTTCGTCTGTCTCTTGTTTGTGTTCCTTGTATCTCTGAGTCTATCAGCTGTTTTTTCCTTGTGTTGGTGTCTGTGTTGACTGTGTGTGTGTGTGTGTGTGTGTGTGTGTGTGTGTGTGTGTGTGTTCTTATTTGTGAATATTCTGCAGAACACCTGATAGAACACGGACATGAACCATCCACCATGGAACAAGATATGAAAATTATCACAACTAATAATCGAGACAGAAAAATCCTGACACTACAAGAAAACTTTCATATACAAGAGAGCCCTGGCAATGAATAAGAAAGTGATCAATAATCAGATCAACATAAGTAACAACTCACTGATCAAGCTGGCCACAAAACAGTGAAAAACAGAAATGAATCATGACCCTCCCCCTACTCCCATATTCACAAATAACAACACACACACACACACACCCATATTTAAAAAAAACTAACACAAATAACACAGATACACACACACACAGTCTACACAGACACCAACACAAACAAAAAACAGCTGATACACTCAGAGATACAAGGAACACAAACAAGAGACAGACGAGAAACGATAGTTGGCAACACGAAACGTTGTAAACAAACGTTCAAAAACGAGTACACAGTGAAGTGGTGATGCAGGGGTTTTCATCAAGACCGAAAATACCATATCCAACTGAAGACCTCACAAACATTTCCATGAAGACACACATGGAATAACACAGAAAAGCGTAAGTAGGGCCAAAAACTGGATAATTAAATTAACTTTGCAAAAGCTAGTGCTACAGAAGTTGTTTCTAACCTAGTAGATCCGAACTTTAGAAATTGTAAAAGTCTGTTAACTGTCACACTGTGAAAATACCTATAATATTATGACTGTACTACAATATTATACAAAAATAACACGTATTACAGGTCACTGATGATGCTTCGTAAATAAAGAAGCGAAACGCGTATGGCACACAAAAAACGCCTTTCATTTAATTGCTAAGGACGGTAATACACCTCCACCAATAGCTGCCCCAGAAGTGAATCTTCAGAAGACCTATCCTGCAATTCCTTTGAAGTACGCACCATAAAATGTTCAGTTTTCTACCTAGTGATGGTGTGTTTTTTCAGATATATCTTCTTCTATCGCTCCTATGGTTGATGAAACAACACTTTTTTGAGTGTCTACACGTTCTTTGAAAATATTTCCACTTGTTGTCGACAATACTTGATCGGGCATGGTTGACAAGCAACCAATGAAAAGTGTGGAAGCAGTAGTGACAGCCAGACATTTTTCACTTGTATGTGTCTGTGTTCTTTGAAACAAATATGTACTTATTTCAGCATGGCAACAACGGAAGTAAGTAATGATGCGTTATTTTGGTGTGGAATGTTTTTCTGACAGCTTACCCAGGCGCATTTTTTTGCAATATTCTGTTGTCTTTGTATTCAAATTTCACGTACCAAACGTACTTGTTTCAGCGTGACAACAAGGAAAGTTACTAACGACTCCTTATTTCGACGTGGATTGCTTTTGTGGCAGATGACCTACGCGCATTTGTAACTGCAGTATTTTGTTATGACTTTCGTCTTTGTATTCACGTTTCGTCCACCGAAGTTTACAACTAAACACTTCAACAGCAATTTTACAAGTGTGTAGACTTCATAGGCTTAGTAAACACAAGATAAATGTATACTACACTTTATGAAAGCAGTTGTTACAACACATTAACAACAGATGCAAATCCATGGTCACGACTGTTCCTGATAGCAATTATTATTCACTGTATGGTTTACCATAGACCATGTACTTGCATTAAAATCAACACAAATATTTTCGAAATGGCGCTTTCGTTGTTATTGCAAACCTCAGCTAACTGTTATACTTCGAACTGGAACCGTATTACTGACAGGTTCGCGATAATTTATAACCGCATTTTTAGGAAATTTACTACCAGACTCGTCAATTCGCAGCTTTGATAAAGTCTGACGGAACTTGATACACATCCGTATTCAACAGTCAATCTTTCTTTAAAACGTGGAAAGGTAAATAGGTGCCGCGGTGGAGTGGCCGAGCGGTCTAAAGCGTCTAGCTGCGGAGCACGCGGTTGCTCGCCGTGGAGATTCGAGTCCTCCCTGGGCATGGGTGTGTGTGTTTGTCCTTAGGTTAGTTTACCTAGGTTTAAGTAGTTTGTAAGCTACGGACTGATGACCACGCAGTTTGGTCCGATAGATTTACAAACATTTGAACATTTTTTGGTAATTAGGTAAAATTCTCTAGTCGGTGTGGCATACTATCTGTCAGCCGATACCCCAAATAACATGGTGGACGCCAGCTCAATTTGCTTCAAATATGGTGGGCCTATCGCCACTCTATGAAATTGAAGCTCGTTGGGGCCGCGGTGGAGTAGCCCAGCGGTCTAAAGCGTCTCGTTGCGGAGCGCGCGGTTGTTCGCCGTGGAGGTTCGAGTCCTCCCTGTGGCATGAGTGTTGTGTTTGTCCTTAGGTTAGTTTACCTAGGTTTAAGTAGTTTGTAAGCTACGTACTGATGACCACGCAGTTTGGTCCGATAGATTCACAAACCAACAAAGCTCGTTGGGCTGGCCACTCAGTTTGCATCCACCGCCTCTCGGTGTGACGTAGACACGGCCAGTTGTCAGGCCTTGTCTTGTAGGCGGTGTTGGCTAAATACCTTCTGTAATATAAAAACTAAGACAATAAAATAATAACCCGTGAACAACCCACAACAAACATAAACAAGCGACCATAGAGCATCGATCTACCTGTAGAAAGGGGAGGGGAGGGGGGAGGAAACGTGGATCCAGGTTCGAACCTCCATAACGTCAATTTTTTGTATGGCACCTTTTTTCGATGTTTTTGATAATATTATTATAATTCTGAAGTAGAGCATCGGGAAGTGACATTAACATTCAATTAAGTGTATTATCTGTCTACAGCTTTTTTCATTTATGATAGTGCAAAGACAATAAAAATTAGAAATTAACAAAATAAATTGAAAAGACTAAAACACTGCACCACAGTGGTACGACTAAAATGTTTACTTGGATCTGAATGCCTAATGATGAACTATAAGATGGATAAACTAGAGGTACTGGAAAGAAGGATTATTAGAAAAATGATGGGTGCAATAAAACTGCAGATGGTTGGAAAATAGGAAGTAAGGAGATATACGAAAAATAGAGGAAATATCTGAATTAATGGCCAAACGAAGATTTATCTTCTTCTGATATCTCTATTGAATGGATTGAAATAGACTAACAAAACAAATACTCCTATATTTCTAAAAGAAGAAATCGATAATTGCATGGATAACTGAAGTAAGGAAAGATATAGAAAGAAATAACACCAAAGAATCAGGAATAACTGAAAGAAACCGTTTTAAAAATAAAATACTACATTTGGAAGGCTTTCAAAGCAGAAGAAATAAAAAATTCTGGAACAACGTGGACATAAGAAAGTAAGAGAGCTCATGAGGAGAAAATGAGGGAATACTGGAAAAATAGGAAAGAACAACGAAAGAAGAAAAGGAACAGAAGTTGTTAACGTAATCCTAATTGGGCAAAACGATTATAAAACAAAAAGGAAAAAAATCTAAGGATTATTATTACGTAATTCCAATTACTGGCCGCCTTTTCGTCAGATTTCTCACAGCCAGTACGGTGGAACTTATCATAGCATCACCATTACCAACGCGTAGTAAAGGTTTTGATTGTGCTTTACCACTAGTATACTTTACACACGACCAGAATTTCTTAGGAGTCTTTACCAAATTAATTGACAGGGTTTCGTTGTGGAATTTATTATAAGCTTCTCGCACTGAAGTTAGAGTTCAATTTTGATGAATAAATAATATTGCTTAAGAAAAACAAAAGTTCGCAATACTTAATGATAGTGTGCATTTTGATGGTGTGACCATCCTTGCGAGATTACAATTTTTATCGTCGGAGTGCTGCGTTCTGTGAGACAGTAGGTTCGTTCCAGCAGCTGCCAGACTGCTTGACGCGCATGCGCAATGCTGAAATGTGTTCCAGCAGCGCCTTCTCCCGCTTCTGGCTACTTGGAGTGTGACTGTTTGGTGTTCCATAGGGCACCTGGATATAGGCGGGCATGTGCATCAACGTCTGCAGCAGCAGCAGCTTCCGACGCCATTTTTGTTCCAAGCGGTGACAGCGCGAGCTTCTCAAACACTGAATTCTTTGCTATTATTGCTTTGAAACATCGCTTGCTTCACTTCGATTACATATATCGAGACGTAAATGAGGATTTGGATTAAAAATTAATCTGTTCAAAATATATTATTTTAATAAACTCGCAAAATGGTATATATATAATTTACTCACCTGGGTGTGTATCAAGAGCAATTTTTTAGCCTTGGACAACTCAGTTTTATTGGATGCCAGAAGCACTTCCATAGCTTCGCGATAACGCTACGTTTTCGAATGTGATGTGATAAATTTGATCAGGAAACAAACCCAGGTCTGTGCCTTATATATGTAATATTTTTTTTCAAAATTCATATAAAATTCTTTACAGTGTAGAAGCTATGAAAGTGCATTACTATGATAAACTACAATTCAATAAAAGATTTATGTGTAAGAGAGTAACGGATCACTGAAAACAGTTGGTATTATTGTCAGTTTCAATCTTTTTCAAACATTCGCACTATTTTTTTTTTTTTTTTTTATTAATTTTTTTAATTGTCTGTCTTCTACAAAAAACTAAAACTTAGTTTTATAAATAAGTTTTGTCACGAATCAACGTAGATGTTTAAAAAGATTTTCAGTTACAACTTATGGCAAAAAGCACCTAATTAAGTCATTAAAACCGATCGCATCCAATAAGCGAATAAGAAAATAAATGTTTGTATAGCTTATGGGACTTAACTACGGGGTCATCAGTCCTAAACTTACAAACTACTTATGAACTACCTAATACTAAGGACGGCACAAATATCCATGCCCGAGGGGGGATGCGAACCCCCGACCGTAGTGGCCTAGTGGCCGTGCAGACCGTGACTGGAGCGCCTCAGTCCCCTCGGCCACCGCGGCCGGCAAGCGAATACGAAGGGTCCAGTTTGAAGATAAGACACTTTCTCACTAACTACCACATAGCTATGACGTTGGCTCACAGACGTTCGTGTATTTAAACATCGCAGTAGTTTCGAATATGATTTACAAATACGTAACATTGTAGTTAGTAGATTAGTTCAGTCTATATGTTGATATTGTTTGTTATAGCCAATATATGTATAAATAAAAGTCGGTAACAAAAGTTGTTTCGTTAAAAAACAAGTGTTGAACCTGCCGTTTACAATGTGTTAAAATCGTGCACAATTACAAATGACTTAATCCACTTCGCATAGTTATGAAGTCGTTATCGGTGTCTGTTTCTCACGATGACAGTTTATTATCAATACTTAACGGCTTTCAGGGTACACGGAGAAACAAAACCATTTTCTGAACAATGAGAACAATACGAAGCTGCAGAGCTACCATGCTGAAAGTATTTCTGAGAGATCTGTGTTGTCGTCTCGCGTTAATGCGAAGGAACAAAACTGGCGGATGCGCATGCCTGTCTATATCTAGGTGCTCTAGTGTTCCAGCAGTTGCTGCAAGCAGCCAGACACTACCCGGCAAAATATTTCTGGTGCGGTCAAGCTGCCAATTTGCGCGTGCGCAAAAAGGTCTGAGTTAGAGTGGAGGGAGGGGGGGGGTAGCCATCACCTGATACGTGTATTAGTAGCGGGTTTTTCGATTATTTCAAAGTCGCTGCAATCACACTTAAGATCAGATATTTTTCTTTTACACTTCTTCGTTATTAGAAAGGAAAGTATTTTAATTATTCCTTTAAACTCACCTTCGCCTGCTGCCAGAATCAGTGCAAAAAGCGTTCCAGCAGTGCTACATCTACACCTACATGGGATACTCTGCAAATCACATTTAAATGCCTGACAGAGGGTTCATCGAACTACCATCATATTATTTATCTCCCAGTCCATTCTCGAATAGCGCGCGACAAGAAAGAACACTTGAATCACTCTGTTCGAGCTCTGATTTCTCGTATTTTATTCTGATGATCATTTCTACCTATATAAGTGGGAGTCAACAATGTATTTTCGCATTCGGAGGAGGAGATTGGGGTTTCGCAAGTAGCCGACGCAGCAGCGATAAGCGCCGTTGTTGTAATGATTCCCATACCAGATCCTGTATCATTTCCGTAACGCTGTCTCCCCTGTATCGTGACAACACGAAACGAGCTGCCCTTCTATGGACTCTTTCGATGTCCTCCGTCAAACCCACATTATCAGGATCCCACAATGGGCAGCAATACTCCAGAAATGGACGGACAAGCGCAGTGTATGCAGTTTCTTTTGTACTTCTGTTGCATGTTTTAAGGTTTCTGCCAATAAAAAGCAGTCTCTTGCTCGCCTTTCCCAAGACATTATGTACGTGTACTTTTTAAGTCTGACGTAATAGTAATTCCTAGGTATTTTGTGGAGTTTACGGCGTTAACTTTTGATTGATGTAACTTGTAAACAAAGTTTAACGGATTTCTTTCTGTATTCATGTGGACGACTTCACACTTCTCATTATTTAGAGTCAATTGCCAATTATTACACCATACTGATATCTTATTCAGATCGTTCTGCAGTTGGTTTTGATGTTCAGATGATTTTACTAGACGGTAAATGACGGTGTCATCTGCAAACAACCTAAGAGAGGTACTTAGATTTTCCCCTAAATCGTTTATGTAAATAAGGAACAGCAGAGGACCAATAACACTACCCTGTGGAATGCCCGATATCACCTTTGTTTTAGTCGATGCCTTACCATCGATTACTACGAACTGTGTCTTGTCTGACAGGAAATCCCTATCCAATCGCAAATTTGGGGCGATATACCATAACCACGCAATTTGATTAAAAGCCGTTTGTGAGGTACGGTGTCAAAAGCTTTCTGGAAATAAAAAAATACTGAATCGATTTGCGAACCCTTGTCTATAGCATCCATCACTTCGTGTGAATAAAGAGCTGGTTGTGTTTCGCATGAATGACATTTTCTAAATCCGTGTTTACCTTGGGTCAATAGATCGTTCCGTTCGAGATAATTCATAATATTTGAACACAGGATATGTTCCAAAACCCTGCTGCAAATTGACGTCAATGAAATAGGCCTGTAGTTTAGTGGGTTTCTTCTACTGCCTTTCTCGTTATCAAACAAGAGCTTTTACGTCACAGTAGCTGCGCATGCGCAGCAACACATTTTTCTTAGCGCTTGAAAGTAGCCGTCTAGCAGCTGCTGGAACGAAGCTGGTATCGGCTTCCGTCGCCTGAACCGTCAGCGTAATCCGGGCTGTGTGGCGCTGCTGTCGCCACGGTTATCCCGTTTCTGCCAGATGGCTAGGAGGAGCGGCGCAGGCAGGGACTTTACGGCCGCAACCGCCGCCACGGCCCCGGGGGACGTTTTAATGGTCACGCGATAGCGGCCCACAACTCCAGCGCGGCCCGGCGCCGCAACTTGCCTCCGCAGCGCGAGTGGCCAACTTCACCTGCCGCCGAGCCGCCTAGCCAACTTCCAAACGGCGCAGATACTGTTTTACGGCGCACTGTCTCGTTTCACCGACTTCGTGGAAAGGATTCTGTCTTTGGTGGCTCGTTCTGAACTCCAACAATTCACAAGAATGGAGCTTTCTCAAAAAGCTGCGAACTCGCAAATTAGTCATCTCGATGTTGGACCCCTTTCGATCCGTGTTTGCATTGTAAATATTTCGTTTCTTCTCTATAAGCATCTGCCTTAAGCCTAGTCTACACGATGACACTAGGTTGCGACACTCGTTGCATGAAATCAGTTGCGCGTAGATGGTTTCGTGTATGTCTGTAGACACGGCGCCAATACGACACACTTCAGTTTCGTCGTTTTGTGAGTGCCGTAGTCGCCGCAGAATGAAGGTTTTTATAGTTGTAACAATTTTGGCGGAGCTATTGCTTCTCTGTGTGAAGTCTCTGCATAAGACCAAACATAAAGAGAATAAGAAACGTGTTTAGGGTTCGTGAGTGGATTAAAAAAACACGTCAACTCGGTTGCTCAGCGACCTTGCTGGAGGAAATTGTAATTGAAGACCCTAGAAGTTATTTTAATCAACTTACAATATCACCAGAGCAGTTTACGTTCCTTTTAAACAGAGTTAGTAATGCAATAAAGAAACAAGATACTGTTATGCGTGAAGCATCGTTCAAATGTTCAAATGTTTGTATAGCTTATGGGACTTAACTACGGGGTTATCAGTCCCTAAACTTACAAACTACTTACGAACTAGGTAACACTAAGGACGGCACAAATATCCATGCCCGAAGGGGGATTCGAACCACCGACCGTAGTGGCCGTGCAGACCGTAACTGGATTGCCTCAGTCTCCTCGGCCACCGCGGCCGGCGAAAAGCATCGTTACAAGAACTGAAATTACAAATTGCATTACTTTTCTTGTCAAATAGATATTCGTCTCTACAATACATCCAACGTGTTCATTTCTATAGGAATTTGGAATTGAATGTACTTTAATCTGCAATTCATTAATCGTCAACTCATCAATATTTAATTCACAAATAATTGTTTCAAGAGCACTAACACACTGCTGCTTATTCCTGAAATTTTCATCGTTAAAATATCACAAGCACCTATGCATCGCATATATGTTCAAAAACCGAAATATTTATTCCTTCCCCCCCCCCTTTTTTGTAGTGTTTTGTTCTGTATTGGTTATAACCTAACTTCAAAACACGCGCAATCAGTTTCGCCAAAGATGGAAGGAGCCGAAACTGTTTAGTTTCGCCAACGAGTTGCGTGAACGCCTGCCGCACATGCGCAGTGGCCAGTAGTGCAGTTTCATGAAACGTAGTGTCGTCGTGTAAACTAGCCTGTAGCAACGCTGTTTTTATTTTCATAAGCATACATTCCGTCTGAATCGCTGATATCATTAGGAGAACCAGTCGTGAAAAAATTGTATCACCTAGTATGCAAGATGTATGAGACAGGGAAAATACCCCGCCGGCCGCGGTGGCCGAGGGGACTGCGCCGCGCAAGTCACGGTCTGCACGGCCACTATGGTCGGGGGTTCGAATCCCCCCTAGGGCATAGATATTTGAGCCGTCCTTAGTATTAGCTAGTTCATAAGTACTTTGTAAGTTTAGGGACTGATGACCCCGTAGTTAAGTCGCGTAAGCTCTACAAACATTTGAACATTTTGATTTGGGAAATACCCTCCGACTTCAAGAAGAATATCGTAATTCCAATTCCAAAGAAAGCAAGTGCAGAAAAATGTGAAAATTACAGAACTATCAGTCTAATAAGTGATGGGTGCAAAATACTAACACTAATTATTTACAGACGAATGCAAAAATTTGTGGAATCCGAGCTAGGGGAAGATCAGTTTTGATTTAGGAGAAATGTAGGAAGACGGGAGGCAATACTCACTTTACGACGTATCTTAGAAGATAGGCTAAGGAAGGGCAAACCTACGTTTTTAGCATTTGTCGATTTGGAGAAAGCATTTGACAATGTCGACTAGAAGACACTATTTCAAATTCTGAAGGTGTCAGGGGTAAAATATAGGGAGAGAAGAGTTACATTCAACCTATACAAAACCAGACAGCGGTTATTAGAGTCGAAGGGATAGAAAGGGACGCAGAGGTTGGGAATGGAGTGAGACAGGGTTGTAGCCTTTCCCCAATGTTATTCAATCTGTACATTGAGCAAACAGTGAAGGAATAGAAGGAGAAATTTGGAGAGGGCATTAAAGTGCAGGGAGAAGAAATAAAACATTGCGGTTTGTCGATGACATAGTAATTCTGTCAGAGACTGCAAAAGACCTGGAAGAGCAATTGAATGGAATGGACAGTTTCTTCAAAGGAACATATAAGATGAACCTTAACAAGAGTAAAACGAGGGTAATGGAATGCAGTGTCAGAAAATCAGGTGATACTGAAGGAATCAGATTAGATTATGAGACAATGAAAGTAGTAGGTGAATTTTGTTATTTGGGTAGCAAGATAAAATCAGATGACCGAATTAAAGAAGATATAAAATGCAGAATGGCTATGGGGAGAAAAGCTTTTCTAAAGAAGCGAAACTTGTTAACATCCAATATTAATTTAAATGTTAGGAAGTCCTTTCTGAAAGCATTTGTGCGCAGTGTAGCATTGTACGGCAGTGAACCGTGGACGATGAGGAGTTCAGATAATGTGGTGCTACAGACGAATGATGAAGATTAGCTGGGTAGATCGCGTAACTAATAAGGAGGTGCTTAACCGTATCTGGGGGAAAAGGAGTTTCTGGCATATCCTGACTAAGAGAAGGGTTAGATTGGTTGGACACATTCTGAGACATCAAGGAATTGTCAACCTAGCATTAGAAAGAAGCGTGTGGAGTAAAAATCGTAGAGGGAGACCGAGGGACGAATCCAGTAAGCAGTTTCAAAATGTTTTAGGTTGCCAAACGTATTCTCAGATGAAGAGACTTGCACAGGGCAGGGTAGCGTGGAGAGCTGCATCAAACAAATGAATGAAGACCACAAGCCGGCCGCGGTGGCCGAGGGGACTGATGCGCTCCAGTCACGGTCTGCACGGCCACTACGGTCGGGGGTTCGAATCCCCCCTCGGGCATGGGTATTTGTGCCGTCTGTAGTATAAGGTAGTTCATAAGCAGTTTGTAAGCTTAGGGACTGATGACCCCGTAGTTAAGTCCCATACGTTCTACAAACATTTGAACATTTGAAGACCACAACAACAACATGTTTCGTTGTAGCATCTTCATTGCACCTTTTATTCTTATTCTTCATGTACCGTCTCTGTTTTGGAGGTTGGCTATCATCATGGCTATTTTAGGTTTGGAAGCAGCGGCCTTAAATAGGTCAGTTGTCGAGACATTAAACCATTTTTGCAGGTTTCGAAACCATGACATTCTTCTCCTTTTAATAGATCTCTTTCCTTCTGTCTTCCCTTGCATTATGAGTTGTAGTCTCATACCTTGGACCTCTCATGACGTAACCGAGATATTGTTTTCCTTTTTTCACTACCTGTAGGATCTCTACGCCTATTCCCCATTGTTCTCAGAAACTCCGCATTGATAACATAGTCTGTCCATGATATTCTCAACATCCTACTATAGGACCACATCTCGAAGGCTTCTATTATCCGCTCGCAATATACGCATGTCGATGGTCCAACCTACTACTCCACACAATAGCACTGGGAACACATAACATTTGAGCATCCGAGTTCTTAGGCCCAGGCTCAAATCGTGACTACAGAGCAGTTTTTTGACCTTCATAAAGGACGCATGGAACTTCTCAATGCGAATCTTTATTTTTGAACAGTAATCCGTGGAGCAATTGACACTCATACCTAGGTAGTCATACCTCTCGAATCTTGCCAGCCTTTCGTCTTCCACATAAAGATGTACATTTGGCACTTTAGTTTGGGTGGTAATCATTTATTTGGTCTTCTTAACTAGCTGTGATGACATTATACAACATACGCTGTAGTTCGTGCGTATTTTCAGCTATAAGTACAGTATAGTCCGCATAACGCAAATTGTTCAGTCGTATGCCGTTAAATTATTATCCTTATTATTATTATTTTATTTTGTAATGCTAATATTCGTAATTCTCTGTGTGTAGGTGTGGTAGGCTTGGCGGTATTATTTGTTTTATGTTCCACTGCAGAGAACTACATAATTATTTATTGTGTATTTCGTATTGAAATGTAGGAAAAACTGTAACCAGTTCAAAATGTAAAAAACCGAGTTTATATACACATATATATTTTTTTATAAATTTCTAATTAACAATACCAACTTCTAATTACCTGTCAAAAATAAAAAGTATTTTGTTGTTTAATTTGAAGCAATGAGAAGATGCTCTGAAGATGCTACATCTGTAGCGAAGCACAGATGGGTACGAAAATAAAAACCAGTGTTTTGATCAAGGCAGATCCTCCTAAAGAAGAAACTCGTAATGAGAATTGTAAGTTTCGGTCACATGTCAAGGGAAATGAAGCAACTGTTGTGGCTTATTACATTAAGACGCGACTACATTTCAAGTGTAAGTTAGACACAGCTCCGATATGTGTGATGTTTAGTTCTCGTACCGTTAGTACGTATATCAATGTAATCTGCTCATTAATTTTGTCTATAGTTTTGCAAGTGTCAAATTCACATATCCTAAACTAGAATACGATTCTCATTTACAAACATTCATTTCAGTTCCTTCTTCACCAAAAACTTCTCCAGAGATTTTTATTTTCAACAGAAATGAACTGACTGACTCAATTCGAATGTGGTGATATTTATTTTGAGCATTATGGACGTGTTTTAAGGTGAGGTAAAGCAGTCAACAATCCGAAGATTGGTTTGAACACCACAGTGCTTTACTAGGCATGGTCCTGTTTGGAGGTGGTATGCCGTTGCCTTCCTCCGACCTTCGAACTGACTTACCCAGCCAGTTATAGGGGGACCTACAGTTTAACGTGGGTTCCGAACCACGGTGCTACTCGGTATTTTTCACATGAGCAATACTGCCAGAGGTGAAAGAAGTGGAAAGTGACAGATAAAAATCCTAGGACCTGGCGGAGATCGGACCCGCGACCTTTGGATTTGTAGTCTGACACTCTACCACTGTGCAACCGAGGCGCACCGGATGTGATGTGATTTATGGGGTTAAAATTGAAATCACATATGAAATATCCGACGAGTTGAGCCATTTGGTACAGGAAGAGTGACAGTTAAACGTGTAAGAAGTAATTGACGTCATAAGCTCAGCAGAGAAAGCAAAGAGTTTTATTTTAAATAACCTATCAACAATCAGGAATGTCTGTGCAAAGTAAATGCGTGATTTTCATTGCTGGATCAAGTGACAACTTTTACCACAAGTTTCAGAGAAATATTCGGATCATTTTCGGAGAATGACAACTTCAAACGTAGATATAAACAGCGGCTGAGCTAGCAAAGAATAAAAAAATTACGAAAACTGAATATATCTCACACTAGAAGCTTCCTTCGATCGTTATTTATAATAAATGGACTTTTACTGTCTGTTTAAGGGTGTTAATTTTTTGGAGGATCTGTTTCGGAAGATGTTCCCCATTTTCAAATGTCGAAGCTACAGTTGAACTTTTCTTTAACAGTTTACTCTCATTTAACTATGAACCGATAGTTCCATTAGGCCCTCGCCTCGTTTAAATCCAATTTGGTTTCTGTATAACTTATGCACAACTTCATTCTGTGAACTTCAGCAGCAGTAACTTCAGGAAGTTGTATTCCAGTCAAGACTGTTTAAAGTTTTCTTTAAATATATAATCCTATGCACTTAAGAGGAACCGATATCCTGTTCTTAAAACGCTTCCAATGTGCGGTCACCGCGATGTCGCCAAACACGGATATGACCATCATGATGCTGTAAACAAAACCTGGATTCATCCGAAAAAAATGACTTTTGCCATTCGTGCACCCAGGTTCGTCATTGCGTACACCATCGCAGGCGCTCCTGTCTATGATGCAGCGTCTTTGGTAACCTCAGCCATGGTCTCCGAGCTGATAGTACATACAGCTGCAAACGTCGTCGAACTCTTCATACAGTTGTTTGTTGTCTTGCAAACGTACCCATCTGTTGACTCAGGGATCGAGACGTGCCTGCACGATCCGTTACAGCCTTGAGGATAAGTTGCCTGTCATCTCGAATGCTAGTGATAAGAGGCCGTTGGGATCCAGCATGGCGTTCCATATTGCCCTCCTGAACCACCGATTTCATATTCTGGTAACAGTCATTGGATCGCGACCAACGCTAGCAGCAACATCGCGATACGATAAACCGTAATTGTGATAGGCTACAATCCGACCTTTATCAAAGTCGGAAACGTGATGGTACGCATTTCTCCTACTTACACGAGGCATTACAACAACGTTTCACCAGGCAACGCCGGCCAATTGCTGTTTGTGTATAAGAAATCGGTTGGAAACTTTCCTTATGTCAGCACGTTTTAGGTGTCACCACTGGCGCCAAACTTCTGTGAATGCTCTGAAAATCTTCTTCCTGGCGGTTAAATTTATTGTCTGTAACACGTCATCTTCATGGTGTAGCCATTTTAATAACCAGAAGCTTCGTATTAAATGACAAATCTCTTGTAGGTTTTTTATAGAAAAGCCATGCTGCTCGGCTGTTCGTATTAATGTATATGTCGAGAATGAACTTTCCTACACCAATGGATATGACAGGCAGTACTTCACTTTCGGCACATGTTCGACAGGAACGCTGCATTCACTGGAACTGGTGTTTCCGCTACGGATGGATGCTGCCACGCAAAGACCTTTCGGGCCGGAAGTCTTCTGGAAAAAAGCTGCTGCATTTTGCCGTACTTTTCCTCCCTCTGAACCTGTCACTTCATTGCTTTTCTGTTTCACCCTCTCCGGTAATGTACGTTCTCGTCGTACGTAACTAATGTAAGCCTTCTAATTCCGAAAAAAATTGCCTTTAATATGTAGTTGCCTCTAATATAAGCCAATCCGGCTGAATTGAAGATCTTGGAGTAATTTAATGAAGCAGCATCCTCCGGTAGATTTTCAGTTACCTTCTGGATTGCTGGGGGGCACTTGCCGTAGTATTCTGCTGCAGTATCCCACGTTTCTCGGGGGCTGATAATGGGTCCATCGACGGCATTGAGTATTACACCTTCAACCAATTGTTGACAAAGTGTCTTTGTTGGTCACTCTCTGGGAATTGTTTTCAACAAACCAAGCTCCGTATGGCGCATATGGGTCCACTTTGCCAACAATGAGATTTGCAGTATGCTGGCCGAGATTGTCACTAGTTTCATTTACGTAAATTCGAATGGAAGGCTCCGCAATATCTTCTCGGATTCTTTTCAGTATGTCCGTATACGTTCAGACCACATATTTCTTACTTAACGATGACTGTGGTACAGTCCGATGCAGATCCATATTAGTACTTCTTTTTCCTTCAAATTTCGACTTCTATGCTTCTACCTTCGATTTTTCGAAGCGTCAAATAATTCGAAAATAAAAGAAATACTCGATATAGGTCATTTTATGTGATATAAAATTAGAAGTTTCAGTTTAAATTCGCCATGAAACACATACGTAAAAGTTTATTTCCAATTAGAAACTAAGGAAAACAATAGGTTCTAACCTAAAGATCCGCGGTCTAGTCATTATCCTTCTTTATATTACCCTATATTAATCTTAATATGTATAAAAATTGGGGTGTTTGTACACACATTTCACTCTGCAGCCAAAACTGCAAATCGCAAACGAATAGTGTTCGTTTGTGATAGTAGGTATCAGTCTCTCATTGTTCACTACGGTGATACAGAACGATAAGGGGGTGTGAAGATATGGGAGTTGAAAGTTACCGACTTATATAAAATTCTACGTGTGGGTGTCAATATTTTGCTCCCCAGCAAAACCTACACAATGCAACGAACTATCTCTATGTGTTTTTGTAGTACAAAGTCCCCCGTTGTATACCGCAGCAGTTCCGTGTCGATAGCTGTAAGATGGCGGAATATATGGTGGTTGAAAGTCGTCAGCTTATATAAAATTGGGACTGAAGACCAGCGATGACTTTTGACTCTATAATAGTATACAGTCGTGACACTCACTGCGGAGAAAGTTGTTACCAACTGACAGTTGCAACGAGCAAGGTGCCGTAAGAGAAATGTTTGCTTGCAATTACTCTTCTACATAGTTAACCAAATAGTTTTACCGTTCCGAACATTATCAAAATATGGTGAGACATAAATAATCGTGAAGTAAATGTAAATGAGCCAAATTTTCCTGATTCAGTTATATAAACAAAAATTTGTTAACGAGGAAATATTTACGAATACAAATATAAATTTTGTAGCCTACTCCGCGGAAAGTGAGATAATTTAAACAAACTAGAAACAGTAATCCTGTTTCGGTCTGTTTCTATATGACAGGAAATTTCTTTGACGTCTGAAAATTCGATATGGAGCTAATGATTCGAACATTGTTACACTTCAATCGTCTTTGTTATAAACCTATATACTTTTGAGTATAATTGCTTTCGATTTTAAAACGAATATCTTGAAGATTCTTGCCGTTTGTGGTTCAGATGTAGTAACAATTGAGGGATTGGTTTCTGCTTTGTTGGGAAACTGTGTTTTAGCTATCGATGTTTTATTGTCACATTTGTGAAGATTTCCCTTCAGCAACTGCTGTAGTGGCTGATCGGTTACGTTTAATAATGTAGGTAATGCATTCCATATAAGTATCTTATGTTCAACACATACTGATTTGGCTGGAATTGTAGTGACGAAATCCTGACGTTTAGGAGTAGAATATCGACGTCTTTCTGTACATGGTTGGATCTTCTCTTGTTTTATTTGCCATTATGTCATTAACAGAAAATGTAATTCAGGATTAAATAGCCTTAGATTTCAAGGTGCTCTTAAATAAACATCCTGCAAAGTACCGTTTCATACTCTAGTGGTTCTTAGGAAACCACATAAAGAAAAATATGGAGTTATTTATTTGGCACTACATACCTTGCCCGTTGTAAAAAGTGCGATGTAATCACTTTTAAACGGTACTAATCACACTCATCCGACATCGTATTCAGAAATGTACCTCGCCAGCCGCTTGGAGCGCTGCTGTCGTGGCGTATAAAGAAAATCAGAGGGTGTGTAGTCACTGTATGTGTTAGACTGTGATAATAGCAAAGAGGCTATATACAGCGAAACGTGATTCCATTCTTCAGTTGTTTTTCTGCAAAAAATGAGTGCATATTGCATTTTGAAAAGTAAAACTAGCAAGAAACATGCCAAAGCGTATGAAAGAAATTTCGTATTTCGATCCATTTCTAAAAGACAGAAATCGGCGTTGAAAAGTGAATCCACAGACGATAGAAATTTGAAATTTTTAGACGGTGTTTAGCTTAAACTGTAGGCATAAGCGATTTTTTTATATTCCCCTCGCTAAGGGGGTGAAATAGGGGATGAAAGGATTTTTGAAAATTAAGGCAATTTTGATACAAGAAACACAAACTTCGGTTTTAGATTTTTGATTGTAATTTAAAAAAGTGTTTCGATATTCATGGAAATTCAATAATTAAGCAGGTGAAATAAGGTAAAATCATTTAAGGGTGCTACTACGACTATTTTGATGCTATAATTGCGAAAATTTGGATTTGTAACTATGGTTAGAATTTTTAAAAATGTGTTTCGGGAAGTTTTGAATTCTACCATCAACGGTAGAGGGTGGCAAGTGGTATTAAAATACTTTATTAGGAAAGAATATTTAGAAGTGGAAACAACCAGTGCAGACCGTCCAGACTATGCGTGCGAAGCAGCAGGACTTAAGCTAGTACTGTAAATGATTTATTCAGTGTTGTGGGTGATGCACGCTACAAATAAATGGACATATCTGGTAGCCGAAGAACAACAGAAATTTATTAGGCTTCTGATCAAGTACAGTAACAGTTCCTAAAAATATATGAACTGTATTCTTCATACTAGCCACAGTCGTTGACATTGCACTTGTCTATCTTAACACTGACTTGCCAGTGCACGTGGGCACTTGAACGTAGCTCATAGCTCATGCACTCATGCACGTCCTCGGCGTGCCAGGCGATGTAACAGACTCCGATTACTGACTATCGCCATGGTCGGCGTAACGAGCAGTGTGTGCTATACTCTCGGCGAAGAAACTGTGAATTAGAAACTTGCTAGGCACGGTCGGCGTTATTCCAAGGAAACCGTGAGCTATCAAGTCCCTATGTGAACTGCCTCGCGCCGGCCGCGGTGGCCGAGGTGACTGAGGCGCTGCAGTCACGGTCAGCACGGCCACTACGGTCGGGGGTTCGAATCCCCCTCGGGCATGGATATTTGTGCCGTCCTAGTTCGTAAGTAGTTCATAAGTAGTTTGTAAGTTTAGGGACTGATGACCCCGTAGTTAAGTCCCATAAGCTTAACAAACATTTGAACATTTGAACTGCCTCGCGAGGATAGACTATAAAACCGCCCGGTCAAACAATAAAGGGAAGCGTTCGATCTGGCTGAGAAAAATCACATCTGTCACTCTTAAGAAGGAATGGTGAAACCGTCTCGCTGCGTAGTTAGCAGCTGTGACGCAGTCAACCCTAGGATACTGCAGATTAACTCTATGATACATACTATTTTCTATTCCGGTCTTATCTCCTATGATTTGTAATCGCTTGTTATCTGAGCTCTTGTTGTTCAGTCTCTTTTCTTAAGTTTCCAGGAGTATTTGTACTATAGTGATGCATCATTCCACAGGTTTTTACTTATTCTGTAAATACTCTTGATTCACTAAATTGTACTTACTCTTAACCGAAGAGTACGTATTTCGTTCAAATGTTCAAATGTTTGTTAAGCTTATGGGACTTAACTACGGGGTCATCAGTCCCTAAACTTACAAACTACTTACGAACTAGGACGGCACAAATATCCATGCCCTAGGGGGGATTCGAACCCCCGACCGTAGTGACCGTGCTGACCGTGACTGGAACGCCTCAGTCACCTCGGCCACCGCGGCCGGCACGTATTTCGGGTTTTTCTTCTTGTCACAGCTTCAAGTATCTAATCCTAGCTTTAATTACTTCACCGTTGACTTATTTTTTTCCTTTTTCATAGCAGCTTGCTAAGGCTTATTAAGAGGAAGAAAATTTAAAAAATTTCTCTGTAATCTTTAAGCTGATAGCGTTTACTTTCATCCACCCCATTGTTTATTTCACCGACACTGACTTGAGGTGAATATGTCTCTACAAACAAAATTTCTTTCTATGCATTTAAGTCTTAAATACTGTTCTGTCAGTGTACCTTCCTTCCCCTAATATTCTTGGTATTTATTGTAGAAATTATACCTCTTTTCTCGAGTGTTAGCTTGTCGTATAGAATCAAGTAAACTGTAAGATTCTGCTTTTTACTTAACGTTAATGTCAACATTTAAAAACGAAAGACAAACTAAATGTACTTCAAGATAATTCACTTCTTACTTTTAATAAACTCGTTCGGTGTTAGCTGCAAAATATTAATTTCACATATAGCAGAGTTTTACTTTTCTTAAATTCGTTATTACATCGAGCGAACAAACAGCAGATGAATTTAAAAAATATATGTACGTCTTATCGTTCACATTCTGTGGCTACTAAAATAAAAACACTAAATCTTGTATTCGTGGTTTTTTCATGTAAATTCTCTCACTCTTGTTTTCTTACTTATTTCTTTCTAAGTTCACATCTTACAAAGTTGCTGGTGACTAAATGACCGCAAGTATTTTCTTGAATTGCCCATACACGCCGGTTGTGGAAATTCAGAACACCATCTCTTGTTTACGCTGTGTCATCGGTAAATAAAAGCTTGGATGTAAACAGTGGATCTGCGGCATACTTCTGCAACTACCACTGACGGAACAGCTGTCTCCAGTGATGATCTTATGGCCTTGGGTACTGAAAACATCGTAGATGATATGAGTACAGCAATTGTTCATAATGTATCCCGCAGGTAAGAGGGTGAGGCACCCCTTCCGCTGCTGCTAATCGCCGCCCACTGGTTCCAGGGTTTACTTCCACTGAACGTACCAAACGCTCCTCCATTTCAGATGTGCGGACTGACTCGGACCTTCCACTGAAAGTCTTCTCATGTGCTAGGGTAGCTGTGTCCCTAAGACTCTAGAAAAGTCTCAATAAAAAAAAAAAAAAAAAAAAAAAAAAAAAAAAAAAAAAAAAAAAAAAAAAAAAAAAAAAAAAAAAACAGTCTTGATCGCAGAAATTGTTTCAGTTAACCGGTTTCGACCTGATGTAGGTCATCTTCGGAATTACAAGTAGCCTGCAAGGATTAATGGAAGTAATTACAAAAACGCCTAAGTAAGACTTAAAATGTAACATAAAATATATACAGAGTAATGTTGTGGCAGTGTTTATGTGGCCAGTGCTGGACTCGGCTGGGCTGGGCTGTCCTGGCTGTTCTGCTGCCAGTACGTAACTGCTGACCAGTGGCCATAAGGCCTCTGGTTAAATAGCGTGTGATTTTGGTGCCAAATCAGCATCAGCCAATGGGAAAAGGCTTACAAAGAGTACGTTCTGAGCAATATATAAATTAATACATAGTTTGATAATAAAAATATATAAATAGAATTAAGAAATATAATAATAGATGATGAAGACTGTTGTGGCGTTTAAACAACGTATGTTGATAGAATGACAGATTGATAATTTCTGCTTTAAGAAATAGTTTACGTTTTTAAAAAAATAAACACACTGACGCACTGAAATGATGTCCACAATGAAGAGAGAATTTTTGTAGTGGGATATCTGTTTGAAAGGATATCTTTTTGTAAGGACAGAATTGTACCATAGCGGTTTGAACAGCATAGTAGAAATTGTCGTTGATTTCTTGGGTACGAAAGTCTCTCGATGAGAATCTAATGGAACGCAGCTGAGACGCTACAGGTACCAAATCACTGGTGACACTCAACTCAAAAACCTGCAGAGTACATTTCTGGTCGGCAGGCAACGCAGAATCGCTACTGATACACAGGTGTTGGAGCTGTCTGCAGTTTGTTTCCTGTAGTAGCGGACGGCCGCTGTGGCGTGTTGCAGGTACGTGCTGCCGCTGTCGGCGATGGCGTACCTGTTCGTGCGGGTGTCGCAGGAGCTGAAGA
The DNA here is from genome assembly GCA_026315105.1 of Locusta migratoria. Classification (NCBI taxonomy): domain Eukaryota; kingdom Metazoa; phylum Arthropoda; class Insecta; order Orthoptera; family Acrididae; genus Locusta; species Locusta migratoria. Next base: position 270,803,946 of record CM048744.1, on the reverse strand, counting down.
CGCAGGGCGGCCCGCTCGCCGTCATGATGTACGAGGCGCGCGGCAGGGACGAGCACGGCCGCGCGCACTCGGCCAGCCACAGCTACAGGTGCGTACCAGGCGCCGGCGCCAGCGCCACAGGTGTCTAGAAGGGCACTGTAGGCTGCAGCTGGGCACCACTACAGGTGTCTACCAGGGCACTGCTAGGCTGCAGCTGTGCACCAGGGAGCGGCTCAGCTGTAGGCGAGGGCCACAGCACAGCTTAGCTATCGACATAGACCGTGCCACAGCTCAGCTACAGGTTTGTACCAGGATATGGCTTAGCTGCAGGCAAGCAACATAATACGGCTTAGCGACAGGGTGTCCACAAAAGGGCTCCCTGATTTCAAAATTAAATATCTCGAAAACAAAGATCGATAGAGGAATCCAGTAAACGGCATGTTTATTGTGAAAGCTGTAAGAAGTTTATACAGCAGTTTGAAATAATAGTTACAAAAGCTGCTAACAGATGGCGCTGTACCCTGTACCGCTCATATCAGCATACACAAGTGAAATAATCGTATGAAAACACTCTTTGCAAACAGTCACATCACAATGTTTTCGGAATGTTCACCATTGGCACTATGGAGGTGGCGCAAACGAAGAATGAAATTCGCCATCACATTTCGTAGTGTCTCAACCGAAATGGATTCACATGCCACAGAGATCGCCGATTCAAGTTCGTCCAGCGTGGCGGGATGCTTCGGGTAGACCATGTCTTTCACTGTGCCCCACAAAAAAAGGTCACAGGCAGTTAAATCCATGCCTGCACCAGTAAAATTGAGATATTCCAAAACAATGACTCGATTCCCGAAGTATTCCTCAAGAAAGCAAAACACTTGATCGGTCCGATGTGGTCGGGCTCCATCTTGCATAAACCATTCAGTACCTGGTCGATCCTCTAACGCTTGCTGTGTGGCGACAAATGGTTCCAAAATTGCAACGTAACGTGCACCAGTGACCGTTTCTCGAATGAAAAAAGGGCCAATAATGCCTCTGCTGCACACACAGTAACTTTAGGAGAATACAGGAGTTTCGCTTCACACCAATATGGCTTTTCGGAACCCCAAAATCGCCAGTTCTGCTTATTCACGTATCCATTCAGGTGGAAGTGTGCTTCATCTGTAAACCAGATGCAACCAACATCAAATACTTCACTATCAATCATTGTGAGCATCTGATTAGCAAAGGCTAAGCTTTTTTGCACAGCTCGTACGGGTATGGCCTGGTGCGTTTGAATTTTGAACGGAAACATGTGTAGGCTCTTTCTCAGTATTTTCTGCGTGTTGGAACGCTTGAAACCAGTCTCAGATACAATTCTACGGACGGATGTCATTGGATTTCGCTGAATAATTCCAGAAGCTGTGACGATATTTTCAGGCGTAACTGCGGTTTGCTTGCGGCCAACATGCCTCACTAGATCATCAGTTGAGCTGCCTGTTCGTTGAAATTTTGCGTAGTGCGTAAGAATGGTTTTTCCATCGGGTCCTTTTGGAACATTAAATTGTGCTTGAAAACTTCACCTTGTTTCTGTAACCTGTGGTACTCTAGCACCAGAAAAACGCGTTGTTCAATGGAGTACATGGTTTTAATCTCTTCCTTCGGTACGCTAACCTCCTTTCACGTTTCAATAGTGGAAATGATCGCTCTGGGCTTAGGATCACTATTTATACTAGGCATTACGTATGACGCCACCTGTTTGTAACTATTATTTCAAACTGCTGTGTAAACTTCTTACAGCTTTCACAATAAACATACCGTTTACTGCATTCCTATATCGATCTTTGTTTTCGAGATATTTAATTTTGAAATCAGGGAATCCTTTTCTGGACACCATGTACAATAATGGGAATAGCTTTAACTACAGGGATGTACAAGAGCAAGCCTTATCACAGACAAGTACTAGGTAACAGCATAACTGCAGACACATACCATGACACGAGTAACTACCGGCGTGTACCAGAGCATGGCTCAGCTACAGACATGTAACATGACATAGCTCAATTACAGGCATATACCAGGGCACAGCTTAGCTACAGGCATGTACAGAGCACAGCCTAGCTATAGGTGTGAGTACCAGGATGCAGCTTAGTTACAGACGTTTACCAGAACATGACTTAGAAAGACTTGTGTACCAGGCCATGGCTTCATTGCAGCAGTATACAGGTTCAGTTTAGCTAGAGGTGTGTACTAGAGCATTTCTTAGTTACAACTTTGCACCAGGGCGCAGCTGTGCTACAGGCATGAGCAAGGACACAGCTATAGGCGAGTGCCATATCACAGCTTAGCTATAGACATGAGCCATTGTAACGCTTAGCTACAAGTGTGTAACATTATACGGTTTAGTAGTAGGTATGCAATAAAGTAAGACTTAGCTACAAACATGTACAAGTGAGTGCCAGAGCATGACTAAGCTATAGACGTGTACTAAGACACGGTTCAGCTACAGGCAACCACAAGAGCCCAGCTTAGCTACAAGCATACATAGGTCACAACTGTATCTGTGTACCAGGGTGCAGCTTAGCTACAAAAATGTACCAGAATATGCCTTAGCTACAGTTGTGTACCAGGCCATGGTTTCACTGCAGCAGTATACAGGTACAGGTTAGCTACAGGTCTGTACTACCACATTGCTTGGTAACAGCTGTTCACCGGGATGCAGCTTAGCTAAAGGAATGTACGAGCGCACAGATTAGCTACAAGCAGATAGGAGGGCACAGCTTAGATACGAGGATCTTGTGTGCCTTGGCTTTTTACACAGAAGTACCACGTCTCAGTTTAAGGCGTTTACCAGGGCATGATAACTACAGCTGTGTTTCATGGTTGGGCTCAGCTACAGTTGTGTACTACAGCAATGTAGTATGGTATGTACCAGGGCACAGCTTACCTACAGGCAAGTACTGGACATGGCTTAGCTACATGCACCTAGTAGATCGTTCTTATCTGGCCCACCTCATTAATACTTGCAGTCATAACAACAAACTTATTAATACTTCGGATATTATCTATTTAATGAATAGTATTATAGTGTTTGATTTACTGGTACCTTAGTAAATGCTGAAAACGTATAATTCTTATAACATAACGGTTTTTAATATCTATAATATATTCGATCTACGGTGTAATTCTTCGTTAACTAAGATTGGGAGCAGAGTAATATCTCTATAGCTCTTCGAATGTTCAAATTCCAATAATGGACCGAGCGAGGTGGCGCAGTGGTAACACACTGGACTCGCATTCGGAAGGATGGTGGTTCAAATCCACCTCCGGCCATCCAGATTTAGGTTTTCCGTGATTTCCCTAAATCACTCCAGGCAAATGCCGAGATGGTTCCTTTGAAAGGGCACGGCCGATTTCCTTATAAACCCTTACCCAAACACTCCGAGCGTAAGCTCCGTCTATAATGACCAAGCTGTCGACGGGACGTTAAACACCAAGCTTCCTTCCTTCCAATAAAGGTTACTAAACAGACAGCTCAAGTACTGTAATTATTCAACACAAACTGTAAGTAGAAAAATTTTATAGTTCATCAAACACTTACACAGAAAGGTAATGTGATCAAATGCCTTTTTCCCCAAAATTTCAATACCCAGTAAGTTATCAGCTGGAAGTAGTAAATTTACTGTGCACAAAGTCTTAGCAAAATAATGCCTTAACAGTTCGCGTTGTTTTGAAACAGTAGTAACCAGTAACTAATCAGACAGTTGGAAGGATTAAACCACTGTGCACAAACATTAAGCAGGGTAATACCTCACCAGATGCCACTATTATAAAATTCATTAACAGAGTATGGACGGAGGGAGAGAAAGACAGTGGCAACGAGACATTTGAAGAGTTACTTAACTGAAGTACAGTGGCTGGCTACCTTCTACTCCTAAAGCTGTCGGGAAGCCGACGCATATCAGCCGGAGTCCAACTGCGCTATCCAACTCTTACTGCAATCAACAACCTCATGTGCACAACACAAAGACTCTGTGTAGTGCACCCCTGATCTGTTAAAAGGATCCCTAAAAATCCTCAACCAGTAACGCAGGTCCAGAAATCTGCAGCCCTGGTCGTCACAGAGTCGACGAAACCTTTGGTAGAGACCCTTCGGATCCAAACCAAATCTCTGCTTGCGCCCCGCGCGCGAGGCCAGCAGAGTTCAGCAATTTCGCCAGTCGCCTGTACGATCTGAAGTCGTCCTCAAAAGCCAAGCGTCTAATGATTACTAATGCCAACAGGAGCAAAAACTTGAAGACGACTGAACCCTGTACGCTCAATAGCTGCCACAAGGTTGTCTCCACATCTCTGATTAGACCATAGATCAGAAATACAGAGTGCACAGAGGAATTCATTTTGGCCCTGAACACTATCCGCGTAAGGGGCTCCATAACGTGCGTTGTAGATGATATGATTAGAGCAATTGTTCATAATGTATTCAGGTAGCTGCTGCTGTTGCTAATCGCCGCACAGTGGTTCCATGGTTTCTTCCACTTAACGAAGTACAGGTTCTTCCATTCCAGATGAGCGGACTGAGTGGGATCTTTCACTGTCAGTATTACCGTGTACTAGGGTAGCTGTGTCCCTAAGACACTAGCAAAGTTGTTGATCAGCTCATCAGAGGGCACTCTGCGCTTCACTTGTCGATTAGTAGCCTTCTCTTCCTGACACGTGGTGGAAGGAAGAAAATGTAGATGTAATATTCCATTTGTACGTACATATGGCACAATGTCAGTAAATACAAGAAGTTTTCGTAAGAACGTAAAACACCATGATACATACCCAAGGTCGACAATACTGTAGCCGCTGTGGACTGGCCGAGCGCTATAAGGAGCATTTTCTGTGGAGCGCGCTGTTCCTCCCCGTCGAAGGGGTGTGTGTGTGTGTGTGTGTCTGTGTGTGTGTGTGTGTGTGTGTGTGTGTGCGTGCGTTGTCCTTAGTTTAAATTAGTTTAAGTAGTTTGTAAGCATAAAGACTAATAACCAAAGCAGTGAAGTCCCATTTATAACAAACATACAAACATTTGAACATTTATTTCTTAGGAACACAAGCACTAACGAAATTTAGTAGTAAAAATCCAGAAAAGTTTAATTATGCTCCTGTACCCCTCAGATGTGACTTAGGTGGAAGCTGGTAGTAGACTCAGTTCAGTTGGTAGAGCGCATGCGCGCGATGGCGAAAGTCCCACGTTCGAATCCCGGTCCGGCACACAGTTTTAATCTGCCAGGAAGTTTCAGTTATGACGTAATTCATCAGCAGACCTACATCTTTGTCAAGACTCTCCTTATCTGAGATCTTGGCAACTTTGTAGTGCGCGCACTCTCTCTCTCACACACACACACACACACACACACACCAAAGCGCGCGTGCTCGAGCGGTATTTCCCCTGCCAGGCACATTTTTCAGCCCTTTTCAATCCAAGCCTCTTTCTTAGAAACAAGATAATCAGAGCGCTTCTAAGCAAATTAATATTCTGTCTCTTAATGACGCCCAAACAGACGTGATAGGTATAATGAGATTTTGTAGCTCAGTATTTTGGAATGTTAGATTCTGTTAATGCATTCTTCATCTAACATCCTCTTCGTTGTATGACACATGGTTCTGTAAGCAACAAAAAGCAACAGGTGTTAAAGATCTTTGAAAAACGTAGCAAAAGTTCAAAATGATCACCATTCTCTGAGATGCTCCGATAATGGGAGACGAGATCTCAAAATATTCAAATGTTTGTAAACCCACGGGACGAAACTGCATCGAGTAAAACAGAAGTGATATCTGGCGTTCCACAGGTCCCCTACTCTTCCTCGCGTTTATAAACCGTTTAGGAGACAATCTGAATAGCTCCCTTAGACTGTTCGCGGCTGATGCTGTCGTTTATCGGTGAGTGAAGTCAACAGAGGATCAAAAGCAACTGCAAAGCGATTTAGACAAAATTTCTACTTGGTGCGAAAATTGGCAATTGACATTAAATAAAGAAAAGTGTGAAGTAAGACACATGACCACTAAAAAAAATCCGCTGAACTTCAATTACACGATAAATCAGTCAAACCTTAAGGTCGTAAATTTTACCAAATACCTAGGAGTTACAATTACGAACAACTTTGACTGGAGAGAACACACAGAAAATATTGTGGGGAAGGCGAACCAAAGGTTATGTTTTATTGGCAGAACGCTTGGAATATGCACCAGCTCCACCAAAGAGGCTGCCTACATCACACTTATGCGTTCTCTCCTGGAGTACTGTTGTTTTATCACGTTACCGGGGGGGAAAGCGTCACGGAAATGTTCCACGAATTGGGGTGGAAATCATTAAAAGAAAGACGTTATTCATTGCGGCGTGAACTGTTTGCGAAGTTTCAATCACCGACTTTTACTTCTGAATGAGAAAATACTTTGCTAGCACCCAACTACTTAGGGAGACATGACCATCCCAATAAAATAAGAGAAATCAGATCGAAAACGGAACAATGTAGGTGTTCTTTCTTCCCGCGCGCTATTAGAGAATGGAACGGTAGAGAAAAGTTATGAAAGTGGTTAATGAACCCTCTGCCAGGCACTTAAATGTGATTTGCAGATTATCTATGTAGATGTAGATGTAGGTCATCCATCGCCAGACTTATAAACTTCTTAAACTAATTTATTCTAAGGACAACAAACACATCCATGCCCGAGGGAGGAGTCTAACTTCCAATGTAAGCGTCCGTGCAATCCGTGACACTTCGCCGTTTACGGCGCTGCCACTCCCGCGCGGGAGAGACTTGGTAACTTCCGCAAAACACAGAAGGAGACATTACGTTAAAAGGAACAGAGGATACTCGGATGGCACGAAATACTACTACTCCACGTCGATGTTCCTGCGTAACCGTAGTAGTGGTTTTTATTTCGTTGATAAACAAACCAGTCGTTTCAAAAGATTTCCATTTCACCGACATCTGAAACAATTTTCACAAGTCATGTGGACAAATGGAGAGTTAGTTATATAAATGCATCCCATTCTTCCGAAAGTTCTGAATAACGCCCCGCCGCGCGGGAGTATTCGAGCGGTCTGGAGCGCCACGTTACGGATCGCGCGGCCTCCCGCGTCGGAGGAGCATACCTCGAGCATGGATGTGTGTGTTGTCATTAGGTTAGGTTAACTTAGTTTAACCCTTTCAGTCCGGAATTATTTTAAATATGTACTAAAACATATTCTTCCACTTTTTCATGTCCATAAGATCCTCTCTATTGTATATTTGAGCCAAATTAAAATTTTTTCGTACTTGGTTCCAAAGATAAAAAATGCCAAATAAATTGGACACTGTCTAGAAGGCAGTTAAGGATGTGAAATAAGGAGTTAACATGTATGTCACTCCATTTTCGCCTACGAAACTTAATATTACAATGTGGAATTTGTGCAAAATTCAGAAATTAATACATAAAATAATTTCATCTACTGATATTGCTATCAGTGAGGTCCGCAGCAGGTCCGCCATGTTCACTGTTCTTCATTGCAGCAAGCCATTCTGCGGAAAGGTGGCAGCAAGAAGCACGAAAATAAAAGCGACAGATGTCCACCAAACGTGCTAATGGGTCTCAACGTAAAATTAATACAAAGTTGATGCCCATTACAATGGACATCTGGTCTGAAAGGGTTAAGTAGTTTGTAAGTGTAGGGACTGATGACCAACGTAGTTTGGTCCCATAAGAATTACAAATATTTGAACATTTTTTTAATAACGCCCGCTAATTCTCATATCATCTTAGTAAGGTTGAAAGACGTAGATATCAGGTGAATTAAATAATAATAATAATAAACAAGAAAAACGATTGTAAATTTAAAAGTCAAACATTCAACTAACCCACCCGAAAAATACGACAGTCAAGCGAAAAATGTCGCATTCAGTCAGACAAACCTCAATGACCCTGTGTTTCATACACAATAAATAAAATTTCTAGAAAATGCCTTGAAACATAACTTCTATTCAAATATAAACGAAAAAATACGTAGAAATACGGTGCAGTCATAAAGCGCTCTCATGCAGGAAAACAGAACCGAAACAAGTGAGGTAAATATTGCGCTGACGAGAGTGCTTGTAAGCAACAACACTCGAAAGAGAATAATACATATTACGGAAAACACAGGAAACCATAACAATATAACAAAACTAAAAAGAAAACAGCACCACCAAACCCATAGAGAAAGTAAAGGAGAGAAAGTAATTCCGATGGACAGAGACGAATACATGTCACACACGAGTTCATTACAAAAAATAAAATTAGAACGTAAATTGAAGTTAAAAGCGCACTGCAATGCGTCGAATAGAAAGTACAAGGTAATGAAAAAAGAACAATGTTACAGACAAATCCCAGTGTAACATCCCTCCAAAGCCAACCAAAGATAATAAAAAAGATTTCCAATTAAAGTAACTGCGAATTATAGAAATACCTCCACTTGCAAGACACATATTAAAAATCTCAACACGAAACTAGAAGTTAGAAGATGATAGAACCATAAGAAACAACAAATTATTGTAAACGAAGGCTTCCGCGGCCATTGTCATTGTTGATAAAACTCTTCCGGGTATTGATATACTGACGACGCGGTCCAATACCCAGAAGAGTTTTATCAACAAAAAATTATTGATTTAACGCACAAAAGACATACAGGTCACATGTTCTGATAAACACTCGCCAGTCGTTACGTAGCTGGTGAAATCAGGACACAATCAGAAGGACTCTTCAACTGTCAAAATACTAGCAGTAAATTTGCAGAGTATTAGAAATAATTTTCCCGAATTTACTGCATTGTAAGAAAACTATTGCGCTTAAATAATCCTCTGGACTGAGAGTGGCTGAATCGGAAATATTTAGCGAAAACTGGAATGTATATCACAGAGATAGATCAGGTATAGTTGGAGGGGTATGTTCATTGCAGTCGACAAAAATGTCGTTTCTACTGAGATCGAAACCGAGGTTGACTATAAGGTCATCTGGTCGCGTTTAACAGGTTTTGGCGAATTTAAGTTAATAGTTGGGTGTTTTTACCGCCCCTCCCCAGTTCCACCACCACAGTGCTAGAGTCATTCAAAGTAAGTATACGTTCAGTAGACCTGTAAAACCGGAACTTTCTACATGAAAACTTATAAGTCTTAACAATAAATAGCTGTTGCAGATGCAAACTACTACATATTTTAGGTAATCACTGCGACGTTGGAGCGATCCTCAGCACACTTACTCACATTACAGATCTTATGATTTACAGCAAACACCTCTTAAGGTTGGTCTATACACACCGCAGAAGAGTAAAAAGCTCCTTCTACAGAGGGAAGAAACCTAGAATGTATCTAACTCGGAACCCACATAGCGAAACGATACAGCGCTACAACAATTTACAACACATTAGATCCAACTCTAACCCTTTTAGGGCATAGCAACCCACAGATCAATGATTTACACATCAAAACCATAGGATTACAACACATACAACCCTTCTTTTTAGGACAAATGATCCACACATAGTAAGATACGCAAATATTATTCGAATTATGCTTTTGCGTGATTATTCTATACGAAGAACCACGTGTTCCACCAATCCTCATACACAACAGACCCAGTGCCGTTTATATTATGTTCTACAGCAAAACAACAACTAACTTTCGTATATGTAATTTATACACATGGAAGATAAAGTTTAGACCAGCGTTCCATCTAGTTTTTTTTTAAATGTCACATCCTGCATCGCGAAAAATTCACCGGGCTTAGCTGCTTAGCAATTTTACACTTCCTGTCAGTCTCATGTCTTAGTCGTCTGTATTCCATTTTGCCTGTTTCATTTATGCATTTTTATATTTTCTCCTTTCATCGATTAAATTTAGTATGTCCTGTGATATCAAAGGATTTTTTGTAGGTCTTGCCTCCCTGCCTATTTTATCCTCTGATGCCTTCACATTTCATTTCATTGGTTATCGCTAACTATATTTTCAGCAAGCAAGTTGTAGCGGTTGTTGTAGTGACCTAATGATCGCACTAGCTCCCACATGGAGGACGTAGTAAAAGACACAGCCGGAAAAGGGAATAAGCTGAGAGAGTTGAAAACAAACTAGGCGTACACGTCCAGATGGGGTACCAATCCGGATTACAAACACTGCGGCATCAGCCCTCTACTTAGCTTGAATTTATTGCGAATATTTGATCCAACACAAAGTTACAAGAGACTGAAAAAAGGTACAGGGGACGAATTAACGAACACACATGATTACAGCCCGATACTATTAACATCAGTTTTTTGTAAAATTCTTCAACATATTCTCAGTTCTAATATATAATATTTCCTTGGAAAAGCTTCTATCCAGGCATCAGCACGGCTTTAGGAAGCAGCCATTGTGCTAAAATCAGCTTGCCGTTTTCTCTCATGACATCTTGCGAGCTGTGGATGAAGGGCAACAGCAAGGAAGGTACAAGTGGATGGAATATGTTCGCAAATATGTGAGTGACTCGAAGACTACTTTAGTAATAGAATACAGTACGTTGTCCTTGATGGCGAGTATTCATCAAAGACTAGGGTATCGTCAACAGTGTCCCAGGTAAATGTGATAGGACCATTATTATTTTCTATCTATGTATCTAGCTTAATACTCATTATATGGTTGAAACAAATGTCATTTGTCAATGTTTATGTAGGCCTAATAAATTTGTGAGCAAATGAAAGTCTACGTCTGTCGAATGTTAATAGCCATATTTTACGATTTTCTGGTAACATAGGTAATTGGCAGTTGATGAATAACAAAAACAGTTGTTTCATGTGAAGTACTGAGTGATCGAAAAATCAGTATAAACTTGAAAACTTAATAAATCACGAATAATGTAGATAGAGAGGTAGAAATTGACACACATGCTTGGAATGACATGGGGTTTTATTAGAACCACATCTACCTTTATCGGGCCTTTTTTCTTCGAGAAACTGCGTGATTCTGGTTTTGTAACTCCTACCGTGACGGGTGAGAGGTACGCCGATATGTTACAGAATCGCATCATCCCAAGCCTGGCGTACGATTTTTATGCAGGATGGCGCTCCACCCCATATTGCTAGACGCGCGAAAGATCTCTTGCGCGAGTCGTTTGCTGGTGATCGTGTGCTCAGCCGCAACTTTCGTCATACTTGGTCTCCCAGGTCCCCACAACTCAGTCCGTGAGATTATTGGCTTTGGGGTTACCTGTAGTCGCAAGTGTATCGTGATCGACCGACATCTCTAGGGATGCTGAAAGACAACATCCGACGACAATGCCTCACCTTAACTCCGAACATGCTTTACAGTGCTGTTCACATTATTCCTCGACTACAGCTATTGTTGAGGAATGATGGTGAATATATTGAGCATTTCCTGTAAAGAACATCAGATTTATATACATGTGGCATCTGTTCCGAAAGAACAGACGTCACTTCTGATCCTGCAGTTATTATTTAATATTCACAGAATATATGACATCAACTGCGATTGGGCAAAGCTGAAAATGTGTACCCAGCCGGGATTCGAACCTGGGTCTCCTTCTTTCTAGGCAGTTGCGCTGACCCCTACACCACTGGGGACACAGTGATCACCGCACCTGCAAGGACTACCTAAGCACGCCTCCCGTCAGATACAAATTCCCAGCTTCGTCCTACCCACAGTACTCAAACTCGTAGTTCTGAAACTAAATCCCGTAAGAGTAAGGGCTTCAAACTTACCCTCCCCTTCCCACTAACGATAGGATCATTGCCCGTCACCGGCATATTATATATACACATGTGGCGTCTGTTCCGAAAGAACAGACGTCACTTCTGATCCTGCAGTTTTTATTATTTAATATTCACAGAATATATGACATCAACTGCGATTGGGCAAAGCTGAAAATATGTACCCAGCCGGGATTCGAACCTGGGTCTCCTTCTTTCTAGGCAGTTGCGCTGACCCCTACACCACTGGGGACACAGTGATCACCGCACCTGCAAGGACTACCTAAGCACGCCTCCCGTCAGATATAAATTCCCAGCTTCGTCCTACCCACAGTACTCAAACTCGTAGTTCTGAAACTAAATCCCGTAAGAGTAAGGGCTTCAAACTTACCCTCCCCTTCCCACTAACGATAGGATCATTGCCCGTCACCGGCATATTATATATACACATGTGGCGTCTGTTCCGAAAGAACAGACGTCACTTCTGATCCTGCAGTTTTTATTATTTAATATTCACAGAATATATGACATCAACTGCGATTGGGCAAAGCTGAAAATGTGTACCCAGCCGGGCGTGCTTCGGTGTCCTTGCAGGTGCGGTGATCACTGTGTCCCCAGTGGTGTAGGGGTCAGCGCAACTACCTAGAAAACAGGAGACCCAGGCTCGAATCCCGGCTGGGTACACATTTTCAGCTTTGCCCAATCGCAGTTGATGTCATATATTCTGTGAATATTAAACATCAGATTTGCTTTGGTTTAATTTGTTATGCTAATTATTGCTTCTCTGATCAGATGAAGCGCCATCTGTCGGACATTTTTGTTCTAATAAAACCCTATATTATTCCAAGTATGTGTGTCAATTTTTACCTCTCTATCTACATTATTCCGTGATTTTTCGAATTTATACTGACTTTTTGATCACCCGGTATATCGAAGAAAATGATGCTATTTCAAACACTCGGAAATACCAGAACATTCTGTAAAGATTTGTATGGACCTGTACCACAGAAAATCGGATAAATATCAGTACATCAGTACCTTTTCTACTAAAACAGCAAAAACTGACTCAAAGTAGGTAACATTGTCTACAACGAATCAATAGTCCCGTCGCCCCATTTTTATGTTACAGACTGTAAGTAGTTTTAGGATTGTGAACAGGCAACGTTACCCAGGCAAGAGCGAGGTGCCAGTCGAACATGGCTTGAGGTAGGTTTCCGTAGTCATGTTAAATCATATTATGTGTATGATGTGTCAAAAACAAAATCATAACCTTATAGAACGCTAGAAAATATTGATCAAAAGAAAAAAAAAATTCGACACGAATTCGCGACCTACAGATTACGAACGCACTAAGCATCCCCCAGGCCTTTAGAGAATGACACTTACGGTAATTTATTTACTAACTTTTATCACGGCTTCTCTTGTTTGGGGTACGGGAGGGGCAAAAGTAAATACTTACTTCACACTGAAAAGAATAATTCTTTGGTTTCCTTTATGGTTCCTACATTTTCGGTTAATTTTTACCACGGACGTTTTCCGTCTTTTTTTCATTTGATGGGAACACACACTGTAGCTATTCACAAAGTCCATCAAGTTTGCTAAAAAACGTGGCATCCTAGGCTCTCAGCCAATCAGTAGTGGTTTTACCATCTTTCTATATTGGAGTGAAACAGTAAAGAAAGTAAGTGGTACTAGGTACCTCCGCCACACATCTTTGGGTGGATTGCGGAGTATGTAGGCCTATGCATAAGTAGACGTAGAACTATTCTGGCATGCTTCATCACGACCCGTTCTCACAACGTTCCAGCTACCAGTACCTACGTCATTATTCTTCGGACTCGGAGAGGTATTCAACAATCTCTGCAAATCTGAAAGTGTGTTCTGTTGACAAACCAGTGTGATCTTTGACAAGATGGCAGGCCTGGAGTATATATAGATTGACTGATTCATTTTTATTTACTGTCATTTTTATGACAATTAAAATACGAGGCTGAGATTCAATAAGAAACAAGGGGGGGGGGAGGAGGAGGAAGAGGAGGAGGAGGAGACAGAGAAAGGAAGCGTAATCAGGAACAGGAAGGAGAGGAGGATTGAGGGATGATGATGTCATGCCATCCCCGAAGCATCGTGCATTTACTCTGTACACATATGTAGGCACTCACGAGGGACACATAAGTATCGAATTTGTTTCCAGTAACTCCCAGTCTCTCTACTTTTGTACTACCTACAAGTCATGCATTTCTAGGTGGAGAATATCCATCAATTTATGGTTACACACTAAGAGTAGAAAGGATTTTCGCCTCGTTGAAGTTGCCGAGCGCCTCGCTGCGGCGCGCGCGGTTGCTCGCCGTCGGAGGTTCGAGTCCTCCCTGAGGCATGGGTGTGTGTGTGTGTGTGTGTTGTCCTTAGGTTAGTTTACCTTAGTTTAAGTAGTTTGTAAGCTACGGACTGATGACCACGCAGTTTGCTCCGATAGCTTTACAATCTTTTGAACATGTAGAAAGAATTTTCCTATAACAAAGTGGGAAAGACCAACTCCAAACCGCGTAGTTGAAATCGTTTGTTACACAGGTAAGAAACGGTGTCGTATAAAGGCTGCAGTTCAAAAAATCACAACGACATCATTAATGAGGAGAAAGAAGCCATAATATGGACCGAAACGGTCAGAGACTTAACTGTTCTCGGTTCTGTATTCTGCCACGTACATTTTTAGCATAATTATTTTCTTTTCTTACTTATACAGGGTAGTCCTAAAATATACGACAAAAATGAAACGGCAGTGGTTCGAAATATGATTATTTCGTATAGGAATGTATGGCAGGTACTATACTACAGCACTAGCATGTACATGAAAAAAAGGAAACTGAAAAGGCAAGTAAACCCAAGAAAGGGAACAAAAAACCAAAAAGAACTATTTAACTCTAGTTTACAAGAGGTGCTCGAAAGAACCACTATCACAGACATGCAACAGTCACAGCGACAATGCATGGGTTTGGTGTGCAATAGAAAAGGCGTCAGGCATGTCTACCACGTTTCCAGCAGCAACAGACACGCGGGCAACTAGATCTTCTTCAGATGTAGCGCCTCTTGTGAACTACCAATCAATATTTTGTTGTATTTAGTTTCATTTCCAGTTTCCTTTTTCTCATATTTCTGTTCACGCTAGCGCTGTGATATGTCATTACCAACCTCACATTCCCATTGGAAATCTGCTTATTTCGGTCCCCTCTACTTGCCGTTTCATTTTTGACATATATTTTAGAACCACTCTGTATATTTATCTGGGTAGATATGATTTTTTGGCGATCTCAAACTTTGACATTTGAACGGGCCCACTATAAAACACGGTTTGTGGGCATTTTTAAACATGTGTAGGAGAACTGAGTATCCCACTGAGAGGAGGTATAAAGGATAGGAGGCGGGGTAGAGGAGTGGGAGCCCGTGTTGGTCTTAAGCGTTGAGCATTACAGATACGTGCCCTATAAAAAGTTACACAATTAAAATTACAAATCATTTTTTTAATTACATGGTAATTCATTTAAACAGGCCAAAGGCAAAAGTATACCGATCGCTAATCAGTGGCACTCTATGGAGCTGAATACTGGCCTTCAACAAAGGGAGTGGAAGAAAGACTCTCTGTTATGGAAAGAAAGGTGCTCAGGCGGATAATTGGTTCAACACTGTACGACCACGTCACAAATGATTACGTTCGTAAGTTATACGGAGCAGCCTCAATAGTAAAAAAGACGAGACAGACCCGTCTACGTTGGTTCTTAGAGCAGGCGAAACAACAGTGGCAAAGACTAGTTTCAATTTCAGAGTGAATGGAAAGCGGCTAGTAAGAAGACCTAGACGACAATGGCTTGACACCCTGCATGAAGACCAAGATCTCACGCCTCCACCCTGACCAGGTCCAAGACTGCAAAAAGTAGCGACAACGAGCAAAAAAAAAAAAAAAAAAAAAAAAAAAAAAAAAAAAAAAAAAAAAAAAATAAAAAATAAATAAATAAATAAATAAATAAATTAAAATAAAAAAAATAAAAACAAAAAAAAACCTTGCCATCGGGCGGGACAAACGATAAGAAGAAAAATATAATTTAGCCGTTCCTTTGAAGTTGTGCGGATTTATGATATGTATTGTGTAATATCATATTGGATCGGGGAAACTAGAAAGCAAGTTAACACAGGTGACTCTAGATCTTGGATTCTATACTACACAACACTTTAAGTAACGCATACTAAAAGTCGGACGTTTCGTAAGGTTCATTATAAGTATTGACTGTACTCTGTAGAATGATAATAAGTCATAATTTTCCCCTGATATGCATCAAATGTTTGTAAATCTAAGGGACTTATTTGCGCAGGACATCAGTCCCTAGGCCTACAAACTACTTAAACTAACTTAAAATAATTTATGCTAAAGACAGCATAAACACCCATGCCTGAGGGAGGACTCGAACCCCCGACGGCGAACTGCTGCGCGCACCGCAACAAGGCGTCTTAGAGCGCAAGGCAGATCTGCCTCTCAGAACCTAAATTACCGTCGTGCAATTTATCTCCAATTTTTCTTCCCCTTTTCGAGATTAGTTCCATTTCTACTTTGTTATTAATACACGTAGCGATTAGTTCCTGAGAAGTTTTCTTTTGTGACTATTCAGCCAGTATTGCGTGTAGAGCGTGCTTGTATGACAGTTCAGTGGTAAATTATGAATGACGATTCACTGAATGCGACGCCCTTACGAAAACAGAGGGAATTTCGCGCTAGATTAACTGCCCCTCGGTGCTGGTGAGACCAGTGAGCATTAACTGCACGTCAGATTATCGCAGTCGTTGCACCAGACGCACCGGCTAATCAGATCCGCCCGCCTGCGGGTGCACGCGAATAGCCTTCTGCGGTTGCACAATCTAATCTACTGCAAATTGGGACGATCAGCGCTATAGCGCGCTAATTGTGCGGGAAGGGCGGCCCCTAATCTCTGACCATCTGATTCACGAGGTCAGGCCGTCTCAATCACATCCCACGCATCATGTGACGCCGTACTATTACAGGTACACGAAATCGCTAAGATACAATTTTGCTCCGAGTTGCCATTTTTTAGTATTTATTTTTCAAAGTATTGACGTTACAAAGAGAGATGAAACCTGCAGTTGGATAATACGAAAATCAAACCTGAGAACATTGTAAAATGGTAACACAGAAATTCTAAACATTCCTTTTGTTACAATTCATGTTTTTCATTGTCGATAAATTTAGTGTGAAAACCAACACATGTGTTTCTTGTGTTATTTATTTATTTATTCACTTATTTTTTAGCAAAATGTATAAAGTTTTTGTCGTTATAAATTTGAAAGTAA
The DNA here is from genome assembly GCA_026315105.1 of Locusta migratoria. Taxonomy (NCBI): domain Eukaryota; kingdom Metazoa; phylum Arthropoda; class Insecta; order Orthoptera; family Acrididae; genus Locusta; species Locusta migratoria. The sequence continues at coordinate 270,786,902 of CM048744.1, read as the reverse complement.
TTTGTGACGTCACTCAAAATCTAACTTACAAATTCAATTGTTGACTTCTTCTTAAGACGTAGCAGATGTAAAGTGTTGCTTGTGATTGTAAGGATGTTTACTTGAGACATCTGCCGTTTTGCCTATTTCTTATCATTTGTCATTTTGTCACGATAGCGATGCATCTGTGGGCTGTGAGCTCTACTCAACCTGGGAGAAGGGCGACAGTAAAACAGCGGTTTAATCGACAATAACATTTATTGAAATGTTCTTACAACCAGAATGCCAGTGGAGAGTGTGCGCATATTGCCACGCAACGCGCCGGCGGCTCGCTGACGAAGCCGCTGAGTCCGCTCTGGCCACTGGAGGTGAGAACTGACGCCTCAGCTAGCTGGCCACAGCTTACGTGGACCCAGCGGAGTCCGCACCATGGCCTACGAGAAAGACAGACCCCAGCGCAGTCTTCATGGCACGTAAGCAATGTAGATCGCTAATCGAGTGGCCGGCCGCTGGGGCACAGCTCACTGTGTCATAGCGGGCAGCCACTGAGATAGCGGGTAGCTACAGAACTACCTTGCTTATGTGGCTTGACGGCTGCACTGGGGCCACGCTAGCCTCTGCCCCTGTTGTGCGACCCGTTGCACCGTGCCTGGCCCCGCCAACATCGTAGCCAGCCGACGATCGTAGAACGGGGGTGTGACCCGGGCGTTGAATCCCGTTCGCCTTTCGCCTGCAGCTGTTGCTCCGCCCTTGGACAGGTCACGAGAGCGCTCCTAGTACGGTCGCGTCCTTGCGTACGTACTGCGCTCTCGAGCCAATGCTGTGCTGCTTGCTGCCGCCTTGCTGTTCCCGGTGCTGGTTCAGTGCCCGGCAGCACCCCGTTGAGGTCGAGGTCCCACTGCTCGCCGTTCTCGTAGACTCTAGACTCTACTTTCTGCCATGGAAGCCGTGTAGACCGCAGCAACCCGTGGTGAGTCTGCTACTCAGCCTAGTATACTTTGGAAGCACTGTGTTGTACAAAGTTCAAATGTTTGTAAACCTAAGGGGCCAAACTGATAACGTCTTCGGTCCCTACTTAAACTGACTTTCACTAAAGAGAAGGACGCCCATGCCCGAGCGAAAACTCGAACCTCCGGCGGGAGCGGTCGCGCAATCCACGACATAACCCCTTAGATCTTGCGGCCATTCACGCATGGCACTGAGCTCTGGAGACTGACATGTCACTGCTGTTTACTAACAAGATAACAGTCAACGCCTCGACTTCTTGTGACATCTGGTGTTTAGTTCCGCACTACATAGAGGAGTGCAGGTACGTTAAACCAGCCAGCGTACTTATATAGCTATAGGACAGACGTAAGACTGCTCCTACCTTATACAACAATATTAGTGTGCAACACATGGCCTTTTCACTATATTAAGATTTCTCACTGGTAAATTATGATTGTTAGCCGTGCTATAATGAACAGTTCAAATGACTAAAAAATTAGTTCAGCTAAAATATTTAATTGTAGTAGAAAATAATTTGGAATCCTCTTTAGAGTAATCATAAGATTAGTGAAGAGATATCTTACGTTAAATGTTAAATACAAGTAGAAAATTTGGTGTGAGTACAAATGCGACCACAAAGGAAGCAAAGCTAATTGAATGACTCAGTTAAGCAACATGCGCTTACTCTGAAAAGTGTACTTATTTTTAAGGGCATTTAAATTTTAAATTAAAACAATTTCTCCAGAAAAATTAAGTCTATTCTAAAATGAAATTTTGATTACAAAAGTTAAGTTCAGTGAATAGAATGTCGTTCCTGACGAACTGGGGAATTCTACCTTGAATTTTGATACTGCAATCTGCTGGTATGGCAATGTGTCGAAGTTTCGGGGCATTGAGCGTTGTGGCTGCTAATGAGACGGCTATAGCATTTCTCGTCGCTGCCGAAAACTCCTTGCTTCCTTGTGCTGCCTTTACATTATCTGTAATTGCTGAGGTGAACTTCACTCGTGGTGTGCAAGCTAACCGCACAATACAGGCGTCAGACAGCTCCTCTGTGCGAACTCCGTTAACACCTGTTGCTCACGTCGCTGCTAGCCGTTACCTCTCCCGTTTGCCTTTGTTGCGCTTTAGCGACCCGTGACCACATGTCGGTTGCACTGAATTGCCACTTATCATACTACCCGTTTCAGTTATTTCTTCGTGAATTAAGTTTGCAATTTAAGGGAATCCATTATCAATTATTTTATAAAATACACAATAATCACAAAGTATCTGTATAATTAAGATTATTTGTTGACAGAATATTTTATTTTCTGTAGCAATGAGATGTGTTGTGCACCCATTCACTGTTATTACGAGTTTCTCGAATGGTTAATGGCTAATTATAGCTAAGTCTGCGCTTTAGTCATTACTCATTTCAATTCAGTCGATTTCCTATATATTTTTACAAGTTCCTTCACTCCATGACCTGGTACAGCAACTGGAGCTTCAGTTCATTGAATAAAATACGTCTCTATTGCAATTATTAAAATTTATTTAGCAATAACGCCACCCGATGGTGCGTGGCGGAGGGTACCTTGAGTACCACTATTGGTTCTCCCTCCTGTTCCAGTCACGTATTGTTCGCGGAAAGAAAGATTGTCGGTATGCCTCTGTGTGGGCCTTAATCTGTCTGATTTTATCTTCATGTAGGGGATAGCAATATACTGCTAGATTCCTCGGTGAAGGTATGTTCAGTAACAACGACAAAAGCCCGTACCGAGCGACAGAGCGTCTCTCCTGCAGAGTCTTCCACTGGAGTTTATCGATCATCTCCATAACGCTTTCTCGATTGCCAAATGAACCTGTAACGAAGCGCGCTGCTCTCCGTTGGATCTTTTCTACTTCCTCTGTCAACCCCACCTGGTACGGATCCCACACTGGTGAGCAGTATTCAGGCTGTGGGCGATCACGTGTACTGTAACCTACTTCCTTTGTTTTCGGACTGCATTTCCTTAGGATTCTTCCTATGAATCTAAGTCTGGCATCTGCTTTACCGACGTTTGATTTTATATGGTCATTCCATTTTAAATCACTCCTAAGCCCACTCTCAGATAATTTATGGAATTAACTGCTTCCAGTTGCTGACCTGCTACAGTGTAGCTAAATGAGACAGGATCTTTCTTTCTATGCATTCGCAGCACATTACACTTGTCGCATCTTCAGATATCTTTAAAACTTCGGATGCTGCATTAGTCGAGATGAAATCATCTAAACGAATGGCGGTAAAGCCTATGACCACTCGTGTCAAATTGTTAATAATCTTGAACTGCGAAAACTGTATTAAATTCTTTTTTAATTAATAGGATTTAGGTGAATAGCTTAAGACATGGCGTTAAAATGACCCTAGCATGATTGGGCACGGTACCAGATAAGCAGGCGAATATATTGTGCCACAAACAAAAATTGGTCATTTGTAGCTGTGGTGTTAGTTCTTTCTGGGGCGCTACGATAGTAGCGTGCTACAAGTTGAGACTTTGGGCAGGAAGGGAGGCGTGCCTGGATAGCCTAGCTGGTCGCCGGGAGGGGTTGCTCAGCGCGCTCGATCAGAAGGCTGAACGTCCTCTGTAATTAAAAACAAATTGACTCAAACACTAAAAGAACAAACCATAACGAGCACGAACAAACAACTGCAGAGCATCGATCTACCTGAAGAAAAAAAAATGGTTATGACGACCGGTTGCCTGAAGCGCGAAATCGGGATTCGAATCCCAGTCGCCGGCCGCGGTGGCCGAGGGGACTGAGGCGCTTCAGTCACGGTCTGACGGCCACTACGGTCGGGGGTTCGAATCCCCCCTCGGGCATGGATATTTGTGCCGTCCTTAGTATAAGGTAGTTCGTAAGTAGTTTGTAAGTTTAGGGACTGATGACCCCGTAGTCAAGTCCCTTAAGCGTAACAAACATTTGAACATTTTTCGAATCCCAGTCCAGTATAAATATCCAACTTTACCGTTGAATTTATTTTAATGCCCGCAAACGGTCGATATACGTTGGAAACTTTGCTCTTTTACGTAATTACATCGTAAGTCTTAATATCCGCTTCACACAAATATTTCCTGTGGGCTCACAGTGTCACAGAAGTTTTAACAAAATTCGTTGTTGACTGAGTAATATTATTACAATATCTACTATCTCGAATTTTCCTTTTTGATCGTTGTGATCAAACCAAAGTAGTAATCATCAACACGAAGATGTGGGCCTCGAACCTTGTTTTTTAAAGACTGCGGCCGATTAGTTACTTGAAAAAGAATTCCAACAGCCGTAATTTTAAGAATTTACATAATTAAGCAAGATGAATCCTTATCTCATGAGACTATCTTCCGACCACCACACATGAACAAATAAGACCTTCATAATGATTGAGTTCATAAATGGAGAGTTTTAATTAAGGTTTGATGTATTACAATACCAACCTACATGCGCCGAGTCCGAGAAAACGAAATGTTCTTCTGGAAATTGTTAATGCAAATATAAGTTATAGTTAACTGTCACATTACGCCTATGGAGAGCGATCGAAAATGTATATACAATACACTTTCTTCAGCCAAAATCGCAAATTTTTTTATTTACTGGTTTTTACCGGTTTCAATTAGCTATGTCATCATCTTCAGAAAGGTTACAACGTTGTCCTGACTTCACTGCAAAATGGTACAGAAATGGTTAAAATCTTTTTTTTTTTTTTTTTTTTTTTTTTTTTTTTTGTATACAAATAAGATAAAAGTTAACAAAATACGCACAAAACTTTTGGGACTCACGTATGATAAAGAGTTACTGGTGAAAATGACAAATCGTTGTCAAACAATTACAATGTGCATTCTTAAAACTTGCGTCACCAAAGTGGATCGTCATCTGTATTACACACAAAAAAATGTGTTATGTTCTTGATACAAGTAACAAGGAGACTGAAAGAAGTAAACATACCATAGGTGAGCCTCTAAAGGTATCCACAAGGCGGCAGAGGCGTCACAAAGAGACAAAAGTTTTTTTACATACTTTGTTAACTTATTTATATATAAAAAAACGACTTTACAGATCTTAACGATCTTTGTAACGTTTTACAGTGAAGATAGGAGAAGATTGTAACCTTCATTTCATTTTTTCGGTTTTGATGACATTGAAACCGAAAAAAATAGCAAATAAAATAAATTAGCGATCTTGGCTGAAGAAAGTGTACTTTATGCAAACGTAGTTTGCCACAGTTGATATGCAAATTAGGTAACCTAACAGAGTGTTTCAAGATGCAGTATACAATTATTTCGCCCAGAGACCTAAGGTGGCGAACGAGTACCGAAAACTATATGTTTCTTTTTCTAAAATTGTTAATGTAAACATAGTTCGCTCCGAAATATTTCACAATATAGGTAATGGTTTTTCTGAATAATTGACGATAAATATACATAGATTATTTTTATCGAACCCTTCAATTCCATGTCAATGTAATAACAATTAGTGGTGAAAATTATAAATTTTTCTTTCCGCCGAAAAAAATTAGGTGATGAATGGTTTTGATCAGGTTTCGAACCCAGCACTCTTGATTCAATATCCCTACCTGAACCCCTCATCACGTTTCCGTCCCCTAATCGATCTACCGCCGAACACGTTGAAATTAATGCGTATACATTTCCATTGATTTTACTGGTAACTACTTATGAACTAGCTTATACTTAAGACGACACAAACATCCACGCCCGAGGGGAGATTCGAACCCCCGACGGGGAACGGCATCGCGCATCATAGCACAGCGCCTCAATGTGCTCAGCCGTCTCACCGCGTCAAGAGCAAGTGGTTTACGAAACAGTTGTGTTACGTGCAAGTACGTGTTTGATATTATCAATCATTATTCCAGGTAACTGCATTGTCCAAAGTGCAGTTATCTGTTATTTGTCATTCGTCAAAAATGTTGAAATGTATCCCAAGCTTAAGGGACTTGACTGCGGGGTCATCAATTCCTAAACTTACAAATTACTTAAGAACTACTTTTTACTAAATACGACACAAACAGCCATGCCCGAGGGGAGATTCGAACCCCCGACGGGGAACGGCCTTCGTCCTTAAGAGTGTCATTGTCCTACTAAGTGCAAGTACATGTTCGATGACTATCATCCTGTTCTTCCAGAAAGTGCACTAATGTTCGAGGGTGGCGGTGTCCCTTGATCAGAGGCCGGGCATGTGGCCGTGTGTGGATGGCTGTGAGGTGACCCTCATGACACTAACGTCGACGGACATTTCTTAGTGGTCTTCAATGCCAAAACACTATACTATTATTACAAAAATTCGATGAGTATTATTATGTAATAATATCCCTCTAACTTTATGGAGTTTCACAATGAGAAGGATTGTAGAAGTAAAGCACTACTGCACACGGATCATGGAGAAACAAAGGCATTTTGAGAGTGTGAAATAGGTGTGTGTGTGTGTGTGTGTGTGTGTGTGCTGGAGGGTGGGTGGTTGTGAATTCGTGCCTGTTCGTCACCTCCTACCGAACTACTGCGTTGATTTCAACCGAATTTGCTACACATACTCATTGCCGTCACAAAACAACCGCTCTGGCATAAGAACTACATACGACACATAGTTCAGGCGATATGATGTCAAAAATAATCAGATACGCAAAAAACTGCTGCATCTTCTTACGTATGAATAAAGAGGCGTAATTCAGTCTCTGTTTGAGAATGACAGCACTTAGAGACTTACAAACCATATCGAAACTTTCTGTCGCTCTTAACAACAACAAAATGATAACAGGGAATAAATTATGTTCAAATTTTTGTAAATCACTGGGTCCAAACTTATATGTTCACCAACCCCTAGGCTTCGAAACTACGTAAACTTACCTAATGACAACACAGACACTCATACCCAAGGGAGCAGCCACGTATTTGTATAAATTGCTGCACCAAGAAGGAAAGGCATGAATTATTAATATAATACCACAGGTCAGGTACGTGACAAGTAACAAATAATCACCTTTTCAAATCTGCACACGTCCTTTGAGCCTTATTATTCAGTATGTCGTGTTGCCAAAATGCTCTGCGATTAGAGCTGGCATTGACTCTATGAAGTTATAAATACGTTTCTGAGGGTCCCTCTAAGCAGTTTGTATCTGAGTCCACAAATCCGTTACATTAGTTACCGTGACGCATCAGGTGCCAAGCAACCCAGAAGTGTTCGATGGGCGACATGTCTGGTGAACGTGCAGGCCTGTACATTACTCGCAATATGTGTCCGGCCATTGTCTTGTTGAAATGTGGACTGAGGAGATGCCAGGAGCAAAGGGAGTATCTCAAGCTCCACAACCACCGTTTGGTACCGGTTGCTGTTCAATGTGCCCTCGCCGGCCGAGGAGACTGAGGCGCTCCAGTCACGGTCTGCACGGCCACTACGGTCGGGGGTTCGAATCGGGCATGGATATTTGTGCCGTCCTAGTTCGTAAGTAGTTCATAAGTAGTTTGTAAGTTTAGGGACTGATGACCCCGTAGTTAAGTCCCATAAACTATACAAACATTTGAACATTTGAATGTGCCCTCAATATGTAGGATACGAGATCTGGTAGGTATGGTAACCTATGACGCCCATAAGCAACAAACTTGGTGTTTGTGTGCTATGCTGCTTCACAATGCATCCCCAGGTTGCGCTCACCACGGTTCCACCGGACAAGTATGCGGCCATCACTGTTGGACACGAAGCAGCCACGTAGTACGGATCGCGCGGTCGCCCGCGTCGGAGGTTCGAATCCTTTTCTTGAATACAGTTACATTCCTCACGACTTCCCTCGTACAACAGCCCCAGCTAGGCGTGGTATCTATCAACTGTTAATGAGAACGCACCCACGGACCGATGTCGAAGGACGTCAACCAGAGGTTACGTGGCCGACGGTGTGGCCACATCCCTTAGGCTGTGGCTAAGCCATGTCTCCACCATATCCTTTCTTCCAGGAGTGCTATTCTTGCGTGTTTACAAGAGAGCTTCTGTGAAGTTTGGAAAGTAGGAGGCGAGGTACTGGCAGAAGTAAAGTTGTGAGGCGGCATCGTGAGTCGTGTCGGGATAGCACAGTCGGTAGTGCGCTTGCCCGCGAAAGGCAAAGGTCCCAGGTTCGAGTCCCGGTTCCGGCACACAATTTTAATCTGCCAGGAAGTTTCATATCAGCACACACTCCGCTGCAGAGTGAAGTTTCATTCTGGAAACATCCCTTAGGCTGTGGCTAAGCCATGTCTCCACCATTTCCTTTCTTCCAGGAGTGATAGTCTTGCGTGTTTGCAAGAGAGCTTCTGTGAAGTTTGGAAAGTAGGAGGCGAGGTACTGGCAGAAGTAAAGTTGTGAGGCGGCATCGTGAGTCGTGTCGGGATAGCACAGTCGGTAGTGCGCTTGCCCGCGAAAGGCAAAGGTCCCAGGTTCGAGTCCCGGTTCCGGCACACAATTTTAATCTGCCAGGAAGTTTCACCAATTGTATTGTTTACATCATGTGTGGCTGCTCTGTACCGACTACACATGTCGTAATTGCTACCGATTCATAAACCAGAAATTCACTGGACAATTTATCGTTAATTAAGGGCTCTCTAATCCCTATCACACCGCAGAATCTCAGTAAAAGAGACCTCGTGTCCATAATTCAACTCGCACGAGAAAATATTACAGCTATTCTACTGGTTGCGCTTCAGCGTGGGTATTCTTTGCTTCTTAGAGAATAAAACGATAAAAAGCACGTTATAGACCTATATACCTCTGAATTAATCAGATTCTCCTGCGCAATCTAGGCTCGAACTTTCACAATCCTTCTCGCTCTTCGTCCTAGTTAGAACTATTCTTAGAACAAATGCACAGCTTCGCCTTCTGTTCGACGATACATCGATTCTTTGGATTGCTTTCCGCCTTTGTCTTATTGTGGCCAGCTCGACGTCTGTATGGAACGCAGTAGTTGTTTGTGTGTGTGTGTGTGTGTGTGTGTGTGTGTGTGTGTTGTCTGGAGTCGACTAGTGCGTGTTGGCTGTACCATCACCAGACTCCAAGGCTCACTGCGGGTTGCAGTGTGTTTTCCACAGCAAATAATCTTCTAATATATAAAGCGGAGTGTCCGTATGTATGTACGTGTTGCATACAAAACTACAGTTTTGATCCAATCTTTCTCAAGTTTTGTACACGTAAGGTTCAGTCCATGAGGACGGTCGCCGTAAGTGTAAGAATCATGTACGATACATAGTTCACGAGATATGACGCCATAAACAATGAGATGCGCGAAAAACTGCTGCATTTAGCAACAATGCTGTCATTTGCTCCTAAGCCACTGGACCGATTTCAACTAAATTTGGTACACATATTCCTTACCGTGAGGTAACAATTGTTGAAGGGTTAAGAATCACGACACATGGTTCAGAAGATATGACGTCATAAACAATTGGAATAGCAAAAAACTGCCTTATAACGCAGCGAGATTTTATAAATACGCTATATGAGAATGAGATTACTTAGCGACTTGCAACAAACTTAATTTCAAACCTTTATAAAACTTTTTCTCGCTGACAACTGTAGCAACACGATGAAACGAAACAAGTTTCTCGCTTACTACTTTTCCGTTGTTTGTGTAGTAAATCTACGGCATTCGGTATGACGTTACAATTCATAATTTCTACACTATAAATTGTAGCCGCAGAAAATTTTACAGACAGTATACACGCATATAGTTGAGTATACTTTCTAAATTGTATCACAGTACGACATATAGTTCTTGAGATATGAGCACATAAAGAGTAACGTTCATGGAAAACCGCCACATCACGCACAAACTTTTAATCTATTACTTCTTTACTACTAACTGTAGGGGAGAGCGGGGCAAGACGGGGTACTTAAGCACTTAACAATTTTTGTATACTTACAAAACGCTCTAGTAAAATACCAGATATTCCACCTTAACTTCAGTATTTATAGAGTTTATATAAAAAATAGGACGAAAATTGTTAGTATTTATTATTTTTTAAAAAATTATTTTCCCAGGGTTTACCAAGTACCCCATCTTGCCCTAGAGTGAGGGCAAGATGGGGTACACAGGTGGGGCAAGATGGGTTACCTCAATACTGTATAAGGCAAGGGTAATTAAATTATTCAATGAACATAGATTTACAAATTTATAAAAGAATTATTCTAATATTTAATGAAAATGCATGAAGTAAACATTGTGTGATGTTAAAGTTCAGTTTATTGTTATTCAGTTATTATTGTCATTTTGTAAGCAAAATTCACACACATGATGTACCTCGGCATCCACATCCTCTTCTCCCTCACATGAACAGTGAGCCCATTTCTTGCAAGAGACGCATGACACCCATCCTTCTGTTGACTGCGAGTAGAAATAGCTGCAATACAAGCACGCAGTGTCATCTTCCTCTAATGTGCTTTCTTCTTCAATTTTTTCTATCTTCTTTGTCAAGTTCGTCATTGCTTTTTTATTCTTCCCACTGTTGACTTTACAAACAAAGTGGCATTGGATTTTTTAACAGTGCTGTCAGTTGAATCTTTCCTTTTTGTTCCTTCTTTTTTCGAGGCTTAACTTTACTTGCACTCTCCAGGAATTTTTCTTCTGTAAGGGGAGCTAGTAATAACGACGGCCTGGTTTTCGGATGTTTTTCCTTCCGACATTAGGGGGGCGGGACAATCTGTTGTTCAGGTGAAACAACAAATGACCTTAATTGAGTGGTGTCATTCTTATAAGCCTGCCTGTTTATAGCGTGGTAATTGGGGTTATTATCATTCCAAAACGAGCACCCTGGGCTCAGGCCTACAGCGAGCTCTTAAGTACCGGCTTGGTTGACAGGAACATCGCTTATCTCTGACATAAAACTGCTTATGTGGGCCAACTGAAGCCTCTCCTTGGTCATTAGTGAGAGAAACGTTGGCGGCCTCACTTGTAGTTAAAGAAGTATATGTAGTGACAGAAGCTTCAAATACTGAATCTGGGAAAATGTTTGGTACGAAAGGGCATTTTTTCTTTTAACCGTTTATTGCAGTCAACATGGTTGCACCTCATGTTATGTCATGTGGGGCAAGACGGGGTACCCATCTTGCCCTGCCACTAGGTACCCCGTCTTGCTCCCAGGGACTATTTTTACGTTAGGTTAATATTATAGCACTAAGGATATATTCAATTAGTTATTACATGCATTCATTTATTGCTAAACAAGCTGTGTTTTCATTGATTATACTTAAGACTATGAGAAACAATTACTTCTCTTACCTTTTCACGTCTGAAAATGACGAAAAATTATATCAACACAGACGAAAAGACGTTTGGATGTATTCACCCCGAACCGTTTGCTCAAAATGGCTGCCAGCAATGTCAGGCACTCGCATAACAAGTGCCTACTAGTTCAACTATTCGCCACTAGTTTGCGATATCTGTCATGGTAGAAATTACTAAAACCCCATCTTGGCCTCCACCCCATCTTGCCCCGCTCTCCCCTATTCCCAAGAGATTTTAGACATACATCCATTATACAACAGAATATATACCAGAAAAATGGCAGGAAGAAAGAAATAAATACCCGGGCAACGCCGGTCTTCCAGCTAGTTACAAATTAAAAAAAAAATCAAGTGTTTGTAAATCTGTCGGACCAAACTGCGTGGTCATCAGTCCGTACTTAACAAACTACTTAAACTAAGGTAAACTAACCTAAGGACAAACATACATACCCGTGCTCCAGGGAGGACTCGAACCTGGCGAGCAACCGCTCGCTCCGCAGCGAGGCACCTTAGACCGGTCAGTTACTCCACCGCGACAATTACAAATAGAACGCAAAACATATAAGAAAATACACTAAGATTCAATTAAATTTTATTACATACTTATCTCGGATGTCTTGCTAGCAAGTAGCGGCTACACATATAAAAAACTGATGAGTTTAATGACGCACCACACAGGACCGACAGGAGAGGCCTCTGCTCGTCGTACATGTACCCCATCTCGATGCAAAACGTAGTACTTATTACTTGCACACCCGCCACCACTTCCACCAGGTGTGGCGCTATTCGGATGCTGTGTCTGTATTTTTGGACAGAGATGATGTGTGATCCTGCAGCTGCTGTGGATCAACACAGAGTCTAATTTACGGCGCTAGCCGCCAGTGGACACTGAATTAACCTAATGGGGAACGTTGAAAATTTCTGCCCAGCTGGGATTCTACACCGCGTCGTCCTGCTTCCTAGGCAGCAGCGAGCATCGCTGGCCACTCGACCACTTGGGACAAAATATTATCACCATGGCGGCGCGTTCTACCCTTTCACGCCTCCCCTCAGACGTACATTCTCGTCTTATACGCACAATAGTACCTTAGTGCCCCTGTCCGTTGCCACTTATTACTCGCAGAATTTCGCCGATTCCCGTAAGAGTTCCAGCGAAGACGGACATCGATCCTTTCTTCTGTGTTGAGAATTTGCGTCTGACGGCAGAAGTGCAAAGGTAGACCGCGCGGCCATAGTAATCAAGGTGTCCCCAGTTGAATTGTGGTCAGCACGAATACGTAGAAAGCAGAAGGATTCGGGTTCGATTCGCGGCTGAGCACAGATTTCCAATTTTTCCCTTTGTTTTATTTCAATTCCGCCTGTCAATGGACAGAGATCGAAAGCGGGAATGAACTAATTTATTTATTTAATCGTATGATAATTATGTTTAAATGTTTGTAAATCTATTGGACCAAACTGCGTGGTCATCAGTCCGTAGTTTTCAAACTACTTAAACCTAGGTAAACTAACCTAAGGACAAACACACACACCCATGCCCCAGGGAGGACTCGAACCTCAAAGACGAGCAACCGCGCGCTCCGGAACGAGACGCTTTAGACCGCTCGGCTACTCCACCACGACGTGTGATAATTATGCAGAATTATACATAACAAGGTAAAATCAAACTGCTAAGTCCGTTCTAGTAAAGCATTCAGTTAAACCGGGCGTGAGAGCGAAAAATTGTCAGTAATGCCCCATTACGAAAGAAGACGACAGCGATGGACTAGATGTTCGATCGTCTGTTCTTTCAGGTTATACTCACACATCGGTGAACTTATCCAGTCCCACTTGTGCCTGATGTACTTGTAGCAACCATGTCCAGTCCTCAATCTGTTGATGCGACACCAGAATTTCCTCGGTAAGTCAAAACCGCTTGGCTTTTTTGTGCGATCAAGATGGTGGGCACTTGTTCCCAATGTTTTTGTTGACCATTCATGCCCCCAGCTTTCATTTAGGTAAAATCCATCAGCAATTAGCTGTTCCACAGTGACACTTACTGGTCTTCTTGATTGTAGTCCCAGCTGTGATGGAAGGAAAAATTATTGGTGCAATGCCAGAGAGGGTGATGTAAAGGTTTTCTTAGCTTCCCTTAGTAGACGTTGCTTCTTCCTTAGGTTAGGTGGAGGGATGTTACTCAGCATAACTAACCAGTGACATGGAGTTGATTTGATAGTACCAGTAATGCAACGTATCGCATCGTTCAATTTCGTGTCTACCTTCTCCACATGTGCGCTCTCCAACCAGACATTTGCAGGTATTCAGCAGCCGAGTAGACAAGACTGATGGCAGATAATCGTTGCCAGAGGCTACCCACGATGTACCAATGAGCTTATGCAATATGTTGTTTCTTCGGCGACTTTTTTTAAATGTGTTCTTCGTAGCTCAGGGCTCTATCTAGACTACAACGTATTTTGGAAAAAGATTGTACCTCAGGTTTGTCCACTGAATAGTACTCTTGGTTTGGAGTTTGCAGCACGATTCGCTAGATGGAAACAAGTGACTTCAGTTTTTGTAATGTTGGGGAATCAATCTCCGGTAATAAAGATAGCTGACATCTTGTTGGGATCCTGTGTAAGAATTTGTTCGCCGTCTTCGAAGTTATTACTCTGTGCTATCAGTGCGATGTCGTCAGCATACACAATCTTAGTTGTTGAGGTAATGGACTAACACCGGGTACTAAGGCTAAATCACTACATCAATACGCTAACACGAAAATTGTGGTACAGATTACTAATTTATTTGTGCAAGAAGGGCAATGAAAGTTACATAATTCGAAAGATTATTTGTCGAAAATTTCCCGAATATAAATATTATGTGTGCATTTAGCCATTAAAAGTGGTAAATGGAAGTAGAAATTTTCCTATCTACAGCTTGGATCAAGTTATACATTCTCCAACAATCAGCTCACTGATTGGCTATTCGCCTCGACCAAAGATGCTTTAATGCAGCGCATCTGCAGTATTAAAATAACGTATTACAATAAGTGAATATCGAAACACGGGGTGCTCCCAACTCACCTTCTTGTGCCGTTCAAATGCTTCATTTTCGCAGTGATTAAGAGTGGATAAAGGGAATGGATGTTTTCATATGACTGCCGATATAAAGGATGATGTGCCGGGAGAGGCATGTAGCGGTGCACGGGTGGAACTACGAAGTCGACATGTTGTCAGCTCTGGAATTCTGAATATCGCAGTATCGAAATAACATTTCTTGGCGTTGTATAAATATACAAAATTGTAGTTCCATTTCAAATATTAGGCTAACGAAAGTTATATAATTCGAAAATGGCATGAGAAGTATATACTTCCGTTTTTATTTGTTGTTATTGTGACAGGCATTTTCCTTAACACGTAAAAGATACCGTTTCATACCTCCCAGTACCGGTTAAATTTTATCAAATATCCCAGCGGCGTCCTATGATAATGTTGGCAACAGACGCTGAATAGTGAGACTCCTGTGAGTCTTCATTTTTAGCCGATCGCTTGACAACGCTGATGTTTTCTCATGAAATCTTCGCTTTACGAGGGCAATTATTTTTACTGAGCGGACGAGGGTACATACAAGAACGTGTCAACCATAAAGCAGGAACAGCATTACTTGTTTACTTCATGGTCTGTAAGATTCACTAATCGAGTCATTCTATGTGGTTCGAACAAGTGGGCAGAGATTTTCTATCGTGTTGTTGATGTTGCCAACATAATCACGCGTGGCCGCCGACTTGATACGTGAAAAATGTTACCCCTAGTGACCATTGTAAACACAATTGATCGATTTTCGACCACAGGCAATCTAATATTTAAAGCAGAGTGTCCGTATATTTGTACGTGTTGCATAGAAATCTATAATTTTGTTCCAATCTTTATGAAACTTTGCACACGTTAGCTTCAATTCATGAGAACGGTCGCCGTAAGTGTAAGAATCACGTACGATACATAGTTCACTAGATATGACGTCATGAACAATGAGATACGCGGAAAACTGCTGCATTTAGCGACAATACTGCTCATTTTCTCCTAAACCACTGGACTGATTTCAACCAAATTTGGTACACACATTCCTTGCCGTGAGGTACAATTGCTTCAGAGTTAAGAATCAGATACGACACATGGTGCAAAAGATATTACGTCACAACCAATAGAAATCGCAAAAATGCCATATAATGGGGCGAGACTTTCGGAATACACTGTATGAGAATGACAATACTAAGCGACTTTCAACAAACTTTAAACATAATTTCAAACCTTTATTAAACTTTTTCTCGATGGCGACTATAGTAAAATGATGAAAGGAAAAAAGTTTTTCGCTTACTATTTTTCCGCTGTTTATGGAGTAAAACTACGGCTTTCGGTATGACATTACAGTTTGTAATTTGAACAGTACAAATTGTAGCGACAGGAAATTTTACAGACAGTATACACACATATAGTTGAATATACCTTCTAAAATGCATCACAGTACGACACGTAATTCATGAGATATGATCAGATAAACAGTAACGTTCCACTGTTCGTGGACTAAAACTACGGCATTCCGTATGACGTTACAATTTATAATTCCTACACTACAAATTGAGGTCGCAGGAAATTTTGCCGACAGTATACACGCATATAGTTGAGTGTATCACAATACGACACGTAGTTTATGATATATGAGCACATAAATAGTAACGTCCATGGGAAAGCCCCCCCCCCATCACGCACCAACTTTTAACCTATTACTTCTTTACTACTAACTGTATTCCTATTGAGTTTACAGACATACAGCTCTTATACAAATGAGTATACGCAAGACAAATGGCAGGAATAATTAAGTATCCCAGCAACGCCGGGTTTTCAGCTAGTACTAGTATAAATAAATGTACGGATGAGCGTTGGTAAAAGAAACACCAGGTGGTTTGCAAACTAGCAGGGTGGTGTATCCATTTAGGAAGGAGCCACGGTAGGATACGGAGGGAGGTAGCGGGGAGAGCGTTCCCGGGGGCTCGCCTGCCGGCTGCTCCCTGCGGCGCTCCGGCGGGTGGAATTAGCGGCTTAGCACGGGCCATTAGCGCGACACGGCGGCGGGCGCGGTCTGAGCCCCAGCACCCGATACCGCTGCCGCTATCGCCGTCGCCGTCTGCCCTCGCAGTTCGCCAGAAGCCGTGTGACGCGCCCGCACGTTCACACGGCGCTTACCACTGCCGCTACGTTTGCTCCCGTTCCCTGCGACCACACAGTGTGGTGTGCAGTATGGAATGCAATGTCCTGTGCGTCACATACACTGCTGGGTAACCAAACTACACAGAACAATTAGGGGATCAGGTGAGACATCACACACAATATACATGTTGTTGCTTAAAATTACTAAAAATTTCCGGGCTGTTATGCCGTGGTCTAGTTGATTTATTATTAAAACCCAACGTTTCCTCCCCGACTGCGGAGGACATTCTCAAGGGGGATCGTGGCACTTTTGGTTGTCAGATTCACACCCTGGCTCGCTACTGACTGAAGCCAAATTCCGTTTACGAGGATTCGCGCGCAGTGGTGTGACGTCAGATGTTTTTGACATGCCCGCGCAATTCTTCGTTGCCGATTGCCTCCGTCCGTTAATGTCGTCCCATGGTGTAAGACTGTTACATTTCTTCTTCAAAACCGGAATCCAGATATCATTTACTTTCACGCCCTCCTCCATCCTATTGAAATTATTGGGGTGTTTTACAATTTCTATAGCCTCTCTATACAGTCATTCGTGGTATCCATTTGTGGCTGCTAAAACCTGAGTCTTATCAAATTGAATAAGGTGGTCCCCTGGTTGAAAAACATGTTTAGCAACAGCTGATCTGTCAATCTCTCCCCCTTCTACAGTTCCCCTTGTGCTCATCTAGTCGTTTTTTGACTGTTCTTCGTGTGGTACACGGAATCCTATAAATTCCTGCTTTTTTCAGCGGTATCTTCCGAGTAGGTTTGTAAATGACGGCAACATTCCGTTTCGTCAAAATTTTACCGATGCGATCGGTGACGTCCTTAAGAAAAGGTAGGAAGACTTTAGATTTCACAGGAACCCTTTCATCTTTTTCAACTCTACGCGTCGGTCTCAAAGCTCTCGTTATCTCTGTAGACGAATAGCCATTTGTAAGTAAAGCATGACTCAGGTGTTTCAATTCCGCGTCAAGTAATTCCGGTTCGCAGATGTGCCTTGCACTGTCCGCCAACGTCTTTATAATGCCCCGCTTTTGCTGGGGGTGGTGGTTTGAATCCCGGTGCAGTTAACGGTCTGTGTGTGTGGGCTTCCCATAAACTGTATGGCCCAATCTGCCATTGCCCTTTTCGAAAACTGACACGTCAAGAAAATTCAGTTTTCCGTCTGCCTCATTCTCCATGGTAAACAGGATTCTGGAATTAATCCCGTTGAGGTGTTGGAGAAAACGATGTAGTTCCTCTGTACCATGCCACGATCCCCCTTGAGAATGTCCTCTGCAGTCGGGGACGAAACGTTGGGTTTTAATAATAAGTCCACTATACCATGGCATAACAGCCCGGAAATTATTAGTAATATTGACCATTCCGGCCGTGAAAGTTAAATTTTACATGGTGTTGTTTGTTGTTGTTGTGGTCTTCAGTCCGCAGACTGGTTTGATGCAGCTCTCCACGCTACCCTGTCCTGTGCAAGTCTCTTCATCTAAGAATACGTTCAGCAACCTACAGCCTTCTGAATCTGCTTACTATATTCGTCCTTTGGACTCCCTCTACGATTTTTACCCCCACACGCTTCCTTCTAATGCTAAGTTGACAATTCCTTGATGTCTCAGAATGTGTCCAACCAATCTATCCCCTCTCTTAGTTGGAATATGCCAAAAACTCCTTTTCTCCTCATCATTCGTCTGTAGCACCACATTTCAAAAGCCTCTATCATCTTTTTATCTGAACTACTTATCGTCCACGTTTCACTCCCATACAATGCTACACTCCAGACAAATGCTTTCAGAAAGGTCTTCCTAACATTTAAATTAATATTGGATGTTAACAAGTTTCGCTTCTTTAGAAACGCTTTTCTTCCCAGAGCCATTATGCATTTTTTATCTTCTTTACTTCGGCCATCAGAAGTTATCTTGCTACCCAAATACCAAAATTTATCTACTTCTTTTATTGTCTCATTACCTAATCTAATTCCTTCAGCATCGTCTGATTTTCTGACGTTGCATTCCATTACCTTCGTTTTACTCTTGTTAATGTTCATCTTATACCTTCCTTTCAAGACCCTGTCCATCCCATTCAATTGCTCTTCCAGATCTTTTGCGGTCTCTGACAGAATTATTATGTCATCGGCAAACCGCAATGTTTTTATTTCTTTTCCCTGCACTTTAATGCCTTCTCCAAATTTTTCCTTCCATTCCTTCACTACCGTGTCAATGTACACATTGAACAACATTGGAAAAAGGCTACAACCCTGTCTTACTCCCTTCCCAACCTCTGCGTCCCTTTCTTGCCCTTCGACTCTAATAACCGCTGTCTGGTTTTTGTATAGGTTGAATATAACTTTTGGCTCCCTATAGTTTACCCCTGATACCTTCAGAATTTGGAAGAGTGTATTCCAGTCGACATTGTCAAAAGCTTTCTCCAAATCGATAAACGCTAAAAACGTTTCCCTATACATACGGTAACGTATTTTATTCAGATATTGGTTACAATTATGATTTCTGAGTAATAGAGTGCTATATTTTCGGACTCAACTCTTCACTTAATGTTTTCATGGCGTTTACTTAGAGGGAGGCACCATGGAGCTACCATAATAGCGAAAAAGTCATTCTCGTTGCCCTCCATTGTGGTGTGTGATCACCTCGGGCGACCAGTACAATTGCACACCTGCGTGGCATGGACAGCATGAGGTTATCAAACACCTCTTGAAGCATGTTCAAAGACGTTTATGCGGCTGCACGCCCGAAAGGTCTTTTAACAGTCATTGCGCCGCGAAAACATGAAGATGCACACCTCTTGAAGCATATTTGGCCAGTCTTCCATGAGTGCAATACCCAGCTCTGTAACCGTTGTAGGAGGTACTGTCTGGCTGTAATGCGTCTGCCAAGTGCATCCCAGACATGGTCAATTAGTTTTAAGTCCAGTGGACAATCCGGGCATTCCATTCATTCAATTCCCCATCTTCAAACGTATTGTCCGTCAGTGCAGTTCTGTGGGGACGAGCTTTATCGTCCACCTTAAGGAACCCATGTCCTATTGGACCAGCGTAAGGCAAAACGAAATGAAGAATCTCTATACCTCTGAGTAGTCGAAGCGCCATTCTAAATGACATAGAGGTCCTTATGTCCACCAATACTGACTCCTACCCACACACAGTTCGTCCATCATCACAATATGTTTATCTTTACTGCACATAAGCAGGATTATTCCGAGTTCCAAGTTCTCTCCAAATGAAAGAACGACGATAGTCCGACTGAACTCAAAATCTTGACCCGTCTGTGAACAGAAGCCGACGCCGAAGGTGTCGTAGTTTTAATGGAACACACACAACATAAGCCTCCGTGCATAGAGGCAACACCGCCTAGAAGACGAGGCCTCACAATACGCCGTGCACGTCACACCGCGAGGCCGCGAACGCCAGGTGACTGTCTGGCCAGGCGGTGGGCTGTGCCCCAGAGGCCAGCAAGTTAACTGGCTGCGCCATAGCTTCGGGTAAATCACATTCATGTGGCATTGCACTATCTGCTCACTACACTATCTGAACCCAAGTGCTCAAATGTTGTAAATCTAAGGGACTTAATTACGTTGGTCATCAGTCCCTAGGCTTACAAACTACTTAAACTAACTTATTCTAAGGACAACACAAACATCGTTGTCCGAGGGAGGACTCGAACCCACGAGGCCGAACGGCCGCGAGCGCTGCAGCCAGGCGCCTTAGTGCGCAAGGCTAGTCTGCCGCGGCTGTCTCCACTCCGTAGAACCGTCAGAAGTGTATTTTAGTTCATTTTGCCGATGACAATACTTCAGGACCTGGATATCTCAACGAATCGTCTAATTCTTTTAAAAAGTCTACAACACCAAGAAGGACTGGAGGCAACACACCAAACTTTTATTTGAGAGAGGACGCGTTGGCCGAAGATCGCGTGATTGAGAATGAGTATTGAATGTTGCCACCATTCGTGCTTGCAACATCTCCTATGCACACCGGCCCTGAATCAGAAACGTTGAAATGTTTATAAATCTAAGCGATCATATTGCTTAGGTCATCCGTCCTTGGCGTTACAAATTACTTGGACTAACTTACGCCAAGGACGATAAACACACCCTTGACCAAGGGAGGGTTCGTACCTCCGACGGAAGCAGCCCTGCAGCATTGGTTAAAAAAGGCGTATACCAGTTTTTTCCACCTCTTCAACCCGTCCCATTACAATACATGGAAAAATAACAAAACAGAAGGTTCTGAAAACTCTTTGCTGGAAACATAACAGAAATGCAACACAAATATACAAAAATACTTCTACTTCTTCAAAGGGAGAAACCCAAATCCTTTGGGTAGAAATTCCTTCGCCCAATAAAGTAAAACTAGTGTACTAGTTTTTACTAAAGTAAAACTAGTGTACTAGTGTAATCAGAAGTGAAAATGAAAACGATGGAAGGGATAGAAGGTTTTACTAAATGAAAGATCACTACTGAACCCCAAGCGTTGTAATAGTCTGCAGGTAACAAGAAGAAGTAAACACAAAGTCACCTATTCGGATGGGTCTTGAAAAAGGAATCCAATTCCCCCAACATGAAGTGATGAAAAAAGAAAAGCAAAGTAATGCGTTTATGACAGATGGCATACTTTTATTCCAGTCAGTGACAGTCGTAATTTCAGTATCTTAAGGCCCATTTATGGCCATAGATAAACACCACCGTAAGGTAGTTGGCGCAGAGTTTATCATAAGTGTGGAGTGTTTTCGTCTGTTGACGGGCATTAGTCGTCCGTGATCACTGACCAGACGTTTTCGATAGGCCGAAGAGTAATTATAATTTTGTTGCCAAATTTTTATCTCATATCAACGATGGGATTGTCTTTGGTTAAACATTACTGGTAATTTTGTTACTGCACTATTATCTGTGATCACTGATCTGGGATAAAAATATGCTAACAAAATTATAAAAGACGAATAAACCCAACATAACATAATTTCGTTTAATTTCAAATACAAGCTTTCCCTCAAATGCGCAGAATCGACACCACACTCACGAAACCACCATATAATATATCTCTTAACACTCATAGATGTATATTCTCTGTGCAAATAATGTAAATATACTACATCTTTGGAGAGCTGCCAAATAAATGTCAAAATCCGCAACATCATAAACATCTCGTATGACAACATAATATTATAAGTTACGTAATATTAATATTATATAAAAAAAGAAATCACGTCACAATAGGACCGAAATGTACAGCTTAACAGAATGTGGTATGTATCATTTCATTTCCCTCTGTATAAAACAAGTATGCTGCGTGAACAAAATGTTATGAAAACTTATGTATTGCAGGCGTAACACATGAAGATGACTTCTAAGTCGAAATAAGTTTATAGTGTAACTATAACAAACAATGAATATACGGTATTGAAAGTATATAATTCTTATTATTAAAATGTCGATGTACGACGTCACTAACACTATGGGCCCTGCAGATAAAGTAAAGTACGACTGTTGTATTTACATCGCATTAAACTGAGAAGTTCAAACGGATTCGTAGTTCGTAACAAACCAATTCCACAGAACTCTATACGACGAAAACAGTTACTGTTTTGTATGAAATATCAAACATATACGGAATCTTCTTAGGCCACACAACATTTTCAATACGAGAAAATAAACTGAATAACAGTGGCCGCGCGGGAGTAGCCGAGCGGTCTGGAGCGCCACGTTGCGGATCGCGAGACCTCCCGCGCCGGAGGTTCGAATCCTCCCTTGGGCATGGATGTCTATGTTGTCCTTATGTTAAACTTAGTTTAAGTAGTCTGTAAGCTATGGACTAATAACCACGTACTTATGTCCCATAGAGTTACAAACTTTTGATTTGAATTTGAATAACAGTAACAAATCACAATGTAATCAAAGCGTACATATGTACCTATTCAGACACCATTTACGGAACCACCTTCTGTTTGTTTTGCGCACTATATGGCGTGGAGGCAAACGTAAGTCATGTCCTTGTAATAATCTTACGGTCGTGTCCTAAGGAACAGACACTAATAGTAATGAAAACAATTAATAACACCACCGTCAGCTGTATTTTCATATTGTCATTTACTGGCAACCAGTTTCGATAGACCACGCCATCATCATCAGGCCTTTAAAACAGGGCAAACTGCATTTTGCTGCATTAGAAAACAACAAAAACAACTGGTGTCACAGAATAATGGAACCTGACAGCAAGGAGGATCAACAGGGACGGTCCCTGTCAGGTTCCATTATTGTGCGACAACAGTTGTTTTTGTTGTTTTCTAATGCAGCAAAATGCAGTTTGCCCTGTTTTAATGGCCTGATGATGATGGCGTGGTCTATCTAAACTGGTTGCCTGTAAATGGCAATATGAAAATACAGCTGACGGAGATTTCATTACATACGGCTGAGGCTCCAACATCCATACATAAAATGGACAAAATCAGCGTAGACACTAATACATCAGCCATCGATCTTTTCTTCAGTGCAGATGCACAATTTACTCGGACTGTTACGGACTGCTGCACGTAGTAAATGACAGTTGGGAGTGGCTGTATTTTAGTAGTGCAGGGATAAGTTGAGAATTTACAAATGTTCAAAATTCAAATATTCGTAAATCTATGGGACCAAACTACTGTCGTCAGTCCCTATGCTTGAAAACTACCGAAAATAAACTAACTTACGTACTCGAACCTCCGGCGGGAACACCCTCACAGTCCTTGACAGCCGGCCGTGGTGGCCGAGGAGACTGAGGCGCTTCAGTCACGGTCTGCACGGCCACTGCGGTCGGGGGTTCGAATCCCCCCTCGGGCATGGATATTTGTGCCGTCCTTAGTTGTAGGTAGTTCATAAGTAGATTGTAAGTTTAGGGACTGATGACCCCGTAGTTAAGTCCCTTAAGCTTAACAAACATTTGAACATTTGAACAAGTCCTTGACAAGGCGTCTAGAAGCGCTCGACTATTCCCGCGCGGCGCAAATGTTTCTTCACCCCTTACCGTGACTTGTGTCTTCCATTTGCTTGAAGTTTATATTACCATAATCTCTCACCATAATAAACTACCTGTTACCTCACTGCTCAGTAGAATGGCCTCCTCTTGTGAGTGCTGCATGTTTTCTGGTACTGCCACTGTGTATGTTACCAAACCCGTGTTGCAGGAGCGACCGCTGCGGCCTGTACGACGCAGAGCTGGACATGGTGGAGGAGAAGCGCTCGCACAAACACCTGGTGCTCATGGTGAGCGCCTTCGCCCTCTGGCTGTGCCCGCTCATGGTGCTGCGGTGAGTCATCAGGAAACATTAAACAAAAATACGTTACAATTATTTATTTCAACTAATTAATAACAGATTTTACCATTTCTCTCAGGTTAACGCTGCATAGTAAACATTTGGACGCCAACGAGTCGCAGCAGGTGCTAACTTTAGCGCGGCTTTGAACACTCGTACATTGCTATCTTGAATGACAGCAACCTGTTGCCTTTTAAGCAAAATGTTTTATTACATTTCTCCCATTACCGGTTTTGATATGCCTAGCATATCATCATCAGATTGTGAACGGTTTTTTATATTACAGATAGTGTGCAGTGGGATTTGTGCATAATTTGTGTAACCGATAAATTCATTGTCACAGTTGGTAGCATGCACACATTAATTGTGCTATGGCCGGTATTACACTATCAAATTATTTGTCAAAGAATTGGACAAAGAAAAATTGGACGTAGTGTAATGGGAACATCGTCCAATATTTCAACCAATCTAAGGCCTCGGCCTAGATTTGATCAAAGAAATCGCTCGTCTTCTGTTTCCTGCAGTGAGAAATGTGACCGCTTGGAGCGCCAGTAGTACACAGCTTCCTTGCCACTACAGCTGTTTTATTTTGAGGTTAAATATCTGACATTACTTGGACATAACGTTCGTATTCGTAAACATGGTTAGTAGTGGAATGTTTGTGTAGTGTTTTCTAGCAACAACAATTTTTTTTTAAAGTCAGAGGGGCGTTGTATAACAGGTGACAAGGCCAATTCACACTGTCCGTCACGTCAATTCGCGTAGCCCAATACCCTGCGGCAAAATTGAGGTTGAGTTACAATCCGCGATGTAAAAAAGTCGTTATATACTACCGTAATTGAAGAAGTAATACCCCTAAATCTTAATACGGCCGAAGCAGATTTTAGAATGTATGATTTTGGTAACGTGGTATGCTAAGTTCTGGGAAATGAAACAACTTTCAAAACATCGACATCTGTTGGCAAGCGAATCTATATACATATAAAGACGTCAGCCAATTTTTGTAAGGAAATAAATAGAGCCTATTTACTTTATCAGCAATGTTTCCCCCCTTACATTGTTAATAACGTCATAAACAATTTAGATTATCCTATTTGTCAGTGCTCACATTTTTCCATTTATCAGCTTAACAATCTTATTCGTATACACTGTTTGAGTCAGACTTTTTGTTACTCTATTGCAAACTGTGAAGGATGAAGAGCGACAAACTAATTAGCTGTGAACGGCCTGGCTGTTCTGCCGACGGCATAAAAAAGGAAAATTCTCCTGGTCCCGTAACAAATTTTATTTATCTCGCTCTGACACCCACGGTTTCATCCAAGTGTGTTTCCTTTTCTTTTTTCCTTCCTTCTCTTCTAAATGCAGACACAACACAACTGTAGTATAAACAATAGCTGAGCATTACACGGCCATTTTGAAGCAAATTTGACAAAATATTGGATGATAGTGTAATACCCCCTTTTGCGTTTCATCCAATTTCTTTGTCAAAAAATATTACCAATATTTCATCCAATTTTTTCGTCCAATGCTTTGTCCAAATAGTGTAATACCGGCCTATGCACTTCACACGTGTTACATAGGAATCGTATAGAAACGGTATAGTACAACATGTATAAAGTTTTTATCAGCACAATTAATATGTGCATGCTTCCAACTGTGACAAATAATCCCACTGCACACCATCTGTAATACAAAAAAACCGTTCACCAACTGATGAAGATATGCTAGGCATATCGAAACCGGAAATGGGAGAAATGTAACAAAACATTTTGCATACATGGCGACTGGTTGCTGTCATTCAAGATACCTTATTTCACCACAGTCGCAGTGTTCCTCATCCATAATGGATAAAAGTCTTACTCATACGTTGAGCGTGGCTAATGATCACTGAAGAACAAAATTTTTCATTTCGACTTTACTTCGTGCCAAGTGGGAAGTGTAGAAGTTACTTGCTTCATAAATACCTTTCAAAATAACAGTTTTCTGCTTGTAAAATACAAAAGGTGAAGATAAAAATAGTATAATTAGCTGAGCATTAATTTCAACCCAATAAACATATTTTTCAGATGAAATTAATTGATTAGTACAGTTTACTTGGACGGCAGTTCGTCTTTCAAATTTTGCTTCTTAAATAGCAACGGTAAGACAATTGCTCTAATGAATGTATGGACGTTCTTCGATCGCAAGAAGAATTATATCAGGAGAATCGACATTTGATCCCACACGGATTGTTGCTTTATGTCTACAAGGACTCGCATCAATGGTAGTTACAATACGAATAATCGTGGGTCAGAGGTAATGTGGTAAGCACCTGGCATAGTTTTCACACTAGAGGTAGTGTTCAGGATTTGCTGCGTATCGAAGAAAGGAAGGAAATTAGGGTTTAGCATCTCGTCGATAGCGTGGCCGTGAGAAACGAAACTCACGTTCGAAATGCTGGGTAAGGAAATCTGTGTGCCTATTCAAAGAAACTATACAGGGAAATCACGGAAAATCTGAATGTGATGGCTGGATGTAGATTTTAAGCAGTGTGCTCCCGAATGGGAGTACTGTGCTCCACCTCGCTCAGTTCCTCTACGTTGTAGTAGTAGTAGTAGCAGTTGTTGTTGTTGTTGTTGTTGTTGTTTGTGGGTTAGAGGGTCGCTCAACAGCCAGGTTATCATACAAAAATCTCATGCGCGAATAAGAGTAAAATCGGGAGCCGTCTTAAAAGCTCCGTTTCGTTTCAAATCTACCAATACAAACTCTCACATTTAAAACTTGCTTAATTCGTGTAGTGATATGTACATGTGCGCCCAATCTAAAACTTATCCGTAAAACTAAGAACATTAACGGACAGTCGTTGGTGGAAATGGCTAGCTGACCAATATTAAAAGAGGCGGAAGAGCCAGTCAACCCTATAATACCTTAAAAATGTAGCCCTAAAATTTTAGGGAGTAAGCCTGAGGATTCACAAAGTTTTAAAAGAATGATCACAGTCGTTTCATCATGACTTACCATAGAGGGCAGATCACTCGCCAAAAGAGCTGCCGCCTTCGCCCTACGGTAACAATTGTGACAGACTACCGGTATCTGCGGCTTCTCCCTCGAACGAACCCCGGTCAGACTGCCACCATGATAAACATCTCCTTAATACGTAGGCGGTATGTGGTTGGAGACGAAACG
Organism: Locusta migratoria; assembly: GCA_026315105.1. Classification (NCBI taxonomy): domain Eukaryota; kingdom Metazoa; phylum Arthropoda; class Insecta; order Orthoptera; family Acrididae; genus Locusta; species Locusta migratoria. The sequence goes on along the minus strand of CM048744.1, from coordinate 270,759,991 downwards.
GATGGTACGGCCGCCGCGGCGGAGCGGCCGAGCGCATTGAGGCGCTATGCTACGATGCGCGAGGCCGTTTCCCGTCGGGGGTTCGAATCCCTCCCTTCGGACATGGATGTTTGTGCCGACTTAAGTATAACCTAGTTTATAAGTAGTTTGTAAATTTAAGGTCTGGTGACCCCGCAGTTAAGTCCCATAAACCTTACAATAATTTGGTGATTTTTGTGTGGATATATGTACAGAGGAAGTATCATTATCTAATACAAAAATGTTCAAATGGTTGTAAATCTATGAGTCTTAACTACTGTGGTTATCAATCCCTAGGCTCGACTTCCTGCACGGGGCGGATAGAGCAGTGTAGGGTAAAATTGAACCCCTGGGTCGGATCCGACCCGCACCGTACCGTTTGAGGGTTAAACCCAAACATCAAGCTGAACGGTACAGGTGTCCCCAAAATCATTTAGAATGGTCTGTGGAAAATTAGCGCAAAATTCTTCTCGCAGATGAATGCCGCGTATCTCTGATGGCAAATAACTATCAACAACATAATTAAGTTAGGAAAACTGATAATTGTGCACGCCACAAGTGTACCGTCAACTGAGCACAGAATGATGGGCCTGTCTCACGTGGGAAATTGCACGTCATTATTGTTAATCAAGAACAAGTTAAAGGCTTCACAAAACGGGGTAACATCGTCTAATCCATTGTTGAACCGTGATCGTCCAACAAAAGTGTAATTATGAAATATGTAAAGGTAAAATGAAATATACGAACATGCGCAACCTTATTGCTGAACATTTACAAGTATGCAGGATCAACGGTTATAATCACTTAAAAATCAGTCTTTGATTAAGTACCTAAATAAGTTGAAAATAATCACCTTTTTGTAACATAATTATCTGAAAAATAAGCAAACAAAATGTATTGTACCTCATAACTTTTGATTTCAACTCAAAATAAGGTACTGTATTTCAGCCAGCTTTCCAAATCAAGCAATAAAGTGGTTCACTACAGTACTAATTGTGTATTGATTTTGATATGTGATTTATACAGTAGACAGTGAGTAGCAACAAAATTAATATCTGATGTAGCATTAATAATGTGGTGGAATAATGTGAGACATGAAGTGCTCTTCGCCGTACTGCGAACGGATACGGACGATTACCCATACCATCATGGTACTCATTTACCTAGTGCTCTGATAGCGGGAATTGTTGATGAGGCTGTGAAAACCGGGGCTAGTGGGAGTAATATGAGACATGACGTGCATTTCGCCGTACTGCGAGCGGATGCGGACGAAAATCCATACCATTACGGTACTCATTTGCCTAGAACTCTGATAGCGGGAATTGTATGGAAGTATCGGCTACTGCAGCAGAACAGTTAACTTCAGTTTTCAGGTTCAGAGAGTCCAGGTTCAGTCATACAGTATTTAGTAAAACCTCCTAAATTCTGGGTGACATGTAATTCTTTTCAAAGAAAAATCTTGGAACTGACGTTCCTCTCATAAAATGAGTGTTGGTAAATTAGCTTGCGTAATAGGAAAGCAATGGTACTCGACCGTTTTAAGTTTGGCAATGTATTTATAAATTACCATAAAAAGTTATAAACACTTTATTTGTAATTATTTTCAGTAGCTTCTATCTCCATTGCCAAATAAAACGTCACGACGGTACTCCACCTCCAACATGAATAACATTTTCTTGAAATCATTCCACTGACCTTACAATATTTCTATTTTTCCCGACTTGTTTAGAAGCATCATGTAAGCATTTGTATTTATTTAAAAGTACAGTGGATTAGAATCTAGGGGAGAAAATCGTAGCAAAATGAATAGAGGAGCTGACCAAAGATGTAAAAGATGGTGATTGGTGTTTTAGGGCGCTCAACTTCGAGGTTATCAGCGGGTGTAAAAGGCACTAATGCCTCATTATGAAATGAATTGCCCACAAACCATCTTCAGAATCACGTGATGTGTTGTAGTGTTGTTGTTATTTATAAGTTCGATAAATGACGGTTTAAGTTACGCCGAGTGGCAGTGTTACGTTAACACGCTTGTTTTGTAAATTTAGATGCATATCACTATAGCTTTATTTACAAAATGTTCAAACGTTTGTTAAGCTTATGGGACTTAACTGCGGGGTCATCAGTCCTTAAACTAACAAACTAATTATAAACTAACTTATCCTAAAAACACCACAAACATCCAGGCCCGAGGGAGGATTCGAACCTCCAACGAGGAGCGGCTTCGCGCATCGGAGCATAGCGCCTCAATACACTCGGCCACTTCGAAGCGGTACTGTTTTTTAGTGTAATGTTGATGATCATTGATTTTGTATTTCTGTAGTTTGTGTTAACTTCCGGTATATTAGTTAATGCACAGCATTGATACTTAATATATCAATATAAATCGTAACTTAATCAAAATAATTTACTAATTTACGTCTTTTATTGTACCATCTATAACATATTTTTGGGTAGAAAGTAATAAGAAACTTTAATCTCAGAAGTCTACCTATTTAGGAGAAAATAAAATAAAACATGTAACAGCTGGTAATGAAAGGTGTGTTTTGCTTTATTAGTAGACAATGTCATATAAAGCGGCATATAAAATATATCTCTACTATGTAGTACATTTAATATTTGTGGTCTGGAGGAGGCAAAGGGTTTAACGTCCAGTCGACAGCGTGGTCATTAGAGACGGAGTTAACTTTCGGGTGTTTGGGGAAGGATGGGAAAGGAAATTGGCCGTGTCCTTTCGAAGGGAAATTTGTCTGGAGTGATTTAAAGAAATCATGCGAATCTTATATATTGACGGCCGGAGGTGGATTTGAACCATCGTTCTCCCTAATGCGAAGCCAAAATATTGCCACGGGTCATCTGGCTCGGCCCTTTTTTTTTTTTTTTTTTTTTTTTTTTGGGGGGGGGGGGATTTACAAAGGGCAATAATGCTCTCTCTCACTTTGTGAACAGTTAGATAAGCATTGTTCTTAATCTCGTAACGTTATTGCAGTAAAATTTTAAACAGTATTCTCAAGAATAAACAGAAATTAGAAGTGAGGCATGGAACATCCGAAACTTGTAGTAATACTGACAAGATCTCTGTCTAAATATATATCATGGTAGGAACGGAACGACATGTAGCTGCTCGCCGTGTCGGTTCGAGTCCTCCCTGGGGCATGGGTGTGTGTGTGTTGTCCTTAGGTTAGTTTACCTAGGTTTAAGTAGTTTGTAAGCTACGGACTGATGACCACGCAGTTTGGTCTGATAGATTTACAAACATTTGAACATGTAGCTGCGAATGAAAATCGCTTAAAAACGCTCTGCTGTCTGCATTTATTTGACACAAATTTCTCAATTTACCCACCCACTACTGGCGCAGTTTCTGCATTCGCTGACTGGGGGAACCAACGTACATAAAAATCAGTTGATTGCGAATATGATTTGCGTTCTAACCATTGGTTGAGCTGTTAGACAGTTTATGGAGAATCTATGTTCGTACCTTCCTCAATACAGCCGTCAGAGCCTTTCGTTGGCGGCTGGACTTTTCTATAGGCCCCCACGATAAACCGCCGTGGCGTAGCCGACCATAAGCCTGTAGACGTCCCGCGCAACGGCCAGGCGTGCTATGAATACGGAACTTGTGGAGTCGAGTCACGATCCTGGCGAATGTCAGGCCAGCAGGTGTGATATACCAGGGCGCGTTCACTCACACACACAGGCGTGCGAGGGTCTCATAACTTTAGGGCGCACAGCCGACTGTGCTGAATCACCAAGCAGCTGCGACTGAAGCCTCTAGAGGTTCTTTGCTGCATTAAGTAAACATTGCATCAGACCGCTGTTGATATCGAGCAGGTCTTGACAAATTACACAAATAATAAAAAGAGTTTAATATTTCTCTTTCTGAAATTTTATCCTGTCTTTTCCTCAGGCAGACTGTTGTCTACCTTTTTATTTTTCTGCGTCTGTGGGAATAAGAAACAAGACGTAAGGCATAACGTTGCTGTAGACACCATGACAGTTGATCAAATTTTCAGTTTTTTATGTTTTCTTCTTCAAACCCACTTCTAATCTGACTCTCCTGGATAAATTTTTGAATGTACCTAGTTCGATTACAAAATTTCCAGTCGACTCTAAAACAACTATACCTGGTGAATTTTCTGAATATTTTCACAACAAACACATACCGAAATAAATGTGTGACGTTATACGGATGTTTCACGACAACTAATGCAATAAATATTCATCATTTTTTTCAATTTGAAGCTCTTATTCTTGCCAAGTTTGCAGTAAAACTTTCTGGGTATGAGGTTCGCTTAATATGCAAAACACTGTATTATTATACATCCAAACAAGTTCGGCACCTCTGCGCCATCATCAGTGGGTTTTCCATTTATTTCTTGCTGTGAAAACAAGTAATACATTTATTTTACTACTGTACTATGTGTAAATTTAGGCCTAAAAAGACGTGAGTCTTACTTTAGTTTTTACCTTGGTTTTACGTTCTGTGGTCATATGGGACTCTTTTTACATCGTTACGTACTGATAGTGTTGTCATTCACTCCCATGAACCACAGAGATTGCCGAGGTGGGGTGGCTTGCGTGCCTCAACGATACAGATAGCCGTACCGTAGGTGCAACCACGCAGGGTATCTGTGGAGAGGCCAGACAAACGTGTGGTTCCTGAAGAGGGGCAGCAGCCTTTTCAGTAGTTACAGGGGCGACAGTCTGGATGATTGACTGAGCTGGCCTTCTAACATCACCTAATGTGGCTTTGCCACACAGTTAATGCGAACGGCTGAAAGCAAGGGGAAACTACAGCCGTTACTTTTCCCGAGGACATGCAGCTCTACTGTATGAACATATGATGATGGCATCCTCTCGGGTAAAATATTCCGGCCGCGGTAGAGTAACCGAGCGGTGTAAGGCGTTTCGCTACGGAGCGCGCGGTTGCTCGCCGTGGAGGTTCGAGTCCTCCCTGGGGCGTGGGTGTGTGTGTTGTCCTTAGGTTAGTTTACCTACGTTTAAGTAGTTTGTAAGCTACGGACTGATGACCACACAGTTTGGTCCGGTAGATTTACAAACATTTTAACATTTTTTTTTGAAAATATTCCGGAGGTAAAATAGTCCCCCATTCGGATCTCCGGGCCGGGACTACTCAGGAGGATGTGATCATCAGGAAAGACAACACTGGCATTCTACGGATCGGAGCGTGGAATGTTAGATCCCTTATTCGGGTAGGGAAGCTAGAAAATTTAAAAAGGAAAATGGATAGGTTGAAGTTAGATATTGTGGGGATTAGTGAAGTTCGGTGGAAAGAGGAACAGGATTTTTGGTCAGGCGAGTACAGAATTATAAATACAAAAATTCTAGTGGTCTATCATTTTAAGGGGACACCGAATCGCTTATCCCCGCAATGTTAAAGTATGCCTACCATAGGGAACATTATCTCACAATGTATTGGAGATAGATAAAATTTTTACTATATGTCGACTGATTTGTTATAACAATACTGAAAGAACTCTGCCGATGATGAGGAGATCGAAGAAATATATGAGGAGCTAAAGGAAATTATTCAGACAATTAAGGGAAAGGAAAAATTAATTGTTATGGGAGACTGGAATTCGGTAGTAGGATAAGGAAGGGAAGGGAAGATAGTAGGTGAATATGGTCTGGGCAAAAGGAATGAAAGAGGAAGCCGCTTGGTAGAATTTTGCACGGAACATAATTTAGTTATAAAAACACCTGGTTTAAGAATCACAAAAGAATGTTGTAAACGTGGAAGAGACCAGGAGACACCAGGAGATAGCAGTTAGATTTTATAATGGTAAGACATAGATTTCAGAACCAGGTTTTAAACTGTAAGACATACCCAGGGACAGATATAGACTCTGACCATAACTTGTTGGTTATGAACTGTAGGCTGAAACTGAAGAAACTACAAAAAGGTAGGAAAATGAGGAGATGGGACCTGGATAAATTGAAGGAACCTGAAGTTCTTAAGAATTTCAGAGGGAGCTTTAGGCAACAATTGATAGAAACGGGAAAAAATAAAACAGTAGAGGAGGAATGGGTAGCATTGAGAGATGAAATAATGAAGGCAGCAGAGGACAAAATAGGAAGGCAAGACCTACAAAAAATCCTTGGATATCACAGAAGATACTAAATTTAATCGATGAAAGGAGAAAATATAAAAATGCATTAAATGAAACAGGCAAAATGGAGTACAGACGACTAAGAAATGATATTGACAGGAAGTGCAAAATGGCTAAGCAGGAGTGGCTAGAAGGCGAATGCAAGGATGTAGAAGAATGTATAAATAGGGGAAAAATAGATACAGCCTACAGGAAAATAAAAGAAATATTTGGAGATAAGAAAAACATATCTATGAATATCAAGGACTCTGATGGAAAACCAGTTCTCAGCAAAGAAGGGAAAGCTGAAAGGTGGAAACAGTATATAGAGAGGCTCTATGATGGAAATGAACATAGCGGCAATATTGTGACGAACCAGCCTGTGATGAAAAACTTTAACAAGATGTTTACGTGTGTCAGAAGGTTTTGTTTCTATTTTTACATATGACTCTAAGTGATTCTACTGGACTTTGTGAAGATGATGAGCCGGCCGCGGTGGCCGAGGGGACTGAGGCGCTCCAGTCACGGTCTGCACGGCCACTACGGTCGGGGGTTCGAATACCCCTCGGGCATGGATATTTGTGCCGTCCTAGTTCGTAAGTAGTTCATAAGTAGTTTGTAAGTTTTGGCACTGATGACCTCGTAGTTAAGTCCCATAGACTCTACAAACATTTGAAACATTTGAATTTGAAGATGGTGACTGAGCTCACCGAAACCGGTTAAGGGACGAAAATAAATTTTTAGCTATATTGGCTGAATGAAGTGTTTTATGTTTTTAAAAATATATGTCAGTGCCGGCGATTTAAAATAGAACTCGTGTACAAAACGCAACGTAACGTTCCCCAAGAGATTGTTATAGGACCGTCACTTGTCGCAATATATATGACCTCATAAATACCATCGAAAGTTCAAAGAGGCTGTTTTTGAATGATCCTGTAGTATACTGAAAAGTCCCAACACTGGAAAAATGTAGCGAAATGCTGTAGAGTTTGCAGCGTTTCGACGAATGGTCTGGGAAATGGCAATTGAGCCTCGACACAAACAAATTTAAAGTACTGCGCTTAGTTAGGAAGAGAGATGCTCTATTATATAATCCGAAATAGTAGGACAAACACTGGAAGTCGTTCCTTCCATAAAATATGTGGGAGTATATGTAAGAACTGATTTGAATTAAGTCATGTATGAGGCAGGCTCCAGACAGATTCGTTGGATGAATCCTCGGGAAATGAAGCCCGCCAACATAGGAAGTAGGTGACAAAATAGTCGTTCCACAGATGCCTGAATATTATTTATCAGTGTAGATCCATACCGGGTAGGATTAATAAGAGCTATAAACAAGAGCCAACGAAGAGCAGCACGCTTCATTACGGCTCATTTACGAGATATGTCCACAAATTAAGTTCCGTTTGGTTATATGAAACAAACGTGTACAGATACAGAAAAAAATATTTATTTACAAAAATCTACAACTGTGAAACTACTTTTTACTTAGCTTTGGAAATGTTGGAGGCACTTGTCCTAGCGTGGAACAAGGTTTTGTATGCCTTCTTAACCGAAGGTTGCCGCCTGTGTATTCAACCATGTGCTAACATGTTCTTTCAACTCGTCATCTTCGTTGAAGTGTTGACCACCAAGGACAGATTTTAGATGTCAGAAGAGATGAAAGTCGCTAGAAGCGAGGTCCGAGCTGTACGGAGGATGATCAAACAAGTCCCACTGAAATTCCCGTAACAGCTGTTTGCTCACATTCCCCGTGTAAGGTCTGGAAATATCGTGGAAAAAAGAACACTTTATGACAGTAATCTTCGGCGCTTGTTCTGTATTTGCCGATGAATTTCCTTTCTTTGCGTTTAGAAAACAAATCACGGATCTGAATTCAAACGAGACGGCATTTTCAATTGCGGCTGACATTATAAAGAAGCACTGCAAAGCACATGTCGGGAGCAGCGATGTGAAAATGGCGTATTTGTCTTCTGCTTGAGTCAGAGTAACTGCCGCGCATGCTCGGAACTACGATCGTAGTGCTGCTGCGGAGAGAAATAGAAACCGAACTTACTTTCTGGACGATCCTCGTAGTAAGCGCGAAAGTGTCACATACATGATGAGGTAAGTCCAGTGGCAGACGCTGCAAGGCTGCGGTGGAGTAGCCGAGCGGTCTAAAGCGCCTCGCTGCGGAGCGCGCGGTTGCTCGCCGTGGAGGTTCGAGTCCTCCCTGGGGCATGGGTGTGTGTGTTTGTCCTTAGGTTAGTTTACCTAGGTTTAAGTAGTTTGTAAGCTACGGACTGATGACCACGTAGTTCGGTCCGATAGATTTACAAACATTTGTACATTTTTAGACGCTGCAAGAGAGGCGCTGTGTATCGCGGTACGGGCTCCTATTAAAGTTTCGAGAGTGTACCTCTCTCGGGAAATCAACCAATATATTGCTGGCTCCTTCTTGCACAAGGATAAAATTACAGAGATTACAGCCCACACGGAGACATATCGGCATTACTTTTTTCCGGGAACCGTACGTCACTGGAATACGAGGAGGAAGTGAAAATGATACAATAAGTATCCCCCCCTCCCCCCACACAAGTATTGATGTAGAAAGATAATTTGCCTCTGTGTCGCCACTAGTGAACCTAACAGTGGGTCAATATCGTGATGCGATCGGCAGGGGTTTCTTCAAATGTGTCCTAATTTGTAATAATGAATAGGATCTAGACTTAAAGACTTTGTAACTAGAGTTGGCCACTGTTTCGTAGTTAAGAAATCATGTTTCGATACGCGGAACTGTTTAACTGTTTCGAAGCTGTTTTGTTTCACGGTTTCGAATCCGTCGGGTATCATTCTACTTGGTTTCGGATCACATTCGCGATCGATATTGAAACTGTTTCGTCCTTTCGGTTTCACTGTTTCAAAAAAGCGGTGTTCAAACCAATACTGCAGGAAGCAGGAATCGAAGAATTATATCGAAACCTAGGTGTTTCATTTTGCTATAGCTCTGAACCGACACACGTTTCACTTACTAGCCTAGTATATGAACAGCTTAGAGTGTCAAAACCTAATGGACAAACGTCAGTGTGTAGTTTAAGATTACCGAATCAAGATTCTTTTCTAAAGTGAGTGCAGTATTCGAAATGTCATAATATCTACTATATAAACGTAAATGAACAATAAAACATTGTTCACCATTTGCATTGAAATATCCTGTAAAATTCCAGGTTTACATGACTACACATACAACTTCCTAATAAATAAATAAAATAAACAATGTCTAAAATGACAGACTTTATGCTAACAAGAGGAGAGCAGAAATTTAATCTTGCTTTAAAAAGTTAGAACGTTTCACCATACCATTAGTTTTTTTCGAGCTATGTTGGCGGGACATTCATGTAGAACAAAAGATATTTTTAAAATACATAAATTTCGTATTTATACTTCCACATTACGAAAGTGAGGACGGTAAATGAAACCGCGCATTAAAGACATCTCCAAAATTAGAATTTTAAGATAAGGCTTATTTTACTAAAGCACCCAGCAGTGCGATAACGATGTATAAAAACTTAACCCTTTCCATAATGTCAGCTCAATAAATGTTATGTGATAATACGCTTTTTCAATATCACTTGTAGGTTAACACACACAACACCTATCAATATTAGGCACTACAATAGAGGAAAACTAAATGTATTAATTATATATACTTTGATAAAAAAACAGTTTGTAAAACACAAAAACGGCAGTTCTCAGCTAATGGGAAAGCAACGTCACTTATTGTGAAAGCTGTGCATTAGCTACAGGGTTTAAATTTTACTTTTCGTCCTAGTGGCCTCGCGAGATAATGTTGGCAATCATGTGACGTTGGCATTACCGAATCTCGTTACAATGCAAATTGTTTGTTATGAAATTTTCTTTGTACGGGGAGAATTATTTCACTGAGCGGACAAAGGTAGATACAAGAACCTGTCAACCACAGAGCAGGAAGAATGTAAACATCTTGGCATGTTCTTGATGTTGCTACATAACCACGTAAAGCCAACGGGGTAGAAAATATATAACACATATAACTGCCAAGGCAACTGAATAACAGTTTTTTTTCTCCTACCGTTGCTGGCCTCGTGCTGTGTGGTTCTATAGCAATACTTACATACAACACATTGACGATGTTACAATAAAGAGGCCCTGTACGGTTTCATTTGTTCCGAAACCGTCAGATGTTTCATTTTTCCCATCTGTATTAGTAACTAAAAGTGTAAGAACCGACCTTGCTACGGATCTTGGACGAGTCACAGGTGGCGGCCAGTGAACTTTCCGTCAGATATTGTGGTCAGCTGCGAATACAGAATAAGCAGTCGCGGAACAAGGCAAAACAGAACCAGATCCACTTTGTGTCTGTCTTGTATCCTGCGGCTAAACGTCAGTTCACCACCGGTGCAGCTCCAACCCTACCCGTCTTAACACTGAGTTCACACAGTGAGTCTACTATAATCCTCCTGATTCCAGGTGGTCAATACACCACTGTCGCAACTGGTTTTGCGGATTTAGGGACAGACAGGGTGAGATACAGTATGATTCAACAGAGGAAGTCGGAGTCCTCTGGCCAAGTTAATACATTTTATGAAACACTTGACATATAAACACTTTTGCAACCAGGTAAACTTCATACATTAAAATAACTGAAGATTCAATTTTTGTCGTTTCAAGAGAATAACGGACAATAACACCATGGATTTTCGCAACAATGGTCTTTTCAAAAGTAAAAGTGATAAAAGGATACATAATAATTTACCACATATTGGAGTTGCTTTTGCAGTCTCCAAAAATATTCAGTAACGGACAGAAAAACCCATTAATAATACTATTAACCATTTTTCTTAATTGCGCAACTAAAGGATACAGTTAAATTAATGGCTATATGCCAGTCAATGAGAATAACAGTAAAAACCAGAAGAAGTAGGTAAAGCTTGGAAAAAGTTAGACAACACCATCTCAAAAATTCCCTAAAACAATTTTAAAATTTATATGAGTGGTTTTAATGATCAATTAGATAAAAAAGAACAAAAAATACCGGTAGATGGATTTTCTGCGCATATAAAAACGGCCAAAGACTTAATGAAACGTTCATAAATTTACGTCGAAGTCATGTCAACACAGTTTAAAAAGATCACATCGAAACAAAAACTTGACGAGCACCCAATACATTTATTGAACAATTTGAAATCTATCATGTAGGAATCTCATACCCTAATTACAAAGAAGGTTTCAATGTTAGAAAAAGTTCTAATATTGATTCTGATCTTCTATCTCAAAAACTGTTCAAAACAAAAAAATGTTATTCAAAAATTTTATATTACTAAAATAGCTCCAACTCTAATTAGCGAACATCACAAAAAACAAACCAACAATTGGCAAAGCCTAAAAGAGTAGTTAATCAAGAATCACAAAATTTACTTCGTCTTCGAAGGAAACAAAGACACCCCTTGGTGGAACGCGAATTGTGAAACAGCACTGACGTCTAGGCATGATGTGTTCAAAAGCTGGAATAATAACAAAACTGAAGACATACGAAAAGAAAACTAATGTAATCGAACAAATCGAACAGAATAGAAGATTCTACAAAAATCCGCAACCTTCGGAAAACGGAAAAGTCTTTCAAAAGAAAAACACCAGAAAATTTAAAAAAGAAAAAGAAAAAACCTTCAAAACAAAACTAACTGGTTACTTACCTCAAAGTCTTTGCTTCAAAAATTGAAATGGCAGGTTTGTTCTTAGATTGTAAGGTGCTCGCTAGTTATTTTGAAAAACTATTAAACAGTCTATGACTATGAAATAAATTACACCAATAGCAAACTAATATCACCAAATCCCATTTAAGGAAACTGACGAAATAGAAATAGCCGAACAGATTAAGAGATTTAAAAACAAGAAAGACTGGTTAATGTAGAACTAATATAATCATCTCGCCCTAACACTATAGACGGTATAATTTCAAAAACGAATAAAATTATTTGGTCCTAACACTACACAAGATATCACATAACAAATAGGGTTTAACTGGAAAACTGTCAAAATACAATTGACTATAAATGGGGTAGGACCGATATTAGTAATAACGGAGGTCTCTCTCTTCTCCCGGTCACATACAGAATTCTCTCGCAATGTTTACTAGATCGAGCCCAGAACAGTTGAAACTTCAATTTGGAGAATACTAAGCAGGCTTTAGACCAAACATCTCCTGTCCGGAACTAATTCTCAATTTATAACTAATCCAAGGCACCAAAGAATTTCTAGTAACAATATGGTATGTACATTTGCGAATCTTGAAAAAGCCTACGACTCAATCCATATTACAAAGGAACAAGGGCTAGATAATAAAACTCTAAAACTGATTAAAGAAACGTTTACCGACACTAGCTTTAAAGTTAAGCTCATTAAAGAAATTTCGGAAATATTTCATATAAAGACAGGTGTTAGACAGGGATATGGACTCTGATCAGTACCGTTTAACTGTGTGGTGTTGTTGTTGTTGGATCCCATAGTGCCACTGGTATCGTACATTTTGTCTATGACCTGTTACATATGTCAATAACACAAAAAATAAACCTTAGCGAAAAGAGAGCTGAGCTCATTTTAAATACTTCTATTAAATCCGATTACTTACCATACTTCGGCAGACCACGTCGAAATTCAGTAAGCATTACCAACGCACATGATACATACCCTCCGCTACAAACAGAGATATTCTAACAATGAATTCTTTATTCCATAGAGATTAGTCTCACTCTAACCACAGAGTAGAAATTTCTCTGGAGATATTAAAGTGAAACTTTGAGTTTCTTGGGACAGTCGATTGTTCCGTAGCACGCCACATTGTCTTCTGAAGCAAGTCCCACCGAACTTCAGCAAAACAAACTCCTTACGGCTTGCAGAAGAAACAAGTATCTAATGAATAAATGCATCATAGAACTGATACGGAAGTTTATGTGCCACTATAATGACGAAGTGCAGCCTATTGACTCATTTCTGTGAATAATATTAACTATCATTAAGTACAACACCGCATACCGATCAACATTGTATTCAGGACAGATTTCATATTTTAATACGTAGCCGCATCAAACATAAGCATACCAGAGCGACATAAGGCCAGTCGACTTCCACCGATCACAAAAGTGCCCAGATAAAGTGTGCAGTCAGTAGATTCGTTCGAAAATAACGTGGTAATCACAGATTAATGTTGGGAACACAAAATCTGTTCTGCGTATCTGATTGTTCAGTCGAGAGATATTTCTATTCTATGACTCGTACCACACTGCAATAAAATCTCTTTTGTTTAAACCTGTTCTCGAAAGGCATTCTGCCAGCATAATCTCTACTGGAACTATCCATACGAATGACGTTACAAGCATCTGAAATATTCCTTGATGCAGTTTTGTGCACATTATGTTTAAAAATATATGTACTTATTGTAATAATGTGTAGGAAAAGACGAATGTAGACTTTCGCATAACGACATTACTAAGTGTAAAAACATGTATAAGTTTGTTGCTACACAGCCTTATAACAGTTGTAAAAGTGGAAGTTGTTAGTTATCTGTAAAAGTGGACAGCAATGAAAGGTTGTAACCTCTCCTCTGTGTTACGCTGTCTGCACACAGAGTAAGCTGTGAAGGAAACCAAGGAGAAATCTAAGAATAGAAGTGAGGTTGAGGCGAAAAAAATAAGAAATTTGAAGTATGCTGACATTTTCCTCCGAGGTGGTAAAGAAAAAAAGAAACAGTGACCGACCAACAGGTAATGGGAGAGGCCAAAGAAACATTTTAATTTCTAATGTCAATAATTTTCCAAATAAATTCCTTTTTCAGCACAACCAGGAAGGATTGAGGATTCATATTCCTAGCTGTGGAAGTAGGGAAATCTTACAGTTTATTTAATGCAAAATATCTTAATTTTATCACAAACGTTTGAATGCACCTGTTTCTGTAGGGGCACTATTGTACTGAAAACAGCAACCCAGGCACTCTGTCCTTATAGCGAAGTCGAAAGAGAGGATAACAAACAAAAGGCTGAAATACTATGTCTTTTTCCATAGCTGCTTCACAGAAGAATGTTGCACTGTAGTTCCTCCTCGAAACCATCGCAGGAACGACAAAATGGCGTATACTGAAATAAATTTCAGAGGGATGGAAAAGCAACTGTAATGGCTCACGGAGAAAAATCGATTGTACGTGATGGGAAACCAATTTTATTTTAAAGGAGTGTGCGAAAGAACTTGCCCCCTTCTAGCAACAGTGTACCGAAGGTCTTCAGAAGATCGAAGGAAAGCATAGGCCATTCCCATATTCAAGAAGAGTCGTCAATAAGATGTGCTACACTATAGGCCTATATCTCAGACGTCTGTAAGCTGCAGAATTTTGGATCACGTTTTATGTTCGAGTATTATGAGCTTCCTGGAAATCGGAAATATATCTTTGTAGGAATCAATACGGATTCCGATAGCAACGATCGTGTGAAACCCAGCTCGCAATATTCATCCACGAGACCCAGAAGGCATTAAATAAAGGCTCCCAGGTAGATGCTTTGTTTCTTGATTTCCGCTAGGACTTCGATTCGTTTCCGCACCGTCGCCTGACGGACAAAGTGCAAGCATATGGAACATCAGGTCAGATGTGTGACAGGATTGTAGAGTATTAGCTAACAGAACGTAGCCTATCATTCTCAACGCAGAGAAGGCTTCACACTTAAAGTGATTTCTGGTGTTCGCCAGGGAAGTGTTACAGGATCATTGCTTTTCACAATAAGTGCATATAAATTGCCTCTTAGACGGTATCGGTAGTTCAATGAGACTTTTCTTCGCATGAAGCAGTAGCTAATCGAGACGTGGCAAAACTGGATAAGGGGAGCAAAATGAAGGATGATATTAATCATATCGACGCAAGGTGCAAGGAATGGTAATTGAACCTTACCATAACAAATGTAAAGTGCTACGTTTACATAGAAAGAAAAACAAACCTTTAAAATATATGTAATTACAGTTGAAGAGTTACTTCGATAAAATATAGCGATCTGAAATGCAGCGACCATATAAAATTAATTGTAGGTAAGGCAGATGCGAAACTGAAATCCATTGGTACAATTCTCAGCAAGTGTATTCTGTCAACAAAGAAAGTAACTTACAAAACACTCGTTCGGCCTGCGCTTAAGTATTACTCATCAATGTTGGATTCGAACCGGGTAGGGTTTATAGAATACAGAAAAGACCCAACGGAGAGCCGCGCTCTTTAATACCGACTCATTTGTGAAGCTCGAAAAATCACGAAAATGATTGGGAAACTACAGTTGTAGACGCTGCAGGAGGTACGGGTTTCTGTCAAAGTTCCGAAAGCAAACGTTTCTCGAAATGTTAAACGATATATTGCTTCGTTGGCTACGTATACTCGCAAAACGATCACAAATATAAGGGAAATTAGGAGCCACACGAACACCGGCAGTGGTTTTTCCGGGAACCTTATGCGACTAGAACAAGACGACGAAGACACCTTGAGGTGGCTTGCGGGGTATGGATGTAGAAGATATTTTCAGAGGAATACAATCATCGTCCCAAAAAGACTAACGTCGTCTATACATGGCCTACTGTACGCCTGTAGTCAATAAAAGTGTACATACAATTGTAATGCTCACTTTTTAGGAATCAATAGCGGTTCCGGAGGAAAGAGATAGGACAAGGAGCGTGCACACAGATCAGATAGGCTTTGTAAGTTTGCAAGTTTCGTTGGCACCATCTTATCCCACTATAAGCAGTGAGTCTAATCTTCCAATTTTACTGTGTATGATATAAAAATCAGAAGATTTGTTCACGTGGTCTGCAGTATAAATACGTGTATATTTTGAGATAGCTAATTTTTTTGCCAATATTTCAGCTCTCTCCCTACAATGGTAAGCCACTTTTCTTGTTTTAGGGATCGCAGTGGAGGACAGAATACAAACAAACTTGTAGCTACAATTTGATGCTGGACCTCGGTTCAGGACATAGTCAACCTACAAGCAAGTGACTTAAATTTCATGGTTGTTCACCAAACTGGAAGCGAATGCTACAGAGCAAACCTGCGCCTGTAACATGAACGTGCCTGTTGAACGACAGGCACAAACCTCAGACTTATTCACGAAACAACCCAAAGAGAGAGATTATGCATATGAGGTATGGTGTGAGCCTCTACATTACTCTTACAAAAGATGATTTGCGGAAAACCGTCGGATAACAGAAGATTTGGTGACTACACTTCATAAAACAAAAACTATTTGTTATGGGACTTAAAGATTTGACTAGTAGTTTAGAGTCTCTAGACTGTAGCAAGAAAAGAAGAAAAATCAATAAGATCTCATTATGAAACACTAAATGGCCTTACACATCAGGTCAGTTCTCTCTGCTCCAGGACTGTATTGTCGCCGATTCTGTAAAAACAAACGGCATTGAAGAGATCCAGAGGATGAGCATCATCATCTGAAGATGCAGTGGATTACGTGTGATAATGTTACTGGAATTGACTGGTATATTTAATGGTGAAGAGCGAATGAAATATGTTTAGATAGCAGTTGGCTTCTTTTGGAATTAACAAGTACGTAACTTGCCATCTGCGCAATTGTAACAACTATATACATTAATTTTTAGTAATATCAACTTTGAAAGTAAAGTCAGAAAAATACCAAAAGTTCTGAGCTTTGCAACCAAAAACTGGGGATCAGGCCAGAATTATTGTATTTACTTTGTGTACAGTGATTCTTTAAAATTACGACAAATTGTCACCTTTAGAGTTTCGAGGCAATGATTAATTTTACTTATGGCGGCGGAGTAATTTACTAAGGTTGGTAACGTAATGTTCGTTTCATGCGGATAATGAATTTACTTTCAGGACAAAAGTACATACAAGAACCTGTCAACCAGAGAGCAAGCACCGAATTCATTGTCTGTTAAATAGTAAACAAAACAGAATGTTCCCCTCAGCCTGTGTTATTGGTTCCTCGATTAAATTTCAGTTACGAATCAGCAACATAGAATAGTAATGTTGGCAACGAAATGTTCAGTTTCCAAGGATAATTGATTTATTGACCGGACAGTAGTTCGTTCAAGAACATATTAACGACAGAGCAGGAACTGCAGTAAATAGTTATTATATGGTGAACAAAATGATTCATTCTATGTGATTGGGTTTCCAAAGAACTTCGACGGTTTTGTTAGTCTCAGTGCTTTCTTAATGGTCAACTCGGAAGAATATGCCACTCATTGTGTGTGATTGGATTCATTTGACGATTGCTGCCAACTTCAGCACACTAAGCCGCCGCTCTCATAAGTATAATTTCACCGTATACTGGACAAGGAAATAAAGTGCACAATAGAATATAGATTTATATCCAACTTTTTAGTTTATGTCTTGGCGTCTTAGACCATGTCAAATTCTTATTAGACCATCAAGTATAATCTTCAAAATTTTGTGTAACTGAGTTTTCAAAGAGCAGTCAAGAGATTTTAGCAACATCATCCGCTGCGGCAAGTGAATCTTTTCCTAAATCATTATACAAATACATCAACATGAAAAATGACGTATCGGTTTCGATTATAATTATACAAGGAGGTCAATGAAACATACATAATTCAAAGGGCGCTTTACCATAGATGCGTGCAAAATAAAAATCATGTGTATACGTAGCCATTAAGACAGGCAAAAGCAAGCAGATGTTTTCATATCTATAGCTCTGATCACGCTTTAAATTCTCCAACTGCCAAACAAGTGAGTGTCGAAAATTGAAGTGGTACCAACTACTGCCTTGCATACCTATGGTAAAAATGCGACATTAAAGTAACAACTTTTCGTGAAAACGCATTTTAGGTACGTTCATGTTTAATGGTTAACTTCCAGTATAATCGATCATGATATTAGCAGCCGTGAGGGAGGAGCCGAGCGGTCTGAAGCGCCGCATTGCGGATCTCAAGGTCTCCCGCGTCGGTGGTTCGAATCCTCCCTCGTGCATGGATGTGAGTGTTATCCTTAGGTTAGTTTAACGTAGTTTAAGTATTTTTTTAAAATTTTAGATATAGTTGTTATTGTCAGCGACCCTTACCAACGTCAATGGATAAAAAAGCAGTCCTCGGTCGCTCTGATGCCTCCGTGCAGGATTGCAGCCCATAGTGGCTAGCATTTACTAAAAATGTCTTTTTTTACATTGTGACGTAAGCTTTATAGCTGAGTAGTATACTTTATTATGTTAATTGTTTTACTTTATAATCTCTGATGAAGGCAATATAGTCTATGCCGAAACCAGGTCAAACAATTTTTAATTTGCGACCCAGGGCTGCTTTTTTATCCATTGAGGTAGTTTAAGTAGTTTGTAAATCTAGGGACTGATGACCAACGTAGTTTGCTCACATAGAATTACAAACATTTGAACATTTGATTTAATATTAGCAGTGGAAATCAAAACACCCAGAAACGAATTCTGAACAAAACGTCGTTGATGGGTGTCGTTAGTTCATTTAATTTTATGTAACAGTAACTTAGTTTCCAGCAGATAACACCTAATTTGAAACGATTCCCTAATTTTTAATTTCTTCATTTTATGTAGGTACGACGAGCGAAAGACGATACGGGCGTAGAGGTAGATGGAGGAGGAGATGGAAGATGGATGGAAGGAAGGGGAGTCTTGAATAGAGCCTGGGGTTAGATAGAGGGAGGATGGAGAGGTAGATAATGGGGAAGCAGGAGATAGACATAGTGGATGGCAAATAGATGGAAATAATGTAGAAAACAATAGCTTTTTAGTAATTATGCGTCACATGGTCCAGAGTCGGTAAACTAATCTGTTTGTGGAGAAAACGAACGACAAAAAATGTAATGGGTTTAAAACAATGAGTATCTGCGAAGCTATATTTTTTTAAATAATTTTCGTTTCGCATAACCACATTAGCCCAACGAATGATGTTGACTTGATTGAAGCATTCTCTCGGTGATTCTATGTTCACATGAGTTACAGTATTTCCTTTTCTATTATTTCATATGAGAGTGAGACACAGCGAGGCGTAGCCGGGTTTAACTAATTTATGGTACAAATGATAGCTGTGGCAGTGCACTGTGACTTGTGTACGCGATATTACTGCCAAATCTTTGGATACCACTATCCAATACCTTTTGTCAGTGTAGTGTGTTTGAGAGAAAGATCTAATTAAAAATGGAAGTTTTAATATGCAAACGTAGGCTTCCGCGGCTGTTGTCACTATCAATAAAATTCTTCTGGGTATGAAACCGCGTCGTCATTTATAAATTTATAAAATGACGACGTGGTTTCATACCCAGAAGAATTTTATTGGAAGTTTTAATAGTTCACAACTGCGGACATTTAGTATAAGCAATGGGCGGGGCACCAAATCCATGACAGTCTTTGCTGTGTTTGGCCGCCGTGGCAGTGGAGGAACCGTTACGTCAACGTCATTGTCGATTTCAGAGAGAGGTGGGATGGGAGACCATGGGGCTACAGATCTCCCACGTACCCATCCCAGACAGCGTTGCAGCCCCCCTCCCCCGAATCCATTTTCTAAATATAATAATCGCACTGACGTGTTTTTCGGCCCACTTTAGATTTGTAGTTTTATAAGTTTTTGCTAACATTTTGGACCAAAATAATAATCTAAATAATAAAAAAATAATTAATAAGAATGTCTGAAACCCTTTTAGGAAAAAAAATTAGGTATGGACGGATTCCGAACTACTGACCTTCAGCGTCATAATCCAACACCTTCCCCACTACGCTACGACTATCAATTATGGTTGTGCCCTTTAATCTAATAGTATTAATGACCGTTGTTAACTGATGCTAATATGGTATTTGTAGACACTAGATTATCATTTATCGTACTAAGAACGATGTGTTTTTGTTAATTCTTCAGTGCGCCATTGCTTTGAAATGACAACGTCTAAGTTACAATAAGAAAATCATCAAATACGCAACGCAAGATAGCGTATGCCAGAAGGAGTTTTGGGCGTGGAATATCACGTGACATCTCTGAACGGCTCGTTTTCCTTAATTCAATGAACGGTGTCAAATCGCTGTTATTTTTGCAAATATCTCTGAAACGCTACGAGATATGAAAAAACATAACAGAACAAAGTTGTAGAGAATTTTCACCTCTACAAATTCGGTTATTCAATTTTCGTGTAAGATGAATGGTTAAGCCGTTATTTTCATTTAAATTTCGAGATGTCAAAAGATGATCGCAGAGGCCCACTTTTAGTGTTACTACCGTAACCTAAAGTGAGCCAAAAAGTGTGTGAGAGAGAGAGAGAAGTCCTTTTCATTCAGTTTTGAAGATCGTTTGTTATTGTGTTCAGACAGCATGGTGACATAAAATTGATTTGCTAAAGCTAAAAAGTTAGAGAGAGTAAAATCCTTTTCATACGATTTTCGAGATCTTTTGTTGTTTTTAGACAGCACGGTGTCAGAAAATTGTTTTGCGATTAGCCCTCGCTGTCTCATGCGCCATGCGTTCTCGTCCCTGTTATTCACGGATGTGACTTGTGCCTTGTTCTAGCTGTAAAAAGTAAGTTTTACTTCGACGATTCCACGGTGTGTATTGGTTAAACAAGGGCCAAATTCGGCCAAATATTGTGTAAAATGTCTGATAAGTATTCTAACGGGCTCTGCAAAGTTGTTAAATTTTAGCGATGCTCCTTATTGCCGTTGACGTCAGTGGTTATCTTGTACCCGTGCATTTTGGCTATCTTTACTGTTCACATGTATTGCTATCTACCAGTGAACAACATCTACAGTTCTACATCTACATAGGATATTGTAAAAATCACAGTCAAGTGCCTGGCAGAGGGTTTATTGAACCACCGTTATACTATTCATCACCCATTCCACTCTCGAATAGTGCGCGGGAAGAAAGAACATCTGAATCTCTCCGTCCGAGCTCTGATTTCTCAGATTTTCTCGTATTTTATTTCTACCTATGTAGGTGGGAGTCAACAATATATTTTCGCATTCGGAGGAGAATGTTGGCGATTGTAGTTCCGTCAGTAGACCACGCCGCAGCGATAAACGCCGTTCTTATAATGTACCAGGTCCTGTAGCATTTCCGTGACACTGTCTCCCCTGTATCGTGACAATATAAATCGAGCTGTCCTTCTTTGGACTCTTTCGATGTCCTCCGTCAAACCCACCTGATAAGGATCCCACACTGGGCAGCAATAATCCAAAAATGGACGCACAAGCGTAGTGTATGTAGTTTCTATTGTAGTTCTGTTGCATGTTTTAAGGGTTCTGCCAATAAAACGCAGTTTCTGGTTCGCCTTTCCCACGACATTATCCACGTGTTCTTTCCAGTTTAAGTCTGATATAATAGTACTAGCTGAAAAACCCAGCGTTGCTTGGGTTAGAATATATGGCATGAGAGACAGCTTGAGTATTATTCTAAATATTCATTTGTTAGCCTATCTGCATTTTCATCTTTGTCTCTGTTGATCGTCGGTAAAGTGTGACTGAGGAAAACGCGCCGAGAAGTTAAAAAATTATATATTTGATAATATGCGTCGTTATTCTCAATTTTGTTACACATTGCAACAGTAGCGCCGAAAGCGGCTGCCAAATTACATTTCTGAAAACGATATTGTATAAGTGCGAATATTGATATGTAACAGTTTTCACAAATATCTTCTTGAATAGGAATTTGGAATGAATTGTAATACTGTGCGACTCATGAAACTGTACAAAGAGTTTCGTGTGAAAGTGCTGGTCATAATGAGATGTGACAACAAAGGATGTATCTGATTCGGTAAAATTTTACTTTCTATCCTGGCGGTCTCGTGTTTCTATGTTGGCAACATCAATTACACGATATGAAATCGTTGCAAAGATGACCAAACCACATAGAGTGTAGATAAATACTGCTGTTCCTGCTGTATGCTTGATTTCACGCCAAAATATTTGCGTGTCACGCGATTGGCTTATGACGATGTCACATGATTCTCGTTATTCAACATCTGTTGCCAACATTATCACAGAAGGCCGCCGGGATATGAGTAGGACTACGTCGCATAGTTTTTCTTGACCCAGCTGTAAAAACGATAACACCTTTCACAGCAGAGACTGTCGCGGCTGTATGTATCAGAGATCACTGATTAGCACACACCAGTGAGCTTAATGGCACAGGCATATCAATATCTATGGCCTAAGAGACATTCATTTATTTATGTCTGTGTTTCCACCACGCTTCCAAGTCAGTGATCAATGTTCCACGAGTATTTTTATCTTTGAGTCTATCTGGATTTTTATCTTTGTTTTGTGTCTCTGTTCATAGTCGGTAATGTGTGGTTGACGGAAACATTTGATCTATTAAAAAAAATAAAAAAAATCGCGCATTTGATATTCCTCGTCGTTATTAAAGTCTGAAAGGACCGCATTGTCTGGCGATTGGAAGAATAAACAGATTTTGACTCGTTCCGTAACGTTCGTAAGTCACAGAGTATATAGCTTTTCCTAAGAGTATTTATTGCATATTTTGCGAATTTTTGCTCGTCACACTCACCCACTGCCACGCACCACGACCAAACTCCCTTACTAACATCATTAGACCAAGGGCTATCTACCACCACAACCACGAGTGGGTGGCAGTATGTGGTATTGGAGAAAAGTCTGTTAACACGTACACACACAAGCCTTTTATATATAGATATAGATTTCCCAGGTATTTAGCGGGGTTTACGGCCTTCACTATCGATTGATTTATCTTGTAAACAAAATTTAACGGATATCTTTTGGTACTCATGTGGACCACCTCACACTTCTCATTATTTAGAGTCAATTGCCAATTTTTACATCATACTAATGTTTAAATCGTTCTGCATTTGGTTTTGATCTTCAGATAACTTTACTAGGCGATAAATGACGTTGTCATCTGCAAACAACCTAAGAGAGCTACTTAGATTTTGAGCTAAATCGTTTATGTAAATAAGGAACAGCAGAGGACCAATAACATTACCCTGTGGAACGCCCGATATGACCTCAGTTTTAGTCGATGCCTTACCATCGATTACTACGAACTGTGCCCTCTCTGACAAGAAATCCCCTATCCAATCGCAAATTTGTAGCGATATACCATAACCAGCCGTTTGTGAAGTACGATGTCTAAAGCTTTCTGCAAATCAAGAAATACGGAATCGATTTGCGAACCTTTGGCGATAGCACCTATCACTTCGCGTGAGCAAACAGCTAGTTGTGTTTCGCATGAACGATATTTTCTAAATCCGTGTTGACCTTGGGTCAATAGATCATTCTGTTCGAGATAATTCATAATATTTGAATACAGGATATGTTCCTAAACCCTGTTGCAAATTGACGTTAATGAAATAGGCCTGTAATTTAGTGGGTTACCACTACTGAATTTCTTGAATATTGGTGTGTCCTGTGTAACTTTGCAGTCTTTTGGTACAGATCCTTCTTTGAGTTAGCCCCAGCGATGAAATGCCGCGGTCTCCTCGCCACGTCTCACCAGGGCACTGTTGCCCTCGGCTGTGACGGAAGGCGGCGGTCTCCTTCCCACTCCGTTTGCGCGGCCCCGACCCGTGGCACGTGACTGCCCCGCGGCCTGCGTGGGCTCAGAGAAGAAGCGTCCGGCGGCGGTCAGCCACGTCCTGACCGCGACGCGATCAATACCGTGATTTCGCACGCGACGTGTTTTCCCCCTACACTCGGCTGTCACGCCGGCGCCCAGGGCAGGGTTGGCGGCGACCCAGTTGAGGAACACGACGAACCGCTGTAGGCGAGACCGGGGAACGATGGACATACTGGCAGGATGGCCCAGTCGAATTATTTCTTACAGTAGGCGCTAGATCGTCTTAGGAATCTATCAGTAGTAGATTTGGAAAAGGCTTTTGACAATGTTGATTGGAATAAACTCTTTCAAGTTCTGAAGCAAGCAGGAGTAAAATATAGGGAGCGTAAGGTTATTTACAACTTGTACAAAAACCAGACAGCGGTTGTCAGAGTTGAAGGGCATGAAATGGATGTAGTGGTTGGGAAGGGAGTAAGACAGGGTTGCAGCCTTTCTCCAATGTTATTCAATTTGTATATTGATTAAGCTATAAAGGGAACCAAGGAGAAATTTGGAGAAGGAATTAAAGTTCAGGGTGAAGAACTGAGTTGGAAGCAACACATTGATGATCTACTAAAACGTTTTAGTTCAGCAACTTATGCTATTAGGGTTATTGCAAATTTTGGCGTCAAACATTTCACTAAATTAGCTTACTATGCCTATTTTCATTCACTGCTTTCATATGGCATCACATTTTGCGGTAATTCATCACTGAGCAAAAAAGTATTCATTGCACAGGAGTGTGTAATTAGAGTAATTTGTGGAGTCGACCCAAGATCATCCTGCAAACACTTATTTAAGTATCTAGGGATCTTCACAGTAGCTTTACAATATATATATTCACTAATGAAATTTGTCGTTAATAACACAACCCAATTCAAAAGTAATAGCAGTGTGCATAGCTGCAACACTATGAGAAAGGAGGTATCCCTTATTCAAGGTTAAATCTAACCTTGGCTCAGAAATTATGCTGCCACAAAAGTCTTTGGTCACTCACCAGATAACATGAAATGTCTGACAGTTAGCCGATCACCATTTAAAAACAAATTGAAAGAATTTCTGAATGACAACTCCTTGTACTTTAAGGTGGCCACTGAATGGAAATTTCCTACCTTCAATTTTGGGATTACATATGTTGGCAAATATAAATATCTTTGTTGGGTCCGCAAGGATTATCTTTGGCGACCGGTAGGTGGGGTTTGCTCGGTGTTGCCGTGCGATAGTCTGAGAGTAGTAGCGGAGCGGGACGGTTGCACTGGAGCTCGCGGTGGACACAGCCCGGAGTTCTTCATGATGCTGCTAATTGTTTGGTTATTTACTTTAAATGTTTTTTTTATTTGTTATTTATTTTTTTAATTTAATTTAATTTTATTTTTTTATTTATATTTATTTATTTATTTATTTATTTATTTATTTATTTTTTTTTTTTTTTTTTTTTTTTTTTTTTTTTTTTTTTTGCATTGCGCAAGGTCGCTCTTTTCATTTTATTTTATATCACTTTCCATTCAGTCGAAACCTAAACACAACCTTGATTAATTCGTCGCTTGTCACTGTAAATGTTATAATAACATGGATAGGGCATTAACCAAACGTAATAATAAAAAGGCAGTTCCTTTCACTTTTTGACATTTTGATTTTTTTTAATTAATCCTTTCCTGAGGGTAGGGCTGCATCCCTGTTTTAGAAAGTGCCTTATTGCACGACTTCGCAATAATACGCACATTCTTCATTTTGTATAGTTTATGTTACTCGTGTCGAATTTCCTGATTGATAATTCTCTAATTTTCTTCAATACAGATTTATTCAGTTTGATTGGTTTAATTTTGTTTGTGATTATTCTTAACGCTGTGATTGTAAGTTAATGGCAATTGTAGCAAGTGGGTGACATGAACGATATGAAGTGAAGAATGTGAGTTGGTGTGAAGCGAGTTATCACTTCCCTTGTTACAACAAAATAATATTTCTTGCACGCATTCATTATTTCTGTATGCAGACTGATTGTGTAGTAATACTAAGACAGGGCCAACAAGTACAACACAGTACGACATTGTTTTATTGTTCTCGTAAATTGACTATCAGCCAACCAAATTTTGCATCTTTTTAATCCTTCTAATATTGCAGTCAGATAGCATAAGTTTCGACGTGCCCAAACTCGCCTTACGTAGGTCAGCATTACGTTGCGCACTAATTGTCAAGTTACTCTCCTAGTAGTATTGCAGTCAGATCCATAATTTTAGTAGCCCCATACGATCTTTCATTTTTGTAGACCCCTGTTAGTACTAAAGGCAATACACGCATACACACATATTAAGTAGCCCCGTTACACACACATCATCCAGTCTCGTTGCAAATGGAAAGCAAGGAGAAATTTGGAGAAGGAATTAAAGTTCAGGGTGTAGAATTAAAAACATTGCGTTTTGCTGACGACATAGTAATTATTTCAGAGACAGCAAAGTACCTGGAAGAGCACTTGAACGGAATGGACAGTGTGCTGAAAGGTGCATGTAAGATGAACATTAACAAGGGAAAAACTAAGGTAATTGAGTGCAGTTTAAGAAAATCAGGTGATGCTGAAGGAATTAGATTAGGTAACGAAACAATAAAGGAGGTAGATGAGTTTTGTTACTTGGGCAGTAAAATAACAAATGATGCTCGCAGTACAGAGGATATAAAATGCAGAATGGCAATGGGTAGAAAGGCGTTCTTGAAAAAGATAAATTTGTTAACAGCGAATATTGATTTAAGTGTAAGGAAGTCATTTCTGAAGGAATTTGTGTGGAGTATTGCCTTGTATGGGAGTGAAACATGGACGATAAACAGTTGGACAGGAAAAGAATAGAGACTTTTGAAATGTGGTGCTACAGAAGAATGCTCAAGACTGGGTGGGGGGATTGCATAACTAATGAGGAGCTACTGAACAGAATTGGGGAGGAAAGAAATGTCTGGCATACCTTGACTAAAAGAAGGGATCGATTGGTAGGACACATTCTCAGACATCAAGGAATTGTGAATTTAGCGTTGGAGGGAAGTGTGTGGGGTAAAAACCACAGAGGAAGACCAAGAGATGGAGACAGTAAGCAGATTCAGAGAGATGTAGGTTGCCATTCTTATGTGGAGTTGATAGGGCATTGTGGAGAGCTGCATCAAACCAGTCTCCGGACTGAAGACCACCCTCTCCTGATACAGGGCCAATATTGCAAACGAGGGAATGCTGTAGTCCTTAATTGTTTTTGTGTGTATTTCAGTAAAATTCTACTCGTCGGTTAATGTCTGTTATTTAACTTTGGCTTGCTTTAGGCGCAACGGGGTGAGTACTATAATGAAAGGTCTTAGTTTAAGGTTTATTTCTATATGTCATACAGTCTGAACTGCTTCAGTGAGTTTTCTAAAGAAAGGAATTTATTGTTTGTTTGTTTGTTAAGCTTATGGGACTTAACTACGGGGTCATCAGTCCCTAAACTTACAAACTACTTCTCAACTACCTTATACTAAGGACGGCACACAAATATCCATGCCCGAGGGGGGATTCGAACTCCCGACCGTAGTGACCGTGCAGACCGTGACTGGAGAGCCTCAGTCCCCTCGGCCACCGCGGCCGGCGAATTTATTGTAATGATGGCTATGGGGCAGGTTGGCCCAGAGAGGACGGGGCACGATGGCCAGCCGAGACAACCTGTCTCGACCTATGGGAGCTATACTTCTTGAAAATCGATGAAAGGTTTGTTACTTTTAATGATGACAATGTTGATTAACTTATTAACGTATTTGTCGAAGTTCTGATATTTTTTTATACGTTTCAGAGGTCAAAATATCACCATATCCTCGAAATAAAAAGCGTTTGAAAAAACGCCAACCAGTAAATTTTATTCGAAGTTATAAAAGAATGAAAGGAGAATGATTCGGAAGATACGATGCTAAGAGCAGGTTTAGAAATAAAATAAAAGGAGAGATCTATGAGGACTGTTATCGAAGACTTTGGAATTCCAAGAAAATCTTACTGGAGGTACTGTGCAAGGTACAGGCAGACCTAATGCTAGTGTGCACAGGTAATTGAAACTTAGGAAACAGAAACTGAATTTCAATCCATGCCACTGGAAAGAAATACTGAAGAAAAATTAAATCACAGGCTAGAAAAGCCCTTTTCCAAAAAGAAAGTACGAGCAATAGTAGAATGAAATTAAATAAATAAACTCCTGATAAGATGTTGATGATGATGAGGATGTGGAATAGTCACTGTGCCTTTTCCAAATAACCTGGAGAACAAGGAATTCAGTACACAAACTGCAAGCGTTGGCTCATCAGACATGCGTCAAAAATGAAATCCGTGGACTATTTTATGTTAAAACTGTGCTGATCCTTTAAAGCTGGACAGTGATGAAGGTTGACTGGTTTGTATTATAAGTCCTAGTAAGTTTAACCTTTTTCGTTCTCATAGTCCTCAATGTTAAGCATTTAACTGGATATTTAACTTGATATCATGTACATTAAAGAATGTTTCTCGATAACTGTTAGTTTTATTTTGATTTCCTAAAGTTGTGCTATTTTAACTTACCAAAAGACTACATGGGTCAACATGCCTCATCCTCTGGGCCAATGTACCCCGAAGTACGGGCAGATTGGCCCAATTGACATATGTCCAGTAATTAATTTTTCGTAATACTGTAACTGATATTTTAAATCTGATTAAATGCCATCCAGATTCGTTAAAGACCTCTCTAAAATCTAATATATAAAGCAGTGTGTCCGTATGTTTGTAAGTGTTGCATACAAATCTACAGTTTTGTTCCACGTAAGCTTCAATCCATGAGGACGGTCGCCGTAAGTCTAAGGGTCACATACGATATATAGTTCACGAGATATGACGTCATAAACAATGAGATGCGCGAAAAACTGCTGCATTTTGCGACAATGATGCCCATTTTCTCCTAAACCATTGGACCGATTTCAACCAAATTTGGTACACACATTCCTTACCGTGAGGTAACAATTGTTGCATGATTAAAAATCACATACGGCTCATGGTTCAAAAGATATTACGTCATAACCAATACAAATCGCAAGAAATGCCATATAATGCGGCGAGACATTCGAAATACACTGTATGAGAATGACAGCACTTAGCGACTTGCGACAAACTTTAAACATAATTTCAAACCTTTATTAAACTTTTTCTCGCTGGCAACCATAGTAAAATGATGAAAGGAAAAAAGTTTCTCGCTTACTACTATTCCGCTGTTTATGGAGTAAAACTACGGCTCTCTGTATGACGTAACAATTTATAATTTGAACACTACAAATTGTAGCGACAGGAAATTTTACAGACAGTATACACATATATAGTTGAATGTAGCTTCTAAATTGTATCACGTTTCGACACGTAGTTCATGAGATATGAGCACGTAAACAGTTTCATCAGCAGTTGTTGTCACTTGGCAATGGAGAATTTCCTGAAGACCCCAATACGGGTCTAATTTTATTTCCCTCAAATTTTTGCAGTATGGTAAACTCACTCGACGATCTAATAGATAATGTGTTTCCGGATAAATGCAAAAATTAGAGCTCTCATCGATGGCTATGCGAAAGGGCCGTAGTAGCTCAACGAAACCAGTGTCAAATACATTACTATCCTTATCCAAGAAATGCTTCCCGGCAACTCCGTTACCTTTGCGTCCATTGATTCAGTGATGGATACACAGCAAGCTGTGCATTACCTGACAGAATTTTTAAATGCTCTTGAGCCTCCAGGATTATCACCGCACAAGCTTATTTTTAAAAAAGTATCCCCTATCATATTACTACGTAACATCGACCATCCTACGATGTGCAACGGAACAAGGCTGGTCATTAAGAATCTTATGCCGAACGTAATAGAAGCCACCATCATCACCGGTACTGCCGTAGGTGAAGACGTGTTCATTCCTCGCATTCCGTTGATACCCAGTGATTCAATCATACCCTTCGATTTCAAGCGATTGCAGTTTCCCATTTGCCTTGCAATTGCTATGACTATTAACAAGGCACAGAGCCAATCACTTCGTGTGGCAGGCATTAATTTGGACACGCCATGTTTCTCATACGACCTGTTGTACGTGGCTTGCTCCAGAGTCGGCACGCCAGATAATTTGTTTGTTTACACTTCCGACGGACAAACGAAGAATATTGTGTATCATCAAGCTTTGAGATAAGAGTGTTAATTACATCTTTTCTGACTATACACTTTCATGATGTTTTCGTGAAAACGGTAATTGTTTTTAAGTAAATATGGTGTCTTTTCTTCACCTCTGATTTCTTTAAAATGTACTTAAATTATACTAAATATTAAAAATGCTAAAATTATTTGTTTATGAAACATTTTCATTTATTTATTATTTTCAGAGTCAACTTATTTCTTGACGAAATTGAAGTATACTGAAATGATAAAATTATTTACTTTATAATTTAAAAAGAAATCGAATAATAAGTGGTATCACTAAACCTTTGGTTTGAAATTGGTGTATATCCGGAAAGTCAGAATCGGAAGCCTGGAACCTGATTTTTATAATATGTGCTTTCCATCTACAGCCGCGGTGGAGTAGCCGAGCGGTCTAAATCGTCTCGCTGCGGAGCGCGCGGTTGCTTGCCGTGGAGGTTCGAGTCCTCCCTGGGGCATGTGTGTGTGTGTGTGTTTGTCCTTAGCTTAGTTTACATAGGTTTAAGTAGTTTGTAAGCTACGGACTGATGACCACGTAGTTTGGTCCGATAGATTTACAAACATTTGAACTTTTTTTTTTTCACCTACACCTACTGCAGTTTTACGTGGAGCCTGGCAGATATTTAACATCCCGGGCAACGCCGAGTTTTCAGCTAGTTTGACAATAATTTCATAAATTTAAATATGTAAAATAAATTAATACTCAGAAAAATTAAAAAAAAAATAGTCAGTGTGCCCCAGTCTCCCCTACTCGCCGCGATGGCACCAGCGCTGTCCTCTCTGCTCAGCTATTGGTGTTGTTGTTGTTGTGGTTGGTTTTTAGGGCTAGGTCATCGGTTCCCTGTCTTCTCAGCATCTTTAGCTGATTTCTGCAGGGTGATGCCAGGGATTTTTAAAAGGTAGACTAGCACGAGGGAAGGAGGCGTACTGAACGAAAAGAAGTCTACTAATGTCAAACGTTCGATTTAATTTGAGGAAGAAATATATGAGAGTGTACGTTTGTAATACAGCATTTTATTGTAGTCAGCAATGGACTGTGGCCAAATCGAAAAAGAAGAGAATGCAGGGCAAATTGGTGCTGCGTAAATACGCGGAATGTTGAGAATGAAGAGAGAAATACCAGCAAAACATTTTCAAAAAGAAGTGGCATGATTGCAGTGCACGTAATAAGACATCAATGAACAAATTATATGGTCTTTGATGGACTCGTAAAGAAATTATTGAGGAAGACAGAGACTAGTGTATACACTGAGATAAGAAAAGTATTGAGATAACCATTTTCTTTGTACTCCTTCGGTATATTTCTCTGTGAACGGTAGATTCGGGGTTCGGGAGGTGGGCCGTGGGTGGCTAGGATGTGGACAAGGTCTGCAACTGAAAGAAGCGATTAGTTCAGAGATACCTTTATTACAGAATACTCTTGTGTCACGTGCTTGTGGTACAAATCGGTTCTGCAATTACCTACTTCAGTCAGTCCATAGTAGTCTTCTTGCTTGTGCTGAATAGCTGTAGACGGATTTTTAGACTGCTATACTGCTCCGGTACTGACGGCTGTACTCACTAGGCTAGTCGTAGGCGTCCGCTATGCACTACGTTTACATGTAACACATTTTCCGGAAGTCGAAAACCGATTTTTGTAATCCGTTTTTCGCTGTGATGTTTACACTGCATAGCCTGGATTGGACGTCCTACTCCAGTTAACATGGCGGCTGAAAAACAGCTGATTCAGTTCCTGATTTACGCAGCACAATCGCTATTTTTCTTTATTTAAATACACAGATTTATGATGACTCTACTATTTATACTTCTATTTTACTTTAGAAAATATCACTATTTACATATGTGCCTAAAATTCTTAACATGAAAACACAGTCTGACAAGCCAAGAACGCTTCAAACACGGTTGCGTTTACATGGGCACGAAAATCGATTGTGGAACTGGAAAAACCGCTATAGGGAAGCGGATTTCCAGAATCGATTTTTTTTGGAGTGTTTACATGACCATCCAAAATTCTTCTGATTGGTCAGCCGGCGAAGCAAGGCAGAGAGGTACGATGACATCGGGTTCTCCCCCGTGGATGAAGTGTTGTGGAGTGACTTCGCCGGCCGCGGTGGCCGAGGGGACTCAGTCGCTCCAGTCACGGTCTGCACGGCCACTACGGTCGGAAGTTCGAATCCCCCTCGGGCATGGATATTTGTGCCGTCCTTAGGATTAGCTAGTTCATTAGTAGTTTGTAAGCTTAGGGACTGATGACCCCGTAGTTAAGTCCCATAAGCTGTACAAACATTTGAACATTTTTTTTGGAGTGACTTCCCGCTCGTCGTCTACTTGCGCGGGCCGCCGGTGTTGTGGCAAATGGCGACGCCACAGAATACACAACATCTTGATGGGCCTCCTTTTGCCTGGTGAACTGTTTTGAACACATCGTGGTTTGGACTCAATAACTACTTGAAACTGCAGTCATTGATATTGAGCCATACTGCCAGTATAATCGTGCACATTTCCGATAGAGTTGCCAGTCCAGGTTTTTTTCTGCTATAACTGAACTATTATGTTCCATAAATGTTCCATGGGACTCATATCAGGTGATCTGGGGTGGCCATACCATTCGCTGAAATTGTCCAGAGACCTCTTCTAGCAGTCGCGGACAACTGTGGCCCATTGAGATGGAGCATTGTCACCCATAAAAAATTCCTTCGTATTTTGGGAACAGGTTGTCCACAACTCGCCAGACAAACGTTTCCAATAGAGGGGAGTTAATTTAAACTGAAGGACCCACTGCATTCCTTGTAAAGACACGAGGAGCCACCACCAAGTTGTACAACGTATTGTTGGGAACTTAGGTCCATGCATTCGTGGGGTCTGCGCCACGCACCAATTCTGCCATTAGCTTTTACCAACAGAAATCGAGATTAAGCCACAGTTTTCCAGAGGTCTAGGATCAAACCGATATCATAACAAGCTCAGCAAAGGCGCTGGGAAGTTTTAACAAATGCACTGAAATGGGCGCGTGGTCTAAGGATTCATACTACTGTAACATTATATTTTAAAATCTTATCTTTTTGATTGATGGAGGGAGACGAATTAAAATAAAAAACATCTGTTTTATCTTTAACGTACTACACGCAAGTGCAAGTTATTAAAAATCAGTATGCTGTTCATTTACTACCAGACTGAAAATACGATCTTAAATAATCGAAGTACCTGTTTGAACAAATATTATTTATATCTATGCGTACTAAAAAAGAAATAATGTCTCCAACAAATTATTATATTTCCTACATAGTGGCACTGCATTTATCATGAAACGTAATACATGTAGCAGCGCAAATTTAATTAAATGCTGTTGAAAAGAAAAAAAAAGCAGGCAGTGCACCATAATTTAGAGGTCGGTAGTTTTTGGCGTTTGCGGAAGAACTGCTGCAGTTTAATAAAACGTAGCCTACGGTCACCTCAAAAACATAAATCTGATAAAATTAAACAAATCGCAGATCTCAGGGAAGTGATAAATCATGAATAGTTGTTTCTCTTTTGTATTCTACGAACGGACTCGCTTTTAGCAACGTACACATCTCCGATAATTGCATCAGTTCCGCGCCAAGATGGTGGTCGGCGTATTGCTGAAATAGAACATCACATTATTACAATTTTTTGCAGAATTTTGAAAAGAAGGTTGTTTATATCATTTCAACACATCGAAATTCTGAACTAAATAATTATTGCAAACTCATATTTTACAGACACTTACTTTTACATACACGACAGAATGTTCCCTACGTGAAAATCTATTAAAATTAACTTATACGTCTTATCATAACGAGGTCCTAAAAGAGACAGATCTCTTTCTCTACGCGCTCCTAGGGCTAGCTGAAGACTTCATTTTTTGTTGTCTCTGCTTTCTGGTTAGTTAAAATAGTTCTTTGTCGGCGTTGTCAAATTAGTTAAATAGCAATATCATCTGTATTTAATCTGTCATAGTTCGTGTTAAATTCAATAAATTCTCACTTAAATCATTTCTTATTCCACGTAATTTTATACTTCGTACTGGGCGGCCGTTCCCGCCGGATGTTCGACTCCCCCCACGGTCGTGTGTGTGTGTGTGTGTGTGTGTGTGTGTGTGTGTGTGTGTGTGTGTGTGTGTGTTGTCCTTAGTGTACGTTCAAGTAGTTCATAAGTCTAGGGACTGATGACCATAGCAGTTTGGTTCAATAAGTGTAAAAACACACTTTGCATTCGATATGTTGCTTCCTTCCGTAGCCCATTAAAGCCAAATTGCGCCTCAATGTCGTATTGCATACGTTCTTAGTAGATCTCACACTGGTTTCTCGCAGTTAATTCAGTGAAAACTCTTCACAAAGTCACTGCTCTTGATACTGAAGTTCAAGATATCGGCCAGTGTGTTGTCTGCAGTTACTGGTAATACATGAAATTTGGTTTCACTTATACTTTCTTGAAACTGTGGATCACGGAATATTGGATACGCTAACGGTTTTCAAAGTGAAAAGTCCCTTGGGGCCAGCTCCAGCTGCCATTCCGAGGTGACACGTCACCAAACCGAAACAAAACAAACCACTCCAAGGGGACAACGAAGAGAGAAGGATCGTTGCAAAGGGGACGGAGTGAAGGCAAACACCCAAGCCCACCCAGATAATCCCCACACCTGCAATGACGACGGCAATCATCAAAGGAAAAACACAATTCCAAAGTCTCTTGATTACCGTCGTGCAGCCATAATCACGCCGGATATCTTTACAGATCAATTACTGAACTACTATGGACGTCTCATCCAATTCACCGCCCTGTAATACCTCGTGTAAGCTATAGTACTACCATTTGTGACCTTGAATATCGCTATCCCATCAGGATGCAATTTCGGCCAATGGCCATTAAAATTGCAACACCACGAAGATGACATGCTACAGACGCGAAATTTAACCGACAGGAAGAAGATGCTGTGATATGTAAATGATTAGCTTTTCAGAGCATTCACACAAGGTTGGTGCCGGTGGCGACACCTAGAACGTGCTGCCGGCCGCGGTGGCCGAGGAGACTGAGGCGCTTCAGTTACGGTCTGCACGGCCACTACGGTCGGGGGTTCGAATCCCCCCTCGGGCATGGATATTTGTGCCGTCCTTAGTATTAGTTAGTTCATAAGTAGTTTGTAAGTTTAGGGACTGATGACCCCGTAGTTAAGTCCCATAGACTTTACAAACATTAGCACATTATTAGAACAACGTGCTGACTTGAGGAAAGTTTACAACACAAACAGCAGTTGACCGGCGTTGCCTCGTGAAATGTTGTTGTGATGCCTCGTGTAAGGAGGAGAAATGCGTACCTTCACGTTTCCGACTTTCATAAAGGTCGGATTGTAGCCTATCGCGATCACGTTGGTCGTGATCCAATGACTGTTATCAGAAAATGGAATCGGTGGGTTCAGGAGGGCAATATGGAACGCCGTGCTGGATCCCAACGGCCTCATATCATTATCAGTCGAGATGACAGGCATCTTATCCGCATGGTTGTAACAGATCGTGCTGCCACGTCTCGATCCCTGAGTCAACAGATAGGGACGTTTGCAAGACAACAACCATCTGCACGAGCAGTTCGATGACGTTTCCAGCAGCATGGACTATCAGCTCGGAGACCATGGTTGCGGTTACCCTTGACGCTGCATCACAGACAGGAGCGCCTGCGATGGTGTACGCAACAACGAACCTGGGTGCATGAATGGCAAAACGTCATTTTTCGGATAAACCCAGGTTCTGTTTACACCATCATGATGATCGCATCCGTGTTTGACGACATCGAGGTGAACGCACATTGAAAGCGTGTATTCGTCATCGCCATACTGGCGTATCACCCGGCCTGATGGTATGGGGTGCCATTGGTTACACGTCTCGGGCACCGCTTGTTCCCATCGACGGCACTTTGAACAGTGGCCGTTACATTTCAGTTGTTTTACGACCCGTGGCTCTACCCTTCATTCGATCCCTGTGAAAACCTTCATTTCAGTAGTATAATGCACGACCGCATGTTGCAAGTCCTGTACGGGCTTTTCTGGATACGGAAAATGTTCGACTGCTGCCCTGGACTACACATTCTACAGATCTCTCACCAACTGAAAACGTTTGGTCAATGGTGGGCGAGCAACTGGCTCGTCACATTACGCCTGTCACTACTCTTGATGAACTGTGCTTTCGCGTTGAAGCTACATGGGCATCTGTACCTGTACACGCCATCCAAGGTGTGTTTGCCTCGATGCCCAGGCGTATCCATGCACCCAAATTGCGTGAAAATGTAATCACATGTCAGTTCTAGTATAATATATTTGTCCAGTGAATACCCGTTTATCATCTGCATTTTTTCTTGGTGTATCAATTTTAATGGCCAGTTGTGAGATCAGAAGAATAGTACAGGAGAAGAATTTGTAGCGTCAGACTAGTCACTAGACTGATTACGCCAACAATAAAAAGGTTTGTAAAGCAGATTACACAATGAATTTTTTTGGAGATAGCGAGAGGTACTGCAGGAGATTCAGAAAAGAGGCAGCGTTTAGCGACCACAATAGCAACAGCGAACAAATCAAGAACGCGGAGACCGCCATCCGTCATGGATCCTGACAGTCGGTGCTTCCTGCAATCCATTAAGAAGAAGGACCCCAGTAATGTCAGCTGAAATATTCTGACATCGCGTAAACGTGAGGAGTGTGCGTAAAAGGGGGAAGTATGCACCACTGACAATTACGAAGGAGGAACTGGTTATCTTTTGCCACGTAAGTAGGGTTCCCGTACGCCATGGATTTCACGGACAGTCCGCGATTTTAGGGTAAATGAAATCGTCCGGACCGAAAAGGCGAATGTCCGCGATATTTGCTGGATTTCAAGTCAACTTCCGGAAATGGAAAAATTGCTGTCAAAGAAGCACCAATGTGTTATCTCTTTGTCTTCACACTATATAAAATCCAAAGAAAACAGTTCAGCATACGAGATATCGAAACAGTGGGCAGTCAGTGATCTTTGATGGATACAGTACACTCTCTCTGATTTGCGAGATTGCGAATTGTCGATACCCGATCAGTCATCTCTGCCAATGAAAAGTGTTATCCTCTTTGACTAGCTTGTTGAATGTTAGCATGGTTTGTTGTGATTGCGATTTACTTGTGTTATATCCTATTAAATAGTTGTTATTATTTGCCTGGCGGTTTAATAATGTCGTCTACATGAAAGGTTAAATTCAGGGAGCAATATACTGACCAGTTTCCAAGTATAAAGTGAAGAAGAAATGAATATGAAGCTTCCTGCAAAATTTGCGCGTGAGTAACATTACGTTTATATACAGACCCACTTAAATCGTCTATAAATTGTTACCAACTTTATCAAAATACAGACAGATGGGAATAAAGTAGCTGCAGCAGAAGCTACATTTGCATTTCTCTGTGTCAAGCACCATCATTCATACAACTGCAGTTCTTGAACTTCAAAATTTATATCTCTGGTTCTTAGTGACTCGAAACAGTAAACGTTTTCAGCGCCAAAACTAAAACAGAAGCCATCGTGTACTGAATAATTTAATTCATATTCTTACTTTTGGTAATAAATGCTTTCTTAATGAAGCAGTCCGTCCTGTACTCTGAGATCATTATTTGAATGCATATTTCCCTTACCTTAGGAGCATAAGGACTTCTTATTCCTCATATTTCCATTTCCTTCAATCGATTACGTTGACCGTAAGTTGTGTCCTGGTTTTGAATTCCGACATTGTGGCAACCCTACGCGTAAGTATGCTTAAAATTTGAGAATTTTAGAGAAGGCAGTTGCTACTGCAAGAACTATATACGTGTAGATACGAGAATCACATCTCTCTTACTGTTTGTATCTCATATGACAAATAGGAATATTACATAATACCAAAGGAGTAATCGATTCTACTACAAAGTTCGACACAAAGAGCCATGGCGAAGTGACAGTTTCTAATAGAATGTGAGAATTTGGGGCATCTTTCAATCGTGCGTTCATCGTACGGATTAGTTCGAAAATGACTCTTCAAGAGCTCAAATCTCCCGTTCGATTTATCTCACCACTACGAGTTTCAGTGTTTTGGATAGCCCTCAGCATTGTGATCATTTTTATCCCTCTCAGTATCGAGTACAAACGGTAGCCGTCCTATGGCAGACTGTTAAAATTTGATCATTACACTGTCTGAAACCCAGGCAAATTCAAGAAATCGGTTGGTTTTTGTAGATTAGGTGTCGTCTAGCGTGAGCTTTATACGACTTATAAATCCACCATTTGTTCATTGGACGTTCCCGAACAAACCACTGTTTCTGGGTACCAAATTTACGGATAGTGGGGATGAGCATTTCTATACTTTCTATTGAGTGCAAAGTGACTAAATTTTTACCATATATTTCTTCATCCTACCGATATCAAAAGATTCAAAGGTAGAATACTAATGCACAAAATCACAAAAAATGTTTTAGTCACAAAATGTTATGGTCTTCATATAATATGTAGAAGGTTTTGATAACAGTTTCTTGTTCATTGTCTAAATAACTATAACCATAACAAATAACTCACTGGAAGAGACACTGTTTTACTTTCGTCACAGTTACTGTGCAACATTAGATTAAGTAAAAAATTGTATGGTAACACAAAATATATTAAAAAGTTTACGGAAGTAAAATTCATTGCTTAGTCTTCGCGTATGTTTGATTTTAGCGCATACACAGCACCGGATGAAACTCACAGGACATATCGAAATTTTATTTAAAATTGAGAGCAATACAATATCTTATGGCGCTCTCTATATGTTGGTTTTGTAGTGGTCACATTTTTTCTCTATGCGCATTGGACTACCGTTATGAAATAATTATCACTCCATTTCAAGAAACATGTTGAATGAAAGAAATTAATGTTGGACTTCCTACAGTCTGACATTATCTCTCGGTAAATAACAGAATTTATTTTTAATATTCGTCATGCTCTGTCTAAAAATGTGATGAAACATATAAAGAAATTGTCACATTATTAGTGATTAAGGAAATTTTACTTATAGAAGCAGCACACCCAGTGTAACAAAGGAAAGAAGGGAAACAGATGATAAATGCTAATGTTGAGGCACAAAATGGCTGGTTTGTTCTTGTTTAAAAAAATTCTGACGCCTTACACCCCATTCCTCCGTCCTCTGCACGAGCACATTCGTCCTTTCTTTGTGTCTAAAGAGAATAGTAAAATATGAGTGTGGAAGAGGGAGGAGACTTCCGATGAGAGAAAGATCGAGGAGAGAGTCTTGGTTAGAGAGATAAACCTTTAAAAATTTAAATGAATGGAAATAGTAGATTTCACAGTGAAATAGGGAAGAATCAGTGAAATAAAAAACAGATATGTTGAAACCATACTTGAACTTCCCACAGACTGGCCATCTTTTCCCATCCCCTATACCCATGCTTTGACATTTCCGTCTAGGGGTTACAAGCACCTGCAACTTTTCCAGAAGTATACGTGTAAAGAGAAGACAATGATTATTGAAGAGAAAGACAGCGGAATGTGGAAAAAAATTGAAATTTAAGAGAAAATGGGACAAAGACAATAGCACAGAGACAGTGAATATTTGAGACAAGGAGAAAATGGCAAGGAGGATTGAGAGAAACGCCCACGGTGGAGTAGCGGTGCGGTCTAAGGCGTCTTGCTGCGGAACGCGCGGTGGCTCGCCGTCGGAGGTTCGAGTCCTTCCTGGCTCGTGGCTGTGTGTGTGTGTGTTGTCTTTAGGTTAGTTCAATTACCGTAAGCAGTTTGTAAGTCTAGGTACTAATGACCAAAGCAGTTTTTCCAATAGATTAACAAACATATGCAGATTTAGAGAGAAAAAATAGACATGGTCAGTGGGGTAGAAGGTGCCAACGAAAGACGAAGGAGTCAATGGTAGAAAGGCAGATGTAGACAGTAACGTGAGAGGCAGATTATGTGTATCAAACCTTCAATGCAAGGAGTGAATGGGCAAAATATTTTAACATGTTCGTGATTAAAAGTTCGCGAATGTGTTCACATGCCAAAAATGGTCTGATATTTGTAAACCTATTGGAACAAACTGCTATGTTCATCAGTCCCTAGACTTATAAACTAACTTAAACCAAGGACAACACACACACACGCGCCCGACGGAGGACTCTAATCTTCAGCGGGAGCGACCGCCCAGTCCGTAGCACGACGCCTTAGACCACGCGGCCAATCCGAGCGGCTTCACATTCCAAAGTGTTTGGTGGGGAAGATGGAACGGCCGCGCTGGAGTAGCCGCGTGGTCTGAGGCATTATGGTATGGACTGGGCGGTCGCTCCCGCTTAAGATTCGAGTCCTCCCTCGGGCATATATACAGGGTGTTACAAAAAGGTACGGCTAAACTTTCAGGAAACGTTCCACACAGATAAAGAAAGAAAATATGTTATGTTGACATGTGCCCGGAAACGCTTAATTTCCATGTTAGAGCTCATTTTATTATTTCTGTTTAAATATAAATTGAAATAATTAGTAGAGCCAATAGTCAAAATACCCAATTGTTTCGTTAGTATGTACTGTACTTCCTCGATTCACGTCATCAACACAGAGACTCTTCATGCTCGTATTGTAGACGGCTGTGATACAATACGCCATTCTCCAGGGCTGCATCAGCGCATCAGGGATTCCATGCGACGGAGGGTGGATGCATGTATCGTCGCTAATGGAGGACATTTTGAACATTTCCTGTAACAAAGTGTTTGAAGTCACGCTGGTACGTTCTGTTGCTGTGTGTTTCCATTCCATGATTAATGTGATTTGAAGAGAAGTAATAAAATGAGCACTAACATGGAAATTAAGTTTTTCCGGACACATGTCCAAAAAAATAAGTTCAAATGTTTGTAGAGCTTATGGGACTTAACTACGGGGTCATCAGTCCCTAAACTTACAAACTACTTATGAACTAGCTAACACTGAGGACGGCACAAATATTCATGCCCGAGGGAGGATTCGAACCCCTGACCGTAGAGGCCGTACAGATCGTGACTGGCGCGCCGAAGAATGCTCGGCCACAGCGGCCGGCGCACATGTCCACATAACATATTTTCTTTCTTTGTGAGTGAGGAATGTTTCTTGAAAGTTTGGCCGTACCTTTTTGTAACACCCTATATATATATATATATATATATATATATATATATATATATATATATATATATATATATGTGTGTGTGTGTGTGTGTGTGTGTGTGTGTGTGTGTGTGTGTGGGTGGGTGGGTGGGTGGGTGTGTTGACCTTCGTTTGAACAGTTTGTAAGTCTAGGAACTGATGACCATAGCAGTTTGGTCCAGTATGTTTATAACGTTTGGACATTATGAAAACTAAGGCAGATCGTTCCCAATGTTTTTTTGTCACAGTCTTTTAATCAGAAACATATTGGTCACGTTTCAGCTGGCTGTACTAGTTTTGGTTTACAAGCCTGAACAAGGAATTTCGATGAAACTCTAGGTCCAGACTCTTAGGAAGGTGACACACAATAGGTTTGACGAATATTATTTTCCGACTAAGAAACTAAAAATGTGGTATTCACATTATGACTTCAGAAAGTCAGTGAAAATGTTATCGATTTGTTGGCAATTACAGATATAAATGGAGCAGTTAAACACTTCGAAAAACAAAAAAAATGTATCCATACAACGTTTGACTAACAGTTATTTGAATCGAAAACTAAACTTCCACCCAACATGTATTGCCATATAAAGCACATGAAAAGTAATTATGTGCAGTGGTTATCGCAGCTGTCTTGTCCAGATGGTATTACATAAATGACACTATAATTGTTGCATAGTTTTTCTCACACGCGTAAGTAAGTCATTACATAATGGCGACATTTACCATTGGATTAAACTGAAAAACTATTAATGGAGAATATGTGAACTCACTAGGACCTAGGTGACAATGTATTGGAATATGAATAGGTCATACCGGTATAAGCTAGACAAAAATTTATTACGGTGCCTTCCAGTAAGAAGATACTCCATCGGCATTGTAGTGAAAGATGATCAGCCTACAGGCTACATGAGTCAATATCCTGGTTAAACGTGCAGGTCTGAAAGCAACTTTTAACTAACAGTGAACGTAAATCCTTTTGCTGCTGCTAAGTAGTGAAATAACAGGTCGCAAACAACGAGGTTGAAGACGGCTCAGCATAGGAATCGGTTGTCATCTTTTCAAAGTACTGGTCTCTCTCTCAGATGTTATGATCAACAGAAACTTAATAAATCCACATCGTGGTGCCTGGACCAATAACAAAAGTTCAGAGCCCAAACACTGTTATACGTTGCATGGAAAGTTGTGTAAATTGTATCTGTTTTTCGTTTTCTAATGAAAATGAAATAATATGTAGAAGGTTTTGATAACAGTTTCTTGTTCATTGTGTAATCTGTCGCATTACCTGTTTACTATGTAGGTACTTTATTTAAGACAAGTAAGTTTCTTCCGCCGGTCGCGGTGGCCGAGGGGACTGAGGCGCTTCAGTCACGGTCTGCACGGCCACTACGGTCGGGGGTTCGAATTCCCCCTCGGGCATGGATATTTGTGCCGTCCTTAATTGTAGGTAGTTCATAAGTAGTTTGTAAGTTTAGGGACTGATGACCCCGTAGTTAAGTCCCGTAAGCTATACAAACATTTGAACATTTTTTAAGTTTCTTTCCATTAGCTCTTTCATTCTTTTCCGCGACGTTATGAAAGAAAAGAAAATAGTGGTATGTTTGTTTTAATGGCAACAGTATCTGACAAAGGCATATTAAAACTTCGTTGTTGTTTTTTTTCTGTAGTGTTTTTCTGTCGTCAACGTTACTGGGCTTTTACTATATGTTATCAGAAACTATATTCTGAAATTAAAGCCTTCGTTCGCAACATAGAGACCTCTTTTTCCTCGTGGCGGTTTTGCTTCTTCTGTCCTATTTGCTTGGTCTGTCCTGCGTATTTATGCTTTGAAGGGGGCAGCCTCACTTCGTCTACCAAGTGCAACCAAATCTTGATGTTAAATTCATTGCAAACAAGCTTCGCCGGGCAAAATAATAAAGGAGGCAGCAAATAAACAGGTCACGTTGGCCGCTACTCCCTCGTTTACCTCGCGGAAAACATTTTTAGGCGACCGAGTAGCTAATTAAAAGAAGTCCCACAGAGGGGGCAAAAGGGAACACACGTCACTCCTACGAAGTTCGCTGCAATCCTTGCAATGCTGAAGGTATGCTCTGGCAAACCCATTTCGCTGCCAATAAATGAGGCTGGTTTGTATGTCTGTAAGCCTTTCAACTCACCCACCGTCAACCACAACGTCATCGAGGAAAAGTCGTTTATTGTAGGGAGCATGTTGGATGGCGTCAGCATAATTGCTTGAAAGTGGCTGATGTACTCAGAGGAATTCTGCCGTCAGTATGGAGAGAGAGGAGAACACATTACACACGACAAAACGTGAACGTCATCCGTACGGCCTACCTAGGCGTTATGGGCAGCGTACTTGGGACGGTGTAGAGCTATGCATTGACTGGTCTACAGCGTCATGCTACGCACCGGGCGATCGCTCCCACCGGATGTCCAGGTCCTTCCTCGTGTGTGTGTGTGTGTGTGTGTGTGTGTGTGTGTGTGTTGTCCTTAGGGTAAGTTTAAGTAGTTTGTAAATAGCAGTTTGGTCTAATAGAGTTACAAACCTTTGAACATTTGATGTAACGACAGACGTGTTTCTGAGTGAAGTCCTCC
This sequence comes from Locusta migratoria, assembly GCA_026315105.1. Taxonomy (NCBI): domain Eukaryota; kingdom Metazoa; phylum Arthropoda; class Insecta; order Orthoptera; family Acrididae; genus Locusta; species Locusta migratoria. The sequence continues at coordinate 270,716,300 of CM048744.1, read as the reverse complement.
ACCCCGAACTGTGCTAGAACAGAAAAAAAACCTTGAGACACGATTGGCACGATATCCCCGAAGACTCTTCGACAGTCTAATAGCCACCATGAACGTGTAGCAATATTCGAGGAGAGCACATTCGTTACCGACAGTGCGATATCGAATTTATTTTGTGGGTCTGATCTATATTAAACGTAATCGTTATTTACGTCTATTCTCCTTAAGTTTCTCTTTACTAGCAACTTTCAAGCAGCATATTTATTTTATTTCCGCGTCAGTTTACCACTGGTTCTTAATTTTTATTCAAAATTCAAATGTTTGTTTGTAAATATTTCGGACCAAACTGCGTGGCCATCAGTCCGTAGCTTACAAACTACTTAAAGTAAGTGGCCGAGGTAACTGAGGCGCTTCAGTCACGGTCAGCACGGCTACTACGGTCGGGGGTTCGAATCCCCCCTAGGGCATGGATATTTGTGCCGTCTTTAGTCTTAGCTAGTTCATAAGTAGTTTGTAAGCTTAGGGACTGATGACCCCCTAGTTAAGTCCCAAAAGTTGTACAAACATTTGAACATTTGAACTTAAACTAAGGTAAACTAACCTAAGGACAACACACACACCCATGCCCCAGGGAGGACTCTAACCTCCGACGGCGAGCATCCATGCTCTCCACAGCGAGGCGCCTTAGACCGCTCGGCTACTCCACCGCGGCTATTTTTCATTATTAAACATTTAACGTAAGCGCTTAATTTGATTCCTTGAAACTTGTAGACTCTTCGTAGTAGATAGGAGATGTTTTGTAATCTCCACTTTCGTATTTTATTTTATTTTATTTATTTTTTATGTTTTTATTTTTATTATTTTCTGATAATATAGTCACGAATTCAACAGTACTTTAACTATTTATTGTGCCTTTGTGGTACTTTTCTTGATATTTTAGTAAGTATACACAAACATAGTCATACAAACGTCGTTATTTAGCTGCCCCTATTGATATTCTATGTAACCATGCATTACGTCACTATGTTTCAAATATACTGGACTATGCAGCCATTCAGTTCGGTATTAATGCTTTATTTATTTTAGTTTTACCTAGGTATAAGCATTAATTTTTCATCTTTGTTGCACTCGGTCACTGGGCACGACATTTTCATAGTTACCTACTTGTTAAACGGTGGTAGATAAATTATTTAAAGGACTGATTTTTTGTGAGTGGATTATATCGCCTGTTCACAATGTTCAGAATCAATAAAAGTTGAGCTTACTGGAAATTATCACTACAATTTTGAATCCCACATTTCTGTTTCATATTTGTCCCTTATGGTGAAAATCGGCCGCTCATTAAAGGGACATCTACGTCATTTCGATACGAAACGTTTTATTCCACCACAAGTGATATTTCAATAAACAGAAACAAAGTAATAAGATATCAACACGAAAGGAGGGAAATTATACTTAATTCAATGATGACAGAGTATCAATACATATTCAATAAACGGCGACAAAACCCAGTGCTTGTAGTCTAAATACGGATAATTCTCTAAACATGGTAGTCCTTATATTAATTGTCACAGTGAAGATTCGGAACTTTGGTAAAGTGGTTAAAATAAAGTGAAAGACAATGAGTACACCTCACTAACCTCGTGTTTTTTACATTCACAATAACTTTCGCATTCAAGGAGTTCAATAACAAAATCCACACTAACAGCTTTCTCATATTATCATGTGGGTACGTCAGTGTCATAACCAGCATTTCGCCAAGCTTATTGTAACATAGCCTTATACTTCGGTAAAACTTAGCTGTTCTACATCTACATCTACATGGGAAACTCCGCAAATCACATTTAAGTGCCTGGAAGAGGGTTCTTCGAACCACCATTATACTATTTCATCTCCCATTCCATTCTCGAATAGCGCACGGGAAGAATGAACACCTGAATCTCTCCGTTCGGGCTCTGATTTCTCGTATTTTATTCTGATGATCATTTCTACCTATGTAAGTGGGAGTCAACAATATATTTTCGCATTCGGAGGAGAATATTGGCGATTGGAGTTTCGTAAGTAGCCCACGCCGCAGCGATAAGCGCCGTTGTTGTAATAATTCCCATCCCAGATCCTACATCATTTCTGTAACGCTGTCTCCCCTGTATCGTGACAATACGAAACGAGCTGCCCTTCTTTGGACTCTTTCGATGTCCTCCGTCAAACCCACCTGATACGGATCCCACAATGGGCAGCAATACTCCATAAAAGGACGGACAAGCGTAGTGTATGCAGTTTCTTTTGTAGTTCTGTTGCATCTTTTAAGGATTCTGCCAATAAAATGCAGTCTCTGGTTCGCCTTTCCCACGACATTATCTACGTGTTATTTCCAATTTAAGTCCGAAGTAAGTGTAACTCCTAGGTATTTCGTGGAGTTTACGGTCTTCACATTTGAATGATTTATCATATAAACAAATTTTAACGTATTTCTTTTCGTAATGTGGACGACTTCATAGTTTTCATTTAGAGTCAACTGCCAATTTTTACACCATACTGATATCTTATTCAAGTCGTTCTGCAGTTGGTTTTGATCTTCAGATAATTTTACTAGACGGTAAATGGCGGCGTCATCTGCAAACAACCTAACAGCGCTACTTAGATTTTCCCCTAAATAGTTTATGTAAATAAGGAACACCAGAGGACCAATAACACTACCCTGTGGAACGCCCGATATCACCTCTGTTTTAGTCGATGCCTTACCATCGATTAATCCGAACTGTATCCTCTGAGAGGAAATCCCCTATCCAGTCGCAAATTTGGGGCGATATACCGTAACCACGCAATTTGATTAAAAGCCGTTTGTAAGGTACGGTGTCAAAAGCCTTCTGGAAATCAAGGAATACGGTATCAGTTTGCGAACCCTTGTCGATAGCACTCATCACATCGTGAGAGTAAATAGCTAGTTGTGTTTCGCATGAACGATATTTTCTAAATCCGTGTTGACCTTGGGTCAATAGATCGTTCTGTTCGAGATAATCCATAATATTTGAATACAGGATATGTTCCAAAACGCTGCTGCAAATTGAAGTTAATGAAATAGGCCTGTAGTTTAGTGGGTTACTCCTACTGCCTTTCTTGAATATAGGTGTGACCTGTGCTGTTAATAGTCACCTGTCTAAAGCAATATCTGATTGCAGGTAACAGCTGGTTTTCTATATATTACTTATTACTTGCCCGTTTCTATATATTCACATTTGTCAAATACAACCTCTGAGAATAAATTTCAGCGAATGAAGTTAGAATGTTGGATGGGACAAGACAGGCGCATCATAACGCCCACCAGCGCAGCGCAGCGGCCAGTGTTGACAACCTGTACTGCCCACGCCGTAATTGAGTTGAGCATCGCGTGTGTTTCTTGTTAGACCTGTTGCACGAAGTACTTGTGTTGGACGGAATGGCGTACTCCAATACCACATCGTCGGAAAAATATCAGAGCCTAAACATCAAGCATCAAAACGATGATCATCAACTTTTTCGATACTAAAGGCATCACCCACAAAAAAATTCTACTTGGGAAAAGACCCTGAACGCCGTAAGGTGAAATTTGAATCAGTTTCTAGCAGCATACACGCAGAGCAGGACGCTACTACACACAACAAGGTTCCTTTTTTTTTTTTTTTTTTTTTTTTTTTTTTTTTTTTTTTTTTTTTTTTTTTTTTTTGCGGCAATGTTCGCCCACACGCAGCCATTATCGTCAAACAGTTCCTAGCAACTAGAACATACACCATACACACAGAATCACAATCCTCCAGACTTCTTCCTATTCCCTCGACTCAAACGTGCTTTGAAAGGAAAAGATTTGACGATATTCGTGACATCCAAGGAAACGAGGCTTTTGATCACGATCTTAAAGAAATTCGTACTAAGTTTTCAGAAGCAGAGCTCAGCGGTGCATAGTTATGGGAGTTGACTATTTCGAAGAACATTGAGGTAACTGTAGTTCATAATTCATTTACGTTAATGTTACACGTCTATTCAGCGAGCTGCATTCTCAGAGGCTGCGCATCACTTCGTTTTGTCGCTAAAACCTGTTAAGTGAAATGAAGCAGACGTTATGTGTTGCACACGATTGATTACATTGAAGTTTCAGTGGCGTAGCAAACATAAATGGCGCTCGGGATACGACACTTCATAGCCATCCCACCAGACCCACCCCACCACCAATCAACCGGGGCCCAGGGACGACACTTTACGGTCGTCCTTTAAATTTCGTGGAACACATACAGTAATTTGTATGTCTAATATTTAATCGTAATAGTAGAATAATACGTGCAACAATAGAATGTAGTAATATATTAAGAACAGTCACTACCAAATTATACCTCTACAATATACAGGGTGATAAAAAAGAATGGCGCGAATTTATACGTTTTAAAGTACACGACAATAGAAGCAAAAATGTCCCAGTAAACATGAGCCCAAAAACGAGCCGTTTGCGAGATAATTACTAATGTGTGTTTCCAAGCTACCACTGATGTCTTTGCAAACATGAACCTAGTTAGTACACATTAATTAGAAATTTAGTCTTTACTATTACGTTTGACATCGCATTTAGTTCACATTTCACGTGTGGGTTACCTGTTACAGGAGGTGTTCGAAGTGTCTTCCTTGCATCTCGATTCAATATACTGTGCAATGAATTTAGAATTCTTTCGAAACCCCCTGCATGATGTCGGAATTCTTGAGAAGCATGTACAACTCTCTACTCCAATTCTTCAACCGTGTTAACAGGTGTGCTGTACACTTTGCTTTTGAGGTATAATAATAATTTCGTGCCGCGGTGGAGTAGCCGAGCTGTCTAAAGCGTCTCGCTGCGGAGTGCGCGGTTGCTCCCTGGGGCATGGGTGTGTGTGTTGCCCTCAGGTTAGTTTACCTAGGTTTAAGTAGTTTGTAAGCTACGGACTGATGACCACGCAGTTTGGTCCGATAGAATTACAAACATTTGAAGATTTGAATTATTTCGTGTAGCTCAATGACCTGGTGCAAATCTTTCAATTGGACCCCACTTCGGCGACTTGCGTGTCCCTAGCCTACCCCAGTTATCCAACCGGGGAAAGGGGACCTACAGCTTAACGTGGAATGCGAACCACGTGTCGTTGAGAGGTGAACGATGGGTTAAAGTGCTGACTGAAAAAAAAATTGAGGTGCGACCGCGCTTCGAACCCGCGACCCTTCGGTTTCGGGTCGAGAGCTTTACCCCAAGACAACCGGGCCCGACTGCTTTTGAGGTAACCCCCAGACACAAAAGTCCAAAGGATTTAGATCAGATGATCTTGGAGACTAAGGTACAGTTTCATCTCGGCCTATCCACCTATAGCCCTATCTGCATGTTAGATCCGTCTTACAGCAGCAGCAAAATGTGCCGGAGCTCCATCATGAATGTAGCACATACTCTGACGTCGCTGAAGGGGAACATCCTTAAGCAATCCTGGAAGATGACGCCGCAGAAAACTAAGGCACTTCCGCCCATTAAGTTTTGGTGGAAAAATGTGTGGGCCAATGTGTTGATCACCTAGTACCCCTAACCAAACATTCAATGAGAAACTCTGCTGATGACTCATGAACAGCATGTGGGTTTATTTTACACCACAAACGTATAGGTATAATAATCAAAAACACCGTCGCTTGAGAAATCCTGCTTAGTCTGTAAATAAAAATATTCGAGACGATGGTTGACTATAGCCTGCTATTGCGTGCACTGACAAAACATCATTCTAGGAACCAAATCCATATCATTGAGACATTTTAACACTTGGGAGGTGATAAGGGTACAGTGAATCCCGATGTAAAATTGTCCATACACTACTGTGGTTTAGTACAGGCAGTTGTGTACGTAATACGAGCAGGCCTACCTCCTGCTCTGCCATGTGCAAAGCTCTCAGAAACTGATGGATCTTTGTAAATGTACGACTTTTGGGGTGTCTTCGATCAGGATATTTTTGTTGCTACAAGCGTGCTGCCTCCCGTGCATTACCATTAGCACTATCGTACATGAAACGCACATCCGCATACTCTTCGTTACTGTAAGGTTCCATTATAACCACGACACAGCACAAGCGACACTTCTGAGACGCGACTGATACCCTTTGAGACTGTGTACTGCATCCGTCCTGTACATTCTACGTGTATGGTGCGATTCCAAGCCGCAGCTGAGTGGCCGAGCTTATTGAGGCGCTATGCTACGATGCGCGAGGACCTTCTGCGTCGGGGGTGCGAATTCCCCCTCGGACATGGATGTGGTGTGCTGTCTTTAGTATAACGTAGTATCAAAAAAATGTTCAAATGTTTGTTAAGCTTATGGGACTTAACTACGGGGTCATCAGTCCCTAAACTTACAAACTACTTATGAACTACTTACAAACTAGGACGGCACAAATATCCATGCCCGAGGGGGGATTCGAACCCCCGACCGTAGTGGCCGTGCTGACCGTGACTGCAGCGCCTCAGTAACGTAGTATAACGGGTCGTTTGCGGGCCCATGTTTACTGGAACTTTTTGCTTCTATTATCGCGTACTTTCAACCGAGTAAGTTTGCGCCTTACTTCTTGATACACCCTTTGTATACCAGGTGGCCCACGCTTGCCATACTCCGTTGACGCGGATACCACTGACGCCGAAACGTTTGCGTAAGCAGAACAGTAGAGAGAACTCGTCACCAACACAACGGAGACCTTGCTTAAAACATAAGGTCGGCAATTGAAAACAGTTTTCGCTCTAACTGGTACTATAGCTCTTCGCTGGAAAACTTCCTTTCCTGTAGGAGGGGTACCGGATTCGATTCGTGGGCTCGAGAAAAGTTTCAGCTTGGAATAATGATTGTCTCTGACCAAAGCAGTCAGGAAAACGGCCAGAGCCTATTAATTATCTGCTTGCACACATATCAACATAAGAATAACACATTATGCAACAATTTATGCTACACAATAGGCAAAATTAAGTAATAAGGAATATAACAAACTATGTTCCTTTAAAGCTATATTGCCGGCCGCAATGGCCGAGCGGTTTGCGGGAAAGGATGTTTGTGTCGTCTTTAGTATAAGGTAGTTCATAAGTAGATTGTAAGTTTAGGGACTGATGACCCAGCAGTTAAGTCCCTTAAGCTTAACATTCAACATTTAAAGCTATGTTATAGGTAGACAAATGTTTATTTTTTGCATTATTCGTAATAGAATTGTTGAAATGCATGTCCGGCTTATTGGATACATTATCGTAAGGACGTCTCGCTATTAGCATAGACACCTCTTAACATTTTTTGCTTTCTGAAGATATTAAATTTTTTCAACACATCTGGATTTTTAGGTCAGTTATTAAAAGTAGAAATAATACGCATCCTAAATTACATAGCATGACATCATCTACATCAACATACATACTCCGCAATCCACCGTAAGGTGCGTGGTCGAGGGTACACTGTACCACTACTAGGCATTTCGTTTCCTATTCCACTCCCAAATAGAACGAGGAAAAAAAGAATGCCTATATGCCTCCGTACGAGCCCTAATTTCTCTTATCTTGCCTTTGTGATCACCACGCGAAATGTAAGTAGGCAGCAGCAAGATCGTACTACACTCAGCTTCAAATTCCGGCCCTCTAAATTTCCTCAACAGAAATTCACGAAAAGAACGTCGTTTTTCCTCCAGCAACCCCCAATTGTGTTGTCGGAGCATTTCTGTGACACTCGCTCCTGCGGGTCCCAAACACTTGAGCAATAAATGTTCAAATGTTTGTATAGCTTATAGGACTTAACTACGGGGTCATCAGTCCCTAAACTTACAAAGTACTTATGAACTAGCTAACACTAAGAACGGCACAAATATCCATGCCCGAGGGGGATTCGAACCCCCGACCGAAGTAGCCTTGCAGACCGTGACTGGACTTGAGCAATACTCAAGACGTGGTCGTACAAGCGTTTTATACGCGGTCTCCTTTACAGATGAAGCACATCTTCCCAAAACTCTCCAAAAAACCGAAGTCGGTAGTCCGCCTTACTCACAACTGTCCTTACACGTTCGTTCAATTTCATCTCGCTCTGCAATGTTACACCTAGATATTTGAAGGACGCGACTGCATGAAGAAGCTCACTACTAATTATGTATTCGAACAGTATGGGATTATCTTTCCTACTAACGCGCGCCGCGGCGGAGCTGCCGAGCGCATTGAGGCGCTATGCTGTGATGCGCGAGGCCGTTCCCCATTGAGGGTTCGAATCCCCCATCGGTCATGGATGTTTGTGCTGTCTTTAGTATAAGGTAGTTCGTAAGTACTTTGCAAGTTTAGGGATTGATGACCTCGCAGTTAAGTCCCACAAGCTTCACAAACATTTCCCACTGATGCGCATCACCTTACATTTTTGTACATTGAGAATTAGCTGCCATTCCTCGCACCAACTAGAAATTTTGTCTAATTCATCCTGTATATTTTCATACTATTTTTTACGCATGTATTATTTTCATTTAAGCTACGCTTATTGCGCGTGGGTAGCGCTGCAAAATACTCAGTAAAATCCGGGCAACATAACATGCGACGCGGACTGATTTTTACAGGTAACGTCATAGCTAGAAAGTTGCCTCGGTTCTTAAGTGCATCTCTGTGCGTCTAAAAATATGCGCAGACTGTGGACGTCCCGTTTTAAAACGTAATGAATACAGCCTTCGTGCTTCCTTTGCCGCAGTAGAGGAGTGGCCCTTGTCACAGCCACAGAAATTCTGGGGAGAGGCTGTCCTGCGGTTCGTGAAACGGTGAGATAGTTGTGCTCAGGCCTCCGGTGAATACTTTTGAGTAAATACTTGCATTATACCCACACTGACGTTTCGTGCTTCTTCATTTGAACACGCCTCGTACTTTTCGGAATCAACACGAGTCGGCCGCGGTGGCCGAGGGGACTGAGGCGCGCCAGTCACGGTCTGCACGGCCACTACGGTCGGGGGTTCGAATCCGCCCTCTGGCATGGATATTTGTGCCGTCCTTATTCTTAGGTAGTTCATAAGTAGTTTGTAAGCTTAGGGACTGATGACCCCGTAGTTAAGTCCCATAAGTTCTACAAACATTTGAACATTTTGAATAAACAGGAACTGACAAGGAAAGTACATGGGCTCGAACAAACATATATGTATGAACGTTTGCTTATAGGATCTCTACGTACACCTCAGTGTGCTGGTGGGTGTCGTTTTTCTGCAAAGCTCTGCAACCATGCTCTACATCTACATACATACTGCGCAATTCACCGTAAGATGCATGGCGGAGGGTACACTGTACCACTACTATGAATTTCCTTTCCTATTCCACTCCCAAATGGAACGAGGAAAAAAAGAATGCCTATATGTCTCCGTACGAGCCCTAATTTCTCTTATCTTGTCTTTGTAAGTAGGCGGCAGCAAGATCGTACAACACTCAGCTTCAAATTCCGGCCCTCTAAATTTACTTAACAGACATTCACGAAAAGAACGTCGTCTTTCTTCCAGCGATCACCAATTGAGTTGCCGGAGCATTTCCGTGACATTCGCGCATTGGTCGAACCTACCGGCAACAAATCTAGCTGCTCGCCTCTGAACCGCCTCTGAACCGCCTCTATTCTTCCTTTAAACTGATCTGCTGCGAGTCCCAAACACTTGAGCAATACTCAAGACGTGGTCGCATAAGCGTTTTATTCGCGGTCTCCTTTACAGGTGAAGTACATCTTCCCAAAATTCTCCCAATAAACCGAAGTCGGCTGTCCGCCTTACTCACAACTGTTCTTACATGTTCGTTCCATTTCATATCGCTCTGCAATGTTACGCCTAGATATTTGAACGACGCGACAGCATCAAGAAGCTCACTATTAATGCTGTATTCGAACATTATAGGATTGTTTATTCTACTCACGCGCATCGCCTTACATTTTTCTACATTGAGAGCTAGCTGCCATTCTTCGCACCAACTAGAAATTTTGTCCAAGTCATCCTGTATGCTATAACAGTCAGTTACAGACGACGCCCTCCCATACACCACAGCATCATCAGCAAACAGCCGCAAATTACAACTTAATCTGTCCATCAGATCATTTATATAGATAGAAAATAATAGCGGTCCTATCACGCTCTCCTGGGGCACGCCTGACGATACACTCGTCTCTGTTGAACACTTGCCGTCGAGAACAACGTACTGCGTTCTATTACTTAGGAAGTCTTCCAGCCAGTCACAAATATGTGAATCTATTCCGTAAGCTCGTTTCTTCGTTAGCAGTCTGCAGTGTGGCACCGCGTCGAACGCCTTTTTGAAGTCGAGAGAAACACAATCCGCCTGTTGCTCTTCATCCATGGCTCGCAAGATGTCATGTGAGAAAAGGGCAAGCTGAATTTCACATGAACGATGTTTCCTGAACCGTGCTGATTTATGGAATGAAGCTTTTCCGTTTCAAGGAAATTTACTATATTCGAACTGCGAATATGCTCTAAAATTCTACATGAAACTGATATCAACGATATTGTAATTGTGTGGGTCAGTTCTCCTTCCTTTCTTATACACGGGAGTCACCTGCGCTTTTTTCCAATCACTAGGAACTTTGCGCTGAATTAAATATTCGCTATAAATGCAAGCTAAGTAGGGGGCCAATGCCGCAGAATAGTCTTTGTAAAACCGAACTGGTATTCCATCCGGACCAGCAGACTTTTTCGTATTTAGCTCTCTCAGCTGCTTCTCTACACCGGAAATACCTATTGCCGATTTTACATAGGACCAGACGTTTTTCGGGTTCTCGGAAAGATCTTTTGCTAAGGTATGGCTGTGATAATTATTGTATGCTTCGCGCATCTATCTTTTTATAGACGCACGAATCTCCACTAACTTTTGTCTGTCATCATTTGCGTGTTCTTTTTTGAATCGAGACAGCCTTTGCTTTCTCAGCAGCTTTCTAACATTATTATTATACCACGGTGGATCTTTTCCACCCTTAATCGTCTTTACTGGCACATACTTCTCTAACCCTTTAGAAACAATGCACTTAAATGTAGTACACAATTCCTCTACATCCATAGTCCCGGAATTAAACGATGCCCATTCATTTTCTAAGTGCGATCGTAACATTTGCTTATCGGCTCTACCCAACAAAAACAGGCTCCTAGCCTTCTTGATTGGTTTATGATGTAGATGTAATTGTAGACGCCATACGTAATGCAGATATCTTAACTGTAACTTATGTAATAATCATCGTACATGTTCTCTAGCGAATTGTCATCAAAAGCCGTGATGATAGTTGCAACTTTAACCTTCTTCCCGAAAGACTGTTGGTGTTCACTGCCACCGCTTCCATCGCCTCTTCCCGCACTTACCGTAGCACTACCGCTTGCAATGAGTTGTTCGTCATTACCATCCCTATTAGCATTATCATGTGTTAGTGTTACAACAGTATCTAACTTATGCTCATATTTCTGTACCATAACAGATACGAGAAAGCATGCGAATGATTCAACTTCTACACTAATACCATCTTCACGAAGAAGGGTTCTTCGTAACTTCATCTCAACTAATCGCAATACATTAGCAGGATTGGTTAGCAATCGCCGCCCCATCTGACGCTTCACTACACAAAAAACATCACAAAACGCAATTTCGGAGGCACACCGCACCGTCACTACTGGCGAACCGACAGTGGCATGGCACACGCAGCGGCACACGTAGCGGCCTCTAACGGACGACTGCAGAGTTTTGCAGATGCGGGAGTATCACTACTGCAATAAGGGATCTTTACATTATCTCCCATACGATTTTGGTGTATATGTGTTTGTTCGAGCCCAAGCACTTTCCTTGTGAGACTCAGTTTACAAGTGTGAAATTACGCAGACAGTGAAACTTGCTACATGTATTAAAACGCTTGTCACAATGGAGTTCAAAAGCATGCCCCCACCTTGGGTGTACTATTTTACTTACACGTTGTGAGTTCCCTAGCATCATGACGCGTCCTTGTGTTGTCGCAGGGTGGTGCGCCAGGTCCTGCCCGAGACGTACGAGAACAGCGCGCACTTCGACGTGACGTACACGCTGTTCGTGTGGTTCGCTTTCTTGCACACCTGCACCACGCCGGCGCTCTACGCCTCCTGGACTCTCAGCCCGTGAGTACAGCCTTCACTTCCATATATATGCAACTAGCTGTAAACCCGGCGTTTTCCGGGTATTTTTTATTACTGCCTCGACTTAGTACTTCTACTATCCCTTATGGTTCTGTCCATCTCCTTTGTTCTATAATCATATTTATCGCACAATATATAAGAAATAACAGTGTCTTGTATAATGTACAAAATTTGAGTCTAGTATCCAAACAAAGAAAGATACTGTAGCTTAGATTAGATTAATACTTGTTCCATAGATCATATATACGACATTTCGTAATGATGTGGAACGTGTCAGTTTAGTAAATGTTGTCTATACTTGACAATCAATATATATATATATATAAATTCATCTACATTGTAGAAGGAGTTGCCATTCAGAAATTCCTTTAATTTCTTTTTAAATACTAGTTGGCTATCTGTCAGACTTTTGATGCTACTTGGTAAGTGACCAAAGACTTTTGTGGCAGCATAATTCACCCCTTTCTGAGCCAAAGTTAGATTTAACCTTAATAATAATAATTTCGTGTGGCTTGGCTGGTGCAAGTCTTTCAATTGGACGGCACTTCGGCGACTTGCGTGTCCCTAGCCTACCCCAGTTATCCAACCGGGGAAAGGGGACCTACAGCTTAACGTGGAATCCGAACCACGTGTCGTTTCTGGCGACTCCTCACATCGTTCAGAGGTGAAAGATGGGTTAAAGTGCAGACTGAAAAAATCGGAGGTCCGACCGGGTTTTAAAACCCTTCGGTTTCCACTCGAGCATTTTACCCCAAGACCACCGGGCCCGAGAGATTTAACCTTCATCTTTTCTCCTAGTGTTGTGGCTATGCACACTGCTATTACTTTTAAATTGGGTCGGATTGTTAATAACAATTTTCATGAGTGTATATATGTTGTGAAGCTACAAGATCCCTAAATAAATGTCTGCAGGATGTTCTTGGGTGGGCTCCAGCAATTATTCTGATTACATGCTTTTGTGCAATGAATACTTTTTTACTCAATGTTGAATTGCCCCAGAATATGATCCCATATGAAAGCAGTGAATGAAAATAGGCGTAGTAAGCTAATTTACTGAGATTTACATCACCAAATTTTGCAATGACTCTGATAGCATAAGTAGCTGAACTCAGACGTTTCAGGAGATCTTCAATATGTTTCTTCCAATTCAGTCCCTCGTCAATGCAAACACCAAAAATTTTTAATATTCTACCTTAGCTACAGATTTATGATCAAAGTCTAAATTTATTAATGGTGTCATGCCATTTAGTGTATGAAACTGTATAATCAAAATACAAATGACATATAAAATTCGTACGATCTCATATTTACTGAACTATATGTTGTACAATTGTATAATTTTTCAGGTATATATTCATTTGTATAAGAGCTGTATGTCTGCAAAATCTCTTGGGAATACATTTACTAGTAAAGAAGTAATAGATTAAAACTTGGTGCGTGGTGGGCCGGTTTTCCATTAAAGTATGTGCTCATATCTCATAAACTACGGGTCGTACTGTGATACAATTTAGAAGGTACATTCAACTATATGTCTGTGTGTGCTGTCTCTAAAATTTCCTGCACCTAAAATTTATAGTGTACAAATTATAAATTGAAATGTCATGCTGGCCGCGGTGGCCGAGGGGACTGAGGCGCTTCTGTCACGGTCTGCACGGCCACTACGGTCGGGGGTTCGAATCCCACCTCGGGCATGGATATTTGTGCCGTACTAGTTCGTAAGTAGTTCATAAGTAGTTTAAGTTTAGGGACTGATGACCCCGTAGTTAAGTCCCATAAGCTTTACAAACATTTGAACATTTGATTTGAAATGTCATACCGAACATGAACAGCCGATAGGTAGTAAGCGAATAACTGTTTCCCTTTCATAATTTTGCTATGGTTCTCAGCGAGAAATACTTCAATAAAGGCTTGAAATAATGTTTAAAGTTGTTGCAAGTCGCTAAGTAATCTCATTCTCATATATTGTATTCCTAAAGACTCGTCGCTTTATATGGCAGTTCCTTGCAACTCCTATTGTTTATGATGTTATATCTCCTGAGCCATGTGTCGTATGTAGTACGATTAGATTTGGTAGCTCACGGTAAGGAAGAAGTGTACTAAATTTTGGTTGAAATCGGTCCTGTGGTTTAGGAGAAAATGAGCAGCATGTCACTCAACGCAGCATTTTCCTCGCATCTCACTGTTTATGACGTCATATCTCGTGAACTATGTATCGTACGTGATTCTTACACTTACGGCGACCGTCCTCATGGATTGAAGCTTACGCTTGCAAAATTTCATAAAGATTGGAACAAAACTGTAGATTTGTATGCAAAACGTACAGACAAACAAATACACAAACATACGGACCCTCTGCTCTATATGTATGCAATAACGTTACGATGGTGCAGCCATATTAGCTCAACCATCCCTTTCAGCGCGGCTATTGGTTTCTTCTACGAAACAGTTTACAATGTCGCCACATATCCGTTCATTCCCTCTGATCAGATTCTGATGACATAAATCCTCTATATTGCCTCACAATTTGCTCGATATATCTGTTAAAACCCCATGAAAATTATTCATCTGCTAGTTGTGCAGATTACTACAAACAGGCAAAAAAACGCAGACATGTGATTTCTAGGTGCAAACTTTAAACTGCGATATCTTTTGTTTCCGTGATCTGATTTTGTTGATTAAAGACCATTATGTCGTCCCAAGCTACTCTCTGGTTTTCTGTGAAATCCCCGTATAATCTAGTAGTGTCAGAGATTTGCGTGTTGAAATAGACTGTGAGGTATGACGATTAAGGATAAGTTTAAATCAGGAGCCGATTGTTGCGAAACAATTTCTGTATGTTGCTCCAAGATGTTTTAAATTTCCTCTTACAATTGCATGAAAATTCATTTGGTAGATTAATGTGTTCAAACAGAGAAAGAGACACGCACTATGAACATACGCAATATGATGTTTTAACTCTGCAGTGAAGTGTGCGCTGATTTGAAACTTCCTGGCAGATTAAAACTGGGATTCGAACATGGGACCTTTCCCTTTAGCGGGCAAGCTCTCTACCACTGAGCTATCCCGACACGACTCACGGACCGTCCTCACAGCACTACTTCCAGTAGTACCTCGCCTTCCACTTTCCAAACTTCACACTTCTCCTGTGAAACTTGCAGTACTGGCTCTCCTGGAAATTTGACTGAAAACCCAAATAGATTTTGGTCATATGTTAAATATACTAGGGGCAAAACACAAACAATACCCTCACTACGTGATAATAATGGCGATCCTGCAGATGACAGCGCTACTAAAGCAGTGTTACTGAACGTAGATTTTAGAAACTCATTCACCAGATTTCGAATTACGAACAAAGGCCATAATGAGTAACGTAGAAATAGATATCATCGGAGTAGTGCAGCAACTAAAATCACTTAACAAGAACAAGTCTTCTGGTCCGGATTGTATACCCATTAGATTCTATCTTATTATGCTGAAGCGATAGCTCCTTACTTAACAGCCATATACAACCGCTCTCTCATAGAAGTATCTGTACTAAAAGATTGGAAAGTTGCACAGGTCACACCTATATTCAAGAAAGGCAGTAGGAATAACCCACTAAACTACAGGCCTATTTCATTGACGACAATTTTCAGCAGGATTTTGGAACATATCCTGTATTCAAATATTATGAATTATCTCGAACAAAACGATCTATTGACCAAAGGTCAACACGGATTTAGAAAATATCGTTCATGCGAAACAACTAGCTCTTTATTCACACGAAGTGATGGGTGCTATCGACAAGGATTCACAAATCGATTCCGTATTTCTTGATTTCCAGAAGGCTTTTGACACCGTACCTCACAAACGGCTTTTAATCAAATTGCGTGGTTATGGTATATCGCCCCAAATTTGCGATTGGATAGGGGATTTCTTGTCAGAGAGGACACAGTTCGTAGTAATCGATGGTAAGGCATCGACTAAAACAGGTGATATCGGGCGTTCCACAGGGTAGTGTTATTGGTCCTCTGCTATTCCTTACTTACATAAACGATTTAGGGGAAAATCTAAGTAGCTCTCTTAGGTTGTTTGCAGATGACGCCGTCATTTACCGTCTAGTAAAATCATCTGAAGATCAAAACCAACTGCAGAACGATTTGAATAAAATATCAGTATGGTGTAAAATTGGCAATTGACTCTAAATAATGAGAAGTGTGAAGTCGTCCACATGAGTACGAAAAGAAATCCGTTAAACTTTGTTTACAAGATAAATCAATCAAATGTGAAGGCCGTAAATTCCACAAAATACCTAGGAATTACTATTACTTCAGACTTAAATTGGAAAGAACACGTAGATAATGTCATGGGAAAGGCGAATCAGAGACTGCGTTTTATTGAACGCTTAAAACATGCAACAGAACTGCAAAAGAAACTGCATAGACTATGCTTGTCAGTCAATTTTTGGAGTATTGCTGCCCAGTGTTAGATCCTTATCAGGTGGGTTTGACGGAGGACATCGAAAGAGTCCTAAGACGGGCAGCTCGTTTTGTATTGTCACGATTCAGGGGAGACAACGTTACGCAAATGATACAGGATCTGGGATGGGAATCATTACAACAACGGCGCTTATCGCTGCGGCGTGGGCTACTTGCGAAACTCCAATCGCCAACATTCTCCTCTGAATGAGAAAATATTTTTGGGGCTCCCACTTACATAGCTAGAAATGATCATCAGAATAAAATACGAGAAATCAGAGCTCGAACGAAGAGATTCAGGTGTTCTTTCTTCCTGCGCGCTATTCGAGAATGGAATGGGAAATAAATGGTATAATGGTGGTTCGATGAACCCTCTGCCAGGCACTTAAATGTGATTTGCAGAGTATCCCATGTAGATGTATATGTAGAAGAAATTTGTTACTGGCGGAAGTAAAGATGTGACGACGGACGGTGAAGCGTGCCGGGTTAGCTCAGTCAACAGACAGCTTGCCCGCGAAAGGCAAAGGTCCCAGGTTTGAATCTCGGTTCTAGTACACAGTTTTAGTGTGTCACGAATTTTGATATCACCACATACTCCTCTGTAGAGTGAAAGTTTCATTCTGGAAACATCATCTAGGCTGTGGCTAAGCCATGTCTCTACTATAAAGTTTCTTATAGGAGTGCTAGGCATGCAAGGTTCGCCGGAGAACCTCTCTGAAATTGTTAAGAGGCGAGGTACTGGTGGAAGTGAAAAGTAAGTACGGGCCGCGCAGCATGCCAGGAAATCTCAGTCGGTGGAGCGCTTGCTCGCGAAAAGCAAAGTTCACAGTTTAGAATCGGGGTTCCGGCACACAGTTTTTATCTTCCAGGAAGTTTCACTAGAGCGTAATTAAAAATAATTATATTACGTTTTGTTGCGTTTCTGTGATCAGATTTTGACGATATTGCTCCAAGTTGTGGTCATGTTATCTGTGAAGACACCGCGCATATGTATCCGGTATATTTCGAAATTATCGCCGTCTAACAGACAAACGGTAACACACGATGGTTGCAGCTAAAACTTTCAATCGTGATACCTTCTTGCCTGTATCTTACCGCTAATATCGATCAGGTGACCTGTGTAAACTCCGTAAATAATCTTTAACTTGTGGCCTGCTGTTTTAGGCCACCACCAATCCAGCACTTTTAACAGATGTTTACAGGCCCTTACGTGAAGGACCTAGGAGTTCTCAGTGTGTGCAGTATGGCTGGCTCATCCTGTTTTATCTTTGTGATCAGCCAGCCAAGGTACTCTGCTGTTTAGTTTTAGTTATGTTCCTTCCTTTGTTTTACCAATTGTGTGTGTCTTCGTTCTGTATTGTTTCCGACAGGTCCATTGTTAGCCTGTCCCTTTTGTTCGTTCCCATTTTCTGAGCTCTGTTTTTACTTTTTACTTTCTTGACAGTGGCCTCTCAGCTAGGAACAGGGGACGGATGACCTAGCTGTTTAGTCCCCTCAAAACAACCAACAACAACAAATCTTTAACTACTTTCGGAGCTAAGAGTGATCGAACAGATTAACGACAGACACCATTTTTTATAATTTTATTATAGTTTAGAGTCCATAGAATACACAAACACAGCAATATGCTGTGCTGTTGCATTAAATGCAGGGACCCTCTCACAAGCACCGATGCTGACTTTTGTTTCCTTTCTATACTTACTCCAGACGACTTGTTCCACATGCTGAGAGAGCGGCGAATTCATATAAAGTAGAAACCACTCACTCATTACACCTTGGCCTTGTTTTTTTTATCATTTGTACTGCGAACAACGTACGTTATTTTTCTGCCCAAGTAAAAAGAAAATCATCTACCACCTTTATTGTCTCGTTACCTAATCTAATTCCTCAAGCATCATCCGACTTTCTTAGACTATATTCCATTATCCGAGTTTTTCTCTTGTTAACGTTAATCTTATACGTCCATTTGAAGACACTGTCCATTCCGTTCAATTGCTCTTCCAGATCCTTTGCTGTCTCCGACATAATTACGATGCCATAGGCAAAATGCAAAGTTCCCAATTGTTCGCCTTGAACTTTAATTCCTTCTCCAACTTACTCCTTGTTTCCTTCACCGATTTCTCAATGTACACATTGATTAACATAGGGGAAAGGCTACAACTGCGTTTTACTCCCTTCTCAACCAATTCTCCCGTTTCATACCCTTAGATTTTTATAACTGCTGTCTGGTTTTTATACAAGTTGTATTAGATAAACTTCCGTTCCCTCTATTACCCCACGCCTGATTCCATAATTTGAAAGAGCGGTAGGTAGTTTTCCCCTAGTTACACATTCTTTGTCCTGTATTGTCCTTCATGTCGATCTCTTTGCTAGTTATCTGTACTCCATTTTACTTTTACCTGATTCATTTGCTGCATTTTTTATATTGCCCCCCTTCATCATTATCAGTTAAATTCAGTATTTTCTGTAAATTAGTTTTTTTTCCTTCTTTTTTGTTATTGGCCATCTACCAATTTCGTCCTCTGCTGCCTTCACTGTTTCATCTCTCACAGCTACCCATTCGTCTTCTGCTGTGTTAGTCCCCCAGTTTCCGTCAAATGTTGCCTAAAGCTCTCTCTGAAACTCTCGAGAGACTCAGATTCTTACAATTTATCCTGGTCCCGTCTGCTTACTGTACTACTTTTCTGCAATTTTTTTCAATTTCAGTGTACAGAGCATAACCAAGAATATATGGTTAGAGTCTATATATGTTACTGGAGGTTTCATATGTGGTTCCAAAACCTTATCAATATAAAATCAATCTCTGAATGTAGTGTGGCAAGTTTAGACTTTATCAATATTGTTATTGTAAATGTCTTAATTTCATTGATCGGCTAGTTATCAAATTTCTTCAATCGTTCTGATACCAAAGAAAATATCTAAGAAAGTTTCGGGTGCCCATTACCGATTGTTCACTAAAATTATTATGTACTTCATATAAAGCAATCCCTCTACAGTTTGTTTACCTTGCATAAATACAAGAAATTATAAATTTACAACACTGAGTCCTTTCCTTGGCAATTGAAAATGAAATAGTTCTTTAACATATTAATATTCAAGGGCGTGCAGTAGGTTTAGACACTTCCCTTCTGTATAATTATCAGATGTGTATACAGGTCGAACACTTTTATTTTATCATTCTTTTGCGCATTAATTCTGGTCTCTATTAGGATCCATCAGTCTGAATGCAGAAAAATCGCCTAACGACAGTTTATTAATTTGTGAAGGTAAGTCAAGCTTCCTCCTCTCGATTAGAGAATTACACAAAATCCACGATAAAGATCTAGGAATTTTTTTTAAATTTATTATTTCCTTTTTCTTATGTGTGTTCGGTTCCGTTTACTCCAAAGACTTTATACATTAAGTGGTTACAATCCGCCACATTTGAGGGAAATTGAACGTCATGTTTTTGTGGCAAAAGTTATAAATAGATATGACATTGTAGAACTTCTGCGCAATCATCAATTGAAACTACACACTTACCATATGCTACTGACTACTACAGAAGAGAACTAACTTCAAAATTGTTAAAGTTAGCTTTCTGGGCACTGTTGGTGCGGTTTATTCGTTTTTTGTACATGTTGTGGGAAATTAAAGACAATAGGAAATTTTTCTGTCGAAACCAACTCTAATTATTTTGTTGCACACATATTTATCTTTAAAAAGTTATGAATGGATGTAACTGGTTTTAGTCGTAAATAATTTTCCTCTTCGTATTTGGTTCTCATCTAGTTCACAGGAAACCTGTAATTATTGCAAAAGTAATTCGTTTCCTGCATTTATTTGTAGCCTAATGAAAATTGTAAGAGGGCCTCAGACTCCTAAAGATTCTTTTTCATATATGTCATGTAATAAGTACTATTAAGTGTTCCTCCACTTCAGTTCGTCCAGTTGTAAGCTAAACACATTTAGGTATATTAAATTTTTACTCTGGTAAGTAAACTGCAGAGAAAAAATAAAAGTATCTCAGAAAATCAGTTTCCACCTCGACAAATCATAGACTGTTTACTGTCCGTGATTTGACCACTGTTAAAATGACGGCTGAGTTTATGTTGGTTACAGCAAGGAGTGCTATAAATAGTTTGTTGACGACCCTATGAAATTAAAGTTCGCTTGTTTAATCGATGTAGGGTACAATGTTACTTCCCATCCCAACGGCCTCGTGTAATTATGTTTGCAACTTCAACAACACGGTAGAAAATCTTTGCCAAGATGTTAATATTAGAAATTCTAACCATCTAGAATGACTTAATTAGCGTTTCATACATACAGTAAAGTTAATAAATAATGCTGTTCCTGCTCTATCGTTCACAGGTCGTTGGATGTACCCTTTTCCGCTTAGTAAAAGTAATTTCCCTGACACAACGAAGATTTCAAAACAAGACATTTGAGGTATTACTTGATTGTCGGCATTCAACACACTTTGCCAACATTCACGCGAAGTCGCCGGCACGGTAAAGATGTAACTCGACATAGATACCTCATTTATTCTTAGTGCAATGTTAGACTTATCTAGTGGTAGTTCTTGTAGTTATCACATTGTAACCTATTAGCTGCTAACCGTCGCTGGTATCTACTTTTATATCGGTACAACAGTCAACTCCTACGTAGCATCTCATCGCTGTACATGGGAGGGAGAGAAAATGTATTCTTATCATCTAATATGAAAATATATATTTAATACTGAAAAGAATGAAAAATATCAAATTGCCTTCTTTTACGAGACATTTCCAAAAAGTGCTATTTTCGGCATATAATGACATTATTATTAAGTGGTCCAGATTTGCTTCGGAAGTGTCGAAGTTACTTAATCGCGACAGACTTTTTCGACTAGAACTCCATTGTAAAGATTGATCAACGAATATATTTCATCGTCAGAAACTGTCTTGTAACTGTTATTTATGTTCTGTTGTTGTAAAACACGTATAACAAATTATGTTTGACAGTTGTGACAATGTCAGTTCGCGCCGAAACAGTCTGCCTTCATTAAATAACATTGATACTTCAGAGCAAATCTAGACCATTTAATAATAATTTCATTCTATGACCTATACTGTGGCCGGCCGCGGTGGCCGAGGGGACTGCGGCGCGCCAGTCACGGTCTGCACGGCCACTACGGTCGGGGCTTCGAATCCCCCCCCCCTCGCGCATGGATATTTGTGCCGTCCTTAGTATTAGCTAGTTCATAAGCAGTTTGTACGTTTAGGGACTGATGACCCAGTAGTTAAGTCCCTTAAGCTCTACAAACATTTGAACATTTGAACCTATACTGTACTGCAGACCCTAAAGAGAAAAACCCTTTAACAAATTTCTCGACTTACAAGGAAAGTACGTGGGCTCGAACAAACATATATGTATGAACGTTTGGTTGATCTCAACGTACACCTCAATGTGCTGGTGGGTGTCGTTTTTCTGCAAAGCTCGGCAACCATGCTCTAGATGTAATTGTAGACGGCATAAGTAATTCAGATATCTTATCTATAACTTATGTAATAATCGTCGTACATGTTCTCTAGCGAATTGTCATCAAAAGCCGTGATGATTGTTGCAACATACCTTCTTCCCGAAATACCTTTGGTATTCACTGCCACTGCTTCCATCGCCTCTTCCCGCACTTACCATAGCACTATCGCTTGCAATGAGTTGTTCGTCATTATCATCCCTATTATTATTATGAGATTGTAACAACAGTATCTAACTTATGCTCATATTTCTGTACCGCAACAGATACGAGGAAGTATGCAAATAATTCATCCTCTACACTAATGCAATAAGGGATATTTACATTATCTCTCATACGATTTTGGTGTATATGTGTTTGTTCGAGCCCAAGTACATTCCTTGTTAGTAAACTTAGTCAGCTATGAATGGAACCAGTGTGACAGTCGACTTCAGCTCTTCCTCGTTGTCAAAGTACTGGCCGGCGACAGGCATTTCTGGGACTTTAAGAAACCATGGAAATTGGTGGGAGGAAGATCAGTGTTGTGTACTCCCAGCGGAAAGCAAAACAGCTGCTATGCACCGATCCATACGGGGGCGGGCATTGCCATCGAGCAGCGCAACACCTGCAGTAAGCGTTCCGTGCTCCACTTGAAAGTCACGGCGCAGTTTCCGTATTGTTTCACATTAGGAGCAGCAGACGTCAGCCATCCACAGATGACAGACATCTACGACAGCCGCGGTGGATAGCCGAGCGGTCTAAAGCGCCTCGCTGCGGAGCGCGGGGTTGCTCGCCGTGGAGGTTCGAGTCCTCCCTGGGCATGGGTGTGTGTGTGTTGTCCTTAGGTTAGTTTACCTAGGTTTAAGTAGTTTGTAAGCAACGGACTGATGACCACGCAGTTTGGTCCGATACATTTACAAACATTTGGACATCTACGACAAAACAAAACAAAAGTTGATGACAAGTGTCTTAATTATTTCGGTAACTATGTCAAAACAAAAATAATGGAATGCGGTCCTAGAAAATCAGGCGATGCTGAAGGAATTAGATTAGGTAACGAAATAATGAAAGTGGTAGATGCGTTTGGTTACTTGGGTAGTAAAATATCATGCGATGGTCGCA
Organism: Locusta migratoria; assembly: GCA_026315105.1. Classification (NCBI taxonomy): domain Eukaryota; kingdom Metazoa; phylum Arthropoda; class Insecta; order Orthoptera; family Acrididae; genus Locusta; species Locusta migratoria. The sequence continues at coordinate 270,693,117 of CM048744.1, read as the reverse complement.
GTACAGAGGATATGAAATGCAGAATGGCAATGGGAAGAAAAGCATTTTTGAAAAAGAGAAATTTGCTAACATCGAATATTAATTTAAGTGTAAGGAAGTCTTTTCTGAAGGCATTTGTGTGGAGTGTTGCCTTGTACGGGAGTGAAACATGGACGATAAGCAGTGCGGACAGGAAGATTTCTGAAGGCATTTGTGTGGAGTGTTGCCTTGTACGGGAGTGAAACATGGACGATAAGCAGTGCGGACAGGAAGAGAATAGAGGCTTTTGAAATGTGGTGCTACAGAAGAATGCTGAAGATTAGGTGGGTAAATCGCACAACTAATGAAGAGGTACTGAACAGAATTGGTGAGGAAAGGAACTTTTGGCATACCCTGACCAAAAGAAGGGATCGCTTGGTAGGACACATTCTTAGACATCGAGGAATCGTAAATTTAGCATTGGAAGGAAGTGTGTGGGGTAAAAATCGCAGAGGGAGACCAAGAGACGCGTATAGTAAGCAGATTCAAGTGGATGTGGGTCGCCGTTCTTATGAGGAGATGAAAAGGCTTGCTCAGGATAGAGTAGGGTGGAGAGCTGCATCAAACCAGTCTCCGGACTGAAGACCATAACAACAACAACACATGTCAAAAACAGCTGTACCGGATGGCTATGACGTTTTCGCGTATCTGTGTTGTCTCTCTCTTTGTTTTTTTTTTTTTTTTTTTAAGTTTAACGTACCTTTTGGTTGCACAGCGTAGTTACTGTAGGAAGACGTGCTCATAAATCAATTAAATGTAGCGAGCTGCATAAGTATAAAGTTATGATTCACGATGATATGCGACTATTTTAATATCTATTCTACAAGTAAAACAAAAGAAAGTATTCATACAAACCAAGGAGGTCAGAATAAAAGGAGATGGTATAATATATGCCGAGCACATACGTCATCTTGGTCTTGGAATGCTACTTCTCCGTTAAAACTATGCGTTACATCAACCCTCTTAATGTAAATTCATTGAACTGACAGTCACTGCAAAGTATGTACTTTCAAACAATATAATTGTTTGAGTAAATCGTGATAAATACTCGTCACAATATATTTGAAAACTTAATTTTTAACAGCTAATTTGCACTCTTTTCACACGTTGCACATCACGGCAAAACCTTCGGTCGTTTTATTCGTGTTTTAAGTAACATAAAAACATTTGCTGCCGCGGTGGAGTAGCCGAGCGATGTAAGGCACCTCGCTGCGGAGCGCGCGGTTGCTCGTCGTCGGAGGTTCGAGTCCTCCCTGGGGCATGGCTGTGTGTGTTGTCCTTAGGTTAGTTTACCTTAGTTAAACTAGTTTGTAAGCTACGGACTGATGACCACGCAGTTTGGTCCGATAGATTTACAAACATTTGAATTTTGAAAACATTTGCTCACATTACGAATACTTCTCCAAAACTTATCAATATGGCGGAAACAGGCTTCACTTTTTCACCGTAAGGGCGTCTGCCTGTATTTTAATCTGCTTGATATAAACATAGGCCCGCAAATGTTTAGTTATGGAGTTACGGCTAATAAAAGATTTTGCTCGAAAATTAGCAATCGGCTCATATGAAACCATCGCAAAACTGTACGAGGTTAAACTGAAGCAAGATTGCCATTTATTTCGTTGTTCTTAAATATGGTTAATCTAATAAAACATGTCCCAGGCGTGTATCTGTAGTATTTTAAAGAAATTCCACAGAAGCAAAGAAATAATTTGGGAAAATTTGTAACTTATTAACTACTTGGCCCAATTTTTTTAAATTCTAGATAGTTCCACAAAGTTTTGAACAGAAGGTAAAGATAATTTAAATTAGGAAAATGATGGTAGTAAGGTTAACTAAAACTGTACCTTGGGCTTAACACCTTACCATTTACTCTCCAATTCCTGCCATCATATCACATGGTAGCAGAGCGTGGTTCATGTGATATGGTGGCAGGATTTGGAGAGTAAACGGTAAGGTGTTAAGCCCAAGGTACAGAGTTAAATCAAAATTTCAACTTCAATATAACACATCAGTTGCCAAGGAAAATTTATAAGAATGAACATTTAAAACATAGGCAATTGGTATAGATAATTAAATTCCTTATTGACACCTTTAAAGTAATAAACAATGATTCCAGGTACTCAAAATCTAAGAATGAACACTTGAACATAGAACGTTAATACAGCAAATACAATTAATATTTTTACCCAAGATACAATTGCCTTATATCAACTACAATACACACCATATTAAAAACCTTTTTTTAACACAGCAGGCAAACAAATTTAATGTGGCCGCTAAACAATACAGAGTATGTTAATGTCCTCAAAGCTGCAATACAAGCAGAACGCCTGTGAAGAACATACGCTATTCAACAGAATGGGGATGATAAAACAATCAGATATTACACGGAAACAATTTGGTCCAAGATCATTGTACAGGTCACGGGCAGGTTAGAGAAGAAATGGGAAATTTACTTAACTTAAAAACACGTTGCACGAACGGGCGTCAGTGCAACTGGTAAGCCCACAACTTCAGACTCTTGTAATTTCATATATACATGTGGCGTCTGTTCGGAAAGAACAGACGTCACATTCTGATCCTGCAGCTGTTATTATTTAATATTCATAGAATATATGACTTCAACTGCTATTGGGCAAAGCTGAAAATGTGTACCCAGCCGGGATTCGAACCCGGGTCTCCTGCTTTCTAGGCAGTTGCGCTGACCCCTACACCACTGGGGACACAGTGATCACCGCAGCTGCAAGGACTGCCCATGCACGTCTCCCGTCAGTTACAAATTCCCAGCTTCGCCCTGCCCATAGTACTCAAACTCGTAGTTTAACTAATTCCCGTAAGAGTAAGGGCTTCAAACTTGCCCACCCCTCCCCACTAACGATAGGATCATTGCCCGTCACCGGCATATTATATATATACATATAATTTACTCGGACGGGCTTGTGAGCAACACAACATAGGCCACAACTTCCTAGTAACAACTCATGAACTCTGCAAAGCTCCTCCGAGTAATATAAACAATTCGTACATCAGCACGTTTTACACACACTTTGCAATTTTAGGACTTTATACGGAACCTGAAACACACTGTGATTAGCACCAGGCTGTACAACATAATAAATAATTTTTCATACTTCAAGAAGTATGAAAAATACAACTGACCATGACCAAGCTGGAAGGAAGCGCCGCGTCCCGTACCGATGGGAAAGGTCGACATAAACATATCATCAAGAAGGTACAGTCCACAATCTAGGATGTAACTCACGCACTTAAGGTCAAAATTCGGAGTCGTGTGCACGTAGCTCCTCAAGTTTTGCGGAAGCAAAACACGACACCCACGACACCGTGCGTAAAACTGTCGCAACTCCCAGAGCACCACCGCTCCTGCGCGGACCAAGTTCACGTCCGCCGTCTTTCGCCGACAACGACCAACAACCACCAACCTTGCTCTCTCGTCTGGCACGTGACGTACCTCTCGGCCGCCAGGGGGCGGGGCCGACCCGGCGATAGTACTTCGATTTCCCCAGCGGTACAAACGCACTCTATGAAAATCGAAATTGATCCCCTGTGCCACACACGTCACAGCACTGACTAACGAATACCACAGTTCTGAAAGAAAAGTCAACAAATTCACCTGTATAATCTATGGAATTTTTGTGAAACTACTGCAGATATACTTCTGGGACACGTTTTTTAAATTAACCAGAACAGTAACTACGAAATAAATGGAAATGGTGCTTTAGTTTAACCTCGTACAGTTTTGCAGTGGCTTCATATGAACGAGATTGTTAAATTTCAGGCTACATCTTCTATTAGCGTAACTTCGTAACTAAACATTTGCGGGCCTATATTTATGTGAAGTTTTTTCTTTAGCGTTACTTGTAGAATAACATAGTAAAATATTTACATATCTTCGTGTTGTTGTTGTTGTGGTCTTCAGTCCGGAGACTGGTTGGATGCAGCTCTCCACATTACCCTACCCTGAGCAAGCCTCTTCAACTCCACATAAGAACGGCAACCTACATCTGTTTGAATCTGCTTACTGTATCCATCTCTTGGTCTTCCCCTGCGATTTTTTGCCCATACACTTCCCTCCAACGGTAAATTCACAATTCCTTGATGTCTAAGAATGTGTCCTACCAATCGATCCATTCTTTTAGTCAAGGTATGCCAAAAATTCCTTTTCTCCCCAATTCTGTTCAGTACCTCCTCATTAGTTACGCGATCCACCCACCTGATCTTCAGCATTCTTCTGTAGCACCACATTTCAAAAGCCTCTATCCTCTTCCTGTCCTCACTGTTTATCGTCCATGTTTCACACCCACACAGAGCAACACTCTACACAAATGCCTTCAGAAAGGACTTCCTTAGGCTTAAATCAATATTCGATGTTAACAAATTTCTCTTCTCAAGAATGCTTCTCTACCCTTTGCCATTCTGCATTTTATATCCTCTGTACTGTGACCATCATTTGTTATTACTGCCCAAGTAACAAAACTCATCTACCTCCTTTATTGTTGCATTACCTAGTGTAATTCCTTCATCATCACCTGATTTTCTTAGACTGCACTCCATTACCCTAGTTTTGCTCTTGTTAATGTTCATCTTATAAGCACCTTTCAGCACACTGCCCATGCCGTTCAACTGCTCTTCCAGGTCTTTTGCTGTCTCTGACAGAATTACTATGTCGTCGGCAAAACACGACGTTTTGAATCTTCCCCCTGAACTTTAATTCCTTTTCCAAATTTCTCCTTGCTTTCCTTTATCTTCGTGTATCAACCTGTATAGGCTTGCCTTTACGAGGTAAGTTACAGGAACTGTGTTGGCAACCTGGTGCCTGCAGACAGGATACAGCCCGTGATTGGTTTCAATCCGGTCTCTAGGACAAATTAGTGTGGAAGGAGGGAGCGAGCTGTTGGAAAATGTAGTAAGTATAGAATATACTTGTAAGTATAAATATAGATTTTATAGAGATGCATATAAAAGATAGGAAATAAAGTGAACACACACTGAATGTATTTTCAAAAACATGTCGTTTGTTGCATAATTTGTTGACGTGGCATGTCGAGAATATATTGCGATTCAGGGCGTTACGCAACAAGACGAAGCGTCGCGAAAGGTTGCCCACGCTTGTAAAAATGGGATAACCGTACGATCCACGCAGTTATAAAATTAATCTTAAATCCAGCAGCTGTTTTGTAAATCATAAAAAACGACTAGTTTCGTAGACCTTCATCATGAATAAACTACATAAAAGTACAAAATATAATTGCTTAGGCTTCCGCGGCCAGAGTCAGATGACATAAAAGTTTTCTGGGTGTTGTACCGCGTCATGATGTAAGAAAGCTGTTACTTTACATCATGACGCGGACAAACACCCAGGAAACTTTTATGTCAAAATATAAGTAATTAATGTACACGATAAGAAAGAAAAATAAAAAAAATTATACACAATAGGACGAAAAAGTGAAAACATCACGAATACTTAAGTAGTGTAATTGAGACATTAAAACAGATCATAAAACGCATTACATCAAATGAATCTGGCTGATAACAGTGGAAGTAAATTTAACTAAAAATGATTATAGTAATAATAAAAATATTTTAAAAAACCTGTCATATTTAACTGTCACTCCAGTCTTCCATACGTAACAGAGGAGAATTAAATGTCAATGACAACGTGTGCACTTTCATAATTGTATGTGTCAGAAGATACTACTGGAATCCATGCTGTCGAAATTTGAAAGTACAACTTAGGAGTTATTCTCAGTGAGTGTAAATTACCTTTGGCTGAACATCTTTGGCTACAAGACAAAGCAAACAAAGTCAGAAAATGAAATCAACAAGCTTCGAAGCAATATCTATGTGAAAAGTTTACAACAACAATTAAAATGTGGTACATTTAACAAACTCTACCGTAGCTTCCAACATTAACACTGTCCATATCAATACATCGAGTTAAATAGTGTCAAATCGAGAGTGATTGTCATCTCAAAAAGGTTTACATTATCACAAAATCGAAGATTCTGTAAAGAAACTTCCTCAAACTGTTGTGCAGATTGAGTTATACTTCTAAGAAGAAAACTACCTAGATATTAAATATCATTATGGAGTAATTCGTAAATATAGAGTCGTAACATTATAAAAGAAACTGTAGAATAACCATAATATCAAAAAGGAACAACTTTCTGATGTTCTACAGAACTAAGATTTGCAGAACTTCAGGAAGTTGTTCCATTTTGATATCATCATATTGTGCCACGCACTGACGGAAAATTCAATTAATTTTTGTAGACTAACCAATGAAGAATGAGATTTCAATGGAAAAATTTACTATAGGATAAAAACTTTCATTTCTTACAAGGGTGGAATTGAAATACCTCCCGAGTTAAACAAAATGTATGGGATACGTAGACCTGAGCCTACGTTTACACATAAACGTATGTCAAAAAGGGTCTATCTTATTTAGTAAATATAAAATTTAGAGATTTGAAAATGACAGATAACGTATACATAAATAAAACATGACTCAGTAGTTTCGTGTCATAATCAAGAGTATCACATATTATAGCTCAAGTTCCTTATAATAGCTAGACATCAGGAATTAATAAACAGCTGATCGTTTTACGCTACTGGCCATTAAAATTGATACACCGCGAAGATGAAGTGCTACAGACGCGTTGCCTGGCGTAGCCTGGTGAAATGTTATTGTGATACCTCGTGTAAGGAGGAGAAATGCGTACAATCACGTTTCCTATTTTGATAAAGGCCGGCTTGTAGCCTATGGCGATTGCTGCTCGCGTTAGTCGCGATCCAATGACTGTTAGTAGAATATGGAATCGGTGCGTTCAGGAGGGCAATACGAAACGCCGTGTTCCGTCCCAACGACCTCGTATCACTAGTAGTCGAGATGACAGGCATGTTATCCGCATGGCTGTAACGGATCGTGCTGCCACGTCTCGACACCTCAGTCAACATTTGGTGACGTTTGCAAAACAACAACAACCATCTGCACGAACTGTTCGACGACGTTTGCAACAGCATGAACTATCAGCTCGGAGACCATAGTTGCGGTTACCCTTGAAGCTGAATCATAGACAGGAACTCCAGTGATGGTGTACGCAACGACTGACTGCACGAATGGCAAAACATCATATTTTTGTATGAATCCAGGTTCTGTTTACATCATCATGATGGTCGCATCCGTGTTTTGTGACATCGCGGTGAACGTACATTGGAAGCATGCATTCGTCATCACCATACTAGCGTATCACTCGGTGACATGGTATGGGGTGCCATTGGTTACATGTCTCAGTCACCCCTTGTTCGCACTTTAAACAGTGGTCAATACATTTCACATCTATTACGACTCGTGGCTCTACCCGTCATTCGATTCATGAAGAACCCTACATTTGAGAAGGATAGTGCACGACCGCATGTTGCAGGTCCTGTACGGACCTTTCTGGATACGGAAAATGTTCGACTGCTGCCAGCACATTCTCCAGATCTCTCACCAACTGAAAACGTCTGGTCAATTGTTGTCGAGAAACTGGCTCGTCACAATACGCCAGTCATCACTCTTGATGAACTGTGATATCGTGTTGAAACTGCATGGGCATCTGCACCTGTACACACCATCCAAGCTCTGTTTGACTCAATGCCCAGGCGTATCAAGGCCGTTATTATGGCCAGAGGTGGTTGTCCTGGGTACTGATTTCTCAGGATCTATGCACACAAACTGCGTGAAGATGTAATCAAATGTCAGTTCAAGTATAATATATTTGTTCAATGAATACCCGTTTATAATCGGCATTTTTTCTTGGTCTATCAGTTTTAATGGCCGGTAGTGTAAGATACAATTTACAAAATATTTAAAAGCTGTCGCCTTGCGCCTAACCGAAACATTTGATAATAGTAGTGCTTTTTGAAACTGTACACCATCATTCCCACTTAACTCCTCTCTGCCCCTGTGCATACTCATTCCGATCCCACTACCTATCCCATCTCTAGATGCATTAAAACTTAAGAGTCCGCGCAAGATAAGGTGGACGATGTGCAGAGTCGAGTTCTCGTCGGAAGCGCCAGGTGAGTTCATTCCTTTGTTCGGAAGGGGAGGCCGCGTCATCCATTTCCGCCTGCTGTCAGGCAGTGAGCTGGGCACTTCCCCTCCAGCGCTCGCTGCTCCGGCCGCTACCCCCACCACTACTGCTCTCCCCACACTCGCCCAGCCGTTTGCACATCTACCGGCCAACATATTCTGCGCGCACTCTTAAGTTCTGGCTGAACACGAAAGCAGTGTTCGGTAGACTTGGTTTCGTTGCAGGAGCGTATGGCTGTGAAGTGTGTCCCCTTGTTGCAGGCTGGAGAAGGAGCGGCTGCGGCTGTACTTCCGCTTCGGCGAGCGCCGGCGGCTGAGGAGTCGCAGCCAGTCGGCCGTGGGGGCGGTGGTGCAGCAGCAGCAGCAGCAGCAGACGTCGCTGGAAGGGGTGGAGTCTCCAGAAGACGAGGGGGTGGAGGACGAGGAGGAGGAAGAAGAGGAGGAGGGGGAGGTGGAGGAGGACACCGGCGAGAGGGTGGGGGAGAGGGAGAGGGAGCGGCAGGGCGAGTCCTGAGGCACGGCCGGCGTGGGCTCCCCCACGTCTGCCAGGGTCCGCGTCTGAGCGATGGCCTCGTCTCCGAGCAGGGAGGCAGCATGCAAGGCTGCACGGGGCTGACCCATCATACATACGACTTTACGTCCACTGTCCAAGAAGCTGTCTGTTGACCAAATGAGAAAATTTCACAGGAAGTGTGTCCGTTGTGTAACAATTTATGCTCGGCAGCACATCTCATAATATCAGTAATTACATAAATATGTTTCGTAACGAACAACAAATCATTTTTTTCCAGCAACAAAGAGGCATCAAAAGAATCTTCTAATGCATTCAAAGCGCTGGACATTAAATATGCCGTAACAAAGTGCATTAGAAATATAAAATATATCTATGTCCTTAATAATTCGAATGTAATTGCTGAAAATCGGAGGTCATAGAATGCAGTACATTAGCAACAATAAAAAATGTATTGTTTCGAACACAAGACAAGGTTTCTGCTCAAAACTGATAGCAAAAATTTTCTATTTGTTGTCAACAAGTCCTGAAATCTGGTGTGCGATTGACAGAGTTGGTATCTGTGCTGGTTGGTTTGTAGTTCTTGCTGCCAAAAATCATTGTCTGATTCTACAGACAACATTTGTTACAATTTATCTGGTGTTTACCGACTCATTAACCGATTCATTATATTTGAGGATGTCAGTTCTAGATTTCTTCGCATAGGGAAAGTATTTAGGAGGTATCAGTTTGTTCTGATGGATCGCTGCTTACTGTTTTCTGTATTTGGGAATGCCCGAATTACGAAAGTTCAATCTTCTAAGTTATTAACGATGTCCAATATGTCTGTTATTCACTGTTCTTCCCTAGTGTCTGGTATCAATCTCCCTCCTTAAATTCCTGGTAAGGAATCCAGACAGGATATGAAATGGGTGTTCCTGTTAAGCAAATAGAAATAATAACATGTTTGATTTAGAAGCTGAGATTTATTCTTCGTGTTTGTAATTATGAGAATGAGTTATGCTCTTAGAAACAGAAATAGGACGCTCTCGGATGGACTCTTCATGTTTGTGAGAAATCCACATTCTTTGGTTTAAACTTCAGACCTTCTGTTTCTGGTAAACACAGTTCTTCTTTCTTAACGATCGTCCCTAATATGACTGGCAAATGGGTATAACAGTACATCAAATACCCACCTCTCGTGCCACGGTCACTGTTTAATCAGCATCTTGATTTGGGAAATAACACGCCCAAATACGAGTACTTTACACAGGATGTAGTGTGTACTAGTTTTTCTGGTAATATGAGGCAAGTAATCAAATAGAACCATATAGACTCCTGGGTAGAGATTTTGTCCATCTTCTGTAAATTCTACTGTCAGTTTAAAGACAACCTCTGGAGCAAAATTTATTCTATTATTTACACTAGTGCATCTTGTCATCGCTGCTCTACAAAATTCTCAAACACCCTGCACGCAGTTAATCAATTTCGGGTCTAGAACTGCCTGGTCATCATACTACAACAGCTGTAAGAAGCATCTGACGAATTTCAACGTCAAATTCGGAAACGTTTGGACAAAGTCGATAGCAACATAGGGACCCGGCTTCAGAAATGGATAGTTCATTCTAAATGTCATGACTCTGTTGAGAAACAGCTTCACTCTACACTTGAGTGTTACTGATGTTTACAGCTATTTAATATCCATTAAGAATTTAATGTTGTCGTGACGATAGCTGAGATTTTGTTTTTGTTTGAACGCTTCCATTTATCGTGTAAAAACACGTACTACATTTATTGCTGTTTCCATGATTAGTGACTACCATACTTTAGGTATTTGGCCAAAGAGACGTTTATGGAGATGTTACTTTTCATATTTTTTGTCAAATTCTCTACGTTTTGGAAACCCATTTTCATAAACCTTTCAATAATTCAGCTTCTCAATAATGTTTCTGTTTAGCCTTCATGAAACACCTGTGTAAATTGTATAGCGTGTTATCAAAAAGTGAATTTTGCAGGATTCATTCACACATACGTTCAGAACGATACTGCACATTAACACTAAGGCAAGAACTCTTCTTCAATTACGACACATTTCTTAGACTTATTGCTTAAATACTAAGAATCCATAAGAGCTACACAGTTGAGAAATAAATTTCAATCATGTTACGTCATTTCTCAGTTAGAAACATGTAAACACTGATCGTGATTGACAAGAAGTGTAAGACGTGATATTTTCTAGCCAAGCGGCTCACACTCTTGAAATGTTATTCATTACTACCAAACAACATTTAATAAGTGATAGGTAATCGTGTGCTTCATTTATTGAGTAAATGCTGTTCTAACGAAGCAGACTGTGAGAAACACTTTTGAAAATAGAGATTATTGTTTCAGGTTGCATAGACACCCTTAAAATTACTGGATGTAACGATAAACCGGTGCCTATTTCTCAGCCTTGCCCTCTACTGTGTTCACTCGGATGTCTGTTTTTGTTCTAGCTACATTTTTACCTTTCTTTGTCGTTACAAGAAATGAAATTACAAGAAATACTAATTCAATCTGACTGTCGATAATTCGGTACTAAACACTCTTGACACATTACACTCACCTTGTAACTGGTTAAAAGTGGTAGACAACGCGTCGTTTTCCATATTGTGTCGGCTTAAAATTAATATTTTATCACTTCATTACACGATGAAGGGAGAAACATTACAATAACATGTGTCTGTTTCTGCGAAATTTTTTATGAAAGTTCAAAGTAACCACAAATGGTGTACATTGGAAGGTAGTACTTGTCGAAGTAAGAGAGACTTAGTAATAACTTCATAGCGACTATTTTGATATCACTAGCGTGGGTCAACTCCAACTCCAAGAAATGAGAAGCAAGTACTTCTCCAGCTCGTCCCCAGAGTACAATTGAATAAAGTTCTTCTGCGACTGCGTTGCAAAAACCTGTGAATTTTTTTAACGCAAGAAAATTGTCTTTAGCGTTCGTGATTAATAATCAGTTTTTTACAAACTTAAAGAATGGGCGTTTTTACAGTAACATCACGGTGATATACCACTTATTCGATCCTTAGGTGACAGTAAGAGGATTAAACGTCCCTCTTGCAATGTGGCTACTTGTTCAATAGCAGCAGGACAAGTTATTCTCCTGAATTCCGAGCAGTAGTGTGAGCTTTCCGTGGTCCGTTCCAAGAAAACAGATTCGGCCAGCGGTATACAATTCAACACATGCTATGTTACCTTATGTCCATCTCTAAACACAAGGACTTGTCTAAGCATAACGCACAAAGCAGCACGTACACATAAGCATACCTCATTACAAGACACATAATACATTTGCATCGTTTCCTTTGTACGTGAACATTAGTGTTTAAAGTCCCAGGCATTCAGTCTATTATAGAGAAGACTTCTATCTGTGGGCAGCAGGCTTGATCTTGTCTCGATTCTCGTACCCACCATAAATATTACGATCTTATCACATCCACAAAGTTACGTCTAAAAATATTAAATGAATTTCAGAGAGACAGCTAATCAACGGTACAAGTGGTAAAAATACTTAACTTGATAGCAGCACAAGGCTAAGATCCTTTCGCCCCTCGCTTTCATCCGAACTTTCAAAATATTCAAACTGTCGAAGATATCTTGCGAATGTTTGAAATTAGTGGTATCAAAGCGAATCTGTATGCCAGTAAGATAACATTTCCTGGTCTGTTGTAATGTGAACTGAAAATCTACGCTGCGTGGGATACATCAAATGCACAAATGACTTTTATGCCAATGGAAAATGACATTCAGTGCTTGAAATCGGCTAGAAAATAATATCTCAATTGTGCAACTAGTGGCTGGTTTTTTCTCCTTTTAATCAAGAAGTGCACAAGTACAAACGAACTTAAACTGTGTAAGGCAAGGAGAGAGAGATAATGAACCAAAGCTTAATTCTAAAGGATAGTGAGTGATTGGTGAATCGTCGAAGTTATTTAATAAACATCTTCCTCGTATCAGTGCGGGGAACAAATGACAGCTGTGTAGATTACTTGGAACGCACATGCTTTTCTCTCGCTGCTGCTATATGCGTTAGCAGTACATCGACTACAATAGCAGCGGATCAGTTGTTATAGCTGTTGTGATTCAATATCTTTCTTATTGTGTGGAAATATACCACGTATAAAATTACTTTATATCGAAAGAAAGTAATCTTGTTTAATTATTGAGACCATTTCATACGTCGGACGTTTTCAACATTCTAAATGAAAAACTAGTTTATAATATGTGTATATCTGGCATGTAAACATGGAGCAACGCATTAATTTACAATACGTATTTATGTTAACGTCTTACATATTATTCTCAGAAAATGCAAATTTATCAGCATCGGAGGAATAATATTGGTATAAAGCTTTACTCCACAAGCTCATATTTATGCGAATGAGATATATATATATATATATGTGTCGATGTAGAATTGTTCACTTTGTTGTGATAAATGTTGTGTCCTATGTTGCTAGGTGTTACATACATTTTGCCAGTCGTGGACTTTACAACGCCTTACAATAGGTGTCTTGAATATTTTCTTTGTCATTCATAGTGCACCTGATTTATTTGCAGAAGCGGTGTAATATCTGTACTTGTTGTACGACTGTTTTGTGCTACGCGGTGATCTGTGAATGTACCAGAAAAAAGAAATAAAGTGATATGAAATAAAATGTAAACCGGTCAGCAAAGCCTATATAAACAACATAGACTGGCCACAGCGCCGCCATAGTTGAAGCCAATTGGAAAGGTTGCCGCCATCTTTGAGAACGTCAGCGTTACAGCAGGTGATACTGGGCGTCTGCTGAGGCTGAATCATAGGTTTTATATTAACCATTGTCAGACTCTCGATTTTTCCTTAATTTATGGCCGACGAAATTCGGAAAGTAATTCCCACTACGAATAGCATTTCTCGTTTAGCATTGCATCATAAGTGTAATGTTTACAGTCGCCGAACTGCTGCATTATTTGGTGATGTTACTACAATGTCAGTAATCGTTTTATTTGCCGACATATCTTCCATATATATACAGGGGAATTTCTTTAAAATCGATAATTATCTTTGTTCTGCCTGTGGTTCAGATGATGCTTCATACGTTTAAGTACATTACTTATTTATCAAAAGGTAGATTTCTACTAATTTTAACTTTATGAGCGAAAGAAAACGACAGCCAAATGCACACATACAAACGTGACTGGAAAGCGTCGTTATCGTTCTTTAAATGCAAATAAAATAACTAATTCTGCTTTTTTTCTTAGTTTTAGTATTATTTTGTTTCTGTGTGGTGCTTTTAACAGTTCAAATGGATCCTAATAGCCGGCCGAGGTGACTGAGGCGCTCCAGTCACGGTCAGCACGGCCACTACGGTCGGGGGTTCGAATCCCCCCTCGGGCATGGATGTTTGTGCCGTCATAGTTCGTAATTAGTTCATAAGTAGTTTGTAAGTTTAGGGACTGATGACCCCGTAGTTAAGTCCCATAAGACTTACAACCATTTGAACATTTTGGATCCTAATATTAACATTTCATGCCATATTTCGCTAGGACGATTGAACCAATGGTAAATATGCACTTTTACACTATATAAACAACTGTCAATACATTAAAACACACCAAATACAACCGTAATCTGCCTGGCATTTTGATGGCCGTGAATATAATTTCATACCGTGTCTATTTCTTTCTATCTAAAGTATGATATACCAACAGTTTTATCACTCCGGTTGCTGCAGTTGTACGCTTAACATACACTGAGCATGGTTTACCAATAATAATAGCGCTTACACGTTAGTTTAGATTACAAACAGAAGCGTCTGCTCACTCTGCTACATTGAACTGACGATCTCAATTATGGCTCCCAATGTTCTTAGTACTGCCACCTAGAGTGCTGTAGCTTGTCTATAGCCTCTCTATATTGTTTATATACCTCTTTGGCGGTCAGTATATACCCACAAGTGAACCACTGAAACAGAAATATGTCACAAACCTTTCCTACGGTTACGAGTACTCTTTAAGTGAGTCGAACACTGCGCCCACTAACGGTAAACGTTTCTTTCTCTTTTGAGTAGCTACATGATGTGCTTGTTATAAACCAAGAAGATACGAGGAGACACATTCAAGTGACACTGGTTATGTGGAGAGAAATTCGTTTGTTTCGTTTCTGATTCTGGAAGAATGTCGTGTTAACCGCAACTGCTTCATTTATTAGCTCAAAGCTACCGTTTTCGGTTGCTAAATCATTATCAAGCACCAGCAGAGCTTAACCAATTGGTTAATATGACACGTTACAATATTGAAAAACTATAAAATAAATATTTAGCATAATTTTTCACTTCCTGTCTATGTTTTTCCACTGGAAAAGATATACAGGAAGTGAAGCACGATGCCAAATATTTATTTTATAGTTTTTAAATATTAAAATATGTCATATTAATCAATTGGTTAAGCTCTGCTGGTGCTTGAAAATGGTTTAGTAGCAGAAATCGGTACCTTTGAGATAATATATTAAGCAGCTGTGGTCAACATGACTTTCTTCTAGCATTTAAAAGATGTTAACTCCCACCTTTTCACATTCCTAAATCGTTATTGATTCATTTTACTCAGGCGTAAGCTTATGATATGCAATAGAACTAATTTAAGTGTTTTCTATTTCCACTCTTGTGTTAAAATTTTGTGTACTCCTGACTTGTTTCATGACCATGGAGTCTTGCTCCTCAATTAGATCCTGCGGAACAGAAAACCATATCATTATTAATATTATTATAGAAAACATTGGTTTCGCTGAGTTTCAAAGTAAAATACACTAATTATAAGGTACAAAAAATTAAAATGTCATTATAATATTCAGTTAATTCTAGGTTTTACATTAGCTCTGTAATTCGTAGCGTTTATCATTTGAAGGTTTCAATTTGAACAGATACTCTACAATTAAAATGCAAACACCGTTCACTGAAAAAAAATAATAAAAAAAATTAAAAAATATTTGGCTGCATACATAAAAATTACATTTAAACCTATATTACAAGCAGAAGTACTGTACTAAAAAGTTCACACATAAATATGGTTTTCATCTCATTACTTTAACCATTCAAGAAACTCATATGAATTGGAGATATTGTAGAGTAAAAGAAACTGTTAAGTGGAATTTTTTCCTTGTAATAGCATTACACAAAAACACTCGACACTGTTGTGCATGTGTGGCGTGTTACAGGCGGCGTTTCTTTACTATGGTCAGCTCCAGGCAGAGGTAGGAATGATGTAAACAAAAGTACTACTACTGCATCGTTATGGTGCCCTCAGTAACCTAACAATCGCTGTTTCTTTATTTTACATTTAGAAAATTTTAAAATGTAACTGACATTCACTGTCCTTTCTACAACTTAGTTACCGTGTTTTTCACCCATCGAGGAGTAAAAAAAGATATTTAACCATTTAGTCTCATTAGTTACGAAGATATGTTACATATAATTTCGATTTGTAGCGAAATTCAGGTACTTACAATGCTGAAAGAAACTGAACAGTTATGTAGCATTGTACATGCAAATTTATATTCATGTAACTAGCCGTAATTTTCTGCAGGTTATGAAAGGCCAGCCTGAGGGATGCACTGCTATGCCGTTTGTACGAGAGTAGCATACGAATGACTGAAACAGTTACTTGCTAGAAACAGGTTTGTAGCAAAATTCATGAATCATTCAATGGAAAATCAATAAATAAAAGAGGAAACACAACATTTTCTCTGGACTTGACCGCCAAAATGTCTTACAACTGTTTCCTGTTTACAGGTTAACAAGCCTCACAAATGAATCCCACGTGTAGCTGTCTGTTACTGCCACGGGCAGTTCCTGTACACTTTGAGACTAATTGCTTACTAAACTGACAAACAGATAAAAGAAAGATTTTTTCTTCCATTTGTATGTATTTTCTGCAGAGAACATTGCTAAACACAACTAAATGCCACCTAGTATAGTAACACTAATTAATACTTTAAAAGTGTGAAACTACCAATATATGAAAAATCTTAAGTTGTTTATTTAATATCCTACCAACGAGCAAGTACTAGTCAGAGACAAGAAATTACTCATAGAATTAAATAAAACTAATGAGTCCTAGAAAAATGGTTGTCTTATAAATACTTATTATGTAATCTCCAGATACCCATTTTCTCTTCACACGGGTGCAATTTTCTAACGAAGAAAAATGAGATGTGCGCTTAAAAAATAGTGATTTATTTCATAACTTACCAGTTTATATAGCTCCAGTAGTTCAGGATGTTCGTCGAGAAGGGATTAAGATAATCGCACCTTTCCTAGAATCTCTGTGACTTGAAAACGAGCAATTGCAGTACGCTCTTGAGTTTACTAAAATGAAAGAAATCGGAATTCATATGTTTGAAAATTATTTGGTCAAGTTTTTAATGCCTCCTACCCAAAACATGTGGATGAACGACCCTTTTGGTCCTTTCGTCGAAATATTTGGTGTTCTTGGTGATAAAAAAAAACATACTAGCATGCTCATCGGTCCCTCCGAACGTTTAGTTTGTTTTCGCGCACCTTCAGTGTATAGTACCCTCCTCCCCACTCTCTCCCTACGTCTCTCTCTCTCTCTCTCTCTCTCTCTCTCTCTCTCTCTCTCTCTCTCTCTCTCTCTCTCTCTCTCTCTCTCTCTCTGTTTGTATCGGATGGGGGGGGAGGCAGGCGGGATGGACCTCCTCCTGATAGAGAAGAAGCTGTTACGACCTTCCATTATCCCATCTCCTCCTACTCCTACTCCTTACCTCCTACCACACCTTCCTATATATTACACATGACAAATATCTGCCGATTTCCATAGTGATCGAGCAAACGGTGTTGAAATCAGTTGCAAGATGCCCTCCATCATTCAACATAATATTTCCATGAAAAAATATTTATCTCTGCAGATTATCATGGTGAACTGGCAAATATATAATTACTATCGTCAAAAACAATCGATCTGGCGTTGACAACCAGATTTTGTTTTTGTTTTTTCTTCGAATTTTTCGAAATTCATTTGTTCACAAAGCTTTCCCAATAACACAATAAAAAAATACACACACAGAAAAAATATTTTCAGTTTTTCCAGAATTATCCAGTTTTCTGAACTACTTTTCCATTTTTATTATTTTTTATACAAATCTTTTCCTAACTGTTACTAATACATCAACAAAAATCAGCTAAATCGATAGAGCATTCCTCAAGAGATATTTCATACATACGCCAATGGCATAGACTGATTAAAATGAAATAAGTTAAATTGTTTATGGACTTCACTGAACTACTACGAAAGCGATAAGCAGAAAAACTAACAAAAGTTACAGCAAAGAAAAGAAAAAAAAGCGGAAAAATTCAGTTTCAATCAGGAGACATACTTCACTTTCACAGACGTAGCAACTGATGAAGAGAAAATTTGTATTTTGAAAAGTGAACTTTGTTGGTTTAGAAAAGTACATGAATTTCTGCCGACAGGCTGCCACCGCCTCTCGTATTTCCACAATTTATGGTAGTTCCGGATTCCTTCATTAAGATCTCTCGTTATCATTGCTTCGGTGACTTCATAAGAAAATTTAAATTTTAATTTAAATAATAGCTAAATGTAATATAATTAATATTTAAAGTTTAAAATAATTCCAAGAGTACCATGAAGAAAATGAAGAGCAGGAAACAGAAAATAAATGTTGAGTGACGAATTGCGACACGCTCTACCCTTTTCTTCCTTTCCCAATATCCTTTCTTTGTCTTGCCCTCTTTCTCCTACCGATGGGTCATGTCACACCTTGCCAATAGATTTTTAACTTTAACCTTTCTTTATAAAGCTATTTCGGTAATCACCCCTGGTGTATACGAACATTAACAGCAAGTGCTCAACGCTCGCTTTAATACATTTGTACAGACGCAATTGTAATAAAGATGCACGTGGCTTCTACATAATTCCCTCACCAATGAACATCCGTTCATGGGCCATCTACATACCCATGTGCCATTTAATAACGTTCTGCATGACTGTAGAAAGTTAAGGAAATCTTATCAAGAGCTCTACAATTGTTACAGCTAATATTGTCACATACGCGTTCTATGTAGCAATAATCACATCACTCGCCTTGAGTTGGAATGCAAGAGTGTAAGGGAGGTTAGTTACATCGCTATTTCAGAATCCCAATTAGCCTTGATGTGGATGTAGGCTTGCGCGGCGAATACTACTGATCATCTTTCGGGTCCCAAAATAAACAAGATGACGTGTTGAGCGCTATTGATGCTTATGTGTTTTTAAGCTTCTCTTCAGTGCAAAAGGACTTCATTATGTTGCAGCACTATCACATGTATTTAAATACTTTTCAGTGTTTGCGTCTATGTTTTTGAAGTGTTGTCAACATTGTAATTTATCGTACTTTATTTTACTTTTTTGTTAATGTGTATCGATTTTCATATAAACGAAATTAAGCAGTGACGATAAGTTTGAAAGTCTGTGTGGTGAATGAACGGTTGTGGGGGAAGGGTGGGGTATGAGTTTATGGAGGGCGTGAAGGTGAGGGAAAAGTGACTACACAGTAAGCGCAAAGTAGTACCGGTCAGTACTGGGTATAGTGATTTTGGGGCAGGAGGGATGAGTTCAAGAGGTAGCGGTGTGGAAAAATGGGTTTGGTGAGGCTATTATTTTTATGAAGTATTTGTTTCCCAATATTCATTTGGTAGTTGAGTAACTGTGTATTGTGCGATATTGCCATGTGTTCTTAGAAAGGAAGGTGCTATCTTTACGTATTTTAATGATTTAATTTATTTTTCTCCAATGCTGGGCCTGTGGCACACCAGTTAAGGTGATCTGTAAATGTTGAATGATTTGTACCATATTTACATTCCCTGGTACGTTCCTTATAACTAGTATCAAATGTCCTGATAGTCATTCCAATGTATATTTTTATCACAGTCTGTGCAGTTCACCTGCGTTGAGGAGGAATTTACGTAAGTAAAGAAAACAACGTTTACTAACGAACTAGTTTTCAATTTAAAGCTGAATTTTTTTTAGATATATGTTGTTGCAGATCACACAAGGGGTTTTATGGTCAATAAAACGAAACGCGTATGTTGAAAAAGATCGATTTTTATTGTAGCAGCATTGGGAGACAAAAAAATACCCTTCATAATAGCACAGCAACTACTTCATTTGTGTGGTCATCGTGTCCGTGATGTGTTTACTATAGACTACAGTGCAATTACATTAATTTTTTTTAATATCACTCAATGTGTCCAACACTGAAACGCTGCAGTTATCTAATGCATCTGTTACGTGTTATATGTAGCAACACTGACAGCACCCGCAGTACGTTGGGATGGAATGCAAGGTAAGTATCGAAACTGTGGATCGCAAGTTGTAGGAGAGTCTGAATTGAAAAGCGAGAGTCTGCAGAACGTGAGAATACAAAGGTGCTGACGGTCCTGATCTGCTCCTATGTCTTGTCTGAGTATTTTTGAACTGTAAAGAGTGCAGATAGTAGTTCCCCTAATTTCATTTCCTGTCGTAGACTGATGGACAGTAAAACATGTACCTGTGTAAACGTAGGCTGTTGTCACTATCAATAAAATTCTTCCGGGTATGAGACCGCGTCGTCATTTTATAAACTCTACCGACGTTTCGGCCACTGTTGCAGGCGGCCTTCATCAGGGTCTGTGTCTGACTGCTGAATATAAGATAGCTTGGGGTTTATATAGCAGCGGATGAGATAGAGGAAATGGGACGGTGGTTTTCCTTTATTGGTGGTTATATTATTGCACGCCATTGGTGGAAAGCGGCAATAATGATTATGTACCTGTATATTTATTCTTTATGGTTTAATTCCTAACTTAGTTGTGGGTTACACTGAAATTTGTTGTACCTAATTTATTCGTTCATTTTTAGCACATTCATAATACCTCCGATTTCTTCAGTGTTTCTATCAATCTAGCTTTGGCCTTGTGCATTTTATCTCCTGTTTGCTGCCATCTTGAAACCGTTTTAGGACCCACTTAGAGGTAAGTGTACTTTGCTTAGATTGGGGTAGCTGAACAACACAAAACATTATGTTGTTGATGAGTAATGTTATTACTTTATAGTCTGAAAAGGTTTAAAAAATATGCCTGGATTAACAATCTGCAAGAAACATATATTTGTGTGTTGTTTGCGATTATAGTATAAAGACATAGCTATGTAACTCAAAATCCTTCCTTATCTTTCTCCTCTTGTACGATCATTCAGCCATAATCATACATTTAGACGCTACACACGTTAACAGAGTGACATGTCTTCCTTTCAGATGCGTGTGACGTTTGATCTCAATACATAAGGGTACGACAACAAAATTCAGTTGACTGACACTGAACACACATTCTTCATATTTAGTCAAGATCTGTCCACGCCACAATACAGAGAAAAAATACTTTTATGAATCCCTTGAGTTTGGTCCGTAGACCTACCTATGTAAATTTCATTAAGATCTGAATAATTACAATTTATTCCACCGCCGTAGAGGATCGTCGTCCAAGCTGAGCGATAATTCTTAAAAGAACTATTTTATTTCAACACCCGTCCCTGAATCATTTAATAATTACTTACTACAATTATGTATGAAATGGCGGCCGGTGACTGCATTTCAGCTACCAATGTAAAAGATGCTGCAACTGGAACTGAAATCCCGAAAATGCTTAAAATGTTACTGTGAAGAACACGATACACTGTTTAACATTTCTATTGAAGATCATATCTGACGTTTTACGATCATTTAAGAGACATTGGTTATTGTGAAAAAACAATCTAACAGCGACTCTCGAAAAATTATGATAATATCGTCCTTTCAGATCACGACCTGACACGTGCAGGAACATGACAAAAAGGATGGTACATTGTACCATTGTTTAAATAGTATTCGAACAAAGAGCTGAGATAATTATAACAATGATATTAAAATTTCCTTGTTGTGAAAAAAATTCATTGACGTTCTTGGCAACACTTTATCTTTGACATCACTGCACTTACGTTTTTGATTAGAATTCAATAGGGCGTCACTTACTACTGAATATCGTTTCTCCAGGGGACGCTACATGAGATACACTGCTTTTGTTGACTGTTGTATCGCCATCGCTGAGGGGTCAGTTCCGAAGTTTGATCGTATCCACATCGTTATTTTGTCAGGAGGGGCACTAGTACAAAGACGTTTCCAAACGTCACAGAGTGAACCAAAGCGATGTTTTTACAACATGGAGGAGGTTCAGAGATACAGTATCTGAGTTACAGGAATTGTCGGTGACTATCCTCACTCGCTGCTTGACTCCCAGTTAAGGATTTCAGCTCTGAGGAATTCTTGCAAGGGGAACACCAAGTATGGTACCAACGAATTTTGATGAGTCGCAAGTATATTGCGCGGGAACTCCTTCATACCACCAAGCTAAAATGATTTGTTCCAATTCGCCTTAGTTTCCACGAAAATCGCGATGAAAGTCCAGTGCGTAACAGCTATACATGTACTGAGTGATCAGCAGAAAGTGAGGCACCGTGGTGTCATTAGCAAGGTATTCGACTGTCAAGCATACCACCCGAGTTCAAATCCCGTCCAGATTACTATTATTACTTACAATTGTCTGGCGATTGATTGGGTATAATTATATTCCTTATTTCTTACTGAAAAGATGAGGTTATATCAGGTAATTACAGTTACACGTGAACGAGATGCTACGAATGACTAGCCGCCTTGCCACAGTATAATAAGCCGCTGGGACGCGTCAAGTGGACACACACTGCATTCGACGGTGTAACAACACTGGGGCCGGGGACTGTAAACGCAGTTAGCAAATGCTGCACAAATGTTACAGCTGATAACTACAGACGGTTTACTGATCTCTCACTCGCCGTAAAAGTATACTTCGAAACAACGAATAAAATAAAATAATCGTGCGCAATACATATTTATCAATTAACATAAGCTGTTATCATGACCAATTACTGAAGCATTAACATAAGAGTGGCTATTAAAGCATATAATTATGCAAAATCAATCGTCGGACAAGTGAAAAAAAATTGGTTCCAAGCAGGATTTGAACTCGGGTCGTATGCGCAGCAGGGTAGCACCTTGTTAATTACACCATGCTAGCTCACATGTTTCTTATGACTCAGTACAGGTATAGCTGTCACGCGCTGGGCTTTCATCGCAATTTTCGTGAAAACTAAGGCGTATTGGAACAAATCCTTTTAGCTTGGTGGTCTGGAGGAGTTCCCGCACAATATACTTCCGTATCATCAAAATTCGTTGGTACCATACTTGGTGTTCCCCTTGTTAGAGGAACGCAAACATGTTGAATAGTTATTTTCGTGATGTCATAGAATGTCGTTTTTCAACTTAAGCTGTACGTAATAGGCTGCATGACATGTAACTTCGTTCACAACGTCCATGGTGATGTACAGTTTGGACACCTACACACCATTCAGCGCGGTACAGATGTACGCGTCTGAATTGTCATTAACTGCCATTCACGAATGAAAATCGCATCTGCTTTCAACTAGACAATTTTTGACGCCGTTTTTGGAGGCAGCCTGATATAAATAAAAGAAGGCAACTTAGGATTTAACGTCACATCGTCAGCTCGGTGATTAAAGAAGAGGACCAGCCTTACCCTTTCAAAGGAACCAACCCGACATTTGCCTGGGGTTAGTGAAATCACGGAAAACCTAACTGTAGATGGCCAGAAATGAGTTTGTACCACCGTCCTCCCGAATAAGAGTCCAGTGTAGATTACCACTTCACCATCTAGATCGGGTCTTTCAGTTTTTGTACATGTTACATGTGTTATTGCCTCTGGTTGGCTGGTTTTCTATCTTCACTTATTTCACTGGGATGTTTCAAATGTTCGTCAAGCTTAAAGAACTTAACTGCGGGATCATCAGTTCCTAAACATACAAACTACTTATTAACTACCTTATACTAAAGACGGCACAAATATCCATGCCCGAGGGGGAAGGGGGGATTCGAACCCCCGACGGGGAACGGCCTCGTGCATCGCAGCGTAGCGGCTCAATGCGCTTGGCCACTCCGCCGCGGCTGCTGATGTTTCCTTCCGGCAGTAGGTACTATGAAACTTCACATGAAGAACAGCAGCTTCAAAAAAGTAAGTCTTAATAAAAGTCTCGTCAGACATACTTACGAACACCGCCTGAGCAATTTATAACTTCAACTACTAGAAACAAAAAATAAAATAATCTAAAACAATCATGTGTGTATTCCAGACCATTAAATATGCCACACATGTCAAAAAATTCTAGTTTTATTTCAGTTGCATAGATGGTTCATATAGACAAATATCTGCATGTTCATGCAAAGAGCAACTGAGGGAAAGGACAGCAAATCAGTAACAATATATCGATACAGAATGAAACTTTCACTCTGCAGCGGAGTGTGCGCTGATATGAAACTGCCTGGCAGATTAAAATTGTGTGCCGGAACCGGGACTCGAACCTGAGACCTTTACCTTATATATGGATATTTTATAGCAGGTGACCCCCGCACCCCGTCCTCTATAATTTTATGTTTCCCGCATACGTGAGAGCAAGACGGGTTGCCTGGTGATTACAGTTCATAAGGTAAGTGGTGCTACTGTAAAAGCGAAAGTCCAAGTGAGCTACGCCGTTACCTGCGAGCGCTTACCTCATGGTTTCGTTGCGATGTAGCGTTACCGTCTGTTTGTAGTTACTGTCAGATCTAACAGAAAGGTAACAACCGCAATGAACTCCAGCGAAGACTACGCCGACGTGATACTGATCTATGGGGACAAGCACCGCAATGCAGCTGAGAATCGCGGGGTGTGTTCACATTTTCCAGCGCAACGATGTTTTTATACGTACAGAGACATATTTAAGAACCAAGGGCGTTTTCTAGGTGCAACGTGTCATGTATAGACCTAATGTTGCCTGAAAGGTTACTGTGTATTGTGGAACCCATAGCCTAAACGAAAACAATGCTTAAGTACAAAGTAGTATAAACGAGTAAGTTACCGTGCTTTTAAATTTAGGTTACACTACTATTTTTACCTACAGTAATAATAATATTGACATTATTATATAGTTCATGAGATCTCATCCATTATTACCAGTTTCTCATCGTAATTCGGACTAACAAGGAAAGTACTTGAGCTCGAACAAACATATCTGTATGAACGTTTTCTTACAGGATCTCTACGTTCACCTCAGTGTGCTGTCGTTTCTATGCAAAACTTTGCAATCATGCTCTAGATAGCACTGTAGATGTAATTGTAGACGCCGTGCGTAATGCAGATATCTTAACTATAACTTATGCAATAATCATCGTACATATTCTCTAGCGTATTCTCATCAAAAGCCGTGGTGATAGTTGCAACTTTAACCTTCTTCTCGGAAGACTGTTGGTATTCACTGCCACTGCTTCCATTGCCTCTTCCTTCCCGCACTTACCGTAGCACTAACGCATGCAATGAGTTGTTGGTCATTATCATCCCTATTATCATCATTATGTGTTAGTGTTACAACAGTAACTTATGCTCATATTTCTGTACCATAACAGATACAAGAAAGCATGTGAATGATTCATCCGTAGTTAAGTCCCATAGACTAAACAAACATTTAAACATTTTAATGATTCATCTTCTACACTAATACCATCTTCACGAAGTAGGGTTCTTCGTAACGTCATCACAACCAATCGCAATACATTAGCAGGATTGATTACCAATTGCCGCCCCATCCGACGCTAGTGATACTCCCACATCAGCAAAACTCTGCAGTCGTCCGTTAGAAGCCTCTGCGTGTGCCTTGCCACATTGCGCTTCGACATATCGGTTTGCCAATAAGGACGGTGCAGTGTTCCTCCGAAGTTGCGTTTTGTGACGTTATTTGTGTGGTGAAGCAGCGCAATAAAGGGATAAATTATCTGCGAACAATAGATTTCGGAGGCGAGTGACAAATTCATTGGAAGAATCCTAAAAAAATGCAGTACACTTGTTCGACCACTGCTTGAATACTGCTCACCGGTGTGGGATCCGTACCAGGTGGGGTTGATAGAGGAGGTAGAGAACATGCAACGGTGAGCAGCGCGCTTGTTACAGGACCAATCAGTAATCTTGAAAGCGTTAAGCAGATGATCGATAAACTCCAGTGAAAGACTCGGCAAGAGAGACACTCTGTAGCTAGCTACGGTCTTTTGTCGAGAACATACCTTTAGCGAGGAGTCAAGAAGTATATTGTTCCCTCCTATGTAAATCTCGCAAAGAGATCATGAGGGCAAAATCAGAGAGATTAGAGCCCGCCCAGAGGCATACCGACAATCTTTCTCTCCGCAAACAATACGAGCCTGGAATAGGAGTGAGAACCGATATTGGCACTCAAGGTACCCTCCGCCACACACCGTCAGGTTGCTTGCGGAGTATGAATCTAGATGTAGATGTAAACAGTAGTTTCGAAAAATATCGGCCCTTTAATTCTCGCTCGTGTTATGGCGACCAACACCCCGATTTTCTCTGCGTGCAATGGCGTTTCTCTCAAGTCTATTGATTTTCGGATGACAAAATTCGGGAATTTTTAGAATTAATGTAGCCAGATAGGTGAAATCTAGCCTTAGGTTCGAGGTAAAACACCAACTACACGTTTATTAATAAATCCTGAAACCATTCACAATATGCTATTCTTTTGGTATGGGCCATACAATGTAACTGCTGCACTGCTTTTATTTTATACGGCTACAGCCCCCAGTTGTTTGGTTACAGCCTTATGTGCTGACGTACGAGAGACTTTAGACTGTCGTGATAGTTTGCTTACTGATTTTGTTGGACTCCATTTCATGATGTCCGAAATGTCGTCCGCTTCCGTTATGTTAAAACCGCGGGCCTACTAGTTCGTGGTGCATTATGAACAACCTGTTGTCCGGAGTTTGCGAATTAAATCACGTACACTGACGCGATGTGGAAATCTCGACAAAGGAAAACGTTTTGTGTCCCAACTTCGTCGCCGCTTTTGTGTCCCAGCCTCGTCGTAGGTGTCGGTGGAGGGGAGCAGCCAGAAACTATAAACACTCGAGTAAATTAGAAAGAGATATATATTGCACAGAATGTAACAATACTTAACTTTTACATAGTACTGCAGAATGTTGATACATAGTTGTTAGAGGCCTGCCTAGTGCCTGTACGATAGCAAAGTCTTCAATGGTGCCTATCTGATTACGAAGGTCCTAACTCGTTGCTATCTCAGTCCGAAGTGCTATATCTTTCCGTGGTGGCCACGAGCGGGGTTCCAGCAGAGGGCGCTCGTGGCTGTCGTCGGAAGAACGCCGCGCCGTGCATGCATGGCGGCGCGCGGCGAAAGTAGGTGGCGCGCACTTTGTACTTGTGCGACACCACACCCCTCCCCCCCAAACCGCCGCGCCGTCGTGGCGTAGGGCTGAGGGCCACGGCGACGGCACTGGGAGGAGGGCCTGGGCGGGGGCGTTACTGGTGGGACGGGCGTCGTAGCTGAGGCCGGGATCGAGACGCCGTCCGCGCCCCGGCATCCGCCTTGAGATCCTCCAGGGAACCCGCCGAAACCTGGGGAAGGGCGCCCGCCCCCGCCCAGAGGGAGCAGGTCATCTTCGTCTGAGGTGCGTGGCCCAAGCTGGGGCGGCACGCACGGTCCCGGAGTCCCTCTCGGTGACGCTGTCATCTGCGGCGGCGACAGCGGCGGCGTCGCGTCGATCTCCATCGGGACGATCTCGTAGTCCGGGGACGAACGATGTGGTTGTGCTCACTGGCGGTGAACTGGGTCTGGAATCAAGAAACCGGAGACAGGATCGCGCGGCCTATGCAGACGCAATTGGTTTGCGTGGCGCCGCAGCTCCGACCCTGTGGAAGAACGTACAACATACATATTGCGACCGAGCACGCGCTGAATGGTGCCCGGTAACCATTTCTTCTTGTTGCCAGCAAACACCCTGTACAGCACCGGCGTAGAAACCTGAAAACGCGTAGCGCCATACGAACCGACTCGGTGTGTGGGAGGCTGCAGCAGGTGAAGGAGAGTGCGGTGACGGCGGCCGTGTAGCAGCTCGGCAGGAGACGGGCCGTCACGTGGCATGCACCGATACGTAGACAGGAAAATTTGAAGAGCTTGCTGCCTGGAGTGCTGACCTTTCATCTTCTCCATGTGAGACTTGAGTGTTCGAACGAAACGTTCTGCTTCACCATTGGACTGAGGGTGAAAAGGTGCGGTGGTGATATACTGAATGCCATTCACACGACAAAACTGTTGAAATTCCGCACTAACAAACTGAGGTCCATTGTCACTGACGATAGTTTCAGGCAAACCTTCGATGCAAAACACTGATGTTAAGGCACTGATTGTACTAGATGCTGTCGTTGAGCTCATGGCAATCACAAAAGGAAACTTGCTGAAAGCGTCTACAACAATTAACCAGCGCGTATTACAGAAAGGTCCGGCAAAGTCAATATGTAAACGTTGTCATGGTCCCTTGGGGCGTGGCCAGTCTGAGAAACGCTGTGGAGGAGCCGCCTGATGCTCCGCACAAACTGTACACTGTGATTTCATGCTCTCTATCTGAGCGTCCATACCAACCCAGGTACAATGACGTCTGGCCAGTTGCTTTGTCCTAACAATGCCCCAATGTCCTTGATGCAGGAGGCGTAACACTTCACGTTGCAGGGAACGAGGAACAATCACTCTTGTTTGGTCGTTGTCGGTATGCAACAACAGTACACCCTGACTTAAAGATAATGCATGACGTTGTGCAAAATAACGTCGAACCAGAGGCCGATCAATGTCTTTGGCTCTGGCAGGCCACCCTGAGCGAACAAAACGTGTTACCACACTTAGGTCTGCATCCGCAGCTGTTTCCTGTGCAACCCGACGAGAGTTCAAAGGGAAATCTGCGACAGCGGAAGCATCTCTGGAGTCTATCTGACAACATGCCATTTCTGAAGAATCAAACGACACATCCTGGCCAACCGGAAGTCGGGAAAGTGTGTCCGCGTTAGCATGTTTAGTGGTAGGTCGGTACAAAATCTCATACTGATAATTTGACAATATCAAGGACCATCTCTGAAGCTTTTGTGCCGTACGTGGCGGAATCGGCTTTGTGGGTGAGAACAACGACGTGAGAGGCTTGTGGTCTGTCAACAAATAGAATTTTCTGCCATAGAGATAATGATGAAACTTTGTGACGCCGTAAATGATTGCTAAGGCCTCCTTTTCTATCTGACTGTAATTCTGTTGCGTCGGCGTCAGTAGCTTGGATGCAAAGGCAATAGGACGATCGTGACATCCAATACGATGTGACAGAACTGCACCCACACCGTACGACGAGGCGTCAACTGCTAACACTACAGGCTTCTGTGGGTCAAAGGGAATCAAACATGCATCACTGAGTAGTGCAGACTTTAGTTTGTCAAAGGCAACCTGACAATCTTTAGACCATACAAAAGGAACATTCTTCCTACGTAAGTGATGCAGTGGAGCTGCAATCTGAGAGGCACTGGGAATAAACCTGAAATAATAGTTAAGCTTTCCCATCACTGCTTGCAATTCCTGCACATTCTTAGGAGGAGGCAAGTCTTTGATTGCTCGAAGATGTGACTGTAAAGGATGGATTCCTTGGGCATTAATCACATGGCCTAGGTACTCTATTTCAGTTTGAAATAACGAACACTTTGCTTTATTACAACGTAGACCTGCTGCAGTCAAAACTTTGAAAAGGCACTCCAGGTTTGCTAAATGGTCTTCAACTGTACGTCCCAACTGTACGTCCGGATACCACAATATCATCTAAATAGTTCGAACAACACGGTACAGAAACTGTCAGCTGTTCCAAAAAACGCTGAAAAATAGCGGGAGCGGAAGAACTGCCAAAGGGTAGGCGTTGAAATTGAAAAAGGCCCATGTGAGTATTAATGACGAAAAACTTTTTTGACTCGTCATCAAGTGGAATCTGTAAGTATGCCTCTGCTAAATCAATCTTAGAAAAGAAACGAGACTGTCCTAATTTGTCCATTAGTTCGTCAGGTCTGGGCAGGGGATAAGTGTCTACAATTGTTTGACTGTTCACTGTTGATTTGAAGTCCGCACAGAGACGAAGTTTTCCTGACGGCTTGGGTATAATTACTATAGGCGAGGCCCACTGACTCGCAGAAACAGGAGAAATCACCCCACTATCTTGCCAACGTTTAAGTTCTTCGGCAACTGTATCACGCAATGCGATAGGCACTGGTCTAGCTGTACGAAATTTTGGAACTGCAGATTCTTTTAAAGTCACATGTGCCATGAAGTCTTTTGCACAACCTAGTTCCGGCGAAAACAAGTCACTGTATTTGTCACACAATGCATTGATTTTATCCTGAGGCACTATTGACGAAATTTGAAGCACATCTCTTTGAATTGATAAACCAAACAAGTCAAAAGCATCTAGTCCAAAAATGTTCTGCGTAGATTTGGCCTGAAGAACAACAAAAGCAACTGTTTTCGTAACACCTTGAAAAGAGGCAGACAGGCTACACGTTCCTAGCACGGGAATATTTTGACCTGTATAAGCTGTTAACACTTGTTGACACAGCGATAATTTTGGCGAACCCAGAAGTTCATAAGTATCTTTATTAATTAAGTTAACAGCGGAACCAGTGTCGAGCTGAAATTGCACAGTCTTATTGTCAATGGAAAGATTCACAAAAAGTTTTTGCTTTCGGCGCTCGACAGGTGCGCGAATGTGGGCAACGTCTGCTACGGTTTGTTTACTGCGCTTGCGCGGGCCGCGTAGTGAAGGAAGCGGCGCAGACTCGGCACGCAGCGGATTAACAACACTGTCACTAGATGACACTACCGCCGGATCGGCGTCCGCGCAAGCCTGCGAAGCTACTCCAGATTTATTAACTACTGCACTACACTTTTGAGTAGCTACTTGATGTCTACTGTCACTAGCTACACAGTACTGGGCACTATTACAAGGAGCAGTTGCAGAAGGCACTATTTTCACTACAGGAATGCACTGTTCATAGTCATTTTGCTTGTCCCGAACCCTTTTCCGTTGCACTGTTTTACGCGCTCGTCGGCGCTTGCTACGTGGTGCACTATATAGTTTTGCCATAGGCGAAGAACTACTTTCTTGCAATTGAGATCCAAGGAAAGCACTGTTCAATTCCACAGCCCGTATAACATTTACAGAATGAACTGTTCTGGCACTCTGCGAAGCACTGTTTCTAACGGTACCGTTCTTTGAGTTTTTAATTTGCATACACACAGACTGTACATGTCCTGATTTGCCACATTGATAACAGGTTGCGTTGCGACTAGGGCAATGAGCACGCTTGTGGCGAGACACACACTGGGGGCAAGATTTACGTACATTTTTCTGAAATGAGCGTTGGCGCCCGTTATTCAAATTACTGTTTCTAACACGACGGGGCGACCTTTGCGTCGCACTTTTACACTGGCTACTGTTCACTGTCTGTTCAGCACGGCCGGTAGAAAAATAAGAATCACTAGTGCTATACTGAGAACTACGGCTAGGAAAGCGTCCGTTGCGGCGCACTGAATTTACACTGTGGCTTTGCATTTCTACATCAGCTAAGTCAAAAGTATCATGCGCTTCTATAAGCTGCAGTACACTGTCTAAGGAGGGGTCAGACTGTTTCAGAATTGCTGCTCTAATTCTGGGGTCCTGAATATTCTGCGTAATCGCATCCCTCAACATCACGTCACTATACGAAAGTCCACAAGAGCAAGTAAATTTACATTGGCGGGTTAAGCCCTTCAATTCCGTGATCCATTCTTGGTGTGACTGCTGCGGTAATTTTTTAAGTCTGAAAAATCGGTATCGTGCAGCGGCTACAAGAACTTTTCTCTCATAATGAGCATTCAGTGCATCTACAATTTGTTCAAAGTCTACATCACGAGCAGATGCGTGAGGGAATAGTTTCTGCAATAGTACGAAGGTCTGGGGGCCCACAATCGATAAGAAAAGGTTCTTCACTCTCTGACCTGTAATTTGATGAGCCGCGACGAGTTCTTGAAACTGTGCGAAGTAGTCGCTCCATTCTTCCTCACGTTCGTTGTACTGGCGGAACGTAGGGAGCGGTACGGCGGCTGGTGTGGGCTGCTGAAGCGGCGGCTGTTGTTGTTGGTTAGCTGCTTGCGCTGTGAGCTGGGCCACAGCCTGGAGAAGTTGTGTTATTTGCGCCGTCTGTAACTGAATAATTTCCATTAAGTTTGGGTTCGGGGTAGTGGCCATTC
This sequence comes from Locusta migratoria, assembly GCA_026315105.1. Taxonomy (NCBI): domain Eukaryota; kingdom Metazoa; phylum Arthropoda; class Insecta; order Orthoptera; family Acrididae; genus Locusta; species Locusta migratoria. The sequence continues at coordinate 270,661,210 of CM048744.1, read as the reverse complement.
TGACCGATTAGGCGCCGCGCATACAAGTAACTTATAACAAAACACAAATGCAATATGAAAGAGGACGCTCTGCAACAAAAAGTCCACAAAATACGTAACAGAATATGTTCCCCCAAAAATCTTATAATAAGGGTGGGTGGGCGGGAGCAATTTTTGCGTGCTCCGACTGCTGCTGTCTGGCTGCTGCAAGCGGGCTGATCCAAGGTTCTATCCCATCCTCGTCGCCACTTTTGTGTCCCAACTTCGTCGCCGCTTTTGTGTCCCAGCCTCGTCGTAGGTGTCGGTGGAGGGGAGCAGCCAGAAACTATAAACACTCGAGTAAATTAGAAAGAGATATATATTGCACAGAATGTAACAATACTTAACTTTTACATAGTACTGCAGAATGTTGATACATAGTTGTTAGAGGCCTGCCTAGTGCCTGTACGATAGCAAAGTCTTCAATGGTGCCTATCTGAGTCCGAAGTGCTATATCTTTCCGTGGTGGCCACGAGCGGGGTTCCAGCAGAGGGCGCTCGTGGCTGTCGTCGGAAGAACGCCGCGCCGTGCATGCATGGCGGCGCGCGGCGAAAGTAGGTGGCGCGCACTTTGTACTTGTGCGACACCACAAAACGCAATGTAAATTGTCGTCTCACATGCTCCGTGAAGTTTTCTCCTGCCCGGAAAACCTCTTCCACTAAAAAAGGCTCTCTTTGCAACAGTAAGCATTCTCACTGCAATCAGCGTATACAAGAACAAGACAATAACACAGTTGTGGCGCACACGCAACACTACTACCGCTGCAGGTCCACGGAACACGTGCAGGTGCGCTTTGTCCGTGCTGCCAACTTTACACACATCGCAACGCGAGACAAGCGGACTGCTGAGAGACTTTGCCGACACACTGTGTTACATTCAGACTAACAGGAAAGAGAAGAAATAAAAATTACAGGTGCTTGTGGTTCCTGTTGAAGTCTTTAGATAATGGTTGTTCACTTTATTTTGAAGTTAGTGGTACAAGAGTTACACAGAAGATGTTGGCGGGATTCCGCTGGCTAGTGGGGCAGGTCCTGGACGGCGGCTACTAGGCGCAGCTACTGTGCGCAGAGCGGCCGCCGCACCCTCTGCAGCAGGGCAGTCCGCAGGCGCCCCCTGCTCACCTTGCCGGCGGCCACGCGCGGGATCGACTCCACCACGAAGACGCCGCCGTGCAGCAGCTTCTCCTCGCTGCCGCACGCTTTCTCTGGAAACACACACATGACGAGTTTGTGCTGCAGTGTACCTTTGCAGATAGACTGCGCTGATGGAGGAAAGAAGATTAAGATCGATAGCATCATTGAAGGCGGAATACAACCTTTTTGTTTTTGGTATGGGGAAAGAAATTGGCCGTGACGTCTAGAAGTAAGCATCCCCGAATTTGACAGGATCGATTTAGGGAAATCAGGGAAAACCTAAATCGGAATAGGCGGAGGCGAGTTTGAACGGCCGTCGTCTAGAATGCGATTCCAGGGTGTTATCACTGCGCGTAAGGTGTTCCGTCCTCAAAACAGAGAGTACTTGGGGTCATGTGATAGAGAGTCACAGATGACGCAGACGTGTTGTTTGCGCCACCCCTTGTGGCGGCTGCAATTTTATAGGTGAAATTCCGAGACTTCATCAAAAATCAAAATTCCTCTGGGTGTGAGACCGCATAGACAAAAAAAAAGGAACTGAAAAATTGAAAAAAAGTCACCGAAATATGGATTATTTGGCAGTAAGGTCTCACACCCACGACAGATTTATTGATTGTGACAACGGCTGAGGAAGCCCACGCTTACATTCTGAGACGTTGTTCTGCTGGTGATTTGTGTAATATACATCAACGTGACTTGACGCCGTTTTTCGGAGGTATGGTGGTCAGTGCTAGTCAATGGGAATTTTTATTTTGGCAGTGGTGAGGACTTGGGATCCTGTGATAGAGAGTCACAGATGACGCAGACGTGTTGTTTGCGCCACCCCTTGTGGCGGCTGCAATTTTATAGGTGAAATTCCGAGACTTAATCAAAAATCAAAATTCCTCTGGGTGTGAGACCGCATAGACAAAACAAAGGAACTGAAAAATTGAAAAAAAGTCACCGAAATATGGATTATTTGGCAGTAAGGTCTCACACCCACGACAGATTTATTGATTGTGACAACGGCTGAGGAAGCCCACGCTTACATTCTGAGACGTTGTTCTGCTGGTGATTTGTGTAATATACATCAACGTGACTTGACGCCGTTTTTGGGAGGTATGGTGGTCAGTGCTAGTCAATGGGAATTTTTGTTTTGGCAGTGGTGGAGGAATTTGGCTTTATCCGTTCATACCTGTCTAAGGTGACTTGCAAATGGTTCAGTGACGGAGTCACAGTCGACAACAGACTAACTACCGTCTGTCCAGTCCCGTGTCGGCCGAATCTATGACATTTACCAACCGGAGCACAAACTTTATAGTGCCCCAGGGCTTTCGCCGCTCGAAGACCGACTTTCGCCGTCCCCCCGACCCCTCTTCCCCCATCCACCTCACTCAGCTCATTAGGGGCACGTCACCTTCTCTTTGTGACCATTTGACAGCCCCCTTGCGTGTTTTACACATTTAAATCTTCACATTTACGAAACTATTAGCTGTAGAAGGCTGTGGATTTCGCTCTTCAGTTGTATAATCTTTGCTGTTTGCATCGTTTAAATACAATTCGAGGTTAGATGTAAATATGTCGTTTAACTACTTCATACGAACTCATGAACTTAAGAATGTATTCCTTGGCATAATATGAAATTGGGAGTCAGTGAGTCTGTTATTACATTCAATGATGGTCATACGAGAAGGATAAAGGTCATTGTCCCTGGTATAGACACCATCAGAGGTCTTCGGCTTCTGGACAACATGCGAGTAAGAAAGGCTCAGCATGCAGCTGAATTTAATACAAAAAAAAAAAAAAGCAAGGGCAGCTAGGAGATGTTTCAGATGTTTGTATAGCTTATGGGACAACTACAGGGTCATCAGTCCCTAAACTTACAAACTACTTATGAACTAGCTAATACTAAGGACGGCACAAATATCCATGCCCGAGGGGGGATTCGAACCCTCGACCGTAGTGGCCGTGCAGACCGTGACTGGAGCGCCTCAGTCCCCTCGGCCACCGCGGCCGGCCAGCTAGGAGAAGAAAGCGTCTAGAAGAATAAAAAGAACTACAAGATAACCCTGATTACTGTGCTGGACACTTTTGATAAATTAATAAAATAAATAATAAACGAATAAAAAATTACTTTAATAGCATTTTTTGCCATTTGCCATTTTTAATGGTACATGTACCTTTATCTCACAAACCACTAAACCAATAACATTCAAATATTCAGAAATACTATATAATAGTTAAAAGAGCCCGTTGAATTAGTATCAAGACAAAATATTGCTTATTCTCTCAACCAGGGAAATTTGTGTTAAATTATGACTTAATGGTAAAAATATTCATAATTATTATAACAAAAATAAAACATTGGTTCTAGTGCAGTAAGCTAACAAAATATGCTGAAAATAGCTGACGAAACTTCGAATTTCAATAACAGAGAAAAAGGTACATAGAAAATATAGCATTGGCGAGATAGGGCTTTCCGACTTGCCTTAAGGTTCAGTCAACTCACTATCATAAGGTTAACCGACGAGCATGCAACATCCTCATCATGAATAACTTCGTGAGAGAGAAAGGAATGATCTGTAGTATCTGATGACTAAAAAGGCATTGTCACGGGCTTGAGAAGCTACGTTTCCAACACCTTGTGGACTGCATGCCAAGCCGCATACGTAATAAATAGTCAAAGATATTACTGAGGCAATAGATGGTAGGTTATTCAAGTTTCCCAGAGGACTGGGCAGCTCACCTTTGACAAGCTTGAGTAGCTACCGTTCCAACACCTTGGGGGGACTAAGGCGCTACAGTCACGGACTACACGGCCACTACGGTCGGGGGTTCGAATCCCCCCTCGGGCATGGATATTTGTGCCGTCCTAGTTCGTAAGTAGTTCATAAGTAGTTTGTAAGTTTAGGGACTGATGACCCCATAGTTAAGTCCCATAGACTATACAAACATTTGAACATTTTTGAACCAACACCTTGTGGACTGCATGCCAAGCCGCATACGTAACAAATAGTCAAAGATATTATTGAGACAATAGATGGTAGGTTATTCAAGTAACCAGAGGAGTGGGCAGCTCACCTCTGACGAGCTCGCTGAGCTGCTGAGGAGTGACGGTGGCTCCCGGGGCCAGCACGACGAACGCGGCCGGGTGCTCCTGGTCCTCGTCGTGCGGCAGCCCCACCACCACCGCCTCAGACACCTGCGGGTGGCCCAGCAGCCAGCCCTCCATCTCTGACGGCGACACCTGCCGCAGCATACAACAACATCTACACTTAGCAAAGGTCACGCGATGGTGTGGCACAGATGGCACAAATGTTCAAATGTTTGTAAAGCCTATGGGACTCAACTACGGGGTCATCAGTCCCTAAACTTACGAACTACTTATGAACTACTTACGAACTAGGACCTCACAAATATCCATGCCCGAGGGGGGATTCGAACCCCCGACCGTAGTGGCCGTGCAGACCGTGACTGAAGCGCCTCAGTCCCCTCGGCCACCGCGGCAGGCACAGATGCCACAGGTGTGTGTTTTCGCACCACACTCCCCGCGTGTAGGTGGATAGGTGCCCTAAGACATGGTGGTCTAAGTGATTTGTGTAGCATACAAAGTCGTCGTGAGCTGACTTAATAGTTGTAAACTGCAGGCTCATTTCACATCTATCCCTACTTGGAATGGCAGCGGACAGACCTATGAATTAGTACGTGGGCGAATCAAAAGTTGAGCTACACTCAAGTTATCACCATTTTATAAACAATATACATATAGACCACACGGCTATGAAAACATGTCATAGTAATTCACTCTTCTATATACTCCCTATACCTTTCTAGGAACGGGCAAACAACTTTTCGGTTATATATAAATTACGTCCACTGCCACGTAACAACCTGGATATCGCTGGTTGCACCTCATCCTTTCAGAGTCGTCGTCCACTGAGCTACTTTTTCATCTTGCCGAACACACAGCTGCATGGCGGTAGGTCTGGACTGTAGAGAGCACTGTTTTTCAAACTGTGGATCGCGACCAAAATCTTGGTCGGGGCTCGCCGTCAGAGGGGAAAGTACTTGCAACAAAGTAAATAGGGGTACGGTAATACGAAAATATATGGCCAAGTAAAATTTATTTAATGTTAAAATTTCAGAGTTCCTTTCCTAACAGTTATAAATTGAATAGGGCATAGATTATTTAATAATACAGTGTGTTCATGATGAACAAGCTCAATTCACGAAAACTGTTTTCAGGAACCAAACGATAGGTAGAATAATATGTTACAATAAGCAATTCTGAGAAATTCGAACAACATATCTACTTCTTTACAAATTGTCTATACAGGGGAACCTTTTTTAATGAGCATAATTCGCTTCTGTGTCTTGCCTGAAATGCGAAACATTCGTTAAGCAACAATGTATTTTGTCAGAAAACACGTAAAAAATAGGATGTGTTACGTTCCAAAAATACAAAAAACTTTTCCAAAAATTTGAAATAAAGCTGTAGCAAGATAAATAAGATTGAATTTCTTTTCATTGAGATAACATGTTACGGTTCGTAATGATGTGGGGGAGCTGGTTCGACAGATACATACCTGCAAATTTTGTTGACCGTATCAAGAAATGTTAACGATGTCTTGGGGACTATGGAAAAGTCTCATTACATTGCTTGTTGTAGCCCCACGGTTTTTTTTATCAATGCCCATAACTTGGATGTTCAACATTTTAATTCACATAGGTTTACTCCTACGACTGATTACCAACTGCAATTCCCTTCCGAGTACTACGTAGAATATTTCGCACCGAGTCCGTGTAATCAATATTGTCAATATTGTACCAAGTCCGAGGTGGACTAGCCGAGCTGTTCAGAGTTCAGGGTGCCTTCTGTTGACACTTCAATCGCACTGTCTTCATGTTAAATCACTGGCAGCGGAACAAGAACTGCTCCTTTGTGTGCGGAGTCCAAGTAAATATTTATCAGCTGCCGCGGAGTCCATAAATCCATTTAAAGCGTGGCTGGACGCTGCATTCTCGTTGGTCGCTCCAGCAGGCAGTGGGTTTGTTCGGAGTGCTTGTTCTTCTTAGTTGTGGTGCAAACTTTGGGACTTCGACCTCACGACTGAATTACAGTTCATAATTGTTTATCTGGTATTCACGACTTACTGAAGGTATGAAACTTCAAGACTTTAATAATCCCGCCGAAGAGAATCACAGGGTCACAATTCGATCTCCTACAATAAACGAATCCTACTTTGCTTGATTATAATCCTTGTATTGAGGTCGTTGAAAACGTAATTTAGAATGGAACACAAAAACTTTGCAGGAAAATCCACAGGAGTGCTGTGTGGCGACGATGTGATTGGCAGTGAGAACAGGGCAGCCCACTTCACTTTTATATAAGTAGCACGCGGGGCTCTATAGGTGAACCTCTATTTCCCTAAATTCTCGTGGGTAACACTCAGATCTCAAACAAATGGCGTCTGTCATTGTAACGTAGTAGTGATAATAATCACATACTTTAGTATACTGTATGTTCACTGTTGTTAAACGTGCGGGAAGTTGAAATATTTGCTAAGCTTAAGGGACTTAACTGTGAGGTCATCAGTCCCTAAACTTACATACTACGTATGAAATAACTTATACTAAAGACGGCACAAATATCCATGCTCGAGGGGGAATGCGACACCCTGACCGTAGCGGCCGTGCAGACTGTGACTGGCGCGCCGCAGACCACTCGGTCACTGCGGCCGGCAGTTAGTTCGAAATTTTGTCTACGTTCTACATTAATTTGGACTCAGAGACTTTTACAGGGCAACAGAAACCCATCAAGAGGCCATGTAATTGTAAACCCATTATGACAACGAAATTTCAAGTCGGCAACATAATAAATTCCAAATATTTCGGAGACTATGCAGTTAAAATTGACTCACTATCAAATTTAACCTGGTGCAATGAAAATGTAGCTGGACATTATGGACATATATATGATAATAGTGTTAACGATATAAAGAAACTCTTGAAGAGAGTAAATATTGTCTTACCAGTAGCATACGTTAATAATTTTTTCTTGAATCCAGAATCAGTTTCTTTTCTAGAAAACACAAAGAGAAAAACTTGAGGTTATTGCGAAGGTCTGGAGGTATTTCTTCCATAAGTTTCAATTCATGATTCTGTTTCTGTAAGTACTGACTATTTAGATTTGTTAATATTGAAAATCCTAATATTTTAAGGATACTTTGCTTTCCACTAAATAAAAGGCAGTTTTGAAACCTGATGTTTATTGAAAAAGATTATTTTAAAACCGTTGTAAATAATGCAATACTCCACTGACAAAACATCAAATTAGTGACAACTTTTCAAACTTTGCTTATAATCAGAATGAAATGGGATTTCAATTTTACGCCTTCTTAGAGACCAGCAGCGGATGGACCAATCTAACAAGGCAAGTACTTGGGCTCGGACAAACACTTATACACCAAAATCATACAAGAGATAATGTAAAGATCCCTTATTGCACTAGTGATACTCCCGCATCCGCAAAACTCTGAAGTCGTCCGTTAGAGGCCTCTGCGTGTGCCTTGCCACATTGCACATTGACCTGCCGGTTCGCCAGTAGGGACGGTGCAGTGTGCCTCCGAAGTTGCGTTTTGTGACGTTATTTGTGTGGTGAAGCGTCAGATGGGGCGGCGATTGGTAATCAATCCTGCTAATGTATTGCGACTGGTTGACATGAAGTTACGAAGAACCCTTCCTCGTGAAGATGGTATTAGTGTAGAAGATGAATCATTCTCATGCTTTCTCGTATCTGTTATGATACAGCCATATGAGCATAAGTTAGTTACTGTTGTAACACTAACACGTAATGATAATAATATGAATGATAATGACGAACAACTCATTGCAAGTGCTACGGTCAGTGCGGGAAGAGGCGATGGAAGCAGTGGCAGTGAATACCAACAATCTTCCGAGAAGAAGGTTAGAGTTCCAATTATCATCACGGCTTTAATGACAATACGCTAGAGAACATGTACGATGATTACTGCATAAGTTATACAGTTAAGATATCAGCATTACGTATGGCGTCTACAATTACATCTACGGTGCTATCTAGAGCGTCATTGCAGAATTTTGCAGAAGAACGACACCCACCAGCACATTGAGGTGTACGTAGAGATCCTGTAAGCAAACGTTCATACAGATATGTTTGTTCGAGCTAGGGTTGGGAAAAACCGACCGGTTAAAACCGATACGGGTATTTTAGTTTTGAATAACCGGATTTTTTCGGTATTTATTTGGTGTCGGTTGTAACCGGTTTCTTCTAGTTATTGCCAAGAACCGGTTAAAAATACCGGTACGACTACTTCCTGTAGTAGTGGTTCAAAATGTGTTTTTTGTAAATAATTAAAAAAAATTAAAACTAGTAGACCCTAATATATATATATATGTCTATTCCTAAAGTTTCCACTGCTTTGAAATATTAGGTCATCGCAGAAACTAAGAAAAGTGATCAGTGTTAATTTAAGAAGTCAGAAACGCACAACAAACGCGTGGCATAAGAACTTATGGACTGGTGCAGCCATTGAGGCATCGATGCAGCTGTTGCCGTGTGGCGTGGCCTATTAGACAATGCGCGTGCACCGGCAGTGTACGAGACTTGCCTCCGTCTGGTCATGCGGCAGTTCCTTGCTGTCGTCGCCAGACATCGGTTGTGTCTTAAATGGCACCATCCCGAGTATGAAAGTTCTTCACGAAGTACAGGAGCAGTGAGGTACAAAGCTCCATTTGCTTTAAAAAGCTTAAAACGGGTGCAGGTACTACAAACATGCTGTGTCATTTAAGGAGAAAGCATCCAAAATGTTCCTTGGAGCCGGCCGGAGGGGACTAAGGCGCTCCAGTCACGGTCTGGGCAGCCGCTACGGTCGGGGGTTCGAATCCCCCCTCGGGCATGGATATTTGTGCCGTCCTAGTTCGTAAGTAGTTCATAAGTAGTTTGTAAGTTTAGGGACTGATGACCCCGTAGTTAAGTCCCATAGACTATACAAACATTTGAACATTTTGTTCCTTGGAAGAGAAGGTAAATTCCTTTCATATACCTATTATGTAAGTGATGTACTCTAAGCTTGGAATACTAACTTTTAATGTATTATCATATTGTTATGCTAACAAGTTTTATTAATGTGATTTCTTGAAAGCGAGGGGCTTTTTTAATAACCAATATGGGTTTAGGTAACATTGATAATTAGTGCTTCGCGAGGTAGCCGTGCGGTTTTAGCCTCCATGTCACGGACTGCGCGGCTGCTCCAGTCGGAGGTTATAGTCCCCCATCCTCCCTCGGTCATGGATGTATATGTTGTCCTTAGCGTAAGTTAGTTTAAGTTAGATTAAGTAGTTTGTAAGTCTAGGGACCGATGACCTAAGAATTTAGGTCTCATAAGAACTCACACCCATTTGAACATTCTTTGATCGTGTGGTACAGAGCTTTCCTAGTTCAATTCGCGTAAATTTACACTGACAACAATCATACTGTTAGTCGGAACTGTGACTTTATTTTTCGAAATACTTGTGCAGCACTGTTTCAAGTTTATTTACCGACTGTAACTTATATATGTTGTGTGTATAACGAGATATTCGTATGCGCTGGCTCACAAGGCCAGCTTACGGGGTGGTTGGCTCAATATTTGCAATTGCCGCATGGAAATACTAGTCCAGTAAATCTGTATGCTTCGTATACCGTCTTCTACGGCCTCCTGGCTAGGCTTTCACACACTCAAGAAGGGGAGTATTGGGAGGGGATCTTGCTAAATATGGAAAGACTAGTGATTTGTCGTATAACGTAAAATTACCTAAATATTAACTAAATTTCGTAAGTTTCGGTTTCGGCCGAAACTAGAAGAACCGACGATTACGGTTTCTGTTTCGGCCGAAAAATATTTCGTTCGAACTCTACTGGAAATAATAGCAATAAAAACCGAAAACCGGTTATTTAAAAAAAAACTGTTATCTTAATGAAAAGAACCGGTATAACCGAAAACCGGTTGTTTCAGCGATAACCACCATCCCTAGTTCGAGCCTTTTGTGTCCCAGCCTCATCACCGCTTTTGTGTCTCGTTTCCGTCGTAGATGTCGGTGGCCGAGTGGAATGAGACCGACACAGGAATAAAGATAGCACGCTGGTGCAGGTACGGAGGGGAGCAGACAGAAACTAGAAACACTAGAGTAAATTAGAACGAGATATATATTGAACAGAATTTATACAATACTTAACTTTTACAGAGATCAGTACTGCAGAATGCTGAATACATAGTTGAGCTAGAGGCCTGCCTAGTGCCTGTACGATAGCCAAGTCTTTACTGGTGCCTATCTGGTTCCGAAGATGTTAACTGGTTGCTATCTCAGTCCCAAGTGAACGATGTCGTTCAGCGATGGCCACGAGCGGAGTTGCAGCAGAGGGCGCTCGTGGCTGTCGTCGTAAGAACGCCGCGCCGTGCGTGCATGGCAGCGCGCGGCGAAAGTAGGTGGCGCGCACTTTGGACTTGTGCGACACCACAGAGCCCATGTACTTTCCTTGTAAGAAAACTTGTGTAGTTGTGAATGTGACTACGTGTAGTGCGCATAGCAGATAATGGGAAAGATTCGTAACAACAGTGACGTAGCTTGGGTAACTCACGTGGACGCCGCGGTACTTGACGAGTTCCTTGACCCTGTCGACGACGTAGAAGTTGCCGTCCGCGTCGTAGTGGCCCACGTCTCCCGTGTGTCTCCAGCCGTCCTCGTCGAGGAACTGGTCCAGGAAGACCCAGCACCTGAAGCACAGCTCGCCGTCCACTCCGGGCCCGACGCTCTGCCCCGTCTCCAGGTCCAGCACCTGCAGGCACAGCACGGGCCTACACTCAACACCCTGCACTGATTCCAGCAAACGCACAGTGTGGTTACATGACATAAAATTTATCTGTGTATTGTACCGCGTCATGATGTAAGGCTATTACTTAAATAACCGAAGTTTCGGCCAACGTTACAGTGGCCTTCATCTGGATTTACTGATGTGGGCTGGTTGTTACTACACTTTATATACTTTCATTTACGTCATAATTTTTAAAGATAAGCGACGTTATTGGTGAATTTTTGGCAACGGCTAACCCCCCACTCCTTCCACCTCAGCATCCTATCAAAATAAAGTTCCATTCTTCCGCCAAAAATTCACCAATAACATCGCTTATCTTTAAAAATTATGACGTAATGTCGAAATGAAAGTATATAAAGTGTAGTAACAACCAGCCCACATCAGTAAACCCAGATGAAGGCCACTGTAACGTTGGCCGAAACGTCGGTTATTTAAGTAATAGCCTTACATCATGACGCGGTACAATACCCAGAAAACTTTTATGTCATCTGACCCTGGCCGCAGAAGCCTACGTAATTATATCAGCAACCTAGTGTGGTTACAGTTAGGAGAGAAAAGCCACTGGGTTCCTCCTAACATGGCGTCGGACCACTTTGCATGCCGCGGAGTAGCAACTCAAGGTGGTACGACTCAATTCTTTGGAAGTCCCCAGAATGAATATTTATCAATGTTGCTTCAATAAATATTCGTATGTACAGCATACTAGCGGTAAAACACAATCAATACCTTCACTACGCGATAGCAACGGTGACGCTACAGCAGAATTACTTAAGACAGCTATCCGAAATTCCTTCGCCAAAGAAGACGAAGCAAAGACTCCAGAATTCGAAACACTATCAATTAGGTTCCTTTCAGAGTATGCCTTGCTATTATATATATCCGCTGGCTCAGTGAAGTTATCTGGATCTCCTAATATATAAGGGTCAATTAAAGCCGGCCGCGGTGGCCGCGAGGACTGCAGCGCGCCAGTCACGGTCTGCACGGCCACTACGGTCGGGGGTTCGAATCCCCCCCCCCCCACGGGCATGGATATTTGTTCCGTCCTTAGTATTAGCTAGTTCATAAGTAGTTTGTAAGCTTAGGGACTGATGACCCCGTAGTTAAGTCCCATAAGCTATACAAACATTTGAACATTTGATTTGGTTGATTAAAAATAGTATGGTTAATATTATTATTAAAATAATGAATGTGATTATGTCTTTGTAAGTAAAATATGAATGGAATGGGATTTTATCAATATTCCTATGTAATCCAATTGGATTATTAGATCCTGTTTGGTGAAGAAAAAAAAGGTGTATTATAACGATTCCTATAATAATAAATGGTAATACGAAATGAAATGTATAGAATCGATTTAGTGCTGCATTATCTACTGCAAATCCTACTCATACTCATTATACAATATCTGTTCCGATGTAAGGAATTGTTGATAATAAATTTGTAATTACTATTGCTCCCCAAACTGATATATGTCGTTCCGTACCCAAACACTGGAAAGGTGCACAGATCACTCCAATATTGAAGAAAGGCAAAAGGATGAACCAGCCATTCCCTAACACGCTAAAACCTCTAGCCTCAAAGCGTAGGTCAGAGTCCAGTCCACAAAGCCTTAAAACTTTGGTCACACTATTGTTATTAGCTAAAATAGAGGCCAAAGTACCAACGATATTCGCCATATTCGCCGCCGCCCTCTCGGTACGATATACGATACACTCAGTTAGAATGTGGCGTACAGTGATTTGCACGCCACAGGCATCACAGACATTGGGTTCTCCCGACGAAATAAAATAAAAACTGTGCGTTAGAGGGCGGGGCCAGATGTGAAGGCGTGTAAGAGGCACTTCATGCCGCCTGTATGTCTGGCAGGAGGTTCACCAAGGTTGGCTAGTTGGTTTAACCAAACCCAGTGTGTTACACGCCATTGTCAGCCATGTATCCTCTCATAGGGAAATAGCACATTCTGTGACTTTCTGGTTACTACAGGCGGCCTTGACGGCCACATCAGCCACTGCATTACATTGAATACCCACATGCCACGGTACCCAAAGAAATACCACCATCTTACACCGTCTTTGGAGGAAGTAAAGTTGCTAATGAATGAACAGTACTATAGTGTGAGGAGTGCAAATACTCTGTACTGATTGTAGGGCACTAAGAGAGCCGGAGAAGAGAATAAATCGTATACCCTGAACACGTCGAATTTGTCCAAGTGCCTTCAGTAAGGCAGGCAGCTCTGCTGAAAAACCGTGTAGCCGGTGAGCAGCGAATCCTCGCAACACGATCTGGTAACACAATGGAGCACCCGACGGGATCCCCTTCTTTGGATCCGTCAGAGTACACCACTGAGAAATCGTGATGCCTATCTAAACTGTTGTAAAACTCAGACTGAAACGTAATTTTAGGGATGCAGTTTTTTTTAAAGTTCACATCTAAAATGAGTCTGAGCCTCTGTAACAGCCAAGGTGGAAATCCGCCCCTACCTCGACGAGAAACATTAAAGCTTGGCACACAATCCTCGTCGCTCGTAGCCGATTACGAAAAAGCGTTTCCATAGGAGGCCGAGCGATTGTATGGTACGCAGGTGTACATGGCGTGGTCAGTCTGGTATACGCCTGGCGCACTATAAGGAGCTGTCGTCAGCGGCTCAACGGCGGCTCATCATCCTCGGCGCAGACACTTGGTATGGTACTGGTCCGAAATGCCGCGGTAGCTAGCCGAATCCCTTCATGGTGCACCACGTCCAACATCTATAAATAAGGTCTTTCAGGCCCATACACCGTGCAGCCATAATCATGGAGTGCAGACACTTTGTATGGTGCTGGTCCGAAATGCCGCGGTAGCTAGCCGAATCCCTTCATGGTGCACCACGTCCAACATCTATAAATAAGGTCTTTCAGGCCCATACACCGTGCAGCCATAATCATGGAGTGCAGACAGGATTCGTCTGTTCCAATTTTATAAGAGCCTTTGTGCGTTCTCGAATTGATCTAAGACACTCCAAAACACTTAGTGCTATGAGGTACCGTCGTTTCAGTTCTGGAAGATGCTGCAACTAGGTAAGTTTACAGTCTAATGTGAGACCCAGAAAACGCACGGTGTTTTTAAATTTTCCAACAGTATCCTTTAACCGCAGTTCAAGGTAAGTTAAAAACGGGAACAGTTAAAAAGAACACACACAGACTTCTCGGTTGAAAACTGGAACCAAACGTTTCAGCCAATGCGTCCAAGCGTCGAAGTCAGTTGTAACTGACAGGTTGTCGTTGCAAGGTTGGAGGATGAACAAAAAACGGAGAAGACATCGATAAATAATAACTGACGTGATACTATTAATGGCTATGGAAAACAGTGACACTTAAAACATTACCCTGAGACACGGAATTCTCCTGTATAAAACGATCAGAGAGGGCGTCACCGACTCGATATCTAGAATAGCTTGGAGAAAGAAAAGAAAGAACAAAAATTTGGACACCCACGAAACACCCATTCGTGAAGCTGCCTGAGAATAAGATGCCTTCAAATACTGTCGCATGTCTCCTCGATATTTAATAAGTATGCGTTAGAGGATATTGCTCTACCTCTGAGATATGTAGTTGCAGACCCGCAAAGCTCATTGTGTGCATTAAAATCACCACAGAGGATGAATGGGCGGGAGAGATTAGTAAGATGATCTTCGAGAAGCAATGTCATGGAGCACATCATGTGGGGGCAGATAGAGGGAGATATAGTCAGTCTATGGGACGAATGCACCGACACTGCAACTGCTTGGAGTCTTGTTGTGAGGGAGATGAATTCAGAGCGGTAGGCTGAGTTGATAAAAATAGCGCCCCCCCCCCCCCCCCACACACACACACATTTACAAGATAAATCAGTCGAATGTGAAGGCCGTGAACTTCACTAACTACCTATAAATTACTATTAATTCGGACTTAAACTGTAAAGAACACGTAGATAATGTCGTAGGAGAGGCGAACCAGAGACAGCGTTTTATCGGCAGAACGCTTGAAAGAGACTGCATACGCTACGCTTGTTCGTCGTTTTTGCAGTATTGTCCATTGTGGGATCCTTATCAGGTGGTTTGACGGAGGACATCGAAAGAGTCCAAAGAAGGGCGATACAGGGAAGACAGTGTTACGGAAATGATACAGGATCTGGAACGGGAATCATTACAACAACGACGCTTATCACTGCGGCGTGGGCTACTTAAGAAACTCCAATCGCCAAGATTCTCCTCCGAATGCGAAAATATATTGTCGACAGCCACCTACATTAAAATACGATAAATCAGAGCTCGAACGGAGAGACTGGGTGTTCTTTGTTCGCGCGCGCTATTCGAGAATTGAATGGTAGATGGACAGTATAAAGGTTTCACTAGTTCAAGTGTTTGATAAGTTTATGGGACTTAACTGCGGAGTCATCAGTCCCTAAACTTACAAACTAATTATGAAGTAATTTATAGTAAAGACAGCACAAACATCCAAGCCTGAGGAGGGATTCGAATCCCCAACGAGGAACGGCCTCGTGCGTCAGAGCATTGCTTCTCAGTGCTCTTGGGCTCTTGGCCACTGCACCGCGGTACACGCCAACATCTCAATAGGTATAGGAACGGGAGTTTGCCAAAGGTTATGGGTTATGACAGTTTAGTGGCGGTGGGGGGGGGGGGGGGGGGGGGGGGGGGGGGGGGGGGGGGAGATCACTCACGGGAAAAATCCTGCAGTAGTGGCTGTCAGAGCTGCACCTTTTTTTTAGTCAGCTGACAGGTATTCCTGCTTAAAGAAAGTCCCTCAACAAAGGAACGACGTTCGCAAATGTCAACTATTGAAATAATACAGGAATTAACACAGTTCACCAAAATATACATGGTATTACAGATAAACTTAGTGAACTGCTTGTGGATGTTCACTCTGATGTAAGGCTATTTCAGAGAACATTCTAAATAATGCCTCAATTCAGAGGCTTCCTTTACCAGTGTTGGTATGAATGGCACAGTGCACTAATGGTTTAAATCATACCTAACAGGAAGAGTGAAGAAATTTGAAACAAGCAGTTCACATAATGAGAAAAACAGCGGGAACAATCAAGAACGGGGTGCCACAAGGTTCGTTCATGCGTCCTTTGCTGTTCTTAATATGTATTAATGGCTTGCCATTCTATATCCACGAAGATACAAAGCTGGTTCTTTTTGCTGATGATCCTCTTCCAGGCACTTAAATGTGATTAGCAGAGTATGCCATGTAGATGTACATGTAAACTTATGCCTTTAGGGTAGTTCCCATCAGCCAGCGCGCCGAGTGCCAACATCATTTGGCGAAGGATAGGAAGTTTGAGTACTAAAATGTTTGAAGTAGGCATTTCATTTGAAATGAGTGGATAGATCAGATTTGATGGGAGCGACTGATTCACGAGCTACGCACTATTGATGTGAGGCGTACCTTGGCGTGCACGCCGGCGTTGACTGTGCCCACGGACCCCGGCGGCGGCGGCGTGGTGGGCGTGGTGAGCGCCATGCAGAGCGGGAAGGCCTCGGTCTGGCCGTACCACTGCGCCAGCGGCCGGCCGGTGCTCGCCTCCAGCCAGGCGTGCGCCTCCGCCTTGAGCGCCGCGCCGCCCGTCATGCACGCCCCGCACCTGCTGCAGCGCGGCGCGAAGGCGCGGCTGCGGGCAGTGGCGCGCCACAGACATCCACTGGTTGGGCGGCATGAACACCACCGTCGGCTGCACGACAACGCACACACTGCTAACGGACATCATCTAATATATAAAGCAGAGTGGCAGTACGTTCGTACGTGTTGCATAAAAATCTACAGTTTTCTTACAATCTTTCTCAAATTTTGTACACGTAAGCTTCAATCCATGAGGACGGTCGCCGTAAGTGTAAGAATCATGTACGATACATAGTTCACGAGACATGACGTCATAAACAATGAGATGCGCGAAAAACTACTGCATTTTGCGACAATGCTGCTCCTTTTCTCCTAAACCATCGGACCATTGGACCGATTTCAACCATCATCACCGGTACTGTCGCAGGTCAAGACGTGTTCATTCCTCGCATTCCATCGATACACAGTGACTCAATCATACCCTTCCATTCCAAGTGATTCCAGTTTCCCATTCGCCTTGCTATGACTATCAACAAGGCACAGGGCCAATCACTTTGTGTGGCAGGCATTAATTTGGACACGCCATGTTTCTCACGCGGTCAGTTGTACGTGGTTTGCTCCAGAGTCGGCACGCCAGATAATTGTTTACACTCCAGACGGAGAAACGAAGAATATTGTGTACCATCAAGCTTTGAGATAAGAGTGTTAATTACTTCTTTTCTGACTATAATATGTCGAAAAGTAAAAGTTGTTTCCCCCAAACCTTTTAATAGTTTTATTTTTATTTTTGCATGTTTTCGTGAAAACGGTATGTGTTTTAAAGTAAATATTTTGTCTTTTCTCCACTTCTGATGACTGTAAAAATGAACTTAAATTATACTAAATAATAAAAACGCTAAAACTATTTGCTTATGGAACATTGTCATTTACTTATTATTTTCAGAGTCAACTTATTTCTGGACGAAATTCAGATATACAGAAATGATAAAATTATTTACTTTATAATTTAAAAAGAAATGGAAGAATAAGTGGAATCAATAAACCTTTGGTTTGAAATTGGTGTATATCCGAAAAGTCAGAATCGGAAACCTGGAACCTGATTTTTATAATATGTGCTTTCCATCTACACCTACTGCTGTTTTACATGCAGCATCGCAGATATTTAACATCCCGGGCAACGCCGGTTTCTCAGCTAGTCTAATATATATAGAAGAGTGTCCGTATGTTTGTACGTGTTGCATAAAAATCTACAGTTTTGATCTAGTCTTTATGAAATTTTGTACAAGTAAGCTTCAATCCATGAGGACGGTCGCCGTAAGTGTAATAATCACATACGATATATAGTTCACGAGATATGACGTCATAAACAGTGAGATGCACGAAACACTGCTGCATTTTGAGACAATGCTGCTCATTTTCTCCTAAACCATTGGACCGATTTCAACAAATTTGGTACACACGTTCCTTACCGTGAGATAACAATTGCTGCATTGGTTAAGAATCGCATACGGCACATCGTTCAAAAGATATTACGTCATAACCAATAGAAATCGCAAAAAATACCATATAATGCGGCGAGACTTTCGAAATACACTGCATGAGAATGACAGTACTTAGCGACTTGCAACAAACTTTAAACATAATTTCAAACCTTCATTAAACTTTTTCTTGTTGGCAAGCATAGTAAAATGATGAAAGGAAAAAAAGTTTCTCGCTTACTACTTTTCCGCTGTTTATGAAGTAAAACTATAGCTCTCGGTATGACGTTGCAATTTATAATTTCTACACTACAAATTGTAGCCGCAGAAAATTTTACAGACAGTATACACATATATAGTTGAATGTAGCTTCTAAATTGTATCACATTCCGACACGTAGTTCAAGAGATATGAGCATGTAAACAGTAACGTTCATGGAAAACCGCCCCATCACGCCCCAAGTTTTATCACTTCTTTACTACTAATTGTATTCCTCAAAGATTTTACAGACTTACAGCCCATATACAAATAAATATATACCTGAAACATGACAGGAATAAATAAATAAATACCCGGGCAATGCCGGGTTTTCAGCTAGTCATTCTATAAAATAATATTGTCCGTCGCAGTTCTACAATTTTGAAGTCTGTGACTAGTTTCAGGCTCTACCGCCCATTATCGAACCATTAGCCTTTATCAAACCGTGATAATCCAATCAATGCATGTTACAAATGCCTGCCAAAATCTTGTACATTATCCTCAGTTGATACATATCACTAGTTACATTAAAATGTAAAATAGCAGTTATAACAGGTGATACATCCACGAGCCTCCAGTATGTACTGCAGGAAACAGACTAATGGTTTGATAATGGACGGTAGAGTCCGAAACTAGACACCGACTTCAAAATTGTGCAACTGCGACGGAAAAAAATAAATTGTTTTACAAAATATTCCCAGTCGATTATCCTAAACCATCATTACGATGAATTTTCGTAAATTATCATTCTTCCTGGCCAGGATATTTAAAACCTAAGGGAACCTGGACGTGAAAATTACTGAAAAACAGAAAAAATTAAACTAAAAGAAATTTTTCCCGTTTTTAAAAATGTATGATGCATTTACTTTGAACTGTACAGGGTACTTACAAATGGTGGAACAAATCGAATTCTTTTTATCACTTTATTAAATTCTGTAGTCTTTCCTGTTTATATTGATATATACATTCTACGGTTTCAAATTTAAAATGACCTATATACAGGGTATCCCACTCAACTCTTTCACGCCAGATATCTCTGAAACTACAATATATATCTGAAAACGACTTTCATGGTCATGAACGTACTACGAATGGCTTATGAAAGTAGGTACTATGAGGTAGTCTAAAACGTAAAGAAGTATTATTTTTCAACGCAAACTTTTTTTAATGGATACTCCATATTGTTTCTCAAGCAATCAATAGCATGAAAAATCACAAAAAGAATGGCTTTGGTTGCATCGTGATGCGTCAATTACATTCGGAGAAACTGCAAAGCGAATTCGACGTTTCAAATACATGAGGTGCAGTGCTAGCGCTTGTTCGAGACTCAAGCGAGACTCACGGTTGAGGCTCGGACACGCGCTGGCACTGCACCTCATGTATTTGAAACGTCGAATTCGCTTTGCAGTTTCTCCGAATGTAATTGACGCATCACGATGCAACCAAAGCCATTCTTTTTGTGATTTATCATGCTATTGATTGCTTAAGAAACAATATGGGGTATCCATTAAAAACATAAGTTTGCGTTGAAAATAATACTTCTTAGCGTTTTAAACTCTCTCATAGTACCTAGATTCATACGCACCTGCCGTACGTTCATGACCGTGAAAGTCGTTTTCCGATATCTATTGTAGTTTCAGAAATATCTGGGGTGAAATAGTTGAGTGGGACACCCTCTATACCAAATTTTAGTTACAGTCCTGCCTACCGCCACGCCACCTTACCAAAAACCAAAAGAAAATGGTCAAATATACCATCATAAGCATTCTCTTCCTGAGCCTGTTATAAATGAAATAAAACCTTTTTTCAGAGACCTAAGTCGCCCTGTCGTTAGTAAATGCCTTCATGGGGACACAAAGAATACAAATGAAAGTTTCAATCATTGCATATGGAAAAGATTACCCGAGAATAATTACGTAGGAATAAATACATTGAATCTGGTGTACTAGATTCAGTGACATGTTCCAATAATGGAGTGATAGGAAGGATGGAAGTCCTGAGAAATGTAGGCATGAAATGTAGCTCCAATATGGAAAACCAATTGCTTGTGTGTGACAGACAACAGGTACATGAAGTTGAAGGATTCGCTCTTCAAGTTACCAAAAAGCCAGAAGTGTTAAAAGGAATGCCAAGAGGAAGCTTTAAGATGATTAAATGCTGCAGGTGAAGACTATGCTTCAAAAATGTTCTAAGGCACAGATTAATTGGACTCATATCTTCATTTTCAAATTGCATTTTTCACCATTCAGGTACAATTACTTTCTGAAATTTTTTCTGTAACTTGCAATAGTCCTTATCTGTGTAGTAGACCTAGGGTAAGGTGGTACAAATTCGATATAGGTACAATTCCGATCAACATAAGGTTTCGCGCCATTTGTCAGTCTCGTACTGTTGGTAGCACTTGCCTTTGTGTGGCGCCGTAGTGTAGCAAGTTTCTACAGCTCCTCCTGTGTTTTCCAAGAATACACCACTTTGTACTACGGAGATAAAAAAAATTCCTGTTAAGAGGTAAGTGAAGCTACTTAGTCCAACACGCTCTTATAAATTTTCTAGTTGCCACGAGCTTGCAAATTCAATATTAGTGGGGTTAGAAACTTGTTTTCCATTCGGGCGTGTTCTGAGGCACCTACAGAGAAAGCCTCTGTGACATGTGCTGTCATTTCTTGGCAGAATTCACTACTATTTACTCGTGAATTCACTCATGCCAGTAGTACATTTTCGATCAGAAAAATGGTACAATTTTGATACCCTAGTACAATTTCGATCAATGCAGTTTTTCAGTTTAGTCCGTCACTATTGGTTACCATAGACATATTATACACAATTATTGCAAATATATTCTGTATTTTTAAAGCCACCTCTTATTTTAGAGATGCCACGAAAACGAGCAGAAAAGAAAATTACAATAAATGGAGTCCAGCTGCATAGATGAGGCAATAAAGAGTGTAATGAATGGACATTTGAGCCTTCGAGCTGCTTCACAATTATATGACATACATTTCAGCACTTTACATGGTAAAGTGTAAATTAAAAAGAAAATACAAGCTTTATTAACTCCAACTAGTCCTATAGAAACAGAATAGGTCATCCAACGGTACTCATTTCTGAAATGGAAGATGCTTTGGTGCAGAGAGATTTATTTCTAGGCCAGTTCGGATTGGGTCTGTCGCCACTCCAGTTAAGAAAAGCTGCGTTTCGGTTAGCTGAGGAAAATAATTTGAAACATCTATGGAACTTAGAAAGCAAGGTTGCTGGAATCGACTGTTTTAGGGCATTTGTTAAGAGACACACTCGCCTTAGTCTGAGAAAACCCGAGAGTCTTTCGCGAGCCAGAGCAGAAGTAAGTAAATATTTTCAGAATTTAGAAAAAATCTTAAAGGATTATGAGATGTTTGATAAACCAGAGTGTATTTATAATATGGATGAATCCGGCTTTCCTCTTAACAACAGACCCACAAAAGTAGTAAGTCGTAAAGGAAAGCGTGATGTTGTTTCACTAACTAACGTGGAAAGAGGACAAAATGTGACTATTGCTGCATGCATGAATGCAAGAGGTGCGTATTTCTCACCAATGGTAATTTTTAAAGGAGTGAGAAAACGCCCTGAATTTCAAGATGGCTTACCTCCTGGTTCCATTACGGTGATGAGAGAATCGGGATACATTATTGAAGAATTGTTCATGGTCTGGCTGCGACACTTCAACAAATACACTTATTATTGTTGACAATCATGGCAGCCACATCAGCTTAGATACTGTAGAATATTGTCGGGAAAATGGGATAGAACTTTTGGGATTGCCTCCGCACAGTACACATGTACTGCAACCATTAGATAGAACTTTCTTCAAGTCCCTAAAGGCTCAATATCACAGAAGTTCAACTAACTGGATTCATCGCAATCCCATTGAAAACATTACAAATCAACGATTCTGTACTATTTTCTGTGATGCCTGGTGGCAAAGCTGCGTCCATTGGGTGCGCAGTCAAAGGGTTCCAATGTACAGGAATAATGTCCTTTTGCAAAGACATTGTTCCCAAGGAGAAATTTGCACCTTCAACGTTATTCGAGGCTCCTGCTCCTTCAATCTCCACCAGTCCAGCTACAACACCATTATGGGAGAAGAACCCTCATCGTCGAAAGATGTAACTGAAGAGCACGGCAAATACGTAACGCCAGGGTCCAGTACAATTTCTCAGCACGATGCTGTCAGGGACATTTTGCCAAGTCCAGAGAAAAAATTATCGTCTCGGAAGAGGAAAACACAGACATCAGCTAGACTCACTTCAGATAAAAACCTGGATAACCTCCGTAGCAAGAGGAAACTTTTTCAGCAGGGCACAAGGAAAACAATGAAGAAATACAACAAAAACAATAAACGGAAATGTACGTCTGTGAGTAATGATGAAAGAAGCTTACCAAGCTTCAACAGCAAACAACGAAAATAATTGTGGATTTCGTTTATTGAATTATTATAGTGCAGAATCAGTAGCTAAGGGTGACTAGATAAGTTGTCAAAAATGCAATGTTTCGTACCACGAAGTATGCGTTGGTGCCCGAGGGAAAAAGTGCTTTATATGTGGAAGATGCAAGTGATCAAATTTGTACCAGGAAGTGATCACAATTGTACCTAGTGTGGTACATTTTCGACCGATTCTTCTCGATGCTGTAACCTGTTTTTGTGTTTTACCAACTTTTATAATTGTATAATATTTGTGTTACATATTCATTAAAAATCCAAGAACAAATACCATAGTTAAAATTATTTCTTTTCTCAATATATTTCCAGTTACAATAAAAAGTGACCGAAATGATCGTAATTGTACCACCTTACCCTAAGCTTTATTGCAGAATCAACTAAATTATAGAAAAAATAACAATTTTATTAGGAGAAAAAATATAATTGAAATGTAATAATGTTTTTACCCTTGTAATATACATTATAGACGGAATTTAATAGGTATCGTAGATGAGGCGGTGGACGAGAGGACTGAGGCGCGCCAGTCACGGTCTGCACGGCCACTACGGTCGGGGGTTCGAATCCCCCCTCGGGCATGGATATTTGTGCCGTCCTTAGTATTAGGTTGTTCATAAGTAGTTTGTAAGTTTAGGGAGTGATGACTCCGTAGTTAAGTCCCATAAGCTCTACAAACATTTGAACATTTTTTTGTAGATGAGGCGCCATGTCATACATATCTGATAAAAATTTTCTCTCCTTAAAATGTATAACATAGGATTAAATGGTACCTCAATTTCAGGAAGCATTTTGGAAAAAAAATGCATATATTCCTTTGTATTTTTTTAATAACCCTAACCAGGTTCAAAAATATTCAACATACTTCTAATTTGTTTCAAACCTTTGCTGCATCACCTGATATCAACAAAAAGTCTAAATTATATACTTTATAAACAGTGCCTGAAAGAAATAGGTGTTTATTTTTACATAATATTGAGCCGGAAAAGTACTCTGTATCCTTAAGTAATTATTGTAGTCTGAAACGCTCTTTCAACAAATGTCTGCACACTGACCATGCTGATGCTTCAAGGAAGAAATATCACCATAGACATTCCACTCCTTCCACAGTAATGGAAACACCATAGTCAATACACAGGGACCTCGCAGATAAAAAATAACTTCGCAAATGTTTACATGGCCGTACAGAAAATCAACAACTGAGTGAGGCAAAGAGTACCAAAAACAGTGTTTGTTGAATGGACAGCACTCAAAATAGGTGTAATTGATGTTGTTATCTGTTACACTGATGGTTTAATTATAGGGACAAAAGTAATAGAGCAGCTCTCATATTATTTTCTGGTTGGATGCCTAATTTGTCTGACTGCCAGCGACTAGTTAAAGCTGAAAGGGCTGCGGAAACCACCACTAAAGAGTCTAGAGTAAGGAAAAGACTCCTGAAAAAGTCTGCAGTGGATAAAGAAGCAGATGCCCAGCAAGATTATGCTACTGGAATATTCTGAAAGAGGCATACGGCGAGTCAAAAACACTGAACATTCTTTTCTCATTTTCTCGAAACTACATTTTTAAACATTACGTACATATATCTTCGTAATGGTTTTAGCTATGTTCACCAAATTTTTCCCAATTGAAGAATGGAACAGTATCTTTGTATTATATCTAATAAATTACAGAAACGATCTATGTTTGTCATTCTGTATATAATTTTAACGGTAATTTTTAGACAAAACAGTAATGTTGTATAATAAAATTTTTCCCCCAGGTGGCTCACGGTTGTTTCGTGGGTATATGCGAGGTGAGCACGGGGCCCCGAGCTAATGCAGTCTTTCTTCCTTCTTTCATTTCCCTTGCGCTCCTTTCCCATCCTCACTCCTTCCCCTCCCCACCGGTGGACCGATAACCTTAGCAATTTGCCCCCTCCCCCCCTATCCCAAACTACCAACCAACGGGTTGGTCTATTTCCTCAGCTATATTCCAAACTAGAGATCTAGAGGTATAATGTTGACAGCAGCCTGCCACAGTTTAAATGCTATCAGACTGACGATGCACCAGAAAATGGTTCCAGAATGCTAACGTGTACTATAAAAACATTGTAATTCTTAAACTATAACAGATATTTCGATAAATTTCCTATTCAGCTTGAGTTAATATCACTCAGTGTTGGTACAAAATCAAAACTTCCTCCGCATTGTAGATCAAGAGTAATGCGCAGCGAAAGCAAAGTATGAAAATGCAGCCCGTCACGCCCAGTACCTCTTAAGCGCACGACATTTTCGATATTATAGCGTGTAACATGCGAGGGTTTTTCAAATGAAAAGATACGAAACGACACCGTGGGTATAACTGAAGCCTCTATTCAAAAGTAATCACCAGAGACCTGAGCACTACTATCTCACTGTTTAACGAGCCGAAGGATTTCCTGTTCCCAGAATTCCTGTGATGACAGCCAGACCTCAACTGTGTCCTTCAGTTCGTCATCCGAGTTGAAGCGCTTCCCTTTGAAAAGTTCATTTAAGCGGACCAAACAGATCGTCGTCACAGGGCGACATGTCCGGGCTATATAGCGGCTTCTCAAGCTGCTCCAACTTGAACTTGGCAAGTAGACTTTGTGTGACCCTGAAGACGTGTGGGCGCGCGTTATTATGAGCAGCCCAGGCCGTTTGCTCTTGATGGACTTCCGTAGGCTACGGAGTGTCTCACATTAAACGCCACTGTTAAGGATTTTTCCGTGCTCGAGGAATTCGGTGAGTATCGGACCTCGGATGTGGAAACAGACTGTCAGCTTCACCTTACCTGCTCGGGCATAGTCTTGAGTTATTTAGGAGGAGGTGACGATGCATGCTTCACGTCCCCAGATGTCTCACTACGTTGTCCCAAAACAGTATATTTTCATTTGAACACCCGTAGTATGTATTTGGAAAAGCTGTGAAAGGTAATTTGACATACTAACGACATTACCTACGGTTCTGCGTTCGTCCACCTCAGTACGATAGACGCAGGACCACAGCTCTTTGTTAACAATTAATAATAAATCCCCAGTCCAGTAGTCAGTATTTGTTTATGGATCCAGAAGTAACAGTTTACTTTCGCCATATTCAGGTCTCCCTTAGCAGACGTAACACATGCAACATGAACCCAAGTTTTAACTATTTCTGACCTACTGACTATTTAACTGTGTCCAAGTTACATCAAGCACTCTCCTTCCTGAATGAAAATCTATATCTATAAATGTGAATGTCTGTTCGGTGTACGTTTATCACGTTTGAACCACAAGACAAAAAGAGTTAAAATTTTTTACAGTTACTAATGTCTACCCGGGGAAGGCTTTAGGCACGGTTTTATGGCGATCGGATAGCTATTTATCTATATATATTAATGTGAAAGTCTGTTCGGTGTACGCTAATCACATCCAAACGATAAGACGCAGAGATTTAAATATTTGTACAAATACTAATTTATACCCGAGGAAGGTTTTAGGCACGGTTTTATAGCGATCTGATAGATATTTAGTAATTTGAACAATATAACGAGAAATGCGGAACAATAATTACTCTTTGAAAATTTACTCTTTGAAATGGTTTTATTGGTTCCATTGTTGCTTGAGGGTTGATAATGATAAAAGGGTGCAGTATATTGGGATGGAAAGTTATCGGTGTATATAAAATGAGTGTGTTAATTTTTCGCTCTGCAGCCAAACCTACAGAACACAAACGAATGGTCTGCGTGTAATTGTTGTCCGAAGTCTCCCGTTGTACACCATAGCAGTTCCATGTCGATAGCTATAACAGGGTGGAAGATATGGTGGATGAAAGTCGTCAAATTATAAAAAAAATTCGGGCTGAACGCCAGCGATGACGTTTGTGACTCTATAGAAAGGAGGTTACATACAGCGAAACCTGATGCCAAGTGTTTGTAAATCTATCGGGCCAAACTGCGTGGTCATCAGGCCGTAGCTTACAAACTACTTAAACTAAGGTAAACTAACCTAAGGACAACACACACACACACACACACACACACACACACACACACACACACACGCCCTCGGGAGGACTCGAACCTCCGACGGCCATCAACCGCGCGCTCCGCAGCGAGGCGCCTTAGACCGTATGGCTAATCCACCGGGGCCCTGATGCCACAGACCATATATTTGGTCTATGCGTGCTACAATGTCTTCAGCTCTTTCTCTGTGAGGATAAGCATACGAATAAGGAAATATAAGAATAAATA
Source organism: Locusta migratoria (assembly GCA_026315105.1). Lineage (NCBI taxonomy): Eukaryota > Metazoa > Arthropoda > Insecta > Orthoptera > Acrididae > Locusta > Locusta migratoria. The sequence continues at coordinate 270,634,151 of CM048744.1, read as the reverse complement.
AATAAGCACTAAAAAAAGAAATTTCTTTTAATACATGTCTTTAAAAAAATCTATTTGACGTTTCGTGCATTACATAAAGTGATCCACTTGTGATACTATTACAATCATTATTGTAGAATTTCATGATTGGATTCTTCGAGTGCATTTTTACGTGTGATTTGATCTACACTACTTACTTTCCTGATAATGTTGACTAAAAATGTCTGTTTCTAAAGAAGGTATTTCATTTCAACCTTCAAAAGAAGTCTCAAAGCACACTACTGACAGATAGCTTATCTATCATAATGAACCAACACGTGAGCGGAGCCGCGGGTTTAAGCTAGTATCATATAAACTGAGTTACAACAAATAAAACATTTTGCCTGGAATTTAATAACATCACTAATATTGAGAATTCTAAAAACTGTACGAAGTTAAAGTAAATCACGATTTTCATTTACTTTGTTACTGATCGGATGAACCTAGTAAAACATGTTCCAGGCGTGTATCTGCAGTAGTTTTTCAGAAATTCCTGAATTCATACAAGTTTGTTTACATAAAAGCAGATTATCTGAATGATTCATACACTTTTAGCGAACTTTATTAGCATCGTTTTCCAAGTTCTCTACAAATTTTGAAAACTTTGTGCAATTGTATGGAATTAAAAAAGAAATTGGGCCAAGTAGTTAATAAACCGTAAAATATTTATTTCCTTCAGTCAAATATCTGAAAACTATTGCAGATACACGTCTAGGACATGTTTTATTAGATTCACCAGAACAGTAAGAAAATAACAGATATCATGCTTTACTTAAACCACTTACGGTTTTACGATGGCTTCATATTAGCTAGGTTGTTAAATTACAGGCAAAATCCTTTATTAACCCTAACTCCGTACCTAAACTTTTGCTGATCTTTGTTTATATGAAGTTTTTTTCTTTAATTTAGGGTGTCCAGAAAAGGACTTCCTGATTTCAAAATTAAATATCTCGAAAACAAAGATCGATAGAGGAATGAAGTGAACGGCATGTTTATTGTGAAAGCTATAAGAAGTTTATACAGCAGTTTGAAATAATAGTTACAAAAGCTGCTAACAGATGGCGCTGTACGCTGTACAGCTCACATCAGCATACATAAGTGAAATAATCGTATGAAAACACTTTTTGCAAACAATCACATCACAATGTTTTCTAAATGTTCACCATTGCATAAGCAATTCAGTGCCTGGTCGATCTTCTAACACTTGCTGTGTGCCGACAAATTGTTCCAAAATTGCAACCTAACGTGCACCAATGACCGTTGCTCGAATGAAAAAATGGCCAATAATGCCTCTGCTGCATACTGCAGCCCACACAGTAACTTTAGAAGAATACAGGGGTTTCGCTTCACATCAATACGGCTTTTCGGAACCCCAAAATCGCCAGTTCTGCTTATTCACGTATCCATTCAGGTGGATGTGTGCTTCATCGCCGGCCGCGGTGGCCGAGGAGACTGAGGCGCTCCAGTTACTGTCTGCACGGCCACTACGGTCGGGGGTTCGAATCCCCCCTCGGGCATGGATATTTGTGCCGTCCTTAGTATAAGGTAGTTGATAAGTAGTTTGTAAGGTTAGGGACTGATGACCCCGTAGTTACGTCCCATAAGCTTCACAAACATTTGAACATTTTTGTGCTTCATCTGTAAACCAGATGCAGCCAACATCAAATCCTTCACTATCAATCATTATGAGCATCTGATTAGCAAAAGCAAACCTTTTTTGCACAGCTCGTACGGGTATGGATGGCCTGGTGCGTTTGAATTTTGAATGGAAACACGTGTAGGCTCTTTCTCAGTATTTTCTGCGTGCTGGAACGCTTCAAACCAGTCTCAGATGCAATTCTACGGACGGATGACATTGGATTTCGCTGAATAATTCCAGAAACTGTAGCGATATTTTTAGGCGTATCTTCGGTTGATTGCGACCAACATGCCCCATTAGATCATCAGTTACGCTGTTTGTTCGTTGAAATTTTGCGAAGAGCGTACGAATGGTTTTCTCATCGGGTCCTTTTGGAACATTAAATCGTGTTTGAAAACTTCGCCTTGTTGCCGTAGGACTCTCTTCTAACCCGTGGTACTCTAGCACCAGAAAAACGCGTTGTTCAATGGAGTACATGATTTTAATCTCCTCCTTCGGTACGCTAACCTCCTTTCATGTTTCAATAGTGGAACTGATCGCTCTGGGCTTCGGATCACTATTTATACTAGGCATTACGTATGGCTATTACAGCGCCATGTGTTAGCAGCTTTTGTAACTATTATTTCAAACTGCTGTATAAACTTCTTACAGCTTTCACAATAAACATACCGTTTACTGCATTCCTCTATCGATCTTAGTTTTCGAGATATTTAATTTTGAAATCAGGGGTTCCTTTTCTGGACACCCTGTAGTTGTAGATTACGAATTAAATAGTTTCACGTCTTCGTGAGTTACCCTGTATATATAACCGTGAGTGTTTAATATTTTAATCATGCACACCTGGTGTGGGACACATTAAAATAGTAGCAAGGTACATTGAGCAACAGTGTGTAAACTGCGAAGTACACGGCATTGTGGGTTACTTGTATTCCACTGTACAACGAAGTGACAGTTGATACTTTACTTAGTAATTTTTGAACGTTTAGTTTCTTGAGTACCTAGGTACTACAAAATTATTATTTCATTAAGAGTAGTGACTGGCGTATTGTGGCGAGCCAGTTTCTCGGTCACCATTGACTAGACGTTTTCATTTGGTGAGAGATTGTGCTAGCCAGGGCAGCAGTCGCACATTTTCCATATCCGGAAAGTTTCGTACAGGACCAGCAACATGCTGTCGTGCAGTGCATTCACCTGTTGAAATGTAGGGCTTCGCTGGGATCGAATGAAGGGTAGAGTCACGGGTCGTAACACATTTGAAATGTAACGGCCACTGTTCATACTGCCGTCGATGCGAACAAGAGGTGACCGAGACGTGTAACCAAGGGCACCCCATACCATCACGCCGGGTGATACGCCAGTATTGCGATGACGAGTACACGCTTCCAATGTGCGTTCACCGCGATGTCGCCAAAACACGGATGCGACCATCATGGTGCTGTAGACAGAACCTCGATTCATCGGAAAAAATTTTGCCATTCGTGCACCCAGGAACGTCGTTGCGTACACCACCGCAGGCGCTCCTGTCTGATTCAGCGTCAAGGGTAACCGCAGCCGTGGTCTCCGAGCTGCTACAAACGTCGTCGAACTGTTCGTGCAGATGTTGACTCAGGGGTCAAGGCGCCAACCTTGTGTGAATGCTCTGAGAAGCTAATCAAAATTCAAATGTTTGTAATACTATTGGACCAAACTACGTTGGTCATCAGTCCCTAGTCTTATAAACTACTTAAACTAAGTTAAACTAACCTAAGGACAATACACACATCCATGCCCAAGGGAGGATTCGAACCTCCGACGCGGGAGGCCGCATGATCCGTAACGTGGCGCTACAGACCGCTCGGCTACTCTCCCGCGGCGAACAGCTAATCGTTTGCATATCACAGCTTCTTCCTGTCGGTTAAATTTCGCGTCTGTTGCACGTCATCTTCGTGGTGTAGCAATTTTAATGGCCAGTAGTGTACATCTCAAGATCGATAAAGTATTGAGGAGTATCCCGATAGGATTAAACAGACGCATTCCATTAGGGGTGTCATAGAGAAAAGTTATGTATTTGGATGTACCCACTTTTTTACAAGCTGATTTGTAGGTATTTTATTGTTTATTGCGCCTTCTGAAGTATTTGTTTCACACTGACTGACTCCACTCTTAGTAGCTCGAGACAGTTTTTCAAAAGCCACAAACGTCAACTGGTGACAGTAGCTCCTCATTGAAAAAAAGCATATCATTAGGTTCATACATATGTAAAAGCCGAATCTTATTAAAAATAATAAAAGATATATATTCACAGGCGTGACTGCACACTTTCAAAACGTACGTACGGTACAGTCAACCGACAAAAAGTCATAAAATAGCTTTTAATGGCATGTCGAATATCCTTAGATTACCTATGATGGTGAAAATGTGAGAGGAAATGCATTACATAATACATGCTATCAACCGTAATGAAATTAAATCTATTTGATTATCCATTGTCTAACCTTGGATCTTTCGATGTAGTCGAGTATAGTATCAGGACTAAATTCCGGCGTCACAACGAATTTCATCCCGCTGTCGATGCCCCACACCGTGAATAGCGTTCCACTTATCCAGTAGAAACCAGTGGTGAACAACACGGTGTCGTCAGCTGTGAAAATGGCATCGCTTCGTCTGAAATACAAACAATGACTTCTAAGTGCCCAAATCAGCTACTCTCATGGCATGGAGAAGCTGTAGTACAAAAATTTCGTTTCTATTTTTGTAAAAAACTAGCTTTTAAAACAAACGACAAAGTATTCAATCAGAAAACAGTGGTCTTTTACTTACCGTCACAGCGCAATTACTATTACTAACAACAACAAATAAAATTAAAGGTCTCAACCTTTGAAAAGATCAGTCCACAACATTCAGGCATATAATAAGCATACAATGGTATTTCAGTCCTGTTGATATCTAAAGTACCCTTACATGACAATAATTATGATTAAAAGTAGTATCATAATTTATGGTGAAATATCAACTAATTGTATCGCTTGACCGCGAATAAATACCATTTGAGATAGGCTATATTCTAAAACTGGTTATCGAGGTTGTTTCCTCCGGAAGAGGATTATACGTTCCACAATACACCCTATGAAATTGTAATGCAGGTCGGTGTGTGTAACCTTTTTGCCTGGTTCTGTACAACTTTAATACAAGTTGATTAAAGTTAAACTTTCAGAACGCTTTGAAATAAAACCACTGGTCAGAATGACAAATTGCAACGGAACACTGACAACGGGGAAAATGTATGAAAGAAGAAAAATAGTGTGAAAATTCAACAACAGATGGCGCAGTGACTGAGTATGTAAATGAAAACACCTGTCATTCGTACGAGCCATTGTTGTTGGTATAAACGTTCGGGGTAGACGGCTTTTCCATATTTCGCGCTTCAGACGTTGGACATGACTGTCTCAATGCAGGATGGCGCCCTGCTTCTAAAACTGTTTTACAAGAATGCTGACTTTGAAAAAGTCGCTCTGAAGACGTTACGGACACATAAGGATTTGAAAAAAGGCATTGGTCGGATGACTGTCGTGGGCCTGGAGAAAATGATTCAGAAATTCGAAAAGACGTATTCCTTTGGTGTGCAACCTAGTAGAAGGAAGAAACGAATTGTTTCGACGTCAATTGAAGAAGTGGGCAGAGTAATGAAGGAGTCGAGTGGTGGTATACAAACGTGTAGTGCACGGAGAAAACTGGACAAACCTGTGAGCGTCATCGTTTGCTGTCCATTCAAAATTACCCAAGTACACGAGCTACTACTGGTTGATCTTAGATTTTCTTGTTCGCATGGAAGTGGACGATGAATATCCGTGGAAGATTTTGTGAACAAACGAAGCCCCCTTCCACCTGACGGGATATGTCAATACACCGAATTTTCGAATATGGGCAACAGAAAATCCACACGCAAAACAACCAGTACCGCTACATCCTAAAAAAAGTCACTGTGGGTTTACGGTAAAATTTATCATAGGGTCAGTTTTATCGAAGAAACAGGCGCTTTCCGGTACTGTTGCCTGCACCGTCACTGGTAAGAGCTCTGAGTGTCTTTTATGCAACCACGACATTTCAGCTCTCCAACAACTTTTATGTGTGGATGGGATCTTTCTTATGTAAGACTAGCTGAAAACCCGGCGTTGCCCTGTTATTTATTTATTCAAGCCTTCAGGTAGTAGTACCACTATCTCTTCTCTCTCTTTATCCATCTCCTTTTTTTATAAAGAAACAATTATGTGAGAATAAGTAATAAGACTGTCGTGCATAATGTACAAAATAAGTGTAGTATCAAATGTTCAAATGTTTGTAGAGTCTATGGGACTTAACTACGGGGTCATCAGTCCCTAAACTTACAAACTACTTGTGAACTACTTACAACTAAGGACGGCACAATTATACATGCCCGAGGGGGGATTCGAACCCCCGACCGTAGTGGCCGTGCAGACCGTGACTGGAGCGCCTCAGTCTCCTCGGCCACCACGGCCGGCTGTGTAGTATCCAAACAAAGGTAGTCATCAAGCTCCATATAATATATAACATACATTTATTTAATCCAAAACTTATAATAAACAATACTTCTGGTTACTTGTACAGGAGCTAGTATGAATAAAATGAATCATACCCTTGAGCAAGCGACATATAGTTGTCGATGTGAGAAATATGGAGGTGTGAAATCTACTCTGCAGTATTTAATGGATTGCCAAGTGATTATTAAGTGTAACAGCAAATGCAAGTCTCACTAAAAACAGCAGTCTCTTGAAGCTAAAGCATAGATCTGTCGGAAATAATGGGCATTCTTTGCATTTAAACTGTTTACTTCTCTTCCTTTCCTTGTAGATCTATAGAGGACCTATTTCTTTCGCCTACAGTCATGTGTGCTTCACAGTTCAAAGTTCTCAACAGCACCGCCAGCTTTCACGAATTTACTTAAGCGACTGGAATACAGAAGTGTTTCAACAGAAAATAAGAAATGTATTAAAACATGGAACATCATGTGAAGTATTTTTACCTCTTGCAGTATATATGATCGCATATTTATTTAATTATGTTTTACAATTGTATGCATAATTTTCAGGTATATATTTTTTAGCTAATACTAAAGACGAAACAAACATCCGTGCCCGAGGGGGGATTCGAACCCGCGACGGCGAACGGCCACGTGCACCCTAACACGGCGCTCCAACACGCGCGGCTAATCCGCCGCGACACAGTTAGTAGTACAGAAGTAGTAGATTAAAACTGATGCGTCCATGGGCGGTTTTCCGTGAACGTTACTCTTTACGTCTTGATATCCTATGAACTACGTGTAGTACTGTGATACAATTTCGAAGATAGATTTTAGAATAGAAATTATAAATGTTAACGTCATACCGAATGCCGTAATTTTACTCCATGAACAGTGAAAAAGTAGTAAGCGAGAAACTTAAAAGTAGCTAAGTAGTCTCATTTTCATACACTGTATGAATGAAGTCTCGTCGCATGATGTGTGCAGTTTCCTACGACTCCTTTTGTTTATGACCTTATGTCTCAATTATATGTCGTATATGGTTCTTACCCCTACAGCAATTGTTACCTTATGGTAAGGAATGAGTAACAAGTATTGAAATCAGTCCAGTGGCTTACGAGGAAATGTGAAACACTGTCGCTTGATGCAGCAATTTTCGCGCATCTCATTGTTTATGACGTCATATCTCGTGAACTGTGTGTTTTACGTGATCCTTATACTTATAGGTCGATCACCCGTCGTGACTTCTTCGACGATCACGTTGTAGCTGAATTGACGCCTGGCGCACTTGCCTTCTCGGCCGCGGAGTATGTATGGTAGTCTGCCCGGCAGGGACTATTCTGGACCGGACATGGCAGGAACTTCTGTTCATCGCAGTTACATCCTAATCTCAGTCGCAGTTTTTATGCCATTATGTCACAATTACAATAATTTCTTTCGTGGTTAGACAACATTGTGAATCATTACAATTTTGATTCCTGCAGGGAATACCTCTAATCCGCCGCGGTGGAGTGGCAAATCATCATAAGGCGCGTCGCTACTGAGCTTGTGGTTGCTCGCCGTCGTAGTTTAGAGTCGTCCTTCGGGCACCGGTGTGTGCGTTGTTCTTAGGTTAGTTTGTAAGTATAGGGACTGATAACCATGGCAGTTCGGTGCAATACGTTTACAGACATTTGGACACTTGAACTACCAATCTTTTGACATATTTTTTCAATAGTTTCCGGCACGTGTGTAAAATTTCAGAGAGATTGGAACAAAATTGTATATTTGTATCCAATACGTACACACACACACACTAAAACCCTCAATCAATGTTTCCTGTATAATGTTGGCGAACATCCGCACACTACATATCCAGTTAAGCAGCTACTGAAGCACTGAGTAACACGGTTTAACGTCTTAGACCTTAAGCATTGATTCATTTCTCATTTGTAGTCGACCTATATTAAATTATGCTTACAACGCCATTTTTTGACCAATTTTGACACTATTTTTCATCTGCCATACATTTTCCCTCTTCTCCGATAATATTCCGTTGCAATTGGATGCCATTCTGTCCAATGCGGTCATTTTCAAAGAGTTTCGAAAGTTTAACTGTAACGGTAATCACCCTGTAGAATAAAAACGATTATTTCAAGATTCCAGTGCTGTAGATAAATATGTAACAAGCCTGTTATGGTCTGAATTGTAAGGTTTCTGAAGTGCAACGTGGTCTGAAACGCAAGTTGGACGAATTGTTTAAATATTTGGCTGCAGGTATGTAGCTACATGTTCTGTAATCACATGTATTATCGTGTAGTGTTGGGCCACAAAGCAGAACTCTAAAAGGAAACGTTTTAGACATTTGTAACAAAATGAGTCATTGCAGATGATTCCATTAAGATTTCAAAATACATCTCTCAGGAGTGTTGGTCTACTTTTACGTCAATGTTGGTAATCATCCAAGTGCCATTATTGTGAAATGGTGGTAACGAAATTCCATTTACGCTCTCCACATTTTGTAAAACATATGAATTGAGAAAAATGGCGTCACAGACTCAAGTGCCATTGGTATTAGTGTACGTGCCGGAAACTATTGAAAAAATACGTTAAAAGATTGTAGTTCAAGTGTCCAAATGTTTGTAAAGGTATTGTACCAAACTGCCATGGTTATCAGTCCCTATACTTACAAACTACTTAAACTAACCTAAGGACAACGCACACACCGATGCCCGAAGGACGACTCTAAACTACGACTGCGGGCAACCACAAGCTCAGTAGCGACGCGCCTTATAATGATTTGCCACTCCATCGCGGCGGATTAGAGGTATTCCCGGCAGGAATCAAAATTGTAATGATTCACAATGTTGTCTAACCATGAAAGAAATTATTGTAATTGTGACATAATGGCATAAAAACTGCGACTGAGATTAGGATGTAACTGCGATGAACAGAAGTATTTTGGCAGTAAATATGCTGTTTCTGCCATGTCCGGTCCAGAAGTAGTCCCTGCCTGGCAGAATACCAGACATACTCCGCCGCCGAAAAGGAAAGTGCGCCAGGCGTCACTTCAGCTACTACGTGATCGTCAAAGAAGTCACGACGGATGATCGAACTATAGTCAAGGATATTACCTTCAGAATTATAATACTTTAGAGATGGTGTGGCCAGACCACAAGGAATCAAAATTCATACACCGCGCCTCTATTGAACTAATACTTGCCAGACAGACAGACGCTGCCAGCTTAAAATGTTCAAATGTTTCTTAAGCTTAAGGGACTTAACTGCAGGGTCATCAGTCCCTAAACTTACAAACTACTTATGAACTACTTACGAATTAGGACGGCACAAATATCCATGCCCGAGGGGGGATTCGAACCCCCGACCGTAGTGGCCGTGCAGACCGTGACTGGCGCGCCTCAGAAGCTCGGCCACCACGGCCGGCCCGCTTGGGTTCCGAACCTCGATCGGCCCACGGACATGTCGTGGTATACGGCTAGGCACGTTAACTTCCAGTATCTGTCAGTCGGGACTAATTTATGTTTGTTATCAGAAGTAAGTTTTGTATTGCAAACTATTTCAAAACAAACTTTAAATGTAACTGTCCAAGTGATAACAGTTGAGAAAAACTGAGTTGTGAATTTCAACAGTGTTGCCTCAGTAACAACAGTTCCCAATTTTTGCAATTCACTAATGTTGAAGCCGAGGTCAGTCTCTAGTGCAAAACACAGTCAAAGAGGCGTGATGTTATGTTCCAAACTAATGGGCAGACAGCATTTAAGATGACGGGTTCAAAATCCTGTCTAATCCAGCAACGGGGTCTTCCAGAGTCGCTTAATAAATACTAGAACGGTTTTTGTTTGGTTTTGCATATTTTCCTTTTTAGAGAGAATACCGCTGCATTTATTGCCACAGAAGGTGATTATGGTGCTTATTTGTTGTTTTCATCAGCCATAATGAGCGATTACATTTTAATTTACCTTGATATTAGAACTAATGTGATTAGCTTCATCATCGACTCGTTACTCAGCTGCTTTGTCCAGTTTCAATGGCCATCCAGAATGATCATGCCTTTCAACGTTCAGTATGGAGCATATATCCCCTAATAAAATTCCTCCATGATGCCCTGTTCCGTTCTAACATTGATGCCTCGTCTGATGTTAAGCCTGTTGCTTCAAATTTATTCTGACCGAATCTAACTACTTTTTCCTTGGTCTATCTGGGCTCCTCTTACGCTCTACTGCCGAACCCAGAAGTCTTTTAGGTAACCTAGATTCTCTCAAGCGTGTAACAGATAGGAACCTCTATTTTTAATGCAGATGTAGATTCTACAGGAAAAATGTACGGAAGTTTCATCTCACACTTTTTTACTTTTGACAGATGGCGTTGTAAATGGGCAAAATTCAAAACAGGTAACAAATCGTAGGAAAGTGTGGCTATCTCACGCATATAACCTTAGAAATAAGAGTAGACGTATTTAATATTTTGAGTTAACACCCTCCACACACACCCCAGTCCTCAGTAACTGTGGTCAAAACTACTCAGAACCAATTTATATGACTTGATTTCCAAGTTTGAAATGAAATTGAGCTGTTAATATTGCACTGCACTGCCTTTTTAAAAGCAATCAATCTCGTACATCTCCAAGGCATTGCCCTTTCCTCTTAAATGGAGGAATACAATGCTGAGAATTGAGTTTGGTAATAGAACAAACCTTTCTTCCCTCGGTGAGTGGATGTTCATATTCCTGAAAAATATTACTCTAATATGTTGAATATTTCTGGAGAAATCCCAACTTTAAACAGCTGTGTTACCAACTTTGATTTTTATCGATTACAGTTGCAGTTGTCAGAAATACGAAAAGAAATGCGCGGGCGCGTGGGATAGGAGGTCGATTTCGGTACAAAACATTTTAAATTTGTTTTGATTCGATGTGTAGTTTACATGAAATGCAAGGTCTTCAGATATGTACTTCAGCCTAACACTGCACGATGTCTGTTAAGAAAATTTCGAAATCACCTTAATTTCGTGCCAATGGCGTGTTGGTGCGAAATGCAATTGGCCTCCCTGCATACGATTGCGACGTTTCATTACTGTACGTCTGTTAGTCATTGTTCAATGCCGTATTGAACTGGGCGTTGTTTCGCACATTTTGCGAACTTAGAGGTGGTAGAGCTGTAGGAGCAATGCGTTTGCTTTATATCTTACGTGAAACGCAGTAGAACCTTTTCAGACACACATAACGTTGCAAAAAGCCTACGGTCATTAACGGTTTAGCCGTACTTCCTGTTACAAATGGTTGACGTGCTTTAAAAGTGGCTGAACGAAAGAAAGTTGACCCTCGTTCAGAAGCCCTTCGATACCTGCTGATGACACTCATGTTACGACAAGGAAATTGTTTGCGCCAACCGCAGACTATTGGTCCACATTTCGGATGGATAATGTCGTGAAATCGAGACACAGTATGCTGGAATGGATCGTGTTGCCGGAAGGTTCGTCCCATGGCTCCTGAGTTCAGAAGTAGAATCGCCTCGCAATCTGAAGAGCTCTTCTATCGCGCAAATAACGACTTTGGCACTGCATACTTTTGCCTCTAAGCTGAAAATCACGTTGAAAGGACGGAGATTTCGACCGATAGATGAGACAAAATTCACAGATGTAATTCCTGAGTTCCGCCATGAGGGTACGAAGGTGGGGGGAGTAGGAAACTACAGGGTGAGTTCGAAGTCGCGGCACTCCAAAAATTTCTGCAGGATCTGGGAATACTGAATATACCATTAACCCCTTGCTGTACTTCGAAGTGTCTGACTCTTGATAATTTTGCCCCGAACATATCACTAGTCGTGTAATAAAATACGGGTCAAACGTAAAAAATCACGAATGTGATTCGTGCAAATAAGTACCTACAGATACACGCACGTGGACTTTTATTATGAATTCTCGCGCATTATGCTGCCCGTTCTTACACGTCGTCGCCAACCGCTTGGACACGCATTCCATTGAGCTAAATGGTACGCAAGAGGTTAAGGTATGTACGGTACACTGACATCTTCAAATCGGTCATCTTGAATCGAAGTCAATTCCTTATTTTAATGGTGAGAGGGAGGCGTCGGATATAACAAATAATCATCTTCTAGTAAGTTCATTCCTGTAAACAGATTCGATGCAATAGTTGAAACATTACAAGATCCCTCTTTAGCACAAGATATCTTGTTCAGTGATGACGAAAACTGTTAGTGGTGAGCCGATCGGAATGGTCAGGACCGACACTAGTTGGTGACAACGTTACGTAAATGCTCAAAGCTAACTGGAAATTCTGCAACAAGTGGTGTTTCCCTTTCCCTTAGTTCTAAATGAACTTGGCAGCTTTGCCTCTTAGTTTCAACGGGATAGAGCTCCACCACGCTATTTAGTAGTTCTTCGGCCGTATTTGATGATCAATTTCCTGATCACTGGATTGGATCGCGCGGTTCCGTAGAACAGCCATTAAGATCACCTCATCTCACAGCATATATGTTGGTCCATTTAGATCAAATCTAATATGTAGAGCCGGCCGCGGTGGCCGCGGGGACTGAGGCGCTCCAGTCAGGGTCTGCACGGCCACTACGGTCGGGGGTTCGAATCCCCCCTCGGGCATGGATATTTGTGCCGTCCTTAGTATAAGGTAGTTCGTAAGTAGTTTGTAAGTCCCATAAGCTTAACAAACATTTGAACATTTAATATGTAGAGAAACGTACGAAACAGAACCCATATCTGGGAACATACTGAAGCGCCGTGTCCTGAGAGTGCACGACGATTGATTTCAGCGTCTCCAAATGTTCGTTTGTTAACGGAAACAGGATGTTAAATACATATACACATCTACATACATACTCCGCAATCCAACGTAAGGTGCGTGGCGGAGGGTACACAGTACCATCACTAGGCATTTCCTTTCCTATGTCACGCCAAAACAGAACGAGGGGGAAAAGAATGTTTATTTTGCCTCTGTACTGTACTAGGCCAAATTTCTCTTTCCTTTATGATCTTTATGAGAAATGTAAGTAGGCGGCAGCATAATCGTTCTTCAGTCAGATTCAAATTCCGGCCCTTTAAATTTCCTCAACAAAATTTCTCGGAAAGAACGTCGTCTTTCCTCCAGCGATCCCCAATTGAGTTCTCGGAGCATGTCTGTGACACTCGCGCGTTGGTCGAACCTACCAGTAACAAACCTAGCTACTTTCCTCTGAACTGCTTCTATGTATTCCTTTAAACTGATCTGCTGCGGGTCCCAAACACCTGAGCAATACTCAAGACGTGATCGTCCAAAAAGTACATCTTCCAAAAATTCTCCCAATAAACTAAAGTCGGCTGTCGCCTTACAACTGTTCTTACACGTTCGTTCCATTTCATATCGCCCTGAAATGTTACGCCTACATATTTGAAAGACACGACTTTATCAAGAAGCTCCCTAGTGATGCTTTATTCAAACATAATGGGATGTTTTTTTCTACTCATATGCATCACCTTATATTTTTTTTTAGATTTACGGCTAGCTGAGATTCTTCACACCGGCTAGAAATTTTGTCTAAGTCATCCTGTATGCTATTACAGTCAATTACGACACCCTTCCATACACCACAGCATCATCAGCAAACAGCCGAAAATTACAAGTTACTCTGTTCGTCAATCATTAATATACATAGAAAATAATAGCGGTCCTATCACACTCCCCTAGGGCACGTCTGACGATACACTCGTGTTTGATGAACACTCGCCGTCTAGAACAACGTACTGCGTTCTATTACTTAGGAAGTCTTCCAGCCAGTCACAAATCTGTGAACCTATTCCATAAGCTCGTATCTTCGTTAGCAGTCTGCAGTGTGGCACCGCGTCGAACGCCTTTTTGAAACCGAGAAAAACACAATCTGCCTGTTGCCCTTCATCCATGGATCGCAAGATGTCAAATGAGAAAAGGGCAAGCCGAGGTTCACATGACCGATGTTTCCTAAACCAGTGCTGATTCGTAGAAAGAAGCTTATCCGTCTCAAGGAAATACACTATATTTGAGCTAAGAATATGCTTCAGAATTCTACTGTAATATGATGTGAACGATATTGGCCCGTAATTATCTGCGTCAGTTCTATACCGTTCTTGTAAATGGGAATCACAGTTAATAACTCTTCTTTTTGTAGAAGTGTGTACATGCAAATAAAATGTGTTTTAATTTCAGAATGGTAAATATTACGTATGGAAAGCATGTCAGAAGCATATGCACAGTCTGGATAGGATAGTTCTGTAATGTCTTATGACTGTCAGATTATTTGGCTTTGTTGATCATCGCTGGCGTCGATCGATCAGCTATGCGTGGAACTAGCGTCAGTGTAGTCTAGCGTAGTGGGTTTGAATTGATGATGTTGTTGGTAAAATTTCCGGGTAGTATTGCCGTGGTCTCTGACACTTCTGTTCCTAACTTTTCGTCCAAGACTGCGTTGGACATCCTCAGAGGCGCTCCTCTTCCGCTGTCTTGCCGACTGACGGAACGGATGTGTGAGATTGACATTCATAGCGTAGAAAGGGGGCCTGGTTGAAGTCACGTGATGAGCAGTTATAATCCTTATCAAAGATTAAAAGTTCACTGTAGACTGTCACCTACTCAAACATGAATAATGGCTTAGCTGTCCATATGTAGCTAAGTTTCATTATATCTTCTTGCCTATTAAAATTGTCTTTATGTTTATATATTTCAATGGCTTCTTTGCATAATCGAAGATAATAATTCTTTGTTGTAGATAAAAGTTACGTTTCAGAGAATTTAACTTCATGATTTCCTGACTGAAAGTCATGCTCTGCTGCAGCAGATTTATTTATTTTTCCTTGTCGGCAAAGACTTATGATCATATAGTCGTATAGTGATACTCCTTTTTTGTGGTTCCATTATAAACTTTAAAACATGTACACGGAATTTTATATACGCCTCATGGCGACAGAGGAGGGTTTTTATCCTTTACAGGTCTGAGAGCTTTATATATTTTTCTTATTTTTTGTGTCCCAGCCTCGCCGCCGCTTTTGTGTCTCGTTTCCGTCGTAGGTGTCGGTGGCCGAGTGGAATGAGACCGACACAGGAATAAAGATAGCACGCTGGTGCAGGTACGGAGGGAGCAGCCAGAAACTAGAAACACTAGAGTAAATTAGAACGAGATATATATTGCACAGAATTTATACAATACTTAACTTTTACAGAGATCAGTACTGCAGAATGCTGATACATAGTTGAGGCCTGCCTAGTGCCTATCCGATAGCCAAGTCTTTACTGGTGCCTATCTGATACCGAAGTGTTAACTGATTGCTGTGTCAGTCCCAAGTGAACGATGTCGTTCAGTGGTGGCCACGAGCGGAGTTGTAGCAGAGGGCGCTCGTGGCTGTCGTCGTAAGAACGCCGCGCCGTGCGTGCATGGCGGCGCGCGGTGAAAGTAGGTGGCGCGCACTTTGGACTTGTGCGACACCACATTATTAGTCTAATTTTATGTTCCCGTAAATTATTTCCGATCTGATCTGTTACTTTAATGAAAAGCAGAGAAACTGTTTTCTTCCGTTGTTTTGTTTCGGTCTTGTTCTTCAGCTATCCGTTGTTTGCTCGCAAAAATCTATTGACCTCTTTCATTGAGTAGCCATTTTTCTGGACTGCTTGGTTCAGATGATGTAATTCGGAGTGCAGGTGTTTCGGTGTGCAAATCCGTTTGGCTCTATCGACATGAGTTCTAATAACACCTCTCTTTTGTTATGGGTGGTGATTGGAATCGTTATGTAAGTATCGGTCCGAATGTGTTATTTTTCGGAAGACCTTGTGTTCCAAACCTCTCATAATTAAAAAAATCTAAGAGTTATTCTGTTATCATTTTCCATTTCCGTGGGGAACTGAATTTTCAGGGTTATACTGCTGAGGTAAGCAAAGAATTCATCCAAAGCTTCAAAAAATGTTCAAATGTTTGTAAATCTATCGGACGCAACTGCCTGTAGCTTACAACCTCTTTAATCTAAGGTAAACCAACCTAAGCACAACACAAACACCCATGACCGAGGGGAACTCGACGCCCGACAGCGAACGGCCGCGCGCACCGCAGCACGGCGCGCCAGTGCGCACGGCTAATCCGCCGTGACTCCAAAGCTTCTTTACCATGTGGCCAAACTACAAATGTATCGTCTACATACCGATACCAACGACATGGTTTCTTATTTGCTTTGTCCAGAGCCGATTGTTCAAATTTTTCCACATAGAAATTAGCGATTGCAGGGCCTAATTTACTGTATTAACGAACTCATTTTGGCGTGTCTCATGCTAGTACTCTTGCTGATGTATTGTAATCATTTATTTGTCGTGCAAGCCGATTATGCTACTTCAAAATTATGTATTTAGCCCATCAATAATTGCATGGAATGCATCTGTCTGTATTTCAGAACGTGATATCATGCCTTGATGTAATAAGACTAGGTGTGGTATCGTAAGCTCACGCACTTCAGCCGATTCATAAGTGAGTGTATGCAAACACACCCCCTGACGTTTCGTATCGCTTTCTCCTTGTGGGATGTTGAATTATTTGTACACACAATCTTGAGTTGAGCTGCAATTGACGGCATGACATTGAGGCATTGTTCCTGGAGGTGTAGTAAGAGTGAGAAAAAGGTCGTATCACTGTACCGGTAAATAATTTTTTCTAAATTGTCTTAGGAATAAATCTAAGTGAAAATTCTCATTGGTCCTGGTGTGTTCTTTGTTTGCACCGTTGCGTATCTGACAAGAAGAAAAGAGCAATCCGTGAACGAAACCAAGGAAACCTTTTTCTATGTCCCCTAATGTAGAACGCTTTTGACTACACTAAAACTACCATAGAACTCTGCGACAAAATGTTCAAATGTTTGTATAGCTTATGGTTCATCAGTCCCTAAACTTACAAACTACGTATGAACTAGCTAACACTAAGGACGGCACAAATATCCATGCCCGAGGGGGGATTCGAACCCCCGACGGTAGTGGCCGTGCAGACCGTGACTGGCGCGCTGCAGTCACCTCGGCCACCGCGGCTGGCAACTCTGCGACACAAACACACACCTTCGTAATATAAAAATGGCATTGTAAGAGAGTTACTAAATGAGACGATAGTTATCCACACGCAGAATTGCATGGGATGCATCAGTCTGTATTGAAGAACGTGGTGACACACCTTGATGTAGTAAGACTACTAGGGTACACAGTTTATAGAATATTGCTACACAATCCAGGTGTCCATAAAATTCATGCCGGCCGCGGTGGCCGAGGGGATTGAGGCGCTCCAGTCACGGTCTGCACGGCCACTACGGTCGGGCGTTCGAATCCCCCCTCGGGCATGGATATTTGTGCCGTCCTAGTTCGTAAGTAGTTCATAAGTAGTTTGTAAGTTTAGGGACTGATGACCCCGTAGTTAAGTCCCATAAGCCTAACAAACATTTGAACATTTGAACATAAAATTCATCGGCTCACTGGAACTGACATAGTCAGGAAATGTCAAAAACGAGCAGTCATATCTCATGGAACAGACGCTTCGTAGACCATGGCCATACTACCCAGAAGGTTTACCAGCAACAGTGCCATCTGGTCGTCAAAGTCTTCATCCTATGATTGGTGTTGTACAACATGCATTAACTTCAGACGCCAGATATGCAGATGAGAAAGTTTTCGTATTTGGCCTAAGGTAATTGACATGCTAATATGATTTTCTTTTAATTTAATTATTTGAGATGAAGCGATTTTGGAGAAAGGCGTAACGAAGAAATTTCTTTTCGAATTTTGCGGCGATTGGAGGTTTCTCTCTGACGGCCAGTGTTTAAACAGCAACAAAGTCCAAATTGATCTTTTCAATTATTTAATACAAACAAACAATCCCTGAGACGGAATTTCGTCTCGAATATGTCAAAGACAATAATGATAAATCTGGAGCATAGAATTAAAATTTGTGATGCGGCCGGGAATCGAACCCGGACCACCATGCTTTCTAGGCAGACCTCTTAACCGTTAGTGGTGTGGTGGTCTAGTAAGCATGGAGGTGTGGGTTCGATTTCCGGCCGCATCACAAATTTTAATTCTATGCTTTTATTTATCATTATTGTCTTTCCAATTATGTATTGCCAGTGGCCGCAACATTAAACGTCCTTGCCATGAGATAGCGAACGATTGCGGACGCCGTATTTCGCTCCTGATCCTCTGTTTTCTCGCTAAGTTTCGTGCATAATCTCAGCTGGAGACGTCCTAACTTCCCTCGCGTATTTGAAAGGTAAGCAGGTCGCACTTACGCTAGCAGGCGCATGGTGAGTGCGAGCGCCCTGCGCGGCACCGGTACGACCTTGGGTCTGCCGGTGGTGCCGGAGGTGAGCAGAGCGACTGCGGGGCTGCGGCCGCCCCCGCGCAGCGCGGCCGCGCTCGCCTCCAGCAGCTGCCGCGGCTCCGGGACGGGCGCGGCGGTGCCCAGCACCCGCAGCGGGCAGCCGGAGGGCGTGGCCGCCGACGCCGCCTCTGACGCGTCCGGCTGGCACAGCACCGCCGCCGGCCGCAGCTCCTCCAGCACCTGCCGCAGGCTCTCTGCAACGCAAACGTGTCTCCTATTAAAAAATCCACCTAAACAACACGTAGTGAGAGGTCACTTCTAGTGACCCCTCGTGGTCTCTCAGTTTGGTAGTTACTATTTTACATAATTCAGGTGACGAATGGTCAGTCCATACATAGATATTAGCAATACCGAACGACTTGGGAAGCAAGATGTGCGAAACGGTGTTAATTATTCTATTATTACAAGTTATTTGTAATTGGGGCATCCGCAGCTGAGTAAATACATTTTCTTTTATGAATTTATCAATTGTTTTAAAAAATTGATTGTATGACTATATAATAAAAGAAACTATTTTGGAAACTGAAATAGAAATGTCCTCTTATGAAACAATCAATAAATTCTGGAGCCGCTTCAGCTGTTTTTATGAGATCCCTTTATGTACAGGTCCACAACCGGTTTCGCGTCAGTAGAGACGCATCTTCAGGTGTTAAACTTTTTATTCTCTCGTCATAATTCGCTACTGAGTCCCAACATTCTAGTTGGTTTCATCCGTCAATTGGTTAAAAATTCAATAGGGCCAAATACATGGGTCCAAGTCCAAAATCAAATGGTTGTCTTTCAGGGTAAAAAACATGGGCGTTAAAATGTGGGACATGTAGTCGCGTGATTTTGACCACATGTCCCACATTATAACGTCCATGTTTTTTACCCTGAAAGACAACCCTTTGATTTTGGACTTGGACCCATGTATTTGGCCCTATTGAATTTTTAACCAATTGACGGATGAAACCAACTAGAATGTTGGGACTCAGTAGCGAATTATGACGAGAGAATAAAAAGTTTAACACCTGAAGATGCATCTCTACTGACGCGAAACCGGTTGTGGACCTGTACATAAAAGGATTTCAATAAAAACAGCTGAAGCGGCTCCAGAATTTATTGATTGTTTCATAAGAGGACATTTCTATTTCAGTTTCCAAAATAGTTTCTTTTATTATATAGTCATACAATCAATTTTTCAAAACAATTGATAAATTTATAAAAGAAAATATATTCTATTATTCCTTGAAGCTCTTCCCTTCCTTCTTGATTTTCCTAATTAGACTAATCATTGTAATTGTTTAATAATGATTTTGCAGCCAAGATCGCATTTTTCATTTATTATGTTACCAGTTTCGGCGTGCTCGACGCCATCTTCAGACCTATTACACAAAGTTTAACAATTGATCTGTATACATGATTGCCAAGACACTACTTATATTACAATTACATGGTTACATACCTGTCGTAATTTACATAACATCAGACATTTTTATGTACTAACAGAGTACATCCAGGTTGAGGCATCACTAAACATAAAATTAGTAGTCACAAATAAAATATACATATATACATCTTCTAATGGTTTTGAAGCGAGGTACTTCAAAGTCTAAGTTCAATACTAATTGAAGTCCAGTATAACACTAATTGGTAGGCGGGAAAACTATATACAAAGATTCTACATGCACATTTATATAATGGTCTCTGCCCTTTGTGGTCGTCTTTTTTTTTTTTTTTTTTTTTTTTTTTTTTTTTTTTTTTTTTTTTTTTTTTTTTTTAAATGTATATATACATTGAAATATAAAAGTTACATGTAGTACATTTTCTCAAATTACATCCAACTTCATATATATACAGTTTGTATAAGTTACTACATTAAGCACCCTAGATTGTAAGGCGCTATGTCAGTTAACTACTGTGTTGTTCAAAAATGTTACAATTTTTTTAACACATTGACATATAAAAGTTACATGTAGTACATTTCCTCAAACTACATCCAATGTCACATGTATACAATTAGTATAAATTACTATATTAAGCACCTTAGATTGTAAGGCGCTATGTCAGTAAACTATTGTGATCTTCAGAAATGTAACAAAAAAAACATTATAAGATATATATATATATATATATATATATATATATATATATATATATATACATTTTATTTGTGACTACTAATTTTATGTTTAATGATGCCTCAACCTGGATGTACTCTTTTAGTATATTAAAATGTCGTGAAGTTATGTAAATTACAACAGGTATGTAACCATGTAATTGTAATATAAGTAGTTTCTTGGCAATTATCTATACAGATCAATTGTTAAACTTTGTGTAATAGGTCTGAAGATGGCGTCGAGCACGCCGAAACCGGTAACATAATGAGTGAAAAATGCGATCTTGGCTGCAAAATCATTATTAAACAATTATAGATCGCCCCATTGAACTATGAGTTCCTTACATAATATTGTAATTGTGTAGTTGGTTTAGTGCCACAATACTTAGAGTTGAATTGTAGAGCAGGGTTATATTTCGCTGGCCATTGGTCAATGCAAAGAGTAGCGGGTGTTTCGACCTGTGCTAAGGATCGACTGTGACATTTCTTCCCCCCCCCCCCCCTCCCGCTCCCCCTCCACTACCTCTGGGCCAGCGACTTCCGCTCCGGTGGACGCGCTCGGCACTAAAAAAATGTTCAAATGTTTGTAAATCTATCGGACCAAACTGCGTGGTCATCAGTCCGTAGCTTACAAACTACTTAAATCTAGGTAAACTAACCTAAGGACAAACACACACGCCCATGCCCCAGGCAGGACTCTAACCTCCACGGCGAGCAACCACGCGCTCCGCAGCGAGACGCTTTAGACCGCTCGGCTACTCCACCGCGGCGTGCTCGGCACTCTGCTGCTCTCCGTCGTCATGCTAAGTAACTGGTCGTCGAGGATCCGTCGACTGCCGTGGGCTTCTTGGTAAATATGTCCGGAATTCTCATAGAATTCCCCAACGAGTCCTATGTAAGGTACATCGAGCTTACGGTAGATACCCTCGATAAATTCACAATTAAAATTGCAATAAAATCACCACGTTAGGTGATGAACAAAGGTAACGTTGACTAGAAAGCACTAGATCATTCTTTCGTTATGCTTAAAAGTAACTTCTAATAGGGTTGTACTCAGCGAGCCAAGCCGTAATTTTCTGGGTTAATTCTGCCGCGACGTTTCTTTGTAAAGTAAATACGGGAAAATTCACGTGGCCCAGGGAGCCACAGTACTCCACCTACAACTAGTGTTCAAATGTATATCAATGTTCTTTCTTTTTCAGCAACAGTAGGAAATGCGTGGGTTTGATTTTTATTAACGTGTGATTCAAATTATTCTCAACTATTGTTGGGCATTGCAGTAGATCGGCATTTTCACCAGATCTGTTGGCAGACGCAATGACCCCAACGCTCATACTAATTGCATTCTTTTAATAAAAATACTTGTTACAATTAACCACAAATAGAAGAGAAGGAAAAGTTGCTATGGGCAGGCAATGTGCTAATTGATTTGATGCCCACAAAAATGTTTCAAATTTTCTAAATGTAAATTCAGATAGGATATCGGTTGATGAAATTGGGCGGACAATAAGGTGAGTTATTTGAAAGCCTTGCAGACGCAGAATTAATTGATAAGCAAGAGCGTCCGTCCTGAGTGTACTGTAAATGCTAGGCACAAAAGAAACGTGTGAAGAGAGTAGGATGTTTAGATTTAAGAAGTGTTGCATGCATTCTTGATATTCCTGTCTGGCTACCCATTTAACTGCCCCAATATTTTTAAAAGATCTTATTCGCATTTCGATCTTAATTGTAAAGTGGCAATAGTCAATCAGTAGCACCATACTAACCGTGGTGACTTTTGAGCCCTGATTAATTTTCCTTTCCCGTGCTTCAAGGAGACTCGTTACGAGGCCACATTATGATAATTCTAATAACGGTCTGAGAACCGAGTTTGTTCAAATGTTAAAATTAATAACGGACATAGAGCCGAGTATTGTTTAAAAAAAATTTTGACTGCAACTTGTTAGAAACATTTAGAGGGCTATGACCCTAATAAATATGAGACAATAATTAAATACGCGCTCTAATTTCATACCTCAAATCACTCCCCCATAAATGAATGCACCCTATATTTCAGCAGGATAATGCATGACCGCATGTTACAGGTCCTGTACAGGCCTTTCTGGATACGGAAAATGTTCGATTGTTGCCCTGGCCAGCATATTCTCCAGACATCTCACCATTTGAAAACGTCTGGTCAATGGTGGCCGAGCAAGTGTATCGTCACAATCCGCCAGTCACTACTCTTGATGAACTGTGGTATCGTGTTGAAGATGCATGGTCATCTGTAGCTGTACACGCCATTCAATGTTTGTTTGACTCAATGCACAGGCGTATCACGGCCAGAGGTGGTTGTTCTGGGTAATGATTTCTTAGGATCTATGCACTGAAACTGCGTGAAAATGTAATCTCACGTCAATTCTAGTCTAATATATAAAGCAGAGTGTCCGTATGTTTGTACGTGTTGCATACAAATCTACAGTTTTGTTCCAATCTTTATGAAACTTTGTACACGTAAGCTTCAATCCATGAGAACGGTCGCCGTAAGTGTAAGAACCACATACGATATATAGTTCACGAGATATGACGCTATAAACAATGAGATGCGCTAAAAAGTGCTGCATTTAGCGACAATGCTGCTCATTTTCTTCTAAACCATTGGATCGATTTCTACCAAATTTGGTAGACACATTCCTTACCGTAACGTAACAATTGCTGCATGGTTAAGAATTACATAAGGCACATGTTTCAAAAGATATTACGTCATAACCAATAGAAATCGCAAAAAATACCATATAATGCGGCGAGACTTTCGAAATACACTGTATGAGAATGACAGTGTTTAGCGACTTGAAACAAACTTTAAACATAATTTCAAACCTTTATTAAACTTTTTCTCCCTGGCAACCATACTAAAATGATGAAAGGAAAAAAGTTTCTCGCTTACTACTTTTCCGCTGTTTATGGAGTATGGCTTTCGGTATGACGTTACAATTTTTAATTTGAACACTACAAATTTTAGCGACAGGAAATTTTACAGACAATATACACATATATAGTTGAATGTAGCTTCTAAATTGTTTCACAATACGACAAGTAGTTCACGAGATACAAGCACATAAACAGTAATGTTCCGCTGTAGATGGACAAAGTATGGCTTTCCGTATGACGTTACAATTTATAATTTCTATAGTACGGATTGTAGCCGCAGGAAATTTTACAGGTAGTATATACGCATATAGTTGAGTGTACCTTCTAAATTATATCAAAGTACGATATGTAGTTCATGAGTTATGAGCACATAAACAGTAACGTTAATGGAAAAACGCCTCAACACGCTCCAAGTTTTAATCTATTACTTCTTTTCTTCTAATTGTATTCCCAAGAGATTTTACAGACATACAGCCTTTATACAAATAAATATATACCTGAAAATGGCAGGAATAAATAGATAAATACACGGGCAACGCCGGGTTTCCAGCTAGTATATTATATTTGTCCAGTGAATACCCGTTTATCATCTGCATTTCTTCTTGGTGTAGCAGTTTTAGGGGCCAGTAGTGTAATAATAATAAAACTGAATGTGAACAGCAGGTGGTGTTCGGCACCGGTGGCGACACGAGTGTACTGCAGACGGCTTACCGTGTGGCAGGGCGGCGTTGACGACGGCGCAGACGGTGCCCGAGCAGATGGTGGCGAGCAGGGCGGGCGCGAACAGCTTGGAGCGGCCGATGCAGACGGCGACCGTCGATCCCTCCTGCAGGCCGGGCAGCGCCTGCCGCAGCGCCGACAGCTCGGCCGCTGCCTGCCGCAGCACCCAGTCCGCGCGGGACTCCTCACCCAGCACCACCTGTCGACACACAACACTGAGCCTAAGGCCGCTGTTAGCCGAGGGCAACTAGCGTCGCCACTAGTGTCTCGGGCGACTCGCGGGGCATTGCGCCTTATGGCGACTATTAGCCGGCGGACACCAGTGGCGACGCCCAGACACCAGCAAGGTGTCATACAGGGGCCCGGCGACTGCCCTGGACACTTTTACGCCGCTAAAAGGCGACAGCAACTAGTGTCGCCACTCGTGACGTCACGAGTGGCGACGATAGTCGCCGCAGGTTTAAGCAACGGTCAACTGGTGGCGCAACTGTTGAACACCTGCTCCCTTCTCATCGAAATACGGGCAGTTGACAGAATGCCGTCCTACGAATAACTTCTCCTCCTTGCACTTTTTTCCAAAAATAAAAAGCGAAGGGTTAGGAAAATGCGAAAACATCCCATGTACGCTTATCGACTTAGTAGATGAATGTATTAAACACTGATGATATATGTGCGGACGTCAGTAATTTTTTTGGTTTTCTTCGAATGTCAAAAGCATAGTTTTACGAGTTGCTTGCGTTTATAAAAGAAGATATAACTGGAATCGACACAAAAGTAAACAAGTGTTTCTCAGCAGAAGAAAAACTCACACTGACGTAAGAGAGTCTTTAATTCATTCTTATATATTGCGCAGTTAACTATAATTCTAAAAAGTATTTATTAATGAATAGAGGAACAGGAAGTAGTTGTAAATAATTTAGCAAATACAGACAGCAAAAACTTTGAAGAACTTTATTTACTAATCAACAGTAAACTTTTATATATTAAAACGTACAGTACTTTCCAAGCTATTATTTCCCATTAACAAATTAATGAAAAAGACTCGTTTTGTAAAACTCTCCCGTCTCACTGGGTAGGTGAATCGCAGGTGTGTGATTCAGCAGACAGTGATGACGATGCTGGTGATGGAGACAGGTAGTTTTGTTGGCGATTAGGGTCACTTGACAGACTTCGTGCATGTAGAAATTCAGAAGAATGCATTTGCTGATGTGCATGTGGATAAATATTGGAAGACGGATATTGTCGTGCTGGGTGCTTGATGGTAACGATTAGGAGGAAACTGCCCGGGATAATGGAAAGGGTACGGCGTAGGAGGAAAGCCATGAGGTAGCCATTGTTGGTTATCGTGGGCTTGGGCTGCTGCAATGAGTGAAATTATGTCGGATAGTAATTTCAGTAATTCTCTATCTCGGTCAACCATATTTGCTGTTTCCATATTCATAAAATACGGTAACACAGAGCAAGTGCAGCGCACACAGTACAGCGCTCACAAGCTGCTGAATGACAGCTGCCAGAACGATCCGCTGAAAGTGTCGCCGCTGCTGTCCCACGGCTAATAGGCTGCTGTACATATGCCGCAATGCTCCGTGACGGCTGTGGGCGACTACTAGTGATGGGCAGTTTGGATCATTTCACTGTTTCGAAACATACGGATCATCTGAGTCTGGTGAGTCGACTCACTGTTTCGGCACACGAAACATCTGGCGTACTGCAGAGTCGTGCTTCGCGCTACCTTCCCTGATTCACGTGACCCGCGGCAGCTGCAGGGCGCCGCAGTGAGTCGACACTCCGCTTCGGCACTCGAAACACTTGACGTGCCGCAGCCCTGACTTCCGCTACCTCCGCTGATTCGCGCGAACCGAGAAAGCTGCCGGGCACGGTACAGTAGCGCCATACAGCAAAATCGAAAGATCAATAGAATATCAACGTCACCTTTTTCCAACCATCAATTAAGTTTAAATTAAAAAAGAAATATTATGATTCAAACGTCTGTGCATCCAGAAAGGAATAACTTTTCTAACCAATCAATATAAACAAAATATTTAACATTTGTTCCTATGACATACAGAATGCAATCAACAGATATTACTACACAAGAAAATACATTTCACAATTTACGTGACGAAATCCGAAAACTAAAACTTTCCAAAGGCCAGATAGGTATTCTGATAACCAGACTGAAATTTAAAAAACGTTATATTTGACATCTTCCAGAGAATGCGGGTTCGTCTCACTGAAATTATTTGTCCTTGCTTCAAACAGATGAGTCCACATGGTACAGGTGTAGCAACACTGCATAAATATAGCCTCGCAATTTCGAATAATGTTGTAAACATTTTTCGGTGCTCATTCCACTAAAGAAGTCCTCAGTTCGGGGCAGCAGCTGCAAGACAATGTATTTGTCGACTTAAATGATTCTTGCTGCTCTTGGATTGTCCGCCTGGTTTCGAAAGACAATTCCTACATCTGCATCCAAATATCGTCATACAAAACTTGATGTATCGCTCTTTTCAGCTGACTGCTGTGCAGGTCTCGGAAACTCCGTTTGCGTTGTCGACTTCCGCAACATGCAAACTTTGTTAATTATGCTTGAAACCAGTTGCTTATAACGGTTGTCCTATTTTGACTCAAATCCATATTTCTTGAAAAGGGGGTCAAGTTATGATATCTCTTCGACATTTTCTCCTTTAGTTCCTCATTGAGACATCTAACAAGAGATGAAACGTTCCCATCTCGATATTTCTCTCCGAGGTGATCCAGAGGTAGCAGTAATCCTTAGCTTAGGAAGGGCAATTAAGATAAAGTCATGCATTTTAAACTACTTAGTTAACGCGAAATTTCCTCAAAACACCGAAGGACTTCACACACTTTCTCGGTGGTATTCCAATCTTCAAACCTCAGTTGAAGGGTAGCATAATTCAAAATCCCGCGTGGCGCGACAGGGGAACACTCCAGCGTTAAATCTTCAAACCTGTTGCACGCCTGGGCGCTATGTCGAACTCACCCTGCCATGCGGACAGCAAGACGCATGTTAACAACACCTAGCGTCCGATACATGAATCACTAGATTCGTTGTTTTGAAACAGTGCCGATTCAAGTTTCGACTCAGTCGAACAGTTCGCTGAGTCGATTCACTGAGTCGAAACATCAACTCAGTAGCCAACTCTAGCGACTACAAGTGTTGGGGGCAGTCGCCGGGCCCCTGTAGACACCGCCTGGTGTCTGGGCGTCGCCACTGGTGTCCGCCGGCCAATACGCGCCATAAGGCGCAGTGCCCCGTGAGTCGCCCGAGACACTAGTGGCGACGCTAGTTGCCCTCGGCTAATAGCGGCCTTAGTCGCCCGGAGCCGTCACGGGGCATTGCGGCATATGTACGGCAGCCTGTTAGCCGTGGGAAGCTAGCGGCGACACTTTTAGCGCGCATATGGCACGTCGCTCTGGCAGCTGTCATTCAGTACCTCGTAAAATGCATACTCTGTGTTACCGTATTTTATGAATATGGAAACAGTAAATACGGTTGATCGAGATAGAGAGTTCAAGGAGCTGAATAAGCTCTTCGAAAGTAAAATAAATGCCGAAGACCTAATTGCCGGACGCGGTGGCCGAGGGGTCTGAGGCGCTCCAGTCACGGTCTGCACGGCCACTACGGTCGGGGGTTCGAATCCCACCTCGGGCATGGATATTTGTGCCGTCCTTAGTATAAGATAGTTGATAAGGAGTTTGTAAGTTTAGGGACTGATGACCCCGTAGTTAAGTCCCATAAGCTTAACAAACATTTGAACAATTGAAGACCTAATTGCTGAGGTAGAAAGCAAAACAACTCTTTGGGATGTCACGACCGAAGCCTATTCCGACAAATGTGAGAAACTGAGAAACTGGGTGCTTGGTGCAGTATTTTAAGGAAGTTCATTTCAGAATTCGAGAAGATACCAGCAAGCGAAAAGAATGTTCTAGGTGAGTTTTCAGTTCTTCAAATGTTCAAATGTTTGTTAAGCTTAAGGGACTTAAACTACGGGGTCATCAGTCCCTAAACTTACAAACTACTTATCAACTACCTACAACTAAGGACGACACAAATATCCATGCCCGAGGGGGGACTCGAACCCCCGACCGTAGTTCCCGTGCAGACCGTGACTGAAGCGCCTCAGTCTCCTCGGCCACCGCGGCCGGCTTCACTTCTTCAATAAAGGATTTAGTAATATTCGTAAATAGTTCATAACTATTCAATATTTTTGCATATTTTTCATTCATTGTGCGATTCACCTACACAGTGAGACGGAAGACTTTTACAAAACGAGTCTTTTTCATTAATTTGTTTATGGAAAATAACAGTTTGGAAAGTACTGTGTGTTTTAATATATAAAAGTTTACTATTGATTAGTAAATAAAGTTGTTCAAAGCTTTTGCTGTCTGTATTTGCTAAATTATTTACAACTATTTCCTGTTCCTCTACTCATTAATAAATACTTTGTAGAATTGTAGTTAACTGCGCAATATGTAAGAATGAATTAAAAGACTCTCTTACCTCAGTCTGAGGACCAGTTTTTCTTCTGCTGAGAAACACTTGTTTAATTCTGTGTCGATTCCAGTTATATCTTCTTTTATGTACGCAGGCAACTCTTAAACTGATGCTTTTGACATTCGAAGAAAACAAAAAATTTACTGTCGTCCACACATATATCTGTTCAACAGTGTATAATACATTCCTCTACTAAGTTGAGAAGCGTACATGGGATCTTTTCTCATTTTCCTACCCTTCGCTTTTTCTTTTTTTGAAAGTAGTACAATGAGGAGAAGTTCTTCGTAGGACACCACTCTTAACTGCCCGTATCTCGATCAGAAGGGAGCAGGTGTTCAACAGTTGCACCACCAGTTGACCGTTGCTTAAACCTGCGGCGACTAGTGCAACACCACCTAGAGACAAGGCCTTACAACAGGCCGTGGCTACTTGACACTTAGAGGCCGACGCCGCCACCTCACTGGCTGTGTGCTGGGGCACGCCCACCGCCGCGCAGCGGCCGGCCAGTCAGATGGCGGCCTCGGCCTCTAAGTGTGAAGTAGCCACGGCCTGTTGTAAGGCCTTGTCTCTAGGTGGTGTTGCACTAGTGTCGCCACTCGTGACGTCACGAGTGGCGACACTAGTTGCTCTCGGCCAATAGCGGCCTAAAGGTGGGATTTCTATGCAACGTCAGACGCATGCGGCTGCCGTTGTGCATCTGCCGTAGTGCACTGCTACAGACTGTGCTGAACGGGACCGTGTCCCATGTTGCGTCCGCCGCATGCAGCTGACGCTACGGCCGCGCGCGACTGCGGCCCAACCGGTCTGAAAGCAGTCCAGACGCAGCCGCAAAGCAGAAGGAGACAGCATGTCCGAGGGAACAGTACTGTTCACGATGATGGAAGATGAGAAACAGCTAGAAATGGTTTCTAAATTTCCTTGTATCTACGATGTATCGTAGATACGATGTAAGAAAATTAGGTGATGCTGAGGGAATTAGATTAGGCAACGAAGCAATAAAGGACGTAGATGAGTTTTGTTACTTGGGCAGTAAGATAAGAAATGATGGTCGCAGTACAGAGGATATAAAACGCAGAATGGCAATGGGTAGAAAAGCATTATTGAGAAAGAGAAATTTGTTAATATTGAATATTGATTTAAGCCTAAGGAAGACCATTCTGAAGGCATTTGTGTAGAGTGTTGCTTTGTGTGAGTGTGAAACGTGGACGATAAACAGTGAGGACAGGAAGAGGATGGAGGCTTTTGAAATGTGGTGCTACAGAAGAATGCTGAAGATTAGGTTGGTGGATCGCGTAACTAATGAGGAGGTACTGAACAGAATTGGGGATTACATGAATTTCTGGCATACCTTGACTAAAAGAAGGGATACATTGGTAGGGCACATTCTTAGACATCAAGGAATTGTGAATTTAGTGTTGGAGGGACGTGTGTGGGGTAAAAACAGCAGAGGAAGACCAAGAGATGGATACAGTAAGCAGATTGAGACAGATGTAGGTTGCCGTTCTTATGTGGAGTTGAAGAGGCTTGCTCAGGGTAGGGTATTGTGGAGAGCTGCATCAAACCAGTCTCCGGACTGAAGACCACAACAACAAGAACGATGTATCGTTACCAGTATACAAGGACCTTTGCTGTTCTTAATATATATTAATGATTTGCCTTTCTATGTTCATAAAGATGCCAAGCTAGTTCTCTTTGCTGATGATACACGTATCGCTATCACACCCGAATCACAGGAATTAACTGATGAAATTGTCAATGAAGTATTTCAGAGAATTATTAGGTGGTTCTCTGTAAATGGACTCTCTTTAAATTTTGAAAAAACACAGTATATTCAGTTTCACACCATTAATTAATATTGACTTCAACCAGAAATCTATAGCTAAGGTAGAATATTCAAATTTTTTTAGGTTCCTGCATTGATGAGGGATTGAATTGGAAGAAACACATTGAAGGTCTCCTGAAACGTTTCTTATGCGCTATTAGGGTGATTGCAAACTTTGGTGATGTACAACTCAGTAAACTAGCATACTATGCCTATTTTCATTCTCTTCTTTTTATGGCATCATATTCTGGGGCAATTCATCATTTAGTAAGAAAGTATTCATTGCCCAAAAGCGGGTCATCAGAATAATTGCTGGAGCCCACCCAAGATCATTCTGCAGACAATTATTTAAGGATCTAGGAATATTCACAGTAGCTTCACAATATATATATATATATATATAAATTCACTTATGAAATTTGTTATTAACAATCCAACTGAATTCAAATGTAACAGCAGTGTGCATAGCTACAACACTAGGAGAAAGGGTGACATACACTATTCAAGGTTACATTTAGGGGTTAATTATTCTGCCACAAAAATCTTTTGTCACTTACCAAGTAGTATCAAAATTCTGACAGATAGCCAACTAGCACTTAAAAATAAATTAAGAGAATTTCTGAATGGCAGTTCCTTCTACATATTAGATAAATTTCTAGATATAAGTTAGTACTTCAGGAAAAAAAGATTCAAATATTGAGTGTCATGTAATATTATGTATAGACACATTTCATTTAACTCACACGTTGCACATCATTAGGAAGTCTCGTATTCATGATCTATGGAACAAGTATTAATCTAATCTAATCTGACTGTGAAGGATAAAGTTTGGAGATAGCGGAATTCGTGGAAAGAACAAGTAACAAAAGTACTATATACTTTCTGTTTATTCATAATGTTTGTTACTTAGTTGTCAGGCAATAAACAAGAATAAGTAGCATCATCGTCCCACATAATATTCAGATATTATTTTTATAAAAATGAAGTGTACGCAAAGTGAATACCAAAAAGTGATATGTTAAAGAAGTTCAATTTATTACAATGTGCATAAAATTTTTTTATCGGTAACACTAGGGAGTTCGTAGCCTACTGAGTTCTGTTAACGTGATCACTTTGCCACGGTGTTATTCTTGCACCTGCACGACTGTTAAGTATTTCGTAAATGAATCTCGCACAGAAAATCCATCAGCATGTGCATAATCGCCACAAAATGGCCCAAATTTTCAGAAGGTAGTGGTTCACTTCTGTTTAATTCAAAATGAGGCTCGTTATTTTTCTCTAAGGACGCATCTCTAAGTAAATTACCAGTCGTCTCTGGCTTCAGACTGATCGGCGAATAAAATATGCGAAATACTTAACAGAGCGAAGGCATTTTCAGAAACTATACGAGCTCGTGAAAGACGGTAGTTAAAAATAGCTTTTTGAGAGAAAGGTGTCATCATGTTTGGATCTAATCGAAATGAGTCGTCACCTACAAAAACACGTGGCACTACTATTTCCGAATCCGGCAGCGTAGTAGGCGGAGGAAACATCTTACCACTTGAAAACAGTTTCCCGATATTACTTTTATAAAAAAAATTCCACTACCACCTTTTCCATATGACCCGACAACTATGAAAATGAATTTGTAGCTGTAATACAATGAGCCTGTCAGTGCAGGGGAAAAAATTCGCACATGCCTTCCTCAGTTGTTTTGAGGTGAATCGGATGTGTTTGAGCCTTTTTCCTCACATAGATGAGCTGAATTTCTTAACGTCTTCTAACATTAGATAAAACAACAACTGGCGCTGACTCATCCTTTTGGCGCAGATGCAGTAGACCAACTAAATACTATATGGTTGCCAAAATGTTCAAATGTTTGTTAAGCTTAAAGTACTTAACTACGGGGTCATCAGTCCGTAAACTTACAAACTACTTACCAACTAGCTTATCCTAAGGACGGCACAAATATCCATGCCTGAGGAGGGATTCGAACCCCCGACCATAGTGGCCGTGCAGACCGTGACTGGAGCGTCTCAGTCCCCTCGGTCACCAGGGCCTGCTATATGGTTGCCGCTCTATAGGAATCACCAGCTATGTGTCAGCCGCACTACGTCAGCCGCACAACAGCAACCGCATGTGTAAAACGCCGCATAGCGACAATCGATGAAGAACGACTCTTCACTCGTCAGGGAACTTCGGCAGTCTTCACACACATGCTGCGCGCTTCCGCATGGAGGAGGAAGGAAGTTTAAGGTTTAACGTCCCGTCGACAGTGTGGTCTTTAGAGTAGAGATGGGCAATCCGCTCCTGAACTGATTCAAAGAGCCAGATCCTTCTAAGGAGTGAGTGATGGATGAATCCAAAAAAAAGAGTGGTAGTTCATCCAATCCGAAAAGTCCCTCTGGTGACAGCAATGAGCTGCATAAGCACCCCTTGCCACATGCTTCAGAAGTATCCTAAACCCCTTGCCACATACTTCAGAAGTTTCCTAAGCTAAAAAATAAATGTGGTATAGACCATGTGCAAGTATAAAACTGCAAAAAAAATGAGCGCCTAAACATGCGCAGTGCCTCTGCGCTGCGATTCGAGAATCGGTGAGTCGAGAGTCGGCAAGTCGCACAAGCAGCATGATTCACTGAGCGCGCGGCTCCAGACTCCTGCTGGCTCGCTGCTCCGCACGACTCCGGCGATCGAGGCGATCCGACCGCCAACTGAGTCGCCGATTCAACGGTTCACCTCTCCCCACCACTCTCCCGACTCCTCTCGCTTGCCGAGCCGCCCGTGTGGCGCTGCTCATTGTTCCCCCCACTCCTCTGGTGAACCGCATGGAGCAGAACAAAGCGACTCCACGCATCACATTGTTTTCTCAACTCCTGGCGTTCTGATAAAGCTTGCAGCTCGCTTACAGATACGATCACCTAAAGCAACAGAAACCGTAATATAGACAAATGTTCTATTCCGAATAGTTTTCGAGGTAAAACGTATTTATTTAATGTTACTTTTATACGCTTTTTCTTAATAACAGGAAATATGCAGTCTGTAGCGAAAACGCGTTACTGTACAAAATCCTATACATATTATAAATGCGAAAGTTTCTATGTTTGTTATCGCATCACTCTAAAACTACAGCACTGATTTAGATGAAATTTCATATAGGGATTTCTTATGTCTTGGATTAGGACATAGGCTACTTTTCAAAATGTTTATTACAAGTTATTTATTTGAAATATATCCACAGAAATATGTAACGGTTGTAAGAAGCTTCTAATACAACAGCAGAAGAGCAGTATAGGATATGTCATGGTTAGCCGCGGTGGTTAACGTGTCATGTAAAAACCGTCTGTTATTTTGGGCAATGGTTCGGGTCGTGCTATAGTGAAATTTTTTTTCTTTATTATTGTTATCTTTTTTACTTTCGAATATACAAAAAGATTCTTGGATACTGCCAAAACGGCTTAACTGACATATAATTACATACACAAGAAATCTGAATGTTGGCGCTTATGCCACATTCATTTTCATTTGTTGTAACAAATGAAGGAAGTATGTATCTAAATTGAAGACTTTAAATAAAATATGCTCTAAGTACCATGGCTAGAAAAAACAATCACGTTTTGTGTAGAATGGAATCTACATACCAAGCCCTATTTTGTGTAGAAAGCGCAAACTGCCACGTATAAAAAGCGTACGTAAACTGCAACGGAAGTAGTAGCAAATGCACTCAACAGATGGCAGGCGGTACGCTGCAGTTAACATATGAAACGTTATAGATGTTCGAACATTGTTATGTTATCGTAATTTCTTAAAATTGTATTCTCTTTGGATTTCAATAAATAATAGTTTATTTGGTAATTTCGATTATTTATAGCATTCAAACGTTTGCATTTAGTTCTTTTGTTGGTTCGCTTTGCATTTGTAGGATCTCAACAGTTCGTTTCTCCGTTAGATGTCTCTTTTATCTCTTTACTTTTCTCCGTTAGGTTTGTTGTTTATTTCGTTACATTTCTCCATTAGGTTTGCTGTTTATTTTGTTCCTTTACTTGGCATTTGTTTTCGATTACTGTATTGTTGTTATTGTAGTTACTTACTGTCAGGGGTGCCATCCCACAAGTTGGAGCTGGAGGTGGATGTGCCTGTTTTATTGATGCGTAACTTGGATGCATCACGATTATGCAATGGCACCAGGTTACGCATCACGGACCTGAGAAGGCATATCGTGCAGGCCACCATCATCACCGGTGGAGCCAAGAGAGAGACTGTATTAATACCACGAATTCCCATCATCCCAACAAACTTGCCATTCCAGGTTAACCGGTTACAGTTCCCATTGAAAGTGGCCTTCTCGATTACTATAAAGAAGAGTCAAGGACAAACATTAAAAGTGGCAGGTATTCATGTGGCCACCACATGTTTCTCGCACGGACAGCTCTACGTAGGCTGCTTCCGTGTATCGAGAGCTAGAAATCTCTACGTATACTTGGAGAACAAGAAGTCTAAATCGAATGTTCAAATGTTTGTAGAACTTATGGGACTTAACTACGGGGTCATCAGTTCCTAAGCTTACAAACTACTTATGAACTAGCTAAGACTAAGGACAGCACAAATATCCATGCCCGAGGGGGGATTCGAACCCACGACCGTAGTGGTCGTGCAGACCGTGACTGGAGCGCCTCAGTCCCCTCGGCCACCGCGGCCGGCAACAAGAAGTCTCGAAACGTCGTTTACAGGGACGTATTGCAATAGATTTTTGGCTCTCCATCCGTTCCAAAGACAAATATATATTCCGTGCTAACAATGTCGCAAACAGTCATGTAGTTATTTATGACCTTTCTTGGCACTTCAATGTCTGACTATTGAACAGCGGGTAACACCGCGGGGAGCAGCTAGTTAAACTATATAAATTTTTTGCGAAAAAATTCCTACTCAGTTTTTCTCTAAGACTTTTAGGTTGCATGAAGAGAACAACAAAGTCTTGTACAATGTGCATTCTCTGTTGGTTAGATAGGTTTTGTAAGCTCATATCACGCTGTTTCCTGACTTGATTGACAAGTGTCCTGTATCAAATTATGCGTCTTCTCTTCATCTACACCATTTTGGCATGTTGAAAACAATAACTATATACCGAATAACAAAGAAAATAACAATGTGCATTAATGTTTTCTATTTCAGAAATCATTCAGTTTAGGGAATATGTGCATTTGAAATTTTTGCTGTTGGCGTCGAATCTTTGACGGTAAGAACGAACTTACTTCACAAGAGAGAGAGAGAGAGAGAGATAGGGAGAGAGAGAGAGAGAACAGTAGCATGTCAAACGAGATGCGTGTAAAATTACGGTTCTGAGTAATGTTTCATTAGGAATTTAATGTGTTTGGTAAAGTGGGATGTGTGTGTTTGTATAGGGAATATATAAAACTTTGCACAAATAACAGGTGAAAGGTTGTAATAACAGGAATTAAAATATAAGATGGAACGGAAATCGTACCAGCAACTGCAAAACTTGGAATGTAGGAGCCCAGAACGCTACCTCTGTATAGTGTCACTGCAGTTGTAAACGGTTTACCTAATGATTTATGTCAGTGAGACTCTCTTCATACTTAATCTGTTGTTGATGAAAAACTCATTGATGGCATAGTCGAAAGTATCTGTACTCGTTGTCGTATTTTCGAAGAATTTGGCTGGAGATCTTCACAGTCTGTTTTTTTTTTCATATTTCTTATTAATGAAATAGTCTACGAACATTCTTCACTTTGTAAATTTAATGCACAACACTCTTTTTATACCTTATTTCCTAAAGTAAATAAATCTTTATTGCCTTACCCTGGAACTATCAGTATTCTACTTTTTATGTGTGCCAGATTTTAGAAACAGGTGAACGGTTCTATTAAAAAAATAATTTAAAAAAAAATAAAAATAGCGGCCATCTTGTAGCGAGAATCTGTCGCGCTCACATAGCACACCCGGCCGTGTCGCCGAATGTCGCTGTTTGTAGCTGCCGTGTCACGTCACTAAATGTCGCGCTCTGTTGCTCGCTGTTGTCGCGCCGGCCGCGGTGGCCGAGGGGACTAAGGCCACTACGGTCGGGGGTTCGAATCCCCCCTCGGGCATGGATATTTGTGCCGTCCTTAGTTGTAGTTAGTTCATAAGTAGTTTGTAAGTTTACGGACTGATGACCCCGTAGTTAAGTCCCTTAAGCTTAACAAACATTTGAACATTTGAGCTTATGTCGCTCACGTAGGACACGGCCTTATTGCGCACAGCTCTTCCGCCGCGGCAGTTGCCACGCCCTGCACGGAACTGTCGCGATATATCACGTTTCATTCAACTCGCTCAAACTCTCAAACTACTCACTGTATAAAAAAGGAACTAGCATCATTCTGCAAAATATTGTATTTTTGAATAAAAATTTAAAAATAATCAATTTTTATTTTTCGAATTATTTCACCTGTAAAATAAGTAAATTCTATTATACAATTTTTAATGTTTAATGTAACTGTAATTCACAAATTTTAATTGTCGAAACCATAAAGGACTTACAATAAAATTATTACTCCTCTTTCTTCTTTCACAATATGGCCAAATCAGATAAAGTACAGTGAGAAAAGCAATGAGCCATCATTTTAAGCTTTTCATCATTTGGTGAGTGGTGAGTCGGTGAATCATGAAAAAGAACTAGTTCATCCCTGTGAGTGATTATTTTTGATCTGATCCCTGAGTAGATCGTTTTTGCCCTTCTCTACTTTAGAGACGGTTAAGGATGTGGAAGGATATCGGCCGTGCCCTTTCAAAGGAACCATCCCGACATTTGCCTGAAGTAATTCAGCGAAATGACGGAAAACTTTAATCTGGATGGCCGGAGGTGGATTTGAACCACCATCCTTCCGTATGCGGGCCCAGTGTGTTACCACTGCGGCACCACGCTCGGTGTAAAGCAGTAAATCCGGGCGGGTTCGAGTTCCGAGGCGGCATGAATTTTCGTATGACATCATTTGTAAGAACACCTATCTTACAATATGTAAAGCAGAGTGTTCGTATGTTTGTACGTGTTGCAAAAAAGTCTACAGTTTTTTTTCAATCTTTGTGAAATTTTGTACACGTAAGCTTCAATCCATGAGGACAGTCGCCGTAAGTGTTAAGAATAACATACGATATATAGTTCACGACATATGACGTCATAAACAATGAGATGCGCGAAAAACTGTTGCATTTTGCGACAATGCTGCTCATTTACTCCTAAACCATTGGACCGATTTCACCCAAATTTGGTACACACATTCCTTACCGTGAGGTGACAATTACTGCACGGTTAAGAATCACATACGGCACATGGTTCAAAAGATGTTACGTCATAACAAATAGAAATCGCAAAAAATGCCATATAATGCGGCGAGAC
The DNA here is from genome assembly GCA_026315105.1 of Locusta migratoria. Classification (NCBI taxonomy): domain Eukaryota; kingdom Metazoa; phylum Arthropoda; class Insecta; order Orthoptera; family Acrididae; genus Locusta; species Locusta migratoria. The sequence goes on along the minus strand of CM048744.1, from coordinate 270,596,160 downwards.
TTTCGAAATACACTGTATGAGAATGACAGTAATTACCGACTTGCAACAAACTTTAAACATAATTTCAAACCTTTATTAAACATCTTCTCGCTGGCAACCATAGTAAAATGATGAAAGGAAAAAAGTTTCTCGCTTACTACTTTTCCGCTGTTTATGGAGTAAACCTACGGCTCTCGATATGACGTTACAATTTATAATTTGAACACTACAAATTGTAGCAACAGGAAATTATATGGACAGTACACACGCATATAGTTCAGTGTACCTTTTAAATTGTATCACAGTACGACACGCATTTCATGAGATATGAGCACATAAACAGTAAAGTTCATGGAAGACCGCCCCTTCCCGCATGAAGTTTTAAAGTATTGCTTCTTTACTACTAATTCTATTCCCAAGAGATTTTACAGACTTACAGCCCTTATACAAATGAATATATAGCTGATAAATGGCAGGAATAAATTAATAAATACCCGGGCAACGCCGATTTTTCCGGTAGTTCAGTAATATAGAACATTTTGGATCTCTAATTCCACGTGTTGTCAGTTTTTGTTTGTGTGCATGTAGACGAGCTGAAAACCATGTCACATAAAACCGTGGTTGAGTAGGTGAGCTCAAAAATGTTCAAGTATTTGTTAAGCTTAATGGACTTAACTGCGGGGTCATCAGTCCCTAAACTTACAAACTACTTATGAACTACCTTACACTAAAGACGCCACAAACATCCATGCCCGAGGGGGGATTCGAACCCCCGACGGGGAACGGCCTCGCGCATCGCAGCACGGCGCCTCAATGCGCTTGGCCACTCCGCCGCGGCAGTAGGTTACTGCTTTGAAAGCCGTTAGTAGGTCTGGAGATGACTTTCCAAAAACACAAACTGGACAATTAAATGACTACCGTCGTCAACTAATAGTGAAACCAATACTATAAAAATGTAAAATGTTTTTGATTGAAACCATAACTATTAACAACGTTCTATAAATATAGAAAATAACCAATAAACAGAAATACGTGCACTTTTCGTAAAAATTACCATTAGATATTAAAATTGTGTAGGTATTCCAGCACACAAGAAAAAACTAAAAAAATTGTTATGACAGGATTCGAACAACAGACGTTATGGTTGGAAGACCACAACGCTACCACGTGAGCTACGGTGACAGATGCTACAAATAACTCACTCATATTTATGATTACTTGCAAACCTTCAAAGTCGATTTTGTAGAGAATTTTTCAGAATTGCGTAGAATGACTGGCTGATTGTTATGTGAGTTGTGAACTTCAGGTACCATAGGTATCAGAAAATTCTAAATTATGTTAATATCATCGCGATATAGCGACATTGCAGCTGGGCGTATGTACTCTCACATGCACGGGCCATTCCATTTCACATTGAACAGCAGGAAACTGAATTTTGTGACGATTCATTTTTCTGTCATAAAAAGCAGACGTTAATATCTTTGACAAACTCGCTGCTGTCAAAGGCAAAAGTTTTCGGATTCATCATTTGTCTTATTTTTTTCCTACAGAATACATATGAAATGGAATAAAATGTATGACGTTTTCAAATTTTCGTAAAGCTATCGGACCGAACTGCGTGGTCATCAGTCCGTAGCTTACAAACTACTTAAACTAAGGTAAACTAACCTAAGGACGAAACACACACCCATCACCCAGGGAGGTCTCGAACCTCCGACGGCGAGCAACCGCGCGCTCCGTAGCGAGGCGCCTTACACCGCTTGGCTACTCCACCGCGGCTATGCTGTTTTCTTCAGAATTTGATTTAATAACAAGTATCACTAAACAGTTTTATGGTGCCTTGAATAGGGAGCTGTAGAAAAAAAGTGCCTGGAAAGTGCGCGAAATGTACCGGCTGTGCTACACCGTATTTACAACTGCGCTACGCCGTGTTGTATGCAACCAGTCAATCAGTTATGGCCGCTGTCAACCGTGTCCAGTTGCGACGTGTCTTCCTCTTACCTGCTGAGTGCCGGACGACAGCCCGCCGCAAGTGCAGCGCGTACTTAAGTATTTATTGAAATGTTCAAATGTTTGTAAATCTTACGGGACTCAACTACGGGGTCATCAGTCCCTAAGCTTACAAACTACTTATGAACTAGCTAAGACTAAGGACGGCACAAATATCCATGCCCGAGGGGGGATTCGAACCCCCGACCGTAGTGGACGTGCAGACCGTGACTGAAGCGCCTCAGTCCCCTAGGCCACCGCGGCCGGCAAGTATTTATTACTTTAATAATTTTTTCACGTTGAAGGTAAGCGTCTTCCCAATATTAAACGAAAGCAACGTAAGTTTAATCCTTGGGAAAAGTGCATTTATTTTAATTAATGAAAAGGCAGGTTTTGCAACGATTGTTATTGTTATATACCTACATCAATTTTATATATCCAGGTTCAAAATGAACAGTAGCTGACACATCCGGTACGAGCTTCTTGAATTACACAGCACACAAAGTGTAGCGTTCGGAAAATAAGGCTAACTTCGATAAATAGTAATCATTTAACGGATAAATCCATGGCAGTTTTCTTTTAAATTAATCGGTGCATGAAGAAATTATTAATTACTAGCGGACAATCCGGTTTTTCCCGGCTTTATATGCAGTTTTTTTCAGTCGTACATTAGAATCGAAAATAAAAATTCGGAAAAAATTTTATCCTCATGTATTGATGAAATCAGCTTATAAATTATAAAACAGTAAAAGAAAGAAATATGCTGCACAATACTTATATATTCTGGACTATGTGTACTACAATAATATAATGTTCCAGATTTGTAGAGAGTAATATTAGGAAACTGTTTGCAATGAATAAATTGTAGATGAATAAAGTCTCGTCATATTTCCTGAACTATCTGTCGTAGACAGTTTTTAAGCCGACGGCGAATGTTTTCAAATAGTAAGCAATATGTGTACCAAGTTTAGTTTAAATCGGTCCATTATTTTAGGATGATACGTGCAAACATAGCATGATGTAGCAGTTATCTCCGGAAATATGTCTCGTACTATGATGTAAATTCGAAGATACATTCAGCTGTATATGTTACAGCCAAAGCCCGAAGAGCGGCCACTTCGCACTTTGGCCAGAGTCCGATTACTTGAATGAAGCGACGCATATCCGACTTTGGCCAGCCAGTTCGCGACTTGGCCGGTGGTTCTTGGCCAGAACGCGATGTGAATGCACACATGTCGGGGAATCCCCGGCTAAATCGCACTGGGTGCTGTGATATAACAACAGTGTACGGTAGTCACCACATGATCACTCTCAGTGTGAACTGTGCCGTGTACGTGGTAGCTGCTGCCTTTCGGAGAAGGTCGTCTTCCTTGCTTTTGTTCCTCACAAATTGGATTAATTGTGAGTACCATTATGTTTTGAGGAATTTTTATTTCCCGTATTAGTGTATTTTTCAGCAGATTTTTTTGTTTGTCAATGTTTTTTGTTGTTATTTGCCCCCACTTTGCCAAAAATCAGTAATAGAACATACCGGTATTAATTATTTGCTTCTAACTAGGAGACCACATGGGTATCGGATTTTAGAATCTTTTTATATTTATGGTACGTGAAGTTCAGGACTCAAATAACAATCAGCCAAAGCCATTCGACGCAAGTCTCAAAAATTCTCGAGAAAATTGACTTTGAAGTTCTTCAAGTACATGCAAGTACTAATAATTAAAAGTTCAATAGTCTGTGTATGTCTAGCTTTAGTGGTAGCGTTGTGGCCCTACACCCAAGAGGTAGGGGGTTCGAATCCCGCCGTAGTAGTTTTTTTTGTTTTTTCGTTGTGTTCGAATACTTACACAGTTTTAATATCTAATCGTTTTTTTACGAAAAATGCAAGTATTTTTGTTTGTTAGAATTTTTCTACTGTGTTTAAAAGGTTGTTAGTAATGATGATTTCACTCAAGAAAACGTAACAAGTTAAATTTCTACGGTATTGGTTTCACAAATACTCGAAGACGGTTGTCTTTGATTGTTCAGTTAGTGAAAAGCTACGACGATGCAAAACTGTGCCTACCGGATCGAACGAGGACGTGAAACTAGTGATAGAGAAGATTCTATCAAACGTCATTCAATCATCATCACTAACTGTGTTCTCCAATCTTTGGTGAAATGATCACATGTGCCTGGTTCATTTCTAAATTGTGCTATTCAAGAGGAATCTTCATGAACGTAAATGAAGTTTGCTTTCCAGTTGACATATCAAAGAAAAATTGCGACTGTAAATATGCGACCATGTGCTCGATGTCGTGTAAATTGTTTTCCATGTTTTTACGACGCTAATCACCCTAGCATGTCTGAGACAACATCGAAATGATTTATTTTTATTTTTATTTCTTCTTTTTATTTTTCAGTATTGTTGCAAATATGGAATTTTCAATGTTTCTTGTGTTTCCTTTTTTCAAAATTTAATTTATTGATAACCTTTTATTAAAAAAAATAAAATTACGAATAAACAGAAATACGTTCATCGTTCATAAAATTACCATTAGGTTTTAAAATGGTGTACGTATTCGAAAACGAAAAAAAAAAAAAAAAAAAAAACTATCACAGCGGGATTCGAACCACCGACTCTACCGTTGTGAAACCAGAACGCTACCACTTTTTAATGATATAACAAACTTTATTTGATAGTTTATTTAATTTTTAATTTTATTTAGTAAAACATTGTATCTATTTTTAATGATATAAAAAACTTCATTTAATAATTTATTTAATTTTTAATTTTATTTAGTAAAACATTGTATCTACAATTTATGTCTACCACTCATTTAATTGAGCTACACCGACAGATGCTGTAATTCCTTTAGTTATTGGTACTTGCAAACTTCAAATTGATTTTCTCGAGAATTTTTGAGAGTTCTTATTGATGTTCTGAACTACACGTACCATAAATATGAAAAAAAATCTAAAATCCGATACCCTTGTGGTCTCCTTGTAAGACCTAGGCTACTCCCTTGTAAGGGCATTCAATTTCAATTGTTCGTATCATTCTTCGTCAGGTTGCCCCTTGGCTACGTCACACGGGGACGATATTCATGTTGAAGTTGGGATACTTGCAGATGCGGAAACGATATTTGATATGAAAAGCAGATTCCTGGACACTTTGCATACGCAGCTGCAAGAAAAAGCAAATAATAACGGAATAATCACCAGAGATAGATACTGTTCTTTCATAGAGGACGTTAAACAAGCCAAATCAAAGAAAAGAAAGTATTTACTATCGTCGACTAAGAAAGTACGATGTTATTGAAGTTGACGGAAAAGAAAAACTTATTGCACCCGTAACAGGAGACATTAGTGCTATTTTGTATTATGTCCATACCGAAGAACTATTCGAAATACTGCACGAAACTAACTTAAAAATAGGACATGGAGGTCGCACACGGATGGAGAAGGAACTGCACTTGAAGTACAAAAATATCACCAAAGAGGTCATTACTTTGTATCTTCGCCTATGCAAACCGTGTCAGATAAAATTATCTAACCCAAAGGAAGGTTTAGTTTCCAGACCTCTGATATTTAAAGAATTTAATTCAAGATGCCAGGTAGATCTGATAGACATGCAAAGTAGCCCTGATGGGGAGTACAAGTTCATACTGAATTATTAAGATCACTTATCTAAATTTATACTATTACGACCCCTGAGAAGCAAAAGAGCAGAAGAAGTCGCTTACCATTTGCTTGACATCTTTACCACTATAGGTGCTCCAAGTGTGCTACAGTCAGATAATGGTAGAGAGTTTTCGAACAAAGTTATAAATGAGCTGAGTAACATGTGGCCTGAACTGAAATTGGTACATGGAAAACCCAGACACAGCCAAAGCCAAGGTTCTATCGAACGGGCCAACCAGGATGTACAGAATATGCTAATGACATGGATTCAGACAAATAACTCAGCGCATTGGGCCGCGAGTCTTAGATTCATCCAATTCATGAAAAACCGTTCTTTTCATCATGGAATTCAGCAGTCCCCATACGAGGCAATGTTTGGCTGTAAAGCAAAAGTGGGGCTGAGTACTTCACATCTACCTAAAGAAATTGTTGATAACATAGTGACAGAGGAAGACCTTGAGAAAGTTGAAAGAGAAATGGACGACGCTATAAATTTAGGGACTACTCCCAACAATGAAACTGACACCGTGGAGATCGAACCATCGAGAAGTCAAGATCAGTTATACGACAATAATAAGCCGAAAATTTACTGTACGGTTTGTGAAGAAGGGTGTGGTGCAGCTCATTGTTGTATATTCTGTGGCAAAAGTGTCCATGCAATATGTGGAAGAAGTAATGAAGCAGATGAAGGATGTGGAGGAAAAGTTATTTGCAAACTATGTTATAACAAGCATGAAATCAGGTAGAAGAGGGAGGGAGCTCACGAACATTTGCATGCACAAGATGCTAAGATGCTTAAAAATTCAGAAGCAAAATTCGCGCCTGCAAAAGTTGGAGACAATGTTCGCGGAGATCCCAGAAGCGTTCTTGCCGTTGTGATGAACTTTGAAGGCGCTTTCTACAAGCTGGGAACAGAGTAAGGTATTGTGAAGCAACTATATTCCAGAAACGAGTTCTCTATTCTGCCCGAGAAACTGATCACGCTGGAATCCGTGCCCAAAGAAGAAAAATCATTGCGAACCATATCGTCCCTAGAGTCACTGACCAGTGGCCAAGGATACAATCGAGCCGGCCGCGGTGGCCGCGGGGACTGAGGCGCTCCTGTCACGGCCTGCACGGCCACTACGGTCGGGGGTTCGAATCCCCCCTCGGGCATGGATATTTGTACCGTCATTAGTATAAGGTAGTTCGTAAGTAGTTTGTAAGTTTAGGGACTGATGACCCCGTAGTTAAGTCCCATAAGCTTAACGAACATTTGAACGTTTGATACAATCGATGCAATTGCTCTACTAAATGCGCCACAAATCGCAGCAAATGCAGAAATAAGAAAGTATTGTGTAATTCCAAATGTCATAAAAGCCTAACTTGTTGTAAGAAGTGAATACCGGCTGTATTAAAAATATTTATAATGTGGACGGATTATATACTTTTTATTACTGAGATTGATGAATAAACTGTATACCGCTTGAAATTATACACTTGAAGCCCATCTTTATTCATCTTCCGATTCTGACCGACCGGTCTACGCCACTTCGCGAACTGGCCGACCAAATCCCGAAATCAGGAAAAGATCGGACATTGGCCGGACAATTGAAAGCTTTACTGGCCACTTCGCGACTTCGCCGCCCAGTTCCCCATCTGGCCGATTTCGGGCTTTGGCTGCAACGTATATAAACCTAATGTTTGCATAATATGTCGTCAGTGGTGTTAGTAGTAAAGTAATAATCGAAACCTCACGTGTTATCATGGGGTTCTTCATAAACCAATTAGTTAATGACTTCGTATCTCATGAACTGTATGTCGAAATGTGAAACAATATCAAAGGAACGTTCAGTGTTATGTATTTGCACTGTCCGTGAAATGTCTCGCGAATATAATTTACAGTGTAAAATGACGTACTTATACATCATATACATCGGAAAATTAGTAAGCAATCAACTTTTTACTTTTATCATTTTGCTGGGGTTGTCAGCGACAAAAAGTTTCGTAAAGATTTGAAATTATGTTCGAAGTTTATTGCAAGTCACTAAGTGCTCTCATTCACAAATAGTTGAGGAACAAAATCACGCTATCACGCGCCGCAAGATGTTACAGTTTTTATAGTTTATGGCGTGATATCTATGATGTATTGTAGGTGGTTTTTTGCCACCACATCAAATGATTCAATACCTTGAAGAATATTTGTCCAGTAGTTATGAGGAAATAAACTTGAAGGCAGTATTTTAGAAAGGGAACATGAAGTAGAGGAAGATGAGATAGGGGATACTATACTGCGAGGATAATTTGACACTGCGCTGAAAGACTGAGTCCAAACAAGGTCCCTGGAGTAGATGATATGCCGTCTGAACTGCTGATATCGTTAGGATAGCCAGTCATGAAGAAATTGTTCCACCTCGTACGCAAGATATATGAGACAGGGAAAATACCCTCAGACTTCAAGAAGAATAATGTAATTCCAATTCCAAAGAAAACAAGTGCATAAAAATGTGAAAATTACGTAACTATCAGTTAAATAAGTCATGGGTGCAAAATACTAATACGAATGATTATATACAGACGAATGGAAAACCTTGTGGAATCCGAGCTAGGTGACGATCAGTTTGGATTTAGGAGAAATGTATGGACACGGGAGGCAATCCATTACGACTTATCTTAGAAGGTAGGCTAAGGAAAGGTAAACCTCCGTTTTTAGCATTTGTAGATTTGGAGAAATCTTTTGACAATGTCGACAGGAATACACTCTGTCAAATTCTGAAGGTAGCAAGGGTAAAATATAGGGAGCTAAGAGTTATATCTAGCTTATACAAAAACTAGACAGCGGTTATTAGAGTCGAAGGGCATGAAAGAGACGCAAAGGTTGGGAAGGGAGTAAGACAGCATTGTAGCCTTTCCCCAACGTTGTACCCTCCGCCACGCACCTTACGGTGAATTGCGGAGTATGTATGTAGATGTAGATGTAGATGTAGATGTAGATGTAGATGTAATCTGTACATTGAGCAAGTAGTGTAGGAATGCAAGGAAAAATTCAAGGAGAAGAAATAACAACTTTGCGGTTTGCCGATGACATAATAATTCTATCAGAGACCGCAAAGGATCGAGAAGAGCGATTGAACGGAATGGACAGTGTCTTGAAAAGAGGGTATAAGATGAACTTAAACAAGAGTAAAGCATAATGCAATGTAGCGTCAGTAAGTGAGGCGATGCTGAAGGAAATAGATTAGGTAATTAAACAATAAAAATTATAGATGATTTTTGTTACTTGGGTAGCACGATAACTTCCGATGGCCGAAGTAAAAAAGATATAAAGTGAAGAATGGCTATGGGAAGAAAAGCGTCTCTGAAAAAGCGAAATTTGTTGAGAGCCAATATTGGTGGAAATGTCACAAATTCCTTTCTGAATGCATTTGTTTGGAGTATAGCATTGTATGGAAGTGGACGATAAGGAGTCAAACAAAAAGATGATAGAAGCTTTTGAAATGTGGTATTACATACGAATGATGAAATTTCGATGGTATATCACGTAACTAATGAGGTGCTTAACCGAATTGGAGAGGAAAGGAGTTTCTGGCATATCCTAAGAGAAGAGATAGAGCGGTGGGACACATTCTGAGACATCAAGGAATCGTCAACTTGGCATTAGAGGTGAGAGTGCGTGGCAAAAATCAGAGAGACCGAGGGACGAATACAGTAAGCAGATCCAAAAGGATGTAGGTTGCCGAACTTATTCTCAGATGGAAACTTTGACAGGACAGGGTAGCATAGAGAGCTGCAGCTAACCAGTCTGCGGACTGAAGACCACAGTAACAGTTTAGGAGCAGATGTGGAACATACATACGCACATACAGCATCTAATATATAAAGCAGAGTATCCGCGTGTTTGTACGTGTTACACACAAATCTACAGTTTTGTTCCAATCTTTATGAAATTTTGTGCACGTAAGTTTCAATCCATGAGGACGGTCGCCGTATGTATAAGAACCACATACGATATATAGTTCCCGAGATATGACATCATAAACAATGAGACGCACGAAAAAGTGCTGCATTTTGCGACAATGCTGCTCATTTTCTCCTAAACCATTTGACCTTTTTCAACCAAATTTGGTACACACATTCCTTACCGTGAGGTAACAATTGCTGCATGGTTAAGAATCACATATGGCACATGGTTCAAAAGATATTACGTCATAACCAATAGAAATCGCAAAAAAAGCCATAATAGTGCGGCGAGACTTTCGAAATACACTGTATGAGAATGACAGTGCTTAGCGACTTGAAACAAACTTTAAACATAATTTCAGACCTTAATTAAACTTTTTCTTACTGGCAACTATAGTAAAATGATGGCCGCGGTGGAGTAGCCGAGCGGTCTAAAGCGTCTCGCTGCGGAGCGCGCGGTTGCTCGCCGTGGAGGTTCGAGTTCTCCCTGGGGCATGTTTGTCCTTAGGTTAGATTACCTAGGTTTGAGTAGTTTGTAAGCTACGGACTGATGACCACGCAGTTTAGTCCGATAGATATGCAAACATTTGAACATTTTTTTAGTGAAATGATGAAAGGTATAAAGTTTCTCGCTTACTACTCTTCCGCTGTTTATGGAGTAAAACAACGGCTCTCGGTATGACGTTACAATTTATAATTTGAACACTACAAATTGTAGCGACAGAAAATTTTACAGACAGTATACACATATATAGTTGAATGTAGCTTCTGAATTGTATCACATTCCGACACGTAGTTGATGAAATGTGGGCACATAAACAGTAACGTTCCGCTGTTAATGGACTAAAACTACGGCTTTCGGTATGACGTTACAATTTATAACTTCTACACTACGAATTGTAGCTGCAGGACATTTTACAGATAGTATACACGCATACATTTGAGTGTACCTTCTAAATTGTATCACAGTACAACACACAGTTCATGAGATATGAGCACATAAACAATGGCGTTCATGGTAAAAGCAGCCCATCACGCATCAAGTTTTAATCTATTACTTCTTTACTACCAATTCCGAAGAGATTTTACAGACATGCAGCCCTGATACAAATGAATATATACCTGAAAAACGGCAGGGATAAATACATAAATACCCGAACAACGCCGAGTTTTCAGCTAGTATTTTATAAGATGTATAGATATAAAACTTCCTGGTAGATCAAAATTGTGTGCCGGAAACGGGTCTCGAACCTGGGACCTCTGCCTTTCGCGGGCAAGCGCACTACCGACTGTGCTATCCCGACACGACTCACGATGCCGCCTCACAACTTTACTTCCGCCAGTACCTCGCCTCCTACTTTCCAAAGCAAAGTTGTTGGGCGGCATCGTGGATCGTTTCGGTATAGCACAGTCGGTAGTGCGCTTGCCCGCGAAAGGCAAAGGTCCCAGGTTCAAGTTCCGGTTCCGGCACACAATTTTAATCTACCAGGAAGTTTCTTATCAGCGCACACTCCGCTGCAGAGTGAAAGTTTCATTCTGTATAGATATAGATTATCAGTTTAATAAGTCATAGTTGCAAAATATTAACACGAATTATATACAGAAGGATGGAAAAGCTGGTAGAAGCCGACCTCGGGGAAGATCAGTTTGGGTTCAGGAGAAATGTAGGAACACGGGAGGCAATACTCACTTTACGGCTTATCGTAGAAGATAGATTAAGAAAAGGCAAACCTACATTTCTAGCTTTTGTAGATTTGGAGAAGGCTTTTGACAATGTTGATTGGAATAAACTCTTTCACGTTCTGAAGCAAACAGGAGTAAAATATAGGGAGCGTAAGGTTATTCACAACTTGTACAAAAACCAGACAGTGGTTGTCAGAGTTGAAGGGCATGAAAGGGATGCAGTGGTTGGAAAGGGAGTAAGACAGCGTTGTAGCCTTTCTCCATTGTTATTCAATTTCTACATTGAGCAAGTTATAAAGGAAAGCAAGGAGAAATTTGGTGAAGGAATTAAAGTTCAGGGGGAAGAATTAAAAACATTGCGTTTTGCCGACGACATAGTAATTCTGTCAGATACAGCAAAGGACCTGGAAGAGCAATTGAACGGAATGGACAGTGTGCTGAAAGGTGCATATAAGATGAACATTAACAAGAGAAAAACTAAGGTAATGGAGTGCAGCGTAAGAAAATCAGGTGATGCTGAAGGAATTAGATTGGGAAACGAAGCAATAAAGGAGGTAGACGAGTTTTGTTACTTGGGCAGTAAAATAACAAATTTTGGTCGCAGTACAGAGGATATAAAATGCAGAATGGCAATGGGTAGAAAAGCGTTCTTGAAAAAGAGAAATTTGTTAACATCGAATATTGATTTAAGCCTAAGGAAGTCCTTTCTGAAGGCATTTGTATGGAGTGTTGCCTTGTATGGGAGTGAGACATGGACGATAAACAGTGCGGATAGGAAGAGAATTCAGGCTTTTGAAATATGGTGCTACAGAAGAATGCTGAAGATTAGGTGGGTGGATCGCGTAACTAATGATGAGGTACCGAACAGAATTGGGGAGAAAAGAAATTTCTGGCAGACCTTGAGTAAAAGAAGGGATAGATTGGTAGGACACATTGTTAGACATCAAGGAATTGTGAATTTAGCGTTGGAGGGAAGTGTATGGGGTAAAAATCGCAGAGGAAGACCAAGAGATGGATACAGTAAGCTGATTCAGACAGATGTAGGTTGCCGTTCTTGTGTGGAGATGAAGAGGCTTGCTCAGGGTATCGTGGAGAGCTGCATCAAACCAGTCTCCGGACTAAAGACCACAACAACAACAAAATACCCCAACAAGAATTGGACAATAATATGGGCAAATATAAGTACCAAAATATTAACAACAGAAGTGCAAGTGACTTGGCATCGAGTCATCAATAGTATAGTGAGTACTAATGAATAACTGTACTCAATTGGACTCAGTGTGACAAATGCATGCCCAAAGTGTAGCAATATCGACTCGCTTTATCACCGCTTTACCTGTGGTGGATATAATGATATTTGGAACGACGTAAGACAGAAGATCGCGTTCATAAAACGTAGCGATGGTAGAGAGATTACAATAAACATATTCTTTTCGGACGAAGTTTCTTTTCCACCACAAAGATACAACGTCATAGTACGGTTGCTCGGTACTCTTGTAAATTATGTTATAAACAAAAAAGGAAATGACACCATACAATACTACAGAGAATACATACAAGAAGAATTTTACAGAATATACAATAAAAAGGACCATAAAAGAAACTTTAAATATGCTAAAAATTCTGTTTCAGAGACAGGGTGTAGGTTAAAGAATAAACATCATCACCTAGGAAATTGAGTTAGCATGCTAAAGTAGGGGATTGCTGTTGAGGGCGAAGTACGGTGGGGACTTCGTGGGCCCCGTGGCCGCTACGGTAGCCGTGAAGGCCTCAACAGAACCCTGAAACGGCATTGCTGACCCACAAGAAGACGCTGACAAAACATCAAGGGACAAGAACATGAAGACCACAAAGAATAAGTATTGCCTTGAAACGTGCGGTGCATTTAATGCAAGGGATTTTTCTTTTTATTATTTCTTTGTTTATACGATAACGTTTCTTTCAATGATATTTTATTCAATATGCAAGAAAGCACTTTTATTTTGCAGTCAATGAGCTCACGAGAAGACAGAAAAACAAATTTTAGTTTATGTTTCTATTATGAAGCAGAAACCATAATAGAAACTAATTACATTAAAAAGGGGGGAAAAAAAGAAAAAAAAGTCGGAAAAAAAGAAGTCGTAGAGCATTCGACTGCAGATCGAGAGGTCCCCGGTTCAATCCTGGGTGCCCCCTTCATTTTTCGATGTCATCAAATAATGTTAAGATTGACCTTACGAATGCCAAATTACAGTTTCTGATATACTCTGAGCTTCCCAGCAAGGGCTATGGAGCATCCAGGGTAGCACAGGTGATATTATCTTTTTACTTGACTAGAAAAAAAAAAGAAGACGGTAGTGCGCTTGACCGCAAAAGGCAAAGGTCCCAGCTTCGAGTCCCGGTTCCGGCACACAATTTTAATCCGCCAGGAAGCTTCATATCAGAGCACACTCCGCTGCAGAGTGAAGGTTTCATTCTGTATAGACATAGATTAAAAATATAACAGGTAAATTTTCTCATTTTCCGTGCGACTTCAAATGGAGTAGCCCGCACGCACCTGTAAGACGCGTTCGCCGTGCGCGGCCAGCTTTTGGACGAGGTGCTCGGCCAGCGGCAGATGCTCGGCCGCCAGCTCCTCTGGTGAGAGCGGCGGTCCGCTGAGCACGTGCTGCTCGCCGCTGCCGGCCATGCCTGTGGCTGAGAGGTCTGGACTGACGGCGATAGCGCGACGTGCACCCTCCACACTGCAGTCGCGCTTATCTCCCGCAGTGATGCTGCAAGCCAGCCCGACTCACCACAGCGACAGCTGCAGCCGAGTGTCTTCTGATAAACCACCTGCCAGATACCAAACTCCCTGGCAGATTAAAAAAATTGTGTGACGAAACCGGGACTCGAAACTGGGGCCCAAGGTTATTCTATAAAAGGTTGGGCCCGAAGCGAAACGATCTGCTATTGGCTTTTGAAATGACGTCAGCGGCGATGCAGCACTGCTAGCGAAGGGCGCGAAGCGGCGCTGCGCCGTCACGTAGAACACCACCAAACACACAAAACTTAACTATATAATATCAAGAGGGTAATGTTTCCATATTTTGGTAATCTGTCTCAGAAAGTGGCCAACATACTAAAACCTTTTAAAGTAGAAGCTGCTTTCAAAACCAATAATACGTTACATCATGTGGTGTCGCACAAGTATGAAGTGCGCGCCACTTACTTTCGCCGCGCGCCGCCATGCACGCACGGCGCGGTGTTCTTACGACGTCAGCCACGAGCGCCTCTGCTGTGACTCTGCTGTGACTCCGCTCACTTGGGACTGAGATAGGAACCAGCTAACACTTGGGAATCAGATAGGCGCCAGTGAAGACTTGGCTATCGGACAGGCACTAGGCAGGCCACTAGCTCAACTATGTATCAGCATTCTGCAGTACTGAGCTATGTAAAAGTTAAGTATTACTAAGTCTCTAAGAAATATATTTCTCGTTCTAATTTACTCTAGTGTTTCTAGTTTCTGTTGTCCCACCGGCTCTTCACCTCCGTACCTGCCCAAGCCGTGCATCCTTTATTCCTGTGTCGGTCTTTCTACTCGGCCTCAGACACCTACGACGGAAACGAGACACAAAAGCGGCGACGAGGCTGGGACACAAAACATCATAAATTACGAAATGACTTAACCCTTTCACTCCGGCGCCGTGATTGTTGCGCCGTGCGCTGTGGACGAGCGCCAGTCGCGCCCGGCCGTGCCCGCTGTACGGCGCATTTTCCGCGCTCCCCACGGCGCTACTCTGTCCTGCTTTCACACTCTCAGTGTTACCGCAATTATTGGACTTTATACTATATATTTATTAGGGAAAATTCATTTGGAATAGAAACAGTTTTCTTCAAAAAATGTTTGTACAACTTATGGGACTTAACTACGGGCTCATCAGTCCCTAAGCTTACAAACTATTTATCAACTAGCTTATCCTAAAGACGGCACAAATATCCATGCCCGAGGGGGGATTCGAACCCCCGACCGTAGTGGCCGTGCAGACCGTGACTGGAGCGCTTCAGTCCCCTCGGCCACCGCGGCCGGCCTTTCTTCTTTCTTGCAGATAATTCGCGTAATTTTTTCGTAAATTCTAAAACATCCAAGTTTTGATTCAGCTCTAGTGGGGTGTTGACTTTATTATTATAAACGCGTATTTCGCTTGTTAAATAATTTTTATTTACAATTGCTTTACGTTATATTTCAGTAGCATTACGTTACGACAATATCATTTCACAGTGTTATGTTTCAAAAATTCTCTTGTGTGTGGTAAATCTTGAAGCAGGGAAAGGCGCAAAGAGTCGTATTGCATTCCTTACAACACGTTTTAGTCTGCTTCCGCTTCTTCTGCGCTCTACAGACAAGTTCTGTAGCTGCTCCACTCATCAGGTAGGTAAGGCCCTGCTGTCAGTCTCGACGGACATTCTGAATGCAAGTGCCATCTAGTTAACTACAGACTATCAACAAAGCCGCTAGATGCTGCATAAGACAAAGTTCCACACAAGTCGAGCGTAGTGAAGCGGCGAAATATGAGGCGAGGCGGAACAGCTACAGCAGTCCACCGGCTGGGCGGCACAGGCAGCACTCGACTGCTGCAGCAGTCCACCGGCTGTGGAGCACATTCGCTCCCGACTTCACCGTAGCAAAAGGGTTAAACCAAAAGACTGATAAATATCACAAAGCAGGAGTTTATAAGATAGTTGCAATGCCAACTACATTGATCAGACCGGTAGATCGTTTAAAGTAGGGGTTTTTAAGATAGTTGCAATGCCAACTACATTGGTCAGACCGGTAGATCGTTTAAAGTTAGGTACAAGGAACATATGGACGTCTTCCGACTTAATAATTTTGACAAGTCCGCTGTAGCTACACATATCCGCGAAACTGGCCACCAATTAAAGCAGATTGAAGATGATCTTAAGATTTTACATAAACAGTATAAGGGAAGAAAGTTAGATCTGCTAGAACAGCTGGATATTACAATACATAACGCAAAAAGCGACGTTTCATTAAATGAACAAGTTCAAGGCAATACATATAGCTTTTTTAAAAACTTTGTAGACCTATTATAACAAAAGTCGTTTATTTTAAATTTCAACCTCTGTATTATTGTACAAACGATTTCGCGACACCTGAATGTAATCACTATCTTTTGGATGATCTTTGTCATTTAGAGGTCTTTGTGTTTCATATGCATACGTGCGCCCCACTCAGTTTGTTGACTCCGTGCGCTTCACTAGTGTTATGCGCCGCGAGTGCTGGGGTCTGTTTTCAATATTGACGAAGCACAGTATGCTGAGGAGCTTTCTGCGTAGACACGGTTACAAGGGAAGTAACCACGTTTTCTTTTATTACGTTTTAGATTTTATTTGTCTCGGGTTTGAAAGATTCTTGTATATTTTATCTGATGATGAGGACTTGACCCTTGAAACGCGTCATATTTTAGCGTTTTATACACGATCTATGTGGTTGAGCCTACTTGACAAAATAATTAAAACACACAAAAGTTAACTGTTCACGCATTGCTTATTGCAGTCACATATGAAATAAATGGTATTCTTTCTTTAATTTCAATAAAGAGTAATGAATGTAATGCATGATTATATTATAAACTGACATTTTCATTATTACATTATTCATAACACAAATGTTCTATTGCATGTCCACCTTGTTGATACACTGATGTTAAGCACTTCTCCACATTAGCTTGGACAGCTCTTAACATTTCTGTTGGTACTGAAGCGCAAGCATGACTTACTCGTTCTTTCAACATACTTGGATTTTCTGGTTCCGTGTCGTAAATCTTGGCTTTGATGTATCTCCATAAGAAAAATCCAAGGGCGTTAAATCAGGCGAACTAGCTGGCTATTGAATGAAACCACAACGACCAATCCAACGTTCGGGGTACACATTGTTCAGATATTCCCTAACCCCTTTACAATAATAAGGTGCTGTACCATCGTGCTGAAACCAGTGCCTCACAACTAACTGAAGTGGGATGTCTTCTAGGAGACGTCCAATGTCCAGTTCATTCTGTAGTAACTGCAAATACTGCCGAACAGTTTGTATGGGAGGCAAATGAATTGGTCCAATGATGTGGTCTCCTACGTTAACACCGCAGTGCGCTGACATGTAATGTGGTCGTCACCAGTGAGCCCAGTAATGTAGATCATTTCTATTCACAGTGACGTCACTGGCGAAACAGCATTCAACTCCCCATGAAAACTCCCTGATGAATTTCGGATTTACACCTACATTTTTAACAGAAGTCTGCAGAACGATACCCGATTTTGGAAATCGTTTCCATACAGCTGTTGGTCTAGGTGCACCTCGAAACCCTCAGCTCTCCTGCAGATCTTCTTTGTCCTAATTACGATGGGGAAATAGGTATTAGTGGGTGGTAGCTAATGACTTCCGTAATGTTCATAACAATGATTATGTTAAATTATGGGTACAAATAATACTACAAATTAAATATCACGACAACATTTTTGTTTAGACTACGTAATTAATACGTATTATTTTCATTTAAGGTATGCTTACCTGGAGTTGGATATGCTCCAAAATACTCAATAACATTCTGGGAAACATCAGGTGTGTCGCGGATTGGTCTTTCCACGACACGTTGGACATGGGAAGTATCCTCGGTTCTTAAACGCATCTTTGTACGTATGAAAACGAGCGCAGAAGGTAGACGTCGCGTTGGAAAACGTTGTGAATACAGCATTGGGGCCGCGGATGCATTGCAGTGCATCTCCCCATACATCAGCATTATATCTGTGTAGCCTTCATGGAATAAATTGCAGTAGTTACCTGATTGACTGTAAGACCTCACTCTACCACCGGACGGCCATGCGACCTTGTCAGAGCGAAACCACAAGAAAAACGTACACACATAGCGGAACAGCTCAGTCGAGGTTCGCTTGTAAGTGGGCTTCCCCTTTGGATAAGGCAAAACGTCTTGCACTAACGTATGCGGGAAAGGTAAACTAAAAAGGACGGCGTCCGTGGGCCACCTGGCACAATTTGTTCTGTTTTGAGGGTCCGAAACAGTTCGTTAGCAAAACATGTAAAGTATTGTTTTGTTAATTAAGGAAATTTAGCGTTAGTTTTCGCCTTACATCAAGGAGTGTCGGTTTGTTTCGTGCAGAACCGCAGATTATTCTGTCTGCATCACTATTTTTCGCACAAATTTCCGATTCAGTGATGCACTGTCCATAATTATGTTTTTCACAGATCAGACGTATTTCTTTTGAATGTTTCAGTTTGCACAGTGTGTTGTGCTACCAACATCGCAATTTTAATTTTTAATAGTTAATATTAAATTATGTTATAATGTATTTGTTTCTTATGTGACCAAAATGGAGTAGAGACGAAATTATGCATGTGTGATGAGTGGTTTTTGGGAGGTGAGTGGCTGAAAGTGGGATATAGCGTGAGATGAAAGGCAAGAGTGAGGGACAGGAAGTGGAGTGGTGGTTGAGGGAGGGGAAATATTTGAGAGTGACTTATTGAAAATTATTTATATACAAACTTAAGCTATTGTGTATTAATTTAAGTTTTTTATTGCAGTGAAGAAGCAACAGTAATATTACAATTCTGGGTGGTGAGTGTGCGTGGGAGAGGGTGGTTGGAATGACTGGACAGTAAATGTGATGTTGCGAGTGGTTGAATATAGAGTGAAACGTGGGATAAGAGTGGGAGCAAGAGGTGGTGTGATGGTGAACGAGTACTAATTAAGTTGAACATCTCTTTGTGGACAGGGGGAGGGGAGAGCAAAGATGACTGCATAGTAGGTGTAAGTCTAGTCCTCAAGTTTATCAGGAGAACGTTTGTGATGTTTGACTGGTAGAAGGCTGCATGAAGCTGTGAGAACGGGCCTAACTCGTGAACGGGCAGCTCAGTAAAGCGCAAGCCGACGAACGGCAAACATTCTTGGTTCAAGTCCCGGTCTGGCACACAGTTTTAATGCGCAACGAAATTTGAAACTTATGTTACCTGCCGCAGAGGCAAAATTTCAATGTTTCTACAATTCCTCCTTGTTTCTAAAGGCGAAAACTCGTTCACAGCTGCTTGTCTCGAGATCACATCGCTTGGACCCTACACGACTGGAAAACTGGCCTGGTGATATGAGTCCCGATTTCAGGTGGTAAGAGCTGGTCGTAGGTTTACAGTGTGACACCGCGACGTCCCTGGATCAAGTTGTCAACAAGGCACTGAGCAAGCTGGTGGTGGCGCCGCAACTGACTGGGTTTTCTGATTCGACTCTCCTTGTTCTTTTTGTTCCAAAGCAAGTGATCGATCTTCTACCATCTTAATATCGATGGCCGCAACATAGAGATACAGGGGTGATATATTCACATGTAAATCTGCTATACTGCAGATCAAATTTATTTAATGCTATAATCTAATGTCAGTCGTATCTCAGATTTTTGAAGAACTTTGAGAACTTTGCTGTTTGACGTCCCGTTGCCTTCTTATGGGCAGAATCGGCTGCAACCAAATACGCCGGGAGAATCTCAAGAATCACATCATATACCTTTGCGGGGAGGAGACGTATCTCAGCATGAAGAAATGTGAAAAGTTGCACTACCGTAGATGTCGCTTGCTAAGTACTCTTGCCTTTCTAAAGAGATGTTGTTCCGAGAATGTTGTTCCAAATTTTCAAAATGTTTTCAAATGTTTGGTAATCTATCGGACCAAACTGCGTGGTCATCAGTGCGTAGCTTACAAACTACTTAAACTAAGGTAAACTAACCTAAGGACAACACACACACACCCATGCTCCAGGGAGGACTCGAACCTCCACGGCGAGCAAACGCGCGCTCCGCAGCGAGACGCTTTAGACCGCCCGGCTACTCCACATAGGCGTTCCAAATTTTGAAATTTTGCTAAGGTCACGCATCACATCCATTCTACAGCAGCCAAGAGAATTAGGAAAAGGGCCAGCCTCGCATTACTTCGTGAGAGAGTGCATTTCACCCGCCGTAGCTTTGAGTTCATCTCATTGTAACTATTCAAACTGCATTTGCAACTGACTAGACAATTCACTTCTGTATCCTCGGATTGGAATGATAGTGTTACCTGGGTTGCAGCCGATTCCGCCCATAAGAAGGCAATGGGACGTGAAACAGCTAAGTTCTCACGCCTCCTTGACAAACCATCTCTGCAGGTTCCGTGCAAGACTGTCATCATTCTGCGTGTCATAGAGTTGAGTGATGACGCAGTCTCGGTTTTGGAGAAAGTACTAAACTTTGCTCCTATCCCAAGTTCACACTAGTCGCAGAAATTATTAGTGCTGTTGAACAGGTTGCGGCTCGACTTCCGCCAGAATCAGCTGAGGAAATACGTCGTGAAACTTGTCGTGCGTTGACGAAATCCAAGCCCATGAAGTCGAACATCACTAGTAAAGACAGGGCGACCATTCGTGACTTGAGGGAACGCCCTGAAATTGTTGTTTTACCGGCTGACAAAGGCAATGCTACGGTTGTTGTCTCCCATAAGGACTACACTGAAAAGATGCAGAGTCTGCTAAATGAAGATTCCTACCGGATGATCAGCGTTGATCCCACAAAGAAGGTGTAGAACGCGCTTCTTAAGGATGGGGATTTATCGGAGGGTGTCGCCAAGAAACTGCTACCTCAAGGTCCGATACCGCCAAGACTTTATGGACCCCCTAAGGTTCACAAAGATGGGGTGCCGTTACGCCCCATTGTCAGTAACATCACAACACCTACATAATTGTAGCCAAATACTTGACGGGAATGTTAAGTCCTTATGTGGGTATATGCCCTCATCACATCCGCAATTCCATGGATTTTGTTAAACGCCTTAACAACTTCAGGCTGGATGAGTCAGATATCAAGTTGAGTTTTGACGTCGTTTCGTTGTTTACGAGGGTGCCCCTTCGAGAGTCACTAGATTTGATTGGTCAGAAGTTTGACGAGAAGACCACCGAACTTTTTAGGCATGTCTTGACATCCACGTATTCTCTTTGCAATGGCGAATACTACGAACAAACGGAGGGAGTCGCCATGTGTAGCCCACTCTCTCCTGTGGTCGCAAATTTGTACATGGAGAATTTCGAGCAGGAAGCCCTGGCATCATCTGAATGGAAACCTACTTGCTTTTTCCGTTACGTGGACGACACTTTCGTCATCTGGCCACACGGTATGGATAAACTCCTTGACTTCCTTACACATCTTAACTCCATACACCCCAACATCAAATTCAGTATGGAGACTGAAATGGGGGGTAAATTGCCGTTCCTTGACCGGGGTCAAGGTGTGTATTCGGAAGACAACGCACACCGATCTGTATTTACAAGCAGACAGCTGTCACCACCCTTCACAGAGGAATGGGGTACTTAAAACACTAGTACATAGGGCGCGCACTATCTCCGACGCAGAGAGTCTACCCCAGTAATTGGAACACCTTAGAACTGTATTCCGAAAAAAATGGGTACTAAGAGTGGCAGATTCAGCAGGCTCTCCGTCCAACCACCACAGCACAACCTGTGGAAACGGATGAAAACACGAGGGAGGGTGTAGGCACTGCGTTTATTCCATATACCCGCACACTCTCGTGGTAGGTCGCCCGCATTTTGAAGAAACACCAGGTTGGAACTGTATTTTGTCCGCCGAATAAAATTCGTGCACTGGTGGGTAGCGCCAAAGATAATCTCGGTTTGAGGAAGGCAGGCGTGTACCAGATTCCGTGTCAGAGTGGAAAGTCATATATTGGATAGACGATCCGTACCGTCGAGGATCGATGCGTTGAACACCAGAGGCCCACACGATTGATGTACCCGAGCCAGTCCGCGGTCGCTGAACGTTGTTTGTCGGAAAATCACGCGATGGAGTATGAACGCACTAGGATTCTGGTTCAGACGTCGAGATACTGGGACTGCGTCGTTAGAGAGGCCATTGAAATTCGCACGATTGAGACCTCATAAACCTTGACTGTGGCTATAATCTCAGCAAAGCTTGGGAACCAGCGATTGGGTTAATTAAGTGTAAATCTAGAAAACGTAACGTAGTGACGACAAGGGCGGACAGAGCCCTTACATCGACGTCATCTCAGACGCCGTCGCAATCGGTTCCACTGCGCGACCGCGGCGCGGGGTGCGGACCGCGGAGGGGTCGCTCCGTGGCCCGAGGGTGTTTAAATTTCCGCTACGCTACCTGGCTAGAACCCAGTTCCTTCGAGCAGCCGTAGCGTGCGGATCACCGTGCCAGTGCGTTTCCAGGAGCTCAGTCCGTCGGTTCACCTGATGATGGCGACACTAAAGACCGGCAGTACACCCGAGGATAAATTGATTATCAAATACGCCGGGAGAAACTCAAGAATCACTAAATTGTTTATTCAATGCTGCGAATAACCTTGGTTATTAGATTATTAGACACCTAGGAGCTCGACACTATGCGCTCATTATGATGTGTTATTTGAGACCTGCAGCTTTATCGATATAAAGAGTACTCTCATATACTATTGTGTGAGACGTGAGGTATAGTACTACCATTTGGAGTCTGTCGAGACGTATTTAGGAATTACAGCTTTTGGCGGCGTGCATTTAAGATGAATTCGACGTTTACAGAATGTGATGTGTGATGTATTTAAGGTAATGACTGTGTGTCAAAATTAATTAATCGCACAATTTAAAAAATATTGCCGAAAATCATATCTTTTCATTTGGCATAAATTTTATGTTATTAAGATTTAAAGAAGGTACAAAAGTAAATAATTAGTTAAATACCGTAAAATATGAAATCTACGTATATTAATGAAGGTAACTATTTAGATTACATTTACAGTTATAAGTGATGGAAAATATATGTAATTTGTTACTTCAGGAGAAAGTTGACATCAGTGAGGAATCTCTACAAGTGAATTGCAAAATTTTTCACCGCACCTCAGATGTGTCAGACATTACACAGACAGTGCTTTTCGTACGACGTGTAAAACAGATCTCAATTGATTCTCACACTATGGACCACTACCACTAAAGAGAATATTTTTTATGCTTTTGATTTTGCAGTTGATTCCTTCGGAAACTGATGATCAGCATCACAACAGAAGGTCGTCTTCCTAGCTTCGTAAGAAAATTTGGAATTCGTCGGGCCTCGTTGACAGCTCCATTTCCTGATACACCGAGCAGCTCTATGTGAGAATTGTCATAAATTGAGTAATTAATAGAGGTTGTTGATACAGTCAGCCACATTTTGTCCCAAGAACTTACACCATACATTAAGGAATTATTGACTGATAAGCTATATCTCTCGATATTCGATAGCCATCGTAATTCCTAAATATGTTCCTTAATTTGTGAAAAGATGTCACAACATTCTAAGAGAAGAACGGTGAAAGAAGAAAGCGTTTCCGTGATCCTCGTTGGATTGTTGACAAAAAACTATGGACTGTTCAGCTTCAGCGTCACGAGATGCGGCATTTTCGGCACTAAAGGCTGTCAGTTGTGGATTAGACAGTTTCAGTAGCTGACACCGTTCATTCTAAGTTCACGATTTCATATCAACACGAATGGAAACATATTTCTTCGTTAGGTTTTCTGTCTGCTCTTGTAACTCTTTATCTTGAACTTGAGATAATAGATGCAAGTGGCTCAAGAACCTCTGTCTGTTCAGTCCTAGACTGTAGAATTTCTGACTTGTAGCCTTCAGTACAGAGCTGTATGCAGCTGACGCAGAGTGGTGTGAGGTACAGCAAGTACTATTCCCGTGGGAAAGGTCGCCTACAGTATTAGGGCTCTACTGTGATAGGTCAGTGCATATGGAGGCTAGGCGCCAAAACTAATTTCTATATTTAAAATTAAATTATTTTTCATTCATATTTAATTAATTTCCTGAAGACATCTGTCAATAGCAAGCTACCATTCTGATTCCGATCATTTAAAGTCATACAGTAAACAAAAGTAAAACGGAAGGTCCGACAAAACGCTTCGGCCATGTTTTGGCCGAGTCAGTGTGCCAGCAGACCGAGATAGATCGCGATGTTATATATTCACTCCGGTTTCGACAGTCATCACGGGCAGACCCGCTGTCTAAAGCGATCGCTCATAGACTAGTAATAGATCACATAACAGTGATGAGTCTTGTAAAAGCAACATTAAACCTCATCTAAGTCCCCCCCAGGGGGCCCACAGTTCTTTTGTGGGTACGTGTGTGGCGCGCACGGGGCCCCGAGCCGGAGCAGCCTTTCTTCTGTCCCAGGCTGCTTCACTTTCCCTCCCGGTTTATGCCTTCGCCCGGAGACGGGCGTATTTCGCAAGTTAAGGTGGTTTCTTGTTGTCGTTTCTCTTATTCCTTGGTTCCTTCCTATCTTACCCTTTGTTTCTGTCTCTCACTCCTTGTACTCTCCTAGCTTTCTTCTCCTCCTCATTAGTCTCCGCCTCGGCGTTTGAGACACTTCTTTCCTTCTTTCTCTTCACTTCCTTTATTCTTCTTCTTTCCTCCCTGTTCGTGTCTGAAGGCCGACCCACGCATTATCATGCGTAGCAGGTGACGGGGTAACGCGTAATTCCCCGCCCCGGGTAGACACGTAGGGCACGTACGTATCCCCTGGTAAAGGCCAGGCCCATGGAGGGGTGATTACCCGAGCTGGTACCTTCCGAACATGCCGATTGGTCCCTCCGTCAGTTCTCGGGAGGTGTGACCTGAGGTGTGAACAATCACCTAAGGCGGGTAAGCCCTCAGAGAGCGCCCCCACTAGGAAGGAGCGCGCCATCGGAGACGCCGGTAATCACGGGGGACACTTCCGCAATGACTTCCTTCTCTTCTTCAGTGACGTTGACCCAGAAACGAAAGATAGATTCGCCTCAGCAAAAGAAGACTCTGCCTAACTTACCGAAATTTCTTGTTGTCTCTCGCACCGACGGAAAAGATTTCAATTCTGTCAATCCTTTCGTCATTCAGAAAGGTGTTGATGCGATTGCTGGCCCTGTTAAAACCTTTCGCGTCAGCGCAATGGCACATTGTTGCTGGAGGCGGACAGTGCATTCCAAGCCCAAACGCTAATCCGGACTACGTTGTTACACACGTTTCCTGTCAAGGTAGAAGCGCACCGCACACTCAACTCGTCACGGGGGGTAGTTTTTACGAGATCCCTTGACGGGTTGTCTGATGAAGACATCCAATCCTATATGTCCGATCAGGGTGTGACAGCCGTCCATAGGGTGATGAAAAAGGTCGATAACCAGCTGACACCGACTCGTACTGTGTTTTTGACATTCGACAGAGTTGACCTCCCGTCGAAGGTCAAAGCAGGGTATGAAGTCATCTCCGTCCGCCCTTATGTACCTAACCCAAGGCGCTGTTTTCAATGCCACCGATACAACCACACCCGTCAATCTTGCCTAACGCAGCAAAATGTGTCACTTGTGGTAGGGACGCCCATGAGGGGGATTGCCCACCTCTGTCCCCTCACTGCCTTAACTGCAACGGCGACCATGCGGCTTCCTCTTGTGACTGCCCTGTATATAAGGATGAAAAAGTCATCCAGCAAATTCGGGTTACGGAGAAGGTATCAACATCTGCCGCTCGAAAGTTGTTGGCGAGTCGAAAGCCCACTGTCTTCCCAGCGGGGGCACATACAGTCAGGTCCTCACCTCCACTCGACCTACTAAGGATTTTACGTTCGCTGACACAGTTGTGCGATCCGCCAGCCCGAAGATTGCCCGTTCCACGTCCCCGCTTCCTCCTGCTGCTTCTAAA
Organism: Locusta migratoria; assembly: GCA_026315105.1. Classification (NCBI taxonomy): domain Eukaryota; kingdom Metazoa; phylum Arthropoda; class Insecta; order Orthoptera; family Acrididae; genus Locusta; species Locusta migratoria. The sequence goes on along the minus strand of CM048744.1, from coordinate 270,570,183 downwards.
GTACAGTCTTCGTCAACCTCTAGTAAACCACGGGCACCTAAACAAGATGCCCGGACTTTGAAAAAGGAACCCGTCCGTGAGGATTTTCTGCGTTCTCAGGCTTCCCAACCGTCAACTGCCTCTTCTCGTCGTCACTATTTCAGAAGAGCCGACAAGAAAAAGAGCTCCTCTCCTTCCCCGCCGAGGCGAGACCCATCTGTCACGCCGTCCAACAGTTGCCGGCCTCGGCCGTCTTCTGTTTCACCGGGACGCTCCGTCTGCCGGGCACCCGGCCCTTTACCGGCGGTGGAAACTGCCCCTCCTGATCAACTCAGGGAGGTGGCAGGCGCGTCGGTCGAACCTATGGACCACGACCCTTTGCCCCTAGACAGCGATAGCAGTGCTCCCTCGAAATCCGGTACTCAGCGGGCGTCGAGGTGACCCCGCTTGCTTGTTCGTTTTTATCCTTATTTCTTATCTCATTTTTTATCATGGCGCTCCTTCAATGGAATATTCGCGGCATTCGTTCTAATCGGGAGGAGTTAAAACTACTCCTTCGATTGCACTGCCCGTTTCTAGTCTGTCTCCAAGAAACTAAGTTGCGTCCAAGTGATCGTGCAGACTTTCCCCACTACAACTCTGTGCGTTTCGACCTGCCACCTGTGGAAGGTACCCCAGCCCATGGAGGGGTTCTGATGTTCATTCGAGACGACGTCTATTACCATCCCATTACATTGCATACTCACCTACAGGCAGTTTCCGTCCGCATCACTTTATCCACATTAACCTTTTCCCTCTGCAATATCTATTCGCCATCGTCATCTGCCCTTACTAGGGCAGATGTGCTACACCTTGTTGACCAGCTCCCTTCACCTTTCGTGTTGGTAGGCGACTTTAATGCCCACCACCCCCTATGGGGCTCTCCGGCACCTTGTCCGAGAGGCTCCCGTTTGGTGGACTTTCTCCAACACCTCGATCTTGTCTGCCTCAACACTGGTGCACCGACCTTCCTTTCAGACACAACACACACCTATTCCCATATAGACCTCGCAATATGCACTCCTCAGCTTGCCGGTCGGTTTGAGTGGTATGCACTTTCTGACATGTACTCAAGTGACCATTTCCCTTGTATCATCCACTTCCTGCATCATTCCCCATCTCCTCGTCCCACCAGTTGGAACATTTCTAAAGCCGACTGGGGGCTTTATTCTTCCATGGCTGTTTTTCACGATCAGAATTTTCCCAGTTGTGACAGTCAGGTCGAATACCTCACAGAGGTTATTCTCACCGCTGCCGAACATTCCATACCTCGTACATCCTCTTCTCCACGTCGTGTTCCGGTCCCTTGGTGGACTGCAGCCTGCCGCGACGCGCTTAGAGCCCGGCAACGTGCTTTACGCACCTTCCGCCGCCACCCAACTTTGGAGAATTGCATAAATTATAAACGAATGAGAGCGCAATGTCGTCGTATCATAAACGACAGCAAAAACGCTTGCTGGACTGCTTTTACTAGTTCTTTTAACCGTTTTACTCCCTCCACGGTTGTTTGGGGTGGCCTGACCGTCGAGAACGCAGTCCTCGTGGACCCCGCTGATGTTTCCAACGCCTTGGGCCGTTTCTTTGCGGAGGTTTCGAGCTCTGCCCATTACCACCCTGCCTTCCACCCTCGCAAACAGGTAGAGGAGGCACGGCCGCTTTCTTTCCACTCTTTTAATCGTGAAAATTATAACGTCGCCTTCACCATGCAGGAGCTAGACCAAGCTCTCGCCCTGTCCCGATCTTCTGCTCCAAGGCCCGATTCCATTAATATTGAGATGCTGAAGAACCTCTCACCTGCGGGCAAGTGTTTTCTTCTTAGTACCTACAATCGCATATGGACTGCAGGTCATGTTCCCACAAGTTGGCGTGAAGCCATTGTTGTCCCCATCCCCAAACCAGGGAAGGACAAACATATTCCTTCCAGTTATCGCCCAATCTCTCTGACGAGCTGCGTCTCTAAGGTGATGGAACACATGGTTAACGCTCGGTTGGTCTGGCTCCTCGAATCTCGCCGCCTCCTAACAAATGTCCAATGCGGTTTTCGTCGACACCGCTCTGCTGCTGATCACCTCGTTACGTTGTCGACCTTCATTATGAATGAAGCGTCAAACAGTAGCAGTGTTCTTCGACTTGGAGAAGGCATACGATACCTGTTGGTATCACACATGGTTGGTTGCACACATGGGGCCTTCGGGGCCGCCTCCCTCTTTTCATTCAAGCGTTTTTGGCGGATCGCAAGTTCCGGGTACGGGTGGGCTCTGTTTTGTCAGATACCTTTTGCCAGGAGAATGGGGGTACCGCAGGGCTCCGTCTTGAGTGTGGCTCTCTTTGCCATTGCAATCAATCCGATCGTAGATTGCCTTTCAGCCGACGTTTCCGGATCCCTTTTTGTAGACGATTTTGCAATTTCTTGCAGCGCCAAGCGGACGTGTCTCTTGGAGCGTTGTCTTCAACGCTGTCTTGACCGTCTATATTCCTGGAGCATCGCAAACGGCATCCGATTCTCCACTGAGGAAACGGTGTGCATCAACTTCTGGATATACAAGGAATTTCTTCCACCTTCTCTACGTCTCGGCCCTGTTGCTCTCCCTTTCGTGGAGACTACGAAATTCTTGGGACTCATGTTGGATCGTAAACTTTGCTGGTCCACACACGTGTCCTACCTGGCTGCCCGTTGTGCCCGATCCCTTAACGTTCTTCGTGACCTCAGTGGCACGTCATGGGGAGCGGATCGTAGCGTCCTGCTTCACCTTTACCAGGCTATTGTTCAATCGAAGCTCGACTACGGAAGCCTTGTATACTCGTCTGCACGGCCGTCGATTCTCCGCCGTCTCAACTCTATTCACCATCGGGGATTACGTCTGGCGACCGGTGCATTTTATACCAGCCCTGTTGAAAGTCTGTATGCCGACGCTGCTGTATTACCCTTGACCACTCGGCGCGACATACTCTTGTGTCGGTACGCATGCCGCCTGCGGGCGATGCCCAACCATCCATCTTACCGATTATTTTTTGACGACTCACTCGATCGCCAATATCAGTTGTCTGCGATTTCCTTGCTTCCACCTGGAGTTCGGTTTCGCCGCCTGCTACAGCGGCTCGATTTTACCCTTCCTTCCACCTTTCGGTTGAGCGGAAGCCCATTGCCACCGTGGCATCAGGCCCAGGTTCACACTCACCTTGAACTTAGTTCGCTCCCCAAGGAGAGCACTCCGGATTTGGTATACCGCTCGAGGCTTGTCGAACTATGTTCGCGTTTCGATAATGCCATATTTATTTATACTGATGGTTCCAAGAGCACTGCCGGTGTCGGATCTGCCTTCGTCATCGGGGACAACCGTTTCCAATACAAGCTCCCTGACCGGTGCTCGAATTTCACGGCTGAGCTTTTTGCACTCCACCAGGCCGTCTTGTATACCTGCCGCCACTGCCAACCTCTCTATGCCATATGTTCGGACTCCCTTAATGCCCTGCAGAGTCTTTCTCGAACCATCCTCTCGTGTATCGGATCCAACGCTCCCTCCAGTTGCTAGCAGATGACAGCTGTCACGTTTCTTTCCTGTGGGTCCCTTGCCACGTGGGTGTGCCCGGGAATGAGACCGCCGACATAGCAGCCAAGGCCGCAGCTCTTTTGCCTCGCATGGCTACCTTTTGCGTCCCATCGGACGATGTTCAACGGGCTCTCCGCCGGAGTATCGTGTCGTCATGACACAGTGCGTGGTTTTCGCTGTACAACAATAAATTGCGAACTGTAAAACCGATCCCGACCCCTTGGCGGACCTCCTCACGCCCCTCTCGGCGAGAGGAGGTCATCCTTGCCCGGTTGCGGATCGGTCACTGCCGTTTCAGCCACCGTCACTTGCTATCTGCCGACCCTGCACCGTTGTGCTCCTGCGGTGAACTGCTGACAGTGCGACATGTTTTACTGTCTTGTGTTAATTTTAATTATCTCTGTGTAGCTCTTCACTTTCCGACTACTCTGGAGGAAATTTTAGCTGATGACACACGAGCAGCTGCTCGAGTTTTGCGTTTTATCAATTTGGCCAACTTATCAAAGGATATTTAACCCTTTTAATTGTTTTTTATCTTTCGTTTTTAGCCTCTTCTTGATGTCCTAACTGGCAGTTACAAATTTTTTTGAGATCTAGCGACTCTGTATTCTTGTCTGGGCGCTAATGACCGTAGAAGTTGTGCGCCCTAAAACCACAAAAAAAAAAAAAAATCATCTTAATCAGATTCATTTGTTAATGTGCAGTTTCTTTGTTTCTGCGTAAATGAAATGATATTCTTCAAACATTTGTTTTATAAGACTAATTTCTCGCTAATTAACCTAACATCCTCATCATCAAAAGCAAACGATCTGTGTGTCATCTTCTGCGCCGGGGACATTCTGTGAAGACAACAGATTGGTGAACATTTTATTCAGAGCTTTTTCACTTTCACTGAGTAAAGTGAAAGGTACCACGGCATCTCACTTTCGTTACAGCCGAATTCAGTTACTCTAAATTCATGGTAACGTCGATTAAACGGAAGGAAAAAAATATGGAGTGACAGAGAATCTTCAAATCTCTCTAATATTTAACCCTCATTTTTTCTTCCCCCTGCCGCAACTTCGCAAGACTTTTCATAAAATGTTGCCCCTGGAGCAACATCCATAATAGCACAGAAGACGATAAAATTATTTAAATATTTCGTACAACGTATATGTGTAAACATTTCCTATTATAAAATTAAAGTCCAGCCAACATTCTGGTTTAACATATTTCAATCTTTGTACCACAAATAGTTTCAGTTAAATTACATATTGTATAATTAAAACGTGCATACATTTTTCAGCGTCACAATATTGAATACCTTTATCCTAAGCGGTTTTTTTAAATTAAAAAACATACCTAGTTACACTAACCGTAGAATACCCTATGTGTATTACAGTAAGAGAGACAATTTTTGATTATAAAAACAAGTTATGAGACCTTAGAAAATTATTTTTAATAAATTACATTGAAGTAAAACACTAATTTGTAGAGTGTTACTGAGCAGATCTGAATACCGAAAATCACGTTGGGTTCTCTCTTACCTTTAAAGCTCCACATTTTCCTGTTTGTCGTACAAGTTGCACCCAGCTATCAGGGTGCGCGGCGTACAGGAGCTTTCTTCTACCTCACTCCATATGTGTATGCCCTGCCAACAGGGATTTGTGATCAATCGCTTCCAAATTTACAGCTCTTTTCACAATAGAAATACACACAAGCACCATACACCATTCTTGTTCTATCCACCACAAGATACAACTGTATTTGCTCCTGTGTTTCCGATGTCATGAACTCCACGTGTAACAGTATGCCTGAGATTCGGTTTGTATACTGACGGAAGTGTCAATTTTTGGGGTGGAAAAATATTGCCCCATGTCAAAAGCCATAATCACTTTAGCATTTGTCTTGTTCATTGTGTAAGTATCTTCAGATTTCACAGATTATGCATCACAAAGACAAAGACAAAGATGCTCTAGTTTCTTTTCCCCTCTGAATTAAAGATTTACCTTCTGGATCTTCCGAATATGTTTTTGGACGTTACAACCAATCTTCGGGTTCGTTCACGAGACATGAACTCTTTGGTAGGTAATCAGTCTTTTCTGATGAAATATAAAGCGGGACGGTCAACAACAGTGTAATGTGACGATATATCATAGTGGAGTAACAGGGTCAGAACACTATAATGTAACGATGTAATGTTACGCATTCATTTTGTTAGAGTGGTTTGTTCCTAAGTTAAGAGTATGGCAACAATAACTGCTTTAATAATGTAAACGCAGTGTCGCTCATATTGTGTATAGCACGTAATAAACATAGGAAAATACTGCTACTGAATATTAAATCTCATAAAATGTCCTGTTAAATACAAAAGAACAATTTTAAAGTTGGAAGTCTTTGAAGGTATTTGTCTAAAAGTGTACAAGTTAACGTATGTCGTTCTCCATAATATAATGTGCAAAGGTTCATTTCTTTCGCCGGGAAGCAAATGCGTTTTCAGGATTCGTATCCACTGTCACAATGTTATAAATCGGGAAAAGCTGTCGACCAAGTTATACTTCCTTGCCAAAGAAAGATGTTTAATTTCGAAATACATTGCACATATCTTTTATCCCTTTTTCGAGATAACAGCGAATTTCTGTTCACTTTCATTCCAATTTACTTTCTAAATAGGTATAATTAATACGCGCCGCGGTGGAGTAGCCGAGCGGTCTAAAGCACCTCGTTGCGGAGCGCGCGGTTGCTCGCCGTGGAGGTTCGAGTCCTCCCTAGGGCATGGGTGTGTGTGTTTGTCTGTAGGTTAGTTTACCTAGGTATAAGTAGTTTGTAAGCTACGGACTGATGACCACGCAGTTTGGTCCGATAGATTTACAGATATTTGATTTGAATTAATACGTAAATAACGTTCTGAACACAAGAATACTGAAAATGACGCTGAAGATTTACTGAAAAAATTTGTTAAACTTAACTGAAATATTTCTAACTTTTATATGGAATCTGACAGAAGGCTGATGTGAAAAATACCGAGTAGCACCGTGGTTCGGAACCCACGTGAAACTGTAGGTCCCCCTATAACTGGCTAGGTAAGTCATTTCGAATGTCGGAGGAAGGCAATGTCATACCACCTCCAAACAGGACCATGCCTAGTAAAGCACTGTGGTGTTCAAACCAATCTTCGGATTGTTGACTGTTTTTTTTTTAAATTATTTTTTATTTATTTATTTCATATGAAGGAGTTCTAACCAACAATCTTCAGCTCCCACTGCTTAGTCGGAGGTAAATGTAGACATAAATATGGGTCGAATGTAAGGCTACAAAGAAGTCCCCTCTCACTTTCATTCTACCTCCCCATACTACACGGATGCAAACCGGTCTATCCAATGCTATGCATTTAAAATTTTTCTTTTTAGGGCACAAAACTACAGAGGTGATAAGCGCCCATATTCGTGCTTATTAAGAACAAGAACTAAAAGAATGCAGAGATTAAAAAAAGGGCGATACAATTGTTCTACAAAAAAGGTAAAGAAACAAGTACTACCCAATTGGGGAACATTTACTATAGTTCCTACGGGACCACCTGCATCGACTCGCTATTAATATCTTCCCCGTCAATGATGGCATCTTCCAGCAGGATAAGAATATCCTTCAGTGATTTAACACTGAGCCGTCGATGCCTCTGCCAGCTAATTAGCACGATGGGAAGCCAGTTGCACCCATCTTTAACTCTAGTAGCTGTCATCTGTCCGTCCAATGGCCCATAATTTACGGGAATTGCGTGAGCTGGCGTAGGCATCTGAATCAGAACACGAGGTATCATAATATGAAACGTGACAATCTAACAAAATTTTACTTTACATCACAAGACATGGTAATTAGCCTACTAATTCACATCGAAAACTTCGTCTGAGTACGAGATGTAGTTCTGAAAGTGTTTTGTTTGTACTGGTAGTTTGGTATCTGACAGACTTTTAATGCTATATGGTAAGTGACCATATATTTTTGGCGTATTTTACCACTTTCTTTGCTGAAGTCAGATTTAATAACAGTGAAATGGTATTACTTTCGTCAGTGTGTCCACACGCTTCTGTGAATTTTTAGAATACTAATACCCAAAGGTGCCCCTACAGGGGGTGATCATGACGCAAACTGCATCATTGAAATTTCGGTGGCGGGGAGGGGGGGGGCGATTAGTACTTTTGGCCAGTGTGGGAGGAGCTTCATAAAATTTACAAAACGTGAAATAAAAGATATTTAATTTCATTGTTAAATGGCAAAACCATATTTATTAGGGAGGGGGGTTGGTCGCAGTTTGGTGGCGAGACAGAGGAAGGGGGGGGGGTGAGTCATTGGCCAGAGAGGGGTGAACTCGTCTGCTAATAACAGTCACTAAATACCTTCATATGTTTCAAGTCAATAATGTAGAATGTCTTAAGCTATATATATATACTTAGTAATTTGTTGAAGAGCTCTTATAAGTTTAGTTGCCCCAGAGCTGTAAAGACTCTCTGCCCTGACGAGATAAAATCGGGGAATTATAAGAAGTAGTTGTAGCCGACAACTTTCAAAGCGCTTTGGATGAATGACGATTCCTCTCATTCTAAGAAGGGAACAAAAAGATTAGAGGATTTTTGGGATGAAGTGGCAGCCTTTGAAAATGGTACTGGACCGCTAAAATCTCTATTAGCCATTCCTAGATGATATAGTTATCTCCATACTGACTGTAGTAAAAAAAAATTGAAATAGAACATAATTGTAGTAGTGAAACTTTAGTACGTCTGTTCTTGCAGCGCAGATATTTTGATGTAACGGTAATTAAATTTCTGCTGCCTTCATTGGAAAGTACGACAACCTCAAACCATTTCTTTATATTCACCGCATAGAATTATGTACAAAACACAGCGATTAGGCACTGTTAATGTGTGGATAATTGCCTTGAGTGTTGGGAGCCACCAAGGCGGTTAGAATAAAGGGAGATGGCATTAACTATGCCAAGCACATACGTCAGTTGAAGCCTGTCCGCTATCTTGGTCAGTTTTGGGATGCTATTTATCTGTTAAAAATATGCGTAAAGTCGACCCTCTTATTATTAATGCATTGAACTGCCACTCACTGCAAAGTACGTACTTTCAAAGAATATACTTTCTTGAATACATAGTAATAAATACACATTCTAATATGAAACTCCCTGGTAGGTTAAAATTGTGTGCCGCTACCGGGACTCGAACCTGGGACCTTTGCCTTTCGCGGGCAAGCGCTATACCGACTGAGCTATCCCGACACGACTCACGGCCCGTCCTCACAACTTCAATACTGCCAGCACCTCTCCTCCTACTTTCCAAACTTCACAGAAGTTCTGCGAACCTTGCAGGACTAGCACTCCTGGTACAAACGATACGGTGGAGACATGGCTTAGCTACAGCCTGAGGGATGTTTCCAGAATGAAACTTTCACTGTGGAGCGGGTGTGCGCTGATATGAATCTTTGCAGGAGACTTCTGTGAAGTTTGGAAAGTAGGGGGAGGGGGACGAGGTATTGGCAGAATTAAGGTTGTGAGGACGGATCGTGTGTCGCGTCGGGACAGCTCAGTCGGTAGAGCGCTTGTCCGCGAAAGACAAAGGTCCCAGGTTCAAGTCCCAGTTCCGGCACACAATTTCAACCTGCCAGTAAGTTTCATATTAGCGCACACTCCCCTGCAGAGTGAAAGTTTCAGTCTATATCCTAATATATTTGGACATTTACGTTTTAACGGCTAATTTGCACTCTTTTTAACACGTTATATATCACGGCAAAACTGTCTGAAGCTTTTACCTGTTTTAAGTGACAAAAACATTAGCTTCATAATACCAACACTTTTCCAAAACTTCTCCAAAGACTAGGCAGGCTTCACTTTTTCAGCGTAAGGGGGGGCGTCTCCCTGTATTCTAACCTTGTTGGGAGCCACTTATTTTGTGTTATCTTCTAAAGCGATTGCTGCTTGTTTTGATTTATGTATCCCTCGCAATACAGAAATCTTGCGGAATGCCACAAAAACGATATGATGCACTTCTGAAGAACGAAAAAGAATACTGCGTGATATGATAGCTGCACTTACGGGGAAGATCGCGTGTAGGCTAATTAAAGAAGTGAAAAAGTATTATTCGCAAACTGTTTCTATGTGGGTCTACAGCCTCTAAACATTTAATACTTATTTTCAACATAATTTCATTAGTAAGTACCTGTGGAAACTTACGTACTTCGCATTTACGATAGTAATGTATTGGGACGAAATATTATCCTTACATCAGCTCAGTTTTGCAAGTCAAATCATGTTCATGTATGTTGTTTATGATTTTTTATTGTTAATGATTCTTATTACATGATTTTTGAGACAATATTTGTTTTTCTTACGTTTCTTCATTTCTGTGACTATCGGTGGTAGGGTAAGGTGGTACAAATTCGATATAGGTACAATTCCGATCAACTTAATTTGTCAGTCTCGTAGTGTTGGTAGCACTTACCTTTGTGTGGCGTTGTAGTGTAGCAGGTTTCTGCAGCTTGTCTTTTCCAAGAATACACCGCTTTCCGCTACGGATATATAAATTTTTTTCTGTTAAGAGGCACGTGCAGCAACTTCGTCGAACGCGCTCTTATAAATTTTCTAGTTTCCACGCGCTTGCAAATTTTATGTTATGCAATGTTTGGTACTACGAAGTATGCGTCGGTGCACGAGGGAACAAGTGCTTTTTATGTGGAAGAAGCCAGTGATAAAAATTTTACGAGGAAGTGATCATAATTGTACCTAGTGTGGTACATTTTCGATCGATTTTTCACAGTTCTGTAACCTTTTTTTGTGTTAGCACTAACATTTCTAATGGTCTAATATTTGTGTTACATATTCGTTAAACATCCAAGAACAAGTGCCATAGTTAAAATTATTTCTTTTCTCAACATATTTCCAGTAACAACAACATTTCTCCGAAATGATCGAAATTGTACCACCTTACCCTACAGCAGAAGGTAAGTACTGGCCAGGCAATCTATCTCTTTTCAAATATAACTTATCATCTTTAAGGAGAATTTCAATCATAATCGGACATTATATATAATTACGAACAAAACATTTTTTCGTTTGTTTACGGACGGCGTGGTAACGAAGTCGCACATGGCAGTAGCTGTGGTTCACAATTACCAGCAATCCGTCTAACAGATGCCGTTCTGGCGCAGTTGGAACTTAAATAGTTACAACACTGACGGGAAGACACTACGCAATGGAATCTACTATTCTCTCTGAGAGCACACGTTGCTGACATACGTACCTTACCTCCGAGCAAATGGACTCGCCCGTCACCGGCGTACGCACAGTCGAGGGAAGCACAGTCACTTGTGTAGAGGTAAGGGTATGTACTTCGCTGGTTTTGTAGCCTGTATGATTCGGCTGCTGAGAGGTGGTGGCTTGGAGTTAAACAGCGGTTCCTGTACAACAAAGATATTGTCTCTATTCAACATTAGCTGAAAACCCGGCGGTGACCGAGTATTCATCTATTTATTCCTGCCACTTCTCAGGTATATATTCATATGTATAAGGGCTGTATAACTGTAAAATCTCTTGAGAATACAAATGGTAGTAAAGAAGTAATAGATTAAAACTTGGTGCGCCGGCCGCGGTGGCCGAGGAGACTGCGGCGCGCCAGTCACGGTCTACGGCCACTACGGTCGGAGGTTCGAATCCCCCCTCGGGCATGGATATTTGTGCCGTCCTTAGTATAAGGTAGTTGACAAGTAGTTTGTAAGTTTAGGGACTGATGACCCCGTAGTCAAGTCCCATAAGCTCTACAAACATTTGAACATTTGAAAACTTGGTGCGTGATGGGGCAGTTTTCCGTGAAAGTTACTGTTTATGTGCTCATATCTCAATTATTACGCGTCGTACTGTGATATAATTTAAAAGGTACACTCAACTATATGCGTTTATACTGTCTGTAAAATTTCCTGCTGCTACAATTTTAGTGTAAAAATTATAAATTGTAACGTCATACCGACAGCCGTAGTTTTAGTCCATGAATAGAGGAACGTTACTGTTTACGTGCTCATATCTCAAGAACTACTTGTCGGAATGTGATGCAATTTAGAAGCTACATTCAACTATATATGTGTATACTGTCTGTAAAATTTCCTGTTGCTACAATTTGTAGTGTTCAAATTATAAATTGTAACGTCATACCGAGAGCCGTAGTTTTACCCCATAAATAGCGGAAAAGTAGTAAGCGAGAAACTTTTTGCCTTTCATCATTTTACTATGGTTTCCAGGAAGAAAAAGTTTAATAAAGGTTTGAAATTTTGTTTAAAGTTTGTTGCAAGTCGCCAAGTACTGTCATTCTCATACAGCGTATTTCGAAAGTCTCGCAGCATTATATGACATTTTTTGCGATTTCTATTGGTTATGACGTAATATCTTTTGAACCATGTGTCGTATATGATTCTTAACCATGCAGCAATTGTACCTCACGGCAAGGAATGTGTGTACCACATTTGGCTGAAATCTGTCCAGTGGTTTAGGAGATAATGAGCAGTACTGTCGCTAAATGCAGCAGTTTTCCGCGCATCTCATTGTTTAAGACATCATATCTATTGAACTATGTATCGTACGTGATTCTTACACTTACGGCGACCATTCTCATGGAATGAAGCTTACGTGTGCAAAATTTCATAAATAATGGAACAAAATTGCAGATTTCTATGCAACAAGTACAAATATACGGGCTCTGCTTTATATATTAGATTAAAAAATTTCAGGTGGCTTTCAATTGCGTCTTCTGGTGCCCGTAATATTGCGAGCGTGGTCTGTCGTACGCCGCCACCAGTTACTGCCTGCCAGCAGCGTCTGCGCTGACTCAGGCGTCAGGTGGAACCATAGACATACATTACTAGACTGGCAATCGTCCAACTATGACTGAAGCCTGACGCCGCCATCATACCTTACCGCACATCAAAAAGTTTCCGTACGGGACTGCTATGATCTTCTGATACGATATGACGTTGTAAGCTTTAGTAGTTGGTTTGAACGTGATTTGAATTTGAGCTAATACTTTAGCACTAATTGAATCTAACTCAAAGGCGTAAATCGTCGAATAGTTTTATAAGAACGTGTTACGTACGGTTAAGTTTTACTTAGCGTCCTGGTGGCCTCCCTGTGTTGACGTTGCCAGTCACGTGAAAACGCAAATGTTTTGATTTGAAGTTTCGTGTACGAGAGAAATACATACAAGAATCTGTTAACAAATGTTTCAAATGTTTGTATAGTATATGGGACTTAACTACGGGGTCATCAGTCCCTAAAGTTACACTCTACTTATGAACTACTTACGAACTAGGACGGCACAAATATTCATGACCAAGGGGGGATTCGAACCCCCGACCGTAGTGGCCGTGAAGACCGTGACTGGAGCGCCTTAGTCCCCTCGGCCAGCGCGGCGGGCAATCTGTTAACCATAGAGCAGAAACAGCGTTATTTATTTACTTCAATGTCTGTACGAAACACTAGTCAAGTGACTCAGGTGTGGATTTCTAAGAATAATAATATCCTGGCGAGGGCTTTCTACCGTTTTGTTGATGTTGCGAATATTATCATGCGAGGCCGCCAAGACGGTAAGTCAAATTTTACCGTTACATACAGTTAAAAGACTGTTGTTACCTGAAAAACACTCAGAAGAATAAAGATATGTCTTATCCACGACTAATAGCACTGTCATAACGGTCATACTATTAAAAGAAAAGCCCAAGTTGATCGAAACTGGTAACGGATTAACAAAAACAGGAAACATGACTCATTATTGTGTCAAAGCAGACTGTAGATTTTGTAAGAACTGTCAAATGAAGAAGAATACTTGTTATCCACGATAAACAACGCTTATGATGACCCATCTGAAGTTGAATTAAATTGATACAGATTATTAATAATAACAGCAAATCAATGCTACTCATTACTGTACGTGTCAAAGCTTACGACTGTTTTCTGTAATAACACAAACGACGGCTGACACGTTGTAGTACAGAAATATGGCGGCGAGACTTCACTGTCACCAATGATACTGTATACGGCATTGCCAGTCTAGTAATATATGTCCGTGGGTGGAACGCACCACTGCAGCGAGCGGCGGGTCCGGTGTCAGAGAACCGCAGCGAGTGACCCGCGGCCCAGGCTGTGTGTGACAGTGGCGTGACGTCAGGCGTCGGCGAGTCTCCTGCAGACGCGAAGGCGGTAGCGTGTGACGACGGCGGCGCGGAAGCTCCATATCTTATCCAAAGGGGCGCCGTGCTGTCTCGTGAGTTCCGCGCCACCTCTCGTCTTACGGCTAAGGCTCCTATAAACCCGAGATGAACTATCCGCCATTTTTTCATAAGCAGTAGGAGTTACCATGTTCCGGACTAAGCTCATGCGTTACCTCGCGTTTCATTCAAACCGCGGTGAAGTAGCAGAGCGGTCTAAAGCGTCTCGCTGCGGAGCGGCCGGCCGCGGTGGCCGAGGAGACTGAGGCGCTCCAGTCACGGTCTGCACGGCCACTACGGTCGGGGGTTCGAATCCCCCCTCGGGCATGGATATTTGTGCCGTCCTTAGTATTAGTTAGTTCATAAGTAGTTTGTAAGTTTAGGGACTGATGACCCCGTAGTTAAGTCCCATAGACTATACAAACATTTGAACATTTGCTGCGGAGCGCGCGGTTGCTCGCCGTGGAGGTTAGACACCTCCCTGGGGCATGGGTGTGTGTGTGTGTGTGTTTGTCCGTAGGTTAGCTTACCTAGGTTTAAGTATTTTGTAAGCTACGGACTGATGACCACCCAGTTTGGTCGGATAGATTTACAAACATTTGAACACTTTTTTTTGTTTCATTCAACTCGCTCACGCTCCCAAACTACTCACTGTATCAACATAAAATTTTCATCAATGTGTTCGTTAAGAACTACACTACATTTTCATTTTAGTTTTATTTATGGCAATAATTTACTAACAGCATATACTGATAGTTCACGACCGTCCACTTTCTGACGATGTTACGGAATTTTCGACATGCGAGGAACTTTTTTCTTTTGAAGTTAGGTGAACACATTAAGCGAATGAAATGTTCAAAATGCATCAAATTTTCATCCTCTCCAAACAGAAACTCTATGACAAACGTATAAATTGAGATAATGACAGTTACATGTGACGCACTGGGATCCGCCCGCCCCTCTAGGACTAACACGTCTTCCGTATTAGAGCTCATGTTGTTACTGCATAACATCCATACTTGAAGATACTGGAACTGACTTCTTTTTAAACCATTAAATTTAATAGTTGCACACTGCAAAAGTGCTGTGTCTCCATGTAATATACAATTTCAATTTTTCAGTTATATGAAAAGAATATTGTAAATATCTCAATACAGAGTGATTTATTGTGTGACGAAATGAGAACAAGTCAATTCGTTAGCTAGTGAACAGATCCTTGCTATCTGTCATTTTCAAGTATTCTCACATAAAATCCTCATTTGATTTAGTAACTTCCGTTATGTTACTGCTAGCCGCGGTGGAGTAGTCTAAAGTGGCCGGGCGCCGTGGCTCAGCGTGCCCGGTCAGAGAGTTCAACGCTCTCTGTAACAAAAAACCTGAGCCAAAACCTCATAGAACGAGAACGAACAAACCCGATCAGAGTCCGCAACGAACAGAACTATCCATAGGGAAAAAAAAAAAAAAAAAAAAAAAAAAAAAAAAAAAAAAAAGCGTCTCGCTGCGGAGCGCGCGGTTGCTTGCCGTGGAGGTTCGAGTCCTCCCTGGGGCATTGGTGTGTGTGTTCTCCTTGGGTTAGTTTACCTAGGTTTAAGTAGTTTGGTCCGATAGATTTACAAACATTTGAACATTTTTTATGTTACTGCTAGGCTGTTAAACTCAAGGAAATGTAACTCCTATTAGCTTTTCGAAACTGAGTAGTAGCTCTGAAACACAGTGGACAAGAAGCAAAGAAATAAACATTTGTGAATGACGAAGGAATACCTGCAAATCGAACAATAAATCAGTAACTTTACTGTTTTTCATTCTACAACTGTCTATTTCCTTGAATAACGTGACAATTAATGAAGTTTTGCGTAGTAACCATGTGGCAAAATACTCCCCCCTTTGCATGTTATCATTTGTCAAAATATCATTTTGATACCTCTAACCGTGTATGAGATACGCAATGATTCATTCTGGCTTTAGACCGCTCGGCTACTCCACCGCGGCGACAAGCTGGCTGGTGCTCTTTAAATACGTCACCCCGTTCTGAATTCCGCGCTGGAACCTTCCACATCGGGTCAGTGCCCTCGGGGTTGATGTCCGCGTACTGCTTCGTCATGTTTCCGAACCTCCTGGCTCGGGTCGATGCCTTCTTGGCAGTTTTGTATAAGTCGTGGTTGCAATTATTTACCGGTAAAATCCAAATTCGGGGAAGAGCAGTTTGGATTTAGGACAAATGTTGGAACATGCGAGGCTATACAACTTGTCCCAGAAAATAGCCTAAGCAAACATAAGTTACGGCGGGGGTGGAAAATTTAAATCTATAAACCATTCAATGTTATGGTTATAGTTTATGTTATCAAATCCACTTGTAACAGTTTCCTTGACACTTTCCTATTTTCCCTTTTACCTCACTCACGTTACCGCGAGCAGCGTGCTAGCTCGTCTAGTTGTAATAGACCGAACGTTGCACGGGAGTCCAATATGCGGCTGTCAGTTGATAATTGATTAACCTTAAAAGCTGTGTACGTGGTGTTTGATGTTGAACCTATCGTTTAATCAGACAACAAATTGTTCATTAACACAGTAATTTGGTTTAGTTATGGCCCTGATATTGATGTATATACTGTTAAATAAGAAACAGCGCATTAAACTGATTATGTGCGCAACGGACCTTTTAACAGAACTACTGTGACATGTAACCTGCATGAAACACACAGACTATACTCAAAAAAATTAAGTGCGAGAAAGATATTAAAAACACAAACCACACTATTTAATTTTCCACAACGAGAATTTTATGCATATCACTACATGATTATCAAAATTCAGTATCATATTCAATTAACCGCAGTGTTGCATAACAATCATTTACTACGATACTAATAAAGAAATCTGTTCAACAAGATTACCAAAATCAATACTGCACTTTAAATCCACAAATAACTAATTGTCAAATAAAGGAAATAGGTTAATATTCTACGTAAATGAAACAGGAAAGAAAGGTCAACTTTGTTACTCATTATTAATAATCACCATTGCATTACCTAAATGATACAACCTTTCCATAATTACATGAAATGCTATTACCTTAATTCCAGGGTTGGTACAAAGTTTTTCACAATAATAAGAAATACAATATATTCCAAATACAATCAAAACAACTTGCTTGCACAGCAGCCTCTGCGCTACATCGGAGCCACATGCATAACACAACTGCTCTCTAAGCGAGCTGAACCACATGTCCTACTCCCTGTCTCTCTACAATGCTATGAGATACATAATCTTTGCCAAAGATGAAACTTCACAGATTTATGTACACATATCGATACACACAATAGAAGCAATATTATATATTTTCTTGCAAGCAAGTTACTCCACACAAAACAGAATGCAAAATATTAGACATTTTCTTACAAATTCAACAATATACATTTTTTATGAACAATTAATTATTTACTGGTAGAATCCAAATTCGGGGAAGAGCAGTTTGGATTTAGTACAAATGTTGGAATATGCGATGCTGTACAACTTGTCCCAGAAAATAGCCTAAGCAAACATAAGTTTATAGCTTTTTTAAATATCGAGAAAGCTTATAATATTGATTCGAATACTAATTTTGAAAGTGTTAGTGGTAAAATAAACCGAATGAAAAGTTGTGTACAAAACCAGGCAGCAGTTGTAAAAGTCTAAGAGCATGCAAGAGACGGAATGGTTGGAAACGGAGGAAGACAAGGGTATAGCCTTTCCCAGTGTTGTTCAATCTATACATCGAGTATGTCTAGGAATGCAAGAAGAGATTTGGAGAGGGAGTTAAAGTTATATCTGTTTACAGTCTTAAACTAATATTTTATTACCTACCGTTTATACTAAATCCTAACATAACCTGTATGGAACATAACTGACCTAAGCTGAGTGCAACATTTCGTGTACTACCCTGCATTTTACTGTCACTAGTTTACAAGTACTTTTTAATTTGCTTACTGCCCTTGTGCTCCAAAATTCTTAACCTAGAAATTACCTACAACAGAAGAAAACTTAAATTACATCAATGGCAGTGTATTTTATGTCACACTACAAGAATTGTGACCTGGGAATCCACCTCAGTCACTAAAACTTTCACTTTCCTTCACTTTCAGTTCTACCTATCAAACACAATTATCGATCTAGTGGCCTCGCTTCATGAGCTCACTGTAACCACCGATCCCAGGAACAGGTGCTATACTAAGCTCACCTGTACTGTATAAAAGTCTCCCGAGGCACAGGCGCAATCCATGCCCACCTGTGCTGTAACAACAATATTCCCTTAGCAACAGGCGCTATCCCAGCCTACCTGTGCTCCACAAAATAACATTATAACCCCAGCCACAGCTGCAATCCTTGCCTACATGTGCTGTACAATAAGAGTATTCTTGATTACAGGCAATATGCGAGCTCTACCTGAGTCACAACAAATCTTTTACTACCTCCTCTCTCCTCTCGTAAACGTTAGGTTTTCCCGTTTCGTCATTTTACGCTTGTACAGCAGTTGTTGGTTGTTATACTGCTGTCATGAACATTGTTTCTCGAGGGACCTGGAGCGGTTTAACTGGTGTCGTGACGTCTCTTGACCACCTCGCGTCCGTAATGGCATCCCAGCTTTTCCGCTGCTTCGAGTATAATGCCACATGATGAAAAGATAATACAACATACGTAAACACACCGTTCCGACTTTCAGGTCTTACTGGCACTGCACCATGGCTTAATCCTACCCTAATTAACTACATAAAGCGGATTCTTAGCTTCATCTTAAAGTATTACATTACTACGATATATTTCTATGTAAAACGATTCTTTTATCGACATAACTTATCCGTAAACATCTTAGAACTATTATGTACAACATTGAATCCCTTCTACCTTTTTCCTGCAATACTTTCGAGTTCTCTACTGTTTCCTCATGCCTCAGCAAGACATTGTGGCCACTTTTGCAACAAACAGAACATACTACTGTGTGAAAATCGAGACATGCTGCTGACTAGCCACGTATGTTGCACTGGATACAAACTACGGTAGTTAACGCCTTCTCTTTCGGATACCTGTTGAAACTACTATTACATTCTCTGCATCTAACACCGTAAACTACAGGCGAGGAAAGGACAAACGACAGAATAACAGGATTCCCACAAATGTAACAAATACTTGTGCTGCTACTTACGTTTGAAAGTTTTTCCTCGAATCTTCGCCACCACTGTCTTCCACCGAACATCGAACCCGCTGTCGTTGACTTCAGGTTAGCCATCTCTCCTCTTCCACCAGCAGTTTTTCTGAAACCATTGTAGAGGTAGGCGTCGGCTGGCGGGGACATTCTTTGTTTGAAGAGAAACAGCGCCGTTGCTGTTTAACAAATGAAATTAGCTTTAGGTTAGTCGAGTGTGAATGTTCCAAAGGCCGTACAGTACGGTAGGCTCATCAAGACTCAAGAGGTGTGCGGGAGAATCGGCATTGCCGTACAGATCAGTGGTACGTTGGGTAAAAGCCTTCAACGGAGGTCCGCAAAACTAGCAGACGTGCATCGGGCAGGTCGTCCTAGCATCTCTGAAAAAAAAAAAAATGTTTGTAGAGCTTATGATTGTTACAAGCATGAGGAAATCAAAGAAAAACTTGGAATGAACACCAGCAGTTAGAGCGAATAGACTAAGATGGAGGAGTCATGTTATACGCATGGGAGAAGCAAGGTTACCTAAGACACTCATGAGCTCGGCAGCGGAGGGTAAGAGGAGTCGAGGTAGACCAAGAAGAATGTACTTAGATTCGGTGCAGAATAATTTTGAAGTAAAAGGCATAACATCAGACGAGGTATCAATGTTAGCATTGAATATGTTTCATAGAGGAATTTTTATTAGAGGTAGTAGGCTCCAGACTGAACACTGAAAGGCATAATCAGTCTCAGTAATGATGATGATGATGATGTTGAGATTACGGAACTTAACTACGTGGTCATCAGTTCCTAAACTTACAGACTGTTTATGAACTTGTTAATACTAAGGGCGGCACAAATATCCATGCCCGAGGGGGGATTCGAACCTTCGATCCTAGTCACCGTGCAGAACGTGACTGGCGCGCCGCAGACCGCTCGGCCACCGCGGCCGGCGTCTCTGAACAAGTACACAATGTTGCCTCGTTACTGGACAGTGATCGACTCCAGACGATTCGGATTAGCGCATACGACGCTGCTTCGCAGCCTGAAGGAACGGCTGGGATGGTATACGAAAAATTGCATAACGATGGTTTCCGCATGAATTGACGTAAATGCAGAAATGGATGCGTTACGACACTGCTCAGACGCACAAGGAGCGCTGTGAGTGCGAAGGAGAGGCTTTCTTACGCCGTATCGTTACACTGGAAGAGATATGGGCCACATCGTACGAGCCAAAACTGAAACGCCAATCCAACGAATGGTGTCATTATGGTTCGCCGCGAAAGTCGAAAGTGCGTTAGAGCCCCAGTATGGTGAAAGTTATGGTGATTCTCGTGTACGACTGTGATGGTATCATCCTATCGTATTACGATCCTCCACGGCAGACCGTCAATGCGCAGTATTACTGTTTGTTTTTGGAGAATCACCTGCGACCAGCTTTGCAGAAGAAGCGGCAACATTTCTGTGCAACCCAGCCATCATTTTGCATGACAATGTGCGGGCGCATACATCTGAAGCTTTGGTTGCTCTGTTCCCTCGATGGGACTGGGGAGTCCTGTACCACCCACCATACTCCTCAGACTCAAGTCCTTGTGACTTTGGTTTGATGCCGAAGATGAAGGAACCACTTCCTGGCATTCGCTTCAGAACTGTTTCTGAGATTCGACAGGCAGTAGACCGCTACATTGGCACCATCAACACAACAGGATCTGATAACGGTACACTACGCCTTCCACATCGCTGACATCAGTTTTTCCACAACGCTGGTGACTGCTTTGAAAGACAGTAACAGGTGCAAACATGTAACGCTTTTGCATCGGTTGTGAATAAATAATTGTTACTACTCAAGTTCCAACCCTGATATATTATGAGCCTCGGCTGTTACTAAGATGTATGACCTCCCTATAAAAAGGGTGTATTTTTGTGGTGAGGCAATAGGAAACATTCGTTAATTTTACATTATTTATCGTACTAGTGTCTCCACCGGATGGAATCAGTCGATTTAATTGTTGAGGTTCCTTCAGCAGGTAACAGTGCATTACGTAATAGGCAATAATACCATTAGACAGTATCATCTTGCTGAATAGGTGACGTGGAATTGTGAGTCATTATCATAAGTCGTTATTCGAAGGCTTCAGCTATTTTCTTTCACAAGCTTACAATAACTTCGCTTTTCCCAGAATGGTAGACACGTGATTGCATCGTTTGGATCGAAAGTCTAGCAAAATTTTATCAGAAAGAGAACATGGCCGAATGAACAGACAACTTTTATAACTGATCAGGTGATCACCTTGCAAGATATCCCGGAAAATAAATAAATTATGTTTAAATGAAATTTGCAACGTATCCCGAGTAGATTAAGTTAAGTGTAATGGAAATTGACCAAAACTACGTACGTGCAACACTGAACTTCTAAAAACCGAACAATGTGGTGACCACGACCACCGAGGTAAGCCTTAGAAAACATTAATATGCGACAACGGACATACATACCCGGGAGATAGGGGAAAACACAAACATTAACATTTATGGCCCTGTCTAAAGTACTCCCAAAGGGTACAATGAAACTTATTAACTTGAATAATGAAAGGGGGAAACAATCTGACAGCGACAAAATGAAAAATTGACTTACCTCGTATATAATTATAACAAAACTAGAAACAGGAAACAGCAAACAGTTCGCATCATGCAGTATTTCAGTATGAAATTATGTAGAAATGATAGTTGGGTAAAAATTAAGTTCAACAATAAACATAAATGAAGAAAATAAAAGGAAGGGGAAATTAACTACCAAAATGAGAATGTAGAAAGCGAATTGAAGATTAGAAATTATGTATTCTTGAAAAATATAAAGTAGAAAAAATATTACAGAAAACTAACATCATACATTACGATAATGGTGTGCTGCAACACATACTTAACGACTGCCTTCTCGCGCTACCTCGCGCAACTGGCCAAGTGGCAGCTGGCTAACTGGTAACAAGCTAATTGCAATTGGCTAACTCGCAACTGACTAACCCGCAACTGCCTTGCAGCTTACTCTACAATCGAACTTCCTAAGATTACTGCGCCACTTACAATATACGAGGCGCGTCCAGAAAGTAAGTTCCATTTCCATTTATCTCCGCTGCAGCGCTGCGATTGCAGTTCCGCACATGTGCTGTAGACGATGTGTATCAAGGAGAAGAACGTGCGCCATTTGGAGATCGCTGTCAGTTACGTACGCTTTGTTGTGCTTGTTTTAAATGTCGGCGTTGATTGAAAATCCCGCCGCCTGTGAAATAAGGTCGGTGGTTCGGTTTCTTAATGCGAGGAAACTGAAACCAAGTGAAATTTATCGGAAAATTTTCGTTTTTTACGGACCAAATGCGATGAGTGATTCGATGGTGAGAAGATGGGTCCGACAGTTCAATGGCGGGCGAAGTGGTGTGCACGATGAAGAACTAAGTGGGCGTCCACCTTTGGTTACAGAAGAACTGGTTCACGCGATTGATGACAAGATCCAGGAGAACCGTAGGTTTACAATTAGTGCTCTCGCTATGGACTTCCCCCAAATTTCACGATCACTGATGCATTAAATTGTTACCAAACAACTGAAATTCCTTAAACTTTACTCACGTTCGGTACCAAAGATTCTCACTGAGCAACACAAAACACATCGGATGGGTTGTGCACTTGAGTTTTTGACCCGTTATGCTGAAAACGGCGAAGAATTTCTGAGACGGATAGTCATAGGAGATGAAACGTTGGTTTCTTACGACACCCCTGAGAGTAAGCGGGGATCAATGGAATGGAGGCATACTTCATCCCCACCAAAGGTAAAGCCGAAGCAAAATCATGACACCACGGAAAATGATGTGCACAGTGTTCTGGGACTGGAAAGGCATCCTCTCATTGACTTCTTACCGCGTGGTTAAACAATCTAATCAGATGCTTATTGCAAGACACTTCGGAAATTGCACCGTGCAATTCAGAATAAGCACCGGGGACAGCTGTCAAAAGGTGTTTCTCTTCACGACAAGGCACGACCACACACTGCAAATGTAACGAAAAACCTCCTACAGGGATTTGGGTGGGACGTGTTTGACCATCCTCCGTACAACCCTGACCTCGCTCCTAGCGACTTTCATCTGTTCTTACATCTCAAGTCTTTCCTTGGCGGTTATCACTTCACCAATGACGACGAGCTGGAAGAAACTGTTTCCAACTGGTTGAAGACACAGACGGCAGATTTCTAAAAAGAAGGTATACAAAACTTAGTGCCACGCTATGACAAATGCTTGAAAAATTTCGGCAGTTATGTAGAAACGTAGTTTAAGAGTTGTAGAATTTTGTGCAATAAAAATTTCTTCGTATATCTGTAGCCAGTGTATAAAACTAAATATTACAGCAAAACAACTATGTCGGGACCATAGGGACCTTACAACCTATGATCCGATTTACAGTGTGGATGCAAACCAGGCCCAAACTTCCAGGATTCGGCTACGTTATCCGAGTACTCATTGATAATGTGTTGGGCCACTACTTCACTAGCGTGTGGATGAGTTGAGAAAGTGTGTCAAGCAAGGGTAGCGCGCGATGATCGACGAGCGATGTGTCCCCAATGGCGTTGTGGTCATCTTGACTGCCTGATATGCAAGGACCACACATTTAAGGAATTATTGTTTGTAAAGCCGCATATCCCGTTGTCCTATATCACTCCTAAGTCCTAAATAGGTTCCTTAATTTGTGAGGAAAGGTCGCAACATTCCTGGAGATGAGTGCAAAAATAAAATAAAATAAAATAAAAAAGGGGGGTGTCTGTGATCGTCATTTAATCGTTGTCTTCGTTTTATGGTAGACATCAATTATTTGAATACATTCTCACAAAGCGAAGAGGATCATTTGGTACCATGGAGAACAAAACAGATGTCTAATATATAAAGCAGTGTCCGTATGTTTGTACGTGTTGCATACAAATCTACAGTTTTGTTCCAATCTTTACAAAATTTTTGTACACGTAAACTTCAATCCATGAGGACGGTCGCCGTAAAGGTAAGAATCACATACAATATATAGTTCACGAGATATGACGTCATAAACAATGAGATGCGCGAAAAACTGCTGCATTTTGCGAAATTGCTCCTCATTTTCTCCTAAACCAAATTTGGTACACGCATTTCTTACCGTGAGGTAACAATTGCTGTATAGTTAAGAATCACATACGACACATGGTTCAAAGATATTACGTCATAACCAATAGAATCGCAAAAAATTCAATATAATGCGGCGAGACGTTCGAAATACACTGTATGAGAATGACAGTACTTAGCGACTTGCAACAAACTTTAAACATAATTTCAAAACTTTATTAAACGTTTTTTCGCTGACAACCATAGTAAAATGATGAAAAGAAAAACGTTTCTCGCTTACTACTTTTCCGCTGTTTATGGAGTAAAACTACGGCTCTCGGTATGACGTTACAATTTATAATTTGAACACTACAAATTGTAGCGACAGGAAATTTTACAGACGGTATACTCACATATAGGTGAATGTACCTACTAAATTGAATCACAATACGACACGTAGTTCATGAGATATGAGCACATAAACACTAACGTTTCGCTGTTCATGGATTAAAACTACGGCATTCGGTATGACGTTACAATTTATAATTTCTACACTACAAATTGTAGCCGCAGGAAATTTTACAAACAGTATACACGCATACAGTTGAGTGTGCCTTCCAAATTATGTCACAGTACGATACGTAGTTCATGAGATATGAGCACATGAACTGTAACGTTCATGGAAAACCGGCCCATCACGCACGAAATTTTAATTTATTACTTCGTTACTACTAATTGTATTCCCAAGAGACTATACAGACGTACAGCTCTTTTATAAATTAATATAAACCTGAAAAATGGCAGGAATAGATAAATAAATACCCGGACAACGCCGGGTTTTCAGCTAGTTTTCAAATAAAAATCAAACCTTGTCCCAAACCGGGTTCGAAACTGTGACCTTTACCTTTTGTAGGCAAGTACTCTACCTACTGAGTTAACTTGGCATGAAACACTCCCCGTGCTCAGGGCTTTACTTCCGAGAGTACACCGCCTCCAACTTTCTTGACTTCACAGAAGTTGTTCTGCGAAACTTGCAGGTGTAGCACTCCTGGAAGAAATGATATGGTGGAGCCATGTATTAGACACAGTCTAAGACATGTTACCAGAATGGTATGTCTGCAGATGTGTGCGCGATGATATGAAACTTCTATCAAGTTTGGAAAGTAAGAGTCCAGGGGTTGGCGGAAATAAACCTCGGAGAACGTGCCGTGATGCGTGTCGGCATATTTTGATAAAGCGCTTGACCGCGAAAGACAGAGGTCCGAGTTTCGAATCCCGGTTCGGCATACAGTTTTAATCTGCCAAGAATTTTCGTATCAGCGCACACTCTGCTGCAGAGTAAAAATATATTCTAAAAATTAATCATATGGGAAGACTGAAATGAGACTAACAGGAAATGCCGACTAGTTAAACATGAGTGCTAGAGGAAAAATGTAAATCCACTGAAGACTGTATAACTAGGGGAAAGCTAAATAGCGCCTACAGGAAACTAAAGGAGTTGTTTGGAGACAAGAAAAGTAGCTGCAGGAATAGAAAATGCTCATGTGGACAACAGTACTTAGCAACGAGGGGGAATCTGAAAGGCAGAGGGAACATATATAGGGACAATGCAAGGAAAATGAAGGCAATATTGAAAAAAATGGAAGAGAAAGTAGATGATATAGAAGATACGATACTGTGAGAATTTGACAGAGCACTGAAAGATTTGACACTAAACAAGGCCCCCTGGAGTAGGTGATGTTTCCTCTGAACTGCTGACATCGTTTGGAGAGACAATCATGAAGATGTGTGAGACAGGAAATACCCTCAGACTTCAAGAAGAATATTATTCTAATCCATAGAAGTGCAGACAAGTGTGAAAATTACAGAAAGAACTATCAGTTTTGTATAAGTCCTGGTTGCAATTATTTACTGGTAGAATCCAATCTCGGGAAAGAGCAGTTTGCATTTAGGACAAATGTTGGAACATGCAATACAACTCGTCCCAGAAAATAGCCTAAGCAAACATAAGTTAATAGCTTTATTTAGATATAGAAAAAGTTTATAATACTGACTGGAATACTAATTTTGAAAGTAGTAGTGGTAAAATAAACGGAATAAAAAGTTTTGTACAAAACCAGACAGCAGTTGTAAGAGTCTAAGAGCATGCAAGGGATGCAGTGGTTGGAAACGGAAGAAGACAGGGGTGTAGCCTTTTCCCAGTGTTGTTCAATCTATGCATTGAGCAATCTGTCTAGGAATGCAAGGAGACATTTGGAGAGGTAGTTAAAGTTCAGAGACAAGAAATAAAAACTTTGCGTTTTGCCGATGACATTTTAATTCTTTCAGATGCTACAGAGGACCTGGTAGAGCAACGAAATGGACAGTGTCTTGAAACGAGGTGCCGTAAGATGAACATTATTAATAGCAAAACAATGGTAATGGAGTTAAGTGTAAGAAAACTAGGCGACGCCTTAGGAACTGGAATAGCTAACTTCTAAAGGCCAAAGTAAATAAGGTGTAGAATGCAGACTCGGGAAGAAAAGCATTTCTGAAGAATCGAAATTTGCTGACATCCAAAATTAAATGTTAAGAAGTCCTTTCTGAATACATTTGCCTGGCTTGTAGCATTGTACAGGATTGAAACGTGGACCATAAGTCGTAGCATTGTACAGCATTGAAACGTGGACCACGAGTTCAGACAAACACGATAGAAATGTGATGCTACAAGTGAATGTTGAATATTAGTTGGGTAGATCGCGTAACTAATGAGGTGCTGAATAGAAATGGGCAAAAAAATATGACATATCTTAACCAGGATAACAACGAAACGTTAATTTAGCATTGGAGACGAATCTGCGGGGAGCATTTTCCTGTTGTACGACTTGTATCCAGTTATGGGGTGGCATAACGAACTTTCCTCTTGTTTTCTATTAATTAGTAATCGTTGTCTCACTCCATGTGTGTGTATGCCCTGCCAAAAAGAATTTTTCATCAACCGTTTCCAAATTGAACGCATTTTTCACGACAAATGCATGTAGCAACAAAGTAGCTAACTAGTTCTTTTGCACCCACATGTATCCGAACACACTGACATTTCACATGAGCCGGACGGCTAAGCAGTTATTGGATACACAAGATACAACTATCTGCTTCTGATTCCGGTGTACTCTACTTCACACGTAGCATTATGTGTGAGAATCGGTGCAGGCATGTACAGTAAGAATATTCCCACGGGGACCGATTGTGAACTGCAATGGAACAATCAATTTTTGGAATGGGAAAAATACTGCTGTATGTCGAAAGTAAGTCACTTTGCTACTTGTCCTGTCTATTGTAGAAATATTCACATCTTAAAGTTTTAGCTCTTCCTCTAGTTTCTGTTTTCCAGTTTGCGTCAGATATACTTACTTTCTGAATCACTTATTTCCGAACAGTTTTTGGATATTGCAACCATTCTTCGAGCTCGTTCACTACACTTAAACACTTTCGTTGGTAATGTTTTCCCCAAGCAAGCTGTATAATGATGAAAAACATGGTGTTAAAAGCCGGGAAGGCCAAAAAGAAGCGTAATGTAAGGAATAAACTAATGTCACGCGTTCGCTTTCTTACAATGGTCCACCAGCATTTGGTGATAGCAATAGCGTTCACATTGCAATCTATAAAAAAAATTAAAATGGGTAATAAATCTGGGAAAATAATATTAAAACCAAACAACTCCACCCCTTAGAGTATTATTAAATACAGCGTTTAAAGGTGTAAATCACGGAAGGTATTTGTGCAGAAGGGTACAAGTCCTTTTCCATAACAGACCTTGGGTGAGCTCCAGCAATTACTCTGATTACACGCTTTTGTGCAATAAATACTTTACTCGATGATGAATTACCCCAAAGTACAGAGCCATACGAAAGCGGTGGATGGAAACAGGTCTAATAAGCTGATTTACTGAGATGCGTATCACCAAAATTTGCAATAACCTTAATAGCGGAAGTAGCTGAATTCTGACGTTTTCAGCATATAATCAATGTTTGAATGTGTGTGCGTATGTTTGTGTGGAGGGGGGGGGGGTTCAGATCCAATCTCATCAATGCACGCACACGCCTAAAAAATTTCAATATTGTAGCGCAGCTAATAGCTCGCGGGAAAAGGAGCACCAAAATCTTTTTTCGATCAGATTACTCTTATGATGAACACATCTCCCTATGTAGGTGGGTACTAACAATAAAAGAAAGTTTGTGAAAAATTTCGTGAATACATCACGCCGCAACAATAAAGCCTTTCTTTTAATGATTTCCGACACAACTTGTGCATCATTTTCGTGACACTCCCCTCCCTATATATCTACAGTACAAAACGAGCTGTCCTTCTCTGAATTTTCTCTAAATCGCCCGTCAGTCCCACATGGTGTGGGACCTACAATGCGCAGTAATACTCCAAAATAGGACGCACAAGTGTGGTGTAGGCAGTTTCTTTAGTAGAACTGTTGCATCTTCTAAGTATTCCGCCAACGAAACTTAGCCTTTGGTTCGTCTTCTCTGCAATATTTTCTGTGTGCTCTTTCCAATTCAAGCTGCGTTTTGCTTGGATCACGACATCATTGTTACGAATTTTGTTATTGATGAATGTTGCTAGTTATGTGGGCCTACAGGGCATCCTGTTCTAGCACTGAAGATGGCTGCTCAGTGACCTATTTCGATTTGCAGAAATAAAAACATTTCATGCGACCAAAACTGTTTTCTGAATTCCTCTATTCTTCATGATTTTTTAAGTGTTACTACTATGTATTTAGTAGGTTAGGATGATTTATCGTGTAACTGAAGTTTAACGGATGTCTTTTAGTAGTCATATGGATGACCTCATTATGGTCAGTTGCGAAATTTTGTACCCTGCAGATAACTAAATCATTTTGCAGCTGCTTTTGATCTTATAGTGACTTCACTAAACGATAATTGACAGCATCATCCGCAACAGTCTAAGAGTTACTCAGATTCTCTCCTAAATCTTTTATAAAAATAAGAAACAGTAGGGACCCTATAACACTTCCTTGTGGAACGCCAGATATCATTCCTGTTCTACTTTATTACTTACCGTCAATTACAACGTACTGTGTCCTTTCTGACAAGAAATCACGAATCCAATCGCACAACTGTGGCGATATCCCATAAGCAAAGAATTTGATTAGAAGACGTTTGTGAAATATTGTCAAAAGCCTTCCAGAAATCTAGAAATACGGTATATATTTGACATCTCTTGTCGATAGCACTCATCACATGTGACTAAAGAGCTAGCTGAGTTTCACAAAAACTATACTTTTTGCATCTGGCTATGGGACAATAGATCGTTCTCTTCGAGGTAGTAAACAATATTTCAGAAAAGTATGTGTTCTAAAATCCTCCTGCAAACCGACGTCAGTCATATAGGCCTGTAATTTTGCGGATCACTCCTATTGCCTTTCATGAATATTGGAGTGACCTGTGAAACTTTCCAGTCTTCGGGTATGGGTCATTCAATGAGCGAGCAGTTCTACGTGATGAGTAAGGGGCTATTGCATCAGCACACTCCGAAAGGAACCTAATTGGTATACATTCAGGACCGCATGCTGGCTGCTGGCAGCTATTCTTGATGCGAATTATGGAGTATTTGCCTTGTCTTCTCTAGTGAAGCAATTTCGGAAAACTGTTTTAAGCAATTCTGCTTTAGCGGAACTCATCAGTAGCACCACCAAACTGTTGCAAGCATCTAGTGACTGGTTCTGTATGTAGTTTTCAGAAAAGTACACCGAAAACCAAGCACTACTTTGGAGTAACAGTTTTTTTTTATTATTATAGGAAATTTATTGCATACAGTAGCAGCTTTTCGGTACACTATTTTTAAGATCTCTAGCAAAAATTTCCACTGAAAACTATTCTTTATTTTCGTATGTATTTATTTCCAACGATAATGAAACCTTCACTCTGCAGCGGTGTGTGCGCTGATATGAAACTTCCCGCAGATTAAAATTGTGTGCCAGGACCGGGACTCGAACCTCGGAACTTTCCCATTCGCTGGCAAGCGCTCTACCACTGCGCTACCCCGACACACGGTCCGTCCTCACAACTTCAATTCTGGCAGTTCCTCGCCTCCTATTTTCCGAACTTCACAGACGTTCTCCTGTGAACTTCTGGCCGGTGATTTCACACATTGGATAACTAGTAATGTAGGCTCAAGACAACGATTTCTGTGAGCTCGTACTGAGACAAACGGGTTTTAAGTCATGTGATGGTGCCTTGTTATTTATGTTAGGCTACACTGTAGTATACAGTAGAGCCACGTTTATCACACCTGAACTGCCCTTGTCTTGCTCGGATAAGGATGGTCGGATGAATCGGAAAACGACAAATACGACCTTTAAATACAGAAGTTTTCTTTTTTTCAGTTCATACGTTGAGAAAATTGAACAAGAAATAGAGGACACTATAAATGTGGGAACCAAAATGCATGATAGCTTATAAGTATTTATGTTTTGCCATGCAGTTCTCAGAAAAATGAAGAGTACCGTTATATAAGGCTGCATAAACGAACGGATACCTCTGTAACGACTACACAACGTGACAGCTACATCACGGTATTCAGTAAAATAGGTGGGTATGACATGGAGGTCCAAAAACTGCCCAAATAAGGAATAAGGAAGGTACAAGTGAAGGAAACCGAGATACCCAATCCTCTGAAAATAATCTTTTATAATCTGATGTTCTTGGCCAGGAGTGCAACTGCATAGAGTTTAATTTTGGGACATTTGAATGCCTCTAAGCCAACAGTCACTATTAGTATTAAACAAACAATGTCGACTGTCGCCATTTTGAATCGTATGTTTTCATCGAATAATATAATTAATCAAACTTATTCAAATTTATATACAATACAGTAAACGTATTCTGTAATCTTATCTTTACCGATTTTTGGCTTTTGCCCGTTTACCAATAGTAAACAAAAGTAATCTTTTAAATTAATGTACCTGAGAAACTCATAATTGAAGACGGGATACCACCCATCGGCTTTTGCCCACGATGTCATTGGCGGCGACGTACTAAAAGGAAAAATAAATGCGGAAAGCAACATTCCGAAACAATTCTGAAAAAGTGAAACTTTCAATTACGCACAAACGTTCTGCAAAGAAGTTTCCATTACAAATATTTTATGTTTCAAATGATTTTTTATATGGGTGAACGTAAATTTAACAGTTTGTATTGTAAATAATAACGTCATATTCAGATTACCTGACATAGTCGGGTATGGAGGCGATCTAATCTTTTATAGTTTTCAGAATGACAAGCCAAGATCGCACACTAACAATTTATTAAATGACGACTGGTTTCGGTGCACTGTGTCACCATAATCTGGTCACATATATGTTATAATCTGTTCATCTTGTTAAAAGATTGTGTATAAAATAACAAGTGCAACATTGCACTTAGTCGCTGTATAAAACAATACATAAGTTAAGAACATGACAGCTTACAAGTATTTTTATGTAGTGACTAAGTGCAACGTTGCACGTTTCATAAACGGTTGCATTTACCTGATCACGAAAATCGGTTCAGAAAGTGGGAAACCGCTTTACGAAATCCGGTATTGGGAACTCAGTTAAGCGGAGTGTGTGATAACCACCATAATGCCGTTATTACGAGTAGCTTTTCAGAAAAAAGTGTTCGAATGTTTGTTAAGCTTATGGGACTTAACTAC
Source organism: Locusta migratoria (assembly GCA_026315105.1). Taxonomy (NCBI): domain Eukaryota; kingdom Metazoa; phylum Arthropoda; class Insecta; order Orthoptera; family Acrididae; genus Locusta; species Locusta migratoria. The sequence goes on along the minus strand of CM048744.1, from coordinate 270,538,417 downwards.
GGGGTCATCAGTCCCTAAACTTACAAACTACTTATCAACTACCTTATTCTAACGACGGCACAAATATCCATGCCCGGGATTCGAACACCCGACCGTAGTGGCCGTGCAGGCCGTGACTGGAGCGCCTCAGTCCCCGCGGGCTTTTCAGAATATCAATATTCTGACTAGAGAATTTCTCCCAGAAAATGGGACCGAAAAGGTAGTCGGTCACTGCGGATGTACCAAACAGAGTCAACAGACGGCGAAAAATGGAACAAAGAAATGTAAGCATGATACAGAAAAAATTAACATTACGTTAAAACACGTGAAGTTATGCGCACAGTTAAAAAATGTAGATCAAGTCGATTAATTCGGCGTAAATAACAATATACATAGAAACCAATTGCTGTCGGTTTAACTCACTAAAAATCAGAAATGGCTTAATCGATATGAATTTTTTTATCCGACTTCAAAACAGCGGGGAGGGGGACAAAGTAACAGCTGAAAATCTGAAATTAGTAATTTTGTATAGTCATCGCCACTTCAGATTAGAATATAAGATTCATATTTTACGCGCTGCCATACCTTTCATATAGAAAAAATTGTGCACCTTATCTTGTGAACTAGAAGATCGTCACTGTCTACATAATAATTCCAGAGCTGCATGGCGTAGGATACTTCACAACAGACCAACACCAATGTGCATGTACAGCTTTATCCCGATATAGAAGAAATTGCGCCCACTTGCTTTTCAAATCAAGAGAAAGATCACTATCTTATGAGGACAAGTAGATTTCGTTCGCTGCATGTCAACAGAAGGTACCTTCTCCAGACTTCCAGATCGTTTGCCCGATCACCGTGAAGTTTGGCAGATGTATATAATTTTTCATATACAGGGGAGGGAGAAGATGAACAGAGAGGGAACATTAGGAAATTGATAGTGAGGAAGACAAAGACAGAGGCGGGGGAATCGATGGGTGGATAATGGAAGAGGAGTAAGAGGAACAGGAGGATGATGGTGGAGACGTCACAGGAGGATGAGTTCGATGGAGTGGGAGGAAAACATGGGCAAAGAGGATGGAGAAGGAGATGGACAGGGAGAGAGAAAGAGCAGGAGCACTTGGAATAACAGAATATCGGAATTAACAAATACCCGAGCAACGCTGTTCTGCTGGTGATCACTTCCGTATACAGTTTATCATTATCTACACTACATCTACATCTAAGTGGGATACTCTGCAAATCACATTTAAGTGTCTGGCAGAGGGTTCATCGAATCACCATTATACTACTTATCTCCCATACCATTCTCGAATAGCGCGCGGGAAGAAAGAACACCTGAATCTCTCCGCTCGAGCTCTGATTTCTCGTATTTTATTCTGATGATCATTTCTACCTATGTAAAAGGCAGTCAACAATATATTTTCGCATTCGGAGGAGAATGTTGACGATTGGAGTTTCGTAAGTAGCCCACGCCGCAGCGATAAGCGCCGTTGTTGTAATGATTCCCATCCCAGAACCTGTATCATTTCCGTAACGCTGTCTCCCCTGTATCGTGACAATACGAAACGAGCTGCCCTTCTTTGGACTCTTTCGATGTCCTCCGTCAAACCCACCTGATAAGGATCCCACACTGGTCTGCAATACTCAAAAAATGGGACGCCCAAGCGTAGTGTATACCATTTCTTTTGTAGTTCTGTCGCATCTTTTAAGGGTTCTGCAATAAAACGCAGTTTCTGGTTCGCCTTTCCCACGACATTATCTACGTGTTCTTTCCAATTTAAGTCTGAAGTAATAGTAATTCCTAGGTATTTTGTGGAGTTTAAGGCCTTCACTTTTGATTGATTTATCATGTAAACAAAGTTTAACGGAGTTCTTTTCGTACTCATGTGGACGACTTCACACTACTCATTATTTAGAGTCAATTGCCAATTTTTACACCATACTGATATATTATTCAGATCGTTCTGCAGTTGGTTTTGATCTTCAAATTATTTTACTAGACGGTAAATGACGGCGTCATCTGCAAACAACCTAAGAGAGCTACTTAGATTTTCCCCTAAATCGTTTATGTAAATAAGGAACAACAGAGGACCAATAACACTACCCTGTGGAACGCCCGATATGACCTATGTTTCAGTCGATGCCTTACCATCGATTACTACGAACTGCGTCCTCTCTGACAGCAAATCCCCTATCCAATCGCAAATTTGTGGCGCAATTTGATTAAAAGCCGTTACGTTGATTATGTTTATAACTGTGTAATTGTTACAATGTTTGGTCTTTTTTCATAGTTTATATAAGCAATTCGAAAAGATTCCGTTTTTCTTGCGACCCACCACTACCGCCACTACCTTTCACCCCAAAACTAATTCTTTACCATCTCTTCAAATTCCCATTTCTCGTCACTCACATAGAATACTCTATTGCAATTTACACATTCAGCAGTACTATTGTCTCTCCCTTAAATTACAATCCTTGTAAAGTTCCGCGCCTATCCCTTTCTGGGGATGCGGTTCCGTTTGAAAGCACCTACAATTTTCTCATTTCTTGGCATGCAATGCCTATGCACGCCCTGCAGAACTCATTTGGTGCTGCTCTCTGGTGGCTGTCACTTGAACCGCTTAGAAACCTTGAAATTAAGGACCGACCGAATATTCGGTTTCTGTTAGGATCAGTTTCGGCCAAATATTGGTTTTGGCTGCAATTTCGGTTTCAGCCAGAAATCTGCCGAATCTTTGGCTTGGCCGAAATTACCTTTCTTGAACTTACTGATGAAGTCCTGTCGCGTTCTGGTTGGATTCATTCAACAGTAACACTGTACCTCAGTTTAACTGCTGGAAGTCTCTCATATCGCGTAATAATTGTGGGTATGTTTTCGTTAAGCACAATACTGCGCAATCGTATCTAATAGTGATATTCTTATACTATGTTAGTAACAATTTAACTTACTCAATATTGTACGTAATAGAACGGTTTTTCATATTGTTATGCTGTACAGTTTTATTAATGAGTTTCCTTGAAAGCGAGGACCTTTTTTAATAATCAATATGGGTTTAGAAAACATTGATCATAAGGTATACACCTTTTCCTGTTCAGTTTGCGGAAATTTATACTGACAACAATCATAATGTTAGTCGGAACTGTGACTATATTTCGAAATACTTCCTGCTGCACAGACTGAAGCTGCTATGTACGAGGGTAAGTCAATTATTATCCGCAATTTAATTATATTTTTGTTTATGTTGGCAGTACTGTCGTTTTACGTTGGTGACGCAGGCTTTGTTTATTTGTTGTTATATCTTTGCAAATTTCAAGCTGCTACGTTAGTTTCGTTGTCGCTGCCGTGCTGTTAATAATGGCTGCTCCGCTATTTGCACCAAAGAAGAGCAACGTTCAGTGATACGTTTTTTTGGGCGGAAGGTGTATCAGGGGCCGAAATTCATAGAAGACTTTCATTACAGTACGGGAGCAGTGTTTTGCCATAACGAAGTGTGTACGAGTGGATTGAAAAATTCCGAAATGGTCGCACGAGTGTTAAGCACGATGAAAGAGCCGGACGACCATTTACCGCCACAAATGAAGAAACCATTGAGCGATCACCTGAAATGATTCTCTTAGACAGACGATTAACTATTGATGAAGTGGATCATCGTCTTCAAATTAGTCATGGTTCTGCCTACGAAATTATTCACAAAAGACTTGGGTTTCGTAAAGTTTGTGCAAGATGGGTCCCAAAACAACTCACACAGTTGCATAAGCAAACGCGCCTAGACATCTGCAAAACACATTTGAATCGCTATGTTAACGAAGGGGACAACTTTTTAGACAGAATCATTACTGGTGACGAAACATGGATCCATCATTACGAGCCGGAGAGTAAACGGCAGAGTATGGAATGAAAACATCCAAATTCGCCGTGCAAGAAAAAGTTCAAGACCCAACCGTCCGCAGGAAAACTGATGCTTACGGTTTTTTGGGATGCACGAGATCCTGTACTGGAACATTATGGTGAAATGGGCACAACAATAAACAGTGTACGTTACAGTGAGATGCTTACTGACAGGCTAAAGCCTGTAATTCGAAGCAAACGCCGAGGATTGCTGTCAGAAGGTGTTGTGTTGTTGCACGACAATGCCCGTCTGCATACTGCTGTCCACACTGCTGAAACGCTCCAGAAACTCAAATTCGAAGTACTAGATCATCCTCCATATAGTCCCGACCTTGCCCCTTCTGACTATCACTTGTTTGGTCCACTCAAACAGGTATTAAGGAGACGTCGATTTGACTCGGACGAAGCAGTGAAGGAAGCGGTGCATTCCTGGCTCGCAGCTCAACCGAAAATCTTTTATGAGGGCATAAGGAAGCTTGTAGAGCGATAGGCGAAGTGCATTGAAAAGCAAGGAGACTATGTCGAAAAATGATGTTCTTGAAGTTTCGTATTTTATTACAATAAAATTTTATAAATACTTTGCGGATAATAATTGACTTACCCTCATATTAAGGAATGCGAAAATCGAGATATGTAAAATTGTTAGTCGATTGCAAAAAGCGGAAGTTAAGATGGCAGCATAAAGCCAACGCTCTCAAGAACAAAATCGTAGAGGCTACTTACGGAAGCAAACAATGATTACTTTCTGCGTATTTTGTATTTTGCTAGTCATTTCGTAGTATCTATTTGGCATGTCTGTCGCATACCTAAAGACTATCGTCCTACAAGAAGATATTCACGACTCTGGAAGTGTGGTAGCTATACAGTAGTCTCGTTAGTTCGAGGTGAGCGGGATATGGATCACATCGAACTATCGAAATTTACCTGTGAAAGAGAAGAAAATTAACATTTAAAAGAATACATATGTAAAAAATAAGAGCTTTTTAAGACAAAGTTTTTTTTAAATAGTCATTTACATTGGCAGAGTAAAAGTTTTAAAGTATTTTCACTATTTAGTGGTAGGGTTCCTCTTTCTATGAAGATAGAATGTACCGGTAGTTGTTGTTTTGTTTTATGACGCTCGTATATAATGCAGAAGTTGGAACATTATGGAATACGGGGAGTAGCTCACAACTGGTTCACCTCTTACTTTAATAATAGACAACAGAAGCTAATTCTCAACAGTGTAGAAAATGGTTATGACGTACAATTCCAAGGGGGCAAAATTAAGTGTGGGGTGCCCCAGGGGTCTGTTTTGGGGCCATTGCTGTTTCCTATTTATATAAATGATATGCCTTCGAGTATAACAGGAGACTATAAAATATTTTTGTTTGCTGATGATACCAGCTTGGTAGTGAAGGATGACACAGTATCAAATAATGCAGTTCAAGATATAAGTTCATGGTTTATAGAAAACAAGTTGATGTTAAATCATAGTAAAACTCAGTTTTTATAATTTCTAACACAAAATTTTACGAAAGTTGACATTTTGATTACACATAATGGGTATATGATAAGTGAGACTGAACTGTTCAAATTTCTAGGTGTTCATATAGACAGTAAGCTGTCATGGAAAGCCCATGTTCAGGATCTTGTTCCAAAACTAAATTCTGCTATATTTACCATTAGAACAATATCTGAAATAAGTGATTCTTCAACGCGAAAAGTAGTCTATTACGCTTACTTTCACTCACTTATGACGTGCGGCATTGTTTTTTGGGGTAACTCGCCTGATGCAAAAAGGATATTTCTGGCTCAAAAACGGGCGGTTCGAGCAATATCTGGTGTAAGTTCACGAACGTCTTGTCGACCTGTTTTGACTCTGGCGTCACAATACGTTTTTTCTTTAATGTCGTTTGTTGTTAATAATATCAGCTTATTCCTACGAGTTAGTAGCTTTCACTCGGTGAATACTAAACAGAAGTAGAATCTACATTGCATCACACCACCTTGACACTTGTGCAGAAAGGTGTACAGTATTCTGCGGCATCCATTTTCAATAAGCTGCCACAAGAACTAAAGAATCTTAGCACTAATCCACACGCTTTCAAATTTAAATTGAAGAGTTACCTTATGGCTCACTCCTTTTATTCTGTCGATAAACTCCTAGAAAAGTTAAACAATTAAGCTAATTCATTTTTTTCTTTGTTGATTCTTTTCACTTTGTCTTAAGATTGTCGTGTGCAAAGGACTACTTAAAAAATTTTTATTACCATTCTTGTTTAACACTTAATGTATTGACTTGTTCCATGACCATGGAGTCTTACTCCTCAATTGGGTCCTATGTAACAGGAAAAAAAACAATAAATAAATAAATACTCGTAATTCCAGGACTCGAAAAATCGAGATTCCACTGTATCGAGTTCAGTTTACTTATTGTCTAACTTCATTCAATGTTTCTTTTTTTAGGTAGAAAATGTCATAACAAGGAGAAAAGAATCCAATTTGGAAGTACTTTAATAAGAGTACCGTCGATTTGTCTACATCTGTAGGCCTCCTACGACATATTCTACTGACTCCCGGTTAGGCTTACACTCAGTCAAGTAAGCTTAGTACAGGGATGGGATGTTAAAAAAATGTTGTAATGATACTCTGTTATATTCGTTTCCCATGGATATTTAAAAGGGTTTTTATTTATTTATGTATTTTTTTTTTTTACTTTTATTGTAAAAACACTTTATAAAAAAATCTGTACTGATAGGAAGGGATGTGATATCTTACTACTTTCTGTAAAAATATTTGTTGCTATGTTTCAAGTTCAAAGCTAGCTCAGTGAGGTGAAATTTTAGTTAAAGGCCCGCAGATGGTATGAGTATCATTATAACACAGCTCCACATAATTCGTGATCAAATGATTTTCAGTTTTATTTTGAAGTTAGTATTTAACAAAGTTACATGGAACCTATCACCCTGCATTTATTCCGATTTCGAAAATACTGGAATATGATTAATGTAAAATTCTAGCCTTATACACGGCTTGAATATCTTTACAGCATCATTGAATGTAGTGACAATTCCCTGATAAGTTAACTGATTTTTACGAAAAATATTCTTAAATAGTTCCAATATCACTGATATCTTATTCATGAATGGAACATTATTAAATACCACTTCCCCCTTTATTTTTAGAAAATCTTTCACTTGGAAAACACTGTCCTTACTTAGCCACACGTTTCAGTCACAATTTTAGTTTCTCACTTACGAACCTTGAGATTGCCACTGAAGTCGAGGAAGGCTGAAAAATAAATTATATTAAAGTCATTTTCTATCTTATACCTCCCTGCCCTGGTTTCTAATAATTATTACATTTAATTTTGCCCCGTAATCTTTGCGGCGTTTGGCAATCTCGATCGTTGACCATTGGCTGTATCCGCTGGTAACATTTTAGCTGAAACTTCTCACACACACTTTTAAAGGTGATAATTGGGTGATTTAAGTCCTAATGATGTAAATGCAAGTTTAAAATATATCGTTATATTTTGTATCACTTTTAAAATAATTCAGATTACATACCTTTTTAACATCGTTGGTACCATTACCCTACATTAAAGAAACAATCTAACAGCGCTTTTACTATCGCAAGCACACGACAAAGGACAAGCACAAGACAAGACAAGCCCGATTCTTTTTCATACATCTCATTATATAGTAAATTCCCGTGCATTGCAGCGGTTGTTAAAGAGAGGCCTTTGTATATCACGGTTTTTTAGGGTTTCGGACGTAGGTCAGCAAATAAAGAATCCTTGCTGGATCGCTTTGTCAATAAACTCAGTTTTCCTAGCCAAGATGTCAAATTTAAGTAGCAGTCATTTGTCACAATATCGCGTGGTAATTCCATATGTTGAGAAGATGCCCAGAACACAATGCTGACTCCATAGATATTTCTACTCCATGTACAATTTAGTGATGCACGTCTTTTCTTTCCTTGACATTGCAAATCATATGGGATTCAGCTAGGAAGAAAATATTTTTGTTGTATCCTACCTGTATTAAATTTTACTTGCAGTGGCAGCGGTTTAGTTTACTATCGTTGCAACGAACTATTTGCTTTAGGGGATGATTAATTTACTGAATAGAACAGCGTAAATTATTTATTTAATCGTGAACATAAAGAATTATTCATCTCATTCTACATGAATGATTTTTGAAAGAGCATTTAACATCCGTTGCCAACATCGGCACACTTCGCCGATGCCGTAAGTAAAATTGTACCCCTTGTTGTAGTGCATTACACCACAGTTACGAGAATGAAAAAACGAAGCATTGGGATATATTAGTTATTTGGTGTGCTATGTAACTAACATATCCTCAATTTGTCCTTTTCTGTACTATGGCGACAAACACAGATGTTACTCACCTAACTGAATGGTATTAATCTGTTAGTAACGCGATACTGTCCGCTAACTGTAACCTATGACTTACGAACTTTCCGTCACAGACATACATTATCGTATGTCTACAGTCTGTGAATTGCAGTGAGCTCAAAGATAATATGAAGATGGTAGCCTACTATGTATTATGAAACCGTGACGCTCGACGTATGTTTGTCTCTCTAACCCAGTTGTCAGTATTTTGATCCTATGCACTACATTTCTCTTTTCAGTGTTTATATTAACATCATTGGTGTATTGCCAGTGTAGACAATGCTCAGTTAATGTATGCCTGTGTTTCCCAGTGTTTTATCTTTGAGTCTTTTTATCCTTGAGCATCTGTTGATCGTCGTATTACTCCCATTTTACGGATTTTTGTTCGCTACATTCACCCACCGCCACACACCGCGACCAAAACACTATAGTGCACACCGCGAACCTAAAGGCTACTCTCATGCATAACCGCCGTTGGTCTGCAGTGAATAATTTTGGCTACCAAGTGAAATATACGAACACACGTCACACGATCCATTTTTATATATGTATATTGATTTACAAAGACCACAATAATTAACAACAGTAAAAAATAGGAAGGACATTATAATGTGGAAAAACTAGTGATTTGTGGTGTAACGTAAAAATATAGAAATTTTCACTTAATTACGCAAGTTTCGGTTACGGCTTCTGTTTCTGTCGAAACTAGAAGAGAAGCCGAATATTCGGTTATGGTTTCGGTTTCGGTCACAAATCATGCTTCGGTTGGACTCTACTTGAAATATTAGCCAGTAGTCTGAGGAGCCATTTTTGTACGCTGCACGCGACCTTCACTACGTCCGTATTTGGTAACATTTATGCACTTGATAAATTCATAATACTGTCCTGTTTCCGTTAGTACAAAATTGATGGTAAAAGTAGCTAACTTTCTTTCCGGTTCTCAGCACATAGTCTCGAAGGCTGAAATGAGGAAATTCTGGAGTATCTTTCTACGGAAACTCCCTCTGATCCCGATTCATAGTGACAGTAACAGCGACAGTGATGTGCTAACAGAAGACAGTGATATGGATTTGCGAGTGAATCTAAAATTATTTCGGAATGTGACAATGACAGTGATGACAGTTTCAGTACTAACAATTGTTTGCCACTGTCAGCTTTTGCGAACTTTTCATGGAGGAAAGATGAAAGTCCAATGCCAATTTTTCAGAGAAAATGGGTGTAAGAGGAGAGCTTAGAAATGACAGTGAAGGTATACAACTTGTAGTGTTTCTCTCTCTGTTTGGTGACAGTATGTTAGAACACAGAGTTTTACAGTCTAGCCTGTACGCTAAGCAGAAAGAATGCAATTTCAGACTTCTTTTGAAAGCAGAAGTAATTTTTGGCTACAAACATTCTAATGAGCATCAAGATACCCTGTCCTTACCGTGATTGCTGGTCTTCCCATAAGGAACTAATGAGTAAATTTCTTCATTAATGTCAATCTAAACATCTTCATGCGTCTAACATCATGAAGGCTGATATAAATCTCATTATTTAAAAATACTGCCCTTTTAGTACTCCATTCACACAAACATGTAGTTCTCTGTAATCATTAGTTTTACAATTTACCCATTATGATTTCGTCATTAACAAAGCGTTGATTACACTGTCTTTTCTAACGAGAAACTATCACATAAATATGGAAAATGTATCAATGTCACCACGCTTGCCAATAAGCTGAAGCAGGTTTAGACTAGCACTTTTATAATAAGGTGATATGTGACGGATGTGTTACAGATGCTATATGCAGTTAATTATAAGGAGAAGTACAATAAATGTTTTAATAACATTACACAACTATGCCAATTTTAGGTCATCCAATAACACTTTTTGTGTGTTATTCACAGATTCTTCATAATATGAAGTAATCTATAAAATATCAAAGCTTGTGCAAGTATTAACACTCGAAATGCGTAGGGACGACTTGTTTGGTTGGTTCGTATTTCAGCTAGGATCATAGGGTAATAACTTTTGGCTTTTGACCGGCCCATTCATATGGCCGTCAGAACATCTTTTACTTGGGCTAAATTACATACAGTATTTATGCAAAGTTTGAACGCCGAACCGCAGCAATAGCCGAGGAAAATTGGGCAAACTGACGGGGCCGAAATTAATACTCGCTTAATGACGCCATATTTGGGCGCACAGTTATAATTTTACTCGGTTTTATGTGCAAATCGTTTTCCCTGGTAAAACGAATCGCAGCGAACTTTGCAGGATGAAGTCAGAAACAAATTTTTCCTCTCCTAACCACCAAACGTTGTCGACATAAACTGAAGAGACAAAGGAAATCATACACCCGCCTAATATAGTGAAGAAACCCTGCAAGCACGCAGAAGTGCCGCAACAGAAATTCTACTAATGTGTGAAAAAGTGCTGCAGATAATTGATATCATGCATCCTCAAGGGCTGTCCATAAATCCATAAGAGCGTGATGGGGTGGAGATCTCTCGTGAACAGCACGTTGCAAGGTATCCCAGATGCGGTCAATAATATTTACTTATTTCTAGCATACTGGAGGTTCGGTCAGCTACTTGTCAGCTCGTCCACTAAATATAATGTCAGTCGAAGTTGTGCGGAAGTATTTTATCTTATAATAGATGACCGGTTTCGGACATTATATCCATTTTCAAAACATTCCGCACGTAGCCTTCCCAACAGAGTAAATAGCTGAATATCCAGCTATCCACACAGTTAACTCATGTGGACAGTTATTTGTTTGTTGTTGAAGGCTACTTACGGGATAGTTTGACAATGGATCTAATGTCGAAACCAGTCACCTATAATAAAATATTTTTGCGCGCTTTCACTGAAATTATCTATACACGGTGTCACAAAAACGTACGGCCAAACTTTCAGGAAACATTCTCTTTAAATGTAAATTTCATTCCAACGCGATCAAATTGTAAATTTTCGCAATCAAAATGTGTGGGCTGACGAGAATCCGCACGCAATTTTGCAATCACGTCATCAACACAGATTTTTGTGTGAACGTTTGGACAGGAATTGTTGGTGATGTCTTGATTGGGCCTCATATTCTTCCACCTACACTCACTGGAACACGTTATCATGATTTCATACTGGATACTCTACCTGTGCTGCTAGAACATGTGCCTTTACAAGTAAGACACAACATGTTGTTCAAGCACGATGGAGCTCCTGCACGTTTCAGTTGACGTGTTCGTACGCTTCTCAACAATAGATTCGGTGACCGATGGATTGGTAGAGGCGGACCAATTCCATGGCCTCCACGCTCTCAACCCTCTTGACTTTCATTTATGGGGACATTTGAAAGCTCTAGTCTACGCAACCCCGGTACCAAATGTAGAGACTCTTCGTGATCGTATTGAGGACGGCTGTGATACAATACGCCATTCTCCAGGGCTGCATCAGCGCATCAGGGATTCCATGCGACGGAAGGTGGATGCTAACTGAGGACATTTTGAATTTCCTGTAACAGAGTGTTTGAAGTCACGCTGGTACGTTCTGTTGCTGTGTGTTTCCATTCCATGATTAATGTGATTTGAAGAGAAGTAATAAAATGAGCTCTAACATGGAAAGTAAGCGTTTTCGGACACATGCCCACATAACATATTTTCTTTCTTTGTGTGTGAGGAATGTTTCCTAAAAGTTTGGCCGTACCTTTTTGTAACACCCTGTATATTGATCATGTTCAATAATGTTCATGTCTGCGGAGTTTGGTGACCATCGGAGGTATTTAAAGTCAGAAGAGTGTTTCTGCAGCCACTCTGTAGCAATTACGGACGTCTAGTGTGCCGCATTGTCCTGCTGGAATTGCCCAAGTCCGCCGGGACGCACAGTGGACATGAATGGATGCAGGTGATCAGCCAGGATGCTTACGTACGTGTCACCTATCAGAGTCGTATCTAGACTTACCGGAGCTCCCATGTCACTCCAACTGCACACGTCCCAGAGCATTACAGAATCTCTACCAGCTTATACAGTCCCCGCCTGACCCGCAGGATCCATGTATTCATGAGGTTGATTCCTACCAGAGTCCATCCGCACGATGCAATTCTGAACAAGATTCGTCAGACTAGACATGTTTCCCGTCGAACGTCGTTGTTGACGGGCGCAGGCGAGGCGTGAAGCTTTGTGTCGTGCAGTCATCAAGGGTACACGAGTTGGCATTCGACTCCGGAAGCCCATATCGATGATGTTTTGTTGAGTGATTCACATTCTGACTCTTGTTGAGCGCCCATCATTGAAAGCTGCAGCAATTTGTGAAATGGTTGCAGTTCCTTCAAGTTGAACTATTCTCTTCAGTCGTCGCTGGTCCCGTTCATCCGGATCTTAGTTGGGCAGCAGAGGTGCCTGAGATTTGATGTTTCACCGGATTCCCGATATTCACGGTACAGTCATGATATGTTCGTACAGGAAAGTCCCCACGTCATCACTACCTCGGAGATGCTTTCTCCCATGTCTCTTGCGCCGACTATAGCACCACGTTCAAACTCTCTTCAGTCGTGATAACCTGTCACTGTAGCACCAGTAACAGAACTAACGCCTGCGTCAAGTCCGTAATGTTACATAGCTGTTATCGACCACAGGGAAACTCTGAGTGTTTATATACCTCTGTGTTTGGATACGCAGCCTTTATAATTTGGATTTTCAGTAGGAAGGAAGGATGATTAGGGCTTAACGTCCCATTAACAGGTTGGTTGTTAGAGACAGCGCTAACGCTCGGAGTTTTGGTTAAGGCTGGGGAAGGAAAACGGCCGTACCCTTTGAAAGGAACCATCCCGGCATTTGCCTTGAGTGATTTAGGGAAATCACGGAAAACCTAAATCAGGATGGCCGGAGGTGGATTTGAACCACCGTCCTCCTGAATGCGAGTCCAGTGCGTTACCATGCGTCTCCTCGCTCCGTGGATTTTCAGTGGTTTACAGCCGAGCTTAATTTAGCACTCCGTTTTTGAACAACGAACCATATCTGGAACCCAGTCAAATTATACGAATCCATTAATTACACCTGCAAAAGATACCAATTAGGCACCAGTTTTACCTGAATTGAATGAATTTTAACCAAAAAAATAGTTTTCTGATAATTTTAAACTTGTGCGAATCGGTTAAAACATTGCAGAAAGGTGGCTAAATTAATTTTCGACATTAACTATTATATGGTTTCGAGAAACGATTCTTTGAAGTCAAGCCAAATTCAGTATACATCGTCGTTGGACGAAGAACCGAAGCTGGCCCCCATGCGAATTGTGGGAAAGATGTCGACTGCACTGAAATTAACTATCAAGTAACTGCACGACTTTATGGACATCATCGAGATTATATTTCACGTGAAAATAAAACAGGTATTGTGAGAGCTTTTTGAAATGCATTACGTCTACATTTGAAACTGATACGAATTGGTCCAAACTTCAAACTTTGTTGGAAGGTAAGTAAATGGATGAAGTCTAAACTATAATTTCTATCAAATAATCATTATTCATTGTGATAGTTTCGAAGTCTAACTAAATTCAGTCCGTGCTGGGAGTCGTTGCACAACCAGATAATGGTGGACTTAAAAGTTAATGGGTGACAGCTATTTGTGGTTTCGTTTAAAGGTATCTGCAAAATAACGTATAAAGTACGTAGAGTGAAACAATCATATAGACGGCGTTTATTTAATTATTCGTGGAGAAATTTAGGAGACCGAATTCACAATTCTCAGTCGGTTACGACAACTATCAACTATGGTAGAATAAAAGTTGGTAATCAGAATGGAAAATGCTCGTATTAGGGTACAACGGAAAGAGAATATGTCCTGAGCGGATTCAAAGTCGTAAAAAATAAAAACTAACGTATCGACTTACATAACAGCTTCAAAACATGTTAAATAAGAAACATACTGGCGATTGTTTTTATAAAATATTTCGAAATTTGTAGCGAGCTGACTACTACGAGGATAGTTAAGAGGCGTACCACGCGAACAAAGGTAGCTTCCGTGACTCATACATTCGCAAACCAGGCGTTATCTGGAGCAATGGCATCGCAGCAGGTACACACCTTCCCACAGAGGATCAAAGTGTCAGCCACGTGCCGTGATTGTCTTAGCATACAGGAATAACACACTCCACAGATAACATCTTTACACGAGTGGGATGTTATTATCAGATCAAGACGACTTATTTATCAGTATAACCTTAAAAAGACACGCGCTCATTGGTCCAAGGTTGTTTGACGTAACATTTTTATACTTACGTAAATTCTCCATATTTTTCTGTTGTTTCTGTCGCAATTTACTCGTAACTTAATTTTTATAACGGCAATCCGTAAGAACCGAGCGATAAGGCGTAGTAATGAGCGAGTGACTATTTCAACCTACGGGAGACATCTACACACGTCAAATCAATCTAGGGGATCAGTTGAAATATCTAGGTTCTCAACTATTGTCATCTGCAAAATGAACCAGTTCAACTTCTTTCTGTTCGTTCCATAGAGACAACAGCATTAGTGGTAATAACAGGAAGTTGCTGCAGAGAGGGTAGGTGTTTACTCTAGCAAACGAATTTCACAAGCAGTTGGGTCCAGACAGTGTAGTGTGCAGGTAGATCAATGCAACAAGTGACTGACGCGAAGCTATGGCATGGAGAGCCATAGGAAGGCTGGATGGAGGAAAGACATAGGGGGAGGTGGTTGCAGTTATTTGACTAATTTCCTGGACTTGGACACGTTTTTAAATAAAAGAAACCGTTAAGAGAAGGCAAGGCCGAGGTCCTCCACAGGTAACATCAGCAATAGATGACCCTGTATCTGCGCGTTCTCGCTTCAGTTTGTAAATTTATACTGTGCTCTCGTGCATATTAGATTCAAATCCGCGTTTCAACAAACAGTGTAGTCTTCCTTTGAGTACATCGCGAACGGATTCCCGCCTGCGCCATAGACACGCCCTGATACTGGTAGCACTGAGGCAGACACCCCGCCCGTGGTTGCGTGGGAGGTTGCTCCAGTGCGTGGCAGGAGGCGCAACACATTACGGGGAACCGATCGTGAGGCCTCCCCGGTTCGTCTTGCGAACAGGTTTGAGGCGCTATCTGTTCAGGACAACGTTCCTGAGTCGGATGGTGTCTCTCATCCCGAGGTTACCACCCAGCCTGCAAGATCCGGGCTTTCACAGAGGGTGGGATTTCTTGTAGTTGGGAGCTCCAACGTTAGGTGGGTGATGGAGCCCCTTAGAGAGATGGCTGCCAAGGAAGGGAAGAAGGCCAACGTGCACTCCGTGTGCGTACCGAGTGGAGTCATTCCAGATGTGGAACGAGTCCTTCCGGATGCCATGGTGGGTACGGGTGCAGCCAACTACAGGTGGTGGCTCACGTCGGTACCAATGATGTGTGTCGCTTCGGATCTGAAGAGATCCTCTAAGATTTTGAGCGGCTATATGAAGTGGTAAAGACTGCCAGTCTTGCTTGCAAGATGAAAGCAGAGCTCAGGCTCACCATCTGCAGCATAGTTGATATGACAGACTGTGGACCTCTGGTACAGAGCCGACTGGAGGATCTGAATCAGAGGCTCAGACGGTTCTGCGACCGTGCAGGCTGCAGATTCCTTGACTTGCACCATCGGGTGGTGGGTTTCCGGGTTCCGCTGAATAGGTCAGGATTCCACTATACACAGGAAGCGGCTACACGTGTAGCGGGGGCTGAGTGGCGTGGACTGGGCGGTTTTTTAGGATAGAGGTCTTCGGGGACAAACAAAATGGGCAATCTCAATGGGTGCAGGTGGATCACAGGAGAAATGTAGATCTGGAAACTATCGGTATAACAGTTGTAAATTGTTGTAGCTGTGAAGGGAAAGTACCAGAACTCTAAGCGTTGATAGAAATCACCGAACCACAGATCATTGTAGGTAGTGAAAGTTGCTCAAGCCGGAAATAAGTTCAGCAGAAGTATTTGCAAAAGATCTAACAGTGTTCAGAAAGGATAGATTAAACAAAATAGGTGGAGGTGCGTTTGCCGCCGTCAAAAGTAGTATTTCGTGTAGCGAAGTTGAAATTGATAATTCCTGTGAGCTATTATGGGTAGAGGCTGTACCTGAAAATCGTAAGAAGTTAATAATTGGTTTCTTTTACCGGCCTCCCGACTGTGACAATACAACAGCAGAAGGGTTCAAAGAAAACCCGAGTCTAATTACAAAAACGTACCCGACTGACGCGATAATAGTAGGCGGTGATTTTAGTTTACCCTCGATCTGTTGGCGAAATTATATTTTCAAATCAGGAGGTACGCATAAAACATCGAGCGAAATTGTACTCCACGCTTTCTGTGAGAATTACTTCGAACAATTAGTTCATGAGTCAACTAGAATTGTAAATGGATGTGAAAACATCTCTTAGCTGCAAATAATCCTGAGCTCATATCGAGCATCGAAACAAATACAGGTATTGGTGAACACAGAGCTGTCGTAGCGCGATTGAATATCGAAAGTCCCAAAGTTACCAAAATTTACGAAAAGTATATTTGTTCAGGAAAGTAGATAGAAATAAAATATATTGCCTCTTGCAAGACAGCTTCCACTCGTTTCTAACACTAAACGTAGGCGTAAACCAGATGTGGCTCAAATTCAAAGAAGTCGTATCGACAGCAATTGCCAGTCTTATACCAAATAAATCAATAAAAGAAGGAGGCGATCCCCCGTGGTACACAAAACAGGTGAGGACACTGATGCAAAAACAACGGAAAGAGCATTATAAATTTAAACGAACACAAAATCCCGAGGATTGTCGATCCTACACAGAAGCTCGAAATTTAGCGAGGATTTCAATGCGAGATGCCTACAATACTTACCACAAGGAAACTCTTTCTAGGAATTTGTCTGAAAACCCAAAGAGATTTTGGTCATATGTTAAATATAGTAGGGGCAAAAAACAAACAATACCCTCGCTACGTGAAAGTAATGGCGATCCTGCCGATGACAGCGCTACTAAAGCAGAGTTACTAAACATAGCTTTTAGAAACTCATTCACCAAAGAAGACGGAACCAATATTCCAGATTTCGAATTACGAACAGAGGCCGTAATGAGTAACGTAGATGTAGATATCATCGGAGTAGTGCAGCAACTAAAATCACTTAACAAGAACGAGTCTACTGGTCCGGATTGTATACCTATTAGATTTCTATCTGATTATACTGAAGCAATAGCTCCTTACTTAACAACCATATACAACCGCTCTCTCATAGAAGGATCTGTACCAAAAGATTGGAAAGTTGCACAGGTCACACCTATATTCAAGAAAGGCAGTAGGAGTAACCCACTAAACTGCAGGCCTATTTCACTGACGTCAATTTGCAGCAGGGTTTTGGAACATATCTTGTATTCAAATATTATGGATTATTTCGAACAGAACGATCAATTGACCCAAGGTCAATACCGATTTAGAAAATATCTTTCATGCGAAACACTACTAACTCTTTATTCACACGAAGTGATGGGTGCTATCGACAAGGGTTTGCAAATCGATTCCGTATTTCTTGATTTCCATAAGGCTTTTGACACGGTACCTCACAAACGTCTTTTAATCAAATTGCGTGGTTATGGTATATCGACCCAAATTTGCGACTGGATGGGGGATTTCCTGTCAGAGAGGACGCAGTTCGTAATAATCGATGGTAAGGCATCGACTAAAACAGAGGTGTTATCGGGCGTTCCACAGAGTAGTGTTATTGGTTGGTTTCCTAAAGGCCAATGATACTGCCGAATCGCTAGCACTCTGGTGCTCTGTCAGCAGTATAAATAGGTCAGCTGCCACCATGGCATCCGACTCCAGTGGTTCCGAGCATAGACCAACAAAGACCTTAATATTGCAAAAAACAGCTTTGATCGCAAAAATTAACAGTTTCTATTTATCGGTTTCGACCTGATGTAGGTCATCTTCAGAATAACAGGTAGCCAGCAAGGATTAATGGAAATAATTACAAAAACGTCTAAGTACGAATTTAGATGTAACATAAAATATATACAGAGTAATGTTATGGCGTTTACCCATGTGGCCAGTGCGGGACTCGGCTGGGCTGGGCTGTCCTGCTGCCAGCAGGTAACTGTTGACTAGTGGTCATAAGGCCTCTGGTTAAATAGTGTATGATTTTGGTGCCAAGTCAGCCGCACCCAATGGAAAAGGCATACAAAGAGAATGTTCTGAGTAATATATAAATTAATATATAGTCTGATAATAAAAATATATAAATAGAATTAAGAAGTATAATAAAAAAGGAAAAATATAAAAATGCTGTGTATTAAAAAATGCATAACGAATGTAATCAGCATGTGAGATTTTTTCAATGGTATTAGTCTGCAAACGAAAGGTTATTATAATCAATATAAATGCTAATGTGGCTAAAACATATGCAGATCTAATTTTATTATATTAAAATACTGCATAATTATAAATTAAGTTGTATTTTTATGGTGTCGTTAGATATGACGCCGTTACCAAGGTAAAGGGAACGTCAAAGATGTTATCAATTTGTGACACCGTTGTCATGCCAGAGTTAAAACGGTGGGTTGGTAGTCTAAGATGTGTGTAGAAGTTTGCCAACTGTCGTCATGGTTATGGAAATGCATCAATATGTAGAGTGAAGGTCGTTAAGACATATTTTTCCGAGTGCATGGCATTCGAAAAACGCTAAAATTATGAAAAATGACAGTGATGTATATTAGAAGGAAATAAAAGTTACCATATCTTTGTCCCTCGATAAAATACAAATAAAATGTTATACAAAGTGTCTTAAAGATAATAAAATGAACAATGAAAGATTCAATTAATGGTAGTAGGAACTACTAGTATGATAATAAAATACTATTGATGGTGAAATAGAGTTTATAGTAGTAGAAACTGGTTGTATTGTAATAAAATAGCAAATGTGCCGAAAACAGAAGATTACATGGCGGTTCTGAAGAGAGTCATAAAGGGACAGTAACTGTGCTCCCTGTACTAAGAATTATTACTATTATAATAAAATACAATGAACACTAAGATAGATGTTATAGTAGTACAAATTACAAGTCTTAAGATAAAATACAAAAATTGCCACAACTGACGGTTATATAGCTTTTATAGTAGTACAAACAAAAGTATTAAAATAAAATACAAAAATTGCCGTAGCAGAAGGTAATATAGCGGCTCCGAAGAGAGTCATAAAGGGTGTCAAGATGTAACATTTAGAAGGATATTGTACAGGAGTCTAGTGTTATGGTAAAAATACAAAGAACACCAAAAGAAAATTTAATGACAGTAAAAACAACTAGTATCAAAATAAAATATCCAAGGTGCCGAAATATAAGAGAATATGGCGGTTTGGCAATAATTCTAAAGAGACAGTGACTAGTCATTATATAGTTATTAATAGATTGGGATTTTTATTTTACTCTGTATATATTCTATGCCACATTTGAAGTCGTACTTAGACGTTTTTGTAATTATTTCCATTAATCCTTGCAGGTTACTTGTTATTCCGAAAATGACCTACATCAGGTCGAAACTGGTATATACAAACTGTTCATTTTTTAGATCAAGACTGTTTTTGTAATATTAATCATACCAAATAGATCCTTCGATTTGAATATCATACCTAACTATGCAAAAAGAGTAATTAACAACAGAGCTAATGTCAACCAAACTGTACAAAGGAAAAGCAGCATCGAAATCAGGATCAAATACGAAATTAGGAATTCCTTTAAAGAGAAAGACTTCTTGAATCTAAGGATGTATAAATTACACCTTACTCTAGGCAAATCTTTAACTCCCCTTATGTTCTCCACAGCTCTTGGCATAATAGATGAAAAAGTAGATCATATGCGTAAATGCATTGACACTACCCATGAAAAGAATGCCCTTGTCAATGAACAATTTGCTCCACGGAACCAACCCTACAGCAACACAAATTTAATGCGCGTTTTGTAAATTTAACTGATATTCAATTTTCTGCTCCCGAAATAGCCCTTCTTGACGAAGGCCTAAAGTACAATTTATCACATGTACTTAATGATACTAATGTTAAACATATTGTTTCTGATGTAAAAGTTGCAGCCAAATAGCCAATCGTAGTAAACACGATATATATAACATTACCCTTAAGACAAAGGACATCTTAGAAAATGAAAGAAGTGTTTCAGAGTCAAGAGATGTCATTTCTTAAAACCATTAATAACAAACGCATAATGCACCACTCATTAATAACTAAATCAGATAAAGGAAACACCCTTATCATAACTTCAGGAACACAATATGTAGGTCATTCTGGAAATGAATAAAAGGGGAACATATCAGTATATATAAGTACGCAATTTGTTTGTAATTAAAAGATTTCATGTATAAATTAACATGTAGTTGATTTAAATGTACATAAGCCACTCTAAGAAGTTGCAACATAAAAGGAGAAACAGTATCCCAGGCTTCAAATGATATTTTCAAACAGTTCAAAATATCCATAATGAATCTTTCACTCCGCAGCGGATTGTGCTCTGATATGAAACTTCTTGACTTCTTGGCAGATTAAAATTGTGTGGCAGAACCGGGACTCGAACCTGGGACCTTTGCCTTTCGCGGGCAAGCGCTCTACCGACTTTTTTTTTTTTTTTTTTTTTTGTTCTATGGGTAGTTCTCTTCGTTGCGGACGCTGATCGTTTTTGTTCGTTGTTGTTCGGTGTGTTGTTGGCTCAGCTTTTTTATTACAGAGGGCGTTGAGCCCTCTGACCGGGCGCGCTGAGCCACGGCGCCCGGCACCGACTGAGCTATCCCGACACGAATCACGATGCCGCCTCACAACTTTACTTCGGCCAGTACCTCACCCCCTACTTTCCAAACTTCAGAGAAGCTCTCCTGCGAAACATGCAATACTAGCACTTCTGGAAGAAAGGATATAGTGGAGACATGACTGCCGAGTGAAAGTTTCATTCTGGAAACATCCCTTAGGCTGTGGCTAAGCCATGTCTCAACCATATCCTTTCTTCCAGGAGTGCTAGTCTTGCATGTTCCGCAGAAGAGCTTCTGTGAACTTTGGAAAGTAGAAGGCGAGATACTGGCGGAAGTAAAGTTGTGAGGTGGCATTGTGAGTCGTGAAAAACATTTTTTCAGGAAAATAATATCAATCAAATTCATAAAGACCCACTTCCAAAATTTCAAATGAAAATTAGAAAACTTATTGACGAATACGTTAATCTAGTTTCACCAAAAGAGAAACAACAATTAAAAGTAATGAATCCACAGATGCCAAAACTCAGAGCTCAGGTTAAGCTCAACAATCACAATTGGCCGATTCGACCGATAGTGAACAATATTGACTGTCCGTCATATTACCTAAACAAGAAACTAAACGAAAATTTGAAAGAGTTCTACATTTTTGAAAAGAATTTCTCCATAAAAAACAGCTATGAACTTGTGTCAAGTATCTATGAGATCCAAATTCCCCTAAGATCACGTTATACTTCACTAGATATTAAAAATTTATATACAAATATTCCAGTGGCTGAAACTATTGAGATTATTAGAGAAAATTTTGTTAGCCATAAAATAGTCAATCATGATAAAATCAGTGAAATCATAGAGCTTTTAGAGACATCTTTAAAATTCAACTACTTCTCTTTCAATAAACAAATATATTTTCAAAAAGACGGCCTCACTATGGGTAATCCCCTAGCAGGTATTATTGCTGACATTTTTGTCAACTACATAGAAATTTTATTTTTTAGGTGCAATCCACACATTTTTGAAAAAATTGTTCACTACAAACTTATGTTGATGACACTTTTCTTCTATTTAAATTGCTCTGAGGAAGAATTAAATAATCTTAATGATACTTTAAACCGTATACACCCAACCTCATTTTTACAATTGAACATGAACAACATAAGACCATTAATGAAGGGCAGCATACCTTTTCTGTATACAGAAAACCTACAACAACGGATGCCATTATTCATCCTAAAGCATGTCATCTAAACAAATATAAAAAATCCTTCTTTTTTTCAACGTTGAACCGATGGAACAAACTAACGCTATCGCAAAAGCAAACACAAAGAGAAATTTCCATCCTTAAACAAATTGCTACTAACAATGGCTATACTGCAAAGTTGGTCGACAATCTGTACCAAACGATACAGTTGCAGCAACAACAACCAAATACGAAAAGGTATTTCTCTAAAATGATCTACATGGGTAATATTTCAAATAGGATTAATAGGCTATTTAAAAATACTGGTATTTCAATAGCATTTCCTACCACAAATTCTCTGTCCCAAAGACTAAAACACAAAATTGGTAGTAGCCAAGAAATTTGGATTGTATAAACTGACATGTAGATACTGCCAAAAAGTATATATTGGGCAAACTGGTAGAAGTTTTAAGACCAGATTCAAAGAACACATGCAGACACATCACGTAATAAATCCGTATTTGGGAAACTCCTAACTAATGACAAACATTCAGAATATGAATTAAAGTATGACATGAAAACTGTTTGAAAATATCATTTGAAACCTGGACCTGCGATACTATTTCTTCTTCTATGTTGCAACTTGTTAGAGTGGCTTATGTACATTTAAAATCAAGTACATTTTATTTGTACATGAAATTTTTAATTACAAACAATTGCATACATATATATATACTGGTATGTTCCCCTTTTATTCATTTCCAGAATGACATACATATTATGTTCCTGAAGTGATATATAATAGCAATCCCCATCTATTAATAACTACATAATGACTAGTCACTGCCAAACCGTCGTATTCTCTTACATTTCGGCACCCTGGATATTTTATGATACTAGTTGTTTGTACAGTCATTAAATTTTCTTTTGGTGTTCTTTGTATTTTTACCATAACACTAGACCCCTGTACATTAGCCATCTAAATGTTACACCTTGACTTCCTTTATGAGTCTCTTCGGAGCCGCTATATTACCTTCTGTTATGGCAATTGTATTTTATTTTAATACTTTTGTTTGTACTACTATAAAAGCTATATAACCGTCTGTTGTGGCAATTTTTGTATTTTATCTTAAGACTTGTAATTTGTACTACTATAACATCTATCTTATTGTTCAAGTATTTTATTATAATAGTAATAATTCTTAGTACAGGGAGCACAGTTACTTTCCCTTCATGACTCTCTTCAGAACCGCCATGTAATCTTCTGTTTTCGGCACATTTGCTATTTTATTACAATACTAGCAGTTTCTACTACTATAAACTCTATTTCACTATCAATAGTATTTTATTATCATACTAGTAGTTCCTACTACCATTAATTGAACCTTTTATTGTTCATTTTATTCTCTTTAAGACACTTTGTATAACGTTTTATTAGTATTTTACCAAGGGACAAAGATATGATAACTCTTATTTCCTTCTAATATACATCACTGTCATTTTTCATAATTTTAGTGTTTTTCGAATGCCATGAACTCGAAAACATATGTCTTAACGACCTTCACTCTGCACTTTGATGCATTTGCATAACCATGACGACAGTTGGCGACCTACTACACACATCTTTTACTACCAACCCACCGTCTTAACTCTGTGTTGGCATGACAACGGCGCAACCAATTGCTAACATCTTTGACGTTCCCTTTACCATGGTATCGGCGTCATATCTAACGACCCACTAGATGGCATTGCACCATAAAAAGGCGACTTAATTTATAATTATGCAGTATTTTAATATAATAAAATTAGATCTGCTTATGTTTTAGCTATATTAGCATATATATTGATTATAATAACCTTTCGTTTGCAGACTAATACCATTGATTAAATCTCATCTGCTGATTACATTCGTTATGCATTTTTTAATACACAGTATTTTTAATATATCTTTTTTTAATTATACTTCTTAATTCTATTTATATATTTTTATTATCAGACTATGTATTAATTTATACATTACCTAGAACCTACTCTTTGTAAGCCTTTTCCCATTGGCTGCTGCTAACGTGGCGCCAAAATCATACAGTATTTAACCAGAGGCCTTATGGACACTAGTCAACAGCTACCTGCTGGCAGCAGAACAGCCCAGGACAGCCCAGCCTAGCCGAGTCCAGCACTGGCCACATGGGTAAACGCCATAATATTACTCTATAAATATTTTATGTTACATCTAAATTCGTACTTAGACGTTTCTGTAATTATTTCCATTAGTCCTTGCAGGCTACTTGTTATTCCGAAGATGAAACCGGTAAATAGAAACTTTTAATTTTTGTGATCAAGACTGTTTTTTGTAATATTAATCCTAAAAAATTGATCGCTGTTTATCTCCTCTGACAATGTTGTCAAAATTAATGAAAAGCCAGAACTTCCTGCCGAGGCAGGATGAGGAATAGAGGACGTATCCTATCAGTCTTTGCTTCAACACTCCGACGTTGCGGCGCGGTCACATCCGAGCAAACAGTATAGCAGCCGGCCCATAGAAGTTGTAGCGAGGCAGTGAGCTAACGAGGCCGTAGGCGACGTCTCCTGCTGATGTAGCACCCCCCGAGCTAGCGCCTACACCACGGAATACTTCATTCAGTTGAATAAACTTATAAACTCCAACACTGTTTACTAGCGTCCTCTGGTGCTCCAGCACGTTTTACGCTTCATCCTAACAAAATTAGGAATCTACCGCTCGGCCCCAGCAGTACGATCTGATCTCAGAATTATGTCCTCTAAATGTTCGACAGCATTCATGTTGTGTCATGTGAGCGGCCAGATAATAAGCTGCAATTGTTCAGAATGTTCCTCAGACTAATCTCGAATGATTGTGACTGGGTGACATAGTTCATTGACATCCATAAATGTTGAATCGTTGTTTGTGAGCATCATGAACGCCTTAAAATGTTCCTCGAGTAGCCCAACGTAACAATTTACAATAAGTGACCTCATTAGTTGGACTAGAAAACCCAGTGGATTGTATGTAAACACAGATCGCACCATTATGGTCCCCACCCCCTACCTTGTATATTTTTCAGTTTATGGCTTCACAGGCTCTGCGCCGACCTCGGACACTACCATCTTAACTTCTGACATTGTTGGGACTCGTCTGACTAAGCCACCATTTCCGTCTTCTAGTCCGGCCTGAGGGGGGTGGGGGGGGGGCTTTCTGGCAGACAGTGTAGACGTGTGGAGTCAAAGAGAGGAAGTGCTAAAGGGTTAGGCCGAGGTATTTGACAGTGAGGGTGTGGCGGGTGGAACGGTTGTGGAGGGTAAGGTAGAAATCAGGGAAGCGGAATGGGTGGTACAACCTATAATGATTGCCTGGGATTTTTTTCGGGGTTGACGGAAAGGAGCCACTGGTTACACCATGAGGGTGAGGTGAGGACTGGATCAAAAACTGGGAATGGGCAAGGGAGGGGGTGAGGGCTAGGAAGGCGGTGTCGTCAGCATATTGTAGGAGTTAAGGAGGTTGGGGTTGGGGCATATCGGCAGAGCAGATGAGATAGAGGAGAAAGGACGGATCTTTGAGGCACCCCGCCAGACACTGACATAGGAGGGGTGGTGGGCGAGGAAGGAAGCGATGAGGCGGATATAATTAACAGGAAGGGCGCAGAACTGGAACTTGAAAAGGAGACTGGAATGCCATACACTATCGTAGGCTTTTTCTATGCTTAGAGAGACAAAGATAGCGGAGCGACGGGAGTTAAGCTGGGCGGAGAGGAGGTGGGTGATGTGAAGGAGTTGGTCGTCGGCAGAGGAGTAGGGTCGGAAGCCACATTGGGAGAGGGGATGGAACTGGTGGCGGTGGAGGTGCTGATGGATATGTCGGGAGAGGATACTTAGATATCTCAACTAATCCCCTAATTATTTTGACCAGTGTATAAAGAAGCGAGCACTAAAACTGTAGTATGTATTTTTAATATTAATTATAAAAGGAGGCTTATGAAAGTTACACATTTCGAAAGGGTCTTTGCCATAGATATCCAAAAAAAAATCAAGCGTGTACGTCGCCGTTGAGAGTGGTTGAAGGAAGTAGAGTTTTTCACGTGTAAAGGGGGTAGTGGACGATCCGCCGCTAGAGGTACACGGCTAGTTTTAGTGGCATGTAGCGGAAGAACCGGTCAAACTATGAGGTCGACCGTACTGTAGTAATCAAAATATTGCAGTAACGGAATAACGTTGTTTCTTGGCGTCTTTATTTCGCGGATTATCCTGAACGAATAAGTGCTGCTTCTAACACAGAATTGAAGTAAGTTCCTGATTTTTAATTACTTCATTCTGACTTCCTATTTTCCTCAGTATACGGGAACTATCATGAACCACAGACATTGCCGAGGTGGGGTGGCTTGCGTGCTTCAACGATACAGATAGCCGTACCGTAGGTGCAACCACAGCGGAGGGGTATCTGTGGAGAGGCCAGACAAACGTGTGGTTCCTGAAGAGGGGCAGCAGCCTTTTCAGTAGTTACAGGGGCAACAGTCTGGATGATTGACTGAGCTGGCCTTGTAACATTAGCTAATGCGGCTTTGCCACACAGCTACTGCGAACGGCTGAAAGCAAGGGGAAACTACAGCCGTTATTTTTCCCGAGGACATGCAGCTCTACTGTATGAACATATGATGATGGCATCCTCTCGGGTAAAATATTCCGGAGGTAAAATAGTCCCCCATTCGGATCTCCGGGCGGGGACTACTCAAGAGGATGTGATCATCAGGAAAGACAATACTGGCATTCTACGGGTCGGAGCGTGGAATGTTAGATCCCTTAATCGAGTAGGAAAATTAGAAAATTTAAAAAGGGAAATGGATAGGTTGAAGTTAGATATAGTGGGGATTAGTGAAGTTCGGTGGCAGGATGAACAGGATTTCTGGTCAGGTGACTACAGGATTATAAATACAAAATCAGTTGGGGGTATCACAGGAGTAGGATTGATAATGAATAAGAAAATAGGAATGCGGGTAAACTACTATGACCAGCACAGCGATCGCATTATCATTGTCAAGATAGATACGAAGCCAACACCGACCACAATAGTACAGGTTTATATGCCAACTAGCTCTGCCGTTGATGAGGAAATCGAAGAAATATATGAGGAGCTAAAGGAAATTATTCAGACAATTAAGGGAGAGGAAAACTTAATTGTTATGGGAGACTGGAATTCGGTAGTAGGACAAGGAAGGGAAGGGAAGATAGTGGGGGAATATGGTCTGGGCAAAAGGAATGAAAGAGGAAGCCGCCTGGTAGAATTTTGCACGGAACATAATTTAGTTATAACAAACACCTGGTTTAAGAATCACAAAAGAAGGTTGTATACGTGGAAGAGACCAGGAGACACCGGGAGATACCAGATAGATTTTATAATGGTAAGACATAGATTTCGGAACCAGGTTTTGAAGTGTAGGACATTCCCAGGGGCAGACATAGACTCTGACCATAACTTGTTGGTTATGAACTGTAGGCTGAAACTGAAGAAACTACAGAAAGGTAGGAAAATAAGGAGATGGGACCTGGATAAATTGAAGGAACCTGAAGTTCTTAAGAATTTCAGAGGGAGCTTCAGGCAACAATTGACAGAAACAGGGGAAAATAAAACAGTTGAGGAGGAATGGGTAAAATTGAGAGATGAAATAGTGAAGGCAGCAGAGGACAAAATAGGTAGGAAGGCAAGACCTACAAAAAATCCTTGGATATCACAGGAGATACTAAATTTAATCGATGAAAGGAGAAAATATAAAAATGCAGTAAATGAAACAGGCAAAATGGAGTACAGACGACTAAGAAATGAGATTGACAGGAAGTGCAAAATGGCTAAGCAGGAATGGCTAGAAGGCAAATGCAAGGATGTAGAAGAATGTATAAATAGGGGAAAAATAGATACAGCCTACCGGAAAATAAAAGAAACATTTGGCGATAAGAAAAACAGCTCTATGAATATCAAGGACACTGATGGAAAACCAGTTCTCAGCAAAGAAGGGAAAGCTGAAAGGTGGAAAGAGTATATAGAGGGGCTCTACAAAGGAAATGAACTTCGAGACACTATTGTAGGAAGGGAAGAGGATGTAGATGATGATGAAATAGGAGATATTATACTGAGAGATGAATTTGACAGAGCACTGAAAGATCTAAGTCGAAACAAGGCCCCTGGAGTAGATGATATTCCCTCAGAGCTACTGAAGTCTCTGGGAGAGCCAGCCATGACAAAACTGTTTGAACTGGTGTCTAGGATGTATGAGACAGGTGAAATACCCTCAGACTTTAAGAAAAATGTTATAATCCCCATCCCTAAGAAAGCAGGTGCAGACAGGTGTGAAAACTACAGAACCATCAGTTTAATAAGTCATGGTTGCAAAATATTAACACGAATTATATACAGAAGGATGGAAAAGCTGGTAGAAGCCGACCTCGGGGAAGATCAGTTTGGGTTCAGGAGAAATGTAGGAACACGGGAGGCAATACTCACTTTACGGCTTATCCTAGAAGATAGATTAAGAAAAGACAAACCAACATTTCTAGCTTTTGTAGATTTGGAGAAGGCTTTTGACAATGTTGATTGGAATAAACTCTTTCAAGTTCTGAAGCAAGCAGGAGTAAAATATAGGGAACGTAAGGTTATTTACAACTTGTACAAAAACCAGACAGCGGTTGTCAGAGTTGAAGGGCATGAAAGGGACGCAGTGGTTGGAAAGGGAGTAAGACAGGGTTGTAGCCTTTCCCCAATGTTGTTCAATTTGTACATTGAACAAGCTATAAAGGAAAGCAAGGAGAAATTTGGAGAAGGAATTAAAGTTCAGGGTGAAGAATTGAAAACATTGCGTTTTGCCGACGACATAGTAATTCTGTCAGAGACAGCAAATGACCTGCAAGAGCAATTGAACGGAATGGATAGTGTGCTGAAAGGTGCATATAAGATGAACATTAACAAGAGTAAAACTAGGGTAATGGAGTGCAGTGTAAGAAAATCAGGTGATGCTGAAGGAATTAGGTTAGGTAACGAAACAATAAAGGAGGTAGATGAGTTTTGTTACTTGGGCAGTAAAATAACAGATGATGGTCGCAGTACAGAGGATATAAAATGCAGAATGGCAATGGGCAGAAAGGCGTTTTTGAAAAAGAGAAATTTGTTAACATCTAATATTGATTTAAGTCTAAGGAAGTCCTTTCTGAAGGCATTTGTATGGAGTGTTGCCTTGTATGGGAGTGAAACATGGACGATAAGCAGTGTGGACAGAAAGAGGATAGAGGCTTTTGAAATGTGGTGCTACAGAAGAATGCTGAAGATTAGGTGGGTGGATCGCGTAACTAATGAGGAGGTACTGAACCGAATTGGGGAGAAAAGAAATTTCTGGCATACCTTGACTAAAAGAAGGAATAGATTGGTAGGACACATTCTTAGACATCAAGGAATTGTGAATTTAGCATTGGAGGGAAGTGTGTGGGGTAAAAATCGCAGAGGGAGACCAAGAGACGCGTATAATAATCAGATTCAAGTGGATGTGGGTTGTCGTTCTTATGAGGAGATGAAAAGGCTTGCTCAGGATAGAGTAGGGTGGAGAGCTGCATCAAACCAGTCTCTGGACTGAAGACCACAACAACAACAACAACGGGAACTATACTTATTTTAGGCTACGCCTAGAACGAGAACGCTAATAAGTCAGAGTGAATGTTGCTGAGCTAGAAGGAAACAATTTTTATGGTGAGGAAGTAAAAGGATGTGGACATTCATCATGATAATGCAGCAGTCTTTGCTGAAAGACACTTTGAAAATAAAATAAAATAAAAATGAATTTCGTTACCTTGTTACACAATTGCTCTAATTTCAAACTCACGCAAAATATTGACTCATACTAGAGCTGGTTATTGGAAATATAACTCAAAAGAAATCATTCTAGATTTTCTTTGTTTTACAAATTCCCACGCTAAGTATCCATGCTTCGCAATGGTAATAATGGAACAGGAAGTTGTAATAACTACATTAATGTAAGTACGCAGACATATAATAGAAAATGAAAACAGCAGAATAAGAAAGACTAGTATTCATGGAAGTGTAATACAAAGCCAAAAGTGCAAAGTTGCATGTTTGTGGCAGCAATTTATACTCTGCGAAACAGTACGCAGTTAGGTCAGCAGTGTCCAACACTGCAGAAGCGAGTGGGAATGAATGGCTTAAGAGGCGTTGAGGAGGCGATAGTTATCATTTTAGATACGGCTGTCAGCAAGAGTAAACAAGCACTCCAGCTCGAGTGCTACTTCACCATGTAGTAGCGGCTCCGTCAAGAAAACTAACAACGACTGGGACAAGGGTATGCTGAACACATGCCTCTCAATGCCGCAGGTAATAACACCATACTCAGAGGAGGAAGTGGCGTTCGGTCGAGCCAGATCGGCCCAGTAGAGCCAGAAAGTGCAACTTTGGTTTTCTGCTGGCACGAGAGCCAAGCGGAAGAGAAGACAGAAGCAGTGAACCTCGTAGCAGAAGTGAGGTACGAACCAGCTAGTCAGTCATGTCCTGAAGCACTAGTGAGCTAGTACAGACAAAAATCAGTGTCGCCAGAAAAGACCAAGTTTAACGGATAGAAGAAAAAAATTTGTTTACGGGTGAAAATGTTTGTATAGTCTATGGGACTTAACTACGAGGTCATCAGTCCCTAAACTTACAAACTACTTATGAACTAACTAAGACTAAGGACGGCACAAATATTCATGCCCGAGGGGGATTCGAACCCCCGACCGTAGTGGCCGTGCAGACCGTGACTGAAGCGCCTCAGTCCACTCGGGCACCGCGGCCGGCTTTTCGGGAGAGGTGGGCGACTAAAACAAAATTCTTACTTGATTTGGGAAGTCAGGTTTGTGCATCACCGGGTAGTTTAATTACCTAAGACATGAATAATAATACCAAATTTGCAGTTAATGGCTAAAAACAAAAGGTACTACAGGCGAAAAGAGTATACTTATTAGATGCAATGTGTTACTGGATACAGAAGTTGCAATATTAAAGCCAAATTTGAGAGAATAAGTTACCGTTGGGTCAAAGTGTTTGAAAGAACATACAGAAAAAAATCGCACTGGCTTGTTTTACGGCCCACTTTAAATGCAAGATATGAAAAAAAAGAAAAAAAAAAGAAAAAAAAAACATAAGAGAGCAAAGTTGTAGAGAATTTTCTCCTCTGCGAATTTTTTATTCAATTTCCGTGTCGCATGTACGGTTAAGCCGTTATTTTCATTTAAATTTCGTGCTGTCAAAAGGTGATCGCAAAGGCCCACTTTTAATGTTACTACCGCAACCGAAAGTGGGCCAATACTGGGAGTGAAAACCTTGTCTTGCCACTCAAAACTTTCAAGGGGTGGGGGGGGGGGAACCTCCGGTTGACACGCCATTGCATCCAGAACTACTGTAATTCAATGCTGAGTCATTTAGTAGCGGTGGCAGCAACATTCCAACATCCTACATTGAAATATCGTAGATTTGGGAAATCCGATATTGATTTTCGTTACAACTCCTTATTCACTATTCCTCGTGTCTGTTTTGATAGTCTGTATTATCTCCGGATTATTTGTTGTTAAGCGGTCAAGTATATTTTCACAACCATTTACTATTCTGGTGTGTTAGACTTTTTTTCGAACCTTACACACGAAATAGTCCAAAATACAACAATTTCTGCAGCCATATTAATAACACTGTAGTATTTATATTATAGCACCCACGTGCTTTTGCTGGGCAATTTTACTTACAGGTAAGAAACAGTTTTTTGGAAAAAATTCATATAAATTGTTGTATGGCTCTACACGTCTAATTGAAATAACTTAATATCATTTCACGTGATATCTGTTTATGCAAATAGGGGGTTAAGACAGATCAGATGATGTAGCATAATATGCTAAAGCCGGTAATCAAAACAGGTTAGATCACTCTTGCAAAAGCAAAGAAAAAAGAATGCCAAATTTAAACGGACAGAATATCCTCAAGACTGACAGTCTTTTAAAGAAAATCGAAATTTAACTCGAACTTCAATGCGCGAAGCTTATAACAAATTCCATAACGAAACCCTGTCACGAAATTTCGTAGAGAATCCTAAGAAATTCTGGTCGTCTGAAAAGTATACTGGCGGCAAAACACAATCAATACCTTCACTACGCAATAGTAACGGTGATGCCTAACACAGCCTTCCGAAATTCCTTCACGAAAGAAGACGAAGCAAATAATCCAGAATTCGTATCAAGAACAGCTGCCAGCATGCGTAATTTAGAAGTGTGTATTTAAGCAACTGAAATCACTTGACAAAAGTAAGTCTCCTAGTCACGATTGCATACCAATTAGTTTTCTCTCAGAGTGTGCTGATACAATAACCCCATACCTAGTTATCATTTACAACCGCTCGCTCAGCGAACGTTCCGTATCCAAAGACTCGAAAGTTGTACAGGTTACCCCACTATTCAAAAGAGGCAATAGGAGTGATCCGCAACTTTACAGTCCTATATCATTGACGTAGGTTTGCAGTAGGATTTTAGAACATATACTTTCTTCAAATATTATGAATACCTCGAGGAGAACGACCTATTGACCCTCAGTTAACACGGATTCAGAAAGTATCCTTCTTGTGAAACACGGCTAGCATTTTACACATATGATGTGATGAGTGCTGTTTTTAAGGGATGTCTAATAGATTCCGTATTTCTAGCTGTCCAGAAAGCTTTCGGTACTGTACCTCACAAGCGTCTTTTAATCAAACTGCGTGCTTATGGAATACCATCACAATTGTGCGATTGCATTCGTGATTTTCTGTCAGACATGACACGAACGTTGCAACTGACGGAAATTCATCGAGTAGAACAGAAGTGACATCTGGCGTTCTCCATGTAAGTGTTACAGGGTCCCTACTGTTCCTTATTTTTATAAACGATTTAGGAGAGAAGCAAAGACGCTCGCTTACGTTGTTCGTGTATGATGCTGTTATTTATAGGTTAATAAACTTACCTGTAGATCAGAAGCAACTGCAAAATTATTTAGATAAGATATCTGCATGGTGCAAAAAATGGCAATAATAAGAAGTGTGAAGTCATTTATACGACCATTAAAAGAAGCCCGTTAAACTTCATTTACATCATAAATGTTAAAACTACAGGCCGTAAATTCAACTAAATACCAATTAGAAACAACTCAAATTGGAAAAACCACACAGGAAGCAAAACAAAGACTATGTTTCGTTGACATAACACTTAGAAGATGCGACAGCTCTACTAAAGAAACTGCCAACACTATGAAACTCGCCCGCTGTTCTTTTGGCTGTTAATTAGCCGTGTTCGTGACTGCTTGCTCACAAAGTCTAATTACGGCGATATTCACACAGCGGCGGAAGTATACAGTTCCCTTAAGCAAAACTCTGATTCTAAACAACAGTTCTATCTTTACTGAAACTTTAGAGGAAACTACACACCATTAAATAATGATCCGCAGTCATGGATCTAAATCAAAAATCATAAATGTTGGCAACGGAAACGCAAATATTCTCTCCTCCAGAAGGGAGCAGAGACACAAGATACATGAACAAATTACCCCACATTAATCCAAAATAAATGATGAGGGGAGAATTTAAATTAGCACAAAAGGATTATAGTTTAACTAATTAGTATATTGTTCAAAACAAGAACAAGGGGAAGACCATTTTTTTTTTTTTTTTACAATTTACAATAAAAAAACACGCCTTACAAAATATCCACAATTACATGGCCCTAAAATTGCCCACCTGCAAAGTTGAGTACAGGTTAATTTACGATGACGTTTCATAGGGGGGAACGGAGGAATTGCAGCGCATTCACACACGGATTCATACGCAAAGCCTTGTAGGTACTTACCAAGCACCCGACACCAATACACCAAGACGACAGCCAAGCAATGTGGAGAATGCAGATCGAAGGTTCACTCGTGCAATGAAATCGTACCTCGCTTCCATAACGTGTCAAGCTAGTGGCTTAGGCTCATGATAAACTATCAGAAACAAACGCACTTGGTTTAAGACCACAAAGTGCGGTGTACAGACATAAGTTAAAGTTTCCCTAGAACTTCTAACTATACATTAAATCAATATTTCATTAAATAATATCTAAAAACGGTGGCTCTGGCGTTTATTTAGCACGGGGAGAAAAATAACTACAGAAGGTTAAAGTTTTTAGATCAATACAGCACCCTACTAAATCAGAACACAAAATATGCATAAAGTTAACAAAATCAATTTCGAAGAGAATAAGATCGCGAAATATATCGTGTAACCATTCTTTCTGATCAGAGGAATTATATCTATTAGATAAGCAAGGTTACAGATTGCTACAACACAATACAGAGTACAGTTACAAAAATTCAGAGAAGTGAAATAATTCTATTTCATGAAAATTAAAAACACGATATACGTCGTGCAACGGCTCTTTCTACACAGAGGAAAAAAATCTATTTAATGGTAATAACCGCGACAAGGAACACGCTAATCGGCGCACACGTGGGCCGACAAGTACACTGATTACAAGTTAGAATGGACAATTTTCGGGGAAATTTTCACGCTACACTCACTAGGAAACACATTAGCAAATTAGCTATACAATTATTAACCACTCATGTGCACTGAGTGCGCCTCGGCTGCACAGTGGTAGAGTGCCAGACTACAAATCCAAAGGTCGCAGGATCGATCCCCGCCAGGTACTAGGTTTTTTATCTGTCACTTTCCACTTCTTTCACCTCTGGCAGTATTGCTCATGTGAAAAATACCGAGTAGCACCGTGGTTCAGAACCCACGTTAAACCATAGGTCCCCCTATAACTGGCTGGGTAAGTCAGTTCGAAGGTCGGAGGAAGGCAACGGCATACCACCTCCAAACAGGACCATGCCTAGTAAAGCACTGTGGTGTTCAAACCAATCTTCGGATTGTTGACTGCTTTACCTTCTACTACCATGTGCACTGAATGATGGAAAAGCTGAAGGCTTAGTCTGATATCGTCCGCGTGTTCTGTCGACAAAGTACGAACAGTATAGGCACCGTGAGTCCCCAAAAATGTTTGAATTCAACTACGATAAGAATGCGCAAGACACTGAACATATTTAAACAGGTGAAGAAATGATTTAAAAGTCATAAAGTGCAAGAACTATGCTAGCGAAAACACCATCGGAGCCTCGGAATCAGATTCCAGCAAAAATCGACATAAAATTAGCAATCCTGTACGAAATTAAGCAAAATCTCACTACTACACATAGTGTAGCTGCTACTCCCAGAAAAGGTGTAAGTACCACTATCGAGCCTGAGCTAAGTAAAGCAATGAGGCCACAGCAGAACCAAACCCAGAGGTACTTACCCTACCAGGAACCAAGAAGAGAATGAATAGCTCTCTTGGCCACCGCTTAACCGTTACCAAAGGAGGGGCAGTGGAAGGGAGCCCAGAGAGCGTCACCATTCGTCAG
Organism: Locusta migratoria; assembly: GCA_026315105.1. NCBI lineage: Eukaryota > Metazoa > Arthropoda > Insecta > Orthoptera > Acrididae > Locusta > Locusta migratoria. The sequence goes on along the minus strand of CM048744.1, from coordinate 270,502,739 downwards.
GCAGGTAACCTCCCAGCCAAGGAGGTTAAGAGCAAGTTACATTAGGAATCTTTGCTAAGACTGGGTTCTGCTCAGCAGTTGGCAAACCTACTACTGGCCCAGATACATTCAACGCCCAGCGTTTGAAAGAAACGACAACACAAAACATACCAGGCGCGCCTAGCTCTTGCTAAACTTCCTTACATACAAAGTTTCATTCATTCTGTGGAAGCCAGCGCTACTGGGAGCACATTACAGTACACACTAATAGATATTTGGAGCCTCATGTACAACATAGACACTTAGAATTTTACATACGGATAAAACTAAATCAATTTATAGTGCCTGGTATCTCGCAAATTGTGAGTGGAGTGTCTTGCTACACTAATAATAATGTCTGAAGCTCGTCAACATTTGTTCATGGAGAGTCAAATTGAGCACGTTATGTGGACGTGTTCCAACTACAGTACACTTGTGCGTCATATTTTCGAGTATTGCTGCAGTTTTGGGATCCTCACCAAGTGGGACTGACAGACGATTTAGAGAAAATTTAGAGAAGGGCAGCTCGTTTTGTATTATCATGATATAGGGACGAGAGTGTCACGGAAACAATGCACAACTCGGGGTGGAAATCATTAAAAGAAAGGCGATATTTGTTGCGGCGAGATCAATTTGTTAAATTTCTTCCACCAACTTTCTCTTCATAATGCGACATATTTCGTTAGCACCCACCTACATAGGAAGACATGATCATGAAAATAAAAGACGAGAAATCATATCGAAAACGGAAAGATTTAGGTGTTCCTTTTTCTCGCGACCTATTAGAGATTGGAACTGTAGAGAAGCATCATAAAAGCAATTCAAAAAATCAAATGTTTGTTAAGCTTATGGGACTTAACTACGGGGTCATCAGTCCCTAAACTTACAAACAACTTATCTACTACCTTATACTAAGGACGGCACAAATATCCATGCCCGAGGGGGGATTCGAACCCCGGACCGTAGTGGCCGTGCAGACCGTGACTGGAGCGCCTCAGTCTCCTCGGCCACCCCGGCCGAAAAGCAATTCGATGAACCCTCCGCCATGTACTTCAATGTGACTTGCATAGTGTCCATGGAGATGTAGATGTAGATTTGGTACAAAGGACAGAACATTCCCACAATTTCTACAGTTTGCTATCAAGCACCCATTAATACAAAATCTGCATATTCTTTTCGGCCCACAATCTGGCAATTAACAATACTTTTCTTATCCATCAAGTCGTATAACAATCACTGGTAGGGGAGGTGCTGTTTCCTTTTTCATCTTTAGTGGTTGTCCATTTAGAAGTGGTTCACCATGTATCTTCTTCCCAATAACATATCCGTGTATTTGCAGCCTCTCAAATAAGAATTCGGAATTCGCCATCGCTTTGGCATAATAAAGCACCTTCAAGGATTCCTTTTTCCCTCTTGAAGGCAGTTTCCCAAGCATCAGTAAAAAACATCGTCCCGTCATTGAAAGAAACTAGCACCCCGGTAACTTATGCTTGCAGTGTCTGCTGAAGATTCAAATTACTGCAAAACTTGTTCACAATAGACAATGCAACATCGTTTTACTTGGGAGACTATATGTCGTTTTCAAGCACTGTTACCCATCCAAGGACGAAAGTTGTTGCAGAAAACCATGTGCAATTTTTATGTTGCTTGAGAGCAACATTAGCAGACAAAGGGTTAAGATACTACTCGCAGCACATAGGGAATTAAATAAAAATAATAATTTCGCCAGCCCCATCATTGGCATGTCACAATGACAAAAAAAAATCGCATTGACGTGTTTTACGGACCACTTTAGATTTGTAGTTTTATAAGTTTTTACAAACATTTTGGACCAAAATAATAATCTACGTAATAAAAATTTAATTAATAAGAGTGTTTGAAACCCGTTAAGGGGAAAAAATTAGCTACTGGCAGGTTTCGAACCACTTACCTTCAACGCCATAGTCCAACACATTACCCACCACGCTACAGCTAACAGTTTGGAATTCTGTTCTTTTCTCAAACTATTGATGGCCGATGTTTACTAATGCTAATATGGCCTTTGTAGACACTAGATTATCATTTATCGTACGAAGAACGACGTGTTTTTGTAAGTTCTTCAGTGTGCCATTGCTTTGAAATGACAACGTGTAAGTTACAATAAGAAGATCATCAAATATGCAACGCAAGATGGCGTATGCCACAGAGAGTTCTGGGCGAGGAATGTCTCGTGACATCTGCGAACCGCTGGTTTTCGTTACTTCAATGGAGAATGTCAAAACTCCGTTATTTTTGCAAATATCTCTCAAACGACACATGAAATAAACTTAAGGAAACAAAGTTGTATAGAATTTTCCCCTCTAAAAATTCGTTTATGCAATTTTCGCGTCATATGAACGGTTTATTTGCAATGAAAATTACATTAGAAACGTTTTTTTTTTTTTTTTTTTGTATTACTAACGTATTTCTTGTCCGAAATATTTCAAAAAGCGAGTTTCTGGTCTCTGGTAGCCAACAATTGTCTATAAAATTTGGTGCCGATCGGTTGTACGGTTCGTCATAAAACCAGGGAACACGTTACGGACAGACAGACAGACAGACATCCCAAAATCGTCGTTATTAAAAATAAATAAATAAATAAATAAATAAATAAATAAAAAATAAAAAACCTCCGAAACGATACGAGACATGAAAAAAACATAAGAGACAAAGTTGTAGAGAATTTCTCCTCTACAAATTCGGTTATCCAATTTTCTTGTCAGATGAATGGTTAAACTGTTTTTTCATTTAAATTTCGAGCTGTCAAAAGACGATCGCAAAGGCCCACTTTCAGTGTTACTACCGTAACCTAAAGTGGGAAAAAATTTATTGTGACATGCCAGTTTGCAAAAATATTTTTATTAAGTTTCGTGTGCTGTGTGTATTATATTAAGGCATCCTTTTGAAAACAATAAGAAGCGGTGTTGGCTGTTGTTTTGTGTAATATTTATTTTTTTGAGTGTTCTCTAATGAATGTTTGGCAATAAAATGGCGAGCGTCCGCGGTAGTCGCCGATGCGCTAACGACTGCATAAGGTCTTTAAGGCAGGGAAGCACTAGGTAATAGAGACAACAGCGTATAGAGTGCACGAGTCGATTATTAGGTCTCCCTTCCCAATTAAATTTTTGCTGGCTCGAGGTAATACAATGGCCGATTTGGATCAACACTGCCATTGATTTCGCGAAAATCGGATCGCGAAGAGGGCGGCTGAGCGTTTAATGGGTGGGCCGACAAAACTGGTGGGGATTATCGCGACCTGCCGCCGGCATGAAATAGGCCCTCCCTGTGACAGGCTGGCGCCGCTTAATGGAGTGCACTCCGCGGAGGGCGGCCGGAAAAGCGGGCCGCATTGTCGTCATTCAGACGCCAGGCCAGGCCTTTCAGCCCGCCTAGCATAAAGGCCGGATGTGTGCTCTGCACCGGCAATATACGGTCGCGCCGGCTGCCTTCCGCTCCGTCATCCTTCATCCTGACCCGCATCATCACCTCAGGTGGATATTCACACGTTTCTACCACAGTCTGACATATAAAGTCACGACACTCCCACAGATTTTTGTTATACGCTGCGATAGTAGCGCTCCAAGCGGCCGGCAAGCTACGTTTCTGAATACGATAGTTGATGAGAGCGAATAGTATCGTTTAGATTGACTTCAGCATACTTTTTACATTAGTGAACGTATGTAGTGCCTTATAAATAGGTAGTAATTTAAAAATAGCTCCCCATTTGTCTTTCTCAGGTTTCGTAAGATCCCTAACATGGTACGAAACGGTACATTACAGGACAGTTAATTTACGATTATCCTGTAACATACAGGCTTTAAATGGATAATTTCATTTTCTATTAAAAATAAGAATGCCTAGGAAACACCAGGAGACATGCCATTTAACAGAGAGACGTCAGTTTCTACTCAGGAACGTTAAGTATTCTTCATTACAATTACAGTAAAATCTGTGAGGGTGGAACATAGGAAAGTTATATAAAATGCAATAAATACGGCATTTAACGTACCAAATCAACCATCACAGCTGTAGCTGAAGGAAATGTCACAGACGTGGCAATATAACGATAAAAGTAACCAAACTGTTTTCCAACAAAGAAGAACCCAATTCCACAATTATTACTACACCTGAACCACAAACAGCAAGAATAATCAAAACATTTGTTTTTTAAAGCTAAAGTAATTACATTTAAAAGAATATGTACGTATAACCAAGACAAATGTGAGAATCATTACACTCCGTACCGAATTGATACACGTCAAAAACTGGCTGTCATGGTAAGAACAGACCGTAATAGAAATTTATTATACCATTATGTTTATATGCAATTTACTTTCAGGAGAATAAGGTGCAAATGTACACATATTCGTATTTGTTCATGACGGAGTTGTTCTTTATACCATTGGATCTTTTAAATTAGGTTGTTTTTTTTATATTAATTTCCGTATTATGTTTGTCTCTCGATATTTTAATAATGCTTGTAACTCAAAAATTATAGTAAGTATTTCGTTAATTACGTACAAAAGCGATTATAAACAAACATCACTACTTCGGAGGCTTGCCCACCGCTAGGAGCGCTAGTGTCGCAGCAACTGTCAGTTGGTAACAACTTTTACAGCAGTGAGTGGCGCGAGTGTATATGTTAGACTGTGCTTCTACTCTCACGTGCAGGTTAATATTGGCCCTTCCACCGCTAGCTCCATTTCGTTGTCGCCCTTCGAGGGGCGAATACATTATAGGTAAAAGTTGTGTACATGTTGTTTAATGTTGAATCTATCGTTTAATCAGACAACAAAAATAGTTTATTTTAAAGTTACTCATTCAAAACCTGATCTGATATTAGTTGGAGTCCAAATAGTTGTCATATATTGATGTTTAACAGTCAAGATAACAAAGTTATCAGATAACTTCATCAAAATTTAACTGAACACGTGCATTGTGCATTTGGTTTAATTATGGCCCTCATATTGATGAATATGTTGCAGCCAAAGCCCAGAATCGGCCAGGTCGGGAACTGGTCAGCCAAGTCGCGAAGTGGCCAACATCGCTTTCAATTGGCCGGCCAATGTCCGATCTTTTCCTGATTTCGGGATATGGCCGGCCAGTTCGCGAAGTGGCGTAGACCGATCGGCCAGAATCAGGAGATGAATAAAGATGAGCTGAAAGTGTGTAATTTCAAGCTGTATGCAGTTTATTTATCAATCTCCGTAATAAAAAGTATACAATCTGTCCACATTATAAATATTTTTAATACAGCCGGTATTCACTTATTACAAGTTAAGCTTTTATGACATTTGTAGTTACAGAATACTTTCTTATTTCCGCATTTGCAGCGATTTGTGGCGCATTTAGTAGAACAATTGCATCGATTGTATCCTTGGCCACTGGTCAGTGACTGTAAGGACGATATGGTCCCCAATGATTTTTCTTCTTTGGCTACGGATTCCAGCGAGATCAGTTTCTCGGGCAGAATAGAGAACTCGTTTCTGGAATATAGTTGCTTTAGAATGCCATGCTCCGTTCCCAGCTTGTAGAAAGTGCCTTCGATGTTCATCACAACGGCAAGAACGCTTCTGGGATCTCCGCGACCTCTGTCAACATCTTGTATACGGATGCGAACATTGCCTACAACTTTTGCAGGCGCGAATTTTGCGTCTGAATTTTTAAGCACCGTAGCACCTTGCGCTTGCAAATTGTCGTGAGCTCCCTCCCTCTTCTTCCTGATTTCTTGCTTGTTATATCATAGTTTGCAAATAACTTTTCCTCCTTATCCTTCATCTGCTTCATTACTTCTTCCACATATTGCACGGACACTTTTACCGCAGAATATACAACAATGAGCTGCACCACACCCTTCTTCACAAACCACACACTACATTTTCGGCTTATTATTGTCGTATAACTCATCTTGACTTCCCGATGGTTTGATCTCCACGGTGTCATTGTTGGGAGTAGTCCCTAAATTTATAGCGTCGTCCATTTCTCTTTCAACTTTCTCAAGATCTCCCTCTGTCACTATGTTATCAATAATTTCTTTAGGCAGATGTGAAGCCACATCACAGCACTCTGTGCGATTTAGACGGGGATTCCCCGACATGTGTGCAGTCACATCGCGTTCATACCAGGAACCTCCGGCCAAGTCGCGAACTGGCTGGCCAAAGTCGGATATGCGTCGCTTCATTCAAGTAATCGGACTCTGGCCAATCCACCCGGCCAAAGTGTGAACTGGCCGGCCAGTTTGCGATCTGGCCGCTCTTCGGGCTTTGGCTGTGACATATATACTGTTAAATAAGAAACAGTGCATTAAACTGATTATGTGCGCAACGGATCTTTTAACAAACAACTGTGAGATGTAACCTGCATGAAACACACACTGACTATACTCAAAAACTTGGACTGTGAGAAAGATGTTAAACACACAAACCACTTTCTTAATGTTTGACTACGAGAATTTTATGCAGATCAGTACCTGATTATCAAAACTCAGTATCATACTCAATTAATTGCAGCGTTGAATAACAATTATTTACTACGGTACCAATAAAGAAATCTGTTCAACAAGATTACCAAAATCAATTCTGCACTTTAAATCCACAAATAACTAATTATCAAATAAAGGAAGTTGGTTAATTTTCTAACTAAGTAAATGAAACAGGAAAGGAAGGTCAACTTTGTTACTCATTATTAATAATCACCATCACATCACCATTCCATAATTACATGAAATGCTATTACCTACATTCCAGGGGTGTTACATCCTTTTCCACAATATAATTATTATATGAAATGCAATATTATACGTGCTAGCACTGCAGCCTCTGCTCTACATCGGAGCCATATACACAACTGCTCTCTAAGCGAGCTGAACCACAAGTCTGACTCTCTGTCTCTCTGCACGAGCAACAATGCTATGCAATACATAATCTTTTCCAAAGACGAAACTTCACAGATTTATGTACACATATCGATACACACAGTAGAAGCAATATTATACATTTTCTTGCAAGCAAGTTACTCGACACAAAACAGGAGGCACAATATTAGACATTTTCTTGCAAATTCAGCAATATACATTTTATATGGACACGTTTCATAGGCTACTAATGGAAGTGATATTTCCTACACCGGAGAGTATCAGAAACGAGAAAGCTAGTGGTAAATTTTAGAAACCTCTTTGTCATCTACGATGCGACATGCGATGGCTAAAGTCTTTAATTCAGTTCCTAGTGACTGGAAAAAAGCGCAGGTGTCTCCTGTTGATAAGAAAGGTAAAATTACAGGCCAATATCGTTGACTCAGTTTCCTGTAGAATTTAGGAGCATATTCTCAGATCGAATATAGTAAATCTCCTTGAGATGGAAACGCTTCTTTCTATGAATCAGCACGTGTTTAGGAAACATCGTTCGTGTGAAACTCAGCTTGCCCTTTTCTCACATGACATCTTGCGAGCCATGGATGAAGGGCAACAGGCGGATTGTATTTTTCTCGACTTCAAAAAGGCGTTCGTAGCGGTTCCACAATGCAGACTGCTAACGTAGATACGAGCATATGGAATAGGTTCACAGATTTATGACTGACTGGAAGACTACGTAATTAATAGAACGCAGTACTTCGCTGTCGACGGCGAGTGCATCAGAGACGAGTGTATCGTCAGGCGTGTCTCATGGGAGTGTGATAGGACCGCTGTTATTTTCTATATATATATGATCTGATGGACAGAGTAATTTGTAATTTGCAACTGTTTGCTGATGATGCTGTGGTGTATGGATGGGTATCGTCTTTAATAGACTGTAATAGCATATAGGATTACTTAGGCATAATTTCTAGTTGGTGTGATGAATGGCAGCTAGCTTTAAATGTAGACAAATGTAAAGTGATGCATATGAGTAGGAAAAACAATCCCATAATGTTCGAATACAGCGTTCGTGAGCGTCTTGATGCAGTCACATCGTTCAAATATCTGGTGTAACACTGCAGAGTGAAATGAAATGGAACGAACATGCAAGGACAGTTGTAAGTAAGGTGGAGAGCCGACTTATGTTTATTGGGAGAATTTTGGGAAGATGTACGTCACCTGTAAAGGAGACCGCGTATAAAACGCTTGTACGACCACGTCTTGAGTATTGCTCAAGTGTTTGGGACCCGCAGCAGATCAGTTTAAAGGAAGACATAGAGGCGGTTCAGAGACAAGCAGCTAGATTTGTTACCGGTAGGTTCGACCAATGCGCGAGTGTCACGGAAATGCTCCGGCAACTCAATTGGGGATCGCTGGAAGAAAGACGACGACCTTTTCGTGAATTTCTTTTAAGTAAACTTAGAGGGCCGGAATTTGAAGCTGAGTGTAGTACGATCTTCCTGCCGTCTATTTATAATTCGCGTAAAGATCACAAAGAAAACAGAAATTAGCGCTCGTATAGAGGCATATAGACATTCTCTATCCCTAGTTCTTTTTGGGAGTGGAATAGGAAAGGAAATGCCTAGTACAGGTACGATGTACCCTCCGCCACGCACTTTACGGTGGATTGATGAGTATACATGTAGATGTAAAACAATGAAATAAAGCAATAATAAAAGAATTTGTTTTTAGAAGTGTGGTACTTGATACGTAAATGGGGCACATCAGTCACATCACATGAAACTTTCATTCAAAGGAAACTGCAGTTGGAATTTAACAATATAATAAGGATAGTATACAACGTACTGAAAAACCGTACGACGAGCTACGACAGGCACAAAAAATAAATAAATAAATAAATAAAAAATTTAAAAAAATATCTAAGGTTTGATATGAGAATGGAACAGATTACTCACAGCGTTGCAAGAGGAAGTTTTTGTATTTACTTCGGTATCTTTTACAAAACTTACACCTTTCAGGTTCTATTTAATAAGTGTGACACGACTGAGTTTTAGTCAGTTCCCTAGCAGTGGTGGCTAAGTGGAATGCGTTTTGGGTGTTCACATATTTTAGATGCAGATAAACTAGGAAGTGTGAAATAGCATCTGCTGATTATCAACGAATTTATACAATTGCTTCCATGTCTAACAATAACAAAAGTAGCGGTAGAGTGCCGAGCATTCCAAGGCGCCTAGCTGCGGAACGCACAGCTGTTCGCCGTCGGAGGTTCTAGTCCTCTATCGAACACAGATGTATTTGTTGTCCTTAGCATTAGTTAGTTTAAGTAGTTTGTAAGCCCAGGGACTGATGACCATAGTAGTTAAGTCTCACAGATTTACAAAACTTTTTGAACAATAATAATAATACCCATAACTTGTCTGACGAAATAAAGAATACTTTTTTACGATGTTTTTCCATGCTTATCTAGATGAAAACCTGACGTTGGAAAGGTATCAATTTACGCCAAACTCTCGCAGTTCGGTGTTTCACTAAGTGTGTTTGCCTCGGTAACTTATAAAATAATAGGTGACAGGAAATTTTAATGCGGTAGGTCAACACAAGAAATGTTACACTTTTTGCGGAGCTATGAACATAGTTTACTGTATCACGCTTTTTTAAATGGAACAATAGCTTTTTCTATCGTGCATTGGAATCGTTGAAACCAGCTGCGTCCAAATCAATTTAAACTACATTCATATCACTGTTAGTTTGGGAGCTACAACCCATCAAAGTTTAGGGGGCGGAGGCTACGACAGCGTAGCTCACAGGCTGGTGGTCATGAGACAGTGGGCCGTGCCCCAGGGGATAGCCACTGGGCCAGTCAGCTACGCTATCGCAGCGTCCGCCCCCGGAACTTTGAAGGGTTGTAGCTCCCAAACTAACAGTGATAGGAATGTAGTTTAAATTGATTTGGACGCAGCTGGTTTAAACGAATCCAATACACGATAGAAAAAACTATTGTACCATTTAAAAAATTGTACCTTTGTGGTGTAACTCTGTGGAAAATGATAAAATAAGCTATGTTCATTGCTTCGCAGAAAGTGTAACATTTCTTGTGTTAACCTACCGCATTAAAATTTCCCGTCACCTATTATTTTATAAGTTACAGAGGCAAACACATTTAGTGAAACACCTTGTATATATGTAGGGTGTCCCAGCTATCTTGTCCACCCAAAATATCTCTGGAACAATAACAGCTATTGGAAAACGAATATGTTTTTTAACACAAACTTATGTTTTTTTAATGGATACCCTATATTTTTTCTTCAGCAATCCATAGCATGACAAATCACATAAACAATGGCGTTGATTGCATCGCAATATTCCAATTACATCCCAAGATATTGCGACGCGAAGTTGACGCTTGAAAAACCAGAAATGCGCTGCTAGCGCACGTCCTGAGGCTCTGGCGTGAACCCCATGCTGCCCGTAATCGCGATGTGACTGACATGCGTAATCGCACTTCCATACTTACCAAGAGGTCCAAAACAAATAATACAGTCTGCTGCCATCCTGCATTAATGTCGTACATTCCAGCAGGTATTTATCCCATAGACTAGGGGTGATGCGGTTCTGTAACATATGTGTGTACCGCAATGTTAGTCACAAAGTTAACTTCGCTTATCGTTAATCCGTTACTAAAACGGTAATGTCGTTCAACGTTAAAACTTTACCTTACTGTAGATCTATCGCAAGTGACAGTGAATCATTCACTCATAATAGTAAAATTCATGTTGATGGTTTTAGTGAAACGAGCAAGTGGACTAAAGGTTTTACCGTTGTTTAGGTAAAAATATTTTGATTTGGGAAGTTCAGGTAAGACATAGAAGATGAACGTAAACATGTTTAACCAATTAGTTTTATTATCACATAATTATCAATGTTATGTTTATCTAATGCGTTACATGACAAATTCTTTCAAACAAATGTTTCTGAACATCGCTGGGTAAAATGGCCCTTTGTAGAAACTTGCACTGTGATACCAGCACTATATATTAAAGATGTCGTTCACATATCATGCTCAAAGTGATAACCATTAGCTTGCATACTCTTCGGGCTACTTCGTGCTACTATTTCCTCTTTGATAGCTGTACAAGCATCAATAATGCGTTGCTTCATGTCCTCTGGTGTTGTTGGTTCATGTTGGTAAACAGCATCTTTCACTGCTCCCCAAAGAAGAAAATCCAGCCGTGTAAGATCCGGAGATCAGGCAGGCCACCTAACTGGGCCACCACGTCCAATCCACCTACCAGGGAACTTACGGTTCAGAAGTCCTCGTGCTCTTAAATCGTTATGTGCAGGGCATCCGTCATGCTGATACCACATGACCATTCTCCTGTTCAGAGGTATTGTGTCCAAGAGAACAGGAAGAGTGTGTCGTATAAATCTGGAGTACTGTCTGCCATTTTGGACACCATTTACAAATAAAGGTTCGATAATGGTATCTCCAATAATCCGACACCAAACATACGCTTTCCATGGACGTTAATGCTCTACCTGACGGAGCCATTTTGGATTGTCTGCGGACCAATAATGCATATTCCTCATATTGACAATTCCTTTGTTGGAGAATGATGCCTCGTCGGTAAAGAGAACATCTGCGAAAAAATTTGGATTAGTCAAAAGTGTTTCTGAGCCCACCGACAAAATGTTACCCTATTGCTGAAGTCATTTCCATGAAGATCTTGGTGTAAATGAACATGGTAAGGATGAAATTTATGACGTTGAAGGATACGCTGTGCACTTGATTTCGACACACCAACTTCACGTTCAATTTGAGGATTCACAGCTACGTTAGCGAGCACAGCAACTTCAGCATGTTCATCTGTGCGTGTTCTAGGACGATGTCTAGATCTTGGATTTAAGCTTCCCGTTTCACGTAGACGAGATGACCAAACATCCGGCGCGAAGGCGATGGCTTGTCAGGGAATCGTCTTCTGTACAGTCGTTCTGCCTGAACATAATTTTTCCCGCCTACAACAGGGTACAGTACAGGTATGGTAGAAAACAGACATATTAACGTAATAATCATAAAGTTCTCTAACAGTACTATAAACAAACAAGCAATCTAATAACGTATTTCCCGTAAACGTACATTCTCCATAGATCAGCAGCATTTCTACCATATCTTCATGTGTATGCATAATACAGTATAAGTTCCACAACACAACGTTTATTCACAATGTGTACTACCTCCGTGCCGTCACTAATTTACTTTGATGCACGACTACACTGGCAAGCGGTGTACTGCACGCCAAAGCAACAACAAATGGGATGCTCGGAGGGTGGTGGAGTACAGGAGTTTGCATGGGTCGCAAATCACAAACAAGGCGAAGTGGTAACTGTGGCTGTAGTGGGAACTACGTTGGACACGTGTCTAGTTAGAGCTAGGCCCTGGATGAACGAGTGCGCGAAAGGCATAATGGGTCATTTAACGCATTCGATAAACCTTATTTTGGGTGTGAAAGATAAATAAGACAACCTGACTGATGTATACCGATCGATTCTGGTTCATATTGTGTACATAGACACATAAAACGTGCAAGAGGGAAACGATTATGTGCTTATGAGAGTTGATGGCAGCAGATTAGAATGTTTCCAAATATGTACATTCATGGGCCCCAGCCGTACATTAATACTGGTAAAGTTTTCCAATAGCTGTTATTGTTCCAGAGATATGACAAGATAGCTGGGACATCCTGTGTATATATATATATATATATATATATATATATATATATATATATATTCACCTCCTCCTCCCCTGGCAGTAAACATTAGTGGTAATCATTGAAACAAGAAGTTTATAGCTAGGTGATCATACACTGACTTGCGGTTTATTAAAAAAAAAAACCTTTCAATTAAAACATTCATACATCAGCGAACTTTCTAATAATCAGTAAAAAGGTATCAACCATAGCGCCATCTGCTTTCCTCCTTCAAGCTAGAAAAGTTTTGTTCCTTGCAGTTTTTTCGTTTGATGCTTATTTCGTGAGATATTTGGCCCGGTCAATATCAATAGACCTCCCTGTATAAAATGTTCAAATGTTCGTAAATCTATCGGAGCAAACTGCGTGGTAATCAGCCAGTAGCTCACAAACTACTTAAACTAAGGTAAACTAACCTAATTACAACACACACACACACACACGCACCAATGTCCCAGGGAGGACTCGAACATCCGACGGCGAGCAACCGCGCGCTCCGCAGCGAGGCGCCTTAGAACGCTCGGCTACTCGACCGCGGCCCCTCCCTGTATACTTCGGCCGCCACCATACTGTACACGGTGGAGGATATCTCTTACCACTTCTAATCGTTTCCTTTCCTGTTCCTCTCCACAGTAGAGTAAGAGAAAAACGAGTGCTAATATGCCTTCGTTCGAGTGGTCGTTACGTGATGGTGCTAGTTGAAAAAACGAGCACAAAAAGTGCAAGTTTTTTAAAACTCATTTTTTGATACTTAAAACCAAAAAGGTATTTAATAGTATGATATTACAACTCTTCACGAAGAAAACAGATGGAGAACCGTTATTGTAGGTCGATCCCCTGACAAACTGTATCCAATTTTCTAGGAGCATCTGTTTTCAAAAAAAATCGATATATCTCAAACAATATTTAATATGTTTTTTTTTTAAATTTTTTTTAATTTTTTTCGAAGAAGGTCTCTTTTGACTTACTTCATGCCATACTTGTGGTAAATAGTAAGTTTGTAACCGTGGATGTTGTCGAGTTATAAGGAATCTAGTTTTTAAGGAATTTTAAGTGTTTTTTCGATATAAATCGAAACGGATCAAATCAATCGATACATAGAAAAAAGCAATCCATAGTTAATCTTAAGAGCTACAACTTTCCAATTTAACATTTTCCCATCAGAGTTATCGATTTTTATTTAATAAAAACCAGATTTTTTGGAACTTTACGAATGTTTTCGGCAAATTTTGCCATCTAGGCTCGAGTTTCATAAAATAGTAACTCTACTTGAAATTTAATTTCCTACACACTCATATTTTATATTTCAGGTAATAATTTTTGCAAATTTAACATTACGCCGTGACAGAATGCTTGGACTATTTACAGATGAACCACATCCCATAACACCATCTGGTACTGTTGTTTCTCCACACAGGAATATGTGGTAGGCGGTGCTGTACGTAGACCCTGGACTCATTTGAATTGGCTTTATGGTGGCAGCCCTATCGAAGTACATCGATAGCTCCCCCACTGTCGCTACACCTCTGTGCTGCTGATCCTAGAATAGAACAACTTGGTCGTATCCCTGGTGCCCCCATACCTCATTGCACGTCACGGATACTTGACTTTTGCAAACCACGCCTTCTCCAAGTATGAGACTCTCCTGCATGTACTTGAAGCGTGAATTGAATAGCTTGCCAGTGCACTCAGTTAACAGCCGCCTGTGCTTGTTGAGATTACGACTTCACGTGTGTTATCGGACAATGAAATTGCGACTGCACCGATAAGTGACTGTGGGAAAATAGCGTGATGTTAAACGTTATCAGCTTTTTTTCAAACACGTGAATTTCTCTATCTGCCACCACCACTCTCAAGTCATATCTTTTATAACTTAACTACGCAATATAGCAATACATTCTAGTAACAAATTAGCAAACTGAAAGTAGTTCCAAACAAGAAAACAGGCGGAAAAATTAATTGAGTCAATAAATGCCACAACAGATATCTAGATCATGCTGTTACGACGTACCTGCTATCGACTGGTGCTGAGTACCTGTTGAGCACCCAGGAGCTTCAAAGCAGGCGCTCAGTCTGACAGCTTTTCCCACACGCAGATGGCGATACTGTCTTGATATCTAGTATTCCACTCTTTCTCGACTATTTCACGTGTCAGTTGGAGACAATTGCGGACATGGCGCTGGTTTCAAATTACGGTGGGCATAAGAAAAATAAAAGATGATTTGGTAGCGCTGGATTTAACTCGATATTAGTATCGGTTTTCCCTACTTTTACCATAGGCGAACATCCCTACCTACTCTCTTCTTCGTTTTCTTATAATTCAACCTCCTCCATATTACTATGGACACCGTGAACCCGTTCTTGGTTGTAACAAGAATACGGAACGTGCCAGGCGCCTAGTTTCTGCTACTGACCTGAGTAGCTTGCATCAGTTCTAAGAGATACTTCACCAACCTATCGTCTCCTTCCGTCATTGTCCCAGCGCTAAAATCAGCAAGCGTGGTTCTCGCTCTTGAGTCTGCAATTAACTAGGAACTGTTTTGTGTAATTTTCTATTAAATGATAAGCTAAATATGATGGGATGCCAGATAATTTATTTGTTATAACCGCAGAAAATTGGCAAACTGCACTTAATTAACTGTATTGTTTCTTGTCTCTACATTAAAGTTCATTACTATTAAATGAAACATTAGTCCTTCGTGGCCGTACAATATCACCGAATCCGAACTATTAATCTTTAACTAACGTGGTGGCAAATATGGGACACTAACACCGTGATGCGGTCATTCTGACCTCTCACTTTTTAGGTAAGTGTAATGTTAACAATTTGAACACCTTTGAAATTCTATGTTTTGCGTGTGAAAGAGTCTTTATTACTAAGTAAATAAACATGAAAATACAATGCAATAACATTTAATAATTATTGTTAAACTGGCACTCAGATTTGTTTACTGCCTATTTTTTTGTGTCTCATCCTCGTCGCCACTTTTGTGTCTCGATTCCGCCGGTTGTCCTGGGTGTCGGTGGCCGAGTAGAAAGAGACCGACACAGGAAAGTAGGATGCACGCGTGTGCAGGTACGGAGGTGACCAGCCAGTGGGACAGCAGAAACTAGAAACACTAAGCTAGATTAGTATAAGAGATATATTTCATAGAAATACATTACTTAACTTGGAGAGCAGCAGGTTAGTAGAATGTTGATACATTGTTTAGATGGCCTGCCTACTGATGATTCCTAGTGCCTATCCGATAGCCAAGTCTTAACTGGTGCCTATCTGATTCCCAAGTGGCCGATGCAGCAGTCGTGGCCACGAGCGGAGTTGCAGCAGAGGGCGCTCGAAGCTGACGTAAGAACGCCGCGCCGTGCGTGCATGGCGGCGCGCGGCGAAAGTACGTGGCGCGCACTTCATACTTGTGCGACACCACATATTTCGTAAACTAATACATTTTTATGTTTTCCATTAGCTAATAATGACAATAAAGCTTTTATAGATTTTGTATATTTTCTTGAAGAACATGAAACAAAATTGGAATGTTTTTAACTTGAAGAAATACCTCTCGGAAAATCAGAGACGTCCAAATCACAAGTTTTCATAACCGTCCTTGCAGACCTGATAATATGTCGTTAGTTCTAACTCCTGCGGAAGTCATGGGTTCTGAGCTCGCTTTTACATATGTTTCAGCACAAGACTACGGGACTGCTTTTTCAGAAGGATACCTCTGTCGACAGGAGCTTCATCTGATCCAATCTTCTGAAGAAAAAATGCATTTCTCATCTTTTCTTCCAAGTTTCGGTCTGGAGCGTTCAAAAATTGTCTGCTACTTGCAGCAGATCCTTTACCTGTAAAATTACTCGGTTCCTCCATCTTTCAAAAGCTTTGAGATGGAAAATATCGAGAATATGTGAGGAAAGTAATAGCAGAAAAAAATACACAAAAAACGTAGTGCGGTCAAAATGACCGCAAGCTATTTTCGAAAGGACGTCACTCAAGTTATAGAAGCTCAGGCATAATATCATACGTTTTGCCGGTCCACTCGCAACTAAACTCGAAGCTAACGAGCAGATGGGCGCAATAATGGGTAGGGAAATTGCTAAATCGCAATTGTTGCCGAAAGCGCACGGTCAGGTAGACCGCACCACGCCAGTTAAAGGTTAAGGGTTCAGCCTCTGAACACCGGATCTGAACTGTACATGTTCACCGTCTGGACACCGGACATGAACTGCTACATGTTAACAGCGTGAGCGCCAAATCTGGACTGAAATTCGGCAGCGCGACCCACGTCGTCTTCCCTCGCTGTGGCTGGCACCAAAACATGGCCGACGCGCGTCCTCTACCTCTTTGATAGTATTTTGTTTTCATTTACAACTGATTTTTACACATTTTATTTTATTATGACATAGCTTAGCACTGAGAGATTCCCTACTCAGAATATCACATGTACTCTACAATTAGTTTATGAAATCTATATCTATAAATGTGAATGTCTCTTCGGTATACGTTTATCACGTCTGAACCACAAGGCATAAAGACCTAAAAATTTGTACAGTTACTAATGTCTACCCGGGGAAGGCTTTAGGCACGGTTTTATGGCGATCGGATAGCTTGTGTGTTTCGTGTACGTTTATCACGTCCGAACGATAAGACGCAGACACTTACATATTCGTACAGTTACTAATTTATACCTGAGGAAGGTTTTAGCCACGGTTTTATTGCGATCTGATAGATATTTAGTAATTTGAAGAATATAACGCGAAATGCGGAACAATAATTACACTTTGAAATTTATACTTATTCTTTGAAAATGGTTTTATTGGTGGCATTGTTGCTTGAGGGTTGATAATGATAAAAGGATGGAGTATATTGGGATGGAAAGCTATCAGTGAATATAAATTCTACGTGTGTGTGCGTGTGTTAATACTTGGCTCTGCAGCGAAAACAACAGAAAGCAAACGAATTGTCTGTGTGTAATTGTTGTCCGAAGTCTCCCGTTGTACACAATAGCAGTTCCGGGCTGATAGCTATAAGGGGGTGGAAGATACGGTGGTTGAAAGTCGTCAAATTATAAAAAAAAATCGGGCAAGGCCAGCGATCACGTTTGCGACTCTATAGCAAGAAGGTCACATACAGCGGAACGTGATGGCACAGACCATACTTTTTGCCTATGCGTGCTACCAAGGAGGATGGAATAAAGGGAGATGGCGTTATGTATGCCGAGCACATACGTCAGTTGAAGTCTGTCCGCCATCTTGGTCAGTTTTGGAATGCTATTTTTCCGTTAAAACTATGCGGTAAGTCGACCTTCTTACTGTTAACGTATTTAACTGACACTGCAAAGTATGTTCTTTCAAACAATATACTTTGTTGAATCAAAAAAATGTTCAAATGTTTGACTACGGGGTCATCAGTCACTACTTATGAACTACTTACGAACTAGGACGGCACAAATATCCAAGCCCGAGGGGGGATTCGAACCCCCGATCATAGTGGCCGTGCAGACCGTGACTGAAGCGCCTCAATCCCCGCGGCCACCGCGGCCGGCGTTTGTTGAATAAATAGTAATGAATACTCATCATAATATATTTGAAAGCTTAATTTTAACGGCTAATTTGCAATCTTTTAACACGTTGTACATCACGGCAAAACCATCGGTCGTTTTGTTCCTGCTTTAAGTGGCAAAACAGCTATAAAATACGAACACTCCTCCAAAACTTAGCAATATGGTAGAGGCAGGCTTCACTTTTTCAGCGTAAGGGCGTCTCCCTGTATTCTAACCTCCTTGCGTCCTACAATGGCTTCAGCTCCTTCTCTGTAAGGATAAGCATACGAAGAAGGAAATATAAAAATAAATAAATAAACCAGTAAAAAAAGAAATTTCTTTTCACTCATCTCTTTGAAAAAAATCGATTTGACGTTTCGCGCATTACATCAAGTGATCAATCTGTGGTATTATTACAATCATTATTGTTCAATTTCGTGATTGCATTCTTCGAAACGAGTGCATTTTTATTAGTGATTTGATCTACACTACTTACTTTCCTGATAATGTTGATTAAAAATGTTTGCTTCTAAAGAAGGTATTGTATTTCATTTCATCCTTCAAAACCAGTCTCGTAGCACACTACTGAAATATAGCTTATCTGTTATACTCAACCAACACGCGAGAGGAGCCGCGGGTTTAAGCTAATATTATCGCATTAAATCAGCCAATCAGCGTGAGAGGTACAACAGGCAACTCGGTGATCTTTGCTACATTCCTTCCCACGGAAACCATACCTACTGGCAGCACCTGTTACGCTCAACACTACCTGTACCATCTGTCGCCTACTGGTTCAAACCTGCTGTGCGTAAGAGATTCTCAGATCTGAATGTGATGGCTGTGGGCCAGAAATATTACATTTTGCAGAGCACGTTGAGTTACACGCGCAGTATTTGGGAGAACATTATCTTGTTGGAACAACACATCACCTTTCTGCAGTGGCGGTTCGTACAAAATTTGACCAGTGTGCTACAATATTACAAAAATAAACAGGAAACAAAATATATTAAAATAAAAGTCAACCTTTGTATGATTGCCTTTAATTAAATATCAATTAATACTGTATTGACAAAAAGACCTTCAGGGGAATCTATAACAGCGGTGCCAACTGCATGTATTCACTGCAGGTAGTAAATATAACGTTTAAAAATGTTAATTTTATGTACAGAAATTAAAAATTTAGACTCAAGATGTATTTGAATACGAGCCTCACACAGGTAGGTTTGAGAGACAACGCATAAGACGCCTGAGCCAGCGCGCTATTTGACTCTGTATGCCGCAATATTCGTCGTATACTATTATTCCGCAGCCGTTAAACGCAGCGCTAAGAGAAAATATTGATATAGTACTGCAGTCGGTCTCAGCACACATGAGTCGCCAGGCCTGACATCATGCCTGCGCATGCGCACTAGCGAATAGATGACTGCACCGCCTCTCTGCGCACATGCCAGCGCGGCTGAATCCTACTTCGGCACACGGAGCTTGTTTCCAACTATCGCGACGAGAGCGCTCCAAAATGCGTTTTCATCATTATTACTAGCACTGTAATACGCACTGGAAGGGAATTGGCATAATTTTATTGTGATAACTGGCTCGTATTCCAAGAGAATGGATGTAATTTTACAGCGATTTCTCGCTTGCTTTCGAAGAGAACTGGCATAATTTTAGTAATATATTTACAATGTGCTGCAACACATTATCACCAGCCGCCACTGCCTTTCTGTTCCAAGAATGTAAAAAGTCACGTTCTGCACCTACCGAGCGCCGGTCATCATTCTCTTAACAAACAATAAAGACGGAAATATGTTGTAGTTCATCGCAACCCAGTCAGTTAGACCTGCAGTAGAGCCAATGTGTCTTGTAGGATTGGAATCCTCGAGACAAAGTTCGCCACGCCTACGTCGTACTCGTACACGACAATCACTTGCGAGCAGACAGAACCTGCTTTCGTCGCTGAATCGACTAAGTTATCAGAGACTTTTTAACGTTGACATTGATCAGAGAGGTTTATTTCGTTTTTTAGCCTTTATCGATGAAAAAGGCTGAGAAGCAAAGATATGCTAAATGACCAGAGGTAGCTAAAAAATGAAATAAACCTCTCTGACCAATGTCAACGTTAAAAAGTCTCTGATAACTTAGTCGATTACTATATGTAGTAAACTTCTTTGGCAGAGCTGTTATTAATTACGAAAAATATAAAAGTTTTCTTTATTTTAACGTTTTAGCGTAAAAGCTGCATAAACCCTGACAGTTATAAACCGTATCCAACTACTAAATAAGTGAATATTTCCACACAGTTTGTACAATAGTCACGCCAGATGTCAGCATATAACGTCCAAACATCGTAGACGTAAGTTATAAGGAAAATTTATAACACAATTTTTATGTATATTTCCGTAGCATTTGATTTGTAATTAATGTAATTCTTATATACGCAGGTGCTTGATAATGACAAACTGTTGAAACAGCTGTAGCGCTATTGAATAAAATATAAGCAGCAATCCGGAATTTTCATTACAATGTCAGTCAACGACATTTATGATGCTACAGGCCCAACAATAATCTATCAATTCCCTCAAACATAAATACAACGAAGAGGAACTCCTTAATTTGGATCTAGTGGAACGAAAAGTACATCCAACCCAATCGACAAATAGTGAATGAAGCGAAATCTTTTATTTTACTAAAAATTAATGAAGAAAATTACGGTTTCGCTTCCCGTCGGCATTGTAGTCATTACAGACGGAGTAAAAATTCTTTCTTACGGGGAAGAAAAATCGACGGTGCCCCGTTGAAAGGGACCGTCCCAGCATTAACCTGAAGTATTTTAGGAAAACCACAGAAAACCTAAATCTGGATGGCGGGCGACGGGAGTGAACCGCCTTCCTCCCGAATGCGAGTCCAGTGTGCTATTCATTCGAATGGTGTTTTAGTTTACTGCTGCATCAAGTCACTGAAACAACGTCAAATTTAGTATCTCAGAACAATCTCGTCAAAAAGTCCCTCCAGAATTCAGACGTCATAGCCACAAAACTCTTCAACATTGTATGAAGTAAGTTGTCAACTTGGTTTTTCCAAGTCTAACGAGGGATTCATTAGCCCACACAGCACTGTGGCTGCGCACTCCATCTGAGCGACCTACCGCTCCGAACAACCATACTTTAAACGCGTCCTTCATGTTATTACTTCTAAGCTTTCCAGGTGTAATGACTTCTGCAATCGCGTTAAGCATTTCAAAACCAAACCATCCGCTTATAAAGACAATTAAATGTACACACAGTACAGACTTGCATTTAGTGATCTAAATACACTACTCTGCCCAATATAATTACCGGATCAGATGAGATATCATACACAATACACGTATGGTTACGTATTTTATTCAGATATAGTTACAATTGTAACCTGTGTGCAATACAGTACGTTATTTTTCTGTCATTCTTTATTTGAGGTTCACATGGCGTTTACTTAGCCACCATGCGATCACCATAATAGTAAAAGAAGCATCCTCGTAGCCCTCTAATACGGTACGTGATCACCTCGGACGGCCATAACATTGCACTCCTGCGTGGCATGGGCAGTATGAGGTCATCAATCAGCTGTTGAGAGATATTTGGCAAGTCTTAAAAAAAATTCAAATGTTTGTAAATCTATCGGACCAAACTGCGTGGTCATCAGTTCGTAGCTTACAAACTACTTAAACTAAGGTAAACTAACCTAAGGACAACACACACACACACACACACACACACACACACACACACACACACATATGCCCTACGGAGGACTCGAACCTCCGACGGCGAGCAACCGCGCGCTCTGCAGCGACGCGCCTTAGACCGCTCGGCTACTCCGCCACGACTTCTTCCATGAATATAGTATCCAGCTCTGTAACCGTTGTAGGAGGTGCAGGTCTGGCTGCAATGCGTCTGCCAAGTGCAAAAAAATGTTTGTTAAGCTTATGGGACTTAACTACGGGGTTATCAGTCCCTAAACTTACAAACTACTTAACAACTAGCTTATCCTAAGGACGGCACAAATATCCATGACCGAGGGGGGATTAGAACCCCCGACCGTAGTGGCCATGCAGACCGTGACTGAAGCGCCTCAGCCCCTCGGCCACCACGGCGGGCTGCTAAGTGAATCTCAGATATACTCAGGCGGGTAAAAGTATTGAGAACAAGCTGGACACTCCATTCATTCAATTACCTGAGCTTCAAGCATATTGTCCACCAGTGCAGCTCTATGGGACAAGCGTTATCGCCGACGAGAAGGACCCCATCTCCTGTAGAACCAGCGTAGGGGACAACAAAAGGTCGAAGGATCTCGTCTCTGAAGCTCTAACCAGTGAAAACGCTATTGTGAACGATATGGAGGTCCGTACGTCCGTCAACACTGACTCGCGCCCACACCATTCATTCACCACCATGATATTGGTGGTGCTTCCTGCAACCAAGCAGGATTGTTCCGAGTTCCACGTTCTCTCCAAATGAGGGAACGACGATTTTCGGATTGAACACAAATCTGGAGTCATCTGTGAAGAGAACCTGGTGCATTTGTTACGACTCCAGTCCTGATATTCCTCCGCCCTGTTTCTGCGGGGTAAACAGTGTCGTGGATTTACTGGGATACACACACCATAAGTGTTCGTGCGTAGAGGCCACTTTCCCGAAAGCGATTTCGGACTGTTTATGTTGATATTGCGCACCCAGTTGTTGGCTGGAGTTGCACCATGAGGGGGGAGAGGGGGAGAGGCGCAGTAAACACTTTGGAAACTATATTACAAAAGAGAACCAAATGAGAGATCTCTCGTGTCTTAGAAAACTGTCACCAATTACGAAATATTTTAATAGAGCGCATTTACGGGTGAAAATCTTTCTTCTGGCACTGATAAATATACTCTAGTAAAGTGGTGCAACGTTCGAAATGAGAAATGCTGTTCTTCCAAAAATGTGTGTGCAACTTTGAGCGCGTCATTAAGATTTTCGTATTTCGGCTGTTAGGAACTCACCGAGGAAAACATTAATAAGGTGACTGTTTAACGAAATTACTCGTGTGTTATGAACTTTTTTTTCACGCTCTAAGTCAGAAGTTCTATGGAATAAAAGAGGACAAGAGCAAATCGATTGCTAGCGTTTTATACCGAAAAAATGTTATAATTTTCTGAGGAAAAAACTGGAAATCCTCTATTGGCAGTGACGATGTGGAGGGCATGGATAAACCAAATGTTCAAATGTTTGTATAGCTTATGGGACTTAACTACGGGGACATCAGTCCCTAAGCTTACAAACTACTTATGAACTAACTAAGACTATGGACGGCACAAATATCCATGCCCGAGGGGAGATTCGAACCCCCGACAGTAGTAGCCGTGTAGACCGTAACTGGAGCGCCTCAGTCCCCTCGGCCACCGCGGCAGGCATGGATAAACCATTCTTTTAATTGTAGTCTTGGCATTTTGTAATATATAAGGAAGAAAATGAAAGGCTAAAACGTTGATCGCCAGGGAATGTATCTACGCTTTTTCCTGTGACGAAATGAACTTTCATAGCAGGATTTTCTATGATCAACAAAATGTTAAGACTCCATAGAAATGGGAAAAAGAAAACATTTTCGTTAAGAACGAACTTGGCATGACGTACATAAAAAGTTCTTTTCCTCATACCAGTGACACACAGAATCGCGCGCGCGCGCGCGCGTGTGTGTGTGTGTGTGTGTGTGTGTGTGTGTGTGTGTGTGTGGTGTGTATGTGTGTCTGTGTCTGTGTGTGTGTGTGTGTGTGTGTGTGTGTTCGCTGTTGTCCCATACTTGCTTAAGCCATTAAAAAATCCATTGCTGGATGAAGGGGTCCGGTAAATGTACATATGACCATCCAACTCCAGTAGATGTAAAAAACAGAATAAGACTATTACTGTTAAGCGTCAACGCTTCTGTTGAGACCGAAGAAGAAGCAACAGTTGTGACACCCATCATCTGGTAACACATGATTTCTAGAAGAAAATTATTTGCGTCTTCAGAAATATGGCTTGAGACTGTTTTGACGCGATCGTACTAATGTGTCTCAAACTACTGAGGGTAACCACGTACCAATTGTCAATCATAGTGACAAAATCTTTTATATAATTGACAACTAGTGCGTGATTTCCCCCTATGGCTCGAGACACTTAAACTCGAGTTAACATTTGCTCAGCTTCAGGACAGTGTCAATTTGTCTTCAGAAAGTTATGTGCAACACAGGTGATCGTTCAAATGTTCAAATGTTTGTAGAACTTATGGGACTTAACTACGGGGTCATCAGTCTCTAAGCTTACAAACTACTTATGAACTAGCTAAGACTAAGGGCGGCACAAATATCCATGCCCGAGGGGGGATTCAAACCCCCGACCGTAGTGACCGTGCAGATCGTGACTGGAGCACCACAGTCCCCTCGGCCACCGCGGCCGGCACAGGTGATCGTTCTCCAATATAAACAGATAGATAATTTACGCTAGAACACGTTTTCATTAGCGTTTTATAAAAAACAGAGCAAGAATATCTGAGACAGGAAATCGAAAAAGGGAGAAAATAGCATATATAATCAGTTCAGTTGTCAGCCTAATGTTTTTTTGTAAATTAAAATTGTACATGTAGTTACGTGCAATTTCGACAGATCCATTGTATATATAGTATGGTATGGTGTTTCTAAATACCTCCCGAAGTTTGTCACGGCAATACAACACTGCCTCGAAGCTTCACTGAAGAGGAGAAACGAAGATTACATCTGTTTTTACTAATATAATCGTGATTTACAGCAATTATACTTTCATGTAAATTATTTCAATGCGGTTAAATCAATAGTTTCTGGTTTGTGTGTGTCAAAGATTCGTATTTCAAGTAGCCATCAGTGTGGTTGTGAATTAATATTACACTAATGCGAAAGACATCGGTTACAATGGGATATAACTCCGCATTTTCAACTATTATATTTTAGCAGCAGAAAACCTGTTTAGACATGTAAACTCCGTTATGAACAAAATATTTCAGAAAGAACTTGATGTACGAGGTGCATTCAAGTTCTAAGGCCTCCGATTTTTTTTCTCCGGACTAGAAAGAGATAGAAACAAGCGCATTGTTTTAAAATCAGGCCACGTTCATTGTCAATACGTCCCAGAGATGGCAGCACCGTACGGCAGATGGAATTTTACCGCCAGCGGCGAGAATGAGAACTGTTTTAGATACTTAAAATGGCGACCTTTTCCTTACTTGAACAGCGTGCAGTCATTCGTTTTCTGAATTTGCGTGGTGTGACACCAATTGAAATTCATCGACTGTTGAAGGAGACATGTGGTGATGGAGTTATGGATGTGTCGTAAGTGCGTTTGTGGGTGCGACAGTTTAATGAAGGCAGAACATCGTGTGACAACAAATTAAACACCTCGGGCTCGCACAAGCCAGTCTGATGACATGATCGAGAAAGTGGAGAGAATTGTTTTGGGGGATCGCCGAATGACTGTTGAACAGATCGCCTCCAGAGTAGGCATTTCTGTGGGTTCTGTGCACACAATACTGCATGACGACCTGAAAATGCGAAAAGTGTCATCCAGGTGGGTGCCACGAATGTTGACGGACGACCGCAAGGCTGCCCGTGTGGTATGTTGCCAAGCAATGTTGACGCGCAACGACAGCATGGATGGGACTTTCTTTTCGTCGGTTGTGGATGCCATTTTTCAATGCAGAAACAAAGCGCCAGTCAGCTCAATGGAAGCACACAGATTCATCGCCAGCAAAAAAATTTCGGGTAACCGCCAGTGCTGAAAAAATGATGGTGTCCATGTTCTGCGACAGCGAGGGTGTAGTTCTTACCCATTGTGTTCCAAAGGGCACTTCGGTAGCAGATGCATCCAACGAAAATGTTTTGAAGAACAAATTCCTTCCTGCACTGCAACAAAAACGTTCGGGAACGGCTGCGCGTATGCTGTTTCACCAAGACAACGCACCCGCATATCGAGCTAACGTTACGCAACAGTTTCTTCGTGATAACAACTTTGAAGTGATTCCTCATGCTCCCTACTCACCTGACCTGGCTCCTAGTGACTTTTGGCTTTTTCCATCAATGAAAGACACTCTCCGTAGCCGCACATTCACCAGCCGTGCTGCTACTGCCTCAGCGATTTTCCAGTGGTCTGCAGTCACAGTCTGCACGGCCGCTGCGGTCGGGAGCTCGAATCGGCCCTCGGGCATGGATGTTTGTGTCGTCTTTAGAAAAAGGTAGTTCATAAGTAGTTTGTAAGTTTAGGGACTGATGACCCCGCAGTTAAGTCCCTTAAGCTTAACAAACATTTGAACATTCATCTGCAGTTTATTTCTCTTCCTTGCATAACATGGCAGTAAACTTTTCCAAGAAAAAACGAATGGAAGGAAACTGTGCATCTTCAATTTTATCTAACCTTAAGAGCAACCTGATGATGATGATTCATGCAGAGCTTACAAAATAATTTTTTCATTGATGAAATGAAAATGTATTTTTCTATGTTCTGGAGATCGATCACAAATTTCTAGGCCTGAATACCAATAGCTAACCGATCGTCACTTCTTTGAATTTGTCGACACCTAAGATTCATATGGAAGTTCTGTTATCCCGGCTGTAAATTCAATTCCAATGACTACGCAAATATCATACTGTTAAAGTACCGATAATAACAAAGAATGAGTTTTGTACTATCGAAGACTTGCCTCCGATCAGCGCAAAAAGTATATTGTCTGTAAGTAGTGTGATTATCGAATTTTACCGTTTCAAATTTTTGTCCGCGAAGTCGTCACCGCAGCGGAAAATCCGTGCGCACTGAGGCGCCGTGCTGCGATGCGCGCGGACGTTCGCCGTGGGTGGTTCGAATCCCCCCTCGGGCATGGGTGTTTGCATTGTCCTTACCTTAGTTTAACTTAGTTTAGGTAGTTTGTAAGCTAGGGACTAATAGCCAAGCAGTTAAGTCCTATAGATTTATAAACATTTGAACGTTTGAGTGAAGTCGTCAAGAAACACCGTCCATTGGTAAAATGCTGCAATTTTTCGTAAATTTTATGGTCAAACTGTAGAAGTTGGTAGGTATAGAAATATGTACACGTACGATGTGATGTGGTATATAGGACACGACATAACAATTGAGTCAGGACACAATTTAACATTCGGCATGGATAAAAATACGATCTCCATTTAATAACGAAATAACGAAACAATAATCAACTGAAAAAATGTTCAAATGTTTGTAGAGCTTATGGGACTTAACTACGGTGTCATCAGTCCCTAAACTTACAAACTACTTACGGACTAGCTAATACTAAGGACGCCACAAATATCCATGCCCGAGGGGGGACTCGAACCCCCCAACCGTAGTGGCCGTGCAGACCGTGACTGGCGCGCCGCAGTCCCCTCGGCCACCGCGGCCGGCATCAACTGACAAGATATCAAATTTCAAACGTCCATTGTCTGCTCTTGCAGTGAATCTCAGTGCGTACTAAATTTAGCTCTAAACAATCAGATGTCGACAATGGATAACGATTATTAGATTACAAGTGCATTTTAACTATCGATTTATGTACCTTGGAGCAGTGGCGTAGATATGTCACAAAGGGCCCCGGGGCAAAAATTACATTGGGGCCCTCTTGAAACTACATAGATACAAAACTATTCCATCTTCAGGTCCTTACCGCTCACTGGAAAACACAATAAGGCAAACCATAATAAGGTGTCAGTGAAGCTAGCTTTGTTAAGTGCACTTTTACGTGTTCCACAATCTTCTGGTATTTCTTTATTTGAAAAGAGACAAAGTCGCAAAAAAAAAAAAAAAAAAAAAAAAAAAAAAAAAGCGGCTCTACAATGGTGGAATGTAGGAACTACAGTTGGCTTTAAAAATTTTTTTTTTTTTCTTTTTTTTTTTTTTTTTTTTTTTTTTTTTTTTGGTTAAGTCTCAGTAATTATTAGAGATAGTGTGAAGATCACGTAAATCGTCGTATTCTTTAAAATACAAGTTAGTAATAGTAACGTTTTTAATATCGAGACTATTGTCTGTATATCTATCTTTGGCCGTTTCCCGCACAAGCAGGGTCGGCACTGTGTTAAACACGGATATCGCATCTGTTATTATTTACAGCGTGGCCGGATGCCCTTCCTGCTGCCACCCCATGCCCCCCAGGAGGAAATGTGTGCCCCAAATGTCTGGGACCAGCCCGGTCTTCACCTAGGGGATGTGGAAAACCGCCTAAAAAAACACATCCAGTTTGGCCTGCACTCCGACCCCTTTCGTTAATCCGCAGGGCGGATTCGAACCGGGGCCGGTACTCCTCCCCGTCTCGGAAAGCAGTGCGTTATGCCACACGGCTGACTGAGCGAGTAATATCGAGAGTATCACTTCTTCAGTAAATGTATCAAGTACATGTTTTCGAAATTTTTGAAGGGTCTTTTATTACAAGTTTCACAGACTACAACAGCACATTTCGGTATTAACATTGTGAACCAGTTAGAACAAACGCGATAGAACAGAAACAATAACAGCAACTGATACACTTGCTTTAATGCGTAGGAGAGCGCGCGAACCGTGCTGAGCTTCTCGACGGTGATACAATGCTTAAAGCAGAGAAAAATCTCCGTTTTGCACATCTTCTATGGGCTCCCCATAACTTGGAAGACGCAGTTGTTGCTTCGAGCAGCTTTAATGCTGCCGCTACACGGCGACTGGCGGCTTCGCCGGTCAGCAGCGGTAGATTGGCGTCGTGTCAAAAATGTTCAAATGTTTGTAGAGCTTACGGGACTTAACTACGGGGTCATCAGTCCCTAAACTTACAAACTACTTATGAACTAGCTAACACTAAGGACGGCACAAATATCCATGCCCGAGGGTGATTCGAACCCCCGACCGTAGTGGCCGTGCAGACTGTGACTGGCGCGCCGCATAACGCTCGGCCGGCGCGAGGTTTGAAGTGAGGGCCCCATAAGAAGCAATGTTCCTCCACCCAGTGGCCCAGTCCGGCTATATGAGTAACTTGGTTGGTAAAAGTCTATTTTATGAGTCCGCGATTAGTGCTCGGCGTGTAGACGTTGGTAACGGCGGGATGAATGAGGCAAGTAAAGGCAGTCAATCAGGAGTCGCGTTCGCGAGGCCAATAAGAAACGTCTTTATGTTTATTATCGTAAAAAAAGAAAAATAAATAAATAAATAAATAAAAGGCGACTATCCTCCTTGGGCATAGTAAAAGACAAAGGGATGCTATCACATACCTGCTCATGCTGGACATGAATTTTACAGGGTTTTTCCTCGCGAATGTTCGCCTACTTCAATTTCAGTCTCAATGTAACACTGCCCTCGGAATTCGCGACAAATTTGCAGCAATTAATTAATGCTGTTCCTGCTCTATGGTTGACAGGTTCACAATGTACCCTTGTCCGGTCAGTAAATCAGCTATCCTTGTCAAACGCTGCCCTCGAAAACTTCAACGATATTTAACAAATCTTATAATCTTTACTCATGGGATCACTTAAACTCATAACGAAATCTTCCGTTTCGGGCTTATAGCGATTTAAAAACTGACGCTCAATTCAATAGACATGAAACAAACAGTCCTATTGGGCGCGCAAACATGACTGCTGATTGGCTGCCTTCGCGCCTTTGCCAACATGTACTACCATGCGCAAAAATATCCGAACGACCTGAATTTCGTTTCGCCTGATGTGCATGCAACCCAACTAACGTACGTGTCTTGCGGGTACTCTCCTCGCTCCGCGGTATAGTCGTTCGACTATTCAAAATGGATCCACTACAGACAACTGTTCTTTATGGCAATCATTCCAGATGTAAATTAACACCACGATTTTCCCAATAAAAGGAAACACGTTATTAAGTTCTTAACGTTTATTAAGTCCAATTTATTACAATGACATATCTTAAGTATTGTCACACTTATTACAGTCTGATATAACAAACTCCGTCACATAAAACATTAATTAATCCTTAAACAACATTTAATATTGTTACAAACAACAGATTTTATTATAGTATCGGAAATCCTAAAGTCCTGTAGAAATTCGAAGTACTTTTGTTCTCTAAATCGTTTTCTCACAATTGTGAAACGTTGTTCCACTGGCGAGCGGATATTTATTAACCGATTGTTGAAGTAACCAGATAATAAAAATTCAATTAACAGCAGCAAACGCACTATGGAAACTTCAATATTAACTGCGTATTACCAACATTTTCTCCGTATTCATACCTGAACAAATATTTGTACACATCTTTGAACTTGAATTGATATGACAAACACCTTGTTCTGGAATCAAACGAACCACCTGTAGCCGTAGCTAACCAGGCAATGCATTCATGTCTTATAGATACTTGATTATGCCTAAGATTGTCACAGCTGACGAAGCATAAAGATGTGTGAAATATAGGAGATTTCCTCACAAATATCAGAACGCACAAATCAAATCATATAAAACGCAAAATATTAAAATATTTTTATTTATTTATTACTGAACCAGGAACTTAATAATCACCGTTATGTCCCTAATCACAAGTGCCCAGACTCAGTTCTGTGTGGGACTGCCCCCACGAGGCTGCTCCTGTCGGAGGTTCGAGTCCTTCCTCGGTCAGGGGTGTTGTGGTGTCCTTAGATTAGTTTAAGTAGTTCTAAGCCTAGGGACTGAAGACCTCAGTAGTTTGTTCCCATAGATTTACAAACAATTGATTTTGAGTTACATACCCGGTATCTAAATGGAAAATAAGTAAGTGAAGTCAGATGTTAGTAGTCGAATTATTTCACCAGAAGCGGGGTGTTTGAATCTGTAATCAGGATATAATTACGTTATGCGTCACCGGGAATCGAACCCCGAACCTACCGATGAACTTTCTAAGCACGAATGGACAGTAAATCTCAAATATTGACTCAACACGAATGACGATGCGTGCGTGTCTGACTAGTAACAACGGCACCTATCGTTGTTATGATAATAATAATAATTTCGTTTGGCTCAGAGTCCTGGTGCAAGTCATTCAACTGTGCGCCACTTCAGAGGCTTGCATGTCCCTAACCTGCCCCAATTATCCAACCGGGAAAGACGACCTACAGTTTAACGTGGAATCCAAACCACGTGTAGTTTATGACGACTCCTCACATTGTTGAGACGTGAATGCTGGGTTAAAACACAGATTGAAAAAAAAAAAAAAAAAAAATGGGTGATCTGACTTGGTTTCGAACCCGCGACCCTTCTATTACCATTCAAGTGCTTTACCCCAAGGCCACCGCAACACGCTGCTCCGCAGTGCTAATGCACGAAGAGACATTGAAAATAATTTTTTACTAGTAGTCGAGTGTGCTCTATCTAGGGCGTCAAACGAAATTATGAATATTTTGTGCTGGATCTGGATTCGAATCCATATACGTGCCTTTCGTGGAGACCTAGAGGAGTCTGCAGTCTCGGAGAAAGCAACGAAATGATTCAACTATATGATTCCGAGACGGTCGAGTGCGGCAAAAGAGGAGATCCGAATTAGAATCCCGGTCCAGCACCACAGTTTTTAACGTCTCAAGTTAAATTCAATACAAGACACGTGACCTTCAAGGACCATTGGTTTATAAAATAAAATAAAGTTTTGTAATATAAGAAAAGCTTTCTAGCGACAGAGTTACTATTTGCCGTGTATTCTGCCTGTTACTGGCAACGGTAAATCGCCTCTGTCCCAGTTGATAGCGAAATAATTCGGTTTAATACGGATTGTTAACTACGGTGCAACTTGACGTTCTTTACTTGGTGTTTCAGAGGTGAAGTAGACATGATCGTGCTAGTTAAAAATATACACAGTCGCGTCAGCTGAAGCAGTATGATGTAGTGATGACTGTTAACCTCTGCTCTTTCTTACCGGGAAATAAGGCATTGGATTAATTGGCTCCATAACAACACTACAACATTTATTGCGCATGTATACAATGCATATGGATTCGAGAATTTACTTGTACTGTGGTTTACATTTCTGTATATGCTTGATCTAAACTGCAACTTCATTGTTTGTTTTACTTGATTTTTGTACTCACTGAAATAAAATTGCCTGACCTTCGAGTACGAGACCTTTCTCTCGTCCTTACCTCCTGTTATATTTACTTTCTAACCAGAGAAATAAACCCGGTAAATGATTCACAAACGACTAGTCCACGCTGTTAAGAAATTTCGTGAAGGAATTTCATTTCCTCTTAAAACGTGCTAAAATTTCCTGTGGATCATTGGCCTGGTGCAAGTCTTTCGATTGGACGCTCCTTGCACGACTTGCGGGTCCCTAGCCTACCCCAGTTATCTAACCGGGGAAATGGCACATCCGAACCACGTGTCGTTTTTGGCGACTCCTCACATCGTTGATATGTGAAGGCCGGATTAAAACTCAGAATTAAAAAAATCCGAGGTATCGAAAATCGGGTATCGAACTCGCGACCCTTTGGTTTCCAGGCAAACGCTTTACCCAGAGACCACCTTTCTTTTTTTTTTTTTTTTTTTTTTTACACATCGCAACCCTTTTTGTGGATCACCACTCAGCAACGCTACAGCGTTTTACATATCCAGGGCGATTTTTTTTTTTTTTTTTTATACCCAGCCGGGATTCGAACCCGGGTCTCCTGCTTTCTAGGCAATTGCGCTCACCCCTACACCACTTTTTTTTTTTTTTTTTTTTTTTTTTTTTTTTTTTTTTTTTTTTTTTTTTTCTTCACGGTAAGGTAGTGGATCTCTTCCCGTCTTGAAGTCCTCCGCAGGTAAGTGTGGAACTTCATCCAGAGAGAAACAAAATATATCGACAACTTCTGTCACCGGAAAATAATAATAACAATAAATAATAAAAATAATAATAACTAAAGGAATAAGATAAAGAAACTGACTCTTCTGTCTTCACACATGTCATTTCCAGCACGCTGTCGACTACCAGAGTTCGTCTTCTCGTAAATTGTGTTTGGTTGATTTCCGTTTGCGCATCAAATCTTCTTTTCGTAGAAACCACTAATCTCTGTCATTTTGAATCTGTTTTAATTTTGTCCTCTCTTAACTCCGATAGCGCCACGCACCGAAAGGACTGTGCCTCATGCTTCTTTGACGTTCTCTTTCTAAAGTCGTGTGTCGTCGGGTTCCACTTATACCATTTTTTTTTTTCCTTTTTTTTCCCCTTTCTGTTGAATAACGTTCGTTGCTCTTCGTTCTTCATATATGCGTCAATTCTAGCGCCACTGGGTAGTTTGCAAATAATGTTTTGTGTCGTGGATTGTTAAGGAGTTTCATAGCCTGATTTATACTATACAGTCGAAAATCGTGGTAGGTGCCCTCCGCTGGTTTATTAATTATATAATGTAATGTGTGGCCGACTAGCCAGGTCCACATGTTTTGTTTCGTCATTGGGAAATGGTTGAAATCAGGTTGTAGCATGGTTCCAATTGCTATTTCTTTGGTGGTCGTTCTGCCTATCAGAGCAAGTTTCCTCCGACACCATTCCCATATCTTCGTGTTCTCCCCGCATATACACCTGTGTTGTAGTGTGTCGATGAGGTCGCAACCCTTGCACGTAGGAGTTTTGGCCAGCTTTATTCTGTGAAGATTTTCCTTCGTGGCTATTGTTTCGTTTACGACTCTGTACCATGTTGATTGGATGTCTGTGTCGAGGATCTTGTTGTTGATGTTCTTCCACACTGTGGGCCACCGTATTCGTGCGTATTTGGTTTCCATCCTGTTCTTCCTCCCGTTGTCATTCATAAAATTGAATATCTCTGCTGTTGTTTTATTTCTGATTGTGTTGCTCTGCCTTCGCAGGTAGCTTGCATCAAGGAAGAACTGGCGAATATGAGCTAGTTGGTGTGGTACGGCACTAAGGTTAACCGGAGCCTCTAAACTAAGTGGTCTGTATGCGTTGATGACTGCTCGGAGAGCGCTGTGTGGTTGTTCTTCATAAATTTGGAGAGTTCGTCTTATCAGTAGTGCTCTGCATTTGGCGCCAACATCCACTACACCAAGTCCTCCTTTCCTGGGCGGGAGTGTTGTTACATCTATTCCGACTTTAAAGATACTGCCTCGCCATAGATACCAACCTACCGCCGCCATCACTCTGCCAGCTATTGTTGCATTGACGGGAAGGATTTGGCCTACATACCAAATTTTCGATAAGATTTTGGTGTTAACGAAGTGCGCTCTTTCAATTAAATTTTGCATACGACCGCAATTCTGTCGGAGACATGCTCTGGTCATATTTAAAATGTCCCTCCAAGTTGCAGCCGTTGTTCGCAGAGGGCAATTGTACATATTTATTCCGAGGAGTTTCAGGAAGTCGCTACGCGCGTAGTCTTCTCCATCATTCTCCGGGAACCCAGTCCCTAATGGCAGTAATTTCGTTTTCCGTATGTTCAATTTGGAACCTGAAGTGTGTTCAAACTCGCCAACTACCGTCCGCACGTCACGCAGTTCCTGTACATTATTAATAACAACTCCCACGTCATCCGCGTACGCGATGCATTTGAGAGTGCTGCCGTAGATGTTCATTCCTTGGAGCCGTTGGCTGAGTCTCCTTATTAGTGGGTCGATAGCAATGACAAAGAGAGTCATTGACAAGGGACAGCCTTGTCGTACGGATTTCTCTATGGGGATTGGTTTTGTGAGATGTCCGTTTATCTTTACCCTCGACTTGGCATTGTGAAATAGATTTTTGAGCATGAAGACGAATTCTTCCCCAAACCCCAGACGCGTCATTATTGCAAAAAGGTATTGGTGCCTGATCCTGTCGAAAGCCTTGTTAAGGTCTAAGGATAAGAGTGCTGCTTCTGGACGTGTGAGAGCACAGTAGCTTATGAGCTCCCTATAATCAGTGAGACTTTGAAGGATCGTTCGTCCCGGTACTGCTGCCGTCTGACTTAAATGTATAATTTTATGTAACACCAGTTTAATCCTCGCTGCCATGACACGGGCTACTATCTTGTAATCCGAGTTGAGTAAGGATAAGGGGCGGATTTTATGCATGTCGTTACAGGGGTATTCTTTCGGAATAAGGACTATGATCCCCTCGTTGAAACCATCCGGTACAATTGTCCCGTCCTTAATTTCGTTGCACATGTCGAGGAAGCAGTTTTCCAATAGGTACCAAAATCGTTTGTAGAATTCTATTGGTAATCCGTCCGCGCCAGGTGATTTGTTTCCCTGTGCTCTTTTCATCGCTGATCTCAGTTCCTGTACGGTTACGTCCACCAGCAGAGATTCCGCATCTTGTGTATTCAGACGGTCAGGTAAGCTGTTCATAATCTGTCTGAGCAACTCGTCGTCGACATGCTCCGAAGCGTACAATTCCGTATAATACTCGGTGACGTATTGCTTAATTGCCCGGTGATCTTTCAGCAGGTTTCCGTCTCCTCTTCGAAGGCTGTGTATCAGTCTATTACGCTTGTGACGTTGTTCCTTCACGAGGTGGTACAGCGAAGGCGCTTCCCCGGACAAGCTGTTGTGGTCTCTCGACCGGATTATTATGCCTTCCATCTGTTTTCTCTTTAAAGCCGTCAATTTGGCTTTCACTTTTTTAATTCGTAATATGGTATCCGCTGTTGTGTTACGACACTCGTGGAGTTCCCGGAGGCAACGGAAATAAAACTCAGACACGCTCTTTTCGTCTTGACGCCGTTGAAAGCAATACGTTTTTAAGCAACTGATTATCTTTGGTTTAGCACACTTGCACCACCATTGTATCGTACTTGGGAAGTTTCGTCGTCGTCTCATGCAGGTATCCCATACCTCTTCCACGCGAAGCCTCAAACTATCTTCTGGGAGGACAGTGACGTTAAGTTTCCAGATGTTCCTTCCCCGAAAAATATCCTGTTTCGTCATTTTCAAGTGACAGTGATACGCCAAATGATCTGAGAAATACACAGGCCACGTTTCAGGTCCAGTGACATTTGCTGTTAAGCACGGTGTTACGTAAATTCTATCCAGTCTACTAGCTGAGGTCGGGGTATAAAAGGTAAAACATTGACGATCTCCATGAATAAGCTCCCAAGTATCGGCAAATCGCATCTCACGTATTACGCGGTCTAACTCCGCGCTGTAATTAAAGTTGGGATGCTGGTCTTTCCGCTTAAGCACACAATTAAAATCACCGGCTAAAACCATTGCTTCTTCAGCTCGTCGTATTAAATACAGGAGGTCCTGTTCATAAAAAAGTGATCTCTCAGCCCTGTGCTGGTTGCCTGAAGGAGCGTAAATGTTTATAAAACGAACGCCATGTATTAAACAAGACAACCCTCGGCCGTTTGTTATGCGTTCTACATCAGAGACTACGATTCCCTCTTTAATCAGGAATGCCGTCCCAAAGGCACCATCCAACGTCGTGTTTAAAATCGCGTCATAGCCGGTAATATTTAGCTGTAGCTCATAGTCGACCTCTTGTAACATCACGATGTCAATATCGGCGCTGTAGATGTAATCTCGAAGAGCGTCAACCTTCAGCAACGTCGTTATTTTATTGATGTTGAGGGTTGCTATCTTATATGTTTGGAGAAGTGACATCTATGGGGATAGGATCACATGTTCCCCTGTAACACGAGCGAAATCATGCACATGCAGGAAAGACAAATCATCCAACTAAGTGGAAATTCAGACACCTTCTGTCCGTCGGTGTTCATCGTGCAAGGATGCCTTTATGTAGAACATCGTAACTTTAGTAACTTTTAATAAAAATCCGGGTCGTCATCTCTTTCCCGCGGCGGGCCCTCTTGTCCAGGAGGCAGTCCGCCGTGTGGTTCCACCTGCATTGTATCAGCACCGCCGTGGTCTTCGGCATCATCTTCCATGTCCTGGTACCAATCCAGCGTACGGTTGTCGGGGATCGGACGTTCCTTCTCCTGAACCGTGGATACTAACGCTTTATTCTTATTTTCGGAACCTTTTGTGTCTTTCCCCGTGGAGGCAGAAATAGCCGCTTTTCCGGTTGTTCGGTCCGACATGTCTCCCGTCCGCGATTTCTTATTTGATTTAGAAGGCTGTGAGGCGCCGGCCGTGTCCTTCGCCGTGATTTTCTGGCGAACTTGCGCCGCCCTTTCCCGCAGCGTCGGCGCATATTTTTCCGCTGCTTCATGAGCGATTCGACGCTTCTTGTGTTCCTGGGGAGAAACGTCGCCTTCAGTGTCAGTTACCTCCATCATGTCCGTCTCTGATGGAGCGCTGTGTGCTTTTACCTCTAAAATTGTGCAAGCAACTTCGGACGAGCCGTGGTGTGCCGGTGTCACTGCGGCACAACTCTTATCCGCCACGCGATCGTCAGCAGTCGGCACCGCCGTGTCACAGGACTCCATATGCACATCGTCTGCCGAAGTGTTTTCGGCGACAGGTGCGTCCGTTGTTATCTTGGAATCCACCACGACACCGTCTGCCGAAGCGTTCACGGTAACAGTCGTGTCTGTCGCTTCAGCGCTAGATTCTCTGGTTGCGCCTTCTACAGGCGTGTCCTCGGTGGCAGGTGTGACAGCCGCTATGGTCGGTTGTGTGGCCACGTGTCCGCGGGCTACCGCTGCGTACTTGAGTGGCAGGGAAGTTACGGCGCTCGGCGCTTCCGCCTCGCCTACCGGGGTCTGTGTCACTCGTCGTTGCATACATTGCGAGCGGACATGACCGGTGGAGCCGCATGCCCCGCACGTGCGTGGTTGACCGTCGTACATTACTATTGCCCTATAGCCACAAACTGAAATATAGGACGGAATGTGTTTCAGAAGTTCGATTCTGACTTGTCTAACGCCATTCAACACCTTGAATTTGTGAGCACCGGACCATATTTCAGCAACATTACTAAGAACGGTGCCATAACCCTTTAAAACAGAGTCGATATCCTCGGCGGTAATTTCAAAAGGCAGTTCGAATATTCTAACCGTCCTGATACCTAGACCCACTTGTGTTATGCGGACCTCTCCTATATTACCGTCGGAGTGCTTAAACTTTGAAATCCCTCCGCAAGATTCGACAACCGCGTCACATTTGGCTGCACTGAGAAGTTTCAAATAAACTGTACTGCTACAGAGCGACAAATGGTAACCAATGACATCGTCGGTATTCAATTGCAATGATTCTTCTATAAAATCCTCAATCTCAAATGATGTCGGTCGTACTAATTTCGGGTCAAACGTCAATTTCAATGTGTCTCTTCGTGGTGGTTGCGTCATCGTTAAGTCGTTCGAAATAGCATCACTAACAAGTAAACATGCTCAGCGGCGTGACACTCACCACACAAACAGCGCTCTGCCGGCAGCGGCGAGGACGTAAAACGGCCGGGCTCGACATCCCGTATATCGCAAATTTCCTAAATAAGGAAAGCTCGTTGTCAGGGTAGGATGAGGTCTGGGCCAGATTAATCTTTTCATCCGATAACATAAGTATTTTGCCGCATCATAAGTTGTGTTTCTGTAGCTATGGAAATCATTAGCTAAAATAAAGAGCATAAAGTACGGCACAGATAAAAATGCAAAACGATTATCAACCGAAGGCAGAGCTAATGGTCAAAGTTAGGTCTATTTTTTTCCTTGCCTTCCTCCACC
This sequence comes from Locusta migratoria, assembly GCA_026315105.1. NCBI lineage: Eukaryota > Metazoa > Arthropoda > Insecta > Orthoptera > Acrididae > Locusta > Locusta migratoria. The sequence continues at coordinate 270,464,007 of CM048744.1, read as the reverse complement.
GAGTATCGGAAGGCGTACTCAAAATGTATAATGAGTTATGAATACTTCGAACGCTACATTTACGTTGACTCTTCAAAAAAGAATACTTTGGTAGACATGACGGGATTTGAACCGATTTATGATAGATTACCAATTTACCGTCTTAATCACTACGCTATTTTCTTTTTCGGGCCTCCTTACCACCCCTTCAGCCCGGCCTTGCGCTTGCCATTAACTCCTTCCTCGGCGGTGGCTTCTCAAGCCTTTAGTGTCATCTTTATTTCCTTTTTTGTGTAGGAAGTTTTGTATGTATTTATTCTGCCAGGCATTCGATTCAGATGACGGGGCTTCCTCGTGCAAAAAAAGAAAAGGAAAGTAAATAAATAAATAAATGAGGCCCCTTGCCAAAAAAAAAAAAAAAAAAAAAAAAAAAAAAAAAAAAAAAAAAAAAATTGCTGATTCACCTCCTAGTCTCTTCAAGGAATGGCGACAGTATGGCACTTCGTTTCCTCTTGCCTCGTCAATAGGTGCTTACTTGCGAAATGCCACAAATCAAGAGCTTTGATAAAGGTCGCATTCTTGCACTTTATGAAGAGGGATGCAGTATCAGCGCGTTTTCCCGTGCTCTAGGACACAGCAAATCCACGATACACCTCTGGGTGAAGAGGATGGCAGATGAAGGCCATGTCAGTAGTCGTCGTCGCCCCGGACGTCCACGCACTACGACAATGGAGCAAGACAATTATATAAAAAAAATGTTTTTATAGTCTATGGGACTTAACTACGTGGTTATCAGTCCCCAAACTTACAAACTACTTATACTACTTATAAACTAATTAAGACTAAAGACGGCACAAATATCCATGCCCGAGAGGGGATTCAAATCCCCGACCGGCCGGCACAATGATATACTCCGCTGCAGTGATGAAGACCCATTCCGCACCAGCACCGAAATTAGGAACGTTTTACAACTACCTGTAAGTAGATAGACCATCCGCCGTCGTCTCAACGAGTAAGGAAGATATGGACGAAAATCGGCGATAAAGGAAATGTTGACAGAACAACATAAGACTGCCAGATTAAACTTCGTACTGCCATACGTATGCAAACCAATTTCGTTCTGGGAGCAAGTAATATTTACTGACGAGAAGGTATTTTACACAGCACCAAACGGTTCTGTCCATGTGTTTCGTCCAACTGGAGCGAGATTCGACAGAAAATATGTTCATCAGAGGCAAAGGTGTGGCCGAACAGCTGTCACAGTTTGGAGATGGATGTCGGCAAATGATTGCGGCATTCTGTGGGAACTGGACCGTACGCTTACCAGTAGTTACTACTGTGAAATACTGGATAACATAATGCTTCCTTCTGTTCGTGAGACGTTTCCGGAAGGCAGAATAATATTCCAACACGACCGTTCCCCGGTCTACACAGCAATTTGGTGAAAGAGTGGTTTCGAGTGAACGGAGACGTTAATATGTTGGACTGGCCTCCCAAAGATGCTGACCTCAATCCCATAGATCACGTGTGGGCAGAGATGGAGAAGATTATTAGGAGCCGAAGACCTACGCCAGCAACGAAGGCAGCGCTATCTGAAACAGTTCAGGATGCATGGGAAGAGCTGTCCCATAATAATGGTTTTGTAAGAAAACTAGTTATCTCTGTTCCCCGGGGGCTAAGTGCAGTTGTAGAGGAGAATGGAAACTGGACACGATACTAAATTATGTTATCATCAGAGACAAAGCTTTGTTTATATTAAATGGAAGTGTCTTATTTTCTTGCTTATTTTTCTTGAAGATTTACATTACTTCGAAGAAAAGAAAAATTATTTTGCCTTAATCTTAACACTTCTGTAATAAAGTATTTCATCTTAAATTATTACACGAACTTTAAGAAAAACCTATACCAGCATGAAAATGAAAAAGGCTTATGACGTCGATGCCAATGAAGGCATCAAAGAAAGAACTATTTACTTTTTTTATCAAGTGAAGAAGGCATTTTATTTATTAATGTTCTGTTTATTTAGATGTAGGCAGGGTACCAGTACAGATAAAATCATAAGAGAGGTGTCATTTTTAAAAATGTTGAAAGGCCAGCTGGTAGACGCAAACTCGAGCGTTTGGGTCCACTACATACCCAGTTACACGAATAAGAATACTTTAATCGCTACAGTAGTCTTTGTCCTCCTGTATTAAAGCCCTTATCATCAATTAAAATTCAAGTTAGAGAAAGGATTACAACTCGTTTCCTGTAGATCAACTATGCACCGACTCACCTACTGCTCCTCACATGCACTTGCATAGCAAACACCTCGCCCGATGTGCGTCCCTTGTGCTGGTATGGGCTGCCAATATGCATGGAATTGATCAGTAGCACTGTGAGTGAAACAACCTACAGAATTTCATAACGTATTGCTACTACACGATACCGTTCTCTACTGATTTCACAAACAGAACCCTCCAAGACTCGGTTTTTAAAATACTTATCTCACTTATTCTTCTGATCACTTGCTCACAAATATTTACCTTTCCCGCTCCTAATCGAACAATCTTCAACAAAAATTCACTCCAGACGAAAATGCACTTAAAACATCATTTTACGACTTCTTTAATTTGGAACAGTATGTTTCTGTGGGCTTGAACTGAGTAAACTACCTAAGCAATTTCAGACTCTTCCAGATATAAGAAAATATGGGACTGGAAATAGCTTAACGACTTCAGAATCAAAAATTTTATTGAGATTTTCCTTTTGATTTTCTATGTGGATACTTGTAGCACTATCACAGAACAGCTAAAAAATTTACTACGAACGAGAACCGTTGCATCGCATAGCATAATAGCCTACTATACATGGCACTTTCCAGATTTGGTAAGCCATTTCAATGTGTAAGTAGGAAAAGGGGAACAAAATATTGTGTACTGATTAGGCTGATGTATTTTCTCGGTTCGTCTATGTTAGCAAGAATACTTTTGCTTACTGTCCCATTCATTTCATACCAGACTGAGCTACAGTAAAGCGTAGCCAGGTTTACCTAGTTAACATGAAAATTTCGAATGTTGGCAAGGTAACAAAATTAGAAGAAGTAAGGATGGTGAAATTAATAAAATATTTCGAAATGAAACATAAATCATTTCTTCCGTAAGACCTCTGATTATAAAATCGCTTTAACTATAGTGAAATTCTACAGACGTTCATTGTAATCGGGCCTTGCAGAAGGTGGACTGCTGTAAAAGCTGGAGAAAAGAAGTCCCCTCTGATGAACTTCCGTCTCTAATGACCACTCTGTCGACGGGACGTTAAACGGTAATCTTCCTTCTTGTTTTCGCGTGATCTGATGCAGTCCTCTGGAGGGAAAGTCTTTCCCAGGAGATTTCAAAAACAGTCCACCTCTTCAAGGCCGTTTTATTGTGGTATTTTAAGAAGTCATTAGTAGTTACAGAGCTAAACGTCGCTCTCTGCGTGACATTCAAGTAAAAGCCGATAAACAATTGCATCGAGTCACCATTTGATAAACACAGGACTTATATTAAGGCGTTAATATCACTTCTCATAGTCTCTAAAACAAAATGAAAATGATCGTTGTCCAGTTAGTTACCGAAAGTGCAATGTTTTTAACATATCAGAGTATTATAACAATTACATATCGATAATTATTGTCCGCGGTGGGTGTCAGATTAGAACTACGAACAAACTATACCAACTACGAGATACTATACAGTAATCCCATCTCACGCACTCTTAGGGTAACCTCTTCCTGTTTCTTTCCCACCTCTCTGTTTCTTGGTGACTGGAAACTGGAGAGGTCATTCATCAGATGCTTTTCAATTTTATTTAAACAGCATCACCAGCAGTTACACTGTAATCTTTACGAATAGACCATACTTATCGTCCCTTTCGATTTTATAGAATGAATTACATATTCTAAACATTACTGCGACTTTTTTTCCTTGTTTCATATTCTTATCACAAATGCTTCTCCTATCACTTATAAGCTTGAATCGAATTATCATTGAAATTGTTCAGATGCTTAATTTTTTCGCAGGTGATGTCCTATTTTTCAATCATTGGGAAAGATTTATTTGCACGGTTCGCCTGATTGGAAACCATATGCTCGAAAGTTATGAAATATGTTTGTGAAGTTTGCATTTTGTAATCAGGGTAATTCTATCTTTACATTTGTGCATTTATGTGTTAGAGGTGGTGCCAACGAAAAAATTCACAAGGAAAATAGTATTCAGGTGTATAACATTAAATGTATTGTGCAGAAAATGTTAATAACGTCTGGCGACGCTATAGTTAAAGAAATGCGATTAAGACTTATTGGTCTACGCTAGATATTTCTCTTCTGAGTCAACACAGTGGCAGGCTGCGCGCCGCGCCTTCGAAGCCGCTATCTCCGTCAGTGCTAAGGCAGCCCGAGGAACACAGACGCCGAGCAAACGTATTTTGCCTGTCGCTAGTCTAATGGAGAATTGGCAACATTGCAGAGTACGTTTGGCAACTTTGTAAGCGGGAGTTACTTCCTGGTAAGCACAGAATTAAGCTAATAAATTCACTTGATTTATCATGTCATTTCCATTCAATATTCTGAGTGATTTTCACTTAAAGGTGTGACATAAAATTATTAATTCATATTTTTCAGTCCAGGAAATTTGTTCCACGAGAAATTGCAACCAATCTCTTGTTTTAAGGTTACGCTTTATCTGGTCTCCTAACTAGTCGGCCAGTAAGGAAGAACCAAATACCGGAAGTCTTCGCTAGTCTTTGGGTAACGTAGTCGGCTGCGAAACGAACGTGCTTTCGACATTCGATGCCAATCGTGGTGAAAGCAAAAAATTTTAGCTCTTGTCTGACAGAGCTATAGGTATCCAGATTGATAATCAGTAGGGAATTCTTAACAAAACTACTCAGTCAAACGGTGTTTAGCTGTTTTCAGGACGGCATTCTCTCATATACTCTGAAAGTGACTTACAATGCTCAGGTGGTTTACCGATTCCGTGCGTGTAGAAACCAATTTCTTTCGAACCAAAATGAAGTCAATTTGTCCAGAAATAAATTTTCTTGGCGGAATGACAACTACTTCCAAAAATGAGTAAAAAGTCTTAACATTAGACTAGTATAATTTCTGTGTCAGATGCTTGCTTATAGTTGATCATTTCATTCAGCAACAAATTGTCTTAACTGCGTCTAGTCGATATGCGAAGCGCGGTTTCCGTTACATTGCCGTAGTGGTCTGGTGGATCGGTTGTAGTCTAGTTAGTATGTGTCATGTGTGTACTCGATTGCGCCCTACAGGTGTATATTTGTAACTGGCACGATCATGTCTACTTCACCTCTGGCAACACCAAGTGAAGAACGTCAAGTTGCACCGTAGTTAACAATCCGAATTAAACCGAATTATTTCGCAATCAACTGGGACAGAGGCGATTTACCGTTGCCAGTAACAGGCAGAATACACGGCAAATAGTAACTCTGTCGCTAGAAAGCTTTTCTTATATTACAAAACTTTATTTTATTTTATAAACCAATGGTCCTTGAAGGTCACGTGTCTTGTATTGAATTTAACTTGAGACGTTAAAAACTGTGGTGCTGGACCGGGATTCTAATTCGGATCTCCTCTTTTGCCGCACTCGACCGTCTCGGAATCATATAGTTGAATCATTTCGTTGCTTTCTCCGAGACTGCAGACTCCTCTAGGTCTCCACGAAAGGCACGTATATGGATTCGAATCCAGATCCAGCACAAAATATTCATAATTTCGTTTGACGCCCTAGATAGAGCACACTCGACTACTAGTAAAAAATTATTTTCAATGTCTCTTCGTGCATTAGCACTGCGGAGCAGCGTGTTGCGGTGGCCTTGGGGTAAAGCACTTGAATGGTAATAGAAGGGTCGCGGGTTCGAAACCAAGTCAGATCACCCATTTTTTTTTTTTTTTTTTTTCAATCTGTGTTTTAACCCAGCATTCACGTCTCAACAATGTGAGGAGTCGTCATAAACTACACGTGGTTTGGATTCCACGTTAAACTGTAGGTCGTCTTTCCCGGTTGGATAATTGGGGCAGGTTAGGGACATGCAAGCCTCTGAAGTGGCGCACAGTTGAATGACTTGCACCAGGACTCTGAGCCAAACGAAATTATTATTATTATCATAACAACGATAGGTGCCGTTGTTACTAGTCAGACACGCACGCATCGTCATTCGTGTTGAGTCAATATTTGAGATTTACTGTCCATTCGTGCTTAGAAAGTTCATCGGTAGGTTCGGGGTTCGATTCCCGGTGACGCATAACGTAATTATATCCTGATTACAGATTCAAACACCCCGCTTCTGGTGAAATAATTCGACTACTAACATCTGACTTCACTTACTTATTTTCCATTTAGATACCGGGTATGTAACTCAAAATCAATTGTTTGTAAATCTATGGGAACAAACTACTGAGGTCTTCAGTCCCTAGGCTTAGAACTACTTAAACTAATCTAAGGACACCACAACACCCCTGACCGAGGAAGGACTCGAACCTCCGACAGGAGCAGCCTCGTGGGGGCAGTCCCACACAGAACTGAGTCTGGGCACTTGTGATTAGGGACATAACGGTGATTATTAAGTTCCTGGTTCAGTAATAAATAAATAAAAATATTTTAATATTTTGCGTTTTATATGATTTGATTTGTGCGTTCTGATATTTGTGAGGAAATCTCCTATATTTCACACATCTTTATGCTTCGTCAGCTGTGACAATCTTAGGCATAATCAAGTATCTATAAGACATGAATGCATTGCCTGGTTAGCTACGGCTACAGGTGGTTCGTTTGATTCCAGAACAAGGTGTTTGTCATATCAATTCAAGTTCAAAGATGTGTACAAATATTTGTTCAGGTATGAATACGGAGAAAATGTTGGTAATACGCAGTTAATATTGAAGTTTCCGTAGTGCGTTTGCTGCTGTTAATTGAGTTTTTATTATCTGGTTAGTTCAACAATCGGTTAATAAAAATCCGCTCGCCCGTAGAACGACTTTTCGCAATTGGAAGAAAACGATTTAGAGAACAATAGTATTTCGAATTTCTACAGGACTTTCAGATTTTCGATACTATAGTAAAATCTGTTGTTTGTAACAATATTAAATGTTGTTTAAGGATTAATTAATGTTTTATGTGACGGAGTTTGTTATATCAGACTGTAATAAGTGTGATAATACTTAAGATACGTCATTGTAAATAATTGGACTTAATAAACGTTAAGAACTTAATAACGTGTTTCATTTTATTGGCAAAAATCGTGGTGTTAATTCACAACTGGAATGATGGCCATAAAGAGCAGTTGTCTGTAGTGGATCCATTTTGAATAGTCGAACGACTATACCGCGGAGCGAGCAGAGTACCCGCAAGACACGTACGTTAGTTGGGTTGCATGCACATCAGGCGAAACGAAATTCAGGTCGTTCGGATATTTTTGCGCATGGTAGTACATGTCAAGCACCAGTCTGGGACTTATAAACTAGACTTTAACCACTTTGTTTAGGGAGGGGGCAGATTATAGCGGTAGAATAATATTAATAATAAGAATAAATCGACGTTCTACTGTAACTTTTTTCGAACGTCGCTCACGGATACCGAGGACCCCTTGAGCTCGGGGGCCCCGGGGCACTGCCCCTCCTAGCCCTATGATAGCTACGCCACTGCCTTGGAGCAAAGTTTGAAGTGATTCGTAGCATTGCTCACAGCCGAAATCGTAATACACTTCAAGGTGTGTGTGTGTGTGTGTGTGTGTGTGTGTAGGCATCACGTTTCACACGTATGACCATGAATATGGTTTGAAAGGTTCTAGCTATCATAACGAAATTTCGATTAATGACTACAAGATGTGTGCGAGTATGTTTGTGTCTTGGTAACATCTGAACCTCTCTTATCTACATCATAACAACTGTGTTTCGTAAATGCAACGAAACGCAGGCACAAAGTCGCCCAGTCGTCGTGGTCTTTGCGAAGACCGTGACAGAGAAAGCAGTGGGCCCGGCCAACTCGTGGTTCACTCCCCGTCCGGCCCTTTGTTAGTTGGTCTTCCTTCTGGACGACTCTGTACTACACGCAGTTCCGCTGTGGACTGCGGCACCTCTAAACTTGGGCCGGCCACAGCGAAGTTCCTGGTCTGTCCTCCACTCGGAAAATTCAATCTGCTGAGTGGGGCGCGTCGAGGTCTCTTTGTGATGTCGGCGGCATGAAGCATGTTCTCTTTGTTATAGATCTTCGGCACTTCTACCAATGTACGTATTGAATCTTTTTCTAAAGTTTTATATAAATCGTTAAAAACAGAATCTTTATAGCATCACGTCATTATTTCACTCAGTAACACAATCTATATGTATAAATGTGAATATCTGTTCGGTGTACGTTTATCACGTCTGAACCAGAAGACATAAAGAGCTAGAGATTTGTACAGTTACTAATGCCTACCCGGGGAACACTTTAGGTACGGTTTTATGGCGATCGGATAGGTATTTATCTATATATATTAATGTGAATGTCTGTTCAGTGTACGCTTCTCACGTCCGAACGACAAGACACAGAGACTTAAATATTTGTACAATTACTAACTTATACCTGAGGAAGGTTTTAGGCACGGTTTTATATCTATCTGGTAGATATTTAGCAATTTGGAGGATACAACGCGAAATGCTGAATAATAATTACGCTTTTAAAATTATATTTACTCTTTGAAAATGGTTTTATTGGTTGCGTTGTTGCTTGAGCGTTGATAATGATAAAAGGGTGGAGTATATTGGGATGTAAAGTTATCGGTGTATATAAAATTCTACGTGTGTGTGTGTGTGTATGTGTGTGTGTGTGTGTGTGTGTGTGTGTGTTAATATTTCGCTCTGCAGCGAAAACTACAGAACGCAAACGAATAGTGTGTATGTAATTGTTGTCCGACGTCTCCCGTTGTACACCATAGCAGTTCCATGCCGATAGCTATAAGAGGGTGGAAGATATGATGGTTGAAAGTCGTCAAATTATAAAAAAAATTGGGACTAAAGTCCAGCGATGACGTTTGTGACTCTATAGCAAGGAGGTTACATACAGCGAAACGTGAAGCCACAGACCATATCTTTAGTCTATGCGTACTACAGGTTTTCTCTGTAAGGATAAGCATAGGAATAACGGAATATAAGAATAAATAAATAAAGCAGTAAAAAAGAAATTTATTTTAATACATCTGTTTAAAAAATCGTTTCACGCATTACATCAAGTGATAGATCTGTAATATTATAACAATCATTATTGTTGAATTTCGTGATTGGATTCTTCGAAACGAGTGCATTTCTTACTACTAACTATTCAGTCTCTCTTATCTATCATAATCAACCAACACGCGAGCGGAGCCGCGGGTTTAAACAAGTTGTAAATAAAACCCACCGGAAGAAGCATAGATATTTCGGTACATTTTTACTGCTAAAAGGAAAAGCATTTATCTCTACATTCTAATCAAGTTAATTCACTGTCAGTTTATAACCGAAAAGATAAGATTGTAGAGCTGTTGCTTACGAAAACTCCTGATAGTGCTACTTGTGAACCAAAAATAACACTGCCATCTATTTGTTCACTGATGTACAACTTTTTAACAGAACACCTCCAACCATTCGGGCCGCCGCGGAGTGGCCACGCGCATTGAGACGCTAAGCTGCGAAGCGCGAGGCTGTTCCCCGTCGGGTGTTTGAATCCCCCCTGGGACATGGATGTTTGCGCCGTCTTTATTACAAAGTAGTTCACAGGTAGTTTGTAAGTTTAGGGACTGATGACCCCGCAGTTAAGTCCCATAAGCTTTACAAACATTTGAACAAGCATTAGTTTTACGCCAGATTATCAAGCAGAGGAAACATCTCAGACTTTTATTACGATACCTTTGATGTCCATGATCCGATTTTGATGATGTAAAACCTATATGCTGCTCCAAACTAAGCTCAAGTACAAGATGTATAAAAAAGAATATAGGTATTTCGAATGCATATATTTATTAAACTTTACACACATATTTAGGAACCTTTCATGTTCGGATTACAGATATTCAATAGGTCGTCCATTAGTGACTTCGGACAATATGTCATCGAAATTCCAATTCATTCCATACTCAAGCAAGCATCTCCTTTGTCACTGATGTTGTGGCAGTACGGAATGGGTTCATAAACTCTTCCAGCTTCTGTGGGAGCAGTGGTACATACATGTTGCCTTGCAGTTGTTAACTCCCGACTGGCACCACGAGTTACATTTTATAACTACTTTGAAAATAAGTTTTTTTTTTTTTTTTTAGCACTTTTCAATCTCTCCCCTGAAGGGGGAGAGCGGGCCTACTCAGAGCTTGCTGTGCGCTCTTTATCGGCCTGTGGTTATACATAACTTTATTTATTACATTGTGTGCATGCTGCTTAATACAGAGTGTTTCCCGCGCGCACTTAAAATCAGTGATAACAACTTTGAAGTGATTCCTCATGCTCCCTACTCACCTGACCTGGCTCCTAGTGACTTTTGGCTTTTTCCATCAATGAAAGACACTCTCCGTAGCCGCACATTCACCAGCCGTGCTGCTATTGCCTCAGCGATTTTCCAGTGGTCAAAACAGACTCCTAAAGAAGCCTTCGCCGCTGCCATGGAATCATGGCGTCAGCGTTGTGAAAAATGTGTACGTCTGCAGGGCGATTACATCGAGAAGTAACGCCAGTTTCATCGATTTCGGGTGAGTAGTTAAGTAGAAAAAAAATCGGAGGCCTTAGAACTTGATTGCACCTGGTAAAAGCCATACCGTGTCGTATACTCGTGAGGGCCTGTTTCTTCGCTGACGCTTGACGTCACCACGCCAGCCAGAAGGCTTATTGCCTGACATTATTTACTACCTTTGAGTAGCTCTCAGCCTCCTGTCTCTACGGGCTGATAACTGGAGATAACGGTTATCTCTTGCTGATGTTACCCGTGGACAACCTTGGCCTTCCCTTCTTTTAACGGTTCCCGTTGTCTGAAATAGCGCCCAGGTGCTGGAAATAACACTTTGAGATAACGCAATAGCTGCAGCCACCTCCCTCCGTGTCCGTCCCGTTTCCAACTTCCCTATGGCTCTCCATGCCATGGTTTTGAGTAAGTCACGTTATTGTTGCATTGCACCTCCTCATCTATACACTATCTGCACCTAACTACCTTGACTACCTTGACTAAAAGAAAGTATCGATTGGTAAGACACATTCTTAGACATCAAGGAATTGTCAAGTTAGCGTTGAAGGGAAGTGTGTAGGGTAAAAATCGCAGAGGGAGACCAAGACATGAATATAGTAAGGAAATTCAAATTGATGTAGGTTGCCGTTCTTATGAGGAGATGAAGAGGCTTTTTCAGAATAGAGTGGAGAGCTGCATCAAACCAGACTGAAGACCACAACAACAACAGCAGTAAATGATTTCCGTTTTGATGTATGAAATAGTTATCGATCGTTTGCGAAATCACCAATTTTGTGATACTGTGTGTAACGAAGGGTTTCCTGCCAAAATTCTGAGTGTTGTTTCTTTGCGAGTCCAGTTAACCATATGTTTTATTATCAAGCTTCTTTCTAAGGGGCACTATTGCGGAAAGAGTGTCGTATATATAAATAACATCTCTTTAAGTAGAACTGGTAATATTTGGCAACAGTTCCGTTTTTCTGCATCTGTAACTCAAGTTGTAAACACATGAGACCACCAAATGCATCTGTAACTGAAGATAAAACTATATGATGCGACAAAATGCTGTGTAATGCCGCTAAAGTATTCTGTACGAACTGTAGATGATTAAACGGAATATTCGCAGTAGTTTCTGTAGCAGACAAACGAGGTACGAAGTTGATGCCATGAGGGTCTGCGGATTCACAACTAGTACAAAGTCCCGTGGACCTCACTGCGAGGGATAGCCGGAGAACCCACGCCACTGAAGCTGGTCTTCAAAGCACCGCCGCTCCAGAGCAGAGTCAGCCGTAGACGGAGAGGTCCCCGAACTCAGACGCCATCCCAGCATTTCGCCTGGCGTCACGCCAGCTCACCGCCGAGGCACGTGCTGCCACCAGACGTTGATTAACTCTTGCAACACCAAGGGCGGGGAGGGGTTACTTTATGCTCACCTTCTGAAAATACTGAAATCTACACAGGTACTTTATTCTTGAAAATTTTGTAAAAATTATTTATTGTCTTTAATGAAGTCTTCTTCCAGATTCTATGATCGTTTTACATTTTTCGTTTAAGCTTAATCGGAAATTTTAAGTTTAAGGGAGATGATCATAAAGTACTCTCCTTCCTCTCCCCGCCCCCCCCCCCTCCGTCCCTTCGTAGTAGATGCGACTTCCCCCAACGGTCTTCGTACTCTACAGACAAAAGCATTATGTGACCTTGGTTGACAGCAACAATGGATCAATAATGATTCATTTCTCTTTAGTTCTTTATTATTTCCTGTTCAGTGCCTCTTAGTCTAGTGTTAGATACAACTGTGACAGAAAATATATCGTCGGTCACTTACTGACAGGAAAATATCACAGATTTTGGAAGAATCTAGAGATTTTGAAATACAATTTGATGAAACTGACAGTGTAGAGAGTGAACCTGAAGAGGAATGTGTTCTGCGCGAGTACGACTCTCTAGAGGCGGAATTAGGTGAAAGATATGAAATGCATTATTAGTTGTATATGAAATATTCAGGTTCTGGATCCTGATTATGCATTAATAGATCTCTCAAAAGTATGTTATTAATGTAATTCAAGAACAATTAATAAATAGTATTTATTCTTTAAATTTATATGGTGGGTACAAGTACCCGCTCCCCTTTGGTAATACTCATTACTGAAAATGGCTTGGTATTGCGAGGGTTAAAGTAAAGCTATGAGTTTCCGCTGGCCATTCCTGACACGTGTATGAAGAGAAAATTAATACACTTAACCAAATTCAAATGTTCAAATGTTTGTAATTCTATCGGACCAAACTGCGTTGTCATCAGTCCGTAGCTTACAAACTACTTAAACTAAGCTAAACTAACCTAAGGACAAGACACACACCCATGCCCTAGGGAGGACTCGAACCTCCACGGCGGGCAACCGCGCGCTCCGCAGCGAGACGCTTTAGACCACTCGGCTACTCCACCGCGGCACACTTAACCCATGCCCAGAGTCATTACAGTGCTGTAACAATAACAACAATAGAGAACAATTGCTGGTAGAAAGGGCGTCACCTCAGGACTTTGGTGAAGCTGATCCTCGCGCCCACTAAGCTGACAGCAGTTTTGATCTTCGTTCGCGATTTCATGAGCTGGACCCTAATGTTAGTTATTGTGTTGGACAGACAGCAACTGTACATGTTTATCACTTGGTTCATAAAACCTTCCATTTTTTTTGTAGACAAGCGACCATACGTTGGCATGTATGAGAAATTTTTTTGAAAAGTCTTGGTCGCAATCAGCTTTATTTTATATGACGCGTTTCGAGAACATCATCATCAGAAAAAGATTTTAAAAATTGATGGGAAATACAACCATCTTGGTATAGATGCCTGATTACAACTTAAAATATCATCATGGACGTCTAGTGACAGTGTTGAACCAGACAAACCAGACAAACTCTACATGTGTCGCATTGTGCGTAGGATAGCTGACGTGACAGGAATCAGAAGCATCTAGGCAGGGTGTTTTTTCCGGTGCATAAATTACCCTGTCTTGACGTAGTAAACGTCTTGAGAGAATTCTTGTTTTTATTTGGTAACAATCTGTAGCAAGGACAGTGCCTTTGCTGAACAACGGTCACAAGGTGTAACGCAATCTAAGAGTTCAATTGTTGTAGGAAACGTGGTACAGTTTGAACCGCATCGCTAGTAGACTGTCAACAATAGGCTGATTATCTTTTCTCGGACATCGTGTATTGCAAGGAGGTTAGAGTAAAGGGACATGGCGTTATCTATGTCGAGCACATACGTCAGTTGAAGCGTGTCCGCCATATTGGTCAGTTTCGAAATGCTATTTCTCCATTAAAACTATGCGTTAGGTTGACCCTCCTGCTGTTAATGCATTGAACTGCCAGACACTGCAAAGTATATACTTTCAAACAATATACTTTCTTGAATAAATAGTAATACATACTCATCATAATATATTTGAAAACTTAATTTTTAACGGCTAATTTACCCTCTTTTAACACGTTGTATATCACGGCAAAACCGTCGGACGTTTTGTTCTTGTTTTAAGTGACATAAAACATAATCTCTACAATACGAATACTTTTCCAAAACTTAGCGATATGGCGGACGCAGGCTTCATTCTTTCAGCATAAGGGCGTGTCTCTGTATTCTAACCTTCTTGGTTTATTGGAATGTTTGTACAATGGAGTGGGCACGTGATACTGACAGTAGTTTCGCCGTTGGGGCCGATGCAAAGCGGGCTGGGCAACACCACCTAGAGACAAGGCGTCACAACAGCCCGTGCTACGTCACACTGACCAGGCCGCTCTCGCCAGCTGAATGGCTGGCCGCTATGAGGCAGTGGGAGTGCCTCATCGTCCAGCCATTCAGCTGGCGGCCGCAGCCTGGTCCGAGACCGACGAGTAAGAAAACCCCAGCGCAGACGTCATGCCACGTAAGCAAGGTAATTCTGAACCGGCGCGATCGCTGACTCAGTGTGGAAGTGACAATGGGCCGTGCCCCAGCGGCCTGCTAATCAGCTGAAGTGGTGAAGTATCGAGATGACAAGGTCTGAGGACCATATTTGCAGCCTACTCCGTATTGCTCAGTAGATTCGCAGCTTCTTATTGTGTCGGTATTATTCTATAATTGTTGGGATCTCCGGAGGAATCTGTTATTGTTTTTTATCTGTTATCTTTGTTTTTAGTATGCGCTAAATATGCGCTTCACACAAGATTAAGTAAATTATAATTCAGGGTTGGTCTGTCAATTAACGCCGTCCGTTTTCCTTGAAACTCTGTTTTCAAACGGTCCAATAACGATGAATAATATGCACCTGTAATAGGTTTACCCTGTTCCAGATAGTCGATGAGGATTATCCTTTTGCGAATCCCAAAAGACCGTCGCCATAATCTTTCCGGCCGAAGGACCGGTCTTCGCCTGTTTTGGAGCAGATTCCTCTTCGGTAACCCATCGTTTAGATTGTTCTTTGATCTCAGGAGTATAGTAATGTATCCATCTTTCATGCACAGTGACGAAACGATGCTTTAAGTCCTGTGGATTCTTCCTGAACAGCTGCAAGCCTACCTTGCAACACTTCACACGATTCCGTTTTTGGTCAAGTGTGAGCAATCGCGGCACCCATCTTGTGGATAGCTTTCTCATGTCCAAATGTTTTTGTGCAAAATATTATGTAACTGTTCATTCGAGATGCCCACAGCACTAGAAATCTCACGCACCTTAACTTGCAACACTCCTATTCTTGTTAGTGCAGGTCAGTAATACAATGAAGGTTACGGATAATTACGTATACCGTAGAGTTCCTTCACAAAAGTAATACAATGAAGGTTACGGATAATTACGTCTACCGTGCAGTTCCTTCACAAAACTAACATAGTCGTAGTGTGCCCCTCTGCGAGGATTTAAAATGACCGTGTGTATACCTAACAGATGTGGCATAAGATGTTCCCTTTCGTTTCCTCAGATATGTAATATTCGGTAAATAAACACCATAAAGTCACAGGAATTGGGTTAACACTGTTTAAACTAACAGTCAATTGTACTACTATGAAATTTTGGTGGTCGCGAGTCCAATACGACATAAAAGAAATAGTTGTTGGTTACACTGAATGTAAAAAATCAGTCAAGCAAAAGAAAGAGTAAAATGCAATTCTCAATTCAAACGGAAGCACCTATAGCGGCACTCACTAGTGGTAATTAAACTGAGTAACACACATATGAAACACAACTGGCGTCTAACTATAAGCATCGAACTTTGGAAAAATAGTTTCAGAATTACTTTTTTATTATTAGTATTACTATTTGAGATTTAAAGTTTTTAAACTATGGTGTCACAAACTCTTCTGTCATTCATCACCATATCATAGATTTTATCAATGATTTCTGGAGTCGTAGCCTCCATAGGACGTCCAGAACGTTCAGCGTCACTTGTGCTCATATGGCCACCCCGAAAATATTGAAACATCAAAGGTGCTGAGTCGGCATAATGTTTTTCAAGCTTCTCTTTAGTCTCCTGAGGCGTTGTGCCTTTCAGAAAGTAATGTTTCATCACCGTACGAAATTCTTTTTCGTCCATTCTTTGATTTCCTTGATTCACACGAAAGCCAAACACAAAGAAATAGTCCAGTATGGCTGAAACGAGGTGTGCGTTCATTCCAAAGATGCTACTAACTAAACGTGAGCTCGATACGCGCCGGTGGTGCCATCTGTCGGCCTTTTCAAGCACCTCTCGTACATCCGGATTGTTGCGTTACAGTGTACCTACAAACTGACAACTAATTAAATGCACAACCTAATTTTTCGGGACGGTATTAAGAAATTAATTTCTGCCTCTCCCTTAGCGTACCTCCGCCTACGGCTGCTGACAATGCCTTTAGGCCAGTAACTGTCGGCGGCTGGAGTGACGCGTGTCACGCGGCGTTTTATCGCCGGCAGTGATGTGAGTGAGGCCTGCGAGAATCCGCCGCCGGCTCCGCCACTGTGTGTGGCGGCGGCGGCCATATTTTACGCGACGCTCACGCAGTTTAATTAGGTCGCAATTTCATTACCGCCGCGTCCCGTCCAGCGTTCAATAAATACGCTGCCTCTGACACGACGTTTTCTGCACGTCTGCCAATGAAATTCACGCGTCTACCGTTTCACCTGCGTCAAATTCCCCAGCGGCAAAGTTTTAAACGCAGTAATTAAACACCACCGGTCATTGGGTTATTAATAAACGGTGAAAACCTGGCTGCGTGACTTGTAAATTAAATGGGTAGAATTGGCAGTTGCCTTTTTTATCGAAAGAAAAGTTAAGTGTTTGGAGACATTAAATACAATGAGACTGTGTACCTCTACAATGAATAATGATCACTCATTAATGCACGGCTGATTCAATTTCTAGCTTTTCAGTACGTGTTTAATCAAAATTCCCTACGCAAGTTCAATTAAATGGTTCGCCAAACGAATAACACTCTTAACCAGAACATTTCTCACAAAGCAATAAGATGGAATATCCGTTTCGTAGACCGCTAGTGTAACGTCCCCTGGTGCAACGATATTAATAGTAATTCTAATCAAAAACATAAGTGTAGCAGTGGCGGCTCGTACAAAATTTTACCAGTGTACCATAATATTACAAAAATAAAAAGGAAACAAAGTATACTAAAATAAAAAGTAGTACTCACTCAGTATCGAAAAATGAAGTCCATACGTCGTTGTTTTCTGCTGTAGAATTTGTCGATAACTTTCGTGTTGAAGCCTTCAATGTAACTTAACATATTCTTCTCAGTGGAGAGCATTTCAAGGGCATTAAGTCGTTGTTCTGACATGGTATTCCGAAGAAAAGTCTTGATCCTCTTTAGAGAAGAAAAACATCTTCCAGGCTCAGCAGTTGTCATCGGTGTGGTTACCACAGTCTAATATATTAGACTGTGTGGTTACTATTATTTTCAGAAGTTTTGATATCTGATAGGTGTCATGCAGAAATGAACTGTAGTGCTGGTACAGCTCCTGCAATATTTCTGAAGTCTGGTCGTTCGTACAATACCGAGAGCTCCGTCATTAACCTAGGTTTCTCCAACATGGTATAAGCTTGGAAATGTTCAAATGTTTGTTAAGCTTATGGGACTTAACTACGGGGTCATCAGTCCCTAAACTTACAAACTACTTATGAACTACTTACGAACTAGGACGGCACAAATATCCATGCCCGAGGGGGGATTCAAACCCCCGACCGTAGTGGCCGTGCTGACCGTGACTGGAGCACCTCAGTCACCTCGGCCACCGCGGCCGGCGGTATAAGCTTGGACCGCAACGTTAAGTTCCCTGTCTGGGAAGCGTCATGAGTATTCTTCAAACTTAGAATAGTCTATCAGCTTTGCTGCATCTAGATGATCTAAGGCTTGGAAACGATCACGGGCCTCCGTGGTAATCCTGTCGCAGACTTCTCGTGCATCAAAATGGCGACAAAGACTTATCTTTCGGCGCTTGCTCTGAGAGGTAGCTGCTGCTGTGGCTGCCGCATCAATGACGCTTCTATATTATTAATGACCTGTATGAAGCGGAATAATGAACCTTTTATTATTACAACATCGACCTATCATGCCTGCAACTGGCTGTACATGATATCTACACGAGGCCTCACTTTGTGGAAGAATGATAGCCAAAAGAGGAATTCTTCATCGTGTAAATTTCGACGGAGCTCAACTGCTTGGCAACAAGTTTGATCGGAAGTCGATTTTTCCAGCACTGATAAGCACTCCAGCAACAAGGATTTATTTTCATGGACCACATTTATGGTGCGTGATTTGAAATTCCACCTAGTAGCTGGCCCACTAGAAATCCTTCTTTCTGCCAATTTCTCTAAGGCGGAAAGTCGTTCTGATGACCTTGAAAAGAAGGCTGAGAAGCCTGATACATTCAAAAAGAACACCCTAGCTGACTGATTCTGTGAAGCAGCGTGTTCCATAGTTAAATTTAGCTGGTGCGCATAACAATGCACATAATGTGCATTAGGACACACTGCTTTAATTTTTGCCTGCACATCGCCTTTCCAACCACTCATGAAAGATGCACCATCGTATGTTTGAACGATAATTTTATGCGGTACATCTTTGAAGAAAGGCTCTATGACATTCAAAATACAAGTAGCTAGAGCATCAGCATTATATCCAGGATTGAAAAGAACCCAGAACCTTTCATGTGGCACACCGTTCTTTTCATAGTGCAGCACTAATACTAACTGTGTCGTTTCGAAAATTTCAGTTGTCTCATCTGCCATTACAGCAGCAAACTCACCCTGCTTTATTTCTTCCGAAATAACTTCATTGCAAATTTCTAACGTACAATCGAGCAACTCATTTTGAATGGATTTTGAAATCCCTTAAAAACTTGATTACCTTGTACATGTTCTTTTACTGCATTATCAATATCAGAAATTAAGTCTATCAAACCCAAAAAGACACCTGGAATATTCGATGTTTCTGTCTCGTCGTGCCCTCTCAAAGCCAATTCGAAAGCACCACAGAATTTTATACAATCAATAATCCTAGATAGCACATATTTGTTTTTTCAACCTGCTGATTATGTTTCATTATTTCGTCATGATAAGCACGACTTAAAATTGTTGCGATATTAGCTTTACCTAATGCACTAAGATCAAGTATGTCATGTATATGTTTATGATTTCCTTTACGTTTGTTTATCAATGCATTAAGATATCCGAGATCTTTCACTCCCCGTGTCCTCCACGCATCACTGTCCCCAAACAACAAACATGGAAAGCAAAAAAGTGCATTGCGAGTATCACATCCGCAAATCCAACTGTTTTCATACACTTTCGTACTAAATTTCCTCGTGTACTCACTTTTCTTGCCACCTCCTATAGCCTTTTGACTGAGTTTTAAAACTGGAGTAGGTCTACCTAACTCTTCCACTTTCAGTTTCTCTTCCAAAGGTCTACTGGAAAATATCCTCTGTAGCAGATCATCGACAGAATTCGCCATGTTGCTCGCACAGTATGTAACGTGCACTTTCTCGAAGAAATACACCGCGAAACACTTTTTCAGCGAACGTCCAAAGCGTGACTGACAATGGAAATAAGAGCTTAGCAATATCCCCACTACGTCATCTGCAACCAATGAAACTGCTTGGCTGAAAAGCGCAGTTTCACTCGCATGTTGGCTAAACATTACTAATGTTGTTTGTGATGGAAGTTTTATCTCAAACACGTCAACCTTTTCATGAGTCCTTTGATTAAATATCAATTAATATTGTATTGACAGTAATACCTTGAGGGGAATCTATAACAACGTTGCCAACTGCATATATTCACTGCATGTAGTAAATATAATGTTTAAAAAATATTAATTTTATTTACAGAAATTAAAAATTTAGACTCATAGGTATTAAGAGTTTCACACAAGTAAGTTTGAGAGACAACACGCAAGACGCCTGAGCCAGCGCGCTATTTGACTCTGTATGCCGCAATATTCGTCATATACTATTCTTCCGCAACCGTTACACGCAGTGCGGAGAGAAATGTTGATCTGGTGCTGCAGTCGGTCTCAGCACATATGAGTCGCCAGGCCTGACGTCACATCTGCGCATGCGCACTAGCGAAGAGACGACTGCGCCGCCTTTCTGCGCACATACCAGCGCAGCTGAATTCAATTTCAGCACATGGAGCTGGTTTCCAACTATCGCGGCGAGAGCGCTCCAAAATGCGTTTTCATCCTTTTTACTAGCATACTAATACGCATTGGAAGGGATTTGGCATAATTTTATTGTGATATCTCGCTCGCATTCCAAGAGAAAGGATGTAATTTTACAGCGATTTCTCTCTTGTATTCGAAGAGAAATGGCATAATTCAGTAACATATTTACAGTGTACTGCAGCACGTTAGCACATTATCACCATTGAAGTGCAGTCATGTCAAAGATAGTGTTACCAAGGAAAAGGGTCGTCAATGAACCGTCTTTCACAACAAAGAAATTTTAATATCATCGTATATGTTATTTGAGCTCTTTGTTTGAGTACTATTTAAACAATTGTACAATATGTAATTCGGCTTTTCTCGTCTTGTTCCTGTAAGTGTCATGTCGTGATCTGAAAGGACGATATTATTATAATTTTGCAAGAGGCGCTGAAAGATTTTTTTCTCAACAATAGTAATCACGGTCTGTTAAGTGATTGTAAAGTGTTAGATATGATTTTCAGTAGAAATTTTAAACAGTATATCGTGTTTTTCATAGTAACAGCACCCAATCAAATATTTTAATCGCTTTCAGGATTTTACCTCCAGTTGCAGCATCTTCAATAACGGCCGCTAACTGCAGTAACCGGCCGACATATCATGGTTAATTTTAGTTAACAATCATACCGCGCACGGCAGTGGTTGGTATTAATATGTTCGTAAGCGGCGCATGCGAATTTGCGATTCTTTAGGGGCCCATATCTCAGGTTCTATTCATCTCAGAGGGAAGGGGTAAAGGGTTCTGGATAAATCTTGGCCTAGTGATCATTTGTTTACATATTAGAAGAATGGGTATACTATAGATATCATACAGTAGATGATCAAAATTTTCAGTTACATACTTCCTGGAGCTCATCCAAATTGTGTGTAATCTACGGTGGGCTTTAAACGGCTTACAAAAGCACCATTCATTCATGGGCGGTTCCTGAGAAAATCTCAAACAAAACCATTGTCGTGACGGTCACTTCGATACTTTCTATTCATTGCAAATCTTCGAAATTTTTACCATATGTTCTTATGATGATATTATCGAGGCCGTTTTTAATTTTTTTCGATATCGTTATCCGTTACCGAGATCCAGAGGTAGAAACTTATCATAGTTTTGCACAAAATCACAAAACCAGATATCTAGCCGTTTTAGCACCGTGAATCGCAAATATCTCAATAACTAACCTTAGAAAATTGTTCAAATGTTTACAAGACATCCTGTAGACATTTGTCTAAAAAAACATTTTTCAGTTTTCATAAATCTAAGTCCGTTAGCATGATACGGCCAAAAACCGTGATATTTTGCTATAAAAAGTGCGTATTGTTCTGAAAGACGGCGTTTGGACAGCTCTGAAACTTACCATGTGATTTGTAACAGGGTACTCGGCGAAAAAATTTTATTTTTGTACATCTTAAAGATTAAAATCTGCGGACTATAAAGGGGTGATTTTTGTTTTCGTTTACTTTACAGTAAATGTGCAGCATGTTAGTGAACTATTGCAACATATTTTAAAGAGTTTGCAGAGGTAAAAACACATTGCGTAGACTTCTCGTATGGTTGGTTTTAGATTACAAATAGCTGCGTACGAAATGTAGATAACATATCGGAATTTTATTTAAAGTTTAGAGCAAAATGATATCTTATGTGGTTCTTGAGATATTGGTCCGTGAATGATAGCACGCAACAGTAATAGGTTCAAAAACGCTATTTCTGATTGTGAGGTAACGTATCTTGAGGAATAGGAAATGACTAAAATATCATGTGAATGTTGTTTAGGTCTTTATCTGGAAAATCCGTTTCCCGTTTTTGGAAATGTGTATTCGTTATCGCGATACGCTACAAAAATCATAATTTTTGGTATCAAAAGATCCAACTGCTTGCAGTGGCAAATCTACACTTCTATTCATGGAAAATCGTAGATATTTTTACGATGCGTTCTAATATTGTGATTCCGGAAAGCTTTGAAATTTTTTCCGATAATACTATCCATTACCGAGATCTGTAGATTCAAGCTATCGCTCATATTCATGACAAATATGCGTGTAATACCCGGTCTGACGTGTAATTATGGTTTTAACTAACATAGCGAACGTACAGCAAGGGTTCTTGGTTTGGAGGTCACGAATATATAGAATACTATCCAAATTGATATCATGTTATATAAGGCCGGCCGCGGTGGCCGAGGGGACTGAGGCGCTCCAGTCACAGTCTGCACGGCCACTACGCTCGGGGGTTCGAATCCCCCCTCGAGCATGGATATTTGTGCCGTCCTTAGTATAAGGTAGTTTGTAAGTTTAGGGACTGATGACCCCGTAGTTAAGTCCCATAAGCTTAACAAACATTTGAACATTTTGTTATATAAGAAGTACAATGTGATGTAACGGGAAAAAGACGGGAACAAGCTGAAAAATGCTCCTGCCGGAGCACAGAAAAGGCGAATATGTCCTGTGACATAAAAGTGTGGAACCAGCTGCCTCAATCCTCATTCCGACTTCTTCACCAAAACTTTGGCATACGAACATATTTGCGCTCTTTTCGGCTGAATGTGAGTAGGACAGAGAGAGTGCAATAGGCAGGGAGAGCCATATATGATGGAACAGAGAAAGTGTCAGTTCAGGAGAAAGGCATGTGCATGAAAACAGCAGTGGGAAGCGAAACGAGATGTTGGAAGTCAGGAACATTGGCAACAATAAACTAGGGCAGATACAGTAGTAGCAATTGGAGCAAAAGAGAAAACAATGGGAAACTAAGACGACTGGACGCCATATATAAAGCATGAGCGTGCGGCTCTCCAATACTAAAGCACGAAACAATTTGTCCAATTTTTCCCATCCCCAGTACCCGCGTGCTGAAGTTTTCCGGTCTATAGGTCAAACCCCAAGCAAACCATCCCCTTGGACATATGTGTAAGGGAGACAATCGTGATTGAAGACAATGAAAGTGGACTCGAAATGAGAAAGAAAGGATACTGGCAACAGGACAGGAAGTGAATGGGACAACGTCAGTGGGGCAGAGAGACGATGAAAGTGGAATAACAGACAGCGGTGAGGAATCGCGAGGGAAAGGCATGAAGACATTGAAAGTTTGACACAGACGGAAAGCGGCAGTTGGAGAGACAGCAAACAAACGAACAGAGATATAACACCATTGCCAAATTTCGACAATTTTTTAATAATAATATTTCATTTTTATATTCCGTAAGATACTAATTTTCATTCATGTTACAAATCAATTCCACGATTGTATGGTATGTGATGTCTGTGCTTCCTGTGCTTTGTATGTTTTAAGAATATCTACATTATGTTTATTTTTATAATTTTAATTGGCTTCGGTAAAGTCAATTTTATTATTAAATCGTTTTCTGTATGTGAATATTGTGTAAATTTGTAATATCTCACGACCAGCATGACATCTTTTGATGTAATGATTCCAATGTGAACGGAATTCCGTTGTAAATGAAAAGGTGATGTTGGCGTGCAGCTAACGCAGATAGAGAAGTCAGTATGAGTTGGAAGTTGAGAGCAGTAGTCAGTCGAAGGTTGGCATTCCTAGCAGTCAGTCTTTGGTGGGAGCTCTCGGCAGTAGTGAGCTTGAGTTTGGAATGCACAGCATCAAGACATAGTATCAGACTTGTGCAACTGTATACTGGGCCAAATATTTCGTTCACTTGAGGCAGAAGACCAATCTACTTACAATGGCCTCGGTGAACGTGCAGATGCAATAGTAACACTAACACTGTCTGCATATGGAGCTAAATGGAAGCTACTGGAAACCGCTGTTATAATGTCGGCTCACAAACTACATAAAGATGAGCTGCATACGCTGTTCCACCATCTCGCCACTACTTCGCATTAATATCAACTCATAATATTTATTGTTACTATTTATAAACTGGTCGTTGAGAGATTTAACTTGTGTTTTGAATGTTTTTCAATAAAGTAGTGTGTCCGTAACCCTAATATACCCCAAGTCACATAACCTAATAGGGATCCTCTCATGTAAAGAATTATTAACCGTGTCATCCTATTTTTTATAGCAGCAATCAATTTTAATAATTTTTTGTTTTTTTGTTTTTTGTTTTTTTGTTTTGAGAATCTTCTTAGTACAATATACAGTGCTGCAACTATAAATTTCATTGCTCTGGCACAATAGTATTTGTAGGAATAAGTTACTGTTTCGCCACATAACTAATTTTAATCAGTTAATATAATTGAAATAGTTCAGACACGAACTTCTATTTGTGGTATTAGTCGAAAATTTATTACAGTGTTCCTATAACTTGTCAGTATAGTTTGACCCCATTATAGATTCCCGGCTAGCAGATTTAATTGATGAATCTATTCAGCAAAGTGTTACTAAAAAAATAGTTAACTGTAACAGAATCATTAGTTTCATGGTAGGGAGAAAGATTTCATTATTTTCAACAAAGTGATACATACTAATCAGTGTTCTTTAAGTAGATTTTTGAATAGAGGTCATAATCATAACCAATTTCTCACTTATTTACACAGATCATTAGGAACATCACTGACCATAACATCAGTAGATTTTTATTATTTTTGTTACCACTAATTATAAGCCTTTCAGTAACTTTGTTTCTGAGTGCCATTTGCATTGCAATACTACATTCCACGCTTTACTCTATAGTAACAGAAAGTAACTGGTGAAGTGAGTCTTACAGTTACAATAATTTAAATAATTACTGCTTTCATTTAAATCTTTATTATTTTTGTGATTTCTATCTCTTATGAAACCATATTTATTCTGCACCATGCTTCTAAATTTAACTGCATTTTTAATTTATCACTGCTTGGTATTCTTATGCCTCATTAGGCTGGCGACCGTGTCTTAATTTTTATTAATGAAACATTTTGTTAATAATTGTTAATTAGCACAACAATAGTATTACAAGAATACCTAAGTTAATTTTTTGTTTCATAGTAATCAGATTTCTTTTACTGCTAGAGGCTACACCTATTTCAAACATAGTTAACGCCTTCCACAATTTATTTCTGTTTGGATAAATCTTTGGGGAGTTTCGGTCCAAGTCTTGTCCTTAGGCTAGTACGGGCGCTACACTTAGTGGCCCATGACTGTTCGATTAGTCGCGGTTGTGTCACGGAGACATATATATAGAAACTGACAGTGAGACGACATTACTCACTATGACGGCTTAATTCGGTAAACGTATTTACAAAGTTATGCGCTAAAAGTGCGCGAATATGTTCGCATGCCAAAATTTTTGATGAGGAAGTCGGAATGAGGATTGAGGCAGCTGGTTCCACACTTTTGTGTCACAGAACATATTCGCCTTTTCTGTGCTCCGGCAGGAGCATTTTTCAGCTGGTCATAGGAATACCTGATAATTAGTTACACCGTAGACTAACATATACAGACGCAACATTCATTGCAGTGAAAGTTGTTTCCAAATGACACCTGCATCGACAGTAGCACCCCTAGCAGTGGACAAGCTTGCGTTCTGTTATATAATAACCCCTTTCCTAGACACTGACAACTGAATATGTGGTCTAATAATTCGCAAATTCTTACATTTCACTCAACTTACTTATATAGGAATATTTTTAAGTATAATTAGTTCTACCTCAAAAGTGAATATACTGAAAATTCTTACTGTTTTGTGGCAGAGACTTAGCAAACATGGAATTATTGGTTTCTTCTGTGTTCGGAAAGAGCAGATGCTATTGCTCCTGACGTCTATATGGCTTTTCTTTCAGCTACATTTGTGGTGGCGCGCTCTGCAGCAAGGCGCCTTGGAGCGCTCGGCCACTCCACCGCGGCATTCTTATTATAAAAGGAACCAACATGATCAAGAAAATACCAGTAGGCTGAAAGAGAATCTAAACTCTTCTACAAGGTACAGTTTCATACGTCCCAGAATCTTTGCAAAATTAAAGAAAGACAAATATTGGGTTGTTTTTATGCCAACCCAATTGTAAACACAG
Organism: Locusta migratoria; assembly: GCA_026315105.1. Taxonomy (NCBI): domain Eukaryota; kingdom Metazoa; phylum Arthropoda; class Insecta; order Orthoptera; family Acrididae; genus Locusta; species Locusta migratoria. The sequence goes on along the minus strand of CM048744.1, from coordinate 270,437,651 downwards.
TAACCAATCAATTTCAAAGCAATGTAACTCGCCGGCATCTTGGAGCACTGCTGCATCGTATAAATTGGTAAAACAGGTTAACAGGGTTATGGGCTAGTTTGCAATGTGTTATTACTACCCAAAAAGGCAGGAAGGTTTAACGTAGGTACTACTCAAGGAATTCAGTCTATCGGAACAGGAACTTGCTCGAGTATGTAAAAGAAAGTTAGTAATTTCAATCATTACGAAGTCAGTGTCTCCATATAGCACAAACGCTGGGAAAGTGGACGTCGTCTTGCTATCAAAACAAGATATCCTGCAAAGCAGTCAGTCATGCCCTCTTTCGAGAGCTAAATAGGCAATTTTCAAACCGAAAAGATATGTGCATTGATCAGACAAAACCTACAACCGATAAAAACCCATCCAGGCGACAGAATTGTCTAGTGACGAGGACTGTCTCCTAGTCAGGTACACGCATGGTATATGTAGTAACAGTGACTGCTATCAGTCAGTAGAATTGGGAAAGCGCATGATCTGACAGAATTTGAGCGAGGGCAGATTATAATTACCCGGAGACTCGGAACGAACATTTCGTAAACTACACGACCTTTCGTATGTTCGAGGTGTACTGTGGATGAGTGTCTTCCACAAGTGGCGAAACCAAACATCGAGGATATGGGCGGTCACTCTCATAGCGGACGTCGTAGGCTAGACAGAATGGTGAAACAGGACAGGACAGCGAAATGTGGCGGAACTAACAGCAGACTGATGTTGGGCAGAAAGCAGTGTGATTGAAACACAGCGCACCCATCACTCCTGGCGGTGAGTCTCCGCAGCCAACGAGCCTTTGCATCTGCTCACGTTAACTCCATGAAATCACCAACTACGATTTCAATTGGCACGTGTCCATCGTCGTTGGACTTCGGCGCAGTGGTAGAGCATTTCATGGACTGCTGAATCCAGGTGTGTTCATCCCGCAGATGGGAGGCAGTGAATTTATACCTGCTAGAGGAACAGCGTCTTCGGCGCGGAGGCTCCATTATGCTTTGGGAAACATTCACGTGGGCATCCATGGGTCCAGTGCAGATGCTGCAAGGTACCATGACGGCCAAGAAGTATCGAACACTTACAGACCGCGTACAGCCGTTCATGAAGATTATGTTTCCTCGTCGGGAATATTTCAAAATAGTGCGCCAAGTCACAAGGCCTGGAGTGCGATGTAGTGTGAAAGGCTACGGCGCAGATATATGTTCTCTCCTTTCTCTCTCATTAATATCTCTGGATCATAGATATTAACAAATGTACAGTAGCACTCTATTTTTCGATGTGAGGGAAAGAAAATCTTGTTTTATATTTATCGATCACTTTAGCCCTTGTTTCAGATCCAGCAGGAAGCAGACGGACGTTCTCCAACTCCGTCGACTGTTATGAATAATGTGAGTGCGTATGACATATTTAAATTAAATTCACTAAAATATTAATTAAGAAAGTTCTTCTTTATCATTCCAAAAGATCCTTCCATTCTATAATCAGTAACTCCAATGTTTAAAGAACTTCAGATGGGTTTTGGACGCCATTGTGCCATTGTGCCACAGACTCCCGCACGGGCCGCAGAGGCCGAGTGGTCTGCGGCGCGCCAGTCACAGTCTGCACGGCCGCACGGTCGGGGGTTTGAATCCCCCCCTCGTGCATGGACGTTTGTGTCGTCTTTAGTATAAGGTAGTTCATAATTACAAACGTAGGCTTCCGCGGCAATTGTCACTATCAATAAAATTCTTCTGGGTATGATACCGCGTCGTCAACAGACCCTGATGAAGGCCACCTGCAATAGTGCCCGAAACGTCGGCAAAGTTTACAAAATGACGACGCGGTATCATACCCAGAAGAATTTTATTGATAGTTCATAATTAGTTTGTAAGTTTAGGGACTGATGACCTCACAGTTAAGTCCCTTAAGCTTAACAAACATTTGAACATTTTTTATTTCTCTCGCGTTAACTGTGATTACGTAACGCAATCGAAATTAACATTCCTGCATATACGGTCCTGTGTACTACATCAAACTTTATTCGTTTCTGACCTCCGTATCATCAACAGCGGTGAGACTTTTGGCATGTGCCCTCCCCCCCTTCCAGACGGCCCGACGAAAAATGAGAGAGAGAGAAGGGAGGAAGAAGGGAGAAGAGAGAGGGGGTAGAGAAGAAAGAGGGGTAGAGAAGAGAGAGGGGGGAGAGAAGAGAGAGGGAGATAGAGAGAGAGAGAGAGATAGAGAGAGAGAGAGAGAGAGAGAGATGGTGAGGAAGGGAGGGAGGGAAAGAATCTTAGCATTAGAATAATTAACGTTTACTTACCGGCAGCATGTAATTGTGAGTTTAAAAATGCAATTAACATAATCTACTTTGACTTCTTGTGTTATGCTTCCATTTCATTGCTTCTTGCTCTTTTTTGTCAGTACTTTACGTTAAAAATAAATAAAAGTTGTTTATTGTTTCTTGATTGCTTGGGAGATAAATGAGCTATTGTGTTTGTTTTACTCATACGTAAATAAAGTTAAAGGATTTAACTATGTAAAAAAAATTCAATTACTGCGTTCAGGCTGGCGTATTCGGTAAACGGTTTACCTAATTCTTCTCCTAGACACTAAGAAGTGGTACTGCCACACATTATAAACACTTTTATTTGAAGCTACACGTTCGGTTTTCCAGTTATTGGAGCAAATTAGAAATTTCAAGGGCAAAGAATTTTCATGGTAGTGGAAATTCTTCTTGAAACACAATCAAGTGTAATTTTCAGAATCAAATTTTCACTCTGCAGCGGAGTGTGTGCTGATATGTAACTTCCTCGCAGATTAAAATTGTGTGCAGTACCCGGGATTCGAACCTACGACCTTTAACTTTCGCGGGCAAACGCTCTACCTTCTGAACTATCCCGACTCGCTACACAGTCCGTCGTCACAACTTAACTTCTGCCTGTTTCTCACTTCCCACTTTCCAATCTTCGCAGAAGTCCATCTGCGAACGTTGCAGGACTAGCATTTCTAGAATAAAGGATGTGGTGGAGACATAGCTTAGCCACAACCTAAGGGATGTTACCAGAAAGGAGTGCTAGTGCTGAAAGGTTCACAGGAGAACTTCTGTGAAGTTTTGAAAGTAGAGGGCGAGGTACTGGCAGAAGAAAAGAAGAAGAGTGCCAGGATAGCTCAGATGGTAGAGCGCATGCCTAGATTCCAATCTCGTTTCTGGCCCACAATTTTAATCTGCCAGGAAGTTTCAGTGTAATTTTGTTGATCGCGAAAGGTTTCTTGAAAACTTATCTCGTTTTGCATAGCAATTTTACAATGAATGAGGAAGAAAATGATTCAGTACAACGCAAACAGAGGAAATCTGATTTTAGGTTTTGAGGGAATATCAAACTTAGCGCGACATACTCCTATTTACTGGCTGTTTTTTTTCTGACCCATAAATGGGCGACCTTTTAGGATACGCTGTTTCTCCAATTTCTGCACTGTATGGGAACGACCAAGCTACTCCGGTTATTGCACTGTTCAACCACGGTAAGTTGACGATTCTTGCGCTGGCTGTTGGCAGCGGCAGGACGTGTGTACTGTGGCTGCCGTTCGAGCATCAGCAAGGCAGCGTCGCAGTGTTGGAAACGTTACCCATAACAGTGTGTGCAGTAATATTTCGTGTCTAGGACAGCGTATCGTTGACAGCAATCAGAAATAAATGGATGTCCTTCAAGAAGTGCAGATGTTTTGCGCTGCTGTCATCACCAGGTAAAATCGTCTTCACTTGTCAAATTAATATACCCATCTAATTAACAATGCACTACTAGTTTCGACGCACTATGGCGTCATTCTCAAGTTCCTATGATTTAAAAAAATATTACAATGATTCAATCATATTAAACAGTGAAAAGTTTAATAATTTATCAAACCATGTGCGCCGCACGGGATTGGCCGTGTGGTCTGGGGCGCAACGTCGTGGAGCACGCGGCTACTCACACCAGAGGTTCCAGTCTTGCCTCGAGCATGAGTGTGAGTGTGTGTGTTGTCCTTAGAATATGTTAAAGCAGGTTGGAAGACTAGGGACCGATGACCTTGGCAATTTGGTCCCTTCGGATTACAAGCGTTTGAACTTTTTTGAAGCAATATGTCCTACGTTTTTGTAAAGTCACCGATATGTCATTTGGATCATTTAATATGTACAAAACCTTTTTTGACCATATTGTACAATTGTTTGAATTTTCAATTGGTCAGTCTTATAGTCCAATTATTCCAAAGTTGTAAATAAGTAGAGAAAGCTATGCCAATTTCGTATGGCTTCTTCTGTACAGGGATTCACATTTACCCACCTGGAGAAGCTCAGAATCAGTTACATACTGAATTTAATTCAAAGCCTGAATGCCCAGTGTTCAGCTGTTGGCAAGTGTTTCATCCTATGATGAAAGATGAAATAAGTTTGCCCACAGCTGAACACGCCAGCATTCACGCTCTAAATACTCTGTATCTTTTTATTTTGTGGTAAATTTAGAAAATTTACACTGATTAATGTGACTGAGTCATTGTTATATTTTGATGATCATAGGCATTTGAAAATGACGTCATAATGCGCAGAAACGTATAGTGCATTGGTAGTTAGATGGAACTAAATTAAAAAGTTTTTTTTCTAAGAAGCGGCTGTGGCTTTGGAACATATTTAGTTTGTTTCCTATAGCAGTTATATGTGACAATAACTGTAATAAAATTTATATATATATATATATATATATATATATATATATATATATATATATATGTGTGTGTGTGTGTGTGTGTGTGTGTGTTTTAAAATTAGACTCACAACGCCTTCAATGATATGTTCACCCTCCTCAGACTTGTGCCCTCTCCCCCCCCCCCCAGAAAAAAATGCTGTATCCGCCATTGCGAGTAGGTACAGTCTCTTCGAATTATATTTATATCGTTGCCTGGCTTGATCCCGATTCTACTGATGATTTGCAATTGTATTTTATTTATTGCTTGTCCGATTTATGGTGCTCAGAGCTGAACAGAATAATTTTTAATGCTATTTATTTGCGATTAAATACGCAGAGACTTCATTGTTAAACAAATATTCCGTGCCCACGTATATTTAAGGCGTTATAAATGCGACCATGACAGAACCGTTATTGTAGAATTTATTGTGGATTTAGTTAACGATTGTGAATATTATACTTAATCATTTTACGGTAGTAATACTCATCCCATCTTCCATGTCAGATATATATACCTACCGGATGTGGCCATGTCACTGACGATCAAAATTCATTTAATGCATTACAAGAAGGCAAATTTTTAAACGGAGGATGAAATGTTTGATTAAATCTATAAATGCTGCATTTCGATTAAGACGCCGAAAGGTAAGATCAAACCTATATGCTACGCTTGATAGATGCTTTTAGATCCCTGCGTAATATACGCATAGATGCACGACGCTTTCTGTTATCAGATTTGGAAAATTCTATATTTTTCAACTGGTTCAAAAAAATATTAATTCGAGGTAGCCGGCCGCGGTGGCCGAGGAGACTGAGGCGCTCCAGTCGCGGTCTGCACGGCCACTACGGTCGGGGGTTCGAATCCCCCTCGGGCATGGATATTTGTGCCGTCCTTAGTTGTAAGTAGTTCATAAGTAGTTTATAAGTTTAGGGACTGATGACCCCGTAGTCGAGTCCCATAGACTCTACAAACATTTGAACATTTGAATTCGAGGTAGGATCCGCATAACGACAATTATAGCTTACCCTCACGTTAATTAGCAGATGCGAGTCTCATTTTTCTTTGTCACTATCTTTGTTTTGCGACACACAACACAGGACACGTCACACCTTAACGAGACAGCCAACTGTTATTCACGCGATTTTTGTAAAAAACAGTTTCTTTCTTTTTTTTATCTCATTTTATTATCGTACAAACACGCAGAAATATAACAACCAGGGCGGTGCAAAAATTTTGCAGAATGATTTAATTAATCAGAAAAGTTGATCTTATAGTTATAAATGCAGAAATCTATATATTTCACTCTAATGTTTCTAAAGAAAACGCCTTTTGCTACTGCAAATAAGGGTTTTATTTTTATAATTCATACATACGCGTTTCGCCTTTGTTACAAGGCATCATCAGTGGGTGTCAGGAAATATTTACATGTTTATATTTACACATAAAGGTAAGGTTTCTTACATATGTACAAAACAGTTCGTTTCTGATTTAAAACAGTTCGTTGTTTGCTTTAAAATGGTGTACTTATAGCACTTGCTACAGAAATGTTTTGTAGATATGTAAGAAACCTAACCTTTATGTGTAAACAGAAACATGTAAATATTTCAGGACACTCACTGATGATGCCTTGTGACAAAGGCGAAACGCGTGTGGGTGAATTATAAAAATAAAACCCTTCATTTGCAGTAACAAAAAGCGTTTTCTTTAAAACATTAGAGTGAAATAGATAGTATTCAGATGCTGCTCAAATGGCCACTACAAGCAACGTATATAAATGCAGATAGTTTACCGCCAGCCGTAGACAAAAGTCATATACTCCGCTACTGCCGGACCGAAAGCAGAAACACCGTTCAGAATACTGACCTACCTGGTGCGTGGTTTCAAGGATTCGAGGCACTATTTGCATACCTAAATAAACAAATTTCTCTTACTTTACAGCAACAAGAAAACATGTCACGGGAAATGAGTATAAAATAAGAGATAGACACTAGACCTTCAAACATAGAGACGCAACAACAAAACATGCAGTTCAGAGTATGTAAGAGGTTTCCATCCAGCAGATGCATAAGTTATGAAATAGAGCAGATAGAAGAGCCTGGCAGTATTAAATTCCTGGGTTTACAACTTGATATTAAATTCAGTTGTCAGGAGCACACCGAAGAAATGCAGATCTGTATTCGCAGTTCGAGAGTTATGAGACGTAAGCGACGTAAAAATAACTTTTGCAGTGAGGAGCGTGAGCACTCAGAATTTGCCGATGGTCACGTTGCAAAGGGCACAGAATGTTACAGAACTGCAAATGAAACTTCAAAACGATTGCCGTCGTAAAGTATCATGAAGCAAAGTTTGACGACTGTTCACAATGAGTTTACACGAGTATCTTACTTTAGAAGTTTGTTCATGCAGACTAGACAGTGAAGGAATGATAGTTTAAATCTTGCAGTACTCACCGTTGATGAGAAAAACTATACATGGATGCCAACCAGTCTATTGCTGCGGTGGCCCAGTCCAAAAGAACAAACATGTGTCCACTCGAATATTCACAGCGAAAGCATCACACTGTCAGGCAGTTTCCCAACTTCTGGAGCTGAAAATAAAAAGTAAATAAAAAACATACATTTGTAACGCATGTAGTTTCTTATTGCTTTGTGAAATAGGAGGCACCAACGAAATGTCCCATATTCATCTCACTTTTCGCAAAAGAAATCCCTTTGTCCCTTTCTGAAAAATAATTGTCAAAATGTCCCACGATATGAAACAAATCTTACGGGTTGCCAAAACTGCTGTCAGCTCTCAGAGACTGCAACAATGAAATATCTAGCATGAGCTGTGGGCAAGTTGACGGATTATTGCCTACCAACCGTCCCACAACCGGAATTTTGATTATTTCAAAAACACTAAAATATCAACTTTATAAAGCGTAAAAAATTATGCCTGCACAGTACAGTTTATAAGGAGAACTTCTCCCTGCTCAAAGAACTTCAATATTAAATAGTTGCAGAGTTGTGATTCTTTAAGTGCTTTAACTACCAGAATAGTATATTTCTCGGTTATTTTTGTAACTAGTGACGTAATAACTAAATCTTTGCTCCATTCAAAATGAAGGCTTTAGATAACATGAATTCCTATGAAAATAAAATAAAATAAAATAAAATAAAATAAAATAAAATATAGATCGCACTCTAAATTGAACTGCGAGTGGGAGAATATCGTACTAATCAATTCTTAACACTTGTAAAGATAATTTTTCTAAATAAAACTGCGTACGTTCATTTCTGGCATACTAATTACACTTCATACATACTCATTAATTAAATAACACGTATTTCTTATAGCGGAGATTATTAACGTCTATGATTATGAATAAGTCTAATGCTATTTTACGATCTTTTCATGTACCAATATTCGAGAGAAATCCCATCCATCCATTCAGCGAGGATAGAAAAGATCCACATATACATAATACAGCGTCCAAATTAGGCGCGGGCAGCTCGCAGCTCGTCAATCACGGACTGAGTCAACAATCGACGCTGGCGCTGCCGCCGCGACGGCGCCTGAAACAGCGCTACGTTACGTCGTGGCAACAACAATGCCTTCCACTTCTTAAAAGAGTATGCAGGGCCGGCCCGAACAAATTCGACGCCCTAGGCAAATTATTTTAATGGCACCCTGTTTAATAAAACACCAATGTAAAATACACATTTCATCTTATTTTATTCAAATACATACAACATATATATTACAGAAACATATTTCCCCATTAAAATGGCATACATCATACACTTTTATACAATGTTACTGATTTATCGTTTTTACATTTTGTCTTTTAAAAAGGTTTTGGTTGCTAGCTTAAAATAATTGATACATTTACAATCGATTAATGATGGAAATTTTCCTCAGATAGGATAAATTATTTTTCAAAAGAGATAGATTGGCTGGCCAGTACTTACGTTTATGCGGTACTGCCAATAGTTACACAAACGAAGAAAAAGTAGAAAAAGGGGACGAAAAAGGACAAGCTTTCGGAACACAGTTCCTTCCTCAGGTTGGAGAGAGGGGAAGCAAAAAGGATGGGAACGGAAGGTAAAGGTAATTCACGACCTAGGTCATGAAGGTGGTGTTTGAGGAGTGTGGAAGTCAGAGATATCGCATGTTAGTACTGAGCCAAGCCAGAGAGGATATATATAACCAAAGAGGAAAGATCAAGTAGTAAAGAGAAGAAAAGATGAGTGAAATGAATGATGCTGAGGGGTGTAGAAGGAGCGGGGGGTTGTCTAAAACGTTTTTGATTAACATGAAAGATGGACACACACACACACACACACACACACACACACACACACACATACAGGGAGAGAGAGAGGTAAGGAAGGGATAATGAATAGGTGAGCTGAGAATGGAGGGAGGGGTTAGCGTAGATTTAGGCCAGGGGGGTGGCGAGGGGAGAGGATATGTTGGAGGGCAAGTTCCCACCTCCATAGCTCTGAGGGACTGGTGTTTGTTGGTAGTATCCAAATGGCACGTGTGGTGTAACACGTACCAAGGGCCCTGGAGTTATGCTGGATGGCATGTTCTGCTACAGGATATTGGGTGTCCCCCAGGCAACAGTCCGTCTGTGATCATTCACCTGCTCAGCCAATTTTTAGTAGTCATACCAACATAAAAGGCTGTACAGTGGACACATGTCAGTTGATACATGACGTGTGTTGTCTCGCATGTGGCCCTGCCTTGAATCGGGTAGCTTTATCCTGTGGTGGGGCTGGAGTATGTGGTAGTGGGAGGATGCATTGGACAAGTTTTGCAGCGGGATGAGTTGCAGGGATAGTAACCGTTAGGTAGGGAGGGTGGTTTTGGGTTGTTGTAAGGTTGGACGAGGATGTTGCGGAGGTTGGGAGGACGTCGGAAGGCTACTATGGGTAGTGTGGGAAGAATAGTTTGGAGTGATGATCTCATCTCAGGGCATGACTCTGAGAAAGTCATAGTCAGAGGAATTTGTTGAGGCGTTCCAGGCCAGATTGGTGCTGGGTGACTAAGAGGGTGTTTCTGGGTGGTCTGTGGTCAGAAACATTGTTGTTGGAAGGAGAGGAATGTGTGTGTGTGTGTCCATCTTTTCTTGTTAATCAAAAACGTTTTAGACAACCGCCCGCCCCTCCTACACCCCTTAGCATCATTCATTTCACTCATCTTTTCTTCTCTTTACTACTTGATCTTTCCTCTTTGGTTATATATATCCTCTCTGGCTTGGCTCAGTACTAACATGCAGTATCTCTGACTTCCACACTCCCCAAACACCACCTTCATGACCTAGGTCGTGAATTACCTTTACCTTCCGGTCCCATTCTTTTTTCTTCTCTTCTCTCTCACATAAGGAACTGTGTTCCGAAAGCTTGTCCCTTTTCGTATCCTTTTTTTTCCTTTTTATTCATTTTCGTAACTATCGGCGGTACAGCACAAATGTAGGTACTGGCCAGTCAATCTCTCTCTTTTGAAAAATGATAGGTATAAGCTTCATTATATAAAGAGTCAAACAAACTTCATTTTTCTTGCCTTGGCTTTTCCAAAATCTGAGACGATGTCCTTTAAATCAACTGTGTCTGCTGTTTCTCGTTCAGTTGACAAAGTTGCCAACCCCACAAGTCTTTCTTGAGTCATTATGGACCGCAAATATGTTTTTATAGTTTTAATTTCGTACAAAGCTGCGCTCACTACTGGCTACAGACGGAGGAAGAGAACGCAACACTCTTAGTGCAGTAACTAAATTACGTACAATGTCTGTACATTTTTACAAATACAACTCAGAACGTCCTGTGGCCCTGACTTATTGGGTACTCTTCTAGCAATGGCTTGTAATTCATTGCACAGATCAGTAGCAGCAATATCTTTAGAGCCTTTGTGAGCTAGAGACTCTTCCAAATTAACACATTCTTCAAGAAAAGCTTTGGGAGTTTTATTTTGTACATCGTATATTTTGTACAGACATCCAAATACACGATTTAGGTTGTTAAACTGATGAAACCTCTCGTCAAATGAATTTATTTCAATATCCAACCTTACAAAATAAAAATTAATTTTTGAAATGATTTTGCTCATTACGAATAGGTTGATCTTGTGGTTCATAACCAAACTGTCTTATCTTAGACGGACTGGTTCCATATCTGATGAAAATGATGGGGAAATGTTGTCTGCTTCTGAAATTTCTCTTGCTTCTACCATAATTATTTTTTTTTCTCCTCAAAACGCAGTTCACTTGTACAATCTTCAAGAAAGATTTTTGTTTTTAGCAGAGCATTTGTAGCATTGTTAAGATTAGTTTCTTTAGATTGAAGAAGTCATTGTATACTACAGAGACTATACGGAGCGGCGGATTCTGCGGGGCCGTGAGGGCGCTCCAGCTGACATGATGGGCGCCAGCTTTGATCAGCTTTGATCACGGGGTGGTTAGTTGCAAACTGCTACTCGTCTATTCATTAAACGCTTACTAGCAAAATTCTGAAGAGTCAAATAGACATTTTGACTTGCGTCTTGTCTCTTGCCTATCTATGTGTAGTAACCGGGAAAGCATCACTCCTGGAACCGCAGCGCGACAGCAAAATAAACTGCTCCGCGAGCGCACGAGGGTTCGTCGCACCCTACAAATTTGCCGCCCCCCAAATTCGAGCGCCCTAGGCAATTGCCTAGTTTGCTTATATGGACGGGACGGCCCTGGGACTATGATGATAACAGCTAAAATCCATATAATCTTAGATGTATCTGTCTGTATCGACTTGAAGTCTTTTGTAACAGAGTATTTAGTTTTTTGGCCTCGGCTACATACACCTGCCTCCCCAAAATAAAAATAAAATAATAATAAAAAAAGTGCATATAAGGTAAGTTCCGTTTCAATTTATCTTCGCTGCAGCGCTGCGACTGCAGTTCCGCACAAGCGCTGTAGACGATGTGTGTCAAGGAGAAGAACGTGCGCCTTTTGGAGATCGCTGTCAGTTACGTACGCTTTGTTGTGCTTGTTTCAAATGTCGGCGTTGATTGAAAATCCCGCCGGCTGTGAAATCAGGTGGGTGATTCGGTTTCTGAATGCGAGGAAAGTGAAACGAAGTGCAATTTATCGGCAAATTTGCGATGTTTACGGACCAAATGCGAGGAGTGGTTCGATGGTGAGAAGATGGGTCCGACAGTTCAATGGCGGGCGTAGTGACGTGCACGATGAAGAACGAAGTGGGCGTCCACCTTTGGTAACACAAGAACTGGTTCACGCGACTGATGACTTTCATCTCTTCTTACATCTCAAGATTTTCCTTGACGGTTTCCAACTGGTTGAAGACACAGGCGGCAGATTTCTGTGAAGAAGGTATACAAAACCCGGTACCACGCTATGACAAATGCATGCAAAATTTCGGAAGTTATGTGGAAAAGTAGTTTAAAAGTTATAGAATTTTGTGCGATAAAAATTTCTTCTGTATCTGTGTACAATTTCATTTCATTACCAAACGGAGCTTACTTTCTGAACGCGCCTCGTTTATCTGTCTGTATCGCCTTCAATTCAAGTCTTTTTTTTTTTTTTTTTTTTTTTTTTTTGGCTTTGGCCACATCCACCAGCCTCAAATAAATAAATAAATAAATAAATACAAACCCCTCCGGCGGGGATATGTTTTTTTTCTCTCTATTCTGTCTCATTGATATTGCCGCGAGAGACCACGAACACGGACTGCCGGCGTGGCGCAGGGGATAGCGTCACCGACTGCGGTGCTGAAGGTCGCCGGTTCCATCACGCCCAACGGCAAAAATTTATTTCTTTGTAATTAACAATTCCAAAAGGTTCTACATCTGTCTTATGTTCACTTGTAAATTCTACGTGTTTCTCATGTTCTTCCAATTTCTGGTAAATTCTGTCTGTGTATAAATAGCAGAGCACTCTGCCTGAGAGGCAGTCAGTGCTGCGTGTGTGTTGAGTTCGTAATAAACGTGCTATGAGTATAAGTGCTGTGTTCAGTTGCTTTCGAGTCAAGCGTGCTCCCATTTCAACGCGACATCGTTTGGTGGAGGCGCCGGGAACCCTGAGCAACAGCTGCATCACCGTGGCTCCGATTAGGCAACGTAGAAACCGTCGCTTACACGGACTAGAACTGGAATACAAGGGATATACCGAGTACGTCCTTCCGAAAGTCCGTATCATCAGAAGAACGATGGACACGACATCAACGGTAGGCCAGCTGCACATCAGACACCCGTCGGTGTTCTCTGGAGATGCTGGATAGGACCCCAACAAATGGCTAAAAGGGTTCGACCGAGTCGCAAAGTACAACAGGTGGGATCATACGATGTGCTTGGCCAACGTTTATTTCTACCTGGATGGAACCGCAATGGTTCGAAAACAACGAAGACAAGGTGAATGACTGGGAGACGTTCCAGGAGGAACTTAAGAAGACGTTTGGAGACCGCCAGCGACAAATCCGCTCGGCGGAAGAACAACTGAAGAACCTATGGCCGTTGTGGAAGACCAGCAGGACTTGGCTTCTCTCATACGACAAATCGTGAGAGAAGAATTACAACAGTGCATGGCAGCCAGGACTATTAGACCGAGCGAGCATCAGATTATGGCCATGGATTTGAGCCCTGTAAGTCACGAGGTAGCCGAAGCCGCTGAGGACGAGGTATTTCAAACATTAGCTCATGTCTGCCCCGTCAATCGCACCAGACGTGAAGAATGGCGTCGCCCTGCTATGACTTACGCTGCAGCCGCCAAACGGCAGCCCATGAACCGACCGACGCGACAACAGCCAACTCCCCCGGTAACTATGACGCCCCACAGAAGAACAGACGTCTGGAGGACAGAAGACAACACACCACTGTGTTTCCACTGTCGTACGCTACTGCAGAGAGAGAAGGCGAGTGTTCGACGATTATTTTGCCGCAAGACGTCAGCCAACAGAGCAGTTCTATCCAAGGCAGTCACCTGCTGATGAGTTCAATCGACCTATGGGAAGAAGCCCATCGCCGTACCCTGGACGAGGTCACTCCCCGACGCCCCGCAGCCGTTCACCGTCGCCGTACAGAGGTACCAGCCGCTCCCCTAGCCGCCGCGGCCAGGAAAACCAAGCGAGGCGACCATCTACGGAGGTGAGGCCGCCGCAGATGAAAATCCTCCATGGACGACAGTCGCTAAGATGTCGTGAAATCTCATCTGCGTCATAATCGACGGCCAACCTGTCTGGGCACTTGTTAATTCAGGTGCGTCTTTTTCTGTACTGTCGGATAATTACCGCCGCACACTAAAGAAGACAATTTTTCTGTGATACGGGGGCAACTGTGCTAAAGGTTGCGAATGGAAAGTACGTCTATCCAGCAGGAACTTGTGTCGCAAGAACAACCATCAACAACAGGACGCAGCCGTTTGAATTTGTCGTGTTATCAGAATGTAGTCACAATGTCATCCTCGGATGGGACTTCCTTCAGGCATCCCAAGCTATCATTGATTGTGGAAGATCTGAGGTGCAAATTGAAGAAGTTGTTCCGCCGGATACAGAATTATCTGGGAAGTTATTCGTCGTTGACAATGTGACGACACCGCCATTGACAATGAGAAGAGTTGCAGTGAGAAACACAGGTGACAGGTTAAACAGTGAAGTTCTTGTTGATAGTAAAAAGTTTATCAGGCTCACAAAAGAAATTTACATACCAGCGGCTATCATAAGCATTACCGGTGGTCAAGGAGAGCTTTGGATCACAAATTGTCACGAGCAGTCACAACTTATCCCCAAGGTCATGTGTATCGGGACAGCTGAACCAATCCAGGACGGTGAGCTCAACGTCATCAATGAAGACCCATGCCCTGCTGTTAGTACAGACAACACGCTGGAGGAAACAAACGCGAAACTGCCAGTAGGGCCTGGACTGACCAAGGAACAACGCCAGCGGGTGTTAGGTATACTACGCCAATTTTCGGGTGTATTCACACCTCAGCAGGGGAATAGTCAGACGAAACGGCCCACGATAAAGCATCGTATCAATACTGGGGATCATCCACCAATTAGCCAGCGTTCGTATAGAGTGTCGCCAGCTGAAAGACAGATAATTCGGGAGGAAGTGGAGAAGATGTTGCGAGATGACATTATTGAACCTTCGGAGAGCCCTTGGTCGTCTCCGGTGGTCCTCGTAAAGAAGAAGGATGGCACGTGGCGATTCTGTGTCGACTATCGGCGGCTGAACAGAATCACAAAGAAAGATGTCTATCCATTGCCGCGCATTGACGACACCTTAGATTGCTTGAAAGGAGCTACATACTTCACAAATATGGACATGCAGACCGGTTACTGGCAAATCGAGGTTGACGAAGCTGATACGGAGAAGACGGTTTTTATCACACCTGACGGCCTGTATGAATTCAAAGTAATGCCATTTGGATTATGTACTGCTCCGGCCACATTCGAACGCATGATGGATAACTTGCTTCGACACCTTAAGTGGAAGACGTGTTGTCTGCTATTTAGATGACATTGTCGTTTTCTCGAAAACATTTGAAGAACATCTGAGTCGCCTGTCAACTGCGTTGAAGTGTGTTCAGAATGCAGGTCTCCGCCTCAATCTAAAGAAGTGCCTCTTCGTCGCCAAAGAGATAAAAATCCTGGACACCTAGTCAACGGAGATGGTGTCCGTCCTGATCCGGATAAAGTAAGGGCAGTCACAGAATTTCCAAAAAAATGTTCAAATGTTTGTACAGCTTATGGGACTTAAGTACGGGGTCATCAGTCCCTAAACTTACAAACTACTTATGAACTACTTACGAACTAGGACGGCACAAATATCCATGCCCGAGGTGGGATTCGAAACCCCGACCGTAGTGGCCGTGCAGACCGTGACTGGAGCGCCTCAGTCCCCTCGGCCACCGCGGCCGGCCAGAATTTCCAACTCCTCAGCACATTCGTGATGTGAGAAGTTTATCTCGGGCTGTGCTCATACTACCGACGTTTCATAAAAGGATTTTGTAACAAGGCACGTCCATTACAAGAACTTCTGCAGGGAGACGCCAAATTTTACTGGGATGAGACAAAAGAAAGAGCTTTCCGGGCACTTAAGGAGGCTCTAACTTTCGCACCAGTGCTAGCCTTGTACAACGAGAATGCAGAAACGGAACTTCACACAGACGCCAGTGGTTATGGGATTGGTGCAGTGCTTGTACAAGTTCAGGAAGGCGCTGAAAAAGTGATAGCCTATGCGTCAAGAGTACTCTCAAAGTCCGAGATAAACTACTCTACAACTGAAAAAGTTATCTGGGCTATCAACAAGTTCCGGCCGTATGTATTCGGCAAACCATTCACCGTCGTGACAGACCACCATTATTTGTGTTGGCTGACTAGCTTGAACGATCCATCAGGTCGACTAGCAAGATGGGCACTAAGACTCCAAGAGTACGATGTCACAGTGGTATTCAAGAACGGGCGCAAACACAAGGATGCCGACTGCCTTTCGAAGAATCCATTAGTGGAACACAACAGCATTAATGAAGTTTCAGCCCTCACTGAATTAGATGACGTTACAGCTGAACAGAGGGAAGATCCAGAACTATTAAAAACGATAGAAGCCTTGGAGAAAGGAGAACCGACCAATGGAGAGTTCCAACTTATAAACGGAACATTTTATAAGAGCAACTACGATCCACTGGGCCCCAAATGGCTACTGGTTGTTCCAGCTCATCTCCAGCCAGCTATTCTAAAATATTTCCATGATTCTCCAATATCCGGTCATCTGGGATTCATGAAGACCCTAGACAGAATCAGACGCAGGTATTACTGGAAAGGTCACTACCGATCTGTCAAGCACTATGTGAGTCATTGTAAAGAGTGCCAGCGACGGAAGCATGTGCCGCAATTACCTCCAGGACATCTCGTACCCATTCCGCCGGCAGCAGCTCCATTCCACCGAGTTGGGATCGATCTTTTAGGGATATTCCTGAAGTCGACAATCTGTAACCGATGGATAATAGTCTGCAGTGACTACCTCACACGCTACGCTGTCAAAAAATCTTTGCCGACTGCAGAAGCTCCAGAGATCGCAAAATTCCTTGTAGAAGACATTATTTTGAAGCATGGAGCACAACGTGTCATGATATCTGATCGTGGAAAAGTATTCCAGTCAAAACTAGTAACAGAGGTAATGCCACGGTGCGACATTGTCCACAGAATGACAACTGCATACCATCCCCAGTCAAATGGTCTTATGGAACGTTTTAATAAGACGTTAGCCGACATGCTGTCGATGTACGTCGATGTTGAGCAGAAGGATTGGGATACAATTCTGCCAGTCGTGACATTTCCTTACAATACCGCAAGACAAGACTCCACAGACTTCACTCCGTTTTTCCTCCTCCATAGCCGTGAAGCTGGGACGACAATGGATACGTTGTTCCCGTTCCAACCGGACGACACTCAGGATGACTATGTTAAACAGCTCATCACCAGGGTCGAGGAAGCAAGGCAGCTGGCTCGCATAAGGACACTGGACGCCCAGGAGAAGGACCGTCAGCGGTATAACGACAAGCACCGACCTGTTGTGTACAGCCCAGGAGATCTGGTATGGATTTTTACCCCTGTACGGAAGGTTGGACTGCCAGAAAAGTTATTGAAGCGATACTTTGGTCCGTATCGTGTCATACGCCGCCTGTCAGACGTCACATACGAAATTGAGGATTATGAGCCGTCGTCGAAACGTCAAAAACGAAGAGACATTGACACGTCCTGCGCATGAAGCCTTACTACGATCCTGAAGAGCAGGTAGACGACAATGGCTTCTTGTTCAAGGACTCCGAGGACGGTAATGTTCCTGATGAAGCCACGACAGGAACGTCTGTCGTCGATCATCGCGGGGAAGGGAAGGATTCTCTTGAACTGTCATACAGAGGACCCATGATACGGTCAAGATCCAGGACATTGCAGCTGGCTCCACAGGCAACATAACAGCGGGTCGCTGTTTCTCCAGGAGAGGGAGCAATGCCGCGAGAGACCACGAACACCGACTGCCGGCGTGGCGCAGGGGATAGCGTCACCGACTGCGGTGCTGAAGGTCGCCTGTTGAATCCCGCCCACCGGCAAAAATTTATTTCGTTGTAATTAACAATTCCAGAAGGTTCTACATCTTTCTTATGTTCACTTGTAAATTCTACTTGTTTCTTATGTTAAATGTTCTTCTAATTTCTGGTAAATTCTGTCTGTGTATAAATAGCAGAGCACTCTGCCTGAGAGGCAGTCAGTGCTGCGTGTATGTTGAGTTCGTAATAAACGTGCTTTGAGTATAAGTGCTGTGTTCAGTTGCCTTCGAAGTCAAGCGTGCTCCCATTTCAACGCAACAATATCTGTGGACCACAAAAATTAAAACGAGGTACCATAACTCTCGATTTTTCGATGAGAATCTTGTTCTTTTACGATTTCATGTGACTGGTTTTCCAAACCCATCAGGAAGCAGACGTGCGTTCCCGGACCCCATCGACTACTATGTACAATGCGACTGCGTATGACAGTTTTAAATTAATTTTAATTGAAGACTGATTCAGAAAGCTCTGATTTATCGTTTTGGAAGTATCCTTCCTACCTACTTTCGGTCATTCTAATGTTAAAAAACCTGTAGTTGCGATATGGACGCCACTTTTTCTATTTCACTTTAGAGCTGTCATTACAATAAAGAATCATTTATTTTTAGTAACACGAAATTATATTACGCCACCTTCAGAATGTGCTATAAATTGTATGCAAGCTCCCCCTATCCTACTCGTAGATCAAGAATTAGAGGTTACAAGTGAAGTCATTATTATTAACTGATTATTACTCCCTATCATGCTTTGCATCAACAAATTTAATAAGTCTTTCAGTGACTGGGTATTTTCAACGGAGAAATGCAGTTTACTCTGATATGATCGCACATTTTATTTTCAGAAAACTTCACACGCGTTTAAACAAATCTCACAAACATTAAATACCAAACTGTGTACCACTAATTATTGAGATATCTGACTTAACTGCATCAGGCCGGCCGCGGTGGCCGAGGGGACTGAGGCGCGCCAGTCACGGTCTGCACGGCCACTATGGTCGGGGGTTCGAATCCCCCCCTCGGGCATGGATATTTGTGCCGTCCTTAGTCTCAGCTAGTTCATAAGTAGTTTGTAAGTTTAGGGACTGATGACTCCGTAGTTAAGTCCCATAAGCTATACAAACATTTGAACATTTTAACTGCATCAGCTCAGATAACTCCGCGGCTGTGTGAAATTAACAACATTACACGACTACTGACACTCAACCACTAAACTGCTGGTGCAACACACCAGCGATATGCATTTCATCAAATAATATAGGCCTAAGTCAAAGAAACTACCATGTATCCTTACAAATAAAATAAGAGCCACCTTACTGTGGAAACTATTAAATCCCCTACGTGATTAGTCCTCAAATTTGATTTGGTTTTGAATCTCACATTTGATTTCTTTTTGAATTGTAGATTCCAATATGGCTGTTGGCGAAACACATGTAAAAATTTTCGGTTTTGGATATAAATCCTGAAGGCTGCTCTATATCGTTTACATGTGTATTATATTTTCGTATTTTGTTTGAGATGCTTGTAAAGCAAGGGACCAAGCTGATAAGGTCATCCGTTCGTAGACTTACCAACTAACTAAAGAACGATAACACATGCACCCATGCCCGAGTGAGGACTCGAACCTCTGACAGTACCTGCCGCGCATTTCGTTACTTGGCGTTGTAGAGGTTGCGGCCATTTCAGCACGCCATAATTATTTGGCTTTTCAGTTGGCCGTTAGATGAAAAGACTTTCGCATTTCAGATTAAAGAAATCTTTAATTCTTTTTTTACACCAACAGTGATTACGTTTTATGAAATAAACATTGTGCTATTTTTGCCACGTGAATTGTTTCCTTGGGGACTGGCGTAAATTTCCGAGTGTCGTGCATTTCTAATGATCGCAACAACAGTAAAAAATTCTTACATTCAATATATATTTACTCCTTAATATCTTGCTGCATCTAAAAAAGAGCAATATCACTAATTTTTTGTAGTTAAGGTGTCCTATCCTGGTGACAGATTTGAGTTTAGTGGAATGTAAAATAATAACAATTATGCCTTTGTCTTGATTACTAATGTAGTTCGACAATGCATTATAGTATGCTTCATTAGCTCCTACACGTCAATGATCCAAGTAGAAAGGGAATAAAACTGTCGTAAATAGGGTAAATTAAAAGTTAAGTGGGTCGCCATTAATGTGTTGAGTGCTGCTTTTTGTTAAGCTGCAATGGTAACCATGACAGTAATTATAGAACAAAAATTCAGTACTCTGTGATTTGAGCGTCTCTTGGTATTTTGGAACCTTCGTATACTACATCTGTATCCTTATTGGGGCGGAGTGTTGTTTGTGTACCATTGTCACTACCTCCTCCTGTTCCAGTCGCTTATGGTTTGTGGGGAAAACGGCTGCCGTTAAGTCTCCATGTGGGCTAATCTCTTCGATTTTATCTTTGTGGCCGTTTCAGGAGATAAACGTAGGAGGAAGTAATATGTTGGTTAACTCTTCGAGAAACGTATGTTCTCGGAACTTTCACAGTATCACGATACGTATCTCTAGCAGCGTCTGCTACTGGTGTTTAACAAACATCTCTGTAACTCTTTCGCACTTATTAAATGAGCCCGTAAAGAAGCGTATGTAGGAATCGTAGATAGTAAACATGAATATCTGAATATCATCTGAGTCAGTACAAACGCACACCTTTGTGAAAAAGAAAAAGGACGACGTTTTCACTTTTTCGGCCGTCTTATCTTTGTGGTGCGTTGTTTTTTATTTTTTTATATGTATTTGGCCTTTTGAGCTTTAACTCAATGTGGCCATCTACAATACAATACACAGTGGCAATGTACATACAATTAAATGAACAAAAAAAAAAGTACAATTTGAAAAATGGGAGAGTGAAAACTGTAAACGAACACTGGCGTTCATCATTGGAGGTGACACTGTTGCCGGCCGCGGTGGCCGAGGTGACTGAGGCGCTCCAGTCATGGTCAGCACGGCCACTACGGTCGGGGGTTCGAATCCCCCCTCGGGCATGGATATTTGTGCCGTCCTAGTTAGTAAGTAATTCATAAGTAGTTTGTAAGTTTAGGGACTGATGACCCCGTAGTTAAGTCCCATAAGCTTAACAAACATTTGTATTTTTTTGGTGACACTGTTAGATACCAAAGCAGTTGAATCTGCATTATACTAAAATGCAATTCATTTCTGATGCATTTTCACATCTTCACAAGAAAAACCTTATAAAGTATTACCAACCCATTTGCCGGCCGCGGTGGCCAAGGGAACTGCGGCGCGTCAGTCACGTTCTGCACGGCCACTACGGTCGGGGGTTCGAATCCCCCTCAGGCATGGATATTTGTGCCGTAATTAGTGTTAGCTAGTTCCTAAGTAGTTTCTAAGTTTAGGGACTGATGACCCCGTAGTTAAGTCCCATAATCTATACAAACATTTGAACATTTGAATTTGAACGAACCCATTTAATTCTTATAGGATGTGTCCAGTGGTCTTAATGCCGTCGTCTGTTTTGGACGTATATTTTCTTTTGTGTTGGCGCTAATTCAATTACGCCATCATGGTATCTGTAAAATATCAAGTCGCGTATGTTGTCACAGTTTTCTGTTAAAATACATTTGCTAAATCGAACTTGCATTCTTTCCTCTCTTCATCTGAAGTTCTTCATTAAACAAGCTGCATTTTATTTCAGTCTTCCTATGTTTATTGTTGTGGAGAGCTAGCTTAGCATACTTTAAATAGAGGAATTTCGTTTCACATTTAAGCTTTTCGTTGCACATTTATTCTTTTCGGCGTAGAAACTGCATCTAAATTTCGTTTCATTTGCGATTTACGAACCAGCAGCATCACAATTTTCATTGTAATCCGAAATAATGCAAAGCGTTGTTCTCGCGGTCTTATCCGCTAAGTTGAGTTTCCATATAACATTTACATCAAAATTTCATTTCGACGAGAGATCTAAGATTCGTATTACAGAGCAGCGACGTGTGGAAAATTCACAACGCATCTCATCTCACAGTAATATACGGTATTGTCTCCCCTCGTCAAATATATGCCCGCCTTACAACTCTTTTCCAAATCTGAGTGCATCATCATCATTATTATCTTCATCGTTAGAGAAAGGTTGTGTCTATTAGAGTTCAGTCTGGAGCATAGTGACCCTAATGAAATTTCTTCGTGATTTCCTATTCAGTGCTAACATTAATGCCTCGTCTAATGTTAAGTCCGTTGCGTCACTCTTGCCAGAATCGAGTACATTCTCATTGATCTACCTCGAATCTTCTTACCCTCTACTGCCAAACCCATGAATTTGTTAGGAACCTTGCTTCTCCCATGAATGTCACATGACCCTACCATCTCAGACTGCTCGCTTTAATTACCTTATCACAGTTTTTCTTTGATTTCCTCATTACGGACATCCTCTTGCAATTGTTCCCAAGCATTCAGATTCAAACAGTAATTTGTGACAGTTTTTTATTCCAGATTTTGTGTACCGAAATTCATTTTCTCACTTGCGCAAATGCAATAAATCTGTAAAATTAACTTTTCCATTGTGACGCGCAAAACCAACAGGCGTGCACCATCTATATCTGGTGACCGGTCGCACACGATTTATTGCAAAACAGTGAGATAAATGATCAAATGTTTGTATAGTCTATGGGACTTTAACTATGGGGTCATCAGTCCCTAAACTTACAAACTACTTATGAATTACTTACGAACTAGGACGGCACAAATATCCATGCCCGAGGGGGGATTCGAACCCCCGACCGTAGCGGCCGTGCAGACCGTGACTGAAGCGCATCAGTCCCCTCGGCCACCGCGGCCGGCACAGTGAGATATCCTGTAAGAAATTACATGTGTTATTACGTAACTGATTGTTGTGACGAAAACTAATCTCTGCGTGATTTCGTTTGGTATACAACGACAACAAACTATCAAACGTCCTACAGTGGACCATTGAAGGAAGCACGAGACTGAAAATGGCACAAAATTAAATGTATACGTTGTTAATTGAGTAATTGAAACCATATTAACTTATGGACACCGGCATTACACACCGATATAAAGGTGGGTTTTGGCTCGCTTGATTCTGCTTATTTGACGCTTTGTAGCGTGCAGTATAATGGCAACTTATTTCCTTTTATAAAAATTAATAGTGGTTTTTTTTAGTCATTTTTCGGCCTTTTATTCAGTTTTATCCGATAGTGACAAGATGGCGGAAAACTGCCCTAACTTGCAGGCACTATCGTCATTTTGTGCATCGTACATGCCTTGTTCATAGTTGGAGAGATGTCCATTACAAATAAGCTCCGTGCCTTCCGGAAAAATAAAACATAAGCAGTGGTGTTAATAGCGTGAAATTTGTTGACATCTCCACGTAGTGTTATTATGGTTAGGACCTGTAGACAAATCTCAACCATGGATCAGCTTAACACTGACAACGTGCATGATTATGAAAAAGACGGACAAATGTGGAAAGATTGCCGCATTAGTAGGCGATAGGCCAGAGGCTGATGACAATGTTGCGTGATCAGAACATGCAGACTCAACGCTCACGTTATTCCGTAAATTGAAAGACATGTTAAGCGC
This sequence comes from Locusta migratoria, assembly GCA_026315105.1. Taxonomy (NCBI): domain Eukaryota; kingdom Metazoa; phylum Arthropoda; class Insecta; order Orthoptera; family Acrididae; genus Locusta; species Locusta migratoria. Next base: position 270,414,257 of record CM048744.1, on the reverse strand, counting down.
ACTGATAGTAAATCAACAAAATATGCCGCAACAACAACAAATGATACGACAACAACTCAACATGTTGCAAAATATGGAGGCGAAACAAGATTGAATGAACGATTATTACAGTTAGAGTAGCAGATACAAAATCTGACCTCAGCTCAGCAAACTATGTCGACACAGATTACAGAAGCAATAACAGAACAAATAAAACAACACATAGAACAAATGCAATCAAGTCTTGACACACTTGAGAAACAGATCAAGAAAATGTGCTAGAAACTTTAAGAGATTGAATAGATTCTATTACCACAGAGATGACAAATTTTAGAGACACTGTAAGGAAAGCATCTACATCAACTGAAACAATAACAGACGATTTCTAGAGTTTACGTGTTGAACAAGACATATTAAAAAATTCAGTAAATCAGGTCGTTTAATAAGCAGAACACATTGCAAGCAATTGTAACACTACATTTGGCGAATTTCTACAAACTAAAGACGGACACATAAACTAATGATTCGGTGAAGAACTGAAAGAAGTCCTTCAATTCACAGCAAAAGACATGTAGGAAATACATGTAACAACCGAAAAAAAAAATACGCGATGAGATAACAAAAGTAAATACAATTATTACACAAAATATCCCACAAGGAAACAATGCATAGAAGCACAGATAAACGATTTACAACAGGAATTGTCAGTAATCAGGTACGCAGCGCAAATACTATCCATTTGTCACATAGACAACATATCAGTGACAAACAGTTCAGAAATTCTGAAAGTACTCCAAGAAATCAGTGTACAGAAATAGAAACAGCACGTCCAACTTACCGGTATCACATACCTTATTCCGAACCAACCGTGTTGTCGAAGCTCATGGAGAAAACTTTATGAAAGTATCGACAGTTTCCGGTGTTTATTCCTGAAAAGAAGGTTGTCCACCTAGTTCTTTTTGTAAAGTAGTTTGAAGGAGTATTATCTGGGGGTGGCCAGAAATTCATAAAATTCAACTTAGGTTACGTGCAACGCAAAGCAGCCTCTGGGCAATAGACACTGCAAAATCATGCGAGACACAAGAACAGTTTGAACTTGCTCTTGTAGCAAAATATTGCTCGCCTTGCGTACAGGAACGTTTTGAGGAAGCAGGTTTTCAACCCAGAACCCTTCACAACGCGAAGTATTTTGAGCGCTACTTCAATAAAACCCGATTTTGGGACGAACCGGCTTCAAACAGCGATGTACTGCGCGTACTCAGAGGCAAGCTACAAACATAATACATACTGACATTAAAAGTAGTGTGTGTTTGTTTGAAATGAAAAGTAGTATGTGTTTGTGGGGCAAGCGTGTCACTGTTTTTGTTAAGAGACCGTCCCCGCTAAAATTCCCAAATATTTTTTTTTTTTTTTTTTTTTTTTTTTTTTTTTTTTTTTTTTAGTTCCTTTTGTCCAGATTTTTTTTTTTTACCACAGTTGCTATATTATAATATTATATTGAAGGTATTTCACTTATCTGTCTATGCAACTGATTTAATAAAATATGCTATTGCCATATGCATTTCGCCTTTATTTGGAAGGCATCATCAGTGGCCTGTAATATATACATGATTACTTTTTACAAAATTTTATATTTTCATTTCTCAGTATTTTTTAGGTTATCAACAGTTCTGATGCGTTATTTTGGTATAGTATTGATATCTGGATATTGTACTTACAATATTTGATGGATATAGCTTTACATCTGGTGCTCATTGGTTGTTTCCAGCTGTTGTGCTTCAATTCCGTGCATTTTGCTGTTTTTGTTGTTCCAGCACTTCAGAGTTAGCACCACTAGGCACATGCCATTTTCGTTTGTGTGGTGTTTTTGTTTTTGCTGGTTTTGCCAACTGTTGAATATGTGTTTGTCCTATCTTTGCTTTGTGTCAGTGTGTGTATGTGTGTGTGTGCGTGTGTTATGTGATTGCATAGGGGACAGCACCAGGTACTGATTTATTAATTATTGATTTTTTTTGCTCTCATTATTATTATTAAATTTTTCGTTTGTGTGTGTGTGTGTGTGTGTGTGTGTGTGTGTGTGTGTGTGTGTGTGTGTGCCAATTCTTGTCTCTCTTTGATTACTTTCTCATGTCTTTGACTAGATTTAGCAGTGAGTTTTCATTAATGTTTGTCTGTTCATTTATTACTTGTTTGTTCTCGGCTTCGGCTTTCTGGATATGGTAGTTTTCTTGTGTTTGGATGAGGTATTTGTTGTGGTTGTTGGTCCTGATAATTTTCATATCTTGGTCTATATTGGTTGGGTGATGGTGGTGGTGTTTTAAGTATTCAGCAAATGTGGAGTGGTTTGTTTCATATTTCCAACATCTGATATGTTCTTTGTATCGTGTTTTGAAAGCTCTGTTCATCATTCCTATGTACTCTGCATCACAACTTTGGCATTCAAGTTTGTATATCCCTGATCCTTGGAATGTATCTTTCTTGATTTAGGTTGTAGATTTGTTTGTAGGGATTGGGCAGTTTTGTATGCTATGTGGAGTCTTTGTCTCTTCATTATGTTTGTCACTCTGTGTGTTAGTTTGTTTGTGTATGTCATGGTGTACCATTTGGTTTGTTTCTGTGTGGTGTTGTCATTGTGTGTGTTTGTTGTTTGTGGTTGTGTGTTTGGGTGATGTGTATTTTGCTGTTTGTTGGTTTTGTTTGAACTGTGTTGTTTGTTCCGTATTTGTCTTTTAATTTTCTGATTTAGTTTTTGTATTATTTGTGTGTCGTAACCATTGTTCCTTGCTATTTGTATGATTGTGTTCATTTCTCTTTGATAGTTTTTCTTGATGAGAGGGATTTTGTTAATCCTATGTAACATGTGTCTAAATGCAGCTAGTTTCTGGTTTTGGGGATGATTGCAGGTGGAATGTATAATTATGTCTGTTGCTGTTGATTTCCGATAAATGTTGAATGAATGTTTACTTTTTCTTTTTCTATTGTTATATCAAGGAAATTTATTTTGCTGTGTTATTCTTTTTCAACCGTGAATATAATGTTTTTGTGAGCTTTGTTTATTTCAGAGTGAAGTTCATCTATTTTTTTTCATTTGGCTCGTCTATTAGGCATATGATGTCATCTACGTATCTGTGCCAATATATGACTTTAAATTTTCTATCTGCCTCTACCTTTTCAAGTATCTGGTATTTTAAGTGGCTAATGAAAATGTTAGCTAAGGTTCCTGATATTGGGGAACCCATAGGTAGTCCCTCAGCCTGTAGGTAGTATTCATTCTCGAACTGGAAATAATTTTGTTCGGTAGTTAATTTCAGCAAACTTGTTATTTCCGATGGGTTCGATCCCCGCCAGGTCCTGGGATTTTTATCTGTCACTTTCCACTTCTTTCACCTCTGGCAGTATTGCTCATGTGAAAAATACCGAGTAGCACCGTGGTTCGGAACCCACGTTAAACTGTAGGTCCCCCTATAACTGGCTGGGTAAGTCAGTTCGAAGGTCGGAGGAAGGCAACGGCATACCACCTCCAAACAGGACCATGCCTAGTAAAGCACTGTGGTGTTCAAACCAATCTTCGGATTGTTGACTGCTTTACCTTTTTAGTGAGGTTGCTGTGGGCTGTCAGATTCTGTTGTATGATTTCTATTGTTTCTTTGATGGGGATGGATGTGTACATATTTTCTATGTCAAATGAGACCAGTGCTGCTGTGTGTGGTATCTGTATGTTCTGTATCTGTTCAATTAGTTTACAAGTGTTTTTCACTGTCCTGTTATTTTCTATTTTGTAATGTTTTGAGATTATTTTTTGGAGGTGTTTGGCTATATGGTATGTTGGGGCATTCCTGAAATTAATAACCGGTCTTAGATGTATCTGCTGTTTATGTATCTTAGGTTGGCTGCGGAGTGTTGGTGCTTGTGGGTTCTTCTGTGTTATGTGATATTTGTGTTTGTCAGTGAGTATATTTTGGATGCTTTTTAGAGTTTTCTTTACATTTGCCTGGAATCGTGTGGTAGGGTCTGATTTCAATGTTATTATGTTGTTGGCTCTTATATATTCTTTAGTTTTTGTGATGTATTGTTCTTTGTCCATCAGTACTGTTGCATTTCCTTTGTCTGATTTTGTTACTACAATGTTCTTGGTGTTAACTTCTGTTTCAGCGATTTCATGGTGTCTGTGTCTGAGTGGTTATTTTTGTTTTGTTCATGTTGGTTTGTTTTATTATGTTTTTTATTTCTTTCTTTACCAATTCTCTAGTGAGCCCTATGTTTGTTTCACTGTTGTTCTGTTGTTCTTCACATGTGAGGATGTATTCACTTTCTACAATGAGATTTTCTATGTAATTTTTGTCTAGTCTACTATTGGTGCAATGTTTCAAACCTTTTTCTAGTAGCATTTTTTCTTTGGGGTGCAATTCTGTGTCAGTGATATTTACTAACCATGGATGAAATGTGTGTTGGTGTTGTTCTGGATTATCATTCCAAATGTAAATTTGTGCCTGTGTCATCTTGGTTTTTAATCCTATTATTTTCTGTTCATGTTTATTTTTTAACTGTTTCATTATTGTGAATGTTCTGTGTTCACTCTTTTCTATTAGTGTCATAAGGACAGTGGCATTGCCTGTGTTATGTGCTAGCTCTAAGTGGGTTTCAAAAAGAATCACATTCAGATATTGTTTCTTAGAGTATAAACTCTTGATTTCGTGTAGAAGCCAATATCTTTCAGCTTACAATTTTGATTTTTGTGCCGCTGCAGAACTGTTTTTAACCTTTACATTAATGTAGTTTGGAATTAAGTTGTTAATCTTGCAGGTTTTGTTGAATTTAATGTGCTGTATTGTTTTATGTAGTTTTAGATGAATATTCTTGAACTTGTTGTACTCCTGGACAGGGAATGCTTGACAAGGCAGTAGTAACATTTTTAGTTCCTTTTGTCCTTTTTTTTTTTTACCACAGTTGCTATATTATAATATTATATTGTAGGTATTTGACTTATCTGTCTATGCAACTGATTTAATAAAATCAGTATCTGGTGCTGTCCCCTATGCAATCACATAACACACACACACTTAGTGACACAAAGCAAAGATAGGACAAATACATATTCAACAGTTGGCAAAACCAGCAAAAACAAAAACACAACACAAACAAAAATGGCATGTGCCTAGTGGTGCAAACTCTGAAGTGCTGGAACAACAAAAACAGCAAAATGCACGGAATTGAAGCACAACAGCTGGAAACAACCAATGAGCACCAGATGTAAAGCTATATCCATGAAATATTGTAAGTGCAATATCCAGATATCAATACTATACCAAAATAACGCATCAGAACTGTTGATAACCTAAAAAATACTGAGAAATGAAAATATAAAATTTTGTAAAAAGTAATCATGTATATATTACAGGCCACTGATGATGCCTTCCAAATAAAGGCGAAATGCATATGGCAATAGCATATTTTATTAAATCAGTTGCATAGACAGATAAGTGAAATACCTTCAATATAATATTATGCCAAATAAATGTTCTGTTGTCGTTTTGCTTACAAAATAATTTGACAAAGCAATGAGACTTAGTACCTTCCTTTGCTCTGTTACATTAAATTGCAACTGACATGTGATGCAATGATCTTACGTAAATGTGGTTTAGTTTGTTGCGCAACGGATAACACTTTAAATTGTACAGTAGTTGATAAGTTGACAGTAATTAAAACTCGTAATTGGTGTACACATTAATCTCGTGTGCGAGAAACAATGTGAGCAAATAAAATATTCCGATGTGTTAGAGTGCACCATATAACAGTAACCAGACTATACAAGCACAATTCGACTGCTAGAGCCAACACATAGAGCGTGCTACTACTATGAGAATTTTGTCATTTGAATAAACAGGATGTCAAAGGTATTTGATATTAATTGGAGACAAAAATCACTTGATAATGTGCCTATCTGAACAACAATTACCTTACTGATTCAACGTAATAAAAATGTCCTACAAATATGGTAATGGTTTCAAGTCTCACTCTCTGCAAATATTTCTCATCTCTTTGCGTGATCTACTTCTTTTCTGATCAGACAAATCACTTTAACTGTTGCTAACATTAACTGACTTAATAATCTGAACTTTCATTAAGACTGAGAAAATCTCTATGAACTTTACTGGGTTTATGAACAAACTACTTCCTGCTCTCATTAATATACCAATGGGTCATGACAAAATATCTATACGGAACTGTTCTAATTAGCACGTAAATTTACAAACACAATAATTATTCAACACTATCATAACACACAATAATCAGAACGGATAGCAATTCAAATTGGTGAAAGGAACGAGGAACTGGAAAAGGACTCAGGGTTAAATGATAAATGCGAGCTGAATTAAACAGTATTCATTAGCAAAATGACAAACACCAACTACAATAGTTGAGACAGATTAATTTCCATACAAAAATTACAATTTGCAGACTTGGCTGCGACTCTTCAAAACTGTCTGAAATATTTTTTACTCTTCGAATCTAACACCGACTGTCACACACCGACTCATTCAACGCAACAACTGTGTGTAAGACATACTCCAAAGATGAAACAAAGTCTTTGGTTTACAGCAAAGATATGAAATTAAGTACAGTATGTTATATCGATTAGTGAAATGGTACAAAATATTACATAAATTTGTTTTCTACAGAATTATAGCTTAGATTTTTGCAACAAAACATGCTCAAGGCTGTATGACAGGCAAAAATTAAATGAAAATTATTTTGCGTACACGTTTCAACATCACATACATTGGGATCCCCACCAAGTGGGACAGACACACAGAGAAATTCAGAGAAGGCCAGCTCGTTATGTATTATCCCGATACAAGGGAGAGAGTGTCACGGAAATGATGCACGAGCTGAGGTCGAAATCGTTAAAAGAAGGCCTTATTCGCTGCTGCGAGGTCTATTTGTGAAATTTCTTTCACCAACTTTCTCCTCCGAAAGCTAACATATTTTGTTAGCGCCCACCTATATAGGGAGACATGAACATCATAATTAAATATGAGGTATCAGATCGAAAACGGTAACATTTAGGAGTTCAGTTTTCTCGCACGCGATTGGAGGATGGAACTAAACAGAAATCTCATAAGAGTGGTTCGATGAACCCCGTTCCATGCACTTAAATGTGATTTGCAGGGTGCTTACGTAGATGTAGAGAGCAGCTGGTGTACGCACCGTAAGAGGATTTATAGCAATTCCTTACCGTACTGGATTCCATAAATCTAATACAATAATGGATGATAGATAACAACTCACCGTAAAGAGGCTCGCTGAGCTTCTGACAGACACGAAAATAGATAATCACATTCACACTGCTTATATTTTCGACCATGTTCTTCGTCAGAAAAAGAAACACATCCATTCACGTAATCACTCAGACAACTATATGCACACAACCATTATGTCCGATCACTCCAGCGACACAAGCAGCAAGACTAAGGCAGTTGTGTGAATGTGACTATCTATTGTCGTGTCTGTCAGAAGTTCAGCGAGCCTCTTTACGGTGATTTGTTATCTATCGCCCATTATTGACATTCCTATCTGATTTTCCATTGTTAAAATAGATCTACAGGAGGACAAACGAGCCGCGAATGACGACCATTACAATAATGCTAACAACAGGCACGCGTGGATTGCCGTGCGCTCTAAGACGCCTTGCTGCGAAGTGCAGAGCTGCTCCCCGTCGGTGGTTGGAGTTCTCCTTCAGGTGCGTATATATATATATATATATATATATATATATATATATATATATATATATATATATATATGTGTGTGTGTGTGTGGGGGGGGGGGGACATAAGCTAGTTTAAGTAGTTTGAAAGTGTGGGGACTGATGGCCAGTGCAGTTTGATCCCTTAACTTCACAAACATTTGAACAGTAACAGAAGCCGTGGCGGGAACCCATAGAAATGGCGATAGATGTTATCCGGGCTATCACAAGACAATCCTCAGCACCTAGAACCAGAACAATCAATCAACAGTCACCACCACCATACAGACAACCAAACCAGATCACAAACCAACCAAATAAAGCACACTGGGGGCAGCAAAACTCGACGGTAAATATAATTGACGTGACGCACGTGCGAATGAATCTGGACCTATCACGTTAAACCAAATTTCGCCAAGCAGCCTTCCCCGGTGTTGGCCAATGTTTCGAGTATGGGCAATTCCATAGATCCTGTCAGAATGACAAGCTACAATAACAATATTGACATTGAAATATGGGCTGTTTGAGGTTCCAAAACATGCACACATAAAGTCAGTGAAATTGTACAAGTCAGTATTCTTAGAGTGATCATAAAGCCTAGTTTATACGACGACACTACGTTTCATGAAACTGCGCTACTGTCCGTTGCGCGTGCGCGGCAGGCGTTCGCGCAACTCGTTGGCGAAACTAAACAGTTTCGGCACCTTCCAACTTTGGCGAAACTGATTACGCGTGTTTTCAGATTAGGTTATAACCAAAACTGAACAACGTACAACATAAAGGGGGGAACGGAAGAAATAGTTCGGTTTTTGGACATATATACGATGCTTATGTGTTTGTGCGATTTTAACGATGAAAATTTCAGGTATAAGCAGCGGCGTGTTAGTGCTCTTGAAGCAATTATTTGTGAATTAAATATTGATGGATTAACAATTAGTGAATTGCAGACTAAAATACATTCAATTCGAAATACCTATACAAACGAACTATGGCAATAGTGGATTTTGGAACACGGTACAGGTATTGTAGAGACGAATATCTGCTTGACAAGGAACGTAATGCAATTTGTTATTTCAATTCTGGTAACAATACTTCACGCATAACAGTATCTTATTTCTTTATTGCATTACTAACTCTTTTTAAAAAGAACGTGAAGTGCTCTGGTGACATTATAAGCTGATTAAAATAACTTCTAGGGTCTTCAATGACAATTTCTTTCAGCAAGGTCGCTGAGCAACCGAGCCGAGCTGACTTTATATATATATTTTAACCATTTATATACCCAAACACGTTTCTTATTCTTTTTATGTTTAGTCTTATGCAGCGACTTCACACAGAGAAGCAATAGCTCCGCCACAACTCTTACAGCTACAAAAAATTTCATTATACGGCGATTACGGCACTCACAAAACAACGAAACTGAAGTGTGTAGTATTGGCGTTGTGTCTACAGACATACACGAGACCAGTTGCGCGGAATTCATTTCACGCAACGAGTGTCGCAACCAGTGTCGTCGTGTACAGTAGCCTTAACAGTTATGTTACTAGACACAGGTGTATCTGTGCAAATGTTCAAATGTTTGTATAGTCTACGGGACTTAACTACGGGGTCATCAGTCCCTAAACTTACAGACTACTTATGAACTAACTAATACTAAGGACGGCACAAATATCCATGGCCGAGGGGGGATTCGAACCCCCGACAGTAGTGACCGTGTAGTCTGTGACTGAAGCGCCTCAGTCCCCTCGGCCACCGCGGCCAGCTGTATCTGTGCATACAGTGTCACAAACACTATTCAGCAAAATGAACAGCATCACACATCTACCAACATACCCGATCGAAAACTACCGAATTGTAGTAACAATACGATAGTCTAAGCCCACCAGCATACATATTCAAGTTCCATTACACATCTACGAAGAAAGTGAGACTTTTGCCCTTTATCGCACCGCAGATAATGCGGAAACGGAAAGTGCGATTGATGTCCGGTTTACACAGAATGGATTGGTACGCAGGGACTCGTATTTTTAGCCAACAAACAGATTGTAATATTATAAAGTGTAATTTTTATGCTAACATGCAATTTTGTAAGTGGAACAATGGCTGTTTCTATCATACACTTTAATGTTTAACACCAGCTGTGTACGAAGAATTTTGAATGGTATTTTTATCACGCTTATTTTGGCAGCTACAACCATTCAATGTTTCGGGGTCGGGAGGCTGCGATAGCGTGACTGACTGGCCGAGTGGCTAGGGCCTGAGACACGGCCCACTGTCTCACCAGCCAGTCAACTACGCTGACGTAGTCTCCGCCCCCGAAACATTGAATGGTTGTACCTGCCAAACTAAACGTGATAAAAATGTCATTCAGAATTCTTTGTACACAGCTGGTGTCACAAATTCCAGTGCATGATAGAAACAACCATTGTTCCATTTGAAATATTGTATGTTTCCATAAAAATAAACTGTCTAGGTATATTTACAATCTGTTTATTGGCTAACAATACGAGTCCTTGACTACCAATCCATTCTGTGAAAACCGCACATCAATCGCACTTTCCGTTTCCGCAGCAGTGGAGTAGCCGAGCGGTCTAAGGCGCCTTGCTGCGGTTGGAGGTTCGAGTCCTCCCTGGGGCATGTGTGTGTGTGTGTGTGTGTGTGTGTGTGTGTGTGTGTTTGTCCTTAGGTTAGTTTACCTTAGTGTAAATAGTTTGTAAGCTACGGACTGATGACCACGCAGTTTGGTCCGACAGATTTACAAACATTTGAACATTTTCCGTTTCCGCAATATTTACAAGTGTTGGGTGATTCATCATGTATAAAAGGGGGGAGGGGCTTATAAATATAAAGTATGGCATCTGAATTATTTTAATTAATGATACGTGAAATCATCGCCCTGCTAGACAGTCATAATGCTGTCTATTGGTGAGGGGAGTGGGGTGTTAGGTGTATGCAGTTTGTGCAGGTTTTCTTAAATAGCTATATTTTTTATTATTTAATGTCAACAATAATATCTTGATCTCAGAAAAGTAAAAGGGCTCCATCGCAAGTTACCCCATTTAGAGCAACAAAACTGATACAAAATATCTCGGAGTGTCTACTTAAAATTACGTATATTTACATTAATCTTGCCCCCATCTGCCGAAAATATATGCAATATTCGTCGCTGCCAGCGAATACTAAGCTAGCCGGGCAGGAGTGCTGAGTGCTCTAAGGCGCGTTGCAGAGTGCGCGGTCATTCCCCTTCGAAGGTTCGAGTCCTTCCGCGGACATCGGTGTTATGTGTTGTCCTGAGGTTAGTTTAACTTAAGTAGTTTGTAAGTCTAGGGACTGACGACCATAGTAGTGTAATTCCGTAGAATTACAAACATTTTAACATTTTGAATACCAACCTAACACAAACACGCGACTTAAACGCTAACTAACAACATTTACAAAACACAATTAATTTGTGAACATCAAACGGAGCTGACAGAAGCATTCATTTTGTAAGTAGAAAATGAACACAAAACCAACTACAGATGGAGTGTATACGTGTACAAGAAGAAAAAAGTCACGGATATATTTCTCAGGGAAATAGTAAAATACAATTTTTTCGTGATGAAATCCAATCTCTTCCGGGTGAAATGCGCTTTTGCTGCTATACTTGGCCTGGAGCAGTAACACATCATTTCTTTAAAAGATTAAAGTGTTATACACCGGCGTACAACTTCCCAAGTCATGAAATGCACTTACAATGTCGGCGAATATTTTTTTTTTTTTTCTTTTTTTTTTGTGAGTGAATAGACGGGAAGCAGGAAAGTCCAATCATGGGTCAGGTGCAAACAGACAATGAGAAAGTTGTTTTTACTTCTGTTTCGTAAATCGTGTATATTTAACTTTTGGCCCTCTTTAGGTTACGGTAATAACACTAAAAGTGGGCCTTTGCGATCGTCTTTTGACAGCTCGAAATTTAAATGAAAATAATGGCTTAACCATGCATCTGACACGAAAATTGAATAACCCAATTTGTAGAACAGAAAAGTCTCTACAACTTTGCTCTGTTATGTTTTTATCATATCTCGTATGGTTTCAGAGATATTTGCAAAAATAACGGCGATTTCGGGATGTCTGTCTGTCCGTACGTGTTCCCTGTTTTTAAGACGAACCGTTCAATCGATCAGCACCAAATTGTGCACACATAATTATAGGCCGCCAGAGACCAGAACCTCCCTTTTTCAAATTTTTCGGACACAAAATACGACAGTAATACCAAAAAAAGCCGTTTGTAATGTAATTGTAATTGCAAACGAACCGTTCATCTGACACGAAAATAGGGTATTTGACTGTTTTCTGGAAATCGTTTCAAATTGTTAATTATGTCATATTATGGTCCGAACATGCTTTTTTACCTCGTGCATTTCAGTACTTTTTTTAAAAAAAGAAATGAAATTCAAATAATTTGAAATCCCGCTAGTCCCTGTTCTAGACTATAGATATATTGTATATAACTATACACAAGGCATTTTTGCTGTATTTTACAGGTTTTGATGTTTCACTTTGCATCAGTATTGAAGTAGTTAAATAAATTACTCCCTTAACTGCGTGCTTTACTGGGTTAAATTTTACTAACTATCCCGGCGGCTTCCTGTGACTATGTTGGCAACAGAAGCTGAATAGCGAGAATCAAGAGACGTCGCCATTAGCCAATCGCGTGACAGCGCAAATATTTTGTCGTGAAACCTTTGATTTACGAGGGCAGTTACTTTTACTGACCGGACAAGGGTACATACAAGAATCATAAAGCAGGAACAGCATTATTTATTTACTTCATGGTCTGTACGATACACTAATCTAGTCATTCTATGTGGTCTGAACATCTGGACAAAGATTTTCTATCGTGTTGTTGATGTTGACAACATAATCACTCAAGGCCGCTTGGACAGAAGATAAAATTTCACCCTTTATTCCATAATATGGTGACTTCAGATTAAGTCTGCTGACGTGAACAAATAAGGTACTTTTTTTCCAATGGCATAAAATATCGCTCGAAATAATTAGCTTTAAAATGTAGGTATGCGTTACTTACAATGAAGTTTTCACGTTTCTTGTTTCTGGCACGTAAAAATTTGGATTGTTTTTAAAGAATGAACTTTAGGGAGGTTTCCGCTGTCAGCCTTCACATAAACATCTTCCATTGTGGCATAAAACTGTAAACGCGTTTAGATCACGAAAACACTGAACTTAAAGCTGCGAAATGGAGGAAACGCGTACAATAATACAGCTCCAACTTCTAGTTACCGCGCTGTAGGTGTTCTATGACGTCACCAGTACTTCAACCAATGACGGAGCGTTTTCGATCACGTGATCTTATCGTGAAATTTGATGATTTTTAAGCTGTAATTACGTAAAAATAACAGATGTTTTGTAAGAATTATGAGCGAAAATGCTGTCTGAATGTTATAATCATTCAGAATAACAACAATTCGAACCATATTTTAACACAGGAAAATACCCTATTGAATAACCTAATTGGTAGAGGGGAAAAGTCTCTACAACTTCGCTCTGTTATGTTTTTTTTTCATATTTTGCATCTTTGCAGAGATATTTGCAAAAATAACAGCGATTTGACGATGTCTGTCTGGCTGTCCACTTTTTAGGTCGAACCGTTCAACCGATCGGCACCAAATTTTACATATATAATTGTTGTCTACCAGAGACCAGAACCTCGCTTTTTGAAATATTTCGGACAAGAAATACGGTAGTAAAACCAAAAAAAAGCCGTTTGTAATGTAATTGTAATTGCAAATAAACCGTTCATCTGACGCGAAAATTGAATAAACGAATTTGTAGAGGAGAAAATTATCTACAACTTTGTTCCCATGTGTTGTTTTTTTTTTTCATATCTCGTACCGTTTGAGAGATATTTGCAAAAATAACGAAGTTTTGACACCTTTCATTGAATTAACTAAAACCAGCCGTTCGCAGATGTCACGTGGCAATCCTCGCCCAGAACTCTCTGGGCCATCTTGCGTTGCGTATTTGATGATTTTCTTATTCTTACACGTTGTCATTTCAAAGCAATGGCGCACTGAAGAATTAACAAAAACACGTCGTACTTCGTACGATAAATGATAATCTAGTGTCTACAAATGCCATATTAGCATCAGTTAACAACGACTACCAATAGTATAAGACTAGAGAACAAACGCCCTCTGTAATAAAAAAGCCGAGCCAAGAACATTTCGAATATTAATGAACAAATACGAACAGCGTCCGCAATGAACAGAACTACTCACAGAGAAAAAAAAAAAAAAATACAGCGTAGTGGGCAATGCGTTGGAGTGTGAAGCTGTAGGTCAGTGGTTCGAAACCCGCTACTCCCTAATTTTTAAAGGGTTTCAGACACTCTTATTAATTAATTTTTTATTATTTAGATTATTAATTTGGTCCAAAATGTTTGCAAAAACTTACAAAACTATAAATGTAAAGTGGGCCGTAAAACACGTCAGTGCGGGTTTTTTTCTCTTTCCATGACAAAGATATAATTTATGAGAAGGTCTTGTATCATTATTTTGTTTTGTAAAATAGCCTACTTAGCGGTTTTGTACATATAGGTTAAGATTGTTGTGTATGTTGTTAGGTTGTAACGCAATACAACAACTTTAATCGCTCGTCAAATATATTTTGCTGTTTTCTTCGATTGTGTCACAATTTTCAAGTAATTTCTTAACGCATTAACATATTGAAACAACTAAAGTGTGACCACAACGCGTAATTATATCCCAAATCCTAATTGGCAGTTTTCATTTCCTATAATTTTTATGGATAATTCTACTCTTTGCCATCGTTATTGTATAATTTGTAATCTGTCTAATAAAGAACGAAAATAAATTCGATAAACTAACCTGGAAGCTTGGTCTGTTTTAGCGTTATTACGTTTTAAGGTATATGAAATGTGCCAATAAGAAAAGTTCTTGATTTATGAAATTCATGTCAGATACTCACTGTTAACGTTATTCATATCGCATAAAATTCCAGTTACCATATACGTATAGCCTGTCCTCTATTTGAATTTTTTACCTGCGGCTTACATAAACAAATGAAACATAACACTCATCGAAAACAGTTTGTTTTAAAGTATTGCATACTCTTCTGCCTTAGGCAGACGTTTGTAGGCTATGCGCACGGTGTTTTGATGTAAATCGTGCCTTTTTTCAGAAATAAAGTTTTATTTTCGAGTTATTCTCTTGTATATGTTTTTGTTCGCTGCAGTATTATTTTGCAGTAGCGGGCTACATTAAAGTACTTACCGGCCAAAATGGAAAAAAATTAACTGATAACGT
This sequence comes from Locusta migratoria, assembly GCA_026315105.1. Lineage (NCBI taxonomy): Eukaryota > Metazoa > Arthropoda > Insecta > Orthoptera > Acrididae > Locusta > Locusta migratoria. Next base: position 270,399,206 of record CM048744.1, on the reverse strand, counting down.
AAACAATGAATATTTCCCGGGTAATTTCCGTATTTCTCGCGAATGGAAATATTCTCAGGTTTTTCCCAGATCTCCCGGTTGTTCTGGTGAGTATACACCCCGTACACAACAACGGTGTATACCATCAAAATGTAATCACTTCATTGTCATTAAGTTTGTAGTGTGTTATGTAAATGCCATACTGGGACACCACTTTAATATACTATTCGCGACCAAAGATTGTTAGATTTTACTTTTAAGGTAAGCATTTGAATTTAGTATATTTCAGGCTACGGTAAAATGCAGGGGATAATTACAGGGGATTGATGCTACTGCCACATCCCATACATACACTTTATCCGCCGTAGTTTGAAGGTGGAGGAATGTGGTGGGGAAGGGATGTGATAGTGAACAACCGTCACGGAATAATTACATTAACTGGGGACACTTATCTAAACTGGCTTGTCATTCACAACTAACACTTCACTGAATCGTCAGTAATTGACATGATGCAACACAAGAGCAATAGTAGTAGAAGTTTCATACGAAGAACGTTTTGTAATTAATGAGAACTATTGGGAAGCACCTCACGCTACAAGAAACAAAGAGCACACAATGACAAACAAAGCATTTTTAAACATGAAAAGAGTAACTTCAAGTTTTGTTAGAAGTAAACACTTTCCATACGAAAGACATGTTCCCCGAGTGGTATGCCATAGATCTATGTTCTGGTATGTTAAAGGTAATATATGTTCAAAATATTTTGAAATTGATGTTACATGACGGAAGTGAGTACGCGCAAATTCTAACATGTAAGGAAACATAGAAACTATCTTTCTTGTGAACTCTACAGGTATGGAAATGGACGTTCTACCGCCGAGTTGCCATGAAAATTGCTTCAAGCGACACCTGGTGTTAACGCCAGGAAGATGTATAATAACACAAGGCAAATGAGCTTATCAGGTCGTCACTAAAGACATGAGAGAGAGCATAAAACGCAAACACATTAAGAAAATGATACGACATGACGCAAAATGAAATTACTTCAATTTTAATGCTGCAAATTTTACACTAAATTACATCGACGTGTCATTTACTTAACACTACACGCGAAATAAACTATAAAGAATGGTATTCAGAGCACAAACACATGTGAACTGGCAGAAAAATAGTAGTTTTGATAGTGATTGTAGAAGGTAGACTACTGTAGTTAACATAGACTGATTTTGATAAGAGATTAGTTGTTGCAGAATACTGGACACTACCTGACTCTGACTGTATTTGAAAAACTTTCTTTTCGATTTTATACTATCCAGTGCAGATTTTGCACACCGAAGACTAGAACTTTCTCACTAGAAAATAAAGTAGTGAGCCTAAATCTTAGTTTAATAGCGATTTTATCTATGAACATTTCTAATGAATTTTTCTCTTTCAAGCCTATGTGTACATAAATGAATGTGTAAATATTATAATTTCAAAATACCAACTTCGAAAACAAGGATTAGCACCCTCACTAAAGAATGTTTTATTTCCTAAATTTTTCTATCATTGTGTAATTTGAACAATTAACAGAAAGAAATCATTTATTAACTGTAAAGAGAAATAAAACTCAAGTCTAACTAGACAATGTCAGCAAGCTCTCTGAATGAACGATAGAAGTGAGAAACTGATATGAACTAATGAGAGAAAATTTGTGCAATAACTGACAAAGTTCAAGTAAATAATGTTAGATGACAGTCCACATGCCATGAAACTAACATTCGTATACTATTACGTAAATCACAAGTGACGCTATAATTAGTCACGTGAAATTCACAGACGCGAACTACGCGAATAAATAGATACGTTTTTGAACTTTTCGTTCTCTGGGGCCCGCAGTGTGGAGTAGGTCTTTGATTGACATGTTCAATACCACAATAATTATAAATTATTTTAACACTGCTTTAAACTTTATTAACTCACTATAAGCTTATTTCGGCCTTAGGCCATCATCAGGTGTTACAGGTGTTATTACTTATAATATTGTTGTGGTTTATTTGTTGACCAATTGATTATAGAAGCTGATGTAATGCTTATCTGTATATGTGCAGCAGCACTGGTTATTTGATTAGATTTTTTATCTGTTTTTCATAGTGGCAGCATCCAACTCTGGGCAGCAATACTCTAAATGAGGACGGACAAGCGTAGTGTATGCAGTCTCTTTAGTAGTTCTGTTGCATCTTTTAAGGGTTATGACAATAAAACGCTGTCTCTGGTTCGCCTTTCCTACGACATTATCTACGTCTTCTTTCCAGTTTAAGTCTGATGTAATAGTAATTCCTAGGTATTAAGTGGAATTAATGGCCTTCAAATTTGATTGATTTATCTTATAAACATAGTTTAACGGATTTCTTTTCGTACTCAAGTGGACGACTTCACACTTCTCATTATTTAGAGTCAATTGTCAATTTTTACACCATACAGATCTCTTATTTACAGATGGACTGAAAACAGACCGTTTAATATTCCAAATTTTATTCAAACTAAATCACGTAAGGCGATTAAAATTTTAATTCTTCATGTATATGTATAATTTTCAAAACTAGTAGAATTAGTGAATGAAATTGCAATAACAGAATTTAACATGGGAATCATTTCAAAACTTAGAAACAACGCATTAGTTCATGTCAGAAATGAAACTTCAGCGACACCTTTATACAAACACATGCACACAAATGTACACACATAAATTCTCAAACAATCAGTTGGACAGACCGTTCATTTTGTATAAACAACAATCTATTGAAGCAGTCCCAACATTTGTATGTAAGACAATGTCTAAAACTGTGCGTAATTATTTTTTCATATTAGCAAATCTGCAAGAAAAGGTGAAGCAGATGCAGTGGCGGACTAAGGGGCTGGGGTGGGGGGGGGGGCGGAGGGGGCGGACCACCCCAGTCCTCTCGTCTCCAAATCTCATGAGTTTTTTTTTATAGTAATACATATATTTCCAAGTGGACGGGGGGCCTCATTTTGTTTTACCGCCGCCCCGGTTCTCCGACAGCCTCAGTCCGCTGCTGAGCAGATGCTTCCGCCTGATCTGCAAGACCCGGGGGCCAGGCCACCCCATCTCGTGTGGCACCAATCGTAGCGCTCCTGCGCGAGCCCTGAGGACATCAAAGGCAAGCGACGTCGCCGCATACTTTCGCTGGACTGAAAGACGACGTTGCTTTCAGATTCAAAAGACAGGTGTCTTCAACACTGAACTCAAAGGCGGCTAATTTTTTCAAATCCCAATGCTGGAAGTTTCGAGGATGTGGACGTGACACTGTCAGTGACGGACAAGGCTGTTGGAGGCTCGGTGCTACAAAACAAAAGGAGCCCCTCCCCCTCCACTTTTAAATAGGTGTACTACTACTAATAATAATAATAACAATCTATATCTATAAATGTGAATGTCTGTTCGGTGTACGCTTATCACGTCCGAACGACAAGACGCAGAGACTTGAATATTTTTACAGTTACTAATTTATACCTTAGGAAGGTTTTACGCATGGTTCTATAGCGATCTGATATATATTTAGTAATTTGAAGAATATAACGCGAAATGCGGAACAATAATTACTCTTTGAAAATTATATTTACTCTTTGAAAATGGTTTTATTTGTTGCATTGTTGCTTGAGGGTTGATAATGATAAAAGGGTGGAGTATATTGTGATGGAAAGTTATCGGTGTATATAAAATTCAGCGTGTGTGTGTGCGTGTGTGTGTGTGTGTGTGTGTGTGTGTGTGTGTGTTAATATTTCGCTCTGCAGCGAAAACTACAGAACGCAAACGAATGGTCTATGTGTCATTGTTGTCCGAAGTCTCCCGTTGTACACCATAGCAGTTCCATTCCGATTGCTATAAAGGGGTTCTAAGATATGGTGGTTGAAAGTCGTCAAATTATAAAAAAAATTCGGACGGAAGGCCAACGATGACGTTTGCGACTCTATAGTAAGAAGGTTACATATTGCGAAACGTGATGCCACAGACCATATCTTTGGTCTATTCCTGCTACAATGTCTTCAGCTCTTTCTCTGTAAGGATAAGCATACGAATAAGTGAATAAAAGAATAAATAAATAAAGCAGTAAAAAAGAAATTTCTTTTAATACATATATTAAAAAAAAAAAAAAGTCGATTTGACGTTTGGCGCATTACGTCAAGTGATGGATCTGTGACATTATTACAGTCAATATTGTTGAATTTCGTGATTGGATTCTTCGAAACGAGTGCATTTTTAAGTGTGATTTGATCTACAGTACTTACTTTCCTGATATACGGTAAGCGCATATACTTCTGCAATCTGATAGGAATATTTTTCAGTTTCGCTTTATCAGCTACATTTCCTCAAAAATGAGTGAAATTAATTACATTAATTTAATTGTTATTTAAACTTCGTAGATAAATGTGCATTGCGTTACTTTACACATATTACAACAGTACATCTACTTTTAATAACGTACACCGAACAGACATTCACATTTATAGATATAGAACATTAAGCACTTCACATAATTTCATTTTTTTATATGAATGTTGATGAAAAATGTTTGTTTCTCAATGTTATTGTACGATACCGTCTGCGTCGGATACGGAATCGTGTGGTTCAATAGTGATACATTTTGCGTGTGAAGTTAAAAACGAAATAGCCAGCCTAGGAATCAGTGTAGGACAGTGTCTTACGGTCGAGGGTTCGAATCCCCCCTCGGGCATGGATATTTGTGCCGTCCTAGTTCGTAAGTAGTTCATAAATAGTTTGTAAGTTTAGGGACTGATGACTCAGTAGTTAAGTCCCATGAGCTTAACAAACATTTTTTGACAGTGTCTCGGTGATACTGTGAGTAAACCAAGTGATAGATTTCATTAATTAAGAGATTCATATATTTTCGTTCCAGACAGTTCTATAAACAGTACTTTTGTTATTGTACATTATTTCAATAAATAGACAGATGAAGGGTAAAAACTTTTGTAAAACACAGTCATGAAAATAAGTAGCCAGTCTCATAAACAAGTTGCGTTGACCAGCTAATTGTGTTAATTAACTAATAGTCGACACTTGAATATTGTTATTCTTCGTATATATTGACTGACGTAAGATTTGGAGTATATTTTGTGAATGGCCATTACATTTGATAGATAAATATATGTTAGGAACATGTATGATGTATTCATCAACAAATTAATTGACATTTAACATAGCACTTTGTTGTCAACAGAAAGATCGGAAATTTCGCCTTAAAAATACATGCGCCATCTACAATTATTGTATGTATAGTTTTCGTTTCATATTGTGATTATTTTTGTGTACATGAAATGTTTTCTTTGTGTGTTTGTTAATTGTAAATTAGTATATTCAATTGTTATGAACAATGCGTAATGTAAGGTCATTATTGCCGATGTTATATATTTGCCTCACCGCCTTGCGTGGGGGAATTCGAGTTTTGGCTTTTCTAAAGTGCACTGGAAGCTATGTTAGTCTGCGCTTTGAAATGGAAATACTGTCGATTAAGTTCCGATGATTTGTATATGTTTTGAAAGATGTAATGTTTTGGTGGAGAAGAAGTTTGATTTCAAATTAAAGAAGAAGTGAATAATTATATACATCGAGTATTTATTTCTACCGTGACGCCCCAGGAGAATGATGTTGCAGCGAGCAGAACCCCCATACATCGAAATGTAGAAAAGATGAGTATCATGTGTGAAAGTGGTAGAATGAACAGTAATTACTCAAAAATATAGTAAAACATTACAGTACACTACTGAAAGATAGCTTATCTATCACAATCAACCAACACGCGAGCGGAGTCGCGGGTTTAAGCTAGTAATAATAATAATAATAATAATAATAATAATAATAATAATAATTAGTAGATTGCGAGGTTCCCGCCAGAACGAGAGGCCAAGGGCGGTACAAAAAGGAGAAAGAAGAAGGTGATTTTGAGATATTTGGGAGCCCCACAAGAGTGGAGGCTCGGGGCAGTCTATCCCCATAGTCCACCACTGTTCAGTGTGTCGGTTATTCTGAAACAAGAAATAAACATACACGACAAAAGAACTTCTTTACTTTTAAAATAACATAATATTAGTGGCGTTCTATGAATAGATATAAGATAGTATATGTATAAGATAGTATTGTACATTCTTCATGTAATATCATTTCAAAAGGCGACATAGATTGTTGAAACTAGTCAAGTAATGAAATGATAAATAGTTAAATAGTGTAATAATGTTTTACAGCGACTATAGCTTTTGACATCTAATATATAAAGCAGAGTGTCCGTATATTTGTACGTGTTGTATACAGATCTACAGTTTTCTTCCAATCTTTATGAAATTTTCTACACGTAAGATTCAATCCATAAGGACGGTCGCCGCAAGTGTAAGAATCACATACAACAAAGAGTTCACGAGATATGACATCATAAACAATTATATGCGCGAAAAACTGCTGCGTTTAGAGCCTATGCTGCTTATTTTCTCCTAAACCACTGGACCGATTTCAACCAAATTTGATACACAAATTCCTTACCAGGAGTTAACAATTGCTGCGGGGTTAAGAATCACATACGACACATGCTTCAGAAAATATGACGTCATAAACAATAGGAATCACAGAAAACTGCCACATAATGCGGTGAGACTTTAAAAATATGCTCTGAGAATGAGAGTACTTATCGACATTGAACAAGCTTTAAATATAATTTCAAACCTTTATTAAACTTTTTCTCGCTGACAACCATAGCGAAATGATGAAAGGAAAAAAGTTTCTCGCTTACTACTTTTCCGCTGTTTATGGAGTAAAACTACGGCATTCGGTATGACATTACAATTTATAATTTGTATAAACATGTGGCGTCTGTTGCGAAAGAACAGACGTCACTTCTGATCCTGCAGTTGTTATTATTTAATATTCATAGAATATGACATCAACTGCGATTGGGCAAAGCTTAAAATGTGTACCCAGCCGGTATTCGAACCCGGGTCTCCTGTTTTCTAGGCGGTTGCGCTAACCCCTACACCACGCCTCCCGTTAGGTAGTCCTTGCAGTTGCGGTGATCACTGTGTCCCCAGTGGTGTAGGGGTCAGCGCAACTGCCTAGAAAGCAGGAGACCCGGGTTCGAATCCCTGCTGGCTTTGACCAATCGCAGTTTATGTCATATATTCTATGAATATTTATAAATGTACACTACAAATTGTAGCCGCAGAAAATTTCACAGACAGTATACACACATGTAGTCGACTGTATCTTCTAAATTGTATCACATTCCGTCACGTTGTTCTTGAGATATGAGCACATAAACAGTAACGTTCATGGGAAACCGCCTCTTCTCTCTCCAAGTTTTAATCTATTACTTCTTTAGTACTAACTGTGTTCCCAAGAGATTTTACAGACAAACAGTCCTTATAGAAATGAATATATACCTGAAAAATGGCACGAATAAAGGAATAAATACCCGGGCAACGCCGGGTATTCAGCTGATCATTTTATATGAAGTCTAGAACATAAATTGTACCAGTCCCACTGTTAAAATATAAAATGTCGATCTGTAAAAAAAGAGTACTGAAATCGACGCAGGAAGGGATCCATCAGCTGGCAAAAAAAGTCTATCGAGGAAATAAAAGGGAAACTGCTTGAAGGTGAAAGAAGGTTGGGCCTCAATAAGTGCAAGAAAGAGCAGGTTGGCAAACAGGCCGGCGGTCCTGTGGGACGGCAGAGCAGGGGTTGAAGCGTTCACGGGAGCGCGTGCAGTTCCCAGGCCGCCGCCCCTGTATATATCTACAGACGGCGTCGTGCTCGTTTTTTGTGGCGACTTGCGAGGGCTGTCACAGCACGGCATCGCCCGCGGCGCAGGCCTGCTGGGACCTCCGTGGCAATACTGCCGAGCCGACACACACAGCACTCCATCTCAGTCCAGGCGGCGAGCAAATTTCCTCCTCCATCTTCTCTCCACTGCAAGAGTCAAACTTTACAGAGTTACAGATTCTTTTACTGACCAAGGCATGCGATTTGAGGACTAGATAAACTCGGCCAAACTTCACTGTGGTTCAGTCCGATACGAAAGGAAACGGGGGAGAAAAACCACATATAGACACACCGAAAAAATACACGAATCAAATGAACTTTTGGACAGGTTATAACTAACAGCTGTTAAATATTTAATAACTTGCTGAAAACCCGGCGTTGCCTGGGTATTTATTTATTTATTCTGTCATTTTTAAGGGTATATATTTATTTGTATAAGGGCTGTATGTTTCTAAAAATCTTTTGGGAATACAATTGGTAATAAAGAAGTAATAGATTTTGGTACGTAATGGGCCGGTTTTCCATTAACGTTACCGTTTATGTGCTCATATCTAATGAACTACATGTCGTACTGTCGTGCAATTTAGACGCTACACTCAACTATATGCGTGTATACTGTTTGTAAAATTTCCTGCGGCTACAATTTGTAGTGTTCAAATTATAAATTGTAACGTCATACCGAATGCCGTAGTTTTACCCCATAAACAGCAGAAAAGTAGTAAGCGAGAAACTTTTTTTCCTTTCATCATTTTACTATGGTTGTCAGCGAGAAAAAGTTTAATAAAGGTCTTAAATTATGTTTAAAGTTTGTTGCAAGTCGCTAAGTACTGTCATTCTCATACAGTGTATTTCGGAAGTCTCGCCGCATTATATGGCATTTTTTGCAATTTCTATTGGTTGTGACGTAATATGTTTTGAACCATGTGCCGTATGTGATTCTTAACCATGCAGCAATTGTTACCTCATGGTAAGGAATGTGTGTACCCAATTTGATTGAAATCGGTCAAGTGGTTTAGGAGAAAATCAGCAGCTTTGTCGCAAAATGTAGCAGTCTTCGCGCATCTCATTCTTTATGACGTCAAATCTTATGAAGCATGTGTCGTATGTGATTCTTACACTTACGGCGAACGTCCTCATGGATTGAAGCTTATGTGTACAAAATTTCATAAAGATTGGAACAAAACTGTAGATTTGTATGCAACACGTACAAAAATACGGACACTTTGCTTTATATATTAGACTGGAAGACCATTTTGAGCTGTCAACTGATTTATTAAAACTTTAGTATTTACCAGTTCCGGTAACTGATCACCATCACAGAAAGTTATTGATGGTGACAGAAACTGGAAGATACTGAAGTTTTAATAAACCAGCTCATGGTTTATCATCATATACACTTCTTAAAAAAGAACACCATGAATTCGTCGACCCAGCAGAGGGAAATGTTATTGACACATTCTTGCGGTTGTATACAACACACGATCATATAGGCAGAGCCGTACGCACATCGGTACAGCCACCAGAGCGTCCGCAATGTTGGCGTTAGTACCGTGTATACCCTCCTTTGCAGCATTGCTAGCTGTAATTCTGTCATGGAAACGATAGTAGGGTTTCCGAATGTGGTTATGTGGAATGGCCATGCAATTTCTACCTGATGCCTCAGTTGGACCAGATTTCGTGCCGCTCATACAAACCGCCCAACATGACGTTTCATGTGATCCCAAACATCCTAAACGGGGGAGAGATCTGGGGACCGTGCTGGCCAGGGTAATTGACGTACAACTTGAAGAGCACGTTGGGTGGTACGGGGTACATATGGATCTGCATTGTCCTGTTGGAAAAGCATATCACCTTATTGGTGCATGAGTGGTAGCAAGACGGGTTAAATGGTGGTTTCAGAGTTCTCTAGACGATCACTAGAGAAGAATGTCGAGAGTGTAGAATATCGCTCCCTCACAATGATGCACGATCAAGTGTGCTGTTAGTCTGTCCTCTCAACATCGTTCAGCCTGTTTCCATTGGTGTGACGGTAGGTGCTTATGAAGGGACGAATGGAGACGTGTCGTCTTCAGTGTTGAGAGTCGTCACTGCCTCGGTGCCAATGGTGGTCATAACGCGTGTGTGGTGTCGCACAGGGGAGTGCGACAATCTGGAGTGTAGCGATAGAGGCAAACGGGGTCAACACCTGGCATCATGGTGTGGGGAGCCGGATCCTACACTGACCATTCTCCACTGGTGTTCGTTGTGGAAAAATTGAACACCTGGCATCATGGTGTGGGGAGCCGTATCCTACAACTCGTGTTCGTTGTGGAAAAATTGAACAGTACACGGTACATTGAAACCATCATTCAACCCGTTTTGCACCGTTCATGCAACAACAAGGCGATGTGCATTTCCAATAGGACATTGCACATCCACATGTATCCCATATAACTCAACGTGCTCTTTTAGGTGTACGTCAACTACCCTGCCCATCGTTATCTCCAGATCTGGACCCCATTGAGCATGTCTGGCGGCCAGATGTAACGTCATCTTGGCGAGGTCTACACGACCAGCACGGGATCAGATCCAGATGAGGCATCAGATGGAAATCGCATGGCAGGCCATACCGTAATACTTCATTCGGCGCCTTTACAATCGTTTTCTTGAGAAAGTTGCATCCTGCATTTCTGCAAAAAAAGTTCAAATGTTTGTTAAGCTTAAGGGACTTAACTGCGGGGTCATCAGTCCCTAACATTACAAACTACTCATGAACAACCTTATAATAAAGACGACACAAATATCCATCCCTGAGGGGGGATTCGAACCCCCGACCGTAGCGGACCGTAGCAGACTGTGACTGGCGTGCCGAAGATCGCTCGGCCACTGCTGCGGCTGGCGCATTTCTGCAAAAGGAGGGTATACATGATACTAGCGTCAACATTGTGCACGCTCTGGTGACTGTACTGACGTGCGTATGGTTCTGACTGCGTGATCGTGTGTTGTATACATCCTCAATAATGTGTCAAAATTTCGCCCTGCTGGTTTGACGAATCTAAAAATCTAAAAAATACCTTTGAAGCTGAAATTTTGCAGGAATGTAGTTTGTAGGTAGAAGACGTCAGCTAAGAAAGGATTTTGGGATAGGGACCATAGTTCAGGAGATATGATGTCATAAACAATGAAAACTTCCCGTCTTGCGGCGTGTGATAATTTGACAATCAGCCAACTATTTCGGAAGGTGGGCAGTTAGTGACTTGCAACAAAATTTAAACATAATTTCAAACCTTTAGAAAACTTTTACTCGCAGACAACCCCAGCAAAATGACGAAAGGAAAAATTTTGTCGCTTACTACTTTTTAGGCGTTCATGCAGTAAAATTATGGCATTTGGCATGACGTTACAATTTATTACTCCTACACTGTTAATTGTATTCCAGAAAAATGTTGCAGACAGTATACATGCATACCATCGAACGTACGTTCGACATTTTATCTTAGTACGACATACATTTCATGATATATGGAGTCTTAAACAATTAGGTTCATCAAAAACCGCTTCATCACGCATGACATTTTGATTTATCACTTCTTTCCTACTAACTCTATTCCCGACGTATTTTGCAGAGATTTTAAATATACTACTCGATGAACCTTCGAAATAATAGTTCAGGTGATATGACGTCAAACACAATGTAATGCGAGAACATTCGCCCTAATAAGCATGAGGTTGTAATTTACTACGTCTTTACTACGAACTCCATTTATAACAGTTTCGCAAGCAGTTTCCTAATATTCCACTCTAGAACTGGTAAATAATGTTTTTGTAGGACACATAGTTCAGGAGATATTACGTCGTAAACGTGACATCCGTAAATAGGTACTGCATTATGTTTGACATTTTGTTAAGTCTTTATTACTCTGTTCACAGCACATTCCGCAAACAATATCCAAATATACCACTGAAAGAAGCTACAATATTATACCACTGAACGACACAACGGACAACTGTACGTGGCATGCTCCAGAGTAAGTTCGCCTGATAGTTTGTATATTCTGCAGTCGAAAAATAAAACTAAAAATGTGGTATATCGAGAGGTTTTAAAAAAGTATCTCAGTTATTGAGGCTATATAGGCCTAAATATGATTTTCCCTTAAGTTATTTCATATGTTACACAGAAACAAATATTCTGTCTACCATGTTGTCCAAGACCTACGTCACAAAGCATCTTTACTGTTGAGAGCCGAATGACTGGAAATTAATATTAATTGCCATTTAGTCTCCTTTTTGTATCATTGTGTTTGCGTTCTTATGTTTCAAGATGTTTCACTGCCTAATAGAAGACAGCATCACAATACAACCAACTTCCTAAATTCTCCCGGTAGACCACCACTTCACGAGTGATTTTTTGTCAGATTCTAATAATATGCGAATGTGTATAGTGGCACTTTCGTTATTAACCAGAGAAATCATGTACAGGTTGAAACACGAATACATCAATAATTTATTGAAAAAATTTGTTTCAATATGAAAGCTGTTTCTCGTTTAGTACATCAATAATTTTATTGTTAACGAAAAAAGTTTCAAAACGAAAAGAGTCAGGTCATACATAGTATGTCAATAATTTTATTGTTATGAAAAATTTTCAAAATAAACAAGTTTTTCTTAGAACGTCAATAAATTCATTCTAAAAAATCCAAAATTAAGTGTGACTGTAGTATGTCATTCATTTTATTGTCAGAATTTAAGGGTGGGGTGTTTTTAGTTTGTTAATGAATTCTGCCGGCCGCGGTGGCCGAGGGGACTAAGGCAGAGTTTGTGACACTTGCGGGGAGTGACACTTGCCGGAAAGGGAATTTGTAGACACTTGCGCGGAGACCCGGACGCTGCAGGTAGTGACCAGGGTGTTCCAGAAGTAGGGATACACCACCCCTACTCCACGCCCTCCAGCCGCTACCTGTGCCGTATTCAGGGAAAGGCCCACCGAGCGAGGTGGAGCTGTAGTAACGGCCCGGAGATATCACAGCCTCATTCAACAGGGAGATAACACGTCATACAAATATCACTCGATTTACAATACAGCACCATGTGAAGAGGAATGTGATGAAATCGGAATTGAGCGCAACTGTTGCTAACTACAATTTCTGATTTACTGCATTTTGAGTCAGAATTCGCATCTATATTCGCATATATCGCAAATGCGATATTTTCCTGTCCCTACTAATACCTCTAAAAATAAACAACTGATCAAGGCACTAAAAGCAAGGGCAGATCTTTGGGTGTATTACTACAAATAACGAAAACACAATTTGATCGTGGAATTATATGTAATCTCATTATAAAGGTTTTTTGTAGGTGGTTTTGAGCAGCTTTCAAATATGTTAGGAACAGCATTATGAAATATAGACAGCTACACCTTATGTTTATTATGAGATATCGATTTCGGCTAATTTCAGGTCATCTTCGTCTCAAACAACAGGTGTTAATTATGCATTTTTCCAGTGGCACTCATAACCTTTAAGTGTTTACACACGCCGGCCGCGGTGGCCGAGGAGACTAAGGCGCTCCAATCACGGCCACTACGGTCGGGGGTTCGAATCCCCCCTCGGGCATGGATATTTGTGCCGTCCTAGTTCGTAAGTAGTTCATAACTAGTAAGTTTAGGGACTGATGACCCCGTAGTTAAGTCCCATAGACTATACATGAAAACAGAACCCAGAATCTTTGCGTCTAAATGATACATATATTGGTGTGATGTCTTATTTCGAAAGAACAGACATCACACCAATACATATACAGCTCTCGGTAAAGTGGAACGGTACGATGTCGTTCCGTAGCACAGCACAGCCGACTGGAAACGCAGGAGACGTGCAAACAACATTCTCTCCTCAGAGATATGATTAGGTTCGACGTAGACTTCTACAACATACAGTCTACACGGCGAAGATTACACCAAAAAATTTAACGTTTCGTCTACTTTGGCGATAGCAACCAAATTTTAAAATCGTGTCTACTATGTAAAGATGTAGCAACACAAAACGCTTCCAGTCCAAAACTTCACTGATTTTCGAGTTCTGAATTTTTAATATGTTTTTAATGTTATTACAGAAAAAACATATTTGGGACTCACACTACAATTTTCATTTGGCAGAATTTGTAGGTACATTCACAAGACATAAGACAACGGTTGTGTGCATTCATCTCATGAGAAATATCAAACATTTGTTTTCAGTGTTTACTTCAAAATTCTCTTTTAAGTTTCTTTAATTATTAGTACTTAAATGTGGTTATGAAATAAATACATTACGTGTGTATGTGTAGTCTTATGCGACCAAACTACTTAGATCATTGGTCGCTAGACTTACACACTACTTAATCGTACTTAAAATAACTTAGGTAAAGTACAAACAAACATACCTATGACCGAGGAAGGACTCGAACCTCCGACTGGACCGGTCGCGCAATTTGTGACACAAATTACATGTTTGATAATATTAATGCATAGAAGTATGAAATCACGTCAAGACTACTTCCTGCAAAAATTTCGACAAAAAAAAGTTGGCACTGAGTTTAGAAAAACAAAATGCTGGTATATTTAACATTTTATAAAAACAAAACAAAAATGAATGTTACTACAAGAGATACAGCCATTCAAATTTACGGGCACCATAACGTTTTCCCTTCCTGAGTAAATGAGCTGCTTCTTATAGTTTCAACACCTTTTTCTTGAATGTTCTGAATATAAATCTTCACACAGACTTCTTGAGGAGGAGAGTGATACGGATACCTGATTGTAAACCACTGTCTATTACCTTAGACCTTTTTGACTGTACTGAATAGTAATTCCGCGTATTCCGTAATTTATATTTATACAGTTAACAGGCAATGTAATTTATAACCAACTATTGGCTGCCAATTTCGCTTAATTTTTCCTGGAAGTCTTGCAACTTGTTTCTCCCTATTGGTTTATGCCAAGTTCGGAGTAAAAATGGTTCTATATGACGGTGATGGAAAAAAGAATTTATGTTTAGTATTTTTCGGTGTGTGACATTCCCTTACACATTCCGTATTTCATACATTTCTTAGATGTATTTGTAATTCGAATACAGCCAAATAGTTTTGGGGTCTACGAATAAACGCTTTAAGTATGTAAAATACTCATTGACTTATTATTAACGTTTTTTTTAATTGAAGGTTTAAGGTTGCATCTCCTATTAAAAAGCATAGTAGCTATTTTTAAAGAGATGGAAGTTGCGTGATAGTGGGGTTAACTACATAGCGGTCAATTACATTAACGTATCTGTGCAGGATGCCTAATATATTTATTGCTTGCGCAGGTGTCTTGATATGCTTAGTGTTCTGAATAGTATGCTTTTAGGAGGTATGAATGTGGAAAGTCATAGTCTTGTAGTAGCAGAGACTAACTCTCCAAACATTATCACTATTAAAATACCTTTTTGTTTACAGGAGGAACACTCAACGGATTAATATGTAGTTATAACAAGTCACTATAATGCTCTTCAGCTTGTGTTGTGCAATTTCACTGATTTTCGTGTTATGTTGATAGTGTGGAAACTTGACAACAGCAGTGCTAGACTTCTTGGTGGGCCTGTATCCAGGAAAAGCGATTAGCCGCCCCAAGGGCCCCGGGTTCCGCGCAAGTGTCACTCCGCGCAAGTGTTCCAACCCCCTAAGGCGCTCCAGTCACGGTCTGCAAAGCCACTGCGGTCGGGCGTTCGAATCCACCCTCGGGCATGGATGTTTTTGTCGTATTTAGTATAAGGTAGTTCATAAGTAGTTTTTATGTTTACGGACTGATGACCCCGTAGTTAAGTCCCATATGCTCTACAAATATTTAAACATTTTTTGTGGTGACAAAACATATTTGTTATTAAGACTCAAATGTAAAAATTTTCAGTAGTTATGCCGAAATAAAAACAAGTTAGAGAAATTGAACAATTTGACTGTGTATGCTGCACTTCAGTCCGTGGTGCCAGGCGGTACAGCTTATTGAAAATGTATGCGACAGAATACAGCACGCCTTTCTGTACAGGATAAGGTGGTACAACTGCAATCATTTCGGACAAATGTTATTGTAACTGTAAATATATTCCGAAAAGAAATAATTTTAACTATTGCACTTGTTCTTGGACGTTTAATGAATATGTAACACAAATACTAGACAATTACATTTTAGGTATAAACACAAAAAAAGTTACAAAATTAAGAAAAATCGATCGAAAATGTACTACACTATGTACAATTGTGGTCACTTCCTGGTACAGTTTTGATCACTGGCATCTTTCACATAACTAGCACTTTTTCCCTAGGGCACCCACGCATACTTTGTGATACCAAACACTGCATTTTTGGCAAGCGACTCCAGTCGCCCTTAGCTCCTACTTAAAACAGCGCGTTAGAATATGTAGCTTCAATATCTCTTAACAGAAAAAAATTTGTATCTCCGTAACACAAAGTGGTATATTCCTGGAAAAGACAGCAAGAGCTGTAGAAACGTCCGCCACACAAAGGCAAGTGCTACAAACACTACGAGACTGATAAATGGAACGAGACTTTATTTTGATGGGAATTTGTACCATCTTCCCCTAGGGTCAAAGTATGATCAAAGCACAGATTCAGTTTCTGTCTAGTATTAACTGAGTGAATGATGCTAACTTTTGCCGGCCGCGATGGCCGAGGGGACTGAGGCGCTTCAGTCACGGTCTGCACGCCCACTACGGTCGGGGGTTCGAATCCCCCCTCGGGCATGGATATTTGTGCCGTCCTTAGTATTAGCTAGTTCATAAGTAGTTTGTTAGCTAAGGGACTGATGACCCCATAGTTGAGTCCCTTAAGCTTAACAAACATGAAACACATGATGCTAACTTTTGAAATTCAGTTCATATTATTAACAACAAACGACATTAACGAAAATATGTATTGAGAGGCCATTAACAGAATTCCCAGGCTACTGAACAATGGTGGACAAGTGGTTTGTGCGTTTACACCACATATAGCTCGAATCGCCAGTTTCTGTGCCATAAATACCTTTTTAGAATCAGGGTAATTGCTCAAAAAATACTAATAATAACACCATACGTCATAAGAGAATGAAAATAACAAAATTAAAATGTTTTTCGTGTTGAACTCTCATTCCAGAAAATATGCTAATGGTAAATAACACATCAAGATTCTAAATACAGGCTTTCCATGACTGCTTACTATTTACAACATCTGACAGTAAAGTTTGGTGAATAATCTTGTAACCCTTCTGTCCTTCGAGTCACCTACCATAATCATGCATTACTGAGCATTGCGATACATGTCCTGGGATGGTGTTCAGAAGCCTCGTCAAGTCTCGTTGGATGTCAGGAATATCGTCAAATCTCTTGAGTTTCAGTTGAGAGATTAGGACAAGTCTGGAGATTTGAGATCCGGCGAGTTTGTTGGGTGTTGAATCAAATAGCTTATGAGACTTAACTACGGGGTCATCAGTTCCTAAACTTACAAACTACTTACGAACTAGCTAATACTAAAGACGGCACAAACATCCATGCCAGAGGGGAATTCCAACCCCCGACCGTTGTGGCCGTGCAGACCGTGACTGGAACGCCTTAGTCCCCTCGGCCGCCGCGGCCGGCTTGGGTGTTGAAGTTTCACGACAACGCACGTCCTGACACAACAAATATCGTCAGACAGTTCCTGGAAAAAAAGGGAGTAGTGCAACTTGAACATCCCCCATACTCGCCGCATCTCAAAAGGGTGTGGTACATCTTGAATATCCCCAATACTCTCAAAAGTTCAATCCTCTGGACTTCTTCCTATTCTCTCGACTTAAACTCGTCTTAAACTTTGCGAGGAGAGATATTTGACAATATTTCTGGCATATAACGAAACGTGACTAGGCTTTTGAACACCTTCCTACAAGAAGACATCGTGCAAAGTTTCCAGTATATCGCAGAGCTCAGCGATGAACAATTAAGGAAGGTGGCTATTTCGAAGGACAGTAGTTCATAGTTCATAGTTCATCTACGTTAATGTTACAGGACTATTCACCGAACTTCATTGTCAGAGGCTATGTATGAATGCCTAGAAATATGATATGTGCAATATCACTTATCATGTTACCTCTGTGTAATCAAAATGTCTATTTTAGATGAATTGTGTGTTGAAACTGTTTTACTGCGATTTAGTGTCAATTTATTTTCTACAAACCATGCACTTATTTCTTTAATTACATTTTTTGACACTGTTTCAATATTGGAAACAACATCCTTCAGTATTAGTTGGTGTCACCAGAAAACAGATGTAGCACAGTGTTAGAGTGCCAGATTATGAATTCTAGGGTCTCGGGTTTGATCCCCGTCAGGTCCTAGGAATTTTATCTGTCACTTTCCACTTCTTTCACCTCAGGCAATGTTGTTGATGTGAAAAATATTGTCGCGTTGCAATGGAAGCAGGCTTGACTTCGAAGGGAACTGAACACAGCACTTATACTCGAAGCACGTTTATTACGAACTCAACATACACGCAGCACTGACTGCCTCTCAGGCAAAGTGCTCTGCTATTTATACACAGACAGAATTTACCAGAAATTAGAAGAACAGTTAGCATAAGAAACAAGTAGAATTTACAAGTGAACATAAGAAAGATGTAGAATATTCTGGAATTGTTAGTTACAAAGAAATAAATTTTTGCCGTTGGGCGGGATTGAACCGGCGACCTTCAGCACCGTAGTCCGTGACGCTATCCCTTGCGCCACGCCGGCAGTTGTGTTCGTGGTCTCTCGCGGCATTGCTCCCTCTCCTGGAGAAACAGCGACCCGCTGTTATGTTCCCTGTGGAGCCAGCTGCAATGTCCTGGATCTTGACCGTGTCATGGGTCCTCTATATGACAGTTGAAGAGAATCCTTCCCTTCTCCACGATTATCGACGACAGACGTTCCTATCGTGGCTCCACCAGGAACATTACCGTCCTTAGGGTCCTTGAACAAGAAGCCATTGTCGTCTACCTGCTCGTCAGGATCGTAGTAAGGCTTCATGTGCAGGACGTGAACAATGTCTCTTCGTTTTTGACATTTCGACAACTTCTTATGTGACGTCTGACATGCGGCGTATGACACGATACGGACCAAAGTATCGCTTCAATAACTTTTCTGACAGTCCAACCTTCCGTACAAGGGTAAAAATCCACACCAGATCTCCTGGGCTGTACACAACAGGTCGGTGCTTGCCGTTATACCGCTGACGGTCCTTCTCCTGGGCGTTCAGTGTCCGTATGCGAGCCAGCTGTCTTGCTTCTTCAAGCCAGGTGACGAGCTGTTTAACATAGTCATCCTGAGTGTCGTCCGGTTGGAACGGGACAGCATATCCATTGTCGTCTCAGCTTCACGGCCATGAAGCAGTAAAAACGGAGTGAAGCCTGTGGTGTCTTGTCTTGCGGTATTGTAAGCAAATGTCACGACTGGCAGAATTGTATCCCAATCCTTCTGCTCAACATCGACGTACATCGACAGCATGTTGGCTATCATCTTGTTAAAACGTTCCATAAGACCATTTGTCTGAGGATGGTATGCAGTTGTCATTCTGTGGACAATGTCGCACCGTGACATTACCTCTGATACTAGTTTTGACTGGAATACTTTTCCACTATCATGACACGTGGTGCTCCATGCTTCAAAATAAAGTCTTCTACAAGGAATTTTGCGATCTCTGGAGCTTCTGCAGTCTGCACAGGTTTGGTGACAGCGTAGCGTGTGAGGTAGTCAGTGCAGACTATTATCCAACGATTGCCGGTTGTCGACTTCGGGAACCTCCCTAAAAGATCGATCCCAACTCGGTGGAATGGAGCTGCTGCCGGCGGAATCGGTACGAGATGCCCTGGAGGTAATTGCGGCACATGCTTCCGTCGCTGACACTGTTTACAGTGACTCACATAGTGCTTGACAGATCGGTAGAGACCTTTCCAGTAATACGTGCGTCTCTGTCTAGGGTCTTCACGAATCCCAGATGACCGGATATTGGAGCATCATGGAAATATTTGAGAATAGTTGGCTGGAGATGAGCTCGGACGACCAGTAGCCATTTGGGGCCCAGTCGATCGTAGTTGCTCTTATACAATGTTCCGTTTATAAGCTGGAACTCTCCATTGGTCGGTTCTCCTTTCTCCAAGGCCTCTATCGTTTTTAATAGTTCTGAATCTTCCCTCTGTTCAGCTGTAACGTCATCTAATTCAGTGAGGGCTGAAACTTCATTAATGCTGTTGTGTTCCACTAATGGATTCTTCGAAAGGCAGTCGGCATCCTTGTGTTTGCGCCCGTTCTTGAATACTACTGTGACATCGTACTCTTGGAGTCTTAGTCCCCATCTTGTTAGTCGACCTGATGGATCCTTCAAGCTAGTCAGCCAACACAAAGAATGTTGGTCTGTCACTATGGTGAATGGTTGGCCGAATAAATACGGCCGGAACTTGTTGATAGCCCAGATAACTGCAAGACATTCTTTTTCAGTTGTAGAGTAGCTTATCTCGTACTTTGAGAGTACTATTGACGCATAGGCTATCACTTTTTCAGCACCTTCTTGAACTTCTACAAGCACTGCACCAATCCCATAACTACTGGCGTCTGTGTGAAGTTCCGTTTCTGCATGCTCGTCGTACAAGGCTATCACTGGTGCGGAAGTTAGAGCCTCCCTAAGTTCCCGGAAAGCTCTTTCTTTTGTCTCATCCCAGTAAAACTTGGTGTCTCCCTGCAGAAGTTCTTGTAATAGACGTGCCTTTTTACAAAATCCTTTATGAATCGTCGGTAGCATGAGCTCAACCCGAGAAAACTTTTCACATCACGAATGTGCTAAGGAGTTGGAAATTCTGTGACTGCCCTTACTTTATCTGGATCAGGACGGACACCATCTCCATTGACTAGGTGCCCCAGGATTTTTATCTCTTTGGCGACGAAGAGGCACTTCTTTGGATTGAGGCGGAGACCTGCAGCCTGAACACACTTCAACACAGTTGACAGGCGACTCAGACGTTCTTCAAATGTTTTCGAGAAAACAACAATGGCATCTAAATAGAAGAGACACGTTGTCCACTTAAGGTGTCGAAGCAAGTTGTCCATCATGCGTTCGAATGTGGCTGGAGCATTACATAATCCAAATGGCATTACTTTAAATTCATAGAGGCCGTCAGGTGTAATAAAAGCCGTCTTCTCCGTATCAGCTTCGTCAACCTCGATTTGCCAGTAACCTGTCTGCATGTCCATAGTCGAGAAGTATGTAGTTCCTTTTAAGCACTCTAAGGTGTCGTCAATGCGCGGAAATGGGTAGACATCTTCCTTTGTGATTCTGTTCAGCCGCCGCTAGTCGACACAGAATCGCCATGTGCCATCCTTCGTCTTTATGAAAACCACTGGAGACGACCAAGGACTCTCCGAAGATTGAATAATGTCATCTCGCAACATCTTCTCCACTTCCTCCCGAATTATCCGTCTTTCAGCTGGCGACACTCTATACGAACTCTGGCTAATTGGCGGATGATCCCCAGTATTGATACGGTGGTTTACTGTGGACCGTTTCGTCTGACTTTTTCCCTGCTGAGGTGTGAATGCACCCGAAAATTGGTGTAGTATACCTAACACCCGCTGGCGTTGTTCGTTGGTCAGTCCGGGCCCTATTGGCAGTTCCACGTTTGTTTCCTCCAGCGTGTTGTCTGTACTAACAGCAGAGCATGGGTCTTTCTTGATGACGTTGAGCTCACCGTCCTAGATTGGTTCAGCTGTCCCGATACACATTCCCTTGGGGATAAGTTGCGACTGCTCGTGACAATTTGTGATCCAAATCTCTCCTCGACCTCCGGTAATGCTTATGATAGCCGATGGTATGTAAATTTCTTTGGTGAGCCTGATAAACTTCTTACTATCAACAAGCACTTCACAGTTTAATGGCTCATCTGTGTTTGTGACTGCAACTCTTCTCATCGTCAACGGCGGTATCGTCACATTGTCAACGGCGAATAACTTCCCAGGATATTCTGTATTACGTATATCCGTCGGAACAACTTCAATTTGCAACTCAGATCTTCCAGAGTCAATGATAGCTTGGGTTGCCTGAAGGAAGTCGCATCCGAGGATGACATTATGACTACATTCTGTTAACACGACAAATTCAAACGGCTTGGTTCTGTTGATGGTTATTCTTGCGACACAAGTTCCTGCCGGCTGGACGTACTTTCCATTTGCGACCTTCAGCAGAGTTCCCCTCGTATCACAGAACATTGTCTTCTTTAATGTGCGGCGGTAACTATCCGACAATACAGAAAAAGACGCTCCTGAATCAACAAGTGCCCGGACAGGTTGGCCGTCGATTATGACGTCGATGAGATTTCCCGACATCTTAGCGACTGTCGTCCATGGAGGATTTTCATCTGCGGCGGCCTCACCTCCATAGATGATCGCCTCGCATAGTTTTCCTGGGCGCGGCAGCTAGGGGAGCGGCTGGTACCTCTGTACGGTAACGGTGAACGGCTGCGGCGCGTCGGGGAGCGACCTCGTCTATGGTACGGCGATGGGCTTCTTCCCATAGGTCGACTGAACTCATCAGCAGGTGATTGCCTGGCATAGAACTGCTCTGATGGCTGACGTCTTGCGGCAAAATAATCGTCGAATACTCGCCTTCTCTCTCTGCAGTAGCGTACGACATGTCCAGGGCGCCCACAGTGGAAACATAGTGGTGTGTTGTCTTCTGTCGTACAGACGTCTGTTCTTCTGCGGGGCGTGATTGTTGCTGGGAGAGTTGGTTGTTGCCGCGTGGCCGGTTCATAGGCTGCCGTTTGGCGGCTGCAGCGTATGTCATAGCAGGGCGACGCCATTCTTCAAGTCGGGTGCGATTGGCGGGACAGACAGGAGCTAATGTCTGAAATACCTCTTCCTCAGCGGCGTCGGCTCCCTCGTGACTTACATGGGTTACATCCATGGCCATAATCTGATGCTCGCTCGGTCTAATAGTCCCGGCTGCCATGCACTGTTGTAATTCTCCTCTCACAATTTGTCGTATGAGAGAAGCGAAGTCATGCTGGTCTTCCATAACGGCCATAGGGACTACATTGGGGAGTCGGTCATACTTCTTGCGACCAACTCTCCTTTGTTGCATCTCTTCAATACGCTGGCACCACTTGATGAACTCTTCTGTCGTAGCGACGTCTTTTATCAGAAGGGCTTGGTACATGTCTTCTGCTATACCCTTCATCAGGTGCGTGATTTTGTCGGCCTCAGTTATGTTCGGATTGACAATGTTACAGAGGGCCAAACCATTCTGTATGTACGACTGTGTCGGCTCACCATGTCGTTGGGCCCGGTTCTTCAGTTGTTCTTCCGCCGAACGGATTTGTCCTGTTGGTCTCCAAACGTCTTCTTAAGTTCCGCCTGGAGCGTTTCCCAGTCATTCTATTTGTTTTCGTTGTTCTCGAACCATTGCTGGGCTGTTCCGTCCAGGTAGAAATTAACGTTGGCCAAGCACATTGTATGATCCCACCTGTTGTACTTGGCGACTCGGTCGAATCCTTTTAGCCATTTATTGGGATCCTATCCAGCGTCTTCAGAGAACACAGACGGGTGTCTGATGTGCAACTGGCCTACCGTTGATTTCGTGTCCATGGTTTTCCTGATGATACGGACTTTCGGAACGATGTACTCGGTATATCCCTTGCATTTCTTTTTTTTTTAGGGGAATCTGATTTAAAGTTTTTTTTTTATTTTTTGTTGTTGCTCTAACCAACCTTTTTTTATTTTTTTTTCCTTTTTTGTGACCTTTTTTTTATTATTATCAAACAAGAACCTTTTTTCTTTTTTGTTTTATTTATGTTTTGTATCCAACTTTTTTTCCCTGAGCTTCTCCACTTCAGGCGTTGGCACCTAACTAATCATACCCAATCTAATTGCCTCGCCTAAAAAAAAAAAAATAAAAAATAAAAATAAAAAAAAATAATAAAAAAAAAATTCTAATGCCACCGCCACTTTTTTTCTACATTAAGTCCATCCATAAAACAGGATAAGGGAAATATCGTGTTGTCACTGAGTCATGTATTTTGTATTTTATCCGATCCCCATTCTTTCAAATACAATTTTCAACATGTTACCGAACTTTTTCTTGTGATCCATATACCTATTAATTTTGTGGTATTCGTTCCGTATATACATCTGGAAGTCTATGATGTTGTCTGGTCCCAGGTTGTTGATGGCATAATTTACGTAATTTCCTATCAGCCAGTACACGGTGTTATTTTTTGCGTCTGGAAAGTACCGTCCTTGAGGTCTGTGAAGAACAGTTGATGTTATATTGTTGGGTGATGCCCTTGCAATAAATGCAATTTGCTCTTTAATCCAGTTCCAATTATTTATATTCCCACCGCATGTATATCTATGTGTTATTGTATCTGTTAGATGGCACCGCTGACACAGAATGGTATCACTGAGACCAATTCCGTAGAGTCTTTCGTGAGTACTAATGATGTTGTTCACTGATTTGTACCACGTTGTTCTTATATCGGAGGTCAGGACTTTTAAGTTGATGTTTTCCCAGATAGCATTCCAGTCTAAATTTGGATACTGTCTTTCTATTTTATTTCCGCCTTCACTTTTCCACCTTTCCCTCATGATTGCTCCTGACGTTATCTGTTGAGCTTGTCGAAGTCCGGTACTCAAATAACTTAGTTCAATATAAAATGTCCTCACATGCTGTAGACGACTATTTATTTTTCGCACATCAATAGGGGGTTGTAGATTTTCTGGTTTAACGATTTCAAAGAGCTGGCTGGTAATACTTTCTTAAGATTCTCTTATTACATTCATTTGCCTCTTGACGAAAAGTGCCAAAGCTTTGCTTGTGATGTCAGTTAGACCTAAACCGCCATGTCTCGGATCTAAGGTGGCTACCTTGACTGCTGTTCGAAATATTTCTCCTTTCCACAGGAAGTTTGTGATTCTAGACATAATTTTCCGGGCTATCATCCTTGGTATTGGAAATACTTGGGCTGTATAGTATGCTTTGGACAGGATACATAAGTTTATGTACTTAACCCTCTGAAACTGATTTAAGGAACGAGATAAGTTCTCCATTATAGCACCTCGAAGTGTTTCGGAGGTGTCTTTCCAGTTTATTGCAGCCATTTTCATGGCGTTTGTTGTTAGTGTTATTCCTAGGCTTTTATGCTGCTTCACCACTTTTGCCCATTCCATGTTTATTTTGTCAAAACCTCTAAGATTTAAGATTTTACTTTTCTTTTCATTTGCGTTTGCTCCAGACAAACTACAGTAAGTTCTGTTTCTAATGTGTCTATATCTTCCATATTTCTTATGATGATTCCGACATCGTCAGCATAAGCTCTTATAACATTTTTATGTCCTCCTAGTGTTATGCCTGTTAATTTGTCATCAACATGTCTGAGAAACGGGTCCAGTGAGATGGCGAATAGCGTCATGGAAAGGGGACTTCCCTGAGGAACACCTCGTCTTGTAGCAGTTTTGTTGTTTGGCCGTTGACAGCTATTCTTGCATTTATTCCTGTGGCAATGTTTCGGATCAGAGACAAGGCCTATTCATTGAATCCCAGACGCTTTAAAGTCTGCAGCAGGTATTCATGGTTTACCACATCGAAGGCTTTACGGAAGTCCAAAAAAGTCAACGCACATTTTATGTTCGTTACAGAGGTGATTGCAATAACATATCTAAAATCAGCTAAAGTATGAAATATATTTCTCCCCGCGGCACAATTTTGATGTTGACTAATGATTTTGTGTGTTAATGATGAAAACTTTTTATTTGCAACTCTAGCAACAATTTTATAGTCTGAATTCAGCAAAGAAACTGGGGGAAAGTTATTTAGGTCTTTGTTCCCTTTATTTTTAGGGACGAGTACAATTTTGCTTTCTTTAAATTCAGGTGGTATCATTTTTGCCTTAATGACCTCATTCACCATCTCAGTAATTTTCTCACCGACAATTGGCCAGTAACGAACGTAAAATTCCACTGGCAAACCATCGGGTCCTGGGGATTTTTTTAATGGTGAACTGCAGAGAGACTCATAAACATCCTCTACATTAACCTCAGAAAGGAATTCCTGATTGTCACTTTCCGTCAGCTGTGGGACTATAATGTTAAAGAAATTATCATAATTTTCAACCCCTCCTGCATTTCCAGAATACAATTCATTATAATAACGATGCACTTCATTAACAATATCCTTCTGGGTTTTTAGAGTAATGCCATGTTTTGTTCTGATTTCATCAATAAACGATCTCTTCCTGTTCTTAGCATGCTTTAGTAAATGATAGAGTGAAGTCATTTCATCCTCTGTAACTGATTTCGCTTTTGATTTTATTTTTAATCCTTCTAATTGCTTCCTTTTAATAGTGAGCAATTTCGCTTTGACTTTTTTAATGTCTTCCAGGGGAAGGGTCGACGCAGATGTCTGGCTATATAACTCTCTTAAGATTGAATAATAAAACTCTATATTATTCTTAATACATCTTGCCCTCTGACTACTATATTGCATTAAAACCTTCCTCAGCTTCGGCTTCGCTCTTTTTGTCCACCAATCGATAGTGGTTGCATATCTGTTAAGTGCACGCAGGCACACTGTCCAGGCTTCCTTTAGTGTGTCTTCTAAATCACTATCTTGCAACAACGAGACGTTTAAATTCCAGTTACTCCTGAACTGACGTATAGGCTATGGTCGTAAATTTATGCAGATCAACAAACTGGAATGGTCCGAAAAGTACGTAGGAATAGTTTCTACTTTTGTTACGTAGGATGTAAGATCTTGAGCAACATATACCCTGTCAATTCTGATACATGAATTTGATGTGACCAAAGTAAATTCTACAGCAGTAGGATACTTGTTTTCCCACGCATCTTTTAAATTCAGGTTTGTAACTAGATGTTTTAATTCATTACAAAAATTAAAATTGGGGATCTGATCTTTACGATTTAGAACACTATTAAAATCACCATCAATTATGAGTTAGCTTGGATTTCTTCGCAATAGGTACATAATGTCTTCTTTAAAAAACTTTGATCTGTCAGATCGATGTGAAGACCCGGAAGGGCGTACAAGTTGATTATTGTCACATCGTAGATCTTTAACCCTATCCCTCTTCCGGATTCCAATCGTTCCACATCTGTTACTGGAATGCCATGTCGTATTAATACAGCCGTTCCTACACTTGTTTCAAGTGAGACGTTAATGTAAGAAATAAATCCTGGTATACTAAGATCGGGCATTAAAACTTCCTGTAGCAAGGCAATATCGGTTCCAGAGTCGTATAGAAATTCTTTAAGCACCGCCAGTTTTAATTCTGATGTTATTTTATTTATGTTTACTGTAGTGATCGTATAAGATTGCGCCATTGTAATATTACTTGTAGCCATTCTAACATTTAAATTTTAGTCACTATGAGTCAATCTTATTGATATTCATAGTAGCTACAGTATACGCTTGCATCATTAGGTAAGCGGAGAGGGAAAATAATTAACTAAAGCTTTAAGTTACCCTCAAGGAATAATTGTAACAAATAATAAACTGTTTTAAGACACTACTGTGCTGACAGTAATTGAAATCGTAGAATTTATAACGAAAACTTGACTGATATAGAAAACCTGAAGATTTACAGAAGAACGAAAAAAGAAATAACAGTTCATGATCATTGGCACACTATTTGATCTACACTTAAGTATTTTCTCTAGACTCCGGTGCTTGGGATTTATCTCCTTGATCCTTGTGTAATCATTTTTTGTGTTTTCTTTCGAGGCATCTGCAGTGACTATTTCGTATTTTATATTACGCGGCTTCGGAGCGCCCATGGCAGGTTGTTGGTTTCCTTGATTACGAGCCACTTTCAGATTTGGTTGCGGCTTTATTCGGCGGCGGCGGCCATCCTGAGTCGCCGGCACCTCCTTCACAGTTACCGTGTTCTCGTTCGCCGGTCTCGAGGGACGCTCAGGCGGGGACTGGCGGCTACTGCCGCCCTGCTGTTCGCGCTCATGCGCGGCGGGTATCACTGCGGCCGCGGCGTCTTGTTGCTGTTTTCCTGCTTCCTCTGTTTCCCCTTGTTCTACCGGCTCGTCGGAGTTTACTTCCTTCTCCTCCGCGCCAGGTAGAATCGTGACAGGTTCGTCTACTACTGCAATTTTTTCTTCCTCATCCAGTTCCTTTGATTCCTTCACTGCAGTTTCCACTTCCATAGCAGTGTTTACTGTGGGCTCTTCTTCTCCCGCTTCGCACTGCTTTTGTTTGCGAACGGGAAGAGTGCAAGAGGAATCATCATCAGAACGATCTTCAGTTGTTTCTAGCGGTCTTTTTTTTCGGTTGCTGATCCTTTTCTCGGACAGATAGACTATAACTTGCAGGTGTCTTTAAAGGTGGAAATTCTTTATCAACATTTGTCATATCCGTGATACTTTCCGTGACGTCATTAACAGAGGAGGGTATCGCAGTAGGAGGCATCACCTCACCAAGGGTGAGCCGTTGCCGCTTTACATAATTACTTTTCAGTACCGTGAACCGGCGTGGACAGTCTAATCTAAAATGCCCAGATTCATTGCATATCTGACAAGTTGGTTCTTGTCCTGAATACACAATGTGTGCTTTGTATCTCTGCACTGTCATATATGACGGAATATTCGTCTTTACATCCATTTCTACAGCACGTATACCATTGTAACTCTGTAATTTGTAGTGTTTTGACCACCTTTCATTTTATATCGAGAGCACGTCACCATATTTGGAAAGTGCCTACTTAATTAAAATATTATCCATCTCAATCGGTAAATTTAAGACACTCACTTTTATATACTTGGTATCAGCTTTCCTAATTGAAACCTTGCTTTTGGAACCATCTCTATGTTCAAACTCAACAGAGCTACCCAACTTTCCCAAAATTTTATAAATTGTCACAGAACTAAAAATCTTAATAAAAAGACAGTATTCATCAGCATCTAACTGAGTGGTATGTGCAAGATCATTATCAATGCCCATTACCTCATACAGCCAATCCAGGATTTCGAGTGCAGTTGGTTGAACGTGCCGGGTTTCTTTCTGGAACGAGAAGATCAGTGTGTTCTTCCTCAGGGAATCAGCCATGACGTTTCAGTAGCGTATAGATTTCGGTGAAAACCGAGATCCCGCCAATAGGCGAAACGTGGACGTACGGCAAGCGTAGAGACGCACTTCCACAAATGTCAGATGTATACACTCACAGAAAGAACAATTAACTGAACGTAAACAAACACACACGAGAAGCTAAGTTACGCGCAGCACTAGCAGGCAGGTCTTCACTCGACGGCAGCTAGACGGCGAATGATATTCCGGTTCTAGGCCGTGTAAGCGACGGCTTCTACGTTGCCTAATAGGAGCCACGGTGATGCAGCTGTTGCACAGGGTATCCGGCGCCTCCACCAAACAATGTCGCGTTGCAATGGAAGCAGGCTTGACTTCGAAGGCAACTGAACACAGCACTTATACTCAAAGCACGTTTATTACGAACTCAACATACACGCAGCACTGACTGCCTCTCAGGCAGAGTGCTCTGCTATTTATACACAAACAGAATTTACCAGAAATTAGAAGAACAGTTAACATAAGAAACAAGTAGAATTTACAAGTGAACATAAGAAAGATGTAGAACATTCTGGAATTGTTAATAACAAAGAAATAAATTTCTGTCGGTGGGCGGACTTGAACCGGGGACCTTCAGCACCGCATTCCGTGACGCTATTCCCTGCGCCACGGCAGCAGTCGGTGTTCGTGGTCTCTCGCGTCAATATCGAGTAGGACCGTGGTTCGGAATCCACGTTGAACAGTAGGTGCCCTTATAACTCGGGTAACTCGGTTCGTAGGTTAGAGTAAAGCTACGGCATACCTCCTCCAAAACAGACACTGCCTAGTAAAGCACTGTGGTGTTCAAACCAATCTTTAGATTGTTGACTGCTTTACCGTACTATACGGCATATCATTTAAATATCTAAGAAACGACAGTGGCCCTAGAACAGACCCCTGGGGCACCATTTACTTAACTCTTTCCCCTTGTTAGTGCATGTAACAATGTAGAATATTACCTTCTGCTATTTGTTATTAACTACCACCTTTATTCTATAACTAGTTTAACGTCCGCTGCTTCGCATGCATAGGCTGGTTGGTCTGCACCAGTTGCTTCTCCCTCTTAATATAAATTTTCATAGATAGAGCTTAAGTACTATCATAATGATATGTTGTGATACTACTTGTAGCCGCGGCAGAATGGCCGTGCGTATTGAGGCGCCATGTTCCAGTGCGCGTTGCTGTTCGCCATCGGGGGTGTTTGTGTAGTCCTTAGCATAAGTTAGTTTAAGTTGGTTTAATTAGTTTGTAAGCCTTAGGGACTGATGACCCCGTAGTGGAGTCTCTTAAAATTTACAAACATTTGATTTTACTACTTGTAACCCTCTATGGCACCCCTTAATAGTTGAATTTCGAGAAATACCCCAACATGGGTCTTATAAATTCCATCCAAGTATGCAAATATCATTTTTTGTAATTCTCGGTTAAAATTTGGCTTAGCAACGTATTTTCAAAAAATGTTTCATCACCTATTTCAACCCCAAAATGATTAATTTTCTGAAAATACCGAAACACGTGTCTTTTTAATTATGACGAAGAAAACATATACCAGTTTACTTGGTTGTAGCTTCAAAATTGCCTTAATAGCAAAAGATTTTCGAAAAACATCCCCTCTTCAATTTACCCCCCTTGATGGTTGAATACCCAAAATTACCGAAACATGTATTTTTTTTTTTTTTAATTTTAACGAACAATACAAATACTAATTTTTGCACCTCTAGCTTCATAATTGTCTTGTCAACAATGTGTTTTCGAAAAGAATTTATGATCCCCTATTTTACCCCCTCATTTGTTGAATTTCTAAAAATTCCGGAACTTGTGGCTTTTCAATCGTAATTAATATTCCATATCTTAAGTTTCGTAGTTATAGGTTGAAATTTGAATTAACTGCAATGTATTTTTGAAAAATGGATTTTTGCGTCCCGTATTTCACCCCCTTAATTGTGGAATTTCCGAAAATATCGAAACACGTGTCTTCTAAATTCGAACCCCGAATCCAAATACGAAAGTTTGTAGTTCTAACTTCAAAATTGCCTAAATACCAACAAATTTTCGAAAAACATAACCTCTCCAATTTAACCTCTTTATGGCTGAATTTCCAAAATTAGCGAAACACGTATTTTTTATATTGTAACCAACAATTCAAATATCAATTTTTGCAGCTCTAGTTTCAAAATTGTCTTGACAGCAATGTGTTTTAAAAAAGATATTTTCATCCCCTATTTTACCCTCTTACTTGTTGAATTTCCAAAAATACTGAAAGTCGTGCTTTTAATCCTAACCAAGATTCCATATCCGTAGTTTCGTAGTTGTATCTAAAAATTTGATTTAACAGCTACATATTTTTGAAAATCAATTTTTTGCTTCCCCCAATTTACTTCCTTATTGGTTGAATTTAAAAAATGACGAAACACGCGTCTTTTAAATTCGAACCCTGAATTAAAAACCTAAATTTTGTAGTTCTAGTTCAAAATTGTCTAAATAGCATTACGGTCGGAATATCAAATAATCGCTTCTTAAATGACGCTACAGAGTAAGATCAGAACCCTCTAAAATTTTCAAGTTTCTATCTTCAGTGGTTTGGGCTGGACGATGATGAGTCAGTCAATCAGTCAGTCAGTCAATCAATCGGGACATTGTCTGTGATATATAGAGATTTTACAATTTTTGCAAAATTATTTTGCAATCAACACAACCAAGCGCATTTGTTAAAGGAAATAACACGCCTAGAATTGAATGCTTTTTATTAAATCAGTGCTTTCCAAACTTTCCCTCATGGCGACAGCCTCTTATAGCTTACAGTTTTACGCGACATCCTTTCACTAATATAGATACATATGGTAGAATTTAGATGATTCTAGCGGGGGGGGGGGGGGAGGATGAAGTATCGCTTAAATGTAGATTGTAAACGAAACTGAAATCTTCGTGCGCATTGACATGTTTAATGTTGATCCTGACTGCAGCAATTATGTACACTCATCGCAAGAAAAGGAAACATTAGGAACTACGGAGATGTACAACAGAGTAACACGACAGACAACTATGCTTAACTCACACAGTAATACTTGCTTCTTCTACATGCGACCCAATTTCCGAAACACGAAAACTGAATTTCGGAAACCGTTTTTCGCTGTCGTATGTACATGTCAGGACCAGGTACGGTTTTGCGGTTTTGCTGGATCGATTGAAAACGGCATCTGGAAAGTAACTGCTCGGATTTCTGATTTAGACAGCACGTCGGCTGTTCCCTTTCAGTTCAATATTGTCACATTATTTTCAGAAATGAAGGGGATGTATTTATGACAAGTGATGAATTATTATTCAAGTTCTATTGTTAGATTCTTGCTTCACCACGACCTCGGAAGTCCCGACATCTTCAGAAGAAATGGATAAATATTTGTGACAAGTAAGAATATGAATGTCATTTCTGGCTAGAGCACGACATTATACCATAGCGCCGGCCGCGGTGGCCGAGGGGACTGAGGCGCTCCAGTCACGGTCTGCACGGCCACTACGGTCGGGGGTTCGAATCCCCCCTCGGGCATGGATATTTGTGCCGTCCTTAGTATTAGCTAGTTTGTAAGTAGTTTGTAAGTTTAGGGACTGATGACCCCGTAGTTAAGTCCCATAGACTAAAATAAAAAAATAAAAAAATATACCACAGCACAAGAGAGACATCCAGTGCCATTACTGGACGTTAGATGAAACAAATACAATAAGACTTACATTTCAATCCATTCCATGATGGTGGTGGTGGCGGCTGGTGCAGCAACAGTGTTGAATAATTAAAAAATTCTCAGTCTCTGTTGCAATATTTTATTTTCCAATAACGCGTTTCGCGCTGTTAGCGCATCGTCAGATTGGGCGGAGATGGAGCCACAGAACTATCTATTGCTGTGGAGGAGGTATCATAACAATTTGTGTTATCATTGGGCCCCATAGCAGCAGAGGAGTCGCTGTCGCGGCAGGTCCACGTTTACAACTGGTAATTGTAGACTTTATTAAGTGGACTTAGAAAACATTCGGATAATCGCAAATCCGGATAATTGAATCAATGCATAAAACCGTGATTTGTATTATTAACTCTAGATGCGTTCTTAAATTGTTGTCTTTCTAGGAATAACACGTATTGTTAGGTGTTTATTCAAAACAACGGAACAGAAGCAATACTGTGCTTTGACATTTTTAATCACACATGGCCACAGCCTAGCGGCTTAGCGATTGGCAACGGCCTAACTCAATTAACCCTTAACTACCCTGGCGAATGTAGATAACTTTCATTTCCTGGAGGAGTATTTTTGACCCCAAATTATTGGGGTAAATGTAATTGTAAATAACTTTTTGAGTGTAAAGCATTTATTTTCTAGTTAATATCAAATTGTCAAGGTAAACAAATTTATTTAATCATAGAAGTAACCACAAATAAATTATTTTAAAAGATTTGAATTTATCTGACGTATTTTAATTCACATAAAAATTTGTTTTCATTAGAAAGACGTTATTTTCCGTGTTTTGCACTTCTGAAGGCATGGTTCTTGCCATATGACGACACAAAAGATGATTTGCGAACCATATATTTTTTTAATTCCTCCGCTGAATATTGATTTTTTTTTCTAATGTTTCAAATATGTACAAAAGACATGTTGGTTACCTTCTTTAGACTTGGCAGCTTTCGTAAAAGCTCCCCACCATGTCACCTAGCGAATAAATATTAAAATAAAAACTCTTGGGGTTGAATATGACCCCGCCAGGGCAGTTCATTCCTTTCATACGTGATCTGTGGTGCACTGAATAAAGAGAAGGATGATTAGCTACAGGCGAGTCTTCAGGGTGGTACGAAGAGAAGGATATTTTGTGTTATTTTATTACGCGTTTTTGGCTCACTTTAGGTTACGGCAGTAACCCGAAAATTGAATAACAGAGTTTGTAGAGGAGAAAAGTCTCTACAACTTAGTTCACTTATGTTTTTTTCGTATCTCGTACCGTTTCAAAGATATTTTCAAAAATAACGGCGATTTTGGGATGTATGTCTGTCTGTCCGTAAGTCTGTCTGTCTGTCCGTAACGTGTTCCCTGTTTTTAAGACGAACCGTTCAACCGATCAGCACCAAATTTTACAGACATGATTGTAGGTCGCCAGAGACCAGAACCTCCCTTTTTCAAATTTTTCGGACGAAAATTACGGTAGTAATACCAAAAAAACCGTTTGTAATATAATGGTAATTGCAAACGAACTGTTCATCTGACACGAAAATTGAATAACCTAATTGGTAGAGGAGAATATTCTCTACAACTTAGCACGCTTATGTTTTTTTTTCATATCTTGTATCGTTTGAGACATATTTGCAAAAATAACGGAGATTTGACACTCTCCATTGAATTAACGAAAACCAGCCGTTCGGACATGTCACGTGACATTCCTCGCCCAGAAATCTCTCTGGCATACGCCATATTGCGTTGCGTACTTGATGATTTTCTTATTGTAACTTACACGTCCTCATTTCAAAGCAATGGCGCAGTGAAGAATTAACAAAAACACATCGTTCTTCATACGATAAATGATAATCTAATGTTTACAAATGCCATATTAACATCAGTTAACAACGGCCATCAATAGTATGAGATTAATAGACTCATCTTTTGATTAATAGCCGTAGCGTAGTGAGTAAGGCGTTGGACTGTGATGCTAACAGTCGGTGCTTCGGAACCCTCCACTACCTAAACTTTTTTTTCCTAAAAG
The DNA here is from genome assembly GCA_026315105.1 of Locusta migratoria. NCBI lineage: Eukaryota > Metazoa > Arthropoda > Insecta > Orthoptera > Acrididae > Locusta > Locusta migratoria. The sequence goes on along the minus strand of CM048744.1, from coordinate 270,364,538 downwards.
GGTTTCAGACACTCTTATTAATTAATTTTTTTTTATTATTTAGATTATTATTTTGGTCCATAATGTATGAAAAAACTTATAAAACTACAAATGTAAAGTGGACCATAAAACACGTCAGTGCGAATTTTTTAATACATGATCTGTGGTGCACTGAATAAAGAGAATTATGATTAGCTACAGGCGAGTCTTCAGGGTGGTATGAAGAGAAGGATATTTTGTGTTATTTTATGACGCGATTCTTTTTTTTATTTTTTTTATTTTTGTTTAGAGTCTAAATTTGTTAGTCTCGGGACACCCTCGATACTGCGACACCCAGTTTGGAAAGCTCTGTATAATTAAATCCATCCAGTGCCTCAAAGCAATGACCATAGTTACGCCACCTGGAAGTAAGTTTTTGGTTTTCAGCCCTACCAATGAAGGGCAGACGTACCAAAGCAGTGCCGTTGAGAACATGTGCCTCCATTATTTCGCAGACAGCATTGCCTAATTAGCATCGAGTATTGACGAGCCCTTTGGAGACTGACGTTGGCCCGTCACTGGTACCTCTGCGTTGTAACAGCATTATCCTAAGCCGCGGCGAGAGGCGGCCACAAAGGATTGGCCGGCGCTCGGCCCGCACGTAGACACGCCGCCCTGCCATAATGGAAACCACGGCGCGGCGGACGGCTTCATGAATATTCCCGCAGGCGCAGGCGCCACGTCCATTACGGCAGACCGCCCTCCCAGTGGCGGCCGACCCACCGCGAATATATGAGGTGTCACCGCGCTGATTAATTTTCTTGTGCGCTCACAGGCGTCGGCAGCAGTAGTTCTAGCGTATGGGTGTGTTAGTGCATCTACATAACTGCACACACAATTATTTAATAACTTCACTGCCTGCCATCCAAAATACAACACCAAGAGTGACTGCTGGTATCACAGCCCAATTCATTTACGATATATCGCATTGAACAAACATCACATAATTGACAAGACAGACAATGTGATGTAACTAATATGTTGAAATCATTGAATGTGGTCACTATTGATGGCTATAGTCGATGCTACACACCTCAACTTTTAAATCAAAATGGGCTCTGTTCGTCTTGTGCGGGTATAGATGTCCATGCTGCTTCGACATATTGCCGAAGTTCTTCTGGTTTCAATTCAACAAGTGAAACAGGAAAAAGGGAGTACAAACGTCTGAAAATGAGATTGACAGGAAGTGCAGACTGGCTAAGCAGGAGTGGCTAGAGAACAAATGCAAAACCGTAGAAGAATGCATAACTAGGGGAAAGATAGATACCGCCTACAGGAAAATAAGAGAGATATTTGGGGACAAGAAAAGCAGATGTATGAATATCAAGAAAGACGGAAAACCAGTACTAAGCAAAGAGGGGAAAGCTGAACTGTGGAAGGAATATATAGAGGGCCTATTCAAAGGAGATAAACTTGAAGGCAGTATTCTAGAAATGGAAGACAAAATGGAGGAAGATATGATACTACGAGAAGAATTTGACAGAGCGCAGAAGGACTTGAGTTGAAACAAGGCCCCTGGAGTAGATGATATTCCGTCTGAACTGCTGATATCGATCGGAGAGCCAGTCGTGAAAAAATTATATCACCTGGTATGCAAAATGTATGAGACAGGGGAAATACCCTCCGACTTCAAGAAGAATATCGTAATTCCAATTCCAAAAAAGCAAGTTGCAGACAAGTGTGAAAATTACAGACCCATCAGTTTAATAAGCCATGGTTACAAAATACTAATACGAATTATTTACAGACGAATGAAAAAACTTGTCGAATCCGACCTCGGGAAAGATCAGTTTGGATTTAGGAGAAATGTAGGAACACGGGAGGCAATACTCCCTTTACGACTTATCTCAGAAGATAGGCTAAGTAAGGACAAACCTGCGTTTTTAGAATTGGAGAAAGCTTTTGACAATGTCGACTGGAATACATTCTTCCAAATTCTGAAGGTAGCAGGGGTAAAATATAGAGAGCGTAGAGTTATATTCAACCTATACAAAAACCACACAGCGGTTATTAGAGTCGAAGGGCAAGAAAGGGACGCAGAGGTTGGGAATGGAGTAAGACAGGGTTGTAGCCTTTCGCCAATGTTGTTCAATCTGTACATTGAGCAGGCAGTGAAGGAATGAGAGGAGAAATTTGGAGAGTGCTTTAAAGTGCAGGGAGAAGAGATAAAAACATTCCGGTTTGCCGATGACATACTAATTCTGTCAGAGACCGCAAAAGATCTGGAAGAACAATTGAATGGAATGGACAGTGTCTTGACAGGAAGATATAAGATGAACATTAACAAGAGTAAACCATAAGTAATGGAATCAAATGTCAGAAAATCAGGTGATGCTGAAGGAATGAGTTTAGGTAATGAGACAATAAAAGTAGTAGATGAATTTTGTTACTTGGGTAGCAAGATAACTTCTGATGGCCGAAGTAAAGAATATATAAAATGCAGAATGGCTATGGGAAGGAAAGCATTTCTAAAGGAGCGAAACTTGTTAACATCCAGTATTAATTTAAATGTTAGGAAGTCCTTTCTGAAAGCATTTGTCTGGAGTGTAGCACTGTACAGGAGTGAAACGTGAACGATAAGGAATTCAGATAAAAGATGATAGAAGCTTTTGGAATGTGGTGCTACAGACAAATGATGAAAATTAGGTGGGTAAATCACGTAACTAATGAGGAGGTGCTTAACCGAATGGAGGAGAAAAGGAGTTTCTGGAATGTCCTGACTAAGAGAAGGGATAGACTAGTTGGACACATTCTGAGACATCAAGGAATTGTCAACTTAGCATTAGAAGGAAGTGTGTGGGGTAAAAATCGTAGAGGAAGACCGAGGGACGAATGTAGTAAGCAGATTCAAAAGGATGTCTGTTGCTGAACGTATTCTCAGATGAAGAGACTTGCACAGGACAGTGTAGCAGGGAGAGCTGCATCAAACCAGTCTGTGGACTGAAGACCACAACAACAACAACAACATCTGGTTTACCACATATTGCCGAAGTTCATCTGGTTTACCATGGAGTGGTGTATTCTGGGCTAGACATTCTGCAATCAACCGCCAGACGTTTTCAGTAGACGAGATCTCGGAAGAACAGGAAGGTCAAAGTAGGGAATGCAATGCGATGGGCGAACATTGCGTGCCGTGTGTGGTTACGCATTATACTGCTACAATGTGGAAGATGGCAAGCTTCGATCGTATGGGAGCACAAAAGATGATAACACAACACTGGTTGGCAATAATACTGCCAGCGTGTGTCATAGTCGGCATCATGTAGGAAGGTGCCACAATTTATTTTCAGGCGTTTTGCGAGTCCTCCTCCATTACCGCACTGGCAGCCAATAATATTCGTCCTCTATAGTCCGCGTCATGTAGGAAGGCGCCCCAGTTTTCAGACGTTCTGCGCATCACCCTCCATTACTGTGCTAACAGTCAATAACATTCATTCTCCAGGTGTGTGGCCGACCCCAAGTAACGACGATGTTTCTCCCATAGGCTCCACTGTTCGCCGTAGCTCCTCCCCTCCACGCTTTCCCTATCGCTCCGCATATATATGTGCGGAAACGCCTTCCTACGTGACGCCAGCTATAGGCGCATGGCTGGCCGCGAGCTACGAGAATGTCTCTCTCACAGTCTCCATTGTTGATATAGTTAGCGCTCGGTCGTAGCTCCTCCCAACCACGCTTACCCTCTCACTCCGCCTCGTATGTGTGGAAACGCCTTCTTACATGACGCGAACTATAGTAGGCTGTTTTTGTGGAATCCAAACGATCCGAAGCCACAATACCGCTAACAGGGCTAGTATGGTGGGGTATAACAGTCAAACAGCCTCTAATCCATGATGACTGTCCAAAAAGAATCGGAATTCATTGGTAAAAACAGTGTTAATTACCAGTAATGAATTTCATACATCAGGCATAACATGACTTTTGTTATAACACGTTTAGGATTTTCTCCATCATCAGATATTCACCGGTTCATAGGTCCATCTATGTATCCACATCTGTTACATGACTAATTGAATCTGTCGCTCACAATCAGGTGAATATCTGATGAGGGAGAAACTCCTAAAACGCCATAATAAAGATATAGTGACCTTGCTGTATGACTTTCTATATTGCGACCTATTCACCTTCTTTGGATTCACATTTACAACAACAAAGTAGTTCTATTTGATTATCCATACCAGTATTTTATCGAACAGTTGCTGGCGCAACTGCCTGTAGCGTTAAATTGCTGGTAAGTGCAGCAGTCGACGCCTTGGAGACCACTCTGCTGTAAACTACTTAGCGTAGTACGCGCAGGCACTGCTTGTTGCGCAAAGGATAGAATTTCTAGTGACATGGTTCGTGATGTGGCAGAGTGACCCAGCACTGCCACGTGCACAGGATGCATACCAGCACGTTGAGTAGTACAACCATGTGACTACAATCGCTTCAGTCGGTATGTTCCCTCCCGCATCTAACGATCACTGATTCACATCATAGTTTGTTGCTGACATTCGATACGATTCGCTAGTAACTACAATTACTATCCTTCGAAATAGTAATAATAATAATAACAATTTTGTGTGGCTCATTGGCCACGTGCAAGACTTTCAATTCGACGCCACTTGGGCGACTTGCGTATCCCTACCCTACCTCAGTTATCCAACCGGGGAAAGGGGACATACAGCTTAACGTGGAATCCGAACCACGTGTCGTTTCTGGTGACTCCTCATATGATTGAGAGGTGACGCCTGGATTAAAGCACAGACTCAAAAAACTCCGAGGTATTTGGGTTTCGAATCCGCGACCCTTAAGACTCCGTTCTAGCGCTTTACACCAATACAACCGAGCACGACCTTCGAAACAGTAATCTCCCCTAACTATGCGGTGCTGACCATGTCCTGGAAACTTTGCACGAAGTCGTCCTTTGGGCTGATGTTCAAAAGCCTCCTCACGTTTTAGTGCATGTCAAGAATATCGTCAAATCTTTTTCCCCTTCAACGCGAGTTTGAGTCGACAAATAGGAACACGTCTGGGGGACTGAGATCCGGCTACTGGATGTTCAAGTTGCACCAACCCCTTTCTTTTTTTCCGAGGGAATGTTTGACGATATTGGCTGTGTGTGGTAGACGGATGTGGCTAGAAATATTATTGACAACCTTAATTACTCAGGTAAATTTCTACATTTTACCAGCACATATTATTAACACAAAACATAAATTAATATTCATATCGTAAAGATTTACATTCAAAATTCAATTACACAGGCATAAGCAAAGCTCATCCTTAATCATTATGAGCTGAACATCGATAAGTGACACATGCAGCTATTCAAAGTAAAATGTTTAATTATGTGAACCAAATTGAATAAATCGCTATGTGGGAGTGACCTCACTAAGGCGCCTTTCTGCGGAATGCGAGACTTATCCCCGTCGGAGATTCGAGTTCTCCCTCGGGCATGGGTGTGTGTGTGTGTGTGTTGTCCTTAGCATAAGGTAGTTTAATAGCTTGTAAGTTTAGGGACTGATGACCACTTCAGTTACGTCTCGCAGCTTTACCAACATTTCAACATTTTTGAATAAATCGAACTGTCGGCAACAAGAACAAAATCCAACGCATGAACGGTAGGAATTCGTCATGCAATACAAGATGAGCAGCGTGCGTGTAATTACTAATAATGGCTATGTGAATCAGTCCATTAAAATTAGTAGCAATAACGAAATAAACTGTGCTATGTATTTGTCAGTGTGCCTATGGTATTTTTTCATCGCGTCTGAATCACATAAAGTCGATTATGTCCGTGTCCGGTAAAATAATCTCTTTCTTCAAACATACCTTTGCCTGCAGAGAAAATATTAATAATCCTAATATATGCATTGAACTCTATGAAGGAGGTTAAAATAAGGGGAGACGGCGCTACTATTCAAAGCTTAGCTGTTGATTGAAGCCAGTCCGCCATTTTGTGAAGCCAAGGAAATATGTTTTCAGTTTAAAGCACTCTGTGATTCTTGCCCTGTTAACTTTCATACATTTAAATGACTGTCGAGTACATATTTGATATAATATACTTTTGTGGACGAATACAGACCAGACCGTTGAATACACACTAGTCACCACAAATGTTTATTGGGGTAGCGTTCTGCTCACATCACTTGGAATAAACGTGACATTTTTACGTCGCACGCTGTATCTAAGACCACGCAAACAGCTATCGACTTCTCCCTGTTACTCGATACTTCTATGTGACAGACGCTATCATTTTGGTATTATAATACGCAGTAAGCCGTTTCATGGAAACAACACATTACGGATGAATCACAGAAACCGTTCTCGGCTCCATTTCTTATCACTACATGTAAGTAATAACACACCAACAAATAAAAATTCCGGAAACTATAGTAGATAAGTATACTCAAACCCATAAGTTCTGCAAGTCGTCGTAGCGTAGTGGTTTGCGTTAGAGGCACACAATACAAAGGTTCGAAACTCCTCCTATGGAAATATTTGTTTTAATTCCCACAATTTGTTGCATAATGTAGATGTTACTTCATCGTAACACATTGTGGACCTTTCTTATTCATATAACGGTAGTATCGTATGCAATACATTATGTTCCTGTAACAAAGCGCTGTCTCAGCAATTAGTGACGTATATTTAGTGGCTTTGGTCTGATTAGAAAACGGAGAATGCAATTCCTGGAAATGATACGGCCAGCAATGACATTACTGTTGAGAATGGACTTCGTGGAAATGATGTGACCAGCGGTAACATTTATATTTTTCTTCTCACAAATATTTCACCATTGTTCCAAATATGTAACGATTTCTGGGGATATGGTTAGATACAAGCCTAAGGTAAACGTTTAATAGCCCTCATTGTAATAGTAAAAGACAATATACGGTATGCAATATCTCTCGAAACAGCAGTCAAAGGAAATAAACGGCTGATAAGTAAAATAAGTGACGATGCCATTTATCCTGTTCGCTTCTCAGAAATACTTCGCTGTTTATTTCGGAATATCTTGTGATTTGCGAGCGTGTGGTTAGGCCGATGTTCCTAGCTTATTTCAATATTTGGCTATTTTCGAAAGTGTCGCGATTTCTGAGAGTGTGGTTAGAACGATATTCCTTGCTTGTCACCAATATTTGGTACGGTAGTTTATTTCTGAATATTTTACGACTGCGGAGTTTTTGGTTAGCCAAGATCCTATGAGGAAACCTTAATTTTATTTGCAAATGTATACAGCTTACTCTCAGAACATTAACACCACCGTCTGCTGGCATCTCTACATCCTTTTTTGAGACCCGAAATTCCTCCATAATCCGTTATAAATATTCATTTAATCATAGTTTCATGTTGTCTATACAGACTACAAACCCATTACTGACTTATTAAGGCCTAATGAAAAGTCTAGTGTATTGTGTCTAGTTCTATTCTTAACATATACCAGCGACATTGCAGATAGTATAAGAGACGCTGTTAATAGCAACGTCATACTAAAAGATAAACTTCTAGAATTTGTACAGAAAATGAAACTCTCCAACGTATTTTGAATATTGAATTGCATTTCCATGTTTCGTGCTTAGTTTAATTTTATTAAGAACTCCTGTAGTTTTTTAGAAACACGAAGACGAAGAAAGATAAATAAAATGGAAACGGCTCACAATCACTATATCAAGATAAAGTTGTGAAACTTCGGACGATACCACTGTTTGTTTATAACCTATTTTACCGAGAACGAGGTGTTTTTATGCTACCATTAAACAAGGCAATGCCCAAGCATGTCACTTTTGCAGCAGACTGAAATCTAACCAGAAACGATGTTTACGATGATACGATAGCTATTGAATTAAATCAGTTCACATTACACTAGCATATCACGTTTGTATCAAGTTATTTGACCGCCAGTCGATAGCTCTTCGTGCGATCTTCGATACAGCATGTGACGTAAAAATAACGCCACGTTTGTTCCAAGTAGTGTGAATAGAACGCATATTGGCTCCACAATATGGCGACGGTGTCTTCACTTCGTAGCGTTAAGGGCACCTCACCCTATTCTAACCTCCTTGATCTCTTTGCTACCTACATGTTGAACTTCAGTTGTCTGAGCGTGCCAGCCACAGATGTTCATATTTAGTTTTTTGCCAATTTCAAATATGGCAGCTATGAAGCATTCTAAGAAAACCAAAAGAAAATACGTTTCGATTCCGGTCCCATAACAATCTGTTACATCGCATATTGACTAAAAATTCAAATCAGGATGTACGCAATTCTTTGTCACGTAATAACTAATAAAAATTTTAAAATGGCAGACAACGTGATCGTGTACAAAACATATGAATGTGCAGGCAGTCTGCAGTTCTATGCTCAGAAACCACAGTTATACATCCAGTTTGTATACCAACGACAGTGATCTCTATACAAACTGGATGTATAACTCTGATGTTTGAACATATAAGTGCAGCGTGCCTGCACATTCATATGTTTTGCACACGCTTTCGCATTGTCCGCCATGTTTAAATTTGGCAAACGAGTTTCAATCCGTTATTACGTGACAAAGAATTGCTTGCTTACCTCTTGATTTGGAATTTAATTCAATATTCGAAGTTGTAGGCTGATATGGGAGCGGAATCGAAACATATTTTCTTATATTTTTCTTGAAATTCAGCTTAGCAGCCATGTTTGAATTTGGAAAGAAACTAAATATGAATATCTTTGCCTGGCACGCTAAGACAGCTGATTTTCAACATCCAGAGTGTATACAGATCAATGACCAACGAGCTTAAATTTCAAAGAGTGACTAACACACGAGGTACAGCGCTCTTTGCGGCAACATGTGTAAACTCGGCCGCTATATATTTGCTGATCAGTACTCTTGAGAGGAGTCTGTCAACCGTATGTTGTTGTTGCTCTTTGTGTTGTGTTCAGTGTGCATTCCAATTAGTGTCTATTGTTTGTACAATTTTTTCTTCTGAAATACGCCGAAAGTGTGTTAATCAATTAAATGCACAAATCCAAGTGATAAAACGACCAGTACTTCGTGCAAGAACATCAAATGTTTTGCCTTGTTTGGTCTGTCTATCTATACTTAGACAAAATTCTTGACTAATGGCACCTAGCTGCCCCAGGAGTGAAGCTTCAGATGGCCTATCCTGCAATTCCCTTGAAGTACACACCAGTAAAAAAATGATCAGTTTCCTACCTAGTGTTGGTGTGTTTTTGATATATTTCTTCTTCCGTCACTCCTGTGGATGATGAAATCACACTTTTGAGTATCTACACATTCTTTGAAAATATTTTTATTTTTTGTTGACAATACTTGATTGAACATGGTTGACATGCAACCAGTGCAAAGTGTGGAAGCAGTAATGACGGCCAGAATTTTTTCACTCGTGTATATCTCAGTTCTTTGCAACACATATGTACTTATTTGAGCGTGACAACAACAAAAGTTATTAATGATACGTCTTTCTCGGCGTGGGATGAATCTGTGGCAGCTGACGCAGGCGCATTTTTATTGCAATATTCTGTTGTCACTTTCGTCTTTGTACTCAAATTTCACGTACCAAACGTTACTTGTTTCAACACGGCAACAAAGAAAGTTATTAACGACACCTTATTTCTACGTGGAATGGCTTTGACGCATATGACCTAGGCGCATTTTTAACAGCACTATTTTGTTGTAATCAAAATTCTTCCACCAAAGTTCACAACCAAACCATTTAACAGCAATTTTACAAATTAGACTTAATAGGTTTAGTAAACACAAGATAAATTATACTAGATTTTATAAAAGCAGCTGTTACAACACATTAACAAGGAATGCAAATCGACGGTCATGATTGTTCGTCATAACAATTACTGTTTCACTGTATGTTTCGCAGCTCGTTTAGACCAACTACTTGCATTAAAATCAGTACAAATATTTTCGCAGCGGCACTATTGTTTTTCATACCTCACCTGTTATACTTCGAACTGGAACTGTAATACTGACAGGTTCGTGATATTTCATTACTGCATTTTTAGGAAACACTCTACCAGGCTCGTCAATTCGCAGCTTCGAAAAAGTCTGACCTATCACCACTCTGTGAAATTTAAGCTCGTTGTTATATACAGAGCACTGCTCATATGTCTTATCACCATAGATGTTAGACAGTTGACTCACTGAACTACGCTGTTATTAATTCAGATAAGCGAAGCCGTAAAAGAACTGACGAAACTTGAAGTTTTCTATTTCATTCCGGCTGGTGAAACTAGGAGTTCGAAGAAACTTGTATTTTAAATATATTGTTTCGTCGTGCTGAAACCTATCGTAAAGAATTATGTGAACTGTTGTTCAACAATATGTTTGTGATTATTATTATATTATTTTTGAGTCCTGTTAAAAATGTTTAATTAATCCGAAAAATATTACTATATCTCATCTCGTGTACTTCTAACAGTTCTGATGCATGCAAATAAACATTGTAATATCATGTGGATGGATGTGACCAGAATGTGACCAGAATGGCTTTTAGAAACGTAAAGATTGTTTCCATTGTAATAATAATAGCGTTGCCTTTAAGCATTTAAAGGCGCCGTTAAACTCTACACATTAATCCCATAGCTATTCAGAGTTAATTGAGTTTAGCTCTTCGTCATAAAATTCCACTTCCCACCGGTCACGGAGTTTCGGCAGCGGAACGCAGTTTAATTTAAATGAATACACAAGGTCTTCTTTACTCTCTAAACTCCATCTGGTGTGAATATTGTCACTGCACTTTGATGACGTGTTTTCGTAAGAAATGTTACGAACCAAATTTCACTGTTTTCCGAAACTTCAGCATTTACCAATTTATTCTTAATTACCGCACCTGACAAACTCGAAACTTGAACTCATTCTGAAAATAAGATGATAACGTTCTGAATACTGTAACTGTTGTCAATAACGGAAATCTTTGTGTAAAATAAATTCATGATTTCTGACTAATCGCATTCTAATACTGTGGTTGCACATACGGAAGACGAGCCTCTGTTGATGCAACTCATTTACACGTGCAAGATTCATGGATATAAACACTTGTAAATCAAAGTAGGCAAGGATGATACTTCCTAAGTGCTACAGTAAAACAGCAGGTTATCTAACTACTTCATTAAGTATTCAAAACTCAAAGCATTGTTGTAGAAACTTCTGCATGACCGACAATCCTTATTAAACCTCTTCACACTGTCAGTCCAAAATTAGTTATACAAAATAACTTTTATTATTACAACAAAACATACTGGTAAGCGATTCTTTCACTAGCAAAAATTGCTACGAAATTAAAAAAACTCTTCTTTTACCTTATTGTATAGATGGAACAATTAATGTCGATCAACGCCAGCCGTCCCTGTGGATCAGACCATTTCACTATTCAATATCTAAACCTGGAGTGTAGTGTCTGCCGCCACTGCAGATCCGACGACCTCTCTCTACGCATCCAAAACTGGAGTGTTCGTCTCTGGGCAAACAATGACCTCCGCGACACGAGCCAATGATATTATAACACTTCTGTATATCTTTGGCACGTATTTGCAACCAAGGAGGTTAAAATAATATTCTAACCTTCTTGGTCGCAACCACAGACATACATTACTAGACTAGCAAACTTGCCTCTATGACTGAAGTTTGATGCCGCCATCTTGCCTCACCACACGTCAAAAAGTTTCCGTACGGTACTACTATGATCTTCTTTTTCTCTAATAACACACGCGACTGCTTTCACGTTTATAGTACAGAAATATGACGGCGAGACTTCACTGACACCAATGATACATATACTGCATTGCCAGTATAGTAATATATGTCTGTGCTACCAACTTAATTATTTTTGTATAAAAGACATACAGAAGTGTCTCAGTTTCTACACTACATCGATGTTGAGCGTCAGCTATTTGAACGAGTCAACCAAAGATGTTTATAATTTGTTTCTTGCCAAATGCAAATTTTGCTGCCACGAAATGTTTCCAGGGAAATGTTTCCAGGGAAATATGTTCCGATTTGGAAAACCACTTGTAAAACATACGAATGTGCGTTCAAGCTATAGTGAGTTCTAAATCCAGTATGTCTACAGATCACTGGTAATCAATCACTGAAGATTCCTCATTCACAGAAATTATAGCTCAGTAACTAGATGTAAGTAGTCACTTCCATGATTTAACGTAGTAATTGCGTTTTAATTTTTAGTTGTTTCGTACCACAGTATCTGGTAATAATATTGCTTCGATACTTCACTGCACGTCTGAAGATAGCAAGTGATCACTGAATACTGAAATAAAAATGGAAGATTATGATTTAACGTTTCGTCGATCACACTCTGTGATAGTTTTTGGCAAGAATGGGAAAGGATATCTGCCGTGCCCTTAGAAAGGCTCTATCCCGGCATTTGCCTGGAAAATCTAAATTAGTATGGCTTGAGGCCGGTTTGAACCATGTAATATTTCTGGCCTACAGCTATCATATTCAATATATACATGTGGCGTCTGTTCCGAAAGAACAGACGTCACTTCTGATCTTGCAGTTGTTATTATTTAATATTCACAGAATATATGACATCAACTTCGATTGCGCAAAGCTGAAAATGTGTATCCAGCCGGGATTCGAACACGGGTCTCCTGCTTTCTAGGCAGTTACGCACCCCTATACCACAGCGGTGTAGGGGTCAGCGCGACTACCTAGAAAGCAGAAGACCCGGGTTCGTATCCCGGCTGGGTACACATTTTCAGCTTTGCCCAACCGCAGTTGATGTCATATATTCTGTGAATATCTCATATTCAAATTTGATACTCGCTTCCGTGCAGCAGGTTAGAACCAGTAGGTGACAGATGGTACACGTAGTGTGAGAAGCATAACAGGTGCCGCCAGTAGGTTCGGTTTCCGTGGGAAGGAATGTATCAAAGATCACCGAGTTACCTGTATACCACTCACGCTGATTGGCTGATGTATAAGGCGGTCACCCGCCAAAATGCGGTCATATTTTTATTAATATTTAATAAACTGTTTGTAGAACACAGGTGAAATTCTGAATGGGGAATCCCTCAGTGCTAAGCATTGTCGTAATAAAATAAAATGTATAAAAATCAATTATAAGTGAAAACAAAATACTATCAAAAATTTAGACGACGCGCGTCGGCCATGTTTCGGCGCCAGCCACAGCGAGAAATGCCGACGCGGGACGCGCTGCCCAAGTTCAGTCCAGATTTGGCGCTCACGCTGTTAACATGTACAGCTCAGGTCGGGTGTCCAGACGGTGGACACGTACAGTTCAGAGGCTGAACCCTTAATAGTTCGGATTCGGTGATATTGTACGGTCACGAAGGACTAATGTTTCATTTAATAGTTATGAACTTTAATGTATGGACAAGGAACAATACAGTTAATTACGTGCAGTTTGCTAATTTTCTGCGGTATAACAAATACATTAGCTGGCACCCAACACTTTATCTCATCATTTAATAGAAAACTATACAAAACAGTTCCTAGACAATTGCGGCCTCAAGACCGAAGTACCAGCGACCTGCATACTGTTTTCTGCGCTGTGACAATGACGTAAGAAGACGACAGGTTGGTGAAATAACTTCATCTACATAGATACTCTGCAAATCACACTTAAGTGCCTGGCAGGGGGTACATTAACCATTTTCATAACCTCTACCGCTCCCTTCTCTAATAGCGCGCGGGAAGAAAGAACACTTAAATCGTTCCGTTTTCGATTTGTTTTCTCTTATTTTACTGGAATGATCATGGCTCACTATGTAGGTCGGTGCTAGCAAAATACTTTCACATTCAGAAGTAAAAGTCGGTGATTAAAATTTCGCAAATACACCTCGCCGCAACGAATAACGCCTTTCTTTTAATGATTTCCACCTCAAATTGTGCAACATTTCCGTGATGCTACCCCCCCCCTTCCTGTAACGTCATAAAACAAAATGAGCTGCCCTTCTATGGACCTTCTCAATGTCTTCCGTCAGTCCCACCTGGTGAGGGTCCCACACTGGGCAACAGTACTCAAGGAGACGACGCACAAGTGTGATGTAGGCAGTCTCTTTGATGGAGCTGTTGCATCTTCGAAGCGTTCTGCCAATTAAACGTAACCTTTGGTTCGCCTTCCTCACTATATTTTCTATGTGTTCTCTCTAAGTTGTTCATAATTGTAACTCCTAGGTATTTGGTAGAATTTACGACCTTAAGGTCTAACTTATTTATTGTGTAATTGAAGCTCAGCGGATTTCTTTTAGTGGTCATGTGTATTACTTCACACTTTTCATTATTTAGTGTTCGCAGTTTGGTCCGATAGTTTTACAGACATACAGATATAATTTAGTGTTAATTGCCAATTTTCGCACCATGTAGAAATTTTGTCTAAATCGCTTTGCAGTTGCTTTTGATCCTCTGTTGACTTCACTAACCGATAAACGACAGAATCATCCGGGAACAGTCTAAGGGAGCTATTCAGATTGTCTCCTAAATCTTTTATAAACACAAGGAAGAGTAGGGGACCTATAACGCTTCCCTGGGGAACGCCAGCTATCTCTTCTGCTTTACTCTATGACTTACCGTCAATTGCTGCGAAGTGTGTCCTTTCTGATAGGAAATCGTGAATCCAACCGCACAATTGGGGAGATATTCCATAAGCACGCAATTTCATTAGAAGCCACTTGTCAGGTACAGTGTCAATAGCCTTCCGGAAATCCAGAAATATGGAATAGATTTGAGATCCCTTGTCGATGGCACTTATCACTTCATGTGAATAAAGCGCAAGCTGTGTTTCGTAAGAGCGATACTTTCTGAATCCGTGTTGACTATTGGTCAATAGGTCGTTCTCTTCGAGGTAATTCATAATGTTCGAACAACGTATATGTCCTAAATCCTACTTCATATCGACGTCAACGAGATTGGCCTGTAATTTTGGGGATCACTCCTATTGCCTTTCTTGAATATTGGAATGACTTGGGCAACCTTCCAGTCTTTGGGTACGGATCTTGCGCTGAGTGATCGGTTGTATCTGATAGATAAGTATGGAGCTGTTGCATCAGCATACTCTGATAGGAATCTAGTTGGTATACAATCTGGCTCGTAACTGATGCATGCTACTCAGGGCGGTAGCAGCAACTGGGAGCCTCACGTATTGGGTAATCTTGTTACAACCAAGAAAGGGTTCACGGTGTTCTTGGTAATATGGAGGAGGTTGAATCATAAGAAAAGTAAGGAGAGAACAGGTAGGGATGTTCGCCTATGGTGAAAGCAGGGAGAACCAACAGTTATCTCGCGTAAATACCGTTCTCCCAATTAAGAATTCAGTTGTAATCATTGAGCCATCTCGCGCGTTATTGAGTACTTCACTTTTTCGTTGGTATCCATAGATATCCTTTTAGATGTTTCAAAGAATACAGTCCTTTAATATTTCCTGTTTCACTAATACATAACTGTTCTCATGGAGACTGGAGATAATGTGATATCTTAGATTGCAGTTGTTTTCACTTCGAGTGTGTATGAAGCATCGTGAGATTTTTTATCTTGAATTTGTGCGACCGCGGGAAGTGCTTGCCGTATTATCGCTTGCGAAAAACAGCTGATTGCAGTCAATGCTGATATGGTGTAAGAGTGTCTCGTATTTTATCATCCAAGGACAAGTAATCACGTAGCAGTTTTTTTTCCCACGTCTTAATAGTACAATCTGATACACTATCACTGTCAAAACGTTTAATGATCGTATATACGACAGTTTATCTAAGGAAATATATGGCAACCAGACTTTGAAAACAGGTCATAAAATGAAACTTCGTAATGTTCACCACCTCGGACTATGGAAAGAAGTCCAGCTAAAACCGTCGGTACTATTATGTAGTGGCTCCTTCGGTATTATAGGATGTAACTTTGTACGTTGCTGACTCTCTACTGGGATAAAGCCGCGGTGGAGTGTCCTAGCGCTCTACGGGGCCTTGCTGCGGAGCGCGCGGTCGCTCGCTGTCGGAGACCCGAGTCCTCCCACGAGCATAGGTGTGTGTATATTGTCCTTAAGTTAGTTTAAGTAGTTTTGAGCATAGGTACTGATAACCGCAGCAGTTACGTCCCATAGAATTAAAAACTTTTGAACTCGAATAACCAAATACAAGACTAATGAGGAAGCATTCATGATACACTTCACGATGACACAAAATCGGCGTCTTAACTATTGTATTTTTATATCACCGTATCCTTTGCATCGCAAGGAATGAGAAATACACCTCAATTCGTCTTTAAAAAGCCCTGTAGTGATGTACTATTTACTAATTTATTGGACAGAAAGATCTGAGAATGCCATCTCTTCCGTTCCTTGCAAGTGTAGAAAAATTCTTAATAACCTTAAGATTATATTAGATTAGTTTAAATTAATACTTGTTCGATAGATCATGAAGACGTTATTTCGTAATGATGTGAAACGTTTCTGTTTTTTGTAAAAATACTATTTTTATGTAAAAATTCCTGTACTGAGTAGAAGGTGTTGTCATTAAAAAAATTCTTTCAACTTGTTTTAAATGCTGGTAGGCTGTCACACATTAGATGTTATGCGGTAAGTCACCAAAAACTTTTTGTGGCAGCAATATTCAGACTCTTCTGTGTAAAGTTAGATTTAACTTTGAATAGATCATCCTTTCTCCTAGTGTTGTAGCTATGCACACTGCTATTGCTTTTGAATTGGGTTCGGTTATTAATAACAAATTTCATACGGGAGTATATACACACTCCTGGCCATTACAATTGCTACACCACGAAGACGACGTGCTACAACGCGAAATTTATCCGGCAGCAAGAGGGTGCTGTGATATGCAAATGATGAGCTTTTCAAAGCATTCACACAAGGTTGGCGCCGCTGGCAACACTTACAACGTACTGACATGAGGAAAGTTTCCAACCGATTTCTCATACAGAAACAGCAGTTGACCGACATTGTCTGGTGAAACGTCGTTTTGATGCCTCGTGTAAGGAGTAGAAATGCATACCATCACGTTTCCGACTTTGATAAAGGTCGGATTGTAGCCTATCGCCATTGTGGTTTATCGTATAGCAACATTGCAGCTCGCGTTGGACGCTATCCAATGACTGTTAGCAGAATATGGAAGCGGTGGGTTCAGGAGGGCAATACAGAACTCCGTGCTGGATCCCCACGGCCTCGTAATCACTAGCAGTCGAGATGACAGGCATCTTCTCAGTATGGCTGTAACGGATCATGCAGCCACGTCGCGATCCCCGAGTCAGCAGATGGGGACGTTTGCAAGACAACAACCATTTGCACGAACAGTTCGACGACGTTTGCAGCAGCATGGACTATCGGCTCGGAGACCACGGCTGCGGTTACCCTTGACGCTGCATCACAGACAGCAGCGTCTGCACCTGGGTGCACAAATGGAAAACGTCTTTTTTCGGATGAATCCAGGTTCTGTTTACAGCATCATGATGGTCGTATCCGTGTTTGGCGACATCTCGGTGAACGTATATTGGAATCGTGTATTAGTTATTGCCATACTGGCGTATCACCCGGCGTGATGGTATGGGGTGCAATTGGTTACACGTCTCGGTCACCTCTTGTTCGCATCGACGGCACTTTCAACTGTGGCCGTTACATTTCAGATGTGCTGCGGTGTAGTAGCCGAGAGGTCTAAAGCGTCTCGCTGCGGAGTGCGCGGTTGCTCGCCGTGGAGGTTCGAGTCCTCCCTGGGGCATGGGTGTGTGTGTTGTCCTTAGGTTAATTTATCTAGGTTTAAGTAGTTTGTAAGCTACGGACTGATGACCACGTAGTTTGGTCCGATAGATTTACAAACAAACATTTCAGATGTGTTACGACCCGTGGCTCTACCCTTCATTCGATGCTTGCGAAACCCTATATTTCAGCAGAATAATGCAAGACTGCATGTTGCAGGTCCTGTATGGGCCTTTCTGGATACGGAAAATGTTCGACTGGGGTCCTGGCCAGCACATTCTCCAGATCTCTCAGCAATTAAAAACGTCTGGTCAATGGTGGCCGAGCAACTGGCTCGTCACAATACGCCAGTCACTACTCTTGATGAACTGTGGTATCGTGTTGAAGCTGCATTGGCATCTGTACCTCTACACGCTATTCAAGCTCTGTTTGACTCAATGCCCAGGCGTATCAAGGCCATTATTACGGCCAGAGGTGGTTGTTCTGGGTACTGATTTCTCCGGATCTATGCACCCGAATTGCGTAAAAATCTAATCACATGTCAGTTCTAGTATAATTTATTTGTCCAATTAATACCCGTTTATCATCTACATTTCATCTTGGTGTAGAAATTTTAATGGCCATTGGTGTATCTATTGTGAAACTACTGTGAAGATCCCTAGATCCTTAAATAAGTATCTGCAGGATGAACTTGGGTGGGCTTCAGAGATTATTCTAATTACATGCATTTTTCCAATGAATACTTCTTTGCTCAATGATGAATTACCCCAAAATATGATGCCATATGAGATCAATGAATGAAAATAGGTACAGTAAGTTAATTTACTGAGATATTTGTCACAAAATTTGCAATAACGCAAATAGCATAAGTTGATGAACTCACTCGTTTTATTAGATCGTCTATGTGTTGCTTACAATTTAATTTCTGATCAATGCACACACCTAAACATTTTTGAATATTCTACCTTAGTTACTGAAATCTGTGGGACCCCATTCTTGATATCCTTCAAGTTTGAGTAATCAGCTGATTTTTGCAATTTACCTTAACCACTTACGTCAACTTTCTGCACTCTTACAGTTAAGTATAAAGTAAACTATTTGTGCACTGCCCGTCTAATACCACAATGCTTAAGCTCATCTAGAAAAATTCCACGATTTACCCAATCAAAAGCTTTGGATGTCTGTTGAAACTTGCTATATGGGGCTACGTCATGTACTGTAACTAGCTGTGCACCATGATCAGAAAGACCGTTCTCAGCAGTATGAGCATTCATGTTTTCGAATTTATCTGGGTCTGTAAAAATTTTATCTGTCAGTGGGCTTTACTACCCGAGTAGGAAAATCAATAGCGGATGTCAAATGCTTAAAGTTCTTTCTTTCTATTACACCCTTTTAGAGAATCAACATTCAAATCCCCACAAATAATAATTTCTTCCCCCCTGTCATACAGACAACAAGGCATCCAAGTTATTCAGAAATAGCCGAAAATTACCTGATGGAGACCTATACACTGTTACAGTTATAAAAGTGCCATAATTAAGTTTAAGATCACAGGCGAATGGTTCTATTTGTTGCTCGAAACAAAACTATTTTTGTTTCCAAGTTGTTTACACAGTGATAACTGTTCACATAAATGGAAACTCCTTTTTTTCCTTATTATCTCTACTTACATATGCTGAGTGTATACCCATTGGTGATAACCTTTTCCATACCAGTGACAACGTGATGTTCAGATAGGCATAGTACATATATTACCCTCTCAGTTTGTATATCCTCCCACATACTAAAAGCTCATCCGTTTTATTCTTCAGACCCTCAATATTTTGACAAAATATAGTAACATTTTTCACTGTAATTTTGTGAATATCTTTAGCTTTAGTACCTGCATGTCTGAGCTTCTCGCGGTACACTGATGTTATCCTAAAAAAAGAGGTACTTCCATGAGCTGCAGTGCCGTCCCCGTCCCCCACCCTAAGTTACGGACTTAGCTTTCAACCCCCTCCCAGTTTATCCGTCCCGTTCCCATTGAGATGTAGACCATGCCTAGAAAAATCCCACCTACGAATAGCATCAACAGAAAACAAACCCATGGCTAAATAAATATCCGCCCTGAGCAGCTGATCTAACTCCATGTTGACCCTCCTTACAGAGCTGTTCAGCTTGGGCCGATCATACTACATGAAGGCTGACATTTGTATGGCTTGTTGATATTGTAACCAGGTCACTCTAAATGTTGTAGCCCTTGTCTCAGTCGATTCTGTTTCCAGCTCCACCCACTATCATGATCCTCTTTTGTAAATTCTTTGTACAAAAATCCTATATCCTCTAAAAACTAGCTACACAAGCCCTGGGCTAGAAACAGTTTATGACCTGGTACCTGTCACCTAATGTTTCCTGCAGAATCGTTAGAATCAGGTATATCAGGTACTATTATTTCAGGAGAAATTATATGTCCTATGTAGTTAATCTTATCCATGTCAGACTTACACTACATCAGGTTTGCACTGATTCGTGTTCTTTTATATATGTTTACATTTATGGAGCTATGTGTTTTTCCCATTCGCTAGTAACAGTCAGTAAGACATCTAAGTGATTTACTCCATCTAATAATTCGTCCCCAAGGGTAATTTCAGAGCTAACAGTTAAGCCAAATGGGAACACACGCACACACACACACACACACACACACACACACACACACACACACACACAGTGAAAGCTACCACATGAATTTATTTTTCCACGGAGAAGGTTTTTACATTCCTCAAGACACCCTACGAGCCGCCCGCGGTGGCCGAGGGGACTGAGGCGCTCCAGTCACGATCCGCACGGCCACTACGGTCGGGGGTTCGAATCCCCCCTCGGGCATGGATATTTGTGCCGTCCTTAGTATTAGGTAGTTCATAAGTAGTTTGTAAGTTTAGGGACTGATGACCCCGTAGTTAAGTCCCATAAGCTATACAAACATTTGAAACACCTTACGATGTTTGGGAAACGGTACCTCGCAGTGAAATTCAACAGCATTTCAGCGATCACATTGAATGTTGTCAGATACAAGTAAATGTTCATAGACCTACGGACTAGGTGATGGACTTGAAAAGCCCGAGGCGTAGATGGGAAGGGAGGATGAGATGGGCCAAGTGAGGGGACAGATGCCAAAAGAAGGGCCCAGAGAGAAGAGAAGGGAGGATCGAACGTCCGGCGGCAGCGCAGTCCATGATATGGAGCCTCAGACATCCCGAAAATTTTATTGTGAATTACATATACTGTCGATATGACCTTTGGAGGCCACTGTGGTAAATCCTTGCACTTTATGTTGGTAAGTTGAACTCTCATCGGTACATCTGCCTCATTTTCTTTCATACTTTTGGAGAGGATATCACCTTTGGCTCTGCTATAGCCTTCAATGTTGGCTTGGCATATTTTTAGAACATGCCTAACTTTTGGTGTTTTTCTGGGCCGCATTCTGCTAGCCTTCGTGTAGCGCATCTGGCGAGGCGGGAATCTACAGCGTTGCAGAATACTGCGCTCCTGTATGGGCTAACAGTTCGCACGTCAACAAAGTAGATGTTCGCCTAAATGACACCTTGCGAACAATAACTGGAATGTTGAGACCTACTCCAACACCATGGCTCTCTGTGCTGGCAAATATTGAACCTCCGTCACTCCGCAGACAACATGCAATCCAAAGAGAAATGGAAAAAATTGCTGCTGACATCACACTTCCCATACATGCTGATCTACATGGCCCGACACGATTAATGTCTAGAAATCCCTTCTGGAACCACTCGTCGAACAATCGGAACACCGTAGCAGAATGGAACCACCTATGGCAGCAAGCAAATGTTCACAATGGACACCTCATTAAGAACCCGGCTGATCGTGTTCCTGGTTTCAACCGCCCTCGAAGAACCTGAGTGGCATTAAACAGAATGAGAACCGGTGTGGACGGTGCAACGAGCTGATGTCCAAGTGGGGCTACGTGGATGATCCTCACTGTGACTGCGGCGAAATGCAGACGAAGCAACACATGTTTGATTGTAAATTTTTTTCGGGACGGTTCGCTGGAGGATCTGCATAGACTTACAGACACTGCCATTTCTTGGCTTTGTAATTTAAGAGTTTCCGTTTAGTTTTAAATTATTTTGACAAATTTGTGTTCACTTTAATTCTTAATTTATAAGGATTGTAATCAGTATAACTCATTTCATAATGAATCATGTTTTGTTAGATTTGTATGTTAATTTAGTTTCTCGTTTTGAATGTGTCTAGTACTGTAAGGCATGTGGCATATCGAACGCAAAATAAATAAAAAAAACTGTCGATATAACACAATGACAGGAGGGGATGCATAGAGGCAGAGGGATGTACAGAGTGGGTGCAAGACGAGATGGTGGAGATCGATAGAGGGGGAGGAGAATAGGAAAAGAGAGATCAGTGAATTAGAATATGGGCTGAGAAAGGATGAAATGGACAGAAAGAGGAAGAGGAGGTAATGATATGGGAGGAGTGGATGAATTTAGAGGAAGAAGATGAGGAGATTAACAGAGAGATTGGTTGGTTGGTTGATTGTTTTACGGAGACAAAACTGCGAAGGTCATCAGTCCTAACAGAGGAGCAGAGATATTGGAGAGGAGGGATAGACGGGCAGAAGACTGGAACAAATAAATACCCGGGCAACGCCGTTATTATGTGGTGTGTGTGTCGAGGATGAGAGAAGCTCGCATTGTTATTGTTACCAACATGGGGTCAATTTCTCTGAGTATTCCTCACATCTACCTCCAACGATCCAAAGAAAGCAACATGTACAAGATGGACTCTATACTACTCTAACGTACATGTAACAGTTTCTCTCGAATGTGCAATGTTAGTCGAGCTTTCAGTATTATACGTACATCTCTGTGTGAAATTGGTTCAGGCATGTAACAGATTTTACCCACATTCTTTTCAAAATACCCACTTAGACTACTTCGCTTTTCGTTATCCATATTGCCGGCCGCGGTGGCCGAGGGGACTGAGGCGCTTTAGTCACGGTCTGCACGGCCACTACGTTCGGGGGTTCGAATCCCCCCTCGGGCATGGATATTTGTGCCGTCGTAGTTCGTAAGTAGTTCATAAGTAGTTTGTAAATTTAGGGACTGATGACCCCGTAGTTGAGTCCCATAGGCTTTACAAACATTTATTTCATTATACATATTGAAATACCTTCTTACTAAGTATCGTGGAAGATCAATACTTTGCTAAAATGGTCTGTTCAAATTGCTCGACATTTAAGCAGCACTACCATGGCTTGTGGTCTCCATAAAGCTGTATCTCCTTGTATCAGCTCTGCTACATACATAATCTTTTGTCTGTCTTATAAAGAAGCGGGAAATACTTCACAAAAATATCCTAGGAATATACAATAATATAATCCAGCGATCACAGGTCCTAGTAGACCACGCGCTGCTTCCACGAACTACCTGCATTTTCTCCTGTTTTGTGCCCGATTCCTTCAGGTGTTTACAATCCCAAGGGCAGCCAGGCCCTTCTCCAGGTCGTCCAGCCAGCGCTGCCTTGGTCGTCCAGTGAGACGTTTGGTGATTGGTTTCCCTTCTGCCGCGGTGGAGTAGGCGAGCGGTCTAAGGCGCCTCTGCGGAGGGCGCGGTTGCTCGCCATCGGAGGTTCGATTCCTCCCTGGGGCATGTGTGTGTGTGTGTGTGTGTGTGTGTGTGTGTGTTGTCCGTAGGTTAGTTTAGCTTAGTTTGTAAGCTACGGACTGCTGACCACGCAGTTTGGTCCGATAGATTTGCAAACATGTGAATATGTTTCCCTTCTAGTGCCATCTTCGCCTGACTTCCTTCTGGCATACGGGCTACATGGCTCACCCACTGTAGTCTTGCCCTTTATCTTCTGTAAGGTATTTGACTGTCCATCTGAAGCTAGATTTCCTCATTTGTCCTTCTCCTCTGTTCCTTATTATCTAAAATTTATTCCCGTTTCTACCACATTACTTTTCTTTCAAATATTAATAGTTATTCCTTGTCTCGTTTAGGCATGCTCCGTGTTTCTGAACCGTACTTTACCTATGGGCATCACTGAACCTGATTTAGAGCCGCCGACCGCAGTGGCCGAGCGGTCTGCGGCGCGCCAGTCACAGTCTGCACGGCCGCTACGGTCGGGGGTTCGAATCCCCCCTCGGGCATGGATGGTTGTGTCGTCTTTATTATAAGGTAGTTCATAAGTAGTTTGTAAGTTTAGGGACTGATGACCCCGCAGTTAAGTCCCTTAAGCTTGACAAACATTTGAACATTTTGATCTGATTTAGAGCCGAGCGTCTCTTTCAGTGAAAGCATATAATGTTTTGTAAATTCCGGAATAAAAATCTGAAATTGTCTAGGTTGCTAAAGATTCTCATTTCGTGAGCCAGAAGAACGTGAATGTTCCAAAAGTGCAAAACGTATATAAAGTTCTGATTGTATAATATTCCTTGTGTTTCTTAGTCCAGATGACTAGTCAAAGTATCCTACGTCAACACGATCAGCTACCTTCTTATCGCTAAAACCTTTTGTGTGTGTGTGTGTGTGTGTGTGTGTGTGTGTGTGTGTGTGTGTGTCTACGTGTTTAGCAGCAGAAAGCCCTCTGTAGTAAATCAGATAAGCGAATCATCTCTTTTTCTAACACAAGTCTTGAGAAAGTGTGCCTTTTATCTAATCTAAATCTATTTTGGTTTGTTGTTTTGAATAGATATGATCAGCAGTCACTTCACTTGACTCGGTGTAGATAACATCACAAACCTGTGGATCTTGCTGCTTCAGCTGAAAGAGCCCCTTCCTGTTTACACATCTTTATATAGTAGTATTCTATTTACGTGGATTTTACACTATCAGATAACTTTTGAACAATATCAGGTGTTTTAGTAGCTCCAGGGAACAAAACAGTTACATCATTCTTTGATTTATCTTGATGGAATGAAAGCTTGACATTTTCGGCAGTCAGGGTAGTCAACAGCGCCGAGAAAGTTCGCTGCTCATAAGCTATTGCATTTCATGTCTGTTCATAGTGTTTTGCGCAACCTCTTGTTGTACTTTTTCAGTGAACAAACATTTCGTTGGCTTTGATGATTTATTCTGTCAGGACAGTTTGTTGGGACGTTAACTGCACTTACTTAACATATTTAAGTTGTTTACTAAACAAAAGACTGTCGGTTAATATTGCTTCCACCTCAGAAGCAAATTGTTCGAGTTGTTACTGCGATCGTAAAGGAAGTGAAGTTGCTTTTGATTTTCTACCAGAATAAAAGTTTAAAACTGAGCCATAAGATAATTAGATTCATGAAATTTTACTGTATTGTCACTTGGTGTGCTGACATTTACTTCTGCACACGGTTCGGAGTTGTTTGTAATAAGCTGAATATCCTGTAATCTATTTCCGACAATGTTATTGTCATTCTATATAGGTCTTGTGTATGGTCTGTTTGTGATTCCAGAATTAGTGGTTAACGTAAGTTCTTGACTGTAATCGAAAAAGAAATCTAAAAGAAAGCTGAAATTTCGAGTCAACCTAACTTATGCAGATGTAGATAAAAAAGTCAGAGAGTTTAATGAGTAGTGTACGCATTGGTCTCTATCAAAGAGTGATATAAACAACACAGAGAGATTATCTGTGCAACTCCAGTGCTCTGGGTGGCATCACCTAGCAACAGTAACCGCCATAATTTGTAACGTCAGGCAGACCGAACATTTAAGATGGACAGATGCTGGGGAATCACATGTTTTGTGGTACGAATATAATTTCATTTTGATTTGGTTGATACTCAATCATGTCCATCGTATGTGTGAAGTGTTCAGTTGTACCATTTGTAGTGGTAGAACAGTAGGAATGTCGTCGTTTACCTACATGCCAGCATTTTTTTTATTTCTTACAGTCTTTCTACGTATCTGTCATATTTACAAACCATATTTTCTTGGTTTTTAAGGTCATCAGGACAGATAGTCACTCTTACTGATATACATCTTTGTACTGCATTTAGTGCATCTAAGTGTATCGTCAATGCGGGCCAAGTCAAGTTTACAATACAACCCATCGGCTTTGACCTAAGACTCCTATAAACCCAAGCTGAACTATTCGCCATTTTTTCCGCAGTAGTTGCCACGTTCCGGACGAAGCTCACGCGTTATCTCACGTTTCATTCCACTCGCTCATAATCGCGAACTACTCACTGTATGACCCTGCAATATCCATGAATATGTTCGTTAAGAACTACACTACAATTACTACAATTTCTTTTTAATTTCATTTACGGTAATAGTTTATTAAGAGGATATACTGAAAGTGCCGGCCGCGGTGGCCGAGGGGACTGAGGCGCTCCAGTCACGGTCTCACGGCTACTACGGTTGGGGGTTCGAATCCCCCCCCGGGCATGGATATTTGTGCCGTCCTTAGTATTAGCTAGTTCATAAGTAGTTTGTAAGTTTAGGGACTGATGACCCTGTAGTTAAGTCCCATAGACTCTACAAACATATACTGAAAGTTTAAGAACATGCACTTACTGACGACGTTACGGAATTTTCGACATGCGAGAAACTTTTTTTCTATAGTTTTCAAAATAAAAAGCCAAGATCGCACATTAATAATTTATTAAATGACGACCGGTTTCGGTGCACTGTGTCACCATCATCTGATCACATATATGTTATGAGGTGGTCATCTGTCAAAAACATAAAAGACATGCAAGAAGTAACGTAAAAACATAAAAAATAACATACATTTTTATGGGTCTTAACTACGGGGTCATTAGTCCCTAAACTTACTTATTCTACCTTGTTAAAAATGGGTATAAAATAACAAGTGCAACATTGCACTTAGTCACTATATAAACAATATACACATTAAAAACATGACAGCTTACAAAATACTGACAGCTCTGAAGATTCTAGGTTACATTTTTGCGCAAGGTGGCAGTACCATAGCTGGATACTGTTTGTAAACTGGTTTCACAGAAGTCAGTTATTGCATAAAAGCAAATTGTCAAATAATTTAAGTCGAAGATGAAACCCATATTATATGTATGGGTGACATTACAATTACATATTACATTTTTTATATTTGTTCTATATATTAATAATAATACATATGGTATACCTTATATAGGAGTTCAGTTTTTAATTTAAGTTTACAATTCCCTGAAAGGGTATAATAAGATAGATGGTGCAAACCAATACAAGTTGCAGTGCTGATGGCCTACTAGAAAGAACAGAGGGGTATTGAATGGTAGACAACACACTTCCTAAGATGATAATCTTTAAAAAAATATATGTAAATCTTGTATTTAAATGAGCTAAAATTTGTGTCCATCAATAAAATTAGATTGAGGCATCACACATTAAGCATATACATTCATAATAAAGAAAATTGTTCTTATAATAAAGGTTTATCTATTTGGAATTGCCAATGTCTAAGTTATGAAACTTGCAACCTAGACATTTTGTATGCTTATATGCTTATTACACATGTAGTACTAAAGTAACGTAGTTTTTGCACAATTATACTAATATTGATGCGATGATCATTTTTATATATGACAAGTTGACACTTATTGACAGTTCTTTTTACAAGAAATAGAATTACTGTTAGTGTTTGTGCGCCATTATGATTTTTTAACTAATGAATGTAATTATCGACGGCGCGACAATTGTAGCTGGTCTAGACTAAATTGATATTTCATCAAGTAAGTCATTTCTGCTATTAATGGCGTGGAAACAGCTATATTTGAATACAGAACATCAGTATGCCTATAAAACTAGTTTTAGTAGTTGTGTTTGCACTTCAATTATTCTAATGTAAATAGCGAGTACTTTCTTTGGTTTACATATTGGCATCGCTGTATATGCAGAAGTCGTAAAATACAAACGCTTGTATTGTGTAAAAAATCTGATATTATGGATTTAGACCGCTTTTAGTTCGTATAAAGGCATAACATAGCATTAACACGTATTGTTGAGAAAATGCAAGAAAACTGATGCTGTTTGTAAAATTGAGTTTTCGTCTTCTAGTCATTTATACGTTTCACCTAGCACATGTGAAAACTATAACCACTGCGTTAGGAATTGCGGAGAAATAACGTTAGCTGTACTGCTAAAAACGTTATAAGGATATGATTAGACGTTTCGTTGTTAAAATCAACGCCTCATTTCAGTTATAAATGAGTAAACCTACATCTGTCAGCTCCACTTCACATTTCTCTTAATGTCGAAAACGGCTTGTTGTCCCGAGTCACGTGACTTAGATTTTGGTTTCAGTCTAATGACGACATACTCAGTCGAAGTTATCTTTGGTCTATGGTCGTTGGCGTAATTAAAGAAAGGCTGTTGATATTTTGATTCGTTCGTGGTTAAAAGGATTAGACAAATTTGTCATAATTAACCTCCCCCAATCCAGTAAAGAATGAGATACAGCTGTCAGAAGAGTATGTATTTCTGAATAAAGTTGTATCATTCTGTGTATTTTTTTTTTTCGGATGTGGAGGAGTGTTTGATCCTAGCCGCGAGTTTTCACTCTTGTCTGATGATAATGAGAAAGTTTAGTTACATAGTGTTCCTAATAATTAAGTTAATGGTGGACACAAAAGACTGTGTCGCTATTCATTGTAAAATGTGAAAGTGGGATAAACGTATCGAACATTCGTTTACGTCTTTTCTTTCTTGTAATTACTATTTGACGTAAACTTGCAAATTTTTATGCCAATATCTTAGTAATAAGGCAAATGTTTTTTCATGAAAACTTTAGTTAACACGAATATTATTTTTTTCTAAACGGACAAGGGTACATACAAGAACGTGTCAACCATAGAGCACGTACAGTATTACTTTTGCTGCGAGTGAAACGAGCAGCAATAACACTTTCTCTGTAGCTCGTGAAAAATGTTAACGCATGTTCTTCGAATTTGTTACAATACTTCAATATGTTATTCGTGAAAAGAAAATTGTTTCCTTTTATAATAAAAAATGTAATGGATGGCATGTGCTTCATTTAATATCCATATTTGTTAAACTAGCTATTAATTATATATCTATAAACTCGTTCATCGTATTATCTTTGGAATATTAATAATCGATAAAATTATTGATAGACGTGAGATGTTCAAATGTTATTACTTCCATATCTTTGCTTCGTATATGACGTCACTGGTCAAAGTCGACGTGTTGAATCGTCCTCTCTTGACTAATCCCACCAATGCATTTGTGTGTACAGGAAAACATTATGTGTTAAACAATAACTTCAACTGGCATGTGGGCCATGGTTGTATATAACCTGCAATTAATCTAGTCTCTATTTTTCGTACATAATTGCTTTGAAAAGAAAATTCTAACAGAATGATGGGTGCCCATTGTGAGATTAGAATAATTGCTGACCTACTCAAAGTATGTTGTTCTCATCTTACTAGTTCCAGTAAAGGCTCTTTCGTGATAAACATAAACACTAACGCAATATGAGATTAAATATTACGGTGACAACTTTATTTAGAACTGCCGAAAGCTACACAAAAATCGTGACGTAAAAAATTAAATGTCTAAGCCACGTATCAGGAATTTTCCTCAACAGGAAGGAGAATAAAGCCTTCGAATCAAGTTTTAAAGTGTTTATGTACAACTACTACTGTATGCTTTCTCTATAAACACCAACCAATTACATAAATATATTTCTTTGACAAATAAGTAAGTCAGAAATCACTATTGTGGATCTCAGTAAACCCATATAAGTCAAATGTTTAATGACTGCACATAGGCGTTATAGAGACATTTGTCAGTATCTGCAGCGTAATTACGAAAATTGTGCACTTTCATATTAAAGTTACGAGAATAGGGTAACCTGACTTCCTGATCAATCCGGACATGTCCTCAGTTTTAGTTCTTTGACCTGGGTTCGGGCGGATTTTTATATCGTCTTCCTTTTTCGCAAAGTTGAGCGTAATAAAATTATATTATAATTAGTCCCTTTCTATTCCTCTTTTCTATAAAACCGGTACTTCATCTATTGACGCCGTCTTCGTGATACATACGCACGAAGTCAGGGCTACATATGGCAGCAGGAGCGCCGATTTTATCATGGATCGATTCATAAGCGAGAGTAAATACCCTTGGAAAATACGGATTATTTAAAATTTCCGCTCCGTATGTTAATCTCCGGATTCACATTAGCGCGGATTGGCAGTTGGCTTTATGGATTCCATGTCGTGCACGCGTCACTTGAGTGTAAATTGCTGTTCACTGTAGCCTATTGAGTTTCGAAAGCCAATGCCTAAAAGCAACTGTACGTTCTCATGTATTTTTTCGTTGATAGACCATCGTTAATTGTAAAATTAACTCAAGCTGAAATAATCCAGTTAAAAAGCTTACTTTAGACATATAACTGTGGAGGTAAAACCAGCTAAAGGATTCGCGTGAACTTCTGGCAACTTCCTGCAACAGAATCTTGTTCCCTGGCCCAGAATTTAGAACTCACTCAATCTTTGCTTTAGCAGCAGGAAGGCAAAGATACGGTGGCCAACATACGTCGCAGATCACGAGATTTTACACACAATCATTAATATAGAAGCCACTCCGAACTAAACCATTTCATGAAGCTGGCTGTGAGAACATTTATAGCGCAACGGAATTAAATATATTACAATATGCACCTGAATTTGTTCTCAGCACTGGTGAAAAACAACATTAAATAAAAAAGGAAGGGTATTCATAAACTAATATTCATAAGAAGGAATAAAATTTTGCTGACAATAAATTGTTTAATCAGTTCAGACATGAGCAAATGGGGACACAAATTTTGTTAAACAATAAAAATGCATCCCACATTGAAA
Source organism: Locusta migratoria (assembly GCA_026315105.1). Lineage (NCBI taxonomy): Eukaryota > Metazoa > Arthropoda > Insecta > Orthoptera > Acrididae > Locusta > Locusta migratoria. The sequence goes on along the minus strand of CM048744.1, from coordinate 270,334,007 downwards.
ATTAAGCTAAAGTAATCTGAACTGAACATCATCGGGGGAGGGATTTACAATCAACAAGCATTCAGCCACTCAAACGCGTGAAGCAAAGCGAAACTCACCCAACTCAGCGTGCTGATACGAAGCAGAAGCAGGCGCCGCTATCGTAGGCGACATTCAGCGTACCAGTATGTACTAAACAACACAAGAAAAATAAACTTCGTAGGTCGCTCCGGTCTGTCTTTCTTTACTTGAGATGGTACGCGATAATAGCAAGATTAATTTCCATCCAAATCAAACCTTGAGCATGCAGAATTACTGAGACCTACGGCACGTGTCTCCTACATTATATATTCGCACCCCACTGAAGGCGAGGTGCTTAAAGATCGCATTCATTTCAACAAAAACCAACGGAATCATAGATTACGAAGGAAGAATACACAATAGTATGGAACTGGTATGTGGGCAGTAGTGAGAATTCAGGTGTCTAGCTATAAACCCTTGAAGTCGGAGTTCGCAACCACGTGGTTCCGAAAACCAGTAAAAAATACAAAATTCGATTTCCGAAAAATAAAGAAAAATATCTACGGCATGCACCCTTAAAAATGCGTCGGATATCATAAGAAAGCTAATGAAATACATTTAGATGCGATTGCGAAGGTTTTACACGGATGAACGAAGTCCAGTCTTCAAAAATTAGAAAAATGGAATAAATTCAAAGTCGGGGTAAATCAACTAATAAATACGGCATTCAGCCCCTAGAAATACGTAGTATTTCATAAGCAAGCTAATGAACGGGGTTGTACAAAGCTAGAAGAGAATTTACTGGGAGAGTCTGAATGCAAAGTACAAGCTTGGAAACGAAACAACAATTTAAAATAGACGGAGAGGAGATCGCGAGGTACTAATGGAAATCAGAAAGATACCTGCATAATTCCTTGCCTGAAGGGCATAGAAACAGACACAGGGGTAGCTGAAGGCTTTGTTTTAAGAGCACACCACGTGGAGTACATATCACTCGTGGAAGGAGTAAACGGAAGAGAATATTTCACATGCACTATACAGAATAAAAATATTCCCGCACATTAGTTGCATCCCACAAAGCTAGAAAGAAATTAAACCGATTTCGTACACCACCAGATAGTCTCACAAAGGTTATCGTTTCCCAGCCGTTATCAAACCGAAATAGTTACATATTCATTGCGTTTACCTATGCAAAACCACCGTACATGATCGGAGAAACTTATTCCGAAAAATGAACCAATGTTCTGAAATCTTATTTTTAACCAGACAAAGTATCGCTACCATCTCAAGGGAGGACAGAAAATCAGAACGTCTTATCAGGTGGAAGTGCAGACAACGAATGTCCTAATCGGCCCAGCCAGCCCCCGCCACCCCCGGAAATCCACCGGAAATCGGTAAAAACCCGAGGAAAAACCACGGTGGTGGAGAGAGCTTAAACTCGCGCGTCCTATCGAGGCTCGCTACCGGGCATTAGAAGACCAACTTGTAACCAAAGGATGGAGGAACCTCTTTGGTAGCATCAAAACAAGAGGTTGGTAACGACTACCTATCGACACGAAGCCAGAGATACAGAACACGCAGCCAGCAGCCAACGACCAAATTCTCACACATACACTCAGGCTCCCATGCTAGAAGATTCTCATAAATGCACATACTGAATAAAGCTAGTACTCATTCTCACAGGGACAGTTGCGTCACGGAGAAACCGTGCATCTTGCCACATTCATAGACACAATGATAAATTATTAGCACAATAAAATCCCAGCAATATTAACACAGTATTAAAACAATAACATTTAAAACATGAAATGAAATGCTATTCCTCATGCCTCCGGACGAAAGGTGTTCTCGTTGATCAAAAAAGGCCGTCTAGTGAACTTAGATAATTTGCAAAGTTATAAACCTAGGGAAGACGGCAGACAGCCGTCTTTCATCGTTCAAATGTCCTGCCTTCAAGAAGGGAGGAAATGAATTCGAAGCAGAATGTTAAGTAAGTGGAGTACCAAGTTACATTTCAGTGGTTAATTAAGGTAAGAAATCTCAGTAGGTTCTTTTCCTGTCGTAATTTTATTTCATGATTTCGTCATTCAAGTTATTTGTATTCGGAAGGTTAAAGTGCAGTCCCAGCGGAGTAGCTGAGCTCACTGAGGTGGAATGCTCCGATGCGCGAGGCTGTTCCCCATCGGGGATTCGAATCGTCACTTGGGAATGGATGTTTGTGTTGTCTTTAGTATAAGTTAGTTCATAAATAGTTCTTTTATTTTTTTTCTTTTTTTCTTTTTTTTCTTTGTTAAAGTGCAGTTTCTGTGTCGGCGGCTGCTGTTTGACTTGCTGGTAGCGCCGCGATGAATGATGGGAGATTAATTGTCTACGCTTTTAACTTTGTAAGCAATTCATTGTTTTGCACATTATTATTTTTTGCGAGTAATATTGGAGACTGCTGTCAAATCGTGAATTGAAAAAGCGCAACATTCGTGTAACAGTTTGTTAGATATACAAATATCGTTAAGAAGACATATTTTCGGTACGAAACCTTTTTTTCTATTGCTTTGTACTGTAGCTCGTCAAAAACATTAAGGATTTTTCTACAAATGTGACACGACTCTCGGTTATGTTTTTACGCCGGTCACTAAATTAAATAATCTCGTAAAGCAAACTTTTCGTCGCCAACTTTACAAGTAAGTAAGTAAAATTGTTTACAAAACGAAAGAACGTTGCAATTTTATTGGTTGTCTCAACGCGTCGGTATGTATGATTTTGTCTATTAATAATCAACTTATTTACTAAATTTGGACGTATATTTTGGGCAATCTTCCTTTTTCTTACTTATATCAGAGGTACGGCAACACCGGTTACAGATCAGGCCTCCGCGTTGTCCTGTGATGTCACACAGAGTAGATCGAGGCCAACGAGAAAGACAGGTAGCGCGCACGGCATGCCACGTAATGAAGGTAATCCTGAGCCGGCGCGATTGCTAGCTGAGTGGCTGGCTGCTATGAGGCAGTGGGTTGTGCCCCAGTGGCCAGCCAGTCAGCTAGCGATCGCGCCAGCTCAGGATTACCTTCATTACGTGACATGCCGTGCGCGCCGCTACCTGTCTTTCTCGTTGGCCTTTGAGTAGATCGCGGAAGCGCAGCTGACTGGCTGGCCGCTGGGGCATAGCCCACTGTCTCATAGTAGGCAGCAGAGGCGTCTGGTACCTAAAATGACCGTGGGATCACTAGTTTCACTGCATTATGAAATTCAAATCATCTGTTTACAGTAGATATTGACATCGACATATCTGTGAAGGTGAAGAACAAAAGATATTCTGAAAACTACTTTCGGAATCGCGACATGATCGAGAAAAGCGCCCACACATATGTGACAAGTAACACGACAAGTATCATTGCTGGTTCCTGAATTTGATATAAACGCGAAAATAAGCGGAAAATTACTCAGCTCAAAACAATTATGGGATGAGAAAGGATATCATACACAATATATTCATGATAACATATTCTGTTGAGATAAAGATTAGAACTGCAATTTGCCTGTGATACAGGACGATAGTTTGCTGTGTCAACTCTATCTACATGTACATAAATACTGAGCAAGTCACATTGAAGTTCATGGCAGAGTGTTAATCGAACCATTTTTTAAGAAGCTTCTCTACAGTTCCATTGCCTAATAGCTTGCGGAAAAAGGATCAGCTAAATATTTACGTTTTCTATATGATTTCTCTTATTTTATTTTGATGATCATGTCTTCCTATGTAAGTGGGTGCTAACAAAATATGTTCGCATTTTGCAACGAATAACGCCTATGTTTTAATGATTTCCACCCCAGATCGTGCATCATTTTCGTGAGACTCTCTCCCATATGTCGCGATAATAAAAACGAGCTGCCCTTCTCTGTACTTTCTCTAAATCGTCAGTCAGTCCCACTTGGCGAGGATCCAACAATGCGCAACAGTACTCCTAAATGGGACGCACAAGTGTGGTCTAGGCAATTTATTTAGTAGAACTGTTGCATCTTCTAAGCGTTCTGTCAACGAAACGTAGTCTTTGGTTCGCTTTCCCTACAATGTTTTCTATGTGTTCTTTCGAAATTACGTTGTTTGTAATTGTTACTCTTAGGTATTTAGTTTAATTTACGGCCTGTAGTTTTGACTGATTTATCGAGTAAATAAAGTTTAATGGGTTTCTGTTAGTGGTCATGACTTCACCTTTTACATTATTAAGGGCCAGTTGCCATTTTTTGCACCATGCAGATGTCTTATCTAAATTATTTCAGAGTTGCTTTTGATCTTCTGGTGACTTTACTAACTGATACGTGACATCATCATCCGCGACAGTCTGAAGGAGCTACTCAGACTGTCTCCTATATCGTTTATAAAAACAAGGAACAGTAGGGGTCCTCTAACACTTCCCTGGGGAACGACAGATATCATTTCAGTTCCACTCTTTACTTGAGGTTAACATGGCGTTTATTCAGAACTAGGCATGGGGCTATTTTAATAGTGAGTGACATGGTGTGTGATCACTTCGGTCAAGCAATAAAGTAGCAAACCTACGTCATGGGCAGTACGAGGTTATCAAGATATTTAGCCATTCTTCCAATATGCAGTTCTAAACCCATGTGGGAGGTGCTGGTCTGGTGGCAATGCATCTGACAAGTGAATCCCAGAGATGTTCAATCGGTATTACGTTCGGAGAACAAGCTGGCCACTCAATTCGTTCAATACCCTCAGCTTCAAGCTTGTTCACCAGTGCAGCTCTGTGGAGACGAGCGTTATCGTCTACCAGAAGGAACCCATCTCCTATGGCACAAGCGTATAGCACAACAAAACGTCGAATCATTTCGTGTCTTCACCTCTGAGCAGTGAAAGCGCCGTTCATAACGACACGTTCTCTCCAGATGAGCCGGCCGCGGTGGCCGAGGAGACTAAGGCGCTCCAGTCACGGTCTGCACGGTCACTACGGTCGGGGGTTCGAATCCCTCCTCGGACATGGATATTTGTGCCGTCCTAGTTCGTAAGTAGTTCATAAGTAGTTTGTAAGTTTAAGGACTGATGACCCCGTAGTTAAGTCCCATAGACTATACAAACATTTGAACATTTTTTTTTTTCTCCAGATGAGGAAGCAATGACTGTCCGGCTGAACACAAAATCTTGACTCATCTGTGAACAGAACTCGGCGTAATTCGTTACGATTCCAATCCTGATGTTCTTCCGCCGTGTATCTGCGGGATAGACAGTGTCGTGGTTTTAATGGGGCACACACCGCAGACCGTGCATATGGTCCACATTCCTGAAGGCAATATCTGACTGTGTTGATATTGCGCGTCCTGTTGCTGTCTGGAGGGTGCGTTGCAGCTGAGTTGCACTCAGCCTCCTGTCTTGATGGCCGATAACAGGAGATAACGGTCATCCTGTTGTCAAAATCACGTTCGGGTCCTGTAAATTACACTTTGAGACACTCCAATAGCTGCAGCCACCTCCCTCTGCGTCTGTGCCGCTTCCAACTTTCCTATAGCTGACCATCACATAGCTTCAGGTAAGTGAGTTGTTGCATTGCATGACACTACTTGCTCAATACACTATGTGAAAACAACTTTATGTTATTGCCACTATCTCGTCTACTGTAATGGTATTTTTATTTATTTATTTAGTTATTTTCTTACAAATCTTCAATGTGTCATAATGTGAGTATAGCGTTCAGGAAGGCTTTTCGCATGCGCAAGGTGAAGTGTGGCCACTGACTTCATTCTCTTGTGTTCGGGAAAATTCGTGCATCTTCTTCAGAGTCGGAATAGCATAGGAGCTGGTGCCTCCACCAGCGCAGACGTTCATGTTACCAGCGGCGTTTTTCGTCCCCCCTACCGAAGGAGCGGCCTCAGCTTGACTCAGGAGGATCAGAAGAGAATATGAGCATCAGCAGTGATTAGGCAACATTGTGGCACATATGCGTGCCATCTGCACTACTGAAAGTTTCTCATGCGATGAAAAAAAATTTGAAAATGCAGTCAATATAACCTGATACGAGAATGAAACGAAGGTAGGTTTGTGGACGCCTCAAAAAGTCAAATAGTTTATAGGAGTTGTTAAAAATATTGTAAATATTTTTCTATTAAGGTCTTTTCTTGTTTACTAATTTAGGTCCGTAATGATTATTGTTTGTACTTTTTATGTACATATGCGAGATGAATATATGCATTTCAAAGACGACAGGAAAGACCCAATATACACTCCAGGCCATTAAAATTGCTACACCACGAAGATGACGTGCTACAGGCGCGAAATTTAACCGACAAGAAGAAGGTTCTGTGATATGTAAATGATTAGCTTTTCAGAGCATTCACACAAGGCTGGCACCGGTGGCGACACCTACAACACAGAGAGCAGTTGACCGGCGTTGCCCGGTGAAACTCTGTAGCGATGCATCATGTAAGGAGGAGAAATGCGTGCCACCACGTTTCCCATTTTGATAAAGGTCGGATTGTAGCCTATCGCGATTGCGGTCTATCGTGTCGCGACATTCCTGCTCGCGTTGGTCGCGATCCAATGACTGTTAGCAGAATATGGATTCGGTGGGTTCAGATAGCAACAGCAACCCCTCTCCAATTTAACCCCCTTTATGTTTGAATTTCCAAAAATACCAAAATACGTATTTTTTAAATTCTAACCAACAATACAAATATCAATTTTTGCAGCTCTAGCTTCAAAATTGTACCATTAGCAACGTGTTTTCAAAAAGAATTTTTCATCCCATACTTGTTGAATCAATTTTTTGAGTCCCCTATTTACCCGCTTATTGGTTAAATTTCAAAAAATGTCTAAACACATTTGTTTTAAATTCGAACTCTGAATTAAAATCCAAAATTTTCTAGTTCTATCTTCAAAATTGCGTAAATAGCAACGTACTTTCAAAAAAGGTTTCATCGCCTATTTCTCACCTTTACGGATGGAATATCTAAAAAGCGCTTTTTATGACACCTACAGAGTAAGATCAACACCCTCTACAAATTTAAAGTTTCTATCTTCAGTGGTTTGGGCTGGGTGATGATGAGTCACTCAGTCAGTCGGAACATTGTCTTTTATATATAGAGATAATGATGAAAGATGTATGTAAAAGAATTGTTCCTGATGGATGTGAATGAAGGTGACTCAACGTTGTTAATAAAACTACTCATGTTTAAATATCCACAATTTTAGGTAATCTTAATAAACCAAAATAGATAATGCAGTGATTGTTCTGCTGTGAAAGTCGTCATAGTCTTTCTGGTATTATACTGTTATGGCCCTGTAAATGTAGGGAAAAAAATGTTCCACAAAAACTTGATAGATAGATCTATATCAATACACACAATTTGTTTATCTCAATTACTTCGTACTGTATTTTAGTGCTGTAATTTAATCTGATAATGCATACTGCTTATGAGAGTCTGTTCATTCTTTGTTTATGAACTGACTGCCAACAAATTTCCACGAGTAGCTGCTTGCAGTCGTATTAATTTATTCTGCTCACTTATGTGCAAAGCGAGACCACCACTATCAAGATTTACAGAAATAATTAGGATGTGATAAATCATAAAAAATTAAGATGTAGAAGAAAACATGTCCCTACCGTAAGGAATGGCACAAACTGAGAGAAACTGATTTTTCGGGAACGAATCCTTTTTATGATCTTTGTATCTTTTATAATCATTTCAGAACCCACGTTATGACCTAGATGGGCCTCTTTGGCTGCAATGACTGAACTGTTGGTGACGCTATCTTTGATGTAATGCTGCTCCCGCAGTGCCGTATTCAGTTAAACTCTTCTTGACGCACCCGCCTCTCAATGTATCGTTCTCTCTGGTACTACCGCTGCGGCATCTGCAACCATGCAATGTTGCAAGTTTCTCTCGCTTCAGGGGTGCCTAGTAATTCGTTGCTTAGCGATGATTGGATATTAATTACACTTTGCAAATTAGCAGTGAAGTTGATAAATACGATTTCAAGAAATTTAGTATCAGTCATTAACAGTTTCTTCTGTAATTTGTTTCTCAAATTGCGTTATTTCATGTTTATATCAGACTTCCTTTTTATTAGTTTTGTGATCTGCAAAATCATTTTTAGTTCATTTAGTAGATAATAATATCGAATGGTAAATTCTCTTAGAAACTATTTTGTTCTAAAAATTCTCTGAACGCAAATTGTGCTCCAGACGCTCCAACTTTACGTTCATCGCATGCAACATACGTCTCGGGTGCCTTACGTCGTAGACTATCGCGCAAATTCAGGTGGTAATGTATATACCCTAGAAAATCCCGTTTGTTTGTATTAATGAAACATACGATACCATAGTTGGTCATGGTATTGTAACCTACTTTCACATATTTATATTATATAAGCATTATATGGCGCTTATGGCTAGTCACTTTGATTCCATCACTTTCATTACTTGGGTCTTTTAATAAACTAAACTAAATTAATTGATTGTTGAAAGTCGTAAGGTTAATGCTGGACAATAGTGTGCTTGTTAATGAAATTAATAACTAACAATATCTGAGATCCTCCGTAATGTATTGAACATAATGTAATATTTTGTTGACCGTAAAATTAAATAATAACTATAACTTAACAATTTTAAATAATGTAAACATATATTAATACTGCTACTTACGATCTTTTATGTCGTTTTGTTTTGAGATGAAAAAATTATTATTACATTTGTCATGATTTTGTGTATCTTTACGTAAAGCAAGATTAATTTATGTTTCATGAACAATTTATTTAACATAAAACATTGTAAATTCCGTGTTCTAGAATGTTCTAGAAAAACTATAATAGATATTAATACGCGCGAATTGGCGCGAACTCAGTTAGTTGTTCAGTTATGAAGTTAGTATCACTTAGTCAGTCAGTTGTAAAGTTAGTACCACTTTGTCAGTCAGAATGGAAGGCAATCTTCGATCAGTATTGAGTTAGTTGTGAACCAGTCTTACTTTTGTCATTATGTAACAAGCAGTCACCGGGAATGGAAAAATAAATGTATTTTAAATGAAAAGTGTCATATGTGTAGTTTCCTGGACGCATAAGAATTCGTCGTCCTAATGTTGGCATATTTATTTAAAGGCAGGCGAGCAATTAAAACAACATCTACCAATGAACAACCGACAGATAAAGGCGAAGTATTAATAATGTGGCCTTAGTGTGAGTAGTGCATAAATAGCACCACAAGTTACACTGGGTGGAATTATCAAACGGGTCTGTAAGGGGACTGGCAGGATCGTTTCGATTTGCTTTAAAGGTTGCTCCATTAATCTGTACATATTGTGCCGTGCCGGGGATTTTTTGCCGGCATAGTTACGAAGTGTTCTTTCTGGAGTTGTATATCTCTGGTCGGATTCGGATCGAGAGAGAATTCTACCTTATCGCCAGAGGGAGCCAAGAGCGGCGTGGTGTTTGGACGGGACTGAGAGAGGTGGTTGGCGTCACTAGGTGTGTGTGTGGCTGCGCAGAGAGTTCTGGAGGGCTCGGCTAACGATGTGCTGAGAGTTGTTATCTGCAGGGAAGTACCTGCCGGTGGAACGTGTCTGCCTGGGGCATACATGGCTTGCAGGCTCTAGCCAGCGCTCAGCAAACACTCAGTGTCATGTACAAAACTATGGCTGGAGAAGGTAGCATTTGCAATCCGTTACTCATTTTGTAACTGATCGTCACGGACGTTTCGACGGGTTCGAGGTCTATGGTAGTGCCTATTCTACTGTCCACGCACAGCGGGTACAGAAATAATTTGAATCTGCTATGTGACGTTTTATTATGTTTGTTTTTATCTGGTGTTTCCATTGTAATCTACCCATTAGTGTGTTTAACATTATGTATGCCACTTGCTTGTGTTAATGGATTCGGTGTGTCAGGTGTTCTGTCCAAGCGTTGTTTTTCGAGCACTGTCAAAAAAATCGCACTGACGTGTGTTACGGCCCACTTTAGATTTGTAGTTTTATAAGTTTTTGCAAACATTTTGGACCAAAATAATAATCTAAACAATACAAAATTAATAAATAAGAGTGTCTCAAACCCTTTTACGAAAAAAAAAAAATCCTACGTAGGGGCGGGTTTCGAACCACTGACCTCCAGCGTCACAAGCCAATGCATTGGCAACGCTTGTAAGTTGCGTTCTTTAATACTAATGATGCCCGTTGTTAACTGATGCTAATATGGCATTTGAAGACACTAGATTATCATTTATCGTACGAAGAACGACGTGTTTTTGTCAATTCTTCAGTGCGCCATTGCTTTTAAATGACAGCGTGTAAGTTAAAATAAGAAAATCATCAAATTCGCAACGCCAGATGGCGTATGCCAAAGAGAGTTCTGGCCGAGGAATATCACGTGACATATGCGATCGGCTTGTTTTCGTTAATTCAATGGAGGGTGTCAAAACTCTGTTATTTTTACAAATATCTCTCAAACGATACGAGACATGAAAAAAACATACGGGAACAAAACTGTAGAGAATCTTCTCCTCTACAAATTCGGTTATTCAATTTTAGCGTCAGATGAACGGCTTATTTGCAATTAAAATGACATTACAAACGTCTTTCTTTGGTATTACTAACGTATTTCTTGTCCGAAATATTTGAAAAAGCGAGTTTCTGGTCTCTGGTAGCCAACAATAATGTCTGTAAAATTTCGAGCCGATCGGTTGAGCGGTTCGACCTAAAAAGTTGGAACACGTTACAGCCAGACAGACATCATCAAATCGCCGTTACTTTTGCAAATATCTCTGCAACGATGCAAGATATGAAAAAAAAAATATGAGAGCGAAGTTGTAGAGAATTTTTCCCTCTACAAATCAGGTTATTCAATTTTCGTGTCAGATGAACGGTTCGTTTGCAATTACAATTATGTTACAAACGGCTTTTTTTGTTATTACTACCGTATTTTTTGTCCGAAAATTTGAAAACGGGAGGTTCCGGTCTCCGTCGGCCTACAATTATGTCTGTAAAATTTGGTGTTGATCGGTTGAGCGATGTTTCTTAAAAACGGGGAACACGTTACGGACAAACAGACAGACAGACAGACATCCCAAATCGCCGTTATTTTTGGAAATATCTCTGAAACGGTACGACATATGAAAAAAAAATCATAAGAGAGCAAAGTTGTAGAGAATTTTCTCTTCTACAAATTCGATTATTCAATTTTCATGTCAGCTGAATGGTTAAGCCGTTATTTTTATTTAAATTTCGAGCTGTTAAAAGACGATCGCAAAGGCCCACTTTTAGGGGGGGGGGGGTGTAATTGGTTCACTGTTGAAAGAGGAATACGACAGAAGGCTGTTCAATTGCGTCTCCCTTGGTGTTCTACTGGGAGCCATGCTCTTGAGTAAATTGTTCACAGTGTCATTTGTATAACTGACTGATTTCAATATCTCTGTTACTTTCTGCAAGCGATGGAATACTTGTTATTCATGAAACGATGTCCATGCCTATAAGTTTACGTATTTTAACGGATGTTTTGGACTGTTTGGTTACTGACAAGTTTTTGACAGTTAGTTGTTGTAAAGAAATTAATCTATATCAATTTTAAAATAATTGTTGTAATAAATTGCTTATATTTAATGGTAATTTAATTAAGACTCAGTACCCTACCACATATTAAAAAACGAAGACATCCTGTTACGCCTGTCTGTCATCGATAGTTCCAAAAAATACTGAATGCACAGTCATAGACGGTGTTATTCATGAGGAGGTTTAGATGTATTGTTTATTAATATGCGTGGCAGTCGGAGAGAGTGGTGAGCAACAATGCGCGAAATCAATAAATACTTCTAGGAATAGCCATATAATCTGAGACTTATAAACTTTAACGTACATCTGAAAAAAGCCAGGGAGAAGCCCCTAAGCTGAAGAAGCGAATCCTGTCCAGCCATATTGCTGAGTCTTGGGAATGTGTTCATACTGCGTTGCTGCTTCCAGATATCACTTAAAACAGGAATAAAATGTTAAGCTGTCTCTGATGCACATCATACTCGCTGAGTGAAAACAGGCGTTAAAAATTAGTTTCCAAATGTCACATGATAAGTATAGATCCACGAAAGAATATTTATTTGAAAGTGCATTCTCAAAACTTAAGCCGCGGTGGAGTAGCCGAGCGGTCTAAAGCGTCTCGCTGCGGAGCGCGCTGTTGCACGCCGTGGAGGTTCGAGTCCTCCCTGGGGCATGGGTGTGTGTGTGTTGTCCTTAGGTTAGTTTACCTAGGTTTAAGTAGTTTGTAAGCTACGGACTGATGACCACGCAGTTTGATCCGATAGATTTACAAACATTTGAACATCAAAACTTAACTCCCAGTTCAACGCAATTACGCCAACTAAGTAGGGTTAACATTAGACTATCAAGGAAAAAAAGTCGTCGTATACCCCCTAAGATGGCGGACAGGCTTCAAATGACTGTGTTCGGCATAGATACAGCATCTCTCCTTCAATTTATCCTTCCTGATGTGAAAATGGCTTATTGTGTCATATATGACGCTTGCGCTATTTCGTCATTCAGACGTGAATAACGATCCGTATTCTATGGAACGTGACATTCGTTTCTCTTTAGGCCATGGTAGCAATTATTCTCGAAGGGAAACAGAAACGCTTTTCATCAGACAACGTCGATTACTTAACGGCCTTATTCTAATAGATATCCAGCTTTTATAAATATTTAGCAGTTGAGAATCATTGCCGCGTTTGCTGGTATAGTATACCGGGTCTTTTAGAATCAAGTACAGTATTTTTGTGGGAGAATATGTTGGATGTAGCCAATGATTTTGGGTATACGAACATGCTGTCTAACACTCACAGCTAGTGCGCTGTACATTGTAATTACTGCATTAAATATTCTAATCGTGCGCCGTTCATTTGATAAGATACCTCTTACTGTCGAACCACTGAACGCTGGACAGAGAGTAATGTTTAATCTGCTTGCTCTTAGACTTATCTTGTAACAATTCCAGCTATATTTCTGCCACAGTATTTACAGCAGTTGACAGAAGATGCTTCAAGTGGTCTAAAAGATGAAAATTAATTGGTGTGATCTGGTGCTCTTGCAGACCGATGAATAGTCCATTACGTCCAATCCAGGGTCCCGGGTATTGTCTGTACAACAATCTTCTCACTCTATTTGTGAAACTGGAAAGAGCCCCATCTTGCTGGAACCGCATTCGTATTCTGCTTTGAAACGGCACTCCTTCGAGAATACCGGGATGTAGGTGTTCGACAAATACTCGCTAACACGACCATTTAGACTGTGAGGAACAATGTGTGGCCCCACTACTTTTTGAGAATTGTGGAAGCCGAGGCATTAACTGAAAATCGATCCACAAAATAGTGGTCAGCCGTGTTTCGAAGGTACAGTGCCAATGAAATCAGTCATCCAAAGTTACGGATACGTACCTCTGGTTGCCTCTACACCAGGCGGACCTTTGACCGACTACCGTCAAAATTATGCGTCTCTTATCCCATATTCTCATGACTATATTCAAACTACCATCCCACAAAAATTCTCTGCGCGGTAGTAGCCGAACCGTCTGGAGCGCCACGTTACGGATCGCGAGGGCTCCCGCGTCGGAAGTTAGACTCCTCCCATTGGCATGGATGTGTGTGACGTCCTTAGGTTAGTTTAACTTAGTTTAAGTAGTTTGTAAGTCTAGGGACTTATAACCAAAGAATTACGAACATTTGAACAAAAATTCTGTACTAAATTATGAAACACGCGGTATTTTAAAATGAAAGATTTAGAACTCCGTGGATGTAAACTATATATTTTTACAGACTTATATAAGCAAATATTTGTTCGTATTCATCTTTATGTATAACTGATACTTTAAAAATCACTAACTACAATGTCTGGCTGTCTGTAGTGACCTTTCTATAATGCGTGTCTTACGCAACAACGAAAGTTTTTGGCCCACTTTAGGTTACGGTCTGTCTTTTGACAATTCAAAATTTAAATGAAAATAACGGCTAAACTATTCATCAGACACAAAAATTGAAAAACCGAATTTGTAAAGGAGAAAATTCTTTACAACTTTGCTCTCTTATGTTTTTTTTTTTTTTCTTATCTCGTATCGTTTCAGAGATATTTGCAAAAATAACGGCGATTTTGGGATGTCTGTCTCTCTGTCTGTCTCTTTGTCCGTAACGTGATCCCTGTTTTTAAGACGAACCGTTCAACCGATCAGCACCAAATTTTAAACACACAATTCTAGGCCGCCAGAGACCAGAACCTCCTTTTTTTAAATTTTTCGGACAAAAAAATACAGTAGTTATATCAAAAAAAGCCGTTTGTAATATAATTGTAGCTGCCAACGAACCGTTCATCTGACACAAAAATTGAATAACCTGATTGGTAGAGGGGAAAATTCTGTACAGCTTCGCTCTATTACGGTTTTTTTTTTTCATATCTTGCATCGTTGCAGAGATATTTGCAAATATAACGGCGATTTGACGATGTCTGTCTGGCTGTAACGTGTTCCAACTTTTTAGGTCGAACCGTTCAACCGATCGGTACCAAATTTTACAGACATCTACATCTACATCTACATCTACATACATACTCCGCAATTCACCGTAAGGTGCGTGGCGGAGGGTACGCTGTACCACTACTAGGCATTTCCTTTCCTATTCCACTCCCAAATTGAACGAGGAAAAAAAAGAATGCCTATATGCCTCCGTACGAGCCCTGATTTCTCTTATCTTGTCTTTGTGATCTTTACGCGAAATGTAAGTAGGCGGCAGCAAGATCGTACTACTCAGCTTCAAATTCCGGCCCTCTAAATTTACTCAACAGAAATTCACGAAAAGAACGTCGTCTTTCTTCCAGCAATCCCCAATTGAGTTGCCGGAGCATTTCCGTGACACTCGCGCATTTGTCGAACCTACCGGTAACAAATCTAGCTGCTCGCCTCTGAACCGCCTCTATGTCTTCCTTCAAACCGATCTGCTGCGGGTCCCAAATACTTGAGCAATACTCAAGACGTGGTCGTACAAGCGTTTTATACGCGGTCTCCTTTACAGGTGAAGTACATCTTCCTAAAATTCTCCCAATAAACCGAAGTCTTCTGTCCGCCTTACTCACAATTGTCCTTACATGCTCGTTCCATTTCATATCGCTCTGCAATGTTACGCCTAGATATTTGAACGACGCGACCGCATCAAGAAGCTCACTACTGATGCTGTATTCGAACATTATAGGATTGTTTTTTCTACTCATGCGCATCACCTTACATTTTTCTACATTGAGAGCTAGCTGCCATTCTCCGCACCAACTAGAAATTTTGTCTAAGTCAACCTGTATGCTATTACAGTCAGTTACAGACGACACCCTCCCATACACCACAGCATCATCAGCAAACAGCCGCAAATTACAACTTACTCTGTCCATCAGATCATTTATATAGATAGAATAATAGCGGTCCTATCACACTCCCCTGGGGCACGCCTGACGATACACTCGTCTCTGATGAACACTCGCCGTCGAGAACAACGTACTGCGTTCTATTACTTAGGAAGTCTTCCAGCCAGTCACAAATCTGTGAACCTATTCCATAAGCTCGTATCTTCGTTAGCAGTCTGCAGTGTGGCACCGTGTCGAACGCCTTTTTGAAGTCGAGAAAAACACAATCCGCCTGTTGCCCTTCGTCCATGACTCGCAAGATGTCATGTGAGAAAAGGGCAAGCTGAGTTTCACATGAACGATGTTTCCTAAACCCGTGCTGATTCATGAAAAGAAGCTTTTCCGTTTCAAGGAAATTTACTATGTTCGAACTGAGAATATGCTCCAAACTTCTACATGAAACCGATGTCAACGATATTGGCCTGTAATTGTATGGGTCAGTTCTCTTTCCTTTTTTATACACGGGAGTCACCTGCGCTTTTTTCCAATCACTAGGAACTTTGCGCTGAATTAAAGACTCGCTATAAATGCAAGCTAAGTAGGGGGCCAATGCCGCAGAATAGTCTTTGTAAAACCGAACTGGTATTCCATCCGGACCAGCAGACTTTTTCGTATTTAGCTCTCTCAGCTGCTTCTCTACACCGGAAATACCTATTGCTATGTCCCCCATTTCGGAATTAGTACGTTGATCAAATGATGGTATATTTGTGCGGTCCTCCTGCGTGAAAGATTTCTTAAAGGTTAAATTTATAACTTCAGCTTTCCGTTTGCTTTCTTCTATTACTGCCCCGGAATGATCAACTAGTGACTGGACAGTGGGCTTTGACCCGCTTATCGATTTTACATAGGACCAGAATTTTTTCGGGTTCTCGGAAAGATCTTTTGCTAAGGTATGGCTGTGATAATTATTGTATGCTTCACGCATCGATCTTTTTATAGACGCACGAATCTCTACTAACTTTTGCCTGTCATCATTTGCGTGTTCTTTTTTGAATCGAGAGTGCAACAGCCTTTGCTTTCTCAGCAGCTTTCTAACATTATTATTATACCACGGTGGATCTTTTCCTTCCTTAATCGTCTTTACTGGCACATATTTCTCTAACCCTTCATTGACAATGCATTTAAATTTAGTCCACAAGTCCTCTACATCCATAGTCCCAGAATTAAACGATGCCCATTCATTTTCTAAGTGCGATCGTAACATTTGCTTGTCGGCTTTTCCCAACAAAAACACGCTCCTAGCCTTCTTGACTGGTTTATGAACTTTGGTCACCATCGACGCTATGATGATATCATGATCACTAATTCCTGTCTCTACACAGACATCGTTAATAAGGTCAGGCCTGTTTGTGGCTATAAGGTCTAGAATATTTCCATTGCGCGTGGGTTGCCGGTTTAACTTCTCAAGACAGTTTTCGGAGAATGTGTCCAAAAGTAGCTCGCAAGACTGCTTGTCTGTACCGCCTGAAATGTAACTAGCGAGGTCCCAATCTATACTCGTAAGGTTGAAGTCACCTCCGACTAATATTGCATTTCCCGGATACCTATGCACTACCTGGTGTAGACTTTCCTTGAATGATTCTAAAACTGCTACAGCAGCACTGGGGAGCCGGTAAAAACAACCAACTATTAACTTTACTTCTTTTAGACCTGTTATGCGTGCCCAGATAACTTCACAATTACTTTCAACCTCGATCTCAGTAGAAACAATATCTTTGTCCACAGCGATGAACACTCCTCCTCCGGTTGTATCAGATCTATCTTTCCGATATACATTCCACGCTTCGCTAAATATTTCTGAACTTTCCACATCATCATTTAGCCAGCTTTCGGTGCCTAAAACTATCTGAGCGCAATAACTTCCATGCAGCGCTGCATATTCGGGAACTTTGTTTCTAATACTCTGTAAGTTCGCAGCTAATATTTTTATGTTCGGATTTTTGTTCCGAACGTGGCCTGAATTCGCTGTTTGAATGCTGACAGGCGAGTGCTCATCAGAGTTAGCGCCTAGCCTAAAAAACCCCCATGTGCACTCCACAAGTACTCTGCTACCCGAGTAGCCGCTTCCTTAGTGTAGTGCACCCCTGATCTATCTAGGGGCACCCTACAATTCCCCACCCGATAACGCAGATCCAGAAATCTGCAGCCATGACTGTCACAGAGTCGGCGAAGCCTCTCGTTCAGACCCTCCACTCGGCTCCAAACCAAAGGACCCCGATCAACCCTGGGAACAATGCTGCAAATCGACAGCTCTGCTTGCACCCCGCGTGCGAAGGCAGCAGCCTTCACCAATTCCGCCAGCCGCTCGTAGGACCTGAGGATGTCCTCAGAACCCAAGCGACAAGCGTCATTGGTGCCGACGTGAGCTACGACTTGCAGTCGACTGCACCCCGCACCCTCGATAGCCGCCGGCAAGGCCGCCTCCACATCTCGGATGAGGCCCCCCGGCAAACACACCGAGTGCACGTTGGAATTCCTTCCAGATCTGGACGCTATCTGCCTAAGGGGCTCCATCACGCGCCTGACATTGGAGCTCCCAATAACTAATAATCCCCTCCCCCCGTGCTCCTGCTCGGACCCTGCTGAAGGAGTGGCCACACTTTCACTCACAGGACGAACGGGCGCGGACGGACGTCCAGCCTCCACATTGGCCTTCCGCCTCGAGCGACGCGAACGCCGTACAACCCGCCACTCCCCTTGCGGAGAAGGCGGCTCGACGACGTCCGGTACACCTGAAGGTGCCTCGGTAGCAGGGACAGAGAGCGAAGAGTGAGACACCTGAGGTGTCCCACTCGACGCACCAGACTCCCCACCATCGCTGCACCCCGAGACAGCAGCCTGAAGACGGCTGACCGTAGCCAACAGCACGCTCAGCTGTTCGCGAACCGCGGCCAACTCCTCCTGCGTCCGCACACAGCAGGCACACATCCTATCCATCCTATCGATACAATTAACAGCAATTAACAACTTTAAAGGAGCCTAGTATTCTAATGAAGGCGGCTGGCTGCTGACTTAACTGTGGTCAGTGGTAACTACACTGTCGAATCAACAAAACTGAGTCCGGCAGCTTAGCGCTGTTAACGCTGCGGCACTCGTGGCAGCTGGCACTGGACTGACTGATAACGAGCTTAGTAACGGTCTCTGACTTGTTTTGAAATACACCGGTCAAAGACGAAGACTAAACACAACGGTATTTATCAAATACGATAGAATAAACTATTAAAACAGTAGTACAAACGAAATCTGCAAGTACGCGGGAATAAACCTCTTAAAACAGTACTACCGAAAATGAACTAGACTGGCAAATTAAATTTGACACAAATTAAATTCAGATACTTAGCGCTGTAACGATGTGGCACTGGTGACAGCTGGCACTGGACTGCCATAATTGTTGGCTACCAGAGACGAGAACCTCGCTCTTTGAAATATTTCGGACAAGAAATACGTTAGTAATACCAAAAAAAGCCGTTTGTAATGTAATTTTAATTGCAAATAAACCGTTCATCTGACGCGAAAATTGAATAAACGAATTTGTAGAGGAGACAATTCTCTACAACTTTTTCTTATAGTTGATTATATAGGTAATCTGTCTTATGCTGACTGCAATTAAGAGGTTTATTTTTACACCAGACGCGTTTCGCTTTTTTATTTTAAAAGCATCTTCTGTGGTGGTGTTGATGTCTCTTCTCCACATGTAACTACTGCTTCTCCGTCTTGTTGGCTGGAGTTCGTTTTTTCCTGGCGAGTGTTTCAGGGCTGTGTACAGCACTTTTCGTGTGTTTTTGTTTTGTTTTTTCCTTTTTCATCTCCGCACATCACAGCACTTCACTTTTAAATGTATACTGATTACATATCGCCTGTTACATGTGGAATGCCTGTCTGTTCATTTGGCATTTCACTACAGTGTGGCTGGTGCGTCTGGTGTAAAAAAAACCTCTTAATTGCAGTCAGCATAAGACAGATTACCTCTATAATCAATTTTAACAGCTGCTGCGGAATATGGCCACACAACGAAACATTGTATGGAAAAGACTCTACAACTTTGTTCCCTTGTTTTTGTTTTTTTTTTTTTATCTCGTATCGTTTGAGAGATATTTACAAAAATATCGGAGTTTTGCCACCCTCCATTGAATTAAGATGTCACGTGACATTCGTCGCCCAGACTCTCTCTGGCGTACACCGTCTTGCGTTGCGTATTTGATTATTTTCTTATTGTAACTTACACGTTGTAATTTCAAAGCAATGGTGCACTGAATAATTAACAAAAACACGACATTCTTCGTACGATAAATGATAATCTGGTGTCTAAAAATGCCATATTAGCATCAGTTAACAACGTCCATCAATAGTATGAGTGTAAGAACGCTTTGGATTGTGATGCTGAAGGTCAGTGGTTCGGATCCCGCAACTTTCCCTAAAAGGGTTTCAGATACTCTCTTTAATTATTTTTTTTATTATTTACATTATAATTTGGTTCAAAATGTTTGCAAAAACTTATAAAACTACAAATCTAAAGTGGGCCGTAAAACACGTCAGTGCGATTTTTTTCTAAACGCTTTCTTTACAAATAGATTCCTTCTTAACATTTACAAGTAAAACATGTTGCCATCAAACATTTATTTATTTATCATTACTTCTATTTTTTACGTTGAGCTGCAAATTTAAAAGAATTGGCCGAATAACTGGCCACTTAAAAAAGCGCAGCCCATGTCGTCATGCTGTACGATATGTATCAGGCAACACTAAAACTCTGATACAGAAGAGGAAATATAAATTGAGTATTCCATGTTAATTATGGATGAGTGTAGGGTAATGTGTAAAGAAAAAAGTACAACGAACATGTTTATGAAAAAAAGTCATCTTGTGTACACATATCCCAATCTCACTAAGTAAGTGAGATCTCTCTGACAAAATTGTTTAATATTGCTGTAGCCAGTCAAGAGAACTTCGTTCATATGTAAATCTCGTTTCTCATGCTGACTTAAAGATCACGTTTGCTCATTGATTAAATTGTTCAAGCACTGGAACTATACCAGAGGCAAACTTTATAAGTTTCGAAAACAATAAGCAGTGATAAGATTCAAATAGTTTTCCTTCTCTGGTTTCCTTTCAATGAGGCACATGCTCGCAGATCAGTAATCTCCAACTGTACTTCAACTGGCACATCATCAAGGTTACGACCAAACTGATTTTGAAACATAAAAAATGGCCCTCCCAGATCCTTTAAGATAAAAAAAATTTTTAAAATACTTCTCAACTCATCAATCAGGTTTGCAACATTATGGTTGTCATCGTCGGGGAATGTCGCACAAAATGTTTTGAAACTGTAAGATTAAGTAATTTTGTCGTTCCACTTGTCCTTTAAATGATCAAGGCATTGAAAAAAGTTTGACAGCCACAATTGCAAAATCACATAAACTGTATCTTCTTCACCAGTTTAGGCGAATTATGCCGCCATTCTCAAAAGATACGATAAAACCTATCTCTTAAAAAAATCGTTTACAAATCAATGATCAATCTGGATGACGATTCACTGATTGACAGTGACTTGTACGGCAAGTTACTGTGTCGGTCATCAGACTGTGTGTCTCTCCACCTTTTCTCCTAAGGTTTTATCATTGCTCTGTAAACGAAAAATTTGGTGAAGTGTGTGGAAAGTTTCTTGTCTTTTTGATAATTGTGGCGGTATAGTTCATCGAAACCAGTTAAGAAAATACAATTGATGTGATTTTTAGATTGTGGCTCTTTGTATATGTGAGGCTGCTGTAGCAGTAAAACTGTTTCCGATCGCACTCCTTACGAAAATATATCGGGGACTTACGAAAGATTTCTCCGAAATGGAACCCACACAGGCCGCAGTGGGAACGAGGGTTCTCGTGGTTGGTGGCCACGACGATGTTCTGAAAGTTCAAAGTGGGTCTGCGATAATTCTGTTACAGAAGTTGCAGCGTCACGTTTAACGTCTGCAAGTACTCCCATAAGGCCACTTAACGCCTAGTGCTCCTTACGTGTTATTCTGTCGATCACGTTCAAGTACCGGCGGCGGACCGATGAAGGCCAACGAGAAAGCCAGGTCGTGGCGCATCTGTCACGACACGTCATCAGAGAAGGCTTGACACCAGTCTTGTGTAGTTCGCGAACGAACTAGTTCGGAAGAGCGCGAACTACGCGAACTAGTTCGCAGATACCACGCCTCTTAGTTCGTCAGCTCCTTTTCCGAACACTGACGGGGAACAGCGAGAGGACGCGAGAGCGTGCACAATCGCGTGATTCCCTTCTGCCAGTTACCTTCATTTCGAGTTAAGATGCAGCTCAGCTGTAGTTTCATAGTTCACTGCCACAATAAATCTATTTTCAAAATAAAGTACTACGAGTACTCTGTATGTAAAGTAGTTGAATACCATTGTATCACCCATTCGTGTAAATAACTGATTTATTTGCATAAGTATTTGATGTCAAATTGCCCAAAAATACGGGTAGTAGCACACGCTTTGACAACACTGATTCATTATATAAAAAAGCTGTCATAAAAAAGAGCTATTTTCGTAGCGGTAGCAAAAGCCAAAAAGAGCGGACGAACTAGGAGCAGCGGACGAACTAGGAGCAGCGGACGAACTAGGAGTAGCGGACGATTATGGCAAACGTATCTCGCTTCATAGTTCGTTAGATTCTTTTCCGAAGACCGACGGGCAATAGCGAGAGGGCACGTAGCAGAATTAAAAATCACGCGTTTGCCTTCTGCTGAAGAGAGCCATTTCAAGGTGAGCATCTGCCTGCTAGATGACTTAGTTCAGTGCTAGAAAATTTCTGTTTTGATGTGTTCTGCACTCTGCAAAATCTGTCTAATAAATTCCATAATGCCAAGATATAGAGATAACCCTAAACTTAAACGCGAGAAATTATCCACAAACTTTTTTTTTTTTTTTTTTTTTTTTTTGGTTTGCGTGATTTCGTTAGCGGCTCAAGCAGCAAGCGCATGAAGCAGCTAGGTGGGGGAACTTCTGCCTCCACCTGCATGCGCAGATCAAGCTGCTCAGCCGTCACTGGGAGCGGACGAACTAAAATAACAAACTAGTTCGTGGCAGAGCCGCGAACTAAAGCGAGTGCTCCCGATCGCACAGTGCGATCGCCAGCTGCTTGGCTGGGCGCTGGAGCTCGTCAAAGGAATGATAATCTGTTCCCTGGTAAGTAAGTTCCTTCTGCAACCACTTTTCGCAGTATCGTCCAACTTTTTGCTGAAACTGGAAGTGTTAAATCTAGAGAAAGAGTCCGATGTCTGTTTTTTTCGAGATATTACCAACAATTTTTAACTCATATGTATTTTTGCCAATTATAGCGCATATCTTTCAGGAAACGAAAAAGTGTTTAGTAAAATAGTTAGTTACATATTCTTTCCCGGAGAATCCAGGGGTTCCTGTTTAGAATTTAAAGTCACTCCCCTACCGCTCGCGGGGGTGATGTAGGGGGACGAGCTTCATGTTAACGGTCGCCCCTTTTGGAGGTGAAAACATTTTTTTAAAATCCGATATTATTTTTCCAAATATTCCCTCTATAAACTGAATGAAATATGCTAGTATTATGATTCAGCTACACTGAAATGAAAATTACAAGGAACCGTCTTTCATAGTCATACGTTTACAGCGTTCGTATCAGCACAAAAGTGCAGTAATTGGTACTCCATTTAATTTTAATCCAATTTCACTGAAAAAGGGAGCAACGCCAATTAGTTAATTATTCCGCTGTTAAACCTCATTAAACGTAGCCTTTGTGTGCCAATTTTATTTAAAAACACGCACGGATTCTTCTCTCACTATATTTGCTGCAACAGACCTCAGCATCATAATTTTCAGGAAAAAAGTGAAATCAGTTGACAATGACTTAGTGTTAAGTGTCGCAGCCATATATATTATCGGAATAAATAATTCTAAACACAATTATCATGTTATGAGAACATATGAAAATGTCGCAATATCTCCACAGTTATAAATTAATGTCGCTCGTCTTCCTATCTGTGTACAAAAGAAAACGCCACAAAAGTGCAGTAGAAGGAAGGAAGAAAGCGGTCTTGGAGCTCACGTTTGGATTTTTGGGTAAGGGTGGCCGAGGGGACTGAGGCGCTCCAGTGCACGGCCACTACGGTAGGGGGTTCGAATCCCCCCTCGGGCATGGATATTTGTGCAGTCCTTAGTTGCAAGTAGTTCATAAGTAGTTTGTACGTTTAGGGACTGATGACCCCGTAGTTAAGTCCAATAAGCTGTACAAACATTTGAACATTTTTTTGACATAGTAATAGGTATTTCCGGTGTAGAGAAGCAGCTGAGAGAGCTAGATACGAAAAAGTTTGCTGGTCCGGATGGAATACCAGTTCGGTTTTACAAACAGTATTCTGCGGCATTGGCCCCCTACATAGCTTGCATTTATCGCGTATTTTTAATTCAGCGCAAAGTTCCTAGTGATTGGAAAAAAGCGCAGGTGACTCCAGTTTATAAGAAAGGAAAGAGAACTGACCCACACAATTTCAGGCCAATATCGTTGACATCAGTTTCACGTAGAATTTTGGAGCATATTCTCAGTTCGAATATAGTAAATTATCTTGAAACGGAAAAGCTTCTTTCTACGAATCAGCATGGGTTTAAGGAAACATCGTTTATGTGAAACTCAGCTTGTCCTTTTCTAACATAACATCTTGCGAGCCATAGATGAAGGGCAACAGGCAGATTGTGTTTTTCTCGGTTTCAAAATGGCATTTGACGCGGTGCTACACTGCAGACTGCTAACGAATATACGAACTTATGGAATAAGTAATAGAACGCAGTACGTTGTTCTCGACGGCGAGTGTTCATCAGAGACGAGTGTATCGTCAGTGTGCCCCACGGGAGTGTGATAGGACCGCTATTATTTTCTATCTGTATAAATGAACTGATGGACAGAGTAACTTGTAATTTGCGGCTGTTTGCTGATGATGCTGTGTGTATAAGAGGGTGTCGTCTTTAACTGACTGTAACAGCATACAGGATGACTTAGACAAAATTTCTAGTTGGTGCGAAGAATGGCAGCTAGCTCTCAATGTAGAAAAATGTAAGGTGATGCGCGTGAGTAGGAAAAACAATCCCATAATGTTCGAATACAGCATTAGTAGTGAGCTACTTGATGCTGTTGCGTCGTTCAAATACCTAGGCGTAACATTGCAGAGCGATATGAAATGAAACGAACATGTAAGGACATTTGTGAGTAAGGCCGACAGCCGACTTCGGTTTATTGGGAGAATTTTGGGAAGATGTACTTCATCTGTAAAGGAGACCGCGTATAAAACGCTTATACGACCACGTCTTGAGTATTGCTCGAGTGTTTCGGACCTGCAGCGGATCAGTTTCAAGGAAGACACAGAAGCACTTCAGAGTCGAGCAGCTAGGTTTGTTGCTGGTAGGTACGACCAATGTGCGAGTGTTAAGGAAATGCTCCGGAAAATCAATTGGGGATCGCTGAAGAAAAGACGACGTTCTTTTCGTGAATTTCTGTTAAGGAAATTTAGAGGGCCGGAATTTGAAGCTGAGTATAAAAAATGTTCAAATGTTTGTATAGTCTATGGGACTTAACTACGGGGTCATCAGTCCCTAAACTTACAAACTACTTATGAACTACTTACGAACTAGGACGGCACAAATATCCATGCCCGAGGGGGGATTCGAACCCCCGACCGTAGTGGCCGTGCAGACCGTGACTGGAGCGCCTTAGTCTCCTCGGCCACCGCGGCCGGCAAGCTGAGTGTAGTACGATCTTTCTGCCGCCTATTTACTTTTCGCGTAATGATCACGAAGACATAGATAAATTAGGGCATGTACGGAGGCATATAGCCATTCTTTTTTTCTCGTTCTATTTGGAAGTGGAATAGGAAAAGAAATGCCTATTAGTGGTACAGTGTACCCTCCGCCACGCACCTTACGATGGATTGCGGAGTATTTATGTAGATGTAGATATCGAATCAAATCTGCCTACGGTCGTGATGATTTAGGTTGCCCTTGATTTGCCTCAATCAGTCTAGGCAAATGCCGGGATGGTTCCTTCGGAAGGTCTTGTCCGATTTCCTTCCCCAGCTCTGAAAAACCATCCGCGGGTGTCATTGTCCCTCCCAGAAATTTTTGCCGCGATTGAGTGGCTGAGCGCTCTAAAGCGCCTTGCTGCGGAACGCGCGGTTGCTAACCGTCGGAGGTTCGAGTCCTCCCTCGCGCATGGGAATGCGTGTTGTTCTTAGCATAAGTTAGTTTACGTTAGTTTAAGTAGTTTGTAAGCCTAGGGACGTTTAATCGCAGGCCCTTAGATTTACAGACAATTGACATTTTATTTACTTATTTATTGATTATGAAATTTTTGTTTGTATGAGAAAGTTGGTCTCAGGATGGATTTTAATACTTTTTCGCTGAGAAATATCTTGGAATCATGAGGAAGATTTGTATCGGGTCTATATGTTATTATTGTGGTCTTCAGTCCGGAGACTTGTTTGATGCAGCTCTCCATCCTACTCTATCCTCAGCAAGCCTCTTCATCTCATACAAACGACAACCCACATCCATTTGAATCTGCTTACTAAATACGTCTCTTGGTCGCCCTCTGCAACCTTTTCCCCACAGACTTCCCACCAATGGTAAACTTATGGCCGCGGCGGAGCTGCCGAGCGCATTAAGGCGCTATGCCACGATGCGCGAGGTCGTTCTCCGTCGGGGGTTCGATCTCCCCTCGGACATGAATGTTTGTGCTGTCTTTAGTATAAAGTAGTTCATAAGTAGCTTGTAAGTTTAGCGACTGATGACCACGCAGTTAAGTCCCTTAAGCTTTACAAACATTGGAACATTTGCTAAATTTATGATTTCTCGACGTCTAAGGATGTGTCCTACTAATCGATCTCTTCAGGTAGTCAAGGTATGACAAAAATGCCTTTTGTCCCCAATTCTGTTCAGTAACTCTTCATTAGTTACGCGATCCACCCACCTAATCTTCAACATTCTTCTGTAGCACCACATATCAAAGCCTCTCTCCTCTTCCTGCCTCAACTATTTACCGTCGAAGTTTCACGCCCGTACAAGGTAACACTCCAGAAAAGACCTTATTACACTTAAATTAATATTCCATGTTAGCAAATTTCTCGTTTTCAGAAACGCTTTATTCCCCATGGCCATTCTGCATTTTATATCCTCTGTACTGCGACTATCATTTGTTATTTTACTGCCCAACTAACTAAACTCATCTACCAACTTTTTTGTTTCGTTACCTTATCTAATTCTTTCAGCATCGCCTGAATTTCAAAGACTGCATTACATTACCCTTGTTTTGCTCTTGTTAATGTTCATCTTATACGCTCCTTTCAACAGACTGTCCATTCCGTTCAACTACTGTTCTAAGACCTTTGCTGTCTCTGACATAATTACAATATCATCATTAAAACACAATGTTTTTATTTCTTCACGCTGAACTCTAATTCCTTATACATATTTTCTCGCTACGCCAGACAAGTCGTCTGGCGGTACATACTCTATCTGACAGAAAGTACCGGACCTCTATTGGTGGACATTAATCTACAGTGTGTACGCACTTCGCCTATGCGTACGTCTCTAAATTTGCAGGGAACATATGCAATGATGCGTCTCACTGTATTTGGAACATAGGCTGGTTGTTCTTCCTCAAAAGGCAAAACCAGAGAAGGTTCGAATACAAATTCTGCCGTCTGTTATAAGTCAGTACAGTAACTCATCCCAAAGGCATTTCATTGCATTCAGGTGCAGAATATGAGCTGGAAACTCCGTTTCAGTAATATTTATCACAAACGACTGTCTCACAGTTTCCTTTTATTGTGTCTCTGCCTTCAAATGTGCGAGAAGTTATCAAGTGAAAAAAAATGTTTTAAGTGTTTTGCTTATTATTTCAAATATGAGCATAGGGAGTTTGGCCACGCTCGGTCTAGCGAAAATGACGTAACTGAATTCATTAATTTAT
This sequence comes from Locusta migratoria, assembly GCA_026315105.1. Classification (NCBI taxonomy): domain Eukaryota; kingdom Metazoa; phylum Arthropoda; class Insecta; order Orthoptera; family Acrididae; genus Locusta; species Locusta migratoria. The sequence continues at coordinate 270,306,611 of CM048744.1, read as the reverse complement.
TCCTGAAAATTATACGAAGGATGATTTTAAATGGGAAGGAAGGCAAGTTACAAGTCGGTAAGAATGTAAGGCTATATACTCGTGGACATTATATTGGTTTTGCAGATTCTGTTTGTAGAGATTTCATGGTATTCCATCCTGAAAGCAAACGTAAATACAATATGTCACCGCTGAGTGTGATCCGGGGCTAGAACTAAATATGTACTCTTGTAGCTCTTATGACAACCTATTGAATGAGTTACATTTTGGTGGAGTTATGGAAAGTTTAGTAGAAGCGACCATATCGTGGAAATTAAGATGCGGGTTCTAAAGATAATATAATGTGAATATTAGATAACAGGGAAAGTATTTTTGAAGATAATTACGGCTCTAAATCAGTCTACCCCACAACGGCGACCAAATCACAACTACGAATACGAAATTAAAGTTAACTACAGAACTTGAATGAAGCATCTCAAAAAACAAATGTCATTTCACTTCACAGATCTTGTAAGTACCATACAAAAGCTTCTTGGCATTTGTAACAGTATGATGGCGGTGTTAGGCTTCAGTAAGAGCTATGATCTTGCCAGTCTAGAAACTGCATGTTTATGGGCTAGACAGGCAATAGGTGCTCTTTTTCATATCGAACAAGAAGAAACAGTTTTTACGTTCAGTTTTTATCCTTCAGATGTTGATGACAGGGTTCAAGAAAAATGTTTTTGTGACATTTATATTGTACGACAATTTTGTGGATACCAGCGGCTTAATGTTACGATTCATACTTTATGACACGATTGATTGTCATGTTGATATAATCATCCTGTCCGAATAAATTCTTCACGGTCCGCAGAAAAAAGTCCTGTAAAATATGTTTATATACTTTTGTAAGACTAGCGTCTTCTCAAGCCAAAAACGCTGACCGGAACCTAACAACAAATCATCTCCCCCCCCCCCCCCCAATTACCACAACACCACCTTTTCATGCTCCGTTACTGGTACTACGTGATGGCAGCTAAAGTCTTCCAAGCATTTACAAAGTGCTACCCCTTCCATCGGGACGCTACAGTGTATAGCCGGATTCATCGCTCGAAATCATTTTTTTCCAGTTATGCACTGTCATTTCGTGTCGCTCATGGTACCAGTTTATTGCTTAGGGAGCAGCATAAGGGAAAACCCGCGCGAGGGTGGCCGCGAGGTCTAGGGCATCATGCAATGGGCCGAGCGGTCGCTCTCCCCAAAGGTTCTACCCGTCCCTCAGGCATAGGTGTGTGTGTTGTCCTTAGCGTATGTTAGTTTAAGTCTAGGAATTAAAGATGATAGAGTTTGACCCGAAATATTTACAAACATTTGAAGAGTGAACTAAGGGAACGCTTGTATGGAGCTACTCAGCCACTTCAATTATATAGAACTAGGTGAACGCGACTGGTTCCGGTCATTGATTTTTATTTATTTATTTTATTCCATAACTACCCTTCTTAAAATCACTCCCTGTCTGTCTTTACATGACGTGTGCGTAGTCTCTGTTTGGCTGTACTTGATTATTAACATTTCCAGTTGACTTCAGCAAGAGTCTACTTTCTCATGTCTTCCAGGCTGAAGAGATCACAAGTACTTAGGCAGCGGTATGCATTAACGATCTTGTATCCAGTAGGCAGATGGAAATGCCGGGTAGAAAACAAAAGCATTAATAGACACTGGTAAAAATACAAATATTATTATTTGCGTTGAAGACTTTTGCAGTGATAGCTAGCTATATACAAATACTCTTCTTAGTAGAGGATCCGTGCGAATACTTCATACCGTTAGTGGTACGAAAAAAAAGTTGGGAAAAATGGAAGTAACGTTGAATTTTCACGCATAGTTTTCTTCAGAATCTAGCATATCGTAAAACAAACCGATTAAAATATTCAGTGCAAGGACAGAACGATACCACGTATGAATAAAAATGGATAGACGTAAGTTAATTCTGATACTTGATGACAAATCTACGAATGAGTACCTTTCGTTTCAAGCAAAAATGAAGGAAATCGGTCAGATAGAACAGCCTGGCCGACTTTAGTTTACAGCAAGAACATCTCCATAACAGATATAAAGGAAGAAATCGCGTTTGAGTGTAGAATAAGGAAGGCAACAAATACGAAAATTGTGATACTTGATGACTAATCTGTGGATTAATACCTCTCATTTAAAACAAATATGAGAAAATCGTCTGGGTAGTTTGGTTTGGCCGACTAACTTTAGTTTTCGTAGATTCTTTTAATATATAAGATTAGCAATGGTTTGTTAACAGACGGCGAGTAACAAGACTACGTGTTGCCTTGCTGTGTTGACGCTAGGTTGATGGAGGTAAGATCCGAACAAAGAGCTCGACAGTGGCTCCCTTCATCGAGGAGTTGTCATAGGGGACCGCCAGTGCTGTGTCCACGCAGATCGGGGATTCGATCCTGCTTACAGTCTAGTAGAGACCTCCGCTAACTGCATTGGACAAGATTGGTAATTTATTCAAGAAACTTCCAGTGACCACGTTCGAATTCACAGACCTCTCCTAACCATTCCACTGTTGCTACTTCACTAGTGACAACATAATACTTTCCGCTATCTTTTATACTGATCGATACTCCTTTCATGACATATGCGTTCTAGGAAAACAATGTTTGAAAATCTATAGGACTTAACTACTGTGGTTATCAGTCCCTAGGCTTACAAACTCTTAAACTATAAATCATTAAGACACTTTCACACAGTTAAAATTAAGTGTTAAAATTGTAATTGTCTGAATGAAAGTCCTTGGTCCACTTGAGCTGTTGAATGATAATTGTTTAAATAAAAATGAATATTTATACTGAAATATTACATACTAAAAAGCAAAAATCCAAACTACTTACGTATGAGGAAATTAAATGCAAAAATATTTTACAAGCCATTAGGCTAGTTATTGCAATAAATATTTTTTATATTACTAAGTTTTCCATATAATTTTTTTTTTGGTGGATAACGGGGATTAATAGTGAGGTCCTATCGCAAGAACCTACCCTCTTCTCGACAAACATAAAAAACAGTCTACTATGCGGTTCGTGTCATTTTAGGTGAAAGTATTGACAAGTCGGCAATCAGTTTGATAAAAACTGTTTTGCCTGTTTGTCATTAGGCGACGTGATGGGTAGCCCTACAGTAAACAACCATTACAATAATTACTAAGAACCACGGATGTTGTTGGTTAATTAGATTTTCACGTAGAATAATAATGCAAAATTTTTAAACTTACAGATTGTCGTCAGTATAATGAGATTCATCAGCTCCATCAAGGTAGTCAAAAGTTGCATTTCCGTGCTGGATGGAAACTTCCATCCTCACCGTTATTCACCACAAAAAAATTATATGAAAAACTTAGTATGTAATATAAAAAAATATTTATTTCAATAACTAGCCTAATGAATGTAAAAAAATGCATTTAACTTCCTCATACATAAGTAGTTTGGATTTTTGCTTTTTAGTATGTAATGTTTCAATCTAAATGTTCATTTTTATTAAAACAATTATCATTCAACAGCTCAAGTGGACCAAGGACTTTCATTCAGACAATTACAATGAAAGTGTCTTAATTATGTATAAATGTTTTCGCTGTAGTTGCCCTTCATACAGAATTCTTTGTTACTTAAACTAATCTAAGAACACACACGGAGGACTCGAACCTCCGACGGGTAACAACCGCGCCATCTGCAGCAAGACGCCTTAGAGCGTTCGGCCATTTCACCGCGGCTGTCGCAAACAATAGACATATAGTGTATAGAGTTGCAATAGGAGATGATTTCAAATTACGCACACACAAAAATGTTGTATCAACATGGTTCCAAAGTCTCCTGAACAATGGCGTTGCATATGTATATACCATCAAGAACACAGTTCCTTACATTATCCATAGATGTCAACCAGCACAAAGATGTAAACAACCACCCATGACCAATGCGAATCCTACGGAGTGGGTAAGACGGCTGATGAGTTCCTTTTTTTAACAGCATATAGGAAGTATATTCCAGAATGAAATTTTCACTCTGCAGCGGAGTGTGCGCTGATATGAAACTTCCTGGCAGATTAAATTTGTGTGCCGGAACCGGGACTTGAACCTGGGACCTTTGCCTTTCACAGTGCTAGTCTTGCATGTTTCGCAGGAGAGCTTATGTGAAGTTTGGAAAGTAGGAGGCGAGGTACTGACGCAAATAAAGTTGTGAGGCGGCATCGTGAGTCGTTAGGGGTAGCTCAGTCGGTAGAGCGCTTGCCCGCGAAAGGCAAAGGTCCCAGGTTCGAGTACCGGTTCTGGCACTCAATTTTAATTTGCCAGTAAGTTTTAGGAAGTATATTGCTTGTGCTGATTGTACTTCTGTTTAGAAGGTCAATTCCGAAGTCTGATCGTATCCGCATTATTGCTTCGTATCTTGACTGTCTGTCATGAAGGGAAGGGAAGTCTGCGCCGAAATATCGTGGCAAGAAGTTACGGACATCCGGAAGTTCGCCCGAAATTTTATGGAAAAATCAGCTAGCTATTTATTAACATTATGTGATGAGTGTTATCGACAAGGGATGTCCAATAGATTATTTCTAGATTTCGCGAAACTTTTGACACTGAACCACACGAGCGTCTTCTAATCAACTCGCATGCTTATGGAATATCGTCACAATTGTGCGATTGGATTCCTGATTTCCTGTTAGAAAGAAAACAGTACGTTGTAACTGACATAGTCATCGAGTAGAACAGAAGTGATATCTGGCGTTCCACACGGAAGTGTTATAGGCCCCCTACTGTTCCTTAGGACTTAGGAGACAACCTGAGAAGCTCTCTTAAACTGTTCGTAAAAGATACTGTCATTCAGAAGATCAAAAGCAACTGCTAAAATATTTAGATAAGGCATCTGCGTGGTACAAAAAATGGCAATTGACCCTTAATAATAAGTGTTTGGTCATCCATATGATCACTAAAAGGAATCCGTAAAACTTCAGTTACACGCTAAATCAGTCGAACACAAAGACCGTCAAATCTACTAAATACTTAGTAATAACAATTAAGAACATCTTAAATTGGACAGGACACATAGAAAATATTGCAGGGAAATCGAACCAAAGACTACTTTTCGTTGGCAGAACACTTAGAAGATGCAACAGTTCTACTAAATAAACTGCCTACACCACATTTGTGCGTCCTATACAGGAGTATTGCTGAGCGTTGTGGGATCCTCATCAAGGGAACTGACAGACGTTTTAGAGAAAGTTGAGAGAAGGGCAGCTCGTTTTGTATTATCGCGACATAGGGGAGAGAGTGGCACGGAAATAATACACGAGTTGGGGTGGAAATCATTAAAAGGAAGGCGTTGTTAGTTGCTACGAGATCTATTTGTGAAATTACTTCTACCAGGCTTTCTCTTCCGAATACGAACATATTTTGTTAGCATCCACCTACATAGGGATCATGATCATCATAATAAAATAAGAGAAATAAAATTGAAAACAGAAAGATTTAGGTGTTCCTTGTTCCTATGAACTATTAAGGAATGAAACTACAGAGAAAAATCAGAAATTCGATTCGATTAAACCTCTGCAATGCACTTGAATGTGACTTGCAGATGTAGATAATTTAGGTATAGGAAGAAATGATGCAGAACAAATAGAGAAATAGGAGAGAAAAATATTGAGGAAAATACCAGGCCCTGAAAGAGGTGGTGAAACGACCTATGGAATAACTGCACCAGAACATGAGTACATCGTCAGAAGGAATAACAGAAGAGCAATGTTTGCAGGGAATGTCGTCATAATGGTTATGGACAGAATGATGAAAAAGTACGGGAAAGAACAAGTAAGCCCAAGAGGAAAGACAAAAACCAAGTGGGTTGTTGAGCTCCGAAAGGATTGGTTTGAATTGTGGATCAAGATGGAAGGAAAGGAAAACTGGAGGAACAAGTATAAACTGACCAATATGGCGGAGATTGATGATAGGAAAAATCACTAGCGCACCAGAAAAGCAGATACAGAAGATCTCGGAAAAAGATAGGGAGAGAAGAATAGAAAGACTGAAGAGAATTTGGGAGAAGAAGAGGAAACTGCAATGCTTAAAGGAGCGACCAGTGATCCTATAGATATAGTATTGCAAAACGAAACGAAATACATACTTTTTTTCATGACTAACCACTGACACCATCTTCCGGTTGTAGTGCTAGACAGATATTTTTTTAATTTCACCCAGAGGTAAAACAGTTGATAATACTTTCTTCGAAAACATCTCACGAGTAAGAAAATTTAGAAGATAGAAAATTGATATTTGGCGTCTTCGCTTCAATTAAAAATACGTCCGGCATTTTTTACAGTTTCTCGCTTAACTGGCTTGAACAGGTGACGAAATTTTTTTTAATATTTCGCTATTAAGGCAATTTTTATGCTTCAACTGTTATTTTATTTGGGATCTCAATATGAAAAAATAAGTGCCCATTATTCTTGGAAATTTAAATCCAAAGAGGGTGAAGTAGGGGATGAAAATTTATAATGAAAATATTTCATTATTAAACATTTTAAAAATTAAATCTGGACAGACCATACAGTCTCTGCGAGCGAAGCAGCTAGCTCGATGTATATTGAATTAGATATTTTTTATTGTGACCAGTTCCATTTAAATAATCATATTTAATCGCATCGAACATTAATTAATCGTTCGTTTAATGCAATATACAGGAGATGGACAAGTAATATGAGCACCATGCGATAGAGTACAGGTTGTTGCGTGGTGGCAGCACTGCATCCGTGTAAATACTGCAACGAATATATAATGTGTAGTTGACGCGACTGTTTGTATACGTTATGAATTTGAAATATTGAAACATTTCGACCGTTTCATGGTACTTAAATAAATCCAACGGCAATGTTGAATATTTAAGCTGAACCGGGAGTCGAATCCGGATTTCACGCTTCGGGCCAGCGGTCGCTTTATTCAGTTAGGCTATCGAAGCACGCTTCCCTTACAACCCAAATTCTCAACTTGTAGCACACTGACCCCTGTCCATTAGTTCGTCTTGCTCGCAGCCTATCCTGGATTCCCGCAATGGATCGTAGGCTATGTTTTAGAGTATTATACGCTTTGTTTTGCAACGATTATAACAAGCGATCGCGTAATGCGTGATCTTTGAGACTTCGAAAGAGGATTCCTTGATGGTACCCGGTTAGCGGCAGTGGCTGTGATGAAAACGAACTGTTTAACGTCTCACGGGCGATATTACCCACGGTATGACAGCATACACTATCATCGGCGAAGAGAAATAGTGGAAGAAAACCAAAGTTAACTGACAGAGACCAAGGAACGTTAAAAAGCACTGGGCCAAACAACAGAAAAATATGACAACAAAAGTGACAGCAGAACTCAGCACTCACTTGAGTAATACTGTTTCGACAAAAACAGTAAGCGGTAACAGTAATCTCCACAAAGCTAACATTCATGAAAGGATTGCAATTTCAAAACCCTTCAAAGCAGACGCCAACGCTAAACTGCGAAAAATGTGGTACCATGAGCATAAAACTGGACACTTGATGACTGGAAGAATTTTGCATAGTCTGATGAATCACCGTTCACATTGTTGCCTAGTAACGGCCAAGTTTGTGCATGGAGAACAAATGAAGGCAACGATCAGTAATCCTGCGAAGGTTCTATTATGGTTTGGCGGAGTACGTCGTAGTATTCAGCTGGCCTTCTCATTCATGAAATTGGTCTGATGACTGCCAGTGAATATGTCGACATCCTCGACAACGAAGTTCAGCATACTTCTGCTAAACATTGCCATCTACTAATATAATGCACCCACGCAAAGAGCCAAAAAAGTTATATCCTTCTTCAGGAGCATCGGAATGTCGCCTAACATCTTACCTGGCCAGTACCATCGCCACATCTCAATACAGTTGAACCGCTGTGGAGAGTTTACATTAGATAATGAGCAGATTTTGAACATCATTGCAGAACTGGTGGATGCTGGATACGAGACAACATGGGACAACATTCGTTAAGGCACTCTACGAATCAATTCCGCGAAGAATTGTAGCTGTTATACAAGTAAATGGTGGCCCAATACTCTATTAATAAATACTTAGTATTCATAAGTCAGGTGATCATATTGAACTACTGCTGTACGTCTGTACATACCAGATATGCAGGATGGTTCTCATACCATGAAATTTGTGATCCTTTATAACCAAAGCAATGCTCGCTATTGCATCTAGTATATAATAGAAATTTATTTAAGTGTTTGGTACTATTTTCTGAAAGTTGAAACTTCCTGGCAGATTAAAATTGTGTGCCGCACCCGGGACTCCAACCTGGGACCTGTGCCTTTCGCGGGCAAGCGTCTACCGACTGAGCTATCCCGACACGACTCACGATCCGCCTCACAACTTTACTTCCACCAGTACCTTGCCTCCTAGTTTCCAAACTTCACAGAAGCTCTCCTGAAGCAGACTATCTGCATAAAAAGACGTTTCTCTGCAGCTACAGCTGTATGACGCTTCAGTTTTCTTATAGCAATATCGCTAATGAACAGTGTTACAGAGCTACCAATTTTATCCACTAAACCATTTAAATTCCAGGCAAAACATGCTCCTGTCAGAACACAAGACAGTCAATATGTTGCTCTTTGAATGACTGACTCAATCCTAATTTCGTCTTCCTCACTAAGAATTTGCTCTACGAACATATCTCTTCTTTTTTGTGCTGATAAAGAGTAGCACAGTGGGAGAGAAATTGAGAGCAAATCAGCGACGGTGGGAGAGGAAGTTTCAGTCAAAGAGAGGGAGAGAGAGAGAGAGAGAGAGAGAGAGAGAGAGAGAGAGAGAGAGATGGATGAAGACAATAATAGAAAATAATTTCCAATCCATGGTGTACAGCAATCAGTTAGAATAAATATTTCTTCAAACCGTCTTGATTGCAAATTATTGTATTAGTTAATGACGCGTTTCGCCCTTTAGCAGGGCATCTTCAGATTATCTGCGTGACAGAATTTACACAAAATTACAAGGCGGAATTGCAAACGGTTATAATGGTACATGGGCTTATTTTGTGTTGAGAAGACAGTATATATGGCAAACAAAGCTTACAAGTGACTCAGTCATACATGCATCTTCATGCCATCCATTGCAATAGAAAATGAGCTTTTTTAAATCAATGATTAACAGAATTTTTGATATTCCCCTTTCTGAAACTTCCGTCAATAAAGAAATAAATAATATATCGCCGAAATGAATGGTTACAACCCGTCCTTGGTTCGCAAACTGTACAATAAAAAACGTTCTAAGTATGTACCACAGCTTCACTCGGTAACACCTGACGATGAAGTTAAATGTATCCCCATTCCTTTCATGGCATATTTTTCTTATGATCTGGCTAAACTCTTTCGTGGCACAAATGTACAAGTCGTATTTAGTAGCCCTTTGAGCATACAGCAAAATCTCCCACACAACGAACAAGCCAATAAGGACATATACCTTTCCTCAGGAATCTACAAACTACAAAGTCCCGAATGCCCAGCTGAATATATAGGACAGACAGATCGGACCTTTAAAGTACGTTTTACTGAGCACTGCCGGCCGCGGTGGCCGAGGGGACTGAGGTGCTCCAGTCACGGTCTGCACGGCCACTACGGTCGCGGGTTAGAATCCACCTCGGGCATGGATATTTGTGCCGTCCTAGTTCGTAAGTAATTCATAAGTAGTTTGTAATTTTGGGGCCGGCCGCGGTGGCCGAGGTGACTGAGGCGCTCCAGTCACGGTCAGCACGGTCACTACGGTCGGGGGTTCGAATCCCCCCTCGGGCATGGATATTTGTGCCGTCCTAGTTCGTAAGTAGTTCATAAGTAGTTTGTAAGTTTAGGGACTGATGACCCCGTAGTTAAGTCCCATAAGCTTAACAAACATTTGAACATTTTGATTTTGTAATTTTGGGACTGATGACCCCGTAGTTAAGTCCCATAAAGTATACAAACATTTGAACATTTTACTGAGCACCTTCTTACAAAAAAAGGCCAACTCAAAAAACATTCCCCTTTTGCGGAACACTCTAAAGCATCCGATCATCAACAACCTACCACTGACAACATGTAAATCTTACATTTTGCACAGAAGGGGCGTAAGTTAAATTTACTGGAAGAGTTTGAGATAGCGAAGCGCGCTTACTTTGGACACCCACACCTCCTAAACGATCAGTTGGCATGCAAAGATCAAACATTCCTAGATATTATGATGCCTCTGTTCAAATAAAACTCCTCTCATTTACAAATACCAACATAAATTATAAAATTCTGTCCTGCTTAATAACCTCCCTTTCGTTACATTTGTATTCAGATAGCTAGATTTCACCCGTCCTGTCTTATACACCGGCTTCCTATGTCACTGCGTACCCACATTCCCTTAGTCTGTACAAGTCGGCGGAGCAGCACACCACGCCCGCCCATCGCCAGTGAGCGCAATTGTAAACATGGGCTTCTCTCGTATCACCAGAGACCACCGCTTCTATTAAGGTAATCTTAAAAATCGGTTTTATGTTTCGCACATCTTTACCGAGTATGTTCCAACTGTAATTCGTCATTACCCGATCATTTTTAGGGCGACAAGGAAATCCAAAAAATTCCAGAAAAATAGAAACACCGCAATAACAACTTACGGTGTCACACCACGGAGAGCGCATTGTAAGCTTTGTTTAGCATATATACTGTCTTCTCAACACAAAATAAGCCCATGTACTATTATAACCGTTTGTAATTCCGCCTCGTAATTTTGTGTAAATTCTGTCACGCAGATAATCTGAAGATGCCCTGCTAAATGGCGAAACGCGTCACGCGTCACGCGAAACGCGTCACTAACTAATAAAATAATTTGCAATCAGTGAAGGAATATTTATACAATAATAGAAGGAACAAAAAGAGAAGAGATACTGATGGTCTACGTGAGACAGCGGTAGTAAAACGCTAGGACAGGTGGGAAAGCTAGCATTGGAAGTTAAGAGAGATGTAATAGTGGAACCGTACATAGCCTTGTGGGGGTCTTGCCCCAAAACGGCGAATTTTATCACGAAAAAATTAGTCCAATTTTCTTCAACCCCTATATCCCCAGTTAATGCGGATCAGAGCCCTAACCAAACCATCCCAAGAACTTCTTTCGAGTGGAGAATGGAGAAAATAATGATTGAGAAACACAGCAGACCCTGAACGAAACAGAAAGTTGCAGAGAGAAAATGAGTGGGACAAAGGTAATGACAGTGGTACAGAGAAACAACTAAAATGGCAGTGGTAAGAAATGTATGAAGACGGTTACAGTGCAAGAGAAAGGGAGGGGAAAGAGCTATTAGAAGAAAAAAAAAAGAAGCAATGTGGGGGAGGTGGTACTATAGAAAATTATTTAGAAAGTTGTAAGTTAAAAAAGCGGGAGAATGATCGCATAATAAAGATGTTGACGAGTAAGATGAAGCGAGGTTTAGGTAGTTGTTTCGACACTTTTCTGTGCGAGTGTTTTAAACAACATCATATTCGCCTTTTTTTATTTCCCTACTGGTACACTTGTTTCCCTGCTACAATTGACAATGGTACTTAAATAATACTAATTCTGTAGACCAGTAAAGGATATAAAGTCAATTAAGTTTTTTTATAGATTTCGACATATACATCGAGTTTGTAAGCAATAAGTACAGGATGTTTACAAATAAATATCGAGATCTTACCGCTTTATAATATTTATTATATTAAACTTACAGTTATAAATGATATGTCAAATAAAAGAGCAACTGAACAGTTTTGTTTGGCACCAGTTCGCATGCACAGCGCGCAATATTTCCGCCTCAATCCGCAAGGGGCCCAATGATAGGGCGTGCTTTGTATGGCCTCCACGTTCACCCGACCTAACGCCATACAATGTTTTCCTTTGAGGCTTCATGAAGGTTCTTGTGTACGTGCATCCTCTACCATCTGGCCTCCCTGAGTTCAGGAAGCGGATTGAAGCAGCTATTGCTACAATCACAGAAGACGCACTTATCAACGTTTGGAGGAACTGGACTATAAACTTGATATGTGTCGGGTGACATATAGTGCTCACATTGAACATTTAAAAGGTTCTTGGTAAAACTGTTTGAGCTGCTCTTTCATTTAAGTTCAATAAATATTACAAAGCGTTTAAATCCCGATATTCATTTACAAACACCCTGTAAGACTAACACGAAATCGTCTCCCATACAGTGGAAATTCACATTAATCTACTTAACATAAAAATGTGCAATATTTTAGGTTACACCTGCTGTACCAGCCCCTAACCGTATAGAGTGCCCGCAAAACAGGCAGCCAAGGCGCGTTGCGGAGTTCCCTTTCGTAGGCGCTCACACATAATCACATAAACATAAACAGCGGCCAACAGTAGAAGAAACGGCGCTGTACGCGGCACTACATTACGGTCCGCCATGTGACAGTGCCCAGCCAATGACAGCGCAGTAACCGGCTGTAGCCCTCCGCCGATGCCGGCTTCATAAGCGCACCGACGGAGTGTGGAGGGCAGTGCAGACTCAGACACCGGCCGCTCCACGCCGGATCCAGCTGCCGCCGCACTCAGCGTAGTTTTCGAAGTAGTGTAGTTGTTTTGCCTTGGCCTAGCGCCACGTGTAAATAGTTTATTTGTTTCCACTATTGTACTTGCTTGTCCCTACGTGACTGTTTTCTTGACGTTGTGCTGTTGTACGCCCAGAAGGCTTTTTTGTTTAATAAACCGTCGGCATTTCGAGGAGTTATCTTTCCTGCAGATCTCAGGATTTAACAGAATTGGCGACGAGAATGGGATCTTTGTATTAGTAGTAATGCCTCCCTTAGAGGAATTTCTTGACCCCTTGAAGGAAACTCTACTGGAGATACAGGCGGCGCTCACAGGGTTGGCGCATCACCCGCACTCCCCAGCATTGCAAGACGTAACCCACAGAGCCGATTCCATTGCCGGGAAATTGAGCAATCTGCATATGTTACCGCCGACGTTTCCCGCTTTCGATAGAGCTTTGGAATCATGGCCGAATTGTGTAGAGCGGCTGGAACAACACTTCCTGGCCCATACAAAAAGTTACTGTCATATCCTACTAAGAGAAGGGATAGGTTGGTAGGACACATTTAACACACCAAGGAATCGTCAACTTAGCGTTAGAAGGAAGTGTATGGGGTGAAAATCGTAGATTGAGACCGAAAGACGAATACAGTAAGCATATTCAAAGGATGTAGGTTGCCGAACGTATTCTCATGTGCAGAGACTTGCACAGGACAGGGTAGCGTGGACAGCAGCATCAAACCGGTCTGCGGACTGAAGACAACAACATCTATTCAGTTGTAATGGCAGCTTGCGTAGCACACCTGCTGAAATATGGCATGTTTACAATGTCTAATCTTCCTTCGTAAATGTGGATGTTATGTACCGTAATATTATTTCATTTAAGTTATACTTTCCTGTTGTTGATATTACATTGGTGGTGGCTAGAAATCTATCTGCAGTAAACAATATTTCGCGACTGATCGCTGTTTTCCTCTTAGAAAATGTTGTGTATTGTAAGCTATTAACTGGTTCGGAAATTCTGACGCAGAAACTAGAAGCACTGCTGCATTTTTTTTTTTATTTTTTTTTTTTTTCTCAATCGTGTCAAACTGTTGCAGGCAGTGTCCCATTAATGTCATTCTGGCGTCGAGCGCTCCAATAATTTAAGAGTCTAAATTGTTCTGCTGGGCGTTAATTTCGTTTCTCGTTTTTATGACTAGTTCTCGCAAACAGAGCCTGTGAAGTTGACTGCAGTCGTCCAAGCGTTGAACAAATTGTCACAGTGACACTTTCTAAATATGTGAATAGAAACAACTTTTTCCATAGTCCGGGACAGTGTAAATTTTATCTGAAACAAACGTGGCTCTGATGACATAGCGGTCAGCGCCCTAAAACACCTACGGTCATCGTCATCATAATCATTATCTGAAACAAATGGAACAACTTTAAGCATACATCTGTGAACAAATTATTATGTAGTAGTTATTCAGCATTAATGCATGTTTCGTTCAGAGGTGTTAGTTATTTTAAGATTCATTTCGTTGACAAATTGAAGACAAATGTTGCGTTATGAAAGACATTTTTGATCAGTTCTGCTTGCTGTGCTATCTTCAGTTAGTTGAAATTATTATTTGATAAGACTACTTAAGACTACCAGTTTTTCATTTTTTTTAATTTTTTCATTTTATTGTATTTTTACGTGTACATAATATTGCTACTACACTTTATCAAGGTTTTTGAGTCTCTACTTCGTGTAACAGTTATTGAACCTGCACTATCATAAGAAGTAGCACATTGGTTAGCACACTGAACTCATATTAGACAGGAAGAAGCTGAAGTGAAAGTCCGGAATGTTTGCTTCGAAATGGCACCACCGACTTCCTCCCGCAGACAAGAACCGCATCAAGAATGTGTTCCGTCTCTAATAACCATGATGTCGACGGTACGTTAAACCCGAATCTTCTCCACTTTCCTTCAGACTCAGTGATCTTTATTCCTCTGATTTCGACTCGCTTAAAAAGAAATTTCTTTTGGCATTACTATTACACACAATTTTCATACAGTTTATAATAACACACGCGAGAAGATATAATAAATTCACTGAAGACTACACAAAGTTCTGAAATACGTTTGTGTAAAGAAAACAATAAAGCGTAATTTATCTCTCACGAAATGTAGAAATGCTACAACATGTAATACTATGATTAATTTTCTTTGCAATAATTGATTTTTTTTACTCTGTTATAAGTTGTGTGGGAAGTAATGTCTTTATTATCATTGAAATGATTCACTATATGTCTGTAAATCGGAATGTAATTTTCTATCAATTTTTTATAAACCTTTCTTCCTTTGCTTTATTCATATTGTGGAAATTTGTGAATATTGTTACGTTTACAGAAGTTCATATTTACGGATTTATATCAAATTCATATACAAAAGCCTGTGCAGTTTTGCACAAAACGGAAAGTGCCATCGTGGCAAGAAAAGGTGTAATATTATAGCGTTCAAATGAATTAAATAAATCGCAATTTACGATGTTATGGCTTCACTGTATTCGGTTTAGATGGAATACCAAACTTTCCATTCGCCACAGTTTGGTATTCCATCTAAACCGAATACAGTGAAACCATAACATCGCAAATTGCGATTAATTTCATTCACTTTAAGAGTTGCTATGATTTTTGACTCCGATGATGTGTTGGTTTATTTGTTTCGACGCCAGAAAGAAGTGTATTATCCATCAGTTACTGTGTTGAACTATTGCACTATAATGCTGCTGCCAGCCACAATCATCGTTCGTCACTGCACCAGACAAGGGCGTAGCCAAAGGAGGGGGGGGGGGTCTTGGGGGTCCGGACCCACCGTACCACCTATCATGCTAAGGACAACACACACACACACATGCTCGAAGGTGCACTCGAACCTCCGAAGGGATAAATGATATAAGATACGGCCTAGCTACCGTGTAGAGAAACTGAATGATATTGTTATGTCATACGCCATCTATAGATTTTAATTATCGATACATCGATAATAGCATCGGCCATTGCCCAGTCCTCCTTTAGCCGTTGTCCATTGTTGGCCTTACTCAATTATTGCTATGTTAAGCGCTACAGTGGAATGCTGCCGCTGCCGTTTATTTCTTTCGTACTGTTAAGTTACCAGTTATGAATAAATTCATAACAAGAAAGAAAGAGAAAAACCGACATTCATTTGTCCAGTAGCGTTTAGGTAAGTTAAAATACGTACTACATAATAGCTTATTTATCTACTTACGGCAGTGGAGTCGCTATTTTGATTGGCATTATTTCAGTATATCATGAGGCACCTCGCTCAGTCTGTCTAATCCAGGGCTGGGCAAATGCCGTTTAGCGAGCGCGAGCGCTCTCAGCGGCTCACACGGCCTGCTCGCGGCTCCCCCCCACTCCGCCAGCCAGCAGTGCCCCCCACTCTACTCGACTAGCCGCGCACTTCACTACACCACGCGGAACCACTCGTTCTGGTGTTCGTGATAAAGCAGAACTAGTGTCTGAAAAATGGCAGAGGAGGACGTAAAATCTTGGAAAAGAAAGTCTTCTGAACACCCACAGTGGGAAGAAGAATACTTTTTTGTTGGAACGCAAAGCGGACCTCAGTGTTTGTTTTGCAATTCGATATTGTCTTCATGGACGAAGTACAATGTGAAGCGTCATTTTAAACTGCTTCACGAAAAAGATGTAGGTAGAGTAAAGAAGAACGAAAAGTCAAACATATAGAAATGAAGCTGAAAAAGGAGAAAGACTTAAGTATACTTGTAGATAATGACATCATTAATTCAATTTACTGCTGTTATTAATACGCTGTGTGCATTTTCGTCAATTTTACCTTCTCCTGTACGTATTTACAGGTAGAAAACCTTCTGATCCACAACGCTGCACCGATGAGAGTAAGCTATCATGTAGCTCTTAAAATAGCTAAAATTGCGCGGCCCTTCAGCGATGCAGCATTTGTGGAAGAATGTTTCGTTGCTGCCGCAACAATTTTGTGCCCAGCTAATCTTCCTCTTTTTGAAACCGTTCCTCTTTCACGGAGAACGATTAGCAGGGGCACTGAAGAAATGGCAAACGACGTGGAAGCCCAGTTGAGAGACAGGATCAAAGATTTAGTTTTCTTTTCTTTAGCATTGGATGAAAGCACTGATGTATGTGCCCTGTGCATCAGCAAGCGGCCAGCCACAGCGCACAGCCCTGCTGCCCGCCCTGCTGGCTCTCAAGGTCGCTCAGCGCTGCCCTCGCGGCTCTCGCTGCTCGCGGGCAGCCGCGCGGGCAGCTCTCGTGCCCGCCCCTGGTCTAATCTATATGTGTAAAAATAAATTTCTGTTCGATAGTCTCGCTAAAACTCGAGAACGGCTGAACCGATTTGGCTAATTTTACTCTTGAAATATTCGTGTAGGTCCAGGGAAGGTTTAAACGGTGATAAAATCTGGAAAAACTGAAACAGATTTTTTCCAGTGAGCTATCAATACCGTTCGTCCAATTGCGATAAAATTTTGTGCATTTCATGTTGAAAGCAAGAGGAAGGGTCGCATGAGATAAGAATTCGGAAAAGTCGCCCTGAAAGTAGGAAAATTTAGGAAAAACCGAAAGCGATCACTTGAGTACGGCTTGACAGGACAAGGTTTGTAGGGAGAGGAGTAATTCTTATTTTGTTTTGTTCATTAAGATATTGGAAAAGTTTTCAATTATAAGAAAAAGGACAGTTAGAACGAAAATTCGAACCAAGTTCCTTTTTCAATTTG
Organism: Locusta migratoria; assembly: GCA_026315105.1. Lineage (NCBI taxonomy): Eukaryota > Metazoa > Arthropoda > Insecta > Orthoptera > Acrididae > Locusta > Locusta migratoria. The sequence continues at coordinate 270,289,285 of CM048744.1, read as the reverse complement.
TTTTTAAATGTACTCAACACTATAAGTTGAGAACCCAGTAGCTTTATAAATGCATCATCAGATAGTCTACGTATCGGCTCGACAGTGGGCGGAAAGAGTGGGTAAATCACGCACACATGTCCAGGATAATGTTCATCTCACATTCGCGGAAGTTCAGGGTACGTTTAAACGGTGATAAAATATGAAAAAATTGCGAGGAAAATTTATATTTAAAAACTGTACAATAATGACTTGGTTGTTGTGTTGGGTGCGTTCAGAAACATACTTTGAAAGAGTAAACTTCGCTTTATACGATCTGAACCCGTATATGAACTGTGAACGATGAAAATGAATTGCTGTCCGTTTATTACCTCTTAATCCTTACCTCAACTTCCGCGAATGTGACATGAACATTATCCTGGACATGTGTGTGTGTGTGTGTGTGTGTGTGTGTGATTTGCCGACTCTTTCCGCCCATTATCGAGCCGATACGTAGACTATCTGATGATGCCTTTATAAAGCTGCTGGGTCTAAAATACATATGATTTAAATTAATGTGGTTAATATTAAGAGGTAAGTGATACGAAGTTCAACGGGTCATCTAGTACTTTTTAAAGTTAGGTTTAAGAGTAATATTTTATCTAGAGGATGGATACGTTTCAATGCCAACTAGGGTAAAAGAACCAATAATCTTGGAAATGAAATTATAGTTTTACGCTTCCTAAATTAATGTCCAAGAATTAAAGCAGATTTTTGTAAAGGCGGCGAGCTCGGAGATATGCAACCGTGTCGTTGCCAGTATTCAAATACAGAGAAACACTTCTCATTCTGATAATCTGACTGGGTCTGCTGGCGTATATTGAAACAATTTTTAAGAAATGTTTTCCTCAATTTTGTATATAAATGTTGCAGTATTTGTAAGAAGGTCTTACAAACGCAAACTATGTGCATAAAATATAAAACATATGTTAGCCTAAGTTTGTGTTTATAATAAATGAAAAACAAAAGCCTTTGTAAATTCCTCTTTAACCATTCGGACCCGCCTTTGAGAATATCATTGCTACGTCACTGCACCAGAGGTAAAATAGTTTTTTTAGAATTGTCTGCAAGCATTGACCTCATTATTGTGTTTATTTACCTTTTGCATAATAAGTCACTTAAAAAAACTACCATACGTGATTACCCCAAGTCACGTATCAAGTATAGTCCTATCCTGTTAACGTATATACATCCAAGTGTCCATAAAATTGTATATGTGTGAATGCTGTGCTCAGATTTTGTTTATTCAACGCGGTTTATTTCAGATGAGATCACAGAAGTGTATAGGTTATCCGGAACACTAATTTTTAATACTATGTAACTTTGAGACTTTTTGTGTGATGGCTTCCGTATAGCAGTTATAAAAAATGAGTTACTCATTTGTGGACCAATTAAAAGACTTTTGTAAATCAAACAGATAAATTAATAGTTTTCTTAAATTTTGTTCAGAGGATGATAGTTCAGTTTAAGGGCCACCACTAGTAATTTGAGCAAAGTCTTAACAAAAAAGTTGGTTTTAGTTAGTTAAAACAATAACAGAAATGAAAAATAAAGTACGGAGTAAGTCTCTCATTTGATAATAAAACTTTTTTCAGTACTAAACAGGTCTTTTGATACTGATCAGAACTGAATAGTGATAGATAGTAAAGTAAAAATTTAAATGTAAATCAAACATCAACCAGTTTACAGTGGATTGAAAGTGATTAATAGGTTTGATTAGTAATTTTGCTTTATTGGAAAACAAAAATCATTTACATTTAGAATCTTACTGCCAAGGTACGGTTACCAGATCTATTCCAATATTAATAATGTTAAACGGTCCCTACAACAACATTAGGCTGTGTACCATATTGTGAGCTGTGTCTCATCATCAAAGGCTACTGGTTCGTTTATGTGTAATTTGTACGGTAGTTGTTCATATAGTCAATCTGTGTATTTTTAATGTTTATATGTTATTTGTTTCTTATTAAATCAATTCTACCAAAGACGATGATCAATTAGTGAAGCCTTAGCAGTTGTCAGTATAGGTTTAAAATTTATCTGTGCCTAATTAGGCTGGCGACCGTAATTATGTTGGGTGATTATAGTATTTAATGTCACAGTTGTTTGTATATGCGTTTTTGTTCTGAGTGCGAAGTAGTGAAAAACAGGTTATTAGACGCAGTGTTTACACTTCTAATGACCTTTCTTTTTGTTGTTTTCATGCCGATGCCGAATCTATGCCTTGCTTTCAAACAAAAACTAAACATCTTCACTCAGTTTTATGAACTAGGAGATAACATCAAGCAAAATTCGCATTTAATGGGAAACATAAGTATTTGTGAAGATAAACGTAGGCGACATGGGTCGTACACAGATTCGACAAAAAGTAGACGGTAAACCAGTGTATTTTATACGATTCCTGATGGCAAAGGTGATCATAAACAAGTGTACAAGCAAAAATTTATCAAAATCCATGGCATCACAAAGCGTAGGGTTGAAACATTGGTTAAATCGAAAAAGCGTGGTGACTTTCGTACATTGAACGTAGGGGAAATAAAACCAAAGAGAGGAAGTACACAGGTGGGGATGTACAGCGTATGGTTGAAGACATAGCAAGTTTTCCCCAGGAGGAAAATCATTACACAAAGGCCAAGAGTTCACTTATGTATTTAAGCCAAGATTTGAATTATCAGAGAATGTATGACGCCTTTGGTGACCTTCATCCGGACCATAAAGTCCAATACAATTTCTACAAAAAGTATTGAAAGAAAAATTTCCTATACTAAGATTTCACTGTCCTAGGAAAGACACATGCAGCACATGTTAAGTAAAATAGTAAAGGACTCGCGAAATAAAGGAGAACATAGTAAGTTGCTAGAGCTTCGTAACAGGAAATCATAGAAAGCCAGGGAAGAGATGAAATGTGATATGGAAGAGTTAATGACCCCTGCAAGTGATTCTTATACGATGTCCGTAGACATAAAACAAGTTTTGTCATTGCCCACTTTGACACACAGTCAGGTCTACTATCTACGCCAATTGTCTTCTTTCAACTTATGTTTGGACATGGCTGACAATAAAAAAGTTGCATGTTCGTTTGGAACGAAGGCATGAGTGGTAGGGGAGGAAATGAAATTGCGAGCTGCATTTTAAGAGGCATTAAAAGTAAATAAACCCAGAAAAAGAAACTGATTGTATGGACTGACAACTGCTGCGGTTAAAACAAAAATAAAATGACACTGTTCTTATGTATCTGTAATGATTATTTTGACGAAATTCATCACAAGTACGTTGTCTCTGTCCAGTCGTACCTAAGCTGTGACAGAGATTCTGCTATAATCGGAAAACGAAAAAGGGTTGAGAGGGGTGAGGTCCCTATAGAACTTGTCAAAGTTTTTTGTAATGCTTGTCATCAAAGGCCATTTATGACGACATTGATGGAAAAGGGAGATTTCTTTGACTTCGCAAAGACAGCGAAAGCCTACCTTAACACTACTAATCTGTAAATTTCAAAGGTTGCTTGGGTGAAAATCTCAAAGAACAACCCTGGAACAGGCTTTACTAAAAAAGCCTTTCAATGAACTAGAGGCATGGAGGCAGATAACTGTGTTCAAGAAGGGAGTTAAAAGGGAAACAATACAAAAATTGGAACTACCACTCTTGGAACTGGAAGGAAGATTGAAGAATGAGAAGGAAGATTTGGAAAAAGTTTATTCCTAAGCTGAAAGAAAAAAAAACTTTTATGAAGAGTTATGTCAGTAACGGTTTTTTTAAATGCCGACTGCATTTTAAATGAACAACATACCAAAATGTGATGCTGATTATTATACCAAAATAAATATACTTAGCTTTCCATTTACTCGAATTTTGGACACAGCCCGGTTTTTACAGTATAGGGTATGGCACATAGCCCTATTCTTATTTTTTATCAGGAAAATATTATTTCCATAAAGATAATAATTGAATGTTCATGTCAACTGTAATAAGTCTTTAAAGATTAATGGTAGTCACAAATTAAGGCGAAATTAGACTGAAATTAGACTGATTTGGCTGATCTTTTCTTTGTTCTGTTCGTAATTCGCAGAACAAGGTTTGTATGAAAGTAAATTTTTGGAAAATCTACTGGAAAATATCAGAATGTGAAAAATCTGAAAGTACGCTTCCAGCTGGGATCATTTTTTAGATTCTCCAACAATCAGCTTATTCATTCGTTACTCGCCTAGCGGCCAAATACGCTGTAACAGAGCGAACAAATACGTCAAGGAGGTTACAATAAAGGGAGATGGCGTTATGCACACAAGGTTAAAACAGCCAGACATTTACATGAAACGTTGTTTCCGTACAAGCCACTCCGTATAGACTGTGGTATTATTCTTACCTTCACGGTGTTATCGGTGGTGATCATATCTTTGGAGCGTTGCTAAGATGCAATTGATGTCAGGTCATGATATGTTTCTAGTGTTACAAACAAATTGAGTACATATCGTGGTTTTTGTTTTTTAGAAAAATGCCTCCATTGCGGCGTCGTAACGTCGGTCGGCGTAAGCGCAAAGCAATCTTACTACGTGATCGTATAAGGCAATGAGACCGACGAAGATCGTACACTGATCTTGGATGTGAATCGAGAAAGAAATTCTCAAGCGCGATCCGTTATGACTCTAAAACAACGGGTACAGGTAGAGTTCAACTCACTCAGTTGCAACTTCCGAACAAAATAATTTGGTTCGTCGACAAAACAGAGGGCCATGTGTGACGATTAGAACTGAACGTTTGGCGTTCTGACACGATAGAGCAGTAGATTACGCAGCGGTTGCATCAGTTCAGTTGGCTTCGGAACAAACTGTCGCCATCTAAAATTTCATTGGCTCTTCCAAGCTTTGCACGATTGGTCGGCTTCATTCCCACGATCCAACAGCTGTTGCCAACATAGCTACACCACGCATGTGTCGTTGATTGTAAAATTTTACCGGTGTGTAATAATGTTGTTAATCGTGTTTCAATTAGATTCCTAATATGACAAGAAATGAACGCAACAGAAATACTTTCGAAGCGTTGTATTTCCATGCTTCGTATTTTATTTCAATTAAATTATTTGTTTAATGTGGAATTTCTATCATTAAAGTATGATCATGTTAAAATTATTATGTTATAAAAACATTTCTGTTTGGCTCGCTGCGAGAAAAACATGCTAAGCCGTGATGTAAACATATGCGGTTTTATATTTATAATCATACATGTTCGTACAATACAACCATTAAAAGTGCGGCCATTAAAGCGAATAACCTCACAGATAGAGAAGCTCGAAATGTCTCACTAATAACCAGTTTCCAACTAATTTACTCTTCCATTTTGACTTTTATTGCCAATGAGGGCCCCGGCTGCAATAACAACAAATAAAATCACAGAGCGTGGAAGGAGGAGATAGAGAATGGGGGAATGAAATTGATTTAAAAAGGGGGAACAATATCTACATCTACATCGGATACTCTGCAAATTACATTCAAGTGACTGGCAGAGGATTCATCGAACCACCATTATACTATTTATCTCCCATTCCATTCTCGAATAGCGCGCGGGAAGAAAGAACACCTGAATCTCACCGTACGAGCTCTGATTTCTCGTATTTTATTCTGTTGGAAATTTCTACCTGTGTACGTGGAAGTCAACGTATTTTTGCATTCGGAGGAGAATGTTGGCGATTGGAGTTTCGTAAGTAGCCCACGCCGCAGCGATAAGCACCGTTGTTTTAATGATTCCCATCCCATATCCTGTATCATTTCCGTAACGCTGTCTCCCCTGTATCGTGACAATACGAAACGAGCTGCTCTTTTCTGGATTCTTTCGATGACCTCCGTCAAACCCACCTGATAAGGATTCCACACTGGGCAGCAATACTCCAAAAATGAACGGACAAACGTAATGTATGCAGTCTCTTTTGTAGTTCTGTTGCGTCTTTTAAGGGTTCCGCCAATAAAACGCAGTCTCTGGTTCGCCTTTCCCACGACATTATCTACGTGTTCTTTCCAGTTTAAGTCTGAGGTAACAGTAATTGCTAGGTATTTTGTGGAGTTTATGGCCTTCACTTTTGATTGATTTATCATGTAAGCAAAATTTAACCGATTTCTTTTCGTACTCATGTGGACGACTTCACACTTCTCATTATTTAGAGTCAATTGCCAATTTTTTCCACCATAGTGATATCTTATTCAGATCTTTCTGCAGTTGGTTTTGATCTTCAGATGATTTTACTAGACGGTAAATGACGGCGTCATCTGCAAACTACCTAAGAGAGCTACTGAGATTTTTCCCTAAATCGTTTATGTAAATAAGGAACAGCAGAGGACCAATAACACTACCCTGTAGAACGCAACGCCCGATATCACTTTTGTTTTAGTCGATGCCTTACCATCGATTACTACGAACTGTGTCCTGTGACAGAAAATCCCCTGTCCAATCGCAAAATTGGGCCGATATACCATAACCACGCAATTTCATTAAAAGCCGTTTGTGAGGTACGGTGTCAAAAGCCTTCTTGAAATCAAGAAATACGGAATCGATTTGCGACGCCTAGAGGAGGGGGAGGAGATGGATATGGTGCGGGACAAGAGGGAGTGGCGCGAAGATAGGACAAAGGAAGGGGGAGGAGGGAGGGAGGGATATAGGGAGCAGAATAGAAAAAATTGAGTATATATCCCATAGACATTAGCTACCGCGAAGCGTTGCTGGGTTGCTAGTTTAATATAATTGTGTCCTTGCCTTCTTCTATTGCGGTAAGTTTGTCATATCTTAGAAATGAATGATAAGTAATTTTAAGAAACGATAAATTGTAGTAAAATGATAAATTCATAAATAGAAGAATGGCTTTACTTTTTTCTTTAATTAGATCTCTTGATAATAATTCAAGTATATCTTTTGAAGGTGTGTTAAGTAATATATAAAGCAGTGTGTTCGTACGTGTGAACGTGTTGCATACAAATCTAAAGTTTTCTTCCAATCTGTATGAAATTTTGTACACGTAAGGTTCACTCCATGAGGACGGTCGCCGTAAGTGTAATAATCTCATACGATATAAAGTTCACAAGATATGACGTCATAAACAATGAGATGCGCCAAAAACTGCTGCATTTTGCGACAATGCTGCTCATTTTCTCCTAAACCATTGGACCGATTTCAACCAAATTTGGTACACACAATCCTTACCGTAAGGTAACAATTGTTGCATGGTTAAGAATCACATACGGTACATGGTTCAAAACATATTACGTCATAACCAATAGAAATCGTAAAAATTGCCATATAATGCGGCGAGACTTTCGAAATACACTGTTTGAGAATGACAGGACTTGCAACAAACTTTAAACATAAATTCAAACCTTTATTAAACTTTTTCTTGTTGGCAATCATAGTAAAATGATAAAGGAGAAAAGTTTCTCGCTTACTACTTTTCAGCTGCTTATGGAGTAAAACTACGGCTCTCGGTATGACGTTACAATTTATAATTTGAACACTACAAATTGTAGCCGCAGGAAATTTTACAGACAGTACACACAAATATAGTTGAATGTACCATTTAAATTGCATCACTGTACGAGACATAGTTCATAAGATATGAGCACATAAACAGTAACATTACGCTGTTCATGAACTAAAACTACGGCATTGGGTATGACGTTACAATTTATAATTGTTTCGCAGTACGGCACGTAGTTCACGAGATACGAGCAGATAAACAGTAACGTTCATTGATAACCGGCCCATCAGGCACCAAGTTTTAATCTATTACTTCTTTACTACTAATTGTATTGCAAAGAGATTTTACAGACATACAGTCCTTATTTAAATGAATATATGCCTGAAAGATGGCAGGAATAAATAAATGAATAACCGGGTAACGCCGGGTTTTCAGCTAGTTATGAATATAAAAAGAGAAAATGTAGCTAGAATATAAGACACTGTACGCGTTTTAATACTTCCGGCTCAACTGTAGCTGCTGATAATTGCAAACTTGTTCACGGAGTTATAAATATTCTCACTTTTACAACAGACCAGGGATGGGTAAAGGCTCTAACGCCAGTACGGGCGCCCGCATGTGCCTCACTGCTTGCACACAGCCAGTTTCCCCTTTGCTAACATTGCTAGCGAAGCCGTTCTCCTGGTCTGTGTGACTAGTAATCCCTGGCATTTTAATGAGGAGCAGCTTAGATGCTGAAGCGAAAATGATGATCCCTGCGCATATTAGATCTTTAAGTATTCTATCCATGGCAGCAACTTTTCAGGTTATTAATACATAAATTGCAGCAACCAGTTGCTTCTAATAATTTATTTGTGGCGACCGGTTTAGGGCGCTTGAGTTCCCTTCTTCTGGTCTCTATACAGGAAAACAAATGCACGGTATTACAGTAAACCATATAAAACGTACAAAAGTCGGTTACAGAAATTTAACATTGTGAGTATAAAAGTATTCGACATGAGTGATGCAGCTTTGAAACAAATAGATTGTAATAAAAGACATAGTCATATGAATCAATAAATCTCTATATATAAAGGAAGTGTCCCGATTGACTGACTGACTGACTGACTCATCATCGCCCAGCCCAAACCACTGAAGATAGAAACTTGAAATTTGTGGAGGGTGTTGATCTTGCTCTGTAGGCGTCATTTAAGAAGTGATTTTTCGATATTCCGCCCGTAAGGGGATGAAATAGGGGATGAAACGTTTTTTGAAAATACGGAGCTATTTAGGCAATTTTGAAGCTAGAACTACAAAATTTCGGATTTTAATTCAGGGTTCGAATTAAAAAGACACGTGTTTCGGCATTTTTTGAAATTCGACAAATAAGGGGGTAAAATAAGTGGCGCAAAAAATTTATTTTAAAAATATGTTGCTGTTAACTCAAATTTCAAGCTATAACTACGAAACTTAAGATATGGATTCTTCATCAAGATTAAAAAGAAACAACTGTTGGAGACCAACCAGCCTACGCATGCGAAGCAGCGGGGGTTCAGCTAGTCAATCAATAAATAAATCTATAGTGAATTTCACAGAATCAAAAGCAACGTATGATGTATGCACACAGTTCTCATTGACTCATTAGCAGCTCATTATTGTTACTCTTTGCATATCTCTGCACTTAGCGTTCCGTCTCCTGCTAGCATGTAGCATGTACATATTATTATTATTATTATTATTATTATTATTATTATTATTATTATTATTATTATTATAGACGTAGTAGACCCTTTGTGGATCACGTGAAGACTCTACAGTTCTTCCTGCGATTTGCCCATGAGATCTTCATTTTCTCGCTTATGGCTTCTTTTCGTTCTTCTGTCCACTTTGTACCGGTTTCTTTGGCTCTTGTCTCTGGCTGGACTTCCCGCTTGACTACTTTACTTCTGTAAATGTTACGGTCTGCAGTGTATTGAACGGTGAGTCAAGTATCAGTAAGTTCTCTTCGTACTTGTTCGGTCCATGTCATACCTTTAAGATTTTCAGTGTCTGTGAGAATCTGGCGTGTGAGTCTATACTAAGGGAGTCTGTGTATTTGTCCATAGAATTTAAGGCGTCTACACAACCAGCCTAGCTTGACAAAATTTAATTACAAGCATGTACGTATATTAAGCTACAATACTAGAACGTAAGTATAAATTTTGTCCCTTTGTATGAATATTTATTTTATTACAATCTATTTGCCTCAAAACTGCATCACTCATTGTATTAGCTTTATACACTCATGTCGAATACTTTTACACTCACAATTTCAAATTTCTGTAACGGACTTTTGTACGTTTTATTTGCTTTACTGTAATACCAATGCACTTGTTTGCCTCTATAGAAACCAGGAGAAGGGCACTCAAGCGCTCGTCACAAATAAATTATTAGAAGCAACTGGTTGCTGCATTTTATGAATTAATATTAGATCTTGCATTTTAAGTGATCTTACAGAGGACACGAATGATCTCTAGCCCAATTTGACTAAGTATTCATCAACTAATCGCCAATATCTTTGTCACTGTTTTGGGCTCTTAAAGAAAATTCCTGTTAACAATGGAGCAACTTTCAGATGTGTCATTGGTACACGAGTTATAAATTAATCTTGAAAAGAGGACATTGAGAGAACAGTCTCATTAATTTTCTGAAGTCTTAAATGCGTTTTAGAAAATGTCTACTTTGGATTTATTGACTTACATCGATCTGAAATTGATTTAGCATAATGTTGTTGATATTTACAGCTGTATTGGTCAGTTGTTAACTAAATTTGGTTTGCATTATCATGAAGATAAGAAATGACTGCCTTCTGAAACTTGAATGTTTAATTCCGTATCATCATAAATACTCATCTTTTGCAAGTAATGCTTTTCTTCCGTTCAGTATGATTATCTTTGAGATAAAATATATCAAACTGATTTAGAATTTTTGTTGTAAGTGTTCGAAGTACTTTAAGAATGCATAGTCAACCATCAGCTGTTTATTGTACTTAGAACTTTACCGGTTTCCGATGTTATCCATCATCAGAAGAGTAAAATTAAACAGGCTAATTGAGAACTACATAGTTGATCTGATAAACTTAGTAGAGATCAAAGTATTATCAGATAAACTATGTAGTTCTCAATCAGCATGTTTAATTTTACTCTTCTGATGATGGATAATTTCCGAAACCGGTTAAGTTCTAAATATAATAACTGATGGTGTACTATACATTTTTAAATTATAATAAAGCTGATAACACACATATAGCAATTTTTTTACGAAATACAGCCCCAGCAATTTAGTTGTAACTTTATGACTTCCATTAAAGTCATGTGCTCAATAATAAATTTGTCACTCTAGAAAGTACTGAAGTATCACAAATAAAATTTCTCTTTTTACAACCATATGAAAACAACAATTGTTTTACAGGCTAATAACCCACACGTAAAGTCTTTTATGAAACGATGGTGCATAACATCAGGCAGTCTGACATTAATTAAATTATGATGTAATTGTTCTAATTTTTCATTTCATTTTCATTCTATGGTGCTGTACACAAGCAGATTGTTCATTAAGGCTACATTTTCTCAAATGGTACGCACATGTTAGAGGTATTACATCATCAGTAGCCATTGCAGTTTCGAGAGTGTAATGCCTTTCAATTGAATTGTAGTAATTATAATAAACTACAATTAAATTTCACTCTGAAAAGTCTGCTGTCAATTGTGTATCATAGGCAGTTTTGAGTCCTGTTCACAAGGAAGAGACTATGAGCTGCATTCACATTTGCCCATAGCACAACACTCATGCCTGCAGTGCCGTGTTGAAATGCTCCCCACTGCAATATGCTCTACTAGTTATAATACAGCTACATAGATACTCTGCAAATCACATTTAAGTGCCTGGCAAAGGGTTCACTTTCATAACTTTTTTCTACCGTTCCACTCTCTAATAGCGCGCGGGAAGAAAGAACTCGTAAATCGTTCCGTTTTCGAGCTGATTTCTATTATTTCATTGGGATGGCCATGTCTGCCTAAGTAGGTGGGTGCTAGCAAAAATTTTCACTTTCAGAAGTAAAAGTCGGTGATTGGAACTTCGCAAACATATCACGCCGCAATAAATAACGTCTTTCTTTTAATGATTTCCACCCCCTATTCCTGCAATATTTCCGTGACGCTTTCCCCCCGGCAACGTGATAAAAAAACGAGCTGTCCTTCTTTGAACCTTCTCAATATCTTCCTCAGTCTCACCTGGTGAGGATCCCACAATGGGCAACAGTACTCCAGGAGAGGACGCACAAGTGTCATGTAGGCAGTCTCTTTGGTGAAGCTGGTGCACCTTCGAAGCGTTCTGCCAAAAAACGTAATCTTTGGTCTGGCTTCCACACAATATTTTCTGTGTGTTCTCTCCAGTCAAAGTTGTTCGCAATTGTAACTCCTAGGTATTTGGTAGAATTTACGTCCTTAAGGTTTGACTGATTTATCGCGTAATTGAAGTTCAGCGGATTTCCTTTAGTGGTCATGTGTAGTACTTACACTTATCACTATTTAGTGTCAATTGCCAATTTTCGCACCATGTAGAAATTTTATCTAAACCAAACTGAGACATTTATGGCACTGATCATTGTTCATATGCTGCTGCCACCTTTATGATTTTTAAGTTGCCATAGAAATCAATAGCACATGGGCCAATGACACTAAAACATTTAACTATCTTGTTGCAGCGAATCTTATATTTTCGAGTAGGTTCAAATGTGAGCTCTGTGGTGTTGTTATTTGCCAAGAAATCTTAGTATTTTTCTAATGTTAACTCTTAAATAAATGATTACACCTGTGTCACATTTTTATGCTATTATTGTAAGAGCATTGTGGTCGCTAGGCTAGTCCCATGTGCTAGTTGTTTGTTATAGTTCTGAAGATATATATTATTTTCGTTCTTCTTTACAACTTCAAAGTCCTCATATATGAAACAATATGCAACGTCTTCTGCTTGTGTTTTTGTGCATGCAAGAGCTGAACTAGATGCAAATCTTCCATATTTTGAAATTAAATAACGTTTAAGGAGAAAAAATATTTTGTACATAGACCCCAAAGTATACAGGGTGAAGCGAAATTCGCGCACTCGGGCTTCGCAGCGCGATTCATCACATACCAGCAATAAAAAAAAGTCTCTCACAAAATTTTGTCCTGCGCATATTGTCTATGTTAAATGGACGTCGAAGACTGAGGCGTCTTGTGGATTAAAATGGGCATAGAAACTCATGCCCGGAAACGTCATCCAACGACGTTTATAACGTCGAAGTAACTGGTTGGGACGTCTTTCGACAGGCGTCGGTGCCTATAACTTGGACTCCCCGTAGCGTGGTTGAATGGCGTTTTCGGGCATGGGTTTCTATGCTCATTTTGTTCCTCAAGACCCTTCTACATCCCCTAGAAGTTTGTTAGTTCAAATATTCAAATGTTTGTATAGCTTATGGGAGTTAACTACGGGGTCATCAGTCCATAAACTTACGAACTACTTACGAACTAGCTAATACTAACGACGGCACAAATATCCATGCCCGAGGGGGGATTCAAACCCCCGACGGTAGTGGCCGTGCAGACCGTGACTGGAGCGCCTCAGTCCCCTCGGCCACCGCGGCCGGCAAGTTTGTTAGTGTAATTGGTATATCTGAAACACACTGACGTATGGGACATACGCTCATCTCAACCGTACGACAAAACTTTGTGAGAGATATTTCTTTTTATTGCTGGCACGTGGTAAATTTCGCTGCGAAGCCCGAGTGCACGAATTTCGTTTCATCCTGTATATAATTTTTATTGATAAGCACAACTGTAAGGCCCCTATGGTCCATAAGTAATTCATATTCTATAATATTTCAGTACGTATACGCTCTCTGTAAGCCACAATAGTGTTTACACGGTACGTATAAAGTTACGTAAATTTTTCTGTTAATTTATATTATTTCTGATTATTTATACTGTATGTTATTCTGCATTGTACTGAAGTTATTTTATACGTATTCCACAGTAAAGATATTCACTGCAGTTGATTTTGTGAACTGGCCGCAGATATACATCGTAAGTGGCGCAGTAGTCTTTGGAAGTATCGTTCGGTTTGAGAGTGAGTGCTCAGACTGCAATAGAGCATTAGTGCGCCAGAGTTAGTGGGTAGCAGTGAGGAGAAGCTGTTGGTGAAGGCAGTCGTTACGTACTGAGTTGTAATGGAGAGAGAAGATGTGATGTAACATGTGTGCCGAAGCTGGACTATATGGAATAGGTATACTTGTATTTGAAGACGAATTGTTCTTCAAGAAATTCAGTCTTGGAAATATCATCAGCTGAACGCTTTACTGATGATCGATGAGGTATGTTTTGCGGCACACCATTGTAATTCAAGATTTTTTTAATCCTGTAATGTTTTCCTGCCTATTTTTTATTTTTATTTATTTATTATAATATACGATTTATGATTTTCTAATTTGCTTTCCGGATTTCGTTTGTTTGTAATTACTTACCCCTTCTTTTTTCGTTTTTTTTAAATATTTTTTATTTTATTTTTCTTTGACTTCATTATTACCTATCTACCATTTTTGCATATTTTAATACTATTGTAAAACAAGTGATGATCCTGCATTCTACGAGCTGCTTGCTATTTCCTGTTTTGTAGTAAGAATATACGAGGTAAATCAAATTTTCTTTTTCCTTTCTTTGTCTAAGTCAGATTGCCTGTCCCTTTCATTAGTCAAGTTTCAGTTTCGTTGTACCCTTCGGTAGTACTTTAAACAGGGCCATAATTATGCAGTATATTTATTTCCTCTTTCCCTGGGCATTTATGTTGCGCATATTAATTAATGTTATTTGGCTTACCTCAGTCGTTAGATTCGCAACATTCTTTGGTTGTAGAAGATCAGTTTTGCTCTTACTCGGTACTCTGTATTAGTCAGTCAGTTTAAATAATAATAAATATAAATATTCGGGATACCTTGCACAACAATACTAAATAATAGCAATAAATGGCTGAATTGTTAAGTTCTTGTAAATACCGACAACCTGAAGGTGAGTTTCCAGCAACTCTAATCCACTGAATGGAAGAATAAGGTCTTTGGAAGTAGTGTAAAATGAAATTACAACATTATTTCAAATTATTTATTACACTAAACTAATTTAAATGTTCAACTAGCATAATATGTAAGATAAATTTTCCCATTAATTTCTACAGTTTAAAGTAATAAACTGCAACTCGTTATTTCAGACTGTTCACGACAAATTCAGTTACAGAGGAAATTATTATTATTATAGTGACTGACCACACTAGTCCTGTGTAGTTCGCGAACGAACTACTTCGGAAGAGCGCTCCCACAGGCGAACTACGCCAACTAGTTCGCAGATCCATCGCCTCTTTGTTCGTCCGCTCCTTTTCCGAAGACTGACGGGGAACAGCGAGAGGACGCGAGAGCGCGCAGAATCGCGTGATTCCCTTCTGCCAGTTACCTTCATTTCCAGCTGAGATGCAGCTCAGCTGTAGTTTTAGTGGCGGTAGCAAAAGCCAAAACGGGTGGACGAACTAATAAGAGCGACCTACTTCGCGGCCAAGCTGCGAACGAAAAGGAGAGCTACCGGTCGCGAACTAAACTATGCGCGATAGGTCGCGAACTAAACTATGCGCGATAGGTCGCGAACTAAAATATGTGCGATAGGTCGCGAACAAAATTAAAAATCACGCGTTTGCTTTCTGATGAGTCATTTCGAGGTGAGAGTCTGCCTGCTAGATTACATAGTTCAGTGCTACAAAATTTCTATTTTGACGTGTTATGCACTCTGCAATATCTGACTAATAAATTCCATAATGCCAAGATATTGAGATAACTCTAAACTTAAACGCGAGAAATTATCCACAAACTGTTTCTTTTGGTTTGCGTGATATCGTTAGCTGCTCAAGCATCAAGCGCATGAAGCAGATAGGTGGGGGAACTTCTCCCTCCATCTGCATGCGCAGACTACGCCGCTCAGCCGTCACTGGGAGCGGACGAACTAAAAGAACGCTCCCGATCGCGAACTATTATGCGCGAGTTTAGACCACACACGAGAATTTGTGACACCAGAATATATTGACGCAAAGTTACGTTCACAGTAACGGAACCGTAGATTCACATGGTACGAAGTCGAGAAACACCTCTCTAAGTTAGAATTGGAAAGGTTTCGCTGAGGCCCCGAATACAGGCCCATATGGGCATGTGTTTTTGCCAGACGAAGTCAGAAGGTGGTAGATGAGATCAGTCCGTATGCAAGAAGAAACCAGGAGAGTCGAAGGATAGCAGAAGAATACAGCGATGTTTTCGGTCCAAGAATGCATCGAAGGCGAAGGGAAACTGTCGCTGTGGGCCGCTGTCCCAGCTTGTATGGCGCATTCGGCCCAGTCATGCTAAAGCCGTCCTCATACGGGACGTGTTGTCCCAACGTGGCGCATGCCAGACGTGCTGTCTACCTAGCTACAGCACGCTCTGAAACGACCCGCTACATCCCACGGAACACAACGTGCTGCTCATCGTGATTTGCTTTGCGACCGCAGCGCTCTCCAGCGCCCTTTGCGGGCTGGCGCATTGACCATTGTGTTTACAAAGATGGATGTGCGTAAAATTACACGGTATCTCTCTTAGCCATCGTCGGGAAAAAACTAAATGTTTTCTTATGCTTGCATGTGGCATGCAACTCTTACAGAAATTGTATTTTTTTTCTTCAAGTACAAAGGCGGTACACGTATCTAAAAGCGGTAGAGATAATAACGAAATTTACGACGAAATCAATTTTGCCAAAAATTCTTTTAAAAAATTGTCAATGGTGAAATACATCATTTGCACCAGCTCCAGTAGTCTTGCTCTTATATTACCATTTTCCATGTTGTTCATATTCTGTATATTCGGAGATAATAGTTTCTGACCATACATTTTAGTTGTTATACACGAGGAACAACGCCCCAGCTCGACAGTGTTCGTTGTGATAATTTTTGCTTTTGGTATTGCACGTGAACACTGTTCCTCCTGCACTGCATCTGTTTCTGTAACCGCGCGCTAGCCATGTTCACTTTGCACTGTGAAACTGAACTATTTCAACAGTGTACTGAACTGCAACTTAATTCAAACACTGTGGGGAAAACCGAGTGACGTAGGGTACTGTCTTGGGTTTTATTTGTTCCTGGAACGAAAAACAACAAATTCTGTCGTGGACATAGTTCGTTCTTGTTGCTAATAAATAAGGTCGAATACCGAATATTATAATTGTATTAAATTAACAAATAAGTTGATTAACATAATTAAACGAAATGGTTAAACATATCTCGGAGAGTGTAGATGCAAACCTGTTATTTACATCTCTTTTTCATCGTAGCTCGTAACGCTAACCACCACGCTAAATCGTCGTCTTAAAAGGAAATAACAACGAATATCGGATATTACAATTAAATCAATAAGAAAGAACCAGAAACATTAAGGAAACAAGATAGGAAAAATAAAAATATTTTAGTAGTGAAGGGTCGCGAACCCGAGTCACTCTCAACTTCTGCTCCACAGGTCAACGTGCTATCAACTACGTTATTTCTCTTCGAAAAAGAGTGCACTACTCCATCACTCCATCACGCCGCACCACAGCCCGCGTTCAGTTTACTTCGCCACTTCGCAGTGCACTCCTCTACGCCTCCATAGGTCTGCTACAACTTGATGTTTCTAATTACAGACCTTCAGTTTTACAATGGCCACCTTCACTCCATTGCCAATCTACGGGTAAGTCATTTTAACAAGTTTTAATGCTCCCCATATCCTAACGATTACTTTATTTGTCAACTGACATAGGTGCAACCCTCCCCCCCCCCCCATCAACTACTCTTCCCCTATGATTTATTTTATAACTATAGACACAAAATTGTCACGTGTCTCTTTCTTTTTACCTTCAGGTTTTATCGAAAATACGGTGGTCAAAATCACGCAACTACATGTCCCACATTTTAACGTCCATGTTTTTTATCCTGAAAGACAACCATTTGATTTTGGACTTGGACCCATGTATTTGGCCCTATTGAATTTTTAACCAATTGACGGATGAAACCCACTAGAATGTTGGGACTCAGTAGCGAATTATGACGAGAGAATAAAAAGTTGTAAGTAATACCTTGTACAATTCATGTATCGCGTTTATTAAGTTATTGGTCCTGTAATTTTAACTATTGTTTTGTTATTTAACACAGTAACACCTGAAGATGCGTCTCTACTGACGCGAAACCGGTTGTGGACCTGTACATAAAAGGATCTCAATAAAAACAGCTGAAGCGGCTCCAGAATTTATTGATTGTTTCATAAGAGGACATTTCTATTTGTTTCCAAAATAGTTTCTTTTATTATATAAATTCATACAATCAATTTTTTAAAACAATTGATAAATTCATAAAAGAAAATGTATTTACTCAGCTGCGGATGCCCCAATTATAAAATAACTTGTACTAAATCATCTTGTTATATTTGTCCACGACAGAGTATCATAAAGACGCTCCTTTGATAGAATGGCGTTGAACCGTAGCATAGGAACGATATTCTTTCACGATAACTAACTAACGTTAAATACGATATCCTTTTAAAGCTATGAATATATAGTTTCCGGTAATTTATTGTAACAAATCATACCTAAAATGTGCGTTTTCAAAAGTTCCATTTTCTGGCGCTTTAAAAAGATTATATTTATAAATCGTACGCTAAAACGAAAGAAGGCACGAAATACGGAGTTCCGTTTGCAATATGGCGGATCAAAACTTCTGCTTGTCACGTGAAACCTAGGTCGCTTTTCATCGGTCACGTTCCACTCCATGAAACAAAAATCTATCACGCTGGATCCTTCATTCCACGCTTCGCAGGGCAGTGGAACGTGGAATTCCACGCTGCAACGGCACTACGTCCTCCTCCACGTGCGTTTCCACATCCCGTGAGAGGACGGCATAAGGAGTAGGAATACTGGGAGGTACTGCGCCATCTGCAAGTAGCAGCTCTCTTGGTATCGAGGGGCGCTGTACCTCTCTGGTTAGATGTGTCTTCTTCGTTGGGAATCAGTGCTGTTTATTTGTTTGTGCTGAGGAGTCCCGAGTCACAGTCTAACACATACAGTCAAGACACCCCCACTGATTTTTGTTATACGGCACGACAGTAGCGCTCCAAGCGGCCGGCGAGCTACATTTCTGAATACCATATCGAATGAATGTGAGTTGTTGTTATAGTCTTCAGTCCGGAGACTGGTTTGATGCAGCTCTCCACCCTACTCTATCCTGAGCAAGCCTTTTCATCTCCTCATAAGAACGGCAACCCACATCCACTTGAATCTGCTTACCCTACGAGTCTCTTGGTCTCCCTCTGCGATTTTTCCCCCCACACACTTCCCTCCAATGCTAAATTTACGATTCCCCGATGTCTAAGAATGTGTCCTACCAAGCGATCCCTTCTTTTAGCCAGGATATGCCAAAAATTCCTTTTCTCACCAATTCTGTTTAGTACTTCTTCATTGGTTATGCAATCTACCCACCTAATCTTCAGCATTCTTCTGTAACACCACATTTCAAAAGCCTCTATTCTCTTCCTGTCCGCACTGCTTATCGTCCATGTTTCACTCCCGTACAAGGCAACACTCCACACAAATGCCTTCAGAAAAGACTTCCTTACACTTAAATTAATATTCGATGTTAGCAAATTTCTCTTTTTCAAAAATTCTTTTCTTCCCATTGCCATTCTGCATTTTATATCCTCTGTACTGCGACCATCATATGTTATTTTACTACCCAAGTAACAAAACTCATCTACCACCTTCATTGTTTCGTTAAGAATGTGAGTAGTATCGTTTAAATTAATTTTAGCATACTTTTTACAACTGGGAAGCTATGTAGTGCCACAAAAAATCGCCAGTAACCAGAAAGTAACTCCACATTTGTTTTTATTAGCTTTGCTAAGGACCACTAGAAGGTGTGAAACGGTACTTTGCAGCATACTTTATTTAAGATTATTTTGAAATCTACGACTTTTTAATCGCGAATTTAATTTTCTATTCAGGACAAAAATAGCCAACAATCAGAAAACCCAACCTTCTGCGGAAAGACGTTGATTTCCTACTCAAAAACGTCAAGGTTTCTTCTATAGAATTGCAGTCAAAACAATAAATGTTGAACGTAAGAAACATATACTGAATGCAATACCTTCATTATTTAATTTACCAGATCAGCTACTACATCTGCAGCTGAAGGAAAATCCTCAGAGCCGGCCGCGGTGGCCGAGGGAACTGAGGCGCTCCAGTCACGGTCTGCACGGCCACTACGGTCGGGGGTTCGAATCCCCCCTCGGGCATGGATATTTGTGCAGTCCTTAGTATTAGTTAGTTCATAAGTAGTTTGTAAATTTAGGAACTGATGACCCCGTAGTTAAGTCCTATAAGCTATACAAACATTTGAACATTTGAATTTAAAATCCTCAGAAACGTGACAACACAGCATCGAAAGCAACTAAAGTGTATCCGTTTATAACAAAGACAAAGTCGAAAAGTGTTCGAATCATTAGACTACGTAACGAATTTTTACCTTTCAAAGAAACAGCTTGTCATATAAGAACAGACCGCAATTGGCATTAATGTTGCTCCTCTGTTATATTTCCTTACTTTCAGAGCTGCAATATATACACATATTCATAAGTATTACCTCATGAATAAGTTGTTCGAACCAAATGTTTGTTAAGCTTAAGGGACTTAACTACGGGGTCATCAGTCCCTAAACTTACAAACTACTTATGAACTACCTTATACTAAAGACGACACAAACATCCATGCCCGAGGGGGGATTCGAACCCTCGACGGGGAACGGCCATGCGCATCGTAGCATAGCGTCTCAATGCGCTCGGCCATTCCGCCGCGGTGTATAAGTTGTTGCTTACATCACTTTACATCAGGAAAATTCGGCTGTTTTTACATTTATTTCACGATTATTTAAGTCTCTAGATATTTTACTAATGCTTGGAACACAAAAATTATAGAAACTACTTGGTTACGTAGAAAAGTAATTAGAAACAACATAACTCTTACGGCTCCTGGCCCACCGCTAGGAGCGCTAGTGTAGTTGCCACTGTTAGTTGGTAACAACTTTCATAGCAGTAAGTGTCGCGACTATGTATGTTAGATTGTGCCTAAGTCGTGCGCATTAGGCTTTGGCAACCTCGTCGGTAATAGTGTTGTTCTGGTTGCGGCTATGAAAGGCGCTTGCCTTCCGCTGGAGTTGAGTCGCGGCTGCGACCATCGAAATAATTTTGCGAGAAGCAGCTCAGAGTAGCCGATATTATAGCAGTGGCGTTACAGACTGCCATCGTTTTTGTATTTCTTTACGGGAGATTTACTTTTGTATAAGGGAAACTGCAATTTAATGTCACCATATTTCGCTTCTCGATAAAGAATGCACACCACGTAATTGAAGCTGTAGAAGCGTTTTCAGTCGGGTATCAGGTTGTCGTTAGGAAAATAAAACAGCTTCACGTACGGGATCAGCCGTACGTCGATTACCGACGGGGCCTCCAGCTATATTGTTTTTTTATTATTTATCTGCAAGTATTATCTCAGACTTCCTATAAATCGCTCTGATCCGATACTGGCAGCTATTAGGCTTCTTGCAGATTACAGCATTTCTCTCCCTTGTCTTTCGAGACAAAAGTTGCACCAGAAGATCTCCCCTTAAGTTTTGACGGCGATGATTACCACTGGAATTTGCGTCTGCAAGTTCACTCGCCCTAGTTGCCTTCATATAAAACGTTAGTTTTGAGCTGCATGATCAGGCGTAATGGGCTAAAATTAATGACCAGATGGCAGCATTTCAAGACACTTCAAGAGCCTCTCTTCATAGGTCTATAGTAACATATCATTAATGTGTGTACACGAAAATCTAAGTACAGATTTTTAATAATATATATATATATATATATATATATATATATATATATATATATATATATATTGTGTGTGTGTGTGTGTGTGTGTGTGATTAGCTCTTTCTCTTAAATTATGGATTCGATTTGAACGAAACGTGCTACACTTATTCCTTACAATCAGACAGCAATTGCTGCGCGGGTAAGAACCACTTACGATAATACTTAAGGGGATATGACATCATAAACAATGATACTTATGGAAAAACTGTCGCATCATGCGGGAACGTTGGACATCACCTCTTAAACAAATAGACCGATTTCAATCACATTTGGAACAAATATTCTTAACCAAAGGAAACGATCGCTGTGTGGGTAAAATCGCAGAGAGAGAGAGAGAGAGAGAGACCAAGAAACGTATGCACTAAGCTGATTCAAATAGATATGGCTCGCCGTTCTTATGAGAAGATGACGAGACTTACTCAGAATAGAGAAGTGAGCTGCATCAAACCAGTGTCCGTGTTGAAGACCAAAAAGAGAATGCAATATGTTTAAATGCCGGGCGCCGTGGCTCAGCGCGCCCGGTCAGAGGGCTCCACGACCTCTGTAATAAAAAAGCTGAGCCAAATATTCAACGAACAACCTCGAACAAAAACGATCAGCGTCCGCAACGAAGAGAACTACCCAGAAAAAAAAAAAAAATAGTTCTCTTCCAGTAACTCACACACGTCGTTCAACAACAATGCCCCAACTCTTAGGTCTTTGTCAGCGATGAATATCAAAACATTGTCGTTACGAAGTTTGTAAATAACATTGTTTCTTGACGTCTACATTCGCTTCCATTTCTGTAACAATAACTTTCTGCCAACTTGCTGTCGTTATTATTACATTTATAGTGAGTCCTTAATATTATTTTTCACATTTTATTTTATTTTTGAATAGTTATGACGAGTGAAAGAGGAGATAGATAGAGAGAGGTAGGATTACGAGATATATGACAGAAAGAAGGAAGGGAAGAGATGGACAGAGAGGGGTATGGAAAGAGGGAGGAATGGGGGAAGGAAGGGAGGCATTGGGTACATAGAGAGGGGTAGGAGGGAGATTGAGGGGTGCGAAGAGATGAACAGAGAGAAGGTAGAATGTTTAAAGAGAGTAATTTTCTCCAGTGCAATAATAAGACGCATGCTGCAGAGTCAGTAAGCCGTATATTATTTATGTTTCTGCAGGAAAAGGACAAACAACAATTTTTCCTTTCACTCCACATAAATGAAGCAACGCAAATCGGGGATGTTATCTTATTTATATATTTCCTCGGTGCATCTACGTTTGCAGAATCCTTTCATTTACTTTCTCAGTGTTTTAATATAAGATTAAACCACACTGACCTTTGGCTGGGCTTACCTAGTGGTTGTAATTTATTCTATCCTAATGAAAGCTTTCCGAAATGTCATTATTACAAGGTAAAACGGAATGACGAATCTCCCCGTACACTTTTAATCCCATCAAATGGTCGCCTCTGTCTCCTCTGTTCTTTGAAACCCATATGATTTTCCTTATTTTATTGTGATCTGCAGTACGTAGCTTTCCACGCTAGATCTAACCTGTGCAATTCCTTTCGTCTCCCCATAATTGCTGCAACGTTATATGCATATGAACATTTTTACTGAGGTAAGACAATGATGCACCATTATAACATCCACCTATTCTGCGCACGAAATTGTGGAGTACACAACATGCTTTGGTTATCGTACGCAGAATTCGATGGTAACACAAATACATCTATGAAAAATACACCTTATTGTTCGCCAGTGAAAAGTCCATTCCACCACACGACGACTTTTTGTATGCCTCAGGTTGTAAATTTTCTTTGTTGGGTTAGTGCTTTTTAGCGAACGGCCCCAAAATTTGACTCGATAAACCACAAGCTTCACCAGAGACCGAACAAAAAGACACTGACGACATAAAAGTTTTCTGGGTATGGTACCGCGTCATTATGTAAGGCTATTACTTAAATAACCAACGTTTCGGCCAACGTTACAGTGGCCTTCATCTGGGTAACTGGTGTGAGCTGGTTGTTACTACACTTTATATTACTTTCATTTAGACATTACGTCATAATTTTTTTAAATAAGCGATGTTATTGGTGAATGTATTGCACTGGCACTGGCACTGGTATACCGTCTGGATCGTTACGCAATATTCGGTCGTTCAGTATGTTCAGAAAGCAATGTTGTACCTTTGTCCGCATATTAGAATTATGAAAAATTGAGGAATCACATGCTGCTCGATTCGCACCTACATCTATGAAGATTATCCATCTCTGTGGACATGTCGACTGCACTAAAAAAAAAAATAAAAACACACATTCAAAATATGTCAGCTGTCAGGCGACAGTTGCTGATCGTGTGGAGCTCAACACAAAAGCAACGCAGACAGTTGCGCAACAAAAAGGCCCCAATGAGTGCCCACTCTAAAGTTTATTGCAAATCACTGAGCGCTCTCATTCTCAAATAGTGAATGAATAAAGTGACTCGTTGTTTATGAAGTCATATCTCCTGAACTATGTGGATTTTACGCGCACAATGATTATTTCGTTACAGTGAAGAATATTTGTACCACATCTAGTTGTAATTGGTCCATTAGTTTACGAGAAGATGTGGAACATTGTTGCAAGAAGTGGCGGGTTTTCACGAAATTCTCCTTAAATACAATTGTTTTCTGATAATAAGGATAATGAGTTGCAAGTTTGATTGAAATCAGGGTAGTAGTTTTTTAGGAGATGTGGAACGTACGCGTACACACACATACACCGATATATATATATATATATATATATATATATATATATATATATATATATATATATATATATATATATACAATCATTATTATAATATGTAGTGATTTTGATTCGACATGGCAGTCTCAGTTCTCGCAATATGGATTGTTTAGCCTTCTCCTACAGTCGAGACACAATAAAACAACAGATTAGCCACATCTGCTTAAAAAAACGAACAGATGTGTCACATTGACAGAAAATTACACATAAGACCGGATGTAAGATTTTTTTTTATTTTTAATTTTTTATTTTTTTTTATTTTTTTACTATTTCTACAGACCTATTATGCATTTCGTGAATTAGCGAATGAAAGAAAAATCAGCTTCTTTTTCAAAGTTTGCTGTCACTATTTTCCATCCATCCCTGTACACCCAACAACAAAAGGAAAACAAGTGATGAGAGCACCCATATAAATTAGTTACAAGGACGTCGTTGGAATCATATAATAAGAACATGGTAATTATAATATAGCTAAATTAGAATTTTTACCATAACTAGAAAGGTTTTCTTGGAAAGGGACTGTTTTGGCTGCACATATTCGTCTTCCTAATACCTTCAGTTTTACAACCCATTTTAAAGTATTAACAAGTGTCACCGGTAGATCAGTATTAATTCATTGGTTATATGATTGTCGAGATTTTCAATCCAACAATATTTGACGACTACTGAAATCAAAACACTTTAAATAAATAGAAAGGTTTTATTGGACGTAAGAGGAACCCAGAATAGTTATTCGGTGAATCATGTAGATGTGACGGTTGGAGTCATGTAAGATAAAACTGATTTGTAATCTGTCCAAAATGAAAGAATGTATTTTTGGCCTGGTTGATTCGTTCTGAGCTCTCCACTATTGAACGCAAGTAACTAAAAATATTTCATTTCAGTGTCGTGATAGGCCTATTGTGTGGCGTAAATTAATATCCGCCACTTGATGAAAATACGCCGACTTGCCCTTTAATTGCCATTATTACTTCGAACGACATAGCCACTAGCCGGTACCTGCTCTGTAATTACGCTACTCAAGGTAGTGCAGAGACGAAACAATAGGTGCATGTTGTAGACAGCTTCTCTCATCTGTATATTATACACTGCGACTTTCAGTAATTCAGTGGATGAAGCATGTTTTATTAAATACTTTGTAATTCTACAAACTTAATATCGCAGGCTGTGGGCATACTCTGCAGATGAAACATCTCTTTACTCTCGCCCTCCCTTCAAACACTGAAGAACTTCAATAAAACCTCCTGTAGACTGAGACAATCCTGCAGCTGTGTATCTCGCACAGTTTCGTCGCTAGGTTACCGTTACCGTTTCCTGTGTACTTTGTACGTGATTAGTATAACTTTTTGCTGTATTGGAAGTTCTACAGTCTGAAATTCTTATAAAAGCCACTTTCTTTAACTGAAGACAATAATTTCGTAATTCCTTTCTCCGCTGAGTACACTACCTGTAACGAACTAGTCATCGACGGGGCTTTGGACACTTAGCTTCCTAATTCTTTCAGTCAGAATTAACGACGAGGCTGCACGGACGGTATAACATAACAGACTAAAAACATTCATTGTCGGCTACCTGAATTTGATGCCAGTTAGTGTTCATTTTAAAGTTACCTTTTATGAAGTCACGCTTATGTCGCTAGAAACAAAAAAGTACTTAACAGTGTTTTTCTGTGCATTTCACAGTGTTCTTCTGTAGTTATAACAGGCGAGTAAAACCGATTAGCATTTCATTAAACGCGGTAAATTCCTGGCCCGTTTACTTGATATCAGATTACGCGTATTTCTGCGTTTGCATCACTAGAATTTGCAGTAGACCGAAATAACAAATGTTCATTAAAAATCTGGTAAGTGTAAACCATAAATGTTAACATAATTAACATAGAAACTTACATCAACCTGCAAAAGGAAGAATTTTATAAGACTATTTTGCACGAGATATGACATATTGAAGATTATCTTTCACGAGACAAAACATAATGATGTTCTGATTGCATGTGAAATCAAACAAACTGCAATTAAAGGGTGCAATTACTTTTATTTATTTCATGTATGACTACATAACATAAAATTATATTACACTTAAATATTCAGGCCACGGATATAGTCTATTGATTTCTCCTTCCTCACCAGGAACTGTACTGGAGCGCCAGATACACTTCTCAGAGACATTGTTGAACTACATGGTGATTTTCGGCGCCATAGTCACAATATGGAGAGGTAGTTTCTTTTAGTGATACAAAAAGTCTACACGCTTTCCAGTGTTGGTTCATATTCGGTTTAGAGCCGTCAGGTCTTCTATGGCAATTCAAAACGGAATGGCTCATCAATATGCATGGCATTTCAATTTCTTTGGTCGTAGCTTTGATCTCCCCCTGTGTACATCAAGCAGTCATCAGTGTTAAAGCTACTGCACACTATCATTATTGTAGTTTCCAAGCGTGGGTAACTACAGCGAAACCCAGGGGCGCCGACTCCTGGCCGAGTGCACCAATCTCGGTCAAAAAGCACGATAATCAAGGGTTCCGAGAACACGGTCAAAAGTTAACCGCGGTTAAAACGTCTCTGCGGTGCACCAACGTTAATCACCGGTCAGCAAACCGTCGTCAGCCAATCGTACATTTGATCGTGATCAAGTCCCTGTAGCTCAACGGAAGGCACCCAAGTGATGCAAAGGTGTTAGTTGAGCTTACCTACATGTGTTTTCTCTTTGGTGAATGACGAGAGTATCACGTGATTTGTATGTACAAGATTGTAAATACGGTAAAATTGTACGACGCTTCTCGCCGGGCTGCAGTGGTTATGTTGGCACCAATGGTAATGACGGCAACTAAGATGACCAATAAATATTTTTTCGTGACAACTTCAATTAAAACGAAAATTATTTGCTTCTGAACGGACAAGGGTACATATAAGAACCTTTCAACCATAGAGCAGGTACAGTATTAATTTTGCTGCGAGTGAAACGAGCAGCAATAACATTTGCTCTGTAGCTTGTGAAAAATATTAATGCAATTCTACATTTCATTGTTCGTCTATTGCCAACATAAACACTGGAGCCCAGCGAGAAGCGTCGTAAAATTTTACCGAATCCAGACATATTGCAAAGAGAAATGATTATTAAAAAAACACCCTAAGACAGATTTATATAATTACATAAATTATTATTTATTGTTTCGAACAAATCAACACAAATGTCATTATTGTTCACAGCGTATTTTCCCATGCACCGCATGTTCACCTGGTAACAGAAATATACAGATAACATGTTTTAATAACACGAAAGCTTTACGATTATAGTTACGAAACATATCGTAATTTTTTATTCAAAACTTTTCTGAATTTGATAGTTACCTTACTGGAAATATTCATTAATTATGGCGCAGCGAACTGCTCTTCCTGGCAATGTGTCGTCGTGATATATGTTACTGTTGTCACCAATAAATATGTTAAATGCACCAGTTGCATATCCTCTTAACGTAATCAATAGTCTGTTCATAGGCGAAATAAGGTTATTTCTATCGGTAGAAAATTCTAACCTGTCATTGATTTGGTTTAACAACCACCACACTTTCTTTGGACAAACAAAACCTTTCTCCGAACTTTTTGTCACTGTAATCTTCAAAAGAGTCCCCCTTTCCACAATCACTACGTTCCGGTTTTGATCCCGATTTAAATGATTGAGGTAAAAGAAATCTTTGTCAATCCCGTCTAAAACAGCAAACGCGCCGCCATCTTGATACTGCACACTCCTATAACCCTGATCATCTCGACAAAGCCGGGCGTCAGCCGCGATCAAATTTAACTGTGATCAACTCCCTCGTTTAACTTTGATCGGTGTCGGTGCACCAGAAACTTGAGTTGACCACGGTTAAATGCCGACTTAACCGCGATTAACTTTTGACCGAGGTTGGTGCACTCGGCCGTCCGTCGGTTCTCCGGTGCTGGTGCACCCCCCTATGAAATTATTTGTGGGTGCTCAGCACCCACACAAAATAAGGGAGGAAAATAAGGTAGCACAAAAATGGGGTAAAGTCATAGCTGTCAATTATGGATTTTTGACATCGCAGTGTAGCAATCACGACCTAGCCGCTAGGCTGCTCCAACAGTGCCCCAAAGCAGCACTCACTGCAGAGGCTTGCAGCCCGTTCGGAGGGAGGGGCGAGACCACTGACCCCTGGCCGCATGACGTCGTAACCCATGCAACAATCAGAGTTTGCTGTGGTAGCTCCATTAATTCAGGTCATTAAGATGGATTGATATCCGTACTGTCTTTTACATCAAAGTATTTAATTCTGCTAACAAATTCAGCATACCAGTGCAGTGGCGTTACACACGACTTCACGTAAAACATCGCGGGCAGGTAGAGGGCGAAGCACCTGCAGGGCTTGTAGCCGAGCTTAATAATGACACATATACCGAAATGAACTGAAAAATGAATCTAGGAAAGAGAATTTGACTATTCATTGCTCCATTCACGGAGCGCCATTGTCTGCTGAAGGAGTGCAACCAGGCGCCGTAATAAAAGACGTCACGTGTGTGGGATCTGTGCTTTGTTCGCCATATAAATAACCGCCTTTTCAGAGGTTTCCTGAAAGTTATACAGCTGGATCATGGGTATATACCTGAGCACAGTACAGTTCGTTGGCTTAGTTGTCTTTACTATGTTTGTCAGTCATGAAGAAATATGTCTCTCTAAATGAAAGGGGCAAAGTTCATTGTCTAATAGATTAAAACTGGATAGTAAATCTAACGTCCATACTCACATCACTTTAAGAAATTAATCATTGCAGGACAAAGAATATCTAATAATAGAGGTGAAGGACCAAACCAAAGTGTTTATGAAAAGAGTTTCGTCTATCAGAGAGGCGAATGAGGAACGAAATACTAACATCCTTCAATCGTCTGACTCGTTTTAAACTTCATAAAATTTCCTGAACGTACCAGTGGTGCTAATTTTGAAATTAATGATTTTTTTCTTACTTTGATTTCTATAATATTGAATCTACCGTAGTTGAACTACTGTTAATATCTGTGGCTTTTCTCTTTCGTTTTTGTCAGATATCAAATCATGCAATGTTATTACAACTGACAGAGCAACAAATATGACAGGTACGTTTTCTAGGTTGCAAGCAAAAATCAGTGAAATTGAGCACCGCTTGGCCCATTCTTTGAACCTTGTGGCCGAAAAGGTAATTAAAAATGAAATCACGAGAACCCACACTGATTTTGAAAAGTAGGCGCCCCTGGTGAAACCTTACTTTTTTTGTGATTGGGATATGCACTAACATCGAAGTGAGATCTTTTTCTAATTTTTCGCACCCCACCAGAAGTGCGTTTTCCCATCGCAGAGATGGAAATGGTATTTGGCAAAGTATTGGTAATAAGAAAAAATTTGTGAATCGAAGTTGCTAGACAGTATGGTTGAGATGTCTGTTCACAAATTTTGTAAGAGAATCCAGGTTGGTGAGCAATATTCCGCAACAGGTTCAACAATAACAGAGCTGTGTACGATGTGTAAGTGCAGTGGATTCCCATTATCTACCACAGAGTTTTTGGATAATATTGCGTAAGACTTTTATTTCGGCAGCAGTCCTTTATAACTCGCGCTCTATAATGCGTGACACCCAGATCTTTCGGGTTTCTCTTATACCTGAGTTCACTTGATTCAAAGTGGATCGTGAGCTCTTTGATCTCTAACTTTTTATTTGCGTGAAACGTTGAGACTACTATCATAGCGCAATTGGCTGTAATCTCCATCTGCAGGAATATCCAGAGATGAACTCGTTAATTTCAATACCTCTATACCTTGTCGTGGAATGGCTGGTTATCAGCTTACTGACACTTTCTAGATGCGGTTTAGGCATATCTGATATATATCCAGATATTAATTCGCAGTTGGCGACAACTTTCGCCTTTAGCTGGTTTCAGTTAGGCGGTCTAGCGTTTTGTAACATACAAAAATATGTGCCAAACATGGCCTCGTACCAGGAACTCTCGCTTCTGTCGAGCGGTCGCCTCCACCCCTCGGCCACCCGTACACTTTCCGCGGCCAGACTCTTACTTTCATTTGCCATACTTGCCTGCATCCCCTGGTGCTCGCACACATTCAGAGTGAATCCCGCAATGGGGGAGATACATTCACACCGTCTTTAGCCTGTCGTATTTAGCACGATACATCAGTTCTAAAGGAACAGATACTGCTGATCGTCCGAGGCTGTAACTCTTAAATAGTCAGTTATTAATTCGTAATTTGCAAGAACGTCCTATTTTAGCTGATCTTCTCTGGGTGGACAAGAGATCCGGGTTCGAGTTACGGTCTGGCACAATCATACCGCGCACTGCCGTGCACAGTATTAATACGTTCGTAGACGGCGCGTGCGAATTTGCGGTTCTTTAGGGGCCCATATCTTAGGTTCTATTCATCTCAGAGTGAAAGGGTAATGTGTTCTGGACAGATCTTGGCCTAGTGATCATTTGTGAACATATTAGAGGATGGGTATACTATGGCTATCATGCAGTACATTGTCAAAATTTTCAAAGTTACACACTTCCTGGAGCCCATCCAAATTCAGCAAATCAGTTGGCTTTTGTCCATGGCGTGTAGTCTATATGATGGGCTTTAAACGGCTTACAAAAGCACCATTCATTAATGGACGGTTCCTGAGAATATCTCAAAAAACAATGATTTTTGGGTACCAGAAAAACGATTTGTGGGGATGGTCACTTCGATACTTTCTATTCATTGCAAATCTTCAAACTTTTTACCGTATATTCTTATGATGATATTCTCGAGGCCGTTTTTATATTTTTTCGATATCGTCAACCGCTGCAGAGATCCAGAGGTTGAAATTTATAGTTTTGCACAAAATCACAAAACCCGACTTCTAGCACCGTGAATCGCAAAAATTCTAAATAACAACGATAGAAAATTGTTCAGATATTTACAATACATCCTGCAGACATTTATCCATCAACGGCATTTTTCGGTTTTCGTAAATCGTAGTCCGTTATCAAGATACGGCCGAAAAACCGCAATATTTTGCTAGAAAAAGTGCGTATTGTGCTGAAAGACGGCGTTCAGACAGCTCTGAAACTTACCATGCGATTTGAAAAAAAGGTACTCGGCGAAAAAAAATTGATTTTTGTATATCTGAAAGATTGAAATCTTCGGTCGATGACGGGGTGATTTTTGTTTTCGCTTACTTAAAGTTAATATGCAGCATCTGGTTTAGTTAACTATTGCAACATATTTTAAGGAGTTTGCAGAGGTAAAAACACATTCTGTAGACTTTTCGTATGGTTGATTTTAGATTACACATAGCTGCGTATGAAATGTAGATATACCAAAATTTTATTTAAAGTTTGTAGCAGAATGATATCTTATGTGGTTCTTGAGATATCGGTCCGTGAATGATAGCACTCGACAGTAATAGGTTCGAAAACGCTATTTCTGACTGTGAGGTAATGTATCTTCAGAATTAGGAAGTCACTAAAATGTTATGTGTATGTTGTTTAGGTGTTTATCTGGAAATCCGTTTCCCGTTTTTGAAATGTGTATTCGTTATCACAGTAAGCTACAAAAATCATAATTTTTGGTATCAAAAGATCCAACTGCGTGCATTGGCAAATCAAACTTCTATTCATGGCAAGTCGTAGATGCGTTTTAATATTATGATTCCAGAAAACTTTTTAAAAGTTTTTCCGATAATACTATCCATTACCAAGATCTGTAGATTCCAAGTTACCGCACATATTCATGACAAATATGCACGTTATATCCGGTCTGACGTGTAATTATGGTTTTAACTGACGTAGCGAACATACAGCAAGGGTTCTTGGTTTGATAGAGTTTAACAATGTTCTTTGAAATAGTAAAGCGTGTTTAGCAATCATGTGAATGTGAAGCTCTTTTTAGAAAGTAAACTACTACATAGTGAATTTGGTGTGACGTTTGTACAAATGTCTCAAGGTATATAAAGTACTATCCAAATTTTACTCACCGTTTATTTCATGTTATATAAGCAGGACACTTTGATGTAACTGGAAAAATACGGGAACCAGCTGAAAAATGCTCCTGCTGGAGCACAGAAAAGGCGAATATGTTCTCTGACACATAAGTGTGGAACCAGTTGCCTCAACCCCGATCCTGACTTCCTTACCAAAAATTTCGGCATGCGAACGTATTCGAGCTTTTTTCGGCTGAATGTGAGTAGGACAGAGAGAGCCATATATGATGCAACAGTGACAGTCCAGGAGAAAGGCATATGCATCAAAACAGCAGTGGTAAGCGAAATGATATTTCGGAAGTCAGAAATATTGGCAACAACAATCTAAGACAGATGCAGATAGTAGCAATTGGAGCAAAAGAGAAAACAGTGGGAAACTGAGACGAATGGAGACCATACATAAAGCATGAGCGTGCGGCTCTCCAATACTATAGCACGAAACAATTTGTCCAAATTTTTTCCATCCCCAGCACCCGAGTGCTAAAGTTTTCCGGTCTACAGGTCAAACCCCAAGCAAACCATCCCTATGGACATGTGTGTAAAAGAGACAATCGTAACTGAAGACAATGAAAGCCGACTCTGAGTGAGAAAGAAAGGATATTGGCAACAGGACAGGAAGTGAATGGGACAACGTCAGTGGGGCAGAGAGACGATGAAAGTGGCAGGAACAGACAGCGGTGAGGAATCGCGAGGGAAAGGCATGAAGACATTGAAAGTTTGACAGAGACAGAAAGCGGCAATGTGAGAGACAGCAAACAAATGGACAGAGACATATATACACACTGACAGTGAGACAACATTGCTGAATATGACGGCTTAACTAGGAAAAAAATATTTACAAAGTTATGCGCTAAAAGTGCGCGTATATGTTCGCATGCCAAAATATTTGGTGAGGAAGTCGGAATGAGGATTGAGGCAGCTGGTTCCACACTTTTGTGTCAGAGAACATATTCGCCTTTTCCTCCAGCAGGATCATTTTTCAGTTGGTTTTATATGTTACAAAATGACAGACCAACAAAACAAGAGAAGTCAAAGTCGGAAGTTGTTACAAATTGCGAATTAATTTCTTGATACTTAACATTTACAGCTGCTGACCATAAGCAACATGTGTTCCTTTAGAACGAATTTATCATACTAAATACCTGATATGTACAATGGCGGACGAATAATTTAATGTCCAAGAACACAGGACTGCGCATGCCCAAACTCATAAAAGGAAGTGTTGCCAACTTCAACGATCTGTGCAGCTTCCGCTTGCTGTTTACATCGTCAAATTGAAGCAATATAATAGTTAAGATACAGTATATGTCGATATTCATTGCACTTTCACTCACGTAGTTAGAAGCAACTTAGTCATATTCAGATGTGTTTCCTCTTTAACTAAGTTTCCTGTTTGGGGATCTGGATTGCAACTTGATAGACTTGTTGTTAATTAAGAATGCAGCACTTGGCGCTACTCTCTGCTAATGTTTCAACATTAAACCAACAGACTGTTAATATTGTCATAGATTTCTAGAGGAGTGATTCTCACAAGGATCATTCACCGACTCGTTAATTCTCTCGCGTGATGTAACATTCACTATAAATTCTCTGGAATAGTCTGTGGTATAGAGAAATTAAGGCTGAACTTTCGGAGGTGAGGAACACTCATTGGTTTGAAACTAGGTTCGTGTGATTCCCACGAGGAATGTTGAAGGTCACTCAGCAACAAAGCCATCTGCTACAGTATTGAGGCTAAATGACTCAAGATTCCATTCTAATTTACTCACATCGATATGAAATACGAACGGTTAGCACCAAGAAAGAAATTAGGTTATAAGAGTGGTACCTCTTCTGAAACTAGGAACCTATTGTTCACTCGCTAAAGAACGTACCATTAGGTAAATACATGTTTCATAATACGAGTTGTTTTACATTCTCGTTATTTTCGTAATGACTGATTTTTGTGAACAATGCGGGACCGTATAGTTTAATTTCTTGCTGGAAAAAAATGTTGAATACTGTCTACTAGAATAGTTCAATACGGAAAAATATGATTTCCTTTTTAAATATTAAAGGCTAGCCATGCGCATTGGGGCGCTGTGCTGCGATGCGCGCGGCCGTTCGCCGTTAGGGGTTCGAGTCCCCCTACCTCTGGGGCATGGGTGTGTGTGTGTTTGTCCTTAGGTTAGTTTACCTTCGTTTAAATAGTTTGTAAGCTACGGACTAATAACCGAGCAGTTGAGTCCGATAGATTTACAAACATAATATTAAATGCTAATTGATGACAGATCTCACTCTCGCCGTTCTTCCATGGCTGAAGATGTTAAAAAATTCTAGAAATCATTCTGGACGACAATGGACCTTTTAGTAATTTACAGACCTGTCCGGAATGACTTAACATTATGTTATGCCAACTATATAGGTCGATTTTCTAATTAAAATGATGAATGACAGATTTTTGCCTCGACTGCTAACTGGAAACAAGGTTGTATTTTCAAACCAGAATTTCTAAATGATGAAAGCATTTTCCAAGGTCATCGTAAGGTTTTCTTTTTTTTCTAATGAATCAAAATATTACTTCTACGACCCTGAAACGAAATAATCAATCTAGGGAAGTTTTGAGTTCAAACAGCCTTCCAAATATCAAAGTAATGTAAACACTTACTATTACAAGTACTTAGGTTCCCAGCTGCACCACATTCACCAGTAAAAAGGGCATCCAGAATAAACCGCTTGCAACAGCGTCAGAAACGTCCGAGAAATATGATATACTGACGACGTTGCCCAATTCCCAGAAGAATTTTATTAACAGTGTCAAAATAATGTTGATCACTTTCTTCGATATGAGCGGCAGTTTTGCATTCAATGTTTGTTCCACAGTATAACACACATTGCCACCAAAATGTTTTGAAATAGCCCTCAACTATTCTGGTTATTTCAAGTAAATAACTCCTACATCTCTGTCTGAGGACACGTTTTTTGAAAAAAAAAAGGGGGAAAAAAAAAGAAACGGAAGAAGATTAGGGTTTAACGTCTTGTCAACATCTTGATCATTAGAGACGGACCATAATTTTGGGAAATTATAGCATGTAGGCCTATCAATATCCTCGTACCCTGCCCTCAAGTTCGTCCGAACCTGCCCCTTACATGGCGTTCAAAGTCATCGCCATGCAAATGCTGGTGCATAGAAATATGGTAACGGTGAACTGTATGATGATGCAGAATTCTCAATATCCAAGTTTCTGTAATTCCCGACTGTCGCTCAGTTTTTCTGCTTCTGATGTGCGGATTAGCGTCAAATGCAGCTAACACATTTATTGAAGCAGCTTCATTTGTTGCAGTTCTTGGATGCTTCTACTTTATTTGGCTGATCACTGACGGTTTAAATAAATTCACTGTCCAATGGTAGGTCCGGACTCTCGGATGATGTCTTTCAGGATAACGATCAATGCATAGCACAAGCTTGTTGGACATTTTGATCACAATTTCCATGAATAAGAATATGTCTAATTTTTCTGCGATTGTTACACGTTCCATTTTAACAAGATAATTTTTCATCTTAATTATGATTGGACAAGATTATTATCATAACTAAGTAACGAATTGTAACAAACTGCTATTGAGGATACTATTACGCTATCGATCACAAAGCGAAAAAATAATCGAAATAAAACTTTAATTTTAATTTACGTGCTATGCGCATATGTAATGCAAATGGGGGTACAGATTAAAAAAGAAAAAGCTTATATCAGTTTGACGTAAGGCAGCGCCATCTAGTTGGCCAACCATAGCGCTATCTCTTTTCCCCCTTCAATCTCGAATTGTTCTCATTATTTTTTAATGCTGAGATATTTAGTCCTATCACTATCAATTAACCGTCCTCTATATAGATTATATATCATGCGATATAGAAATAGGTAATAACAACGCTCCTTTACTAGAATGAAACGTTGTGACAAAATTTCAGAGCAATCGCTCAACAATTTTTGAAGATTAACGGTTTTGCATAAACGAACATTTAAATTTTTATAACTTTCCCCATTTATTACGTACATATTACACATGTAGCAGATGACGTTCCAATGGGTGCTAGATACATGTGCTACATCGGATTGAACATTGTACCAAAATATCAACACAATCTGTGACTAACTTTCGGTAACGTGAGATTTTGAACAAACGAATATTTACATTTGTACTTATATAGAAAACGTAGATCTTCATAACAACAAATCCCCTAAAGTTCTTGACCGAATGCTTTGAGATTGAGGAACAACGTTGCCCTGAAACACCCACATTATATCACATATAAATTTACGTAAATTTTAAAATGGGGAAAGCTTGTTAGAGAGTCAGGCTTGATTACTTTTTCATCCTAGTGATAATTGATTTTACACAACTACAGCATGCCGCTCGAATAATAGCGGGATCTTTGACTGGCAAACTCATAAACTTCAGATCTAACGATCTCGCTGTCGACAGTACATTAAGCTCCAGTCTTACTTTCTTCCTTTCTTTGCTGCAGCGCAGTCTTGTATATACCGTCCTCCCCCTTTAGGAATTTCTCATTTGAATGGGCTCTCCTGGAGACTATTCTGCCGGTGAAATCAAATAATTAAAACTCTTCTCATTACAGTTTCTCACTTCCTTTGACAAAGTTCAGAAGCTACAGCCCGTGTCTCGCGCAATATGGAACCATTTCACGATTGAAGAAGTTAACATTCCTTCCCGTCTGATGTTTCTGAACAGTTTTGCCACCTGATTGATTACATGATGATGAGTTTATACAGAGGGTCTTTATCAGTACAACATTATTTGCAATAGAAAGGGGGTATTTGATTTGTCATCAGTAAGTGAGTAGTTACTGTTGTACTTAAGAAACGTCAGCTATACAATACTTTTCAAGAAAGAAACGGTTTTTGTAAAGGATTGACGTTGTCTTTTATTCGATCTGATCTACTCTATGTAATTACCACAGCAAACGTCCCGTATGATATTTGAAATAAGCCAGTCTTTGCCTGTTTCTATTATTCGTCACTTCTGCCACGCCTACCCCCACCGGGTTAGCTATAACTAAATGCTGTAGAATATTTCTGACTCATTTGTCATTCCTTCTTGGGTTACCTATACATTTAAGTACGTTTTCATTTCTATCTTTAACTTTACAGTAACTAATTTTGGCCCACTTTTGGTTACGGTAGTAACACTAAAAGTTGGCCTTTCCGATCGTCTTTTGACAGCTCAAACTTTAAATGAAAATAACGGCTTAACTATTCATCTGACACGAAAATTGAATAACCTAATTTGTAGAGGAGAAAATTCTCTACAACTTAACTCCCTTATGTTTTTTTCATATCTCGTATAGTTTGAGGCATATTTGCAAAAATAACGGAGATTTGACACCCGCCATTGAACTAACGAAAACCAGCCGCTCTGATATGTGACGTGACATCCCTCGCAAATTTGATGATTTTCTTATTGTAACTTACACATTGTCATTTCAAAACAACGGCACACTGAGGAATTAACAAAAACACATCGTTCTTCGTACAATAAATGATAATCTAATGCCTACAAGTACCATATTAACATCAGTTAACAACGGCCAACAATAGTATGAGTTTAAAGAACTCCAGTTTTGATTTATAGCGGAAGCGTAGTGGGCAAGGTGCTGGACTGTGACGCGAAACGTAGGTCGATCGAAACCCGCCGCTACCTAAGTTTCAGACACTCTTATTAATTAATTTATTATTATTTAGATTATTCTTTTGGTCCAAAATGATTGCAAAAACTTATGAAACTACAAATCTAAAGTGGTCCGTAAAACACGTCATTGCGATTTTTTTTTAAATATATAGGCAGTGTTCCATTTTAAATAAATCGAGGGCCTTGCGTAATATTTTATGCTCCACGTTTCACTTCCAGACAACTCTATGCTCCCAGTGCCGGATGTATGACATTTCCCTACCCTAGCGCAATCTTGATGGTGACGATCACCCCACCCCACACCACCTTCACACATGGCATCGCACTTCTGTCGCCCTTTTCCCTGGTCGTCAGCATGACGTCATCTTGCTGTCCCACCCACATTAGGCTAGTTACACAAAGAGTGGGTAGTTTTCCATGGCCTTACGATAACTCGATATTTAATTGAAGATAGCTCCTTAATCCCTTATGTGATTTATTATTTATTTGCTGTTTGTAAACCTATTGGACCAAACTGCTATGATCACCTGTCCCTGGACTTACAAACTACATACCTAACTTACACTAAGGACAACACACACAGCCGGCCGTGGTGGCCGAGGGGACTGAGGCGCTCCAGTCACGGTCTGCACGGCCGCTACGGTCGGGGGTTAGAATCCCCCATCGGGCATGGATATTTGTGCCGTCCTTAGTTGTAAGTAGTTCATAAGTAGTTTCTAAGTTTAGGGACTGATGACCCCGTAGTTAAGTCCCATAGACCCCGATAGATTTACAAACATTTGAAATTTTGAATTTGAACAACACACACACACACACACACACACACACACACACACACGCACACACACTGTAGTAAACCCCGTACCGGCAGCGTGTCATTAGGCGGCGCCCTGGAAAGCGGGCAACCCGCAACACAGTCTCCGGAGCAATCGACCGAAGCATGGACCCTCAAACACGCCGCCAGGCTTGTTTACAAACGCCCTGGCCAGCGATGTATCAGCCGACTCCACTGTACGACTCGCAGGCCAAACTGCGCTTCAGTTCTGGTCGATCTTCCAGACGGGCCAGCATCGCGACTCGTAAGCGAGTCTCTACCAGGCTCCACTGGCGCCTCCACGCTCTGCCGGCTGCGGCAGTTAGTCTTCGCCGATAATAATCGACGCATTGAACAGTCCTCCAGAAGCCACGACAGATCAACACCTTTCTCGACGGAACGCTGTCAGCCTACCTATACTATTGTTGGATCAATTTACTGGTTGTAATAATCTTTGTACTTTTGCTGATTGGTTGGGTATTCATTATAACACACACACACACACACACACACACACACACACACACAAACACACACACATATACCAATGCCCGACGAAGGACTCGTACCTCCGACGGAAGCGGTCGTCCAGTGATGCCTTAGACTACACGGCTATACCCACTTGGTCGTCTCATCTGACAGTAAAACAAAAATTGGTTATATGCATTTTTAGAGGAGAATATTCTCTATAACTTCGCACTTATGTGTTTTTCTTTTCATATAACTCGAGGTTTGAGAGATATTTGCAAAAACATAACGGCGATTTGAGTCTGTCTGTGTTCCTAATTTCAAGGTCGCGCTGTGCAAACGATCGACACCAAATTATACAGACGTCTTTGTTGCCGGCGCTCCAGTCACGGTCTGCACGGCCACTACGGTCGGGGGTTCGAATCCCCCCTCGGGCATGGATATTAGTGCCGTCCTTAGTCTTAGTTAGCTCATAAGTAGTTTGTAGGTATAGGGACTGATAACCCCGTAGTTAAGCCCCATAGACTATACAAACATGTGAACATTTTTGAACGTCTTTGTTGACAGCTATGAATCAGATACTTACCTCTGGCACCATAAACATACGCCGCTAGAGGGTGGCACTACGCCCCATCTCGGTTGATAAGAGTCGGATATAAAACAATTTGATATCTAGTAACTTTTGCCTGAAATTGTTTACTATATTTTGTCTCTGAAATTTGGTACACACACCTCTAAAGATTTAATTCTTAAAATAGCTCTACCGTCATATTGTTTTGCTGTAACTCATCCAATGCATTTTCGAAGAAAGATTTTAGGTTGATAGTTCATCTAGGGATAAACATATCACAGGATAATATATGCATAATTAATAATCATTTTTCATTGTTAATGCAATTTGATTCTTTATTTCCGAAGGGACACCTGTATACATGAATTTTTGTCGCAAAAAACATCGTAAATGTCTATTTTCGGCCCACGTTTGCAAGTACTGCGGACAAAAAAAAAGATATAATAAAGTAAATTTAAGTACATGAAAATAATATTATAATATTATTTTATGTAATTAATTTGCTATTATTTTATTAAATGTTAATATTTTATATATTTAATTTTATATTTTAATTATTTTTGTCCGAAATATTTCCAAAAATTATAAGACTTTACCAATGAGTCGTATTCGTAATTTTAAAACAGGATATTACATGTTACAGTTGAAACTATTCTTCTTCTTTCTGCTACTTCCAACGCTTTGGGATTCTTAAGCCATGATCTGTATTTTACACGTTCACCATTGTTTGAGCTAGTCTCCTGAACTGAGTATTAATCTCTCAGTTCAAATTTCCTTTCATTCTTTCGTTTCAAGTAAACAATATCATTCACATTAATAAATATGTGACATAACAACTAAAAGTTAAACGGCGTAAGAGGATGGAAGAAGCAAAACTGAAATATATACGTGTTTAATTGAAAAAAATCATGGAATACCTCATAACAACATGTCGGACCTTCCCTTTTCCATCTAATCGGCATAGGCTCAACATGTTGGTAGTCCCATGCTATTGAGTCATGCTGCCTCTATAGTCATGCTGCCAATGCACGATTTTGAGCACGAATTGACTCTTCGATTGCCGGTATGTCCCGTAATAGTTTGATGGAATTCATATCGAGCGATGTGGGTAGCCAAACCATTCGCTGCATTTGTCCAGACTTCTTCAAACGAATCCTGAATCTCAATTGTGGCCCCATAACATGGCCCACTGTTATCCATAAAAGTTACACCGCTGTTAGGGAATACTCAACTGTCTTCCAGTGAGTGCCATATAAAAACAACCCACACGAATATACAGTCATCTGCAGGTCGTATAGTGCCTTGTTGACAACTTGGGTCGATGGCTTCGTAGAGTAGGCGCCACACTCTAACTCTACCGACGGCTGTTACTAACTTAAATTGCAGTAAATCTAAAAAAAACATGATTTTTCCAATTGACACAGTCACAGACACAGGAGGCGTGCTACGAACGACGCCCTGCTGTTATGAAACACAAGTTTAATTCACTCTTCGATACTTCCTCTCGCTTTGGTATCGCTATTATTATTATTATCAGTGCTCTTTTTCTAAAAAAAAAATTGGGGATACTCAGATGTTAGATATAATGCTGCGAAAATTACTCATAACTGAATCATGGGAAACCACCCGTCGACCTTTACCCATGACGTCATCAACATGTCTAACTACAAACAAATTGTATCGAACTCTTCAGTTGACTTTACTACAGCTCAAATGAAGCAGGCGGTACCAAGAAACACCCAAACATACCAGATAATGTGGTATCGAACATGAATGCAGTTCCTATCAGCCCCTGAATAATAAAAGAAAAAGGTATCGACAGTTCACTTGCCCTATAATACAACTAAAATGAAACAGATGATTCCAATCAATCCCCCGACCTACAAAAGAATACAGGGGAATATTACCGAACACATATTTTTACCTATAAAACACCACTAAAAGACACAATGCAACAAAAACCAACCACAACTATCAACAACAATAAATACTACACTATAAAAATCTTTTGTAACCTTGTTTGGCTCCCAAGACAGTGAGGAAGATGGATGGTGGCCCGTGATTCAACTGAATCAATTCTTAATAAAGTTGAAAATTTAACTAATAAACTACAGTGTACCTTACATTAATAGTGGTGGATTTTTTAAGTGAAATAATTAGGTACTCAGAACTTTAAAGTAATACTGTGTTGAAATTTTTTTATGGGTAACGAAACTTTCATACAGAGTTGTTTACATTGGAAGTAAGGTCTAAATATGTTAATTACTTATTCATCTCAAACTGATAAACTAAAATAAATTTTAACTTATAAAAACAGTTCTACTTCACATGTGTCCCACCTGTGACAATTCCTTGTCCCACCCTTGACGCTGTTTGATAGCAATTTTTATAAGTAAGTTTTAATGATGTAACATTTATTGGTGTTTCATCATGTAGAAAATTGTTTTATTAGTTGGGAACTCAATGTTTTCAAAACAAAGGAGAAATGAAAAATTCACAAAATCTTGTAAAATGTTGGTGGACATTCAATGCTATCTCCATTTGCTACTCCACCAAAGACAATTTTGTAAAGACTATTATCAGAACACTTCGTAAACTGCTGATATTTAAATTTGAATAGAAGGCAAAACAACTCTTCATATGATTACCAATCAATTCTTAATTTGTTTCTATATATACTTTTCTTTTTTATTACCTTTTGACTGTAGAAAAATCAGGGGCCCAGTGGAAAAGGGGCACATGTCACCTGGTGAGTGATTTTGTGATTTTAGTACAGGAAGAGAGCCGATGCCATCTAGCACAGTGGCATGTGCCCATTCCTTGAAAAAGAGAGCATATTGTTGGGTTTAAATTGAAGCAGGCTTGACTTCGCAGACAGGGTTGTCGACTAAACACAGCACTTATACTAAAAGCAGGTTTATTGCGAACTAAAACGTACACGCACCACTGACTGCCTCTCGGGCAGAGTACTCTGCTATTTACACTCACACAGAATGTACCAGAAATTGGAAGAATAGTTAATATAACAAACAAGTAGAAATTACAAGTGAACATAAGAAACATGTAGAACATTCTGGAAATGTTAATTACAAAGAAATTAATTCTGCCGGTGGACGCCATTGAACCGGCGACCTGGCGGGTTTATGCGGGGGACGTGAACAATGTCTCCTCGTTTTAATCGTTTCGACGACGGCTCATAATCCTCAACTTCGTATGTGACG
This sequence comes from Locusta migratoria, assembly GCA_026315105.1. NCBI lineage: Eukaryota > Metazoa > Arthropoda > Insecta > Orthoptera > Acrididae > Locusta > Locusta migratoria. The sequence goes on along the minus strand of CM048744.1, from coordinate 270,246,281 downwards.
TTTGACAGGCGGGCGGCGTATGACACGATACGGACCAAAGTATCGCTTCAATAACTTTTCTGATAGTCCAAATTCTAATACAACTTCGAAAATGTACTATAGAATCAATGATCGTTTTATTTGGTGCTTATCTCTATAAGAATCCCTAATAACGCGAAATTATGTTTGAGAAATTAGTAATAAATAAGACAGTGACTTTACAAACTGCCACGTTTTATTTGACAAATTTGCTTCAACAGGATAATTAATTTACTGATTGTAGAAGGGCACATGGAACAACCTGTGCTACCGTGGAGTAGCCGAGCGGTCTAAGGCGCCTCGTTGCGGAGCGCGCGGTTGCTCTCCGTCGGAGGTTCGAGTCCGCCTTGGGGCATGGGTATGTGTGTTGTCCTTAGGTTAGTTTACCTTAGTTTTAGTTAGTTTTGGTAAGGTGAAGAAGCTTTATCGTTATTCATATTAGAATTATTGTGGAAAATAGGTGTTGAAAACGCCCGCCTTTTCTTTTATTGTTACTCATAATAAAAATGGAACAACTCCAATTATTGGCACATATTCCTATCTTTTCACTGCACTACACCAAATACTTGTTTACTTTTATCCGATTCAAGCAGTTAAAGTATACAATTAACAAAACAAAGGAAACTTAATTAGTCCCGTCTCGCTTCAAAGACGGCGCATTACCAAACCACAGAATAGGGAGTGACCATGCGTTTACTATCTTTCAAAATGGCCGACTCCGCGCATGCGCACTAAATTTTGAACGACAGACTGCAGCGGCAGTTTCCTCTCTGTATACTCCCTATTCTGTGGGCCTGCTCTACCAGGAAGAGCAAACAGAACCTCTCAGGTAGCCGCGGCCGGCTCTGAATGACCGCTCTCTCCATCCACTACCCACAGAACGGGACCTCACGGGTAGCAGGCAACGTCAGGACGCCCCCCCTTCGACAGCCGAGTCTGAAAAGTTTCGCAACAGAGAAATTCTACGAAACAAAATGCCCAAACACACTAATTTATGGTCCCCAACATACCAACTGCGAGGCTACGTGAGAGAAAGCACGCCAGCCGTTCCCTTGCCGTCGCACAGTGGGACAGAAGCTGCAAAACGTGACCAAAACCCCAAGAAGTCGTTTAATTCACACAAAACTCATCACACGGGGGTTTTCGAGGTCGCTGATTACGAATTTGATGGTAAAATTGTATAAACAAAATGGCGGAGCTAATACAGCAAAGTGACCCATGGAAATCCATAATAATTTATTAATAATAGCGTATATAATATTTAGACACTAATAATTAATACACTACCAACGTGATTTATTATAACAAATTAACAAAATACTATGTTTGGTTGTGTGGCCATCTTCCACAGCAGCTGTTAAAATTGATTATAAGAGATAATCCGTCGTATGCTGACTGCAATAAAGAGATTTATTTCACACAAGGCGCGTTTCGCTTTTTATTTTAAAAGCATCTTCTGTGGTCTGTAAATGATACAAAATGTTTGCACAGATGGAATATACATTGGTCAGACTAAAAGAACATTTGACACCAGATATAAAGAACATGTACGAGCCTGGAAATATAAAACAAGTCACTTAACATTTGCAGAACACCTACATAAAAACCAACATAAAATCACCACCAGAGACACTGACATGGAAATCTTAAGAATAAACAACAAAAAAAAAACATCTGCTCGCCCTTCAAGAAAACTACCATAATCCAAAAAAATAGCAGAAAAGAAACATCTCAGAAATGACCAAACCAATCTAGCAAACAACACACTTTTCAAGCTTATTGACCACCTAACACAAAATAAACACTCTGAGAGTGAACCCCCCCCCCCCCTTATTAACAAAAACGCAAACGTCGATACCCTCGCCCCCCCCCCCCCTCACCAAAACCCAAGCAATCCTGCATTTACTCATCTGAACGTCCTATTTGCCAAAATTTTATATGTATATATAAGCTCTCTCTCTCTCTCTCTCTCTCTCTCTCTCTATATATCTCTCTCTCTCTCTCTCACACACACACACACACACACACACACACACACACACACACACACACACACGAGGAATTAAATTGTATTTATGCATATAAATACAAATATATAATGTTGGCAACACTCACAGACCACACGAAAAACAAATGAACAGAGAAAAACAACATTGCCACACTGTAGTGAAGTATAAACAAATCGAAAGGCATCCATTTAAAACAAAGTGAAGTGCAATCTGTATGCAGTCGAAATAAGTCACGTGAAGTGTGTGATGTGCTGTGATGAAACGAAAGGAACGTCACAAAAACAGACGAAAAGTGCTGCACACAGCCGGAAACCACAAGCCATAAACCAACTCCAGCCAACAAGACGGAGAAACAGCAGTTAGATGTATTAAAGAAGAGAACAACACCGTGAGTAGACCAAATATCAAGTTAAAAACACATAGGCAAACGTGCACAAAGTTTTTTAATAACTGTTTTTAATCTATGTATCGAAAACAAACTGTACAAACATTTTGTATCATTTACAGACCACATAAGATGCTTTTAAAATAAAAAGCGAAACGCGTCTCCTGTGAAATAAATCTCTTTATTGCAGTCAGCATAAGACGGATTACCTCTTATAATCAATTAACAAAATATTTATCGTATATACATCGGGAAAAATTCTTCGATTCCACACACATTGTAATTCAATAATATAATGAAACAATTTTCAAATTCGATGACAGAACACAAATAATAAATGTAATAGTATTATCAACGATAGAAGTAATAAGCGTAGCTAATAAAGACAATCTTTCATGACATTCAACGCATCATCGACCATGTTGTGCTACGAAATGTAGGCCGCACGGGCACTTGTAAATATTCATTATACAAGGGAAGTGGCAGATTTTGGCAGCTGATTCTTGTCAAATCCATCACGTAATTCACCAATCTATAGTTTGGGAGTTGAAATTCCGCAGTATTTTGCGGTATATGGTACTTTTGCTCTAGTTGCAAATGCAAGTTCGTCAAAGCATGGCGGTCTTGCACAGGCTTTGGAAAAATATAAATAGGTTAACTGTGAAATTTATACCGATATCGTATACGAAAATTTTGTAAATACCTGTAGCAACCGTGTCCATCTTTTTTTTTTTTTTTTTTTTTTTTTTTTTTTTTTTTTTTTTTTTTTTTTTTTTTTTGTAGGCCTTTAATTCTTCATTTCACTACCAAAATATTCACTCACAAACCGAGAGTTAATTTGCCCTGCTTTCTCAGCGCCACATATGCTCTCGACAAAGATCGCTTTTGAACTGACGTAACTCGACAGGTATCGAAGATGGCGACCTCTTCTTCTGGAATGAGATGCACTAATCCTTCCCCTAATCAACCCACCTATCAAAATTCTGAGAATAGAAAATTCATTTCTCTGGGTTTTGGCCACGTTCTGGGGATTCCTTTCCAATGTGCGTCGCCAGCCTGTCCACTGGACAGCAGATATCAGGAAGTATCGTAGGAAAATTCAATGAGAAACTGCTGTAATTGAAGGTCTTTCCCTTAGACGAAATGCCCCCACATAAACAGAAGTGGTAACAAGTCTAATAAAAATGATGTATCAATACGACAATGAACTTCCCCCATCTGCTCAAATACAAAAATTAAATAATTTTAAAAACATAGCCTACATATTACCGCCACCTCACACTAAGATGCTGCAAAGCCATTAGTGTGGTCTATTAAAGAGGTGAATAATATTTGACCCGTAGTGTTCCACAAGGATCCATCTTAGGACCATTGCTTTTACTAGTGTACATTAATGACGTCTCATCAGTTACACTGTCAGAAGTAGAGTTCGTTTTGTTTGCAGATGACACAAGTATTGCAATAAATAGCATGCCGAGCTTAGTTTTAGACATTAATAAAATAAAGATTTAAAGCCAACTCATTTACATTAAACTTTGAAAAGACTCACTACATGCAGTTCAGAACATGTAAGAGATTCCCATCCAGTATATGCATAAAGTACGAATAAGAGCAGATAGAATAGGTTGAAAGTATAAAATTCCTGGGATTACAGCTTGATAATTAATTCAGCTGGGAGGAGCACGCCACAGAACTGCAGAAATGACTTAACAAATCTGTGTTTGCAATACGAGTGGTACCTGACATAGGAAACATAAAAATAAAAAAGCTTGCATACTTTGTTTACCTTCATTCCATGTGTCATTTGGTATAATATTTTGGGGTAACTCTTCAAGTCAAGCAAAAGTTTTCAGAGTCCAAAAGCGTGTATTAGGTATTATTTGTGGTGTAAATTCACGGACATCCTGCAGAAGTCTCTTCAAGGAATTGGGCATATTAACTACTGCCTCTCAGTATATTTATTCCTTAATGAAATTTGTCATAACTAACATATCCCTTTTCCCAACAAACAGCTCAGTTCATACCTACAATACTAGGAACAAAAATGATCCACACAAGGACTTAAAAGCACATACTTTAGTTCAAAAAGGGGTCCACTACTCAGGAACACCCATTTTTAATAATTTACCAACTACCATAAAAAATTTAGCTACAAATAAAGATCAGTTTAAGAATTATTATTATGAATTCTCTCGAACACAAAGAACTCTTGACGCAGGGTCAACACGTATTTAGAAAATATCGTTAAAGCGAAACACAACTAGTTCTTTATTCACACGAACTGATGGGTGCTATCGACAAGGGTTCGCAAATCGATTCCGTATTTCTTGATTGTCAGAAGGCTTTTGACACCGTACCTCACAAACGGCCTTTAATCTAATTGCGTGGTTATGGTATATCGCCCCAAATTTGCGATTGGCTAGGGGATTTCCTGTCAGAGAGGACACAGTTCGTAGTAATCGATGGTAAGACTTCGAGTAAAACAGAGGTCATATCGGGCGTTACACAGGGTAGGGTTATTGGTCCTCTGCTGTTCCTTATTTACATAAACGATTTAGGGGAAAATCTAAGTAGCTCTCTTAGGTTGTTTGCAGATGACGCCGTCACTTCGCGTCTAGTAAAATCATCTGAAGATCAAAACCAACTGCAGAACGATGTGAATAAGATATCACTATGGTGTGAAAATTGGCAATTGACTCTAAATAATGATAAGTGTGAAGTCATCTACATGAGTACGAAAATAAATCCGTTAAATTTTGTTTGCAAGATAAATCAATCAAAAGTGATGGCTGTAAACTCCACAAAATACCTAGGAATTACTGTTACTTCAGACTTAAATTGGAAAGAACACGTAGATAATGTCGTGGAAAAGGCGAATCAGAGACTGCGTTTTATTGGCAGAACCCTTAAAACATGCAACAGAACTACAAAAGAAACTGCATACACTACGCTTGTCCGTCCATTTTTGGAGTATTGCTGCCCAGTGTGGGATTCTTATCAGGTGGGTTTGACGGAGGACATCGAAAGAGTCCAAAGAAGGGCAGCTCGTTTCTTATTGTCGCGATACAGGGGAGACAGCGTTATGGAAATGATACAGGATCTGGGATGGGAATCATTACAACAACGGCGCTTATCGCTGCGGCGTGGGCTACTTACGAAACTCCAATCGCCAACAATCTCCTCCGAATGCGAAAATATATTATTGATTCCCACTTACATAGGTAGAAATGATCATCAGAATAAAATACGAGAAATCAGAGCTCTAACGGAGAGATTCAGGTGTTCTTTCTTCCCGCGCGCTATTCGAGAAAGGAATGGGAGTTAGATAGTATAATGGTGGTTCAATGAACCCTCTGCCAGGCACTTAAATGTGATTTGCAGAGTATCCCGTGTAGATGTAGATGTAGATGTAGAGGAACCTGAAAGACTTTCTAATGGCCAACTACTCCACTGACAAATTCTTAAATAGAACCAAATGATGCATGTATCTGTATTCATACTATTAATATTATTACATTCATCTTGTAAAAAGTGTATGTACATGTATTAGTAATATTATATAATCAAGTTAAAAAAATGGAATGTTCCACATCCATGAGTATCAGCTCAACACGGATCTATGGAACGAACGAACTAATGTAATCTAATCTATTACAATAGCAAGCCACTATTGCACCACCTCTCAATATTGGCGTCACGGAACCGGATGTTAAACTGGTGTTGCACCGGAAGGTGCGCGAGGCTTGGAGCACCGAGTGGGCTACGGCGAATGCACCGAATAAGCTTCGGGCAGTGAAGCTGTCCACAGCTTTGTAGAAATCCTCACTGCGACCGAACCGCCGAGAGTCGGTAGTCTTCTGTCGCCTCCGTATTGGGCACACATGGTTAACCCAAGGGTATCTCCTTCGGGGTGAGGCTCCACCCGTGTGTCGATGTGGTGCAATGTTGACAGTGGCCCATCTTTTGATGGACTGTCCGCTCTTAGCCGACTTGCGGCAACCTTTTAATATCCTAGACGCGCTATCTATAGTTTTAGGAGACGACGCCTCTATGGCTAACGCAGTTTTAAGTTTTATCCGCGCTGCTGGTTTTTATGACTATCTAGTGGTGGGTGCTGTAGCCTGAACTCTTAGGCCACCACCAATCCGGCACCTTTAAAGCCTTTTTAAGACCCTTATGTGCAATAAGTTTAATAAGTCGTGGTTGCAAAATATTAACACGAATTATTAACAGAAGGATGGAAAAGCTGGTAGAAGCCGACCTCGGGGAAGATCAGTTTGGGTTCAGGAGAAATGTAGGAACTCGGGAGGCAATACTCACTTTACGGCATGTCCTAGAAGATAGATTAAGAAAAGGCAAACCTACAGTTTTAGCTTTTGTAGATTTGGAGAAGGCTTTTGAAAATGTTGATTGGAATAAACTCTTGCAAGTTCTGTAGCAAGCAAGAGTAAAATATAAGGAGCGTAAGGTTATTTACAACTTGTAAAAAAACCAAACAGCGGTTGTCAGAGTTGAAGGGCAGGAAAGGGATGCAGTAGTTGGAAAGGGAGTAAGACAGGGTTGTAGCCTTACTCCAATGTTATTCAATTTGTACATTGAGCAAGCTATAAAGGAAAGCAAGGAGAAATTTGGTGAAGGAATTAAAGTTCAGGGGGAAGAATTAAAAACATTGCGATTTGCTGACGACATAGTAATTCTGTCAGATACAGCAAAGGACCTGGAAGAGCAATTGAACGGAATGGACAGTGTGCTGAAAAGTGCATATAAGATGAACATTAACTAGAACAAAACTAGGGTAATGGAGAGTAGTCTAAGAAAATCATGTGATGCTGAAGGAATTAGATTAGGTAACGAAGCAATAATGGACGTAGATGAGTTTTGTTACTAGGGCAGTAAAATAACAAATGATGGTCGCAGTACAGAGGATATAAAATGCAGAATGGCAATGGGTAGAAAAGCGTTCTTGAAAAAGAGAAATCTGTTAACGTCGAATATTGATTTAAGCCTAAGGAAGTCCGTTCTGAAGGCATTTGTATGGAGTGTTGCCTTGTATGGGAGTGAAACATGGACGATAAACAGTGCGGAATGGAAGAGGATTGAGGCTTTTGAAATGTGGTTCTACAGAAGAATGCTGAAGATTAGGTGGGTGGATCGCGAAACTAATGAGGAGGTACTGAACAGAATTGGGGAGAAAAGATATTTCTGGCATACCTTGACTGAAAGAAGGGATAGATTGGTAGGGCACATTCTTAGACATCAAGGAATTGCGAATTTAGTGTTGGAGGGAAGTGTGTGGGGTAAAAACCGCAGAGGAAGACCAAGAGATGGATACAGTAAGCAGATTCAGACAGATGTAGGTTGCCGTTCTTATGTGGAGATGGAGAGACTTGCTCAGGATAGGGTATTGTGGAGAGCTGCATCAAACCAGTCTGCGGACTGAAGACCACAACAACAGCACATGTGCAATACCTAGGGGTTCTTAGTATTAGCAGTATGGCTGGCTCATCCTGTTTTATCTTCGTGATCAGCTAGACATGGTACTCTGTTATCCAGTTTTAGTTGAGTTCGTGACTTTGTTTTACCACTTCTGTGTGTATTCGTTTTGTATTGTCAGTGGCTTGTCCATTTTCAACCTGTGCCTTTTATGCGTTATCATTTTCAGAGCTTTGTTTTATTTTTTTACGTTATTGACAGTGGACTCTCAGCTAGGAACAGGGGACTGATGATCTAGCTGTTTAGTCCCCTCAAAAACCAACAACAGCAACCACAGGACGCGCACGTTGTGGTGTTACCCCACATTGTTCCCTATTTTATTTCGGGATTTATTTCATTACATTTTCGTTTCTTTTCGTATGGCCTGCCTTCTGCAGTCAAGACAGTTTTGTCTCGAATAGCTGGCCGCACACGGAAGCGAGCCGAGCTGGTTCATACCGGCCGTGCCATACTGTATGGTGCAGTACCGTGGGAAGCATTCGTCCGCTGCGGCAGTCAGGGCGGTTCTTCCCGGCCGCTGTCGAGGCGGGAACCGCGTGCTTTTCATTTCATTATTTTTCCGATAACATTTGCTGAGACATAACTCCAGCCTACCGAAGGATTACGATCATGTCTTATTAGATTAATTAGAATTTCAGATTCATTTAAAAGTACAGCTTTACCATAAACTGAAAATTATAGAAAGTATTTGTTATTGGAGCTTCTAACATCTAGGCGCCAAATCAGAGCGTGGGCTCTGTACCCAGTCTGCGACAGGCCACAGGACGGTCAACACGTATGTGAATGGCTAGGGTCATAAAGTGTATAATTAGGCGTAATCAACGGCCAGATAAAGTGATATTAATGAGAAGTATCTGCTCTACAATGACGAGCAGTGCGAGTGAAGTTTTGGTGCTGATATTGTGTGAATTAGACGAGCTACAGCCCCGAGGATAGTTTGCAAAGGAAAAGAAGTTAATATTGTCATTGCGACACAGTTGATAAATTTAATAATTAACAGATTCAGTATTGAGAAGGTGCTCAACAGATTTAATTACCGGGATATTTCAGAAGTTGGTAAATCTGGTTCCAACGTAGTTAGCCACACTAAAGTTAATAAACAAAATTAGAAAGGCCGCTTTCATTTCAAATAGTCAGAAACATTTTCTCTTTTGATATTAATTTCCAGCAACACGAGATTTACATTCCAATGAGACTTAATCGAGTCTGTATAATCAGGTAAGCAAGCCTGAATGGTGTTTGAACGAGGTAGGAGGAGAGGGCGCACACCGCAGAGAGTTGAAAACTGTTCTTGATATTGACATTTATTCAGTGGCGGCTCGTACAAAATTTTTCCAGTGCGCTAGAATATTACAAAAATAAACAGGAAACAAAATATACTAAAATAAAACTTCAACCTTTGTATGATTGCCTTTAATTAAATATCAATTAATATTGTACTGACAGTAAGACCTTCAGGGGAAACTATAATAGCGCTGCCAACTGCATGTATTCACTGCAGATAGTAAATATAACGTTTAAAAAATATTAATTTTATTTACAGAAATTAAAAATTTAGACTCAGAGGTATTTGAATACGAGCCTCTCACAGGTAGGTTTGAGAGACAATGTGCAAGACGCCTCAGCCAGCGCGCTATTTCACTCTGTATGCCGCAATATTCGTCATATACTATTCTTCCGCAGCCATTACACGCAGAGCGAAGAGAAATATTGATCTGGTGCTGCAGTCGGTCTCAGCACACGTAAGCCGCCAGGCCTGACGTCACGTCTGCGCATGCGCACTAGCGAACAGACGACTGCGCCGCCTCTCTGCACAGGTACCAGCGCGGCGAGAGCGCTCCAAAATGCTTTTTCATCTACATCTACATACATACTCCGCAGTTCAGGGTAAGGTGCGTGGCGGAGGGTACACTGTACCACTACCAGGCACTCAATTTCCAATTCCACTCCCAAATTGAACGAGGAAAAAAAGAATGCCTATATGCCTCCATACGAGCCCTAATTTCTCTTATCTTGTTTTTGTGATCTTTACGCGAAATGTAAGTAGGCGGCAGCAAGATCGTACTACACTCAGCTTCAAATTCCGGCCCTCTAAATTTACTTAGCAGAAATTCACGAAAAGAACGTCGTCTATCTTCCAGCGATCCCCAATTGAGTTGCCGGAGCATTTCCGTGACACTCGCGCATTGGTCGAACCTACCGGTAACAAATCTAGTTGCTCGCCTCTGAACCGCATCTATGTCTTCCTTCAAACCGATCTGCTGTGGGTCCCAAACACTTGAGCAATACTCAAGACGTGGTCGTACAAGCGTTTTATACGCGGTCTCCTTTACAGGTGAAGTACATCTTCCCAAAATTCTCCTAATAAACTGAAGTCGGCTGTCCGCCTTACTCACAACTGTCCTTACATGTTCGTTCCATTTCATATCGGTCTGCAATGTTACGCCTAGATATTTGAACGACGCGACAGCATCAAGAAGCTCACTACTAATGCTGTATTCGAACACTATAGGATTGTTTTTTCTCCTCATGCGCATGACCTTACATTTTTTTACATTGAGAGCTAGCTGTCGTTCTTCGCACCAACTAGAAATTTTGTCTAAGTCATCCTGTATGCTATTACAGTCAGTTACAGACGACACTCTCTCATACAGCACAGCATCATCAGCAAACAGCCGCAAATTACAACTTATTCTGTCCATCAGATCATTTATATAGATAGAAAATAATAGCGGTCCTATCACACTCCACAGGGGCACGCCTGACGATACACTCGTCTCTGATGAACATTCGCCGTCGAGAACAACGTACTACGTACTACTTAGGAAGTCTTCCAGCCAGTCACAAATCTGTGAACCTATTCCATAAGCTCGTGTCTTCGTTAGCAGTCTGCAGTGTGGTACCGCGTCGAAGGCCTTTTTGAAGTCGAGAAAAACACAATCCGCCTGTTGCCCTTCATCCATGGCGCGCAAGATGTCATGTGAGAAAAGGGCAAGCTGAGTTTCATATGAACGATGTTTCCTAAACCCGTGCTGATTCATGGAAATAAGCTTTTCCGTATCAAGGAAATTTACTATATTCGAACTGAGAATATGCTCTAAAATTCTACGTGAAACTGATGTCAACGATATTGGCCTGTAATTGTGTGGGTCAGTTCTCTTACCTTATTACTATCATTCTAATACGCATTGGAAAGGAATTGGCATAATTTTATTGTGATATCTGGCTGGTATTCCAAGAGAAAGGATGAAATTTTATAGCGATTTCTCGCTTGCATTCGAAGAGAAATGGCATAATTTTAGTAATATATTTACAGCGTGCTGCAGCACATTAGCACATTATCACCAGCCGCCACTGCATTTATTCAGAGTGTGTGTGTGTGTGTGTGTGTGTGGGTGGGTGTCCGCGTGTAACCCCACTCGCAAATTAATTCCCGAGCTACGGCGGCACTTTCCCGTAGCTGGCATCCCGCAAAAAAAACTGTACTGTCATTTCATAATTGCACATTGAGTTAACCGTTACAACGTGCTAACGACGCAGGCGACTCGACGAGACTGAGGCGTCGCCGATACCGTGAGAACAGCTATTATTATTATTATTATTATTATTATTATTATTATTGCAGCTTACGGGACTTAACTACGGGGTCATCAGTCCCTAAACTAACAATCTACTTACAAACTAGCTACTACCACAAAGTAACACATACAGAGGAGTAGCCCCCCCCCCCCCCAAACCACTGTCCTACGCTCCCCTCGTAGTTCCGTAAGGTGCTAGCAGGTGTCAGGCCGTTCCCTGGCTTAGGGTGCCTCTCGCACGTCAGAGGGTAGCGTGGAGGGGAAGCTGAGGGGAGAACTCATACCGCCTGCTACGAGCCCACGGCTGGCGTTTGAGGGGAGGTGGTGGTGGGGGCAGCCGCTACCTGCCGCCTGGTCTGGCCAGTTTAAAGAGCTGCTTCTGACCGCAGCGCCATCATGGGACATCTTACGGAACTGCTGGAAACCCTCCCTCCCCGCACCCCTGAGCACAGGGGTGTGCTAATAGTAAGGATGGCACAAATATCCATGCCCAAGGGGGGGGATTGGAACCCCCGACCGCAGTGGCCGTGCAGACCGTGACTGACGCGTCTCAGTCCCCTCGGCCACCGCGGCCGGCGAGGACAGCTGATCGATGAGGTGCTGATAGCGGCGAGAGCTGAGAGGAGGTGGTGGACGGTGGACGAGGGAGACAGAGGCGGGGATGGTGCGGCGATAGATCGGGGCCTCAGCTCTGGCCGCGCTCTTTCGGTGCGGCAGTAAAGCTGTTAGCCGCGACTTGCCGCCGAATTGGGTCGACCTCTGGGGCAGATATCGACGGCTGATGGCCGCATTAGCCCGGCTGTCCGCCGTCTGCCCCGCCCCCAGCTGCCGCTGTTTTACCGGCGAGCGGGACGGCGTGGGGGCGACCGCTAATCACATTCCGGACTATCCAAACTGCAACTGCGTTACAGCACAGCACCGCACCGCACCTAATGGCTCTACAAATTCGCGCGGTCGGCGCCGTAAACATGCTCGCAGTACCTTGTTGTCCAAGTCTCGCCATCCAGAGGGGAAAAGAAAGCAACAGCCGCCACAACCGCACCCACAAACGTGGAAAGGGCGGCAGTGATCAGGGAAGTAACATGGGATACGATGACATAGTGTACACGAGATTAGATTGATACTTGTTCCGTATATCAGGAATACGAGATTTCGTAATGATGTGGATGGTGTCAGTTTAGTAAAATGTAACATTACATTGTAAGGGTTCAGACCCTTAATTCAACTAACTTTGTCTTACAAGGGGAGGCCGCCAATTGTGAAATTCAGATTGGATTCATACTGCGCATAATGAAAGCTCATGGCCAGAGGCAGGGCCGGCGCAAGCCCAACTGCCGCCCCGTGCGAGTTGCTAAAGTGCCGCCCCCCCCCCCCACCCGTTTTTTTTTTCTTTTTAACAAAACGTTTGTGGAATTTTATTTTAAAAAATCTGTAGGAAATCTCAGCAATAAATCGCATTTTTTTCTTTAGAGATCTTCCCAGGCCAGTCTCAAAGCTTTTAAAATGTGCTTACATCTAAACCGTCATGTTCACAGCTACGTTCAGCATGACGATATAGATATAAACATAACTCAAAGCATGAGAATAGTCACACTGTGCCCGAAATCTGTATAGATCTGGAAAATAAAAACAAAAATTGCGCGTGATTGGTGACATTCTCTACAGATTTGTACAAGGCAGTCGCTGGGCACCAGCTCCAAAATGGAATCAAACCTGGCTGAAGAAATCTAGCTAATATTAATAAGCCTTGTGAATTAACAAAAATGTTCAAATGTGTGTGAAATCTTATGGGACTTAACTGCTGTCATCAGTCCCTAGGCTTACACACTACTCAATCTAAATGATCATAAGGACGAAAACACACATCCATGAACAAAGGAGGACTCGAACCTCCGCCGGGACCAGCCGCATAGTCCATGACTGCATCGCCTTATACCGCTCGGCTAATTCCGCACGGCATGAACTTACAGTTAACGTAAATAGACATTTTTCAATGGTTGTGAACAGATAATTTATTTAACGGAAAACAAAATAGATTTACAATTTAACGATAATTTGGTTTGAACAATAATATTTACAATAACTATTTAATGTTGAACAAAATAAGAAGCAACACAGTAAATAACCAAGACGGTGAACACAATACAAAAATTTAAAAACATACTAGACAAATCGAACCTTCCTGGCTTTTGCTTGTGCAAACTCTTTCACACGATTTGTGTAATTTAACTCCTTTGCAAGCTCATGCTCAATCGAAATTGTTGCAAGATCATTCAAACGAGTTTGGCTCATCGTTGATCGGAGGTATGTCTTTATCAATTTCAGTTTTGAGAAACTCCTCTCTCCACTCGCAACTGTCACTGGGAGTGTTAGAAGGATTCTCGGAGCAACGTTGACATTAGGACAAAAATTATGTCTTCCTATAAACTTCAGAGTCTCTTTTGGACCTATTCCAGGTTTCAACAATGTTGAAAGCACTTTTAGTTCTTCCCACAACTCCAGTGCATCAATGTCGTTTGACTCATGATCTTGCAAAATCACTGCGAGGTTTCTACACTTTGTGTCCAATCTGTCAAGAGGTACATTCTTCAGCTCGTCGATGTCGTAGAGAAAATCAAAATAATCACAGTGAGATTTCCGTTAATTAAAGCTCTCATCCAAAGATGTGGTTACTATATCTAAAAGATAATAGTAGAATTCAATCTTGTAACGTTTTGGTTAAATGTAAACGAAGGCTTCCGCGGCCGTTGTCATTGTATGTAAAACTCTTCTGGGTGTTGGACCGCATCGTCAAAATATCAAACACTTCACCGACGTGGCCTCATGGAGAAGAGGAGCTGCAGAATTTTCATCAACACCTCAATCAACAGCACAACAAGATCCAGTTCACCATGGAGATTGAGAAGAATGGTGTGCTCCCTTTCCTCGACGTAGAGGTTTATCGGAAACCAGAGGGCAAACTGGGCCATCGGGTATTTAGAAAAGCCACCAGCACAGGCAGGTACCTTCACGCAACTTCCCACCATCATCCTACGCAAAAGAAGTCCGTGCTCCACACTCTAACTAAGAGGGCATACCGGATTAGTGACGAACAACATCTGAAAGCAGAATTAAAAAACATCAGGTCCACCTTCGAAGCAAACGGTTATGGGAAGAGGATGATCGAACAAACTATGACACCTAATGATAGAAACAAAAGGGAAGCGCCAAAGGAAGGACAAACCATCGCCCTATTGCCATACGTAAAAGGCGTCACCGAACGAGTAGGCAAAATACTTCGTCGAGAGGGCATCAAGCCTATATTTCGCAGCAACAATAAAATAAGAGATGTCCTAGGCTCACTGAAGGACAAAACGGATAAGTTGCACACAGCTGGAGTCTACGAAATCGGCTGTGAGTGCGGCCAGGTGTACATTGGCGAAACTGGGCGGCCGATTAAAACAAGGATAGCCGAGCACGAGAGGTACATTCGGCTAGGACAGCATACAAAGTCGGCAGTAGCTGAACACCAAGAAGAGTGCGGCAAACATATGGATTTTCGGAAAGTCGCTGTACTGGCAAAACAGCCCTATACTTTGAAGAGGAAAATCAGGGAAGCAATTGAAATAGCTAAGCGACCCGGAAATATGAACAGGGAAGACGGGTACAGACTTCCCGCGTCTTGGTTACCAGCAGTAGCAGCGCTCCGCGACGACACCGCGCGCAGTGCAGTCCATAGGGGCCCGCCCGCAGACAACAGCGGCCGCACGTACACAGAGCAAACAGCAGGCTCTAGCCGGCGCTAGGCATCACTGCTACGTCACTGCTACCACCGCTCCTCATTCGCCAGGTTCAACCAATGGCAAACATTAATATAAACACCAATCCTGGACTTCCTCTTCCACCAATAGGAAGTAATAAAGTAAACACCAATGAAAGAGAGCTGAAACCACCAATAGCAACTAGCAACATTTAGTATTTAAGACACCAGCTTTCCGTGACCCAGCAGTAAATGTAACACCCAGAAGATGGCCACTTGCAATAGTGGCCGAAACGTCGGTGAAGTGTTTGATATTTTGACGATGCGGTCCAACACCCAGAAGAGTTTTACATACAATTGTAACGTTTTGTTGGGTCATCTATTGTCTCATCCCTTCCTTCATAAGTAAAGTGTATTGGCTTCTTACTTCGTCGCCGGGAAACACTACTCCGTGGTAACGTTAGATTTTCTAACTCTACTTCTGTAGCCAATTCTTTGGAATCCGTCACGAAAGATACAAACTTTTCTTCTGTTCTGCAGGTCTCAAAATATGCTTCCGTTTTTTCAAGCATTTCCACGGCCTCAGAAACATTTATGTCAATCGTCTGGAGGGTCTTACTGACTACACTGATGTGAAGCAGAACGTCGGAACACATTACCAGAGAAGTGAGAAAGGTGTAATTTTTTGTTTGATTCGCAAGTGCCGTTGCTTCGTGAGCGGTCAGGCCATCGAATTCGTCTGATATTTGAACCATTGCATCATAAACGCCTCCAATTTGAAACCTCAGGGGAGTAAGTGCTTCGATGCGACTTCCCCACCTACTATCAGTGACTTCAGCGTCAGGTTAGGCAGGTAGTTCTTCAAGACATCCCAACGTAGAACGGAGGACGAGAAGAAATCATACAATCTCTTCACTGTCGAAAACATGGAAACAGCATATTTAGAAGACATAGTGGCATCGTTCACAATAAGCTTCAATGAGTGACTGCTACATGGTACATAAAATGCTCTCTTGTTAATATATGAAATTCTTTTCTGGAGACCAGACTTCTTTTCTTTCATGTTTGCTCCATTGTCGTATCCTTGTCCTCTAAGGTTTCTTTCTTCCAAGAACTTGAGTACGACTTGCGTCAAAGTCGAGCTTGAAGAATCTGGCACTGGAAGAAATCCCAGGAAATGCTCTCGAATTCGGACATCGTATACCCCGTCTAGTCTTGCCTCCTGTACGAAACGTACCACAACTGTCATCTGCTCAACTCTTGAAATATCTGGTATGCAGTCCAGAATGATACTGTAATACTTTGCAGATTTCATCATTAATAGAATGCTGTTGTTATAGATGATCCAATGAGATGAATTATTTCATTCTGACAATGATGACCCTTGTTCTCACCTTGCTTTGTTCTGTGCAGGTGCTTCATCCTCACAGTGTCGAACTTTCCAAATAATTTAAGGAGTTTCAAGAAGTTTCCGATGTCAGGCTGAAAGAGTGTATCTGTACTTCCTCGCAAAGACAGACATTGCCAACTCAGGGAATGAATTATTTCTATTAAGCGGCCAAGAACATTTTTCCATTGTTCGCTTTCAGTATTCAGAAGCCTTTGATGCTGGGCGTCGACAGTTCGTGACTTTTTCATACCCTCAGAAAACACGAACCACTTTTTATGGCCGGCCGCGGTGGCCGAGGGGACTGAGGCGCTTCAGTCACGGTCTGCACTGCCACTACGGTCGGGGGTTCGAATCCCCCCTCGGGCATGGATATTTGTGCCGTCCTTAGTTGTAGGTAGTTCATAAGTAGTTTGTAAGTTTAGGGACTGATGACCCCCGTAGTTAAGTCCCTTAAGCTTAACAAACATTTGAACCACTTTTTATGTGAATTCAAATGATCGGTAGACTTCCCGTGACTTTCGAGATACGATGCAAGGTGCCGCCAGTTCTTTGCAATTTTTACTGTAGATGACTAAAAAAGTTTGCAAAAAAAGCAGAACACAGCATCCTTGCTCTTTGAGTACACCAACCAATGTCTATCTGCTTTTTCTAAATTCTTCAATGAATAGCTATAGTGCACAGGGCTGAAACGCCGGTTGTTCGCGTTTTTACGACATTCTTCAGCTTCCTTAATGCGCTCGGGAGGACCTCGCATGACCAACGTCGTTCGATTGCAGTCGGTATTATTTCCGGCCATCTTCTGGGATCTGAGTCAACTGTCTCTTCCAGTTTAGGCTCGCCTTCAGTACCTTCTCCGGTGGTGAGTACCTCGACTGATGTTCCTCCAGTATTTTCCGAATCAGGTCGCCTAATTTCAGTTCTGCCTGATGTTTCAATCTCGGAGCTATCGTCGCAAAGCAGGTCTTGAGTGTAGGCGAGGTCTGTTGAACATGTTGCGGGTGACCCACCGTCAGCATTGCTACTGTAAGCGGTGGTCGCAGTACTGTGTTCGTCAACTTTCTGGTCATGTCCTGCAGATAAGGATGTAGCTGCAGTAGCTCCACCAGTTTCTGTACTTTCAGGATCTATTTTTCCACGCTCGCCGCTGCTAGGTCATTCTCTCTTTGGCTTGAAATATCGTTGTAGTGCATCCTTTTGCTTCTTATCGTCATCTTCCTTCAGCGCCCGTCTTTTCCTATATTCAATGCCAAACAGTCTTTTTTTACCGTCGGACATGTTTCGATCTAGCCTGTAAAGAATGATTACGTGAAACTAACTATTGATGTCAGTGTTCATTTGGCTTTCATCGTCCTCGATTTGCCAATTTCTTAAAGAAAAAACTTAAGGGGAAGTGGCTAGGAGGCTTTTTAATATCGTACAAAAACTTAAATTTAAAATTCTACTCTAACTACTAGTTAGTTCCGTTTGACTTCAACTTGTTTTTTGTTGCAGAAAAATACACGCACAGACGAATGCTGAAAAAATACATTAACGTTCTAACAAGTTACAGTCTTACGATTTACACTTTCGTGGCTGCACGAACAGCGGAAGAGTAGTAAGCTATAAACCTTTTCCCTTTCATAATTTTGTTGGGATTGTCAATGAGGTAAAATTTGGCCAAGTGTTTTCATTCGCCGTAGTGGATGAGTAAATTATCACACGCAGCATGATGGGCTTTTTTGTGACGCTTACTGTTTATTACTTCACGTCTCCTGATATATGTATTGTAGTATTACGTGTAATATTACTGTGTAATGGGGCATGTTAAATAAATAAATAAAATAAATAAGTATTGTGGGTGGTTTTTACCCCTCATAGGAATTGTGTCCTGAAGGCAAAAATGTGTACAAAATTCTGTTAAAATCGGTCCATCAGTTTGAGAGCAGTTATGGAACATTATCGCATGATGTGGGTGGCAGTTTTTAGCGAATTTCATTCCTTATGTCGTCTTAACTCCTGAACTATGTTTTCTGATAGTGAGGAACATGTGTACCAAGTTTTACTGATATCATCAGTTCTGTCGTATCTGATTATGGGGCGGCCGCGGTGGCCGAGGAGACTGAGGCGCTCCAGTCACGGTCTGTACGGCCACTACGGTCGGGCATGGATATTTGTGCCGTCCTTAGTATAAGGTAGTTGATAAGTAGTTTGTAAGTTTAGGGACTGATGACCCCGTAGTTAAGTCCCATAAGCTTAACAAACATTTGAACATCTGATTATGGAATAATGGGTAACAAATTAGTCTTCGCCGTATCACCTCACTGTCCTTCACTTTATTTTCATTCTAGCTATTGGGACGACGGGTGGTTATTTGCCGACTTGCCTATTTTTGAAGTAACACATCGTAAGAAAAATAGTTCTAACTTATGAGTAACGTGCATGCGCAATACTAATTGTACGTTATAAATTATGAAAAGCACTTACCTATTACTTCGCAAGTTGCAAGATATTCGTACGCACCAATTCTTCTGTTCTTACGAAACGCAATGAAAGTTCTTCTGACCAATCTTGACTCCCTCGGCCAACTACCGAACGACGTATGCAGTTTTCGTTGTAGAGAACGCAACAATACTTATTGTCTGAAAAGGCGAAGTGGTGACGCGGCAGTGACAGGAACGAGGTCGCGTGATGAGGTACAGCTAGGCTACGGTTAAACTAGCGCCCAAGAAGAAGACCCAAGAAGCTCACAATAAGTATGTGACCAATGATATGGATAAATGTATTATCAGGCAGCAATTTCTATGGCATCACGAACAATAGAAAGGAATACGAAATTTGCAAAAACTGCACAACTATTGTCAAATAGAAATGAGATTCAAAGCTAGCAAGGAAATCCTTAGAAGCGATGTTCTGTCTATGGATTTTAGTTTTAGAAGGTGTCAGAATTAACGTTTTGTTTTGTGCGGACGAGAGGTCATTCCGCATTGTTGCTAAAAGATCATACTTTCTCAGGTGTTCATCAGAATCAAAGCGACCAGTAGTTTACTTAGATGAAACATGAATTCACCTGCATTATACAGTAAATAAATGTTGGCAAAGTGATAGTGGGCAAGTAGTACTGTCAAACAAAAGTGCCGGTCAGAGTTTAATTGTTGTTCATGCAGGTGGAGACAGGTGTTTCACGACTCAAAAACCCAAAACGCCAGGCTATCACTCAGAAACGGATAGCAAACATTTTCAAAATTACGTAGAAAGGCAACGTATGTCAGGCTTACTATCAATATCTTTATCCCCTGTAATTACTCGCAGCGTATTAGCCATTTGGAATACTTCTAGCCATTGGAGGTGTTTGACATGTTTGACTGTAGTAATGTTCAACCATTTTTCCCCATAATACGGGAAGAATAAAACACTCGGAAACTGCCATTGAAGGGCTTAGCAAAATTGCTTCAGGCTTAACATGTAAACGCAGTATCGAAAATTCCATTTCAATTTCGAAATTAGATTTCGAGTTCTGCAAAATTAGTAGTGCGTAAACGCACGGCGCGTAACAGGCTGGCAGCGCTCCCCTCCCCTCCCCAGCGTGCAAGGTAGCTAGACAATTTGACTGGCGTGTACGCCAGACGGCTTCCCACACTCTGTATCTCTAGCATAAACACAGCCGAGGAAGGAATCAGTCCACCTCCCTCCCCTGGTACAACAGGGGCGACCGGCAGGTAGTCGAGGCGCCATGCCACAGTTCCCGAAGTGCTCACGCCGAGGTTTTGTATCGAATACCCTCTTGAGCATGAATGTTGAGTTTGTCTTTAAAAAAATAAATAAAAAAAAATTTGGGCCGACAGATTAGCCGCCCCTCGGAAAGTGCCGCCCCGTGCGGCCTCACGTTTCGCACGTGCCTTGCGCCGGCCCTGGCCAGAGGTGTAATTTGGCAAAGCACCAAGATGCACTTCTCAGCCGTTGTCGAGAAAATCGACAATTAAAAAAAGCCGTTGCGGTGAAATACTCTGTACGATCTCAACGGTTGGTAATGTTGTACAGAGGCCTGGCGTAGCGGTAAGCGCTTGGGTTGGTAATCCGAAGGACGCCGGATCGAATCTCGCGGTATGCAACTTTTTTTATTAATGGTTTTTGTAATTTAAATGTACACACACACAACATTTGATGTTCGAAGTCGCCAGTTTTTCTACGACAAACAACTTTCAAACAACTTATTATATGAAACTGGCGACTTCGAACATCATTATGTTTTCCGCAAACAAAGTTGTATTTCACAAATGTTATTAATCGTCTTCATGATGCTTACCACGTATAGTTAACGAAAGAAGTATAAACGATATTCCGAAACGAATACCTATAGTGTAAGCCAAACCTGACGAACGACAGAACAATTTTTCAGAATGTCAATCAGGTGTGTTTCCCAACAGATAATTTAAAAAACAGTTGTTCTTGTAAAAACGCATCTTTTATCAGATGTTCTCGATGTCGTGCTGTTTTCTGCTTTCCATATTTCTATAACTATCACTCTGGTTTGTGCAATATATATATATATATATATATATATATATATATGATTTACAAAAAAAAAAAACAAAAAAAAAGTTACATACTGCGAGATTTGATCCGGTGACCTTCGGATTACCAACCCGAGCGCTTACCGCTACGCCACGCCTCTGTACAGCTATTAATCGTAGAGATCGTAGATTCTTTCATTGCAACGGCTTTTTTTAACTGTCGATTTTCTTGACAACGGCTGAGGAGTGCACCTTGGTGCTTTGCCAAATTACACTCTGCTCATGAGCTTTTATTATGCGCCCTATGAATCGAATCTGAATTTCACAATTGGCGGCCTCCCCTTGTTAGATGGTAACTTATTTCTGCTACCTTCGGCTCGTTGCTGTCCATAAACATATACACTTTATAGTTTTCAAAATGACAAGCCAAGATCGCACACTAACAATTTATTAAATGACGACTGGTTTCGGTGCACTGTTTCACCATCATCTGGTCACATATATGTTATAATCTGGTCATCTTGTTAAAAAAATGGGTGTAAAATAACAAGTGCAACATTGCACTTAGTCACTATATAAAAAATTCATAAGTTAAAAACATGACAGCTTACAAAATTGAGTATTTTGTAATCTCTCAAGTTTTTAACTTAGGTATTTTTATATAGTGACTAAGTGCAATGTTGCACATGTTATTTTATACCCAATTTTTTTAACAAGATGACCAGATTATAACATATATGTGACCAGATGATGGTGACACAGTGCACCGAAACCAGTCGTCATTTAATAAATTGTTAGTGTGCGATCTTGGCTTGTCATTTTGAAAACTATAAAACGATCAGATCGTTTCCAGACACGACTATGTCAGGTAATCTTAACATATACATTTATTTGTAAAACTAAATATTCAATTTCAAAGTCAGGGTATTTTTAACTAGGATGGCATCCACTAAATAACTGACTACAACATGAGAGTTGCGTTTTTACTAAAATTGATAATTGTCCATTGCATGATTATATCTGACTAGATATAATCACAGAATTCGTTAAGACTCCGTCTGATATGAGTAGCTCGAGCCTCAATATTGTAAAAATATAGCTAAATGAATATTTAATCATTTGGATAATGTACCTAAATGTTTGCTATTAAACTTTATTTTTCCTTACAAAAAAAGTTTCTGTTTGCTGACAAGTGTTTCAAAAATTTAAGTTCTCATACATTCGGAAATATTTCAGAGTCCAGCGCGACGGATTCTGCGGCTATGTTGAACACTTATCGTATCACTGTATTCCACTGCACACGTCTTTTGTCGAGATTCAACTGCCGTCGACTCCCCCTTGGCCGCTTCCGGCAACCACTATATATAAGGCTCCTATAAACCCGAGCTGAACTCCATTTTTTTCCCAAGCTGTAGGAGTTGCCACGTTCCGGACGAAGCTCACGAGTTACCTCGCGTTACATTCAACTCGCTCACACTCTCAAACTACTCACTGTATCAACGTGAAACTTTCATCAATGTGTTCGTTAAGAGCTACACTACATTTTAATTTTAGTTTTATTTATGGCAATAATTTATAAACAGCATATACTGATAGTTTACGACCATGCACTTTCTGAGGACGTTACGGAATTTTCGACATGCGAGGAACTTTTTTTGTATTGAAGTTTTTCTATTGACGTTTAGCGAATGAAATGTTCAAAATACATCAAATTTTCATCCTCTACAAACAGAAACTCTGTGAGGAACGTATAACTTGAGATAATGTCAGTTAAATATGACGCACTGGGATCCGCCCGCCCGTCTTACTCGTAAAACGTCTTCCGTACTAGAGCTCCTAATAATTAGGCACATGTTGTTACTGCATAACATCCATACTTGAAGATGCTGGTACTGACTTCTTTTAACCCATTAAATTTAATAGTTGTACACTACAAAAGTGTTGTCTCTATATAATATGCAATTACAATTTTTCGGTTCTATGTGGGATTTATATTTAGGTTCTGTAATGGGAATCGAGCGTACTGGTTGTTCTACGTAGTCAAATTTTTTTTTCACCAGTGATTTTAGTTTTGGTGATTGCATGACTTTCGCAGCCGTTACGAGCGCAATTACTAATACTGTTCGGTATTGCAATAAATGTGGGATTTATATTTAGGTTCTGTAATGGAAATCGAGCGTACTGGTTGTTCTACGTAGTCAAATTTTTTTTTCACTAGTGATTTTAGTTTTGGTGATTGCATGACTTTCGCAGCCGTTACGAGCGCAATTACTAATACTGTTCGGTTCTGAACCGGATATTCAGGTGCTACTACGAGACAAAACTTGTGTAACCTATGAACCTAACCTTAAGGCTGCGCTGGCCTATTGTTTTTTTGAAGTTATCAATAGTGTGTTAAAGAGTAGTCTGACAGTTTGTTGGAAACATCCTTTCATTTAAAAAAGTGATTTTTAGCATAACCTTCAGATGGTTAGGTGTAGGTTAAACAAGAATTCTTTTTAGTTCGTGAGGACGCTTAGCGCCCGAATCTCCGGTTCAGAACCGGAACTTCGAGATACACGGATTCTTCCAAATTAACCAACATCTGATTTTTTTTTTGTTCAATACCACAATAAGTATAAATTATTTTAACACTGCTTTAAGCTTTATTAACGCACTATAAGCTTATTTCGGCCTTAGGCCATCATCATGTGTAATAGAGAAGAGTTGTGGCAGCATCCAACGATCCACTACAGACTTCCACTATGAAAAACTGATAAAAAATCTAATCATATAACCAGTACTGCTGCACATATACAGATAGATACGCATTACATCAGCTTCTATAATCAATTGGGCAGCAAATAAACAACAACAATATTATAAGTAATGTAAGTAAAACTTTGTAAAAATTTATGTAATTATGTTATAAGAATATATGTAACAACTATTCTCTATTACTCGTATTACAGAACACATGATGATGGCCTAAGGCCGAAATAAGCTTAGTGATTTAATAAAGTTTAAAGCAGTGTTCAAATAATTTATAATTATTGTGGTATTGAACAAGTCAATCAAAGACGTACTCCACACTGCGGGCCCCAGAGAACGAAAAAAAATCCTTTTTTTTTTTTCTTAGGGAAGTAAACAGTAATTTTAATAACGTTCATTATTCACGTATTGCAATTCACTGGAAAAATTGTCAGTCGTATTACTTGAGAGAGAACAACTTAATTGAATATTACTCTGCAAGAAATTATTAAATCTGAACGATAAAGCATGTGGAGAAAGGCCAAATTCACAACACATGAAACGCGGAATCTGATTGGCCGCCTTCACCTGCGTCAACGTCTACGCATGAACCACAACTCGCGGACTCATAAACTGCACTTTTAACGTTTTCTGAATAACTTTTGATATAAAATTAATATAAATGATGTCAACATATGGTCTGATCCGCGCTGTTCTCTTCTTTCAATTGCTTCTCCGTGTTAATCCGTAACACTAAAACTGTCAGCGTAGTATCTAATAATAAAGACCATGCCGTTCGTTCTTCGGCGAGAAAACTGGCAGTTGAACATGACGTCACGTCCGCCAGCGTGATCTCCATGTAGTCCTACGCCGGTCGATGCGAAGCTGGGAGAGTCTCACCTCCTCGCAGCGGCTGACTGCCTGTTCAGTCGTCGCAACTTTTCGACGCTCTCCGCTGTCAAACTAGCGCGGTTTTTTTTTACGTACGTTGTTGTAACGTCACAACATGACATACATATTTTTCGTAAGATTAATCATTTCTACGTAAAAATTCATCTACTGAGTAGAAAGAGTTGTTATTCAGAAATTATTTCTATTTATTTTTAAATGCTGATTGGCTAATTGTCAGACATTTCATGTTATCTACTAACTGACCTTGTAGCAGCATAATTCACCCCCTTCTGCACCAAATTTACATTTAACCATGAATAGTAAAGATCATCCTTTCTCTTAGTGTTGTAGCTATGCACACAGCTTTTACTTTTCAATTGGGTTGGTTTATTAATAACAAATTTCAAAAGTGAATATGTGATTGTGTAGCTACTGTGAAGATTCCGAGATGAATAAAAGTTTCTGCGAGATAATCTCCGGTGGGCTCCAGAAATGTTTCTAATTATACGTTTTTGTGCAATTAATACTTTTTTCTCGATGATGAATTACCCCAAAAATGATGCCATATGAAAGCAGAGAACGAAAAGAGCACAGCAAGCTAATTTACTCAGATGTTTGTCACCAAAATTTGCAATAATCCTAATAGCATAACTTGCTGAACTCAAATGATTCAGTAGACCGTCAGTGTATAGCTTCCAGTTTAGTTTATCGCCAATGCCACACACAAAATATTTTACCTCAGTTATAGACATCTGTTCAAAATGTTTAAATGTTTGTAGAGCTTATGGGATTTAACTACGGGGTCATCAGTCGCTCAATTTACAAACTACCTTATACTGAAGACGACAAACATCCATGCCCGAGGGGGATTCGAACCTCCCGACTGCAGCGGCCGTGCAGACCGTGACTGGCGAGCCGCAGACCCCTGGGCCACTGCGGCCAGTGCTTCTGTTCCAGGACTGTATTTATTAATGGTGTTATCCCATTTATGGTATGGAACTGAATGTATTGTTTTATCAAAATTTAATAAGGGTCCATTTGCAGCTAATCACTGAACAATTTTCTGAAAGACATTATTTACAATTTCATCAGTGAATTCTTGTTTCTCGGGAGTGATTACTGTCTCGTAGTATCAGCATAATAAACTATCTTTGCATCGTCGTGAATATAGAATGGCAAATCATTAATATATATGAAGAGCAGCAATGGATCCAACACCAAATACTGTGGAACCACATTCTTCATAGCTAGCTCCCCCCCGCTCCCTCTCAGTTTAAGGTATCAGCTGATTTTTACTATTTACCTGAACCACTTATTTCAGCTTTCTGCACTCTTCCAGTGAAGTATGTTCAAATGTTTGTAGAACTTACGGGACTTAACTACGGGGTCATCAGTCCCTAAGCTTACAAACTACTTCCGAACTAGCTAAGACTAAGGACGGCACAAATATCCATGCCCGAGGGGGGATTCGAACACCCGACCGTAATGGCCGTGCAGACCGTGACTGGAGCGCCTCAGTCCCCTCGGCCACCGCGGCCGGCCAGTGAAGTATGAAATAGACGATTTGTGCAATGCCCCACTAATACCACAATGCATAAGTTTCTCTAGAAGAATTCCATGATTTTGCCAAGGATTCCTAAGATTTCAGTCTGCCTCAGACACAAAATCAAAGTTCAAAATGACCGCAGACAACCCTAAATGAAAAAATAATATGTACCCTTAAAAACACAAAACAATTGTTTATTATTTTCTCAGTTTAAAATAGTATAAAACTTAAAACAACAAACTGTAATAGCAACAACTCAAAAATGTTTGTAAAGCTTATGGGACATAACTACGGAGTCATCAGTCCCTAAACTTACAAACTACTTATGAACTAGCTACAACTAAGGACGGCACAAACATCCATGCCCGACGAGGGGCGATTCGAACTTCAGACGCGGGGGGCCGCACGTCCGCAACGAGCAAAACATTCAGAAATGTAAGGAAAATAGAAAATAAATAAAATAAATGTAACCGTTTGGCTGATAAAGGTCAATAAGATAAGCCCTAGAACAGCTCACCTTCTATCTGAAGAAGGAATGTAACGTGCAAAAAAGAAAAGAAAAAAAAAGTAATCAGACAAGAGTTTTTACTTGGCACCAACAGCGCGCGGCGCGGTTCGATTTGTCAAGGTAGTAGCTTGAAGTCCATTTTACGCGATCCACTTTCTGGTGAAAAGCGACTACTCAGTGTGCACCTTACGTGCCTGCGTGTGAATCAGCAGGCAACCCCATCGCTAGTGCGTCTATGCCGTCAATGCTCTATAGATTGTGTCATGTATGGAATTCTAAATTTCCGAGAGTGCGGCTGAATGCGCAAGCGCAGAAGTAAAAATCTGTAGTGGCGTCTACTGACATCGAAAGTTAACCCGTTCTATCCGAGATCATTTATATTACAGAAATTGCAGTTCTTAAACTTTAGACACAACAGTTACTATAATATTTACTTTAAGTGGTCAGAAAGAGAAGGGCATTGCTTGACAAAAGAGACAGAAAATTAGCACAGGCAGTTTGCTACATGCGGATGCTATACTGAGATAAACCATAAGCCCGAGCCAATTTAAGGAACACTGGTAATATACAATAATAATTGTACACCAAATATTATTAAAGACAGAGGCAGAAATGTTACAGTATTACATTACACCATTAAGTAAGCACAGTTCTATTTCTGCTGGTTCAACCGGCTCCAAATAACTCGCAACTGATATATAATTTGCAGTGCATAAAGACACTCCCCAGAAAATATAACAATAATTAACAACAAGATGAAGACACATTTCTTGCAAGACAGGCTGAGCAAGGGCCTAATGAACTGACACTTTGCTTTTCTGTTTCACAAAACCCCAACAGATTTTGAAGTACACTTGGGCACAAAGGCGGGCGAAGGAACATTGCAGAGGCAGTGGCCACCTTATTTAGAGCAACCCATAAACACGAGACATTTTCTGCGTTGTTGTTGTGGTCTTCAGTCCGGAGACTGGTTTGATACAGCTCTGCACAATATCCTTTCCTGAGCAAGCCTCATCAACTCCACATAAGAACGGCAACCTACATCTGTTTGAATCTGCTTACTGTATCCATCTCTTTGTCTTCCTCTGCGGTTTTTACTCCACACACTTCCCTCCAACGCTAAATTCACAATTCCTTGATGTCTAAGAATGTGTCCTACCAATCCATCCCTTCTTTTAGTGAAGGTATGCCAAAATTTCCTTTTCTCCCCAATTCTGTTCAGTACCTTCTCATTAGTTACGCGATGTACCCACCCAATCTTCAGCATTCGTCTGTAGCACCACATTTCAAAAGCCTCAATCCTCTTCCTGTCCGCCCTGTTTATTGTCCATATTTCACTCCCGTAGAAGCCAACACTCCACACAAATGCCTTCAGAAAGTACTTCCTTAGGCTTAAATCAATATTCGGTGTTAACAAATTTCTCTTTTTCAAGAATGCTTTTCTACCCATTGCCATTCTGCATTTTATATCCTCTGTATTGTGACCATCATTTGTTATTTTACTGCCCAAGTAACAAAACTCATCTACCTCTTTTATTGTTTCGTTACCTAATATAATTCCTTCAGCATCAACCTGATTTTCTTAGACTGAACTCCATTACCCTAGTTTTGTTCTTGTTAATCTTCATCTTATATGCACCTTTCAGCACACTGTCCATTCCGTTCAACTTCTCTTACAGGTCCTATACTGCCTCTGACAGAATTAGTTTGTCGTCGGCAAATCGCATTGTTTTTAATTCTTCACCCTGAACTTCAATTCCTTCTCCGAATTTCTCCTTCCTTGCCTTTATAGCTTGCTCACTGTAGAAATTGAATAGCATTGGAGAAAGGCTACAACCCTGTCTTACTCCCTTCCCAACCACTGCATCCCTTTCATGCCCTTCAAATCTGACAACCGCTGTCTGGTTTTTGTACAAGTTGTAAATAACCTCACGTTCCCTATATTTTACTCCTGCTTGCTTCAGAGTTTATTATAATCAACATCAGAACTTGAAAGAGTTTATTCCAATCAACATTGTCAAAAGCCTTCTCCAAATCTACAAAAGCTATATATGTAGGTTTGCCTTTTTCTTAATCTATCTTCTAGGATAAGCTGTAAAGTGAGTATTGCCTCCCGTGTTCCTACATTTCTCCTGAACGGAAACTGATCTTCGCCGAGGTCGGCTTCTACCAGCTTTTCCATCCTTCTGTTACTATTTTGCAACCATGACTTATTAAACTGTTGGTTCTCTGTATGGTGTAGTAATAGAGAATCAGACAGCCATCTCCCTAAGAATCTTTCCAAACCCCGCTCACCGGATGAAAGTGCTCGCAAGCTGCCCGTAGACACCGTCTGGCGTACGTGCAGCGCCCGTTGTCCGTTATGGTGGCCGCTTTGGTGCTTGAAAGCGGCCATCCGCAGGAATGACGACTATAGAGATAACGGTCGACTTCTCCCTGCAAGCCGTTCGTCTCCAAGATATCCCCCTCCTCACAAGGGAAACACCCACTGCCACATCGGCATACCCAGTCCAGCCGCTATCACCACTCTGCTCTCAGCCCCAAACTGCTGCCGCAAAATGGCGCCATCGTCCACGCCCTCTGCCCAAAGACCCAACTTTCCATTAGATTAGCACTATACACCGTTCACGGAAACGAGAGACGTACTGTAAACACGGAGGCACGTGATCAGGGGTGGACAAAATAGGGTCGTTCGCTCAGTTGCGCTTCATTCGATTCAAGTGTAAGGTCGTTGTGTATTTTGTTAACATTTAAAATTCATTTCTTTTAATACTTTATAAAATGTGATTTTCTCAGAAAATTTTACAAATCTGCATCTTCGCTTAAAACACAGCAAGCACTTTACTTTGTCAAGTGTTGGAAATTTCTTACGAAAAACTTTTCTTCGTGTTGCATTTCAGCCAAAGTCATCAATACGTTCTGAAATCTTCTGTCGTACTTCCTTCTTTACCCTTGGAAACTTCAAAGAGTGTGTGGCTTTCTATTGACTGTTTTCATAACAATATCAGTCGTTGACAGTTCTGGACACAACAGCTGCGTTTTGTACACACGAGGAACCATGTGTTTCTCTAGAAAAGTCATTACTTCTTCTTTGAAACCTTATTTGGTAGACTCAAATTGAAGGGTGACATAATCAGGTCACTCTTACGTGATACAATGAGAGAAAAAAAGAGACACATACACTATGAATGCTGAATGTTATTGTAAACGCTAATACTGTTCAGCAACTGGTTCTTTAAGATGTAGTTGACAGTTAACAACTATTATCACTCCGATGTAACAACACACACAACGAAATTACACCTGAAACGAATGCAGCGAAATTGAGTGAGCGTTTTGTCCACTTCTGGTCACGCGTTGCAGTGTGTTACGTTTCTCGTCTCGGTGAACGAAGTATAGTTACAAAGATCACAAATACGAAATTTCGTAATGATGCAGAATGTGTCAGTTTAGTAAAAGATAACGCTATGTGACATACAATTTTTAATTTATTTTTTTCAATTATTTTATCTTTTTGTAAAATTACTATTTTCTGTGTAAAAGTTTATCTATTGAATAGAAGGAGTTGTCATTCAGAAATTCTTACAATTTGTTTTTAAATGCTAGTTGGCCGACTGTCAGACATTTGATGTTATCTGGTGAGTGACCAAAGACAAAGTGTCAGCATAATTTCTGAGCCAAAGTTAGATTTAACCTTAAACAAGGGATATGTCCTTTCTCAAAGTGTTGCGGCTATGCGCACTGCTATTACTTTTGAATAGCGTTGAATTATTAACAACAAATTTCATTAGTGAATATATATATATATATATATATAATGGAAAGCTACTGTGAAGATCCCTAGATACTTGAGTGATTGCAGGATGATCTTGGATGGACTCCAGGAATTATTCTAACTAGTATTACCTGTGGTCGAAAATCGACCAATTGTGTTTAAATGGACACTGGGGGTAAAATTTTACGTATCATGTCGGCGGCCTCGCGTGATTATGTTGGCAACATCAACAACACAATAGAAAATCTTTGCCATTTGTTCGAACCATATAGAATGACTCGATTAGTGTATCGTACAGACCATGAAGTAAACAAATAATGCTGTTCCTGCTTTATGGTTGACAGGTTCTTGTATGTACCCTCGTCCGCTCACTAAAGCGAAGATTCCATGTGAAAACATCAGCGTTGTCAAGCGATAGGCTAAAATGAAGACACACAGGATTCTCACTATTCAGCATCTGTTGCCAACATTATCATAGGAGGCCGCTGGGATATTTGGTAAAATTTAACCGGCACTGGGAGGTATGAAACGGAAAGTATATACTTCTCATGCCAGTTTCGAATTATATAACTTTCATTAGTCTAATATTTGAAATGGAACTACAATTTCGGTGTTCGTATATTTATACAACATCAAGAAATAATGTTATTTCGATACTGCGATATTCAGAATTCCAGAGCTGACAACATGTCGACATCGTAGTTCCACCCGTGCACTGCTACATCAACACCACCTAGAAGACAAGGCCTTACAACAGGCCGTGCCTACGTCACACTTAGAGGCCCCGGCCGTCATCTGACTGGCCGACCGCTGCGCGGCGGTGGGCGTGCCCCAGCCAACAGCCAGTGAGGTGGCGGCCGTGGCCTCTAAGTGTGACGTAGGCACGGCCTGTTGTAAGGCCTTGTCTTCTAGGTGGTGTTGGCTACATGCCTCTCCCGGCGCATCATCATTTATATCGGAATTCATATGAAAACATCCATTTCCTTTAACCACTCTTAATCACTGCGTAAATGAAGCATTTGAACGGCACAAGAAAGTGAGTTGGAAGCACTCCATGTTTCGATATTCACTTATTTTAATATGTTATTTTAATACTGCAGATGCGCTGCATTAGAGCGTCTTTGGTCGAGGCGAATAACCAATCAGTGAGCTGATTGTTGGAGAATGTAGAACTTGATCCAAGCTGTAGAAAGGAAAATTTCTACTTCCTTTTACCACTTTTAATGGCTAAATGCACACATAATATTTATATTCGTGAAATCTACGACAAACAATCTTTCGAATTATGTAACTTTCATTGTCCTTCTTGTACGAATAAATTAGTAATCTGTACCACAATTTTCGTGTTAGCGTACTTATATAATAATTACACGTTTCGGTGCAATGAATACTTTTTTGCTCAATGATGAATTACCGCAAAATGTGATGCCATATAAAAGCAGTGAATGAAAATAGTCATAGTAAGCTAATTTAGTGAAATGTTTGTCACCAAAATTTGCAATAACCCTAATAGCATAAGTTGCTGAACTCAAACGTTTTAGTAGATCATCAATGTGTTGCTTCCAATTCAATTCAAAGATGTTCAAATGTTTGTATAGCTTATGGGACTTAACGACGTGGTCATCAGCCCCTTAACTTACTACCTTAGCTAACACTAAGGACGGCACAAATATCCGTGCCCGAGGGGGGATTCGAACCACCGACCGTAGTGGCAGTGTAGACCGGGACTGGCGCGCCTCAGTCCCTTCTGCCACCGCGGCCGGCCCAATTCAATTGCTCATTAATATATACACCTAAAAATTTCGAAAATTCTACCTTAGCTAAAGACCTCTGTTCATAAGACATATTTATTAATGGTTTTATGCAATATACCGTTGGGAACTGTATATACTGTGTTTTATCCGAATTTAATAAGAGTCTGTTTGCAGAGAACCACTTAATCATTTTCTGGATGATATTATTTACGATTTCCTTTGTTCATTTTGGTTTGTCAGGAGTATTACTGCACTTGTATCATCAGCAAACAGTTTTGCTTCATCATGAATGTTGCGAGAGTGAAGGTCGGGTTGAGAGTTTAAAATTGGGGAAGTTTAATTTTTAAAACTCACAACCACCAACTGCGAACCAAATTCCTAAACATGAAAAAACACTGTAACTGTGATTGTTACTGTTTGACTCGTTTTCTAGGAATGATATCACACGTTCGCAGCTTCCCTTCCATGCATATGATTAACAAACAAATTCATAATAATGTCAAGTTCATGAGAGAAAAGGGTGTACTAACTACTATTTTTGAAAACACGTAAATTTACACTTTATGTTGTTTATTTCACAATCTTAGAACCCTGTGGCTGATACGTCTGTACGTCGGCACATTTATCAAATAAAGTTATAGCTCGTGAGCCCCCAGACAAAATGAATATTTGTCACAAATTGTTTTAACACCATGTGGCTGTCTCAAACACCGTTTATGTTCATGCCTATGCGACGACACGTGTTACATTAACAAATCACAGTCACTTTAATTCAATGCGATGCACACCTTGTTCCACCAGCTAAATATTCACAAACACACAGTAGCACTCGATTCAACTTGGTGCAGTCTACGACGAGCAACCACACGTGCGATTGCCACACACAAATCTATAACCTCCACCTGGAGATCCACATGCCGACTGATGCAGCGCAACGCCGACCGGCCAGCTACCCCACGTGCTCCCGCCTCGTCACTTTTTGCCCACGCGCGTGCGCATGTGCGCCAAAAGCTCAACTGCCGGGGTTTTTTCCCCTACGTCATCAACTTCCCCATGTGAGCTGTTCTAACCGATTTGCCAACGTACAGTGCTCAGCCAATATATTTCTAAAACTTTACTTAAAATCAAAATAATTACACTACACATTAAACAAATATCTTCTTACGTTTTTATATTAGTATAAACATCCTTTGTACTATTTATTATAATCGTGCAATTTCTTATATCACAGATAAGTGATTTAACTGAATACTTCAAGATAAAATACACAAGATTAATTGAAAATAAAATGAGAAATAGTTAATATATTATTTTTATAAACAAACATTGCCATTCTAGTTGTGTAACTGTCTTATCTTCGTTGGTAATTTATTACTTTTCATTGTCGATTAAACATATTACGCCAGAAGTGACTATATCAGCTAATATATTGTTCATTTATCAACAGGCTATTTTGTAAAGAGGGCCTTAAAGGTTCCTAACTGTATCGTATTACTTCAAATGCAAATAGTATTAGAATATTTTATTTCACGCTGTGAACTGCTCTGCACCTGGCACTCGCCATTGTCCCTCTCTCCCCTCACCGGAAACGAAACTGGAAAATTCTAAGTTGGAACAAGTCACCAACGTCGGCCTGCTCGCTGGCCTTCCGTCAGCTACAAGCACACAGCAAATCTCAACATGGAGAATTTCTACCTATGGCCTAACTATAAA
The DNA here is from genome assembly GCA_026315105.1 of Locusta migratoria. Lineage (NCBI taxonomy): Eukaryota > Metazoa > Arthropoda > Insecta > Orthoptera > Acrididae > Locusta > Locusta migratoria. The sequence goes on along the minus strand of CM048744.1, from coordinate 270,212,262 downwards.
TGTTGTCACCCAACTGTGTACATACATTGCTACCATAATTAATAAGATTAAAATTGTGTAACATTTAGTGCATTGGCATGGCCAATGTATGCAGTTTCATACTGTTTAATTATCAAATGCTATTAATTACCAATATTTCTATTGGGCGTTAATCTTACAATGTAGACTGGCAAGTCATTCATGTGTATCAAGAAAAGCATAGAACCAAATACCGAACCCTGTTGGACCTCATTTTTTATTGTTCAAATGTTTGTATAGCTTATGGGACTTAACTACGGGGTCATCAGCCCCTAAAGCTTACAAACTACTTACAAACTAGCTAATACTAAGGACGGCACAAATATCCATGCCCGAGGGGGGGATTCGAACCCCCGACCTTAGTGGCCATACTGACCGTGAGTGGAGCGCCTCAGTCCTCTCGGCCCCCGCGGCTGGCCATTTTTTATTGCTCCCCAGTTCGAGGGATTAGTTAATTTTTCCACTTTACGTGAACCACTTATTTCAACTTTCTGCACTCTTCCATTTAAGTATGAATTAAACGATTTGTGCACTGGCCCACTAATACTACAATATTTAAGCTTAGAGTTCCATGATTTACACAGTCATAAGCGTTTGAGAGATCATAAAATATCCCCATGGGTGAATTCCAATTATTCAAAGCATTTAATATTTTATAGAGTTGGATACGACTATCGATAGTTACAAGCCTCAAAACAGTTTAAAAAATGGTTTAAAAGATGCTTAAAGTTTGTTGAAAATGGCGTAGTGTTGTGATAATGAAAGAATGGGTGATTACAGAATGGGAAATATCGGGCCAACCTCCCATCTTCAAATACGTTCAACAAGCTTAACAAATTTAAAGAAAATTTGTGGCTCAGTCTGATATGAAATGAATGACGAAGTAATTAAAAGAGATTTTATTGCCTGTGGCGAAATTCGACCATCTGTGTGTGCTAAGTAAAGAAATTCTTTTTTTTTTTTTTATTGTAATTGAAATTTTTTGGAATAACTTTCAGAGGAAATTTAAATGTATCGTTCAATAGAACGATTGCTTTATCGTAATGGGTGGCTACATTCCTACTACTTCCCACACGCAAAAATTGGGTCGTCTAGCGCTGCGTCTTTTACTCCGACTCGTAAGCGTTCTCCGTCTAGACATAGCCGAAAACAAATGTAGCTTCCACGTAATAATGGAAGTAGGAAATTGTAGCTATTCAAAATGAAGTAACTAAAATTCTCTTTTAGTAACAGCAGACGGCCACAAAGTTATTCTGCCGCGGTGGAATGGCCAAGCGCTCTAAGGGGTTTGTTGCGGAGCGCTCGGTTTCTCTTCGTCGGAGGTTCGAATCCTCCCTCTGACATGGTGCGTGTGCCTGTGCGTGTGTTGTCCTCATTTGATGGCAGTTTAAGTAGATTGTAAACCTAGGGATTGATAACCTCAGTAGTTACATTTGTACATTTGAAAGTTATTTTTTCAGGATGATACGAGAAATGGAGACGCCAAGAATAACTTTAGTCCGTTACCGCGAAATTTTTATTTCCACTGCTGTCAACATTGTCGACCTCATAGTTTCCACCAATTCTACTGCTAGACGACTGTCTTGTTAGACTTTTACCTTTCGTAACGCATCGTTGTCTAATAATCCCTTTAGATATGAAGACATCCACTTTCTTTAACCATTCATAACGACTTCACACATACATGATAATTGTTTTTTGCACATCTATGGTAAAGTCCCTCTTGAATCATGCAAGTTTCATTTGCCCTGTTGTGAAATTAGCATTCAAAAATGGACTTCGATTTTCGTGTTGATGTATTTTACCTGGTGATTGAGGAGGAAAGATCAATCTTCTTAATATCCATGAGGATCACGTACAACACAAAGTTCACGAGATATGACGTCATAAACAATGAGATGCGAGAAAAACCGCTGCATTACGTGACAATGTTGCACATTTCCTCCTAAACCACTGCACAGATTTCAACAAATTTTGACACACTTCTTCCTTACCGTGAGGTATCAATTCTATAATGGTAAGAACCACATACGACACATGATTCAGGAGATATAACGTCATTAACAATAGAAAAAGCAAAAAAAAAAAAAAAAAAAAAAAAACTCCCACACATTGCGACGAGACTTTAAACAAACTTTAAACATAATTTCAAACCTTTATTAAACTATTTCTTCTGACAACCATACCATAATTATGAAAGGGAAGCAGTTTCTCGCGTACTACTTTTCCGCTGTTCATGGACTATAACTACGGCATTCGGTATGACGTTACAATTTATAATTCCTGCACTACAAATTGTAGCCGCAGAAAATTTTAGACAGTATAGTTGAATGTACCTTCTAAATTGCATCGCAGTGCGACACCTAGCTTATGAGATATGAACACAGAAACAGTAACGTTCATGGAAAACCGCGCCATCACACACCAAGTTTTAATCTCTTATTTCTTTACTTCTAATTGTATTCCCAAGAGATTTTACAGACACACAGAGTTACACAAATGAATATATACGTGAAAAATTATACAATTATACATCATATAATTCAATAAATATGCAATCGTACGATTTTTATGTCATTTGTGTTTTGACTACTATCATTCATTGTTTGGATACTGCACTTATAATTTTGTACATTATGCTAGACAGTGTTATTTCTTATATATTCTCCGATAAATATAGCATGTTTTTAAAATAAAGGAGATGGACAGAGAAAGAAGGGATAGCAGTAGTACTAACTCAAGGCAAGGCACGCCGAGTCTTCAGCTAATATTTTATTAAGTTACAGTTACGTACTTCTGAATGAAAAATGTTATATTAATATAGGTCCGCAAATGCTTCGTTACGGAGGTATGGGTATTGCCAGGAACGTGAACGTATACACAGTACAACTGCGCCGTAACGTAATTTTCTTGCAAACAATGCACGGGTACATACCATATTTACGCTGTGCAACCTGCGACGTATTATAGTCATGAGGAGTACCACCTCCCAGTGTTTACGCAATTGTGCCGTGTAAACCGCATTGTTTAGTGTACAGGCGACGGATCGGTTAGCTGTGTTGTGTACGGTGTTAATTGTGTTCGTACTAGCGCTGCTAACAATGCAAGGCCTCTACAGTAATGGGAAGTACGCAGATATGAAGCATGTTTATGGCTTCTGCGATGGTAGTGCTCCCGCTTCAAAAGAAGAAGACCACAGGGCGATTTCTCACTTGCCGACTACCTGATCGCAGGGAGTTTACCAATGTGTTTATCAGTTTGCGTGCTAACATTGTTTTCAAGAAAGTCACATTATGGTCCAGTTCTATTACGTATACGTTCACGTTCTGCACATCAGTTTTGCAAAATTAAACTTCCTTTCAATACCCATACATCCCTAACGAATCATTTGCGGACCTATGTTAACGTAACATTGTTTGTTCAGAATTTCTTACACTCACTAGTATGTAAATTATTGACCCTTCCTCCCCAATCACCATTTATAACGCCAACAAATGACGTTATTTCGTTACTGCGATATTCTGATTTCCACTGCTGACAACATGGGCGACGTCGTAGTTCCACCCGCTGTACCGCTAGATGGTTCTCGCATTAGACCTGTACCTCTCACAGTATCGTCGCCTAGTACGCCCTTTAAATATCAAAACTTCTACTACCTTTAAATACTCTTAACGACTGCGTACCCACTTGATTTTCATCTTCTGCACGTCTGTGGCAAAGCATCTTTCAAATTATAAAAGTTTCATTAGCCTACAAAGAATCGGCACTTCAGTTTTCGTGTTCGCACATTTACGTAATGATGATTATTGCCGATAAAATACATCAGTGAAAGCAATACCCTGCATTGCGTCGCTGTGACTATGCGGGAAGAAAGTATATCTCTTTTATAATAAAAGATGTTTCACAGATCATTATATATGGTAAAACCAGTGTAGTGGTAATAAAATGAAAGATCAGTCGGTTTACTGACATTGGAACATGCGAAGCGTAATTACGGAAATCCATATTTTTCTATAGTCTATCTCCTCCTCCCCCTCTATCTCCTCCTGTCCGCCTTCTCGTACCCATCTTCTCCTACAACTCTTCCTACTCCTCTTTAACTCCCTTCTAGCCTTTCCCCAGTCTCTCTCCACCTCCTCTTATATCTTACATCTCCTCCACCCCCCTCTGTCAATCTGCTTCTACTGTTTCTCTCTCTATGTATTTCCTCTTTCCCAAATCAAATGTTTGTAGAGCTTATGGGTCTTAACTACGGGTCATCAGTTCCTAAGCTTACAAACTACTTAAGAACTAGCTAATACTAAGGACAGCACACATATCCAAGCCCGAGGAGGGATTCGAACCCCCGACCGTAGAGGCCGTGCAGACCGTGACTGCCGCGCCGCAGACGGCTCGACCACCGCGGCCGGCTCCTCTTTCTTTTGTCGCAGTAATTGAAAATTAAAAAATTAAGTAACAGCTACAAATGACCACCAAGTTACTGTCTCATAAAACTAAGGAAAATAGCGGTGCGAATACTCAATGTTTTTTACAGATTTCCCTAATGCGATGTCTATTTTTTTTTTTTTTTTTTTTTTCATTGCCGACACCAGTGGTTCCCAATCTTTTATTGTATGATAAGTCACAATATTACTGGAAAAATTTTCGCAACCCAGTTAGTAATATACACACACTCATATCTGGAGTGAAGCGTAAATCGTTTTCTACACAGTTTGTTCTTATATTTATTTTTAAATGCATAATTTCGTAGGTAGGTACTTGTGAAATCCATTAATTCCTTCAAAGCTATATCTGCATGCTTTCGATACTCTCCCTTTTCTGATTTAAAATGAGATTATGCTTGTGTCTTTAAAAACAAGTGTTCAAAGATGAATCAAATGATAGTTCCATTACGGAGTCTTCCTCATATGCTGACAACGTTAGCGTTTTACATTTGTTGTTGTTTTTCTTTATCTACAATAATACATTACAAATTCTTGGAAAGTAACCACCAAAGGAATCTACGTCTACATGGGATACTCTAAAAATTACATTTAAGTGCCTGTCAGAGGGTTCATCGAACCATCTTTATACTATTTACCTCCCATTCCGTTCTCGAATAGCGCGCGCGAAGAAAGAACACCTGAATCGTTCAGTTCGAGCTCTGATTTTTCGTATTTTATTCTGATGATTAATTCTACCTATGTGTAGGCCTACTCTTAGAAAAGCAAACAAGTTTCATTGGTTGTTGTTGTTGTGGTCTTCAGCCCGGAGACTGGTTTGATGCAGCTCTCCACAATACCCTATCCTGATGCAAGCCTCTTCAACTCCACATAAGAACGGCAACCTACATCCATTTCTTGATCTTCCTCTGCGATTTTTACCCCACACACTTCCCTCCAACTTTTATTGGTTATAACATGAAATTGTTACTTTTCCTTATGAGGTGAAAAATAATATCGTGAAAGTACAGAAGAAGTGAGACGTAGATTACACATGAGAAAGAAAGTGTTTGGGAGAGTTCAAGATTTACTGGCAGCCAGGAGCACCCACATTAATTTCAGGAAGACTTTCACCAAATGATTTGTGTATAGCTTGTGTTATGGTTCTGAAACGTGGACAGAAAGAACAGAAATATTTAGAAAGTTTTGATATATTGCTGTAGAGATGAACGGAGAAAGTGAAATGGCCGGATAAAATGGAAAATGTGGAACCCTTGAGTAGCGTAAAAGACGAAAGGATGATACATCTTGGATGGGACACGTATTACGCAGGAGCTTTCTATTGCAGAGGATACTGGAGTGGAACGTGGGAAAAAGAGGGACTGGAAGAAGTAGGTTTGGTATGGTAAAAGATGAAAGAAAGGAAGAGGCTACAAGCAAATTATTGAGGATGCCCGGGATAAAAAGTCATGGAGAATGTCCAGTTGCTACCTGTCTGAGGACAGATTTACTAAAACTAGAATGATGCCACCATCAACCAAGCAGTGTTGACATTGTAGTTACACAGTATGCGTGTAGTACTGAAAACGAACCATTTAAACGGGATCGTCCACAGAATGCAATTTCACGAAATGCTAATACTTTCGTGTGTCATTTTTACCATGCTACCTGATCGGTATGAGGGACAGAAGTTGATATCACTTCAGATTTCAATGTTTAATTGCTGTGATTGACACTTGGTGATTTCCACACGTGATAGAGAAGGCAGCATCAGAATTATAGCATGAATACATCGACCTCCTTCTACAACTGTTAACATCCTATGTAAACACATTACTTTTGTGCACATCTATGGCAAAGCACACTTCGAATTATATGCCTCATTCTTCATTTTGTATAATTAATATTAGTTAATATTATAATATTACAAAATTCCAATTTAGTAGAGTTACAAAGTAACATGTTACTGCAGAACCGTATGTTAACTATCTCATCTAAAAGTATAATAAGACTTCATCTTAAATTCTTACATGAACCTGTTTGCTGGGACGGATTACCTACGAATGCCCTCTATAAGCAGAAATTGACGCACAGAAAATGTTCCTAAAGTCTTTTTTTTATTTTTGTAAATCTACCGGACCAAACAATGTGGTCATCAGTCCGTAGCTTACAAACTACTTAAACCTAGGTAAACTAACCTAAGGACAACACACACACCCATGCCCCAGGGAGGACTCGAACCTCCGCGGCGAGCAACCGCGCGCTCCGCAGCGAGACGCTTTAGACCGCTCGGCTGTTCCTAAAGTCAATGTAAGTAAGTGATACATATAATTATAATGGACAGATTTAATGCACAGGGGGTTCCATTCACGATCATGAGGCACAGTCAAGAATCCACTGTAATGATGTCACTCGGTTTTACCTTCAAGTCAGTTTATTAGAAACAAATTAAAAAAGCTCGGTACTTCTCTGACTGTAATGACAATACTCAACGGTTGTCAGTGTTACACCAGAACAAAATATCCACAAAATTAAAAGTCCGCTGGTTTGAAGTTACAGTACTTATAACATTCAAGTTCACCAATCTCAAAGAGCTAGAATTTCTTAGAGTGGCGATAGGTCCGCCATGTTTGAGGCAAATTGAACTGGCGTCCGCCATGTTATTTGGGGTATCGGGTGACAGTTGGTATGCCACACCCACTAGAGAATGTTACGTATTTACACAGTTCCGCGTTTTAAATAAACATTGACTATTGAGTACAGGTGTCCAAGAACTTCCGTCGCTGTGTCCAGAGTTTATCAAAGCTGTGAAATGATGAGCCAGATATTGTATTTTATTAAAATGCGGTATTGAAATATCACGAACCTGGCAGTAATACACTTCTAGTTTGAAGTATGACCCCTGAGGTTCCACCCAAAAACGAAAGTGTCGCTTTGAAAATATTTGTGTTAATTATAATGCAATTTCATAGTCTAAAAGTGCTGCGAAACTTAGTCAACAGTAATCGTTATGACGACAAATCATGATCATGGATTTGCATCTGTTAATGTGTTGTAACAACTGCTTTGATAAAGTCTAAGACACATTTATCTGGTGATTTTTAAACGTATTAAGTCCAAATACTCGCAAAATTGCTGTGAAAGGTTTGGTTGACGAAATTTGAGTACAAAGACGAAAGTAACAACAGAATACTGAAATCAATAATGCGTCTAGGTCAGCTGCCACAAAGCATTCTACACCGAAATAACATATCGTTAATAAATTTCGTTGTTGTCACGCCGATACACCTAAATATTTGCTATATAGACATTTAACAAGTGAAAATTTCCTACTGTTACTATTGCTTTTGCGCTTTGCAATGATTATATGGTAACCATGCTTGATCAAGAATTGTCAAAAACAAATGAAAATATTTTTAAAGAAGGTGTAGTAGACATTCAAAAGTGTTTATTTTATTTTATTATTCAACAGATGAGACACTCTTTCATAAACTGCAGCAGCAACAGAAGAAGAAACACACAGACGCTAGGCAGAAAACTGAGCATTTTTTATGGAGTGTACTTCAAAGGAATTGCAAGATAGGTCACCTGAACTTTCGCTCTTGGGGAAGCTATGTGCCATTAGCAGGAATTTTGTTTGTGTATAGGCTGACAGAGACCAAAAGAGGCAAAAGAACTGGTGTTCTTGCTCGAAATATTTATCGTATTAACACTTCGATTTGATTATTTCAATGCTGAACAGACTTTAGGCATATTGCAGAAGCAAAGATTGTACAGAAAATGTACACTAAATACAATATGCACTAAATACGGCAATTCACTTTCAACAACAACATACGATGGACAGATTCCTGTCAAGTGAACTGACCACCGCCGATATGGCGGCCGAGTTTACGAATGTTGCCGCACAGAGCGCTGTAACTCGTGTTTCAGCCACTCTATGAATTCTAGCTCGTTGACCAATCTCGGACGTCAAGGAAGAGGATCTGTATTTCATCTGTTCCCACAGTCGGCGGCTGTGCTGCGGAGACCCGATGGCGTCCTGGGCGGCGGAGCAGCGGCGGCGGCGGCGTCGGAAGGCGGAGAGGTGGCAGGTCCCTTGTGTGGCGTCCAACTGCCGTGGCTATTGTTTTCTTTTTCCGGATGGGGAGGGCTGGCAACACCTGAGGCTCTCTTCAGCATACAGAAATTTCAAAATGGTATGAAGAATGAAGAATATAAACAGAGGACATGCTGTGCCTAGGCTGTGCACGACCTTAAGTACGCACGCGCAAGGATATCTGCCTGCCCTACTTCTCGATCACGTGTACATCGACGGGAGTACGTCCAGTACCGGCGGAAGGGCCGGATGAGCCGGGCGACAGCCCGGGGCGTCAAATTTTAGGCTACTTTGGGGGGCGCCAAAATCCTTGCTAAATTTATGTTATTGTAAACAGTGAACTAAAAATTAACTTTTCCATAAACTGTGTAGCAACATTGGCCCTACTCTTTATAACAACCCCGGTTTCTTCTTGAATCTCCTATACAGGAAATCCCTTAATCCGTTCACCTTATTTCTCTATAAAAAAAATCTCCGCTGACAAAGCTAAAGGCTGTTGTTGAGAGTTGGGAGTTTTGAGCAACAATAACACGCTCTTAGAATTACAACCGCCGCGGTGCCGACAATTGCACTCCTTGCGACAAAGCTATGTCGGACGCTCTAACAGTACACACAAACAATATTGAGTTATTGGCAACCAAAAAGAAATTAGTGCTGTTTGTACTGTAAAATGGCCCGTGAAAGAAAATTATTGATGTGCGTGTTCTTCTTTTGTCTCCTGAATTTCGACTCTTAGTAAAAGAATCGTTGCGTTAATGTGTTCTTTATCAACATGTCGGAAAAAAAGAATCCTTCTGGAAATGTATACAGAAAAAGTAGGGCACAATTAGCGGCTGAAAATGAGAAACAGGCAGCAGCATTAAAGAAATTCTTTCCCACTCCTGAAACACACAATAATGGAAATGAAAACGTAGAACCAGAAAATGAGGAAACCAGCAAGAAATCAAAAAATATTCGAGAAGATAACAACACAGTCCAGGTAAGTAGCTCTACATTACTTAACGTATTTTCGTTTTATTACGTTTAATAAAGAAGAGGTGTTTACACACGTAGCGTCTTAGCAGGCTGGGGTGGGTAGGGTGCCGGCCTCTCAGATAGGCGGCGAACTTCATGCACAAAGAAAGTTATTTCCCCATTGATACAAGTAGTAATAATTACATTCTATACCAACACTGATGCTTGATACATGTACCAAAGCGATAAGACTTTTACTCGTTAGATGTGTATTAGCCAATTTTAATTAAAGACTTTCCAGAGAAAAAGGCACGAAAATTAACTTTACTTAGCTTTCTAAACAACAATTTTCATTTGCAGGACAATTTGCATTAAAACTGTATAAATATATAAAATTATATTACTGGTTGTATTATTTGTATTACGAAATCTTTGTACAATGCTGTTACAAAATATATTTGTATATTCTTTTTTTCATATATGTGTTCTCTATCGCAGTTAACAAGGTTGTTTATGTATATATGTGTAAATAAATGCTGTATTGCATCATCAATCTTAATTTTATATACCTCGTTGTTTCGTGAATCGTTCTGTAAATTTCTAATCAGTGACGTAGAATATTCTGCATGCTCATGTGTAAATAATTGTTTCGTATATCGGTAACCAAATCTTACCCTGTGTATTTAACAGACAAAAGTTAAGATCTTACTCAGTTTGATAATTGATTCTTATAGTTACACAGTTCAAAGAGTTATCCTTTAAAGGTTATCCTGTAAGGTAGCATAGCAAATTTAAAGTCAGTAACACCAATGGGTTGTAGGGCGCGCCATATGGATTCCTTGCCCGGGTGATATTTTCGCCTTCCGCCGGCCCTGAGTAGGTCCCTGCTTTCTGCGCCCTATGGGTGCGTGGCTAGCGCCGCCTCCGAACTCGTGTGGTCCGGCCGAGGGTTCGCCTAGCTGCCCGACAACCCGCGACGCCGTCATGTCATGTTGTGAGTGTTGCCGCTTTAGTAGGCGGACAGAAAACACACAGTCTGGGGGGGGGGGGGTATTTAGAAATACTTTTTAAAGTTCTTATAAACTTTCTAAAAGTTAACTGATTCTAATTATATGTACTACTATTACAAATTGGCTTTGGGAACATTTTCTGTATGTCAATCGATTTCTGCTTGTAGAGGGCATTCTTATGTGCTCAAGTGTGCTACCAAACAGATTCTTGTAAAAGTTTACAAAGTCTCAGCAGTGACAACTATTTTTGCAGTTGCACGTTATTTTGCAATTGTACACCACTGATATATCTTACATCGTATCGCAAAAACTTGAAAATCGGAATACCAATTTTGTAACCTTTCACAGGGTATTCCAAAAAGGTACGGCCAAACTTTCAGGAAATATTCCTCACACACAAAGAAAGAAAATATGTTATGTGGACATGTGACCGGAAACGCTTAATTTCCATGTTAGAGCTCATTTTATTACTTCTCTTCAAATCACATTAAACATGGAATGGAAACACACAGCAACAGAATGTACCAGCGTGACTTCAAACACTTTGTTACACGAAATGTTCAAAATGTCCTCCGTTAGCGAGGATACATGCATCCATCCTCCGGCGCATGGAATCCCTGATGCGCTGATGCAGCCCTGGAGGAAGGCGTATTGTATCACATCCATCCACAATACGAGCATGAAGAGTCTCTACATTTGGTTCCGGGGTTGCGTAGACAAGAGCTTTCAAATGCCCCCATAAATGAAAGTCAAGAGGGTTGAGGTCAGGTGAGCGTGGAGGCCATGGAATTGGTCCGCCTCTACCAATCCATCGGTCACCGAATCTGTTGTTGAGAAGCGTACAAACACGTCGACTTAAATGTGCAGGAGCTCCATCGTGCATGAACCACATGTTGTGTCCTACTTGTAAGGGCACATGTAGTATGAAATCATGATAACGTGCTCCAGTGAGCGTAGGTGGAAGAACATGATGCCCAATCAAGACATCACCAACAATTCCTGCCCAAACGTTCACAGAAAATCTGTGTTGACGACGTGGTTGCACAATAGTGTGTGGATTCTCGTCATCCCATACATGTTGATTGTGAACATTTACAATTTTATCACGTTTGAATGAAGCTTCATCCGTAAATGGAACATTTGCACTGAAATGAGGAGTGACACGTTGTTGAATGAACCATTCGCAGAAGTGTACCCGTACAGGCCAAGCAGCTGCTGATAGTGCCTGCACACGCTGTACATGGTACGGAAACAACTGGTTCTCCCGTAGCACTCTCCATACAGTGACGTCGACAACGTTGCCTTGTACAGCACCAACGTCTCTGACTTTGACATTAGGGTTGTCGTCAACTGCACGAAGAATTGCCTCGTCCATTCCAGGTGTCCTCGTCGTTCTAGGTCTTCCCCAGTTGCAAGTCATAGGCTGGAATGTTCCGTGCTCCCTAAGACGCCGATCAATTGCTTCGAACGTCTTCCTGTCGGGACACCTTCGTTCTGGAAATCTATCTCGATAAAAACGTACCGCACCACGGCTATTGCCCCGTGCTAATCCATACATCAAATGGGCATCTGCCAACTGCGCTTTTGTAAACATTGCACCGACTTCAAAACCACGTTAGTGATAAACACTAACTAGTTGATGCTACGTACTGATGTGCTTGATGCTAGTACTGTAGTGCAATGAGTCGCTTGTCAACAGAAGCACTGAAGTCAATATTAATTTCCTTCAATAGGGTCACTGGCGGTGAATCGAGGAAGTACACTACATACTAACGAAGCAATTAAGTATTTTGACTAGTGTCTGCACGAATTATTTCAATTTACATTTAAAGAGAAATACTAAAATGAGCTCTAACATGGAAATTGTGCGTTTCCGGACACATGTCCACATAACATATTTTCTTTCTTTGTGTGTGAGGAATGTTTCCTGAAAGTTTGGCCGTACCTTTTTGTTACACCCTGTGTCGCAGCGCATTAATTATTATATATCTTTGTATGACTCATTGTATTTTTTCTTTTTGGTGTAAAATAAAAGACTGTTGTTGAAGTGTAACCAAGGGCAGTGCGTGTACTTATTTACTTGGAGCTACTCCCGCACATTTTTTGATGCCGAAACCCGGGAAAAGAGCGAAGAAAACGCCGCAGCCGCAAGTGGGAGGATTTCTGCACGCTACACTTCCGCCTTTGCTAATAAGGAGGAGCAACTAAGTTGTTGTATTGAGGTATGATAAGCAACATTACGCTGCAGCAATCACGCCTGTGGAAATAGACTTCCACGCTTACTAAGTAATTCGCCTTGATCTGCCTTTCACGTAAAACTGCAGCTTCTTGAATTACTGCTGATAACACTGCTGTGAAGTATTGACTGTTGATTTTCAATTATGGAAGACCGGGAGTAGCTCGCAACTGTTATTATCTTTGGTGGTTTGCGCGCCTCTTTTGTCACTAGCAGCTGTCTACTTTGTTTACTCATTGCTGCCATAATATTTATTTGTGCACGACAACTAGTGTTTCGTCAGAAGATTAAGTTTCGACTGTTCTCCTAATATGTCGACAGAAAAGTTACAGATTTTGAAAAGAAAGCGAACACATCAGAGATCGAATATTATTCGATTCGTCACAGCGATCGGAGAATTCTCGGCTGAGACACCACTCTCCGAATTTAAACACTAAGGCTCGTCTGGAGGAAACATTATCAATCGTTATGCAGTTGGATGACGAAATACACGACCTTCTGTCAGAGGAGGATTACGATAATGACGTAATTGCATGTGAAGACTATATTGACAAAGCGAAGCGCGCCATTTTAATCGCGTCCGACGGCATTGAAAGGAAACTCTCTGAATCAATGACAATTTTAAGCGCTAGTTACGCGACCCTACCGGCCAATGCAGTTACTACGACAGTCAAATTACCGTCCATTAAATTAGAGCCCTTCTCAGGAGACGTGGAAAGTTGGACTAGATTTTGGGAACAATTTGAAAGTTCAGTGGATAGATCCCCCTCCTTGTCCACTGTTAATAAGCACGTCTTCCTGCGAGGCTATCTCGAAGGTGAAGCAAAAATGCTCGTCGACGGTATCGCCGTAACAGCTTCCACTTACGAGGATACAAAGAGACTATTGCGGGAACGGTACGGAGATCGTAACAGAATCGTGCAGTCGCACCTAGATTATTTAGATGCGATTACAACTATTCAGTTCGCTTCTCAAGAGAATCTCAACATTCATAGAACGTAACCGAAGAGAGATTACCAGGCCAATCCAACTGGTTATACCACTGTAGATTTTCCAGGGTGGGGAGGATGTCGCAGTGCATTAATTATTAGATGATATCTTTGTATGACTCATTGTATTTTTTTTCTTTTTAGTGTAAAATAAAAGACTTGTTGTTGAAGTGTAACAAAGGGCAGTGCGTGTACTTATTTACTTGGAGCTATTCCCGCACACCCTGTATATTAAAAGAGTAGTGTGCGACCGACGAAGAAGCTACGTCGCTCGCCTTCGAAGTGTAAAGCAGTTATGTATCGACGAGATTTGCGTCTCAATGTTCATAATGACGATAGCTTTCAGACTGTTCCTCTGACTACGTCGACACTCGCAGATTTCTGCACATAAAGAGAAACGGGCACGGTTGCGATTGGTAGGACAGTCTTCAGATGAGGAGTACTGGCGTCGCAGCGAGCTCGTCGGTGGATAACGACCGCTGCTGGCAAACACACGACCCCGTCTAGTCGTGTGCCCGACAGATGAACGGCGTCGCGTCGTTTAGAGGGAGGGGAGACCGCCCGTTGTGCGCTGGATGACTGCGTGGGCTGCACCACGGTTGCGCACTTATGGGACGTCACACACACCCCAGACTTACATTACGCGTCGCTGTGTCCACTGCAACGCACTGTAGCACACACACACACACACACACACACACACACACACACACACACACACACACTCGCTACACTCAGCGAAAGATCCGTACCCAAAGCCTGGAAAGTTGCCAGCCGGCCCCGGAGGCCGAGGGGACTGAGGCGCTCCAATCACGGTCTGCACGGCCACTACGGCCGGGGGGTCGAATCCCCCCTCGGGCATGGATATTTGTGCCGTCCTTAGTGTTAGCTAGTTCATAAGTAGTTTGTAAGTTTAGGGACTGATGACCCCGTAGTTAAGTCCCATAAGCTATACAAACATTTAAACATTTTGAAACTTGCCCAGATCACTCCAATATTGAACAAAGGCAATAGGAGTGATCCCCAAAATTACAGACCAATCTCATTGACGTCGATTTGCAGTAGGATTTTGGAACATACACTCTTTTCGAATATTACGAACTACCTCGAAGAGAACGACCTATTAACCAATAATCAACACGAATTCAGAAAGTAACGCTCTTGCAAAACACAGCTTGCCCTTTATTCACAGGCTGTTGACACTGTACCCCACAAGCGGTTTCTAATGAAATTGCGTGCTTATGGAATTTCTCCCCAATTGTGCGATTGTATTCACGATTTTCTGTAAGAAAGGACACAGATAGTAGTTATTGACGGTAAGTCATCGAGTAAAACAGAAGTGATATCTGGAGTTCCACAGGGAAGCGCTATAGTTCCCCTACTCTTCCTTGTGTTTATAAACGACTAGCTTAAACCCGCTATCTTACTGTAGTGTGGTTTTTAACGATGAAATGAAATACAATACCTTATTTAGAAACATACTTTTTAAATCAACATTCAAATAAAAATATAAAATTATGTGAAGTGCTTAATGATTTACAATAAATAACACATACATTATTCCTTATATCCTGAGTTGAAATATCTCAACACGTATGGTGAGACTAATGTCCAAAATCATTTTAATTTCATTTTAGGGCATTCTGGTAAACTACAGTATTTGTAGTAAAAGAAATTTCCTTTTTACTGATTTATTTATTCTTATATTTCCTTATTCGTATGCTTATCCTTTCAGAGAAAGAGCTGAAGACATTGTAGCACGCATAGACCAAAGATGTGGTCTGTGGCATCTCGTTTCGCTGTATGTAACCTCTTTGCTATAGAGTCACAAACGTCATCGTTCCCTTCAGTATCAATTTTTTTATAAGTTGACGACTTTCAACCACTATATCTTCCACCCCCTTATAGCTATTGGCATGTAACTTCTTCGGTGTACAACGGGACATTTCGGACAACAATTACAGACAGACCATTCGTTTGCGTTCTGTAGTTTTCGCTGTAGAGCGTAATATTAACACACACACACGTAGAATATTATATACACCGATAAATTTTCATCCCAATATACTCTACCCTTTTATCATTATCAATCTTCAAGCAACAATGCAACCAGTAAATACATTTTCAAAGACTAAAAGTAATTTTCAAACAGTAGTTATTGTTCCGCATTTCGCGTTATATTCTTCAGATTACTAAATATCTATCAGATCGCTATTAAACCGTGCCTAAAACCTGCCTCAGGTATGAATTAATAACTCTACAAATATTTAAGTCCATGCGTCTCGTCGTTCGGACGTGATAAGCGTACAACTAACAGACATTTACATTAATATATATATATATATATATATATATATATATATATATATATATATATATATATATATAGCTATCCGATCGCCGTAAAACCATGCCTAAAGCCTTCCCCGGGTAGACATTAGTAACTGTACAAATTTTTAGCTCATTATGTCTCATGGTTCAGACGTGATAAACATACACCGAACAGACATTCACATTTATAGATATAGATTTAGGAGACAATCTGAATAGCTCCCTTAGACTGTTCGCGGATGATGCTGTTGTTTATCGGTTAGTGAAGTCAAAAGAGAATGAAAAGCAACTTCAAGGCGATTTAGACGAAATTTTTACATGGTGCGAAAATTGGCAATTGACACTAAATAAAGAATAATGTGAAGTAATACACATGACCACTAAAAGAATTCAACTGAACTTTAATTATAAATCAGTCAAACCTAAAGGTCGTAAATTCTACCAAATACCTAGGAGTTACAATTACGAACAACTTAGACTGTGGAGAACACAGAAAATATTGTGGGGAAGGCGAATCAAAGTTTACGTTTCATTGGCTGAACGCTTCGAAGATGCACCAGCTCCACCAAAGAGACTGGCTACATCACTTGTGCGTCCTCTCCTGGAGTACTGTTACCCCTTGTGGGATCCTCACCAGGTGGGACTGACGGAAGCCATTGAGAAGGTTCAGAGGAGGGCAGCTCGTTTTGTTTTATTACGTTATTACGGAGGGGGGGAGCGTCACGGAAATTTAGCACGAATTGGGGTGGAAATCATTAAAAGAAAGATGTTAATCATTGCGGCGTGATCTGTTTGCGAAGTTTCATTCACCGACATTTACTTCTGAATGTGAAAATATTTTGTTAGCACCCACCTACTTAGGGAAACATGAGCATCCCAATAAAATAAGAGAAATCAGATCGAAAACGGAACGATTTAGGCGTTCTTTCTTTCCGCGCGCTATTAGAGAAAAGTTATGAAAGTGGTTAATGAACCCTCTGCCAGGCACTTAAATATGATTTGCAGAGATATCTATGTAGATGTAGATGTACACTGCGCTGTGAAAGGCCGTACAGTGCGACAATTGGAGCATGAAACACCACCGACAATTGTAAAATTAATTCTAGCTGAAAGGAGCCAGTTAAAAAGCTTACTTTAAACATATATCTCTGGCCGTAAAAAGCCACCTAAAGGATTCGCGTAAGCTACTGACTACTTCTTGCATCATAATCTTGTCCCCTGGCCCAGAATTTAGAACTGACTCAAACTTTACTTTAGCAGCAGGAAGACAGAGAGACGGTGGCCACAATACGTCGTAGATCACGAGAATTACACACAATCATTAATATACAAACCACCCCGAACTAAACCATTTCATGAAGGTGGCTGTGAGAACATTTATGGTGCAACAGAATTAAAACATGATAATTTGCACCTGAGTTTGTTCTCAGCACTGGTGAAAACCAACATTAAATAAAAAATGGAGGCTATTCATAAACTAATATTTATAAGGAGGATAGAATTTCACTGACAATAAATTATTTATTCAGTTCAAATATGAACAAATGGGGGCACCAATTTTGTTAAAAAATAAAAATGCATCCCACATTGAAAATTAATCTAAAGTAATCTGAACTGAACATCGTCGGGGGAGAGGAGGGAGGGATCAACAAGCATTCAGCCACTCACACGCGCGAAGCAAAGCGAAACTCACCCAACTCAGCGTGCCGATAAGAAGCAGAAGCAGGCGCCGCTATCGTAGGCGAAATACAGCGAACCAGGATATACCACACAACACAAGAAAAAATACACTTCGTAGGTGGCTCTGGTCTGTCTTTCTTTACTTGATATGGCACGCGATAATAGTGAGATTAATTTCCATTTAAATCAAACCGTGAGCATGCAGACTTACTGAGCTTGATTTTAAGCAAGCAGAAACAAGTCGAAGTAAGGCATTTTGCTGATCTTTTAACCAAAATATTTCTAAAGGGAGGAGGGGGTCGGTCAAAAACCACTAACAGAGGTGAGGTGCGCAAAATTGTCTCTTTGGACGCCAAACAGTAGGGAGAGGGGAGGTCAGGGCGACGCAATCATCAAGATCAGACACTCTAAGAACTGAACCCCCAATGTTCTGAAGCACCAGCCGACACTGGTACAGAATCGGGTGAAATACGGTGTGTCCGCAAAGTCCCTCCACCGCGGCGATCTCCCCTCCGTTGCAGGGTGTGTAAGGTTGGCAACACGGACAAAGCGCACCTGCACGTGTTCTGTGGACCTGCAGTGGTGGTAGGGTGGGGGTAGTGTTCCGTGTGCGCTACAGCTGTTACTTGTATTACTGTCTAGTTCTTGTATACGCTGAATATATACGCTGAATGCTTACTGTTGCAGAGAGTGCTTTTTTAGTGGAAGAGGTTTTCCGGGCAGGAGGAAACTTCATGGAGCATGTGAGATTCCTATTTATATTGCGTTTTCCTACGTCGAGGTGTCAACATCGCGACATTGTACGTGATTTAATTCGCAAGTTCGGGACAACAGGTTCAGTTCATGATGCAGCACGAAATGGTAGGCCCACGGATTTAACAGAACGGAAGCTCGACATTTCGGACATCATGTTGCGGAGTCCAGCAAAATCAGTCAGCAAATTATCACAAGAAGCCAAAGTCTCTCGTACGACAGCACATAAGGCTGTAACCTAGGGGCTGTATCCGTATAAAATTACTGCAGTGCAACAATTACATTGTATGGACCATACGAAAAGATTAGCATTTTGTGAATGGTATAACAGCGATTTATTAACAGACATGGAGTTTTAGATGGAACATTTTTCACTGATGATTCTTGGCTTCACCTATCTGGCTACATTAATTCTAAAAATTCGCGTTATTGGTCATCCGAAAATTCACGTGGTAAAGACAGACGCCATTGCACGCAGAGAAAATCGGTATGTGGGTTACCGTAACACGAGCGCGAATTATATGGCTGATACTTTTCCAAACTACGGTCAGCACCGAAATATATTGTTCCCAGGTAATTTATCCATTTATTGCGCTGCTGAATGAAGATGAGATCAATCATTCATTTTTCCGGCAAGACAATGCTACTGCTCACACAGCACATCAGTCCCTATGACTTTTAGATGAAATCTTTGGAGACAGAATAATTACAAAATGTCTCTGGTCCCCCTCGCTCACCGGATTTGTCTCCTCCCGACTATTACCTTTGGGGCGCGGCTAGAAGGTTTATCAAAAAACCCAAAGACAATACATGAACTTAAGACAGCAATAACTGAATGTCTGCATTCGATTACACGTGAAACAATGGTAAATGTATTCGAAAATATATGTAAACGTGTTGAACTATGCGTTCAAGAAAGAGGAAATAATTTCCAACACCTACTGTGATATGGGGAGTGCAGTGCATTTTTTGGAATTAATGTGACTAATTAATTTCATTGTTTTAATTGTAATAATGTTGAATCCCATCTCGCAACATACCTCCGCCAGTATCAGTGAAACCCGGACGCTAGCTTATACAGAGACATGTATTTAACTGAAAACCCAAAGAAATTTTGGTCATATGTTAAATATACTAGGGGCAAAACACAAACAATACCCTCACTGCGTGATAGTAATGGCGATCCTGCAGATGACTGCGCCACTAAAGCACAGTTACTAAACATAGAAACTCATTTACCAAAGAAGACGAAACCAATATTCCAGATTTCGAATTACGAACAGAGGCCGTAATGAGTAACGTAGAAGTACGTATCATCGGAGTAGTGCAGCAACTAAAATCACTTAACAAGAACAAGTCTTCTGGTCCGGACTGTATACCCATTATATCTCTATCGAATTATGCTGAGGCGATAGCTCCTTACTTAACAGCCATATACAACCGCTCTCTCAAAGAAGGATCAGTACCAAAAGATTGGAAAGTTGCACAGATCACACCTATATTCAAGAAAGGCAGTAGGAGTAAACCACTAGACTACACGCCTATTTCATTGACGACATTTGCAGCAGGGTTTTGGAACATATCCTGTATTCAGATATTATGAATTACCTCGAACAGAATCATCTATTAACCCAAGATCAACACGGATTTAAAAAATATCGTTCATGCGAAACACAACTAGCTCTTTACTCACACGAAGTGATGGGTGCTATCGACAAGCGTTCGCAAATCGATTCCGTATTTCTTGATTTCCGGAAAGCTTTTGACACCGTACCTCACAAACGGCTTTTAATGAAATTGCGTGGTTATGGTATATCGCCCCAAATTTGCGACTGGATAGGGCATTTCCTGTCAGAGAGGACACAGTTCGTAGTAATCGATGGTAAGGCATCGACTAAAACAGAGGTGATATCGGGCGTTCCACAGGGTAGTGTTATTGATCCTCTGCTGTTCCTTATTTATATAAACGATTTAAGGGATAAATTTAAGTAGCTCTCTTAGTTTGTTCGCAGATGACGCCGTCATTTACCATCTAGTAAAATCATCCGAAGATCAAAACCTACTGCAGAACGATCTGAATAAGATATCACTATGGTGTAAAAATTGGCAATTGTCTAAATGATGAGAAATGACAAGTCATCCACATGAGTACGAAAAGAAATTCAAATGTTCAAATGTTTGTTAAGCGTCTGGGACTTAACTACGGGGTCATCAGTCCCTAAACTTACAAACTACTTATGATCTACTTACGAACTAGGACGGCACAAATATCCATGCCCGAGGGGGGATTCGAACCCCCGACCGTAGTGGCCGTGCTGACCGTGCGAAAAGAAATCCGTTACACTTTGTTTACAAGATAAATCAATCAAAAGTGAAGGCCGTAAACTCCATAGAATACCTAGGAATAACTATTATTTCACACTTAAACTGGAAAGAACACGTAGATAATGTCGTGGGAAAGGCGAACCAGAGACTGCGTTTTTTGACAGAACCCTTAAAAGATGCAACATAACTACTAAAGAAACTGCATACACTACGCTTGTCCGTCCATTTTTGGAGTATTGCAGCCCAGTGTGGGATCCTTATCAGGTGGGTTTGACGGAGGACATCGAAAGAGTCCAAAGAAGGGCAGCTCGTTTCGTATTGTCATGATAGAGGGGAGACAGCGTTACGGAAATGATACAGGATCTGGGATGGGAATCATTATAACAACGGCGCTTATCGCTGCGGCGTGGGTTATTTACGAAACTCCAATCGCCAACATTCTCCTCCAAATGCAAAAATATATTGTTGACTACCACTTACATAGGTAGAAATGATCATCAAAATGAAATACGAGAAATCAGAGCTCGAACGGAGAGATTCAGATGTTCTTTCTTCCCGCGCGCTATTCGAGAGTGGAATGGGAGATAAAATAGTATAATTGTGGTTCGATGAACTCTCTGCCAGGCACTTAAATGTGATTTGCAGAGTACCCATTAGATGTAGATGTGTGTGCTGCAACCTTATTACACGGCGCGCAAAGCGAGTCACGCGGAGCTCGCCGCTGCGAAGAGACTTTGGGGACACACTGTATGTGTCGTATGTAGTAAGAAATCGTGTACAGGTGACATTTTGTAAAAGAAAGAGGAAGGTTACCTTGTAAATAAAGCTGTTTGTTCCAGTGTATGTCTGTGTTTGCGTTGTTCTATTTCATTACTTTGCGCCGTGCGGAATGGCTCTGTGGTCCAAGGCGTCATCCTAAGAACTGGGCGGCTGTTCCCGCCGGAGGTTCGAGTCCTCTCTCGGGCATGGATGCGTGTATCGCCTTTAAACTAAGTAGTTGGTAAGTCTAGGGCAGGGGTGTCCCACTAAATTTCGATATGGGCCATATTATCAACTTTTATCACTGTGGTGGGCCAGACAAGAGAAAATTGTAAAAGAATCAACTACTAAACCAGTGGAAATAAAACATGGTTTTTCTACTTAGGCAAATAAGATGTGTTTATAATAGAACATTATAAACCTCAAACAAAAATAACAGTAATGAAAAAGGGAACCTAAAAATGACAAATCACCTTCTTTTCATTTGCATACAGAGTTCATCTACTTTTGGTGATATGTCCGATGTAGAAGTTCGGAGAATTCCGCTTATATGGCCATCTGTTAGCGAAGATGTCATTGTAGAAATGTTCAAATGTACACAAATGTACACAAGGTTTCCCAATGAGCCAGCTGTCTATCCCCTATCTGTTTCTCGAACATGATGAGTTTTCTTTAATAAATGCTTGAATGTGTTCATACATTTCCACTGACAGTTGATTTTTACCTTGGAATTTTAGATACAGATCGGAGAGATATTTAGTTATGTCAGCTAGAAAACCCAGGTCCTTCAACCGTTGCTCATACCCCACAAATTTGATATCAAGTCCTTTGCCGGTCATAAAGCTTTGTATTTCTTCCAACAGAGAATAAAATCGTGAGAGTATTACTGATCTGCTGAGCCAACGGACTCGGCTGTAATATATATCATCATGCACAGAGCCTACTTCAGACAGGAAGGTCTGAAATTGTCTATGATTTAGTCCTCTCGCGCAAATGAAATTGACAGTTCATTTTACCTTTTCCATCACATTCTTCAAATCGAGAACTTGGGCACATAACTGTTCTTGGTGAATAACGCAGTGGTGTTTTTTTTTTCACTATGCCGTCTGTCATACTGTCATTCATAAAAAATAAAACCGTTTCTTCTCCCTGTCCTCGTTAGTGCACCATCTGTTATGCCGAAAAGATTTTCATCTTGAAGCTCAAACTTTCCCATACAACTTCTTACTTCTTCATATATGTCTTGTCCTGTTGTTTTACCTTTCATTGAGCACAAGTTCAGCAGTTTATTACAGAGTAGGTCTCTGTCGCTCCTCTCACAAAGACAGCCAGCTGGGCTGCATCTGAAACATCACCACTTTCATCAACAGCTAAACTGTAAAATACACATTCTTTTAATATTTCTTTGAGTGGAATTTCAATATCATTTGCTATTTCATCAACTCGTGCTATGGTTTGATGTGATAAGCTTGTATTTTTCACTAATGGCAACAGTTCCGGACACACTGTTGATTCAAATATTTCTAAACATTCTTTGATGTATTCTCCATCACATAAAAGTTTTCTTCTTTTGGCAATAGCTTCTTCTACCTAGAAGCTTAGTTTTGTTACTGTTCCTGAGCTTTCTCTTGGATTGTTTTCCGAATATGGAGACACAGTATGTTTCCACTTTGTTCAGTCACAAAATATGTTGCAGTCCAGCTCGGTTTGTAAACGTGACATTTTGTGTCAACTTTCCGCTTCTTCATGGATGACATGACTGCATTAACAATCCTGGATTGTTAATTGACAATCTATACAGCCAACAAATATACCAGTCTTTGGAATCGTACGTGTATTCTGGAACAATATTACATTCTTGTAAGTCTTGGCTGTCGATCAAAAACCACAATGAAATGTAGATAAATTAGTAGTAGGAAGGCGTAGTCGGTATCTAATAAACTTCAGTCATAATAAAATTGACTTCTTTCCTAACTCTACGAGCGTCAGAGTGGAACAGATTTAAGTATAATTTCACATCAGTTAACAAGATTACAGTGATCTATCAGCTTCCGAGAAAACCAGGAAATATTGGTAACATAAGCTCAGCAGTTCAGTTCTTGTACGACCCCACTGAAAGAAGGTACACATGACAATGTGTCGAAACATTTAACCGTATGTGACATTTTTCTGTACAACTCTTCGACAGTTTTGGTAGAACAAAGGACCAAACGTACTTGAAATGCATGCAGTGAAGGCTTTCACGACCGGCTGAAATAATTGCTGTTGAATCTTCCGGGTTATGTGGTCGTGGTCGAAGAAACGAATCTGCACCTGACGTTTCGTCCAGAGCTGCGCTGGACATCCTCAGAGGTGCTACTGGTAGCGATGAGTCTTGCCGACTGACGAGTCGGGCGTCGGAGAGCGGTATAAATACTGTCCAAAAGGACGCGTGGTCAAGTGTTCATGTGCGCAGCAGCTACCGTAACTACCTACTCTGAAGAGTCACAGTCCAAACTTAATGACATATGGACTGTGGCTCTTCAGAGTAGGTAGTTACGCTTTTATCTTTGACCATCGACTATCGAAAGTTATGTTTTATCTTTGACAAGGCTTATCTCTGCTGTGCACGTGAACACTTGACCACGCCCCCTTTTGGACAGTATTTATACCGCTCTCCGACGCCCGACTCGTCAGTCGGCAAGACTCACCACTACCAATAGCACCTCTGAGGATGTCCAGCGCAGCTCTGGACGAAACGTCAGGAGCAGATTCGTTTCTTTGACGACGACCACATAACCCGTAAGATTCAACGGCAACTACTTGAAATTGATTGAATTGGTATGAGCTAGTTTGAAGTAAATTGAATCGTGGTGTAAACCCTCCATATTATGCCTTACCCATTCCTTCCCCCACCCATGAGGTGGCACTACAACTAACATTGGGTGGAAGAATTTTGTCATTTGCAGACTAGAAAATCATGTAGGACGCCCACTACAGTGGAGTACATGACTCCTGTATTTTATTTAGCTTGAAACTGTAACTTCACTTCTCGATTATTACCACGAAAGAAAACGTTGTATTGAAAACAACAATGCCAGGAGTATCTTTGTTTCCACGCCGCCCACTCTGGTTAACGACGTCTTTGTTCTGTTATTCTTATAATTACAACAGTTAAATGATGCGTACTAAAACAGTCCGTAAAAATAAAAGAAAATAAAAAAATTCGACCCATCCTAACATCCACTTGCCCACACATACAGCCACCAACACTCTGCCATACGCGCAAATCAAATTCGGAACCAGTATTTTCACTAACTGAACATTGTTCCTGAATTTATTAAGGCAAATAATGTATAGTTACATACCTTTAACAAACTGCCCTCGAACTCTCCACCCACATGCATATTTATTTACATTCGAGTCAGGGTAACCAGACGTACTCTATATAGAATACAAGTACTCTTTTCATTCTCTTCTCTATGTACTCTACACTTTTCCTTTTTTTACACATGTTGTACTCTTTCTGAACTTCTCACAAAGGAAACTCCCCACCGCAGCACCCTCAAATTTAATGATACGATGATGCAGTGGATAGCCTGACAAAAACTGAACTCAGATCAAGCGCGAAAACGGAAAGGAGTTGTAGGGAAGTATGAAAATGTAAGGAAAATATAAACATGAACGGGTCGGTGGCAAGATATGTAACATTTAATAGCCATGTTAGACAGTGTTGTCGTGGTCATGTGGTATAGTATTTGCTTGTGAAGTGGGAGATCTTTTGCCCAAATCTCCCCTAGTATTTAAAATTTTATTTGTTGTTTTGCACAAAATTGTGAGCTGTACCTCCGGTCATTGATGTATTTAAGCTGCGGTGCACAACAGTCTTAAGTGTTCAATGCTATAATCAGAGAAGACATTCTTAAATGTAAGTATTTTGAAACCAATAAATAAATAAATGAATAAATAAATATTACATTTTTGGACAATTCAAATCATATGTACTCTTTTCAGGTTGGAAAAATATGGTCACCCTGGCTCGAGTGTAACGACAAAGCAGGTTAATTTCAAATCGTTGTCCTCACTTAACACTGTGGCTGAAAGAAAAAAAAAAAAAAAAAAAAAAAAAAAAAGTGGCCCGCGGGCCGTATGTTGGACAGCCCTGGTATAGGGACTGATGACCATAGCAGTTTGGTACAGTGGGTTTAAGAAGATTTGCATATTACGTTGTCGACATATTATCACGCATGGCAGCAAATTACTGTTGTGTGTGCTGTTTAAAATCTCCTAGACTAACTCGTTCCAGTGAGTTTAAAAAGCAATTCCCTCGAAGGTGTCCTACAGGAATCATCATAAGCTAATTGATTCATATATTTACTTTCTATGCCTCAATTTAATTTATTATTTCACATAATAGTTAATCAGTCTTTACAGAACTAGATGGAAGAAGAGTAGATTCTGTGACGCTCAGCTGTAGGTTTTTCCCGTTTAATAAGTGATCCTTTTGAGTCTGTGAGCGGAGGACGTCACTGCCTCGCGTTCGAATAGTGTGGGCGTACTATGTATGGTACTTGTGGCTATACTTAACGATTATCGTATCCTTATGTGCGGAAAAGTAATTGGAAAATATTTAATAGACGGAAAGATTCCAAGGACATAAAAGTAATAACGATCAATATACATAAAGTTTCAATGTCACGTAGTAGACAGTTATGTGTTTTGAAGTTAGCGAAAAAGAAAGAATTTTAATTCATTGTATTTCAACATAACAGAATTTATTAATGATAATTATCCCTTGAAGCTACTCTAACGAAAATAAAGAAATTTGAGTGATGAAAAGAATAGAATTATTGGTAACAATTGGTAGCATTCAGTAGTACCAAGGCAAACATCAATCAGTGTCAGTTACAAACTTGAATTTAATTTACTCATCATAGGGAGCGATCTAATTGTAAAGAGAAATATCAAGATCGCAAATTTTATCTTTTTATTTATTTAAGAAGATCGATTACAGTTCTCATTAGTGTCATGTTTTGGTCTCCTACAATTGGTGTGTAACTGCATATTAAAGTGCTCTACATAAAATTTGGAAGGTGTTCTGGTTGACAGATATAAAATGGATGGCTGGTCAAAGTTAAAACAGTAAAATGTACATAAAATAAGAACCGCCATAGAGCACAGGTCTGGTTAAGCACCTCCATGGAGGTATATTTTACTGTTTTAATTTTGACCAGCCATCCATTTTATATCTGACTTCCTTGGAGGTGCCCATCTAGACATGACACCACTGAGTGTTGAAAACTGTCATTTTAAATAAATAAAAGATAAAAATCGCGATTTTGACATTTCTTCTTTATGTTAGTAAACTTGAATATAATGTAAAGAATATCTTACAACGCGACATTTGGCGAGGGAATAACATCAAGTGTGATAGTAATGAGAGATGAGCCATTTTATAGCGTCACTGTTGATCCAGCAGGGCAGGAGACTATACGTTGACGTACAAACCGAACTAATTTTTCCAGCTAGATAGAATTCAATTCCGTGCCAATAATTCTAAAGAGTATTAGATACTAACTACAGTGATATACATGGGATTTACAGTGTTTCCCAGTTTCGCATTTGGCGATTTTCGCAAGTAGTCGCGTTAAACTTGAAAGGAGTACGCAAAATAATGTTCACTTAATTTTTGCCTGTCGTACAGCCTTGAGCAAGTTTTGTTACAAAAACCTAAGCTATAATTCTGTAGAAAACAAATTTATGTAATATGTTGTACCATTTCACTAATCGATATAACATACTGTACTTATTTTCATATCTTTGCTGTAAACCAAAGACTTTGTTTTATCTTTGGAGTATGTCTCTCTGTAGCAGTTGTTGCGTTTAAGGAGTCGTTGTGTGACCTTCGTGCAAAAGAGTCGTTGTGTGACCTTCGTGCAGGAGAGTCGTTGTGTGATTATGGTAGAGTTGAGTCGATGAGTAGTGGTCCTGGAACTGTCTGATTAGTCTGTGTGTTAGACACGTAGAGTAAAAAAAAATTCAGACAGTTTTGAAGAGTCACAGCCAAGTCTGCAGATTGTAATTTTTATATGGAAATTAATCTGTCTCAAATAAGGTAATGTGTACTTTTCTATTGTTATGTCTGCGAGCCTGTATTTGAACTATTGTAGTTGGTGTTTGTCTTTTTGCTAATGAATACTGTTTAGTGCAGCTCGCATTTATCATTTAACCCTGAGTCATTTTCCTGTTCCTCGTTCCTTTCACCAATTTGAATTGCTATCCGTTCTGATCATTGTTTCTTATGATAGTGTTGCATAATTATTGTGTTTGTAAATTTATGTGTTAATTAGAAAAGTTCATTGCAGGCATTTTGTCATGATAAATTGGTGTATTAATGAGAGCAAGAACTAGGTTGTTCATAAATCCAGTAAAGTTCATAGTTGGAGATTTTCTGAGTCTTAATGAAAGTTGAAATTATTAAGTCTGTCAATGTTAGTAACAGTTAAAGTGATATGTCTAATCTGAAATGAAGTATATCACGTAAAGAGATAGGAAAAATTTTCAGTTAGTGATACTTGAAATCCTTCCCAGATTTGTAGGACATTTTTATTACGTTGAATCGGTATGGTAATTGTTGTTCAACTGTTTGTTAAGCTTATGGGACTTAACTACGGGGTCATCAGTCCCTAAACTTACAAACTACTTACGACCTAGGACGGCAAAAATATCCATGCCCGAGGGGGGATTCGAACCCCCGACCGTAGTGGCCGTGCAGACCGTGACTGGAGCGCCTCAGTCCCCTCGGCCACCGCGGCTGGCTTGTTGTTCAGATAGGCACATTATCAAGTGCAGTTATTTTGGTATTCAATTAATCTCAAATATCTTTGTTTGACATCTTGTTTATTCAAGTGACAAAATTATCATAGTAGTAGCACGCTCTTTTTGTTGGCTCTCGCAGTCGAATCGTGCTTGTATAGTCTGGCTACTGGTACATGGTGCATGCAAGCAGATGTGCACTTTTCATTTGCTCATATTGTTCCTCACACACGAGATTATTGTGTAAACCAATTACGAATTTAATTACTGTTAACTTACCAACTACTGTACAATTTAAGGTGTTATCCGTTGCGCATCAAACTAAACCACTTTTACGTAAGATCATTGCATCCCATGCCAGTTGCAATTTATTATAACAGGGAAAAGGAAGGTACTAAGTCTCATTGTTTAGTCAAATTATTTTGTAACCAAAACTAAAACAGAACATTTATCTGTGTATTTTAGCGGGGTCAGTCTCTTAACACAAACAGTGACACGCTCGCCCCAGAAACGTACTACCTTTAGCATTCATTCAAAAACACACACACTACTTTTAAGCTTTCTTATAACACAATCCAGCCCCGGATATAGGGCTGCAATAGAGCGGGTTGTCTGGCGCGGGCAGCACTCGGAGAGAGGCGAAAGAAGGTGTCCGAGACAAGTTTACGTGGCCTGGCGAGCGGGAGAGGGGAGGGACGAGGCGAGATAAATGAACGCTGAACAGGGGGAGGGGAAGGTGGCAAAAATGTACGATGCGTGGGGGAAGGGTGGCCGCCCGCCAGCAAAGTGGTGCCGAGAGGGGGGGGGGGGGGGGGTACCACTACAAACTCTGTGCCCTGTTTGGAAAGGCCGGCCACCAGTGTTGCCAACTTGGAGGTTTTCCCCCTAAATTTAGGGGGACTCGGCTGTCTTGGGGGGAATTTGGAGGGATTTGTACTTCAGGCGGAAGTGTGCTTTCAGGGGAATTTTAGGGGCTTCTCAGACATGAAAACGCATACCTATCAAAACTTGTTTAACCCTACCTTATAATGAAATACTTCATTGTTGTGTTTTCGTTGGCACTGCCCTCCTTTAAAGGCGCTTCTGCAACGTCTACTGTATCGTACTGTTGTTGTATTGGCGACTGTGAACTGAAGTTGAATACGCTGGAAGTGTATGTGTGTGTATTCAAGTGACTATGGCTTCAAGAGAGAAAAAATATTCCCAGAGATGCAAAAAGGCGTGGGAACTTGTTGAAAGGTACGTTTATTCCCAGTTTTTTTAGATTTTATTAGCATAGCTGAACAGGGACGTTTATATAGCCTAACTCCTCCCTGCAGCCTATATACTACGGCTTACATCTTAAAAATGTTCAAATGTTTGTAGAGTCTATGGGACTTAACTACGGGGTCATCAGTCCCTAAGCTTACAAACTACTTATGAACTAGTTACAACTAAGGACGGCACAAATATCCATACCCGAGGGGGGATTCGAACCCCCGACCGTAGTGGCCGTGCAGACCGTGACTGAAGCGCCTCAGTCCCCTCGGCCACTGCGGCCGGCTTACATCTTAGAATGCCATGCATAAACTACTGCTTTTTCTTTTAGTGATCACTAAAGAGTAGATATTAGTTTTTCGTTAAGTGACATTTAGAACGAATGCATTAATACGTCATGCAGAGCTTTATTGGAATGTTTTACCAACGAAAATCAATAGTCTAGGAAAGACATATATGCACCAAAGTTGCTTTTTTTATTGAAATGCTTTGCCCAAATGCTTTGGGCTTTGCCCATTTTCTAAAGCCACATTATTTTATGTATTTGAGCTTCAGGGTTGGCAACACTGCCGGCTTCATGTAATGTCATTAATCGGTAGCACTGCAAAGAAGCCGAGTAGGTCGCGGTAACTGAAGGCCACACTTCAGGTACAGCGCGACTTTATGATGACTAGTTTCGGAATATTTCCATTATTACATATCCTCACAAACTGATGATGAAAATAATTCCGAAACTCGTCATAATAAATTCGTGCATTGCCTGAGGTGTGACCTTCAATTACTGCGATCTACTCAGCTTCTTTGCAGTGCAGCCGATTAATGAGATAATGGTCACTTGCCTCCTACGCGACTTTATATCGCATTTACATTACGTGTAATCTACGTATTTTCACCGCGTGGTGCTAACACAGTATCCGCTATTCCCGCGCAGGCCAGAAATTTAATTATTGTCGCAGGCCTCATTTTGGCTTGAAATACCGTGTGAAGTGTCCGTGTTTGGCGGTTTAACAAAGGCAGTGGCCGTCAGACATGCCGCATTGATTGTAAGAAATAACGTATTAAAAAGCAGAATTTTAGAAGAGTATTTTGTAAAATAAACTTTCTCGTGTGCGTTTTAGCAGATGAGGAGCGTACATAATTGCTTTTTCTGGAGCTGCGAAAGCGTTTTAGTTCTCAAGGTCATTGGGATCAGTATCTCCGTTGGCCGCAAACTATTTGTCTTGTGTAGCGTTGTGATGAGTTTCGGAATACGTGCACGTTGTGTTTCAGGATTCTGAATGTTATTTATGTAATTGTCCGTGCAGATTTTTGCTGGTATGAGACTAAGAGCCCAATATGAATCGTCCGATTCCAATATCCGTAAGAAATCTTACTAATAGTTCATAAATATATTATACCAACACAAATTTGTCTTTGAATCACATAAACGATATTATGAACATTCTTAAACACACTGTGCAACGGGCATGTATTCTCAAACTCAGTACAACGCTACGTAAGACTACGTTATGACTACTCTTGGCAGGCAGCGCACAGGCCTTGTATCTAGGTGGCGTTGGTTCTACACGGCCACTACGGTCGGGGGTTCGAATCCCCCCTCGGGAATGGATATTTGTGCCGTCCTTAGCATTACCTACTTTATAAGTAGTTTGTAAGTTTAGGGACTCATGACCCCCGTAGTTCAGTCCCATAAGCTCTACAAACATTTTTTTGATCAGTATCTCCAAAATATCCGTAGTTGGACTGTCAAGCCGTTTCAACGTTTCAAATTGGAACGCTTGTGCTATTAGGGTTATTGAAATCTTTTTTGACAAATATCTGAGTAAATTAACTTACCATACCTTGCTGTAATTGATCACTGAGCAGAAAAATATTCATTGCACAAAAGTTTGTAATTATAATAGTTTCTGGAGCCCAACCAAGATCATCTTGCAGTAACTTACGAAAGGAGTTAGGGATCTTTACAGTAGCTTTTCAATATATATATATATTCTTATGAAATTTGTTATTAAGAAGCCAACCCTAGTTTTGCACCATGATAGAATAAATTGCCTTGTTGTTAAGCTCTGTATACAAAACAAGCAGTCACAAGTTAATATAAAGGATATTATGGTTATTAGGTCCGCCTGATATTCAAGACACTGTTTTATTTTACACCCAAACTAGTTTCGGTACCTCTGTGCCGTCATTAGTGGGTTTTCCACTTATTTACTGCTGCGAAAACAAAATACATCGATTTTACTACTATACTATGTGTACATTTAGGCCTAAAAAGTTGTGAGTCTTGTTTTGGTACCTTTGTTATATATATTTGGGGTACGTGAAGTTCAGAACTTAAATAACAATCATGGAAAGTGAGGCCACTCTGAAAAATTCTGTGGTTATGTGGGACCCCTTCTACATAGTTACGTATTGGTAGTGTAGTTATTTGCAAGCAAATGATCTGTTTGAATCGTGAGGGCTTTAAAAAGTGTGCAAACACAAATTTGGTATGTGGGGATATTTCGATCGTCCGCCTACTGTCAATTACTAACAGTTTCTTTTAGCATACACTTCGTCTTCCGCGTTTTTGTCGATAACAGACATGTAATACACATATTTTGCTGACTTTTTTTCCTGCCACGATCACTTCCCACTTCAGCAAATTCGACTGTGTACACTTTGGTGGTATGCTTACCTATTATTCGGCTTTCACTTGTACTTCAGTGGAATGGCGGTGGATTTGAATTGTGTTAATTTTTTCTCTGTGCCTGTGTATTACGTTTGTGTGTGTGTGTGTGTGTGTGTGTGTGTGTTTTAGCTGTATGTGATTGTGTTTTAGCTGTCTGTCTCATCCTTTCTGTAAGCTTATTTAATTCCACTGATGATGGCACAGGGGTGCCGAAACTAGTTGGGGAGTAAACTAGTGCTTTGCACATCAGGCGGACTTCATAGGCAGAATTGTTACTGCAAAGACGGCAATAATAAGAGCTGCAAATCGAAAAGAAAAAATCGCACTGACGTGTTTTAGGGCCCACTTTAGATTTGTAGTTTTATACGTTTTTGCAAACATTTTGGACCAAAAATAATAATTTAAACAATAAAAAATTATTTAGGTACTGGCGCGTTCCGAATCTCTGACCTTCGGCGTTACACACCAACGCATTGTCCACTACGCGACAACTATCAGGTAGGAGTTGTTTTCTTTAATCTCATACTATTGATGGCCGTTGTTAACTGATACTAATATGACATTTGTAGACACTAGATTATCATTTATCGTACGAAGAACCATGTGTTTTTTGTTAATTCTTCAGTGGGCCAATGCTTTGAAATGACAACGTGTAAGTTACAATAAGAAAATCATCAAATACGCAACGCAACGCCGGCCGCGGTGGCCGCGGGGACTAAGGCGCTTCAGTCACGGTCTGCACGGCCACTACGGTCGGGTGTTCGAATCCCCCCACGGGTATGGATATTTGTGCCGTCCTAGTTCGTAAGTAGTTCATAAGTAGTTTGTAAGTTTAGGGACTGGTGACCCCGTACTTACGGGGACAATACCAAAAAAAAAAAAAAAAAAAAAAAAAAAAAAAAAAAAAAAAAAAAAAAAAAACCTAAAGTGTGCCAAAGTAATGCATATTACACAAACCTTTCATAGGCAATGCGACGGTGCATTACCATTTTTTTGAAATACAGACTCATTAACACAAATTTCCAGTTACAAATACAAACCAATACTGCACGATTGTGGTAATTGTTGACTTCATTCAGACTTTTAACAATCGGTTAGAGTAGGTATCAACTGAGTATCACATAATGATATGGCACAGGAGGACATTAAACAAAATAATGCAACGCGTCCTGAATGTAGGACTGCAGTCTTATCTGGGTTTTCACTGCTGCCCTCACAGTGTGGAAGCTCTCCACCTGTCGCTGCGGATCTAGGCAGCAGTAATTCTCTGCCGTAGCGAGTCCTCGAGTGCGAAGGACTTAACAGCAACCAGTAGCTGCGGCGTGGGAGCGTCAGCTTGCTGCCGAGCTGTGAGAACAGCTGTTCTGGTGGAACGTGCAGCAGCCGCCGCAGCCGTCAATGAGGACGCCCGCAGGCTCCTCGAGTCCTCGGCCGTGTGTGTTACTGTATGTGGGGCTATGTGTGCGCCTTTGTCACGCGAGCGTAGCCGTGCTCGTGAGTACCTGCTGCCGGCGCGTCTGTCTCGTCAAACAATGCCTCTCTGGCAGGCGCGTAAGCAAATACTGCACGTCTATTGGCCCAAGGTCAACACGTATTTAGAAAGTATCGTTCATGCGAAGCACAACTAGCTCTTTACTCACACGAAGTGATGTGTGCTATCGACAAGGGTTCGCAAAATTGATTCCGTATTCCTTGATTTCTAGAAGGCTTTTGACACCGTACCTCACAAACGGCTTCTAATCAAATTGCGTGGTTACCGTATATCGCCCCAAATTTGCGACTGGATAGGGAATTTCCTCTCAGAGAGAGGACACAGTTCGTAGTAATCGATGGTAAGGCATCGACTAAAACAGAGGTGATTTCGGGCGTTCCACAGGGTAGTGTTATTGGTCCTCTGCTGTTCTTTATTTACATAAACGATTTAGGGGAAAATCTAAGTAGCTCTCTTAGATTGTTTGCAGATGACGCCGTTATTTACCGTCTAGTAAAATCATCTGATTATCAAAACCAACTGCAGAACGATTTGACGTTATTTACCGTCTAGTAAAATCATCTGAAGATCAAAACCAACTGCAGAACGATTTGAATAAGATATCTGTATGGTGTAAGAATTGGAAGTTGACTCTAAATAATGAGAAGTGTGAAGTCGTCCACATGAGTACGAAAAGAAATCCATTCAACTTTGTTTACATGATAAATCAATCGAGAACGTCGTATTTATAAAATATAGAACATTGCGAATAAATAAAAATACGTGCATTTTTCGTAAAAAATACAATCAGATATAAATATTGTGTAACTCTTCAAACACAATGAAAAAACTTATCACCGCACAATTCGAACCACCGCCCTTATGGCTGTAAGTGCAGAACGCTACCCCCTAAGCTATAACTAATTTAATTATTGGTACTTATGTAAGCTTGCATAACTTCAAAAGTCGATTTTCTCGAGAATTTTTGATTCTTTTGTCGAATGGCTTTGGATGATTGTTATTTGAGTTCTGAACTTCACGTGGAGCTTTAACAACAAGTCGTGGCCTATGCGCAGAAACGCATTCTCGACTTGTGCGCAGGGCGACTCCATTCCTTTGTTTCACTTAACTCTTGCCTGCGAAACAAAGGAATGGACTGGCCCAACGCGCAAGTTGACAAACCAAGGGCCAGACTTCTTGCACGAGCTATACCATAAATATCAAAATATTGTAAAATCTGATATCCGTGTGGTCTTCTTGTAAGTGTATTTTTTGACACATACTACACTTAGATCTCATTACCATCCAAAAAAAACTGCGATTTAAATTAACATGTTTCTTGTTAAACTTGATATTACATCTCTTGTGTTCTAAGGTCCTCATACAATATTGTAACAACTTTAGCACTGATTAAGGAAACGTTAACCGACACTAGCTCTAAAGTGTATAGATAGGTGGCGCCATTTTACGAGTATAGTAGGATGCAGGACGACTTGCACCAAATTTCTACGAGGTGTGAAGATTGGCCGCGAGTTCTAAATGTAGAAAAATGTAAGGTAATGCAGATAAATAGGAGAAACAATCCCGTAAACTTCTAACAAAGTATTAGCATGTGCTGCTAGACAGAGTCGCGTCAGTTAAATATCTTGGCGTAACTCTGCACAGCAATATGAAATGGAACGAGTATATAACACGGTCATGGGGAAGGCGAATTGTCGAGTTTGGTTTATTGGGACAATGTTGAGAAGATGTGATTCGCCTGTAAAGGAGACTGTGTATAAAACGATTGTACGACGCCGTCTTGAGTACTGCTCAAGTGTTTGGGATCCCCACCAGATCGGTGGCCTGAAGGAAAACTAAAATAAAGAAATAAATTCAACACTTCCTCCCCTCAGAAGTAAAGTAAAATAAAATTGGTTAAGGCGACCAAAGAAAAAAAAAAAGGGCGCCTTGCTGCGGAGCGCGTGGTTGCTTGACGTCGGAGGTTCAAGTCCTCCCTCAGGACATGGGTACGTGTGTCCTTAGGTTAGTTTAAGTAGTTTGTAAGCCTATGGACTGATAACCAGAGTAATGAAGTTCCATAGCTTTACAAACACTTGAACTTTTTGAGCACACGGGAATAACGAGCACCTAAATACGGTATTTCAATAAGAGATGCGATTTCTCTTATTTTTTATGATTATCATGTCTCTCTATGTAGGAGGGTGTTACAAAATTTGGCCTCGTTCGAAGGAGAAAATTAATGAAAGAAATTTCGATAATCTCGCCGCAACGGATAACGCCTTTTTAATGATTTCCATCCCAACTCCTACATCATTTCCATGACACTTGCCTCTGTATCGCGATAATAAAAAACGAGCTTGCCCTTTTATATGTCATATTTCAGTCCCGCCTGGTGAGGATCCCACAATGAGAAGCATTACTATGAAACAGGACGCAAGACAACTGTTGCATCTTCTGTTCCGCCAATAAAACGAAGCCTCTTGTTTGTCTTCTCTATTATATTTTCTATGTATTATTTCCCATTGAAGTTGTTCGTAATTGTAGATTTGACTGATTTAACGTGGAGAACAAGTTTCAAATGTTCAGATGTTTGTTAAGCTTAAGGGACTTAAGTACGGGGTCATCAATCCCTAAACTTACAAACTACTTATAAACTACCTTATACTAAAGACGACACAAATATCCATGCCCAAGGGGGGATTCGAATCCCCGACTGTAGTGGCTGTGCAGACCGTGACTGGCGCGCCGCAGACCGCTCGGCCACTGCGGCCGGTTGAAACAAGTTTTTCAAAATCTTGTTAATTTGTTATTTTATACATTTTTTTTTTAAAAGATGACCAGCTTATAACACATATGTGACCAGATGATAGTGACACAGTGCACCGAAACCGGTCGTCACTTTATAAATTATTGATGTGCAATCTTGGCTTTTCATTTTGAAAGCTATAAAACGATCAGATCGCCTCCCCCGACTATGTCAGGTAATTTTAACGGATTTCCTTTACTGCTCATATGGAAGACTTCAAACTTTTTATTATTTAGGGTCAGTTGTCAGTTTTTTCACCATGCAGATATCCTGTCTAAATCGTTTTGCAACATTGGTTTTGATCCTACGGAGACTTCACTAGACCAGTGTTTTTTAACCTTTTCGAATATGCGCCCCCCTTACAGATAAAAATATTCTAGTTACCACCCCCCCCCCCCTCTTCACGAACCGTAACAAAACTACGTTTTCTCAAAGGAAACTAATTTAATCTTATTATTTTGCTTCAGCGTTCTTTTAAAATGTTGGCCGAAGTTTTTTGAGAATTTTTCGGAATGGGACACATTATCCAATTTTGCTTGGAGACTGTTTAGCATTTCATGTAAGACTTAGAAGCAAATTATGCTCATTAAGATATGTACCACTGTAGAGAAAATTTGTAAATACGTAGATCCTTTAGCTTCAATTTTTCTGAATTATTGAAACGTGTTGTTTTACCTATCAATTGGTTCTTGAAAACAATTTTCAGACTTTGCTCTTATTCATCATTAACAATAGCGTATTATAAAACAGACTGTGACCTATTCAGTTCATAATGAATCTTACACAAAAAACGTCGTAATTTTAACATTAAATAAATTTCATTTTAGCTTACGTATTTGTATTTTCTGGTGCAAGTACTTCCTCCTGTGACGGCGAACCCTCGAAGAAGACTTTACGACCCCCTTCCTCCGAGTCACGACTCACTGCAATGGACTATAAACGACGACAGCTTCATCGGCAAACCATCTGACGGAGGTTTTCAGCTCGAATATAGTAAATTTCCTTGAGACGGATAAGCTTCTTTCTATATATCAGCACGGGTTTAGGCATCATCGTTCATGTGAAACTCAGCTTGCGCTTTTCTCACGTGACATCTTGCGAGCTGCGGCGGAACGACCTCTTCGTGCGGCGGAACGTGTGCTAAAACCTTATCTTCAAAAGCACTCGTGTTGTATGATTAGGGTTGAATGTGGCCGTGTCAGACTTCGTAATCCTTGAGGTGTCCACTCGCCCATAAAAATTTATATAAAAATAAAATACAAAAAATGTTCATGTAAAATCTTTATACGTTGCAATATTTCAAAATCAGATTCTTGCGCCGAGGGAAGAAGACTTTAACAGTCACTCTTGTTAAAATATTTCTAAGTTATCTCATAGATAAGACGGTCAAAAGAAATTCTTCAGTTTGTGGTCGTTGCTATAGCCACAGATTTCTTCAATGATTATCGATCGATGTGTATGATCGATTAATCAAAGTTCTAAAAGAAACATTTATCGAAGTCTTCTTGACGTAACTTTTCCACCAATAAAAATGCATAAAAAATCTTCCTTCAGATTGAAGAATATTTAAATTAAATATTCTCCTCGTTTCATTAATATATTATTTATCGTAAAATAATTCTTCATAAATGATGTACTCTTACACTTTCGTCAAGATTAAACACGATAACATTTATTGCTTTCTATGACATTACATATGTAGTCATTGACAGACAAAAGGGAACTGACTTTTAAAATTTGTTGTTTTAACATAAAACTTCGATAATAATGTCAACTCTTGCGACGACAACCGCAGAGATCAACATCTTCTTGCCTCGTGGCCGTCGACCCGCGACTTGATGTGGCCGGATATTTACTCCTTGGAATCGGCGTCGAAGATCTTGCCCTCGTAGGTTGAATCGCCTCACAGCACATGAAACATAAAAAAAAAAAAAAAAAACATATAAAAAAACTTCTTTAAGAATTATATAACATTAAACATTTACATAAAAATCATTTAAGAACACTAATATAAGCAAGTTATCCTGCACAAACTGAGCTGACATGAGATATGTAACGGAGACAATAATCCGTCCCACTACAGGGGGATGGATGAAGTGTAACAGGCAGAGTGTGATTTTCTCGATTTCAAAAAGGCATTTGACGCGGTGACACACTGCAGACTGCTAACGGAGATACGAGCATATGGAATAGGTTCACAGATTTGTGACTGGCTGGAAGACTTTCTAAGTAATAGAACGCAGTACGTTCTTCTCTATGCCGAGTGTTCATCAGAGATGAGTGTATCGTCAGGCGTGCCCCAAGGGAGTGTGAAAGGAGAAAATGTTCAAATGCTTGTAATGCTTAAGGAACTTAACTGCGGGATCATCAGTCCCTAAACGTACAAACTATGTATGAACAAGGTTATACTAAAGACGACACAAACATCCATGCCCGAGGGGGGATGTACTTCATCTGTAAAGGATACTGCGTATAGAACGCTTGTACAACGACGTCTTGAGTATTGCTCAAGTGTCTGGGACCCTCAGCAGATCAGTTTAAAGCGAGATATGGAAGCAGTTCCGAGGCGAGCAGCTAGGATCGTTACTGGTAGGTTGAACCAATGGCCGAGTGTTACGGAAATGCTCCGGAAACTCAAATGGGGATCGCTGAAAAGAAGACGACGTTCTTTTCGAGAAATTATGTTGAGGAAATTTAGAGGGCCGGAATTTGAAGCTGAGTGTAGTACGATCTTGCTACTTACATTTCGCGTAGTGATCACAAAGACAAGGTAAGAGAAATTAGAGCTCGTAGAAAGGCATGTAGATATTTTTCCCCCTCGTTCTCTTGGAAGAGGAATCTACATCTACATCTACATAGATACTCTGCAAATCACATTTAAGTGCATGGCAGAGGATTCATTAACCACTTTCATAACTTTTCTCTACCGTTCCATTCTCTAATAGCGCGCGGGGAGAAAGAACACCTAAATCGTTCCGTTTTCGATCTGATTTCTCTTATTTTATTGGGATGGTCATGTCTCCCTAAGTAGGTGGGTGCTAGCAAAATATTTTCACATTCAGAAGTAAAAGTCGGTGATTGAAACTTCGCAAACAGATCACTTCGCAATGAATAACGTCTTTCTTTTAATGATTTACACCCCAATTCGTGCAACATTTCCGTGACGCTTTCCCCCCCGTAACGTGATAAAACAAAACGAGCTGCCCTTCTCTGAACCTTTTCAATATCTTCCGTCAGTCCCATCTGGTGAGGGTCCCACAAGGGGCAACAGTACTCCAGGAGAGGACGCACAAGTGTGATGTAGGCAGTCTCTTTGGTGGAGCTGGTGCATCTCCGAAGCGTTCTGCCGATGAAACGTAACCTTTGGTTCGCCTTCCCCACAATATTTTCTGTGTGTTCTCTCCAGTCAAAGTTGTTCGTAATTGTAACTCCTAGGTATTTGGTAGAATTTACAACCTTAAGGTTTGACTGATTTATCGCGTAATTGAAGTTCAGCGGATTTCTTTTAGTGGTCATATGTGTTACTTCACACTTTTCTTTATTTAGTGTCAATTGCCAATTTTCGCACCAAGTAGAAATTTTGTCTAAATTGCTTTGCAGTTGCTTTTGATCCTCTTTTGACTTCACTAACCGATAAAGGACAGCGTCATCCGCGAACAGTCTAAGGGAGCTATTCAGATTGTCTCCTAAATCATTTATAAACACGAGGAAGAGTAGGGGACCTATAATGCTTCCCTGTGGAACGCCAGTTATTACTTGTGTTTTACTCGAAGACTTACCGTCAATTACAACGAACTGTGTCTTTCTGATAGGAAATCGTGAATCCAATCGCACAATTGGGAAGATATTCCATAAGCACGCAATTTCATTAGAAGCCGCTTGTGGGGTACAGTATCAAAAGCCTTCCGGAAATCCAGAAATATGGAATCGATTTGAGATCCCTTGTCGATGACACTTAACACTTCACGTGAATAAAGGGCAAGCTGTGTTTCGCAAGAGCGACACTTTCTGAATCCGTGTCGACTATTGGTTAATAGGTCGTTCTCTTCGAGGTAGTTCATTATTCGAACAAAGTATATGTTCCAAAATCCTACTGCAAATCGACGTCAATGAGATTGGCCTGTAATTTTGGGGATCACTTCTATTGACTTTCTTGAACATTGGAGTAACTTGGCAACTTTCCAGTCTTTGGGTACGGATCATTCGCTTAGTGATCGGTTGTAAATTATAGCTAAGTACGGAGCTATTGCATCAGCATACTCTGAGAGGAATCTAGTTGGTATACAATCTGGCCCGGAAGATTTGTTTTTGTTTAGTGACGTAAGTTGTTTTTTTACTCCAGGAACATCTACTTCTAAGTTTCGCATGCTGGCAGCTGTTCTTGGATTGAATACTGGAGTGTTCACTTCGCCTTCTTTGGTGAACGAATTTCGGAAAGCTACGTTTAGTAATTCTGCCTTAGCAGTACCGTTGTCGGTAGTATTACCATTGCTATCGCGTAGTGAAGGTATTGTTTGTGTTTTGCAGCTAGTGAACTTCACATATGACCAGAATTTCTTTGGATTTTCTCCAAGATTACGAGACAGGATTTCGTTGTGGTAGCTACTATAGGCTTCTCGCATTGAAGTCCGCGCTAGGTTGCGAGTTTCAGTAAAAGATTTCCAGTCTTGTGGATTCTGTGTCTTTTTTAATTTTGCATGCGTTTTTCTTTGTTTCTGCAACAGTGATCTGACCTGTTTTTTGTACCACGGGGGGTCAGCCCCCTCTTTTATTAATTTATTTGGTATAAATCTCTCAATTGCTACTGAAATTATGTCTTTGAAAGTAAGCCACAACTGATCTACACTCGCATTTTTAGTTTTGAAAGACTGGAGACTATCACTCAGGAAAGCATGAAGCGAATTTTTATCTGCTTTATTGAATAGATATATTTTTGTTTATTTTTGGTGCATTTGGGAATTTCGACATTTAGTCTCGCTACTACAACTCGATGTTCGCTAATCCCTGTATCTGTTTTGATGCTCTTTACTATTTCCGGATTATGTGTTGCTAGGATATCAAGGGTATTTTCGCAACCACTTACTATTCTAGTGAGTTCATGAACTAACTTTTCGAAGTAGTTTTCAGAAGAAGCATTCAGAACTAGTTCGGACGATGTTTTATATTTGCCGCCGGTTTTGAATAAGTAATTATGCTAAGATATCGAGAGTAAATTAAAGTCGCCACCGATTATAACAGTATGCTTCGGATACCTATTTGAAATATGATTCAAACTTTCTTTGAACATTTCTGCAACCGAATCGTCTGAGTAAGGGGGCCGATAAAAAGATCCAATTATTAATTTATTCCGGTTGTCAGGTATAACCTCTACGCAGACCAACTCACAGGAAGTATCTACCTCAATTTCGCTGCAGGATAAACCGTTTGTAACAACAATAAACACGCCACCCCCTTTTTTATTTATTCTATCCTTTCTAAAGACCATTTGGCCCTTTGAAAAAATTTCGGCCGAATTTATCTCAAGCGTCAGCCAGCTTTCAGAACCTATAACGATTTATGCCTCAGTACTTTCTATCAGCGCTTGGAGCTCTGGAACTTTCCCAATACAGCTACGACAATTTACAACTGTTATACCAATGGTTTCTAGATCTGCTTTCTTCCTGTGTCTGACCTGCCCCCTTTGAGACTGAAACCCATTTTGTGTATTCCCGAGGCCCTCTAACCTAAGAAACCGCCCAGTCCACGCCACACAGCCCCCGCTACCCGTGTAGCCGCTTCCTGAGTATAGTGGACTCCTGACCTATTTAGCGGAACCCGAAAACCCACCACCCTTTGGCGTCAGTGGAGGAATCTGCAGCCCACACGGTCGCAGAACTGTCTGAGCCTCTGATTCAGACTCTCCACTCGGCTCTGAACCAAAGGTCCGCAGTCAGTCCTGTCGACAATGCTGCAGATGGTGAGCTCCGCTTTCATCTTGCAAGCAAGACTGGCAGTCTTTACCACTTCTGATAGCCGCTCAAAACCAGAGAGGATCTCTTCCGATCCAAAGCGACACACATCATTGGTCCCGACATGAGCCACCACCTGCAGCTGGCTGCACCCTGTGCTCTTCATGTCATCCGGAGGGACCCGTTCCACATCTGGAATGACTCCCCCCGGTATGCACACGGAGTGCACATTGGAATTCTTCCCCTCCCTAGTAGCCATTTTCCTAAGGGGCTCCATTACCCGCCTAACGTTGGAGTTCCCAACTACCAACAAACCCACCCTCTGTGAGTGCCCGGGTCTTGAAGGCAAAGGGGCGAGTACAGGGCAAGCGACACTATCTGCGTCAGGAACATCCCCTGCCACAGACAGTGCCTCGAATCTGTTAGCAAGACTAACCGGGGAAGCAACCACTTCGGTCCCCCGGGAAGTCTTACGCCACCTGACACGCGCCGAGGGGACCTCCCAATCCACCACGGATTGGGGGGCTACCTCCTCGCGGGCAGTGAGCGGGCTGGCCACAGCCGCAGGCCGATCGGAGGGAAAAACAGACGCACAGGGCGTCTGCTGCACCCCCGCGAGCGGCCCACAACAGCGGCGCCCACCCACCGCAGTCTCAAGCATTGCCAGCGAAGCCAACGTCGCCTGAAGTTGCGAGCGAAGAGTCACCAACTCTGCCTCCATCCGTTCGCAGCAGTCACAGTTCCTAGCCATTCTAAAAACCTATGTTTCTTCCAAGTAAGTACGTCTGAGGACTCAGAAGTTTGATAAACAGTGAGCTTTGAAAAATATAAAACTAACGCTGTACTCTTTATTAACGGTGAATCTGTAAAATATATACGCGAGCTAATAAATCAAAAAATCAACAACTGAACTGACAGCTAAACGCGATTCTTAATAAATAACCACGTGAGCACACCAAAGTATAAAGAGCTGCAAAAGAAAGCACACACGAATTGAAAATAAGTCGCTTCTATTAAGAAGCCGGTTACCGTACAATGTAGAGCTGCTGCTAGTCACGTGTGCACTGGCCGCCGGTAACTGAGCAACTCATAGGAAAGAAAATGCGTAGTAGTGGTACAGTGTACCCTCCGCCACGCACCTTACGGTGGATTGCGGAGTGTGTATGTAGATGTAGAAAATCTAGTGTTTTGAAATTAGATTTGACTGTGTTAATTTGTGTTAATTTTTATTCGACATTAAATATTAAGTATTTTTCATTAGAATTAGGCCTCTTGAGGTTTTTTCTCTACAATTACATTAATGTATGATTTAATACCCAGTCCATTTATTCGTTAGTAAAATGAATTTACATAACTGCAAATATTTTGTTTGCGTTAAATTAAGGCGAGGGGGAGGAGGACGCGCCGAATTGCATTGTTGTTCCGGTCGCAGGAGAGCCTACATGCGTTCCTCCCTGGTGACAGGTACTTTGTACTACTGTTGTCCAAATCTTTGACCTATTGGAAACGTTTGATCAATGACTAGCAATTTCATTCATGTGATCAACGTGTTATCGTACAAGTAAATTTGGCTGTGATATCTCCGATCGTTGTTTTCTTGCAATTTGGTTGGCAGCAGTGTGGTAAGTGAATTTTGGTACTGATTATAAAATGATTTAAATCATGGACGTAGGTATTTCTGAAAAAAGTTAATCTAAATGGAATGTAGTAATCTCTTAACATTTTGCACGAGACGAAACAGCATCATATATAAAAGTGCTTGAGCATAATCTCCGACAAACAATACATAGTGGAGAGTCGTGTAGTATCGTCCAGCATACAGTATTGGCCACTGCAGTATTTCCCTTTTCGCCGTTAGATGTCTAAAGATTGCACAAACCAGTGGCAAGCTAGAATGACCATGCGCTCTGAAGTCTGATATCTTTCGACTATCTTCATTGGTTTGTTTGATGGTGGTTGCTGCTGGTATGAGTGTACAGAAGATATTTTGTGAGCTCTGGTACTCCTCATTATGCTAAGTGACTAATTTCGTTGCTGTATTTCGTTTTTCTGTGCTATATGAGTAATGACATCTCCCAATCATTTAATGATAATTTCTATAAAATAATTAGTAATGTGAATACATACCAATGCATGTGTGTCCTGCAATACGAGGAAGTCTGAAAGAGAGCTAACGAAAGATGAATGTAACTCAGGCATTCAAAAAGTGAATA
Source organism: Locusta migratoria (assembly GCA_026315105.1). Taxonomy (NCBI): domain Eukaryota; kingdom Metazoa; phylum Arthropoda; class Insecta; order Orthoptera; family Acrididae; genus Locusta; species Locusta migratoria. The sequence continues at coordinate 270,167,523 of CM048744.1, read as the reverse complement.
AACATGCAAAGAATGGACATTTGCGAAGCGGTGAAGAAAACTTGAATTTCCTGGTAGTACTGGATCAAGAGCAGAGGAAGAAAAGTGCATTGTGTGCTGGGAGTCATTTGAAGACGACTGGCTGCAGTGTACCGAGTGTAGTGACTGGGCACATGTTGGATGAGGAGAACATGTTCGTATCTATCTCTATTACATTATAGTTCAATAAATATCACTACATATTATCATTTAAAACCTTTATTATGAATTAAAGAAAGTGGCCGATACCGCAAGACACTTTCTACAATTGTTGAAATTTCAATTCTTTTATTTTCGATGTTTCTGAGTACTACTAATAAAAATTAAAAATCATTACCCTCTAAATTCATGGAACATGAATTGAGGTATCATAATTAACATTCAGGGTTTCACAGTAAAGTCAAAAAACTTAACCCGGCCGATACTGCAAGACTCTCCCCTATGTTAAGGGGATCACACGCTGCCTATCTCACCCATGTTAATTTAGGAATGTATTTTACCCATTCTGAAATAACTGTTTGATACAGGACCTTAATATTTTTACTGTATGTTACATGATGCCAATAGAGTAAACTGTGCGAAGATCTGCTTTGTCCATTTTATAGTTTTTAATAAATACTTTTTTTATTTATTAACAAAAATATTTATTTTTTCTGCAGACACTATTGTTTATGAACTTCCTAATGGGGGAATATAATACCGGGATGGCTTTTTATGTTAGGCAGAGCCTCTGAAAATTTCATTCATTTTATATGATAGTTTCTGATATAATTGGGCATATGTACTGAAAATTTTAGTTTGTGGGAAATTGACTTTAAAGGAAAAACTTGTTCCTTACAGTTTGTTAAAACTGTCTTGCTGCATATGATGGCCCTTCTTTGGCCTGTAGCTGGCCTTCCAGCTTCTTTGTCACCTTCCTGGATGTTTGTCTTGTTTTCTTGGCCATATGAGATGCAAACCTGTCTGCATCGGCTATCCTCGTTTTATCGCAATGTTGCAGCCCAGTGATCATATTTTCACCAGGATTAATTCCTAGATTTTTCAGTACCCAACACTTTCCAATATTACCACAATTGAATGTAATATTAGCACCATGAACTCCTAGTTTCATTGTATGCATTCCTGCTGTGATATTCCTGACCTATGGCCACTTCATATTTCTGGCCGCTGGCCGTTTCTTTGCTAACATCGTACGTGTCTTAAACGCTGAAGACAGAAGTGCAGCATATGTTGAAATGTGGGGTGGGGAGCAGTAGCATATGGCACAGTAGGTGCTGGTTCCCGTGGGAAAGCCCGCCTATGTTACTGGTACTCTCCTCGCATTGGCTGCTGCATTACACGTCACGTGATTTCTTTTGAAATTAGTTTTGTTTATTATATACTAAATATTAATTATTCAGAGCTGATAATTTGTAATAAATATCTCTCAAGGACAGGCTAGGTTTTGACAGTTTAAAAAGATTAAGGTTCCTTCTCTTATTGTAACAAAAGAAGAGCGATTTTGCAGAAGGCGCGCGACGGCCATGTTTCGGCGCGAAATAGAGCGTCAGGTGCCCTCTCGCAACGCGCCGCAGTTTCAGTCTCGAGCTGATCACTATACGCGCCGGACCGCGTCGGTAATTTTTTATAATTGTGATAACAGCAAGGTCTCAACATGAACTACGGGCAGCATAAGCCGTGTCGTATTAACAATAGTTGTTCATATTTTATTATTTATTTAATAAATGGCATCCCTGACAATGAAGAATCTCGCGAGTCGCTTCTTATGCTTCCATCCTACAGAACTTATTTTAGCCTCACTTGTATGCTGTAGAAGAACCAACGACCTGTGTACTGTCTTCTGCGCTGGGGACACAACTATAGAAGACTACAGGTTAGTGAGAACTCTATGCTTTCCATAAAGACTTGGAAAGCAACTACGGCACCTCGTGCGTACTGTAGGGCGGTACAAACGCACACTGCTACGCAACAGCATCCGGAAGGATGTGGAGGTTTTAGGGGACTTGTGGGAGGAAGCAGTACTAACTTCTCCGCCTGAAATAAAACCCTAAGGAAGCTTGTACTGCATATACAGTTTTAGACAACCGGTTCCAAATTATGCTGTTGAAACATTTAATTTGGTTCTGTGTCTGCCCATGCAGTCATTTCCTTAGGTCAGGATGAGCCAAATCTCTGAAAATAGGTTTAACTGCTGCAATAACAGCAGCAGGAAAAGAATACTGGTGAGAAAAAGATTCTCCAGTTGCCTGAGTCCTAATGTATTTGCACCAGGAATTTTCTCCTGATGGACACAATGCATGACATGGCTTATCAGTAGAAGGCTTATGGAAGAATATGGCCCAAATATCTCTCATCATTGCCTCCAGATTTCCTTTATTTCTCTAACAAAACACACGTAAACAAGCAATGCAAACGTAAGTATAACAACTACTCGCAATCGCACTTGTACAAAACTAACCGCGAGTTTGAAAGCATGTTGTTTACAAACAGCAGAAACAAAAGAATACCGACCGTTGCATTTCAAGGATTGCCAACAAACTCGAGACTAAAAAAAATCCCTGGCGTGCAATGTAGGGGATATAAAGATCTAAAATACGAGGCGCGTTCAGAAATTAAGTTCCGTTTGGTTATATAAAACGAACGGGTACAGATACAGAAAAAATATTGATTCTACAAATATCTACAACTGTTAAACTACTTTCTACATAGCTTCCGAAATTTTGTAGGCAGTCGTCATAGCATTGCACAAAGTTTTGTGTGCCATTTTCATAGATGTTGCCGCCTGTGTATTCAACCATGTGGTAACATGTTCTTTCAGCTCGTCATCATCGTTGAAGTGTTGTCCACCAAGGACAGATTTTGGGTGTAAGAAGAGGATTACTGTCACAAGATTTTTTTTTTTCACGATAATGCCTGACCTCACACACCAAATGTGACCAAACAATTCTTAGGGAATTTTCAATGGGACCTGTTTGATCATCCTCCATACAGCTCGGACCTCTCTCCTAGCGACTTTCATCTCTTCTTACACCTAAAATCTGTCCTTGGTGATCAACACTTCAACGATGATAAAGAGCTGTTACGACATGGTTGAATACAAAGGCGGCAACCTTCTGTGAAGGATGCATGCAAAAACTAGTGGCACGCTATGACAAGTGCCTACAAAATTTCGGCAGTTATGTGGAAAAGTAGTTTAAGAGTTTTAGAATTTTGTGCAATAAAAATTTCTTTTGTGTTTGTATACAATTTCATTTTATTACCAAACGGAACTTACTTTCTGGACGCGCCTCGTATATGCAGAAAAGTGAGTGACAGAAAAGTGGGTGTGGCACGTAAACACACGTGGTACGAAGATTCTCTTTAAATGCTCGAAAAAAAATTTCAGCAAAATCCTTTTCAGAGTACTTACATAAAACCTTAATCTATCGAAATATGTAAGTCCTTATCCCCACGTCTAAATGAGACTCGTTTGAGGGCAGTAGCTGGGCGCGGCATATATTACAGCGGCAGTGAGGAAAGAGTGTTGTCTGCGGTAACGACCGCCTAGCACAAATTGTGGTACTTTCTCGTGGCAAGAATATCTCTGGAAGCGAGGCGAGACGTCTCTCTGCGAGTCCGCGGATATCGACCGGCGTGAGGCGCTACCGGAGGCGGCGCTGGCGATGCTCCTTTGTTTTATTTTGTCGATCAGGTATGCGAGATCAGGTTTTTCACCGGTATTACCTCCATCCCAACTTCTCTGGGGAACAAGCTAAAGTAGGTGGAAATGTTTTACAAGTGAGCTACTTTCGAAACGTCTCAAGTTTATGCATAAAAGAAATCTCAACTTTCAGAGTGGAAACTTGGAAACTCTGTCTCGTCCTTTCGTGTTTAATGCACCCGTGCCACTTTCAGTAGATTTCAACGGTATACGAGCCAGTAAAATTCTTTCTGTCAAAGATCGGGAGTACACAAAAGCAAGAAATTAATTATTAGGTCCTTACCAGGTCATTCCTCGGTAGCTCATTTATCACTGTTCAGAAACTTCTCGGTCTTTCAGAATTAAGACTGAAACTGACACAGCTGAAAGTTTTTGATAATATAATCGAAAACATTCCAGCGATCAAGCAAGCAAATCAACCATCTTCGAAATAACTGCTAATATATGACTAAGACACATTGTAAACATCATTATGCTTAACCCGCTTAACACGAGGCTTGGTCCGCGATATCACATTGTTTACAGAAATGAACATTGCCGACAGGCGGAATTGCAAAAAAAAAAAAAAAAAAATGTAAATACAGATTAAAATATACATACACGATAGGCTTAAAGGATACAGTAAAAAGACATCACTTCACTGCGTAGTATGAGTTTTAATTACAGTGGAATGCTGCAGCAAGGGTAAATAGGGTAAATACGGGATCATGTACACTACTGGCCATTAAAATTGCTACACGAAGAAGAAATGCAGAATGTTCAAATGTTTGTTAAACTTGAGGGACTTAACTACTAGATCATCAGTCCCTAAAGTAACAAACTACTGATGAACTACCTTATACTAAAGAAGACACATACATCCATGCCCGAGGGGGATACGAACCCCCGACCGTAGCTGCCGTGCAGATTGTGAATGGCGGCCGGCAGAAATGCAGATGATAAACGGGTATTCATTGAACAAATATAATATTCTAGAACTGACATGCGATTACATTTTCAGGCAATTTGGGTGCATAGATCCTGAGAAATCAGTACCCAGAACAACCACCTTTGGCCGTAATATCGGCCTTGTTACGCCTGGGCATTTATTCAAAAAGAGCTTGGATGGCGTGTACAGTTACAGATGCCCATGCAGCTTCAACACGATACCACAGTTCATCAAGAGTAGTGACTGGCATATTGTGACGAGCCAGTTGCTCGGCCACCATTGACCAGACTTTTTCAATTGGTGAAAGATGTGGAGAATGTGCTGGCCAGGGCAGTAGTCGAACATTTTTCGTACAGGGCCTGCAACACGCAGTCGTGCCTTATCCTGCTGAAATGTAGGATTTCGCAGTGATCGAATGAAGAGTAGAGCCACGGGTGGTAATACATCTGAAATGTAACGGCCACTGTTAAAAATGCCGTCGATGAGAACAAGAGGTGACCGTGTAACCTACCATCACGCCGGGTGATACGCCAGTATGGCGTTGACGAATACACGCTTCCAATGTGCGTTCACCGCGATGTCGCCAAACACGGATGCGACCATCATGATACTGTAAACAGAAACTGCATTCATCCGAAAAATGACGTTTTGCCATTCGTGCACCTAGATTCGTCGTTGCGTACACCATCACAGGTACTCCTGTCTGTGATGCAGCGTCAATGGTAACCGCAGCCATGGTCTCAAAGCTGATAGTCCATGCTGCTGCAAACGTCGTCGAACTGTTCGTCCAGATGGTTGTTGTCTTGTAAACGTCCCCATCTGTTGACTCGGGGATCGAGACGTGGCTACACGATCCGTTATAGCCATGCGGATAAGATGCCTGTCTTCTCGACCGCTAGTGATACAAGGCCGTTGGAATCCAGCACGGTGTTCCGTATTGTCCTCCGGAACCTACTGATTCGATATTCTGTTAACAGTCATTGGATCGCGACCAACGCGAACAGCAATGCCGCGATACGATAAACCGCAATCGCGATAGGCTACAATCCGACCTTTACCAAAGTCCGAAACGTGATGGTACGCATTTTCTCCTCCTTACACGAGGCATCACAACAACGTTTCACCAGACAAAGACGGTCACTGCAGTTTGTGTATGAGAAATCGATTGGAAACTTCTCATGTCAGCACGTTGTAGGTGTCGCCACCGGCGCCAACCTTGTGTGAATGCTATGAAAAGCTAATCATTTACATATCACAGCATCTTCTTCCTGTCGGTTAAATTGCGCGTCTGTAGCACGACATCTCCGTGGTGTAGCAATTTTAATGGCCAGGAGTGTATTTGTATAGGATGTGACTCACGGCAAAGTACAGGAAGCAGCCTTAAAAAAATAAAATAAAAATAATAAGAAGAAAAATACGGTAAAAATAATTTGCTTGAAGACATCCCGAAAGTATTATATTTACAAGGCTTCATCAGTGTATCCGACAAAGAAACTTCGCATTTAACAGGCGAGCAGTAACGTCAGCACATATTACACAAGTTGAGGACACGGTTTTGGAACCAATACAAATCTATCCAGGAAACTCAACTCGAAGAATAGCTGGCTGTACTAAGCCACTCTAGTTCACAGCGAATTCATTGTAGGCTTACCTACGATTTCATTCTGCGAATGAAATAGACTTTGGGTGCAGATTTATTTTTATCTATTCATGCATCAACTATATGGTGTATGATGGGTTTGCCGGCTGCGGTGGCCGAGGGGACTGAGGCGCTCCAGTCGCGGTCTGCACGGCCACTACGGTCGGGGGTTCGAATCCCCCCCTCGGGCATGGATATTTGTGCCGTCCTTAGGATTAGCTAGTTCATAAGCAGTTTGTAAGTTTAGGGACTGATGACCCCGTAGTTAAGTCCCTTAAGCTATACAAACATTTGAACATTTTATGATGGGTTTTTGTCGCGGTATTTACCAAGACTGCGTACAGGAATATGCCACATACATTATGGGGTACCGGTACATTTTGCTGTATGTCATCTAATGCACACTTAAGGACCAATGCGAGCACTATTGAAGTCTGAATCTTTCTGTCTCCGGTTATGTCCAAAGTTAAACGTATGGAACACACGTTCATATTATTAAAGATAAGGCACAGCGACGTTCCCATTTTCGTCCAATGTTACGAGATCTTACGGTGATGTTTGTATCTCACTGCAGAGATGAGCGTAAGATGTAAAGGCAACACGTGAATTTTCCCTTTAAAACGTACGAGTGCAGAGTAAATTGTAAAATGTAACCTACAAAAGGAGTCACGTCCATTTTCTCTCATATTCAGTTATTTATCCTTGTATATCGTACTAGCTTAAACCTGCGGCTCTGCTCGCGTGTTGGTTGATTATGATAGATAAGCTAGATAAGATAGGAGATCAAATCACATGTAAAAATGCTCTCGTTTCGAAGAATCCAATCACGAAATTCAAGAATAATGATTGTAATAATATCACAGATCGACCACTTGATGTAATGCGCGAAACGTCAAATCGATTTTTTTAAGAGATCTATTAAATGAAATTTCTTTTTACTGCTTTATTTATTTCTTATATTTCCTTATTCGTATGTTTATCCTTACAAAGAAAGAGCTGAAGACATTGTAGCACGCATAAACCAAATATATGGTCTTTGGCATCACGTTTCGCTGTACGTAACCTCGTTGGTATAGAGTCGCAAACGTCATCGCTGGCCTTCAGTCGGAAATTTTTTATAATTCGACAACTTTCAACCACCATATCTTCCACCCCCTTATAGTTATCGGCATGGAACTGCTATGGAGTACAACGGGAGACTTCGGACAACAATTACACACAGACCATTTCTTTGCGTTCTGTAGTTTTCGCTGTAGAGCGAAATATTAACACACACACGTAGAATTTTATATACACAGATAACTTTCCATCCCAGTATATTGTACCCTTTTATCATTATCAATCCTCAAGCAACGATGCGACCAATAAAACCATTTTCAAAGAGTAAATATTGTTTTCCAACAGTAATTATTGTTCCACATTTCCGGTTATTTGTTCAAATTACTAAATATTTATCAGATCGCTAGAAAACCGTCCCTAAAACCTTCCTGTACAAATATTTAAGTCAGTGCGTCTTGTCGTTCGGACGTGATAAGCGTATACTGAACAGATATCCACATTAATATATAGATAAATAGCAATCTGATCGCCATAAAACCGTGCCTAAAGCCTTCCCCAGGTAGACATTAGTAACTTTACAAATTTTTAGCTCTTTATGTCTTGTGGTTCAGACGTGATAAACGTACACCGAACAGACATTCACATTTATAGATATAGATTAAGATATATACCACACTGCAGATCCTACAAGAAATTTTCTCAGTTTGGCCACTACAACAGTGAATTTCTTAAAGGATAATATGATGGTTACACATTGACTGTTGTGTCATTGTAATGGGGGACAACGGTAGCGGATCAGATGGGTGTGGGGAAGAGGCAGATTAAGACTCGTGGTGCCTGGGAAAATACAATTTATTTCTTTATTAGTCATTTGTGGATTCTGGCTCCCTCTGTCTGTGACTCGGTCAGTCGTTGCGAGGGACAGGCGGAAACGCCAGCTAAGGCGCCTCACCCCTCCGCGCCGCACGACGTTGCCGATGGAGACACGCGCCGCTTTACACTCCGGGGTGACGACCCCGCCCAGGTGTAGACTTGATGACGTCTCGCTGCTTACCAGCGCCGTGGTGTCTGGCGGCGCCCGCGTAATGACGTCGGAGGAGTGGCGGCCTTTCAGAGCCGCCCTGTTAGGTCGCGGCTGCGACATCCGGCGTAGAGACGTTCCCGTCACTGCATTCTACGTCACCGAACGCCCACTGTCAGTACAGTGACTTTAAGTACTGCTTTTCTGCTGAGGTTTTCCCCGCCATGTCCCACGTGCGTACACCAAACTCCGAGGCTCTGCATACCGTCGGTCAATGGTCTCAGGGCGACGACCGCGTCGTCCCAGTTTCCGGGTTACTGCCTTCAACAGACTTGATTCCACACCTTCTGCTTCTGCCGCCTTCTGCTGCTAGATCATGTTGTAGCGAAAACCACAATATAACTTCACTTTGTATAAGGAACACATTATTGGGGCGACCTAGAATTGTTTAATGAGAGGTTTCAGCCAAGATCGCTTTCTATTACATGACCGGTTTCAGCGTGCTAGACGCCATCTTCAGATCTAATAAATCAAGGGTTTATTTATTTATTTTACCATAATGAGCTGCATTATATATAGCAAAAGACGTACCTATCTACAATTACATAGTTACATACCTGTCGTAATTTTTTACATCACCACTATTGTAACAATTTTTAGCATAGCAAATTGGTATACATCCACATCCAAATAAAATTTACATGTCAATAATAAAACGACTAAATCCATCTCTCTCAAGCTTTGCCGGACGCGGTAGCCGAGGGACCTGATGCGCTCCAGTCACGGTCTGCACGACCACTACGGTCGGGGGTTCGAATCCCCCCTCGGGCATGGGCATTTGTGCCGTCCCTAGTATTAGTTAGTTCACAAATAGTTTGTAAGTTTAGGGACTGATGACCCCGTAGTTAAGTACCATAAGCTGTACAAACATTTGAACTTTCTCTCACAGTCTAAGTCAGAGGCACTTCAGAAACAATTTCAGTACTGACTGAAGTGAAGCAAAATATTGACTATTAGGCGGGAAATCATATACAGAGATGTTACATGTACAATAGATTATATATTACATATGGTCTTTGACTGTGAGGCAATGTCTATATATTTTTTTACATTAAATATCGTATATACACAAATTATAGGAATACCATTTCTTATACATTGCGTGCCATACATACATAATTTGTATAAAGTACAATGTTATGCACTACAGAGTATGGGGTGCTATGTCAAGTATATAGAAGTAAGTGCCACGTCAGTTGAACTAGAAAGAAATTTAAAATAGTTCTATTATAATTTTTTAAATTTTTTTTATTATAAAGCAGTGAATAAATATATAATAAATTCACTTGTTGCTTACTGATATTAACAGATATTATAATATCGAAGAAACATTCAGTGGTATGTATCTGTACTGTGTGTGAATGGTCTGCAATATAAAATTTACAGTGTAGAAGTAATAACTTGTATCGTCGTGCCAAATGCCGTAAATATACATCATGAAATCTGAAAAGTAGTAAGCGATAAACTTTTTTTCCTTTCATCATTTTGTAGGGGTTGTCTGCAAGAAAAAGTTTCGCAAAGATTTGAAATTATGTTTACAATTTATTGCAAGCCACTAAGTGCTCTCATTCTCAAATACTTGACGAATAAAATCACGCTATTACATGCCGAAAGATGGGAAAGATATTATTGTTTATGACGTGATATCGTATCAACTATGTATCGTAAGTACTTTTTGCAACCACGGCAAATGATTCCTGATCTTAAAGAATATTTACACCAAATTTGGTTGAAATTGGTCCATTAGTTTAGGAGCACATGTATAATATTAACGCATGATGCCGCCTTTTTTTTCACGACCGTCATTGTTTATGAAGTCATATCTCCTTACGTATGTGTCGTAGTTGCTTCTTCCCCGACAGCAATTGTTGCTTGATAGTAAGGATCATGTGTACCAAGTTTGGTTGAAATCGGTCCAGTAGTGTAGGAGGAGATGTGGAACATACATACACACACACACACACACACACACACACACACACACATACAGCCTGTTTTATAAGATGTAACATTCCGAAAGTCGTCGGCTCGGCGGGAGCCGGCTCAAGCCAAGCCGTCGCGGGCCGACCGGCAGTGTGAACAGGCCTAGCGTTTCGGTATCTCTGCCTGTACTGTCAGTAGGGGTGAAGTCGATCAGGTGGGGGAAGTCAACCGGCAATAAAGCATTATAATTTACACTACTTCCGCCTGGCGGTACATCCGGGAACTTCACGCTACACATACTTGTTGGAAGCCAATGTGTTGCAGAGTAGTGTTTACCTGTAGAATTCTCTCTCTGAGTATCCGTTCAGCGGTATTTTGGGATATAAACAAATGCATTTTGGTGGCCTGTGAATGAAGTAAGACTAAACCTGTCACAATACGACCTTATAGTCATATAACTTTGCTGTTTTAAGACTGTTCGTCTCTAAGTGAACTCATTGTCATTTGATTTATGTATTTGAAAAAGCAGAAGTTTGTTGTATGGACGAGTAGTGATCTAAAAATTGAATTGTTTTTTGCAGGGTGAAGTCGATCATGCCGTGAACATATGTGAAGAAGGTGGGAAGAGAGGGAAAAAGGAACTACAATCCAGTATATCTGGAAAATGCCGTTCAGGAAGTGAAGAAAGGGACGTTGAGTATTCGTAAAGCATCTAAGTGTTACGGTGTGCCCTATACAACGTTAAATGAGTGGGTGAAGGGCAAACGTAGATATAAATATGGTGGGCTGCCTGTTCTTAGTTCAGAAGATGAAGAATCTGTAGTTCATGAATTGATCAAGTGTATTTCCAGATGTTCCTGATGTACAAAAGATTCCCTTCAAACAAATTGGAACAAAAATGAAGCCTAAGGTCATGGGTCGTGGACGCTACAGTTTCCCATATTTTGTCATTTCAAACATTGAGTGAAAATTCTTTATGATGCAAGATAATTTTATGTACAGTGATTATTTTTTTTAAGGAAAATACAACGTTCTATCCATAAAATAGTCTATTTGTTAATTTTAATAGATGTTTGGTCCCTGAAAAAGACCCTCTACTATTTTAAAACTTCATATAAACATAGCCTACCATACGTTGGGGGATAGTTCAATGTAAAAAACGATCGGTGTCGCCCCGTTGTCTGGGTGAAGCCGTTATAGGTCAAAAAATGAGTGATCGGCTTCACTCTATCTTCAAATTAAAAGAATTTCAAAAGCACAATAGGCTATTTCTACATTCAACATTAGATATAATGTCGAAATCCTAAGAATTACATGTAGGGTAAGGTGGTACCAATTCGATATAGGTACAATTCTGATCAACATAAATTTTCGCGCCATTTGTCAGTCTCATAGTGTCTCGTTGTGTGGCATTGTAGCGTAGCAGATTTCTACAGCTCCCCCTGTCTTTTCCAAGAATATACCACTTTGTGCTAAGGAAAGATAAATTTTTTTCACGTTAGGAGGTAAGTGAAGGTACTTAGTCTAACGAGCTCTTATAATTTTTTCAATTTAAGGGTGACTAGACTCTCTATCCAAAATGCAATGTTTTGTACAACGAAGTATGCTTTGGTGCCTGACGGAAAAAGTATTTTTTATGTGGAAGATGCCCTTAGTCAAAATTCTACTAGGAAGTGATCACAATTGTACCTAGTGTGGTACATTTTCGATCGATTTTCCTCAATTCTGTAACTTTTTAGTGTGTCTATACCGACATTTGTAATTGTCTAATATTTGTGTTACATTATTAGTTAAACATCCAAGAACAAGTACTATAATTAAAATTACATTTCTTTTCTCAATATATTTCCAGTTACAATAACATTTGTCCGAAATGATCGAAATTGTACCACCTTACCCTAATAATTTTGAAACGAATTCTTCCAGAGGTTCCGTCGAAAACTGAATTTTGTGATCGACTTTGCGGTGTCGCACAAGTATGAAGTGCGCACCACGTACTTAAGCCGCGCGCCGCCATGCACGCACGGCGCGGCGTTCTTACGACGTCAGCCACGTGCGCCCTCTGCTACAACTCCGCTCTTGGCTACCACTGAACGGCATCGGCCACTTGGGAATCAGGTAGGCACCAGTTAAGACTTGGCTATCGGATAGGCACTAGGAATCATCAGTAGGCAGGCCTCTATATAATCTATGTATCAGCATTCTGCAGTCAAGAACTATGTAAAAGTTAAGTATAACCAAGACTCCACGAAATATATATATATGGTTCTAATTTAGCCTAGTGTTTCTAGTTTCTGCTGTCCCACTGGCTGGTCACCTCCGTACCTGCACACGCGTGCATCCTTTATTCCTGTGTCGGTCTCTCTCTACTCGGCCACCGACACCTACGACAACCGGCGGAAACGAGACACAAAAGTGGCGACTAGGATGGGATACAAAAGACTTCACCCCTTCTGACGCTACCAGTTTCTTTAGCTCTTTAGCGTATTTGACTTATGTGCAGCCACACAGCGCGAAACGCCACACATGCAGCAAAATGTTTTTCAACTGTTCCTCTGCCTCTATTAGTTGCAGGTAACGTTATTTGGAGACGTTGGCAGGACTTGAGGGCCCTCCTGTAGCAGAAATTAGAAAAGGAGGCGGCGCGGAGCGGCTGGCACGGCGGCGCCTTTGTTTGGGCAGCTGTCAGGCCGTCCCTCGGCCTTCATCGGCCGTGAAGCGCAGCGCGGCCATCCAACAAGTGCTTCCCCTCCCACCCCCACTTCCACATCCAGGGGCCGGCAAATCCAATTTGGCCGCCGAGGCCGGCGAGCCTGCCGGTTGACCGAGTCTGAAATCACGGCCCGCCAGCTGACAGAGGGGCTGGACCTTCCAGTATAGCGGCTATACCCATGGTGTGGTAGCAACACAAGACCACGTGACTGTTGACAAACATTAACTGAATACAAAAAACCACTTAGCATTTATCAAGAAATGACAATAGTTTAAATTGATAATACTTATACCGTCCTCTCACGGGACGTGGAAACAGGGACGCCGACTCCGTGGGTACTCCGGGGCTCGTGCACCCCCCAAAAATTTTTTGGGGGTGTTGAACACCCACATAAATTGTATAAATCAAAAAAAAAAAAATCGAGAAAAATCAAAACCTACCTTGTGACTCAAGAGGCAATGCAAAACGTGACCATAGCGAGAGACGATATTTTATACGTGAAAGAAATGATCAGTTTTGTACGAGGGTTCGCAAGGCTTTTGATTGTGTAAATCATGGGATTCTTCTAGATAAGCTTAAGTATTGTGGTATGAGTGGGACAGTGCACAAATGGTTTAAATCATACTTAACTGGAAGAGTGCAGAAAGTTGAAATAAGCAGTACACATGATATAGATGAAACAATTAATTCTTCTAACTGGGGAGTTATCAAAAACGGGGTCCCACAAGGTTCGGTCTTGGGTCCTTTGCTGTTCTTAATATATATTAATGACTTGCCATTCTACATTCACAAAGATGCTAAGCTAGTACTTTTTGCTGATGATACAAGTATAGCTATCACACCTGACAAACAGGAATTAACTGATGAAATTGTAAATGATATCTTCCAGGAAGTTATTAAGTGGTTCTCTACAAATGGACTCTCATTAAACTTTGATAAAACCCAGTTTATACAGTTTCATACAGTAAATGGCATGACACCATTAATAAATTTAGACTTTGAACATAAATCTGTAGCTAAGGTAGAATATTCAAAAATTTTAGGTGTTTGCATTGACGAGGGACTGAATTGGAAGAACGATATTGAAGATCTCCTGAAACGTCTGAGTTCAGCTACTTATGCTATCAGAGTCATTGCAAAATTTGGTGATATGCATCTCAGTAAATTAGCTTACTACGCCTATTTTCATTCACTTGTGTCATATGGGATCATATTCTGGGGCGATTCAACACTGAGTAAAAAAGTATTCATTGCACAAAAGCGTGTAATCAGAATAATTGATGGAGCTCATCCAAGATCATCCTGCAGACATTTATTTAGGGATCTAGGGATACTCAATGTAGCTTCACAATATATATATTCACTCATGAAATTTGTTATTAACAATCCGACCCAATTCAAAAGTAATAGCAGTGTGCATAGGTAAAACATTAGGAGAAAGGATGATATTCACTATTCAAGGTTAAATCAAACTTTGGCTCAAAAAGGGGTGAATTATGCTGCCACAAAAGTCTTTGGTCACTTACCAAGTAGCATCAAAAGTCTGACACATAGCCACCTAGTATGTAAAAAGAAATTAAAGGAATTTCTGAATGGCAACTCCTTCTACAATGTAGATGAATTTTTAGATAAAACTTTTAAAAAAATTAAAAATAAATCCTTAAAATATTGATTGTCAAGTATAGACAACATTTACTAAACTGACACGTTCCACATCATTACGAAATGTCGTATATATGATCTATGGAACAAGTATTAATCTAATCTAATGAGTGTCCGTGTTTTAGCCACTATGCTAGCTTTATTCATGCTGAAGCACGTCGGTCCTTTTGATCTTTCAGGTGTACGAATTTATGAACATTCAATTGTGATCTTTCAGGAATTTAGCTCGAAGAATCTGATGCTGATGCTAAAGTTAATCGTTTTTCATTTATCTTTGTCACTTCCCTTGTTATTAAAATTATAGATTCAATTGAAATTTGTAATGCTTTTCTCTCAGGCTTAAAAAAACCTTGGACTATATTAATACTGACAGAGATGTCATGAAATTATCTCGAAGTGATGAAAGTTTCGATGAAGTATACAGCTCTTGCTTGTAACCGACCAAAAAATTTTTGTCGGACTTCAAAATATCAAAATATTTCAACGATTTCTTTAAATTTTGGTGACGGAATTCTACCAAACGCTTTTGTAAGAAAGTATAGCTTCGCACAAAAAGTGTTAGATTAGTGTACAATGAAAAATTATTTCATTGGTCGTGTAGAAGTTTTGAGGTGTTACTTATATCGAAATATCCACTTCGGCCAATTAAATCGCTTTATTGTAGTGTTCTAATGCAGCCATGGTTTCCTTTTCTTCCTCCTCCTTCTTCCTTCTATCTTTAAAAGGCCAGACAACTGCCTATTTACTTTTACCAAGTATTACTCATTCAAAAATGCTTGAACATGATTTTCAGGAGGGTTGGTTTCGAACATTTGTGTACCGTGATAGGCCTATAAGCACCCACACCGATTTTCAAAACTCGAACCTCAGCGTGAAAACGCACATGGAGGAGGACGTGGTGTCGTTCAAATGTTCAAATGTTTGTAGTCTATGGGACTTAACTACTGGGTCATCAGTCCCTAAACTTATGAACTACCTTATACTAAGGACGGCACAAATATGCATGCCAGAAGGGGGATTCGAACTACCGACCGTAGAGGCCGTGCAGACCGTGACTGGAGCGCCTCAGTCCCCTCGGCCACCGCGACCGGCGGAGCACTCTCTCCTGAGAAGAAATAGCGTAATAGGTAGCGCGTAAGTCGGGTTCGCAACCCCATACTTATGAAATATTTTTATGTTTTCCTTTTTTGTTTCCTTAATGTTTCTAGTTCTTTCTTATTAATTGGAGTGTAATATCCGATATTCGTTGCTATTTCTTTTTAAGATGGCGGTTTAGCGTGGTGGTTAGCGTTACGAGCTACGAAGAAAAAGAGATGTAAATAACAGGTTTGCATCTATACTGTCCCAGATATTTTTAACCATTTCGTTTAATTATGGTTAATCCACTTATTTGTTAATTTAATACAATTATAATAGTCGGTATTCGCCGTTATTTATTAGAAACAAGAACGAACTTTGTCCACGACAGAATTAGTTGAGTTTTTTGTTCTAGGCCACAGGAACAAATAAAATTCAGGACAGTACCCTACGTCACTCGGTTTTCTCCAGGTGTTTGAATTAAGTTGCAGTTCAATACACTGTTTGAATAGTTCAGTTTCACAGTGAAAGTTCACATGGCTAGCGCGTGGTTATAGAAGCAGATGCAGTGTTGTTGTTGTTGTTGTGGTCTTCAGTCCAGAGACTGGTTTGATGCAGCTCTCCACCCTACTCTATCCTGAGCAAGCCTTTTCATCTCCTCATAAGAACGACAACCCACATCCACTTCAATCTGCTTACTATACGCGTCTCTTGGTCTCCCTCTGCGATTTTTACCCCACACACTTCCCTCCAACGCTAAATTCACAATTCCTTGATGTCTAAGAATGTGTCCTACCAATCTATCCCTTCTTTTAGTCAAGGTATGCCAGAAATTTCTTTTCTCCCCAATTCGGTTCAGTACCTCCTCATTAGTTACGCGATCCACCCACCTAATCTTCAGCATTCTTCTGTAGCACCACATTTCAAAAGCCTCTATCCTCTTTCTGTCCACACTGCTTATCGTCCATGTTTCACTCCCATACAAGGCAACACTCCATACAAATGCCTTCAGAAAGGACTTCCTTAGGCTTAAATCAATATTCGATGTTAACAAATTTCTCTTTTTCAAAAACGCCTTTCTACCCATTGCCATTCTGCATTTTATATCATCTGTACTTCGACCATCATTTGTTATTTTACTGCCCAAGTAACAAAACTCATCTACCTCCTTTAATGTTTCGTTACCTAATCTAATTCCTTCAGCATCACCTGATTTTCTTACACTGCACTCCATTACCCTAGTTTTTCTCTTGTTAATGTTCATCTTATATGCACCTTTCAGCACACTGTCCATTCCGTTCAACTGCTCTTCCAGGTCCTTTGCTGTATCTGACAGAATTACTATGTCGTCGGCAAAACGCAATGTTTTTAATTCTTCACCCTGAACTTTAATTCCTTCTCCAAATTTCTCCTTGCTTTCCTTTATAGCTTGCTCAATGTACAAATTGAACAACATTGGGGAAAGGCTACAACCCTGTCTTACTCCCTTTCCCACCACTGCATCCCTTTCATGCCCTTCAACTCTGACAACCGCTGTCTGGTTTTTATACAAATTGTAAATAACCTTACGCTCCCTATATTTTACTCCTGCTTGTTTCAGAACTTGAAAGTGTTTATTCCAATCAACATTGTCAAAAGCCTTCTCCAAATCTACAAAAGCTAGAAATGTTGGTTTGCCTTTTCTTAACCTATCTTCTAGGATAAGCCGTAAAGTGAGTATTGCCTCCCGTGTTCCTACATTTCTCCTGAACCCAAACTGATCTTCCCCGAGGTCGGCTTCTACCACCTTTTCGATCCTTCTGTATAAAATTCGTGTTAATATTTTGCAACCATGACTTATTAAACTGATGGTTCTGTAGTTTTCACACCTGTCTGCACCCGCTTTCTTTGGAATGGGGATCATAACATTTTTCTTAAAGTCTGAGGGTACTTCACCTGTCTCATACATCTTACACACAATGTGAAACAATTTTGTCATGGCTGGTTCTCCCAAAGACTTCAGTAGCTCTGACGGGATATCATCTACTCCAGGGGCCTTGTTTTGACTTAGATCTTTCAGTGCTCTGTCAAATTCAACTCTCAGTATAGTATCTCCTATTTTATCATCATCTACATCCTCTTCCCTTCCTACAATAGTGTCTCGAAGTTCATTTCCTTTGTAGAGCCCCTCTATATACTCTTTCCACCTTTCAGCTTTGCCTTCTTTGCTGAGAACTGGTTTTCCATCAGTGTCCTTGATATTCATAGAGCTGTTTTTCTTATCACCAACTTTTCTTTTATTTTCCGGGAGGCTGTATCTATTTTTCCCCTATTTATACATTCTTCTACATCCTTGCATTTGCCTTCTAGCCATTCCTGCTTAGCCATTTTGCACTTCCTGTCAATCTCATTTCTTAGTCGTCTGTACTCCATTTTGCCTGTTTCATTTACTGCATTTTTATACTTTCTCCTTTCATCGATTAAATTTAGTATCTCCTGTGATATCCAAGGATTCTTTGTAGGTCTTGCCTTCCTGCCTATTTTGTCCTCTGCTGCCTTCACTATTTCATCTCTCAATTTTACCCATTCCTCCTCAACTGTTTTATTTTCCCCTGTTTCTGTCAATTGTTGCCTGAAGCTCCCTCTGAAATTCTTAAGAACTTCAGGTTCCTTCAATTTATCTAGTTCCCATCTCCTTATTTTCCTACCGTTCTGTAGTTTCTTCAGTTTCAGCATACAGTTCATAACCAACAAGTTATGGTCAGAGTCTATGTCTGCCCCTGGGTATGTCCTACACTTCAAAACCTGGTTCCGAAATCTATGTCTTACCATTATAAAATCTATCTGGTATCTCCCGGTGTCTCCTGGTCTCTTCCACGTATACAACCTTCTTTTGTGATTCTTAAACCAGGTGTTTGTTATAACTAAATTATGTTCCGTGCAAAATTCTACCAGGCGGTTTCCTCTTTCATTCCTTTTGCCCAGACCATATTCACCCACTATCTTCCCTTCCCTTCCTTGTCCTACTACCGAATTCCAGTCTCCCATAACGATTAAGTTTTCCTCTCCCTTAATTGTCTGAATAATTTCCTTTAGCTCCTCATATATTTCTTCGATCTCCTCATCATCGGCAGAGCTAGTTGGCATATAAACCTGTACTACTGTTGTCGGTGTTGGCTTCGTATCTATCTTGACAATGACAATGCGATCGCTGTGCTGGTCATAGTAGTTTACCCGCATTCCTATTTTCTTATTCATTATCAATCCTACTCCTGTGATACCCCCAACTGATTTTGTATTCATAATCCTGTACTCACCTGACCAGAAATCCTGTTCATCCTGCCACCGAACTTCACTAATCCCCACTATATCTAACTTCAACCTATCCATTTCCCTTTTTAAATTTTCTAATTTTCCTACTCGATTAAGGGATCTAACATTCCACGCTCCGACCCGTAGAATGCCAGTATTGTCTTTCCTGATGATCACCTCCTCCTGAGTAGTCCCCGCCCGGAGATCCGAATGGGGGACTATTTTACCTCCGGAATATTTTACCCGAGAGGATGCCATCATCATATGTTCATACAGTAGAGCTGCATGTCCTCGGGAAAAATAACGGCTGTAGTTTCCCCTTGCTTTCAGCCGTTCGCAGTAGCTGTGTGGCAAAGCCACATTAGCTGATGTTACAAGGCCAGCTCAGTCAATCATCCAGACTGTTGCCCCTGTAACTACTGAAAAGGCTGCTGCCCCTCTTCAGGAACCACACGTTTGTCTGGCCTCTCCACAGATACCCCTCCGCTGTGGTTGCACCTACGGTACGGCTATCTGTATCGTTGAGGCACGCAAGCCACCCCAGCTCGGCAATGTCTGTGGTTCATGGGAGTGGGATGCAGTGTAGGAGCAAAAATTATCACAACGAACATTGTCGAGCTGGGGCGTTGTTCCGCGTGGAAACTATTATCTCCGAATATACAGAATATGTACAACGTGGAAAATGGGAATATAATAGCAAGACAACTGGAGCTGGTGCAAATGATGTATTTCACCATTGACAATTTTTTAAAGAATTTTTGCCAAAATTGATTTTGTCGTAAATTTCGTTATTATCTCAATCGCTTTCAGATACAATTACCGTCTTTGTGCTTCTTGAAGGGAAAAAATACAATTTCTGTAAGAGTATTGCATGTCACATGCAAGCATAAGAAAGCATTTCATTTTTTTCCGACGATGCCTAAGAGAGATACCGTGTAATTTTACGCACATCCATCTTTGTAAACACAATGATTAATGCGCCAGCCCGAAACGGGCGCTGGAGAGCGCTGTGGACGCAAAGCAAATCACGATGAGCAGCACGTTGTGTTCCGTGGGATGTAGCGGGTCGTTTAAGAGCCTGCTGTAGCTATACTAGGTAGACAGCACGTCTGGCCTGCGCCACGTTGGGACAACACGTCCCGTATGAGGGCGGATTTAGACTTGAAATTTAATGCTACTCCCCTTCACACAAAACGGTTTGTAAATACATAAGCAAATCTGGACACTATCACGTGACTACAGGCAAATCAATAGTTTATCTGTAGAAAAGTTCCTTCTCTAGATTGTCGCACAGATGACAAAATGTCAGATATCGAAATAAGTGACAGAGGGATACGAAAACAAAATCGTTCAAAAGAAGAAAGGCCGCAGGACCTGTTGGGATACCAGTTCGATTTTACACAGAGCACACGAAGGTACTTGCCCTCCATCTTGCAGTGGTGTACCGTAGAAGAACATAGCTTTCCAAATGATTGGAAAATGGCGCAGGTCATCCCCGTCTTCAAGAAAGGACGTCGAACAGATGTGCAGAACTATAGGCATATATCTCAGTTGTAGAATTTTGGAACACGTATTAAGTTTAACTATAATGACTTTTCTGGAGACCAGAAATCTGATGTGTAGGAATTAGCATGGGTTTCGAAAAAGGCGATCGTGTGAGACTCATCTCGCGTTATTCAGGAATCAGGTTACAGTACACTTGTTCGGCCACTGCTTTGAATACTGCTCACCGGTGTGGGATCCGTGCCGTCGTTGATAAAGAAGGTAGAGAAGATCCAACGGAGAGCAACGCGCTTCGTTACAGGATCATTTGGTAATCGTGAAAGCGTTACGGAGATGATTGATACAAGAGAAACGCCCTGTAATTCGGTTCGGGCTTTTGTCGAAGTTTCGAGAACATAGCTTTACCGAGGAGTCTAGCGGTATATTGCTCCCTCCTACATATATCTCGCGAAGAGATCATGAGAATAAAATTAGAGAGATTTGAGCCCACACAGAGGCATACCGACAATCTTTCCTTTGGCGAACAATACGAGACTGGAATAGAAGGGGGAACTGATAGTGGTACTCAAGGTACCCTCCGCCACACACCGTCATTTGGATTGAGGAGTATGGATGGAAATGTTCAAATGTTTGTTAAGCTTATGGGATTTTACTGCGGGGTCATCAGTCCCTAAATTTACAAACTACTTATAAACTACCTTGTACTAAAGACAACACAAACATCCCTGCCCAAGGGAGAATTCGAACACCCGACGGGGAACGGCCTCGCGCATCGGAGCACAGCAACTCAATGCGCGCAGCCACTCCATATAATCTCATATTTATTGAATTATATGTTGAACAATTGTATAATTTTTCAGTTATATATTCATTTGTATGTCTGTAAAATTAGTAGTAAAAGAGTAATACATTAAAACTTGGTGCGTTTTCCATTAACGTTACTGTTTAAGTGCCCATATCTCATTAACTACATGTCGTACTGTGATAACATTTAGCAGTTACATTCAACTACATGTGTGTTTACTGCCTGAAAATTTCCTGCAGCTACAATTTGTAGTGTAGAAATTAGAAATAATAACGTAATACCGAATGTCTGTTTTATTCCATGAACAGCGGAAAAGTAGTAAGCGAGAAACTTTTTCCTTCTGTAATTTTGCTATGGTTGTCAGCGAGAAATAGTTCAATAGATGTTTGACACTATGTTTAAAGTTTGTTGTAAGTCGCTAAGTAATCTCATTCTCGTATACTGTACTCATGAAGTCTCAACGCATTATGTGGCAGTTTCTTGCAGCTCCTATTGTTTATAACATTACATCTCCTGAACCATGTGTCGTATGTGGTTTAGTATTACAGAATTGATACCTCACGGTCAGGAAGATGTGTACCAAATTTTGTTGAAATCGGTCTAATGGTTTAGGAGCAAATGTGCAATATTGTCGCTGAATGCAGCACTTTTTCTCGAAAATGTTCAAATGTTTGTAAATCTTAAGGGACTTAACTTTGGGGTCATCAGTCCCTAAACTTACAAACTACTAATGAACTACCTTATACTAAAGACGGCACAAACATCCATGCCCGAGGGGGGATTCGAACCCCTGACGGCGCACGCCGCGCGCACCGCAACACGGCGATCCAGTACGCGCGGCTAATCCGCCGCGGCACTTTCTCTCGCATCTCATTGTTTATGACGTCATATCTCGTGAACTATGAGTTGTACGTGATCCCTACACTTACAGCGGCCGTCTTCATAGACCGAAGGTTACGTGTGCAAAATTTCTTAAAGATTGGAACAAAACTGTAGATTTTTATGCAATAAGTAGACACAAACATACGGAAACTCTGCTTTATATATAAAAATTATTTGTTTCAGCGAAATTGAAACGTTTTCTTCAAATCACATACGGAACCAATTTTTTCAGCTGCTTACTGCTTTGTCAACCGTACACTTCTTTACCAGAAAACTATAACGAAATTAAAATGTTTGGGGCTATCCCACTACAGAATATGATAAAATTACATACATGTTCTATTTACACGTACCTTTTGGATATGACGTACTCCTGCAATGTCCGCCTCCATAGCTCAGTGACAAAGCCGCTGGCCACCGATGCAAGGGGCCCGGGTTCGATTCATAGCAGCAGACTGGGTGTTATGCGTTCGTCATCACTTTCATCATCATCGGCAAAGTTGCCGAACTGGTGACGACACAAAAACTTGCAATAGGCGGTGAAAAATTTCTCTCAAATTAATAAATTTTTTAGAGATGATTTTTATTTATTTAAAAATATCTGTATGCAAATATCTTTGAAATGGAATAGCTCCTGCAAATGAAACTATTCCGCGATTTTAATATAGAGAAAAAAATTAAAGCCATATTAATTTGAATGAAATTACTGTAAAAGCCAGATTATATTTTTGAATAAGCTATGACTGACGGCGCTATAGAGATTGAACAGGAGAAATATTTCAAATTGGTGTCGTAGCATTTACGTTAGTCATGATAGGTGCCTCTGTTTTTAAGAGAAAGGAAAAATGCAGCAGTGTAAAAGGATAGGCAAGCTAAGGACTAAGAAATTCATTAAAAACCTGTTGTTGATGGAAAACCGTCGCGAACCTAACTGTTGGAAACATCTTTTACTATTACTAACATGTACTAACAAAGTCCACTGCTAGCTCAAATTGTTAAAACTAAAATTTAATACGTCGGGACAAAATCTCAGGATCGTAATCAGAACAATTATTTAGTAAAATAATGGAATGAAAATGATTACTATTCTGATGACATCTTCAGCAATTAGTTTCGTAATTAGATGTAATGGCGGAATCCGTTGTGCTGAAAAATAGATTGTATCAGAGTTAATAAAATAAAGGAATCAGTTTTCTACTAAATGAGATACATTCGAAGTTCGGTTAAACTGCACAGCTTATAATTGAATTTTTTTTAAAAATTGTATCTACATATAAATTAAATGACTTACATAGATCTTACATATTCTGAAAAAATTCGCAATAATTACAGTGCTCAAATCGTTTATGACTTTATTTCTCAATGTTCGAACAAGAAGAAGCAAATGGAGACGCAACTTCTATCTTTATAGTTTGAAAAAAAATTGATCTTGAACATTGTATTCTTTCCACAGAGGTTTACATACATTAATCAATATTCTAAGAATATTAAGTCCATATGACTGTGAGTAATACATTATATTTATGAAACATTTCAACAAAATATGAAAATAAAGTAATTTTGAAATATTCGAAACACGAAACTTTTGTACGTGGAGGCACATGTAACATTACAGCGGCCGAATTTTGATATTCAAAGAACAGTGCTTAAAGCTTTCAAAGAAACTTGCCTCAAGAGTGAACTTGCTTCGTAAGATTGCTGGCAGCAATTGGGGTGCAGACTCTAATACCTTAAGCTCTGCTGCGTTCGCTCTTGTGTATTCTGCTGGGGAATAATGCGCGCCAGTGAGAGAAAACAGCGCTCCTGGCTAACATTGCGCCGCAAGATCTGAGGAGGAAAGCAGCTAAGGTGAAACTGATAAAGAATGTCGAGGCTCACAAGAACTCTCCCTTGTATGATGCTCTAAGGGATCCCCCAGCATGTCGTCTAAAATCACGAAAACCTCCCTGGAGTGACACAGAAAACACCACTTCCTTCGACGTGACCTCCAAGTGGCAAGAACGCTGGAACGAAAATCCACCGCCCAACGGCCACCTCGTGCAAGATTCATTAAAGAAGGTTGAGGGATTCCATCTACCACGCCAAATCTGGTCGAGACTAAACCGCATCAGGACTGGTCAAGGGAGGTGTGCTTACAACATGAAGAAGTGGGGTTTCCTTCCATCTTCTGACTGTGACTGCGGGGCAGAGGAGCAAACCGTAGGGCACATCGTCAAGCAGTGTCTACTGCGTGCATTTAATGGTGACTTGGAGAGTTTACATCAAGTGACAGAAAGTGCTCTTGACTGGTTGTTAAATTTGGACATTTCCATTAAAAACCATACGATAAATAAATAAATAATAGCAGCCGAACCCATCTGGGGATAACCTGGCCACGGAAAACGATATTAGGATTCATTTTTTGCTCCTGCAATGTCTTGTCATATAATAAAAGATGTATAAATGTGTACAAAGTGCACAATTAAAAAACTAAAACACTTGAGATAATCATAAAACGGCATGTTGTGTACGGGCTGACGGCAGCTAGTAGTCTGCCAAATCCCCAGCTCTTGAATACGTCGTGTTTTCATACACCAATGTGTACTGACTGTGATAGACATTAAACATACATGTTTTACTTACCTCAAGTAATACCACGCTTAAATAGCTATTGATATTGCCATAAAAATGATTGACTAAAAGTTTTACACTATTTTGGCGTCATATGCCGTTTCTTTACACAGAGATAAAAAAAGTGTTCCAGCTCCTTGGTTCCAAGATCTCGTTAACACTGTTGAATGTCTGTATTGCATCAATAACGCAGTTCCCTTGATTCTCCACAAATGAACAAAGATTGCAGAAATACGTACACAACCACTCATGACCAGTTCCATTGCGGCGGAGTGGGTGTGACGACCGATCAGCTGCAGTCTCATCAGCAGTAAGAAAGTAGGGGAGACCAGGGGAATGGCGCCACCTTAAGGGAAACCAGTTTTTTTACATTATAAAAGGTGTGTCTTTTTCGTAAAGAATAATACTACAGCTTCGCCAGCTAACACCAGTTTATTATAATTATTTTCAGACATGTGTTTTGTTAAGTTTTATTGTTAAAAAATATATTGCGAAAGTAAAAGAAAATCAAGGGTAAACCTGCACAATGAGTGAGTAGTAGTAAGTAAGTGTTACAACCGTTGCAATTTATGCTTATCACTTTTCTGTATTAGACATTTAGAAGGCTTCAAATACTTGTCGATGTAAAATTGGAATAAAAATACAACTTATAATTTAGGCTTGATTAAGACACCGCAAAAGTCAGAAATACCGGTATAGTTTTTGGCACTTCAAACCTACTACATTCTCTAGATTCTGCAAGTGTCAATTTCACAAAATGCATGCATCTGTATTACACTTATTTTGCCTAAATTCTCCACCATGGCATCACTGCCTCTGTTGAAAAATATGGCTAAGATCGTCAATTTAAAGCCAAAGATTTTGCCAAACAGTTAGGTTAGAGACACGAAATCGAGGCTAAATATCTACAGTTTACGTTAATACGAGTATTAAAAATCACTGACAGCCTATAGAGGTACTTATTTCAATAAAACACAGGCTTCAAAATTAGATCCAAAACATCGAATCTGACAATTTCTTTCATGCGATTAATACCTGTCAAAAATCACGGACGGCGACCACAGGACTTGTTTCCACGGTCGGTAACGGACATAGAACACTGGCAAGCGTACTCGCACTGCAAACAGTTCGTCATAAAACTGGGGTGGCGCGATTACCCAGGGTGGCGCCGTTACCCTGGTCTCCCCTACAATGCGTGTGTTGACTGTAGTTCTGCCGTGTCTAGAAGGTCAATTCCCAAGTTTGATCGTACCCACATTGTTTGTCAGGAGGAACTCTCATCAAGAGAAGTGTCCAAACCTCTCGGAGTGAACCGAAGCGATGTTGTTTTCGAACATGGAGGAGGTACAGAGACACAACAGTTGTCGATCACTTGCCTCGCTCCAGCCTCTCAAAGGCTACCACCGCAATTGATGATCGCTACTTACGAACTTCAGCTCGGAGGAAAGCTGAGATGAATACCAGAGAATCGTAGGAGACGGTTGGAAGTCCAGCCTGGTCAATTCTCGCACTCTTCGTGCACATCTCGTGAACGCTTTCCTTCCTGATTACGTCATGGCAAGATTGTAATGGCCAGCATGTTCTCCTATTAAGACCCATATCGAACTTGCCTGGGATACATTGAGAAGGGCTGTTTCTGGACGAGATGAGACGATCCATCCCCTCAGGGGCTCAGCATTAATTTGCTGAGTACGGGCTTCGCGAACCCGGGGTCCTGAGCTGTGGGCTGTGTCGCGCCAACAGTCCGCTACACCGTAAGCTCTGTGCGTGCTTCAACGACCATCGTTCGACGCGACGGTGGAACGTTGTACGTTTCAGAGCCCGGGGATCTTGGCTTAATCGCCCAGGTCGCGAGGACGGTACAAACCTCTATAAAAAAAACCTCAATCTCAAGGTATGCTACGTGCAGAGGAGATGCATGGCTGTTGAGGTTGAACAGCCGCTAGCGAGCAACCTCTGAGGAACCTGCCGCACCTCAGTTGTATAAGGCTTACCCAGGCAAGCGGGGCTCTGCCTGGGTGGACCTTTAGTTCCCTAGCTGCTCGTGGGGTGATCATGAAACGAGCAAACAAAATCGTGGGCGGCCGCGAAAGCGGCTTCTCGAAGCGTGGAAGAGTTTCCTTCAATGCAGTATCGTATGACCCCCAATCGTTTCCATCCCTGGCTACGCCATGGGAGGAACGTCGGGCTCGTCATCAAGGTGAGGCGTACGCCCCCCGATACCTGGTGTGCAGTCGAACAGATGGCGAATCGTTTATGTCGACTAAGCCTTTGTTTTTTGTGGAGAACATTGAAGACAAGTTTGGCGAGGTAGACGGAATATCTAAGATGAGATCCGGGTCGATTCTGATAATGACGTCGTCCCCAGTGCAGTCACGGGCACTGCTTGCCTGTGACAAGCTGGGTGACATTCCCGTTACACATCACACCGCATAAAAGTTTGAACATGGTCCAGGGTATTATCTTTCATCGTGATCTCTTACTTCAGTCCGATGACGAACTCCGGAAGAACTTGGACAGGCGAGGAGTGCAGTTTATTCAGAGCATATATAGGGGTCCGAAGGACAACAGGGTCGCCACTGGTGCCCTCATCTTGGCTTTTGAGGGTGATTCATTGCCCGAAAAGGTCAAGGTGATGGTTTACCGGTGTGACGTCCAACCCTACGATCCTCCCCCTATGCGCTGCTTTAAGTGCTGGAGGTTTGGCCATATGTCATCTCGCTGCGATGCCAATCCCATGGACGTGCGTCACATCCAGACGTCCCATGTACCCCACCTCCAGTTTGTGTTAACTGTGGCCAGCACCACTCTCCCTGCTCGCCACAATGCACAGTTCTCCAAAAAGAGAGAAAGATAATGGAGTACAAGACCCTGGACACAGCTCTCATATTCCGAGGCCAAGCGCAAATATGAAAAGATTCACCCTGTCAACATGAAGTCTCCCTATGCTTCAGCAACATCTATGGTAAAGTCACATCAGGTTCCATCTACCATCCTGGGCCCTCCGGCCTAACAGTTACCAGTTGCTCCTTCAATGTCAGGGGGCGCCTCCTCTTCTGTTGCCCCCAAGGTCTCTACTTCGGGAGCAACAAGTACTAAACCACCGGGGACAATGGTCCCCATCCCTGAGCCAGAGAACCAACAACCATCTTTGGCTCCTCCTGCAAGGAAGGGCTCCCTCGATGCCCTTCCTCCTAAGGTCTCTGACGCTGGTACGGCAGATACCAGTGAGTGGCTGAAAAAGCCACTACCTGCTGGTCGCAGGGCCTCGAGGGCATCCTCCGTCCCTGAGAATGTGGCAGAAAAACCCTCCCAGCAGGAGAGACCGAAAGACAAGCGCGAACGAAAGAAAAAGAGATCCAAAAAGACAGACCACCAGGTGGCTTCTAAACCACCACAACAAACGTCAGCCTCAGAGGACGAAATAGAAATTCCCACGTCTCCTGAGGACTTGGCTTTTGCTGAGTCTCCAGATGCGATGGACGTTGAGGCTCTGCCTCCGCCGTCAGCGACGGCAAACACCCTTGCAGACTCCAATGCACCATCCCAATCTGCATGTCCCAGCGACCAGGAGCCTCTATGATCATGCAGTGGAACTGTGGCGATTTTTTCCGCCATTTGTCCGATTTGCAGCAATTGTTGTGCCGGTTTCCAGCATTCTGTATAGCCCTGCAGGAAACTTGGTTCCCAGCACAGAGAACCCCAGCCCTTCGTGGCAATCGGGGCTATTACAACAATCGTTCCATCTATAACAGGGTATCTGGCGGAGTTTGTGTTTATGTTCTTGCAACCGTCCCCAGTGCTGCTGTGCCCCTCACCACGTCCCTGGAGGCTGTGGCAATAGAGGAATTTACCATCTGTTCCCTATACCTTCCCCCGGATGTTGTTGTCTCTCCTGCTGACCTCACTGCATTGGTTGTCCAATTACCACAACCGTTCCTCCTCTTGGGTGATTTCAATGCCCACCACCCTCTATGGGGTGGAACTGAGAGCACGGGCCGTGGTAGAGACCTTGAGAACCTTCTCACACAGCTTGACGTTTGCATCTTGAACAGTGGGGCACCCACACACTTCAGTGTGGTACATGGCTCTTTCTCCGCCATCGACCTATCCATTTGTAGCCCGAGTCTCCTTCCGCATTTATCTTGGAAGGTCCATGATGACCTTTGTGGGAGCGACCACTTTCCTCTCCTTTTGTCGCTCTCACAATTTCACCCTGCAGGACGCCTGCCCCGGTGGTCCCTCCATAGGGCTGACTGGCATGGCTATACCTCGACAGCTTGCCAGATAACATCGATATGGCAGTACAACAAGTAACTGAGGAGATTATTTCCGCTGCTGAAGCGAATGTCCTGACTACCACAGGCTCACTTAGGCGCAAGTCGGTGCCTTGGTGGACGCAGGAGATAGCTGACGCTATCCGGGAGCGACAACGGGCGCTTCAACGCCACTGGTGCCACCCCAGTATTGAGCATCTAATCGCTTTTAAGCGTCTCCGGGCCCGAGCGCGGCGACTGATCCAACAGAGCAAGCAGGACTGTTGGGAACGATATGTAGCCACCATAGGCTCCTGGGCCTCCACTTCTCAAGTGTGGTCGCAGGTACGGCGTCTCTTTGGATACCACCTGCCAAGCGGAATCTCGTCACTCCGAATTGACGGTAGTCTTTGTACTGACCCGACGGTAATTGCGGAGCTCATGGCATGGCACTTTGCACGTTGCTCTGCGACCGCAGCCTACAGTGCACAATTTCGCGCCCTCAAAGAGCGGGTTGAGCGGAGGCAATTGTCCTTCCGCACACGTCGACAGGAAGCGTACAATGCCCCATTTAGTGAGTGGGAGTTCCAGACTGCTCTTGCTGCATCCCCCAATACGTCTCCTGGTCCGGACCGTATTCACAGCCTGTTCGTCCGTCACCTCTCAGCGAACTTTAAACGGCAGCTACTCGCCCTTTATAATCGTCTCTGGACAGAAGGCCTTTTCCCGTCACAATGGCGGAGAAGTACTATCGTCCCAGTGATAAAACCAGGCGCAGATCCGTCCGACGCTGGGAGCTACCACCCAATCAGTCTCACCAACGTTCTGTGTAAGATCCTCGAACGTATGGTGAGTCGACGGCTTATGTGGCTACTGGAGGATCGAGGTCTCCTGGCTCCACAACAGGGAGGCTTCCGTCAGGGCCGTTCCACTCTAGACAATCTCGTGTTCCTGGAATCAGCCATACGTACCGCTTTTACTCGCCGAGAACACGTTGTCGCAATCTTTTTTGACCTCCACATTCTCTCCACACTTTATGAATGGGGCTTACGTGGCCCCCTACCAACGTTCATACAGAACTTCCTGTCGCTACGCTCCTTTCAGGTTCGGGTTGGCACCTCTCTTAGCTCCGCTCATGTTCTAGAGAATGGCGTCCCACAGGGCTCCGTTATAAGTGTACCGTTATTTTCGATAGCTATTAACGGACTAACTGCGGCAGTAGGAACGTCTGTCTCTTCCTCCTTGTTTGCCGACGACTTTTGCCTTTACTTCAGCTCCAGCAGCATTAACGTCACAGAACGGCGGCTGCAAGGAGCCATTCGAAAGGCACAGTCTTGGGCCTCTGAGCATGGTTTCCAATTTTCGGCACAGAAAACCCGCGTCATGCACTTTTGTCGCCGTCAGGTAGCTCATCCGGACCGTGAGCTACATTTTAATGGTGAACCCCTTCACGTTGAGGAGACACACTGCATCCTAGGCAGGCTTTTTGATGCCCGGCTGACCTGGATACCGCATCTTCGCTAATTAAAACAAAAATGCTGGAGACATCTAAACATCCTCCGCTGCCTCAGCCACACAGGTTGGGGAGCGGCTCGCCCCACTCTACTGCACCAGTCACGCCTGGATTATGGCTGCCGGCCGCGGTGGCCGAGGGGACTGAGGCGCTTCAGTCACGGTCTGCACGGTCACTACGGTCGGGGGTTCGAATCCCCCCTCGGGCATGGATATTTCTGCCGTCCTAGTTCGTAAGTAGTTTATAAGTCGTTTGTAAGTTTAGGGACTGATAGCCCAGTAGTTGAGTCCCATAAGCTTTACAAACATTTGAACATTTTTTGATTATGGCTGCCTTGTGTATGATTCTGCAGCTCCAACTGCACTGTAGATCTTAGATCCGGTCCATCACAGTGGCATCCGTTTAGCAACAGGGGCCTTCCTTACCAGTCCTGTGACAAGCCTTCTTGCTGAGGCAGGGGTCCCCCCCCCTGCGATTCAGAAGGCAACAGCTAATGGCTTCTTATGTTGCCAGTATTCATGCCATACCTCACCACCCAAATCGCAGGCTCCTCTTCCCAGCTGTCTCACTCCCTTCCCCACGACGACGGCCGCGGTCGGGCCTCCCGATTGCGGTTCGTGTTCATTCCCTTCTTTCTTCTCTAGAGTCCCAATTCCTCTCACCTTCCAGTACCATTCTCGTACTCCTCCTTGGGTCCTTCCTCGCCTCCAGCTTCAGTTGGACTTGTCCCGAGACTCCAAAGCCTCTGTTGCACTAACGACTCTGCGTCAACAGTTCCAGGCCCTTCTGGATTCGTACCATCGCGCTGAATTTATATAAACCGATGGCTCCCTAGTCGATGGCCATGTTGGGTATGCCTATACCCACGGCCGGCATATAGAACAACATTCATTGCCCTGTGGGAGTAGTGTGTTTACGGCGAAACTTGTAGCCATTTGGCGGGCCCTTGAACATCTCAGAGCCTGCCCTGGGGAGTCTGTGGTTATCTGTACTGACTCCCTGAGTGGTTTGCAAGCCCTTAACCAGTGTTTCCCAAAACATCCTTTGGTACGGTCCATTCAGGAAGCTGTATACAGACTAGGTACATCTGGTCGCACTGTGGTCTTCCTTTGGACTCCAGGCCAATTTGGAATAACAGGAAATGAACGTGTTGACCAACTGGCGAAGGAGGCTATTACCTCAACCATGCTGGAAATCGGTCTCCAGGAGAGGGATCTCCGGGCGGTGCTCAATCGGAAGGTATTAAGCCTTTGGAATACAGAGTGGGCTGAATCGAACGAACCGAATAAGCTCCGTGCTGTTAAGCCTTCTACGGCAATGTGGAGGTCCTCCCTACGAGCTTCTCGTAGGGAGTCCGTTGTACTCTGCCGACTACGCATTGGCCATACGTGGTTAACACACGGCCACCTCTTGCGTCGAGAGGGCCCACCAGTTTGCCGTTGTGGCGCCCATACTGTTGTATTGTCCGTTTTTAGCTGCTTTACGGCAGTCCTTCAGCTACCAGATTCGTTGCCATCAGTTTTAGATGACAATGCCCCCTTGGCTACTACTGTTTTAAATTTTATTCGTGCATCTGGTTTCTACCCTTCCATTTAATGGAAGGCGCTTCTGCCTGATTCAAAAACCCTCATTTTTACATTGTTTTTAAATTACTTGATAGCCTCCACCTTTCGGGTTGAGGTGGTTTTTTAGTGTGTACAGCATGGCTCGCTCATCCGTTTTTATCCTAGTGATCAGCCAGCTATTGCATTCTGCTGTGAAATTGTACTTTTATCCCTTTTGTGCACTCCTCTGTGTATAAGTGAAGACGTTAAGTGTTTCTGTTCGTTTTACACTCAAGGAATTCTCTCATCCTTGTTCTCTCAGTTTTCGTTCTGTCACATGTTACATCATTGCTTGGAACAGGGTACTGATGACCTTGGAGTTTGGTCCCCTATAAACAACAACAACAACAACAACAACAACAAGACGATCCACCAATTAATCTGACATATCAATGCCGAATTGCAGTTGAGGAATGGGTCAATCTGGACCAACGGTCCTTGATGATCTAGTAGACAGTGTGACACGACGAATACAGTATTGAACCACTGCATGATGATGTGTTACCGGGTATTAGAGGTAACGGTATATGCTCCCATCTGGAACACAAATTCATAACGTCCAGGTTATTTTCATACAACTTGTCAATTTCCGTTTCCGTGAGCAATAAAGAGAACTGAAATGTACTTTTTATATACCTCTATACTATTCTGTACCATGGACACAAAGAAGAACAACTGCTTCAATAACAGAAGAACTTCACATCACCAGAAGGTTATCTTCTCTTGTTAGGAAAAAATACCTTCATTTCCTTGGGCAAATCATAAGAAAGAAAAGAGATAATTTAGACAAGACCATCTTGAAGGAAACAATTGAAGGCAGAAGACCACGACGGAGAACGGCAAGCAGGTGGATGAATCAAGTGGAGAAGATCACCAGCCTAGCTCTTCGCATCAAATTAAGAAAGGCTGAAGATCGCAATGGATGGCGACAACTGACTGAACTTTCAACTACCTAAGAATGAATGAGGAAATGAGGTCATGACAGTCAGCAATTAGTAAAATGACTAATGATGATGATTTCATGTCTATCTAAAGGGTTATAAGCCCCTAGAATCGTGGCGATGCAAAACTGCTATTCAGCAAACTCCATCACAGGCTTTGCACTACGCTTCAAGGCACTTACGTAGCCTGTGTAATAGGGTGAAATAGGTGGGATGTATGAGACAGGGGAAATACCCTCAGACTTTAGGAAAAATGTTATAATCCCCATTCCAAAAAAAGCAGGTGCCAACAGATGTGAAAATTATATTACCATCAGTTTAATAAGTCATGGTTGGAAAATATTAACACGAATTATTTACAGAAGGATGGAAAAGCTGGTAGAACCTGAACTCGGGGAAGGTCAGTTTGGGTTCAGGAGAAATGTATGAACACTGGAGGCAATACTCACTTGATGGCTTATCCTAGAAGATAGATTAAGGAAAGGAAAATCTACATTTCTAGCTTTTGTAGATTTGGAGAAGGCTTTTGCAAGTGTTGGTTGGAATAAACTCTTTAAAGTTCTGAAGCAAGCAGGAGTAAAATATGGGGAGTGTAAGGTTATTTTCAACCCACACAAAAACCAGTCAGCGGTTGTCAGAGTTGAATGGCATGAAAGGGATGCAGTGGTTGGGAAGGGAGTAAGACAGGATTGTAGCCTTTCTCCAATTTTATTCAATTAGTACACTGAGCAAGCTATAAAGGAAAGCAAGGAGAATTTTGGAGAAGGAATTAAAGTTCATGGTGAAGAAATAAAAACCTTGCGTTTTGCTGATGATATTATAATTCTGTCAGAGATAGCAAAGGACCTGGAGGTGCAATTGAACAGAATGAACATTAAGGAGAGCAAATCGAGGTTTGTTGGCTGGTTGGTTGGTTGGATGTATAAGGGGGGACAAAACTACAATGGTCATCACTCCCCCATTTCATCACAAAGCGTCCAAAGAATACTGTGGGCGTGAAAGAGATAGGCCCAGAGTTAGTGTGTAAAGTGGGAGGGGAATCCCACTTAGTCCAGAAAACATCAAAAAACGACAAGAAACAAAACGAAAGGAGACCATCACACAAAGACAGCTTACAACAAGGAAGCCGACGGCTGTGGTTGACTGACCATAAAAATAACATCGAAGAAGTCAACCACTCGGCAGCACAAGGAAATCTCTAGTTACAGAGAATGATAAAAAACCCCTGCTCGAATAAAACGTAAAACGGAATCTGCCATTGTAGCATCGTTACCTAAAACTTCTGATAAAACAGCAGGGAGGTTAAAATTTCTCCGCAAAGCGGCTAAAACGGGGAAGTCCAACAATATGTGGACGATTGTCAGACGGGAGCCACACTGACATTGGGGCGGGTCCTCACCCCGAATGAGATGTCCATGGGTGAGCCACGTATGCCCAATGCAGAGGCGACACAAAACCACTGAGTCCCAGCGAGAGCCACATATTGATGAGTGCTACGCAGCCGTAGTCTCCTTGAGAACCCGGAGCTTGTTGGGCGTGATCAGGCTACGCCACTCAGCATCCCAAAACTGATGTACCCGGCGGCGGAACAAGATAGGGGCATTAAGCACCCGTTTGGCAAGCCCATCGGCACGTTCGTTGCCTGGGATGCCGATGTGACCCGGTGACCAAAGGAACACCACTGATCTGCCAGACCGACCAAGGGCGAAAACAGTCTCTTGGATGGCCATCACCAATGGCGAACGTGGGTACCACTGGTCCAGAACGCGTAAGCTGCTCAGGGAGTCACTACAAAGAAGGGAAGACTCACCTGAGCAGGAACGCATATGCTCGAGCGCACGGAAAATGGCCACCAGTTCCGCGCGGTATAAACACTGCAGCCCTCTGGCAGAGATTGCTGCTCAATGTGGTCGCCGTGGACATAGGCAAAGCCAATGCGGCCAATGGGCCACATACGCTGCCAACAGTTGCAGTTGTTGGTGGCGGACCCATAATGGGGGGACCCCGGCCTCTGCTAGTAGACTGGCCAAAGGGCTGGTTCGGAAGGCTCCTGTCGCAGTGCGAACCCCACAGTGGTGAATAGGGTCCAACAAGCGCAACGCTGAAGGCGATGCGGAGCCATAAGCAAGGCACCCAAAATCTAATCGCGATTGCACCAAGGATGTATAGAGCCGCAGCAGGGTGGAGCAGTCAGCCCCCCATGTGGTATGGCCCAGACATGAAGGGCGTTGAGATGGCGCCCGCACTCCCATTTCACATAACGAATATGAGGGAACCAAGTCAGTCGGGCATCAAAGATCAGTCCTAGGAATCGGTGAGTGTCCATGACATGAAGCAGTTGGCCATCAAGATAGAGTTCAGGGTGGGGGTGAACTGTCCGACGCCGACAGAAGTGCATCACACGTTTTTTGCCGGCGGAAAACTGGAAGCCATGATGCTGGGCCCATATGTGAGCCTGGCGGATGGCCGCCTGGAGCCGGCGTTCGGCAGCACTTGTTGTGGTGGAGCAGAAAGATATGCAAAAATCATTGGCATACAGGGAAGGAGACCCTGATGACCCCACAGCTGCAGCCAGGCCATTAATGGCCACCAAAAACAGCGAGGCACTCAGCACAGACCCCTGTGGGACCCCATTTTCTTGGACATGGTGCGAACTATGTGCAATACCGACTCGGACCAGAAACTTGCGGAGTCGGAGGAAATTTTCAATAAAAATGGGGAGTAACCCCCAAAGGCCCCACTCATGCACCATAGCGAGGATGTGATGCCGCCATGTGGTATCGTAGGCCTTCTGAAGGTCGAAGAATACCGCAATGAGGTGCTGACGACGGGAAAAAGCTGTTCACTGCTGACTCCATCGCACACCAGATTATCTGTCGTAGAGCGACGGTGGTGAAATCCACCCTGCGATGGCGCCAGAAGGCCCCGTGACTTGACCACCCAAGTCAAGCGACCATACGTTCTAGCAACTTGCACAGAACGTTGGTCAGGCAGATGGTTCGATAACTGTCAACCTCCAGTGGGTCACTGCCATGCTTCAGCACCGGTATGACGACGGCTTCCCGCCACTGGGACGGAAACTCGCCACCACCCCAAATGCGGTTGAAGATGTCAAGGACACGGCGCTGAGAATCCCACGAGAGGTGTTTCAGCATCTGCGCATGAACACGGTCGGGACCGGGAACCGTACCTGGGTAATTGGCCAAGGCACTAAGCAGCTCACTTTCAGTGAATGAGGCGTTGGAATCCTGACAGCACGTCGCAAAGGAGAGACGCTGTCGCTCCACACGCTCCATGCGGGAGCGAAATGCTGCACTGTAGTTAGCAGATGAAGAGCACCGAGTGAAGTGAGCAGAAAGGTGTTTAGCGATCACACTCGAGTCTGTACACACAGCCCCATCAATAGAAAGATCAGGAACGTTGACAGGAGTCTGGTGGCCATAGAGGCACCTTATCTTAGTCCACATCTTAGATGGAGAGACACGAGAACCTAAGGTGGAGACATACCTCTTCCAACATTCTTGTTTAGCTCTTTTGATAAGTTGCCGAGCCTTGGCACGAAGTTGCTTCAAAGCGATGAGGTTAGCCGCTGATGGGTGCCGTTTATGACGCTGAAGAGCCCACCTACGTTCTCTGATTGCGTCAGCGATTTCCGGCGACCACCAGGGCACGGTCCTTCGCCAGGACGAACCCAAAGAAGAGAGGATTGCAGACTGAGCTGCAGAGACAATAACGAATGTAAAATTGTCGACCACCACATCAATATTAGCTTCCGGCAAAGATCGAACAGAGGCAGCAGTCGTAAACGCATCCCAGTCAGCTTTGTTAAGAGCCCAACGGGGCAAACGGCTGGGGCAATGACTCTGGGGCAGTGACAGAAAAATCGGGAAGTGGTCACTGTCACACAAGTCGTCATGCACTCTCCAATGAAGAGATGGTACGAGGCCAGGCCTGCAAATGGAGAGATCGATGGCCGAGTAGGTGCCGTGTGCCACACTGAAATGCGTGGGAGCACCTGTGTTTAAAATACAAAGGTCGAGTTGGGAGACAAGATTTTCAACTCCTTACCTCGGCCAATAGTCACGTTTCCACCCCACGAAAGGTTATGTGCGGTGAAATCGCCCATGATGAGGAAAGGTGGGGGGAGCTGAGCAATCAGTGCAGCTAAACACATGGCAGGGGACATCAACATCAGGTGGAAGATAGACACTGCAGGCGGTTATAGCTAGTGGTGTCTTTTGTGTCCCAACTTCGTCGCCGCTTTTGTGTCCCAGCCTCGTCGTAGGTGTCGGAGGCCGAGTGGAACGAGACCGACACAGGAACAAAGACAGCACGCTGGTGCAGGTACGGAGGGGAGCAGCCAGAAACTATAAACACTCGAGTAAATTAGAAAGATATATATATTGCACAGAATGTAACAATACTTAACTTTTACATAGTACTGCAGAATGTTGATACATAGTTGTTAGAGGCCTGCCTAGTGCCTGTACGATAGCAAAGTCTTCACTGGTGCCTATCTGATTACGAAGGTCCTAACTGGTTGCTAACTCAGTCCGAAGTGACCGGTGTCTTTCCGTGGTGGCCACGAGCGGGGTTGCAGCAGAGGGCGCTCGTGGCTGTCGTCGTGAGAACGCCGCGCCGTGCGTGCATGGCGGCGCGCGGCGAAAGTAGGTGGCGCGCACTTTGTACTTGTGCGACACCACAGTGTCCTGATCCGAACAGCCACTGCCTCCAAAGGGGTCTGAAGAAGCACAGATGCACTGTAGACAGAGTTGATGACAAGAATGGAGACGTCACCAGATACTCTGTCATACACAAGACGATTCTTATAAAACCCACGATAGCCATGAAGGGCTGGGGTTCGCGTTGCCGGAAGCCAGGTTTTCTGGAGGGCAACGCATAGTACATCGGAAGAGCTTAAAAGTTGTTTTAACTCTGCCAGGTGGTAAAAATAACCGCCGCAATTCCATTGCAGGAAAGTGCTGCCTAAGGACTGGGGAGGCATGAAAGTGATTAAGAGACGTGGTGTACCTCAGTGTCACTTTCCGCCACCCGCTGAGGGTCTGTGGTGTCCATGCCCATTGCGTCCAGGTTGTCTGTAAGAGCAAGGTCCTCTTTAGACGCAAGGATTTCGACCTCATTGTCGGAGTCAGAACTGGTAGCGGACGGCATCAAGGAAGCCGCCTTTGCAGCCAGCTCTTTCTCCTGAGGTACATCCTTTTTTCTCGCCCGCTCCTGCTTGGGTTTGGGCTTCAGTGCTCGAATGGTCTTCCCAGAAGAAGCGTCGGATGTCGACGCAGATGGGGAGGACCGGCTACCAGCGGGTGCATGGGCCTTTAGCCACTGGCTGCGTCGAAACTGGAGTCATGGAGAGGGTCACCTCAAGAGACTCTTGCTGTGGAGGAGTAGGTCGACTGACATCCAGGGTATCAGAAACAGTGGGAACTGCAGGAGGTGGTGGAATGGGCTCGTCAAGCCCTTTCCCTGAAGGAAGAGCCGGAGAAGGAAGACATTTCTCCGGCAGAGAGACGGGGATCAAAGACCCCGTTAAAGGGGGAGGCAAAATCCTCGCAGAAGAAGAGGGGCCCACCGTCGTCTGGGGAGCTGAGACTAACTGATGGCCCAAAGGACCCACAGAAGGTGTGATAGTGGGTCGGGCAACAGCCCTCAGTCGAGGCGATGCCACTGTGGCAGCAGTATATATAGACATCATAGATACCGGATGGAGTTTTTCGTACTTGCGACTTAGAAAATCAGGCGATGCTGAAGGAATTAGATTAGGTAACGAATCAATAAAAGTGTTAAATGATTTTTGTTGCATGGACGGTAAAATAACATATGATGCTCGCAGTATAGAGGGTATAAAAGGCAGAATGACAATGGAAAGAAAAGCGTTTTTAAAAAAGAGAAATTTGTTAACATCGAATATTAATTTAAGGATAAAGAAGTCCTTTCTGAAGACATTTGTGTGGAGTGTTGCCTTGTATGGCAGTGAAACATGGACGATAAAGAGTGAGGACAGGAAGAGGATAGAGGCTTTCAAAATGGCCTGTCCTCGTGGCACAACTAACAGACAAAGAGAGTTCGTTACAGTTTAAACAATTCACAACGAAAATTACCGCGAAAGCAAGGTAATGGAATTGCACTGCTTAATCATAGTTTCGAACCAGTCTAATCATTAAAAGGCACATATGGTTGATCTTTACCAAACGGTAGATAATAAAATTTGAAAGATATCTTGCATTTATAAAGATTTATGATCAAGAATATTTTATAGCAAGATAAATTTGATGCTGATGAAGAATCTCGACTTATTTCAGAAAACAATTTAATTATGATTAGCTTAGAATGTGACATTATATGAGTATCGAATGAGAATGTGGAACAACAGTGTTTAGAAGGCTGTGGAATGTTAATATTTTTCAGTAATAGTCAACGACAGCGAACAGAAGTGACTGTGATTTTGATGAAATTTTAGTAACGGCCACAGACTGTTTTCCTTGCCCCGGTCGTACAGGAACATGATTTATTTATTTTTGATGAACCATTTAAAGGAATTACTTTTACACACTTTGGACGAAGTCTAGAAAATTCACACGGTTAGCTTATGACAGTTGGTGTTGCTAGGGAACTGTAAATAACAAATCAACAACGTCCTAGCAACTGATAAAAATTTTTCTAGTGTCTGAATAATTTCATGATTAGAGACTAAAGAAGAACATGAATAACAATATTAAACATCGTAGTTATCCCGTCCCTATTCCACCACAATTCCAGTGTCTATTGTCATCTCGTTATTTTCAACCTACGCCGGACCGAAGGAAGGAAGGATGGAAGGAATGTTAGGGTTTAATGTCCTGTCGACAGCGTTATCATTAGAGACGGAGCTCACTCTCAGGTGATGGGGTAGCGATGGGGAAGAAAATCGGCCGTGCCCTTTCAAATAAACCATGCCAGCATTTGCCTGGAGTTATTTAAGGAAATCACGGAAAACCTAAATCTGGATGGCCGGAGGTGGATTTGAACTACCGTCCTCCCGAATGCGAGTCCAGTGTCTTACCAGACCGATTTCCTTTCAGTCTGATATTTGAATATTTAAGTGTTCGACTCTGACCCGAGCCCCCAAAGATTAGACTGACTCTGCACCTGTGAACCATCAATACAAACAACAGACGCTCCACGTGCAGAAAATAACACTACCTCAGTCGCTAGGTGGCCTCCACCCAGAAGCATTAGGCTCGCTGTCGACTAGTGGACAAAGAGAGTTCAGCCGACGCAGATCCACGTCTCAGAGCCGAACGACAGGCGACATGAAGGCTGCCGGCCATCAGTCAAAGCCACGTGACGCTAAGCGAGATCGACACCTGACACTGACATCCGTGCATCAGCCACACATGTCGACAACTCCGTCAAGCAGTGAGACGGAGTGGATGATCTCGCCCCACCCTACTCGGTCAACTACTGAGGTTAAAAGTAATAGAATATGTACAATTGTCATGAAGTGTTTTTTATTATTATTATTATTATTATTGCACATAAGTCATAAAAAACACTTCATGTAAATTGTACATATTCTATTACTTTTAACCTCCGCTTGTTTTATGACATACATGTGTAACCCCACTAATGTAACGTAGGGATTTTATCATGTCAACCGTTAAATAGTGGTATTTTATAATAGCTGACAGTTTCCGTCAATTTTACTCCCATTCGAATACTTCCTGGTCTCCCGCCTTTCTGTCCTCGCCATGCCATGGGGCACCACCATAGGTGTGAGTTTAACAATAAGAGCTGCATACAGTTGTATTGTATAGTCCCGTCCTCTCCATTTTAAACTTAAATATTTGTAGGATTACTAGGTTTAAATTCTTTCTATTTGGTTTTATATAATTTCTATTTTTCTTCGCTTTGTCATTTACACTAGAGCCACCTAGTGGCGTCTACCGTTTACTTTGACGATGCTGGGTGATTTGGCTTTAGTATCGTTCAGCAGGGCTTTGACGCCATACAATTTTATTATGTTAAACCCCCTCCACGGTGTGTACTTAAGATATTTGAGGTTGTAATGTCCTTTGGTATCTCTTTTGTCCATACAGTTTTCTATCTTTTTGTGAACACGAGGCTTGCTGATGTTTGTAACTTACAGATTCCGAAGATGATTTAATCGAAACGCGTCAATAAACGCATGACCACATCATTATCTGTGGCCCTAAAATTTTACACAGCGTCCTAATAGCACTGTTTATCAATTAATACTGGTATGGGCGCATACCTCATCAACGACTTTGTCTCGTCTGGAAAACACAAATAATACTACTCTCCTCATCCCCATTCTTCTTCTTTCAAATCAGAATTAAATCTTCAAGAAAATGTTCAAATGTTTGTACATCTATCGGACCAAAGTGCGTGGTCATCAGTCAGTAGCTAACAAACTACTTAAACTAAGGTAAACTAGCCTAAGGACAACACACACACACACACACACACCCATGCCCCAGGGAGGACTCGAACCTCTGACGGCGAGGAACCGCGCGTTCCGTAGCGACGTGCCTTAGACGGTTCGAATTGTTGTTATTCTGAGTGATTATAACATTCAGACAGCATTTTCGCTCATAATTATTACAATACATCTGTTATTTTTACGTAATTAAAGCTTAAAAATTATCAAATTTCACGATTAGATCACGAGATCGAAAACGCTCCGTTATTGTCTGAAGTACTGGAGACGTCATAGAACACCTACAGGGCGGCAACTATAAGTCGGAGCTGTATTATTGTACGCGTTTCCTCCACTTCGCAGCTTTAAGTTCAGTTTTTTCGTGATCTAAACGCGTTTACAGTTTGTATGCCACAATGGAAGATGGCTGACAGCGGAAACCTCCCTAAAGTTGATGCAATTATGGTGTCTTCATCTTTAAAAACAATCCAAATTTTTACGTGCCAGAAATAAGAAACGTGAAAATTGCATTGTAAGTAACACATGCCTACATTTTAAAGCTAATTATTTCGAGAGATATTTTATGCCATTGGGAAAAAGTACCCTATTTGTTGTCATCAGACTTAATCTGTAGTCACCATATTATGCAATAAAGGGTGAAATTTTATCTTCTATTCAAGCGGCTTTGAGTGATTATGTTGGCAGCATCAACAACAAGATAGAAAATCTTTGTCCAGATGTTCAGACCACATAGAATGACTAGATTAGTGTATCGTACAGACCATGAAGTAAATAAATAATGCTGTTCCTGCTCAATGATTCTTGTATGTTCCCTTGTTCGGTCAGTAAAAGTAACTGCCCTCGTAAATCAAAGGTTTCACGACAAAATATTTGCGCTGTCACGTGATTGGCTAATGGCGACGTGTCATAATTCTCGCTATTCAGCATCTGTTGCCAACATAGTCACAGGAAGCCGCCGGGATAGTCATTAAAATTTAACCCAGTAAATCTTCAATAAACACATATTTGGGTAACTAACACTTTTAATCGTATTTACACTTGCATATTACGAAAGTTTGAAAGCTAAATAAATCGGCGCATTAATGACATCTCCCATATACGTATATTACGATAGGGTAAGTTGTTGTAAGATCTGTTGGTGATAAAATTGCGCTTACTGGAGATAATCAGTGGTATACTTTTATAGTGGGCTGCAACAATATACATGTTGTTCTTTCACCAAATATATTAGGAAACGGCTTTAATTACACATATATCGTAGGAGTGTAACATTATGAAGTTTTACTTCGCAAATGTAAACATCAGGTCATTAACCTACACATAATACTACTTTACACCTTGGCAGAAAAAGAGAATGATATTAAACAGTTTAGTTTACCAATGGAATAATATTGTTTACTTATATCAAAATGATCCTCACAGAAATACACACATGAAGTAGCCGCTATTTCTTTTGGATCTCTTCGCGCCAGTGTCAACCACTTTTTGCTTATCTTCTCATTTTTTGGTACTTGCAAGAACAATTTTTCTGGAGTCTTGACAGATGTATTTGTAAAGTGCGGAACTAAGCAATATTTGTAGGTCATTATGCAAACGTTAACGGCCAAACACGAGGCCTCGGCCCAAACAATATACAGGTATTTGTTTATCTTACGAGAGCAGCAGCAGCAGCGTGTTGTATGACGTTACAGGCATCACTTGACTCAAATGTAGCGTTTTAGCGGGCTTTCAAATTATTTGAATTTCATTTCTTTTTTTTTTTTTTTTTAAATGTACTGAAATCCACGAGGTAAAAAAGCATTTTCGGGCCATAATATGACATAACAATTTAAAACGATTTCCATAAAACAGTCAAATACCCTATTAGAACTTAGTGACCTATTCCGGCTTCGCAGGATTTATGCCCGACTTTTCTTTGGTCTTCCCACACTTCCCTTCTGAAAAGCTTGTATCTTCTCGTTGCTTCTGATAGAATTATTTCGTTCATATGTTCTAGATATTCTTTCCACTTTTTATTTAGTTACTTTTTATGATTTAGACTAGAGGACCCGTGCCAATACTTCACAATGCTGGTGGAATGACAAAACACTTGGGAAAAGCGGAAGTAAAGTTCAATGTTCAAGCATAGCTTTCTTCAGACTCAATCAATGCAAGTGTTTAAAAGCGCAAATGAAAGAGCTTGATCCCTTGAGTGTTGTTAGGTAAAAAAAAAAAAAAAGAACTGCGTACCTTAATTAGAACCGAAGATATGGTAAAACAAGACGGTTAAAATATTCACTGCAAGGACAGAAGGATAATGCATTTGAATAAAAATAAAAGGTAGAGAGACGTAAGTTAATTCTCATACTTGATGACAAATCGGCGGATGAATACCTTTCGTTTAAAGCAAAAATGAAGGAAATCGGTCGGACAGAAAGGTCTAACCGACTGACTTTAGCTGGGAAAAAATGGAAGTAATGTTCAATGTTCACGCATAGCTTTCGTCACAGTCAATCAAGGACAGAAGGATATCTCATCTGAATGAAAACAAAGGATGGAGAGATTTAACTTATTTACGATACTTGATGACAACTCTGTGGATGACTACCTTTCGTTTAAAACAAAAATGACAGAAATCGGCCGGGTAGTTTGGTCTTGCTGACTGACTTTAGTTTTCATAGATTCTTTTAATATATATTTCCTATTCTTCTGAAGTTTCCACATTTCTGAATCGATCTCATTTAGACCATTCTTTTCCATACTTTAGAAATTTCGTTTTTGCTGTTTGTATGCGGCTTTTATTCCTCTAGCTCATACATCATGCCTGACTTCCAGAAAGTAGCTTAGGCGCAGAAGATAAATGGGATGTCC
This sequence comes from Locusta migratoria, assembly GCA_026315105.1. Classification (NCBI taxonomy): domain Eukaryota; kingdom Metazoa; phylum Arthropoda; class Insecta; order Orthoptera; family Acrididae; genus Locusta; species Locusta migratoria. The sequence continues at coordinate 270,123,010 of CM048744.1, read as the reverse complement.
TACCGAATCTTGTTTTTTAATGTTCTTAATTTGGTGCTGGATCTAACTTGCAACTTATTTAATTTACATATTGTTACATATTGGTATTCCTTGCGGTTACCTACGAAATTAAGGAGGGATCTTTTAGTTGCAAGTAATTATTGTGGCCGTTTATAAATTCCAAGACGTTGTTAAAATCAGCAGGTCATAAGAAAATTCATGAAAGCAAGGAAATATACCGGATTGCATTAGGCAATAACATGTGCATATAAACAAAGAGATATTAATAACAATAGAAATAGTTTACAGTTAGTGAAAAATCGAGTATTGTCATGAATTATTAAAATGAATTCGAAATCCGCTAAGGATACTCGTTACACGAATTAAAATCAGCGAAAAGTTCAGAAAAATACGACGCAACTTTCTTCTGAACTTAAACACATCCGGTTACAACGCGCTTCTCGCCTTAAACTATTTTCTGTGATACAATTCTGCTACTATGAAACAAAGTGGATGAACAGTATATATTACAATACAATGACATTTTATTACTATAGGATGACATTAAAATGAGATGAAATATTGCTTCAGTTAGTTTTTCCTGTTCGTCTAGAAGTTCACCTCTGCATTTACTAAGTGGAGCATATGGAAATATCAGCATTGAAAAAATGTTAAAATGTTTGTGAATCTAAAGGACCAAGCTGCTAGGGTCATCAGTCCCTAGACTTACAAACTCTTAAACTGACTTACGCTAAGGACAACACAAACACGCACGCCTGAGGGAGGTCTCAAACTCAAGCGAGACCTGCTGTACAATACGTAGCATGGCGCCTTAGACCAAACAGCATTAAAACATACCACCCATATGTGCTAACGCCCTGAAGTACTTGCGTCGTCCCTTGTGGGACTATGCATTGATAGTGCCGCTACGATTGGCTCTTTATCCGCTAGGGGCGCTACTGTCATGTACCAAACGTAAACTTTTGTGTATACATTAGACTGTGACGTTAGTTTGTAAATCATTATATAAATAAGCTAACACTAAAGTTGTGGTGCAGATTACTAATTTATTCATACAAGAAGGCCAATGAAAGTTACATAATTCGAAAGATTGTTTGTCGTAGATTTCACGAATATAAATATTACATGTGCATTTAGCCATTAAAAGTGGTACGGAAGTAGAAATTTTCCTATCTACAACTTGGATCAAGTTCTACATTCTCCAACAATCAGCTCACTGATTGTCTATTCGCCTCGAGCAAAGACGCTGTAATGCAGCGCATCTGCATTATTAAAATAACGTATTAAAATAAGTGAATATCGAAACATGGAGTGCTCCCAACTCACTTTCTTGTGCCGTTCAAATGCTTCATTTTCACAGTGATTAAGAGTGGTTAAAGGAAATAGGTGTTTTCATATGAAGGCCGATATAAATGATGATGCGCCGGGAGAGGCATCTAGTGGTGCTCGCGTGGAACTACGAAGTCGAGAATGCCGATATAAATGCGCCGGGAGAGGCATGTAGTGGTGCAAGGGTGGAACTACGAAGTCGACATGTTGTCAGCTCTGGAATTCTGAATATCGCAGTATCGAAATAACATTATTTCTTGACATTGTATAAATATACGAACAACGAAATTGTAGTTCCATTTCAAATATTGAGCTAATGAAAGTTATATAATTCGAAAATATCATGAGAAGTATACACTTCACTTTTTATTTGTTGTTATTGTGTCAGGCATTTTCCTTAACACGTAAAAGGTACCGTTTTATACCTCCCAGTGCCGGTTAAATTTCACCAAATATCCCAGCGGCCTCCTATGATAATGTTGGCAACAGATGCTGAATAGTGAGAATCCTGTGAGTCTTCATTTTAGCCAATCGCTTGACAACGCTAATGTTTTCTCATGGAATCTTCGCTTTATGAGTGCAGTTATTTTTACTGAGCAGAAGAGGGTACATACAAGAACCTGTAAACCATAAAGCAGGAACAGCATTATTTATTTACTTTATGGTCTTTACGATACACTAATCGAGTCATTCTATGTGGTTCGAACAAATGGGCAAAGATTTTCTATCGTGTTGTTGATGTTGCCAACATAATCACGCGAGGCCGCCGATATGATACGTAAAATTTTACCCCCCGTGACCATTGTAAACACAATTGGTCGATTTTCGACCACAGGCAATACTACTATGGATTAAACGCGCTGGGGATTGTATAAACATGGTATTCACTTTGTTGAATCATATTACGTAGAACTTAGCAATCAGTAAAAGCATTTTGTAAAATATGGTAAAGTTGAAAAGTGAGAGTTATTAATGTTCCATATTCGCGTTATATTCTTCAAATCAAAATGTTTGGTTCCGATCGCTACCAAACGTCACATGATTACTCTCTGTGCTAACTGAATGTTTCCTAAAGATTCCATCTCAATTGTTCCAGCCGTCTTAAGAGTCCATAGGGAACATAAATGCAGACATATATACACATGGCGATTCTTACAGATGGATTGATGTGGCCTTAACTTGCAGCGTTGATACCGCAAGAAATCAGGCTACATCATTCCTAGTAAGGGTTATGAACACGTCCACACACGATAATTACTATCTGTCACCTTTCTTGAGATCTCCATGTCAAACCACCCTGCTACGATGAAAAAAATGAAAAAAATGGGAGTTACTCGGGTTTTTAAAAAAAAACGCGACCAGTGTACTCGTTTTAAGTGGGTGTCGGGTACTTTATCATGTGAGCTTGCTTTCACAGTATAGTAAAAGTTGCTAGAACTCTCTATAACGAAGATATGTGATGATTTTTTAAGATTTGATTCGAACTTCTTCATGCTGAGTGTAGCCTTTTCTCTTTTTCAAACAGAGTTTCATGGGAATGCAGGGGTATTATCATAGTACGTTTCTCAGTCGCATTAATCGTCGTATATACAGGAGCAATGTCACATTATTTATTATATGATTTAACATTGAATAAAAAACTGAAAAATTCCTACCAACATGCATCCGATTTACGAAACTGAAGTGTTTGAACCTTACACACAGCCATGAATTATTGTGAAGACAAGTACGAATATTGTTTACTGAAATAATGTGTGGGTGATGTAATGGACAGATTTATGCTGGAACAGATAACTCATCCACCCTACAAATATCTGAATAACACACTTTCTCAATGGCGTATTGACCGACCTATAAGAAACGCTGTGGGTATATATATATATATATATATATATATATATGTGTGTGTGTGTGTGTGTTCCCTACGGACTCTTAAGACGGCTGGAACAATTTAGAGGAAATCTTCAACGAATCTTCATATTAGCCCTGCGGGTAATTATGTGAAGTTTGGTAGCAATCGGAATCAGACATATTTTGATTTGAAGAATACAACGCGAAATATGGAACTTTTATTGACTGCTACGTTCTACGTATTATGATTAAACAAAATTAAAACCATGCCTATAAAATCCCCATCGTATTTAATCCACATTTACATACTGACGTAAGTCTAATGTATACATAAGAGTTTACGCCTCTAGCGGAGAAAGAGCCAACCGCAGCGGTACTGCCATATGCCCGCCCTCACACCATTAGACTGTTTATGAGGCTGGTTAAAGGGGATGTATACTCTACGAAAGTGGATAGACCTGAAGAACTTGCCTCTTGCATTACCGACGCTGCTGCCCGTATTAAAGACCGTCGAGATGATGATCGTTCATGGATGTGTAAATTCTTAACCTGTTATAATTCATAAACGATCGAAAATCGGTCACGTGTTCACAGGACTTCTTATATTTACTGACGCATGTAGAGTCACCTCCTGGATCACTGTGTACATACGTATGTGTATGTGTGTGTGTTTTGTGACTCATGATCGGACGTAAAAAGTGTGTAACATTAACTTTAGAATTAACTAAATGAGTAACTAATTACACATTTGCATATTTGATAACTATAAAATATCTTAATTTCGTCCATTACTGTCAGTGATACTTCCGTGAGTGTTATACTTCAGTAAAATAAAGCGAACACTCCTTCAGTTACAAAATGATGTTTTATTGGTACACAATTCATTTCGAGCCCAGAGGCTCATAGGTGCCTCTATGATTTTTTACACATTTTCAAAGGCGTGGGCCTGTCGAGATCAAAACATAGGTTGTAACAATATGGGAAATTTTTAAAAACAGGTTAATATAATAAGAAATTTAACAACTGACCTATTAAAGAACCAATAGAAATTATTGGAGAAAACCTTATAAAATACAAAAAAAAAAAAAAAAAAAAAAAAAAAAAAAAAAAAAAAAACCTAACCGTACCAGAGGTTTCAGAGTTAGTAGACCTACTTGGACTAGTACTATCCCACAACTACTTCTAATTCAATAATAAAATCTACCAAGAGGAAGAAGGTTTAGCTATAGGTAACTGCATGTTAAGCTTTCTAGCTGATGTATTCATCAACTCTCTAGAAAATAAATTATTTCAAGGAAAAAACAAACTTACAGAAAGAAATGTGTGCTACAGAAGGTAAGTGGATGACACTCTACTCGTATTTGAAGACACTAAAGAAGAAATACACGAGAAAAACCATAAATTTCTTAGACATAGTTACAAATGAAAAACAATAACATAATTTTTACATTTACAGGAACCAACTTACAATGATATCACAATACCGCAATCATCACACCATGAAAATACACACAAATATGCTGCATTTAGATTCATTTTACACAGAGCATACACAGTACCTTTGAAACCTGAAACACTAAAAGAAGAAATTGATACAATCAAAACAATTGCATTTAGTAACGGATAGTCATGAAAATCAATTGACAGACTATCACAAAAAATACAAGCTAACATCGCTAAGAAAAATACGATGAGTAAAACTACAAACAAAATACAAATCTTTACAAGTATTCCTTATTTAGGTACATTATCACAATAAATAGCAAACTTATTCAAGAAACGATTATTGCAATATCTTTCTCCACTAGCAACAAACTAGAATGCCACTTACCACACACAGTGAAGAAAAACTAATTACAGAACACAGTGGGATATATAAATTACAATGTAACAGCTGCCTTACATTTTATACACGCAAAACTGGACGAACTTTCCATACACGTTACGAAGAACACGCTGATGCTTTTAGACTTAATCATTTTGACGAATCCACAATAGCTAACCATCTATACCTCAATGAAGACAAACTAATTGACATCCACAGTAGCCTAACATACAAAAAATGGCAAAAGACTTGATTTATTTGAACAATTAGAAATATTGTTACATAAAGGAAGTTATACTGAAAACATGACAAATGAACCAACAGAAATTAGCAGCCATAGCTTTTTCAGTAATTTCATAAGTTTATTTTTTCCTGGTAACACACATACTTAGCACTGCAAACCAATTGCCAACCTACAGCCAGAATTAATGCTTCCACAGACTTCTTATGAAATAATACCAGTTTATAAATTCATAGTATGTGTGTGTGTGTGTGTGTGTGTGTGTGTGTGTGTAAATAAAATTAAACACCTTTATTTGTATAGAGCATCTTAGTAATATAGAAGTGGTACATCTTCATAGCTGTAAGTCTTTGAGTTGATGTTATTGCAAGTAATTGTGTTGATGATTATTTATACACACAAATGTGCTCCAAGACAGAGAATTACCATACTGCACCAGATTTGTTTGTGCACCACTTTTTTAGAAGTAAGTCAATTGTTAAGTCTCTTTAATTATACGTACCTATTTTAAATTTTTTTCCATATTACTACAACCTCTGTTTTGATCTTGGAAGGCCCAGGCCATTAAACATGTATAATAAATAATAGAGGTACCTGATGATGAGCTCTCGAGGCTCGAAATACATGTACCAATAAAACACAATGTTGTGACTGAAGACGATTTCGTTTTATTTTATTGACTGAAGTCGATTTCGTTTTATTTCATTATAAAATATATTGTGTTATTCTATTAATATGACAAGACTAATATCAACTGTTAATTATACACTGACTAGCGGAAACCGCGGCATTGCGTATTTGTTTATTCTAGTCTTGAGTTAGTACTGCTCCTGCTTACCTCTCTCTCTCTCTCTCTCTGTACAACTTCTCCGCTACATCTCTTCATCTCCTATATCAACTTTCATTTTTATCGGTAAAAGGTGTCGAAGGTAACCTAAGCCATGCACCGGATGAAATATTATGTAGAAAGTGTTGTTCCTTTTGCCCTGAAGGTGAATTGTACAAAATTTTATCAAGATCTAAATTAAATTGTAAATTTTGTTGTAGTCCATTAGTAAAACACCTTCCGCCACGTAATATATGCAGTTGTATGCAGACGGTGATCCTACTCTTGTTTTGAAGGTCCAGTGTGTAAAATTTGATCAGAATCGGGAAAAAACAAGATTTTGTCGAATTCCATAAGTAAAGCATCCTTCGCTATATACCATCCGAAAATTTATGTTAATTGTGACCTTCCCCTTGTTTTGAAAGTCAAACATGCAAAATGGAACAAAACTGTAGATTTCCATGCAATACAAACAAACAAATATTATATATATTTTATATATAATATATATTTTATATATATATAGAAGAAAAAGATAAATAATCTGCTTCTCGAGTATCCTAAAATTTGCGATGAATGAACAACTTACTAATCAATACTACACTATCGACCCTTTTATGTATGACATGATTATTTTCTTTATTATTGACAAAATTGTCATAGAAATTGTAGGTATTTAAACTGGGATTGTAGAAGTGAGGCCTTCCGTCAAAGTCTCTCTAGTGCACTATGTTTTTAATCTGTTTACTGTTTAATCCAAATGTTCAAACGTCTGTAAATCTATCGGCCCAAACTGCGTGGTCTTCATTCCGTAGCTTACAAACTACTTAAACCTAGGTAAACTAACCTACGGACAAACACACACACCCATGCCCCAGGGAGGACTCGAACCTCCACGGCGAGCAACCGCGCGCTCCGCAGCGAGTTGCTTTAGACCACTCGGCTACTCCACCGCGGCTACTGTTTAATCCACGTGGATGATTAACGTGAACGTGCTTGATTTCATAATCACAGCTTCATTTGTCCGGAGATATTTCAGCTGTAGGCATAACAGAACAATATGTGAATATCTGTTTTTGTCACAAATCATAACCGCTGGGGAGATGTGATGTTACGTGTACGGCGAAAAAATCAGGCAACACTCCAATATGATAACCCATTAGAAATTTCTAAAACATTGCCTGGTGTTACACAGGTAGGTAAAAAGGAAGACTGGTGTTTAACGTCCCTTGGACATCGTAGTCATTAGAGACGGAGTGTATGTTGTAGGAGAGTGCAGTAATTGGAATAACACATTACACACTTGACGGATAATATCAGCTTTAATCTCTCTCTCTCAGGTGGTGCATTTATCTTGTGAGGACATTCTGTTCACCAAGATTTTCAGTAACAGCCAGCCGTATTTAGGGAAAATATCATCCAGATGCTAAGCCTACCAACTGGGCCTCTATTAAGAGAAACGCGAAACTGCGAATCCACGAAACGAGCCAGAGTAGTATCAAGTATCATAGAGTCAGCCACATCGTGCAATTACTTTAAGGATGACAAAGCGAAGATATACAAATGCATCACATATTTTTTTAAAATTTTTTTTAATTATTTTTTATGGATTACACTTCACGCGGATTTTTCCAGCGATTCTTAATATGACCTCTGTCTTATCCACGACTAGTTTTATGTGGACGTTACAGTACGAATCGCTCATTATATCTAATAACATGGGCACAGGTGTATGTGTTGTTCTTAGCGAAAGGTATATGAAGTCAGTGTAAGTAGTTTGGAAGTTCAAATGTTGTAATGTTAGTAAATCATTTGACTTAACTGCTTTTCGTTGTTAATCCTTAGGCTTACAAGCTACTTAAACTAAGTTAAACTAACTTAAGGACAACAAACACACCCATGCCTCACGGAGGATCGAATCTCTGACGACGAGAAACCGCGTGCTCCGCAGCGATGTTATTGAACTTACGATGATATCTACGAAACCATTTTTATAAATAGCGAAAATTAAATGGTCTGTAACAGTCCCTCCGGTTATTCTAGAAATTAATTTCACGTCGAAAACCATCTCTCTGTTGAAAATGACGTGCTGTGTTCCGTTTGATTAAAACGGTCGTCACACAGTTGGTCTGAAATTCCGCGCAACCGTGACGAATTTCTAAAAGTCATGAAACACGTCATCTAATGAGGAGTTTGTGTCTACTGCCCTCTAGGTCACGTGGGTGAACAGCGCAAGCTGTGTTTCACATGATCTTTGCCTTCATAACCCACGTTGATTCTTACAGAGGAGATTTTCGGTCTCCAGAAATGTCATAATACTCAATCATAAAACATGTTATAAAAATCTACAACACCCCGAAGTCACAGACATATGTCTACAAGTTTGCTCATCTGTTGGACGACACTTCTTGAAAACTGAAATGACCTGCGTGTTTTTACGGTCGTTAGGAACACTTCATACCTCTCGAGACGTACGGTACACGGGGTTTCTTCGAATACTCTCTTTAGAATCGAGATATATCAGGTAAAACTTCTATACGGTGCCTCTAGAGACACCAAACACTTCACCTGCAATGGTTATAGAAGCTCTCGTTGTATGTGCATCTTTGGAATTACGTAGCTCCGACGTAATGCATTACGCATTCATTTCGTAGAACACTGCGTTGAGAGCCGCGGTGGAGTAGACGATCGGTCTAAAGCGTCTCGCTGCGGTGCGCGCGGTTGCTCCCCGTGGAGGTTCGAGTCCTCCCTGGGGCATGGGTGTGTGTATTTGTCCTTAGGTTAGTTTACCTAGGTTTAAGTAGTTTGTAAGCTACGGACTGATGACCACGGAGTCTGGTCCGATATATTTACAGACATTTGAACATTTTTGTCATGGGATGCCTAAGGCCAACGCCAGTTAAAAAACTAAACTGCCTTGCTGGTATAGCGCCGCCTGAAATTAGAAGGGAAGTCACAGCCAGAATGGAACGAACAAAGGATTGACGTCATCAACACATCCCCTTTTTGCTTACCAGCCTGCCCATAGCAGATTCAAGGAGAAGCTTCCTCGGTGGCCGAAGGGACTGAGGCACTTCAGTCACGGTCTGCACGGCCACTGCGGTCGGGGGTTCGAATCCCCCCTCGGGCATTGATATTTGTGCCGTCCTTAGTCTTAGTTAGTTCATAAGTAGTTTGTAAGTTTAGGGACTGATAACCCCGTAGTTAAGTCCCATAGACTTTACAAACAATTGAATTGAACATTGAGAAGCTTCCTTTGTGCTAGATTTACAAACAAACCGCGTTGAGCTATGCGACTGACACTCTCAAAGCAATAAAAACACTGACAAGGGGAACACCTAGTATGGTACCAACGGAATTTGATGGGTCGTAGGTATGTTGTGAGGGAATTCCTCAAGACCATCAAGCTAAAAGGATTTGTTCCAATGGGCCTTGATTTCTAAGAAAATCGAAATCAAATTCGCAGCAAAGTACCATGCGTAACGTGTCTACTTATACATGGCGGTTACCGCTCAGCGAGACAGCGTGGTGTAATCGGCATGATGCGAGGATGCCATGCAGACGACCTGGGTTGAAGTACGACATGGGTCAATTTCTTTTCACACCTTTCCGATGATTGTGCTTAATTATGTATATTTATAACCCTTCTTATGTAAACGTTTGCAGTAAACGGTCAGGATAAAAACATGTAACATTCGCTCAATAAGTTATGTATTGCGCGACGATTATTTTATTCATTTTGTTTTTTCGAAGCACACTTTTAAGGCGATTGAAGTATATTTCTAAATCATTAAACAGTCTTTTCTTAATACTTATAATATTTGGGCAACATTTAATACCTACGTATACAGTTTCTGACCGTGCTGTTTTTATCTCCTCTTATGACCTGTGTACCCACGTAACGCGTCCCTGTGGACTATTATGTTACAGCCAGTCGGTTAGTCATTCGTAGCGTGTTTTTTTAATCGTTTGACTATTCATTATTTTTGTTTTTCTTTCTTTATCTTAATTATTTTTAATGTTTTTAATTTTTGTTTTGTTTTGTTTTATTTTTTTCATTTTTTTAAATGTAAAAAGTAGAAATTATAATTTTTAGAAATTGTTCTGCCGCTGGGTATCGAACCCGGGATTCCTGCTTGGGAAGCTAGCATCTTACCTTTTTTTTTTTTTTTTTTTTTTTTTTTTTTTTTTTTTTTTTTTTTTTTTTTTTTTTTTTCCTTTTCTTTTTGTTCATCTGGTAGATCTATCGTTCGCGGTCGTTCGTTCCATTTGTTCGTGGTTGTTCGTTGCAGCCGATTACACTACGCCGTCTCGCTGAGCAGTACCCGCCATGTATAAGTAGACACGTTACGCGCGGTAATGTGCTGCGAATTTGATCTCGATTTTCTTAGAAATCAAGGCCCATTGGAATAAATCCTTTTAGGTTGATGGTCTGGAGGAATTCCCTCACAACATACCTGCAACCCATCAAAATCCGTTGGTACCATACTTAGTGTTCCCCTGATGAGCATGTGCCGTTCGTTTACAAATACAAGATCAATCTTTAGACATGGATAGCACCAGTATTTTTAGTGCTTGCAATTTGCGCGCTGTGGTTTTACCAGAATTTTGTACCCGTATATCAGTAACAGTGTTTGCAGACAGTTCAACTGGTGTCGAGGGAGAGGCATAGTGCGCTCGAATGTCGGAGCAGGAAACAGTGGTAACGCAGCCTGTTTGTTGCTACGTCTTAGTCCAAGATTCCGACTTACAGCAACCTATCCTCCTTGAATTTGCTAATTAAATGTGCATTTTATACAATTTCATGCAGTAGAGATGCGGCCGTACTCCCGTGCACAACTATTTTTAGTTAAACATTATTTACTTTTTTTATCATTTTCCCTCATCTAGTTTCCTTATACAATTGTTTGTGAAGTGTAAAAGTTGTGTAAGTGATGTTTAAAGTTGAATCTATCGTCTAATGAGATAACAAAAGTAGTTTATTTTAAAGTTACTCATTCAAAACCTGATCTGATATTAGTTTCAGTCCAAATAGTTGTCATATATTGATGTTTAACAGTCAAGATCACTAAGTCACCAAATAACTTCATCAACATTTAACTGAACACGTACATTGTTCATTAACACAGTAATATGGTTTAATTATGGCCACCTTTGACAAAGTCTAAGAATATAATTAATAAGGGAATTACTGTTTTTCATCAAAATATACAGGGTATCAGAGATAAAGTTAATGAACTGCTTATTGATACTGATTCTGACATTATTGCTATTTCAGAGCACTTTTTAAGTGGTGTGACAATTCAGAGACTTCCTTTGCCAGGATACAGGTTAGCTGCCTTCTACTCTAGGAGTTCCTTTCAGTGTAGGGGAGTGGCCATGTATGTAAAAAACGATTTTTCATCGGAGTCAATCGATTTTTCTAAACACTGCACAGAACAGATATTTGAATGTTGTGCAGGAGTTGTTAATGTTAATGGAACCAAACTAGTAATAATTGTTATTTATAGAGCCCCTGACTCAGATTTTAAAATGTTTCTGCCCAAGCTGGAATTGGTTCTGGGTTCACTGTATAGGAAGTATAAAAATTTAATTGTGTGTGGAGATTTCAACATTAATTGTGTAGGTGATAGCTCAAGGAAAGGTCAGCTGTTAGATCTATTTAATTCCTATAACATGATGCAAACAGTATTTTTTCCAACGAGAGTGCAAGGAAATAGCAGTTCTACCATTGACAATATTTTTTTCATTCTTCATTATTAGAGGGGCACTCTGTCAGCAGAATAGTAAATTGCCTATCAGACCACGATGCCCAACTTTTAATTCTAAAAAGTATTTGTTCTCAAACAAATGTTGAACATAAATATCAACTACTCAGAAAAGTTAATCCAGTTGCAATTGAGACCTTTTTAAGCTTAATTAAGGAACAAGAATGGCAGGATGTTTATAGTGCCGATAATGCAGATGCTAAATATAATGCTTTTCTGAACACATTTCTTATGCTGTTTGAAAGTTGCTTTCCGCTGGAACAATCAAAACAGGGTACTTCCAGTAACAGACATCCAGGGTGGCTGACAAAGGGGATAAGTGTATCATGTAGAACTAAGCGGGAGTTGTATCAAAATGTTAGAAGCAGTCAGAATGAAGATGCAGTAGCTCATTACAAACAGTACTGTAAGGTTCTGAAAAATGTCATTAAGAATGCAGAAAGTATGTGGTATGCAAAAAGAATAGCAAACTCTCGGGATAAAATTGAAACTATCTGGTCAGTCGTGAAGGAAGTGTCAGGTCAGCAGCAGCAGGTAGAAGATATAACGTCAGTGCGTAGTAGGAATGTTTCTGTTACTGACAAGTTAGATATATGTGCAATATTCAATAATCACTTTCTGAATATAGTAGGGGAACTAAACAAAACTCTAGTTTCCACAGGTAATCATATAATGTTTTTATAAAATGCCTTTCCGAGGCTGTTACCTGAAATGGTCCTTCATGATACTTCCATAGGTGAGATTGAGTCAATAATTCAAAAAATGTTCAAATGTTTGTAGAGTCTATGGGACTTAACTACGGGGTCATCAGTCCCTAAACTTACAAACTACTTATGAACTACTTACTACTAAGGACGGCACAAATGTCCATGCCCGAGGGGGGATTCGAACCCCCGACCGTAGTGGCCGTGCAGACCGTGACTGGAGCGTCTCAGTCCCCTCGGCCACCGCGGCCGGCAGTCAATAATTAAATCACTAAAGACTAAGGACTCTTGTGGATATGATGGGGTATCTAGCAGAATTCTAAAGTACTGTTCTCCATATGTTAGCCCAGTACTAAGCCATATTTGTAATTTTTCCTTTCAGAATGGTCAGTTTCCTAACAGATTAAAGTACTCAGTAGTGAAACCACTTTATAAAAAAGGAGAAAGGGATAATGTAGACAACTATAGACCTATTTCTATGCCATCGGTTTTTTCTAAAGTTATTGAAAAGGCAGTATTTTCAAGATTAATTGATCATTTCAGTTCACATAATTTATTGTCAAACGTGCAGTTTGGTTTTAGAAGTGGTTTACGACTGAAAATGCTATATTTTCGTTTCTCTGTGAGGCACTTGATGGGTTAAATAACAGGCTACGGACATTAGGCGTCTTCTTTGATTTAACGAAAGCGTTTGATTGAGTTGATCACAAAATATTGTTGCAGAAGTTGGAACATTACGAAATACGGGGAGTAGCCCACAACTGGTTCACCTCTTACTTTAATAATAGACAACAGAAGGTAATTCTCCGCAGTGTAGAAAATAGCTATGACGTGCAATCCCAATGGGGCACAATTAAGTATGGGGTGCCCCATGGATTTGTTTTGGGACCATTGCTGTTTCTTATTTATATAAATGATATGCCTTCGAGTATAACAGGTGACTGTAAAATATTTTTGTTTGCTGATGATACCAGCTTGGTAGTGAAGGATGTTGCTCGTAATATTGTCACAATATCAAATAATGCAGTTCAAGGGATAAGTTCATGGCTTGTACAAAACAAGTTGATGTTAAATCACAGTAAAACTCAGTTTTTACAATTTCTAACACATAATTTGACGAAAGCTGACATTCTGATTACACATAATGGGCATGTGATAAGTGAGACTGAACAATTCAAATTTCTAGGTGTTCATATAGACAGTAAGCTGTCATGGAAAGCCCATGTTCAAAATCTTGATCCAAAACTAAATTCTGCTTTATTTATCATTACAACAATATCTGAGATAAGTAATTTTTCAACACGAAAAGTGGTCTATTACGCTTACTTTCACTCACTTATGACGTACGGCATTGTTTTTTGGGGTAACTCGCCTGATGCGAAAAGGATATTTCTGGCTCAAAAACTGGCGGTTCGAGCAATATGTGGTGTAAGTTCGCGAACGTCATGTCGACCCCTTTTCAGAAGTCGGAATTTTGACTCTGGCGTCTCAATACGTTTTTTCTTTAATGTCGTTTGTTGTTAATAATATCAGCTTATTCCCACGAGTTAGTGGCTTTCACTCGGTGAATACTAGACAGAAGTCGAATCTGCATTTGCATCACACCACCTTAACACTTGTGCAGAATGGGGCACAATATTCTGCGGCATCCATTTTAAATAAGCAGCCACAAGAACTAAAGAATCTTAGCACTAATCCACACGCTTTCAAATCTAAATTGAAGAGTTACCTCATGGCTCACTCCTTTTATTCTGTCAAGGAACTCCTAGAAAAGTTAAACAATTAAGCTAATTCATTTTTTCTTTATTGATTCTTTTCACTTTGTCTTAAGATTGTGGTGTGCAAACGACTACCTAAAAATTTTCTATTACCATTCTTGTGTAACAATGTATTGACTTGTTCCATGACCATGGAGTCTCACTCCTCAATTGGGTCCTATGGAACAGAAAAACCAATAAATAAATAAATATTGATGTACATGCTGTTAAATGAGAAATAGTGCATTCAACTGATTATTTGGGCAATGGATCTTTTAACAAAGCAACTGTGACGTGTAACCTGCATAAAACACACACTGACTATACTCAAAAAATTTGACTGGGAGAAAGATATTAAAAACACAAACCACCTTCTAAATGTTCGACTACAAGAATTTTATGCATATCAGTACCTGATTATCAAAACTCAGTATCATACTCAGTTAACTGTAGTGTTGCATAACAATCATTTACTACGTTACCAATAAAGACATCTGTTCAACAAGATTACCAAAATCAATACTGCACTTTAAATCCACAAATAACTAATTATCAAATAAAGGAAGTAGGTTAATCTTCTGACTACGTAAATTAAACAGGAAAGAAAGGTCAACTTTGTTACTTATTATTAATAATCATCATTACATTACCTAAATAATACAACCTTTTCATAATTACATGAAATGCAAATACCTTCATTTCAGTGGTGGTACGTTTTCACAATAAGAAATACAATGTATTCCAATTACAATCAAACCAACTTGCTGGCACAGCACCTCTACTCTACATCAGAGCCACATACACAACACAACTGCTCTCTAAGCGAGCTGAACCACAAGTCTGACTCTGTCTCTCCGCACGAGCTACAATGCTATGCAATTCATAATCTTTGCCAAAGATGAAACTTCACAACTTCACATATTTATATCCACGTATCGATACACATAGTAGATGCAATATTATACATTTTCTTGCAAGCAAGTTATTCGACACAAAACAGGAGGCACAATATTAGACATTTTCTTACAAATTCAGCAATATACATCTATGGACACGTTTCAAGGGTAGATAATTTTCTTGCGAATACGATGGTATAACATGGCCTTAGCAGAAGTGGGCCTGTTTTAGGATTTGGAAGATTTTATGTTTCTATGACCGAGTAAGATACCGCGGCGCGTCGGAGAAATAATGATTCTACAAGCCTGTGGTACAGGTTTATTTACTTGTTTAGAATAGCAAGCAATAAAAATGATTAAGAAATATTAGTTTTCATAATTTGAAACAGAGGTAGACATTGAATTGACAGAAGCCATGGGATGCCACCTAACATCATGTCGAACTTCCGTTTGGTCGACGAACGGCAGCACGTCGACGTGGTACGGTGTCAAAGAGTGTTTCGGCGTCCTATGCAGGTAGCTTTAGCTATGTGCCTCTACAGCAGATCATAAATGCGAGAATTTGTGCACGAAATGACCTCTTCATTATGTCCCATTAATGTTCGAGGGATTTCATGTCAAGCGATATGGGTTGTCCGATCACTCACTGAAACTGTTCAGAATGTTCTTCAAACCAATCACGAAGAATTGTCATCGCCTGACGTGGAGCCTTGACATCCATAAATATTTCATTTTGACCAGATAACGCAGTCCATGAACAGCTGATAACGGTAGCCCAACATAGTCATTTCCAAGCAATCAACGGTTCATTTGGATCACATGACGCAGTCCATTCCATGTAAAATGGGCCACTCCCTTTTGGAGCCACTTCCATGTTGCACAGTGTTTTTCTCGGTCAACGGCTTTGTGAAATCTCTATCCCATTCAAACCATATCATCAGTTTTCACCAACTGATATCGGGACTCATCTAACCAAGCCACGGTTTTCCACTCTTCTATAGTACAACCGGGACAGTCACGAGCCCAGGAGTGGCACTGCAGACTATGTGCTGTTAGCAAAGGTACTCCAGTCGGGCGTCTGCTTCCGCAGCGCATTAACCATAAATTGCGTTGCACTATCCTAAAGGAATCGTTCGTCGTACCTCCCACATTGATTACAGCTGTTATTTCACCAAGTGTTGCTTGTTTATTATCACTGACAAATCAACGCAAACGTTGCTGCTGCCGGCCATTAACGCCTCAAGTTTTGAATTCTCAACAAACTATTGACACTGTGATCAACAGAGTATAGAGTCCCAGGAATGAAACGCCCCATTCGTCTAGTTCCAGTTATCATTACGTTTTGACTTTCCTTCGTGAGCTACAATGCACGAGGCCGCTCCCCGTCAAGGGTTCGAATCCCCCATCGGGCATGGATGTTTGTGGCGTCTTTAGTATAAGGTAGTCCATAAGTAGTTTGTACGTTTAGGGACTGATGACCCCGCAGTTACGTCCTTTAAGCTTAACAAACATTTTTGAAGCATTCGTGCGGCTACACACATCGGAAACTTTTCACATGTACCGCTGGAGTACAAATAACAACTCTAGCAATGTAGCTCCCTCTTAGACCTTGTGAGCGCCATCTTACTCTGCCGCTGTCCCATGACATTTGTCACTTCAGTGTAATCACTTTATAATCTATACCTATAAATGTGAATGTCTGTTCGGTGTACATTTATCACGTCTGAACCACAAGATATAAAGAGCTAAGAATTTGTACAGTTACTAATGTCTAACTGGGGAAGGCTCTAGGCACGGTTTTATGGCGATCGGATAGCTATTTTTCTATATATATATATTAATGTGGATGTCTGTTCGGTGTGCGCTTATCACATCCGAACGACAATACGCAGAGACTTAAATATTTGTACAGTTACTAATTTATACCTAAGGAAGGTTTTAGGCACGGTTTTATAGCGATGTGATAGATATTTAGTAATTGGAAGAATATAACGCAAAATGCGGAACAATAATTACTCACTGAAAATTATATTTACTCTTTGAAAAAGGTTTTATTGGTTGCATTGTTGCTTGACGGTTGATAATGATAAAAGGATGGAGTGTATTCGGATGGAAAGTCATCGGTGTATATAAAATCCTACCTGTGTGTGTGTTAATATTTAGCTCTGCAGCGAAAACTACAGAACGCAAGCGAATTGTCTGTGTGTAATTGTTGTCCGAAGTCTCCCGTTGTAGACCATAGCAGTTCCATGCCGATAGCTATAAGAGGGTGGAAGATATGGTGGTTGAAAATTGTCAAATTATTAAAAAAAATCTGACTGAACGCCAGCGATGACGTTTGCGACTCTATAGCAAGGAGGTTACATACAGCGAAACGTGATGCCACAGACCATATCTTTGGTATAAGCGTGCTACAATGCCTTCAGCTCTTTCTCTGTAATGATAAGCATACGAATAAGGAAATGTAAGAATAAATAAATAAAGCAGTAAAAAAGAAATTTCTTTTAACACATTTGTTTAAAAAGATCGATTTGAAGTTTCGCGCATTATCTATCATTATCAACCAACACGTGAGCGGAGCCGCGGGTTTAAGGTAGTTTATGATAAATGCTGAGTATTTTTGTATTCAACACATTCTTTGGGCAGTTTAACATGGTGTATATAAAGGCTTTGTCTTGTCGGAGCAATAACTTTAAATAGATTAAAAAATTTTAACTTTTTGATTGCCCAAAACAGTCCTCGTTTGCCAATCATATAACATGAAAACACATCTTCTTATTTAAATTCAAGTTTCCGGCAAATTTCAAAAGTAAAATTCAGTAACAGCGACTTATCTTTGCAAGCACTTACACTGTCCGGAAGTTACATATCTCGATTCGCCAAGATGAGATGACGTCTGATGGGGCGTAAAGGCAAGATTTGTATACAATGCGTATTACAATTAGCAGTGAACGAACACGTCTAAAAGTGTACTAGAGAATTACGTCACGTTCTGAATAATGTTTTGATAACGACTCTGGTGAACAACGGTTTCGCTCTTCCCACGTTTATAAGAGAGCTGAAGTTTTGGAACAGTTCTTTTGTCTTTCTCTATTACACTAAAAAATAACATCAAGTATCTTATACTCGATGACTGTCTTAAACCCATCTGTCATTCTGTGTCTTTCCCTATCGCACAGGTTTCTCCGCCGCGGCCTTTTCTTGTATTCAATTATTGAAACATAAAATCATAACACTAAGACAGGCCTACCTTCGCTAAACCAACCCTGCACATCGTGATGGTAATAAAATTATCTATATTTTCAATGTAATTATGTAAGCAAAGTGGTTGTGCGTTAACACCCAAATCAAAATTTGTTAAATAAATTTGACTAAAATTAGCTGTTGAGGGATATAGGGAGGTAAGTGGCAACTGTAGAAGCCCTTTTTGTTTCTGTATGCATTCTACATCATTACGCTTTGTTAGGGTAATCGGGATCTGTACTACCTTGTGCTGCGGCGAAATGACTATGCAACGCCTACGCATGCAGACAGCAGCGGAGGCAAAGCTGTCGTGCGGGTAGTATGCAGGGTTGGCTGTAGGCGAACATGGCTGCATGAAGGTCGCTTCGGTTGGTGCGATAGAAGGATTGAAGGGACGGAGGCGAGTACGAATCCGATACCTTACCAGCATTCGAAGCTGGTGGAGTGTAACAGTGCCTCGGTGGTTTGTTTTCGAGAGCGTCCCATCTGTTTTACGAATGGTTTGACGTGGCCCGCCAGGAAATTCTCTCTTGCGACAACCTCTTGCATTTCATAGTAGCACTTATACCTTACGTCCTCAATTACACCGTTCAAAACAATTACGGGATCTCTTGAGATACATAGGTTATGAAGTACTGTCATTGCAAAAAAAGAAATAAATTGGTTCGACGTCTTTCTGTCTTTTCTACGGAGTTGAGACAACGACATTGCGGGCACCGAGATAGTGGTAACAACAGAAATGGAGGACGCAGTAATAGGTATTTCCGGTGTAGAGAAACAGCTGAGAGAGCTAAATTCTAAAACGTCTGCTGGTCCGGATGGAATACCAGTTCGGTTTTACAAAGAGTTTTCTGCGGCATTGGCCCCCTACTTAGCTTGCATTTATCGCGAATCTTTAATTCAGCGCAAAGTTCCTAGTGATTGGAAAAAAGCGCAGGTGACTCCCGTTTATAAGAAAGGAAAGAGAACTGACCCACACAGGTACAGGCCTATATTGTTGACATCAGTTTCATGTAGAATTTTGGAGCACATTCTCAGTTCGAATACCGTAAATTTCCTTGAAGCGGAAAAGTTTCTTTCTGTGATTCAGCACGGGCTTAGGAAACACCGTTCATGTGAAACTCAGCTTGCCCTTTTCTCACATGACATCTTGCTTGCGAGCGATGGATGAAGGGATTGTGTTTTTCTCGACTTCAAAAAGGCGTTCGACGCGGTGCCACTCTGCAGACTGTTAACGAAGATACGAGCTTATGGAATAGGTTCATAGATTTGTGACTGGCTGGAAGACTTCCTAAGTAACAGAACGCAGTACGTTGTTCTCGACGGCTAGTGTTCATCAGAAACGAGTGTATCGTCAAGCGTGCCCTAGGGGAGTGTGATAGGACCGCTATTATTTTCTATCTATATAAATGATCTGATGGACAAAGTAACTTGTAATTTGCGGCTGTTTGCTGTTGATGCTGTGGTTTATGGGAGGGTATCGTCTTTAACTGGCTGTAATACCATACAGGATGACTAAGACAAAATTTCTAGTTAGTGCGAAGAATGGCAGCTAGCCCTCAATGTAGAAAAATGTAAGGTGATGCGCATGAGTAGGAAAAACAATCCTATAATGTTCGAATACAGCATTAGTAGTGAGCTTCTTGATGTTGTCGCGTTGTTCAAATATTTAGGCGTAACATTGCAG
The DNA here is from genome assembly GCA_026315105.1 of Locusta migratoria. Classification (NCBI taxonomy): domain Eukaryota; kingdom Metazoa; phylum Arthropoda; class Insecta; order Orthoptera; family Acrididae; genus Locusta; species Locusta migratoria. The sequence continues at coordinate 270,102,883 of CM048744.1, read as the reverse complement.
AGCGATATGAAATGGAACGAACATGTAAGGACAGTTGTGAGTAAGGCGGACAGCCGACTTCGGTTTATTGGGAGAATTTTGGAAAGATGTACTTCGCCTGTAAAGGAGACCGCGTATAAAACGCTTGTACGACCACGTCTTGAGTATTGCTCAAGTGTTTGGGACCCGCAGCAGATCAGTTTAAAGGAAGACGTAGAAGCAGTTCAGAGGCGAGCAGCTAGGTTTGTTACTGGTAGGTTCGACCAATGCGCGAGTGTCACGGAAATGCTCCGTCAACTCCATTGGGGATCGCTGGAGGAAAGACGACGTTCTTTTCATGAATTTTTGTTGAGGAAATTTAGAGGACCGGAATTTGAAGCTGAGTGTAGTACGATCTTGCTGCCGCCTACTTACATTTCGCGTAAAGATCACAAAGACAAGAGAAATTAGGGCTCGTACGGAGGCATATAGGCATTCTTTTTTCCTCGATCTATTTGGGAGTGGAATAGGAAAGGAAATGCGGAGTAGTGCTACAGTGTACGCTCCGCCACGATGTGGAGGCGGTTGGTGTTGACTTCTGTTTACTATACCAAACGAATTACACAAACAGTTGTAGTGATCAGGTAGTGCAATGCAACAACAACAACGCGACGCCGCGTGGGAGTAGCCGAGCGGTCTGGAGCGCCATGTTACGATTTGTATCGCCTCTCGCGTCGGAGGTTAGGGTAGTTTAACTTAGTTTAAGTAATGATAAATCTGAAGCATAGAATAAAAATGTGTAATGCGGCCGGGAATCGAACCCGGATTTCCATGCTTACTAGGCAGACGTCTTACCGTTAGCCCACCACACCACTAACGATTAAGGCGCTTCGGAATAGTCTAAGTACGATTTCCTTCCACGTCACAAACTTTAATTCAGCTTCTGCGTTCCAAAGATAATTGCCACTACTGCCAAGGCTCTCCATGCAGCGGAATAGCACCTTGGCAATGGACATATTGGAACAATGATGTTAAGGTGATATAAATATCAATTTAATACAAATAAACAATCTCTGAGACGGATTTTCGTCTCGAATATGTCAAAGACAATAGTGATAAATTTGAAGCATAGAATTAAAATTTGTGATGCGGCCGGGAATGGAATCCAGATCTCCATGCTTACTCTGCCTAGTAAGCATGGATGTCTGGGTTTCATTCCCGGCCGCATCACAAATTTTAATTCTATGCTTCAAATTTATCATTATTGTCTTTGACATATTCGAGACGAAAATCCGTCTCAGGGATTGTTTATTTGTATTAGTTTTAGTAGTTTGTAAGTCTAGGGACTGATGACGAACGTAGTTTGGTCCGATAGAATTACAAACATTTGAACATCAAAAGGACAGAAACAATAGGTGCCTGAGGCTATTGGAGTGTCCCAAAGTGTAATTTCCAGTATTTGAGACAACATGGACCATCAAATTGAAATGTTCAAATGTTTGTTAAGGTTATGGGACTTAACTATGGGGCCATCAGTCCCTAAATTTACAAACTACTTATGAACTACTTACGAACTAGGACGGCACAAATATCCATGCCCGAGGGGGGATTCGAACCCCCGACCGTAGTGGCGGTGCAGACCGTGACTGGAGCGCCTCAGTCTCTTCGGCCACTGCGGCTGGCCATGGACCATCAAAAGAAGGCAAGGCCCAGGTCGTTGTCGGGTAATATCAGCAACTACTAGATACAGTTTTTGAGCTCGGGAGATGCGGGTGCGCGAGAGAGGGGACTGTGACGCATGTCACCGTCGAGTACGGTCGCCTCCGCTCTTGGGCGGATCGTATCGTTGCCGAATGAAGCACTGCAGTTGCGGTTTGCGCGGTCTTGTGTTTTTCGCAGAGTTGGTTCGCTGGGTGCGACCCCAGTCCGACTTAGAATTTGGTGGGTTCGTCGTCTGCAGCCGCATTCGGTATTGAGCCGTCTGGGCTCCCTGCTTTGTATTACGCGGGTCATCGTTGCGTTTTGTTTCCTATGGTTCGGCCTCGCTTATTAACTTGATCGGGAGAGAGCGCTCGGTGTGCGGCGAAATCACAGAATAAGGAGTATACAGAAAGGAAACTCCCGCTGCAGTCTGTCGTCCAAAATTTAGTGCGCATGCGCGGAATCGGCCATCTTGAAAAGCAGTAAAAGTGTGATCACTCCCAACTCTGTGGCGTGGTAATGCGCCGTCTTTGTTTGTTAATTGTGTATTTTAACTGCCTGAATCGCATAAAAGTAAACAAGTATTTGGTTCAGTGCAGTGCAGTGAAAAGAAATAACTGTGTCAGTAGTTGCAGCTGTTCCGTTTTTATTACGAGCAGCAATAAAAGAAAAGGCGGCCGATGGTGTTCAGCACCTAATTGCCGCAATAATTCGAATACAAATAAGGATATAAGGTTCTTCACCTTCGCAAAAGATGCTGAGCAGTAAGTGAACGTCGCTATATGTGTAGTGAAAGTTAAATGTTATCAGTTTCGAATGAGAGTAATGTGTGCGTAATTATTAAAAGTAACCTTGCTTCTTCTCTTGTCGATAACTCTCGCTGTTGCTGCAGCAGTTCAACAGCATCGAAATGTTGAAGTACTTTTTTATTTTGTAAGTTTAACGTTGCAGGGAATAATTTAAAATGAATGACAAAGAATAGTGCGTAAGTAGGCAGGTAAAATTTTACTTGCGGCATTGGAGGTGTAGTGTGCTAATGTTGGCAACGAATGCTCTTCTGATACTCAAACAAGTAGATTAAGGGGAATTAATGTTTTATGCTGTTTCCGCTCTGTGGTTGACAGATTCCTCTATATGCCTTTCTCCGATCATTAAATTAATGATACTCCTAAAGCAAATACAACTTTTATATATGCCCAGACGTCATTAGTTCTGTGTAATCACGTTGTACTGCTAAGTCTGACTCAATATTTTGTGCGATTTTATTCGTGTCAAATAAAACCTGGCAGTTGTAAAGTCACTTTCTTGTTTATAACTAATTTCCCAAACATAACTCCTCGTTATTTGGAATTTTCCTAGAGATAAGCACCAAATAAAACGATCATCTATTCCACCGTACATTTTCGTAGTTGTATTAAAGTTTAAACCTATTTTTTTTTTTTCGCTGGATTACAATTAGGTGCAAGAAGAGAGCGCAAAACAGATAAGAGCATAATGAAAAGCCGTTTCCTTTCGTAAAAGTCGGCGAGATTAGATGCAGTTCGTAAAAAGTCCATTTCCAGCCAAAGTACTAAGTGGCTGAAATCTCCGCGCGCGGGCCGCGGCGGCAGTGGCCGTTGGGCACGTGTGGAGAGGAGGCGAGCCGGCCTGGCGAAGCGCCCCGGAGTTGTTGTCGCAGAGGAGTCACACTCTTGACCACTGGAGGGTGGCTGCCTGTCGGGCGGTGCAGCTGGAGGGGGACTTGAGCGGAAGACGCCGGTGGTTACGACGCCGAAGGCGAGTGTCGTGCACGGGGTTTCGTGTGTACTGAGTTCACGCCCCTTTCCCTCCTATTGCTGCCTTACAGCGTCACGTACGAGTAGAGGGTTTTCAGTGGGTCAGAATAATACCGGGGCAGATTCGTCAACGGCTCAGGGTGTGTTTAATGGTAGTCACCCTAATATAATTATTTATCCAGAGGTAAGCACCACAGAGTGCGTGTTGAACATGTTGTAATTGACTTAAGTGTAAAATTTTCTAATACTGGTCCCTGTTAGTAAGGACTTGAGAGGCCACGTAGTTAAATGTTGAGGGCCTGTTCGTCCATCTCTCGTTAATCATGTCGTTTAGTAAACGAGTAGATGCCTTTAATGTCTCGTTAAATGTGCTCGTTAAGTGCACTGCGTTTGTCATTGCCACATAAACCTCTCGTTTGCTAACCTGGAGAAAACGAGAAGGTACGATATATTTCAACTATGTTGGCAATAGAAACAAATGAAAGTGCAGTCTGAATAAACAGATCTGTTCCCCATATTTGACTATCAGGGGAGAGGTTAGCAGACAGTTGTTATTTGGTGCTATGGCAAACAAACGTGGAAGAAGCTCAAATTTTACAAGAAATTAATGCGAGAGTCTTGTGTCCTTAATAGAGAAATATGACACATTGGAGGGAAAAAAACTAACGCTACGACTTGGAACGAAAAGCGAAATCGCGGCAAATGAATTCAATGCTGTCCATGGAACATGTAGGACAGCAAAAGTGCTTAGAGCCTAGTATGATAATATACTGCCAAGTGCATAGTACGTTAGTGCAGGTTAAATTGTACAACGCTTCTCGCCGGGCTGCAGTGGTTATGTTGGCACCAATGGTAATGATGGCAACTCATATGACCAATAAATGTTTCTTCGTGACAGCTGCAATTAAAACGAAAATTATTTTTTTCTGAACGGACAAGGGTACAAACAAGAACCTGTCGACCATAGAGCAGGTACAGTATTAAATTTTCTGCGATTGAAACGAGCAGCAACAACATTTACTCTGTAGCTCGGGAAAAATATTAACGCAATTCTACACTTCATTGTTCATCTGTTGCCAACATAAGCACTGGAGCCCGGCGGGAAGCGTCGTAAAATTCTATCTTAGTGCAAGCAATAAATTGGACGTAGGCGAAAGTGCACTGCTCCTGTTGATCGGAAGAAGAAATCACATTTTAGGCCTTACACTAGGTGCAACAAGCATAAGTAAATACTGAATTAATAAGTTTGCACAAATAGATAATGTATTCTTATTTTTATTACAACAGATAACTTACAAAATTCATAACTATATGTTGGTCTCTTCAGATGGTTTTTCATGCAGCATTTCCGAAGTGTCTTTTCGAAGACGAAATTGCGTAAGAAATTTTGCATCATCCCAGCATTCAAAATCATTTGGACGAACATAAATACGTCTAGGACGCCTTATAGGGGCAATGTCCTCTAGACCATCCAAAATATTGACATCGTAGTAATTGTCAACGAAATCTTATTCCAGCCATTTTCATCATACCGATTCTCACTTAACTAGTCGTTACCCGTATTGTATTAGGTTATGTTGCGTATCTGCAATGTATCAAACTCATCTAACCGCTACGGACATGGATAGGGCGAGAAATATGACGATACAATTTACCAATAAAGCTGCTTTCCACACTAGTTTTTCATACCTGTACTGCTTCTGTTATTTTGTTCGATACTTCGGTTTTTTCACGTGAATATATTGATGTATTTTAGCGCTTTGGAATCCTGCCAATTTGATACAGATTCTCACTTAACTGGCCGTTAGCCGTGTAACGAGCAGAATTTTACTCGTTAACTTAACGGCCAGTTTGAGGTCCTTTAACCTCAGGTTAACGAAACATTGACAAACGCAATTCCCCACTAACGGTAAGTTAAAATCTTAACTGGAACTTAACGAGATATTGACAAACCAGCCCTGGATGTAATTATTTATCCAGAGGTTAGCACCACAGAGTGCGTGTTGGACTTGTTGTTGTGTGTAAAATTTTCTGATACTGGCCCCTGTTAGCAAGGACTTGAAAGGCCACGTAGTTAAATGTTGAACGTAATTATTTATCCAGAGGTTATCACCACAGAGTGTGTATCAAATTTGTTGTTGTAATTGATTTGAGTGTCAAATTTTCTGATACTGGCCCCTGTTAGCAAGGACTTGAAAGGCCACGTAGTTAATTTTTTTTTTTTTTTTTTTTTTTTTATTATTGAGATTGTCCTCATTACAGAGGTTTACCTCCAACATACTAATACGCCCAGAAATGAATACACATAGTACGTAAGGTTTTACACTAATTATTCACTATATTTCTCCACGTGTGTCTATCTTGTGTGTCCTCTTCTTCTGCGCCCAGTCTATTCATTGAGAGCTGTACATTTTTGATCCAGGTGGTCACCGGTCGTCCTCTTCTTCTTCTCCCCACAGGTTGCCACTCCAGTACCATCTTCGGTATTCTGCTGTCCTCCATTCTTCTTACATGCCCGTACCACCGTAATTTCTTCCTGTCCATCACCTCATCTATTCTTTCTATTATTCCCATCCTCTTTATTATTTCGGTGTTTCTTCTTTTTTCTTTCCTGGAAATTCTGGCCGATCTTCTCCAGAAATCCATCTCTACGGCTTGTAGTTTCTTACTGTGCTTCTGGTTTATGGTCCAGGTTTCCGCTCCGTACAGAATTGCACTCTCAAATATAGATTTATGTATGATTTTTTTTTGTTCTGTTCATCACGTTTCTGCTCCATAGGACTGAGTTGAGCATTCCAATTACCTTTCTTCCACTGCTAATTCTTTTATTAATCTCTGAGTCGGATTTTCCCTCAGTTTCTAAAATGGACCCCAAATAACAGAAAGTGTTAACTTTTTTTATTTTCTTTCCCTCTATGCGTAGTTCATGTGGATCATTCATCAAGTATTCTGTTTTTTGATAATTAATCTTCAGACCCCAATTTTTGTATGCTATTGCTAGTTGATTACACATGTAGTTTGCATCGTCCCCGTCTTGTGCTATGACGACTTGATCGTCAGCAAATAATAAATGATGTAGATAAACTCCATCTCTGATTTCTAGTCCCATACTATTACATTTTTGTGACCATTTTCTCAGACAAATATCTATATAGATTTTGAATAATGTTGGTGACATGGGACAGCCTTGCAACAGACCTTTGCTTGTTCTAAATTTCTGTGAAAGTGTATTACCAATTTTCACTTGGCAAATATTATCTTTATACATCTGTTCTATTATTTTAATTAAAGAAGTATTTATGTTTGCCATATGTAGTGCTCTCCAGAGTAGTTTCCTTGGAACAGTATCATACGCTTTTTCTAGATCTATAAAAATAAGTCCAACATTTTTCGATTTTTCTCTATGTTTCTCCAAAATCTGTCGTAATGTGAAAATATGGTCTACATATGATCTACCAGCTGTGAAACCGCATTGTTCTTGTTGGGTTCTAAACTTTTTTTCCAGTTTATTTTTAATTATTTTCCCAAAAATCTTCATTAGTGTGTTTGTAACACAAATTCCTCGATAGTTCGACCAAATTTTGCGATCCCCTTTCTTAAATATGGTACTAATATAACCCAGTTTCATCTCCTTAGGTACAGAATCTCCATGTATCATTTTATTGAATAACTGCAAAATCAGTTTTACAATTTTGTCACCACCGTACTTCAGAAACTCCACACTGATATTCCCTGGTCCAGGTGATTTACCATTCTTCCCTGTCCTTAATACCTGAAGTACTTCACTTTCTGAAATTAGGATCTCATCATCATGATGTTCATTTTCTTCCACTGTTCCTTCCTCTAGATATTCGTCTCTGTCCTCATTCAATAATTTTTTGAAATATTCTTCCCACTCCTTTTGTGTTACCAGTTGAAGATTGGATTTGCCTTTTGTATCTTGTCGAAGCGCTTTTAATACTGACCATGCTTCTTTCGCTCTCCCAAAACCCAGTTTACTATTAACGTTGGCACATGTTCTTTCCCATGCTTCATTCTTTGCTAACCTTATTTTCTTTTCAACTTCATTCTTTTTTTCCTTGTATTTAGATCTTGTTCCTTCAGATTTATCATTCAACCACTGAACGAATGCATTTCGTTTTTCTTTAACTGATGTTTCTAACGTAGTTAAATGTTGAACGTAATTATTTATCCAGAGGTTATCACCACAGAGTGTGTATTAAATTTGTTGTTGTACTTGATTTGAGTGTCAAATTTTCTGATACTGGCTCCTGTTAGCAAGGATTTGAAAGGCCACGTTGTTAAATGTTTTGTGTAACTATTTGTCCAGAGGTTAACCCCACAGAGTGCATATGTAAGTGTTGGTTGTATCGTTTCTGTAACGTAGATATATATGTGATACGGCAAGACGGTTACTTGGCCTTTACCCTTCCACTCCCTTACCTTACCAATCCCTAATTTCCCGATATCAGGTATTTTGTTGTAAACTGAAGTTGGATTAAATATCGCTGAACCTCTGCTTGGCGAAGTGATTGTACTTTCACAGCTAGAATCCACAGTTGCTGCTGCAGTCTTCTGACATCGACGCCGCCGCTGCACGATCGTCACCTCAGTGTTTGGTATAGTATCTGCTTGCGCTGCTCCAGTCCTGGTTATGATTCAGCTATTCTCTTCTGATGGAATCATTTACTGTATGTAACTTCCTTCTTTTCTCTGAGTGGGATGAGCTAATGAGAAGGTTATCAATATTTGACTTTCAATGATAGGCTCCTAAATGACATAGCCAGTCATTTCAATTAATTTTCATTTTGTACACGTTATATTTTATTTTAATATGTATTTGAACTTTCAGTTTATTAAACTTTTGTGTTCACAGTGTGAGATTACCGCCTAATCGAAATACCGGTAATCAATAGCATTTGATAATTAAACAGTATGAAGTTCACTGCAAACATTGACCATGCCAATGCACTAAATGTTACAAAATTTTAATATTATTAATTATGGTAGCAATGTATGTACACAGTTGGGTGACAACATTTATAGTTAGGCCATAGGTAAAAATGCTCCATGTTGAGATTTGCTGAGTGCTTGTAGCTGACGGGAGGCCAGCGAGCAGGCCGACGTTGGTGGCTTGTTCCAACTTAGGATTTTCCAGTTCGTTTCCGGTGAGGGGAGAGAGGGACAATGGCAAGTGCCAGGCAAAGTGCAATGCACAAATATTGTAATACTACTGGCATTTGAAGTAATACGATGCAGTTAGGAACCTTTAAGGCCCTCATTACAAAATAGCCTGTTGATAAATAAACAATACATTAGCTGATATAGTCACATCTAACGTAATATGTTTAATTGACAGTGAAAAGTAATAAATTACCAACGAAGACAAGACAGTTACACAACTAGCATGGCAATGTTTGTTTATAAAAATAGTATATTAACTATTTCTCATTTTATTTTGAATTAATCTTTTGTATTTTATCTTGAAGTATTCAGTTAAATCACTTATCTGTGGTATAAGAAATTGCACGATTATGATAAACAGTACAAAGGATGTTTATACTAATATAAAAACGTAAGAAAATATTTGTTTAATGTGTAGTGTAATTATTTTGATTTTAAGTAAAGTTTTAGAAATGTATTGGCTGAGTGCTGTACGTTGGCAAATCGGTTAGAACAGCTCACATGCGGAAGTTGATGACGTAGGGGAAAAAACCCCGGCATTTGAGCTTTTGGCGCGCGCACGCACGAGGGCAGGAAGTGAGACGCGAGCATGTGGTGTAGCTGGCCGGGCGGCGTCGCTCTACAGCAGTCGGCATGTGGATCTCGAGGTGGTGACTTTAGATTTGTCTGTGGCAATCGCCACGTGTGGTTGCTCGTCGTAGACTGCACCAAGTTAAATCGAGTGTTACTGTGTGTTTGTGAATATTTAGCCGGTGGAACAAGGTGTGCATTGCACTGAATTAAAGTGATTGTGATTTGTTAATGTAACACGTGTCGTCGCATAGGCATGAACATAAACGGTGTTTGAGACAGCCACGTGGTGTGAAAACAATTCGCGACAAATATTCATTTTGTCTGGGGGCTCACGAGCTATAACTTTATTTGGTAAATGTGTCGACGTACAGACGTATCAGCCACAGGGTTCAAATATTGTGAAATAAATAACATAAAGTGAACTTTCACGTGTTTTCAAAAATAGTAGTTAGTACACCCTTTTCTCTCATGAACTTGATTTTATTATGAATTTGTTTTGTTGATCTTATGCAGGGAAGGAAAGCTGCGAACGTGTGGTATCATCCCCTAGAAAACGAGTCAAACAGTCGCAATAACAGTTCCAGTGTTTTTGCATGTTTAGGAATTTGGTTCGCAGCTGGTGGTTGTTTTAGAAATTAATCTTTCCCTATTTTAAACTCTCACCCCGACCATCACCCTCGCATTTGGGGGCTCGTTACGGGATAAGTTCACGTTGGACTTGCTCGGATGGAGAGATTAGGGTGTGTATAGGACAGTGAACAGTTACGAACAGTTGCAAACAAGTGCACGGACGCGACGGACAATTTCAAGAGTGTGTGGCGGCTGGCAGCAGCGAGCGGGATAAATTCACACTGGTCTTGCTCGGACAGAGAGGTAGGGTGTGCTTAGGACAGTGATAGTGGACAAAACAGTTAGCATAACGGACGATACGTAAACGCGTCGCGCGGTTAACGACGGTTGGTGACTGGTAGAGTTCGGGCGCGGGCATCCGTAACAGGCGATCGACGGCGCATCGGCCCGGCAGCAGTGAGCGGCGGCGCGCGGGATCCACGCACTCAAATTTCATCTCCTGCAACGGACGGCAGTAATCGTGGGGACTTCGCAAGTCGTCAACGAAGGGTCGGGGCCCAGCAGCTTCGATTCTACAAAGGATAAAGGATGCAGTGAGGACATATTCCAGCTACAGCTTCTACAACAGACGGCAGCGAGCGTTGGGGACGTCGCAGCTCGTTGCAGCAACTTCTGGCTTAAAAGATAAGTAAATCAGCTGGCGCTATAAATTCTTGTGTGTTAATCAAGCTTTCTTGTGATACCGATAATGGATAGGTTTTTTAAAATGTCGCCAAGTGACGTAATTTCAGAGAGTAGCATACCACAAAGTCCAGAGAGGGTAAATACTGGGGGAATGTTGTTGACACCGGAGATTTTCGCAGCCATGTTAGCGAGTATTAGCTCAAATTTAGAATCAAAAATAGGATCAATAATAGAAAATTCATACTCAAGTTTAGCATAAAAGTTAGAATCAAAAATAGAAAATTCAAACTCAAATTTAGAATCAAAAATAGAAAATTCAAACTTACATTTAGAATCAAATTTAGGATCAGAAGTAGAAACTGTAAAATCAGAAATAGAAACTGTAAAATTAGAAATAGAAACTGTAAAATCAGAATTGAAAGCAGACTTTAAGACAGACATTGGGGCACTACAAAATTCAATGTTTGCATTAAAAGCAGAAATAATCACAGACATTGACAAAAAGATAGGAAGTCTAACAGAACGGTTTGAAAATAGGGAAAAGGAGATACATGCCAGAATTGGTGCTATTGAGACTGAGGTAGGAAGCAAGTTAGATGATGTGAAACAAATATGTGATCACAGGAATGAGGGCACTATGCAGGCATTGGCTGAGGTTGACAAGAGGATGGTGGCAGGTACTGAGGAAACAAAAACTTTGTTGTCAGGAAAATTAGAGAATACAGAATGTAATTTTAGGAAAAAGATAGAACAAGTAGTGACAGTAAACAATACTGAGATTGAGAAGGTGAACACTAGAATAAATAGTCTAGAATTGTGTACTGCATCAGGAAACACTAATTGGTCCATGGTGCAGACACCTAATGGCAGAAAGTTTTCAGGAGTGGGTAATTATCATCCAGTAGATTTTTTGGCTGCATGCAAGGACCAATTTGTGCCTGGTATGTCAGACCAGTGTAAAATGAAGTTATCAAAGAGAATGCTTGACTGTTCTGCTCAAACTTGGGCAAATCCGTGTGCTGATAAATTTGTAACTATTGAGGCATTTGAAAAGTTGTTTTTAAATAAGTATTGGGGGAAGGCCAAGCAAGCTAAGATACAAAATGAATTCTTGAACGAACCAAACTATATGAAAGGGAACCCAGAATTTGAAGTAATCATTGAGGAGGAGCTGTTTATTCAAGATTTATTAGTCATAAAGGGACTTTGTTTAAATCGAATGTTAGGAAGTGATTTCCCATGCAAATATGAAGCTCAGTTGAAGTATAAAGATAAAGTGTTAAAATTAAGTCTGGAGGGATGCATGAAGAGGGTGAAATTCAAAAATGTTGTAAGTGATAAAGATTTAGTGGCATGTTTACACAAGTAACTGCCATAAACCAGTGTAAATCATGAAGTATGAGATTCAATGCATTGTAGATAGTAGGTTAAGAATTTGTGTATATTTATTCTGTGGTCTGTGTTAGTATCTACTTGTGTGTTTAGATTTAAGCATTGGGGTCAAGTTTACAAGTGTTCTTTGTAAATGTTTTCTTTTAGTGTTTGTGTTAAAACATGTGCTTGTATCAGATTTGCAGTTCAACAGTGATACATGAGGTAAATATGTATGTATGTATGCCAACACCAAAGGATAGAGGAAGTGGGAGTGTACTGTTTATGTGTGTGTATATGTGAGCAGGGCTGGATATGCGATGTGAATTGTGGGGTGACTCGGAGAATGAGAAAGTGGTGGACATTGATGCAGGCAGTGGGGTCTGTGGCTTAGATAAATTGTGATGAAAATGTCAGCTGACAGTGTTGCATATGTGGGTGTAACTGACCATATGGGTCAGAAGTGAGGAATGAATGTTTGTTGTGGCTGTTTTGGCTAAAGGTGGGTTGGATTGAGAAATGTTTCAATGAGAGAAAGTGTTTGCTCTTTAATGTCTGTCTTTTTGAGTGTTTGGTAGGTAATGTGTCTAATAGGGAATGCTCTGTATTGTTATATTAAACTTATTCTGAAAACACATTTTGGTTTCTTTAATGGTGCTCAACTGTTGACTGAACAATTTCTGCAACAACAGTTGACGAGAACTATTTTTCTGTCTAGCCTGAGTATCAATAGGGTTTGGTGATACTTTATTTAAAAAATGTAGATGTTCTGTGAGAAACTAATTTTGAAATTAGACTTTAAACTTGGATATTTTATTGTGGGGAGTACTTGTGGAAAGCACATGAGGCTGATGACAGGGATCCAAATTTAATCTCACACCAGCAAAAATAATTTTTTTGGTGCGAGGGGGTAGGATTTGCATTTATGTTTGTAAATGTCATTATGATGGAAGAGAAAATTCTCTATGATAACATTCTTTTGGTAGTATTATTTGAGCCTTAAGATATATTTGACATAGGCAGGTTGTTTTTTTTTATTTGATGGAGTAATACTCCAAGTAGGCCACATATTATCTTGTCTGTTTCATCTGAAGCTATGGCGGATGAGAGTGCAGGCATGGTGGTTTGCGTTAATCTGATAATGACTAACACCAGCCACTTTCAGTTCTTAATTCTGTTGATTTACATGTTACTGTACATGTCTCAATGTTTAGTTTCAATTGCACCAAGCCTGGATGGCAGGGGGGTGGGGTACAAATCCAACCGAATCCTGGTGTCCAGACAAACTTTTGTCTATGTTGACTCATGAGTGCCTTCTGCTCTTCCTGTTCCATGTTGGGTGCATATGACTTGTGTGAACAAGAACGCTTGATCCAGTGCCATGAATCTAAGCTGCAACAGCATGTTGGTTGAAATGACGGAGACATAGGACCGTACACCATGGACCAGAGTTGCTGCAACGATGACTCTGGTGTTTTCAGTGTCAAAGTGGTGAGAGATTTCCTTTAAACAAGTGGAGTGTACACCGTCAAAAGTTTTATAGTGATAATTCTAGTTTTTCCATGTAGAACAAGGTCCTCTAAAGACTAAAGGTTAATACTATTATAAATTTGGTGCCAATTATGTATATAAACAACAGGCACACTTAAAATTCATGGATGTAATTAGTTATAAGGATTCTTTTCTTAAAAATATGCACACACTACAAGTGATCTTAATGGTACAAATATTGGGAAATTTTCTCACTGCCCTGTTTATTTTTCATTTATCTATTTATTTATTTTTTTGCATTAGTTGAGGTCATAATTGGCATGGTGTTTGAGCCAATCCGATTCAATAATTTTGTAATTTAAAATTTTGCTCATTTGAATGAATTAATTTTGGTGCTACTTGCGCCATCCTGCACATGGTTTGGATGCCGCAAGTGGGGGTATTGTGAGATTACCGCCTAATAGAAATACCGGTAATCAATAGCATTTGATAATTAAACAGTATGAAGTTCACTGCAAACATTGACCATGCCAATGCACTAAATGTTACAAAATTTTAATCTTATTAATTATGGTAGCAATGTATGTACACAGTTGGGTGACAACATTTATAGTTAGGCCATAGGTAAAAATGCTCCATGTTGAGATTTGCTGAGTGCTTGTAGCTGACGGGAGGCCAGCGAGCAGGCCGACGTTGGTGGCTTGTTCCAACTTAGGATTTTCCAGTTCGTTTCCGGTGAGGGGAGAGAGGGACAATGGCGAGTGCAAGGCACAGTGCAATGCACAAATATTGTAATACTACTGGCATTTGAAGTAATACGATGCAGTTAGGAACATTTGAAGTAATACGATGCAGTTAGGAACCTTTAAGGCCCTCATTACAAAATAGCCTGTTGATAAATAAACAATACATTAGCTGATATAGTCACATCTAACGTAATATGTTTAATTGACAGTGAAAAGTAATAAATTACCAACGAAGACAAGACAGTTACACAACTAGCATGGCAATGTTTGTTTATAAAAATAGTATATTAACTATTTCTCATTTTATTTTGAATTAATCTTTTGTATTTTATCTTGAAGTATTCAGTTAAATCACTTATCTGTGGTATAAGAAATTGCACGATTATGATAAACAGTACAAAGGATGTTTATACTAATATAAAAACGTAAGAAAATATTTGTTTAATGTGTAGTGTAATTATTTTGATTTTAAGTAAAGTTTTAGAAATGTATTGGCTGAGTGCTGTACGTTGGCAAATCGGTTAGAACAGCTCACATGCGGAAGTTGATGACGTAGGGGAAAAAACCCCGGCAGTTGAGCTTTTGGCGCGTGCACGCGCGAGTGCAGGAAGTGAGACGCGAGCATGTGGTGTAGCTGGCCGGGCGGCGTCGCTCTACAGCAGTCAGCATGTGGATCTCGAGGTGGTGACTTTAGATTTGTCTGTGGCAATCGCCACGTGTGGTTGCTCGTCGTAGACTGCACCAAGTTAAATCGAGTGTTACTGTGTGTTTGTGAATATTTAGCCGGTGGAACAAGGTGTGCATTGCACTGAATTAAAGTGATTGTGATTTGTTAATGTAACACGTGTCGTCGCATAGGCATGAACATAAACGGTGTTTGAGACAGCCACGTGGTGTGAAAACAATTCGCGACAAATATTCATTTTGTCTGGGGGCTCACGAGCTATAACTTTATTTGGTAAATGTGTCGACGTACAGACGTATCAGCCACAGGGTTCAAATATTGTGAAATAAATAGCATAATGTGAACTTTCACGTGTTTTCAAAAATAGTAGTTAGTACACCCTTTTCTCTCATGAACTTGATTTTATTATGAATTTGTTTTGTTGATCTTATGCAGGGAAGGAAAGCTGCGAACGTGTGGTATCATCCCCTAGAAAACGAGTCAAACAGTCGCAATAACAGTTCCAGTGTTTTTGCATGTTTAGGAATTTGGTTCGCAGCTGGTGGTTGTTTTAGAAATTAATCTTTCCCTATTTTAAACTCTCACCCCGACCTTCACCCTCGCAACAGTGTGGCACCTGGTCACATACTATTGTATTTGGTTGGGTTATACATTTTTTCTCTCAACATATGTCATTTTTACCAATTGTGCATAATCTTATTTCTCTATCCCCAGTCACTATTTTGGAGGGGAAAACAGTTTGTTTCTATTGGTAATATTAAGGATGATCACATTATCATTCCATAAACAGATTTATGATATAATTTTATTATTATTATTCAAAGTGAGAAATAGGAAAGTACTTGAGTAAATTAAATGCTTGGCCTTGCTCTGGTACACCACCGTTCAGTCATGTCAGGAATATATTTTCTATGTTTTGCGACCTAAATTATATGTATATACATAGTTTATTCTATCTGGCATCATTTGCATATTTAATTAATCAGATGTATAGCAATCAGATCAAGTGTACTTTGTCAATAAAATCCACATTCTCTCTCTCTCTCTCTCTCTCTCTCTCTCTCTCTCTCTCTCTCTCTCTCTCTCTCTCTCTCTCTCTCACACACACATACTAGTCAAGGACTCTATTGTTAGCCAATAAACAGATTGTAAAAATCACTAGAAAATGTACTTTTTATGTAAACACACAATTTTTCAAATGGATCAATGGTTGTTTCTATCATGCACTGGAATTATTGACACCAGCTGTGTACAAAGAATTTTGAATGACATTTTTATCACGTTTAGTTTGGCAGCTATAACCATTCAAGGTTTTGGGGGTGGAGGTTACGACAGCGAAGCAGACTATCTAGTGGTCATGAGACAGTGGGCCGTGCTCCAGGGGGTAGCCACTCGGCCAGTCAGCTACGCTATCGCAGTATCCGCTACCGAAACTTTGAACCGTTGTAGCTGCCAAACTAAACGTGATAATAATGTCATTCAGAATTCTTTGTTTTGTGTCTCGGCCTCGTCGCCACTTTTGTGTCTAGTTTCCGCCGGTTGTCGTAGGTGTCGGTGACCGACTAGAAAGAGACCGACGCAGGAATAAAGGACGCACACGTGTGCAGGTACGGAGGTGACCAGCCAGTGGGACAGCAGAAACTAGAAACATTACAGTAAATTAGAACGAGATATATATTTCATAGAGACTTAGTAATACTTAACTTTTACATTGTTCTTGACTGCAGAATGATGATACATAGATTAGATAGAGGACTGCCTACTGATGATTCCTAATGCCTATCCGATAGCAAAGTCTTAACTCGTGCCTATCTGATTTCCAAGTGGTCGATGCCGCAGTCGTGGCCACGAGCGGAGTTGCAGCAGAGGGCGCTCGTGGCTGACGTCGTAAGAACGCCGCGCCGTGCGTGCATTGCGGCGAGCGGCGAAAGTACGTGGCGCGCACTTTAGACTTGTCCGACACCACACTTTGTACACAACTGGTGTCAAAAATTCCAGTGTACGATAGAAGAACCATTGTTCCATTTGAAAAATTGTATGTTTGCATAAAAAATACACTTTCTACGTAATGTTACAATCTGTTTGTTGGCTAAAAATACGAGTCTGTGACTACCAATCCATTCTGTGAAAATCGCGCGTCAATCGCACTTTCAGTTTCTGCAATATTTACGGTGCAAGTGTTAGGTGGCCAATTCCAGCAGGGCAAGGTGCGACCCCACACGTTGATAATTGCAACGGAGTGGTTTCAGGATCACTCTTCTGAATTTAAACGCATCTGCTGGCCGCCAAATTCCCCACACATGAACCTTATTGAGCACATCTGGGATGCCTTGCAACGTGCTGTTCAGAAGAGATGTCCATCCCCTAGTACTCTTACGAATTTAAGGACAGCGCTGCAGGGTGCATGGTGTCAGTTCCTTCCAGCAGACGTTAGTCGAGTCCATTCCACGTCGTGCTGCGGCTCACTAGGGCCCTATACGATATCAGCCCGTTGTACTGATTTCTTTGGCTCTTCATTGTTTTTCGTCGGTCTCTGAGATATATTTTAATGAACATTTTTACTAGTGATCTTATACCAACTTCATGTGTAACTGTTATCCTCCGGCCCCGAGCTTAGAACTACAGCTTACCTACACATTGATTTTTTTTTTTTTTTTTTTTTTTTTTTTTTTTTTTTTGTAAATGATTTAACATTTACATTTGGTAAACAAATTTTCATCAGTTTGTACTTGATAAAGAATCTAACAACTGATATGGTAGTGGAATCGGATCGTATTTTATTTTCGTGCTGTAGATAAATTTTGTAGGGGGCATCTCGTAATTTGGCAAGATACGAAATATCATCTATGGCTGGCATGCTCAGACAGCTGAACTTCAACATTCGCAATTTGTTTTGAAACAGAAGAATGGAGATTATGCACTCCCTTGTCTTGCCTAGTTAACGCGTACATAATGTACTGTTATATCAATAATAACTTCTTTTATTTAAGCTGATACTTAGCACTCTTATTTTCACAACCCTTGTTCATTAATACTTACTTCAAAATAATGTTTTTCCAACCCGTGAACAGGGGGATAGATAAAACTTCTTGGTTAGACGACGCAGTTGCGCGTCCGCCATTACGGCACTTTCTAAAACGTAAATGTCTGAACCACAATCTTCAGGTCCCGATTTCGATTTAACCTTCAGTGTACTCGGTCAAACACTTAGTGAGAAACACCGTAAATTACTCATTCTCAGACTACTGTGTATCGTCTAATGAAGGACCTAACAGTCGCGACATTGCAGATTCCGATTCCGACTACCTAACATCGCTTCTGCATTTAATCACAGGAGAAAATGGAAACGAAATATTCCAAAGAATTACTAAGTAACCTTATTTCTCAAACGGAAGCACTGATACAACTCTTTTCGTGAAGTTACGCCACAAATTACTTTCCTGCCAAATTCTGCTCAGTACTGCCTCGGGACAGATAACCACAGTCGTTTAGTCCCTTTAAAAATCAAACCATCCATCCACCAACCATCCAGTACCGACTCATTACTTACACGTTTTACCCATGCAGACTTCTGAACCACGTTTCGAAACCTTCCATCCTCTTTTGTCTGAACTATCATCCACGCCCCCCCCCACCCCCACCCCCAGAAAAATGCCATGAGAAAAAGACTTTCTAACACTTAAATTAATATTCTATATGAACAAATTTCTCTTCTTCACTATGAAACACATCCACTGAATGTGTGGTCGTGTTCCATTTTTGAGTTATTCATTAACCTAAAGTGTTTCTGCACCATTAATATTGTCTATTAGTATTTTAATTATCTTTATTCTGTTTATTAATGATCAATGCCTCCTGTTTATATATGTTTCCACCCGTGTGATTGAACTTGTATGTTCATGTGAATGTGGAAGGTCCTCTTTAGTATTTACTGACTGCCGTGCAATGGCTTACAGTCGCCGCCTCGCGCTTTAGGGTCTCGTTTACTATAGTTAAGAACGCATGGCTTCGTTTGTCGTCTGCGCTGGCGTCTGCTGGGTGGCCAGAGACAAGCTTACTCGGCAGGATGGCGAGGTGGCCGTGTTCTTAGTGTGGTACCTACCTAATCTTGGACGAAAGAGATGACAAGAGAACTCTCTCGGAGCCGTTGTAGAGGGAATTATCTTCGCCAGGTAGCAAGGGTTCGTAAACAGGGGGCTCTGAACGCACTCTGTATCGGTTTTAGCGCGCTCTACATCCGGTGTGTGGCGGGGGAAGGAATTTCCCGTGGCGTGAGACTTCACACTTGCTGCGACCGTGGAAGTAAGTACTTCGGCGAATCATGCTGATGGGAAGGCATGCTGTTAGAACTTTGCTTTCTTTGTGATCAGGCAATCTTGATTTATCAGTAATAGTTTTCTTGAGTAATTCTTTCGCTATGCGAGGCGAAGTGTTTCTTAATTTACAGAACTCGAGTAATTTGGTGTAAATTTAGTATTTGCAATATCATTTTGAAGCTGATTTTGTGTCTAGTTTCTCTCAAGTTAGAATACTCATGTGTGGCCTTCAGGCTTTGTGTAAAGTTAGTATGTTTAAATTTTCTTATTTTTTTTTTTTTTTTTTTTTTAATTTTTCGCGTCTCATTTGTATCCGCGCGTATGCTAAATATTTCTCAGATTTTCTAGTTTTATTTCGTCTTTGCTGTTTTGTATGACCGATTGCACCACGTACTTCGATGTTCAGCCCTGCTTTTCTTAATACTACCTTATTTCTATATGAATTCTCACATGTGCTTCACTTGCTTATTCTAAATTAATTTCTTTTGTAAATTCTATGTAATTCCTAGTGGTCGCACCCTACGTGGTACCTGAGAATAGTATGCCACTGCCTCCCCAAACATGAGTTGCTTTAGTGCATAGTGATTTTAAATTTGTGCTTAAAGACACCCGCCATCTCGTAAAAAACGCTGCCGACGCTTCGTTTGTCGCTGCCATCAAGTGATCCTGCATGAGTAAAGTGTCGCAAGAATTATGTGGATGTCTGTGAATGAATGAGTTTGCTTTCCTCTTCCCATTGTGTATTTGCAAATTTCCTCCCGTGTTACCTCCAGATTCATAAAGGGCAAAATCAATTTTATTACGGGCAGTAACTTTATGATTTAATTCACTTTTGTACAAGGTGTGTGCTTAATTTGGTCTCCCCACATTTATTTGCTTGTTCACTTTATTGAATAGATGATGAGTTATAGTATCAAACCTCTGCTTTATAATTTCATGTTCCCTGTCCCATGTTTAATTATCTATTCATTTGTTTTTTACAATGATTTTTTGTTTGTTAAAACGTTGGCTTCTTCCTTAAGGAGAGCAGTTAGATAAATTTCGGTTGCGCAAATACTGTGGCCACTCGCAAAGTAATTTAGTGCAGCAATGAGCGTTTTAACTTGCATGTGCAGATCTCAACTGCCAAAGATCTTGCTTAGATGAACATAACTTTCAACTAACGCTTTTCTTCCCAATGGCACTGTACACTTCAATATTTTTTCTGCTTCCTCAAACATAAATTATTTTACCGTTGAAAAAAACAAACCTCATTTCCTATTTTTCTTGCCTTAATTCCTAATAAAATTGCATCAGCATCGATTATATTCTGTAAACTTCATTTGTTCTTGTTAGCGTTCCTCTTATATCCATTTTCCAAGATACTGTCGGTTCTGACGTACTACTTGCTGCCTCCGACAAAATTACAATGTAATCATTACAACACGAAGTCTACATGTCTTCTCCCTTAACTTTAATTCCCTTTTCCTTATTCCCTCTGCTTTCTTTCACAACTTACTAAAAGTTCAGGAAGATTACCTTACTCCGTTGGAAATCAGTCTTTGCCTTTGATGCCATCCAACAACTGCTGCTGTATTTCTGTGCATATTTTATATAAACTGTTTGACAGAAAAAGTGGTATATATGTAGACAATTGATGTGTCAGTTAATGATTAGATTTACTCAATTCCGTAATGCATAAAACACCAACCAGAGTCCTTTTGTGATGCCACCGTCCTGTTGTTGTTTGCAAATGCGTCAAACAGACTATCCACCAAAGGAATGCATTTGACAAAGGCCCCATCGTTGCACAGCGTGAAGTGGGGTGATTGTATCGTGCAATTGCCAAAATAAAGGAAGATTAGGGTTTATTGTGTAGTCAACATCATGGTCACTAGATACAGTGCAATTTCAAGGATACTCAGCTATCACAATGGCCCAATGTTTGAATCAGTGGGTACATGAGGGTACCCAGTCATGTCGTGCTCGATCGGGTCGACCAAGAAACTCCAACTGGAGGGAGTACCATGGAATGGTGCACCTAGTACTGTGGGAATTGTTGCCCTCTGAATCCGTTATCCGCGACCATGCACTGCAGACCCTGCGACATCCTGGGAGTTCCCGCACAGTGTCTCGACTACTCTCATCTGCCAGATAGGGGTGGCACCGCCCCAAGCAGCACGTGCCGTTAACAGCAGAACACCGGCGCCGGCGTTTTCTGTAGTTCCGTGCCCAGGAAACATGGACAGAGGACCAGTGACGTCGCATTGATTCCAGTGATGAGTTCCGCTTCTTCATTATCACCTATGGCCGTCGTGTAAGAGGTATGGTGGCGTCAAGGGCAAAAGGCACATACTGCCAACATTGTCGAATGAAATTCAGGTGCAACCCAAGGCACCATGGAGTGGGGGAGCCATTGGATATGTATTCAGGACACCTCGAGAGTGCTTTCGCAGGCATTGATAGCACAGCAATACGTCACAGACATTCTGCATCCGCACACCGCCCAAGGACAATGCTGTAACAAGATAAAGTACATGCATACACCGCAAGTGTGTCTATGGATTGCTTACAGCATGTTGGGGTCTTCTCTTGGGCCGAAATATCCTTGGAAGGAAGGAAGGTTAGGGTTTAACGCTCCTTCGACATCCTGGTCATTAGAGGCAGATCTTATGCTCGGATTGTTTGGGTGAAGATGGGAAAGGGAATCGGCCGTGACCTTTGAAGGGAACCATCCCCGAAATTGCCTGGAGTGATTTAGAGAAATCGGGAAAAACCTAAATCTGGATGGCCGGAGGTGGATTTGAACCACCATCCTTCCGAATGCGAGTCCAGTGTTTTACCACTGCGCCACCTTGCTCGGTGAGAGCATGTGGAGAACATGCCGGCGGACTACAGCCGCATGCAAATGGAAAGCACGCGGCGGAGGTGACGTCGAGTCCAACTGTCACTATTACCGTCAAAAACTGGCATTGCATTTAATTTTAGATACTACGCTGAAACTATTCGAGTTACAGACTAGCACGTAGTGGCAAAGATAGAGGAGAACAGTACAACACAGATGATGTATAGACATCATTTACATTAATTTTGTATCACAAGTTGTTCAGAAAACTAATATTTACTCACTTCGAAAGATCCAGAGGCTAAACTAATTGAAGTACAGTAACAAGCGAGGGTTCAAATGATAGCTCTCATCGAGACGCAAAATTTGATATAACCATGTTGTCTGCGATATTTATATTGCGCATAATAATGCACTATTAAGGAGAACCAATAGTGATTTGTTAATAACAATTAATACAATTAATACCTGAATAACACTTTACGTAATGATTACTTATATATTCATTGTGCAACAGCCTAAAGACTTATTTATTGGTCATTCTGAAAACGTACATTTGTTTAAACTTAAAATTTTGGGGATATTATTAGTGTTAGAAATTAAAGTATGTATTTGCATTAGAATCTTAGTGAGCCAGTACCTCGCCTCCTACTTTCCAAACTTCACAGAAGCTCTCCTGCGAAACATGCAAGACTAGTACTCCCGGAAGAGCGCCGGCCGCGGTGGCCGAGGAGACTGAGGCGCTCCAGTCACGGTCTGCACGACCACTAAGGTCGGGTGTTCGAATCCCCCCTCGGGCATGGATATTTGTGTCGCCCTTAGTCTTAGCTAGTTCATAAGTAGTTTGTAAGCTTAGGGACTGATGACCCCGTAGTTAAGTCCCATAAGTTCTACAAACATTTAAACATTTGAACTCCCGGGAGAACGTAGGAGGTGAGATACTGGCGTAAGTAAAGTTGTGGGGCAGCATGGTGAGTCGTGTCGGGATATCTCAGTCGGTAGAGCACTTGCCCGCGAAAGGCAAAGGTCCCAGGTTCGAGTCCCGGTTCCGGCACACAATTTTAATCTGCAGAGTGAAAAGTTTCACTCTCATTATGAAAGCTGTTCGATAAACTCTCTGCCAGACACTTTAATATGATTCCCAGAGTAAATATGTAGATATGAGTGATGTATATGAGCAGAAGTAAAGCCGAAAACCTGAATTTTTAACAGATCTATAGGTATGAAACACTTCTGGTATAAAAACAAGATACATAATCTAAATCTAAGCTGTTAAGTATTGTCAAACACCCATAGCGAATTGATGGTATTAAGGCATACGGAAAGAAGAGGCTCATCGCATCTTAGAAATTTCTTCAGGAGAAGCATTTAATCATTTAATCACGTATAGAACCTGTGTTTTACATACTAGCCATGTCTATTTACGTCACATGTATTAGTAATTCAATAATAAACAAGCAGATACTTCTAAACTAAGAATAACACTAATAGTGCAGATAGGTTAAGTTAAATAGTCATATGCTCATCGCATATACTGCACGTTTCCATTCTTGGGACACAAAAGAGATTTCGACGTCCCCTGAAAATATCCTGTGCAGGTGTCGTAGCTCATTACTACATTATTCATCTTGGAACATTTTCTTACTATTCAATTCTTCGGGCACTAAAAGGTTTGAAGAATAGGTCAAGCTGTCTGTATTGGCTTGGACGACCATCGAAGGAATTTATATGCTGCCGTACATTACTTATAGTCATAACATTAAGTTTGTAGTGGTGGTAGGCTTGTTTTCTTCGCATGTAAGTTGGTGCACATCCAGGTCTCTATAGGCTCTCCACGAGGTGTTCAGTTTCCTTCTTTTTTATTCCATGAATAGCTATCCATAATAGCTTTGCGACATTCCTGAATTTCTTTTTCACAGACTCCGTCTCGTCTTTGTCTGCAACAGACCACGAACTCTGTACACATAAGATGCACCAAAATGCCGAGAAACGACTTCTTTTGAAGCTCGCTCCACTCGCAGCACAGAAATCGAACCGCAGAGGTAAGTACTCCGCTCATCATGTCATTCAAGGCAAGTGAACTTCTTTAAAACCTGAATCCCATTTTCCTTTGTACCGATTGAAATAACATCCTAGTAGGC
The DNA here is from genome assembly GCA_026315105.1 of Locusta migratoria. NCBI lineage: Eukaryota > Metazoa > Arthropoda > Insecta > Orthoptera > Acrididae > Locusta > Locusta migratoria. The sequence goes on along the minus strand of CM048744.1, from coordinate 270,078,864 downwards.
TGACAGTCATCTACCATCTCATGCAACTGTAGCTTTAACTTTTTATTCGCTGCAGATAGTGTTCCTTAGGATTTACATTCTTCTCATACTGTAGTTGAATGACCCACAAACCAGTGGCGTTTATAAATAGAGGGGGAGAGGGGGCAAAATATTTTGAAAAATACGTCGAAACCCAATTTACGACAGGTTTACTATCAATGTCTTTATCCCTTGTAATTACTCGCAGCGTATTTACCCATTCCGAAAGCTTCTAGGCAAAACACTCAGAAACTGCCATTGAATGACTCAGTAAAATTTCTTCAGACTTAACACGTAATCACAGTATCGAACGATGCATTCGAATTTCCAAATTAATTTCGTCTTCTGCAAAATTAGTTGAGACTAAACGCAAGGCGCGTAACAGGCTGGCAGCGTTAAGAATACCTGCGTGTACGCCAGACTGCTTCTCCCCCTCCGTTCCTCCGGCGTAAACACGACGGTGCTGCCACAGTGGCGAGGAAGAAATTAGTTCATCAGGGGCGGCCGGCAGGTAGTCGAGGCGCCATGCCACAGTTCCCGAAGTCGCTCCCGCCGAGGTTTGGTTTCGAATCCCCTCTTGCCCTCTTGGGCATGAATGTTGAGTTTGTCCTAAAAAATTTGGCGCCCGTCGGAAAGTGCCGCCCTGTGCGGCCGCACGTTTCGCACGTGCCTTGCGCCGGCCCTACTGACAAAGTATAGAATAACGTATTCTCACTACCTATGTTAAGAAAAAAAAACACCCACACACACAATAAAGAGTACAAAAATGCACTGCTACTGATCACTAAGCAACAATGTGCTCCAACGTCGCAACATGTTACGATTGTCGGAGTGAACAATGAAATGCGTTCGTTTTTTCTCTGAAAATTGTCGATGGGCCTCTTCTATCCACGAATAGGATTTTTCTCTTTTGTCATTTCCTGCACAAGGAACATCTTTTCTCGTAATAAGGATAGTCCGTATTGAAGAACACATCGACAGCAACATGTGGTACACAGGTCAGTATTTTGAAATAAATAAATAAATAAAACGTGTATCGATCTACATCTACGTAGATACTCTGCAAATCACATATAAGTGCCTGGCAGAGGGTTCATTAACCACTTTCTCTACCGTTCCATTCCCTAGTAGCGCGCGGGAACAAAGAACACCTAAATCGTTCCGTTTTCGATCTGATTTCTCTTATTTTATTGGGATGGTCATGTCTCCCTAAGTAGATGGTTGCTAGCAAAATATTTTCACATTCAGAACTAAAAGTCGGTGATTGAAACTTCGCAAACAGATCACGCCGCAATGAATAACGTCTTTCTTTTAATGATTTCCACCCCAATTCGTGCAACATTTCCGTGACGCTTTCCTCCCCGTAACATGATAAAACAAAACGAGCTGCCCTTCTCTTAACCTTCTCAATATCTTCCGTCAGTCCCACATGGTGAGGGTCCCACAAGGGGCAACAGTACTCCAGGAGAGGACGCACAAATGTGATGTAGGCAGTCTCTTTAGTGGAGCTGCTGTATCTTCGAAGCGTTCTTCTAATGAAACGTAATCTTTGGCTCGCCTTCCCCACAATATTTTCTATGTGTTCTCTCCAGTCAAAGTTGTCCGTAATTGTAACTCCTAGGTATTTGGTAGAATTTACGACCTTGAGGTTTGACTGATTTATCGCGTAATTGAAGTTCAGCGAATTTCTTTTAGTGGTCATGTGTATTACTTCACACTTTTCTTTGTTTAGTGTCAATTGCCAATTTTCGCACCATGTAGAAATTTTGTCTAAATCGCTTTGCAATTGTTTTTGATCCTCTGTTGACTTCACTAACCGATAAACGACAGCATCATCCGCGAACAGTCTAAGGGAGCTATTCAGATTGTCTCCTAATCTCTATATATAAAAGGAAGTGTCCCGATTGACTGACTGACTGACAGACTCATAATCGCCCAGCCCAAACCATTCAAGATAGAAACTTGACATTTGTGAAGGGTGTTGATCTTACTCTGTAGGCGTCATTTAAGAAGCGATTTTTCGATATTCCGCCCGTAAGGGGATGAAATAGGGGGATGAAACGTTTTTTGAAAATAGGTAGCTATTTAGGCAATTTTGAAGCTAGAACTACAAAATTACGGATTTTACTTCAGGGTACGAATTAAAAAGACACGTGTTTCGGCATTTTTTGAAATTCGACAAATAAGAGGGTAAAATAGGTGACGCAAAAAAATGGATGTTCAAAAATATGTTGCTGTTAACTCAAATTTTAAGCTACAAATACGAAACTTCGGATATGGAATCTTGGTAAGGATTAAAAATCCATGGTTTTTTAGTATTTTTGGAAATTCAAGTAAGAGGGTTAAATAGAGGATTAAAAATTCTTTTTGAAAACACGTTGCTATTGATACAATTTTGAAGCTAGAGCTGCAAAAATTGATGTTTGTATAGTTGGTTAGACGTTAAAAAATACGTGTTTCGGTATTTTCGGAAATTCAACCATCAATGGAGTTAAATTGGAGAAGAGGTGTTTTTCGAAAATATGTTGCTATTTAGGCAATTTGAAGTTAGAATTACAAATTTTCGGATTTGGATTCGGGGTTCGAATTTAAAAGACACGTGTTTCGGTGTTTTCGGAAATTAGACTAATAATGGGGTAAAATAAGGTAGGCAAAAATTGATTTTCAAAAATATGTTGCTGTTAACTCAAATTTTAAGCTACAAATACGAAACTTCGGATATGGAATCTTGGTAAGGATTAAAAATCCATGGTTTTTTAGTATTTTTGGAAATTCAAGTAAGAGGGTTAAATAGAGGATTAAAAATTCTTTTTGAAAACACGTTGCTATTGATACAATTTTGAAGCTAGAGCTGCAAAAATTGATGTTTGTATAGTTGGTTAGACGTTAAAAAATACGTGTTTCGGTATTTTCGGAAATTCAACCATCAATGGAGTTAAATTGGAGAAGTGGTGTTTTTCGAAAATATGTTGCTATTTAGGCAATTTGAAGTTAGAATTACAAATTTTCGGATTTGGATTCGGGGTTCGAATTTAAAAGACACGTGTTTCGGTGTTTTCGGAAATTAGACTAATAATGGGGTAAAATAAGGTAGGCAAAAATTGATTTTCAAAAATATGTTGCTGTTAACTCAAATTTCGAGCTATAACTACGAAACTTAGGATAAGGACTCTTCGTCAGGATTAAAAAGACATGTGTTTTAGTATTTTAGGAAATTCAACAACTAAGGGGGTAAAAGAGGGGATCAAAAATTATTTTCGAAAACACATTGTTGACAAGACAATTTTGAAGCTATAGCTACAAAAATTGGTATTTGTATTGTTCGGTCGAATTTAAAAAATACGCGTTTCGGTATTTTTGGAAATTCAAGCATCAAGTGGGTTAAACTGGAGAGGGGATGTTTTTCGAAAAACTTTTGCTAATAAGGCAATTTTGAATCTACAACCACAAAAAAATTCTTATATATTGTCTGATAAATATAACATGTTTTAAGACAAAAGAAGATGGACAGAGACAGAAGGTACAGGAGAAGTACTAATTCAAGTCAGGAATAAATAAATAAATACCTGGGCAACGCCGGGTTTTCAGCTAGTCGTTTATAAACACGAGTAAGAATAGGAGACCTATAACGCTTCCCTGTGGAACGCCAGATATCACTTCTGTTTTACTCGATGACTTACAGCCAATTACAACGAACTGTGTCCTTTCTGACAGGAAATCGTGAATCCAATCGCACAATTGGGGAGATATTCCATGAGCACGCAATTTCATTAGAAGCCGCTTGTGGTGTAGCCCCTTCTCTCTGTTACAGCGCAGAAAGTGCTGCCTGTTCGCCGCCGCTGCGGTCCCTTCGACACGTGTAAGCCGAGGGGTCGGCGCCGGCGTCACCCCGTGACGTGCAATACTGGCGACCTTCTGCCGCATTACGCGCGGCTGGGGACGTTTTTCTCCCATCTTCGGTCACCTGACGGACGCGGTATTTCAGGGGCAATATATATCTCTCGCGTTAAGGGAGAAATACAGCTTGCCTACAGCGAGGTGACGGCGTGCTGCCCGGCCGGCATGGAAAGAGGGAACGAGGGAGGACGCGGACGACCATACCTGCTGTCTGTGCTGTGGACAGTGTTGCCAGACGAAGGGAATTTTATATATACATGTGGCGTCTGTTCCGAAAGAACAGACGTCACTACTGATCCTGCAGTTGTTATTATTTAATATTCACAGAATATATGACATCAACTGCGATTGGGCAAAGCTGAAAATGTGTACCCAGCCGGGATTCGAACCCGGGTCTCCTGCTTTCTAGGCAGTTGCGCTGACCCCTACACCACTGGGGACACAGGGCGAAGCTGGGAATTGGTATCTGACGGGAGGCGTGCTTAGGTAGTCTTTGCTGGTGGGTTATCACTGTGTCCCCAGTTGACAAGATTCCCACGAACGAGAAGCTGCATAAAATTAACCGTAGCCACACCCGAAGATGCGACCTATGCGGATTTGTGGACTCTATGCAACACCGACTGACCTGCGGCCCAGCTAAGACAATTACCGACTTCCTTTGCAAGAAACTTGCTGTCCTCGATCGAACCACTGAAAGATGCATAGACAAGCAGGAGCTGTTGTGGCCTTACAAGCTCAGGTACCCCAGGACTAAAAATAACGCGGTGATCTGGTTTGTTGGCCACACGGCTACTTACGTCATCCTACACCGTAAGACTAGCTTTGTCGAATATTTCGCATATATTGAATGTGAACACCATAAAATTAAACACACCAGAACCTATGCACAACTATACGGAAGTATGTTAAATATTGTCCTACGACCACCATGATCAGTTCAGCGTCGACATTTTCGTTCTCAAAGCACTGATTCGAAGCAAAAGTAACCATACAAAGAAGAGCTTCTTCATTTTTTACGGGACAGCGCTCCGCCTCTAAGAAGTTCGCTCCGTGTCGTTCATCACCTCTTTTGTCGCTGTACATTGTTTATTTGGCTTTATTCTTCTCATTCTGTAGCGCTACACAGAGCGCTCTCCCAAACCATATGCCCTCTTGGAGGACTATGGCCGATAAGGAGGAATACTATTTCTTTATTCTTCTTACTCACTCCGGCGCTTCTCCCTCTAAACGTTTCACCGTTCGTTGCTGCTATCAACTACGGACGCGCGCACTGTCAGCTGATAAGCGTGCACTCATCGCTGGAGACATCGTATTCGAAACGGATGAAATTTCTTTTGCTTTTTACACGCGGCACTGAACGACAGCTCATGAGCGATTTACGCATGAACAAGGCGTGCAGAAGGGTAATGGAGGGCCTAATCTAAGTTTTTTTATCATTACAAAATAAAAAAGTAAAAAATAAAAAAGTGGTGTAGGGGTCGGCGCAACGGCCTAGAAAGCAGGAGACCCGGGTTCGAATCCCGGCTGGGTACACATTTTCAGCTTTGTCCAATCGCAGTTGATGTCATATATTCTGTGAATATTAAAAAGTAGGAAATTTTCCCTGCCCGTAGGTACTTTTAAGCATTAAAATCTTGTAGGGAATTTTCATCCAAAAGTCCCCAACGCGTAGGTACTTTGGTGAAATTTTACAATCGCTGACACATGTCTAGCGGGTAATGTTGGCAACAGAACAGTTGTCAGCACGCGGGAATGAAGCCGACAAATTGTGGCAAAGTTTGAAGTGTCCAATGATATTTTAGACGGCATAGTTGTTTTCTATTCATAGTAAACAAGATTCATTTGAAAACTTTGTTTCAGACACATTGAAATTGATGCGAAATAGGATGATTTCAATTTATATCAGTGGAATGGAGTGTCGGATTGGAAATAGTGTTAGAAATGTCAGCAAAAGGAAAATTCATTGTTTCCATGAACGAAAGACGTTTTATTACCTTGACTAGACTTATTTATTTGCGTCAGGACGATATACTAGTTAGTACTTGTAAATGAGAAGATGCTGACAAAAAAAAAAAAAAAAAAAAAAAAAAAAAAAAAAAAAAAAAAAACGCTAAAACATTTGCGACAGCCAACGTTATAATGAACAATTCGCTGTCATCATAGCATTACTCTTTGAAAATCCAATCATGTAGAGTAACGGACTTCCTTTTTTGTGCTGACTGTGAACTAAATAATTACTTCTGTTCCTTCTCTATGGTTGATAGTGTCTCGATGTATCCTTGTGCGGTCAATAAATCAGTTATCCTCGTGTAACAGTGCACTCTGAATTAGCGACATATTTGGGGAAACTAATTAATGTTATTCCTCTCTATGGTTGACAGGTTCTTGATGTACCCTTGTTCGTTCGATAAATCACTAATCCTCTTGTAACAGAGCACTTGGAATATCCGGCATAATCTATACTTGACTCCATCAATCAGTAGCGATCAGTCACTGGAAAAAGATATCTAGCAAGTGAAGCACGATGCCAAATATTTATTTTAAAGTTTTTCAAAATTGTAACATGTCACATTAATCAACTGGTTAACCTCTGCTGGCCGGTCTTCTGGATTCAGCCCCTCCCAGACCCAAATCCTGGCTACGACCATGATGTAGGGGCATTAATGAGGTGGTAGGGAGAAAGTAGGGAAAACGTAGGTACTTTTTTGTGAGACTGTAGGGATTTTCTCTCTTTGCCATCTGACAACACTGGGTGTGGACAAAGGTATAACGTTGCCCTTGCATCGTATGTTGCCATAATTGTTAAAGTAGATTCCGCGATTATATTTTGGACAAGGAATTGATGGTACCGAATTTTTTGAATTTGAAATAATGTAGTTGAAGTACAGCAAAAAATGAACATTAAAGCAAATAAACCACGGGTTGCATGTTAAAGTCGGGCACCATGCAAGCAACAGCACGTTGTAAGACTTACGGAAAGCATCTAGCTGGATCCTGCGCTTCGTATTGTAGAAGCTGGAAATGATAACTTTTACTTTTTTAATACGTGAACGTTCGAGATACTTTCCGTAGGAGATCAATGTTCAGACTGTTCACTTCGCTTTTCATTGTTGTGTGACCGTTGGTGGAACATGAAGTTACTGGTAATGGTAGAATAATAAAAAAATGATCGTACTTCCTGAAATTACAAAAGAAATTACTGCAGGTTCTAAAATAAAGCAAAGTATTGTATAAGGATGATTGATTGTGATTGAAATTTTGCAGACAATGCGAAGCGATTGTAATGGCGTCTGAACATTAAATTATTACGGACGTCGAAGAGCTGAAAACATTAAGAAATGAAATATTTGACGTGGAGGATTTTGATTTAAATGAAAATCAAGTAGAGGGAATGCTTTTAAATTTAAATAATATATTATCAGCAACAGCTTGCATTATTCTTACTTACATGAGTGGATACAGGTTTGAAAGACGTCTTGACACGTCGGATACAGACAAGAGAGAGTAAAACTACTATCACGGTTCCGTCTTCTCGCTTGTTCGGAAGTAAAAAATGACGAACGAAATTAAATTAGATGTTCAAATGTTTGTATAGCTTATGGGACTTAACTACGGGGTCGTCATTCCCTTAACTTACAAACTACTTACGAAATAGCTAATACTAAGGACGGCACAAATATCCATGCCCGAGGGGGGATTCGAACCCCCGACCGTAGTGACCGCGCAGACCGTGACTGGAGCGCCGCAGTCTCCTCGGCCACCGCGGCCGGCTAAATTAGTTGCATTGCGAGTGAGAGGGAACCGGAGGCGATAAGCATCGCTGATCAAAGATAAAAAGAGAGAGAGAGAAAGAGAGAGAGAAAGAGAGAGAGAGAGAGGGAGGGAGAGGAAAAAGAAAAAAGATTGTATCGTTACAAAGGGAGAGCGTCAACAGCTAGTACTGGGATCAACAACTACATGCTAAGTTCGATGTATTTAGGACAAAAACGCTAAACTCCCGATTTATTAAATCACTTAAACCTCACGTATAAAACGGCTTCTAACGTCTTATTAGCAATGAATTAAATACAGAGCCGGGAAAAAATATTGTACACCTGAAAAAAAAGACGTCGATTTTGATCGGATAACGTCAGATAGCACCTTGAGCATAGTAGATGTACTGATAATGGTTGGTTTCAACATCGCCGCGGTCGAATGGCCGAGCGCTCTAAGGCTTCTTACTGCGGAGCGCGAGCTGGCTCCCGGTCATAGGTTCGAGTCCTTCCTCGAGCATGGGTGAATGAGTTGTACTTAGTTTGATTTCAGTTAGTAATAATAATAACATTGTTTTTCCGTTTCGTAGGACGCAACTGAGGAGTAAGACTATATGGTCGTGGAACAAGTCAGTACATGAAGTTTAACGTAAGAATAGTAATATAAAAACTTATAGTAGTCCTATGCACATGACAATCTTAAGCCTAAGTAAAAAGAATCATTAACGAGTAAAAGGTATTAGATTTTTTTTAATTACTCCAGAAGTTCCTTGACAGAATAGAGAGAGTGAGTAACTTTTCAATTTAAATTTGAAAGCGCGTGAGTTAGTACTAAGATTTTTGAGTTCTTGTGGCAGCTTATTGAAAATAAATGCTGCAGAATACTTTTTAATTTTTTTTCTTTTAAGGTGGAACAAGGTAAAAGAGGTACCATATGGGAAACGAATTTATGTTTGTATCACTGTGTGTGACAATTTGCACTAAATATTTTTCCTCATTTATGACTCACCCTGTATATACAGAGTGTTACAAAAAGGTACGGCCACACTTTCAGGAAACATTCCTCACACACAAAGAAATAAAATATGTTATGTGGACATGTGTCCGGAAACGCATAATTTCCATGTTAGAGCTCCTCTTCCACCTACGCGCACTGGAGCACGTTATCATGATTTCATACGGGATACTCTACCTGTGCTGCTAGAACATGTGCCTTTACAAGTATGACACAACATGTGGTCCATGCACGATGGAGCTCCTGCACATTTCAGTTGACGTGTTCGTACGCTTCTCAACAACAGATACGGTGACCGATGGATTGGTAGAGGCAGACCAATTCTATGGCTTTCACGCTCTACACCTCTTCTTCCGCAGCAGCAGCCGTCCCCGTCAGCTATCCTCGATAGAGAGACAATCTTGGACAATACTCGTGCGACGCTGTGCTTGACAGGCATCGGCAGAACCTCGTCTTCTTCGTCCTCCACCTATGATTCTTCTTCTGGAGCAGCAGCCGCCCCCTTCGGTGCCACCAACGTATGCTCCCTCCCAGGTGGAGGCGCATCCAACTCCATAGGCGCCAGGGAGGCGCCCGCCGACGTACCTGCATCGGTTGTTTGCGTGGCTGCATCCGCCCTGCTGATCAACCCCACATACGGGAATAGGTGATGGCTGCCACTGCTGCCTGTACCTTCTGCAGCTCCCGTTCGAGCATGTCGATCTTGCGGTTCGCAGCCGCGAAGGCGACGCGGTACTGCGCCCTCTACATCTACATGGGATACGCAGCAAATCACATTTAAGTGCCTGGCAAAGGGTTCATCGAACCATTATACTATTTATCTACCATTCAGTTCTCGAATAGAGCGCGGGAAGAAAGAACACCTGAATCTCTATGATCGATCTCAGATTTCTCGTATTTTATTCTGATGATCATTTCTACCTATGTAAGTGGGAGTCAACAATATATTTTCGCATTCGGGGGAGAATGTTGGCGATTGGATTTTGGCAAGTAGCCCACGCCGCAGCGATAAGCGCCGTTGTTGTAATGATTCCCATCCCAGATCCTGTATCGTTTCCGTAACGCTGTCTCCCCTGTATCGTGACAATACGAAGCGAACTGCCCTTCTTTGGACTCTTTCGATGTCCTCCGTTAAACCCACCTGATAAGGATCCTACACTGGGCTGCAATACTCCAAAAATGGACGGACAACCGTAGTGTATGCAGTTTCTATTGTAGTTCCGTTGCATGTTTTAAGCGTTCTGCCAATAAAACGCAGTCTCTGATTCGCCTTTCCCACGACATTATCTACGTGTTCTTTCCAATTTAAGTCTGAAGCAATAGTAATTCCTAGGTATTTAGTGGAGTTTACGGCCTTCACATTTGATTGATTTAACTTGTAAACAAAGTTTAATGGATTTCTTTTTGTACTCATGTGGACGACTTCACACTTATCATTATTTAGAGTCAATTGTCATTTTTACACCATACTGATATCTTATTCAGATCGTTCTGCAGTTGGTTTTGATCTTCAGATGATTTTACTAGACGGTAAATGACGGTGTCATCTGCAAACAACCTAAGAGAGGTACTTAGATTTTCCCCTAAATCGTTTATGTAAATCAGGAACAGTAGAGGACCAATAACACTACCCCGTGGAATGCCCGATATCACCTCTGTTTTAGTCGATGCCTCACCATCGATTACTGCGAACTGTATCCTCTCTGACAAGAAATCTGCTATCCAATCGCATATTTGGGGCGATATACCATAACCACGCAATTTGATTAAAAGCCGTTTGTGAGGTACGGTGTCAAAAGCTTTCTGGAAATCAAGAAATACGGAATCGATTTGCGAACCCTTGTCGATAGCACCCATCACTTCGTGTGAGTAAAGAGTTAGTTGTGTTTCGCATGAACGATATTTTCTAAATCCGTGTTGACCTTGGGTCAATAGAAGGTTCTGTTCGAGATAATTCATAATATTTGAATACAGGATATGTTCCAAAACCTTGCTGCAAATTGACGTCAATGAAATAGGCCTGTAGTTTAGTGGGTTACTCCTACTGCCTTTCTTGAATATAGGTGTGACCTGTGCAACTTTCCAATCTTTTGGTACAGATCCTTCTTTGCTGGCTGCCATCGCAGTTTGGAGGGCTAGCCGAGCCGCGTCCGTGTCCGCCGCACATCGTTTCATCCCACTGCCGTTAAGGAGAGGGGGTGATTGATTTGATTTTTCAGGGAAGCCAAAACAGTTTTGGTCCAACCCGCCACCGAAACAAAGTTTATTGTGTGGTATCGCTCCCTGTATATCTAGTAAAGCCAACCAGCCAAGCAATGCCCTTGAACAGTGCAAGGAGTCCCTTTACCAGTTCTTTATTAGACACAATTTCTTCGGGTCTGTTTGTCCCAAATGTTCTGTGCCTTTTATTCTCCAATGCAATGCATTCGAAGATTAGATGTGATGCAGTTTCATCACTGTCATCACAGATCCTACATTTAGGGTCCTCTTCTGTTATTCCCATTGTATGTAGGTGTTTTTTGAAATTCCCATGGCCTGTCAGCCATCCAACCATGAGTATAATCTCTCTCCTGTTCAGACCCAGAATTGCAGAGCTTCTTTTAAAACGTGGCATCATTACGTTGCCGTGTTTTTGTCGATGGATTTTGGTCCGATATTCTACGTGCTGTCTTCTGAACCAGTTATGTAGCTCCAATTTGATCATTGCCTTGTTGATTGTCAGGACAGGTTCCGGTCCAATAAATGGAGTCTCTGCCCCCATCCTGGCTAATCTGTCGGCATGTTCGTTGCCACTGATCTCCGAGTGGTCAGGGACCCACAATAGGTTTACTCTATTGCTTTCCACTAGCTCCACCAGAACCCTGTGACATTCTGCAACAATTTTAGACCTTGTTGCACGAAGGAGAGAGGGTGAGGCAGCCGCATTTGCGACTGGCGTCGCCGTCGTCGTGGAGAACCCTTGGAGTCGCGTTCCATAATACAGGTGGTCTCCCATCTACAAATATATTCTCAGGCCCGGAAGTTGGCGGTGTGGGTGCCGCCACAGTTATTGCGTCCCCTCGTGGCATCCCGCGCCTGTGTGCACTCGCGCGTATCGTGCGCCCCCGCGCACCGTAAACACGCGAATGCGCTCTTGCAGTTGGTGGCAATATGTCCCAACGTCTGGCAGCGGAAGCACTGTGTAGGCTTCCGCTTCTTCTTAAACCTCGCCTGTACGCTGCCACCGGCCAAAGCCAAGGCCTCAGCCGCCAGCAGCTGAATTACCGCACCGAGGAAACTGCCGTTTGACCGTTCAAAATGTTCAAATGTTCGTAGAACTTATGGGTCTTAACTACGGGGTCATCAGCCCCTAAGCTTACAAACTACTTATGAACTAACTAATACTAAGGACGGCACAAATATCCATGCCCGAGGGGGGATTCGAACCCCCGACCGTAGTGGCCGTGCAGGCCGTGACTGGAGCGCCTCAGTCCCCTCGGCCACCGCGCCCGGCCCATGTGACCGTCCCCGTCGGCTAGGTTAAAATCTGTGTGTGTGTGTGTTGTGTGATGTTGAACCTATCGTTAAATCAGACAATAAATTGTTCATTAACATAGCAATTTGGTTTAATTAAGGCCCTGATATTGATGTATATACTGTTAAATAAGAAACAGTGCATTAAACTGGTTATGTGCGCAACGGATCTTTTAACAAAACAACTGCATGAAGCACACACTGACTATACTCGAAAAATTTGACTGCGAGAAAGATATTAAAAACGCAAACTACTTTCTTAAAGTTTGACTGCTAGAATTTTATGCAGATCAGTACCTGATTAACAAAATTCAGTATCATAATTACTTAACTGCAGTGTTGCATAACAATCATTTACTATGGCACAAGTAACGATCTCTGTTCAACAAGATTACCAAAATCAATACTGTACTTTAAATCCACAAATAACTAATCATCAAAAGTAGGAAGTAGGTTAATCTTCTAACTATGTAAACGAAACAGGAAAGAAAGGTGGACTTTGTTACTTATTATTAATAATCACCATTACATTACCTACATAATACAACTTTTTCCTAATGACATGAAATGCAATTACCTTCATTCCAGCAGTGATACAATGTACTCATAGTAATAAAAATATAATGTATATTTCAAATACAATCAAATCAACTTGCTGGCACAGCAGCCTCTGCTCTACATCGGAGCCATACACACAACTCAACTGCTCCCTAAGCGAGCTGAACCACAAGTCCCACTCTCTCTCTCTCTCTCTCTCTCTCTCTGCGCGAGCTACAATGCTATGCGATGCATGATCTTTGCCAAAGATGAAACTTCACAGACTTAAGTACACATATCGATACACACAATAGAAGCAATATTATACATTATACATTTTCTTGCAAGCAAGTTACTCGACACAAAACAGGAGGCACAATATTAGACATTTTCTTACAATTTTTTATGGACACGTTTCAAGGTCTTGCAGCTGTTCCTGCCGTCGTCATATGAAATCTTGTGGGAAGTGACGGCCGAACTTGCAGCAGCGGCGCCACGCTCCTCTCCTCACGCTGGCGTGCAGCTACATACAGAATACTCCACACCTCTCTGTGTTTAAGTAGTTTATAAGCCTAACACCCCCCCTCCCCCCGTGCGTGGTAAGCACGGACTCCCGAGCTAATGCAGTTTTCCTTCCTTGTTTAGTTTAGTCCCCATCTCCCAACCGAACCCAATCCTAAGCCTAGGAACTGATAATCACTGTAGTTAACTCTCATAGATTTACAGACATTTGAACTCTTTCATTATTGTTATTTTTAATCAACATCCTTGTCTCGCGGTAACGGCCTTGTACTCTGGGGCACCTCATTCCGGATCCCGTGGCCGCCTACATCAGAGGTTCAAGTCCCCCCCCCCTTGGGCATGGGTGTGTGTTTATTGTTCTTAGTCTAAGTTGTTTGTAAGTCTATGTACCGATGACTTTAGAATTGTGGTCAGTTAGGATTGCAAAATTTGATTTTTTGCCCACTTTAGGTTACAGTAGTAACACTAAAAGTGGGCCTTTGCGATCGTCTTTTGACAGCTCGAAATTTAAATGAAAATAACAGCTTAACTATTCATCTGACACGAAGATTGAATAACCCAATTTCTAGAGGAGAAAATTCTCTACAACTTTGCTCTGTTATGTTTTATTCATATCTCGTAACGTTTCAAAGATATTTGCAAAAATAACGGCAATTTTGGGATGTATGTCTGTCTGTCCGTCCGTCTGTTCGTAACGTGTTCCCTGTTTTTAAGACGAACCGTTCAACCGATCAGCACCAAATTTTACAGACATGATTGTAGTCCGCCAGAGACCAGAACCTCCCTTTTTTTTTCAAATTTTTCGGACAATAAATACGGCAGTAAAACCAAAAACTGTCTTTTGTAATAAATTGTAACTGCAAACGAACCGTTCATGAGACACGAAAATTGAATAACCTAATTGGTAGAGGAGAAAATTCTCTACAACTTAGCTCCCTTATGTTTTTTCATATCTCGTATCGTTTGAGACATATTTGCAAAAATAACGGCTATTTGACACCCTCCATTGAATTAACGAAAATCAGCCATGTTCGGAGATGTCACGTGACATTCCTCGCATATTTGATGATTTTCTTATTGTAACATACACGTTGTCATTTCAAAGCAATGGCACACTGAGGAATTAACAAAAACACGATAAATGATAATCTAATGTCTACAAATGTCATATTAACATCAGTTAACAACGACCATGAATAGTATGAGATTAAAGAAATCCTGTTTTGATTTATAGCTGTAGCATAGTGGGCAAGGTTCTGGATTGTGGCGCGAAAGGTAGATGTTTCGAAACCCACCACTACTTAATTTTTTTCCTAAAAGGGTTTCAGACACTCTTATTAATTAATTTATTATTATTTTGGTCCAAAATGTTTGCAAAAACTTATTAAATCCCGAATCTAAAGTGAGCCGTAAAACACGTCAGTGTGATTTTTTTTTCAACATAGTTTGCCAACATATAGCGTAGTGGTATAGCTGCCAAAACGTCATTTTTGTACATCATTTACAGCCACGAAGCTCAGTGTGATACCAACATTTGAAGCAATCAGGCGTCGTGTTAGGGAAACGGTCTCGTGCTTCCTACAGCCAACTGAGCCAGTTTGGAAGGCATCAAATTGCGACCTTCCGAGTAGTGGGATGGTGCTTTCGGAGAACTGTCACATACGTTCAACGTGCTGGTCAGTTGTGCTAACTATGCTGGTTGCAGTGTCATGTGAATATTCTCACACCCATAGACGAGGTTCTGGAGGCCACGCAATACACTCCTCGGCCAAGACGGTAATACTGTAAGGGCAGCATTGGTAGATTGTACGGTTACCAGTGCACAGATAAGATGGTTTGAGAGCCCAGAAGGGTCAACACTCTCTGTTGCCAACAGGTTACTAGCAGGGGGACTACAGGCACGCTATGACAATCAATCCCTAGACTTACAAATTACTTAACCCTTTCACGTACATATGACACATTGTCTCACTTATAAATCACCTTAACAATTGGATTGTAATCACAGTAGATGTGCTAGAGGTGCTCTACATGAAGCATGGATATTAGTTTTCTTCAGTTTCATCCATCTTTGCTGGCAGCACTTACTATAACTGCCACCAGTTGTTCATTATTGTTGGTGATTCTTGCTTCAAGCAGACATAGCAGACATGCATATTTATTCAGTTTGTGTAGTTCGTGCTCTGTGCCTTACCGACAAAGGTTGAAAATATATCCATGTAAGTTTCTCTTTTACTTTAGGTCATTTGTTTAGAAAATAGCTTGAATTAATCTGTGGAAATCTTTACTTTTATTCTGTGAGGCATATTTGTCCCAATGTAAAAAAAATGGTAATTTGTGTACCTGCATTGAGTATCGTGTTATAAGTGTTTGTAATCATTTATATTGCATAAAAAAGTATAATTTCAGTTGTAAACATCTTTGTTTTTATTAAATAAGTGATAAAAACATAGTACAATTTAAAATCTACTTTTAGGTCGTGTGCTCTAGAGAAAGAGAATTTTTCGTCACTGATGAATGTGTTACACAGATTTTGCAGGCTCACAATAGTAATCACGAAGATAATCTGTTACTAGATGAAGAGGATAAAGTTTTTGTCGAAGGAGATATGGAAAATTAAAGAGAACATGTTGTTATAAAAGATCCTGAAAAAGAAATGCGTAGTCCACCTAGCAAAAGAAGACAGAAGAAGTCTCATCAGAGAAACCTGAATGCCTTCCAGATTTACCAGAATTTAAATATACCAGAACGTACCAACCAAGGCAATTTAGTGATAATATTAATCATCAATTTGGAAAAGTGCTTTTATTGAGTATCCGCGAAAATGGTGAAATTCCACAGCCATATGACATTTTTTTCTTACACTATGGGCCTAAAAGTTTTGTTGTATGATATATTATTTCCTGCAAGTATTCCGTAACCTGAACAACCTGGCAATGCATTGACCACAAATGAAGATGAAATCTAGACATTTCTTGGTATGAAGCTGGTAATGGGATACAACATTTAACCTTTATTTAAAAGCTACTGTGCAACTGAATCTGATTTAGGTTTTCATTATCTAGCTCAGATTATGACACTACCCCGATTTCAAGAGATTCGAAAGTACTTACATTTTTCCAACAATTCTGATCAGTCAATAAACAAAGATCGTACATACAAATTGAGACCTGTATTGTCCATTTGAACAAAATATATCCAAAATTGGTGGCAGAAGCAGGACTGAAATCAGCATTATCATCTCTAGACTTCAGACAATGCATTGCAAGACATCTAATTGACAATTATGCAAATCAACATAGGACTTTATCAACAGATGTAATAACCTCAAGAAGGCTGCAGACATGTTGCAATTTAAACAGACCAGAGCACCGAACGTTAAAATCGAATGTGAGGAAAAGATGTGTTCATTGTAGTTAAAAGAGTGTTAAAAACCGTACTTACTATATCTGTGAGCATTGAGGTGTTTGTTTATGGGAATTGAGACCTCGATGTTGGATTAAGCTTAATTATGGTGTAGTAGCAGAATAATTAGGTGTGTACGACCTTTAAATTCTTACATGATCTGAGTTCAGACTTATCCTAAGAATAAATGTTATTATATTAGTATCAAAGGACCATATCATAAAAATATTTTTTACTTATTGATTAAAATTAATTATTTACTATTTTGGCAGATAAGTGTTTGAATTTAGAATTCATTTATGTAGATTTTTTCTACAAATAGTATTGATAATATATGATTTATTTATGTTTGTTTTAAATTTTTTATTATTAATTATTTGTGTTTTAGTTAGAGTTCCTTTTTTGACATTAATGGAGCGTAAAGTATAAGGTTATATTCAGATTCGAAAAGGTCCAAATATGGTTGGGTTTTTAGGTATTCCCCAACCTTTTAGTGATGCTATTAAATTAATTTGTAAGGAACAACCTATTCCTTTTAAATCAAATTATTTTTATATTATTTTTCTCCTGCTTTTAACTTGATAATTTCTTTATTAATTTGGGTTATATTTCCTTATTTAACTTAAATGTGTTCTTTTCCTTATGGTTTCTTATTTTACTCTGTTGTACTTGATTGAGAGTTTATACACTAATAATTGCTGGTTGATCTTCTAACTCAAATTATTCGTTATTGGGTTCTTTACATTCTGTTGCTCAAACTATTTCTTATGAAGTAAGATTAGCTTTGTTGTTATTATCATTAATTATTTTAATTGGGAGTTTTAACATGCTTGATTTTATGAATTTTCAGTTATATTGTTGATCTATATTTTTTCTTTTCCTTTAGCTTTATCTTTTTTTGGTTCTTGTTTAGCAGAAACTAACCAGACTCCGTTTGATTATGCTGTAGGAGAGTCCGAGTTAGTTTCTGGGTTTAATATTGAGTATGGAGCTGGTGGTTTTACTTTAATTTTTCTTGCGGAATATTCTAGAATTATTTTTATGAGAATATTATTTTCATTAATTTCTTTGGATAGTGATTTTTATTCTTTTTATTTTTTTCAAGCTTTCTTTTTTTGTATGGGTTCGTGATACTTCACCTCGTTTTCGTTATGATAAGCTTATATATTTAGCTTGAAAGAGTTATTAGTCTTTATCTTTAAATTTTTTATTTTTTTATTGGTTTAAGGGTTATATTTTTTCATTTATTTAATTACTTTTTTAAGAATTTTAAAGTTAATAGAAGAATTGAACTTCTTTTCTTATGTTTTCAAAACATTTGCTTTTCTTCAGCTAATTAACTTATGTTTTAATTAATGTATCTCATATTTTTGTAAAGTGTAAATTGAATAAAAAGTATGAGAAGTAAATTATTGTTAAAATTTGTCCTGTTATGATATATATGGTTCTTCTACAGGTCGTTTTCCAATTCATGTTAGTAAACAAATTACGATTACTATAATTCAGAAAATTGATTTATTGGATAGAATTGATTTCCTCGGAACTTTGTTTTATTGAAGAATGGTATAATTATTAAAATTCTAATTAATATTACTAATGCAATAACCCAACCTAATTTATTAGGGATTGATCGTAAAATTGTGTAGGCAAATAGGAAATATCATTCTGGTTGAATGTGGATTGGTGTCACTAATGGATTAGCTGGCACGAAATCTGGATCTCCTTGTATATAAGGATCAATTAAGAATAGTATAATTAATATTATTATTGAAATGATGAATGTAATTATATCCTTATAAGTAAATTATGGATGGAATGGAATTTTATCAATGTTTCTATTCAATCCAATTGGATTGTTAGATCCTGATGTTATTCGTCCAGGAACTCAAGCTGTACGATTAGCTGCAAATATAATTGCAGGGCATCTATTATTAACATTATTAGGAAATACAGGACCATCATTAACAACAAGAATTATATTAATTTTCATTATTGGATAAATAATACTATTAATTCTTGAATCAGCTGTAGCAATAATTCAAGCATATGTGTTTTCAATTTTAAGAACATTATATTCAAGAGAAGTTTACTAAACTTATGTTAACAAATAACAACAACCACCCATTTCATGACCTTTAACTGGAGCAATCGGAGGAATAATTTTAACCTCAGGAATAACTACATGATTACATACATTCAACATAAATTTGCTAATTATTGGAATAACTGTCATTGTATTAACAATAATTCAATGGTAAACAGATGTAGTCCGTGAAGGTACATTTCAAGGACTACACATTAAATTAGTATCAAAAGGACTACGATGAGGAATAATTTTATTTATTGCATCAGAAGTCTTATTTTTCGCCTCATTCTTTTGAGAATTCTTTAATAGAGGACTAGCATCAAGACTAGCACCAACAATCGAACTAGGAATAAAATGACCTCCAATAGGAATTCAACCATTTAATCCAATACAAATTCCACTTCTTACTACTTTTACTAGCTTCAGGAGTTAGAATTACATGAGCACATCACAAAATTATAGAATGTAATCATTCACAGGCATTACAAGGATTATTTTTACAGTAATATTAGGATTTTATTTTATTTCACTTCAAATATATGAATATTGAGAAGCACCTTTTACCATTGCAGATGCAGTATATGGGTCAACATTCTTTGTAGCAACAGGATTCCATGGATTACATGTAATTATTGGTACAATATTCCTATTAACATGTTTAATTCGACATATAATAAATCAATTTTCATCAAATCACCACTTTGGATTTGAAGCAGCAGCATGATACTGACACTTTTTGATGTAGTATGATTATTCTTATAATTATCAATTTACTGATGAGGTAGATAATTATTTTTCTAGTATAATTAGTACATTTGACTTCAAATCAAAAAGCTTGGAAATATCAAGAAAAATAATTACAATATTAATAACAAGAATTATTATTAGATTTATATTACCAATAATTATTATATTAATAGCAACAACCCTATCAAAAAATCAAGAAAACAGTGCACCAATTGAATGTGGATTTGATCCTAAAACATCAGCACGAATACCTTTCTCGATTCAATTTTTCCTGATTGCAGTAATGTTCCTAATTTTTGATGTAGAATAAGCATTAATTTTACCAATTCTAATTATTATAAAAACATCAAACATTACAGTATGAAAATTATCAACAATATTATTCATTATCATTTTTAGTAGGACTATATTATGAATGAAATAAAGGAGCACTTAAATGAGATAATTAGGGCTATAGTTAATTATAACAGTTGGTTAGCATCCAAAAAGTAATGAAGTATCAATTAACCTTAATTCAAAATAAGAAGCGAAGTATTGCAATCAGTTTCAACCTGAAATTTGGCATAAAAAGCACTTATTTATTAATTGAAGCCAAAGAGATGCGTATTACTGTTGATAATATATATGAACAATAATTCAAATTAAGGAAATGTAAAGCCAATATATAAAATGCTAACTTTTTATAATAGCGGTTAAACTCCGTTAACATTTCTATTTATATAGTTTAAAAAAACATTACATTTCCAGTGTAAAAATAATAATTTAATATTTATAAATACCTAAAAATAAAAATATTTCCCTAACATCTTCAATGACATACTCTATACAAAATTAAAGTTAATAAATAAACCTTAAAATTAGAATCATATAAAGACTGAATATAATAAATTAAATACAGAAAATAGGAATATAAACCCTAACCACCAAGTAACTCACCTCAACCAGAATCAAAAGACTTTAAAGAATAATAACCAAATCTTAGGGGCCGGCCGCGGTGGCCGAGGTGACTGAGGCGCTCCAGTCACGGTCAGCATGGCCACTACGGTCGGGGGTTCGAATCCCCCCTCGGGCATGGATATTTGTGCCGTCCTAGTTTGTAAGTAGTTCATAAGTAGTTTGTAAGTTTAGGGACTGATGACCCCGTAGTTAAGTCCCATAAGCTTAACAAACATTTGAACATTTGATTTTTGAAATCTTAGGGTAAGTATCTAACATAATTAGTTGAAAGAAAATGTATGAATCATATTGAACCAGTAAACATAATGAAAGATAAAAAATTCAATGAAAATAATTCATGAGAATAAACGAAATCAGAAATAATATAACCAAAATATGAACCTAAAATAATAGTTAATAAAGTTAAAAACTTCAAATATCAAGGCAAAATAACTAAATAAGGAACAGGAAAAATTAATCAATGTAAAAGTCTTCCACCAAAGACAGCAACGATTAGTAAGCCAATTATTCCAAAAGAAATAAAATTTTCTATCATTCAAAGAATAAGAATAATAATTATTATTATCAACAGATATTGAATAATAAAACAATCGAAAAGAATAAGAAGCTGTTAAACCAGTAGAAAAAATATTGAAAAAAAATAAAAAAAATTAACTCAACTTAAACAAACAATCTCAAGAATTAAATCCTTAGAATAAAATCCGACTAAAAAAAAGGTATACCACATAAACATAATCTAGAAACATTAAAACAAATAGAAGTTAAAGGTATAAAATGAATAATGGAAACCATAAAGCTAATATCCTGAGAATCACGTAAATTATGAATTATAGAACCTGCACATATCAATAACAAAGCCTTAAATAAAGGATGAGTTAATATATGAAAAAAAGCATGATCAGAATAACCCATTGATAAAATTCTTATTATTAAACGAAGTTGACTTAAAGTAGAAAGAGCAATAATTTTCTTTAAATCAAATTCAAGATATAAATATAGTTAAACAACCAATAAAAAGAATATATAAACCAAAATCATAAACTATTAATATTGAGTTAAAATGAATTAATAAATACACACCAGCAGTAACAGGGGTAGAAGTAAGAACTAAAGCAGAAACAGGTGTA
The DNA here is from genome assembly GCA_026315105.1 of Locusta migratoria. Taxonomy (NCBI): domain Eukaryota; kingdom Metazoa; phylum Arthropoda; class Insecta; order Orthoptera; family Acrididae; genus Locusta; species Locusta migratoria. Next base: position 270,057,288 of record CM048744.1, on the reverse strand, counting down.
GGAGCAGCCATAAGAGCCGGAACTCAAGAAGAAAAAAGAATTTGAGCTATCCTAGTTATAGCAGAAAGAATAAATTAATAAAGTAATAATCTTTATTTCAAAAGAATCAGAAATAAAATAATAGTAATAAATATAATTTCAACGGCCAAAATTTAATATTCAAGAAATAGAAATTAAAATTGCAACATCATCAATACGAAGCAGTTAATATTCCATCATTATAAGACTTTACATTTTGATAATAAATAACTAAATAATAAGAAACTAAACCTAATCCATCCCAACGTAGTAAAATTTTAATTAAATTTGGACTAATAATTAAAAATGCTATTGAAAAAATGAATATTAGAACAATTATAATAAAACGATTAATATTTTTTTCATTATGCATATAATCATTTCTATAATAAATAACAAAAGAAGATATATATATAACAAAAGATATAAAAAATTAAAGACATTCAATGAAAAATTAAAGTTATTACCACCTTAGAACTATTCAAACTAAATAATTCCCACTCAAAAAATAATCTTTAATCAATTATTAAATAATAAACACCTAATGTAAAAAATAAAGTTCTAAACAAAAATTTAAAAAAACTTAATGAACAAATAGAAAATAAACACACGACTTGAGATGAAAAGATCATATCATTGATTTCACAAAACAACATTTTAAATTAAAATACTGAAGTATTAAAAATAAAATTATTCAACCTTTAAACATAACAAAATCAATTTAAAATAAAAGATGATACTCACGAAAATAACCTAAAGAACAAGTATAAACACCAGAATAATATAAACCATGTTGAGAATAAGAATATATATATAATGTATAGACAGCTCTAAAAAAAATAATAAAATTATATAAGAAGATCAAGAAATAATTCTATTTAATAAACTAAATTCACCTAAAAGATTTAAAGATGGAGGAGCAACCATAATAGAAGATCTTAAAAAATTCACCAAATAGATATTTTAGGTATTAAATTAATTATACCCTTATTAATAAATGATCACCGTCTACCTAAACGCTCATAAATAATACTAGACAAACATAAATAAACCAGAAGAACATAAACCATGACCAATCATTAGAGATAAAGAATCCATACAACTTCATCAATTTATAGTTATTCAATGACAAATAACCAATCTTATGTGAGCAACAGAAGAATAAGCAATTAAAGACTTTAAATCAACTTGACGAAAACAAACAAATCTAATAACAACAACACCAAATAATCATAAAGATAAAAAAAAATAATTAAATCTGAAACCCAAACAACAAATCACCTTTATTAGACGAAAATTACCATAACCACCCATCTTCAATAAAATAAGAGCCAAAATTATTCTACTAGAAACAGGAGCCTTAGGACGTCAAAGATGAAATAAAAAAACTCGGTATCTTAACTAAAAAAGCAAAAATAGACAAAACATAATACAAAAAATAAAAATAACCAAAATAAATTAATAAAGAGTATTAAATACATCATCAATACTAAATAAAACAAATAATAAAGGTAATCTAGCAACTAAAGTATAAAAAAATAAATAAACACCAGTCTGTAAACGTTCAGGCCGATAACCCCAACCTAAAATCAAAACCAAAGTATGAACCAATCTAGATTCAAAACAATATAAAAAGAAAAGTTTTTTAAACTAGAAAAAGAACAAAATAATATAATTAATATCAATAAAATAATAAAAACAAAAAAATTGAATATGAAGAAAAATAAATTGATCTTCTTGCAGTAATTTATAAACAAAAAATTCAAAACCTCAATAAGAACTATATAAAAAATAAAAATCAACACAAAAATAATAACTAATTATTCTCAAATCAGAATAAGAATATGAAGATATCATAAAAATAAAACTTAATTTAAAAATTAAAGAACTAATCATCAACAATTACCTAATAAACAAATAGGGATCAAAAAAATAATTATAAATAAGTACTTTAGCATAAACATAAAAAGAAAGAAAAACATCATTACCATGAGAACGAATTATTGAAACCAAAATAGAAAGAACTAAAGACCTTAAGAAACAGAACAAAACCAAAAAAACAGGAAAGAAATAATCATAATCAAACCCAACAAGAAACAAAACAATTAATTCTAGTAAAGAAACAACAATATATTCTAATCTCAATAAAACTACCAATAAATGTTTACACTTTGAACAAAAAACGTAAACGTCAGAAAAATAATTTGATAAACAAGCAAATAAACCAAATATAGACATTAGTTTTAATAGTTTAACAAAAACATTGGTCTTGTAAACCAAAATTAAGAAAAATTTAAAACTAACATAAATAAAATATATATTATCAATACTATTTGTAGAAAAAATAATTAATCTTAAACTAACATTGAGGTTGCAATCCAATTTACCGATAAGAAGTCTAAAAAATGATTATGCTGTTTTCCCTAAGGTAACTTAATCTTATAATCACAAATTATGCATCAAATAAACATAAATCAATGATTTTGTTATGAAGAGTTTAATTATTCTTCATGTCCCCCCAACAAAACAATCAAAATTAACATTAAAAAATAAACTATGTAATAAAAATTAATTTATAAATGTAAAGCTCTATAGGGTCTTCTCGTCCTCAAGAAATATTTAAGCCTTTTAACTTAAAAGTAAATTCTAAAAATTATTAAGAGACAGTCAATTTCTCGTCAAACATTCATTCCAGTCCCCAATTAAGAAACTAATGATTATGCTACCTTTACTCGGTCATAATACTGCGGCCCTTTAAATTAATCACTGAGCAGGTAAGACTTCAAAATATTATCAAGAAGACATGTTTTTGATAAACAGGCGGAAATTTATATTGCCTAGTTCCTTATAATAATTTTTTTTAATAAAATAAAACAAAATAATTATACTGATTCCATCATTATTACATAAACTTTAAAATTAAATTTAACATCTTAATAAACAACCTAAATCAATTATGAAATCTAAACAAAAAATAATGAACTATAATGTAATAAAAAAACTAGTAATAGTTTATTATAAAATATTATTAATTAAAAAATTATAGGTTATTAATTTTCAGATCTTATCCCCTAAAAAGTAATAAATTAATACTTTATACTAAAAAATCAAATAAAAGCGATAATTTTAAAAAATTAAATTTTTTCTCAAGAATCTAAATTTTTTTAGGAAACGAATAACATTTCATTTCTATAAATAACTTAATAATATTAATGAAACAATAAATATCATTTCTTTATAGATCAACCTAAATTGAGATTAATTTATACAAATTAAAATTTTGATAAACCCTGATACAAAAGGTAAAGAAAATAAATCCTACTTACTATAATTTAAATCAATAATTATTAATTCAATAACATTACTAGTGAAATATAATTAAAAAATCATTTCAATAAAATATACTAAGACAAAAATAAATAAAATTATTTTTGTTAGATTAAGTAAACATCAAAAAACGAAATAAAATATTCAAGACGTCCTGAATTGCACAGTATTAAAAATCAGTGTAAATGAATCACTCTACTATATAGCTATGTCTTGAATAAACTTACTAGATGCACTTTCCAGTACATCTACTATGTTACGACTTATCTCATATTAAAAGATAAAAAATTATAATCAATAACGAGATTGACGGGCGATGTGTACACTCTTCAGTGCCAATATCAGTTAAATTAAATACTTTAAATTACTATCAAATCCAATTTCATTTAAATATTACAAATTTAATTCATAATAAAAAAATAATTGTAACGCATCATACACTTAATTATAAGCTGCACCTTGATTTGAAATAAATTTTAATAAAAAAACAAGAAAATTTTTTCTCCAAAAAGATTTTCTGATAACGGAGATATACAAACAAATAAATTAAGTAGAGTAAATCGTGTACTATGAATCATGAGATAGGTTCCTCTGAATGGAATGAAATACCGCCAAATTCTTTGGGTTTAAAGACCTTAAATAACAATATCCAGGTAAAACAAAATTTGCATTTAAAATAATAGGGTATCTAATCCTAGTCTATTTTATAAATTTCATAGATTCAAAATTAAGAGCAAATAAATAAAATAAAAATTCACCTAATAATTAATTATTAAAATAATTTATAACTACATCAACCAAAAACATTCACTTGTGTTAATCGTATAACTGCGGCTGCTGGCTCGAAATATGCCAATACTTAATCAATTAATAATTCCAAAATAACTTGAAAATTTAATTTAATTACTATAATAAAATAGAACATTTAGTTAAACAAAACTTATATATAATATAAAGAAAAAGTGAATAAATAAGCAAGAATAAAACTTTAGAATATAAACGAAACACATACAATAAAAAATTAATCAAACAATAATAATGTATAAGAAACATACATAGAATCAAAACAAAAATTAATATTAAAAAAGTCAAAAATTTATAGAATAATATTACCCTCACAATGCACAACAACAAAAAACTCTCTTAGAAAATAAACGAAACAAATACAATAAAAAATAAATCAAACAAGATTTATGTATAATAAACACACATAGAATCAAAACAAATTAACATAAAAAAACTCAAACATTTATACAATAATATTACCCTCATAATTCACAACAACAATAAACTCTCTTAGAATATAAACGAAACACATAAAATAAAAAATAAATCAAACAAGATTTATCTATAATAAACACACATAAAATCAAAACAAAAATTAATATTAAAAAACACAAAAATTTATAGAATAATTTTACAGTAAGAAGTACAACAAAATCTTCTTTATTATGTATTATAAAGATAAGTAAGGAACTTTTATTTCAATAAAAGTATTATAGTATCTTTCTTTATTATTTAATCTCTCTTTTCACTAATATTAAAGAAAGATTAACTAATATAAATTATTTAATTCAATATAATATGTAATTTAACAAATAATTAATAATATACAATTAAATTTGTTATATTAATTAATATGAAATTATTATATAATAAATGTAATTAATTAAAAATAAATAAGAAAATTATATAATTATTATATGTAAGTAAATTAATATAACATTATATATTTAAATTATATTGATTAAAACATATACTAATAATTTAAAATATTTACTTACATTTCATTTAATATTTTAATTAAATAATAATTTCTTTTGCCTTAAAAAATTGGTAACCACAACTTTTGAAAAATTTATAAATTTAAATAATCAATTACTATTAATTAAATAAAACATATATGAATATATTTAAATAGATGTGATATATTGAAATAAATTATTTATATTGTATATTAATAAGAATCCAAAAAAATCAGATAAACAACAAAATTTTATAATGATTAAAGAAATAAAACATTACATAAAACAAAAAAAGGAATTTTTAATTTATAAAAAATGAGATGCCTGATTAAAGGATTATCTTGATAGGATAAATAAAGTAAAAATATTACTTTCCTTCTATAAGATAGAATTAAACTATTACCTTTAGTATCAGAAACTAATGTGCATCTTACACCTCAATATAAAAAGATGAGCTAATTAAGCTAATGGGTTCATACCCCATTTATGAAGGTAATAACCCTTCTCTTTTTAATGTACAACAGCTCTATAAAACTTCTTTTCCTATCATCATTGTTGATAGGAACGATCCTTTCCATTTATTCAAACTCCTGATTAGGGATCTGAATAGGACTAGAGATCAACTTACTATCTATTGTTCCCATTTTAACAGATAATAAAAACTCAATAATTAATGAACCAGCAATTAAAAATTTTATTATTCAATCAATACCATCAACAACATTATTTATTTCAATCCTAATTATTCAAATAAAATACATAATATGATGAGATAATAGAACCATTCCATAAATAAAGCCTATGTCCAGAATAATAATAAAAATAGGAGCAGCCCCATTCCACTTTTGACTTCCAGAATTAATATCATCCATAAGATGAATTACTTGCCTTATACTAATAACATGACAAAAAATTGCTCCAATAATAACATTATCATACTGCATTAATATAAGAAAATTATTATTTGTAGTAATTATAATACGAATCATTGTTGGAGCAATAGGAGGTTTAAATCAAACATCACTACAACAAATTCTAGCATATACATCAATTAGACAGCTAGGATGAATAATTATATCAATAACCATCAGAGAAAATATCTGAGAATTCTATTTTTCAATTAATTCAGTATTAAATGTAATCATCAACTTTATATTCAAAACAATAAAATTATTCTTCCTAAATCAATTTTTTTAACGAAATATTTGAAAATAGAAATTAAATTCATTATAAAAACATCATTACTATCTCTAGGTGGATTACCTCCAATATTAGGATTTTTACCAAAATGAATTGTTATTCATTTCATTCCATTCCATGATGGTGGTGGTGGTGGTGGCTGGTGCTGCAACAGTCTCGAATATTAAAAAATGCTCAGTCTCTGTTGCAGTATTATAATTGTTATTCAAACATTAATCGATAATAAATTAACAGTTTTATTATTCTTCATAATTACATTTACAACCATCACATTATACTACTATATACGGATAAGATTCTCAGCAATCATTATATTACATAATGAAAACTCATGATTAACGATAATTAAAATAAATAAATTAATAATAGCTCTACCCATCCTATCAATAATCTCAACAATAGGATTAATCTGTACATCAAACTTTATATTATTTTACTAAGACCTTAAGTTAATAAAACTAATATCATTCAAAGTTATAATTAAAAGTTATCTTTTAGGTCTTAGTAAAATTATATTTTACACCCTTAGAATTGCAGTCTAGAATTATAATTGAATATAAGACCCACAACACTAATGATAAGAGATAATGTTCCCATAATTAAATTTACAATCTAACACCTAATAATTCAGCCATCTTATCATCTTTACCGCAAAAAGGTTTATTCTCAATGAACCATAAGGACATTGGAACATTGTATTTTATATTCGGGGCAGGAACATCAATAAGCATAATTATTCGAGCAGAACTAGGTCAACCAGGAACAATAATTAATGATGATCAAGTATATAATGTAATTATTACAGCCCAAGCATTTGTTATAATTTTCTTCATGGTTATACCGATTATAATTGGAGGATTTGGAAATTGATTAGTACCATTAATAATTGGAGCTCCAGATATAGCCTTCACACGAATAAACAATATAAGATTTTGACTATTACCACCATCATGTCCTCTATAGTAGATAATGGAGCTGGTACAGGATGAACAGTATACCCCCCACTAGCCAGAGTCATTGCACATAGAGGAGCTTCTGTAGATTTAGCAATTTTCTCATTACATCTAGCAGGTGTTTCTTCCATTTTAGGAGCAATTAATGTCATTACAACAGCAATCAATATACGATCAAATAATATAACTCTTGATCAAACACCATTATTTGTTTGATCAGTAGCAATTACAGCTTTATTACTACTATTATCATTGCCACTATTAGCTGGAGCAATTACAAATAGGGCAGAAGCCTTCCCCAGCACCTCCCAAAGTTCTTAATTTAAAAACCTAAAAATAATAAAAACAGGCTGGTACCAAAATTTAACATAATACCCATGTAATAAATCACATCGTAACTATAACTTGCCCAGCACAAGTTAACGTGACAGTGGGTCGCCAACGTGATGCCGCCACTGAGAACGTTTGCTGCTGTTACTGTGAGCGGTTCTAATGCCGCCATGGCCAGGTTTGATGCTGCCGCTATTGTCACTGCTATGCCGATTCTTCATATGCGGCAACCCGCTGCTTAGCACGTCAGCGGCGCCACCAAGTGGAATTTTATGAAGAACAATAGTGTTACTTTAGTTCAATTTTTACACATAGAGTAGTCTCATGTTAATTAAATGGTTATACCATGGGCGAGCTTCGTATATTTCTAATCACGTATGATAAGAACCCTTTACCATTAATAAAATCAGTAAGCCAGCGGTGCCCGCAGGGGGACAGGGGGGGGGGTGCCAAAACGTAAACTGCGTCACTGAAATTTCTGGGGGGGAGGGGAGGGAGAGGTGCAAAATGAGTACTTTTGGCAAGCCTGATGGGAGGGGGGGCTTTCTAAAACAATTTGCAAAACGTGAAACAAAATATGTTTAATTTTAATATTAAATGGCAAAACCATTTTTGTTGGGTAATAAACTAGAAATCCAGGGGCTAATATCGTGGGTGTCGAGGGAGGGGGTTTGGTTCCAGTTTGGCGGCGACGGGGGCACCTCTGTAGTAGACATAAAAAAAAATAAGCCCTCCCCCAGAACCAAAACCAAATCTTGGTTGCGTCACTGATTGTCTGAGTATATCAAAGATATTCACTATAAGTATGTGTTGTGGAGGGAAACATGCTTTAGGACACTCTGTACATCCGCATTATCCCTAAGGCCACAGAAACAATAAAAACCCAAAAGTGGATCATGAAATGCGAACAAAAACGAACACACGTCCGCAACGGCCTGAACTACCCGAATAAAAAATAAATAAAGAAAAAGAAAAATAAAAGAAAGGTGGATAAAGCAAATATCTACTAAGCAGAGGGCCATGGGTCCGATTCCCGGTCGCGGCACAAATTTTAATTCAGTGCCTCTCCTTCCGTTCAGTGCCTTTTTACATGACTCACCGAAGTGCAATGACAGCTGTGCCTTCTTTGTACTTGTGCACGCGATACAATCGGCATCTGCGTCCATGCGTGTCACTATCCCATGACTGTGCTCACCTCACAGTATACTGGTTCCAATGCTGCTTAAATGTTCAGTTGTATTCTTTAGTTGCAAATATTTTACGAGGAGTCGTGCCACCCGAAATGACAAAATTTAAAAATTTTAGTTGCATGCAAATTATGGTGTTGGTTTTATTGAAATATTCGATTAACACTCAAAAAAAAGTTCATCAGTTGCAAAGCTAGAGGTTGATTACTTTAAAAAGATTTCGGCTTCAACTATGGAACCCTTCATTAGAAATAATTTTTATGTACTTTTTAGTTACATCAAATGAACAGATAGTGGTTTTTAGCAACATACCTCAGTTTCAAGTTACAAATGTAAATTACATGTAACAATATGAGCTGAATTTTTTGAGTGGTAATCTTTCACAAACGGTTGCTGTCTCAACAGCCATGTTTAACCCTTTAATGCATAACTTTCTATTTGAAGCTATAAAAAATACCACGATTAATATACAGTGCGTATATACTGAGAAAAATATTGAAATTCTTTAAAATTATTATGCACTACTAGCAACAAAAAGTTCATAGCTGGACAGCTATATAGAGCTTCTATAATGTACCCTATGTAATAAATGTCACCATTATGTCACTCACTTTCCAGAAAGTAACTCATAATGTAACAGTAGTATGTGATTGACTACTTTTACTTGGTAAAGGATGAATACTAATGTAAACAACCGCACACGTTTGGAGTAACTCAATGCAGCTAACAGCAGAAATGATTCAGTAGCACTCTGGAGTTCATAATTTCCAGGACGAGCTACTAGCATATGTAACACTATGTATACAAGCAGCTACAAATGAATTTGTGGTAAAATTTTTATCAGTTTGACAGATAATGGGAAAAATAAGAAATGTAGCTGATGAGCTACAGGCTTAAAATTGTAAAATATTTAATTATTTACTATTTTAAGTAAATATTTGAAAATAATCATGCACTGACGTTTCTGAGAATTATGTTTTCCATCATTTCGCATATTGGCATTTTTCTCTGGAACTATATAGTCTAGAAGGCTGTGTGTTGTTTTGTTTCGTAGAGAACTGTACGTTCCTTTAGTTGCCTACACTGCCGGTACTTCACAGTAAACTCTTTGAACGGTACATTTGTTCGTGTTTGCCAACAATAGTTATCTGCTACTGGTGTTTTAGTTTGTGTGTTCTCTGTTATAGTTTTCGTCACGACTTGGTGTTTTTGATGCTGTTCTTACTTTTAATTGGGGGCTATTTTGGAAGGCTACATCTTGGAATTCATGAAGGTTACAACACCATTAAAAGTATAATGGACTTGGACCAACTGCGAAACATGAAGGCAGAGATCGCAACAAACAATATGTCAAAAGAAGCCAGAGCCAAGAGAAGGAGGGCAGCTCTGGGTGAGGAAGATGGAGGAAGAGATGAGAACTACCATCCAGGAGGATTCTAACAAATCATTTATGTATCAGTTGGCTGTATATTAAAACTTTTTCTTTAAACGAAATTTTCTCACACTGACATTTTTCAGTATAAATGCCCCCATTTTTCTCAGAAACTTCGCAATCTACATCAATGAATTATTTACCACATAACATTGATGATGTAACTCTAGTAGTATTTACTGTAATAGTATAAATTCAAGAAATTAAAATTGTAAAAATTTATACCAAAAAATTTTATGTTTAGGAACAAAATCGTAATTTCTTTTCCAGATTTTATTTCAATGTGCTTGTAGAGCAATTCAGTCGCAAAACATGCAATAACATGTGATAAAAAACACTACATTTATATACTCAACAGTTCCTGAGAAATTTAACATTGTCGAGATAGGGCGGTTCGACTCCCCTTAAGATCATTACTAATATCATCTTTTCTGATTCTATATTAAGCCTTACCTTCTTTACCGAACCGACAAAATTAATTTCCGACGTCGGTATTCGATGTATTTATTCCTTGTTGAGCGAGGTGGTGCAGTGGTACACTGTAGCCTCGCTAATTCGGCCTTCATTAGTCCGACCTCCGCACACATCCTAAAACACACACAACAATAAATTATCGAGCTCAATATCGTCGTTAATTAAACTGTGCTTATGGGTGTTTAGTATATCGAAAATTTGGTCATGGCTTCGGTGTTTACTTACCCTATCATCCTGTAAACTGGCTAAAAATCATAAATATATCAAAATATACCCATGTTCAAATCAAATTAAAATGTTTGTAAATCTATCAGACCAAACTGTGTGGTCATCAGTCCGCACCGTGTTCAAAGTCATGTAGCTCAAAATGGACACTACCATATTATAATCATTAACACCATTCAACATTTCATTGTATCAGGAAAACTTGTATTCATTTTGGTGTCTCTCTGGGTAAGGTGCAAAGATTTCGCCTAAAAAATTTGAAATTTTGTCTTTTCCATATCCCGGCCCGACGAGTTCGAGAGGCCGCCGTAACACGTGTACTTCGATATGGCCGCTACGCGCCACTCGTCACTCGTGATGGCGGTCATTGGCCCACCACAAAGGCCAATCAGAACTCTCGGCCGCACTATATATGGCACGTTTCTCATTCGTGTCTCTACTGCGTTTTTGTAATTTCCGTTGCTACATCGTTGTTTCTCCTAGTTCTTATTCGGCTGCGTCTTGATTACGATTTGGTTCTTTCTTTGTCGCTTGCGTTTATGATGGAAAATGGTGAATAGGAAATATCTGTGGAGTTTCATGTGAAGAAAAAGATGCCTTGATTAATTTCATGCATCTTCATGGAGCTGCGCAATCGTTTCATTGGCCTGCTAAGAAGAGACATAAGCTGGATCCCAGAACAACGGTCCAGCTACTTCAATTAGGCGGCAATTCAGTGTGCCAGAACCAATAGTTTTGGACATCAGCAACAAATTTAAAGCATTTATCAACTGAAGAATTCTGTATTATCGCTTGGGAACCACAAAGAGATCCAATCAATGCTTGGGAACCTGTTGGATACCCGCATTCAGGCTTGGAACCAGTTATATACTCATATTTCGACTTGGGAACCTGCTGGATTCCCACATTCAGGCTTGGGAACCTACAGTAAAGAGAGTGACATGTAGCTGACCTTGCATGGCTATCAGGCATGCCCCCAAGGCGATCGGGCTACGAGTCACTGAATCTGGTAGTGGCATAGCCACCATGAGCCAACGCAAGAATTTTTCTTGAATTACAAGAAAGTCAATAGTTTAGGCGAAATATTTGCACCTTACGCAGAGAGACACCAAAATGAAAATAAGTTGTTCAGTAAAATGAAATGTACTCTGTTGAATGGTGTCAATGAAAATAATGTGGTAGGTGTTCATTTTGAGATACATGACTTTGAACACTGGTATATTTTGACACATGCATGGCTTTTAGCATATTCACAGGATCGTAACACAGTAATTAAACACACAAGTCAGGTCCAAATCGGTGATATAGTAAACACTCAGGGAGACACTAGTTTGACAAAAGACCAGGCCTGCAGCGCAGTTTCTCCACTACTTATGCCTCGTTAAACTATGGGGCAAATTTCTCGCTACTTGATTTGCCAACTTTGAACAGAGATTAAACCAAATGCATTACTCTCTGAACTCATATCTGCATCATTTGTGTGTAGAGCATAAAAATTTGTACCACTATACTGAGAGCGAAGTGTCTTGCTCTTTTACAGTAGGAACAGTGGAATGTTAAACTTGAAGATTTCTTCGCGACTTTTTGGTGTCGGTAAAAGTGGTCTTCACAAAAATGGCTCTAGTACGTCAACCAAGTTACAGATGAGCCTGAAACTCTGCATACGTTCATGTCGGGCCCTCAGGTACACACTGTACAAATTTCATCAGAATTGAAGATGGTCGGGCCACGGCAGAGAGACCGAGCGTATTGAGGTGCTATGTTCCGATGCACGAGGCCGTTCTCCGAAGGGGTTTGAATCCTCCCTCGGGCATAGATGTTTGTGTTTTCTTTAGTATAAGATAGTTTATAAGTAGTTTGTAAATTTAGGGACTGATGATCCCGCGGTTAAATCCCTTAAGCTTAATAATCATTTGAACATTTTTAAAAATGGTCAAGCTTGGAGCCCTTGAAATGACCCCATATATCAGACCGTGAGCCGACCGCGTTGACCGAGGGGACTGAGACGCGCCAGTCACGGTCTGCACGGCCACTACGGTCGGGGGTTCGAATCCCCCCTCGGGCATGGATATTTGTGCCGTCCTTAGACTAAGCTAGTTCATAAGTAGTTTGTAAGCTTAGGGACTGATGACCCCGTAGCTAAGTGCCATAAGTTCTACAAACATTTGAATATTTTGAATCAGACCGTCACGTCAGAAATATAGCCCATCTATTCGATGATCCTCCTTGAAAACTAAAATGACCTATGGGTTTTTTTTTTTTTTTCGTTAGTAACGTTTCACTCACGGATTACAGTGAACTGCTGCTAGAAGGGGAGCAAGTTCCTTCAAACGTAGGCTTTATACAGAAACCTATTAGTATCAATGCTCTCAGTAATTCGCCACTTCTGAAAATTTGACATCTATATGTGTCAGGAATGGGCGAAGTAGCGAGAGTCTAGTTTAACACACTGAACTCCGATTCGGTAGGACGTTGTTGAAATCCACCGCAGACCATTCAGACTTATTCTCCGTGATTTTCCTAAACCACGCCAGAGAAATGCTGAGTGATTCATTTCAAAAGTCGCGGCCATATTCCTTCTCCATACCCATTCAAAAATCCGAGCGTGAGTTCCGTCTCTACTGACCACGCTGTATTGGGACGTTAAACACTATTATTCTTTTCTTCGTTCCTTCCTTCTTTGCGGATGTGTAAAGTAGCGCTGGAACAATTAATGTTTTTTACAATCTCAGTTGTGTTTCTTCAGTTATCTTTTTGTTTAATATTCTTTTTATTGTTCCAAGAGAAGTTACAAAGTGAAACTTGGAACCGCGCAGGAATGGTTGTGCTGTTCTAGGCACCATGTCAGAGACATCGCGGACGTTTCCATCGAAGGTTCGGATCCTCCCTCGGGCATGGGTGTGCTTAAGTTAGTTTAAGTAGTTTACAAGTCTCGGGATCGATGATCACAGTAGCTTGGACCCATAGGTACAGTAACATTTAAATAATCATAATCTTACAGCCGATCAGTTGCAGGTCCCTTTAAAATTCTTCGTCTGGGCTTCTTTTGACGTCTATATTTTGTAACAGCCGTAGGAGTCTCGGCGGGAAGAAATTTACAAGTTACTCATTTTCACAGGGGCAAAGGTCCCAGTTCCGAATCCCGTTTCTGGCGCTCAATTTTAATCTGCCAGGAAGTTTCAAGTGTAATTTTGTTGATCGCGAAAGCATTCTTGAAAACTTATCTCATTTTGCATAGCAACTTTACAAAGAATGAAGAAGAAATTGATTTAGTACAACGCAAACACAGGAAATCTTATTTTAGGTTTTGAGGAAATATTAAACTTATCGCGACATACTCGTATTTCCTGGCTGTTAGTTTCTGACCCATAATTTGGCGACCTTTTATGATACGCTGTTTTTCCGATTTGACAATATGACACGTAGTTCATGAGATATGAGGACATAAACAGAAACATTCATGGGAAATCGCCCCAGCACGCATCAAATTTTGTTTATTCCCTTTCAAAATCAAACCAAATTGCATCAAATTCTAATCTATTGCTTCTTTACTACTAATTGTATTCGCAACATACTGTACAGACATACAGCACTTATACAAATGAATACATATCTGAAACATTATACAATTGTATACAACATGTAACTCAATAAATATGAGCGATACAGTCCTATTTCTTATATATTCTCCGATAAATGTAGCATCTTTTTAGAAAAAGAAGAGAGAGAAGTACTAACTCAAGACAGGAATAAATAAATAAATACCTGGGCATCGCCGGGTTTTCACCTAGTATTAAATATTTTAAAACATTTAAATATTTGATTTAGAATCTTCGTGTTAGCACCAACTGGGTCGTCGTAATTAATTTAACTGTGCAGCAGACGAAGCATCGTAACGAGACACTTGCCAAGATTTTTAATTACTACATCGGTTACCACCCCTCTGCCAGATATTCTCCTTGAAAACTGCTTCTGTCATCACGCCCCAGATCAAGATCCCACTGGCTCCGACTCCACCTCATTAAAGTTAATTTGCCTCTCAAGGAGCAACCGCAGGTGTTAACTGAGTGAGGCCGTATAACGATTGAAATGAAGGCTTTCACGACCGGATGTTATAGTTGCTGGTAGAACTTCCGGGTTATAAGGCCGTGGTCCATAAAACTTTTCAGTTTCACCTAACGTTTCGTCCAGAGCTGCGCCGGACATCCTCAGAGGTCTTCTTACTTGCGTTGAGTCTTGCCGACTGATGAGTCGGGTGTCTGAGAGCGCCATCTTCCCAGAAGATCTATCTATTTTTTTTAAACATAACTTGACTTCTAGTCAGTTCCAGTGGTGTAATGAATTTTATGAACAAGTTGATAGTTTTGCCATGGGCAACCCACTGGGCACGGCGATTGCTAATTTCTATATGGAGAAATTCGAACAATCGGCTTTAGGCATAGCAAAAAAGAAGCCAGTTCTATGGTATCGGTATGTGGACGATACATTCGTGGTATGGCCTCGCGGTAAAGAAGCATTGGATGAATTCTTTTCTCATCTGAATAACATAAATAAAAAAATCCAGTTTACAATGGAAATGGAAAAAGACAGCGCAATATCCTTCTTGGATGTTCTAGTTATGAGAGAGGTAGATGGAAAACTGAAACATAAAGTTTTTCGAAAAGCTACACACACAGGCAGATATTTACATAAGAACTCTAATCATCGTCCACAGCAGAAGATAGGTGTCATCAAAAGTCTCGTTGACAGAGCTAAAAAAACTTGCACTCCGGAACACCTGGATGCTGAATTAGAACGCCTGAAGCAAGCTTCCAAGAAAAATGGATATTCTGATAAAGAAGTAAACAGGGTTCTGCGACCAAATAATAATAGTCTAAAAACACATGATAAAACAAAGCGATGGAAGAACACAGTTTCCCTGCCATTTATCGGAAAAGTAACTGATCAAATAGGAAAAAATATTACGCAAACACAACATCAGACCGGTTTTCAGGCCAACTAAGAAAATATGTCAGGTACTATGTTCTGTGAAGGATAAACGACCTACTCTTTCTGCTTGTGGCGTTTATAAAATTCCGTATACATGTGGTAAAGTTTATATTGGAACCACAAAAATAAGTATAGGAACTAGGCTGAAGGAACACAAAAGTCTTTGCCGACTAGGAAAAACAGAGAAATCGGCTGTGGCAGAGCATGCTCTTCAATCTGGAAGTCATATAGTGAGGTTTTCCGAAACATCAGTTTTATCTACTATGACGAATTATTATCCCCGACAATACAGGGAAGCAATTGAAATATATAAACATAAAGAAAATTTTAACAGGAAATAAGAAGCTATGAAACTTAGTGACATTTGGACAGTAGCTTTGAAAGATCGACGGGTTTTATCTCTGACCGATTGCAATCGATAGTGATGTTTTATCTTTGACAAGGACTATCTCTGCTGATAACGTGACAGCTTGACCACGCCCACTTGTCACAGTATATATGGCGCTCTCAGACACCCGACTCATCAGTCGGCAAGACTCAACGCAAGTAAGAAGACCTCTGAGGATGTCCGGCGCAGCTCTGGACGAAACGTTAGATGAAACTGAAAAGTTTTATGGACCACGGCCTCATAACCCGGAAGTTCTACAAAAAATGTTCAAATGTTTGTACTGCTTATGGGACTTAACTACGGGGTCATCAGTCCCTAAACTTACAAACTACTTATGAACTACTTATGAACTAGGACGACACAAATATCCATGCCCGAGGGGGGATTCGAACCCCCGACCGTAGTGGCCGTGCAGACCGTGACTGGAGCGCCTCAGTCCCCTCGGCCACCGCGGCCGGCGTAGTTCATGAGATATGAAGACATAAACAGAAACATTCATGGGAAATCGCCCCAGCAAGCATCAAATTTTGTTTATTCCCTTTCAAAATCAAACCAAATTGCATCAAATTCTAATCTATTGCTTCTTTACTACTAATTGTATTCGCAACATACTGTACAGACATACAGTACTTCTACAAATGAATACATATCTGAAAAATTATACAATTGTACAACATGTAATTCAATAAATATGAGCGATGCAGTCTTATTTCTTATATATTCTCCGATAAATACAGCATGTATTTAGAAAAAGGAGATGCACAGAGAGAGAAGTACTAACTCAAGAGCCGGCCGCTGTGGCCGAGGGGTCTGAGGCGCTTCAGTCACGGTCTGCACGGCCACTACGGTCGGAGGTTCGAATCCCCCCTCGGGCATGGATATTTGTGCCATCCTAGTTCGTAAGTAGTTCATAAGTAGTTTGTAAGTTTAGGGACTGATGACCCCGTAGTTAAGTCCCATAGACTATACAAACATTTGAACATTTTTTAACTAACTCAAGACAGGAATAAATAAATAAATACCTGGGCATCGCCGGGTTTTCAGCTAGTTTTCAATATTTTTAAACATTTAAGCATTTGATTTAGATTCTTGGTGTCAGCACCAAGTGGGTCGACGCAATTAATTTAACTGTGAAGCAGACGGAGCGTCGTAACGAGACACTTGCGAAGATTTTTAATTCCTACGTCGGCTAGCACCTACCCTCCGCCAGATATTCTCCTTGAAAACTGCTTCTGTCATCACGCCTCGGAATAAGATCCCACTGGCTCTGACTCCACCCCATTAAAGTTAATTTGCATCTCGAGGAGCAACCGCAGGTGTTAATTCGGTGAGGCCGTGTAACGATTGAAAATTTAGATTATAACCGCCTACTGTAGCTGGCAAGGTGGTCGACTGCTAATTAATGAATAAGTAAGTAATAACGTCAGCAGTGACAAGAGTCTCCACTCGGGGCAGCAGAGCGGTAAGGAGGGAGGGCTTGGCCTCGTTACCAGCTGCAGACAGCGGCGCTGATCAACCCCAGAGCTCGTTATTGCAGTCCCAGCAGGTGAGCGAGCCGGCGTCCAATTACAGCGGCCGGCTTTATCCGTATCCGCAGGTCGACGTCGCGAATCCGTGACAAGGCTTCGGATTGTTCTCCCGACTCCAGCGGCGCACAGCACACGACTGACAGCTAAGCTGCGCTTATTAGTTTATTCCTTATTCAACAGAATAATTCACTGGATAATTTGACGCTCTAGAACGCTCTAGAACGAGCATTTACGTGCCATTATGCTGTCTGCCGTCTTCCCGAGGTTTTTAACCTTGTAATTTACCTAAGTGTTAGAAGAAAGCAAACGGAAAGCTGTAGTTCTAAATTTAACCTTTAAGAAATTTTTCACGCAGGAGGACCGCACAAATGTACCATCATTTGATCAACGTACTAATTCCGAAATGGGGGACATAGCAATAGGTATTTCCGGTGTAGAGAAGCAGCTGAGAGAGCTAAATACGAAAAAGTCTGCTGGTCCGGATGGAATACCAGTTCGGTTTTACAAAGACTATGCTGCGGCATTGGCCCCCTACTTAGCTTGCATTAATCTTTAATTCAGCGCAAAGTTCCCAGTGAATGGAAAAAAGCGCAGGTGACTCCCGTTTATAAGAAAGGAAAGAGAACTGACCCACAGAATTACAGGCCAATATCGTTGACATCAGTTTCATGTAGGATTTTAGAGCATATTCTCAGTTCGAATATAGTAAATTTCCTTTAAACGAAAAAGTTTCTTTCCGTGAATCAGCACGGGTTTAGGAAACATCGTTCATGTAAAACTCAGCGTGTCCTTTTCTCACATGACATCTTGCGAGCCATGAATGAAAGGCAACAGGCGGATTGTGTTTTTCTCGACTTCAAAAAGGCGTTCGACGCGGTGCCACACTGCAGACTGCTAACGAAGATACGAGCTTATGGAATAGGTTCACAGATTTGTGACTGGCTGGAAGACTTCCTAAGTAATAGAACGCAATACGTTGTTCTCGACGGCGATGGTTCATCAGAGACGCGTGTATCGTCAGGCGTGCCCCAGGGGAGTGTGATACGACTGCTATTTTTTAGCATCTATATAAATGATCTGATGGACAAAGTGAGTTGTAATTTGCGGCTGTTAGCTGATGATACTGTGGTTTATGGGACGGTGTCGTCTTTAACCGACTGTAATAGCATGACTTAGACAAAATTTCTAGTTGGTGCTCTCAATGTAGAAAAATGTGATGCGCGTGAGTAGGAAAAACAATCCTATAATGTTCGAATACAGCATTAGTAGTGAGCTTCTTGATGCTGTCACGTCTTTCAAATATCTAGGCGTAACATTGCAGAGCGATATGAAATGGAACGAACATGAAAGGACAGTTGTGAGTAAGGCGGACAGACGACTTCGGCTTATTGGGAGAATTTTGGGAAGATGTACTTCACCTGTAAAGGAGACCGCGTATAAAACGTTTGTTCGACCACGTCTTGAGTATTTCTCAAGTGTTTGGGACCCGCAGCAGATCAGTTTAAAGAAACACATATAGGCGGTTCAGAGGCGAGCAACTAGATTTGTTACCGGTAGGTTCGACCAATGCGCGAGTGTCACGTAAATGCTCCGGCAACTCAATTGGGGATCGCTGGAAGAAAGACGACGTTCTTTTCGTTAATTTCTGTTGAGTAATTTTAGAGGGCCGGAATTTGAAGCTGAATGTAGTAAGATCTTGCTGCCGCCTACTTACATTTCGCGTAAAGATCACAAAGACAAGATAAGAGAAATTAGGGCTCGTACGGAGGCATATAGGCATTCTTTTTTTCCTCGTTCCATTTGGGTGTGGAATACGAAAGGAAATGCCTACTAGTGCTACAGTGTACCCTCCGCCACGCACCTTACGGTGAATTGCGGAGTATGTATGTAGATGTAGATGAAGTTCACTAGACGGCCCTTTTAGTTAAACGAGAACCCATTTCGTTCGAAGGCATGAGGAATAGCATTTCATTTCACGTTTCTGTAATACTGTCTTAACATTGCAGGGATTTTATTATGCTAATAATTTATTATTGTGTCTTTGAATGTGGCAATATGAACGGTTTCTCCGTGACGCCAATGTCCCTGTGAAAATGTGTACTTGCTTTATTCTGTACTAGCTGAAAACCCGGCGATGCCTGGGTATTTATTTATTTATTTCTGCAATTTTTCAAGTATATATTCATTTGTATAAGGGCTGCATGTCTGTAAAATCTGTTGGGAATACAATTAGTAGTAAAGCACTAATAGATTCGAACTCGGTGCGTGATGGGGCAGTTTTCCATGAACGTTACTGTACTGTGATAGAATTTAGAAGGCACACTCAACTATATGCGTGTATGCTGTCTGTAAAATTTCCTGCGGCTACAATTTGTAGTGTAGAAATTATAAATTTTTCCGTCAAACTGAAAGCCGTACTTTTAGTCCATGAGCAGCGGAAAGTTACTGTTTATGTTCTCATATCTCATGAACTACGTCTCGGAATGTGATACAATTTAGAAGCTATATTCAAATATATATGTGTATACTGTTTGTAAAATTTCCTGTCGCTACAATTTGTAGTGTTCACATTATAATTTGTAACGTCATACCGAGAGCCGTAGTTTTACTTCATAAACAGCGGAAAAGTAGTAAGTGAGAAACTTTTTTGCTTTCACCATTTTACTATGTTTGCCACCGAGAAAAAGTTTAATAAAGCTTTGAAATTATGTTTAAAGTTTGTTGCAAGTCGCTAAGTACTGTCATTCTCATACAGTGTATTTATAGGGCAGTTTTTGCGATTTCTATTGGTTATGATGTAATAGCTTTTGAAGGATGTGCCGTATGTGATTCTTAACCACGCAGCAACTGTTACCTCACTGTAAGGAATGTGTGTACCAAATTTAGTTGAAATCGGTCCAATGGATTAGGAGAAAATGAGCAGCATTGTTGCAAAATGCAGCCGTTTTTCGCGCATCTCATTGTTTATGACGTCATATCTCGAACTATATATCGTACGTAATTCTTACACTTACGGCGACCGTCCTCATGAACTGAAGCTCTGTACAAAATTTGAAAAAAACTGGATCAAAACTGTAGATTTGTATGCAACACATACATACATACGGACACTCTGCTTTATATATTAGATGTGCATGTACGAGAATCTTCTAGCATGGGAGTCTGAGTGTGTGTATGAGAATTTTCGTCGTCGGCTGCTGGCTGCTCGCTAGTAGTGTTTCTCTGGCTTCATATCGTTAGGTAGTCGTTACCAACCTCTGCTTTTGAAGCTACCGAAGAGGTTCCTCCACCCTTTGGTTACAAGTTGGGTTGGCAATGCCCAGTAGCGAGCCTCGATAGGACGCGCGAGTCTAAGCTCTCCCCACCACCGCGGTTCTTCCTCGGGTTTTTGCCGATTTCCGACCGCTGGTGGCGGGGACTGGCTGGCCGACTTATACACTCTGTGGCTGCGCTTCGACCTGGTAAGATGTTCTGATTGTCTTTCCTCCCTTGAGATGGTAGCGATTCTTTGTCTGGTGTTCAAGTTAGATTTCAGAACTTAGGTTAATTTTTCGGAATAAGTTTCTCTGATCATGTACAGAAGTGTATTCAATTTCATTTCGGTGATTTTGCGTAGGTAAACGCAGTGAATATGTGAGTAATTTGGTTTGATAACGGCTGAGAATCGGTAACCTTTGTGAGACTAGCTGGCGGTGTACGAATTCGGTTTAATTTCTTTCCAGCTTTGTGGGCTACAATTAATGTGCGAGAATATTTTTATTCTGTGTAGTGCCTGTGAAATATTCTTTTATATTTTTCTCTTTCCGTGAGTGATGTGTACTCCACGCGGTGTGTTCTATGAACAAAGCCTTCCCTGTGTATGTTTCTATGCCCTTCAGGCAAGAAATTATGCATATATCTTTCTGATTTCCCCTAGTATATCGCGATCGCCTCTCCGTTTATTTTAAATTGCTGTTTCGTTTCCTAACTTGTACTTTGCTTTAAGACTCCGTCAGTAAATTCTCTTCTATCCTTGTACGACCCCCTTTATTAGCTCGCTTATGAAGTATCGCGTATTTCTCTGGGGCTGCATGCCGTATTTCTTAGTTGATTTACTCCGACTTTGAATTTATTCCATTTTTTGATTTTTGAAGATTGGACTTCGTCCATCCGTGTAAACGCTTCCAATCGCGACTAACAGTAATTCTATAGCTTCCTTATGATATCCTACGCATTTGTAATGGTTGCATGCCGTAGCTATTTTTCTTTATTTTTCGGAAATTGAATTTTGTATTTTTACTGGTTTTCGGAACCACGTGGTTCCGAACTCCGACTTCAAGGGTTTATAGCTAGTCACTTGAGTTATCGCCACAGCTCACATACCAGTGCCTTACTATTGTGTATTCTTGCCTCGTAATCTATGATTCCGTTAACTTTTGTTAAAATGAATACTATCTTTAAGCACGTCGGCTTCAATGAGGTGCGAATACGTAAAGTAGCAGACACGTACCGTGTGTCTCAGTAAACTTGCATGCTCACGGTTTGATTAAAATGGAAATTAATCTCGCTATTATCGCGTACCATCTCAAGTAAGAAAGACAGACTAGAGCCACCTACGAAGTTTACTTTTCTTGTGTTGTGTGGTACATCCTGGTTTGCTGAATTTCGCCTACGATAGCGGCGCCTGCTGCTGCTTCGTATCAGCATGCTGAGTTGGGTGAATTCCGCTTTGCTTCGCGCGTGTGAGTGGCTGAATGCTTGTTGATTGTAAATCCCTCCTCCGACGATGTTCCGTTCAGATAACTTTAAGATCTTTCTCAATGGGATGCATTTTTATTGTTTAACAAAATTGGTTCCCCCATTTGCTCATGTTTGAAGTGACTAAATAATTTATTGCAAGTGAATTTGATCCTTCTTATGAATATTAGTTCAAGAATACCCTTCCTTTTTTTATTTAATGTCCTTTTCATCAGTGCTGAGAACAAACTCAGATGCAAATTATCATGTTTTAATTCCGGTGCGCCATACATGTTTTCACAGCCACCTTCATGAAATGGTTTAGTTTGGGGTGGCTTGTATATTAATGACTAGCTGAAAACCCGGCGTTGCCCGGGTATTTATTTATTTATTCCTGACTTGAATTAGTACTTCTCCTCTACCTTCTGTCTCTGTCCATCTTCTTTTGTCTAAAAACATGTTATATTTATCAGACAATATATAAGAATTTTTTGTGGTTGTAGATTCAAAATTACCTTATTAGCAAAAGTTTTTCGAAAAACATCCCCTCCCCAATTTAACCCCCTTGATGCTTGAATTTCCAAAAATACCGAAATATGTATTTTTTAAATTCAAACGAACAATACAAATACCAATTTTTGTAGCTATAGCTTCAAAATTGTCTTGACAACAATGGGTTTTCGAAAAGAATTTTTGATCCCCTCTTTTACCCCCATAGTTGTTGAATTTCCAAAAATACTAAAACACATGTCTTTTTAATCCTGATGAAGAGTCCATATCCTAAGATTCGTAGTTATAGCTCGAAATTTGAGTTAACAGCAACATATTTTTGAAAATCAATTTTTGCCTACCTTATTTCACCCCATTATTAGTCTAATTTCCAAAAACACCGAAACACGTATCTTTTAAATTCGAAACCCGAATCCAAATCCGAAAATTTGTAATTCTAACTTCAAAATTGCCTAAATAGCAACATATTTTCGAAAAACACCCCTTCTCCAATTTAACCCCGTTGATGGTTGAATTTCCAAAAATACCGAAACACGTATTTTTTAACGTCTAACCAACTATACAAATATCAATTTTTGCAGCTCTAGCTTCAAAATTGTATCAATAGCAACGTCTTTTCAAAAAGAATTTTTGATCCTCTATTTAACCCTCTTATTTGTTGAATTTCCAAACATACTAAAAATCATGGATTTTTAATCCTTACCAAGATTCCATATCCGAAGTTTCGTATTTGTAGCTTAGAATTTGAGTTAACAGCAACATATTTTTGAAAATCAATTTTTTGCGTCACCTATTCTACCCCCTTATTCGTCGACTTTCAAAAAATGCCGAAACACTTGTCTCTTTAATTCGAACCCTGAAGTAAAATCCGAAATTTTGTAGTTCTAGCTTCAAAATTGCCTAAATTTTCCAAAAACGTTTCATCCCCCTATTTCACCCTCCTACGGGCGGAATATCGAAAAATCGCTTCTTAAATGACGCCTACAGAGTAAGATCAACACCCTCCACAAATTTCAAGTTTCTATCTTGAGTGGTTTGGGCTGATCGATGATGAGTCAGTCAGTCAGTCAATCGGGACATTTCCTTTTATATATAGAGATTGTGTGTAATTCTCGTGATCTACGACGTGTGTTGACCTCCGTCTCTTTGTCTTCCTGCTGCTAAAGTAAAGTTTGAGTCAGTTCTAAATTCTGGCTGGGCCAGGGAACAAGATTCTGTTGCAGGAAGTAGTCAGTAGTTTACGCGAATCCTTCACTTGGTTTTACGGCCACAGTTATATGTTTAAAGTATACTTTTAACTGGCTCCTTTCAGCCAGAATTAATTTTACAAATAGCGGTGGTCTTTCAATTAATAAAATTTATTTCTTTTATCAATAGATATTGCCATGTAATAAATACGTCTCAGTCACAGTAAAAATGTACGAGGGTCACTTCAAAAGAATTGCACACAATTTATTTAAACATACAGTATTCATTCTCAATGTTTGAAAGTTTTACAGAGTGTAGATATATCATTCCCGCTTGTTTTCAAACTTAGTTCAACCTGTCACCGTGAGTGGCGCCGTTATAGCATGTCTTCAAGATGGCTGCTACACTTGACGTTCGTCAGAAACAACGTGCTGTCGTTGAGTCAGTGGCGGACTGGGGCTGTTGGAGGCCCGGGGCGGGGGCGAAACGAGCCCTTCCACCCCCCCCCCCCCCCCGTCCACTTGGAAATACATGTATTACTATAAAAAAGAATTGGATGCCCCTTCCAGGACGAGAGGCACGGAACAGTCTGAAAAAACAGCTTTCGATATTTGGAGGCCGCACCAGAAGGAGATACCAAGCGCACTAAAAAAAATCCCTTCTTATTTGGAGACCGGAGGCCCGGGGCGGTCCGCCCCCTCTGTCCACTGCCCCCCCCCCTCCCTTTTGCCATCCACACCACCACTGCATTGAATTCCTGTGTTGTGAAAACGAAACAGTTGGAAACATCCTCAAGAGGTTGAAAAAGGTGTATGGAGATGCTGCTGTCGATCGCAGTACAGTTAGTCAGTAGGCAAGCAGGTTACGTGATGAAAGCGGGCACGGCAATATTGAGGATCGTCCTCGCAGCGGCAGGCCTCGTACTGCACACACTCCATACGATGTGCAGAGAGTTGACTGCTGACAGACGCATCACAGTGAACGAATTGTCATGCTACGTTGGGACAGGGGAAGAAACTGTTTGCAGAATACTGAAAGGGTTGGCGCTAAAAATGTATGTGCCATGGAAGCGATCACAAAACTCGGATGAACAACACTGAAACACTCGCCTTACAGTTCTGATCTGGTGCCATGTGACTATCATCTCTTTGGGAAACTGAGAGACTCTCTTCGTGGAACAAGGTTTGAAGATGATGACTCCCTTGTTGTTGTTGTTGTTGTTGGTTGTTTAAGGGGACAAAACTGCAATGGTCATCAGTCCCCCATTCCACCTCTAGGCGACAAAAGGAAAACCATACACGTTAAAGATATCACGCACAGAGTTTAAAGTTACGATGTGGGAGAGGAGTCCCACTGAGTCAATAAAACATCATCAAGAATAACAAGACAAAACGAAAAGACGGATACACAGAGACAACTTACAACAAGGAAACCGATTGCCGTGGTTGACCGACCATAAGAATAAAAAAGGAAAAGTCAACCACTCGGTTTCACAAAGAAATCTCCAGTTAGAGAGAACGATAAAATCCCCCTGCTCGAATAAAACGTAAAACGGTATCTGCCATTGTGGCAACGTCACCTAAAACTTCCGATAAAACAGCAGGGAGGTTAAAATGTCTCCGCAAGGCGGCTAAAAGGGGGCAGTCCAACAATATGTGGACGACTGTCAAATTGGAGCCACACCGACATTGGGCTGGGTCCTCACCCCGAAGGAGATGTCCATGGGTGAGCCACGTATGCCCAATGCGGAGGCGACATAAAACCACTGAGTCCCGTCGTGAACCACGCATGGAGGAGCGCCATGCAACCGTCGTTTCCTTCACCACCCGGAGCTTGTTGGGCGTGCACAGGCTACGCCACTCAGTATCCCAAAGCTGACGTACTTCCTGGCGCAACAATGAACGGAGATCAGAAGCCGGGAGGCCGATCTCTAGACAGGACATACCTACAGCCTGCTTGGCAACCCTGTCAACACGTTCATTGCCCGGGATACCAACATGACCCGGAGACCAGATGAACACCACCGAACGCCCGGACCGTGTAATGGCATAAAGTGTCTCCTGAACGGCCAACACCACCGTAGACCGTGGGTAACACTGCTCCAGAGCTCGGAGGCTGCTCAGAGAGTCGCTGCAAACAACAAAAGACTCGCCTGAGCAAGACCGAATATGCACAAGAGCTCTGTGAATGGCCACCAGCTCTGCAGTGTAAACACTGCAGCCATTCGGCAGAGAGTGCTGTTCCACATGGTCACCGTGTGTATAGGCAAATCCGACACGGTCATCCACCATTGAGCCATCGGTGTAGATCAGGTCATAGCCACGGAACTCCGCTATGACAGCCGAGAACTGACGACGGAGCGCCTCCAGTGGTACTGAGTCTTTGGGCCCATGGGCCAAGTCCAGCCGAATAGACGGCCTTGGCAAACACCATGGAGGTGTATGCACCTGGACCCGATATGGAGACGGAAGGGGCAAAGACTCGAGTTCCAGGAGGAGGGACCGAACTCTATAGGCTGTTGTATGACCTGACCTGGGGCGTCGCTGATGGTGAGGGACGACCACATTAGAAAAGAGAAGACGACGGTTTGGGTGGCCTGGGGAGCAATATACGTTCGCTGCATAAGCCGCGAGCAGGTGTTGGCGGCGGATCCCCAAGGGTGGAATCCCTGCCTCCACTAGTAAGCTGTTCACTGCGCTGGTGCGGAAGGCACCCGTCGCGATGTGAACCCCACAGTTGTGAATGGGGTCCAGGAGATGCAGTGCCGAAGGTGCCGCAGACCCATAGGCAATGCACCCAAAATCAAGACGGGACTGCACCAGCGCCGTGTAAAGCCACAACAGTGTCGAGCGATCAGCACCCCAGGTCGTATGACCCAGGTGGCGGAGAAGGTTGAGATGGCGCCAGCACTTCCGTTTCAGCTGACGAATGTGGGGGAGCCACGTCAGCCGGGCGTCAAAGACCAGTCCTAAAAAACGGTGAGTTTCAACTACCGTAAGTGGTTCGTCATTCAGATAAAGTTCAGGGTGTGGGTGGACGGTCCGACGCCGGCAGAAGTGCATCACTCTGGTCTTGGAGGCAGAAAACTGAAAGCCATGGGTAAGCGCCCAGTTCTGCGCCTTCCAAATAGCACCTTGCAACCTGCGCTCGGCAACTTGGGTGCTGGAGGAACTAAAAGAGAGACAAAAGTCGTCAGCATAAAGAGACGGGGACACCGACGATCCAACCGCTGCGGCTAAACCGTTGATGGCGATTAAAAATAATGGGACGCTTAAAACGGAACCCTGAGGAACCCCATTTTCCTGGACATGAGAGGAGCTCAGAGAAGCACCAATTTGAACACGAAAGGTACGGACGGCTAAAAAATTCTGAATAAAAATCGGTAGGGAGCCCCGGAGGCCCCAGTCATATAAAGTGTTGAGGATGTGTCGTCGCCAGGTTGTATCATATGCTTTGTGCATATCGAAGAAGACGGCAACAAGGTGTTGGCGTCGGGAAAAGGCTGTGCGGATTGCAGACTCGAGGTACACCAGATTATCGGTGGTAGATCGACCCTGGCGAAAACCGCCCTGGCACGGAGCCAATAATCCCCGAGTCTCAAGAATCCAACACAACCGCCGACTGACCATCCGCTCCAACAGTTTGCATGGCACGTTAGTCAGGTTAATGGGCCGATAGCTATCCAAGGAAAGAGGATGTTTGTCGGGCTTAAGCACTGGGATGATGATACTCTCCCGCCACTGTGACGGGAAAACACCATCACACCAAATGCGGTTATAGACCGCAAGTAGATTACGCCGACTATCTGCTGAGAGATGTTGCAGCATGTTGCTATGGATGCTATCAGGCCCAGGCGCCGTGTTAGGACATTGTTGAAGAGCACTGAGGAGCTCCCACTCTGTAAAAGGAGTGTTGTAAGATTCAGAGCGGCTGGTACGAAAGGAGAGAGACTAGCGTTCTACCCTCTCCTTTACTGCACGGAAGGCCGGTGGATAATTTGCAGAGGCAAAGGCACGAGCATAATGCTCGGCAAACATCTCTGCAAGAGTGGCCGGGTCCGTACATAGGACTCCATTCGTGGAGATCCCAGGGATTCCCGATGTAGTCTGTATTCCCTGTAGCCGCCTGATCTTACTCCAGACCTGCGAAGCTGAGGTACCTGTCCCAATAGTGGAAACATACCTCTCCCAGCACTCCCGTTTCCGTCTTCTTATAAGCTGGCGAGCACGAGCGCGAAGCTGTTTAAAATTGATTAGGTGCTCCTGAGAGGGGTGCCGTTTGTATCGCTGTAAGGCCCGCCTGCGGTCTTTAATGGCCTCAGCGATCTCCGGCGACCACCACGGCACTGTCTTACGCCGTGGGCACCCTGATGTACGCGGAATGGTCACGTTCGCAGCAGAAATGATGGAATGTGTGGCGCTCTCGACCACCACATCGATTTCCTCGAGTGGGGGAGGGCCAAAGATGGCAGCAGAAGCATAGTCTTCCCAGTTAGCCCTGTGCAGAACCCATCGAGGTGGGCGCGCTGGGGACTCGCGTTGTGGGAGTGACAAAAAGACAGGGAAATGGTCACTGCCACACAAGTCGTCATGGGCTCTCCAGTGAACAGATGGTGGAAGGCCGTGGCTGCAGATCGACAGATCAATGGCCGAAAATGTGCCATGTGCCACACTAAAGTGTGTGGGGGCACCTGTATTTAAGAGGCAGAGGTCGAGTTGAGTTAGGAAATCCTCGACAACCCTGCCGTGACCTGAGATCGTAGAACCACCCCACAAGGGACTGTGGGCATTGAAGTCGCCCAACAGTAAGAAAGGTGGGGGTAGTTGAGCAACGAGTGCAGCCAAGACGTTCACAGATATGTCACCATCTGGCGGCAAGTAGATACTGCAGATGGTCAACTCCTGCGTGGTCCTCACCCTGACAGCCACTGCTTCTAATGGTGTTCGAAGGGGCACGGGTTCACTATACACAGAGGTGAGGACATAAACACACACTCCACCTGAGACCCTGTTATATGAGCTACGGTTGCAGTAAAATCCCCTGTAGCCATGAAGGGCAGGGGTCCGCATTGCTGGAAACCAAGTTTCCTGAAGAGCAATGCAGAGAGCAGGTGTCGTGCTCAGAAGCTGCCGTAGCTCAGCCAGGTGGGGAAAGAAACCGCCGCAGTTCCACTGGAGAATGACATTGTTCGAGTGCTGGGAAGACATGAATGAGACAAATGAGCAGGTCATACCTCAGCATCACTTGCATCCACCGATGGAGGTTTATCAGTTTCAGTCATCGGTTTGTCAAGGGCGTCCCCGAGAGCGAGGTCCTCGGGTGACGCAAGAATCTCCACCTCATCCTCAGAAGTAGAGGCGGAGGCAGAGGGGGGTGGTGGCACTGAAGCCACCATGGACTCTTGTGATTGGCCTTTCTTTGGCCTTTGTTTTCCCCTCCGTTCCCTCGGGGGCTTCGCCGGTGGGAGGTGCTCCTCGGACTCAGCCACAGGGACTGAGGAGGAGCGCGAAGCCCTACGACCAGCAGTCTGCGAGCGCGCCCGCTGCTGGTTAGTGTCGCTACCGACACTGGCGGAAGGGAGCGTCCCAAGGGACCCCTTCCGTGTGAGGGAAGCCGGAGAAGGTTGTTCTTTCTCCGGCGGAGAGGTGGTAGCTGATCCCGAGGCTTTCGCCTTGGGAGCTTTGGAAGGATGGCCCCCAACCTCCGTGGGGGCAGGCTTAGGTTGGCGGCCCTGGGGGCCCACAGGAACAGAGGAAGTAGAAACTACTGTCGCCACCAAGGAGAGTGGCGACAACGTCACTGCTGCGAACGTTTTTGTCATTGTTACCGGGTGCAAACGATCAAACTTTTTCTTGGCCTCGTTATAGGATATACGGTCCAGGGTTTTATACTCCGTAATTTTCCGCTCCCGTTGAAGTGCGGGACATTGCGACGAGCAGGGAGGATGGTTCTGACCACAGTTGACGCAGATGGGAGGCGGAGTACATGAGGCGCCCGGATGTGCTGGACGCCCGCAGTCCCTACATGTAGCACTGGACATACAACGGGAAGACATGTGGCCGAACTTCCAGCATTGGAAGCACCGCACAGGGGGAGGAATATAAGGCCGCACATCAACAAGGTAAACCATCACCTTGACCTTTTCGGGCAACGTATCACCCTCAAAGGCCAAGATGAAGGCACCAGTTGCGACCCTATTATCCTTTGGGCCCCTATGGATGCGCCGGACAAAATGAACGCCTCGCCGTTCAAGGTTCGTCCGTAGCTCGTCGTCTGTCTGAAGCAACAAATCCCGGTGGAAAATTACTCCCTGAACCATATTCAGCGACTTGTGGGGAGTGATGGTCACCGCAACGTCACCCAGCTTGTCACAAGCGAGTAGCGCCCGTGACTGGGCTGGGGATGCTGTGTGGATGAGTACAGAACCGTTGCGCATTTTAGAAATTGAGTCCACTTCCCCAAACCTGTCCTCCAGGTGGTCAACAAAGAACTGAGGCTTCACTGCCGTAAAAGATTCCCCATCAGTCCTTGTACACACTAAATATCGAGGTGAATATTGCTCACTTCCGGTAGCAGCCCTGCGTTCCTCCCAGGGCGTGGCCAAGGAAGGAAACGACTTGGGGTCATAAGAAGAGGCATGAAACTTCCCACGCTTAGAGACGGTGGTTGTACGTCCACCAACGTGATCTTTTGCTCGTTTCATTTCGTTCCCACGAGCAGCTAGGGAAATAATGGTCCACCCAGACAGAGCCCCGCTTGCCTGGGTAAGCCTTATACAACTGAGGTGCGGCAGGTTCCTCAGAGGTTGCTCGCTAGCGGCTGTTCAACCTCAACAGCCATGCATCTCCTCGGCACGTAGCACACCTTCAGATTGAGGGGTTTTTATAGAGGTTTGTACCGTCCTCGCGACCCGGGCGATTAAGCCAAGATCCCCGGGCTCTGAAACGTACAACGTTCCACCGTCGCGCCGAACGATGGTCGTTGAGGCACGCACAGAGCTTACGGTGTAGCGGACTGTTGGCGCGACACAGCCCACAGCTCAGGACCCCGGGTTCGCCAAGCCCGTACTCAGCAAGTTAATGCTGAGCCCCTGAGGGGGATGACTCCCTTGTGCACGCTGCCAAACAGTGGCTCCAACGTGTTGGTCCAGAATTTTACCGTGCGGGTATACAGGCGTTGGTTCCAAGATGGCGTAAGGCAGGTGAGAGGGTTGGGGATTATGTGGAAACACACTGACGCATGATACACACACCCATCTCAATCTTCGATGTCCATTTACTGCCGGAAATATGCGCAGGACGAAATTTTGTGACAGGCGTTTTTTTATTGCTAGCATGTGAGGAATCGCGCTGCGAAGCCCTAGTGCGCGAATTTAGATTCACCCTTGATTTTTCTAACTCACAGATACAGAATCAAATATTTTATGTTGTTCAATTTAAAGGAATAAAAGTGCCACTGATGTTGCTGCAACTGCAGTAAATCATGTTTGGGTAAAAATAAAAATCACAATTTTTTGCTCAAGGCATAGTCTCTCAATCAAAAGACGGACTGAAGGTTACTTGTACTATTCTTTCAAGCAGAATTACACGAAAGCATATTTCAACATAGTACGCTGATTTTGTGAGTTGAGGTCACAGAATGGATTAATAATACACAGAGAGATTTAGATTTACCCTGGGTGATATTTGACACCATGTACAAACGATGGAGGAAAGGATGCGGTTCAGAAAAGATATGATGAACTCATGCCCGAAAATGCATGATTTCCATACTAGAGACCATTTATTCAATAATACTTCGTTACAGAAACTGAGAGCTGTTACCTGCAGCCACAGTAACATTATGGGTTGGAAATGGTTTCCATGTGCCTCAAAGCACGCCTACTCATGCTGCCTTTGACACAGGAGCTCTAAAATCGCATTGGTGAAAACTCTGCGAGAATACGCCGCTCCAGTGTCTCGACATCCAGAATGGGCTCTGCATACAAGATACTTTTGAGATGGCCCCATTGCCAGAAATAGGTGACGTCTAGTACTATTTACTTCTTTGTGAAAAGCGTGTCTGTGTATGTTTATGAGCCGTGCGGAATGGCCCCATGGTCTAAGGCGTCGTGCTAGGGACTGGGCGGCCGTTCTTGCTGGAGGTTCGAGTCCTCCTTCGGGCGTGTGTGTGTGTGTGTGTGTGTGTGTGTGTGTGTGTGTGTGTGTTTTCCTTAGCATAAGTTAAAGTAGTTTTTAGGCCTAGCAACTGATGACCATAGCAGTTTAATCCAATAGGTTTACAAACATTTGATTTGAGTTTTGTTTTCATATTTCTCTATATTTGTTTACTTGTGTACTAAGTTTCATTTTACTTACATGTGTTGGTCTCTTTATTGGTGGATAGGGAAGGAAACAACACTATTACAATTTTCACTGTTACTGTTTATAAACTTCAAAATGTTCAAATGTTTCTGAAGCTTATGGGATTTAGCTGCGAGGTCATCAGTCCCTAAACTTACAAACTACTTATGAACTACCTTATACTAAAGGCAGCACTAACATCCATGCCCGAGGGGGGATTCGAACGGGCAACGGCCTCGCGCCTCAATGCGCTCGGGCAGCTCCGCCACGGCGTTTATGAACTATGAAAACAAGATTGCGGGCGCTCTTTTGCTCAAGACAGATCCTAACAACAAAAACGAACTATTAGTTAAACAAATATGGCTAACAAGTGGAGAACATCAAGATATAAGTTATCTAGTCGAAAATCGGAAGTGTAGTTAACTACTGTATTCTCTCTGGGCGCTTCAAACTATCATACGTCACACGAAAATATTTATTTTTCTGCATTAAGGTCAAACATTACTCTTCGTAAAATATATATATATATATATATATATATATATATATATATATATATATATATATATATATATATATATATTTGAACTGTATGTCTAATTCTTTCGATTTATCTCCTGGAATCCTTTCAAGCCAAACGTGACGAGCAGCATCAGCTTAGTGTGCTTGCGTTACAGCCGCGTTCATTAAAGTAATAGAGACCAATATTAACGACATTCCTACCACCTACACTTTCCATTGCTAAATCGAAGGCCAGTGTCATCCATTAAACAGCATCAAAGAACATAATGCATATTAACTACTGATGTTTCAGAAAGTAACTCTCGTAACCGGGGTGAGGAAACGCCTGATCATTCGCACACCCCGGTTTAGCCGAAGTAATAACTGAGGGTACAAAAATTAATAACTGAATCAAAAGTCTTTCAAAGTATCTACGGTTGTGTTGTGTAAAATAATGAAAATAATGAAATGATTGCGTGGCTTTTCGGAGCCGGGATATCCCTTCAAGGATTCGGCGGCCTACTGCAAGTCTTTCCATTGATTAGAAGTCGCTTATGAGGTGCAGTGTCAAAAGCCTTCCGGAAATCGGGAAATATGGAATAGATTTAAGCTCACTTGTTGATAGCACTCATCACTTGATGTGAGTAAAGAGCTAGTTGCTTTTCGCAAGAACGATACTTTTTGAATCTCTGTTGACTATGGGTCAATAGGTCGTTCTCTTCGAGGTAGTTCATAATGTTTGAGGAAAGTACATGTTCTAAAATCTTTGCTACAAACCGCCGTCAATGATATAGGACTGTAGTTTTGGAGATCAATTCTATTGCCTTTCTTGAATATTGGAGTGTTGGAGTCTTTAGGTACGGGACTTTCGCTAAGCGAGCGCCTGTAACTATATCTAAATTGTGCATGCTGGCGGTAGTCCGTGACTAGAATTCTGGAGTATTTCCTTCGTCTTCTTTGGTGAAGAAATTTCGGAAATCTGTCTTTACCAATTCTGCTTTAGCATAGCTCTCATCCGAAGCATCACCAATGATATCGCGTAGGTTCGGTTTTGATTATTTTTTTGCCAATGATATACTTTATATTCGACCAGAATACCTTTGAATTTCCTGCCAAGTTCGAGACATGGTTTCGTTTTGAAATCTATTATAAGGTTGTCGCATTGAAGATTGAACTGAACTTCGAATTACAGTAAAATATTACCAGTCTTGTGGATGTAGAGTCTGTTTAATGTTTTGATTTTCACAGCTGGCAACATCATCGACCCAACAGTTGTAACATTGTAGCTTCCCAGTATGCGTGTGTTACTGAAAATGTACCGTTTAATTATGATCGTCCCTAGGTTTCGATTTGATAGTGTATTTTTACTGACGTGTGTCATTTCTACCATAGAACGTGAACGGAACACAGGGCAAAAGTTGGTAGCACTTCAATTTATTATTATTATTATGATTATTATTATTATTATTACTATTACTTTATTATTATTTTAATGCATTATAGAGAAAGTAACATCAGAGTTAACAGATATTACTTCCACTTACTTTTACCACTCTTAATGACTAAATGACTTTTGTTTTGTGCACTCTATGATAAACTTATCGAATTATGTAAGTTTCGTTGGCCTCCTTATATTATTAATATTAAAAATCGATACTTCAATTTTCATGTTCACGTGTCAATATTATGTTTCTCATCTGTCAGATATTTGTTACACATAAAGAACATGTGACTTACAGTGTTTAATTTTCTAAAATCTTAATTGTAAATTGTCAGCTTCACTTATACTCTGGCAATATCCGACTGTAAGTTTACAGA
This sequence comes from Locusta migratoria, assembly GCA_026315105.1. NCBI lineage: Eukaryota > Metazoa > Arthropoda > Insecta > Orthoptera > Acrididae > Locusta > Locusta migratoria. The sequence continues at coordinate 270,022,416 of CM048744.1, read as the reverse complement.
CGTGTATTTGCTACTATTTGTTCGTGAAAGTAACAGTTGTGTTAATGTAATTGGAACACTAACACAGCGAGAGACCTTCTGCAGAGTAGAGCACGCGCAAGGCGGACAGTTCAAGTGTGCTTCCCTTCCTCCAACAGACTCAAGTCGTAACAGGATATCGGGGGCATCTGTTCTTAGGAAACGCGCCATATATTGCCTCCATTAGACTTGATGGGAATTACTTTACAGCTTGCCCCGTCCCTTGCCAGCGACGGCCTCGCTTTTTGTAGTCAGCTGTGAGAACTGCGCTAGTAGAAGAGCTCGCGTTCTCCGAGATGGGAAGAGCGCTTTTCATGAGTGTAGAAATTATGTCCGTCAGAGACTATCTCCAGCAGTTCACCCTTCGTTCCGCTTTGCGATAGCGGAATCGTCTTCTTCGCCAGCAAAACCTAGCTCATGTTACTGTGGTGCTCACTCTCCCGTAGTTGCTTTCATCGTTACGTTCTAAGGAGCACCGGCCCACCAAATCGTCAGCAAACGACCAATTTCCGGAATGATAACGTCAGAGGGCAGTTGAAAAACAGGAAACGTCAGAGGGCAGTTGAAAAACAGGAAACTGCTATACTAACTGTTTGGAGTATTTCCTCGTCATCCCCTAGTAGAAACTACAAGCGCAGTTTATGGTTGTTTTTTTTAATATTATTATTGCTATTTCCACACTAGCATATACACGCCAGTACGCTGGCAGCAGCAATACGTGCTGCTCTTCAGCCGAGAGAACATAAAACATGGGCATGAAGATTTTAAACATTCAATGGAGTTAGAATAATGTCGATTTAAAATATACAGGGTGTTACGAAAAGGTACGGCCAAACTTCCAGGAAACATTCCTCACACACAAAGAAAGAAAATATGTTATGTGGACATGTGTCCAGAAACGCTTAATTTCCATGTTAGAGCTCATTTTAGTATTTCTCTTTAAATGTAAATTGAAATATTTCGTGCAGACAATTGTCAAAATACTCAATTGTTTCGTTAGTATGTACTGTACTTCCTCGATTCACATCATCAACACAGATTTTCTGTGAACGTTTGGACAGGAATTGTTGGTGATGTCTTGATTGGGCCTCATGTTCTTCCACCTACACTCACTGGAGCACGTTATCATGATTTCATATGGGATACTCTACCTGTGCTGCTAGAACTTGTGCCTTTACAAGTACGACACAACATGTGGTTCATGCACCATGGAGCTCCTGCACATTTCAGTCGACGCGTTCGTACGCTTCTCAACAAAAGATTCGGTGACCGATGGATTGGTAGAGGGGGACCAATTCCATGGCCTCCACGCTCTCCTGACCTCAACCCTCTTGACTTTCACTTATGGGGGCATCTGAAAGCTTTGACTACGCAATCCCGGTACCAAATGTAGAGACTCTTCGTGCTCGTATTGTGGACGACTGTGATACAATACGCCATTCTCCAGGGCTGCATCAGCGCATCAGGGATTCCATGCGACGGAGGGTGGATGCATGTATCCTCGCTAACGGAGGACATTTTTGAGCATTTCCTGTAACAAAGTGTTTGAAGTCATGCTGGTACGTTCTGTTGCTGTATGTTTCCATTCCATGATTAATGTGATTTGAAGAGAAGTAACAAAAATGAGCTCTAACATGGAAATTAAACGTTTCCGGACACATGTCCACATAACATATTTTCTTTCTTTGTGTGTGGGGAATGTTTCCTCAGAGTTTGGCCGTACTTTTTTGTAACACCCTGTAGATAAGATGACAAACTTGAAGAATTTGCAGTGTTGACAGATAAATAGGAAGTTAAAACAATGAGCCACGGCGACGTTAACAACATGCATTATGACACCAAAACATGACGAAGAGCTCTCGAAGACATTGTGTAAAACTGGACTATGCGACATTTGTCTGGAAACGGCGGACACAGATAAAACACACTGAAGCACTTTGTACACGACACTGGACGATGCACTGTTAAAACTGATGGCGCAGGACCCCGCGGGGAAGGGGAAGGGTAGGAAGCGCGGGGGAGGGGGTAGGGAAGAGGGCTGAGGAGGCGGAGGGACTCCAGGGCAGGAAGGGAATAGCCAAGCGGTGGTAGGAAAGAGGAAGGGAGGGGAGAGGGGGCACTTCATCCACGGGAGGGGAGCAGTTTATGTTACACACCAAAGTAGTTAATTACGCTGGTTACAGTGCTCTGCTCGAGTACATACTTCCACATGAGTGAAATATTACACGGGAGTGTCAGAGATACTGGTAAAGGCATGCGTGCCGCGGTGGAGTAGCCGAGCGGTCTAAAGCGTCTCGCTGCGGAGCGCGCGGTCGCTCGCCGTGGAGGTTCGAGTCCTCCCTGGGGCATGTGTGTGTGTGTGTTGTCAAATGTTTCAAATGTTTGTAAATCTATCGGACCAAACTGCGTGGTCATCAGTCCGTAGCTTACAAACTACTTAAACCTAGGTAAACTAACCTAAGGACAACACACACACCCATGCCCCAGGTAGGACACGGCGAGCAACTGCGCGCTCCGCAGCGATACGCTTTAGACCGCTCGGCAACTCCACCGCGGCTGTGTGTTGTCCTTAGGTTAGTTTACCTAGGTTTAAGTAGTTGGTAAGCTACGGACTGATGACCACGCTGTTTGGTCCGATAGATTTACAAACATTTGAACATTTAAAGGCATGTGTATGCATATGTAAACACTCAGAAGACGGCCCTGCGATCGTCAGTGCCTTTATAAGACAACAGATTCTGTCGCAGGCGTTAGAACGGTTACTTCTGTTACAGCCGCGCGGGAGTAGGCGAGCGGTCTGGAGTGCCACGTTACGGATCGCGAGGCCTGCCGTGTCGGAGGTTCGAATCCTCCCTCGGGCATGGATGTGTGTGTTATCCTTATGTTAGTTTAAGTAGTTTATAAGTCTAGGGACTGATGACCAACGTAGTTTGGTCCCATAGAATTACAAACATTTGATCAATTGAAATGCTGTTACAATGGAAACTTAACAGCATTTCAGTAAGTTTGAACGTGCTGTCAGAAGAGATCTCCACCCTCTCTAACTCTACGGATTTATGAACAGCCCTGCAGAAAGCTCAGTGTCAATAGTTCCTTCAGCACTACTGCATACATTAGTCAATCAATGTAGTTCCATGTTATATTAGCAATGGGACTACGACTGGCCTAGTTATAATTCCAAATAATTAATGTATCCACTACCAACAGCCGTAAAGTTTATGTTGTTTTGTTGAACGACCGGTTTCGGTATTACAATAATACCATCTTCAGGCTCCACACAAATAAAGTTGCATTCAGTGTTGTATCTAAAGCATCATGCTCTACATATGACATATAAAATATAAAGAAGAACAAGTACAAATGACCCAACAATCAGCATTGAAGCAATATAACAGGGCCTTATACATGGTATAATTAAAGGTTTATTATTTATAAATATCATTTTATTCTAGTATCTCTTTTATTATACCATCCATTACCTTTCGATGCTGATTGTTGAGTCATTTGTACTTGTTCTTCAATATATTTTATATGTGATATATAGAGCATGATGCTTTAGATACAACACTGATTTGTAACTTTATTTGTATAGAGCCTGAAGATGGTATTAGTGTAATATCGAAACCAGTCATTCAGTAAAACAATATAAACTTTACGGCTGCGGGTGAATACATTAATTATTCGGAATTATGTCATTCGTCGAGTCCATGCCATGCCATGCCACGTGCGGGCTCTCGGCGACGCAGAGTAGACAGTTGTAGTAGTAGTAGACAGTAGTATAGAAGACAGTTGTAATAGTTTCTTGAGCTCTTCAGTTTATTTACGTAAACCCGTGTTACGTGTCTGTCATATTAAATGTAAATCTTGTTGCTTCATTATGCAAGAGAAATGGCAGATTTTGGCAACTGATTCTTGTCAATTCCATCAGATAATTAACCAATCTATAGTCTGGGAGTTGAAATTCCGCGGTATATTGCGGTATACGCTACTTTTGCGCTAGTTGAAAATGCAAGTTTGGCAAAGCATGGTCGTTTTGCACAGGCATCGGAAAAAAATATAAATAGGATAACCATGAAATTTATACCGATTTAGTGTACGAACATGTTGTACGTACCTGTAGCAACCGTTTCCATCTCGTAGAACTGAAATTCTTCGCTTCCCTACCAATATATTCACTCACAAACTGAGATTGAATTTGCCTTGCTTTCACAGCGCCATGTGTGCTCTCGACGAAGGTCACTTATGAAGTGACGTAACTCGGCAGGTATCGAAGGTGGCGACCTCTCCTTCTGCAATGAGATGCATCAATCCTTTCCCTGCCCAACCCACCCATCAAAATTCCGAAAATCGAAAATTCGTTTTTCGGGGTTTTGGCCACATTTGGCGATTTCCGTCCCACTGTGCGGCGGTTTCATATATGGGATTGCTACACCAGCGCCTACGAACGATCTAGTAATGTTTAGTAAGTCCGTGTGCCAACCTACGTAACCGCGAATTAATAGTATTGACCGGGACCGTCCGATAAGAATACTAGGAAGCAGAAATAGTTTCTGTGCCACTGTGCCACTGCTCTTTATAGAACAAAGATACTTCTTTCCTTGTCAGTAGAGTGTAGCAGACAGTGTCGCACAGATTTATATTGTGTGAATTCGAACGTATTACACGGGTAAACTTCAGTATAATGGAAAGCGGCTGTCATAATACCTTTTATCTGACTGGTAACAATGACAATAATCATGTTACGAAAAGTTTACTGTTTTAGCCCATCATTCACGTGCATATTTTACGTGTTCAGTTGTGTATTTGGCTTACAACACATGGTGATATGAATATATCTCTGGATTAGGCATCTGTAAAGTTCAATGACTTATACAAAAATAAATCAAAAATATTTTCCATTAGCAACGAGAGTTTTATAATTATCCTTCCTAGTTCAGAGGTGTTGTTCAAAATAAACGAAAGAAACTCAGACTCGATGTTTATTCATAGCGTCCATGGCGAAGCGGTATGAATAATTTATTAGTAAACTAGCTGTAAACCCGGCGTTGCCCGGGCGTTTATTTATCCTACACTCTCGTAGTCCACATCCCCTCCCCTTCCCTCCTCTCTCTGCATCTATCTCTTTCTCTCCCATCTCTCTGTTCGTTTCCACCTTTCCCTCTCTCGGTAAAGTTTTCTGCAAGGTACACTTTGTCATGTACCGGTACCATAGAAACATTTATGTACCCAGTAATCTTCCTCTTGGTTTAAAGGTCATGGGCGCAAAAATTCATAACAACTAGAGCAAAACTATGTATCTTGTAAAATTCCGTAAGTTAAGTACCCTCTACCATACACAGAACGAAATTTTATACAGATGTGACATCTCTTGTTTTTAAGGTATGGTGTGCAAAATTTCATCAATATCGGGACAAACTTATGGATTTCTATTCAGTAGAAACCCAGGGTCACATTGAAAAACACACTTTGTTGTTCTGAAATATTCTAGTGTTATTTCATACAACCCTTGTTCTGAGAATAACGAAAACAAAACAAGAAACAAAAAAAAAGTATTTGAAATCGGTCGAGCAGTTCTCAAGTTATGGCGCGACCAAGGTATGTAGGGATCCATTTCTATGTTGCAAAGTACCCTCCCCCATGAACCGTATGAAACATAAGGTAGACGGTGACCTTCCTCTTGTTTTGAAGGTCGAGCATGCGAAATTTCGTGAAGGTCGGTATGAAACTGTAGATTTCGTGAGTCTGTAGGAGAAGTATGCTCCGCCATGCACCTATCACAAAATACTTTCTTAGCTGACGTTTTATACCTATAAGCTACTTTCCTGCCAAATTACAGCTTCATAGGTGAAGTAGTTTTCGAGGTTTCGTGTTTAGTCAGTGTATGGGTGAGTGTCCTTTCGCTATTATATAGATAGAGATTAAGAAAACAGATTGCTTAATTCTGGATGCAAAAGAATTAAGGGAGACTTGCAGACAGAAATAAATAGTAACATGCAAATCTGTAATGCTAACTTTATTTGATACGAGGTCATGCCTGATGGGACAGTATTACACCTACAGTGAAACTGTTGAGAGCGGTAGACTTCTTTTCGTTCAATCATTTTGTGGGTGGGGGGGATCAGTTACAAAACGCTCCATAAACGTCCGAAATTACATGCAAACTTTGTTGCAGGTCCCTAACTCTCCCATTTTCCAATCACTGACACACAAATCTGGGTATTCTCACGCGGTGGCCTCTCATTATGTATGACGTCATATCTCCTGAACTATATGTCGTGCTCTTTTGTTTTTGGGTCAGGAACCGTCGTGGGCGTACGGTGAATAGTTTACCAAACTGTCATTGCATCGAATGAATGGTTTATGAACACATAGAGGACATACAAACATTTGTAAATATATATGTAGGTTATACTATTTCTCCGTTGCATTTCTACTTAGTGAATTCATAAATTCATATTTTTTCCTTAGAAATTCCTGTTTTGGCCAGGTGTATTGGTGTCTATATTAAAATTATTTTATATTCTTACGGTGCACTGTGTGTCTTACAACTGTGCTGCACTTGATTCGAGATTGCATTTGGGCGTGCATTCTTCCATAATATTTTTCTTGTATTCTAAAAGATTTATAGTAAACCAGGTGGATAGGCATTGACGATATCAATCCAAGATTTCCTGCTCTTGGGACTACGTAATTTCAAATCTTTGCATTCATCGCACATACTAAGTGTTTACAAGTTGTGGGGTAACGTAGGTGACGGGCGATATAAACTTACGTTCTTGCACAAATATGAGCAGAAGGTGCTATTTATAATGCTTGAAGCTTGCGTAGTATGCGATTAGCACTTTCATGTCGTGTACAAAATTCCAGCCAGCGACCCGAACCGCCGTTGGCGTCATAAGTGGACGCCGCTATAGGGTTGCATTATCCCTATCTCGGCTATTATCTGTTGGATATCAAAAATTTTCACTATAAAGTTATTCAGAATTTCATATCGAGTTAAATATTGTTTGGAATATTTTCACTCTGGAAGTAGATACACATGTATAAAAATATAATTCTTCACATGGCACTACCATCAAATTCTTTTGCTGCAAGTCATTTAACGGATGTACAAAACAACGTCTGAGTTTGATACTTCATCTAGGGATGAATGTATCGCAGCAAAATACGTTTTCATAAAGAAATGAAAAAAATGTTAAAAAAGAGAGAATCTCAAAAATAATATTAAGAAGATTGCAAATTTTTTGAACAAAAATAATAAAATTATGAATAAAAAATATAAAATTAAACGTATATAATGTTTACAAATATATTATTATATTTAATTTCCTATTATTGTATTAAATATTAAACATTATATTATTATTTTTGTATACTTAATTTTATATTATTTTTATTATTATTTCTCCAAAATATTTTAAAAAATCATAAAACTACAGGGAAACAAATAAAGTGGGTCGTAAACGCGCCAGTGCGCTTTCTTCATTGCGCTTTGCATGAGCTTGCCATATCCTATCATCAGTCAGAACCCCAGAACGCGATATCATTGGGACGTTTTGGCAATAGATTTCACGGACTAAATTGATTTCGTCACTTTCCTAGTACATTCGTATACTGCTGAAGTATGAAGGCAGCATGTAGAATGTAGGCCTTTTTTTGCAAATGAAAACACACATGACTCTAGTGTGATACTCTACAGTATTTACTGTTTACGGAATGAAACGACACAGTCTGCTATAACTAGTCACTGTTAAATGTAAACGAAGGCTTCCGCGGCCGTTCTCATTGCTGATAAAACTCTTCTGGGTCTTGGACCGCATCGTCAATATATCAAATATTTCAAAGACGTATCGGCCACTACTGCAAGCGGCCATCTTCTGGGTATTACCTTTACACCCAGAAGATGTCCGCTTGCAATAGTGGCCGAAACGTCGGTGAAATATTTGATATATTGACGATGCGGTCCAATACCCAGAAGAGTTTTATCAGTAGTCACTGTTAGTTTTACTTCCACAAGTTTAGACCATTTAAACATCCATCATCAGGCGAATCGTGTATTAATGGTTACGTGGATTGTGTTCCAACTTACTGGCAGTGTCTCCATTGATTGTGTGATTGGATTGAGGAATTCCTAGATAACAGAAAGCAGCAGGTCGTTCTCAATGGAGAGAAGTCTTCCGAAGTAGGAGTTATGTCAGGTGTGCCACAGGGGAGTGTCGTGGGTCCGTTGCTGTTCACGATATATATAAATGACCTTGCGGATAACATCGGAAGTTCACTGAGGCTTTTTGTGGATGATGCTGTAGTATATTGAGAGGTTGTAACAATGGAAAATTGTATTGAGATGCAGGAGGATCTGCATCGAATTGAAGCATGGTGCAGGGAATAGCAATTAAATCTCAATGTAGACAAGTGTAATGTGTTGCGAATACACAGAAAGAAAGATCCTTTATCATTTAGCTACACTATAGCAGTTCAGCAACTGGATCAGTTAATTCCATAAATTATCTGGGAGTAGTAATTAGGAGGGATTTAAAATGGAACGACCATATAAAATCAGTCGTCGGTAAAGCAGATGCCAGACTTAGATTCATTGGCAGAATTCTAAGGAAATGCAGTCCGAAAACAAAGGAAGTAGGTTACAGTGCACTTGTTCGCCCACAGCTTGAATACTGCTCACCGGTGTGGGGTTCGTACCAGGTGGGATTGATAGAGGAAGTGGAGAAGATCCAACGGAGAGCAGCGCGCTTCGTTACAGGGTCATTTGGTAATCGTGAAAGCGTTTCGGAGATGATTGATAAACTGCAGTGGACGACTCTGCAGGAGAGACGCTCTGTCGCTCGGTACGGGCGTTTGTTGCAGTTTCGAGAACATACCTTTACTGAAGGTCTAGCAGTATATTGCTCCCTCCTACGTAGATCTCTCGAAGAAATCATGAGGATAAAATCAGACAGATTAGAGCCCAGACAGAGGCATACTGACAATCCTTCTTTCCGCGAACAATACGTGACTGGAATAGGAGGGAAAATCGATAGTGGTACTTAAGGTACCCTCCGCCACACACCGTCGGGTGGCTTGCGGAGTATGGTTGTTACATCAGTGTGTCCATTGATCACAAGGTCCTAGCTCTGTCGTAAAACTTCACATTAATATATACACAAAAAATACCTCATGATGGAGGTATGGGTGTGGGTGTAAAATAAAATAAACAATGACTGGTAACAGCGCCGCGCGGGAATAGCCGTTCTGTTCGAGTCCTCCCTTGAGCGTCGGTGTGTGTGTGTTGTCCTTATGATAGGTTAGTTTAAGTAGATTGTGAGTCCAGGGACCAATAGCACAGTTTGGTCCCATAGATTTACAAACTTTTGGACTGGTAACAGTAAACCTTGTTGTTCCGTTCAGAATCAGGTACGGTATAGCCTAAACTAAAATGCTTTCGTATGTATCTATTATACATACTATAACCGGTTTTCAGCTCTTGCGCCATCGTTAATTACTAAGATATCTTTGTACGGCTGTGCAATTTTTGTAGGACCAAACAGTATGTTCCTGAGAATATCATAATTGAACACTAAACTTTTGTCAGATGTTCCACTGGAGTGAGAGAAAACATTTTCGCCTATAACAGGCGCTCTATTGCAAACGGATAAGATATTCAAGTGAGACTAAGCAGGTAAGTGAAGCATCTGTAACTGTACAAAATAAACTTTTTGAACATGGCAAGTAACTGAAATTAAGGAAAAATGGGACGTGTGAGTGGTCGGGGTAACTTTCAACATGACCTAGTTTTTCATGCCTCCTTTGTTACTTCTGAAGTACGAGCGGCGTTTGAAAAGTCCGTGCAAAGTCCGAGCGATGGCATCACCGGCGCGTATCAAGGTCATGTTTAGTTAGTAGCATCTTTGCAAAGAACGCGCACCAATTTTCAGCCATATTGGTCTATTTCTTCGTGTTTGGTATTCGTGTGAATCACGGAAGTCGAGTGATTGTCAAAGAATGTTCGAAAAAGAATTTCGTGTGATGATTAAGCATCACTTCATGAAAGGCAAAACGCCTCATGAGACTAAAGAGATGCTTGGTAAAAACATTATGGTGACTCTGCACTTTCGATTCGAACAGTTTATAAGTGGTTTTAAAATTTTCGGAGTGGCCATATGGAGACAAGTGGCGCTGAGCATTCTAGCCGACCTGTGGAGGTTACGACTCCAGAAATCATTGACAAAACCATGATATGGTGATGGATGACAGAAGAGTAAGGTGCGTGAGATTGCTAGTGCTGTGGGCATCTCGAATAAACGGGCACATAATTTTTTGCATAAACATTTGGACATGAGAAAGTTATTCGCAAGATGGGTGCCGCAAGCTTGACCAAAAACGGAATCGTGTGAAGTGTTACAAGGAAGGTTTACAGCTATTCAAAAAGAATCTACAGGACTTTAAGCGTCGCTTTGTCACTGAAACATGGGTACATCACTATACTCCTAAGACCAAAGAACTATCTAAACAATGTGTTACGAAGGGATAATATGCACCAAAAAAAGGCGAAGACAAGTCCTTCGAACGGAAAGGTTATTTATTTATTCGTGTCAGAAGCATCTTATAACACATACATGTGACACAAAATATAGCTGGAAAATAAATACAAAAATGAAAATCAGGAAATACAAATACATATTAAACCATTAATAGTACAATTATTTGCAAGTCCAGTTTTAACCGTACAATCGTCTTTTCCCCGCGGGACTGAGGCGCTTCAGTCACGGTCTGCGCGGCCACTACGGTCGGGGGTTCGAATCCCCCCTCGGGCATGGATATTTGTGCCGTCCTTGGTTGTAGGTAGTTCATAAGTAGTTTGTAAGTTTAGGGACTGATGACCCCGTAGTTAAGTTCCTTAAAAAAAATTCCCCGCGATTAAACTATGCTACCTCAGAAGCTGGCTACATCGTATGCATCACGGGTAGCACCAGTCAGATGCACTATGGTAAAACAGGCTGGACAAGGCTCATACTGTAGCAGATGGTCGGTGGTTTGTTCTTTTCCACACTCGCACATTACAGATGCATCAGAGGGGCACCACCTTCTCATGTTGACTTTGCTTCTTGCTACGTTGGACCTCAGTCTATTGACGGACTTCCACGTCATCCAGTCCTCCTCGTAGTAAGGTGAGAGCACTTCCTGTGGGGTCATGCAGTCACCAAGGTCCCCACTCTTTGCTCTCCACATCTCCAGCCTGGTCACTTGGGTTGATTTGTCGACCTCTGTCGTTGCACAAAGGAAGCTTTTTCTTGAATTAAGTCCGCTATGGGCAGGCTGGTAATCAAAAAGGGGATGTGTTGATGACGTCAATGCCTTTGTTCGTTCCATTCTGCCTGTGACTTCCCTTCTAATCTCAGGCAGCGCTATACCAGCAAGGCAGTATAGTTTTTTAACTAGCGTTGGCCTTAGACATCCCGTGACAATGCGACAAGTTTCGTTGAGCGCCATATCCTTTTGTTTAGCGTGGAATGAGTTATAACATATTGGAAACGCGTATTCTGCAGCTGCGTAACATAGGGACAGAGCTGTAGTCCTTAATGTATTGGGTTGTGAACTCCAGTTTGAGCCTGCAAACTTGCGAACAATATTATTGATAGCACCTATTTTACATTTGGTGTTCATACAGTGCTCTTTGTGGGAAAGCGCTCGGTCAAGAGTCACACCCAGATATTTAGGGGTGGCGTTGTGTTTTAGTGAACTACCTTCCCAATCTGTAGGGGTCTTGACGCCTCCTTGTTCTTTAGATGAAAAGCAAAGGTTTGAGTTTTTGAAGGATTGGGTTTGAGTTGGTTTTTCCTATAATATGCTCTTCAAGGGCTCGTGATAGCTTTCCTTCTACAATCTCAAAATTGACTGCTTGGACGGTGACAACACAGTCGTCTGCATATATGATGTTCTGGGTATCTTGGGGGTCACTGGTGCATCTCCATCGGCTTTCCTGGCCCTGGAACTCCACAATAAATCTCCGGTTTTGGAAAAGATTGCCTATCATACATGTTAGGTTATAGTCCTTGCATATGTCATATAGTATGCTTACCAGACGCCAGTGGTTGACTGAGTGGTAGGCTGCTGATAGGTCTGTGAAGACTGCTCTCAAAACCATCAAGGGATGATCCTCATCGACTACCTAGAACAGGGTAAAACTATTACAGATGCATATTATTCATTGTTATTGGACCTTTTGAAAACAGAGCTGCAAGAAAATCGCCGGAGGTCCAGGTTCGATTCCCGGTTGCATTACAAGTTTTAATTCAATGCTTCATATTTATCATTAATGTCTGTAACATATTAGAGACGAAAATCCGTCTCAGGGATTGTTTATTTGTATTTACATTGATATTTATATCACCTTAAAACAGGAATGTTCCAATATGTCCACTGCTGAGGTGCTATTCCGCTGCATGGAGAGCCTTGACAGTAGTGACAATGTTCTATGGAACACAGAAACTGAATTAAGGTTTGTGATGTGAAGGAAATTGTGCTTAGACTATTCCGAGGCGCCTTAATCGCTAGTGATGCAGTGGTCCAGCGGTAAGCCGGCTGCCTAGTAAGCATGGAGGTCCGGGTTTGATTCCCGGTCGCATCACGAATTTTAATTCAGTGTTTCATATTTATCATTAATCTCTTTGACATATTCGAGACGATAATCCGTCTCAGGTATTGTTTATTTGTATTTACATTTGGACACTGGTCTACGTTTCATACAGTCGCTGTACTATGCACGAACTTCTATCATATTATGTATACGTGTGAGCATTTTCTGAGACGATGTGTAATTGTGGAGGACTGCTGTTCATGGCATCGTGATTACTGAAGAATTCTAAACTATTTTTAAACTCAAAAAGAGTAATGAAAGCAGTGCTTCAGAAATAGTTTTCCACCACTGCGAATTTAACAACAGTTTCTTTATTTTTGTAAACGACGGTATAGCATTTTTTACTTATTTCTGTGCTCGGATTGTATCATATTCACTTATGTTACTTAGGGTAAACATACCTAACTTCGTGATATTAAGGATTGTAAATGAAAAACAAACTAAAGAAGTATTTAATCTAGAATTTGTATATTTTACATGTTGACCAATACATTGCTCTACTAACCAATAATAAAAAACATTCAAGAAATAAAAAATTGTGGAAGTTATGAAATGTGGAGAACACAGTGGGCCTGCTACCTAATTTCGTGATAGCATACCTAATTCCGTGACATTATATACCTAACTTCGTGATAATTTTGTTTTTCATTTTTATAGTTCACTTAACTTACTTTTCATTCATTTTTTGCATCTGTATCACTGTCACTGCCATTTTCGCAAAATATTGCACATAAATACTGTAGCATCTGGTGGATCAATGAACTGACAACTTTCATGAAACCATCGCAGACAAAAACAACACTGAATCCAAACACTTCTATTCTTTCCAAAGACAAAAACAACACTGAATCCAAACACTTCTATTCTTTCCACAGTTGTAGCTCTCATTACAAATGGCGCAGATATCATCATTTATTTTGTTGTTTGACTACTGCTTTCCCTTAAACAGTGATTTCAATGTACTACAACGATTTGGTGATTTAATGGCTTGATCAGGAGCAGACTGGGCTTGAGCGGGAACATGGATTCTTGCCTTATTAGGCCTATCTCATTTCTGTTTACAGTCAGACGTCGTCTTCTTAAGTATCATTAAGTCTGGCACTCTTAGAAGGGTATGAACAGACGGTGTGTGGGTTGTTGATGAAATAGATGGACTACTCCGGTCACCCACAGTCCTACAAGCTTCTTGCACAGAGATTAGACTTTTTGGAGATGTTGTGAGAGCTTCATCGGGAACTGCTTCAGGATTTAGAGGAAAAATGCCCATTTTGAAGGATCTGGAAATTATGTACCAACTCGAAAACTCCTTCAGGAAGGAAGGATTGAATAGTGCATGAAAATCGTAGCGACAAGGTCTGCGTAAATCGTTACCTCCTTGAAACTGACTCACGTTTTCTTGCCATGTCTGTTTCAAGGACTTGTACACCGAAACATCCAGTGGTTGTGGAATATGGCTAGTGTGTGGTGGTATTGTGACAATGATAATTGCATTCTTAGAGGCAATTTTCAATACGTCTGGTGTTACGTGGCTATCATGAAAGTCTATTTTTAGAATCAATGGTCTCTCTGCACTAAGGCCACGAACAAATGCGTTGAACCACTTTAAAAATGTTCATTGTCAATCCATCCACTCTGTGAAAATGCTATTAAGGCTTTATGAAGGGCACCTTACAAAACAGCTGACATTCGCACTCCTTTAAACATAATTAGAAGAGGGTCAAATTCACCTGCAGTATTTACACGTGGCAGTACAGCGTGGATTTCTGGCTTGTCTGCAATAACACGGTTGTAAACGTATTTTTTTTTCCTGGCTTGGAAACAACTTTACCAGATTTTACAACTTAGGAAAGTCCAGTTTCGTCACCGTTCCAGATCTGACTAGGTTTTATAGTGCTGCCAACTTTATCATGACAGTCCTTTAGTTTATCATAAAAATCATTCATCACTTCACGACTGGCATTGTTGGCTCTGTAGTAGGCTAGATTTTCTGCTGTACGAAGTCTCAAGTTGTAGCGGTACTAAAATCTCGCCACCATTTCCAGCTAGCACATTTTTTCACGTCAATGAATGGGAACTTATCAGCATTCCCATACTGTGTTTTGGCAGTTGCATACGCCAGATGCCTTATTCGGTTAACGTTCAGACCGAACCCTATTACCTGCATTTGTATTACGAAATTAACTAACTTAACGTCAAGTGCACTTGTAAGGGCAAAAGGTCTACCCATTTTTCCTACTGTTACATTGTCTTTGTCGCCATCACTGCGGTCTACATAGTTTTTTAAAGTACTCCATGGAATAGAGAAATGTCTAGCAACTTTGTATATCGATCACTTTTCTTCCAAGAAACTTTTTGAAGTGCTCCTCGAAGGTCGTCGGATGAATAATATTGTCTTCTCTTTCTCACAAAACCCATTTTTGGCTTTTCCTTTTTCACACATTTACGTAGAGACGGAGCCATTGCTTCTTAAATGGGCACAAAACGTAAGAGTTGTTGACATTTTCCTAAGCGAATGATTCAGTAATAAGGAATTTAAATCCAACTACAAAGACTAAGATTATAAGTATGTTCCATAGGTAATACAACTACATAGAAAAGATTAAATAATTTAAATAATTACTTGAATAACTTTCCGTAATAATAAGCTTGAAATACGGGCTCAGCACAGCAGAAGACGAGTTTTCGTCCACATCACATACAATGATCTACCTGCTCCACACCAAGCAGTCTTTCCCGTGAACAACGCATTTCCTATGCGAAGACATTCCTGCCATCTGTTGAGGACGGTTGGAACTGCGTGTAAAATGTCTAACTTACTTCAGGACAAAGATTGTGTCTTTTATCACGAAATAAAGTATGTCACGAAGTTAGGAAGGTTTACCGTAAATGTGTTATCAAATTGCTTTATGATTGACTGAAAATATAAATTTATTTATTCATTTACTCAGTCGAGAAAATGTAACGTAATGCCTTACAAACCGATGCTGAGTAAAGAATGAACACATCCTTTCCGCCTGGTAGCAGGCATCGCCGTTACGATTGTCTCCGTAACTCTGCTGTGCTTCCAGGTCTGCCGCCGTCGCCGTCGCTGTCGCCGTTCCAGTGCAAGGAGGATCTGCTGCTCGCCGCTGCCGCCTGCCGCTGTTGCCGCCCAGCCCTGCCTGGAGGCGCCGCCGCCAGGAGGCCCTGCCGGACCTGCTCGCCGCCCCACTGCCCCAGTCCAGCCCGGGGATCGTCTCGCCGTCGCCGCCGCCGCCCGGAGGTTCTGCCCCGGGGGTCCCGCCGACCGCCGGACCGGTTCGCCGCCCCGTCGCCGCCGCTACGGAGCCGCCCCGATCCCCTCAGGCCGGTCCTCGCCGTCCACCCGCCGGCGTCGTCTCCGCCGCCGCCCTCAAGCCAGCTGTCGGTGGTCTCCCGCCGCTCCACCGCGGCCCGAGGCTTCCGCCAGTTCCAGCCGGCCACCTGCAGTGGCCGCCACCTTTACCTTGAACTTTCCACCTTTTCTTTCTCTCCGACTGCTTTCCCTCTTTGTCCTTAGCAATGTCCAACACACCAGTCACCGTCACCACCGCCATTTTATACACCACCCCCACCACCGCCCCCACCGTTACGACTTGGAGCTCCACGCACGCCCGCCCTTCCCACGACATCCTCCTCTCCGTGCTCCTCTCCACCACAGCCGCCTCCCACGTCTCTGCTCCACCCCCAGCCACCGTCTATCTCCCCCTCACCTCCCCTGCAGACTTCCCCTCCATCTCACCAGTACGGATCACCCATCGCCGGGCCACGGTGGCCGACACTCCGCAGTCGCCGCCTTTTACCGCCGCACCGCAACAGGGCCCCGCCCCCCGCCACATCCCCATCGACCCCGTTCCGTCTTTCTCCTCCTCCACTGGCGCCCGTAAAAAGACCACCAAACGTGGAAGCGCGGACCCCGTCCCTTCCGCCTCCAAGAAGGCTCCTTCTCCCCCTCCTCCTCCACCTCCACAGCCTGCCGACATCATGGACACTGCACCCATCCCCCCCCCAACCGTATCTGTACACCTACCTCCTCTCCCGTCCCGATCCCCGCTTCCTCGACAATCGTACCCTCTCCCTGGAACTCCGGAAGTAGTTCCCTGCCGCCCCTATCGCCCAACTCATCCCCCGTAGGGACTCTGTCCTTATCAAATCTCCCAGCCCTACTTTCCATACCGACATGCTTCAGCGCCTCCCTGCCATCCACCTCGGCTCCCACACGACCCTCACCCCATACTATACCTCCTCCTCCCCCCGTCAACCTCTCCCTCCCCGCCGTCCGCCCACCCTCACCGCCGTGATAACCAAACTTAGTCCGGTTATCATGGAGGAGGAGGTGTTGGGCCAACTCAACGCTCACCCGGACATCTCCGTTCGCTCTGCCAAGCGAATCCATAACGCCACCGGACCAACCTACCTGATGCGGATTTTCATTGAATCCGCATCCTCCATCGATCGCTTCCTCCTCGAGGGGGCCCTTATCTATGACCTCCGCCACAAGGTAAAACCCTCCCGCTCCCCACCCCAATGCTACTGCTGTGCCAGGTGTCTCGTTTATAACGACCACCTGACACAGGACTGCCGCAACCCTGTCCCCACTGCAAGTCCAATCACCTCCACAAACACTATCCCAACGTCGCCTCCCCTCCCATCTGCAACACCTGTGGTGGCCCCCATCCCACCTACTCCTATAAATGCAAATCCGTCCCCGCCCCCACCACTCCCGAACTTACCGTCCCTGTTCGTCCTGTCGATCCCCCTCTCCATCCCAACAACTCCCTCTGCCCCCCTCCAACCGTAGAGGACGTCATCCGATTTGTCACGACCGTCCTCCAGAACATCCATCCCTTCCAGCATCCCCATACCCTCCAGCAGATCGCCCTTGCCGCCCGTTCCGTTTTTCACCTCGAAATCTTCGCCACCCTCTTCCGTGCACATTCCCACTTCACCTTCTCCCGGCAAGTTACCCTAGTCTAGACACACCGTACCCTCTTTTCCCGTCACCCCCTCTCCCTCCTCTCACCCTTCCCTTTCGACCCCTATGGCAAGCCCTTCCTATACCTATCCTCTATCATAATGTCCGCTCTCTTCCTGCCAATAAACACCTCCTTATGCACACCCTTTCCCACCACCGCGTGGATGCCTTCCTCCTGAACGAGACCTTCCTCCAACCCCGCCGTCCCATCAGCACCGCTCCCTACGTCCTCCACCATACCGATGGCCCCCCACCCCTCGCCCAAGGCAGAGTGGCGATCGGCCACCTCCGCCACCACCTCGTCCGGCTCCAACCTCTCCTTAATGACCTCACCGAACATCTGATTCTCAGCCTCTTCCTCCCATCCCTTACTGTCACCCTCGCTACCATCTATATCCTCAGCACTGCTCCCCTCCCCTATGCCTTCCTCTCCCACATAGACCACTCCTTCACGACCTATGTGATTGCCGCCGACCTTAACCTTTCTTCCCGTCCGCCCGCTGAACTCCGGCGGTGGCGTCAGTTCGTCACCACCTCCCTCCGAGGCGACGTCCTTCCTCTTCCCCACCCAACCCGCCCTGAAAGCAACACCACGCCCGACGTCGTCCTGGCCTCTTCCAACCTCCTTGGTGCATCACGGCGGATGTCCTCGACCTTATAGGCAATGACCACGCCCCTGTCCTACTTACCCTTGACCACCGCTCCCGCCCTGCCCGTGCTCCCCGTCCTATGCCCCCTCCCAAACTCGTTCATGATTATTCCCGTGCCGACTGGGATGCCTACCATCGCTCCATTGACACCTCGGTCGCAAGCCACCCACTTCCCCTCCGCACTTCCGACGATATTGATCATGCCGCCTCCTTCCTCCAGCAGACTGTTGCTGACGCGGTCCGTGCCCACATCCCCACCTGGGCGATTTATCCTCACCGTCCTACCCTTCCTCCACAGGCCATCCTTCTCCTTCGCGAATCCCGTCGTCTGTACCGCTCCTTCCTCCGGACCCGTGACAGGGACACACTCCAACGCCACCGGCAAATCCAACGCCACATCTGAAACCTCTTGTCCGCGAAAAAACGCCGGGACTGGCGCCAGACATGCACCCGCCTCAATTCCTCCAAGTAATGGCGGTCACTCCTCCCCCCACTACCCGCTTCTCCATGATGACCGTCCTTCTCCTGACAACGCCAGTAAGGCAGAACACTTTGCCTCCTACCTCTCCGAAGTCTTCTCCATTCCTGAAGATCCTCTCTTTGACTATTCTCTCTTCCCGGACGTCCATGAGCGAACCGATACCTCCACTCCTCTGCTCGCCCCCGGCTTCCAGTACTTGGACCACATTCCCCCCTCAGAACTGAACACACCCATTACTGCCCGTGACTCTTCGGACTAAACGCAACACCGCCCCTGGTCACGACCGGCTGACCTACCGCCACCTCCGAGCCTGCCCGCCCCTCCTTCCATGAAGCTCTTGCTACCTTATATAATGTCATCCTTCTCACCGGCTTTTACCCCGACCTGTGGAAGACCTCCCATATTCTCATGATCCTAAAACCTGATAAGCCCCCATCCCAGACCTCATCCTGCCGTCCCATCAGTCTTACCTCCATGTTCAGCAAGGTCCTGGAAACCATCCTCTCTCGTCGTATCCATCAGCACCTCCATCGCCACCAGTACCTCCCCCTTTCCCAATGTGGCTTCCGACCATCCTTCTCTGCTGATGACCAGCTCCTTCGCCTTCCTCATCTCCTTTCTGTCCAACTCAACTTCCGTCGCTCTGCAATTTTTGTCTCCCTTGATATCCAAAAAGCCTACGACCGTGTATGGCATTCCGGTCTCCTCTTCAAGCTCCAGTTCTACGCCCTTCCTATTAATTACGTCTGCCTCATTGCTTCCTTTCTCACCCACCGCCCCTCCTATATCACTGTCTGCAACTCCGACTCCCGTTTGTTCTACCCCTCTGCCGGGGTGCCCCAAAGCTCCGTCCTCTCTCCCCTCCTTTATCTCATCTACACCGCCGACATGCCCCAGCCCGAGCCTCCCGTTTACCTTCTACAATATGCTGACGACACCGCCTTCCTAGCCCTCGCCCCCTCTCTTGCCCGCTCCCATATTTTGCTCCAGTCCCACCTCACCGAGTTCGCCTCATGGTGCAACCGGTGGCTCCTCTCCGTCAATCCTGACAAATCCCAGGCAATTATCATAGGTCGTACCACCTGCTCCTTCCGTCTCCATGATTTCTACCTCACCCTCCACAACCACCCTATCTGCCACACCCCCACCCTGAAGTATCTTGGCCTAACCCTCGACCGTAACCTCTCCTGGACCCCCCACCTCCGCACTGTCCGACAGATAGCCCTCTCCCGCCTTAACCTCCTTGAACTCCTCACCGGCTGGATGTGGGGTCTCAGCCCCTCCACCATTCTCTACACTTACCGGTCCCTCATGCGTCCTGTCCTTTGCAGCTTCCATCCCGCCTGGATCTCCGCTCCCACATCCTACTATAAAACCCTCCAAGTTCTCGAGCACCACGCCCTCCGCCTCACCTACCGCATCTGGCTCCCATCCCCCACGCGGATCCTGTATGACCTGATCCCGTTTCCCCACCTCCTTGAATATCTCCAGCATATCCGTATCCTCTATACCACCCGTAAAATTGACTCCCGCAACCCCCTGGTCCACACCATCCTTACCAACCCTGGGCCTCTGCCACGCCTCTATCGCTTTATACCCCCTTCCCTTCATCTCCACACCCTCCATGTCCTCTCCCAGGGTAATTTCCGCCGCCTTCCCCTTCCTGATGACGTCCTCCGTTCCGACATATACCGGTCCTACCAGCTCTGATCCCCCACCCATAGATAAAGCGCCCCCTCTCCCCCCCTCCCCTTCCGCTCCCCCGCTTGGCTACCCCCTCCCTGCCCTGGAGTCCCTACGGCTCCTCTCTGCTGCCTCCCCTTTTTTCCCCGCCGTTTTTTTTTCCTCTCCCCCACGCTTTGTTCCCCCCTCCTTTTTCTCAGGGTCCTGGACCGACAGTTTTACAAGTGCTATGTCAAGTGTTGTGTGTTGTACTACAGTGAAGTGTGTGTTTTTTAACTGCGTCCACCGCAACCAGACAAGTGTCGCACAGTGTATTTTAATTAGTGTACACGGAGGTGTACTCGCCGTCCTGTGTTCTTGTCGTCCAACATGTGCTTTTTAGGTCACCGTGGCTCCTCGTTTTTAACTGACTACATCCGGTTTTTGTTCTCCTGTGAACTGTTTGTACCTCGAATTGTCGCCATGTATATTTCATTGTTCCTCCGTTGTTTTTTCACCTGTCATGTATTTTAATTTTTCATCTCATCAATGTATTTTATTCTCTCGGCTGAAGAGCAGCCTCTGGAGCTGCTGCCAGCCTACTGGTGAAATCGCTGGTGTGGAA
This sequence comes from Locusta migratoria, assembly GCA_026315105.1. Taxonomy (NCBI): domain Eukaryota; kingdom Metazoa; phylum Arthropoda; class Insecta; order Orthoptera; family Acrididae; genus Locusta; species Locusta migratoria. The sequence continues at coordinate 270,001,356 of CM048744.1, read as the reverse complement.
ATACAATAAAGAAAAAAAAAAGAATGAAGTCCTTTGCAGCTTCCATCCCACCTGGATCTCCGCTCCCACATCCTATTACAAAACCCTTCAAGTGCTTGAGCGCCACGCCCTCCGCCTCGCCTACCGCATCAGGCTCCCTTCCCCTACGCGGATCCTGTATGACCTGATCACGTTTCCCCACCTCCTCGAATACCTCCAGCATATCCGTATCCTCTATACCACCCGTAAAATAGATTCCTGCAACCGCCTGGTCCACCCCATCCTTACCAAACCTGGGCCTCTGCCACGCCTCTAACGCGTTATACCCCCTTCCCTTCATCTCCACACCCTCCATGTCCTCTCCCAGGGTAATTTCCGCCGCCTCCCCCTCCCTGATGACGTCCTCCGTCCTGACATATACCCGTCCTACCAGCTCTGATCCCCCCCCCCGTAGATGTAGGGTCCCCTCCCCCCTCCCCTTCCCCTCCCCCGCTTGGCTAACCCCTCCCCGCCCAGGAGTCCCTATGGCTCCTCTCTACCTCCTCCTTCCCCCGCCGTTTTTCCTCTCCCCCGCGCTTCCCTCCGCCCCCCCCCCCCCCTTATCGGGGTCCTGGACCGACAGTTTTAACAGTGCTACGTCAAGTGTTGTGTGCTGTGCTCCACTGAAATGTATGGTTTTTTTCTTTGTTTTTGGTTTTTTTTTTAACTGCGTCCACCGCAATCAGAGAAGCGTCGCATCGTGTGTTTTAATTAGTGTCTCCATGTACTCGCCGTCCTGTGTTATTGTCGCCCTACATTGTATTTTTTAGGTCACCGTGGCTTATCATTTTTAACTAACTAAATGTGGTTTTAATAATCTGTCTATTGTATTGTACTCCAAACTGTCGCCTTGTCTGTGTTATTGTATCTCCGTTGTTTTATCTCCTGATATGTATTTTAATTCTCCACTCACATATGTATTTTTAATTACTCTCGGCTGAAGAGCAGTCTATAGTGCTGCTGCCAGCCTGCCAGTGTACTGCTGGTATAAAACACAATAAAGGGAAAAAAATGAACCTCTACCAGTAGTGCAATAAACTATTGAAAATAAACTTCTCGTTGATAGCTTAATCACCATCCTTAACCTGCGGTGCTTTCATGTTGAATTTACATATAACATGGGAAACTTCAGGTATATTATGATCGTTTATAAAACAGGCATCTAAAAATAATGAATACGAACTTCATGACTGCGCTAGTTGGTACACAGCTCAACACGGATCAAATGACCGGAAATCTTCTCACAATTCAACAAAGCTACAATTCGTATTATACAAAGTTAGATTGGCGGCGAAACTAATGCAAATCTTTCTAATTCTTCTCTTTCTCTCGCAGGGGTGCAAGACAATACGGCAAACAAAAGCAAGGAACAGAAAAAATTGACGTGAACTGTGTACTCGGCCTTTTTGCCATATGTTCGAAGATCACCAACAAGATGTGGTCATCCTCCCACGAGCCAAGACAGCAGTTGTTCTATGATCAGTAGACGATCATCTGCCAGGCACTAAAATGTAATTTGCAGAGTATCCCATGTAGATGTAGAATATGATCTGCTATTATGAATGTTGGGTGTATCTGAATTCTGAATTTGTATGTCGGCGTGGTAAAGAGTATGTCAGACAAACAGTACGTACTGACAAAGAAAACTGCAGTTAAAAAAATCTGCGGTGGCTGGACATTATTCTTCCATACTCAGTCCCATGGATTACGCTTACAGGAAAGTCCAGATACAAGCCAACCTTCGTCCTATTGCGATTTAGTTGCCTGGTCAAGAAAGCTATGGAAATACTATTAGCAGAGAACATAATGAGACGAGGATTTACAGCAAAACAAATCGTAGAAATCGCACATTCCACGACCGCGATCTCAAATCGGTTAGTCTTCTGAGACTATACTGCATGGCAGTCAAACATGCGGCTTCCATTTCAATAACCGAACACTTAGGATTTGCTAACCCTGTGCTTGCTTCATTTTACTCCGTAACGAACGGATGAAGTTTTGCTTGTGTCTGACGCTCTTATAGCCTATAGTGTTATTTCTGTCTCACAGGCGCTTAATGCACTCTATTGTGATAAGTGGTTTACACACTACCAGTGACCGACCCCGAATGTTGCTGTAAGGTAATCATTTGAAAAGTCGGGAGAAGAAATAATACTACCCTCCATGCCGGTCTCAGAGATAAGGATATAATACGAATCTAATATTTATGTTACAAGTCATTCATATAAGATAAACGGGACATAGATCTTTCAGATTTATTATTTGTTAATTCGAAAACTTTAAAAGAAAACCTGGTTCTACTGAGACTGTATATTAATTTAATACGATTACTTGCCCCTAATGAGTAGTTTTATCCTGTTATTTTAAAGTACCTAATCTAACAACAATACACCTATGGATCCAGGAATAGTCGCGGTGGAGTGGCCGAGCGTCCTAAGGCGCCTTGCTATAGAGCGCGCGATTGTTCGCCGTCGGAGGTTCGAGTCGTCCCTCGGCATGTGTGTGTGTGTGTGTGTGTTGTCTTAGGTTAGTTTAATTTAGTTTAAGTAGCTTGTAAGCCATGGGACTGGTAAGCACAGTGGTGAAGCCCACGTTTGAACACTTTGATCCAGGTATAAGGAATGAAATAAATAAACTTTTACAGACGACAATGACTGTATCCTGTACTCGTATTTTACATTGAGTATGAGCACAGTAGTTATAGAAACATTTCCATTGTTAACGTAACCAGCTCGACTTCCGTTCACGATATCCCATCATTACAAGTTAATGATTTCCTGAGGAAAGTTCTAGTGTAGACTGCCAGACTCAAAAATTTAAGTTATTTTGCTCCCGCCTGACTTGTTTATGAATAGGGTTTTCCGAAGTACAGAGCAGAAGAGCGTGACTTCTGAGCCCCGGGGAAATATACGCGTTAGACTAAAAGGCTGTGGAAGAGGAAAGAGAGGAACAGAAAGTGAGAGAGGGAGAGAAAGCGAGAGAGAGAGAGAGAGAGAGAGCGGTGGCTGCAATGGGCAGCAGTAAAAGCTTTTAGTGGGGAAATTTAAGTGACGGCATTCATTTGCTTTAAAAGGCTGCCGTTACCTAATTTCATTCTGATGCGTCGTTTGACTGTTCCTTCAAACCGCGCGTAAGGGAGCTGTGCCTTGCAGTGAGCCGGCCAACAAATTAGAGGTCTCTTTTTCTAAAATTCTAGCGCAAACATCACTTAGTGCACGAGCAGCAGCGAAATGGAGAAGTCTCAGCTGCGCACAAGTCTCTCACGTCCAGATAAATGTAAGGTTTTTACTTCTTCAATTTGACATTGGACGTTTGAAAAAACATCGGGAACATCGTTGCATCTATGAAATACATCAGGAACCTTTTTGTAAGCAGCGTGTGGGGGCCATTAACTACACTGCGCAAAACATTTCAAAGGTCATTTTTTCGAAACCGTACCCCACTCCGATGCAGAAGTTAAAAATTTAGTTCAATGTCCCCTACAACCTACTCCTGAAATCATGCAGAATAATGGCAACGCCGTCGAGCTTGACATAGCATCAAACAGCAAAATGTAGACTCGCGCATACGAGGAAGTTAGAGGTACAGCTGAACGAGTCAATGAGGGTCATTACAGCTACACTACAATCCACCCCTATTCCCTGACTGCACACCATCAACATCCTATCACCTGAACTGCGACGCCAGGAAGCAACGAATCGAGAATGGAGGAAACTTCACCACACCAACTGCCCACAAGATCTTCCTATTCACGAGATCTTAAACGATCCTCCTCCAGATCGCCTAGAAGTCCCGCACTCTGCTGTGGCATAAAGGAACAACTTCGACATTAAATAAGAGTGGCGCAAGAGGTGGAACGCGAATGCAACAGCACATCACGGTGTGCAAGACCCAACTGCCAGCCTACCAGGGTTCCATCAGCAGAGAACTGTGTGGACAAAATTAAATAGAATTAGAACTGGCCATGCCAGGTGCAATGCTATGGTGCACAAGTGGCGACCCCGAGATTCTCCAGTCTGTGATTTTGGTGCCCAAGAACAAACGGTCCAACATATCGTCAGAGACTGTCCTCTCAGGAAATATCTTGGACCATTCAGCGACTTTATAAATGCTATCCCTTTTGCAACTAGTTGGACTCAGTCACTCGATATTGAATTATGATTATGTCTATATATGTATTTAATTAAGTTGTAATGGCATATCTGAAACTTCAATTGTTTTAAATTAGTAAGCACCAGAATTCAAACACGTATTAAATTAGTGTATTTACCACATTAGTAAATTTTAGTATTTGAACATATGTATTAAACTTATATCTAATGTAAACTTAAAAAACTGTCCCATACGTAATTCTCAATGCTGCTGTTGTTGCCACACGATTAATAATAAATAACTCGCAAGTTAAAGGTCTGAGGTTAGAAATTCATGTAGGGTGTAAGGAGAGTTAATGGTGTCATGTTGGCATCAACTTTCACCTCAATTCTGTCCAGCGACACGGTTGACGAGTCACATCATAGGCTGATCTTCTGACGCTTCACCAATGCAGGTAGCAAAAACGACGTCTCGCGATGGAATCCCAAAAAAATGTTTCAAATGTTTGTTAAGCTTAAGGGACTTAACTGCGGGGTCATCAGTCCCTAAACTTACAAACTACTTATCAACTAGCTTATCCTAAGGACGGCACAAATATCCATGCCCGAGGGGGGATTCGAACCCCCGACCGTAGTGGCCGTGCAGACCGTGACTGAAGCCTCAGTCTCCTCGGCCACCGCGGCCGGCATGGAATCCCACGCTTGAAGCATACACCAGTACCCCTAACACTCGGTAAACGCCTTCTTGCCCTGGTGCATTCCTGCATTCGTCGCGCATACTATCTACTACATCATCAAGGGACTGTTGGTCCAGATTCTTGCACTTCTCAACAGGGATTCGGCGTAGATCTCTCAAATTGGTTGGTGAGTCGTTTCCTCCAAACACAGCCCTTCTCAATGTATCCTAGGCATGTTCGATAGGGTTCTTACCTGGAAAACATTCTGGCCATCCTAATCTTGCGATGTCGCTATCATGAAGGAACGCATTCATAAATGTGCTTGATGATCCCGAGAATGGCCGTCCACAAAGACGAATGCCTCACCGAAATGTTGCCGATATGGTTGCTCTATACGTCGGAGGATGACATCCCTGCACCGTTTAGCCGTTTGATCGCCTTCTGCGACCAACAGTGGTGTACGGTGGCCCCACATGATGCCAGCCCAAAACATGAGGGAACGGCCACCTCACTGCACCCACTGGATGTTGCACCCATGGCGTTCAGGCTCACCAGACTGCCTCCAAAAACGTCTCCGCCGATTGTCTGATTGGTGACTGATACCAGTCTCGTCTGTAAACAGCACGTGGTGCCATTTCTGACGAGTCCGTTCAGCATTCCGTTGGGCCCATCTACCGTGTTGCATGTTGTCTAGTTGACTCCGCTGGGTCTCGCCAAGAACGACCGGAGTGAAAATACATGTTATGCAATCTATTACGCACAGTTTGAGACTGCAAGGGAATAATTATTCAGGATGTTGGCGTTTCTCTCAGGGTTCCTCTGAGTTGAAATCCATAAGTAGCGGTTATCAGATTCCAAGGTACGGTTTGGGCAACCAGAGAGAGGTGAGTCAGCGTCAGCTCTTGCTCTCTGTACCTCCTCCAAGTCTGAGCAACATCAATCTTGTTCTCTCCCAGACGTTTGAAAACTTCCTCCTGACTCTACGTAATGATGCGGATACGATAAAATTTCGGAATTTACCTTATAGGCACGACAAAACTACAAAAAAAGGAAAGTACACTCCTGACCATTAAAATTGCTACATCACGAAGATGACGTTCCACAGACGTGAAATTTAACCGACAGAAAGAAGATGCTGTGATATGCAAATGATTACCTTATCAGAGCATTCACATAAGGTTGGCCCCGGTGGCGACACCTACAACGTGCTCACATGAGGAAAGTTTCCAACCGATTTCTCATACACAAATAGCAGTTGACCGGCGTTGCTCGGTGAAACGTTGTTGTGATGCCTCGTGTAAGGAGAAGAAATGCGTACCATCACGTTTCCGACTTTGATAAAAGGTTGGATTGTAGCCTATCGCGATTGCGGTTTATCGTATCGCGACATCGCTGCTCGCGTTGGTCGCGATCCAATGGTTGTTTGCAGAATATGGAATCGGTGGGTACAAGAGGGCAATACTGAACGCCATGCTGGATCCCAACGGCCTCGTATCACTAGCAGTCGAGATGACAGGCATCTTAGCTACATGGCTGTCCTGTTCGTGCAGCCACGTCCTGATCCCTGAGTCAACAGATGGGGACGTTTTCAAGACAACAACCATCTGCACGAACAGTTCGACGATGTTTGCAGCAGCACGGACTATCAGCTCGGAGACCATGGCTATGGTTACCCTTGACGCTGCATCACAGACGGGAGCGTCTGTGATGGGGTACACAACGACGAACCTGTGTGATGGCAAAACGTCATTTTTTCGGATGCACCCAGGTTCTGTTTACAGAATCATGATGGTTGCATCCCTTTTTTGGCGACATCGCGGTGAACGCACATTGGAAGCATGTATTCGTCATCACCATACTGGCGTATCACCCAGCGTGATGGTATAGGGTGCCATAGATTACACGTCTCGGTCACCTGGATACCTCTTGTTGGCATCGACGGCACTTTGAACAGTGGCTGTTATATTTCAGATGTGTTACGACCCGTGGCTCTACCCATCATTCGATCCCTGCGAAATCCTACATTTTACAGGATAATGCACGACTGCTTGTTGCAGGTCATGTACGAGAGCGTCGAGCCCCCTGACCGGGCGCGCTGAGCCACGGCAACCGGCACCGACTGAGCTATCCAGGTACGCTTAACAGTCCGGCCTCACGACTTTACATCTGCCAGTACCTCGCCTCCTAATTTCCGCGAAAGTTGCAGGACTAGCACCGCTTGCAGAAAGGATCTGGTTGAGACATGGCTTGGCCACAGCCTAAAAAATGTACCCAGAATGAAATTTTCACGCTGCAGCGCAGTGTCCGCGAAAGGCAAAGGTCCCAGGTTCGAATCCCAGTTCCGCATATAATTTTAATCTGCCAGGAAGTTTCATATCAGCGCGCACTCCGCTGCAGACTGGAAATTTCATTCATTTCTTTCCTTCTCTCCTCCCCCCCCCTCCCATTTTTTAAAATTTGATTTACATTAGGATTTGCACTTAGAAGACAGGACAACACTTGTTCACGAAGAATGCTATAATAAAGATACTAATACATGCGCAAGTTAACTTGAATGAGTAGAACCAAATTGTGGTGCTAAATCCTCTATCTCTGAATAAATAACCGCAGAATGAGCTGTGAAATGAAGTACGGATACATTTAGGATCCGTACCAGAGCCAGAGAAGATTCAGAGAACAATGGAATACTTTGTTACAGGTTTATTTAGCAACTGCGAAAGCCTCGAAGATGACGATCAGCCAACTCCAGTGGCAAACGCTCCCAGAGAGGCATTCAGTACCATGGTATGGTCTAAAGTACCTTGAAGGTTTTCAGAGCGCACGTTCCTGGAAGAGTCAACCAATATGTTACTTCCTATTACGTACATCTTGCGAAAAGACCACAAGAGTAAAATTAAAAAGATCAGAGTCTACACTGGGCCTACTGGCAGTCGTTATATCCACGAATCACACACGAGTGGAGCGGGAAAAGCGGAAAATGACACCGGTACTCAAAGCCAAAGTATTCCCCGCCACATGATGTTATTGACGTAAGGATCATAGATATATGTGTAGATTACTTCAAAGCTAATTTTATTGAGTACCATAAAACCCGGCAATACTTCAAAATTGCTAAACGTGCATGGCAATTGGATATGCATCCTGCACACCGTCCCTTACTCTCTCTGACCATCAGTTCCCCTATCTCTATGTCTATTTCATATTTCTTATCTTCATCCTTGTCCTCTAATACTTCTCTCTGTATTATCTGGCTGAAAAACCGCTGTTGCTCGGGTATTGTAGATTGATGCCGAAATCCGTAAGCCGGCCGCGGTGGCCGAGGTGACTGAGGCGCCCCAGTCACGGTCAGCACGGCCACTACGGTTGGGGGTTCGAATCCCCCCTCGGGGATGGATATTTGTGCCGTCCTAGTTCATAAGTAGTTTGTAAGTTTAGGGACTGATGACCCCGTAGTTAAGTCCCATAAGCTTAATATACATTTGATTTTGAAGTCCGTAACAATTCTTATGTAGACGGTGACCCTCTTGTTTTGAAGGAAAAACAGACAATATTTTATCGGAATCGGATGAACAACTTGGCAGCGCATAAAATACTAATTTAATCTGAAACGGCAATGCCCATATAAAATTATACTTCTTTCCGGCTTTTGCTTTAGGGTTTCCCAGATTTTTTTTCTTTCTTTCTAAACCTCTCCTTTATTAAAGCGAGCAAATCCAAATAAAATCATTCATTAATTTAAGCAATTTCAGAGTTTTAGCTAGGCTAATGCGAGCGCACGGGCGCGCGCGCGCGTTTGAGTGTGTGTGTGTGTGTGTGTGTGTGTGTGTGGTATTTAATTCCATAAGCCCTCTCGTAAATATACAGCATGAAGACACGAGAGGGCTTATGGAATTAAATCCCACAACGACGACTATGTGAAGATACACATTTCATTCCATTTCATGATGGTGGTGGCGGCTGATGCAGCAACAGTGGTGAATAATTAAATAATTCGCAGTCTCTGTTGCAATATTCTTTATTACATCCAATAACGCGTTTCGTGCTGTTAGCGCATCTTCAGACTGAAACCGACAAATGTTTGTAGAGCTTATGGGACTTAACTACGGAGTCATCAGTCCCTAAACTTACAAACTACTTATGAACTAGCTAATACTAAGGACGGTACAAATATCCATGCTCGAGGGGGGATTCGAACCCCCGACCGTAGTGGTCGTGGAGAACGTGACTTATGCGCCGCAGACCGCTTGGCCACCGCGGCCGGCAGACTGCAAACAGACAAATGTTTTATTACAGTCCGTGTACCTGGCAGGCATCGAATCTAATATGGCTAAGGTGAGTAAATTTTGAAAAGTCAGAACTTACTTGGGCAGAGGTGGAGCCACAGAACTATTGAAAGCTGTGGTGGAAGCAGCTTAACATATTGTGTTCTGTCAATGGACCCGTGCAAAGAGGTAAATGTAAAAAGTACGTAACGGCTATTTGAAGTAGTATATGACTATGTGGAGAATCCAAAAAAGTGGAATGAGTTCACAGTGAACCTTGCGCGAGTGCCTCTGAACACCAAGCCAGTTTGCGGTGGTATCGGGCACATTCAGCATGCAAATTCATTGCATGCAGTACAGTTGTCTTCGGTGAGAGTCCCACTTCGAAACAACCTCTGATGACAGGTGGACAAGTGTTTAAAGAAGCGCCGAACAACAAAGGCATACCGACATGAACCTCATCCGCCGTAAGGCCTGATAACCAGAAGGTTTGATCTTAGGGTAGCATTTCATTTTACTGCAGGTTCTCATCCGCGGCATCCTTACACCATAGCGGCGCGTCCGCGATATTCTTCTTCGCATTTTGTTACACTTAAAGGCAAGCCAAGTTTTGTTTAAATTTCAGCAAGATAACGCCCGCACATGGCGACAGTTTGTAACGTTTCTGCTATGTTGCACGCTCCTTACAAAAAATCAGTTGCCAACATTACAAACACGAAATATCTGACACCTAAAATAAAACTTCGCTACCAGACATGTAAAAAATCACATTTTCGCCTTCGGTTTGAAATTCTATTAACACTATTAGTAAAACGCATTTAAGAAATAGTACGTTGATTTAAACATAACTTTGTCTGTCCTTTTACATAATTTTCAATTTTTAATACTTTCGTAAATAATAGCTGCAAACACTTCAAATGCATTACACTTATGATCGGAAATTGCTGAATCTATAATTAGTACAAAAACAACAATACTAGATGTTATAACTATTACACAATGTGATTCCATATGTACCTTTTGTTAAAATAACTTAGGGCAGACCATGTTTTATATATCACTGGATCCCAAATTAAATACTGATCATTTTTCATGCACTAAAATTAATAATCCGTCTGGTACTAAGAAACTATCTTCTAAATTAACAAAACTACGACAACCATATACAAATCCGTATTAATAAAAAATTAGACCGCAAACTGAAATACATTAAAATTCAATGTCACAATAATAGCACGCCTACACAATATTGGCAAAACAGATATGTGTGCACTTCGAAAACACAAATAATGTAAATAATTTGAGCACTGTAAACACTAGTCAAAGGATGACTTTAAATTTGTGTACCACATTAAATACAAATTTCATGAAACATGTACATACATTGAGATAAATAGTTAAAGCTTAAATGTAATATTTTAATTTCTGTATTTTGGCATATTTAATGTAAAAGAATATTGTTTAATTGTGAATTACAAAACTTTGTCATCAATCTTATTACGTGGTTACGTAGAAAGAGGTTTGAGAGAAACCATGCTTTGTTATACTTCGAGCAGTCACAAACCTGTAAGCAGCTCTGTTGGCTTGCTGCTGTATTTTTATTTTTATTTTTGATTGTGCAACGATGTGATTGATTTAAACTTCATTTAAATGGAAATAAAATCGTTTCCATATCAACTGACATGTTTATGATTTACGAAAAGATCCTGAAACATCAAATCTTTTAGTGAATGCCGAAGACAGCTCACAACCCAATGGACGATGCGAGGGCGAAAGATCGGGGTGAGAGTTTAAATAGGGAAAGTTTAATTTTTAAAACTCACAACCACCATCTGCGAACCATATTCCTAAACATGCAAAAACACTGGAACTGTGATTGCTACTGTTTGACTCCTTTTCTAGGGGATGATATCACACGTTCGCAGCTTTCCTTCCCTGCATATGATTAACAAAAGCCCAACTGTCGGGTTTTTTCCCTACGTCATCAACTTCCCCATGTGAGCTGCTCTAACCGACTTGCCAACGTACAGCGCTCAGCCAATACATTTCTAAACTTTACTTAAAATCAAAATAATTACACAACACATTAAACAAATGTCTTCTTAGTTTTTTATATTGGTATAAACATCCTTTGTACTATTTATTATAATCGTGCAATTTCTTATATCACAGATAAGTGATTTAACTGAATACTTCAAGATAAAATACACAAGATTAATTGAAAATAAAATGAGAAATAATTAATATATTATTTTTATAAACAAACATTGCCATGCTAGTTGTGTAACTGTCTTGTATTCATTGGTAATTTATTACTTTTCATTGTCAATTAAACATATTACACCAGATGTGACTATATCAGCTAATGTATTGTTTATTTGTCAACACGCTATTTTGTAATGAGGGCCTTAAAGGTTCCTAACTGCATCGTATTACTTCAAATGCCTGTAGTATTAGAATATTTTATTTCACGCTGTGCACTGCACTGTGCCTGGCACTCGCCATTGTCCCTCTCTCCCCTCACCGGAAGCTAGCCTGGAAAATCCTAAGCTGGAACAAGCCACCAACGTCGGCCTGCTCGCCGCCTCCCCTCAGCTACAAGCACACAGCAAATCTCAACGTGGAGAATTTCTGCCTATGGCCTAACTATAAATGTTGTCACCCAACTGCGTACATACATTGCTACCATAATTAAGATTACAATTGTGTAACATTTGGTGCATTGGCATGGTCAATGTTTGCAGTGAACTTCATAGTGTTTAATTATAAATGATATTAATTACCAATATTTCTAATGGGCGGTAATCTCACAACTACAGCCAGCATATAAGTTCTTTTTATATCAACTTCAACACAGTGGAATGACTTTGTTATAGAGACTGTGAACTAATAAAACTTTCCGCGATTTAGGAAAACTTTAGGGCTCAGTTTGAGTCATTCCCAAAAGGGGTGACTGTCGTTAGAAGTTTGTGCAGCTTATATGAGTGCGTGCCAGTCTCTAAGTCTGCGAGGTCCGCGGGTCTCTCCTGACTGAGGACGCTTGTTTATTGGCAGAGCCCTTCTACAAGCTTGAGATTTCGAAAATGCAACACGGCAGTTGAAAAGAATTTGGCAATAAATCCCTCTTGAGGCTATCCAACAACTCAAGCAATGGCATTATTAACACGGTGACAGTTCTTTCGAACGTAAAACAGACACCATTAGTTCACATTAACGGCCGTAAATTAGCGCATTCGAAATATTCAAACATATGGATCGCTGCAGGGCATTTAATAAAATCAATGACGGAGTTGAAAATTTGCGCTGAACCGAAATTCTAACACGGTTTTCTCCCTGCGGGGCAGCGGTCGCTTAAATCATTATTTATTTTTCAATTTTCTTTTTTAGTTATGTCCTTTGCACTCTTAAGATTGTATTTGATCTATTTAGATCGTTGAGATCTTGGCTCAGTTTTTTGTCACAGAACACGCTACCTCCCTGACTGCGCCGGCAACTAGTTAGGATCTCTAGATATCTAGACACGCATCATACAAAGGATCGAGCGTATTTCTGTATCCGCATAGAGATTGCCAATTGTCTGTGGAGCGCAACTGTACAAATATTGACATTATGTCCGTTCTTATGGACATGGCTGTAAATTCGCATATCGACCGTTGCAGGGCAATGAAATAAATTCAACTTGGCGAAGTTGAAAATTTGTGCTGGACTGGATTACGAACTCGAATTTACCGCTTCAGGCCAGCGACGACCTTAACCAATATATCTGTGTATGTGCCCCCATGGGCAACTGACAATTTCTGTGCGGTTAATTCCGCATGGGTACTACAGATAGGCTGCGAGCAAGGGGGAGTAATGAGTAGCGAACTTACCATCGCTGTGTGCGATATGTTGAAAAGTTTGGCGAGACGGGAAGCGTGCCTGGCAGCCTATGGTTAAGGTGACCGCTGGCCCAAAGTGGAAAATATTGGTTCGAATCCCGGCCGAGTACAAATTTTCAGAATCGCCATTGAATTTTTTTCAGTGCCTTACAATTTCGAATTATTCAATTACTACAAATCAAAAAACTGCAGTGTGGTTATTGCTTGTCAAAAGACAGTAGTTGGTTTCAGGCAAGTTCTTACGTTCTCATTTCCACAAATTTTGCCATGCTGATTCTGATCAACCGTGTGATATACAAACAACAGCATTTCTAGCATGATTTCCCACAGGGTGCGAAGCTTAACTTTTAAAGCCACTAGCCTCTCTAAAACTTTGGTCGGCACAACCACTTATACCTGAATATGAAAAGATATCTCCCCCTTCTGTGTCTGTCTTTACGGAGTCAGTTTGGCAGGCACATTTTTGTAACCATATATTTAAACATAACACGATATCAAATTGTTTAATAGAATAAAAAAAAAAGTTCACATGTTTGTAGAGTTTATGGGACTTCCTAAACTTCCTAAACATACAAACTACTTGTGAACTAGCTTATGCTAAAGACGGCACAAACATCCATGCCCGAGGGGGGATTCGAACCCCCGACCGCAGCGGCAGTCTACTGGCACGCTGCAGACCGCTTGGCCACCGCGGCCGGCTGTTTAATAGAATACTAATGTTCAACATAAGCAGAGGAATTTTCTTTGCTTATACAGTAAACAGATGAACTCCAGTAGCTAGAATAAGAAGACGTTCACACACAACTTTAGCTATGCACAAGCGCATGAGCCCTCTGGCAATTGCTTAAATGAAACTGAAGTCTACGGAAGAAGTACGGTCTACATGACGTCACAACAAAACTGGCGTGAAACTTGTTATTTGCACTAATACAGAGACAGGTTATTGATAAATTAAAAATACTGATAGAGCGACCTCGATACGTAGGCCCCTTTTATTCATCAGTATAATTATCGCTTACCTCTTCAGACTTGTGAATCTACAAGTCCGTACCTTGCTTTAATGTTTTTAGAAAATAAAATTTAACATTAAGCACAGGTCGTGAGCTCCAATTTTCGATTGCCAATGGCGAGCTGGTGACCATAGATTTAGCACCCTTATTTACCATAATAACAACAATTTCTTGTGGCTCAGTGGCCTGTCGCAAGTCTTTCAACTAGAAACCACTTCGGCGACTTGCATGTCCCTAACCTTTCCCTTTCCCCGGTTGGATAACCGGGGTAGGCTAGGGACCCGCAAGTCCCCGAAGTGGCGTCAAATTGAAAGACTTGCACCAGGCCAACGAACCACGCGAAATTATTACCCCGGGGCAAGTGGACCTACAGTTAAATTTGGATAACGCCTCACATCACTGAGAGGTGAAAACTGGTTTAAAACGCAGACTGAAAAATCTTTTTTTCCCTTTATTCTCATTTCATGTCCCCTCACATCACTGAGAGGTGAAAACTGGTTTAAAACGCAGACTGAAAAATCTTTTTTTTTTTTTTCCTTTATTCTTATTTCATGCCCCTGGTGGGGCGGGCTGGGAGCGCTGAAGGCGCTCTTCAACCTACAGTATATTCTACAGTAACAGAAGAACAAACAAACATAGAAAGCAGGACAAAAACAGGAGACTATGAAAGCACAGACATGGCGAAAACTGAAGAAAAACATTATGTGTATACGGAGTGAAAAAGTGAAGTTCTTATGTACACAGATTAGATTAGATTAGATTAATAATTGTTCCATAGATCATATATACGACATTTCGTAATGATGTGGAACGTCTCAGTCTAGTAAATGTTGTCTACATTTTTTGTTGTTGCTTTTTTTTACTTTTTTTATATCTATAAATTCATCAACATTGTAGAAGGAGTTGCCATTCAGAAACTCCTTTAATTTCTTTTTAAATACTATTTGGCTATCTGTCAGACTTTTGATGCTACTTGGTAAGTGACCAAAGACTTTTGTGGCAGCATAATTCACCTCTTTCTGAGCCAAAGTTAGATTTAACGTTGAATAGTGAATATCATCCTATCTCCTAGGGTTGTAGTGATGCATACTGCTATTACTTTTGAATTGGGTCGGATTGTTAATCACAAATTTCATGAGTGAATATATGTATTTTGAAGCTACCGTGAAGATCCCTAGATCCCTAAATAAATGTCTGCAGGATGCTGTTGGGTGGTCTCCAGCAATTATTCTGATTACACGCTTTTGTGCAATGAATACTTTTTTACTCAATGTTGAACTGCCCCAGAATATGATCCCATATGAAAGCAGTGAATGAAAACAGGCGTAGTAAGCTAATTTAGTGAAATGTATATCACCAAATTTTGCAATGACTCTGATAGCATTAGTAGCTGAACTCAGACGTTTCAGGAGATCTTCAATATGTTTCTTCCAATTCAGTCCCTCGTCAATGCAAAGACCTAAACATTTTGAATATGCTACCTTAGCTACAGATTTATGTTCGAAGTCTAAATTTATTAATGGTGTCATGCCATTTACTGTATGAAACTGTATATAATGGATTTTATCAAAGTTTAATGAGAGTCCATTTGTAGTGAACCACTTAATAACTTTCTGAAAGATATCATTTACAATTTCATCAGTTAATTCCTGTTTGTCAGGTGTGATAGCTATACTTGTATCATCAGCAAAAAGTACTAGCTTAGCATAAAAGCGATGAAAGATCGCGAAACATAACACTGAAGCACTGAGGGTCACGGACAGTTAAAAAACACAGGCGTCGGCTGCGGGATGGCCGTTCGCAGTTTGGTTAAAACTCATTGATTAGTGACACTCCGACGGAACACAGACAGGTCACGCTCACATGTTAAATGATGATGACGAACGTGGATGGGCTAGAGCTCCTAAAAACACAGGCTGGCGCATCCGCCATTTTCATTCCGTGCATATGCTTAACGCAACACGTAGCTTATACGAACAGTGTTGTTTTGTTCACGTTTAGTGGAATATTTTGGAAGTGCCGGCATAGAGCCTTAGATCGTGCTACTTTGAGCTTGCATTCCGCTATTGTTTACATCGATATGTGGATTAGACACAAAAATCTCGCGTTTTCTTTACTTATTGCTGTTTTTCTTTTCTGTCCAAATAAAGATAAAAGCGCAAGAAACGTATATATTTCTGTGATAAAAAACGGGTACTACGTTTAATTCTTCCGAAACTGATTATTTAGGTAAAAGTTTTAAGCGATATTGGCTAGTATTTGAATAATGACTGTCAATATGCGAGGTTTGTTTGCCGTTCTACAGTAAGTGATCGTTGTCCGCTGCGACAAATACACCACATCTGATTGTCGTACTCACATTACGGAATGTACTTTTATTACGTTATTGAAAAAGTTTCAGAATGTATTACAAACACTAAAACGAAAATTAATATTAATGTGTACAATCTAAAGTTTACGGTCGTAGAGGCACACGGTGCTGATGTTGGCAACAACCTTTGAATGTTATTGGAAAACCTAATCGTACAGAATGAGGGGAATAATCCTTTGAGTTGACAATCAAAAAATAAATAATTCTGTTCCTTCTCTAGGTTGACAGGCTTTTATATGTAACACTACCCTTGTCTTGTCAGTAATTTAATAATCTTTAAAAAGCAAACATTTCGTTGCCAACATTAGCACACTACGCCGCCGCAGTCGTAAGTAAAATTTACCCAGTATTCTTTGTCAGTTATGTTATAGTCTCTTATAGGTAAGCGTCAATATTGGCATTTAAAGACACGCATATTGTGCTCTAAAAACAGTATGTTCTGGGATGTTTTGTTGTGTTATGATATTTTGCGGCTGCTAACTCGCTACAGGCAGCCTCCCTGTTAAGAGATAGTTCTTTCAAAAGAGCTAAACGAAAACTTACGTTAAAATATCACAGACGACTTTTACTACGAAATATTGCTTCAAGTCATAATAATAAATATTTATTTATAATCCATTTTTTTTCCCCTCAGAATCTCTCGGGACACTAAAAGTTCTGTAGCCACCTCTGGAATGTGTTGAGCAGTTTATGGCAACACATTCACGCATAATGTGCTAAAGTGCCGTGACGCAAATCCTATAGCACCGCATTATGTTTTAAGTTAAGAGCTACCGGAATAAAAATGGCGGATGCGTCAGCTCGTACTTATAGGAGCCTTAGGATGGGGAAGTAGCAGGGAAAAGAGCGAGGAGGGGTGGAGGGGGAGCGAACGTAGCGGAGGAGGGGCTGGGTGGGTAGAGGAGGAGGGAGGAGGGGCCACAGGGATAGGGGTGGGATGTCCTAGGAAGCTGTAAGGAGTGGGGGGGGGGATAACAGAGGGGCCGGTACATGGAAGGGGAAGGGAGGGAGGGAGGAAGTGGGGCGTGGGGCCCTCTAGGGGGATCAAGGAGGGAGGAGGAGGGAAAGGGAGAGGATCTGGTAAGAGGGATAATGTCTGGGCGGAGGAAAAAATCTTTGATTCGACCAGATTTCGAATCAGCGACCCCTCGGTTTCCAGTCGACCACCAGGCCAGACCCACGATTTACCGAAATTGTCTGCACCATTTAGAGTGCTCCAAGACGAACCAAGTTCTTGTTCAATGGAGTCATTAATGTTTTGCCTGGTCAGCTTATACTTTCCAATTCTTTCGGCGATTTTTCTTTTTCGTTTTGCCCATCTTGGCGCCACCTAGTGCGCGCTCACGTCACTAGTGTTCCTATGCCTCTACCAGTACGCAGTTTATTTATTTATTGTTTTTTTCTGTTCCATAGGACCCAATTAAGGAGTCAGACTCCACGGTCATGGAACAAGTTATTACATTAATTGTTACACAAGAATGGTAATAGAAAATTTTTAAGTAGTCCTTTGCGCACGACAATCTTAAGACAAAGTGAAAAGAGTCAACAAAGAAAAAAATGAATTACCTTAATTATTTGACTGTTCTAGGACTTCCTCGACAGAATAAAAGGAGTTATCCATGAGGTAACTCTTCAATTTAGATTTTAAAGCGTGTGTATTAGTGCTAAGATTCTTTAGTTCTTGTGGCAGCTTATTGAAAATGGCCGCAGAATATTGCACCCCATTCTGCACAAGTGTTAAGGTGGTGTGATGCGAATGTAGATTCGACTTCTGTCTAGTATTCACCGAGTGACAGCTACTAACTCGTGGAAATAAGCTGATATTATTAACAACAAACGACATTAAAGAAAAAAGGTATTGTGACGCCAGTGTCAAAATTCCCAGTCTACTGAAAAGGGGTTGACATGGCGTTCGTGAACTTACACCAGCTATTGCTCGAACCGCCCGTTTTTGAGCCAGAAAAATCCTTTTTGCATCAGGCGAGTTACCCCCAAAAATAATGCCGTACGTCATAAGTGAGTGAAAGTAAGTGTAATAGACTACTTTTCGTGTTGAAAAATCACTTATTTCAGATATTGTTCTAATGGAAAAATATAACAGAATTTAGTTTTGGAACAAGATCCTGAACATGGACTTTTCTATATGAACACCTAGAAATTTGAACTATTCAGTCTCACTTATCATGTGCCCGTTATGTGTAATCAAAATGTAAGCAGTGCTCACTCGACCTGTGTGTGACGTTGCTCCACAATTTTATGTTGTAGACGTTTGTTTTAAAATTTAAAATTTTATTCCACGACATGGAGTCGGCAACATATGGCCACTTGATTTTATTTAACAACTGCTTCAATGAGAGCTAAATGTAAGTACGTTCTCATCTAATGCTGTAATTTTAATTTCTTACTTATTTTAGAAACTTTATGTATATATTACTATGCGAGGGGTCTATATTCAGTTGGATTTAATATTTTGTAATATTTTGTTGGAATTATTATTTTGTGAATTAGATTCCTGTAAGTCAAAGAGTATATACTGTACAGTTAGCTTCCTTGGTCATAGAGGTAGCATTATTGCTCTGTCTGGTAATGGTGGCGCGCTGGGTGTCGCAGTATAACGGTGGGAATGGGCAGTCGTGTCTTGTTGTTGTAATGTAGCGGGCGGAGTAGGAGGTTGAACTGTGAGCGGTGGGCAGAGGATGTCTGTTAGCTCGACTGCTGAATAGGATGAAGATGTTCAGACTAAGACTGTATAAGGTAATATGTACATGTTTTTGTAATGATGTTGCTTTTTAATTTTCAATATAAGTGTGATAATGAAATTTCTCTTCCATTATTTTGTAGTGTGTAGAAACTTCCATTTTTTCCTCCACTAAGTTTTACGATGTGAGTTGTTTTGAAGGGAAGTAAAAGTGCTAATCCCAAACGTACTTGCACGTGGTGGCTCTGTGAGTGTATTTTTTAACAGATAGCTTCCACTAAAATAATTAGGGTCCAGGTTAGGATTGTTGAAAACTATGTTGAGAATATGATAATGATGAGGCAGTTACAATGAGTGAAATATCAAAGGTGGCGCGGTGGAGTAGCCGAGCGGTCTAAAGCGTCTCGCTGCGGAGCGCGCGGTTGCTCGCCGTGGAGGTTCGAGTCCTCCCTGGGGCATGGGTGTGTGTGTTTGTCCTTAGGTTAGTTTACCTAGGTTTAAGTAGTTTGTAAGCTACGGACTGATGACCATGCAGTTTGGTCCGATAGATTTACAAACATCTGAACATTTTGAAATATCAAAGGTAGAGTGCTCATCTGTGGGTTAATTCAAATTTTCTGGGCTTGTATTAACTGTGAGTAGAGAATTTCAGGAGATCATTTTTTTGGATAAAGCAATTAGGTGATTAACAACGCTCGATAATGAAGTGTTTGACTAAGTGTGATGAGCCAACCACAGTACGTTTCAACTGTTACAAAAATTCAATTTACTTCTCAGTGAAGGTATTGGCATCTTTGAAGTGTCACAAGGATTCACTTCATTTCACAGTCAAATATTTATGTGCACTCTCAGTAGCTTTTCTGAAACGAGAGCTTAACTTCACCATACAAAGTAGTTGAGGTTTTTAATTTTTGATACTGATGTTGAGAATTTACAACACGGCATTAAAGTGATGCATTCATTTTGAAGTAATTTATGGAGGTAATTAACGGATCAGTTACAGCTTCTTTTCATAGCAATGCACGACGAAGGTATTCGTTGCGCAGGCCTGACGTTAAAAAATAAATAAAAAATTATTTATTCACAAAATGTACTATCAGGGCTTAGTTTTTCATCCAGTGTGTGGAACAGTCAAAAAGAATTTGATGTGCTTTTCTTATGTGTGGAAAATCTGAATTTTAGAATTTTACGTAACCTATCGTTTGTTCCACTCCCATGAACCACAGACATTGCCGAGGTGGGGTGGCTTGCGTGCCTCAACGATACAGATAGCCGTACCGTAGGTGCAACCACAGCGGAGGGGTATCTGTGGAGAGGCCAGACAAACGTGTGGTTCCTGAAGAGGGGCAGCAGCCTTTTCAGTAGTTGCAGGGGCAACAGTCTGGATGATTGACTGAACTGGCCTTGTAACATCAGCTAATGTGGCTTTGCCACACAGCTACTGCGAACGGCTGAAAGCAAGGGGAAACTACAGCCGTTACCTTTCCCGAGGACATGCAGCTCTACTGTATGAACATATGATGATAGCATCCTCTCGGGTAAAATAGTCCGGAGGTAAAATAGTCCCCCATTCGGATCTCCGGGCGGGGACTACTCAGGAGGATGTGATCATCAGGAAAGACAATACTGGCATTCTACGGGTCGGAGCGTGGAATGTTAGATCCCTTAATAGAGTAGGAAAATTAGAAAATTTAAAAAGGGAAATGGATAGGTTGAAGTTAGATATAGTGGGGATTAGTGAAGTTCGGTGGCAGGATGAACAGGATTTCTGGTCAGGTGAGTACAGGATTATAAATACAAAATCAATTGCGGGTATAACAGGAGTAGGATTGATAATGAATAAGAAAATGGGAATGCTGGTAAACTACTATGACCAGCACAGTGATCGAATTATCATTGTCAAGATCGATACGAAGCCAACACCGACAACAATAGTACAGGTTTATATGCCAACTAGCTCTGCCGATGATGAGGAAATCGAAGAAATATATGAGGAGCTAAAGGAAATTATTCAGACAATTAAGGGAGAGGAAAACTTAATTGTTATGGGAGACTGGAATTCGGTAGTAGGACAAGGAAGGGAAGGGAAGATAGTAGGTGAATATGGTCTGGGCAAAAGGAATGAAAGAGGAAGCCGCCTGGTAGAATTTTGCACGGAACATAATTTAGTTATAACAAACACCTGGTTCAAGAATCACAAAAGAAGGTTGTATACGTGGAAGAGACCAGGAGACACCGGGAGATACCAGATAGATTTTATAATGGTAAGACATAGATTTCGGAACCAGGTTTTACAGTGTAAGACATACCCAGGGGCAGATATAGACTCTGACCATAACTTGTTGGTTATGAACTGTAGGCTGAAACTGAAGAAACTACAAAAAGGTAGGAAAATAAGGAGGTGGGACTTGGATAAATTGAAGGAACCTGAGGTTCTTAAGAATTTCAGAGGGAGCTTTAGGCAACAATTGACAGAAACAAGGGAAAATAAAACAGTAGAGGAGGAATGGGTAAAATTGAGAGATGAAATAGTGAAAGTAGCAGAGGACAAAATAGGTAGGAAGGAAAGACCTACAAAAAATCCTTGGATATCACAGGAGATACTAAATTTAATCGATGAAAGGAGGAAATATAAAAATGCAGTAAATGAAACAGGCAAAATGGAGTACAGACGACTAAGAAATGAGATTGACAGGAAGTGCAAAATGGCTAAGCAGGAGTGGCTAGAAGGCAAATGCAAGGATGTAGAAGAATGTATAAATAGGGGAAAAATAGATACAGCCTACAGGAAAATAAAAGAAACATTTGGAGATAAGAAATACAGCTCTGTGAATATCAAGGACACGGATGGAAAACCAGTTCTCAGCAAAGAAGGGAAAGCTGAAAGGTGGAAAGAGTATATAGAGGGGCTCTACAAAGGAAATGAACTTCGAGACAATATTTTAGGAAGGGAAGAGGATGTAGATGAAGATGAAATAGGAGATACTGTACTGAGAGAAGAATTTGACAGAGCCCTGAAAGACCTAATTCAAAACAAGGCTCCTGGAGTAGATGATATTCCCTCAGAGCTGCTGAAGTCTCTGGGAGAACCAGCCATGACAGACCTGTTTCACCTGGTGTGTAAGATGTATGAGTCAGGCGAAGTACCCTCAGACTTCAAGAAAAATGTTATAATCCCCATCCCTAAGAAAGCAGGTGCAGACAGGTGTGAAAACTACAGAACCATCAGTTTAATAAGTCATGGTTTCAAAATATTAACGCGAATTATATACAGAAGGATGGAAAATCTGGTAGAAGCCGACCTCGGGGAAGATCAGTTTGGGTTCAGGAGAAATGTAGGAACACGGGAGGCAATACTCACTTTACGGCTTATCCTAGAAGATAGATTAAGAAAAGGGAAACCTACATTTCTAGCTTTTGTAGATTTGGAGAAGGCTTTTGACAATGTTGATTGGAATAAACTCTTTGAAGTTCTGAAGCAAGCAGGAGTAAAATATAGGGAGCGTAAGGTTATTTACAACTTGTACAAAAACCAGACAGTTGTTGTCAGAGTTGAAGGGCATGAAAGGGATGCAGTGGTTGGGAAGGGAGTGAGACAGGGTTGTAGCCTTTCTCCAATGTTATTCAATTTGTACATCGAGCAAGCTATAAAGGAAAGCAAGGAGAAATTTGGAGAAGGAATTAAAGTTCAGGGTGAAAAATTAAAAACATTGCGTTTTGCCGACGACATAGTAATTCTGTCAGATACAGCAAAGGACCTGGAAGAGCAATTGAACGGAATGGACAGTGTGCTGAAAGGTGCATATAAAATGAACATTAACAAGAGCAAAACTAGGGTAATGGAGTGCAGTGTAAGAAAATCAGGTGATGCTGAAGGAATTAGATTGGGAAACGAAGCAATAAAGGAGGTAGATGAGTTTTGTTACTTGGGAAGTAAAATAACAAATGATGGTCGCAGTACAGAGGATATAAAATGCAGAATGGCAATGGGTAGAAAAGCGTTTTTGAAAAAGAGAAATTTGTTAACATCGAATATTGATTTAAGCCTAAGGAAGTCCTTTCTGAGGGCATTTGTATGGAGTGTTGCCTTGTATGGGAGTGAGACATGGGCGATAAACAGTGCAGACAGGAAGAGGATTGAGGCTTTTGAAATATGGTGTTATAGACGAATGCTGAAGATTAGGTGGGTGGATCGCGTAACTAATGAGGAGGTACTGAACAGAATTGGGGAGAAAAGAAATTTCTGGCATACCTTGACTATAAGAAGGGATAGATTGGTGGGACACATTCTTAGACATCAAGGAATTGTGAATTTAGCATTAGAGGGAAGTGTGTGGGGTAAAAATCGCAGAGGAAGACCAAGAGATGGATACAGTAAGCAGATTCAGACAGATGTAGGTTGCCGTTCTTATGAGGAGATGAAGAGGCTTGCTCAGGATAGGGTATTGTGGAGAGCTGCATCAAACCAGTCTCCGGACTGAAGACCACAACAACAACAACATCGTTTGTTATCAACAGACATCACTGCTAGTTAGACAAACAAAGTCACACATACACAACTCACACGGTCAGATAGCAAATCCCAGTTCCATCTCCACGACCAATCCAATATAAATATCATGAAACTGATAACTTTCAACTATTAGTCATATGACTGGTCTGTCAATTATACTTTGTCAGGAAAATCTTCTGAAGAAGGCAAAATTACTTTTGCCGAAACGCGGGTCAAGGTTTATGTACGTAAACTATTTAAATGCAACTGGTTGGGTGAAATATTGTTCACTTTTTGATGGTGTTCTACCGTTGATGAACTGCAGCCGTGTTTAAGATTTTTAAGATTAAAAAAAAAAATTAACCTTGGTGCTGGCAGCGGCTGGCCCGTTCCCAGGAGACGTTCTCCGTTCTTCCGCGTGGCGGCGTGGCAGTCTGCGGTGGGTGGGGTGGCGCAGAACTCAGCAATCTGGAGCGCCTGCGGCCTGAGTGCTTTCAGTAATTACATCGCTCACTGTCGCGCAGGAGTGCAACACATAATTCACAGCACTGTTCGCGGCCCACACCTCTCGCCGCGCTTCCGCCTAAGCAGATTTTGCACGAGAAGAAATAGCCCATTAGTTGCTCAGCCAAGTTGCAACAAGTCGTAGCTCAGTAACCGCTTTCCATTTGTTGTTTCAGCCGTAAGCTTCAGATTCAGTAATGATATGACAGAAAGAATTTACTGCAGCACTCGTAAAAAGTCTTTGTAAAATGTATCGTGAATGGTGTCGGAAAAAAAAAAAAAAAAAAAAAAAAAAGAGTATACGAATAAATCAAGATTACTGGTATTTTCATTTTGCGTAAGAAACAGAGGCATAATGACATTAGATGACCTAGAACTCCGCAATAAATCATGGAATAATGTAGGTAGAGTGGTACAAATTGACACCCATCTTTGAAATGACATATATTGCAGTTTCACTAAGTGTGTTTGCCTCTGTAACTTATAAAATAATGTTGTTGTTGTTGTTATGGTCTTCAGTCCGGAGACTGGTTTGATGCAGCTCTCCACCCTACTCTATCCTGAGCAAGCCTTTTCATCTCCTCATAAGAACGGCAACCCACATCCACTTGAATCTGCTTACTATACGCGTCTCTTGGTCTCCCTCTGCGATTTTTACCCCACACACTTCCCTCCAATGCTAAATTTACGATTCCTCGATGTCTAAGAATGTGTCCTACCAAGCGATCCCTTCTTTTAGTCAGGGTATGCCAAAAATTCCTTTTCTCTCCAATTCTGTTCAGTACCTCTTCATTAGGTATGCGATCTACCCACCTAATCTTCAGCATTCTTCTGTAGCACCACATTTCAAAAGCCTCTATTCTCTTCCTGTCCGCACTGCTTATCGTCCATGTTTCACTCCCGTACAAGGCAACACTCCACACAAATGCCTTCAGAAAAGACTTCTTTACCCTTAAATTAATATTCGATGTTAGCAAATTTCTCTTTTTCAAAAATGCTTTTCTTCCCATTGCCATTCTGCATTTTATATCCGTTGTACTGCGGCCATCGCATGTTATTTTACTACCCAAAATAATAGGTGACGGGAAATTTTAATGCGGTAGGTCAACACAAGAAATGTTACACTTTCTGCGGAGCTATGAACATAGTTTATTGTATCATTTTCCAAAGATTTACACCACAAAGATATGATTTTTAAATGGAACAATAGTTTTTTTCTATCATGCATTGGATTCGTTGAAACCAGCTGCGTCCAAATCAATTTAAACTACATTCCTATCACTGTTAGTTTGGGAGCTACAACCCTTCAATGTTTAGGGGGCGGAGGCTACGACAGCGTATCTGACTGGCTGGTGGTCATGAGACAGTGGGCCGTGCCCCAGGGGATAGCCACTCGGCCAGTGAAATACGCTATCGCAGCCTCCGCCCCCGGAACTTTGAAGGGTTGTAGCTCCCAAACTAACAGTGATGGGAATGTAGTTTAAATTGATTTGGACACAGCTGGTTTAAACGAATCCAATACACGATAGAAAAAACTATTGTTCCATTTAAAAAATTATGTCTTTGTGGTGTAACTCTGTGGAAAATGATACAATAAACTATGTTCATAGCTCTGCAGAAAGTGTAACATTTCTTGTGTTGACCTACCGCATTAAAATTTCCCGTCACCTATTATTTTATAAGTTACAGAGGCAATCACACTTAGTAAAACACCCTCAACCTGTGCACAAACCGGCCAACAGATGGCGGTAGACAGAAACAAATAATTGGTTTAAATTGACTATATTGAGAGAAGGCATCACGCCTGTAGGGGTAGTGGGAATCAGATTTACCGAGCGAGGTGGCGCAGTGGTAACACACTGGACTCGCTTTCCGAAGGACGGTGGTTCAATTCCACCTCCGGCCATCCTGATTTAGGTTTTCCGTGATTTCTCTAGATCACTCCAGGCAAATGCCAGGATGGTTCCTCTGAAAGGGCACGGCCTATTTCCTTCCGCATCCTTACCAAAATACTCCGAGCGTAAGCTCCGTCTCTAATGACCACGCTGTCGACGGGACGTTAAACTCCAAGCTTCCTTCCTTCCTTCCTTCCTTCCTTGGAATCAGATTTCCCAATAATCGTGATATATTGACTTTACCTCAAAGGGCATTGTCGGTGAAGTTTACTGTTAGAACGGAGAAGGAAGGGAGGAATCTTGGAGTTTATCGTTCCGTCGACGGCGTGGTCATTAGAGACGGAGCTTACGCTCGGTGTTGTTGCGTAAGGATGTGGAAAGAAATTGGCCGTGCCCCTTCAAAGCAACCATCCCGGCATTTTCCTGGGGTGATTTAGGGAAATCACGGAAAACCCAAATCTGGATGGCCGGAGGTGGATTTGAACCACCGTCCTTCCGAATACAAGTTCATTGTGTTAGAACGGAGAATCTGCTACAGGGGGTAAAGGTCCCGTGACAAGCGTCGATGTGAAGAAAATGATTACGAACTTCGCGACCACATAGTAATGGACAGATACGAGTTTTACTGCTGCTCGGAAAGTTCAGTAGGAAATGGGGGCCTTAGCATGGCGAAGTTAGCGCTAATTAAGCTGCAATCCATGCTGCGTTTCCACGCTCCTCTGCTTGAAGAGCTCAGCCGTCAAGGGTACTCTCAAGTGCTACCTGTACAAAACCAAATGATTTGTAAATTACATATTTTGTGTTGCTGAAGCTGAAATGTGTAGCGTGTAGTGCTATGGTACACCATGTATAGCGCTTAACACCGACCTGGTTTTCTTGTCAGATTACTATCATAGCCCAATCGTTCCCAAAGTTCAGTTTCAGCTGTTAGATAACGAGAATGAAAAATCCTCTTATCACCGCAAAACTGAAGGCAAGTATGTCCTGTCCTGCCAGTGTCAGACATATATAAGAGGAGATATAGCTCCTAGACTTACCTGGCATATTTATGAACATGGAAAATAACATGATACATAATGTCATGTCATATAAAAGACACATGACGTAATATCATCAAATGTTCAAATGTTTGTTAAGCTCATGGGACTTAACTGCGGGGTCATCAGTTCCTAAACTTACAAACTATTTATAAACTGACTTATACTAAAGACATGCCCGAGGAAGGATTCGAAGCCGGCCTCAGTGGCCGAGCGGTCTGCGGCGCGCCAGTCACAGATTGCACGGCCGCTACGGTCGAGGGTTCGAATTCTTCCTCGGGCATGGATGTTTGTGTCGTCTTTAGTATGAGGTAGTTCATAAGTAGTTTGTAAGATTAGGGACTGATGACCCCGCAGTTAACTCCCTTAAGTTTAACAAACATTTGAACTTTTTGAGGATTCGAACCCCCAACGGGGAACGCCCTCGTGCATCGGAGCATAGCGCCTCAATGCGCTCGGCCACTCCGCCGCGGCTAATATAATCAAATATGGTATTTCTCATATCGTGAATATGATATAAATGCCATTGAACTTTACAATGCCTTCATCTACATTCAGGGTTTTCTTTATTACCGTATATAACACTCTAGGAAGTTCACTGCACTGGGGAATGCATCAAGAACACCTTCCTTAGATTGTCCATAGATGTCACTTACTCTCCACAAAGATGTTGAAAGACCACCGTTAATTTTAAAATTAATTCTAGCTGAAAGGAGCCAGTTAAACAGCTTACTTTAAACATATAACTCTGCCCGTAAAACCAACAAAAGGATTCGCGTGAACTACTGACTACTTCCTGCAACAGAATCTTGTTCCCTGGCCCAGAATTTAGAACTGACTCAAACTTTACTTTAGCAGCAGGAAGACAAAGAGACGGTGGCCAACATACGTCGTAGATCACGAGAATTACACACAATCATTAATATACAAACCATCCCGAACTAAACCATTTCATGAAGATGGCTGTGAGAACATTTACGGCGCAACGGAATTAAAACATGATAATTTGCATCTGAGTTTGTTTTCAGCACTGGTGAACAACAACATTTAATAAAAAGGGAGGGTATTCATAAACTAATATTCATAAGAAGGATCAAATTCTCTAACAATACAATATTTATTCACTTCAAACATGAGTATATGGGGGAACCAATTTTGTTATACAATAAAAATGCATCCCATTTAAAGTAACCTGAACTGAACATCGTCGGAGGAGGGATTTACAATCAACAAGCATTCAGCCACTCACACGCGCGAAGCAAAGCGAAACACCCTATTCAGCATGCTGATACGAAACAGAAGCAGGCGCCGGTATCGTAGGCGAAATTCAGCGAAACAGGGTGTACCACACAACACAAGAGAAATAAACTTCGTAGGTGGCTCTGGTCTGTCTTTCTTTACTTGAGGTGGTACGCGATAATGGTGAGATTAATTTCCATTTAAATCAAACCGTGACCATGCAGACTTCCTAATACACACGGCACGTGTCTGCTACATTACATATTCACACCCCACTGAAGGCGAAGTGCGTAAAGGTCGTATTCATTTCAACAAAAATCAACGGAATCATAGATTACGAAGCAAGAATACACAATAGTAAGGCACTGGTATGTGAGCAGTGGCGAGAACTCAAGTGACTAGCTATAAACCCTTGAAGTCGGAGTTCGGAACCACATGGTTCCGAAAACCAGTAAAAAATACAATATTCAATTTCCGAAAAACAATGAAAAATAGCTACGGTGTGCAACCCTTAGACATGCGTAGTATTTCATAAGCAAGCTGATAAAGGAAGTAGTACAAGGCTAGAAGAGAATTTACTGACGGAGTCTGATTGCAAAGTACAAGTTGGAAACAGCAATTTAAAATAGACTGAGAGGAGATCGCGATGTACTAAAGAAAATCAGAAAGATACATGCATGATTTCTTACCAGAAGGGCATAGAAACAGACACAAGGGTAGCTGAAGGCTTTGTTCTAAGAACACACCACGTGGAGTACATATTACGCGCGAAAGGAGAAAACGGAAAAGAATATTTCACATGTACTATACAGAATAAAAATATTCCCGCACATTAGTTGTATCCCACAAAGCTAGAAAGAAATTAAACTGAGTTCGTACACAGCCACCTAGTATCACAAAGTTTACCGATTCTCAGCCGTTATCAAACCGAATTAGTTACATATTCACCGCGCTTACCAATGCAAAATCACCGAAATGAAATAGAATAAATTTCCATACATGATCGAAGAAACTTATACCTAAAAATGAATCTCAGTTCTGAGGTCTAAATTGAACACTAGACAAAGAATCGCTACCATCTCAAGGGAGGAAAGAAAATAAGAACATCTTACCAGGTCGAAGCGCAGCCACAGAGAGAAGTAGTCGGCCAGCCAGTCCGCTCCAACACCGGAAATCCGTAAAAATCCAAGAAAAACGAGGCGGTGGGGAGAGCTTAGACTCGTGCGTCCTACCGAGGCTCACTACCGGCCATTGCCAACCCAGCTTGTAACCAAAGGGTGGAGGAACCTCTTTGGTGGCATCAAAAGCAGAGGTTGGTAACGACTACCTATCGACACGAAGCCAGAGAAACACTAGTAGCGAGCGGCCAGCAGCCGACGACGAAAATTCTCATACATACACTCAGACTCCCATTCTAGAAGACGCTCAAACATGTACATACAGAATAAAACAAGTACACATTCTCACAGGGACAGTGGCGTCACGGAGAAACTGTTCATATTGGCACATTCATAGACGCAATTATAAATTATTAGCATAATAAAATCCCAGCAATATTACAGATACTAACATTTAAAAACATGAATTGAAATGCTATTTCTCATGCCTCCGAACGAAAGGGGTTCTCATTTTGCAAAAATAGCTCGTCTAGTGAACTTAGTAGGTCAATTTCGAAATTTGATGGTATCCGCATTGTTACTTTGGGTCACGAGAGACTCTCATCAAGGGAAGTTTCCAGATTACTCGGAGTGAATAAAAGCGACGATATTCGGATGTGCAGGAGGTACAGAGATACAGGAGCTGACGATGAGTCGCCTCGCTCTCGTCGCCCAAACAAAACCACAGCATCCGATGACCGCTATTTACAGATTTCAGCTCCGAGGAACCCGGAGAGAAACGCCAACATCCTGAATAATGATTCTCTTGCGGCCAAAGGACGTCTTGATTCGACTCAAACAGTACGTAATAGACTGCATGGCACACAACTTTACTCCAGTCGTGCGTGGCGACGTACTGCTTTGACACCTAGACACCATGCAGCGCAATACAGATGGGCCCAAAATCATGGTGAATGGATTCGTCAGAATCTGACATCAAGTGTTATTCACAGATGAGACCCGCATCTGCCTCCAATCAGACAATTGTCGTAGACTGTTTTGGAGGCATCCTTGTCAGCCTGAACGTCATGGACACACCATCCATCCGAATGCAGCTAGTTGGTGATTTCCTGATGTTTTGGGGTGGCATTATGTGGGGTCACCGTTCGGCACTGAGAGGTCTGTGCCAAATCACCATTGAGGAGTGGGACAATCTTGACCAAAAATCGCTTGATGATCTGTTGGACAGAATGTCACGACAATTACAGGCCTGTCTCAGAGCAAAAGCGCATGTTACCGGATGTAAGGGTTACTGGTGTATGTTTCGATCTAGAACACAAATTCAGGATGTCTACGTTACTGTTGCTCAAGTTGTCAGTTCCTGTTTTCGTGAGAAATAAAGAGAAATGTTGTTTTCATATATCTCTGTTCCCTTTATACGTAAAGACTGACGAACTCCTAGAATAGTGGTGATTCAACGCTTTTTATGCGTATATCGTCAGCTCCCCAAACCACCGTAGTCTGTCCATCGTTTCTGAGCATGTGTGAAATTTAACTGGATATCTAGAGAATGGATAATGATTATTCAAGAAAAACTCGTTTTCTGTTAATTTATTTGTCTTTGTGCAAAGTTTAAACCAGTTCACACAAATTTCAAATGTAGAAGTGGCGCGCTTAAGGAAACCTCTCATAAAAACAGGTTTTTCCCATGTAAAATAAAATCCGCACAGAATTGTGAAAGTAATTAATCGATTTGCACTATTTTCCTGCTCGCCGAGAGTTTCGTAATTTCGTAAGGACACACTAAATTTAGATGGACTTTAAGGTCATATTTCGACAACGGATAATGATTACTGAATAAAAGAATATTGTTTTGACTATATATATTTACACTCCTGGCCATTAAAATTGCTACACCAAGAAGATGACGTGATACAGACGCGAAATTTAATCGACTGGAAAAATATTCTGTGATATACAAATGATTAGTTTTTCAGAGCATTCACACACGGTTGGCGTCAGTGGCGAACCTACAATGTGCTGACATGAGGTAAGTTTCCAACCGGTTTCTCATACACAAATTGAAACGTTGTTATGATGCCTCGTGTAAGGAGGGGAAATGCGTACCATCACGTTTCCGACTTTGATAATGGTCGGATTGTAGCCTACACAAATTGAAACGTTGTTATGATGCCTCGTGTAAGGAGGGGAAATGCGTACCATCACGTTTCCGACTTTGATAATGGTCGGATTGTAGCCTACCGCGATTGCGGTATATCGTATCGTGATACTACTGCTCGCGTTCGTCGCGATCCAATAACTGTTAGCAGAATATGGAATCGGTGGGTTCAGGAGGGCAATACGGATCGCCGTGCTGGTTAGCTCTTGTTGGCATCGACGGCACTTTGAACAGTAGCCGTTACATTTCAAATGTGTTAAGACCCATGGTTCTACACTTTTTTCGATCCCTGCGAAACCCTACATTTCAGCAGGATAATGCACGAACGCATGTTACAGGTCCTGTACGGACCTTTCTGGATACGGAAAATGTTCGACTGCTGCCCTGGCCTGGCCAGCACATTCTCCAGATCTCTCACCAATTAAAAACGTCTGGTCAATGGTGGCCGAGCAACTGGCTCGTCACAATATACCAGACACTACTCTTGATAAACTGTGGCACCGTGTTGAAGCTGCATGGGCATCTGTACATGTACACGCCAACCGAGCTCTGTTTGACTCAATGTCCAAGCGTATGAAGGCCGTTATTTCGGCCAGATTTGTTTGTTCTGGATACTGATTCTCATGATATCTATGCACCGAAATTGCGTGAAAATGTAATCACATGTCAGTTCTAGTATATTTGTCGAATGAGTACCCGTTTATCATCTGCATGTCTTCTTTGTGTAGCAGCGTTTATGGCCGGTAGTGTATCTACCTTCGTGGGAAATCTGAACCGATAAGTACACATAATTATGTAGGCTTCCGCGGTCAGAGTCAGATGACATAAAAGTTTTCTGGGTGTTGTACCGCATCATGATGTAAGAAAGCTATTACTTAAATAACCGACATTTCGGCCAACGTTACATCCAGATGAGGGCCACTGTAACGTTGGCTGAAACGTCGGTTATTTAAGTAATAGCCTTCTTACATCATGACACAGTACAACACCCAGAAAACTTTTATGTCATCCGATTAGTACATGTTTAAAAGGTAGAAAGAAAACCAAACCGTGCATATAAAAATGGCGCAATCAACTGAGTATGAATTTGAAGCAAATAGTTTTGCACAAGTGTGTGTGTGTGGGTGTGTTTCAGGTAGTAAGGTCCCCAAGATACTGCTTCATAACAACGTAATCTGTTATAGAAACAAGTCGCATGTAATCTCTGTATTATCATTCTTCCAGCAGTGTTGCTGTTTTAGTCCAAGCGCCGCTGAAAATGTTCTGATGAAGCTTGCTCGCTGTTGCGGCAGCTTCCACATGAGAAAAACAACGCAGAGTGTTGGCCGGAGTAAGCTGGCTGTGTCCCGCCCCGGCGAGGCAGCAAATAATGCCCCCTGTGCGCAGCGGCGCAGAGTGCGGGCGGCCAGCTAACGGACCATCAGTAATTCATGAGGCCGCGCGCCCACCAGGCCGGTGGCCGACCGCACGCCTCTGGGGCTGCTCGAGAGTGCCCGCCGCGCACCTCCCCTCACACACAACTTCTGAAAGGAGCGCCCCACGGGGTACTTTATAACTGAATAACGTCGACAGCTACTGCAAGATGGCCTGTGACTGTGTCAAGTGAACTCTAAGAAAGAAACAAACAAAATTATGAACTCACTACAAAGAAAGTATGCAAATGGGTTACTGTTGTTGGGGTGTTATTGGTAAAGCGACATAGGTACACTTCATCCAACAACTGTAGTAAGCCGGCTGCGGTGGCCGAGGTGACTGAGGCGCTCCAGTCACGGTCAGCACGGCCACTACGGTCGAGTGTTCGAATCCCCCCTCGGGCATGGATATTTGTGCCGTCTTTAGTCTTAGCTAGTTCATAAGTAGTTTGTAAGCGCCGGCCGCGGTGGCCGAGGTGACAGGCGCTCAAGTCACGGTCAGCACGGCCACTATGGTCGAGTGTTCGAATCCCCCCTCGGGCATGGATATTTGTGCCGTCTTTAGTCTTAGCTAGTTCATAAGTAGTTTGTAAGCGCCAGCCGCGGTGGCCGAGGTGACTGAGGCGCTCCAGTCACGGTCAGCACGGCCACTACGGTCGAGTGTTCGAATCCCCCCTCGGGCATGGATATTTGTGCCGTCTTTAGTATTAGCTAGTTCATAAGTAGTTTGTAAGCGCCGGCCGCGGTGGCCGAGGTGACTGAGGCGCTCCAGTCACGGTCAGCACGGCCACTATGGTCGGGGGTTCGAATCCCCCCTCGGGCATGGATATTTGTGCCGTCCTAGTTCGTAAGTAGTTTGTAAGTTTAGGGACTGATGACCCCATAGTTAAGTCCCATAAGCTTAACAAACATTTGAACATTTAGTTTGTAAGCTTAGGGTCTGATGACCCTGTAGTTAAGTCCCATAAGTTGTACAAACATTTGAACTTTTTTTTTTTTTTTTTTTTTTTTGAACTGTAGTAATTTGCAGCGTTTCCATTTCGGTGAAGACTTTCTCTTTTTCAGGAAATAGCGAAGTTCAGAGCAAAATGAAAGAGGAACAGTCCATGGAAGGAACATTTTCCCTCTGCAACATACTAAGCGCCATGCCGTAGCATGCTGTTCAATCCATTTTTATTTACTTTTAATCTTTTATTCTGATCTGATAATTCTCGCCAAAATTCAAAGACAGCTGCTGTAAACTGGTAGCAATTATCTATGAAAATCAACATCAGGAAATCAAAAGTGATGCGGTTACAAAATGGGAGAAATCCTATAAGATAACATTCGAGAATCAAGAATCGGAAAATGGAGAAGCAGTTCAAGTATTTGGGAAGTTTCCTGACAAAGGGTTCCCAATGCATAAACGAAATTCGAGCAAATTAATCTTTTATTCTAATCTGATAGTTCTCGCCAAAATTCAAATACAGTTGGTGTAAACAGGTAGCAAATATCATATCAAAATCAACATCGGGAAATCAAAAGTGATGGGGTTACAAAATGGGAGAAACCCTATAAGATAACAGTCGAGAATCAAGAATTGGAGAATGTAGAAGCAATTCAGTATTTGGGAAGTTTCCTGACAAAGGATTCCCCATGCACAAACGAAATTCGAGCAAATTAATCTTTTATTCTAATCTGATAAATCTCACCAAAATTTAAAGACAGCTGGTGTAAACTGGTAGCAAATATCATATGAAAATCAACATCGCGAAATCAAAAGTGATGCGGATATCAAAATGGGAGAAACCCTTTAAGATAACAGTCGAGAATCAAGAACTGGAGAATGTAGAAGCAGTTCAAGTACTTGGGAAGCTTTCTGACAGAGGATTCCCAATGCACAAACGAAATTTGAGCAAGAATTGACATGGCCAAAGCCACTTCAAACAAGAAGAGGACTCTGCTGACCAACAAGATGAGCTTGGTATTAAAGAAGAAATTGGCGAAGTGCTGTATTTGGAATACTGCACTGTATGGAGCCGACATATTGACGTTGGGGAAAAAGGAGAAAAATACTTGGAAAGTTTTGGAATGTGGTGCTGGAGGAGAATAGAGGAGATCAAGTGGACAGATCGGGTGACAAAAGACTGTGTACTGAGAAGACTAGGAGAAAAGTATACTATGTACAATTCTTCAGAGAAAGGCCAACTGGGTTGGACACAGACACGAGGGGCTCATGTATGGCCGCGGTGGAGCAGCCGAGCGGTCTAAAGCGTCTCGCTGCGGAGCGCGCGGTTGCTCTCCGTGGAGGTTCGAGTCCTCCCTGGGGCATGGGTTTGTGTATTTGTCCCTAGGTTAGTTTACCTAGGTTTAAGTAGTTTGCAAGCTACGGACTGATGACCACGCAGTTTCGTCCGATAGATCTACAAACATTTGATTGGCTCATGTATGATGTTATCGAAGGGAAAATCAACAGAACTGCACGACATGGAAGGAGAAGAATTCAACACCTGAATGACCTGAAAGATGGAAGGAGCAACATCACATTAAAGGAAGAAGCTGAATACAGGGAACATTGGCATCATAAATTCTCCATCTAAAGACATGGACCTGCCACTAGGCAGAATGGTACATAATGGTAATGTTTCATATATCTGTGAAGTTATGTTCTTTAGTGTATGTACATTTTAGGACTCATTTTTATCTTAGATTGAACAAAAACGAAAGTACAATATAGTATTAAAAATTGTTCTTTTCTCTATAACGCATGGTAAATTTTATGTTAATTTGCTCCATTACAACTTTGGGTGTTTTGTAGTGTGTACATTTATTTCACTCTTTATTTTATAGTTTGAAAATGTTGGTCACCAATTTTCTACATTTTTTTTTTTTTTTACAGTCAATTCCCACCTTCATTTTTTGGAACTGATTATTTACTGTACTTGGGACAAAGTAAATCGACATTGTTTGGAATGTAACTTTTGTTGTTCTTTTTGCTCATTAGATATCGAACCTGAAGAAGAACAGCTTCAAAGTCGGTATTTTATTTGTTGTTAAATTGTTTAAATTGAGTGATTAAATTGGTGATTAAATAGATAAATGAAATTTACATATATTGTACAAAATAGAAGTTACTGTTATGAATAAACAAGGAAAAGAATTTTTGAATTAAAAGATCAGATAGTGAAAAATTGTTATAGGCAATATAACATATATTATACTTATTAAAACTAAACTGTGCGGTACCGTATTTATATGTACTAGAGGGAAGAGTGATGGAACTTCTGGCTCTAGACGAGGGGAAAATGAGAAATTCTATAAAATTTGCGGGGTAAAATTAAAATATGAATGGAAACTGGAGTAACTTGTGAAATTTATTACAAATAAATAGCCACTGAACTTTGGCTGTTGGAGAAGTACAATCAGACCAACAAACTCCAGGCAACTCAGTAAATAGTTTGCCTGCGATAATTTCTATATCTCTACATAAACAAGTCTTGAGGCCCAACGAAGCATTGTATCCAGGTGAGGTCTTAGTTCAGCGAACCATAGAACTGTGACGTACTGTGTTGAAACGAAGTTAATTGTCCTGATTCAAATAACACCGTACTGCAACGATATTCACACTCTGCTGAATAGAAGCACAGTGTCTTACAGCAGTCACCACGTTCCTTCTCTGTGGGAGACGTGTGCCGTTTATTACCTGGGGGGCATAATCTGCTAGTTTCTGTATCTAAGTACCTTCGATTTGTGACGTCAGGGGTTTTAATGTGACTCCATAGGTTCGGGGTGGGTGGTTACAAATATGTTACTTTCAGGTGGCAGTTACTGTCTGTAGAGAATTGTTCCGGCCGCTCATAGCGGTCTATTGCGTCATTTATCCAGCCCAAGTTGTGACTAAGTGGGTTCGAACCGGTCTTGAGAGTGTGTGGAGCTTCCAGCATACTTCGTAAATGGGTACAAGAACTTCATTTTATCTGCAGCATCATGCAGGTTGTCAGCTGGAAAGTTCGCTGGCACGTGAAACAAACACTTGTCGTAATGCTATATTTTAGGGCGTCTGGAGAATATGTAGATAGTTCATATCTGCGTTTCTCCGTATCGAACTTGCGTAATTCATCACTGGTCTCACTTGAGTTCTGTAGATGCATAGTCAATATTGAACCGAAAGCTCTGACCGCACGTTTAAGAGAGGGTGAAGTGATCCCATGCGTTGAGCCGGGTTGTGTCTGACTTCCCTGATGTGTCGCTGTCAAATGATTTTGCTATCGAGGAGCACCCCAAGGTAACTGGCTTCGTTTGTCCACTGAATCGCTTGACCAATATGCTGCACATCTGATAGTACAGGTTTTCGTCACTTGGTAAATATCATTGCCTGGCTCTTTGCTGTATTGAAACCAATTCTTCATTTGGTGGTCCATGATTCTAGTTCAGCACACGCTTCTTGTAGATGATGGTGAACAGCCTGTGGCCAACTGCTTCGAGTGAGATAAGCAGAGTCGTCTGCGTATATTTCTCGCGAAGTCATTGGTGTCTTAGGCAGGTCTGTCGTGTAAAGGGAGTAGAGGACCGGTCCGAGTACCGACCCCTGTTGAACACCAGCTCCAACCTTCCGAACGGTCAAGTAGGCATCTTCTGCACATACGACGAACGTTCTTCCCTGGAGGTACGATTGGAGGAGCATCACATAGCTGCCACTGAATCCAAGTACAAGAGCTTATAAAGAAGCGTCGAGTGCCAGACGCTGTCATAGGCGTGTAATATACTCAGGAAAATGGCCTCACAGAATTCCTTTTTGTTAAGTGCAGTTAGGATTTCTTCGCATACTTGCAGTAGTTGTCATTGTCTTACAGGCCATATGCGCCGGCTATTTAATTGTAATTTGCCAATCAGGTTTGACACACGTGGTTGAGTTCGTATTGTGTGGTCTCTGACGAGAAACTAGGAAATGTTAGTAGCTACTGTCTGTATTCCCATCTCCGTATCGATACTGGTACAGTTCTCTTTGGTGGCATCACAATCTGCGACACTACAGTTACAAAGAGATATTAATATAGGTATCGATGGAAAATGCAACTTTGTCAACTATATTAATACTAGCTGAAAACCCGGTGTTTCCCGTATATTTATCTCTTTATTCCAGCCATTTTCCACGCATACATTCATTTGTAAAAGGGCTGTATGTCTGTAAAATCTCTTGGATATACAATTAATAGTAAAGAAGAAATAGATTAAAACTTTGTGCGTGATGTGGTGGTTTTCCATGAACGTTACTGTTTATGTGCTAGCATCTCATGAATTACGTGTCATACTGTGATACAATTTAGAAGGTACATTCAACTATATGTTTGTATACTGTCTGCAAAATTTTCTGTCGCTACAATTTGTAGTATTCAAATTATAAATTGTAACGTCATACTGAGAGCCATAGTTTTACTCCATAAAGAGCGGAAAAGTAGTAAGCGAGAAAATTCTTTCCTTTCATCGTTTTGCTATGGTTGTCAGCGAGAAAAAGTTTAATAAAGGTTTGAAATTATGTTTAAAGTTTGTTGCAAGTCGCTAAGTACTCTCATTCTCATATAGTGTATTTGTAAATTCTCATCGCATTATGGCAGTTTCTTGCAACTCCTATCGTTTATGGAGTTATATCTTTTGAACCATGTGTCTTATGTGGTTCGTACTCCTACAGAAGATGTTATCTCACGTAAGGAATATGTGTACCAAATTTGGTTGAAATCGGTCCTGTGGTTTAGGAGAAAATGAGCAGCATTGTCGGTAAATGCAGCAGTTTTCCGCGCATCTCATTGTTTATGACGTCATATCTCGTGAACTATATATCGTATGTGATTCTTACACTTTCGGCGACCGTCCTCATGGATTGAAGCTTACGTGTACAAAATTTCATAAAGATTGGAACAAAACTGTAAATTTGTATGCAACACGTACAAATATACGGTCACACTGCTTTATATATTAGACTAGCTGAAAACCCGGCGTTGCCCGGGTATTTATTTATTTATTACTGCCGTTTTTCAGTTGTATATTAATTTGTATAAAGACTGTATGTCTGTAAAATGTCTTGGGAATACAATTAGTAGTAAAGAAATAATGATTTAAAACGTGGTGCGCGGTGGGGCGGTTTTCCATGAACATTAGTGTTTATGTGCTCATATCGCATGAACTTCGTGTCGTACGGTGATACAATTTAGAAGCTACACTCAAGTGCATGCGTGTACACTGTCTGTAAACTTTCCTGCGGCTAAAATTTGTTGTGTAGAAATTATAAATTGTAACGTCATATCGAATGCCGTAGTTTTAGTCCATGAACATCGGAACGTTACTGTTTATGTGCTCATATCTCATGAACTTCGTGTCGTACTGTGATACAATTTAGAAGGTACAACCAACTATATGTTTGTATACTATCTGCAAAATTTTCTGCCGCTACAATTTGTAGTATTCAAATTATAAATTGTAACGTCATACCGAGAGCGGTAGTTTTACTCCATAAAGAGCGGAAAAGTAGTAAGCGAGAAACTTTTATTCATCATTTTGCTATGGTAGCCAGCGAGAAAAAGTTTAATAAAGGTTTGAAATTATGTTTAAAGTTTGCTGCAAGTCGCTAAGTACTGTTATTCTCATGTAGTGTATTTCGAAAGTCTCGCCGCATAATATGGCATTTTTTGCGATTTCTATTGGTTATGACGTAATATCGTTTGAACCATGTGCCGTATGTGATTCTTAACCATGCAGAAATTGTTACCTCACGGTAAGGAATATGTGTACCAAATTTGGTTGAAATCGCTCCAGTGGTTTAGGAGAAAATGAGCAGCATTCTCGCTAAATGCAGCAGTTTTCCGCGCATCTCACTGTTTATGACGTCATATCTCATGAACTGTGTATCGTACGGGATTCTTACAATTAGGATTCTTACAATTACGGCGACCGTCCTCATGGATTAAAGTTTACGTGTACAAAATTTGAAAAAGATTGGATCAAAACTGTTGATTTGTATGCAACACGTACATACATACGGACACTCTGCTTTATATATTCATATAACGTAAGTTTACAGTCCTGCAGTTTCTTCAGTTAAAACTTCCTGTGCGAGAGGACGTGGACAATGCGTAAAACTTTCTCTTGACTTTTCGTCTCTGGCTGCGGGAAACATTTTATGAGATTCTTTGGCTATTGCTACTTTTTATTTATTTTTATTTTTTTTTATTTCGATTACACACAAAGAGCGGCGGGCAGGCAGCGGATAAATACCGCTCTTCACCCAAAGGATACATGAACTGAACAGATGATAATAAACGTAAATTGGTGACATTAAGAAATGATTTTGTAAAACTCATCAGTGAATGACGTTTAAGTTTTTTAGTTAAAGATGTATGATAAGAAGTGAAGTTTTTATAAAACACACACAAATTTCCTGAATATTTCATCAAAATTTCTCCAGTCGTCTTGGAATCCATAGCAAACATACAGAAGTACATTGATTTTAATAGATGTAGATAAAGTCCCCCCCCCACAGTAGTATAGCTGTGGGCGTTTCAGCACAGTGACCTTGAACTTTTGATATCAAATTAATTAGAGTAATTGCGTAATTAGAGTAATTGCATAATTGTAATTACATGTACTTAGAGTAATTGCATAATTGCAATTATGTACTTAGAGTAATTACATAATTGCAATTACATGTACTTAGAGTAATTACATGTACTTAGGGTAATTGTTTATTTATTTATTGTAATTGTTTATTGTTATTGCAATTGCACGTGTTCACTCCTCCACGTCTGGCGTGGAACTGAACTCACCCCAAGGCATCACGTGACTATCTACGTCACCCCCCACCCTACCAGTCACGTGACTACCACCGGCCAATGAGAGCACAGCACGTGAACACCCCCTCCACCACCCCCACCCTACCACGTGACCATCCCCAACAGATATTCTGCAGTCATTTAGACACAGAGTGTCAGAGGGACAGCAGCAACATGGAAAGGATGCAATTACGGTAATTACATTTGACTCACGTAGTTGGGAGGTTCCTGGTACAACCACAAATTGGCGGGAAAACCGATTTCTGGTTGTCCTGGTAGGCTTTCGCCCCTCGGATCCGGTGGAGCACCCTCAGACTGCACCTGTTTCTATATATAACAACAAATCAGAGCATTCTGTTCGGTAACATGATAAAAAAGAGCCTTAATTAGAGCTCATATCGCATCCAAAATTAGATGCGCATATAGATGAATCATGTATATGATCATCTGTAATGCCATATGTATGTACTCCCATTACTCTAGTAATTATATCGAATTTTCAATCCATTTC
The DNA here is from genome assembly GCA_026315105.1 of Locusta migratoria. Taxonomy (NCBI): domain Eukaryota; kingdom Metazoa; phylum Arthropoda; class Insecta; order Orthoptera; family Acrididae; genus Locusta; species Locusta migratoria. The sequence continues at coordinate 269,960,183 of CM048744.1, read as the reverse complement.
AAGCCATTGAAATCGACTGAAAGCAGTAGTTCCAACCGCTGACAACAGATGGCTCTGATCCCACCTCTCCCCCCCACCCAGCGCCTACACAATGAAGCCACGTGTGCAGACGCTGGCCACCCTCCTCTGGAGCTGACCAGCCTCTATTGTGTGCCTCAGCCCGCCGGCCGTAGCCGCTGCGACCGAGGAGACGCGGCACACAGGCCGACTGCCCACTTCCCCAGTTTCAGTCACCTGACGATCATGTACTTGCGTACATACGCTGAAAAAAAACTATCGCCGCGGCAAGCGCGCGATTTTTCCGGTCGACCCCAGCGCGCCGACCGGGCCGCGCCCCGCACCTCGCGAAAGAATTGCCGCGGAGCCCATGTCGAAAATTATTATTATTATTTAACAGCGCCACAGCCTGTCCTCCGGCCGCTGGCCGTAGAACGGGGAAGAGCGAGCTGCCGCGCCCTGCATGTGAAGTCTGCACCGACAAAACTATTATTAGTATTTATCCGCGCCACGCCCGTCCTCAGCGACGCGGACACAGCGATCCGACCGCCCAGATTATTATTATTTTTTTTTTTTTTTTTTTTTTTTTTTTTTTTTTTTTTTTTTTTTTTTTTTTCCTACGAACGTTATAGCTCCTTGTACTGCCTCTACACCAACGTCCGCGAAGTTTTCTAATTTGCAGTGGAACAGTCCGCCCGCAAGAAAACAATTTGCTGTGTGTCTCCTGGCGAGAAAAGCAGAACTCAGACGGACAATAGCGGCCGGTCGCTCCATTCAAACAACCCCTTGCCGCTGATACCTGCTCAACCGCAGCCTTTCAAAACAGCGCGCGCGGCCGACAGGCGGCGGTGAATCACACACGTGCTCTGGCCGAGCGTTACCTGTAAAGGCTAAGCAAATAGTTCCACTCCACACGCACGAAGAAGAAGAAGCGCTCTGCACTGCACTCTGCGGACAAACCTTAAAAGTTATCAAACGTATATCACTTCTCAAGCAACGACCGAATCATGCTGTTTTTTTCTTTTACGAACCTCTCTCTCTCTCTCTCTCTTTCCTATTCCCCACAACAATCAAGCAGAGAATGCGAGAAATGTGTTTTTAATGTAACTTATATCGCCCTTTCTCGAACCATTATTATGTAGGGAAAAAAACGCGTCAGGCTTATTGCACACGTCATATTCCAATACACACACACGCGACCACATTTATTTATTACGCACTGCATCCAGGTTGCAAAAACAATTCTAACCAGAGCCAACTAACGAAAAGAAAAGAAATGGTCCGTTTCGGAACTCGACCGCAACCTTAGATCTATAAATGTATCTCTTCATTTAGACGATGCAAGCAACAACCATCGAACGGAATGTAACTTATATGCCAACCACTCTTTCGACAACATAACAGCAGCAGCAGCAGCAGCAGAAGACGGTATATTGTTTATACAAAAATTCCAAATAACGGCAATGACATCTAGCACAAAGTCTCTAAATATACTTCTGCAAGCACCGTTAACAATCGTCCAGAATGCAGAGCGCTCTCTCCGCAGGCTACATAAAAGAAACATATGCTAAGTGTTTAAACAAAAACACCTAAGTTACATCTCCAAATGATCAAATCCTTCTACGCAGACACACCACTCTGACAAGGATAGCTCGCATTGCATTTATTTAATGGAGCTGAGCCATGCCGAAAGTTCCGAAATTTAACACTCTAGCGATCTTGCCCTGTTGCGTTTCCTTCTTAGATCGAGGTATAGATGCGCTTTCCGAGAATTCGTGTACTTGATTAATCTGTATAATTCTTTCCACCCACCAGCTGACAATGCACATTTTTCCCCAAAGTAACTACACGATCTAATATTAACACTATTTTTCGCGACCCTCATCTGAGTACATCGCGACATGTTTACCGTTAGTGACCATTCTCCCTGGCTATTTACCGTAAAAACAAATATTTTTCTCCAAGCCCTCTGCTATAACCCAACCGAATTCCATGATATCCACACCCATATACAAAACCTTTTGTCCTACTCTTCGAAAGTAATTATTCGGGGAAAAATGTTAATTGCATGCAATCACACATTCGTTACAACCCTTCCGCGCTCTCTATCGCCATATGATACAGTTTCCGCTACTCGAGAAAAATAAAGTCGATGACATATAGACTCCCCATGTAAAAATTACATGTATAAGCTTTTCTCATCTGATTTTTCAAACCCTCTCTATCAATTCTCACGCATGTTAACCAGTACAGTGTAAAAATAAATGTTCAAATGTTTGTAAAGCTTATGGGACTTAACTACGGGGTCATCAGTCCCTAAACTTACAAACTACTTATGAACTACTTACGAACTAAGACGGCACAAATATCCATGCCCAAGGGGGGATTCGAACCCCCGACCGTAGTGGCCGTGCTGACCGTGACTGGAGCGCCTCAGTCACCTCGGCACCCGCGGCCGGCGTGTAAAAATACCATTCGTTTTTAGTACCCTTCGAAATCTAATATGACGCTCAACCCATGTCATCTTTCGTGAACACTATATGCTCTTCCCACTCTTGTGGAATTTCTGTAGTTATTCCAGCATTCCTAAACTCTGAAAAACGGTTTCTCCGATGCTAAAAATGTACAGCATCCATCCAGCCATTCTTAATCTGCATGATGTGGTAAAGGATCTTCACCCAAACGATTTCATCGAGATGTTCCCCAGATCTCCTTGACGACTTTCGATCCAGTTTGCCGTCATGTAACGTTGCAGTGTCTCCATGACGAACTAGTTGAATTTATACAACGGCGCACTTTGTAAATACCGTATCTTCTCTTTTAGAACACTTAAACAATCTTCTTGCACAATCCTCCATCCTGGTAATACTATCTTCTCGACTCAGCGAAAAAAATAAAAGTCCTAACAATCAACTGCCTCGACTCTTTATAAAATCGATATCTTTGCTTACACCAGGGCTCATGATTTTCGACAAATTTATTTTGGTTCTACAATTCGACGCCAACCACGTTAAGCAGTCGTTCCCTCGCCCGCAACCACTTTGATATTGCTCCTTCCATCCGAAAGTCATGCTCGGATACGAACGCCACTCGGTTAAAGTGTTGTCCAAAAATCCAGGAGATAGAAGCTATCTACACGAAGCTGCTGCTGTAGTATAGATGGGAGCGCCTCCATTAAAAAAAGCATCGATTAGCTGCAGTTTATAAGATATATACCCACAGGACATACATATTTCCCCCATGTATTCCAGAAATAGTAACTTCGTCTTGTCTCCAGCGTTTGCAGTATCGAACTTGCTGAATTTACTACACTCACACGCACTCAATTGGCTACAACTAGCGCACTTTAAGTTACCAAACTGTAGGAGTTTTATAAAACACGTTGATTATCGACGAAAGAATTATGATTTACCGCAGCAGACACATCCGCTACGTAACGTAATGCACACCAGACAACACTAGCATACGATTAAACAGGCGATGCTTCGACGAAAGATCAATGCACCACCAAAGTCGGTTTTCTTTAGAGCTTTACCGTGTCGTATATATTTAGGGAAGATCAACAATTTTTACTTACATTCCGTCCCATATAGCCTACAACACTCTCTGTAAGCGCCAAACATTTCCAACACAGTAACAGAAGTACACCTACAGTCAACACGAACCTACAACAACAAACGAATCTAGCCATTCCAACAAGATTTTTGTCCCAACTAGCATGCTGCAAGCTATGTATACGTTCGTAACAACCCAGACAGAGATATCCTTACTTCCGTCACTAGCCCAGCAACAACTCTAAACAAGTTACCACAGATGGTGTTATAGCCGTGATCTGTAACAGACAAGATCTCCCAGACACACAGCGTTTTAATAATGTTTCGATCTCTCTCTCTCTCTCTCTCTCCACCCAATAACTACGTTGGTTGCTTGACCCGTCCCTAACATCCAACCACAATTTTGTTTCCAATGCATAGCCCGGCAGACAATATTTCTGGAACGCTTTCTATCAGCCAATACCCCGAGCATTCGCGCACAAACCACCATCGTATTCCACTGCTTCTAACAAATTATTACTCTCTTTAAACATCTGTAACACAGTGTAAAAAATGATCGACTTACACGCACAGAACAGCTAACAATAAAAGATCTAGATCAAAGCCAAGTTCTTATAATCCTTACAAGCAGCAACGCAAAATAGTCTACACCATTTCGAACTAATGCAACGCCAGATTTTTTTAACGATCTCCAAGAGCAATCCTTTAGAGACTAAACATACGATTAAATGCACCTCCAACGTAGGTAACTAATCCTCTAACTCGATGCTTATCGACCAAAGAACATTAATTTACCACTGCAATCATCTCCAATACGCTACCGAGAGACGTCAATTTGTAAACACAGCTAAAAGAATATATAAATGCCCTACATCCATGCTACTAAGTATCTATAAGTATTTCCACAATTGTGGATCATATATGCGTTGCATCGTTTCGCGCGACTGAACAGTTCGAAATAGGTACTTCGCGCAAGCTAGCATGCATACTCACATTCCATGTTATTTCTGGCTGTAGGAGATTGCGGACCTGTTGACTCATCGTAGACTCCGGTTTGGAGCGTGTGTACGTCCTATACATGTAAAAATACCTGTCCACGCTCGCACCTGACCTGGAGAAGTTTTCGGTTTAATTTTTCCCGACCGCACCAGATTCCGAATACAAGAGAGCTATTTTCGCGAAAATACATTTCCTCGCAACTGACACAAGCTATGTTTTTACCGTGCGAGCTGTCGTTATAACTTTTATAAGCAGATACATATACAGCCAGTAGGATAAGCGCAAATTTGCGATGTAGCTCCTACAAAAACGAAACATAGATTTTTTTAGAAATTCGATAAGAAGAAGAACGAAATTTATACAAGATGAACCAATGTGCAATAAGTCAAACCCCACTCCATGTAGCAATGTACCGAGCAACATCGATTTAAACGAACACTTTGCTTAGCTGTAGAATAGAACAACACAGAATTACACCTCCCTAACAGATACTTTACCGAGGGAGTTACTGCTCTCTGGTAACAAGCAACCTGTTTTCTGGTATCTTCTCCTAAACCCTATAAGACCGAAACTTTCTACTCGAGAAGCTAGACACAGAGTACAAAACGTTCTTTATTATTTTTGTTATGTGTAACTTTAATTTTCTCCGCTGTAATTTTTTTAACTCGTAGTTTTAGATCTACATCGGCGTCTCCTATTACCGTTCCAGCCAGAAGTTTGAAAGGTAGAGGGAAGGTATGTTCTCGAACTCCATTACGTATCTTCGCTTCCTCCTGCATTCCAAATCCTTTATAGCTCTGCACCTTCGGGCAATGCTTCTAGACGAGAACAATCGGTTATTTTAACTTTTCCCATTATTTCCTGTATAGCAATATGCGTCCCTATGTCTGCACGTTACCAACTCCTGTGGTAATTTCCGTATGGAGCACTAGGTTTACGACTACGACAACAGCTGGGAGGACCTCCCGGCTATAGCGAAGACACACATCTGCCGGAAAATATATATATAAGGGATGGTCGCAGAAGCCTCCAGGTCACATCCTCGAAACGCAAAGCATGCTCCTGGATAGGTAAAATACTCTCTGATACGCTAAAGGTAGCAGAAAGGTAAAGGAAAGGTAGCGGAAAGGTGGCGGAAAGGTAATGGGTAGTGGGAAGGGTAGCGGGAAGGTAGAGGATAGGTATCGGAAAGATAGCGGTACTCTACAAGTACAACGTAATATTTGTATCTGTGTTAATACAATACGAATGCTTAGAGGTTAGGGATTCGCGCATCATGACTGCAGAATATCTGTTGGGGATGGTCACGTGGTAGGGTGGGGGTGGTGGAGGGGGTGTTCACGTGCTGTGCTCTCATTGGCCGGTGGTAGTCACGTGACTGGTAGGGTGGGGGGTGACGTAGATAGTCACGTGATGCCTTGGGGTGAGTTCAGTTCCACGCCAGACGTGGAGGAGTGAACACGTGCAATTGCAATAACAATAAACAATTACAATAAATAAATAAACAATTACCCTAAGTACATGTAATTACTCTAAGTACATGTAATTGCAATTATGTAATTACTCTAAGTACATAATTGCAATTATGCAATTACTCTAAGTACATGTAATTACAATTATGCAATTACTCTAATTACGCAATTACTCTAATTAATTTGATATCAAAAGTTCAAGGTCACTGTGCTGAAACGCCCACAGCTATACTACTCCCCACCCCGCATTTTTCTATCTGTGTGTCACGGCTAACATTAAGGATGTTGATATGGTTTTCATTTATAGGCTCTACACAAGCCAACCAACAGCAGAAACTCAGTGCCACTCTTGAAGAGGGGGGAGGAAGGATTGGTAGTGTAAATTTTACAGAGATTCCACAGTCCATTGCTATTGTCGCAAACATTTACACATAATCACTAACCTGTATTGATATGGGACAGGGAGACTAAAGACTAAACTGCGAAGGTCATTAGGCCCCCGATGGGAAGGGGAAGGAGTGAGGATAGAAAAGGAGGAGAAGGGAAGGAAATGCAGTCCAAGGAGGGAAGAAGGAAGAAAGACTGCATTAGTTCGGGGACCCGTGCTCGTCAAGCATGTACTCACGAAGGAATCGTGAGACCCCTGTGGGGTAACCTGTATTGGAATCAAATATCAGGTGTCAGAACTGATAAGTCAAATTCAGGAACGATCGCAGTCGTGAAAGATGTTTGTCAAGTCTGTATGTAATTTCCTCTTCAGTTCAATATTTAATCTGAGACTGACAAAAGATTGGGGAGGTACTACAATAAAATGGGAACATTATTAGTTGTGCCGGCCGCGGTGGCCGAGGGTACTGAGGCGCTCCAGTCACGGTCTGCACGGCGACTATGGTCGGGGGTTCGAATCCCCCCTCGGGCATGGATATTTGTGCCGTCCTTAGTCTTAGGTAGTTCATAAGTAGTTTGTAAGCTTAGGGACTGATGACCCCGTAGTTAAGTCCCATAAGTTCCACACACATTATTATTACATTATTAGTTGCGTCAGATCCGCGGATGCCATCTTCATCGCAACAATCTAATTTCCTTCACTTCAGTGCATGACAAACCTTCCAGTTCAAAATTTCAGGCTATCCAATAATTGTTCTGAGTCCTAAGTCGTTGTATCGTCTAAAATGGAAATCCAGTACAGTTCTCGAATAAAAGACAAAACAGTCGAATACGTGTCCTCCTTCAAAGACTTATTTGCTATTTTGAACCAGCAATGCAACTCCCAGTCAAACATTTAAACCAGCATTGAACAAGAAAAAAAATTCTTCAGCATGAGATATTCACAGTTTGCAACTGAGGGTCACAATGACCTGGTGCTATACTTTGTTCATCGCAAGATAAAACTTGATATAAACAAACACAGACCCATTACTGATGAGCAGCCGTAAGCACAAGTAGTCCTTCACTAGTGTTGGTCCGCTCTCAGAAATTGGTCCCAATTATGTGTTACCTACCTTATTACTATGTTACTGTAATCGGAAATTTAAGATATTGTAATGGATTAATAGCCATACAAGTTTTTAAGAGTTACTTCATAGATTCTGTTGTTGATCACCTTGTTATCAATGTAACAGATTACAGTTCCATTACTGAAATGTAATCTCTTCGGATTAGAATATGGAAGGTGTTTAATAGGTTAGAGAGGTAATGAGTTATATTATACGAAGTAATTTCTGCAATACATTTATGCAGAAAAATTATCCTTTATATAAGTTAGGAATTTTCATCACTCATGTTTACTATGATTATATAAATAAGCGAACACGAAAATTGAAGTACCGATTTTAATATTATTTACATAACGAGACCAATGAAACATAAGTACGAGAGTGGTTTGATAACTCTGATAAATTTGTATGAAAGAGCGGGAAATTTTTGGAACCTGCCCTGTTTTGGTAACCCTGATATTTCCACGGATATTACAGTACGTTTCGAGCTGCAATTGTTATTAGTTGATTGTTGGCTGCCAGCTGAAGTGGTAACTGCGTAGTTAGTTCCTTAGGATGGAGGAAAACGAATTTCGTTCGGGCATTAAACATTTTCATCTGAAGGGTTGGACAGCTGCACAGATCAAATCCGAGTTGTATGAGGTCCATGTGGGTTCTGCACCAACATTAAAGACCATTCACTTTAGCATCAATGAGTTTATACGTGGTCGGAGAAGCACGGAAAATGAATCACGCTCCGGTCGGCCCGTAGAAGTCACCACACAGCTAGCTAACATTGTAGGCATCTCAACTGAAGGACTGCATTTCATCCTCCATGAAAAACTGGCCATGGAGAAGCTCTTTGTGCGATGGGTGCCGCGCCTTCGGAGCAAAAACGGAGACGGAAGAACATTTCGGCTCGCAATCCACAGGACTTTTAGAGCAGATTCATAAGTGTGGATGAAACCTGGATCCACCATTGCACTCCAGAGGCCAAATAACAGTCCAAACAATGGACGAAGAGTGGGGAAGAGTGCACCAAAAAAGGCGAAGACTGTTTTGTCAGCTGGAAATCTGATGGCCACTGTCTTTTGGGATTCCCAGGGTAAAATCCTGATAGATTATTTGGAAAAAGGCACATCCACAACTGGGACCTATTATGCTGCCCTGCTGGATCGTTTGAAACAGGAACTAATTGAATAACGTCCAAGATTGGCACGGAATAAAGTGCTGTTTCATTACGATAATGCTCCAGCTCACATAACAGCTATTGAAATCGCAAAAGCGTACGACTTGGGATTAGAATTGGGTTCTCACCCACCCTATTCACCAGACTTGGCTCCGAGTCACTTCTTCTTATGCCCAAACTTTAAAATTTGGGTTGGGAAGAAGAAATTTTCATCGAATGATAAAGAGTTCGCCGTTGTGACATTATTTTGCAGATTTTGACAAAGCTTACTTTGCCGATGGGTTGAAAAAATTGGAAACTCGTTAGACCAAGTGTATAGCCTTGCAAGAAGACTATGTCGAGAAATAAAGTGAGGTTTCGCCTTTAAAACAATTTTTAATTTTTTCCCGGGCTTATTAAACCGCCTGCGTAATTACAAACCGGCTTTGCCATAGATGCGCTCAAAACAAAACTCATGCATATACGTAGCCGTTAAGAGCGGCTAAAGGAAGTAGAACTTTTCATACGTAAAGGGGGAATTTCGGGACAACGATCCTCAGCGAGAGGTTCAGGTCTTCACAAGAGACATCAAGCGATAGAACGGCTTGAACTAACACATTGATCTCGTTTCTATCCTGGATTTGAAATAACGACGTTTGAACGTGCCAGCCAAATATGTTCATATTCTGTTTCTTGGCAAATTACAAATGTTTGTATAGCTTATGTGACTTATCTACGGGGCCATCAGTCCCTAAACTTACAAACTACTTATAAACTAACTAAGACTAAAGACGTCACAAATATCAATGCCCGAGGGGGCATTCGAACCCCCGACCGTATTGCAAGAAAATACTGTTCTGATACCACAGTGTTACATGGCATATTGTTGTAAATATTAACTCAAGATGGTAATCAAACGATTTTTTGTTATGTACCAACTAATGTAATTGCAGCATGCGAAGCCTCCGAAAAAGAATATCTCCCGTGATGAAAGGGGTGCCATAAATGAAGTCCTTAACAACAAGGATATACCCGCAGACAAGGGCAACGCCACAGTAATTTTTGACACCTCATCATATGAAGCCAAAATAAGCAAGTTGCTTAACGACATCATTTACAAAGAACTGAAAAGTGGCCCACAGCGAAAATAGCTAGACAGACGCAAGCTCTACTCAAAAGCTCTAGAAATGTTTGTAAATCTAAGGAACTTAACTACGTTGGCCACCAGTCCCTAGGCTTAATCAAATGTTCAAATGTTTGTGAAGCTTAAGGGACTTAACTACGGGGTCATCAGTCCCTAAACTTACAAACTACTTATGAGCTACCTACAACTAAGGACGGCGCAAATATCCATGCCCGAGGGGGGATTCGAACCCCCGACCGTAGTGGCCGTGCAGACGTGACTGAAGCGCCTCAGTCTCCTCGGCCACCGCGGCCGGCCCCTAGGCTTACAAACTACTTAAACTAACTTAACGGACCTGTAGCTACCTGCATGCGGATTCTCATCATCATTCAACACAGAAGAAGGCTGTATTACGTACGCTGACAGCACGAGATCACAGGATTAGCGACGCTGACGACTTGAAATGAAACGAGTGACCTGAAGGCAATGTTCCACGCGAATGTATACAGCAAGAGGGCCATACAACAAGCTATGAGGTAAAACGAATGTAGGCAGTGATGCAGAAGAAACTCTTCCTATAGCTCGTCTACCTTATGTAAGAGGCGTCTGGGAGCGTAGGCAAGGTCTTTATCCGAGGAGGAATTAAACAGATTTTCGAGAGTGTCCGCAAAATCCGTGACCTGTTGTGGCCACGAAGCGTCCCATAAATTCCCTACAGACTGCAGGCGTGTATAAACTCCAATGTAAAAACGGCGAAGTTATGTTGATGAAACTGGAAGACCCATCAGCACTCGCGTTTCGGAACATGAACGTTACATACGATTGGGACAAGTCAACAAGTCAGCTGAGGCAGAACACCAGAAGCAATGCGGCGGTTCTATTCACTTCCGAGAACCTCGCGTGCTTGCCCAGGGTCCGTGGATGTTCAAATGTTTGTATAGCTTATGGGACGTAAGTACGAGGTCATCAGTCCCTAAACTTACAAACTACTTATCTACTAACTAATACTACGGGTGGCACAAATATCCATGCCCGAGGGGGCATTCGAACCCCCGACCGCAGTGGCCGTGCAGACCGTGACTGGAGCGCCTCAGTCCCTTCGGCCACCGCGGCCGGCGAACCGTGGATGCAACAACACAAAATAAGAGAAGCCATCGAAATAATTGAACGATCTAACAACATAAATAAGGAGGATGGCTACAAGTTACCTTCAACGTGGCTGCCGGTAATCCCTGCCCAGCGGGTCGCGTGTGTGCACCAGTTAGCGACTCCACTTGACCCGGGTTCTGCAGTATAAACAGCGGCCACAGTAGAACTGACGCGCGGCCTGAACGTTCGCAGCAGGAAACACCACCGATGGGTGCTAGTTGCTGATTGGCTGCCGGCCGCGGTGGCCGAGGGGACTCAGGCGCGCCCGTCACGGGCTACACGGCTACTGCGGTCGGGGATTCGAATCCCCCCTCGGGCATGGATATTTGTGCCGTCCTTAGTGTTAGCTAGTTCATAAGTAGTTTGTAAGTTTAGGGACTGATGACCCCGTAGCTAAGTCCCGTAAGCCATTCAAACATTTGAACATTTGAGCTGATTGGTTACCTTCCAATAAGATACAAGATCTTGCCTACCAAACACTTATCAGGATACCGAATGTAAGAGCCTACTGCCAACCAATAACCATCTTAGATGTATGACGTCGGTATCAGATAACGCAAAAACTCACAGTATAGAGGGGTATACATTCAGCAGCATCCAACAGTTAACCGGTCAGTGGTCGAAACTTCGGCAATTCCTTTGATAAGTGTTTTAAAAATGACGCGGCCTGGCCTTATACCCAGAATTTTTTTTATTCATATTGTAAATTCGTTTGACTTCTTACAACGTGGCGGTCAATGCCAAATCGTTTGCTAAACATATGAACATGTAGGTATGCTATGATGTTATTCCCAGGCACCGGACGTTTATACCCAGGTTATATTGAGATCACTGAACTAACTGGTCGACCATGTCAGCAGTGAAAATCAAAATATCGCAGTAACGAAAAAACGTTATTTCTTAGCGTTACATAAATACATCTTTTGGAGGATCAGACAAAGGGGTTACGATACATGCACTAGCTTTTGCAGACGATATTGCGCTACTGTCCACGAATATACCAGATGCAATTGAACAAACAGAAATCTTAGCAAAGCATGCAGCTAAATTTGATTTACAGATATCACAAGAAAAAACTAAATTCATGTGTAACAAATTTAAGGAAGTCAACAAATTGCACACAATTATTGTATGCATCGAAAGGATCAAACACTAGCCGGCCGCGATGGCCGAGGCGATTGAGGCGCTCCAGTCATGGTCTGCACGGCCACTACGGTCGGGGGTTCGAATCCCCCCTCGGGCATGGATATTTGTGCCGTCCTTAGTCTTAGCTAGTTCATAAGTAGTTTGTAAGCTTAGGGACTGATGACCCCGAAGCTAAGTCTCATAAGTTCTGCAAACATTTGATCATTTTTTTATCAAACACTTTAAATATATGGGAGAAACAATAACGGATACTGGCATAGCAAAAGAAGCTGTCAAAACTTCTAATAGCTAAACTCAGGAGGGCGAAAATTTTAACAATGAAGCTGTACAACAAAAAATGCTTATCTCGAAATGCGAAGTTATTGCACTGCAAGACAGTGATAAGAATAGAAGTAGAATATGCAGCAGAAACACTCTCCCTCAAGAACAAAGGATTAGTAGATGAGTTCGTGAGGAAGGAAAGGGTAATTCTGAGAAAGCTTCTTGATGGACACTAAAAAATTGGCGAATCATGGGTAAAGATGAGCAATAAGAAGGTCTATCAATTTATTAAACCAGTTACAACTGAAATGAGAAAGAAAAGGCTTATGTTCTACGGTCATCTGGTGAGAATGGATGACAGCAGATTAAAGAAGAATATCTTCAATTTAATTAACAGAGGAAAACACCCAACTGTTGGTTGCGAGGAATAAAGAAAGACCTCGTGGAACTTGGACTCACAGCAATGGACGAGATGAATAGGGACAAGCGCAGAAAGGCAGTAACTAAAATTGGAGGTTTTTCACAAGGCCCCAAGAAAGAAGACCAACAGGAAACTGACAGCTGAACATCTGGCGAAAATGGCAGCTGGCAGAAGAGCAGTCCTAGAGAAGAGAAAGAAGAAAGTGAATATGAAATAAAATTTGTTACGCGGTCTTTAGTTGGCCAATTCGTGTAAATAAATAAATAAATAAATGAACATGAAAACTGAAGTATCATTTTTCAATATTAAATTCTAATGTTTGTAAAGCTATGTGACCAACCGGCAGTGGTCACCAGTCCCTAGACTTGCAAACCATGTAAACTAACTTAGGCTAAGGACAACACAGACAGACACACACACACACACACACACACACACACACACACACACACCTGCCCTAGGGGAGAAGACGGACACTCCGCAGCAAGGCGCCGTAGAGTTTGCGGCTTTTCAATGTTAATTATACAACGAGACTAAAAAGAAAAAAAACTTGCATTATTCCGGCCGGCCGCGGTGGCCGAGCGTTCTGCGGCGCGTCAGTCACAGTCTGCACTGCCACTACAGTCGGGGGTTCGAATCCCCCCCCCCCTCGGGCATGGATATTTGTGCCGTCCTTAGTGTTAGCTAGTTCATAAGTAGTTTGTAAGTTTGGGGACTGATGACCTCGTAGTTAAGTCCCATAAGCTCTACAAACATTTGAACATTTTTGCATTATTCCGAAGGCCTTTGCGAAGATGTGCACATAACAAAAATCATATGTGTTCGGAGCCGTTAAGAGTGTTTTCATCTCTAAATGGGATATTAGACGACGATACGCCGCGAAAGGTAGCGACAGAGTGGGTGGAACTACAAAATAGAACACATTGTCAGCAGTGGATATCAAAATTTCGCGGTAACGGAATAACGTTATTTCTTGGCGTGGCTGTTTCGCAATTATCCTGATAGAATAACTTTATGCCCGTCTGCTGCTGCGACCAGAGAATTCAGGTAAGTTTCTAAAGTTTAATTATTTAATTTTCAATAGCTATGACTTCCTGCTTCCATTATTGTATGGAAATGCAGGATTCAGACAGGAACTAAGAATCTGCATACCAACAAATTCCAATAACATTCATCTACATTGTTGAGTTCAATACTGTGTAAATACAACGTTCGAATTTCGACTACAAGAAAAACTAGTTACAATCATTTATTAACTAAGTACGAGGACATATTCCGTTTTCCGTTTGATCCCTAAAGAAGCTTGGTGCCAGAGTTTTTTTTGTTTCTTTCCGTTTAAGAAACTAACTGACATTCGGAGCTATAACTCTACTTCTGATAGTCCGTGTCAGTTTTAACTTCAGATTTTTCACGTTACTGCAGTTTAGTTCGACCAACTAGCTTTCCAGTGCTGTCCAAGTTAAATGCGCCGGCAAAGCTGTTGTCCACTATTATCGCCAAGTCGATATGCGTGTAACGCACAACAAAAAACGTACCGTTATTACACTTGACTGGACTCGAGACAGCTTGGCTTCGGCTCCAAGCGAAATGAAAGCCAATGAGATTTCAGCAGAGGCGGAAGAATACATAGTGTAATGTTTACATCAGGTTCATTCTTATGGTGAATAGATCATATATTTTCTCTGCATTCCATGGATTTTAGAACTAGCCGCGTGGGAATGGCCGCCCGGTGTAAGGCGTCATACCACCGATTGTGTGGCCATTCCCAACCGTTGTTCGAATCCTCCCTCCGCGATCGCACTAGCATGGTGACCAACTACATAGGTCTATTACCACCTCTGCATGTGTTAGTATTTGTAATATAGCAGTCACAGGAGAGGGAACTATAATGTTTTCCGTACGTGTGGATAGGATTACCTGTTAATACGGTCCATCTGATGATAGAAAGTGGTCGAAAGCTTTTTGAATTAAGAGCGGTTATAAGGGCAGAGTGAAAAAACTGCCAAGGGAAAAATAACCTCTGCGTCAGTCAGGAGCGGGCACAAAGAGCAGTAGCAGATTTCTTACTATCTGCGACAGATTATGCAAGGGTTTGGTTATGTTAGTTGCTGGGTATCGTGCAAGCTCGGTACCATTTTCAATGCATGTTTGTCATAAATTTGTCAATCCGGTTTGATGAGTCGCCCTAGTGCAGCTGGCACTGGGATGTCTCCTCGGCCACCATCCGTGACTGCTGGCTGCAAATTTGTAACTTTAGGGATCGATTGCATAAGCAGATTGGTCCCTTCGATTTACAGTCACTTTTGGAACTAAGTATACAGAAACTATTTCAGATCTTGGAAGCGTATTTGTACATTCAAAAAAAAGTTCAAATGTTTGTAATCCTATGGGACCAAACTACGTTGGTCATCAGTCCCTAGTCTTCCAAACCACTTTAAGTAAGTTAAAGTAACGTAAGGACAACATACACATCCATGCGCGAGGGAGGATTCGAACCTCCGACGCGGGAGGAACGGATTTTGACACGGTTTTCACACACTTTACCCTACATGTGAAACTGCTTTTATTGTTTAACTCTTTCAGTCAAACTTTTACAATAGGAACATAATTACCAATGTCTGTTCACACTTGTACAATAGGAACATAATTATCAATGTCTGTTCATTGAAGCAACTGTTACAACTGAAATATCACAGACAATAGAGGAAACATAATATAAGGTATTCAGTGATTGTGAACGTTATTTATTAGACGAATCATCATTACAAACGTACAAAACTAACAAAAACAAATTATTTTTATGAAAATCTGCAAAACATGTTTTACCTTTGCGTAAGCAAAGAGGCACTTTACATGTACTACACTGCCATACAGTACGCACGGGAGATATTTTAGTGCTATAATTGCAGCATCTTCGTGATGTGCTTCTTTCAGGTTGATGGTGACTGGATTCTACACGAATTTCCTGTGGGACTGTAGGTTTGTGGCGTTTTATAAATGCAGGTCCTGGAGATGAGGCCGCGGAATTATGACTGCTGTTCACTGAATCAGGCCTGTGTTTGTCTCTGACATATGCTCGTACCAGTACGCCCCGATATACTTCTCTCCGGAAGTCTTTCAGAATTAGTTTGTCGAGGTCTGGGCGTGAAGAGAACTGCGTTGAACCCGTTGTATTGATGTTTTTATCAGACACTCGAGACAAGGTACGTTAGCGCTATATTCAATGCAACTGGTATGCACTGACATTCATGCAATGTACCCGGAATCTGTCATTTGTTTTGAAGCACAGTCCAAACGGACATACTAATTCAACCGTTTATCGCTAGATGGCGTGGAATAGAAGTACCGTGATCGAAAAGAGGTGGTTAGTAACACAAGACTGAAAGAGTTAACTAGCAATCCGCTCTGGCTTCGCACAGGTAACGGAGTATAGATGCCTACATTTTTTTTCTGTCGTAGTATCCTAACAGCCTGTGGCCGAGTTAGGATTAGTACAGTAACAGATTCTCTTTCTTCTCCTTTGCAATTTTATATTTGAATTTATATGGGTTTCTTATCTTTGTATTTATATTCAATGTCAAAATTCCAAGACATATTTGTATTAACTGTCAATATTGCTCGATGTCATGTCGTGATCGTAATTACAGTGTGAATGACGAAGCCGCGCAAGCGTATGAAACAATAAAAGAATTTTCACACGAACGGTAACGTTCGTAAGCCACAGAATATATAGCTTTGCCTAAGTGTATTTATTGCTGTATTTCGCGGAATGTTGCTCGAAACAGTCACCCACTGCCATGCATCTTAATGAATTATACCCTTAAACCTTCCTCGTAAATCACACCTCCCATTGGTGAAACCCGTATGAAAATCTATCAAGTAGTTTTTGATTTTTATCGAGGACAGCCAGACAGACAGACAGAAGCAGCTTGACGACTTTGTTTTATAATATGTATAGATTATATGACTCTTCCTTGGTTTCAGCGTTCAGAATTTGATAGCCATCAGTCGTTTGTGGAAAGTGACGTCCGTTTATCTTTAGACCTTGGTAGGCATAATGGTAAATGTGAAACAGGAACATCTGAAGACAGACACCTCCGATTACGTAACGACCGTATTCCTATATGTATCCAATATCCATTCGCATTTATCAATTGCGAAGCGTTGCCGGGTTTGCTAGTGATGTACATAAATAAGTGACGGGGAAGTCAGTGAGCTTAGTCTTGCTAGGACGAGGTACCTTGCGTCTGGTGCTGTGACTTTCAATACGTTCAAAGATTTCAAGGCACTCCAGGGAGTATGGAGCGTATCGTCAGATGTAGTTGAAACACAAATTCCAATACTACTAAGTACTTGAATAAAAACTGAAGCTTCTTCTCTTTGCTAACACAAAATATGTATTCTTCGTATTGATTCTTCAAAAACTCGTCAGAACATGTAAATAACAACACTTGACTCTTCAAGCCACTGTTGCGGCGTGACCTATGAACTCCCGCGCGGCTTTGTACATTCGTCTCTTTGATTATGTTGGAAGATTGCTGGCTATAATTACTGGCTTTTCGTCTCTGTATCCTGTGACGATGTTGCCGTCCTCTCATCTCAATGTTATTGTACGATACTGTCTGCGTCGGACCAGGAATCGTGTGGTTCAATAGTGATACATGTTGCTTGTGAAGTTAGTTAAGAACGAAATAGCCAGCCTAGGAATCAGTGTAGGACAGTGTCACGGTGATATTGTGATTAAAACAAGCGTTAGATTTCATTAATTAATAGATTCGTATATTTGTTTTCCAGACAGTTATTATGTTATTTCAAGACTTAAACAGACGAATTGTAAACACTTTTGTGAAAAACAAAAAGAAATGAAAATAAATAGCATTGTATATATGTCAGGCTCATAAACAACTTGTGTTGAGCAGCTAATTGTGTTAATTAATGTAATAGTCGAAATTTCAATATTGTGATTTTTTGTATATATTGACTGACGTGAGATTTTGAACCTATTTTCAGATTTGTGATGATATTTGGTAGTTCAATATATGTTAGGAACATGTTTGATGTACTCATTAACTAATTAATTGACATTTAACATTGCCGTTTGTTGTAAAACAAAAAGTACCGCTATTTTGTCTTAAAGAGATACGTGTCGTGTAAAATTATTGTATGTATAGTTTTCATTCTATATTGTGATTATTTTTGTGTACATGAAATGTTTTACTATTGTGTTCGTTAATTGTAAATCAGTTATTCAATTGTTATAAACAATGCATAATGTAAGGTCATTATTGCCGATGTTATATATTTGCCTCACCGCCTTCCGTGGGAGAATTCGAGTTTTGGCTTTTCTGAAGTGCACTGGAAGCTACGTCAGTCTGTGTTTTGAAATGGAAGTACTACCGCTCTGATGCTTTGTATACGTTATTAAGATGTAATGTTTTGGTGGGGAAGATGTTTGATTCAAATTAAAGAAGAAGTGAGAAATTGTACATAACGAGTATTTATTTCTGCCACGACGCCCCAGGAGAATAATGTTGCAGCGAGCAGAACCCCAATACATCTTTGTGGTGTCGCAAAAGTCTAAAGTGCGCGCCACCTACTTTCGCCGCGCGCCGCCATGCACGCACGGCGCGGCGTCCTTACGACGTCAGCCACGAGCGCCCTCTGCTGCTATACCGCTCGTGGCCACGACGGAACGACGTCGTTCACTTGGGACTGAGATAGGAACCAGTTAACACTTCGGAATCTGATAGGCACCAGATAAGACTTGGCTACCGGACAGGCAATAGGCAGGCCTCTAGCTCAACTATGTATCAGCATTCTGCAGTACTGAGCTATGTAAAATTTAAGAATTACTAAGTCTCTAAGAAATATAGATCTCGTTCTAATTTACTCTAGTGTTCTAGTTTCTGCTGTCCCACTGACTGGTCACCTCCTACCTGCACAAGCGTGCATCCTTTATTCCTGTGTCGGTCTTCCTACACGGCCACCGACACCTACGACGGAAACGAGACACAAAAGCGGCGACGAGGATGGGACACAAAAATCTTAATGTTGAAAAGCTAATTATCTTGTTTGGAAGTGGTAGAATGAATACTTCAGAATCATATAAACATTTTAATCCATACAAGGACATAATGAAAACTAGGAATGGTTCTGAGCGAAGACTGCTTGGCTACAAAAAACCTGACAGTAGAAGAAATTCAATATGAAATCGTGCTTTAATTTCGTCGCAGATACTGCCCTAATTTCCTTTTCTCTGAAAGGAGCTGAGTCCACCAATCTGTGCTGACCTCTGCAAGAAAGTGATATGACTTCCCCCTGTAATACTTCATGGCTTCCTCTCCTGCGGACAAGGAACTGCGATTTATTGCCCTCAGGTGCTCAGAGGCCTTCACGGACGATTTATTGCTCTCACCTCGTCACATTTATCAAGCTGCCGCCTGCCGTATCTCCGCTTAAAATCAGTTTGCCACAGATCTCCCCTAGCATGAAATACTGCTTTACCTTCCGAACAGTTTGCCTCCATTTCAAATACTTTTAGTTCCTTCTCAGAGTGAATAATTAGAAACGTGCACCAGTAACAGCGATATTCAAAACTGGTAAGAGTGTTTTATAGGAGAAGGAATTATACGAACCAAGTTTGAGTAGGGAAAGCAATTTCACTTTCATTAATTCCGTACGTGACCATTATAGTATGAGTGGACAAGCAAGTCTTATAGAGGATGAGATACTTTCGTTGTCGGAAAGTGCAAGGGATGAAGATTCAGGGTTAGCCTTCAGTGCATACAATATTCGTAAATTTTCTCTCTCGTTGTCAACGAATCATTATTGAATACTAGATTAGGCCGGCCGCGGTGGCCGAGGAGACTGAGGCGCTCCAGTCACGGTCTGCACGGCCACTATGGTCGGGGGTTCGAATCCCCCCTCGGGCATGGATATTTGTGCCGTCCTAGTTCGTAAGTAGTTCATAAGTAGTTTGTAAGTTTAGGGACTGATGACGCCGTAGTTAAGTCCCATAAACTATACAAACATTTGAATTTTGTATACTAGCTTAAATGCCCGTGCTTCGCAACGGTTGTTAGATAGGGACCTGCGTATACTTGGTTTCTTAGGGTTCCGGATCTACGTCAGCAAAAACAGAATCCCTGATGGATCGCTCTGTCAAAAAAAACTCAGTTCTCCTAGCCAAGATGACAAATTTAAGTAAAAGTCAATTTCGAAAAGGCGAATGTTTATAAAGATTTTCATAGAAAACGTAAAAGTAAAGTCCATACTCAAGAATAATGTAAATTCAATGTTAGGTTATGTTCATGTGTGTAATTGTCTGCCGACCGCGGTGGCCGAAGAGACTGAGGCGCTCCAGTCACGGTCTGCACGGCCACTACGGTCGGGGGTTCGAATCCCCCCTCGGGCATGGATATTTGTGCCGTCCTTAGTTGTAAGTAGTTCATAAGTAGTTTGTAAGTTTAGGGACTGATGACCCCGTAGTTAAGTCCCATAGACTCTACAAACATTTGAACATTTTTGTAATTGTCTGTTTGGCGTACACTTCTGAAAACATACTATCGTTGAGATGAGAAGTAGTAATAACAGCGCCATGTATTGGTTCTGTGGTGTAGTACTAAACTGTTCAACTCTCATAGTAAGTGTATGCTGAAGTATTAGTATGTTGCAGTGTTGCAGTGCTCCCTATTATCGATAACTCGATGAAAGCTGAAAGTCTGGTAATTCAATCAACATAGCAGTTCATGTGTGTTTAAATAAGACGTCATGGTGGTATCATTGTGTGATAAAAGTCTCAGTAATCGTTGAACGAATGGCGTCAGTTGATCGTCAGTATAGAACTTTCCATTAAATATAGTATTTCCAGTGAATTGTCTTGACTGTGTTAGCAGCATCGGCCACTCTTTCGGCTAATACATGTCCCCACGTCCTGCAGTGATTACTTCGTAAAGCACGAAGTTGAAATCGACCTTGTGTAATGGAATTATATATTCAGAAGTCGGATTATAAGTCTAAGTACAATGATCTCTGCAAAAGAAGATGTCTTTCTCCATCTTAATATAGTCCGCGCCAAAACTAAGTAATTACAAATTTTAATCACAATATCGTACCGAACAATTATGACAGCAAAGAGGTTACTGATGAGTTTGTCGATCGTGTGTGTATGTTATCTCTAGTGGCAGGCACAGCACAGAAATATCTCTGGAGTGAGCATTCAGATCTTCGGAGATTCAGATGCGCAGAACAGATTTTGTATCCTCAACATTAAATGTCTCATGATATTGATAAAAATCTACTAATAGATCACTTTATGACTCGGTTAAGACGAATGACTATGTGTAAATGGTTCTTTTAGCGACGCTTCCTCAACTTTCTTGTTGCTTCTGTGACACATTTATTTACATATTAATTCATATTATGTGGTTACTCGGCGAAAAGGAGGTGGGGCTTCTTTGCAGCCAGTGAGGTACAAACCAGTAAGAGCAAAGAAATGTGTGAAAGAGACGATTTGTCTCAATATCACGTGGTAATTGCTGCTTAATGTTGAGAAGATGCGCAGAACGCAATACTAACTCCATGCATATTTCTATTCTATGGTGACAAGACAGTGACACTGCCTAACAGTGATGTCTGTATAAACTGGATGTCTAACACCAGTCTCTGACCGTAGAACTGCAACGTGGCTGCACATTCATGTGCTTTGCATTCTCCTCTATGTTGTAATTACTCACACGAATTTTCGACAGTCTTTATGTCAGAATTAAATGCTTACGTGCTTTTTGTTTATAATATTATGCCGTTATTCTATGTTATAGGCACATATGGGAACGATTTTGAAACATATTTTCTATTCGTTTTCTATCAACGTTTTGTAGCACCCCTGTTACAGTTAGTAAAGAAACGTAACATGAACATCTATGGTTGGCATGGTCTGACAGCGGAAGTCCAACATCCAGACTGTACAGAGTTTACTGGTGGCAGAGTAGCGCACCAACAATGTCTGTGAGCACATCGTCTGTATATTGTCTCTGGTGTCGGAGTAGGACTCTTCCATTGTTTGTAATGTAATTACGGGCACATCATGAAATTTCTCTAATTATACATTTTCTAAATAGTGACAATACACCAAGATCTGATGTCAGTAACTAATAAGCTGGACAAACTCCCTAATAGTTTATATTACGGATTTTTTTTTCTTCCGTGGTCTGATTTCAATGGAATGAAACCCATAGGTTTTCAAGTTGGCTCTGAAACTCCATGAATTATCGTCTGGTCACAGACGCACGGTTCCTTGCTGTGCTACGCCATTCTTATTACGCAGCATCGGCGACTATTAGATCTTCGGTGTACTAAAGCGCCTCTGTAGCTAGTAAAAAATTATTTTTTTGTTTTATACCTGAGTTAAATTTCACTTGCAGTGGCAGCGGTTCAGTATGTTAACGGTGGCGACGAAATATTCGCTTTAGGAATCATTAATTTACTGATCGGATCAACATTAATTATTTATTCATCAACACACAGAATTATTCCCTTCATTGTACGTGGTTTTTCAAACAGGATTTAACGGCCGTTGCCAACATCAGTACACTACACCGCTGTCGTAAGGAAAATCGTAGCCCTTGTTGCACTGTATTACACCTTAGTTATGAGAATAAAAAAAGCAGCATCACCGTCTATAAGTCAGCGGATCTTTGCTGTACTACGCTGCAACGCAAAGAGGATGTGACCTGGATGCTTCTCCGAATAACAAACATCTGGGACAACAGATGCTTTGTAGTGTTTTATAGTGTCCTGCAATTT
This sequence comes from Locusta migratoria, assembly GCA_026315105.1. NCBI lineage: Eukaryota > Metazoa > Arthropoda > Insecta > Orthoptera > Acrididae > Locusta > Locusta migratoria. Next base: position 269,937,614 of record CM048744.1, on the reverse strand, counting down.
GTGTACTGGCGTAATAAAAATACTCGAAAATTGATCGGTGTACAGGTTAAACCTTCCAGATAGATAAAAGCTTATACATTACGTTCTATCAGCTTTTAGTTTCCTTTGTCTACCTGTAAATTACGTGGAGATTCGTAATACTGACACCGGCAAAGACGATATAAGTAGTATACTTAAAAGCTACATTAAAGCAGGGGAAGCATACTTCTCCCAATCCAGAACATTGTTCTCCACACTGCCTCCAGATATAGATATCGCCGAATTAGGTCTGGTACCTACAAACAATGTCATTCCACAAGTCCATCGAAAAGAGTAAATGTATCACACTAGCTTAAGGCATCCCCCATTAAAGAAATTACATCGCTACGTGCAGTTAATGTCTTATGTACGGGAAAAGAAAACTGGAAATGGCGGATATCGAGACCAAGAGAAGGAAGCTAGAATATATGGCTAAAGCCACTGCCATAAAGGACGAGTACAAACTAATGCTGGAGAAAGACGAAGCTATGGCAAATGTGAAAGCCAGGCTTAAACAGAGGGTGTGGAGAAATCTGGTTACCACTGGGACTTATAAAATATTTGCTTTTTAAGTAAACAGTCAGGGAGATTGGTCACGGGTCAGTGTACTGATCGAAAATAGCGGAACACATGAAAAACGTATTGCCTTATCGTTTGGGGGAAGGGACTACATTGTATCCAAATGTGTAGGACTGGGGGACAATCATTTGCAGAGTTAAAAATGGATGGAATAACAAGCACTCATTTGCAAAAGTCGTGAACCTAGTGCTCCATACGGAAATTACCGCAGGAGTTGGTAACGTACACGCATAGGGACGCATAGTGCTATACAGGAAATAATGGGAAAAGTTAATATACCCAATTGTTCTCGTCTAGAAGCATTGCCCGAAGGTGCAGAGCTATAAAGGAGTTGGAATGCGGGAGGAAACGAAGATACGTAATGGAGTTCGAGAACATACCTTCCCTCTACCTTTCGAACTTCTGGCTGGAACGGTAATAGGAGACGCCGATGTGGATCTAAAATTACGAGTTAAGAAAATTACAACGGAGAAAATTAAAGTTACACATAACAACAATAATAAAGAACGATTTGTATTCTGTGTCTAGCTTCTCGAGTAGAAAGTTTCGGTCTTACAGGGTTTAGGAGAAGATACCAGAACACAGGTTGCTTGTTACCAGAGAGCAGTAACTCCCTCGGTAAAGTATCTGTTAGGGAGGGTAATTCTGTGTTGTTCTATTCTACAGCTAAGCAAAGCGTTCGTTTAAATCGATGTTGCTCGGTACATTGCTGCATGAAGTGGGGTTTGACTTATTGCACATTGGTTCATCTTGTATACATTTCGTTCTTCTTCTTATCGAATTTCTAAAAAAAAACTATGTTTCGTTTCTGTAAGAGCTACATCGCAAATTTGCGCTCATCCTACTGTCTGTATAAGTATCTGCGTATAAAAGTTATAGCGACAGCACGTACGGTAAAAACATCGCTTGTGTCAGCTGCGACGAAATGTTGCGGTATTTGTCGGTAATACGTATGTACGCGGTTGTCTCTTTATGTGATGATTGTGTATTAAGAGCTTTGGTATAGATGCAGCAATTCGATCGTTTTTTATTCTTATGTCTGTTGTTACAATCAATGTAAATCTATCTTCGCGAAAATAGCTCTCTTGTATTCGGAATCTGGTGCGGCCAGGAAAAATTAAACCGATAACTTTTCCAGGTCAGGTGCGAGCGTGGACAGGTATGTCTACATGTATAGGACATACACACGCTCCAAACCGGCGTCTACTATGAGTCAACAGGTCCGCACTCGCCTGCAGCCAGAAATAGCATGGAATGTGAGTATGCATGCTAGCTTGCGCGAAGTACCTATTTCGAACTGTTTAGTCGTGCGATACGATGCAACGCAGATGTTATCCCCAATTGTGGAAATACATATAGATACTTAGTAGCATGGATGTGGGGCGTTTATATCTTCTTTTAGCTGTGTTTACGATTGGACGTCTTTCGGTAGCGTATCGGAGATGATTGCAGTGGTAAATTAATGTTCTTTGGTCGATAAGCATCGAGTTAGATAACTTAAAGAGGATTAGTTACCTATGTTGGAGGTGTATTTAATCGTATGTTTAGTCTCTAAAGGATTGCTCTTGGAGATCGATAAAAAAAATCTGGTGTTGCATTAGTTCCAAAAGGGGGAAACTATTTTGCGTTGCTGCTTGTAATGATTATAAGAACTTGGCTTTGATCTAGATCTTTTCTTGTTAGCTGTTCTGTGCGTGTACGTCGATCATTTTTTACACTGTGTTACAGATGTATATCGAGAGTAATAATTTGTTAGGAGGAGTGGAATACGATGGTGGTTTGTGCGCGAATGCTCGAGGTATATAGTCTAATGGCTGATAGAAAGCATTCTAGAAATATTGTCTTCCGGGCTATGCATTGGAACCAAAGTTGTGGTTGGATGTTAGGTACGGATCAAGCAACCAATACAGTTATTGGGTGGAGAGAGAGAGATCGAAACTTTATTAAAAATATGCTATATCTGGGAGTTCTTGTCTGTTACTGATCGCGATTATAACACCGTCTGTGGTAACTTGTTTAGAGTTGGTGCTGGGCTAGTGGCGGATATAAGGATAGCTCTGTCTGGGTTGTTACGAACGTATACATAGCTTGCAGCATAATAGTTGGGACAAAAAACGAGTAGGAATGGCTAGATTTGTTTGTTGTTGTAGGTTCGTGTCGACTGCAGGTGTACTTCTGTTACTGTGTTGGAAATGTTTGGCGCTTTCAGAGAGTGTTGCAGGCTAGATGGGACGGAATTTAAGTAAAAGTGTTGACATATCCTAAATATACAACACGGTAAAGCTCTAAAGAAACCGACTTTGGTGGTTGTAAAATAAACTTTGCAATGATCTTTCGTCGAAGCATCGCCTGTTTAATCGTATGCTAGTGTTGTCTACTTTACGGCTGGTGTGCATTGTGTTACGTAGCGGATATGACTGCTGCGGTAAATCATAATTCTTCCGTCGAAAATCAACGTGTTTTATAAAACTCCTACAGTTTGGTAACTTAAAGTGCATTAGTTGTAGCCAATGGAGTGCGTGTGTGTGGATCTACATGCGTAGTAAATTCAAACTGCAGCTAATCTATGTTTTTAATGGAGGCGCTCCCATGTATACTACAGCAGCATCTTCGTGTAGATGGCTTCTATCTCCTGGATTTTTGGACAGCACACAAGATTTCGAAGGGATTTTTTTTAACCGAGCATGACTTTCGGATGGAAGGAGCAACATTACTGTGGTTGCGGGCTAGGATAAGACAAGTGCGCCGTTGTTCTGTGCGTCGCTCCCGGTTAATATATGCTTTTAGATTTGATTACTTGGGTATTAAAAGTACCCGAAAATTGACCGCTCTCTCGGACATTATGATTTTTAATTTCAACTGTAAATTACTTGTAGAGTCGAGCAAGGAGCTATATATATATATGTATATTAGCATTCCAGGACTTTATTCTCCACAGACGTAGATATTGCGTACGTTATTCCACAAGTCCTAAGAAGAAGGGTAAACGAAAACTGGGTTATATGGCGAAAACAAAGGCTTTAAAGGAGGATATTGCATATGTGCAAGCCCGGTTTAAACAGATAGTGTGGGGAAAGATATTTGCTTTTACACTTAACAGTCGGGGGGGGGGGGGGGGATTGGTCTCGCGTCGTTGTATTGACCAAAAAATTAGCGGAACACACGACAAACGTGTTTGTACTGTGTGTGACTCCCATCCATTCCTTAGAGAGCAGGTTATGATTGATGTATGCGGGTGTTAGTTGCGATATAAGTGTTTGCGAACAATTACGTTGCATGTACTCAGTTGTACTGTAACAAAAAATTGTAAACACTCCATGTTCTAAATAGGATCAGGTGTTGCTGTGTGTAGGTTAGCGTCTTCGTTTGCGGTGGACATCTACTTGTAATTAAAATAATAAATCTTAGTTCGGATTAGTGGAATGCACAAGAAAGGAACTTGGAGTAGGAATTTTATGGGTAAAGGGCGGGTCGAGCTGGAAATCGGTGTTGCGTTGGGCAGGTAGAGTACTACCTCGGTTCTATGGTTGCTGTATTGTCGAATAAGGTGTTGTTAGGTCAATACTTACGAAAAGTTTTAGTGTTGACGGTCGGAAATCGGTAAATTATTTCACGTATTTTTCTTTCATTTCCACTCTCCGTTGCACAATAGGGTTTAAATGTCTTCTGGGGCGCTGGAATATCGGTGTCACATAAATGTAGTTTGCATCGTAACAGGACATAGAGATTCCTTAGATGGGATGTGTACTCCTGTAGCAAGGAAATAAGAGGTAAAATTAAAGTACCCGAATTCTCGGAAGGCGCATCTATACCTCGATCTAAGAAGGAAATTTAAAAGGGCAAAATCGTTAAAGAGATTGTTAAATTTCGGAACTTTCGGCATGGCTCAGCTCCATTAAATAAATGCAATGCGAGCTATCCTTGTCAGAGTGGTGCGTCTGCGTAGAAGGTTTTAATCATTTGGATATGTAACTTAGGTGTTTTTGTTTAAACACTTAGCATACGTTTCTTTCATGTAGCCTGCCGAAAGAGCGCTCTGCGTTCTGGACGATTGTTAACGGTGCTTGCAGATATATATTTATAGACGGTGTGTTAGTTGTCATTGCCGATTTTCGTTATTTGGAATTTTTTGTATAAACAATATGTCGTCTTCTGCTGCTGCTGCTGCTGTTGTTGTTGTTTTATCGAAAGAGTGGTTGGCATACAAGTTACATTCCGTTCGATGTCTGCTGCTTGCATCGTCTAAACGAAGAGATACATTTATAGATCTAAGGTTGCTGTCGAGTTCCGAAACGGACCATTTCTTTCTCTCTCTCTTTTTTTTTTTTTTTTTTTTTTTTTTTTTTTTTTTTTTTGGTTAGTTGGCTCTGGTTAGAATTGTTTTTGTACATCGAAAGAATATATGTTAATATGGATACGTAAGTTTGTGGCGTTCGTTACCGTAACCTGCGCTATTATTAGTAAATACGCCTGTCGGCCGTAGTCTATGTGAAGAGCATGGAGAGAGATGGGAGTGTACATTCTTACTTGCAAATTTTGCATACGAGTTTTAATATTCTACTACTACAAGCTGTAGTATACGAAACCAACTAAGGATTTTTGTTCTAAATTGTTTTATAGCATTACACCGAAATTTTTGTTAAAAATAAATACGAAGAACACTATGGTAGCTTTATTTTTTCCAAGAATAATAATAAACGGCGTAAATTGTTGTTACATAAATCGAGATCTAGCGTACGAATCACTGCGGCGCGCTTAATAATAAATATGCAATTTCATTTGGCTGTTGACCTGGCGGGGCGCGGTCGCCGTAAAAAGAGTGCAGTACGCCTCTGACCTGGGCGCAGGGGTCGGAGGACGGGGGCGGTGTTGTTTAGAGATGTCGATTCGGACAAGACAATCGTCGCGGTATTGTTTGTTCTCGCGGGTAGGGTGGGTGGCGGCGTCCTTTGAGAAGCGGTTGCGAGCGTGGAGGAGGAGGGTAGCATCTGTCGGCGGCGGCGGGGGCGGTGGTCCAGCAAGCGGCTGAGAGAATAGGGGTCGCGGTTTCGGCCGGGTGTGTGGCGGAGTGTGCGAGTACAGACCTGTCGACCCCTCGAAGTGTCGGAAGTGCCGCTTGTATGGCGGCGGCGCTGAGGGTGGAGGGGGGCGTCATTTGTGGCCGAAGGAGGTGTTGTTTACTTGCAACCTGTCAATCATCCTTAAGTGCGTTATGGCGGTGTCCTTTGATTAGCGGTCGAACAAGTAGTGTTGATGACAATCAAAAGGACATAAATGTAAACTGTCAATCATCTTTCGCCCTTCCGGGAAGACCTATCAATCATCCTGTGGTGGCATCCTTTGATCTGCGATCCGGCAATTGGCCAAGCATCTGGCATCGATGACAGTATCGTCGACGGGCGATTCTCAGTGGTGTGATACCCCCACAGCCCTACTACTGAAAATTCTCTACAACTCTGTTCCCTTATGTCGTTTACATATCTCGTATCGTTTGAAACGTATTTGCAAAAATAAAGGAGTTTTGACACCCTCCATAAAATTAACGAAAACCAGCCGTTCGCAGGTGTCATGTGACATTCCTCGCCCAGAACTGTCTCTGGCATATGCCATCTTGTGTTGCGCATTTGATGAATTACTTATTGTGCCTTTCACATTGTCACTTCAAAGCAATGACGCACTGAAGAATTAACAAATAGACATCGTTCTTCATACGATAAATGATAATCTAGTGTCAACAAATGCCATATTAGCATCAGTTAACAACGGCCATCAATAGAATGAGATTAAAGAACGGAACTCCAAAGGTAGTCTGCACCCCTCCAAAGATTGTCCCCACCCCTCCAAAGATTGTCCCCACGCCTCCATAGATAGTCTGCACCCCTCCATAGATAGCCTGCACCCCTCCATAGATAGTCAGCACCCTTCCATAGATAGTCCACACCCCTCCATAGATAGTCCGCACCCCTCCATAGATAGTCCGCACCCCTACATAGATATTCCACACAACTGCATAGATGTACCACACAACTCCCAAGGTATTCCATACAACTCCAAAGATATTCCACAAACTCCAAAGATATATAAAAACTCCAAAGATAATACTCAACTCCAAAGATATTCCACACAACACCAAATATATTCCTCCCAACTCCAAATATATTCTTCACAACTCCAAAGATACTACACACAATGCCAAAGTATATTCCACTCAACTCCCAAGATATATGGCACTACTCCAAAGATATTCCACACACAACTCTAAAGATATTCCACTCTACTCCAAAGATAATCCACTCTACTCCAAAGATAATCCAATCAACTCCAAAGATAATCCACTCAACTCCAAAGTATTTCACACAACTCCTAAGATATTCCACACAACTCCAAATATATTCCTCACAACAACAAAGAAATTCTACACATCTCCAAAGATAGTCCACACAATGCCAAAGATATTCCACACAACTCCGAATTTATTACACAAACTCCAAAGATTATCCACTCAATTCGAAGATATTCCACACAACTCAAATATATTCCACTCATCTCTGAAGACTTTCCACACTACTACAAAGATATTCCATACTACTCCAAAGATATTCCAAACCACTCCTAAATAATCCACACTATTCCGACGATAATCCACACCACTCCAAAGAAATTCCACATGACTCCAAAGAAATTCCACACGATTCAAACAATATTCCACACCACTCCAAAGACATTCCACACCAGTCAAATGTTATTCTACACCACTCCAAAGATATTCCACATGACTACATAGATATTCCACACCACAGAAAACATTTTCCACTTTACTCCTAACATATTCCACATCACTCCAAAGATATTCCAGAAACTCCAAAGATATTCCACAATACTCATACATACACTACACCACTCCAAATGTATTCCACATGAAACTAAAGATATGCCACACCAGTTCAAAGATAAGCCACACCACACCAAAGATATTATATGAAACGACATAGATATACCACATACCTCCAAAGATATTCCACTCCCCTGCAAAGATAAACCCCACCACTCAAAACATACTTCACGGCCCCACTAAAGTTATTTTATACCACTCCAAAAATAATCCGCACCAATCCAAAGAAATTCCACACCACGCCAAAGATGTACCACACTTCTTCAAAGATAGTCCACCAAAGACATTCCACACTGCTCCAAAGATTTCCACACAGTGCCAAAGAAATTACACACATCCTGAAAGATATTCCACGCCACTCCAAAGACATACCACACCACTCGAAAAATATTCCACACCATTCCCAATATATTCCACATGCACGAAAGATATTCCACACAATTCAAAAATTTACACATGACCCAAAGACATTCCACACAATGCCAAAGATATTTCACGACACTCAAATATAGTCCACACTGCTACAAAGGTATTCCACACAGGTCAAAAGATATTCCAAGTGGCTCCTAAGATACTCCATCCATTCCAAAGATATTTGCCACCACTCCAACGATAATCCAACCTATGCTAAATATAAACCACCCCACTACATAGATAGTCCACACCACTCCAAACACAATCCACACCACACCAAAGATATCACATGTCACTCCAAATATAGTCCGCACCTCTCCAAAGATAAACCAAACACTCAGAATATAGTCCACGCAACTCCAAAGATATTCCACACACCTCCAAAGATAATTCACACTGCTCCAAGGTATTCCACAGACTCCATGACATTCCACACCACTCAAAGATATTTTACATCACCCAAAAGATATTCCACATTACTCCAAATATATGCCACACCACTTCATAGATATACCACTCCACTCCAAGGATATACCACAATACTTCAAAAATATTCCACTCCCCTCCAAAGATATTCCACACCATTCCAAAAATAACCATTACACTCCAAAGATATTCCAACCTTATCCAAATATATCCCACACCATTATAAAGATATTCAACACCACTCCATATATATTCCAAACTACTCCAAAAATATTCAAAACCATTAAAAAGAAATTCCAGCCACTCCAAATAAATTCAATACCACTCCAGAGATTTTCACACATCTGCAAAGTTATTCAACGTAACTCCATGATATTCCCTACAACTCCACATATATTACACACAACTCCAAAGATATTCCACACAACGCCAAATATATTCCACCCAACTCTAAAGATATTCAACACCACTGTATAGATATTCACACCATTCCAAATATATTCCAAACCCCTCCAAAGATATAACAATCCATTTCAAAGATATTATGCACCACTACAAAGGTATACCACTCCATTTCAAAGATATTCCACACTACTTTAAAGATATATCACCACTACAAACATATCCCACTCAACTCCTTAGTATTACACAACATTCAAAACATATTCTACACCACACCAAAGATATTTCACTCAAATCCAAAGTCTTGCCACACAACACCAACGATATTCCCTACAACTTCAAAGATATTACACCACTCTAAAGATATTTCACACACCAGGCGAAAGATATTCTCGACACTTCTAAGATATATCACACCACTCCAAAGATATACCACAACATTCCAAAGATATTCCAAACCTCTCTTAAGATATACTACACTACTCCAAAAATATTTCGCACAATTCCAAATATATACCACTCCACTCCAAAGACATGCCACACCACTCCAAAGAATTTCCACCCGACTTCAAAGATATTTCACACCATTCAAAGATAGTCCACACCACTCCAAAGTTATTCCTCTCCAGTCAAAGATATTCCAAGCAGCACCAAAGATATTCCAAGCAGCTCCAAAGATATTCCAAACAACGCTAAGGATAGACCACACCACTCCAAAGATTGTTAACAACACTCCAAAGATTGTTAACAACACTCCAAAGATAGTCCACACCACTTCAATGACAGTCCACACCACTTCAATGACAGTCCACACCACTTCAGTGATAGTTCACAACACACCAAATGTAATAACAGCACTCCAAAGATAGTTCGCAACACCCCAAAGATATTCCTCAACACCCCAAAGATTTTCCTCAACACCCCAAAGATGGTCCACACCACTCTAAAGATACTCCACACTGCTCCATAGATATTAGACACCTCTCCAAATAATTTCCACACACCTCCAAGGATATTCCACAACACTACAAGCATATTGTAAACCACTCCTAACATATTGTAAACCACTCCTAACATGTAAACCACACCTAACATATTGTAAACCACACCTAACATATTTCACACCACTCCTAACATATTTCACACCACTCTATAGATATTCCACACCACTCTGAAGATAGTCCACACCACTCCAAAGATAGTCCACACCACTCCAAAGTTAGTGCACACCACTCCAAAGATAGTCCACACCACTCCAAAGATAGTCCTCACCACTCCAAAGATAGTCCACACCACTCCAAAGATAGTCCACACCACTCCAAAATTAGTCCACACCACTCCAATGATTGTTCACTCCACTTCAAAGATGGCCCACTCCACTCCTAAGTTGATCCACTCCACTCAAAAGATGGTCCACTCCACTTCAAAGATGGACCAATGTAATTCAAAGGTAGACCATTCCACTTCAAAGATAGACCACACCACTACAAACATAGACCACACCGCTTCAACGGCAGTCTACTCCACTCGAAAGATAGTCCACTCCACACCAAAGATAGTCCACTCCACTCCAAAGATAGTCAACACCATATGATTGCTTCTACAGATAACAGGGTAAACCAAGGATCCATATTCATTAAGCATACTGACTGGAAAATTGCATAACTAAGTAAGTGACGACCTGAAGGTAGTGTTAATGCGACACTGAAACTGGGAGGCTAATTATATAAATACCTATACTTACAGCTGTGTTAGTTCATCTTCTTAAATACTTACCAGCCGCAATCCCCACCTCCACAGAAATTAGAAAATAGTGAGATTCATAGAAATAGGTTTGCCTGTTGGGCGTAAGCAAAGCAACTATGATGTGGAGTCGTAATTAATAAATGCCGCGGTAAAGTAGCCTAGAGGTCTAGAGCGCCTCGCTGCGGAGCGCGCGATTGCTCGCCGTGAGGGTTCGAGTCCGTCCGGGGGCATGGGTGTATATGTTGTCCTTAGGTTAGTTTACCTTAGTTTGTAAGCTACGGACTGATGACCATGCAGTTTGGTGCGATAGATTTACAAACATTAAAAAAATGGAGGAGAGAAAGGCAGGGCCTTGTAGCACCTCTACATGTGATGACAGGCACATCGTGACCACGGGCGTGATGGATCGCGCTGCCACATCAGGAACCATATGCTCACAAATTCGGGGCAATAAACAGTGTCCACGACTACCGTTAGATGTCGTTTGCAATAGAGTGTACTTTACGAAATTCGTCGTTGCGTTTAAAATGTTCAAATGTTTGTATAGTCTATGGGACTTAACGACGGGGTTATCAGTCCCTAAATTTACAAACTACTTATGAACTACTTACGAACTAGGACGGCACAAATATCCATGCCCGAGGGGGGATTCGAACCCCCGAGCGTAGTGGCCGTGCAGACCGTGGCTGGAGCGCCTTAGTCTCCTCGGCCACCGCGGCCGGCTGTTGCGTTTACCTCTGAGTCAACGACACAAGGAATGGTCCTATGAACAATGGAAGTAAGCAACGGAATAGAGTGACATTGTTTTAACTGACGAATTCGTAATTCCGTCTGTGGCACCACGATTGTCGGATTAGTCTGGGAACAGGCTGATGAGTGACTGTTGTAATTTCTTAGAGCCCGTTCTATAGGACAATAGTAAAATCACAAAAATAGAGCATAATTTTAATTCGGTTAACTACTTCCCTAACGACCAGTACCAAAAGGTATGACAGTGCACCATTTAACATTACGTGACTTCAATAACGAGGACACCCTGAACTGACTTTTATCCTTCCACACAAGAAGAGAGTGCAGTTACACGAGGGTGATGTTACTCGTTCAAGTTTCTAACAGTCCAGAATCAGTTGTTCTGGAATATGTCTCTAATGCAAGAGGAATGAATGAATATGAGAAAATGATTTTGAAATTTTATAGGCTGTAGAAATTATAATAAAAAAATAATATTGGCCCACTTTAGGTTACGGTAATAACACTAAAATTGGGCCTTTGCGATCGTCTTTTGACAGCTCGTAATTTAAATGAAAATAACGGCGTAAATATGCATCTGACACGAAAATTGAATAAACCGCATTTGTAGAGGACACAATTCTCTAGAACTTAGCTCTCTTATGTTTTTTTCATATCTCGTATCGTTTCAGAGATATTTGCAAAAATATCGGCGATTTTGGGATGTACGTCTGTCTGTCTGTCCGTCCGTCTGTCTGTCTGTCCGTCCGTAACGTGTTCCCTGATTTTAAGACGAACCGTTCAACCGATCAGCACCAAATTTTGCACACATAATTGTAGGCCGACAGAGACCAGGACCTCCCTTTTTCATATTTTTCAGACACAAAATAAGGTAGTATTACCACTAAAAAAATAAAAAAAAAATAAAAAATAGTTTTTAATTTAATTTTAATTGCAAATAAACCGCTCATCTGAAGCGAAAATTGAATAAACGAATTTTTACAGGAGAAAATTCTCTACAAATTTGTATCCTTGTGGTTTTTTTTTCATATCTCGTATCGTTTGAGAGATATTTGCAAAAAATAACGGAGTTTTGACACCCTCCATAAAATTAACGAAAACTAGCCGGCCGGCCGCAGTGGCCGAGGGGACTGAGGCGCTACAGTCACGGTCTGCACGGCCACTACGGTCGGGGGTTCGAATCCCCCCTCGGGCATGGATATTTGTGCCGTCCTAGTTCATAAGTAGTTTGTAAGTTTAGGGACTGATGACCCCGTAGTTAAGTCCCATAACCTTAACAAACATTTGAACATTTTGAGCAAAACCAGCCGTTCGCAGATGTCACGTGACATACCTCGCCCAGAACTGTCTCTGGCATACGCCAACTTGCGTTGCGTATTTGATGATTTACTTATTGTGACTTACACGTTATCATTTCAAAGCAATGACGCACCGAAGAATTAACAAAAGACTTCGTTCTTCGTATGATAAATGATAATCTAGTGTCAACAAATGCCATATTAGCATCAGTTAACAATGGCCATCAATGTTGTTGTTATGGTCTTCAGTCCGGAGACTGGTTTGATGCAGCTCTCCACGCTACTCTATCCTGAGCAAGCCTTTTCATCTCCTCATAAGAACGACAACCCACATCTATTTGAATCTGCTTACCATACGCGTCTCTTGGTCTCCCTCTGCGATTTTTACCCCACACACTTCCCTCCAATGCTAAATTTACGATTCCCCGATGTCTAAGAATGTGTCCTACCAAGCGATCCCTTCTTTTAGTCAGGGTATGCCAAAAATTCCTTTTCTCACCAATTCTGTTCAGTACCTCTTCATTAGTTATGCGGTCTACCCACCTAATCTTCAGCATTCTTCTGTAACACCACATTTCAAAAGCCTCTATTCTCTTCCTGTCCGCACTGCTTATCGTCCATGTTTCACTCCCGTACAAGGCAACACTCCACACAAATGTCTTCAGAAAAGACTTCCTTACACTTAAATTAATATTCGATGTTAGCAAATTTCTCTTTTTCAAAAATGCTTTTCTTCCCATTGCCATTCTGCACTTTGTATCCTCTGTACTGCGACCATCACATGTTATTTTACTACCCAAGTAACAAAACTCATCTACCACCTTCATTGTTTCGTTACCTAATCTAATTCCTTCAGCATAGCCTGATTTTCTAAGACCGCATTCCATTATTTTTGTTTTGCTCTTGTTAATGTTCATTTTATACGCTCTCTTCAACACACTGTCCATGCCATTCAACTGCTCTTCCAGGTCCTTTGCTGTCTCTGATAGAATTACAATGTCATAAGCAAAACGCAATGTTTTTATTTCTTCCCCCTGAACTTTAATCCCTATTCCAAATTTTCCTTGCTTTCCTTCACCGCCTGCTCGATGTACAAATTGAATAACATCGGAGAAAGGCTACAACCTTGTCTTACACCCTTCCCAACTGATGCTTCCCTTTCATGCCCTTCGAATCTAATAATTGCGGTCTGGCTTTTGTACAAGTTGTAAATAACTCTCCTTTCCCTATATTTTACCCCTGCTGACTTCAGAATTTGAAAGAGTGTATTCCAGTCAACATTGTCAAAAGCTTTCTCCAAATCTACAAAAGCTAAAAATGTAGGTTTGCCTTTCCTTAATCTATCTTCTAAGATAAGACGTAAAGTGAGTTTTGCCTCCCGAGTTCCTACGTTCCTCCTGAATCCAAACTGATCTTCCCCGAGGTCAGTTTCTACCAGCTTTTCCATTCTCCTGTAGATAATTCGTGTTACAATTTTGCAACCATGACTTATTAAACTGATGGTTCTGTAATTTTCACACATGTCTGCGCCTGATTTCTTTGGAATGGGGATTATTACATTTTTCTTAAAGTCTGAGGGTATTTCGCCTGTCTCATACATCCTACACACCAGTGCAAATAGATTTGTCATGGCTGGCTCTCCCAGAGACTTTAATAGCTCTGCGGGTATGTCATCTACTCCTGGGGCCTTGTTCCGACCTAGGTCTTTCAAGGCTCTGTCAAATTCATCTCTCAGTATAGTATCTCCTATTCCATCTTGATCTACTTCCTCTTCCCTTCCTACAACATCGTCTCTCAGTTCATTTCCTTTGTAGAGCTGCTCTATGTACTCTTTCCACCTTTCAGCTTTCCCTTCTTTGCTGAGAACTGGTTTCCCATCCGAGTTCTTGATATTCGTAGAGTTGCTTTTCTTTTCCCCAAATGTCTCTCTTATTTTCCTGTAGGCGGTATCTACTTTTCCCCTTCTTATACATTCTTCTACAGATTTGCATTTGGCTTCTAGCCACTCCTGCTTAGCCATTTTGCACTTCCTGTCAATCTCATTTTTTAGTCGTCTGTACTCCATTTTGCCTGTTTCATTTATTGCATTTTTATATTTTCTCCTTTCATCTATTAAATTTAGTATTTCCTGTGATATCCAAGGATTTTTTGTTGGTCTTGCCTTCCTACCTATTTTGTCCTCTGCTGCCTTCACTATTTCATCTCTCAATGCTACCCATTCCTCTTCTACTGTTTTATTTCCCCCTGTTTCTGTCAATTGTTGCCTAAAGCTCCCTCTGAAATTCTTAAGAACCTCAGGTTCCTTCAATTTATCCAGGTCCCATCTCCTTATTTTCCTACCTTTCTGTAGTTTCTTTAGTTTCAGCCTACAGTTCATAACCAACAAGTTATGGTCAGAGTCTATATCTGCCCCTGGGTATGTCTTACACTGTTAAACCTGGTTCCGAAATCTATGTATTACCATTATAAAATTTATCTGGTATCTCCCGGTGTCTCCTGGTCTCTTCCACGTATACAACCTTCTTTTGTGATTCTTGAACCAGGTATTTGTTATAACTAAATTATGTTCCGTGCAAAATTCTACCAGGCGACTTCCTCTTTCATTCCTCCTGCCCAGTCCATATTCACCTACTATTTTTCCTTCTCTTCCTTTTCCTACTACCGAATTCCAGTCTCCCATCACAATTAAGTTTTCCTCTCCCTTAACTGTCTGAATAATTTCCTCTAGCTTCTCATATATTTCTTCGATCTCCTCATCATCGGCAGAGCTAGTTGGCATATAAACCTGTACTACTGTTGTCGGTGTTGGCTTCGTATCTATCTTGACAACGATAATGCGATCACTGTGCTGCTCATAGTAGTTTACCCGCATTCCTATTTTCTTATTCATTATCAGTCCTACTCCTGTGATACCCCCAACTGATTTTGTATTTATAATCCTGTACTCACCTGACCAGAAATCTTGTTCCTCTTTCCACCGAACTTCACTGATCCCCACTATATCTAACTTCAACCTATCCATTTCCCTTTTTAAATTTTCTAGCTTCCCTACCCGATTAAGGGATCTAACATTCCACGCTCCGATCCGTAGAATGCCAGTATTGTCTTTCCTGATGACAACATCCTCCTGAGTAGTCCCCGCCCGGAGATCCGAATGGGGGACTATTTTACCTCCGGAATATTTTACTCGAGAGGATGCCATCATCATATGTTCATACAGTAGAGCTGCATGTCCTCGGGAAAAGTAACGGCTGTAGTTTCCCCTTGCTTTCAGCCGTTCGCAGTAGCTATGTGGCAAGCCACATTAGCTGATGTTACAAGGCCAGCTCAGTCAATCATCCAGACTGTTGCCCCTGTAACTACTGAAAAGGCTGCTGCCCCTCTTCAGGAACCACACGTTTGTCTGGCCTCTCTACAGATACCCCTCCGCTGTGGTTGCACCTACGGTACGGCTATCTGCATCGTTGAGGCACGCAAGCCACCCCACCTCGGCAATGTCTGTGGTTCATGGGGGTATCTGTAAAAATATTTAGAAGTAAAAATACTGTAGTTCATGAGGTAATCGAAAAACGAAACGGTTTCATCGTTCCATTAAGCGGGTTGTAGTTCCTGGCTTACTAAAATTTTCATCCGTGAAGAACCATACCATTAACATTTACTTTTCGGCAACATCACTCAAACCAAGGCGTAGTTTCCAGTCACGGTTGGTTTGACACACTGTTTTATTGTTCGAAAAATTGGCGTCCATGCACCGATCGTTTCCAAGAGAGAGTTTCATTCTGGATACAAAGAACAGTTAAGGTCGGTTTTTCTGTTTCATAAAATGACAAGACTGACTATGGGTCAACAAGTAAAAATGAATAAGAGTACTGAAAGATATCCCAGCAGTGATGTTTAAACGGTCAAAATCAGCTCTGAAAATAACTATGTAAGCTTTCAGTATGGTAACGATTTAAGTTTCATCGCTTTACAGCAAAATCCTAAACTTTTATTACGGCAGCGTAACAAAGACAATCACTTTGTGCTATCAGCTATAAGTAAATTACTTAATCTCTCTATCAGTACGCAGTCATTTTCAGCCCTCCCCTTTAGAGAGTAACCTTAAGTATCATCCGTTGTTGTTGTTGTTATGGTCTTCAGTCCGGAGACTGGTTTGATGCAGCTCTCCACCCTACTCTATCCTGAGCAAGCCTTTTCATCTCCTCATAAGAACGACAACCCACATCCACTTGAATCTGCTTACTATACGCGTCTCTTGGTCTCCTTCTGCGATTTTTACCCCACACACTTCCCTCCAACGCTAAATTCACAATTCCTTGATGTCTAAGAATGTGTCCTACCAATCTATCCCTTCTTTTAGTCAAGGTATGCCAGAAATTTCTTTTCTCCCCAATTCGGTTCAGTACCTCCTCATTAGTTACGCGATCCACCCACCTAATCTTCAGCATTCTTCTGTAGCACCACATTTCAAAAGCCTCTATCCTCTTTCTGTCCACACTGCTTATCGTCCATGTTTCACTCCCATACAAGGCAACACTCCATACAAATGCCTTCAGAAAGGACTTCCTTAGGCTTAAATCAATATTCGATGTTAACAAATTTCTCTTTTTCAAAAACGCCTTTCTACCCATTGCCATTCTGCATTTTATATCATCTGTACTGCGACCATCATTTGTTATTTTACTGCCCAAGTAACAAAACTCATCTACCTCCTTTATTGTTTCGTTACCTAATCTAATTCCTTCAGTATCACCTGATTTTCTTACACTGCACTCCATTACCCTAGTTTTACTCTTGTTAATGTTCATCTTATATACACCTTTCAGCACACTGTCCATTCCGTTCAATTGCTCTTCCAGGTCTTTTGCTGTATCTGACAGAATCACTATGTCATCGGCAAAACGCAATGTTTTTAATTCTTCACCCTGAACTTTAATTCCTTCTCCAAATTTCTCCTTGCTTTCCTTTATAGCTTGCTCAATGTACAAATTGAACAACATTGGGGAAAGGCTACAACCTTGTCTTACTCCCTTTCCAACCACTGCATCCCTTTCATGCCCTTCAACTCTGACAACCGCTGTCTGGTTTTTGTACAAGTTGTAAATAACCTTACGCTCCCTATATTTTACTCCTGCTTGCTTCAGAAATTTAAAGAGATTATTCCAATCAACACTGTCAAAAGCCTTCTCCAAATCTACAAAAGCTAGAAATGTAGGTTTGCCTTTTCTTAATCTATCTTCTAGGATAAGCCGTAAAGTGATTATTGCCTCCCGTGTTCCTACATTTCTCCTGAACCCAAACTGATCTTCCCCGAGGTCGGCTTCTACCAGCTTTTCCATCCTTCTGTATATAATTCGTGTTAATATTTTGCAACCATGACTTATCAAACTGATGGTTCTGTAGTTTTCACACCTGTCTGCACCCGCTTTCTTTGGAATGGGGATTATAACATTTTTCTTAAAGTCTGAGGGTACTTCACCTGTCTCATACATCTTACACACAATGTGAAACAATTTTGTCATGGCTGGTTCTCCCAGAGACTTCAGTAGCTCTGACGGGATATCATCTACCCCAGGGGCCTTGTTTCGACTTAGGTCTTTCAGTGCTCTGTCAAATTCATCTCTCAGTATAGTATCTCCTATTTCATCATCATCATCTACGTCCTCTTCCCTTCCTACAATACTGTCTCGAAGTTCATTTCCTTTGTAGAGCCCCTCTATATACTCTTTCCACCTTTCAGCTTTCCCTTCTTTGCTGAGAACTGGTTTTCCATCAGTGTCCTTGATATTCATAGAGCTGTTTTTCTTATCTCCAAATGTTTCTTTTATTTTTCTGTAGGCTGTATCTATTTTTCCCCTATTTATACATTCTTCTACATCCTTGCATTTGCCTTCTAGCCATTCTTGCTTAGCCATTTTGCACTTCCTGTCAATCTCATTTCTTAGTCGTCTGTACTCCATTTTGCCTGTTTCATTTACTGCATTTTTATACTTTCTCCTTTCATCGATTAAATTTAGTATCTCCTGTGATATCCAAGGATTCTTTGTAGGTCTTGCCTTCCTACCTATTTTGTCCTCTGCTGCCTTCACTATTTCATCTCTCAATTTTACCCATTCCTCCTCAACTGTTTTATTTTCCCCTGTTTCTGTCAATTGTTGCCTGAAGCTCCCTCTGAAATTCTTAAGAACTTCAGGTTCCTTCAATTTATCTAGGTCCCATCGCCTTATTTTCTTACCTTTCTGTAGTTTCTTCAGTTTCAGCCTACAGTTCATAACCAACAAGTTATGGTCAGAGTCTATGTCTGTCCCTGGGTATGTCCTACACTTCAAAACCTGGTTCCGAAATCTATGTCTTACCATTATAAAATCTATCTGGTATCTCCCGGTGTCTCCTGGTCTCTTCCACGTATACAACCTTCTTTTGTGATTCTTAAACCAGGTGTTTGTTATAACTAAATTATGTTCCGTGCAAAATTCTACCAGGCGGCTTCCTCTTTCATTCCTTTTGCCCAGACCATATTCACCCACTATCTTCCCTTCCCTTCCTTGTCCTACTACCGAATTCCAGTCTCCCATAACAATTAAGTTTTCCTCTCCCTTAATTGTCTGAATAATTTCCTTTAGCTCCTCATATATTTCTTCGATCTCCTCATCATCGGCAGAGCTAGTTGGCATATAAACCTGTACTACTGTTGTCGGTGTTGGCTTCGTATCTATCTTGACAATGATAATGCGATCGCTGTGCTGCTCATAGTACCTTACCCGCATTCCTATTTTCTTATTCATTATCAGTCCTACTCCTGTGATACCCCCAACTGATTTTGTATTTATAATCCTGTACTCACCTGACCAGAAATCCTGTTCATCCTGCCACCGAACTTCACTAATCCCCACTATATCTAACTTCAACCTATCCATTTCCCTTTTTAAATTTTCTAATTTTCCTACTCGATTAAGGGATCCAATGGACGAATATCTATGCGAATTCCTTCGAACAGCTGTGTTCTTGAGCAGCATTAGTAAAGCAGCTACCTGTAACTAAATGACAACGGCTGATACTGTTCGTGTATGCATTCAAAGTGAGGAGGAATGCCCTGGAGATGACACTTTTTTTTTCTTTGCTGGCTTTAAGTTTTTCCTAAGATATGGAGGACACATATGACGAACGCAGTTTATTTATTTATTTACCAAAACCTAGTACCACTTGGAGCATACCAAAGGCCGGTAAATTGATTATAGAGTAACCTAAAGCCGAGTTTCGAATGATTAAACAGAGACATCAAATAGATGAGAACAGAAGTTTTGCGAATGTTTGAGCAGTATCTGATCTAGCAGTACTGCGTGCAAAGTTCTTCCTGATGCTCTGAGACGGGAGAGCAAAGTCATGGACGATCGAGGCCTGTCAAAACTTGTCATCCAGAATTGTCCGTGACAATGTTTAGACAAATATAATTAGCGACCAATCCAACGAGTTTCACGGTCGCTATCAAATTACAGAGTTTCGAATGTTTTTTTGTGAAACACGGACGAGACAAAGAATCCGCTCTTATTCTAAGCACTGTATCCAGTAAAAATTACAGTAAGATCCTGTTACCTTTACATAACGTACGCCTCTTAGTCTGAAGTTGGGCGCCAGCCACAGAGCTAGCAGCACCAGCATAGTTACAGCTAAGTAGAAGCGGACTATTTTGAGTTATTTGTGTGCTGAGCAGTGTTAAATTTTTATAAACTCGCACTAGTACCAAGTTGATACTTTACTCTCTACAGACAATTGTTGATTTGTTGGGATGGATAGGATGTGCATAGTGAAAGTAAATCAGTATTTGGTAAACCATTTAACGATCTGTCATTGATACCCTTAAGGTCATACATACCGATGTCTGAATATACTTCAAGTATCGGTTCTTTCGATCGCTGTGGATGCGTAACGTAGTTATACAAAGAAATCTTTTAATTAGAAGAACGTTATTCTTGTTCAAAATCCTAAACTATTAAAATTTTAAAGTGTTTAAAGAAAGGAACTAAATCGTGGACATTGACAGCGTGCGCGCTCACTGTGGCACAATGTTTACGTTTGCGTGCGCTGTCAGCTGTCAGGGTGCGCGAACTGACGGAAGGAAACTGGCAGCGTCGCGAAGTATCTCCCCTCTCTCTCTCTCTCTCTGCGCAGAACGATCGCCTCGCCCGCCTTCGTAGCTGCTCCGAACTCTAGCCGCTGTTCACGAACAGCTGAGCGAGCTGTTGGTCGCGGTCAGCCGTCTTCAGGCTGCTGCCTCAATAGTATGAGATTAAAGAACCGAACTCCTAACTGTTATCTGTAGATGCCGGGCGCCGTGGCTCAGCGCGCCCGGTCAGAGGGCTGAACGCCTCTCTGTAACAAAAAAGCTGAGCCAAGAACTCATCGAACGACAACGAACAAAAAGGAACAACGACCGCAATGAACTGATCTATCCATAGAACAAAAAAAAAAAAAAAAAAAAAAAAAAAAAAAAAAAAAAAAAAAGTAGGGTAGTGGCCAATGTGTTGGTCTATGATGCTGAAGGTCAGTGGTTCGGAACCCGCCAGTACCAAATTTTGTTTTCCTACAAGGGTCTCAGACACTCTTATTAATTAATTTTTTATTAATTAGATTATTATTTCGGTCCAAAATGTTTTCAAAAACTTATAAAACTACAAATCTAAAGTGGGCCGTAAAACACGTCAGTGCGATTTTCTTTTTTTCAACTAAAGCACTGCAGATCATTGTAGGAAAAAAAATATATAGTGGTGACCCCTTCGATGGCTTCACCAAATCACAAAAATCTGCCGCGTTTCCGTCTAACATATACGTCGACCTATGTCACAGATCCACGTGTAACTAAAAACCACATTTTAAGAACTAATATAAATCACTGTTCTATTTTATCAGCTATTGTTTCCCGATACTGGCAGCGAACAAAATACTATTGAAAATGCATTAGTTGGCAAGTTTGTTCATACTCCGAAGGAGGCGTTGACATTGCCACTATATAGATTTGCCAACTTTCCTTCGGTCCTAAATAATACTTAAGTCTAGTCTGAAAAAAAAATTCAAATCTGATTTTTTGAAAAGTGGTAGTAAAACATCCCATCTTTCTAATAAATCATACACCTTTTCATTATTCATAACAGTCGTTTTCAAATGACGCTATTTGTCAAGTGTGTGCGCTTGATTTACAAATCGTGTATTGGAAAAGTTGGATAGCGGACAACTTACTGTTCTGTGCATTTTAGACCATACATTACGAAGAGTGATATGGAGCTAAAAGTACAAAAAAGTTTTTGAAATGTTTGTCGCACTGATATCTACCTCCGTACACAAGTAATTGCGAGTTATCTGAGCGGCGTCACGCCGCGATCGGAAGCCTTATATCTCGGCGCATGTTCGGCTAGTGTGAAGCACTATAATCTACAGCGCTGAAAAAATGAATTGCTGGACACGTGTGTCGCTCGTTAGTTATGTTTTAATTATCCATAACAGGCAAAAAAGTATAAAAGTAGCTACCGATTAAAACTAATAATGATCTGCTATGGTTTTACATTAGGTCATTTTTAATAAGAGGAATAAAACTGATTTCTTGTCCACAATATACAATTAATGGAATATATATTTTGTGTCTGGCACTAGAAGGGAAGAACAAATTAATGTTAACTGCGAAAATCAAAATGTTCAACTGTTTGCATAGCTTATGGCACTTAACTACGGGGTCATCAGTCCCTAAACTTACAAACTAGTTATGAACTACCTTGCACTAAAGACGACACAAACATCCATGCCCGAGCGGGAGATTCGAACCCCCGACCGTAGCGGCCGTGCAGACTGTGAATGGCGCGCTGCAGACCGCTCGGCCACTGCGGCCGGCTCTAGTCTGAAACCAGAAGTCAAACCTTAATGTGTTACAGTGCAGACTGTCTAAGCAGGAGTGGCTAGAGAACAATTGGAAGACCATAGAAGAATGTATAACTAGGGGTAAGATAGATACGGCATACAGAAAAAGAAAAGAGACATTTGGAGATAAGAAAAGTTGATATATAAATATTAAGAACTCGGATGGAAAACCAGTTCTAAGCGAAGAAGGCGAAAGCTAAACGGTGGAAGGAATATATAGAGGACTTATACAAAGGAAATAAAATTGAAGCTATATTATAGAAATGCAAGATGAACTTGAGGGAGATGAGGTAGGATAAACAATACTACGAGAAGAATTTTACAGAGCACTGAAACATTTCAGTCGAAACAAGGCCCCTGGGGTAGATAACATTATATTTGAACTGCTGATATCGATAGGCGAGCCAGTCATGAAGAAATTGTTTCACCTAGTATGCAAGATGTATGAGACAGGGGAAATACCCTCAGACTTCAAGACGAATATAGTAATTTCAATTCCAAAGAAATCAATTGCTCACATATGTGAAAATTACGGAACTATAAGTTTAAAAAATCATGGTTGCAAAATAATAACAGGAATTATTTACAGACAAATGAAAAACTGGTGGAATCTGCCATTGGGGAAGATCAATTTGGATTTAAGAGAAATGTAGGAAACGCGAGGCAACACTCACTTTTAAGACTTGTGTTAGAAGAGAGACTAAGGAAAACGAAACATACTTTTTTAGCATTTGTGGATCTGGAGAAAGCTTTTGACAATGTTGACTGGAATACACTTTTCCAGATTCTGAAGATAGCAGAGGTCAATTATACGGAGCGAAGAGCTATCTACATTCAACTTGTACAAAAATCAGACAGCAATTATAGCAGTCGAAGGGCATGAAAGGGTCGCAATTGTTGGAAAGGGAGTAAGACAGGGTTGTAGCCTTTCCCCAAGTTTGTTCAATCTGTATATTGAACAATCTGTGAAGTGATGCAAGGAGAAGTTTGGAGATGGATTTAAAGTCCAAGGAGAGGGAATAAAAACCTTGCGGTTTGCTTACGACATAGTAATTCTGCCAGAGACAGCAAAAGACCTGGAAGAGCAATTAAACGGAATGGACAGTGTGTTGAAAGGAAGATATAAGCTGAACATTAATAAGGGTAAAACGAGATTAATGGAACGTAGTGTCAGAAAATAAGGCGATGCTGAAGGAATTAAATTAGGTAATGAGACAATAAATGTAGTATATGAGTTTTTTTATTTCGGTAGCAAAATAACTTCTGATGGCCGAAGTAAAGAAGATATAAAATGCAGATTGCCCATGTGATGAAAACTGTTTTTGAAGCAGCGAAATTTGTTGACATCAAATATTAATTCAAATATTAGGAAGTTCCTTCTGAAAACTTTTGTCTGCAGTGTAGCATTGTATGGGAGTGAAACGTGGACGATAAGGATTTCAGACAAAAAGATGATAGAAGCTTTCGAAATGTGATGCTACAGACGAACGGTGAAGATTAGATGGGCAGATCACGTAATTGATGAGGAGGTGCTCAACAGAATTGGGGAGAAAAGGAGTATCTGGCCAGTCCTCACTAATAGAAGGGATAGGTTGGTGGGACACATTCTGAGACGTCAAGGAATCGTCAACCTAGCATTAGAAGAAAGTGTGTAGGGTAAAAATCGTAGAGGCAGACCGAGGGATGATTACAATAAGCAGATTCAAATGGATGTAGGTTGCCGTTCGTATTCTCAGATGAAGAGGCTTGTACAAGACAGGGTAGCGCGGAGAGCTGCATCAAACCACTCAGCAGCCTGAAGCCTACGAAAAGAACAATCTCTTATACTTCGAATCCGTATATATTTGCAAAATAGCTGTTAAACTAACGCGCGATTCCATCCGTAATGCCATTTGTGGCACCACGAGTCTATGATACCAAGGATGAAGCTACTCCGCAGCAGCCTGTTATTAAATTGTATCTATGGTTTTCTTTGTAACTGCCTCAAACTGCGTAAATTACGCTATTTATTCCAAATACACCGCAATTTGCAAAGATGTGGTAATACGACAACGTAAGACCAAAGACTAAATATATGCTAGTGAAACAAGTATCAATCTCATTTATAATCTTTGTCTTCAAAAAAATAAAATTTGTCTATTTCTTTCCCAGTGTGTCATGAACGTAAGATTATAGATAATGCCAAAACCAAAAATGAAAATCCTAAGGAATGCTAAGTACACACCTTGAAATGCCTATGTTATAATCAATGTAAGAGCGCGTAGTTCTATTGGAGACTCAGAACGATTTACTGAACAACATAACGTTAGTATTTACGTCATTTGCAGATTTATATTTACAGCTGTTACAGGTTGCGTGTTTATAGATTGGGTTCGCGTTCCGGTAGCGTATCACAAGTAAGCCATTAATGTTTATTTCCCCCGAGATCTACGGGGGTCTATTGAGAAGGATAAATCAGTGAGATTCGCTTCGCGATAACGAAATTGGAACTCACCCTTTCACAGCTATTAACAAATCCAAAATCCCAACAGAGTTCGTACTTACGCCATTTAGGATAGCTTATCCATGGACCTTTTGTTTTCATATACATCACGCTGAGGAGTTTTGCAGATTAATAAAACAGTAAAACATGTTTCATAATTTAGAATTTTATTTACGATCCAATACTAAGGAATATTCCATATTCTGTGGCTCTCAAGATAACGAGAACACATGAAATTAAGGTTCTTATTGGCTTCCTTAGGATAATAACAACCCTGATTTCTATAACGATCTTCAAACAAAATTTTCGAAATAGCCACCGTCGACTGCACGGCAAGTTAGTAAGAGATTATACCACGATGTCGACGACTTACCTCTGAAGATGTTGCCCGCAGTAGGTAACGAAACTTCAGGAGTAAGAAGTTTTATTGATGGACCATGGCATCTTAGCCCGGAAATTTTAATTAATGAAGACGCCGGCCGAGAAAGCCTACATTCTATAACTAGCTCAGGTTGTTTTGACAGCATTTTGCAGTCTTCTTCTTAAGAAATGCTTCATTGTGTTGATCCCTTCAGTGCGGACTTGCTCACTGACGTTGAAGCCAATCGAATAGTTGACTTCGCGACACACGACCGTGCAGACAACATGAGGTAATAAATTTTGTGTCATGTTTGAGGGAAGACTGTTCGTTGCAGAGGAAAAACAACGCATGCACTGATAGTCTTTTCATATCAAGGCCACCATGTACAAAAATTTCTACACTTACATCTGTTACACCCTTTACAGGTGAATTCAAAGTATTGTTCAAATGTTTGTTAAGTTTAAGAGTCTGAACTGCGGGGTCATCAGTTCCTAGACTTACAAACTACTTATGAACTACCTTATACTAAAGACGACACAAACATCCATGCCCGAGGTGGGGGGGGGGGGGGGATTTGAAGCCCGACGGAGAGCGACCTCGCGCATCGTTGCATAGCGCCTCAATGCGTGATATCGACAGTTAAAGCTGTACCAAAAATTAAGATAAAATTAAAATAAAGCACTTCACACTCTTACTGCAATAACTAAAAAAATAAAATAATCAAGCAACGTTTATCTACTTTTGGTAAATTTTCCTTAAGTGTGCGTGCGATTTCAATTATGATTTCTGTGTATATTTTCTGCTGCTTCGTGTTAGTGTATGAGTATTACATATGGTTCTATTTATTTTATTTTGTGGCTGTCCCTTTATATTTTAACTTGCACTCATCCAAATTCTCAAGTTTTCCGATGTAGTCCCGTAAGATTCAATACTGTCCCGATTGACTGACTGACTGATTGACTGACTGACTGACTCATCATCGCCTAACCCAAACCACTGAAGATAGAAACTTGAAATTTGTGGAGGGTGTTGATCTTACTCTGTAGGCGTCATTTAAGAAGCGATTTTTCGATATTCCGTCCGTAAGGGGGTGAAATAGGGGACGAAACGTTTTTTGAAAATACGTAGCTATTTAGGAAATTTTGAAGCTAGAACTACAAAATTTCGGATTTTAATTCAGGCTTCGAATTTAAAAGACACGTGTTTCAGCATTTTTTGAAATTCGCAAATAAGGGGGTAAAATAGATGAGGCAAAAAATTCATTTTCAAAAATATGTTGCCGTTAACTCAAATTTTAAGCTACAACTACGAAACTTCGGATATGGAATCTTGGTCAGGATTAAAAATCCATGATTTTTACTATTTTTGGAAATTCAACAAGTAAGAGGGTTAAACAGAGGATCAAAAATTTTTTTTGTTAACACGTTGCTATTGATACTATTTTGAAGATAGAGCTGCAAAAATTGATATTTGTATAGCTGGTTGGACGTTCAAAAATACGTGTTTCGGTATTTTTGGAAATTCAACCATCAACGGGGTAAAATTGTAGATAGGGTGTTTTTCGAAAAATGTTGCTATTTAGGCAATTTTGAAGTTAGAACTACAAATTTTGGGATTTGTATTCGGGATTTGAATTTAAAAGACACGTGTTTCGGCATTTTTTTGAAATTCAACCAATAAGGGGGTAAAATAAAGGACGCAAAAAATTGATTTTTCAAAAAGTGTTGCTGTTAACTCAAATTTCAAGCTATAACTACGAAATTTAGGTTATGGACTCTTGATCAGGATTAAAAAGACACGTGTTTTGGTGTTTTTGGAAATTCAACAACTAAGGGGCTAAAAGAGGGGATCAAAAATTCTTTTCGAAAACACATTGTTGTCAAGACAATTTTGAAGCTATAGATACAAAAATTGGTATTTGTATTGTTCGTTAGAATTTAAAAATACGTGTTTCGGTATTTTTGGAAATTCAACCAGCAAGGGGGTTAAATTGGAGAGGGGATGTTTTTCAAAAATCTTTTGCTAATAAGGTAATTTTGAAGCTACAACCACAAAATTTGGTATATTTTTTCTTGGTCAGAATTAAAAAGACACGTGTTTCGGTATTTTCAGAAAATTAATCAATTAGGGGGTGAAATAGGGGATGAAACATTTTTTGATAATACGTTGCTACTAAGCCAATTTTGGTGCTGTTAACTCAAATTTCAAGGTATAACTACGAAACTTAAGGTATGGATTCTTCGTCAGGATTAAAAAGAAACAAATGGTGCAGACCAAACAGCCTACGCATGCGAAGCAGCGGGGGTTAAGCTAGTATCTATGTGCTCATAAACCATTCATTCGAGTGCAATAAAACTTTTCTGATATGTTTACTGTACGCCCATGAAGGTTTCTGATCCAAAAACAAGAGGCCACGATACATATCTCAGGAGATACGACGTCATAAATAATGAGCGGTCACCGCATGAGAATACCCAGATTTATGCGTTAATTATTCGAAAATTAGATTGCAATTAAACTTTGGTGAACTGTTCACCTTATGCCCACAAAGGTTCCTAACCCAAAAACAAAAGAGCACGACACATAGCTCAGATAAATAATGAGAGGCCACTTTGTAAGAATACTCAGATTTATGCGCCAGTTAGTGGAAGTTGGGTGTAGTTATGGACCTGCAACAAAGTTTGCTTATAATTTCGATTTATGAAGCGTTTTGTAACTGCCACCCCCCCCCCCCCCCCCACACACACACACACACAACATGATGAAACGAAAAGAAGTCTACCACTCACAACAGTTTCGCAGTAGATGCCGTAAAACTGTCGCATCAGGCATGACCTTGTATCTAATAAAGTTATCATTACAGATTTGTATGTTACTACTTATTTTTGTCTGCAAGTCTCCCTTA
This sequence comes from Locusta migratoria, assembly GCA_026315105.1. NCBI lineage: Eukaryota > Metazoa > Arthropoda > Insecta > Orthoptera > Acrididae > Locusta > Locusta migratoria. The sequence goes on along the minus strand of CM048744.1, from coordinate 269,909,435 downwards.
ATTCTCTTGCATTCACAATTAAGCAATCTGTTTCTTACTCTCTATATACATAAAAGCGAAAGGACACTAACTCACTCACTGACTGACTAAACACGAAATCTCGAAAACTACTTTATCTATAAAGCTGAAATTTTTCAGGAGTGTAGTTTATAGGTAGAAAACGTTAGCTAAGAAAGTATTTTGGGATAAGTGCATGGCGGAACATACTTCTCCTATAGACTCTCGAAATCTACAGGTTCATTCCGATCTTCACGAAATTTCGCACGCGTGACCAAAGCAAGAGGAAGGTCACCTTATACCTTCAGTTTCGTACGGTGGAGGGTACTTTGCAACGTAAAAATGAATCCCTAAATACCTTGGTCGCGCCATAACTTGCGAACGACTCGACCGATTTTACAGATCCTTTTTTCATTGTTTTTGTTTTTCTCAGAACAATGGTTGTATGAAATAAAACTGGAATATTTGAGAACAATGAAGTGTGTTTTTTAATGTGATCCTGCTTTTCTATTGCATATAAATCTATAGTTTTGTCACTGTCCGTATAAAATTTCGTTCGGTGCATGGTGGAAGGTACTTAACTTGCGGATTTTACAAAATGCGTAGTTTTGCTCCAATCTTTATGCACACATGACCTTTAAACCAAGAGGATGGTCACTGGGTACATAAATGTTTGTATGGTACATGACAGAGGGTACCTTGCAGAAAACTTTGCCGAGAGAGGGAAAGGCGGAAACGAACAGAGAGATGGGAGAGAAGGAGGTGGATGCAGAGAGAGGGAGGAAGGGAATGTGGACTACGAGAGTGTAGATAAATAAACATCCGGGGAACGCCGGGTTTGCAGCTAGTTAATAATAATTAACGCCAATCTATACTATAAATAGTTTATGACGCGTAGTAATGCACTGTACGTTGAAGGTCGCCTTTCGTCCCTCTAGTAACTAACACCAGCTATGAATGTGTTTCATTTTAAATATGTAAAACCCGTTTTTCTCTACCTTCTTTCTCAGAATGAAAGTAGTTAATCACGTCATTCACGATAATAATTCATGGTATGTATGTGCTTTATAAATTTTCCCTTTTCTTCATTCGTTTAAGTACGAAGAATCGTCACAGTTTCCAAATATTGCCTCTTTGGACCTTTTTCTATTAGCAACTAGCTGTAAACCCGGCGTTTCCGGGTGTTCATTTATCCTACACTCTCGTAGTCCACATCCCCTTCCCCCCTCTCTCTGCATCCACCTGTTTCTCTCCCATCTCTCTGTTCACTTACACCTTTCCCTCTCTACAAGGTACCCTCTCTCATGTACCATAGAATCATTTATGTACCCAGTGATCTTCCTCTGGTTTTAAAGGTCATGGGTGCAAAAATGCATATAGGATGAATCAAAACTACGCATTTTGTAAAATTCCGTAACTTAAGTATCCTCCACCATGCACCGAACGAAATTTTATACAGACAGTGACATTCCTCTTGTTTTTAAGGTAGAGAGTGCGAAATTTCGTGAAGATCGGAATGAAACTGTAGATTTCGGAGTCCGTAGGATAAGTATGCTCCATCATGCACATATCACAAAATACTTTGTTAGCTGACGTTTTCTACCTATAAACTATATTCCTGTCAAATTTCAGCTTCATTGGTGAAGTAGTTTTCGAGATTGCGTGTTTAGTCAGTGACTATCCTTTCGCTTTTATATAGAAAGATATTAAGAAAACAGATTGCTTCATTTTGGATGCAAGACAATTAAGGAAGAATTGCAGACAAAAATAAATAGTAACATGCAAATCTGTAATGCCAACTTTATTTGATACAAGTTCATGCCTGTCTGATACGACAGTTTAACGGCATCTACAGCGAAACTGTTGTGAGCGGTAAACTTCTTTTCGTTTCATCATTTTGTATGTGTGTGTCTGTGTGGGGAGCGGGGAGGTGGAGGGGAGTTGAGTTACAAAACGGTTCATAAACGTCCGACATTACAAGCAAACTTTGTTCCAGGGCCCTAACTACTCCCAATTTCCACTAACTGACGCATAAATCTGGGTATTCTTACGAAGTGGCCTCTCATTATTTATGACGTCATATCTTCTGAGCTATGTGTCATGCTCTTTTGTTTTTAGGTTAGGAACCTTTGTGGGCATAAGGTGAACAGTTCACAAAAGTTTAATTGCAATCGAATAAATGGTTTATGAACACATAGCGGACATACAGACAAACATTCACGTCATTCATCAGGACGTTAGAATTTATCCCAAAACTCTAATGTTTAGGTAACATCTCGACTCATTATGATTCTAAGCAAATGGCACCAATATCTAAAGTTTCTTTCTCTTCAAAGACCGAGGATAATTAGACCAGCGCGACTGTAGGTGTCAGTGGCGGTATTCAAGTATTCAAGTGAAATGAAGAAGCGAGAAAGATGGGTGACACCGCTGTCATACGCTTTGAGTACATACACTATGTGATAAAAAGTATTAGGACACCCCCCCCCCAATAAAATAAATAAATAAAAACATACGTTTTCATATTAGGTGTCATTAGACATCATGAGGCAAAAGAATGCGGCGCTCCGTGGGACTAATGGACCGCGAACGTGGTCCGGTGTTTGGCTTTCAATTCGTGTCAGAAGTCTGTAGGCGGCATTTCCACACCCCTAAACATCCCTCGGTCCTATCTAATATATGTATCAGCATTCTGCAGTCAAGAACTATGTAAAAGTTAAGTATTACTAAGTCTCTATGAAATATATATCTCGTTCTAATTTACTCTAGTGTTTCTAGTTTCTGCTGTCCCACTGGCTGGTCATCTCCGTACCTGCACACACGTGCATCCTATTTTCCTGTGTCGGCCTCTTTTATGATGTGATAGTGAAGTGGAAACGTGAAGTGTTGGGCCGGCCGCGGTGGCGGTCTGCGGCGCGCCAGTCACAGTCTGCACGGCCGCTAAGGTCGGGGGTCGAATCCCCCCTCGGAATGTTTGTTTGTGTCTTCTTTAGTATAAGGTATTTCATAAGTAGTTTGAAAGTTTAGGAACTGATGACCCCGCACATAAGTAAGCTTAACAAACATTTGAATATTTGAATCGTGAAGTTTTATTTACAGCACGGAAGCGTACAGGCCGTCCTCGTCTGATTGACTGGCAGAGACCGCTGACAGCTGAAAAGGGTCATACAGTGTAATAGTCAGGCATCTATCCAGACCGTTGTTGTTGTTGTTGTTGTGGTCTTCAGTCCGGAGACTGGTTTGATGCAGCTCTCCACAGTACCCTATACAGAGCAAGCCTCTTCATCTCCACATAAGAATGGCAACCTACATCTGTCTGAATCTGCTTACTGTATCCATCTCTTGGTCTTCCTCTGCGGTTTTTACCCCACACACTTCCCTCCAATGCTAAATTCACAATTCCTTGATGTCTATCCCTTCTTTTAGTCAAGTTATGCCAGAAATTTCTTTTCTCCCCAATTCTGTTCAGTACCTCCTCATTAGTTACGCGATCCACCCACCTAATCTTCAACATTCTTCTGTAGCACCAAATTTCAAAAGCCTCAATCCTCTTCCTGTTTATCGTCCATGTCTCACTCCCATACAAGGCAACACTCCATACAAATGCCTTCAGAAAGAACTTCCTTAGGCTTAAATCAATATTCGATGTTAAAAAATTTCTCTTTTTCAAGAATGCTTTTCTACCCATTGCCATTCTGCATTTTATATCCTCTGTACTGCGACCATCATTTGTTACTTTACTGCCCAAGTAACAAAACTCATTTACCTCCTTTATTGCTTCGTTACCCAATCTAATTCCTTCAGCATCGCCTGATTTTCTTACACTGCACTCCATTACCCTACTTTTGCTCTTGTTAATGTTCATCTTATATGCACCTTTCAGCACACTGTCCATTCCGTTCAATTGCTCTTCTACGTCCTTTGCTGTATCTGACAGAATTACTATGTCGTCGGCAAAACGCAATGTTTTTAATTCTTCACCCTGAACTTTAATTCCTTCTCCAAATTTCTCCTTGCTTTCCTTTATAGCTTGCTCAATGTACAAATTGAACAACATTGGAGAAAGGCTACAACCCTGTTTTACTTCTTTTACAACCACTGCAGCCCTTTCATGCCCTTCAACTCTGACAACCGCTGTCTGGTTTTTGTACAAGTTGTAAATAACCTTACGCTCCCTATATTTTACTCCTGCTTGCTTCAGAAATTTAAAGAGATTATTCCAATCAACACTGTCAAAAGCCTTCTCCAAATCTACAAAAGCTACAAATGTAGGTTTGCCTTTTCTTAATCTATCTTCTAGGATTAGCCGTAAAGTGAGTATTGCCTCCAGTGTTCCTACATTTCTCCTGAACCCAAACTGATCTTCCCCGAGGTCGGCTTCTATCAGCTTTTCCATCCTTCTGTATATAATTCGTGTTAATATTTTGCAACCATGACTTATTAAACTGATGGTTCTGTAGTGTTCACACCTGCCTGCACCTGCTTTCTTTGGAATGGGGATTATAACATTTTTCTTAAAGTCTGAGAGTACTTCACCTGTCTCATACATCTTACACACCAGGTGAAACAATTTTGTCATGGCTGGTTCTCCCAGAGACTTCAGTAGCTCTGAGGGAATATCATCTACTCCAGGGGCCTTGTTCCGACTTAGGTCTTTCAGGGCTCTGTCAAATTCTTCTCTCAGTACAGTATCTCCTATTTCATCTTCATCTACATCCTCTTCCCTTCCTACAATATTGTCTCGAAGTTTCGATCCAGACCATCACACAGAAATTCCAAACTGCATCACGACCCACTCTAAGTACTATGACAGTTAGGCGTTCGAGCGGCTGGTCATAAGCCACACATCGTTCAGATCAATGCCAAGTGACGCTTCGCTTGGACGATTGAACAGTGGAAAAACATTGTGTGGAGTGAGTAATCACGGTACACAATGTGGCAATCCGATGGCAGGGTGTGGGTGTGGCGAATGTCCGGTGAGCGTCACCTGCCAGCATGTGTGATGGCAATAATAAAATTCGGAGGAGGTAGTGTTATGGTGTGGTCGTGTTTTTCATGAAGGGGGCTTGCACCCTTGTTGTTTTGCGTGGCACTATCACAGCACAGGCCTACATTGATTTTTTAAACATCTTCTTGCTTCTCACTGCTGAAGAGGAATTCGGGATGGCGATTGCATCTTTAAACACGATCGAGCATCTGTTCATAACGGTCGGCCTGTGGCGGAGTGGTTACACTACAATAACATCCCTGTAATGGAGTGGCCTGCACAGACCTGACTTGAACCCTATAGAACACCTTTGGGGTGCTTTGGAACGCCGACTTCGTGCCAGGCCTTCACTCAGTGAAGAATGGACTGCCATTCCCCAAGAAACCTTCCAGCACCTGACTGAACGTATGCCTGCGAGAGTGAAAGCTGTCATCACGGCTAAGATGACCCAACACCAGTACCGGCGGAAGGGCCGTGCGAGCAGGGCGACCGCCCGGGGCGCCAAATTTTAGGGGAGCTTGGGGGGACGCCAAAATCCTTGCTAAATTTATGTTATTGTAAACAGTGAACTAAAAATTAACATTTTCATAAATTGTGTAGCAACATTGGTTACTACCTCATGCCATAGGCCTCACTCTTTACAACAACCGCGGTTTCTTCTTGAATCTCCTATAGCCTAAAGGACATCTCTTCACCCCTTCACCTTATTTCTCTATAAAAAAAATCTCCGCTGACAAAGCTAAAGGCTATTGTTGAGAGTTGGGAGTTTTGAGCAACAATAACACGCTCTGACAATTATAACCGCCGCGGTGCCGACAATTGCACTCCTTGAGACAAAGTTACGTCGGCCGCTCTAACAATACACACAAACAATATATTGAGTTATCGGCAACCAAAAAGAATTTAGTCCTGTTTCTACTGTCAAATGTCTCGTGAAAGAAAATTATACATCAGAAGTCATGTACATGTAGTGCAGACTTCATGATGTACGTGTTCTTTTGTCTACTGAATTTCGACTCTTAGTAGAAGAATCGTTGCGTTAATGTGTTCTTTATCAACATGTCGGAAAAAAAGAAGTCTTCTGGAAACGTATACAGAAAAAGAAGAGCACAATTAGAAGCTGAAAATGAGAAACAGGCAGCAACATTAAAGAAATTCTTTCGTACTCCTGAAACAGACAATAATGGAAACGAAAACGTAGAACCAGAATGAGGAAACCAGCAAGAAATCAACAAATATTCCAGAAGATAACAACGCTACAGGTAAGTAGGCCTACATTACGTAACGCATTTTTGTTTTATTACGTTTAATAGAGAACAGGTGTTTACACACGTAGCGTCTCAGCAGGCTGGGGTGGGTAGGGTGGCAGCCTCTCAGATAGGCGCCGAACTTCAGGTTCAAAGAAAGTTCTTTCCCCATTTATATAAGTAGCAATAATTACATTCTATACCAACACTGATGCTTGATACATGTAACAAAGCGATAAGACTTTTACTCGTTATATGTGTATTAACCAACTTTAATTAAAGACTTTGCAGAGAAAAAGGCACGAAAAGTTAACATGACTTAGCATTGTAAAAAACTCAAACGATAATTTGCATTAAAACTATATAAAGATATAAAATTATATTACTGGTAGTATTATTTGTATTACGAAATCTTTGTACAATGCTGTTACAAAATATATTTGTATATTCTTTTGTTCATATATGTGTTCTCTTTCGCAATCAACAAGGTTGTTTATGTGTAAATAAGTGCTGTATCGCATCATCAATCTTAATTTTATATAAATCGTTGTTTCTTGAATCGTCCTGTAAACTTCTAATCAGTGACGTAGAATATTCTGTATGCTCATCTGTAAATAATTGTTTCATATATCGTTAACCAAAACTTACTTTGTGTATTTAACTGACAAAAGTTAAGATCTTACTCAGTTTGATAATTGATTCTTATAGTTTTAGAGTTCAAGGAGTTATCCTTTAAAAGCAGCTATCTGTAAGGTAGCATAGCAAATTTAAAGTCAGTAATACCAATGGGTTGTAGGGGGCGCCATATGGATTCTTTGCCTGGATAATATTTTCCCCTTCCGCCGGCCCTGCCCAACACCATATTCAATTCCAGCAAGAAGGGCGCCAGAAATTGTAAACCATTTTCACCCAAGTGTCCGGATACTTTTGACAACACAGTGTAACTTGAAAGTACGTGACCATCAAAAGTACTAAGAACTGATGTACAGTATTACTACAAGTCCATCAGGATACCATTGAAAATGTAAGAAAATATGAAAACAGTGCCTTTTTTCACGTGGCATTCTAGCTACAGTAAAACTTGCTCAAAGAGGCACGTGTATTATTCGAAAATCCGTTCAATCCGTACAATATTTCGATCTCGACACATTTATATGCAGATGGTTTGAATGAAGCGGAACGGCCTAATGCGGGAACAGAACCGCGGCGGAGCGGCCGAGCGCATTGAGGCGCTATGCTACGATGTGCGAGGCTGCTCCCCGTCGGGGGTTCGAATCCCCCCTAGGGCATGGATGTTTGTACCGTCTTTAGTATAAGGTAATTCATAAGTAGTTTGTAAGTTTAGGAACTGATGACACCACAGTTAACCCTGCGCGGGCGCGTGGCGGCATACAGTGCCGCCAATTTTGTTTTCTTTCAGTAATTACGTCAGCGTGCCGAGCACGCAACAATGGTGCTAAATATGCTTCGATTGTTTAGTCACGCGCCAAACTACATTACTGCGCCACCAATATACTCACCATAACTGCTGTGACTGACCTGTGGAATGGACGACTGCACCGAGACGGCACTGCATACCGCACGCGCCCGGTAATGTAAGTACATGTAGCCGTACCACTGTCGGATGTTTTGATGATTAGAAGGTTTGTTTTACAGCATTTGAAAGAAAGGTCTGAGCTCTCTACTCTACCAAGAGATATTCAAGAATTTCTGTCACCTCATTGATAAATTCCCGCCAATCACGATGAGACTGTAAGAAGGTGTGGGAGGTGCCATCTTGGTGGTGGTAAAAAGAATTATAAAACTACTGTCACTTGCAATAGCTGCAAAAGATTAGTTGCAAGCAACATTGCCACAATGTTGTCACATGTAATGATTACAGAGCTTCTCTGGAGGAAGAAAGTGTGTGATTCTTGATATGTATTTACTGACTGCCTTATTCTTTATTATTACTAGAAAGATTTTATACATATTACACTTTTTTGTAAAACTTGCTTTAACAATGGTAAATAATCGAATCATATCTGTGGTTATAATTTATTTAGAATTTGTTATTAAAGTTGCGCTTACGAAATATCCTGGAAACTTATGTCAGATATACTGTAACAATTTTAATTTTCCCATGCATCGCTGTTAAAAATAATGTTATACACAATAAATAATTAATTCCACCCAAAATTTTTTAAAAAAATAGCTTTTCTATATATTTAAATGTAGGCGGCACTGAGTGCCGCACGCGCCCCCTGACGTAACAATCTTAAGCGCGCCTGCCGCAGGGTTAAGTCCCATAAGCTTTACGAACATCTGAACATCTGAGCGGAAACAGAAAGGAAATTTCAGATACATTACTTTATAATTCATTGTATAATACGGAGAAAAAGCTTAAACAGAACAGCGGTGATACAATCCACATTACTTATTCACGACGTTAGAAGGGTCGCAAAACCAAGAAAAATGTCTAGGGCAGCAGAGAGCTGTAGCTGTGGACATCAAACGGCGCATCTCTGTGCAACAGGGAGTAAGTCACGCTTGGTGTTGGTACAGCACATTAAAGGTAATGGAGTGCTCAGTTTGTTGGGCTTCTCGCTTTCCGATTATTGACGTACGCCGACTCATACAGAAACATTGTTGCGCCGTAATGTGCGCATTGAAAGGAATCAGTATTGTTTCGTTAAACTATGTTTTACTCGGCAAGTTCTGCCAGTTTCAGTTGTCCGGTAGCTCTTTATGTGATACTGTACATTAACATTATGTCGAAAGGAATCTAGGAAGCTGGGAGTTTAACGTCCCGTCGACAGCGTGGTCATTAAAGACGGAGCTTACGCTCGGAATGCTTGGGTAAGGACGTGAAACGAACTCGGCCTTGCCCTTTCCAAATGAGTGATTTAGGGAAATCACGGAAAACCTAAATTTGGATGGCCGGAGGTAGATTTGAACCATCATCCTCCCGAATGCGAGTCCAGTGTGTTTCCACTGCGCCCTGTGTCGTTAACACTTGACGAAAAGATTAAGGTAAAGTAGAGGCGGGTGAGAGAGCTAAACCCTCTGTGCGTGAAATTCTGTTGCGTTTTAAGTGCGGTAAAACACAGATTTATGAGACTTAAAGAAACAAGGACAAGATATAGGACGAATGGATGAAAGGGAACAGGTAGATGAAACGAACGACGAAGAAGAACGGAAATTAAGAAAGTAACGAAATTGTGTGGAAGTGGTTCGTCAGTGTGCAGGCAAAAAAAGAAGAAATATATATATATATATACTTTTATCTGAACCTATGTTGTAGAGTGACGCTCTGAAAGTCGCTAAATAGCTTGGAAATACGGTGTTCAAGGCGTCCACGAGATAACAGGAAGTTTCAAAACTAGGCACAACATAATGTCGGGAAGGTAAATATGTGGAGGAAAGTGTAGTATCAGACAAAAGTGTCCAACTCAATTGGGTATTTTGACCCGAAATATGTGTTTAATGCCGGTGAAACGGAACTGTTTTATCACGCGTTGCCTTCTAAATCGCTAGAAATTCGAGGTGAAAAGGGCAGTGGCGAGAAAATGTCCCAGGAAAAACAGTGGTGTTGTGTGGAAACATGTTACGTGAAATGAAGAAGCCACTGGTGACTGAGAAGGTGGCGAAGCCGCATTGTATCAAAAACGTATGTGTCAGTAAGCTTCCAGTCACATGGAGAAGCAATAAGAATGTGTGGATGATTAGTCTTACGTAAGAATGGCTAGGATGTTTCAGTGCAGAAATCAAAAACGGATATCGCCAAGTTATCCTATTTCTGGACAATGCAACGTATCACCAGAATGTTGTCAGATGTTAAATTAGCTTGGCTCCCCGCCAGGTTCAACCAGCCTCACACAATCGATGGATCAAGGGGTGATTTACACATTCAAGTCTCAATATAGACGCAATCACTTCTTCTCTCTGTTGTAGAAGTAGAAACTGCGTTTGCTCGTGCACGGTCACTTTCTGTCCTGGTTGCAGTAAATTGGATTGGCTTTACAGTGAAGGAAATAAAGCCTGAAACTGTCACCAAGTGCTTCAATTAAGCGGGATTTGGTGGGCAAGAACAAGACGCTATTGTAACCACCGAAGCTCAAAAAAATGCAGCAGAAATTGGTGAAGTAATTAAATTGCGAAAGATTTCATGTAGCGCAGATTACTATATTTGAAGTGATGACTTATGTCAACTCTGTCCACTTTCAGTTCAGCAACAGATTTTTGTATTCATTCATTCTAGATCTTTCTCGATCAAATATGTGTCAACATCAAAGCTAACTTGAACTTCCACCGAAATAAATCACATTATTTCCAAACAATAAGTATAATACAATAATTAGTTTAGATTGCAAATAATTAAAAAAACATTAATATGTAAAAACGAAACATAAATCAGGCGGAAATACAAAACTTGACCACAACAGTATTGTATTTGTTTACGGAACATAAATATTACAATTTTATACTATTTGCATAATTTTTAGGTAAGATAATTATGTCAACTTAATAAGTGAATCATAAGTAACATTTACGAATATTAGCAATAAAATCCGTCATCAAATAATAATGATTGCGCAATATCACAACTTACTATAATGAATTAACTAAATTAATTTATCAGAAGATCCAAATAATGAAACTGATTTAATCAACATGGGCAGACAGCGGTGTTATAAAATGTTTATGTGGTATGTAAAAGTATTCTAAAAAAAAAATAAACAATGAATAAGCTTCGATTAAAATTGGTATCCCCAACTTCATAATAGTATTTGTGGGTACTAAAACCATTATAGTCTGAAGAAGCTATTGCATGCATAAACCATGTCATGCTATTTGCAGCAAACATAAATTCTCCCAAGTTGTTGGAACTATAGTATAGCGCAAAAAAACTGTGAGGAAAAAGCACTTGTAAACAGGAAATTAAAACAAGTTTCTTTCCTTGATATGTGGCGGAAAAAGTGAAATGGAAAGCAAATAAATATGACAATAATATTGCACCATGCATGCACATACAAGGATCAATGAATTTGAAGTTAGAGTAAACATGTAGAAACGTTGTTATTTGTCCATCAACATAACAGACCAATGTTCTGTTATACAAGATACAGCAAACAACATCTGCTGTGCTACAGTGAAGGTATGTAAATATGTGCATAATTAAATTCATACTGTACTTTTGTGCATGATAGTTGCTGAACTTTACGTAGCCCATTGACTTTTTTGTAATACGGAAACTTGTTCAATTGAGAAAATTATTGCTTCTTCCTCTGCGATTTTTTCCCCACACACTTCCCTCCAATGCTAAATTTACGATTCCTCCATGTCTAAGAATGTGTCCTCCCAAACGATCCCTTCTTTTAGTCAGGGTATGCCAAAAATTCCTTTTCTCCCTAATTCTGTTCAGTACCTCCTCATTAGTTACGCGATCCACCCACCTAATCTACAGCATTCTTCTGTAGCACCACATTTCAAAAGCCTCTATCCTCTTCCTGTCCGCACTGTTTATCGTCCACGTTTCACTCCCATACAAGGCAACATTCCACACAAATGAGTTCAGAAAGGACTTCCTTAGGCTTCAATCAATATTCGATGTTAACAAATTTCACTTTTTCAAGAACACTTTTTTACGCATTGCCATTCTGCTTTTTATATCCTCTGTACTGCGACCATCATTTGTTATTTTACTGCCCAAGTATCAAAACTCATCTACCTCCTTTATTGTTTCGTTACCTAATCTAATTCCTTCAGCATCACCTATTTTCTTAGACTGCACTCCATTACCCTATTTTGCTCTTGTTAATCTTCATCTTATATGCATCTTTCATCACACTGTCCATTCCGTTCAACTGCTCCTCCAGCTCCTTTACTGTCTCTGACAGAATTACTATGTCGTCGACAAAACGCAACGTTTTTAATTATTCACCCTGAACTTTAATTTAGCTTGCTTTCCTTTACAGCTTGCTCAATGTACAAATTGAATAACATTGGAGAAAGGCTACAACCCTGTCTTACTCACTTCCCAACCACTGCATCCCTTTCATGCCCTTCAACTCTGACAACCGCTGTCTGGTTTTTGTACAAGTTGTAAATAACCTTACGCTCCCTATATTTTACTCCTTCTTGCTTCAGAACTTTAAAGAGTTTATTCCAATCAACACTGTCAAAAGCCTTCTCCAAATCTACAAAAGCTAGATATGTAGGTTTGTCTTTTCTTAATCTATCTTCTAGGATAAGCCGTAAAGTGAGTATTGTCTCCCGTGTTCCTACATTTCTCCTGAACCCAAACTGATTTTCCCAGAGGTCGGCTGCTACCAGCTTTTGCATCCTTCTGTAAATAATTCGTGTTAATATTTTGCAACCATGACTTATTAAACTGATGGTTCTGTAGTTTTCACACGTGTCCGCGCCTGCTTTATTTGGAATGGGGACTATAACATTTTTCTTAAAGTCTGAGGGTACTTCGCCTGTCTCATACATCTTACACACCAAGTGAAACAGTTTTGTCATGGCTGGTTCTCCCATAGACTTCAGTAGCTCTGAGGGAATGTCATCTGCTCCAGGGGCCTTGTTTCGACTTAAGTCCTTCAGTGCTCTGTCAAATTCATCTCTGAGTATATGCTATTTCATCCTCATCTACTTCTTCTCCCCTTCCTAAAATATTCCCTCTAAGTTCATTTCCTTCGTAGAGCCTCTATATATACTCTTTCCACATTTCAGCTTTCCCTTCTTTGCTGAGAACTGGCTTTCCATCTGCGTTCTTGATATTCATAGAGCTGTTTTTCGTATCTCTTTTATTTTCCTGTAGGCAGTATCTATTTTTCCCCTATTTATACATTTACCTACACATATGCGTTCGTAATTCTCGTAGGAATTGCTTGACAAATCACTCGTGTGTGTGCGAAGTGGAGGCAAGCGACGGATTACAGCGATATCACATGCGACGGATTGCGTCGATTCGTCGCTAGTGTGTGGGGGCCTTTAGAAGAAGTAATATATTTTTATTTATTTACTCACTAGATATCTTTCGGAAAAATTGCCGTCGTCTGGTGTTTTTCGTATTCAGAGGCTGCTTTAACTGACGTCCTCGATATTTATAATGTCTTCTTTTAATCTTATACTTCCAGCTGCCGGCCGCGGTGGCCGAGGGGACTGAGGCGCTCCAGTCGCGGTCTGCACGGCCACTACGGTCGGGGGTTCGAATCCCCCCTCGCGCATGGATATTTGTGCCGCCCTTAGTCTTAGCTAGTTCATAAGTAGTTTGTAAGCTTAGGGACTGATGACCACATAGATTAGTCCCATAAGTTCTACGAACATTTGAAAATTTTTGATACTTCCAGCTGCAAATTACGAAAGAACTACCTACACTGCACCTCTCGTCCTGTTTTGTATTACTGCTGTGCATAGTGCGATCCTCGTCAGGTTGTCTCGCGCGGGAATAGCCGTGTGGTTTGCAGCGCCACGATACGGATCGCGCGGCCTCTTGCGTCTGAGGTTCGAGTCCTCCCTCGGAAATAGGCGTGCGCGATGTCCTGAGTGTAAGCTGTTTTAACTTACTTTAGGTAGTTTATAAGTCTAGGGACTTAAAACCACAGTAGTTTCGTCCCATAGAATTACTAACATTTGAATATTTTCAGCAGGTTGGACTGAAGGAGTATATAGAAAAAGTGCAGAGAAGAACAGCTCCTTTTGTATTATAGCGTTACAGGGAAGAGAATGTCACAGAAATGGTGCACGATGCCGTGCAGAATAGCCGCGTGGTCTAAGGCATCATGCTACGAACAGGGCGGCCGCTCCCGCCGGAGGTTCTATCCTTCCTCAGGCATGTATCTGTGTGTGTGTGTGTGTGTGTGTGTGTGTGTGTGTGTGTGTGTTGTACTTAGAGTAAATTAGTTAAAGTAGTTTGGAACTCATGAACTTAGTAGTTTGGACCAATAGGTTTACAAACGTTCAAACATTTTGAAGCACGAGTTGGGGTGGAACTCATTGAAAGAAAATACGGAAAATGTATTCGCAATTGCGAATATGAATCAGCATCAGCTGCAAGATCTACGATTTGTGCCGGACTTTATCGCCTTACCATTGCGCTACCCGCAATGGAAGTTTTGGTCGGTTGCGAATACATTTTTTGCAATTAATTTGACACAGAGGTACCCGTGGAGGGGTGTGTGTGGAAAATTACTACTTTTGGCCAGCCTGAGGGGGGCTTTATAAGCAATTTACAAATAATTTACAACAATTTACAAAACGCGAAATAAAAGTTATTTAATTTCCATATTAAATGGCAAAACACGACCTAATATTTGGTGTGTGTGTGTGTGTGTGTGTGTGTGTGTGTGTGTGTGTGTGTGTGTGTGTGGGTGGGTGGGTGTGGTTGGGTGTGGAGGGGGGGTTACTCATTGTCCGAGGGGGAGGGAGATAATAAATGTTCCTGTAACGTATCCACTGATGATGAGCCTGCAGTCGCTTAAAATCTGATTAGGGAATAAAAACATCCATAAAAGCAGCTGGTTGCGTTTTTTAACCAAAATAAACCGACAATTTACGCTACAGCTGCAGTTCGCATCCAACATGAATATATAGTAGAGCTATGTTGTTGCTCGTACTACTGTTTGCCCTGTGTAAATTATCATAATAATTTGATCTAGCCGCGGTGGAGTAGCCGAGCGGTCTAAGGCGCCTCGCTGCGGAGCGCGTGGTTGCTCTCCGTCGGAGGCTTGAGTCCTCCCTGGGGCATGGCTGTGTGTGTTTGTCCTTAGGTTAGTTTGCCTAGGTTTAAGTAGTTTGTAAGCCACGGACAGATGACCACGCATTTTTTTTTTATTTTATTTTTTTATTTTTTATTTTTTATTTATTTATTTATTTTTATTTTTATTTTTTTTTTATTTTTATTTGATCTATACGCTACTACTGAAATTAACTACACGACTTTATTTACCTCTCTAGGGCAACGCCAGTGATCTGTATACAAACTGGATGTATAACTTTGGTACCTGAACATAGAATTACAGCGTGCTTGCACATTTATATGTTTTGTACACCATTTTGTGTTGTCATCCATGTTTAAATTTGACAAACGACTTTCGATCAGTAATTACGTGACAAGGAATTTCTTACTTACCTCCTGATTTGATTTGTTAGTCACAATGCGATGTAATAGATTGTTATGAGAGCGAAATCGCAACGTATTTTCTTTTGGTTTACTTCATAGCTGCCATATATGAATTTGGCAAGAAACTGAATATGAACATCTATGGCTCGCATGCTCGGACAACTCAAGTTCAACATCCAGGTAGCATAGAGATCAATGGGCAACGCTAATCAGAGAAGTTACATTAACCAAGGAACATACAAAACTTGCGATCCAAAGAATAACAAAAACATAGAAAATTATAGAAAACACAGCGCTTCTGGTGACTGACACGGAAACTATTTACGCGGCGCGAGGTTGAAACACTCGCACATCGCGACACAGCGTGAATAAACTGGACGTACAAACAAATGAAAACTCATAAACACAGCGCACTCGTGAAACTCTCGCACACGCCGCATTATAGCATCACTTAAAAAAACACAGCGTCACTACAGACATTTTGAAAAGACTGGAATATACGAAAGATGTTCAAATGAAAAGGTATGTAACGACACTGTGAGTATAAATGAAGTCTTTATTCAAAAGTAATCACCAGAGGCCTGAGCACAATTATCCAACTGTGTAACGAACTGAAGGATTCCCTGTTCCCAGAATTTCCGTGGCTGTGATAAGAGCCATTCCTCGACCGTGTACTTCAGTTCGTCGTCCGAGTTGAAGCGTTTTCCTATGACATGGTTTTGAACTCGGCCAGTACACTTTGTGTGACCCTGGAGACGTGTAGACGCGGGTTATCATGGAGCAGAATCACTCCGTGAGCAGCCCAAGCCTTTTGCTCTTGATATCCTTCTATACCCTACGAAGTGTCTCACAGTACACGTCACTGTTAACGGTTTTTCCGTGCTCGAGGAATTGGATGAGTATCGGACGTCGGACGTCGAAAAAGACGGTGAGCATCACCCTGACTGCTGAGGACACAGGCTTGGATTTTCTAGGGGGAGGGGACGACGCATGCTTGGCGTCACTAGATATCGCACTGCGTTATTCCAAAGCGGCATATTCAAGTTTCAACAGGTTTGGTTGATAAGACGGATCGTACCTTTTCTCGTATACAGGGTGTTACAAAATGTACGGCCAAACTTTCAGGAAACATTCCTCACACACAAAGAAAGAAAATATGTTATGTGGACATGTGTAGGGAAACGCTTAATTTCCATGTTAGAGCTCATTTTAAAACTTCTCTTCAAATCACATTAATCATGGAATGGAAACACACAGCAACAGAACGTACCAGCGTGACTTCAAACACTTTGTTACAGGAAATGTTCAAAATGTCCTCCGTTAGCAAGGATACATGCATCCACCCTCCGTCAAATGGAACCCCTGATGCGCTGATGCAGCCCTGGAGAATGGCATATTGTATCACAGCCGTCCACAATACGAGCACGAAGAGTCTCTACGTTTGTTACCGGGGTTGCGTAGACAAGAGCTGTCAAATGCCCCCATAAATGAAAGTCAAGAGGTTTGCGGTCAGGAGAGCGTGGAGGCCATGGAATTGGTCCGCCTCTACCAATCCATCGGTCACCGAATCTGTTGTTGAGAAGCGTACAAACACGACGACTGAAATGTGCAGGAGCTCCGTCCTGCATGAACCACATGTTGTGTCGTACTTGTAAATGCACATGTTCTAGCAGCACTGGTAGAGTATCCCGCATGAAATCATGGTAACGTGCTCCAGGTGGAAGAACATGAACACAAGCACTGAGCCAACATTACCTTCCTTCAATTGGGCCAACTGGCGGTGAATCTAGGAAGTACAGTACATACTAACGAAACAATTGGGTATTTTGACAACTGTCTGCACGAATTATTTCACTTTACATTTAGAGATAAATACTAAAATGAGCTATAACCTGGAAATTAAGCCTTTCTGGACACATGTCCACATAACATATTTTCTTTCTTTGTGTGTGAGGAATGTTTCCTGTAAGTTTGGCCGTACTTTTTTAATTCAATTTCCTGAGACATCTATTGTTTCATTATATCAACGCCTCTTCTTCTATTAAATAACTGGAATATACATTTTAATACGGTAATTTAAATAATGGACAACGTAAGAACCTTATGTTGGAATTGAAAAATACCCAGAGGAATCTCAGTGATGAAAGCGCCTAAATAGTTAGTAAATATCCAGTGCATTAAAAACCTAACATCGCTGCAAATTATTAATTTAAACATGCGACCTAATATATGACATTGGCTACTGGTGAGCTTTAAATGAAAGAGAAAAGTTAAAAACGTATGCCAGGTTGGTATTCGAGCCTGGGTTTTCAGCTTACTAGACAGTCTCACTGACCACTACGCTGTCTGGACACGGTGTTCACCATCGCTGCTCGGACTACCCTTAATCGCTTCCCATCAGACGTAAATTGTAGACAATGACCACTGATTCTTATCTTCATTGCGTATACATAACAGAATCGGAATGGATGAGTTAAAAATTTAGGTCTTATTAAGTTTGATTCCAAATTGTATTCGTGTGTTAAGCGACTGTTACAATATGTGGATGGTGACCAGCAATCAGTAGCAAATATTTATTTTTTTGTCGCAAATACAATATTTGCAACGTGCAGGCCTAGATTGAGAAAAGCTGTATGTTTTAAACTACGATTTATGCATTGATTATGGTCACACACTGACCTAAATCTAGATTTACGACAATAAATAAATATTTGCGACTGATTGCTGGTCATCATACATATAACAGTCGCTTAACATGTGAAATCAAAATGCAATCAAAATTAATCTGACCTAAATTTTAACCCATTAATTCCGATCCTGGTATGCATCCGCATTGGAGAAAGGGATCATTGGTCATCTACACCTTATTTTTAGACTCAACATGACCCTTTTCAAATGGCGTTAGTTTCGAAATTGACGTCTTATCCGAAGACGGAGGAAGATTACAGAATTACGAACGGACGGTATTTAGAGAATGTGCATTTGTAATCACAAGTACGAAACTTCACACAGCATTGTTATAGCAAAAATAAGAATTCTGTTTCTGAATTACGATGAAAGAATGTGAACACTGTCTGAAACCAAGTAAATCTCTATTTGTCTCTAATTACTAGCCTTTAGAAACTGCATGACATTTGAAAGCAATGAGCTCTTTCGTGTGATGTACTGTTACTAACTACAGGATCCGAAATAACACAAAACACCACTGAATGCTTCAATTTACCGGTTCTTTTATACTACGTACATGTCAAACTTCTTTTAATCTATAGTGTATATGAGTGACACTTCCATCAGTAGCTCTTACCTCTTGCTGGGGAGTTGTAGATCGTTTCTGAAGCTGAGAGTTCCACTTCGAGCAAACCTTTCAAGGTTCTCCTGGAAAAAACATAATGTTCCGTTAAGTGCAACCGAAAGACACAATCCAATACTACAATGCCTGAATTCAAAATTGAATCTCCTAGTAATTAAACAACGGAAAACGTATGTGTAGTAGTACTTCGAGAAATCGAGAGAATAATCGAAGTAAAGACTAGGCGACGGCACATGAACCTCCACGCGTCGTAGCATTAATGCACCATGCCCTCTGACCATCATCAAACAGCAACGCTAGTAAATACGGGGCACATTATTATTTGTCAACGTCAATAGTTTTCATTACAGGAACACTGGAATAAAACGTTCTGCACCAATTGAGCTGGAAGCTTCACACAACGTTGCTTTCGAATACAAGAAGGTTCAAGTTACTATTTTTAGTAACAACGTTTCCCCATCATAAAATTTATATAAATTCATATAATACATGTATTAAGAATTACGTATAGAAAAACATACTCGCATTCCAGAAGGACGTCGTGTCATAATTTCGTAGCATTCGGTCACGATCTTTCGGAGATTAGGAAAATCTACATTTACAAATGGAAATGATCGTTTGTTCAAAATCTGAAATCTCCGAAAATTCTTCACGTATTGCGTTAAAATGTTGATACATTATTTCGTAGACGTGGGAAAGCGGCCGTGCGCTCTAAGGCGCCTTGTTGCGGAGTGCTCATCTGTTCCCCGTCGGAAGTTAGAGTCCTCCCTCGGGCATGTATGCACGCGCACGCGCGCGCGCGCGCGCGCGCGCGCGCGCGCGCGCGCGTGTGTGTGTGTGTGTGTGTGTGTCGTTCTTAGCGTATGCCAGTATAAGTAGTTTGTACGACTAGGGACTGATGACCACTGGAATTTGGTCCCATAGCCTTACAAACATTAAACAATTAAACATATTTGGTAAAACATGGCAAGCAATAAAACCATTTTCAGATATATGGGAAAGTGTGAGAAAAGTAAATGGTATTGTTACAGGATAATTATTGTTCTGTATTTCACGTTATATGATCACAGAGTGTGACACGGAATCAAACAACTTAAAAGATAGTTTTTACCCACATTTTCCCCAGTGACATTTAATTGGTGCAAATGACAATCTTGATTATAACTGACGATAGAAATGACACAGTTGACACATCTCCATCAATACCGTTTGTCCGTTGCGATAAAATTTTGCACATTTGACCTTCAAAACAAGATTAATGGAACTGTCTTCGTAACAATTCGTACGATGCATGGAAGAGGGAACTTTACAACAAATTTCACAGTTTTATCCCAGTGAAGGTACAGCAGTTAACAATCCAAAGATTAATTTGAACACCCCATTTTTTTACTAGACATGGTCCTGTTTAGGTGGTAAGCTGTTGCTTTCCTCATAACCTTCGAACTGACTTACCCAGCCAGTTACAGCGGGACCCCTGCATTTTAACCCTTTCAGTCGCACATTATGAAATCAGCTTTGGAAAAATTAAAATTCAGTGTTTTCTGTATTGTTTGTTCAAATGTTTGTATAGCTTATGGGACTTAACTACGGGGTCATCAGTCCCTAAACTTACAAATTACTTATGAACTAGCTACAACTAAGGACGGCACAAATATCGATGCCCGAGGGGGGATTCGAACCCCCCGACTGTAGTGGCCGTGCAGACTGTGACTGAAGCGCCTCTGTCCCCTCGGCCACCGCGGCCGGCGTTTTCTGTATTAATACAGTGCAGTAAACATCAAAATATGTGTTTCAAAATTTTTGATCGAACTATTGACTTTTTATGTCATGTATTTCACGCACAACACAGACGTTTGTATCGAGGTATTTTATTACTTGGACGTTATTTTGTTGATAGTTAACATTGCCAGATCAATAATGCTAGCATAATCTTCGCCACAGCACCAAAGATAAGACAATTCACTGCTGGAACAAAATAACAGGAAACACACTCACGCTCACACTCCCAACCATGTACAGACGGCAACGCAACACAACCTCCAAGATGGACAGTTTAATGCCTCAGAAGTGGTTACACGCCGTACCAACGGCAAAATGTCGTACTTGGAGCATGTTGCACATCAACAAAAATCCAACTTTAAGGATTGTTGGGGAAAATGCGGTATAAATCAACTTTTAATACGTTGTTATCCAGGAACAACAGTGGTAATGATAGGGTTAACGTGGATTCCGAACCATGGTGCAATTTGACATTTTTCACATCAGCAACAATGCCAGAGGTGAAAGAATGAAAACTGGCACATAAGAGTCCTAGGACAGAGCGGGGTCGAATTCTGCCATTTTGCTATCAAATCACACCCGCTTCCGATCTTTGTTTTGAAGGTCAAGTGAAAAATTTGACCAAGTTTTATTCCGATCTGGGTTAAATTTTTCACACTTGATATTTAAATCAGTAAAAATTATCGACTACGTAAGATTTCGTACAGTGCATGGTGAAGGGTACCTTACTCCAGATTTCGGCACTGTCCGACAGATCACCAGAAAATTTGGCTGGTATACGTAATTATTCACATACAGGAATGGGAGGAAACTAACACGGACCGGAGGTAGGTAATGAGAGTAAATAAATGGTTATAAAGAAAGGCAGGGAGGATGTAGACGCAGAGAGGAGAGAGATAGGGAGATTGATAGAGTGCGATATAATAGATGTACCGAGAGTGGCATGAATGTGATGGACAGAGATAAGATGTTGGAGGAGCAGGAGAGAAACGAAAGGGGAGGGGGACAGAGAAAAAGAGAGGGGAAAAGAGGTATAGAGATGGAAAGAGAAGTTAGGGTATCGGGCGCAGGATCCATTCCTCCCGCGGTCAGAAAAATAGGACTGAATCCTCCCGAGCCTGCAAGGGCGTGGAAAAGGACGGGACTGAATCCTCCCATAACCTGTTTAAGCAGGTAGTTGGTGGCGGCCCGAGACCAGAGTGTGTGGCCAGACCTTTATGAATATTCCACGCAAGCAAAGCTATCTAGCATTCGTTCCAGTGTATGTTCCTACATTGTACAGTAAAGTAAGAGTGAGAACTTTAGAGTCAGAGTGAACGTACAGTAATATCACTTTGATTCTTACAATCTAAGGATTACGTTTTACTCGCAATTGATAAATCTATGCAGTATTTTCAGCAGTTGGTATACACGTTTATTTGATACAGCGTTGAATTTGTAAACAGAGGACAAGGCAGGCTAATTTTTTTCCTAAGGAAGAAGAAATTCTGCTTTCAACGGGAGAGCGGGACATGAGCCTCATTGAACTGGCTTGACTTAACGTGAATAGAAGCAAGTTATGAACATCTGTAGTTTCTAATAAAACTTGCCTTAATAGGAAATCGGAAAATAGGAAATACTCCTGAAAGACTTTCACAGATATTGTATGTATTATGAGCAATACTCTTAAATGAGGTGCTGAGGCATTGTAGGTAAGCGATCAGACTGCTATTTTTACGACTCGGGTTCGAATCCCACTAGAAGCTTGATTTCATTTATTAAATTTCTTGCACTTCTGCGTGGTTGTGGTCTTCATGAATGTCAACAACATCCAGCTCCTCAACAGAAATTGATTTAATAAAACTTTTGCAACCCTTAATTTTGCACGTCCATCGCGCTACACCACTTTACAACAATTTCTGAAATACGAAAGTGTCACCTTTCAGAAGTAACACTTTCCCTTCATTTCTACTGACTGAAACTTCAAGGGCGTCGGAGGACATCACTTTTAAGCGATCTGCCGTGGACTGAAGTGACAAGTACGGCCGGAAACAGCTTGCGGCGGGGGTGGGGGCTGGGGGCTGGCCCTGCCAGAGGTGCCATTGTGCTAGTTCGGGAGGATTCAGTCCTGTCCCCTGATCGCCTACCTGCCGTTGGGAGGATTCCGTCCTGCGCCCAGAGTATCTTTCCCATTCCCCAACATATTAGTAATTGCGAAGCATTGCCAGGTTCGCTAGTGCATATATATACAACTTTGGAAACGACACCACTATGATCACAGAATGACAAAATGTAAGGACGTGTAATCGACAATTGAGGGTGACCGGTGAGACTGTTATCATTGTTAAACTAAGCAATAACTTTGGCATACATGGCGTAAGCACACAGTCAATGATAAATAGTATTTAAATAGTTCTGGCTTAACAAGTGTAGCAATCAAGCTTTAAAAACTGCATGGAAAAAATAATTCAGTGCGTTCTTACAAAGGTATATAGTTACAAAGGTATAAGTTCCTACATTATATCACACACCACCACACTCAAGAATTTGCAAGTACTTCTACACAACATACACAGTCATCGCTATTCCAGCTATAAGTGGCGGACAAAATGATACGAACACTAGGCTGTATACTACTTCTTGTTCCAAGTTACCATCAATCATTACGTTGTGTTAATACCGAGACGCGACGCAGTGCACTATTGACGTACAAAGTCTCCTATTCACACTGGATATAAAGCATCTTCGTCAACACTATGAACAGAGTACATATTCCTCAGTATTCTCCACTAGAGATGCACTAAGATCTATTTCACAACAGAAGTTACCTTGCACTACATATTACACTTTTTATTCTGCCGCAGAGGATCATATAGGCAGTATGACAAGGCCTAACAGAAATCCTTAGATAACACAGGAGATATTGATCTTAATTGATGAGGGGAGAAAATATAAAAATTCATCAAGTGAAGCAGGCAAAAGGTAGTACAGACTTCGGAAAAATATAAATAACGCCTACAGGAAAATGAAAGATACATTTGGAGGCAAGAAAAGCAGCGGTATGAATATCAAGAACTCAACTGGAAAACCATTACTAAGCGAAGAAGGGAAAGCTGAAAGGTGGAAGACGGAAGGAATATATAGAGGGCCTGCACAAAGGAAATGAACTTGAAGGCAGTATTCTAGAAATGGAAGACGAAGTATAGGAAGATGAGATAGAAAATACGATACTGCGAGAAGAATTTGACAGAGCAATAAAAGATTTGAGTAGAAACAAGACCCCCGGAGTCGATGATGTTCCGACTGAACTGATATTATCGTTAGGAGAGCCAGTCATGAAGAAATTGTTCCACCTGGTATGCAAGCTGTATGAGAAGGGTAAATACCCTCAGATTCAAGAATAATATAGTGATTCTAATTCCTAAGAAAGCAAGTGCAGACAAATTTGAAAATTACAGAACAATGAGTTTAACAAGTCATGGTTGCCAAATACTAACACGAATTACTAACAGACGAATGAAAAAACTGTGAGCAGCATCCCCTCCTAACATTACACAAGCAGAAAGGCTGCTCTCCCCCACATATTTTCAAACAGTTAAACATTTGTTACAACGAAGAGTATATCGTTTACCCCCAAAATCGCGACATATTTGCTAAAACGTTAGAAGATATGTGGCAAGTAACAATACAAAATTCATTGTTGTTCCCGTATCTGTTAAAAAGAAGATTGAGTTTAAAATGCATGCAGTTGGTCTCGTACCCACTACCTTCGACTGTGCAACGCGATTCCAGTAACCACACGGCTATTCTTGCTAGGTGTAGAGTAGTGACTTCCTTATTATTCGTGATCGGATCTTCTGAAGGCTTTTAGAGTTGATGCGTCTTTAATTTATAGTAATAAGTAAGATATTTTACCAAATATGACGTACTTTTGATGAATCTTCAAGGCGCCAAAAACAAATATGAAGTGCGGACGTTAACTTAATGGAGGATTTGCGCATGCACAAGGCGAGGTGCGCAGTAGTTCCATTGTCTTGCTTCGGGACCATTCGTGCGTAATCGCCAGAGCTCAAGTAGCCAGGAGCTGGTGTCTCTACCAGCTCCAACGCCCATATTAAAAGCGACGTTTCCCCTCGTTCCTCCCTGCCGCGGGAGCGCCCATATGCTGCTTCCAGGGGGTTCAGAAGATAATTTGAACCTCAGCCGCGCATTCGCACTGCAACGCTGCGGCCACTCCGGCGTATATTAAGCGACCGCGCTACGACTCGTATATGTGCTGTCTCCGCGACGTAAAACGTTTCTCATGCGATAAAAATACTTTGAATGTGCATATCAAGTGATATGAAGTCCCACACTTTTAAGCCAGTGTCATGCAAGTCAGATCATTACAATGGGAAAAGAGATGTGCAGAGCACTAACATTTCTAAACATTTCTCTCACAGCTGGTATATGAACTTGGAAAGCATGTCACTGCAGGGAATGTTGCTTTTTTATGCTTTTCATTATGAGCTGAATATTTACTCACTTAACCTAGCAACTAAAACAGCCTCACACCTGAACAAATATTTTAACATGGTTGGCACTAGTGGCCTTGAAATAGATACTATGTTAAGATATGTTTATCATCCTTTGCTGGGTTTTACTTAGAGTACTTCTGAAATTCTTTAGATACCATGGCCACACCAAGAAAGGCTTCAGTTACAGAATTTCCTTATTGATTTGGAAGAGAGGTTTAAGGTTAGTAGCAGTCTGTCATTGTTACAGAATGGTCCATGTCAAATAATTCAATAATAGCCAGGCCTTTTGCATCTGGTTACCTTGTGTTCAACAATACCATGTCTCACTTCATCTTCTATAGGCTACCAGACGATAAATTATAATCTTGTATAGACCTATCTAACCGTGGTTCGGAACCCACGTTAAACTGTAGGTACCCCTATAGCTGGCTGGGTAAGTCAGTTCGAAGGTCGGAGGAAGGCAACGGCATACCACCTCCAAACAGGACCATGCCTAGTAAAGCACTGTGGTGTTCTAACCAATCTTCGGATTGTTGATTGCTTTACCTTTAGACCTATCTAAAACCAATATGTTTGCCTGCATACAGTTGTGTGTAGCACAGTGAGTAGCTTTCACATTCAAAGTGCTGGTTCTTAAATAGAATGCTTAGAATATTTTCTACTCATTTTTCCTTTAATTACTTAATTTATAAACCATCTGCACACACTACGCATTATGTGGGGACAATTTACAAACATACCACGACAATAAAAGTTTTGACTGTTATAAGAATATTGATTCGGCAAAACATGGTGCAAAGCTGCAACTATGGCTAAAAACAACGACTATTTGTTGTTGCTTGATCTAAAAAATATTAAAACTTGTCCAAAATGAATAGTTACAAGCAACTGAGAAAATTTACATGTACTGGGTTCATAAACAGAAGTTTTTCATTCACACCAGTAAGTGCACCGGTTATGGCCACGTGTAAAATAATCCAGCACCTATACAAATACAAATTTGTAGCATTTGTTCCTTTCACTGTAGTAAGGAAGTTGTACACAATACTACATATTTCCACTTTTTTATGCTCTCAAGATATTTAAACATTTTCTGATATCTGTGAATAACTTCAAGCATTATTTATTTATTTATTATTTTTATCCGTCACTGTCTCTCATTATTCAACTGTAAGGCAACCATTAAGGTCAGACTATAAAATGAGCATAGTAATAATAGGCAAGTAATTAAATTTTTTTGTGTTGCTTCTGTGGGACTTTTTATATGACTTGTGTAATACGTTCGTGCATATAAAAACTCAAAATTCTTCAGTAAAACATCACAAAAATCCATTAAGACACAATAGGAACTAAAGCTGTCCTCTGTGCAGTCGACCACAATTTTAGAGCACAATAAAGGCCACTGCATTTCAAAACTATTTTAATAAGAAATTGTGAATACTGTTGCAGGAATTAAGTAATTTGCTGCCAGTTAGAATCAACAGAAAACACAGGTATATTAACAGAAGATCTCAGTAAACTAATTTTATTTAACGTCTGCGACATTTAAATGTTGCCCAGCAAGTAAGAATTTCTCTGTGGAAACCTATTTCTTACAAGCTGCTTGCACGTACTTTGTTAAGCAGCGTATCCCTACTCCAGGAAAAATTAACATTTTGGGAATGCTAGTATTTACAATATTGTGTTTTCAGAAGTTCTTTTATTTCGTTAAGTTACATTTTGTACACGAAACTAGACGGCATTAAGTCATTTACGTAGTAGCCAAATGAATAAACACTTCCGTTTATCAGTAATCTGCTAATAAAATAATGCGTCCAGCGCACCCTATTCGTAACATTGCTACTGCTACTTGATTCACAACATCGATTAAAGCGCATGGACGACCGAAAAAATTGAAAAGTCGATAGATATCACCGACGGTCGAAAATGACTGCGTCATGTCAGGATGGTGCGTGATTTGGGTGTGACTAACATCTCCCTGCCTGAGCAGGTAAGGTGCGCTTCCTCTGCCCCTCAGACTGCAACACCTTTACGGGTTCTGGCCGACAAGGACCACACACGTCGGCCATCCGGTCCCATTCTTCCCCTTGCTAGCTCGTGCCACAGACAACCTCTGTGTTCGTCCCCAGCACAGGTGCGAGATTCTCATTTATTACAGAGCCAGAAATCTCAGAGAAAACAAATGAGGTACTTTCCCGAACTCGCCGCTACGGCCCACACACCGTGCCCTCAGGGCTTCACCCGTCGTGAAAATTATTCGCCAAGCTTCTAAGGTGTACGGTGTGAAAATAACCCGCTAGTTGTTCCCAGTAAATGAAAAGAAAAAATAATAGCAAAAATCCGTGGTCTTTCAACATCCCTCACAAAGTGATGAAAAAAAATTATACCTAACTGTTAGTACATTTTCTCTCTTCATGCGGTTAATTTTCAGCATCTCTCGTGATCTATTAATTTATTCCTTTTGAACTACTATTCTATTCTCAACATACTTTGAAGACAGTGTCTACATATGTCATTAAATGAGCCTATAAAATGTATCACTGCACGGTACATAGTTCAGGAGATATAACTCTCTGATGTACCATTAACTTCCTTTTCCTTATAATGACGTGCAGTAATATAAGCTGGTTGGATTGTTTGTGATAGGGGGACTAAACTACTGCGGTTATCAGTCCCCCGGTGGGGAGGGGAAGGAGTGAGGATGGGGAAGCAGGTGAGGGGAAAGGAAATGCAGTCCGGGAAGTAAAGAAGGAAGGACGACTGCATTAGCTCGGGGCCCCGTGCTCGCCACGCGCTTACACACGAAAGAACCGTGAGCCCCCTAGGGGCGTAATATAAGTACTTCGGCATCAAGCGAGACGTGTTAATATTACTTCTTTACTAATGATGCTATTCGCAATAGAGTTTCATGTGGTATATCTACTCAAATGAGAGAATAATACTCGCAAAATTATATCGTTCTCCAGCAATATCTGACGTCACACATAATGAACTGTATCAAAAATGTGCTTTCTTTTAATACGGAGATCAAGTTACCCATTTTTTTCTGACATGGGCGGAGCTTTGTAGTGGGAAGACCACGTGATCGACCTTCCGGGAATTTGTACAGGTTGCTTTACTATATACCAATAATCAGCATTCCTTCAAGTGATTCTGAAGTCGGTCACTAGATTGAAACACCGACCAGTAAACATGATGTGTTTTTGGTAGACTATGATCCACATGCAGCATCTTCTCCTAGCTGGTCAGTGTTGTTGTTTTTTTTATTATTTTCATTTATTTCTGCAAGCACAAGCTTGTTGCCAATTAGTTGAGTGCCATTTACGGGTTTATACGTAATGATCAAAGATCGCAGATTATAACAATTTCGCTGTGATTAGGTACGACTAGGTTTCAGTTTTGTGAAATCATAGTTCAAAAATAAATGCACATTTTGCTTAGGATTATCGACAGATGCTGTTTACTACAGTATTTTTTACACATTAACAACACCCTAACTAAGTGTGATTAATTCTGAAGAAAAAAAGCCAAACGCGTCAGCAAGCGAACATCACTGTTTAAAGATTCCAAACGAAACGCGCAGCATGTCCCTGCACGAGTGACGTTGAATTCGCTCTCGTAATTACGTTTGCCATTCCATACAGATGCACAGTCTAGCTCCTAATGTTGATTAAATGACAGCTGTGCTTAATTTCATTAACGTGGTTTCCCTCCATTTGTTCGGCACAAAGAACAACATGTGACTGTAACATGTGCGAAAATCCCTTTCATTACGGTTGGATAATGCAACTACCGTGGAGTTACGTAACTCGGATTTCCATTGTGAGTGTGTGTGTGTGTGAGAGAGAGAGAGAGAGAGAGAGAGAGAGAGAGAGAGAGAGAGAGAGCGAGGGGGGGGGTGGTAGTGAGGGGCAGATATCCTGATCAAAGAGCTGTGTTGCGGAGAAAAATGTGTTATAAAAATGTTATACATTCATTTGATCTGGGGTTACCACCGAAAACACAGAGAAAATTAAGAATTGCGGCGTCTGTTTTTCGGACATGTGCTTGTGTAGTCCATGCAGGTGGGTGAAGCCCGTGTGTCTGCGTGGTGAAAGAGTCAGAAAAAATTAGCCTAGTAGGCAGGAGACCCGGGATCGAATTCCAGCGCTCGCACAGATTTTCATATGACCATGTTCTGTATTTAGCAGCTGAGGCAAAATACCCCAACTAAATCGCGGGCCGCGGTGGCCGCGGGGACTGAGGCGCTCCAGTCACGGTCTGCACGGCCACTACGGTCGGAGGTTCGAATCCCCCCTTGGGCATGGATATTTGTGCCGTCCTTATTATTATAAGGTAGTTCGTAAGTAGTTTGTAAGTTTAGGGACTAATGACCCCGTAGTTAAGTCCCATAAGCTGAACAAACATTTGAACTAAATCTACGTACGGAAAAAGTTGTTCCAGCTGATTATTATTAACCTTGGTAAAGCTTCTGAAATTAGTAGATATTTCTTTTATAGTATCTGTTGCTTCCAACTTGTTGTGTGTGCGTGTGTGTGTTTTTTACTTTCCGCAAAGTATCTTTATCAAAGTTTCAGTGATACCTGGTATGTATAACCCACGTCAGACAAAGTCTCCAGGGTCATAGAACGAGCGAGTACATCAAATTGTAAGAAAAGAGTAGTAATAGATAAAATGAAACGTATAGCAATCCTATGCCCACAACAAGCCTAACCACAAGTAAAAAGTATCAAAATTGTTTGAATTTTTCCAGGAATTCCTCGTCAGAGCAAAAGGACTGAGCCGTGAGTAAATTCTTCAGTTTAGCTCTCAAAGTGCATGCATTACTACTAAGTTTTTTGAATTTTTGTGTGGAGATTATTAAAAGTGGATGCGCCTTTCTGCACAAGGCTGAAGGGCGTGTGGTAAAAATAAAGATTCGATTTCTTTGTAGTATTACGTGAGTGAATGCTGTTAGTCCTTGGGAACAACCAAATATCATTAACACAAACGACATTGAGAAAAATATGTATTGATGCTTCTGAAAAGTGCTGCTACATACGAATATTGAAGATTAGTTGGATTGATCGTGTAATTAATGAGGAGGTACTGCATAGAATTAACGGGAAAAGAAATTGCAGGCATACCTTGACTAGAATAAGAGATCGATTAGCAGACTTCAAAAAAGCGTTATTTATCGGTGGAGGAAAGTGTGTGGGATAAAAATCGCAGTGAGACCAAGAGACGAATACAATTAGCAGGTTCAAATTGA
This sequence comes from Locusta migratoria, assembly GCA_026315105.1. Classification (NCBI taxonomy): domain Eukaryota; kingdom Metazoa; phylum Arthropoda; class Insecta; order Orthoptera; family Acrididae; genus Locusta; species Locusta migratoria. The sequence goes on along the minus strand of CM048744.1, from coordinate 269,879,259 downwards.
TACAGTTCTTATAAGGAGATGAAGAGGCTTGCTGAGACTAGAGTAGGGTGGAGATCTGCATCAAACCAGTCTTCGGGCATAAGACCACAACAAGATTATTTGTTGAGAATTCACAGGCTACTAAACAGAGGCCGACAAGAGGTTCACTAGCTTATACGCCATACTGTTCGAACCGGCCGTTTCTACGCAACTGATGTCCTTTTTAAATCAGAGGCGTCATCCCAAACAATAACACCATATGTCATAAGTCAATGAAAATAAGAAAAGTAGACTACTTTTAGTGTTGAACTATCACTTATTTGAGATATTGTTCTAACGGTACATAAGGCAGCATTCGTTTTAGAACAAATCGTGAACATCAGCAATGTACATCTACATAAATACTCTGCAAATCACTTTTAAGGGCCTGGCAGGGGGTTCATTAACCACTTTCATAACCTTTCTCTACCGTTCCATTCTCTAATAGCGCGCGGAAAGAAAGAACACCCAAATCGTTCCTGTTTCGATCTGATGTCTCTTATTTTAATGGGATGGTCATGTCTCCCTATGTAGGTGAGTGCTAGAAAAATATATTCATATTCATAAGTAAAAGTCGCTGATTGAAATTTCGCAAATAGAACTCGTCGCAAAGAATAACGTCGTTCTTTTAATGATTTCCACCTCAAATCGTGCAACATTTCCGTGACGCTTTCCCCTCTGTAACGTGATTGAGATACTGTTCTAACGGTACATAAGGCAGCATTCGTTTTAGAACAAATCGTGAACATCAGCAATGTACATCTACATAAATACTCTGCAAATCACTTTTAAGGGCCTGGCAGGGGGTTCATTAACCACTTTCATAACCTTTCTCTACCGTTCCATTCTCTAATAGCGCGCGGAAAGAAAGAACACCCAAATCGTTCCTGTTTCGATCTGATGTCTCTTATTTTAATGGGATGGTCATGTCTCCCTATGTAGGTGAGTGCTAGAAAAATATATTCATATTCATAAGTAAAAGTCGCTGATTGAAATTTCGCAAATAGAACTCGTCGCAAAGAATAACGTCGTTCTTTTAATGATTTCCACCTCAAATCGTGCAACATTTCCGTGACGCTTTCCCCTCTGTAACGTGATTGAGATACTGTTCTAACGGTACATAAGGCAGCATTCGTTTTAGAACAAATCGTGAACATCAGCAATGTACATCTACATAAATACTCTGCAAATCACTTTTAAGGGCCTGGCAGGGGGTTCATTAACCACTTTCATAACCTTTCTCTACCGTTCCATTCTCTAATAGCGCGCGGAAAGAAAGAACACCCAAATCGTTCCTGTTTCGATCTGATGTCTCTTATTTTAATGGGATGGTCATGTCTCCCTATGTAGGTGAGTGCTAGAAAAATATATTCATATTCATAAGTAAAAGTCGCTGATTGAAATTTCGCAAATAGAACTCGTCGCAAAGAATAACGTCGTTCTTTTAATGATTTCCACCTCAAATCGTGCAACATTTCCGTGACGCTTTCCCCTCTGTAACGTGATTGAGATACTGTTCTAACGGTACATAAGGCAGCATTCGTTTTAGAACAAATCGTGAACATCAGCAATGTACATCTACATAAATACTCTGCAAATCACTTTTAAGGGCCTGGCAGGGGGTTCATTAACCACTTTCATAACCTTTCTCTACCGTTCCATTCTCTAATAGCGCGCGGAAAGAAAGAACACCCAAATCGTTCCTGTTTCGATCTGATGTCTCTTATTTTAATGGGATGGTCATGTCTCCCTATGTAGGTGAGTGCTAGAAAAATATATTCATATTCATAAGTAAAAGTCGCTGATTGAAATTTCGCAAATAGAACTCGTCGCAAAGAATAACGTCGTTCTTTTAATGATTTCCACCTCAAATCGTGCAACATTTCCGTGACGCTTTCCCCTCTGTAACGTGATTGAGATACTGTTCTAACGGTACATAAGGCAGCATTCGTTTTAGAACAAATCGTGAACATCAGCAATGTACATCTACATAAATACTCTGCAAATCACTTTTAAGGGCCTGGCAGGGGGTTCATTAACCACTTTCATAACCTTTCTCTACGGTTCCATTCTCTAATAGCGCGCGGAAAGAAAGAACACCCAAATCGTTCCTGTTTCGATCTGATGTCTCTTATTTTAATGGGATGGTCATGTCTCCCTATGTAGGTGAGTGCTAGAAAAATATATTCATATTCATAAGTAAAAGTCGCTGATTGAAATTTCGCAAATAGAACTCGTCGCAAAGAATAACGTCGTTCTTTTAATGATTTCCACCTCAAATCGTGCAACATTTCCGTGACGCTACCCCCCTGTAACGTGATTAAACGAAACAAGCTGCCGTTCTCTGAACCTTCTCAATATCTTTTGTCAGTCCCACCTGGTGAGGATCCCACAAGGGAGAACAGTACTCCAGGAGATGACGCACAAGTGTGGTGTAGGCAGTCTCTTTGGTGGAGCTGTTGCATCTTCGAAGCGCTCTGCCCATGAAACTTAACCTTTGGTTCGCCTTCCCCGCAATATTTTCTATGTGTTCTCTCCAGTTCGTAATTGTAACTTCTAGGTATTTGGTAGAATTTTCGACCTTAAGGTTTGATTTATCGTGTAATTGAAGTTCAGTGGATTTCTTTTAGTGGTCATGTGTATTGCTTCACACTTTTCATTATTTAGTGTAATTGTCAATTTTCGCACCATGTAGAAATTTTGTCTAAATCACTTTGCAGTTGCTTTTGATCCTCTATTGACTTCACTAACCGATAAACGACAGCATCATCCGCGAACAGTCTAAGGGAGCTATTCAGATTGTCTCCTAAATCGCTTCCCTGAGGAACGCCAGATATCACTTCTGTTTTACTCAATGACTTAACCGTCAATTACTACGGACTGTGTCCTTTGTGATAGGAAATCGTGAATCCAATCGCACAATTGGGGTGATATTCCATAAGCACGCAATTTCATTACAAGCCGCTTGTGACGTAGAGTGTGAAAAGTCTTTCGGAAATCCATAAATATGGACTCGATTTGAGATCCCTTGTCGATGGAACTTATCACTTCATGTGAATAAAGGGCAAGCTGTGTTTCGCAAGAGCGATACTTTCTGAATAAGTGTTGACTATTGGTTAATAGGTCGTTCTCTTCGAGGTAGTTCATAATGTTCTAAGAAAGTATATGTTCCAAAATCCTATTGCAAATCGACGTCAATGAGATGGGCCTGTAATTTTGGGGATCTATTGCCTTTCTTGATTATTGAAGTGACCTGGGCAACTTTCCAGTCTTTGGGTACGGATCTTTCGCTGAGTGATCGGTTGTATAGCTAAGTATGGAGCTAATGCATCAGCACTCTGAGACGAATCTCATTGGTATACAGTCTGGCCCGGAAGATTTGTTTTTGTTTAGTGACTTCTAAATTTCGCATGCTGGCAGCTGTTCTGGGTTAGAATTCTGGAGTGTTCACTTCGTCTTCTTTGGTGAAAGAATTTCGGAAAGCTGTGTTTAGTGATTATGTTTTAGCAGTACTGTCATGGGTAGTATTACCATTGCTATCGCGTAGTGAAAGTATTGTTTGTGGTTTGCCGCTAGTGTACTTCACATATGACCAGATTGCGACACTGGATTTCGTTGTGGAAGCTATTATAAGCTTCTCGCATTGAAGTCCGCGCTAGATTGCGAGTTACTGTAAAAGATTGCCAGTCTTGGGGATTCTGTGTCTTTTTTTAATTTTGCATGTGTTTTTCTTTGCTTCTGCAACAGTGATCTAACCTGCTTTGTGTAACACGGGGGTCAGCCCCCTCTTTTATTAATTTGGTATAAATCTCTCGATTACTACTGATATTATGTTTTGAAAGTAAGCCACAACTGATCTACACTCGCATTTTTAGTTGTGAACGACTGGAGACTATCACTCAGGAAAGTGAAGAGAATTTTTATCTGCTCTTTTGGATAGATATATTTTTCTGTTTTGGTGCATTTGGGAATTTCGATATTCAGTCTCTCCACTACAACTCTATGTTCGCCAATCCCTATATCTGTTTTGATGCTCTATTACCTCAGGATTTTTTGTTGCCAGAAGAATTTACGACAGTTTACTATCTGAACGCATAGAAATTTAAACTGTTCAAATATATGGTAATTCTGTGTAATCAAAATGTCAAGTGCACAATATTATTATCATATGCTTTACGAGATCTTATTTGGCATGAAATGTGTAATCCATTCAGGTGATTTACTTAGTAGAGCACACGTCTGACTTCTATAACCGAATACTGTTCATGTATTGAGATGATGAAATAAGTTTTAATAAAGTTTGAAATGTCTATTTCTTTTTACAGAAATTCTTGTCTGTGCATTCCATATTATATGATTAAAGCAGCACAGCAATTCAAATGTTTGTAAATCTTATGGGACTTAACTACGGGGTCATCAGTCCCTAAACTTACAAACTACTTATGAACTAGCTAAGACTACGGACGGCACAAATATCCATGCCCGAGGGGGGGGGGGATTCGAACCCCCGACCGTAGTGGCCGTGCAGACTGTGACTGAAGCGCCTCAGTCCCCTCGGCCACCGCGGCCGGCAGCACAGCAATCCATTACCATCTATTTCACCAATCCAGCTTGCTCTGTTGCGGCAATGTATGGAATAAAATATGACTGCAAATGGTTTGAATATAGCAGACAGTTGGAGGCCATTTTCTAGATGGCGTGGCTCCAGTTACTGGAAAAACATTTTTTCATGATTTATAGATATGATATTTTCAGTTTAGAAACAATTTACGTTATTTGAATATGAGATTCATTTTTGTGACTATGGCATAATCACTATATATGTGGTACATAATAAAATTTGAACATTTGATTTGTAATCTGTGGCTCCTGAATGATGTGGATTGATTCTTGCTAGGAATGGACTGTGTCCTCTGGTCCAATTGAATCGTCATTGACTGGAAATGATAATGTTCAGCTAATTAAAAGCAATTTGCAGCCATTCATGGATTTCATGTCCGTAAACAATTTTCATGAACGACATTGTGCTTTCCCGCCAGAGGTTCGAGTCCTCCCTCGGGCATTGTGAATTTAGCGTTGGAAGGAAGTGTGTGGGGTAAAAACCGAAGAGGAAGACGAAGAGAGGGATACAGTAAGCAGATTCAGACAGATGTAGGTTGCCGTTCTTATGTGGAGATGAAGAGGCTTGCTCAGGATAGGGTATTCTGGAGAGCTGCATCAAACCAGTCTCCGGACTGAAGACCACAACAACAAGTAACGTCTAAGGAGCAATGACCTTAGAAGTTCGGGCCAATAGTTTTGCAAACATTTGAATACGACCTTGCGCAGTGTCACTGCTGCAAAATTGTTTGCGATTGGTTTGAAGAACATTCTGGACAATCCCAACATATCATTCACCGCCCTGATCACCCTACATCAAACATTTGAATACGACCTTGTGCAGTGTCACTGGTGCACAATTGTTTGCGATTGGTTTGAAGAACATTCTGGACAATCCCAGTATATCATTCACCGCCCTGATCGCCCTACATCAAGGGGAGTCGCAAAGTCTTGCTCGGGAGGTCGTCGTGACAGGAGAAAGTACTTCCACCATGAAATAACTAAAAGTTCAGTAATAAAAAAAAGTATGAGAAAGTGCAATTTATTTTACATTAAAATTACGGAGCTCCTTGTGTAACATTAATTATGGATTGAATAGATCGTAGATTGTTTTATAACACAGTGTATTAATGATGAATAAGCTGAAAGACCGCAAACTGTTTTCACGACCTAATCAATAGGTAGAACAACCTGATGGAATAAGTAATTCCGAAGAATTCGGAAATCAAGATCTACTTCCTTACAAACTGTCTACACAGTGTGACCTTTCCTAATGAGCATCATTCGCTCCTGAGTCTTGCCTGAAGTGCAAAACACTCTTTAAATAAACTATTTTTTGTCGTAAATCGTCTAAAAATAGGATAATGTGACCCATTCTGAAAAAAAAAATACTTCGTCCAACAATTTAAAAGAAAGTTGTAGAAAAATAAATAGTATTAAATTTGTTTCGTTGGAGATAATACACTTTTGTTACGGTTGGTGACGATGGAGGTGACGGGTGTCACCAGAATATTTTTACTTGGGAGGAGGTCGCATATTCGAGAAGGTTGGAAAACAATTCCCTACATGACTCGCATCAAACATTCATGGGATATATCGTAGTTACTCAGTTGCAGTACTCACTTCTTTTCCAAACGTTTTACTTCTGAAATTGGGGGGTGGGGGTTCTATAGGCACAGATGTCGTACGTTCGATTGCATTCAGTTGGTACAGGATGGGCTAAATTTGTTAATCATTTTATCACACTTTATATGAAATGCGTATTTTATTAAAAGATTTTATTATATATATCGTGCTAACAGAAGCCACGTGCTTCTACAAATACGAATTTATGTACCGGTAATCTGTTTTCGATGCTGTTGTACGGCATTTTCATGCTTCACCAACTCCAATCACCAATCATCATTTTCGTAAGTTGTTTGCAGTATAAATGTGAATTAAACACTAACTGCGGGAAAATGCAAGCGTTGTGCGAGAGGGGGTAGTCAACTATTGTTACCGTTATGTATTAAACATTTCATTGTTCCAGGAGCCAGCGGTATGCAGTGTTGCAGCATTTCACGTGAGTTAGTGCTGCCAAGTGTTAAGTATTTAACAAATTCAAGAACGTTCTATATTTTTAAATTTCTTTTTTTAACCTCAAAAATTAAGGGGGTTAATATAGACGGTGGTGTACTATAGGCCGAGTAAATATGGTAATCTAGAGGTCATTTCCAGCACAATCTCCTGCACCGCGACATTATGCAATTACCGACGATTATAGAGGAAGCGTGGCTTAAAATTCATCCAGGAGACTTCCAACAATTTGTTGAGTTCGTGACATGTCGATTTGCTCTACTTCACTGGGCAACAGAAGGTTTGACTCTACATTAGGATGCATCCCATGACTTTTGTGAACCCTTGTATGTCTCAGGATGACAAACAATTAATTTTTATTTGACATGCCTGTCGATTACAATCCGAAGATTGGTTTGAACACCACAGTGCTTTACTAGGCATGGTCCCGTTTGGAGGTGGTATGCCGTTGCCTTCCTCCGACCTTCGAACTGACTAATCCAGCCGGCCGCGGTGGCCGAGAGGACTGAGGCGTCCAGTCACGGTCTGCACGGCCACTACGGTCGGGGGTTCGAATCCCCCCTCGGGCATGGATATTTGTGCCGTCCTTAGTATAAGGTAGTAGATAAGTAGTTTGTAAGTTTAGGGACTGATGACCCCGTAGTTAAGTCCCATAAGCTTAACAAACATTTAAACATTGACTAATCCAGCCAGTTATAGGCGGACTTACAGTTCAAAGTGGATTACGAACCACTCAGCTGTTACTCAGCATTTTTCACGTTATCAGTATTCCCATAGGTGAAATAATTGACAAGTGAAACATAAAAGACGGAGGACTTACCGAAGAGTGAGCCCGAAACGTTTGATTTCATGGTCTGCCACTATACCACTGTGCTACCGAGCCACATAGTAATTAGAATGAAACTTTCACTCTGCAGAGGAGTGTGCACTGATATGAAACTTTCTGGCAGATTAACCTGTGCCTATCGCGGGCAAGCGCTCTACCGACTGAGCTATCCCGACACGACTGACGATGCCGCCTCACAACTTTACGTCCGCCAGTACCTCGCCTCCTGCTTTCCAAACTTTACAGGAGCTCTCTTGCGAACCATGCAAGACTAGCACTCCTGGAAGAAAGGATATGGTGGAGACATGGCTTAGCCACAGCCTAAGGGATGTTTCCAGAATGAAACTTTCACTCTCCAGCGGAGTGTGCGCTGATATGAAACTTCCTGGCAGATTAAAATTGTGTGCCAGAACCGGGACTCGAACCTGGGACCTTTGTGAGGCGGCACGTGAGTCGTGTCGGGATAGCTCCGTCGGTAGAGCGCTTGCCCGCGAAAGGAAAGGTCCCATATTAGAGTCCCGGTTCCGACACACAATTTTAATCTGCCAGGAAGTTTCACATAGTAATTATTTTACAGGTATTACCGGATGTACATTTTCACGAAGAGAATATAACAATTAAATGAAACACCTTTGACAGAGATGAGCCATTACTAATACAGCGTTATTCGTACATCGTCTTCCACAGCCAGGGTAAAGTGAACTTGACTTTAAAAAAATAAAAAGGAAAGAGCAGAAACTTCAAAACGTGTACCGTGTACGTGAAAACAATAAAAAATTAATTACTTAACTTTGTTATTCACAGTGATGATTAAAACTTTAGGATTACTTTCGTACAGTGGTTGTTGCTGTATTGGTAAAAATCTATTCAAAAATATTCAAATGTTTGTCTAGCTTACGGGACTTAACTGCGGGGTCATCAGTCCCTAAACTTACAAACCACTTATGAACTAACTTATACTAAAGACGGCACAAACATCCATGCACGAGAGGGGATTCGAACACCTGACGGGGAACGGCCTCTCGCATCGCAACATAACACCTCAACGCGCTCGGCGGCTCTGTTAGGCCGTGTCCTACGTGGGCGACAAAAGCGAGCGACTGCGCGCGACGTACAGCGACGCGACACAGCAGCTACAAGCGGCGACATGGCTACAAGATGGCCGCTAGAAGCGATCAGCTGTTTCTAAAATTTGGCACCCGTAAACCGTAGAATAACAATACCTCCAGAGTAAGGCAATAACGTTTTATTTGCTTTATGAAATAAGATGTAAAAGAGTGCTGTGCATTAAATTACAAAGTGAAGAATGTTCATGGACCATTTCATTCTTAGCTTCAAATACGAAAATAATGAAGATCACCAGCCAAATACGAGTACAGATACATTAGAATTTTTCTTTTTTTGGGACTACAAACCATCAACAACTGAATAAGTACAAAATGAGTCATATTGTAGGACGACAGCAAATCATTTAATTCTGGACGGAATTGATAGCAGCGGGCGTTACATACAGGTAGTGATGTGGGCTTCCAAGTTGTAATTTGTTTTACCAAGTTAATATCAATATATTCATTTTTATTGCAAACACGTGTATTCCACCGAAGGCCTACCAAACACATTATATTCCTGCTGAAACATTACATCAAGACATTTTATTCAGAAACGTAATTTTACACACATCTCGTGTGACATCCTAGTGTTTCTCTCTCTCTGGAGTAAGTTTGATGTTACTGCAAATGCTTAAAAAGCACCCAAATGTAATTGTTCGCCGCGGTGGAGTAGCCGAGCGGTCTAAAGCGTCTCGCTGCGGAGCGCGCGGTTGCTCGTCGTGAAGGTTCGAGTCGTCCCTGGGGCATGGGTGTGTGTTGTCCTTAGGTTAGTTTACCTAGGTTTAAGTAGTTTGTAAGGTACGGACGGATGACCAAGCAGTTTGGTCCGATAGATTTACAAACATATGAACTTTTTTTTTTTTTTTTTTTTTTTTTTTTTTTTTTTTTTTTTTTTTGTAATTGTTCAAAACACGTTCATCATTGTGTAAATCAAACTACCACTCAGAATAAAAACAAAAGACTGTCATATTAAAAACAATATAAAAATTTAACTTCACTCTTATTTAAAGTCCAATCAAAATTATTAATTACATGCACAACTGCAATTTCACATTCTGTTATTTCAGAAACAGTTGCAGTTTCATAAACCTCAGGGATTATTAGCTCACAGAATTCTGGCGACATCGTTTATAACCTCAACAAGCAGACGATTCTCAACGAACTCGACACTTTGTCGCGCGTGCGACAGCGACCAGATTCAAGCAGGTTTGAGATTCAAACGTCGCTCGTTGTCGCGTCTGCAGAAGTCGCTCACGCAGGACAGACCCATAACGATATACGCTGTTGAGATTTGTCGCTTGAAGCTGTCGCTCGCTTTTGTCGCCTACGTAGGACACGGCCTTAGACGGGACAAAAAGCTTAACCAGACACTGCAATAATCGTGTAATTTGCTGTAGGTGCTGTAAAATAGTGCAGACGGTGATTCTGATGGGAACTCAGAACATTTGTGGTGGTAACAGCAGGACCGCGCTGTTTCGGGATGTAGCGAACGCCATCGGCAGCAGCAGCAGCAGCAGTTGATGGTAGAGCCGGTCGCAGGAATATCGGATTGAGCAGGGTACAAATGTGTCACGTGACACATCGAAACCGGAATTTAGTTGCATCGTTGAATGGAAGCGTCGGCGTTCAAACGAACGAAGGTACAATATAGGGAGACAACCTGGAGGCGTCTAAATACAGCTGTATATGTTCAGCTCATTTCCGCGAGATGGATATTGATAGAACATCGTTGTCATGTGTTTGAATAGGAGACGGTATAGCGCCTAGTATTTTCCCGTCACGTAGTACATGCACTCTTACCTGGCGCCAGTTAATTTCCTGTTTGAGTGAGTTGAAAAATTGTTTGCCGTTTTGTAAAGAATTCTGTTTGCTAGCTAAATTAGTTACTGTACTTCTCTCCCTGCACCTGCAACATGATAACTCGAAGGGGTAATCACTACTCTTAGTTTCCGCAAAAGTCTCTCACACTGTTCCTCGCCACAGGCTACGCAATTTGTCACTTCGTCCTTAGATAGCAAACCGAATTTCCTACGAAACAGCAAACAATTTTCAAACGCGTTCAGACAGGGACTAACCTCCTTGAACTTAACTCTCACTATACCCGGGCCGCTGAAACTTTGCACTTGACGTTTACAAGTAACAAGTGACGAGCAAGAAGCGCGAAACGCTAGACGCTAGGAACGATCCAATCACAGCGCGATAAACACTTCCGGTGGTCACGTGCCGTGACGTCAAAGTTCCCGCGTTGCCGGCTTTGTTCAGTGCTGCCGTAAACATCGTTTTGTATCGTGTCTATCGCGCGATTATGTTTGTGTTTGTGTGTGTGTGGGGGGGGGGCGTTGTTTTTTTTCCGCTGCGATTTGTTTTACTGTGAGTGGTTTAGCTTTACTTTCCCTTTCCACTACCATTTATTTTACTGTGAGTGGCTTAACTTGACTTTCCGAGTTCAAGTAATTGGATAATGTCACCGAAAACAGTTTGTCTTGTGACGTTCTCTCAGTAAGTTCTCAATTTCGTATGAGTAAAAACTTCGAAGCATATTGTCTGAGCAGAAAGTTCACTCTCGCTTCAAACGATCGGAAAGAAGTTATGGTGCAGTGGCTATAAGAAAGAAATATTGCTGCAGATATGTCATGTCAACACTTCTTTTATATTAGCTCGTGAAAGAAAATAAGCCTATTACGCCCACATATGTAGTAGACAAAATCGCATAGGAGCAGTGTCACAATGTAATAAGGCTGCCCCCATGTCACTGCCATTTTAACCCTATAGAATTACAGTAGTATGGAGTGACGTGAAGAACTACATGAGGAAGTAGTCTTTCACAATAACAGTAGTTGAAAGGCTGTTGTGAGAAGTTGTTGGAAACAAAAAGTCGAGCACGTTAAAAAACTGATTCGGAAAGCGCAGACAATGGAATGGATCATCAGTAATCATGAACAGTTAATGATTTGTCTTGGTGACGACGACGATAAAGACGATTTTGGCAGTGACGACAACAGTGAAGGTGGGGAGCTGTATGTAATTGTACCACTGTCACCGTAAATTGGTGAGCGAAAAGCATTGCGATTATAAAACGTAGAGAGAGGAGTTACTATCTTGATTATTGTTTATTTCGTATCTGTTATGATCCAATGTTTATTTTCTACATTTCTTTGCTCCGTTATTGAAAGTATGTGTGTTGTTTTCCTCTTGTCTAGATTACTATGCCGTTAATTAATTGCTGCTTTTGGTAGCAGCTCAAGAACGAATAATTATACGCACTTTTATTGCTCAATAGCTTACATATACGAGATGCAACTGAAAACTGTTCCATCTGCTGTGTGTATAGAGGCTAGTCTTGCAACGTCACTAGAGCACTGTAGCCAACTTAACTCGACGGACGCGAAATGTCAAGTGCAATGTTTCAGCTGCCCGGGTATAAGTAACCTTTCCCAGAAGTTCAATAAACGAAACGGTATATAGCCTTGATACCATCTAATGCTTAATGTACGCTTAACATTTAAAAATACTTTTGGTTTCTGATGCACACTGAACTTGGAAATTTGTTAATTTTATGTGTTTACAGAATTTCCTTAAAGCCTTCTAATGTTTTCTTTGAATCCATTCTTCACTTTTTCTTTATTTATTTATTTAAGTTCGAGAACAAGTACGCGCCAAAAGCACTGATCTCAATGGTAAATAAAACCTACTTCGGCAAGCGACTATCGATTTTCGTGAGTCACGTGATACGTTACTAGTACCACAGACAAATATATACAGACGGGAAACCTCCGTAAGGGCCCGGTCCTACGCTCCGGGGTGCGGGGAGGGAGGGTTTCCAGCAGTTCCGTAAGATGTCCCATGATGGCGCTGCGGTCAGAAGCAGCCCTTTAAACTGGCCAGAGCAGGCGGCAGGTAGCGGCTGCGCCCACCACCACCTTCCCTCAAACGCCAGCAAGCCGGACACAGCCGTGGCCTCATGGCAGGCGGCACAAGCTCTCCCCTCAGCCTCCCCTCCACGCTACCCTCTGACGTGCGAGAGGCACCCTAAGCCAGCGATCCGCCTGACACCTGCTAGCATCTTACGGAACTACGAGGGAAGTGTAGGACAGTGGTTTAGGGGTGGCTGCTCCTCTGAATATGTTATTCTGTGCTAGTACCCTGCTCAATCCGATATTCCTGCCACCGGTAGAGGCCGCTCGTCAGCCCCTCTCCCCTGGGCCCTCAGTTCCTGGCATCCTCTGTGTCAGTACTCGCGATGGCGCGCGGCTAAGGCTCCTATAAACCCGAGCTCAACTATCCGCCATTTTTTCCCCAAACCGTAGGAGTTACACGTTCTGGACGAAGCTCATGCGTAACCTCGCGTTTCATTCAACTCATTCACACTCGCAAACTACTCACTGTATCAACGTGGAACTTTCATCAATGTGTTCGTTAAGAACTACACTACACTTTCATTTTAGTTTTATTTATGGCAATAATTTATAAAAAGCATATACTGATAGTTTACAACCATGCACTTTCTGACGACGTTACAGAATTTTCGACATGCGAGGAATTTTTTTTTCTTTGGAAGTTAGGTGCTTTGTGTCCCAGCCTCGTCGGCACTTTTGTGTCCCTGCCTCGTTGCCGCTTTTGTGTCTCGTTTCCGTCGTAGGTGTCGGTGGCCGAGTAGGAAGACCGACACAGGAATAAAGGTAGCACGCTTGTGCAGGTACGGAGGTGAGCAGCCAGTGGGACAGTAGAAACTAGAAACACTAGAGTAAATTAGAATGAGATATATATTGCACAGAATTTATACAATACTTAACTTTTACATAACTCAGTACTGCAGAATGCTGATACATAGTTGAGCTAGAGGCCTGCCTAGTGCCTGTCCGATAGCCAAGTCTTCACTGGTGCCTATCTGATTCTGAAGTGTTAACTGGTTCCTATCTCAGTCCCAAGTGAACGATGTCGTTCAGTCGTGGCCACGAGCGGAGTTCCAGCAGAGGGCACTCGTGGCTGACGTCGTAAGAACGCCGCGCCGTGCGTGCATGGCGGCGCGCGGCGAAAGTAGGTGGCGCGCACTTTGGACTTGTGCGACACCACACCCCTCCCCCCCAGCCCGCCGCGTCGTCGTGGCGTAGGGCTGAAGGCCACGGCGACGGCACTGGGAGGAGGGCCTGGGCGGGGGCGTTACTGGTGGGACAGGCGTCGTAGCTGAGGCTGGGATCGAGACGCCGTCCGCGCCCCGGTATACACCTTGCGATCCGCCGGGAAACTCACCAAAACCAGCGGAAGGGCGCCCGCCTCCGCCCAGAGGGAGCAGGTCATCTTCTTCTGAGGTGCATGGCCCAGGCGGCGGGGGCACGCACAGTCCCGGAGTTCCTCTCGGTGAAGCTGTCATCTGCGGCGGCGACAGCGGCGGAGTCGCTTCGTTCTCCATCAGGGCGATCTCGTAGTCCGGGGACGCTGGACCCGTCGACGAACGATGTGGCTGTGCTCCCTGGCGGTGAACTGGGTCTGGAATCTATAAACCCGAGACAGGATCGCGCGGCCTGTGCAGGCGCAATTAGTTTTCATGGCGCCGCAGCTCCGACCCTGTGGAAGAACGTACAACATACATATTGCGACCGAGCACACGCCGAATGATGCCCGGTAACCACGTCTTCTTGTTGCCAGTAAACACCCTGTACAGCACCGGCGTGGAAACCTGAAAACGCGAAGCGCCATACGAACCGACTCGGTGCGTGGGAGGCTGCAGCAGGTGAAGGAGAGTGCGGTGACGGCGGCCGTGTAGCAGCTCGGCAGGAGACGGGGCGTCACGTAGCATGCACCGATACGTAGACAGGAAAATTTGAAGAGCTTGCTGCCTGGAGTGCTGACCTTTCATCTTTTCCATGTGAGACTTGAATGTTCGAACGAAACGTTCTGCTTCACCATTGGACTGAGGGTGAAAAGGTGCGGTGGTGATATGCTGAATGCCATTCACACGACAAAACTGTTGAAATTCCGCACTAACAAACTGAGGTCCATTGTCACTGACGATAGTTTCAGGCAAACCTTCGATGCAAAACACTGACGTTGAGGCACTGATTGTACTAGACGCCGTCGTTGAGTTCATGGCAATCACAAAAGAAAACTTGCTGAAAGCGTCTACAACGATTAACCAGAGCGTATTCCAGAAAGGTCCGGCAAAGTCAATATGTAAACGTTGCCATGGTCCCTTGGGGCGTGACCAGTCTGAGAAACGTTGCGGAGGAGCCGCCTGATGCTTCACACAAACAGTACACTGTGACGTCTTGCTCTCTATCTTTGCGTCCATACCAACCCAGGTACAATGACGTCTGGCCAGTTGCTTTGTCCTAACAATACCCCAATGTCCTTGATGCAGGAGGCGTAACACTTCTCGTTGCATGGAACGAGGAACAATCACTCTTGTTTGGTCGTTGTCCGTATGTAACAACAGAACACCCTGACTTAAAGATAATGCATGACGTTGTGCAAAATAACGTCGAACCAGAGGCCGTTGAATGTCTTTGGCTCTGGCAGGCCACCCAGAGCGAACAAAACGTGCTACCACACTTAGGTCTGCATCCGCAGCTGTTTCCTGTGCAACCCGACGAGAGTTTAAAGGAAAGTCTGCGACAGCGGAAGCATCTCTGGAGTCTATCTGACAACACGCCATTTCTGAAGAATCAAACGACACATCCTGGCCAATCGGAAGTCGGGAAAGTGTGTCCGCGTTCGCGTGTTTAGTGGTAGGTCGGTACAAAATCTCATACTGATAATTAGACAGTATTAAGGACCATCTCTGAAGCTTTTGTGCCGTTCGTGGCGGAATTGGCTTTGTGGGTGAGAACAACGACGTGAGAGGCTTGTGGTCTGTCAACAAATAGAATTTTCTGCCACAGAGATAATGATGAAACTTTGTGACGCCGTAAATGATTGCTAAGGCCTCCTTTTCTATCTGACTGTAATTCTGTTGCGTTGGCGTCAGAAGCTTGGATGCAAAGGTAATAGGACGATCGTGACATCAAATACGATGCGACAATACTGCACCCAGACCGTACGACGAGGCATCAACTGCTAACACTACAGGCTTCTGTGGGTCAAAGGGAATCAAACATACATCACTGAGTAGTGCAGACTTTAGTTTGTCAAAGGCAACCTGACAATCTTGAGACCATACAAAAGGAACATTCTTCATACGTAAGTGATACAGTGGAGCTGCAATCTGAGAGGCATTGGGAATAAATCTGAAATAATAGTTAAGCTTGCCCATTACTGCTTGCAATTCCTGCACATTCTTAGGAGGAGGCAAATCTTTGATCACTCTAAGATGCGACTGTAATGGATGGATTCCTTGGGCATTAATCACATGGCCTAGATACTCTATTTCAGTTTGAAAAAACGAACAATTTGCTTTATTACAACGTAGACCTGCTGCAGTCAACACTTTGAAAAGGCACTCCACGTTTGCTAAATGTTCTTCAACTGTACGTCCGGATATCACAATATCATCTAAATCGTTCGAGCAACACGGTACAAAACTGTCAGCTGTTCCAAAAAGCGCTGAAAAATGGCGGGGGCGGAAGAACTGCCAAATGGTAGGCGTTGAAATTGAAAAAGGCCCATTTGAGTATTAATGACGAAAAACTTTTTTGACTCGTCATCAAGTGGAAGCTGTAAGTATGCCTCTGCTAAATCAATCTTGGAAAAGAAGCGAGACTGTCCTAATTTGTCCATTAGTTCGCCAGGTCTGGGCAGGGGATATGTGTCTACAATTGTTTGACTGTTCACTGTTGATTTAAAGTCCGCACAGAGACGAAGTTTTCCTGACGGCTTGGGTATGATTATTAAAGGCGAGGCCCACTGACTCGCAGAAACAGGAGAAATCACCCCACTATCTTGCCAACGTTTAAGTTCTTCGGCAACTGTATCACGCAAGGCGATAGGCACTGGTCTAGCTTTACGAAATTTTGGAACTGCAGATTCTTTTAAAGTTACATGTGCCACGAAGTCTTTTGCACAACCTAGTTCCGGCGAAAACAAGTCACTGTATTTTTCACACAATGCATTAATTTTGTCCTGAGGCACTACTGACGAAATTTGAAGCACATCTCTTTGAATTGATAAACCAAACAAGTCAAATGCATCTAGTCCAAAAATATTCTGTGTAGATTTGGCCTGAAGAACTACAAATGCTACTGTTTTTGATACACCTTGAGAAGAGGCGGGCAGGCTGCACGTTCCTAGCACGGGAATATTTTGACCAGAATAAGCTGTTAGCACTTGTTGAGACGGCGACAATTTTGGCGAACCCAGAAGTTCATAAGTGTCTTTATTTATTAATGTGACAGCGTAACAAGTATCAAGCTGAAATTGCACAGTCTGATTTTCTATGGAAAGATTCACAAAAAGTTTTTGCTTGTGGCGCTCGACAGGTGCGCGAATGTGGGCAACGTCTAATACAGCTTGTTTGCGGCGCTTGCGCATGTGCAGGCTGCGTGCGGTAGGAAGCGGCGCAGAATCGGCACACAGATTAATATTACTGTCCCTAGATGGCACTACCGCCGGATCGGCGTCCGCACAAGTGTGGGAAGCTACGCCAGATACACTAACTAGTGCACTAAACTTTTGAGTAGCTAAATCAAATTTACTGTCACTAGCTACACAGTACTGGGCACTATTACAAGGAGCAGTTGCAGAAGGCACTAGTTTAACTACAGGAATGCACTCTTCATAGTCATTTTGCATGTCCCGAACCCGTTTCAGTTGCACAGATTTACACGCTCGTCGGCGCTTGCTACGTGGCTCACTAGATAGTTTTGCCGTAGGCGCAGAAAAATTGTCTTGCATTTTAGAATCAACAGAAGCACTGTTTAAGTCCACAGCTTGTATAACATTTACTGTATGAACTGTTCTAGCACTATGCAAAGCACTGTTTCTAACGGCACCGTTCCTGGAATGTTTGTTTTGCATACACACTGTCTGTACATGTCCTGATTTGCCACATTGATAACAGGTTGCGTTGCGACTAGGGCATTGCGCACGTTTGTGGCGAGATACACACTGTAGGCAAGACTTACGAACATTTTTCTGATAAGAGCGTTGGCGCCCGTTATTAAAATTACTTTGTCTAACACGACGGGGCGACCTTTGCGTCGCACTTTTACACTGGCTACTGTTCACTGTCTGTTCAGCACGGCCGGTAGAATTTAAAGAATCACTAGGGCTAAAATGAGAACTACGGCTAGGAAAGCGACCGTTGCGGCGCACTGAATTTACACTGTGGCTTTGCATTTCTACATCTGCTAAGTCAAAAGTATCATGTGCTTCTATAAGCTGCAGTACACTGTCTAATGAGGGGTCAGACTGTTTTAAAATTGCTGCCCTAATTCTGGGGTCCTGAATGTTCTGAGTGATAGCGTCTCTCAACATCACATCACTATAAGAAAGTCCACAAGAGCAAGTAAATTTACATTGGCGGGTTAAGCCCTTCAACTCAGTGATCCATTCCTGGTGTGACTGCTCAGGTAACTTTTTAAGTCTGAAAAATCGGTACCGTGCCGCAGCTACGAGAACTTTTCTCTCATAATGAGCATTTAGTGCGTCTACTATTTGTTCAAAGTCTACATCATGAGGAGATGCGTGGGGGAAAGTTTCTGCAGTAACACGAAAGTCTTGGTGCCAACTACGGCGAGAAAGAAATGTTTGACTGTCAGACCTGTTAGTTGATGAGCCGCAACGAGTTCTTGAAATTGAGCAAAGTAGTCACTCCATTCTTCCTCACGTTCGTTGTACTGGCGAAACGAAGGAAGCGGCGCAGCGGCAGGCGTGGGCTGCTGAAGCGACGGCTGTTGTTGTTGGTTAGCTGCTTGTGCTGTTAGCTGGGAGACTGCTTGGAGTAGTTGCGTGATTTGCGCCGTCTGTAACTGAATAATATCCATTAAGTTTGGGTTCGGGGTAGTGGCCATGCTGACCGATTAGGCGCCGCGCATACAAGTAACTTATAACAAAACACAAATGCAATATGAAAGAGGACGCTCTGCAACAAAAAAGTCCACAAAACACGTAACAGGATAAGTTCCCCCAAAAATCTTATAATAAGGGTGGGTGGGCGGGAGCAACTTCTGCGTGCTCCGACTGCTGCTGTCTGGCTGCTGCTAGCGAGCTGGTCCACGGTTCTTCTATCACTCCTCGTCGCCAGTTTTGTGTCCCAGCCTCGTTGCCACTTTTGTGTCCCTGCCTCGTCGCCGATTTTTGTGTCTCGTTTCCGTCGTAGGTGTCGGTGGCCGAGTAGGAAGACCGACACAGGAATAAAGGTAGCACGCTTGTGCAGGTACGGAGGTGAGCAGCCAGTGGGACAGCAGAAACTAGAAACACTAGAGTAAATTAGAACGAGATATATATTGCACAGAATTTATACAATACTTAACTTTTACATAACTCAGTACTGCAGAATGCTGATACATAGTTGAGCTAGAGGCCTGCCTAGTGCCTGTCCGATAGCCAAGTCTTCACTGGTGCCTATCTGATTCCGAAGTGTTAACTGGTTCCTATCTCAGTCCCAAGTGAACGATGTCGTTCAGTCGTGGCCACGAGCGGAGTTCCAGCAGAGGGCACTCGTGGCTGACGTCGTAAGAACGCCGCGCCGTGCGTGCATGGCGGCGCGCGGCGAAAGTAGGTGGCGCGCACTTTGGACTTGTGTGACACCACAAGGTGAACACATTAAGCTAATGAAATGTTCAAAATACATCAAATTTTCATCCTCTCCAAACAGAAACTCTGTGAGAAACGTATAACTTGAGATAATGTCAGTTAAATATGACGCACTGGGATCCGCCCGCCCGTCTAGTAGTAACACGTCTTCCGTATTAGAGCTCCTAATAATTAGGCACATGTTGTTACTGCATAACATCCATACTTGAAGATACTGGCATTGAATTCTTTTAACCCATTAAATTTAATAGTTGCACACTACAAAAGTGCAGTATCTCTACGTAATATGCAATTTCAATTTTTTCTGTTATATGAAAAGAATATTCTGAATATCTCAATACAGTGTGCTTTATTATGTGAGGAAATGAGAATCTGTCATTTTCAAGTATTCTCACATAAAGTCCTCATTAGATCTAGTAGCTTCCGTTGTGTTACTGCTAGGATTTAAACTGAAGGAAATGTAATTCCTATTACGTTTTGAAAACTGAGTAGTAGCTTTGAAACACAGTGGACCAGAAGCAAAGAAACAAACATTTGTGAGTGACGAAGGAATATCTGCAAATCGAATAATAAATCACTAACTTTAGTCTTTTTCATTCTTCAACTATGTATTTCATTGAATATCGCGACAATTAATGAAGTTTTGGGCAGTAACCATGTGGCAAAATACTACCCTCTTTGCATGTCATCATTTGTCAAAATATCATTTTGATACCTCTAACAGTGTATGAGATACGCAATGATTCATTCTAGCCTTATCACCATCGGAAATGAGTGCGCTAAATAAAATAAAGTTTAGCGGTATGAGTGAAAGGTAAAGATCTCCACCTAAGTCGAAAATAAAATTGAATCCATTAGGAAAGTTTCATCCGCAGAATCATATGGTGCAACAAGCACCAAACAGAACATCATAGCAGCCTCCATTTTTTACTGCAAACTTTCCCTGATGAAGCGCAGTCTCTTATTTCGAAGCAATATCGTATTAACTGTGGCCATTAACGAAATCACAAGCATTTCGTCACAATGCTGACATATAAAGATTTAAGTATCGGAAAAATTAAATATTTCTATCAATTAGTTTTTGCGAAATCGTTTGTGAAAGATGGCAGGGTTTGCGCCCCTACGCTGTTAGTGCAGCGCGATTCCAACCATGTTGAGGAAAACATGGCGGACGATTCAGCCTGGGTATTTAGGAGCTCTACACGCGGCCTTCTGCTCCCTATGACGCAGGCGCGCTCTGTCCGTGCTGCTAATGCCGCAAAGCCCCGTTCCATTCCATTGCCAACAATACCACTCCAGAGCAGTCAGCGCCACCTAGCAGATAAATCCTTATACCTCAGGAATGAGGTCACGCGAGTGAGACTCCAGTGCCAGCCGCGGTGGCCGAGGTGACTGAGGCGCTCCAGTCACGGTCAGCACGCCCACTACGTCGGGGGTTCGAATCCCCCCTCGGGCATGGATATTTGTGCCGTCCTAGTTTGTAAGTAGTTCATAAGTAGTTTGTAAGTTTAGGGACTGATGACCCCGTAGTTAAGTCCCATAAGCTTAACAAACATTTGAACATTTTTTGAGACTCCAGTGCTGACGCTGCTTCGGCGATTGCTAATCTGGCGCTGAATTTCCATATGATGATCCATCAGCCATAAATGCAGTTACTGGGATTTTGGCCCACTTTAGTTGACGGTAGTAACACTAAAACTGGGCCTTTGCGATCGTCTTTTGACAGCTCGAAGTTTAAATGAAAATAACGGCTTAACTATTCACCTGACACGAAAATTGAATAACCCAATTTGTATAGGAGAAAATTCTCTACAACTTTGCTCTCTTATGTTTTTTTCATATCTCGTAGCGTTTCAAAGGTATTTGCAAAAATAACGGCGATTTTGGGATGTATGTCTGTCTGTCTGTCCGTAACGTGTTCCCTGTTTTTAAGACGAACCGTTCAATCGATGAGCACCAAATTTTACAGACATGATTGTAGGACGCCAGAGACCAGAACCTCCCTTTTTCCAATTTTTTGACAAAAAATACGGTAGTAAAACCAAAAAAAGCCGTTTGTAATATAATTGCAATTGCAAACGAACCGTTTATCTGACACGAAAATTGAATAACCTAATTGGTAGAGGAGAAAATTCTCCACAACTTATCTCCCTTAGTTTTTTTTTTTTTTTTTTTTTTTTTTTTTTTCATATCTCGTATCGTTTGAGGCATATTTGAAAAAATAACGGAGATTTGACACCTTCCATTGAATTAACGAAAACCAGCCATTCGGAGATGTCACGTGACATTCCTCGCGTATTTGATGATTTTCTTATTGTAACTTACACGTTGTCATTTCAAAGCAACGGCACACGGAGGAATTAACAAAAACACATCGTTCTTCGTAAGATAAATGATAATCTAATGTCTACAAATGCTATATTAAGATCAGTTAATAACGAACATCAATAGTATGAGATTAAAGAACGCTAATTTCGATTTATAGCCGTAGCGTAGTGGGTAAGGTGCTGAACTGTGACGCGAAAGGTCGGTTGTTCGAAACCCCCCACTACCTAACCTTTTTTTCCTAAAAGGGTTTCAGTCACTCTTATTAATTAATTAATTATTATTTCAGTCCAAAATGTTTGCAAAAACTTATAAAATTACAAATCTAAAGTGGGCCGTAAAACACGTCAGTTTTTTTTTACATACTTGTTGGCACTGTCAACCATTGGAGACACGATCTGTGGTTCATGACTGATATACTGAGACTGAAATCCTTGAAGTCAAGATCGCAATTTTATTTATATGAAAATTAATTTCGGCTCTTTAATGAGCCATCTTCAGGTCATACAATTTTTTAGGTAATCATAAGAGTTGTCATACCATTGATACATATCTTTAAATCATATTTTCATATCCGTAAATGATATAAGAATTTATGGCCTTGCTATATGTCGTCTGAAACCGCACACAGTGTCTCCAATCGTTGACAACGTCAACAAGCATGATAAACTTGTACAGTCAGATGACAGAAGACCTTAGACAACGACGCGGTTACATGACATCGTCTGTTTTATGGCGAAAAAATATTTTGCCAAATGTTCAAATACTTTATTATATTGATGAGCCACAGTCATGCAATAATTTGTAAATGATTTTATCGCCGTGTAACTGTAAAAGTATACTTTTGATAAACTACCCAGATTTCAGCTTTAGGGTCATTTTAAAGTGCAAACTATAACATAATGAATGTCACAATAAAGGTTTCAATACAATTACATATTAGGACTAAGCGTAAATAGTGAACACAACATTTAAGATTAATTATGATACTACAACATTCATGTACGTCCATCACACCAGTTGGTACAATCAGGTTCATAAGTTATCATTACCGAAAATAGTTGGAATGTATATGTACTTTCACGTAAGCCATAACTGAATAATACACAAATTTCAAAGTATAATCTTCATGTAGTAATGCTAAATAGACAAATTGTGAGGTCACTACATAATAAATCATCATTCCTTGAGAACAGACTGGAGCAATTTTATTTACTATAGTCACATGTGAATAAAAACAAAGGAAAGATCGTTTATAATGTGAATCTACAGACTTCACAGATGTTATATGTTTAGTTACAAATACTTCAATGATACTGCTATCATATATCTTTGGTGTCAGCTCTGTTTACTGGATATAAACAAAACTAAATTTGACTAGAGTAAACTTGTAGATCACAATTTATATGTCACAACCTCTTTATATTGTTACAAATAAAACATTTGAAAATATATATATATACATATAGTCTGTACTATGACACAAAATGGATAAAGTTATTTGAAAGTTATGGTAAAATATGACAATGAAACTCATGTGTATTAAGTATTAGGTGGGATTACATAATTCTGTAGTTGGAAAGTAACAATCTAATTAATAAAAGATCATTGCAAAAGTGAACACTATACATTGACTCACTCATCTAACAACCAGCTAAATTTAAATAATGATGATGAACATAAGTGATGGAGTGCTCAATGAATAGATGTGCATTCATCTAATTTCTTATCTTGTTAATGTTGGGATATATAGAGTTCAAACTTATATAGCATTTATAATAACATCATAAACGATCATTATTAAACTGAATTTTACACAATGAATCACTCATTTATCAAATAATCAAAAAGGAATTAGGGTGGGTAACAGAAGTGGAGGGATACTCATTTCCTACATGTTCAGTCACATTTCTTATTTAATAAAGCTAGGGCATGTATAGTTGAAATTTGTGTAGCAATTATAATAGTACTATAATCTCTTATCTATCAAATATTCAAAATGAAAATAAGGTTGTGAATGTAGGTAGTGAGGTGCTCCAGTCTACATTTCTGTCAAATATCTTATAATAATACAATGGTATACAAAGTTAAATTTAAACAAAAATTTAGATAACCACAAATATGTCAAAATTAGTATATGAGTTGAGAACCTAATGTGGGAAAAGTAAACAAAGAAAGTATAAATCATCTTCATATTTATACCAGAGTATCCATGTGTTTGTGTGTTTGTTTCTGTGTACATATTACCTACAAAATGTTGTGCACATAAGCTTCAACCCATGAGGATGGTCGCCGAAAGTGTAAGAATCACATACAACACATAGTTCAATCCTTGCAAACTCCAGCAGCGTGTAGTACCTCTGTCTTCTCCTTTTGGCTCCACAAAGGACAAGATAGAGCACCACACTCTGCTGGAGTATATAATGTGGAATGCAAGTTTGGGGAAGTACACATAGGTGTAGCATCATACCTAATGTTACATGTTGTATCTTCGTTCTAGTATGTAACTGTATTCAAGCCCATATTACAATATTCGTTATCTTTGCACTTGAAAATGGGTCTAAAGGTAAAATCCGGATAGAGTAAGAAAAGAATAAAGATACCGTCAAATGTTAAAATGTTTCTAAACCTAAGTACCAAACTGCTGAGGTCCTCTCGGTTCCTAGACATACAAACTACTTAAACTATACTAACTTATGCTAAAAACAACACACACACATACATCCATGCCTAAAGGAAAACTCAAACTTCCTATGAGGTGCGACTGAAAGACATCACACATTTTGATGACCTTTTCATACTTATTCAGTCATTTTATTTCACGTGGACATAAGTACTATGAATAGTGCATTTTGGCAGAAATGATAGGAACAGCGAATCTTGAGTATGCATTCATTATTCATTTATTTGTTATTCATTTTTGAATTTTTTGTTCGTTATTCATTTTTAATCATTAATATTTTGCACTACTAATCATTTAATTGCAACTAATGATTGGTTATCGTTCTGTAGTGGGTATCTTTATATTGTAGATACGGTAGTTAACATTCAACGTAATTTCAGATTTGAGTTTGCCTCTGAATAATAGCAGGCATTGAAAAGCACTGCCCAGTGGCCAATGCAGGAGGTAGCATTTCAGAGCAACGGAGGCCCGGAAACAGAGACTCGCCATTTTCTCCACTAGGAAATTTACGACCTACGGACAGCCGAACGCGTCAGCCGCCAGCCTGAAGCCGAAAACCCATCGATAGGCTGCTGAGAAGATAGACAGAGTGCGAGGTGCAGGTAAAGAAGCAGCTTCCCTTTGAGATGTAATGGGCAAGCTACAGAGCTAATATGCAAACTACAGAGCTAATGCGCAAGCTACAGAGCTAAACGTTTACTACTTCATCACCCAAATAACAAATTAAACAAATTATTTTATTAGAATCTCAACTGTTAAATGCCAATTTGTGATCTCAGAGTGTGTGTAATATAAGAAACATGGTTTCTAGATAAAGTAATGGTTAAGAGAAGATACATACATTGCTAGAAAGACAAACAAATAACATTTTATCATAAAATAGGAAAATAAACAAGAGCATTGTAGATTATCTAAGCCTATATGAAATATTCCCGTGTTCTTGAATACAGCAAAACAACTAATACTTTATTTCATTATTCTGTACATGGTAGGAACATTTGCCCTGCACTATTTTTTAAAGATATTAGTATAAACAAACAAAGCATTGTTGTATTTTATAGTTAAGCTTATTTCAGATCTGCAACACAATATATGAAAGCAGGATTATTATGAATCAATGCAAATTGATAATTACCTTAATTTTGAATGTAAAGCTGCTATTATCTTGCCATAACATGGCCAAACTAGTTGTTTTTCATATCTTTAGTAGTTGTAACAATATATGGTACTGTAGGCCAGACTATAAAAGGAGGCGACACAAAGATCGAAAAAGGCAGTCTTGTAACAGCTTTCCAAGCCGCCACTATGCCGGTTTGGGCATAGATGTACATATTGTTGTAATGCATTGTAGGGTAAAAGTGATGAAATTAAACAGATTTTCAGATACTTGGTGTTTGCTCTGAGTTCTTGCCTTAATTTTGACGCACACGTAAAATAGAGAAGATTTATCTAGCTGCACGTATTTTGAATGAATTCTAGGGATTCCTGTAAGCAGGTTATTTATATGCTGTGTTTTAAGAAGATTCTACATCCACGATATATCAAGGTAACTGTTCTGAACTTTGATACTGTGGAGATTTATTAAGACGTGAAGACCACAATCACGACCCAATGTGCACAGCTAATCTGCCGCAGCACATAATAATTAGCAGACTTCATTCGCAGCCCACTCGTACAGGGTTTAATATGTGTAAGTCCAAATATTTTTATATTCGGTACCTTAATATACACAAATACACAGAAGAAACATAATCGTTGCAGCCTGATGTTTTCTGTTTTACCGGATCATAGTATAATGTTCCAGCCTGGCTATTAATTTTTGAGATTAACAAATTTACAGAAGAAAGTGGTTTGAAGTTATAAGCTATGAAAGATCCCAATCGGTAAATTACGGGGAAAATTATTACATGCATTTAAATGAAATGGTAAGCTAGTTAACAGTGGAGTGTTGTGCAGGCAGAACATTACAAAAGAATCGACGAGCAGTTACCTTTAACAATAGATCCATCGGTGGTTGAAATTTGGCTGTAAATGAAATTTTAATAATATGATAACCACTCGCCGAACAGTGGATGGCAGTTCGTCAATATTAAACTACGACTCGTGTAACAAACAGTAAAGTAAGATAAGTGACATGATATAAATCGGATAGGAATATTACGTAAGTCAAACACATCGGACTTCTAAAAATTTACAAGAAAATCGACTGCAGGTTCTATTGCCAGTAAATGATAATATTATGGAATAAATTTTGAAACAAACTTGGCAGACTACACGAAATATCACCATTCAATATTAACTAAAAACTATGCCATCCATTGTTGCGGTGATTCAACAAGGCTGAAAAAGACATTATGGGCGGAGGGAGGATAGGGCAAAATTATTAATAAAAATTCATAAGTGCGAAATTAAATGAGAGGTGGGGGTTTATTTATAAATTTAAGATACGCGCACATCACATATATTTACCTGAACGTACATAATAGCGGCCACATAAAAAAAAATAAAGTACAGCTCCAGTCTGCAAGATGCTATCGCTACGAAGTACAAAGCAAGAGTGTCTTCTTTCTTACAAAAAAATTGAAAGTGTTGTTCCTAAATTTTCTTTCTCTGACTTTCATAGATAACTATTTTAACATGCCGAAATAATATAAAAATACAAAACTTTCTCTGATAATATCGGGGAAAGGAAAATGTGTCATTTGGCACGGCCCCCTTTGGCACGGCTGAGGTATGATACAGAATCCGATAGCCGTGACAAACAAGCATTGTGTCAAGGCTAGTTTCATAGAACACAAATACATCGAATATTACATAAGATAATAATGTAAATTACATATAATACACATCACATAAGTACAACATCGGTCAGTCTTTTGCAATATTCGTTTTTCAGAATTGTTTTCTCAAGAACTGATCATGTTTCGTCGTATTACAGTCTATTCACATCGATGGATGTCTACAGTACAGAAAGTTGCATCAAATTTCATTTTATTCATTATGAAGTTGATTTTTTTAGTACTGTCTGTAGGTTGAATTTCAGTAACGGCGGCGACGGCTCGAGGTTGTTGCGTTGGTACTGGAGGCGGGAGCGGCGGCAACGCCGGCGGCAGCGAGCGGCTTCCATTATTGCGCACGGAGTGTGCGCGTGGGCAACAGCGGTCCGTGATGAATCGTCAGTTCAGCGCCCCTCGCTCGTACCGTCTCATTGCAATTTTTGCTCATGAAAAGAACAAAAAGATTGGAATTAGCAATGTCTACTGCACTAGGATAACTATTAATTTTTTTCCTGCAAAGAATGCACACTTGATTAGATTCCTTCATTCACACGTTGTCTGGTGCATGAGTGTTTGTTTTTTTTTTTTTTTTTTTTTTTTTGTGCATTCGCAAAAGCTATTACGTGATTGAATTGTGGGTAAAGGATAAAATGAACAAACTGACATGAACATACGCCAGATATGACACACAAAAAAATTATTTTTTTTAGCATTCAATGCAAATGACGTATGTCCATGACTCTGATACTAGCAGGTTATTTGCCTAATATTTATCTTACTTTCCTATCTACATATACATTTTTGTGCTATATACATGACTATTTACAGAATGCCTATCATGAATACTAGTCATTGGTCAGAATCATTATTTATGTTGATCGTACATGCGATCTTTCAAGGCAAAAATGTTAGATGTTTCATAATTTACTATCTATCATACATATAAATACATGGGGGTCACAAGAAATGGAGAAATTATCTGGAATATCTTACATACTATGGCATCTGATTTAAATTTATGCTAACATTTTAAAGTATCTGATTTGATTCTATATTAATATTTTTGTTATCGCTGAATAGATTCAGTCTCTATTAATGCTAACGCAGCTTGCTGCGAGTCCATACATTTTTTTTTTTTTCATATTTTTTGTTTGATTAATATTGTCCGTTAGACGGTGTTGTAAGAGCTTTGTTTGCATAGCGCTGTCAACAATCAGTAATGACGTCACGTCGCGCCACTGGTTCAGCTTCAGTCTGTGCTTACGTTGCATCGTGGCAGGATCGCGCGGTATGACTTCCGTAATTTTAATCGTACTGTTTCAAACTGCAACACATTGGGGATTACAGTGTGGTGTGTTTTTTAAGGAAGGAGTGTCCACTTTTCTTTCGTCGAGGGTCCACACTTCACACCGGTGGGTGAGTACCACATTACGTTTATTTGTCTGCAGCAGGCGAGGTTCGTACGTGTCGTGGAATTCACATCACCTAACAGTGTCTGAATTATCACACGGCACTGTTCTCTTGTTCATATGCGTACGTTTATTAATTGATTCACAGTATGTAAGCACGTGCGTCAATTAAACGTCCTGCGTGCGCATTATTCGTCATCTTTTATTTTTTTATGATTGATTTATGGTGGCGTTAGAATGCGTCTTTATTCACCATAATGCACTGTTCAAACTAATTTATCACTTTAATTTATTTATCGGTCCTCGTAGGCCTGTCTTATAATTCTTTTTTTTTATTGTTCTAAGCACTGTTAATTCACTGGACAGCGTCTTTTCGCGGGGTGATAACGTTTGAAATTTGCACTTTCTGTAGCGCGAAGGTCGTTGAACGACTCTTAAGAATAATGAAAGCACTTGTTCGCGTCTTTCACTGCACTTAACACATCTGTGCTTATTGTTGTTTCACACGGTCTCCTAATTCACATGTCCTATTCAAATAACTAGCTTCACTGTTCTTTCCCAAATAGTTTTGATTTAATAAGACATTGACTAAAGGACAGTCTCTCATTAACATACAAATCACATAAAATCATATCTCTTTTACAAAATTCATTTCATTAGCTATTTAACAGATATAAAAATCTTTACAATTTTCGAAATACATAAGCATGCTTTGATATTGAGCATAACATTGACCATATGTGGTTTGCCTATGCTCATGTCAGTTTGTTTTTGTGATAATGCTGTTTTCAGCCTTGTTTATCCGATACAGTCTACACGTCGCTTCGATGCTGTATTACATGTCTAAATGTGATTCATTTCAGACTTCATTGTCGCTATGCAATACTGGTTTGGATTTCTTTTTTTTTTTTTTTTTTTTTTTTTTTTTTTTTTTTTTTTAAGTCACCTATCGTAACGTTTTAAAGTCCGTAATCCGTGTTATGTTACCCTGGTGTTCATTAATATAAGTCATCCAGATACACATAAAATATTGGCAATAAACATTCATACACACAAAAAAATATATACAAGTCAAGGCAAGACAAGATCAGGCCTGGCCGTCGTGTTTGATACAAGGTACATTTTGCACCATTTGTGCGGCAGAAGTACAGTTAAAGAAGAAGACTGAGGACAGAGTAGTTAGAGGAATCTCGCTAATTCTACTTGCAGAATATCAATTTTATCAGTCTACAATCGTTACAGCAAAGATCACTCCTAACGTCAATTCGCGAGCAAACAACATAAAGCATAAATCATCGATCCTAGCATCGGAAAGTCCTCATCTTGTCACACCATCCGTATTCCTCGAACATTCGCGACCATGCCTAATCCTGCCCTTATATGCATAATTTAAATCTGTGCAAAGATAGGTAATTATAAATAAAATTATGGCACTCAGATATGCGTCGTTCTGTGTTCATGTCAAAAGTTAGTAAATCTTTCATTTAAAATGCATCTCCTGAGTTAGTTGTTAAAGTAAATAATTCCAGCGGTGGCTGCCACACATACTCGTCGTTTCTTCTTGCTGAAATAAAAGTTCTTATATCTAGGCTTAAGTCTACGGTGTTTGAGTAGTAAATATTCCATACCATGCTATGTTGTGAAATTTCATGTGTTTCTCGCAATGTGTGGTTTGTCAAACAAAACAATTGCAATAACCTAAGCAAATGATAAGTTTTTCTACCAGCTGCATTACTCAAGTAAATCTTAAAAATTTTACATCAATGAAGAGTGATAAAGGAAAGAAAATATCTTTAAGTGATGTGATAAAGAATTATCTCTGTTAAGTGTCAAACAGCGCTTTATATAGCAATTAAATAGTGTGTACCCTGCATCTTAAATTCTTTGCATAGTCTGCAGTTGTTGCTTACGACATCGATTAAGCGGAGAAAATTTA
This sequence comes from Locusta migratoria, assembly GCA_026315105.1. Lineage (NCBI taxonomy): Eukaryota > Metazoa > Arthropoda > Insecta > Orthoptera > Acrididae > Locusta > Locusta migratoria. Next base: position 269,848,812 of record CM048744.1, on the reverse strand, counting down.
AGTTCGTTCTTACTTATGCAGATGGTATGCGTGCAAGCTTGTATTGTCATGCAACATGATTCTACGTGTTTTGTTCATTTGTCAGCTGATCATTCGCATAAAAGTTAGCAAAATCTCTATAGCTTGGTGTATCCTTCCCTGGTAGCATAAATAGTTATAGCAAAAATTATTTTTAGTGGGCAAACGAGATTTCATATTCTCCTCTCTCCTATCACAACAAACTACATTACTTGTCCCCGTAAGTGACTATCCAAACTTTGGTCGGGCAATAATGCATATAAGTGGTACGTGTGCTTGTACACTCCACGTCCAATGAATAAATAAAGATTCCCGATCACAAACCAGAATAAGTCACCTACTTCTTCCAAGCAACACATATATAAATATACACGCAAATATAGAATATTACTCCTACACAAAATATTACCCACGTCAAAATATATGGCTATTAAGTCTTTAACTGCCCATAACTGTGTAAGTGTGGTAACTTACATCTGTTTACTTATTATCCATTGAATGATTGTGCCAGCTGACAATAAATATTAGACACTTACCTGTGATCTTGCTCGTCGCTCGGTGAAGTTCTGACGGATGACATGTTTGATGCTTACACAAATAAATATAAATAATGCCACTTAATGCACACAGACGTTCATATTAAGCGTGAAATCTTTTTAAATCTTTGTGTGGGTACAAACCTTTAATCTTTCCAGTGTTTATGTGTGCTAAAAGATAACTGCCTCGGTGTGGAATCTGTACAATTCTGTACGGTCCGCTATACATATGCTGCCACTTCTTATTCTGCTTATGTATAACTGATGTTTTAGGATGTGTGTGAATTAAAACAAATACCACCAACCACAATGACAACGTTTGCTTGTAAGACTTCAGATAGATTCCTTCTACAAGTTGTGTGTTCTTGTATCAATTCATTTTTAATGTCTACACCATCATTAAACCTCAGCATTTGAACTCTCGAGTATCGTGTGCCCCCACTGGATTCACCGCTGAAACTCGGAGGACGTGAGAAGAGCGATTTCAGTTTGTTTGGGTACCTGATGCGGTTTGGGCAGGTTCCGTAACTTCAGTTATTGTCACGGTAGATTGTGGTGGTCCCCAAGTCGTTTGTTGTCCGCAGTCAGTCGTTATCCGTGCCACCGGCACGTAGTCTGTCTGTCGATTGTCACTGGGTGGGGAATGGTTCGGATATTGTCTACCTGTGTACGTGTTTTGTTGTGTATTCCCCATGTTAAAATTCCTGCCCCCGTTTCGATTATTGTTCCAGTTGTTTCCTCTATTACTATACCCTGGATGGTACCTATTGTCTGTTCTTTGCCTTGTTACATTACCCCCGCTGTATGTTTGTCTGTTAGAATTTCTACCGCCCCCGTTGCATGTTTGTCTTTGAGCCTGTAAGTTTGTGTCATAGCGGTTAACGTGTGGTGCCAGAGTATTTGTACGCGACTGTTGGCTGGCCTGCGTCGGCGATGGCGGCATCAGCTGATTTATTCCATTACTGTTGGCGTACCGACTGGCGTTGCCATAAGTATTGTTGTGGTTACCACGTCCGTTCCTAGCTCGGTCATCTTCGTAAATTAAGTCAATCGAATCGACTGTCGACAAGAAGTCTTCCAGATTATATATAGGAATATGTACCAGTTGCAATCTGAGGTATGTCGGCAGTCGTCCTATCAGTACTCTAAGTACTTCTCGATGCGACATTGGTTCGTCGAAGAAGCGTGCTTTGTTTAGATATCTTTCGAAGTATTTTCTTAAACTGCCATTCCTCTCATTAAAGGGTGGAGGGTTGTATATTTCATTTTTCACACGCTCCTGAATTCCCACCGACCAGTACTTGCTAAGAAATGCATTTTCGAACTCTTTGAGAGTGGCACAGTAGCGGTATACGCCTGAAGCCCAGATATTCCCTTCACCTTGAATATATCCCATTACAAACCTTATCTTCCTACGCTCACTCCAGGTGTCAGGAAGCAATTCTCGAAAGGATTGTATAAAAATGACAGGATGCACGGATTTATTTTCGGGTATAAAAGTGGGAAACTGGTGGTGTTTGAGGAGACTTTCTTCCAACAGGATTGAGGTAACACTAGGACGGGGAGATTGTGAGCGTTGCATAACTGTGCGTCTGTCACTGTCAAACCACTCGTCGTCTACGTCAGTCTGTTTTGCGTCACGGTCTCGGTTATGGTACCTATCTGGAGATGACGTCACCGGTGATGCGTGTCTCGTACGTGCTTCAGAAGTTGCAGTCTGTGTCCGGGATTCCCTTTGTACACTAGCCTTTACATTCGACAATTCCTCCTGCAATGACTTTACAGCGGTGCTGTGCTCCTCATATACTTTTGCAGCAACGTTTTGAATGACAGAGTTTAAATCACGTACTAGTTTATCATTAATTTGTACCTCGGTCTGCTCCAAAAAGGTTTGAACTCTTGTCTGATTCTCACTGACTATGGCTTCTGCCTGAGAGGTTATGTGCGTTACGGTTGTTTTTAAATTTTCATGTTCAATTCTGAGTGCTGACAAGTCCTGTGTAATATCTTCAATGGCTGTCGGAAGGGCTTTGGTTGCTTGCGAAACGTTATCAAGCTGTGAAGCAATGTTGGAGACCTTTTCATCAACTATGTTCAAAATATTACTGTTAACTTTGCCTTCTACATCTGCTACCTATTGTTCAAGATTGCCTATCTGTGTATTTAATTGTCTGCTCACCTCGTCAGAAATGAGAGCTGCTAGGTTTTTCTGTGCTTCCTCGAGTTGCTTAAATCTGTTTTCGATTTCTTCCCTCGTTACCATTTGATCCGCGATTTCCTTTTGTTGCTGTTCTAGGCGTGTTAAGACATTCTGTTGAGCTTGGAATTTATTATGTAAGTCCTGTTTTGTGGATTGATAGTGTTCATCAAGTTTGTCGTTAAATTCCTGCTTTTGTGTCAATTGGAGATTTACTAACTCTTTTTTGTGCATTGGTAATGTTTATCAAGCTTGTCGTTAAGTTCCTGCTTTTGTGTCAATAGTTCCTGCTTTTGTGTCAATTGGAGATTTACTAACTCTTGTTTTGTGCATTGGTAATGTTTATCAAGCTTGTCGTTAAGTTCCTGCTTTGTCGTCATTTGTTGGCTAATCATGGAGACTTGCTGCGTTAAATTTTGAAATATTGACTCGAATTTTGAAAACCATGAGGTAGGTAGATCACTATCTGAGTGCACAGCTACAGTAGACGTACCTCCGTCTGCTACGGACGTGTCACTTACGTCCGTAGCAGGCGAAATATTTTCTATCCGCCTGTCTTCCATAACGTTTTCTAATTCCTGCTCAGATTGTCCTACAATGTTACTCGGTTGCATACTATCCATATCGGTAGCTTGTCTTCGCGTCCTAACCATGTCAAAACATGCGTACAGTGAATGTAAATACGGATGTCGTGAGCTAACACTGTTTGTTTACCTATAGCCAAAGATGCTAGTAACACGGCACTGCAGCTCGCAAAACACAGACAAGGCGAAAAAGATGAGGATCGCGGCTACAAGATGGGTTCGGCAGCCATCTTGTGTAATTCTAGAAAGCTCTATTGTTGACGCGGTAACTAATAATGAAAAACTTAGGAAAAATTTGCAAAATACGGAAAAGCTGAAATTGATATTCTGCAAGCAAATAATAGTAAAAGAAGGTCAAAAGCGTCTACAGAAACGGTGCAGGCCTGGTCTTACCTTGTCTTTTGTCCGGATGCTGTGGTCCGTCAATGCTTTTAATTTTTTCGTCACAATTATTTCCATGAAAATATTCGTCCACACTAGTTGTCAATTTTTCTCCAACAATTATTTCCAAAAATAGTAACAGCCAAAATTTCGTTGATGTAGAACATGAAATGAGAAAGACAACTGTTAATACGTTGACAATGGAGTAACACAATGATATAGTTTTAAGAACTGTTTTAATAAACTAAGAGCGAATTGTACCACAATGAAAGTCATGTGAACGGTCGTCAAATCTTTTATAATGTTCCAGCCTGGTTATTAATTTTTGAGAGTAACAAATTTACAGAAGAAAGTGGTTTGAAGTTATAAGCTATGAAAGATCCCAATCGGTAAATTACGGGGAAAATTATTACATGCATTTAAATGAAATGGTAAGCTAGTTAACAGTGGAGTGTTGTGCAGGCAGAACATTACAAAAGAATCGACGAGCAGTTACCTTTAACAATAGATCCATCGGTGGTTGAAATTTGGCTGTAAATGAAATTTTAATAATATGATAACCACTCGCCGAACAGTGGATGGCAGTTCGTCAATATTAAACTACGACTCGTGTAACAAACAGTAAAGTAAGATAAGTGACATGATATAAATCGGATAGGAATATTACGTAAGTCAAACACATCGGACTTCTAAAAATTTACAAGAAAATCGACTGCAGGTTCTATTGCCAGTAAATGATAATATTATGGAATAAATTTTGAAACAAACTTGGCAGACTACACGAAATATCACCATTCAATATTAACTAAAAACTATGCCATCCATTGTTGCGGTGATTCAACAAGGCTGAAAAAGACATTATGGGCGGAGGGAGGATAGGGCAAAATTATTAATAAAAATTCATAAGTGCGAAATTAAATGAGAGGTGGGGGTTTATTTATAAATTTAAGATACGCGCACATCACATATATTTACCTGAACGTACATAATAGCGGCCACATAAAAAAAAATAAAGTACAGCTCCAGTCTGCAAGATGCTATCGCTACGAAGTACAAAGCAAGAGTGTCTTCATTCTTACAAAAAAAAATTGAAAGTGTATTTCCTAAATTTTCTTTCTCTGACTTTCATAGATAACTATTTTAACATGCCGAAATAATATAAAAATAAAAAACTTTCTCTGATAATATCGGGGAAAGGAAAATGTGTCATTATAATAGCCGCAAGTGAACGACATTCATATGTTCAAATGATTATAAACATACTGCTGTGGTTATCAGTTCCTAGACTTACAAACAACTAAAATTAACTTACACTAAGAACAATACGCAAACACACACACACACACACACACACACACACACACACACACACAATCACACATGCTCGAGGGAGGAGTCGAACTTTGAGAGATTTCAGTACTGCCATGTTGCTTTCCAACAGTAAAAGGACAACGTAACCTTGTTAATTTTACTAGATTATTCATAGGTTATTGATTTAATAACTTGTGGCGAAAGAGAAATATTCTGTTACTTGGTTGTGTGAGGCCTGTAGCAGGGGGGGAAAACATGCATTCAGAGCTAATGGCGACCATTGGCGAGCACGAGGGTGGCTCTGTTATTCGGAGAGGCAGTGGTTTCCGGAAGACGCCTTACGGCCGAGGGCCACAGTAGGTAGGACTGAGGCGTGAGCATTCCAAGTATTTTCACACACGTTACCGCCATCTGGCTGGCGCCACCGACGCTGGCGTCGTCTGGTCGAGAGCGTCTGGAACAGTACAATATGCCTCCACGGGCGGTGTACGGCGCTTTGCGAAGGGAGAGCTGGGACGTCTGGCGCTAGAACATTGTACGTCTATGGCGCAAAGCTGGGGGGCGCAGTTAAACAATAGCTTGGGAGTTTTGCCGTTTGCTGGGAACAACTTGCTGGCCGTGTTTTCGAAGGTGTCTGAAGGCCATCTACCGCTACCGTGAGAACGCTGGACGTAAGGGCGAGGCCCGACCAGTGGAAACATGGGAGAGCTGGTCATTGGCTGCTGTCTTAGAGTAAGGGGGTTCGGCCGTACTTTGGCGCCTCGCTGTTGATTGGCGTTTGTGTAGAGTTAGGCGGAGCCTGGAGGTTTTGCAGAGAGTAGACGGAGATTTTTAGAGGTAGAGAGACTGATGTTGGGCAGCCGAGGAGAGCAGACGCTTCTCTTCTGCTCTCAGTTTATACTTGTCTTCGAGCTGCTGTACTTACAGTTTGTGATACAGCTTTTGGAGTTGCTCCAAAGCTTGTGCTAATAGCGCTGAGTATTGGAAGCCGAGAGCAACGTCAGTCTGCCTGATGTTGGATGCACCGAAGTGCTAATTGCGACTGTCACAGTTCTGGTGTCACCTCTGCCTACAGTACATTCGTGTATCACACTGCCTGATATTGGATGCACCGAAGCGCTAATTGCGACTGTCACAGTTCTGGTGTCACCTCTGCCTACAGTACATTCGTGTATCACACTGCCTGATATTGGATGCACCGAAGCGCTAATTGCGACTGTCACAGTTCTGGTGTCACCTCTGCCTACAGTACATTCGTGTATCACACTGCCTGATATTGGATGCACCGAAGCGCTAATTGCGACTGTCACAGTTCTGGTGTCACCTCTGCCTACAGTACATTCGTGTATCACACTGCCTGATATTGGATGCACCGAAGCGCTAATTGCGACTGTCACAGTTCTGGTGTCACCTCTGCCTACAGTACATTCGTGTATCACACGTAAATTGTCTGTAGTGGCACGACTAGACGATCGAGTGAGATCGTAGGCACTGAGATCCGCCGCGGTCGAAGTTGGCTTGTATTAGTTAAATATCGCTTCTATACAAAGGAAATGAAGGCAGTATTCTAGAAATGGAAGACGAAGTGGAGGAAGATAAGATAGGGGATATGATACTACGAGAAGAATTTGACAGAGCGCTGAAGGACTTAAGTCGAAACAATGCCCCTGGAGTAGATGATATTCCGTCTGAACTGCTGATATCGTTAGAAGAGCCAATCGTGAAAAAAATTGTATCACATGGTATGCAAGATGTATGAGACAGGGGAAATACCCTCAGACTTCAAAAAGAATATCGTTATTCCAATTCCAAAGTAAGCAAGTGCAGACAAGTGTGAAAATTACAGAACCATCAGTTTGATGAGTCATGGTTACAAAATTTTAACACGAATTATCTACAGGAGAATGGAAAAGCTGGTACAAGCTGACCTTGGGGAAGATCAGTTTGGATTTAGGAGAAATGCAGGAACACAGGAGGCAATACTCACATTACGACTATCTTAGAAGATAGGCTAAGGAAAGGGAAACCTACGTTTTTAGCGTTTGTCGATTTGGAGGAAGCTTTTTACAATGACGACTGGAATACACTCTTCCAAATTCTGAAGGTAGCAGGGGTAAAATATAGGGAGCGAAGAGTTATATTCAACCTACACAAAACCCAGACAGCTGTTATTACAGCCGAAGGGCAAGAAAGGGACGTAGAGATTGGGAAGGGAGTAAGACAGGGATGTAGCCTTTATCCAATGTTGTTCAATCTCTAGATTGAGCAGGCAGTGAAGGAATGGAAGGAGAAATTTGGAGAGAGCATTAATGTGCAGGGAGAAGAAATAAAAACATTGCGGTTTGCCGATGACATAGTAATTCTGTCAGAGACCGCAAAGGATCTGGAAGAGCAGTTGAATGGAATGGACAGTGTCTTGAAAGGAAGATATAAGATGAACATTAACAAGAGTAAAAGGAATGTAATGGAATGCAATGTCAGAAAATCAGGCGATGCTGAACGAATTAGATTAGGTAATGAGACAATAAAAGTAGTAGATGAATTTTGTTATTTGGGTAGCAAGATAACTTCTGATGGCCGAAGTAAAGAAGATATAAAATGCAGAATGGTATGGGAAGAAAAGCGTTTCTAAAGAAGCGAAACTTGTTAACATCCAACATTAATTTAAATGTTAGGAAGTCCTTTCTGAAAGCATTTGTCTGGAGTGTAGTATTGTATGGAAGTGAAACGTGGACGATAAGGAGTTCAGATAAAAAGATGATAGAAGCTTTTGAAATGTGGTGCTACAGACGAATGATGAAAATTAGATGTGTAGATCACGTAACTAATGAGGAGGTGCTTAACAGAATCGGGGAGGAAAGGAGTTTCTGGCATATCCTGACTAAGAGAAGGGATAGATTGGTTAAACACATTCTGAGACATCAAGGAATTGTCAGCTTAGCATTATAAGGAAGCGTGTGGGGTAAAAATCGTAGAGGGAGACCGAGGGATGAATATAGTAAGCAGATTCAAAAGGATCTAGGTTGCCGAACATATTCTCAGGCCGCGGTGGAGTAGCCGAGCGGTCTAAAGCGTCTCGCTGCGGAGCGCGCGGTTGCTCGCCGTGGAGGTTCGAGTCCTCCCTGGGGCATGGGTGTGTGTGTGTGTTTATCCTTGATCTAGGTTTAAGTAGTTGGTAAGCTACAGACTGATGACCACGCAGTTTGATCCAATAGATTTACAAACATTTGAACGTATTCTCAGATGAAGAGACTTGCACAGGACAGGGTAGCGTGGAGAGTTGCTTCAAACCAGTCTGCGGACTGAGGACCACAACAACAACAACAACAACATCGCTTCTGGAATACGAAGCTGGATTATCTCCGCGTCCGCGTCTTGCAGCTATCGACGCACACAGTCGCCGCCCAGCAGTTGTGTTGCCTACATCGCAAGCCAGCACAGTTTGGTAAAGTATCGCGTGCAGTTGCCAGTGTTTCAAGGGGTATTCACATTTTCGGATTGTTGAAAACGTTAGGTGAATTCACAGTAATCTGGTACCGGAATATTCCTCCCGATTACGCCACAGTTTCCAGTTAATTGTGGGTCGTCACAAGTGTTTAGAATCAAACACAATTATCTTCGACTTACCAGTCACTTGCTGTAGGAGTCGTTATTCTGTTTTGTAAATCCGTAAAATTTGATCTGTGTTGAATTGTATGTGAACTTTTTCTCTGACGTTCATTTGACTTCCGAGAATAAAACGAGTCAAAACAAATTTCTTTACTCAAATCATTCAAATTAGTTAACCCCTCTTTACATAGTTTTGGATGGGTTTTATTACTTGGGAATAACAGCATAAATTCATTAATTGAACAATGTTGGGTCAGCCACGCCTATCCTTTAATATCAATTGAAGAAACCATTGGCAAACTCCATTTGCATACCGTCCTTTCTCTCCCCTTCCTTACTCTTATTTTTCAACACACCCACCATAGAAAACCTATACCTTTCAACTTCCGGCGTAAGCGGCCTCCCATCGCTGCACGATGCTTTCGACCACGCTGTTAATTCCTTCTCATGTGGCACCAGCCTGTGGCAGAACAAAAGGTCTCATCCTTTCTGTACCTCTGAGCAATCAAAGCGCCATTCTGAACGACATGTTATATCCTGTATGTAAATATACAACATACTCAAATAAATAAACAAGAACAGAGTGAATTAATACATTTATGGTTACCCGTGACAGAATTATAATACTGATTGGATATTCTGTCATGCAGCTTAGACACAAAAAAAATTATATTTCCATTTTTTTAATTAAATTTTCAGACAAAATTCTCTCAGCGTTCCAGCCGCGTCAAAATTTATTTTACACCGTAGTTTTAATTAAACAAAGAGAGGTAATTCATCAACAGTTATTGACATCCTAATCGGGTGAATTAACTTCAGATATAACATGCTGGAGCAAATACACTGCTCAAAACAATTAGGGGACCAGGTGACACTCATACGAAATATATTTACGGCAAGGTATTTATTCAAATCTTGCTTAAAATTGTAATTTGTGTGTGATACATACCATATTTTGCTATATCAACTCTTTCTTAAGGTTTGCATGGCGTTTTCTCAGAGCGAGGCATCATAAGGCTACGATAATAGTGAAAAAGTTAAACTCGTTGCCCTCTAATATCATCGTTCGGCCAGTACAGTCGCACACCTGCGTGTCATAGACAGTATGAGGTTATCAATCAGCTCTTGAGGGATATTTAGTCATTCTTCCATGAGTGCAATATCCAGCTCTGAAACCGCTGTGGGAGGTGCTGGTCTGGCTGCAATATGTCTGCGAAGAGTATCCCAGACATGCTCAGTCGGGTTTAACTCCGGTGAACAAGGTGTTCAGTAACTTTGTTCATTTCCCTTGGCATTCAAGCATGCTTTCCACCAGTGCAGCTCTGTGGAGACGAGAATTATCGTCCACCAGAAGGAACTCATCTCGTATGCCACCAGTGTAGGGCACAACAAAAGGTCTGATCTTCTCTGTACCTCTGAGCAGTCAAAGCACCACTCTGAACGACATAGATCTACATCTACATACATACTCCGCAATTCACCGTAAGGTGCGTGGCGGAGGGTACACTGTACCACTACTAGGCATTTCCTTTCCTATTCCACTCCCAAATTGAACGAGGAAAAAAAGAATGCCTATATGCCTCCGTACGAGCCCTAATTTCTCTTATCTTGTCTTTGTGATCTTTACGCGAAATGTAAGTAGGCGGCAGCAAGATCGTACTACACTCAGCTTCAAATTCCGGCCCTCTAAATATACTTAACAGAAATTCACGAAAAGAACGTCGTCTTTCTTCTAGCGATCCCCAATTGAGTTGCCGGAGCATTTCCGTGACACTCGCGCATTGGTCGAACCTACCGGTAATAAAATCTAGCTGCTCGTCTCTGAACCGCTTCTGTCTTCCTTTAAACTGATCTGCTGCGGGTCCCAAACACTTGAGCAATACTCAAGACGTGGTCGTACAAGCGTTTTATACGCGGTCTCCTTTACAGGTGAAGTACATCTTCCCAAAATTCTCCCAATAAACCGAAGTCAGCTGTCCGCCTTACTCAGAACTGTCCTTACATGCTCGTTCCATTTCATATCGCTCTGCAATGTTACGCCTAGATATTTGACCGACGCGACAGCATCAAGAAGCTCACTACTAATGCTGTATTCGAACATTATGGGATTGTTTTTTCTACTCATGCGCATCACCTTACATTTTTCTACATTGAGAGCTAGCTGCCATTCTTCGCACCAACTAGAAATTTTGTCTAAGTCAACCTGTGTGCTATTACAGTCAGTTACAGACGACACCCTCCCATACACCACAGCATCATCATCATCAAACAGCCGCAAATTACAACTTACTCTGTCCATCAGATCATTTATATAGATAGAAAATAATAGCGGTCCTATCACACTCCCCTGGGGCACGCCTGACGATACATTCGTCTCTGATGAACACTCGCCGTCGAGAACAACGTACTGCGTTCTATTACTTAGGAAGTCTTCCAGCCAGTCACGAATCTGTGAACCTATTCCATAAGCTCGTTTGTCCGCCAATACTGACTCCTGACCACATCATTCGTCCGGTGATATGGTGATGTTTCCAGTACGAAGCACGATTGTTCCGATTTACTAAATTATCTCTAGAAGAGGCAACGACGATTGCCCGGCTGAACACAAAATCCACACTCATCTGTGAACAGAACCCAATGCTATTCGTTACGACTCCAATCCTGATGTTCCTCCTTCCAGTTTCTGCGGACTAAACAGTGTCGTGTTTTCAATGGGATACACGCCACATGCCTCTGTACGTAAAGACGATTTCGGACTGTTTGCGTTGATATTGCGCGTCCTGTTGCTGGTTGGAGGGTGCGTTGTAGCTGAGTTGCATTCCGCCTACTGTCTCGACAGGCTGTTATCCGGAAATAACGGTGGACGACCTTTGCCTTCTTTTAAGGTTCCTGTTCTCTTAAATCGCGTCCAGGTCCTGAAAATTACACTTAGAGGCATTCCAGTATTCCAGCCACCTCCCACTGTATTTGTATTGTAATAACAGTCTTGATTGCAGAGGTAAAAAATTTTTATTTGGGCGGTTTCAACATAATATAGGTCATGTTCAGAAATACTTGTGATACAGCCCCTGCGGCCGATGCTGGACTCTGTAGGGCTCTAGGGCAGGCCAGACAGGAGCCACGGCAGCCCTGCAGAGTCCAGCACCGGCCACACGGGTTGTATTACAAGTATTTCAAAAGATGACCTACGACGCGTCCAGAAAGTAAGTTCCGTTTCAATTCATCTCCGCTGCAGCGCTGCGACTGCAGTTCCGCACATGCGCTGTAGACGATGTGTATCAAGGAGAAGAACGTGCGCCATTTGGAGATCGCTGTCAGTTACGTACGCTTTGTTGTGCTTGTTTGAAATGTCGGCGTCGATTGAAAATCCCGCCGTCTGTGAAATCAGGTCGGTGATTCGGTTTCTGAATGCGAGGAAAGTGAAACCAAGTAAAATTTATCGGCAAATTTGCGATGTTTACGGACCGAATGCGATGAGTGATTCGATGGTGAGAAGATGGGTCCGACAGTTCAATGGCGGGCGTAGTGATGTGCACGATGAAGAACGAAGTGGGCGTCCACCTTTGGTTACAGAAGAACTGGTTCACGCGATTGATGACAAGATCCAGACATGTCAAGTCTTTCCTTGACGGTCATCACTTCACCAATGACAACGAGCTGAAAGAAACTGTTTCCAATTGGTTGAAGACACAGGCTGCAGATTTCTATGAAGAAGGTATACAAAACCTGGTGCCACGCTATGACAAATGCCTACAAAATTTCGGCAGTAATGTGGAAAAGTAGTTTAAGAGTTGTAGAATGTTGTGCAATAAAAATTTCTTCTGTATCTGTGTACAATTTAATTTTATTACCAAATGGAACTTACTTTCTGGACGCGCCTCGTATATTAGTTAAAACCGGTGAAATAAAGATTTTCTTACCTCTGCTATCAAGACTGTTAATATAATACAAATATCGTCAAGGAAGATCTCCTAGGACAATGTTATCCAAATTAATGACCTCGCACTGTGTCTGTCCAGCTTCCAACCTTCATATGGCTCTCCATGACGTAGCTTGGGGTAAGTCACATTGTTGCTGCATTGCTCTACCTGTTCACTGCACCCAACTGCTTGTGTAATTCGTTTGATAGAGTAAACACAAGTCAATACCAAACCCTCTGCAGCAACTTTCATTTATTACCACTATCTCGGATGCCACAATGTTGTTGTCTCCACTACGTAGAACCAACAGAAAGACATCGAACTATTTTAGTTCATTCTGCTGATTACAACATTTCAGAATCTAGATACCTTAACTGATCCCCTAATTGTTTTGACCAGTGTATATTTAACCACCAATTTTATAGTTTTTGGATCCTGTTCCACATTCAATCGATCTGACTGCTTTGAAACAGCCTCAACTTCTGGTAGAAGAAACGAAGCCATTCAGGCCTTTCCATATTGTTAGTGATGCAAAGTATGTAGGAGAAAAACTAGGCGACAAGATAGGCAGTGTTATGTCAAACAAGGACAATTATAAATAAAAGAAAAAATGGGATACTTTGTCAAACAGCTGACAAACTAAGTAAGAAAGGTGTAAGGAGGAATAATAACTAAGTGCAACAGATTTAGATGATGAAACAAGAATTAGAAAAGATAAACACAAACAGGATGAACAACAGACATGTATCGTAGGTGTGGAAAAAATATTGGACAATATCGGTACTGGTCTGGTATCAACTCGAAATTAGATGAAGCTACGTCGCAATTAGAATCACGTAACAAGGAAATAATCTCACCAGAAATTCGCAAGAGCGTGGGAGGGGGGGGGGAATGAAGGAGGATAAACGTTACTTCAGCCAAACAGAGTTCAAGAAATAAAGAGACAGTAATGTGAGTAGAACATGCCACACACAGGTCTAGAAGAGGATGACAATATATAAAATAATTGTAGACACATGCAATGGCATGAATGACGTTGAGAAGGAGAACAGAAGAAGTTAATCGAGAAACGCGGCTACCACGAAATGCAGACAGCTGATCGAATGTATGCCAGGGAGGAAGATCTTTTCCGTAGGAAATCTCAGACATATAGAGACGGCAGGAACGTAATTTACTCCGATCCTTGGTATTTCAATTCATTTTACATTGAACCACTAGCTATATTTCACGTGTGCTCTTTTAGGAGATCCAGATGTCCGAATGAGCGAGGTCGCGAAGATTTGTACGTCTTTCCTTGCGATAGATTGGTCGAAAGGAACTCAGGGGCTCATAAAACAAAAGATACAGAATCATCCTGGCAGAGGAGACCAGATCGAAAACAGAACGGTTTACGTGGTCTTTCTTCCCGCGCGCTATTATAGAATAGAACGGTAGAGAAAGGTTATGGAAGTGATTAATGAACCTTCTACCAGGCACTTAAATGTGATTTGCAGAGTATCGATGTAGATGTACTGACGTACTTCAAAATGTTCAAATATTTGTAAATCTAAGGGACTTAACTTCTGTGAGTATTAGTCCCTACGCTTACGAACTACTTAAACTAACCGAAGGACAACATACACATCCATGCCCGAGGGAGGATTCGAACCCCCGACGGCGAGAAACCGCGCGATCCGCAGCAAGGCGCCTTAGACCGCTCGGTCACTCCACCGCGGTACTGACCTTCATTCATTATCCGTGTTACGGATGCTGGATGTTGCTGAGTTGGAAGGCCATATTGAATACATGGAACGTATAAGCATATCCTAATAAATGTGTGAGAACCACAGTTAACAAATGTTTCATCGTTCATCCCCTATTTCTACACTCGCACCACATTCTGACTGCTTACGCCATATGTCCGCCTTGTGCCAGAAAGTAGAACTATAATTTTTTTTCATCATATTCCGCAAGGGTACCGTGTACTGAATATATTTTGGGGGACAAGATTAATGTAAAGATAAGTAATTTTACGTTGAAACCCCATGGTATTTTGCATCAGTTTTGCTGCTCATATTCACAGGATAATTTACGCTGAAGCCCCTTATACTTTATCGAGAGCAAGCTTCTTTATTGTTGAGATTAAATCACAAAAACATAGCTCTTTTCCTTATATTCATTATTTTGGACAAATCATACGCCAGGGCACGTCTTGGGCTCATTAAATGCATTTTAATGTGACATATATGTACAAAGGTTCGCCATCCGTGACCTATAGGTTTGCATATGTCCTGCTTTTTAGCTGGTTTCTCGAAGGAATGTAGTGTCTATCGTCCCACCAACTACGTGGCCATTAGAGACGGAACACATGATCAAATGACGTTGTTAAGAATGACAAAGGCTATCGTCACCGGGTGTGTACCTAAGAATAAGACATTCTTGATTTGTATCACACATTGAACAGACTATTTGCTATACGGTGACAAAATGCTGTGCACAAGAACTGATCAGTTTACTGAATGTTATTTATACGGTCGCCAGCCTGATTAGGCAATAAATTGTTCAAACTGTTATTCGTGGACTGATTCCAATCTGTTGTAAATATTACTTTAAAACAACTAGGTACAAACAAGTAGGAAGCGTTAGGTTTATGGTCCAATAACAAAAACTATCATCTCTATGGAAAGCAATATGCAAGACAAGGCAAACCAAACCAAACCACTCATATATACAGGGTGTTTCACTAAGTGTGTTTGCCTCTGTAACTTATAAAATAATAGGTGACGGGAAATTTTAATGCGGTAGGTCAACACAAGAAATGTTACACTTTCTGCGGAGCTATGAACATAGTTTGTTATATCATTTTCCAAAGAGTTACAGCACAAAGATATGATTTTTTACATGGAACAATAGTTTTTTTTCTATCGTGCATTGGATTCGTTGAAACCAGCTGCGTCTAAATCAATTTAAACTACATTCCTATCACTGTTAGTTTGCGAGCTACAACCCTTCAAATTTTCAGGAGCAGCTATCACAAACGCTGCGCATAATGCAATGCTCCTTCCAAATGTGGTGCAGCCGAGTTGTAACGTCGCCGGTGTCACGGAGCGACAAGCTTCCTCGATGCTCTGTTAGACTGCCGACTGTCGCCGCACACGGCCGTATACCCGACAGTTGGAGCCACACAAACAATCGGGGCTCAATATACCACAGTTGCTGACATCGGATGACGATAGCATACACGATATGATATCGGGCGTTCCACAGGATAGTGTTATTGGTCCTCTGCTGTTCCTGATTTACATAAACGATTTAGGGGAAAATTTAAGTAGCTCTCTTAGGTTGTTTGCACATGACGCCGTCATTTACCGTCTAGTAAAATCATCTGAAGATCAAAACCAATTACAGGACGATCTGAATAAGATATCACTATGGTGTAAAAATTTGCAATTGACTCTAAATCATGAGAAGTGTGAAGTCGTCCATATGAGTACGAAAAGAAATCCGTTAAACTTTGTTTACAAGATAAATCAATCAAATGTGAAGGCCGTAAACTCCACAAAATACCTAGGAATTACTATTACTTCAGACTTAAATTGAAAAGAACACGTAGATAATATCGTGGGAAAGGCGAACCAGAGACTGCGTTTTATTGGCAGAACCCTTAAAAGATGCAACAGAACTACTAAAGAAACGGCATACACTACGCTTGTCCGTCCATTTTTGGAGTATTGCTGCCCAGTGTAGGATCCTTATCAGGTGGGTTTCACGGAGGACATCGAAAGAGTCGAAAGAAGGGCAGCTCGTTTCGTATTGTCACGATACAGGGGAGACAGCTTTACGGAAATGATACAGGATCTGGGATGGGAAATCATTACAACAACGGCGCTTATCGCTGCGGCATGGGCTACTTGCGAAACTCCAATTGCCAACCTTCTCCTCCGAATGCGAAAATATATTGCTGACTCCCACTTATATAGGTAGAAATGATCATCAGAATACGAGAAATCAGAGCTCGAACAGAGAGATTCAGGTGTTCTTTCTTCCCGCGCGCTATTCGAGAATGGAGTGGGAGATAAATAGTATAATTGTGGTTCGATGAACCCTCTGCCAGGCACTTAAATGTGATTTGCAGAGTATCCCATGTAGATGTGGATAAGTAAAGCACGAGACCGTCAGCACGTGCAGCCGCACCTCAGCGTGGCCATCGCCACTTGTTATTGGAAGGCATGAGGCAGAAAGAGCGCGTGCTGAGTGTCGGGCAGAACCTGTCGCGTCGCCGGCAGCCGCCCGCGTCCGTCATGCCCTCAGACCAGGCGGGCATCGATCCGTAGGCTGAGGTGTCGCTGTCCAGGCACGTCCGCCTCGGCGCCCTCCTTCGGCGCTGCCTGCACATGAGCCACACAGCTAACCCCAGTCCAGCCTCCACTCTAAGCAATGGGTTGTAAGGTAACCCTTAAGGTAAGCCTTACATTATAACGTGGAATGAGCATCATTTTGAAACATGATATTCGTTTTAACCTGCTTATAGTGAATATGTGCGCCTCGGTTGCACAGTGGTAGAGTGCCAGACTACAAATCCGAAGGTCCCGGGTTCGATCCCCGTCAGGTCTTGGGATTTTTATCTGTCACTTTCCACTTCTTTCACCTCTGGCAGTATTGCTCATGTGAAAAATACCGATTAGCACCGTGGTTCGGAACCCACGTTAAACTGTAGGTCCCCCTATAACTGGCTGGGTAAGTCAGTTCGAAGGTCGGAGGAAGGCAACGGCATACCACCTCCAAACAGGACCATGCCTAGTAAAGCACTGTGGTGTTCAAACCAATCTTCGGATTGTTGACTGCTTTACCTTACCTTTATAGTGAATATGTAGTAATTAACTTCTTACGTGACTTAATTAATTATCGTGATGAACAATGTATGTAGGTAACTTAATTGTGAACATTTTCTGTCATTTATTTATCATCTGTATTGTAATTTCATTTCATTTGGGCCTGCAGCGTTGTGTATGTCTTTTAAGGACATATTGTTAATCTATGAAATGCCAAAATGCTGCTTCACTTTATAGATGTTAAAAACTGTTTATTATTATCGCAATAGGCCTATTTCAGCACTGTGGCCATCATCAGGCTATTTCCATATAGCAGCTAATCTGTCAGTTTGACATATCCTGACAGATTAGCTGTAAAGAATTAAGACCTTATTAACGTAATATATATACCATCTAAAGAACATGTATACTGCAATCATTGCAGTCATTATAATCAATTATACCTCCACGATGCTATATGGAAATAGCTTGATGATGGTCACAGTGCCGAAATAGGCCTATTGCGATAATAATAAACAGTTTTTAACATCTATAAAGTGAAGCAACATTTTGGCATTTCATAGATTAACAATATGTATTGTAATTGTTTATGTATATATTTATTTATTTGATTTGTACCTTGTATTTTTCTATATGACTGTGATTACTTGTTATGTTTAATTTGACAATGTAAAATATTTCTCTGTGTACAGTTATCGATATGGCTCCTCAGGTCAGAGACTTTATCGTATAGCAGCGCTCGCCTGTGGGACAGCGGGCAAGCAGCAGCATCTGCCGCCCCGTGACGTAGATCAGACGTTCGTACGCGGTCCGCGGAGTGCTCAAACAATATAAGTTGAAACCAAGTGAAAGTTCTAATTTGTCATAAGTGCAACGATATGAAAGTTTATGTGAAACCTGTGAACATAAGTGAAGTAAGAATTGATTTTAATGAAACATTTATTCGTTCGTTCTGCTGAGGCAGAAATTCGTTAAGTGTTCGGTAACCGTCCCAGACGTCCGAAACGCGGTAGCGTCATCGCGAACGCTAACGGTCGCGATTAATTACGCGATTCGCGAAGCATCATGGCGAACTGCTAGCAAGCTGCCAAAGGAGGAACCACCATCAAAATGATTTCTGTATGAATTTGTGTACCATTTATATGACTGCAGAGTACCACGTCGCTGGACTGATAAATAAGATTAGTTAAATGCTATTGGTTGTAATTTGCTGTGAATGCTTGTTTAAGTTTTGTTTAAATACAGGAACATTAGACAGTACTTTTGCTATCTTATTTGAACAACTAATTAACCACACACGAGTAGCATGACAATCCTCAATAAATCATGAATAATATGTCTACACAATTTTACAATCAAGTGAGTGTCATTAATTGTTAGAGACAATTTTGCTAAAATTGATGGTAGGAGATAACAGACAGTTGACTTAATGAATAATTTCACGATTTCGTTTTGCATTGAGTTCAACAATAATAGCCACCGCCACATCTATCCTATAAAGAACCAAACTCGTACTAATGTCGTATGCATAGCATTAATTAAGACTGATTTACTTAAATTTCCTATTTGCTTGAGTGAATTAATTTTCATTAGATACTGACTATAGTGCTTGGACTGCACCCATTTGCCAATCACTTGATGATAAAAATCCTGCTATTCATAATTTACTAAATTATCATTACCATTAGCGTACTAATTGAGTCGTACGCATAGCACAGACGGAGTAAGTTAATTTCTGCTATCTGTGTGTACACAGTCTCTGTAGGAGATTTTGTAAGGAAAGGAAAGGTGAGTGATCTGTTGAAAAGTTTGTCAGATAGGGCCATAGCATTTGTTAATTACACTAAATTGTCTTACTTATTATTTTCAAAATTTAACTTCACCACTTGCATTAATCACGAGTTTAACGTAACCGACCACGAAATGAAGGTCAGGGTTGTTATGTTGCTCAAACATTACAACAGCAGCCACCACAGTTAATAACACGTATATATATATATATATATATATATATATATATATATATATATATATATCTTCAATAAAATAGACACCTTTCACCCAAAATATCCCCAACAAAAATATTTTCTTTCCTTACAGGGTCTACACCACACAGCCCGCGCTTTGGATAGGGCTCGAGAACGGATTTATTTAATTAACCCTTTGTCAATATTTTTGCTATTTCCTTGATCAAATGACTTACCTTAAATATGTTATCGAAAATTATTTTCGAAAGGATACAATTTTGTCATTTGACACCATTGTGTGGCTACGGGTATATATAGAGTCCGCCAGAAAATTGTAACCACACTTTAATGAACCAACAGTATTAGTGTTTATTTTACATCAAATAATTGATTACATATGTAATGCTATTTTTCAAAGCGCATTATGTCCAAAAAAGTAAATATTTCAGGAGAAGCGAAAAACATGTACCGCAAAAAATATTCGAATAATAATTCCGAATTTTACACCACATACTCAGGTAGGGCTTTTGACCCAAATGTGTTTAATACAAGGAAATTGCTTTTTGTACTTTCAAGCTATGGGCACTTTAGTGATGGACAAAGTGCGTTTTTTTGTGTTCTGTTGCACAATCTGCCCTTTTTGATTTTCTCGGCATTCGTTTTCTCGTTCCACGTTTCATTTCCTCTCCAACAGTCACACATTCACTCGCTATAATACTCTCCTTCTTAGCACAACAATGATTTTACGCCTGACTTCCCAACAGACAGAATGATAAACGTTTATACACAACAATGCTGTAATACTGAAAACGTATATTAACTAATCATTGTTGGTCAGTTAAATGGTTTCGCTTTAGTCAACGAGTCTTACATTGCAGCCAACATAGCTTCATAAAACAAAATAAAGGCAACTGTTGGACTTAATGCAGTTTGATTCAGTCATACCACAGGACGAAATGCTATTTTTTGCATCTGCTACTTTCAGCGCTCCTTTTGAAGGTGTTAAAATGCATTTTGACACAATGTGATTGCAGGAGTGTGTGGAGCGGGTAATAAAATACCGGATTTCTTATCAAACTCAATTTTGTCCACCAGTGGACATAATGCGTTTTGAAAAGTTGCTCCTCATATGTTGTTCAACCTTCAGTTTAGCACGCAGGTACTTGTAGTGTTCAAAACGTTCACCATTGGCGGTTATACATATCTACATCTACATGGATACTCTGCAAATCACATTGAAGAGCATGGCAGAGGGTTCATCGAACCACTTTTATGATATTTCTCTATGGTTTCACTCTTTAATAGCTCGCTGAAAATAGGAACATCTAAATCTTTCTATTTTCGACCTGATTTCTCTTGCGTTATTATGATGGCCATGTCTCCCTATACAGGTGGATAGTAACAATGTATGTTCGTATTCTGAAAACAAAATTGGTGAAAGGAATTTCGCAAATAGATCTCGCCGCAACAAATAACGTCTTCCTTTCAATGATTTCCACCCCAACTCATGCATCATTTCCGTACCAATCTCTCCCCTATATCGCGATAATACAAAACGAGCTGCCCTTCTCTGAATTTTCTCTAAATTTTCTCTAAATTTTCCGTCAGTCCCACCTGGTGTGGATCCCACAATGCGTAGCAAGACTCCAAAACAGGACGCACAAGTGTAGTGTAAGCAGTTTCTTTAATAGAACTGTTGCATTTTCTAAGTGTCCTGCCAATGAAAGTAGTCTTCGGTTCGAATTTCCTACAATATTTTCTATATGTTCTTTCCAATTCAAGTCGTTCTTAATTATTACTCCTAGTTATTTAGTTGAATTTACGGCCTCAAGGTTTGACTGATTTATCGTGTGACTGAAGCTTAACGGATTTCTTTTAGTGGTCATATGGATGACCTCACATTTTTCATTATTACGGGTCAGTTGCCAATTTTTTTCACCATACAGATATCTTATCTAAATAATTTTGCAGTTTTTTATCTTCTAGTGACTTTATTAACCAATAAATGACAGCATCATCCGCGAACAATCCAAAAGAGCTACTCAAATTGTCTTCCAAATCGTTTATAAAAATAAGGAACAGTAGGAGCCCTATAACACTTCCCCGCGGAACGCGAGATATCACTTCTGATCTACTCGATGATTTACCGTCAGTTACAACGTACTGTGTGCTTACTGACAGGAAATCACGAATCCAATCGGACAACTGTGGCGATATTCCATAAGAACGCAATTTGATTAGAAGACGCTTGTGAGGTACAGTGTGGAAAGCCTTTCGGAAATCTATAAATACGGAATCTATTTGACATCCCTTATCGATAGAACTAATCACATCATGTGTGTAAAGAGCTAGCTGTGTTTCACAAGAACGATACTTTCTAAATCCGTGTTGACTATGGGACAATAGGTCGTTCTCTTCGAGGTAGTTCATAATAGCCGCGCGGGAGTAGTCGAGCGGTCTGGAGCGCCACGTTACGGATCAAGCGGCCTCCCGCGTCAGAGGTTCGAATCCTCCCTTGCGCATGGATGTGTGTGTTGTCCTTAGGTTAGTTTAACTTAGTTTAAGTAGTTTGTAAATCTAGGGACTGATGACTAACATAGTTTGGTCCCCGAGAATTACAAACATTTGACCAGTTGTGTACTTTAAAATTTTCCCGGCGAATTTCTTAATTAAAATAATGTCGCGCGTACAGCCGGATGCCATTGCCTACTCGCACGATATTTCGGCCAATAACCCTTTGGCCATCTTCAGGTGCTGCGTACCGAAGACTAGCGAAAGCCGCGTCTGACCGTCACTTATATACCATGGAGTTGGGCGGTAGCGCATGTGCGTAAAAAGTACACGCCTCTTGCAGTGGCGCCACATTATTTTAATTTAACCACTTCATAATACCTTGCAGAGGCGCCCGACATTATTTTAATTTCACCAGTTCATAATATCTGAGGAAAGTATATGTTCTAACATCTTGCTTCAAACCGACGTCAATGATATAGGCCTGTAACTTGGCGGGTCACTCCGGTTACCTTAAAAAAAAATTGGTGTGACCTGTTAAACTTTCCACTCTTTGGGTACGCAGCGTTCGCTAAGCGAGCAGTTGTATATGACAGGTATGGTGCTATTGCATTAGCATACTCTGAAAGGGGGGACTGATGACCGAGCAGTTTAGTCCCCTCTAACTCCTAACAACAACAACAATACTTTGAAAATGTTCAAATGTTTGTTAAGCTTAAGGGACTTAACTGCGGGGTCATCAGTCCCTAAACGTACAAACTACTTATGAACTACGTTATACTAAAGACGACACAAACATCTATGCCCAAGGCGGGATTCGAACCCCCGACCGTAGCGACCTTGCAGACTGTGACTGGCGCGCCGCAGACTGCTCGGCTACGGCGGCCGGCAACAATACTTCGAAATGAACCTAATTAGTATACAGTCAGGACCGGAAGACTTACTTTTGTTAAGTGATTTGAGTTGTTTTAACACTCCATGAATATTTACTTCTAAATTACGCAAGGTGGAAGCTGTTGTTGATAGGAATTCCGGAGTATTTGTTTCGTCTTCTCTAATGAAGGAATTTCGCAAAGCTGCGTTAAGCAATTCTGCTTTAGCAGAACTGTCATCAGTAGTATCACCATTTCCATCGTGTAATGAAGGTACTGTTTGTGTTTTGCCGCTAGTATACTTTAGCGGAACGACGAGCAGTCGCCGCAACTACGTCAGTCAATGTTCAAATGGCGATCGCTTCACATGTTGCTGTAATCTCCCAGCCTCCAGCGTGCATAGCTTACGTCGACAGACGTTATCTTTCACAGTTCCCCCTCTTTTTTTATTTTTTTTATACTTTTTTTTTTTTTTTTTTTTTTTTTTTTTTTTTTTTTTTTTTAAATATTGGTGTGACCTGCGAAACTTTC
The DNA here is from genome assembly GCA_026315105.1 of Locusta migratoria. Taxonomy (NCBI): domain Eukaryota; kingdom Metazoa; phylum Arthropoda; class Insecta; order Orthoptera; family Acrididae; genus Locusta; species Locusta migratoria. Next base: position 269,825,564 of record CM048744.1, on the reverse strand, counting down.
CACTCTTTGGATACGCAGCGTTCGCTAAGCTCGTACGGCTAGATGGTTGTGTGGTGGCGCCCCGTCCTGTTGGAAGAAGACTTCTTCAGTTCCACAAATTACACGTAAACATGCCAAAATTGATGTACGTAACATTTCCAGAACTCACAAATATCTACAAAAAATACATTAGAGCATGTGTCTAACTTTTACGACGGAACCACATCTATCATTTTTCTTTTCTAAAGCGCTGGCGCAAGATGGCTTCAGACTACAGATATAGTGATTGTGGGAGATCTGTAAAAGTTAGACATATGATCTCGCGGTCTTTTTTTTTAATCGTCGTGTGTTATATAATTCTATACTATGTACTTTGACGCAGGTCTCATAGTTTAGGCTATGCTGCAAAGGTCACGAAAGTGCGGAAGTGGTAAACCATTCTGCGTTATTATTCTTATTTCAATTATTTCTCATTTTCGTATTGGCATTTAATATAGCCTATGTTGAACACAGGATCATACCGAAGAAATTGAAAGAAACCGCATCACGATACCCTCTGCAGTTCTCGACTTAAAGTAGTTTAGAGATTACCCGTGCAAAGCCGGAGCGGCTCAGCTAGTTAGTAATAAAATAAATAAAAAGTGTTGAGTCATAATTATTGTATACCGAAAATTGTACCCCAAATTACAAATGTTTACCAATATTGGTCACAAAGTACAAGATGAGTGGGCAACAGAATCTGTGCTCGCTGGAGGGTAAGCTCCCTGAAAGTAACGAGTAGAATTTGGTAAGTTCCACCGCTCTATTGAATCCTAATTTGTGAGGAAACCAGGGGAACTATAAAAATGTTGTTTTAAATAAAAAGAAAAGTTCATTTCATTATCTACAACTTTCTCGCTGACGAAAATTTGCTGTTGTAAAAAGATATAAGAAAGCCAAGATCGTTGTTCATCAATTTTTATTTGCGACGACCGGTTTCACTGAACTATGTCAGCATCATCTGGTGAAATAAAATATTTTACAAGACCATAATCTTGTAATGGCAATCAGTTGTTATATAACAATTTACAGTGCATTATGGCCTTATAAAATATTTTATTTGACCAGATGATGCTGACATAGTTCAGCGAAACCGGTCGTCGTAAATAAAAATTGATAAACAGCGATCTTGCCTTTTTTATATCTTTTTACAATATTATAAGTGGATCGCCTCCTAAAACGTAAACCAACTGAAAATTTTCTGACCACAAAACAAAAAAACTAACTTTTTCATGTCGCAATTTTTATTTCATATAAAAATAATAGTTTCAATTATTATTTTTATAAAAGCACAATAAATATTGTACTTGCTAAGAACACTGTTGCATTCCTTCAATTTTCACCTGCCTACGTGAAAAATTTGGTAATTTTTTTTTTCTATGCAAAGGGGTTCGAATGACAATGTAATTAAGCCGAGCGACACTTGAAGAACTAAGCATTTGTCAGCCCAGCTCCGTTTGTACACCCAACCAAGATGGCTGCCAGGCTTCACTGCCTGTACGCTGATGCAGGCGGTATAGCCTCTTTATATTATTCTGTGCTCGCTGTCTTTGTATCACTAATCGTTCCATGCCGTATTCAATGGCATCATCAAACATAAAAACAACTTCACAATAAAACTTCCTGGCAGATTAAAATTGTGTGCCGGTACCGGAACCTGGGACCTTTGGCTTTCGCGGGCAAGCGTATTGCCGACTGTGCTATCCAGACACGACTCACGATGCCGCCTCACTACTTTACTTCCGCCAGTACCTCGCCTCCTACTTTCCAAACTTCACGGAAACATCCCTTAGGCTGTGGCTAAGCCATGTCTCCACCACATCCTTTCTTCCAGGAGTGCTAGTCTTGCATGGTTCGCAGGAGAGCTTCTGTGAAGTTTGGAAAGTAGGGGGCGAGGTACTGGCGGAAGTAAAGTTGTGAGGCGGCATCGTGAGTCGTGTCGGGATAGCACAGTCGGTAGTGCGCTTGCCCGCGAAAGGCAAAGGTCCCAGGTTCGAGTCCCGGTTCCGGCACACAATTTTAATCTGCCAGGAAGTTTCATATCAGCGCACACTCCGCTGCAGAGTGAAAGTTTCATTCTGGAACTTCACAATAGATTTTCGTTGTTCAAATGTCAAGCGTGATCCAGCCTCAAGTTTCCTCAATACCGAGGTGAAAGCACTAATATCTGTTCAGCCACAGACCATACTAAAAACACATTCATAAACGAAAATAGCGATATCTCGATAGTGCCTGACAAACAAACGTTTTTCTGGCGGACTTTACACAACTAAAGAATGTAGACAACAAATTCTTGGTACAGAAATAATTAGTACACCATTCAAGTCACAAAATGTATTGCAACGAATTATTTAATATGAAATTTAGCAAAATAACTGTTATTTCTATTCAAAGTGTAACATGGCATCCTAATGTACCCATCCAAATGTGTACCTAGTCAGTTTTCGTATTTCAGAGCTGCTATTTTTCAGTGGCGCTACATTCTTCTGCACTGAATAGATTTGTTTGTTCTGGAAGTAATTAGAGAAAATCTTAGGTGTAGTAGTCTGCAAAATATTCAGCAAGACTTTGTACTCCTTCATCAGCTGTGATATGTGGTCCATAGAAAGTAATTTCAAGGCATGCAGAAGGCACTTTTTTCCCCAATTGAAGTTACCTTGTGGCTTTTTTTATGCTTGTGAAACTTCCTTTTTCCGGTTCTAGGGCGTCTCTATTATACTGTGAGACCCAGCACTCCCCTTGTGCTTCTTCATTCCTCGTATCTGCTGTATCTCAAACAGTTTCAGGTCCAGACTCTTCACTTTCTGAGAGCTCTGAAAGCTCACTGTCGTTCAACTCTAGTAGAATCTGCTCGGTTTCCTTATCGGAAAGTTTCTGCAGAATTAAAATATTTACTGAAATGACCTATGAGATGTGCAAAAAAATCGGAATATCCACTATGTTGTTGTGATGGTCTTCAGTCCGGAGACTGGTTTGATGCAGCTCTCCACTCCATCCTAAGCAAGCCTTTTCATCTCCTCATAAGAACAACCCACATCCACTTGAATCTGCTTACTATACACGTCTCTTGGTCTCCCTCTGCGATTTTTACCCCACACACTTCCCTCCAATGCTAAATTTACGATTCCTCGATGTCTAAGAATGTGTCCTACCAAGCGATCCCTTCTTTTAGTCAGGGTATGCCAAAAATTCCTTTTCTCACCAATTCTATTCAGTACCTCTTCATTAGTTATGCGATCTACCTACCTAATCTTCATCATTCTTCTGTAGCACCACATTTCAAAAGCCTCTTCTTCCTGCCCGCACTGCTTATCGTCCATGTTTCACTCCCGTACAAGGCAACACTCCACACAAATGTCTTCAGAAAAGACTTCCTTACACTTAAATTAATATTCGATGTTAGCAAATTTCTCTTTTTCAAAAATGCTTTTCTTCCCATTGCCGTTCTGCATTTTATATCCTCTGTACTGCGACCATCGCATGTTATTTTACTACCCAAGTAACAAAATTCATCTACCACCTTCATTGTTTCGTTACCTAATCTAATTCCTTCAGCATCACCTTATTTTCTAAGACCGTATTCCATCATTTTTGTTTTGCTCTTGTTAATGTTCATTTTATATGCTCTCTTCAATACACTGTCCATTACATTCAACTGCTCTTCCAGGTCCTTTCCTGTCTCTGACAGAATTACAATGTCATCAGCAAAACGCAATGTTTTTATTTCTTCCCCTTGCCTTTCTACCTATTTTGTCGTATGCTGCCCTCACTATTTCATCTCTCAATGCTACCCATTCCTCTTCTACTGTTTTTTCCCCCTGTTTCTGTCAATTGATGCCTAAATCTCCCTCTGAATTTCTCCAGAACTTCACGTTCCTTCAATTTATCCAAGTCCCATCTCCTTATTTTCCTACTTTTCTGTAGTTTTTTTCAGTTTCAGCCTACAGTTCATGACTAACAAGTTATGGTCAGAGTATAAATTAAGAATGACTGATTAGCTTTCAAAATTATTTCAATTGAACATTAAAAATATTACTTAAAAAGAAAAACGAAAATGTCCATGCAACATGAACGCACGCCGCCACAGTTGTGTCAAATGACGACAAACAGTTTTGAAAAAAATTATCTAACAGTGTAACAGAAAACATTCACCAAAATAACAGGAACACAATAACCGTACCTTTAAGAAACTCGTAACACCTTTGTCTTCTATAAACCTTCGACAGACGAAAGAAATGCGATGCACATGCCACACACTGTAGCACACGTAACACAGCACAATCACACGATTGTTGAATTCCCTATTCAAAGTAGAGCTCTAATTCAAAGGAAACAAAAGCGTTCAATGTGTCACACACATGTACTAGATTGTTGCCACCCGCCACCAGGGTGAAGAAACGCAAACATTCTGTGTTTCCACTACGCAGTCGTCAAAACATGATGGTGTCAATTGACAACACGATGAAGGAAAGGGGTAAACAGGCCCGCGCTAGGGCGCATTAATAATAATAATACGAGGGTCACTCCAAAAGAAATGCAAACTATATTTTAATACAGTTTTAATTCTGCATGTTTGAAAGTTTTACAGTGTGTAGATACATCCATCCCGGTTGTTTTCAAACTTCGTTCAACCTGTGGCGCCGTCACAGCATCTTCAAGATGGCTGCTACATTTGACGCTCGTCAGAAGCAACGTGCTGTCATTGAATTCCTGTGCTGTGAAAACTAGACAGTGGGAGACAGCCACAAGAGGTTTAAAAAGGTGTATGGAGATGCTTCTATCGATCGCAGTACAGTTAGTCGGTGGGCAAGCAGGTTACGTGATGAAAGCGGACACGGCAATATTGAGGATTGTCCATGCAGCAGCAGGTCTCGTATTGGTTCCAAGATGGCGTAAGGCAGTTGACAAGGACGGGGATTATGTGTAGAAATGAAAATATTGTTCCTAAAGGATGTATCTACACACTGTAAAAGTTTCAAACATGTAGAATAAAACCTCTATTAAAAAAAATAGTGTGCCTTTCTTTTGAAGTGACCCTCGTAATAGCGCACAATTTACGGTGCGAGAGAGCTCGAGGAGAAATGCAGCGTTCACAGCACGTCAAAATCAAAGCCATGCATATAGAAAGTAGCAAAAACTTTTTATGTGTATATTTTCAAAGATTTTTTTTTTTCAAATTGTTACAAAATTAAGGTAAAAATCTTTTAAATAATCTCAGTTGAAAAATCTTTCATAAAACTATTGAAAATCCTCATGGCACATCAGCTGTTTGTTGATATCCTTTATTTAGATCCACAACTGGTTTCACGCCAATATAGGCGTATCCTCAGATAGTTCTGTATTAAAACAGGAAGACTGTATACATATTGCTGTTGTAACGTATCAGTTATGACAAAAGAGTAAACAGTATTTTATTTACAATTTTCCTTCATTTCCCGTTAGAAATTATTCCAAGGTCACAACGTTACAGTTTTTTTTTTTTTTTTTTTTTTTTTTTTTTTTTTTTTTTTTTTTTTTTTTGGTCCTTATGAAGTTGCTATAGTTCAAGTAATACAAATTCAAATGTTTGTAAAACTAATGGACTTACCTGCTGCGTCCATTTTTGCATTTTTGTAACAGCTGATTATTGTGAACGATGCGTGACCATACAATTCTTATCTCTTGCTTGGAAAAATTGGCGCATACTCCTGTAATGTTGAGCACCATCTACTAGAATAGTGCAATGGGGAAAATAAATTCTTCTATTTAGGTATTAAATGCTAAATGATGACATATCCCTCTCTGGGCATTCTTCCACGGATGAAGGTGTTAAAAAATTCTTAAAATCATTCTGGAAGTCAACAATGGATCATTGACTAATTTGCAGAGCTGTCTGACTTGACGTTAGGTTATGCAAATCATAAAGGAAGATTTGGTAATTAAAAAGATGAAAAAACGTTCAAATCTTTGAAAAGCTGTGGCACCAAACTGCAGTGGTCATCAGTATCTAGACTTGCAAACTAAAGAAACTAACTTATGTTAGAGGTCAACACACACACACAAGTTTTAAGGCAGCAGTCGAGTATAATATAGCAAGTACTGGAGCGAAAACTGGCCCAGATATACCGAGTAAATTAAAGATTAAAACTAGAAAACTCAATATTCTGGAAGTTTACAGTTAAAAATACGTTGAGACGGAGTCATGTACCAGAAAAGTTTATATGAAAGTCCTGTGTAGGATTCTTCCAAGAAACTGTAAATATTTCATCGTGTTCAGGATCCATCCTTGTGCGCTGTAGCAATGCAATGAAGCAAAGGAAACGTCTGTTCTGAAGTGCACCGTCATGCGGATTCACGACCGCTCTTCCTTCGGAAATCAACTGCAGGTTGGGGCTCGTTTTACAGGAACTTACATTCATTGTAAATCAAGAACAATAAAAAAATGAGTGCGTGTTCATTAAATTACATATTTTGAGAAAATATAGACTCAATTTCATATAATTATTACAGTGAATGAAAATGTAGTATAAAATATTAAGTAATTATTAATATAGGAATAAATCTACGGCCAATAATAGAAATAAATGGTCAACTGCCGTTCAGGTCACCAAAACTTGCCAAAATGTTTTCGTGTACCAGCTCTGTTTGCCTGTTCAGTTTGTGGGTCGCTGACTGTTTGAAAAATCTTATAATCTGAACTTCTTATAAAATCTTTAAAGTGTTTCCTTTGTTTTGTTTGAACAAAATTTATAGGTTATTTTCTATACCAGAGATTGAGTGTCCCGATTCGCGTAGGAGAGCTATAACCAACTTTGAGTTAGTTAGGCTTAAACACTTGTCCGATGTACTTCTGTTGACAGCCGTACTGGTAGTTCAGTACATATCCTGTTCCCATATACGGGGTGAACTTCGAACTTTGTATCTGCATCCGTGCCCGAAAAAAGTAAAACAAATTCAAATGTTTGTAAAGTATGGGACCTAACTGAAATAGTCATCGATCCCTAGACTTACAAACTACTTAAACAAAGTTATGCTAAGAACAACATACACACCCATGCCGGAGTGAGGACTCGAACCTCCGACGAAGAACTGCCGCGCACTCCACAGTAAGGCGCCTTAGAGCGCACGGCTATTCCTGCGCAGCTGTCCCCACATTGATAGGAATGAGGAAAGCTGGAACAATATTCTTCCTTATGCAGTCTTCCCACCCGCTCTGATAATTTTCCGAAATATGGAATTCTATGATAAACTGGTTTTTTAACATGATCAATTGGCAGCATTGTTATGGTTCCATCCGTTTTTCCTTCTGTAACAGTAGACGGAATGGACTTCGAGTTTTTTTAGACATTGTCCACGTAGTTCGTATTGTAGCCATTTGAATAACCACTAGATCATTATTTAATAATTTGGTGATCCCATTCAAGGGTTTCCTGCGAGACGAGTAAGTTATGAAGTCGGTACAAGAGTGATCAAAATGCGGCCTTCATATATTACTCTACATGGATATAAGATTGGTGTATCTGTGTTGGATAGGGTTGCCAGATTGAACTCGAGGCAGGCCCGGAGACCAGACGTGCCCCCCTCCCCCTTGGCCAATGACTAACCCCCCCCCCCCCTACGGTCGGGGATTCGAATCCCCCCTCGGGCATGGATATTTGTGCCGTCCTTAGTTGTAAGTAGTTCATAAGTAGTTTGTAAGTTTAGGGACTGATGACTCCTTAGTTAAGTCCCATAGGCTTTACAAACATTTTAACATTTGAACTAACCCCCCCCCCCCCAAACTGCGACCAATTCCCCCCCCCAACCAGGATTACACGTGAATACTAAATAATAATAATAATAATAATAAACACACTAATCATCTCCTCGCTTCCAGCAAAAGTGGCAGCCGAAGTGGCGGCAGCATCAAAGCTGCTCACATCAACAGCTGCGCCTTGGAAGAGTTGCCGCTTTTGGCTCCGCGCACTGTGAAGTATCGCGCGCCACCAAGAAGAGCTTCCCACTGGCTCCATGTGGAGGGGCACAGTTACAGTCTGCTCCCTGTTACGACCACTTGCTGCCGCGTAAAGAAGTAAACTTGAGGGCATAAAATGATTAAACGTAATAGTGCTGTCCTTTCTATTAGAGATAAGATTATTCGAATAAACCAGTTTTCCGAAGACCCACGTTCCCCAATTAGTTCGATAATCGACGTTCTAATTTAATATCAATTAAACATTATACACCGAAGCACAGGATATCAACAAAGATCGAGAATTGTATAGTGAATTGATCGACAGTGCTATACTACGTACGGCGAGAGTTGAGCTCTGACAGCTAGCAGCGCAGTTGCCACGGTGCGCGAGGCTGCTCCCGCCAGAGATTCGAATCCTCCCTAGGGCATGGATGTTGTGTCCTTAGTTTAAGTTACGTTAAGTTCGATGTAGATCGTCGCTACATGAGCAAAGTACTTAAAAAGCGTCGTAAAAAAAAGTTAAGATGAAGGTTACATTCACGCCCGGAGATGAGAGTCATTGGCCCGTAGACCCGGAGAATTCATTCCAAACCCGGGCACTCCGGGCGGCGCCCGGAGATCTGGCAACCATAGTGTTGGATGGTTTTATGTTTCAAATGTTTGTATAGCTTATGGGACTTAACTACGGGGTCATCAGTCCCTAAACTTACAAACTACTTATGAACTAACTTCTTATGAACAGCTTCTGACGATCTCGGCAACCGTTACAGAAGATTCGCTGTAATAAAAGACATTGAGTTAAAGCGCCTTCTTGATGAATTTGGACTAGTTAGGTACTCTAATTAGCTTACGTGCAGTTTACCGAGAGCAAGATTTTGGTAAAAGTCGCCATAGAAGAAGTTTTAAAAATTTGCAGTTATGAGACCTCTGAATGGTAATAAGCTACAAAAAAAGATGGGCTTCCAGGTTCTATCATGTAACACAAGAACGGAATTGAATGATACCAAGGAAAATTCGCAAAAAAGTTAACAATAGCTGCAAGAAATAAAGCTTAGCCGTAATGGCGTCCAAATTCATTACATGACTCGGGGACAGCTTGAGTTACTGCGCCAGGTCATTGTGAAACATTAAGATACGCTCTTGTTAAAAGGAACAACTCGTGTCTAATTTATTCAAATAAGTGAGTATAATGTTTCAAGTTATGTTCTATAGTGAAAAAACAGCGCCGACACAGACACATCCTACACATCGGACGGAGGACAAACGTAAAAAAAAGACAAATGACGTGCGCTTTTCTCTCTCTCGTCCGGAAAGGATAGAAGAAGGTTGATACGGGATTCAGAGATAAACTCGAGAGAGAAAAATGCCCCGAGGGTGGAAAAAATATATCTGAGGATAGGTGGTGGTTCGCTATAATGTTTCAAGTGTGACGTTGTACCCGGCAGCCATTTGTGGGCCAACCTAAGCCACTGAGTTCATTGCATCAATGTAGGCCTACTAATGTAAGGTTACTTCTCTATACAAAGCTTGTGCGTCATTCAAGATTTTCAGTTAACTAAAAAACCTACAGAACTGTTTGTATGTTACAGAAATCTAGTATACAGACAGCGACTTTCTATCTAAAATATAGTGGCGCAGTGAACGATATCGTTTGTATTTTTGTGTGTGGAGAAAATTGTAGTTACCTCACGTCTAGCTGATGTTTAATAAAATATTTGTATGCTGTCTTTTGGATAATAACCAAAACAACTGAGAAATTTTATCGTTTCATTTTTATGGAGCACTTTTGAAAGTGTTATCACATTACGTTCTAGTAGTGCGTATCAGCCGGCTGCTTACCAAGTTGTTATAGCTCAGTGGTGGTTAACTGTTGGTCATAGATGACTGTGGGCGAGGGTTCGGTCCAGTGGCGTCTCCTCAGAGTGTGCGAATCGTGCGCCAACGCCAAACAAGGTAGTTACGATATTACTCTTAAGGGCAGATTGAACAACATTGCAGAAATACTACAATCCTGTCTTACTCCCTTCCCAAACAGTTCTTCCCTTTAATGCCTTCGACTCTAATAACTGCAGTCTGTCTTTTGTACAAGTTGTAAACAATCCACCTTTCCTTACATTTTACCCCTACTAACTTCAGAAATAGAACTAGTAGGATTCCATTCAACATTGCCAAAAGCTTTCTCCAAATCTACAAAAGCTAGAAATGTAGGTTTGCCTTTCCTTAACCTATCTTCTAAGATAAGTCGTAGAGTATTGCCTCCCATGTTCCTACATTTCTCCTAAACCCAAACTGATCTTCCCCGAGGTCAATTTCTACCAGCTATTCCATCCTTTGCTAAATAATTAGTGTTACCATTTTGCAACCATGACTTATTAAACAGATGGTTCTGTAATTTTCATATCTGTCTGCGCCTGATTTCTTTGGAATTGGGATTATTACGTTTTTCTTAAAGTCTTCGGATATTTCGCTTGTCTCATACATCTTACACACCATGTGAAATAGTTTTGTCATGGCTGGCTCTACCAGAGACTTCAGTAGTTCTGAGGGAATATCGTCTACTTCAGGGGCCTTGTTCCGAATTAGATCTTTCAGGGCTCTGTCAAATTAATCTCTCAGTATAGTATCACCTATTTCATCTACTTCCTCTTCTGTTTCTACAATATTGTTTCTAAGTTCATTTCCTTTGTAGAGCCCCTACTCTGCTGAAAACTGGTTGTCAATTTGACTCCTTGATATTCAAAAAGCTGTTTTTCTTGCTTCCAAATGTCTCTTTGATTTACTGTAAGCGGTATACACTTTTCCTCTAATTATACATTCTTCTACAGACTTGCATTTGCCTAATATCTCTGTACTCCACTCTACTGCTGCATTTATATATATTCTACTTTCAACATTTGCTGTGATATCCAAGTTGTTTTTTTTTTTTTTTTTTTTTTTTTTTTTTTTGTCTTTCTACCTATTTTGTCCTCTGATGCCTTCACTACTTCATCTCTCAAAGCTACCCATTCATCATCTACTGTTTTATTTTCCCCCGTTCAGCCAATTGTTGACTGAAGTTTCCTCTGTAATACTCCTTCAAATTATCCAGGTCCCATCTTATTTTCCTACCTTTCAGCAGCTTTTTTTCTGTTTCAGTGTACAGTTCATGACCAATAAGATATGGTCAGAGTCTGTATCTGCCCTTGGATATGTCTTACAGTTTGAAACCTGGTTTCGAAATCTATGTCTTACCGTTATGAAATCTGTTTCCTTACGGTGTCTCTTGGCTTCTTCCACGTATACATCCTTCTTTCAAGATTCTTAAGCCAAGTGTTTGTTATGATTAAATTATGTTCCGTACAAAATTCTACAAGGCTGCTTCCTCTTCCATTTCTTTTCCCCAGTCCACATTCACCTACTATTTTTCTTTCCCTTGCATTTCCTACTGCCAAATTCCAGTCTCCCATCACAATTAAGTTTTCCTCTTCCTTATCTGTCTTTACCTCCTCATATATTTCCTCAATCTCCTCATCATCGGCAGAGCTAGTTATCATAAAAACCTGGTCGGTGTTAGGTTCGTATCTACCTTGACTACGATAATGCGATCACTGCGCTGCTCAAAGTAGTTTATCCTCATTCCTCTTTTCTTAGTCATTATTAGACCTACTCTTCTAATACCCCCAACTGATTTTGTATTTATAATCCTGTACTCACCTGACCAGAAATCCTCTTCATCTTGCCACCGAACTTCACTAATCCACACTATATCTAACATCAACCTATCCATTTCCCTTTTTAAAATTTCTTATTTTCCTACCCGATTAAGGGATCTAACATTCCACGCTCCGATCCGTAGAATGCAAGTATTGTCTTTCCTGATGACAATACCCTCCTGAGTAGTTCCCGCCCAGACATCAGAATGGGGGACTAGCTTACGTCCGAAGAATTTTACCCTAGAGGATGCCATCATCATATTTTCATACAGTAGAGCTGCATGCCCTCGGGAAAAGTAACGGCTGTAGTTTCCCCTTGATTTCAGCCATTCGCAGTAACTGTGTGGCAAAGCCACATTAGCTGATGTTACAAGGCCAGCTCAGTCAATCATCCAGACTGTTGCCGCTGTAACTACTGAAAAGGCTGCTGCCTCTCTTCAGGAACCACACGTTTGTCTAGCCTCTCCAGAGACACCCCTCCGCTGTGGTTGCACCTACGGTACGGCTATTAGTACGGTGCAATTAGCTCAAAAAACGGCCTAACCCAGACATCCAAATTAAAAGTTTCCCTCCAGCACCAAACTGTTCTATACAGCCCACATATTGTTTGGTAAAAAGTTACACCATTTTGAGCGTCGGGTTTGGGGTGGGAGGAGAGGGAGAAGTTAGAAAATTAGCAGTTTTTTCAGTTTATCTAAAATATTTAGAAAATTATGCGGTTTAGCGCGAAATGTGCTAAATATAAAAATAATCTACATTAAATTGCGAACAATAATTGTTCAGTACATAATCTTGCTAAAGGGAACGGTTACAGAGTTACGGAGGTTAAAGAGTAGAATTTTTTTTTATTTTTATCGATTTTTTTGAAAAATGAAATTATACAGAAATAACTAAACAGTTTTATTAAAAAGTAATATTCTTCAAGCGAACTGTAGTCCGAAAGAGGCTAAGAGGCACCACAGAGGGTCATAAGCCTATAAATACTGGGAACGAGGGCCGGCTTAGTAGAAGCGCGGCCGAGCGTAGGGCGTGTTGACTACTGCAGCCGGCACCTGTCTGTCATCCACTGTCTTCCCTTCAGTCGTAGTGGGAGACCAGTTGAGTGCGTTTGTGAGTGTTATTTCTAGTCAAGTTCTGCTGTCATTTTTAAAATCTTTCGTCTTTAGAATACTGTGCGAACTATGTGATAAGCACTTAAAAGTATGTGAATTATGGCGGAATGTGTGTTGAAGCCTTGTAAGGCCAAGGGTGGTGAACTAATTACTCTGACTAGGAAGGCGGTGGACAAAATAATACAGTGCAGTGAAATTCGTGAAGATGGTGTTAAAGACAAGTTCCTGGAGAATGACGCACTTCAAGTACACAGTAAGTGTCGACGAAGTTATATATTACGCCCAAAGCCACCTCAACAAGAAAAAGATTCCCCGTGAAACATTTGATTTTAAAACCTTATGTTTTCTTTGTGGTCGCAAGTGTGTAGATGTATCTAAATGCAGAAACCCATCTCAAGAAAAGTGGAGCTTAGTACAGAAACTTGAAATGATTGAAAACAACAGAACGGAAGCAAATAACAGACATTACAAGTGGGGAGATGAAGTAACTGTGAGGCTTTCTCAGATCACAGACCTCGTCAGTTCTGATGGGAGATACCACTGGCACTCTTACCAGACATTTCGAAAGCCAGGTTCATCACAGCCCAAAACAGGAGCGGCAACAACCAAAGGTTGGTCAAGCTGTGATGCCAACAGGGTAGATGCTTTTGAAAAGCTGTGTCTTTATTTGGAAGAAAATGATGAATGTCAGTACGCATTTGAAGAATTACAAACTAAGTTCCTTCAACTTTGTCCCGAAGTTGAGCCATATACTGACAAACATTTGAAAAGAAAACTTATCCAGCGCTACGCTAATAGCTTGAATTTTACAGAATTACCAGGGAAAAGAAATGTCATTTGTTTTTCTGGGGCATTTACTAAAATTTTAACAGGTAATTGGTATAGAAATCGGAACTCTGATGACGCTCAGGAGGAACTGAGAGTGGGCAAAACTGCAGCAGCTATTGTTCGACGTGAGATAAAGTCGAAAAGCTACGACTATTCTCAGTTTCCAACAACTGAAGAAATCTGTAAAGGAGGAGCTGAACTGGTACCTGAAGTCCTGAGTGTCTTGATAACTGAAATCAAACAATCTACATCTAAAAGACAGACACCCGAAAAACTTCAAAGAACGAAAACAAAGTACTGAAAGGAAAAAAACTTCAATATGTCACAGTATAATAAGCGCTGCACGTCCAAGATCATTTTTGTCCCCTATCCAACTTGGAACTGGTGTTTCATTGCACAGAAAATTTGGCTCAAAGGTCTTGATCGATATCCTGTGCAATTTGGGTGTTTGTGTACCTTACAAGGAAGTTTTAAAATATGAGAGATCAGTCACTTCCCAAGAAAGCACAAGAATTGAGAACGGATATGTGCAGTTCGTTTACGATAATGCAGACTACAAGCCGGCCGCGGTGGCCGAGGGGACTGAGGCGCTCCAGTCACGGTCTGCACGGCCACTACGGTCGGGGGTTCGAATCCCCCCTCGGGCATGGATATTTGTGCCGTCCTAGTTCGTAAGTAGTTGATAAGTAGTTTGTAAGTTTAGGGACTGATGACCCCGTAGTTAAGTCCCATAAGCTATACAAACATTTGAAACATTTTTGCAGATTACAATGTTCACACTGTGGATGGCCATAACACGTTTCATGTCATGGGTGGAATTGCCTGCATAACGCCTAAAACTGCTCTTCAGGTAGAGGACACGGTACTTCGAAAGTATGTTACTGCTCATGCTGTTGAAAAGCGAGTTGCTACAAACATGGCATCCCTGAAAATAAAACCATTGTCATATGAACATGCCCGAACACTTAATTTGTTTTGGTTGAGTGGTACCTTGTTGTAAGGCCCAGAAGAATGTAAACCTGGCTGGAGTAAAGGAGGACAAGAATCCGCTTGAGTGGTGGTGGAAGAAGATTGGCGAACACCTGAGACCAATTATAACAGTACTTCCTGCAACTCTCCAGGAATTACTTTCACTTATAGCATGCGCTTGTAAAGATGAATGTGTCCTTAACTGCGAGTGCAGAAAGACTGGTCTAAACTGCTCAACCATGTGCGGTAATAGCTCAGGCCTAGGATGTGATAACAGGGACACGAATATCACAGACGAAGTTTCAGAAAAGGAGGGAGCTATGTTTGAAGACGACTGAATACTTATAAGTCGTTTACATTAATTTAAGGTCGCATTTAACATTCTACCTTTTTATTCAATACTACAATTGAACTCAGTTAACTTCAAATCTTTTGATAAAACATGGTTGCAATATATATTCAGTTATACCTATTTTCTAAAGGAAAACCTCCATAAGCTGTAGTTTTAAAAACATTGTGTTACAAATGATATAATTATATATCGTAACTATAATACAGATTATTTATGTTGGAAAGATATTCATTCTTAGTGCGGAATTGTCTAGAGAAAATTCAGACTGGATTCCTCTGTACCACAGGTTTATATCTCCTAGGCCTGTGGAAGCCTCTTTTCCCTTAAAAAGTAGCGCCCCTTGAGAAGGTACTGAGGTTGTCGTCCCTTCAAGGGCTTATCACTAACAAACCACCGGCCACTAAAATCGCAATCTTATTTTACAAAACGAAATCCTGTAAAAAAATGTTTCGTTGGCGATTTTCCAAAAAAATCTAGAAAAATGCGGAAAATAGCTGCTTTTACTACCTCCGTAACTCTGGAACCGTTCACTTTAGCAAGATTATGTACTAGACCATTTTTTTCGAAATTTAATGTAGATTATACTTGTATTTCGCACTTTTCGCGCTAAACCGCATAGTTTTCTAAATATTTAAGAAAAACTGAA
Source organism: Locusta migratoria (assembly GCA_026315105.1). Classification (NCBI taxonomy): domain Eukaryota; kingdom Metazoa; phylum Arthropoda; class Insecta; order Orthoptera; family Acrididae; genus Locusta; species Locusta migratoria. Next base: position 269,810,014 of record CM048744.1, on the reverse strand, counting down.
AAACTGCCAATTTTCTAACTCCCCCCTCCCCCCCAAACTCAACGCTCAAAATGGTGTAACTTTTTACCAAACAATATGTGGGCTCTATAGAACAGTTTGGTGCTGGGGGGAAACTTTTACTTTGGATGTCTGGGTTTAGGTCTAATTGCACCATACTATATCTGTATCGTTGACGCACGCAAGCGACATTACCTCGGCAATGTCTGTGGTTCATGGGAGTGGCATTCTACTCTATGCAACAGAAATCCACCATCTACAACGAATTCTGCCTTTCCAAAGTCAAGTGGATGTTTAATGGGATCAAAAAACTTGTAAAACACAGATTTTTCTTTTTTCTGTATGATACGATTCATATGTAACTTAATAATGGCGATACTTCCATCAAGGTTTTTTTGTCACTTTCATTTACTTTTCAAAAACAATTTGATGCCCTATAACTTTTCTCCTATAACATTTTGCGGCAAACTGGCCAATTCTCAGATGCTAGACGTTTTATAGTGACGAAGCGAGTGTGTTTCAGAAAATGTGAAAAATCACTGTTCTTTGATGTAGCATTTTTTGGAGGAAAAAGGGGCGGAAAATCTCTTCAAATAGGAAAGATTGATACTCAGTCGATGCAGAATTTAATGCTCTACATTTTTTGCAACCTTAGGGTTTTAGATGAAACAGTTGCCGAACAATTTGAAAAAATTTGAAAAATTACAAGCTTTCGGTGGTGTTTGTTACGTCACAGCTGCATGTCTACTCAGATAACGGGGCAAACTAAGATTATTCATACCAGAGGTCTACTTGAGTGATGAAGACAGTTTCCAGATTTTCACTATTTTTGTACAAGGAAGACTTTATGCAGTAAGAGAGAGTATTGTAATTTAAATCGTCGTAATACTTTACTGAAGAAACTTGTTTAATCTGAAATTAACCTTTCTACTTTTTAAAAGTACAACAGATTTATTTATGCCTTCTAGAATTGACGTTCTTTTGAGTTCTCAACGAAAGGTAGAAGCAGAATTGCGCAATGAGAAAGTAAGAAAGAATAGCTAAATACTGAATAGATTAAATAATGTAGTTTGCCGTTTAGCGAAACAGGAAGTACGCTTTCGAGGCCACCAGAAAAATTTAGAAGGTGGGAACAAAGGAAATTAATCGAAATTTCTTCTTGAAAATGCCGAGCTTCATCTCCTTTCAAAGAACATTAAGTAACGTTTTTTGGTTTTCCGCTACATGTTGGCTAACATTCAAAATGCTGTAGCTGATGTTTTGAAAGATGAAATTTGTAATAATATGGATTTTTAGGTATACGTAAAATCATCTTTTTAAATAATTTTCAGTACTCATTTAACTCGAGACACACACTCACACACACACACACACACAGAGAGAGAGAGAGAGAGAGAGAGAGAGAGAGAATGTGGGACAGCGAAAGAAAGTATTGACTTAAGTACTATAGGTTTGTTGAACTAATGAAGAGTTCATATCACTCACTCAGCAAACACAATTTTCTTAATCTAACGTAATCTTACTTTAGATACGATGGCCGGTCGAAAAGTTACCGTAATGTCTCGCATAAATACAACCACCTACTTTTATTGCGCCACGCGGGAGTAGACGTTTGTTTTACTTCAAGGTAACAGTAAATGGATCCCTTTATATGAATACGATTACGGCAGGGACGAAGAAAAAAATATTTATTATAGAGAGAGTAGTTAACTGATTCTCCCTTATTTGTTGTTGTTAACTGAATTCGGTTGTAACAAAAGTCCAGCACTCGTGACGTGCATAATGGCTTTCACCGTTCTGAGTGAAATGCGAAATCTCTAAATAAAATGTTGACCAACCTAGTGTCTTCTCAAGGCCTGTAAAGTTTCCTCAAACTTATTTTCCAGATTCTGCCCCAAAAAATGCGAAAAGTGTTAAGGAAACTAAATCATTGCAACCAAGACTGTGATTTATTAGAAAAAAAATTCGCACTAGCCAATGACAGTAGAGAACTAGAATTTTGTGCGGTCTTTACCACGGGAATAGTACTGACTGTGTCCCCTGTTATCGGTACCTCAAACCACCCTGCGTAAGCTGCATACAGTTCTGATCTTATTTGATCGAAGGAAATGACTGCAAACCAGAAATATCACATACTTGTTCAGCTTGCTGTCCTTCAACATCTTCCCCTTCAGACAAATGTGACCCTCCAAAAGGATGGGGCACCACCGTACCGTACTACAGCTTACATCTTCATGACTTCCTGCACTGAGTATTTTTATAATGTCGAATAGGACGTAATCGACCAATGAAGTGTTCACAGAAATCTCTGAATATAGCCGGTCTGGATTTCTTCCTATTGGGACTGTTTAAAGACATTGTGGCTATCTCGTGTATATGTGACTTTGGCTACCTCTTCAGAAGAATTGTGGATGCAAAGCCTCCATTACCCCAGACGTGTTTGTGTCACATGGACTGAAATGGAGAACTGTCTTGACATTTTATGGAATACGAAAGGAGCCAAGTTGCCCACGCAAAAATGTAATGAATTTTCCTTAAACCTATTGCGTTGCATTACACGTTGCCATAAACCACAAGTATCTACGACTCATAATTTTTTGTTCCTCCTTACTCCTTGATCGAAACGTACTAAGCAAATACGTCAGCTTTTCCATGCTAGTGAAATGTCCGTATTTTGCCTAACAGCGAATTCCGGGCAGTCTGATCAGTGTCTTTAATTGCTTGTAAAAGCGACAATCTGTACGGTTTCAAATGCAAACTTTTTCTCAACACACGCCAAACTGTTGTATGTGGGACTTGCAGTTCACAAGATGCACGCCGGTTCGATTTCGTAAGGCTGTTGAAAAAACTCTGTCTCACTTGCTCAACGACTTCGTCAGATGTCCTTGGACCTGGTACTTTCTCATGTCGTACTGAGCACCCCGTTTCTACAAAACATTTATGCCACTCATAAATTGTAGGCCTACTAGGAGGATCTTTAACATACTTGGTAAGAAATTTACACTGAACTTTTGTCGCCGACTTTGATTCTTCAAACCAAAAGACACAGTTAGCACGCTCGGGGTCCAGTGAAGGCAGCCATCTTCAACGTAACTGCCACTAGCGTTGATTGATTGATTTTTTTTCCAGGGAAGCCAAAACAGTCTTGGACCAACCCGCCACTGCCCGCACCGAAACTAAGTTTATCGTGCGGTATCGCTCCCTGTATATCTAGTAAAGCCAACCAATGCCCTTGAACAGTGCAAGGAGTCCCTTTACCAGTTCTTTATTAGACACAATTTCTTTGGGTCTGGTTGTCCCAAATGTTCTGTGCCTTTTAGTCTCCAATACAATGCATTCGAAGATTAGATGTGATGCAGTTTCACCACTGTCATCACAGATCCTACATTTAGGGTCCTCTTCTGTTATTCCCATTGTACGTAGGTGTTTTTTGAAATTCCCATGGCCTGTCAGCAATCCAACCATGAGTCTAATCTCTCTCCTGTTCAGACCCAGGATTGCAGAGCTTCTTTTAAAACATGGCTTTGGCATCATTACCTTGCCATGTTTTTGTTGATGGACTTTGGTCCAATATTCCTCGTGCTGTCTTCTGAGCCAGTTACGTAGCTCCAATTTGATCATTGCCTTGGTCATTGTCAGAACAGGTTCCGGTCCAATAAATTGAGTATCTGCCCCCATCCTGGCTAATCTGTCGGCATGTTCGTTGCCACTGATCCCCGAGTGGCCAGGGACCCACACTAGGTTTACTCTATTGCTTTCCCCTAGCTCCACCAGAACCCTGTGACATTCTGCAACAATTTTAGACCTTGTTGCAGGAGCTGCCAGTGATCTCAGGGCTGCCTAGCTGTCTGAATAGATATAGATGCTACGATCTTTGTAGCACCTACGCAAATTCTCCTCCACACACGCCCTGATGGCAGTGATTTCGGCCTGGAATACTGAGGCCAGTTTTCCTAGAGAGATGACGCCCTCCAGTCTTGGCTGCACCCCGTATACCCCAGCCCCAACACCTTGGTCCGATTTTGACCCGTTAGTGAACCAGACAATATCCCTCGTACGGTGTCGAACTATTTTCTCCCACTGCTCCCAACTTCCAATTGCTATACTGAAAGGTTTGTTGAAGCAGTATGGGGTTATAATAGTCGGCTGGCATTTCCCCAACCTTTCCTGGCAAAAGTACTGCTTAGAGTTTTATTCTCGGATGAGATCATTCACCACTAGATTCCACAATAAAAGGGAAAGAACTCCTCCTTGCGGGCAACCCCTAGTGGTATTGATTACCATTTTTTCATTCTTGATGGTAGCTTCTACCTTTCTTCCACTGAGCATGGCCCTAGTCCACCTACATATTGTGGTCCCTAGGTCATGCACCTCTGCTGCCCTAACCATGGAATCGAAGGTCATGTTGCTAAAAGCCCCCTCGATGTCCAGGAAGATACAGAGAGCAATTTCCTGAAAGTGTAGTGCTTTCTTCCACATTCACATGATTTACCTGGCTGATATGCATGTTGGTTTGAATGTAGAGGAGACCTACTTAACCTCCTTTCTCCAACATGCACATTAACCAGCTTTTCCAATGTGTTAAGAATGAAGGAGGACAGGCTGATTGGTCTCATATCCTTGGCCTTGGTTTGATCAATTCTCCCTGGTTTTGGAATGAAGACAACCTTCACTGCCCTTCAGGCATTAGAAATGATTCCTGCTGCTAGGCTAACCCTGAATAACCTGCATAGGAATCTAATAAGATTTTCTCCCGCTTGTTGCAGGAGAGCTGGAAAGATTCCATCGGGGTCAGGTGACTTGAACGGTTGAAATGTTCCCACCGCCCATCGGACCTTACTGATGAGGATGGCTCCAGGACCACATGACACTGTTTGACGTAACTTCCCATCATCATGGAACCAAAAGTTATGTCAATTACTTCTTCCCTTCTACTATTCCTGAATGTAGGTTCATCACCCCTATTCAGGATCTCCAAGTTGTTAGGTAGGAGAAATTCAAGAAGGTGCTCACCTCTACTGGTGGTGTCCTTGCTGCCCCACGATAGATTGTGGGCATTGGCATCACATCCCACCACCAGTTCGTCACCTTGCCGATGGCAGGCTTCCGTCAGTCTCCTCACTTCCAAAGGAGGACAGCTGTCTTCGTAAGGAAGGTATGCTGAGGCCAAAACAATTTCCCTCGTGGTACCTTCCTCACCTTGCTGCATCCTTATGGTCACCAGGAACAAAAATCCATCATTGGTATGAAAGGTATTCCATTTCTAACATAAATGCATGTTATGGGTTTTTTTTTTTTTAGATTTCTGGCATAAATCAGCTTACCCCCAGTACCACCAAGGCCTGATACACCCACTTTGCATAAATAGGGTTCTTGTATCAGGGCCACGTCCACCTCCTGTCTCCCCAGGCGACGGCTCAGGGCAGCAGTGGCCCCTTTACTGTGCTGCAGGTTTATCTGCAGCACTTCCAGTCCCCATCTTGCTGCCATTATTGCCTTTAAGGTCTTTGATTACCCTGACGGTGACCTGCGAGAACCCTAAAAACAGTTTCATGCCTTGCTCTCACAATGCCTTCAGGGACTTCTCTCTGACCTCCACCACAGGGTTCGTCCTTCCGGAACGACCTTTTGGTTAATTACCCTCCAATCCTCTGTTGAGACTTTTGGGTTCTGGACCCTTATTTTCTTGAACAGAATCTTTGGAGAGACATCCTTAAGGATCTTTGGTACCCATATTGATACCTTTGCGGTCTTCAGGAGTTCGGCTGCTGTCTTGACCAGCAGCTTTGCATCCTCCCACGGGTATATCATGGGCACCTTGTACTTAAGCCATTCTGCTGAGTGTTCCCCCTCACAGACAAAAATGAGGGCACCGCGATCTAGATAGACCCTCCTGAATTTGGGTCCTGGACCAGCGTCTCCCCAATCTCTTCAAAGAGGGCCATCTGCACGAGCTCCTCCTGCTGCAAGGTGATGCTTACCAGTGGGTATCCTCCTTGGACAACCGCCACTCTAAAGACCGAGACTGCAGTACTATAGGTCTGTTTCCCTATTTCCTGCCTCAGCCCTTTAGGATCACGCTTGTCCAGAGAGGAGGAAGTCTTAGATTCCTCTCTAACCCTCTTGCCACCTGTCTTTGACGTCGAGGGGGTCTGTGTATCCCCTTCGACCTGAGGCAGTTCCTTTTTGGGGGTCTTGGGCTCAAGCCCTTTTGATTCCCTCCACTTATGTTTAGGAAGCCATTCTTTTACTTCCTTTTGCTTCTCTTCCTTGAGAAGTTTCCTCCTCTGAGCCCCAGACAAGGCCTTAATCCTAATCTGATCCAACTTCTCTGATACAGTTCCCACTTCTTGCTCAGGTCTAGACCCTGACTGAGAAGTAGGAGTGCACTCCATCGGTCCTGATCCCGATGTCTGAGTATCTGAGGTCTCAGATTGCCCCTCGGATTCTTTTAAAATAATTTTTTCTCCGTGTTCATCTTAGTCCCACGAGATTTGGGGATAACCCCGCGCGGTGCAAGGCAACTTACTCAGGGAGGTCACCCGGTATCGCTGAGGCTCCGTTCGAGACACATCCACCCATGTGCCACGCACCCCTCAGCACGGGTGGCACCACACCTTGGGTTGGGGGGGGCGTTTAACGTCGTGCCCGGGACGAGCCACTAGCGTTTGTTGCGAAGCTATTCCGCACTAGCGAACATTGCATTATAAACAACACCAATAACAATAATAATAATTACAGAAACAACATTTCTGTGGAACAAACACACACTTATTGTCACTGAAACAAATACAAATATATATTCCGGTAGTCTCTTATCATAATATTAATCACGATAACAGCAACGTCTTGTGAGTCACCCATGTACCTGAGTTTCCACTCTATATACATCAGGTTTTCGGTTGTATCCGGAGACAGTCTGTTCCGTAATTTTGTGTGAATTCGTCCGTGAGCTGACCAGTTACGCTCACTTGCCGATGAGGAAGGCGGTACATTCAAAATTCTGGAAGCAAGTGAATACAAGGGTTGTTTCATGCATACGCCTTTCCACCATACAGACGGAGATATATGTTTTGTTGCAGACCATAACGGCACTGTCATATCCCAAGACTTCGCTCAATGTTGCGATGTAGTCTAGAGCCTGCATTTCCTCCCCCTGAATAAGGGCTTCCCCCTTATAACCTGGATCCAACATATTTGCTGCAGCATGCATAGCTTTACAAGTAGGTGGGGACTAGGAGGCACATGGGTGGGCCGTTCTGCAATGCTTCTCGCCAGTACTTCGAATTCAGCGCAGATAGTGGAGCAGCTGAAGCATATATTGCCCTACTAATGGCTTCATCAATATCACCATCACTTGCTGGATGGGTATTCTTATGCCCAATTGTAGATGGTTGTTGTTTTTATTCTGTTGTAAGGTGTTCACTGAGAGCAGAACCAGAAGGCAATGATGATAGTGTAGATGAAGAGGCAGTCCCTGCTACGCCAATATTCTGCACCACAGTATTTGTTGGCATATCCGTTTTGCTCCTTTTGACCTGTGATGAATCATCAGAAGCTATACAGACTGAGGGCACAGATCGCATCTGGTAAGATGTTCCTTTAATCGTGATGCCAAGGTGTTACGATATGTGGCGTTACAATATTTACATGTTGCGTGTTTCTTACTATCAACTTGCCGTACATCGTATAGATCCCTCACCTTTGATCGAGAACGTATTGCACTAACTGTCCTATCCTGTCTGATTGCATATGATAGCTCAGTGTAACAGCAACTGATGCGTGTCCGCTCTGTATGGCTTCATATAAACCTGTCGGCTATGACCGCAGGTCTCTTCTCGTCGTTTCCGTATTCATTCCGTTCATTCCCGAATGGTAGCGCCTGATGTGTATGCAGTCCACACTGCCTTATGGTGTTGCGAGTTGCCTGTCAACTAGGATGAAATGAACCTTTCTCCCGACTCATATATGGTTTTAAACGGTTTACGACACGTTTCTGAATTCAAACGTATGAAACCGTATTTTCAAATATATATATATATATATATATATATATATATATATATATATATATATATATATATATAAAAGGAAGTAGAAGCCAAACGTCTATGTATTGGGAAGGGGGGGAGGAGCAGTATACACGAACATAAGTCAATACCATTCAACCAAACTATGTAATCAATCAAAAGAATGATTGCCCGGTGATAAATGTTTACCAGTACTGAATACTTGGACGGATATACAGTAAAATCGTCAATAAATAACAATATGGTAAAAGCCTAAAAAGTCTGTTTTATAAGATGTGACCAATGGAGGCTGTCTGTGAAGCAGACCAAAATCGAAGAAATCGAGGTATATAAAGGTTTGCTCTACGCCTGTCAAACCTTGTGAAATATTGTATTCTTTAGTAACCTATATATTAGAAATACACATTCTCAGTATTGAGCCGCGGCGGAGCAGCCGAGCGCATTGAGTTACTATGTTATGATGCGCGAGGCCGTTCCCGGCGGGGGTTCTAATCCCCCCACGGGTATGGATGTTTGTGTCGTCTTTGGTATAAGTTAGTTTATAAGTAGTTTGTAAGTTTAAGGACTGATGACTCCGCAGTTAAGTCTCTTAAGCTTAACAAACATTTGAACACACACACACACATATAGGGTGTTTCACTAAGTGTGTTTGCCTCTGTAACTTATAAAATAATAGGTGACGGGAAATTTTAATGTGGTAGGTCAACACAAGAAATGTTACACTTTCAAATGTTTGTTAAGCTTATGGGACTTAACTACGGGGTCATCAGTCCCTAAACTTACAAACTACGTATGGACTAGCTACAACTAAGGACGGCACAAATATCCACGCCCGAGGGGGGATTCGAACCCCCGACCGTAGTGGCTGTGCAGACCGTGACTGAAGCGCCTCAGTCTCCTCGGCCACCGCGGCCGCCTGTTACACTTTCTGCGGAACTATGAACATAGTTTATTGTATCATTTTCCAAAGAGTTACATCACATAGATATAATTTTTTAAATGGAACAATAGTTTTTTTTTTTTCTATCTTGCATTGGATTCGTTGAAACCAGCTGCGTCCAAATCAATTTAAACTACATTCCTATCACTGTTAGTTTGGGAGCTACAACCCTTCAAAGTTTAAGGGGCAGATACCACAAGCGCTGTGCATAATGCAATGCGCTTGTGGTATCTGCCCCTTAAACTTTGAAGGGTTGTAGCTCCCAAACTAACAGTGATAGGAATGTAGTTTAAATTGATTTGGACACAGCTGGTTTCAACGAATCTAATGAACGATAGGAAAAAACTATTGTTCCATTTAAAAAATTATATCTTTGTGCTGTAACTCTTTGGAAAATGATACAATAAATTGTGTTCATAGCTCCGCAGAAAGCGTAACATCTCCTGTGTTGACCTACCGCATTAAAATTTCCCGTCACCTATTATTTTATAAGTTGCAGAGGCAAACACACTTAGTGAAACACCATAACTCAGTACTGAAAACCACGCAGTTGTGAATAACATACCACAATTCCCCATTATCATTAACGCTTAATGACCATTTTTACCTTTCAAACATTGTGAAACAAGGCGAAATAGTGGCAATTGAAATGAAGCATACATTCAAGGAAAGATAAAACGGTAAACAAAAAGCCATATTTGGGGGTAGGTACCGTCGGTCTATACTGCGGGGCGGGCGGGGTGGGATTGGGGCGGGGGGGGGGGGGAGGAGGAGAAAAGGGACGGAAAGGCGGCAGTATCTAATACAATATGAACGTACTATGTTGCCTGAACCTCAGCTTCGAAAAGATTGCAAACATCAGACAGTTGTTAAGTATTTAAACTAGTAAACAATATCGCAACAATAGTCGTTCAACCATGCATGGCCGTGGCCTGATAGAAGCATAAAGGACAAAACTACCAGCATTAAGTAATCAGAATGTGGATTGAGAGCTAAGATGTTGGAATCCAAGAAGCGCTGGAGATTACGATGGATTTCGCTAAGTGAAGAAACAGTATAAAAGGAGGTAACCTTACATCAAAACACCTGGGCGTTGCATAAGCGTTGAGCGGTGTGTTTGACGTCAGCATTGCTTCCAAAGCGCCCTTCGTCGATAGTCTTCTTCAAAGCTGGAAACAGTTGGATGTCACTTGGTACGAGATCAGGACTGTACGGCGGATCGTGTAGGCGCCTCCAACCAAGTTTTGCAATATAGTTTTGCGTTGCCGTTGCCGAGTGTGGTCTCGCATTGCGATCCAACACCAGAACGCTAGATCTGAGAAGGCCAGACCGCTTTTTCCGAAACACCACTATCAATTTCGACAGAGTGGTTGCATCCTCCAAAAAATCCAGCAACGAAACTCCTTGGGCGTCCCAGAAAATGCTGGGAAGTGGTTGTGAATTTATTTCAGACAGGTGATATCGGATGTTTCCACTCCATTGGTGCGGCTTTCGATTCGGGCGTTTAATGGTGCACCCACGTTTCATCCCCCGTCACAATCCGAAACAGAAAGGTATTTCTATATACATGGTCGACCTCTACCCAATGTTTTACCGGTGTCTTGCACGTGCGCGATCACCTGCTGTGTCGTCTTTCGCCTATAACCGTTCAACGCTTCTTACTATACAACGCCTTGATATTTTCCTGGACGGCTTTTTGAAGCTTGTAAAACGGTTTGACAAATGTCTCAATGTACTTGGTAATTACGTAGAAAAATAAAGATATGTCTTTTATTTCATTCATTTTATTTTTTCCTTTCATACACAACTCTACCCACAGTCGACAAGGGAAACTTATTTTCCAACACTCTTCTTTATCAGCGTGACAGTTGAATATGAAGCCAGATGCATATATATTTATATCACGGTATCAAGTAATGACTTTTCCTCGGCACCTTCAAATCATCTTGTCAGTATTCACTTCACTCTCAAATTTATCCAGTCGGAAATTCTCGGCCAATCACCAATCAACTATAGTTCGCACAACGCACCAAAATCAGCGGAATATTTCCACACGAAAAACATACAATTAACTGTAGCTACTGCGGCTCCCTATTTATTATCACAGAGCAATTCTTCCGCTTCTTTACATATTCGCGAACAACATGATCGAGTTACATGGTACCTTCACGAGGCTCACCAGCTATTGGTACCTAGATCACTATGACGCCTTGGCGCCTGAATTTAAGAAGCCAGGCTGAATCTCAGTGTCCAATAAGAATGGCTTTTGTAGCATATTCAGTTAAAGTTTATGTTGCTTTCTAAATAATTGTAAAATGGCGCATAACTTCTGCAACCATGACTATAATTTACAGTAATGCTGGAGTTATTAAAAAGGTTCGTAAATAGTTAAAATTTGCCTATATGCTGTGGCGGTTCCGAACATACAGAAAGAAAGTGAAATTTTGCTTTGTGGCCGAGCATTTATCAACACAGCAGCAGTACGGCCCGTGCACGATACACTGCTGCCTGCCGATCATGTTTCGGGATGCTACCTGCTGGCCACACGAAAAAAATAGTTTAAAGATAATAATAATAATTTCGTGTGGCTCATTGGCCTGGAGCAAGTCTTTCAATTGGACGCCACATCGGCGACTTGCGTGTCCCTAACCTACCCCAGTTATCCAACTGGGGATTGGGGACCTACAGCATAACGTGGAATCCGAACCACGTGTCGTTTCTGGCGACTCCTCACGTCGTTAAGAGGTGAAGGATAAAAAATAAACATAATGTTTGCAAAAATGTGGGATAATGCCACAAGATCAACACAAAGTATCACAGAACAAAAGTGACTCTGAAGACTCGTGTCTCTACAACTCATGAAAAGATGGTATGGGTAGCATACCAATAATTTTTCAAATCATGCAGTGAGTGATTTATACATTTTTATGATTCTGGGGGCCTTCGTGTCAGTGATTCAAGGTCACGTGATGTCTCGCACCGAGCAAGGTAGTCCCATTAGGATTGGCCACTGACAGAAACATGTGCTTGATGTTGAGAATGCGTGATACAGAGGGCAGCACTGTATAGCACATATAACATTAATGGTAGTGGAAAGAGGTAGGATTGTTATTGATACTAAAAATGGCGACGTTCTCACTATAAGAATAGAGTTTATTTATTCTTTTCTCCATTTGCATAGTGCGGCATCGATTGAAATTAATCGCTAGTTGAATGAGACATGTGTTAACTGTGTCATGGATGTGTCCAAAGTGTGGCAATTCAGAGTAGACAGAACGTTGTGTGACAACACACCAAGACAATCTCGACCTGGCACCAGCCGATCTGACTACATGTTAGAGTGAGTGAAGGAAACTGTTTTGGAGGTTTGCCGAAAGACTGTGCGACACATCACCTCAAAAGTTGGCATTTCTGTAGAATTTGGGCACTCAATCCTGCATGGGAACCCGATAATGCGAAAACGTCCTCGTGGGGGCTGCGAATTCTGACATATGACCACAAGGCTGCCGCGTGCAGCATGTCTCACAGGCATCGTTAACGCTTGACGACGCCATGAATGGGGCTTTCTTTTCATCGATTATGACCATGGATGAGGCACTGACACTATTTTTCAATTCTGAAACGAAGTGTCGGCTAAGCTTTTCCAGCGGTCAAAGCAGCTGAAATGCATTACCCTAGCATGGTGGCAGGGGTCTTTTTAGATTTCCAAGGCTCGTTTCATTGCATATTAACAGTTTTGACGTGGGAGTTGACTACTCATCCTCCAGATATGCTATTAATGGGCTTTTTATTATATCTGGGTAAAATATTTATGATTACTAGTATTGCCTGTGGTCGAAAATCGACCAATTGTGTTTACAATGGTCACTGGGGGTAAAATTTTACGTATCATGTCGGCGGCCTTGCGTGATTATTTTGGCAACATCAACAATACGATAGAAATCTTTGCCCATTTGTTCGAACCATATAGAATGACTCGATTAGTGTATCGTACAGACCAGGAAGTAAACAAATAATGCTGTTCCTGCTTTATGGTTGAAAGGTTCTTGTATGTACCCTTGTCCGCTCACTAAAAATAATTGCCCTCATAAAGCGAAGATTCCATGAGAAAACATCAGCGTTGTCAAGCGATTGGCTAAAATGAAGACTCACAGGATTCTCACTATTCAGCATCTGTTGCCAACATTATCATAGGAGGCCGCTGGGATATTTGGTAAAATTTATCCGGCACTGGGAGGTATGAAACGGTATCTTTTACCTGTTAAGGAAAATGCCTGACACAATAACAACAAATAAAAACGGAAGTATATACTTCTCATGCCATTTTCGAATTATATAACTTTCATTAGCCTAATATTTGAAATGGAACTACAATTTCGGTGTTCGTATATTTATACAACGCCAAGAAATAATGTTATTTCGATACTGTGATATTCGGAATTCCAGAGCTGAAACATGTCGACTTCGTAGTTACACACGTGCACCGCTACATACCTCTCCCGGTACATCATCATTTATATCGGCATTCTCGACTTCGTAGTTCCACCCGAGCACCGCTAGATGCCTCTCCCGGCGCATCATCCTTTATATCGTCATTCACATGAAAACATCCATTTCCTTTAACCACTCTTAATCACCGCGAAAATGAAGCATTTGAATGGCACAAGAAAGTGAGTTGGGGACACTCCATGTTTCCATATTCACTTATTTTAATTCAAATGTTCAAATGTTTGTCAAGCTTACAAACTACTTATGAACTACTTACGAACTACGACGGCACAAATATCCATGCCCGAGGGCGGATTCGAACCCCCGACCGTAGTGGCCGTGCAGACCGTGACTGGAGCGCCTCAGTCCACTCGGCCACCGCGGCCGGCTCTTATTTTAATACTGGAGATGCGCTGCACTACAGCGTCTTTGGTCGAAGCGAATAGCCAATCAGTGAGCTGATTGTTGGAGAATGTAGAACTTGATCCAAGCTGTAGATAGGAAAATTTATACTTCCTTTTACCACTTTTAATGGCTAAATGCACACAAAATATTTATATTTGGGAAATATACGACAAACAATCTTTCGAATTATGTAACTTTCATTGTACGAATAAATTAGTAATCTGTACCACAATTTTCGTGTTAGCATATTTACAATGATATATCACAGTTTGTAGTACAACAATTTGACATTTTTGTAGTGGGGTCAGAAAATACCCCAGGTATACAATAAATGAATTTCAGAGTCATATATAAGTTTTGTTACGAAAATAAATCTTGACAACAATGTAATTTATAAACGGACATTTCTTTGTACGTTGCAGTAAACAATGAATAGAAGATACATTCACCTACATTGTTACCACACATTAACTGTTTGCAATTGAGTTTTGTGGAGGAAGACGTGGTGTTATAGTTTATTCGCCATGGACTGTGATATACGTTTTGCAGTGGGTTACAGTCTCGAGCAGACTGGCACATTTACAGAAGTGTGATGATGGTAATGAATCAGTTTTTGGAAACGAGGATCACAGTGATGCTGAAGGAGATATATTGCATCTACTTTTAAGTCTAGAAGTAAACAGATAACATATAACACAGTACCAGCTAATGTGCGCAATCACGTTTCAAGGAATGTAATACGTGTAACTGTGCATGTTGCAAGTCACCTTAGATCACAAGTGCAGACTTTTTCAGACTTTTTATCGCCAAAAACATGCAGAGTGTAATAGTAATGCATACCAAAATAACACAAAACATAATAACGTTCTGTTCTCAACTCTTGTTCACTGGAGTGAAGATATTCTTGTAAGCTGCAGGCATTATTTGGTCTACTTATAACATCTGGCTTGTATAAGGCACGTGGGAAGGCTTTGAATGAATTTTGGTCAGAATAATATTGCTTACCCAATTTTCCGAGCCAGTTCGAGGAGAATCTTACAAAGCGAGAAAGAAAAGCTTCTTCTGGATCAAAGCTGAACATCTAAGGGCTGTATTTGAAATGTTCGTTCATGCGTGCATTTCATCTTATGTCCCTGGACCTTATATTACAGTGGATTAGCATCTGTGTACTTTCTGGGAACAATGTCCGTTCAAGGTGCTGGTCCCTTCAAAACCTAGAAAGTACGGGATAAAAGTGTGGGCTGCTGTAGATCGTGATACCAATTATGTCATAAATGCAAAGTATAACGGGAAAATATGCTTAAGGAAGAGAAATAAATCAAGGGAAACTAGTGGTACATGATTTAGTTGATAACTTTTTTACAAGTTTTGATTTGTTACACGAACTTCTTGCTAATAAACTGACACTTGTGGGAACTCTTCGGGCCAGCCTAAAAGAGATACCAAGAGAAATGTTAAAATTCTTGAATATCAGTCTCCAGATCGCTTTTATTTTCTAGAACATGACCGGTTTCGGGACAGCTGCCCATCTTCAGATCAAATTTATGAAGTTACAGAGTAACCTGTCCTGTGATGAACGAATGTTCACAGTCGTTATTCACATTCGTTCATCACAGGACAGGTTACTCTGTAACTTCATAAATTTGATCTGAAGATGGGCAGCTGTCCCGAAACCGGTCATGTTCTAGAAAATAAAAGCTATCTGGAGACTGATATTCAAGAATTTTATTCATATGACGATCGCAGAAACTCCGTCGAGACCCATAAGTCATGGTTTGATAAAAGAAATGTTGCCATCAAAAAAGGAGCGTCAATTATCGGCTATTTTTTGCGTATGCACAGAATACTGTTTTACCTTCGTATGTTCCTACACAAAATAGGTCAGTCATTTTCTTGTTTGCAACAAATATTTGATGTAAGTGAGCATGATCATAAACAACTCAAGAAAGTCAAGCGTTGATACAGGTGATAAGATGGGTAGACATTATTCAGTGAACTATGGAACAAGAAGGTGGCCACTTGGTGTATTTTTTATATACTAGATTTTGCTATGTCAAAGCTTACGTTCTGTATTTCCTAGAACTAGGAAAATAACTAGTTAAACCTCACATTGAACATTGAATCCTGTCTCTCCAGTGCGTTGTGATTCCTGCCTAAGTTCAAAGGACAAGAAAGTGAATTAACAATGTGATGGGTGTCATGAGTTTGTCTGTAAAGAACATGCTAAGATACGTTTGTTGTGTAATGACTGTTCGTCATATTACGCAGAGAGCAAGTGGGAGTATATTTGTAATAAAATTCCATGTAAGTGATATTACGCGTAATATTAATAAATTACAGTACTGTTACGTGATGTGTGAGTTAAGAGTATTTAGTATTAAAATAATTTAAGGAACTAAAAAAATGTTTTCATATTTCAAACAAATATAGTAAATAATTACAACTTCTATGTAACTCAATTATATTAAGAAACTATGGAGCTGTAATATCAACAGCGTGCTTATGTTTGTCAATAAATTATAATGACTTTTGTGGACATACTTCAAATTTTATGGGGATAAAGGTGCTTGAATCATTTTGGGGTGTAAAAAGGCCCCGGGCATACAATATGTTTTTTCCAGAACTATACTATGCGAGGGTTAAAGTGTTCAAGAGAAAATGGGGATGGGGTAGCGTCAGTTAGTGAGTCACTTGTGTGGCAAAACGTTCTCGAAGTGACCCTGGCTTCAGAAATAAAAATCAAAAATCGGACTTACTGGAAACGAAAGTGCAATTCTGAACTAAAAACATATTCTTCTAGTGTCCAACAGCAGAGCTGCAACTGCTCTAATCCATCAATCGTTATGCGAGTGTTCATCAGAGACGAGTGTATCGCCAGGCGTGCCCCAGGAGATTGTGATACGCCCGCTATTATTTTCTATCTATATAAATGATCTGATGGACAGAGTAACTTGTAATTTGCGGCTGTTTGCTGATGATGCTGTGGTGTATGGGAGGGTGTCGTCTTTAACTGACTGTAACAGCATACAGGATGACATAGACAAAATTTATAGTTAGTGCGTAGAATGGCATTTACTTCTCAATGTAGAAAAATGTAAGGTGATGCGCATGAGCAGGAAAAACAATCCCATAATGTTCGAATACAGCATTAGTAGTGAGCTTCTTGATGCTGTCGCGTCATTCAAATATCTAGGTGTAACATTGCAGAGCGATATGAAATGGAACAAACATGTAAGGACAGTTGTGAGTAAGGCGGACAGCCAATTTCGGTTTATTGGGAGAATTTTGGAAAGATGTACTTCATCTGTAAAGGAGATCGAGTATAAAACGCTTGTATGGCCATGTCTTGACTATTGCTCAAGTGCTTGGGACCCGCAGCAGATCAGTTTAAAGGAAGACATAGAAGCAGTTCAGAGGCGAGCAGCTAGGTTTGTTACTGGTAGGTTCGACCAATGCGCGAGTGTCACGGAATTGCTCCGGCAACTGAATTGGGGATCGCTGGATGAAAGACTACGTTCTTTTCGTGAATTTTTGTTGAAGAAATTTAGAGGGTCGGAATTTGAAGCTGAGTGTAGTACTATCTTGCTGCCGCCTACTTACATTTCGCGTAGTGATCACAAAGACAAGATAAGAGAAATTAGGGCTCGTACGGAGGCATATAGGCATTCTTTTTTTTCCTCATTCTATTTGGGAGGAGTAGGAAAGGAAATGCCTAGTAGTGGCACAGTGTACCCTCCTCCACGGACCTTACGGTGGACTGCGGAGTATGTATGTAGATGTAGGCAGATGCTGTGTGTTTACCATATCTTCCGAAAAAAAAAAAAAATCATTGTTAATAACACGCCGTTCTGGAACCACTTGTGGTGTACTTGCAACTGATTGTCCTGGAATTCCTGATTATGCATTGCTTATAATTAAAGTGTCGATTGAATTTCTGGGGAACTTAAGTGATGTCCATTTGGCAAAGCTGTTGTAATTACTGTATCCACCTGAAGTTTGTGGCTTCTGTGCTGCTTTGTGGCGGTAGCTACTTAACTGAAACCAGAGAAGCGGGAGCTCGGTGCCACGAAGAATCGCTTCATTCATAATGCATGAGAGCCGATCGTCGGCGGGGATACGACCCACAGGCGGCGAGTTAATCTCAAAGTTACAACGGTCACTGTTGACCTACATGACCTACCGGCAGCCCTTTTACTCGCGACAGCACCTAACATACCAAGAACAGAGCGTCGATTTCAAAATGTAACATGTTTTGTGACGACTCTACAACTTACAGATATTTTCCTCGTTCTCCGCTCAGTTACCAATCCCGAAGTTGGTACTAGGTCGCTAATGTATCTGTAACCGTGTTCTTGGGTCGATAGTGCCTATATTCAATGGTGAACTGGTGATCCAGACATATATAAGGAACGAAGAATTATTTTCTAAAATAGTGTGGTTTCCCTAACGCTGTTGTTGAAATTTGACTAAGAAATTTGCAAGTTTTAGTAGATATCCTAGAGCCCCACACACTTGCTACAGGCGGCAAGTATCCGTTGCCATGTCGTGTAATCTGCCCATAAGACATAAGCTGCAAACCACGGTGATGTGCATGACATACATTACTTCTCAGTATACCAGTTATTAGGGTTTCTTCCTAATCTAAAAAATCAAGTTTTACTGTTGAGTGTTGTAGAGTATATAACAACACCAGATCACATTGTGTAAACTGTAGGAATGAGTATAAAAAAAATAATGGTTGAAGTTAAAAAGATACGCAGTTTCATCATTGTTGAAAATTAATAGAGATGCAATAAATAAAAAATTAATATACTGTAAGTTTCCGATGACTGATTATTTGACTTGTTTCTGGAATCGTCTTAAAAGGTTAATTATGTCATCTTATGCTCATAACATCAGTTTTTCCCCTCAAAAATTTCAGTATTTTAAAAAAATGATATAAAATAAAACCGGAAATGAACTTGAAATAATCTAAAAGCCCAGCAAAACGTTCCATTTGAGTCATGTTATGCCTGTGACGTCGACCTACACAATGTTGCTCCTGCTGTCGTAAAATTTGGAAAATGGTCTACAAACATTGCTAAGTGGCACACTGTACAATACATACACTTCTATAAAAACTTCAGAAATATTGTATTTACAATTTCCAAGCAATGAGAAAATGGATAAAACGTAGTTGAAACTCGGCCATAGACACCCGAATGGTAAAACGGTCACTTCGTTCGTTTATTTGTGTGAGAGTGATTTTTATCGAAGTAAACACTCCATACGATAATTATTATTGTATTAGTTCCCTATTAAGTATCAGGTTCTGCAAGTGCAAAGACTTAAAGTATTATTATGTACATATTAATGAGTGACGTTTATATTTGCGATAAAGCGGTTCACAATATGATGTGCCAACGATTTATATTTAAAGTCGTTTTCTGCTTTAACTGATTAATATACAAATTTCATGTTCGTTGTCAGGGTTAACATTTACATCACTTCAATATATGCTAGATTCGTCAACAATTTGCGTCTCAAAAAGGCTTTTTCAGAGCATTTCATAAATACAACTAATTTTTTAATTAAACTCTAAATGTTTACTTATTTCATCAAAAATTCGATTCAGAGTATCACATACTTCCGTGACAATAAGAGAGAGGGGAGCCGAGACACCGTAAGTCTGTACCTTTCTTCTCGTGTGGGGATCAAACATCTACATCGATACTCTGCAAATCACATTTAGCCGCGGTGGAGTAGCCGAGCGGTCTAAAGCACCTCGCGGCGGAGCGCGCGATTGCTCGCTGTGGAGGTTCGAGTCCTCCCTGGGGCATGGGTGTGTGTGTGTGTGTTTGTCCGTAGGTTCGTTTACCTAGGTTTAAGTAGTTTGTAAGCTACGGACTGATGACCACACAGTTTGGTCTGATAGATTAACAAACATTTGAACATTTTTGACAAATCACATATAAGTGCCTGGCAGAGGATTCATTAACCAATTTC
The DNA here is from genome assembly GCA_026315105.1 of Locusta migratoria. Classification (NCBI taxonomy): domain Eukaryota; kingdom Metazoa; phylum Arthropoda; class Insecta; order Orthoptera; family Acrididae; genus Locusta; species Locusta migratoria. Next base: position 269,790,169 of record CM048744.1, on the reverse strand, counting down.
ACAACCTTGAATGGTTCACAGGACTACCGTTGGATCCTATTGTAATAAAGGTAAAGCAGTCAACAATCCGAAGATTGGTTTGAACACCACAGTGCTTTACTAGGCATGGTCCTGTTTGGAGGTGGTATGACGTTGCCTTCCTCCGACCTTCGAACTGACTTACCCAGCCAGTTATAGGGGGACCTACAGTTTAACGTGGGTTCCGTACGACGGTGCTGGGTATTTTTCACATGAGCAATACTGCCAGAGGTGAAAGAAGTGGAAAGTGACAGATAAAAATCCTAGGACCTGGCGAGGATCGAACCCGCGACCTTTGGATTTGTAGTCTGGCACTGTACCACTGTGCAACCGAGGCGCACCCTATTGTAATAATCACACAATATTTCTGTGAGACAGCTGCTCGCCATCTTCAGGTGTACCGCCGCTGTCGCTTCTCTGCTCACAATATATATGGTGGCTTGTTACCACAGCGTAGGCGCCGCTGCTGTGACGTCATGGCAGATGAGAGCGTCGACGGCGTAGACGTGGAGAGCCCCCTACCGGAGGGCCGTTGAACGGGCCGCTAGTGGTCTGCGCAGGCGCGGAGCGGGCAAGAGCGGTCGCTGGAGGCAGAACCCATGTGCGCGCGCCAACCGGAGGAAAAAGTGCGTGTTTTACGCGTCTTGACTTCGATGACCCATCTGCGCCGACAGGTGACCATCATCTGTCTGCGGCTGATGCTGCCTCAGTACTGCCCATGCTTTATTAAGTTGGAATCCCGTGTCTCTATTAATTAAATCTTTTGCGATGCGTATGTCGACGGCCTCTTTAATTATTGAGTCCCAGTAGGTGGAAGCGGAAGAAATGATCTTGGTCTCTTCGTAATTCATGCAGTGTCCCGAATCAAGACTGTGTTCAGCCACAGCCGTGCCAGTGTGGAATGTCTCATATTGGACAGACGTGTCGCACTGTGAAAGACAGATGCGACGAAAATAAACGCCACACAAGATTGTGTCAACCAGAAAAATCGGCTGTGGTTGAACACAGTACACCTGAAGATGGCGAGCAGCTGTCTCGCAGAAATATTGTGTGATTATTACAATAGGATCCGACGGTACTCCCGTGAACCATTCAAGAATATGTTACATCGGGAAAGCCTGAAAGGGCACACTTTCATAAGCTTTCTCTACCGTTCCATTGACTAATAGCACGCGGGAAAAAACAACACCTAAACCGTTCCGTTTTCGGTCTGATTTCTCTATATTTCGCAGCTACAACAAAATAAGAGATCATCCCGCCGTAACAGCAGACTTGCTGCGGCTAATCTGAAGTGCTTCTGTTGTGTTTCCAGCCCCGCCCCCCACCCCCACCCTTCCGTCGACAGCAGAAATTAGCTGGGGATAATCTCCAGTACTTCTGTTTTGTTTCCAGGCCTCCTCTGTCCACACCGTCTTGGAGCCAGGTACCGCCCCACTGCCCAGGGGTTGCAGCAGCATAGGAACGAGCCACCCCGGGTCCAGCCGCCCATCCACTCAGTGAACGCCGCCACAGACACTACACACGCCGGTTGACCTAGCCGTCCATCGCAGCTTGGGGGCTGCCACCGCCACACTTGCTACCACGCCGAGTCTGTACCACTATCGCCACCTTCCCTGGTCAAGACTGCACATCCAGATCGTCACATCTATCACCCTCATATATTTCCTTTTCAACCTTGTAACCTCGTCTCTATGTCCTCCCCTTCACCAACATCCCCTCAGCAAGGCCTCTTCACCCTCCTCCTCCACTACCACTATCACCATCATCACCATGTACACTACACCATCTCAAGCACAGACTTCTGCCTTCACAAGGCCTCCATCTCTTAGTAATTTCATTCACCACTACCACTGCCGCCCTCGCCGCCCAATCCATCCTCCCCCCCCCCAATCATCCCTTCCTCCCCAGCCTTCTCTTGCTGTTCCTCTACCCAGCCTACTATCGCTCTTCCTCTCACATCTTCCCATGACTTCCCCGCACTATCTCCGGCTCGTATCCATCATCGCCACACCACGGGGAGCAGAGATATCGCAGTCACCGATCCCAGACCATCAGCAACCAGGCCCCACCCACCAACACATCCCCATTCACCCTACCTTCCTCTGTTCTCGTTGCCACAAGATAAATCAGCCTCCAAGTGAGCCAGAGCAGAAGCCACCCCTGTCATCCTCAAAAAACCAACCCCCTCCCACCACTCCCACTGCTTTCTCCGCTTCCTCTATGGACACTACCCTCTCCTCTCACTCCACTCCCCTACCATCTACACACATACTCTCCCGTCTCAATCCCTGCTTCCTGGACAAGGGAGCTCAGGAAGTACTTCCCAGCCACTTCCATCAGCCAGCTTATTCCCCTCAAGGACTCCATCCTTATAAACTCCACTTTCCCAGCCTTTCACACAGATGGTCTCCAACGCCTCTTCCTCCTCCCCATCCTTACCCCCTACAATACTGACCCCTCTCCCCATCAACTCCAACCTCCCCTCACCCACTCATACTCACCACCATGATCACCAAACTTTGATGATGATCACATAGGAGGTGTTATTCCATACCCACACAGGTCATTCCATCTGATCCACCAAGCGGATCCACATCTGGTCCCACTTACCTGATGTGGGTTTTTACCAAATCTGCATCCTCCATGGATCCCCCACAGCTCTCCATGGCACTCCCATCCTACACTCTCCTCTACCACAATATTCACTCCCTCCTCGTCAACAAACACTTCTTTATGTACACCCTTACCCGCGGAGACGCCTTCCTCCTGAATGAGACCTTCTTGCAACCCTTACGTCTTATCAGGTCCTCTTCTTTCCTCCTCCAACTTACCCTTTGAGGCAGAGTAGCCACCTCTGTCATCATCCTGTCCGGCAACAACCTCTCGTCAATTATCCTACCGAGCACATCATCCTTAGCCTATTTCTCCCTTCCCACCATAATCTGCAGCATGCCCACCCTCACCTGATTTCCTTTTCCATTTCGATTGCTCCTTCACATAGTTGCCGCTGACCTTAACCTTTCTCCCTGTCCCCCTCCCCCTGCTGAACTCATGGTGATGTCAGTTGGTCACTACCTTGTGCTGGTGTGATCTCATCCCCGTCCCACAACCCACCTGCCCGGAAAGCAACAATATTCCTATCATCATCCAAACATCTCCCAACCTTCTTAGACGCCTGCAGATGCATGTCCTGGACCTCACTGGCAGTGACCTTGCCCCTGTCCTCCTTACCATCGACCACTGTCCTTGCTCCGCCCATGCTCCCTAACCTCCCCCTCTCCTAAACTTGTCAGTAACTACTCCTGTGCTGACTGGGATCCCTACCTGCACTCAATAGATACCTTGGTCGCCAAATACCCTCTCCCCCTCCACATCACCGTCGATATCAACCAGGCCTCTTCCTTCCTACAACATACCGTTGCTGACATGGTCCAAGCCCACCTCAAAACCAAAGCTGTCTACCAGCACCTTTCCATCCTCTCTCCATAGGTTGTTTTCTCCTCCATGAGTCCCACCGCCTTTATCATTCATACCTATATACTCATGACTGGGATACACTCATCTGCCACCAGCAAATCCAGTGCCACAACCTAAATCTCTTGACCACGAAGAAACGCCAGGATTGGCGCTAGACTTGCACCCGGTTTAACACCTCACTCCCTGACAATTCCTCCAAGTACTGGCAGGCCTTATACAACCTTATTGGCAGTAACCCACCCCAACTACCCTCTGCTCCACAATAACCATCCTATAAAATTATAATGGATACGTCATTTTCAATTTCGTGTATTTTTATAATTTCGGTAAAATTTCACTTGTGGCAGCGGCTGATATTGCCAAAATCTCTTGACTGCTCTTTGAAAACTCAGGTACATACAATGAGGCTAATAATGTTCCGCGTTTACCATGAAATATTACATCAGCACAGAATGCCACAGCTGCCTAAGTAAAATAACCCCTTCATTTCCAAAGAATTCTACGATGGTAAATGTCCATTTTTTTGCCGGCAGAGATTTAGAATCGCACATTCGATATATATCGTTAGAGGCCGGGCTACTTCAATAGCAAACATTATTATAAAGCATCTGGTTCCTGAGCGTTACTCGGGAATGTTTTTCTCTATAATGCAGTGTTAATTCGAAGGAGATCCTTATCAGAATGAATATTTTGAACGAATCGTATTTTTTTTTACCATAAAATAACCATTTATGCAGTTCTGCCCTGTCATTAATACGTTCCTGTACTATCAATAAATCAATTACCGCTCTGGTTGAAGGGTCGTTCCGTTGCCACCAATTGCAAACTGCGCCACCGCCTTGGGATAAATTTAATCATTGCCTCAAGGCTGTAAGGATGATGAAGTTCAATCTGTGTGTCCATATCCCTGACGTTTATTTGCACTATGGGGGGGGGGCTATTATTTGGCGCTCAGGGGGCCCATATGTTCATCCTACAGCAGTTCGTTGAACAGCAGAGGCAGTCGTCCCACTTAGTAAGCGACCTTGTGAGCGGCTCCGCTTCATAATAGTATATAAAAGGGAACACTGTATTGACCACCTTCAAGAGAGATCACAACAGTTTGCAACGCATAATATCCATAAATAAAAGGCAATTTTCCGAATGACCGACTGACAGATTAAATGAATGACTCGTCATCACCCAGCCAAAACCACTGATGATAAAAACTTGAAATTTGTAGTGGGTGTTCATCTTAACACTGTTGGCGACGTATAAGAAGCGATTTCTCGATATTCCATCGCTAAGGGGGTGAATTAGGTGATGAAAAAGTTTCATGAAAATACGCTGTTACCCAGTCAATTTTGATGCTAGACGTACTTAAATTGGTATACGGATTCTTGGTTAGAATTTTAAAAAGGCGTCTTTCACCTTTCTCTGAAAATAAGCCTTTAAAGGGGTGAAATAGGGGACGAAAAGATTTTTGAAAAAATGGTGCTATTAAGCTAGTTTTGCGGCATGAACTACAAAAATTAGTATTTGGAGTTTTGGTTACAATTTAAAAAGTACGTGTATATCTCCCGTCCCCTCTTCATCATTGCCTACCATTCCTGTATCTCGTCTTAGAAATCTAACTTAGAACAATGTTTAGTCTTATGTTCAAAATCTTATATCTCCGAAAGTTCTTGACCGAATGCTTTGAAATATTGATACAATGTACTACTGGATTACATGGATGTTTTTACATACCTATTATTTAAATATATATTTAATTCTAATTTATATAAATTTTACAATGTGGAAATGCTGAGGCCAAAAATCACTGTAGTAATATATGTTTTGAGTAATATATTAAACAAATAGGTGTCTAAGAACCTTCCCGTGTTACACTGCAACATTGTGACAAATTTGGAGCTAAGTCGGTTAAGAACTTTTCGAGATTTTCAAACACACACAAACCAACACAATATTTTTATATATAGAGATAATATGAAATAGAACAGTCGGGCATATTTGTATTCAAAAATTCAGAAAAAGTAATATTCTTCACTAATTTATTTATTTTAATTTTCACTCTCAAACCAATAAGAAATACAATAGATGTGAAATAGAAATGTATAAAAAGTAAACTTATATTATTTTGCAAAGCAGCTTCAGGTTTTTATTCGTTAGAAGCACAAAAATGGTGTTTAAATCGAGATGCCCTGACCTCTAAAGTAAAGGTTTCAGAGATTGTCAGAGTTCGTATGAAATCGATTTATATGAGGCGTGGTTTTTTTATTATTATTATTTAAAGTCCATATGAACATAAATACACAGCTAAAGGTTATTTCAAAGAAGTAAATTTATTGTCAGAAAGTTCATTCTTCATTTTTCGACCTACTTGTCAAGGTTGTTCAAACACTTATCATATCTCTCAACCAATTTTAAAATACCCTCTTCATAAAAACTTGCCTCTTGCCCTGACAACCAAGAGTTCACTGACGTTTTGTGAAGCACTGATCTCGACCTGTCAGGAAATTCGTTTGAGAGACCTGTTACGGTGAAACGCCTGTCCTCACGAATCCTCGCTTCAGCTGAAACCTCCAAATCGTCTGTAATCGAAGATGGATGACCAGAGAGGCTCTCATCATGGACACTGTCACGGCCATCATTGAATTCTCATACCAACTTACGCATTTTGCTTTCACTCATAACAGTATCACCGTACACTTCACAAATCTGTCAATGAATTTCTGCAAGAGACAGGTTCCTTGCTGACAAAAACCATACCACTGAGCGAACCTAACATGTGGCGGGTGAGTTGATAGTCTTAAAACATTTTGAAATCACAGTACAGGTTAGCTATAGAGCTGAAACTGAGCACAGTTGTTCCCAAGGCATGCTGGTACACGAGGCACGCACTCATGGGGTATGCGCATGTACTACTAGTGTCTACAGCAAAACCGATCTTAATTCAAAAACACACCTCGAAGAATTTCCTAATTCATTAAATAAATTTATTGTGTTGCATTTGTGTGTACATAACTTTTATGCGGATTACCGGCCAGCTTACTCTGTTCTGCCGCCACTCTTCAGTGTACTCCCAGCGTTGCACATTACGGCAACTATTTTTTTTAATCTACCTATAATAATCATTTAGGGTTCTAATTATTCAGCAGTTAACTGTAAAATTAAGAAGTATATATAAGGGCGGCTCTGATATGAATTGTTATCAACAGAAAAAAGATTTAAAAAAATATGTAATTTATACTTTGAAAATACTTTTGACGGTCCAGTTTTTGGCCTTCTGCGGTCCGGACTTGGAGCGCGCTCTGCCAGTTGCCGACCACTGTTCTACACCTACTGCTCTATCATGCTTACCGTCCTGTACGTTTCCACCCCATCTTGTCCCACCTATTACAAATCCCTTCAAATCCTTGAACGCCACGCCCTTTACTTCACTTATCGCATCTGCCTCCCCACCCCTATAAGGAACCTATGTGACATCCCTTTTCCTCGCTAAATTCCTGGAGCACCTCTTAATCCTGTACATTTCCCAAAAGATAGACTCCTGTAACCCAGTGGTACATCCTCTCCTCACTGATCCTCAGCCTCTGCCTTGCCTGCACTACTGCATACCTTTATCTCCACACACACACACACACACACTACATCCGTTCCCACGGTAACTTCCATTTCCTCCCCTCCTGGATGATATCCTCCATACACAAATCACCCCTCCTACTAGTCTTAATGTTCAGGGTGGGAAGGACTACACTAATTGTTCAATTGTTTGTAAAGCTTATGGGACTTAACTACAGGGTCATAAGTCCTTAAACTTACAAACTACTTATGGACTACTTACGAACTAGGACGGCACAAATATCCATGCCCGAGGGGGGATTCGAACCCCCGACCGTGGTGACCGTGCTGACCGTGACTGGAGCGCCTCAGTCACCTCGGCCACCGTGGCCGGCACACTAATTGTTTCAGTGCTCAAGACATATATATAATTTCCTTTCCAAAGATTTTTTTTTATTTTTTTTTTTTTATTGGTTTTTTCTGTTCCATAGGACCCACTTGAGGAGTAAGACTCCATGGTCGTGGAACAAGTCAATACATTGTTACACAAGAATGATAATAGAAAAATTTTAAGTAGTCCTTTGCACACGACAATCTTAAGACAAAGTGAAAAGAATCAATAAAGAAACAATGAATTAGCTTAATTGTTTAACTTTTCTAGGAGTTCCTCGACAGAATAAAAGGAGTGAGCCATGAGGTAACTCTTCAATTTAGATTTGAAAGCATGTGGATTAGTGCTAATATTCTTTAGTTCTCGTGGCAGCTTATTGAAAATGGATGCCGCAGAATACTGCACCCCTTTCTGCACAAGTGTTAAGGTGGTGTGGTGCAAATGTAGATTAGACATCTGTCTAGTATTCACCGAGTGAAAGCTACTAACTCGTGGGAATAAGCTGATATTATTAACAACAAATGACATTAAAGAAAAAACGTATTGTGACGCCAGAGTCAAAATTCCCAGACTACTGAAAAGGGGTCGACATGACGTTTGCGAACTTACACCAGATATTGCTCGAACCGCCCGTTTTCGAGCCAGAAATATCCTTTTCGCATCAGGTGAGTTACCCCAAAAAACAATGCCGTACGTCATGAGTGAAAGACGATACCACATTTTGGGTCTTATTTTTGTCTCAATAATGATGGACTCTACAAGTGTGTGTGTGTGTGTGTGTGTGAGAGAGAGAGAGAGAGAGAGAGAGAGAGAGAGAGAGAGAGAGAGACTACCTGTCCAGATGTAGGGCCTTCACTCCTCCACACTTACTGCTCCAACACACACACACACACACACACACACACACACACACACGCACACACAAGCTACTTCGTCAGGCAGAAGGGAAGGAGAGGGAAAAGGAAATGATGAGGGTTTTAAGGGAGTGGGTAAGGAGTCATTCCAATCCCGGGACAGGAAAGACTTGCCTTGGGGGGGGGGGGGGGGGGGGGAAAGGAGGGTAAACAAATACACACACACACACACACACACACACACACACACACACATTTACACACCAAATGTGTGGGTGTGTGTATTTGTTTACCTAAATACTGGTACTGTTGGTGGGTTTGATGTTCTCCAAGGTGTGGATAATTCCCACTTTCCACCCAATACCACCCTCATTAACAAGAGTAAAAGAATGGTAATGGAATGTAGTGTCAGAAAATCTGCCAATGTGTAGGGAATCCACAAACAGCTGATCTGCAGCGATGATAACTCCCACTATGATGAACGTCACATGAAGTCCATCACAGACAGGCAGTAACCATTGACAGTCCACGAACAGATCTCTTATTCCATGTTCTCACAAATTACCAATCCCACCACAATCACCATCACCACCAAGAACTGATCACTTAAGAAGCACGTTCTAAGGCGGCTCGCTGCGGTGGTTGCTGGCCGGCAGAGGTTCAAGTACTCCCTTGGGTATGGGTGATTGTGTTGTCCATAGCAGAAGTTACTTTAAGTAGTTTGTAAGGCTAGGAACTGATGACCAACAAGTTAACTTACTTAGACTTACAAATTCTTTGAAGTAAAGGCCAGCCAATCAGAAGTGGCATTCAGACGGACAATAAGAATGTTTTTTTCCACCATGGCATGAATTAATCACAAAATTATCTGCTGTTCAGAAGTGTGTAGAATTCTGTTGGAAATGCAAATTGATACCAGATCATAATGTAAATATTACATCAAGAACCAGTGCCTAGAAGGATGTAACATACTTTCTAATTAATGGAAGCTGAGAACATTTCATTCACCAATACCCTCTATTAGTAATTTGAAAGGCTTGTTTCAACTCAAAGCTGCAAAAATTAAAGTTGTGCAGGCACCTAATAGCACAACTGAATTTCTATCTGTGAAAAGAGCAGAAGAAACGTTTACACAGTAATTCTTCAGAAACATTAACCCAGATAGCACTGATATCCTTCCAGAAGGACGGGAACAGCAGCTTTCTTTTTCATTCTTGTATTTAAGAATTTGTTCACAGTGTCACTTTAATTCTTTAAATGGCCTGCTCACATAGCAAATTAATTTTAGCTTGTATTGTCGATTGCAAAGTGGTTCGATAAGGCTGCAAAGTTCAGTTCCATATAAAAGATATTGAAGACTTCCTTTTTGTTGGGTTTGTATTTCTTAAACATTTTTTAATTTTTGAGAATTTATATGTATAAAACTAGGGTAATGGAGTGCAGTGTAAGAAAATCAGGTGATGCTGAAGGAACTAGATTGGGAAATGAAGCAATAAAGGAGGTAGATGAGTTTTGTTACTTGGGCAGTAAAATAACAAAAGATGGTCGCAGTACAGAGGATATAAAATGCAGAATGGCAATGGGTAGAAAAGCGTTCTTGCGAAAGAGGAATTTGTTAACTTCGAATATTGATTTAAGCCTAAGGACGTCCTTTCTCAAGGCATTTGTATGGAGTGTTGCCTTGTATGGGAGTGAGACATGGACGATAAACAGTGCGGACAGGAAGAGGATAGAGGCTTTTGAAATAGGGTGCTACAGAAGAATGCTGAAGATTAGGTGGGTGGACCGCGTAACTAATGAGGAGGTACTGAATAGAATTCGGGAGAAAAGAAATTTCTGGCATACCTTGCCTAAAAGAAGGGATAGATTGGTAGGACACATTCTTAGACATCAAGGAATCATGAATTTAGCATTGGAGGGAAGTGTGTGGGGTAACAATCGCAGAGGAAGACCAAGAGATGGATACAGTAAGCAGATTCAGACAGATGTAGGTTGCCGTTCTTATGTGGAGATGTAAAGGCTTGCTCAGGATAAGGTATTGTGGAGAGCTGCATCAAACCAGTCTCCGGACTGAAGACCACAACAACAACATATTTCATCTTAAAAGTTGTTTTAGTAATAATGATTTATCAGATTAAAATTCTAAAACATTCAGTTTTATGTCCTTCCAAAAATAAGGGCAATATTGCAAAACTAAAGGCATGATTGTGGAGGAAACAAAAAATCACTTATAACCATCTTGTAGTCATATGAAGGTAATTAATAGCTTCTGAAAAAAATTAAACCAAAAGTAATTCCACACTATCTTGGTTAATGTATTAACAATGTGTATGTCATGCTTTTGAAATGTTCCTCATAAAAATATGTATGTCCACAATGCTGCATTGTTTACCATGTGTAGGGATATTCTTAACATGCTGAACATCACTCCTGATTAGCTACCTTCAGTTCCCATCATTCATCACACGTCTACCAACATCACATCAAGCAGAATCTGCCCATCACCATACCTACAAAATAATTAACTGCGAGTTATTCAACACACTAGCTACAAATGCAACCTACACAACTCTTGTTATTCCCAAATTTTCTCAAAACATGAAAATAATTACAGTATTTGTTCTTTTGTTTTACAAAAACAGAAAGCTACAATTTTACCTCCAGCAGTGGTGGTGTAGTATGCGATGTTGGTAACTGTAGTATAATGTGCTTTGAAACTCATCACACGGAATGAAGAGAATGATCTTTGTGTTGAAATAAATAATCTATGTTCATTGTATTCTATGGTTAACAGGTGCTTTTATGTGACCATTCTGGTCAGTACATTACAGTAAGGCGAACATTTCGTTGCCGACATTCATACACTCGGCAACTGCTTCTGTGAGTAAAATCTAAAAGTCAGTGAATACATCAGGCTACACATTACTACTTCTCAGTACACTTCATGTTTTTGTGTCAACAAAATGTTGTTTAAATGTTCATCACTGAGGTTACTCCAGTATTTAGAATTGGCTAATTTGAGCAATGAAAATGTTTTTTTACATCTGTATGTAGTACAGGTAACCAACTTCCTACAGTCTTTGATGAGGAGGTAGTTATCTTCTGGGGAAAAAAAATGTAAAATTGTACAATACCGCCATATTTAAATTTTTCTTTCATTATGTCATATGCTTGGAGATCAATTATTCCCATTTGCAACAATGCAGGAACATCCACTTCACATGAGTAGTCCTGAAAAAATTCAATTTCTTTTCCAGTGTGTATTTAAATCTGAAAACCTGGAAGAAAACTCTTCTCAGATCATGAAGGAATTCTAACACAAAAGGGTGCAGAAAACTGTAAGCTTGTTCACTCTTCAATTGGCTACTGGTGAAATGCGAGTAAGTTTTCTGTCGATATTACTTTCAGCTTCTGTTGTAAAGCTTTAAAGTACATGAAAGATCACAAATAATATTATCCTTCCCTTTAAGTATTTTTGTTCAGTTCATTTGTATGAAACCAAAATCAGTCTAGAAAGCTAATTTCTATAGCCATTCTTTTTTCGCAAAATTTTACTACACATTAACTACCTTACTGATGCACAGTATATCACTGGATAAAGATACAACTTCTTCTGGTAAACACTTGAATTAGCGGTGTGACTCCATGGCTTCGAATAAACTTCACAACAGAAATTACAGGTCTCATCACACACAAAATACCCACAAATACTGCGAAAAATTCATGAAATTAAGCACATGAAATTGAAGAAAGTTCAATAAAATTTTGTTATTTTGCAAGGCCTGCACCTTCCCAATTGATGTTGACCCTAGACACAGTGCTCTTTTCCTAAAAAAAAAGATTGGAAGTACTCCAACATTAGATAAAATACAGCAAAAATTACTTATAACTGAAGCATGGGATACCACCCATAGGCTTTTACCTGTGCCTTCAGCAACATGTCGAATTTTAAAAATGTTAGGAAAGTTTTGCGCTACTGTTTATTATGGAGTAATTGATAAAAAACCTATTTAGATATATTTGAAAGTGAGGCAATATTAATTTAACAGAAATTCTTATATTCATTTACTCAATATTATTTATGCCATCTTTTACTATAATCAATTGTATGTAATTGTTAACTTTTCCATTACAATTATTGTAATGAACTCAATTAACAATATATAATTTTCAGTAACATTGTTTGGACGATATAAACAGAAGTGTTCACGCCATGTATATGAGTACCGTATTGTTTCATCCATGATCTGAGGGAAACAAATTGAAATCGTCAAATTGGAAAAACAATGGATACGTATTTGATGGCAAGGAAAATAAATGATATAGTGGCCTGTTTTGTGTGTAAAAAAAAAATATATTCTCACACTGGACATAAAAGTGGAGCTTCAGATCTGCTGAAACATCATGTGAGACAGGACAAAGTAGCATAATTACTTTAAATACCAAGACAAATGCAAAATTTCCTGAAGTTCCACCAAATTTGATGACAACCACGACTGAAATACTTATCAGTCTTGTCAGTAAAGACATTTTACCATTCGAAGTTGCGAGTGGATCTGGGTTTCTGGAGACGGCACTGTTCCTTATTGATTTGGGGGCATATCTCCTGAACTACATATCTTACAGTCATTTAATTATGTCAATAACTGTCGCGAAAGTGCAAGTAACATGTACAGAAAGTTTCATCGCAGCCAAATGAATGGTACAGCTGCGCATAAAATACGAACAAACATTCATGTTTATGTATTAGATAAATAGTGACGGAAGTAATAAAGATTGACAATAGCATTTAATAGCAACTTTTATAATCAGATACGGTGTACAGTGAACGTATCATATTTAGTGAGGTACACAATGTTAGATCGTAAAGGCTGGCCATAGCTGCAGCCGACATTGTCTCTTTTTGTTGACAGTTATCAGTTAGAAGTAGATGGCAGTTTTAACACTTGAAGTGACATGCTTTCCTTTGTGTCACATAGCCTCTTGTGTGTTAATATGAGGAAAATAAAATGTCCCTTTTGTAAAACTCCAAAAGAACTACCTTTTTTTTTTTTTTTTTTTTTTTTTTTTAACAGAAAAGCTCCTCTATGCCAATCAGTTCAATCAGTTGTAAGCACTGAAATTGAAGATGATGCCTGTATTAAACAGCTGGTGTAGTGCTCTGACCACATGGGCTATGAGCATGTATCATGATTATCATGTATTTGCTTTCTACCAATTCATTATTATGACTCAAATTTCAATTATCAGAAAAAAGACTGAACTACAGACCATGCCACTGTCAGTAAAAGCAAAACAAAGAAATACTTGAAAGCCTAATATGTTGATAAAGACATACTGAATGGCATTCGACCATCCTCGAAGGATTGAGGCGTAGCGTACTTGGCTCAGCGCCTACAACATCTGTTATGGCTGAAAAGTCCCACTCGAGAATGGCAGTCCCTGCTGCAGTTTGGGCACTTGAAATTTGAGGTTCTTTGAGCACAGGCCACTGTCTCCTTCCATCTTGTCTTTTCATTATTTCTGCTTGTAGTTGTCCGTCCTCTGCAAGCATGACCTCATTGTGTACAGCTAGTCGCCACTTCACATTGTCATCAGCAGTATGTTTCCATTGAGATGGGTTGATGCGGGCCTTATATCTCTCCTGCAGACATCCTTGTAGCAAAAGTGCAGTCTTCCCACAAGCCTCACGCTCTCCTGCAGTTCTCCGTGCAGCAGTTTTTTTTTGGAATTCGCTCAGAATCCATGCGCCTGACATGTCTTAACCATCTGAGACGATGATGGCTTAGGAGTGCATGAATTCTGGTAGTGCTTGTGAGCTGTAGGACTTTGGTGTTTGGTATCTTACCTCTCCAAGTGATACGAAGGATCCTCAGGAGACGGGCGAAGATGAAAGCTGTTCAGTCGCGATTCGTGCGTAGCAAGGGTTGTCAATGTCTCGCAGCCGTAGAGAAGACTGCTGCTGACGCAAGCAGTGTTTACTTGTAATGTAGTTTTTATTGTCAGCATTCTGTTGTTCCATACTCTGTTTTTCAGTCTACCCAGGACAGCCGATGCTTTAACTATTCTCTTTGTAATCTCTGTGTTCACAGACAAGTTGCTACATAGTGTAGATCCCAAGTATGTAAACTCCCAACTACCTGGAGAAGATTACCATCAGTGCTAAAGGGTGGATGATTGGTGCCCTACACCATAATCTTAGTTCTTTGGAGGCTAATGGTAAGACAAAATTTTCCACATGCACGTGATAACTTGTTGATTAGGCACTGCAGCTCATCTGTGTTTGCTGCCCGAGCTGCATCGTCTGCATATAGCAACTCTCTAATAACAGTTTGTAATGAAACTGGCCATTTGTGCCCATTTTAATTTTTTGTATGATTTAGTTATTTTTGCCAATATCATGAATTTGTATTTTTAATGTAATTTTTTTAAATATTTTAATGTAATTTAATATTTTTAATTTCTTTCAAATTTGTTAATATGTAAAAGTGTATATATAATAGTATCTTTGAGTCAGCACTTGACTCTCATATTCTTTGCATCGTATGATCATCTTTGGTTTTCCATGTGGTCTTGGCCACTTTCGTTTCCGCCATGTGCAAGTGAGGATGTATTTTGTATACATGTGTACAGTTAAAGTTTTGCGTTTTTAATATTTGTGAACGGAGATGCTCAAGGGTCATTCAAACGATTTTACGAAAACTACAAAGTATTTGCGACCACATTTTTTGTCAATGTAGATGACCGATAAAACCCGCACCTTTTCTGCAACCAAAGTTTGAATCAAACCCTGGCAACAACGCCAAAATTTACGACTAGCACTGAGCAGTAGCGAGAACATAAGTTAAGTGACTAATTTTTTTCACTAGCTACTACATCCAATACATTTGTGTTTTCCATTGGCCATACTGTAACAGTATCTCTATGGAACATTTAAATAACTGTCAAGAAGGATGAGGGCTGTGAAAACTGGGGGCCTATGTCTGGGATTAAGTGCTTTATATCTACACATATTAACAAAATCTGTGTGTTGTAGGAATCTGGTAAATGATATATGTACAGTGACCACGTGGTACAAGACAAAGGAAGGAACACTGAAGTCGTTGATGAAGACAAAATTGTGCAATAAATCCCACTTGTGTGAAGATAGACTGAAAAGATAAGTTTTCTCTTTATTATTATTATTATTTCGTGTGGAAACTTTTTTTTTTTTTTTTTTTTTTTTTTTTTTTACGAAAATGACTGTGGTGAAACCAGAATTTGTTGCTGAATCTGAGCAGGATTGTGAAAATACCTTGCAGGCGGACGACTTAAACATGCCGATAAAACAGGAAGACCACTTGTTAGAACCTAGTCAGTTTCCTAATGAATCGGAGAGGGGAATGTCAGATAAAGAGATGATGTTAGTGATGAGAGAGTCATTATCTCTAAATCAAACCATTGCAACTTGCTTACAAGCGACTGAGCAGGCAGTTGCAGACAGTTTTCGAGTTCTGGGCGAAAAAAATAGACATCAAGTTAAAAGCTGTAACTGAGAATTTAGAGCAGTCAATGGACCTGAAAGTTTCGCGTCTTGAAGGCGTGATGAACAATAATATTGACAATATTTTACACTGGGGTAGTAAACTTCAGTCAGATTTATCGAAAATTGACAAGAAATTAGGTAGGGCTGAATCAAAGATTTTAGCAATTGACATCAAAGTGGGAGAAGTAAAATATAGTCTGAGTATTAAAATTTAGTCTGTAAAAAATGAGCTAGTCGTGGATAGAGAAAAAATTAAAAGCATTTTGATAGTATCCATAAACAAATAGATACTGTTTGTGCAAAGGTACAAACAATGGCTGTTGATCTTGAAAGTAGGGTAGAGACAAAACTCAATGTTGTAGATGATCACGTTAAAACAGTGAGCGAGACTGTAAGAATCCAAAATGTTGAAACTAAGTTAACTGTAAATAAACTAGAAACATCCATTACTGACTTAAACAATAGGTTTGAAACACTTAGCAATGATGTAGCTAACAAAAACTTTTCCAGTAATATGTGTACAGTGTTTTCAAATATTCCAGTAAAAAACCTTGTCTGATGAATGTAGTTTGCATCCCGTTGACTTTCTTCAAAAACTGTAGAGAGAAATTTGTATCCAAAATGAGTGAAGACATGAAAATTAAGTTTATTGAGAAATTTTTGGAGGGGGGGAGAGCTTTGTCGTGGGCCAACCAAAATTGTTCAGGAGATATTTCATATTCAGAATTTGAAAAAATGTTTTTGAATAAGTTTTGGTCAGAAACGGAACAAGCCAGAATAAAGAGCGAGTTCCTGAATGGACGAAATTACAGGGAAACACAGGGTACAATGAAACAATTCTGTAAAAATCAACTTAAAAAACTTGTACATTTGAGTAAACCATTTGATGAGCTGACACAAATTTATGCCTTGAAAAGAAGACTGCCAACTGATGTGCAGTGAGATCTCGTGTATGGGCCAGATGACAACATCGAACAGTTTCTTAATTATATGGACAAGTTAAACTGTATAATAGAAAAAGTAGGAAAACTGAACCACAATTCAGGTCACTCACAGAGAAGTGGGAATCATAGTTGGGGAAATGTTAATTTTAACAGAAGGGAAAACAATCACAACCATAATAGTTCTCATTTTAGGGACAATAGTAATAACAATTTCCATTCAAGAGGACCAGGTGGAAACAATTGGAATAGGAATGGTAACAGTGAGTTTGAAAGTAGAAATAGGAATCGGCATGAAAATGGTGACAGCAGGAGACGAAACTCTATGAGGAATAATGAACAAAAAAACTAGCTGGCGCTCCATTGGCGGTCTACAAGGTAGGGGCGAAGGGTATAAATAATAAATGGACCAATAACAGCAACAACACTGTACCAGGGGATACAGGTGATGTAATGTGTAGGTATCTTATGAATGTGTACTATCCCGTAAATTTAGTATCTGTTAAGAATGAGACTTGTACAGCAGGTAGCACCTAAAGTTATGAATAAGATTGAACACTCACACTGCAATACAGAGCCTGAAGTAATTGACTTAGTTAAATTTTATGAGTAGGCAGAAACATGTAATTTGTCAGAGGACCAACAGGTAATTAATATATATGGTGATTTTGGAATTGAAGCACTTTTCACAGAACCAGGTAAAGAAGTTGTACACACTGATACAATGAATGATTTGGATGCTTTGGGGTATGAGAGCAATGTGGTAAATGTTCAGAAGGAAGAGGCTGATGTTAATGGTGGTATGGAAAATGAGGAGTTAGTGTGTAATGATGATGCTGAAGGAAAGTATTTTGTGTGTTTTAGAGATGAATTGAAGGTGTTAGGTGAGGTTGATAATACTATTAACATTGCAGAAATACCCAAGAGCATGGCTAATGATTTAAATGGTGTTAGTGTCACGATGAATAATATAAATTCTTGTGGAAGAGCATGTAGATACACTTTGAATTGTAACTCTGATATGAAGGTAGGGCTCCACTTATAATGAACAAAGGTCAGTCATTTCTGTACAATATATGGATAAATAGTGATAGAATTAAGAATGATCATAATTTTAGAAGAATGATTATTAATGTGTGCCAAACTTTGTATCCTGCTTGGTGGCAAAATGCCAAGTATATTATTGCTGATCATTTAAAGGCTAAGAATCTTACAAGTGATTTATGTTCTGTTAGTCAATGTACTTGGATTAATGAAGTTGTTGATGAAAATGTTGATGTTGTTAGGCCTACTGTTAATGTAATGTTACTAGACAATGCACGTGAAACCACTGTAGGTAGCTGTAATACTGGTAGCTACAGTTTTAAAGACATTGAAAATGATTTATTAGATGAACATATACAGCCAGAGAAATGTGAGGACATCTGTAGCCCATTCATTAAAGTAAAGGTTGGGGCTTGTGAAGGCAAGTGCCTTATAGACACAGGGAGTCAAGTATCAGGAATATCGGAGATACTAAGTAGGAAACTGAAACAGAAGGATTACATTGAAATGCCTGTCGTTGGGGTGAAAATAAAAGGTGTGACAGGAAGGCACAGTAAATCTGTTAGATGCCAAACCTTGCTAACTTTTACAATTGAGGGTGTTACATTTAAACATGGTTGTTTAGTTATACCGGGTCTCTTGGAAGAATTTATTTTAAGGATGCCTTGGATTAGTACTGTAGGAGCAGGTTTTCACTGGAGGGCTCAAAAACTTACCTTCACAGCACCAAATGGTGATTATATCTGCACTAATTTTGTCAGATCAAATACAGGATTACAGAATAATAATTGTAGTCTGAATCTTGTGAAGGAGGAGAGGATTGTTGACAGGGATATACCAGAGCTTCCCGTGAGTGAAGTAGAGTTTAAAAATCTTGTAGACTTGAAGATTTCTGAGACTTCTGGCCTGATATATAGACAAAAACAGGATCTAGAGTCTTTGTTGTGGGAATACAGTGATGTTTTTAGCAACATCCCTGGGAAAGTTAAAGGTTACCAATGCACTTTACTGGTGAGACCCCATGAACCTTTCTTTATGAAACCGTACGGTATACCCATTGTAAAACTAGCAGTGGTTGAAAAAGAATTACATAAGATGGAGGTCTGTAACATAACTGAAAGAAGCATCAGTGCCTATAATAACCCATTGGTGGTAGTATCCAAAAAGGATGGGAGAGTTAGAATAGTTCTCGATTCCAAGCCTTTAAATAAGATTTTGTACAGGGAGACGGACCACACCGAGAACAATGATGAGTTATTACATAAAGTCAAAAACTTAAAAGAAATTTCAATTAATATTTTTGTATGTGTATTATGCCTATGTTATTTTATTACATGTCCCTTGCAGTTTAAGTAATGGTTGATTTTGGTTTTAATTTCTTTGTTGTTTAACATTCCGACACCCTTTTTGACGTGGCATCATTTAAAATTTTAACTAATACTTAGTGTTATCACATAATATGTGTATCTTTAGTATTTGTTAATTTTGAAACCAGGTGTCTGAATTACTATCAAGTTCATTAGTTGCCAACGTGTCCATTTGTCACGGGAACAGAATCTTTGAAGTAAACTATTTCAATTACTTATTTTTTACAAATGTATTGAAACAGTCACAGTAATATTCTTCTGGTTCATGTTGAACATATTGTCATACTGCGCTTTTTTAAAGAACTTTTAGCTTACCCTTTGAATACTTATGAAACCCTCATTTTTCTGTAGAAATTATTTGCACTGTGCTTGAACCTTTGACACTGACTTACCGCAACTCTTGAAACAATTCAGTTTTTGTTTGTTTGCTATAGACCATAGACTTGATAGTTATTGTGTCCTTCCTGACCAGCCCATTTTCTTATACCATTACTCAGACAACCTGTAAACTTCTCCCACCTGCCAAACATTTTCAGAAGGTCAATCAGCCTATCCACGATTTCACGTATAAACTTCGTGTTACCAAAAGGTGACCTGTGTATTTCTGTTTCTAGATAAAAATGGCATATCAAAAATGCACAGCTACAGGCAAAATGGTGAAATGGACTTGTTACACTACAAGCAGAGTTGCAGCTAAACCAGGGAGGACACCAAAGTGCAGTCTCTGTGTGAGAAATGGTGAATAGTAAGTGATGCAGTGAGTGAAAGAAAGCAGAGCAAATAGGTCATTCAGTTATGACCTTTATTTAGGATCTAAAGTGAAGTGCTATGACACCAGCCTCCTACCAGCGGTCATCTTAGTGTTTAGTATTTTATGTGAAGACTAACCATTGTATGTTTTTCTTTTTATTTATTTATTTTTTTTGTGTGTGCATAATTTGACTTTAATCCTTAATGTAATAATTACTAAGAACTTGAGCTTTTCTTGTGTTTAGTGGATTTTTTTTTGTTCCATTTACCTGAAGGTTAGCTGTTGTATGAGTATTTAGTGTAATTCATTTTAATCTTGAATCAAATGTCACGCTATTGCCGAGCATGAATCTAATGATTTTGAAATCATATTTTTGCAGTTCCATTATCTTGATATCAGAATTTTGTCCCCATGTTCATGCTAACAAAATTCTTGTTGGGGTTATTGTAATGGAACTGCCCAGTTGTGCCCATTTTAATTTGTTGTAGGATTTGTTTATTTTTGCCAATATCATAAATTTGTATTTTTATTGTAATTTTTTAAAAATATTTTTAATGTAATTTAATATTTTTTAAATTTCTTTCAAATTTGTTAATATGTAAAAGTGTATATGTAATAGCATCTTTGAGTCAGCACTTGACTCACATATTCTTTGCATCATATGATCATCTTTGGTTTTCCATGTGGTCTCTGCCACTTTCGTTTCCGCCATGTGCAAGTGAGGATGTGTTTTGTATATATGTGTACAGTTAAAGTTTTGTGTTTTTAATATTTGAGATGCTCAAGTGTCAATACATTCAAATGATTTTACAAAAACTACGAAGTGTTTGCGACCACATTTTTTGTCAGTGTAGATGACCGATAAAACCCGCACCTTTTCTGCAACCAAAGTTTGAATCAAACCCTGACATTATTTAATTTTTCTCCCCTCACATGCCTCCCCATATCCCCTCTCCCCCCTCCCCTCCCATCCCCGATTTACACGCTGCAGAGCGTGATTCGAAGTGCGACAGGCAGAGGTGATGGTTGTATGACTGCATTGTGTGCCTGCGTGATTGCGTGAGTGTTCTATTTTCTGAAGGAGGTCATCGCCGACAGCTGAAAGTGTTGTATGTGTGTGTCTTTTGTATGTGCCTGTCACAGCTCTTCGCCACACCTATGCAGTGAGTTGTAAACTGTTCTTATTACTATATTATTAATTCCCACCTGAACATTCAATTATTACACAAAAATTGAATAAACGTATTTGTAGAGGAGAAAATTCTCAACAACTTTGTATTTCCGTAACTCGCAGAAAAATTATGGCGATTTCATACCATTACTTGATTTTATGTAAACCAGTCCAGGCAAAGAAAATAAATTTGAAAAAGGGGACAAACTACTACGGCATGACAGGTGATAAAATATTATCACAAAGATTATGAAACTATGGGAGAAAGATTAAAATAATAGTTTAAAGAGGTAGAAGGTGAAAGAAAGTGTATGTTTGTCAAAGCTAAACTCAAATATCAAATAATTTTGGTGGTCAAAGTGATTATTATGTGGCAATTGCATAGTAGAGTTGGAATCATATCATCCATACTTTTTAGTATTTATAGTTTTATTTTTGGCCAAAATGTTTTTAAAAATCCATCAAAATACAGGAAAACAAAGTGGGCCATAAAAAAAGCCAGTGTGATTTTCTTCATTGATGTTAAATTTACGTCTAACTCTCCGCTTTTGGTGTTCCTTACTAATACTGGGCAATCTTAAGTTTAAATTTGGTGATGTAAATTGTATGTTCTTTTCCCAAATCCCATTATCATTCACAATCCAAAGGGTGTGACACACACACACACACACACACACACACACACACACACACACACACACACACACACACACAATGTAGTAATAGTAAGCTGCGAAAAAAGACTACATTATGCTGCACAAGGTCTACACTATATAGCACTTGAAGCTCCTGGTAACACGCCTTGGTTCGTCCTCCCTCCCCTCCCCCTTGGAGAACTCCTTGACTATCGGCCTTTCATCTCACTTTCTTATTCGTTGATTTAGTTTTCCATATTGCTTTTGAATTTGTTCAAAAGAGGAGATGGATTCGTAACAATATTTTTTTTGATTACAAGAAAGTATGATTAGACAAAAGATAAATTAATAAAAATTAAAATAAAATTAAAAACCTGCGGCCTATATTCGAGATTTATTTTTTCTATAATCTTGTGTCAAAAGTTTAGTTGTGGCCTATATTTGTGCACTGCCTATATTTGCATAAATACGGTATCTTGCCAGTACCTTCTCTCTATGGCTCTCTTCTGCATTGCAACTCTAACCCATAACTGTTCCAATGTAGTCCTCCTCTTTATCTGTGTTATGAGGTGTTCCATGTCACATCAAAATAACAATAAATGTCTGGAAAATATTTCATCAATAAATACTAAGGGGGACTGGCTGATTAAGTTCTGAGTTTTTCCATTTACAACATCTCTAACTACAGAAAACAAATTAAAGACTTTGGAAATGTTTTATAAGTTATCAAACTTCCCAGCTTCTTGATTTTTCCCCCTTCCTTTTGCGATTTTGTACATAAAAAATGTGTTTTGTAAGTAACTAAAGACATCAGTAGTCTTCAGCAAATTTTCAGTCTCAGATTACAAAAGGAAATTGATTGTCTTCATATCAAGGCAAATGTTTGCCTCAAGCAATTTAGGCACACCATAGTAAACTTAAAATTTAGTTGTCAGAATAGAATTTAACCTACACGACTCATAAATTCAACTCTAGTATCTTACCATTAGGACATTTTTCAAATAAAGAAGAGGCATTATTCTTGAAACTCTAAATGATTTTATTGCTGGTGTGTATTTTTGCATCCCAACTGATTAATAACATTGTTTTCTTTATTTACCAACATGACTGTTTGGCAATGACAATTTTTAAAGTAATTGTGTAAAAATATATAAATAAAAATGTCATTACATATTTGAGGTGGAATGTTTATTTTACATACACAATGAATAAAAACAGTGGAAATTAAAGCTGTGGTCAAAAAATAAGATCTTCAATAATAAAAATTTCGTTATAAATCTGAAATTTTAAACAAATAATTACACAAAAGCATACATTCTGCCAGAACTGCTGCCACCAACAAAAGCCAGTTGAGTTGGATGAAATTCACATACAGGGAGAACAACCTGGAGTTCTGGATCCATTAAATCATGTATTATCTTTCCGTGGATACCATACAACTGCACCTAAAAACAATCAATTTTTATGTGAAAAGCATTAGAGCAACATATTAACATTAATATGATTTTTTAATGTCAAAAAACTGTGAAGCTACAGTTACTGAGTCTGTAAGACTTAGCCTACCAGAGTTTTCACAGAGTAGGTATATTGGATAATAAACACTCAACTATCTCACAAATGAAATTCTTGTGTGTGTTTTACAGCTTCAGGTCACACAAAATGACACTTAACCAGCTTTAATTTCTCAGGAGATCCTCATCAGGTTATATGAATATGTAACATATTACTTTAATGAGCTTTTAAGTACAATTTATCCACTGTATTTTGACAGGTTACACTGTAGCACATTGAAGCCATCAGATAACAGGCTAACATACCATTTTGAAATGCAACAGTTTTACTCTTTCCTCAAATAAAAGTATTCCAAGGAAATAAGAAAAATACTGATCTGTAATACTGGAAAGGAGTTATATCTGTGAATAATTAAAAAAACACGGCAAACTATAAGAACATACCTGCCAACTTTTGAAAAGGGCTTTCAGTAAAACTCACGTGCCGCAAAAAATCTGGGAAATAATTTCCACATAGTCCGGCTTGGTGAAAATAATGATATTTCAGGGTTACAAAATACAACAATGTAATCGTATCTACATACGTCATAGGCCATTGTTCAAGCGGATATAACAGTCAAGAAGAAATCCACGTTAAATAGCACTTGGCACCGTGAATATTGGTTTAGAGCATACAAAACCGGACTTCCTTGATAAATGAAGCAGATGTAATATAGCTGAAATATAGCTGAAATTTTTTTTACACAAAACTTGTTTAAAGGCAAAAAATAATAACACAGACTGCAAATGATATGCTAGTTCGACTATAGCCTAATTTTCTCTCTTGCATAAAAGGAAAACTTTACCATGAAAAAAAAAAAAAAAAAGGAATGGAAGAAAACTGTGCATCTTCAATTTTGTCTCACCTTGATTGCAAACGTAATTAGTGACAGGAGGTACGTAAAGAAGTACTTTCTCATTGATGAATGAAATGATATTTATATGTATCCTGGAAATCGATAAGTATGTTCTAGGTCTGAATGCCAGTAACTGACTTATCAGCACTTCTTTGAATTTGCAGAGCAGAGCCTGTCGACACCTGAGATTCACATAAAACTTGAACTGTTATCCCGCCTTTAAATTAAATTCCAGTGGCGTCACCACAGAACACGGTGTCACGAACATCAAAGTACCAATCAGATCAATGAATAAATTTTCGTCTATCGTAGACGTTTCTTCGAACCACACAAACAATCGATTGGACATACGTGGTATTATTATTGAACGTTAACGTTTCAATTTTTTGTGCAAGTCGTAAAATAACACCGGCCATCCGTAAAACCGTAAAATGGTGCAATTTCCGTAAATTTTACGGATAAACCGTAAAAGTTGGCAGATATGTAAGAACAATGAATTGGAAGGTAAGCAATTAAGTGAAATAGCTATCTAACTACACCGAGGGCACATTAAAATTAGTACAATGGACTTTGATGTGTCATGCTTCAGATATAAACTGCAATATCTCAAGAATGAAAAGAGAGCGTGTTATGCTCTCAATTGGATATTGTATCCCTATTCCTTAAAAGGCAATGTATGCGCTAAAATCAACTTTATGCAGTCGAAATGTGACTTTTTTTTTCCTCCGCCAATTTTTTTAAAAATGTTCACAATAGTTAACTGAGTGTGAGACAAAGATAAGAAAGTAACTCCATTATCAACTGAAAATAACAGACTCTAAGATGTACAAAAAATTAATTATTTCATTGAACAATTGGAATAAAGTATTTTACCATGGACTGAATGCTGCCTTTCAGCACAATCAAGCAAACCCAAGTTCTGAAATGCGGACAGCGATTCTAACTCTGAGGTTAATGAGCTTGTTCATGTATTTCAATATTGTGCACTATAGTTAGTGTACTGACTAATGTTTTCGAGCTCCTACATGGAAAAGGGACAATTGTAATCTACATCATTGGTGGATGTAAAGTGCAAATTGCCACAGCCAATCTGTGGAACTGTAATCCAGAATTGTGACAGGTAGTGAAAGTGACTGTGGATAAATAGGCTGCCTTAGTCCGCACATTGTCTTGTATGCTCATTTGCAGATTGCATTTCCCATTACAGCAGCTACTGTACACCTTCCTCCTCTCTCAGAAATCACTCTGTCTCCCATACTTCAGTACTTATTGTGGAGTGGTTAATGAAATTCAGGAACTGTCGTTCTTGCTCTTTCGGACAATCTGGTAGCATTTTGCCCTTGCCACCCAAAAGGCTAGCAGGTTCTTTGCAGTTGGACGGTACTTGAATCGACACAGAGCCACTTGCCTGGTCCTGACACAGAACAGCATTTGTCATTGCAACAGATGGACAGCCTTTTTGGTCACCATGAAGAAGGTGTAACTGATGCATCACCACCATGGTAAATTGTTTCAGTAATATGATCCACCCATTCCTGGACATTGCCATGATGTCCAAACTCAGCAAGTTGGCAGTGAAGTGTCTACTGAACACACTTCATGGAGGTTGTCTTACAGATTCCATTCTATCTGGCTTGTGGGTACAGATAGGGAGTGATCGCTCCCATGGAGGTTGTTGAACACACCCCATTGAGAAGTGTGGGCAAAGCTTGGAGAGCAAATGGAGAGATCTGAGGCAGAGAACAAACTTGTTGCAGTGCAGAAGTGTGTGCTCTTACCTGTATTTAGTAAATGTGCATATAACGGCAAGAGAAGCTTCTCAATTACTCTACCCCTGGGGTAGCTGGTAGCAGAGCACCATAACATGTTATGTGCATTAAAATCACCCAAGAGGATGAATGGATGGGGGAAGTGGGTAAGAAGGTCTTTGAGGGCCTCTTCACTTAGCGTGTCGTCAGGGGGCCAGAGAGAGGGAGCATACAGTCAGTCAATAACACACATGTACAGACATTGCAACTGCCCAAAGGCCAGTGGTGAGAGGGGGAGGAGGACATGAAATGATAAGTTGTATTAATGAAAATAGCTTATAGCTCTCTCTCCACTAAGGTGTCCTTTGTATATAAAGAGTTACTGATAGGTCACCGAATGAGGCAAATTAAATTAAACAATGATCAGATAACGGAAGGAAGGGCTGGGCCATCAACATTCAGTTCAGGTTCAATATACTGACAATTTATCCTTTAAACAATAACAAGAACGGCACAGAATTAATTTATTCCATTAAATTAAAAGGTAGGTTAAGGAATTATCAAATAAAATTTGGTTTTACAATTTCAGGTTAAGTTTCAAATGCCTCAACTTTTGATAATGTGTAACAGATGTAAAGAGTTAAGAAAAAATAAGCAGCACAATTATCAAAAAATACAAGTGAGGTCAATAAATGACCTAATAAGATTACCTACAGCTGAACAACGTCGTGATTACATCAATCCCAAGTACATTAAAGTGTACCAAGAGCAATGCTCCTACTGTAAGCATAATGGATTTCAGCAAAATTATAAAAACAATTCAAGCCTATATATTCATGTCCCAGATTCAGACAGGAAAAGGATCACCCTGAAGTTATGATCCAGAGCCTCACACAGATAATTGAATAAGATTTAAAGTAAGGTTTCTCAATGGGGCTCCTAGAAACTTTTACACAACACTAACAATGCTAAACACCATAAGTTAAATAACAAATGGTAAATAAAACAATACATGTGATTCTTCAGTTTCTCCCAGCGTATTTGATGATCAAAATATCCACGGGTGTACTGCCGGTCTATAGTGTCCAACGGGCACAATATTTCGGCGATCATACATGTCGCCATCATCAGGTGAATTGACGGACTGAGCTCCTGGAAACGCGCCGGCACGGAGGTCTGCACGCTATGGCTGCTCGAAGGGAACTGGGTTCTAGCCCAGTAGCGGGCCATTTAAATTTTACAATGACCATTTGTTCCTTAAACTTCGAGATGATCTTGGCCTCAGTGTATGATTGCATTTTGTGATCTTAATTTCCTGCATCTTCAAGGTAACTCTGCATTCCCTATTTCATACAGGGGTTCCCAGAACAATTTACACTCTTGGTGGTTGGTGTTCAATTAGGCTCCATAATGCACAACCTTTCCACATTTGACACAAGTGACCTCAACCATGCATCCCAGAGTGGTATGCCCAAAGCGCATTAGACTGGGGACACATGGTCAGACTTTCAGATGAAGGAAACCTGCCTTAACATGGTCTGTAAGTTTAGGATGACTGAAGGTGGAGATGAATGAGTAAGACTTCAACTCTCCATCCTCCCTTTTAATGATATTTTGCACATCCACAATGCCGTCCTGTGCCCACTCAGTTGTTAGTTCTGTCGGGATTTTGACTAGATGCTGACAATTCACTACGCCTTTGCTACAGTTCAAGCTTTTATTTAACTCAGTACTAGGATATTACTCAGAAACATTGATTTCTGCAGGTAAGTTGCTTGACGGGAACTTGATGCTGTGGTGTTACATATTACACTACATGTTTCTCTGTAATGGTTCAAGAAAAGTCGATAAGATCCCCATATTTATTTTTCTTTATGTATATTCTGAGTAAAGAACTTTTACTGGCTCCAGAACCTTATGCCTATACAGGTTCCTGGACGTCGGAAGACTCTGAGATTATAAGTGAAAACACAATGGGTGGACCAACTTCTCTTTGCTGCACCATGAATAATCAAAAAATCAGTATTCCGTGTAAAGAAGACAAAACAAAATTATTGACGCTGTTAATATAAATTAGGAACAGTTCATCAGACATGTGTTATGACGTACTTTTGTTGGATGTAATCTGAGGTTTATTATAACCCCAAACAAAGTTACTGAAACTGTAAATAAAGTTTTAATCAGTAGTTCAAAATCTGACATGATATTTCACCAAATATAAGAAGATTTAACAGAATCTGGAAACAATATTAAGTCATCAAGATTTGACATTATTTGTTGTAAGGGGTACTGAGTAGCAGGACCCCCTGTTCGCCAAGGACTACGAATATATATTTCAGTCTAACCTTGCAAAATAAGTTGTGAACTTCAGAGAGTTTTCAGGGACTAAACATGGTTGCTATAAAATATTTGGGTAAAGGGTGATACCGAATAGTACCATTATGTTTAAAAATGAAGACCACAGTCTAAACATGGGATTACAATGTTATTACTCTTTTAAGGGGAAATAAATAGTAACAATAAATATTTTTTTTTTTCAAATACTGAACTTATCACAAATGGAAACCATATGTTTCATACACAACTACTATGCACAATATTTTTTGTATTGGTTTGTCATTTACTGGAGAAAGCCCACAGAATGCAAGAAATTTTATTATTTGTACTTACGCGTCTGGGATGCATCATGCTGCCAATAAAAAATGTGTCTTCACGCAGAGGATGCCATTTTGCTTTAAACGTTGTGAGCCATCTTCCAACATGATTATTATGAGCAATATTCATTACAACTGAAAACAGAACAAAAAATAGTTATATACAGTCTGTAATAACTTTCAAAACAATGTATTCTTTTAATAACAAACTGGGAGGGGTGACAAGGGTGCCCAGATGATATTTTCTGGGTGGGGGGCTAGGTCCTGGAGTTAGGGAGTACTTTTTTGGAAAACAAATGCTGAAAATGTTTGTAAATCTATCGGACCAAACTGCATGGTCATTAGTCCGTAGCTTACAAACTACTTAAACCTAGGTGAACTAACCTAAGGACAAACACACACACACACCCATGCCCCAGGGAGGACTCTAACCTCTACGGCGAGCAACCGCGCGCTCCGCAGCGAGACGCTTTAGACCGCTCGGCTACTCCACCAAACAAATGCTGACTTGCTGACTCTTCAGCAACCATAATCAAAATTCACTGTTGACCCACCATTTAAATCAAGGTGCTAGTCAACTGCGCCATGCGTCTGTGTGTGTGAGCCTCTTCCTGCTGAGCTCAGCCGCGACTCTTGTCCAGTCTGATGCTACCAAAAACAATGCTTCCTTCCCTAGCTGTCTCTTCCAGAGGTAAAGTGCCTGTGCACTAACACATTTTAAACCTCCTCCTTTTACCCACAGAGAGTTTTTATGATGAGTACCTGTGTCACTGTAATAAATAATATAGTGAGGACAGTTTACTACTCACCGCAAAGACGTGGCGACGAGCTGCGACAGGCACATACAAAAGACACACACATACAACACATTCAGCTATCGGCCATGGCCTTCTTCAGAAATAGAGCACTCACGCAATCACACAGGCACACAACACAGTCATACAACCATCACCTCCGACTGCCACACTTCGAATCACGCTCTGCAGCGAATCGGGGACGGGAGGGGAGGGGAGGGGGAGGGGATAGAAAGGTTACGTCACGGTGGTGGGGATGTGTTAGATGGGAATAACGAGATGCAGCTTAGGAATGGAGTGGGGAGGCGGGTGAGGGGAGAAAATAAAATAAAATAAAGTAAAGTAAAATAATTCATGTACATTCACACACCACTCAAATCAGGCGAGGTTTGGGATACAGAGGTAGGAACTGTAAGGTACGGGAAAAAAAAAAAAAAAAAAAAAAATTATATATATATATATATATATATATATATATATATATATATATATATATATAATAGAGGAAAAATTCCTAACAGGAAAAAAATATACGTAAAAAATAGATGAAGAACACTTACCAGGCGAAGGGGCACAGGCAGTAACAGCAACAAATAAACACACAGACACACACACACACACAAAAATGCTAGCTTTCGCAGCCTAGCTGCTTCATCAGGCTGCCTGATGAAGCAGCTAGGCTGCGAAAGCTAGCATTTTTGTGTGTGTGTGTGTGTCTGTGTGTTTATTTGTTGCTATTACTGCCTGTGCCCCTTCGCCTGGTAAGTGTTCTTCATCTATTTTTTATATATATATATATATATATATATATATATATATATATATATTTTTTTTTTTTTTTTTTTTTTTTTTTTTTTTTTTTTCCGTACCTTACCTCGCCTGATTTGAGTGGTGTGTGAATGTACATGAATTATTTTACTTTACTTTATTTTATTTTATTTTCTCCCCTCACCCGCCTCCCCACTCCATTCCTAAGCTGCATCTCGTTATTCCCATCTAATACATCCCCACCACCGTGACGTAACCTTTCTATCCCCTCCCCCTCCCCTCCCCTCCCGTCCCCGATTCGCTGCAGAGCGTGATTCGAAGTGTGGCAGTCGGAGGTGATGGTTGTATGACTGTGTTGTGTGCCTGTGTGATTGTGTGAGTGCTCTATTTCTGAAGAAGGCCATGGCCGATAGCTGAATGTGTTGTATGTGTGTGTCTTTTGTATGTGCCTGTCGCAGCTCGTCGCCACGTCTTTGCGGTGAGTAGTAAACTGTCCTCACTATATTATTTATTCCAACCTGGACTTTCCATTATTATATTGTGTCACTGTAATGTTTTATATCAGATGTATGCCACTGGGTAATGAAAGTTAACTGTTTTAGGTATGGGATAGATTTTATTTAGGTTTCAATTCACAGTTGACAGAGCCCCACTTTTGGAACAAAAAGGGATTTCGCAGATGTAAATGCAAAGTTTGTTACATCTGGGGATAAATGATGGGGATCAGCTAGTTCCAACTCTGTGTAATATATAGTTACTACTCTAACATAAGTCGACACTGGCCCATTTAATGCAATTGGTATGTGGTTTACAGGGTTGATAAGGTTAAAAATCTGATTTCTGTATTTTCTTTATCTTATATACAGGAAATAAGCATCTGAGGATGCAAATTTATTTTGCGAAACCGGTTGTGTGTTCTGAATAAAGAATTTTTGACAGTTACAGCAGTGTATCGTGAAGAAAATAGCTGAAAATACTCGTGAATAACAGCTATGTAAATGTTAGGAACAGTTTGCTATTAATATTTTTCAAGTTATATCAAATGGTATTAAGATTGAGAAAACTGATTAGTAAATTTACAATTTCATGTTTTTAACAACTAACAATGCAGGGCTCTGTTGAGGATCGTATATAAAGGCGGCCCACAGAGGTTGTGGAGTGCAGTTTTTAACTATATTATGAGGCAGTTACTATGCCCGTCAGCACGTTGACATAGCATGGTTAAAAGTGGTTATTGTTCATATGCAAGTTTCTTTGAAGTGTTTGATTAAACTACTGATTCAAACATACCCAGTATTGTTCTTCAAAATTTCAAACCAATAGCATACACAATAACCGAGTTCAGCTGCTCATATTCAACGTAATGCAGATGCTGCAGCAGTATTGAGAATTCAGATGTTGAGTTACCAGGAGTTACACCAAACCCCAAGGTAACACTTTATATCCAGCATACAGAAATTTTTGAAGGTCTTTAAACGTTTATGGCCTAATCCTAGTTGAGCAGTTACTTAGCAATTGATGAGCTGATATGGCTTAGGTTCTGCCGCAACAGCAAAACACAAAATATATTTAAAAAAAAACTCTTATTAACTACTTGTTCATGGAGATAGTATTATCATTATGCAAAATATATTTGGGAATTCATAAAACAGAGGAAAATGGGAGTGAAGAATTTGGAACTTTGAGGTTATAAAATAATGTGTACAACAGGAAATAATTCTCTGAACTTATCAGACTTTACTGAAATATATCGTGCTGCAGGGTTCAGTGTTTTTATTTCTTCACTATTTCTTAAAAAAATTTCTCCCCCCTCTTCTGAATAAAATCAAATAGCTCTGCATCCAAAAGTTTTGATTTCTAGAACCATAATAACGGTTGTCATTGGATGAAGATTATTTCTTATATTGTAGCACATGGATCCCAACGTGTGGTTGGACAACAAATATTACTAGCTAAAAACAAAAATCTGAAAGTAGCTCATAAATTTTGATTAGCAGTGCTCTCATATTGGGTCAAACAATGTAACATTTTTAATACACCGTGTTTGAATAATTAGTCACTGGAACTGAAATTCCATAAAAGTGTAGTGTTGTCCTCAACCACAAAAAGCAAAAATATTTGCTCTAATTGCACAAACATTTCTGGTGTCACATTCATACCATTCACTGACAAGTCTCAGTTCTGATGTTTAAGACAAATGGCTACATATAAGTTGTCTTAACCTAAATATAAACTGCTTTGTCATATTACGAATACTGTGAAACTTGGTGCACAAGATATTTGCTTCATTTGTCTAAGAATTCTATATGACATCCAGACAAAGTCAAATTCTTATATCGGAGACGGTAACTAGACCTCATGTAAGCAAATAGCTAACTCGTCACATAACCTACCACTCCCATCCCCTCCCCCAGGAAAGAAGGGAGGGGGTTGGGGCTCTAATCCACAGACTTCATCCTCTCAAGTATGACACTGCACCAAAAGCAAATTATCTCTAACACATACAGATACAATTTCTGTAACAATGAGCAATTTTGGAAAATACTTCATTTTGAATCTCAAGTCCCTGCATAGTCTTTCCAAATAGCTATAGAGTAGTATACAACAATGCTCACTTAAATGCTAACATGTCATTATTCAGCTCCAGAATCATATTTTAACTGTCATGTTAACCATGGTTTTATGGTAACATTGAGCTATATAAATTTTCATGATAACTATAGAAGTAGACTACATTAATTTGTTTAACATGAGCACATTCCATACTCACTTAAGAATAAATATGTATAATCAATTAAAATATATCAAAAAGGATAAGAAACTTAATTTTTACCTTTTGGTACCTCAGTTCGGAATTTACTGGTGTCATAAGCTCTGAGCCTGTCATCATTGCACGTAGTTAACAAATAATTTCCAGCTGGGGAGAAGAAGCATCCTGTTAAAGTTTTCGGATGTTTCAGATCTGTAAGAGGCTTAGGGCGGGATTTTCGACTATCTCTTATGTCCCATATTCGTGCTTCCCTGCAATAAATTCCAAGAAGGGAGATTTAACAACTAAACACTTCATAAGCAAACTTAAATATAAATAAAATTAAGTCCCTCACAAATTCAAGAAAATAGTTACCAATTTCTGAAAAAAAGCAAGACAATTAAAAAAAAAATTTAAAAACCAACTTTTCAATTTGTCTGTAACAAATAAGTAAAAGAAACAAATTACAAGAATGTATGCACATATGCTATGTCTAACAGCAGAAAGTAGATGATATTACTCCCCTTGACCTCTCCCATTTCATCTGAGTTCATGCTTTGTAGAAGTGTGCCTCAGATCCATTTAAAAACATGTTCAAATGGTTTGATGGCATTTATAAGGTTTGTAATTATTGTCTGGTGTTTTCTGTTAATTCACTGAACAATCTGTAAAGATGGACGAGAGACCTACAAGCTATAATGAGAAGTAGCTTGTATAATCACATTTATCTATGCCCTTCCTCTGAAAACTCCTGAAGTACTAGACCCTCATTGGCTACCTGAATTGTGACTTCAGTTGAAAACTGAAACACAGTCGACATTCTCCACTTTACATTTGCAACATTTGAAATCGGTATGTCCAGGACAAAGGTAGCAAATACTCAAACTGTCAGAGTAGGAGATTTTCAGTTTGGACGCATGACGGTAGTATTTTAATATATTAAGCAAAATATGTTAACTTGGTGGCAAACAGTTGGGAGGGGGAGAGAAATGACTTTCTTTGAAGGTCGTTGTTGAGATCTTCAGCATAAAGAGAAAGAGTCTACAAATTCACTGTCCACAAGTAGTTAGACTATATGGGAATTCTTTTATGGTATGAAAAGGATGAAAAGTGAATAACTACAGGATCTGTTGGTTGTACTAGATGTAACACTTTAACCATGCTGTTCCTTCAGCCACTATCTGCTACCCATGCTATTATTCCCATGATTTGTGGAAGTACAAGGCCATCATTGGCTAACTGAATTTTGCAGCACAGCATAATCCAATGTGTTTCTGTAGACTTTTCTCAAATCAAGTGAATGCTGAAATTTTAAGTAGTAAGCTTTTGACTGTAGGAATGTGTACTATGAAAAGAAGTACAGTGTATCATTTTCACATTTTTTCATATATTTCAGATTTTCACATATTTCATTGCACGAGTAAACATATGCACATTACTTTAAAGAACTTTGGTTTTTCCAGAAGTTTTCCCCTCATGTAATAATTTATAAATTTGATTTCCAAATTATGCCTTGCAGTAATGATGTGAACGGAGGACACAGTTCCCAATTGACCCAGATGTTTGTTTAGTGCTACTCACAGACTGTTCAGTGAGCAGAACCTTGCAACAGAAATGGAACTCCCAATATAGCATATTGTGCAGAGCTGTAACATGATATGCTACTTTTTTTTACCATTATTTCAATACTGTGTTCTATAAATATTATTCTGATAATTTTGAAAAACTGAAATTGTAAGTATTAGAAACATTTTACACCCGGAAAATCCAATAGAAATATCAATAATAGAGGATAAGTAACAACTCACCGTAAAGAGGCTCACTGAGCTGCTGAGACACACAAAAATAGATAATCTATTATCTATTTTCATGTCGTTCAGCAGCTCAGCTACCCTCTTTAAGGTGAGTTGTTATCTATCCTCCATTATTGATGTAAGTGTTAGAAAATTATAGAGGGAAACATTGCTAGTAGGAAAAAATATGTATAAAATAGTGATGGTTTAACTTTCCAAAAGCACAGGCTCAACAGATACACAAATGAAGACACACACAAACACAAAAATTCAAGATTTCACAAGTGTCTGTTGCTAGGACTTACCTTACGGGGGACCCCCCCCCCCCCCCCACACACACACTCACACAAACAAACAAACAAAGGCAGACATCCAAAAAAGCAAAGAGGTTGGACAGAGATGCCATTCAAGGCAGAGGCTCTGTCCAAAGAACAGAGGCAAAGATGTTATTGAATGGTGGGCTGGAGGTTGAGACCAAGTAGGCAACAAGAAGAGAGAATGTGCTGACAGTAAGTTCCCATCTCCAGAGTTCTGAAAGGCTGGTGTCGGTGGGAAGTATCCAGACACTGAGCCAAGATGTGCTGGCTGTGCACCAGGGCATGCTTAGCCACAGGGTGATCCTCATTACCGATCAAACACTGTCTGCCAGTGTCTGTTCATGTGAATGGCCAGTTTGTTACTGGTCATTCCCACATAAGAGGCTTCACAGAACGGGCATGTCCATTGGTAAA
Source organism: Locusta migratoria (assembly GCA_026315105.1). Classification (NCBI taxonomy): domain Eukaryota; kingdom Metazoa; phylum Arthropoda; class Insecta; order Orthoptera; family Acrididae; genus Locusta; species Locusta migratoria. The sequence goes on along the minus strand of CM048744.1, from coordinate 269,754,808 downwards.
TCACATGGATGCTATCTCAAGTGGCTCTGCCCTTAATCGTGTACAACTTCCGGGTAACGAGACTGGAGTAAGTGGTGGTGGTGGTGGTGTCGGCAGCAGGTTACACCAGGGGTAGTTACACGAGTAGGAACCGGATGGTAGGAAAGGTGGTTTGGTTTTTTTTTTGTGGTTTTAGGGCGCACAACTTCTACGGTCATTAGCGGCCAGACAAGAACTTAGATTCACTAAATCGCAAAAAAAAATTGGTGACAGTCAGAAAATCAAGAAGAGGCTAAAAACGAAAGATAAAGGACAATGAAAAGGGTTAAATATCCTTCGATAAGTTGGCCAAGTTGATAAAACGCAAAACTCTAGCAGCTGCTCGTTTGTCATCAGCTAAAATGCCCTCCAGTGTAGATGGAAAGTGAAGGGCTACACGGAGATGATTAAAATTTACGCAAGACAATAAAATGTGTCGCACCGTCAGCAATTCACCGCAGGAGCACAGTGGTGCAGGGTCGGCGGTTAGCAAATGACGGTGGCTGAAACGGCAGTGACCGATCCGCAACCGGGCAGGGATCACCTCCTCCCGCCGAGAGGGGCTTGAGGAGGTCCTCCAAGCGGTCAGGATCAGTTTGACAGATCGCAGTTTATTGTTGTACAGTGAAAGCCACGCACTGTGCCATGACGATACGATACTCCGGCGAAGAGCCCGTTGAACATCGTCCGATGGGACGCAAAAGGTAGCCATGCGAGGCAAAAGAGCTGTGGCCTTGGCTGCTATGTCGGCGGTGTCATTCCCGGGCACTCCCACGTGGCCAGGGACCCACAGGAAAGAAACGTGACAGCTGTCATCTGCTAGCAACTGGAGGGAGCGTTGGATCTGATACACGAGAGGATGGTTCGAGAAAGGGTCCTTAAGACTCTGCAGGGCACTAAGGGAGTCCGAACATATGGCATAGAAAGGTTCGCGGTGGCGGCCGGTATACAAAACGGCCTGGTGGAGGGCAAAAAGCTCAGCCGTGAAACTCTAGCACCGGTCAGGGAGCTTGTATTGGAAACGGTTGTCCCGGACGACGAAGGCAGATCTGACACCGGCAGTGCTCTTGGAACCATCAGTGTAAATAAATATGGCATTATCGAATCGCGAATGGAGTTCGACAAGCCTCGAGCGGTATACCAAATCCGGAGTGCTCTCCTTGGGGAGCGAACTAAGTTCAAGGTGAGTGTGAACCTGCGCCTGATGCCACGGTGGCAATGGGCTTTCACTCAACCGAAGAGTGGAAGGAAGGGTAAAATCGAGCCACTGTAGCAGGCGGCGAAACCAAACTCCAGGTGGAAGCAAGGCAATCGCAGGCAACTGATATTGGCGATCGAGTGAGTCGTCAAAAAATAATCGGTAAGATGGATGGTTGGGCATCGACCGCAGGCGGCACGCGTACCGACACAAGAGTATGTCATGTCGAGTGGTCAAGGGTAACACAGCAGCCTCTGCATACAGACTTTCAACAGGGCTGGTATAAAATGCACCGGTCGCCAGACGTAATCCCCGATGGTGGATAGAGTTGAGACGGCGGAGAATCGACGGCCGTGCAGAAGAGTATACAAGGCTTCCATAGTCGAGCTTCAACTGAACAATGGCCTGGTAAAGGTGAAGCAGGACAGTACGATCCGCTCCCCATGACGTGCGACTGAGGACACGAAGGACGTTAAGGGATCGGGCACAACGGGCAGCAGGTAGGACACGTGTGTGGACCAGCAAAGTTTACGATCCAACATGAGTCCCAAGAATTTCGTAGTCCCCAGAAAGGGAGAGCAACAGGGCCGAGACGTAGAGAAGGTGGAAGAAATTCCTTGTATCTCCAGAAGTTGATACACACAGTTTTCTCAGTGGAGAATCGGAAGCCGTTTGCGATGCTCCAGGAGTATGGACGGTCAAGACAGCGTTGAAGAGAAAGCTCCAAGAGACACGTCTGCTGGGCGCTGCAATCAATTGCGAAATCGTCAACAAAAAGAGATCCGGAGACGTCGGCTGAAAGGCAATCTACGATCGGATTGATTGCAATGGCAAAGAGCGCCACACTCAAGATGGAGCCCTGTGGTACCCCATTCTCCTGGCAAAAGGTATCTGACAAAACAGAGCCCACCCGTACCCGGAACTTGCGATCCGCCAAAAACGCTTGAATGAAAAGAGGAAGGCGGCCCCGAAGGCCCCATGTGTGCAATGTGCAGAGAATGCCCGCTCTCCAACAGGTATCGCATGCCTTCTCCAAGTCGAAGAACACTGCTACTGTTTGACGCTTCTTTAGAAAGTTATTCATAACGAAGGTCGACAACGTAACAAGGTGATCGGCAGCAGAGCGGTGTCGACGAAAACCGCATTGGATATGAGTCAGGAGGCGGCGAGATTCGAGGAGCCAGACCAACCAAGCGTTAACCATGCGTTCCATCACCTTACAGACGCAGCTCGTCAGAGAAATGGGGCGATAACTGGAAGGAAGGTGTTTGTCTTTCCCTGGTTTGGGGATGGGGACAACAATGGCTTCAAGCCAACTTGTGGGAACATGACCTTCAGTCCATATGCGATTGTAGGTACTAAGAAGAAAGCACTTGCCCGCAGGAGATAGGTTCTTCAGCATCTCAATATGAATGGAATTGGGCCCGGGAGCAGAAGATCGGGACAGGGCGAGAGCACGGTCTAGCTCCTGCATGGTGAAGGCGACGTTACAATTTTCACGATTAAAAGAGCAGAAAGAAGGCGGCCGTGCCTCCTCTACCTGTTTGCGAGGGAGAAAGGCAGGGTGATAATGGGCAGAGCTCGAAACCTCCGCAAAGAAACGGCCCAATGCGTTGGAAACATCAGCGGGGGTCCACGAGGACTGCGTTCTCCACGGTCAGGCCAGGAATCGGGGAGTGGACCTCGATGCCGGATAAACGGCGTAGGCCACCCCAAACCACCATGGAGGGAGTAAAACGGTTAAAAGAACTAGTAAAAGCAGTCCAGCAAGCTTTCTTGCTGTCGTTTATGATACGACGACATTGCGCTCTCATACGTTTATAATTGATGCAATTTCTCAAAGTTGGGTGGCGGCGGAAGGTGCGTAAAGCACAGCGCCGGGCTCTAAGCACGTCGCGGCAGGCTGCAGTCCACCAAGGGACCTGGACACGACGTGGAGAAGAGGATGTACGAGGTATGGAACGTTCAGCAGCGGTGAGAATAACCTCTGTGAGGTATTCGACCTGACTGTCACAGTTGGGAGAATTCTGATCGTGAAAAACAGCCATGGAAGAATAAAGCCCCCAGTCGGCTTTAGAAATGTTCCAACTGGTGGGACGAGGAGATGGGGAATGATGCAGGAAGTGGATGATACAAGGGAAATGGTCACTTGAGTACGTGTCAGAAAGTGCATACCACTCAAACCGACCGGCAAGCTGAGGAGTGCATATTGCGAGGTCTATATGGGAATAGGTGTGTGTTTTGTCTGAAAGGAAGGTCGGTGCACCGGTGTTGAGGCAGACAAGATCAAGGTGGTGGAGAAGGTCCACCAAAAGGGAGCCTCTCGGACAAGGTGCCGGAGAGCCCCATAGGGGGTGGTGGGCATTAAAGTCGCCTACCAACACGAAAGGTGAAGGAAGCTGGTCAACAAGGTGTAGCACATCTGCCCTAGTAAGGGCAGATGACGATGGCGAATAGATATTGCACAGGGAAAAGGTAAATGTGGATAAAGTGATGCGGACGGCAACTGCCTGTAGGTGAGTATGCAATGAAAGGGGATGGAAATAGAAATCGTCTCGAAGGAGCATCAGAACCCCTCCATGGGCTGGAATACCTTCCACGGGTGGCAGGTCGAACCGCACAGAGATGTAGTGTGGAAAGTCTGCGTGATCACTTGGACGCAACTTAGTTTCTTGGAGGCAGACTAGAAGCGGGCAGTGCAACCGAAAGAGTAGTTTTAACTCCTCCCGATTGGAACGAATGCCACGAATATTCCATTGAAGGAGCGCCATGATAAAAATGAGAGAAGAAATAAGGATAAAAACCAACTAGCAAGCAGGATCACCTCGACGGCCGCTGAGGACCGGATTTCGAGGGAGCACTGCTATCGCTTTCTGGGGGCAAAGGGTCATGTTCCATTGGTTCGACCGACGCGCCTGCCACCTCCCTGAGTTGATCAGGAGGGGCAGTTTCCACCACCGGTAAAGGGCAGGGCGCCCGGCAAACGGAGCGTCCCGGTGAAACAGAAGACGGCCGAGGCCGGCAACTGTTGGACGGCGTGACAGATGGGTCACGCCTCGGCGGGGAAGGAGAGGAACTCTTTTTATTGTCAGCTCTTCTGGAAGAGTGACGGCGGGAAGAGGCAGTTGACGGTTGGGAAGCCTGAGAACGCAGAAAATCCTCACGGACGGATTCCTTTTTCAAGGTCCGGGCATCTTGTTTAGGTGCCCGCGGTTTACTAGAGGTTGACGAAGACTGTACCTTAAAAGCAGCAGGAGGAAGCGGGGACGTGGAACGGGTAATCTTCGGGCTGGCGGATCGCACAACTGTGTCTGCGAAAGTGAAATCACAAGTCTGGATACTGGAATCCTTAGTAGGTCGAGTTCAGGTGAGGACCTTACTGTATGTACCCGCTGGGAGGACAGTGGGCTTTCAACTCACCAACAACTTTCGAGCGACAGATGTTGATACCTTCTCAGTAACCCGAATTTGCTGAATGATTTTTTCATCCTTATATACAGGGCAGTCACAAGAGGAAGCCGCATGGTCGCCGTTGCAGTTAAGGCAGTGAGGGGACGGAGGTGGGCAATCCCCCTCGTGGGCGTCCCTACCACAAGTGACACATTTTGCTGCATTTGGGCAAGATTCACGGGTATGGTTGTACCTGTGGCAATGGTAGCAGCGCGTTGGGTTTGGAATATAAGGGCGGACTGAGATAACTTCGTACCCTGCTTTGACCTTCGACGGGAGTTCAACTCTGTCGAATGTCAAAAACACAGTACGAGTTGGTGTCAACTGGTTATCTACCTTTTTCATCACCCTGTGGACGGCTGTCACACCCTGATCGGACATATAGGATTGGATGTCGTCATCAGACAACCCGTCAAGGGATCTCGTAAAAACTACCCCCCGTGACGAGTTGAGTGTGCGGTGCACTTCTACCTTGACTGGAAACGTGTGTAATAACGTAGTCTGGATTTGTTTCTGGGCTTGGAAGGCACTGTCCACTTCCAGCAACAATGTGCCATTGTGCTGATGTGAACAGGTTTTAACAGGGCCAGCAATTGCATCTACACCTTTCTGTATAACGAAAGGATTGACAGAATTGAAATCTTTTCCGTCGGTGCGAGATACAAGAAGAAATTTCGGTAAATTAGGCAGAGTTTTCTTGTGCTGAGGCGAATCTATCTTACGTTTCTGGGTCAACGTCACTGAAGAAGAGAAGGAAGTCATCGCAGAAGTGTCCCCCGTGATTACCGGCGTCTCCGATGGCGCGCTCCTTCCTAGTGGGGGCCCTCTCCCAGGGCTTACCCGCCTTAGGTGATTGTTCACACCTCAGGTCACACCTCCCAAGAACTGACGGAGGGACCAATCGGCATGTTCAGAAGGTACCAGCTCGGGTAATCACCCCTCCCAGGGCCTGGCCTTTACCAGGGGGTACGTACGTGCCATACTTGTCTACCCGGGGCGGGGAATTACGCGTTACCCCGTCACCTGCTACGCATGATAATGCATGGGTCGGCCTTGAGACACGCACAGGGAGGAAAGAAGAAGAGGATAGGAAATGGAGAGAAAGAAGGAAAGAAGTGTCTCAAACGCCGAAGCGGAGACTAATGAGGAGGAGAGGAAGGCTAGGAGTGTATAAGGAGAGAAAGACAGAAGCAAAGGTTTGGAAAGGAAGAAACCAAGGAATGAGAGAAGCTACTACAAAAAACGACCTGAACTAACAAAGGACGCCCGTCTCCGGGCGAAAGCATAAACCGGGAGGGAAAGTGAAGCAGCCTGGGGCAGAAGAAAGGCTGCTCCGGCTCGGGGCCCCGTGCGTGCCACACACGTACCCACAAAAGAACTGTGGGCCCCCTGAGGGGAGGTGGTTTGGTGATGAACTAGGGGGTTACGAAGGTTAGGTGGGCAGGAGAAATACACTCTTGGTGCAGTCGGAAGAACGTCATGAAGGATGGATCCATTTCGGAGGCAGGATTTAAGGAAGTTGTATCCTTGCTGGAGAGCCACATTCAGAGTCTGATCCAGTCCCACAAAGTATCCGGTGACAAGAAGGGCACTTTTGCTGTTCTTTTGTGGATGATTCTGGGTTTGGGGGATGAGAAAGTGACCCTGGAAATTTGCTTCTGTACCAGATCAGTAGGATAGTTGCTAAATCATAGAAAAACCTACTGTGAGCCAAACAATCCACAGATTGTGAACAGCAGAATACAGATTACTGAAATGTCATCGTTGTAGGTGTGTGTGTGTGTGTGTGTGTGTGTGTGTGTGTGTGTGTGTGTGTGTGTGTGTAAGTACTGCAAGTGAATAATCTTATTTCAGACAAATGATTTTAAAAACTAATGCAGAGACTTTATGCTAGTAAAAAATAAGCATATGGTAAAATCTGTTAATTCCATCGACATCTTTAAATACTATTGTGAAGAAACGTGCAAATAATGAGATGAATTTCAATGGCTGTGGATCTTCTTCTCCTCCTCCTCCTTCTAGGAAGAGGAAATCAATAAAGTCTTTACCACTGTAGGATATAGAATCAATTCTCATGACACGGTTCAAGCAAGCTCGCACAGCAAATTTTGCCAAAAAATCCTGCATATTGCTGTCCAATGGACAACTGAGAATTTCCAAGCGCCTAATACATGGAGAGACTGATTTGGAAACTGCCATAACCTAGTTTACAAACATTATGGAGTGAAAGTGCAAGCATTGACAAAAAACTGTTGGTGGAAATGTGTTGATGGAATTGATTGAGGGCTATGAGTTGAAAGATATTTTCAATGCAGACAAAATAGGACACTGTTCTGTTATCTGCAGCCAAATAAAACTTTGCCATAAAAAAGAGATGTGCTGCAATGCAGAGAGTTACAAGTATCTTGTAACTGGGAAAAACAAAAAAAACATTAAAAAGTTCCTACAAAATAATAATTCCTGGATGAATCAAAAAAAAAAAAAAAAAAAAAAAATTTAAGGGCTTCCTCATCCAATTAGATTGTCACATGGGAGTATATACTCGAATAATCCGCGCATGTTTTTTCCCCGAATTTTAGGACGAAAAACTGGGGTGCACGGATTATTTGAAACATTGTTGGTACTGCTCCGCCTCCAACAGTACATCCCATTATACTATTGAATTGTTGCGTCCTCAGTCTGTGACACATCAGTAGCACGTTAGGAGTGAAGTAGTAACGTCTTCAAACTTGTTAATTATGGCTACAAGTTCTCGTTATCGCTCGCACACGCTAAAGAAAAACTGAAAATTATTGAAGAAGCCGAGAATATTGGAAACTGTGCAGCAGGAAGAAAGTACGAGGTGAGTGAGAATTGTATTCGCGACTGGCGAAAAAATAAAACGCAGCTTCAGGAAACTAATAGTAATAGCAGAGCATTTCGCGGCCAAAAAGCGAAGCATCCGGACCTCAAAAAAAAGGCTCTGCGATTATGTAGATGAGAAGTGACAATACGGATACGTGGCGGCGAGTGAAATGTGCCAACTTAAAACATTGTCTTTAGCCAAAGAACTAGGCATTACCAGTTTCAAAGCTAGCCGGGGCTGGCTATTGAGATTTTTCAACCGAAATGGTTTAGGATTCCGGAGAAAAACTACTATCGCTCAGTGCCTTCCGGGTGATTATGAGGAAAAAATAGTGAATTTTCATCGTTATGTGATAAATCTGCGCCGTAAACAGTCCTATATATTATCGCAAATTGGTAATGCGGATCAAACGCCAGTCTATTTTGAGATGCCACTCGACAACACAGTGAACAGGAAAGGAGAATCCAGCATAATGATACGAACTGGCGGTAGTGAGAAACAAAGATCTACAGTGATGTGTGTAACTGGCAATATTTAAAAGGAAAACTATTCCGAAAATATCAGTAAAAGGCATATTAGTGAGAGCGAATCCGAAAGGGTGGATGGACAATGAACTTATAATTGAGTGGGTGACATGTTTGGTAACGTCGTCCTGGTGCGTTACTGAATTTACGCAACATGTTGGTCCTGGACAGCTTCCGCGGACATACAACTAAGGAAGTGCGGGACAAATTACAAAAAGGGAAAACTAACTTGGTCATTATCCCTGGAGGCCTAGCATCCTAAAACACTAGATGTGTGTATAAATCGGCCGTTCAAAGCTGCACTTAAACAGCGATATACGCAATGGATGGCTGATGAAAACCATAAGTTCACACCTAGTGGAAAAATCTAACGGCCGGATTTTTCCCAGATTTGTAAATGGGTGAAAAGTGCATGGGACTCCATTCCGCAACCACTGGTGGAAAAATACTTCAAAAAAATATGGAATCACAAATTCACTGGATGGCACAGAGGACGACGCTCTATGGGAAGATGGTGAAGACGACAATCATTCTCCCGCTAGTGATGACGATGAAAGTGATGAATAGAGTGGTAAGGGAAGAAACGTATTGACTAAAATATTTTATTGCACACATTAACAAATTCTTAAACAAGATAATTCACATTTCATTTTTTTCGATTGTAGGAACGTGTAGAGTCCCGGCTGGCGGGGATAATGTTCCCCGGCCGCCCACTCGTCTAATGCGCCAGCCGGCCAACTGCACGTCGCTGCCCGCCCGCCCCCCGCCCGCCGGCTGGCTAGCTGCACACCGCTCAATCGGTTGCATTTTAACGATGTATCAACCTGTAGAGCAGCGTTGCTTCAAACCAGTAGTTATTATGCATAATACTTTGTAACACATTATTACGTTGCAACAATTTTTTAATATTTGTAAATAAAACAAAGCGATTTCTCTCTCTCTCTCTCTCTCTCTCTCTCTCTCTCTCTCTCTCTCTCTCTCTCTCTCTCTCTCTCTCTCTCTGCCCCCATCAAAATTGGGGTGCGTGGATTATTCGAGGGCGCGGATTATTCGAGTATATACGGTATATCCCTCCCCCCTCCAAACTGCACTACACTTGCATCTTGTAGATTTGGGGATTATTCAATGCTTTTAAACTGAATTATTGGAAGCAGTTAGTGCAGAAGCAACTGCAACTCTGAGAAACAACCTGATGTAGAAGGTGATACATTGTCCGTGTTTTCAAATTTAGAAAACAAGCTGTGCTTACTTGTGCAGCAGGAAAAATCCAAACAAACTAGTATTTCTGACCGAGATTAGAAGTGATTATTCTTTTGTAATTACTAAATAGTTAACCTGCAAATAAAACTTTCAATTCAAATCTACTGTATACACTCGAATAATCCGCGCACTCTAATTATCCGTGCACCCCAATTTTGAGGAAGAGGAAAAAAAAAATTATTTCTTTTGCTTTAATTTGTTTTATTTACAAGAATTAAAAAATATTGTTGCAATGTTATGATGTGTTCAAAAGTATGCATAATAACTACTAGTTTGAAGCAACGCTGCTGTACAGATTGATACATCATTAAAACGCAATGGATTCAGTTGCGTGCAGCTGGCCAGCCGGCGGGCAGCTAGCGGCATGCAGCTGGACGGCAGGCCCATTAGACGGGTGGGCGGCCGGGGAACATTATCCCCGCCAGCCGGGACTCTAGGCGTACCTACAATAGCAAAAAAAGAAGTGTAAGAATTTGTTAATATGTGCAATAAGGTATTTTAGTAATATGTTTCCTCTCTTACCACTCTATTCATCACTTTCATCGTCACACTAGCGGGAGAATCATTGTCGTCTTCACCATCTTCCCATAGAGCGTCATCCTCTGTTCCATCCAGTGAATTTGTGATTCCACATTTCTTTGAAGGATTTTTCTACCAGTGGTTGCAGAATGGAGTCCCAGGCACTTTTCACCCATTCACAAATCTGGGACAAATCCGGTCATTTGATTTTTTTCACTAGGTGTGAACTTATGGTTTACATCAGCCATCCACTGCGTATATTGCTGTTGAAATGCAGCTTTGAATGGCCAATTTATACACACATCTAGTGGGTGTAGGATGGATGTTAGGCCTCCAGGGATAATGACCAAGTCAGTTTTCCCTTTTTGTAATTTGTCTCACACTTCCTTAGTGGAAGCTGTCCAGGACCAACATGTAGTTTTCCTTTTAAATATCACGTAAGGTGGTAGCTTTCGTCCATTGCCAGTTACACACAACATCACCGCACATTTTTGTTTCTCACTGCCGCCAGTTCCTGTTCACTGTGTTGTCGGGCGACATCTCAAAATATACTGGCGTTTGATCCGTATTACCAATTTGCAATAATATGTAGGACTGTTTACGGTGCAGATTTATCACAACGATGAAAATTCACTATTTTTTCCTCATAATCGCCTGGAAGCCACTGGGTGATAGTAGCTTTCCTCTGGAATCCTAAGCCATTTCGGTTGAAAAATCTCAATAGCCAGCCCCGGCTAGCTTTGAAACTGGTAATGCCTAGTTCTTTGGCTAAAGACACTGCTTTAAACATTTCACTCATCACCGCGTATCTGTATTGTCGCTTTTCATCTACATAATCGCAGAGCCTTTTTTCAAGGTGCAGATGCTTCGATTTTTGGGCGCGAAATGCCCAGTGATTACTTTTAGTGTTTTGAGGCTGTGTTTTATTTTTTGCCAGTCTCGAATACAACTCTTACTCACTTACTTTCTTCCTGCTGCACGGTTTTCAATATTCTTGACTTCTTCAATAATTTTCAGTTTTTCTTTAGCAGTATACGAGTGATAACGAGAACTTGTAGCCATAATTAACAAGTTTGAAGACGTTAATACTTCACTCCTAATGTGCTACTGATGCGTCACAGACTGAGGCCGCAACAATGCAACAGTATAATGGGATGTACCGTTAGAGGCGGAGCAGTACCAACAATGTTTCAAATAATTTGCGCACCCCAGTTTTTCGTCCTAAAATTCGGGGGAAAAAACATGCGCTGATTATTCAAGTATATATGGTATTTTGAAGCTTGTATAATAACATTTATCTGTGCCTTTCATCGTGGATGTTTAGTAACATGAATTATTTCATATTTTATGCACAAGGAAGCATTCCCTTGTGACACTTTTCCTATTAGTACTGTTATATCGTGTTAATTCCTCCACTTTACGTTTGGATTATTAGTAATCCTCTCAAAAAACTGTGTTACATTTTACTTTTCTTTTAAATTACAAAACACTGTGAAGAATGTGCTTTTGAAATCGCCATCTTTGAGTACTGATATCTTGCGTAATTTAAAGTCTTTGGTAGAATAATGTAGATAAAATGTTCTGTGCGAGAAAGATGTTTTTTAGCCCTGCAGGATATTCTTTTTCCCCGGTCCTCAGTGCTTATAATACCACCACTTTATATCAGCCAAACAAATTTGTTTACCTCCCAAGTAACTTGACCCTAGACAACAAAACATCCGAAAATCACAAAGTAGTAGATCATTAGGTATACACAGACACAGATATTGCATTCTCCTCTTCCTGGAAACCAATTTTATAAACACTCTTAAAGCCAATAGACATAATCAAATAGCAAATCCACAAACAAACCAGGAAGATTTCACTATTTTATGTCATATAAGAAATCTAAAAAGGGGAAAAGTAGTGCACAGAAACAATGAAATCACTGAAGACTTAAATTTTAATTCATATTCATTGGTATAAATAGGTACCACATGTGAAGAAAGCACTGAGTAGAAGCACAAACGGTGCATGTAGACAATACAGTGGAACACTCTTAGTTCGACCCCTCACCACAATGAACAAGGAAAAGTTTACAAATAATACAAAAGAGGTCATTGCACCGCTACTGGCTAGAGATTACAGAAGGAAAACACAATGCCCCACAAGTTAGATTCCGACACCTTTCACCGTACTTCACAGTTTTGGGATAATTCATCATTTTCATAAGTATTTTCTTTTTGCTGATTGGGCACACAAAAAAGTGTGTTGACACACAATTTGTAATTGCAGCATGTCAGAACTTAGCTTGATTACCTTGTACCCATATACCAATTTTATTTTCTTACAATTTTCTACCGTCACATCTGTTTCTTTTTTTTTTTTTTTTAGAATAGATGAAATTATTGTATATTATTGTATAAACATTGTATTGCACTCCAAGTCTACATCAGGGCAAGTGGCAGCCGCAGCAGCATTTTCCTGTTGCTCATAGGTTAGTAACCCATCACATTTTCTGTAGACAATGGTATGTTACTTTTACTTGACTCATGAGAGGTGATGAAAGATAGAATGAATTTATAGTGCTACAATTAAAGTGATTGTCTGGTTTGATGTTTTTAGCAGTGCATATATGTGATTGTGTGTCATAGCTTCATGTAATCATGGTGGGTGATTCTATCACTTTGATTCAACTATGGGAAGTGAAGTGTTATTACTTTTTACTATAAAACTGATTTACTTATATTCAAGCACCCAACTACTTAGCACTATAGTCAGGAAACACTAATTACTTGAAACAAATCATCTGACTTGGAGATTGCTTTGGTACAGCTTCCGCCAAGGAAAGAGAGAATGTACACAGTCAAACTCTCATTTTTCTTCATATTGCGGAATCTGTCTCCTGTTGTCTCATTCCGTGCATAGAACAAACAGCTGAACATTAGAACACATAAACTGCTTTGTTGACATAATTCCTTATGAAAAGTCCTGACAATATTCCTGTGACAAACATGTAAGTATGCATCTGGTATTTATCTAGACATCCCAAGTGTACATCTAATTTCCTTCACTTACACAGATTTTATAGAATGCAGTCCTATTGGAAAAGATTATGATTTTGCTCTTATTTTGGGGGTTTTAACATTTTCCACAATTTTGGGTCTTAAGCTTTGACCACACTAATATGTAAAACAGGAATTTCACTTTATTGATCTGTGCACTGTATACAGTCCAATGTAACAATTTCTGAGGTTTGTAAATGTTGTGTTCCTGTCTCTAGACTGCACAAATAGGGTTGTCAGCTCTTATTCATGGATGTGTGGGAAACCAGACATTTGCAGGGTGGGGAAGGCAGGACCTGCATTCAAATGTAAAGAAACGAGAAGTGAAACAACTGTAATAATTCTTTATCAGTTCTATTTAAAGTATGACACAATATTAACAAAAACTCTTCACTATTACAATGTAATCACAGTACTTCACTGAAAGTTAATTTTTACTTGGAGTTCTATATTCGTATTTTCAACATCATATTTCTTGAATCAATGCAACTGCATCTCACATTACCACGTATCATAGCTTTTACACTTCACCATACGATGCAAAACGTTCTATCCCATCTTTGCTCTGCATTCTTTCTCTTCAACTCCTCTAATGACTCACTGTCAATTAAACGATCAAACATGGTGGTCACGTGTGCTTGTTTATGTCAGAGTGATTTGGTGAATGTGTGTGTATCATTTTGTGGTGAAGGCTGGGACCAAGAAATTTTTAAGTTGTGTGAATGTTATTGTTCATTCTATGTGCCTGCCTGCAGCTCAGCACTAGTCTTTTATTACTTTTAAATTATTTACAGCAAAATTTACTGCTACTGCTACTACTGCTGCTGCTGCTGCTGCTGCTGCTGCTGCTACTACTACTACTACTACTACTACTGGTTTGAAAAGCTACTATTCTCAAGTACCATTTCCTTCATTACTTATAATTCTGTATTGCGATATGGCAAGTTCCAATCCCAAGTAACACTTACCCAAGTCCTGAGCCTGTGACAAAATAATTTTTGTCAACTGGATGACACTGCACAGTTCTCACCGACCTCTCGTGACACTTTAACATGTTGGACATCTTTCCTTCTCTTTGATCAAAGACTCCTACTTCCCCCGAACCTGAAATAAAGTGTGTTAAAGAAAAGGTGAGGTTCAGTGTGCAAACAAAACTTCTGTATTTCAACATAAAAGCAAAAGCAGCAGTTCAAATTTGGCAAACAAGCTATTTCTTAAATGTGATCTACAGTAATTTAGAAACTTGTGAAGTAAAAGTTTCAAATGTATGCAACTAAATGAAATTACGTTTCCTACCCAGCCTCCACAACATCCTAGTCCATCCCTATGCTACTCCATATCCCTTATTACAAGTATGCAAAAACCTGCCCAATCCACCGAGCAGTTGTCAATCAGAATGAATGTCCACTGTCAAACTGTGTCTAAAGGCAAGACGAACCATCCTTGTAGTGTAACAAGTTACACTATATTCCTCCTGAACAACCCCAGATGATCAAGTAATTAATTTGTGAGATTTTTAAAAGCTATAAGTATGAGTAATGCCCCGGATAATTTTGTTTGTCCAGGTGGGTGTCCGGGCAGTTAAACTTCAAATCCAAAGAATATGCAAGAAGGAAATTAAAACTCAAGAAAAAGAAGATATATGAATTAATTATAAAGGATCCATGGACTAGAGATATTGGTTATCTTTTGTCATTAGGATTATGAGTTGGGAAATGGTTAGATACAGACTAACTGCTAAGTGAGGTTCTTCAAGTCTTATATGAGAGATGTTAACTCAGTTAATTACAATGTGATGTATTATTGAAGTTCCAATAAACCATTTTGTTGATTCAGTACTAAAACTTTGAAGTGTTTTTATTTATCAGTGAAATAATGATTATGTTATTATGAGTCTCCTTTTTATTACAACTGATTATTTCGGAGATGATTGCCTGAGCCTGCCAAGAAAGAAGAAATTAAATTTGTGAGGAACATAATTAGTGGCCCACTAATAATAATTATATGCAAAGTCCTAAACTGAAGTATAAAAGCAACTTTGTGGTGTGTTTAACTAAAATTATACACCGTCACACCACATCCTGTGCCACAGCATGCGCCAAAACACAACACTCAGGATTTCAATGGCTGCTTTACTACCCAAGCCATCTGGATCCTCCCCTCCACCACCATCTCCTTTAAACTGCACAGATCCGGATTGTCTCTTCAACACATTCAATGGTCCCACAACCACCCTGGCCACAACCTAAGGTAACTTTCTATCCCTTCACCCTATGCCTAACATTATCCCCACCCCCTCTCCTCCTCCACTCATTTTGCTGTATCCCTCCCTCCATTCCTTGCAACTGCTTGTCACCTTAATTACTTTTATTTTATTTTTGCTTTATTATTTTTATCATTTCAACTCTCACTTCGCTCCCCACACACTTCTACATTTTCCCTCTCCCACCCCTTCCCTTCACTGCTTTCAATTCTGCATCTCATATTCCTGCCCCCATCAGAGCCTTTACAATTCATCACTCAACACAGAACTTTCCATCCCAACCTTTATCCGGCATCCTTCCCCCTCAACTCCTCGCCTCACTCAAGAGTCTAGATGCTTGTGGCACTGGAGCGGCCGGGTGTGCTGGTTGTGTATGTATAGTTATCTGAGTGATTTTGTGAATGGATGTGTTTCTTTTTCTGATCAAGGCTATGACTAAAAACTTAAGTTGTGTGAATGTGATTTTTCATGCCTGTCAGCAGCTCCGTGAGTTATCTGCTCTCCATCATTGACAAATCAGATTTTCCATTGTTAAGTGAAATTCTAATTATACCAAATGCCTAAAAATAACTATACATGAACTTCCAGGTGTCCTAACATTTTAGGAAGGACTTGGGTGTCCTTCAGCCAATATATTTGTTCACCGAAAATTAAATATCCCCTCCCCCTTTCACTTTCCTTTTGTGTTTTTACGGACAGTATCCAGAATTCTGTGTCTTAGGCCTGTTCTTAATAATCTCCAGTAAAATGTTTAAGGGAACTTTTATTGAAACTTTACCAACAGTTTTGTTTTACAATGTCCAGTTAAGAGACATCTGTCCGTAAACAATTTGCTAAACCGCAGCAGTCTTTACTGGAAGATCGTCTCCCAGAATATTCTTCACAGAGGCATATTTTAAGATTACAAGTGAAATGGCTAACAGGAATTACATTTAGTTTCTTGAAAGTGACTCTGAAGATAGCGACGGTGGTCAAATTACCATACATAACAGCCAACCTAAAGTAATGAAAACAAGAACAAACTAATACGAAATGACACAAGATCAATAATTCTTTAGCGATTCTGCTTAACAAAACCAACAGTTTACTTGCAGCATCGTCCTATATGGGACCAACTTCAGTATAAAACACAAAGGTAAATTCTGTTCTGTATTATCATAATTTTAATTTTTCTTTTTGGTTTAGCTATAATCTTTCTTTAAAACATTAATAAATACTCAGTAAATGTAAGACTGCATTACATTTCCATTTCAGGAATTATGCTGTATTGCCAATGAACCAGTTGCTGTTAACTTTGTGATTTTATGCTCTAGGATGCATGCTGATTGCACTCGCCGATTTCATTGGGGTTAGCACAGCAACTGCTTCTCAAATTGGGAAAACAATGAGCATTGCTATCACAAGATTGGCGAAAGAGTATATGAAACTGCCTGAAACTGAAGACGAAATCGAAAACACTAAATAATAACTTTTTTTTCCTTGTTGTTAAATTGCCTTAAGTTTTGGGTGCATTAGATTGCACCCACATAAGAATGCAGTCACCTGGAGGCAACGAAGCCGAAACCTTCAGGAACAGAAAAGGTTGCTTTTCTATGAATGTACAAGTACTGGTTAAGGCAGAGCTACTTATTACTGACATTGTTACAAGATGGCCTGGTTCTGAACACGATAGTAACATTTTTATGAACAGCAGGTTTAAGGGCATGCTTAGAAAGAGGAGATAATGAGTGTTCATGGATATTATGTGACAGTGCATACCCCTTGAAATTGTATTTAATGGCACCACTATGTTCCCACTAACAAAGGAGAGAAGCTATATAATGAACCTCTCATATGTACCAAAAATTTGATCAAAAGTTGTTTCGGTGTCTGGAAGTGGTGTATACATTTTAAAATACCTTAACTGTATTTTCAGATCAAGCAGCTCCTTTTGTTTTTCACGCCTCTCCCTTTCCTACTCGTGCCTTTCCCTTTTGTCTCTCTCTTTTGCCCACATCATCTCTTCTGCATAAAACAGACTCTTGCTTCCTGTATTTACAGAGTCATTAGCACTTTTGGTTTTCCATTCTTTATGTTTTGATGGACCCTCAACAGTGAGTTCAGGACTCATAATTGTCTGTAGTAGAGCAGGTGACCTGGTTGACCAATTATGAGCATCAGTCATTTATCACAATAGTACTATTAATATCACCATTGCCCTCAGTGAGGTCACAGATTTATGACAACTGTTTGTGCCTTTTCTATCTGAAATACAACAGACGCTGACAGTTTACATGAGTTTTTAAAAGACAAAGGTGTAAATTTTATTTCTTTGACACGGCAGATGACGATAAAAATATAAAATACTAAAATAAACATGAATTTAATTGTAATAACAAACTTATCTATTGAATCTCCATCATACAGATTATCCAGGCCAACAGCACTCATTCCCATCAATCTTAATGAAGTTTCTGTATTTTTGCCAAGTTTTGTTGGTGCCTTGGTAGCCCCTCCTGTTACATGCCAATTTCCTCCCACATTGTATTTTTGTTTCCACATCACAGCATTCATTTTCTTATTCTCCACCTCATCACACTTCTCCTCTATAATTTTAAGTAGTTTTTCTTCCTTGGCGGAAAAATTCAACTGCCACACCCTCTGCTTAGCACCGGTACTCTCCATCACATGAAACAGATCACTGCACCACATGATACACGACAGAACTCAAAAACTTTAACAACATGTGCGGAACTCCTTCACGGAAACTTTCAAAACAATCAAAACAACTGCCTGACAATAACACATTTACCTGCAACAGTTGTACCAACCACTACAAATGTTACACAGATTTATTTACTGCCAGTAAAACTTAACTTCCAGGTGGTAAGAACAAATCTGGATTTACTGGAACTTTACTCCGACAGCAAAATTTATTTGAGGTTAATTTTACCCTTACTTTACCGGACATTGTAGGAACAGGCAAATATTGTATAGTTTAACCTTTTTATTTACAAAATTAGGGGAGTAACTATAATAAAACAGATAATCTGCCAATGGAAATGACAGTTAAAGAGTTGTTTCTCATTGTGGTTTTACTTTTTTTATTTCCTGTTATTCCACTACACCTTTCAAACACTGTCACTAATGTCTTGATTACTTTGTGTCTGTAAACATCTGTATATTTAAGTTGAACTTTGACTTCAAAATCAGTAATCATCTAACCAGTGATGCCTTTATTTTCATAAAGTTGTGAAATGTTTTAACAGTGTTACAAAAAGACACTTAACTTTTAAGACCCTGAACAAAGTTTATGCAAGAGAGATGCATGTAAATAGAAATGTGGAGTTTAAATTACCAGCTTTCATTGTGTTCATTAATTAATTATCATATATAAAATAGACGAAGATTACTCACCAGGTGAAGGAGCACAGGTGTGACAGCAGCACAAATAAATAGCACACACACACACACACACACACACACACACACGCACACACACGCACACACACAGAAACACTAGCTTTCACAGACTAGTTGCATCGTCAGGCAGAAGGGAAGGAGAGGGAAAAGGAAACAATGAGGGTTTTAAGGAAGGGGGTAAGGAGCCATTCCAATCCCGGGACAGGAAAGACTTACCTTGGGGGAAGAAAAGGAAGGTGAACAAATACACACACACACCCATACATTTACCCCATTGGTGTGTAAATGTATGGGTGTGTGTGTATTTGTTCACCTTCCTTTTCTTCCCCCAAGGTGAGTCTTTCCTGTCCCGGGATTGGAATGGCTCCTTACCCCCTTCCTTAAAACCCTCATCATTTCCTTTTCCCTCTCCTTCCCTTCTGCTTCACGAAGCAGCTAGGCTGCGAAAGCTAGCGTTTGTGTGTGTGTGTGTGTGTGTGTGTGTGTGTGTGTGTGTGTGTGTGTGTGTCTGTCTGTCTGTCTGTCTGTCTGTGTGTGTGTGTGTGTGTGTGTGTGTGTGTGTATAAAATAAAGATTGTTTTGACTTACCCAAAGTACAGGCTCGTCGATAGAAACATAAAACACACAAAAACTCACAAACATTCAAGCTTTCGCCACCGCTGGCAGCTTCTTCAGGAAAAAGAGGAAGGAGAGGAGAAAGGGAAGGATACGGGTTTTAAGGAAATGGAAAAGGAGTCATTCCAAACCCAGGAGTGGAAGGACTTACCTTAGGGGACAAAAAGGAAGGTAAACAAATGTGTGAGTACACATATCCACACACAAACAAGCCTAGGCAGACATTTGTAGAAACCAAAGAAGTTAGACAGAGATACCACTTGAGGCAGAGGCTCTGTCCACAGAACCGAGGCAAAGATGTTAAAGATGGTGGGCGGGAATTTGAATTTAGTGGAGGTTGAGACCAGGTGGGCAATGGGAAGAGAGAATATGCTGAAGGGCAATTTACCATCTCTGAAGTTCTGAAAGATTGGTGTCTGTGGGAAGTATCCAAATAACCCAGACAGTGTAACACTGTGCCAAGATGTGCTGGCCGTGCACCAAGGCATGTTTAGCCACAGGGTGATCTTCATTACCAACAAACACTGTCTGCCTGTGACCGTTCATGGGAATTGACAGTTTGTTGCTGGTCATTCCCACATAGAACGCTTCACAGTGCAGGAATGTCAGCTGGTAAATCATGTGGGTGCTATCATAAGTGGCTCTGCCCTTGATCGTGTACACCTTCCAGGTTACAGGACTGGAGTAAGTGGTGGTGGAAGGGTGCATAGCTTTTAAACAACATTCATAAAATTACAACAATACTTACCAGTACCTAGTGAAATAGCCTATATCAAACTGCTTTTAATTGTTGTAATGAGCAGGCTGAAATGTAAGTATGGAATCAAACCTTTCACCTTGAACAATTTACAACTGCTTTATGAAGATTTCAATGAAACACTTGCCTAACAGTGTTTTTAACCAATACTCCAAATTATATGTTCCTAAAATTGTAAATTTTAATGCATGTTGAAAGACCAATAGAGCAGAATGGGTGAAAGAAACTTTAATCTATGAAAGGAATTCCCCCACCCCCCACAAAAAAAATTTAAGAAAGAGATAGAGAGAATAGTAAAATTATTCTCTTTGTATTGCAAGACTGTTATAGAAACTTTATTTCAAGTCACAAAATTTTCTTGCAAGTGTGGAAATAATTTTCTAAGCTGTTTCCATCAACTTACATTATCTCCCGTTGCCAAATAATATAGAAAATTAACAAATGGCATTAAAATAATTGTCATAACAAAACAATCCCAAGTAGAAGTGAAGAAATTACGTGATGTTGCTTGGTTTTGGCCCACTTTAGGTTATGGTAGTAACACCAAAAGTGGGCCTTTGCAATTGTATTTTGACACCTCGAAATTTAAATGAAAATAACAGTGCAACTATTCATCTGGCACGAAAATTGAATAACCGAATTTGTAGAGGAGAAAATTCTCTACAACTTTGCTCCCTTATGTTTTTTTCATATCTCTTATCATTTGAGACATATTTGCCAAAATAACAGAGATTTGACACCCTCCATTGAATTAACGAAAACCAGCCGTTCAGAGATGTCAAGTGACATTCCGCATGTATTTGATGATTTTCTTATTGTAACTTACACATTGTCATTTCAAAGCAACGGCATGCCGAAGAATTAACAAACACACATCATTCTTCGTATGATAAATGATAATGTAATGTCTACAAATGCCATATTAACAACGGCCATCAATAGTACGAGATTAAAGCACTGCTGTTTTGATTTATAGCTGTAGTGTAGTGGGCAAGGTGCTGGACTGCAACGCGAAAGCTCGGTGGTTTGAAATCCGCCACTACCTATACCCCCCCCCCCCCAAAAGGTTTTCAGACACTCTTATTAATTAATTATTATTTTGGTCCAAAATGTTTGCAAAAACTTATAAAACTACAATTCTAAAGTGGACCATAAAACAAGTCAGTGCATTTTTTTTAGGGGTAGTATTGTATGATTTGACCATGTAGTCCCTCTTCAATCTTGCAACACCGCATATATATAAAAAAATTCTCTTCTTGTCTAGTCTGGTTAAATTTTTAGTTGAGGTCCTGGTTAACCAGTGCCTCTGTTATTCATTCTTCCAATAGTAGTCAAGGCCATTACATTTTGTCACAAGTAATGAAATTATGTTGAGAAGTAGTTACACCAGAAGATAAATTGCAACTATTGAAATGAAAACTTTTCAGAGTGCATTTCTTATAAACACATCAGGGTTTAATTTGACCCATAACTACAGAATATTTGAGTTTACACCACAGTACATCCAGAGGTCTTACAACTTTTCAACTTGTTAGCTCAGTCAGAACTAATCAACAACTACAACAACTGAATGACAATTCCGTGGTGCTTTAATTATTCTGAGGTTCACCAAAGTTTTATTAAAGAAATAAAATATCTCTTTGGAACCTCTTATGACAAAGAGGAGGTTTATTTTCAACAATTATACTGTAAAAGATAACTTAGGACAGTAAGTCCACAAAAAAACCTCCTACAACATATAAAAAATAATTCATTTGGACATCTTGTCCATCCAAGGTGAGCATGTAGTGTTTGAGACACTACAATTAGTGACTACTATATTAAAGAATGAACTGAAAAACAACAATAGGGGAGATTACTGAACTGTGGTCAATCCTGCCAAATAAAGTAATTTCTAGAGATACTAAATCAATCTCTCCTGTCTAAAAGACATTCCCAACACTTCTCTGAAAATTGTAGACTTTGGTGTACAGATGATCAATGGTATTTGGGTACACTGATAAGATGATGAAAAATTTCAAATTTAAGCCTAGTAGTAATTTGCTTAAAAAAACCAACAAGATCCTTCTGCTGGGACATAAACATGACTGGGAAAGTGAGTTAGTACTGAATTCCACATAGGAAAACTTTGCTACTTCCTGCTCCCAACAACCTCCTCTCCCTTGCCCACACACTGGCCTCACGTAAGTCTTTCAGTTTGCAACACATTCCAGTCTCCCCTCTTCCTTCCTGTCCATTAGACAGCACTAGCATATATGCCCATCCCCACCTGGCATCCCTCTCCATGCTGCCTTCTCACCCTCAACACTAGTTGCTGCTCTCACATCAGACAGTACCACAACCTGGCCTCAGCGGCTGCAGACAGCAGTCATGTATGTGTGTGAGAATGAGTTTTATTTATTTCTGTAATGGCTGAAAGCTAAGCTTACCTGTAATATTGTGTGGGTGTCTTTCTGAAAATCATCAAGACATCTCTGTGGTGAGTAGCAACCTACCATTTCGAAAATATTAGTGATTTATTTTATTAAGAGCTACATTATCTGAAACAATACCACTACCAGAAACCTAGTTACTCCCTTTCTGAAATTCATCTGGCACATGATATGAACACTGAAGATGCTAGTACCACAATGTGAACTTACTTTCCATCATTTACAGAATTAAGCAAGCTGATGTGCAAATACAAATCATCTTTAACAAAGGAAAATCCAATATGAATGTCAATAATGGAGGATAGATAACAACTCACTGTGAAGAGGGCCACTGAGCTGCTGGCAAGACAAGAAAATAGATAATCACATTCACACAAATTAAGTTTTCATCCATGGTCTTCGTCAGAAAAAGAAACAAATCATCTTTCAATCATCACTCAACAATACTTGCTTATTTCCACACACATTTAATACAAGTGCCATGTAATAAAAACTTCACACTTTCACAATGTAAATTAAACATTATTTTCTAAGGAAGGTTTTAGATGAAATTGCATATTTTCAGAATACATATGCATAAACAACAACTACAGCAGTAGCTATGAAACCCTTCAAGATATTTGTTGTGTTTTGCTTCAGAACAAAGTGGCATCACAAAGTGAAAACAATTTTAACTTTTGTGTTGTGAATAAAACTGGCAACAGTCAAGTGGCAGGACAAAAGCACAAGAAAAAAACAATTTGAAGCAGTAAATATATGTGTGGTACGTACAGTGTTAAGAAGATAAAGGTCCTCACTGAAAATGTCGCATAGTCATGTGAAACAAACTACAAAAAATTGTCACACTAACTGATGCAAAGAAAACTTAATATTGCATAACTTTAATAAGAATTGACACATACCATGAGCTATTAACAGCACTTCTCGGCTCATTTCTGCGTGCCAACATGTATGGTGCCCATACGTATCTTCATCACTTGCATAAACCTGTAATAAAAACAGCTAATATTAGCTAACAGATCAATTGATGAACACAATGACAATCATCAGGTACTTCAACTTTTTCCATTATTGTTGTTTTCAGTCTGGTTACTATGTTTGACAGAGCCATCCCCATTTTTTCTTTCTCCTATCTCATCTCTGTAGAACAGTATCAACCTACATCCAATTGAGTACACATATCTACAATTCATTGTCTTTGTCATCATTTGCTGCTGACCTTCCACCAGTATACAATAAATAATTGTTACCATTAATTTTGTAAAGGCCACTGAACAGTAAGACTTTTTCTCTGAGATCATAAGCCTATTTACCTGTAGCAGACCTGGGAGACATTATTTTGGCAACTGCCCATGGAATGCATAGTGTCAGTCTTTAAAGAGATGGCACTTCCTTCTTCCTCTTGCTGATGTTCCGCCTGTTTTTTGAAAGGCAGTCTTTGTACACTATAGTCCACTTGGTAAGTTATTTTGATGGGTTCTTAAGACCTGTTACCAACAAAGTGAATGATGATTTGTAACGACTTGTCAATGGCCAACAATAGAAATACTGCCGAAATATTCTGATGGTGCAAACAAAAGCATGACACAGTCTTACTGTAGTTGAAGCGTTTCTCTCAGCTTTTGTACGGATCCTGGAGGCATATGCTTACCACCTCTCTTCTAAGATTTGTACCAATACAGCAAAGTTCATATCCACTAGCACTTGTAAGTAACTCTGGAGGTGCCCTCACATCATACATGCCAAATACAGGATCTATTGTTGGGACTCTTAACAGGATATCGAAAGAACGTAGTTGAGATTTCCCATAAGTAAATACAGCATCAGCTTCCTCAGCTCCTGGAGGGATCTGGCTTTCAGACAGAAATCTTTAATAAAACATCGTTAATAAGAACACAGGAAGCTTTTCATATCTTTTGTATTATTAAGAAAAGGAAATTCCTTTATAGATCTCACCATCTCTGGATTGGGCCACACACCTTTGTTTGAGACAATATGTCAGAGTATTCAGATTTCCTTCACTGCAGACAGACACTTTCTTTGATTAACTTTCAGGCCACCTTAAGTACAGTTCCCACTGTTTAGTAGTCATCAAATGTTTCAGAAAAAGCTATAATGATGATGATAACAACAACAACAACAACAACAATTTCATGTGGTTCATTGGCCTGGTGCAAGTCTTTCAATTGGACGCCATTTTGGCAACTTGCGTGTCCCTAGAGAACACTATAATGTCAGCTAAGTTGTTGATACATTGCCCATTAGGTGATGTCAGATTATCCTCTACCCATTCAACAGTTGCTGATGCATTATACAAACCAAACAGCATTATCTTACACTCATACAGGCCCTCAGCAGTAACAAAAGCAGTTTTCTAGCAAACAGCCTCATTCTTCCTACATCCTGTGTACAGGTCCATGGTTGAGAAAAACTTAGCCCCCTCTCAGACAGTTCAGTGTATTGTTGATTCATGTAAGATGGTAAACATCTTTTCCGGTTATCAAGTCTCATGTAGTCAATGCAGAAATACTAACTACCATCCTTTTTGATGAGAACTACCAGTGATGACCGTGGGCTCAGATGGCTGACTGTCATTCTTCATTGTTTTACCTACCTCTTCATAAATTATTTGACATTCTGTTGCTAACTCTTGATATGCTTTCCGGCTAATTTGGCTGATGACCTCTAGTGTTAATTCTGTTAACCTTCATTTATCTGACTTGCCCTTCACTTGATAGAAACACTTCAAGACCCCTTGTGTGTGTGTGTGTGTGTGTGTGTGTGTGTGTGTGATGGACGTAAAAGGCCGTAACAGCCGAAGGCATTTTGTAAGACATTTTTGTTGCTGTGCATCCCCAAAGAATTTCAGCTGTTCTATCTGGAATACCACTCAGTTTCTCACCTTATCCTTGTAATTTTCATAACACCGCATGGCTGTCCCCTCCAAATAAAAATAAACATTAGCCAGGCGTACTGTCTTGTCCCACAAGTTGAATTTGTACACTGGTATCCCTTCAACTACTTGTCTGAGTCTTTATCATCAGAAAACAATGAAGGACATCTCTGTTTTTGTACCCACTGGTATTACATTAGTGATTCTGGCTTGAACTCTGGTATCTTGCTGTGGAAACAAAGGCTCTGCCATGGCCTGAGAAGAGCCACTTTACTGATTAGGGTGCATACGATCCTAACTTAGTTGTACTCAGTGTCCCTGTCAGAATAATGTCACATAGCAGTCCCGTACAATGTAGGAATTTATTTAAAGAATCATGGTGGGTCGTGAACCTAGGACCCTTTGCTTTACTATGCAACATTTTATCAACTCTACAACACTGCTGCTGTCTTTCAGCACTTCAAATTGTGGAAAGTTAATCATATTCTTTCAGAGTCAAATTTCATCAACATGGATGACAGATCTGAAATACTACCCATACACGTCTGGTGTTTGTAGTCAGTAAGTATCAAGAGCTTTTGGTCAAATATATAGGCCTTACTATTTTACTTCCCAACAAATTACTAACACCTCCTTTCACTTTTACAATAATCTCTTCCCACTTTACTCTGCATCCTTAATGCAGACATGACAAGTAAGTCACTTCCGATTTTTCCTGAACTAAAATCTGCCTTGGTTGACATCTGGCTCGAATTAATTATGATTATAAACTCCTTTCTGAGGTCAATACTGCACTACTGGTAGACTCGTCAGCTTTTCTGTCAAGTGTTGAAAAGCATTTTCTTGCACAACACCCCAGATGTAAGGGACTTCTTTCTTTAGTTATCACTACTTTGTTGTCATATGTTGTAGATACTCATTTTCCACTTTGACCTCCAGTGGGTCGCTGGTCGCAAGCCCTTGGCAGATGGAATTTAGCCCAAAAGCAAAACACACACACACACACACACACACACACACACACATACACACACACACACGAAGAAAGAAGAATTGGGGGGGGGGGGAATCACACTGTATTCGTGTAGCTTTCAAGTGTAAAGTCCGAGACAGTATTACTTCTGTCAGCTGCATATAATGAACCTATAAGGAGGAGACAAATATCTAGTCACCTTGTAATACTATTACAATAAATGTAATCAATGCCTGGAAAGTACTCAGATACTCAGAGCTGTCTTGAGACCCATAGGCATTCATAAATACTTAATGCCCACATTGAGTGCTGGAAACAGGTTTGAGAAAATCCTGTTTTTATTATTATTCAAAAAATCTGGCTCCATGGGTTAAATTGGGTTCTTTCTGTACTGTCAAATTCTTATGATGAAGCCCAGGGGACTCAACAGGGTATTTGTGGATGTGTAAATTGGATAGACTAATCCTTTATGTGTGATTTAGTGATGTTCAATTGGTACATTCATTTCAGTTCTGAAAGTCATTGTTTGCTTTTCTGTCTTCAAAAGTGAGAATCTGCAAACTTCATACTTGTTATTTATATGTTTATTACAAAAAGTAACAATAAATTTCAGAAACAATCTCACTTTGTTAAACTCACTTGTCATTGTGTCAAAACTCAATCAGTATTGTGAAACATTTATGAATCTGGAAGTTTTTGGAAACATATTTTTGGGAAAACAGTGATCTAAGTATAGTATTTATAAATAAAACAGTCACAAAAACCATCATTTATACAAAAATGATGACCGGTTTCAGCTTGTTTATGGGACCATCTTCAGATTCATGTGGCGTAGGCTCGACATCCATGGAGCAGGCACCTGTCCCATGCAGTAACTGCATGGAACAAGCGCCTGCTCTGTGGACGTTAAGCCTATATATAAATGATACTTTTTGCGATTTGTGACTTTTTATTTACAAATCCGGAAGTCCCAATTCGAAACCCATTCACGTCTTTTTATTGATTTTTTGTGTGCGCAAAAAGTCAGTTTGCACTGTGATCTACTTCAAATTCTATAAATTAATTCCAAGAACAGGAGGAGGTGGCAAGGCACTGTAATTCTTTGTGGTGGTAAAGTGTGAATTCCTTAGGCTGTTATTACACTAGCAAATTTTCTTGACAAAGTTCTTTGATATGGCACTAAACGGGATGTTACACTGTCATGAAATATCACATCAAAGTTTCTTCAAAATTTTTGATGAAGATCAATTATTGTGCTCTGCAGTGCATGTATCAAAATAACAATGGCTGTACATTTGGAAAAAAAGGACCAAAAACAAAAAAAACAAAAAACAAAAAAGGAGAAAGGAGACACATTTAGGGGCATCAAGAGTGGAATGCAACTGTCCTGTCATTTAGAATTGCTGATTCAGATTATTTTACAGGAACTATGTTTTCTGAGGCAGTTATTAAACGGTTGCACCCAAACAAGTTGTGAGAGATAAAAGAACTGAAAACAGCAGCTAATAAAAATTAAAAAATAAAATTAAAAAGGATATTTATGAACAGGGTTTACTACTTTTGTAAAATGCCTTGCTTCTAGACCTGCCAGCACTGGAAACATTGAGACGATGTTTTCCACCCTTGTGTGGATGAAACTAAGAAATAATTTAGGAAGGGGGAAGGGGAGAAGATGGCAGAGAAATTAGTGAAGATACAAGTGTCTGTGTCCTTTAAAAATGGATTACACTGTACTTTATTCTAAGCTCGATCCTCAGAGTGAAAGATTACTTCTTTTATTTTGTCCACTTTACTTCTAACTATATTACATTACAAGAATTATTAAAACAATGTCAATAAAAAAATTGATGTGACTAAATAGTTGCCTTCAATAAATGTGATTCCTCAGAGTTTAAAATTGTGTAATTAAATTTTCACAAGTTTGTACAGCTGGGCTTTATTGTACATAGTATATAGCTCTAATTGATGCTTTCTCTTTTATGTTCAAATGACATACATTCCCTTTTATGATACTTATTCTTTCTTCCAGCTGTGTCTTGTCCTTACTGACTCTATTCACTCTGAACAGTTCCTGTTGCAGAAATTTCACTTTTGCTACCAACTGTGAAAATACTAGTGATACACTTTGATTTTTACTGTTCAGCACACTTACCCTCGATTATATCCTGTTTTAATTTGATAGCCTCCCTCATTTATGTCTACTCACTTGGTAGTTTTAACTGGAAAGTTTAGTGGGAGCTTTGAAAATTGGTATACTTATAGATCATGATATGCTCTTTACAAATGTTCACTTTGCTACCTCATATCTTTGCCGCTGCGGCACCTCATTGGAAAATTCGCACCCAAAAACAGTTTTTTGACAATATCTCCTTTCCAATGCATTTTACGATGAAAATAATTATGAGATAAATTAAGCTAGAGAAAATTTCCTACAAATTATGTCCTAACCTTGTTTTTGTTGGTATCCGCAATAGGTCTAGTCCACAAATGATGCACTGATCATTAAATTTAGTGAATTTTCCTTCGCCAAGCTATCCCTGACTGACCAAGTTCTGCGAGTTCTTCGTGTACATAATCAAGCAAAATTTCATAGATAGAAAGTTCTTACACACTACCCGCAATAGGGTTCTCTTCTTCAATGTCATAACCTTTTTCCTTGATTTTTTCATAGGTATGCTGAAGAACAGTCTCCATTTCTTCCTTTTCATCACTATCTTGTTGTGGAACTTCAGAATTATGACAGGTACCACTGCAATTCACGCAAATAATGGAGCATTTTAATCCAACCTTTCTGCATCCACAAGCTTCCTGACATCCTTTTCTGCATTCGCAAGAAATAGGTTTCAGTAATTTCTCTGGAGCTGGGGGCTCGAATGTAGTGACATCAATTAGCCCATTCTTGCTTCTCCCCCCCCCCCTCCCCATCATTTTGCATTTTCTCCCCCCTACTCCATACCACAACTGAACTTGGTAATAGGTTCAAAACAAATGATGTTGTGCTGCTTCTTTTGTCAGTGATAGTGATGCAAGATTAAATTTACCTCTGAATGCCGATTTTGTGACGTATTTATATCTGTTGTTGTTATGGTCTTCAGTCCGGAGACTGGTTTGATGCAGCTCTCCACCCTACTCTATCCTGAGCAAGCCTTTTCATCTCCTCATAAGAACGGAAACCCACATCCACTTTAATCTGCTTACTATATGCGTCTCTTGGTCTCCCTCTCCGATTTTTACCCCACACACTTCCCTCCAATGCTAAATTTACGATTCCCCAATGTCTAAGAACGTGTCCTACCAAGCGATCCAGTCTTTTAGTCAGCGTATGCCAAAAATTCCTTTTCTCACCAATTCTGTTCAGTACCTCTTCATTAGTCATGCGATCTACTCACCTAATCTTCAGCATTCTTCTGTAACACCACATTTCAAAAGCCTCTATTCTCTTCCTGTCCGCACTGCTTATCGTCCATGTTTCACTCCCGTACAAGGCAACACTCCACACAAATGCCTTCAGAAAAGACTTCCTTACGCTTAAATTAATATTTGATGTTAGCAAATTTCTCTTTTTCAAAAATGCTTTTCTTCCCATTGCCATTCTGAAATTTATATCCTCTGTACTGCAACCTTCGCATGTTATTTTACTACCCAAGTAACAAAACTCATCTATCACTTTCATTGTTTTGTTACCTAATCTAATTCCTTCAGCATCGCCTGATTTTCTAAGACTGCATTCCATTATTTCTGTTTTGCTCTTGTTAATGTTCATTTTATACGCTCTCTTCAAAACGCTGTCCATTCCATTCAACTGCTCTTCCAGGTCCTTTGCTCTGTCTGACAGAATTACAATGTCATCAGCAAAACGCAAGGTTTTTAATTCTTCCCCCTGAACTTTAATCCCTACTCCAAATTTTTCCTTGCTTTCGTTCACCGCCTGCTCGATGTACAAATTGAATAACATCAGAGAAAGGCTACAACTCTGTCTTACTCCCTTCCCAACTGATGTTTTCCTTTCATGCCCTTCGAGTCTAATAACTGCGCTCTGGCTTTTGTACAAGTTGTAAATAACTCTCCTTTCCCTGTATTTTACCCCTGCTGACTTCAGAATTTGAAAGAGTGTATTCCAGTCAACATTGTCAAACGCTTTTTCCAAATCTACAAAAGCTAAAAATGTAGGTTTGCCTTTCCTTAATCTGTCTTCTAAGATAAGACGTAAAATAAGTATTGCCTCCCGGGTTCCTACGTTCCTCCTGAATCCAAACTGATCTTCCCCGAGGTCAGCTACCAGCTTTTCCATTCTCCTATAGATAATTCGTGTTAAAATTTTGCAACCATGACTTATCAAACTGATGGTTCTGTAATTTTCACACATGTCTGCACCTGATTTCTTTGGAATGGGGATTATTACATTTTTCTTAAAGTCTGAGGGTATTTCGCCTGTCTCATACATCCTACTCACCAGTTCAAATAGTTTTGTCATGGGTGGCTCTCCCAGAGACTTCAGTAGCTCTGAGGGTATGTCATCTAATCCTGGGGCTTTGTTCCGACCTAGGTCTTTCAGGGCTCTGTCAAATTCATCTCTCAGTATAGTATCTCCTATTTCATCTTGATCTACTTCCTCTTCCCTTCCTACAACATTGTCTCTAAGTTCATTTCCTTTGTAGAGCTGCTCTATGTACTCTTTCCACCTTTCAGCTTTCCCTTCTTTGGTGAGAACTGGTTTCCCATCTCAGTTCTTGATATTCATAGAGTTGCTTTTCTTGTCCTCAAATGTCTCTTATTTTCCCGTAGTCGGTATCTACTTTTCCCCTTCTTATATATTCTTCTACAGATTTGTAATTGGCTTCTAGCCACTCCTGCTTAGCCATTTTGAACTTCCTGTCAATCTCATTTCTTAGTCGTCTGTACTCCATTTTGCCTCTTTCATTTACTGCATTTTTATATTTTCTCCTTTCATCAATTTATATCTATAGTTGTTTAATGACATACTTTTTATGTCACTAACCAAGGACGAAGTGTTCTCCAGCCTCAGCAATGATTTCTGTGTCGTTATTTTGGTTTTTAAATACCCAACAAGTTCATTTAAATCTGCTCCCTCCCTCAAACCCCCCCCCCCCCCTTGAAGTAGATTGACAGATTTCATACTTTTGAAACAAAAATGCTGCTACTTCGACTTGCATTGCCAACATGAAAGATTTCGGCCTTGCTGCTGTAATTACACAATGAGCAAGAAAAATACTTTTTTCTTCCATTTCTTAAGAGACTCACATTTGTTTCTGAATATCACATGGTCCAGGTAAACCCCTAAAGTCTCAGATATATCAGACTCTACTGTTTGAAAAAAAAAAATTATCTGATGGAGGATAATATGTTTTCTTTTATACCTTGGCGCGAATATCCTCCAGAACGATTGCTGCAGCTTTCTTTACAATTTGTCGATGTTCTTCGGCCTTGTTTACAGTTTTTTCGTTGTACCAGGTTTACGTCAGTAATTTATACCCTGTGTTTCAGAAGTAAACCACAGGAGCCTTATTGGCAGTGTAGGCAATCAAAATATTGTTACCTTATTTTTTGAGGAGGTGTGCCATCACAGTTTTTATGTGTGGGTGGTAATCACATTTAATTTTGGTCATAAGTTTATCTGGAGAGAACTGACACTCTTCAGAATTCTGTTCGTGATAAGAGTAAATATACTGCATTGCAGTATCAATGACCCCAACATTACAAGCTCTAGCAATTTGTGAAATGGTGTTTTTCATTGATAAGTTACGCACACTATACACAATATTATGCTTGCATAAGCACGTCTGTTTTTGTTTCGCTATAAACTCTGCTGTTATTTCAGCAGCACACAAAAAGCAATGATTTCTGAATGCGAATGTTGAGGTAGTGGTGGATCACAGTCGTGAATGAGAAGATTCGACATGGCCTTCTCTATGCAAAAATGCAGAGATTAATTTCTCATTATTGTAGCGTTTGTGGCACACATTGTGAACAACTATCGTTTTCTGTCCCTCCAAGAGTTTTTTCTTGTTGTCCTTTCTTTTAGCATTTGACTTACGAAATGTCTCCGATCCTTTCTCCTTCACTTCACCTCACTTCCTTGCAATGGATTTTCACAGATAAAACACTAGCCTTCCTCAGGATCCATGATACTGAAAATGTGAACGACACTGTAGAACGATGCAATCATACTAATTTTCAGGCAGAACATTGGAGCTCAGTCGTCAAGACATTTTGTGGTAGGGATCCAAAAGTCCCCAGGGTAAAGGACAGACTGTGTAACCTCAAGTAGGTCGCAGTAGCCCAAGTTTTCACCGTGCAGTAAAATATTTTTAGGTAATCCTAGCTTAGTAGCACCCGTCAAAATGACGGCTATTTTCAAATTGTCAGTGAGCCGTGACAGTTTGAGGAACAATTTATGAACAAGTGTGCAAGGGTAGTGTGTTGTTTTGGAATCACACTCACCAAATTGACGGGTGTTAGTAGTGAGAGTTAAAAACAGGTGTTAGTAACACACGGCACTTTGTGGCACTCTTATGTGGAAGGGGTCCGAAAGTCCCCAAGGTCAAGAAAGCAAATCCCGCTAAACCTGAGACAGGCCGTGTAGCCACAGGCAGGCCACAGCGGACTAGGTTTTCACCGCTAAGTAAAATATTTTTTGTTTAGTAGCCTTTGCCACGCTCATATGCGAAAAAATTCATTAAAAAATGTTGGAACATAATTTGTAGCAATTTTTCACTAGTTCAATTTATTTCTTACCTATTTTCATCGTAAAACGCATTGGAAAGGAGATATTGTCAAAAAACTGTTTTTGGGCGCCATTTCTCCAATATGTGGCAAAGTGAAAATTCGAAAAGAGCACATCAAAATCTGTAAGTATACCCATTTTCAAAAGTCCCACAAAACTTTCCAGGTAACCCCATTTTTTGACACCAAATGAATGGACTATTATAATTACGTAGACTTCCGCGGCCAGAGTCAGATGACAAAGGTTTTTTGGGTGTTGTACCACGTCATAATGTAAGAAGGCTATTACTTAAATAACCGACGTTTCAGCCAACATTACAGTGGCCTTCATCTGGGTATACTGATGTGAGCTGGTTGTTACTATACTTTATATTTACTTTCAATTAGACATTATGTGTGTGTGTGTGTGTGTGTGTGTGTGTGTGTGTGTGTGTGTGTGTGTTTTTTTTTTTTAAATCAGCGATGTTATTGGTGGAATTTTTGGCAGAAGAATGAAGACTTTATAATAATAGGATGCTGGGTGGAGGGAGTGGGGGTTAGCCGTTGCCTATTGCTTCTTACATAGTGAGACATGATTGGTGTTCATCGGCGAATGGGATGAGGGCTTCCGTTTCTCTCCTGCTGGCCATGGGCCGCGCGGTGGTAGTTGCTTACTAGTGATGCTCCCGTGTTGTCAGTGCGGACTATTTCGCTGTGATGGCTGGTAGCCAAGAGGGGGCAAGCCTGAGTCCATCTTCTCTGTTCATGTTATTAGGGTGTTTTACAATTTCAATGGCTACCCTTATCTTGTGTTTAACCATCCCTGGTTGCTTGGCGAGTATTCTGGCATCGTTAAATTTTATCTTTTTGCTGCACTATTGCTGGTGTTCAGCTACTGCAGATTTACTGTGTTGGCCTAATCGAATGTAGCATTCATGTACATGTATGTGCGTTGCCACTGTCCTCCTTGTCTCACCTATGTATACTTCCCCACCCTTGCATTCCACCTTGTATACTACTAAGCAACTACCGCCGCACGGCCCTCGACCAGCAGGAGAGAAACGGAAGCCCTCACCCCATTCGCTGATGAACACCAATCATGTCTCAAGAAGCAATAGGCAATGGCTAACCCCCACTTCCTCCACCTCAGCATCCTATTATAATATAGTCTCCATTCTTCTGGCAAAAATTCCACCAATAACATAGCTGATATTAAAAAATTTTGACTTAATGTCTAATTGAAAGTAAATATAAAGTATAGTAACAACCAGCTCACATCAGTATACCCAGATGAAGGCCACTGTAACATTGGCTCGCTTCTTTTTTGGAGAAGCACTAATAAGTGAAGTGCTTGACATCATTCCAGCATCATGCTTTCCGTCATCATCTACACCCGCTGCGCCACCCCACAAACCTGCCCTCTCCTGCTGCCACCTGGCATGTCCTCAGAACAAACTTTATCCCTCAGTACTGTTCTACTGTACTTAAATGTGGTGTAGGCATTTAATATTTGGTCTTAATCCACTTCATTTTAATAAACATTTATTTTGTACCATTAAAGGTTGTTTTCATAAATTGCCATTTTCTCACCCTTTGTAATGAGAAAAACTATTTGTCTCAGAGAAAAAAAATGAATATGACTTTTTCTGTAAGAAATTTAACGTACTTTAATTTTGTACTGGTAAATATTTTCACAAGAAGTCATGATTTTTGAGTTATTTACGAAAAAAGTGAAAAAGTGACCTTTAAACGCCTCCAATCTCCCTCACCCCCACCCCAACACACACACCCTGCAGGTCAGGATCTACAGTATGTTGTTCATGACACTCCCCACTACCACTGTACAAAAAATTGCAACTACACGAATTTTTTCCCTTAATCGCCATTTTTCAGTCTTCATTTACTGGGCTAAAGGCGACTGCTTTTATTTTGCCCTTACTCAGTTTTTTTGCCTCAATTTTTCTTGGCACATACTATGCATTGCAAGCAATCTTTGGGGAGTTTAGCACAGTGACGTTTCGTCTGCATTTACAACACATCACGGACTTGACATGTGGATGTCTGTGACTTCACCAGTTGCATTGTGAATACTTCACTACCAGTGATCTATACATTTCCTTATAATTTCTGCCATAACTGGCCCTATCTTTCATGTTCTTTTATGTATGCAATAATATTGCTTTCTGCAGCCTGAATTCCTACATGGGAAACAATTCATGGTCCTTTATTTGTTCTGTAGAACTACACCACCTACTCAGTACATCACTAACATTCTCTCCTCTATCAGTGATCCCCGTATTACGCCAATGCGCGCACACGAGCTTTCAACACGTATGCACGTACGCCCGATGTGTCAACACATTGTGGACAGCACGTGACCCAGACTCATTCAGCAGCAATTACACGGACGGTGTCCAAGTCTGACTCGGGCAACACTAAAAATTTGTAGTGGCCAGTTTGCAACCTGCCCTCTGTTGGTAACCAGGTAAAATGAAGTAGAAAGGTTCTCTGCATTGTGCTGCCACATAGTGAGTGGCGTTTTCACTATTTGTAGGCTACAAAAGGATTTTGTATTTCTCACTCTCTGCTACATGAATTTGCATATTGTCGATAAGGTGAATTTACACGAGAGTGGCATTTTCAATGCCCTGGAAGAGGATTCAGAAGGAAAATCCAATTATCTGTAAGAATCATATGTACAAGTTTCTTTCGGGCAATAAAAACAAGATTTACAAAAATATTGTGTATCTGCAAATTTTAATATTTAAATGAGACAGCCAACTCAATTATTTCATTCATAGTTAGAAAGCTGAAATTTTCAAAAACTTGTTAAAAACAGCAGTCCAGCTGCCCAATCTAGGGTCACTTACGCCAGTCTTGAATGTGTTACAGTACTGAGAACTCCAGCAGTTTGTGAGGGGTAATGGCAGCTAGACACCTGCAAATATAGGTGTGTGTGTGTGTGTGTGTGTGTGTGTGTGTGTGTGTGTGTGTGTGTGAGACCCATCATTCCTTCCGTGTACTAGCACATCTAAAAAGGGTGAAGTACCATCATTTTCAATCACCACCTTCATGAAATGAATTTAAGAGGCCATATAACAAAAGTATCAGAGTTATGGTGCTGTGTCAATGATACTTTTGTAAACCTGAATATGATTTACAATACTAGGGGTATTGTTCCACGTACTTAACAGCAGTATGTTGTTGTTGTTATTGTAGTCGTCGTCGTCTTCGTCTTTTTCTTCAGTCCGGAGACTGGTTTGATGCTGCTCTCCACCCTACTTTATCCTGAGCAAGCCTCTTCAACTCCACATAAGAACAGCAACCTACATCTATTTGAATCTGCTGATTGTATCCAACTCTTGGTCTTCCTCTGTGGTTTTTACCCCAAACACTTCCCTCCAATGCTAAATTCACCATTCCTAGATGTCCTACCAGTCGATCCCTTCTTTTAGTCAAGGTATGCCAGAAATTCCTTTTCTCCCCAAATCTGTTCAGTAACCCCTCAGTTACGCGATTCACCCACCCAATCTTCAGCATTCTTCTGCAGCACCACATTTCAAAAGCCTCCATACTCTTCCTGTCCGAACTATTTACTGTCCATGCTTCACTCCCATACAAGGCAACACTCCACACAAATGCCTTTAGAAAGGACTTCCTTAGGCTTAAATCAATATTCGATGTTAACAAATTTCTCTTTTTCAAGAATGCTTTTCTTCCCATTGCCATTCTGCATTTCATATTCTCAGTACTGTGACCAAACTTTGTTATTTTACTGCCCAAGTAACGAAATTCTTCTACCACCTTTATTGTTTCGTTACCTAATCTAATTCCTTCAGACACATCTGATTTTCTTACAATGCACTCAATTACCCCTTTTTTGCCCTTGTTAATGTTCATCTTATATGCACCTTTTAACACGCTGTCCATTCTGTTCAACTGCTCAGACAGAATTACTATGTTATCGGCAAAACGCAATGTTTTTATTTCTTCACTTTTAACTTTAATTCCTTCTCCAAATTTCTCCTTGCTTCCTTTTATAGGTTGCTCAATGTAAAAATTGAGTAACATCGGAGAAAGGCTACAGCCCTGTTTTACTCGCTTCCCAATCACTGCATCCCTTTAATGCCCTTCAACTCTGACAACCGCTGTCTGGTTTCTGTACAAGTTGTAAATAACCTTCCTGCTTGCTTCAGAACTTGAAAGAGCGAATTCCAATCAACATTGTCAAAAGCTATCTCCAAATCTACAAAAGCTAGAAAAGTAGGTTTGCCTTTCCTTAAGGAATCTTCTAACCTAAACTGTAAAGTGAGGATTGCCTCCCTTATTCCTACATTTATTCTGAATCCAAAGTGGTCTTCCCAACGTCTGGTGCTATGATCTTTTCCATCCTTTTGTTCTGTAATTCACACACCTGTATGCACCTGCTTTCTTGAGAATGAGGATTATTACACTTTTCTTGAAGTTCGAGGGTACTTTGCCTGTCTCATACATCTTACACACCCAGGTAAAATGGTTTTGTCATGGCTGGTTCTCCCAGAGACTTCAGTAACTGAGGGAATGCCATCCACTCCAGGGGCCTTGTTTCGACTTAGGTCTATCAGTGCTCTGTCAAATTCAACAAATTCAAATGTCTGTTAAGCTTAAGGGGCAACTGCGGGGTCATCAGTCCCTAAACTTACAAACTACTTATGAACTACCTTTTACTAAACACAGCACAAACGTCCATGCCCCAGAGGGGGATTCGAATCCTCGATGGGGAACAGCCTCGCGCATCATAGCATAGCGCCTCAATGTGCTCGGCCGCTGCACCGCGGCTCAAATTCATCTCTCAGTACAGTATCTCCTATTTCATCCTCATCTACTACTTCCGTTCCTACAATATTACCTGTAACTTCATTTCCTTTGTAGAATCCCTCTATAGTCTCTTTTCCCCTTTCAGCTTTCCCTTCTTTGCTTAATAGTTTTCCCGTCCGTGTTCTTGATATTCATGGAGCTGTTTTCCAAATATCTCTTATTTTCCTGTAGGCTGTATCTATTTTTCCCCTATATAAACATTCTTCTACGTCCTTGCATTTGCCTTCTAGGCACTCCTGCTTACCCATTTTGCACTTCCTGGCTATCTCATTTTTTTAGTCGTCGTTACCCCCATTTTGCCCTTTTCATTTACGCATTTTTATGTTTTCTCCATTCATCAATTAAATTTATTATTTCCTGTGATAGCCAAGGATTTTTTGTAGGTCTTGCCTTTCTACCTATTTTGTCCTCTGCTGTCTCTACTATTTCATCTCTCAATGCCACCCATTCCTCTTCTACTGTTATATTTCCCCCCATTTCTGTCAATTGTTGCCTAAAGCTGCCTCTGAAATGCTCAAGAACTTCAGGTTCCTTCAAGTCCTATCTCCTTGCTTGCCTACCTTTCTGCAGTTTTTTCAGTTTCAGCTTACAATTCATGACCAATAAGTTATGGTCAGAGTTTATATCTGCCTCTGGGTATGTCTTATAGTTTAAAACCTGGTTCCGAAATCTATGTCTTACCATTATAAAATCTATCTGGTATCTCCCGGTGTCTCGTCTCTTCCACGTACCGTATTTATGCGAATATAGGCCGCGTGCGAATATAGGCCGCACCTAAACTTTTGACAAGAGATTATAGAAAAAAAAAAATCTCGAGTATTGGCCGCAGGTTTTTTAATTTTTATTTTATTTATTTTTATTCTTTTGTATAATCGAACATTTTTCGCAATCAGAAATACAATGTTAACGAAATAATGTTCTCTTTTCAATAAACTCAAAACAGATATGCAAAACTGTAAATCAAGGAATAGGTAAAATTTTACGATGCTTCTCGCTGGGCTCCAGTGCTTATGTTGGCAAAAAATAAACAATGAAGTGTAGAATCGCGCTAATATTTTTCGTAAATGTTATTGCTGCTCGTTTCGCTCGCAGTAAAATAAATACTGTACCTGCTCTATGGTTGACAGGTTCTTGTATGTACCCTTGTCCGTTCAGAAAAAAATAATTTTCGTTTTAATTGAAGTTGTCATGAAAAAAACATTTATTGGTCATATGAGTGCGAAGACCTTGCTGTCATTACCATTGGTGCCAACGTAACCACTGCAGCCCCGAGAGAAGCGTCGTACAATTTAACCAAACGAATAAGAAAGCGAGACGAAAGGCCGATCCGGGCGCCCCAAGTGAGGGGACGCTGAACCAAGGCGTGTTACCCGTCATTTCAAGTGTTGTATAAAGCGTAGGCGTGTGGTGCGAAAATATAGTATTTTTCGGTGTGTGTGTGTGTGTGTGTGTGTGTGTGTGTGTGTGTGTGTGTGTGTGTGTGTGTGATGATGCTTTGGCTTGCAACTTAATAGCTGGAAACGAACGTACGGGTTACACTGCCGAATGTAAGCATCTGGTTGCATGGTCACAGTAACGGACATGGAAAACGGGAAGTTCGACGTAAATTTGACGCTGACGAAAAAACGTTCGATGCTGGTGTGTAAGTGAGGATAAACTATTAAAATGTTCGATGAATCGTCGTGCATTTCAAGGGCTAAAATGTAAATATACCAATGTGTGCTTGACTTCATAATTCTAAACAGGAACTGTGGTTTTGCCGTTACAACAGAAATGATTCAGCTGCAAGGCTGCAAATTAGCCCCGAGTTCAATGTACATCGTTTCATGGAAATAACCCCCAATGAATGTGAAACCAGTGAATCTGGTCGTAGTAAAGTACGTTATTTTAAAACGTAGCATTGGAACTCAACATCAGCGTTAGCTACACAAATCAGTTGTTCCGCTATCATAACCTCCCACCACCGCTCACGGTAGGCGTTAAAATGTCACGGTAAAATCTCTCGCAACACACACTAAACTTATCGCGAAAACTAGCTTCACTGACTACATCAAACTAAAATCATTTGAGTGCTTAGGAAGTGTGTATTACGTATTATTTTTAGTTTTAAGGCCGCGCGAACGTGTTAAAAAAACAGTCGTCAGCTTTTGTTGGCTGCGGTACAGAATGACACCATTCGATTTATATCGAAATATCGACTTCCACGAATTCCCGCGCCATTTCCGTGAACATGTACAAAAACGTATATGTAGTTCTGCAAAACTGTTACTGTAGCATTTTTGAAAATTATCTAGTTTATTACGTTTCTCAAACCAACATAAAAGTGAGCGTGCAATTTTTGAAACTAACGACTTTCGGAAAAGGAGCGTTTGGGGGGGGGGGGGGGGGGTGGCGAGACTAAATCTCGATTATAGGCCACACCACGATTTTGTACGCCGAAATTTGGGAAAAAAAGTGCGGCCTATATTCGAGCAAATACGGTATACAACCTTCTTTATTATTCTTAAGCCAGGTGTTTGTTATAACTAAATTATGTTCCGTGCAACATTCTACCAGAGAGCTTCATCTTTCATTTCTTTTCCCCAGCCTATATTTACCTACTATCTTCACTCTCCTTCCTTGTCCTACTACTGAATTCCAGTCTCCCATAACAATTAAGTTTTTCTCTCCCTTACCTGTCTGAATAATTTCCTTTAGTTTATGAAATATTCCATTGCTGCTTGGAGGAACAAAGACATATTAAAAACTTAAATACATAGTATTTTTGTTCAACAATATTATTTATTTGTATATGTTACCTTAATGTTACGTGTGGACTATCTGTTTAGTATGAAGTTATCTGACGATGGCCTAAGAAGCCGAAAGCTGCTAATAACAATCAAATAAATAATATTTTGGAACAAAAACACTATGTAAGTTTTTAAATTTCCTTTAGCTCCTCACACATTTCTTCAATCTCGTCATCGGCAGAGCTATTTGGCATATAGACCTGTACTACTGTGGTTGGTGTTGGCTCCGTATCCAGACTACGATCATGTGATCACTGCGCTGCTCATAGTAGTTTACCCAGATTCCTATTTTCTTATTCATTATCAGACTTATTCCTGTACTACCTCCAACTGATTTTGTATTTATAATCCTTTATTCACCTGACCAAATCCTGTTCCTCTTTCCACCGAACTTCACTAATCCCCACTCTGTCTAAATCAACCGATCCATTTCCCTTTTTAAATTTCCTAACCTCCCTACCCGATTAAGGAATGTAACATTCCACACACCGATCCATAGAATGCCAGTGTTGTCTTTCCTCATGACCACATCCTCCTGAGTAGTCTCCGCGCGGATATCCAAAAACCCTTGTGTCTGTCCCTTTGAACAGTGTTACCTACAAAGTTATTAGACAAATTTTCTTGCCACTTTCACAAATGACTGCGGCAGAGTGAAAGTTTCATTTTGGAATCTGAGCACAGCTTGGACCAATATCAAAATCTGAAAAGGTCTCTCAATTTAAAATTTTAAGAATTGCTTGGTTTGTTTACCATAGTGACATGATTATTACAGCACAGAACACCAAAGAACTAATGGTTGGCACTGCTGCAATTCTTCTTCTGTCTCAACGAGATATTTCCAAATTTTACATAGAAGCAACAGAATTAAGCAATGGAATCATATCCTTATGAATAGAAACTAAAACTGAAATAACTTTGTTACGATATATGCACGTACTGATTTCACTTTGTGTATTTAATAGTTATTGAGAATGCTTCGGTTCTTCCAATAGATTTATTTTGTTGTAAGTCAGACTTGGTGGAGATATTCAACCATGATTATCAATGTAATTAAGAATCAATTTAAAAAAGCTGATAGGTCACTGGGAAGAAAAAGGTCCAGATGGTGATAGGTTCTGTATTGTTCTTTTGCTAATGGGTTTCAGGCAAGAACCATCTGCAGAGCACCCAATAAAATGATACTACATATTGAACACAAATTTCAGTATGAACAGTTTAACAAAAATGTAAAAACAAAAATTATAAGGCTTAAAAAATCATACACACTTTGAAAAAAGCTTACATTTGGAAAACATGAAATGAGCTTTTATTAAAGGACAACTGTAATGCTTTCGTGACAGTTTCTTTCTTTTTTTTTTTTTTTTTTTTTTGGTGGTTTTAGGGCGCACAACTTCTATGGTCATTAGCGCCCAGCCAAGAACATAGATTCGCTATGATCCCAAAGAAAAAAGGTGACTGTCAGAACATCAACAAGAGGCTAAAAACGAAAGATAAAAGACAATTAAAAGGGTTAAATATCCTTGGATAAGTTGGGCAAGTTGATAAAACGCAAAACTTGAGCAGCTGCTCGTGTGTCATCAGCTAAAATTTCCTCCAGAGTAGACGGCAAGTGAAGGGCTACACGGAGATGATTAAAATTAACACAAGTCAGTAAAACATGTCACACTGTCAGCAGTTCACCGCAGGAGCACAGCGGTGCAGGGTCGGCAGAGAGCAAGTGACGGTGGCTGAAAAGGCAGTGACCGATCCGCAACCGGGCCAGGATGACCTCCTCTCGCCGAGAGGGGCGTGAGGAGGTCCTCCAAGCGGTCGGGATCGGTTTTACAGTTCTCAATTTATTGGTGTACATTGAAAACCACGCACTGTGCCATTGCGACACGATACTCCGGCGAAGAGCCCGTTGAACATCATCCGATGGGACGCAAAAGGTAGCCATGCGAGGCAAAATAGCTGCGGCCTTGGCTGCTATGTCGGCGGTGTCATTCCAGGGCACTCCCACGTGGCCAGGGACCCACAGAAAAGAAACGTGACAGCTGTCATCAGCTAGCAACTGGAGGGAGCGTTGGATCCGATACACGAGAGGATGGTTCGAGAAAGGGTCCTTAAGACTGCAGGGCACTAAGGGAGTCCGAACATATGGCATAGAAAGGTTCGCGGTGGCGGCAGGTGTACAAAACGGCCTGGTGGAGGGCAAAACGCTCAGCCGTGAAACTCTAACACCGGTCAGGGAGCTTGTATTGAAAGCGGTTGTCCCCGACGACGAAGGCAGATCCGACACCGGCAGTGCTCTTGGAACCATCAGTGTAAATAAATATGGCATTATCGAATCGCGAACGGAGTTCGACA
This sequence comes from Locusta migratoria, assembly GCA_026315105.1. Classification (NCBI taxonomy): domain Eukaryota; kingdom Metazoa; phylum Arthropoda; class Insecta; order Orthoptera; family Acrididae; genus Locusta; species Locusta migratoria. The sequence goes on along the minus strand of CM048744.1, from coordinate 269,711,900 downwards.
AGCCTCGAGCGGTATACCAAATCCGGAGTGCTCTCCTTGGGGAGCGAACTAAGTTCAAGGTGAGTGTGAACCTGCGCCTGATGCCACGGTGGCAATGGGCTTTTGCCCAACCGAAAGGTGGAAGGAAGGGTAAAATCGAGCCGCTGTAGTAGGCGGCAAAACCGAACTCCAGGTGGAAGCATGGCAATCGCAGGCAACTGATATTGGCGATCGAGTGAGTCGTCAAAAAATAATCGGTAAGATGGATAGTTGGGCATCGACCGCAGGCGGCATGCGTACCAACACAAGAGTATGTCACGTCGAGTGGTCAAGGGTAACACAGCAGCCTCTGCATACAGACTTTCAACAGGGCTGGTATAAAATGCACCGGTCACCAGACGTAATCCCTGATGGTGGATAGAGTTGAGACGGCGGAGAGTTGACGGCCGTGCAGTAGAGTATACAAGGCTTCCATAGTCGAGCTTCAACTGAACAATGGCCTGGTAAAGGTGAAGCAGGACGGTACGATCCGCTCCCCATGACGTGCCACTGAGGACACGAAGAATGTTAAGGGATCGGGCACAATGGGCAGCCAGGTAGGACACGTGTGTGGACCAGCAAAGTTTACGATCCAACATGAGTCCCAAGAATTTCGTAGTCTTCACGAAAGGGAGAGCAATAGGGCCGAGCTGTAGAGAAGGTGGAAGAAATTACTTGTATCTCCAGAAGTTTACACACACAGTGGAGAATCGGAAGCCATTTGCGATGCTCCAGGAATATAGACGGTCAAGACAGCGTTGAAGAGAATGCTCCAAGAGACACGTCTGCTGGGCGCTACAATAAATTGCGAAATCGTCAACAAAAAGAGATCCGGAGACGTCGGCTGAAAGGCAATCTACGACCGGATTGATTGCAATGGCAAAGAGAGCCACACTCAAGACGGAGCCCTGTGGTACCCCATTCTCCTGGCAAAAGGTATCTGACAAAACAGAGCCCACCCGTTCCCGGAACTTGCGATCTGCCAAAAACACTTGAATGAAAAGAGGAAGGCGGCCCCAAAGGCCCCATGTGTGCAATGTGCGGAGAATGCCTGCTCTCCAACAGGTATCGTATGCCTTCTCCAAGTCAAAGAACACTGCTACTGTTTGACGCTTCTTTAGAAAGTTGTTCATAATGAAGGTCGACAACGTAACGAGGTGATCAGCAGCAGAGCGGTGTCGACGAAAACCAAATTGGATATGAGTCAGGAGGCGGCGAGATTCGAGGAGCCAGACCAACCAAGCATTAACCATGCGTTCCATCACCTTACAGACGCAGCTCGTCAGAGAAATGGGGCGATAACTGGAAGGAAGGTGTTTGTCCTTCCCTGGTTTGGGGATGGGGGCAACAATGGCTTCACGCCAACTTGTGGGAACATGACCTTCAGTCCATATGCGATTGTAGGTACTAAGAAGAAAGCACTTGCCCGCAGAAGAGAGGTTCTTCAGCATCTCAATATGAATGGAATTGGGCCCGGGAGCAGAAGATCGGGACAGGGCGAGAGCACAGTCTAGCTCCTGCATGGTGAAGGCGACGTTGTAATTTTCACGATTGAAAGAGCGGAAAGAAGGCGGCCGTGCCTCCTCTACCTGTTTGTGAGGGAGAAAGGCAGGGTGGTAATGGGCAGAGCTCGAAACCTCCGCAAAGAAACGGCCCAATGCGTTGGAAACAGCAGCGGGGCCCACGAGGACTGCGTTCTCCACGGTCAGGCCAGGAATTGGGGAGTGGACCTTGATGCCGGATAAACGGCGTAGGCCACCCCAAACAACCGTGGAGGGAGTAAAACGGTTAAAAGAACTAGTAAAAGCAGTCCAGCAAGCTTTCTTGCTGTCGTTTATGATACGACGACATTGCGCTCTCATACGTTTATAATTGATGCAATTCCTCAAAGTTGGGTGGCGGCGGAAGGTGCGTAAAGCACGGCGCCGGGCTCTAAGCGCGTCGCGGCAGGCTGCAGTCCACCAAGGGACCTGGACACGACGTGGAGAAGAGGATGTAGGAGGTATGGAACATTCAGCAGCGGTGAGAATAACCTCTGTGAGGTAGTCGACCTGACTGTCACAGTTGGGAAAATTCTGATCGTGAAAAACAGCAATGGAAGTATAAAGCCCCCAGTCGGCTTTAGAAATGTTCCAACTGGTGGGACGAGGAGATGGGGAATGATGCAGGAAGTGGATGATACAAGGGAAATGGTCACTTGAGTACGTGTCAGAAAGTGCATACCACTCAAACCGACCGGCAAGCTGAGGAGTGCATATTGCGAGGTCTATATGGGAATAGGTGTGTGTTGTGTCTGAAAGGAAGGTCGGTGCACCGGTGTTGAGGCAGACAAGATCGAGGTGTTGGAGAAAGTCCACCAAAAGGGAGCCTCTCGGACAAGGTGCCGGAGAGCTCCAAAGGGGGTGGTGGGCATTAAAGACGCCTACCAACACGAAAGGTGAAGGGAGCTGGTCAACAAGGTGTAGCACATCTGCCCTAGTAAGGGCAGATGACGATGGCGAATAGATATTGCAGAGGGAAAAGGAAATGTGGATAAAGTGATGCGGACGGCAACTGCCTGTAGGTGAGTATGCAATGAAAGGGGATGGAAATAGACATCGTCTCTAAGGAGCATCAGAACCCCTCCATGGGCTGGGACACCTTCCACGGGTGGCAGGTCGAACCGCACAGAGGTGTAGTGTGGAAAGTCTGCACGATCACCTGGACGCAACTTAGTTTCTTGTAGACAGACTATAGTCGGGCCGCTGAAACATGTCACTTCAAGGTCACTCCACGAGTGTTTTCAAGTTGCCAGTATGAGTGAAAAACAAATGACGAACGCGAGACGCTGCGTCTTCTGAACCAATCACAGCACAGCTACGAATGCCGGTTCCGTCGTCGTCACTACCACGTTGCCGCGTTCTATGAAAGCTTTGTGTGCTCATGGGCTATCGTCTGCATTTGTATCGTGTGTGATTGTACTGCTTTGTAAACATTTTTTTATTTATTAAAAAAATGTCACCGAAACGGCGTCTTCAATCTAACGACAATCCATTGCGTCGCGGAGTGCAGTTAAATAGCCAGGCAATGGAATTAATTAGAAGAACGCGGGAGTTCTACGAACAAGAGAGAGAGTTTGTTTCTGTTCACGGGGAACCATCAATTCCGGCTGATAAAGTCTTAGAGCGTACCTCGAAAACTCTAGGACTGAGTCAAAGAACGATTATTAGGAAAGGTGTGCTGCTTCAAGAACTTCAAGAGAGTGACACAAACCGTGTGGAAGATAATCCGAGTGAAGAAAACAGTGTGTTTTTAGCTACCCCAGGCAAGGAAAAGAAGCAGCCTCGCCCTGTTACCGATCTCTATTTGTTTCAAACGGACGCAATCCGTCGTCATATTTATGACTATTATAGCCGGAAAGAATATCCGACTGTAGCGAAGTTGCTAATTTCGTTAAAAGCATGCGATCTTTTCTCGGGTGGAAAAACGTCTCTGAAAACGGTGTTAAGAAGTATGGGCTTCCGCTTCAAAAAGTTAAATGGACGAAGACTATTACTCGAAAAGCCGCATGATGTTGCAGCTAGAAGTATATTCTTGCATAAAATTAAAGGCAGTGATATACATTCCATTGTATGGTTAGATGAAACCTGGGTCAACGCCGGAGAAGCTGTTGATAAATGCTGGACAGACAATACTCCAAATAGCAGTGGTCATCAGCCAACAGGAAGAGGTGCCAGATTAATTGTGGCACATGCAGGATCCTCAAGTGGATTTGTGAATGACGGACTTTTAGTCTTCCGATCCAGAAAAACTGGTGATTACCACGAAGATATGGACCACCAACGTTTCCTGCAGTGGTTTAAGAATTTGTTGTCGCAGTTTAGTGTCCCAACAGTGTTTGTAATGGACAATGCACCTTACCATTCGGTCATACTAGACAGAACTCCAACAACTAGTGACCGGAAAGAAACTATGGTACAGTGGTTGCTAGCAAGAGACATCGCTGCAGATATGAGTATGACAAAGCTGCTGTTGTATTCACTCGTGAAGCAAAATAAACCTGTGACGCATACGTATGTAGTAGACGAAGTGGCAAGGGAACAGGGTCATACGGTAATTAGGCTACCACCGTATCACTGCCATTTCAACCCCATTGAATTGGTTTGGGGTGACGTAAAGACGTATATTAGGAAGAAAAACAAGTCTTTCACTATAACGGAAGTGGAAAAACTTTTACTTGAAGGACTTGCTACTGTTGACGCCAACTCGTGGAGAAAGAAAGTAGAGCATGTTTCGAAACTTATTAAAGAAGCACAGACTATAGATGGAATAATAAATGAACATGAACAATTGATGATTTCCCTTGATGATGATGATGATGATGATGACGACGACGACGGGTTTGGTGCTGATTCGGATGCCAGTGATGATGGAGAACTTGACGGAATTACGCCATTGACTTCATAAACCGGTGAGTGTAAATTTATGCAAAATTAATTCTTTCACTCTGCATCGCAGAATGCAACTGTTTCTTAATTTCGTATTACGATTGTTGGTTGCGTGTTCTTTGTTATGAATATCTTTACATTATTGTACGACATTTCATTTGCATCTATTACGTTAACAATTCGGAATAACATCTCATAGACACTGTCCTTAAGTTAGACTATTTTATTTATTTCACGGTTTCGCATATTAACAAATCGTATTTCTCTGTTGGTGATTTGAATGTTGAAATAACACATTCTGCGTTATACTTTCGTATAAATTATTATGCGACCGTTCTTATTCACTGTCTTAGGCGACAATTCCAGTACATATTTCAGACGTACTGAGCTATCAGCTGACGCTAGTTGTCTGCTGCGTAGTTATTGCAACCTCGCAGTCGCAGTATAGCCAACTTCGCGCGAACTACGTACAAACTGTCAAGTGGCATGTTTCAGCGGCCCGACTATAGAAGCGGGCAGTGCAACTGAAGGAGTAGTTTTAACTCCTCCCGATTTGAACAAATGCCGCCATGATAAAAATGAGAGAAGAAATAAGGATAAAAACCAACTAGCAAGCGGGGTCACCTCGACGGCCGCTGAGGACCGGATTTCGAGGGAGCACTGCTATCGCTGTCTAGGGGCAAAGGGTCGTGGTCCATAGGTTCAACCGACGCGCCTGCCACCTCCCTGAGTTGATCAGGAGGGGCAGTTTCCACCGCCGGTAAAGGGCCGGGTGCCCGGCAGACGGAGCGACCCGGTGAAACAGAAGACGGCCGAGGCCGGCAACTGTTGGACGGCGTGACAGATGGGTCACGCCTCGGCAGGGAAGGAGAGGATCTCTTTTTCTTGTCAGCTCTTCTGGAAGAGTGACGGCGGGAAGAGGCAGTTGACGGTTGGAAAGCCTGAGAACGCAGAAAATCCTCACGGACAGGTTCCTTTTTCAAGGTCCGGGCATCTTGTTTAGGTGCCCGCGGTTTACTAGAGGTTGACGAAGACTGTACCTTAAAAGCAGCAGGAGGAAGCGGGGACGTGGAACGGGCAATCTTCTGGCTGGCGGATCGCACAACTGTGTCAGCGAAAGTGAAATCACAAGTCTGGGTACTGGAATCCTTAGCAGGTAGAGTTGAGGTGAGGACCTTACTGTATATACCCGCTGGGAGGACAGTGGGCTTTCGACTCGCCAACAACTTTCGAGCGGCAGATGTTGATACCTTCGCCGTAACCCGAATTTGCTGGATTACCTTCTCATCCTTGTATACAGGGCAGTCGCGAGAGGAAGCCGCATGGTCACCGTTGCAGTTTAGGCAGTGAGGGGACGGAGGTGGGCAATCCCCCTCATGGGCGTCCCTACCACAAGTGACACACTTTGCTGCATTTGGGCAATGTTCACGGGTATGGTTGTACCTGTGGCACTGAAAACAGCGCGTTGGGTTAGGTATATAAGGGCGGACGGAGATGTCTTCGTACCCTGCTTTGACCTTCGACGGGAGGTCAACTCTGTCGAACGTCAAAAACACAGTACGAGTCGGTGTCAGCTGGTTATCGATCTTTTTCATTACCCTATGGATGGCTGTCACACCCTGGTCGGACATATAGGATTGGATGTCTTCATCAGACAACCCGTCAAGGGATCTCATGAAGACTACCCCCCGTGACGAGTTGAGTGTGCGATGTGCTTCCACCTTGACAGAAAACGTGTGTAACAGTGTAGTCCGGATTAGTTTCTGAGCTTGGAAGGCACTGTCCACTTCCAGCAACAATGTGCCATTGCGCTGACGTGAACAGGTTTTAACAGGGCCAGCAATTGCATCTACACCTTTCTGTATAACGAAAGGAGTGACAGAATTGAAATCTTTTCCGTCGGTGCGAGAGACAAGAAGAAATTTCGGTAAATTAGGCATTTTTTCTTGTGCTGAGGCGAATCTATCTTACGTTTCTGGGTCAACGTCACTGAAGAAGAGAAGGAAGTCATCGCGGAAGTGTCCCCCGTGATTACCGGCGTCTCCGATGGCGCGCTCCTTCCTAGTGGGGGCCCTCTCCCAGGGCTTACCCGCCTTAGGTGATTGTTCACACCTCAGGTCACACCTCCCGAGAACTGACGAAGGGACCAATTGGCATGTTCGGAAGGTACCAGCTCGGGTAATCACCCCTCCCTGGGCCTGGCCTTTACCAGGGGGTACGTACGTGTCCTACTTGTCTTCCCGGGGCGGGGAATTACGCGTTACCCCGTCACCTGCTAAGCATGATAATGAGTGGGTCGGCCATCAGACACGCACAGGGAGGAAAGAAGAAGAATAGAGGAAGTGAAGAGAAAGAAGGAAAGAAGTGTCTCAAACGCCGAGGCGGAGACTAATGAGGAGGAGAAGAAGGCTAGGAGAGTACAAGGAGAGAAAGACAGAAACAAAGGGTAAGAAAGGAAGGAACGAAGGAAGAAAAACGACAACAAGAACCACCATAGCTCACGAAATATGCCCGTCTCCGGGCGAAGGCATAAACCGGGAGGGAAAGTGAAGCAGCCTGGGGCAGAAGAAAGGCTGCTCCGGCTCGGGGCCCGTGCGCACCACACATGTACCCACAAAAGAACTGTGGGCCCCCTGGGGGGTTTCGTGACAGTGTAAGGTTTTGTCAATGTATACATGTCAAGAGCTGTAACAATAATGATGTAAAATTTGCAACTCCGCTAGGGTGGTGGCGAAATGTATTACAGGGCAGCACCTCCAGAATGACAGCAATATACAAATGTAGGTAATGGAGGGTAAGTAATAACTAACCGTAAATAGGCTCACTGAGCTTATGACAAGCACAAAAATATTTTCAGCCATGTCCTTCGTCAGAAAAACACATTCATTCATGCTATCTCACACACACACACACACACACACACACACACACACACTACCATGTCCGTCCATCCAGTGCCACAAGCATCTAGACAACATCTAGACAGTCTAGAGGCTTCTGGCACTGGAGTGGCTGGACATGGTGGTTGTGAGAGAGAGAGAGAGAGAGAGAGAGAGAGAGTGAGTGAGTGAGTGAGTGAGTGAGTGAGTGTGTGTGTGTGTGTGTGTGTGTGTGTGTGGGTGTGTGTGTGTAGTTGTCTGAGTGATTGCATGAATGAATGTGTTTTTCTGCCGAAGGCGATGGCTGAAAATTTTAAGTTGTGTTTATGTGATTATCTATTTTTGTGCCTGTCATCAACTCAGCAAGCCTCTTTACGGTGAATTGTTACCTATCCTTCATTATTGATATTTCCAATTGGATTTTCCATTGTTAAAATACACAAATGTGTAAAATGAAACTTTTTTTTCTTTATTCAAAATGAAAGAATTATTTTGGAAGTAAAGAATGGTGGAAATACAATATAATAAATCCTTTTAATTAATTTTTTTCATAATGATATTACAAACAATGGATGTTAAGTGGTGCTGCGTAAATTGTGCAAGTGCTAGAGGGCAGCCTACTCTCAGCGTTTGAGTTGTTGCCCTCAAATGCATGGTGCCACCACTCTATTGTCGCTGAAAGTTATGCCTCAGTATTGTAACAGCTCTCCATGTATGTACATTGACAAAACCATATACAAATGCATTTCAGTTGGCCATTAATAATTAGCCAATTCATGTTTTCCAAGTTTAAGTTTTTTGCATGGTAGTATGACTTTTGCAACCTTGTAATTTTTGTTTTTAGTTTTGTTAAACGGTTTGTTCTGCAATTTGTGTCAATATGTTGCATAATTTTTATTGTGTGCTCTGAATATTCGCTTTGCCTGAAACACTTCACTGAAATGAAATTACCATCTGGATATTTTCTTGCCAGTGGCCTACCAGCTTTATTGAATTCATTCTAATTATACGGGTTTAATTTGTATTTGACTTAGTGGCTAGGAAAACTATCTTACTGACAACACAATCCTATAAGAATTTTACTTTTGCCAACTGAGCTATGAAACCCTAAAAATCAACAGAATGCCAAGTACCATAAATTACTTCTCTTGTGAAGTATTTGCATAGAAATAGCCATCAATAAAATACCATTGTTTTATTGTAATACATTGTTGATCTCTGATTAGGAGCTTTGGTACTCACCTGAGTAAAAACTTCCTTGTTTAGATCTCCACATCTTGTAGTTCCATCCAGACTGGTACTAATTAATTTTTCAGAACTGAACACAGAGAAACTCATGTGACCCACATTGCGAGAATGTGGCTGGAATGAGATACTATCTTTCTTTGAGTTAACATCCCAGAATCCTAGAATAAGAGATGAGAAAGGAGATTAAGAATGACGTAATATTAGCTGTGACAATTGCACCCGATTCACATAACACAACACTGAATTAAAAAGGCAGGCAAGTACAGTAGTTAACACTCAAAATTAAATCCGATCAAAGAAATAAAAATATGGTAACAATAATTCTAGATTATCTTAGTGATGAAAAATTATGTTAACTCTAGCAGTATGTAACAGCACTATGGGCTTACAAATATGAATACTTCCACATCAGACACACAGTTGAGCATCATACATACAGACAATTGTATGGTACAGGTCTCATTTGTTTGCATTAATTTCATTTAAAAAATAGTAAATATCAGGATTTTTTTTAAATGTATTGCAGCAAAAGATGAGTGAGTGGCACTAGACACTCTCTCTCTCTCTCTCTCTCTCTCTCTCTCTCTCTCTCTCTCTCTCTCTCTCTCACACACACACACACACACACACACTCATTCTTGTCTAAAATGACTTTTCACAACACCAGGCAGTTTGAAACATTCTATTCCCATCCTAAACCTGCAGCTTTCCCCCTCCACCCCACCCTTGTTCAAGCACTATTATGACTATTATGATGCAAGTTGGGCAGTAGCAACCAGAGTGATTGTCATGTGTGCACGAGTTATACACGAGTGATTTTGTGAATGCCTTCTCCAGGTCAAAAAGCAGAGCCTATTTTTGTTGCTTCCATAAAACTATTACAAGCTGATAGGGTGACAAGACAATAGACAGCAGAGTGGCACTTGCAAAAGCCGCATTGTGCATTTCTGAGGATGTTCCGAGATTAGAGGACCACACCAACCGACTATTAATCATACAGTCCATCACCTTGCAGACACTACTGGTAAGGGAGATTGGATGGTAGCTAGAAGGAAGATGTTAGTCCTTTTCACGCTTAGGTATAGTAGTAACTATGGCTTCACGTCAGTATCTAGGAAACATATCATCTGTCTATATGCCGTTATATATTCAGAGGAGGAGTACGGCTGCTGTATTATCTGTAGGTGAATACTGTCTGGTCATGGGGAAAAGAACCATAACAAGGAGAGTGCATGTTTAAGATCTATCATAGTAAATTCAGTGTTCTAGCATTCACTGTTTTAGGAGGAGAAAGAGACTTTTCTTCTGCTGCCTGTTTTCTATGGAGGGAAACTGGATGGTAGAGTTTGGAGCTTGAAATCTCAGTAAATTAGCAGCAGAGGTGGTAATGGAATCCACAATATAATTTGCAATAGTGACACTGGGGATTGAGGAATGAGCCAAGAAGCCAAAGAGTCAACAGAGGTGATGCTAAATAAGAGGGGTGAAACTGTTAAAAGATCTATTAAATTAAAGTCTACAAACTCTTTTACTGTCTCTAATAATGTAGTGACATTTCCCACGCAACCTTTTGTACTGATCACAGTTCTCCATTGTGGAATGTCATTTAAAGCTGTGGAGAGCGCGTCTCCGGTCTTTAATTACCTCGTGGCATGCCTCAGTCCACTAGGTAATGGGGGCATGTGGTGGTGAAGAAGAGGTATGAGGGATGGAATATTAGGTGGCAGAGAGAATAGTAATATTACCCACTCTGTTAGCCGTGTGGTCTAACGCTAGCCGTGTGGTCTAACGCATCGCTTTCCGAGACGGGGAGGCATACTGGCCACAGTTTGAATCTGCCTGGCGGATTAATGAAGGGGATTGGAGTGCCGGCCAACCTGGATGTGGTTTTTAAAAGGCAGTTTTCCACATCCCCTAGGTGAATACCACACTGGTCCCCAAGTCCTCTCTTCCCTGGGTGAGAAGGAGGGGACGGGGGATAAGGGCACAGGTGAGGAGGTAAGTACATTGAAGGCAAGGAGCAATAATCACCAGGGAAGAGGAAGCAGAATAATGGGAGGTATTAGGAAGGAAGGAAGGAAGGAAGGAAGGAAGGAAGGAAGGAAGAAGGGAGGGATGAGGGCGAGGAGGGGGGGGGGAGGAGGAGGAAGTGACACAAAGTAAATGCTGATTGTAATGACACAGAGTGGAGACTATCCAATTTCCTACCAGCTTCAGAATACACAGACGATTGAGAGTCTTAAATTCCTAGATTTTGTTTTTTTTTTTTTTTTTTTCCTTTTTATACAATGGGCTATCCAGCAAATGAGGAGCATGTGGGCCATGGAAATTCACACAACTAAGTGGTGGGGTCAAGGGCTTCCTGTATGGAGAGCAGGCCACAATTACCACAAACAGAGTTGATGTTGCACCTGGAAGTCATGTGGCCAAAACTGAAGCAATGGAAGCAGCACATAGGTGATGGAATGTAGGGCTTCATGTCACTTATGTATATCATGACCTTGACATTTTCAGACAGATTATTCTCTTTGAAAACTTTGATGAAAGCACTGGTGTCTACACAATTACCCTTGGGGCCTCTGCAGAGTGATGAACAAAATGAACAACTCATCAGTCCAGGTTTGCCCCACCCCTCTGTTCCTCATTTGATCGAAGCAGTAGGTCCCAATGGAAGATAACCCCCCCGGGGTCATATTTGGGGAGTGGCGAGGTGTAATGCTCACTGGTATGTGTCTCAAAATGCGGCCGCCTGACTGGCAAAAGATATTCAGATGAGTTCATAACCGGATCACCATCTTACTTAGTGACTCAACTTCACCAAATTTATCTTCTGTGTGTTCTAAAAAGAAGAGAGGCTTGGTAGTGGTAAATGTCTACCAGTCCTCCCTGGAACAGACTAAGTATCTGGGAAACGGTTTTGCACCTATTCAACGGTCCTGATCCTCTTCCCAGGATGTAGCCACAGAGGGAAAGGCTGAGCAGGAAAATACAGCAAATGAAGAATTATTTTTTTCCAAGTAGTGTTTGGCTGCAGCAGAGCAGCCGGAAACCATCACATGCTTCACATGTGAAGTTTCTATCCTGGTACCATCCACTCCGGTCGGGGCCTCGTCCCATGGGAGTCAACCAGCCACACCAAGGACTGCCTGGCTGGACACTCATTGCCAAGAGTTCTGATACCCCAAAAAGACACTCTTAAGGATGTGTGGGGCATGAGAGGGGGGGGGGAGCTACACATGAAAAAGAAAGGAAGTCATAGGGATCTGATTGTAGCGGCTAGGTTGTGCGTTCTTCCCCAATTGGCCAACACTAAAACTGAAATTTTGAAATGGAGGTCGAATCCCGAGGGGGACAAAATTGGGTTGAAAAAACGAGACAAAACACCTAGGAGAATAAAATCATGAAGACCATCACAACAATGGCAACAGCCAGGCCATCATAAACAACACCTGGGGGGGGGGGCACATGAGCGGGGGGGAGGGAGTTACATTGTATAGTAGGGGAACTGAGAAACATAATGTAGCCTGGGAGAATAGAAAGAAAGACTGAAATGGCTCAGGGACCCATGCATGCCACAGCAAGAGCTATATGCCCCTATGCAGGGGGGGGGGGGGGGGCAGTTCTTTTGTTGGTTTTTAGTAGAATAGTATATGTACAAAATTGCACATTTAATTCAACTTGTATTACCTAGTGTCGAAATTCGACCAGTTGTGTTTGCAAACTCATGGGGGAAAAAATTAATGTAATTGGAATTTACTGAACACTGCAAATTTATAGTTTTTATGTGAATGCTATGAGAACAGGTGAAAGAAAGGGCAAAGAGGAATCATGAGAGAACGAAAGACACAAATGAGGGAATGAAATGCTTTGTTTCACAATTTAGCATTACAAAACTTCGGTAAAAACAACATTTATCATAAATATCTTTTCATTATTCACTAAATATCCTTGTTCTTTATGTTCAAAAATATAAAATTTCAAACCATAAAGGATCGAACTCTACTTGCTGCAACATATAGTTGACCATGTGTGAAAACTAGTTTTCTTAATAGAATCCAAACTTTTTCAAACATTTGTCCTTGAGACTTGTTAAAATAATATGTTCATAATCTGAATTGTTCAATTATATTTAAAAGCTATATTTAAAAGTTAAGAAATGAACAATACAAAAATTTAAAAAGGGGGGGGGGGGGGGGAAGGGGGCAGTTGGAATCAAACCTGCGACTTTAAGATTGGAATTCAAAGCACTAACTGACTGAGCTAATGTTACCTCTACCAATATGCCACCAACAACGTGTTATAGTATAGTGGCAAAACTTATGGAGAATTTGGAGTATCATCCTAAAATTTATTTTTCTTTTTATCACTCTTAATAGCTACATGCAAACATAATTTTTATATTCGCAACATCTATGACAAAACACCTTTCGAATTATGTATCTTTCATTGGCCTTCTCATATGATTAACATTAAAAATCTGTACCCTCAGTTTTGTCTATTTATATAACGATAAGCTTAATGCCCGTTGCTTCGCATGTGTAGGCTGGTTGGTCTGCACTATTCCCCCTCTTAATACAAATTTTCATAGATATAGCTTAAGTACTATCATAATGAAATGTTGTGATACTACTTGTAGCCGCAGCAGAATGGCCGTACGTATTGAGACGCCATATTGCGGTGTGCGCTCCTGTTCGCCGTCAGGGGTTCGATTTGCCCCTCGGGCATGGGTGTTTGTGTTGTCCTTAGCATAAATTAGTCTACGTTAGTTTAATTCTTTTGTATAAGCCTTGGGGACTGATGACACCGTTGTTAAGTCTCTTAAGCTTTACAACCCCCTATGGCATCCCGTAATAGTTGAATTTCGAAAAATACCCAAATGCGTGTGTTTTAAATTCCAACAAAGTATGCAAATATCATTTTTTGTAATTCTGGGTTCAAAATTGGCTTAGTAGTAACGTATTTTCAAAACATGTTTCACCCCCTAAATGATTAATTTTCTTAAAATACCGAAACAAGCATCTTTATTAATTCTGGCCAAGAAAACATACCAATTTATGTGGTTGTAGCTTCAAAATTTGTAAATAGCAACAGATTATCAAAAAACACCCTCTCTACAATATAAACCCCTTTATGGTTGAATTTCCATAAATATCAAAACACGTATTTTTTAAATTCTAACCAACAATACAAATACCAAATTTTGCAGCTCTAGCTTCAAAATTGTCTTGACAATGTTTTTTTTTTTTTTTTTTTTCAAAAATTTCCAAAAAGACCGAATATATTCTTCTTCTTCTTCTTCTCCTCCTTTCTCTTTCTCTCTCGCTCTCAATCCTGACCAAGATTACATATCCGAAGTTTCATAGTTGTAGCATAAAATTTGAGTTAAAAGCAACATATTTTCGAAAAAAAAAAAAAAAAAAAAAAAAAAAAAAAAAAAAAAAAAAAATTTTGTCCCCTATTTTTACCCTCTTATTGGCTGAATTTCAAACAATGCTGAAACACATGTCTTTAAAAATTCAAACCCTGAATTAAAATCCGTAATTTGGTAGTTTTAGCTTCAAAATTGCCTAAATAGCAACGTATTTTCAAAGAACATTTCATCCCCTATTTCAGTGCCTTACAGATGAAATATCGAAAAATCACTTCTTAAATGACGCCCACAGAGTAAGATCAACACCCTCTACAAATTTCAAGATTCTATCTTCCGTGGTTTGGGCTGGGCAATGACTAGTCAGTCAGTTGGGAGATTGCCTTTTATATATAGAGATTAGGTCTATTTCATCTTGATTAATCAACAGCCTATTCTGAAACCATTTCAGCAGAACTAACAACTCAGTATTGTGTGATATTCAACAGTTCAGAATACATGATGATTTATTAAAATCAGCTTGGCATAGTTTGGAGCTGCTCTTTAGTGTACACTTCCACATAGTTTTACATCAGTGATCAACCAACAGATCAAGGAGAAATCCAGAACTTTTTGCGTTTTTAATGGAGCTCTTCCATTTACAGCCTGTTAAATGCTGAGCGTGATCTAACTAACTTTTCTTGAAATTTTAGTTTGGAAGTTGCCATCTATGCTGTAACACTGTCTTGAGGTTAAATACAAAAAGTGACTACACAGCATTGTTGGAGAAACCTTTGGCCAACTACATGTCCTACAGACGGGTCAACACGACAGACTGTTGAGTTCAAACTCCCAATTGAAGTCTGAAGTTTTGGATGTTGTAAGAAATGTAACCAACAACAATCCTTTGGAGAATGTACCTGAAGAAGAATTCACAGTCGATTCAAATGGATAAAAATGAACTCGCTGACCATGAGCAAACCAATGAGGCCATTACCTGAAGTGTAGTAAGCACTCAAATTATATACAATCATTAAGGAAGGCTGAGCAGAACTCATAGAATCCGAAACATTTGTACTTACAAATCACAAACCGTATACTGTAGGAGTAGCCAAACTATTGTGTATTGATATGTGAAGTAGTGTAAAGAATCTGTGTTCGATGGAAGGTGATTTTGTTTTATTCTTACAATATGCTTATGTTCTGATTTTTTATATATTTTAATGGACTGACATACACTGACCTATTTACATAAACTATCAAAACTTTACTCCCATACAGAATTAGTGCTGGAGGAAAATGCGCTGTCAAAGTGGATTGAGAATGTGAAAGACGTGTGGTATAAGAGTAATATTCAAAAAATACTAAGAAAGCTAAGGCAGTTGCACTCTTGAGTCAAAAAACGGTCAAGCAAATCAAATTTGTCAAAATTAGAAAGATTCGTGCTATGATAAGAAGAGCAATGCGTGAAGTATACAATAACTACGAAAATCATACTTCTGCCAAGAACCCAAAAAAATTCTGGTCCCATGTAAAATTGGTAAGCGGATCAAAAGTCTCTGCCCAGTCATTCAATCATTCTGTGGTGGTGATAGAAGACAACAAAAAGAAGTATTAAATTTAAAATTTGATAAAGCATTCATGCAGGAGGATCATGTAAACCTACCTTCATTTCATGGTCACACTAACACTCAAATGGAGGACATAGTAATAGGCATAGATGGTGTACAGAAGCAGCCGAGAGAGTTGAAAGTAAGCAAGTCACTAGGCCCAGATGAAGTACCAATCCGGTTTTACAAGGAGTACTTGGCAGCATTAGCCCATACTTAGCTTGCATTCATAACAAATCTTTGATCCAGTGCAAAGTTCCAAGCGACTGGAAAAAGGCACAGGTAACTCCCGTTTTTAAGAATGCAAAAGAACTAAAGACCTGTTGTTGTTGTTGTGGTCTTCAGTCCGGAGACTGGTTTGATGCAGCTCTCCACGATAACCTATCCTGTGCAATCCTCTTCATCTCCACATAAGAACGGCAACCTACATCTGTCTGAATCTGCTTAATGTATCCATCTCTTGGTCTTCCTCTGCGGTTTTTACCCCACACACTTCCCTCCAACGCTAAATTCACAATTCCTTCATGTCTAAGAATGTGTCCTACCAATCGATCCCTTCTTTTAGTCAAGGTATGCCAGAAATTTCTTTTCTCCCCAATTCTGTTCATTACCTCCTCATTAGTTACGCGATCCACCCACCTAATCTTCAGCATTCTTCTGTAGCACCATATTTCAAAAGCCTCAATCCTCTTCCTGTCCGCACTGTTTATCGTCCATGTCTCACTCCATACAAATGCCTTCAGAAAGGACTTCCTTAGGCTTAAATCAATATTCGATGTTAACAAATTTCTCTTTTTCAAGAACGCTTTTCTACCCATTGCCATTCTGCATTTACATCCTCTGTACTGCGACCATCATTTGTTATTTTACTGCCCAAGTAACAAAATTCATCTACATCCTTTATTGCTTCGTTATCCAATCTAATTCCTTCAGCATCACCTGATTTTCTTACACTGCACTCCATTACCCTAGTTTTACTCTTGTTAATCTTCATCTTATATGCACCTTTCAACACACTGTCCATTCCGTTTAACTGCTCTTCCAGGTCCTTTGCTGTCTCTGACAGAATTACTATGTCGTCGGCAAAACGCAGAGTTTTTAATTCTTCACCCTGAACTTTAATTCCTTCTCCAAATTTCTCCTTGCTTTCCTTTATAGCTTGCTCAATGTACAAATTGAATAACATTGGAGAAAGGCTACAACCCTGTCTTACTCCCTTCCCAACCACTGCATCCCTTTCATGCCCTTCAACTTTGACAACCGCTGTCTGGTTTTTGTACAAGTTGTAAATAATCTTACGCTCCCTATATTTTACTCCTGCTTGCTTCAGAACTTGAAAGAGTTTATTCCAATCAACATTGTCAAAAGCCTTCTCCAAATCTACAAAAGCTAGAAATGTAGGTTTGCCTTTTCTTAATCTATCTTCTAGGATAAGCCGTAAAGTGAGTATTGCCTCCCGTGTTCCTACATTTCTCCTGAACCCAAACTGATCTTCCCCGAGGTCGGCTTCTACCAGCTTTTCCATCCTTCTGTATATAATTCGTGTTAATATTTTGCAACCATGACTTATTAAACTGATGGTTCTGTAGTTTTCACACCTGTTTGCACCTGCTTTCTTTGGAATGGGGATTATAACATTTTTCTTAAAGTCTGAGGGTACTTCACCTGTCTCATACATCTTACACACCAGGTGAAACAATTTTGACATGGCTGGTTCTCCCAGAGACTTCAGTAGCT
The DNA here is from genome assembly GCA_026315105.1 of Locusta migratoria. Classification (NCBI taxonomy): domain Eukaryota; kingdom Metazoa; phylum Arthropoda; class Insecta; order Orthoptera; family Acrididae; genus Locusta; species Locusta migratoria. The sequence continues at coordinate 269,694,634 of CM048744.1, read as the reverse complement.
CTGAGGGAATATCATCTACTCCAGGGGCCTTGTTTCGACTTAGGTCTTTCAGGGCTCTGTCAAATTCTTCTCTCAGTACAGTGTCTCCTATTTCATCTTCATCTACATCCTCTTCCCTTCCTACAATATTGTCTCGAAGTTCATTTCCTTCATAGAGCCCCTCTATATACTCTTTCCACCTTTCAGCTTTCCCTTCTTTGCTGAGAACTGGTTTTCCATCAGTGTCCTTGATATTCATAGAGCTGTTTTTCTTATCTCCAAATGTTTCTTTTATTTTCCTGTAGGCTGTATATTTTTCCCCTATTTATACATTCTTCTATATCCTTGCATTTGCCTTCTAACCACTCCTGCTTAGCAATTTTGCACTTCCTGCCAATCTCATTTCTTAGTCGTCTGTACTCCATTTTGCCTGTTTCATTTACTGCATTTTTTTATTTTCTCCTTTCATCGATTAAATTTAATATCTCCTGTGATATCCAAGGATTTTTTGCAGGTCTTGCCTTCCTACCTATTTTGTCCTCTGCTGCCTTCACTATTTCATCTCTCAATTTTACCCATTCCTCCTCTACTGTTTTATTTTCCCCTGTTTCTGTCAGTTGTTGCCTAAAGCTCCCTCTGAAATTTTTAAGAACTTCAGGTTCCTTCAATTTATCCAAGTCCCATCTCCTTATTTTCCTACCTTTTTGTAGTTTCTTCAGTTTCAGCCTACAGTTCATAACCAACAAGTTATGGTCAGAGTCTATATCTGCCCCTGGGTATGTCGTACAATTTAAAACCTGGTTCCGAAATCTATGTCTTACCATTATAAAATCTATCTGGTATCTCCCGGTGTCTCCTGGTCTCTTCCACTAAAGACCTATATCATTAATTTTTAGTTTGCTGCAGAACTTTTGAACATATTCTCAGTTCTAATACAATAAATTACTTTGAGACAGAAAAGCTTCTGTCCATGCATCAGCACAGCTTTAGGAAGCATCAATCTTGTGAAACCCAGCATGCCCTTTTCTCTCATGACATCTTGCGTGCTATGGATGAAGGCCATCTCGTTCCATCTAATATGCACATACTATGGAATACTGTGCTATATCCATCCCCACCACTGTGACGCAACCTTCCCCTCCCCTATTTCCAGACCACAGTGCATGATTCGGAGATGACGGTTGTGTGACTGTTGTCTCTCTGCGTGATTGCGTGAATGTTCCTATTTCTGAAGAAAGCCAGGTCAACAGCTTAAAGTGTTGTATGTGTGTGCCTTTTCTTATGTGCCTGTCACAGCTCGTCATCACGTCTTTGTGGTGAGTTGTAAACTGTCCTATTACTATATTGTTAATTCCAACCTGGACTTTCCATTATTAGAATCTACTGACAAAGATAGAAATCCGGCAGAAAGGATATTTTATTCACTGCCTTGTTCTTTCATATGTTCCATTTCCTCACTTACATGTAATTCTACAAAATACCTAGTTTATTTACAATACCTGTGGAAGATAAAAACTAAGACATTTTTGAGAGGTTAAAAATGTAATACAAATGTTGATCAAAGTCAAGGTTTTTGCTCTCATTAATGCAATGTGACATCATATTTATTATTGCATGCAGAATGAAATTACTTTTATAGGTCCTAGGCAGTTCTAAAAACAAATGATGATTTATGATGGCTACTTGCATTTCCAACAATGCCTACAACAAGTAATGTTTTGTATTTTGATCCATGTACCATAGGTTATCTTTGACATTAATATGACTATATTTATCACTTTTGACGATAATATCTTACCAACATTCCCGTATTTGTCTCCAAAAGCTACCAGAAGATTGCTTTCAGATGGGTGTACAGCTGCTGTTGTTACCCTCCCTTGCACTACTTTCCTTATTCTGCTTGGTGATAATCTAAGGTTTTGTACTCTCGATTTAAAGCTGTTAAAGAGGGGGAAAAAAGAAAAACATTCATATACAATGCAATTTCAGAATATTACAACACAATATTTTCCATACAAAAAGTTATGTTTCTAGAATACAAAAGATTGTGCTTATGTACACGGAATGGAAGAGGTGTAGGATGGAGGGGGGCATGAACTGTTTGGTGTGGAGAAAAGGAGGTTATTGTAGGTTGAGGCCTGGGATCAGAGGTATACTTTATGGGTAACTCCAACCTATGTAGCTCAGAAAAGGTGGGTGAGGAGGGATGATCCAGCTGGCCCAAGCAGTAAAGCAGTCATTGAAATTAAGCATACGCTCAGCCTCATGTTGTGCCACAGGCTGGTCCACCTGGTTTTTGGGCAGAATTTGGCTGCGGCCATTCACCACAATGGACTGCTTGTTAGCGGTTATGTCGGGGGGCGCGGAGGGGGGGGGGGTAGGGTGGCAAACTGTGCAGTGACTGCAGCACAGTTGGTAAATTACGTGGTTGATTTCACAAGTGGCCATATCTCTGATTGGTAAGGATAAGTTTGTGATGGAACTGGAATAGTGCTGGGTGGGATGCTTTGACAGGTGTAGCAGTGGGGTCTTCCACAGAAATATTATCCCTGTGGCACAAAACTGGGGTTGGAGATGGCACAGACATGGGCTATGATTTATGGGTGTTGAATGACTGAAGAAACACCGCTTCAGGGAGTAAAAGTGGACCACATCCTTCGCCAAAGTTTTGATTAGGGTACGAGAGGGGGATGGACGCAGAGTCAAGGTGGGGGCTATCAGATAGAATACAGGAATTGTTGAATGTTGTTGTGGAGACAGTGGATTACTGCTGGTCCAGACACCAATAATTTCAAGACTGGTAATATATTGTGACCATCTGCACACCAGGTCCCTTCCCAAATGGCTTTATCCAGTGGCCACTTTGTTGGAAAATTACTTTGAAATTAACATTCAAATTATTTTGCAGGTTTGTTTTCCAATTATTGTTAGATTTTAGGACAATTAAAATTACCCTGACACAAACAATCCACAATATTCAAAAGATAGACAACTGATCAAATTAACTCCCACGTGCAGTTATATTAGTGAACTCACTTTGTGATTTGCTAGCTTACCTCCTTGCCCCCTCAAATTTATGACCAAATACAATTTCAAACCAGCAACTCAAAGAGGGAGGAGTAAAAGAAAGCTTGAAGTCACATTTCCCCCCCCCTTCCACTTTTGCTTAAACAATGGCAAATTTCAAATCTAAATCTCTAATGCAATACTCTTGATACCAGATTATTGGTTTATTAACAAAACACACTGACAATGCTTCCAATATTTACACAGTATGACTCACCTGGTTAGATTATCTGCCTCGAGTGCTGGTCCTGTTAATTTCAGTGATAAATGTGGCTTCAAGTCAAGCAAATAATCATTTGCAATAGTTTCAGAGTCACTATCAGACAACTTCATATCTATGGGATCTGAAAAAAATAACGAAAGAAATATAGTACATAATTAAAAGACAGAAAGAAAGAGAAATAAAAACTTTAAAAAAAAAATATAATAAAAATCTCACAGCACACCACACACATTTTCGTAATATTCGAGCAAGCTTTCGAAAGCAGACATCTGTGTAAATATCGGCAATAAATTCAATCCACATAAGCTGACTGTGAGTGAGTGAGTGAGTGAGTGAGTGAGTGTGTGTGTGTGTGTGTGTGTGTGTGTGTGTGTGTGTAAAATAACTGTCAACCCTACGCAGTTCTCTTGGTTAAAAGTGCAAGTCTTTCATCTTGTTCTCTTAATAGACTGGCCAAAAAGAAATTGTTCAAAAATTCCCTGACGTTATTTATTTTTTATTTTATTCTTTTTTTAGCATTGCCATAATTGGTATTTTCTAAGTAATTTGTCAATCTTATAAAATGTATACAATTTAAAATGTGTAACACAAGTAAGTTTATGAATTTTAGTATAAACTAGTACAAATTAAAATTTTAACATTTGGTAGAACAAAATATTGAAGATTTTTACACTGCCAACCCTCCAGGCAACTTAACAGTATCAAAAATCTGCCGTTGAACAATCTGCATTTTTTTCTGATTTTCTATGCTTCGTAGTGAAATACGTGGAACACGGTGAAAAAGTGACATACTCCATTTTTGCTGTTCATATGGAGAAATTTCAAAACCTGCCACAATGTTTTAATTTATTTCTTTGTTTTTCTATTCACAGACAATATCTACATATGTCAATGAATACCACTACTAAATTGTATCACTGTATGGCAGACCGCAAATAGTTCAAAAGACACGATGTTCCGATGCTTTAGGCACATTACAAATTATCTTGATCCGCCTTGGTCAGAGCTTTATACTAGTTATTACCTGCTACTTATTTACCAATAATTTGTTGCCTCTGCACATCTGTTCAAGGTAAGTAAACACCAGCATAAAATATCTCCCCCAAGATTCGCAATTTACATTCTAATTGTGTTCTTTACCCACAGCTTTAAATTACAGGGATTAGCATATTCATCAGGGGACCTTTAACTACAACAACCTGGAAGGTGTGGTGTGGGGATCTGAAGGATTTTAATAATTTTGTATCCAATGAATGCAGTACTCCTTGCAAGGCCTTTAAAAGTTATACAATCGGCCGCGAGTATAGCATTTTGCTCACACTTAATGAACAGTTTGAAATGTACTTAATATGTGTAAATGTTTGTGTTTTTATAAGAGAAAACTCACATTTTACTATTTAAAACTCACAAACTGACTGTTTTAAAATTAGTATTATCAAAATTCTATTAGTACAAGTGTTTGCAGCGTCTTTTAAGTCCCCAAACTGAACACACGTGAATACACATTCACTAGAAATTGACTTTTACATGCCAGAATGCATTTTCATTGGAAATGAACTTAGTTGTTAAAAGTGTGATGTTTAAGACAAATGCACAACTATATTTCTTATCACAAGCATGCTCTTTGCAGACATTTATTTCTCTGGCATCAATTTTATGAAGAAAGTAAGTAAAAGACACAACAAAAATGAAACAAGAATGAACGTTCACTGCATTATTTGTAATTTATCTCACCAACCACACACAATCTCTTTTCTTCATTATTTTAGGATAAGAATCTGTATGATCTCAAAGGCATCTATGGGATTTGTTTTCTTCTGTCAACTAAAATCGTCTCGTCTACCCACTACCTTACCATGAGAATAACTTCCAGTAAAGAACAACAACAACAACAACAACTACAACTCAAGCAGAGTTGAGGCGAACAACAAGGGCTCAAGCAGAGTTGATCTCAAGCATGCACAGCAAAAAACAGTAAACCAGACAATCTCTTCAATTTCGGCACAATAAATTCACTGAATCTTTTCTCGCCTCTGGTTAGTTATGTGCAATACAGAGAAAAAATGTTAATGCATATCTGCCAACCTTCAAAACGTAAAAAAAATAGGAGATCCAGCTTAAAAAATTGGGAGATTCTTCGAAAAAATCAGGAGATATGCTCTATCAAAAAGAGCGACGCATTTTACTACAAACCTTAAGAAAACTGATTTTAGCCTTTTCCTATCATCTCGCAATGCTACATAATGGCTTCAAAAAACACTTTCATTAACCCAAATGTTGATTACATCCTTATTTGTAGCCAGTCCAGGAAATGATTGATTTTTTTATTAAAACAAACAGGTTCACAGCTGTATCTTTTCTGCTATACTGCTACCTCTTAAATTTTTATGAAACAAATGACCCACATGGTCATCACATTTAATTGGTAAAGAGTAGTCTAAAATGTAAATAAGCACTCAGCATGTATCACATGATCACTGTCACTTCTCAGCAATTTCAGTGTTTTATTGTCACACAGTTTTCATTTTCTTTGGATGCATTCCGGTACATCGCTTTTTCCACCAACTTATGTGGAAATAAAGTTCCGAATACTGCTTAAAAAAGTGATTATATTTTTTGCCATACTGGAACACATACCACTGAACTGAAATCCCTTAATTACGTAAAATAGTTGTTTACATGAAAGTTGCTCTTTCTGCAATTCGCAAACAAAACTGATGCTCGTAACTATCCTCTCAAAAGATTTTCAAGCAACTGAAGTGATTTCACTTGAACCCATGTTAAACTGCAGGCCCCCCTATAACTGGCTGGGCAAGTCAGTTTGAAGGTCGAAGGAAGGCAACGGCATACCACCTCCAAACACAACCATGCCTAGTAAAGCACTGTGGTGTTCAAACCCATCTTCAGATTGTTGACTGCTTTACCTTTTTTTTTTTACTGTAACGAAACATCACATTCAAAAAGAGCACATCTAAACTCTACATGTTTATTTGCAAATATGTGGCAAGGACAAAAACAATCATTATGAACTCCTAATTTCTATGAACCTCGCTACATATTTAAACTGAGAAATGAACAAAGGACTTTTGACCATTAGCCAATAAACAAATCACGGATTTTAGGATAAAAGCTAAAAATTGGGAGAAATAAGGGCAAAATCAGGAGGCAGAAGAAAAAGTGAAAAATCAGGAGACTCTTGCCTAAATCAGGAGAGTTGGGAGGTACGGATAATGCATTTGAGACACAAATCTCCATATTTTAAAGTTTACTACTAGGTTCTTACTTCTTATTAGCAGAAACCAACTCAGGGAAGAATCCTGCAGCATTGCACATTGTGTTTACGAAGAAATTGTTGTTGCCACAAATGTTTGAAAGGCTGGTACATTCAAACATTAGCAATAATGAACTTTCCTTTGGTCCGTCAGATGATGTACAAACATTCAGTGGTACAAACTCTGATAAAAGTATACTCTAGATTCATCTACTATAATTTTAGTGCTAGTATTTGAAAATGAGAAGTATCCATAGTGCTGATTGATTAGATGTCAAAAATTAGTTGTGGCAGGTCCTAGCGCCATTTTTCAGAAACTCTGCTTTGCACCCTATTCTAAGCCGCAGGCTGTTTTTTGGATCCCAAAAATGGGAAGAAAAAGTGTGGCTCAGACTAGGATGATAAAAGTAAAAAAAGTCCATGACACTTTACGAAATTCCTTGATATTTCCAAGATATCTTTCTCAAAAATATTGAAAAATAAGTTGCTTCCTCATCACAGTGACGTCTGATGAGCTGCAGAAAGGCACAAATAATAGAATACGACATTAAAGCTTTAGGCCGTTAAGACCTTAGTCGTCTCTCTAACCGACAAAGGCCTTAACGGCCAAAAGCTCTAATGTTGAATTCTATTATTTGTGCCTTTCTGCAGCTCATCGGACGTCTCTGTGCTGAACAAGCAACCTTTCCTCCTCAAAAATAATTTTGTATCCTTCCCGGAATTTCCATTACAAGATATTTCTCAGTCGCACAAAATTCCCAGTTAATTCCCAATATTCCAGGTTTTCCCTGTTAGTGGCCATCCTGCTGAAGTACACATTGTGGAAATCTTGTTTGATGTAATCTCTGAAGTCTTGATGAAGAGCAACTGCTCCTTCGTGTCTCTCCACTTTGTTTGCCCGATTAATTTTGCAATTTGTTTTCTTGTCTCAAAAACACAGGGCGAGTCTGGAGGAAATACATGCTTTGAGGGGTTACACTAATGATGATTCTGGAGAAGAAGAAAGAAAAAAAAAACTACAAATAAACTTATAGCTTTTCTTCTACTGAAAACTACGATCAGGGAAAATGTAGCTTCATCTTTACTAACCATATTGGTACGCTGTTGTTGCTCACGATGCAGTTTTATAATCTCAAGTCTCAGTCCAACAGTGCTTGTCAGCGCACAGTACTACAGTGTTGTTACATGAACAAAGAATACAGTTTAGAGTAGTTAAAATTCCGTATATATTCACACATGCAGAATATGGTGGCATCAGCGCACAGTACTACAGTGTTGTTACATGAACAAAGAATACAGTTTAGAGTAGTTAAAATTCCATATATATTCACACATGCAGAATATGGTGGCATGATGTTTGTCTATGGTTTGTCCAATGGAAATTCCAGAGCTGAGGTGCGAGGATACCAACAACAATTTCTGAATCGCAGAGTGCCAGGTAGCAAGGTGTTTCAAAGATTGCACAAGCTTAGTTCAGTTCCCACGGTAAATGTTGGCTTTGAACACCCAGCACAAGAATTTCTTAATAAAGTTGAGAAAATTTAAGTAGGAGAATGCAGCCTAACTACTAGCTCTAGAAGAATTGTTGCCCAAATTGATATTCCATTAACATGAGTGATGTGCACAGTACACAGGAGAAAGGTCTGTATGAAGAATCGCGAAGTTTTCCCCCATGATTACCGGCGTCTTCGATGGTGCGCTCCTTCCTAATGGGGAACCCGCACTGAGGGCTCACCCACCTTAGGTGATTGTCCACACCTCCCAAGAAACGGATGGAGGGACCAATCTGCACGGTCAGAAGGTATCGGCTCAGGTAATCACCCCTCCCTGGGCTTGGCCTTTACCAGGCGGTATGTGCGGGCCCTACAATATGCCAACCTGGGGCTGGGACTAACACATTAGCCAGTCACCTTTTACGCAGTCAGTGAGTGGGTAGCCTTCATGAACGAACAGGGGGAAAGAAATGAGAGAGGAAATAAGGAAAGAAGAAGGCAGGGCAGTGGAAGAGGTGAGTCTCAAATGCCGAGGGTTTCAACATCTGCATGAAGATGATGCTGCCGCCTGGCATGAGGTCTGTCAAAGTATCATTGCCAACGATAGATTAATTGTACTATCCTTTTCAGTGACGAGTCAACATTTACTCGCAACAGGTTCAATATAATGCCCTACTCTCATGCATGGGGAGAAGAAAATTAAGTTTCTCAGTCAACGTGTGGTATGGTATTATTGACGACAAATTCATTGGTACAAACAGTCTTAACGGAACATGGTATCTCAATTTTCTTCAAAATATGTTAAGAGAATATGTAGAGGATATCCCTTTGGCAACACGAGCTCGTATGTATTTTCAGCATGACGGATCTCTTACACATTGTGTATGGCCAGTAACAATATCTCTACACAATTATCCTGGTTACTGGATCAGTCGCCATGGAGTCCCTGCTTAGCCATCGAGGTCACTCAATCTTACATGACTGGATTACTCTATCTGGGTGTGGCAGAAGAGCGAAGTTAACAAGCGCAGAATGGACATAAGAGAAGAACATCTCATTCTTATTTTAAATGCTTCTGCTCAAGTACAGGAATGCAGAACTGAGCTCCAATCGACAACACAACATTCGTCTACAAGAGCAGCAAAATACAATGAAGTTGACGGACTGTTTAACCATCATCTGTGAAGAAATTTATGCAAGTAAACGAACCATAACTTAACAATACCGTACCGTATTTGCCGGCACATAAGATGCACCCACTTTTTAAGACTATTTTTTTTTTTCAGTAAAAAACAATGGCACCTAAATACATCTATTGTGATATAATCTTAATAGAAAAATATAGTAACGAGGATAGTTTACTACTTACCACAAAGATGTGGTGACAAGCTGTGACAGGCACTTACAAAAGACAAACACTATCATCTATCGACCTTGGCCTCCTTCAGAAAATAGAACATTCATGCAATCTCACAAGCACACAACACAGTAATACAACCATCACCTCCGGCTGCCACACTTTGAAGTGCTCCCTACCAACCTTACCAACATAAACAGCAGTACGTGCCGTGGCCATTGTGTCTTTATTGTTGATTTGTGAGTATTGTTCTTCATTTTGTTCTTATAAAAAGGAGCAAGGAGGCTGTATTTTGTGGCAGTTTTATACGAATAAGTTTCTGTTTTGGATTACTAAAACGGAATGGAGAGAGAGAGCACTGACAGCTGCGAATGATAAGGCGTGGAATTAGCTCATAATTTCTGTACGTTCTTATTTACAGTGTTCGTAATTAGTAGCATAAGTTTATGTTTTTGATTAGTTGTAAATTGAAGTGATGCTTAATGTTGTGTCCCTTCTGTGACACATTAAACCATTGCACTTCCATGTAAAAGCAGTAAGCTATACGGTATGAGCTGACTGCACTGGGAGAAGGAGGCAGGGCCTAACCTAACAGCCAATGCGCTACGAGGCAAATGTAAACATCGGCTTCCAACAGTCTCCGCTCAGGGCTCAGGTAAAGTGCGAGGAGAATACACACACAGTTTCTTGACTTTTCCGCTTATTCGAACGGATATTTCACCTATCGCTGTTTACAGTGCACACCTACTATGGCGCAATGGTTGACTTAAAAGCTTACAACATTGCCACCTAGGTGGCACTGCTTACGATTGCTCCCACCAGACATTGAGACACCACAACAAATATCAGTTCACACAGTGAGTAGGTTTTCTTGTTTAAAATGACGTGTTTTGAGAATTTACTGTTAAGTGCAAATATTTATGTATTTTTGTGATGTTCCATAAACTTTGAGAGTGACAGATGGCTTGCGTCTGTGTGTTGGTCGGTGCACTGTATGGGGCACAGCAAGTTATAACCTCAAAAAGATGACACCTGAGACGCAGACACTGTGCAAACATCACAAAAATACTTCTGTATACATTTGCACTTGAGAATGCGGAAAAAATTCTCAAATGTCCTTAGGCCAGACATGGACAAATATGTGAGCAGTGTTTCATTATTCAAATAATGGATGACACTGTTACAGGACTGCCAAAAAAAAAAAAAAAAAAAAAAAAAAAAATAATCGATTATGATGAATGAAATTACATCAAAAGTTTCTACATCCTGTTGAGTTACCAGTTTTGGTTACACTTGGTACTAAGAACAGTATAAAATTCAGACAACCTTTACTACATAATAAAGCTCCTGACGGGTATTTTGATATACATTATGTACCGTATTTGCGCAAATATAGGCCGCACTTTTTTTTCCAAATTTTGGCCTGCAAAATCGTGGTGCGGGCTATAATCTTCCCCCCCCCCTCCTCCCCCTCACTTAAGTCATTAGTTTCGAAATTTCCAAAATTACATGCTCACATTTATTTTGGTTTGAGAAACGGATTAAAGTATAAATTCTTTTAGAAAATAAATTTGTAACTGTTTCGCAAAAGTGTGTCTACGTTTTTGTACAAGTTCACAGAATTGGCGCGACAATTGATGAAAGTCGATATTTCGATATAAATCGAATGGTCTAATTCTGTACCACAGCCAACCATTGCAGACAACAGAGCTTTATTAACACTTCTGTGCGGTCTTATTAAAGAAAAGCAATATGTAATATACACATTCCCTAAGCTCAGAACCAGTTTTAATTTCAATGAAGGTAATCTTTGCTGTCAAAGTCTTAAGAGTGTGTCGCGCGAGTTCTTACCGTGACGTTTACATTTACACCTTCTACCAGAGGTGATGGGAGGTTAAGATAGCAAAACAAAGGATTTGTGAAGGTAACGATAACGTTAAATTCAAAAGTTACATTTTAAAATTACTTATTTTTTGACGACCAGGTTCATAGCTATCACAACTGTTGAGGTTATTTCCATGAAACAATGTACATCGAACTTTAGGCGTCGCTGTGATCAATTTAGGCTATATTGAACTGTAGTGAAACGAAAGAATGAACTTTATGTACTTTTTGTTTTGACGATGAAATAAGTAAATGATGCTGCTCCCATTGTATGTTTGACAGGTTCTTGATGTAGCCTTATCCTGTCAGTAAATCAATTATACTTGTAAACAACTAGTTACGGTATTGAAAGATACAACGAGAATAATTAATGTCTGAACGACACTGCAAGTGATATTATTTATTTTGTACACTTTAATTAGCACCAGCAGTTTATACATATTCATTAATATTAATTTCAGTACGAATAATTCTTATTTCCATGCTATTAAATGTGTACGATGATAATCGTATTTCCGCTCTACTAATGGCTGCGAAACAAACAGGACTGTGGTGTAGTGCGGCCAACATTTGCATTGCACTGAGAACTACAACAGCGTGTATGGAACAGATTCTAGACTTTAGTCAATATTTGGTACAAAATATATAGCAGTCACTACATAAATCTACTATTAAAGGTTTTTGAAAGTCGTTTTCTACTAGTAAAGATGTTAGGCCTATAAATATTACCTTAAGCATTTCGTTTTACTGTATCTATTGGCAACATTGACGTTTGTATCATTTCCTCTCACATATGAAAATGTCTAATTCCACATTTACACTAATTGCAAATTGGCCTATGTATTTCAAATACTTTTAACAAGTATTAAGTATTTACTGGGCAGATAGCTTACACAAATGTTACGACAGTGCTTATATTAACATTAATTTTTTATTTGCAAAAATATGCAACTACATTACAGTAAATCATATTGCACAAAAACATTAAATTATGGAAGAGATGTATTCCCCGATACTTTTAAGTTTTAGCCGAATCAGTCACTCGTTTCTGTGTCCTCTGCTGACTATAGGATTCAGACTGCTGATCTGAGACGTTATACAGTGCCCTCGAGGTTGTTGGAAATTCCAGTTCTTGAAACTTTTCTTCACTAATTCTTCTGGAATTGATCTCCAGGCAGCCAAAATCCAGCGGCATACTTCTGACATGGAAGCACGTTGCAGACGGCCTCCGGGTGTCAGAGGTGCTTTGTTCATTAAATACTTTGTTGAATTGTCTCACATTTTTCTTAAATGAGTGATTAATGCACACATCCAGAGTCTGCAGAACACTTATCATTCCACCGCGAATTATTACAAGGTCGCATTTTTCTTGCTGTAAGTGCTTTTTATTCGATCGCCAGTATGACCTCAAAAACTGTCCGTAACAAGAATTGATTTTGTACGCAGAAGAGCTCCTGGCCTCTTAGTCCACACACAGCAGAAATCCAGTCCAGGACTAGTTCTTCAGTCATCCATCCTCCCCCCCTCTCAAGCTCTTAAAATTATTCCAAGTGGGAAGTTTTCTCCCTTGGGAAAAGTTTTTCGATTAAAAGCCACATACGGCAGCAGTTTTCGCCCATCCGCTGTAACACTTAACTTGACAGTGCAATGCTGTTTTTCTGCAGCACATGAACATATTTGCACACTGCGCTCCTCGACATCGTTCACCGTAGTGCTGCTTAGCATATCAAAATAAACCGGAGTTTGGTCGGTATTCCCCATCTGAGATAGTAAATAACAATGTTGGCATCTAAGTTTAATTATATGCCGCTGAAAAGCTAGCAAGCTGTTTTCATACGATTGAGGTACTTTTTGCGCTATAGTGGTTCGGCGATGCTCTCACCATGAAGTGCAGCACCCACCCGTACGACACTTTGAATTCTGTCGACGGAATGTATCTATTCCGGGCTAGTTTGCAGCCTTCCACCTACATCATTTCAGTGGTCACAGCAAAGTCACATTTTCTGGTTTCAATTATGAAGTTGAGCAAGTCTTTTTCAACATCAGGATATTTGCATTTTTGCCCATGACATGCAAAACGACTCTGAACAATTCATTAGTTTGTCCTCACTTTCACACCAGTGGTGAACGTTTTTTCATTGATGTCAAATTTACATCCAGCACCCTTAGCATATCGGACAACCTGAAGTTTAAACTTCACAGTATAGCTTGTACGTTCTTTTCCCATTGCCACTCAAGCTAAAAGATCGTGACACAAACGAACATAAAAGAAAAATTTTTCTCTAGTACTAAACTCAAACTCGTTATTAATGCGACACACATCTACGCTACACAGCACTTCAAATTCCCGCTGCTTCGTCCTCCCCTTCTCATCTGTTTTCTTATTGGTTCATTTAAAGTTTTCACATTTGTTTCGATTTTGTTGGAAAGAGACAATCTATTCATAAAATCTTGTTTCTGATTATGAGAAAGTTCGATTAAAAAAAAATGTTTCCTATATTCAAGGTTATATATAAATTTCGTGTCAAATGTTTAGGTGCGGCTTATATTCGCATGCGCCCTATATTTGTGTAAATACGGTATATATATCAACTACAAAAATGTAAGAGAGCCTTAAAGCAAATTTTCCCGCTGCTTAAAACTTCATTTACAGCATTTTCACACAATTTTTTTTGAAATCCTTGAAAAGAAATAGAACTTTTAGGTACCTACCGTAAATGGCAACTGGCGTATAAGACACACCCAGTTTTTTTTATCAATTTTTGTAGGAAAAAAGTGTGTCTTATACACTGGCAAATACGGTAATTTACTATCACCTGCGCTATTCCCATTCCTAGTTATTTTATTTGGTTCATCAAGAAACAGTTAAGAAAAGGACGCAAGTTTATTGGTACTTGTGTGTTCAGAATCACAAGTACTATCACCCCTCAAAGCATGTACCTTTCCTCGTGACTCTCTTGCGTCTCTTTCCCAAGCTTCGCACCCCCTCCCCACCCCCACTTGTCCTCCTGTAAGACTTTCATCCATCCAGCACTTTCTCACGTTTAGAATACCACCATGGATGTTTCATTACTTTTCTTACCAGACTTGCCACCAACATATAATTACAAAAAACAGCAGAGTGTGTGAACAAATTAGAATAAAAAAATGGGTAGAAGGAACATAACATCAGACTTCCCCGGGGCCCTGAAGTTCCTTAAACCAACTACGAATACACCTGCAAGATGTTTACGCCCCTGACCAATCATATAGCTCCTCTAACTACATAAGAAGTGAAGAGTAGCTCGGAGTTAAATTTTCAGTTTGTGTGTGTTATCAATGAATTAGATTGGTAAACCAGCACCTTAAATATTTTGAATTTCTTCTTTAACTGTATTTAAGATCAATAAAATCGACAATCTTTAGAATTATTGTGAGAGATGGGAATCATTTCATTTTTTATTTCATTCTTCATAGTGAAAGTCATTCAGTATTTCATCACACTATAAACATTTATGAGAAGTCTTGTGTAGGGTCCTGATCTTAAAATTAACATTTTTTAGCGATTTTTATGGCTACGATGCTTTCTGTGAGACTGAAATATTGCAAGCCAACCTCCATATGTAATTGAGAAGTAAAGATCAAACTATAAATCATGAATATTCAATTGTGATCCATACTTTAATCTAGAACAGGGGTAGGCAACCACAAAGCCTTCCCGATCTATTTTGTGCCACCGTACCATAATGCTCTACTTTTAAAAACACTATGATTGCTACATTTTTAGTGTTTTAAATATTGTAAAACAACTATATTTAACAATAAAACTTTTAAATGTTCACCAGTTGTTTAAAACAAACATTTTATTTCATAATATTTTACAAATATTTATAACTTACATTTAATGTGAAAATTGTGATGTTCTCCTAACAATGTCACTGATATCTGGTGCATAACATGTTACACTTAAACGAATACAAGAGTCCAGGTGTTCGTCTGTCAGCCTAGTTCTGAGTTTATTTTTAATGAAATTCATATTTGAAAATATTGATTCACACAGATAAGTTGAAGGAAAGAAGACATTTATTCATAATGCAACTTTAACTAATTCAGGATATTTCTCCTGAGGAATTAAAAGGCCAACAATTTTTTAGGTTCTGCAACAGTTTTGAGAAACAAGTTATTTTTAACGATATTTTCAGTTCAACAGCTGTTTCATCTAGGTCAAAAACATTTTCAATTGAAGAAGATACATTCAATAGCTTGAGGTTAGCCCAAGGGAGAGATACAAACCGAGGTGTTTCACATTCTTCTACCTGGATCTTCAGCATTGGAAAGTTTCTTAATTCACGTCTCTTTAAGGCACCACTCCCATAAATACAATTTTTCAATAAAAGAATTCACTTCAGATATCATTTCAGCAATATCTTTGTCCTTACCTTGGAATTTCAAATTTAACTCTTTCAGTTTTTTTCTGTTAAATCAATTAAAAAAGCAAAATGCATGAGCCACAGAGGATCTTCAATATAAGACAACAGGCTATTCTCTTCTATTTCCTGCAGAAATAGTTTGATAGGTGGTAAAAAATTGTCAAAACATTGAAGTACTTTTCTGAGCCAGCGTATTTCAGTATGGAGAAGTACATCACCATATTGCAGTTCAAGTTCGTCTGCCAAATCTTTGAAAAGTCATCTTTGAAGAGGGTGATAACTAATTTTGTTGACTTCCTTGACAACAGTTTTCATTGTTTCAGAGACTGCTGGTGTAAAATACAGTAGTAAGTTTAAAACTGCGGAAAACTTTCATCTCGTTGGCACAAAGCAACAAAACCTTTTTAGAACCTCTTAAAGCTGGGACTCCATCTATGGTAATGCTTACAAGCTTTTGTATAGGGATTTTCTCTGACAAGACTAGTTCCACAGCAAAAAATACATCATCTCCTCTTTTATGGCCTTTCAAAGAAATTACTTTCAGAAGTAGTTCTTTGACAGTAAAGTTTTTAAAAACCATCCTTACAAAAACTGGCAACTGAGCAGTACCTGTTGCATCAATGGACTCGTCCAACTGCATTGAAAAATAACAACACTCATCCTAGTCTCTTTTCAATTGAGAGAAAATATCATGACACCTTGTTTCAACTCTTCTTGTCACCGTTTTTGAAGAAAGTTGAAGCGACTCGATGGCAGCCATTATTTCGAACTTTTTCTTGACATTATTAAGTAACTCATCAGCAGCTTCTCGAAATGCTTCTTTTAAGAATTCACCATCTTCAAAGAGTTTTCTCCTTTCCGCTAGTACATTTGAAACACGATATGAAGCGAGGGTGGCAGCAACACTTATCTACTGGTTTTGTGAACATATTTTGTTGAAAACTTAACTGATTTTTAAGTTTCTTTTTTTTTTTTTTTTTTTTTTTTTTTTTTTTTTTTTCTTTCTTCTTTCTTCTTCTTCTTTTCTTAGTTCACAGGAGAAAGGAAAATCGGCTTTCACACTTGGGTGCATAGTTTTGAAATGCCTCCCAATGTTTGTCTATTTCACAAATGCTTTACACAGTAAACAAACATATGTACCACTAGCCTATTTGCCCGCGCTTCGCAACGGTTGTTAAACAGGGACCTGTGCATATCAAGTTTTTGGGTTCTGGACCTAGGTCAGCAAAAACCTAATCCTTGTTGGATTTCTCTGTCAATAAACTCTGTTCTTCTAGCCAAGATATCAAACTGAAGTAAAAGTAACTGTCGAAAACAATGAATGTTCATAAAGGATTTCATACAAAAAGTGAACGATGTAAATCAATGTTAAGTTGTGTTCATAAAGTTAAGACTGCGGTGTGTAATTGTCTGTTTGGCGTAAACTTCTGAAAACACTTCTATAGTAGAGATGAGAAATAGTAGTAATAATAACAGTGCCATGTGTTGGGTCTATGGTGTAGTACTAAACTGTTTCTCACACTAAGTGTATGCTGAAGTATAAGAATGTTGCAGTGTTGCTCTGGGGACAATGTAGTTATTCTGCATGCAGTGCCCCATATTATCGAAAAGTCGATGAATACTGAAAGAGGTCATGTTTGTGTAAATAAGACGTCATGGTGGTGTCAATGTGTGATAAAGTAAGTCTGAGTAATCACTGAAGGAATGGCGTTAGCTGATCGTCTGTATAGAACTTTCTATTAAATATAGTGTTTCCAGTTAATTGTCTGGACTGTGTTGGCAGAATCGACCACTCTTTCAGCTAATACATGTCCCACGTCCTGCAGCGATTACTTTGTAAAGCACAAAGCTGAAATCAATCTTGTGTAATAGAAGTATATATTCAGACGCCGGATTATAACTCAAAGTACAATTGTCTCTGTAAAAGAAGACATCTTTCTCTGTCTTAATATAGTCCACAACAAAAGTAAGTAATTACAAATTTTAATCATAATATTGTAAACAATTATGAAAGCAGGGCGGTTTCTGATGAGTTTGTCGCTTGCGTGTGTATGTTATCTCTAGTGGCAGGCACAGAGCAGAAATATCTCTGGAGTGAACTTTCATATGTGCAGAACAGTTTTTCTATCCTCGCCTGATATTGGGAAAAATCTACTAATCAATGACTTTATCTTGGTCCGTTTTTGTTTGGTTAAGACGGATGACTATGTGTAAATGGCCCTTTTAGCGATGTTTCCTCAACTTTCTTGTTGCTTTTGAAACATTTATTTAGATATTATTTCATGTTACGTGGTTGATCTGCTACAAGGAGGTGAAGCTTCTTTGCAGCCAATGCGGTACAAACCAATCGTAGGAGCAAATGTGTAGGAAGAGTGGATTTGTTTCACTATCATTTGGTAATTCCAGCTTAATGTTGAGAAGATGCACAGAATCCAATGCTCACTCCATAGATATTTCTACTGCATGTATAATTTAGTGGTTATACCCGTCGAAAGATGCACTTATTTTCTTTCCATGACATTGAAAAGCATATGGGATACAGCTAGGAAGAAAAAAAAATGTGCCCTACCTGGGCTAAACTTTACTTGCAGTGGCAGCGGTTTGGTTTGCTAACGTTGGCAAAGAACTATTCGCTTTGGAAGGATGATGAATTTACTAACCAGAACAGCATAAATGATTTATTTCATCTTGTATTTGGTTTACTATGTAACTAACGTCACCTCAGTTTGTCCTTTCTTGTACTATGGCTTTTTGAGGCATTCCTAAACAGAATGCACTCAAAACGTAATGAGGATACACCGAAATCAGAAAGGGAACTACTTAAATTCCATTTTTCTTGCAAAGAATTCCTATGTAAATTAGAGCATCAATAGACGCGAAGGAATGTCATTACGTTTTAAATTCAAATGTCCCCTGTCAAAGACTCAAAGATGTAGTTAAGCTATGAACATACAATGTGTAATCAGCAACTCCCTGTTCAATGTTTGTTTGTATTTACGGAGATAAGATTGAGGCTCCTAATTCAAAATTCTTCTGTTACTGAGAGAATAAGCTAAACACGGTCATGTATTGTTTATTTGCAGCACTACAAGACCAACAGCACCTCTAGTGTTCAAAAATGTTCAAATGTTTGTAAATCTATCGGACCAAACTGCATGGTCATCTGTCCGTAGTTTACAAACTACTTAAACTACGGTAAACCTAAGGACACACACACACACACACACACACACACACACACACACACACCAGGGAGGACTAACCTCCGACGGCGAGTAACCACGTGCTCTGCAGCGAGGTGCCTTAGACCGCTCAGCTACTCCACCGCGGCCATCTTTAGTGGTTCATTACTGTTCTATGGCTTAACCATCGAAAAGAAATAGAAATTTAAAAAATGTAGCAGCGCCAACTATTATTTCCTTGGTGCAATATGTAACTAACAGGTCATCTACTACACGACCTGGGTTAAATTTTACTTTCAGTGGCAGTGGTTTAGTACGTTAACATTGGCAACAAAATATTCGTTTTAGGTGGATCATTAATTTACTGATCGGAACAACATTATTTATTTCATTACCAACACTAAGAATTATTCCCCTCATTGTACGTGACTGATTTTTCAAAAAGGATTCAACGTACGTTACCAACATCAATACACTACACTGCTGCCATAAGAAAAATCACAGGATTGAAGCTGTGAGACACGACTGTTTAAGAGCAATTCAGGAATGGCGATTACATCTTTCAACACAATCTAGCACCTCTTCATAATGCACAGCCTGTGGTAGAGTGGTTACACAATAATAACATCCATGGAATGGATTGACCTGCACAAAGTCCAGACTTGAATCCAAAGAACTTCTTTGAGAGGATTTGGAATGCCATCTCATGCCAGGCATTATCAACCATGAAGAATGGACTGCCATTTCCCAAGAAACATTCCAGCACCTGATTGAACACATGCTTTCAAGGTTGGAGGCCATCACCAAGGCTACAGGTGGGCCAACACCATATTGAATTCCAGCATTACCAATCAAGGGAAACACAAATTTGTATGTCATTTTCAGCCAGGTGTCCGTATACTTTTGATCATCACATAGTGTACTTATTAATGTGTCAAGAATAAAATATTGCTGCCCACCCCCCACACTTTTTATACCCAAATTACGACAAAGTGAAGTCAACACATCCATTCGCAATGCTGGATCTTTTTGATTTGGGCCAGTCTTATCTGAAGAAACTCCACCACACGATGCTGCTTCAGCCATTAAAGATAGCAGTTATTCTTCATATCTCCACATTCTTAGAGTAATGATGAAGTTGTTTCGTTTTCTGTGGAGCCAGGGACAAAGGGACTAATACTGACCTAGACCTGCAGCCTCAAAACACAGCAGCCATAGATAATTGTTTTGTGTGTGCCTGTGATTGTATGAAAGAAAGTGTGTACTGTACTGATGAAGGATGTAGCAGAAAGGTAGGTTGGTTTGTTTGTTTGTTTTTGTGTGTGTGCGCGCGCGTGTGAGCGTGTTGAATTCCAACCTGGTCTTTCCATTGTTTGGTATAGAAACTCTTAAAATAGAAGGGCAGATGAGTACCATGAGATGCCAGAGTGGTCAAGGAAGAGGTTAAAGCACACAGAGCTGTGTAGCAACACAAGTACCAGACTTCAAATACAATGTGTTTGGAATTGATTCGCAGGATGTGTAGATACAACGTTCAAACAATTTGAACCTAAAGATATAAGGACCCCGATATATAAATAAAATTATTTAAAACTCACCTGCAGGTTTTCTAGAAGAGACTTCTAAGAAAGAATCTGAAGTTTCTAAAGTTATTGCAGTTCCATCAGGAGGCTGACCTTTGAGTCTCATGGACGCACGACGTGGTCTATAACATAAATTATGGCGAACACTGATATACAAATAAAAAAACTCCAAACAACATACCAGATTGTTGCCACAAACATTAATTTTATTGGGATAATTATAAGCAAGTTATTGGGGACCAAATCAACAAAAGAATTGTTAGAAGATAGTTCATGACCTACCAAGTGCACCCATAATATGGATATAGAAATATATGGTTAATGCTGATAGTGGTCTTCTTACTAATATATTAGCCTAGCTCTTCTATAAAAAAAACTATTCTTTTCCACAAGTTAATATCATTGAAAAATAGTCTTCATATTTTATCACACATTTGCATTCTGTTCAATTTTCCTGAAAACAATTTGCTCCCCAATGTGGATGAATAACCATAAGTTCACTTTTGAGACTTCTGTATCAAGTTGCTACTTCATGATTATAACCTTGGGATTATGAGTAAGAAGTTTTCTATTCATTAATTCTTGTCTTAGTGGTCAGTCAAAGATGTAAAAGAACAGAACTAGAACTTAAACTTACTTGGCAGCTTCAAAAGTATTCCTACAATCAACTGATATATTCATGCATTTTAAGCCTTAAACCAAATTCACCAGCACAATGACCTCTCAAGATGAGGGTGGGGGTTGCATCTCTAATGACAAGTAAACAAGAACCCGTTGGAACATGCATCCTACACTTCCTAATGCACAGAACGAGAAATTTTCTCTGATGACATTATGCCGTGTTCCATGTTATATGACCTGAAATATATAACAGCACTAATATATTCCCACATGTATACCTTGCATTAATCCCCTCCTGTGCCCTTTACATGCAGCCTCTCGTCCCCACCAACAACTGCTGCTTCAATAGGGTAGTAACATGTCACAGTCTCATGATAAAAGCTACAGACTGTTTGTTTGTGTGTATGTATGTATGTATGTATGTATGTATGTGTGTGTGTGTGTGTGTGTGTGTGTGTGTGTGTGTGTGTGTGTCATGATCTCTGTGTAGAGAGCAGTTATCCTTTATTTCTATATATATCTATCATGTTCTGTAGGACCGCAATGAGAACCAACTCTCCATGATCATGGAACAAGTCAGTACATCAGATTTTAACAAAAGAGTAGTAATAGAAAAAGGGAAATGGATAGCAATTCTATGAAAATGACAGGCCTAAGCATAATTAAAAAGAAACAAGAATGTAACATAAAATAGATCTTAATTTTTCTATTTTTCCAGGAACTCTGACAGAATAGAATGAGTGAACCATGAGGAAACTCTTCAGTTTAGACTTTAAAGTGTTTGAATTACTACTAAGCTTTTGAATTCTTGGTTCAGCATATTAAAAACAGATGCAGCAAATGCCCATTTGATTTCTTCCTAGTATTAACTGAGTGAAAGCTGTTAACTCTCAACCAAATATTATTAACTAAAAATTACATTAAAAATAATGTTTTGAGAGCCCAATGTCAGAATTTCCAGGCTATTATAGTCTGACCCACAAACAATGGCAAGTAGCACATGTCTAGACAACAGCACCTTTGCCAGATTCAAGTGACAGTTGAAGTATACAAATATACATGCTTTGTGCTTGAAGAAACCTTATACCCAACAAATAATAGGTCTCATTTGCTTAGTAAGAATTTGTTACATGCCAGCACCATCAGTGATGACAAATAGGTACAAATTGAATGAAATACATTGAATAACTCACTACAATCAAGTTTACTTTTGGCAATGCCTACAACAATCACAGCAAGACATTACTGAACACTCATTAGCAGTTTATGCATTTGTGCCACAGTTGAGCATACCAAGCCTAACTCTACTGCTGCCATTCATGGTTCCAACTATAAACAGGGAATGAAAAGAAGTTTGCGAGCTTACATCACATATTGCTCTAACTGCCAGTTTCTCTGCAATAAATACCCTTTCTTGAATCAGAGGATTTGACTCAAAAAAGGCCTGGTGGTCTTGGGGTAAAGCGCTCAACTGGTAACTGAAGGGTCGTGGGTTCAAAACCCGGTCGGACCTTGGATTTTTTTCAGTCTGCGTGTTAACCCATCCTTCACCTCTCAACGCTGCAAGGAGTCACCAGAAACAACGGATTCCACATTAAGCTGTAGGTACCCTTTCCCGGGTGGATAACTGGGATAGTCTAGGGACACGCAGGTCACTGAAGTGGCGTACAATTGAAACACTTGCACCACGCCAATGAGCCACACGAAATTATTATAACTGAATGACCGTTTTTTTCATGTTGAACTATCACTTATTTCAAACAATGTTGGAATGGTAAACAACAACATTACTTCCATGGCAGTTTATTATCTATTTGAATGCCTAGAAATTTGAACTAATGTGCAAAAGAGGGAGTGGATAGACAACAAAACTAGACGTTTATACTAGCTTTTGGAAATTTATATTTCCTTTGTCAGGTAGTAGGAAGAAAGAAAGGGGACAGAAGGCAAAGGTTACTCACAACCTAGGTCCTGAGGTGAAGTGGGTGAATGTGGATGTCAGAGATGTTTCATCTTCCACTGGTAGATGGCCAGACATTTTCACACAAACTGTCAGGTTTTTAATGCTCGTTTGAATATTACGTAAATCTGACACTTTGAAATGTTCAGTTCTCAAGAACAAATTACAGAACATGCCATGCAGATTTAAGATGTTCATCAACTACAGTACATACAAAAATTCAGTTTCTATCTTTCGTGCTCCAGAATTACTAAATAACATATATTAACACAACAAAATCTTTAAACTTTTAATTTGCTATGAGATTACTGAAACTATTCAGAGCTTGTTCTTTCATGACTGCTTGTGATGGTAGCTTAGCTATGAAACCCTTATAGCATAGAGTCCTTTTCTCTCCAGAAAATATGCACAATTTCCTACTCTTCTGATTGACTATAGTAGTTTTCAGCCATTTAGCTTACATTTAGAAACTCACTATCGTAGTTTTTGTTCAGTGACCAATCATAAGAAGTCAACCATATATATATATATATATATATATATATATATATATATATATATGAGCACAAATGAACAGAACACACTCTCATACACACAAACG
Source organism: Locusta migratoria (assembly GCA_026315105.1). Classification (NCBI taxonomy): domain Eukaryota; kingdom Metazoa; phylum Arthropoda; class Insecta; order Orthoptera; family Acrididae; genus Locusta; species Locusta migratoria. The sequence continues at coordinate 269,671,005 of CM048744.1, read as the reverse complement.
CAAGCTTTCGCAGCGTAGCTGCTTCGTCAGGCAGAAGGGAAGGAGAGGGAAAAGGAAATGATGAGGGTTTTAAGGGAGTGGATAAGGAGTCATTCCAATCCCGGGACAGGAAAGACTTACCTTGGGGAGAAAAAAGGAGGGTAAACAAACACACACCCACACATTTACACAGACGCAAGTACACTTACGCAGACATAGTGTAGAAGTGTACTTGCGTCTGTGTAAACGTGTGTGTGTGTGTGTGTGTGTGTGTGTGTGTGTGTGTGTGTGTATTTGTTTACCCTCCTTTTTTCTCCCCAAGGTAAGTCTTTCCTGTCCCGGGATTGGAATGACTCCTTATCCACTCCCTTAAAACCCTCATCATTTCCTTTTCCCTCTCCTTCCCTTCTGCCTGACGAAGCAGCTAGGCTGCGAAAGCTTGCGTTTGTGTGTATGAGAGTGTGTTCTGTTCATTTGTGCTGCTGTCACACCAGTGCTCCTTCGCCTGGTGAGTAATCTTTGTCTATTTTATACATATATTCTTTCCTGCTAGGAATTTTTCGTCTAATATTGATGAAACGAAAATTATAGAGGGAAACTTTCCTGGTGGGATAAACAAAAATAAAACATAGAAAAGAGATGACTTACCAAAAGGACCGGCTCGTCGATAGAAACGAATAAAATCACACACAAACACACATACAAGATTTCGCCACCACTGGCAGCTTCTTCAGGAAAAGAGGAAGAAAGGGGAGGAGAGAGGGAAGGATATGGGTTTTAAGGAAGTGGAAAAGGAGTCATTCCAATCCCAGGAGTGGAAGGACTTACCTTAGGGGGAAAAAAATGAAGGTAAACAAATACACACACACACACACACACACACACACACACACACACACACACACACACACAGACAGACATATCGAAACGCAAACACACCTAGACAGACATTTTTCCGGAGTACGGACTTAAATTAATTTCACTTTTTGTATAAAAACCTTTATGAACATTCATTGTTTTCGACAATGACTTCTACTTCAATTATATCTTGGTTAGAAGAACTGAGTTTATTGACAGAGAAATCCAACAAGAATTAGCTTTTTGCTGACCTAGGTCCAGAACCCTAAAAAGATATACACTGCTATGCCTCTCTAAAGCATTGCCATGTCACCTGGAGTAATGCAGATATACAATTCATCAGTAGTCCAAGCTTCTTGATCATCTTATCAATCCAGTAGTGTAGTGGTATTAACAGCATCCTACTGAGGGGATGGTAATTCACTTGTCCTGTTGCTGTTAAATGTCAACCAATGGTGTAGAATGATACATAAGTAATGTTACAGAGAGTCCATGTCTATTTCTTTGATAGCAGGTCAGATGTGAAGGTTTTACATGTTCTGTAGACAAATTATGGTGAACCTCCCTTATTCTAGTGAGATGTGACCAACCGAAATCTTAACATCTAGTGCATCCCATGCTGTCACACATTGGGGCGCTGTCACAACATAATGACCCACTATTCTCAACCAGCATGCCAAATGAGGCTAATAATGCACACAGTATCCCAAAGTCCTTCACAGATATCACCCTAAATTGACATTGGTGCTGCCCCTTACATAACCCATCAACAGAACCATATATGCAACTGTAATAATTTACAAATTTGTCAATTGTGTATGGGGGTTCAAAGATTGTCATTCAACCTTGTCCTCTGCATGCTAAGATACTTTTTCAAACAGTGTCATCACTTCCCATTTTAATCCATTCCTGACATTCTCCACACCACCCTATCTCACAAGACTCTACTGTGATCAAAAATTATTTGTGATTGACACTTCAGTAAGTCCATGATAGGAGCCAGACAGCATCCAATTTTAGCTCTTCTTGAGGGCCACATGCTTGCTGTGTTACCTTTTTATTGGTACAGGTAGAGCCCCAAGAAGTGTGGCTGCCTGCTTTCTGGCAACAGTCTCTCTTGTCAATGAAGTCTGACAATAAGTAATCAGAGTTTACTACCAAACAAAACAACTTTCATTGGTCTTCTTTCAAGTTTTCTTCTAACACTTCACTCGCACATTATGCTCTGTGCCGTCAGATTGTCTCTGGTGTAAATAACTTTGTCTTATATCTCCAAACAAAGCTATTAGACTGTTAGACCGATTGTATTTGAGCCATGTAGACCTGCTTTTGTGTATTTTTAATTTCCGAATAAGAAATTATATAGCTTAAAGCTCTTTTGGTGCGAGGTTGAGCCATTTCGGCTCATTCTAGTGCCTAATGTGATCTTTAATGCAGAGATCAAATAGGTTTATATCGCCTGTTTTCAGGTTTGACATAGGACCGTTGAGTCGTGGCGGATCCTGGTTCTGAGCCAACACGTCCTTACTGTTCAGTGTCCTATTATTGCTAGGGCTGGGTTGTCTGCCTTGTTTGATTGTTGATGAAACTTTCCTTCTAAAATCTCTCTTCCTCCCTGCTTTACCTCATCTTGCTATTGCATCTACTTTGTGGTTTATATTTTAGTCAAATCCCTTCATCAGTGCATCAGTATGTATGTCTCACGACGATCTATTTTACAGTGCCTTCTAAGGTTTCCATTCCTGCATGTGAGGTTTCATGGCATGTTAGGATTGATTGCAGTTTCGTCTCCTTCCACCAAGGGCATTGCTGTTTTTATCTATGTTCGGCTGTTCACATGTGTGCGCCAATAATGTTGTGTGGGTGTTTGTGGCAGTACTGGGCGCTCGTTCACAGTCACAGTTGACAGCTGTCATATCATGACGTGACCAGAGAGGATTCCAGAGTGGGGAGCCAAGTGAGGAGTGTAGCCGGTGGGTCGGGCCTTTGTGTGTGTTGGACCACTTATGAATCTGTTGTGTCGGCTAATGTCCTTCGCCACCAAGACTTCGATGTGAATTGTACTCCACACTTCACCAACAAGTGATATGGCTTGTTCTTAAGTCCTTAGAAGAGTTTTCGACCATTCCTGTTGGCAACACGGTGGTGCTCTCAGCTGTGCTATGTTGATGGAATGACCTTTCCATATACAATGGGACATTGGTGTTTTCACCACTGTGAAGCTCATACGTTAAGTTGCCATATACGGCAGAACCCCGTTTTTACACTTTTCAAGGAACTTCAATGAAAATGGTGTATATAACATTTTAAACGTAAAATATGCTTACTGGATCACCCTTACATTTTTGTAGTTTATGTATGATATATGTAAATAACAGACATCAAAATACTCGCCAGGAAGTTTGTTTATTATGTAATAAAAGTTATCCGAATTTTGCACTATTTTAAGTGCCCAGCAGAACTGACACTGGTAACTTTATAGCAAGCAGAAATTTTTGACAAAACTTCAATCATCATAATTGACTGTCAGAAAGCCTTTAAGTGGCATTCTTATTTAAGTCATGACACTGCACAAGAACCATATTTTTCAAAGTTTCGCACAAAGATAGTTGAGAATTTATTCCCATTCTTAGGTGCAAATTTATGCACAAGTATTTCTGTGACATTTGCACAGGCTCAGCATCTCACACTTTAATCTCATTTTTGAGATATATAGCATGCCCCTTCAACGTGCAGAAAAATATATACAAGGAAATCATCATGCTCACCGTTTATAAAACATAACAAAAATACTTAAATCAATATTAGCTCTTCGTAATCCTCCTCTCAGGACACCACCTTAACGTAGTACTGTCCGTGCGGGCGAGGAGGGTTGCGTGCTCTGTATCAGGAGGGCTATGTCGGCGGTAACGTAGCTGCCAGTAGGGTCACCCAAGCTGGACTGGCCGAAGGGGAGGAGCCAGACCAAGTGTGTCCCACAATGACCTGTCGATAACCTCTCTCCTGATCTATCCTGTCCTAATCCTATCCTCTTTCCTTGCCATTTTCACTTAAATCGTAGCGTGGAAAAGTCAATGGCTTCATGAGCGAAGGGATGGCCAATCATTTCAAAGCAAATTTGGCAAATTCCAACCGTCATCGAGGTAGATGAACCTCCTCAGAACAGAGTGGCGTCTGTACTCCAGTGGGGCGGCCACAAAAGGCGTCTGTACTCCAGTGGAGTCGCCTGATTACATCCTCTGGGGCTAACCACCTCAGTTGGAACCACGCTACTGCAACTGCGGTAGCCAAAGTCGAAACTTCGGCTTGTGAAGCAGTCATGAAGCCCCACGGGGCTAATCTCTCGTTGACCTCAGTCAACGCAAGCAGGCTATCTGATTCTGGGGAGCCTGCATCATGTGCGATACGAATTGGCAAACCTATCTGTATCTCTAATCTAAATCATGGACACAAAATCAGAACGAAACACTTTTAAAATGGGAACCATAAACATACAAACAATGATGAAGGTAGGCAAGCTAAAGCAAGTTCTTGACAGTATGAGAGAACACAGGATTGGTAAACTGGCACTACAGAAAACAAGATTTAGGGATGAAAGCACAGTGGAATCAGGAAACCCGGTGTTGGGGGGTCAAAGCAACCGTTTATGTTTGGTACAGCCTTTGTAGTAGATCGTAGATACCTGGACACTATCACCGTATGGAAAGGCATAAATAAAAGGCTGTTATATCTCTCAATGAAAATAGGAAACAAGACATCTACGATAGTAAATGCGCATACACCAACTAATGTTAAGAACAAAAAAGAAAGCAGGAACTGAAAATTTTTGGTCCACTTTGGATAAGGTAATGTCAGATGTGGACAAAAGAGGTGTCACTATTTAACTAGGAGACTTTAACGTGCAAATAGGCACGGAAAGGAAGTTTAGGAAGGAAGCTTAGGGTTTAATGTCCCATCGACAGTTTGGTCATTAGAGACGGAGCTAACGCTTGGAGTTTTGGATAAGGATGTGGAAGGAAATCGGCCGTGCCCTTTGAAAGGAGCCATCCCGGCATTTGCCTGGAGTGATTTAGGGAAATCAGGATGGCCGGAGGTGGATTTGAACCACCGTCCTTCCGAATGCGAGTCCAGTGTCTTACCACTGCGCCACCTCGCTTGGTGGGTTTAGGGGCCCCTTGGGAGATTATCTTGCCAGCAAGAGAGTAAACAAGAATGGCGAGAGATTAGTGGACCTTTGTAGGAGACACAAGATGAGAATAATGACCACCCATTTCAAAGCTAAGGCAGGCAAGAAAACAATGTGGGTCAGCCCTGGAAACAGGATTGAGGAAAAACAACTAGATCATGTAGCAATCCGTGCCAAGAATCACAGTGAGATTATGAACACAAAAGAGTGAGAAAAAATAGCAGGATGGAATCAGATCACTACCTTACTGAAATAAAATGCAGGGAGAAGAAATGTAGGACCATAAATATTCACAGAATCAACCTAGATCTTCTGTAAAACCACAGAGAAGACTATGCAAAGGGAATGGTAGTTCAGAGTGATTGGAAGAGAGTGAGAGATGTGATGGAAGAAGAGGCAGTGCGACTGGCTGCTAACAACCAGAAAAGAAGCATGAGTGGTGGACAGATGAATGCAAGTCGAGGCCAGGAGGAAAGCATGGATGAAAATGCTATCCTGCAAAAAGGAAGCAGACCAGTTGAATTTTCAGAATGTGAGAAAAATTGTTAGTAAGACGATCCGAAATGCCAAGACAAGTAAATGGAATGAGAAACTAAGAAGCAAACACATTCTTCAAGGAACACAAATCATGAGTCTTTTTCAGACAAATGAAGAGCAGAATTAAGGGCTTCGAAGCAAGAGAACCATTCATAATAGAACAAGATGGCACTATAAGGATTGGCGAGAAGGTGGTGTACGAGGAAATGGCTGGGTATTTTAAGGATTTGCTGAATGCCAAAGTACCTACAGGAAATTGGACACACGTTCAAGAGACGAAGTCAGGAGTATAGAGAATACACCCACCAGAGCAGACATAACAGAGGCAATTAAAACCTCAAAAACAGCAAAGCATAAGGAAATGATGGTATCTGTGCTGAAGAGATCAAGTGGGGTGGGCCTGAAATACAAAGCAGTATGTACAATATAATAACAGGTATCTGGAGAAATAAGAAAATAGCCATAGACTGGAAAGAAGCCTTTATAATACCACTACCCAAGAAAGGGAACAAGGGTACAAGAAAATACCGGATAACTACAGAGGCATCTCTCTCTTAAACATAGGGTACAAGATTTTGTCTAAAATCTTACTGAAGAGAGTTGAAGAACAACTGGGGCCAATAATAGAGTGCCAGTGTGGCTTAGAAAAGGGAGGAACTGTGCAGAACAGATATTTGGTATCAAAAGGATAATAGAGCATAGACATAGGAAAGCGAAAAGGCAATAGCGATTTCTGTGGACTTAAAAAAGGCCTATGAATCAGTTGACAGGAGTACCCTGCTTTATCTGTCTTCCAACACAAGACAGCATACTACTCACTTTTGTCCTACTGGATTTAATGCATGCTGCTGTTTAACACTTGTTGCTGCTAACCACCTGCAGCAGTTCTAAAGTTACATTTATGTGTAGTCCTTGAGGCAGGTGTTCTCAGGGCATCGTTTAGCTTTAAATGCCCATTTGCACAATGTGTATTTCTCTATTGGAACTGATTTTATCTGCTGTTCTAATATTTAATTCAGACGTGTTCTCTTTTCTGTCGAAACAGAAGTTTTGCCAATGGTTTCTTGTGTTTCATATTGTTAAGCTTCAAACTGTTGTAACTTTATGTATAGTAGGTTAATTTTTAAGTGTAGCCTGAAGTAGTAAAGAAAAGCTAGAAAAAAAGAAAAAGGAAAAAAAATTGAGCACTTTCTAGCATCCAAGGAAGTATATTATTAAATCATGTGTAGTTGATTGTTTTCAAGGATGGCTCAAGCCGTTTTTTTAAAAAGGAATTTTCAATTTTCTCAAGACGCTTAAATCAACTTCAAATGAAATGTGAACTTCAGGTCTTCAAATCTATACTAATAATAAATCTGTAAATGTAGGCCTGTCACTGTCCTCTTCAGTCTGCAAAACTACTGGATAAATCTTTATGCAGTTTTCACAGAAAACATGATAAAACTTTGGGTCAACATATAGGCATAATTTTATCAAAATCAGATCACACAAAAAACGGATATTGTAATTTTAAGAGTTTTCAGTAACCGCTGTGTCTGTCTGATCAACTATTAAAAACCTCTTATCTCCAAAACTACTACAAGAATTGGCGTGGGGTTTTCACAGGTAACTTGAGCGTAACTCTGGACAACATACAGACTTCGTTTCATATAAATCCGATTCCAGAAAAAATAATTTGAAATTTATTATCTACGACCGTCATGTCTGCCTGTCTCTTTGAACATGTTTATCTCCAAAACTACTTGACGAATTTTCATGGGGTTTTCACACATAACATGAGCATATTGTACGGTTACATAAAGGCTTCAATAATTAAAATCTGATCAGAGAAAAAGATATAATTTAATCATTTGTTTAAAAGCCATTGTGTATGTCTATTTGTTGAGGGTAATCTCCTAAAGTACTACACAAACTTTCATGGGTTTCCACAGGTAAATTGAGAATAGTTTTGAGAGTAACATAGGCTTAGTTTCATCAAAATCAGATCAGAGGATGAACACATATCGTAATCTGAAGTTTTGTGTGTATACTATGCTTATAAGTATGATGTAGTACACCAAATCTCTAAGAGTACTATACAAACTTCCATGGGGTTTCACATGTCGACTGACAGTACCTTAGGGCATCATATAAGCTTCATTTCCTCAAAATCAGATCAGGGGAAAAAAAGATATCATAATTTGTAGTTTCTGGTGGATGCTACACTTGAATTGCAGCATAGTATAGCAAAGGTCCAATAGAGGCACTCCTAACTGACATAGTATTAAAGCATTGTCCAGTGCTTTACATAGTATACCAAATAACTAATAGATGGCGATACTGCATTTTTTATTCACATAACTAAGGTGTAATACACAAACAAGGGCTACGATTTTCCTTACAAGAACAGTGTAGTGTATTGATGTTGGCAACAGCCTTTGAATCCTTTTTATAAAATCAGTCACTTACGAGGGGAACAATTCTTTGTGTTGATAATGAAAAACAATATTGTTCCGATCAGTAAATTAATGATCCCCTATAAAATGAATAGTTCATTGCCAATGTTAACATACTAAACCTCCGCCACAGCAAGTAAAATTTAACCCAGGTACTACACAAAAAATATCTGTATCCCGCATGCCTTGCAATGTCATTGAAAGAAAAGTGCTTCTTTCCACAGGTATCATTTGAATTTAAAACCTAACAACATTCCTTCGTGTCTATCAATGTTTTCATTTATCAAGGATTCTTTGCAAGAAAACACTAATTTATGTAGTTTCCTTTCTGATTTCAGTGTGTACTTATTACATCTTGAGTCCATTGTTTTGGAATGCCTAGAAAATGGTGTAGTACAGTACAGAACAAATAGAGGCCCTGTTAGTTACTTAGTATACCAAAGAACTAATAGTGGGCACTGCTGAATTTCTTTAATTTTTTTTTTTTTTTTTTTTTTTTTATTCAATGGTTATGCCATAGAACAGCAACAAACCACTAAAATTGCTGCAAGTTTTGTAGTGCTACAAAAAAAACAATACATGATTGTGTTGCGTGTATTCCCTCAGTAACTGAAGTATTTAGAATTAAGAGCTGTAACCTTATCTCACCAAAAACAAACTACATTGAACAGAGAGTTGCTTATTACACTTCGTATATGCACAGCTTAACAACATTTCTTTGCTTCTTTTGACAGGGAACATTTGAATTTAAAACATAACGACATGTCTTCGTGTCTATTGATGCTCTGATTTACAAAAGAATTCTTTGCAAGGAAAAAAGAATTTACATAGTTCCTTTTCTGATTTCAGTGTATCCTCATTAAATTTTGAGTGCGTTCTTTTTAGGAATACCTCGAAAACACCATAGTACAGGAAAGGACAAAGTGAGTCGACATTAGCTACACCAAATCAATGATTATGGCGTTGCTGTGATTTTTAAATTCTCATAACTATGATGTAGTACACTACAAGAAGGGATACAATTTTACTTACGTCAGCAACATTGTTTGCTGATGTTGGCAACGGCCGTTGAATGCTTTTTAAAAAAAATCAGTCCAGTAGAATGAGGTGAATAATTCTTTATGTTCATGATGAAATAAATAACTTATGCTGTTCTGATCAGTAAATTAATCATCCTCCTAGAGCAAATAGTTCGTTGCGAACGACAGCAAACTAAACCACAGCCACTGCAAGTAAAATTTAACAAAGTTAGGACACAACAAAATGTTTTTCCTTCCTAGCTGTATCCCATATACTTTGCAATGTCATGGAAAGAAACGAAGTGTATCTTTAGACGGATATAACATGCACAGAGTAGAAATATCTATGGAGTGAGCATTGTGTTCTGTGCATCTGCTGAACATTAAGGTGGAATTACCCACGTGATATTGAGACAAATCCACACTTTCCACACATTTATTTGCTCTTACGATTGGTTTGTACCGGACTGGCTGCAAAGGAACCCACCTCCTTTTGGCAGACCAACCACATAAAATGAAATAATATCCAAATAAATGTGTCACAGAAGCAACAGGAAAGTTGACGAAATGTCACTGAAAGGGCCATTTACACATAGTTATCCATTTTAACCAAAAGATTAGTAGATTTTTCCCAATATTACGTGACATTTCCACCTTAATGTTTAGGACACACAATCTGTTCTGCGCATCTGAATGCTCACTCCACAGATATTTCTGCTCTGTGCCTGCCGCAAGAGGTAATATACACACATTCTAAGAGATACACACCCAAGTGACAAACGTATCTGGAACCTCACTGCTTTCATAATTGTTCGGTACAATATTGTGATTAAAATGTGTAATTACTTACTTTTGGTGCGGACTACATTAAGATACAGAAAGACGTCTTCTTTTGCAGAGACAATTGTACTTAGCTACAATCCAACTTCTGAATATATAGTTCTTTTACACATAGTCGATTTAAACTTGGTGCTTTACGAAGTAATCACTGGAGGACGTGGGGACATGTATTAGCTGAAAGGGTGGCTAATGCTGCTAACACAGTAAAGACAATTCACTGGAAATACTATATTTAATGGTAAGTTCTATACTGACGATCAGCTGACGCCATACCTACAACAGTTACCCAGACTTGCTTTATCGCACATTAACACCATCATGACGTGTTACTTAGACATGAACTGCTCTGTTGATTGAATTACCAGACTTTCAGCATTCGGCGAGTTTTCTATAACAGGGAGCACTGCATACAGAATAATACATACTGATACTTCAGCATACATGTACTGTAAGAGAGGAACAGTTTAGTACTACACCATTGAGCCAATACATGGCACTGTTATTATTATTATATTATTATTATTATTATTATTATTATTATTATTACTATTTCTCATCTCAATGATAGAAGTGTTTTCAAAAGTTTACGCCAGACAGACAATTACACACTGCAGTCTTAACTTCATGAACACAAACTAACATTTAATTTACATCGTTCCGAAGTACAGACTTAAATTAATTTCACTTTTTGTATGAAAAACTTTATGAACATTCATCATTTTCGACAATGACTTCTACTTAAATTTGACATCTTGGCTACGAGAACTGAGTATACTGACAGAGCGATCCAACAAGGATTCTGTTTTTGCTGACCTAGGTCTGGAACCCTAAGACACCACGATACACACAGGTCCCTCTTTAACAACCGTTAAGAAGCACGGGCATATAAGCTAGTTTGTTAATAAATATGTTAAAGTAACAATTATTTTTAAAACCCCACCCCAGTTAATCCACTATGTCTTGTTTGTTTAAAAGTAAATTCAAGATCTCAATCTTCAGAATAGATTCATTTTTATGTATCATTATATAAATACGCTAACACGAAAATTGTGGCGCAGATTACTAATTTATTTGTACAAGAAGGCCAATGAAAGTTACATAATTTGGAAGATTCTTTGTCGTAGATTTCACGAATATAAATATTATGTGTGCATTTAGCAAATGCCATTAAAAGTGGTAAAAGGAATTAGAAATTTTCCTATATTCAGCTTGGATCAAGTTCTACATTCACCAACAATCAGTTCACTGATAGGCTATTCGCCTCGACCAAAGACACTGTAATGCAGCATTAAAATAAGTGAATATCGAAACATGGAGTGCTCCCAACTCACTTTCTTGTGCCGTTCAAAAGCTTCATTTTCGCATTGATTAAGATTGGTTAAAGGAAATGGATGTTTTCATATGATTGCCGATATAAATGATGATGTGCCGGGAGAGGCATCTTGCTGTGCTCGGGTGGAACTACGATGTCGAGAATGCCGATATAAATGATGATGCGCTGGGAGAGGCATGTAGCAGTGCACGGGTGGAACTACGAAGTCAACATGTTGTCAGCTCTGGAATTCTGAATATCGCAGTTTTGAAATAACATTATTTCTTGGCGTTGTATAAATATACGGACACCGACATTGTAGTTCCATTTCAAATATTAGGCTACTGAAAGTTATACAATTCGAAAATGGCATGAGAAGTATATACTTCCTTTTTATTTGTTGTTATTGTGTCAGGCATTTTCCTTAACACGTAAGAGATACCGTTTCATACCTCCCAGTGCCAGTTAAATTTTACCAAATATCCCAGCGGCCTCCTATGATAATGTTGGCAACAGATGCTGAATAGTGAGAATCTTGTGAGTCTTCATTTTAGCCAATCGCTTGACAACGCTGATGATTTATCATGGAATCTTCACTTTACGGGGGCAATTATTTTTACTGAGCGGACGAGGGTACATACAAGAACCTGTAAACCATAAAGCAGGAACAGCATTATTTGTTTACTTCATGGTCTGTACGATACACTAATCGAGTCATTCTATGTGGTTCAAGCAAATGGGCAAAGATTTCTATCGTGTTGCCGCTGACATGATACGTAAAATTTTACCCCCAGTGACCATTGTAAACACAATTGGTCTATTTTCGACCACAGACAATACTAGTTTGCTTAAACTTATTAGAAAAGGAAATGAAAACTGTAACAAAAATAATTTAATTATGCAACACAGATAGTAATTTCAAGTTGGAATAGCATATAAAACAAACCCAACCACTCACCTATATATGACTAATGACAGACAAACAATTGCCCATTCTCTTTCAGAAGTGAAGACAAAGACCTGTGCATGAACTGTCATATCGTGCACTATGTTCTTATATGGTCAGTTTGTGTAACTCAGCAGTCAAATAACAGCACGGTGCCAACACAATATGCATCCTTTTCTGCTGTGTTGCATCTTTAACAGAGTTAACACCTCTAACACCTCACAATAAATTTGATGTTATTTCTCTTTAAGCTCTGATAAGTATTTGTGGTTTCTTAGGATTACTGATGATGATGATGATCTTGCATTTATCATCAGTAATTAACTTTTTTTCTGCTCCACTGCGAGGTCTTTGTGTTGCATTCTTGTGAAAGTAGAACATGTTTCTCAGCAGACTCAGTACTGTATGTTGTGTGACAGTGTTTATAGGGAAATTTGCTCCAATCTGTCAACCCTATGATGTTTAATTTTACAGGCAGACTACAAATGTTGTCAAAAGAATTCAAAATGCTCTCAACTTCCTAAATACCAATTGAGGTACAATTCTGATGGAAGATTCTACGTTCAATTCTTAATCAATTTAGTGCACCAGCTTTTACAGGAGAGATTGAACACACATGGTTCACATAAACTTTGATTTAAGAAAGAATATTTTATAATTTAAACCAACTACATATTTCAGTGTTGCTTCTGAAAACTGCAAGGCAGTTGCCTCAATTAAATATGTGTTGTGTTCTATGAATGTGTGTGTGTGTGTGTGTGTGTGTGTGTGTGTGTGTGTGTGTGTGTGAGCGCGCGTGTGCGCGCAGGTTGCTTTTATGACAAATACTATCTGCAATTTGTTGTTCCCAGAATGACAAAAATAGTATGGAGACACTTATTTTAACAAAAACCTTACTCTTGATAACCTTCACAATTACAAACTACAAAAATCAATGCTGGCTTTGTTGTACCATTGCTAATATAATGTAAATAGCTAATACACATGAATATTCCAACACCAATTTTCTTGAAAATTGGGGTTAATTTCATAAAAAGCTGCTAACCAGCTATTAATTATGAGCTCTTCTACGAAGTACCAAATACTCATTAAAAACAGTCATTAAAAGTTCTGATGTTCTCACTGTGAGCTTAGTGTATTTTACTTTGACAACATCCTTCATACACTGATGAGGTGAAAAATTATGTTTACTACCCCCCACAAGTTTGAATACCACCTAACCTTGGCATTATGGGCATGTGAAACAGTAAGGAAATAATGCAAGTTGAACACAGAATGGAAAGTCACTAGTCACAATATGAACCGGAAAATGGGAAATCCACTAACATAAGCTACTATCACAAAAAGCTGACTGTTATGGCTCAAAGTCTGGAAACAAGCATCATATAAAAGGCAAAGGTAGTCATATTTTCATATGCTAATATCTTAAGGATAAATGGAAAGTGTTTGTGTGCCAATAAAAATAAAAGCATGGAAATGTGACAAAATATCTTACATCCAAAACTCATTACAGAACATAGAAATCATAAAAAATATTCATTCTGTAAAGAACAGGCAATAATTGTGGCAGAACTGATGAGAGAGTGAATGCTGGTTACTTGGGAAGTTTCCAGAGCAAACTGTTCAGCACACATTACAGGAAATAGGACCAACAGGACTTTGTAGCAGATGACTTCTACATGTCTCCATACCAACCTAATAAGATTGTCAATTGTGATTACAGTGGCTACTCAATAATTTAGATTGGACAATGGTTCACTGGAAACATGTCACCAGATTGCATGAATAATTTCTTGTTAGACGGGTTGATAATCCCGTCCCAATGCTGTCATCCAGATAAACAGCTGCTCAAAATCCTTAATACACCATTGATGCAGGCCAATGGCAGTATCATGCTAAGGGGGCCATTCAAGTGGTTTCCTTGGGATCTCTGATAGAAACAAAGGCACAATGACCGTTTTAGACCAAGAGAAGTTTACTGGAGACCACCTGCATCTCTGCAAGGCCAACACAGTGCTACAGTGATTTGAGGAGTATCATATTCAATTCACATTACAGTCTTTGCCATTAAATTAGGTAAACCTGACCCCATTGTACTTATCCAAGACACCACGGGAGGACAGGCAGCGCCGGTGGGAAATCAGCCAAGGCCGCTCTGCCTGCTCACGAAAAGGAGAGTTGACTGTGTAACATCACTGCTGCTGCGGAGAAACAGACTGCAGCATGTGGAGTGCAGCAATTTAGGAAAGATAGGGAGCAGATCTGGTGTGAAGTATACAGTGAGCTAATTTTAAAACACACTGTTTCAATTAACAGATTACAGCCTATAGTGTATCTATACCCCCAGAAAATTATTATTTAGGTGTAATTTAATGTGAGGATAGCACTATCACAAAGTAAAGAGAATGGAACATAATACAATTTTCTCTACAGTTTAGAGCAAAGCTGTACAGTACAATTAAGTAGACATTTTCCAACTTTTTCATTTCGGTTTCGGTCAGTTTTTCAGTATTAGAGTGCAATGTTTGAGATATTATTAATCAAATACTCCATGTTAGGTTGTGATCTGACTATGTGTTTCATTATTAGGACTTTGCTAATTTCATAACGGAAAAGAATTGTTCACACACACATACCTTGAACCGAACATACACAATATCCATGAAGCAAGGGCATACAACCTTGGAAATCTATTTTCATGGAACATTCTTATAAAAATCTGCCACGCCCTCATTGTGTTTGTACTTGTCCTTAAAGAAATCGTCACATTGTAAATTTAACAGTTTCATTTTAAACCTGGTAGGAACGTTGGTAATGTCCTCTGAAAACAAGTGTTGCAAAGGCTGAAACATTGTAGACAGTATTTCCACATTTTCAAACCACATTTTCAGACACACTTGTCTGAAATAATATACACCACATGAATTACAACAAGCATTTGAAAATGTCCAACCCAGCAGTGGTGCCCTAGGGGGGATCAAATCTAAAAATCCCTCAGTTACATTCAGCTTACCATGTACGCCCCCAAATAAAAACAGCTAACTGCGCGGTATCTGATATGTTAGTACTCTCATCAACAGTTTAAGAATAATGTATAAACTTACATGCCGTAACACCCAGTTCTTATTGCAAATTTGCAGCCATGTCCTGAATATGCCGCATAACAGTTTTCAGAGACAAACTCACTCTTTCAAAGTCTTCTACCAAATATGGACACATTCCTTCAGTGGCCATCACAATCACTTCTTTTGCAAATTCACCCTCAGTAAATGGTCTCTTTTTTTGGGTTTATGTAGAGCTATTCTCTAGCTCAGACAGACAGATGCTTAGCTATTCTGACAGTCCTTCACATTAGCATGTTCCTGTAATTCAGATATTAAAGGGTCTCGTTCTTCTCCCCCGTATTTCCGAAACTCATTTGTGTGGCACAGGGAATAATGACACTGTAAATTACTTCTTTTATACATCTCTCTTACACAGCAAACACTTGGCACCTTCACCACATTGCACAAAAAGAAACTTTCCCCACACAGAAAGGAAAACAGATTGCTCCGTTTTGCTTGTACTCCCCATGTAATGGTTGTCAAGAGCACTATTGCTGACTGAGCCCTCCAGCTCCATACTCACAGCCCCGTCTATCTAGGCAACACTGCGAACACTGATCTCGCCTGAAGTCACACAGATTGACAGGCTTGCTCTTCCTGCTCACACGTTATACCACCTGAAGTTGGCTTCCTCTGCACTTTTGGTATGCAGCTCTGTACCCCCAAACTACAGGCCCATAATTTACAGGAATTTTGTGACCTGTGCATAGCAGACTGGTGCCACATACCACCAAGAACCTATGAAGAACTTTTAGAATTTCTAATATTGAAATACTGCTTCATGTTCCAAAGCTTTAACAACAAACTATTATGCATGTGGTTGTACAATTTTGGTTCACTGACCGACTTATAAATATCAATCCAGAGTCCAACACCGAAAGAATACCAAAATAATTGGATACAGTAGACAATGGCAATGGAAACACCACCAACCATTTCTTAAATTTCATTACCTGAACTATATTAATATTACATACTGCATAAGGTACAGCAGTCAACAATCTGAAGATTGGTGTGAACACTACAGTGCTTTACTAGCCATGGTTTTGTTTGGAGGTGGTATGCCATTACCCAGCTAGTAATAGGGGGAACTACAGTTTGACATGGATTCATAACTACAATGGATTTTCTTTTTTATCAGCGACATTGCCAGAGGTGAAAGAAGTGGAAAGTGACAGATACAAATCTAAGGACCTGGCGGTGATCAAAACCATGACCTTTGGATTCATAGTCTGGCATACTACCACTGTTGTACCGACCATATAATACTCAATTAGGGAGAAAAATAATGGTTAGTATTGCAAATGAGAGATAGTAGTTATACTTACAGCGATTCACGAGTACGGGTTACAGATTTTCTCTTCTCCTTTTTCACTTCCTTAATTTGATCAATCACTTCCTTTACTTCTTCTTTGGCTGTTGTGACACCTATATCCCTGCAAACATCATGCCATTATTATAGGACCATTACTAAAAAATAAATAAATTTAAAATAAGTTTAAATGTTTGAGAGATCAAATTATATTATGAATACCATAATTTCTTAACATCTGTGACACAAAACATAAGGTTTATTTTATTATGCAAAACAGCCAAGACTGCAAATTATCTTTAATATGACCAGTTTCAGCAGATTATACTGCTCTTTCACAGCTTGTGCCACATCACAAAATCCAAATAAAAAATTAAACACATCATGCTTCAATGTTATGCCTTCACAGTTAAATAATAATAAATAATAAATAATAATAATAATACTAATCTTGATAACCTTCTAGCCTCTTTCCAAGACAGTCCATTCAGATAATTGCTCTTACAATTCCTCTGCTGTCTCTGACAGAAGTACAATGTCAATGGCAAGCCACGGAGTTTTTATTTATTCTCCCTGAAATTTAATTCCTTCTCCAAATTTCTCATTGCATTCCTTCACAGTTCACTCAATGTACAGAGTGAATAAACTAGGGAAAGGTTACAACCCTGTCTTGTTCCCTTTCCAACTACTGTGTCCCTTTCATGTCCTTTGACTATAACTGCTCTCTGCTCTTTGTACAAGTTATATGTAACTCTTCATTCCCTATATTTTACCCCTACTACCTTCAGCATTAGAAAGGGCGCATTCCAGTCAACATTGTGGAAAAGCTTTCCACTAATAATGCAGGTTTGCCTTTCCTTAACCTATATTCTAAGGTTAGTTGAAATGTATTGCCTCACATGTTCCTACATTTCCCCTTTCCAAATTGATCTTCCCTGAGGTCAGATTCTACAAGTTTTTCCATTCACCTGTAAATAAATCCTGTTAGTATTTTGTAACCATGAATATTAAACTGATATTTGTAAAACTCTCACATTGATTTCTTTGGAATTATTACAGCAGAACCCCAAATTAGCAAACTTGCATTTAACAAAATCCTGCTTGTAACGAATATTTCCTCCAGTCCCGGCAGATCTCCCACAACACCAATGTCATTTTTCCCCCATTTTTAACTAAGCCTGATTTAAAGAAAAGCCCACTTTTAAATTCATTCCTTAAAACAGTCGTCATTCTTGTACCCAGTTCCTAATTGCTTTTTTGTTTGCTTTCAGTTTCACACAGCATTTCGTGCTACATGATGTCAGTATATGTTAACTGATTCTTTCAGTCAAGTCAACTTAAATCTACATAGATCGAAAGTCAGTGTAGCGATAGCACAGAAAGCTTTCAATGAATAGGAGAGAAATTTCCTGCTCTGTCTTCCATGCGCTTCTGGTCATGTGATCTGAGGTCAGTCAAGAATTATAAAATGCATTTTGAGAAGAGTCCTGTTTGTTCGTGTCAAATATCTGTTTTACTTTTGCTGAATTATGGCCCGCAAACGTAAAAAACTTACTACTGAAGAGAAGCTGCCGATCATCTGTGATGCTTAAGACAATCTTAAAACTTCATTGTGTGGCTTTCTAAAAAAACAATGAAGCTCTGTTAAATGCTGAATGCAGTGGTTCCTCAGGATTCAGAAGAAAGCACATTCATATGTTAGCATTTAGTGACTTGGAAACTGTTCTTTAGAAATGAATTCAAGAAGGGAAGAGCAGCAGCATTCCAGTTGGTGGAAACCACCTACAAGAAAAGGTGCAAGAAATCTAAAAACATACTTTGCCATGATTAATACCTGGCTTTGAGCCGAGAGAGATTTTCAATGCAGACAACTGGTATTTTCTATAATTTACTACTAGCGAAAACATTTTCTGTTCAGGACAAAAAAACTGACTGAGGCGAAAAAAGAAAAGAAGAATGACAGCACTATTTTGTGTGAATAGTGATTGCAGCAAATAGTTGCTGCCACATATAATAGGTAAGTTTAAAACTCCGAGGTGTTAGAAAATGTAAAAACACTACCTTGTAATTACAAGTAAACCACCAATTTCTGGATGATGTCAGAAATATTTATACAATTTCTGAGGTGCCTGGATGCAAAGGTAGGCACAGAAGGTACAAAAATAGCTCTGCTGATTGACTGATGTGCTGCATGTCCAAAAGAAATGTAATTTCTGTGGAATATGAAGGTTGTGTTTTATTTCCACAGAACAGTGTAAGTCATCTACAGCCTCTGAAGCTGGGCATTATACACGCTGTTATTCCTTGAGAAGAAGGAAGGGATGAAGTTCAACATTCTGCATGCTATGCACATGTTTGTAGGTCATGAAACTGTGTATCAGAACAGACTGTAGAAAACAGTTTTTCAAATGTTGTTCATCTGTTTCTGCCAAAAGGTAGAGGTGATGACAATGATGAAGAAGAGGCCGATTTCCATTCCACAACCAGGGAAGAAAAGTGTATTAAGCTATCATACACAACTGTTTTAACAATGTCAAATGCTAGGTACCCAAGTAGAGTTCTGGATGAAGATGAACTATGTACAAGGTAAACGGTAGAAGCTGAGGCCCTTACACAATTCCTTACAATTTAGCCAAGTCTTCAGATTGGCAGCTATAACTAATTTAACTCGATCATTGATAGCCTTTAAGAGTGAACTACTCAAAGCAGAAGCCTGAGGGATACAGTTTTCTTGAACCTGTGGCAAGCTGAAAGTCATACCAACCAAAACATGAAATGATCAGAGGGATAAAAACTACTACTTTAGTGTTCAACCCTGAGGTTGGTTTGCAGCAGAGTACCATTCCTCTCTTCTGATTGCCTTCCTCTTCATTTCCACATATGTATTACATCTATCATCATTCACAATTCCTTCCCTCATTAGCTCCTCCTGCTATTGTAAGAAACTTTGCTGTAGCAAAGATGCTGCTATATGAAGAAATTTTATATTAATTACAACAGGCCTGTATCAGCACATTTGCCATCTTCAGGTTTCTGTGAAGATAATGTAGATAATATAGGAATAATGTTGCAATTTTGAACATGACAATATAGACTAATAATAACCAGGCGAAGGAGCACAGGTGTGACAGCGTCACAAATAAATAAATGAATACACACACACACACACACACACACACCACACACACACACACACACACACACACACACACACACACACAATCGCAAGCTTTCGCAACCCAGTTGCGTCTTCAGGCAGTAGGGAAGGAGAGGGAAAAGGAAATGATGAGGGTTTTAAGGAAGGGGGTAAGGAGCCATTCCAATCCCGGGAGAGGAAAGACTTACCTTGGGGGAAAAAATGGAGGGTAAACAAATGCACACATGCCCACACATTCACACAGACACAAGTACCATGTGGGCATGTGTGCATTTGTTTACCCTCCATTTTTTCCCCCAAGGTAAGTCTTTCCTCTCCCGGGATTGGAATGGCTCCTTACCCCCTTCCTTAAAACCCTCATCATTTCCTTTTCCCTCTCCTTCCCTACTGCCTGAAGACGCAACTGGGTTGCGAAAGCTTGCGATTGTGTGTGTGTGTGTGTGTGTGTGTGTGTGTGTGTGTGTGTGTGTGTGTATTCATTTATTTATTTGTGATGCTGTCACACCTGTGCTCCTTCGCCTGGTGAGTAATCTTCGTCTATTTTTTATATTTTATTTTTCCTGCTAGGAATTTTTCGTCTTAATAGACTAATAATAAGTACAATAAGTTTACATACATTAATCTTGACTTCCTTGTAATGTCGACATGCAGTAAAACCTCGTTTTTACATTTTCGTTTTCTATGTTTTCCTGCCATTTACACCATTTTTTGTCGGTCCCATCAAATTTCCTATGTTCGCAATGTTAATTCGCCCTCATTTTTGCTTTAACATATTTACACTTTTCCCGCATTTTACACTTTTCAAAACCATGTTCGTGAAGAAAAAATGACGTAATCTACATAAATTGACGCTAGCATGGCTTTCCCCTTAAAGTATAGCGCTTAAAAATTATTCATAGTCTAGTTTCTTGACACTTTGCATTTATTGCAACGTATATTTCGCATATCGTTGCTGGCAGTACGCAGCTAGTTGACTTACGACACACTGATTTGTGGCGATTTAGTTCCTCTTTCCACCAGCTTCTTTGCCAGAGTGCCTGGCGTGTACTCAGACAAGCAGAACAGTTTGTTGACGTGAGAATAATCCCGATTTGTGACGGTGTAGTTCCTCTTTCCGCTAGCTTCTTTGCCAGAGCGGCTGGCATGTACTCAAACAATCAGAACCAGTTGCTTTGTTGATGTGAGAATAAAGAGTTGCATTGCTATTGTGATACATGTTTCTGATTAATAAAGAATGTTACCTGTCAAAAAAGCGATAACAGTGTGAGATGCCAATCCTATGCAAACATCACGAAAATACTTATGCATATGTTTGCACTCGAGAACGCGAATAAATTCTCTAATACTGTCGTGTGAAACATCAAAAAACACAAAAAGAACGGAACTTTAGGAGTTTTACTATGTAAATAATTAATGCCGATAAAAGGCTTGCCGACTAATCAATAATAATAATAATAAATGAAATTACGTCAAAAATTTCTACTTCCCATAATATTACCAGTACTGGTCTGTGCTTAAAATAGTAAAAATTTAGATAACCTTTATTGTATAATAAACTTCCTGGTGAGTATTTAGATGCCTATTATGTACATATATCACAAATAAACTACGAAAATGTAAGGCTAATCCAGTAAGCATATTTTACCATTTAAAACATTATTTCCTGCATTTTACACCATTTTTCTGGAGTCCCTTGAAAAGCGTAAAAATAAGATTCTACTGTATTATTTGATGTCATGATGATTCGACTATTTTATTGCTGTTAATAGTGAACACATTTAGTATCGTTCTTATATATCAGACAAATTCCAAATTTAACTAAATTTTTGTGTTTTGATAACTATTTTGACAGTTCAGTCAGTGATATTAGATGGTTACAGCTATGTTGACAGCTCTGTCAGTGACATAAGATGGCTATAATCTTTTCTATTTCATTTGGATTAATTAATTGTCTGTCTGTATAGGTTCCGTTAAATTATGAAATTGTATGTGTGTGTTTTTATTTGTGTCTGTCAACGAGCCTGTCCTTTGGGTAAGTCATCCGTTTTCTATTTTTTCTATTTGTTTTTATATATATTATAGACAAAAAATTCCTAGCAGGAAAAATATATATATAAAAAGGATGAAGATTACTCACCAGGGGAAGGAGCACAAGTGGTGATAGTAGCACAAATAAAAAAAAAACCACACACAAGATTTAGCAACCCAGTTGCTTCTTCAGGCAGAAGGGAAGGAGAGGGAAAAGGAAATTATGAGGGTTTTAAGGGAGCGGGTAAGGAGCCATTCCAATCCCGGGAGAGGAAAGACTTATCTTGGGGGAACAAAAGGAAGGTAAACAAATACACACACACCCACACGTTTACACAGACGCAATCACACTTAGGCCGACATACTGTAAAAAGCAAAAAAGCTTCTTAAATTTTCCGAGCAGATTCTTGTGAAATATTTTCCTAATTGACCAATGGAAAGTCCATTTTGAAATATGAACAATACTAGTATTGACACGTCAAGATTCGACAAATTGTGTTTACAAACTAACGGCTCAGTTTTTTTATGTAACTGAAATTTATTGGTATGCACATTCTTAGTACTTACCTGAACCCTGCACTTTCATATAATAATGGAAGTAGTAAGTCATAGCTATTCAAAATTATGTAAATAAAAATTAGGAACTTAGACGTAGCATCTGGTAGCAGCAGCAGATGACCACAAACTTAATTCTTTCGTAATAATACACTAAATTACCCCTAAGAACCACAGACATTGATGTGCTTGTGTGCCTCAATGATACAAATAGCCGTACCGAAGGTGCAACCATAGTGGAGGTGTACCTGTGGAGAAGCCAGACAAACATGTGGTTCCTGAAGAGTGGCAGCAGCCTTTTCAGTAGTTACAGGGGCAATAGTCTGGATGATTGACTGAGCTGGACTTGTAACATCAGCTAATGTGGCTTTGTCACACAGTTACTGCGAACGGCTGAAATCAAGGGGAAACTACAGCCGTTACTTTTCCCGAGGACATGCAGCTCTACTGTATGATTGTATGATGACATACTCTCGGGTATAATATTCCGGAGGTAAAATAATCTCCCACCCAGATCTCTGCACAGGGACTACTCAGGAGGATGTGATCATCAGGAAAGACAAATTGGCATTATACAGATCTGAGCATGGAATGTTAGATCCCTTAATCGGGTAGGGAGGTTAGAAAATTTAGAAAGAGAAATGGATAGGTTGAAGTTAGATATAGTGAGATTAGTGAAGTTCACTCGAAAGAGGAACAGTATTTCTGGTCAGATGGGTACAGGATTATTAATACAAAATCAGTTGGGGGTATCACCGAAGTTGGTCTGATAATGAATAACAAAACAGGAACACTTGTAAACTACTATGAGCAGTGCAGTGATCGCATTATCATAGTCAAATAGATACAAAGCCAACATAAACCGCAATAGTGCAGGGTTTCCATTGCCAACTAGCTCTGTCGGTGATGGATATTGAAGAAATGTATGAGGTGGTAAATGTAATTATTCAGACAATTATGGGAGAGGAAAATTTGATTGTGATAGGAGACGAATTCGGTAGTAAGAAAAGGAAGGGAAGGTAATAGTAGGCGAATATTTTAACCCTGTCATGGTTGAGTAGAGTTAAAATCTACTTTGTTTCATAGAATTAAAACTGCTTATTTCTGTATAAATACTTTTTTATCGCGATTTTTCATTTGCAGTAGGGTGTGTAACCACAGAGTGTAAATGATTTAATTTTTATATATCTTTCACTTTTACTGACTTAAACACGGTACACTGACTAACTTCAACTTAAACACTAACAATAACAGCAACAACTACTCTGACAGGCACTGCACGTCCTGTATTTATACATTTGTTAGTGCCAATTAGTTTCATTATTGCGATTTACACAAAACAATTAGCATTTGATAGATAAATAGTTTTTAGTAGTGCAAATGTGTGTATACAATTCTATTTTAAAATTAGTTCATATTACATAATGAATTGCCAGAATTAATTTATAAATACAAAATATTCGGTTAAATATGAGTACTTGTCATTAACAAACTCTACATAAGTCACATTTTTCTTGATGAAATAATTGTGTGACTATAAAATCAGTACAAATAGATTCAGTATTTAATTAACACTGATTTGAATTCAAACTTCATCATTATTTGCATAATTTATATTGTAATCAACTGTTGTCCCTACAATGGATGACAATGCTTCCTTCTAGAACATTCTACTATAAAATGTGTTAGTAACAAATCAGAGGTCTGAATTTTTTAAACTACAATGAGTAGCTTCATAGGTGGGAAGAGAGTGGGGGATACAAAGTTTTATCAGAACGGTGTAGGGTATTGGATTCTTGAATAAAGGTTGGGGTATCAGGTGGATAAATAGGAAGTGGGAATCGGGTGCTTCGTTACACATTTGCCCTACTTGTTACATTACAATATGAACTGGAAATAAGGAATGAAAGAGGACGCCACCTGGTAGAATTTTGCACAGAACATAATTTAATAGCGACAAAAACCTGGTTTAAGAATCGTGAAACAAGGCTGTCTGTACACATGGAAGGGACCAGGAGACACCAGAAGAAACCAGATAGATTTTAATGGTAAGTTATAGATTTCGAAACCAGGTTTTAAGCTGCAAGACATACCCATGGGCAGATATAGACTCTGACCATATCTTATTGGTCATGAACTGTAGACTGGAACTGAAAAAACTGTGGAAAGGTAGGAAGCAAGGATATGGACCTGGATAAATTGAGGGAACCTGAAGTTCTTGAGAATTTCAGAAGCAGCTTAAGGCAACAACTGACAGAAAAGGGGGCATATAACAATAATAAAAGAGGAATGGGTAGCACAGAGATTTAATAGTGAAGACAGCAGAGGACAAATTAGGTAGAAAGGCAAGACCTAAAAAAATCCTTGGATATCACAGGAAATAAATTTAACTGATGGAAGGAGAAAATATAAAAATGCAGTAAATGAAACAGGCAAAATGGAGTACAAACAACTCAGAAATGAGATTGCCAGAAAGTGCAAAATGGGCAAGCAGGAGTGGCTAGAAGGCAATTGCAAGTCAGTAGAAGAATGTATCAATAGGGGGAAAATAGATACCGCCTACAGGAAAATAAAAGAAACATTTGGAGACATGAAAAGTAGCTGTATGAATATAAAGAACTCAGATGAAAAACCAGTTATCAACGAAGAAGGGAAAGCTGAAAGTTGGAAAGAATATATAGAATGGCTCTAAAAAGGAAATGAACTTAAGAGACAATATTGTAGGGAGGGGAAAGAAGTAGATAAAGATGAAATAGGAGATACTATACTGAGAGAAGAATTTGACAGAGTACTTAAAGACAAGAGTCAAAACAAGGCCCCTGGAGTCGACAACATTCCTTCCGAACTACTAAAGTCTCTGGGAGAACCAAGCATGACAATATTTCACCTGGTGCGTAAGATGTATGAGAGAAGCAAAATACCCTCAGACTTTAAGAAAAATGTAATAATCCCCATTCCAAAGAGAGCAGGTGTAGACAGGTGCGAAAATTACAGAACCAACATTGTTACAAAATTTTAACACAAATTATTTACAGAAGGATGGAAAAGCTGGTAGAAGCCGACCTTGGCGAAAAACCGATTTGGATTCAGGAGAAATGTAGGAACATGGGAGGCAATTCTCACTTTACGGCTTATCATAGAAGATAGGTTAAGGAGAGGCAAACTTACATTTACAGATTTTGTAGATTTGGAAAAAGCTTTAGATACTGTTGATTGGAATAGACTCTTTCAGATTCTAAAATTAGCAGGAGTAAAATATAAGGAACAGAAGGTTATTTACAACTTGTACAAAAAGCAGACACCAGTTATCGGAGTTTAAGGGCATGAAAGAGATGCAGAGGTTGGGAAGGGAATAAGACAGGGTTGTAGCCTTTTTCCAATATTATTCAATTTGTACATTGGGCAAGCTATAAAGCAAGGAAAAATTTGGAAAAGAGATTAAAGTTCAGGGTGAAGAAATAAAAACATTGTGTTTTGCCGATGACATTGTAATTTTGTCAGAGACATTAAAGGACCTGGAAGAGCAGATGAACAGAATGGGCGGTGTGTTGACAGGTGCATACAAGATCAACATTAACAAGAGCACAACAAGGGTAATGGAGTGCAGTCTAAGAAAATCAGGCAATGCTGAAGGAATTAGATTAGGTAATGAATCAACAAAGGTGGTAGATGAGTTTTGTTACTTGGACAGTAAAGCAACACACGGTGATCGAAGCACAGAGGATATGAAATGCAGAATGGCAATGGGAAGGAAAGCATTATTAACATCAAATATTACTTTAAGCGTAAGGGAGCCCTTTGTGTGGAGTGTTGCCTTGTATGGGAATGAAATTAGGATAGAGGCTTTTGAAATGTGGTGCTACAGAAGAATGCTGAGGATTAGGTGGGTGGATCACGTAACTAATGAGGAGGTACTGAACAGAATTGGGGAGAAAAGGAATTTCTGGCAATATTGACTAAAAGAAGGGATCGATTAGTAGGACACGTTCTTAAGACATCAAGGAATCGTGAACTTAGCATTGGAGGGAAGTGAGTGGGGTAAAAACTGCAGAGAGAGACCAAGAGATGAATACAGGAAGCAGATTCAAATGGACGTAGGGTGCCGATTTTCTGAGGAGATGAAGAGGCTTGCTCAGGATAGAATAGGGTGGAGAGGTGCATCAAACTAGTCTCCAGATTGAAGACAACAACAATAATATACAAAATAGTGACACTAAGAAATGTTGTTATTCTGTTACCACGAAATTCTGATTTGCATGGCTGATGAGTCGAATGACCTCTTGGTGCCACCCATTTTACCACTAGAGGCTGTTGTGGTAGACCTGTAGCTTTGCTGGGTAGGCCTATTGTTCTCTAATACCCCTTTACACATGAAAATATCGACATATAGCAATGGGAGGCGCAGAGAGAGAGAGAGAGAGAGAGAGAGAGAGAGAGAGAGAGAGAGAGAGAGAGAGAGAGAGAGAGAGAGTATTCTCCAGTGGGGAGATAATCTACGAACAGACTCCCCTTTACATCGCAAAACACTGATGACATAACCTTTCCAGCCGAAGGAATTGTCTCTGCTTTCTTTGGTGGCAGAGAATTAGCATGTTTTCACCGCTTTGACTGTTGTTTTGCCTCTGGGGTATAGTAGTGCACAAGTTTCATCTGTGGCTACCAACTGGCACAAAAAAATCTTGTTTGTTTCGCCTAAATCAGGCCAACCATTGTTCAGATCTGTCCGTTCTTGTGTTTATGATCAAATGTTAATACTCACGGCACACATCTTGCAGATTACTATTTTTTATTTATTTATTTATTTATTTATTTATTTTTTTCCTTCTCATTTCTAATTCTCCGGTAGAAATGTGATATATTCTACAGATGACAGCTCGCAAGTTTGAGCAATTTCACACACTTTCAATCAGCGATCCTCAATGACTTTTGTGCAGTGCACTTTTGCAATGATATCTGTAGTGATGACACATCTTGGAAGACTGCTACACAGATCATCATCTAAGCTATCCTGGCCAAATTTAAATTCATATGTTCACAGGGCACAAGTTGAATATGAAGGAGCAGAGTCCCCCAATGTAGTCTGGAAATCAGCATGAATATTCTTTGCTTTCATACATTTCTTTACAAAGTACTTAATCACCACTCGAATATTTTTTCCATATTCGCAAATCACTAAATGGGAACAACAACAGAGCCACATCACCATCACAGCTCTCTTCCAAGAGCACTGACATGGCACGTATTTACAGGCAACAGTCCAATGGACATCGCGTGAGCAACTCCTCTCAGCTATCAATGACCTCTCAGTGATTTCAAGAACTTTTGAAATCACCCTCGTACTTTCAAAATTTGACACACTAGTTCAGGAGATAAAATCATAAGGACTGAGCTGCATAAAAAGTAAGCTACAATTGATAAAAAGTCATGTAGGTGTTGTAAAGAGGGAAGGAGATGTAATAACATAAGAAATGAATACATACACACCAAGGCAACTCCTGGAACTAATGGTAGTTTGTAGGTAAATATAAAAACAACATATATTAAGTGTATATATTTTGTATTTGATTATTCTCACCTTAACATTCGCTCTCTTTCCTCTAAAACCTTTTTTCTTTTAAGATCATATTCTGTCTCCTCTTCTGATGAATCAGAAGAGTCCTTTACTCCATTTG
This sequence comes from Locusta migratoria, assembly GCA_026315105.1. Taxonomy (NCBI): domain Eukaryota; kingdom Metazoa; phylum Arthropoda; class Insecta; order Orthoptera; family Acrididae; genus Locusta; species Locusta migratoria. Next base: position 269,643,065 of record CM048744.1, on the reverse strand, counting down.
GTTCAGATTTCACATCTTTAAATGTTTTTTCATGGCCATTAGATGGAGTTAATTTCCTTTTTCGGTACTCTCTCTCTGTTTCCTCCAGTTCTTTCATATTTATGCCTAACTTGTCCTCATTGTAAGTTACTTCCTGTGAGAAAAAATGAAATTGAATATAAAATATATTAATCAGAAAAATATTTTAAGACACTATTATTTTAAAATTAAGAATGATAACTTTCAAATTAATATTGTAAACAGCATAAATTAACTAGTACTGAAATATGTAAATCTAAAGTAGGTGGAACAAGATACTTCAGCGAAGGAGGACAGTTTCTTCACAAGCATGCCAGGCACTGAGCTTACGCCATTCTTGTTCAAGACTTAACTGGACAACAATGATTCCCAATCTTTTTCCTAATAGGACCCACAATCTCTCTGGAAAAATTTTCGCAAGAATATAACCACTACAGCTACTATATACAGCAATAGAGTAAATAAACATTAACACCAAAACTAAACAATTGTACAAATCTTATCGAGTTTACTATTTAATTTGTGAAAAATTTCTTATTTGACATCATTGTATTTTCTATAAGAATACTCCCTTCACCATTTTAAAATTTTACTTAGCAAAGCATTTACCCTTAGTTTTCATGTTACATATAATTTTTATATAAGGAAGGAAGCTTAGTGTTTAACGTCCCATCAACAGCATGGTCATTAGAGACAGAGCAAACGCTCTGATTTTGTGGGAAGGAAATCGGCCATGCCCTTTCAAAGAAACCATCCTGGCATTTGCTTTGACTGATTCAGGGATATCACGGAAATCCTATATCTGCATGTCCAGAGGTGTATTTGAACCACCGTCCTCCCGAATGCTAGTCCAGTGTCTTACTACTGTGTCACTTCGCTCTGTTTTTATATTAGTATTTATACACAGATATCTAATACAAAAATTGTATCCAACATGAAAATAAAGGTTGAATGCTTTGCTAATATGATTTTCAAAATGGCGAAGGCAACATTATTAAACAGAAGAGGGAACATTTTGTTCAATAAAAAAATTATTTTACCGAAGTTAAATGGTTACATTAACTCAATAAGGTTTGTACTATTGTATAGTCTTCCTGTTGTTGGTGTTGTACATGGGTCGGAGGTTGTTATACAAAATGCAGACTTGTGTAAGTAAGTAGCTGTGAATATGATTAACTCCTTCAGAGAGCACTTGCAAGACTCTTGTACACCATTGTCATCTAAACTGGAATAGTGTTTTACCCTTCAAAGAAAGTTTCCAAAAAAGAATCAGATGGTAGTTCCATCAGGGAGTCTTCCTCAGATGCTGAAACTTTTTATCTTTTTAAGGTTGTCCTCTACAGAACAGTTCATCAGGACTTCTTGGAAAGTAGCATATAAAACATGGATCAGTTTTAACCAAGGCCCTCAACGTCCAGTGGACCAAAAGTAAAAAATTTTTCATTTGTTGTTTTTACATAGATATTTTCAAAGTCAGCTTGCGACCCACGCGAGAGATCCCACAACCCACTAGCGGGTCATGACCCACTGTTTGGAAATACACGCTCTAGAAGATGGTGTGTAGTTTAGAAATTATGTTGCAAAAAGTATGAAAGGTTTCCAAAGTTTCCCGTCTCTTGCATCCAAAATCAACACAATCTTTCAGGAAGCAATTCCGCCAGCGATCAGATGGCAGTGACATAAAATTTCTGGCCACTGGGGATTCCTTTTCCACATCGACATATTTGCATAGATTATCAAAAAGCTCAATGAGCAATGCTATTCTTCAGGTCTGTTAGACTATTGCCCAAGTTTTATAACAAAAAGTGAAATTAAATATTTCTAATTTGTACCCTTTCATGTAAACTAAGAGAATATAAGCTGAAATGACAATTGCAATTATTAACTTTAACAAGCGAATAAAATGTGACTTACAAAGATATTATTACAGAAGTTACAGACAGAGATCTTAGCAGGAAAGAGTTAAATTCTTGTGGAAAGCATGGATATGATGCTGAGAAAGTAATACACGAAGAAATTTGCAAAATCATGCACTCAATAGGTCATTTCTGTTGTTGTTGTTGTTGTGCTCTTCAGTCCGCAGATTGGTTTGCTGCAACCCTGTCCTGTGCAAGTCTCTTCATCTGAGAATACGTTTGGCAGCCTACATCCTTTCGAATCTGCTTACTGTATTCGTCCCTCTGTCTCCCTCTACGATTTTCACCCCACACGCTTCCTTCTAATGCTAAGTTGACAATTCCTTGATGTCTCAGAATGTGTCCAACCAATCTATCCCATCTCTTAGTCAGAGTATGCCAGAGGCTCCTTTTCTCCCAAATTTTGTTAAGCACCTCATTAGTTACATGATTTACCGATATAATCATCATCATTCCTCTGTAACTCATGTCAAAAGCTTCTGTCATCTTTTTGTTTGAACTCCTTATTGTCCACGTTTCACTCCCATACAATGCTACACTCCAGACAAATGGTTTCAGAAAGGACTTCCTAACATTTAAATTAATATTGGATGTCAACAAATTTCGCTTCTTTAGAAACGCTTTACTTCCCTTAGGCATTCTGTATTTTATATGTTCTCTACTTCAGCCATCAGATGTTATTTTGCTACCCAAACAAAGAACTTATCTACTACACTTTTATCGTCTCATTACCTAATCTCATTCCTTCAGCACAGCCTGATTTTTCTGAAATTACCTTTGTTTTACTCTTGTTAATGTTCACCTTATACCTTCCTTTGAAGACACTATCCATTCCATTCAATTCTCTTCCAGATCCTTAGCAGTCTCTGATAAAATTACTATGTCATCAACAAACTGCAAAATTTTTATTTCTCCTCCCTGAACTTTAATTCCCACTCCAAATTTCTCCTTCCATTCTTTCACTGCTTGCTCAATATACAGATTAAACAACATTGGGGAAAGGCTACAACCCTGTCTTACTCCCTTCCCTAACTCTGCTTCTCTTTCTTGCCCTTCAACTCTAATAACCGCTGTCTGGTTTTTGTACAAGTTGAATATAACTATTCGCTCCCTATATTTTACCCCTGCTACCTTCAGTATTTGGAAGAGTGTATTCCAGTCAACATTGTCAAATGTTTTCTCCAAATCTACAAACACCAAAAACGAAAGTTTGCCCTTCCTTAGCTTATCTTCTAGGATAAGTCGTAATGCGAGTATTGCCTCCCATGTTCCTACATTTCTCCTAAATCCAAACTGATCTTCCATGAGGTCAGATTCCACAAGTTTTTCCATTCGTCTGTAAAAAATTCGTGTTAGTATTTTGCAACCATGACTTATTAAGCTAACAGTTCTGTAATTCTCACACTTGTCTGCACTTGCTTCCTTTTGAATTGGAATTAAGATACTCTTCTTGAAGACCGAGGGTATTTCCCCTGTCTTATTCATCTTGCATATCAAGTTGAAAATTTTTTTCATGACTGGCTCTCCTAACGAAATTAGCAGTTCAGACAGAATATCTTTTACTCCAGGGGCCTTGTTTCAACTCAAGTCCTTCAGCACTCTGTCAAATTCTTCCTGCAGTATCATATCTCTTATCTCATGTTCCTCCACTTCGTCTTCCCTTTCTAGAATACCACCTTCAAGTTTATTTCCTTTGTATAGGCCCTCTATATATTCCTTCCACAGTTCAGCTTTCCCCTCTTTGCTTAATACTGGTTTTCCGCCTGAGTTCTTGATATTCATACAGCTGCTTTTCTTGTCTCCAAATATCTCTTTTATTTTCCTGTAGGCGGTACCTATCTTTCCCCTAGTTACGCATTCTTCTATGGTTCTGCATTTGTCCTGTAGCCACTCCTGCTTAGCCAGTCTGCACTTCCTGTCAATCTCATACTTCCGACGTCTGTACTCCCTTTTTCCTGCTTCACTTGCTGAATTTTTATACTTTCTCCTCTCATCAGTTTAGTTCAGTATATCCTGTGTAATCCAGGGATTTCTATTAGGCCTTGTCGTCCTGCTTATATGATCCTCTGCTGCCTTCACTACCCTCTCTCTCAGAGCTACCCATTCTTCTTCTACTGTATTACTTTCCCCCCGTTTCAGCCAATACTTGCCTAATGCTCCCTCTGAAACCCTCAACCACCTCTGGTTCCTTCAGTTTGTCCAGGTTCCACATCCTAACTTTTATACCTTTCTGCAGTTTGTTAAGTTTTAATCTGCAGTTCATAACCAACAAGTTATGGTCAGAGTCTATATCTGCCCCTGGATATGTCTTTACAGTTTAAAACCTGATTACTAAATTTATTCCTTATCATTATAAAGTCAATCTGGTACCTTCCTTTGTCTCCTGGTCTCTTCCACGTATACAGCCTTCTTTCATGATGTTTGAGCCAAGTGTTGGTGATCATTAAATTCTGCTCTGCGCAAAATTCCACCAAGCGATCACCTCTTTCATTCCTTTTTCCCAGCCCATATTCACCTAGTACATTTCCTTCTCTTTCATTACCTCCTACAGAGTTCCAGTCTCCCATCACAATCAAGTCTTTGTCTCCCTAAACTTTCTGAATGATTTCTTTTATCTCCTTATACATTTTTTCGATATCATTGGCCATGCTAGATGTCATATAAACTTGCATCACTGTGGTCCGTGTTGGCTTCGTGTATCTCTGCTGTGATAATGCGTTCACTATGCTGTTCATAGTAACTTACTCGCATTCCTATTTTCTTACTCGTTATCAGACCTACTCCTGCATTACCACCAACTGATTTTGTATTTATAACCCTGTACTCACATGACCAGAAATCCTGTTCATCCTGCCGCCAAACTTCACTAATCCCTACCATATCTAACTTTAACCTATCCATTTCTGTTTTCAAAGTTTAAGCGATTAAGGGTTAGAACATTCCAAGCTCCAACTCGTAGAATGCCTGTTTCGTTTAGCTTGGTGACCACATCCGCCTGGAGATCAAAATGGGGACCTTTTTTTGCTCCAGAATATCTTACCCAAGAAGATGCCATCATCATATATTCTTAAGTACAGATGCATGTTCTCAGGAAAAGTGACAACTGTAGTTTCCCCTTGCTATCAGCCGTTCACAGTAACTGTGTGGCAAAGCCACATTAGCTGATGCTACAAGGCCAGCTCAGTCAATCATCCAGACTGTTGTCCCTGTAACTACTGAAAAGGCTGCTGCCCCTCTTAAGGAACCACACGTTTGTCTGGCCTGTCCACAGATACCCCTCCACTGTGGTTGCACCTACAGTACAGGTATCTTTATCGTTGAGGCACGCAAGCCACCCCACCTCGGCAACGTCTGAGGTTCATGGGGGTGGCTGTCCACGTTAAACCTACTAATTACCAACAATACCTGTACTTTGATAGCTGCCATCCATTACACATCAAAAAATCTCACCCATACAGCCTTGCCACCCGTGGACAGTGAATTTGCAGTGATGAGAAGTCCCTTACCCATTATGTTGAAGGCCTCACAAAGGCCTTAACAGACAGACATTACCCTCCTGATCTAGTCCGCAAAGAGATTTCCCATGCCACATCCCCACATACCACCGAACCTCCCCCCCCCCCCCCCCAGTCACAACGGAGTGGTCTCCTTGACACCCAATACCACCCGGGACTGGAACAACTTGATCACACCCTTCGTCAGGGCTTCAATTATCTGTCATCATGCCCTAAAATGAGAGACATCCTACTCAAGATCCTTCCAACCCCTCCTAAAGTGGTGTTCTGTCAGCTACCCAACCTCCGCAACATCATGGTCCATCCCTCCCCACTCCCATATCCCTGTGGAAGACCCCTATGCAAAAACTGCCCAATCCACCCACCCAACCCTTACCATTCCAGTCCCGTCACAGGCTTATCCTACCCCATCAGAGGTCAGGCCACATGTGAAAGCAGCCATGTTACATACCAGCTCTGCTGCAATCATTGTACAGCGTTTTATATCGGCATGACAACAAACCAACTGTCTGTCAGAATGAATGGGCACTGCCAAACTCTGGCGAAAAAACAAGATAGACCACCCTGTGGCACAGCATGCAGATGAGCACAACTCTATGGATTTCAATGGCTGCTTCACTACCCGAGCCATCTGGATCCTCCTCTCCACCACCAGCTCTTCTGACCCGTCTTGTAGACAGTCATTATTGTCCAACTATATGAGCATCAGCTTAATTTAATAACTTATTTTTATCTTTCAACGAGTTTTATACGAATCAAACCAAAAGAGAAAGTTTAAATGGCCATCATCCCCAGCAAGCAACAAACGATTCATTTAAAAAATAAACACCTTATTCTGGTTGTAATGCAGGTCCTCCCCCCTCCCCCGTTGCAGCTGCAATTAGCTGTTCCAATTTAAGACATCCTTATTGGGATCTAGAGATTAGTTTTGTAGCATTTGTATATAAACAGTTGACATCTTTTCTATTACATAAATATGTGGTTACTGTTTATGATCACAATGATTCGTTATTTGTGGTTACTACCATACAGTTACAAATTTTATGTAGCACAAATATTACACTTCTATAATTTTCATAGATTTTTTTACATTGAGAATGGTATCTTTATGTGTGTTTTAGAGTAGCAACTCATTTGGTGTCATTTCATTTGTCTTCTATTTCAAGCCGCAGCGGAGCGGCTAATTGCATCGAGGAGAGCTCTATGTTCTGATGGGCGAGACCGTTCCCCATCTGGGGTTCAAATGCCCCATTGGGCATGGATGTTTGTGCTGTCTTCAGTATAAGGTAGTTCATAAGGAGTCTGTAAAGCCCTTAAGCTTTACAAACATTTAAATATTTTCTATTTCAAAAGTGCATGTTGAGTATAACCGCCTGTTCATTCTTATTTTCTGTGTGTGTGTCTCCTTTCTTATGTTAGTCTATCTCCTCCTATTGTGCTCTCCCTTATGTCATATCTACTGAATTGTGTGTCCCTAAAATGATATAATTTTCCAGGCACATAGAGTGAAAATGTTAGAAAACTGACAGTGAAATGTGTTCCAAATGGACTTGGTAGCAGAAACATAATAAATTAGAGCTTCATGGGTGATTGAGCAGATTTTTTTGGTGTGATATACCCTGAGCTGTGTGTTGTACTACATGTAATTTCGAAGGTACAATCAGTACTTTGTATTTATATTACCTGTAAAAGTCTCAAGAATAAGATTAGTAAATTTGTAGAATAATAATGTCATGCCAAATGCTGCAGTTTCGCCACATGAACAACACAAAAGTAGCAAGCAATAAACTTCTTTCATCAGTTTTGTTGGGGGATCAACAAGAGAAACTTTCATAAAGGTTTTAAATTGTACAAAGCTTGTTAGAAGTGTGCCATAGTGTTTCTTACCCCCAATAGTGTTTTCTGATAGTAATTTTTTACCAAATTAGATTGTAATGTGTAACTCTCACCCGATGCGACAGTTTTCCGCAAGTTTTATTGTTTATGATGTCTGATCTCTTGAAGTCTGTTGTATGTGCTGCTTACCCCCATAAGAATTGTTGCCTGATCTAAAGGCAATACAGTAGTTTATGACACACACACACACACACACACACACACACACACACACACACACACACATTCATACAGTTTCATAATACATATCTATTATGATTATTTTCATGTCTTCTTCACTTGAAGCTGGTTTGTGACTTTCCTTTTAGTCATGCAGAAAATGTAGACTGGATTGCTCCATACTTTCAGGTTCTTGTATTCTTTGGATCTGACATCAAACATTCTGCTTGTTTGTCTGACATCAGCCATCACAAGTTAATTACAATTGGTATATTTTGCTTTCTCGTATGTGCATGACCCTTCTGTCAGATTTGGGATGTATTTTTCAATAAAACTGTGGTGTATGCTATTATAAGCCCTGTCTTTTGAAAATGTTGGCTATTTTGTGTGTGAATTTTTACGCCGTTGTGTACCAACTTGTGTCTTCCCGTAATTATTTATATTTTGTTATTCTGCGTTTTTGTTGAGGTACTGGATGTCTGTGATGGCATTTGGTATTGTTATATTGTGTGTGGTTTTGTGTTTTTACTTTGTTTACCTAAAGGATTTTACTGATTTAGATTGTTTTAGTGTCACAATCCAAATTTCGGTCGTAAGCCACTTTCAAGAGGTATGATCATATTCATCGGACTTTGTTATAAATGTCATTGTCACAAATATTTATAAAATAAAAAAAGTAATTTTGCATATAGATGCAAAAAGATCTTTACTATGTAAGTACATCTCGTGTACCTGCATGGTTCAGCGTCAGTAATATTGTTCTTGTGGGAATTAAGTGCACCCGCAGAGCCTTCATTAGCATTCTATGGAATTGCTGTGCAAATCTATACTCAGCAAAATGACTATTCAGAACACAGTGACACTGTTCTTTGGCATAGGTATTTCCTCTTCGCAAATTGCCACCTGAAGCTGCAGTAGTATCTGAAACACACTTTCACTGATGTCCTTCATGAAGGAGCATAGAGTTTCCCAAATTTATATGAATTTTAAGTAAAACAGTTCGAATGAGTTTTTTATAGGGCATGTTAATCATGTATTCAGTTGATGGAAACATGTAGGCAACATTAACAATTTCTTTACGCTCCTAAGCAACACTTTCGTTTGGCTGTTGCCAGATATGACAAATGCTAGCATAGGCTACTTTCAAACACTGTAAAGTTTCTTAAATTTATAACTCAAAATGTGACTCTTTTTGCTGGATAGAAGTGAAGCACTTTAATAATAGTACATATTTCATGCGCATATGATGTCGAAATGTTATGCCAATACCCTTCAAGACGAGATCTGATGATTTATTTCATATTATCAGTAAACCACTCCAGGCATTCTATTAACCGAGTCGAATTTATAATATTGGTCCTAAATCACACTGCAAACCTCAATCTAGCAATGCATACACTGAAGTATTGGTGGCAAACGAAAGCATTCCTTCTGTTGTTACGTAACGTTGTAAAATAAATTTACAAACACAACTACGACTAGAACAACACATATAGCCTCAAACACATCGATCATTAACACTAATTGCCAGCTATTACTAACCTTCCTTCTTCGTAACATTTTCAACAGTTTTCAAAGTGACACTATCCAACCATGAGAGCTTACACTTAATGTTTCGCGCCAAATACAAAGAGTAGGCATCTAAAGACCAGCAACGCGCCCGATGAAACATGTACCAAGCAAGTCTTCCACTTGATAGCTCGAAAATCTGTCCTGAAAAGTCACCACACGTTTTATTTTTATTGACAACAGTAGTGTAGCAAACCTTAAATATATTAATGGACCCTTACACTATCTATAATATTGTCAGTTGCGCACATTACTTTTCAGGATCAAGAATCCGAACACCCAATGGCAAATATGTGCAAGAATTACTATGTTTCCTGTACAAAAATAGCAGAAAACGATTAAAAAGGTGAAATTGGTTATAAACAGCATGAAAAGAAGATAAGCATGTTACATATTGATTTGCTGATTTCAATCAAAATAATGTTCCTGAAAATTTTATCTAGTTAACTATTTTCGGACCATTATCGTATTATGCGACAAATTATTGAATTCGGTATTTGATAGGTAAAGGATAATTCACATTTATGAGTATCAATCTCTGCCTATGAGAAATTAGTAATTCCGAAACTTCTGGTGACAGGCAGGTCATTCCATTGCTAAGGTAATGACTGGTTCTTAAAGTAAGACACATTGCAAACCATTGTTTTGTAAACAAAGAATCTTGTCTGTAATCAAGGAGGTTAGAATTTTTTATTATTTATTTATTATTGGCTTCTAGCATAGAAAAATACTTTTTAGCCATCAAAAATTACAATGATGATACACATACATTTTAGAGCATACATTTATACATTTGTCTGTATTGACGTATGAACTATACACATGTTTGTAATACATATTAACTGCAGTTGATACATTAAATGTCCATTGTCCTGTTAAATTTTGATGTCTTCCCGTGAAATAAATCTGATTATGACATCATATGCTCTCCTGGTTGTGTCCCCTAAAACTGAAGTAGTGCAAAGCGGCTGGCAGTGACCAAGTCTCAAGAGATCCTTCAAAAATTTGTCTCTTCCTTCCTCGTACCGTCTGCACTGAAACAAGATGTGATTTACATCACCAACCGTTGCTCCATCACATTGACAATATGGTGTCTCCAATAAGCCAATCTTGTGTAAATGGACAGGGAAAGAGCCATGATTCAGACGCATTCTTATAATGGAAACTATTATTTTCCTTGAGTATTTTGATTTTGCAAACCATGGTTGTCTAGCTATTAATGTTTGTATACTAGCATAGTTTCTTCCTCTTGTTTTTTGGCTTTCGTTCCATTCTTCCTGCCACAAAAGAATCGCCTGTTGTCTGATTTTTTGGAAGTAGTCTGTATATGGGATTTTAATGTCCAAAGGTATTCCACTACTAATTGCTTCTTTTGCTAGTTTATCTGCTTTATCATTGTATAGGACATCAGAATAAGACTTTATCCATACAAATTCGATAGTTTGACCTGTCTTCTTTGCTTGATGATAATGCTCCACTAAGTCAAGTGTGTATTTATTAGTTCTTTTGTCCCAATTCCTGCAACTAATTGATTTCAGAACGCTTTGAGCGTCAGTGATTATCACCGCCTTCGGTACTTTCAAGGATCTTACATATTTGATGGCCTCTATAATAGCGATTGTTTCAGCTATAAATATTGAAGCATCACCTGGTAGTTGAAACTTTCTTTCTTCTGAATTGTTTGGACAGAAGAAAGCACACCCTGTGTGGTTTTTCATCTCCATTTTTGAGCCATCGGTATATATTTGGGTATATCCTGCCCACTTTTCTGCCAGGTACGATGAGAGTGAAAACTGCCCATATCCTTTTTCTTTGCTGGAAGAGTCAATGTATGTTACAGGAATATTGAGATAAGAACTGTGGTAGTCATATAAAAACATTGGAAGGGCTGTAGTTCGATGTATTTTATTTTGTATATGTTTCCAAACTTCGTAACGAGTGTAGATATAAAACTGCTTTTTCCCCATATTTCTGTTATCCCCTGTTCGACAGACGTTTCACACTTTTTTATCAGTGGGTGGTTAGTATTTGACATTCTTTGTAAAATATAACGATCACACAACATTGTTCGTCGAATATGTAGGGGCATTTCTTATGCTTCAACGAGGAGTGCATTAGTGGGAGAAGAAGCCATAGCTCCAAGACAGATGCGTAGGCCTTTGTACTGCAATTTATCCAACAACGCTAGGTGCTTGTTAGCAGCATTGTGATAGACTGTGCAACCGTAATCTATACGGGATCGTATCAACGCGCGATATAGGGTAAGGAGCACGTTGGGATGAGCCCCCCACCACACCCTTGACACCGATCTAAGAAGGTTCAATGCTTTTTCACACGTGCTGACAACTGTTCGAATATGTGGCACCCAACTCAGTCTAGAAACGAAAAGAACTCCAAGAAATCTAGCCTGTGATTTCAGTGGTATTTTGTAATCAGATAGTCTTACACTATTCATGCAACTTGGGATAGCTTCATTTGTGAAAGGAACTATTACCGATTTTTCTGGTGAAATATGTAAGCCATAGCTATGAATTGTTTGGTCCACTATGCCCATTGCTTTTGATAGCTCATATACAGCCTGATCCAACCCACTGGCTGACACATACAAACAAATATCATCTGCATACTGAAGAATTTTGACTGGAGGAGGGATCATTCTCTCCAGGTCATTGGTATAGACTGCAAAGAGTATGGGGCTTAGGATAGATCCTTGTGGAATACTTGTTGTGAGTCGACGTGGTCCAATTAATTTATTCTGAAAACGAACCCATATGCTTCTTTCAGCGAAGAAAGTGCTAATGCCATAAATCATTCGTGTTGGTATTCCAATGGTTTCCAATTTCTGTAGCAACAGAGGTATGTTAACATTGTCATACGCTCCCGCTACATCCAGAAAGACAGCTGTTACATTTTCTCTCCTTGTTGCTGCGTCATAGATATCTGCGGTCAAGATATTTAAATTATCTATTGTTCCTTTGCCTTTTCTAAATCCATACTGACTCGATGACAGGGTCTGATTTGATTCCAACCACCATTCCAAGCGATTTTTCACCAGACGTTCTAACGTTTTTCCAGTACAGGAAGAAAGAGAAATAGGTCTATAGGACGTGGCTTTCTGTTTATCTTTATCAGGTTTCAATATAGGTACCACTATTTGAGTTGTCCAATCTTCTATTAGTGTGTCGTTCATCCATATTTGGTTAAATATCTGTAATAATTTCCTTATGGCAATGTCTGGGAGATTTTCTATCATCTGGTAGTGTATACCATCCTTTCCAGGTGCCGAATTTGCCGCATTTTTAATTCCTTTCTTCAATTCTGCATACGTAAACGGAACCAAGAGTGGATGATGGTAATCTGACTGTTTGGGAGGACGATATGGTTGTTCGGCTGCAGAAGCTGGTGAGATTAAATTCAAAAAGTCTTCAAGCCATGCGTCATTTAATGGCTGGCAAGTAGTGGCGTTCTTGTTTTTGAAAAACGTTAATTTCTTCCATACGTATGCAATACTAATGTTGTTATTTAATGACTCACAGAAGTTTTTCCAGGAGCTCTTTTTACATTCTTTTAATCGTCTTCGAACCCTCGCCGCTATTTTGCGATATGCAATGAAATTTTCCACATTTTGTTGTTTACGGAAGTTATTGTATGCAAGTTTCCGCTGTGCAATAGCTCTAGAGCACTCTGGTGTCCACCAGACTGGTGGACGTTGCTTCAGAACGATGACTTCCTTTTTTCTTGGAATGGAAGTTGTTGCAGCATCTACAATAATTGAAATTAGCTGTTCGTAAGCATCTTTTGGACCTAACAAGTTGTTAAAAGATTGAAAATGTGCCTGGACTGTAGCAGTGTATTTCGTCCAGTCAGTTTCCTGAATTTTCCACCTACTGTTAGGATAAATAATTTCTGTTGTATTAATAGATGAATTAGGTAAATTTATTGTGATTTCCAGAGGAAGGTGTTCCGATCCAAGGGGGTCTCTTTTGACCATCCATTCCGTTACATAGTTAAAGTCAACAGAGCACAATGTCAAATCGACGGCCGATGGTCGTGTATTTGGTTTAGGTACCATAGTAGGGGAGCCATCATTCAAAAGAACTAAATTGAGAGTTTCAAGAAGTGTAAGCAACTCTTTGCCATCCGCGTCGTCTATTTCACATCCCCACAGTGTGTGATGTGCGTTGAAATCTCCGCAAATGAGAAATGGCGTTTGAATCTGGTCAATAATCTGACCCAGAGAAAGGTTTCGTATTTTACACGAAGATGGTTTGTAAATGGTGACAATAGTGAATACTCCTCTAGGAGAGGAAATTTCAGCAGCCACTGCCTGGTAATCTGTTGTTCTAATATTGATGTCCAATTTTTTAAACCTTACTGTACCTCTAATTAACATGGCTGCTCCTCCTTTACCATCGTCTCTGTCATTTCTAAGTACTGAATTTCCTTTTGAAGTGTATTCGCCGTTTTGGTGGAAACCAACTTTCGCAAATACAAGCTACCGATATGTGATTACTGATAATTTCTCGATACAGACTTTCCATGTTCGATATTGCTGACCGTGCATTCCACTGTAGTATTTTAAAGGCCATTATCAGTTTTGAAGAAGTCTTCAACAGCATTACGAATAAGAGCCTGAGTTGTTACCATGTCTGTATCATTTCTGAGAGAAAGAAAGATCTGCAGTATTGAAGCACAGAAGTTATTAATGGCATCTTCTCGATTAGTATGAGATGCTGCCAGAGGAGTGGGCGGATACGGGTTGTTTTGTATTGAATTCTGTGGACCCTGAAATTCGTACAGCATATCTGAATAACCTTGCTTGTACGGACTACGAGTGAATGGTTTATTTTTGTAAGACTTGGGGGCTGGAACCGACATAAATGCATGTTTAGGTCCCTGCTGTAGCCTTTTTTCTGTCATGTTCATTGCCACTGGTTTCTCATATAGTTTGGGCCAGTCACCAGTAGAGAGCACTTGCGTTGTAGGAACATCTGCAGTAACCTGCGCAAATGATGGTCGCAGAGACCAGGCGTCCGTTGTATAAGAAACACTGTAGGCTTCTCTGCGCTTCGTTTCCATGTGCTGCTGATAAACTGGGCAACAGCGATCAGTGGCAGTGTGATTTCCTCTGCAGTGCAGACACTTGGGCTCTCCAGTATGTGAGCATTGCGAAGTCTCATGGGCTCCCATGCATTTGGCACAGCGGGCATTACTGTGACATTGAGAACTTAAATGAAAATATCTGAGACAATTGTGACACTGCAGAACTGATTGGACATATGGTGCTACAGGACAGCGCATACCGCACAAATACACATACTGAGGAAGCTGTTGGGATTTAAATGTTACAACTCATTTTTTTGTGGGGAGTATTTTCATCACACCATTCTCTATTACTTTCTTTGTGAACGTACGAACGTCAGCTACTAAAAATTCAGACTTTATTTCTGCTAGGATCTCTTGATTAGATAGAGCAATATCAACATCACGGATAACTCCTCGCCTCGTTGTTAAAAAACTAGGGATGTAAGCTTCCATATTTTTCTGCCGAAACGTATCTACTAACCGTAACCTGTTTGCAGATTGCCCAGTTTTTGTTTCAATTTTATACCTGTTTCTGCCAATTCCTGAGATATTAATCATTTCATGTCTTAAGTTATTACTGTCTTTAAATAACATTCTTCCAAGGGCCATTGGATGTAACATTCCAACATTACCATTTTCCCCCTCTACAAATACAAAATATGGACCCATGTCTGTTGGTTGGTATGTATTATCTTTACTAGCATGTTTCCTATTGCTAGGAATTATGTTGCTTCCTGTGGCAGTTACTGGTATGTTCACTGAATTGCCCAAGTCCTTTCGAGTATCACACTGTTGGGAAGTAGACTGCCCATTGCAATTCCTATCTACTAAATTTACATTCAAGTTACTATCCGTGGTTTCAACATCAACATTATATGCAACATTTTCAATGTCTACCATATCTACATCCTGTTCAATATTACTACTGTGATTTTCACTTGCCTTTGCCTTCTTTGGTGCATTTGCATCAGGAGCTGTTACCTGTTGGGATGATGGTGATCTGTGTCTTGACTTTTGTCACTGGCTGTTGGTGGTTACACACTGCGAGACAACTGAATGTGAAGAATGCTGTTCCACCTCCGTCAGACGACATTGAGAACAGTTATCTTGAGAGCACATTTTAATGGGATGCTGATCTGTCGGTATCACTGTTGTAGAATGCAGCATGGCTGGTTCATTATTGTGGCGTATTTGCAGTTCCTTAGCTGAACCTTGGCCGGTGTCGGCTGGGATCTCGTCAATATTCTTCATTTTAAATATAGCCTCTGGGAGTAGCCTCCCAGAGACCTTGTTTTTAACTCTTTTTTGTATAGGTTTGATGACGAAATAACCAGCAGATTCACTAAAACACTTAATAAGAGTTCCACAGAACACTAGATGTAAACGATGTCGGCCGCCGCACGCAGCAGAAACGACTGCTCAGAAGAGCTGTCGCATCTACAAGCAATTAATCTGTCGCCAGCCGCTTGTTAGAAAGTTTTTAACTTCACACAACACAGAATATAGTCGTACTGTGAATGTTTTACATATGTTTTTCAAGATTTTCGAGAGCGATCGAAGAAACAATGTTTTTGTTGTTGCTATCCAAAGATAACTGGGAGGTTAGAAAATACCTCCTTGTCTGTAATACTCTTACATAGATACTATGTTCTAATTTATACAAAGAAGAAGTCACAGGAAGTAAAGTGTGAGAAAATGTACATCAGTACAAAACAATAAGTAATAAAAGCATCTATATAACATACCACAGACTTTCAAAATCACTCAACAGCTACGAACTCATGGGTCACAAATTGTTCAATAAGTGTTCACAAATCATGCAAGTTTTACCAGAAAAAGCATCCAAGGAAACACTGTATGAGTGGTTAGATGTCCACCCATTTTATGATATAAAAGAATCTATTCAACTATAGTGTATAAGTGTAATATAGACAATTAGACTGCCTCTCTACAAAAAATTACACTATGTATGTGATATTGTCTATTGCTGTAAGGGCGTAATGACAATAAAATTATTATTATTACTAGAATTATTTTCTATCTTATCATGAAATACAATTAATAGAATTCAATGTAAATCTGTCCACAATCAACGATTTCGTCTCCATAAAAATAATTATTTGTGTTCCGTTGACCCATTAAGCAAGAGAATTGCATGGATATGGAACGAGTCATAATTTTACATGGAAATGAAACAATAGTTAAGTTTCAATATGTGAAATATGCTGACAGGAATATATGCTAATAATTTCAAGTTTATAGGCATTAGATAAAATGACATGCAGGTAATAATTATAAGTTTAAAGATATTACATGCAATAAAATAAATTACAGTCATTCAACATTACAAGACATAATTTTACTGGTATTGAGTCATTCCATTATTCATAGCAATGAACTGCGCTGATGTGGCTTATTGTCTTCAGTTACTGAGTTCTTGTAGCAAATCTTACATTTACATATCATATCAATTACAGAGTACAGGATTTACATTAAAGAATTCATCAAGTAAGTACAAACAGTTTTCTAGCAATTATACTTTCAAATTAGTTTTAAACTTCTGCATTACACTAGTGGGAATTTTATATCCGGTGGTAGTGCATTAAAGATCTTTTACTTGAGTAGTGAACACCCTTCTGCACAAGACTCCAGTTTTTCTGTGGAAATAGATGTGATGTTTTGATCTTGCGTCTAGGAACAACAGTCAAATCTTTGTCAACATGCATGTTAGATTTTCATCATGTAGTGGTAATAAAAGTCAAACAGTTGTGTGTGGAAAACATATCTGTGCAGCTATTAGATGTGTGCAAAACAGAATATTGCTCATATTCTTGGGTTCAACAACATATGCGCAGACAAGTTTAATGCAAGATCAGGAGATCGCCACAAAGGTGTCACGTGAAACTATTGAGTCACATTCTTGTTCTGTCTACTGCTACTCACCTGTGTGATAATAGTAAATATAATAGAAACTGTTTTCAAGAACAAATTGAGGAAAGGAAGAAAAAACTTGTAGGGAAATCGAAAACAGAAAATACCAGATGTAAAAGCAAAATGAGGAGATAAAACACTTCTACAAGCAACAAAATATTCCACACAAGTAGTGAACAAGTCTTCCCTTAACACGTAATTATTATATTCTAGCTCTATCCTGTAACAGTTGTAGAATAATAGCGCCATATACCATGTTGTATGGAGCCACTGTGGTTTCTCATTTATATAAGTGATATGCCTTCTAGTACAACACATAATTTAAGATACTTCTGTTTGCTGATGACACTAGCTTGTTAGTGAAGGATGTTATTGGCAATATTGATGCAGTATCAAAGAAATTTCGCAAGTAGATCTGCAACGAATAAAGCCTTTCTTTTAATGATTTCCACCCCAATTTGTGACACTCTTTCCACTGTCAAAAATACAAAACGAGCTGCTCTTCACTGGTCGGCCACCGTGGCCGAGTGGTCTGCAGTGTGCCAGTCACAGTCTCACGGCCTCTAGGGTCGGGGGTTCGAATCCCCTCTCAGGCATGGATGTTTGTATCATCTTTAGTATTAGGTAGTTCATAAGTAGTTTGTAAGTTTAGGGACTGATGACCTTGAAGTTAAGTCCGTTAAGCTTAACAAACATTTGAACATTTTCTATTTCAAAAGTGCATGTTGAGTATAACCGCTTGTTCATTCCTGCTTTCTGTGTGTGTGTGTCTCCTTTCTTTGAAAATTTTGAGCTCTTCACTGAACTTTCTCTATGTTTTCCGTCATTCACACATAGTGAGAATCCCCATTGCCAGCTATACTTCAAAACAGAACAGATAAGTGTAGAGTAGGAACTTCCTTCAGTAGAACTGTTGTTATGTAGTATTACATTAAATATTTTTTACCAAAATTATATCTGTGACACTTGTCGCTTGCATATCTGTTCACCCTTCAATCTACACCATTGACTTTTTGTTTTACGATTATCAATTTTTTCAATCAGCCTGGAGAGAGAGCAGAAGCGCTCTTCGTCTTTCTGTTCTGCACTGTTGTACTAATCGGACGCCTCTTCATACTCTCTGCCACTAAACTGTAAGTGTGAGCATTCTTTAGTTATTCTGACTGTAATAAAAAAACTGACTTGATTTAAAACATTTTAAATTCAATATGACCTTCTACTATTTCCAATAATTTTTTATTCATTGTTTTCAACAAGCTGCGTTCATTATTACGATTCGTTCCGTATTTGCATAAGTTTGGCTCTTCTTTATTCAATTTAAACTGATTTGATTTTCAGAACCTGCAATTGATGTTTTTATTCGGTGAATTTCGATATTCTATAATTTTATTCCCCTATTGTGTCAGTAACTGAACAGTATCATGAAACCTTCTTATACGAAGCATGAGATCACCGAGCATCGATTTACGAGAGATAGTTCAGTTTCATTTACTATTCCGGGGCAAAGGAAAGTCTATAGTTGAACCATACCTCATCATGCCGACTTTTAATATTGTTAGTGCCCATCACCCTCCCCACTCAGTGTCCAAGACAATCTGGCGCATCTCTGTGAGCGGAGACAGGACAAAGAGCCCAGGTTTGCCACCCCTTTCCCCTTTTGATATATTTTCGTTATAGGTTTGCAGAATGTCTTACCTGGGCTTGTTTGCGCTTGCTTCAACTCAAGCTAATGCTTCGGCCTACCAAGCTTCTTCATTTCACACTTTTATTCCAACATTGAAAGAAATTTGTTCCTAAAAGATATTGGTCATGGTTCATTTTTCTTTGATAATAAACATCAAGAACATATGAATATATACATGAACACTGAAACACAGTAAATAATTGATTACACTGTTAAGTGACTGTAAGAAAATGAATCTGCTATGATGAAGAGACAAGCTACCTTTGGTTCATGTGACACTGTAAGCAGCACCCCCTTCTAACCTTACATATGCACAATGGCTGCTCTTCCCCACCTCGTTTCAAACAGTTCAATATTTGCTACAACAAAGAGTATAAATGTCATTTACCCTCAAAATCGGGACACATTTTCAGAAACGTCCAAAGATATGTGACAATAGCAATACAAAAGTCATTTTGTTCCCATAGATGTTAAAAAGAGGATTGGGTTAAAAAAAACTGCTTGAGCTGACAAGGGGAACACCAAGTATGGTACAAACAAACTCTGATGTGTCACAAGTATGTCATGCAGGAATTCCTTCAGACCAGCTGCCTAAAAGGATCTGTTCCAATGCGCCTTGGTTTCCACGAAAATCGAGATCGAAGTTCAGCACATAACAGCTATATCTGTACAAAGCCAGCAGTGATATAGCAGACATGATGTTAACGGCGGAAAAATACCAACCGGAAGTGATTGTAATTTCGCAGGCAGAAGTATAGTGTCTGTGTCTTCAAGATCTTTGAGTAGGCTACGCAATGCAAAGTGACAGCTTAGAATGAAAACAAAGCAGACGATCATGCTATTTTGTGTTGATACTTGGGTAGTGTTTACTTAAGTCTCTTTATTACTCGCAAAATAGCTTGGTGTTTCTTTAGGTATTACGTAATTTTCTTTCCTGTCCGAGTGAAAAATAATTGTTTCACAGACAGTACGTATCTTTCAGTGACTATTTAACTACTTATTTCTTTAAAATAAATATTCAATAATAATGTTCTTTATATCGTGTACCCACCCACAATCTATGTTGTACATAGGCCCTGCTGGATTCTGTCTAGGAGTTGTCAGCCAACGTTTGTTTTAATTTTACAACTTACGTTTTGCTACCAACAATTTAGATTCAGATTGGCTAGCACGCTTTCAAACTCCTACAAAATTCTGGAAGAAAAGGTAGAAACTGCAGATGACTACACACCCATGCAACAGAAAGTAGTTAGGGAAGAAAGACGACAGAAGAGGATGAAGAAAATCAAGACAGGGAAGGCGCTTATTTATTCAGACAGTCATGGACGTGGAGTAGCAGCGGAAGTTTACGGCAGGAATTCCGAAATAGCCGTCTCATCGATGGTCAAGCCAGGCGCCCCTATAGCTCAAGTTACAAAGGGTTTGAAAGGTGAGGGTGCATCATTATCATCAAACGATTTTGTGAATATTATTGGTGGTGCAAACGACGTTTATAGAAATGAAGGTGAAAAAGTGAAAGACACACTGAAAGACTCATTGTCCTCACTCACCCATACTAATGTAATTGTAGTAAATGTAATTTCCTGATGGAAAATTCTTGTGTACATTCAGCAGTGAAAACAACGAACATGAACATATTAAAGACTTGTAAGCACTTTAAAAATGTTCACATTGTAGATATTTCTAATCTTGAAAGGGGAATGCACACTAGACATGGACTTCATTTAAATCAGGCAGGAAAAAGTTTTTTGGGTGGAAAAATAAGTAAAATTGTTGAATCTAAGTATAAGAATATTAGCAATAAGTTGCCTTTAGAATATTTTTCCAGCTCAGCTAGTCAGAAAAGCAATCCTTTTTTAGACTAGAGATTGACACCTCTAAAACTGGCACTGGGAATTCCATTCAAAGTAATTCTGATATTAATTCCCAAGTACATAGTCCTCAAAAATGCTCACTGAAACCAGGGAACCTTTCTGTAGATAAGGATATTCTGACTGTATTTCACATCAATATACAATGTCTGAGAAACAAGCTACATGATCTGGAGATTTTGTTGGAAAACTCCCCATGTGATGTTATATGTATTAATGAGCATTGGCTCTCAGAGGTTGAAGGAACTCTTTATGTTCCATGTGGGTATGAATTAAAGACAGGATTTTACAGACAGATGCTTGTTCATGGAGGTGTCTCAATTTTTCTAAGAAGTAACAACCAGCTAGATCATCAAGTACTTAATCTTGAAAGTTTTTGTTCAGAAAAATTCTTTGAGGTAGCAGGCATCCTTTTCCCAGAGATTAAACTGATACTAATCTCCCTCTATAGAACCCCAGATGCAGACATAAATATATTTATAACAAACTGGGAACAATTGACAGTACACTTACAGAAATATAGGAATTTCAATATAATGTATGTAGGAGACATTAATATTGATGTTTTAACTCAATCTAATGCTAAGACCCAACTATATAATATTTTAAGATCATATAACTTCTTTCTTATTAATGACCAGCCAACAAGGATGGACTCGTGCCTAGATAACATTCTCACCAATATAAATAAAAATTCCTTTTCATATGGGGTTGAAGACCCGCTTATCTCTGACCACAGTGGGATATGGATTAAATTCCCAATAGCAAGAACCGAGTCCCATAAGAGCGAACATAAAACATTCAGGATGCTGGGAGAAGGGAATATAGAAAAGCTAAGATTGTTTTTAAGGGAGGTGGATTGGGAGAATAAAGTTTTAAACTGTAATAATGTTAATGAAGCCTTTTCCAACTTTCTGTCCATAATAAGCTTTAACATTAATAAATACTGCCCAAAGATTACAAAGATACTAAATAACCAAAATAAGTTGAAAAATAAAAATATCTGCAAATGGTTCACCTCTGAACTTGCAGATCTTAGGAAAGTTACAAATGTTCTTCATAAGAAAGCCAAACAAGGAAACCAAGAAGATAAAGATAGGTATAGCAGGGCAAAGCAAATATATAGAAAGGAAATTAAAGCTGCAAAGATTAGAGCTAATGAAAATTTCATAAACACATCTAAAAATAAATGTAAAGCTGCTTGGATAGTAATAAATAATGAATCAGGGCGAAAAGTAAGAAAGGAACCAGTGGCTATAGCACCAAACATACTTAATGAGTTCTTTGTAAATAGTGTTAAAAACATCACTCCCACTGACACTCTGAAATCAACATATATGGACAATATAAGCACCTATACCTCAAATATAACTAAGAGATTAAACTTCAGTTGGGCACAAGTCACCCCTAGGGAAGTGTCTAAAATAATAACAGAATTGAATAACTGAAAACTGAAGATCATTGTGGTTTCTCCAATGCTATATTAAAACATATTTCAGATACAATATTGCTAACTTTAACTTATCTCATAAACTACATTTTTAAGGAGGGAATCTTTCCAGATTGTTTAAAAATGACTATCATAATTCCCATCCATAAGAAAGGAGATAGAGACTGCCCAAATAATTATAGACCAGTTTCAATTGTCCCAATTCTTTCAAAAGTCATTGAATACTGCATGCAAACACAACTATTAAAGTACTTTGAAACAAATAATTTATTTAATCATGCTCAGTTTGGATTTAGGACAGGAAAATCAACAGTCAAAGCTGTAGACACAGTCATCACTGAGATTATCACCAATTTCGAATTACACTTAATTACTGGCATTACACTCTTGGACCTCAGTAAAGCTTTTGACACAATTTCCCATAAGATTTTATTTTCTAAGCTACAACAGTACGGAATAAAGGACTCAGCACTATCACTAATAAAATCGTTCCTTGAAAATAGAAGCCAAATGGTTGCAATTGAGAACCAACTATCCGACATACTCAAAATTGAAACCGTAGTGATACAAGGCTCGGTAATCGGCCCATTTCTTTTTCTAGTGTATATCAATGATCTACCCCATAACTTGCCAAACAAATCCGTCTATATGCCAATGACATAACTTTAATAACATCGGACAAAAATCTGGAAACGGTACAAGAGACAAATACAGATATGGTAGAAAAAGCCTCTACTTGGCTCAACAGAAATAAACTGGTCTTAAATGGCAATAAAACTGAAACAATATATTTTCATCTGAGTAACCTGAAACCCGAAGGGTTAGCAAACACATCTGTTAAGCTACTAGGAATGTATATAGATAACAAACTGAACTGGAGTGAACACACACAACAACTATGTAAGAAACTATCCAGGGTAATTTTCTTACTGCGTAAACTTAGGACTTGTGTGAGTGATAGCCAACTGAGAGAGGCATACTATGCCTTTTTCCACTCGCACCTGGTTTATGGTGTAATACTCTGGGGAAACTCCGCAGGGGCGCAGGAAGTTTTTAAGTGGCAGAAGAGGGCAGTCAGAGTTATAAGGGGATTACCCAGCAATAAGTCATGTAGGCCAGTATTCAGGGAACTGAAAATAATGACACTTGTTGTACTATTCATATACCATTGCCTCATTAGCACAAAAGAAAACCAGAGTAATTTCACAGTAAGGGGGGAGGTACACTTACACAATACAAGAAATAAAGATTATATTGACATACTCAGGTAAGACTAAAGAAAACCCAAGACTACCATAACTACCAGTGGCGGCTGGTGGGCTGTTTATTAGGAGGGGCGGCATGTCTCTTCAATTGTGCACGACATCTTGTCCCTTCAGAACATTTCTTGAACGGGTAAAATATAGCATTAATTTTATTAGCTAGTTACGTAATTTACCCTTTTATCTAACACGACTTCTTCCTCTTATACCAAAATACGAACAAATTTACGCACAAATATGTAGTTTTTAATATTTCCTGCATGCAATGAAAACCTCGTAACTCCATTTTTTAGATTTCACAAGAGACCCCAAAACTGTACCTTAAAATAATATAAAGTCGTAAGAAGTAAATTCGTTGTATGTGTAACTATATAAGTAAGTGTTCAGGGAACACAAATGCTTTGTCGGCGACAAACATAATATGTTACTAAAATTAGAAGACTGTCACCAACAAATGTAGTTACGAGGTTTTCATTGCTTACCATTGGAATGAATAAAATCGAAATAGCGTTCTTACCTTAATTAATATTTTTGTAGACGAAGTCCAGTCTTCTCTCCTTCCCTTCAGCAAAATGGTCAATTAAAAGTTCATTAAAATTATACACATTTAAAAGTGTTTTTTTTCTGTAGAGCACATAGCTAACGCACTAAGTCTCTCCGTTTTCATTGTGTTTCTGGTGAAAGTCTTGATTCTTTTGTGTGTAGAGAAACACCTCTCACTTTCCGCTGTTGTCATTGGTATTGTACAAATAATACGCATGAGTTTCACTGATTTCGGTAGCTCAGTTACTAAATTATTCTCGTATATACAATTGAGAAGTGTTAAAGCTCCATTTGCTGTTTGAAAATAATTTCTACTGTATATGACTGTCAATTCCGGTCGCAGTTCATTTCCGTTTAAGTGAAATATTTTAACTGTGGTCTGAAATTCCTTTTCAGGGAATATCAGCTTATGTTTTGGAAACAAACTGGGTTGCAATAATACAGCTGCTGACAAGTGAATAATAAATGCAAAATGCTCATCGATGTTAGCCATCACAAGGTCACAAACTTCCTTTGCAACGGTTTTACGACAGTTTAAAAAACGGAATCGTTTTGGGCCGGTGATCTCTTCATTTCCATTCCCGGTTTCCCAATGATGATCGACATCAAGAGAATTTCTCGTCAGTTGTATAGCTGACTTGAAATCGGAGACATTTTTAAGAGCTGTCGCACTATCAACATCTCTACATTTCAACTGATTAAATAAAATATCGCAGTGTGGCAAGAGCTTCCTGAAAAACTCAAGCCAAAAGAGAAACTCTTGGTTGATAAGTTTGACAAGTCCAACTACTTTCCCAGTTGTTGTATAATCATTGCTGGCATCATCCTCAATTATCCTAAGCCATTCAGCTTTTTTTTCTTGTACTTAAATACGGTGTTCACAATTCGTGTTTTAAAATTCCATCTTGTGTCAGCATTTCTTGGAAGACGTTTCTTCACAATATTATCCAGTACGGCAGTTCTTTTCACTGACTTTGAGAAGAAACTAAAGAATCCCTGTAAGTTGCTAAAAAATATTCTCACTTTTTGTACTGTGTTACACAGCGCTCTACAATGTGATTGAGTTGGTGGGCATAACAGTGCACAAAATTTGCTTTCTCATACACTGTTTTCACTCTTGCCTGCACCCCAGTATGCCTGTCACTCATAACCGAAGCTCCGTCATAACTCTGAGCTATCAGTTTTTCTGGAGAGTCGTCAATCTTTAGTTTTTTAAGCTCGTTGAACACTTCAATATTTATTGCATCAGCTCTGTGATCTTTGGGTGTTACGAAATTTATGAACCTTTCATATACTTTCCCCCTTTAATCCGTATCGAACAATAAATACTAGTTGAGACAAGGTAGCACAATCTGTCGTTTCATCAACTTCAATAGCGACATAATCTGTTTATGACATTTCTTTGGAAATTAACTGATGGCACACAGTATATATAGAGTCCAGCAGTTCGTTCTGTGTTGTTTTGAAAAGCCCCCAAAAAACACGATTATTGGTTTCTTTCAGTATGTCCCTTCAACTGGAATCTAGTTCTGCCATGTAGTTTACGCTATTTATATTACTCATTCTAAATATGAAACTAGAACAGCAGGCAATAACACGCACCTTCACAACAACGACACTAGTATCAGACGCACTGCACCTGTTACAAACTGCCTGAGCGGTGCCGGTGCGCCTTTATATTTCGCGCCCTTGGCGCGGACGCCGTCCGAAGCGGCCCGGTTCAGCACACTACCCCCACCCAACCCCCAGCACCCCCACTCACTCCAGCGCCCGTTGCCAGCCCTTACACGGCGCGGACGGACCGCGTAGAGTCCGACAGTCAGCCCATTCCGAAAACATTCGGTGACCCTGGCTGGCAGACTACCTAGTCTAAAAACATTAATCATTCACTTACACATACACTTCACTGCTACACGAAAATTATTCGAGTCGATTTGTGATTAAAGATTGATACGTATTCCGAGTTGGATATTTTAGGGAGTCCTCAAGGAGTAGCCGCCACTGATAACTACACAGGAATTAAGTTATTTAATAAACTATCTAAAACACTGAAGGAAATCCCAATACAGCAACTAGGGAAGAAGTTGAAAAACTGGTTGATCCAGAATACAACCTACAGTGTTGCGGAATTCGAATAAAACTTGAGATGCCTCCAGTAGGAATGATGAGTATAGCACGTAAATGTATAAACATTTCTGAAAATTTGAAATCAATCAATGTATAACTAATTTTTTTCATTTCTTTTATTTGTGTATAAATACAACTACTGTGTTTCTTCAAATATATACCCATCAGAGGCATAGCTGTAAATATTTATGAAAATCTGGTAATCAGTCAGATGTATAACTGTAAACTGTATAACTGTAAATATTTCCTTTTCACTTCTTTCATTTTTGTATAAATTAATCCAATGTCTATGTACAAACGATGTATAGCTTTGACGTTGTCTATTACAACACAAAGTTATTTAATGACAATAAAACTTGATTTGATTTGATTTGAAATTTTGTACTTCATTGCTCTTGGAGGGTGAAACTTGGGCAATGTCAGCAGCTCATAATGGGGCGAAACGTCTGACTAACCTCAAACTTCGACAGAAAATCTCGAGACAGATGTCAACGGACAACATGTCAACAAATTGCCATAAAAGCGTAAAATGTACAATAGATAAGAACTTGCGAAACGTCTTTAAACATCTGTGTTTCTCGGTATCTTGAAGCTTCAGTAGCTGCGACCGTTATTTATCTTATAATTGACGATACCAATAGATTGTTTGGATTGTACCTACCTTGTACCCACAATAAAACATTTTAATGCACACTGTGACATTAGCCCCTGTTCTGCAGATGAATAAGAAGCTGCTTATAAAATGTTTGTATTATCACATTACTCAAACCTGTGTTTGGGTATCAACGTTTTCTTTATTAATGACCCCACCAATGAATAATGTCTACTGTCAAGTCTCTAATACAGAAACATTTATCCTTCTTAGTGTACTTTGTTAAGTAATATTACCCATCCGAAAATATTATTACGGTACATTTACAGTGATTTGTTACTAGGACAGTATTCCCCTAAACACACACTCGGAAATCGTCACATATTCGGAAATTACTATCAAAATAAGTGTTTCGTCCTATGTTTTCTAATGAGTTTTAAATGTAAATAAAAGACAGAATCGTAGGACTAACTTTTAATGCAAGCAGAGAAGTTCATTTAAAAACTTAAAGACGAAAAAAAATATTGTAAGAGAATACGATCCGAACATACGCCTATACATAACACATTATAAATCCACAACGCTATCCATTACGCAACAATGACATGAGCTATAAATTGCTTTGGATTACTAATATGTACACTTGAAAAGTTACGGCGTTAATTTGCTACAAACTACTATTTATTTGTAAGGTAAGCGTTTTCGTGATTACTCTTAAAGGCATCATAATTGCATTTTTAATATTTAAGGTTCACAATTTCTGAATAAGCTCAATTTAAAATGGCGCCTGTCACATGGTGCCAAAGATTCTATCCTTGCTGTGTATAGTCTCTGGTCCAAAACGGAAGTGGTATTTTTCTGCCGCTAACCTATGGTTCGGAACCCACGTTAAACTGTAGGTCCCCCTATAACTGGCTGCGTAAGTCAGTTCGAAGGTCGGAGGAAAGCAACGGCATACCACCTCCAAACAGGACTGTGCCTAGTAAAGCACTGTGGTGTTCAAACCAATCTTCGGATTGTTGACTGCTTTACCTTTTTTAACCTATACTATATAGCAGTTGGCGTGATGTAGTAAGCAAGGCACTTGACTACCACACAGAGGACCCGACTTTGTAAGGTGCTTGGACCTTACTTTTTTTTAACACTTGTCTGACGATTATTTTATTGACGATTTATTGTGGATAATTATTTGCTTTCGCAACTACTCTTTGTTAACACTTGAGTAATTGGTCACGAGACTATTGCGCAACGATTATTTTATTTAATTCGTTATTTCGAAGCATACTTTTACGGCGATTGAAAGATGTTTCTAAATCAGTAAACCGTCTGTTGTTATCAGCTATAACATTTTTGCAGCATTTGTTCACTTTGTTTACAGTTCCTGGCCCCACTGTTATACTGGCGAATGCAGCTTATGCCCACTTGACGCATCCCAGCGGATTAGTATGCTGCGGCCAGGTGGCTAGTCATTCATAACGTATCATTCACAAAGTGCAACATGGAGGGAAAATGTGCAGTGGTAGAAGCAGGCCCATCACACAAATCAAACGTATAAGTAAGTGTAAGTGTAAAAGTGTAAAAATAAAGAAATGTCCTGAACTGGATTTGAACTCAGGTCATCTGTGTGACAGTTGAGGGCCTTGCTAATTAAGCCACACTGACTCACATAGGGCCTGGGACTTAGTACAGGTATAGATGATACACGCTAGACTTTGATCTCGATTTTCGTCGGAACCAAGGCGCATTTGAACAAATCCTTTTAGCTTAGTTGTCTGGAGGAGATCCCACACAACATACCTGCGACCCAATAAAATTCGTTTGTACCACACTTGGTGTTCCCATTGTCACTCTCAAACCCACTACCTTCGACACTGCAGCACAATACCGCTAACCACACGGCTGTTCTTGCTATATGGAGAATAGTGACTTCATTACTATTCATGATCGGATCTTCTGGACGCTTTTACAGATGATGAGTCATCAGTTAATAGTTAAAAGATATTTTACAAAATATGATGGGTTTTTGATGAATCTTCCAAGCGCCAAAAACAAATATGAAGGGTGGATGTTGCCATCATGGACGATTTGCGTATGTGCAAGGCAAAGTGTGCAGGAGCTCCATTGTCTAGCTTCGGGACCATTTGTACGTAACCACAAGAGCTCTACCAGCTCCAATGCTAGTGTTAAAAGCGGCGTTTCCCCTCGTCCCTCCCTGCCGTGGGAACGCCTATATCCTGTGTCCAGGGGGTTCAGAAGTTGAAACTCAGCCATGCATGCTCATTGCATCGCTGCATCCACTGCCGCCTATATTAAGCTGCCAAGCTACAACTTGTATAAGTGCTGTCTCCGAGACGTAAAACGGTTCTCATGCAAGAAAAATACTTTGAATGTACATATAAAATAATCAGTTAGAAGGAGGAAACGAAGAATGATAGTTTAAAAACACCTTTTATTTATTTTTTATTTATTTACTTTTTTTCACGACTAGCATTGTTCTGGGAGTTCACTGAAACAGTGAACCCATAGGACGTGCCACCACTGTTGTAATCCTTGGACTCTCGTCACAAGTATGTGACAGACAGAAAAGTCCTCTAAAATCTGTAACTAGTTTACATAAAATGGTGCTAACACTGTGGACAGATACAAAATTATATGTAGGTAGATTGCAAATTCAACATCAATGACTCAAAAGCACAAATTATAGTTAAGTGCAAGCGACCTTCTGATAATAACCTATGGATAACACTACTGCAAGCTGCAAGACTTACATTTCCCTAAAATTAGCAGTGTGGCCCACTGTGGAACCAAACTGAATCTGAGAAAGAAGTATGTTGAACCTTAGTACTCCATTCTCAAAGTCTTCATAGAGGGAAATACTCTACACTGTTGCTAATATGGCAGACGACTCAGAAAAACAGGGATACACAGTAGAAACTTCGCACTCATGATTTAGAAAATGCATATTCACAAACATGAAGATGGTACTGGCATAGGTCAGTGTCTCATTGACAAGTTGACTGCTTTGTGCCAAGTACAATTTAGAGAATCAAAATTTTAGAGTCAAAAGAAACTTCTTTCTTACTCTGTGTGGGTTTTGCCCCATTGTTGAGACATTTGACCTTCAAACAGAAAGATAAAAAATGTCATACTCAGTTACTTTCTCAAGAGGCCCCTGGTGGTACATATTGTAGCAGCAGCGTAAACAGTAAAAATCTCCCGCAACAGAAACGTTCAGAGATAATATACTGTAATAATAAGTTGTTTATCTTTGCTACTTTCAGTTGTTCTTTGTTGCTATGTTTTGTTTTCTAGCGATAACAGTTGTCTCTGTATCATTCGTGTAAATGTTGGCAAATAAATATGTTATAGTTTAACCCAACATTTATAGGTGACCTGCGACGTGATCGTAAATAGCAACCGCGCCATGCGACGAGATAACGAGTCGTTCGTGAGTTTTAAAACACCTGCGTCAGCTACTTCGTGTGTGTAATTCGTCCACCGCGATAAGACGAACAGCAACCAGGCCAGCCGCGTCGCTGATTTCGGTACGTACTCCACACAGAAAACAATGACATCACCGTTAAATGAAGATGATGTGCCAGCGAGCACTGTAGTCAACCGTATTGCTGTGAAGCCACCTCCGTTCTGGCGACGAATCCGGGACTATGGTTTGCTAAGTTGGAAATCCAGTTTATGTTAGCACATATTACTGCTGACGAAACAAAATATAGGTACGTCGTAGCCGCACTGAACGAAGAGATGACACCTGAAGTCCAAGATATTCTAGCTGCGCTACCGTCTACAGAGCGATATACAGCACTTAAAAATGCTATGATCACGTGTATGTCGAAATCGGAGAGCAAGGAGCCAGAGAAACTGCTACGGACAGAAGAACTAGGAGATCGTACACCATCACAATTACTTCGTCATCTGCGAAGATTAGCTAACAGCGCAGTAAGTGATGACATTTTAAAAAGCATTTGGTGTCATGTCTGCCAGCAGACGTGCAAAGATACTTACAGTGTGCACTGGCGACTTGGACGTGCTTGCTCAGACGGCTGATGACATTATAGAAATTTACCCAGCTAAGAGTGTGGCAAATGTCCGTTCACAACCTGTAAATGCCACTGCAGTGATGCTTTCATCACTTGAAACACAGTTACAGGAACTTACTGCACAAGTCACAGCGTTACAGGCAAGTAACAGCAGACGACCACGTTCTCGTTCAACGAGGAGCCGCAGTCGCTCGTCATTAGATTCGAAACTTTTCTGGTAACACAGATGATTCGGTACGGAGGCAAAGAAGTGCAAACCGCCGTGCGTGAAGGAAAACGCCGTGGGAGATCAGTAATGATGGTAACTGACTTTCTGGGTAAGGGGCGTCGGCTGTTTGTTACCGAGCAGTACACAAAACAACCTTTCTTGGTGGACAAAGCAGCAGACATATCTGTTTATATGGCCAGCCATTTATCCCGCTGTAGACGTGATGATTACCATCTGTTTGCTGCCAATGGTTCCACCAACTGGATGTACGGATGGGTAACTTTAATCCTCAACCTGGGACTTAGACGCAACTTCGAATGGCAGTTCACAGTTGCCGATGTGGTCCATCCAATAATAGGACAAGATTTTTTATCATTTTTTCGCACTGCTCCCGAATCTCCACCACTGCCGCCTACTGGACACGATGACAAACATAAGCAGCCAGTGTCAATTTCGTCACAGTGACTGTGCTGAAAGCAAAACCATGACAGGAGATTCTCCGTATGTTGCACTGCTAAAAAAAAATTCAGAAATTACACGACAGTCAGCAGTACTCGTACCAGTGAAGCATAACACCGTGAATGACATACTGACACCGCCATGTGCGCCGAATCACGCACGACTGCGCCGCCTGAAACCAGAGAAGTTGAAAGCTGGTAAGACTAAATTTACGTTTATGTTGTCGCAAGGAATCTATCAACTGTCCATTAGTAGCTGGGCCTCACCATTCGATGTTGCACCAAAGAAAACAAATGCTTGGCGCCCCTGTCGCGATTATCGGCAACTTAATAGTCGGACGATACCGTATCTGACCGTTACCCAGTGCCACACATCAAGGATTTTCCCCATAATGTGCACGGTACGAATATTTTCTCCACAATAAACTTCGTATGTGCATATTATCAAATACCAGCGGCACCAGAGAACGTCCCTAAAATGGCCGTATGTACTCCATTAGGAGTATTTGAATTTACCAGGATGTCATTTGGTATATGTAATGCTGCACGAACTTTTCAAACATTTATGGACGAAGTCACTCGTGAATTTGAGTTCTCTTTCGTATACATCAATGATTTATTGGTAGCATCCAGTTCAGAAGCAGAACATCTGGAACATTTGCGTCAACTTTTCGATCGTCTTCGTGCGCATGGTTTGCTCATTAACCCAACAAAGTACGTTATCGGAGCAACTGAAGTACAGTTTCTGGGCTACACTATTAACGCCGAAGGAATACGGTCTCCACAAGAGAGGTTTAATGCAACTGTTAATTACCCAAAACCAACAACAGTAAGCGATCTGCCTCGTTTCCTCGGGGATACAAACTACTATCGCCGCTTTGTTCGGTATTATGCACTCTTAGGAACGCCATTAAACGAGTCCTTGCAAGGAACGCACAAATCTGGCGACAAAATAGAGTGGACTAATGAAATGCTATCGGCTTTTGCTAATTTGAAAACTGACATTGCAGATGCCTCAATGTTGGTTCCTCCAGTACCACAACCACCTCTGGCACTCAAGGTTGATGCAACGTCAGTGGGTGAAGTACTTCAACAGCAGGTGAATCAGAACTGGCAAACACTAGCATTTTTTAGCAAAAAGCTTTCTCTCCATCACAAAGGAACTGGTCTCCCTATGATCAGGAGTTAAATGCTGCAGCGCTGGCATTAAAATGTTTTAGCACATACTAGAAAGACAACTTTTCATTCTGGTCACAGACCACAAGCCTCTTACATATGCATTGCAACAAAGGCCTGACAAAGCTTCGTCACAGCAACTACGTCAGTTGGATTATATAAGTCAATTTACAACCAAAATAGTACATGTTTATGGAATGAAAAGCGTGATGGCTGATGCAGTATCTCGCATCTAAGACATTACTGACGCCCTGGATTACGATGCCTCGGCAGCAGCACAATAGTCTGATCCAGAATTGCAGCAGATTTTGTCACAACCTTCTCAGCTACAACTATGCCGTATCCAGCTACCGACTGCAAACACTTAGATATATTGTGATGTATTGACGTGCAGAGTACGACCTTTCATAACAGCTGAATTCTGACAGCAAGCCATTGCATCATTACATCAACTGTCACATCCAGGGATCCGAGTAACTACCAAACTGGTCAAACGCACATTGGTTGGCTGAGTTTAAGAGCGGACTGCAAGATTTACGTGCGTCAGTGCACCGCTTGTCAACGAAACAAAATTACTAGACGTGTACGCTCACCACATGGTACATTTTTGCCACCTAATCAACGCTTTGATCATGTTCATCTGGATCTAATAGTACCTCTGCTACAATCTGAAGGATTTACTTATTGCCTCACAGCCGTTGACAGGTTCACACACTGACCAGACGTAGACGTAGACAATTTGACTCATACATATTCAAGGCTCTCGCCACCTTGTTGGGTACGAAAAGAATTAGAACAGCAGCCTATCACCCAGCGGCAAACAGACTGGTGGAGCGACTACATCGGGAGTTGAAAGTTGCAATACAATGTCACAATTCCCAGCGTTGGACTCAAGCACTACCCATCATTCTACTGGGCATCCGTGCATCTACAAAAGAAGATTTAGGAACCACAGTAGCCGAGATGGTATATGGTTAACCAATTTGGTTGCCAGGTGAATTTTTTGACAACATTATTGAAGCATTGGACTTGGTTTCTAAGCTGCGGACACTCATAAGACAGTTACGTCTGGTGACAATGAGAATACATCATTCTCAGCATACTTTTGTCTTCAGTGAACTATCAAAGTGCAAGCAGGTCTTCATTCGTCATAATGCAGTAGGTAAACCTCTACAGCCACTGTACGATGGACCCTACACTGTTCTCAGCAGTAGTGATACAATGTTGAAACTCGACATTGAAGGAGTTTTGACTACAATATTAGTCGTCAGATTAAAGCTTGCTTACTGCACCATCTCTGACAAAACACATGGAGAACTCAGCACAGACACATCACCCTCACGCCCTGCTCCACACCCTAGCACATGCACACCACAACTACAAGCCACCAACGACGATGGTGACAAAAGAAAGCAAGTGATTACGGGGTCGGGGCGTCACATGCCTTTCAACAGAAAATGCCATTGACACTGGGGAGGGAGTAGTGTAACGGCAGTGTAAACAGTAAAAAACTCTCGCAACAGAAATGTTCAGAATAATATACTGTAATGACTGTAGTTGTGTATCTTTGCTACTTTCAGTTGTTCTTTGTTGCTATTTTCTGTTTTCTAGCGATAACAGCTGTCTCTGTATCATTTGTGTAAATGTTGGCAAATAAATATCTTATAATTTAACTCTACAATATCTTCTGTCCTCAGGTACGACAGGTGCCGTTTCTGTACTTAAAAGCAGAAAACAGGTCGCAAACTAACATCTTCTAAAAGTGCCAGGGAAGTCTCTCCTATGAGATTCACTGTTTGACAGGGCTATGAGATCACAATGGGAGTGTACCTTCCAAGCGCCAAAAAGATATAAAAGTGTAATGCTTTCTTCCCATACAAATTATAGAATCTTTGGTCAAAGACGCATGTGCTATAAGGGTGGGTTCCCACAGGCATGAATTTTTTACACATGCATTTCCCCACCACCATTCCATATATCCTGTTAGTGTTTCCACAGGCCGATGTAGTAAACACTATTTACCCGACTTTCAAGAAGGCTTCTAGTGAAATTTTTCATGCGGAAGTTGTACATGGTTTAGCTGTAGAGTTTATACAGAAGTTGATATGGAAAAAAAAAAACAAAAAAAAAAAAAACAGATGCACTAATGCTGAATATAGAAGTGGAAATTTTGTAGGAGGTGATTAGGGTGGTAAAATAAATTGTGAATAAAATTTAGGTAATGGCAGTGTCAGTGTAGTGTGTTAATGTTAGCGACGACCTCTTAAATTGCTGTTTGAAAACTGTCACAATCAGGCTAAGGAGAAAAAATCTTTCGTTTTGACCATGAAATAAATAATTAATGGTGTTCCTGATCTATGGTGTGCAGGATATTGCATTTACTCTTGAGTAGTCAGTAAATTACACTCTTAAAGCCCATATTTTGCTGCACAGAGTTGCAGAGTCGCCGATAACTTCAGATTTAACCCATGTTGGAAGTTTTTTGAGCCGTATTTCTGCTACTAAAGTTAAAACACGTATGTGAGATTCCATATGAGCTCATATTAATTTACAAGGTCATGTGGCTACTGGAGATATTGCAGTACATATGTTATGAAGTACACTATTTTTACCATATGTTATGTACAATCAACAAAAGAAACATCAGAAAATAAGGTTTATATTGGTATTATCTGTAGCAGTATTAAATGAAAAGTAAGGTTTCTGTCTCAATAGTTCAACTTTTAAGGATTAGTCTAATTTCTGACGGGTAACAAGTGCATCAAACTACCGATACACTACTTAATTTTGTAGGCAATCTTGGATCTACTCTACAGAACAGTCTTAACATAATGTTAATGTCGATTTGAAGCTTATTATATTCACATAAGATTTTTATGATGATCAGTGTAGGCCTACTTTTAAATATCTAAAGCCACATATAAATTTTCGTTTGATAAAAATGTTTATAATCAGTGGAGAATTATTATTAGCCCTAAACTGAAACAGAATATATGTTTGCAATATTAAGGCCAATTCACACTGTCCGTCACGTCAACGTCACGTCACGGAACCGTCACGTCAAGTTGTATTCACACTGTCCGTCCATGTCCGTCACGTCAATTCGTCCATCTCAATACGCGATGTTGAAAGTGAGGTTATAAGTGGCGATCTGTTACGTAAAACGTCATAGTTTAATACTAGAAAGGGGGAACAACAACGCTAAATGTTATTAACGGCCAAAGAAAACTTTACAGTGTATGTTTTTGGCCAACTTACTGGGAACTGAAACAACATTTCAAAACATCGACATCTATCTTCAAGCGAAAAAATAAACATATGAAGACATAAAACCATACTTGTAAGAGCATAAATAGCGTCTGTATACTTTAACCATTACGATTTGCTCGCTGACATTGTTAATACCGTCGTAAACAACTGAATTTTTGTCTTTCATTGGAACTGACATTTTCATTTAAAGTGTTATTTAATGAAAAATGCGTAATCAAATTACAATCTTATTCAAATAAACAGTTTGCTTCAGTCATTTCTGTTACAATGTTACGTAACATAAACCATTTTTTGGTTTCAGATATCCGACCTCGATTTTAGGGGGACACTCAATTGACAAAAATATTTAAGTCGTCATGAAACATTTGAGATTTACCCCTAAAACGAGGTACAACAACAACACAAAGATAAATAAGACACATTTGCATATAAACAGTGCAATCGTCGACTGCAACATGTAATTCGCGTAACGAAAATAGGTTAACTTCCGATGTTAGCAGACGGCCGTTCCGTCAAAACATTTTTCTCGAGAAAGCTTGACGGACGTGGACGTGACGTGACGGTCCGGTGACGGACAGTGTGAATGCCGCCATTAGAAATACATTGCGGAATGTTCTGACGGACGGTGACGTGACGGACAGTGTGAATTGGGCTTTAACTGTTATGTAACACTATGAACGTTAGGAAGTTAACACTGTTTCAATGTATTCAAATTCACATTTTCACAACAAACGATTTACTCGATGTATGAATGATTATAAGGAGCAGCTAAGTTCTAAATTGGTGTTCCCGTCGCATCATTTATGAAAGTTTTGTCACTTTACGAAGTATTCATTTACTTGGCTAAAGACAAAAGTCATTATTTTTGTGTGATGCAAGCTCTTCATATACACAAACAAACATTAGTTCTGGAGCCTTTCTGGCGAGCCGGCCGAAGGGGCTGAGGTGCTCCAGTCACGGTCTGCACGGTCACTATGGTCGGGGGTTCGAATCCCTCCTTGGGCATGGATATTTGTGCCATCTTTAGTATATGTAGTTTATAAGTTTACGAACTGATGAGCCTGGAGTGAAGTCCCATAAGCTCTACAAACATTTGAACATTTCTTTCTGTCGAACGAGCAAGGCCAGAAAGAAAGAAGATCCACCATCGGCAGTTCCTGAAGCTCGTAAGCGATGGTGGGGGAAGTGAAATCATGCAAGAAAGTTAAACACGTTTGAACTTTCGTAACTTAAGCGGGGTTGACACTGGCGCTCATAGAAACGAAAGTTGAGGTCAGGTCTACTTACTTGCGCAAGTTGGCTTCCCCCACTAGTTTTTCGTCGTTTCTGGAAGATGGCTGTTGCTGCCGAATAGCTTGTTTGTAGTGTGTGCCTGTATGTTCACATTTTGTAACTCTATTATAATATTTTGTTTTTGAGATAAGAGCGATGAGAGTTGCTAAGAAGTGGCCGTTGCAATATACAGTTCAGTTTCTGGAATATATGAAGAGCATCCATGTCTGTAGGACATACATCTGCCTATTTATAAGTGTAACATAACAGTCTTCGAAATATTGATGAAAAGCAGACAACTAATTATCTTCAGATGCACTTCTAATGCCTTGTGTATTGCATCCAGCATGTCAGGCATGAACTCTGGAAAGCGATACATATATTGTAGTGAGGCAAATGAATCGCAGGAAAGAAGATACATCAGAGATACTTGTAACTTTAAATGGGCAGGAATAGCATCCTGCATTAGAGTGTTCTTTCTGGGAATAGAAGGCCCAAATAGTCTTAATAAACGTTCAAAATTAGTTATGTTCATCCTAAAATGATTTTCAAAGAATGCTTCGTCCTCGTTTCCAGTTATCTAATTAACACTGTTGACGCTCCCTACTCATTTCTCCTCACAATCCGCTTGCATGTCCAACATCTGCGTCTTGTCTTCTTTCTGTTAAAACATTCTGTGATTTTCTGGATGGCAAATAAAGCCACTACTCGGAGGGCTGCATGTAGTACATCAATTGGCGCCATATTAAAAAGCTACATTGGACTTGCTTGTACTCATACTTTCCGCGTTCGTGTGAATGGTTACTTGCGCAAGTTGAAGTCCATTGGCACACGTAAACGTGATCGTGTCAATTGTCCTTTAAGCCGGGTTCATACGCAACGATTTGTCTGTGCAAATGTCTGTGCACACCAATCGTTGCATGTGGACACAGACAAGAATATAAGTCTGTGCGTGTGGACGGGTGTTCACATCACTGCAAATTCTTGCGTCCAACATCTTTCGGTGAAAAAAGAAACTAGGAAGTACAGACTGCAATCTGACTGGCAAACGAGTACGATAAGCTATTTTACGAAGTTTATTTTTCTCAGTTATATAGGAAATCTTTTTACGGACATTATTTGCAACGCGTATTCCACACCCCCTGCCAAAAAAAAAAAAAAAAAAAAAATTAGAAATGGTCTAGGCATTGGCTGTTTAAAAGAGTTGTCACATGTGATTCTACATCCTGAAACGGAGTGC
Source organism: Locusta migratoria (assembly GCA_026315105.1). Classification (NCBI taxonomy): domain Eukaryota; kingdom Metazoa; phylum Arthropoda; class Insecta; order Orthoptera; family Acrididae; genus Locusta; species Locusta migratoria. The sequence continues at coordinate 269,604,768 of CM048744.1, read as the reverse complement.
AAACCCGATGACTGGCGTAATTATTTGCGAATGGATATGGAAACTTATAATTATCTTTTGAAACTGGTAACTTCTCGCATAATACTTAAAGACACTTATATGAGGAGTTATATTTCTACACATGATTGGCTGACAGTTACATTAAGATTCCTGGCCACAGGAAGGACCTACAAAGGCCTCGGATTTACAACAGCAATTTCTAAACAAGCATTGAGTTAAATCATCCCAGCCACTTGTGAAGCTATTTACACTGCCCAGAAGAATAATTTCATAAAGGCAAGTAACGTAGGCCTACCTTCTAATAAGATACAAATAAAATTGTCAGCGTTTCAGATAGGAATGTACGCCTACTTCACTTTATATTATATATGTGGCCAATACGCTATGGCTAACTTTGTTTCCCAGTCGTAATTTTCAGTTCTCAGCCATTTTAATCCACTGACTACATAGTAAACACACGAAAAAAGTATACACTGAGACAGATTTGCAGCGATCTCCTGTCCACACATTCCAACTTGTATGTGCAGATGCGATTTGAATCATCAGATTTGAGCAATTTTGCTCAAACCTCCAGCTTCCATATTTGCGCACATCTCATATCTGCGCAAATGTGCTGTCCACACGCAACGATTTGCGCGGTGTGTGCAGACAGATCATAGCGTGTGGACAGTATACGTTAGCGGAGGAAAAATACCACTTCCGTTTTGGACCAGAGACTATACACAGCACGTATAGAATCTTTGGCAAGATGTGACAGGCGCCGTTTTAAATGGAGCTTATTGAAAAATTGTGAACTTTAAACACTAAGAATGCAATTATGATGCCATTAAGAGTAATCACGAAAACGCTTACCTTACAAATAAATAATAGTTTGTAGCAAATTAACAACGTAACTATTCAAGTGTAGGTATATGTAAACTGAAGCCCCATTTAATGTATGGCATCATAGCGGCAGCATCTTTGCCTAGCAACATAACAGGCATTGAAATTTTAATCTTACAAAGTAAAATAGTGAAAAACACAGAAAATAGAGAGACAGAGACGTTATAAATTGTGCTCGGACCCAAAAAAACGTAAATATATAGCAGAAAAGAGTGTTTTGCGGCAGCGACTCAGAATACGTGTGCACTGCGACTGTCTGCGCTGTGCAGCGCATTGGCGGAACGCGGCTGCATCGCTGTTGCTGACGCAGGCCGAAAGCTGGAACTTGTGAGTACTGATTTCATATTCACACCATGAATACAAAGTATAGGAAGTCTTGTTTAAAGTTCTCGTTTCCGTATGGGTATGAACGTCCAAAAGTGTATGAAATTGTCGACTGGTTTTACGATCACCTTGGGTTGAAAGATGAAGAAGTTGTTGGTTACACTTACGATTTTCTTGGTAATGCTGTGTATGCAAAGTTGATAGACGATGAAACTTGTGTTAGAATTGTAACGCAGACTGGAGGTAACGCAAAATTTCAAAATTGTAAAGGTGAAGTTGTCAATGTTGCAATTTCCTACGCAGGTTTAGGTCTACGATCAGTTCGAGTTTTCAATCTTCCATTTGAAATGGAATTCGAATATATTCGAGAAGCCCTTTCACCGTATGGGAAGGTTATTCAAATTACGGCTGAAAAATAGCAAGGCCACAAACACTACAATGTTGACAATGGAGTCAGAAACGTAAAAATTGATCTGACAAAACATGTGCCTTCTTTTATTACGATACAAGGATTTAAAGCACTGGTGGTATATGATGGTCAGCCACGAACTTGTGTTATATGCGGAGCTACAGGACACCTTAAAAGTGAATGCCCGCGTACCAAATTACAGCGTTTAGACCGGCTTAGTCAAATAGGAAATGTAACATATGCACAGAAGTTAGCAGACACGCCGACTCAGAGCGTGGTGCTGCCGGTGCCGAGTACAGTGGAGCAGGCAGCGGTAAATAACACAGTGAGAGGCCGCGAGGCAGCCGCCTCCAGCGAAAATACGAGTGGCCGGGGGGAGGGAACCAACGGAATGCACGATACAGCAGACAGGCGTGTAATACAATACACGCCGCCATCTGAACAGACAGAAGTGGATCGCACTCGTACCCAAAGTAACTCTCAAATAGTGAGTGTTAATCGTGTAACGGAGACAGCAGTCCTATCAAGTACTGCTGGCACTCCAGCAGAGGGTGACAAAGAGACAAGAAAAGACAACATTTCAACAGAAAATTTGACTGCTGTCAATAAACAGCAGACTGCAAAACCCAAACAGACACGGAAACAGGAGCTTGATGTAAAGCAGGAATTAACAAAAAAACTGGAAAGGACAAAGAAAATACTGAAAACAGAAAGCATAGCAGTGGAAAGTAATGAGAAGAGACTTATACACGTTGATAATGAAGATGTCAAAATGAATTTAGAAGGTGAGATATTGGAACCCATGGACACAATAGATAATAATCTTATAGACAAGTCGACTCTGTGGTCTGACGATACCGGTCAAGAATAGTTGCCTCAAATTCATGCAAGCATATAAAATAGCTTCCATTAATATCAATAGAATTGAATCCGATGTCAAAATTAAATGTCTACAAGATTATTTATATGCAGCTGATGTGGACGTAGCTATGATTCAAGAAGTGGTTACACATAAAATTGTTAATATTTTTGGTTATGATGTTATTTTAAATATTGGTCAGGATTGTGGGACAGCATTAATGTACAAAATGGGAATACCATGCCAAGCACAATCTATACTTGAAAGTGGACGTGGAATAGCGGCAAAAATACAAGATTTGTTATTAGTAAATATATATGCACCGACTGGCTCCAAGGGCAAACGAGGAAGAGGTAATTTGTTTCGTGATGAAATAGTGCATCTGTTAACAGACACTCGACATATTATTCTGGGAGGAGATTTTAATTGTGTTTTGCGTCCAGAAGATCAAGACCCTAATTTTAATTTCTGTGAGGAGCTGAGTGTTTTAACAACTGGATTAGACTTAATAGATACATGGATTCATCTCCGCCCACACTCTATAGGCTATACATACGTTAGTAGTACCTCTAAAAGTAGATTAGACAGAATTTACGTATCTAAAACATTTACACAAAATGTGGTTGAATGCGAGATATGGCCAGTAAGTTTTTCAGATCATTGTGCCTATCACATAACGGCTAAGTACATAAAACAACAATGTTTTCTGGGAAGAGGGGTCTGGCAACTAAATTTGTCGCTTCTGGATGACAAGGAATTACAAAAAGAAATTATCGAGACATGGACGAGATGCCTTCGAAGTCTAGCAAGATACCCAAAGCGCATTACCTGGTGGCTTCAAGTTGTAAAGCCGCAAATAAGAAGATGCATTATTCGGTTTTCACGAGCAAAGAACTACTGGCAGAGAAGGACACTGGAATATTATTTCCTAAGTCTACGTGACTTGTACAACGAGCCAACGAATCTAACAGCTAATGTTCTTAGAATAAAACATATCAAAGCAAAAATTACTGCTTTGATACGCCAGTCTTTGCAAGGGAAAAAAGTGCGAGCGCGTTCCACAACTGATATCTATCAAGAAAACACTTCGATATACCATATGATAAGGGAAGCAAAAAGAGGCAAACAGAAGATAATCAGCCACCTCCAAGATGAGCAAGGAAACAACTATGACAATCAGAATGCTATTAAGCAACATATTGTACAGTACTATTCGGATCTTTATTCTGAATCTGTGACAGACTTGGTTGTACAGGAAGATTTTTTGTCTAATATACAACCAATAGTTAACCTCAACGAAAATGAAGAGCTTATAGAAACCATATTGGAAGATGAAATACAGAAAACAATCACGGAATCTCCACGAAACAAAGCTGCCGGAATAGATGGCATACCAGTAGAGTTTTATATACGATTTTGGAATGTTATTGGAAGTGAATTAACATTAATGTACAATGAATTGTTGGTAGATAACAGCTTTCCACTAGAATTCACTGAAGGCATGGTTGTGATTATCCCAAAAAAGTCACGGAGTATTAAAATAGAGGACTTCAGACCAATTACTCTACTCAATTCCGACTTCAAAATTTTTACTCGTCTCATAAATAATAGAATGAAACCACTTCTTGGTAAGATACTTGGGCCATACCAAACAGCAGCTGGTACAGGTAGATCAATGGTGAACATTCTTTCTGAATATAGAGATATTTTATATTTAACATGGTTATGTAATTGTCAAACTGCTATGATTTTCCTAGATTTTAACAAAGCATTCGATAGGATTAACCACTGTTTTCTGCTAAAAGTGTTGAGTAAAATAGGATTTAATGCTCCTTTTTGTCACCTGATACGAAATTGCATAGTTGGAACACATTCCAGAATAAAGATCAATGGGCAGTTAACTAACCAAGTGCCAATCAATCAGTCTGTTAGACAAGGATGTCCTTTATCCATGACGTTGTATAGTATCGCTGTGGAACCATTACTTTTATATTTGCACCTCCGTCTGAAAGGATTAAAACTTTTCAACACCAAAACGGTCTGTCATGCATATGCGGATGACATAAGTATTCTTGTCAACACGAAACAAGAGATTGAAAATGTTCGAGAAATTGTTATGTCTTTTTCCACTGCAAATGGAGCAAAGCTCAACGAGCATAAGTCGAAGATTTTGGCCATTGGACCCAACAGTGATCATATGCAAACTTCCTGGTTGCAAAGAACAGACAAGGTAAACTGTTTAGGAATGTTCTTAACACCAAACCCACATGAAATGATAAAGGTAAATTGGGAGCATAAGCTGAATACTATAAGAGCCACACTCAAAGAACACACAACCCGATCATTAAATCGTCTGCAAAGGGTGCTGTTTATAAACACTTATATTATCAGCAAGACACATTACATAGGTGCCGTTTTACCAATTTCTTCTGATATAGCACACAAAATTTTAACTGCCATATACTGGTACGTATGGAGAGGCAACATTTTCAAAGTCTCCCTCCAAACAATGACTTTGCCTCGCATTGATGGAGGTTTGGCAGTTAAGGATGTTCAATCACAGTGCACTGCATTGTTTATTAAGCAAACAACAAAAATATTACAGAGTGTCCAACTCGGTATTACCAAATACCTTTTTACTACCTTGGCCCCGAAAGATCAGAGGGCGCCAGTAAATGTGGGACACATTAATGCTCAACTGGCCTATGTCTGTAAATATTATACAGAATTAAGTTATTTACAGGAAGCTGCTCACAGATATACTACTTCGAAGTTGTACACTTCACTGATTAGGGGACACCCACGAAACCCTATAGAGCTAAAATATTCAAACAAAAAGTGGGAAAATATCTGGAAAAACATAAATAATAAGATCCTTACGACTGACGAGCAATCTGTGTGGTATGACATTGTTAATGAAAAAGTTCCAACAGGAGAAAAACTGTATAAAATTAAAATGAAGCCTGACCCATATTGTGACCATTGCCAATTGGTAGACACACTAGCACATACCTTTGTTTGCAGAGACCGAAATACCATCTGGAAATGGACGCGAAAAAAGCTAGCAATTATCAACAGGACGTCAGAAAATGCAATAAAGGTAGAGGATATAATATATCCAGACTGGAATTTATACCCTAGTATGAAACACAACAGCTATCTTTGGTTACTTGGAAAATTTATAAACTACATCATTAAAAACAAAACCACAACATTAGAAGAATTTGTGATGTATATTAAAGAAGAACACAACCAATTACAGAAGCTACCAAAATATAAACAACAATTTCAAAATTTCCTCTTTCATACCCTGAAATAAGGACGTAAGGAAGTATCACAAGATGTGCAACAATGATTTCTGAAGCTACAACAAACCAACAGAAGATGAACAACATAATGAAAATATAAAATCAATTTCAGAAGCAATAGTAGATAATTTGTTTTCACATTTTATGTATAAATGCTTTGTATAATAATAATAAAGGTTAAAAAAAAAAAAAAAAAAAAAGCGTAATGGGTAACGTTCTGGTTTTCTGATTTCTACTAGATATAGGTGTATTTTCAGATTGTTCACATTCAAAATTTTTTTTTCGTCATTACGTTTTTAAATGAACTTCTCTGAATGTATTAAACGTTAGTTCTATGTTTCAGTCTTTTATTTACATTTACAACTGATTAGAAAACAAAGGACGAAACAGTTATTTGGTAGTAATTTCCGAATATGTGACGATTTCCGAGTGTGTGCTGAGAGGAATACTGTCCTAATAACAAATCACTGTAAATGTAATAATATTTTCGGATGGGTAATACCACTTAACAAAGTACACTGAGAAGGATAAATATTTCTGTATTTGAGACTTGACAGTAGACATTATTCATTGGTGGGGTCATTTATAAAGAAAACATTGATACCCTAACTCAGATTTGTCTGCTTAATGTGATAATACAAATATTTTATAAGCAGCTTCTTATTCATCTGCAGAACAGGGGCTAATGACACAGTGTGCATTAAAATATCTTATTATGGGTACAAGGTAGGTGCAATCCAAACAATCTATTGGTATCGGAAAGATAAATAACAGTCACAGCTACTGGAGCTTCAAGACACTGAGAAACACAGATGTTTATAGACGTTTCCCAAGTTCTTATCTATTGTACATTTTAAGCTTTTATGGTCGTTTGTTGACATGTTGTCCGTTGGCATCTGTCTCGAGATTTTCTGTCGAAGTTTGAGGTTAGTCAGACGTTTCGACCCATTATGAGCTGCTGACATTGCCCAACTTTCATCCTGCAAGAGCAATGAAGTATAAAATTTCAATAGTGCTAGCCAATCTGAATCTTAATTGGTGGTAGCGAAACGTAGGTTGTAAAATCAAACAAACATTGACTGAAAACTCTTAGACAGAAGCCAGCAAGGCCTACGTATAACATAGATTGTGGCATTTTACTGGCGATGCTTCATTGATCTTAATTTTTTTTGTGTTTCATGTTATGTTTGTACAAGATGCTTCTGCCACGAATAAATAAAAAAAACATAGATTGTGGCTGGGCACACGATTATTGAATATTTATTTTAAAAAATAAGTAGTTGAATAGTCACTGAAAGATATGTACTGTCTGTGAAACAGTTATTTTTCACTCGGACAGGAAAGAATATTACGTATTACATAAAGAAACACAAAGCTATTTCGCGAGTAATGAACAGTCTGAGGTAAACATTATCCAAGTGCCAACACAAAATAGCATGGTCGTCTGCATTGTTTTTATTCTGAGCTGTCACTTTGCGTTGCCTAGCCTCCGCAAAGATCTTGAAGACACAGATACTATACTTTTGTCTGCGAAATTTCGGACACTCCCGGTTGGTATTTTTCCGCCGCTAACGTCATGTCGTGTGGACCCGGCTTTACACATATGATGGCACGACAGTACGCTAGTTCGGTGTTTACATGGAGTGATCGTCGTTTTATGCGAGTGGTAGTGGGGGAATGCATTATGTCTATGGAAACCCACATATATGTCTGTGTGCAAATATTAAAACGACGCCAGGTTAAGGCATATCCCCTCCACGCTGTCTGAATAACAAAGCATAAATTAAGAGTTAATAGTGATATATTACAATTTATGCAGAGGCTAAGTGTGTTTGAATGATCAGCTGGAATGTATATACTGAGTGTTTTTAGAGAGAGGATGTTTGTTGGACACTGCAAATTCTCACAACAGTGTGTAATAGCTCATGCTTTTGCATTGGATATATACATCCAATCCTAAATTACTGAATGACATTTACAGAAACATATACTGAAAACATGCAGACTGCCTAAGGTACATAAATTGGCCCATTGTGTAGGCCTAAGGAGTTTGTAAATGACTATGCCTATCCCACATGGCAGATCTACTAAGAAAAATCATCTGTATACTACAGACGGCAATATGTAATGTATTCAAATGAAATCTAGTCCTAAGAGTACTTAAACAGAAGTAACAAGACTCAAATTCAAAATACCATGGTATAAAACTAGAAAACAGGCAGCCAAAGGATATTAAAATAAAATTGACGCTCACACCTTTAATCAAAACAACTCTTGCGCTTAAACGAGAACTTTACAGAGCTGCTGCAAGTCATGTTAACAATCGTCTGTATTTCACATACACAGCACTATATGGTATAAATAAAAATGTTGAGATGCCTAAGGGTTTTTTTTTATAAAAAATAACGACAAGACTGAAACTAGATCTTCACAATTACCACACATTTGTTTGTATATTTTAATGAGAAACTTTGTAGTATTTAACTGACGACATATAATACAGTGTATATTGTCCATAGATGAATATACAAAATGAAACTAGATCTTCACAATTACCACTCATTTGTTTGTATATTTTAATGAGAAACTTTGTAGTATTTAACTGACGACATATAATACAGTGTGTATTGTTCCATAGATGAATATACAAAATGCTACGTTTCCTCAAGTTGAATTGCGTATTTAACATCCTTTCTTAACACAACATGCCTACAACAGTTTTACTGTACTATTACAAACTACGAAGTTTCGAACACGAAATCCGCAGCCAGCACTAGGACAGAAGTGCGCCACAAAATCAAAATAAAGCGTCACATATAGCTTTCTGACGACGTACCTAGAGAGTAGAGAGTCTGTGTTGTGGCTTTGGATTGGCTGCCAGGTTAGAGCCCGGGCGGCGTGGACGGAGTATGTCTTAACCTGACGCCGTTTTAATACTTGCATGTGTCTGTGGAACATAGAGATCACTGGTGTGAAAACTAGAGGTTCGTTCCAGCAGCTGCCAGACGGCTAATTTCAAGCCATTGATCTCTATACTCTCTGGATGTTGAACTTCAGTTTTATTAGCGTGCCACTCATAGATATTCATATTTAGTTTCTTGCCAAATTCAAACATGGCTGCTAAGAAGCATTTAAAGAAAAAGAGAAGAAAATATGTTTCGATTCCGTTCCCATATCAGCCTACAACATCGAAAATTGAATTATATTCCAAGTCAAGAGGTAAGCAACCAATTCTTAGTCACGTAATAACTGATGGAAACTCGTTTGCCAAATTTAAACATGGCGGACAATGCGAAATCGTGTGCAAAACATATGAATGTGCAGGCACGCTGCAATTCAATGCTCTGACACCAGAGTTATACATCCAGTTTGTATAGAGATCACTGTTTCAAGCGCTAAGAAACAGATATTACTGCGCATGCGCAGCTACTGTGACGTAAAAACCCTTGTTTGATACTTGTACTGCTGGAACGCATTTTGCACTGTTTCTGGCTGCAGGCGAAGGTGAGTTTAAAGAAATAATTAAAATACTTTCTTTCCTAATAACGAAGAAGTGTAAACGAGAAATATCTGATCTCAAGTGGGATTGCAGTAATTTAGAAATAATAAAAAAACACGCTACAAACATACACGTATCACGTGATGGCTACCCAGTCTCTAACTCAGACCTTTCTGCGCATGCGCAAATTGGCAGCTTGACCGCGCCTCAAATAATTTTCCGGGTAGCTTCTGGCTGCTTGCGGCAACTGCTGGAACACCAGACAGCCACACTCCAAGTAGCCAGAAGCAGGAGAAGGCGCTGCTGGAACACAATTTCAGTGTTGCGCATGCGCGTCAAGCAGTCTGGCAGCTGCAGGAACGAACCTCAAGTGATCTCTATAGAGATCAATCGTGGAAACCAGCCTCTAATGATCGTTGATACGGAGAGCTAACGGGTGAAACAGTTTTCACACTACCTTTTGCAATCGTGACGTAATTGTGACGTAGCGGCCCTGTGATAACGACCTGAAACCAGACTATCGATTTGTCGATCGCTGTTGCGAGTTAATGTTTAGGACTGTGTAAAGGCCAATTCACACGTCACGTTACCGTCCGTCAGAACATTCCGCAATGTATTTCTAATGGCGACATTCACACTGTCCGTCAAGTCACCTTTCTCGTGAAGAATGTTTTAACAGAACGCCCGTCTGCTAACATCGGAAGTTAACCTACTTTCGTCACGCGAATTACATGTTGCAGTCGACGATTGCATTGTTTATATGAAAAATGTGTCTTAGTCATCTTTATTTTGTTGTTATACTTCGTTTTAATGGAAAATCTCAAATGTTTCATGACGACTTAAATATTTTTGTCAATTGAGTGTCCCCCTAAAATCGAGGTTGGATATCTGAAACCAAAAAATGGTTAATGTTATGTAACATTGTAACAGAAACGACTGAAGCAAACTGTTTATTTGATTGAGATTGTAATTTGATTACGCATTTTTCATTAAATAATGGTTTAAATGAAAAAGTCAGTTCTAATGGAGGATCTAATGAAAGACAAAACGTTTAGTTGTTTACGACGGTATTAAAGTGTAAGCGGGCACATCGTAACGAATAAACAGGCGCTATTTATACTCTTATAAATATTGTTTGATGTTTTCATATTTTTATTTTTTCGCTTAAAAATTGATGTCGATGTTTAATAAGAATGTGACTGTATAGCGCGTGCAATACTTCCCATTTTAATCAGAAATTTTTGTTTGTTGTGTACAATGCTTGCCCGTAAACGATAATCAGTGTTTAAAAAAGTAGTAGGTAGCCTACTTACTGCTTTTAAATATCCCGTACAGCACTGTAGTAACCAATCTATGAAACACATATATGCTTATACTTCGTTGTAGAAATTACCAATTTACTAGTAGGCCTAATTATGAATAGCATTGAGCTTTTCTGATATCAATGTGCTAATACGAACAAATGCTACTTACAGTCAGAACGACATTACTGGAACACGTTTAAATAACATTCCAGTCAAATATCCCCTTCAATTACTATAATTTACAACACGTTTAAATAACATTCCAGTGAAATATCCCCTTAAATTACTATAATTTACAATTGCCTGTACCAAGTAAAAAAAAAACTTCACCTTTCTTTATACACTTTTCTATTGCCCTATGGTGTATTTTCTCAACAGTAAACTAGTTTAGCGAACTGGCTGATCACAGCATAGGCCTATTTAAAATTATTTAGCTTTATCTCAAGTACACAAGTAATCGAAAGGCACGCATCTCACACTGGCTCGTTCACAACTCGATAGTCGAAAGCTGACGGGTGACGTCACGATTGCAAAAGGTAGTGTGAAAACTGTTTCACCCAGAGCTAACATCCTTGGAGCGTCTGATTTCATTTGAATATCTGTGGTTGTGTTATGCTTGGAAAGCGTGTGTTTGCTGTGCTTGTGAGGTGAAACGGATTGAAAATGTCTTCTACGGACTTCTACATCCGCTATTACGTTGGTCATAAAGGTAAATTCGGGCATGAATTTCTGGAGTTCGAATTTAGGCCAGATGGGAAACTGCGATATGCAAATAACTCAAATTACAAGAATGATACAATGATTAGAAAAGAAGCATATGTTCATAACTGTGTTATGGAAGAACTGAAACGCATTATTCATGATTCTGAGATTATGCAGGAAGATGATTCGTTGTGGCCGCAGCCTGACAGAGTCGGAAGACAGGAACTGGAAATAGTAATCGGTGACGAGCACATCTCCTTCACGACTTCGAAGACCGGGTCATTGGTCGATGTGAACCAGTCGAGAGATCCCGAAGGACTTCGTTGTTTTTACTACCTAGTGCAAGATCTCAAATGTTTGGTGTTTTCGTTGATTGGACTTCACTTTAAAATCAAACCCATATAAATGGCCTTCATCAGAACACGCATTCAACTGCGGACAATTTTGAAAAACTGTTGCATTATTTGAACCTTTTTTAATTTATACACCAGTAAGAAACAACCTCGATAACTTTCTACAGTTTTATTTTCATGTTTGAAAGAAAATTTTGTAAAGTAAGTTTTTGTATATGAAATAAATTATGACAAAATTGAAGAGCTTAAAGTATATTGTGAAATAACTGATTAATTCAAAATCAGACACTGTTGTTAACTTGTTGGACCCATATCCGGGTGACTGTCACCTCTGTGTGGGGTGGGTTAATAAATATTGACTATTGAAACTGTGTTGTCATTTCTTGATATCTGGAAATAATTGCTGTTTCTGTGTTTTTATTAGGAGATAAATGATCACGTTTATGTGCACGCTGGGAATGAGAAGATAACAGTTTGCCAGAAGATAACTCATTTAAATTAATAAAAAATTTCATAGAATATCGCAATTTGAACGTTGGGCAAACAAACGTATGTGAGATAGGTGCTAGTTATGGTCCAGCAAGACAAAAATTGTATTTCCATTTGTGCCATTAAAAACTTGAGCAGCGGCTTGAACACTAGCAAGCATTAACTTGGCAGCAAGTCATACAGTATTTGGACTCTATATGTTGGTAAACTCTCAAAAGGCCTATAGGAGAACATTATTGTAGACATCACTTTTTCTGTTTATTTGCTTTGAATTAGGAAGGCTGTATAACACATTTCAGACATGCATTCACCAAAGTTAAGGTGTTTCGTAAATGCATTCCTTGTCTTTCTCATGACAGGTCAACATGTGGTAATTCAGGTAAATGGAAGTCTGGGACCGTTGGCTTTGACCAATGACATCATAGCTGAGTTAAAGATGATACGTTAAGATTTTGTGTGTAAAACGTGTCCTGTAGATTCTCTCTGATAGTGAGGTATAGGTTAACAAAGAAGTTTCTTTTCACGAGTGAGTGCCAAAGGCATGAATTTTTGGTATATTCTGTTGTGGCAGTCTGTAATTTACGAGGATAATCACAATTAATTTATTATCTGAAATACATAAGTATTACTGTAGTGTCCCCTATGTTTATATTTGTTGATAATGATTGTTAAATTGCTAGTTGGTATATTTACATAGCGTATCTTGTGAGACTCGGATATGACATTATTGGTCAAAGCAGATGGGTTGTATCCAAGTCTTCAATTAAGCCTATAATGTATGTTGCATTTCTGATGATAAAATCTTTATTAATGCTCAGATTGTGTGGGCAGGGAAGGGTGGTGGAGGCAGGAACTAGCAAATGTTTAGGCCTGGGGGATTGTGGGAGCATAGGATATATTGTAGAGAGATTTCCCATCTGCGCAACTCAGAATGGCTGGTATTTGTGGCAAATTGCGCAGGTGGGAACTCTTTGTATAATGTATCCTTTGCTCCTGCAATCCCCTAGGCCTAAACCTTCGCTAGTTCCTGCCTCTATCACCCTTCCCTACCCACACACTATCTTTATATGTGTCTCCCATCCCGCTGCACAATTCAGTCCTGGCATATTCCCCACCTGTTCTGTGCGTCTCCCCTCCTGCTTCCCTCTCCTTGTCACTTCTTCACCTCCTCTACTGGTTGCTCTCACCTCAACTGTGCTGTGTCTCACAGACCGGCCACAGTGGCCAGAGACTGCAGTTGTGTATGTGTGTTTTTTCTCTCTGTTCGACAAAGGCCTTAATGGCCGAAACCTATCAAGTAGTTTTGTGTTAATGATGGAAATTCTCCACAGTGAAGGTGAATTATTTTTCAAAAGAGATAAATTGGCTGGCCAGTACTTAACTTTGTGTTGTTCCACCAATAGTCACACAAAGAAAGAAAAAGGACGAAAAAAGAACAAGCTTTAGAAACGGGTCCTTCTTCAGGTAGGAGAGAAGGGAAGAAAAAAGGAATGGGATCGGAAGGGGAAGGTAATTGATGACCTAGGTCATGAGGAAGGTGTTTAAGGACTGTGAAAGTCAGAGATACTCTGTTTTCTGTTATTTGTGCCTTTGTGTGACTCATCAACATCTTTCAATATTTTGCGTTATGTAGGTTTTATAGTCATTGCTTTAAAGGGGGGGGGGGAATCATCTATTTGGAGACAGGAGACAGGTAAAGTCTTTTACATTCCAAAGGTACACATTATATACAGAAGTGTAGTAGATTTAGAACACACATTCATGATTTTGAACATTAATTCTGAAAGAATATTAACCCCAGTACTCAACACTGTTGAAATTAATTTTTTTTTCCATCATAGACATGGCATGAAACTAGAAAAGTTTTTCACTTTATTGAAGCAAAGTGCAACATCACATTTACTGCAAACCATAAATGTCTGCTATGCACATGTCAGAAACTACTACCATACTCTTATGGAATTACATCTTGGAAATGATCCACACATTTAGTAGAACTGGTAGTTTTGGACATCTACATTTCTTTGCTGCTATTATTTTGTGCAGGAGACCTCTCTTATTTTGGTGCTGCAGAATTGCAACCGTGCACTGAGTAGTTGAAAGTTCACACACATTTTAGGAATTGGTGGATGTGATTGTCATAGTGTATCATTGACATAACTGTTGTCAATTCCTGGTTGCTGCATAGCATATGCATGAAGTCCACTTACCGGGCAAAGGAGCACAGGCAGTGATAGCAACAAATAAACACACACACACAAACCCAAGCTTTCGCAGCCTAGCTGCTTCGTCAGGCAGAAGGGAAAAGGAAATGATGAGGGTTTTAAGGGAGTGGGTAAGGAGCCATTCCAATCCCGGGACAGGAAAGACTTACCTTGGGGGGAAAAAGGAGGGTAAACAAATACACACGCACCCACACATTTACACAGACGCAAGTACACTTAGGCAGACATACTGTAGAACTGTACAAAGCAAAGAAGTTAGACAGAGATGCCACATGAGGCAGAGGCTCTGTCCAGAGAACCGATGTTAAGATGGTGGGTGGGAATTCGAATTTAGCGGAGGTTGAGACCAGGTGGGCAACGGGAAGAGAAAATATGCTGAAGGGCTAGTTCCCATCTCCGGAGTTCTGAAGGATTGGTGTCGGTGGGAAGTATCCAGATAACCCGGACGGTGTAACACTGTGCCAAGATGTGCTGGTCGTGCCCCACAGGGTGATCTGCCTGTGACCATTCACGCGAATGGACAGTTTGTTGCTGGTCATTCCCACATAGAACGCTTCACAGTGCAGGCATGTCAGTTGGTAAATCACATGGGTGCTGTCGCAAGTGGCTCTGCCCTTGATTGTTTACACCCTCCAGGTTACGGGACTGGAGTAAGTGGTGGTGGAAGGGTGCATAGGGCAGGTTTTACAATGGGGGCAGTTACAAGGGTAGGAGCCAGAAGGTAGGGAAGGTGGTTTGGGGATTTCATAGGGATGGACTAGGAGGTTACGGAGGTTAGGTGGGCGGCGGAAAGACACATATATATGTTGTTATGATTGTTCCAAAAAGTTGTCAAGCAAATAAACATCTCCCATATTATTATTTTTAGGCATTTCACACTTTACTTTGTCTTCTCTTACCTAAAAACCTCTCAGTGGTTCCTTCTGGTTGAATTCCATACCTAATATCTTTCTACAACAAATTTGTGACTGATATTATTATCTGTTAAGCTTTGCTCAATGTAAAATCCCCCTTTTTTCCCCCACAATATCTTAAATTGAAAGGTTGCACTGAGGGATTCTGTTCCTTCTCACAGTGCCAAAATGATGTATTTCTTTTTCTGCCAAGTATGAAACTAGTGGAAGGCTGGTACTATAAAAGACTTTGTGAAAAAAGCACTTTAAATCTCTCTCCCTACACAGTTCAAAACCTACATTTCCATTAGCACTCAAGTCTGGTTCTTGATGAAATGTGTCAACTAATTTTCAGTTCCTGTGTATATTTCAAATTTATAGGTGAAACCAGACATACCTCACAGATCTTCCAACCATACCGATTTAATCGTAATTGGTACGAAAATTGTTTGAAATCATGAGCTTACGAGTCGACTGGTTCGAATTCCGATTTTCAGGTTCAAATAACAAATCGCTATTGCTGTTTTTTGCATCTGTAAAACTTTGTGTACCTTTTGAGTTCATTCATGTGAGGTTATCAACAAAAATAAACTCCTTTTGAGCAACAAATTGTAGCATTTTCTTGTGAGAATCACCATGACAATAACTTCTACGAACTTAAAAACTGCTTGATAAGGCATACGGGATGAACCCATAAAGGCGCGCCACTGTGGAATCTAGCAGCAGCCAACGAAAATGCGGCCTGTCGCTCGACTATTAGCTGCACCCCTACAGGAAAAATCGTTACATGTGTGGGCAATAATAAACAATGTTAATCATATAGCCTAGTTCGTTCATCTGTGTTTAGAAGTTGATCTTGTGTTGGTTTTTATTTTATTGCATCGTATCTACTAATACAGCGACTTCGTGCATGTGATGTGCTCTGCCGAGGTGTAAACTATTCAAGTTTTAAGAGCTCCACTGTCATTTCAGGTTATCTCTCTCCCACTGCTGGAACTTTCACAAATGTTTCTAAAAAATAGAGAAAAAGATTGCATTAGGCCTAGTAACATGGTGGAAAAGGAGGATGTAGACAGAGACATCGAAGTTTGGCCTTTTCTTTAACTTTCTTAACCTGCACAATCAAATATCTTAACCTAATGATTTTGCGCTATCTTGTGTTTCTGTGCAATTTTTAATGAGTAGATTCTTATGTATAAATCTGGAAATCACGAAATCTAAGATGTTCGGAACTGAGGAAGAAAATAATTGAGTATTTTCTCCCCCCGCCAACCCACATTCTACACAACAGAATGCTCTAATCTCCTGCTCCTATTTCAGCTGAAACCTTACACTGTTTTTACAGTTTTGATGATTCCTTATTCACTGTTCTCCTTGGACCCCTTCCTACCCCTCTGCCCCCTCACTAATACATATTAGGTTCCAAATGTTGGAACCTATGACCTCAGAACACAAATATAACCTAATTTATCAAGTTTATGAAGCATATACTAATTTAAGCAAGGTATAGCCTTAACGGCACACATCCTCTTGTTAATTGATAAACACTCTTCCCTAGGAACCGAAAGAACTTTCTCTCAATTTCATCAAGAACTGAATGTATTTTGCGTAGTTTACCTCCCTCAAGCTCCATTTTCAAGACTTCTTTTGAGTTGTTGCTGAATTTTAAAATTAGCTTGTTAGTTTTCATCGCCATACCAATTATCTTGTCTCAATAATGTCTTATATTAGAGTAACCACACAAAAAAATAAGAACAGAAATCTAAGGTACTTGTGTCGATCATCTTCTGTGGTTTGCTGGGTGTGAACATGAGACTGTGTAGTTATCTGCATTGATTCCTTATTACAAAAGTACTGAAAATCTGAAATGTGCTGTCAAGTTCTTGTAAAAATATGGAAATAATGCTTCTTCGGGGATATTTAGAGTTGATTTCCTGCAAACCATAATTCTAATTTTCTTTCTTGAAGTATTTTGTTTCACTGAATTCGGCTGATTTACTAAATGTAACTGTATTTTTTGCTGGAACAATGTTAAGGATCCAGTTTGTAGCTCAACAAACTTTCTGTTGACTGACTGCATTTAGTGGTTAATGATGAAGATATTCCTGTTCCATCTGGGTTTTGTGCAATTCCTTTAATTCCATATGCCTTTTCTACCATAGCAGCTGACCATGCATTGCCCCTGAGTTGATAACAGTGCTTTTTCATGAATATAGCAAAAAAATAAATAAATAAATAAATATCCCAATTAAACAGGAGAGAGAGAGAGAGAGGAAGGAACTTCCTTGAATCAGAATATTTGTTTGGGAACTATGTTGTGGCAGGCAGATGGACATAAAGGTCCTACATATATCACGTGTCTCCAATCTGACTTGGGAGTTAAAAATTGCCTCCTGCGGAGTTCCCCTTTACTGTACAGCTAATACACAATATGTTCAGTGGCAACCATGTTCTAAGAAGGGTGCTAGTAGGTAAGGTTTGAAAGATCATGAGTGCTATGGGCAAAGGGACATATTGGCTCGAAAGGCTGCCAACTTTCACTTATGTGTGCTCCATAGCACAGTTGATTGGGAGCTACGACATGGAATATTAATATTTCATGAAAGAACATTGTACATATGCTCATGTTCAAACACAACTTACGTTATTTATTTCTCATTGACACACACAACATGAGGTGTTGCCCTGCTACTATGTTGCTGAGATTGTAGATAGTCATAAACAAAAGGTGATATGTGCCATTCACAACTTTGGAATGGTCAAGTTATCGTGGGTACACTATATGTATGTGTACACACAACACGCTCATGCCCATTGCAACATGTTGGTGAACCCATTGTCACATTCACTTGTGTTGGATCAGTAGCAATTAAATTTATGTTGTTATTTAATACACCTATTTCAAATCTCCAGAGCAGACCTATTTAACCCTTTTCAAAATTTATGAATAATTCATGACATTTATTCTAACAGTAATGCCAGATGTTAATTATGAATGTCAAAACTGAGTATACATGAAGTGTTCTGGACACTGGTTAAAGTATATTCTTCAAACGAAGTGACTTCCATACTTAAAGTCACTTCCAGGCAGGTTAAGCACATAATATAACATAGCTGTATTTAGTTTAATTAAGAGATCCAGCCTTAGCTGTGCCTCTATCATTTCCAATATATGCATTTATAATTTGTAAACTTAAGGTTAATTGTACAGTTATAAAGCTCTTAATAAATATAGAGAAGAACTTAATTTTACTGAGAAACTTTTAAAAATCAATTTATTCACCTTATTACACTCATAGATGAATAATAGAACAATATGTTGAACATCAGTCAAACCATGAATGAATAATATAATAGTACCATGAACATACATAAAAATCAACAAGAATTAATGCTTAATTTGTCTTTTCTGTCCTGTTCAGTTACTCTTAGATCACGGAGAAACTTCTTCAATTACTTCATGTGTGATCCATGACTACTTTGCACCGGCTTGACCCCCAGAACCTGCACCAAACATTGATTCTGGCGGCAGCTTCTTCTCTGCGCAAGCCTAATATTGACTTAATTAATATTTAGATACCTCAAGTCAATGTAAAACGGTAGTAGTGTTCAATGTAACACTGCAACGTAAGTCAAAATTTTTATATGTAATGTCGTCAATTTAGACTATTAATAATAGTAATAATAATATGTGACATTAATAAATTCGGTTACTGTTGTGAATTCTCCAATGAGCTGCAAAAATATTCCTCAAAAGACATAGACTGGTTGGGCAGTACTTACCTTAGTTCTATATGGTCAATATTTCTCTCTCTCTCTCTCTCTCTCTCTCTCTCTCTCTCTCTCTCTCTCTCACACACACACACACACACACACACACACACTAAAATGGAGATGAAAAAATAAGCTTTTGGAAATGTGTTGCTTCATCAAGTAGGAGATTGCGGACGAAAATGGGAAAAGGTTACAGAAGGGGAAGGTTATTCAAAGCCTAGGCAATGAGGTGATGATGGATGACGTGTAGAAGTCAGAGATACTGTATGTTAAGTACTGAGCCATGATAACAGTAAACCAAAGAGGATAGATCGAGCAGCAAAGAGAAGCAAAACAAATAATGGAGGATAGGAGGTTAGGTAAAAGGTTTTTAATTAAGAGGGAAAGAGATAAAACACAAAAAGACTCACATACTGTATATGTGTAAGACAGGAAGGTAATGAGTAATGAATAAGTGAGTTGAGAATGGAGAGGGGTGGGGGAAGATATTAGCATATATTTAGGCCAGGAGGATGGCGGGAGGAGAGGATATGTTGGAGGTCAAGTTTCCATCTCCATAGCTCTTAGGGACTGGTGTTAGGTGCTAGTATACAGATGGCACATGTGGTATATGTGCCAAGGTCCTGGAGTCATGTTGGAGGTCATGCTCTGCCACAGGATATTGGGTATCCCCCAGGCGAACAGTCTGCCTGACTGTTCAGCCAATTTATTGGTAGTCATACCAACATAAAATACTGTGCAGTGGACACCTGTTAGTTGGTAGATGATGTGTTGTTTCACATGTGGTCCTGCCTTGAATGTGGTAAGTTTTTCCTGTGATAGGACTGGAGTATGTGGTGTGGGAGGATTCATGGTTTTGCAGTGGGATTGGTTAAAGGTTTAGGAACCATTAGGTATGGAGGATGATTTTGGGATGTTGTAAGGTTTGATGAGGATGTTGCAGAGGTTGGGAGGACAGCATAAGGCTACTCTGAGTGGTGTGGAAGGATGCTTTGGAGTGATGATCTCATTTCAGGGCACGATTTGAGAAAGTCATAGCCCTGACAGAGCAATTTGTTGTTTGAACAATCTGAGTAGACATTCCATACTGTGCTTTAACTGTAAATAAAATTTATGGACCTTTCTTCTTTACTGAGAAAATGGTGACTATGCAAATTGATCTAGACATACTTCAAAACTGGTTAAAGAAGATTCAGATGACTCCGTCATCATGCAATATGGTGCTCCACCTCATTTTTCTATGCATGTCCCATGTTACCTGAAAGACACCATTCCAGGACATTGGAATGTATGAGGAGGAGCAGAAAATCAACTTCCTGGCCTCACACCCTGTGACTTATCTGTAGGATTTCATAAAACACTGATTTTTATCTACCCTATGTCTGACACTATTGAAAGTGCAACACTGAATAGTGAAAGCTTTGAATTCAATACCAAGAGACCAACTGTTTTGTTTGTGGCAAGAAATGAGCCACCAATTTCATATTTGTCATGTAACATATGGTGCTCATATGGAATGCATAAAATATAACCTTTTCTCTTGCTATGAATGATAGAATTGTGTTTCTATCTTTGAAATTTGGAAGCAATGTATGTTTGAAATCTATCCCTTCCTTTTGAATAGCACTGTGTATCTAGTATTTACTGGCTCAGTTATACATGTTTCAAGCAGTACTTTCAGATTACAAATTTTACCTCTAGGTAACAGTATTTCCACACAGTAGTTCAAAACAGGTAACTAATAGTGCAACAAAGTTCAGTTAAGCAAAATGTATGCTAATTCTTCCATTCTGGGTTATCTGAAATAAGAGTTAATAAAAGTTGAATGTGAAAAGGGAAGGTAAAAATTATTTGTTACCCTGTGCAATTAGAATCATAATGGTTTTAAGGGGAAAAGGGAACACTATGTCTACTACTAGTTATCACTATATATCCAAGTGAGACAGACCCTTATCACAAATGTTAGTACACTGAAATACATTATTGCTCTGTACACTTTATTTCTCACAATATACATTTCAGATGTTAATAGCAAAAATTACACATGATTACAGTGATTTATAACATGCAAAAACAGACATTTCAGAAATTATCTACAGTGTAATCATTATTACCTTTATTACAATATTGCAAATGTATTTTTATATAAAATATCAGTCTTTCTTCTGATGATGCTTTTTGTGTCGCAGGATTTCAGTTGGTGTCAGATTCAGAGTTTTCTGACATACATCACAGTAATACCCTTCAGATCCACTTGTCTGTTTAGTGTCATCACCAGATTCTGCAAAATTAAAGAAGATATGGGAGCAGTTGCATTTATCAAAGTTATGTAGTTATTATTCTACATTAATAAAGAACAGAATAAATTGAATGTCTGCATAACACAGAGGCCTGGTTTCCTCGTTGAATAAGTTGAAATGGGTCAAAACATGATGCCGTACCAAGAAGACAGAAGGATATGTAACAGTTTATTTGTGGCAAACAATTTTGTATCTTTTTATACACTAATTTGATAATTTTCAAGTTTTTTGGAGTAGGTTATTGCAGTGTATTTCATGTTTTGGTGTCACAGCAATCATCTTTGAAACATATATTAATGTGGCAGTACATTAAGAAATTATTGTGTGTTGAAATAAATGTAATGTTAAGTTTTGTAATCTTATGTATTTGAACTTTTTGGGCAAATACTACAGTTAATTAGTAACACACACTGACAAGGGGAGCTCAAGGAATGTATGTCAATGGCACAAACTGCGTGAGAAGCAAATGGATGACCAGCCGCGGTGGTCGAGGGAACTGAGACACCCCAGTCACAGTCTGCACGGCCACTAAGGTCGGGGGTTCGAATCCCCCCCTCAGGCATGGATATTTGTGCCATCCTTAGTTTTAGCTAGTTCATAAGTAGTTTGTAAGTTTAGGGACTAATGACCCCGTAGTTAAGTCCCATAAGCTCTACAAACATTTGAACATTTGAGCAAATGGATGAATTTAGCAAATTCCTAAAAATTCTCTCCTGATTGGGTCATATGAAAAGAGAAAATGCTAGCAAAATATTTTCGTTTAAAATGTAAGCAGGAATGAATAACAATATATTGGTATGGCGTAGTACATGAGTTAAGGAATTACTAATTTTGCAGTCCAGCAATGAAAGTCTTCAGGAGTTTCTACTTCACTCTGCAACTCTGTACCAACTTCACTATGGAAATGGAACATAATGACAATCTCTCCTTTTCCACATCCTGGTAATCATGTAGCAGATATCACTATAGGAAATCCAGTCTCACTAATTTGTATGACCATGACTCCAGCAGCTATCATCCTTCACAGCACAAGATTGTACTGTGTACACTGATCCTAAGGCTCATACAATATTGGATGAAGGAAACCTACCAGGGGAGCTCAGGTATGCAAAGACGTGTTCAAGGACAGATGCACTGGGAGAAAATCCTATGGGCTCTCAGGCAAGAGAAACACACCCCGAAAAGTGAAATGATGATGAATCCGAGACAATCACATATTCACTGTATACAATAAAATTATACAACAAAATTGACAGAATCTCAGTTTTACATAAACTTAAATATGTTTCCTGTCCATCTCTGAAAACTTGTGCTCTATTAAATATAGTGAGAGATGATGAGGTACTCCACAAACCAAGTGTGTAATGGCAGTAATATGATCTGAACATATTTGCTGCGAAAACTAAAACCAGCATTGGACTGCAATAACTGTGATTTCATCAATTTAACTTTTTAAGCAAGCTTTAAAAGCTATTTATTCATTAACTGTGTGTAGTAAGGTATGTGCATGAGATTAAAAAGGTTATGTGTGTCTTGTCGGCAGTAGAGGCCATGTCCATCTTGGATGATGCAACAAGTGACAACTGTCAGTAACACTGTCACCAACAGGGCTCACAGTGTGGACTCTAAGGACATGGATAGCCTAAGGACATGGATAGCAGTGCTCATTCTCATTTGTTGTGTGTTGTTTCCATATATAATTACAGTGTAGTTATTGCATGTGACACATGTCCTCTGTCAAGTTCACATTATCTGTGCTACCCATGCTGCTACTAGGAGATTATTTTACTACTGATGAGTGTGTTATGTTCCCCACATTTTCTTCCCCTTGACTGATCTCTCTTATTTTATACAATATCATTTTGTACAAGGATGAAGGCTATGGCTGAAAATTTAAACTGTGAGAGTGTGATTGTCTTTTATAATTGCCTGTTTATAGTTACATTCATGTTTACAATGAGTTGCAACATAACTTCAATATATTGCTAACAATCCAATCTGGACTTTCCATTGTTAAAGAATAGTTATTATCTTCGAAGGGGGCAAACTACACTGGGCACCAAGTTGCTGTAGGAATCCAGGGATCTCTCTGTATATTGAGCCAACATTAGATAAGCAATTTTTGGCTTCTCTTAGTTTCATCTTTCTTTTCAGGTATTTTTGATTTGGCCCGCATTGCCTTTTCATTATCTGAGTTTCCTTGTCTTCGGAACAGTGTTAATAAATGTTGCAATTCTTCAACAAGTGTCTGGAGACAGCATCCATATATGTTCTAGATGTATGAATGTCTTTTTGTTTCTGCTTTAGGACTTTCTTCTCCAAATGCTCAAATGTTTAGCAGGTTTTCCACTGTGCCAATCCGTGATTCAATACCTCATTTATTCAGAGAGTAGCAATCTATCCTTTTCATATTATTTGTATATTAGCTATAGTGAGGGTACTCTTACCTTTTGTCTGACAAGTCTCTATATGCTCCAGTCTTTCAATAGGGGATAACATTCCTGTAAGACCACAGTTTGGACAGTTAAAATCTTCTTCATCCTCCTCTTTCAAAATTTCATCTCCTTCATAAAGACTGAAACATGAAATGAAATGTGTATTTGTAGACTTGATATGCTCAATAAAAATATGAAGTAATTGACATAAATTTATTTACAGGCGAGAGAAAAATGACACAGTAGTGGAAATTATGTACTAAAATTTCAGATCAAATCAATAGCAAATAATATGTTTCACTTTTCTTTAACTGAATCATTGCATCAACACTCCCATCTATCCTGTATTCTGTACTCTCAATTAATATGTTAACATCAAATAGCTCATATATGAGATTACTGAAATTTATACTGGATGTAATTTTGAGCATATAGTAAACAAATCTTAACAAGACAACAGTGACAGCACATAAACATATGTTGTTCTGGTTTTAGAATTTAATAAAGAAAATACTGAGACTTCACCCTGAAATTTTACGGGGTATTAATGAACACATACAAAGAAATGAAACACTATTTACACAAATGTAAAAAATAGAAAACAGATGACTTACCAAAAAGACCAGCTCGTCGAAAGATACAAATAAAATCACACACAAACACACATACAAGCTTTTGCAACCGTTGGTCGCTTCTTCAGGATAAGAGGTAAAAAGGGGAGGAGAAAGGGAAGGATATGGGTTTTAAGGAAGTGGAAAAGGAGTCATTCCAATCCCAGGAGTGGAAGGACTTACCTTAGGGAAAGTTTACCTTTCTTTTTTTCCCCTAAGGTAAGTCCTTCCACTCCTGGGATTGGAATGACTCCTTTTCCACTTCCTTAAAACCCATATCCTTCCCTTTCTCCTCCCCTTTTTACCTCTTATCCTGAAGAAGCGACCAACGGTTGCAAAAGCTTGTATGTGTGTTTGTGTGTGATTTTATTTGTATCTTTCGACGAGCTGGTCTTTTTGGTAAGTCATCTGTTTTCTATTTTTTATATTTGTATATCCCACCGGGAATGTTTCCCTCTATAATTTACACTATTGACACAGGTATAAGTGCTTCATTTTTTCTTATGAAACAGCTTATCACAAAGCAAGCCCAGCTTGAGAAGGTACCTATCTTCTTGGATGACATTTGATTGTTCAGGCTTATTTAAAACAAAACCAGTAAACAACATCAAAAACTTGACATGTTATTAAAGATGTTTTGCAATGCCCACACAACCAACTGCTAAAACAAATATAACTTGAAATGTTTGTATTGCTCTTGTGTAGTCAGCTGAGGGCGGTCACTTATGCCATACAATATACCAACAGCATACCTAACCATAATCTTCTGGTGATTCCTGTAGAATGAGTGTCTTTACTCCACTGCATCTCATTTATACTTTTATCACTCCAGACCTGTTTCTTTCTCTATTTGGACACATGCTGCACCAGGCGCAATGCTGGAGGGATGCTACTGCTGAATGCTGACTGTGAACTCCAGTCTCTGAAATTGCTCTCAGCTGATGTGACAGCAGTGGGCTGAGTGTTGAGTTCCATGCTACACTGAGAGTAAAGTCATTGTCCTCATTGAGCTGGTCATTAGCTGCTCATATTTCACTAACCTCCTTTAGAACACAGTATCAGAACTATTAGACGTCTTATCACTAATGTTCACCAAACAAGTTTGAAGTTCTGTGTGCACCCTGTGCTCCTTGGACTTCCCATTGCATCAGTACACAATCTCCTTGATGCCTGCCTTACCACACAGTACACACTTGGTTTGTGGAGCTGCTAGTCTTCTTTCAACACATGTAATAGAGCACAACTTTTTGGAGATAGGCAGGAAACATATTTAAGTTTATTTAAAATTAAGATTCTGCCAATTTTGTTCTATAATTTTCTAGTAAACATTGAATATGTGATTGTTGCCGGTTCATCGTCATTTCTATTTTCTGGGTGTATATCTCCTGCCTGAGAGCTCATAGGGTTTTTCTCACTGCATCTGTTCTTCTTGAACATGTCTCTGGGTACTTTAGCTCCCTTGATAGGTTTTCTTCATCCAATATTGTATGAGCCTGAAGATAAGTGTATGTAGCACTCTTTCGTGCTGTAAGGTTGGTGCAGAGTTACAGAGCATTGGAGAAGCTCCTGAAGACTTTCAATCCTGGACAGCAAAATTGGTAACTTCTTCACTTCCACTCTGCCACACTGATTATGAATATATTGCCACTCATTCTCACTTACACTATAAATGAAAATATTTTGCTAGCATTTTCTCTTTTCATATGGCCCACTCAGGCAAAATATTCTAGAAATTTGATAGGTTCATCATCCATTTGCTTCTTTCCACACAGTTGGAGACAAATCGTAAAAACACATCCCGTGACTTCTCCTTGTCAGTGTTTGTTAATTAGCAACAGTAGTATTCACTCAAAAAAATACAAATAAACTATCATAATATTAATGTTAAATTTCAGATTAAAATAATCAACTTGTTGGTTTTAGTGTACAAATTATCAATAGAAACAGTCACATAAAAATCCCTGGAAAAATCATACTGTATGTCTATTCTACAGCACAGTCCAATGCTTCATAATTTGAATAATCATAGGGATAAGAGTGCTTCTAAGATTGTCTTTGGCATTTTTAGTACCTCTTATTCTGCAATTCCTGTGAATGAACACATCATCATCATACTTTTTCTCAAAGATTTCCAAGAGTTTACAGGGTAGGCATTCTGCTTTGTTACAAACAAAGTTTATTCCCCCTATAACTGGCAGGCACAGTCCAATGTTTCATAATTTGAATAATCATAGGAATAAGAGTGCTTCTAAGATTGTCTTTTGCATTTTTAGTACCTCTTATTCTGCAATTCCTGTGAATTAACACATCATCATCATACTTTTTCTCAAAGATTTCCAAGAGTTTACAGGATAGGCATTCTGCTTTGTTACAAACAAAGTTTATTCCCCCTATAACTGGCTGGGCAAGTCAGTTCAAAGGATGGAGGAAGGCAGTGGCATACCACTTCCAAACAGGACCATGAAAGTAAAGTATTGTGGTGTTCACACCAATATTAGAACTGTTGTCTGCTTTACCTTTTACCACACAAAGGTAAGGCCAGTTCCATTACATGACACTAAGTTTGCCCACACCTAGAAGTGTTGAGCAGTCACTACATTCACTATATGTCACAAAAATGAGAACACTGAGAGGATCATTATTTATTTCTCTGCTCAACCTCACCCTCATGAACCATACACATTGCCGAGATAGAGTGGCTTGTGTGCCTCACTGATACAAATAGTCAAACACAGGGGAGGGGTATTCTTGGAGAGGCCAGACAAAAGTGTAGTTCCTGCAGAGGGGAAGCAGCCTTTTCAGTACTTACAGGGGCAACAGTCTGGATGACTGACTGAGCTGACTTTGTAACATCAGCTAATGTCACTATCCCATGAAGCTATGGTGAATAGCTGAAAGTGAAGGGAAACTACAGTCATCACCTTTCCTGAGGACATGCAACTTTACTGTATAAATATACTGTCGCGTTAAAATGGAAGCAGGCTTAACTTTGAAGGCAGGGTTGTGAACTGAACACAGCATTTATACTAGCTGCAGGTTTATTGTGAACTGAAACATACATGCAGCACTGACTGAACTTGACAGAGGACATGAATCACATGTAATAACTGCATGGAATAACAAACAAGAAATGTGAACGAGCACTGCTATCCATGTCCTTAGGCTATCCATGTCCTTAGAGCCCGCACATTGAGCCCTATTGGTGACAGTGTTACTGACAATTGTCACTTGTGGCCTCGTTTGAGATGGACGTGGCCTCTACTGCTGACACGGCACACACAACCTTTTTAATCTCATGCACACACTTTACTACACATAGTTAATGAATAAATAGATATTAAAGGTTGCTTAAAAAGTTAAATTGATGAAATCACAGTTACTATAGTCCAATACTGGTTTTAGTTTTAACAGCAAATATGTTCAGATCATATTACTGCCATTACACACTTGGTTTGTGGAGTACCTCATCATCGTCCTTGAACAAGAGGCCAATTTTGCCTATCTGCTCTTTAGGATCGTAGTAAGGCTTCATGCGGATGACATGAACAATGTCTCTTCGTTTTTTTTTTTTTTTTTTTTTTTTTTTTTTCTTCATTTCGATGACGGCCCATAATCCTCGACTTTGTATGTGATGTCTGACAGGTGATGTATGACACAATATGGACCAAAGTATCGCTTCAATAACTTTTCTGATAGTCCAACTTTCTGTACAGGGGTAAAACTCCATATCAG
The DNA here is from genome assembly GCA_026315105.1 of Locusta migratoria. Classification (NCBI taxonomy): domain Eukaryota; kingdom Metazoa; phylum Arthropoda; class Insecta; order Orthoptera; family Acrididae; genus Locusta; species Locusta migratoria. The sequence goes on along the minus strand of CM048744.1, from coordinate 269,576,669 downwards.
ATCTTTTGGGCTGTACACAACAGGTCAGTGCTTGTTGTTATACTGTTGACGGTCCTTCTCCTGGGTGTCCAGTGTCCGTATGCAAGCCAGCTGTCATGCTTCTTTGCCCCAGGTGATGAGCTGTTTCACGTAGTCATCCTGAGTGTCGTTCGGTTGGAACGGAAACAGCGTATCCATTGTCGTCTGAGCTTCACGGCCATGGACCAGGAAAAACGGTGTGAAGCCTGCGGTGTCATGTCTTGCGGAATTACAAGCTAATGTCACAACTGGCAGTATTATATCCCAATCCTTCTGCTCAACATCAACATACATCAACAGCGTATCTGCTAATGTCTTGTTAAAACATTCTGTAAGACCATTTGTCTGAGGATGGTATGCAGTTGTCATTCTGTAGACAATGTCGCAACATGACATTACCTCTGATACTAGTTTTGGCTGGAATACTTTTCCACAATCAGATATCATCACACATGGTGCTCCATGCTTCAAAATAATGTCTTCTACAAGGACTTCTGCTATCTCTGGAGCTTCTGCAGTCAGCACATGTTTGGTGACAGCGTAGTATTTGAGGTCAAGTTTGGGAACCTCCCTAAAAGATTGATCCCAACTCGGTGGACTGGTGGTGCTGCAGGTGGAATCAGAATGAGATGCCCTGGAGGTAATTGCGGCACATGCTTCTGTCACTGGCACTCTTTACAGTGACTCACATAGTGCTTGACAGATAGGTAGAGACCTTTCTAGTAATACCTTCGTCTGATTCTGTCTAGGATCTTCATGAATCCTACCTAGATGACTGGATATTGGAGCATCATGAAAATACTTGAGAATATCTGGCTGGAGATGAGCTGGAGTGACCAGTAGCCATTTTGGGCCCAGTGGATCGTAGTTGCTCTTATAAATGGGACAGCCGGCTGCGGTGGCCGAGGGGACTGAGGCATCAGTCACGGTCTGCGCGGCCACAACGGTCGGGAGTTCGAATCTCCCTCGGGCATGGATATTTGTGCTGTCCTTAGTGTTAGCTAGTTCATAAACAGTTTGTAAGTTTAGGGACTGATGACCCCGTAGTTAAGTCCCATAAGCTATACAAACAGTTGAACATTTATAAATGGGACATTGTATAAGTTGGAACTCTCCATTGGTCGGTTCTCCTTTCTCCAAGGCCTCTATGGTTTTTAATAGTGCTGGATCTTCCTGCTGTTCAGCTGTAACATCACCTAATTCAGTGAGGGCTGAAATTTCATTCTTGCTGTTGTGTTCCACAAATGGATTCTTTGAAAGGCAGTCGGCATTCTTGTGTTTGCACCTGTTCATGAATACGACTGTGACATCGTACTCTTGGAGTCTTAGTGCCCATCTTGCTAGTCGACCTGATGGATCCTTCAAGCTCGTCAGCCAAGACAAAGAATGGTGGTCTGTCATGATGGTAAATGGTTTGCCAAATAAATACGGCCAGAACTTGTTGATAGCCCAGATAACTGTGAGACATCCTTTCTCAGCTGTAGAGTAGTTTATCTCGGACTTGATGTGTAGGCTATCACCTTTTCAGCACTTTCCTGAACTTGTACAAGCTCTGCACCAATTCCATAATCACTGGCATCTGTGTGTGAAATTCAGTTTCTGCATTCTCGTCGTACAAGGCTAGAACTGGTGCGGAAGTTGCAGCCTCCTTAAGTGCCTGGAAGGCACTTACTTTTGTCTCATCCCAGTAAAACTTGGCATCTCCCTGCAGAAGTTCTTCCAATGGACGTGTCTTGTTACAAAATCCTTTTATGAAATGTCGGTAGTATGAGCACAGCCCGAGAAAACTTCTCACATCACGAATGTGCTGAGGAGTTGGAAATTCTGTGACTGCCCTTACTTTATCTGGATCAGGACGGACACCATCTCCGTTGACTATGTGCCCCCAGGATTTTTATCTCTTTGGCAACGAAGAGCCACTTCCTTGGATTGAGGCAGAGTCCTGCAGCCTGAACACACTTCAACACAGTTGATAGGCGACTCAGATGTTCTTCAAATGTCTTTGAGAAAACGACAATGTCATATAAACAGTGGCGTAGCTAAGTAGTTTGGCACCCGGTGCGGTGATCCAACATGTCACTTCCCCCCCTCCCTCCAACACCACCAGCATCACTCTCGCCAACCTTAGAAAGAATGGGAAAAAATTTCAAAGAGAGAGGAATAAATTTTTGATACACATAATGAAATGAGCAAAATTGAAAGTTAATTAGTTTGTAAACAGTCTGTATGAAAGGAAATAAAACTAGTTTTTATAAATAACATAGTTTAATCAGGACGGACACCATCTCTGTTGACTAGGTGCCCCAGGATTTTTATCTCTTTGGCGACAAAGAGGCACTTCTTTGGATTGAGTCAGAGTCCTGCAGATTGAACATACTTCAACACAGTTGACAGGCGACTCAGGTGTTCTTCAACTGTTTTTGAGAAAATGACAATGTCATCTAAATAGCAAAGACACGACGTCCACTTAAGGTGTCAAAGCAAGATATCCATCATGTGTTCGAATGTGACCGGAGCCTTACATAATCCAAATGGCATTACTTTGAATGCATAGAGCCCTTCAGGTGTAAGAAAAGCCGTCTTCTCCCAGTCAGCTTCGTCAACCTCGATTTGCCAGTAACGTTTCTGCATGTCCATAGTTGAGAAGTATGTAGCTCCTTTCAAGCAGTCTGAGGTGTTGTCAATGTGCAGCAATGGGTAAACATCTTTCTTTGTGATTTTGTTCAGCCGCCGACAGTCAACACAGAATCGCCACGTGCCATCCTTCTTCTTTACAAGGACAATCGGAGATGACCAATGACTCTCCTAAGATTGAACAATTTCATTGTGCAACATGTTCTCCACTTCCTCCCGAATTATCCGCCTTTCAGTTGGTGACACACTATACTGGCTAATTGTGTGAATGATCTCCAGTATTGATACAGTGCCTTATCGTGGGCTGTTTCGTCTGACTTTTCTCCTGCTGGAGTGTGAATGCACCCGAAAAATGGCGTAGTATAGCTAACACCTGCTGGATTTGTTGTTTGGTCAGTCTGGGCCCTATTGGCAGTTCCACAGTTGTTTCCTCTAGCGTGTTGTCTGTACTAACAGCAGAGCATGGGTCTTTGTTGATGACGTTGAGCTCAGTGTCCTGGATTGGTTCAGCTGTCCAAATACACATTCCTTTGGGGATAAATTATGACTGTTCATGACAATTAGTGATCCAAATCTCTCCTCGACCACCTGTAATTCTTATGATAGCTGCTGGTAAGTAAATTTATTTTGTGAGCCTAATAAACTTTTTACTATCAATCAACAAGCACTTCACAGTTTAACCGGTCATCTGTATTTGTGACTGGAACTCTTCTCATTGTCAACAATTGTCACATTGTCAACGGCAAATAACTTCCCAGAAAATTCTCTATTACATGTACCCGCCATGCGGGATGCGCAAGCCCGTTCGCAATCTGGGGTTCGGGCCCCCTCTCAGGCATGGGTGTCTGTGTTGTCCTTAGGTTGGTTTACCTTAGTTTAAATTGTTTGCAAGCTACGGACTAATAACCAAGCAGTTGAGTCCGATAGATTTACAAACATGTGAACATGTGTGTGAACTGGGTTGGATAATTAACAACAAATTTCATAAGTGAATATATACACTCTGAAGTAACTGTGAGGATTCCTAAATCCTTAAGTAGATGTCTCCAGAACGATCTTGGGCGCGCTCCAGTAATTATTCTGATTACACAATTTTGTGCAATGAATACTTTTTTACTCAATAGTCAGTTACCTCAGAATATGATGCCATACGAAAGCAGTAAATGAAAATAGGCGTAGTAAACTGTTTTACTGAGATTCTTATCGCCAAAATTTGCTAAAATCCTAATAGCATACGTAGCTGAACCCAAACGTTTTAGCAGACAATCAATGTGTTGCTTCAAGTTTAATGTCTCATTAAGTCACAAATTTAAAAATTTGGAAAAACTCTGGTTTCTCTTCAAAACGAACGAATAATTTTGAAAAACCTTAGCTACAAACTTCTGTTCAAAGTCTATATTTATTACTGGAGTTGTGCCAGTTACTGTACGGACCTGTATATGCTGTGTTTTATCAAAAGTTAATGAGAGTTCTCGTTTTTTGGATGTGGTTACTATACTTGTATAATCAGGAAAAAGAACTAATCTTCATCAATGTAGAATGGCAGATAAGTAATGTATATGATGAGAGACCACTGCTTCATATTAACAACTTACTTATTTCTTTTACAAATGTCTTTCGTTGTTTACTATCAGTTCTATAACGCAAATACTACAACTGTATATGTACATCTGATGTTTGATGTTGTAAGTTTAGGGAATGATAATCCCGCAGTTAAGTCCCATGAGCTTTACAAACATTTAAACATTTTTAAATATTTTACAAACTACTGGAGTTTCTACCATTGAGATGATCATGTCTTCCAGTAACTGCAACGTTGAAAACTGTAATTTCTGTATATAGAAGTTTGTTCCGTTTAGTAGACAAACGGTTGTGCGTTATGTGCAGCATATCTCCTTGTAGTTATCAGACCACAGATCAGCTTTTAAAGAACACATTTTGTTCTTTAAAGCACATATTAGCTTGGGCACCATTGTCACCCGTATTTTGTCGGCATTTTCTTTAATATGCCGCGATACAGTGGTAGGGTGCGGAAGAACATCTTCTATATTGACTTAGCCATACGTGGCGCGAACATTGATGAGCTTCTGCGAATAATTCTTGAAGCCAATCTTACTACAAGTATTTAATGGTAGCAAATCTATTCCGCCCATATCGACCAACCTATCAACAAGAACTTTCTTTATGCTACTTGGTAGTTGGTACTGCAAGTGGTCGGTGTAATTCTGCTCTGCATTTACTTTTGCAGTGCCGAATCATACCTGTTGTGCTTGACTGGTACGAAAGTATAGTATCGCATGTGGTACATTGCACGAAACCAGCAGAAACCTGTGTGACAGGATCCACTACAAGTGCAAAAGATTTCCAAGCTTCACTTTTCGACTCCTCTTCCGACATGTCTTTCTTCTTCAGGACTAACGAGCCGCTCCTAATTCTCTCCACAATATTTCTTTTTGTTTCATGAATGGAGCCTTTACAACCTGTAGTTAGTTGATCGATAACGCTATCTGCGTTGCTCAAAGCAATTGCTAATGCAATTCCGCACTGTTGAGCACGCGGCGGTCGCGCTGTCACCAGCCGAGACAGAGCGCTCAAGCGCCCAGCAATGCTCGACACACCCGCCGGTAACCGGGAGGCGGAGGGCGACCGGCCACACGGGGCATTAGGCGGCCACAGCCGTGCCGCAGCGTGCGCCTATCCCAGCCGTCGAGCTGCGGCACGAAATGGGAAAGGCTCGAGCGGTTGTTTTCGCCGAAATGCAGAGCTCTAGTGGCGACCTAACCTCTGTAGATGGTCGCCTTGCTTAGTTTTCCTGGGTGCGGCAGCTAGGGGAGCAGCTGGTACCTCTGTATGGTGATGGTGAATGGTAGCGGCGCGTCAGGGAGTGACCTCGTCCAGGGTACAGCGATGGGCTTCTTCCCATAGGTTGACTGAACTCATCAGCAGGTGACTGCCTGGGATATAACTGCTCTCATGGCTGACGTCTTGCGGCAAAATAATCATTGAATACTCGCCTTCTCTCTCTGCGGTAGTGTACGACATGTCCAGGGTGCCACAGAAGAAACACAGTGGTGTCTTGTCTTCTGTCCTCCAGATGTCTGTTCTCCTGTGGGGCGTCATAGTTGCCAGGGGAGTTGGTTGTGGCTGCGTCGACCAGTTCATAGGCTGCCGTTTGGTGGCTGCAGCGTAAGTCATAGCAGGGCGACACCATTCTTCACGTCGGGTGCGTTTGGTGGGGCAGACAGGAGCTAATGTCTGGAATACCTCTTCCTCAGCAGCGTCGGCTCCCTCGTGACTTACAGGGCTTACATCCATGGACATAATCTGATGATCACTCAGTCAAATAGTCCCAGCTGCCATAAACTGCTGCATTCTTTTCTCACAATATGTCATATGAGAGAAGCGAAGTCATGCTGGTCTACTGGTTCATGGATTCGGGACTGGAGAAGACTCGTTTGCCACGAAGACCTTAGCTGTAGGGAAGGGAACATTTGATGTGGAATGGATGGCAACTGTCATAATAGAGTACTATTGTTTATTGGTGGGTTTTATGTGGACGGATGTGTGAAGTTGGCCGTTGGGTAGATGGAGGTCGACATCCAGGAAAGTGGCATGGGATTTGGAATAGGACCAGGTGAATTTGATGGGACCAAAGGAGTTGAGGTTGGATAGGAAATTCTGGAGTTCTTCTTCACTGTGAGTCCAGATCATGAAGAGGTCATCGATGAATCTATAGCAAATTTTGGATTGACAGGTTTGGGTATCCAAGAAGGCTTCCTCTAAGCATCCCATAAATACATTTGCGTATGAGGGGGCCATTCTGGTTCCCATGGCTGTTCCCTTTAGTTGTTGGTATGTCTGGCCCTCAATGGTGAAGAAGTTGTGGGTTAGGATGAAGCTGGCTAGGGTATTAAGGAAAGAGGTTTTAGGTAGGGTTGTAGGTGGTTGGCGCGAAAAGAAATACTCCATCGCAGCCAGGCCCTGGGCATGCGGGATGTTTGTGTATAAGGAAGCAACATCAATGGTGACAAGGACGGGTTCTGGGGGTAACAGGTTGGGTAAGGATTTCAGGCGGTCGAGAAAGTGGTTAGTGTCTTTGATGAAGGATGGGAGACTGCACATAATAGGTTGAAGGTGTTGGTCTATGTAGGCAGAGCTTCATTCTGTGGGGCTTAGTAACCAGCCACAATGGGCCGGCCTGGATGATTAGGTTTGGAAATCTTAGGAAGTAGGTAGAAGGTAGGAGTGCGGGTTGTCAGTGGGGTCATGAGGTTGATGGACTCTGGTGAAAGGTTTTGTAGAGGGCCTAAGGTTCTGAGGATTCCTTAGGTCTTCATGGGAAACGAGTCTGCTCCAGTCCCGAATCCCTGAACAAGTACACCAATAACCTAATAACAGCTTTCACATCCCACAGCTATCCTCCTGATCTGTTACAGAAGCAAAGTGCCAGGGCTACTTCCTCATCCCCCCAAACCCAGGAACCTTTCACAGAAGATCCCCAAAAGTGCCCCTCTTGTCACCAATTATTTTCTGGAACTGCATTGGACTCTGAATGTGGCTCTCCAGCAAGGATAGGACTTTCTTAAATCCTGCCCTGAAATGAGATCCATCCTTCATGACATCCTTCCCACTCCACCAAGAGTGTCTTTATGCTGCCCACCTAACCTCCGTAACCTCCTAGTGCATCCCTATGAAATCCCCAAACCACCTTCGCTACCCTCCGGCTCCTACCCATGTAACTGCCCCCGTTGTAAAACCTGCCATATGCACTCTTCCACCACCACTTACTCCAGTCCTGTAACCCAGAAAGTGTACACGATCAAGGGCAGAGCCACTTGCGATAGCATCCACGTGATTTACTAACTGACATGCCTTCACTGTGAAGCATTCTATGTGGGAATGACCAGCAACAAACTGTCCATTTGCATGAACGGTCACAGGAAAACAGTGTTTGCTGGTAATGAGGATCACCCTGTGGCTAAACATACCTTGGTGCACGGCGAGCACATCTTGGCACAGTGTTACACTGTCTGGATTATTTGGATACTTCCCACTGACACCAATCTTTCAAAACTCCAGAGATGGTAACTTGGCCTTCAACATAATCTCTCTTCCCATTGCCCATCTGTTCTCAACCTCCACTAAATTCAAATTCCTACTCACCATTCTATAACATCTTTGCCTCTGTTCTCTGAACAGATCCTCTGTCTCAACTTGTATCTCTGTCCAACTTCTTTGCTTTCTACAAATGTCTGCCTTGGTGTGTTTGCATGTGTGGGTGTGTCTGTGTACTTGTTTAAGTCTTAACTTGTATCTCTGTCCAACTTCTTTGCTTTCTACAAATGTCTGCCTTGGTGTGTTTGCATGTGTGGGTGTGTCTGTGTACTTGTTTATCTTTCTTTTTTCCCATAAGGTAAGTCCTTCCACTCCCACGATTGGAATGACTCGTCATCCATTCCTTTAAAACCCACATCCTTCCCTCCCCCCCCCCCCCTTCCTTCTTCTTTTCCTGATGAAGTCGCCAATGGTTGTGAAAGCTTGAATCTGTGTTTTTTTTTTTTTTTTTTCCCCCTACCAGGAAAGTTTCCCTCTATAATATTCGTAACTTAAGAAACATGTAGAAATTACAAGTGAACATAAGAAACATGTAGAACATTCTGGAAATGATAATTACAAAGAAATAAATTTTTGCCAGTGGACGGGATTGAACCGACGACCTTCAGCCTGCAATTGGTGATGCTATCCATTGCGCCACGCCGGTAGTTTGTTAACTTGGGGTCTCACAGCAATATAATGATGGAGTCTTCTTGGGTAAAATAATTCCCCATTCGGATCTCTGCGTTGGGACTACACAGGAGGATGTTGTCATCAAGGAAAACAAAACAGGCATTCTACGGATTGGAGTGTGGAATGTTGTCTCCTTTAATTACGTAGGTAAGTTAGAAAATTTGAAAAGAGAAATGGGCAGGTTGAAGTTACATATGGTGGAGATTAGTGAAGTTTGGTGACAGGATGAATAGGATTTCTGGTCAGGAAAAATCAGTTGGGGGGAACGGAAAAATAGGTCTAATAATGAATAAGAAAATGGGAACGCGGGTAAGTTACAATGAACAGCATAGTGAAAACATTTTTGTCGCAAAGATAGACATGAAGCCAACACCACAGAAGTACAAGTTTATGTGCCAACTAGCTCTGTCGATGATGAGAAGACTGAACAAAAGAAAAAAAATGACGAGATAAAAGAAGTTATGCATACAGTTAAGGGCAAGGAAAACTTGATTGTGATGGGGAACTGAATCTAGGTAATAGAAAAAGGAAGGGAACAAAACTTAGTAGGTGAATATGGACCAGAGGCAAGGAATGAAAGAGTAGTTCGCCTAGCAATATCTTGCATAGAACACTATTTAATCATCACAAACATTTGGTTTAAGCATCATGAAAGAAGGTTGTATATGTAGAAGAGAACAGGAAATACTGGAAGGTATCGAACTGATTTCATAATGATAAGAATATTAAGACGAAAAATTCCTAGCAGATAAAATTAAATATAAAAAATAGACGAAAATTACTCACCAGGCGAAGGAGCACAGGTGTGACAACATCACAAATAAATAAATGAATACACACACACACACAATCGCAAGCTTTCGCAACCCAGTTGCTTCTTCAGGCAGAAGGGAAGGAGAGGGAACAGGAAATGATGAGGGTTTTAAGGAAGGGGGTAAGGAGCCATTCCAATCCCAGGAGAGGAAAGACTTACCTTGGGGGAAAAATGGAGGGTAAACAAATGCACACACACCCACACATTCACACAGACACAAGTACACCTAGGCAGATATACTGTGTCATGTCTGCCTAGGTGTACTTGTGTCTGTGTGAATGTGTGGGTGTGTGCGCATTTGTTTACCCTCCACTTTTTCCCCCCAAGGTAAGTCTTTCCTCTCCCGGGATTGGAATGGCTCCTTACCCCCTTCCTTAAAACCCTCATCATTTCCTTTTCCCTCTCCTTCCCTTCTGCCTGAAGAAGCAACTGGGTTGCGAAAGCTTGCGTTTGTGTGTGTGTGTGTGTGTGTGTGTGTATTCATTTATTTATTTGTGATGCTGTCACACCTGTGCTCCTTCGTCTGGTGAGCAATCTTTGTCTATTTTTTATATTTAATTTTTCATAATGATAAGACATAGATTTCGAAACCAGGTTTTAAACTGAGGATCTTGAGAGTTTCAGAGGGAGCAAGGAAAGGAAAGTTGAAAGGCGGAAGGAATGTGCTGAAGGCCCATGCAAAGGAAAGGAACTTGAAGGCAAAATTGTGGGAATGGAAGATACGATACTGCAAGAAGAATTTGACAAGGCACTGAAAGATCTGAATAGAGACAAGGCCCCTGGAGTAGATGATATTTCCGCTGAATTGCTGACATCACTGGGAGAGTCAATCACAAAGAAACTGTTCCACCTTCTGAACAAGATGTATGAGACAGGAGAAATATCTTCAGACTTCAAGAAGAATACAATACCAATTCCAAAGGAAGCAAGTGAAGACAAGTGTGAAAATTAAAGAACTATCAGTTTAATATCTCATGGCTGCAACACAAATTACTTACAAATGAATGGGGAACAAAATTGGTAGAATCTGACCTTGGGGGAGATAATTTGGATTTTGGAGAAATGCTGGAACATGTGAGGCGTGCCCCAGGGGAGTGTGATAGGACCGCTATTATTTTCTATCTATATAAATGATCTGATGGACAGAGTAAGTTGTAATTTGCGGCTGTTTGCTGATGATGCTGTGGTGTATGGGAGGGTGTCGTCTGTAACTGACTGTAATAGCATACAGGTTGACTTAGACAAAATTTCTAGTTGGTGCGAAGAATGGCAGCTAGCTCTCAATGTAGAAAAATGTAAGGTGATGCGCATGAGTAGAAAAAACAATCCTATAATGTTCGAATACAGCATCAGTAGTGAGCTTCTTGATGCGGTCGCGTCATTCAAATATCTAGGCGTAACATTGCAGAGCGATATGAAATGGAACGAGCATGTAAGGACAGTTGTGAGTAAGGCGGACAGCAGACTTTGGTTTATTGGGAGAATTTTGGGAAGATGTACTTCACCTGTAAAGGAGACCGCGTATAAAACGCTTGTACGACCACGTCTTGAGTATTGCTCAAGTATTTGGGACCCGCAGCAGGTCGGTTTGAAGGAAGACATAGAGGCGGTTCAGAGGCGAGCACCTAGATTTGTTACCGGTAGGTTCGACCAATGCGCGAGTGTCACGGAAATGCTCCGGCAACTCAATTGGGGATCGCTGGAAGAAAGACGACGTTCTTTTCGTGAATTTCTGTTAAGTAAATTTAGACGGCCGGAATTTGAAGCTGAGTGTAGTACGATCTTGCTGCCGCCTACTTACTTTGCGCGTAAAGATCACAAAGACAAGATAAGAGAAATTAGGGCTCGTACGGAGGCATATAGGCATTCTTTTTTTCCTCGTTCAATTTGGGAGTGGAATAGGAAAGGAAATGCCTAGGAGTGGTACAGTGTACCCTCCGCCACGCACCTTACGGTGAATTGCGGAGTATGTATGTAGATGTAGATGTAGAGGTAATACACACATTACAGCTTATGTTAGAAGATAGATTAAGGGAAGGCAAACCTACGTTCAGCATTTATAGATTTGGAAAAAGTTTTTTACAGTGTTGACCAGAATACACCCTTTAAAATTCTGAAGGTAGAAGGGGTAAAATATATGAAACTAAAAATTACATAAAACAGTTATAGAGTCAAAGGGCATGAAAGGGATGCAGTGGTTGGCAAGGGAGTATGAGAGGGTTGTAGCCTTTCTCCAGTGTTATTTGATCTGTATACTGAGCAACCTGTGAAAGAAGGCAAGGAGAAGAAATGAAAACTCTGCGGTTTGCTGATGACATTGATTAATCTGTCTGAGGCAGTAAAGGACCTGGAAGAATGGATGTGAAATGTGGACAATACGGAGTTCAGACAGAAAAACGACAGAAACTTTTGAAATGTGATGCTACAGACAAATGCTAAAGATAAGGTATTTAGAATTCGTAATGAATGAGGAGGTACTAAACAGCATTAGGGGAAAAGTAATTTCTAGCATACCTTGGTTAAGAGAAGGGATTGATTGCTGGGAAACATTCTGAGACATCAAGGAATTGTCTGTTTAGCATTGGAGGAAAATGTGTGGGGTAGCAATCACAGAGGGAGACCAGGAGACGAATACAGTAAGCTGGTTCAAAAGGATGTAGGTCGCCGTTCTTATTCAGAGATGAAGAGGCTTGCATGGACAGGGTGGTGTGGAAAGCTGCATTAAACCAGCATTTGGATTAAAGACTACAACAACTGCTCAACCATGTGTCTTCGTAGGCTTTTCTGGTGTAATAAATCTTCATAGTCTCTTCAGGTTTCCTACTGCATACTAAAATCTAACTGATTCAATATTTCAACAGTACAACTGTCCATGATCTTAAGAACCGTTGCTGCTGCTGCTGCTGAGTCCCATTGAACACTAATGCTAAACCAAAGTTCTACATCCTTTATAGGTGTCAGTTGAGTGCACGGCACATGCGCTACCTGGCACAATTGCTGCCTCCTAGACTGGGCTGAAGGTGCCACCCTAGTGGAACATGGCACAACGATATATCACACCTTCCATTAATCGATTACTGGTGCTGGAATCGTAGTTGAACATTGCAGTTTGATATTACTTAATAGTTTATTCCATATCCTTCTAAGAGGAAACCCAATGTCTCTATTTATTAAATAGTCTTTCAGTCCAATTTCGATCGCTTCTCTGTAAACACTGTTCCTAAAACCAAGGGTGGTATTAGTTACTATGCGGGTCTCATCGTATATCATCTTGTGTCCATCCATTAAACAGTGTTCTGCTATGCCGATTTTTCTGGCTGCAGTAGTCATATGTGGCATCAATGTTCCACGCATCTATTTTGCACAGTGTGAATCGTACAGCCAATGTATGACTTCTGTGATGATACTGCTGACCCTCGCATCTCAATGTCATCGTACGATACCGTCTGCATTGGACACGGAATCGTGTGATTTAATAGTGATATATGTTGTGTGTGAAGTTACTTACAAACTCAATAGCCAGCCTAGGTTCAGTGTAGGACAGTGTCTCGGTGATACTGTGATTAAAACAAGTGATAGATTTCATTAATTAAGAGATTCGTTTAGATGCTTTCCAGACAGTTCTATAAACAATAATTTTGTAATTGTATGTTATTTCAATTAATAGACAGACAAATAGTAAAAACTTTTGTATCTACATAAAGACATTAAAATAAATAGCATTGTATATATGTTAGGCTCATAAACAAGTTGTGTTGACCAGCTAATTGTGTTAATTAGTGTAATAGTCAAGATTTACAATATTGAATTCTTTGTATATATTGACTGATGTGAGATTTTGAGTATATTTTGTGAATGGCCATGATATTTGATAGTTAAATATATGTTAGGAACATGTATGATGTACTCATTAACTAATTAATTGACATTTAACATTGCCGTTTGTTGTAAAACAAACTGTTATGGCCTAAGGGCCATTCATATCGCGCGCGCCGTCATTGGGTTCCGTGGCAGGTGCGGGCCCGGCCGTGGTAGTTCCCGGCCGTGCCACAGGAGGGCACGGTCGGCCTAACAGCTGACGCGAGCTGCGCGCCGTCTGCTGGCGGGCCCCGTCAAACAGCCAACGTGACAGCCGTGTCATTCGACAAGTGTAGGCGGAACGAGACATAGTGTGCTTGGACTAAGAGTGTTTACTTCAGTTGCGACGAGGATGGGATAGCGTGGTCTTCCTGCCGCAGTCATGGCAGAACAGCTTAGTGCATTGCTGACGAATCTTCAGTCGTTACCGGAAATTTTGGCTCAACAGAATGCTTCTCTCACGGCAGCTATTGACACATTGACTAGGGCTGTGACACAACAGGTCGGGTTGCGGTCTTCTGTGCCCGTTCCTCCGTTTCCTCCATTTGACGACTTTGCCGAGGATTGGTCCGACTTCGAACAGCATTTATGCCAACACTTCGTAGCCTTCCAGGTGTGTGATGAAGGTAAGCAAAATGCTTATTTCCTTTCGTGGCTCTCGCCTCGTCTTTTTCGTTTGCTGGGCGATTTAGCGCCGCTTCAGACGCAGGCATCCCTGTCCTTTCAGGATATCTGTTCTCTTTTTGCGGCGTATTTTCGCCGCCACTCTCACGTGGTGTCGGCCCGCATATCTTTCTACTGTTCGCGGAAACAGCCGGGTCAGTCGTACCGCGCTTGGGCTACGGAACTGCAGGGGCTATCCCGTCGTTGTCTGTTTCGGTCCGAACCGCACGGTGATTCGTATGCGGACTCCATGGTCCGCGATGTTTTGGTTTGTTTTGCTCCCGACCTGGACGTTCGCAAGCAGGCTCTTCAGTCGGACGGTCCCTCATTAGCGGAGGTTTTGCGTATTGCGTGCGCATTTGAAGTTTCTGAGGCTGTGGGGAGTCAACTTTCCGCTTGGGGGGAGGTATCCTCAGTTGCCGATTTGGCCCCGTTATCCGCAGCGCCGGTTTCTTCGGTGGCTGTTGCGTCGCCCTCCCCTCCCTCCCTTTGGACGCCGCGGCGCTCGCCTGCGTCGTATGGGCGGGGGGAAAGGCGGCGCGCGCCGCCCGCTTCAGAGAGCGAGCCGATGTCATCATGTCTTTCGTGCGGGGCGTCCCATTCTCGGGAATCGTGCTCGCACAGGCGGGCCACGTGTAATCGTTGTGGCAAGTTCGGACACCTCGCCCGAGTGTTCCGCTCCTCGGCTAAGGGCCGCAAAAGGACCTCTCCCCCTCGCGATTTCGGTGCAGCGCCCATGGATATTAATGAGGTTGTCCCCGTCGGTGTTCAGCCGCAGAAGTTGTTTATAGACCTCCGCATTCTGTGGAAAACGGTTACGCTTCAAGTGGACACAGGCGCGACTACATCGCTTCTAAGTGCTGCAACTCATCAAGCATTAGGCTCTCCCACTTTAAGTCCGGCGCCTCGCGCGTTGGTTGGCTACGGCGGCCACCCTATTCCACTATTGGGGTTGTTTGTCGCCGAAGCTACATATCAGAACGTTAGCCGCGCGGTAACGTTTGTGGTAGTAAACAGTGCAACGGCTACGAATATTTTCGGCCTCGACGCTTTCCACGCTTTTGGCTTTTCTATTACCGATTCTGTCTGCTTGGTCTCCGATCAAATTCCGTACGAGAGTCTCAAGCAGCTTCGCGCGGAGTTCTCGTCCCTGTTTGCGCCGGGTCTTGGGCGTGCTACGAATTTTCGGGCCACTATTACACTTAAAAATACGGCTCGCCCCGTCTTCTGTCGGGCTCGGCCTCTCCCGATCGCCCTCCGTGGCGCTGTTAAATCGGAATTAGATTGCCTGACGGCGGAAGGTATTTTGCGTCCTGTCACAGCAAGCGAGTGGGCCTCCCCTCTAGTTGTCATACGCAAGCCCTCGGGTGCCCTGCGTTTATGTGGCGACTTTAAGACAACTGTAAATTCTCAATCCGTCATTGATTCTTTTCCCATGCCTCGCCCAGCAGAATTGATAGATCGGTTGTCCGGGGGCCAGTATTTTTCGAAAATAGACCTGGCAGAGGCATATCTCCAGTTGCCTTTAGACGATGCCTCCAAACAGGCGCTGGTGATTTCTACGCCTTTTGGCCTATATCAATATCAGAGATTGCCATTCGGGGTGGCCAGTGCCCCAGCAATCTTTCAGCGTTTTTTGGAGCAGTTGCTAGTGCCGGTCCCCTGTTGCGTGAACTACATGGATGATATTGAGGTGACGGGATCCATAGCTGCTGACCATATTGCCAACCTCCGTTCATTGTTTTCCGTTCTGGAGGGGGCTGGCCTCCGCTGTAATTTCCAGAAATCGTCTTTCTTCCAACCGACCATCGAGTACTTGGGCTACGAGGTGTCCAGGTCGGGGGTACGTCCCGTGGCAGAGCACATGCAGGCGGTCGCAGATCTTCCCCGTCCTTCTTCCGTTCACGAACTTCAAGTATTCCTGGGCAAGATCGCCTATTATCATTGCTTCCTCCCGCAGGCAGCCACAGTGGCTTACCCCCTGCATCAACTGCTAGGTAAATGCGTCCCGTTCCACTGGTCTCCTGCGTGCGAGCGAGCTTTTCAGTCACTGAAAAAGGCCCTCCTGGAGGCTCCGTGCCTCACTGCATACACCCCGGGGGTCCCACTTGTGGTGGCAGCGGACGCCTCCCAGCATGGTGTGGGGGCGGTGCTGGCACATAGGTTTCCTGATGGGTCTGAGCACCCGTTGGCATTTGCATCTAAAACTCTTACGGATGCGCAGCGCCGGTATTCCCAGGTGAACAAGGAGGCCCTAGCCATCGTTTTTGCTTTAAAAAATTTTTACGTTTATCTCTATGGGTCAAAGTTCACACTTTACATGGACCACCGCCCGTTAGTGTCATTGTTCCACCCATCAGCGGCTCTTCCGGACAAGGCAGCCCATTGTCTTCAACGCTGGGCCTTGTACCTCTCTCGTTTCCATTACGAGATACAGTACCGCTCGACGTCTCATCATGCCAATGCCGACGCCATATCACGCCTCCCAGTAGGCCCTGATCCAGTCTTTGATGTTGAAGAGCTTTTGTGTTTTGCAGTTAACGAGTTGGCTAAAGATGTAGTCTCCGGTTTTCCTATCAATAGCTCATGGATCGCAGAGGCTACCGCTGCTGACCCGGTCCTCCGGGTCGTCCTTAAATGGGTGAGGCAAGGCTGGTCAGAGCGTTCTCCGGGTCGGGCATCAGACCCTCTCCGCAATTATTATGCTATTCGGCACCGCCTTAGCACCTACGAGGGTGTTTTACTTCTGTCCACGGAAGACGGCTCCCATCGAGTGGTGGTCCCTGTGTCCTTGCTCAGCTGTCTGGGCTCGAGGCTACGGCCGCCATCCTCATTGGGTCCCGGCCGTGGTCATTCGGGAGCGTGGCCGACGTCTCTGTGAGGTCCGTTCTCCTACTGGGGTCCTCACCCGCCACCATGATCAGCTGCGAGTCCGCCACCCTCCTCAAACACCTACAGTCCCTTCCTCCTCGTCCAGGTCCAGGCCCCCTCTGTTGCGGGTGCCATCAGGGGACAGTTCTCTACCGACTTCCGCTTCGTGGGCATTGGCTGGGGGGCAGGGGGATTTCCTGTCACCGCCGGGGTCCGGGGCCCGCTCCCCCGCCGCAGTCCCAGCGGCCAGCTACAAGGAGTGGACAGCTCCGGTCGCCGGCAGAGGGGGCACCATGCAGCCTGCCAACGGAGGCTCAGAGTTTCCAATGGAGGAGCCACAGGAGGGAGGAATGGAGGACCCGCCGCCATCGCCAGTGCTGGGAGCAGTAAGACAGCGCTCGTGTGGGCGAACCCCTCGTCGCTCGAAGGGGTTCCGCCCGTATGAGGTGGTTCCGGCTAGGGAGTGGATGGAGCCGCCAGACGATCGGATGGAGGTGGAAGAGTCCCAGCAGCCAGACCTCTGCACCACCGTTCAGGGGTCCGGCTCCTCACCCCAAGGGGGGAGGGATGTTATGGCCTAAGGGCCATTCATATCGCGTGCGCCGTCATTGGGTTTCGTGGCAGGCGCGGGCCCGGCTGTGGTAGTCCCCGGCCGTGCCACAGGAGGGCACGGTCGGCCTAACAGCTGACGCGAGCTGCGCGCCGTCTGCTGGCGGGCCCCATCAAACGGCCGACGTGACAGCCGTGTCATTCGACAAGTGTAGGCGGAACGAGACATAGCGTGCTTGGACTAAGAGTGTTTACTTCACAAACAGTACCACTATTTTGTCTTAAAAAGATACACGCCATGTAAAATCATTGTATGTATTGTTTTCATTTTATTATTGTAATTATTTTTGTGTACATGAAATGTTTTACTTGTGTGTTTGGTAATTGTAAACCAGTATATTCAATTGTTATGAACAATGTAATGTAATTGCCATTATTGTCAATGTTATATATTTGTCTCACCGCCTTGCATGGAGAGTTCAAGTTTTAGTGTTTGCAAAGTGCACTGGAAGCTATGTCAGTCTGTTGTCTTAAAATTGAAGTTTTGTCTGCTAAGTTCTGTTGCATTGTATACATTTTGAATTTGTAATGTTTTGGTGGAGAAGTAGTTTGATTGCAAATTAAAGAAGTGAAAAATTGTACCTACGAGTATTTATTTCTACCACGATGCCCCAGGAGAATAATGTTGCAGCGAGCAGAACCCCCATACATCGTAATGTTGAAAAGCTAAGTATCTTGCTTGGAAGTGGTAGAATGAACTGTAATTACTTAAAGAACCTAATAAACATTACACTTCCCACACTAATACAGTGTTTACAAAATGCCATGTCAGTGTGGCAAGGCATACATTGGCTGTACGATTCGCACTGTGTAAGATGAATACATGGAACATTGCCACCATGCGAGACTACCACAACCGGAAAAATCAGCGGTAGCAGAACACTGTTTAATGGATGGACACAAGATGATACCACTCCTGGTTTTAGGAACTGTGTTTACAGAGAAGTGATTGAAATCAGTTTGATGGACAATTTAAATAACCGAGATATGGGGTCTGTTCTTAGTAGGACATGAAATCCACTATTTAAATAATATCAAACTGCAATGCTCGACTAAAATTCCAGCACCGGTGATTTATTAATGGAAGGTGCGATATATTGTTGTGTCATGTTCTACTAGCGGCGGCACCACCAGTCCAGTCTAGGAAGCAGCAACTGTGATGGGTGGCACATGCGACGCACACTTGACTGATGCCTATCGCCTATACAGGATGAAGAATTTCGGTTTAGAATCAGTATTCAGTGGGGCTCAGCAGCAGCGTAGTGACACATTGAGGCATCACCTACTCAGCCTGTACCCCACTCCACAGAGACATAATTAAAGATGTAAGTTACAGTTACTGAACAGTATAAATGCAAATCTAGCATTAAAGAGCCTACACTCACAAGAAATGGTCGACCGTAACAAATGGTATGCATGTATATTATAGACGAAAAATTCCTAGCAGATAAAAAAAAAAATATATATATATATATATAAAATAGATGAAGATTACTCACCAGTCGAAGTAGTACAAAAAAATAAAACACACACACACAAATGCAAGCTTTCGCAACCCAGCTGCTTCTTCAGGCAGAAGGGAAGGAGAGGGAAAAGGAAATGATGAGGGTTTTAAGGGAGGGGGTAAGGAGCCATTCCAATCCTGGGAGAGGACAGACTTACCTTGGGGGAATTGGAATGGCTCCTTATCCCTCCCTTAAAACCCTCATCATTTCCTTTTCTCTCTCCTTCCCTTCTGCCTGAAGAAGCAACTGGGTTGCGAAAGCTTGCGTTTGTGTGTGTGTGTGTGTGTTTTATTTATTTGTACTACTATAACTACCTGTGCTCCCTCGCCTGGTGAGTAATCTTCATCTATTTTTTTTTAATATATAAATGGTATGCATGGACCCAAAAAACAGTTGCTGCTCCAAAATGAAGGCATTAATAATAACAATTGAATGAATTGTTGCCAAACACACACACGCACACACACCTGTTCCCCAACATTGGACCAATGCAAGCACAATGCCGTGACTGCAGTTCAACAGACTGGACGAGTGAGGTAGCTGTCATGAAAGGTGGGGTGAGTAGAGGTAAGGAAGAGTAAGAAGTAGAAAGAGTGGCTGGGGTGGAAAACTAATGACTCTGACGAAGGCAGCTTGTTTGCTGGTTATGATTGTGGAAACAAGGGAACAGTACATGATATCCAGGAGCTGCATTAGGCACAAGTTCATGGAGATTTAGACGATGCCTCCAAACAGGCGCTGGTGATTTCTACGCCTTTTGGCCTATATCAATATCAGAGATTGCCATTCGGGGTGGCCAGTGCCCCAGCAATCTTTCAGCGTTTTTTGGAGCAGTTGCTAGTGCCGGTCCCCTGTTGCGTGAACTACATGGATGATATTGAGGTGACGGGATCCATAGCTGCTGACCATATTGCCAACCTCCGTTCATTGTTTTCCGTTCTGGAGGGGGCTGGCCTCCGCTGTAATTTCCAGAAATCGTCTTTCTTCCAACCGACCATCGAGTACTTGGGCTACGAGGTGTCCAGGTCGGGGGTACGTCCCGTGGCAGAGCACATGCAGGCGGTCGCAGATCTTCCCCGTCCTTCTTCCGTTCACGAACTTCAAGTATTCCTGGGCAAGATCGCC
Source organism: Locusta migratoria (assembly GCA_026315105.1). Classification (NCBI taxonomy): domain Eukaryota; kingdom Metazoa; phylum Arthropoda; class Insecta; order Orthoptera; family Acrididae; genus Locusta; species Locusta migratoria. Next base: position 269,556,785 of record CM048744.1, on the reverse strand, counting down.
TATTATCATTGCTTCCTCCCGCAGGCAGCCACAGTGGCTTACCCCCTGCATCAACTGCTAGGTAAATGCGTCCCGTTCCACTGGTCTCCTGCGTGCGAGCGAGCTTTTCAGTCACTGAAAAAGGCCCTCCTGGAGGCTCCGTGCCTCACTGCATACACCCCGGGGGTCCCACTTGTGGTGGCAGCGGACGCCTCCCAGCATGGTGTGGGGGCGGTGCTGGCACATAGGTTTCCTGATGGGTCTGAGCACCCGTTGGCATTTGCATCTAAAACTCTTACGGATGCGCAGCGCCGGTATTCCCAGGTGAACAAGGAGGCCCTAGCCATCGTTTTTGCTTTAAAAAATTTTTACGTTTATCTCTATGGGTCAAAGTTCACACTTTACATGGACCACCGCCCGTTAGTGTCATTGTTCCACCCATCAGCGGCTCTTCCGGACAAGGCAGCCCATTGTCTTCAACGCTGGGCCTTGTACCTCTCTCGTTTCCATTACGAGATACAGTACCGCTCGACGTCTCATCATGCCAATGCCGACGCCATATCACGCCTCCCAGTAGGCCCTGATCCAGTCTTTGATGTTGAAGAGCTTTTGTGTTTTGCAGTTAACGAGTTGGCTAAAGATGTAGTCTCCGGTTTTCCTATCAATAGCTCATGGATCGCAGAGGCTACCGCTGCTGACCCGGTCCTCCGGGTCGTCCTTAAATGGGTGAGGCAAGGCTGGTCAGAGCGTTCTCCGGGTCGGGCATCAGACCCTCTCCGCAATTATTATGCTATTCGGCACCGCCTTAGCACCTACGAGGGTGTTTTACTTCTGTCCACGGAAGACGGCTCCCATCGAGTGGTGGTCCCTGTGTCCTTGCTCAGCTGTCTGGGCTCGAGGCTACGGCCGCCATCCTCATTGGGTCCCGGCCGTGGTCATTCGGGAGCGTGGCCGACGTCTCTGTGAGGTCCGTTCTCCTACTGGGGTCCTCACCCGCCACCATGATCAGCTGCGAGTCCGCCACCCTCCTCAAACACCTACAGTCCCTTCCTCCTCGTCCAGGTCCAGGCCCCCTCTGTTGCGGGTGCCATCAGGGGACAGTTCTCTACCGACTTCCGCTTCGTGGGCATTGGCTGGGGGGCAGGGGGATTTCCTGTCACCGCCGGGGTCCGGGGCCCGCTCCCCCGCCGCAGTCCCAGCGGCCAGCTACAAGGAGTGGACAGCTCCGGTCGCCGGCAGAGGGGGCACCATGCAGCCTGCCAACGGAGGCTCAGAGTTTCCAATGGAGGAGCCACAGGAGGGAGGAATGGAGGACCCGCCGCCATCGCCAGTGCTGGGAGCAGTAAGACAGCGCTCGTGTGGGCGAACCCCTCGTCGCTCGAAGGGGTTCCGCCCGTATGAGGTGGTTCCGGCTAGGGAGTGGATGGAGCCGCCAGACGATCGGATGGAGGTGGAAGAGTCCCAGCAGCCAGACCTCTGCACCACCGTTCAGGGGTCCGGCTCCTCACCCCAAGGGGGGAGGGATGTTATGGCCTAAGGGCCATTCATATCGCGTGCGCCGTCATTGGGTTTCGTGGCAGGCGCGGGCCCGGCTGTGGTAGTCCCCGGCCGTGCCACAGGAGGGCACGGTCGGCCTAACAGCTGACGCGAGCTGCGCGCCGTCTGCTGGCGGGCCCCATCAAACGGCCGACGTGACAGCCGTGTCATTCGACAAGTGTAGGCGGAACGAGACATAGCGTGCTTGGACTAAGAGTGTTTACTTCACAAACAGTACCACTATTTTGTCTTAAAAAGATACACGCCATGTAAAATCATTGTATGTATTGTTTTCATTTTATTATTGTAATTATTTTTGTGTACATGAAATGTTTTACTTGTGTGTTTGGTAATTGTAAACCAGTATATTCAATTGTTATGAACAATGTAATGTAATTGCCATTATTGTCAATGTTATATATTTGTCTCACCGCCTTGCATGGAGAGTTCAAGTTTTAGTGTTTGCAAAGTGCACTGGAAGCTATGTCAGTCTGTTGTCTTAAAATTGAAGTTTTGTCTGCTAAGTTCTGTTGCATTGTATACATTTTGAATTTGTAATGTTTTGGTGGAGAAGTAGTTTGATTGCAAATTAAAGAAGTGAAAAATTGTACCTACGAGTATTTATTTCTACCACGATGCCCCAGGAGAATAATGTTGCAGCGAGCAGAACCCCCATACATCGTAATGTTGAAAAGCTAAGTATCTTGCTTGGAAGTGGTAGAATGAACTGTAATTACTTAAAGAACCTAATAAACATTACACTTCCCACACTAATACAGTGTTTACAAAATGCCATGTCAGTGTGGCAAGGCATACATTGGCTGTACGATTCGCACTGTGTAAGATGAATACATGGAACATTGCCACCATGCGAGACTACCACAACCGGAAAAATCAGCGGTAGCAGAACACTGTTTAATGGATGGACACAAGATGATACCACTCCTGGTTTTAGGAACTGTGTTTACAGAGAAGTGATTGAAATCAGTTTGATGGACAATTTAAATAACCGAGATATGGGGTCTGTTCTTAGTAGGACATGAAATCCACTATTTAAATAATATCAAACTGCAATGCTCGACTAAAATTCCAGCACCGGTGATTTATTAATGGAAGGTGCGATATATTGTTGTGTCATGTTCTACTAGCGGCGGCACCACCAGTCCAGTCTAGGAAGCAGCAACTGTGATGGGTGGCACATGCGACGCACACTTGACTGATGCCTATCGCCTATACAGGATGAAGAATTTCGGTTTAGAATCAGTATTCAGTGGGGCTCAGCAGCAGCGTAGTGACACATTGAGGCATCACCTACTCAGCCTGTACCCCACTCCACAGAGACATAATTAAAGATGTAAGTTACAGTTACTGAACAGTATAAATGCAAATCTAGCATTAAAGAGCCTACACTCACAAGAAATGGTCGACCGTAACAAATGGTATGCATGTATATTATAGACGAAAAATTCCTAGCAGATAAAAAAAAAAATATATATATATATATATAAAATAGATGAAGATTACTCACCAGTCGAAGTAGTACAAAAAAATAAAACACACACACACAAATGCAAGCTTTCGCAACCCAGCTGCTTCTTCAGGCAGAAGGGAAGGAGAGGGAAAAGGAAATGATGAGGGTTTTAAGGGAGGGGGTAAGGAGCCATTCCAATCCTGGGAGAGGACAGACTTACCTTGGGGGAATTGGAATGGCTCCTTATCCCTCCCTTAAAACCCTCATCATTTCCTTTTCTCTCTCCTTCCCTTCTGCCTGAAGAAGCAACTGGGTTGCGAAAGCTTGCGTTTGTGTGTGTGTGTGTGTGTTTTATTTATTTGTACTACTATAACTACCTGTGCTCCCTCGCCTGGTGAGTAATCTTCATCTATTTTTTTTTAATATATAAATGGTATGCATGGACCCAAAAAACAGTTGCTGCTCCAAAATGAAGGCATTAATAATAACAATTGAATGAATTGTTGCCAAACACACACACGCACACACACCTGTTCCCCAACATTGGACCAATGCAAGCACAATGCCGTGACTGCAGTTCAACAGACTGGACGAGTGAGGTAGCTGTCATGAAAGGTGGGGTGAGTAGAGGTAAGGAAGAGTAAGAAGTAGAAAGAGTGGCTGGGGTGGAAAACTAATGACTCTGACGAAGGCAGCTTGTTTGCTGGTTATGATTGTGGAAACAAGGGAACAGTACATGATATCCAGGAGCTGCATTAGGCACAAGTTCATGGAGATTTACATGGGAATGTGAATTTAGAGGAGGTGATCAGAGAAAGGAAGAGATAACTGTTGGTTGACAGTTAGTTTGGCTGAACTTTTCAGACTTTTTTTTCAATAAATTTTGTCATGCTATGGAATTTTGCAAATAGACTTCACATGACAATATATTATAATCACCAGATTTTTATTTCACTATCAAGAAAGAGATTTATAAGTAGACAATGTATGCATACATGGGGTTATGGAGATTTTCCCCCAATGTCTTACTTAATGGACAGACTGCATGTTTTATTTCAGAGTATTACAACATTCATTCTTAGAATCGCTAATAGTGTCCCTTGTTTTTGCAGATCAATTTTAAATTTGTAGTTGAAGCAAAAATAAATTATTTGCAAGTCATCATCATACCAGCTTCTTCATTCTCATGGTGCCTAAAATTCACTGGGCTAATGTGTACTGCTATCAAGTCAAAAGAAAAATGTTCATACAAGCTTCCAGTTAAATTTACACCTGCATACACATTCATACCTTTGATGTATGGTAGAGCCTAAATTGTGTCCCTTTATTTTTTCCCTTATTCAGATCTTAATTGCAAATGGTAAATGAGAAGAAAACTGTAAGAGATTGTCAGTATATGTTTGAATTTTTCTGAGTGTGCTATTTAAGATCATTCTCCGACATATATGAGGTAGGAAGTTATGTGACACTGGACTCTTCTTGTAGCGTATGCACTTGAATCATAACAGTAAGTTTCCTATGATGAGCACAAACACTGTTGCATTGTATTCTACTTGATTTGAAAGAGCACCTCACTGACCCTTTCACACTGACTAAGTGGAGCCGACATAATATGAAGCTGTTCTCCTCTGGTCGCCTCAACCATTCCCAAATGAAAATGGTCTGAGGCATATGAACAATATTCAGAATGAGATGAAACAAATGTTTTGTAAGATACCACACAGATATTACTGTTTTAATCAGAAGGTAGAGCCAGGGTGAAATGTAAGGTTTCAGGTTTGAGTCCTGGTCTACCACACATTTAGAAATTGCCAAAAATTTCTTAGAGTAATTCTTGATTCCACAGCTGTATACTGAACTCAACCTCAATTTAGCGATCAAAAACTTTCATCATTTCACTGATCAATTTTTTTTTTTTTTTTTTTTTTTTTTTTTTTTTTTTTTTTTTTAAAGCTTATGAGACTTAACTACGGGGTCATCAGTCCCTAAACTTACAAACTACTTATGAACTACTTACGAACTAGGATGGCACAAATATCCATGCCCGAGGGGGGATTCGAACCCCCGACCGTAGTGGCCGTGCTGACCGTGACTGGAGCGCCTCAGTCACCTCGGCCACCTAGTTGTTTTTCTTACATTTATTGACCACTTGTGTTTTCTATGCATAAATGGTCGTTTATATTGTAATTTAAATGAAATAATACTGTCCACTTCAGAACTGTGAATTTTAGTTTTGTTCAGTTAAAACACTGGCATTCTGTTTCATCATCTTTCGGGAGTGCACCCGGGACAGCGACAATTCTTCGTCCAATATTTCGGCTGCAAGCCTTACAGCCATCTTCAAGGCGAGTCCAAGACTGAGTTCTCAGCGTCTGCGCGCTCCTATTTATACGGTAAACCACGTGATGCAAAGCTACTGCGGATTAGACTGCGCATGCTCGAAGATATCACATTCGTAATTGCTGCGCTAGTCATAGATAAATATATACTTCAAAGATAACTTGTGAGCAGTGAGTGCAAACATAAACAGAGCTGTTATGTATCCACAGTGCTTACAAATGAATAATTAATCATTAAAAGTGGTAACATCAATTGGAATAGAAGACGCAGACATTCTTTCAGAACGAAGGCGTGATAGAAGTGGCTTCCATGCCTTGTCAAGATGAAATCCGTCGTCACGATTTAGCAGGTGGTCCGCCAGTTGTATGTGTACAGCTTCCTTTACAACTGAGTCCCAGAAAGTAGAAGCTGTATTTAAAATCTTTACCTCTTTGTAATCCATGAAATGGCCAGTAGAAATACAATGTTCGGCTACTGCAGACTTATTGGACTGAAGAAGGCAATGCATCATTCCTGCACAGTGCGCGTGGTTTGACCTATATAATGTTTTCCACACTCACAAGGGATTTCATAAACTCCCGCTTTTCGCAATAACAAATCATCTTTGACAGATCCCAGAAGAGCTGAGGTCTTAGCTGGTGGGCCAAAGATCACATCTACTTTATGTTTCTTCATGATTCTGGCTCTCTCAGCTCTTCTGGGATCTGTCAAAGATGATTTGTTATTGCGAAAAGCGGGAGTTTATCAAATCCCTTGTGAGTGTGTAAAACGTTATATAGGTCAAACCACGCATACTGTGCAGGAACGATGCGTTGAGCACCAACGGTATACACGCCTTCTTCAGTCCAACAAGTCTGCAGTAGCCGAACATTGTATTTCTACTGGCCATTCCATGGATTACAAAGGAGTAAAGATTTTAAATACAGCTTCTACTTTCTGGGACTCAGTTGTAAAGGAAGCTGTACACATACAACTGGCGGACCACCTGCTAAATCGTGACGATGGATTTCGTCTTGACAATGCATGGAAGCCACTTATATCACGCCTTCGTTCTGAAATAATGTCTGCGTCTTCTATTCCAATTGATGTTACCACTTTTAATGATTAATTATTCATTTGTAAGCACTGTGGATATGTAACAGCTCTGTTTATGTTTGCACTCACTGCTCACAAGTTATCTTTGAAGTATATATATTTCTATGACTAACGCAGCAGTTACGAATGTGATATCTTCGAGCATGCGCAGTCTAATCCGCAGTAGCTTTGCATCACGTGGTTTACCGTATAAATAGGCACGCGCAGACGCTGAGAACTCAGTCTTGGACTCACCTTGAAGATGGCTGTAAGGTTTGCAGCCGAAATATAGGCCGAAGAATTGTCGCTGTCCCGGGTGCACTCCCGAAAGATGATGGAATATTATGTCCGCCGGGAAAAATTCAAGAATCACACCGGCATTCTGATTTGTCATCAGTTACCATGAATTAACATTTATACATTAAACTAGATATGTTAACACAAATTACCAGTTATAGGTGATGTTGGCAGTCATACGTATGCCACCCTTCTCCTCATGAGGGCAAGCTTTCCATTCGTGGTCAAATGGGTTTCTGCCCATAAGCATCTCAGAATTAAAATCTGGTCCGACATACATCACTTTCTGGTCAGCTGCCAGTAACCTCTTTACAGAGCAAGCAAGCTCTGCACGCATGAATGTAGGTAACGCATGTGACAGCTCTGTCTCTAGGTCAGTCGATCCCGTACCTGTCAATGAGAAGTTGAGAGGCTTTACATATCAAATAAATTTACCACATTCAGTGGGTTAAAAGATCAGGGACAACTACCTTGGAGCCTCAATTCCAAAAGTTGATCCCACTTCTTGCGTAACTGAGCTGCCCGTACCAGCAAGCGACCCGCGCCTTCAGCATCAGGAAACTCCAACTGTAGCCAACCATCAAATACTAACCTGTAAGGAGAATAAAATTAAAGGGCATTATTAATACAGGTAAAACATTAATTTGTAACTGGCACTGGACAGGAATTGTTGTTCCCCCCTCCTCAGAAAATTTACATCTATAAGTAAGTGATGAAAGTTGTTTGGGCACAAGGAACGTGCCTTTTATTTCTTACTGCTGGCTGCAATACTACGTGTATATTTCAATACAAATCAATAATCAAATTATGTGGCAGCTTTGCCAATGTGTTCCAAGAAAAAGCCATACTAAATGGTTCTCCAAATTTAATACCATACCTAACAATGGTAATGATTAGTGCTTTTGGACTTTGAGCTGCAAGATTTTTAGTACCTTTATTAAAATATTGTATGACAATTGTTAAGTTTACTAAACACTAAACACCAGAAAGATGAAATACTGGTTGAAATCACTCTCTCATTAACACACTCAAATCTATATGTGCATTTATACTCAATTCCCAAAATTGAATAGTAGTCTTTAATTTTCAAAATTTAGATAATGAAATTAAAATAGTACGATGGCTAAATAAATCAAAATGTAACTGGCTGGACTACACTCTTTCAAATTCTGAAGTCAGCAGGGGTAAAATACAGGGAAAGGAGAGTTATTTACAATTTGTACAAAAGCCAGACCGCAGTTATTAGACTTGAAGGGCATGAAAGGGAAGCATCAGTTGGGAAGGAAGTAAGACAGAGTTGTAGCCTTTCTCCGATGTTATTCAATTTGTACATTGAGCAGGCGGTGAAGGAAAGCAAGGAAAATTTTGGAATAGGCATTAAAGTTCAGGGGGAAGAATTCAAAACCTTGCGTTTTGCTGATGACATTGTAATTCTGTCAGAGACAGCGAACGACCTGGAAGAGCAGTTGAATGGAATGGACAGTGTGTTGAAGAGAGCGTATAAAATGAACATAAACAAGAGCAAAACAAAAATAATGGAATGTAGTCTTAGAAGATCAGGCGATGCCGAAGGAATTAGATTAGGTAATGAGACAATGAAGGTGGTAGATGAGTTTTGTTACTTGGGTAGTAAAATAACATGCGATGATCGCAGTACAGAGGATATAAAATGCAGAATGGCAATGGGAAGAAAAGCATTTTTGAAAAAGAGAAATTTGCTAACATTGAATATTAATTTAAGTGTAAGGAAGTCTTTTCTGGAGGCATTTGTGTGGAGTGTTGCCTTGTACGGGAGTGAAACATGGACGATAAGCAGTGCGGACAGGAAGAGAATAGAGGCTTTTGAAATGTGGTGTTACAGAAGAATGCTGAAGATTAGGTGGGTAAATCGCATGACTAATGAAGAGGTACTGAACAAAATTGGTGAGAAAAGGAATTTTTGGGATACCCTGACTAAAAGAAGGGATCGCTTGGTAGGACATATTCTTAGACATCGAGGATTCGTAAATTTAGCATTGGAGGGAAGTGTGTGGGGTAAAAATCGCAGAGGGAGACCAAGAGACGCGTATAGTAAGCAGATTCAAGTGGATGTGGGTTGCCGTTCTTATGAGGAGATGAAAAGGCTTGCTCAGGATAGAGTAGGGTGGAGAGCTGCATCAAACCAGTCTCCGGACTGAAGACCATAACAACAACAACAACAACTGGCTCTAACTATAAAAAATGGGTTGCAACCCACCTTGGAAATGTACTAAAGTATACTTCCTCACAATTTAAAATGACCAGATATTATCAAAACATTTCAAACAATTATGAGATTCATCTTTCTGTCTGCTAAAATTTAGAATGAGGCAACAAGTAAACCACTCACTCCTCGCCCTTTCTCAATATTGCCACAAGTTTTCCGACAGAACACATGGCGCAGAGGTTAGCATTGCAGATCGCTGTGCTTGTGGTCCTCAGTTCAAATTCCACCACAGGAAGAAAAATTTATTTCTTTGTATTTACTATTTCTAGAATGTTCTACACGATTCTTATGTTTGATGTACTTGTATGTTCCAGAAAATTCTTTCTATGTATAAATAGTGGAGCACTCCAAGCAGGTGTCAGTCTCTACTGAGTGTACAATTGTGTTAGCAATAAACATGTTGGGTCTGATGACCTACAACAACAACAACAAAAACAACAACAATAAACGTGTTCTAAGTATAAAGTGTTCTGCTTTATTAACAACCAGCCTTTAGGATTTCCGGAACACTTGTAGTTTTCAATGTTACAATATGAAGTGCATCCAGTTAAAATACAGGGTGATTGAAGAAGGATCTAATAACTTTAAAAACTGATAACTCTGCACAGAAGAAAAGGAGAGCTAAGCTTTCTCTGCAATTGATTGAAGGAAGCTCTGAAGTTTTATTTGGTTGCTCATTTGGTCTCTAGGAACCTATTGGCTCATTTCTGCTGTTGATTGCTTGACAAAAGGCTTTTTGTGTTACAGAGTAATGCAGATGTGAACTGACGGCAGTTGTTCAGTATGCATTTCAAATGAAGTATGGTATTCAACCTCCTGATAGGTGGTGTATCAAATGTTGGTATGTAGCAAACCAACAAGAAGCCGTCGGCTGATTTTGTTCAGAGTTTGAGCTCCGGCCACCGAAGTCGCTGTGATACATTCAGTGAAGAGAGTTCACGCTCTAGCCGCCAGGAGCACTGCAATTGACTTCTCTTAGCATTGATGTGGCACTCTATGATTTTTATTACTCTGAGACAATAACTTTCATAGTTACTGACTGAGTTGGCCACTGTATCTTGCAATTGTTCTTCCAGTAGAATAAAACTTTAATTGTTCTTCATATGACATCAACAGTTTTTCTTTAACAAGTCATTATACGATAGTGCTGGAATTTATGTCATAATCGATACCTGGCTGAAAACAAATTATCAATAATGAACATGTTTAAATTTGATCGCAAGACTAACATATAGGTTTGCAACATTGGTGACCTGCTCGACGTGATAAGCCAGTTGAAATTGAAGGTCATCACAGAAGAATCTTAGCAAGATGTTACAGAGATGGTAGACAAAGTGCCAGCAGTATCAAGACTTACTGTATGACTACCCCTGTTTTGGCCAAATAATCCTACATTGTGGTTTGTGCAGGTCAACACGGGCTTTCTCTGCACTGGAATAACTGCGGATACTACCAAGTCTGCATTGTAGTGAGTCAGCTGGATAACCGATATGCTGCAGAGGTGCAGTACATTTTAACCGGGCCTCCAGATACAGATTTATATGGAAGACTTATGAGTGAGTTAATCCACAAAGTATCGGCTTCACAAGAAGAGCGAGTGAGGCAAGTGCTCATGCAGAAGGATATTGGAGACAAAAAGCCATTACAGTACCTCCAACAACTGCATAGCAAGATAAACTCACACACAGTACCTGATACGCTTTTGCGCACTCTGTGGAGTGGTCAACTACCAGATCACATAAAAACTACTGTAGCATCACAGACAGATATGTCATTGGATGCAGTACTGGACCTGGCTGATAGAATTCACAATGTGATTGTGCTGGCCTCATGCAGTTCTACAGTAGCGGCCTGCAGCAACACATCGGAAGTCACGCGCACGTTTTATGACTGTCTAGAAAATAAGGTTGAAGCGGTGACCAAACAAATTGGTGAGCTATTATCATATCAAAATGCTAGAGGACGTTTACATACCAAGTCTAGAAGCAGAAGTCTTTCTTCTATGCATTCATCGGCAACAGGACCTGTGATGGTATCATAGGAAGTTTGGTGAGTAAGTGCACAAATGCACTTCTCCATGCACCTACCAGTCAAAAGACAATGATGGTCGGAATTAAGCACTTCTGATTGCCATTCATCATCCTTGTGCCTCTTTATTACAGACAGGAAAACTGGACAGAAGTTTCTAATAGACACGGGATCAGACTTATCTATTTGTCAACGGACCCTGTTTCGCAAGTATCCACCATGTACATTATTTCACCTCTCAGCCACGAACAAGTCATCAACAGTGGCACTCAGCATACAGAACTGGATTTGGGCTTGCTCCGCGCCTTCACGTGGAATTTTACTGTAGAAAATGTGTTAGAACCCATAATTGGAGCTGACTTCTTGGTGCAGTATAGTCTCTGCTGCCAGATGTTGCCAATGCATGCCTCATCAACAGCATCACAGATCTATCAACTAACACGTTTTGCTGCAGTACGAAGAAGCATGACACTAAACTGATACAACCCGCAGGCAGTGAGTATGCCAAGTTACTGGAGCAGTGTCCAGGTATTACAAGGCCTCCAGGTGCGCTGCAAAAGGTATGTCATGACACCATGCACTATATTAAAACCACTCCAGGCCCACCAACCTCTTGTAGACTGAGGCACCTTGCACCTGGTTGTTACGAAATTGCCAAGGCAGAGTTTAATGCATTGTTAAAGGAAGGCATAATACGTCCACCAAGTAGGGCTTGGCCATTATCTTGCATTTATTTAGTGCCTAAGAAGTCAGGGGTGTGGCGCTCTTGTGATGATTACCATGCCCTCAGTGCTAGAAGGGAGCCAGATTGCTATTCTTTAACAGACTACAATTATGCATTGTGTTGTGTTGTGCTACCATATGTAGTCTTTTAGATTGTTCCAAGGCCAATATTCAAATTCCTGTGGCCGAAGAAGATAGACCAAAGTCGGCTATTATTACACTATTTGGCCTCTTCAAAAGTAGCTTTATGATGTTTGGCTTATGTAATGCCCTCCAAACCTGGCTTACTAGGTGTTTGCTATATTGTTTTGCTTATTTCAATATTTTTTTTCCTTGCTACTGTAGAACAACATTGACAGCACGTAGTTGAAGTCTTTATGTGCCTAGACAAATATGGGGTTGTACTGATCACCACCAAGTGTGGACAACCAAAGATCACTTTTCTTGGCCACAGAATCTCACCTATAGGATCATTGCCACATCCAGAAAAGGCCGAAGCAATAATAAAGTTTCTATGTCCTGAAACCACGCAAGAACTGAGCCAATTTATAGAAGTTCTAAATTTTTACAGACATCATCTACCACATGCTGCAGAGATTCAACAACCTCTAACCACAGTTTTGTCTGGAGCTAAAATTATGGCTAAAGCGCTGATACTCTGGACAAATGATTTGAACACTGCTTTCGAGGCAGCCAAACAAAGTATTGTGAATGCAGCTCTCTTTGCAGATCCTGCATTGGAAGCACCTCTCGCGCTGGTATGCAGAAAGATTGTAGAACCTGGACTTGCGCATGTATTCAATGCCAACATAGCAAAGTTTCCCACCATGCACATGCGCCTGTGGGAGATTTTCCAGACACTACTACAATATTTGCTCATGTTCATATTGATGTTGTCAGGCCACTACCACCTTCAAACAGTCCACAGTATCTATTAACAGCAATGGATTGTTTCACATGATGGTCAGAAGCTGTACCAATAGACAACATTTCTGCGGAAACACTAGCCTTTAAATTCATTTCTCAGTGGGTTTCCCAATTCGGTTGTCCTCTACATACCATGGCCAACAATTCGAATCCGAATTATTCACCCACCTGAATAAATTCTGCAATGCTGTTCATCACAAGATGACCGGTGAGCAATGGCATGATAGAGGGCTGGCACAGGTCGTTAAAAGCTGCGTTAATGTGTCCTGAATGAAGCCGGACATTCACATTGCCATTAGAGTTACTAGGCCTAAGAAACACTTGAAAACCCGATCTGGGCTTGTCGCCAGCCAAACTGATTTATGGAGAAGTATCACAACTTCCTGGTGATTTTGTCAATGAACACATGGTCACGTTAGATGACGCCAGTCAGACGGAATTCATGGCTCAGCTGAGAGAGTGTATGTCACAAATCCAACCACATGGGGCAGATAGACATGGAGCTTCCCAAACCTTTGTGCATTGTGACTTAAAGACTTGTACACAAGTTACATTACGAAGGGAAGGAGTGAAACCAGCACTAACACCTCCATACACAAGCCCTCATTGGATGATTACCGAAGTGACAAAACTTTTATCATTCTCATTAGTGATAAACCCAGTACAGTCTCTATTGACAGGTTCAAACCAGTCTTCATGTCTTTGTCTCAAATGTCAATACAACCAGTCACAGCGTGAGCCTCAATCGCAGACAAAGAAGACAAGAATCTGAAAATCACCTAGAGTGTCGAATTCAAACTGGACGGTGCATTCACTTCCTAGCGTGGTTCTTGGACAACACTACTGGAACATTTGATGGACGATGCTCTGCTTTCCGCAAAGGAGCTGGTACAGTGAACCAACAAGAAGCTGTCAGCAGGCATTGTTCGGAGTTCGAACTACGGCCACCAGAGGTGCTGTGATACATTCAGCGAAGAGAGTTCGAGCGCTGACCGCCAGGTACACTGCAACTGACTTCTCTTTGCATTGTTGCAGTATTCTATTAATTTTATTACTCTGAGACAATAAATTCCATAGTTACCGAGTGAGTTGGCCACTGTATCTTGTAACTATTCTTATGGGCGAATGAAACTTTAATTATTCTTCATATGAAGTCAACAGTTTGTCTTTAACAAGTAATTATACAATAGTGTTGGAATTTATATGTAATAATCGATAAATTATCAGTTATGAACATGTTTAAATTTGATCGCAAGACTAACGTCTACTTTTGTGACAGGTATAAAAATTCACAGAGAAAGGGAGTTTGTACAAAGGAAAAAGTTCTATACAGGCACAGTTGTGTGACAAATACATTTACTGCATTTGGAATGTAATGTTTGAAAAAAGCATAACAAGAAAACAACAAGGAATGAATAGTGAACAAGTTAACTACAATAAGAAATCCCCTACAAACAAAACAAAAGTACATAATACAACTTCTCTGAATAATCACAATACAATTACTGTCTACAACACCACTTGGAGCTGGAGAGCATGACGATGACTCCACTCAGGAACAGACTGCTGTTGTTGGAGTGGCGTGAAACTTATATACTGCATAGGGAGTGCATGTACACATTGGTTGACACAGCGTACTTTACAGTATGGTAATGCCATCTAGCAGACATGAACTGCCCGCTGAATGCTGTGTGCCCTGAGACACTGAATGCCACAGTGCAAATATTGGCAATATCAGAAGGAAGCTTAGGTTTTAATGTCCCGTCGACAGCGTGGTCATTAGAGACAGAGCTTAAGCTTGGATTTTCGAGAAAGGATGGGGAAGGAAATTGGCCGTGCCCTTTGAAAGGAACCATCCTGGCATTTCCTTGGAGTGATTTAGGGAAATCACAGAAAACCTAAATCTGGATGGCTGGAGGTGGATTTGAATCACCATCCTTCCAAATGCGAGTCCAGTGTGTTACCACTGCACCACCTTGGTTGGTATTGTGACAATATCAGATGGGAAGCATTTGTTTGCAAGGAAAATTGACTTGCTGAGCTAGCGGAGAACTGCAAATTCCACAAATGACCATTTGGAAAGTCCATTAGGAAACTTCATCATCTGACATTGATTCAAGCCATTTCTGAAGCTGATAAGGTGAAAAGTCTAAAGTTCTGTGAGTTTGTCCTGGAGCATTTCAAAACTAGTGATTAGTAATGAAGCTACATTTCACACAAATAGGAATGTCAATTAGTGCAATGATCATATATGGGGCTCTTAGAATCTGCAGCAAACAATTCAGCATGAGCATGGTTCATCTAAGTTGAATGTTTACTGCTTGTTTTCAGCAAACAAAATATGTTGGTCTTTTTTCCTTTCAATGTGCAAATGCAGAGTTGGCTTTTGCATAAACTTAAAGAAGTACAATCCATATTCCATTAGGTTGGGGCAACACCATATTGGCAGTTATCTGTCTGTGCTGAGCACTTCATCTCTGGCCACCAAAAAGCTCTGATCACAGCCTATGTGATTTTTTTCTATAGGGTACAATAAATATTTGGTGTTTTCACCACCTCTAACAGCTAACATTGAGCAACGAAAAGCAGGAATAAGCAGTTCTTTAAACTGTTACACCTGAGATGCTACAAACTGTGGAATGACTTTGAGTATGGGACTGTCATTCAAGTGTTTGGATGGAGTTATATTGAACATCTATGAACTTGTTTTCTCCTGAACCAGCTTCTCAGAATTCTGGTATTCTTTATGAATCACTCAGTATAATAATAACCTGGTACATCCTCCTCGAAGAATAGCAAGCCATGGACCACAGAACAATGTCATATTCATGGGTAATCAAGAAAAACTCTATTATATTTAAGCAGATGATATACTTTAGAGGAATAGTGGAATCCATGTATTACATCGTATTGTGTTTCACTTTCCGGCACACTTCTCTCACAAGGTTTGACTTAGTGCAGGAGGCTATCATACTGTGGCTTGTACATGAATTCTTAAGTGTTAGTCCCACCATCACATTCTCATGAATTAACATATTTCTCTTGTAGCCAGTAGAATGGCACTCACTTCCAGTTTCTGTAGGTGCAGTTCTGCAGATACAATTCTTTATTATTATTTTCTGCTGCACAGTGTGAAGGATACTCAGGGAGCTACAGAATGATGTTGACATACATGGCCAAGTTGTAACTCGTATGACATTGTCACACAGTGAAAATCAATTGTGCAGATGACAAGAATTCAATCATGATATAAAAATATGAAGTGCTGCATGAATTTAAAATGAGTAACTACTGTCTTATTATGTACACAGAATATGTAAACAAGGTTTACATGTGGATCGTGTCATTTGGCATTACAGGCCACAATGTGACTAAACGCATTTAATGACCGCTGAAAAATGCACTAAATGCCAAATATATTGCTTAAAATTAAACCTGAAAACAATCTAGATCACAAAATTGTTGTTCTTCTTTCTATACAGACCATCTTCGGATAAATACAACAATGATGGCAGGCAGTCATGAAATAAAAACAACAATTCTGCGATCTGGACTGTTTTCAATTTTAATTGTTATATCAAGATTGTTGTTTGTCTCCAGCTTGCATTCTAAGATTACTTAAATATTTTCGTCATTAAGAGACTTACATAGACAAGTGGGGGAATCAGCTGCCTCAGTCAGCATTCCGCCTTCCTCGCCAAACATTTTGGCATGTGAACATATTCACACTGTTTTAAAACATAACATGCAAAATATTTTTACACAGCCTCTCCTTGTAGTGAAGTTTTGACACACATCATCTCCTTCTTGCTGTCACTCTCTACAATAAATCTCTCTCCCACTGGCTCCAATTTCTTCCACTTTCTCTCACATCTGTGGCCTTCCCAGAATTTGCGATTTTGCACTCAACAAAAATGTTTTTTCAGGATTTTCTTAGAAACCTTCAATGAACAAAAGGTGATTTTATAACCTTCATAAAGCCCACCCTAGACCACACATAATGTACAACACCCCCCCCCCCAAAAAAAAAAATTAATTCAACAATTACAAGGCAAATCTTTCCCGTCCTCTGCCTGTTTGGTTTCTCTCGACATAAAGAATCTATACACCAATGTTCCCGTCCAAGAGACAATAGACATCATATTTGACAACCTATCCAGATATGGTAAACTAAATCCAGACGAAATTGACGAGCTCATCTCTCTCCTCCGCCTCATTACGTCGTACAATTATTTCTCCTTCAATAACAACCTTTATAAACAAACAGACGGCCTTGCAATGGGAAACTGCCTCGCGGGATTTTTAGCTGATATATTTGTGAACACCCTTGAAAACCGTTATTTCACGCAAGCCTCCTCTATGTGCAAAAAAATACTCTTCTATTGCAGATACGTGCATGACATTCTCATCATAATCAATGCAGCCACAGCTGAAGTACCATCCCTTTCGAACGAATTTTGCAGTCTGCATCCAAAAATGATTTTCACCCATCAGATCATGTCAGCCGACTGCTCCATCAACTACTTGGACCTAACTCTCACCTTATCCAACAATCACATCACATTTGCGATTTACAGGAAGCCCACAACCAGTGACGCTGTCATCCACTCAACATCCTGTCACCCGTACAGTCATAAAGTCAGCTTTTTCTCGTCAATGATCGACCGCTTATGCGACCTCCCTTTAAACAGTGAAACAGTTGAGCAAGAACTAGCTAACCTGCGGCACATTGCTGGAACCAACGGATACCAGGCGAGCCTGGTCGACCGATTGTACAGCAGAAAAATCTCTAAAAATAACACCTCCCTCCTCCCTAGCACCATCACTACTGAATCCATCTACGTCTCCTTACCATTCATAGGAAATCTTTCTTACAGACTCGCCGCACTTCTTAAAACCACCCACATAAAAGTAGCCTTCACGATCAATGACAAGATCCAGTATCGCTTTCACCACAGTGAACGGCTAGTTAAAGACTCTTTTAGCCAGTCAGGCGTCTACAAAATACAATGTTTGCAGTGCCCCTTATCTTACATTGGCCAAACTGGACGAGCCTTCAAAACTAGGTTCCAAGAACATCTTTTAACTAAGAAAGGCGCTGCCAAAAATAATTCGGCCTTTTCCGAGCACCTCAAAAGAAGCAAACACATTCAGCCCCCCCTTGACAAATTACAAGTTCTTCACATCGCCCCCAAAGGTAAAAAACTCTCACTTCTTGAAGAATTAGAAATCACTAAGTTTGTAAAACGGTCCCCAGAACACAGTCTCAACGAACAGCTCATCACAAAAAATCAAACTTTTTACGACATCATGTTATCTATCTTTTTCCAAAATGACCCCCCTTCTGACAATTCACAACATCTTTCTCCCACCCCACCCTCAGGCCTCTAATAATTTCGTTTTCATTCATCTATTATTATTTCATACCAACATGTATCATTTCACAAGATTTATTCCCTCACGTCACAAACATCTCTAGCCGCTCATTCTCGCAGGCGTAACTCTGCCCATACCGCTCTGTTTAACGGTCGCATTCATGTTCCGTAGTTATTAAGAATACTACCAGTTGTAAACGTGGACCTGCCGCGACAGCGACTCCTCTGCTGCTATGGTGAGTTTTATCATATAAAGCGTTTTATTAATTTCCATACCACACCCCTTTAGTCCCTAATTATTATAGCTCAAATAACCCTTACGCACTTTGTACGTTTACCTCTTTGCAGGCGCCCAATAACACAAATTGTTAAGATACCTCCTAGACAGCAATAGATACTTCTGCGACTCCATCTCCGCCCAAGTAAGTCCGAATTTCCAAATTTACTCACCTTAGCCACATTAGGTTCGCTGCGCACTAGGTACACGGACGGTAATAAAATATTTGTCTTTTTCCAGCCTGACGATGCGCTAACAGTGCGAAACGCGTAATTGGTAAATAAAACACTGCAACAGAGACTGAGCATTTTTTAATATTCAACACTGTTGCTGCACCAGCCACCATCACCACCATCATGGAATGGAGTGAAATGTAAAAAAAAAAAAAAAAAAAAAAAAAAAATTAAAAAAAAAAAAAAAAAAAAAAAAGATGCTCAATTTGGCTGCCCTTCCGGAAGTGTGTAATCTTTAAATTTTGATGTACTGTGGCTTTGGTACAGCATGCCAATTCTTCTTACACTTATATGAATGATCTCTAGGCCAAGAGCTATCTGAAACATTTTACTCCTTATTTCTGCAATCAACATAACCTGAGTTACAGGCACTGAATAATCTCAAACATACTAATACCGTGCACTATTTTGCACTGTAGTGCAAGAGAACGATGTTGTCTTTCCTAAGGTATAAATCACTATATATTTGTAAAAATGTCATAACTTTACAAATCATGTAAAAGATCAGCATGTTGTCATATATTTTGCTGAGAGAGAGTACTATAACTGCTAAAGTAACTTGTTCCTAATCTCATAGTGTTTTTCAATACTTCTGCAAGTTCCTTCCAATTTGTGGACTATGACTGCTTAATTTCCTGTAGTATTTCTCTCTTGTTGATCTCCAGGTATTCTGGATCAATTCTGAATGTTTTGTTCAGTTGTGTTTATTTTCTTGTTAGGGTGAAATGTAATATTATTTTCAGCAGATGGTAATAAAACTAGATAAATAAATAAAAAATAAAATCCGTTCCTTGTTTGTATATTCAGTATTTCTTTGCTATTCATATCAGATATAGCAAAATGATTTATCTAAAACACATCTTAAGTTTCTTAGCAGGCTTAAAGAATTATATGGTCATGATTTTTAGATAAAATTTTTTGCAGATGTTTATTAGTATTTCACCAATCTTATTTGTTCTCTTTTGATTTAAACTATGTTTTTCTCCAGTAGCTATCTAATGCATGAAGACCTTTTCTATTGTAGTCATTGGTGCATTGCCAATGTTTATACCTTGTTTCCACATTTTCATGGAACTGTGCAGATTCTTTCTGATCGTGAGTGGAAGTCTGTTACTGAGTCTATAATTTAATTGTGCAGAACAACAACTTTGACAAACTGTCTGGATCCCTTGCTCAACTATACTGTACATTTACCTTTGTAAATTCTGAAGTTTTCTGAATTAAAATAAGTTTTATCACTAAACTGTGTTTCTTGACTTTAAGAACTTTTATGTGTAATTTTACCATAGTTCTGAAAGTTGTTTCAGATTGGTGACTTTGGAGGGTGTGTATGTGTTGAGAGCATCTATGAAGTTTTTCTGTTTTTGTCTTAGTGATTTTGAGAAGCTCCAACTCTGATGTGCATGATGTCCCTCATTCCCCAGAATTCAATGATCAGAAAAAAATATGTCAAGAGATTGATGCCTGGGGTAGTGGTATTCTTTCCTTTTGTTCCATCAGTCTTATCCAAGCAAATTGTTTTGTGGTGGCCTTCTGTAATGATACCGTATTTATGACTTGACTTTTGGACTCGAGAAAAGCATTTATCAGCTGCACCAACTAGGTGAAACTTACCACTAATGGCTGGATTTCAGAACAGGCAGTAGTAAATTTGAATTGTCTCATCTTCACCATATCTCTGCCAAGGGACTCTCGAGAAGGGTCTACCAGCTGAGTCAGATGAACAAAAGTTTTTTAATGAGGTGTTATTCCTTCCCTCTTCCTTTTTCAACTGGGATTTGGATCAGCTATGACTCAGACATTCCTATCTGCAAACATTGCTCCAGGAAGCTGCACCTATACTACCTTTTCCATGTAGTTTTCGCTAACATATGAATAATACACTCTTATTGTATGTAATTCCTCATCCTCTCTTAATCTATGATCATCTCCTCTGTCCCCTTCACCCCCGTCCCCACTCTCCCTTCAATCCATCATTTCTCCCTCCTCCCTCTTTACATCTCCTCCTCTCCACTCCATCAGCCAGTATTCTCCTTCCCAGTCTCTCATGCCAACTCTCCTTCCTTTCCTCCCTCCTCTGTCCATCTCCTACTCACTCTAAGTTTGCCTACATCCTTCTCAACCCCTCTCCCCCTCTCTTTTCCATCTTGTCTTCTCAGTTTTATCTGTCCATCTTTTGCTTTTCATTCCCTATCTCTTCATCTCCTCAACCTTCACTCTCTATACTATGTTTATAATTATGTGGAAGTTGGTACTGTCAAAATGCTGTTGGAGCAGGGGGATGCAAGTAACTGCCAAGTGAATATGGGTTAAGGAAGGAAAGGAAGGAAGCATTTAACACACTGTCAACGACATAGTCATTAGAGGCGGAGCATGCGCTTGGGTTGTTTGGGTAAAGATGAGGAAGGAAATCGGCTGTGCCCTTTAAAGGAACCATCCCAGCATTTGCCTGGAGTGATATAGAGAAATCACAGAAAACCTAAATCTGGATGGCCGAAGGTGGATATGAACCACCATCCTCTTGAATGTGAGTCCAGTGTGTTGCCACTGCGCCACCTCGCTTGGTGAATATGGGTGAAAATTAAGATACTTCAGAAATTGGTTGTGTGGAGAGAAGGTCTTATGTGGTATCCATTGTGACTTCACTGGGCATGGTGTTAGCAGAGGGTGACACTGGGCATCATGGATGTGAAGGGCACTATCATCAGTCATGCTGGTTCTGAGGTATCATGGTCTCATCCTTGTGGCCAAAGTCAGAGCAGGTTGTGATGGTGGTGCTTGAACCTTGGCTGCATTTGAACTGTGGTCATCCAATGACCTTGTGGCTTCACTACCATTTTTGGTACCCCAGCTGCCATGGTCCCATAAAAACAAGTTCACACATTTACCAGGTTCGTAATGCTGGGTGGTTCAGGTGTGTGGTGGCAATGAGTGTGGCTTCAGCAAGATATGCAGTTGCCACCCATGGAGTTGAACAGGGTTATGACCGTCAATTTGTGTGGTGTAGTAAGTACTTAAAAACAGGGTGAGAGCCTATATAGTGACAGAGGAGTGAACAGCATTCTTCATTGGCTGTTTGGTTGTCCTAACAAGACAATATGCTTCTCCGTTTGAAGAAGGACAGAATGTATTTCATATCACTGGCCTCACAGAACTATCAGAAGGTGGATGCTGTAAATTGTGGTCCATTGTCTGTGACTTAAGTGTGAGGCAATCCTTCGACGATGGAGTAGAGATATGAAGATAGGAAAGTGATCACTACCACACAAATCATAATGCGTCCTCCAATGGGGACATGGCAAGGGGCCAGGGCTGCAGACTGACAGGTCAATAGCCGAAAAAGAGCCATGCACCACACCGAAATGCGTGGGGGCTCCGGTGTTTACAAGACAAAGATCGAGCTGGGATATCAAGTTCCCAACCTGTCTGCTGTGGCCACTGTCTATTGCATCACCCGACAAAGTATTATGGGCGTTAAAATCAGCCAGAAGCAGAAAAGGCAGTGGGAGCTGTGAGATCAGTGTAGCCAATGTGTGCGGTGGTACATCACCATCTGGCGGAAGATACACGCTGCAGATGTTTATGTCTTGTGGTATCCTTACCCTGACAGCCACAGCTTCTAATGGCGTCTGAAGGGGCACATGTTCAATATACACAGAGTTAAGGACATACACACAGACACCACCTGAGACTCTGTTATACACACACTGATTACAATAATATCCCCTGTACCCACGAAGGGCAGGGGTCCAAATTGCTGGAAACCAGGTCTCCTGGAGAACAATGCAGAGAGCAGGTGTTATGCTCAAAAGTTGATGCAGCTCAGCCAAGAAAAAACCGTCGCAGTTCCACTGAGGAATGACAAGTGTCTTTGAGCTGATGGGCCATGATAAAAATATACAGCAGGTTATTCCATGGGAACATCTGCTGTCAACTGTTCTGTCTCTGATGAATCCAAAATCATTGAATCTGGTTCATCAGTCAGTGCGAGATCCTTCGGTGATGTGAGGATCTCTAACTCATCTTCTGAAATAGAAGATGAGAGAAGCTGTGGCTTCGCAGCTACCACAGATTCCTTCTATCGACTTGGCTTTGGCTTTTTACCATCTCACTGCCCCTTTGGTGTGATTGGCTGGGAGGGCTTCTCAGTGGCTTCAGGTGTGGAGGAAGAGTGAGAAGCCCTTTGACCGGCAGTTTGGGGATCCTTCAGCCACCGGCTAGGATCCTCTGAAGCACTATGACAAGTCTCGGAAGGGGCTGTCCTGAGGGACACCTTCCGAGTGAGAGGTGCCGGAGGAGGCTGTTCCTTCTCCGGCTGGGAGGTGGTGGCTGGAGTCCCCGATGGTTGTGGGGGAGTTGCCCCCACAGCAGGTGGTACAGGAGCGGATGGAGGAGTGCCCCCACCCATCGATTGAACAGTGGCAGATTGATGGCCCCTAGGGCCCAAAGAGGGAGGTGGTACCTCGGCAGTGATACTCGGTGGAAGTGGGGAAGATACAATGGTGGCAAAATATGTAGTTAGGTGCACTGGATGGAGCCACTCATACTTTCTCTTCGCCTCAGCATAAGTAAGTTGGTCCAGAGTCTTGATCTCCATGATCTTCCGTTCCTTATGTAAGATAGTACAGTCAGGCGAGCAAGGCGGGCGGATGTAATTGCCCACAGTTCACACATATGGGAGGTGGGGTGCATGGAGCATCCAGATGTGATGGACGCCCACATTCTCTACATGCAGGGCTGGAAGCACATCGGGAAGACATATGCCCGAACTTCCAGCACCTGAAGCACCTCATACGGGGCGGGACGTACAGCTTGACGTTGCATTGGTAGACCATTACCTTGGCCTTCTCGAGCAGTGTATTACCTTCGAAGGCCAGGATGAATGCACCAGTGGCAACCCTATGATCTTTTGTTCCCCTATAAACGTGCGTAACAAAGAGAACACCTCTCCTTTCCAAGTTTGCGCGCAACTCGGCGTCTGCCTGTGACAGGAGATACCAGTGATAAATGAGACCCTGAACCATGTTGATCGTCTTGTGGGGCATGACAGAGATGGGAATATCACTTAGCTTGTCACAGGAAAGTAATGCCTTTGACTGGGCTGGGGATGCTGTCTGTATCAGGACAGCCCCACTCCTCATTTTGGAGAAAGACGTCACCTCACCATACTTGTCTTTGAGCTGGTCGACTTAGAACTGTGGCTTGGTGGACGAGAAAGATTCAACATTGGTACGAGAGCAAACAAGATATTGCGGCAAGTATGGTTCTGATCTGTTTGAGGCCCTGCGTTCCTCCCATGGCTTAGCCAGGGAAGGGAACATTTTAGGATCATCAAATTCTGTTTTGCCATGATTAGAGGCGCCGATTTTGCGCCCGGGAATGCTATTATTTGCTTGTTTCATTCTCATCCCAAGAGCAGCTAGGGCCACCCAGGCAGAGCCCCACTTGCCTGGGTAAGCCTTATACAACTGAGGTGCAGCAGGTTCTTCAGAGGTTGCTCGCTAGTGACTGTTCAACCTCAACAGCCATGCATCTCCTCGGCACTTAGCACACCTTCAGATTGAGGTTTTTTTATAGAGGTTTGTACCGACCTCGCGACCCAGGCGATTAAGCCAAGATCCCCGGGCTCTGAAACATTCAACGTTCACGCCAAATGATGGTCGTTGAAGCACGGACAGAGCTTATGGTGTAGCGGACTGTTGGTGTGACACAGCCCCGGCTCAGGACCTTGGGTTCGCCAAGCCCATACTAAGCAAATTAATGCTGAGCCCATGAGGGGCCCATCTGTGGACAGTCAACCCTTGCAACTCTAGGCAAAGGACAGGCACAAATACTAACAACACTCCCACCACCCGTTCACACTGGTCAAACCCTGCATCTGCCGTATCGGCGATGACGCCAAACCTCCCTGCGATGATACATCTCTCATATTCGACAACCACCATTACCGACCAGGACAGAGTGGAGAGGGATCGGCACGCTCTTGCGTACATTGCTTCCCTTGACCTGCCGATCTTCTCTGGTGCTTTGTCGGATAGTGACCCCACTTGCGGTGGGAATGTCCCGGCCGACATCGACATGACAGAGCAAGTCTCCCAAGAGGAATATCAGGTTGTCAAACGTGGTCCAAATTGCAAACATGTTACATCCAAGTCCGACCCGCATGCGGCTCTAAAAGTTACAAACCGCTACGCCCCGTTGGGCGACAGACCTGTCAGTTTCCAGGATACGTCATGTGCTCCCGAACCGGCAATGGTGGGACCGTCAAACGCCACCGCCCCGCCTCCAAAAGTGCGACCGTTAAACGTGCCGCCTACCACAATTAAATACACAGGGAGTATTTGTTGATTAACTTGGAATTGAAAAATCACATCACAGGATCTCTTAAAGCTATTTTCAAGGGGGAGTCTTCGAGACCTTGGACGACCAGTGGACAGCACTCTGTTTTTTCCAATCAAACCACATTTCGTACTTCAATCACCAGGAACCCCAGAACAAGCAGCTGGTGGTGATTCTAAAATACTTGCCAGCGGAAATCTCTGCCAACGAGGTCGAACAGGCAATTAATGCATTAGGATTTCACAGCAGTTTAAGAAGTGAGATACAAACATGCACAAACTGATCCCAAAGCCGGTGTACTGTGTGTCACTGCCTCCCGGCCCTGAGAGCACAACCATCTATGACGTAAAGCATCTGTTGGACACGCGAATTACCGTCGAGACATACAAACATAAAGACGGTCCCCCTCAATGTTGACGGTGTCAGGGGTTTTTCCACACAGCGAACTATTGCACCTTATGTGCACGGTGTGTCCACTGCGCCGGCAATCACCTGACCAAGGACTGTGACAAACTGAGGGGGCAAGTGCCCACCTGTGCCAACTGTGGACAAGACCATGCCACATCCTTCAGGGGATGCAAGAAGTTCCAGAAACCTTGCGCATCTATAATGCACAGACTATGACGTTCCAAACTTGGTGCTCAGCCGCCACTGCTGAACAACCTTCAATCCAACTGTCGAACCCTAAGGAGTTCCCTGCACTTCATTGTAAGACAGCCTGGGCTTCAAACTCTGCATCACTGTCAGGTTCTTCTCTGTCCGACTCGCACCCAAGTAATGCTCCATCCAATTGGTCAGACAACTTGCGCCTACTCAGTGGGGTGTCGTCCTTCATTGCAAACTTACGGACAAGTAATATTTGGACACATTTTACAGGATACATTGTACAAATTCACCACTGTGCCAACTTTAATCACCAAGTTCATGGCCTTAGTGGAAGGTTTTGACTGGGTGTTCTTGCCAGAATGGATCAGAGAGCTCAAAGGCCAGAAAACCTAACGTTTTGCAACTTTAACATGGAAGGCATCCTCACGAAAAAAGTGGAACTTGGTGATTTTCTCACGCGTTACAAAATAGATGTTCTCTTCCTAGCTGAATCCCATCTGAAACCAACTCAGCACTTCAATCTCCGTAACATGACGGGCTATCGGACAGACCGACTGCGCATACGAAAGGGTGGGACGACTATCTTCTTAAAATATCACATTCTCCATTCAGTAGAGTCCTTGCCACCACTTCAAATGCTGGTAGCGATGGCGGTCTCGGTGCACACGTCTTATGGAAAGGTCACCTTGATAGCTGGCTATATCAGCCCTAACGCCCCACTTGTAGAACAGGACTTTCTCACCCTCTTTGATGCGTTCGATAGAATAGTGCTCTGCGGTGACCTCAACGCCTAGTATTTCACCTGGCATTCCCGGCGCAATAACCCTAAAGGCATCCAACTTTATAACCTCGAGGAACAGCTCCAAGCCATCATGTATGCGTCGGTTGACGTCACTCACATCCCCCGGAATAGACGACACCGTCCCGATGTGCTCAACATTACCATCGTCAAGAACTTGAGGATCAACCTGCAACTTCGCACCGTCAACAATCTCACCTCCAACCATAACCTGGTGCTCGGAAAGTTGGCCAACGCTTTAGAACCGCAGCACGAACTGGGACCAGTTCCATGCCTACCTTTCTCAAATGGTCCGACCACAAGCCAAAGTCTCCACTCCTGAAGCCGTGGATGAAACGATCAAGACCCTCACTCGTTCAATCCACAGAGCCGGTCACATCGCATCCACAACTCTGGTCTCCGCCGATGATTACTCCGATGAATTCTCGCCCTTTTGCAGGACCTCAAATTCCTGAAGAACCGCATGTGAAAAAGGTGGCAACGTTTTCGGAATCCGGAGGACAAATGGGAAATGCGACGCCTCACTTTAGAACTTCGGCGCCGTGCTCAGGACTGGCGATCGGAGAGATGGGAAGACCACTTGGCGCGAAAAGTTGGATTGGGCATTGCTCCATTTTATGCGCAATCCCAAGCCTCCAAACACTGCAGTGCTGGGCCCAGCTGGCCTGCTATATGACCCTTTGTAGAAGGCAGAAGTCTTTGCTGAGACGTAGGAAGCCCAGAATGTTCTACATCCACAAGATTTTCCCCTTCGAATGCCCCACATCCTGCGGATCGAAAGGCAAGCGGCAGATCTACGCAACGCTGGCCCGGAAGGGGACCCTCAACTAACAACCCCGGCTGAGATTTGAACCACAATTCGGAACCTCGACTCCTCCTCCGCCCCCGGTCCAGACGGCATAACTATGACCACCTGAAGCACCTACCATGCCCAACGCTTGTCCTACTCATGAGACTGTTCAATAGCTGCCTGCGCCACAGCTACTTTCCGCAGGCGTGGAAAATCTCACGCATAGTCCCTATACCTAAGCTGGATAAGTACCTCCAGCACCCAAACAATCATAGGCCCATCAGCCTTCTCTCCATACTCTCCAATGTACTGGAACATGTTATCCTCCGCTGTTTACGGTCACCACTATATCACCATAACATCATCCGAACCGACCAGTTCGCGTTCCAAACGAGGCTGTCATCGGAAATGCAGCTGTTACGAGTAACGGAATATATAGCTTATAACTTGAACAGGGGATACTACACGGCAGCAGCCTTTTTAGACATCGAAAAGGCCTATGACAAAGTGTGGATCGCGAAGCTCCTCTGCAAACTAAAGCAACTCAACATACTTCCTGCTTACTTGGTTTGACTCATTGCTAGTTTCCTCACCAATAGGAGATTCTGTGTCTGGTTAGAAAACCAACGCTCCAGCACCAAACACCTGGCCAAAGGCATTCTGCAGGGGTCGGTCCTGTTGCCGACACTCTTCTTTTTGTATGTCAATGACATCCCCACCATCTAGCAGATGATATTGGCGCAGTTCGTGGACGACACCGCTCTTCTTACAGCCGGCAGGAGGATGAATGCAGCGATCATCAGGCTCAACAGGCAGATGAGGCTCACAGAGGACTGGGCACATGCCAATATGATCACCATCAATGCGGAGAAAATGACGGCAGTCATATTTACCCGAAAACGTCCCACCCTTCGTGATCGCCTGGTGCTCAACGGTGTCCACCTCCCATGGGCAACTCAGGTCAAGTACCTAGGGGTCAATCTGGATATGAAGCTCCTGTTCAACCTGCACATCTTGAGTAAGAGAGACAAACTGATAACGCTTGTTTCACAAGCTCTATCCTCTCCTCAGCAGCTCGGAAATGCGAACCGCCATGAAGCTGCAACTCTACAAGTCAGTTGCCCTTCCGGCGATAATTTATGGCAGCTCCTCCTGGGGAATCACTTGTACGATGAATATCAAGGCCCTGCAGACACTTCAAAACCGATATTTATGGACCATCCTCCAGGCGCCCCGATGGGCCCGAGTGGCAGATCTCCATCGAGAGGTCTCACTTCCCATGATTATGGACCTCATCAAAGAGCACACCCAGAAACTTCTCCAGCGCATTGACGCACTGAGGCCTGAAATGCGACATCTAGATTACACGGACACGGTCAACCCTGAGAGATGGCACTGAATCAAGGTGCCACAAGGAATCATTGAAGACCCACTTTAGTGGAACTGGGTTACCACTCATCAGCATGGTAACCACCACCTGAGTTAGAACATGAGGACTTGAATCCATACGTCCTACTACTTGCAACACCTATTATAGTTTTTACTGCACTTCACACTCACGAAGTCCAGATAGTACTTCCGGCAAACTTTAAAAACGTCAGCCAACAAACAGAGAAAACACCCATAATTGTGGCGAAGAGAGTGATCAGTATACTAGCCATATAGACACTGCATAACCTAAGTGATATGCGAAAGGATGCTTGCAGTGTATGTGCAAGCACAGAACTGATTGACGGCAGTGTGCTATGTGTTCACCTAAACAGCGACTGGATGAAGTGCTACCGGCCACCGTGTACGGGGGCAGCGAGATGGTAGTGTCCTGCATCGAATGTAGTGCTACTGAGTGTGTTGATGCAAGGCCCCTAACCAGTTAATTATGTGGTTGAACATTATCTAATGTTTAGCAAAAATTTTATCCTCATGAATAAGTTTATCAATCACACACTGCCTTTGTTATAGAGTGAGCTGATGACTTTAGTCTGTCTGTTATTTATATTTTATGCAGGATTTTACAGTGTTGTTACCGCTATATCCATTACCTGCAACTTTGAATCAATTGCTGCCCATGAGTTAGCCAGCCACCAGGAGGCGTGTGACAGGCACCGATGACCATGCTCTATATGAAGTACATGACGTTTCAAGTGGAACCCGGCTCCATCTCAGTTCTATCATTGTGATTACTGATATCACTTATTATAATCTATAGGTCTGTGATCTCTATGTTCTACTGTGTAGCAAGCCACTAAACATTGTCGATGAGTAGGGCCATATTCATGTGGTATACACTTATGGTGCATTATTGCTTCCTGCCTGTATTCATGTTCATGCTAGTTTTGCTCTGTCTGTCTTCTGTTCGTCTCACTTATGGGAGTTGCAGTTCCGCGATGGTTGGTGTTCCTACAGTTAGTGTTGGACTTTGGTTCCCTAAGGCACCTCAGGATTGATACAATTGCTTCAGCAAAAGCATGGATTTCACCAGAAAATGATGGAACAACACCACAACAGATGGAACTTTTAACCAAACTGATTACCACCGAGCATGACGCTCCAGTACATGCCGCATCACACACACCATTTTCACCTCCGTATGTTGCCTCTGATCGGTCAATGGGTGGGCCACTTACCCACTTCATTTACAATACCATCTCCAGGCCTTTGGTATTACCAATCCCGAGTTGTGTGGTACCCATTTTCTATCATAGTGTTCACTGCAGTTGAGTCTGGTATTGTGCAAGCTTGCGCCATTGCAGGATCTGGCTGTACTCACTTTTGACCAGCTGTGTTAATTATTTTTCTATTACTACAGTCAGTGTACCAATGTCATTATCTCTCACATGGAATTCTACCAGTGTCATAAACAGCCATGTCAACCTACCGCACTTGGGCCGCGGAACTGCAAGGGTTAAGCCATTGTCGCTGTTAATTAATCTTGGATGTACATAAGTTTCCTATGCTGAACATTATTCTCTGTATAGCCACTAACAAGGAAATACAGGATTGAACACTTCAACGTGACAATCTTAAGTTGCCCGACATTCTCAAGATAGCACAGTGGCAGACCACATGATTGACGCATGGGGTGAGGTTTCTGCTGTGCAGCTACCTGACACCATGCCACAGTGGTTGCTCTTGCAAGCACAAACTAACCATGGGCCTGTTGCTGTGACAGTCCACCACAACTTGCTCCACAGTGTTGTACCTGACCAGTAAGAGAAATGCCACCCTCCCTTCTTGCACTGATTGCTACAAAGCCCATAAACGCAGTAAATGCCCTCACTATTGGTCGACATTAAGGTGTTGTCAAAAAACAGGTCATATATCATTGGAACGCCGCTTGGCACAAGCTCCAATCTCATCTGAATTTTCAATTGATATTAACAGTATTGTTGTTATTTTGACCACAAACTCCAAACTATTCCTGAAATTGTCTCTGTTTAAACATACGGTTCGCATGCTGGTGGACACCAGGGCCACAGCCACCCTACTCAACTCACAAACATACAGAGACCTCAGGTCCCCCCCCCCCCCCCCCCCTTTGTGGCCAGCATCTTAGAAACTTTTGAGCTACAATGAACAAGTCATTCCCATTCTTGGACAGTCCACTGCACCAGCAGCCTATCACTCAGAGGTGTGGAACATTAGGTTTCTAGTAGTCAATCAAGCTACAATAGCTAACCTATTCAGTATGGATGCCTTCTAGGAATTTGCCTTTTCAATTTCAGAAGAGGTTCAATTGGTTCCGGATTGTAATGTAATATCATGAGTAGTACTCTTAGTGTAGATTCCAATACCATATTCCTACAACAAAACCCGATTCCATTATCATCTTTTTGTTCCATTTATGTAATTACATGGTATTTATGATGTAGCATAACTTTATGTATGTATTTAATTATATACAGATTGTAATCAATGTAACTTAGTAGTATCTGAGCGATAGGATTACTACAGTATATAATTTTAAAGATTTTATACTATAGAACAATCCAGAATAACCATTGTTAGGAATTGTTCAGTATTGTTCCATAATTTACATTTTGCTTAATTGCAAACCTATTTCAGCAAACATTATTCAAATACATATATTTCACCAAAATAAGAATTGTGTATATTTGTCAAATTGCTTCTCCATTGTCATTCAGTTCGGATGTATTGTTTTCACGTTAATTATGCAACTTGTACATAATTATTCATTTCACCAGTTTTTACTGTTCTAAAAGTAATTAATAATGTAATTGTAAATTATTGTCATGATTTAAAACATGGTTCATTAATCTGTAATAGCAGTCACCCAAAGTTCTCTGTATTCTAGAAGATTAAATTGCTAAATCATCTCATAATAAATTGCAATGATGAGCTCATTTGTTGAAAAGCTATATAAGAATCATATTTGCGCCAAAGTAGGGCAGTAACTGTTACGTATCTACAGTGTATAAGACTGAATAAAACTGTGTTTCTTGACAATGAAGGAAAGTAGTCAGAATTTCTCATTTTTATTGAGCACCCCTACATAATCATCATATATATTATTTCTCATCGGTGCTTTTTTGTGGGTATGCCATATATCCTATATTACTCATCCAAAATTAATGATTGAGGTATCATTTTAAAGTTTCGTTCTCCGTTAATGACGAAAAATACACAGTTAGTTTAAAGTTATTGCTTTCACAAAAAAAAAAAAAAAAAAAAAAAAAAAAAAAAATAACAACTTTATATTGAGAACATTTGTACCATTCGTACAATGTAAGTTGATACCTGGTGAATGATCGGGACATGTATTTACACTTGCTCCCATCAGCCACCGCGCCGAGCATCAAGTTAGTTTGCACGGTCGATATAAAAGCAGTGTAGAAGCTGCCATCTATGAACAACAGCTCTTGCAGTTATTTACACTCCTGGCCATTAAAAATGCTACACCATGAGGATGAAGTGATACAGATGCAAAATTTAACCGACAGGAAGAAAATGCTGTGATATGCAAATGATTAGCTTTTCAGAGCATTCACACAAGGTTGGCACCAGTGGCGACAACTACAACATGCTGACACGAGGAAAGTTTCCAACTGATTTCTCATACACGAACAGCAGTTGACGAGTGTTGCCTGGTGAAACGTTGTGGTGCCTCGTGTAAGCAGCAGAAATGTGTAACATAATGTTTCCGACTTCGATAAAGATCGGATTGTAGCCTATTGTGATTGCAGTTTATCAAATCGCAACATTGCTGCTTGTGTTGGTTGCAATCCAATGACTGTTAGCAGAATATGGAAATGGTGGATTTAAGAGGGCAATACGCAACTCCGTGCTGGATCCCAACACCCTCATATCACTAGCAGTCAAGATGACTGGTATCTTATCCGCATGGATGTAACAGATTGTGCAGTCATGTCTCGATCCCTGAGTCAACAGATGGGGACGTTTGCAACCATCTGCGCGAACAGTTCGACGACATTTTCAGCATGGACTATTAGCTCGGAGACGATGGCTGCGGTTACCCTTGACACTGCATTACAGACAGGAGCGCCTGCGATGGTGTATGCAATGATGAACCTAGGTGCACGAATGGCAAGACGTCATTTTTTTTTCGGCTGAGTCCAGGTCCCGTTTACAGCATCATGATGGTCACATCCGTGTTTGGCAATATCGCGGTGAACGCACATTGGAAGCGTGTATTTGTCATCACCATACTGGCATATCACCCGGCATGATGGTATGGGGTGCCACAGGTTACATGTCTTAGTAACCTCTTGTTCGCATTGACGGCACTTTGAACAGTGGTCTTTACATTTCAGATGACCCATGGCTCTACCCTTCATTCGATCCCTGCGAAACCCTACATTTCAGCAGGATAATGCACAACCGCATGTTGCAGGTCCTGTACGCGCCTTTCTGGATAAGGAAAATGTTCAACTGCTGCCCTGGCCAGCACGTTCTCCAGATCTCTCACGAACTGAAAAGTCTGGTAAATGGCGGCCAAGCAACTGGCTCATCACAATATGCCAGTCACTACTCTTGATGAACTGTGGTATTGTGTTGAAGCTGTATGGACATCTGTACCTGTATACGCCATCCAAGCTCTATTGACTCAATGCCCAGGTGTATCAAGGCCGCTATTACAGCCAGAGGTGGTCGTTCTGGGTACTGATTTCTCAGGATCTATGCACCCAAATTGCGGGAAAATGTAATTACATGTCAGTTCTAGTATAATATAGTTGTCCAATGAATACCTGTTTATCATCTGCATTTCTTCTTGGTGTAGCAATTTTAATGGCCAGTAGTGTAGATTCTTTATGAATGCCAAAGACTTTCTTTGATGCAGATATATACTCATCGATGTAAAGACGAAAAATACACAAATATTTTAATTGCAGTTGGTTAGATTGTGTATGTAAGCATAGTTTATCACGAGATTTCTGTTTCACATGTTGATGCACAACTCCTGTTAGAACTGTTCACTTTGCACAAGCAAGTGTTGTGTACTGCTTTTTTACGAGTTAGCTCATTCAGTGATATTTATGTTTGTGCTAAAGACACATACAGTAAAAATGTAAACAATGATCACATTGTAACTGTTAACATTGTTTTCAACAATGAGACTAATACATTTATTACTAATCAGCTTATTATCTTTTATACATATGTACTTGCATCTACCTTTTCTCCAGTACCATCTTACCTATAAGTCACTGATCAGAATAGAGTGAGAATTATTTGCACGGGTCACCTAGTAAATCATTAATGTCAAACATAGGACAATTACAGGATCAAGTGTCATACCTTTAGTTAGATGCTCTTTGGCTCAGAATTTGTTACGTTGTTTTCACCAGGTTAGGTTGTGCATCCACTTTTCAAGTTTACAGTACCATTAAGCCTAACTCTAGCATCCAGTTTTTCCAGGCCATTTCCATTCCTGTGGTGATCAGAGATATATGTCAAAGCTAAATCAGAGCACCTAACCGATGCCAGTGTGATTCACCCTGTTACATCAAGCAAATGGGCCTGCTGCTACTCATAGTAAAAACTCCCACAGGAAAATTGCAACTGTGTGGTGACTTCAAAGCCACCGTCAACGCTCAGTCAATCAGAGATTCTTACCCCATACTGTGGCAGGATGAGTCGCCTTCCAAATTGTGTGGGAAAAGTACTTTTCAAAGACTGACCTAGCAAAGGCCTATTTGCAACTCCCTCTCAAACCAATTTTGGAAGACAAGCTTGTTGTGAACACTCCCTCTGGTTAGTATCAACACCTTTATCTTCCTTTCTGAGTTGCTAGTACACCAACTACAGTTCAACATTTCTTGAAAGAGCTTACTACGCTAACACATGGGTGCATTAACTATCTTGATGATATTGTTGTTTCTGGTGGACTCCTGAGGAACACTTGATCAATATACAGACTTTATTTTCTGCATTGCAAGCTGCAATTTTAAAGTGTACTCCTCAGAAGTGCCAGTTTTTACAACTGTCCATACAGTATCTTGTTTTTGAAGTTTTGGGTCTCGGTGTTGCCCCAATTAAGGACTATATTTTGGCTAATGTGGCAATTCTGCAACCTGCTTGGGTAAAGGAACTTATTAGAAAAATTTCATTTTGGAAGCTGTGATCTTTTTATGACCTTTATATGACCTATTCAGGAAAGGTCCTAAATTTCAATGGTCCCCTGTGTGTGAAGCTGCATTTCTTTCCCTCAAAGACAAGCAATTTTTGATTCGGGTCACCACCTGGTTCTGACACCTCTCACACCACTTTGCCGATGGTTCAGATCGACCCAAAGCTTTCGTCTCTAAAGCTCTCAATCCAGCCCAGTCCAAATACTCTCAGATTGAGAAATAAGCCCTAGCCATTGCTTATGGACTCATAGAGTTATATGTGTTTCTTTATGGCAGAAAATTTCACTTGATATTGCATCACAAACCATTGATATCACTCTTTAATCCATCTACTACTGTGCCAGACAAAGCTGCTCACAGGTTACAACATTGGGTTTTGTTTTTGTCACAGTTTCATTATGAAATTCACTTTTGCCCCACTACTCAGCATGCAAATACTGATATGTTGATTCGCTCGCTGATGCAGCCTTCAACAGGAGGAACTCTGTTGCCATGTAGACAGACTGTCAATGGTCTTCCCTTGATGTCTGATCACATGGCCGTGGCAGTGGCGGCAGATTCTGTTCAATGATAGGTGGTTCATTACATCCAGCATGGGTGGCCAGACACTCCCCCTTGTCATGTGTTGGTCCCCCTCTATATTCAGTGCTGTGAGCCAGCAGAGGGAATGTGTGGTATGTCTGTATGCCATGCCTTGGAATCCGGCACTGTCTGTGGATCAGGTAGCTGCCATTAGGCGCCATTGAGGACACGCTCTATACGAAGTGCATAAAGTGTCAAGTGTACCTTGGCTCCATCTCATTTCTATCCTCAAGATTACTGCTGACACTTATTGTAATCTCTAGGTAGTGCTTTGCCTCATTTGTCTATCTTTTATTTTTATTTAAAAAAAATGTGTTTTGATTGGTTGATGCTAACCTTCATCTTTTTCTGATCATGAGTTAAACTTTTCATCCTTTTCCCCTGGAACATTTTGCTGTATTATTTGTTATTTATCCTAGTTAGAGAAAACATCGCAGCTGCAATAGTGTATTTTTATTTTAAGCTTGTTTGAAAATTTATTATCTGCAACTCACATTCATATGTTTTGTCAGGCAGTGCTGTTTGGACAGTTGGCTAAAATGTAGAAATTTAAACAATAAAATACAATACAATACATTACTCAGTAACCATACCTGGAAAATCTTGCAGTTGTGTCAATAGTCTGAGCAAATAAAAGCAATGTTGAGAGTGTAGGCATCCTCATACATGTCACCAAATAAGGTTTTGTTGTCTCCAACAAAGACCTGCAAATCAGATTTTAAAATTAGTACCTGTTCAACCACTTCTCTCTCTCTCTACTTTCACCTTCTTAGATGCAAGATATACTAAACAAACTTGACTGAATAATGATTACAACTGTTGAATGAGGGTGTGCATGATTACTGTTCACTACTTCCTCAGAACAGATTGGCGTGCTGATGGAACTTCATATACTTACTTAAACTAAACAGTCCCAGTTATTCCTCCATATATGTACTTGTTTTACTTGTAATTAGCTGTGTTCATGTTTTTGTTCATGCAGCCTTTAAATTATGTAACAACTGAATGAGAGATGGACATCATTAGCTGAAGATGGAACTCAAATGAAAATTATTACGATCCTCCTTTATAAACAATGTCTGAGGTCATGTTATTTGGAATGTGGCCTAATATAATGCTCACATTACTAATTTGAGAGGCAGTCATACAGATACTGTGTTATTCAAATGACACTTTGGTCCAGATCTGTAGCAGCAACATTCCCTACAGTCTGTTTACAAACATGGACAAAATAGGTGTTCACTAGCAATTGTACACTTTCAAAGTAGAATGCAAAGTGTGTATGATATTTCTTTGTGGCACAAAAACACCATCACATTTAGCCAACACTTCCATATATTTTAGTTTCCACTACCGATCTGTAACTTAAAGTCAGGCGCAATTCAGCAGTAGCAATGGGGTCTCGTATTTTGCAGCACAATAAGTGCCACATAATTTGTAGAGTTTACTTTTTTGGGAATTTAAATGCTATGTTTAGTAAAGTAACATATGATGATTAGGGTCGAGTCACATACATACATGACCACATAAAATGGAAATGAGTGCAGAAATTATACGAATCAGATACTCCTGTGGAGTGAAGTAGATGGCATTGGAATATTGTGTCAGCATACATGTATATTTGATATCAAAGTAAGATATATGTACTATCAACTTTCAGAGATAGTGTTACTTAGTTCAGAATCTACAGCGTGTGCAGATATTTCATAATGAGTTTCCCCAGTAAATGGTCTTAAAAGTGCACCACAGAAGAAACAGTAAAAAATATTGACAAAATCTCTCTCATCCTCCTTCAAATATAATATTCTACATCTACATCTACATACATACTCTGCAATTCACCGTAAGGTGCATGGTGGAAAGTGCACTGTACCACAACTACGCATTTCCTTTCCTATTTCATTCCCAAATAGAATGAGGAAAAAAAGAATGCCTATATGCCTCCATACGAGCCCTAATTTTTCTTATATTGTCATTGTGATCACTACACGAAATGTAAGTAGGTGGCAGCAAGATCGTACTACACTCAGCTTCAAATTACAGCCCTCTAAATTTCCTCAACAGAAATTCACGAAAAGAACGTCGTCTTTCCTACAGAAATTCCCAATTGAGTTGCCAGAGCATTTCCGTGACACTTGCGCACTGGTCGAACCTACCAGTAACAAACCTAGCTGCTCGCCTCTGAACTGCTTCTGTATCTTCCTTTAAACTGATCTGCTGTGCGTCCCAAATACTTGAGCAATACTCAAGATGTGATCGTACAAGTATTTTACATGCAGTCTCCTTTACAGATGAAGTACATCTTGCCAAAATTGTCCCAATGAACCAAAGTTGGCTGTCTTCCTTACTCACAACTGTCCTTACATGTTTGTTCCATTTCATATCGCTATGCAATGTTAAGCTGAGATATTTGAACGACGCGACTGCATCAAGAAGCTCACTACTAATGCTGTATTCGAATATTATGGGATGGTTTTTCCTACTCATGTGCATCACCTTACATTTTTTTATATTAAGGGCTAGCTGCCATTCTTTGCACCAACTAGAAATTTTGTCTAAGTTGTCCTGTATTATATTACAGTCAGTTAAAGACGATACCCTCCCATACACCACAGCACCATCAGCAAACAGCCGCAAATTACAAGTTAGGCTGTCCATCAGATCATTTATATAGATAGAAAATAACAGCGGTCCTATCACACTCCCCTGGGGCACACCTGACGATACACTCATCTCTGATGAACACTCGCCGTTGAGAACAATGTACTGCATTCTATTACTTAGGAAGTCTTCCAGACAGTCACAAATCTGTGAACCTATCCCATAAGCTCGTATCTTCGTTAGCAGTCTGCAGTATGGCACCACGTTAAACGCCTTTTTGAAGTCGAGAAAAACACAATCCGCCTGTTGCCCCTTCATCCATGGATCGCAAGAAGTCATGTGAGAAAAGGGCAAGCTGAGTTTCACATGAATGATGTTTCCTGAACCCGTGCTGGTTCGTAGAAAGAAGCTTTTCCGTCTCAAGGAAATTTACTATATTAGAACTGAGAATATGCTCCAAAATTCTACAGGAAACTAATGTCAACGATATTGGCCTGTAATTATGTGGGTCAGTTCTCTTTCCTTCCTTATAAATGGGAGTCATCTGCACTTTTTTCCAATCACTAGGAACTTTGCGCTGAATTAAAGATTCGTGATAATTGCAAGTTAAGTAAGGGGAGAATGCTGTAGAATACTCTTTGTAAAACCTAACTGGTATTCCATCTGGACCAGCAGACTTTTTCGGATTAAGCTCTCACAGCTCATTTTGAAGAAAGTTAAAAAAAATTCATGTATACAAAGTAACAACTAAAATGGAAGGATATATTACCACTCACCACATAGAGGAGGTGTTGAGTCACAGACAAAGTCCTCCTTCAGAAGTAAAGAAATTACATACATTCACACATATGTAAAACACACACACACACACACACAAATGGCTACTGTCTGCAGTTGGGCCTTAGCATTATAAGCCTGGTTAATGAACCACAAACCTATCAACAGTTCATAACTTTGACTGTAAGGTGATTACATATACTGATTGATCTTTTTTTTTTGGAGGGGGAGCTATATATCATAAGGACGGGACAGATTTGGAGTGGGTTACCAGGCCTTCATTCTGAACCAAACGGGTAGTAAAACATATGAACTGCTGCTTGTTGCCTCCCACCCCCATTTGAACGACTTGTAAATTGTGTTACGGATAAGGACGTACTCACAAAGTGAATTAAGAATGGCAACGACTTGCTGTGGTTTAACAACAAAATTTAGACAATGCTGAGTAGACTAACTGTGTGAATGTGTGTGTCCTCCATTTTTCTGATAAAGGCTGTGGCCAAATCCAAACACTTATAGTTCTGACTTTTCTATGTGCCCGTCAGGGGCTCAGCAATAATTTTATATTGAGTTGCAACCTACCCTCATTATATTAGGGATACTTCCTTGAAAAAATAAATAATTCTGATTTCAAAAACATCCCATTGTAATGATCTTGCTGAGCTGTTATTATGGGTTAATTTAGTGTAAATAGTATGATTGTGACACAAGGATTGGAATGACTCCTTTTCCACTCCCTTTTTCCTCCCCTTTTTTCCTCTTTTTCCTGAAGAAGCTGCCAGTGGTGGCGAAAGCTTGTATGTGTGTTTGTGTGTGATTTTATTTGTTTTTATTTTATTTGTTTCTATCGACGAGCCGGTCCTTTTGGTAAATCATCTCTTTTCTATTTTTTATTTTTGTAATATCTATAATCATATATAAAAAATAGAGATGGCTTACTTACCAGGCAAAAAAGCACAGGTATGTAAATAAACACACCAATAAAAGCACATACAAACACACAAATGCTGAGCTTTCACAACCCTAGGTTGCTTCTTCAGAAAAAAAGGGAAGGAGAATAAAAGGAAAGGATGCGGGTTTTAAGAGAGTGGGTGAGGAGTCATTCCGATTCCGCAAGGTAAGTCTTTCCTCTAATGGTAAGACGTCTGCCTAGTAAGCATGGAGGTTCAGGTTTGATTCCCGACCGCGTCACAAATTTTAATTCATTGCTCCACCTTCATCTTCAATGTCATGGACATATTTGACATGAAAAACTGTCTCAGGGTTTCTTAATTAATATTTAAATTGATATTTAGCAGGAATATTCCACTACTTCCATTGCTGGGGTGCTATTCCGCTGCATGGAGAGCCTTGGCAGTAGTGACAATTATCTATGGAACAAGGAAGCTGAATTAAAGTTTGTGATGTGGAGGGAAGTCGTACTTAGACTATTCCGAGGCACCACAATCTACATCTACATCTACATGGAATACTCTGCAAATCACATTTAAGTGCCTGGCAGATGGTTCATCGAACCGCCATTATACTATTTTATCTCCCATTCTATTCTTGAATAGCGCGCGGGAATAATGAACACCTGAATCTCTCCGTTCGGGCTCTGATTTCTCGTATTTTGTTTTGATGATCATTTCTACCTATGTAAGTGGGAGTCAACAATATATTTTCGCATTCGGAGGAGAATGTTGGCGATTGTAGTTTCGTAAGCAGCCCACGCCGCAGCGATAAGCACTGTTGTTGTAATGATCCCCATCTCAGATCCTGTATCATTTCTGTAATGCTGTCTCCCGTGTATCGTGACAATACAAAACGAGCTGCCCTTCTTCGGACTCTTTCGATGTCCTCCGTCAAACCCACCTGATAAGGATCCCACACTGGGCAGCAATATTCCATAAAAGGACGGACAAGCATAGTGTACACAGTTTCTTTAGTAGTTCTGTTGCATCTTTTGAGAGTTCTACCAATAAAACGCAGTCTCTGGTTCGCCTCCCCCACGACACTATCTATGTGTTCTTTCCAATTTAAGTGATGTGGTGGTGTAATGGTAAGACGTCTGCCTAGTAAGCATGGAGGTCCGAGTTCGTTTCCTGGCCACGTCACAAATTTTAATTCATTACTTCACCTTCATCTTCAATGTAATTGGACATATTTGAGACGAAAAACTGTCTCGGGGTTTCTTAATTAATATTTAAATAACATTTTTCACTTTTTTACTGAACACTAACTCCTCATCATCATATCTTCTCACAATTGCACAGTTTTTCCTGTCTCATCTTGAGGAACATTTCATTTTCCACAATTCAAAAAAAGAACAAAGAACAGATTTGAAATTGAACAAAAAGTGCTAATACATACATAGCACACAAGTTAACAGAACAACATTGGTGCCACATTCGAGTTTTTCAATCCATATTTATCCATTTTTGAACCCAGAGAGACTACCAACTGATTCAGTGCTGAAAATATAATCAGAAAATATGAATGACACAAAATAAAAAATAAATAAAATAAAATAAACTTGGCCTTCTATGATACTAGGCTTATCAATGTACTTATAACCTAAAATGTAGGTGGTACTGTAATTAATAAATGTTGAGATACAATATACAATGTTTCACTAAGAACCAACATTTGAATCAGTTAAAATAAACTGCAATGTTACGGTGGAAAGCTTGACCCTTATGGTGAGTGCATGGTGCTGTGTATTTTGTGATTTATTGGCCAAAATGTTTATGATACCAGTACACTTTGTGAGAGTCCTCCCACTGGAGTGGTATTTCATGTGGTGATGAGCCAGTTTGAAATTATTTTTATTTCTGTTACTGGAAACTTGTCCTTGCTAACGTGTTTTGACAGATTCAGTGATGCTACTGCAACTGATGCGGTTGATTCGAGTGTTATGACACCCTATCTCAGATCTGCAGTAATTTGTTGAGTGGCTATTGTCATCCCCACCAGAATTGGAAATTGTTACTGTCAAATGGGCAACAATAAACTGTTAAGACACTGCTGAGCTGTCTACTAATTTGTGCAGGTACAGTCAGAACTCCGATGATGTCCTGTCACCTTGCTGCTACTGATACAGCATGAGCTTGAGACTGAGGTAAATAGACTTTGGACAGCAGGA
The DNA here is from genome assembly GCA_026315105.1 of Locusta migratoria. Classification (NCBI taxonomy): domain Eukaryota; kingdom Metazoa; phylum Arthropoda; class Insecta; order Orthoptera; family Acrididae; genus Locusta; species Locusta migratoria. The sequence goes on along the minus strand of CM048744.1, from coordinate 269,515,055 downwards.
AATTAGCTCTTTCGGCTTGCTGTAAGTTCTGAGAGCTGGGTGGTGCACTATAATGTCCAATAACAACATTGTTTATCACCAAGGTGAACTGTCCATGGTTGCTGGTCACCTTCCGTTGTTGGAATATGTTTCCATCACCACACTTCACTAGTGTGGTTGAGAGGATCTAATCACAGAGCATGAAGTTGTAAGTGTGCAGAGTCAACACCAGAAGCTGACAAGTAGTTAGCTTGTTGCTTCAAACTCGGCTCCATTACAGTATCCGCTACTGCCTCACATCTATTTGTAATTCTGCATGTTTACTTCAGCCTGAAAGTATTTTAAATATTGTTTAATACAGTCCTGCACTCTGTTAACAAAAGCTGTCATGTTGTGATGTATGTATATTGTTGATTTATTGCCTGTATAGCTCATATTTGTTGAAATACAAAGTCTTTATTTCATTCTGGAGCCTGCTAATTTTCTCAGAAAAGGCATTGAAATGATTCCTATTTTTGTTCATTATATCAACCACTATTTATTATTAATGTCGTCTGCTAAAAGGATTAAAATTTTTTAGATAGGGTCACCAATTATGTAGCATCAAAAATTAACCACATACATGAGAACACAGAGTTCAATAATGTATATGATTCTTTATTATCAATCATGGTAGTTTCACAATGGTGAGAATAATAAAACCAAAGTATTGGCAATAGAACTCGCAATAAAGTTGTAAAGATATCAGCACATTATGCCAGAGAGTTGCAACTTGCTATTATTACAGTGTACAAGTAAACAGCAAAAAATCACTGCCATATTTTAAACATTTGGCCATTCTAATCAATCAATTTCTGATTGAAGCCTCACTGAAAGATATTATTCACTATGGGGACATTTACGATTGTGGTGTTCCACAATGAAATATTTAACTTTTTACCCTTCATTCATTCTCCTTGTGCTATTGGAAATACTCAAATTCAAGTTAAAAAGCATCTGCAGCAAAAATAATGTTGTGGAAGTTACTTCCTTCATACTATTAATGAAATTCGTTTGTATGCTACTACCTAGAGTAATAAACAATTGGGTTTTACCTGATTCCGATAATTGTCTTAACTACTTACATGTTATATCATGCTTTTTGTTTTATAGAATCACACAACAAAATTTTCTGTTTTTAAAATAAAGATTTTTAAATTGAGATTAGAACATACAAATAACACAGCATCTGATGCTTTGTAGAGATTGGAGTCCTTGAATCACCACCCATCACATCAGAATCCTGTAGCTGCAACACATCAGGATGATGACTGAAAAAACTCAGGGGATGCAGGGCAACAAATGGCTTGCCATATGTGTGAAACAATTGTTCAGCTGATGACTGTAAAATAATAACAACAAAATAACAATAACAGCAACAACACCAACAAGAATTTATTAATAACAATCATAATAGTCAAATCCAAACTGCCATCACTATAAGGAAACATACAAGGGTTGTTTTTTAAGTAAGGGCCATTTTTATTTTAAAAAAAAAAAAAAAAAAAAAAAAAAAAAAAAAAAAAAAAAAAAAAAAAAAAGATACAAATATTTTTGTAAAAAAAACTTTTATTTTCTGATTCTACACACTTTTACCCATTTTTCTACATAGTTGCCTTGTTTATTTAAGCACTTGTCATACCGTACAACTAAGTTTTTAATTCCCTCTTCAAAGAATTTGGCCGCCTGCTCCGACAGCAAAGAGTTCACGGCCGCTTTCACTTCATCGTTGTCATTGAAGCGCTGCCAGCCAAGATGGTGTTTCAGGTACCGGAAAAGGTGAAAATCACTAGGAGCAAGGTCGGTGCTGTATGGTGCATGGTCCAAAACTTCCCAGCCAAAAGAATCAATCAAATCCCGAGTCTTTTGAGAGGTGTGAGGCCTAGCGTTATCGTGCAAGAGCAAAACTCCTTTTGTCAGCATGCCGCGCCTTTTGTTTTGAATTGCTCTGTGGAGCTTCTTTAGAGTTGCACAGTAGGCATCTGAGTTGATTGTCGTTTCATGTGGCATAAAGTCCACTAGCAAAACACCGTGCTGGTCCCAGAACACAGTTGCCATAATCTTGCGCTTTGACAGTGTCTGTTTGGATTTGACCTTGACGGGTGTGTTTGTGTGTCGCCATTCCATCGATTGTCGCTTGCTTTCGGGAGTGGTATGGGATACCCATGTTTCATCTCCAGTGACAATTTGACTCAACATGTCATCCCTTTCTTCCTCGTAACGAATCAAAAAGTCCAATGAAGTGGCAAATCTCTTCCCTTTGTGGTCCTCTGTGAGGAGTCTGGGTACCCACCGAGAACTTTCTTAAAGTTTAGGTTTTCAGACACAATATTGTACAAAACCAATCTTGAAATTTGTGGAAATTCCAAAGAAAGAGTGGATATTGTGAATCTTCTGTCCTCACGAATCTTTGTTTCAACTGCAGCCACCAAATCATCAGTGATCACAGAGGGCCGGCCTGAGCTTTCTTCGTCATGGACGTTTTGACGGTTATTTTTAAACTCTCTAACCCATTGACGCACTTTTCCTTCACTCATTGCATTCAAGTCATAAACTTCTGTTAACTGACGATGAATTTCTGCAGCTGATAGGCTTCTCGCAGTCAAAAAACATATCACTGACCGTATATCACACGCAGTGGGCGATTCAATAATCGTGAACTTGTAAAGTAGCACAGCAATGCATACACGTCAGCTACAGAGCTGCAGCCGGCATCAGTGTGAATAGGAAGGATGCCGGCAAGTGGCACGGTGGCTTGTTGTGGCGTCCGCGCGAACTACAGGACTATACGCGCGAATAACCCTTACCTAAAAAAACAACCTTCGTATAAAGGTGTCTTAAACTAAAAAATGTTATAAATCAGAAGAAAGTGTACTGAATGTTTTTACTCATTTAACTACAATATAACATTTCTCTTTTAAAACCACAAAATCTATTGCATTTATACAAAGAAAAATAGCTATCCTACTACAAAACCATCTTTCAGAAGAAAACCTTAATAATTACTCTTAGCATCAAAATACAGTTCATGTCATAAGAAATAATAAAAATTTAGGAGTCTGATGAGTGCTGCTGCAAATTTATTAAAGGCCAAAACAAATAGTCAACACCAATTACTATTGTTTTGAATGTTCATAGATAATAGGTAAAATGAGCAAATGTACAGTATGAACTATTATCTAAAAGGATTTTTTTTTAATTCTTTCTCTCTATTCATTTAATCAATTTTAAATTCTTTGTGACCCCATGAACTAAAGAACGCCAATTTCTTCTGCCCTGAAAAATTTTCAAACTGGAATACTGCTGTGATGCCATCTATCCATCTACTCCTATGTCACCATCTTTGTTCTTATGCCTTTGGTCTTTGCCTAGCCTTAATGTTTCCTTTCTTGTCTTTTTTTCTTCCTCTAGTGAATAGCATTTTTTGGCAAAGTGAACAAAGTATAGCAGTTTTTGTTTCAGTATCAGACCTTTCAAGTTACAATGTGATTTTAGTTATATAATCAGTGTTCTATTTCTGAAGCAAAATGTTTGGGAATACTCTTACATTACCACTATATTGCTTATTTATTTACCTATAACACTACACTGAAATTAAATTATCTCAATTTATCTAACAATGGAAAGTCCAGGTTGGAATTCAATGGTATAATAGGATAGTTTACAGAATGTCTGGCTAAATCATGTCTGCACCATATCCTTTCCTCCAGGAGTGCTAGTCCTGTAAGGTTTGCAGGAGAACTTCTGTGAAGTCTGAAAAGTAAGAGGTGTCGTACTGGCAGAAGTACAGTTGTGAGGACAGACCGTGAAGTGCGTCAGGATACTTCAGATGGTAGAACACTTGCCTGCATAAGGCAGGTTTGAATCCAGGTTGTGGCACACAATTTTAATCTGCCAGGAAGTTTCGGGATAGTTTACAACTCACCATAAAGACATACATTGAGCAGTGAAAGGCACTTAAAAAAGATATTCATACACACTTAATTTTTGCATTCAATCTTTTTTAAAGAAGGCTAATGGCTGAAAGTTAGAATTTAATGTGTATGATTGTGTTTTTTATGTGCCTGTCACAGCTCAATGTACCTGTTTGTTGAGTTAGATGTTTGCTTTTCATAAACCAAATATGTAAATGACACAAATTCAGTAGTTCATCATAGCAAAGATGTTGCATTATTATGGGCATATGTACAGGAAGGCCATTAAGATTTTTTAAACACCCCTATGATTTTAACAAAAAAGTGGAAGGTGATAAACTTGATTAGATATGGATGTCAACGTTGCAGCAACAGCACGACAATCAATTAATTTCAACCAAGAAGGTTGGCAATAGCAGAGACCATAGCACAGCTGACATCATGTGATAGACAGCAGCGCCCTCTGTTTGCCTTATATATATATACGGCGCTCACTTGCGCTCTCATTGCAGTATGCCGCTTTACCTCAGAGGATGCCTTCTTCAGACAAAGGCGAAACGTCAGGGGAAAGTTTTATGTATGGAACACGGCATCTCAGCCTGGAAATTTTAAATAATAAAGGCATGATCATTTCACAATTTTGAACTACTGAATTTGTGTCATTGACTTGTTAACACATACACTTTCTGTTACGTCTGCATACCACAAGCCCCTGCAAGGCAGACTTCACTCATCACATCCGTGTGCGCCGTATTACATATTCAAAACACTCGCAGGCGCAGGTTTGTAAATAACACCTCACCAAAACAAACAGAACCTACTAGATGCTAAAATGAACCTTTTCCTCCGGAGGTCACGCCGCCGATATGAGGATGAATACATCGCATCACTGGCCTCCGCCGGCTTTATAAGCCATCCGCGGCCGAGGTCTCACGAGTTCTCCGCTGAGCGAAGGACCAGCTCAACCCGATTTCGACATTGACTACCAGCAGAAGCCAACAAGCAAGAATACCATCAAGAAGCCACGATTCCAAGACCAGCAACTCTTTGATGGGTTTTCTCCAACTCCACATAGCCTTGTACATAACTGATTGTTTATCGAGTAGAAATAGTTTGTGTAAGAAACTTTCCTAAGCGAAATCCACTGAGTATACTTCACTTTCATTCACCGTATTTTCACATGTGGACTCAGTGTTTCCTGATGATGTCTGCACCACCATCACACATATCCATCTATTAGTTGTGGCAGAACATTCTAGCCTCAACCTTGCCATAGCCTTTCCCCTGTCCTCTCCGCTCTCCTCACTCACTGTGAGGATCCCAGTTGGGCCACAGTGGTCACAGATGGCAGGCATGTGCATGAGTTATGCCCGAGTGATTTCTGTATTCTCTCTCTGTTGAAAGAAGTGGCCAAAAATTCAACAATGTGATAATCTTTTTTACATGGCTGTCTGCGGTCAAGCAATCATATTTATGGTGATTTGCTCCTATCCTCATATTATTAACTTAATAAAAAACAGAAAGTAGACTCACTTTCTGCCAGCATTTCAGTTGTTGAGAGAGGCTATCTGTTGCTTAGAAATTTTGGTCTGGCAAGGTCACTAAATGAGGCATGGAAAGATACATTCACTACTGCCAGGTCCTGTAGCAAAACACCTGTGGAAGATATAAGGATCCCAAAGACTGCCACACTCTCACTAGTTGCAATCAGCTGATGTTTCCAGCATGTTTACTGGCGTACTTATTGATGATGTCTCTTTACTATGTGGCTTTATTCTGGAATTTTTTGTTGCCTACCATCAATGTTTGAGTAGTGTATGGTTTTGCCTGTCTGTCTCATGCAAAGCTATCCTCACTTCAGTTGACATATTTGTTCACTGTGAACAAACTGATGGCCTACAGGTGCACCAACAATGTAGTCCATTCAAACCTATAAATATTGCTCACCTGCACTGATGAGTTATTCAACAATCAATCAGAAGGCAGTATCGGCCAACAAGTGTACAGATCCAGAAATAGTTTATTTGTATATTTGCAGAAGAGTCCCAAACTATTACATCTGTGATTTATTTGCGAGTAATTTGAGCTGAATGAAGTAGCAGGCTTACAGCTGAACAATGATAAAAAAACTTCATACATACCTTACAACTGTTAAATTCATCTGGGATGGCCATTTGTGGGTAGAAACCACTGCACAATATAATTTTGAGCATGGTGAGGTCCTTGTAACTACATGCTGTTGCACCAGATAGGAGTTCCTGTTGGGGAAAAAATAAGAGAACTGTTTAAATTTATGATATATATTTCTTTGCACAAATATGAACTGAGCAGTGTAAACAAACGAATGAGTTTAAACAATGAAAAGTCCAGGTTGACTTATCAACAATCTTTCAAAAAGTACAGATACTCACCATACAGAAGACAGACGAATCAAAAGGCTTGTATGACAAAGAGACTGTTCACTAAGGTTTCAGACAAACCCTACAGAAAATGAGGGAAAACACACATTCATGCAATCAGACATACACAACCGCTGCACCCATGGTCATTGTCTACAACTGCTGTAGACAGAATTCTTCTACACAATACCTCTTATGCCCATACTTCCAGTAGGTACACAAATAATAATGATAGCTAAGCCAAGGGGTATGCAAAACAGTTGACCCTTTATCTCTGTCAATAGATCCCTAGACATGACCCGGTGATAAATCACATTGTTGTGTATGGCTTTTTATAACATTTTGGTACTGAAAAACACTTTGTGCTATTTTGTCAGACCATGCCTTTATATTTTTAAATGTTTGTACAATTAAATCATAAAAAGGAAAAATGTGTTTGTATAGTTGGTCAATTTTTGAAATCAAATAAATCAATAAATATTTTAATCAATAAAATTCAACATGATGTACACCAAGTTCTTTATTTTTCTTTGAACTCGGTTGCACAGTGTTAGAGCGCCAGACTACAAATCCAAAGGTCGCGGGTTCGATCCCCGCCAGGTCCTAGGATTTTTATCTGTCACTTTCCACTTCTTTCACCTCTGGCAGTATTGCTCATGTGAAAAATAATGAGTAGCACCGTGTTTCGGAACCCACATTAAACTGTAGGTCCCCCTATAACTGGCTGGGTAAGTCAGTTCGAAGGTCGGAGGAAGGCAACGGCATACCACCTCCAAACAGGACCATGCCTAGTAAAGCACTGTGGTGCTCAAACCAATCTTCGGATTGTGGACTGCTTTACCTTTTTTTTTTTTTTTTTTTTTTTTTTTTTTTTTTTTTTTTTTTTTTAAAGCAGCTACACGACTCATTTTTATTAAAGGTTGCTATCATTCATCCTAGGCTCTGAGTGCCCTCCCTTTCCTTCTTAACCTTCCCCAACCTATCCCTCTCTTCTCCCTGAAGAATTTTAGTCCCAAATACTCTCCTTTTAACCTTCCACGACCATCCCTCTCTTCTCCCTGAAGGCCAAACTAACTGTTTCAATTGCTAGGATAGAAAAGAAAGAAGGAAAAAAAAGTAGATTGAAAAGGAAAAGATAAAAAAAGGCATTGTCAGTACAACTAAGGGAATGAAGGTGATAAATACCTAAACAGATAGGACAGAAAGGGCGATATTGAGATGAAGAGTCAAAGATGATGCACCTTGAGGAAACAAAATTGAGCAACAGAAGTTTGTGATGAGAAGTCCGTTTTCAATTTTGAGATCCATTTGCTCAAAAAGGAAACATTGCAAATGACTTGGCTACCACTCTTAGTAATTAGATCACTGATGTTACGTTCCAGAAAGATGTGCGTAAAAGATTGTAGCACAAGTATTAACCTGTGACTGCTTTTTGTTACTGAGAGTTTGTGTAGTTACATTATGAGTGCAAATTGTGCATGAATTTACATTTACCTCCTGGACTTCACAGATAAATCCAAACTGTCTTTGTAAATCGGAGGAATGACGGTATTGGGTGGGGGAAAGGAGGAAATGGGGAATATAATGAGGGAATGCAAAGAATTAAAATGTAACAATTAGTTACCTGTAGTCTTGAACTGTCATTGCTCAGCCGAAAATCAATATCTCGTATATCAACATCATCTTCCTTCACATCTTCTTCATTCCCCAGCCTCCATACATCAAGTTTTAATTTACGGGGCTTGTGAATGCTTTTCTCTTTATAATTACGTTGCATCTCTTTCAGCAAGCGACGCTCTCCATGATGTAAACTGCGTTCTGCACTGCTCAGTGATGGCATGTCAACTTCTTGAAGAAGGCCACATTCCTATGTACATAATCAACCACACATAAAACTATTCTTCTAGTATGAATTAAAAGTCTACAAATAGTTAGTTACGCAAAAGAGCAAATTTTACTTTTTAATAATTTTTTAAACAAAAGTTTGTGATTAAGAAAGCACTGCTAGTCAGACAATTAAGGAACATACAGAAAGTTTTGTTGACGAAATGTAGCCGCTTCTCATTTATTTACATACTTTTCCTGTCTGTCTCTCTTTATTTTGCATTTCTGATCCTGTTTTTTCCCTCAGTTCCTGATTATAACTATTTATTTCCATTTGACCTAGCCTTATCTTTGACATGCAGACAAATTTTTCGGGTACTTCGAACTTCTCTTTTACACTATGTTGCTAGCATTGTACTGCAAGCAGAACAGTACCTTTTAATGACTTTTAAGGTCAAATGGCAAAACCACAGCTATATGCAATGAGTATTCCCTCATACTTCGGAAACAGGCTTTGAATTTTGGAAACCATATATGAATCATGTCTCCAAATAAAAGAATGAAAGTTACTGAATGAAGAGAACTCAGAAATTATTTAAGCTGGTTAGTATTTATTAAAAAATGTTGACAGTCAAGTCATGGACAGTCAAGTAAAAAAATACATTGATTCACAACTTAGCTTGTAGCCACAGCCTTCATCAGTTCAGATCACTGGTTTGCAGCAGGAGTTTAGAACAAATACTATCTCAAAAAGTATGATCTATTGACCCATAGACAACGTGGTTTCAGAAAGTATCATTCTTGTGAAACACAGCTCTTCACTCGCATGAAGTGATGTGCTATTGATAAGGGATCTCAAATCAATTCCATATTTCTGTATTTCCGAAAGGCTTTTAACACTGTACCACACAAGTGTCTTCTAATCGAATTGCATGCTTATGGAATATTGCGACAGTTGTGCAATTGGATTCATGATTTACTGTTAGAAAGGGTGCAATACATTCAGTTGATGGAAATTCATTACATAAAACAGAAGTAATATCTGGTGTTCCCCAGGGAAGTGTTATAGGGCCCTTACTGTTCCTTATCTTTATAAATGATTTAGAATGCAACAAGACCAGTTTTCTCAGACTGTTTGCAGATGATACTGTCATTTATAAATTAATAAAGTCACCCGAAGATCAAAAGCAACCGCAAAATGATTTAGATATCTGCATGGTGCAAAAACTGACAACTGATCCTGAATAATGAAAAATGTTAAGTCATCCATATGAACACTAAAAGAAATACACTAAACTTCTTTTACACCATAAATCAGTCAAAGCTACAGCCCGTAAATTCAACTAAGTACCTAGAAATAACAATAACTAACAAACTAAATTGGAAAGAAGACACAGAAAATATTGTAGGAAAGGCGAACCAAAGGCTACATTTCATTGGCAGGACACTTAGAAGATGTAACAGTTCTAGTAAAGAAACACTTGGGGGTTCAATTTTGGAATATTGCTGCCCACGAAGTGAGGCTGATGGAAGATTTAGAGAAAGTTCAAAGAAGGGCAGCTCATTTTGTATTATTGTGATATAGGGGTGAGAGTGTCATGGAAATGATGCACAAGCTGGGATGGAGATCATTAAAAGTAAAGCATTATTCATTGCAGTGAGATTTATTTGAGAAATTTCTTTCACCAACTCTCTTTTCAGAATGCAAATATATTTTGTTGGCACCCACCTACATAGGGAGACATGATCATTGCAGTAAAATAAGAGAAATCAGATTGAAAACAGAAATATTTAGATGTTCCTTTTTCCTGAGGGATATTAGAGAATGGAACAGTAGAGAAATATCATAAAAGCGGTTTGATGATCCATCTGCCATGTACTTCAATGTGAATTGCAGTGTATTTATGTAGATGTAGATGAACACACATTTTCATTCATACAATCACACACGCCCAACCCACAAATTGACAACCGACATCTGTGGCTGTTGTATTCTGAGTCAAACATGACACACATAGATGAAATGAAACTCAACAGAAGGAGTTTCTCGTGCATACAGGAAACATTGTGAATGACTTATGTAAAGAATTTAGTAAAATTCAAGAAATTTAATAGATTCATTACAAAAAATTAATGATTTTATTTCATTTGTTGAATTTTATAAACCCGCATGATTGTGCAACATTGAACATAATTTTTGCCCCAGTCTCAGTCTTCTTTCAAGCAACTTGCAATAATTGTGCAAGCAAAAAGAGGAGGCTCCAGAATTGCTGCATGTCAGTTGAAAGCATATAAAAAGTCTGAGGTTGAAACAAAAAACTAAATTCCGAATACATATGATTGTGTGGATGTGGAAAGGGTTAAAATCTTTAAGGATACTACTTTTTTCATGAATGTTGCTTTAAATGGCAATATATATACAAGTCTAATTTCTTAATGGAAAAAACTGGTCCTGATTGATTAAAACAATGAGGTTCCAATGATGACAATGGATGGTCCAATAAGGAATATTAATAATGGTATGTAGATAGGGAACAATTCACCGTAAAGACAAACGTTGAGCCACCGACAGACACAAATAAAAAACACACAAATCTAAATTTTCAGCTGTGGCCTTCCTGAGAAAGAGAACATCCATCCACACAATCACTCAGGCACACTCATCCACACACATCAGCCATGTCAAGGCCAGGACACCCTATCCTCATTCCCCAACAACCTCAACTCTTTCTCACCAATCTGTTTCACTTGGTCTTTCTCAACCTGACATGTCACCTTCCTGGATGTTAATCTGCATCTCTCTGATGGCTCCATCCACAACTTTGTCCACATCAAACCCACCAAATCTCAACAGTACCTTCTCTGTGACAGCTGCCATCTTTTCCACATCAAAAAATCCCTCCCCTATAGCCTTGCCACCCCGTGGAAGGAGTATCTGCAGTGATGAGAACTCCCTTAACCAGTATGCCGAAAGCCTCACAAAGACCTTCACAGACAGAAATTACCCACCAGACCTAGTCCATAAACAGATTTCCCATGCCATATTTTCACACACCAACAAACCTCCCTCCAACCCTATTAACCAGCCACAAAGGAGTGGTCCCCCCCCCCCTTGTCACTCATTACCCCATCCTGGACTGGAACAACTGAACCATATCTACATCTACATACATACATCGCAATTCACCGTAAGGTGCGTGGCGGAGGGTACACTGTACCACTACTAGGCATTTCCTTTCCTATTCCGCTCCCAAATTGAACGAGGAAAAAAAGAATGCCTATATGTCTCCGTACGAGCCCTAATTTCTCTTATCTTGTCTTTGTGATCTTTACGCGAAATGTAAGTAGGCGGCAGCAAGATCGTACTACACTCAGCTTCAAATTCCGGCCGTCTAAATTTACTTAACAGAAATTCACGAAAAGAACGTCGTCTTTCTTCCAGCGATCCCCAATTGAGTTGCCGGAGCATTTCCGTGACACTCGCGCATTGGTCGAACCTACCGGTAACAAATCTAGCTGCTCGCCTCTGAACCGCCTCTATGTCTTCCTTCAAACCGACCTGCTGCGGGTCCCAAATACTTGAGCAATACTCAAGACGTGGTCGTACAAGCGTTTTATACGCGGTCTCCTTTACAGGTGAAGTACATCTTCCCAAAATTCTCCCAATAAACCAAAGTCTGCTGTCCGCCTTACTCACAACTATCCTTACATGCTCGTTCCATTTCATATCACTCTGCAATGTTACGCCTAGATATTTGAATGACGCGACCGCATCAAGAAGCTCACTACTGATGCTGTATTCGAACATTATAGGATTGTTTTTTCTACTCATGCGCATCACCTTACATTTTTCTACATTGAGAGCTAGCTGCCATTCTTCGCACCAACTAGAAATTTTGTCTAAGTCAACCTGTATGCTATTACAGTCAGTTACAGACGACACCCTCCCATACACCACAGCATCATCAGCAAACAGCCGCAAATTACAACTTACTCTGTCCATCAGATCATTTATATAGATAGAAAATAATAGCGGTCCTATCACACTCCCCTGGGGCACGCCTCACATGTTCCAGCATTTCTCCAAAATCCAAATTATCTCCCCCAAGGTCAGATTCTACCAATTTTGTTCCCCATTCATTTGTAAGTAATTTGTGTTGCAGCCATGAGATATTAAACTGATAGTTCTTTAATTTTCACACTTGTCTTCACTTGCTTCCTTTGGAATTGGTATTGTATTCTTCTTGAAGTCTGAAGATATTTCTCCTGTCTCATACATCTTGTTCAGAAGGTGGAACAGTTTCTTTGTGATTGACTCTCCCAGTGATGTCAGCAATTCAGCGGAAATATCATCTACTCCAGGGGCCTTGTCTCTATTCAGATCTTTCAGTGCCTTGTCAAATTCTTCTTGCAGTATCGTATCTTCCATTCCCACAATTTTGCCTTCAAGTTCCTTTCCTTTGCATGGGCCTTCAGCACATTCCTTCCGCCTTTCAACTTTCCTTTCCTTGCTCCCTCTGAAACTCTCAAGATCCTCAGTTTAAAACCTGGTTTCGAAATCTATGTCTTATCATTATGAAAAATTAAATATAAAAAATAGACAAAGATTGCTCACCAGACGAAGGAGCACAGGTGTGACAGCATCACAAATAAATAAATGAATACACACACACACACACACACACACACACACACACACACACAAACGCAAGCTTTCGCAACCCAGTTGCTTCTTCAGGCAGAAGGGAAGGAGAGGGAAAAGGAAATGATGAGGGTTTTAAGGAAGGGGGTAAGGAGCCATTCCAATCCCGGGAGAGGAAAGACTTACCTTGGGGGGAAAAAGTGGAGGGTAAACAAATGCGCACACACCCACACATTCACACAGACACAAGTACACCTAGGCAGACATGACACAGTATATCTGCCTAGGTGTACTTGTGTCTGTGTGAATGTGTGGGTGTGTGTGCATTTGTTTACCCTCCATTTTTCCCCCAAGGTAAGTCTTTCCTCTCCTGGGATTGGAATGGCTCCTTACCCCCTTCCTTAAAACCCTCATCATTTCCTGTTCCCTCTCCTTCCCTTCTGCCTGAAGAAGCAACTGGGTTGCGAAAGCTTGCGATTGTGTGTGTGTGTGTATTCATTTATTTATTTGTGATGTTGTCACACCTGTGCTCCTTCGCCTGGTGAGTAATTTTCGTCTATTTTTTATATTTAATTTTATCTGCTAGGAATTTTTCGTCTTAATATTCTTATCATTATGAAATCAGTTCGATACCTTCCAGTATTTCCTGTTCTCTTCTACATATACAACCTTCTTTCATGATGCTTAAACCAAATGTTTGTGATGATTAAATAGTGTTCTATGCAAGATATTGCTAGGCGAACTACTCTTTCATTCCTTGCCTCTGGTCCATATTCACCTACTAAGTTTTGTTCCCTTCCTTTTTCTATTACCTAGATTCAGTTCCCCATCACAATCAAGTTTTCCTTGCCCTTAACTGTATGCATAACTTCTTTTATCTCGTCATTTTTTTTCTTTTGTTCAGTCTTCTCATCATCGACAGAGCTAGTTGGCACATAAACTTGTACTTCTGTGGTGTTGGCTTCATGTCTATCTTTGCGACAAAAATGTTTTCACTATGCTGTTCATTGTAACTTACCCGCGTTCCCATTTTCTTATTCATTATTAGACCTATTTTTCCGTTCCCCCCAACTGATTTTTCCTGACCAGAAATCCTATTCATCCTGTCACCAAACTTCACTAATCTCCACCATATGTAACTTCAACCTGCCCATTTCTCTTTTCAAATTTTCTAACTTACCTACGTAATTAAAGGAGACAACATTCCACACTCCAATCCGTAGAATGCCTGTTTTGTTTTCCTTGATGACAACATCCTCCTGTGTAGTCCCAACGCAGAGATCCGAATGGGGAATTATTTTACCCAAGAAGACTCCATCATTATATTGCTGTGAGACCCCAAGTTAACAAACTACCGGCGTGGCGCAATGGATAGCATCACCAATTGCAGGCTGAAGGTCGTCGGTTCAATCCCGTCCACTGGCAAAAATTTATTTCTTTGTAATTATCATTTCCAGAATGTTCTACATGTTTCTTATGTTCACTTGTAATTTCTACATGTTTCTTAAGTTACGAATATTATAGAGGGAAACTTTCCTGGTAGGGGGAAAAAAAAAAAAAAAAACACAGATTCAAGCTTTCACAACCATTGGCGACTTCATCAGGAAAAGAAGAAGGAAGGGGGGGGGGAGGGAAGGATGTGGGTTTTAAAGGAATGGATGACGAGTCATTCCAATCGTGGGAGTGGAAGGACTTACCTTATGGGAAAAAAGAAAGATAAACAAGTACACAGACACACCCACACATGCAAACACACCAAGGCAGACATTTGTAGAAAGCAAAGAAGTTGGACAGAGATACAAGTTAAGACTTAAACAAGTACACAGACACACCCACACATGCAAACACACCAAGGCAGACATTTGTAGAAAGCAAAGAAGTTGGACAGAGATACAAGTTGAGACAGAGGATCTGTTCAGAGAACAGAGGCAAAGATGTTATAGAATGGTGAGTAGGAATTTGAATTTAGTGGAGGTTGAGAACAGATGGGCAATGGGAAGAGAGATTATGTTGAAGGCCAAGTTACCATCTCTGGAGTTTTGAAAGATTGGTGTCAGTGGGAAGTATCCAAATAATCCAGACAGTGTAACACTGTGCCAAGATGTGCTCGCCGTGCACCAAGGTATGTTTAGCCACAGGGTGATCCTCATTACCAGCAAACACTGTTTTCCTGTGACCGTTCATGCAAATGGACAGTTTGTTGCTGGTCATTCCCACATAGAATGCTTCACAGTGAAGGCATGTCAGTTAGTAAATCACGTGGATGCTATCGCAAGTGGCTCTGCCCTTGATCGTGTACACTTTCTGGGTTACAGGACTGGAGTAAGTGGTGGTGGAAGAGTGCATATGGCAGGTTTTACAACGGGGGCAGTTACATGGGTAGGAGCCGGAGGGTAGCGAAGGTGGTTTGGGGATTTCATAGGGATGCACTAGGAGGTTACGGAGGTTAGGTGGGCAGCATAAAGACACTCTTGGTGGAGTGGGAAGGATGTCATGAAGGATGGATCTCATTTCAGGGCAGGATTTAAGAAAGTCCTATCCTTGCTGGAGAGCCACATTCAGAGTCCAATGCAGTTCCAGAAAATAATTGGTGACAAGAGGGGCACTTTTGGGGATCTTCTGTGAAAGGTTCCTGGGTTTGGGGGGATGAGGAAGTAGCCCTGGCACTTTGCTTCTGTAACAGATCAGGAGGATAGCTGTGGGATGTGAAAGCTGTTATTAGGTTATTGGTGTACTTGTTCAGGGATTCGGGACTGGAGCAGACTCGTTTCCCATGAAGACCTAAGGAATCCTCAGAACCTTAGGCCCTCTACAAAACCTTTCACCAGAGTCCATCAACCTCATGACCCCACTGACAACCCGCACTCCTACCTTCTACCTACTTCCTAAGATTTCCAAACCTAATCATCCAGGCCGGCCCATTGTGGCTGGTTACTAAGCCCCACAGAATGAAGCTCTGCCTACATAGACCAACACCTTCAACCTATTATGTGCAGTCTCCCATCCTTCATCAAAGACACTAACCACTTTCTCGACCGCCTGAAATCCTTACCCAACCTGTTACCCCCAGAACCCGTCCTTGTCACCATTGATGTTGCTTCCTTATACACAAACATCCCGCATGCCCAGGGCCTGGCTGCGATGGAGTATTTCTTTTCGCGCCAACCACCTACAACCCTACCTAAAACCTCTTTCCTTAATACCCTAGCCAGCTTCATCCTAACCCACAACTTCTTCACCATTGAGGGCCAGACATACCAACAACTAAAGGGAACAGCCATGGGAACCAGAATGGCCCCCTCATACGCAAACGTATTTATGGGATGCTTAGAGGAAGCCTTCTTGGATACCCAAACCTGTCAATCCAAAATTTGCTATAGATTCATCGATGACCTCTTCATGATCTGGACTCACAGTGAAGAAGAACTCCAGAATTTCCTATCCAACCTCAACTCCTTTGGTCCCATCAAATTCACCTGGTCCTATTCCAAATCCCATGCCACTTTCCTGGATGTCGACCTCCATCTACCCAACGGCCAACTTCACACATCCGTCCACATAAAACCCACCAATAAACAATAGTACTCTATTATGACAGCTGCCATCCATTCCACATTCGTGGTCTCGGAAAAATCTTTTGGTCAGACAGGTTTGGCTGTGGTAATTATTGTATGCTTCGCTCATCGATTTTTTTTATAGATGCACAAATGTCTATTAACTTTTGCTTTCTAACATTATTATTATACCACGGTGGATCTTTCCATCCTTAATCGTCTTTTCTGGCACATATTTCTCTAATTTACAATGGACTTAAATTTAATCCACGATTCCTCTACATCCATAGTCCCAGAATTAAATGATGCCCATTCATTTTCTAAGTGCAATGCTAGCATTTGCTTATTGGCTCTTCCCAACAAAAACACACTCCTAGCCTGCTTGATGGGTTTATGAACTTTGGTCGCCATCGACGCTATGATGATATCATGATCACTAATTCCTGTCTCTACACAGACATTGTTAATAAGGTCAGGCCTGTTCGTGGCTATAAGGTCTACAATATTTCCATTGTGTGTGGGTTGCCAGTTTAACTGCTGAAGACAGTTTTCGGAGAACGTGTCCAAAAGTAGCTTGCAAGACTGCTTGTCTGTACCGCCTGAAATGTAACTAGCGAGGTCCCAATCTATACTCTTAAGGTTGAAGTCACCTCCGACTAATATTACATGGCCCGGATACCTATGCACTACCTGGTGTAGACTTTCCTTGAATGATTCTAAAACTGCTACAGCAGCACTGGGAGGGCCGGTAAAAACACCCAACTATTAACTTTACTTCTTTTAGACCTGTTATACGTGCCCAGATAACATCACAGTTACTTTCAACCTCGATCTCAGTAGAAACAATATCTTTGTCCACAGCGATCAACACTCCTCCTCCAGTTGTATCAGATCTATCTTTCCGATATACATTCCACGCTTCACTAAATATTTCTGAACTTGCCACATCATCATTTAGCCAGCTTTCGGTGCCTAAAACTATCTGAGCGCAATAACTTCCATGCAGCGCTGCAAATTCGGGAACTTTGTTTCTAATACTCTGTAAGTTCACGGCTAATATTTTGATATTCGAATTTTTGAGCTGAACGTGGCCTGAATTTGCTGTTTGAATGTTGACAGGCGAGTGCTCATCAGAGTTAGCGCCTAGCCTAAAAAAAACCCATGTGCACTCCACAAGTACCTGCTACCCGAGTAGCCGCTTCGTTAGTGTAGTGTACCCCTGATCTATCTAGGCACACCCTACAATTCCCCACCCGATAACGCATATCCAGAAGTCTGCAGCCATGACTGTCACAGAGTTGGCGAAGCCTCTGGTTCAGACCCTCCACTCGGCTCCAAACCAAAGGACCCCGATCAACCCTGGGAACAATGCTACAAATCGACAGCTCTGCTTGCAGCCCGCGTGCGAAGGCAGCAGCCTTCACCAATTCCGTCAGCCGCTCGTAGGACCTGAGGATGTCCTCAGAACCCAAGCGACAAGCGTCATTGGTGCCGACGTGAGCCACGACTTGCAGTCGACTGCACCCCGCACCCTCGATAGCAGCCGGCAAGGCCGCCTCCACATCTCGGATGAGGCCCTCCGGCAGACACACCGAGTGCACGTTGGAATTCCTTCCAGATCTGGACGCTATCTGCCTAAGGGGCTCCATCACGCGCCTAACATTGGAGCTCCCAATAACTAATAATCCCCTCCCCCCGTGCACCTGCTTGGACCCTGCTGAAGGAGTGGCCACACTTTCACTCACAGGACGAACGTGCGCGGACAGACGTCCAGCCTCCACATTGGCCTTCCGCCTCGAGCGACGCGAACGCCGTACAACCCGCCACTCCCCTTGCGGAGAAGGTGGCTCGACGATGTCCGGTACACCTGAAGGTGCCTTGGTAGCAGGGACAGAGAGCTAAGCGTGAGACACCTGAGGTGTCCCACTCGACGCACCAGACTCCCCACCATCGCTGCACCCCGAGACAGCAGCCTGAAGACGGCTGACCGTAGCCAGCAGCACGCTCAGCTGTTCGCGAACTGCGGCCAACTCCTCCTGCATCCGCACACAGCAGGCACACATCCTATCCATCCTATCGATACAATTAACTGCAGAAAGTAGAAAATTAAATAATCAACTTTAAAGAAGCCTAGTAGTCTAATGAAGGTGGCTGGCTGCTGACTAAACTGTGGTCAGTGGTAAATACACTGTCGAATCAACAAAACTGGGTCCGGCAGCTTAGCGCTGTTCACGATGTGGCACTGGTGACAGCTGGCACTGGACTGACTGATAACGAGCTTTAGTAATGGTCTCCAACTTGTTTTGAAATACACCGGTCAAAGACGAAGACTAAACACAACGGTATTTATCAAATACGATAGAATAAACTATTAAAAGAGTAGCACAAACGAAATCTGCAAGTACGCAGGAATAAACCTCTTAAAACAGAGTACTAACGAAAATGAACTAGACTGGCAAATTAAATTTGACACAAATTAAATTCAGATACTTAGTGCTGTTTACGATGTGGCACTGGTGACAGCTGGAACTGGACTGGACAATGTCAGGGCTTTGATTATCTGTCAACAGGTCCTGAAATGAGACACATCTTATCTAAGATCCTCCTCATTTGGCTGAAATTGCTGATTGTGTGGATGAGTGTTCTCTTCTTGAGGAAGGCCATGGCCGAAAATTTAGAATTGTGTGTGTGTTTGTGTGTCTTTTATTTGTGTCTGTCGGCAGCTCAATGTTCATCTTTATGGTGGGATCCAATGATGCAAATATGTCCTCAAAATCTGTAGTTTCAGACAAACAGGAATAGTAAAATAGTGTCCACCATTTCTAATCATGAATTCAGTTTATTTAAATTACCCTTAAAAGAAAAATCACAACAATAATCAAAACATTGCTAATTCTGATATTCATGCTATGTGAAAATCTACATGACTATTAGTAGCAGGTGATGTTTTTAAAAATAGTGTATGTATGTCACCAAAATAGTCTTCATCGTATTGTAAAAGGACTGCACTTTATAGTTTGGAAAATGTGATCACTGCCTCCCCCTCTTCATCATTATGGAGTGAAGAAACTACAACTTTCACCTTATTTTTATTTATAAAAAACAAAAATTAGGACAGGTGAACACTCATGAGTGGTAATTTGATGCATGTCACACAGACAAACATTACAGCAAAGGGAAAAAAGAAAATTATATAGGAAAATAGGCAAGACCCTAAGTCATGAGTCATCACTTCATGGAATTAAATAAGCTTTTTACTCGTTTTGATAGTAAACCTGTCTGTTTTTGCTGTAGCACACATTTAAAAGGCAGTCTTACTACAATCTAAGAGAATTATAATAGCACAATCTCACCTGAAGTAGCTCTTTAAATTGTCTGCGTAGCTTTACCATTTCATAAAAGCGCTGCTCTTCTAATCCTCTTCGGCGGCACCAAGTGCGAGAATTACTGCCTCTCTCTGCTTTCACCTCCAGCCATCCACGTAAGGCATTCAGTAATGTCAGTGGATCTCCATGATCTGATTCTAGTTCTTTTCGTGATGTCTATAAAAGATTTGATATTCATCCAGTGGGATATGTGCATCTCAATTGTTAAAGATGTTATATTAAAAACAGAAAATAAAATTAATCTACAGATACTGCTTATGTTAAATTTTCCACTTTTTGTCGTTCATGTAGGAATTCTCCTGGGCTCTTATCGCCTGGTGGGGCGAAGAAATATGAAGCCACGAACCTGTCCAATGCAACGCCAGGGGAAGATTACATGATATACTTGCACATATGATTTTTGAAAGTCCACATCATTCACTCAACCTCTTCATTAGACTGTGGATGAAAGGGTGGGGCAAGGACATGGTTGATGTCCTGCTGAGAACAAAACTCTTTGAATTTGTGAGAAGTAAATTGTGGTCTGTTGTCTGTAACAATGGTGATGGGAAGCCCTTCCATGGCAAAGATATTAGAGAGTGCCACAATTGTCACAGAGGAAGACATTTGTGTGCAATGTGCAACAACAGGAAACTTGGAGTAAACACCAGCAACAAGAAGCCAGTATGAATTCAAAAAAGGTCCCACACAATCCACAAGTAAACGCTCTAAGGCTGATGCCAGGTGAGGCCGTGGTGTAACAGAAGCATGGGGGACTGCCTGTTGTGTGGCACATGTCTCACACACATTTACTAATTGTGCAATATTGGCATCCATACCAGGCCAGAAAACAAGACGCCGAGCCAATGTTTTAGTATGAACTATGCCCCAGTGGTACGCATGTAAGAGGTGAAGAACCTCATGATGGAGGGCACTAGGAATCACTACTCACAGCAGGGAAATTGCCAGCTGCAGGAAAAGCACCACATTGTGCATGGCAAGCTGATACTGCAAGGAGTAATAGTTGTGGAGAGGGTCCAAAGCATGTCAAGGAGGAGACTCCAGCTAACCATGTTGAATATAATGCACTACTTGATGCTACACCAGATCTGACACTACTGCTATGGCAATGTGGTCAGAGGTAAGGGGGAATCCACTGACTGTCTGCTGTGCCTCATTCTCTATGTGAAAACTTAGAAGTTCATCAAGATCAAAAGCAACATCCGATGCAACTGGCTAATGGGACAATACATCATCATTTGTATGCTGCACTGTAGGGTGGAAGTGAAAATGAGGAAGAAATAATGGTCAACGCTGAAGCCTGTGAGCAGTTTGTCTGGCAGTGGAGCAGAAGTGTTGAAAAGAGACACCAAAGGCTTGTGATCAGTCAACAAATGAAATTTCGTACCGCACAGGAAGATGTAGAATTTCTTAAGAGCATACACAAATGCCAGAGCTTCTTCTTCAATTTGAGAGTAAGAGTTGTTGAGGTAAATGCGATTGGGTGCTCAGATCCATCAGGAAAACGGTGAGAGATGACAGCAACCAGTGCATACTGGGAAGTGTCCATGGCCAAAACCAAGTGTTGACCAGGGTGGAATGTCAAACAAGGAGCAGAAAACAGTTTCATTTTGAGTTGAAAAAAAGCAGCCTCGCATGTGGGGGACCGCTCATATTTGGCACCCTTCCATAACAGGTCATAGAGAGGACATGAGAGGGTGGCGGCCGTGAGATTAAATGTGTGATAATACACAATTTTTCCCAAGAAGGCTTGCAAGTCTTTAACAGACATAGGGTGTGGCAAAGCCATAACAGCATACACGTGATCCTTAATGAGAGAGACACTGTGGCGCGATAACTCAAATAACTCTATAGTCGGCTGAAAAAATTGGAACTTTTGGAGATTGCATTTGAGTAACACAGAAAATAAAGTTTGCATATTGTTCACATGTTCCTCATTTTTTCACCCCGTAACCACAATGGCATCCAAATAGTTTACACATACCGGAACTGGATGTGTAAGTTCCTCTAAAATATTTAGGGTTGAAAACAATCTGTTTTTGTTCAACCAATAAACTTTTAAAGAGAGCTGGTGCACTTGCAACCCCAAAGGAAGATGTAAATATTGAGAGAGTCGAAATGGGGTGTTAACTACCAGTTTGTTTTGAGATTTCGTATCTAACAGCAATTGTAACTAGGCTTCTGCCATGTCCATGTTAGTTATATATTGTGCACCAGACAATTGCAAGAGCATTTCATCCTGTTGAGACAAGGGGTACATGGCTGCAGATGCATTGTTTGCTGGTGGTTTTGATGATGACAATTAACGACATGGCCCATTCACTAGATGCAAATGGATGAATAACGCCTGCATCTCTAAGTCGGCCCAATTAAGCTTTTACCTCCATTTGAAAGACAATGGGTATAGGATGTGCCCGGAAAAAAAGAGGACAGGCTGTTGGTTTCATGGTAATGTGAGCTTGGAAAGAAGAAACACAGCCCAGTCCTGGTGAGAAAAGAGGAGCATATTCAGAATAAAGAGAATCTAAGGACGGAATTGGCACTTGGGCTGATACTAAGTGAACTTCATTGGAGACAGAGAACCTGAAGACCCTAATAGCAGCCATACCAAACAGGTTGGATGTTGAGGCTTGATCTACAACTAAAAATGTGTCCATATGAACCACTGAGCTATAGGTCACTGGGGATGTGAATTGACCTATCACAGGAATCGATTTCTGATTTAACTCAAATGCTTCTGCAAAGCCGGTTGCAAGGGGGTGACCCAAGGGATACATATGCTTGAGAGTTAAGTAAGGTGGCTGCCACCCCAGTGTTTACCTGCATCTGCACTGCACGGTTCAATTACAACAATGTCGACTTGTGGCCCAACGGCGCAGATAATCGATAAGTTTATGACTGGAAAAACATTCACGGCAAGATGGGAATGGAGCCTCCATATGACTTTAGGAAGAGGGCCGTCAACCGGTGCATTGAGCTGGGCTGTTCTGTCAATGAGCCTGCGACTGGTATGAATGAGCCAACATAACCGCCGCCACCGCCCCACCGAATCATCAGATGGGTGCCTGGGAGAATGGGGTGGAAACATCGCCCCATGCATCAATCTCAAAAGCCTGAGCAATTTTCAAAACATTGCCAAGATCGGGTCGTTCACTGGAGGGCACGGTCACGAATTTTCTTGTAAGAAGCCAAGCATAGGATAAATGTCCCGAACAATGCAATCTGCATAGGTTTCCTTGTGGACGTTGGAAATGGAGTTAAAACAGCAACTAAGCCAGAGCAGTTCAGCTGCTCAAGCTGGGTACATCTTATTGGGTTGTTTATGACATTGGTAGAATTCCATACTAGAGATCATGGTATTCATTCGCTGGTAGTAAAACCCAGAAAGCAAAGAACACATCTCGTCAAAAGAAAGAATGGATGGATCTTGCAATGGTGTCAGTTTGCACAAAACACAATACAGTTGAGGAGAACACCATGAAAGAAACAAGATGCAACATAATGTAGGGTTCTCGACACCAAAAGCCTTAAAGCGCCGGTGTGAACAAAGCTTGTATGTGTCCCACTCTTCTGCTGCCTCATCATATGAAAGAAAGGGAGGGGGACCAGGTGACACAGAAACATCCCGCGATACAGTAAACAATTTGGTTAAGAGCTTAATCTGCTGTTGGTGCTGCTCATTCTACTAGTGCAGCAGCTGTTATTGCTGTTGAAACAACTGAATCAACATGGAGTCAGAAGGAGCCATAGAGAGCAAAGAAAACACAAAGACAATACCCCAAAAGAAGAATGAAAAATCAAGCACCAGGCCCATATACAGGGACAAGTTGCCTAACACATGTGAAATACGACTTACTCGGCTGACGGAGTCTTGCTCCGTGTGCGCGCATCTTCTCATATAGGGCGAGCTGTGTGCGGCGCCTGTGGCATGCCAGGCAGCGGCATCTTGCACTAAAGCCAGTGCTGTTTTCAATTACAATCACAGATATATCAAACTTCATTTTCAATATTTGTCTAATTATTAACCAAATTTAAAATGCTGTCATAATCTACTCATTAAGATGTGAACCCTTACATTAATTTTAACATGATAAGACGAGTCCTACAATTAGAAACTGCCGAAGCCAATGCTGTTCAAATATTCCAACTTTATTCACCCATTAACTGAAAACAGTAACACATAATGCACTTGCAACAAACTTCACATACATTGCAAACCTGTGCAAAAACTTTTCTTGCCGACATTTTCACAGTCCAGATGGTCAAGGTTGAGCAACTACCACTGCATTTTTATTTATTTTTTAACTAATAGTTGTACTTGCAACACAATTTTCAGGCAATATTTACACATATCATTGAATGAGCCTGCAAAATTATATCACAAAGCAGGTCATACTTGAAGACATATGATGTGAGATACACTTAAAAGTGTCAAAAATTCCTGCTCACATCGGTGTGCAGTAAAATTTCAACATCATGAGTGAAATTTTAATTTATTACTTCTTCAATACTAATGCTATTACTAACACATCTGCAAGTAGTATATCTCCATTATTAATGAATTCAGCTGCAACATTATATAACTGTACATCAAATAATTCAAGAGATATGACATATTAAATAATGGGATGTGTCAGATATGTGCTTTTGCTTAAAATGGAGCACAAATTACCCATTTTTCATGGCCTTAGTCAAGGCTTGATACTGCAAAGAGTATGTGACGACACTTGGCTGGGATTTGACAATGACTATATAAATAAATAACTAAAATAAATGCAGCTGATTGGAATATTTCAAATATACAGGGTGATGTGGTGATGTGATTCCTCACATACTAGTAATATCACTCACAAAATTTGTTCTGCATATACTTCCAGAAGTAAATTTAATTTAAAGATTGGCTATCTGGTAACACTGTAACTTCAGGCGTGTCGTTGGTGCAGTGGATTGAGTATTTGGTTAGCATCCACGATGTCAAGAAGTTGATTCTCTGTTCAGGATTATTTATTTTTGTTTTCTATATTATCTCACCACCCCCAAGAAGCACAGACATTACCAAGGTGGTGTGGCTTGCATGCTTCAATGATACAGATAGCTGTACAGTGGTGCAAGCACAACGGAGGGGTTTCTGTGGAGAGCCCAGAAAAACGTGGTTCCTGAAGAGGGGCAGCAGCCTTTTCAGTGGTTACAGGGGCAACAGTCTGGATGATTGACTGAGCTGGTCTTGTAACATCAGCTAACATGGTTTTGCCATGCAGTTACGGTGAACGGCTGAAAGCAAGGGGAAAATACAGTCATTACTTTTCCCGAGGACATGCAGCTCTACTGTATGAATATATGATGATGGCGTCTTCTTGGGTAAAATATTCCGGAGGTAAAATAGTCCCCCATTCGGACCTCTGGGCAGGGACTACTCAGGATTATGTCATCATCAAGAAAAATAAAACAGGCATTCTACGGATCGGAGTGTGGAATGTTCTTACCCTTAATTGTGTAGGTAAGTTAGAAAATTTGAAAAGAGAGATGGATAGGTTAAAGTTAGATATGATAGGGATTACTGAAGTTCATTGGCAGGACGAACAGGATTTCTGGTCAGGTTAGTACAGGTTATAAACACGAAATCAGTTGGTGGTAATGCAGGAGTAGGTCTGATAATGAATAAGAAAATAAGAATGACACAAAACGAACATCGACCTACAGTAGTTTATATGCCAACTAGCTCTGCCGATGATGAGGACATTGAAGGAATGTATGAGGAGATAAAAGAAATTATTCAGAAAGTTAAGGGAGACGAAGACTTGATTGTGATGGGGAACTGGAACTTGGTAGTAGGAAAGGGAGGAGAAGGAAATGTAGTAGGTGAATATGGGCTGCGAAAAAGGAATGAAAGAGGAGATCACTTGGTGGAATTTTGCGCAGAGCACAGTTTAATGATCACCAACACTTGGTTCAAACATCATGAAAGAAGGCTGTATACATGGAAGAGACCAGGATACATTGGACGGTACCAGACTGACTTTATAATGGTAAGGAATAGATTTAGGAACCAGGTTTTAAACTGTAAGAGATACCCAGGGGCAGATATAGACTCTGACCATAACTTATTGGTTATGAACTGTAGATTAAAACTTAAGAGACTGCAGAAATGCAGAAAAGTTAGGAGATGGAACCTGGACTCATTGAAGGAACCAGAAGTGGTTAAGGGTTTCAGAGGAAGCTTTAGGCAAGGATTGTCTGAAATGTGGGAAAGTAATACAGTTGAAGAAGAATGGGTAGCTCTGAGAGATAGAGTAGTGGAAGCAGCAGAGGATCATATAGGCAGAAGGACAAGGACTAACAGAAATCCCTGGACAACACAGTATATACTGGACTTAATTGATGAGGAGAAAAAACATACAAATGCATCAAGTGAAGCAGGCAAAAGGGACTACAAACATCTGAAAAATGAGATTGACAGGAAGTGCAGACTGGCTAAGCAGGAGTGGCTAAAGAACAAATGCAGAACCATAGAGGAATGTATAACCAGGGGAAAGATAGATACCACCTACAGGAAAATAAAAGACATATTTGGAGACAAGAAAAGCAGCCGTATGAGTACCAAGAACTCAGATGGAAAACCAGTGCTAAGCAAACAGGGGAAAGCTGAAATGTAGAAGGAATATACAGGGCGAATCTAAATTACCACACTCGGGCTTTGCAGGACGATTCCTCACATGCTAGCAATAAAAAAAGTATCTCACAAAATTTCGTCCTGCGCTTATCTCCAGCAATAAATGCACATCAAAGATTGAGATGGAAGTGTCTCCCATACATCAGTGTGGTTCACCAAAAAACTTCTAGAGGATGTGAGAGTGTCTTGAGGATCAAAGTGAGTATAGAAACCCATGCCCGCAAATGTCATCCAATGACACTACAGAGCATCAAAGTTGCTGGAGGGGATGTCTAGTGGCAGGAGCTGGTGCCTGTAACTTGGACTCTCCATAGTGCCGTTAAATGGTGTTTCTGGGCATGGGTTTTCATGCTCATTTTGTTCCTCAAAATGCCTCCCACATTCCCTAGAAGTTTGTTGGTGTAGTAGTGTATCTCTGAAACACACTGATGTATGGGAGACACACCGATCTCAATCTTCAACGTCCATTTACTGCTGGAAATATGCACAGGACAAAATTTTGCGAGGGACTTTTTTTTATTTCTAGCAAATGAGGAATCGCACTGCGAAGCCTGAGTGTGTGAATTTAGATTAACCCTATATAGAGGGTCTGTAAAAAGGAAATAAACTTCAAAGGTAGTATTCTACAAATGGAAGACAAAGTGGAGGAAGGGGAGGTAGGAGATACAATACTGTGAGAAGAATTTGACAGAGTGCTGAAAGATTTGAGTCGAAACGAGGCCCCTGGAAATAGATGATATTCCGTCTGAACTGCTGATATTGTTAGGAGAGCCAGTCATGAAGAAATTGTTCCACCTGATATGCCAGATGTATCAGACAGGGGAAATACCTTCTGACTTCAAGAAGAATATAGTAATTCCAATTCCAAAGAAAACAAGTGCAGACAATCGTGAAAATTACAGAACTATCAGTTTAATAAGTCATAGTTGCAAAATACTAACATGAATTGCTTACAGACAAATGGAAAAGCTTATGGAATCCAACCTTGGTGAAGATCAGTTTGGATTTAGGAGAAATGTAGGAACATGTGAGGCAATACTCACATTACGACTTATCTTAGAAGATAGGCTAAGGAAAGGAAAACCTACGTTTATAGCATTTGTAGATTTGGAGAAAGCTTTTGACAATGTCGACTGGAATAAACTCTTTCAAATTCTGAAGGTAACGGGTAAAATATATGGAGCGAAGAGTTATATTCAACTTATACAAAAACGAGACTGCGGTTATTAGAGTCGAAGTGCATGAAAAGGGCGCAGATGGTGGGAAGGGAGTAAGGCAGGGTTGTAGCCTTTTCCCAATGTTGTTCAATCTGTACATTGAGCAAGCAGTGAAGGAATGCAAAATTTGGAGACAGAATTAAAGTTCAGGGAGAAGAAATAAAGACTTTGAGGTTTGCTGATGACATAGTAATTCTGTCAGAGACTGCAAAGGATCTGGAAGAGCAATTGAATGGAATGGACAGTGTCTTGAAAGGAAGATATAAGATGAACATTAACAAGAGTAAAATGAGGGTAATGGAATGTAGTGTCCAAAAATCAGGCATGGCTGACAGAATTAGATTAGGTAATGAGACAATAAAAGTAGGAGATGAGTTTTGTTATTTGGTTAGTAAAATAACTTCTGATACCCGAAGTAGAGAAGATATCAAATGCAAAATGGCTATGGGAAGAAAACCATTTTTTAAGAAGCGAAATTTGTTGACATCCAATATTAATGTAAATGTTAGGATGTCCTTTCTGAAAGAATTTGTCTGGAGTGTGGCACTGTATGGGAGTGAAACATGGACGATAAGGAGTTCAGACAAAAAGATGATAGAAGCTTTCGAAATGAGGTGCTACAGATGAATGGTGAAAATTAAATGGGTAGATCACGTAACTAATGTGGAGGTGCTTAACCTAATTGGGAAGAAAAGGATTTTCTGGCATATCCTGACTAAGAGAAGGGATAGATTGGAGGGACACATTCTGAGACATCAAGGAATTGCCAACTTAGCATTAGAGGGAAGTGTGTGGGGTAAAAATTGTAGAGGGAGACCAAGGAACAAAAACAGAAAGCAGATTCTAAAGGGTGTAGGTCGTCGAACTTATTCTCAGATGAAGAGACTTGCACAGGTCAGGGTAGCGTGGGAAGTTGCATCAAACCAGTCTGTGGACTGAAGACCACAACAACAACAACATATTGTCTCAAGCATCATACAGCAATTACAGTGTGTCTTTTTCTTTGCCCTGTAAATTATTGATAAATGAAACAAAAGTACATTGATACAAGATTAGAAGAAGATAAACATTTTAAACGACAAATGTAGAAAATGACAGATAGGAAAACAAAGAAACAGAAAAATAATAGATATGTTCCACCGGTTTGATGCTAACGTTGTCTGATTATGGGTTTGACTTCTTTTAAATTGTTCCATTGATAGAAAGATTGTTAGGTTGTGGAAATAGAGATAATGGTTACCTGAAAGAATGTGACTACTAGGTCGATTCACTCCTGTATAAAGGGAGAGAGGGTGAACCAAATACGAATAATGGACTACTAGCTTAGTTGGGCAAGTATGGTGATTGGATATAATCTGTAGTCTCACCAAGGGAATTATCTCAGCATTTACACATCATCTTCTTACAATGAAAATATCAAAAGAATGTCATGATACAGGATTTTGACCGGAATTATGATATACAGGAAATATTAAACAAATACACATCCATCTGCAATTTGGATCATGACTTGACAGATGAGCCCATTCTGTTTCACCAGAATCAGTATTTGCATTGAACTTGCTTTCACTATTTACGTCAATCCCAGGTTGCAACCATCACAAAAAAACATTTACTTAATATGAAATGAATGTATCTGTAGAAGTACAGAACATTTTCAACTTAGAATCAGATTTGAAAGAGATAGTACATTTCAGTGCAACATAATTTAGCTCTATTCAGTAGCCTGTTTTGCAGTGGTGTACTTGCCTGTGTGCTAATGCCTGTTAGGTTGGGCAGGTATTTGAGGCTGTATGGTGGAGGTGCTAGATAATACAACTAGGTTTTCAAACAGATATAAATAAATGTAAAATTCAACTGCCATGTTCATATAATGGTTCTTCACATAAATTTTTCTACTTGAATACAATATTGAAAAAAAGCATGACCATAATGAAAGTGACTCGAAAATTTTCACAAGAACAATTGTGTGTAGAACTCAAATTCTAGGAGAAATTCAATATTTAATTATGTGAGTCTGAGAACTAAATAACTTGTAGCAACAATTACTGTTCTTTTGTGCCTGGCAGTGTTGTGTGTCAAATCTGTAGTTACACAGTGCAGTGTTTTGGCATGAGTTATTATAATGCTGTCAATTATTTTGCGCACCAGTTGCCGGGGTAGCTGTGTTTTGTATGTTTTATATGTGTTGTTTACTCTATGGATCTGTGCTTTTTGTAGTTTTATATGTTTTTATATTCATAGAAACCTGTAATTAGTTACTTCCTAGACTTGATTTTTGTTAGCATTTCCTTGTAATGGAAGCTTCCTGTAAGGTCGTACTTTTCATTGCACTGTCAAGTTCTCTAATAAAAGCCAGTCAAATATCGACAAACTTAAAATTGATTCCATCAAATATCTACTGTCATAATAAATTAATTGGTTAGCCATTATTCAATGGCTCACCAAAATCCCATTTGTCAAGAAGAGGAGACATCAGATTCAGATTTCTTTTCTTGAGAAGAAAAAAAAAAAAAAAAAAAAAAAAAAAATCTGAATCTGATGTCTCCTCAATAGATATGAGCAATCATCAAAGATCCTGTAACATTGTATGAATAATCTCTGTGCAATCTTTGATAAAATGACTTCAAGGAAACTGAAGACAATGAATCAACATGCTTTTATTATAGTTAAACTACAAGCATAATGGATGGATTAGAGAGGGGGGAAGAAACATTGGTAACTTTTATGTTAAAATCTCATAGTCAAATTTTAACAGCACCTAAGAATATTTTTATCCTTCCTTCTCCTTGAACCATCTGCATGACAGTGTTGCTATGATTCATCAATGGAATCAAACTTTTTAAAAAGAGATAGCTTGACTGGCCAGTACTTACCTTAGTCAACACACACACACACACACACACACACACACACACACACACACACACACAAACACAAACACAAAATCCCCCTCACAAACACACACACAATAAATAAAATAAAATAAAAATGGTGACAAAACAGGACACTAGCTTTTGGGAACTATGTTCCTTCATCAGATAGGAGAGGAGGGAAGAAAAAGGAAGGAGAAGGGGAAAGTTATTCAGGACCAACGTCATGGGGTGATGTGATGCACTGTTATGAGTCATCACATCATGACCTAGTGCTCTTTTTTGACAGTTATAGGAGAGACTTTTGTGTACTGTCCAGGTATGGTGTAAGGGCACCAAATAACAAGCAGCACATACACCATGCTTGGAGGGACACTTAAAGTGGCTAATATGCCTCTGAAAATGTTCAAATGTTTGTAGAACTTATGGGACTTAACTATGGGGTCATCAGTCCCTAAGCTTACAAACTACTTATCAACTAGCTAAGGCTAAGGACGGCACAAATATCCATGCCCGAGGGGGGATTCGAATCCCCGACCGTAGTGGCTGGCAATATGCCTCTGAAGTCGGGTACTAAATGCCCAAACTGGTGAAAGAGTTACATATTTCAATTGAGCAATTAGTTTCTGTATTTTACTTTTTTTTTTAAATCAACAATTAAGACAGTTGCTGAAAGTAGACAAAATACTAAAATTAACACTGTTTTAACATACCTCACAATCTGGATCTCGATAGGCCCTGTTTGTGAATGGACTCTGAACACTAAGTGCTGCAGCAAGGGACAGTACAGGTTCAATTTGGTGGAAGAGTGAACCTGCTACTAACATCTTGCCCAGACTAATGTCAACAGGTAGATTGGAGAGCACACGGCCAATGGTTGTCAGCTTTTCCTTATCATCCATTGCACCCTAGATTGGCAGGGAAAAAACCTCATCATTCTCAAAGAATTTTGAATACAAGCATAAACTATTTAGAAAAAAATGTACCCTGTTAATTAGTAGGTATGTAGCAATGTGAATGTGAATGGCCTAATATGTCATTTATAACTTCTTCTCATACCATTACAATAGTGTGTGGGTCTTAGCTCTTTCCATAAATTTTCTCCGTCCTGCCCTCTCCAGTGTGTCACCATCACCCTTAGATTTTATATTTTTCCATAGAACATCTACATACTGTTTTTGTGTTCATCCTCTCCATCAATTTCTCACTGGCAGCTAACTCATAATCTGAAACTGGGAACTCATAATCTATTTTGTCATTCTTGCAGCGTTCATCCTAAGAACATGTTCAAATTAAGCTATTATCTTACTGTCATAATGTAAGACACAAACAACAGAATGGTATACTGAGAAGATCATTGCAAATATCTGATTCCGGAGGCACCAAGAACACTTAACTCTGTGCAACAGATGTGTTAAAAAACACATTTGCTTTCGTTTTAGAATGTTTCCAAATATGTACATTCATGGGCCCCAGCTGTACATTGATACCGGTGAAAGTCGTTTTCCAATAGCTGTTATTGTTCCAGAGATATTTTGGAGATATATATAAATATAAAAAATAGAAAACTGGTGACTTACTCAAAGGACAGGCTCGTCGACAGACACATATAAAATCACACACAAACACACATACAAGCTTTTGCAACCGTTGGTCGCTTCGTCAGGAAAAGAGGAAGAAAGAAGAGGAGAAAGGGAAGGATATGGGTTTTAAGGAAGTGGAAAAGGAGTCGTTCCAATCCCAGGAGTGGAAGGACTTACCTTAGGGGAAAAAAAGGAAGGTAAACAAATACACACACACTCACACATATCCAAACGCAAACACACCAAGACAGACATTATACATCAGGCAGACAGTGTTTGTTGGTAATGAGCATCACCCTGTGGCTAAACATGCCTTGGTGCATGGCCAGCTCATCTTGGCGCAGTGTTACACCATCCGAGTTATCTGGATACTTCCCACCGACACCAACCTTTCAGAACTCCGGAGATGGGAACTTGCCCTTCAGCTTATTCTCTCCTCCCGTTGCCCACCTGGTCTCAACCTTCGCTACATTCAAATTCCCGCCCACCATCTTTAGCATCTTTGCCTCGGTTCTGTGGACAGAGCCTCTGCCTCAAGTGGTATCTCTGTCTAACTTCTTTGCTTTTTACAAATATCTGTCTAGGTGTGTTTGCATTTGGATATATGTGAGTGCGTGTGTATTTGTTTACCTTCCTTTTCTTCCCCTAAGGTAAGTCCTTCCACTCCTGGGATTGGAATGACTCCTTCCCTTTCTCCTCTTCTTCCTTCCTCTTTTTCCTGAAGAAGCTGCCAGTGGTGGTGAAAGCTTGTATGTGTGTTTGTGTGTGATTTTATTTGTGTCTATCGACTAGCCGGTCCTTTTGGTAAGTCATCCGTTTTTTATATTTGTTTATCCCACCAGGAAAATAAAGATTTTTGACTTACCTAAAGTACAGGCTCGTCGACAGAAACATAAAACACACACAAAAACACACAAACATTCAAGCTTTCGCCACCACTGGCAGCTTCTTCGGGAAAAAGAGGAAGGAAGGAGAGGAGAAAGGGAAGGATACGGGTTTTAAGGAAGTGGAAAAGGAGCCATTCCAATCCTAGGAGTGGAAGGACATACCTTAGGGGCCCAAAAGGAAGGTAAACAAATACACACACACTCACACATATCCACATGCAAACACACCTAGGCAGACATTTGTAGAAAACCCTATAAGTGACTAAGCAACTGAGCACAGAACTGATAGCTGGTGCAGACTGCGCCACATGTATTACAGGAAAACCTCCAATAGATAGCACAGCAGGTGCCATGCCGTGTGCACAATTCCATAGATGGCCTCTACTGTATAGCTTGCACTGGTCCTGTTTGGTGAACTCTTCAAAAGTGTAGCCCCCTGATGGCTACTATTGCGGCATTTGACTGGTCTTACATACAAGATTATAGCAAGTGTTCCCCCTTGGTGAAGAGCACTCTACTGATGCGAGTGTCGGAGTGACAATTGAAACTTGAATGGGCCATGTAGATGTTCTATGGAAAAATATAAAATCTACATTCTGTTTTTGTGTTCATCCTCTCCATCAATTTCTCACTGGCAGCTAACTCATAATCTGAAACTGGGAACTCACAATCTATTTTGTCATTCTTGCAGCGTTCATCCTAAGAACATGTCCAAATTAGGCTATTATCTTACTGTCATAATGTAAGACACAAACAACAGAATGGTATCATTCTCCAACAAAGGAATTGTCGATATGAGGAATATGCATTATTGGTCCGCAGACAATCCAAAATGGCTCTGTCAGGTAGAGCATCAACGTCCGTGGAAAGTGAATGTTTGGTGTGGGATTATTGGAGATACCATTATCGAACCTTTCTTTGTAAATGGTGTCCAAAATGGCAGACAGTACTCCAGATTTATACGACACAATCTTCCTGTTCTCTTGGACACCGTACCTCTGAACAGGAGAATGGTCATGTGGTATCAGCATGATGGATGCCTTGCACATAACGACTTAAGAGCACGATGAGTTCTGAACCATAAGTTCCCTGGTAGGTGGATTGGACGTGGTGGCCCAGTTAGGTGGCCTGCTCGATCTCTGGACCTTACACTGCTGGATTTTTTTCTTTGGGGAGCAGTGAAGGATGCTGTTTACCAACATGAACCAACAACACCAGAGGACATGAAGCAATGCATTATTGATGCTTGTACAGCCATCAAAGAGGAAACAGTAGCACGAAGTAGGGCATCCTTCATCCGCAGAGTGACCCTATGTATGCAAGCCAATGGTTATCACTTTGAGCATGATATGTGAACGCTATCTTTAGTATGTAGTGCTGGTATCACAGTGCAAGTTTCTACAAAGGGCCATTTTACCCAGTGATGTACAGAAACATTTGTTTGAAACAATTTGTCATGTAATGCATTAGATAAACACAACGTTCATAATTATGTGATAATAAAACTAATTTGTTAAACATGTTTACATTCATCTTCTACGTATTACCTGAACTTCCCAAATCAAAACATTTTTACCTAAACAACGGTAAAACCTTTAGTCCACTTGCTCGTTTCACTAAAACCATCAACATGGATTTTACTATTATGAGTGAATGATTCACTGTCACTTGTGCTAGATCTACAGTAAAGTAAAGTTTTAACGTTGAATGGCATTACCTTTTTAGTAACAGATTAACGATAAGCGAAGTTAACATTGTGACTAATGTTGCGGTACACAGATATGTTACAGAATCGCATCACCCCTAGCCTATGGGATAAATACTGGAATGTACGACTTTAATGCAGGATGGCAGCAGACAAGGTAGACATGTTGTGTTTGCGTGTGGATGTGTGTGCGCTTGTTTGCCTTTCCTTTTATCCCCTTAAGGTAAGTCCTTCCACTCCTGGGATTGGAATGACTCATTTTCCACTTCCTTATAACCCATATCCTTCCCTTTCTCCCCTCCTTCCTTCCTCTTTTCCTGAAGAAGCTACTAGCGGTGGCAAAAGCTTGTATGTGTGTCTGTATGTGATTTTATTTGTATCTGTCAACGAGCCTGTGCTTTGTCAGGAAAATTTCCTTCTATAATTTTAGTATATATATTATAGAAGGAAACTTTCCTGGTGGAATAAACATGTATAAAAAATAGAAATCGGATAACTTACCCGAAGCACAGGCTCGTCGACAGATAAGAAAAAAAAGACAAATGTCTACCTTGTGTTTGCGTGTGTTATGTGTGGGTGTGTGTGCGCTTGTTTGCCTTTGCTTTTTTCCCCTTAAGGTAAGTCCTTCCACTCCTGGGATTGGAATGACTCTTTTTCCACTTCCTTAAAACCCATATCCTCCCCTTTCTCCCTTCCTCTTTTCCTGAAGAAGCGACCAACAGTTGCGAAAGCTTGTATTTGTATCTGTCGATGAGCCTGTGCTTTGGGTAAGTTTGTGTGTGTGTGTGTGTGTGTGTGTGTGTGTGTGTGTGTGTGTTTTAAAATTAGTCTCACAAAGCCCTTAAGGACATGTTCACCCCCCACAGGCTTGTGCCCCCACCCCCCAGAAAAATTCTGTTGTATTTATGATCTATGGAACAAGTATTAATCTAATCTAGTTGAGTGGAAATACCTATCACCACTTGAGAAGCATGACTTTCTTTCAATCAATCTGAAAGTTGCCCAGTTATTATTAGATTCCAGATATTTGAAAGTTCTGTACACATTCAAAATTGAAGCCTGCTACTGCTGCTAAATTAAACTGGTTCTTATGTTTCCTCTTGGTGACTAATCTATTGTCTTTATTTCTTTGTTATTGATGATACTGTATTTATAGACCACCCAGACTCTGCAAAGGGCAACACTTGAACAAAACTGCAGCTTACATGTAGGCTGACATAACTGAGTATTCAGTGCCAACACCATTCCTATATGTGGTCAGGAAGTTTACAATTTATGAAAACTGTTAGTGAAGACAATGTGCAAAATAGGTGGTCTTTCATTGGTTGGAACTTTAGAGATGATAAGTTCTTGAATCTGCATTACTGATGCTTATGCAACTTTTTCCACAATGTACAGAAACACTTGAGACACAAAAACTAAATTAAACCATTCCACAATTTGGAAATACAATGATCAGTGGAAATGAATGTTTTGAAGCATAATTTGTTTTTACAGTGTGGCATATGGAGAAAGGGACACCATTCTTGTCAGTATGTTATCTTTCAAGTTTTTGTTGTTAGTAAGATAAATATGTATCAAGAAAGTAAGCTAATGTACAAGGGTTACTCCAAAAGAAATGCCCACTATCTTTGTTTTTTTTTATTATTTATTATTATTATTATTTTTTTAATACTGTTTTCATTCTGCATGTTTGAAAGTTTTACAGTGTGTAGATACATCCTTTCTGCTTATTTTCAAACTTAGTTCAACCTGTGATTCTCAGTTTCTCCCGGCGTATTTGATAATCGAAATATCCATGTCAGTGTGGAAAGTCATATATTGGACAGACGATGCGTACCGTCGAGGATCGTTGCGTTGAACACCAGAGGCACACACGATTGATGTATCCGAGCAAGTCGGGGTCGCTGAACATTGTTTGTCGGAGAATCATGCGATGGACTATGAAGGCACTAGAATTCTGGTACAGACGTCGAGATACTGGGACTGCGTCATTAGAGAGGCCATTGAAATTCGTACAAGTGACGACATCATAAACCGTGACTGTGGCTATAATCTTAGCAAAGCTTGGGAACCAGCGATTGGGTTAATTAAGAGTAAATCTAGCAAACGTAACGAAGTGATGACCATGGTGGACAGAGCCCTCACACCGACGTCATCTCAGACGCCGGCGCAATCGGTTCTGCTGCGCGGCCGCGGCGCGGGGCGCAGACCGCGGAGGGGTCGCTCCGCGGTCCAAGGGTATTTAAATGGCCCACTACCAGGCTAGAACCCAGTTCCCTTCGAGCAGCCGTAGCATGCAGATCTCTGTGCCGGCACGTTTCCAGGAGCTCAGTCTGTCAGTTCACCTGATGATGGCGACATGTATGATCGCCGAAATATTGTGCCCGTTGGACACTATAGACCGGCAGTACACCCGTGGATATTTCGATTATCAAATACGCCGGAGAAACTGAAGAATCACATCTTACACCTTTACGGGGAGGAGACGTATTGCAGCATGAAGAAATTTGAAAAGTTGCACGACCGTAGATGTCATTTGCTAAGTACTCTTGCTTTTCTAAAGAGATGTCGTTCCGAGAATGTTGTTCCAAATTTTGCTAAGGTTATGCATCACATCGATTCTGCAGCAGCCATGAGAATAAAGAAATGGGCCAGCCTTGCATTGCTTCGTGAGAGAGTGCATTTCACCCGCCGTAGCCTTGAGCTCATCTCACTGGAACTATTCAAACTGCATTTGCAACTGGCTAGTCACTTCACGTCTTTTTCCTGGGATTGGATTGATGGTGTTACTTCGGTTGCAGCTGATTCCGCCCATGGCAACGGGACGTCAAACAGCTAAATTCTCACACCTCCTTGACAAACCATCTCTGCAGGTTTCGTGCAAGACTGTCATCAATCTGAGTGGAATGGAGTTGAGTGATGATGCGGTCTCAGTTTTAGAGAAAGGGCTCAACTTTGCTCCTACCCCCAAGTTCACACCGGTCGCAGAAATTATTAGTGCTGTTGAACAGGTTGCAGCTCGACTTCCACCTGAATCAGCTGAGGAAATACGTCGTGAAACTTGCCGTGCGTTGACGAAATCCAAGCCCATGAAGTCGAACATCACTAGCAAAGAGAGGGCGGCTATTCGTGACCTGAGGGAGCGTTCTGAAATTGTTGTCTTACCAGCTGACAAAGGCAATGCTACGGTTGTTGTCTCCCATAAGGACTACACTGAAAAGATGCAGGACCTGCTAAATGACGATTCCTACCAGAAGATCAGCGTTGACCCCACAAAGAAGGTGGAAAACAAGACAAGGGCACTTCTCAAGGATGCAGATTTACTGGAGAATGTCACCAAGAAACTGCTACCTCAAGGTCCGGTACCGCCAAGACTTTATGGACTCCCTAAGGTTCACAAAGATGGGGTGCCGTTACGTCCCATTGTCAGTAACATCAGAGCACCTACATATTTGTTGGCCAAATACTTGACGGGAATATTAAGTCCTTATGTGGGTAAATGCCCTCATCACATCAGTAATTCCGTGGATTTTGTTAAACGTCTTAACAGCTTCAGACTGGATGAGTCAGATATCAATGGTGAGTTTTGACGTCGTTTCCTTGTTTACGAGGGTGCCCCTTCGAGAGTCACTAGATTTGATTGGCCAGAAGTTTGATGAGAAGACCACCAAACTTTTTAGGCATGTCTTGACCTCGACGTATTTTCTTTTCAATGGCGAATACTACGAACAAATGGAGGGAGTCGCCATGGGTAGCCCACTCTCCCCTGTGGTCGCAAATTTGTACATGGAGAATTTCGAGGAGGAAGCCCTGGCATCATCTGAATGGAAACCTACTTGCTTTTTCCGTTACGTGGACGACACTTTCATCATCTGGCCACATGGTATGGATAAACTCCTTGACTTCCTTACACATCTGAACTCCATACACCCCAACATCAAATTCACTATGGAGACTGAAACGGAGGGTAAATTGCCGTTCCTTGACGTCTTGGTCAAGAGAATAGCTGATGGCACCCTGGGTCATAGTGTATATCGGAAGACAACGCACACTGATCTGTATTTACACACAGACAGCTGTCACCACCCTTCACAGAGGAATGGGGTACTTAAAACTCTAGTACATAGGACGCGCACTATCTCCGACACAGAGAGTCTACCTCAGGAATTGGAACACCTGAGAACTGTATTTCGAAAAAATGGGTACTCAGAGTGGCAGGTTCAGCGAGCTCTCTGCCCAACCACTACATCACAACCTGTGGAAACAGATGAAAACACGAAGGAGGATGTGGGCACTGCGTTCGTTCCATATACCGGCGCACTCTCGGGTAAGATCGCCTGCATTTTGAAAAAACAACAGGTTGGAACTGTTTTTTGTTCGCCGAATAAAATTCGTGCACTGGTGGGGAGCGCCAAAGATGATCTCGGTTTGAGGAAGGCCGGCATGTACCAGATTTCGTGTCAGTGTCGAAAGTCATATATTGGACAGACGATGCGTACCGTCGAGGATTGCTGAGTTGAACACCAGAGGCACACACGATTGATGTATCCGAGCAAGTCGGCAGTCGCTGAACATTGAGAATCATGCGATGGACTGTGAAGGCACTAGGATTCTGGTACAGACGTCGAGATACTGGTACTGCGTCATTAGAGAGGCCATTGAAATTCGTACAAGTGACGACCTCATAAACCGTGACTGTGGCTATAATCTTAACAAAGCTTGGGAACCAGCGATTGGGTTATTTAAGAGTAAATCTAGCAAACGTAACGAAGTGATGACCACGGCGGACAGAGCCCTCACACCGACGTCATCTCAGACGCCGGCGCAATCGGTTCCACTGCGCGGCCGCGTCGCGGGGCGCGGAGGGGTCGCTCCGCGGGCCGAGGGTATTTAAATGGCCCGCTACCGGGCTAGAACCCAGTTCCCTTCGAGCAGCCGTAGCGTGCAGATCTCCGTGCCGGCGCGTTTCCAGGAGCTTAGTCCATCAGTTCACCTGATGATGGCGACATGTATGATCGTCGAAATATTGTGCCCGTTGGACACTATAGACCGGCAGTACACCTGGGGATATTTCGATTAGTTAAACCTGTTCCTGTGAGCAATGCAGTCACAGCATGGCTTCAAGGTGGCTGCTACACTTGACATTCGTCAGAAGCAACATGCTGTCATTGAATTCCTGTGCCGTTAAAATAAGACAGTGAGAAAAATCCACAAGAGGTTGAAAAAAGTGTATGAGATGATGCTGTCGATCACAGTACAGTTAGTCAGTGTGCAAGCAGGTTACGTGATGAAAGCGGGCACGAAAATATTGAGGATCGTCCTCGCAGCGGCAGGTTTCATACTGCACTTTGTGTGTATGCAGACGCTGGTTCCAAGATGGCATAAGGCAGTTGATAGGAATGTCAATTATGTGGATAAAAGAAAATATTGTTCCTTAAGGATATAATACACACTGTAGAACTTTCAAACATGTAGAATAAAAACTGTACTTAAAAAGAAAAATAGTGTGTTTCTTTTGGAGTGACACTCGTATATAGGTGTACTTAAGTTTCCATTCCATTAATGGAAAGGGCATTCAGTATTTTTCTGTTACTAGAGAGTTTTAGTTAAATTTAAATTTCCATTATAAGGGAGTGCAAGTATCATAAATGAAGTATGTGGTTGCACTCTGAAAAAGAATTTGTTAATTGTTCTTTACTTAGTGCTGCTTATGATGGCCCCATTCAAGAGCTCCATATTCTTGCTGTTCTGCCAAGATATCAGATATGTACATCCAGAGGAGGTTGAGATAGGAAGTGATGATATTGAGGTAATAAAAGAGGGCCTTCTATTTATGTCAACACTAAAAGGGGTTATCCATATGTTTAGTCAAACTTTACTTGCTTCTGCCACTGTTAACAGAAATCAATACTGTCACACTATATACAGCTACTAAAAATTAAATAAATAAACAAATAAAAATGAAAAAAGAAAGAAACATGAGGTACTAAGTTAGTCAAAGGCTATGAGACAGAATTTTCAAGGGACTAAAGATAGAATGGCAGACAGTAATTCAATTACCTGGAGATATTGCCATTAAGTAGCCACTGCATGAAATTTTATTACATTGATGAAGACATATTTTATAAACACTCGTAGAAAATGCTTAAAGGATCTTGTATTTCACAATTGAACAATTACACGGTAATGTACACACACGTGACATAAGTCACCGATAACAAAAGATACTGTTCGTATGCTTCATTTGAAGCGCCAAGGCGCACCTCACGAAAAGTAAACAAACTCTGAGGAGCCGGCGTGCTGCCCCGCACCACGGCAGGTGGCGCTGGCGAGATCACCCGATCTCTGACAGAGCCGACTGTCGTAGCGGACAATACGAATTTATTATTTACTACATACGTCCCCTTTTTTGGTAAACATTTTCACATGCCCAATGTCCATCATATCTTCTTTGCGTTGAAGTGTTCGGGTAGGTGCATGTCCATAAGGTTTGCAATGTCCAGGTTTGTACTTTCTTGTCATTATGGGCGAGTCCGGAGTTTTCGGTATAGGTATCACGTTCTTTTTTGTTATTATAGGAGACATAGGTCCACTGTCACTGTTTTTATTGCACACTTCACTCAAGAACGATAAAGTTAGGTTCATATCACACCGTGTATCATCTTTTTTGACACTTTCGGGTAAGTTCACTTCATAATCAATCTCCATTTATTCGTCGTCGTTATCCGAGGGTATCGTAGTCATCCTAGGATGGAGCTGGTCCACATGTCTTGCGACGTCACCTCCGGCTGTGCTAACCTCGTACATACGGTTCCCTCTTTGAGCAGTGATACGTCATTTTATCCACTTTGGATGACGTCCATAGCCTCATGCCCAAACAGAGGCGCCCTTTCTATACCGTCCCTGATTTGTGTTGGTGGACTATTCCTTTGAGGGTAATAGGAGATGCAGTAATGTCCGGGGTTGTCCGCAGCTCCCCGTTTGATAGGGGGTGAAAAGGCGGTGCAGTGACATGGGAGATGCCTCTGCATCTGCAGAATTGAGCAAAATCAGAAGAGGTGAACTGTGTACCATTATCGGACACAATGGTTTTAGGGAGGCCTTCAAGCGCAAAGATTTTGTCGAGGGCCGAAAGGGTGGAGGCCGTAGTAGGCGCCGAACATTTAAAGACAAATGGAAAATTTGAGTATGCGTCTATGACCAGGAGCCAATAGGAATGAAGGAAAGGGCCAGCAAAATCTATATGAATTCGTTCGCATGGTTGTTCAGGTGTGGGCCACGGCGAGAGTGAAGATTTGGGTGCCGGAGCATTTGTGGCGCACGGGCTGCAGGCAGCTACCATGCGCACAATGTCAGCAACTATTCCCGGCCAGTACACATGACAACGGGCCAGATTTTTTGTTCTGGAAGTACCCCAGTGTCCTTGATGTAGCAGATTCAGGACATCAGTGCGAAGAGCCAAAGGAACAACGACTCTGGGTGTGACGTCATCGGTGGCCAGCAGGACCACCCAACGAAGTGTGGACAGACGCAGACGAAGATGATAGTAGTTTCGGAGTGGATCCGATGCTTTTCCTGACAGTCTTTCTGGCCGTCCATGCTCGATGTGGTGGACAACCTGGCGGAGGATGGGATCAGCAGTTGTGGCTTCCGTGATGCGATGTCCGTTGATCGGAATTCCGTCCACCGCCACCTGAGCAGCTTCATCCACGTGGAAACAGAGCAATTCATTGGCATCAAAAACGGGATCAGGACCCATAGGAAGGCGGGAGAGAGCATCCGCATTCGCATGCTGTGTCGTAGGCCGAAAATGAATCTCGTAATTGAATCTAGACAGGAATAAAGCCCAATGTTGCAATCTGTGTGCTGCTTTTTCAGGAAGAGATATCGACAGATGAAAAAGTGGTCTGTAATAAGGTGGAACCTAGTGCCATACAGAAAGACGCTAAACTTTTTTAAAGCATAAACGACGGATAAAGCTTCCTTGTCAATCTGGGAGTACTTTGCTTGTGAAGCATTGAGAGTCTTGGATACGTAAGCAATTGGTCGCTCTGTCCTTTAAAGGACTGATACCCTCACGTGAGAGACAAAAGCCCAAGTATGCAATGGAGGGTTGAAAAAATTTGGAATTGTGAAAGTTACATTTTAACCCCGCTTGTTGCAAAACAGTAAACACTTGTCGAAGGTTCTTGAGATGTTCATCTGTGGATGCCCCTGTGACCATTCATCCTGATAGTTAATGCATCCTGGTACCGGCACAAGAAGTTGTTCCAAAAATCTTTGAAAAATAGCTGGTGTGCTGGAAACGCCAAACGGCAACCTTTGGTATTGATAAAGACCAAAGGGCATGTTGAGTACAAGAAATTGACGAGATCGCTCATCAAGAGGCAATTGATGATATGCTTCAGACAAATCAATTTTTGAAAAATATTGTCCGCCCACTAATTTGGCAAAGAGTTCCTCTGGCTGCGGCATGGGATAAGTGTCAACGATACTTTGTGAATTTATGGCGTTTTTAAAGTCGCCGCAAATGCGAAGTGATCCGTTTGGCTTGAGAACCACTACCAAAGGAGAAGCTCATTCACTCGAAGTGATAGGAAGAAGAACACCCGCAGTTGTAAGGCTATCGAGTTCTTGTTTAACAGAATCGTGAAATGCATCTGGAAGAGGGCGCACGCGAAAAAATTGGGGGCAAGAACCATCTTTAAGCAATATGCAGGCTGTGAAAGCAACAGCACGACCTAAGCCTGTGGAGAAAAGATCAGAGAATTCAGCAGATAAAGCCTCTATTCTGTCAAACGGAACAATGTCCGAGACCATATTTATAGTGTCATCTACAGAAAATACAAAAGCGCAAAATGCGTCATAGCCAAACAAGTCTGTTGTAGCTGCTTTGTCTACAACGAAAAGAGTGAGTGTGCATGTCACATGTTTATATGTGACCGGTACTTCAAATTGGCCTTTGAGAGCCAGTTGTTGATGGGTATAAATGCGCAAGTTGTGTGAAACAGGTAATAAGGGGGCAACCCTAGCTTAACATAAGTGTGAGAAGTAATAATAGGGACACAAACACTACAATTGTAAAGTGAGTATAAGGACACTGTACACAAACAAACAGAATTTGGCCCTTTATAATATTTATTATAATGCATTTATGGCTGACATATGTAAGGTCAATAAATTAATATTCTAAACTGTAATTTGGTCTTCATATTTATCTCCATGAACTCTAAATTAGACTCGCCCATTTTATAATATGGCCCACTCTTGACAGACTGCAGCATCTTGCTCAGTCACTATGGAGCAGTCACATGACTAGTGGTTTCATTCGATCCTACATATTATTAAAGGGAATGTACCTACATGTTACGCAGATCTCTCAGACCAAGGTTTTACAGTGCAATACAAAACAATCTTTGTAGGCTCTGTTCACCAAGATCATAATTTAAAAATCTGTTTTATTTCATATTTTGTATACATACATAATGCTAGCACACATCAAAATGTACTTCTCCTACAAACTTTACGAACTGCAAAAGGCTCTTCATTGATAATAAGAGAATGAATCTATATTTCCCATTCATCTGCCTCCTCTTTTCCCCGAGCATACCCCCGTCCCACGCGCGCGCGCGTGACCACACACACACACACACACACACACACACACACACACACATATATATATATATATATACCTCTCCTTCCTCCCTCTTTTTCCCGAAGAAGCCACCACAGGTGGCGAAAGCTCGAATGGTTGTGTGTTTTTGTGTGTGTTTCGTGTTTCTATCGATGAGCCTGTACTTTAGGTAAGTCAAAAATCTTTATTTTATACCACTATATATATATATATATATATATATATATAGAGAGAGAGAGAGAGAGAGAGAGAGAGAGAGAGAGAGAGAGAGAGAGAGAGAGAGAGAG
Organism: Locusta migratoria; assembly: GCA_026315105.1. NCBI lineage: Eukaryota > Metazoa > Arthropoda > Insecta > Orthoptera > Acrididae > Locusta > Locusta migratoria. The sequence continues at coordinate 269,470,456 of CM048744.1, read as the reverse complement.
AGAGGAAGTGTGTGTGTGTGTGGGGGGGGGGGGGGGCACTGAATTATTATCGCATTAAGTGTGAACAGAAAATGGTAACAGGACATGAGTCTTAAGAATGATTATATTAAGATATTATTAATAATTGGCTGTTTGAAGACTAATGCACTATCTACAAATGTTATGAGTTGTAAAAAGAAGTAGTCATACGTGATGCTTCAGAGAAAGGATGGCATTCTCAAGACTATCAGCAGGTGGTGGTTCGATGAAAGGAAATTTTCGTGCATCAGGAAGGCCCATAGCTATCATCTGCAACAACAGTGAATCAAGAGGAACACGCCTGATCTCTGGGGTAGAGTACTCCTCCATCTGAGAATACTCTTCTTCAGAATATAGGCGGTAACAGATTCCCGGACCTGTGCGACCTAACAAAAAAGTAGAAAAAGGTGAGATATAACTATGTGTATGACAAATCTCATGAAAATCACAATTGTAATGCAACAGGGGGTGGAAAAAATACTATGATTACTGTGAACTACCAAAGAGGCCAACTGGACAGTGTGCATTTGTTGGGAGCATCTATGATCAAAATGGCTCCACTGTTTAATGTTTAAGTAGTGACAGTATCCTTGGTAAAGACAGCATACACAAAACAAGGTAAAACATTGTAATGGCCAGACAACATAAAAAGTGACTGCAAAAGTGACACTCACTTGAGTAATACTGTTTTGATAAAAACAATACAGCTGGAGCTTAACATTCATGGAAATCCTACAGTTGCTAAACCCTTAACAAGGAAAGCCACTGCAAAAATGTCAGGGAAGTGGTGCCACAGTGATAAAACCTGGACACTTGATAACTGGAAACAAGTGGTATGATCTGTTGGATCATTGTTTATGTTGCTTCCTACAACCAAATAGGTTTACGTATAAAGAACCTGAAAAGAAACTAATAACATAGTATGCCTGCAATCAACCATGGGTGAAGTTTCATCATGAATTGGGCATTTATATTATTGTATTCAGCTGTTGCTATCAATACCATCACTTGTCGGACAGCTTTGATTGAATACCTCACCGCACTCAGCAACAAATGCTTACTATGACTACCATATTGCTAATGAATGCTACCATATTCCAAAATGGTAATGCACCCATACATATACAGCCAAAAAAGTTCAGGTGTGCTTTGTATAACATCAGGTAATTATCAAACATCTGAACCATTATGGGGAATTTTAGAGCATAGAGTGAGGAGCAAATTTTTAGCTACAACATTTTGTTGGGAACTATAAAGAGACTTTATAAATTTGTTCCTTGAAGAGTTGCAGCTGTTCTCAAAACCAATGGCACACCAGATCCTTACCAATAAATATCATGACTATTTTAGCTGTTCATACTATTTTGTCCACCCCTGTGTGTTGGATACACTGGTAAAATGACTTATATATATATATATATATAACACACACACACACACAAACACACACAGGTGATAGGAATTATTATACTCCTTGAAATATCAGCTATAAAATTACAACATACCAGCAACATAGAGCATCCTGAAAAGAGCTGTAGCAAGATCTGCCTGAACTGATTAAAGTGTGCATTGTGTTTAATATTACAGAAGAAAATATTATGTTATCTGGATGTTATAAAATCTGCTTCTGTGAATGCAAATTGCTTCAGAGCTCAGATGTCACAGCAAAATCCATTAAATTTGATGTTACTCTGCACAATTAATTTCTGTGACTTTAAAAACATTTTCCTTTTAAAAAGTTTTCATCAAAATTACAAATATTTCAAATAACATTAACATAATTACAAAACTGGAATTAGAAACTACTCAACATAGATTCAATGTGAAAACAGACAAAGAATATCTAACCATTCAACTTTTTTTAAGAATGTCGTTACTTCAACAGAGGGAAGTGAGAGATAAGTTTAAGTTCACACTAATGCAAAATATTGATAGGGGAACTGATGACTGCTTCACAGAAGTCAACTACTATCAAAAGCAAAAACTTAAGACAACACATTTTATTGAATTACTAAAATGGTATTCAGTTCTGCAAATAAACTCTAGATACATAATACAACAGTGTAAAAACATTGTTATCAGCTTTATTTGTAAATAAAAAAATTGTAAAAATAATGATTTTTTGTCCAAAAATGAACATTTAGAAATTAATTATTTTATAACAGTAATGTATTAGTTCATTTATACATAATGGACAAATAATAATTATATGAAATGGTTCATTAAGGTACTTTACATCATTATTTTACTTCTCATGTTCATTGCAACACTGTAGCACCTTATCAAAGAAATCTTGGGCTTCTTCTGATGATGCACCAAAAAAATCTTAATACACCTAGCTTCTTTACATTGTCAGCTTTTGTGACACTTATATGGTTTCTAGGTTTTGTTACAGCTGATCAATGAATGACACTGAAACTATCTTCATTTCCACAATGACCTACTTCTTACTTCTACAACCATACTCCACAAGCCACCTCATGATGTGTGACGGATGTTACTTTGAGTACCATTGTTACTTACTTCCAGTCGCTTATTGTTCATAAAAAAATTATTGCCAGCAAGCCTTCATGTATGTCCTCATGGCCCTAATTTAATCTTTGTAGTTGCTTCATGAGGTTTGTGTAGGAGGAAGAAATATATTGGTTGACTCTTCATAAAATGTATGCTCTCAGAACTTGACAACATTACACCATGATACAGAGCATCTCTCTTGCAGCGTCTGCCACTGAAGTTTCCTTATCATATACATGACGCTTTTGCACTTACTAAATGAGCCCACAATGAAGTGTGCTGTTCTCCATTGGATCTTATCTATGTCTTCTATTAACATTACATGGTATGGATCCCACACTGATAAACAATACTCAAGTGGAGCAAATATATGTACAAGCAATACTCAAGTGGAGCAAATATACATAAAAACTCATTTTTTCAAATGTAACAATGGAAAATGAAGGTCACAACTTGCTGTAACAATGATCGCTGAATTGCAGACAAGCCTGTAAAATTGACAATCACATTCACACAACTTCAATCTGTAATGGCCAGAGATGGTGGTCATGTGTGCTTGAGTTATGTGTGAATGTATGCGTTTCTTTTCTGAAGAAGGCCATGGCTGAATATTTAAGTTGTATGGATGTGATTCTCTATTTTACATGCCTGTCTGGGCTCAGTGATAATCTTTATGGTGAGTTGTTAGCCATTCTTTAATTATGTACTTGTTGAGTTATGCAAAAATAGACCTAAATTTCAATGCTATACAAAAGGAATTGAAAGTAATGAAAGATTTATGAAGGTGGGATGTAAATTGCAGAGTGTTTTTAATAAGTTGGTAGTAATACAAACAGATTTCAGTGCCCTGCCATCTCCCCACATCCCTCCTCAGTAACAGAAAAGAAGAGTGCACATGAAGATGAAAGACGAAAATTTGTAGGGAAAAGAAGGCAAGAAGAAAACTTATACATACATTTAACTGAAAAGTATTATAAAATAGGAAGTGGGAAGATATTATGGAAGGTTTAAAAACTATCTAGAGAGATCACAGTAAAACAAGATTTTGGATAGCCGTTTACATGATAGGACTCAAATCTTAACAGCTAGCACTAAATTGTTTAAAAATAGGTGCACTTGATATTCTGCTGCATTTCAATGATGGTGCAGTGTCAACATAGAGGGTTATGGAATTTATTGAGAACTGCACAGAAATCAATGTAAAATGACAGAGTAAATCTTGAACTTGCACTGACTTCGAGAGATGGTGCCAAACCCACATATCACATGGGCGAACCTCTGGTACTAGTATTTGGAATCCATATTTGAAAACATCAGTTACCCGTAAATCTAAGCTGCTTAAGCAAATTTAATTTACACCATATCTATGTTATTACTTATTTCAAATAATTTCACAGGGGAGAAGTAAGAATGTGAATTTGCTCACAGCATGGCTGAAAATAATTTCTGTAGTTAACTATTTTGAATTGAACTATTGTTTCTTCAGTGGATGTCTACATTTAGTTTCTGAAAAATACAATATGCAAAATAAGGGAAAGGCATTCACTCATTTATAGCAGGACAACATGTAACTTAAAATAGCATTGACACTAGGTGTAGTGCATTAAGCTCTTTTTCTGGTCATGATATGACTCTTTATTGATAATTTAATAATGGAAAGTCTAGGTTGGAATGAAACAATATAAAAAGGGCAGTTTACAACTCACTGCAAAGACACGACGACAAGTTGCAACAGGTACATAAAAAAGACATACACATACAACACTTAAGCTATCGGTCATGGCCTTCTTCAGAAAATAGATCATTCATGCATCACACAGGCACACAACATAGTCACACAACCATCATCTTGGAGTTTAGCAACTGGAGGCAATAATTATGTGACTGCGTAAAGTGCCTGTGTGGTTGCATGACTGTTTTATTTTCTGAAGAAGGCCATGGCCGATAGCTTAAGTGTTGTATATGTGTGTCTTTTTGATATGCCTGTTACGGCTCATCATCATGTCCCTGCCTCGAGTTGTTAAATTGTCCTTATTATATTGTTTACTGATAGTTTATTATTGAAAATGGTTACTTGAGCTGATGGAGGTGTGTGTTTTTCTGACTCCTTTGGGGGCAAAAGCTGAAAATTATCAAGAAGCCTTTTAACTGTCTGTCTGCTAGTCATTGTGATGTCTGTGTACTGAGTAGCAATCTATCCTTACCTAAACATAGCTTATAAAATATGTTGGAGGCGGAACAGTTGTCTAGGGATATTGTTGGATTAAAAATATGCTAAAAATTGAATAGGTAATCCATAGCTAACATAATGAGAACACACATGGTGCCTCAAATATAGTTCAGTAAGGCCATGGCACCAGACATGTAAGTATGAAGTTTACTACAGGCCTGGATTCTGAAGATGATAAAAATCAAAACACATCAATAAACATATAACCGAATCACCATCTGAGGCCTATATATGTCTAACAGCAGTATCCTTATCAGCACCTCCTCCTCAGCCCACCTACTTTTGGAGGCTCACAGTTCTTTCGTGAGTACATGCGTGGCGAGTATGGGGACCCAAGCTAACACAGTCTTTCTTGCCTGGACTGCATTTCCTTTCCCTTCCCCTCCTTTCCTAACCTCACTCCTTCCCCTTCCCACCAGGGGACTGATGACATTAGTAGTTTGGTCTCCCTATCCCAAATGTACCTTGTGAAAGACTTTATGTCGCATCTGAAAGACATGGATGCCTGCCTATAAAGCAGTAAAAACATACTAACAGATAATGAGATAGGACAAGAGTGACATAAGCTAACACTGTTCTGAAAAGTAGCTGAGGGAGGCTAAAAATGTGAGAAAAAGCTTCATTGCCAACTGATAAAAAGTAAGTGATGGATAAGGCACTGGAGTCATATTGCCACGAGACTCCAAGTTAACAAACTGCCGGCATGGCGCAATGGATAGCATCACCGATTGTGGTGCTGAAGGTCAACAGTTCAATCCTGTCCACCAGCAAAAATATCTTTCTTTGTAATTATCATTTCCATAATATTCTACATGTTTCGTATGTTCACTTGTAATTTCTACATGTTTCTTAGGTTAACTATTCTTCTAATTTCTGGTACATTCTGTGTGTGTATAAATAGCAGGGCACTATGCCCGAGAGGCAGTTAAGTTTGCAATAAACCTGCTTTCAGTATAAGTGCTGTGTTCAGTTGACAACCCTGCCTTTGAAGTCAAGCCTATCCCATTTCAACACAACATTGTTTGGTGAAGGTGCCGGGTATCCTGTGCAACATCTGCATCACCATGGCTCCAATTAAGCAACGTAAAAGCCGTTGCTTACACGGACTAGAATCGGAATACAAGGGATATACCGAGTACATCCTTCCGAAAGTCCGTATTATCAAAAGAACAATGGACACGAAACCAGCGGTAAGCCAGATGCACAACACCTGTTGGTATTCTCTGGAGACTCTGGACAGGACCCCAACAAATGGCTAAAAGGGTTCTACCGAGTCGGTAAGTACAACAAGTGAGATCATACAATGTGCTTGGCCAGTGTTTATTTCTATCTTGACAGAACAGCCCAGCAATGGTTTGAAAACAACAAAGAGAAGCTGAATGACTGGGAAATGTTCCAGACGCAACTCAAGAAGATGTTTGGTGACCGCCAGCGACAAATCCGCTCAGCAGAAGAACAGGTGAAGAACCGGGCTCAACGACATGGTGAGCCAACACAGTCATACATACAGAATGTTTTGGGCCTGTGTAACTTAGTCAATCCAAATATGACTGAGGCTGACAAAATCACGCACCTGATGAAGGGTATTGCAGAAGATGTGTACCAAGCTCCTCTGATAAGAGATGTCGCTACGATGGAAGAGTTCATCAAGTGGTGCCAGCGTACTGAAGAGATGTAACAAATGAGGGTTGGACGCAAAAAGTATGACAGACTCTCCAATGTAGTTCCTATGGCCGTTGTGAAAGACCAGCATGATTTTGCTTCCCTCATAAGGCAAATTGTGAGAGAAGAATTACAACATTTCATTGCAGCCGGGACTATTAGACAGAGCAAGCATCAGATTATGGCCATGGATGTAAGCCCTGTAAATCACGAGGGAGCCAACATCGCTGAGAAGAAGTATTACAGACTTTATCTCCTGTGTGCCCCACCAATTGCTCCCGACCCAAAGAATGGTGTCGCACGGCTATGACTTACACTGCAGCCGCCAAACAGCAGCCCGGCCAACACATTCCAACCAACTCCCCTGGCAACTATGACACCCCGCAGAAGAACAAACATCTGGAGGAAAGAAGACAACACACCACTGTGTTTCCACTGTGGGTGCCCTGGACATGTTGTACGCTACTGCAGAGAGAGAAGGCGAGTATTCGACGATTATTTTGCCACAAGACGTCAGCTATCAGAACAGTTCTATCCCAGGCACTCACCTGCTGCTGAGTTCAATCGACCTATGGGAAGAAGCGCATCACCGTACCCTGGACAAGGTCGCTCCCTTAAGCGCCACTTCCATTCACTGTCACCATACAGAGGTACCAGCTGCTCCTCTAGTCACCGTGCCCAGGAAAACTAAGTGAGACGACCATCTATGGAGGTGAGGCCGCTGCAGTTGTAAATCTCCCATGGATGACAGTCGCTAAGATGTCGGGAAATCTCATCAACGCCATAATCAACAGCCAATCTGTTCGGGCATTTGTTGATTCAGGAGCTTCTTTCTCTGTATTGTCGGATAATTACTGCTGCACACTAAAGAAGACAATGTTCTGTGATACGGGGGCAACTGTGCTGAAGGTCGCAAATGGAAAGTATGTCCAGCCAGCAGAAACTTGTGTCGAAGAATAACCATCAACAACAGGACCCAGCCGTTTGAAATTGTAATTTTAACAGAATGTAGTCACAATGTCATCCTTGGATGGGACTTCCTTCAGGCATCCCAAGCTATCATTGACCATGGAAGATCTGTGGTGCAAATTGAGGAAGTCGTTCAGACGGGTACACGTAATACAGAATTTTCTGGGAAGTTATTTGCCGTTGACAATGTGACGATCCCGCCGTTGACAATGAAAAGAGTTGCAGTCAGAAACACAGATGACCGGTTAATCTGTGAAGTGCTTGTCGATAGTAGAAAGTTTATTAGGCTTACAAAAGAAGTTTACATACCAGCGGCTATCATTAACATTACCAATGGTCGAGGAGAGTTTTGGATCACTAATTGTCACGAGCAGTCACAACTTATCCCTAAGGAAATGTGTATCAGGACAGCTGAACCAATCCAAGATGGTGAGCTCAATGTCACCAATGAGGACCCAAGCTCTGCTGTTAGTACAGATAACAAGCTGGAGGAAACAACCATGGAACTGCCCATAGGGCCCGGACTGACCAAGGAACAACGCCAGTAGGTGTTAGCTATACTACACCAATTTTTGGGTGCATTCACACCCGAGCAGGAGAAAAGTCAGACAAAACTGCCCATGATAAAGCACCGTATCAATACCGGGGATCATCCATCAATGAGCCAGCGTTTGTATAGAGTGTTGCCAGCTGAAAGACAGATAATTAGGTAAGAAGTGGAGAAAATGTTGCATGATGACATTATTCAACCTTAGGAGAGTCCTTGGTCATCTCCTGTGTTCCTCATAAAGAAGAAGGACGGCACGTGGCAATTCTGTCTCGACTATTGGTGGCTGAACAAAATCACAAAGTGAGATGTATACCCATAGCCACACATTGACGACACCATAGACTGCTTAAAAGGAGCTACATACTTCTCAACTATGGACATGCAGACAGGTTACTGGCAAATCTTGGTTGACGAAGCTGACAGGGAAGACGGCTTTTATTAAACCTGGCGGCTTCTATGAATTCAAAGTAACGCCATTTGGATTATGTATGCTCCGGCCACATTCGAACGCATGATGGGCAACTTGCTTCGACACCTTCAGTGGATGACGTGTCTTTGCTATTAAGATGACATTGTCATTTTCTCGAAAACATTTGATGAACATCTGAGTTGCCTGTCAACTGTGTTGAAGTGTGTTCAGACTGCAGGACTCTGCCTCAATCCAAAGAACTGCCTCTTCGTCACAAAGAGATAACAATCCTGGGGCATCTAATCAACGGAGATGGTGTCCATCCTGATTCAGATAAAGTAAGGGCAGTCACAGAAATTTCCAACCTCTCAGCACATTCGTGATGTGAGAAGTTTCCTCGGGCTGTGCTCATCCTATCAACATTTCATAAAAGGATTTTCTAACACGGACGTCCATTGCAAGAACTTCTGCAGAGAGAGACCAAGTTTTACTGGGATGAGAAAAGAGAAAGTGATTTCCGGACACTTAAGGAGGCTCTAACTTCCACAGAAGCAAGTGGTTATGGGATTGGTGCAGTGCTTGTACAAGTTCAGGAAGGTGCTGAAAAGGTGACAGCCTATGCATCAAGAGTACTCTCAAAGTCTGAGATAAACTACTCTACAACTGAGAAAGAATGCCTCGCAGTTATCTGGGCTATCAACAAGTTCCAGCTTTATTGAAACTTCCTGGCAGATTACAATTGTGTGCCGGAACCGGGACTCGAACCTGGGACCTTTGCCTTTCGCGAGCTAGTGCACTACTGACTGTGCTATCCCGACACGACTCATGATGCCGCCTCACAACTTTACTTCCGCCAGTACCTCGCCTTCTCCAGCCTTATTCATTCGGCAAACGATTCACTGTCATGACAGACCATCATTCTTTGTGTTGGCTGAGTAGTTTGAAAGATCCATCAGGTCGACTAGCAAGATGGGCACTAAGACTCCAAGAGTACGACATCACAGTGGCATTTGGGCACAAACACAAGGATGCCGACTGCCTTTCAAGGAATCCATTAGTGGAACACAAGAGCACGAATGAAATTTCAGCCCTAAGTGAATTAGGTGAGGTTACAACTGAACAGTGGGAAGATCCATCACTATTAAAAACCATAGAGGCCTTGGAGAAAGGAGAACCAACCAATGGAGAGTTCCAACTTATAAACAGGACATTGTATAAGAGCTACTACGATCCACTGGGCCCCACATGGCTACTGGTTGTTCCAGCTCACTTCCAGCCAGCTATTCTCAAATATTTCCATGATGCTCCAATATCTGGTCATCTGGGATTCGTGAAGACCCTAGACAGAATCAGATCCAGGTATTACTGGAAAGGTCTCTACCAATCGGTCAAGCACTATGTGAGTCACTGTAAAGAGTGCCAGTGACGGAAGCATATGCCACAATTACCTTCAGGGCATCTTGTACTGATTCCACCTGGAGTGGCTCCATTCCACCGAGTTGGGATCGATCTTTTAGGGATATTCCTGAAGTCGACAATCTGTAACTGATGGATAATAGTCTGCACTGACTACCTCACACTTTACGCTGTCACCAAAGCTGTGCCGACTGCAGAAACTCGAGAGATCACAAAATTCATTGTAGAAGACATTATTTTGAAGCATGGAGCACCATGTATGATGATATCTGATCATGGAAAAGTATTCCAGTCAAAACTAGTATCAGAGGTAATGTCACATTGTGACATTGTCCACAGAATGACAACTGCATCCATCCTCAGACAAATGGTCTTACAGAACATTTTAACAAGACGTTAGCAGATATGCTGTCGATGTACGTCAATGTTGAGCAGAAGGATTGGGATACAATACTGCCAGTTGTGATATTTGCTTATAATACTGCAAGACAAGACACCACAGGCTTCATGCCGTTTTTCCTGCTCCTTGGCCATGAAGCTGAGATGACAATGGATACACTGTTGCCGTTCCAGCCGGACAAAACTCAGGATGACTATGTGAAGCAGCTCATCACCAGGGTCGAAGAAGCAAGACAGCTGGCTTGCATATGGACACTGGATGCCTAGGAGAAGGCCCGTCTGCGGTATAATGACAAGCACCAATCTGTTGTATACAGCCCAGGAGATCTGGTATGGATTTTTACCCCTGTACGGAAAGTTGGAATATCAGAAAAGTTATTGAGGGGATACTTTGGTCCGTATCGTTTCATACGCCACCTGTCAGATGTCACATATGAGCCGTCGTCGAAATGACAAAAATGAAGAGACATTGTTCATGTCCTCCACATGAAGCCTTACTACAATCCTGAAGAGCTGATAGGCGAAAATGGCTTCTTGTTCAAGGACTCTAAGGATGGTAATGATACTGATGAAGCCAGTACAGAAATGTCTGTCGTTGGTAATCGTGCAGAAGGGAAGGATTCTCCAGAACTGCCATACAGAGGACCCATGACAAGATCAAGAGCCAGGACATTGCAGCAGGCTCCAAAGGGAACCTAAAAGCGGGTCACTGTCCATTCAGGATAGGGAGCAATGCCGCAAGACTCCAAGTTAACAAACTGCCGGCGTGGCGCAATGGATAGCATCACCGATTGCGGTGCTAAAGGTTGGTGGTTCAAACCTGTCCACTGGCAAAAATTTATTTCTTTGTAAATATCATTTCCAGAATATTCTACATGTTTCTTATGTTCACTTGTAATTTCTACATGTTTCTTATGTTAACTATTCTTCTAATTTCTGGTACATTCTGTGTGTATAAATAGCAGAGCACTCTGCCCGAGAGGCAGTTACTGCTGCTTGTATGTTATCAAAGTGTAATATCTGTTCTTATCAGCTTAATATCTGAGTCGTCCTGCATCGCAGGACCAGAATATTGAACTCATTTTTGGATCATGATGGAGTACTAAGTGCTTGCACTAACTCTGTCACGGGTTGGCCTGGCATTGCAGTACCGCCAGGAACGGCCCATCTGAATTCAGTGAAAACATTGCTCAAAATGGTCGAATGAGTTAATATTCTGCAGTGATGAGATAATTAGCTGTCTTGCTATAAACTGTGTGTTTTATAAGTTTGCAATAAACCTGCTTTCAGTATAAGTGCTGTGTTCAGTTGACAACCCTGCCTTCGAAATCAAGCCTGCTCCCACTTCAATGTGACAATATTGAGGAAAAATAGGACTCAAATTTCTGTCCAGCCATCCTGACATATGTATGTTTCTGGTGAATCCCTTTGGAAATTGATATCAATGGGGCATGGAGCTACAGCCGTCTTCCCTCTCTTTGATGATATCTTAGTAAACTTGAGTCCTTGCCTTCAAACATTTGCTGAATTGAAACCTTCAACATAGTCTATTAGATTTTCTAACATGTATATTTTAATCAGTCCATTATCCTGTCCCAAAAAGTTGGCAGTTTCATTATGATACTAGTCTCACTGTACTTCAACCCAAAATTATATTTGACATAGCACTTAACAACGGTGTATTTCTTGATTGTTTCAGTTATATTTCTCATGATTTACCTTTCACCTCTTCTCAACTATTTAAATTGTCTGTCCTGCACAAGAGACATCACATTCACGGTGAACACCTGGTTTTCAGAGACCTAGATCATTTTTTGTATTATGATGAAATATGGGAGCAAACTGCCAGTGCAGTTATTACCATGAGTCTACCAGTCTGTCTGGGAGATTGGATCAGAGTACGGCAGATAAATAATTCTTGGCGTATCTTTTTCTTTCTTAGTCTCAGCTTTTTTCTTAAGCATTGCTGATTTTGTTGGCAACATCCACTGAATTTGCTTATCTAACTACCAATTCTTTCAAAACTATCTCTCTCTAATGACCAAGATGTCAACAGGATGTTACACCCTAATCATCATTCTTCCTTTCTTTCAGAACACTATATGCAGGTGGAGTAATTCTTCAGCAAGGTTCTCCCTGGCTGACAGTGTTTTAGATCTAAGAAGCAGATGGTTTAGCACAGAATTTCTTTGTGATGGATAGTGATAGCTTACAGTGTGGAGAAGATAGTTGTCCATCTTTTCAAAGTATCATCATAATTTTATGTTACGATGGCTATAGTTTAAATTTTTGAGGAACATTAGCCCTCTAGTGCCCAGGTAAGGTTTCCTTTGAAAGAAACATCTGACTTTAAACTCCTGCTAGGACCAAATGGTTACAAGACTGACCAACAGAATGGGTTCCATACATTGTTACAAATATGACATGTTGCCCATAAGAGAAAAATGAGTTTGGTAGCGAATCATTTACTGCAATATCCCGGTATTACATATCTGTAGCAAGGGGCACTAGAGCATTTTAAGCTATTCCATTCCATGCGGAAACACCACAAATGCATTCATATACTGATAGAAGGACAATGATTTAAACTTAGTAGATTCTCATGCGTTTTCTTCAAAATGTTGGATGTGTCATGACAGGTTATAATGAACTACCCATTGCCCTGCCAAAGGGAATATTCATAACATTTTGCATTGGACAGATAATTTGTTGATATAAGAACACTGAAACCAATGTTGAATGTGTTTAGTTTCCAGAATTCAAAAAGTGGAACTTTTTTAATGATGCCAGAGCTGGAAAATGCTGAGACAATGCAAGTTCTTAAAGAGGAATGAGTATCAAAGGCTACAGTGTACATCAGAAGACAAATTTGACTATAAATGGAGCCAATTTGATCAATACTTCACAGTCTGGAATTCAAAAAGTGAGTATCCAGAACAACACAGCTTTCTGCACCTGACAAAGGAGAACAGTTGAATTGTTTAAAAATTGTTCATAAAATGGAATCCAGAATTTGGCTCTACACCAAAACCCAAATCATATTGGACTAAAAAATGTTTTTTATGTAGTTAATAATAAAAACATCAATAATAAAACAATAAAAATGTGCAAATGAAGAAAAATGAATCTTAGGATAATTACAATAAAATCCATATTAGTGTTTTTATCACTTGTGTGATGAATTCTCAAACAAAATAGTAGAGATTTTGACTAATCAAGAAACTATAATAAACCTACCTGCACGTCCTTTTCTTTGTTCAGCACTTGCACGACTAACCCAAAATTCCTTCAGACGTTGCATTTTGCAGACTGGATCAAAACTCATCTCCTTCATTTTCCCTGAGTCCACCACAAAACGAATACCATCAATTGTTACTGAAGTCTCAGCTATATTGGTTGAAATGATGCACTTACGCACACCTTCTGGTGCATAATCAAATACCTGGATTGAACATGTGTTTATCATTAATGGAGTTAAATGAATATGAGTGCTCTTAGTTTAGAGACACAAGCAAAGCAAGTTGAAATGTAATAATAAAACACAACATTCCAGAAAAAATTGCTCAGTTTGATTTAACGAACTGGAAATCAAGGAGATTTGATCCAAAGTAAACTAGTCACAGGATCGTCATCATATGGTATAGCATTGTTCACAGTTCTGAGTTTTCAATTTCTACTTTAAGTGTCTGTTGGTAGAATGGTATTACAAATTCACTTCCAGAAGGTAAGCCTTCTTGCAACGATAAGACACGCAAGTGACATTTTGAGCAGAATTTTGTTGAGTTACAATCTCACTGTTGGGAACTGCACAATGATCTTCTGTAATTATTTTCAGAATTTGTTAGTCATTCCATTTATACCATCACCTTTAACAAGAAATATACATTTTGCATATATTTTGTCATATATTACACCATAATTATTTTCATACTCCTTGTAAACCAAAAAATTTAGGTACCGGTACCTGATGAATAAATTCTGTATGATGTATTTCACTCATCACTTTCTACACCCAGCTGATGAAAAAATTTTTCCAATGGAGTTTCTGTTGTATCAGTTTGATTTTGATTTGATTTGTTTTATTAATCCATGTAATAATTTACATTATATGGATTTCGTCAACAAAAATAATATACAGATTGTAAACATAAGAAAATATTTCACAGAGAAATTTAAAGTATCTTACATTTGTTTTTGAAACGAGATAGAATGGCTGGCCAGTACTTACCTTTGTGCTGTGCCGCCGATAGTAACACAAATGAAGAAACAGAAAAAGGAAAAAGGGGACAAAAAGGACATGCTTTCGGAACACAGTTCCTTCATCAGGTGGCAGAGAAGGGAAGAAGAAAGGATGGGAACAGAAGGGAAAGGTAGTTCATGACCTAGGTCATAAAGGTGGTGTTTTGGGAGTGTGGACGTCAGAGATACTGCATGTATGTACTGAGCCAAGCCAGAGAGGATAAATATAACCAAAGAGGAAAGATCAAGTAGTAAAGAGAAGAGAAGATGAGTAAAATGAATGATGCTGGGGGGTGTAGGAGGGGTGGGGGGGGGTTGTCTAAAACGTTTTTCATAAACAGGGAAAGATGGACACACACACACACACACACACACACACACACAGAGAGAGAGAGAGAGAGAGAGAGAGAGAGAGAGAGAGAGAGAGAGAGAGAGAGAGAGAGTTCCCACTTCCGTAGCTCTGAGGGACTGGTGTTTGTTGGTAGTATCCAAATGGCACGTGTGGTATAACACGTGCCCAGGTCCCTGGAGTTATGCTGGAGGGCATGTTCTGCCACAGGATATTGGGTGTCCCCCAGGCGAACAGTCCGTCTGTGCCCATTTATCCGCTCAGCCAATTTGTTAGTGGTCATACCAACATAAAAGGCTGAACAGTGGACACATGTCAGCTGGTATATGACATGTGTTGTCTCGCATGTGGTCCTGCCTTGTATCGGGTAGGTTTTTCCTGTGGTGGGGCTGGAGTATGTGGTAGTGGGAGGATGCATTGGACAGGTTTTGCAGCGGGATCGGTTGCAGGGGTAGGAACCATTAAGTAAGGAGGGTGGTTTTGGGATGTTGTAAGGTTGGACAAGGATGTTGCGGAGGTTGGGAGGATGGCGGAAGGCTACTCTGGGTGGTGTGGGAAGAACAGTTTGGAGTGATGGTCTCATCTCAGGGCATGACTTGAGAAATTCATAGCCCTGTTTGAGGAATTTGTTGAGGCATTCCAGGCCTGGATGGTACTGGGTGACTAAGGGGGTGCTTCTGGGTGGTCTGGGGTTAGGAACATTGTTGTTGGAGGGAGAGAAATGGACAGCTCGGGAGATCTGTTTGTGGATGAGGTCTTTCGGGGAGTTGCGGAAGAGGAAAGCATTGGATAGATTGTTGTTGTAGCTGGTGAGGGATTCGGAACTGGAACAGATGTTTCCCACGGATGCCCAGGCTGTAGGAAAGGGACCGTTTAATATGGAAGGGATGGCAGCTGTCAAAATGGAGGTACTGTTGTTAGTGGGTTTAATATGGACTGAGGTGTGAATGTGAGACTCAGCAAGGTGAAGATCAACATCAAGGAAGGTGGTTTGAGTTTTGGAGAAGGACCAGGTGAATTTGAGGTTGGAGAAGGAGTTAAGGTCGTGGAGGAAGTTCAGAAGGGTTTCTTCACCGTGAGTCCAGACCACAAAGATATCATCTATGAATCTATACCAAACCAGGGGAGACAACTTCTGTGTCTTAAGGAATGCCTCTTCCATGCGGCCCATGAAGAGGTTGGCATAGGAAGGGGCCATCCTGGTAACCATAGCTGTCCCCCTGATTTGTTTGTAGGTCTGGCCCTCAAAGGTGAAGTAATTACTTTCCTCTTTGGTTATATTTATCCTCTCTGGCTTGGCTCAGTACATACATGCAGTATCTCTGACGTCCACACTCCCGAAACATCACCTTCATGACCTAGGTCGTGAACTACCTTTCGCTTCTGTTCCCATCCTTTCTTCTTCCCTTCTCTGCCACCTGATGAAGGAACTGTGTTCCGAAAGCTTGTCCTTTTTGTCCCCTTTTTTCTTTTTCTGTTTCTTCATTTGTGTTACTATCGGCGGCACAGCACAAAGGTAAGTACTGCCCAGCCATTCTATCTCGTTTCAACAATATTTATCATCTCTGAGGAGAATTTTCATCATTAATCAAATCTTACATTTGTTTTTATATCTTACATTTGTTTTATACTATTTTACAATATGTTCATATAGTTATTGATTTAATCATATATTGCAATGTAAACTTCTGTACATAACCTTTTAATTTAGGTAACATAGTCCATTACTGTGTAGTAACATTTGTTGAGTAAGTGTTTTTTTAGTTTTATTTTTAACTGATCAATTTTCTCAATGTCTTTTATATTTTGTGGTAGTTTATTATATATTTTAACAGCATTGTACCATAAGCTCTGCTGAGTTTTCACTTTATTTTTTCTTTCAAGATGCAGATTACAACGGTTCCTAGTTTTATAAGATCATGTACCGAAGAATTGTTTCAAAGCAGTCAATATTTTTTTTTTTTTTTTTTAACATACATAATGCTTTGAAAGATAAATTCACACGGGACAGTTAGAATTTCCAGTGTTTGAAAATGTTCAAGGCAGTGAGCACTACTACCACTCCTAGTTATTATGTGTACTGCTCTTTTCTGTAATTTGAAGATGGTTTGAATATTTTTATTATTTACTCCCCAAAAAATTATCCCTTAACTAATGACCGAGTGAATATAAGAAAAATATACAGATGTTACACATGACATATCACATACTGCAGTCAGAATTCTAAGAGCATAGCATGCTGTGGAGATTCGATTTATAATTATTCTAATGTGTTCTTCCCATTTTAGCTGACTGTCTACATGCATGCCTAAAAATTTTTTGTTCTCCACACATTGAATATAATTATCATTTATTTTTAAGTCATTATACTGCATTTTTTTTATTAACTTAGAAATTCACAACAAGGCAATTAAGTACTTCTGCCCACTACTGGAATCAAAGAAGTTACCATTTTTTCTTCTTCACTTTTCAAATTAAGTTTGAGTTTATTGCTGGATGCCCACTCACATACACTGTTTAGTGTTTCTTCGGCTTTTTCTTTTAGTATGTCTGCTGATTTGTCTGTGATTAACACATTTGAATAATCTGCAAACAATATTGTTTGTTGATGTGCGATACTTGGTGGAAAATCATTTATGTAGATTAGGAAGAGTATCAGGCCCAGGACACTACCCTGTGGCACACCTATATTAATATAATTTGGATCGGAAGTATATTTTACAATGTAGTATGAGCAGTTTGACACATGTGAGATTTCAGTTTTCTGTATTCTGTTTTGTAGATACAACTGGAACAAATTTTTAACAATCCCCCCTTATTCCTAATTCCTCTAGCTTGCTTAATAATATATCATGATTCACTGTATCTAAAGCTTTTGTTAGATCAAGAAATATACCTGTTGTGTGGTTTCCCTTATCTAAAGCTTCTAGGATATGTTTTGTGAGGTGGGCTGTTGCTGTTTCAGTGCCTTTACCTGATTGAAAACCAAACTGGTCATTAGATAGTAGATTGTATTTGTTTAAGTAATTCATAAGTCTGTCTTTCATAATAGTCTCTAGTATTTTTGAGAAACACGAAAGTACAGAAATTGGCCTGTAATTTTCTATTTTTTCACAATCACCTTTTTTGTAGAGAGGTAGCAATTTAGCGTATTTTAAATATTCGGGAAAGCAGCCTTGTTTGAAAGATTGATTTGTAATGTCTTCTAAAGGTGGAAGTAGCCTCTCGATACCATCCTTAATTAGAGAAATGGGGCTTCATCCAGACCAACTGACTTTTTGTTTTTTAGTTTGAGAACTGCTTTATAGACTTCTTCCTCGGTTGTGGGGAATAATACCTTTGAATGTGATACACCAATTTTTGACTTTTTGGACTGATGGACTGTTTGAAATTGTTTCTGTAATTTTATTCCTATGCTGCTAAAATAGTTGTTTATATAGTTTGCCAAATAAATTGGGTCTTTAATTACAGCCCCTTCCTCTTTGACTTTTATATTTGACAGATTTACTTTTCTGTTACCAGTTTCTTGTACTTGTAGCTAAAGAGTTACATGTACTGAACACCAATTGAATTATATTGCTGTATTTGAGAGCTTTCTCCTTCCATGTTGAAAATGCAATAAAGAAACAATTCTTGCAATACATCCACAGGCTAGATGAGAGATCAGTCATGTAACAGAATAAACAAGAAACTGGTAACAGAAAAGTAAATCTGTCAAATATAAAAGTCAAAGGCACAAGAAGCCGATTTACAGTTGCACTTTAAACACTGCTTATATGCACATGTGTGAGATACAATATGGCATTGCACATACTACTCTGCAAGTGGTACCAAAGCTCAGTTGCTACATCATTCCGTTTTGGAAAGCAGAGTGCCATACAGATAACATACTGGTAAGTATACTTCACATCATGAGCATGTTGTACATGTCAGTGGCAATTCTGTAAAGGGTGGTGGTACTGCTGGGTGGGGACGTGGGCCATCAGATGTTCCATTGTCTGGCTGCACATAGGCAGATTTTACCTGGTCTATTAAGGAGGCAGAAGACTTGTCATTTATCAAATTTTCAAATGTCCAATCCTTTTGCTGCAGCACTTTGTGGGAAGCAAGGGTATGATGGTTGCTTGGAAGACCTGAGACTGTGCATACAGAGCATGATGTGCGTATCTGTTGTGAGTTCATGATGCACATAGGTAGCAGGGGTATGATGCCTTGAAGCTCGGTATGGACAAAGATTTGTGATATATTCCTCACCCTAAGGATGAACTTACTGTAACCATGACCAAGCAACTACAGAGCAGTGCATCCAATAACCCTTCAAACAGGCATAGAAA
This sequence comes from Locusta migratoria, assembly GCA_026315105.1. Lineage (NCBI taxonomy): Eukaryota > Metazoa > Arthropoda > Insecta > Orthoptera > Acrididae > Locusta > Locusta migratoria. The sequence goes on along the minus strand of CM048744.1, from coordinate 269,451,367 downwards.
ATCATCATAAATGAGCTGGTGAAGCATCTAAATCAAGCTTGCATGTCATCCTGAGACCCTATAAAATCATTGGTCATGCTGCCACTTTCTGTGAAAATTTCTAGCATTCAATCATACCATTACTAGCTGGGCAGTAACTAGTGGTCTTGTGATGTACGATGCCCCAGAACTTGGTTAGTTAGTTAGTTAAAGAGGATCAAACCAGTAGCTATGGTCTGTTGTAACATGCAGTGGGCAGCCAAAATGAGAATTCCAGCCTGATCCAAAGGAAGATGCTTAGTTTCTTTGGACATATTATCCACTTGAGTTGTAGCTGGAAAGTTTCTAACTGGTCGTGTTTGACACATAATTTTGCTCCATTGGCACTTGACACAATTTTGATCTGAAGCAGTCTTTTTTAATTCTTGGCCACATAAATCAGAGGGACATTAAGTGGGCTGTAGGTCTAATGCCAGGATGACACAAACAGTACACTTGCAGTGGTACAGTTGAAAAGCCAGAGTTTATCTTGATGTTGCTGCCGGACATGTCAACTAACATTCATTCAAGTGTTGTCAACAGATTTTCAAAGTATTCTTGAATCACCTGGTCAGATCTTTGTGCCTCTGCTAGTCAGGCAAAATCTATCATCTTTGAGGTGTTCAAAACACTAGGTCACAAGACAGTCAAACAGCTACAACAATGTCAGTCCCAGACATGTGCCTGATGTCTACAGTGGACAATGCAATAAAAACAAGCTGGTTGTGTTGGTTAGGTGACCAGTGGGAGTTTTGCAGAAATGCATACCTTTATGGGTTGTGGCAAGGAAAAGTGAAGAAGAAAAAATGGTAACTTCTTTGATTCCAGTAGTGGGCAGAAGTACTTAATTGCCTTGTAGTTTGTTAGAAGCTCTATTTCTGCTGAGATGGTGACAGCTTATGGGAAAAGAAGGCTAAGGATCACCACAAACCCTCAAGGAACTGCTGAAGAGTGACCCAAATTGCTATGTGACTTGTGTCAACCAACAATATGAGTGGTACCTCTAATTCCTGGTGTGTCAGGAGTGCTGCATTCCATTAAACTCTACTTCACAGCTTCAAGGGCTGAACTCATGGTGTCACTCCACTGGATTGGTGATGTCCATTTGATTTTCAGGTCAGTGAATGCTATTGTTAGCAGCTGTTCTGGTTCTGCTGATTGCAGCAGATGTCAACAATAGAAATCCAATAGGCCAAGGGTATGCCATAAGCCTGATAGTGGGTGGCATTGCAATCAGACTGATTGGTTCTGCTTTTTCAGGCAGAGGCCCACAGACAAAATTCAGTGTCCTAAAAATGATTTTGGCTGCATTCAGAAGTATGCTGTATTTATCTAACTGAAGACGTGGATCAAATGATGCTCATGTTGCGCCGTGGTATGTGGGACAGATGGTTGTTCCTTGTAGCACCACATCGATAAATTGCTACCATGTTTGCAAGACGTTGCACAGAATGTCCTCTTCTGGCATAGATGTCTGCGTGTACACCTTAAAAGAATCCAGTACACTAAAAATGATTGCATCCCACAGCAAGGGAACAGGACACTGGTCTGTCACTGACTGGACACAAACACCATGCACCATCTTTTTTACGCACACTCCGTTGGTGCTTTCGGCAGCCACATCAAGGGTAGGATCCACTATAGCAGGCTTGCTTACACTTTGGTGACTGCTTGTACAATCTTGTGCAATGTGTGTTGCAATGGTAAATTTAAGTCATCATGGCTGTCACACTGTCAACTAACTATGATTTGCCTAGTGTGGCAGAAGGTGGTAGTACAGCAGCAGACCAGCTTCAAAGCTAGGCTTGATGACATCTAGGACTGTGAAGACCCACATGAATACTCGGTGCATCCCTATTTCTAACTACACATATTGAGACTATGAATGCAAACTCTAGGTTGGAATGTCAATATCATTAGAATATATGGTAGTTCACCAGAAATACGTCTGCTGAGCCTTAGACACACAGAAAAGATAATCGCATTCACACAACTTGAATTTTCCGCCGCTGGCTTCATCAGAAAAAAAGCACACATACATTCACTCCATCACTCAGGAATATCTAATGCACATTATTATAATCTTTGGCCACTAAGGCACATTTGAGTGTCGTACATAGAAATCAATGAGTCGTTTGCTGCAGACAGGTAATATAAAGTCATTGGTTTAAAGACAATACACAGTGTTGACCCAATATGCTCTACATATTTCTGGCCTGACCTCCAGTCACTTTTAAAAGGGTAATGAGAAGATGCCTGGCAATTGGAGAGATGATGCTTGCATTTAGGATTTGGGTGAGTGCAAAGTGTTCAACACATGTATGCCTGCTCCCCAAATCTTTGGAGCTACCAGCAGTTGGAGTGCTGATCTTGTCCAGATATTTATGAGATAGAAGGGTAAAGGCTTCTATACATTTTGCCATAATGGTTCCATACACCGCTGCAGTCGTGTTGGGATGACAACTCACTGATTTGCTTGACCCTATCGTGGATTTTTCCTTTGATGGGAAGTGGCTGAGCTTCACAATGTGCACCGCAGGTTATCAGACATAGTTCTAAAGTCAACCTTACTACTGAAATGTCATTAAGTATTGTGAAGGCCTCTAGAACCATATATCATCTTGAGTCAATACTTGTTGGATGAGTTGTTTCTTTATTGCAATTATATGAAGAAAGTGAAAGCTCTCCTCAATCACAGGAGTATCACTGAATTGGTGACGGGATACTTAAGTCTCTAGATACGCAGATGAGAGGTACACCATTGTAAGAAATTGACAACTCAACATTCATAAATCTAAAAACTCTCTGCTGTCTCAGAATAATATACATTGGCACTACTGAAATGTCATTAAGTATTGTGAAGGCCTCTAGAACCATATATCATCTTGAGTCAATACTTGTTGGATGAGTTGTTTCTTTACTGCAATTATATGAAGAAAGTGAAAGCTCTCCTCAATCACAGGAGTATCACTGAATTGGTGACGGGATACTTAAGTCTCTAGATACGCAGATGAGAGGTACACCATTGTAAGAAATTGACAACTCAACATTTATAAATCTAAAAACTCTCTGCTGTCTCAGAATAATATACATTGGCACTACTGAAATGTCATTAAGTATTGTGAAGGCCTCTAGAACCATATATCATCTTGAGTCAATACTTGTTGGATGAATTGTTTCTTCATTGCAATTATATGAAGAAAGTGAAAGCTCTCCTCAATCACAGGAGTATCACTGAATTGGTGACGGGATACTTAAGTCTCTAGATACGCAGATGAGAGGTACACCATTGTAAGAAATTGACAACTCAACATTTATAAATCTAAAAACTCTCTGCTGTCTCAGAATAATATACATTGGCACTACTGAAATGTCATTAAGTATTGTGAAGGCCTCTAGAACCATATATCATCTTGAGTCAATACTTGTTGGATGAGTTGTTTCTTCATTGCAATTATATGAAGAAAGTGAAAGCTCTCCTCAATCACAGGAGTATCACTGAATTGGTGACGGGATACTTAAGTCTCTAGATACGCAGATGAGAGGTACACCATTGTAAGAAATTGACAACTCAACATTTATAAATCTAAAAACTCTCTGCTGTCTCAGAATAATATACATTGGCACACTCTCACACTCTGCACTCCTTAAGTCAACTCACAGCTTCACTTACACACTCTTTATATGCACTCGTGAAGAGATACAACGTGAGACCACTTGCTACACAGCACAAGGAACTGAAGCTACTAGCATCAGAGCCTGTTACTCCAAGTTCTGATTACGAAGGCAACAATGTGAGTGAGTGAGAGTGTGTGTGTGTGTGTGTGTGTGTGTTAGAGAGAGAGAGAAAGAGAGAGCAGGGAGAGGGGGAGTATGGTAAGGGAGGAGAGGGGGAGAGAGAGATTCAAATGTTCAAATATTTGTAAAGCTTAAGGGGGTTCATCAGTCCCTAAACTTACAAACTAGTTATGAACTATTTTATACTAAAGACAACACAAACATGCATGCCTGAGGGGGGATTCGAACCCCCGATGGGGAACGGCCTCGTGCATCGTAGCATAGCACCTCAATGCGCTCCGCCTTGGCCAGAGAGGGAGAGGGAGAGGGGGGGGGGGCAGGATGGAGAGAGAGAGAGAGAGAGAGAGAGAGAGAGAGAGAGCATTGATTGAGAAAACTGATTAAGTCTCTCAAGCCTAGACTTTTTACATTCCTCAACGCTACCTATTCTATAAATTATATTTATTTTGCATCAAACACTTTTTTTGTTGAGTTATTACAAAATCTGTGTACAGCAGAAATGGTACTGACAGTTTTTGTGGTACTTACTTTATCCTGATCTGCAAGTGATAATGAACTGTGAAGAGTTAACACTATCCATTCCTGTGTTTTATCTGCATACTGCTGGGCTGCTTCAGCAACAGTAGAGATTTCACTCATACCACTCAGAAACATGAGAACATCACCTCTTTCATCTTCTGTGAATAAAGGTATGTAAAGTGTAAAGATGAACTTTGTCAAAGAAGATACAAAAAATGTATCCCCCCCCTCCCCCCAATTTTAAGACAACTCTTAAAAGAGAATTTTAGCACACTTTTAGTCTCTGTCTTACCTACAGCTTTTCTCTCCTTTTTTTGTCATTTATTCATTTATAAAATAAAAAGCAAGCAATTACAATCTATACTGTCATACTTATGGTTTCATATGGAATGCAGATGATAATTAATAGTTGAGAAATTAAAAGAGAAAGAAAGTAATATTTAACCCTATTGGTATATAACATTAATGAACTGAAATAACTTTTAAAAATATCTTTTGTTGGTGACTCGGTAACACAGACACAGTGAAGACACTTTCTTATCAAACAAATAAATTGATCTGATATCTCTTCAAGAAATGATATCATAGAAAAAAACATTTATGTTTTTCAGTCATCAGGAGCACACTGTCTGCCTACATCCCTGTGCAAGAGTCACCAAAATCCTCAAGACTGGCTTGTTTTATGTGCGTGATTACATGTTCTTCTGGTGAAATCATTTTCAGAGTACACTCCATTTACTAATCCTCTTTCAGAGTTAATGGAATATTTACAGCAGTTTCTATGTTAATTGTCTTACTGCTTTTGCTGGTATAACCTACAGTAATGAATTTAGTTTTTGAATCTGTAGGTGAGTAAATGCCCATAGCGAAATTAGTAAAAAAACATAAAACAATAAAATAATTCAGTGAAAGAAAAGACTAACACAACAATATGATATGAACAGTTTACAACTCACTGCAAAGATGGAATGACGAACTGCTATAGGCACATAAAAAAGACATACATGCATCATCTTCAGATCTTCAGAACAAAGAGCATTCACACAATCACACAGGCACATTTCACAGTCACACAGCTGTCATCTCCAGCTGCCACATTCAGTGTACAGCAGCCGGAGATGATGGTTGTGTCATTATAAAGTGTTCCTGTGTGAATGCTCTTTATTCTGAAGAAGGCCATGGTCGATAGCTTAAGTGTTGTTACATGTGTGCCTTTTTATGCAACTGTAGGAACTTATTGTTAAGTCTTTGGGGTGAGTTGTAAACTTTCCTTATTATATTGTTGAATTCCAATCTGGATTTTCCATTATACAATAAACGATTTTCCGTAATTTGTCATTTCCAGTATGCTAGAAAACACAGGCATCAAAATGCAAAATTCAACTAGTTTAACTAGTTTTTAAATCACCATCAATTACACAAAGTTGGATTTATTACTGGTGACCAGTTTTGAACATATTATTATACATTTTCAAGGTATCCAGTAAGTGCTAAAATAACAATACACACAATCAATGGCCACACAAAACTGGTCATCAATAATAAATCATACTCCTGTGGAAACGTTAGTTATTTAATAAATTGGCTGTAATTCAGTAATATTTCAATGAGTGTTGATTTCTAAAACAAGACTAATGTACCATGCTACCTAGGATTTTCACAGAAGTGGTTTGATCATCATACATTGTTTTCCACTGTAAAAAATGAATGATTGGAGCTATCAACCTTCCCCTACCCTGGCCACTGGTCCTCCCACTTTGGCAAACTCTAACTAGTGTCCATCAGAATGCTCAAGAATTGTTAGGATATCTTGAGATGTTGATTTTCTTACACTATAACAGGTACATCAGTTATCTGATGACCTCTTAGTGATAGAGTAAATAAGCCAAGAATAAGAGGAGGAGAGAACAAGAAATGAGCCCCCTTTTGTATGAAGGCATAATCTTGAAGACAATCTGTCAGCAGATAGTCACTTTATAACTGAGGCCTTGCACAGTCTTTGGGCACATTAATGAGAGTAAAACTTTTTGGAAAATGTTATTCCTTGGAACTAGATAAAAGCATAATTACACTAACTTTGCTAACTACACTGTCCTGTCACAGCAGCCCGATTGGGGTGATAGGTTGTATCAGATGGAGTGTGAGAGAGGAACAGGCATTTTACTTATGGTGGGTTCATTGTGCAAGTTACTAGAGTTTACGACACATATCAATAGTACGAAAACATGCTTCTTATGACACTTCTCAACAACAACCACCATAAAACTCTATCCTCGAACTAACTGCAATAACTTCACACAAAAAGTACATTCCACTAACTGGTCAACAACGGCAAAAGACCATAGTAGTCTAATGAAACCAAGAACATAATGAACACTAAGTTCTCACCTATTAAGCTGTGGGTACTGGAAGTGAGAAGCCACTTTGCCCATAAAATACTACAGATTTGCTCTATAATAGGTCACTCCTTATATTAGCTGATTTATATCATATCATGACAACATAGAAAGCTTAAGGGTAGATTTATTTATTTATAAGCATCATGGATTGTCTCAATGTTGTATGGACAGGTTAATGCCAATTCCAGCCACAGTTTGAATGTAGGAACCTGAGGAGTGTCCACCACTGGAGATTGCCAGTTCACCGTGACACCTTTATACCAAAAACAGGCACGGAGACATATGTGCAAAAGCGGCCATTCCATGAGCACCCTCTGTAAAATTTGTGCCCTCTGTGAATACAGCTCCAATTGTGGCACACAGGCACATGTGTAAAGGTGGAACTACATGTCTGTCCTATGGTGGAATGCACCCTGAAACTCAGATGTCAAATTCATAAAATTTGTCATTAAATGTGTCTCTATGAATAAAATGTTTTCTCTTAATAGAAAATGGGTCCCAAGCCTTGCTCAGTTGTCTTGCTTATTTCTGAATCCTATCTCACCTTGCTTGATCTTGCTGTTGAATACTGTTTATTGCAGTATGTATTATTTGACAGGGAAATTAAGTATACTTTTAATGAGATGGCTTTTGTATTTCCTTGTGATATTTTCTTTTCCCAAATGTTTGTCATCCATATTAAATCCATCTATCCTGAAACAAGTTCTACATACTATTACACAAAAACTATAACACTGCTTTTACTTCCCAACATTAGTTCAGCAATATGGCTCCCAAGGAAATTTCCCAAACCATTTCAGCAAGTCCCTAAGCTAATAATCACCTCATAACAAATGGATGAAAAATAGTTCCACAACATAGCTTTAGACTGTGTCACTGAATGAAGTATGGAGGAGCACATAGTCATAGATTTCTTGATCATTATCAGTTTTATTGACCTTGGAACTGTTACTATTACTCAACTAGATCCTTTGTTGGCCTCATGAGGCTCAGTGAACCCCATTTCAATACTCTCACAAAGGAAAAATTCGTGGGAGTATTGGCAATCAAATCCAGATTTTGGCATGACAGTCGGCTGTGCCAAACATTCTGCTGCATATGTGGACAGATAAACAATAAACATGTTCCATATTATTGTGCAGATAGACTTTTTCACTACTTTATGTCCCTAACATTTTGCTGAAACCCTATACTCCTAGTCAACCCAGTTTTATCCATACAACTCATAATTTGGAAACAGTATTAACTATTCTATTAATCCTTGTCACTTTCTGTGAGCAGTCTAAACAATAGTTGACAGAAAGTAATTGAACATCTCAGCCGAAAATAATACTGGCAACCTTAATACTTCCTGAAGCACTAATTTCAAGGACTTGCAGAGGGGAGTGAGTACATAATATTCTGAACAGGAACCGATATCCAGAAATGAGACCCAGTGATACTATGAGCACTTTCTCATCTTCAAAACTGTGAAACAAATCTCTTCTACTGCAAGCTCTTCACTTTCCATATTTTGGAAGGAAATAGTATGGATCAAAACATGAAAAAATGAGCTGTAAAAATAGGCTTTAGAAAGAATACCTAAGAGCTATAACCTCTTCTTCATTTTCAATACTATGGGTAACTGCTCATAGCTCCTAACCTAGGCATTTGATAGTCTGTGTTTATTTGACTTTTCTTTCTTTTTTAGGTCCATACTATCTCCTCCCAAAATATGAAAAGCAAAAAGCTTGCAGTAGAAGAAAATTGTTTCATAGCATCAAAGATGGAAAAGTGCTCATAGCATCATTGGATGACATTTCTGGCTCACTCCCCTCTGCAAGTCATCAAAGTTTGGATAACTCCACATAAACAACAGCACAAAATTCGAAGTAAATGCTTTTAGTGTTTATTTAATGGACAGTTTAAAGTAAAAGAGCTGACTCCATGGAAAAACAAAAGTTCACTTGGAAAAGAGATGCAAGGCTAAATATTCAGTGGCAGGCCAACAGCAAAATCTAAATTTGGACATGTGAACTAAAGACCTATTAGTGTTGACTGCTAAACCTTTTTAATGCACTACAGGAATCCAACACCCAAGCCAATGCTTCATAGTGGTGGCGGTGGTGATAGAAACCTTCATATAATAAAGTAACTCTTGTTTCAAGATTTTTGGTTTTTGTTTGTAGCAACCTCACACAATGATGAACATTATTGGCAATCCTCACATCACATACCAATGATTCTTTATCACTAAACATGTCCTATTACTTGAGATATAGATACCATTGTCTTCTTTCAGTCAGTCCTGATATGAGCTTGTTCTGTTGACAAATTATTATTTATCAGCTGAAAGTTCCTGGACCCAGTACCAGAGCACCGTTTGTGTTAGCCTTGCTTGTTCTACTAAGTTTCTATCTTCTGATAACCCTTTGATCCCATTAATTAAGGCATTAGGCTGATAAAATTGCAACTTGGTTGCTCCAGTTATTAACTTTGGACATAATCATTGCATTGCCTGTACACACATCTCCTCATCAACTGGATCTGTTCCAACACTTATACCAGAGGTTCCCAAACATTTTTGTCTCTAAGACCCCTTGTCAACTTTTCTGGCCTGTGTAGACCCCTTGACTTTTATGTACTTAATTATTTACAAATTTCTAACTGCAAATGTGTTTTCGCACCTGATATGGTGCTACTAACTATAATTTTAACTGTAAAAGGGTGGAGCGAAAAACAAGAAAAACGAAAAATAAAGATGTTAAGTATCATACATTTATTGATTTAAATCTCACAAACGTATACTTAACAAAACTGATACATCGAGGCTTTTAATGGGAGGGGTGTGGATGATGCTATTTTAGTAAATTATCCTGTTTCAGTGATTTACAGCCTATTTCTTCTTTCTGTAAGAAGATTGGCAACTGTTTCTGGCGACTCCTCACATCGTTGAGAGGTGAAGGCTGGGTTAAAATGCAGAGTGAAAATTCCGTGATCTTACTGGTTTTTGAACCCACAACCATTCAATTTTCAGTCAAGCACTCAACCCCGAGACCACCAGGAGTATAAAAAAAGGTCATCCACCTATGTTTCTTTGACTGCTCTTTCAAATGTAATGAACAACTTAAATGCTGTGTAGTAGGAACTGCTACACAAAATGCAGAAAAACTGAAGAAGCCCACATTCATCCAGTCCACAATATATTAATATATCCCTTGATGGATGATGAAACATTTGCTGGCCGTTCATGTGCAGCATCAGATACTCATCCCAGTCCTCGGAGAAGGGTAAGAGGTAGTAGTTTATGTAGTGGACCTATGAAAATAATAACGTAGCTCATGGTATCATAATTGAAGAGTATGGTCAAGTTCTTCTTTGGAGATCTGCATTTAATAAAATGTAATATTATCTCTATTGAAATACATGTGCATGTTTTGATTTACTTATGTTGTAATGCTTTACAAGTTAGAATATATACGTCATAATTGTCTGATCCCAACCCCCAATTAAAAAAATCTGACTTCAGGCCTGCAGCAGGAGACTGTAAATACAGCATTGTAGAATAATTCTGATTTTTTTTTTTTTTTTTTTTTTTTTTTTTTTTTTTTTTTTTTTTTTTTTTTTTTTTTTTTTGGTGACCTTTCTAAATGTGAACCACTATTATAGAACCCCATTTAGAACAAATAGACCTCCAAATTATTTTTCCACTGATGTGGACCCCTTGCAGGTTGGAATAACCCCTGGGGGTCTATATAAACCACTTTGGGAATCACTGAGTTATATGAACTAAATTTATCAAATGAGAGAACCAGTCGCAAAACAGCCAGTGAACTCTTTCCCAAACTCGCATCCATTTAATACACATTCACATTTGGTCACAGTACCACCCCTCTCCCCCCTTTCCTTACTGTCCTCACATCACACTCCTCCATTACACAATTTGCTACACACAATGCCCACTGTCTATGTCACGGTGTGCTCATGGGTGCCACATTCCTATCCAGTTCTATTGCTGCCTCATTCTCACAACTGTTTGCCACATTTACCTCCAAGTCTCCCTGCCTTCTTAGTTTCACTTTCTACAGATAATGTTAATTATTTTATTTATTTATTTTTATCAAAATGATGTGGAATGAGGCTTTTCTTAACCACTCCATCTGACACAATTTTTCACCTCTACTTGGGCAATAGTTTCAGGAGAATGTAGTTTGCAAAGATGATGTAACTATGCATATGTCTGATATTTTTTCTCTAGTTCCAAGGGAGATCATTTCAAAACTTCTGCTAAAATTTCACTCTTGTTTAAGAGCCTGCCGAGTGCTCAATGTTTCAATTATAAGGCGAGTGTTTACCCTATACTAAGTAAGTAAAAAACATGTATCTGAAAAGATTGGTGAATGTTCTCAGGAAATATAGGAAACAAGAGTTACAAACAAAATATCTTTAAAGGCCTTCAAAGTAATCACCATTGGCTACAATACAGTTCTGAAATTGGTTGTACAGCTGTTGGAAACTGTCAGCAAACATTACTCATGGAAACGCTTGAGGAACTGATTTCATGAGTTGTTGGATCTCTGCAACCTCTCAAACACACATTTTTTACTCACTGCTTCAACACCATACACTTGCACCAACACCCCATGAGTCTCTGTCATAATTTTGTCTAATTTTAAATAAAACTTGATGTTAATGCATTGCTCCATTTCTCCATTTTTGCACTCCATGTTGCAATGAAATTAATTCTCACACTGACCCAGTTAGATGGGTCACAGCATGTACCACTACTTCACTGCAGTGCTTTACACAATAGGAAGCACTTGTTCACATATCCCTCAATGTGTATGTGAAGGAACCTCATCCTCGTCAACATTGTTTTTAAAATATGGGACCATTCACCAAGCTTTTCAGCTTGTAGTTATTTTAATTTGTTTTAACTGTATATGACAACAAAGAGGCAAAATGAGGAATATGGTACCAAATAAATAATGTTTTTTTATGTTTAATTATACTGAACCAAGATTTCTTATGTGGAAAGATAATTAGTGAGATCTTAATGTGTAGAAATAATTCTCCCTTGGCACATAATTTCTGACAGCATGCTGGTGACACAAGGGGGCAGCAAAAATTAAAATTTAGAAAGTATTTGCTGCTTAATTTACATGACTGTAATATACAGCATTAGTGATATAGGCATACAAAGTGATTGTGGTATACATGCAATTACTTATCCTTATATTCCAATGCTGGTCTTACTTGGAAACTTCTCATCTATAAGTTGAAGAATCCGGACATATGGTGCAGGATTGATGCGGCCAGATTTTGAAGATTTTTCCTCAATAGAAATAGGTCTGTAATAAAGCTTTATGGGATACAGTCTTCCAGGAACCTGAAGAAATGCAAATGAAATGGTTACATGGTGCAGTCTATTACTTTAATGAAAAATTCTTATCAGTATCAAGGCAGGTGCCCCCCCCCCTCCCTCAGAAACAACAACCATTAATCCAAGATATAGCAAGCATTAGTTTGTACAAGCACACAGACTGTTATTGGGATGTAAACAAAGATTGTTCCTGATCAAAGCGAATACTTAATCAGCAAACTAATGGTAATCTGTTGCATCCCCAGTTCCACTGTGTTTCTTGCTTTAAATGAATATCATAATTTCACATTCATTTTTTTATACCGATGTGTCAACCTTGACATTTCATATTATATGGAATCATGTAATTAGGCCGAAAGAAGTCAAGGTCATTTGTTTAAGAATACTTTTTCAATAAGATCCAAGTAATTGATTGGTGGTTGGAAAATATATTACAATGAAACAAACTATGACACATTACTCACTTGTATTACTACTGCATCACCAGCAAAATACTGAACAAATAATTTTATATTAATGGTAGCAGACATCAAAACTACTTTCAAATCTGGCCGCTGGTACAACAAGCACCGCACAACTCCAAGCAAAAAATCTCCATATAGATGGCGCTCATGTACTTCATCCAGAACAACTACATCATAGGTTGACAGTGATGGGTCTGTTGACACCTGAAAAGAGATGCAAGGTTAAAAAACAACTGAATGGGAATGTAATAACACACCATTTTTACAATGCAACAGCTGCAAGGGCAAGGGCAACATAGAACTTTGTGCCCTCATATCTTCACAACAAATGAGTCCCTCTCAACCTGGAGAGTGCCCCTAATTTCTAAGTTCTCCAATGAACACACTGTTCCCCATGATGAAAGAAAGAACTAATGGTTTCAAAAATGAAGGGTAGTTCTTATCTAGAAAGTATTTTTGACTCTTTAGTAGAGAGTGATTCTTCAATATGCCACTCCAACCCCATCTCCTTACCACAGGTATCACTTCCTTGGGGAAGACCAAAATACAAGACCTGTCCAACCAACCACTGCCTATTCCAGTCCTGTTACAGGTTTATCTTATCCATATAGATGAGTCATTTTGCAATTATCTTACCCCATTAGAGGCTAGACCATCTGTGGCAAAAGCCAAGTCATATAACAGCTCTGCTGCAATAATTTGACATTTTCATATTGGTATGACTACCAATCAACTGCCCACCAGAATGAATTTCCACTGGCAAACTGTGGGTAAATCCAGGGCAGACCACTGTGTGGCAGAACATACAGCTAGCAACCACATGCTTGATTTCAATGGCTGCTTCACAACCTGGGTCATTTGGACCCATCTCTTGACCATCACATTTTCTGAACTGTGCTAATTAGTGTTGTCCTTGCAGCACATTCTCCAGTCCCAAAATTATCCCGGCCTCCAAGCTATGGTAATCTACTCTTCCCATACCCGTCATCCAACAGTTTCTGTCTCCTCTCACCACCTTCCAATCCACATCCCATCACCCTCATTTTCCTCCTTTCTCTGCTAACACACTCACCTGTTTTCTCCCTTTCTCTGGTCCTTTCCTACCCACTACCTGTTTCTACCTCCCCCACAGCCTCCCACTGCTACAACTAAGTCTTACCACATACTTCTAGTCCCTGCTTGCTTTGTAACGCAATGCGCTCTCTCTATCTCAGTCTCCCCTTCCACCCATCCCTGTTTTTCCCCCTCTTCTTGCTCCACTTGTGATTGTTCCTTCATCAGATGCAATGCAATCTGACTAGAGCAGGTGGAGACAGTGGTCCATGTTTGCCTAAGTTGTGATTGTAAGACTGTAGGGATGTGTGTGTGTGTTTTCATTCCTTCTCTGATGAAAGCTTTGGCCGAAAGTCCTTTTTAAAATTATTTTGCTGTGGCTGTCTCCTGCTTAGCATGTCATCTTTACAGAGTGTAGTGATCTATTCTTTCCTCAATTCTGTTGGTATCCGAGCTTGGACTTTCCACTGTTTAACTTCCTAGAATTATATTTTATACTAACAGATGTTACTATTACTTTCACACTGTGAAAGTATGTAACTGGAGTAAATGTATTGTGAATCTGTTGTCAGTATGACGGATGTTCATAATGGTTTAATTGTCACCCAGGAAAATCAAATTACATAATTAATTTTTGTTCAAATTGTAGTAGTTCCATAAATAGCTCTCCCATGCCATATCCCCACACATCCCAAATCCTCCCTCTACCACCAGTAACCATCCGTGAAAGAGTGCTCCTCTTGTCACCCAGTAACACCCTGGACTCAATCAACTAAATTGCATCCTTCGCCAAGATTTTTATTTTCTGCCCTCATGTCCAGAAATGAGAGATATCCTGCTCAAGATAGTCCCCACTCCTCCTAAAGTGATGTTCCATCGCCCACCAAACCTTCATAACATCCTACTCCATCCTTATGCCACCCCCAAACCCAGTCCACTTCCACAGGGATCATATCCCTGTGGAAGTCCCTGCTGCAAGACCTGTCCAATCCATCCACCCAGCACTTCCTATTCCAGTCCTGTCACAGTCTTATCCTACCCTATCAGAGGCCGAACCATCTGTGAAAGAAGGCCATGTAATTTACCACCTGTGCTGCAATCACTACACAGCTTTCTATATTGGCATGACCACTAACCAGCTGTCCATTAGGATGAATGGCCACTGCCAAACTGTGGCCAAAAACAAGGTGGACCACTCTGTGGCACAGCATACTGTGGAGCACATGCTTGATTTCAATGGCTGCTTCACAACCCGGGCCATCTGGATCCTCCCACCCACCACCAGCTTTTCTGAACTGCACAGATGGGAATTATCCCTACAGTACATTCTCCAATCCCGAAATTGGCCAGGCCTCAACCTACAATAACTTCCCTTTTTTCCACATCCAACAGTTCCTACCTCTCTATCCTAAGCCTCTCCTATTTTGAGTGGTGTGTGTGTGTGTGTGTGTGTGTGTGTGTGTGTGTGTGTGTGTGTGTTTGTTTGTTTGGGCCATGGCCAATAGCTGAAGTGTTGTATGTGTGTGTCTTTTTTATGTGCCTGTCGCAGCTCATCATCATGTCTTTGCGGCGATTTGTAAACTGTCCTTATTACTTTATTGTTAATTACAACCTGGACTTTCCATTATTAGATTGAACATGAATTGCTTACTTTATAGTGTAGACCACTGATAAAGTGAAGTATCAAGGAGTAATTCATTTTTGACAGCAGAGGAAATGTTGCAGCTCTGCCACACTGCCATGACTGCAGATATATAACTGCAAACAAACAAATAACAATAACTTTCTTTATATGACATGATAATTTATAACTGATATCCATATGCAAAACTGTTTAAAGAGTTGTCTCAAACAGGCTCTAAAGAGGGCACCAGACACATTGTCGTTATTAGACACTTTCGTTCAAAAAACACTGTATTCATCCCAGAATATCACATTAAGACATTGGTAACAGAAAATAGAAAAACGTAAATACACCTATTTCAGTAAGAGTGGCAATTTTTTTCATGATCTGAGAAGACGTACATTAATCAAGAGTGGCCATGAAAAGGGTGCCAACTCAAGCACAACTTCCAATAGATTAAAAACTTTTATTTACAGAAACTGGGGATATCTTTTTGAGTAATATGGAAAACCTACTGTTACTAAACAGAATACTGATATGAGCTGTAGTTCTCAGTGGGTTATATTAAGCTTTCTTTGTTGATAGTTGAAAGGGCATGGTTGTACTCATTTCAATGCCAGCAGTAAAAGTATATGAGTATATAAGGTGCATTTATACCTGTAAAACTTTGCATGTAGACTAGATGCATGTGACGATCAAACAAAGAGGCAAGGGGGCACATCCACTGATGCAAACCATGGATGCATCAGATTTGCGTGCCTGAGACACCTAACATTAGTAATAAAGTTTTTATTTAAGGGACAAAACACACTAAATTCTCAACATTTAGAATAAACTGGTCAAGAATGTGCAGGAATGTGTATTTTATTTAGCTTGCAAATCATGATGGGTTATAAATTCAAGAAACTATTATTTTAAAAGAAAGAGTAACAATATTCAAATTAATTTTTGGCCATGGCCTTCATCAGAAAATGACTCATTTAGATAATCACATACTACCTCATCCCACCACTCCAGCGCTACAAGCATCTTGACAATGAGTAAGGAGCAGTGTGCAGGGGGGAAGGAAGCTGGGTAAGAGTGGGGATGGAAAGTCCTGAATTGTATGATGGATTTTAAAGGCTCTGATAGATGGGAGTGCAGCACTGAATGCAGAGAAGGGAAGGGGAGGGGAGGGAGAGGATACATGGGAGGTGTAGAGGTATGTGGGGAGGGAGGAGTGATTTGAAAATAAAATAATAATAATAAATAAATAAATAAATAAAATAAAAAATAATTAAGGTGATATTGTAAGGGGTGATTCACAGCTGGAAGGAAAATATGAATTGTAGGGAAACAGGAAAATGAGTGGGGAATGGGCAGGATGTTAAATATAGGGTGTAGGCAAGTTATCTTAGGTTGAGGCCAGAGTGGTTACAGGATCGTAGAATATGTTGAAGGGACAACTCACAACTGCACAGTTCAGAAGGACTAGTGGTGGAGGTGAGAACCCAGATGGCTAGGTTGGTAAGGCAGCCACTGAAATCAAGAGTGCAGCTGCGGCTGTGCCACAGGGTGGTCCATCTTGCTTTTTGCCACAGTTTGACAGTGGCCATTCATTTTGATGGCCAGCTGCTTTGTTGTCATACCAATGTAAAATACAGTCAAGTTGGTAAATCACATGGCTGCTTTCACAGGTGCCCTGACTTCTGATGGGGAAGGATAAGCCTGTGAGAGGATTGGAATAAGAAATGCTGGTTGAGTGGATTGGGCAGGTTTTGCATCAGGGTCTTCCACAGGGCAATGATCCCTGTGGTAACGGGTTGTGATTGGCAGTGACAGGGATGGACTAGGAGGGTGCAGAGGTAGGGTGGGTGATGGAACACCACTTTATGAGGGGTTGGAAGGATCTTGGGTAGGATGTCTCTCATTTCAGGGCATGGCGACAGATAATCAAAGCTCTGATGCTTTAAATGTTTCAGTCCAGAGTGGTACAGGGTGACAAGAAGGGCACTTCTTTGTGAATGGTTATTGGGGGTGGAGGGAGAATTGGTGGTGTGTGGGAATATGGCTTGGAAAATCTGTTTGCAGACTAGGTAAGGAGGGTAATGTCTGTGAATGCCTTTGTGAGGCCTTCGGCATATTGTGTAAGGGACTTCTCATCCTTGAAAATTCACTTTCCACAGGTGGCAACAATGTATGGGAGGGACTTTTTGATGTGGAATTGATGGCAGCTGTAAAAGTGCAGGTATTTTAATTAGTAGGTTTAATGTGGATGGAGCCATCAGTGAGATGGGAGTTAACATCCAGGAAGGTGAATTGTCAGGTTGAGAAGGACCAAGTGAAACTGATGGAGATAAGATAGTGTTGTTGTTGTTGTTGTGGTCTTCAGTCCGGAGACTGGCCCGATACAGCTCTCCACAATACCCTATCCTGAGCAAGCCTCTTCGTCTCCACATAAGAACGACAACCTACATCTGTCTGAATCTGCTTACTGTATCCATCTCTTGGTCTTCCCCTGCGATTTTTTCCCCACACACTTCCCTCCAACTCTAAATTCACAATTCCTTGATGTCTAAGAATGTTTCCTACCAATCTATCCCTTCTTTTAGTCAAGGTATGCCAGAAATTATTTTTCTCCCCAATTCTGTTCAGTACCTCCTCATTAGTTACGCAATCCACCCACCTAATCTTTAGCATTCTTCTGTAGCACCACATTTCAAAAGCCTCAATCCTCTTCCTGTCCGCACTGTTTATCGTCCATGTCTCACTCCCATACAAGGCAACACTCCATACAAATGCCTTCAGAAAGGACTTCCTTAGGTTTAAATCAATATTCAATGCTAACAAATTTCTCTTTTTCAAGAACGCTTTTCTACTCATTGCCATTCTACATTTTATATCCTCTGTACTGCGACCATCATTTGTTATTTTACTGCCCAAGTAACAAAACTCATCTACCTCCTTTATTGCTTCGTTACCTAATCTAATTCCTTCAGCATCACCTGATTTTCTTACACTGCACTCCATTACCCTAGTTTTGCTCTTGTTAATGTTTATCTTATATGCACCTTTCAGCACACTGTCCATTCCATTCAATTGCTCTTCCAGGTCCTTTGCTGTATCTGACAGAATTACTATGTCGTCGGCAAAACGCAATGTTTTTAATTCTTCACCCTGAACTTAAATTCCTTCTCCAAATTTCTCCTTGCTTTCCTTTATAGCTTGCTCAATGTACAAATTGAACAACAATGGAGAAAGACTACAACCCTGTCTTACTCCCTTTCTAACCACTGCATCCCTTTCATGCCCTTCAACTCTGACAACTGTTGTCTGGTTTTTGTACAAGTTGTAAATAACCTTATGTTCCCTATATTTTACTCCTGCTTGCTTCAGAACTTTAAAGAGTTTATTCCAATCAACATTGTCAAAAGCCTTCTCCAAATCTACAAAAGCTAGAAATGTAGGTTTGCCTTTTCTTAATCTATCTTCTAGGACAAGCCGTAAAGTGAGTATTGCCTCCCGAGTTCCTACATTTCTCCGGAACCCAAACTGATCTTCCCCGAGGTCGGCTTCTACCAGATTTTCCATCCTTCTGTATATAATTCGCGTTAATATTTTGAAACCATGACTTATTAAACTGATGGTTCTGTACTTTTCACACCTGTCTGCAACTGCTTTCTTAGGGATGGGGATTATAACATTTTTCTTAAAGTCTGAGGGTACTGCACCTGTCTCATACATCTTACACACCAGGTGAAACAATTTTGTCATGGCTGGTTCTCCCAGAGACTTCAGTAGCTCTGAGGGAATATCATCTACTCCAGGGGCCTTGTTCCGACCTAGGTCTTTCAGGGCTCTGTCAAATTCTTCTCTCAGTACAGTATCTCCTATTTCATCTTCATCTACATCCTCTTCCCTTCCTACAATATTGTCTCGAAGTTCATTTCCTTTGTAGAGCCCCTCTATATACCCTTTCCACCTTTCAGCTTTCCCTTCTTTGCTGAGAACTGGTTTTCCATCAGTGTCCTTGATAATCATAGAGCTGTTTTTCTTATCTCCAAATGTTTCTTTTATTTTCCTGTAGGCTGTATCTATTTTTCCCCTATTTATACATTCTTCTACATCCTTGCATTTGCCTTCTAGTCACTCCTGCTTAGCCATTTTGCACTTCCTGTCAATCTCATTTCTTAGTCGTCTGTACTCCATTTTGCCTGTTTCATTTACTGCATTTTTATATTTCCTCCTTTCATCAATTAAATTTAGTATCTCCTGTGATATTCAAGGAGTTTTTGTAGGCCTTTCCTTCCTACCTATTTTGTCCTCTGCTACCTTCACTATTTCATCTCTCAATTTTACCCATTCCTCCTCTACTGTTTTATTTTCCCCTGTTTCTGTCAATTGTTGCCTAAAGCTCCTTCTGAAATTCTTAAGAACCTCAGGTTCCTTCAATTTATCCAGGTCCTATCTCCTTATTTTCCTACCTTTTTGTAGTTTCTTTAGTTTCAGCCTACAGTTCATAACCAACAAGTTATGGTCAGAGTCTATATCTGCCCCTGGGTATGTCTTACACAGTAGAACCTGATTCCAAAATCTATGTCTTACCATTATAAAATCTATCTGGTATCTTCTGGTGTCTCCTGGTCTCTTCCACGTATACAACCTTCTTTTGTGATTCTTGAACCAGGTGTTTGTTATAACTAAATTATGTTCTGTGCAAAATTCTACCAGGCGGCTTCCTCTTTCATTCCTTTTGCCCAGACCATATTCACCTACTATCTTCCCTTCCCTTCCCTTTCTTGTCCTACTACCGAATTCCAGTCTCCCATAACAATTAAATTTTCCTCTCCCTTAATTGTCTGAATAATTTCCTTTAGCTCCTCATATATTTCTTCAATTTCCTCATCATCGGCAGAGCTAGTTGGCATATAAACCTGTACTACTGTTGTTGGTGTTGCTTCGTATCTATCTTAACAATGATAATGCGATCACTGTGCTGGTCATAGTAGTTTACCCACCTTCCTATTTTCTTATTCATTATCAATCCTACTCCTGTGATACCCCCCAATTGATTTTGTATTTATAATCCTGTACTCACCTGACCAGAAATCCTGTTCATCCTGCCACCGAACTTCACTAATCCCCACTATATCTAACTTCAACCTATCCATTTCCCTTTTTAAATTTTCTAATTTTCCTACTCGATTTTCCACGCTCCGACCCGTAGAATGCCAGTATTGTCTTTCCTGATGATCACATCCTCCTGAGTAGTCCCCGTCCGGAGATCCGAATGGGGGACTATTTTACCTCTGGAATATTTTACCCGAGAGGATGCCATCATCATATGTTCATACAGTAGAGCTGCATGTCCTCGGGAAAAGTAACGGCTGTAGTTTCCCCTTGCTTTCAGCCGTTCGCAGTAGCTGTGTGGCAAAGCCACATTAGCTGATGTTACAAGGCCAGCTCAGTCAGTCATCCAGACTGTTGCCCCTGTAACTACTGAAAAGGCTGCTGCCCCTCTTCAGGAACCACACGTTTGTCTGGCCTCTCCACAGATACCCCTCCGCTGTGGTTGCACCTACGATACGGCTATCTGTATTGTTGAGGCACGCAAGCCACCCCACCTCGGCAATGTCTGTTTTGAAGTCGAGAAAAACACAATCCGCCTGTTGCCTTTCATCCATGGCTCGCAAGATGTCATTTGAGAAAAGGGCAAGCTGAGTTTCCTAAACCCGTGCTGATTCATAGAAAGAAGCTTTTCTGTCTCACGGAAATTTACTATATTCCAACTGAGAATATGCTCCAAAATTCTACATGAAACTGATGTCAACGATATTGGCCTGTAATTGTATGGGTCAGTTCTCTTTCCTTTCTTATAAACGGGAGTCACCTGCGCTTTTTTCCAATCACTAGAAACTTTGGGCTGAATTAAAGATTCGCGATAAATGCAAGCTAAGTAGGGGGCCAATGCCACAGAATACTCTTTGTAAAACTGAACTGGTATTCCATCCGGACCAGCAGACTTTTTCATATTTAGCTCTCTCAGCTGCTTTTCTACACTGGAAATACCTATTACTATGTCCTCCATTTTGGAATTAGTATGTTGATCAAATGTGCCGTCCTCCTGTGTGAAAGATTTCTTAAAAGTTAAATTTATAACTTCAGTTTTCCGTTGGCTTTCTCTTATTACTGCCCCGGAATGATCAACAAGTGACTGGACAGTGGGCTTTGACCCACTTATCGATTTTACATAGGACCAGAATTTTTTCGTGGTCTCGGAAAAATCTTTTGGTCAGGTATGGCTGTGGTAATTATTGTATGCTTCGCTCATCGATTTTTTTTATAGATGCACAAATGTCTATTAACTTTTGCTTTCTAACATTATTATTATACCACGGTGGATCTTTCCATCCTTAATCGTCTTTTCTGGCACATATTTCTCTAATTTACAATGGACTTAAATTTAATCCACGATTCCTCTACATCCATAGTCCCAGAATTAAATGATGCCCATTCATTTTCTAAGTGCAATGCTAGCATTTGCTTATTGGCTCTTCCCAACAAAAACACACTCCTAGCCTGCTTGATGGGTTTATGAACTTTGGTCGCCATCGACGCTATGATGATATCATGATCACTAATTCCTGTCTCTACACAGACATTGTTAATAAGGTCAGGCCTGTTCGTGGCTATAAGGTCTACAATATTTCCATTGTGTGTGGGTTGCCAGTTTAACTGCTGAAGACAGTTTTTGGAGAATGTGTCCAAAAGTAGCTCGCACAACTGCTTGTCTGTACCGCCTGAAATGTAACTAGAGAGGTCCGAATCTATACTCATAAGGAATGAAGTATCCCCCGACTAATATTACATGGCCCAGATACCTACGCACTCCTGGTGTAGACTTTCTTTGAATGATTCTAAAACTGCTACACCAGCACTGGGGGACTGGTAAAAACACCCAACTATTAACTTTACTTCTTTTAGACCTGTTATATGTGCCCAGATAACTTCACAGTTACTTTCAACCTCGATCTCAGTAGAAACAATATTTTTGTACACAGCGATGAACACCCCTCCTCCAGTTGTATCTGATCTATCTTTCCCAATATACATTCCATGCCTCGCTAAATATTTCTGAACTTGCCACATCATGCTTTAGCCAGCTTTCGGTGCCTAAAACTGAGCACAATAATTTCCATGCAGTGCGGCAAATTCGGGAACTTTGTTTCTAATACTTTGTAAGTTCACGGCTAATATTTTGATATTCGAATTTTTGAGCTGAACGTGGCCTGAATTCGCTGTTTGAATGTTGACAGGCGAGTGCTCATCAGAGTTAGCGCCTAGCCTAAAAAAAAACCATGTGCACTCCACAAGTACTACCAGAACAAGTACTACCAGAACAGTTACTGCGAACAGCTGAAAGCAAGGGGAAAATACAGTCATTAATCTTCCCAAGGACATGCAGCTCTACTGTATGAGAATATATGATGATGGCATCTTCTCAGGTAAAATAGTTCCCCATATGGACTCTGGGTGGGGACTACTAAGGAGGATGTGATCATCAGCAAAAACAAAACAGGCATTCTAAGGATCGGAGTGTGGAATGTTCTATCCCTCAATTGTGTAGGAAAGTAAGAAAATTTGAAAAGGGAAATGGATAGATTAAAGCTAGATATGGTGGGGGTTAGTGAAGTTCGGTGGTAGGATGAACAGGATTTTCGGTCAGGTGAGTACAGGGTTATAAATACAAAATTAGTTGGTGGTAATGCAGGAGTAGGTCTGATAATGAATAAGAAAACAGGAATGCAAGTAAGCTATTATGAACAGCATAGCAAACACATTATCATAGCAAAAATAGACACAAATCCAACACCGACCACAGTAGCTCTGCAGATGATGAGGAGATCTATGAAATGTATGAGGAGATAAAAGACATTGTTCAGACTGTTAAAGGAGATCAAAACTTAATTGTGATGGGGGACTGGAATTCGGCAGCAGGAAAAAGAAGAGAAGGAAATGTAGCTGGTGAATATGGACTGGGGAAAAGCAATGATAGAGGAGATCGCCTGGTGGAATTTCATACAGAGCACAATTTAATAATCTCAAACACTTGGTTTGATGATCATGAAACAAAATTACATATGTGGAAGAGACTAGGAGACACTGGGAGGTAGCAGATTGGTTTTAGAATGGTAAGGCAAAGGTTTAGAAACCAGGTTTTAAACTGTAAGATACATGAAGAGGCATATATAGACTCTGACCATAACTTATTGGTTTTGAAGTGTAGATTAAAACTTAAGAGAATGCAAAAAGGTAAAAAATTAAGGAGATGGAATCTAGACAAACTGAAGGAAACAGAGGTGGTTGAGTGTTTTAGAGGGAGCATTAGGCAATGATTGTCTGAAACGGGGAAAAGTAATACAGTAGCAGAAGAATGGGTAGCTCTGAGAGATACAATAGTGAAGGCCACAGAGGATAATATAGGCAGATGGACAAGACCTAACAGAAATCCTTGGATAAAACAGTAGATACTCAACTTAATTGATGAAAGGAGAAAATATAAAAATGCAACAAGTGAAGCAGGCAAAAGGGAGTACAGACATCTGAAAAATGAGGTTTACAGAAAGTGCAGACTGGCTAAGCAGGAGGGGCTTGAGGAGAAATGCAAGAAGAATGTATAAGTATTGTAAAGATAGATACTGCCTACAGGAAAATAAAAGAGACATTTGGAGACAAGAAAAGCAGCGGTATGAATATAAAAAACTCAGACGGAAAACCAGTACTAAGCAAAGAAGGGAAAGGTAGAAGAACTATATAGAAGGCCTATACAAAGGAAATGGAAGCTGAAGTAGAGGAAGATGACATACGAGATACTATACTGTGAGAAAAATTTGATAGAACACTAAAATATTTGAGTAGAGACAAGGCCCCTGGAGTAGATGACAGTCTGTCTGAACTGCTATCATCGTTAGGAAAGCCAGTCATGAAGAAATTGTTCCACCTGGTAAGCAAGATTTATGAGAAAGGTGAAATACCCTCAGACTTCAAGAAGAATATAGTGATTCCAATTCCTAAGAAAGTAAGTGCAAACAAATGTGAAAATTACAGAACTATCAGATTAATAAGTCATGGCTGTAAAATTAATAACATGAATTATTTACAGGCGGATGGAACAACTGGTAGAATCTGACCTAGGGGAAGATCAATTTGGATTTAGGAGAAATGTAAGAACACGCGAGGCAATACTCACATTGTGACTTAGAAGATAGATTAAGGAAAGGGAAATCTATGTTTTTAGCATTTGTGGATCTGGAGAAAGCTTTTGACACTGTTGACTGGAATACACTTTTCCAGATTCTGAAGGTAGTAGGGGTAAAATATAGGGAGCGAAGAGTTATATTCAACTTGTACAAAAACCAGACAGCAATTATTAGAGTCGAAGGTCATGAAAAGGTCGCAGTGGTTGGGAAGGGTGCAAGACAGGGTTGTAGCCTTCCCCCAATGTTGCTCAATCTGTACATTGAGCAAGCTGTGAAGGAATGAAAAGAGAAATTTGGAGAGGGAATTAAAGTCCAGGGAGACGGAATAAAAACATTGCAGTTTGCTGACGATGTAGCAATTCTGTCGAAGACAGCAGAAGACCTGGAAGAGCAATTGAAAGGATAGCGTCTTGAGAGGAAGGTATAAGACAAACATTAACAAGAGTAAAACGAGGGCAATGGACTGTAGTGTCAGAAAATCAGGCGATGCTGAAGGAATTAGATTAGGTAATGAGTAATAAAAGTAGTAGACGAGTTTTATTATTTGGGTAGTAAGATAACTTCTGATGGCCGAAGTTAAAGAAGATATAAAATGCAAAATGGCTATGGGAAGAAAAACATTTATGAAAAAGTGAAATTTGTTGATATCCAATATTAGTTTAAATGTTAGGAAGTCATTTCTGAAAGCATTTGTCTGGAGTGTATGAGAGTAAATGTGGACAACAAAAAGTTCAAACAAAAAGATGATAGAAGCTTTCGAAATGTGGTGCTACAGACAAATGATGAAGATTAGATGGGTATATCACGTAACTAATGAGGAGATGCTCAACAGAATTGGGGAGAAAAGGAGTTTCTGGCATATCCTGACTAAGACAAGGGATAGGTTGGTAGGACACATTCTGAAACATCAAGGAAACATCAACTTAGCATTAGAAAGAAATGTGTGACATAAAAATCATAGAGGGAGACTGAGGGATGAATACAATATTTAATTAATGATGGAAATTCCGCTTAGGGATGATAAGTTATTTGTGCTGTACCGCCGATAGTGACACAAACGAAGAAAAAGAAAAAAAGTGACAAAAAAGGACAAGCTTTTGGAACAAGGTCCTTCTTCAGGAGACAAGGGAAGAAAAAAGGATGGAAACAGAAGGGAAAGGTAATTCACGACCTAGGTCATGAGGGTGGTGTTTGAGCAGTGTGGAAGTCAGAGATACTGCAGGAATCCTGAAAGGTTGGTATTATTAGAGACTTGGGGAAGGATGGTAATGCCAAGTTGGAAGTGAGGAATTCCTGGAAGGTGACCAGTTGGTGGTTAGGTGGGAGTGAGGGAGGGTCACATTTGGATGATGCTATGAATTGGGAAAGGCAGGGTTCAATATTGGAATTAGATTGGCTTTGATTGGAAGGATTGGTGACAAAGTAGTTTTTCCACCAAAGGGATCGCTGAAGGAGACAAGATCTTTGACAAGTCAAACTTGCTTAAATTTGAGTGTGACCTTTAGCGTTGATGTTTTTGACAGAAATGTTGACAAAAGTGTTCTGGGGTTGTTTAGGCTTTGGGTGCACCAAGGTGGCATCTTTCCCCCTCCACTCCCCTCCTCACTCACAGTCAAAATGCTTGTACCACTGGAGTGGCCGGATATGGTAGTTGTGTGTCTATAGTTGTCCGAGTGATTGTGTGAATGTATGTGTTTTTATTTCTGATGAAGGCCATGGCTGAAATTTTAAGTTACGTGAATGTGATTATCAATTTTTCGTGCCTTCAGGGGTTCAGCGTGCGTCTTTGCAGTGAGTTGCTATCTATCCTCCATTATTAAATCTTCAAATTAACTTGCCTGTAAAGTCCTTTAGTTTATGTTACGAATGCACGTATCTGCTATACATTGGACAGTTCACGCTATAAAGAGTCTGTAAAGTATGGACATTTTATTTTTATTTTCATGAATTCACTTTCTAAAATGGTTGTGTTCAGAGTTGATATTTGTGAAGCTTGTGGGGGGGGGGGGGGAGCAGTTTCTGCAGGATTGAGCAGGTAGCTAATGATGATATACTGTACAAGATTGTACCAATTTCAAACAGTGAGATACCTGCAACAGCCATGTGCCTACCCATCATTCTCTCCATTTCGTATGCTGTTTTATGATTTCTCACTATTAAAATATATAGTTTTTTTACAAGCAGTCAATTTTACTTATTCCAGTCTCCTTGCCACACCACTGAGAGTGTCTTTCCACTGCCCACCTAACCTTCGTAACCTCCTAGTCCATCCCTATGAAATCCCCAAACCACCTTCCCTACCCTTTGGCTCCTACCCATGCAACTGCCTCCATTGTAAAACCTGCCCTATGCTCCCTTCCACTACCACTTACTCCAGTCCAGTAACCTGGAAGGTGTACATGATCAAGGGCAGAGCCACTTGCGATAGCACCCACATGATTTACCAACTGACATGCCTGCACTGTGAAACATTCTATGTGGGAATGACCAGCAACAAACTGTCCATTCACATGAACAGTCACAGGCAGACAATGTTTATTGGTAATGAAGAACACCCTGTGGCTAAACATGGCTTGGTGCATGACCAGCACATCTTAGCGCAGTGTTACACCATCCGGGTTACCTGGATACTTCCCACTGACACCAACCCTTCAGAACTCTGCCCCGTTGCCCGCCTGGTCTCAACCTCCGCTAAATTCAAATTCCCGCCCACCATCTTAACAACTATGCCTCAGTTCTCTGGACAGATTCTCTGCCTCAACTGTTATCTCTGTCCAACCTCTTTGCTTTCTACAAATGTCTACATTGTTGTGTTAGCGTGTGTATGTGTGTGGGTAGGTATGCACTTGTTTACCTCTCCTTTTATCCCCTTGAGTTAAGTACTTCCACTACTGGGATTGGAATGACTCCTTTTCCACTTCCTTAAGACCCACATCCTCCCCTTTTTCCCCTTCGTTCTTCGTCTTTTACTGAAGAAGCTACCAGCGGTGGCAAAAGCTTGTATGTGTGTTTGTGTGTGATTTTATTTGTGTCTGTCGATGTCCAGGCAGAGCTTCAACGAATCCTCAAAACCTTAGGCCCCCTACAAAACCTTTCACCTAACTCCATTAACCTCATGACTCCACCGACACCCCGCACCCCCACCTACTTCCCAAGATTCACAAACCCAATCATCTCGGCCACCCCATTGTGGCCGGTTACCAAGCCTTACAGAATGAATCTCTGCCTACATAGACCAACACCTTCAACCCATCATGTGCAGTCTCCCATCCTTCATCAAAGACATCAACCACTTCCTCGATTGCCTGAAATCCTTACCCAGCCTGTTACCTCCTGAAACCATCCTTGTAACCATTGATGCCACTTCCTTATACACAAATATCCGACATGCCCAGGGCCTCACTGCGATGGAGTATTTCCTTTCACGCTGACCACCCACTTCCCTACCTAAAACTTCTTTCCTTAATACCCTAGCCAGCTTCATCCTAACCCCCAACTTCATCACCTTTGAGGGCCAGACATACCAACAACTAAAGGGAACAGCCATGGGAACCAGGATGGCCCCCTTGTACGCAAACTTATTTATGGGACGCTTAGAGGAAGCCTTCCTGGATACCCAAGCCTGTCAACCCAAAGTTTGGTACAGATTCATTGATTACATCTTCATGATCTGGACTCACAGTGAAGAAGAACTCGAGAATTTCCTCTCCAACCTCAAGTCCTTTGGTCCCATCAAATTCACCTGGTCCTATTCCAAATCCCATGCCACTTTCCTCGATGTCGACCTCCATCAGTGCAATGGCCAACTTCACACATCTGTCCACATCAAACCAACCAACAAACGACAGTACCTCCATTACGACAGCAGCCATCCATTCCACATCAAACATTCCCTTCCCTACAACTAAGGTCTTCGTGGCAAACGAGTCTGCTCCAGTCCCGAATCCCTGAACCAGTACACCAATAACCTAATAACAGCTTTCACATCCCACAGCTATCCTCCTGATCTGGCTCAGAAACAAATTACCAGAGCCACTTCCTCATCCCCCCAAATCCAGAACCTTCCACCAAAGAACCCCAGAAGTGCCCCTCTTGTCACCGGATACTTTCCGGGACTGGAGTGGACTCTGAATGTGGCTCTCCAGTAAGGATATGACTGGCCCTGAAAAGAGATCCATCCTTCATGACATCCTTCCCAATCCACCGAGAGTGTATTTCCACCACCGACCTAACCTTCGAAATCTCCTAGTATATCCCTATGAAATATCCAAACCACATTCCCTACCTTCTGGCTCCTACCCATGCAACTGCTCCCATTGTAAAACTTGCCCTATGCACCCTTCCACCACCACTTACTCCAGTCCAGTAACCCGGAAAGTGTACACGATCAAGGGCAGAGCCACTTGCGATAGCACCCACATGATTTACCAACTGACATGCCTGCACTGTGAAGTGTTCTATGTGGGAATGACCAGCAACAAACTGTCCATTTGCATTAACGGTCACAGGTAGACAGTGTTTGTTGGTAATGAAGATCACCCTGTGGCTAAACATGCCTTGTGCACGGCCAGCACATCTTGGCGCAGTGTTACACCGTCTGGTTTATCTGGATACTTCCCACCAGCACCAACCTTTCAGAACTCTGGAGATGGTAACTTGCCCTTCAGCTTATTCTCTCCTCCCGTTGCCCACCTGGTCTCAACCTCCATTAGTTTCTAATTCTCGACCCCCATTCTATAACATCTTTGCTTCTGTTCTCTGGACAGAGCCTCTGCCTCAAGTGATATCTCTGTCCAACTTCTTTGCTTTCTACAAATGTCTGCCTAGGTGTGTTTGCTTGTATATATGTGTGGGTGGGTGTGTATTTGTTGACCTTCCTTTTCTTCCCCTAAGGTAAGTCCTTTCACTCCCGGTATTATAATGACTCCTCTTCCACTTCCTTAAAACTAGTATCCATCCCTTTCTCCTCTGCTTCCTTCCTCTTGTCCTGAAGAAGCGACCAACAGTTGCGAAAGCTTGAATGTTTGTGTGTGTTTTTATTTGTGTTTTTTCGTGTCTATCAGCAAATCTGCACTTTGGGTAAGCCAAACAATCTTTATTTTTATACATATTTTTCCCACCAGGAAAGTCTCCTTCTATTATATATATTTTCGGGCTGGTTATTTGCATAGAATACAATAAAGGCAGAGTTAAACTGAATAATTTTCTATAATTCCTCACAAATAAGATAACCTGCAAATGATTACAGTAATTTTGAAGAAAATAAAAAAAATTTGTTTGTAATTATGATAAATACTTGTAAAAGGAGAGTGAAAATGCAGTTCATGAAATTCCAAAACCATGCTGCCTATTTTAGGTGGCACTAAAATTCATGAATCGGTAGCATCAACAGGAGAAAATAAAAGAACACGAAAATTTCTAACATAAATGTGTATCCATAAAGTACTCTTTGATTTGCAAGTGGAATCAGAAACTCAACAACTAATGTCCAGTATTTCTTCATTAGACACCAGTCAGATCCTTGTATGTTGGAGATAAATATTCTGCGGAAACTGCTACGACCTGATCTTCACAAATATCAGTTGCGAAAACATCCATCTTAGGAAGTGAATTCTTCAAAGTAACAAGAAAATGTCCACTCTTACTAATGTGAATATTCAAGTTAAGCAGAAATATGCATTGATAATATAAACTGCCATCCAAGTTTGAGTTACCACAATTTCCTAAATCAATATCAACAAATAATACAATTCCTTGAGACAAAATTGTCTCATTATACCAAAGGTATTAAACATAAGGAGAGGCATTGAATTAAAATTTGAGTTGTGGCAGAGATTCGAACCTGGGACCTCCTACTTACTACATAGGTTCTTTAGACCACTCAACTAACACAGCGTTGCAGCCAAAGCAACTACACGGACTGCCTTAAAGCACGTCTCCCTCCAAACACACATATAAGCATTTCACAGGGAACAGAAATGTTTGTAGAGCTTATGGAACTTAACTACGGGGTCATCAGTCCCTATTTCACAGGGAACATGAGGTAGAATTAAAGTTTGTTGTGTGGAGGGAGACATGCTTTAAGACAGTCCATGTAGTTGCTTTGGCTTCAACATTGTGTTAGCTGAGTGGTCTAAAGCACCTACCTAGTAAGTAGGAGGTCCCGGGTTCAAATCCCAGCTACAGCTCAAATTTTAATTCAATGCCTCTCCTTATGTTTCCTAAATCACTCCCGGCAAATGCCTTGATGATCCCTTTCAAGGGGCATGGTCAATTTCCTATCCCATTTTCAACAGGAACAATTTGAGCCTGTGCTTCATTCTTGAAGACGACATTGCTGATGGAAAGTTAAACCCTAATCTTCCCTTTTTCATTTTTATGCTACCGCCTCATTGGTGTGCATCACCAACACTCTGTTTTGACAGGCGAAAAAAGAAAAAAGACCTACTGCCCACTGACCAGCTAAAGTAGTTATAGATTGACCACTGTAGTAGCACATGTGTTCCATTTTAGGTGTGAGTGGAATCAATCATGCACATTTGTTGAGGAAGAGGCATGCACCAGCACTCTTGCCTCTACCTGCATGTGGGGCAAGTACTGGCACATGGTGACTGAGTGCGACACTGAGGTAAAAAAATAACCTTAGAATTCTCTGGAGTCAGAAGAGACAGATACATTTACATGTACTCGAAAAATCTACATAATTGAAGATACTGGGATATAACAACGGAAAGTTCAGGTTTGTATATCATTCAACCATGGCTTACATCAGAAAAAGAAACACATACATTCACATAACTCAAGCACACAAGGCCATCATCTCTGGCTGCTCCAGCACAACAAGAACTTGACAGTGTACTGGGATGTAAAAATAAGTAAGTAGATGAAAAACACTGTCTCCATGAGAAAGGCTAGCCATTAGACTGATGATCGTACCTGTCTTAGAAGTAATCCTTCAGTAATGAAAAGTATTTTTGTTGCTTGATTTTTACTTTTTTCAAAACGGATTTGGTAACCAACATCAGAATTATTTTCACTCAGAGTTTCAAATGCAACTCGTTTACACAATGATATACAAGCTATTCTTCTTGGCTGTGTACAAGCTGAAATGATAAACAAATGAATATATAATTTGCACCCTGAAGGATAAATATTTACTTTATAAATAAGCATGATCTTTGCAAAAAGAGTAGAAAAGAAGCATGTGCCAATGTCTTCAGAAAGAGAAGCAAAATGACCAGAAACTGTGAACCTTAGCAGCACCAGCGGCTTTGACCCATGACATCATCAAGATGTCGGAAAACCAGTATATGGGATATCTTAATACTTCTGTATTGTAGATACAAAATTGATGTATGTTTGTATGTATGTCCTCTATGAACTCCAAGATGCCTGGAGCAAATTTTGATGAAATCTTCTGGAAATCTTCAGATTAGCCCAGCAAGTAATCCTGTGAAGTTTGGTAATGATCAGATCAAGATATTTAATCTATACGTAAACGTTTATACCCAGCACTTCTCCATTTGTACAATTCCATTCTTGAGTAACTGCAGTGGTGCCACCTGGAGTGCTGGTGTCACTTCCGCGACTGTTAGTGTTGCTGGTGAGGCTCACCTGTAGAAGGGGATACCATCCGTCAGATTTGACCCGTGACATTATCGCAGCCCGGTAGTGAGTGATTATGCAGTGGTTGAGTTAAAGATGATAGTTTGTTTACAAACAAATAAATTAATATTTTGTGTTTAAAAAGTGATCTGTAGCTTCTCTCTGATGGTTAGGTGCAGGTTAACAGAGAGATTTTTTTTTTTTTTTTTTTTTTTTTTTTTTCATATGTGAGTGCCGAAGGCGCGAATTTTTGGGCTAAGACCTGTGATCGATGGTACATTCTGTTATCTATAATAACTACAGATTATTTGTATCTACAATACAGAAGTATTAAGATATCCCATATACTGGTTTTCCGACATCTTGATGACGTCATGGGTCAAAGCAGACGGGTGGTATCCCAGTCTACAGCATACCTGCCAACCTTCAAAATGTAAAAATCAGGAGATCCAGTTTAAAAAATCGGGAGATTTATCAAAAAATCAGGAGATACGTTCTATCTGCGGCGCACTTTACCACAAACCGTAAAATAACAGATTTTAGCCTTTTCCTATCTACATCTACATCTACATCTACATACATACTCCGCAATTCACCGTAAGGTGCGTGGCGGAGGGTACACTGTACTACTACTAGGCATTTCCTTTCCTATTCCACTCCCAAATTGAACGAGGAAAAAAAGAATGCCTATATGTCTCCGTACGAGCCCTAATTTCTCTTATCTTGTCTTTGTGATCTTTACGCGAAATGTAAGTAGGCGGCAGCAAGATCGTACTACACTCAGCTTCAAATTCCGGCCCTCTAAATTTACTTAACAGAAATTCACGAAAAGAACGTCGTCTTTCTTCCAGCGATCCCCAATAGAGTTGCCGGAGCATTTCCGTGACACTCGCGCATTGGTCGAACCTACCGGTAACAAATCTAGCTGCTCGCCTCTGAACCGCCTCTATGTCTTCCTTCAAACCAATCTGCTGCGGGTCCCAAATACTTGAGCAATACTCAAGACGTGGTCGTACAAGCGTTTTATACGCGGTCTCCTTTACAGGTGAAGTACATCTTCCCAAAATTCTCCCAATAAACCAAAGTCTGCTGTCCGCCTTACTCACAACTATCCTTACATGCTCGTTCCATTTCATATCGCTCTGCAATGTTACGCCTAGATATTTGAACGACGCGACCGCATCAAGAAGCTCACTACTAATGATGTATTCGAACATTATAGGATTGTTTTTTCTACTCATGCGCATCACCTTACATTTTTCTACATTGAGAGCTAGCTGCCATTCTTCGCACCAACTAGAAATTTTGTCTAAGTCAACCTGTATGCTATTACAGTCTGTTACAGACGACACCCTCCCATACACCACAGCATCATCAGCAAACAGCCGCAAATTACAACTTACTCTGTCCATCAGATCATTTATATAGATAGAAAATAATAGCGGTCCTATCACACTCCCCTGGGGCACGCCTCACGATACACTCGTCCCTGATGAACACTCGCCGTCGAGAACAACGTACTGCGTTCTATTACTTAGGAAGTCTTCCAGCCAGTCACAAATCTGTGAACCTATTCCATAAGCTCGTATCTTCGTTAGCAGTCTGCAGTGTGGCACCGTGTCGAACGCCTTTTTGAAGTCGAGAAAAACACAATCCGCCTGTTGCCCTTCGTCCATGACTCGCAAGATGTCATGTGAGAAAAGAGCAAGCTGAGTTTCACATGAACGATGTTTCCTAAACCCGTGCTGATTCATGGAAAGAAGCTTTTCCGTTTCAAGGAAATTTACTATGTTCGAACTGAGAATATGCTCCAAAATTCTACATGAAACCGATGTCAACGATATTGGCCTGTAATTGTATGGGTCAGTTCTCTTTCCTTTCTTATACACGGGAGTCACCTGCGCCTTTTTCCAATCACTAGGAACTTTGCGCTGAATTAAAGACTCGCTATAAATGCAAGCTAAGTAGGGGGCCAATGCCGCAGAATAGTCTTTGCAAAACCGAACTGGTATTCCATCCGGACCAGCAGACTTTTTCGTATTTAGCTCTCTCAGCTGCTTCTCTACACCGGAAATACCTATTGCTATGTCCCCCATTTCGGAATTAGTACGTTGATCAAATGATGGTATATTTGCGCGGTCCTCCTGCGTGAAAGATTTCTTAAAGGTTGAATTTAGAACTTCAGCTTTCCGTTTGCTTTCTTCTATTACTGCCCCGGAATGATCAACTAGTGACTGGACAGTGGGCTTTGACCCGCTTATCGATTTTACATAGGACCAGAATTTTTTCGGGTTCTCGGAAAGATCTTTTGCTAAGGTATGGCTGTGATAATTATTGTACGCTTCACGCATCGATCTTTTTATAGACGCACGAATCTCTACTAACTTTTGCCTGTCATCATTTGCGTGTTCTTTTTTTAATCGAGATTGCAACAGCCTTTGCTTTCTCAGCAGCTTTCTAACATTATTATTATACCACGGTGGATCTTTTCCATCCTTAATCCTTCATCTCACAACACTACATACTGGCTACAAAAAACACTTGCATTAGCCCAAAAGTTGATTACATCCTTATTTGTAGCCGGTCCAGGTAAGGTGATTGATATATATATTTTTTTTTTTTTTTTTACAAAAAAGTTCACAAGTGACCCACATGATTATTGCATTTAATTCGTAAACCTACTCTAAAATAAACAATGTAAATAAGCAGTTTGCATGTATCACGTGATCACTTTCAGTTTTCTCAGCAATTTTAGTCTTTTATTGTTTTTCACACACTTTTCATTTTCTCTGCACGTATTCTGGTACATCGCTTTTTCCACCATGTGATGTGGAATATCACATTGACAAAGAGTACAAAATACAAATAATGTTCCAAAAACTGCTTAAAAAAGGGGTTATATTTTTTGCCATACTGGAACACACACCACCGAATTGAAATCCCAGAATCACGTACAATTGCTGTTTACAAGAAAGTTGCCTTTCTGCATTTCACATATGGAACTGATGCTCCTAACTATCCACTCAAAAGGTAGCCATATACGTAAAAGCCTTGGAAGTGATTTCACTTACATAGAATGACAAAAAATCATATTCAGAAAGCGTACAACATGGAAACACTACACGTGTTTGCAAATATGTGCAAAAATAATTGTTATACAAGTCACGCGCAACTCCTAATTTCTATGAATGTCAATACATATTTATACTAAACTGATAAATGAAGAAAGGACTTTTGACAATTGGCCAAAGAACATCTTGGGTTTCAGGATAAAAGCTAAAAATTGGGAGAAATAATGGCAAAATCAGGAGACTGGAGAAAAAGTGAAAAATCAGGAGACTCCCGCCTAAATCGGGAGAGTTGTCAGGTATGCTACAGTTATGCCGCTGGTCCTGCTAAGGTTCACAGTTTCTCCACTAGGGGCACTGTTGTTCCAAATGCCAGACATAACCTTTTCCATAATAAAATACAATACACAATCCATATTTATAGATATAGAATATAAATTCCACCCACGCAAAGCTGTGGCAGATCGATACTCACAACATACAAAATAAATACTTGGAAGCTTCAGTTAAATACAACCAAAACTAAAATTGAAACTAACTGAAGGTAGTTGTTTTAAGCATAATTATTTTCAAAACCATATAGTTAAGCACAATACTGCATGTATCAAATATTATCCCTCACTGAAAGCTTACTGCAACAGTGAAAATGTAAGAGGACAGCCTTAAGAGTGTGGTTGAATCATTAGTTTATAGAATTTCTGAAGTTGTTTTTCCAAGTAAAACTGTGTAAATAGAAGAAAGAAAAGATTTGAAATACATTATAAATTAGGAATTACGAGTGTCACAATATATTTGATAAGCTTTACAGTGATATGTGATTTATCTTAGTTGTTTTTTTTTCCCTTCAGCATCTGTGCATATAAAAAGAAAATTTCTAAAGAGAAAGAACTAATGTTTTCATGCAAAGAAGAGAAGGGATTCATGAAGATATGGGTACACAGATACATCTTGATGGACATCCTTATTTATGTGTTGATGATTTTTATTACTGATAGAGCTCACCTTGGGGAAGGAAAATTATTTTAATAGTTTCAAAGCAACATCCCAGTATCTTCTTCAAGCAATTTAGGAAAATAATGAAAAACCCGAGTATGGGTGACCAGACATGGATTTGAACTGCCATCCTCCGGAATGTGAATTCAGTAGGATAGGATAGGATGTTATTGGCACACGACAACTAGGTCTTTAGTGCCCATACAAGATAAAAGGAAATGAACAAAAACAGGAAACAGAACGGTAAGTAACCAAATTAGACAAATAATAAGGGCAACAAAGCAAATACACAAACAAATATTGCAAGGCAACAATGTAAGTTTGTCCACTAAGATACATAGTCATATACGTTCCCAAAATGCTGTACCAGAGGATCATGAACAGTTGATCCCTGATATAAAAGTGGTGGGCTAGCCATTCTTTAACATCCTAAAACCTCCAGCCTAAAAGCTTAGGCCAGAGTCCAGAAAGTTCTCAAAAATTTAAAACTTTCATCACACTTGCCTCGTTATCATCAAAAACAGAGGGCAGGGCACCACCAAGAGCCACCACTGCCCTCGCATCACGGTAGAAAATACATTCAAGTAAAATGTGGTGTACAGTGATTTGCATACCACAAGCATCACAAAACGGGGGCTCCTCTCGATGGAGTAAATAGCCATGTGTCAGAGGACAATGCCCAATTCACAGACATGTCAAGGCCACTTTATGCTGCCTCAATGACTGACAGGAGGTTCGCGACGGTCGGACAGTTGACTTAAACCAACCGCAGTTTATTGCTTGTCACTGCCTGCCATGACACCTCCCACAAACGAAGGGACCTCCACCGCACCACAGAGAGGATGTCTGGTAGGGGAATGGCACAATGTGTGATATCACAGCCTTTGCAGGCCTCCTTGGCAGCCCAATTGGCCATTTTGTTGCCACAAATGCCAACATGTCATGGTACCCAACAGAATGTCACTTGCTTCCCCTGCTGCTGGAGAGAGTACTTTCTGTCATGTATGAGCTGTACTATCTTCTCAGCTGGACACAAATTGCATAAAGATTGCAGCGCACTGAGAGAATCGGAGCACTGAAGAAACCGTGTGCCATGAACATGCTGCATTTGCTCCAGCGTCCACAGTATCGCATGGAGATCCGCTGAGAAAATGGAGTATGCAGGGGGGGGGGGTGAATCCTGATGGTGGTGTTGGGAAACACTATGGAGCAGCCTAGCTAGTCCACCTGTTTAGACCCATCCATGTAAACCTTGGTAAAATCACAATGCTCATCTAAAATAGTAAAAAACCTAAACTGAAATATAAAATCAGAAGTTCTGAAAGTAATCTGGGCTTCTGGAGAAGCCAGGGTGTACATTTACTCCAACCTCGATGTAAAACATTAAAACCAGACACACGCATATCCAAAAGACAATCCTGAGAAAGTATCACAAAAGACCTCGTTGCTCATAGCCTGGTACGAAACAACCGTTCCATAGGAGGGTGAGCAATGACAGAATAGGTTGATGTATTTGGTGAGAACAATGTGGTACACGCCTATCGTGCCACGAGGAACCATGCCACATGTGAAGTGATGGCTCACCAGCCTTGGCACAGAGACTTGGTGTGGGACTGGTGCGGAATGCCCCAGTTGTGAGCGAAATCCCCTCATGATGTACCACGCCCAGCATCTTTAAGTAAGAGGGTCTTGCAGACCCATACACGGTGCACCGTAGTCTAGCCGAGTTCGCACAAATGCTGTATAAAACCAGAGCAGACAAGTCCTGTCTGTTCCACATGAAGTGTGGCTAAGACACTTTAAAATACTTAGTGCTTTGAGGTACATTCTTTTCAAATCTTTAGGATGTGGCAACCATATAAGTTTAGAGTCAAATGTGAGAACTGGAAAATGCATAGTGTCATTAAAATTCAGAACAGTGTCCCTTAACCACAGTTCCTCCATCCTCAGCTCACCTATTCATTATCCCTTCCTTACCTCTCTCTCTCTCTCTCTCTCTCTTTCTCTCTCTCTCCATGTGTGTGTGTGTGTGTGTGTCCATCCATCTTTCCCTGTAAATGAAGAATGTTTTAGACAACACCCCACTCCTCCTACACCCCTCAGTTCACTCATCTTCTCTTCTCTTCACTACTTGATCTTTCCTCTTTGGTTATATATATCCTCTCTGGCTTCGCTCAGTATGTGCATGCAGTATCTCTGATGTCCACACTCCCGAAACACCACCTTCATGACCTAGGTCGTGAATTACCTTTCCCTTCCGTTCCCATCCTTTCTTCTTCCCTTCTCTCCCACTTGATGAAGGAACTGTGTTCCAAAAGGTTGTCCTTTTTGTCCCCTTTTTTCTGTTCCTTCATTTCTGTTACTATTGGCGGTACAACACAAAGGTAAGTACTGGCCAGCCATTCTATCTCGTTTGAACGATATTCAGAGTATTCATTATGGCAAAAACTTCCTATGGTGTGGCAGACCTTCTGCTATTCAATAGACTTTCATTGAAAAGTGATAGTCCTACAAATTTAGCAGGAAACAATCAGTGAAGTTTTAAACTCAGGCGAAGAGGTATAGGGAGAAGTAAAGGTTAACTAGTTGTGTAGAACAGGTGGCTAAGAAAGACAGAAATCCTACTTGAGTTTCAGTTCAGCACAGAGCTTTAATCCACCAGTAAGTAACATGTTATAAACATGATTTAAATGCAAACTCAAAAGGTAATGTGTGAGTAATTCAATTTTTTATTGTTCTCTAGCGAATCTTTCATAAAATTGGCCTTTAGTGTAATTTTTATTTAGAAAAGGTATTTTTGTTATGGTTTCCAAATCTATAATTTATTTGGTACCTACTTCACACATGCACATAGAGTGGAGTCAATACATAAAAGATACGATAATAGATTGCTAACAATAGGGAATAAAACAATTCACTGTCAAAATCCACACTGAGAGTACTAGGCAGCAAACGTGATGTCGTCTGATAGTATAGCACTTCCTAAAATTAATTTGAGTCTGTACTCCAGAACGATGTAAATTCAATGTCAGGTTGTGTTCATAAAGTTAATACTGCAGGGTGTAATTGTCTGTTTGGTGTAAACTTCTGAAAACACTTCTATCGTTGAGATGAGAAATAGTAATAATAATAACAGTGCCATGTATTGGGTCAATGGTGTAGTACTAAACTGTTTTTCACAGTAAGTCTGTAATGAGGAGAAGGTCAATAGCAGGCAGTGACTGACAGACTGACACCCTGACAAGCCTTTGATAACAACTGATGTGGTATTAACAGAGGCCACACCTACAAGGGCAGCTGCTTGAAGATTACTAGTGGAAGCTTGCAGGTATGGTCTGCTTGTTGTTCTACTTCTACATCCACATGGATACTCTGCAAATCGCACGGAAGTGCATGCACTTCATCCAAGTTGCAGTATCTACCAGCACTGACCTGCTCATCCATTGGATACAGCATGCTACACTTCACCCCCTCCCCACTCCCCCTCAAATGTGTATGTGTGGGGGAGGAAGGGGTGGGAGAGGCACAATGTAGGTCTGTTCTTGTGAGGAGGTAGCAGTGATGGTGGATCCAACATCCTTAAATTTGGACAGTCTCTAATGACCATGATGTCAATGGAACATTAACCCTAATCTCTATTCTTTCTACAAATAGAACTCTACATTTCAAGGCTTTTTTAGGAGCTGTTGAATCATAGATTATATTTGGTGTAGATTAGGTTACTGCCATCATCGAGCAGGATCTCTCTTTTATTAGAATATTTTTCAAATTCACTGCAATTCTGCATAATTTTTGGACATAAAGTTATCACTTAAATAAAATGAAGATAGTTAATAATGAATATAAATTACAGAGATTTAAACTCTCTCTGTCATAAATGCATCTTTAACCATTGGCTTTTTATTAATTTACCAAAAACTGACTAGTTTTGGTTGTAGACCATCATCAAAGATAAACAGGTATTAAAACAATTTAGGCAATGACTAGCTCATATGCCCTTGCTTTGCAATGGTTGTTAAAGAGGGACCTATGTATATCATGGTTTTTAGGGTTCCAGACATAGGCCAGGAAAAACAGAATCCTTGTTGGATCACTCTGTCAATAAACTCAGTTCTCCTAGCCAACATAATAAATTTAAGTAGAAGTCGTTGTTGAAAATGAAGAATGTTCATAAAGTTTTTCATACAAAAAGTGAAATTAATTTGAGTCTGTACTCTAGAACGATGTAAATTCAATGTCAGGTTGTGTTCATAAAGTTAATACTGCAGGGTATAATTGTCTGTTTGGTGTAAACTTCTGAAAACATTTCTATAGTAGAGATGAGAAATAGTAATAATAATAACAGTGCCATGTATTGGGTTTAAGGTGTAGTACTAAACTGTTTCTCACAGTAAGTGTATGCTGAAGTATAAG
This sequence comes from Locusta migratoria, assembly GCA_026315105.1. Lineage (NCBI taxonomy): Eukaryota > Metazoa > Arthropoda > Insecta > Orthoptera > Acrididae > Locusta > Locusta migratoria. The sequence continues at coordinate 269,410,812 of CM048744.1, read as the reverse complement.
TATGTTGCAGTGTTGCACTGGGGACAAAGTAGTTATTTTGTATGCAGTGCTCCCTATTATTGAAAACTCGATGAATGCTGAAAGTCTGGTAATTCAATCAACAGAGCAGTTCATGTCTGTTTAAATAAGATGTCATGGTGGTGCCAATGTGCTATGAAGTAAGTCTGGGTAATTGTTGAAGGAATGGTGTCAGCTGATCATCTGTATATATCTTTCCATTAAATACAATATTTCCAGTGAATTGTCTTGACTGTGTTAGCAGCATCGGCCACTGTTTCAGCTACTATATGTCCCCAAGTCCTGCAGCGATTACTTCGTAAAGCATGAAGTTAAACTCGACCTTGTGTAATAGAACTATATTTTCAGAAGTCGGATTATAACTCTAAGTACAATTTTCTTTGCAATAGAAGATGTCTTTCTCTATCTTAATGTAGTCCACACCAAAAGTAAGTAATTTCTTAATTCAAAACACTTCTGTTACTGAGGGAATACACACAACATGATCATGTATTGTTTCTTTGCAGCACTACAAAACCAACAGGACCTTTAGTGGTTTGTTGCTGTTCTATGGCATAACCATAAAAAAGAAATAAAAAATTAAAAAATGCAGCAACCACAACTATTAGTTCTTTGGTGCACAACTAACTAACAGGGCCTGCATTTGTTCTGTACTTTACTACACCGTTTGCTAGGCATTCCTAAACAGAATGGACTCAAGATGTAATAAGTACGCACCAAAAATCAGAAAGGAAACTACATAAATTCGTGTTTCCTTGCAAAGAATTCATAGTAAATGAAAACATCAATAGATGCGAAGGAACATCATTATGTTTTAAATTCAAATTATACTTGCAGAAAAAGCACTTTTTTTCTTTCCATGGCATTGCAAGCATGTGGGATACACCTAATAAAAAATTATTTTTTGTGTCGTCTCTGAATAAATTTTACTTGCAGTGACAGCGGTTTAGAACGTTAATATTGGCAACAAAATATTTGCTTTAGGGGGATCATTAATTTACTGACCAGAACAACGTTAATTATTTATATCATTGTACGTGACTGATTTTTCAAGCCTTTGCCAACATCAATACACTACACCGCTACCGTAAGTAAAATCATAGCCCTTGTTTCATTATACTACACCTTAGTTATGCGAATAAAAACATACAGCATCACTATATATTAGTTACTTGGTATACTAAGTAAGTAACAGTGTCTCTATCTGATCTTTGCTATACTACGCTCCAATTCAAGCATACCATACCCCCCCCCCCCTCCTTGATCCAATTTTGATAAAATTATTCCTATAAGTTGACCCAAACATTTCTCATGTTTCCTGTGAAAACCACATGAAGATTCGATCAGTAGTTTTGAAGATTGCAGTGAACAGCGACAGTCCTACATTTACAGATTTATTATTAGTACAGATGATGGTATATTACCGAAACTAGTTGATTTTTAATTAATTAATAAAAAGCTGCTGGTTTAATATGCATTTTATGAAATATGTGACAGCTGTTAACTCGTACCTTACCAAAACATTTAAACTCTGGTCTCACCTATTTTTGAATAGCCAGCTTTCAGCAGAAACTGTGGAACCTGTGTTGACTTTCCACACCCTGTGTCCCCAGCAACAATAACAACCCTCTCATTCTTCACAGCAGAAATAATTTCTGACCTGTAAAAATTAAAACATTACTAACATAAACATTGATTTAGAATAAAAACAAAGGTTTTGCTATAGTGCTCATGTAAAAACATTGACATACGAGCACATCAAATTTATAAACTCATTTCATTATAATTAATAAATTCATGTCATTACAGCCTGGCCTCATCTATATTCAGGGACTGTCATTGCTGTTTACATAAAATATGTGGTTTATTTAGAAGCAAAATAATTATTGATGTTACTTATAAACAAAAATTTGGGAGTGGTTCATAGCTGGTACTTATGTAGAAACAAAATAATAATGGATATTACTATAAAGGAATGTTTCTAGGTGGTTCAGAAAATCAATATGATTACAAACTATGTCACTGTAATCAAGTAGACCCTGTATTAAATATAACTAATGAATTATTAAGTAAATTCTAGTGTTTCAAAAATTTTCAAATATGTTCAATTTTTAATATGCCCAATATTTAAACTCATGAAAAATGTTTATCCTAGGCCAACACAGCATTCAGTTATTTACAGCAGCCAAACTGCTAAAAATAAATTAAAGAAACCAATCTTAGATTTTATTTTTTTATTCTTTTTAGAATATATAAATCTTTTGGGCTAATGATTAGCAAGAACACTGGAAATTCATTGGGAATGTACTATATAGTTCATCAGTGTGTGTGTGTGTGTGTGTGTGTGTGTGTGTGTGTGTGTGTGTGTGTACCTGTGATACAAAAACAACAAGACCTGTGAAGAGTTAGGGTTAGTCCATGCATCAGTTTGCAAGAGGTCAGTGGGTGTCTTTCTCTTATTTTATGTATTGCCCCATCGTAGAATTTCCATTCTTGCTGTACCAATTTTAAAGTTTCTTTAGACATATTTATGCAACAGAAAAATAAAAACATTGCACTGCAGCAGCCAGAGATGGTGGTCATATCTTCATGAGTTACGTCTGAATGATTGTTTGAATGTATGTTGTAGTGTTACAAAATAAACTACATCTTCCTTCTGGATCAACTTGAGTTTAACAAGGCATTAATTTGCATACGAGCAGCCCAACAACGCAGTAGCTCCGTCTTTGTTGCAGATACGACAAGCAGTTGGTCACTGCACAGTGGATGCTGGGAGAAAGTGGAGAGAGTGTACAGAATAGACAATATATAAACTCTGTTTTGTGTATAAACTCAGTGTGTGTTATCTATTGTTTCAATTATTGCTATTGATCAGTTAATGTTGGAAGTTCTGTAGAAGCAGACACATGTATTCAATTTGGCTTTGTAATAACAGCCAATAAAAAACAAAGTGAAGAATTACAAGACTGATGTGTTGGGTGAAATTATTTAATTAGTTGCAGACACCATTAGGGCTCTTTACACCATGGTCATCATGCAACAACACAATGTGTATCTTTTACAGATGAAGGATGTGGCCAAAAATTTTAATTGTGTGACTGTGCTTGCTCTTCTATATGCCTATCTGCGGCTTATTAATTGTCTTTATGATGATTTACTACCTATCCTCTATTACTGACATTCCATTGTTAGGTAAATAAAATACTAAGTTATGAATCCATAATAATGAAGACAGGACTTGATTGTCATGTCCAACCAATATGTCCCAAATGTTGCCTAAACAGTGTGTATCATTTGGAGTGGGAAAAAGAAACGTGGGGGTAGAAATATCTGCACAATCTAACGGAGTGTGCAGGTACAAAGTAGGTGGAAATGTGATATGTAGTTTTAAGTTGCAGTGATGGAAATTATAGGTAGTCCAAAATGGGAGTGGCACAGAAGAAGAAAAGAGCAACACACCGCTGGGACAGAGACATCAAATGGGAGGAAATGAAGGATGGAGGTGGAGGAAAGGTACTGTTGGATGAGGGTTGTAGGCTAAGTTGAGGCATAGATGATTATGAGATTAAAGTGATTGTGTGCTTTGTAATTAAATGCAAAATGCCTTGTCAACGTGTACAAAGTTATTGTGCTACACACCATCAGTGATGATGCATGTTTAAATAATTACTATGTTCAAATAATTACTCTGTTGAAACTTCCTGGCAGATTAAAATTGTGTGCCGCAACCGGGACTCGAACCTGGGACCTTTGCCTTTCACAGGCAAGCGCACTACTGACTGTGCTATCCCGACACGACTCACGATGCCGCCCCACAACTTTACTTCCGCCAGTACCTTGCCTCCTACTTTCCAAACTTCACAGAAGCTCTCCTGCGAACCATGCAAGACTAGCACTCCCGGAAGAAAGGATATGGTAGAGACATGGCTTAGCCACAGCCTAAGGGATGTTTCCAGAATGAAACTTTCACCATGCAGCGGATTGTGTGTTGATATGAAACTTCCTGGCAGATTAAAATTGTGTGCCGGAACCGGGACTTGAACCTGGGACCTTTGCCTTTCGCGGGCAAGCGCACTTCCGACTGTGCTATTCCGACACGACTCACGATGCCGCCACACAACTTTACTTCCGCCAGTACCTTGCCTCCTACTTTCCAAACTTCACAGAAGGTGTCCTGCGAACCATGCACGACTAGCACTCCCGGAAGAAAGGATATGGTAGGGCGGCAACGTGAGTCGTGTCGGGATAGCACAATCGGTAGTGTGCTTGCCCACAAAAGGCAAAGGTCCCAGGTTTGAGTCCCGGTTCCGACACACAATTTTAATCTGCCAGGAAGTTTGATATCAGCACACAATCCGCTGCATGGTGAAAGTTTCATTCTGGAAACATCCCTTAGGCTGTGGCTAAGCCATGTCTCCACCATATCCTTTCTTCTGGGAGTGCTAGTCTTGCATGGTTCGCAGGAGAGCTTCTGTGAAGTTAGGAAAGTAGGAGGCAAGGTACTGGTGGAAGTAAAGTTGTGGGGCAGCATCGTGAGTCGAGTCAGGATAGCACAGTCAGTAGTGTGCTTGCCCGCGAAAGGCCAAGGTCCCAGGTTCGAGTCCCGGTTCCGTCACACAATTTTAATCTGCCAGGAAGTTTCATATCAGTGCACACTCTGCTGCATAGTGAAAGTTTCATTCTGTATTACTCTGTTGTTTATACCAGTACACGTTAATTAAATGTTGCTGAGTAAGTAAATACATCTTATCGCAATATTTTTGGTGACTCCGACGTGATATTCAGTGTTAATCCACACTTCGTAAAGTTCCGTTTCAGACGTTACAATTGAAACAACCGCATCAGCCGCGCCACGCTTCTTCCGTGTGATTACGCCATGCCAGATACGCAACTGATTGCTGATGCACCTACGAGCGCATTAATCAACACCGTCGCGGTCAAACCACCACCATTCTGGCGACAAAATCCTGTACTGTGGTTTGCACAAATTGAAAGCCAATTTGTGTTAGCTCACGTATCCGCTGATGATACTAAATACAGCTATGTCGCAGTGTTGAATGAAGACTTGGCTACAGAAGTACAATATATTCTGGCTTCACCGCAGAGTACCGATCGATATTCAACAATCAAGAATGCCTTAATCACACGGTTATCACAGTCTGAGATGAAACGCCTGGAGAAGCTATTACATACTGAGGAATTAGGTGATTGCACACCTTCACAGTTGCTGCGCCGCTTGCGGACGTTGGCAAATAATGCTGTCAACGAAGATATTTCACGCAATATCTGGCTGTCGCGTCTTCCAACGGATGCACAGAAAATACTCACAGTGTGCGCCGGTGATCTTGATGCTCTTGCACAAACCGCAGATTGTATTGTGGAGATGTATCCGTCTGCGAGTGTAGCAGCTATTAGTTCACCAACAGACAATACCCTCACAGCGTTGCAAGCTCAGGTCGCTGAACTTACTGCACAAATCGCCGTGTCACAGAACAAGATACAAAGTTACAGTTATTAGTGAACACAGGTGCTGATGTGTCAGTGTATCCATGTTCTCGGCTACCTCGTCGAAGCAAGGACGACTGCTGCCTTTTTGCTGCAAATGGTTCTAGGACCCAGACATATGGTCGAGTGATACTTTCATTAAACTTAGGCCTTCGACGCAAGTTTGACTGGCAATTTACAGTAGCAGATGTGAAGCATCCTATTCTCGGTGCAGACTTCTTATCTTTTTATGGACTGCTTGCTGATCTTCGACATCGTTGGCTCCTCGACACTACAACTAACTTAGTCAGTCAGGGACGTTTACGCTGTGTTGAAGCCACCACTATACGAATGATCTCAGGATACTCTCCATATGAAGAGCTTTTTAAACAGTTCCCGGAGATCACCCGACAGCTACCCACTTTGGCACCGGTACGACATACGACAGTACACCACATATTAACGACACCAGGACTGCCAGTTCACGCTCAACCTCGTCATTTAAAACCAGAAAAGTTGAAAGTTGTGAAGCAAGAAATTTCATTTATGCTCGCTCAAGGAATCTGCCGCCCCTCAAACAGTAGCTGGGCTTCACCCATCTATGTTGTTCCGAAGAAGCACAATGGATGGTGTCCGTGCGGTGATTACCGCGTGCGGTGATTACCGGCAGCTAAATAATAGGACAATTCCCGATCGCTATCCGGTGCCTCACATTGAGGATTTGCTTTCAACATCCAGGGCAAATATGTATTTTCTACATTGGACTTAGTTCGTGCATTTTACCAAATTCCAGTGGTCTCGGAAGACATTGCTAAGACTGCTGTCTGTACCCCATTTGGTCTTTTTGAATTCACAAGAATGCCATTTGGACTCTGTAATGCTGCACAAACATTCCAGTGATTTATGGATGAAATCACACGTGACCTGGATTACTGTTACGTTTATATTGATGATGTTTTAGTGATGTCTGCCTCTGAGTCAGAGCACTTGGAACACCTACGCCAAGTGTTTACCTGCCTTTGTTCACACGGGCTACTCATAAATCCGTCAAAGTGCGTATTTGGAGCAACAGAAGTCCAGTTCCTTGGCTACACCATCAACGCTCATGGAATACAGCCGCCACAAGAGAAAGTAGAAGCCATATCTAACTTCCCACGACCTGTGACAGTTCGTGAATTGCGACGATTTCTTGTTACAATTTATTTCTATCGTCGTTTCATGCGTAATCATGCACTCCTGACTGCTCCACTGAACGAGCTCTTGCGGGGTGCACCAAAACCAAACAAAAAACTGTCATGGACTAGCGAGGCTGAGACCGCTTTCACCAAAGTGAAGACTGCCCTCGCTGAGGCTACACTGTTAGCACATCCTGTAGCGCAAGCACAGCTTGCTTTGATGGTAGATGCGTCTGCAACTGCAATTGGTTCTGCGCTTCAACAAAAAGTAGATCAACATTGGCAACCTTTAGCATTTTTCAGCCAGACGTTATCCCCGTCACAGCAAAGTTGGTCAACGTATAAACGTGAATTATATGCAGCATATGCCTCCATCATGAAATTTCGTCACATGCTCGAAAGTCAGCAATTCACATTAGTCACCGACCACAAGCCATTGACGTATGCCTTTCGTCAGAAACCTGACAAATCATTGCCTCGCCAGCTACGCCACCCGGACTATATAGGACAATTTACAACCAATATAGTCCACGTCAAGGGAGAAATGAATATACCAGCAGACGCCCTCTACCGTGTAGAAGCAATTGCACGCGCTATTGACTATAAAGCACTTGCCGCAACACAGCAATCAGACGCCGAGCTGCATAATTTACATACATCTGGCCTACAGCTCCGTCAAATTCAAGTACCACCGACAAATGGATGGCTATATTGTGATGTTTCTACATCGAAAGTGCGACCGTTTGTGACAGCTCCCTTCCGAAAGCAAGCAATCGCGTCGCTGCATGACTTATCATGACTTATCACACCCTGGAGTCCATGGTACCTTGAACCTAGTTAACCGATCTTTTGTGTGGCCAAACATGGAGAAAGATGTTAAAGAGAATGTGCGCCAATGCATGGCATGTCAATGAAATAAAATTAGTCGGCATGTTAGGGCACCTCTTCGCACATTCATACCACCGAATCAACGATTTGAACATGTTCATTTAGACATCATTGGCCCACTAGTGCCGTCTGAAGGGTACACTTACTGCCTAACTGTCACTGATCGCTTCACATGCTGGCCAGAGGCTTCTCCAATGGCAGATATCACCGCCGAGACAGTGGCAACTACATTCTTTAGGAGATGGATTGCTCATTTTGGAGTACCTTGCGTATTACCACCGATCCGGGAAGGCAGATTGAGTCATACCTATTCAAAGCGCTCACTGTCCTATTAGGTATGAAATGCATCCGAACTACAGCCTACCATCCGGCAGCGAATGGTTTAGTAGAACGCCTACAGCGACAACTAAAAGCATCTCTGAGGTGTTAAGAGTCACAACGGTGGACAGAAGCCCTACCAATTGTTCTGATGGGCCTCCGCGCTTCCATTAAAGAAGATATCAAAGCCACAGCAGCAGATCTCGTCTATGGACAACCGATTCGACTGCCTGGCGAATTCCTACACAACATGTCTGATGATCTGGTGGAAGCTTCAGACTTTGTCTGCAAACTGCGTTCGCAGATTCGAGAACTACGTTCTGTCGCGTCAAGAGAGCATTTTTTCGGATCTGTGGAAGTGTGACCATGTCTTTGTCAGGCACAATGCTGTGCGCAAACCTCTCCAGTCACCGTATGATGGGCTGTATACTGTCCTTAGCAAGGATGAAAAGACGTTTAAGGTGGATATCAAGGGTACGCCAACTGTAATCTCCATAGACTGCCTTAAACCAGCCTTCTGCACTACCCACCCTGATTCTAGCACAGAACCTGTCACACCTTCTAAGACCACAGCAGAATGGACCACTACCCCACCACCTGCTACCTTGAATCCTCAACGGACACCAGAAGTCAACACGGACGACTCACCAGGAGCTTCAGCTAAACCTGTCGTAATGCGATCCGGTCGTCATGTCTGCTTCAACAGAAAATATCGTTGACACTGAGGGGGGAGTGATAAAGTGATTGTGTGCCATGTAATTAAATGCAAAATGCCTTGTCAACGTGTACAAAGTTATTGTGCTACACAGCGTCAGTGATGATGCATGTTTATTCTCTCTGTTCAAATAATTACTCTGTTGTTTATACCAGTATGTCTCTTATCTTTGTACTTGTGATACGTTAATTAAATGTTGCTGAGTAAGTAAATACATCTTATCGCAACAAGCTCGTGTGTTGTTTGGGTAATGCCAATCAGTGGAATTCAAAAGAGATAAAGAGATGGAGTGAGTGTGTGTGTGTGGGGGGGGGGGGGGGGGGGATCAAGTGGCACAAGTTGTGAAGCTATCATTGAAATCTAGCATTTTATGGTCAGATTAATTATGTGCAACAGTGTGGTCCACCTTGCTCTTGACAAGCAGTTAGTGGTGGTCATTCATTCTGATGGACCACTAATTAGTGATCATGCCTGTAAAAAAAGAGGTGCAATGATTGCAGCAAATTAGGTAAATGGCATCGCTACTTTCATAGGTGGTTCAACATCTGATGGGGCAGGATAAGCCTGTGATGGGACTTGAATAGGAAGTGCTGAGTGAGTGGATTGGGCAGGTTTTGCATTAAGGTCTTCCCCAGTGATATGATCCCTACGGTAACAGGTTGGGATTGAGCGTGACATATTCTGATGGACTAGGACATCCATGTCCTGGTGTGATGCTATATAGCACAGACACAAGTACACTTAGGCAGACATACTGTAGAACTGTGAACTGCAGAACTGTGTAAATGTGTGGGTGTATGTGCATTTATTTACCTTCCATTTTTTCCCCCAAGGTAAGTCTTTCCTGTCCCGGGATTGGAATGGCTCCTTACCCCCTTCCTTAAAACCCTCATCATTTCCTTTTCCCTCTCCTTCCCTTCTGCCTGATGAAGCAGCTAGGCTGCGAAAGCTAGCATTTTGTGTGTGTGTGTGTGTGTCTGTGTGTTTATTTGTTGCTATTACTGCCTGTGCCCCTTCGCCTGGTAAGTGTACTTCATGGAATTTTTCCTATATATATAGGAATATATATAGCGCATTGATATATATATATATATATTTTTTTTTTTTTGACTTACCTACTTACCTAAAGTACCGGCTCGCCGATAGAAACACCAAACACACACAAAAACACACAAATATACCATTTTCCCACCTGGAAAGTCTCCTTATATATATATCTCTGTCTAACTTCTTAACTTCTATAACTTAACTTCTTTGCTTTCTACAGTATGTCTGCCTAGGTGTACTTGTGTCTGTGTGAATGTGTGGGCATGTGTGCATTTGTTTACCCTCCATTTTTTCCCCCAAGGTAAGTCTTTCCTCTCCCGGGATTGGAATGGCTCCTTACCCCCTTCCTTAAAACCCTCATCATTTCCTTTTCCCTCTCCTTCCCTACTGCCTGAAGACGCAACTGGGTTGCGAAAGCTTGCGATTGTGTGTGTGTGTGTGTGTATTCATTTATTTATTTGTGATGCTGTCACACCTGTGCTCCTTCGCCTGGTGAGTAATCTTCGTCTATTTTTATATATATATATATATATATATATATATATATATATATATATATATATATATATATATATATATATATTTGGGCTATTTCCCTTTAGATACTTTTGTTACACTACATTATGATAGCATTTTGTGTTCGATGATTCTAGAGTTAATTATTGCTGCTGTTGTCCTGCAAACATCTGAGCTGAATTGCACATCAGCAAGCACAGTTTGAGCAAGTTACATTCTTGCACTAGAAATAGTAAAAAGTGGAAGACCTTTCAGAAACAGCCAATTTGTAAAAGAGTGTTTTGAAAAGCGTTCAGAGGCCCATCTGTACTGAACTTGTCTGAACACACTCTTTCTTGATGAGTGCAAGAAATTGGTGCGGAATCGAAGGAGTAGTAGTGCAATAAATGTGGTAACTTTGTAGAGAGGTTGATTGGCCTTGATAACAGCACAGACAATCTCAGCATAACTCAACTGCAGTTTTTGTAAGTGGTGTTGAAAAAGATTTCACTGTTACTGAGGAACTGTTGGATGTTATTTCTCTAAAAAGTACAACCGGAGAAGATATTTTCTGACTGTAGAGGAGGTTTTGAATAATCCACAATTATTACTCAAGTGCCTGCACAGCAATGCAACTGATGACACCCCTGCAATGTTGTCACAAGGGTAGGTTTTGTAGGGCATACAGGAACCTCCCATCCCCCTCAAACACACACACACATAAAGCATAGCTATATGCAAATTTTTCTGCAAATTCAGGCCCAAGATGGATAAAGTACCAAAAATTGTGAATGGCAAGGTGCTGCACAATCGTTAAGTTGCTCAAAATATTTTTCGATTAGAGACAAGAAATAGCTCTGTTCACTGATATGAAAGGTTCTGCACACAGACTTAGATAATGAGTAATGGATTACTGATCTCAATTTAATGAAAGACACCTTAGGGTACTTACATGATTTAAATAAATCATTGCAAGGTAAAAATAAATGAATTGGTACTATGTATGACCATACTGAAAGTATCAAACTGTAGCTTTTGTTTTTTAAAAGGCTGCTTCAAGAAGGAATTTGGGCAATTTTCCCCTCTCTAAAATCCTTCAATTCAAATACTTATGACCACATCAGTGAGTACACAAAAGTCATTGCATAAATAATTTGAAGTTAGGTTTCAAAGAATAAAACAATTAAAATCTGCACTCTTAAGCCCCGTTTACACCGAAGCGAACACGAGCAAACATAGGTGAATGCGCATTCACCAGGAATTCGCCTGTGCGCGCAGGCATTGGCTTGTATTTGCGAATAAGCGTTTACACCAGAGCGAACAGAACAGAAAACAGCACACTGCCGCAAGGCAAGCAAACACATTTTGCCACATATGCTAGTGCTGAAGCGGAGAGGACATGAACTTCCTTTGATGGTTCACCCTGAAACTGACACCCAGTGGATCACAAGCGAGCACTTGCGAATGCGAGCCGAGCGTGACCGAACAGCGCTCGCACAGTGTTTACACCAGAGCGAATTCTCATTCGCTGCTGCTCGTTCGCTTGTGTTCACTTCAGTGTAAACTGGGCTTCAAGTTTTTATGGCACCTTTTCTGGTGCATGCAGAGGATGCCCCATCAAGTCTCCCAGTTAAGCAGATGAAAATGCAGTGCAATTCAATTTTGACAGACTGCTGTTCACACTGCAGAGATGATTTGATTTCATTTTATAAAGGTGTTGATCAACAAGAATTCCTGAGGATTCATGCCCTGAAGTATACCATGTTCAGAACAACATTTTTTTGTGAACAAATGTTTTCATTTATGAATATTAACAAAACAAACACAAGGTCAAGTTTGTCTCATGCTTAGTTGTTAGCTATACTGTAAATTGTAACTGCCAAAATGATTCTTCCAAATATAGGAAAATTAACAGCTTCAAAGTGATGCCTGAGATCAACAAGAAAATTAGTGCATAATAAGGAGCACACTTAAACTATTTGTTCCGTTTATATACAAAATTGTCATTATTATTATTAGTTGTTTTAATACTGATACATTGCAGATGCGAGCTGATTTGCCCAGCTCCATTCACAAACAACAATATGATTATTGCCTCACTAAGCACTGCCTCTCCCAATAACGCTACAACTGTGCTTTTTCCTCCAGCCCTCACTTCACCTCAGAGTGGAAACTAGGATGATGATTTTTCACTGCAGTAGTGAGTAGACATTTTTCCTGTCAAAGACATCTTTCTTGCAAGTCCTCCACTTCAGGTGAAACATCTTCTAACATTCTGAAATTACCCTGCTTGTTGCTCCCTTGATGACCCTGTCAATTTTTCGGCCTAGTATTGGGCCGAAACATTGACAGCTCCAGAGACAAAAAAGTAAAGTAACAATCACAAAACAAACTGTATCACACTCAGTTGTTTCTATCATATGTTATGCTCAAAATAATAGCATGAAAACATAGTTACATAAAGAAATATTAATGCCTTAATTGTAACTGTCATCTACCTGTACTGAGCTACAGGCAAATTCTTCTGTGACTGCCGCAACTTGTAAAGTTTTGCAAAAGTTTCTTTTTGTTTGAAGTCAAGATACAGTAACAAAATATTCTGAAACTGTATCATATTTTCTTGGGTAAGCTGCTTCTCAGGCATCATCTCCATCTCCAGAACTTGCTTTTTCAATTTCGGTGATAATGAAAGGCACACACACTGTAACTTGTCAAAATCATTCCGACTGCCAGAGCCTGTATATACACAAAATAAGTAAGTTTTCGATGTATTACATCACATTCGCTCACACAATTAAAATCAAAAGCACATTAATATGTCCACAGAATAGTAAAATACTGGTAACTGACATGTGCAGGGCATATAATGAACTTTGGAATATTACTATTACTGAAAAACAATTTTAATCAAACTGAACCTTCTGATAACATATGTGGCTTTATCCTATACTGTAATGATGTTATATGTGAACAAACAAAAGGAGGTCAGAATACTGGCAACATCCTTTTTGTGTCCATATAAGTTTTAGGGATGTATGTTACTGCAGTGACTGACACAAAGCAAAGCCAAAGTTATGTTTTGGAGTGATAGTGTAAGTTGTCAAAATATTAGATGTGGTTGCTAACTGAACTACATTGTAACCTTAGGTTTGGCTTACGGTTGAAGTTGACAGTTTGGTTGTAATTTCAGAAATGGTATAAAATGATTCAGTCAGTCATAATATTCTTGTAGTATTGTATTTCCATTCAACAAATAAAGATAAAAACTTGTTATAAAGAAAGGAAGTTAAATCATCAGAAATTATTCTTTTATATCTTGCAAAATAGAGAGGAAAGATGATTGCTGAGCCACAGACAGGCAAATAAAATAGGCAATCACATTCAAATAAGTGAAATTTTTGCCTTGCCCTTCAACAAAAGAAGAAACACATACATCCTCACAAGCAGTTAGACATAACTCAAGCACACATGATCACCATCACTGGCCACTCCTGTCAGCGATGTCAATGTAAAATTTAAGTTACACAAGTAGGTAGTTTCCTAGTAGTACTGTAACAATCACAAATCATTCTTATCTTCAAACAAGGTGACAATGAAGGCATGAATAACTACAGTAATATCACTATTTCATCCTGCTTCTCCAGACAAACTGAAAAAATTATGCACAATAATCTGAGTGGCTTCATAGTTTAAAAAAGTTTTTCTGAGTTCACTGCAGGATGGGTTTAGAAACAAATCTAGATAAACAGTGGTATGTGATTCCTTTAATATGATCTCATACATATCAGATACAAAAAAAAAAAAAAAAAAAAAAAAAAAAACACTGCATGCAATAAGGTGTGTCACAGGGCTCAGTAAATTGGGACTTGTAGATTACTATACTTATTAGGGCTAAGTAATGATGATAATCATACCTGTGTGGACTACTGTAGCACACCTCCTGCCTTACCCAATGGTCCTACCAATTTTACACATTACTTAAGGTATTGTGCTGATTTCCATAAGAGTTCGAACCTTGAGTGAAACCGCTATGAAGAACAGATCACTGGCCATTTTTTTTTTTTTCCGACAAAATGCCACAAGTAATGAGTAAAATGGGCAAAGGCACTATCTAATAGTCTTAAAAATCTGGCTCAGGTTGGAGGCATGTAAGGGCAGTCTGTGCAGTCATGGTAATCACTGTGTCCAGGTGGTGTGCTGGCCTGTGTGACTGCCTAGTAACCAGGAGACTTGGGTTCTAATTCTGGCCTGGCACTAATTTTTAACTTTCCTCATTGATTACATTCAATGCCCACTGAGAGCTAATCTCTTTAATTCCTTTGTTTCTTGATTCATAACAACTGTTGGATCAAAAATAGTGTCTTTTCTTTCAGACACATCAGAAAGAACAAATGCCTCATATACAGAGTGTGCATAATTAAAGTCCCACTTTCAAAATGCTGTACAAAAAGAACCACAATGTATATAACTGCAGATTTGAACAGAACATACTGTATGAAGGGAAAAATGCAAAATTACAAAAAATAGTTATCGCCTCCTATTGCATATTGGCATGGATCTGTCAATGCAGGATAAAGCTCTGCATGTGAAGCTTTTTTACAAGAATGAGAACTCTTTGGTTGCAGCTTTAAGGAAATTCCGATCATTAAAGAACATAAGAAAAGTTTTTGGTCTGATGACAGTGAAGCCTCTGAAGAATTTAAAAAAAAAATGCATATTGTCAACCATCAGCTGTTTATTGTATTTAGAACTTCACCAGTTTCGGTTGTTATCCATCATCAGAAAAGTAAAATTAAACAAACTGATTACATTGGTGCAGTCTATGTCAGCATGTCTACGTCAAACGATAAAAGATACGTAAAGTGTCACTAGACATTAGGTCTCGATGATAAATAAAACAATACCAGGCTGCATTATAGTGAGCCAGGGTCTAAGAATTCAGAGAGTAAGTAACAAACATATTGAGTACTACATATTTGATCTCAACTATGAGCAGAAATTAGTCTGATGAGTAGAACTACGGCCCATGAGATCTCAGTTCGCAGTACAGTTAATAGAAACAAGAAATGTCCGTAGCACAACCTCCATCGAAACAAATGAGCTATGTTAAATTTCATAGGTGATGAAAGTGTGTAGCATAAAGGATGTAATAATGTCTAACAATTAGATGTCACTGTTTCAACAATTCACACAAATCATCCACATTACTATTCTTAATACTGCAAATTTCAAATGATCCTTTTCAAATAAATTAAAACTGTCATCTTACAAGCCCTGAAGCCCACTTGTTCCATAAATAATTCAGTGTTGCAGATCTGAGTAACACAGGTGTTGTGCACTCCAGTTCCAGATTCCCTTCACAATAGACTGTGTGTTCTATATATAGTCCTTGTCCATACCATTTACCAAATTCACTTAAGGAATTAATTTAAGAAATTGTTGTATATGATTGACATTTTTAAAGCAAGGGCTCGATCTAAATTATTTGTTAAGATTATACGTAAATGCCTTGATCACTTGTTCAGTATTTTATTTTATTTTATTTTAGATCACTGATTTTGACAATCTTAGTTGTCCTCTTCAGATCTTTAAGTTAAAAAAAAAAAAAAAAAAAAAAAAAGGAAATACCACCTCATATGACATATTGCTTCATGTCTAAGTTATAAGTCACATAGATATTTTAAATCTACATCTAAATATATACTCTGCAATCCACTGTAAAATGCATGGCAGAGGGTACACAGTACCACTACTAGGCATTTCCTTTCCTATTCCACTCCCAAATAGAACAAGGAAAAAAAGATTGTCAATATGCGTCTGTATGAGCCCTAATTCCTTTATCTTGTCATTGTGAACATTACATGAAATGTAAGTAGGCAGCAGGAAGATTGTCTTACACTCAGCTTCAAATTCTGGCCCTCTAAATTTCCTCAACAGAATTTTTCAAAAAGAACATCGTCTTTCCTCCAGCGATCCCCATTTGAGTTCCCGGAGCATTTCCATAACACTTGTGCATGGGTCAAACTTACCAATAACAAACCTAGCTGCTCGCCTCTGAACTGCTTCCACGTCTTCCTTTAAACTGATCTGCTGCAGGTCCCAAACTCTTGAGCAATACTCAAGATGCGGTCATACAAGCGTTTTGTACACGGTCTCCTATACAGATGAAGTACATCTTCCCAAAATTCTCCCAATAAACCAAAGTCGGCTGTCCACCTTAGTAGATGTCTCAAATTTAAAATTATATACCATAAAGTGTCACTTTAAAAAATCAGACAACACATTTTTTTCTGTTATTCACAGTGAAAAATTTGGGCTTTGAAATGAGTGGAACCTAGTTGCTGAAATGTAATGATTACCTCACTGCATTTTCTCATAAGACCCCATATAAAGTTTTTCTCATTAGTGATATCTCTCTTCCACTTCTTGTAAAAGTAATTAGCAAAGCAAGATCAGTGCAACCTACAGAACGATCGACATGATGTATTTTAAAAAGGCAAGTTACTGTCCAAAATTCGAATTATTGCACAACATAGTTACAAAAGTTGTTAGTTCTAAAAGCTTTTTACCAATAAAGGGAGATTTTACTACTTAATAATATAATAGAAACAAGCTGGGATTGCTCAGAAGTAGATTGGCAGTATCAAACTACTCCATTTCACAAGGACATCTAAAAAACCATTTTTTCCCCAAATAATGTGGTAGAACCTTGCAGTGGTGGATGGGCTTTCTACTAACAGCACCACAAGCAGTGCATGACATGGACACCATTTGTCCAATCCACTTTCCTTATGCCATCTATTGATAAAGTTAGGAACTATTTATTATTATTATTATTATTATTTGTGAATGCCATTGCTGTAGTCATTTTGTCAAAGCTGCAGTAATTCTGTACAGCATTTTCAACGTTGGACTTTAATAATGGATGCCCATCATATTAATAGCTTGTGCCTGAATGTAATGCAGACAAACCATAATATCTGCAGAGAACACAACTGTACTCATCAGACAAATTTCAATTGCTTTTAATTTTTAATCATTTAAAACTGGAATTTGATGGTATTTCAATGGGAACTCACTGAAACAAATTATATTTTATTGCAATTCAATTTACTGACAGCATTATCATTTTTGTTGTCTGGTTCAAAAAATTTAATTTAAAATGATGTTATTGTTTCTACCCCAATGAACCACAGACACTGCTGAGGTGGGGTGGGTTGTGTGCCTCAATGATACAGATAGTCGACCACAAGTCATATCTCCACCCCCGCCCCCCTCCCGTACAGAGGTATTCCGCCATCCACCAAACCTATGTAATATCCTTGTGCATTCCTACTCCATCCCTGCTCCCAACCCCTTAGCCCATGGCTCATATACCTGCAAAAGACCTAGATGCAAAACCTTTCCTAGCCACCATCCCACCACCACCACCTATTCCAGTCCCATCACAGGCATTTCCTATCCCATAAAAGGTAGGGCTACCTGTGATAGAAGTCAGGTTGTATTCAAACTGAGCTGCAAATACTGTGCAGCTTTCTATGTGGGCATGACCAGCAACAAGCTGTCTGTGGCAAGGAGTCAGTTGGACCATCCTGTTACAGAGCATGCAGCATGGCATGATGTGACTCCCTTTGATGACTGCTACACAGCCTGTG
The DNA here is from genome assembly GCA_026315105.1 of Locusta migratoria. Lineage (NCBI taxonomy): Eukaryota > Metazoa > Arthropoda > Insecta > Orthoptera > Acrididae > Locusta > Locusta migratoria. The sequence goes on along the minus strand of CM048744.1, from coordinate 269,393,017 downwards.
CCATATGGATCCTCCCCAAAGCACCAACTTGTCTGAATTGTGCACATGGGAACACTCCGCAATCCCCCCAGACCTAAACCTTCACTAATTCCTGCCCCCACCACTCTCCTCTCACCTTCCTTTCCCTACTCGCATTCCAGCCCTTTATGCCACATACTCCAGTCCCTTCCTGTCAGTAGCACTGGCATATTGCTCCATCCCCACCAGCATCCCTTTCCTCCCTTCCTGCTTTCCTCTCCATGCTGCTTCCTCACCCCTACCACTGGTTGCTCTCGCCTCGACCATGCCATATGTTGCAGTCTGGCCGCAACAGCCGGAGACGAAGTTTGGGTTTGTGTGTGTGTTCTCTGGCAGATATAGGAATAACAGTCGAAAGCTATATTTTTTTGTTTTTCTGTTATGTGTACCTTCCTGTGGCTCATCGGGCATCTCTGTAGTTAGTAGCAACCTATCCTTTCCAAAATATTGTTGAATCCTTCAAGGTATTTCTATTTTTCAAATTAAACAACTGGAATAACAGTTCGGTTTTATAAAGAGTATTCTGTGGCATTGGGCCACTATTTATTTTGCATTCATCACGAATCTTTAATTCAGTGCAAAGTTTCTAGTGAATGGAAAAAAAGCACAGCTGACTCCCATTTATAAGAAAGGTAAAAGAACTGACCCACATAATTACAGACCAATATAATTGACGTCAATAATTTCTTTACTTTGGGGCCCGCAGTGTGGAATATGTCGTTGAGTGACATAATTATAAATGATGTTGATACCTTGCACACTGCTGTTATAATGCTTTATTTATTAACTATGAGCTCATTTTGGCTTTATAGTGCCATCATCAGGTTTTATTTAATGTCGTTCTTATTTCTGTCCTTTTTGTTTAAGATGATCTTGATTTTATTTAAGTTATGACTGGCTTTTATGCCTGATCAGGCAGAAAATAAAAAGTCCATTACAGTCATAACTTAAATAAAATCAAGATCATCTTAAACAAAAAGAACAGAAATAAGAACAACATTAAATAAACCTGATGATGGCAATATAAAGCCGAAATGAGCTCATAGTTAATAAATAAAGCATTATAACAGCAGTGTGCAAGGTATCAACTTCACTTATAATTATGTCATTGATGTCAGTTTCTTGTAGAATTTTGGAGCAATGCTCAGTTTGAATATAGTATATTTCCTTGAGACGGATAAGTTTCTTTCTATGAATCAGCACAGGTTTAGGAAACATCGTTCATGTGAAACTCACTTTGTCCTTTTCTTACTTGACATCTTGCAAGCCATGTATGAAGGCCAACAGGAAGATTGTGTTTTCTCAATTTCAAAAAGGCATTTGACATGGTGCCACACTGCAGATTGATAACGAAGATATGAGCATATGGAATAGGTTTCCAGATTTGTGACAGGCTGGAAGACTTCCTAAGAAATAGAATGCAGTACATTGTTCTTGACAGAGAGTGTTCATCAGAGATGAGTGTATCATCAGGTGTGCCACAGGGAAGTGTGATAAGACCACTGTTATTTTCTATCTATATAAAAAGTAGATGAAGTTTGACTGTAATAGCATACAGGATGACTTAGACACAATTTCTAGTCGGTATGAAGAATGGCAGCTAGCTATAAATGTAGAAAAATGTAAGACCACAAAGACAAGATAAGAGAAATTAGCACTTGTACAGAGGAATATAGATATTATTTTTTCCCTCGTTCCATTTGGGAGTGGGAAAGGAAAGGAGATGCCTAGTAGTGGTACAGTGTACCCTCCGCCATGCATCTTACAGTAGACTGCTGAGTATATATGTAGATGAACTCACAGGTCCAAACAAAATTCTCAAAATTTGCTGAATTTAGGCCAGAAAATTCTGTTATTGCTGGAGATAGCTTAGTGGGGACACACTCTGTTTGCATTTGTACAGCTCATCAAAATGTGAAAACAGTGATAGCTGGAGCAAACTTTAGCAATATTACGAAACCACAATATGAAACCTCACTACCTACATGCAAACACATGTTCAAATAATTTCACAGTAACATGGGAAAGCCAATACAGGCATTAAATTGTAATAACACAATAAATCACCACTATGTGAAAAATAACAATGATTTGTCAGACATATGGATTTGGCCCTTTAAGGTTATTATAACTAAGTAATAAGAATGAAGTCCTACACATTACATGTTGGATGCTAGCACTTGTCAGTAAAACTAAATTTATTTTGATGTGTTTCCACCGGAATATCACCATAAAATTTGGCACACACACTAAAAAGTGGTTTATAAATAAAAAAAATTCCAAAAGAAAGAATTAAATTATGAAATTTTTAGAATCTGAGAAAAAAACTGTTTTGGAAAATACACCATTTTTAAGAATACACCAAATTGGACCACAAACTGTAGCTTGCAAGAAACCTAATAATGAAATGGTAAAAATTTAAGAGGGTAAGTCAAATAGTTTTTGAGATGTAGCCATTAGCAGGTCCTAAAAAGGGACAAAAATTGCAGAACTCTGAAAACCTGAAAAATTACTAACTCAAAAATGAATCATAATAGTTGTGAGTCAGCGAAGCCAATGAATGGGGACAGCAAAAAACTGGTTGCGGAATATACTTTTGAATTCTTAATGCAGCAAAACAATTATCATAATTTGAGATATCTAGAACCACACCATTAGTTGATTTCACATTGACTAACCCCAATACTTTATTAGGACAATGAAGAATACCGTAAGTAAAATCTCAGACTCAGGCTTATTTCTCATAAGTGGTTCACAAAATGAAAGCTTTAGCAATATTATAAACTGGAAGGAAATGGACCCTAGGGAAATAATAAGAATAAGTAGGGGTTAGGCCTATATAAGCATTCAGAGTGTGCATGGATCATTTGTAGGATGTGTTTCCACCCGTTGGGTTGTTGTGCTGTGATGTCATTGTTGCGTAGTAGTGTGATGTTTCCAGTTTAGTTCACCTTTCTATAATTTCAGGTGTTTTATTGTTCTGTTTTTGTTAGGATGGATAATGTAACATTTGAAATAATTGAAGTGCTTCATATTATTTCTTTGTCGTTTGCTGCTTGGAAGGTTGAATTGTATTGCTATCTTCATTTTAGGTGTATTATTGCTCAGTTGACCTATTTGATTCCACGAATAGTTTTTTGTTATTTATTTAACATATTTTGTATGTTTTTGGTTGGCTTTTTTTCCCCACTTATAATGTCCCCGGACAAAACCCCATATTTACGCAACTGTCTCGCTAGTTTCACTTCATTTTTTCAAGCAATTTTTGCATGTAGATATGTGGTGTGTCAGTGTTTTTTGCAATTGTTTTGGGCACTCTGGAAGCAGCAGATCTCCTAGGTATTTGAAAACACCAAATAATGGTTTATCATAAATAAAATGAAAATAAATGAAGGAAAAACACATGCAGCCTTGGCAAAGTAGGATATCAAGACAATATGGAGGCTGTCAATCTTCTAGGCTTCATGACTGACAGTAAACTCACAATGAATGAATACACAGTGTATGTGTACTCCAAGCTCTCCCACCTAATATGATTTCTGAAAAGGTTAAAACTGTATTAATTGACAAATACCTTATAACAGTGTATTATGTAACTATTCATATTCATATTAATTTCAGCCTACTGTTATGGGTATATTCTGCAGGTTGTAAGCTGACTGGATCAAAATACAGTTTTCCAATGGTTGCACAAAAAATGCTGCCCCAAGAAGTGCAATCGGCGCCACCATGACCATTCAAAAGTAAGAAATTGCACCAGACCTGAAAGAGAACCCATTATATTTGACTGATGAACTTTTCAGTAATGACCAAAGAGACCAGACAAAATTGTCAAATAGTCTACAAGTTATTTTGAAGTATATGGCAGAGGGTTCATCAAATCACTTTTGATATTTCTCTGTAGTTCCATTCTCTAATAGCTCATGGGAAAAGGGAAGGGTCATTTATAGGACACGATTCCACCTGTCAGCTTTGACAGTGATGTCATCAAAGCACGTTAGTTTTAAGGTGCGTGCGTGTTTGTAGAAGGCGTGAGTAATTATGTGGTGGCTGAGTTAAAGACTATAATTTGTTTACAAAGAGAACAGATTATAGATTAATATTTTGTGTTTAAAAAGTGATCTATAGGCCTAGCTTCTTTCTGATGGAAAGATATAGGTTAGTTTACAGGTTTTTCTTTCTCCCCCCCCCCCCCCCCCCCCCGCATGTGAGCGCCGAAGGTGCAATATTTTTGGCTGAGACCTGTGATCGATGGTACATTCTGTTATCTGCAATATCTACAATATAGAAGTATTAAGATATCCCGTATACGGGGTTTTCCAACTTGTTGATGACATTATGGATCAAAGTAGGCGGATGAAATTGCATTGTAAAATATTACCAAAAGGAACACGTAAATCATTCGGTCTTTGATCTGATTTATTTTATTATGATGATCATGTCTTAGGGTGTTAACAAGATATGTTCACATTTGCAAGAGAAAGTTGGTGAAAGAAATTTTTCAGCTGGCCGCGGTGGCCGAGGGGACTGAGGCGCTCCAGTCACGGTCTCACGGCCACTACAGTCGGGGGTTCAAATCCCCCATAGGGCATGGATATTTGTGCCGTGCTTAGCCTTAGTTAGTTCATAAGTATTTTGTAAGTTTAGGGACTGATGACCCCGTAGTTAAGTCCTATAAGCTTACAAACATTTGAAACATTTGCAATTTGAAATTTTTCAAATAGATCTCATCGCAACAAATAATGCCTTTCATTTAATAACTTCCACCACAACTCGTACATCATTTCCATGACACTCTGTCCCCTATACCGTAATATTACAAAACGAACTGCTCTTCTCTGAACTTTCTCTAAATTGTCTGTAAGTCCCACTTGGTGTGGATCTCACAATGCTCAGCAGTAGACAGTTTCTTTAGTAGAACTGTAGCACCTTCTAAGTGTTCTGCCAATGTAATGTAGCCTTCGGTTTGCCTTCCATATCTTTATGTTTTATATGTTCAAATTGTACACTTTTGTATTATGTATGTATGTATGTATGTAGTATATAATCTTGACACAGACTGTCCAGTCATGTCTGGGAAACAATGCAGATCTAGTAATAAAGTCATTGGTGTAAGCAACCCCAAGATTCCTATAAACACGTCTTCAGAAAGTTGGGTAAAACTGCAGAGTCTCTTGCCCATGTTTTTAGCATGGAAGAGTATGTTAGCAACTGTAAATAGATTGTTTTTGAACCGGAGATTCGGGCGCTACGCACCCTCACATACTAAAAAAAGAAAACTTCTTGTTTAACCTATCCCTAACCCAACTTTTACTTAAAATGATCACTGTTTTGTACAGATCACAAAATAAATCAAACATATACCTGCTACATGTTTGACTGCTGTGGTGTTGCCAACATTTGCAGCGCGTGGGCAACAGACTCTGCAGTTTAGCCGAAAGTTGAATATGCTAACTCTGTCATGTCTATACATTACATTCTCAAGACAAAAATGGAATAGTAGTAATTCCAAAGTGAATCCTCAATTAAGAAAAATAGCGAAATTCACAGAAAAACACAGAACCAGAATAAACTCTAATCTTTATATGGCAGGCCTACAGGAAAATATCCAAATTTGTCAAAAGGAAGCTTTCCATACCAACCTCCAGCTGCTCAGCAAACTTCAAATATGTATAGAAGACAACATTGAATTCAGTAACACTGAGTAGTTCATTTGCTGTGTCACTGTTTTTACTCTGTACAAGAATACTCAGAAAAGTAAGCCTAAACTTGCTGGTTATGTTTAAGTTGCAGAATATGACCCTGTTGCAATATTATGCACCACAGTAATCCTTTGACATTACATGTTGTTGTAATGTTAACAAATAGCCTATTGTGCAAAATCTGAAACACATTTGTGCTATCAGATAACATAACTTAAATACACAAACAGCCTTATATTGCAACTCAAATAGAGTGATGACATATAAATGAATAGTGGAACTTTAATTCGACATCACAAACTACTCGTTTGGAAATAGGCTATGTATATGTACGGGGTATTTATGAAAATGTAAAAATATTTTAAGTGTGTCAACGTGTAACTATGTTTTATGGCGTACTGAATTGGCATTTCCAGTATCGTGTAGTCAAAATGATAAACGAGTGATTAAGCAACTAGGGCCTAGATGAGAGGAACGCCATCCGATTCTCAGTACGTTGTTTAGTGAAATTTTAATAGAACATAGCATTTATTACTTTACGTATAGCTTGTGATGATTACAATAACGGTTCAATATTTTATGGCAAATTCTCTGCGAATGCTAAGATGACAAAATTATTCATCGTAAGCCACAAAGCAATAAAATGGTATAATACATCAACAAACAAAAGTACACGATTTCGTCCAAAACGTACCTACTAGTTCTGCGTTCTCAAACTTTTTCACTTTACTCCTGCGTTCAATATTTTCATATTTTTTGAGGAAATTCCAAAAGTCTTCTCTATACGAGTACTCCGAATCACTAAAGAAAATTCGGTCCAACAATGAACGATGAGAAACGAAACTGAAGTCATCTGATACATTGCATGTATTATCACTTTTCCTTTCACGATAATCATTGTACCTTCTCGCGGAACTACACGATGGGCGTTCTTCTGATGGACTTCGTCGTCTTCGTTTCATTTATTTTTACTGCTTTCGCGAACTGATGAAAATCTAAGTTTTATCTGTTGATGTAAAGACAACACGTCACTTCGTAGTAATGTATGTAGTTGTAACCATCATACTACAGTTACGTAACAATTTTTATTATAGTCCTATAAGTATTTCACTTTCACGTTAATTCTCTTTTGTTGATTAAACACTTGTTTGTAAACAAAGCAGTCAGCTTAGCGTAAACACATAACAAAGACCTTAGTTCACAGGCTACACACGCTGTTGACCTTTGCCGTACTCAATGAAGATCGTTGGTCGCACAGACTAAATACCATGCTAAATACGGGTTGGCCGTAGTCGTTTCTTCGACGATAACTTAGCAGTATACTTTTTTTTCTTTGTCGTCCTGACGGTGTGGTTAATCATGTTGGCCACTTGTCCTTGTTGCCGCCACCCCCTTACTCTCCGGAGCTTGATTTGTAAATAAAGAGGTTCCGGTATGGCAATCAGTGGCGTATCCAGGATCGTGGTCTGGTAGGGGCTAAGGTCAATCACCGAGCTGAAGAGATTAAAAAAATCACTCGTATTGGGAGGAACAAAGTCTGCAGTGGGAGGGGGGGGGGTCCAGGAGGGTCTGGGAGGGGGGGCTGCTGCGACAGCCTTCCCCCGCCCCCTCGCTTGGATATGCCACTGATGGAAATAACACATTTGTACCCTTCAAAAGGACGAGTAAAATTCCCATGTGCACCAAGAAGCTTACTTTAAATTTTCATTGGTAATTAATTAATGAAGTTACATATATTTCTCAGTTTATGATTTGTTTAAAAAAAAAAAAAAAAGAAAATCCAGTAAGGTGAAAATACGTTAATTGTTACTATAAGACATAAAAAACGGAAAAAGATTTGTAAAGTTTAACTTACAGTTTACAAAAGTGTACAAAGCTTTCAAAAGTTTTCGTTGTACATCCCTCCTCTCTCTCTTTCCTTGCTGTTTGTGTCTGCAGCGGAATGCCATCCACAAAGCAGCCAAGATTCCATAAACGAGGGTTATTTTTCAAGTAAGGGCCGTTCGCGCGTATAGTCCCGTAGCTCGCGCGGACGCCGCAACAAGCCACCGCGCCACTTGCCGGCATCCTTCCCTTTCACATTGATGCCAGTTGCAACTCTGAAGCTGATGTGTACGCATCATTGTGCTACTTTATAATGTTTACGATTACTGAGTCGCCTGCTGCGTGTGAAAAACGGTCAGTGATACGTCTTTTGACCGCAAGAAGCCTATCAGCTGCAGAAATTCATCGTCAGTTAACATAAGTTTATGGCTTGAATGCAATGAGTGAAGGTAAAGTGCGTCAATGGGTTAGCCGTTAGAGAGTTTAAAAATGGCCGTCAAAACGTCCATGACAAAGAACGCTCAGGCCGGCCTTCTGTGATCACTGGTGATTTGGTGGCTGCAGTCGAAACAAAGATTCGTGAGGACAGAAGATTCACAATTTCCACTCTTTCTTTGGAATTTCCACAAGTTTCAAGATCGGTTTTGTACAAAATTGTGTCTGAAAACCTAAACTTTAAGAAACTGTGTTCTCGGTGGGTACCCAGACTCCTCACAGAGGACCACAAAGGGAAGAGATTTGCCACTTCATTGGACTTTTTGATTCGTTACGAGGAAGAAGGGGATGACATGTTGAGTCAAATTGTCACTGGAGATAAAACATGGGTATCTCATATCACTCCCCAAAGCAAGCGACAATCGATGGAATGGCGACACACAACCTCACCCATCAAGGTCAAAGCCAAACAGACGCTGTCAAAGAGCAAGATTATGGCAACTGTGTTCTGGGACCAGTGCGGTGTTTTGCTAGTGGAATTTATGCCACGAGGAACGGCAATCAACTCAGATGTCTACTGTGCAACTCTCAAGAAGTTCCACAGAGCAATTCAAAGCAAAAGGCGCAGCATGCTGACAAAAGGAGTTTTGCTCCTGCACAATAACGCTAGGCCTCACAGCTCTCAAAAGACTCGGGATTTGATTGATTCGTTTGGCTGGGAAGTTTTGGACCATGCACCATATAGCCTCGACCTTGCTCCTAGCGATTTTCACCTTTTCCGGTACCTGAAACACCACCTTGGCAGGCAGCGCTTCAATGACGACGATGAAGTGAAAGTGGCCGTGAATTCTTGGCTGTCGGTGCTGGCGGCCGAATTCTTTGAAGAGGGAATTACAAACTTAGTTATATGGTATGACAAGTGCTTAAATAAACAAGGCAACTATGTAGAAAAACAGGTAAAAGTGTGTAGAATCAGAAAATAAAAGTTTTATTACAAAGGTATTTGTATCTTTTAAAAAAATATAAAAATGGCCCTTACTTAAAAAACAATCCTCGTACTTTGAAGGGTTACAACAAGTGAGTGGCATGCCATTCAACTTCAGAAAAAGTTGTGAGGAAACAGTTTTTGTTAGCAGAGAGGCTTCCGTCAGTGATGATTAGGTTCATTTACGAAAACCCTCGTTCACATTCACTAGATGACACTGGAATTGTCTTGATGGTAATTGTCAACCGACACAAATTTGTGGGACACATTGTTTTGTTCTCACAACTGCCACCAAAGTTCTTTCAACTGTCATAAACATATTCACGAAATTATCATCAATCATCAATAATGGATCAATCATCAATAATGGATATAATTAAGTATATTCACGAAATGCTGTAATCGCCTCCTGTTGTTCAACTGAAAGCGAACTGCAAGTGATGCAACATATTTTTCCCGAAAAGTGTTGTCTTTACTGCCTTTGGGCCAAGTGCTTGTGTCAAGTATATGGGCAGAATTGGTCAAAGCTGCATCTTCCCCACTCAGCAGTCTCTTTTCAATGGCTTATGAAAGGCTGTGATAAAACTCAACATGATTAATGGGCTGTTCCTTATTTTTTTTATACAGTTTGATTCCCATAAAACATTTGTTGTTGACAGATGTCACAGTCTGTTCATAAAAAGTTCCTGGTCTACCTTTCTGAGCAATAAATGTTTTAACCAAAATCTGAAGCATTTTATTTGCCTGAAATAAGTCTACATATTGGTGTTGCAGTTCCTCACTAATTTCTAAAAGATCTTGAAGTGCATCACACATCAACACCAAATCTAAAACAAAGCACGTCAAAGTCAATTTCATGAGCAGTCCTTCATACTTGCATCTGTCTGAAACATCATGTGTTGGGTCTTCTTTAGCTGCTAAAAAATGGTTTGCAAGAACCTCATTGTTCTCCCAAACTGTACGAAAACTGAACGCTACCCATTTTGTGTCTAACACTTGCAATTTTTTCACAGTTGAACACCGAGTTCTTCTGCAAATAAATGAAATTCTCGGCTGTTCTTTGGCGAGACGTGGTACAGTACATACAGTTTTTCGATGAATCCTTTATATCGATTGATATTTGTCATTTTCTTCACTATGTCACTAACAAAAAGTTCAAGCCTATGATTACAGCAATTCCAAACAACAATTGACGGAAACATGTCTTTAAAAAGAGCACCAGATTTTCGCCCAATCATCACTGCATTTCCATCACACGCTACAGAAATTAGTCTACTTTTTAAAATTTTTGCATCTAATTTGTAGCATTCGAGACACTGAATCACAGCATCAAAAATTCCAATAGATGTCACACTTTCAAAACGACTAGGTCCAAAAATAAATTTAGAGGCGATTCCATACCTAGTTTTGTAAGGCAAGCTCTGGTGGACATAAATATAGTTGTTTTTTTGCTTAAAGTTGTTGATTCGTGAATGATGTGTGAAAATGTATCGTCTGCTTGTACTATTTCCTGCACAATATGTTTTCTCATTTCTGCACTGATATGTTGACACATCAACTAAACCTAACATTCCCCAGAAGATGGATCGGTAGATAAATAAGGGCATGTATCTTGGTCACCAAGACCCCCAGACCTTACCTCCTTTGGATTTTTGTCTGTGGGGATGGCTGAAAGGCAACGTGTACAAAGAAGAGCCATTTTGATTGTTCGAATTGTCAATAGTGCAGCATTATTAAAAAATCGCAAAGACGATCTCAATAGACAAGCAAGTGGTGTTATCAAGTCGAAAGTACATTGAAGTTGGTGATAAAATTTTTTGAAAATCAAATATGAACATCCTCATTTGCCTTTAAGTTTCTTTGGGTTGCATACTAATAGCTGTATCTATGTACTCAATAAAATTGGAGATATGCTCTATGGCACTATTATTGCAATTCGTCTATACTACCACCTCCTAAAATATGGGGCATACCAAAATGAATATCGGGCTTTTAAAGCTTTGTACTGTCAGAATTTATAGATCAACTGAAAGAGCAGATCAAACAGTTTCTCCTGCAAATGGTCAGGCACATGCACATGCTCTGGTTGACTTGTGTTTGAGGGAAGGTGAATGGGGGCCATTATTACACGCTGAAGCAACTGTAACAGGGGTGTATATTCAATGTGTGCTAGGTGTGCGCCGCACGCCCTGTCAAATTCTCTCCATTTTATGAGCACTTCTGATTTTCTTATTTAATCTTTGGAAATGGAGGAACAGCAATGTTTTTTTGTTTTTATATTGGACAAGAGTACAAGAACTACAATCAACAGCAGAAAATGAGAGCTAACGCGCACCTGACGTACTGCAATGGGACAGGCCGACAGCTCTATCTATGCCCGCTAGCAGCTGAGCTGAGCCTTGAGAAGGGGGAAGCGTTCTGTGGCGCGGCCGCACACAGCACTGAGGAAACGTGGCCACGAGGGCTGAGGCGGGAGGGTGCGCACGCATGCAGTTCTTGAGAGAAGGGCAGCCAAGCCAGCGCACACATAGCTAGTTAATGGGATTTAGCACGTGGGGCTTGTGGAGGGGGAAGCGTTCTGTGGCGAGGATGAGAAACTGTGGGCAATGGGATAGGGCGGGAGGATGCGCGCGGACGCAATTCTCGGATGAGGGCTATGGTAAGGCTCCTATAGTACGTGCTGACACATCCATCATTTTCATTCCCGTAAGTTAAACGTACTGTGGTGCTATAGGATTTGCGTCACGGCACTTTAGCGCGACAATATGAGCCGTTGTGTTGCCATAAACTACTCTAGGGGAGGACAGGCAGCGGTGGTGTGACGTCAGCCCAGGCCGCTCCGCGGCCAACGGGAAATACAGGCCTCAGCGTTCACGTCAGGCCATGTAAGCAAGGTAGTTCCAAGTCGGCGCGATCGCTAGCTCAGTGGTTGTCCACTTCCACACAGTGGGCAGTGCCCCAGCGGTAGGGATGGCGGTTATTGCTGAAACAACCGGTTATCGGTTATGCCGATTCTTTTCATCTACAGTTTAAGCGCACTGTAAAAACTGCTCAAGATAATCTTTTTTTTAAATAACCGGTTTTCGGTTTTTTGTTGCTATTATTTCCAGTAGAGTTCGACCAAAACATAATTAGCGGCCGAAACAGAAATCGTAATCGAATTTTCGATTCTTCTAGTTTCGGCCGAAATCGAAACTTAGAAAATTTAGTTAATATTTAGGTACATTTACGTTATACGACAAATCACTAGCCTTTCCATATTTTGCAAGATCCCCTCGCAATATCACGCCTTCTTGAGTGTGTGTAAGCAAAATCAAATTTATGTGTCTGTAGAGCTTATGGGACTTAACTACGGGGTCATCAGTCCCTAAACTTACAAACTACTTATGAACTAGCTAATACTAAGGACGGCAAATAATTCCATGCCCCAGGGGGGGGGATTCGAACCCCCGACCGTAGTGACCGTGCAGACCGTGACTGGCGCGCCGCAGACCGCTTGGCTCGGGATGGTGCCATTTAAGACACAACCGATGTCTGGAGACGACAGCAAGGAACTGCTGCATGACCAGACGGAGGCAAGTCTTGTACACTGTCGGGGCATGCTCGTCATCTAATAGGCCACGCCACACGGCAACAGGTGCATCGATGCCTCAATAGCTGTACCAGTTCTTAAGTTCTTATGCAACGCGTTTGTTGCGCGGTTCTGACTGCCGGAATTATTCTTAAATTATCACTGATCGCTTTTCTTAGTTACTGCAATGACCTAATATTTCACAGCAGTGGAAATTTTAGGAATAGCCCTAAATATTAGGGTCTACAAGTTTTATTATTATTTTTTTTAATTATTTACAAAAAACACATTTTGAACCACAACGACTGGAATTAGTCGTACCGTTTTTTACCCGGTTCTTGGCAATAACTAAAAAAACCGGTTACAAACGACACCAAATAAATACCGAAAAAACCGGTTATTAAAAACTAAAATACCGGTATCGGTTTTAACCGGTCGGTTTTTTCCATCCCTACCCAGCGGCCGGCCAATCAGCTAGCGATCACGTCGGCTTGGAACTACCCTGCTTGCATGGCACGATGTGTGCGCTGAGTTCTGTCTTTCTTGCCGGCCACGAGGCCGCTCTGCCGGCTCACAAGGAAGGAGAGTTGACCGTAAACTCAAATATCTATACAATCTATGGCAATTATGGTATTTGGGAACACGGTACAGGAACTGTAGAGACGAATATCTACTTGACAAGAGACGTAATTCAATTTGTAATTTCAGTTCTGGTAACAATGCTTTACGCATAACAGTACCTTGTTTCTTTATTGCATTACTGCTCTGATGACATTCTAAGTTCATTATAATAGCTTCTAGGGTCTTCAGTTACAATTTCTTTCAGTAAGGTCGCTAAGCAACCGAGATGACGTCTTTTTTTAATCCAATCACAAACCCAAACACGTTTTTTATTCTTTTTATGTTTAGTCTTATGCAGCGACTTCACACAGAGAAGCAGTAGCTCGCCCAGAATTCTTACAGCTAGCAAAACTTTCATTCTACGGCGACTACGGCACTCACAAAACAATGAAACTGAAGTGTGTAGTATTGGCGCTGTGTCTACAGACACACATGAAACCAGTTGCGCGCAATTCATTTCATGAAACCAGTGTCGTAACCTAGTGTCGTCGTGTAGACTAGCCTTAAGGCTCCTATAAACCCGAGTTGAAATATCTGCCATTTTTCCCCAAGCTGTAGGGGTTACCACGTTCCGGACGAAGCTCACGCGTTACCTCGCGTTTCATTCAACTCGCTCACACTCGCAAACCACTCACTGTATCAACGTGAAACTTTCATCAATGTGTTCGTTAAGAACTACACAACATTTTCTTTTTAGTCTTATGTATGGTAATAATTTATAAACAGCATATACTGATAGTTTACGACCATGCACTTTCTGACGACGTTACGGAATTTTCGACATGCAAGGAACTTTTTTTCTGTTGTAGTTACGTGAACACATTAAGCAAATGAAATGTTCAAAATACGTCAAATTTTCATCCTCTCCTAACAGAAACTCTATGAGAAACGTATAACTTGAGATAATGTCAGTTAAATATGACGCACTGGGATCCGCCCACCCGTCCAGTAGTAACACGTCTTCCGTATTAGAGCTCCTAATAATTAGGCACATTTTGTTACTGCATAACATCCATACTTGAAGATACTGGTACTGACTTCTTTAATAGTTGCACTCTACAAAAGTGCTGTGTCTCTATGTAATAGGCAATTTCAATTTTTCAGTTATATGAAAAGGATTTTCTAAATATCTCAATACAGAGTGCTTTATTTTGAAGTCAGTTCGTTAGCTAGTGAAGAGATCCTTGTTATCTGTCATTTTCAAATATTCTCACATAAAATCCTCATTTGATCTATTAACTTACGTTCTGTTACTGCTAGGCTTTAAACTGAAGGAAATGTAACTCCTATTAGGTTTTGGAAACTGAGTAGTAGCTCTGAAACACAATGGACAAGAAGCAAAGAAATAAACATTTGTGAGTGACGAAGGAATATCTGCAAATCGAATAATAAATCATTAACTTTATTCTTTTTCATTCTAAAACTATGTATTTCCTATTTTAATATTTTATTTCCTATTAATTTCCAATTAATGAAGTTTTGCATAGTAACTATGTGGCAAAATACTACCCTCTTTCAGTGGTAACGCACTGGACTCGCATTCGGAAGGATGGTGGTTCAAATCTACCTCCGGCCATCCAGATTTAGGTTTTCCGTAATTTCCTTAAATCACTCCAGGCAAATGCCGGGATGGTTCCTTTCAAAGGGCACAGTCGATTTCCTTCCCCATCGCTACCCACAAACTCCGAGCGTGAGCTCCGTCTCTAATGACCAAGCTGTCGACGGGACGTTAAACTCTAAATTTACTTCCTTCCTACTCCCCTCTTTGCATGTTATCATTTGTCAAAATATTGTCCGACGTTTTTCATTTCGTTTTTCTTTGGTTAGTTTTTCAATGTCAGCATGAAATGTTTGAGATATTTTTTAATCTAAGACCGCACGTGAGGTTGTGACCTGATAAGGTGTTTCGATATTGAGACTTTGGTAATTTCATAATCGAAAAGAATTCTTAACACACATACGTCGAACCGAACATATATAATATCCGTGAAGCAAGGGCATAAAACCTCGAAAATTTGTTTGGAGGAACATTCTTATAAAAATTTGCCAAGCCTCCATTGTGTTTGGATTTGTCCTTCAATAAATCGTCACACTGTAAATTTAACAGTTGAAACCTGGTAGGAACATTGTTAACTTCCACTGTAAACGCTGTTGCAAAGAGCTGAAACATAGTAGACAGTATTTCCATATTTTCAAACATTGACTCAAACTTGTTACGAAGAGCTTCCAGAATTTTCACATATTCTTTAGAGTAAGATGAGGAACACGCACTTGCGATAGCTTAAGAAAATGTGCAGTGTTTCCAGTGTGTAGTAGATTAATCCACAGATTTAGTGCAATTTGAAGGCTTCCATTCTGTAGTACATATCTGTTATGAGGAGGCCTTTGCCTTAGAGTGAGGTGTTTAAATCGCCATATTATTGTTATCAAGAGCACTACTGCTGACTGATCCCTCCAATTCCGTAGTCAGTGCCCCGTTTACCTAAGCAACATTGCGAACACGGCTCTCGCCTGACGTCACACGGATTGACAGGCTTGCACTTCCTGCTCATACGTCACACCACCTGAAGTTGGCAGTACAGAGCTCTGCATTTTGATGAAAACAACCGCTCGAGAATTTCCCCTTTCGTTCCGCTGCTCGACGGCTGGGGTAGGCCCATGCTGCGACAGGGCTGCGGCCGTCTAAGGCCAGTAACGCACTACACAGTAGAGTTGGCTACTGAGTTGATGTTTCGACACAGTGAATCGAGTCAGCGAACTGTTCGACTGAGTCGAAACTTGAATCGGCACTGTTTCGAAACAACGAATCTTGTGATTCATGTATCAGACGCTAGATACCGTTAACATGCGCTTTGCTGTCCGTCTGTCTGGGTGGGTTCGACACAGCGCCCAGGCGTGCGACGGGTTTGAAGTTGTTCCCCTAACGCGCTACGCGATATTTTGAATTATGCTACCGGTACCCTTCAACTGATGTTTTAAAACAGGTATACCACCGAGAAAAATTGTGAAGTCATTCGGTGTTTTTATGTAGTTTCGCGTGAACTAAGCGTTGTTATGCATTGTTGCTACATCTGTGCCAGGTGAACGTCTTTTCGAAGCAAGGGCAAATAATTTCAGTGAGACGAAACCGCATTCTCAGTAAGACGTCAAAAACAACTTTTTTTATTTCAATTTACAGAAACTATAACTGATTCTCTTTTATTTGACTGACTGAAGATGAATCTGATTATTAGAATATGTATGTGGACATTGAAAGATTTTAGTTCAGTTTTGTGGTTTCGTCACGTAAATTGTGAAATGTGTTTCCTTGTGTTAACACTTGTAGTAATATCTGTTTATTGCATTAAATATGTCTTGGGAACAAATCTTAATAGTTTGCTTATATTGATTGGTTAGAAAAGTTATTCATTTCTGGATGCACGTAGACATTGGAACCATAATTTAGACTTATTATGGAATTTTGAAGGTTGGGAATGTTTCATCACTTTGGAATTTAAACATTATTATTTTGTGCTTCCTTTGTTACATTATTGTTTGTATGAAACTGTGAGTAACTTAGGAAACGTTTACGCTTTAACACGATTGTAAAATCGTAATAGCAAACAAATCCCATGCCGTTCAATTAAGTCTAGTGAATAACGTATTAAAACCATATTGATATTCCATAGATGTGTCGTATCGCCCTACTGCAGCTGTCTCGGCTCACGTGAATCAGGGAAGGTAGCGCGGCACACGACTCTGCAGCACGCCAGATGTTTCGTGTGCCGAAGCAGCGAGTCGACTCCTACGGCGCCCTGCAGCTGTCGCGGTTCACGTGAATCAGGAGAGTTAGCGTGGCGCACGGCACTGCGGCACGCCAGATGTTTCGTGTGCCGAAACAGTGAGTCGACTCACTAGACTCAGATGATCCATATGTTTCGAAACATTGAAATGATCCGAACTGCCCATCACTACTACACAGCCAGGCTGCGGCAGCCAGTGAAACAATGGTGGTTTACGGCAGGCCGCTACAAGCACAGGGCAGCCAGGAATTGGTGGCTGCGACAGCGGCAGCCATCAAAAAGCGGCCGACTGCACGGCAGTGGCAGCACGGAGCAGCTGGCTGCGGGCAGCCAGTGCCAACAGAACAGCGAGCCTCGCAGTGAACGCGTGCGGCTGCCAGCAATCTCCGCGCACTTGACCAAGCAGCCACACTTCGTTTCCAAGTTGTCATGACGTTCGACACAGAGAAATTTACTGATGAAACTCAAAGACGAAGAGAAATCTGGGATGTGTCTTGTGAGCAATATAGTGATCGTGATGTGAAGAGAAGTAGGTGGGAGGAAATCGCAAATGTAATGTGTGAGGAGAACATGTCTGAAAATGAAAAGAATGAATTCGGTTATTTATTATTTATAACATAGAAAAAATTGCTTACAGCTACAGTAAGGAAGAAGAGGGTTTCATTGTACACTTAATAAACACTAATTCACATGGAAACAACAATAGTTACACACATAATATGTAATTACTACCTCAATGCAATTCTGTTTTGCCATTCCAGCGGATTTCCATTCGTAAAGTAAATAAATCTCTATATGCTGATGCTGATGAACGGTCCCCTGCTGTTGCAGGACCTGGGGAAACTTCTAGTTTTAGAGGGACATACATACCTTTTTTTCCCGAAAAAAGAATTAACTTACGTAAATTTTGAATTGCCATATTACCCCCTGCCCAATTATTTTCAAATATTATTAACAAAGAATTATCATATTTGTTTCCGACTCACCTGAGAGTAATCAACAGTTTTTCTTCCGGCATTATACAAGCTCGCATACGAGTATAAAAAAAAGGTAAAGCAGTCAATAATCCGGAGATTGGTTTGAACACCACAGTGCTTCACTAGGCATGGTCCTGTTTGGAGGTGGTATGCCGTTGCCTTCCTCCGACCTTCGAACTGACTTACCCAGCCAGTTATAGGGGGACCTACAGTTTAACGTGGGTTCCGAACCACGGTGCTACTCGGTATTTTTCACATGAGCATTACTGCCAGAGGTGAAAGAAGTGGAAAGTGACAGATAAAAATCCTAGGACCTAGCGGGGTTCGAACCCGCGTCCTTTGGACTTGTGGTCTGGCACTCTACCACTGTGCAACCGAGGCGCACACCTGTAATGGAATTTCTTATATTTTCCAGAAGGTTATCAAAAAATTCGACTGACATCCTTGTATAGTTAAAAAAGCGATCTCGGTAGTAATGTTGGCGCCACGTATGGCAAAGTCAATATAGAAGATGTTCTTCCGCACCCTACCACTGTATCGCGGCATATTAAAGAAAAGGCCGACAAAATACGGGTGACAATGGTGCCCAAGCTAATATGTGCTTTAAAGAACAAAATGTGCTCTTTAGACGCTGATCTGTGGTCTGATAACTACAAGAAGAGAAATTTTTTGACTGTGACGTCGCATTATGTGAATGATGAGTGGCAGTTAGAAACGCTTGTTCTGATAACAACCGAGTTTCCGGACGTACCTAAAACCGGAGAGAACATACGGCACGAAATCGAAGAGCGGATGCTTGAATTACAAATTACCAAGAATGAAAATGTTACTTTGTCACCGACCAAGGATCTAATATGAAGAACACTTGAATCATACGACCGTTTGCCTTGTTTTGATCACTGCCTGATGACTGCACTTCGTCATAGATTTCAAGAGACGTTTTTAGAAGACGAAGCCTCTGAAATCCTGTCGTGCCTTCTATCGGCAAGAGCTATAGTAGGCTATTTGAAGAGATCGGGCCACTCGGGGTGTCTGCGGCACTCTGTGAAGCAAGAAGCTGTCACTCGGTCTAACAGTATACTGTTAATGCTCAATTCCGTCATAAGTCAAATCGACGATATTCGAGATCTACTAGAATCCCGGGGGCAATCGACACTCTTAGAATCCTTCCGTGAAGGGTGCGTACGAGACGTTGTCGCTTTTCTAACCCCCTTTAAAGAAGCGAGTTTGGATTTGGAAAGTGCAAAAATAACAACGCTGGAACATGTGCTGCCGTGGTACAAGAGGCTGTTACATCATTGTGAACCAACAGATAGTGACAACGAGGTAAGAACAATTTCTATACCTTTATACAACTGTTGATGCGGTGTAGCACAAGTCTAAAGTGCGCGCCACCTACTTTCGCCGCACACCACCATGCATGCACGGCGCGGCGTTCTTACAACGTCAGCCACGAGCGCCCTCTGCTACAACTCCGCTCGTGGCCACCACTGAACGACGTCGTTCACTTGGGACTGAGATAGGAACGAGTTAACACTTCAGAATCAGATAGGCACCAGTGAAGACTTGGCTATCGGATAGGCACTAGGCAGGCCTCTAGCTCAACTATGTATCAGCATTCTGCAGTACCGAGCTATGTAAAAGTTAAGTATCACTAAGTCTCTAAGAAATATATATCTCGTTCTAATTTACTCTAGGGTTTCTAGTTTCTGCTGTCCCACTGGCTGGTGACCTCCTACCTGCACAAGCGTGCATCCTTTATTCCTGTGTCGGTCTTTATACTCGGCCACCAACACCTACGACGGAAACAAGACACAAAAGCGGCGACGAGGCTGGGACACAAAAGTTGGATTATCAGAGTGCAATTATGTATATTGGGTATCCTTTTCAGCTCATGACGAAAATAAAAAGGAGAGCAGGATATTTTATCACAGAGAAGTGCAAAATGGAAGCTATTCATTACGTTGCCACGGTTCTATGGCCATCACGGCATCATTTGAAGAAACTCACAGGAGAAGAAAAGCAAGCCACTTTTGCTGAAGTTCGAAGATTGTACTCGGAACTGCCTGTAAATGATAAGATTCATTCACTGAAATCAATTAGTAAACGAATGTTTGTCTATTCTGGCACTTTACGTTATATCAACATTTATTACGTCTACAATGTAATATTTGGAAGGTGACAGGAATATCTTACGGATGTTTCCATTTATGTTTATTGTCAATTCAAGAAAACAGCGACCAAGTTCTTCCCATGAAAAAATCGAAGATGGACCGGAGTTCGGATGAGGACAACGAAGATGGACACACAGTTACTACTAATGAACTCGACAGATATCTTTCACTTTCCAAATCCGACTATAGCTGTGCCGAAGGACAAATTTTGCAGTGGGGAAAACGCATGCTGGGCTATTTCCAAGGCTGTCGGTAGTAGCACAGAGTAACATATACAGAGGAGCAGCCCCCTCTAAAACACTGTCCTACGCTCCCCACGTAGTTCCGTAAGATGCTAGCAGGTGTCAAGTGGATCGCTGGCTTAGGGTGCCTCTCGCACGTCAGAGGGTAGCGTGGAGGGGAGACTGAGGGGAGAGCTTGTGCCGCCTGCCACGAGGCCACGGCTGTGTCCGGCTTGCTGGCGTTTGAGGGGAGGTGGTGGTGGGGACAGCTGCTACCTGCCGCCTGCTCTGGCCAGTTTAAAGAGCTGCTTCTGACCGCAGCGCCATCACGGGACATCTTACAGAACTGCTGGAAAACCTCCCTCCCTGCACCCGTGAGCGTAGGACCGGGCCCTTATGGAGGTTTCCCGTCTGCATATATTTGTCTGTGGTAGTAGCCAGAAGAGTTCTCTGCATTCCTGCCACTAGTGCTGCCAGAGAGAGGAATTTTAGCCAGGCCGGTCACCTGCTATCCAGCAAAAGATCGTGCCTGAAATCAGACAAGGTGGATGATCTCTTATTGATCCATCGCAATTACGTAAGTATTCACAACATACCATGTAATTACAAGAAAGGAAACATTCCTCAAACTCTATAAATGTATAGTTCCACTTTTTTTGACTTCACAGGAAGAAGTTCAAGCCGCCAGCTGTAGTAAATAGCTCCAGGAACTAAAATGATGCCTGTGTATCAGGGAGCACCAATGACGAAAAACGAATTGTGCAGTCATGATTCACTTGTAAATTTATTTACAGATCACAATTTATTCAGAAATTAACGTTTGTACAACGAAATTTCCTGAGTATTACTTTTAACTGAGACATTCCTTCTCGATCCTGCATTCAATATTAGTACAATGTATATACGTGGCCGAGTTTGGAGATACGCTGCACATAACGCACAATTAGACTACTGTATTACCGTTTGTCTACCAAACGGAACAAATTACTATATACAGAAATTACAGTTTTTAACGTTACAATTACTGGAAGACATGATCACCTCAATGGTCGAAAATCCAGTAGTTTGCAAAATATTTAAAAATGTTTAAATGTTTGTAAAGCTCATGGGACTAAACTGTGGGGTCATCATTCCCTAAACGTAGAACATCAAACATCAAATGTAACATATAGAGTTGTAGTATTTGGGTTATAGAACTGATAGTAAACAACGAAAGATATTTGTAAAAGAAATACGTAAGTTGTTAATTATGAAGTGGTGGTCTTTCATCTCTAATATACATTAATGACTTGCCATTCTACAATGATGAAGGTTAGTTCTCTTTGCTGATGATGCAAGTATAGTAATCACATCCAAAAAACGAGAACTAACTAATGTAATCGTAAAACACGTCTTTCACAAAATTATTAAGTGGTTCTAAGCAAACGGACTCTCATTGACTTTTGATAAAACACAGCATATACAGTTCCGTACAGTAAATGGCACAACTCCAGTGATAAATATAAACTTTGAACAGAAGTCTGTAGCTAATGTAGAATTTTCAAAATTATTCGTTCGTTTTGGAAGGAAACCAGAGTTTTTCAAAAATTTTAGATGTGTGAATTGATGAGAGATTAAACTTGAAGCAACACATTGATTGTCTGCTAAAACGTTTGCTATTAGAGTTTTTGCAAATTTTTGCGATAAGAATCTCAGTAAATTAATTTACTACGCCTATTTTCATTTACTGCTTTCGTATGGCATCATATTCTGAGGTAATTCACCATTGAGTAAAAAAGTTTTCATTGCACCAAATCGTGTAATCAGAATACTTGTTGGAGCGTACCCAAGATCGTCCTGGAGACACCTATTTAAGGATTTAGATATCCTCACAGTTACTTCAGAGTATATATATTCACTTATGAAATTTGTTGTTAATAATCCACCCCAGTTCACACACATGTTTACATGTTTGTAAATCTATCGGACTCAGCTGGTTGGTTATTCGTCCATAGCTTGCAAACAATTTAAACTAAGGTAAACTAACCCAAGGACGACAAAGACACCCATGCCTGAGAGGAGACCCGAACCCCAGATGGCGAACGGCCGTGCGCATTGTGCATGGCTAATCCGCCGCGGCAAACCCAGTTCAAAAGTAATAGCAGTGTGCATAGGTATAATACCAGGAGAAAGGATGATATTACTATGCAGGGTTAAATCTCACTTTCGCACAGAAATGGATGAATTATGCGCCACAAAAGTCTTCAGTCATCTATCAAACAGCATCAAAACCTGACAGATAACTAACTAGCATTTAAAATTTAATTAAAAGAATCTCTGAATGACAATTCCTTCTACTCAATTGATGAATTTTTAGATATAAATTAGCAAAATTAAAAACAAAAAATAAAAAGATAAATAATAATAATAAAAAAAATACAAAATATTTTTGTGTCATTTAACATTTTGTGTAATGTAATATCTTGTACAGACACCTTTTATTGCACTGACACGTTCCACACCATTACGAAGTGTCGTATTCATGATCTACAGAACAAGTATTAATGTAAGCAGTGTGACGCGGTGCAGCTCGCAGGCGCTGAGTCCGCCGGTCACTGGCGACCGGCCGAGCGTTCGGCGCGCTCGGCCGAGCCACAGAATGAGTCCCTATTCTGTGGTTGTGTCGTGCCGCTGACGACAGGCTGGGGTTGCCTCAGGCAGGCGGCAGCTGTTGGCGCATTTGACCGCTGTGTTCTCCACTGACAGCTGACCATCTGCGCCACGGGAAACGTGCCGGACATCCGACCCGCTTGCTCTGGCCACCAGGCGCATGCACTCCACCTGTCAGCTTCCTGTGATGGATGCGGAATTTGACATTTTTCTCTCCTGCTACCAAAGTGATTAAGTCATTTGTTTAAGTTCGATGTAAAGATACTTTACAGAAAGTACTTCGTTTTGCTACTATGATGATATTCTTGAACAACGTAAGGTAAGAGAAACCATTACTAACAATCCAATTCGAAAAACGTAGATTAACATTATATTCAGGTGCGGATACAGGATTTTTCTTACGGAGGGGCAGTTTTTAAGTCCATTGCCCATCTTCTCAAAAACTTATTGTAAACAAAAATATTAACAAATGTTTAGTTTGTTGTATACCTAAACGCAATATTTGCACATGAGTTATGTTCTGATTGATTCATAAAATAGGGCGAAACAAACACTCAGAGATATTGAGAAACAATTTAAATACAGCAGAACCTAATTTAAACGTACGTCGAAGAGAAAAGATTACTTATAACTCAGAATTACTTAGAAGTCAGATACTGATATCATTATTTACGATAATACACAGACTCAGTGACTCCGCCTTAAAGTGGCTTGAGAAAATTTGTAATGTAGTTTAGTACTGTAAGAGTCTTGTATTGTTAGAATAGCTGTATAAGAACAATGTAATTAACTAAAGAATATTTGCCTTTGTATATGCCGAACGAGTAAATAAATAATAATTATTTATGATTTCAGTCGACAGGACCGCTGACTACCACGAAGGGGCCCGGATTCGATTCCCCGACGGGAGTTGGCTCTTGTGTGTTGTCTTTATCATCGTTTTCATCGTCATCGACACACAAGTCGCCCGAGTGGCGTCAAATAAAAACCCTTGCACTAGGCGGACGACTAATCCAGATAGGATCTCCCAACCAATAATGCCACACCATTATTTCATTTTTAGTGGAAATAAAGGATATAGTGGTGCTATATTTATAAAATTTATAAACGATAAAGATAGAATACAGTATTTAAATAAAATGTTTTCATTTTGTCCTGTTTAAAAAAAATTAGATACAATATGTAATCAGGCACTTCGCACTGCTTTAACAAAATGTTTTGCACTTGATCACGGTTTAAAGGGATTAAAATATTTTACTTGTTTCACCTTCCATGCATTAAATGCATACACTTCATTTTGCGAATTTATTAATAATTTCAGATATTTTTCACGACAAATTTTTGCACTAATTTAACGTCTGCACAGATCGATTTCACTAAACACATCACTCCGTTCAGGTGTTTCAAGATTAATGTCATCTCCATCTCCCTCACTTACCTTCTCGATCATCGCTGCGTTGTTGGAACATATCAATAATCTCTTCATCTTGTACACACATGTGAGGCTGTAATGAACAAAACTGTCGAAATCTATAGAGCTAGCTTATTACTAGACACGACTTCACAGTCACTAATGTTATCAACATCATCATCATTATCATCGTCATTATGTGGAATGTCAACCAGCATTACCACGAAACTTTTATGGGTGTGCACCTGCAATCAAATCGAATCATTGTTTACTCTCTACTCATGAGAAGCGCGCGCAGCTGTCTTTCCCCAGGCGACGTAAGTGAAACAGCTGGTAAACACATTTACTTGTTCGTTTCCAGTATACCATTTTAATATTTTTTGTGTTACTTTAGTAAGTACAGTAGAATCGCTCATACCGTCCCCTATGCCTCTCTAGCCAACAATGCAACCCGTAACCTCAGTTTACAACACCAGAATAGCAGACAAAATCAGAATTGATTAAGAATTTGTCAGTTTTTCAGAGAGTATTATTACTTCATTTCATCACTTTGTACTCTTAAAATTCTTAGCATATGGCCAGTTAAATCTGTCGTCAGATTGTTTTCTATGCAACGTTACATTATTTCTGACATCGAAATTCTCTCCGATAATTTTGTGCAACAAACACGAAAATAGAACTGTGGCATATGCAAGAAAGTCTTACACTTGCTTCTTTCCATTTTGTCTTTTCCACTTTTCAGGCTGTCGAGATCTCTTCCTAGCTTTGCCTTCTGTGCATAGTGAAATATTTCGTTTCATTGCACTCAAAAGTTAATTATTAGTAACAATCCTGTAAACTGAAGTACCGGCTAGCGTTTCATAGTATCAGGGACAGGCTGTCGCCATGACAGATTTTCCGGGTCATTTGATCGTATATGCTGTTACCATTGGTGCAGATTGCTTTATTCAGCAGATTTCCGTATTTGATACCAAACATCTGTGTAGATGTCCGCTTTTGAAGTGAACAGTGTTTATTATACTTTAATCCCTTAAGGAAACAAACGGACTTCGCCAATTCAAACGCCAGAAAATTTCTATTAGAATCCGTTATAATAACTAAATTTTGACCCGGGGATCAAATGTCCGGATCTGATATTAGGCCACTCATATTTCTTTTTGGGACTTTTTCTTCAACTTTCTGTCGGCTAGAGCATTTCAGATAGTAATTTACCATTTAGTAAATTTCATAATAAAATGCAAATAGTAGTCTTTAGCGTAAATATTCTGTTCTTCTACGATGTGCACTGATGGGACTGATCAAGGAAAAGTTACAGGTGTGTTAATAGTTGTGGAGGGACCGTAACGAAGTTCTTATTTTTGGTCGGTATAATTAATAATAACTTGAAACATCATGGGGAACAGATTCCTGGCACTCTACAACTCGTCCATGTCGGAGTAGATTATACAGTATTATTCGTAATTCGTTTGTTATCCTAAGGTCGGAGTGTTTCGAGTTGATGTTTGAGTCATTCTATCAAAACGTTTGACTTTTTTTGTATTACTTACGTATTGATGACGATTCTCTCAAACATTTAGAAATTAGATTACTCTTACAAATTTTGCAACTAATAAAAATAGAATATTCGGGTCGTAATCCAAAGAAGGAGGGAACTTTCCCCGTGACGCCATTGCCGTATTTTTTCGTTTCAGATGACATAAAGCAACAATTTAAGATGTCGAGCAACAAACATAAATCTGGAGCTTTAAAAAGAAAACTACAAAGAGACAAATTCGAAAAAGTAGCTAAAGGTCGCCAGACTACTACTAAATTTTGAAAGCATCATGATACAGGAGAGTTGCAAGAAGTCCAGCTTCATGCTATGTCAGAACCAACAACAGCCTCAGACAACGGACCTTCGTGTTCTGTAGTAGTTAATTCGGTTTCAGCCAAACAAAAAAAAAAAAAAAAAAAAAAAAAACAAAAAAAAAAAACAAAAAAAAATGCAAAAGTAATCGCACCATAACAAGATACTGTGATATATGAACATCTGATTAAAGCGGAACAAACAAAAAATAACACATATTTCCTTCATGAATGTAATGAACAATGTGCTAGACCTTGGTATGAAAACTGATGAAAGCAACTGTTGCATTTAGGACGATCCTAGTACTTGGCATCGAGTGATAATTTACGACAGTTTTTCAGCTTTTGAAACCTGATCAAAGTCTTTTCCAGTTGGCCTTTCAGGGAAACGCTTTGATGGGACTTTGTTATACATGGAAACAGCTAACAGAACAAGTAAGCCATTTCCACGTGAATCGTTAATGCGGAGCGGGTCGAAAAACAGTATTCATTGTCTCCCTTGCAGTATTTTTAAAGCAAAGCAAACTTGCTAAAGAAGGATCGAGCGTTGCATTCGAATTTCCAAATTACATTTCGTATTCGAATACTAGCGTCTTTGCGTGTACGTCAGACTGCTCCCCCCCCCCCCCCCCCCCCTGTTCCTCCAGCATAAAGACGACGGTGCTGCCACAGTGGCGAGGAAGAAATTAGTATTTCCCCCGACTGGTAGTCGAGGCGCCATGCCATAGTTTCCGAAGCCGAGGTTTGGTTTCGAATCCTCTCATCTCCTCTTGGGCATGAATGTTGAGTTTGTCCTAAAAAAAGGGGGGGGGGGGGCGGCAGATTTGTCGCCCCTCGGAAAGTGCCGCCCAGTGCGGCCGCACGTTTCGCACGTGCCTTGCGCCGCCATCCCGGCGGCATCTCATGATCATGTTAGCAACATCAACAAAGCGATAGAAAGTTTTTGCCAAGATGTTAATATTCTTAGAAATCCACATCGAGTGACTTGATTAGTTGGTTGACAGATTCTTGTATGTACCACTCGTTCATTAAGTAATTGCCCTCGTGAAATGAAGATTTCATGACAAAATCTTTTTTTTTTTTTTTTTTTTTTTTTTTTTTTGTTACACGACTGGCTAATGCTAATGTCACAATGATTGACACCACAATCACGCGAGGCCGGAATGACAGTAAGTAAAATGTAACCGTACAAAACGTGTTGTTCTGATTACATGATTCGTCAATGTAGGCCTATGCGTTAAATTCAACCTTTGCGGAAGTGTTAGCTCATATGCAAATCATGTTCAAACGAACAACAAACCTCATAATGTCACATCGTGTCAGACGATCATAGTAGTACTCAGGGCCGGCGCAAGGCACGTGCGAAACGTGCGGCCGCACTGGGCGGTACTTTCCGAGGGGCGGTAAATCTGCCCCCCCCCTTTTTTTTTAGGATAAACTCAACATTCATGCCCAAGAGGAGATGAGGGGATTCGAAACCGAACCTCGGAGGGAGCGGCTTCGGAAACTATGGCATGGCGCCTCGACTATAGTGCGATTAAAACTACTTCGTACTTGACAGTTCGCTGGGGCAGGGGTGCTGTGTTGCCAGCTGCCGCTGGTAGCAGGCTTCTGCTAGCGCGGTATTCTTGAAATGCTTGTGAATTAACGCGCCGCTTAGGGAGACTTACTGTTACAGTTTCAGTTGTCCCGTGAATTTTGCAACGAATAGTAATACTCGAAATGCCAAGATAACGGAATCACCACCACAAAAAGGTACAAATATACTATAATGCAAATATTTGTCTATGTAGCCGTCTATGCAACTGATAACACTATTTTTCCACATGCATTTCGCCTTTATTGTAAGGCATCTTCAGTAACCTGTAATATATACATAATTACGATTTACAGTATTTCGTTTTCTTACGTTTTTTTTTTTAGTATTTGAGGTTATAAACAGTTCTGGTGCGTTATGTAAGTTTGATAATGATATTTTTATGTTATTACTTACTTATCACATCAAAATATCATTAGCAAACTTAGATAACGCAACTGAACTGTTTATAACCCCAAATACTAAGAAAACGAAATATTGTAAAACGTACTTATGTATATATTATAGGCTACTGAAGATGCCTTACAATACACGCGAAATGCATATGGAAAAATAGTGTTATTAATCAGTTGCATAGACGGCTACATAAACAAATATTTACATTATAGTATAAAATAGCAACTGTGGGAAGAAAGGACAAAAACAACTAAAAATGTACAAATTATGTTGCAACTTACCATCACTCGCTGTGTTCTGTGTCCGAAAGCTGGTAAATGCCGCTTATATCTGTGTCGCTGGAATTTTCAGATGACTCACGGACGGCAAAAGTTAATTCATTAACACTATCTTCCAATAAGCATTCGTTCTTCCATGCTTCCTGAATCACACGTTTTGTATGTGCTACAACACTGTTCCAGTTTTCCTCAGTTACTTTAGAAACAGCTTCGTGTAACAATCTTACCACTTCTGACACCGTGAATTTCTTGTTTTCACGTGCAATGTGCCCCTTGATTTGTGCCCATATCAGTTCTATAGCACTGAAGTGACAATGATAAGGCGATAACCTTATTACTGACTGTCCATGTTTCTTGGCGACTTCGTCTACTACATATGTCGGATGCCGTGGCTTATGTAATGACACAAGTTCCAATAGTTCTTCTTCAGTCCATCATCGAATTTTACATTATTTCGTTGTAACCACTGTGTAATTTCTTCTTTTCTAGAAGATGTTGTTGGGGCTTTGTCCTTTACAACATTGTGGTGCGGCGCATTGTCAATAATTATGTACGACGGTTTCTTCAAATTTGGTATCAGCGAATTTTCAAACCATCGTAAAAACGTGGTATGGTTCATTCCTTCATGAAAATCCGAGGTTTTCTTCGATCTGAACACGTGTAAACAACCAGGAACAAATCCACGCGCTGTGCCTGCATGGACAACAATAATTCTGCTTCCTTTGCCATTCCTTCTTGTGATCCATAAGACCAGCCTGTCTTTAGCGTATAACCAGCATTCACCCACGTTTCATCTAGCCACACTAAATCATCGAAATGAATGTCTTTTACTTGCCGCAAAAATCGGCATCGCCATACAGCAATATCTTGTCTTTCCAACAGTACCTTACGACCTGATATTTTTTCGTAATTAAACCCCAGGTTTAATAATACTAATCGAAGAGATGACTTACTGCCAACAAAAAGACCAGCTTCTCTAAGCGTTACATGCAGTTTTCGTAAAGTTGGATGTTCTCTACGGTGATGATATGCATACAGATGTCTCTGAATCGCATCCTGTTCGAAAGAATCAAGATTGGTCACACGTTTCTCTACACATCGTTTTTTTCTCGGAGTTCCTAGACTTGGCGGTTGCGAATTAAGATTTGAGGGATCGGAATGTGCATTCAGTTTTTCATTTTGTTCCTTTCATATATTAATAACAGTTGTTCTGCCTACTTTTGATCCCGCTGCAGTCCTCTTTCAAAGATGATTTCGGACTCTGGATTCTAGGACGACCCCGCTTATTTTTTTTTTTTTTTTTTTTTTTTTTTTTTTTTTTCGGACATTTCGTACGCACAGGTCACTGCAGTAATCTGACACACACACACACACACACACACAAGCGCGCGCGCACGCAGTCGAAACAGGCGAAAAGCAGTCCATAAGACCAGCCTGTCTTTAGCGTATAACCAGCATTCACCCACGTTTCATCTAGCCACACTAAATCATCGAAATGAATGTCTTTTACTTGCCGCAAAAATCGGCATCGCCATACAGCAATATCTTGTCTTTCCAACAGTACCTTACGACCTGATATTTTTTCGTAATTAAACCCCAGGTTTAATAATACTAATCGAAGAGATGACTTACTGCCAACAAAAAGACCAGCTTCTCTAAGCGTTACATGCAGTTTTCGTAAAGTTGGATGTTCTCTACGGTGATGATATGCATACAGATGTCTCTGAATCGCATCCTGTTCGAAAGAATCAAGATTGGTCACACGTTTCTCTACACATCGTTTTTTTCTCGGAGTTCCTAGACTTGGCGGTTGCGAATTAAGATTTGAGGGATCGGAATGTGCATTCAGTTTTTCATTTTGTTCCTTTCATATATTAATAACAGTTGTTCTGCCTACTTTTGATCCCGCTGCAGTCCTCTTTCAAAGATGATTTCGGACTCTGGATTCTAGGACGACCCCGCTTATTTTTTTTTTTTTTTTTTTTTTTTCGGACATTTCGTACGCACAGGTCACTGCAGTAATCTGACACACACACACACACACACACAAGCGCGCGCGCACGCAGTCGAAACAGGCGAAAAGCAGACGGCAATATAACACGGAGTTCACGACACGACGCGCACAACACCACGTGTAGTGGCAACTATGCAGGGTGGGGGGTGTTGAACTCGCCCTGGGGTTGGCCCGCACCCTCTCAAGGACACGCGCGCGGCTAGCTGTCAAGTCCAAAGTAGTTTTAATCGCACTATACCAGCCGGCCGCCCCTGTTGAACAAGGGGAGGGGGAAGTACTAATTTCTTCCTCGCCACTGTGGCAGCACCGTCGAGTTTATGCTGGAGGAACAGGGGGGGGGGGGGGGACAATCTGGCGTACACGCAAAGACGCTAGTATTCGTATACGAAATGTAATTTGGAAATTCGAATGCAATGCTCGATACTGCTGTTACATGTTAAGCCTGAAGCAATTTTGCTAAGCTCTTCAATGTCAGTTTCCGAGTGTTTTACTCTTCCCGCATTATGAAAAAAAGGTTGAACAATTAGTGTTGCCATATGTTCATCATCAAAAAAGAGGACAGTTCGTATAAAAAAGAGGACGCTTTTTTTTTTTTTTTTTTTTTTTTTGACACACTGCCATATACAACTGCATTAATTAACCACGTAAAACTACTACAAACAGAAACAGTAACCCTGTGCGGTTATTTTAAAACGAAAGATTATGGACCTTTACAGTTTATTCATCATCACTACACTCAATTGTCTCATTCTTGTCTTATTCACTTTTGAACCAACTATATTTGGGGGACTGCGAAATCTCTCTCCAGGGCATTTTGTTTTTCAACGAGTACTGATAAAAGTTCAGGCATTTCAAATGTTTGAGCTTAAACTGTGCACATACAATTGCTGTTATATTTTCTATTTTAAATCTATACCGGTATTTTGTCCACTGTGTGTTCACAAGGGAAAACCCACGTTCTGTGTTGCCATTATGAGTAGGTAAAGAAAAAATATTCTATAATTTTCAGCAGTTCAGAATAACTATCTAACACTGGACGACTGATTGAAATATGTACACACATTTCAGCTGCTGGTGTTCTGTTTCCTTTGACAATCTTCCAAAAATTTTAGAAAATTACGAAACTGATCAAAGTACAATGTATTATTAATGCTTACATTCATTAGATCATTCTCTTGAAATGTTTGTATTTCTCCAAGAGCACATCATTTAACAGTGACTTTCTTTACGGCATTTTGTATTTAAGTTCGTAATTTATTTTGAAGCAAAAGGGTACCTACGATCTCGAAGACACAATACAGCTTCAACCTAAAACACAAAGTATACACTGGTTGAATACAGGATAGACAACCGGGTTGCTTTGTAGAGAAGTTCGAATCGTTTGCAGCTGTCAGACCCATGCGGAGAGCGAAATTGTGAACGGCAATTTCTCTGTGTGTATGCGCGTGATAGTTGCGAACAGTTTGGAACTGCAGTACGAACGAGTACGTTGTCACCAGTGACACAAAAATAAGATTTCTTTCTCGGAACCCAAAAAAAGAGGACATTTTGTAGAATTTTATAAATTGCGGCTTGACACATTTTCTTGCCTCAAAAAGAGGACATGTCCGGGAAAAAGAGGACGTATGGTAACCCTATGAACAATACTACAGTCAAACATGTCCAACAAGGGATAAAGACATTGGTAGTAAGTCTAGATTAAGTTGGGTTTCGATGTATTTTTGAAGATTTTTGCTATCCGTTTCTGAGTGATAGTCGGACGTTTTGGTTTTTGAGCCAGGAAACACTTATCTCCGCCTGTATGAACAACAATTAAACTCTGACCGGCACTTTTGTTTTACAATTCTACTCACGCACAAATATTTTTCCAACATTTATTTACCGTATAATGCGTGTGCATCCATGTTTCATCTAAGTAAACTACTGGTCGCTTTCATTCTGATGAAAACCTGAGAAAGTATGGTCTTTTAGCAACAGTGCCCTTTCGTCCGCACAAAACAGAACGTTAATTTTGACCTCTTCTAAAACGAAAATCCATAGACAGAACATTGCTTCTAAACGTTTCCTTGCTAGCTTTGAAGATCTATATCATTGGTCACATACATATTGTGAGCTTCTTGCTTAATCTTCTTGGGCTATAGTTTAACCGTAGCCTCGCTGTACCTCGTCACGTGACCTAGTTCTTGGCACTGCCGCGTCACCAGTTCGCCCTTCCAGGCAATATGTATTGTTGCGTTCTCTACAACGAAAACTGCAGAATTCGTTTTGGTAGTTGGCGGAGGGAGTCAAGATTGGTCAGAAACACTTGCATTGCGTTTCGTAAGAACAGAAGAATTGGTGCGTCCGAATTTCTTTCAACTTGGGATTTAATAGGTAAGTGCTTTTCATATAATGTACAATTAGTATTGCAGAATATGAAAATTTGTTTTTCTTATGACCTGTTACTTCAAAAATGGCAATTAGGCAAATAAGCATGCTCCGTCCCAATAGGTAGGATGAAAATAAATTGAAGAAAAGTGAAGTTATATAGCGATGACTAAATTTGTTACCCCTCATTACATAATCTGACTCATGGAAATTACGACACATGTCGAGTGTCAGTTCTTTGAAATGAACAACCGCAGTGCAATGAGTTAATATATTTCGACTAGCATTAGTACCCGTCGATGCCCGGGTTTGTATTTTATTGCATCATTATGTTACTCCATCTCCTTATTCTTCCTCTCTCCATTGTCTTCCGCCCCACTCTTTGACCGTTTCACCTGCATCTGAAGTGAAATCGGCCTGAAATTCAATTTCACGTGGCTCTATTCTTATGACTTCATTTCCTGAACAGTGTATCCGATAGTAATGTAAGATTTCAGAGACATTTGAACATTTTTGTAAATTCACAAGGCTTATTCAAATTAGCTACATTGCCGGCCGCGGTGGCCGAGGTGAATGAGGCGCTCCAGTCACGGTCTGCACGGCCACTACGGTCGGGGGCTCGAATCCCCCCTCGGGCATGGATATTTGTGCCGTCCTAGTTCGTAAGTAGTTCATAAGTAGTTTGTAAGTTTAGGGACTGATGACCCCGTAGTTAAGTCCCATAAGCTTAACAAACAGTTGAACATTAGCTACATTTCTTCAATCAGGTTTGACTCCAGTCGCAATTTTTGTTTATATTTTCCTGATCTATATAGATTTCGTGCACAGTGTGGCCATTCTCAATGCTTTGAGTTATGTTTACATCTATCCGTCATGCTAAACGTAACTGTCAACATGACGGTTTAGATGTAAGTACATATTTACGAGCATTGAGACTGGCCACTCAGTTGCCGAAACCTAGGTACAAAACAAAAATTGCTACTGGTTGCTGACATTTCCTGCAGATTTGTTTAAATAAAATTCCACAAACGTTTTGTAAAAAAAATAATAATAATAAAAATAAAAAAAGGGGGGGGTAGGGACGGCAATTTAGCAGCTCGCACGGGGCGTTACTTGGGCTTGCGTCGGCCCTGGTAGTACCATACAGAAACTTTTTGATGTGAAGGCAAGGCAAGATGGCGGCGTCAGGCTTCAGTCGCAGAAACAAGTTTTCCATTCTAGTAACGTATGTCCGTGGCTGGACCGCGAAGCGGGACATCCTTGTTCAGTTTTAAATTTTATTTTTTTCTAACTAATTGAAGGAGGACACTTGTCGTTTAACGTCTCGTCGTCCCCGCAGTGATTAAGCCAGTTTTAAACGATGAACGAAAGTAAGCTACATAGATAATAGTCTACTGAAACGCTCTAGCCAAGGAGGTTAAAATATGGGGTACGGCGATACTATGCATAGC
Source organism: Locusta migratoria (assembly GCA_026315105.1). Taxonomy (NCBI): domain Eukaryota; kingdom Metazoa; phylum Arthropoda; class Insecta; order Orthoptera; family Acrididae; genus Locusta; species Locusta migratoria. The sequence continues at coordinate 269,358,699 of CM048744.1, read as the reverse complement.
TTAGCTGTCAATTGAAGCCAGTCCGCCATCTTGTGGAGCCAAGGAAATATGTTTTCAGATTAAAGCACTCTGTGATTCTTGCCCTGTTAACTTTCATATATTTAAATGACTGTTAACTATATATTTGATATAATACCCTTTTGTGGCCAAATACAGCCCAGATAGTTGAATACACACTAGTCACCACAAAAGTTATTGGGATAGCGTTCTGCTCACACCACTTGGAATAAACGTGACGTCATTTTTAAGTCACACACTGTATCGAAGACCGCGGAAACAGCTATCGACTACTCCCTGTTACTCGATACTTCTACAGTATATGACAGACCCCCATCTTGATTTGCCGTATTTCTAAGAGTTTTGGAATTATAACACGCATAAGCCGTTTCTTGGAAACAAAACATTACGGATGAATCATAAAAACCGTTCTCGGCTCCATCTCTGATCACTACATGTAAATAATAATACACCAACAGTCAAAAATTCCGGAAACTATAGTACATAAGTATTCTCAAACCCCTAAGTTCTGCAAGTCCTCGTAGCGTAGTGGTTAGCGTTACAGGCTCACAATATAAAGGTTTTTGTTTCTAAACTCTTCCAATGGATTTTTTTTTTTTTTTTTTTTTTTTTTTTTTTTTTTTTTTTTTTTTTTTTTAATCTCACAGTTTGTAACATAATGTAGATGTTACTTAATCGTAACACACTGTGGATCTTTCTTATTCATATAACGGTAGTGTCGTATGCAATACACGATGTTTCCTGTAACAGAGCGCTGTCTCAGGAATTAGTGGCATCGATTTGGTGACGTTGGTCTGATTAGAAACCGGAAAATGCAATTCCTGGAAGTGATACGGCCAGCTATGACATTTCTGTTGAGAATGGACTTCGTGGAAATGATATGACCAGCAGTCACATTTGTTTTCCTTCGCACAAATATTTGACCTTTGTTCCAAATATGTAACGATATCTGGAGATATGGTTAGAGATAAGCCTAAGAAAAACGTGCAATAGCCTACGTTGTAATAATAAGACACTTATACGGTATACAATATCTCTTCAAAGGAAATAAACAGCTGATAAGTAAAATAAGTGACGATACCAGAATGAAACTTTCACTCTGCAGCGGAGTGTGCGCTGATATGAAACTTAGTGGCAGATTAAAATTGTGTGCCGGAACCGGGACTCGAATCTGGGACCTTTGCATCGTGAGTCGTGTCGGAATAGCACAGTCGGTAGTGCGCTTTCCCGCGAAAGGCAAAGGTCCCAGTTTCGAGTCCCGGTTCCGGCACACAATTTTAATCTGCCAGGAAGTTTCATATCAGCGCACACTCCGCTGCAGAGTGAAAGTTTCATTCTGGAAACATCCCTTAGACTGTGGCTAAGCCATGTCTCCACCATATCCTTTCTTCCAGGAGTGCTAGTCTTGCATGGTTCGCAGGAGAACTTCGGCGAGAGGAGGTCATCCTGGCCCGGTTGCGGATCGGTCACAGCCACCGTCATTTGCTAACCGCCGACCCTGCACCGCTGTGCTCCTGCGGTAAATTGCTGACGGTGCGACATGTTTCACTGTCTTGTGTTAATTTTAATCATCTCCGTGTAGCCCTTCAATTTCCGTCTACTCTGGAGGAACTTTTAGCTGATGACACACGAGCACCTGCTCGAGTTTTGCGTTTTATCAACATGGCCAATTTATCAAAGAATATTTAACCATTTTAATTGTTTTTTATCTTTCGTTTTTAGCCATCTCTTGATACTCTATCTGGTAGTTATCAATTTTTTCGAGATCTAGCGAATCTCTGTTCCGATCTGGGCGCTAATGACCTTAGAAGTTGTGCGCACTAAAACCAGAATTTAAAAAAAGACAGTACTCAGTTATTAAGGCCTAGAGAAAAGGGAAGTGTATTGTGTCTAGTTCTATTCTTAAGATACATAAGTGACACTGCAGGTAGTATAAGAGGCGCAACGTCATACTAAAGGATAAACTTCTAGAATTCGCATCAGAAAAACCCTCCAAAGTATTTTGAATATTGACATGCATTTCCATGTTTTAGGCTTAGTTTAATTTTATTAAGAAGTCCTGTAGTTTTTTAGAAACACGAAGGCGAAGAAATAAAAATAAAATGGAAACGGCTTACAATCACTATATCAAGATAAAGTTGCGAAACTTCGTACGATACCAGTGTTTGTTTGTAACCTATTGTCGCGAGAACGAGGTGTTTTTATGCTACCATTAAATACGGAAATAGGCCTACCCAAGCATGTCACTTTTGCAGCAGACTGCAATCGAACCAACAACGACAATTATTATGATACGATAGCTATTTAAATAAACCATTCACATTACACTAGCATATCACGTTTGCACCAAGTTATGTGGCCGCAAGTCGATAGCTCTTCGTGCGATCTCCGATACAGCGTGTGACGTAAAAATGACGACACGTTTGTTCCAAGTGGTGTGAACAGAACGCATATTGGCTCCACAATATGGCGACGGTGGCTACACTTCTGTGGCGTTAAGGGCACCTCCCCCTATTCTAACCTCCTTGGCTTTAGCGTACTAATCCTGAACTATAAACTCATGCAAGATCTTGTGGCAGCGTGATAAACGTAATCAGACAGTAAACAATGCAGTAAACGCTGCCAGCTATAATACACACACACTTTGGAAAAGATCTAAAAGCTAATTTCATTGGATAAATTAAATATTATGCGAACTCGGTAATTGAACATTTTTCTTGATATAAAAAAATAGAAACAAGAACATTATTCATTCATTTGCCATTTTATCAGAAATAATAAATAAATAGTGTAGTAAAGACTGTACTAGTAATACGTAGTGTTACTATTCTTAGGATATAGAAATCCTATCCTCTCATTTATTTAAAAAAAGCGTTCTGCCATTGTTTTTTTTTTTTTTTTTTTTTTTTTTTTTTTTTTTTTTTTTTTTTTTTTTTAGTGATCGTGTCTTGCTGATGTATATTTGTTGTATCAAGAAGAATCTAAGGTGATAATATATTTGAGAAGTTATCTTAAAACTGGTGTTTCAAAAACTTATCAAAAAAGCCCTTTTCATTATTGACATATTAGTATGTGTGTCGCCAGAGAAAGTAATAGTGGCCCAATGAAATATTTCCGAGGTATTATTCCCGGAACTGTTTTGCGTGTTCTATGAGATTTATAAGACAATTGAAATTATTTTATGTGGAAAGGATACTTCATAAAAGACATTTAGTAAGCTTTCGTGGACGTTCTAAGTGAATATTTTACAATGGACAATATTTCGACCGATGAAAAAAAAAAATCGAACAAACAGCTACAATCGATTTCGTCTTTTCTCATGAAAGAATTTGGTTCCATGTATACAGAAAAATCGTCGGCTACGCCACGAAGTGTAGCATAATCATCAAGTAAGAACTGTAATAATTGATCTCTATACACTCTGGATGTTGAACTTCAGCTTTCTTAGCGTGCCAGGCAAAGATATTCATATTTAGTTTCTTGCCAAATTCAAACATGGCTGCTAAGCAGCATTTCAAGAAAAAGAGAAGAAAATATGTTTCGATTCCACTCCCATATCAGCCTAAAACATCGAATATTGAATTAAATTCCAAATGAAGAGGTAAGCAAGCAATTCTTTGTCACGTAATAACTGATGGAAACTCCGTTGACAAATTTAAACATGGCGGACAATGCTCAGACACCAGAGTTATACATCCAGTTTGTATAGAAATCACTGACTGTAATATTATTTCGATAAATACTGTGGTTCTTTTCTTCTCTATACGAACCTGCATCTGTTATTCCAAAGATTCCATTAGGCACAATAAACGCGGTCAATACAAATAATTACTTACTGCAGAAATGGGACTTAGACAGATATTTTTCAAGAGTTTGTTAATTTCGATTCATAATTTAAATTCAGAGATCATTTATTACTGACTTTCTAAAAAAAAAAAAGACATAATAATATATATAATTATCTTTTTTATTAATTATTACACTTACCGAGTTCGCATAGTATTTAATTTATCCAATGAAATTAGCTTTTAGATCTGTTCCAAAGTGTGTGTGTATTATACAGCGAATGTTTTGCGAGGCTAGTTTGTTGTTGTTTTTCAGGGCTGTAAACCAGTGGTACATCTTCTGGATACGAAAAGCCAATTCACACTGTCCGTTACGTCAACGTCTCGTCACAGCACCGTCACATCTAATTGCATTCACACCGTCCGTCACGTCAATCTCTTTATCCCAATACACGATGTTGAAAGCGAGGGTATGACTGGAGATTTGTTATGTAGAAAGTCGTAGTTTCGTACTAGAATTGAGGAGACAACAACGCTAAATGTTATTGACGGCCAATGGAAACTGTACAAAGTATGTTTTTAGTCAACTTAATGTGGTAAAGTGCTGGGAAGTGAAACATTTGAAAACATCGACATCCATTTTCAAGCGAAGAAATAAACATATGAACACATCAAACAATATTTATAAGGGCATAAATAGAGCCTGTTTACTTTAGCCACTACGATCAGCCCGATGATATTGTGAATACCGTCGTGCACAATTGACTTTTCTGTCCTTCATTTGGAGTGATTTTTTCATTTAAAATGTAATGTAATGAATATTGCATTATCAAATTACAATGTTATTCAAATAAACAATGTCTTCAGTCTTTTCTGTTACAGTATTGCTAAACATAAACCAATTTTCGGTTTCAGATATACGATCTCACTTTTAGGAGGACACTCAATTGAGAAAAATATTTACAGTACTTTTTACGAATACATTAAAGTCAGTCAGAATTTCTTTAGTTTACGGGCTGTCACCTCAACGTTCGAGTTCGTATGTTCCTAAAGTTGCTACGATTCTCAGTGAGCCTTGCTACGAAGTGGGCGGCCATTCCCATCGGAGGTTCGAGTCCTCCCTCGGGCAAGGTTTTGTGTGTGTTGTCTTAAAAGTAAGTTAATTTAAGTAGCTTTTAAGTTTAGCGACTGCTGACTATAGCAGATTGGCCCAACAGGTTTACAAACATTTGATTTGGTACTCAGTGGCGTATTTATTAGCTTTGTGCAGTACTGCAGCAGTTTTGGCTAGGAAACACCAACAGCACTGTTTAGTAATTGGCCGCAGCTTTAAAGCTCAAAAGGGTTTAGTGACCACAACTAGGAAAAAAACCGTTATTTCTTTGACGTAACAACCAGCAATACTCCCATTTTTGGCAAACGTGATTTCCAAATGTACGCAGCAGTATTGCAGTGTCGATCTACAATTACTAGTATTACCCGTGGTTCAAATACTTCCGACAGTGTTTACAAAGTAACTTCTTCCTTTAACCACCCTTAACGGAAGCGTACAAACCTGATTTTTGTTTTGTTTACATCGATGGCAAAGCCCCTTTCGACTTATGTTTCATTGGCCTCCTTGTATAACTAAAGGCTAGTGTACACGACGACACCAGGTTGCGACACTCGTTGTGTGAAACGAATTTCGCGCAAGTGGTTTCGTTTATGTCTGTAGAAACGGCGCCAACACTATACACTTCAGTTTCGTTGTTTTGTGAGTGCCGTAGTCGACGTAGAATGAAAGTTTTGATAGTTGTAAGAGTAATGGAGGACCTATTGCTTCTCTGTGTGAAGTCGCTGCGTAAGACTAAACATAAAAAGAATAAGAAATGTGTTTGGGCTCGTGACTGGATCTTAAAAAAATAATAAAAATAAAAATAAAAGACGTCAGTTAGGTTGCTCAGCGACCTTGCTGAAAGGAATTGTGATTGAAGACCCTAGCAGTTATTTTAATAAACTTAGAATGTCACCAGAGCAGTTCACGTTCCTTTTAAATAGAGCTTGTAAAGCAATAAAGAAACAAGATACCGTTATGCGTGAAACATTATTACCAGAACTGAAATTACAAACTGCATTACCTTTCTTGTCAAGTAGATATTCGTTTCTACGGTACCTGTACCGTTTACCGAAATCGACAATTGCCATAGTTCCTTTGTATAGGTATTACGAATTGAATGTATTTTAGTCTGTAATTCACTAATCCTTATCAAATTCAAATGTTTGTATAGCTTATGGGACTTAACTACGGGGTCATCAGTCCCTAAACTTACAAACTACTTATCAACTAGCTTATCCTAAGGACGGCACAAATATCCATGTCCGAGGGGGGATTCGAACCCCCGACCGTAGTGGCCGTGCAGACCGTGACTGGAGCGCCTCAGTCCCGTCGGCCACCGCGGCCGGCTAATTCTTATCCCATCAATATTTAATTCACGAATAATTGCTTCATGAGCACTAACACGCCGCTGCTTATTCCTGGAAATATCATCGTTAAAGTCGCACAAACACCTATTCATCGCATATATGTCAAAACCGAACTATTTCTTCCGTTTCCCCCATTATATTATATTTTGTTCTGTTTTGGTTATAACTTAACCTAAAAACACGCGTAATCAGTTGCGCCAAAGTTGGAAGCTGCCGAAACTGTTTAGTTTCGCCGAGTTGCGCGTACGCCTACCGCGCATGCGCAACAGCCAGTAGCGCAGTTTCATGAAACGTAGTGTCGTCGTGTAAACTAGCCTTTAATATTAAAAGTCGGTACTTTAATTTTCGTGTTCGCGTATTTATATAACAATGTCGACATTCTCATTACTTCTTCTAGGCAAAAATTGTATCTTCCACTCCAACTCGTCAGCGTTCTCCTTTTAGATATAAGCTTAATACAAATACAGTTTCCAAATAATAAAGGAAGTAGGAAGTCGTCGATAAATATAAATAAAGCAATTAAAAATTAGGAACATAGTCGAATTCTTTGGTAGCAGATGACTACACTTTCAGGATAACAAGCGAAATAGCGACGCTAAGAAATGACGTTATTCCGTTACCGCGAAATTTCGATTTTCACTGCTGACAACACGGTCGCCCTTCTTGTTCCACCCATTCTACCACTAGATGGCTGCCGAGGTAGACCTCTTCCTTTCGTGGCGTATCGTCGTCTAAAATCTCCTTTAGATACGGAAACATCCACTTCCTGAAACCACTCTTAAGAGCTGCGTACACACATGATTTTTGTTTTGTACACATCTATGACAAAGCCCCTTTCAAATGTTCAATATGTTCAAATGTTTGTAAATCTATCGGACCAAACTGCGTGGTCATCAGTCCGTAGCTTACAAACTACTTATACCTAGGTAAACTAACCTAAGGACAACACACACCCATGCCCCCAGGGAGGACTCGAACCTCCACGGCGAGCAACCGCGCGCTCCGCAGCGAGACGCTTTAGACCGCTCGTCTACTCCACCGCGGCACAAAGTCCCTTTCCAATTGTATGTTTCATTGGCCTCCTTGTATAATTAATATTAAAAACCGGTATTTCAATTTGCGTGTTCGCGTATCCACATAATTATGATATTGCTGATTCGCACGCAGTTCTGTATAAGTACGATTGTGCTAAGCGTGCCACGGAACACGAATTATTGCTGCTCTACTAGATTCGAACAGTCGTCTTGGATAATTAAGAAGTCGTTTGTGCCGAAAGTAGATATTTCTGTTATCTAAAACTCTCATACCACATAACTTGTTTTGTGCTTCGTTTTCAAGGAGAGGCGTCTGCGGCTCTTGGAAAATTTCACTGGAGGCGGATGTTACTACTGGTTTCTCTGAAAGCAGGAGGAAGAAGATTAGGGCTTAACATTCCAACACGACAGCGTCATTAGACGCGATTGGGTCCCTACCATAAACGTGCAGCTCGGGAGAACAGACAGACAAACTGAAAGAACCACTGCGAGGGATCCGGTAAAAGAGACGGCATTATCCATGCCGAATGGCAGTTAATATGGGACACCAACAGAAATAAACAAACTGATTGTATACGATGCTATTCCAGACATCTGGTAAATTGTCATAAACGGGGGCGATTATATTCGTGGTGTGTAACTATTATTAACTCAATAAAGTCATTTCAAAGAACAATTTTTATCCAGCCTTTGTAGTTATGGGAGAACGATATTTGTGGTACTACCTACAGGGTTATTCACGAAGATATGCCAATAAATTAATACGTTATTCTAGAAGTAAAACTAAAAAAAAAAACCATATAAACATAGTTCCCCAGATGATTAGTTACGGAGTTACGGCTAATATACGATTTTGCTAGAAATTTAGCGACCTCGCTAATATGACGCCTTCGCAAAACTGTACGAGGTTACAGTAACGCACGATTTCCATTTATTTCATTGTTATTGATCTATTAAAACATGTCACAGACGTGTATATGTAGTAGTTTTCCAGAAACTCCAGAGAAGCAAAGAAATAACTTAGGAAAACTTGTAATTTATTAACTACTTAGTCAAATTAAAAAAAAAATACCGACAATTGCACAAAGTTTTCAACTAAAGTAGCGAATTTAATTTGTAAACGTATTGGACAAAACTGCTATGGTCATCAGTCCCTAGTCTTACAAACTACTTAAACTGAATGATCAGACACAATTTCCATACTCACCACTTCAGTCGGCAGAACCTAATCATAACCTTGTGCAGAGAATGTAAACTACCATCCCCTACCCACATGTCTCATACCACTACTACTGTTTCATAGCCATGTTATAAAAAGCCTTATGTAATCAGAACTGTTTGGCTGCTTACCAGATATTAATTGTCATGTCTTATTTTACTAGTTATAAAATTCTTGTGTAATCACAACTGTTTTGGCTGCTTATGTGATATAAACTTTAATGTCGTATTTTACTAGTAACCATAGTTTCATTTAACCAGTTAAAAAACTTTAACATATATTTACAGATGTTTCATTCAACTTTGTCACATGCTTCCATGTTCCAGACACTGGACCTGTTAAAGATAATTTTTTGGTTAAGTTTAATTGAACTAGTTAAAATTTTAACATATATTCACAACGCTTCCATGTTTCTAGATATTAGACCTGGTTAAGATTAGATACGTTTTGATCAATATTTTTCTGCCAAATTCTATTGTTTCACTTTATATTTCTTAAGATAACGTCATTATCTTTTATATTGTCACGTATTTTATCAATGTCAGGAATTTACACCACAACTTAAATTGCAGTATTTCCCGCGGGTTACTTATAAACCAAAACACTAGTCTCCTTTGAAAGTTATATATCTAGCAGTTAAGATCTTTGAAACTTAAACTTGTATTGTTTATCTGATGATAGCGTAACAGCCGAAAACCGGTTCGTAAACCAATAAATTTGCGGAATATCTCACAGTTATCTTGTGTATTTCATTCATTATATTATTATGGTCTTCAGTCCGGAGACTGGTTTGATGCAGCTCTCCACCCTACTCTATCCTGAGCAAGCCTTTTCATCTCCTCATAAGAACGACAACCCACATCCACTTGAATCTGCTTACTATACGCGTCTCTTGGTCTCCCTCTGCGATTTTTACCCCACACACTTCCCTCCAATGCTAAATTTACGATTCCTCGATGTCTAAGAATGTGACCTACCAAGCGATCCCTTCTTTTGATCAGGGTATGCCAAAAATTCCTTTTCTCACCAATTCTGTTCAGCATCTCTTCATTAGTTACGCGATCCACCCACCTAATCTTCAGCATTCTTCTGTAGCACCACATTTCAAAAGCCTCTATTCTCTTCATGTCCGCACTGCTTATCGTCCATGTTTCACTCCCGTAAAAGGCAACACTCCACACAAATTCCTTCAGAAAAGACTTCCTTACACTTACATTAATATTCGATGTTAGCAAATTTATAATGAATCCATATTACTAAAAGCCACCCAGGAACTCGGTCCCTATCTGTTGCACGCTGCCTGTCTAACGTCTTCCACGACGACGAAAATTTTAATTTACAGTAATTCGTGTAGTTATTGGAAGATTTAAAAATTCATATTATACTCATTGAAAGGGGTCATCTTACGTAAGCTATAGTTGGAGCCAGTAACGAAGGCGGTCAAGCTTAGGCTTGGTCTGCGCATCTACGTCACACATTCTCCGAAAGCCAATGAACGTTCAGTATGAGGAGGTTGGGGGGAAATGTAAAACACGTGCAAGGCTAAGGAAGTCAGTGATTTACATTATTCCTTGTCAATGTGAAATGTCCTGCATTGGCTAGACCACCAGAACAGTGAAAAGCAGACGAAAGGAACATCAGAGGGACACCCTACTAAGGCAGGTGGCGAAATCAGTTATTGCTTTTACACTGTCAGGAATTATGATGATACCAAGATTTTGGCACAGACACCCATATTTTTGGACAGTGTAATAAAGGAATCAATAGAGATAAAAGTGACTGAAAATCTCATGAACCGAGGCACAGGTTAGCAACTGAGTAGAGCCTGGGATCCTGTTCCAGAATTACTTGGGTTGGAACTGAAATAGTGCCAACTATTTATCACAACCGATACATGTTAGATGTTTGCACCTGTTAGTGTCCTTCAAAGCAGTCACCAGCGTTGTGTGCAGTCCGTTGCAAGCGATGTGGAAAGCGTAGTATTTTGTTAGCAGAACCTGTACTGTTGATGGGGAAATAGAACGTCAGCACTCGAGAATATTGCAGGAAGTGGGTGCGGACCGCAAACGGAGCCCCAGATAGAATATGGAGCGCTCAGGGGCAGGTAAGACGGGCGCGGATCAAAGAGGGAGAGCATACAACCATCGGTGAAGGGGTAACGACGTAGACATAAATACTGGACCGGGTCCAACCAGAGAACAGTCTCAGGTCGCACCTGATGAAGCTTACGAGCTACATACCCGAAATATCATGAAAATTCGACAATGACACGTGGCAGAACACCCAACAACCCCTTATGTCATTGGATCGCCGGGATAGCTTTAAGAGTTACAAGGTTCGTTCCAGTAGCTGCCAGACTACTTGACGCGCATGCGCAACGCTGAAATTGTGTTCCAGCAGCGCCTTCTCCCGCTTCTGGCTACTTGGAGTGCGGCGGTTTGGTGTTCCAGCAGTTGCCGCAAGCAGCCAGACGCTACCCGTAAAAATATTTCTGGCGCGGTCAAGCTGCCAATTTGTGCATGCGCAGAAAGGGCTAAGTTAAGGGTAGGGGTAGCCATCACGTGATTCGTGTGTGTTTGTGGAGTGTTTTTCGATTATTTCGAAGTCACTGCAATCCCACTTGAGATCAGATATTTCTCGTTTACACTTATTCGTTATTAGGAAGGAAAGTGTTTTAATTATTCCTTTAAACTCACATTCGCCTGCAGCTAGACACAGTGCAGAAAGCGTTCCAGCAGTGCAGGTATCAAACAAGGATTTTTACGTCATAGTAACTGCGCATGCGCAGTAACACCTGTTTCTTAGTGCTTGAAAGTAGCCGTCTGGCAGCTGCTGGAACGAACCTACAGAAATACTGTCCACTTACTTATAGAATCACGAGGGCCCTGAAGATAGTCCAAAAATGAAACTGGGCGTAAAGCAGTGACTGTTTAAAAAGTGTCCAAGTTCTTCTGGTCTCTTCCATAAAAATTGGCATCCTACGCAAATTTCTTTCTTTTTTTCCACTGTTCAATCGTCCAATGGTTGCGATCCTCTTCAACTGTCGGCAGTCTCTGTCAGTCATCAGATGAGGTCGGCCTGTACCTGTACCGCATATGTCGCTGGTGCTCAGTACATGGATCTTGTATAGTTCTGATTGATAGACCGATGTTAACTTTCCCACAATTACAGGGGATTTTGTATACACTGGGATTCCTCAGCCCTAAGTCACCTTTTATTAAGTGTGGGAACGCTTTAACCTTGGCTGGTGGATGTCATATCTTTTAAAAAGATTGTATCCCAGGCAAATTAGATTTTTTTTTTTTTTTTTTTTTTTTTTTTTTTTTTTTTTTTTTTGGTAAGAAATAAGTACACACTGGAAATAATTTTAATCGATGTTAGGCATTTCAAATAACAGTTTGCGAAGGTTTCTGGCTTGCGTTTAAGTTTTGAGAAACGAAAAACAACGGTTTTTTGACTTTTTAAGTTTTTCGTCTACAATTAAAGTACGATGCATCCCTACATAAATTTTTGCGAACACCAAAAAGAAGCAGCATAAAATTTCGCGTAGAATGGCTTAATTACAAGCTTATGGCTTATAGCCACAATCGATCGTCAAAAATAGGCATTTTTACCAGCTTCATAGGATAGTTAGTAATGCCCACATTTCAGTACCTGTACCTCAAAAACGGCTTCTGCAGATACAAAATGTCACTATCAAAGTTTTAGAGAAATTCTGTGAAAAAACCCACTGAATACTAAATTCACTGCCTCCTATGCATAGATACCAGTAAAACCGTAAAAGTAACCGTATCGCTAAAATCCTAAGAAGACTTTTGTGTGAAGTCAAATTACTTTTGAATCACACATCATACACAATCGTCCAAATGTTCAAATTGAAATGTAAATTCGTTAATTGCGTGCCAAACTAGATAGTTACCTCTATGTATAATATGAATATTCATTATCTCGGTCCAAAATAAACCGATTAAAAAAAAAGCAACTACATGTCAAATTTAATGTTTTATTAATGGTAATGTTCTTAAATTACAATATTAAACTGATGAGAGAAATTTTTACAAATATATTATATTAATTATTGTTTTCCATTTAACATTCACTTACAGTTTATTTATTTTTTATGTTTTTCTGCGTTTTAGGTAAGATGGTCCTGTGGAGGAAACATCGTGCACTTCTTTGTCTTCTTTCCATACGAAGTCACCACAACACCTCAAGTCATATTTGTCCTCTGAGTTAGCCCCAAATCCATTATATCTTTTTTTATGATAACAACACAGACTACGTGCTAGACGGTGGATTCATCTTTCTTCGTTTTGTGTGGAATACTGATGAAATGTTACCCTTCATCCTTGATAAGTATATGAACTACATAAACCAATACTTTTGGTCCAAATCCACTGTAGTGTCTTATGGCTAACCTTAGGAGGGAGCTGAGGTAAGCATAAAATATGCTGAATGTGCTCGACAAGCACGCGCTGTGTCATCCGCTTCAGTTTTATTTGGCGAAACAATGTCCCCTAACTATGTCAAAAGAACGTTTTTTAGTAAATGAACTTAAAGGAAATGTCTTATCCAAATGCTGAATGATAAATGATGTGGTGAACGCTGTCAGGTCAGGCAAAGACTATTGGGGATTCAGACTCCTTGATTGTTGTCAGAGCCATGAAAAAAGTCTAGACGTCTAGACATGGTAAGACGTCTTCATGGCTGGATAGGATACTGATCTACTGCTCCCGCTGACAGATCACGTATCTCGTGGTAGTGAACGGGAAGGGCCTGTCAACAATATCTTTTTATAATACCTGGATAAGAAAAGGCAAGGCACACCTAATTACACCACCAACTGCTCTTTGGAAAAGGTAAGAAACATATTTTTTCACGCCTTCAGTGGCTGTGACACCACCTCTACACTTTTTCGACAGGGACAAACTGACATTTATAAACACTTTTCAAAAGAACGCGAGTCTTCAGCATGTCGCCTGAAACTTCTTAGATCTCAACGACACTCCTGATAAGGTAACTGATGCAGGAGTGAAGTTCATTGTATGCTTTGTATACTGGGGACAACTCCAAAGCTTTGAAAAAAAAAGTCGTCTCCAACTATGACTAAAAATAATGTCTTCAACATAGCATGTTTGCCTCCCACCGAAGCCACCACTCCGCCAGCACTTCCTCAGGGTGTACTCACAGGTCCAGATCTGGAGCAGCTGTCCAGCTGGGTCCACTGAGAGGGCAATGGAAGACCACCGAAAACAGTCTGATCCCCACTGCAGCCACCCAATCACCAGCGCCCCAGAACTGCTCAACACTATATTCTGCACGTGAAAGAAGGGATATCAAGAAAAAGGGGTCCCTGCAGGAAATCTTTCATGAAGTGCTCAGCTGTATGCAGAAATTGCAAGGGGCTTTCATACCTTGTGTATTTTCCTTGATTCAACACAGGTCGAAGAAGAGATGGACGTCAACGAGGTAAAAATCGATTTACATGCCTTGCCAGAAGAAGACAAATACTTGGACGACGTTTCCTTGGCGGGTTCATCTTCCCTGGAACATAAAAACCATGAAACACATATTAAGTAAATGTACAGAACAATAATTAACAGGGCTATGGAGAACTTTTGCCAAAAAAAAAAAAAGTTCTCATCGTTTTAATATTGTAATTAATATATATTTCTTGTAATAAAACCTTTCATTTGATATGTTCTTGTTTTTAAATCGGTTTATTATCAGTTTGGACTGACATAGTAATTAATTCATATTGTCGCGTGGAAATGGAAGCAGGCTTGATTTCGAAGGCAGGTTTCTCAACTGAACACAGCACTTATACTGAAAGCAGGTTTATTGCGAACTGAAACATACACGCAGCACTGATGGATGCCGGACACTTACCACGCCGGACTTTTGCCACCCCGGGCATTTGCCACACCTGACCCTTCGCCAGGTAGAAGGATTAGGCAAGGGACGCCCTTCCCCGTACTCCTGCTGTTTGCTTCCAAACCTCCGTCTCCGATCTTACACGATACAGCCAATACGAAAGAGGTATTTTTGTTCGACATCTCGCCGAAATGTACAACTTCTTTTCAATATCCTGAAATCGAAATATTTATAACTTTTGGGAAACGAAAGTAATACCGTCGACTATGTCAGTGTGTAATTAGTTCTTCCAACCACAAATATGGATCCATTCTCCCTCCGTTTGTACGGTAGCTTTCTTCCACACTTACTGATTGCGATAGAAACAGTCCATCGCCATGGAAGGAACATAAAAGGAACGATATAAAGACAATTCGAATGTTCGCTTATCATTCAAGTTTGATCACTGCATTTGTACATATATTAATTGCCGAAACTGCGTGAAAAAAGGAGAAAAGAAGAACGATACACTTCATAAATTTACTCTTTTGGGGCGAAATATTAGTTAATAAAGTGAATTGGGACAATGTTCAAATCAATGACAGAAAATACGTTTACAAAATATAGATAAGAGCGTCTATGTTTGACAGATCACCTAAAGTCGATATACAAATTTGAAATAAAGAAATGAAGGAATATAGAATGCTATGCTTGCCAAGTATACTATTGTTCTACATTGTTTAGCTGAATCGCAGAGGAAACACCCTAGTTTTTTAATGGAAATGCCATAATTTCTATGATCTGCACTACAAAAGAAACAAAAAGCACAATGAAATTTGTGTACTAGTTCACAAGCGAAACTGAATTCGATAGTTCCTGTCAGTGTGAGCAGATATTGTACTCGACTACCGGAATGAATTAATAACTGCCGCGGCGGACCGGCCAAGCGCACTGAGGCGCTATGCTGCGATGAGCGTGGGCGTTCCCCGTCGGGTGTTCGAATCCCCCATCGGGCATGGATGTTTGTGTCATCTTTAGTATCAGGTAGCTCATAAGTAGTTTATAAGTTTAAGGACTGATGATCCCGCAGTTAAGTCCCTTAGCTTAACAAACATTTGACATTTTAATTTACCGACCACGGCACTCTCATGATGCAGCCGCTGAAAAGTTCATAGAAAACTTGAGTCTCAACACAAATAGGTACACTACTCATACAATTATAGTTGGCGATGACTTAAATCTACCATCCGTATGTTAAGAAAAATACACCTTATGACAGGGTGGCAGATACATCTTCCCATATTGTACTAAACACTTTTTTTTTAAATTATTTTGAACAATTAGTTAACGAGCCCATTCAAATTGTAAATGGTTTCGTAAACACACTTGAACTCTTAGTCACACTCCTGAACATCATGACGGATACAGGGATAAGTGAACCCAAAGTTGTAGCGAGCTCAAATCCGTAACAAAGATATTTACCAAAACTAAACGCTAAATATGTCAATTGTTGTTTGTTGTTGTGGTCTCCATTCCGGAGCAAGCCTCTTCATCTCCACATAAGAACGACAACCTACATCTGTCTGAATCTGCTTACTGTATCCATCTCTTGGTCTTCCTCTGCGGTTTTTACCCCAAACACTGAGCAAGCCTCTTCATCTCCACATAAGAACGGCAACCTACATCTGTCTGAATCTGCTTACTGTATCCATCTCTTGGTCTTCCTCTGCGGTTTTTACCCCAAACACTTCCCTCCAAAGCTAAATTCACAATTCCTTGATGTCTAAGAATGTGTCATATGAATCGATCCCTTCTTTTAGTCAAGGTACGCCAGAAATTTCTTTTCTCCCCAATTCTGTTCAGTACCTCCTCATTAGTTACACGATCCACCCACCTAATCTTCAGCATTCTTCTGTAGCACCATATTTCAAAAGCCTCAATACTCTTCCTGTCCGCACTGTTTATCGTCCATGTTTCACTCCCATACAAGGCAACACTCCATACAAATACCTTCATAAAGGGCTTCCTTAGGCTTAAATCAATATTCGACGTTAACAAATTTCTCTTTTTCAAGAACGCTTTTCTACCCATTCGGCATTTTATATCCTCTGTACTGCGACCATCATTTGTTAATTTACTACCCAAGTAACAAAACTCATCTACCTCCTTTATTGTTTCGTTACCTAATCTAATTCCTTCAGCATCACCTGATTTTCTTAGGCTGCACTCCATTACCCTAGTTTTGCTCTTGTTAATGTTCATCTTATATGCACCTTTCAGCACACTGTCCATTCCGTTCAACTGCTCTTCCAGGTCCTTTGCTGTATCTGATAGAATTACTATGACGTCGACAAAACGCAATGTTTTTAATTCTTCCCCCTGAACTTTAATTCCTTCTCCAAATTTCTCCTTGCTTTCCTTCACCGCCTGCTCGATGTACAAATTGAATAACACCGGAGAAAGGCTACAAGCCTGTCTTACTCCCTTTCCAATCACTGCATCCCTTCCATGCCCTTCAACTCTGATAACTGCTGTCTGGTTTTTGTACAAGTTGTAAATAACCTTACGCTCCCTATATTTTACTCAAATGTTCAAATGTTTGTTAAGCTTATGGAACTTAACTACGGGGTCATCAGTCCCTAAACTTACAAACTACTTATGAACTACTTAATACTAAGGATGGCACAAATATCCATGCCCGAAGGGGGATTCGAACCCCCGACCGTAGTGGCCGTGCAGACCGTGAATGGAGCGCCTCAGTCTCCTCGGCCACCGCGACCGGCTATATTTTACTCCTGCTTGTTTGAGAACTTTAAAGAGTCTATTCCAATCAACATTGTCAAAAGCCTTCTCCAAATCTACAAAAGCTAGAAATGTAGGTTTGTCTTTCCTTAATCTATCTTCTAGGATAAGCCGTAAAGTGAGTATTGTCTCCCGTGTTCCTACAATTCTCCTGAACCCAAACTGATCTTCCCCGAGGTCGGCTTCTTCCAGCTTTTCCATCCTTCTGTAAATAATTCGTGTTAATATTTTGCAACCATGACTTATTAAATTGATAGTTCTGTAGTTTTCACACCTGCCTGCACCTGCTTTCTTTGGAATGGGATTATATCATTTTTCCTAAAGTCTGAGGGTACTTCACCTGTCTCATACATCTTACACACCAGGTGAAACAGGTTTGTCATGGCTGGTTCTCCCAGAGACTTCAGTAGCTCTGAGGGAATATCATCTACTCCAGGGGCCTTGTTTCAACTTAGGTCTTTCAGTGCTCTGTCAAATTCATCTCTCAGTATAGTATCTCCTATTTCATGCTCATCTACTTCTTCTTCCCTTTCTACAATATTGCCGTTAAGTCCATTTCCTTCATAGAGCCTCTCTATATACTCTTTCCACCTTTCAGCTTTCCCTTCTTTTCTGAGAACTGGTTTTCCATCAGTGTCCTTGATATTCATAGAGCAGTTTTTCTTATCTCCAAATGTTTCTTTTATTTTACTGTAGGCTGTATCTATTTTTCCCCTATTTATACATTCTTCTACATCCTTGCATCTGCCTTCTAGCCACTCCTGCTTAGCCATTTTGCACTTCTTGTCAATCTCATTTCTTATTCGTCTGTACTCCATTTTGCCTGTTTCATTTACTGCATTTTTGTATTTTCTCCTTTCATCGATTAAATTTAGTATCTCTTGTGATATCCAAGGATTTTTTGTAGGTCTTGCCTTCCTAACTATTTTGTCCTCTGCTGCCTTCACTACTTCATCTCTCAACGCTACCCATTCCTCCAATACTGTTTTATTTTCCCCCGTTTCTCTCAGTTGTTGCCTAAAGCTCCCTGTGAAATTCTAAAGAACTTCAGGTTCCTTCAATTTATCCAGGTCCCATCTCCTTATTTTCCTACCTTTTTGTAGTTTCTTCAGTTTCAGCCTACAGTTCATAACAAACAAGTTATGGTCAGATTTATATCTGCCCCTGGGAATGTCTTACAGTCTAAAACCTGGTTCCGAAATCTATGTCTTACCATTATAAAATCTATCTGGTATCTCCCGGTGTCTCCTGGTCTCTTCCACGTATACAACCTTTTTTGTGATTCTTAAACCAGGTGTTTGTTATAACTAAATTACGTTCCGTGCAAAATTCTACCAGGCGGCTTCCTCTTTCATTCCTTTTGGCCAAACCATATTTACCTACTATCTCCCTTCCCTTCCTTGTCCTACTACCGAATTCCAGTCTCCCATAACAATTAAGTTTTCCTCTCCCTTAATTGTCTGAATAATTTCCTTCAGCTCCTCATATATTTCTTCGATTTCCTCATCATCGGCAGAGCTAGTTGGCATATAAACCTGTACTATTGTGGTCGGTGTAGGCTTCGTATCTATCTTGACTACGATAATGCGATCACTGTGTTGCTCATAGTAGTTTACCCGCATTCCTATTTTCTTATTCATTATCAGACCTACTCCTGTAATACCGCCAAATGATTTTGTATTTATAATGCTGTACTCGCCTGACCAGAAATCCTGTTCCTCTTTCCACCGACCTTAACTAATCCCCACTATACCTAACTTCAACCTATCCATTTCTCTTTTTAAATTTTCTAGCTTCCCTACCCGATTAAAGGATCTAACATTACACGCTCTGATCCGTAGAATGCCAGTGTTGTCTTTCCTGATGATCACATCCTCTTGAGTAATCCCCGCCCGGAGATCCGAATGGGGGACTATTTTACCTCCGGAATATTTTACCCGAGAGGATGCCATCCATCATCATATGTTCATACAGTAGAGCTGCATGTCCTCGGGAAAAGTAACGGCTGTAGTTTTCCCATGCTTTCAGCCGTCCGTAGTAACTGTGTGGCAAAGCCACATTAGTTGATGTTACAAGGCCAGCTCAGTCAATCATCCAGACTGTTGCCCCTGTAACTACTGAAAAGGCTGCTGCCCCTCTTCAGGAACCACACGTCTGGCCTCTCCACAGATACCCCTCCGCTGTGGTTGCACCTACGGTACGGCTATCTGTATCATTGAGGCACGCTAGCCACCCCATCTCGGCAATGTCTGTGGTTCATGGGAGTGGATATGTCAATTAGAAAAAAAAAAAAAATAAATAAGTAAATAAATAAAAATAAAAAATAAACATTCGGTTGACATCTTCCTAGGAGATAGTCGTCATTTTTTCTAAATTAACTATGTTAGTGAAGACCATATGTGGCTTACATTCAAAGACATAGTATCAACAGCATTGGAGGATTCCTACCAAATAAATTAATAAGAGACTGAACTGGTCTCCCACGGAAACAGGGGCACCCGACCCTCCCGAGCAGGTAGAAGTGTGGCAAAAGTCCGGCGTGGCAAGTGTCCGGACACCGCACTGACTGCCTCTCGGGCAGAGTGCTCTGCTATTTATACACAGACATGTACCAAAAATAAGAAGAATAGTTAACATAAGACACATGTAGACGTTACAAGTGAACATAAGAAACATCTAGCACATTCTGGAAATGATAAGTACAAAGAAATAAATTTTTGCCGGGGGACGGGATTGAACCGGCGACCTTCAACCCCGCAATGGGTGACGCTATCCATTATGTCACGCCAGCAGTCGGTTAGCTTGGGGTTCGCAGCATTGCTCCCTCTCCTGAAAAAACAGCTAACCGCTGTTAGGTTCCCTTTGGTGCCAGCTGTAGTGTCCTGGATCTTGATCTTGTCATGGGTCCTCTGTATAGCAGTTCTGGAGAATCTTTCCCTTCTGCACGATTACCGACGACAGACGTTCCTGTCGTGGCTTCATCAGTATCATCATTAGAGTCCTTGAACAGGAAGCCATTTTCGCCTATCTGCTCTTCAGAATCGTAGTAAGTCTTCATACGGAGGACGTGAACAATGTTTCTTCGATTTTGTCGTTTCGGCGACGGCTCATAATCCTCAGCTTCGTATGTGACGTCTGACAGCCGGCGTATGACACGGTACGGACCAAAGTATCGCTTCAATAACTTTTCTGATAGTCCAACTTTCCGTATAGGGTAAAAATCCATACCAGATCTCCTGGGCTGTACACAAGAGGTCGGTGCTTGTCGTTATACCGGTGACGGTCCTTCTCCTGGGCATCCAGTGTCCGTATGCGAGCCAGCTGTCTTGCTTCTTCGACCATGATAATGAGCTGTTTCACATAGTCATCCTGAGTATCGTCCGGCTGGAACGGGAACAGTGTATCCATTGTCGTCTTAATTTCACGGCCATGGAGCAGGAAACACTGTGTTGAGCCTATGGTGTCTTGTCTTGCGGTACTATAAGCAAATGTCACGATTGGCGGTATTGTATCCCAAATCTTCAGCTTAACATCGAAGTACATCGACAGAATATCTGCTAATGTCTTTTTAAAACGTTCTGTAAGACCATTTGTCTGAGGATGGATGCAGTTGTCATTCTGTGGACAATATCGCAACGTGACATTACCTCTGATACTAGTTTTGACTGGAATACTTGTCCACGATCAGATGTCATCTCATGTGGTGCTCCATTTTTCAAAATAATGTCTTCTACAAGGAACTTTGCGTTCTCTGGAGCTTCTGTGGCCGGCACAGGTTTGGTGACGGCGTAGCGCGTGAGGTAGTCAGGGCAGACTATTATCCATTGGTTACCGGTTGTTGACTTCGGGAACCTTTTATAAAAAGGTCGAATCCAACGCGGTGGAATGGAGCTGTTGCAGGTGCAATTGGTACGGGATGCCCTGGAGGTAATTGCGCTAAATGCTTCCGTCGATGGTACTCTTTACAGTGACTTACATAGTGCTTGACAGATCGGTAGAGACCATTCCAGTAATATCTGCGTCTGATTCTGTCTAGGGTCTTCACGAATCCCAGATGACCGGATATTGGAGCATCGTGGAAATACTTGAGAATAGCTGGCTGGAAATGAGATGGAACGACCAGTAGCCATTTGGGGCCCAGTGGAACGTAGTTGCTTTATACAAATTCCTGTTTATTAGTTGGAACTCTCCATTGATCGGTTCTCCTTTCTCCAAGGCCTCTATGGTTTTTAATAATGCTGGATCTTCCCTCTGTTCAGCTGTTCAGTGAGGGCTGAAATTTCATTCATGTTCTTGTGTTCCACTAATGGATTCCTCGAAAGGCAGTCGGCGTCCTTGTGTTTGCGCCCGTTCTTGAATACCATTGTGACGTCATACTCTTGGAGTCTTAGTGCCCATCTTGCTAGTCGACCTGATTGATCCTTCAAGCTAGTCAGCCAAAACAAAGATTGGTGGTCTGTCACGACGGTGAATGGTTGCCGGAATTTGTTGATAGCCCAGATAACTGCGAGACATTCTTTCTCAGTCGTAGAGTAATTTATCCCGGACTTTGAGAGTACTCTTGATGCATAGGCTATCACCTTTTCAGCATCTTCCTGAACTTGTACAAGCACTGCACCAATCCCATAACCACTGGCGTCTGTGTGAAGTTCAGTTTCCACATTCTCGTCGTACAAGGCTAGAACTGGTGTGGAAGATCGAGTCTCCTTAAGTGCCTGGAAAGCACTTTCTTTAGCCTCACATCAGTAAAACTTGGCGTCTTCCTGCAAAAGTTCTTCCAATGGACGTGCCTTGCTATAAAATCCTTTTATGAAACGTCGGTAGTATGAGCATAGCCCGAGAAAATTTCTCACATCACGTATGTGCTGAGGAGTTGAAAATTCTGTGACTGCCCTTTCTTTATCAGGATCAGGACGGACACCATCTCCGTTGACTAGGTGCCCCAGGATTTTTATCTCTTTGGCAACGAAGAGGCACTTCTTTGGATTCAGGCGTAGTCCTGCAGTCTGAAAACACTTCAAAATAGTTGAGAGGCATCTCAGATGTTCGTCAAATGTTTTCGAGAAAACGACCATGTCATCTAAATAGCAAAGACACGTCGTCCACTTAAGGTGTCAAAGCAGTTGTCCATTTGCGTTCGAATGTGGCCGGAGCATTACATAATCCAAATGACATTACTTTGAATTCATTGAGGCCGTCAGGTGTAATAAAAGCCGTCTTCTTCCTGTCAACTTCGTCAACCTCGATTTGCCAGTAACCTGTCTGCATGTCCATAGTTGAGAAATATGTAGCTCCTTTCAAGCAGTCTAAGGTGTCGTCAATGCGCGGCAATGGGTAGACATCTTTCATTGTGATTTTGTTCAGCCGCCGATAGTCGACACAGAATCGCCACGTGCCGACCTTCTTTTTTACGAGGACCACCGGAGACGACCAAGGACTCTCCGAAGGGTGAATAATGCCATCGTGCTACATCTTCTCCACTTCCTCCCGAATTATCCGTCTTCAGCTGGCGACACTCTATACGTACGCTGGTTATTTGGTGGATTATCCCAAATATTGAAACGCTGCCTTATCGTGGACCGATTTGTATGATGTTTCTCCTGCTGGGTTGTGAATACACCCAAAAATTGTCGTAGTATAAGTAACACCTACTGGCGTTGTTCCTTGGTCAGTCTGGGCCCTATTGACAGTTCCACGGTTGTTTCCTCCAGCGTGTTGTCTGTACTAACAGCAGAGCGTGGGTCCTCGTTGATGACGTTGAGCTCACCGTCCTGGATTGGTTCAGCTGTTCCGATACACATTTCCTTGGGGATAAGTTGTGACTGCTCGTGACAATTAGTGATCCAAATCTCTCCTCGACCACCGGTAATGCTTACGATAGCCGCTGATATGTAAATTTCTTTTGTGAGCCTAATAAACTTTTTACTATCGACAAGAACTTCACAGTTTGACCAGTCATCTGTGTTTGTGACTGTAACTCTTCTCATTGTCAAAGACGGGATCGTCACATTGTCAACGGCAAACAACATCGCAGAAAATTCTGTGTTACGTGTACCCGTCGGTACGCCTTCCTCAATTTGCAGCTCAGATCTTCCACTGTCAATGATAGCTTGGGACGCCCGAAGGAAGTCCCATCCGAGGATGACATTATGACTACATTCTGTTAAAACTAGAAATATGAACGGCTGGATCCTGTTGTTGATGGTTATTCTTGCGACACAAGTTCCTACTGGCCTGTCTGAGCGTACTTTTCATTTGCGTCCTTCAGCAGAGTTGCCCCCGTATCACAGAACATTGTCTTCTTTAGTGTGCGGCGGTAATTATCCGACAATATTAAGAAAGAAACACCTGAATCAACCAGTGCCCAGACAGGTTGACCGTCGATTATGACGTCGATGAGATTTCCCGACATCTTAGCGACTATAGTTTATAGAGGATTTTCATCTGCGGCTGCCTCACCTCCGTAGATGGTCGCCTCGCTTAGTTTTCCTGGGCGCGGCGGCTAGGGGAGCGGGTGGTACCTCTGTACGGTGACGGTGAACGGCTGGAGTGTTGTCTTCTGTCCTCCAGACGTTCTGTTCTGTTGCCGGGGGAGTTGGTTGTGGTCGCGTCGGCCGGTTCATAGGCTGCCGTTCAGCGGCTGCAGCTTACGTCATAGTAGGGCGACGCCATTCTTCACGTCGAGTGCGATTGGCGGTCCAGACATGATCTAATGTCTGAAATATCTCTTCCTCAGCTGCGTCGGCTCCCTCGTGACTTACAGGGCTTACATCCAAGGCCATAATCTGATGCTCGCTCGGTCTAATACCCTCGGCTGCCATAAACTGTTGTAATTCCTCTCTCACAAGTCGTCATGAGAGACGCAAAGTCATGCTGGTCTTCCACAACAGCGATAGGGACTACACTGGGAAATCTGTCATACTTCTTTCGTCCAAACCTCCTTTTTACATCTCTTCAGTCAGCTGACACCACTTGATGAACTCATCTGTCGTAGCGACGTCTATTATCTGAAGAGCTTGGTATATGTCTTCTGCAATACCCTTCATCAGGTGCGTGATTTTGTCGGCCTCAGTCATATTCGAAAAAAATGTTCAAATGTTTGTAGAGTCTATGGGACTTAACTACGGGGTCATCAGTCCCTAAACTTACAAACTACTTATAAACTACTTACAACTAAGGACGGCACAAATATCCATGAGCGAGGGGGGATTCGAACCCCCGACCGTAGTGGCCGTGCAGACCGTGACTGGAGCGCCTCAGTCCCCTCGGCCACCGCGGCCAGCATATTCGAGTTAAGTATGTTACATAGGGCCAAAACATTCTGTATGTAGGACCGTGTCGGTTCACCACGTCGTTGGGTCCGGTTCTTCAGTTGTTCTTCCGCCGAGCGGATTTGTCGCTGGCGATCTCCAAACGACTTCTTAAGTTCCGCCTGGGACGTTTCCCAGTAATTCAGCTTCGTTGTTTTCAAACCATTGCTGGTCTGTTCCATTCAGGTGTAAGAATATTGCCTGTTGGAGGTCGTCAAAAAATCTCAAAATTTAGAATGCGTAATGATATGCTCTAGTAATAATAATTTTGTTATTAAATGTTGTAGCAAATCACAACTAATGGGTCGCAACAACACTTTCGCTGTGTAAGTAAGAATTTTGAATAATAAAAAAATTGATATTAATTAACTTAAAACAGTCACTGTAGTAATTAATTAAGCTTGGCCCTATCTGACTTAGCATTGACTACAGCCTCCAACTAGCACCTCTTACGATTCACGAACAGCACAACTTCACTAATAAATGTGTCAGAATTCGTGTAGTGGTGATGGCGTGTTCGTGTTATAATCAAAATCGTAATAGCTGATAGACTCTGATTGCGATGATAATAGCTGAGTACTGTGAAACTGCGTGGTGCAATGAGCTTCACAAATACTACAGTTAAAGTTCCCAAATATTTTAATAATATAGTTTAAAGCATTCACCTTCCGTATAAAACTTTACGTAAACTATTTTTTTTTTTTTTTTTTTTAATTGGTTCCAGGGCCTGGGTAGCGTACGCATGTAACTGGCTGAGCAGAGTTTGGCATTTAACGTATTTCATAAAAAAATTACTTCGGTCAAGTCTGGTTACTTTCTACATAAATGAAACCAAATTTACTTTACTTGCATACTCTCTTGCACTTTAATTACTAGTCTCTGTGGTTGTAACACGTTTAGCAATTCTTTAAATCGTCTAGCAATTTCTTTAGGACTGATCGTAATTTCTTTGAAAATGATTGAACTTGTTAGTCAATGTACAGGGTTGCATAATCAACATAATCTAATAATGGTGATAATGGGGTGACTACAACTACTTACAAAATTAAGACTGGTTTCAAAAAAAGTCATGTATAACTGAACCAAAGTTCTGATTGGGTTGACACTACATTTACATGCATACAAAATAAAATGTTACAAAAGTACTCATCTGCTTTCGTCGTCTTCGTCGTGAAGTCCATACAAGGCAGATATGATTACAATAGGTACTCTTACTACAACAACGATCACACTCGGTGACAATAGACTTGATACCAAACAATTACTTTTCTTGCACACATGAAAAAAGATTACACTGATCGAGTATAAATAAACTTATTTCGCAATTTCTTCAATACATTAAACAGTACGCCTCTCAGGCTTATTGCAATTGCATTAAACTCGCGCCACCCTGCGCCTACCGTGCCTCTGCACTATCAACAAAACATTTATGTGTTTACTATAGCGAGTCCGCTCCGCGACTGCATTTATGTCTTTACTTTGGCGAGTCCGCACCGCAACTGCTTCAGCAGCGCGACACTCACAGCTACTACTTCTGTGCCAAAGACACTCTTTACAAGAGGTTCAACATTGTCTCTGGCGCATTGCTAACTTATAGCATAAGAATGTCCTTGCATTCATGCGGGTTTACACATACAGTACATGTTTACACTAAATGATTCAATATTGAAAGTGACGTTACATAAGAAATATCTCTAGCATACAAGAAATGAAAAATACATGAACTAAACAAATTTAAGACAATATATACATTACTTTAAATCAAACTGTAAGATACACCAACAGGTGTACTCTTACACAGGTAGAAATAGACGTTGGCCAAGTACATTGTATGATCCCACCTGTTATACTTGGCGACTCGGTCGAACCCTTTTAGCTATTTGTTGGGGTCCTGTCCAGCGTCTCCAGAGAGTACCGACGGGTGTCTGATGTGCAGCTGGCTTACCGCTGATTTCTGATGATACCAACTTTCGGAAGGATGTACTCGGTATATCCCTTGTATTCTGGCTCTAGTCCGGGTAAGCGACTGCTTTTACGTTGCCTAATCGGAGCCACGGTGATGCAGCTGTTGCACAGGATACCCGGCGCCTCCACCAAACAATGTCGCGTTGAAATGGAAGCAGGCTTGACCTCTAAGGCAGGGTTCTCAACTGAACACAGCACTTGTACTGAAAGCAGGTTTATTGCGAACTGAAAAACACACGCAGCACTGACTGCCCCTCAGGCATAGTGCTCTGCTATTTATACACAGACAGAATGTACCAGAAATTAGACGAATAGTTACATAACAAACATTTAAAGTTACAACTGAACAGAAGAAGCATGTAGAACATTCTGGAAAATGTAAGTTCAAAGAAATAAACTTTTGCCGGTGGACGGGATTGGCCTTCTGCCAGATATAGTCTCTTTTAATGTTCCAAATTACTTTCTTATTTTTTATTATCTTAATTTTTATGTTTAACGACCTAATTGTGTGTTTTCTTCGGCGTGGTGACCACCACAAAGTTCGTCTTCTCAAATGTTGCAAGGGTTTCCTTCTTTCTTTCTTCACTACTTCCCATCGTAGTTGCGTATTATTTTGTCTTCTCTTAACTTTGGGAGTCACTTGCCAAAATTCGCGCAATGCTTCTGTTGCTCAGGGCTCTTGGCGCCTTCTCCATTCCATCAGTAACGTACATTATAAATAAACCAATGGATGCCTCGATTACCAGCAGGCCTGTCTTCCTTGTACAGTGTGCCTACTGGGCGCATTATAACAAAAAGTGAAAAAAAATTGATAAGTATGTTATCTACCGTATTCTGAACACTGTAGTAGATTAGTACTTCTGGTCAGCTCTCACAATAATAATAGAGAAAATAAAGTTCGTAACAAATAAATGTTTGCAATGTCAGAATTAAGGTCTCGATGTCTGTAGTGGCACGATTTAGTTAAACTAAGATCATTGTTTGTATTCAATAAAGTGAGCAACTGTTCATTATACTATCGGACTGTGGTACTCATCAAAGTTTCTCTTTCTCACTCCGTGTCAGTTATACTTACTGCGCAGTGGAAACTTGCTCTCCTACAGTAAAGCAATTAGTAGGAAGTTCTGGAAGCGATTTTTTTTTTTTAAATCTTCGATATCTCTGAATCTTACGATGTTCACTAGAGATGTAGAACAAAAAGTCTACAAAAGTAGGTGTGGCGTGTAGGGCATGAATGTTTGTGTTGTCTTTAGTATAAGTTAGTTCATAAATATTTTGTAAGTTTAGGGACTGATGACCCCGCAGTTAAGTCCCCATAAGCAAATTATACATCTATCGGACCAAACTGCGTGGTCACCAGTCCGTAGCTTACAAACTACTTAAACATAGGTAAACTAACCTAAGGACAAACACACACACCCATGCCCCAGGGAGGACTTGAACCTCCACGGCGAGCAACCGCGCGCTCCGCAGCGAGACGCTTTAGACCGCTCGGCTACTCCACCGCGGCTCCCCATAAGCTTTACAAACATTACAAAAAATACGGTAGTAATACAAAAAAAAGCCGTTTGTAATATAATTGTAATTGCAAACGAACCGTTCATCTGCCACAAAAATTGAATAACCTAATTGGTAGAGGAGAAGATTCTCTACCACTTAGCTCCGTTATGTTTGTTTCATATCTCGTATCGTTTAAGACATATTTGTAAAAATAACGGAGATTTGACACCCTCCACTGAATTAACGAAAACCAGCCGTTCGCAGATGTCACGTGACATTCGTCGCTCAGAACTCTCTGTGGCATAAGCCATCTTGCGTTGCGTATTTGATGATTTTCTTATTTTAACTTACACGTTGTCCTTTCAAAGCAATGGCGCACTGAAGAATGAACAAAAACACATCGTTCTTCGTACGATAAATGATAATCTAGTGTCTACAAATTCCATATTAGCATCAGTTAAGAACGGCCATCAACAGTATGAGATTAAAGGGCTTATCTTTTGATTGATAGTCGTAGCGTAGTGGGCAAGGCGTTGGACTATGATGCTAAAGGTCGGTGGTTCGGCACACGCCAATACCTCAATTATTTTTCCTATAAGGGTTTCAGACACTCTTGTTAATTAATTTTTATTGTTTAGATTATTATTTTGGTCCAAAATGTTTGCAAAAACTTATAAAACTACAAATCTAAAGTGGGCTGTAAAACACGTCAGTGCGATTTTTTTTAAAACACTTAGCAAATGAATTGCCGACGTTTCGAGCAATCTGCAGTGGTTCTCTTCAGGGCGGTTAACTGTTGGATGCTGCTGAATGTACACCCTTATATACTGTGAGTTTTTCGTTTATCTAATACCGACGTCATGCATCTAAGATGGTGATTGGCTGGCAGTAGCGTATCAGCAAGCTCTTACGCTTGCTACCCAGTGAGTGATTGGTAGGCAAAAATCTTGTATCTGATTGGAAGGCAACAGCCAATCAGCAACTAGCAACCAGGGCAGGGATTGCCGGCATCCACGTCGAAGGTAACCCTATCATGTTGTTAGGTCTTTTAATTATTTCGATGGCTTCTCTTATTTTGCGTTGTTGCATCCACGGTTCCGCGGGCCGCGTGTGTGCCGGCCGCGGTGGCCGAGGGGACTGAGGCGCTCCAGTCACGGTCTGCACGGCCAGTACGGTCGGGGGTTCGAATCCCCCCTCGGGAATGGATATTTGTGCCGCCCTTAGTATTAGCTAGTTCATAAGTAGTTTGTAAGTTTAGGGACTGATGACCCCGTAGTTAAGTCCCATAAGCTATACAAACATTTGAACATTTTTGCCGCGTGTGTGCGCCAGCCAGAGGCTCCACTTGACCCGGGGTCTGCAGTATAAACAGCGGCCACAGTACAATTGACGCGCGGCCTGAACGTTCGCAGCAGGAAACACCATCCCCTGGATGCTAGTTGCTGATTGGCTGTTGCCTTCCAATCAGACATCAGATTTTGCCTACCAATCACTCACTGGGTAGCAAACGTAAGAGCTTGTTGATACGTTACTATCAGCGAATCACCATCTTAGATGCATGACGTCGGTGGTAGATAACCGAAAAACTCACAGTACATAATGGTGTACATTCAGCAGCATCCAACAGTTGACCGCCCTGAAGAGGACCACTGCAGAGTGGTAGAAACGTCGGCAATTCATTTGCTAACTGTTTTTTTAAAAATGAAACGGCAAAAAAAAAAAAAAAAAAAAAAAAAAAAATCAAATGTCTGTCAACCTATCGGACCAAACTGAGTGGTCATTAGTCCGTAGCTTACAAACTACTTAAACCTAGGTAAACTAACCTAAGGACAACACACACACCCATGCCCCAGGGAGGACTCGAACCTCCACGGCGAGCAACCGCGCGCTCTGCAGCGATGTGCTTTAGACCGCTCGGCTACTCCACCGCGGCAATGACGCGGCCTAACACCCAGAATTGTTTTATTCAAAATGTCAACCGTTTGTTTATAAAATTGTAACACAGGTTGCATTGTAAGCGAAAAAAGAAACCTCTAAGGTGCAGGCAGGGTTTTCTTTCTTTCTTTTTGGCCATGTTCCCGCACATGCAAGGTCGGCTTTGTAAATCCGGATTTGGCGTGTGAATATTTACGGGGAGGCCGGATTCCCTTCCTGACGCCACCCCATGCCCCCCCGCAAGAACATTTGTCTGCGCATAGTGTTAAATGTGTGAAAGTGCAAAGTGTTAACGAAAATTTCGGGTTCGAACTGGGGCCCGTACGCTTCCCCGTCTTGGAAAGCGGTGCGTTAGACCACACGGCTAACAGAGCGGGTGTGATATCAACAGAGTTAATACGCAGTTACTGATGAATATCGTGTCCAGCCAATGGTATCATATGGGAACGCGCTATCGTGGTACATGTGGCCAGCACACCGCATTCCCGGCTGTTGTCGACGTTCAGACTTTGAGTGGCTACTTCTAAGCCAGGAAATCCCTCAGTTGCTATGACGAGGCTAACTGCTTTCCGTTCAAAGCCTCCCATCAAGGAAATCAACCCAGATAACCCGAAAGAGGGTTTATCGCGTTGTTCACTGGTTACTGAGCGGACTTGATTTAAAAGCCGAGATAATAACTATAGTCTGGTTAAAATTACTCGCTAGTTGACAGTTCACGCGCTAGAGCTCCAATCAGAGCGATCAACGTCACGCCCGAACTGTTCCCCGTTGCCAAACTGCCACAACAGCTGGTCATTTCTCTTCCATTTCCTTACCTCACTCTCTTTCTTGATTCGCTTTGCTGCCTATTAAAAGGTCTGCCCTTTTTATTTTCCATTTCATCGCGTAATGATAAAAAAAGGTAAAGCAGTCAGCAATCCGAAGATTGGTTTGAACACCACAGTGCTTTACTAGGCATGGTCCTGTTTGGAGGTGGTATGCCGTTGCCTTCCTCCGACCTTCGAACTGACTAACCCAGCCAGTTATAGGGGGACCTACAGTTTCACGTGGGTTCCGAACCACGGTGCTACTCGGTATTTTCCACATGAGCAATACTGCCAGAGGTGAAAGAAGTGGAAAGTGACAGATACAAATTCCTAGGACCTGGCTGGGATCGAACCCGCGACCTGGATTTGTACTCTGGCACTCTACCACTGTGCAACCGAGGCGCATTCGCGAAATGATAACCATACAAAATACAAGACAAGGACAACGGTGTTAACTAAACACGTACATGAACAGCACTAAGCACACGCTCTACTGAATCCTTTCCTACACGGCGCGATTTAATGTCACATACACAAATATTATATCACAGATCTCAGCTTATATTTAGAGAATCTTCGTATGGTTTACGCGGAAACGAGCTTTCCGAAGGCTGCAATTCAGCATTTTTACTGGGTGTGTACTATGACTTAGAAGTCAATATAAACGTGACTGCGTAGCGTAAAGTCGTAGTTCTATGTGATGAAGTTCGTGGGTTTGAATCCCTTCGTAGTTCAAACTTCTAAATTAAAATTACTTTGATTGTTGTTTTTACTAACTGAATTGAATTTGTTTAAGTTCTGATACCTTGTTAGGAATGTTTCATAATACTACTGACTTTTTATTCGCTCTTAGTTTTATTCCCATAATTCTTCTTTTCGACTGGAATCTGCTTGTGTAATAGTGCCAAGCAGGACTGCTGATTGGTTCCTAACCGGCAGCTAGTGCAACCACTATCCAGTGTGGGGATATTTCAGGTAGTCTAACCAATGATAATTAGAAATTAGTTTGCTTTATGCTCTGTATCTGAAATTTTTCTTTTTGAGTTTGCTCATAGACGTAAGCTTTATTCAATGTGAACGAAGATATAATGATTTTTATTTCCGCTGGACAAAAAAATTCAAATGTTTGTTAAGCTTACGGGACTTAACTACGGGGTCATCAGTCCCTAAACTTACAAACTACTTACGAACTAGGACGGCACAAATATCCATGCCCGAGGGGGGATTCGAACCCCCGACCGTAGTGGCCGTGCTGATCGTGACTGGAGCGCCTCAGTCACCTCGGCCACCGCGGCCGGCTCCGCTGGACACAACTGAATGCCGTTCTGCCGGATACGTAGTAGGCTACATGACCTGTTAGTTTACAGCATGGCATTAATTTGGGGACTATAAAATGCGTCTTCTGCTGTAGTTCAGTCACTGGTCACTTAAAATTAGCTGTCGACAAAGGTTTTCTTATTTTCGCAGTTAAGTCTTGGTGGCCTCTTACAACATGCCCCAAGTTATAAAATATGTTAACAGCATTTGTGAAGTGACTCGCAGTGTTAGTATGTCGCCAACTCGTTTCCAATCACTTCAAAAATCCCTATCACCACATAAAAGTCCCTACGGGCCAGAGCTGCTTATGTATTGTACAATGAATTGTTACTGTCTTTAATTTAAAAAGAAAAAAAGGCACTTTCATTCTGCATCGTCCCTGAGAAAAATCCCTACGTTTTGCAGATGATGCTGTGATGCATGGGAGGGTGTCGTCTTTAACTGACTCTAACGGCATACAAGATGACTTAGACAAAAATTTCTAGTTGGTGCGAAGAATGACAGCTAGTTCTCAATGTAGAAAAATGTAAGGTGATGCGCATGAGTAGGAAAAACAATCCCATAATATTCGAATACAGCATTAGTAGTGAGCTTCTTGATGCGTCGTTCAAATATCTAGGCGTAACATTGCAGAGCAATATGAAATGGAGCGAATATGTAAGGACAGTTAGGAGTAAGGCGGACAGCCGACTTCGGTTTATTGGGAGGAATTTTGGAAAGATATATTTGATCTGTAAAGGAGACCGCGTATAAAACGCTTGTACGACCACGTCTTGAGAATTGATCAAGTGCTTGGGACCCACAGCAGATCAGTTTAAAGGAAGACATAAGAAGCAGTTCAGAGACGAGCAGCTAGAAAAAAGGTTTGTCACTGGTAGGTTAGACCAATGCGCGAGTGTCACGGAAATGCTCCGGCAACTCAATTGAGGATCGCTGGAGGAAAGAAAACGGTCTTTTCGTGCTGTTGAGGAAATTTAGAGGGCCGGAATTTGAAGCTGAGTGTAGTACGATCTTGTTGCCGCCTACTTACATTTCGCGTAGTGCTCGCAAAGACAAGATAAGAGAAATTAGGGCTCGTACGGACGCATGTAGGCATTCCTTTTTTCCTCGTTCAATTTGGGATTGGAATAGGAAAGGAAATGCCTAGTAGTGGTACAGTGTACCCTCCGCCACGCACCTTACGGTAGACTGCGGAGTATGTATGTAGATGTAGATCGGAAAATCGTCCCTACAGTTTGGAAAGAAAGAGTCAAAAGTCCCTACGCGTAGGGACGTGTACCTACAGTTGGGCCGCGGCGGAGTGGCCGAGCCCATTGAGGCGCTATGCTCCGATGCCCGGCGGGGTTCGAATCCTCCCTCGGGCATGGATGTTTCTGTCGCCTTTAGTATGAGATAGTTTATAAGTAGTTCGTAAGTTTAGGGACTGATGACCACGCTGTTAAGTCCCATAAGCTTAACAAACATTTGAACATTTTGAACCTACGGTTGGCTACACTGCAGCCAAGCGGTAGCCGGCTGCCTATGTGGCAACACTTAGTGCCACGTGACAAACGTCAACTAGCGAGTGATTTTACTCGGAGTATAGGATGAACTTCCATGCAAATTGCTTGAGTTTTAAATCGATTCTCAATTTCCAATATGGATCCAACTTAGCGGACTCCGTAACATCCGATACCAAAGATATATTTACATAAATACTCTGGAAGTCACATTGAAGTGGATGGCAGAGGGTTCATCGAACCGCTTTTATGATGTTTCTCTACAGTTCTATTCTCTAATAGCTAGCGGAAAAAGGAACACCTATATCTTTCAGTTTTCGATCTGAATTCTCTTATTTTATTTTGATGATCATGTCTTCCTATGTAGGTGTGTGCTGACAAAATATGTTCGCATTAGAAAGAGAAAGTTGGTGAAAGAAATTTCGCTTATAGACCTCGTCGCATCGAATGTCTGTTTTAATGATTCCACCCCAACTCGTGCATCATTTCCGTGAAACTCTCTCCTCTATATCGCGATATCTCTGAATTTTCTCTAAATCATCCGTAAGTCCCACATGGTGTGGATCCCCCAATGCGCAGCAATACTCCAAAATAGGACGCACAAGTGTAGTGTAGGCAATTGCTTTAGTAGAACTGTTGCATCTTCTAAGTGTTCCGCCAACGTAACGTAGTGTTTGGTTCGCTTTCCCTACAATATTTTTATGTGTTCTTTCCTATGAAGTTGTTTGTAATTATATTGTGAAAGGTTAGTCCAAAACACTGTAATGAATTATTTTATTTTTATATCACAAGATATCTTTCGGCGTTAAGTGCCATCGTCAGGTGAGTCTGCAAAAACATTTTCTTTTATGAGTATGTATCCTAGTACTAGACAAATAACTTTACATAAATAATATTTTACAAATTTTACATACAAAGTGTGCAGTACGTACGGAATTATGGCCTTAAGTGCTTCAACTGACTATTTATTAGGTTTTATATTTCATTATAGTCAGTTACTGCATCTGTCAATGCCACAGAATACTATACGTTTACAAATTTTTCTTTCAAAGAGAAAATATAGAATTAAACTGATATGGCATAATTTTGTTTATTATTTCGAACACTGTGGGCCCAAGATATAATTAGTTGTTTGTAATTGTTACTCCTAGGTATTTAGTTGAATTTTCGCCCTGTAGTTTTGACTGATTTATCGTGTAAATGAAGTTTAACGGTCTTCTTTTAGTGGTCACAAGGATGACTTCACACTTCTCATTATTAAGGGTCAATTACCATTTCTTGCACCATGCAGATATCTTATCTAAATCATTTGGCAGTTGCTTTTGATCTTCTGGTGACTTTACGAACCGATAAGTGACAGCATCATCCGCAAACAGTCTAAAGGAGCTACTCAGACTGTCTTCTAAATCGTTTATAAAAATATGGAACTTACCCTGGGGAACGCCAGATGTCACTGCAGTTCCTTTCTGACAGGAAATCACAAATCCAGTCGCACAACTGTGGCTATAATCGATAATCAGGCAATTTGATTAGAAGACGCTTGTGAAGTACAGTGACGAAAGCCTTTCGAAAATCTAGAAATACGGAATCTCTTTGACATCCCTAGTCGATAGTACTACTGCACAAATTAAAGGAAAATTAATTATCTATTACTAGTGGTCAGTCTGCTTAGAGGCAGATGATTTTGGTCTTCCAATCCGGTAACCCTATTCTAGCCCCAAATGGTGGGCACAACGCAAATAGTTCTATTAATGCATCAGCATACTTTGGAAAATACAGAACTTTGAAAACGAATGAATCTCTCATATAAGTCCCATATATTCTCCTTGAAAAAATTACGAGAAGATAAATGACATTCAAACTCGCTCTGTGTTGTTTTCAAAGCACGAAACTCATGTGTAACCAAACGAACTACATAGACTATCTGAACATCGGAGCTTCGAACCAATTTAATCAGTATGGGAGTTTACCTGGTTTATATAATTTACTAGCTTATATGCCCGTGCTTCGCAACGGTTGTTAAAGAGGGACCTGTGTATATCATGGTTCTTTGGGTTCCGAACGTAGGTTAGCAAAACACAACCCTTATTGGATCGCTCTGTCAATAAACTTAGTTCTCCTAGCCAAGATGTCCAATTTAAGTAGAAGTCATTGTCGAAAACGATGAATGTTCATAAAGTTTATGTCCGTACTGAGGAACAATGTAAATTCAATGTTAGGTTGTGTTCATAAAGTTAAGAATGTCTGTTTGGCGTAAACTTCAAAAACACTTCTATCGTTGAGATGAAAAATAATAATAATACTAATAACAGCACCATGTATTGGTTCTACGGTGTAGTACTAAACTGTTTATCTCTCATAGTAAGTGAATGCTGAAGTATTAGTATGTTGTAGTGTTGCACTCGGGACAATGTACTTATTCTGTATGCAGTGCTCCCTATTATCGAAAACTGGACGAATGCTGAAAGTCTGGAATTCAATCAACAGAGCAGTTCAAGTCTGTTTAAATAAGACGTCATGGTGGTGTCAATGAGCGATAAAGTAAGTCTGGGTAATAGTAGAAGGAATGGTGTCATCTGTTCGTCTGTATAGAACTTTCCATTAAATATAGTATTTCCAGTGAACTGTCTTGACTGTGTTAGCAACATCGGCCACTCTTTCAGCTAATACATGTCCCCACGTCCTTCACCGATTATTTCGTTAAGCACGAAGTTGAAATCAACCTTGTGTAATAGAACTATATATTCAGAAGTCGGATTATAACTATAAGTACAATTGTCTCTGCAAATGAAGACGCTTTTATCTTAATATAGTCCGCACCAAAAGTAGGTAATTACAAATTTAAATCACAATAGTGTACCGTACAATTATGAAAGCAGAGAGGTTTCTGATGTCTGTCGCTCGCCTGCCTCTAGTGGCAGGCACAGAGCAGAAGTATCTCTGGAATGAGCATTCAGATACACAGAAAAGATTTTGTGTTCATTAAGCTGGAAATGGCACGTGATACTGGGAAAAATATACTAATCGCTGACTTTATCTCGGTCCTTTTTTGTTCGGTGAAAACGGGTGACTATGTGTAAATGGCCCATTCAGCAACGCTTCCTCAACTTTCTTGTTGCTTCTGTGACACATTTATTTAGATATTATTTTATCTTATGGGGTTCTTCTGCGAAAAGGAGGTGGGACTTCCTTACAGTACAAACCAATCGTAAAAGCAAATAAATGTGTGGAAAGAGTGGATTTGTCTCAATATCACGTGGTAATTCCAGCTTAATGTTGAAAACATGCACAGAGCGCAATGCTCACCCCACAGATATTTCTACTCTATGTACAATTTAGTGGCTACACCCGTCGAAGGATGCACTTCTTTTCTTTCCATGACATTGCAAAGCATACGGGATACAGCTAGGCAGAAAAGTGTCCTACTTGGGTTAAATTTTATTTGCAGTGGCAGCGGTTTAGTTTGCTATCGTTAGCAACGAACTATTCGCTTTAGGAAGAGCATTAATTTACTGACCAGAACAGCATAAATTTTTTATTTTATCGAGAACATAAAGAAATATTTCCCTCATTCTATGTGTCTATGTGACTGATTTTTGAAAAAGAATTTAGTGGCCGTTGCCAATATTAGCACACAACGCCACCACCGTAAGTTAAATTGTACCCCTTCTTCAAGTGTATTACACCATATTTATGAGAATGAAAAATACGCAGCAACGCCATAGTTAATGATTTGGTGTACTAAGCAACTAACATCGCCTCATTTTGTCGTTTCTTGTACTATGGCGTTTTCGATGCATTCCTAAACATTACGCTCTCAAAGTGTAATGAGGATATACCGAAATCAAAAAGGGAAGTAATAAGTTCGATTTTCCTTGCAAAGAATTCTTATGTAAATTAGTGCGTCAATAGACGCGAAGGAGTGTTGTTATATTTTAAGTTCAAATGTTCCCTGTCAAAAGAAGCAAACATATGTCGTTAAGCTGTGAATATACAAAGTGTAATTAGCTACTCGCTGTTCAATGTTAGTTCGTATTTGCAGAGATAGGATTGCGGCTCTTAATTCAAAATACTGCTGTTACTGAGGGAATATGCACACATGATCATGTATTGTTTCTTTGCAGTACTACAAAATCAACAATTATTAGTAAATGATTTTTTTTTTTTTTTTTTTACCTTGGTTAAATTTTACTTCGAGTGGCAGCGGTTTACTATGTTAACGTTGGCGACGAAATATTCGCTTTAGGGAGATCATTAATTTACTGATCGGAACAACATTAATTATTTATTTCATTATCAATACAAAGAATTATTCCCCCCATTGTACATGCCTGATTTTTCAAAAAGGATTCAACGGCCGTTGTCAACGTGAATACACTACACTGCTGCCGTAAGGAAAGTCGTAGCCGTTGTTTCAGTGTATTACACCTTAGTTTTGCGAATAAAAAACGCAGCATCGACAAAGATCTTTGGTCTATTTATACTATGTGACAGCGCCTCTAGCGGATCTTTGTAATACTACGCTGCAATTCAAAACACACACTAGAAACTACAAATTACGATATCTTTTCTTCCCCTGATCCGATTTTGATGAAATGAAGCTTATATGTTGCGCCAAGGTACTCTCAGTTGACCTATGAAACCCAATGATTGTTCATGTAGTACTCTTGGAGATTTGCTGTACTACACCGACTTATAAGCATAGTATACACAAAAACTTCAAATTACGATATATTTCCTTCCTCTGATCCGATTTTGATGAAAGTAAGCCTATGTTACTCTCCAAACTATTCTCAATTTATCTGTGGAAACCCATGAAAGTTCATGAAGTACTTTTGGAGATTACCTTCAACAAATAGACATATACGATAGCTTTTAAGCAAATGATTAAATTATCTTTATTTTCTGTGATCTGATTTTTATTATTGAAGCCTTTATGTAACCGCACGATGTTCTAACGTTACGAGTGAAAACCCCATGAAAATTCGTCAAGTATGTCTGGAGATATACGTGTTCAAAGAGACAGACATAACTGTCGTAGATAAAAAATTGAAATTACGATATTCTTTTTTTCCGTAATCCGACTTTTATGAAACGAAGTCTATATATTGTCCAGTTACGCTGAAGTTACCTGTGAAAATCCCATGCACACTCGTGTAGTAATTTTGGAGATAGGAGGTTTTTAATAATTGAAAAAAAAAAAAAAAAAAACAGACATGACGCTTACTGAAAACACTTTTAACAGGGATATCTTTTTTTCTCGTGATCCGTTTTTGATTAAATTATGCCTATATGTTGACCCAAACTTTTCTCATGTTTCCTGTGAAAACCGCATGAAGATTCGTCGAGTAGTTTTGAAAATTGAAGGGAATAGCGACAGGCCTACATTTACAGATTTATTATTAGTATAGATTGTACAGTCAATTAATCTTCCCTACAGGAGAAAGTTGATTATCAGATGCTTGAAAGATGACAAGGTGATACACTTATCAATGCATTGCGTATAGACACCTGATAAGATGCAGATCTATGTGTTCACAACAAATTATCAGTCCCTACTTAAACTAACCTAAGGACAAAACACACACCCATACCCAAGGGAGGACTCGAACCTTCGACAGCGAGCTGCCTCGCGTTCCACAGCCTTGGTGTTCGACCACTATATCGCGGCAGCAACATCTGAAAAAGACCTCAGGTTAGTGAAAATCAATAGAACTACATTGTCCCCCCCCCCCCCCCCCGACGAGGTAGAATACAACTTGACTCTCGCGTGGCTTGCACCCTTGTACAAATAGGATCACAGACATACAGGCTCGTAAGTAGTACGAATGATAGTAAAGAATGGAAAAACAAGAAATTAAAGGATTGTGAATTGTGAGGGACCAAAGTGATTGAAAGTAACACCCCGCTGGTAGACGGTGTTAACTGTCCGATTGTTAATCTGTTTACCCCTCATAGTTTTACCAATCTTCACAAACATCCTCCTCTAATACAGACTGGCAATATTCTATACAATAATTCAGAATTTCCCTTTCCCCGCCATAACATGCAACAGCTTGTTTCACAATAAAATTCCTCATATAATATGAACAAAATCGCAGTGCTCAAATGGTGCTTTATTCACTGTTCAGGAAAAAGCTAAACACATTTTATAAGTGGTTTACCAGTCAACTTATTTTAACAGCCTGCGAAAGGCAAATAGTAGTTAACTAGCTATGTTATTCTACAATAATATTTGCGTACAATTCTAAAGAAACACATATTATAATCATACACACTTATATAACCTTTTACTTTCCGGTGCAACAATAATACAATGTCAGACAGTGTGCAATGGAAGGCCTTTTGAAAACATTACATACGTTTAGTTAACTTAAGACATTCAATTACCTTTCGATTAGCTTTAAAGCCATAAAATAAACAGTGAGTTTAGTTTCTGAAGTCAGCCAAATAGAGTAATTAATAATACCATCGATGTAGAATGATTGGTAGCATAGCGATATGCACTGTCAGAGATGGCAGCAGTATCGCGTACACAGTGTTCAAAAGGAAGTCCATTGGCAAAGCTGTTATTTTTCCCTGTGTGAGTTGATTGGCCAGTGAGGGTGCTCTGTATACCTTCTATTGTACCCCCTTCTCAAAGATCAAGGCTTGTAAATAAGAACTAAGATGAGGCTATACAGGTTCTCGATTCTACCTTCTATGCTCTTCGTTCCAGCGGCTGCCAGACGGCTAATTTCAAGCGCAAAGAAACAGATATTATTGCGCATGCGCAGATATTATGACGTAAAAACCCTTGTTTGATACTTGCACTGCTGGAACACTTTTTGCACTGTTTCTGGCTGCAGGCGAAGGTGTGTTTAAAGAAATAATTAAAATACTTTCCTTCCTAATAACGAAGAAGTGTAAACGAGAAATATCTGATCTCAAGTGGGATTGCAGTGACTTCGAACTAATCAAAAAACACGCTACAAACACACACGTATCACGTGATGGCTACCCCCTCTCTAACTCAGACCTTCCTGTGCATGCGCAAATTGGCAGCTTGGTCGGGCCTGAAATAATTTTCCGGGTAGCGTCTGGCTGCTTGCGGCAACTGCTGGAACACCAAACAGCCACACTCCAAGTAGCCAGAAGGAGGAGAAGGCGCTGCTGGAACACAATTTCAGCTTTGCGCATGCGCGTCAAGCAGTCTGGCAGCTGCAGGAACGAACTTCTGGCCAACCGCCAAGCTCCAGACCTTACAGAACAAAACATTAATACCCATTTCCGGCGCAGACTGTTATACCACAGTCTATCACAGACAGTCGCGAAACTCTCTAGGAAAAAAATTGCAACTGAAAGGATACTAGCGCTCCAAGCGGCCAGTACGGAGTAACAGAGGAATGGTGTGATACAAACTGACAAGTTGCTGTTTTTAATGCTGTCACTTTCATATTTCCTAGTCACTGAACGTTGCTGTGAACTTTCGAATACAAATATGAAAAGATCATTAAAGTAATATCACTGCTTCTGTTAATGGCAGTCTACAATAACGAATTGTCAATGTAGTGTAATTCATATGCTTCACAGTACCTGAGTCGTAATCATATCGCCCAAAAACTTTTTGAAAGCAGAAATAAATCGCAACATGATGTGCTCAAGTATAAAAGTAACTGATTATGATTATGTTCGCGTGCTCGGTACGTATTTACTGACTTGTTGCATGAGTTTTGAGTTAGCGGTTTTCGAACATTGTAATATTTTCAAAAGTACATTGTAGGGTACTAGATTCTACATCGTCGAATAAACCATATTTTCACCTTGTCCTTGCTTCTGTGCCTTTCGTGTAGCTATCATAATTTTTTTTAGCTACTTGGTATACAGGCCTGCAATTTTTTTGTAACTGATATACGAAACTAAGCAGCCTCTTCTGAAATAGTCGATTAACTGTTGTTGGAAGCATCATTGGCGTAACTAGGACTTGGCTTTCGGGGGGGGGGGGGGGGGATAGATCTGTTTGCGGAGCAAAATTTTAGTCAGTTTCCAGACAGTACCATCTACCACTCCCGTTGAAGAAACTAATTCACTCCCTTCCAATGAAAGCTTATGGTAAAACACCCCAAGTTTCAAATCTTTACCTTTACCAGATTGCTGTTATACGATTTCTTTTTCTTCTCTCTCTCTCTCTCTCTCTCTCTCTCTCTCTCTCTCTCTCTCTCTCTCTCTCTCTCTCTTCCGGGTTCTGGGGGGGGGGTTATATCCCCCTCATCCCCCCATAGTTACGCCACTGGGAAGCATTCAGACATTACTTTTATGCAGCAGTGATATTATGAAATAATGGTCTAGTATTTCAGATTCTGATTACGTGCAAGACGTGAGTGAATTGTTAAATATTTACTTCTATGCCTAAAAGTACAACAAACCGCCGTAAATGAAAACTTGTTATTTGTAACATTATTCAAAAAATGTTCAAATGTTTGTATAGTCTATGGGACCTAACTACGGGGTCATCAGTCCCTAAACTTACAAACTACCTATGAACTACTTACGAACTAGGACGGCACAAATATCCCTGTCCGAGGGGGGACTCGAACCCCCGACCGTAGTGGCCGTGCAGACCATGACTGAAGCGACTTAGTCCCCTCGGCCACCGTGGCCGGCTGTAACATTATTCTCTTCCTTCTGATTATCCTTTGCTAATGAGACATTTCCGAATTACATTTTGCTACAATTTATAGCGTCGCAAAAGCTCCTAAATACCAAGTATTCTGATTGTGCCGCTTCACTTCCAATAAACATTCATTATTCAATCGTTTCGCGGTATGGTTTTTTACGACCAAGTCGTTTGGC
Organism: Locusta migratoria; assembly: GCA_026315105.1. NCBI lineage: Eukaryota > Metazoa > Arthropoda > Insecta > Orthoptera > Acrididae > Locusta > Locusta migratoria. The sequence goes on along the minus strand of CM048744.1, from coordinate 269,316,361 downwards.
AGCACTGCAGTCGCGAGGTTGCAAAAAATCACTGGGAGTTTCGTGACTCTTATGTTAAGACTCCGGTTATACGCCAAACAGACACAGAAAAGAACAGTTAGGACAACCGTCTATACCAACACTCACTAAAAGTAGGTCTGACACTCTTTACAAAAAGGCTTCCTCTTCAACCCATCAGTTCATTCACCAACTAGGAACACATTACCCAAACGCCGCAAACAAGAGACCCATACACACTTTAACCAGAGAATTTAGGGACTAAGGCCGTGTTTATAGACCGTGATTACATCGCGGCGGAGCAACCGCTGTGATTGTGCGGAGGCACCGCTCGCCACTCACACACAGGGCCGGCGCAAGGTACGTGCGAAACTTGCGGCCGCACAGGGCGGCACTTTCCGAGGGGCGGCAAATCTCCCGTCCCTCCCCCTTTTCTTATATTTTTTTTACGACAAATTCAACATTCATGCCCAAGAGGGGATTCGAAACCAAACCTAGGAGGCAGCGGCTTCAGGAACTGTGGCATGTCGCCTCGACTATCTGCCGGCCGCCCCTGTTGTACAAGGGGAGGTAGGAGGACTAATTTCTCCCTCGCCACTGTGGGGCCCCGTCGTGTTTACGTCGGAAGAACAGAGAGGGGGAAGCAGTCTGGCGTACACGCCACTGCCAGTATTCTTATGAGTGGAGCGCTGCCAGCCTGTTACGCGTCGTGCGTTTACTCACAACTAATTTTTCAGAAGACAGAATCTAATTAGAAAATTCAAATGCAGAGTTCGATACTGCGATTATGTGTTAAGTCTAATGCAATTTTGCTAAGCGCTTCAATGGCAGCTCGCCGCATTATGGAAAAAAATCGTTGAACATTACTACAGTAAAACAGTAAGACATTGGTTTAAGTTGGGTTTCGACGTATTTTTAAAAATTTTGCTACCAATTTCTGATAGTCGGACGTTTTGATTTCGAGCCATGAAACACCTGTCTCCACCTGCATGAAAAACAAACTATGGCTGGCACTTTTGTTTGACAATACTACTCGTACATTTTCACTTTTCCAACATTTGTTTACTGTATACTGTTTTCCGTTGAATACATTATATGTCCACAACCACTGAAAAATGTTTATTTGCCTTAACTGTAAGTTCATGCCGCGCGGGATTGGCCAAGCGGTCTAAGGCGCTGCAGTCATGGACTGTGCGGCTGGTCCCGGCGGAGGTTCGAACCCTCCCTCGCGCACGGGTATGTGTGTTTGTGCTTAGGATAATTTAGGTTCAGTAGTGTGTATGAGCGCCTCGGTTGCACAGTAGTAGAGTGCCAGACTACAAATCCAAAGGTCGCGGGTTCGATCCCTGCCAGGTCCTAGGATTTTTATCTGTCACTTTCCACTTCTTTCACCTCTGGCAGTATTGCTCATGTGATAAATACCGAGTAGCACCGTGGTTCGGAACCCACGTTAAACTGTAGGTCCCCTATAACTGGCTGGGTAAGTCAGTTCGAAGGTCGGAGGAAGGCAACGGCATACCACCTCCAAACAGGACCTTGCCAAGTAAAGCACTGTGGTGTTCAAACCAATCTTCGGATTGTTGACTGCTTTAACTTTTAGTGTGTAAGCTTAGGGACTGGTGACCCTAGCAGTTAAGTCCCATACGATTTCACACACATTTGAACATTTTTGTAAATTCACAAGCTTATTAAAATTAGATAAATTTGTTCAATCAGGTTTGACTCCATTTTTGAGCTGCTGCCCAGCGACTGTTTTTTTACAAATCTGTAGAGAATGTCACCAATAAGTCGCAATTTTTGTTTTTATTTTCCACATCTACATAGATTTCGGGCACTGTGTAGCTGTTCTCATCGCTTTGAGTTATATTTACATCTATTCCGACACGTTGATCGTAACAATCAATTTGACAGTTTTGATGAAGCACATATTAAAAGCTTTGAGACTGGCCACTTAGTGGGCGAAACCTAGGTAGATCTGCAAAGTAAAAATATGACATGTCCTACATATTTGTTTACATAAAATTCAACAACTATTCTGTAAAAGAAAAGAAAAATGGGAGGAAGGGGGGGGGGCGGCAATATAGCAGCTCGCACGGGGCGGCACTTGGGCATGCGCCGGCCCTGCTCACACAGCAGGTGGTTTTAGCCACAGTGACCTTGAGCACCCTGTTCCCACGTGGTGGCCAGACATATGGCGCACTGAACAGCCCTGTTAGCCGCCGTGTAAGCGGTTGGTACGGTATTACACTATCAAATTATTTGTCAAAGACTTGGACAAAGAAAAATTGGACGTATTGTAATGGGAACGTCGTCCAATATTTCATCAAAACTAAGGTCTCGGCCTAGATTTGATCAAAGAAATCTCTCGTCTTCTGTTTCCTGCAGTGAGAAATGTGACCGCTTGGAGCGCTAGTAGTATACAGCTTCCTTGCCACTACAGCTGTTTTATTTGGAGGTTAAGTACCTGACATTACTTGGACACGTTCGTATTCGTAAACATGGCTAGTAGTGGAATGTTTATATAGTGTTTTCTAGCAACAACAAAATTTAAAAAATCAGATGGGGCGTTGTATAACAGGCGACAAGGCCAATTCACACTGTCCGTCACGTCAATTCGCGTAGCCCAATACCCTGCGGCGAAAGTGAGGTTGAGTTACAATCCGTGATGTAAAAAAGTCATTATATACTATCGGAATTGAAGAAGTAACACCCCTAAATCTTATTTATGGCCGAAACACATTTTAGAATGTATGATTTTGGTAACTTGGTGTGCTAAGTGCTGGGTAGTGAAACAACTTTCAAAACATCAACATCTGTTTGCAAGCGAATCTATGTACATATAAATACGTCAGTCAATTTTTGTAAGGAAATAAATAGAGCCTATTTACTTTATCAGCAATGTTTCCCCCCTTCCATTGTTAACAAAGTCATAAAAAATTTAGATTATCCTCTTTGTCAGTGCTCACATTTTCCATTTAAAACGTTATTTAATGAAACTTGCGTTATCAACTTAGCAATCTTATTCGTATACACTGTTTGAGTCAGTCTTCTTGTTACTCTATAGCAAACTGTGAAGAATGAAGAGCGACAAAATAATTAGCAGTGATGGCCTGGCTGTTCTGCCGACGGCATAAAAAAAAAAGAGAAAATAGTAAATCCTCCCAGTCCCGTAACAAATTTTATTTATCTCGCTCTGACACACACGGTTTCATCCAAGTGTGTTTCCTATTCTTTTTTCCCTCATTCTCTTCTAAATGCAGATACAACGCAACTGTAGCATAAACAACAGCTGAGCATTACACAGCCATTTTGAAGCAAATTTGACAAAATATTGGATGATAGTGTAATACCTCCTTTTGCGATTCATCCAATGTCTTTGTCAAAAAATATGACCAATATTTCATTGAATTTTTTTCGTCCAATTCTTTGTCCAATAATTTGATAGTGTAATACCTGCCTAAGTCCAGTCGCTGTCAGTGGCGTAGCTACTACACCAAGGGCCCCAGGGCAAAAATGACGTTAGGGCCCTCTCTGAACTAAAACTATACCACAGGCGCCGACTTTTGAAAATCTTGGGCTATGCTCAGTGGCGTTTCCAATATGGGGGAGGTGGTTGCCTTGCCGGCCTCCAGCCGCCCCCCCCCCCCCGACAGATATTTTGTAAAAAAAAAAAAAAAAAAAAAATCTTTATTATATTTTTCCAATTCCAGGTACAAAGGTAAAGTAATAATTTTGTTTTATTTCCGTAGTATTTCTTCTTCTTTGCTTCATCTGGTGTTAATTTAGGACTATTTTAATCTCTGAAAGGAGAAAAGTAATTTTTTTAACATACAGTAAAGAAATTAAGAGCCATTAATTTCAATTTCACGTTTCAGAATTACTGGGCGGCTTTTGCGACCATTTGAACCTGTTTTCCCGTTGCAGTAAATACAGAAATCATTATCAGAGTTTTTGTCTTCTTAGACATGCATAGCAGATAATGATGTGCCTGTATTGTGAATACTGTGTTCATTATCGCAAAACCTAACATCAGATGGTCTTCCTGCCTTCTTTATTCTGCAGATTTATTTTCTATACAGTTTCACGAAAATAGTCCATAACCACTTCTGCTGTCATACCATGTCTGTCGATACCAATAGGTTTATAACCTATTGCTACATCACACACCAATTCAGTAAACAGGATTAAAAATGTCATGACTTAACACTAACACAATTCCTTGAAGACAATTGACTTCTAAGAGAAAACATAAACGTTAAATTAGAAGTATACACATTTTCATCGTATCGTACCAAACCCACCTCATTTCTAGTTATTTAAAACAACAATTAATGGTTACCGCCTTCAGTTTACGAAATTGAACTTACAAGCAGCTTTCCATTAACATTCGGACTATTTAGAAAATGATCACTTCACCCATATGTCAACATGAATTTTAATGCCTACGAATTTGATTACCTGTTTGTTTTAGATAATCTTTTTACAGCGGTGTATTAAAAAGTCAGCCGCCCATCAATGGAATGAGAGAGTCGAATTTAATTACAATTAAGAAATATAACGTAAAGAAAAATATAATACCAAAATTTCAGTGGGGTATGCCGAGCGTACCCAATCAAATTTTGGGCTATGCTTGAGCGACCGAGCATACCCGTAATCGGCGCCTATGAACTATACAGATGCAATACTTCTTCATCAGGTCCTTACCTCTTACTGGAAAACATAATAAGGCAAACCTAAATACTCTTTAGTAAATAACTGTGTGTCACGCAGCAGATAATATTTAATCGTACTCTGTAGTATAATTATAATTGTGAAAGTTAATTATGTTTTCTAGCAGAAACTACTGGGTGGATTTGGATGAAATTTTGGAGAGGATAGAGTTGGACCTGGGTAGGACATACAGATAAAACTACCATGGCATAGTTTAAAGTTGCTTCATACTAGATGAATGAAGTTGCAGCCAGAAGCTAGTAAAAATCAACAATTAAGTTTTAGTCAACCACGAAAATATGGCCCCCTGCCGCGAATCAAACCATGAACAGTATTGTCAAACACTGCTAGAAATTCAGCAGGTGGCAGGGTGCACGTCTTAGCGGACAAGTAATAATGTTCCGTCACCCTGTGGCCCAGGAAGCTTAGTTTGACGGTAGGGGGAATTGATGGACGGTAGGGTGGGAAGGTAAATAAATAAATAAAAACGACGCTGTACTGTATCTTTTTCCGATCTTTGCTCACGGAGGCCGAGGGGCCCCTTGATCTCGGGGGCCCCGGGGCACTGCCCCGACTAGCCCTATGATAGCTACGCCACTGGTCGCTGTTATTTAGCCGCGGCAGTGTAAGAGCGGAGGGGCCGCCGTCGCAGCCGCGCCTACAAACAGGGCCCACGCGGCATTACGAGAAACAGCGCACTGACAAACCGCGGGCTATAAACACGGTCTTAGGCCGGTATTACACTATCAAAGAATTGGACGAAAAAATTGAATGAAATATTGGTCACATTTTTTGACAAAGACATTGGATGAATCGCAAAAGGAGGTATTACACTATCGCCCAATATTTTGTCAAATTTGCTTCAAAATGGCGGTGTAATGCTCAGCTGTTGTTTATACTACAGTTGCGCTGTGTCTGCATTTAAAAGAGAAGGAGGGAAAAAAAAGTAAAGGAAACACACTTGGATGAAACCGTGGGTGTCAGAGCGAGATAAATAAAATTTGTCACGGGACCGGGAGGATTTTCTTTTTTTATGCCATCGGCAGAACAGCCAGGCCGTTCACTACTAATTATTTTGTCGCTCTTCATCCTTCACAGTTAGCAATAGAGGAAGAAAAAGGCTGACTCAAACAGTGTACACGAATAAGATTGTTAAGTTGATAAAGCAAGTTTCGTTAAATAACGTTTTAAATGGAAAATGTGAGCACTGACAAAGAGGATTAGCTAAATTGTTTATGACGTTACTAACAATGTAAGGGGGGAAACATTGCTGATAAAGTAAATAGGCTCTATTTATTTCCTTACAAAACTTGGCTGGCGTATTTATATGTACATAGATACGCTTACAAACAGATGTCGATGTTTCGAAAGTTGTTTCACTTCCCAGCACTTAGCACACCAAGTTACCAAAATCATACATTCTACAATCTGTTTCGGCCGTAAATAAGCTTTAGGGGTATTACTTCTTCAATTCCGATAGTATATAATGACTTTTTTACATCACGGATTGTAATTCAACCTCACTTTCGCCGCAGGGTATTGGGCTACGCGAATTGACGTGACGGACAGTGTGAATTGGCCTTGTCGCCTGTTATACAATGCTCCATCTGATTTTTTAAAATTTTGTTGTTGCTAGAAAATACTACACATACATTCCACTACTAGCCATGTTTACGAATACGAACGTTATGCCCAAGTAATGTCAGATATTTAACCTCCAAATAAAATAAAGGAAGCTGTAGTGTATACTACTAGCGCTCCAAGCGGACACATTTCTCACTGCAGGAAACAGAAGACGAGCGATTTCTTGGATCAAATGTAGGCCGAGGCCTTAGATTAGATGAAATATTGGACGACGTTCCCATTACACTACGTCCAATTTTTCTTTGTCCATTTCTTTGACAAATAATTTGATAGTGTAATATCGGCCTTACACAGGCATGTGAGACACAACAGTCACACACAAACACCATTTAGATACATATATATCATGTTTAACGGCGCTTTTCAACTGCTAGGTTATGTAGGACGAACACAACATCCCTACCCAAGGGTGGGATTCGACTCCAGACGAGAGCGACCTCACTCACCGTAGTATGACGCCTTAGTGTGTTCGGCCATTCCCGACTGGCAGCTATTTAGTTGTCCGTATTTATTATCGTATGAGTGCAGCAGTGATGCAATTGTTAGTTAAATACTTGCAAAACAACTTGTTTAGTACATTTTAGAAAACAGTTTGGAAGAAGTATATCCAAATGTTTACATAACAACCAGAATCATGCTCACAGTTCCCGTCAGTACAGCTACGCCCGAGAGAAGCTTCACAAAGTTAAAATTGATTAAGACTAACTTGAGAAGCATAATGAACTAAGAAAGACTACCCTGCGTTGTCAGTACTGTCAATTGAAGCCGAAATAGTGGCTAGCATTAATTAAGATGTGATCTTAAAAAAATTCTGTGAGATTAAAAGCCGAAAAGTTTCTCTGTTTTAATTTGTGTTTGTTTATTTTAATTTTTGTCATTGCAATAATACTTGTATGTTATACTTATAAAATTTTCGTATAATGGTCATTGATGGATAATTCAGCTCATTTTATTTAACACTATCTTATATGCCCGTGCTTCGCAACGGTTGTTAAAGAGGAACCTGTGTATATCATGATTTTTAGTGTTCCGGACCTAGGTCAGCAAAAACAGAATCCTTGTTGGATCGCTCTGTCAATAAACTCAGTTTTACTACCCAATATGTCAAATTTAAGTAGAAGTCATTGCCGAAAACGCTAAATGTTCATAAAGTTTTTCATACAAAAAGTGAAATTAATTTCAGTCCGTACTCCTGAACGATGTAAATTTAATGTTAGTTTGTGTTCATAAAGTTTGCGGTGTGAAATTGTGTTTTTGGCGTAAACTTCTGAAAACACTCCTATCGTTGGGATGAAAAATAGTAATAATAATAACAGCTCCATGTATTGGTTTTATTGTGTAGAACTAAGCTGGAAGTGTATGCTGAAGTATTAGTGTGTTGCACTGGGGACAATGTAGTTCTTTTGTATGTAGTGCTCCATATTATTGAAAACTCGACGAGTGCTGAAAGTCTGGTAATTAAATCAACAGAGCAGTTCATATCTGTTTAGATAAGACGTCTTGGTGGAGTCAATGTGCGATAAAATAAGTCTGGGTAATCGTTGAAGGAATGCCGTCAGCTGATCGTCTGTATAGAATTTTCCACTAAATATAGTATTCACGGTGAATTGTCTTGACGTGTTAGCAGCATCGGCCACGCTTTCTCCTAATACATGTCCCCACGTCCTGCAGTGATTACTTCGTAAAGCACGAAATTGAAATCGACCTTCAGTAATAGTGTTCTGAATATATAGTTCTAAGTACAATTTTCTCTGCAAAAGAAAACCTCTGTATCTATTGTAATGTAGTCCGCACCAAAAATAAGTAATTTCAATTTCAATCTCAATATTGTACGGAACAATTATGAGAGCAGAGAGGTTTCTGATGAGTTTGTTGCTCGCGTGTGTATATTATCTCTGGTAGTATGCACAGAGCAGAAATATCTCTGGAGTGAGCAGTGGCGTAGCTATGTCACCAAGGGCCCCGGGGCAAAACTGACATTGGGGTCCTCTTTAAACTAATACTGTATACCGATGAAAAACTATTTCATAAGCTCCTTACCGCCCACTGGAAGACATAATGAGATACACCTAAATACTACTAAGTAAATTATTACGTGTCACGCAGCCGATAATATTTAATCGTACTCTCTAATTTAATTGTGAAAGTTTGTTTGTTTGTTAAACTTTCGCGCAAAACTTACTAGGTTATTTGGATGAAATTTTGCAGAGGGCTAGAGACAAAGTTGGACTTGGGTAGGACATAGGCCTACAGGTTAAAATGCTCCATGGGATATTTTTCGTCAGCGTTGACACCAGGCGGACTTTTCTCAGTGCCGACAACTCACCCTCGCTAAACTACTGCGCTGTTACCTCAAAATAGGGGAAATATTCGTATAGGATGGTTTCATCAAAAGTAAGTTGATGGATTTTGTTAAATGAAGTACTTTGGATTGAGCCGTCCCCCTACCAGACTTCTTGAAGTATATGTTAGTGTCTGGCCAGGAAAAAGTAATAAGTAAAATAACTAAGTCGATATCTTCGCTTATTATCGTGACAGTGGGGTAGACGGCAGCGTCTTGATGCACAATTCACTATTGGGACAAAGTAATTATTACATGAAACTTCGGATCCGTGAATGTAATTAAACCTTTAAATGGCAGAATAAACAAGTAGAGTGCGGGTAGAGACGTATACTGAAAGATTGTGTGAAGTGCAGAATTCTCACCATTACTTTAAAACACAATGAACTTGTTTGTTTTTCACATAGAAGAACTGAGCAGAATGCGGCGGAGGGTATAGTGTTAGTATGAACGTAAATCGAAGAGCGAATAGTTCATATGGTATCGGAAGGCGCCGTTCCCAGAAAAAAAAAAGCCACAGATTGCCGAATCCATTTTCCGCCTACCATTGCAAGGTAGTGTGTAGAAAGGTATGTAGATTGTGTTCGGTATTCCTTTCAGTATTAACGCATTTATGGAAAATAAACATGCCTGTTTCCTGGCGCAACGCGTTTTGTGGTAAATGCGTACTCTCCAGGTTTGTCTGCGCAGTATGTCATCTGTGATTTATGTGATGCACTGTGGAAGGGTCGGTATAACTTTCTAAAACACCTTGTAATTTCCTTTTACGACGTAATGGGGTAGACAGAATGGGGACTCGCTTTCTCACTCTTCGTTTTGCAGGCGCACAAAAAAACGGCAATGCCTGACCATTCCAGCGGTCTGCCCTTTCCCGCACCTACTGCCCTCCAGTCCCCCCCCCCCCCCCACTTCCCATCCCCTTCCCATCCCCTTCCTGCTGTCACCTGTCACATTCCCACAACAAATCATATGCCAAATACTATTCTACTGTACTTAAATATGCTGTATACATTTCATATTTTGTCTTAGATCATCCTGTTTGACAATAACTATATTAACATTTTGGCTGCCGAAGGCTTGGGTTACTACCCCCGGGAATCATTTATTTTTTTCCCATATTCTGCTTTAGTAAGTTATTTAACTACAAATAGGTTGAAAATATTGCAATTTAGTACCTTAGTTTATGTTTTTTTTGTGTGAGTTACATATGACTCACATGGCGCCAGAGTAAAGTGCCAGGTGTGTCATTTGCTATGTCGCTAATACTTTTGGGTTCGTACTCCTGTAAGTCTTTCATTCCACAACATTACTTGCGTACAGTTCCATTATTGTTTTTCTGCATTGTCACTACAGTCTTTATTCAGTGTTGTTTGCTCCGTAACACAGTGATATTGTAGCAGGAGAAAGTGTTTCGTAGAAGTTATGTAGATGAACAAAGTCATGTACAGAAGCTTTTAGATGAAGTTATGGACATAAGTGAAGAAGATGAAGATACTACTGAAATGGAAAAATAAGAGGAATATGTTGATGCTGAGTACTGTTCATGGAGAGGAAGAAGCTGAAGTTCAAACCAAGAGGGGCACAAAGAAAAAACCAGCAATGATAACTGACTACAATCAGTCATTTGTACATCTCTCTCACCAAATTAAGTCCTATATTTTCTAAGGCGGGGTGTGAAATGGTACAGGAAGCTTGCGATTGAACTGTTGACAGGGTCAGCACTGGTAAATGCTCTTGTGATTTACCGATACATCAACAACAAGATCATCTCAATCACAGAATTCAAAGAGGAAGTGACTTTGAGAGTACTCCATGTCGATGCCCCTGAGAAATCTCTCACCATAGCCACCTAGCTGCCTGCAGATGTGCTCTTGTGAGCGTGGGAGCGGCAAGTCATAGGTGTATGGATGCTACGTAAAAATGAAGAATGAATGTGGACGAGAGCAAGCTGTCAAGAAATGTAAACTAACTACATGGAAATGTAAGAAATTGTGACTCATATTTTTGCGAAGAGTGTTTCTTCATTGTTGTTGCAATTAGAGTTGGAGAATGTAATTAAAACTGTATGTGATATACAACCTACTGTATAAAGTAATATGTTATCAAATAACAATTTATAAAAACAAGGAAACTCCAATATGACTGGGCCATGTGAGTTATATATAATTCACGATTTCAAGTGTCAATAAATACTTCTGAGCTCTTGAAAACTGGAGGCCACGAACATGATTTGTTATTGGGGTCACAATGTACTGTAACACCAAGTCACAGCACTCTACTGTGAGTTACAACTGCACCACGCAGCTTTAAATGGAAAAAATGTCCGTGAGTTGTATTTACTTCACGTGGCCCAAAGAGAAGACTTCCTGTGACTTACATTCAACTCACGTGGCAGTCAATGTGTTAAAACATTGTTTTCTAAAAGTTGGTAATTTTTCTGTTTTTTTGTAACACGAATACTATTAGACCTTGAAAAATATTCATAATTATTTTGCGCCTCACGATGTATCACGAACTTAATGAGTGGCGTTTTTTAAGTCGTGGGGATTTCGTTCGTGTTTCCTCACCCATCAGTCAGAATGAAAGAATACCCATTGGAGTAATACGATGCTTCAAACTGTTAGATTGCAGATTTTGCCAAAGATATGATTTCTGATCGGTAAGCGTTTTTGTGACTGCAGTACATTATAGTAATAATATGGCGATACAATTTAAATCAGTCAATTTTATTTTAACACGTATTTTACAATCTTTTCCTGGCTTTGGGTTTTGCAAAATCATCAATAAGGTCTGTTAAATCTAGAGTTGATGCAGCCTTGTTTTCGATTGCTATGAGTGCCAAATGTCCGAGTCAAGCTTGAGCCATACTGTACCTCAGATGCGTTTTGATAATTTTTAATTTGCTGAACGACCTTTCGGCTGCTGCAGAAGAATAAAAATGCGGTAAATACTTCCGTAACATCACATTCTAATAATGCATATTTTGTTATAATTTCCTTACATAATTGGCGAACAGTTCATGTTGGGGTCAATTTCGGCAGGAGAAATTAAAAATCGAAATTCCTTGATTCAACTAAAATAACGTCTATTATCCGAAGTAATTTGGGGACATGGATATTCGGAAAACCGGTTTATTCGAATATTCGAACTGTACACTTCTATTTGCCAATAAGAAGTACTGTACAGTAAACGTATTTATATTGTATTTGGAGGAGCGCGATCCTTCACATTGCGCCGAGCTGGCACGCCGCAACACATCGAAGACGCTGCTGTTGCCTTGAGCGGCTTTGATGCTGCCGCTTCTTCTGCCGACTGAAGTGTGCCGATTGTTGCACACACTGACTGGCAGCTTCGCCTGTCAGCAGCGCCACATAGTGGCGTCTTGTGAAGGACCAATTAGAAGCATTGTTCCTCCAGTGCGGCTACTATGGGAAACTTGGTTTGAGGGGAAGGGGATATGATGGACGATAGGGTGGGAGAGTAAAAAAAAAATAACAAAAAATTCGTCGCTCGTGAAGGCCATGGGGCCCCTGAAGCTCGGGGGTCCCGGGGCACTGCCCCGCCTAGCCCTATGATAGCTACGCCACTGGGAGTGAGCATTCAAATGTACAGAACAGTCTTCGTGTCCTGAATATTAAGGTGGAAATGTCACGTAATATTGGGAAAAATATATTAATCGCTGACTCTATCTTGGTCCTTTTCGGTTAAGACGGATGACTATGTGTAAATGGCTCTTTTAGCGACACTTCCTCAACTTTCTTGTTGCTCTGTGACATATTTATTTAGATATTATTTCATGTAACGTGGTTGCTCTGCGAAAAGAAAATGGGGCTTCTTTGCAGCCAATGCAGTACAAACCAATCGTATGAGCAAATAAATGTGTGGAAAGAGTTTATTTGTCTCAATATCACTTGGTAATTCCAACTTAATGTTGAGAAGATGCATAGAACGCAATGCTCATTCCATAGATATTTCTTCTATGCACAATTTAGTGGTTATACCCGTCAAAAGATGCACTTATTTTCTTTCGATGACATTGCAAAAAAAAAAAAAAAAAAAAAAAAAAAAAAAAAAAAAAAAAAAAAAAAAAAATTGGGCCCTACTTGCGATAAATTTTACTTGCAGAGGCAGCGATTTAGTTTGCTATCGTTGGCAACTGACTATTCGCTTTAGGAGAATGATTAATTTACTGACCAGGACAGCATAAATTATTTATTTCATCGGGAACATAAAGAATTATCCCCCTCATTCTACGTGACTGATTTTTCAAAAAGGATTCAACGGCCGTTGCCAACATCAATACAGTACACAGCACTGCTGCCGTAAGGAAAATCGTAGCCCTTGTGTGAGTGTATTACACCTAAATTACGTGAATAAAAAACGCAACATCGCCATCTATTAGTTATTTGGTATACTATGTTACGAACAGCGCCTCTATCGGATCTTTGCTGTACTACGCTGTAATTCAAGCACAGCATACACCAGAAACTATAAATTACGATATCTCTTCTTCCCCTGATCCGATTTTCATGAAATGAAGCTTATATGTTCCCCCAAGGTATTCTGAGTTGACCTATGAAACCCCACGAAAGTTCGAATAGTATTCGTGGAGATTTGCTGAACTACACCATACTTCAAAGCATAGTATACACATAAAATTCAAATTACGATATCTTTTCTTCCTCTGATCCGATTTTGATGGAATGTAGCCTATGTTACTCTCCAAACTATTCCCAATTTACCTGTGGAAACCCATGAAAGTTCGTGTAGTACTCTCGGAGACCTTAAACAAATAGACATACACAAAGGCTTTTAGACAAATGGTTGTGATATCTTCATTTTCTCTGATCCGATTTTAATTATTGCAGCCTTTATGTGACAGCACAATATGCTGAAGTTAACGTGTGAAAACCCCATGAAAATTCGTCAAGTAGTTTTTGAGATAAACGTGTCCAAAGAGAAAGACAGACATGACGGTCGTATATAAAAAATTTCAAATTACGTTTTTCTTCTTTTTCGTGATCCGATATTTATAAAACGAAGTCTGTGTGCTATCCCGAGTTACGCTCAATTACCTGTGAAAACCCCACGCAAATTGGTGAAGTAGTTTTGGAGATAAGAGGTTTTTAATAGTTGAACAAATAGACATGGCGGTTACTGAAAACACTTAAATTTACGATATCTTTTTTTTCCGGTATCTGATTTTGATAACATTATGCCTATATGTTGACCTAAACTTTTCCTACGTTACCTGTGAAAACCGCATGAAGATTTGTCCAGTAGTTTTGAAGACTGAAGGGAACAGCGACAGGCCTACATTTACAGGTTTATTATTAGTAAGTATAGATTTTGTTCCTTACTGAAAATACTGATGACCCCGTAGTTAAGTCCCATAAGCTATACAAACAAAACTTACTGAAAAAAATGAAAGGCCCTGTTTTCGTGTAGCGCCACCACTGTTTTCTAGGCATTCCTAAACAGAATGGACTCAAGATATAATAAGTACACTCCGAAATCAGAAAGGAAACTACATAAATTCGTGTTTCCTTTCAAAGAATCCTTAGTAATCGACAACATCGATAGACTCGAAAGAACGTCGTTATGTTTAAAATTCAAATGATACCCGCGGAAGGACGCACATTTTTTTCTTTCTTTGGCACTGCAAGGAATGCAGTCGTACTTGAGTTAAATTTTACTCGCAGTGGCAGCGGTTTAGTATTTTACCGTTGGCAACGAAATATTTGCTTTAACTGGATCATTAGTTTACTGATCGGAACAAAATTAGTTATTTATTTCATTATCAAAACAAAGAATTATTCCCCTCATTGTACGTGACTGATTTTTCAAAAAGAATGCAACATCATTACGCTACACCGCTGCCGTAAGGAAAATCTTAGCCCTTGTTTCAGTGTATTACACCTTATTTATGTGAATAAAAAAATGCAGCATCGCCATTTATTAGTTATTTTGTGTACTATGTGAGTAACAGCGCCTCTAGCGGATCTTTGCTATACTACGCTGTAATTCAAGTGTATCATACACCAGAAACTACAAATTAGGATATCTTTTCTTCCCCTTATCCGATTTTGATGAAATAAAGATTATATATTGCCCAAGATACTCTCAGTTGACCTATGAAACCCCATGAAAGTTCGTGTAGTACTCTTGGAGATTTGCTGTACTTCACCATACTTATAAGCATAGTATACACAAGAACTTCAAATTACGATTTCGTTTCCCATCCTTACCCAAACAATCCGAGCGTAAGTTCTGCCTCTAATGACCACGTTGTCGACTGGGCGTTAAACGCTAATATTCCTTCCTGACTATAACAACATTTCTTGTTATTTGTCCAGGATACAACATGAATATTTTCTGTGGAGAGCCCATGCCTGAGCAAGCGATATAAAGCAGTCCGTGTGAGAAACATGGAGATTTCAAATACACTCCACAGTATTGAGTAGATTGCCCTGTGATTTATTAATCATAATAGAAAATTTAAGTCCCACTGCAAACTGCCCTCTCTTAAAGTTAAAAGCCAGATCTGTCGGAAATAGTGGGTATTCGTCAGATGTCCACTTTTTCATACTCTTCCTTTCTTTGTAGCTCTATAGATATCTTTTACTTCTTCCTACAGCGATATGTGCTTCACAGTTCAAAGTTGCTTCAAAGTTCTCAACAACACTGTCATCTTTCAGGAATTTCCTTAAGCTCACTGGAATACAGGAGGGTCTTAGCAGTAAATAAGAAATGTAATAAAACTTGGTCCCTGATGTGAAAAGTTTTTACCCGTGGCGCGCATATATTATCTAATATTTATTGTTACATGTTGTACAATTTTTCAGGTACATATCCATTTGTATACGTGCTGTACGTCTGTAAAATATGTTGCGAACAAAATTAAAACTAAAGAAGTAATAGATTAAAACTTGGTGCGTGTTGGGGCGAATTTCCATGAATCTTACTGTTTATGTCCTCATATCTCATGAACTACGTGTCGTACTGTGATACAATTTCGAAGGTACATTCAACTGCTTGTGTGTATACTCTCTGTAAAATTTCTTGTGGGTACAATATGTAGTGTAGAAACTATAGATTGCAACGTTATTCCGAATGCCCTAATTTTATTCCGTGAACAGCGAAAAAGTAGTAAGCGACAAGCTTTTTTCCTTTATCATTTTGCTATGCTTGTCAGCGAGAAAAAGTTTCTTAAAGGTTTGAAATTATAGTTTAAAGTTTTTTGCTAGTCACTGAGTGCTCTCCTTCTTAAATAAAGGACTCTTAACGTCACAATATCACGTGCCACAAGACGGGGAAGTTTTCATTGTTTATGACGTCATATCTCCTGAACTATCGTTCTATCGCAAAATCGTTTCTTAGCTGACGTCTACTACCTATAAACTACATTCCTGCCAAATTTCAGCGTCATAGGTGAAGTAGTTTTCGAGATTTCGTGTTTAGTCAGTGAGTGAGTGAGTTAGTGAGTAAATGTATGAATGAGGTTCTTTCGGTTTTACATAGCTAGAGATTCATAAAGTCTCGTCGCATTATGTGGCAGTTTCTTGCAACTCCTATTGTTTATGACATAATATCTCCTGAAACTCTGAAACATGTGTCGTATGTAGTTCTTATTATTACAGAATTGGCACCTCACGGTATGAGAGATATGTACCGAGTCCGTTTGAAATCGGTACAGTGTTTTAGGAGGAAATGTGCAACAATGTCGCATAATGCAGCAGTTTTTCTCGCAATTTTGCTAAGAGTAAAGATCATTCCTTCATGCTTGCCTACACCAACCATCCCGACACAAAACTAGTCTCACTCTTGCATTGACAACTGTCACGCCGCAAGAATTGTGACTGTCAAACGCCAGGATTTTATAATGTTCAAACTGTAAGGTGGCGGGATTATTGATCAAGTTGGGAACTCTACTTACATGTACCACGGTTGGGCCAAGACGACACACAATCACTGCGCATTCGCCATGTTGGTAATGAGAAGCCACGCATGATTTATTATTTTATTTTTTTAACTTTACTTAATGTTTTTACTTGGGAATTCGAATCTAACTGAATGTGCTTTCCGTACCCAGTCTTGTAATTAGTATTATGGTATTAAGTACGACAAAGCGGTGGAGTAGCCAAGCGGTATAAAGCGTCTCGCTGCGGAGCGCGCGGTCACAGAGTAACATATACAGAGAAGCAGCCACCCCTAAACCACTGTCCTACGCTCTCCTCGTAGTTCCGTAAGATGCTAGCAGGTGTCAGGTGGTTCGCTGGCGTAGGGTGCCTTTCGCACGTCAGAGGGTAGCGTTGAGGGGAGGCTGAGGGGAGAGCTCGTACCGCCTGCCCCGAGGCCACGGCTGTCTCCGGCTTTTTTGAGGTGGTGGTGAGGACAGCCGCTACCTGCCGCCGGCTCTGGCCAGTTTAAAGGGCTACTTCTGACCGCAGCGCCATCATGGGACATCTTATGGAACTGCTGGATACCCTCCCTCCCCGCTCCCCTGAGCGTAGGACCGGGCCCTTACGGAGGTTTCCCGTCTGTATATAATTGTCTGTGGCATGGTTGCTCGCCGTGGAGGTTCGAGTCCTCCTTGGGGCATGGGTGTGTATGTGTTTGTCGTTAGGTTAGTTTACCTAGGTTTAAGTAGTTTGTAAGCTACGGACTGATGACCACACAGTTTGGTCCGATAGATTTACAGACAATTGAACAATTAAGTACGACAAAAATATTAGTGAACTGAAAGCAATGAATGTTTCTGAGAAGTGGACAAAAAAAAATTATTGACAAAATAAAAATTGCGAAAAATGTACCAATATGGCTTTTTTTTTTAAATGACCAAATGCGGCAAAACGTTTCACCAAAAATAGGTGCCTCTAACCATAGTCCATTAACGCCAAACTGTACCGCACTGTCCTAATGTATACATTAGTCATACATTCCACGTTGCTTTCTACGGTTATTTCAGGTACAGAACAAATTGAGGCCCTGTTAGTTACGTAGTGCACCAAATAGTTGGTGCTGCTACATTTTTTTAATTTTTAATTTGTGTTTGATGGTTATGCCATAGAACAGCAACGCACCATTAAAGGTACTGTTGGTTTTGTAGTGCTGCAAAGAAACAATATATGCTCGTGTTGTGCGTATTCCTTCAGTAACAGAAGTATTTTGATTTAAGAGCCCAATCTTATCTCTGCAGATAGAAACTAACACTGAACACTTCGTATATTCACAGCTTGACATTTCTTTGCTTCTTTTTACAGGGAACATTTGAATATAAAATATAACGACATTCATTCGCGTCTATCGATGCTCCAATTTACATGAAATTTCTTTGAAGGGAAAATCGAATTTATGTAGTTCCCTTTCTGATTTCGGTGTATTCGCATTACATTTTGAGTGCGTTCTGTATGGGAATGCCTCGAAACCGTCATAGTACAGGAAATGACAAAGTGGGGCGATGTTAGTTACATAATGATGGCAAAGTAGACTACAAGAAGGGGTACAATTTTACTTACGGCGGTGGTGTTGTGCACTGATGTTGGCAACGGCTGTTGATTTTTTTTTTTTTTTTTTAATCAAAAAATGTTCAAATGGTTGTAGAGCTTATGGGAAGTAACTGCGGGGTCATCAGTCCCTAAACTTACGAACTACTTATGAACCAGCTAATACTAAGGACGGCACAAATATCCATGCCTGAAGGGGGATTCGAACTCCCGACCATAGTGCCCGTGCAGACCGCAGAGCGCTAGGCCACCGCGGCCGGCTTTCAAAAATCAGTCACGTAAAATGAGGGGAATAATTCTTTATGTTCACGATGAAACAAATAATTTATGCTGTTCTGGTCAGTAAATTAATCATCGTCTTAAAGCGAATACTTCGTTGCCAACGAAACTGAACCGATGCCACTGCAAGTAAAATTTAATCCAGGTAGGACACAAACTTTTTTTTCTTCCTAGCTGTACCACATAAGTTTTGCAACGTCATGGAAAGAAAACAAGTATATCTTTTGATAGTTATAACCAATAAATTGTATACTGAGTAGAAATATCGATAGAGTGAGCATTGCGTTCTGTGCATCTTCTCAACATTAAGCTGGAATTACCACATGATATTGTGACAAATCCACTCTTTCCACACATTTATTTGCTATTACGATTGGTTTGTACCACATTGTCTGCAGAGAAGCCACACCCCTTTTTCGCAGAGCAACCACATAAAATGAAATAGTATGTAAATTAATGTATCATAGAAGCAATAAGAAAGTTTAGGAAGCTTCATCAAAAGGGCCATTTACACATAGCTTCTTAACCGAACAAAAAGGGACCAAGATAAAGTCAGGGATTAGTAGATTTTTCCCAATATCATGTAAACTTTCCACCTTAATGTTGAAGACACAAAATCTGTTCTGCGCATCTGAATGCTCACTCCAAGGATATTTTTGCTCTCTGCCTGCCACTAGAGATAATACACACACGCGAGCGACAAACTCCTCAGAAACGCCTCTGTTTTCATAATTGTTCGGTACAATATTCTGATTAAAATTTAAAATTTCTTACTTTTGGTTCGGACTACATTAAGATAGAGAATGACGTCTTTTTTTTGCAGAGACAATTGCACTTAGTTATAATCCGACTTCTGAATATGTAGTTCTACTACACAAGGTCGATTTGAATTTCGTGTTTTACCAAGTAATCACTGCAGGACGTGGGGACATATATTAGCAGAAACAGTGGCCGATGCTGTTAACACTGTAAAATGTGGAGGGTGTATGGGATTAATGGAAAAAAAACAAGGGGATCGGGAACTGTTAGGGACCCCTAAATATATAAGATGGGGATGTGAATTAAACTGCAATGAGAGGCAGGAGCGAGTGACACTGAATTAATAACTGTGATAATAAATCATGATATTAAAAATTATTTGATTGATAGAATATGGCCCTGATTCAATACTAATTGACAATCTCTCTTCCACTTTCTGCAAGCGGCATAAAATTTAAATTAAAAATTTTTTCCCCACCAAAATTCTAATAAGCTAGCTAGGATCTGACAATTATTAATGTTAGAAAAACATCCTTCCCTTTTGAACAATACGTTTATTATTATTGTTAAGCAGAAAAAAGACTCACAATGAAAATGCAATACAAAACACAAACTAGACTGAACATCCATATTTACAATTACCATCAAATATGAAAGAATAATCTAAACGATTATGACGTTACACTGACCATTATGAAACTTGAATTTAACACCGACTGACGGGTTAAAAAAAAACCCTCATCATGAATTGATACAGTATTTGTAACGGAATAATTGAGCAGAAATCTCAGTGCAGGGTTGTTTTTCCTAACTATAGAATTCCACTATTATGCAAAACCTGATGCAACGACTATTTGTTGCTGGCGAGCGTTTTGCCATACATTACCAAACTGACGACTTGTGTGTGAAGGCGCTGCGCTGCAGTGGCGTGGGCGCAGAGCTGCTGTAAGCTGAAAATTTCCGCGACAACGAAATAAAAAACTCGCTCCCTTACTCGGAAGCTGTACTCCATCCTATCAGCCTCTGTGTGCTCGGCAGTTCTGCCAAGTCGGAGCCACTTCAGTTAGCGTAGACAAGTACGCACAAGTACTGAAGGCCTAGATGACTCCAGAAGTTGAGTATATCGTAACTAGTACCTCGGTGCACTAGTATTGGATGGCTGACCTTAAATAAACCGAAAACAAGGACTTTCAGCTCAAGTACAAATCTCAGAGTTTACCCTGAAAATTATACAAGTTCTCCCGTCCAAGTATCGGCTCAATAAGCAACGTCCGCTAAGAGAACGTCCGCGAGCAGACGCGCCTGTACTCCAGCAGAGCAAAGCACGAAGTCCTCGATATCGCGTCTGCCACGCAGACCCCACGAGAACCCGTTTTTTTTACGGAAAACCGATCAGCATCGAGTTCTCAAACTCCGGCCAGTAAAAATTCACTAAACGACCGCCGATTTCGAAAAGCTGGCGCTTTGAACAACACCCAATCAGAGTCGGCTGCACCTTCCACACACACTTTTGGCGCGATTCTTCACGAAGGGTCCAAACCGTCAACGTAGAAGCGCACACCAAGCTTTTACAAAAAAAAAAAGCCACTTTCAGTGTCCTCTTCCTTTTTTAGCAGACAAGATTCTGGGCGCTTGTCTCAGCGGAGGGAGCGGTTCTGAAAGCACAGACAATACTCTTCCTCCTCAGTTTGGGCACAGACAAACAGAACTATGAGGGGATCGTAGGCACAGACAAATATATACAGACGTGAAACCTCCATAAGGGCCCGGTCCCACACTCAGGGGTGCGGGGCGGGGGATTCTGAAGCAGTTCCGTAAGATGTCCCATGATGGCGCTGCGGTCAGTAGCAGTCCTTTAAACTGGCCAGAGCAGGCGGCAGGTAGCGGCTGCCCTCACCACCACCTCCCCTCAAACGCCGGCACGCTAGACACAGCCATGGCCTCGTGGCAGGCGGCATGAGCTCTCCCCTCAGCCTCCCCTCCACGCTACCCTCTGACATGCGAGAGGCACCCTAAGCCAGGGAACCGCCTGACACCTGCTAGCATCTTACGGAACTACGTAGGGACACAGAGTAACATATACAGAGAAGCAGCCCCCTCTAAACCACTGTCCTACGCTCCCCTCGTAGTTCCGTAAGGTGCTAGCAGGTGTCAGGCGGTTCCCTGGCTTTGACGACACTAGAGGCGCTTCTGAGGGTAGCGTGGAGAGGAGGCTGAGGGGAGAGCTTGTGCCGCCTGCCACGATGCCACGGCTGTGTCCGGTGTGCCGGCGTTTGAGGGGAGGTGGTGGTGGGGGCAGCCACTACCTTCCGCCTGCTCTGGCCAATTTAAAGGGCTGCTTAGTGCTTATGACCGCAGCGCCATCATGGGACATCTGCTTCAAAACCCCCCGCCCCACACCCCTGAGCGTAGGACCGGGCCCTTACGGAGGTTTCCCGTCTGTATATATTTGTCTGTGGTGGGGAGCACAGGACATTGGTATAGGGGGAGCTTGTCTGTGGCGTAGGACAGTGGTTTAGAGAGGGGCTGCTTCTCTGTATATATTACTCTGTGGTTTGGAACACTAGGCTAACACATTTACAACCTGCTGCTCGGCCAGAGCGCTGAGGCACCTTGCTATCGGGACCTCTATAGCGCGGCCCCCATGGCACGCTGCTGGTCGCAGGTAGAGAATGCTGTAACTGCCGCCTCCACCGGAGTTCCACTCTCCCCCAAGACAAAGTCAGCTCTGTTTCTCACCTCAGAAAAAATCTTCCCTGCTCTGCATTCCCGGCAGCATTAGAAATATGCGTGTACTGGTCACTTTACATCATTACACGAACTATAAACACAGTTAACAAAGATGAGAGATGGGTTGCCATCAAGAAAATTCACTGGAAATACTACATTTAATAGAAAGTTCTATACAGACGATCAGCTGACGCCATTACTTCAACGATTATACAGAATTACTTACCACACATTAACACCACCATGACGTCTTATTTAAACATAAATGAACTGCTCTGTTGATTAAATCAGCAGACTTTCAGCATTCGTCGAGTTTTCGATAATAGGGAGCACTGCATACACAATAACTACATTGTCCCCAGTGCAACACTGCAACATACTAATACTTCAGCATACACTTACTGTGAGAGATAAATAGTATAGTACTACACAATAGAACATGACGTTGTTATTATTATTACTATTTTTCATCTCAACAATAGAAGTTTCTTCAGAAGTTTACGCCAAACAGACAGTTACACACCGCAGTCTTAACTTTACGAACACAACCTAACATTGAATTTACATCGTTACGGACTACGACTTTAATTAAGTCCACTTTTTGAATGAAAAACTTTATGAACGTTCATCGTTTTCAACAATGACTTCTACTTAAATTTGACGTCTTTGCTACGAGAACTGAGTTTATTGACAGAGGGATCCAACAAGGATTCTGTTTTTGCTGATCTAGGTCCGGAACCCTAAAAAACCATGACATACACAGGTCCCCCTTTAACAACCGTTGCGAAGCACGGGCATATAATCTAATAGAGTATATGAGAACGAGTTTACTTCGCGACTTGCAATAAACTTTGAACATAATTACAAACCATTATTTAATTATTTCTTGCTGACAACCATAGCAAAATTAGGAAAGGAAAAAAGTTTTTCGCTTACTACTTTTCCGCTGTTCATGGACTAAAACTAAGGCATTCAGTATGACAATCTGTAATTTTTACACTACAAATTGTAGCCGCAGAAAATTTTACAGACAGTACACATGCATATAGTTAAATGCTGATTAAATCACCAGACTTTCAGCATTCGTCGAGTTTTCGATAATAGGGAGCACTGCATACACAATAACTACATTGTCCCCAGTGCAACACTGCAACATACTAATACTTCAGCATACACTTACTGTGAGAGATAAACAGTATAGTACTACACAATAGAACATGACGTTGTTATTATTATTACTATTTCTCATCTCAACAATAGAAGTGTCTTCAGAAGATTACTCCAAACAGACAATTACACACCGCAGTCTTAACTTTACGAACACAACCTAACATTGAATTTACATCGTTAAGGACTACGACTTTAATTAAGTCCACTTTTTGAATGAAAAACTTTATGAAGGTTCATCGTTTTCAACAATGACTTCTACTTAAATTTGACGTCTTTGCTACGAGAACTGAGTTTATTGATAGAGGGATCCAACAAGGATTCTGTTTTTGCTGATCTAGGTCCGGAACCCTAAAAAACCATGATATACACAGGTCCCCCTTTAACAACCGTTGCGAAGCACGGGCATATAATCTAATAGATTATATGAGAACGAGTTTACTTCGCGACTTGCAATAAACTTTGAACATAATTACAAACCATTATTTAATTATTTCTTGCTGACAACCATAGCAAAATTAGGAAAGGAAAAAAGTTTTTCGCTTACTACTTTTCCGCTGTTCATGGACTAAAACTAAGGCATTCAGTATGACAATCTGTAATTTTTACACTACAAATTGTAGCCACAGAACATTTTACAGACAGTACACATGTATATAGTTAAATGTATCTTCTATATTGTATTACAGTATGACACATAGTTCATGAGATATGAGCACATAAACAGTAACGCTCATGAAAAACCGCCTCATCACGCACCAAATTTTAATCTATTACTTCTTTACTACTAATTGTATTCCCAAGAGATTTTACAGAGTTGTAGTACTTATGCACATGAATATGCAACAATATGATTAGAACAATATCTGAGATAAGTGATTTTTCAACACGAAAAGTAGTCTATTTCGCTTACTTTCACTCACTTATGACGTACGGCATTGTTTTTTGGGGTAACTCGCCTGATGCAAAAAGGATATTTCTGGCTCAAAAACGGGCGGTTCGAGCAATATCTGGTGTAAGTTCGCGAACGTCATGTCGACCCCTTTTCAGTAGTCTGGGAATTTTGACTCTGGCGTCACAATACGTTTTTTCTTTAATGTCGTTTGTTGTTAATAATATCAGCTTATTCCCACGAGTTAGTAGCTTTCACTCGGTGAATACTAGACAGATGTCTAATCTACATTTGCACCACACCACCTTAACACTTGTGCAGAAAGGGGTGCAGTATTCTGCGGCATCCATTTTCAATAAGCTGCCACAAGAACTTAAGAATCTTAGCACTAATCCACATGCTTTCAAATCTAAATTGAAGAGTTACCTCGTGGCTCACTCCTTTTATTCTGTCGAGGAACTCCTAGAAAAGTTAAACAAGTAAGCTAATTTATTTTTTCTTTGTTGATTCTTTTCACTTTGTCTTAAGATTGTCGTGTGCAAAGGACTACTTAAAATTTTTCTATTACCATTATTGTGTAACAATTAATGTATTGACTTGTTCCATGACCATGGAGTCTTACTCCTGAAGTGGGTCCTATGGAACAGAAAAAACAAATAAAATAAAAAATATACCGGGTGAGTCACCTAACTTTACCACTGGGAATATCTCGTAAACCACAACCAAAGTGATGCCCATCATTTACTGCACGTGTCTGCAGTTTACCGTTTAATGCATGTCTTACACGACGCAGTTCATCTGATGTAATGTTGCCACAGGCTGCCTCAATACGATGTTTAATACCTTCTGGGCCGGCCTCGGTGGCCGCGGGGACTCAGGCGCTACAGTCACGGTCTGCACGGCCACTACGGTCGGGGGTTCGAATCCCCCCTCGGGCATGGATATTTGTGCCGTCCTTAGTATAAGGTTAGTTCGTAAGTAGTTTGTAAGTTTAGGGACTGATGTCCCCATAGTTAAGTCCCATAAGCTTAACAAACATTTGAATTTTGAATACCTTCTGGGGTTGTAGGCATCTCACTGTACACGTTCTCCTTTATCGTACTCCACAGAAAGAAGTCTAAAGGTGTAAGATCAGGGAAAGGGTTGGCCAATTTATGCGTCCGCCACGTCCTATGAAACCCCGTCGAACAAATGTTCAAATGTTTGTAAAGCTTATGGGAATTAACTGCGGGGTCATCAGTCCCTAAACTTACAAACTATTGTAATGTTTTCAAGCTTCTTTAGTAATTACATTTTATTCTACCACTTCCAAACAATATACTTAGCTTTTCAACATTACGATGTGTGGGGGTTCTGCTCGCTGCAAATTTATTCACCTGGGGCGTCGTGGTAGAAATAAATACTCAAATGTACAATTTTTTCACTTCTTCTTTAATTTGAAATCAAACTACTTCTCCACCAAAACATAACAACTTCAAAACATCCACAAAGCAACAGAACTTAGCTGACAGAACTTCCATTTTAAAACAACAGACTAACATAGCTTCCAGAGCACTTGACAAACGACTAAAACTCGAACTCCGCCACGCAAGGCGGTGAGGCAAATATATAACATCGACAATAATGACGTTAAATTATGCATTGTTCATAACAATTGAATATAGTAATTTACAATTACCAAAGACAACAGTAAAATATTTCATGTACACAAAAATAATCACAATATAGAATGAAAACTATACATACAATAATTTTAGATGGCGTAAATCTTTTTAAGTCTTAATCGCGGTACTTGCTGTTTGACAACAAAGTGTAATGTTAAATGTCAATTAATTTGTTAATGAGTTCATCATATATGTTCCTAACATATACTGAACTATCAAATATCTTGTCCATTCTCAAAATATACTCCATATCTTACGACAGTCAATATATACAAAGAATAACAATGTTCAAATGTCGACTGTTACATTAATTAACACAATTAGCTGGTCAACACAACTTGTTTATGAGCCTAACATATATACAATGCTTTTTATTTTCATTTCTTTATGTTTTACAAAAGTTTTCACCCTTCGTCTGTCTATTTATTGAAATAATGTACAATGACAAAACTATTGTTTATAGAACTGTCTGGACAGCATCTAAACAAATCTCTTAATTTACCCAGACAGCGCTGACGTCCTTCCAGAAGGACGAGAATGCTGCCTTAGTTTTTCATACTTGTAGTTACAAATTGGTTCACAGTGTTGTATTCCATTTCTTTGAATCTCCTCCTTCTATTTTAGATAAATTTTAGTTTGTATTGTTAATTGCAAAGTGGTAGGATGCGGCTGCAAAGTTGAGGTTCATACAGATGATATTGAAGATTTCGTTGTGGTTACGTTCATATTTCTTGAACATTCTTGAAATTTTGCGGCGTTTATATGTATATTTGTAATTTTAAATAGTGTTTTAATAATAATGATTCATCAGATGAAAATTCTAAACATTCATTTTGACATCCTTCCAGAAAGACGGGCAATACTCCAAAAGTAATCGTTTGTTTGTGAAAAAAATCACTTATAATGTTTTTGTGAAGTCATATGAAGGTAATTTATACCTTTTGAAATAAGATTAAAACCAAAAATAATTCCGCCCTGTCCGGGTTAATGAAATCTATCACTTGTTTTAATCACAGTATCACCGAGACACTGTCCTATACTGATTCCTAGGCTGGTTATTTCGTTTTTAACTAACTTCACACACAACATGTATCACTATTGAACCACACGATTACGGGTCCGACGCAGAAGATACCGTACAATAACATTGAGATGAGAGGGCCGGCAGTGTCATCACACTACTTATGAACTAAATTACACTAAAGACAACACAAACAGTTGTATAATTTTTCAGGTATACCGGGTGAGTCACCTAACTTTACCGCTGGGAATATCTCGTAAAACACAACAAATATTTAAAAACTAATTCCGCAGACCGAAAATTAGGAGAGGGGCTGGTGGTATTGGTTAATACAAACCATTAAAAAATGCACGGAAGAATGTTTCTTAACACAAACATATGTTTTTTTTTAGATGGAAACCTACTATTATTTTTAACAAAACAGAAAATGGGAAAAAATACTTAAATAAAGCCGTTTGTTTCATTGTGAAATGTTAATTACACCCAGAGTTATTGTAACCTTAAGTTTATGTTTGATTAACTCCTCAGCAGTTCTTTCGTGTAGTGTAACAAACAAGATCCATGATCAGAGATCAGTATCTGTAGGGGTATGTTTACGAAGACTACAGTGTTTAGTAGTTTTGCTGTAATGCAATGTTTTGGTTTGTTCTAGATGCCTCAGTGCAAATAAGAACAGAAGTACGCCCAGTAGCAAAGTGGGAAGGCAAATTATTTTAAGTACGTCGTAAATGCAATAGTGTGTTGTAAGAACTGTGAAAATGATTTATTCTAACTCTTAAAAGGCAGAAATGATACTCATCTCTGGTGAGTGTATAAAAAATGCAGTTGAGGCCTGCAGATTGTATGCAGAACGGCACCCAGGCAGAAAACATCCGACGCGCCGCAAATTTGAAAACATCTACAAACAATTATCTGCAACAGGTATGGTCGTAGGACGCAAAAGTGTGCGTAACAGACCCACGACAAGAGAAGCATGTATGTTAGCCTGTGTGTTAGCTGCTGTTGCTGTGAACCCACACACGAGTTCACGTGACATATCTAGTGGCAGTGGAATGAATCAAAGTAGTGTAATGCGCATACTTAATCGTCATAAATTTCACTCGTATCACGTGTCGCTGCATCAGTCATTACATGGAGAAGACATTATTAATTGACTGAATATCTGTCAGTGGGCATTAAGAGGGAGGATTCGAATGTCCGACGCGGGAGGCCGCGCGATCCGCGATGTGGCGCTCCAGACCTCTCGGCTACTCCCACGCAGCCCCGTCAAACATTCTGTAAAGGGTGAGCCTAGTGCTCATCGCAGAATATGCAGGAGCACCATCATATTGATACCACATATACCTACGAGATTCCAGCGGGAAATTTTCTAGCAAAGTTAGCTGATCATTTTGTAGAAACTCTACGTATTTTGCAGCTGTTTGTGTGGCTTCAATGAAATGAGGATCAATGAGGTGATCGCCAAGTACTCCGCACCATACATCTACTGTCGATAGTCGCTGTTGCTCTACTGGTCGAAGCCAGTAATACAAGTTTCGTAAATTCACTGTCCCGGGGTTCGTAAAACCTGCTTCATCGGTAAAGAGGTAGAACTGCAACGCTTTCTCTCTTAATGCCCACTGACAGATATTCAGTCAATTAATAATGTCTTCTCCATGTAATGACTGATGCAGCGACACGTGATACGAGTGAAATTTATGACGATTAAGTATGCGCATTACACTACTTTGATTCATTCCACTGCCACTAGATATGTCACGTGAACTCGTGTGTGGGTTCACAGCAACAGCAGCTAACACACAGGCTAACATACATGCTTCTCTTGTCGTGGGTCTGTTACGCACACTTTTGCGTCCTACGACCATACCTGTTGCAGATAATTGTTTGTAGATGTTTTCAAATTTGCGGCGCGTCGGATGTTTTCTGCCTGGGTGCCGTTCTGCATACAATCTGCAGGCCTCAACTGCATTTTTTATACACTCACCAGAGATGAGTATCATTTCTGCCTTTTAAGAGTTAGAATAAATCATTTTCACAGTTCTTACAACACACTATTGCATTTACGACGTACTTAAAATAATTTGCCTTCCCACTTTGCTACTGGGCGTACTTCTGTTCTTATTTGCACTGAGGCATCTAGAACAAACCAAAACATTGCATTACAGCAAAACTACTAAACACTGTAGTCTTCGTAAACATACCCCTACAGATACTGATCTCTGATCATGGATCTTGTTTGTTACACTACACGAAAGAACTGCTGAGGAGTTAATCAAACATAAACTTAAGGTTACAATAACTCTGGGTGTAATTAACATTTCACAATGAAACAAACGGCTTTATTTAAGTATGTTTTCCCATTTTCTGTTTTGTTAAAAATAATAGTAGGTTTCCATCTAAAAAAAAAAAACATATGTTTGTGTTAAGAAACATTCTTCCGTGCATTTTTTAGTGGTTTGTATTAACCAATACCACCAGCCCCTCTCCTAATTTTCGGTCTGCGGAATTAGTTTTTAAATATTTGTTGTGTTTTACGAGATATTCCCAGCGGTAAAGTTAGGTGACTCACCCGGTATACCTGAAAAATTATACAACTGTACAACATACAAATTCAATAAATAAGAGATGGTACGAATATTATATGTCATTTGTATTTTGACTACTATCTTTCTTTGTTTGGATACTACAGTTATAATTTCGTACATTACGCAAGACAGCGTTATTCCTTATACGAGGCGCGTCCAGAAAGTAAGTTCCGTTTGGTTATATTAAACGAAAGGGTACAGATGTAGGAAAAATATTGATTGTACAAAAATCTACAACTGTTAAACTACTTTTCTACATAGCTTCCGAAATTTTGTAGGCAATTGTCATACGTTTGTGTGCCTTTTTCATAGAATGTTGCCGCCTGTGTATTCAACCATGTGGTAACATGTTCTTTCAGCTCGTCATCATCGTTGAAGTGTTGTCCACCAAGGACAGATTTTAGGTGTAAAAAGCGGATTACTGAAAAAAAAAATTCTTCACGATAATGCCTGACCTCACACACCGAATGTGACCAAACAATTCTTACGGAAATTTCAATGGGACCTGCTTGATCATCCTCCATACAGCTCGGACTCTCTCCTAGCGACTTTCATCTCTTCTTACACCTAAAATCTATCCTTGGTGGTCAACACTTCAACGATGATAAAGAGTTGTTACCACATGGTTGAATACACAGGCAACCTTCTGTGAAGGATGCATGCAAAAACTTGTGGCACGCTATGAAAGTGCCTACAAAAAATTTCGGCAGTTATGTGGAAAAGTAGTTTAAGAGTTGTAGAATTTTGTGCAATAAAAATTTCTTCAGTATCTATGTACAATTTCATTTTATTACCAAACGGAACTTACTATCTGGACGCGCCTCGTATAATCTCCGATGAATACAACATGATTTTAGGAAAAAAGAAGTTAGAGAAGGGGTAAGAGTAGTACTAACTTAAGGCAGGAATAAATAAATACCCGAGCAACGCCGGGTTTTCAGCTAGTACGTTTATATGATGCTTTTTGTCTTGGGGGCGGATCTGACTATATGCAGAGCTGAAGCGAGAGGATACACTTTCTTCTTTGTACCTGCCCAGAGCACAAGGTCATATAATCTCTGAAGTGCTTTCTTTCTCTAACTGTTGACGGAACACCTTATCATGCCGTAGCTGCTGACTTGTCCTTACGTAAAATACTCTCGCAATACGCACCGCGTGATACTACCGTCTTATCACTTTTATCAAGCTAGTCTTATCAAAACAGAAAAATACGGCTCGACTCGATTAGTGGTGTTGCAGAATGCAGTTTAGTCTTTGTCTGTACGAGATAACAACATGACATTAGCCATTAATAAATATGTTTGATAAGGTCGAGAGCAGAAGAGCGATTTTTGACGACTTGGTGCTCGTTCCTATTTGAGCTAGGATCATGGGGCAGAAAGTTTTTGATTTAGCACAGAGCAGCGATCATGTGTATGGCAGAACATCCGTCTAACAGTAATTATGTTATAGTATACTAGCGACCCATCCGGTTTCACACGGGCGCAATTCATATTCTATATCTATAAAAACTGATGGACGTATGTATTTTATTGGTTACTATGTTCTACATAACATGATTAAACACATTTTATACAATCCTTAGCGTGTTTAATCCATATTGACATACTAATATCACAGTGTAACTTAGATTTAAGGGAGGGCGCACACGGACGACAATGTTTCTGTTGTCTGCAGTTCGTAACTTTGTAAAATGGCTGTTGTGAGGGATGAAGACATCGATAGTGAATCGGTCATGAATGAAGTACAAAGGAGGTCGGCATTGTTCAATTAATCTTGGAAAAATCATTCTGACGATAATTTGAAAAGCTAAATATGGGAACAATTGTGTGTTTACGCGTGGGGAGGAAAAAAAAAACATAATACAGGAGGTAAATTTTATTTTACAACCTTGCTTTTGTTTATTGATTTTTAACACTGTGATCATATTACGCTTCATAATGTTTTGTGGAAAGAAAAAGTAAGTTTTTGAATGTTGAGCTGTAGTGAAATCAGGGTCTATCTTACTGCCTCGGAACAAATCCCCCATGTGACGTAAAATAAGTTGCAAAATAGTTGCGTGTATTGACAGCCGATATAATTCGAGAGTTCGGAGCCCGAGGTTCACTATCTATACTATACAGTGGACATTCAAAGGAACATCTGTACAGTCGATTCCATCTAGTCTGCGAGCGAAATTGTGAAGCACAGAAAATGCTTTGATCGCAGGAATCGATGGTAACATCGAGAGGTCTATGTTCGTTAGTATGCCAGATGCCCATTCAAATATGCGACGAGACTTGTTGTATTTTCTTTTTTGACGTCAGCTTTTTTTCTTTCTTTCCTTTTTTTAAATAAAAAAAAGAAAAAAAAGGAAAAAAAAAGAAAAAAAATGAGCACAAAATTTGTGCCTCGATAAACCATTAGCTTCTTTACCAACCGAACAAGGAGGCATTGGTTTGCCTTCTGAATCATAGGCACTCTACGGTCGTTCCGTAAGTTCAGAAGGCGACGTTGTAGCTTTTTGCCTGCATTCGAATGATAACAAACTGAGAAATCACCTGCTGCTTCATTTGCACCAAAACCTACGAAGACAATCCATCTCTGTGCACTTGTGAACTGCACTACAAAAAATCACTGAAAATGTGTCTGCTGTCAAGCGACAGTTGGTGATCGTGTGCGAGCTCTCAAAAACCGAAGCAACATGAAAGCAACGAAGACTAAATATTTGGGCGACACAAAGGTTTCCCGTGTGCGCCCGCCATAAAAGTTTAAGTCTGGCACTTGGAACGACAGTAGCGCCCCAGCGGAAAACAGTCGACTATAGCGTCACTCACGGAAGCGATGCTAGCACTCCTAGCGGCTGCACTGCAGTTACACAAAATGGCACGATACCAACGGTTGGCTCTTTCTCTGCTAGGGGCGCTACTGTCGTTCCTAGGGACATACGTAAACTTTTACATATAGGTTAATAAATATCTTCATCCGATAGCTACCAAACTTCAAAGGATCACGCGCTGGGCTAATCTGAAGATTTCCTAAAGATTTCATCAAAATTGCTCCAGCTACCTTCGAGTCTATACAGAACATACCAGTACTGTAATATCCCATTACTACAGGTTTGAGAGAAACTTCAATTACCGATACTTTGTGGCAATAAAAAGTACTTCATCAAAATATCATAATTAATAAAAATACTTGCGTAACTTTGCAGATTTTATGTTTGGCGGGTGTAACAAATACACTCGTCTTCTTTTAGTACCGAACTGACTGATACACAATTTAATACTAATAACCCGAGGATATCAAAAAAGAAATTGGCGCGATGTGCCTTCATTTATTGGTTTATGACAAAACATCTCATTATTGACACTTAGTCATTAATTTGATACAATTAGAACTTTATGAACAGCTAAAACATATTTCATACAATATGATTATTGAACAGTCTGTTACGTTTCGACATTATAGATGTTAATATCTCATTAGAAAATTAATTACATATATCGGAAGTTCCACTCCCATGAACCACAGACATTGCCGAGGTGGGGTGGCTTGCGTGCCTCAACGATACAGATAGCCGTACCGTAGGTGCAACCACAGCGGAGGGGTGTCTGTGGAGAGGCCAGACAAACGTGTGGTTCCTGAAGAGGGCAGCAGCCTTTTCAGTAGTTCCAGGGGCAACAGTCTGGATGATTGACTGAGCTGGCCTTGTAACATCAGCTAATGTGGCTTTGCCACAGAGCTACTGCGAACGGCTGAAAGCAAGGGGAAACTACAGCCGTTACCTTTCCCGAGGACATGCAGCTCTACTGTATGTACATATGATGATGGCATCCTCTCGGGTAAAATATTCCGGAGGTAAAATAGTCCCCCATTCGGATCTCCGGGCGGGGACTACTCAGGAGGATGTGATCATCAGGAAAGACAATACTGGCATTCTACGGGTCGGAGCGTGGAATGTTAGATCCCTTAATCGAGTAGGAAAATTAGAAAATTTAAAAAGGGAAATGAATAGGTTGAAGTTAGATATAGTGGGGATTAGTGAAGTTCGGTGGCAGGATGAACAGGATTTCTGGTCAGGTGAGTACAGGATTATAAATACAAAATCAATTGGGGGTATCACAGGAGTAGGATTGATAATGAATAAGAAAATAGGAATGCGGGTAAACTACTATGACCAGCACAGCGATCGCATTATCATTGTCAAGATAGATACGAAGCCAACACCGACAACAGCAATACAGGTTTATATGCCAACTAGCTCTGCTGATGATGAGGAAATCGAAGAAATATATGAGGAGCTAAAGGAAATTCTTCAGACCGTTAAGGGAGAGGAAAACTTAATTGTTATGGGAGACTGGAATTCGGTAGTAGGACAAGGAAAGGAAGGGAAGATAGTAGGTGAATATGGACTGGGCAAAAGGAATGAAAGAGGAAGCCGCCTGGTAGAATTTTGCACGGAACATAATTTAGTTATAATAAACACCTGGTTCAAGAGTCACAAAAGAAGGTTGTATACGTGGAAGAGACTAGGAGACACCGGGAGATACCAGATAGATTTTATAATGGTAAGACATAGATTTCAGAACCAGGTTTTACAGTGTAAGACATACCCAGGGGCAGATATACACTCTGACCATAACTTGTTGGTTTGAACTGTAGGCTGAAACTAAAGAAACTACAAAAAGGTAGGAAAATAAGGAGATGGGACCTGGATAAATTGAAGGAACCTGAGGTTCTTAAGAATTTCAGACGGAGCTTTAGGCAACAATTGACAAAAACAGGTGAAAATAAAACAGTAGAGGAGGAATGGGTAAAATTGAGAGATGAAATAGTGAAGGTAGCAGAGGACAAAATAGGTAGGAAGGAAAGGCCTACAAAAAATCCTTGGATATCACAGGAGATACTAAATTTAATTGATGAAAGGAGGAAATATAAAAATGCAGTAAATGAAACAGGCAAAATGGAGTACAGACGACTAAGAAATGAGATTGACAGGAAGTACAAAATGGCTAAGCAGGAGTGGCTAGAAGGCAAATGCAAGGATGTAGAAGAATATATAAATAGGGGAAAAATAGATACAGCCTACAGGAAAATAAAAGAAACATTTGGAGATAAGAAAAACAGCTCTATGAATATCAAGGACACTGATAGAAAACCAGTTCTCA
This sequence comes from Locusta migratoria, assembly GCA_026315105.1. NCBI lineage: Eukaryota > Metazoa > Arthropoda > Insecta > Orthoptera > Acrididae > Locusta > Locusta migratoria. The sequence continues at coordinate 269,281,916 of CM048744.1, read as the reverse complement.
GCAAAGAAGAGAAAGCTGAAAGGTGGAAAGAGTATATAGAGGGACTCTACAAAGGAAATGAACTTCGAGACAATATTGTAGGAAGGGAAGAGGATGTAGATGAAGATGAAATAGGAGATACTGTAGTGAGAGACGAATTTGGTAGAGCCCTGAAAGACCTAAGTCGAAACAAGGCCCCTGGAGTAGATGATATTCCCTCAGAGCTACTGAAGTCTCTGGGAGAACCAGCCATGACAAACCTGTTTTACCCGGTGCGTAAGATGTATGAGATAGGAGAAGTACCCTCAGACTTTAAGAAAAATGTTATAATCCCCATTACAAAGAAATCAGGTGCAGACAGGTGTGAAAACTACAGAACCATCAGTTTAATAAGTCATGGTTGCAAAATATTAACACGAATTATATACAGAAGGATGGAAAAGCTGGTAGAAGCCGACCTCGGGGAAGATCAGTTTGGTTTCAGGAGAAATGTAGGAACTCTGGAGGCAATACTCACTTTACGGCTTATCCTAGAAGATAGATTAAGAAAAGGCAAACCTACATATCTAGCTTTTGTAGATTTGGAGTAGGCTTTTAACAATGTTGATTGGAATAAACTCATTCAAGTTCTGAGGTAAACAGGAGTAAAATATAGGGGGCGTAAGGTTATTTACAACTTGTACAAAAACCTGACAGCGGTTGTCAGAGTTGAAGGGCATGAAAGGGATGCAGTGGTTGGAAAGGGAGTAAGACAGGGTTGTAGTCTTTTTCCATTGTTATTCAATTTGTACATTGAGCAAGCTGTTAAGAAAATCAAGGAGAAGTTTGGAGAAGGAATTAAAGTTCAGGGTGAAGAATTAAAAACGTTGCGTTTTGCCGACGACATAGTAATTCTGTCAGATACACCAAAGGACCTGGAAGAGCAGTTAAACGGAATGGACAGTGTGCTGAAAGGTGCATATAAGATGAAGATTAACAAGAGCAAAACTAGGGTAATGGAGTGCAGTGTAAGAAAATCAGATGATGCTGAAGGAATTAAATTGGGAAACGAAGCAATAAAGGAGGTAGATGAGTTTTGTTACTTGGGCAGTAAAATAACAAATGATGGTCGTAGTATAGAGGATATAAAATGCAGAATGGCAATGGGTAGAAAAGCGTTCTTGAAAAAGAGAAATTTGTTAACATCGAATATTGATTTAAGCCTAAGGAAGTCCTTTCTGAAGGCATTTGTATGGAGTGTTGCCTTGTATGGGAGTGAGACATGGACGATAAACAGTGCGGACAGGAAGAGGATTGAGGCTTTTGAAATATGGTGCTACTGAAGAATGCTGAAGATTAGGTGGGTGGATCGCGTAACTAATGAGGAGGTACTAAACAGAATTGGGGAGAAAAGAATTTTCTGGCATACCTTGACTAAAAGAAGGGATAGATTGGTAGGGCACATTCTTAGACATCAAGGGATTGTGCATTTAGCGTTGGAGGGAAGTGTGTGGGGTAAAAACCGCAGAGGAAGACCAAGAGATGGATACAGTAATCAGATTCAGACAGATGTAGGTTGCCGTTCTTATGTGGAGATGAAGAGGCTTGCTCAGGATAGGGTATTGTGCAGAGCTGCATCTAAACAGTCTCCGGACTGAAGACCACAACAACAACATATCGGAAGTCATTGAAATATGGTCTCATTGAATGCTAATGATGAACTTCGTAATTATTGCATTTTTATGAATAAAATTGACAGTTCCAGCCAATCGGAAATAAATGTTTAATTCCTTTAAAACTAAAATTAATTAGATTCATTGACATATATGATCATTTACAGGTTTAAATTCCATTTACAACAATGCCGAATAGATACATTTCTAGAATGTTCTAGCATGACAAATTCTATTTCTGACTAACTAACACGGTTTTTCTGCAGTACAAATATTGCGACAGATATGTTATTTATTATCGTCTGATGTATGAAAAATAATTAAAACAACCGTAGTAACCCAGATACATTATATATGCTAGGTCGTGCTATAAATGCAGTGCTGTGAGAAAATGGACAGTAAAAAAGATAGACGGTATCGGATAAATGAGTAAAGATGTGGTATCGGGTTATAGAATAGAGGATGGATAGTAGTCGCTTACCCTAACCGTTACATTACAATACATACATATGCACATCGTTTTTATAGATATACATTAGCAAAAATTGAATGACGAAGTGGCGCTGTCACTCAGGAAAGTTATGCAAATCAATTAATTTCTCTTGCAAAATGTGTCAACTGGGCTGAAATTAAATCTCAGATAGTGACACCATTTATATGTGAACCGTTCAGCTTTTATTCGGTTTTTAAAAAAGACTATATTCCGTGGAAATTCTTGATGGGCGTGTCTCTTCTGCTTTTTAAACTTGTAGGAATAGGTTCAAACTTTACATGAAGGTAGATAATAAACAAGGTCGAACGAATTTTTTAATTCAGTAATCGTTATCCATTGTCAAGATAGCATGGTTTGAAGTCCAGCACTTACTGAGACCTGTTTGGAATCAACACAAAGGTTGATAGTATTTTATCAGGTTATTATCATTTCGTTGTATGTTAAGGTTTTATGTAACCACAGTAACATGGTTTTAATGACGTTGTTTATTTGGTTTTTAGTGTAGAAATTTTGAAGACCTTCTAATTCACTAGCCCTGCCGACTGTGACAGTTAATGAACTTCGGTAGAAAATTCACTGTGGCTAAGCAATGTCTCCACCATGTCCCTTCTTTAGTGAGAGCTAGTCTTGCAGAGTCCGCAGAAGAACTGTGAAGTTTGGAAAGTAGGAGGCGATGCACTGGCGGAAGTAAAGCTGTGAGAACGGGCCGTACATCTACACCTACATCTACATGGGATACTCTGCAAATGACACTTAAGTGCCTGGCAGAGCGTTCATCGAACCACCATTATACTATTTATCTCCCATTCCATTCTCGAATAGCGGCGAGAAGAAAGAACACCTGAAACTCTCCATTCGAGTTCTGATTTCTCGTATTTTATTCTGATGATCATTTCTACCTATTTAAGTGGGAGTCAACAATATATTTTAGCATTCGGAAGAGAATGTTGGCGATTGGAGTTTCGTAAGTAGCCCACGCCGCAGCGATAAGCGCCGTTGTTGTAATGATTCCCATCCCAGATCCTGTATCAATTCCTTAACGCTGTCTCCCCAGTATCGTGACAATACGAAACGAGCTGCCCTTCTTTGGACTCTTTCGATGTCCTCCGTCAAACCCACCTGATAAGGATCCCACACTGGGCAGCAATACTCCAAAAATGGACGGACAAGCGTAGTGTATGCAGTTTCTTTTGTAGTTCTGTTGCATGTTTTAAGGGTTCTGCCAATGAATCGCAGTCTCTGGTTCGCCTTTCCCAAGGACATTATCTACGTGTTCTTTCCAATTTAAGTCTGAAGTAATAGTAATTCCTAGGTATTTTGTGGAGTTTACGGCCTTCACTTTTGATTGATTTATGTTGTAAACAAAGTTTAACGGATTTCTTTTCGTACTCATTTGGACGACTTCACACTTCTCATTATTTAGAGTCAATTGCCAATTTTTATACCATACTGATATCTTATTCAGATCATTCTGCAGTTGGTTTTGATCTTCTGATGATTTTACTAGACGGTGAATGACGGCGTCGTCTGCAAACAACGTAAGAGAACTACTTACATTTGCCGCTAAGGCTACGGCCACACTTGCGTTTCTTTGAAGCTGGACGCTCAGCGTCAAAAGACGCCACAGTTATAGGCAGGCTGGATGATGATCGTGTGGCATTTATGACCGGGCTCTTTATCTGACGCCACTTCGGCGACTTGCATGTCAATGATGATGGAATGATGATGAGGACGACACAACACCCAGTCCCCGAGCGGAGAAAATCTCCTACCCGACCGGGAATCGAACCCGGGCCCCCTGCGTGGCAACCAACCACGCTGTCCACTGGACTACGGAGGCGGACAGGCAGACTGGAGAAGGCCGGTAGTGGCCACACACGGCGTCTTTTTCTGCCAGCGTCAGACGGGAAGGCGCGTCCTCAAGGTCAGGCGCCAGTCGGATGTGCCGGGGCCCATTCGCTGCGTCAAAAGACGCTTCTCACACTGCGTTCTCAGGTGAACTCAGTACTATCTGTGCAGTCTGTCAACGCACAGTAGTGTGTGTAGTCAAGTGTTATTACATTTTTTTCGATGAGTGAGTTGGAAAAAATTGAACTTGATAGCGAACGCATTATCTGAGAAGTTCAAGCTCGACCATTTTTACACGATATTCAAAATGTGGAATATATGACGGTTATCCAACATGTAATGATGTTGGTGAAGGTTGGGACAACATGGACAAAGAAACAAAAGAAGCCTTAGGTAAGTGGAGTAAAAACATTGAATTAAAGTAGTATAAAAGATCAAAAATACAAAAATATTTGAATTTTATGAAAGACATCTGGTGAATTACATTTGTTAAATTAAGTTGAAGAGAGCGTATTAAATGAACATTAACAAGAAAAAAAAAATAATGGAATGCGGTCTTAGAAAATCAGGCGATGCTGAAGGAATTAGATTAGGTAATGAAAAAATGAAAGTGGTACATGAGTTTTGTTACTTGGGTAGTAAAATAACATGCGATGGTCGCAGTACAGAGGATATAAAATGCAGAATGGCAATGGGAAGGAAAGCATTTTTGAAAAAGAGAAATTTGCTAACATCGAATATTAATGTAAGTGTAAGGAAGTCTTTTCTGATGACATTTGTGTGGTGTGTGGCCTTGTACGGGAGTGAAACATGGACGATAAGCAGTGCGGACAGGAAGAGAATAGAGGCTTTTGAAATGTGGTGCTACAGAAGAATGCTGAAGATTAGGTGGGTAGATCGCATAAGTAATGAAGAGGTACTGAACAGAATTGGTGAGAAAAGGAATGTTTGGCATATCCTGACTAAAAGAAGGGATCGCTTGGTAGGACACATTCTTAGACATCGGGAATCGTAAATTTAGCACTGGAGGGGCAAAAATCGTAGAGGGAGACCAAGAGACGCGTATAGTAAGCAGATTCAAGTGGATGTGTGTTGCCGTTCTTATGAGGAGATGAAAAGGCTTGCTCAGGATAGAGTAGGGTGGAGAGCTGCATCAAACCAGTCTCTGGACGGAAGACCATAACAACAACAAATTAAGTAAGTACAAGAAGTCACAATATTTGCGCTTTGGTATAGAATATTAGATGAGTCTTGTTAAGCCAGTAGTCTGTTTCACTCAACAATGTTAGCGTATCGGTTCTGCCAAGGTACAGAAACCGCGGCAGAACAGAAATATTCAGCAAACTGATCTCTTGTGTGTGTTCCTTTCACGGTCCCTCTTGTCCCCTGGGGCGGAATGCTATCCAAAGGATACGATAACGTGTCTTCAAAGTTGTACCCATCGTTTCCCTCACAAATTGCTTTAACAATGATATCAACCAAATCGATACTGACGTCAATCGGACGGTGGAATATACGCCATTTATTGGCTAAAATAGAAAATGCACATTCCACGTACCGCCTGGCATTCGATAAACGGTAGTTAAAAATTCTTTTAATGTTAGTCATGTGGAAAAGCATAAAGGATTGCTACTACAAAAATTAGAAAATGCACGATGGCAAAAGTGGAGATTCATCGAAACCCAGGAAACAATAAATTTATCACAAACAGTTGTCATTTCTCCAATCTTTACGTGTAGAAAGAGAGTGAGTATTCCATATTTATAATGTCCATGCGTTCTCATGTTCAAGACTGAGCCATGGATGGCCACAAATTATAAAATTTTTCTGTGGACAATTACGGTTTTCTCTTTTTACCGCAGGACATCTGGGAATATGGCTGTCGATCTAACAGAAAGTACGCAAGACGCTGACAACACTGCACAACAAGAAGCAACCACGACACCTGAAATACAACATATTACATCTAAAGCCTCTCCCCATGCTTGCACAGCGGAAAGGGAGAAAGAAAGTCCATTTCCGAAGAAACGTAAACAGGACAAGTTTGAGAAAAAGTTGTTGGACGTTTTGGAAACGAGTTTGCAACAATCACACACAAAGAAACCTAGAACTAATGACCCAGATGAAATGTTCCTACTTTCGCAAATGCCCCTTATTAAGATCTTTAGCCCAGCTGACAAGATGGATTTTCAATTGAAATATTTACAGTTGGTTCAGTCCTACACACATACACAGCCGGCTAGAACTACATCCGAATGTGACCAACAGTCATCTCAGTCCACAAGCAGCACACCTACAATGATCTTCGAGGAAAAATCAGATGTTTCAACCCTGTCATTTTATGCAATGTAAACAAATAATAAAATAAGTAATAAAACTTCACTTATCTCAGAGTAACTGATAGTGTTTCTTCAGCGCTTATACAATCACGTAGTCGAGTATTTCTTCCAGTAATAGCACTCGATACATTAGACAGCAGAGTTTCGTATGGCTTAATAGACATCCTGTAGTACTCAAAAAGCTTTTCAGGGTTTTCTTGAAGTTTGTTGTGTATCAGAGTGAATTTTCCCCTCTCTGATCTGTCTTCAGTTATTGGATGAATCCAAATACGTCTTTATTGTCTACGTCGTCTCCGTCGAATCAGTAACAATGCAGCACATATTATTGTTGCAGACTGTTTACTTAATACATTCATTTCTCAAAGCTGCGATATCACCCATGCAGGTCTGAAACGTCTGAATGTGGCCACATTCACGTCTTTGGTCGGTAGGACGCTGTCTATATGTACGCGGTCGAATGTGGCCACAGCCTGGCGCCTTTTAAAGCTGCTACTTTAGACGCTGAGCGTCCAGCTTCAAAAACCGCAAGTGTGGCCGTAGCCTAAATCGTTTATGTAAATGAGGAACAGCAGAGGACCAATAATACTACCCTGTGGAACACCCGATATCACCTCTGTTTTAGTCGATGCCTTACCATCGATTACTACGAACTGTGTGTCCTCTCTGGCAGGAAATCCCGTATCCAATCGCAAATATGGGGCGATATACGATAACCACGCAATTTGACGAAAAGCCGTTTGTGAGGTACGGTTTCAAAAGCCTTCTGGAAATCAAGAAATACGGAATCGATTTGCGAACCCTTGTCGACAGCACTCATCACTTCGTGTGAATAAAGAGCGCTTGCTTCTTCAAGGAAAAAGTCCCAGTTTCAAATCCCGGTTACGTGTCACAGTTTCAATCCGTCAGGTCGTTTGCTATCTGCCCACACTCGCTGCAGAGTGAAAATACCATTCTGGAAACATCCCCAAGGCTGTGGATAAGCCATGTCTCCACCATATCCTTTCTTCCAGGAGTTTCTGCAAGATTCGCAAAAGAATTTCTGTGAAGTTTGGAAAGTAGGAAGCGAGATACTAGCGGAAATACAGCTGTGAGGACGAGCCGTGAGGTAGAACGCATACCCACGAATGGTAATGGACCGCTGCGGTAGAATGGCCTTGTTGCTAAGCGCACGGTTGGTCCCCGTCTTAGGTTCGAATTCCCCCTCGGGCATGGGTGAGTGTGTTGGCCAAGAATCCGGGTTTGAATCGCGGTCCTGCACACACTTTTAATGAGTCACTAACAAGGAAGGTACATGGGCGCGAACAAACATATCTGTATGAACGTTTGGTTACAGGATGTCTGCGAACACATCAATGTGCTTGTAGGTGTCGTTTTTATGCAAAACTTTGCAATCATGCTTTAGATAGCACTGTAGATGTAATTGTAGACGCCATACGTAATGCAGATATCTGAACTATAACTTATGTAATAATCCTCGTAGATGTTCTCTAGCGTATTGTCATCAAAAGCCGTGATGATAGTTGCAACTTTAACCTTCTTCTCGGAAGAATGTTGGTATTCACTGCCACTGCTTCCATCGCCTCTTCCCGCACTTACCGTAGCACAACCGCTAGAAATGAGTTCTTCGTCATTATCATCATTGTGTGTTAGTGTTACAACAGTATCTAACTTATGCTCATATTTCTGTACCATAACAGATACGAGAAAGCATGCGAATGATTCATCTTCTACACTAATACCATCTTCACGAAGAATGGTTCTTCGTAACTTCATTTCAACCAATCGCAATACTTTAGCAGGTTTGATTATCAATCGCCGCTCCATCTGTCGCTTCACCACACAAATGTCACAAAACGCAACTTCGGAGGCACACTGCACCGTCCCTTCTGGCGAACCGACAGGTCAAAGTGCAATGTGGCAAGGCACACGCACAGGCCTCTTAACGGACGACTGCAGAGTTTTGCAGATGCGGGAGTGTTACTAGTGCAATAAGGGATCTTTACATTATCTCTCGTACGATTTTGATCTATATGTGTTTGTTCGAGTCCAAGTACTGTCCTTGTAAGTTTCATATCAGCACACCCTCCGCTGCAGAAGTAAAATAAAATTCTGGTATCACTGCACTCCAAAACCGTTTGATCGCCCTCTAAGCGATGGTTTTTTAGTACTCAGCGAATAAGACGTTAGCTGCTATATAAAATTATTATAGTAATACGCGAACACGAAATCTAAAGTAACTATGTTGATTATACAAGTAGGCCAATGAAACGTATAGCCGCGGTGGCGTGGCTTCCAAATGTACACAAAAGAAAACTCACGCCTGTACTCAGCCTTTAAGAGTGGTAAAAGCAAGCAGATGCTTTCATACATGTAACTCTCATGTTCCATTTCCTATTATGGATTTAAGCCAGTAATAATAGAAATTGATTATCGAAAACTGAAATGCTACAAACTTCTGATATGCGTGCCAAACAAGTGCCATGCTAGAAATGACCCGCTCAAGTAACATTTCGTTCAAATGGTCCATTCGCAGTTACACGCGCATACTGGGCAACTGCAAAGCCACAGCCGCTAGATCAATGATGAACGTCACATGTGGAAGAAGTCAAAACATGTATGTAAGTTATTGGCCTAGTGGAGTTTCGCTTGCTGCGATGCTCGAGTCCGTTCCCCCTCGGGGGTTCGAATCCCCGCTCGGGCATGCAGGTTTGTGCTGTCTTTAGTATAAAGTAGTTCATAAGTAGTTTATAAGTTTAAGGACTGATGACCCCGCAGTTAAATCCCATAAGCTTCACAAACATTTGAACATTTTTGAATTTCGCTTACGTTTCGGTAAAAGCAACTTTTTGGTCAGTTGCTACCGTTAAAAAATATTGCAGTAAGTTCCTAATTTTTAATTTCGTAATTTTGAAGAGTTACGACGAAGAAATGAGGAAGAAATATATATATATATATATATATATATATATATATGTGTGTGTGTGTGTGTGTGTGTGTGTGTGAGAGAGAGAGAGAGAGAGAGAGAGAGAGAGAGAGAGAGAGAGAGAGAGAGAGAGAGGTAGAGAGCGAGAGAGGAAGGAGGACAGATGGTCGTTGAAGCAGAAAGGGCACCTGGCTACCTCTTAAAATTAACAGTGCCATAACGACAATAACCATGCCGTCCCTGCATCAGTGCGGGACAAAGGCAGAAAGATGAAGAGGAGGAGGGCTCTGGGGAAGAATGACAGAAGGGAAGGAGAAGGGGACGAATAGTGTAGCGATACTTGCGATTTTTCAAAGATAAACGCCGTGCTTGCCGCTTTCGAGTCCGTTCTCCCACAGTCGTTTTTTTCTCAAAATAAATCTCTGTCAGGTTTTTTGTTTTCGTCTTTCAAATTTTCAACTTTCACCTACTACTTGGTCGGAGAACGCGAGCAGTTAGGATGTCGCTGTTTTGTTCGCGAAGTACCTCTTCATAACTGCAAGTGTGAGCGAATATGACCTGTCGTTGTTTAAATAAACCCCTATAGTTAATCTCTCAGGTGAGAGTTTCATTCATTAATCCTTTCCTTACCCTATAAAATCAGCAAAAGTACTGTTTTTCAGTGCTGCAATTCTTATCACAGCAAAAACTTCGGGCAACATTACCCTCCATCTTGCACTTCACGTAATCGTTAATACCTATTGTCTAATTCTGCAGCTTATTTAATTTCATTTCTCTAATAAAATAAGCTGAAATCTGTTAAACATGTTTTTTTTATGCCCGACAATTCATGTAATTTTCATATCAAGACTAAATATTTGCACACTCTGCCACACATTGTTACGTGAAACTTAATATGTCCAAATCTATATCTACAGTAAGAAGTTCCCGTAAATTAAATAATCTATCAAAGTTACAGTTATTTTCTAGCAAATACGGCTGACTTTGAGCCGATGAGCTATTTGAGGAAACTTCTTGCTACTTTTTATTTCGGGCCTGTTGTCTCAACCTTAACTGTTAAATCCGCCATTTCACCCTTTATCCATTTCCATAGCATTTTCATTTTTCAGATTTCAGTACAATAAAACGGCTGGGGTGGATGAAATTAAGCCGGAACTCGTCAAATACAGTGGAATATCTGGTCTCAAATGGTTACACAGGATAACTGAAAAGGCGTGGGAATCGGGACAGGTTCCGTCTGACAAGTTAGATGAAAATCAGTGTGGGTTTAGGCCTCTTAGAGGCTGTCAGGACCAGATCTTTAGCCTACGGCAGATAATGGAAAAGTGCTATGAGTGGAAAAGGAAATTGTATCTATGTTTCATAGATCTGGAAAAGGCTTAGGACCGTGTTCCTAGGAGGAAGCTACTCTCAGTTCTTCAAGATTATGGTATAGGAGGCAAACTTCTGCAGGCAATCAAAGAGCTTTACGTAGACTGTCAGGCAGCAGTTAGAGTAGATGGCAAATTAAGCTCATGGTTCAAGGTAGTTTCAGGGGTAACACAAGGCTGTAACCTGTCACCACTGTTGTTCATACTATTCAAGGATCATATGTTGAAAACAGTAGACAGGCTGGGCGGGATTAAAATAGGTGAAAACAAAATAAGCACTCTCGCTTATGCGGATGACTTAGTTTAATGGCCGATTCGATTGAAAGGTTGCAAACCAATATTTCAGAGCTCGATCAGAGGTGCAAGGATTATGATATGAAGATCAGCATCTACAAAACGAAAGTAATGTCTGTGGGAAAAGATTCAAACATATTGAGTGCTAAATAGGAGGAACAAAGTTAGAACAGGTAGATAGTTTCAAGTACATGGGATGTATTTTCTCACAGGATGGCGACATAGCGAAAAAACTGGAATCGAGGTGCAGCAAAGCTAATGCAGTGAGTGCTCAGCTAAGATCTACTCTCTTCTGCAAGAAGGAAGTCAGTACCAAGACTAAGTTAGCAGTGCACCGCTCTATCTTTCGACCAACTTTGTTGTATGGGAGTGAAAGTTGGGTGGATACAGGTTACCTTATTCATAAGGTAGAGGTTACAGATATGAAAGTAGCAAGAATGATTGCAGGTAATAATAAATGGGAACAATGGCAGGAGGCTATCCATAATGAGGAAATCAAAGAAAAACTGGGAATGAACACCATAGATGAAGCAGTTAGAGCGAACAGAGGTGGTAGGGGCATGTTACACGCATGGGAGAAGCAAGGTTACCTAAGAGACTCATGAGCTCGGCAGCGGAGGGTAAGAGAAGTCGAGGTAGACCTAGAAGAAAGTACTTAGATTCGGTGCAGAATGATTTTGAAGTAAAAGGCATAACATCAGACGAGGCATCAATGTTAGCATTGAATAGGGGATCATGGAGGAATTTTATTACAGGTACTATGCTCCAGACTGAACGCTGACAGGCATAATCAGTCTGTAATGATGATGATGACGATGAGATTTGGCTTTGGTTGCTATTTATCGCATTTTTTCCACTCGTAATTCATCCATTTTCCATATATGTTATTTCGCGTATTTTTCCAAATGGACCTATACAGACAACAGACCCGGCGGATCGCTACAACAGAGACGAGGTGTATGTAGAAGAAGGAGGAGGAGGATGGGCAGAGCGGTTGGCGATATGATGAACAGAATGCAGAAAACAATTATTGCATTTCTCAAGAACAATTATACGTCGCATGCTACAGAAGCAGTAAACCATTTGAAATTTTGTAAATCTACTGGCTTTACAATAAAAGAAATTCGAAAAAAAAAACATTTTTTCTAACCTTCTTTTTATTCGATATATCCACTGCAACGAAATGCATAATATTTATTTAGTCGATGTATTTTTTTCTGTTCATCTATTTTTGCAAGAATTGTTTCATTTACTTTGCCGTTCATTTCGTATCATACTAGGCCACAGCGAAACGTGGCTGGATTTAGCTATTGTATCAAATCAATGGGAAAATGTGTGCCAGCATCAGAACTTTAAATAACCTGTGAAGATAATCTTGTAAGGCAAAAACCTGTCAACTAAATAAAAATTAACTTGTAGAACATATTCAAATTTTGCCGTAAATTAAATATCGCGATGTTCTACGAGGAAGGGCTGGAGGAATAGTGAAAATATCTTCATTTTCCTTTTCTTAAGTTACATACTAAAACTGTATTTCTGTACGCAATAAAAATTGGGCACAAGGCATTTTTATTTCAAATCGTCTATACTACCATACACAAAAATAGTTACAATAGCCAGAAATACCCTATATATACGATCTTTTGTTTCTTTGGTATTGATTTATGAAACTGTCCACCTCCGTAGCTCAGCGGTAGCGTCGATGACTACCACGCAAGAGGCCCGGGTTCGATTCCCGGCAGGGCTCTGTGTGTTGTCCTAATCATCATCATCTCATCATCATTGGCACGTAAGTCGCACACGCGGCGTCAAATAGAAAGACTTAACACTACGGCGGCCGAACAAACCCGCAAGGGTTCTCCCGGCCAAGAAAGCCATAAGCTCATTCGCATTTATGAAAGTGCCTTAACGTGATACTGCTTTCAATTCTTCTCTTTAGTGAACTGCGACACCGCACGGCAATAGCAACAAATCCAGAGGTGCTCACAAAAGACCCTATGGGTCTACTTTGACGGTCATTGTGTATCTGGCGGAGAGCACGCGGGACGTTTATGAAATGCAAATGTAAGTTGTAGAAGTATTTAAACTTGTGTAGTGTAACCATTAAAATTGCAGCTCATTTAAGGTTGCATGCAACAAATGTGATTGTGTATATAAGTAAATGAATTTCATTTCAGGACCCGCATATATGGTAATTAAGGAAAGGTTTTGCAACACGTTTCTTATTCATAAATAGCGCCTGAACATTGATTATATCGAGAAAAATGTGCTAGTACGTATCAGAATTCTACAGTCACTACGTTTACAGGCAACACATATTCCAGAAGACGAAAACCGATTTTCGTAAAACGTTTTTCGCTGTCGTGTTTACATGACATAGCGTGAATCGGATTTCCTAGCCCACTTAATATGGCGGCTGAAAAACAGCTGATTCACATCCTGTTCAGTCCGCACAATCGCTATATTTCTTTATTTAAATGCACAGATTTATGTTCGCTCTAATACTTATACTTTTGTTTCACATTAGAAAATATCAGTCTTTCCATATGCGCAGAAAATTCTTAACAAGAAGACACAATCTGACAAGCCAAGAACCCTTCAAAAACGGTTGCGTTTACATGGGCACGAAAATCGATTGTGGAACTGGAAAATAGCTTCAGAGAAACGGATTTCCAGAATCGATTTTGGAGTGTTTACATGACAAGCCAAAAGCGGAATTGGGAAATCGGTTTACGAAATCCGGTTTTGGGAGCCTATGTAAACGGGGTGAGTGTCAGGATGGTGACAAATCGGGATTGCAGATTATCACCACACGAAATGGTCGCGTGGTCTAAGGCGTTCCGCCGAAGTTTCGAGTCGTCCCTCGGGAATGTGTGTGTATGTGCGTTTTGTCCTTAGTGTTAGTTGAAGTAGTTTTCAATTGTATGGACTGACGACCATAGCAGTTTGATCCAGTAAGTTTACAAACAAGCCGTTCATCGTTCCGTAATATTGATGCTCACGTTGGTCATGCGAATATATACACGGCACGTCCGAAAAGTTCGGTGAATGGTCCCATATTTTACAAACCGCGTTGGCGAGGATGGGGTGCTTGCTCAAACACTTTATGGGGCATGTCAACAAGCGCTCCCTATCGTGCACTGCAGTGAAGCGGTGGTAAACGCTGCGTCCAGCTAAAAGGGTCATTGTTAGGGATGGCGGTTATTGCTGAAACAACCGGTTTTCGGTTACACCGGTTCTTTCCATCTCCAGTTTAACCACACTGTAAAAATTGCTCAAGATAACCGGTTTTTTATTTCTATTATTTCCAGTAGAGTTCGATCGAAACATTTTGCGGCCTAAACAAAAAGCGTAATCGAATTTTCGGTTTTTCTAGTTTCGGCCGAAACCGAAACTTACGAAATTTAGTTAAAATATAGGGAAATTTACGTTATACGACTAATCACTGGTCTTTCCATATTTTGCGAGATCCCCTCCCAATACTACGCCTTCTAGTGTGTGTAAGCCTAGCCAGGAGTTCGTAGAAGACGATATACGAATCATACAGATTTACTGGCCTAGTATTTCCATCCGGCAGTTGCGAATATTGAGCCAACCACTCCGTAAGTTGGACTTGTGAGCCAGCGCATACGAACATCTCGTTATACACACAATATAAGTTACAGTCAGTAAATGAACTTCAATCAGTGCTGCAGAAGTATTTCGAAAAATAAAGTCTCAGATCCGACTAACAGTATGATTGTTGTCAGTTTAAATTTACGCAAATTGAACTAGGAAAGCTGTGTACCACATAATCAAAGAATGTTCAAATGGGTGTGAGTTCTTATGAGACCTAACTGCTTAGGTCATCGGTCCCTAGACTTAAAAATAACTTAGTTTAATTTAGATTAACTTACGCTTAGGACAACATACACACCCGTGATCGAGGAACGAGGGAGGACTCTAACCTCCGACTGGAGCAGCCGCGCAGTCCGTAACATGGAGCCTCAGACCGCACGGCTACCTCGCGAGGCACCACATGATCAATGTTACCTAAACCCATATTGGTTATTAAAAAAAGCCCCTCGCTTTCAAGGAATCACATTAATAAAACTTGTTAGCATAACAATATAATAATACATTAAAAGTTATCATTCCAAGCTTACATAATAGGTATATGATTCGAAATTTCCTTCTCTTCCAAGAAACATTTTGGATCCTTTTCTCCTTAAATGACACAGCATGTTTGTAGTACCTCCACCTGTTTTCAGCTTTTTAAAGCAAATGGAGCATTGTACCTCACTGTTCCCATACTTCGTGAAGTACTTCCACACTAGGGATGGTGCTATTTAAGAAACAAACCTATGTCTGGCGACGACAGCAAGGAACTGCCGCATGACCAGTAGTGATGGGACAACCGACTGTTTTTAACAACCGATTGGTCAATCGGTTGTTTTTTCGTTCAGTCGGTTTTTTCAGTCGAATGAAAAAACCGAATGAAAATAGTCTCTGTGGCCGTATGAATGTCTTCTCTCACTGGCGGGGTTTGAGTGGTTCCAGTCGATGCGAAACAAATCGAATGAAATCAGTCTCTGCCGGTTGCAGCCGCTATATGAATGTTTTCACTCATTCAGTGGGTTTGAGTGGTTTCAGTCGATGCGCGACCACCGAATGAAACAAGTCTCTGTCCTTCATATGAATGTTCTCGGCATTGAGTGGTTTCACTTGATGCGATACAACCGACTGGAAAAAGTCTTTGTCGGTTTCTGCAGTTATATGGGTGTTTTTATTAATTCATCTACTTTGTGTGACTTTATTTGCATACTCCTTCAGCCTTTTCGGGTATAAATGAACCGTGATTCAGCATGAAACATTCTTAGAGACAAATCTTAAAAATATAGCAATGTGTCCGTGTGTGTGTTTCTATTTCATGCAAATCTGCAGTTTTGTTCCAATCTTGATAAAATTTTGCACACTTTACCTTCAAAGCAAGAAGAACGTCACCGTCTACATCAAATTTCATTCGGTGCATGGCGGAGGGTACTTTACATACTGACTTCGACAAAAACCACAATTTGGCTGCGATCTTGATGAAATTTTGCACATTTGACCTTTAAAACAAGGCAAAGGTAACTGTGTACAATAAATTTCGTAGGTGCATGGCGGAGTGTACTTTACCTACTAACTTCGACAAATTCCGTTTGTATTCGAATTTTAATGATATATTTCACTCTTCACCTTCAAAGAAAGAGAATAGTCACCGTCTACATCCACTTTAGTTTCATGCATGACAGAAGGTATTCCAGACTTCGACGCCAATATAGAGTTTTATTCCGATCTTGATGAAATTTTGCACACTTGACTTTCAAAACAGGGGGCAGTTCACTGTTCATCTAAGATTTTGTATGGTATATGGCGGAGGGATGGAATAAACCTCCGCACCGTTTCACCGATAACCACAGAAATATCTGTGACAAGAGTGAATAATTATGAAACTTGAGATGAATGTTGTCATACACTGTTGACGAATAAAGACGCGATGAAGAAAATTTACAGCACTGATAAATGTTTTATTTCTTCTCGTACTCCTTCAAATTAGATGGAATTAACAAAGATATTTTTACAAGGAACATTTTTTACAAAATACTTTAATAAACGTTTTTTTACAATATCTAATGTTTTAGTGATCTTCGAATTTGGATCTAGCAAATATGCTCAAAGTTAAAATACTGAACTCTGTCCTACTAGTGCCTTAGATATGTATGAACAATAAGCGGCAAACCGCACGTTTCTACCTGTTCCCACTTCGGAGATACAGTATGCGAGATTAAACTTGTAGCGATCATTTTGGAACACCTTGTAGCTTCCACGCTTATTTATTGAGACAGTAACAAACCGACAACAATGGGCGATGGCACGCCCCGCCCCCCTGGCCAGACACTATTGTGTGGAGTTTGGCGCGCGCCTGCTGGCGCTGTCAGCAGTGAAAACGCCAGCGAGGCAGCACCCCCTCTCGTGTTCCCGCTCGCCGCGGTACTTCGTGGTCATCGGCCACTTATCTTCTACAGATTGTGGGTGTCTGCGAAAGTAATCTGATCGGGCCCAGATGATCGGCGTTTTTGAAGATTGCGGTGGGCAATTAAAGTGATCGCAGGCCTGCTCCAGCGATATGACATCTAATTAATTACTCGTTGATGGCACCTCGAACAATTTAATCTACAACAAAATATGAATCACTGTTACTGTATATTATAAAACGAAAAGTTACTTCATTCAGTACATAATTAAATGAACATTGTAATACGCATTTAACTTTGGCATACCCCTTTTACACGGCGGTATAATGTAGCACTGCTGTAGTTATCTGATGTGCATGTCAGTTTCATTCATAGAAATGTAAGCTAACACACTATTAAGTCGTTTCAGTTGGGATAATGATTACATGGTTCGTTGTTGTTGTTGTTGTTATGGTCTTCAGTCCGGAGACTGGTTTGATGCAGCTCTCCACCCTACTCTATCCTGAGCAAGCCTTTTCATCTCCTCATAAGAACGGCAACCAACATCCACTTCAATCTGCTTACTATACGCGTCTCTTGGTCTCCCTCTGCGATTTTTACCCCACACACTTCCCTCCAATGCTAAATTTACGATTCCTCGATGTCTAAGAATGTGTCCTACCAAGCGATCCCTTCTTTTAGTCAGGGTGTGCCAAAAATTCCTTTTCTCACCAATTCTGTTAAGTACCTGTTCATTAGTTATGCGATCTACCCACCTGATCTTCAGCATTCTTCTGTAGCACCACATTTCAAAAGCCTCTATCCTCTTCCTGTCCGCACTGCTTATTGTCCATGTTTCACTCCCGTACAAGGCAACACTCCACACAAATGCCTTCAGAAAAGACTTCCTTACACTTACATCAATATTCGATGTTAGCAAATTTCTCTTTTTCAGAAATGCTTTTCTTCCCATTGCCATTCTGCATTTTATATCCTCTGTACTGCGACCATCGCATGTTATTTTAGTACCCAAGTAACAAAACTCATCTACCACCTTCATTGTTTCGTTACCTAATCTAATTCCTTCAGCATCACCTGATTTTCTATGACCGCATTCCATTATTTTTGTTTTGCTCTTGTTAATGTTCATTTTATACGCTCTCTTCAACACACTGTCCATGCCATTCAACTGCTCTTCCAGGTCCTTTGCTGTCTCTGACAAAATTACAATGTTATCAGCAAAACGCAATGTTTTTATTTCTTCGCCCTGAACTTTAATCCCTATTCCAAATATTTCCTTGCTTTCCTTCACTGCCTGCTCGATGTACAAATTAAATAGCATCGGAGAAAGGCTACAACCCTGTCTTACTCCCTTGCCAACTGATGCTTCCCTTTCATGCCCTTCGAGTCTAATAACTGCGCTCTGGCTTTTGTACAAGTTGTAAATAACTCTCCTTTCCCTGTATTTTACCCCTGCTGATTTCAGAATTTGAAAGAGTCTATTCCAGTCAACATTGTCAAAAGCTTTCTCCAAATCTACAAAAGCTAAAAATGTAGGTTTGCCTTTCCTTAATCTATCTTCTAAGATAAGACGTAAAGTGAGTATTGCCTCCCGGATTCCTACATTTCTCCTGAACCCAAACTGATCTTCTCCGAGATCAGCTTCTACCAGCTTTTCCATTCTCCTGTAGATAATGCGTGTTAAAATTTTGCAACTATGACTTATCAAACTGATGGTTCTGTAATTTTCACACCTGTCTGCGCCTGATCTCTTTGGAGTGGGGATTATTACATTTTTCTTAAAGTCTGAGGGTATTTCGCCTGTTTCATAGATCCTACACACCAGTTCAATTAGTTTTGTCATGGCTGGCTCTCCCAGAGACTTTAGTAGCTCTGAGGGTATGTCATCTACTCCTGGGGCCTTGCTCCGACCTAGGTCTTTCAGGGCTCTGTCAAATTCATCTCTCAGTATAGTATCTCCTATTTCATCTTGATCTACTTCCTCTTCCCTTCCTACAACATCGTCTCTAAGTTCATTTCCTTTGTAGAGCTGCTCTATGTACTCTTTCCACCTTTCAGCTTTTCCTTCTTTGCTGAGAACTGGTTTTCCATCAGAGCCCTTGATATTCATTGAGCTGTTTTTCTTATCTCCAAATGTTTCTTTTATTTTACTGTAGGCTGTATCTATTTTTCCCCTATTTATACATTCTTCTACAGATTTGCATTTGGCTTCTAGCCATTCCTGCTTAGCCATTTTGCACTTCCTGTCAATCTCATTTCTTAGTCGCCTGTACTCCATTTTGCCTGTTTCATTTACTGCATTTATATATTTTCTCCTCACATCAATTAAATTTAGTATTTCCTCTGATATCCAAGGCTTTTTTGTAGGTCTTGCCTTTCTACCAATTTTTTCCTCTGCCGCCTTCACTATTTCATCTCTCAATGCTACCCATTCCTCTTCTACTGTTTTATTTCCCCCTGTTTCTGTCAATTGATGCCTAAATCTCCCTCTGAATTCCTCCATAACTTCACGTTCCTTCAATTTATCTAAGTCCCATCTCCTTGTTTTCCTACCTTTCTGCAGTTTTTTTCAGTTTCAGCCTACAGTTCATGAGTCTATATCTGCCCCTGGGTATGTTTTACAGTTTATCACCTGGTTCCGGAATCTATGTTTTACCATTATAAAATCTATCTGATACCTTCCGGTGTCTCCTGGTCTCTTCCACGTATACAACCTTCTTTTGTGATTCTTAAACCATGTGTTTGTTACGATTAAATTATGTTCCGTGTAAAATTCTACCAGGCGACTTCCTCTTTCATTCCTTCTGCCCAGTCCATATTCACCTACTATTTTTCCTTCTCTTCCTTTTCCTACTACCGAATTCCAGTCTCCCATCACAATTAAGTTTTCCTCTCCCTTAACTGTCTGAATAATTTCCTTTAGCTCCTCATATATTTCTTCGATCTCCTCATCATCGGCAGAGCTAGTTGGCATATAAACTTTTACTACTGTTGTCGGTGTTGGCTTCGTATCTATCTTGACAATGATAATGCGATCACTGTGCTGCTCATAGTAGTTTACCCGCATTCCTATCTTATTATTCATTATCAGTCCTACTCCTGTGATACCCCCAACTGATTTTGTATTTATAATCCTGTACTCACCTGACCAGAAATCCTGTTCATCCTGCCACCGAACTTCACTAATACCCACTATATCTAACTTCAACCTATCCATTTCCCTTTTTAAATTTTCTAATTTTCCTACCCGATTAAGAGATCTAACATTCCACGCTCCGATCCGTAGAATGCCAGTATTGTCTTTCCTGATGACAACATCCTCCTGAGTAGTCCCCGCCCGGAGATCCGAATGGGGGACTATTTTACCTCCGGAATATTTTACCCAAGAGGATGCCATCATCATATTTTCATACAGTAGAGCTGCATGTCCTCGGGAAATGTAACGGCTGTAGTTTCCCCTTGCTTTCAGCCGTTCGCAGTAACTGTGTGACAAAGCCACATTAGCTGATGTTACAAGGCCAGCTCAGTCAATCATCCAGACTGTTGCCCCTGTAACTACTGAAAAGGATGCTGCCGCTCTTCAGGAACCACACGTTTGTCTGGCCTCTCCACAGATACCCCTTCCGCTATCTGCATCGTTGAGGCACGCAAGCCACCCCACCTCGGCAATGTCTGTGGCTCATGGGGGTGGCACATGGTTCAACCAACAGAAAAAATTACTGCTTGTTTTCACTTGAAAAGAAAGAATGAGTAATTCAGTCATCGTACAAAACTGCAAAAGTTTCGCATGTTTCCATTCGGTTGTTCCCACAGACTACTTTCATTCGAAAAAATAAACGAATATTAATCCAACATAGTAAAACTACGACCGACTGACATTCATTCGGTTGCTCCCACTGACCGGTTTCACTCAAAAGAACGAATGAAGAGGCCAACGTACTGTGTCAATCTTTTCATTCGGTTGCTCCCACTGACTGGTTTCACTCAAAATAACGAATGAAGAGGCCGACGTACTGTGTCAGTTTTTCATTCGGTTGGTCCCATCGACTGGTTTAACTCAAAAGAAAAGAAATGAGTGGTCCAACCGACTGTGTCGATTTTTTTATTCGGTTGATCCCACCGACTGATTTCACTCAAAAGAACGAATGAATAGTCCAACCGACTGAATCGGTTGTTTCATTCAGTTGGTCCCACCGACTGGTTTCACTCAGAAGAATGAATGAATAATTCAACCGATACGAGAAACTACAACCGAATGATCGATTTTTTTCCAACAACCGAATGAATCGATTGTTTTCATTCGATTGTTCCCATCACTAATGACCAGACAGAGGCAAGTCTTGTACACCGCCAGTGCACGCGGGTCGTCTAATAGGCCACGCCACACGGCAACAGGTGCATCGATGCCTCAATAGCTGCACCAGTTCTTAAGTTCTTATGCTACGCATTTGTTGCGCGTTTCTGCCTGCCGGAATTGTTCTTAAATTATCACTGATCATTTTTTTAGTTATTGCGATGACCTAATATTTCACAGCAGTGGAAATTTTTGGAATAGCCCTAAATATTAGGGTCTACTAGTTTTAATTTTTTTAAATTATTTACAAAAAAACATTTTGAACCACAACTACAGGAAGTAGTCGTACCGGTTTTTTTACCCGGTTCTAGGCAATAACTAAAAAAACCGGTTACAACCGACACCAAATAAATACCGAAAAAACCGGTTATTTAAAACTATAATACCGCTATCGGTTTTAACCGGTCGGTTTTTCCCATCCCTAGTCAGTGTGAGAACTCGTGTCATTGCAACACGGAGCACAAAATGTAGCAACGCGTTAAAATCAAATTTTGTTTCAAATTAGGCAAAACGGCGAATATGACCCAGGGAATGTTAATGAAAGTGTATCGTGTTGAAGTAGTGAGTAAAATGTCTGTTTGAGTGGTTGCGGAGATCCAACAAAGCATGACCTCAGCGGTACGAGCGATTCCACAAGAAGCGTTTGCTGACAGTTTCCAACAGCTGTACAGCCGATGTCAGAAGTGTATTTTAGCCAACGGCGATTACTTTGAAGGCCAGTAAAGGTATTTTGTTTGTAACTATTGTTTCCTATATTTCCTGAGTCCATCCACCGAACTTTTCAGGCGCAGCTTGTATCTACGGCCCCAGAAGGGACTTCAGTTCCAAAGGTCAGAATTACACCACGGACTCACATTGATTAGAGTGGCATCGCTACAGCTGATATTGAAGCCTGACTCATCGATAAGAGTGAAAAGGTACAGGCAAACAAGATCCATATCTACTATTTATCTTTTATCTATTTATCTCCCATTCCATTCTCGAATAGCGCGCGGGAAGAAAGAACACCTGAATCTCTCCGTTCGAGCTCTGATTTCTCGTATTTTATTCTGATGACCAT
This sequence comes from Locusta migratoria, assembly GCA_026315105.1. Taxonomy (NCBI): domain Eukaryota; kingdom Metazoa; phylum Arthropoda; class Insecta; order Orthoptera; family Acrididae; genus Locusta; species Locusta migratoria. The sequence goes on along the minus strand of CM048744.1, from coordinate 269,259,608 downwards.
TTCTACCTATGTAAGTGGAAGTCAACAATATGTTTTCGCATTCGGAGGAGAATGTTGGCGATTGGAGTTTCGTAAGTAGCCCACGCCGCAGCGATAAACGCTGTTGTTATGATGATTCCCATCCCAGGTCCTGTATCATTTCCGTAACGCTGTCTCTCCTGTATCGTGACAATACAGAACGAGCTGCCCTTCTTTGGACTCATGTATTGAGTATTACATCAGAACTCTGAAGGTGGCGTGGCTATAGTAGTTTGTTCGTCTTTCTTATGTTTTTTTTCTCTAGACAACTAGTTTGATTTTGCATTGTTTAGTATAGTAACATGGCGAGGAGCGACGAATTTTCACTTCAGTGACACCAGTAATACTGCGAATAGTGTTATGTAGTTAATGTATACCTGTGACCTACGATCAGAAACATTAAAAGCAGTACATCCAGATGGGACAAAGTTACAAACATGGAACTTTGTAAACAAGTACAGTGAAATCTGATGTGCAAATGATCCAAGTTCGCTACTAAAGTGCATATGCACAGACCCTGTAGTGGCGCTGCAGTATGGTAAGGAGTCCTATATTTAAACGGTGCATAGTCATAAATATGACTATCACGTCCCGACTCTGAAACGTCATTAACTGGTAGACCTGTTGGAAGATATACCTTCGACTTAAAGCAATTTGGATGATCCCAGTCATCAAACCGCAGGCAGGCCGACGCGTCTTATTACGGCTTACAGGGTAGATCGTTTGGAGCGTTGCGGCAGACGATGTTGGCAGCAGTGGTCACGAGACATCATACACATGCGACGTAATGAGATTGGAACGACCTGGAAGACGAAAAGGCAAGGGGATCGAAGAATCATACGGCAAACGATCACGGATCCTGTAGTAACTCAAGGTGCCAGTTGGTTCACAAACTATCGCCACGCATTTTACGGATGTGAATTTACAATCCAAGCCCCATTGTCATGTACTGCCGATAACACTGACATATCAGCGACTACGTCTATAGCGGTGCCCAGCCAGTGCGTAAGGCTATGGAGGCAGTTTGGTGAACTGATAAAGTTCCACCTTTGCCTGCCTAATGGTTTGGTGGAGGGGGTGGTGCATATTCTATAACAACTGGCCCCCTATAATATGGTTGAAATGTTCAAATGTTTGTAAATCTAAGGGACTGCTGCGGCTATCAGTCCCTAGGCTTACAAACTACTTAGGGCTACCAATCTCCGACGGCGAGCAACCGTGTGGTCCGCAGTCCGCAGCAAAGCGCCTTAGAACACTCGCACTCTCCACCGCGGCAGTGGTATATGGAACATTGAAAAGGTGCCATGTTGATAAGATTCTTCAACACCACGTGTGACCTTCAAAATATGGTCTACCAGGATTTATTTTCTGGAAAATATTGCTTGGCCGAATACAGCTTCGGTTACTCAAGGGCTGTTTCGTCTTGTTCTGGGTTTTCCATGGTCTCTAGACGTATCCACTGCAGACAAGTGTGGGGCCAACTGAAACTTCAGAAATCTAGATTCATGGAGCTAGACAAAAAAAAAAAAGGAATTTTATTAGACAGTGATCAAGATGAAATTTTAAAAATCATGTGGTCGAAGTGCAAGACACCAGCAATGCCTGAAACTTCCTGGCAGATTAAAATTGTGTGCCGGAACCTGGACTCGAACCTTTGCCTTTGCGCAGACAAGCGCTCTACCATTGAGCTATCCCGACACGACTCACGGTCCGTCCTCACAACTTCAGTTCTGCCAGTACCTCGCCTCCCACCTCCCAAACACTTGCAAAAGGCAAAGGTCCCACAATTTTAATCTGCCAGGAAGTTTCATATCAGCGCACAGTCCGCTGCAAAGTGAAAGTTTCATTCTGGAATGCCTGATTTTATTATTGTTCAAAAAATGTTCAAATGTTTGTATAGCTTATGGGTTTAACTACGGGGTCATCAGTCCCTAAACATACACACTACTTATGAACTAGCTAATACTAAGGACGGCACAAATATCCATGCCCGAGGTGGGATTCGAACCCCCAACCGTAGTGTATGTGCAGACCGTGACTGAAGCGCCTCAGTCCCCTCGGCCACCGCGGCCGGCTATCATTGTTCACCATAAAAAATTTTAACCGACATGTGTGTCGTATATGTGCAACAGCAGCGAATGTTGTTATTTTCGAGTGTAGTACTGCTTTTTGTAAGTAATTTGATCCGAAGATGTCTCAGAACTGAATTGAAACTGATTAATTTTATTAATAAAGTATGGGTCAACACTTTGGATATCACCATATTTATTCGGCGATAGTACCCGCCACTTATCCAATTTCTTTACTTCTGAAATTGGGGAGGGTACTATAGGCGCAAAGTTCGTAAATTCAATAGTGCATTCGGTTGGCGCAAAATGGGATACATTTATTAATCATTTTATCACGCTATGTATGAACTACTGACTATTTTATTAAAACTTAATTTTTACACACACACTCACACACACGCACGCACACGCACACGCACAACTAATATGTTATTCAATTATTCGTTACAAACTCGACATCTCTTAAACGAATCTGTAATGCCACTTCTCCGATCGCCGGTTCTCATTTTCGTTCAAATGTTTGTAAACCTATCGGACCAAACTGCGTGATCATCAGTCCGTAGCTTACAAACTAGGCTAAATTAACCCATGGACAACACACACACCCATGCCACAGGGAGGACTCGAACCTCCACAGCGAGCAACCGCGCACTCCGCAGCGAGGCGCTTCAGACCGCTCGGCTACTCCACCGCGGCTTTCATTTTCGTATGTTTTTCACCGTATACATATGAATTCATCACTAAATGTGGGGAAAATGGAAGCCTAGTGGTACTCAACGGAATCTTGGGTGGAGGAGGGAGGTTAGTCAGTTATTGTTACCGGTACGTTGTAAAAGTACCATTGTTCCATAAGTCAGCGGCAGGCAATATTGCCGACTTTCGTGTAAATTAGTGCCGCCGAACTTCACGTAAGTAACAAATTCAAGAATTTTCGAAATCTTTTAAATTTCGTTTCAATCGTAAAAAAAAAAAAAGTTGGGGGCACTATAGCCGAGTAATTACGGTATATTTACTAAATTGAAAAATACATTTTCGATTCGATGGTTCCATCTCGGTGCACTATTTTCATTGTTCCTCACTCTGTTGTCTGTTGTTAGCTGGGCCTTGGAGGATCGTAATGGCACGTTGTGGACAATGTCGCCGGCCGCGGTGGCCGAGGGGACTGAGGCACTCCAGTCACGGTCTGCACGGCCACTGCAGTCGGGGGTTCGAATTCCCCCTCGGGCATGGATATTTGTGCCGTCCTTAGTTGTAAGTAGTTCATAAGTAGTTTGTAAGTTTAGGGATTGATGACCCCGTAGTTAAGTCCCATAGACTTTACAAACATTTTTTGTGGACAATGTCAGGAAATGGGCGTGTCTGCAGCCAAACAACACGTGGCCAGCGCGACCACGTCCGAAGCGCTACAGAGTGACAGCGCAGCGGCCAATGCTGAGCCTTCCCTTGACATGGAAGCCTGACAGAGGTTCGTGGGCCCAGTAGAAGCCCCACTTTCTCGTTTCATACAAGCTCTGGATCTGCTTACAGTATCGTGGCCTATACGTCTGTGGAGGCTTGAAAGAGGACGAACGTTGCTGGATAACATTCATCACAGCATGCAGACTCACTACTCGTCACTCGGCATGACTATGCGTTCCACTACGTGTTCTCCGTTCTCTTTTGTGTTCACGCGGCCTGGATTTGACAATACCCGTTACATTTCCGGCGAGCTACAGTCGGTGGTGGAGCCATATATTTGAGATTCCAGTGACTGTACTTATCAGTGAGGTTACGGGAGAGTGCTTGTTGTCAGTGCCGCACTGACCTAGCTAAATGTGCCGGAGTTGGACTGTTGTCATGGTTACAACTTATCGAGATATCTCACCCAGTGAAAACATCTGTTCATGACTTGCCATGAGACTGATTCATCATGACTCGCCAGCCACTTACGGTGACTGTACTTATCAGTGAGGTAACGGGAGAGTGCTTGTCGCCAGTGCCGTACTGACCTAGCTAAATGCCGCGTGAGTTGGACTGTTGTCATGGTTACAACTTATCGACTTATCTCACCCACTGAACAAATCTGCTCATGGCTTTCCATGAGACTGATTCATCACGACTCGCCAGCCACTTAGGTTGATGAAGTGTGACGCCGTTGTCCCGACAGTGATGTGGGTTTGGTGTGAGTACTGTCGGAGTTGGAATGGTTAATGGTGACCAGAAGACAATCCTGTCACCACATTCCTTCCCTCTCCCCCAAACCACCACCGCACACTTTCCAGAATAATTGCACCCACGATTGTCTGACAAGAAGACCAAATGGGTATCAGATTTTAGAATTTTTTGATATTTATGGTACGTGAAGTTCAAAACACAAATATCAATCAACCAGAGTCATTCGACGCAACTCTAAAAAATTCTCGAGAAAATCGACCTAGAAGTTTTGCAAGTACACATAATTACTAATGATTAAAGCAATTTATTATTATTTCCTTTTATTTCTTTCGTTGTGTAAATTTTCGTTGGTAAATTTAGAATTTCTTAAACGCAAATCTCCGAATGTTTTTGACGGAATGCTTTGAAATTTTGACATAACGCTGCGTTGCATTAGCAAATGTTTTCATAATTTTATATATATATATATATATATATATATATATATATATATATATATATATATATGTGTGTGTGTGTGTGTGTGTGTGAACAAGTTTACTACTCTTCATCACGAAAGCACTGCGTACAAAACAGTACACACTCAAAAATTTGTTTAGTTGCTTACTTACGTTTCTGCTCTTACTGCTAGGCAATAATCTATGTGTATGCTTTTTTTTAAGGTCCTTTGCAAACGTGGAAATTTACCGCAGTTTTGTGACCTTCGTATCTGATACAGACATTTGCAAGTGTTTCAGATCCGTTCACCCCTTACAAACTCTTGGGAATCGTATGAAATGTAAAATGCAATATGTCCTTGTAATAAGCATATAACGCCAGATCGAATAGTGGCATTTCAACTTCCGATTTTCCAGGGAGGTGGGCTATTCAGACCGAAAGTCGCTTTTTTTTATTTTTTTTTATTTTTTATTTATTATTATTATTATTATTATTATTTTTTTTTTATGGAATAGCATTCTTTTTCTTATTGATTTCGATTCTATGCCGAAACTGGAGATAGTTTTGTTAAAAAAAATTCTAAATAGTCATTCTCCATATACAAATTCTTTTGAAATGTAGACGTTTTCTGAGAAGAGACACGAAAAGTGTAAGGAAGTGTTCAATAAATGGCCTTCGATTTCGTCTGAATTAGTCCAGCTTACAATGCGCGAGTATGTGTTTATGTGTCGGTACATTACTTAGAATCCGCGTGGCCTATATTACTGTACGGTTCATTGCCTTGCGTTTCTAGGTACTTTTGGATACACTGTATGCACCTTAATAACATATTATGTTATTAGATGTGTGTAGCTTATTTATTCAAAATGTTCACATGTTAGTAAATCTATCGGACCAAACTGCGTGGTCATCAGTCCGTAGTTTACAAACTACTTAAACTAAGGTAAACTAACCTAAGGACAACACACACACACACACACACACACACACACACACACACACACTCTTATGCCCCAGGAAGGACTCGAATCTCCGACGGTGAGTAACCGCGCGCTCCGCAGCGAGGCGCCTTAGACCGCTCGGCTACTCCACCGTGGCTAGCTTACTTGGTTTAAGTGTCTAACCATATCACGTGATCTACTGACGTTTCAACACACAAATAACGTCACAAAACGCTACTTCGGAGGCACACTTTCCAGATGGTTCATCAGTGTTGCCACTGGTTATTAATGATATTACCCACCCAGGACCGACAAATTACCCGATTTGACTTCAAAATTTCCTCAAAAAATGCTTACTTACCATAAAAATGGTCTATATTACATGAAAAATTAAAAATCAAGCATTTTACTTAACTAATATGAGCTTCTGGGAGCTGAGCGATGCGATACACTGCTTATCATCATTTTTTCTTGTCGGTTCGAATTTTTTTTTTTTTTTTTTTTTTTTTTTTTTTTTTTTTTTTTGCAGTGAATACCAACAGTCTTTCGGGAAGAAGGTTAAAGCTGAAACTATCATCACGGCTTTTGATGACAATTCGCTAGAGAAAATGTACGATGATTATTACATAAGTTATAGTTAAGATATCTGCATTACGTATGGCGTCTACAATTACATCTACAGTGCTATCTAGAGCATGGTTGCAGAGTTTTGCAGAAAAACGACACCCACCAGCACATTGAGGTGTACGTAGAGATCCTGTAACCAAACGTTCATACAGATATGTTTGTTCGAGCCCATGTACTTTCCTTGTTAGATTTTCGCATGACATACTGAAGCGCCGACGTGTTGCACAGTTGATAGCAGTACGATTGCTTTAGTTTCTCCTGCCATACACTTTAAAAAAATTATAATCTAACATAATTACTTAAATGGCATAACAAATGTAAAGTTTTGAATGTAATTTTGGTGCGCAGAGAAATAAACTAGGGCTTCGCAGATGTCAAGGCAAGTAAAGCGAACAACTCGAACCAACGTATGGCGCAGCTAACGGCTTCGCCTGACAAACGCAGGTAAATTCCACAGAGTTTCCGCTATTATCTTTATAAGCTATTTGTCTGAAGTTCCAAATGGCACCCGTCGATCCGGCGTCGTACTTAACTACTATAATCCGTTCACCGATAGCTGGGACGAAACGTAAACAGTGTCACGTGAGCGACTACGATCGTTTCCAGAGAAAGCATTCGGTGTTCACGTGATACGAAGGGGTGTACAAAATCCTTGGCGCACGCTTTGCATCTGGTGGCGTCGGCTGGCTGCCGAGCTGTCGTCATAGCGGACCCTGAGAAACCTGGACAACAATGTTACGAAATAAAGCACGACATCGAAGATTCAAAGCCAGTCACAATAAAGTTAAAAGTACTGTGGAACTGAGTTCATTCTGTCAAAACAGATTTGTTTTCATTCAGGTTGCTAACAAAACGCTCCATTCAAACACAATTTTTAATAACATTACCAGTAATCATAATGGTAAAGGACGGCGAAACAAGGTTCATTCTGTCAAACTTGAACTGTTTTCATTGAGGATTATAACAAACCGCTCCTCTCTGTCTCTCCTCTACAATTTCCACTTTTGACTTTCAACTAAAAATACGACACGGAGGACGCACTTGTTCCAAACTTCTGCAGTCACTGTTTTTACTGCTTATTATTGCAGTTCTTTAACTTCCGGCATGTTGTATGTTTTGTCTTTCGCTGCAACATAGCCTTTGATTCTGGCACACACTTACTCGATGGCGTTTAATTCACAGCGGTACGGATGAATTCTAAGTACATTTATCCCTGCATTCTTCGCCATTTCATCTAGCGCGTATTCCTTGTGTGCTGTTCTGTAATTTTGAAATATATCTCAAAAGTTATTTCTTCAACAGACCGTCTTCAAAATCGACGTTTTTAAATTTCAGCCACTCTGATATTTCATGCTTATTGGAATTCGCACTGGGAACTTTTTCTTTTCTACGATAATGGTACGGCGCTTTATCAACCACAATAACTGCAAGCCGAGGAAGAACATCTTAAAACCAGTTCTCGAAAGTTCAAGTAGTCTTTCAAGCGTCTTTAAAGAAGATCTTAAGACATCCTGAAGTCGCCGCTGTACAACACGCACTAACGAGCTCACACCTGCAATTGAGATGGCCACGCTGACTGTGCGCCCCTGCCTTGTACTAGGGATGGCGGTTATTGCTGACACAACCGGTTTTCGGTTATACCGGTTATTTTCATCTCCACTTTAACCGCAGTGTAAAAATTGCTCAAGATAACCGGTTTTTTAAATAACCGGCTTTCGGTTTTTTATTGCTATTATTTCCAGTAGAGTTCGACCGAAACATATTTTACGGCCGAAACAGAAACTGTAATCGAATTTTCGGTTCTTCTAGTTTCGGCCGAAACCGAAACTTACGAAATTTAGTTAAAATTTAGGTAAATTACGTTATACGACAAATCGCTAGTTTGTCCATATTTTGCAAGATCCCCTGCCAATACTACGCCTTCTGGAGTGTGTGTAATGCTAGCCAAGAGGCCGTAGAAGACGATAGAGGAAGCATACAGGTGAGCCAGCGCATACGAATATCTCGTTACACACACAATATATATATATATATATATATATATATATATATATATATATAGTCAGTAAATGAACTTCAGTCAGTGCTGCAGAAGTTTTTCTTCCGACTAACAATATGATTGTTGTCAGTGTAAATTTACGCAAATTGAACTAGGAAAGCTGTGTACCACATGATCAAAGAACGTTCAAATGGGTGTGAGTTTTTATGAGACCTAACTGCTTAGGTCATCGATCCCTAGACTTAAAAAGTACTTAATCTAACTTTAACTTACGCTAAGGAAACATACACACCCATGACCGAGGCAGTAGGGAGGACTCGAACCTCCGACTGGACCAGCCACGCAGTCCGTAACATGGAGCCTCCGACCGCATGGCTACCTCGCGAGGCAACACATGATCAGTATTATCTAAACCCATATTGGTTATTAAAAAAAAGGCCCTCACTTTCAAGGAATCACATTAATAAAACTTGTTAGCATAACAATATGATAATACATTAAAAGTTATTATTCCAAGCTTACATAATAGGTATATGAATCGAATTCACCTTCTCTTCCTAGAAACATTTTGGATGCTTTCTCCTTAAATGACATAGCATGTTTGTAGTACCTCCACCCGTTTTCAGCTTTTTAAAGCAAATGGAGCATTGTACCTCGCGGCTACCGTACTTCGCGAAGTACTTCCACACTCGGGTTGGTGCCATTTAAGACACAACAAATGTCTGGCGACGATAGCAAGGAACTGCCGCATGACCAGACGGAGGCAAGTCTCGTACACTGTCGGTGCACGCGCGTCGTCAATAGGCCACGCCACACGGCAACAGGTGCATCGATGCCTCAACAGCTGCACCAGTTCTTACGTTCACATACCACGCGTTTGTTGCGCGTTTCTGACTGCCGGGATTGTTCTTAAATTATCACAGATCGCGATGACCTAATATTTCACAGCAGTGGAAATTTTAGGAACAGCCCTAAATATTAGGGTCTACTAGTTTAAATTTTTAAAAGTTACTTACAAAAAACACATTTTGAATCACTACTACGGGAAGTAGTCGTACCGGTTTTTTTACCCGGTTCTTGGCAATAACTAAAAAAAACGGGTACAATCGACACCAAATAAATACCGAAAAAACCGGTTATTCAAAACTAAAATACCGGTATCGGTTTTAACCGGTCGGTTTTTCCCATCCCTACCTTGTACACCCCTCGACGGCAGCGCTGTGGTCACGCGCCTTGCCGTGTTTACAATACGTTTCTCTTTTCGGTGAATGGAGTATAGGAGGTACTGCATTTTACATTTCATACGACTTCCTCGGTTTCAGAAAGGAGGGACGCGTGGTCTGAGAATACCTGTATACATACACTGGGAGATCTCTTGTAGTATCGTGTGCAACTTGGCGGCAGTCCTCTGGCATTAACGCAGCCTGAGGACCGCATGTTAAGGCTCTGGCAGCCCGGCGGATGCGGTTAGCTGACGGTGACACGGGCCTTACGATAGCGCACTCTCTCCGGTTTCCCTGGTACAGTGCTGGTGGGGATGAGCAGAGGCGGGAGAGAAACCGAGTTCCAGGAGTGTCATTAAGCCACGCGCTGGCTCAGGACGTGCTAGGTCGTGCTACTGCTAGTCGCGGCTGCAGGCCAAGTGTGTACTATAACACGTTGTCTTAGGGCGAGCGAGTGCCAGTATGTGCCGCCGGTTAGCATGAGCTGCGTGGTGTTTCTCGTGTTGGATGCAAAACGGGGAACGTGTGCAGTGCTTGCAATAAAGCGCAGGGATCGGTTCGTCATTGCGAGAACTTGAGTGATGTCAGCTGTTGGGTTTGTTTTCATGTTTTTGCTTTGAGTGTCGAAGTCGGCCAACGGTGTAATTTTCAACGTGTTTACACTTTTAAAGGTAAGAACTGTCATTATCATACTAGAGTAATATTTAAATTACTCCCGATGATCAAGCCAGATTATGTTCCCGCCATGTTTTGATGTGCTGTATTCGTCGTAATAATAGCCATCCCAAAGACATACACTCAGTCGCAAAAGTATTCGGACAGTGGGAAGTTTCACAATGAGTACTCGAGAAACACTGACTATGAAACCCAAACGTATTTATTAGCAATATATATGCGTAACAACATTAATTACAAAAGAATTATTGCATCATTTCGTTTCCGAAAAATAAATAACAGAAAATTTAACAACATAAATGAAACAACCTGCACACCCTGCTGCTACAAAAGTATTCGGACACTGTCCAATAAATGTTCATAAGTTTTACGACGAAAATGTCAATACCTTGTGGGTCCACCTTTCATTTTTAATACCTCCTCCAATCTACTAGGCATACTTTCCACGAGTTTTTCGTGAAATCTGGGCCTATATTTGTCCTTTCTTGGCACAGTTTCTCTTTCAAGGTCTCCTCCTTCGTATAGATGTTGTCCGCGCAGAGGGACCGTTTCAATTTATCCCACAAATGTTCGATTGGTTTAAGGTCTGGTGATTGGGGAGGGGGGTGCAATACTTTCGGGCAATTGAAGAGCAACCACATTTGTACAATATGCGCGGTATGCTTGGGATCATTATCCTGATACAAATGAAAGTTGTTTGCAATACCTAGATGTCGTGCACTCTGTTTCAAATGTCCACGCAGTATATACAGATACGATTCCTTATTTGTCGTATCATCAATGAACACTAAATCACCTATACCACTATCGGACATGCATCCCCACACCGTGATGCTCCCACCTCCAAACTTTAATGTTGGTTTGAGGTTCCTGGGATTCAGCTCTTCATTCGCCTTTCTCCACACGTTTGCCTTTCCGTCGCTTTGCCATAATGTAAATTTACATTGGTCGCAAAATATCACCCGATTCCATGAAGCCTGGTCGTATTCGGTGTATTCCCTCGCAAACTGCATACTCTTCTGGTTCACTGCATTTATGAATGGCTTTCGCCGTGCCACTCGACCATAGTATTGCGATCGTCGTAGTACTCTCCGCACGGTTTCGGGAAGAACTTTTATTCCAAGGTCTCACTCCATCTCACTTGCAATTCGTGTGACAGATATTTTCGGATTCTGTTGTACCTTTCGCACAATCACACGTTCATCTCTTTGTGAAAATGTCCATGGCCCTCCTGTACTGCAACGGAATTCCAATCGGTCTTCTTTCTCGAACCGTTTAATAATGTCGTGAACTGTACTTTTCTTCATGTTCACTATTGCGGTAATTCCCTGCAGGTTTTCCCCTTCGCGTGATAATAAACGACAAGTTGCCTTTCTTGAACGTGGAACACTTCCCTCTGCGTTCCATCGTCGACCAGCACAGACTCGCGAAACGTGTTTACTGATCATCGCTATCGTCTCGCGGAAATGTCGGACATACTCCAATCGCTTCACCCTCTGTGCGTCTCGGAATGAACTATTCTCTCACGTTGTCCGCCTTTGTCCGAATACTTTTGTTGCACCTGCCCATGCCGTTTTCAGGAAATATTACGTAACAGACACATGTCCAACAACAATTCTTCGTATTTGACGCGTGTTTCATGTTGCGACATCGTATTCGGAGTCCCAAACACATTACAAAGTGCAATTTCTGTATTTGTTCATGCTGCAAACTGCAAAATTATGCGCATTTATGTGCTGTCCGAATACTTTTGCGACTGAGTGTATACACTATGTGTACATGCAACACATCATCCGGAAGACGAAAACCAAATTTCGTAAACCGTTTTTCGCTGTCGTGTTTACATAGTATATCCTGAATCGTATTTCCTAGTCCACTTAATATGGCGGCTGAAAAGCAGCTGATTCAGTTCCTGATTTAGTCAGCACAACCGCTATTTTTCTTTACTTAAATACACGGATTCATGCTCACTCTAATATTTCTACATTTATTTCACATTAGAAAATATCACTCAGTCCATATGTGCCGAAAATACTTAACAAGAAAACGCAATCTGACAAGCCAAGAACGCTTCAAAACGGTTGCGTTTACATGGACACGAAAATCGATTATGGAACTGAAAAACCGCTTTAGAGAAGCGGATTTCCAGAATCGATTTTGGAGTGTTTATATGACCAACTAAAATCGGAATTGTGAAATCGGTTTACGAAATTCGGTTTTGGGAGATCGTGTAAACGGGGTGATGGAATGGGCCAGCTGCGCAGTTCTAGGTACAAATAGGCCACTATCGCCTGAGGTTGCCTTCCCACGAATGTGTGTGACTGTGTGTTGTCCTTAGGTTACTTTGATTTGATTTTAAGTAGTTTGTAAGTAGCGACTGACGGCCACAGTAGTTTGATCCCGCAGAATTACAATCATTTGAACCTATTTTGGAATGGGCCAAATAAGTAACTTTCGACTTTACGGCTCGAAGAATAAGCATATCGACGAAACTAGGAGACGTTACTTGGCAAGGCGAATTGTTCGAAACGGTTGATGCCAATCATTTTAATGTTCGTAAACCTACAATGCAAAGGATAAAAAAAAAAAAAAAAAAAAAAATTAAAAAAAATGTTATCCTAAGGGACCAACCTGTCAATAGAGCTGGGTCTGAACAAGGCTTGAACTATTCAAACAATGTACAACACAGTTGGAGAAATCTCGGGAACTGCTAAAACATTTGATCACGAAGCTATGTAACGACGTCAGAAAGTACAACCACAATCTAACATATACAGTCGCGACACTCAGTGGCGTAGCTATGTCACCAAGGGCCCCGGGGCAAAAATGACATTGTGGCCCTCTTTACACTAATACTGTACAGATGCAAAACTACTTCATCATCTGCTCCTTACCGCCCACTGGAAGACATAATAAGGCAAACCTAAATACTACTAAGTAAATTATTACGTGTCACGCAGCAGATAATATTTGTATGCAGATAATATATGTAATTGTGAAAGTTTGTTTGTTTGTTATGCTTTCACGCAAAAATTACTAGGTTATTTGGATGAAATTTTGCGGAGGGCTAGAGTTGGACCTGGGTAGGACATACAGGTGAAAATGCCCCATGGGATATTTTCGTCAGCGGTGACAGCAGGCGGGCTATTTTTCATCAAAAATAAGTTGCCATATTTTGTTAAATGAAACACTTTGGATTGAGCCGTTCCCCTACCAGGCTTCTTGAAGTATGTGTTAGTGTCTGTCCAGGAAAAGGTAATAAGTAAAATAACTAAGTCGATATTGGGACAAAGTAATTATTACATGAAACTTCTGATCCGTGAATGTAATTAAACCTTTAAATGGCAGAATAAACAAATAGTGTTCCGGTAGAGACGTACCTTAAAAGATTGCGTGAAGTGCTGAATTCTCACCATTAATTTAAAACACAGTGAAGTTGTTTGTTTTTCACATAGAAAAACTGAGTAGAATGCGGCGGAGAGTATAGTGTTAGCATGAACGTAAATTGAAGAGCGAATAGTTCTTATGGTGTGGGAAGGCGCCGTTCCCAGAAAAAAAGACACAGAATGCCGAATCCATTTCCCGCCTACCATTGCGAGGTAGTGTGTAGAGAGGTATGTAGATTCTGTTCGGTATTCCTTTCAGTATTAACGCATTTGTGGAAAAAAAAAACATGCCTGTTTCCTGGCGCAACGCATTTTGTGGAAAATGTGCACTCTTCAGGTGTGTCTGCGCAGTACGTCATCTGTGATTTATGAGGTGTTCTGTGGAAGGGTTGGTATAACTTTGTAAAACACATTGTAATTTCCTTTAGCGACGTAATGGGGTAGACAGAGTGGGGGCTCGCTATTCGTTTTGCAGGCGCACAAAGAACGGCAATGCCTGACCACTCCAGCGGTCTGCCCTTTCCCGCACCGTCTGCCCTCCAACCCCCCTCCCCACCCCTTCTTGCTGTCACCTCTCACATCCCCACAACAAATCATATGCCCAATACTGTTCTACTGTACTTAAATATGCTGTATACATTTAATATTTTGTCTTAGTCCATTCTGTTTAACAATAACTATATTAACATTTTGTCTGCCAAAGGTATACTTGAGTTACCGACCCCCGGGGACCATTTACTTTTTTTCCATATTCTGCTTTAGTTTGCTTGAAGTAAGTTATTTAAGTACAAATAAGTTGAAAATATTGCATTTTAGTAGCTTAGTTTATTTATTTATTTTGTGAGAGTTACATATGACTCACATACCGTCAGAGTAAAGTGCCAGGTGTGTCATTTGCTATGTCGCTAATAATTTTGGGTTGGTACTCCTGTAAGTCTTTCATTCCACAACATTATTTGCGTACAGTTCCATTATTGTTTTTCTGCATTGTTACAGTCTTTATTCAGTGTTGTTTGTTCCGCAACACAGTGATATTGTAGCAGGAGAAAGCGTCTCGTAGAAGTTATGTGGATGAACAAAGGCATGTATAGAAGCTTTTAGATGAAGCTATGGAGATAAGTGAAAAAGATGAAGATACTACTGAAATGGAAAAATAAGATGAAAGTGTTGATGCTGAGTACTGTTCATGGAGAGGAAGAAGCTGATGTTCAAATCAAGAGGGACACAAAGAAAAAACGAGCAATGATAACTGACTATAATCAGTCGTTTATAGATCTTTCTCACCAAATTAAGTCCTATATTGTCTAAGACGGGGTGTGAAATGGTACAGGAAGCTTGCAATTGAACTGTTGAACTGTTGACAGCGTCAGCATTGGTAAATGCTCTTGTGATTTACCGTACATCAACAACAAGATCATCTCAATCACAGAATTCAAAGAGGAAGTGACTTTAAGACTACGCCATACAGAAGATGCCGATGCCCCTGAGAAATCTCTCACCGTAGCCGTAGCCGTAGCCGTAGCCGTAGCCGTAGCTGCCTGCAGATTGTGCTCTTGTGAAAATGGGAGCAGCAAGTCAGAGATGCTACGAAAAACTGAAGAATGAATTTGGACGAGAGCAAGCTGTCGAGGATTGCAAACAAACTACATGTAAATGTAGGAAATTGTGACTCATATTTTTGCGAAGAGTGTTTCTTCATAAAGCACAGTGCATTCAGGTGTTAGAGATACAAAGTGGAATTACCCAATTTTTTCAGTCTGTTTCATTGTTGTTGCAATTAGATTGGAGAATATAATTAAAACTGTATGTGATATACAATCTACCGTATAAAGTAATATGTAACACCAAATAATAAATTATAAAAACAAGGAAACTCCAATATGACTGGGCCATGTGAGTTATATATAATTCACGATTTCAAGTGTGAATAACTACTCTTGAGTTCTTGAAAACTGGAGGCCACGAACATGTTTTGTTACTGGGGCCACAACGTGCTGTAACACCAAGTCACAGCACGCTACTGTGAGTTACAACTGCATCACGGAACTTTAAATGGAATAAATGTCCGCGAGTTGTATTAACTTCACATTGCCCGAAGAGAAGACTTCCTGTGACTTATATTTAACTCACGTGGCAGTCAATGTGTTAAAACATTGTTTTCTAAATGTTGGGAATTTTTCTATTTCTTGTAACACGAATACTATTAGTCCTTGAAAAAAATTCATAATTATTTTTCGCGCCTCACTGTGTATTACCAACTTAATGAGTGGCGTTTTTCAAGTCGTGGGGATTTCGTTCGTGTTTCCTCACGCACCAAAGTCAGAATACATACTGGAGTACTACAATGCTTCAAACTGTTAGATTGCAGATGTTGGCAAAGATATGATATCTAATCGGTAATTATAGGTAAGCGTTTTCGTGAATGCAGTACATTATAGTAATAATATGGGTACACCATTAAAAAGAAGTCAATTTTATTTTAACACTTATTTTAAAATCTTTTCCTGGCTTTGGGTTTTGCAAAATTATCAATAAGGTCTGTTAAATCTAGACTTGATGCAGCCTTTTTTCGATTGCTATGAGTGCCAAATATCCGAATCAAGCTTGAGCCATACTGTACCTCAGATGCGTTCTGATAATTTTTAATTTGCTGAACGACCTTTCGGCTGCTGCAGAAGAATAAAACTGCGGTAAATACTTCCGTAACCTCACATCCTAATAATGCATATTTTGTTATAATTTCCTTACATAATTGGCGAACTGTCCATGTTGGGATCAATTTCGACAGGAGAAATTTAAAGTCGAAATTCCTTCATTCAACTAAAATATTATATACAGTATAACGTCTATTATCCTAAGTAATTTGGGGACATGGATATTCGGAAAACCGGTTTATTCTGATATTCGAACTGTACACTTCTATTTGCCAATAAGAAGTATTGTACAGTAAATGTATTTATACTGTATTTGGAGGATCGCGATCTTTCACAATGCGCCGAGCCGGCACGTTGCAACACTTGAAGACGCAGCTGTTGCTGTGAGCAGCTTTGACGCTGCCGCTACTTCTGCAGACTGAAGTGTGCCGATTGTTGGACACATTGACTGACAGCTTCGCACGTCAGCAGGCGTCTTGTGAAGGCCCAATTAGAAGCATTGTTCCGCCAGCCGGTGGCCCAGTGCGGCTACTGTGGGAAACTTAGTTTGAGAGAAAGGGGATGTGATGGACGATAGAATGGGAGAGTAAAAAAAATTAATAAAAAATTCGTCGCTCACGAAGGCCGAGGGGCCCCTGGAGCTCGGGGGCCCCGGGGCACTGCCCCGCCTAGCCCTATGGTAGCTACGCCACTGGCGACACTCACTGCTGTGAAAGCTCTTACCAACTGACAGTTGCAACGACACTATCGCTCCTAGCGGTGGGCATGCAGCTGAAGAAATGATGTTTTGTTCATAATTATTTTTATACGTAATTAACAAATAATTAATATAATTTTTACGTTACAAGCATTAGTTAAATATCAAGAGATATACAGGGTGTGCAGAAAAGGACTCCCTGATTTCAAAATTAAATATATCGAAAACAAAGATCGATAGAGGAATGCAGTAAACGGTATGTTTATTGTGAAAGCTGTAAGAAGTTTATACAGCAGTTTGAAATAATAGTTACAAAAGCTGCTAACAGATGGCGCTATAATCGCCATACGTAATGCCTAGTATAAATAGTGATCTGAAGCCCAGAGCGATCAGTTCCACTATTGAAATGTGAAACGAGGTTAGCGTACCGAAGGAAGAGATTAAAACCATGTACTCCATTGAACAACGCGTTTTCTGGTGCTAGAGTACCACAGGTTAGAAGAGAGTCCTACGGCACCAAGGCGAAGTTTTCAAGCACGATTTAATGTTCCAAAAGGACCCGATGCGAAAACCATTTGTACGCTCTTCCCAAAATTTCAACGAACAGGCAGCGTAACTGATGATCTAGTGGGGCATGTTGGCCGCAAGCAAACCGCAGTTAGGCCTGAAAATATCGCCACAGTTCTGGAATTATTCAGCGAAAGCCAATGTCATCCGTCCGTAGAATTGCATCTGAGACTGGTTTGAAGCGTTCCAGCAGGCAGAAAATACTGAGAAAGAGCCTACACGTGTTTCCATTCAAAATTCAAACGCACCAGGCCACATCCGTACGAGCTGTGCAACAAAGGGTTGCCTTTGCTAATCAGATGCTCACAATGATTGATAGTGAAGGATTTGATGTTGGCTGCATCTGGTTTTCAGATGAAGCACACTTCCACCTGAATGGATACATGAATAAGCAGAACTGGCGATTTTGGGGTTCCGAAAAGCCATATTAGTATGAAGCGAAACCCCTGTATTCTCCTTAAGTTACTGTGTGGGCTGCAGTATGCAGCAGAGGCATTATTGGCCCTTTTTTCATTCTAGAAACGGTCACTGGTGCACGTTACGTTGCAATTTTGGAACAATTTGTCGCTACACAGCAAGCGTTAGAGGATCGACCAGGTACTGAATGGTTTATGCAAGATGAAGCCCGACAACATCGGAGCGAACTAGTGTTTCGCTTTCTCGAGGAATACTTCGGGAATCGAGTCACTGCTTTGGAATATCCCAAATTTACTGGTGCAGGCATGGATTGGCCTCCATATTCGCCGGATTTAACTCCCTGTGACTTTTTTTTTCTTTTTTGTTGTGGGGCACAGTCAAAGACATGGCCTACCCGAAGTATCTCGCCACGCTGGACGAGCTTGAATCGGCGATCTCTGTGGTTTGTGAATCCATTTCGGTTGAGGCACTACGAAATGTGATGGCGAATTTCATTCTTCGTTTGCGCCACCCCTGTAGTGCCAATGGTGAACATTTTGAAAACATTGTGATGTGATTGTTTGGAGAGAGTGTTTTCATACGATTATTTCACTTATGTATGCTGATATGAGCTGTACAGCGTACAGCGCCATCTGTTAGCAGCCTTTGTAACTATTATTTCAAACTTCTGTATAAACTTCTTACAGCTTTCGCAATTAACATAACGTTTACTGCATTCCTCTATCGATCTTTGTTTTCGAGATATTTAATTTTGAAATCAGGGAGCCCTTTTCTGGACACCCTGTACATAATACGGAAATTAATGCAAAAACAGCCGAAATTAATTGATTCAGTGGTATGAAGAACAACTTGGTCATGAAGAAATATTAACGAATATGTGTATATTTGCAGCTTATTCCGCTGAAAGTAAGTAGAATATAAACATAAGAGAAACATTAATTTCTATTTATAGTCTGTTCTTACTATGATAGACAGGTTTTTGACGTGTATCAATTCGCTGCGTATCTAATGATTCGTACATTTTTACTCCTCACTTGTCTTCCTTATGCGTGCATATTCTTTTGTGCGTCAAAACTTTTGCTTAAAAAGCCAATTATTTGATGATTCTTGCCGTTTGTGGTTACATGGTAGCAACAGTTGCGAAATTGGGTTCCTCTTTGTTAGAAAACAGTTTGATTGCTTTTGTCGTTTTATTGCCACGTCTGTGACGTGTTTCGTTTAGCTACAGCTATGGTGCCTGATATGGTATGTTAAATAATATACATATTGCTTTCTATATACTTTTCCTAAGTTCCACACTCACCGGTTTTACTGGAATTATAGAGAAGAAACGTTAACGTTCCTGAGTACAAACGCGACTTCTTTCTGCCAAAGCGAAAGTCTTCTGGAGATTCCTAGCCATTTTTTATTTTTAGTAGAAAACGAAATTATTCAGTAAAAGCCTCTAGGTTACAAGATGATTTTAAATAAACTGTCCTATAATGTACTGTTTCGTAGCTTATCAGGGATCTTAGCATGGAGATAAGAATAAACGGAGGCGCCCTGACGCCACAGCTGTAAAGCCAAGGGTAGCCATCTTGATCCGACCAAAACACTGCTGTTTGTACCTTGTTTGCGTATGCTTGTCGCTCGTTTTTGGAAGGATTTTGCACTGTTGTAGTGACTTGCGTGACTCTTATGTGTACGAATTGTAATGATTGTGACGCGAAATTGAAGGAAATACCATTTCATGTGTAAATTACTTCGCAAACATGTGATTTTACCACTTTTATTGTGAACGAACCTATACAACCTATACCTATACAACATATTTACTTGTAATATAGCGAATTTTTCTCTTATGATTTTCGATTTTCTACAGATGAATGTTATTTCTCCCACTTAACATACTATTTACGAATAAGAAATAAAATATAAATTTGGTTTTTATTAAGTCAATGATTTCGAAAGCAAAATCTAGTTTCAATATTAATGAAACTTACTACACAAAGATAATTTATCGTCACTGTGCTCGTAAATCTGGGGTCCGTTCACTCAATCGAATTATTTTATCTGACGATCGTCGGATTAGCTAAAAAACCCACGTTTGTGATTCGTAACATTGTAATAACAACTATTTTTAAACAGAATAAACGCAATTTTTGTTTCTTTTTTAGATCTTATTTTAAACAAAAACTGGAAACAACCAGTTTCAGGACGTTATGTGCGTATACGATGCAATTAGCGACTGTACATATAGATACGGCTATAACACACTGTGAGTGTTTTGGTCGCAGTGTCATGGTGGCCATGCCGCGGTGGAGTAGCCTAGCGGTCTAAGGCGCCTCGCTGCGGAGCGTGCGGTTGCTCGCCGTCGGAGGTTCGAGTCCTCCCTGGGGCATGGGGGGAGGTTTTTGTCCTTAGGTTAGTTTACCTTAGTTTAAGTAGTTTGTAAGCTACGGACTGATGACCACTCACTTTGGTCCGATAGATTTACAAACAAACATGGCGACCATAGCTTCAAAGCGTATCACGGCTGGGATACGTAGCACCATCTTCCTTTATACTTACCTCCATGGATGTTAGGAAATCTAAGAAAGACGAATGTGAAGCTATTTTTAGTTATTACCTATTTTTATGGCACTACATAGGTTCCCTAATTTAAGAAGTATGTGAAAATCAATATGGACGATACTATTCGCAGTCATCCAATATCGTATTCAGAAATGTAGCTTGTCGTCTGTTTGGATTGCTAGTCGCTACTGTCGCAGTGTATCACAAAAATATGTGGGAGTGTCGTGACGAGCGTTCTGTATACAAAGAGAGATGGTGTTATCTATGCCGAGCACATACGTCAGTTGAAGCCTGTCCGCCATCTTGGTGTGTTGTGGAATGCTACTTCTCTGTTAAAAATATGCGTTCAGTCGCTCCTCTTACTGTTAATACATTGAGCTGACAGTCACTGCAAAGTATTTACTTACAAACAATATACTTTCTTAAAAAATGGTCATAAATACTCATCATAATATATTTCAAAACCTAATTTTAACAGCTAATGTGCACTCTTTTAATATGTTGTACAGTACGGCAAAACTCCCAGACATTTTATTCCTGCTTTAAGTGACATAAAACATTAGCTCTACAATACGAACACTTCTCCAAGACATAGCAATATGGCGGAGGCAGGCTTCACTTTTTCAGAGTAAGGGCGTCTCCCTGTATTCTAACCTCCTTGCTGTATACTACCTGGATGTTGAACTTCAGCTGTCTGAGCGTGCCAGCCATAGATGTTCGTATTTCGTTTCTTGCCAAATTCAAATATGGCTGCTATGAAATATTACAGAGAAATGAAAAGAAAATGCTTTTCGATTCTGCTCCCATATTAGCCTATTACATCACGTATTGACAAAAATTTCAAATGCAAAGGTAACAGATCAAGTATTTTTCACTTAATAACTAATAGAAACTCCTTTGCCAAATTAAAATGTGGCATGCAGTGCGAAATCGTGTGCAAAGCATATGAAAGTGCAAGCACGCTGCAGTCCTCTGCTTACACATAATAGTTATACATCCAGTTTGTATAGAGATCAGTGGTCATGACTGTAAATGTTAGACTGTGATACTATCTTCACGACTTACAGCGATAATGTGTTTACTTGTTTACGATCTTTTCGGCGCTGTCCAGTAAACAACTCGTGTTTGTAAGGGAAACAATGGCGTTAATGTACTACGCGGATTAATAAAAATTATTGTGGTATGCAGACTGTAGTAGCTTCTGTGATGCAATTCATTTGTAAAAAACAGGAATGAATGTATGAATAAAGGTAATCGCGATTTAAAATGATAGTGTCGCGATCTAGAGACGTGTTTTCGTACTATCTACAGAGAAACTGTTGCACTGTTTATTCCCGTTGTCACAATTACAATTTATTTTAATACGACTTATGTCTTTTATCGGGTATTAAATTTCTAATTCTTAATGCAATTCATCTCATTTAATCTTCTTTTCAAGGCGATTACAAGGTAGACATTTTTTTGTCCAACGTTTTCACCTTTGAGCATTAGCTTTTCAGTAATTCGATGCAGTGGTTCCATTATTAGTACGGTAAGAGATATTTTGTTTATCAAGAAATGTTCAAATGTTTGTGTAGCTTATGGGACTTAACTACGGGCATCAGTCCCTAAACTTACAAACTACTTATGAACTAGCTAACACTAAGGACGGCACAAATATCCATGCCCAAGGTGGGGATTCGAACCCCCGACCGTAGTGGCCGTGCAGAACGTGACTGACGCGCCTCAGTCCCCTCGACCATCGCGGCCGTCGTGTTTTATCACTGGGTCATATCTTGTACCGTTAGTAATATCAGACAGGTCACTTATTCAGAGAGAAAAATATATCTACAGTTTTTTCATAGTACGTCTTCCGTTTTTACATGTACGTTCACTTCCGATGAATTTTCAGTAAAAGATTATTCCGGTTACTACAAAATTTCCTGCGTATCCCTTGCCCTACTCCGAGCGAGTCATTTGTCACTTGAGTGTGGAACTGTTCGATACTGTATCGAGTTCTGCGTTGTATCGGGAAATGTGGAGAATGTTCGAACGCGAGTTTTGTTTCCCAGCACTATCTGCCAGGGACATCAAATGTTTGTTAAGCTTAAGGGACATAACTGCGGGTTCATCAGGCCTTAAACTTACAAACTACTTATGAACTACCTTATACTAAAGACGACACCAACATCCATGCCCGAGGGGGGATTCGAACCCCCGACAGGGAGCGGCCTCGCACATTGGAGCATAGCGCCTCAATGCGCTTGGCCACTTCGCCACGGTTGTCAGGGACATCGGTATCTAGACTTACAAACTACTTACACTAACTTATGGTAAGGACAAAACGCACACACACACACACACACACACACACACACACACACACACACACACACACACCAACGCTCGGGGGAGAACTCGGAACATCCGCAAGATGACGCCGTAGACCGCGCGGCAATGCAGATGAGATTTTAATAATTGTAGGAAACTAGCAGACTCTCAAATAGAATTTTTAAAACAAGCATTTGAAGAAAATTACGATGAAATGTTTATAGCGCACATGACATATTTAGATTCCAGGTTAATGTTGGTAGCTAAGACTAGATTTCAAAGGTGGCTTACAATTTAGCAGTTCTCACTTTTTCGACAGAGAAAAGAAATTGGAAAGTACAGATTTCGAAAAACAACCAATAACTGAGTAGCCTATTATCAAAGACGGGCATCTGTCGTTTGCCAGAAACTAAGATAAACGTCATTTTTATTGTGAGACGTAGAGCTAATATATATCTATAAATTTGAATGTCTGTTCGGTGTACGTTTATCATGTCTCAACCACAAGACATAAAGAGCTAAAAAATTGTACAGTTACTAATGTCTACCCGGGGAAGGCTTCAGGTACAGTTTTATGGCGATCGGATAGATATTTATCTAGATATATTAATGTGAATGTCTGTTCGATGTACGCTTATCACTTCCGAACGACAAGACGCAGAGACTTAAATAATTGTACATTTACTAATTTATACCTGAGGAAGGTTGTAGGCACGGTTTTATAGCGATCTGATAGATATTTAGTAATTTGAAGATTATAACGCGAAATGCGGAACAATAATTATTCTTTGAAAATTATATTTACTCTTTGAAAATGGTTTTATTGGTTGCATTGTTGCTTGATAATGATAAAAGGGTGGAGTATATTGGGATGGAAAGTTATCCGTGTATATAAAATTCTCTCTCTCTCTCTCTCTCTGTGTGTGTGTGTGTGTGTGTGTGTGTGTGTTAATATTTCTCTCTACAGCGAAAAATACAGAACGCAAACGAATGGTCTGTGTGTAATTGTTGTCCGAAGTCTCCCGTTGTACACCATAGCAGTTCCATGCCGATAGCTATAAGGGGGTGGAAGATATGGTGGTTGAAAGTCGTCAGATTATGAAAAAATTCGGACTGAAGGCCAGTGATGACGTCTGCGACTCTACAGCAAGAAGGTTACATACAGCGAAACGTGATGCCACAGACCATATCTTTGGTCTATGCGTGCTACAATGTCTTCAGCTCTTTCTCTGTGAGGATAAGCATACGAATAAGGAAGTATAAGAATAAATAAATGTTTCGCGCATTAGATCAAAATTCTAGCCTTGCGATTTACAGATGCTGCCGTAGACATTATAAGGTTCAAGTGGTGTGCATAGCAATGAATGTAGTTTGTATTAGGATATTTGTCTTTAATTAATTTCTGTACCCCCATTTGTCTTGCCACTCATAACGTTTGCACCATCGTAACTCTGAGCTATTAGTTTTGCTCGGTCATCGCCGATTAATTGTTCAGTTTCTTTAAGAATACAGTACTCTCGGAGATGGACTGAGCATTTTGACTTTCTGGATTGACGAAGTTCCAAAATCTTTCCACAGGCTTTCCATTAACAATCTATCGTAAAACAATAACCAACTGAAACTCACAAGACACATCTGTGGTCTCATCGGTGATTATTGCAACGTAATCTGCACGCTTAATTCTTTACCAACCTCCTCATGGTACACTTCCAACATGCATTGCAATAGTTCGTTCTGAATTGTCTTAGGAGTGCTTTTAAACACTGCTGCTTGATTCAAATGAACTTGAAGCTCTTTATCAAGTTCCGCACTAAACTGTATTAACTCACGGAAAACCCCTTTATTTTCAGAGACGTCAGTTTCATCGTGGTCCCTGAGAGCCAGTGCCAACGCACCACAGAACCGAATACAGTTTACTATTAAATTCAAAGTATATCTGTTCTTGTCTACTTCTTTGCTATGGTTGTTAATTGTTTGCCTATATTGGGAATCCAAATTCTGCTGAACGTTCGTTTTCCCTAGAAATGACAGACTCAGAACATTATTCATGTGTCGCTTTGACATTTCATGTGCTTTCATTTTCGACCATATGTGCCCAATATCTGTTATTCCTGTCTTACACCAATGAACATCTCCACCAAATAACACGCATGAAAAAAAGGAGCAGCATTTCTTGCCTCACAGCCACAGATCCATTTGTTTTTATGGTAAATTTCTGCACTGAACTACCGGCATCGATTTTTGGTTTGCTGTTCCAGAGTGAGATTTGGAAGTGGCCCATTCAGGATTTTAATCTCCATTTTTCCATTGAGACTCCTGCTGCTAATGGAGTTTTGAGTAACTCACTTATTTTGTTCATATTTGTAGCTTCCACAGACAACTGGATTTTCACTTCAAGAAAACACCACACAGCTGCTCTGTTTTAGTTACGGGACCACAAAATTAACTTTAACTGAACTTACGAACAAAAACAAAAATACTGGATTTCGCGTGCTAAAACGTTAGTCTTTCGTTCTGTACCAATAACAAAGCTGCTTCGAAATATACTAATAGCCTGATTTAAGAAAAACTGCTCCAGTCACTTTTTCTTGAAATGATATTTATTCCATGAACCGGTTTTCAAACCTTTTCAGGTTCATCATCAGTTAAAGTGTCATGTTAAATGCTGGCTTGCGACTGTATGGCCGGATTTTTGTGGTTAATTTCCATTTCTTGCGTCTTCTTTTATTTAAGTCACAGTAACACATCACCTTTTTCTGTTGGGTTCTACACTGCACTATAAACAACACTTTTAAAAGTGAAGTCCAACATGACGCTTAAAATGTTATTGTAACACATGATCCATCTGATGATGAACCTGAAAAGGTTTGAAAACCGGTACATGGAATAAATATCATTTCAAGAAAAAGTGACTGGAGCAGTTTTTCTTAAATCATTTGAAAATAAGTCACGGGTTTTGAAACATCCATAATGGATAATCTAAATATACTAATAGCCTATTGAAATAATGTATTTCCGTTTCAAAATGTAGCATCGTAGTTATAATCAAAAACGTATACTTTTATTTATATTTATTTGTATTATTTCTGTGCCCATTGAATTAAACTTCATTTTGCGTTTCCAAATACATTAGTATTACATTGCAGCACGCTGGTAGCCCTGCAGCAATAGAACGCCGAGATGGAATGTATTCAACTGTTGCCACTAGATGTCAGGATAGTGCTTCTGGCCTTTACTGCTCTCTAGCGGATGAAAAGTAAGCTCTGAGCCATTGCAATTTTGGCACTACGTCCGCCGTAAGGATCGCGTATAAACGTCTGCCCTAGGTTTATACACAGAGCTTACGAGCGCAGACGGTGCCAATCTGGAGCTGGCTCCAAGCTTCGGAAAACTACCGCAAGAGTGCGGGCGCGCCGCCTAAAGCGCCGAGAACGCGCCTATCCAAATCGGAGAATACATGCTTGATGCGTTATGTGCAATTCCCTTTCTTTCTTCTTCATACAAGTGGTGCCATGGCACAGCGGCACTACCCCAGAAGCCGCCCCGGTCTGAATTGGACCGCGAGCAAACACGCTAACGGCGACACATGGCTACGTTACATGAACGCACTCCACTGAATGCGAAGTGGTTAAAAATCGGATTCATTAGACAAAATCACGGCGTATTCTTAAGATGCAGTCTGTTAGAAATCGAGCTTGATACTGGTTTTATATGAGAAGTGGCGTCAATTCAGTCGACTAGCTGCAAAGCTCGGAAGTCGGAACTCGGACCCACGTGGTTCCCAAAACCGATAAAATTGAATAAATTCAGTTTCCGAAAAATAAAGAAAAGTAACTACAGCATGCAACACATAGAAATGCTTAGAATTATATAAGGAAGCGAATGAAATACAGCTACACGCGATAGGGGGCGAATACAAAGACGGTGTAGGTCCTCTCTCAGAAAAACCACAAAAATTAAATAAAAAAAAAGAACTACGGCATGCATCCCCTAGAAATGCTTAGAATTACATGAATAAGCGAAAGAAGTGCAGCTACACGCGATAGGGAGCGCTTACAGAGACGATAAAGTCCAGTCTCAAAAAACTCGTAAAAGTGAAATAATTACAAAGTCGGAAAAATAAAATTAAGAATGACAGCATGCAACCCATAGAAATGTTTAGAATTACATAAAGAAGCTATTAAAGGAGGTTGTACAAGGCTCAGAGAGAATTACTGACAAAGACAGAGTGCGTACTACAAGTCGGAGAAGAAACAGCAAAATTAAAATAGGCGGGTAAAGAAGATCGTGAAATATTAGTGGAAATCAGAAGGATACCCGCATAGTTACTTGCCTGGTGGGCAAGTGTGGAAGCTGAAGGCTTTGTTCTATGAACCAACCACGTGGAACACATATCACTCACGGAAGGAAACTATGGGAAGATTTTTACATGCACTGTACAAAAATGAACATATCACCTATTAGAAATCGGGACCCACAAAGCTAGAAAGTATTCACACAGAGTTCATACATCGACACATGATCACAAAAGGTTTTAAGATACCAGTCCGTTATCAAACTGCAACTAGAATCACACACACCACGATTATCTATTGGAAAAAGGAGAACACATTTCCGCACACGATCGGAGAAAATATTCCAAAAAATGATTCTAAGTTCACGACTCTAAGTTAAATGTGCTAGTCAATGAAACGCTACCATCTCAAAAAACAAGAACAGAACCAATCATACCTCACCAGACGACCAGCCCAGAAAGACCAGAGTGTGGAAACCTCTTTGGTCGTATCAGCAGCTATCGACACTGAGCCAGAGAGAACGATGCAAAGCGAGCTATCACTCCCCACATTCAGACAGCCATAGATTCTCGCATATCCAATTAAAATTAAAACAACTGCACATTCTCACAGGGACAGTGGCGTCGCGGAGAAGCTGTACTTATGCCACATTAATTAATATAATAAAAATTATTAACATAACAAAATAAGAAAAACCTAACAATATTAACTAATATTTTAACACATGAAATAAAAATGCTATTCCCCAAGCCTTGGAAAGAGTAGGGTTCAAGTTTTAACAAAATGATAATTTAGCGACATTAAATAAATTATGACTTTACAGAAATATACAAAGACGGTCGTCTTTCAATGCGACATTACGTTTTACAATACAGACTGATCAAATTATGTTCACCAATCCACCTACCCGAACCCATAAAAAAAAAAAATAAAAAAATAAAAAATACGAATCAGTTAAAACATTGATCGATCATAGTGGTAACTGCATGGCAGAATATTATTGCAAAAGGAAATTTCTTTATGATTATTTGAAAGTTTTGTTATGAGAGAATGCTTTTGTAATTCGGACTATGGTAAAATTTCACATTCAGATCGGCGATCGCGAGAGATAATGTTGCCAACTGCTCCTCAGAGTCGAGATGTCACCTCACTAATCGCGAGGGAGATGCAACTAATACATACGTCATCCGTTGCCAATATTATCTCACGCGACCACCGACCGCGATGTAAAATTTAACCCGGATTGTTGTGTCTTTCCGTTTAAGTATGACCTCGACAATGACGTCATTCGTCTGTTTTTTGTTTTCGTCTGAAACGCATATGAAATTCGCTCTCATTATACAGATAAAATGATTGTGTTTTAACACGAAAAAGGCGTCATTGTCTTTCAACAGCGCCGTGTACAGCTAAGTTTTCCTCTTCTGAAGAACTGTCCATAGCATCAGAAGAAGAAGACGACACTGACGACGATGACGAAAGAATTTCCATTCTTCAGCTTCATAACTTCTGAAATAGTTCGAAAATTACACGGATACGAGTCATAAAAACAAAAACAACTAACAATTCTTCCCTTCTGGACTTGCGTTTGAAGCCCACTAGCGCTATGTAGCGGATATAGTTAAAACTAACGTTAACGTTTCGGTAACCCCAGGGAAACGTGCATTTATTTTTAATGGACAGGTAACTAAGGCTGTAATGGCGACTGTTGTCTCGGAAACCCATTTTGTACTTGACGTTCAGTTAACCCACAGTTAACTATGACGGGAAAGGTATCTACTATTTCTAAAACCGGTCATGTGCCTGGTTTAATCGACCACAAGTTGGAAGCCTTTAACCGAATTTATTGTTATTATATTCTCATCGCAAGTCTCGTCACATTAGTTTGAAGTGTGAGAATCGCGTGTGTATCGATAGCTTGTAATTTAGTAGTTATTAGCCGATCGGAACAACGTTACTTTTGTTATTGCTGATTTTTGTGTAGTACGCAATTTCAGCGATAGATCAGAACCCGTTTTCAGTTTCCGGGGGTGAGCGTTCACAAAAGACCGTAATTGCCACGGATGTTGCTTTTGATGGCCGTGTCGGCATGAACAACCACGCTGCTGGACTCGGCAGCAGTAGGGTGAGCTTAGTGGATGGTGAGGTATCAGGTGCCCGTCCACGGATGGACAGCCAGTGTATGTCCAAGCAAAAGACTGGCTCACGGTCAAGGACAGCATCTGCGACCAGGAACGCTTCCATGGATAGACAATCGCCTCAAAGGCGACATTCATCACAGCTAGACATCATACCCTACCCAGCCGCAACGAGTACAAACCATGTTCAATAGTCGGACTCGGTCATTACCAATCAGGACCGCAGAGCCCGAGACCTAAGAGCAATGGAACTTCCATCCCATTGTGGGCTTCCTTGGCTCACAGACGACTCATCTGAAGAGGACCCCCAGGACGGGAAAAACCGCTCTGAGGACATGGAACTTGACGAACACGACACAAATCAAAGTTTTCAACAAGTGAAGTCCGAGACTAAGCGAAAACATGCACAGCTACCCACTGCAACACTTAAGAAACAGACTGTAGTAACTACGTCAAACAAATTTGCTCCTTTAAGCACAGATACAGACATTCCACACCCACACCAACTAACACAACAAATCAGGGCGCATCCACATCTGGTGTCGCCAAAGGAGAAACCGTTGAACGTCCCACCCATAACCATTCAATACACTGGAAAATATCTGATGCTCAATACAGAACTTAAGAAACACATTGCGGGTACAGACAAGCATTCTATAAAGGTGATTCCATTAAATATCATTTTGCCTCAATAGAAGACCACAGAGATGCTTTACAATTTTTCCATGCACATCATATATCTTTCTATACCCATCAGAATCAAAATTACAAAGTGTTAAAAATCGTCATAAAGTATCTGCCGGCGGAAGTGCCGGAAACAGATATAGAAAGTGAATTACAACTGGGATTTCGCAATGCAACTGTGTTGCAGTTCAAATCACGGGATGACGGCTCACAGAAATTGATCCCACAACCTGTCAACTGCGTCTCCTTATCGCCAGGATCCGAAAGTGAGTCTATATATGGCATTAAACACATCCTCGATACGAGGGTAACTGTAGAAACATATAGGAATAAAGATGGACCTCCGCAGTGTAAAAGGTACCAGAGGTTCTTCCACACAGCCAATTGTTTCAACCTGCCAGCTCGTTGCGTACAGATGTACAGGACACCAATTACCGAAAGACTGCGATAAACCACGCGGCCATAAACCGACGTGTGTTAATTGTAACAAGGATCACGCTGCTTCTTGGAGGGGGTGTGAAAAAATTCAAGAAGCATTGCACATATACGCAGCACAAGCCCAGTCCTTTCGGTCGTGACGACAAACGACTCAATCCCAAACACCGGTTAACATCCAGAATCCACAAGAGTTCCCGGTATTACGAAAAAAAGAATCCTTGGAAGATCCCTGGAGCACAACATACCGCCGCGAACACATCAGATGGCCAACCGACATCTGAATTTGCTGAAATACTTGAGACTGTTAGAGGCATCACTCATTCTTTACAAATCTTTGTCAACGAAACATCTTTGCAGTCATAACAAATACTCTCCGTCAATTTAACACAGCACCTGACATCTTATCAAAAATAATGGTCCTGGTGGACGGCGTAATGCAAATCTTTGCTCCGTAATGGCTGCGAGGATCCACAGGACCTGCGACTTAACATTTTGTAATTTTAACGCCGAAGGTGTAAAAAATAAGAAAACAGAACTCTGTGACTTTCTGACCCGCCACAAAGTGGACGTCTGATTCCTGACAGAAACACATTTAAGAAGAACACAGACCTTCAAAATTCCAAACATGGTGGGATATCGGATAGACCGACAGGGAAGGCGAGGGGGAGGAACCGCCACATATTTACGTGACTTCGTTTCCCATTCAGTCGAAACTTTACCGCCGCTGAACACACTCGAAGCCACTGCAGTCACCATAAACACGCAGTATGAAAATGTCACGCTGGTGGCTGGTTACATTCGTCCAGCTGATCCTACGGACAAAGATGATATTCTCACCATTTTCGATAGTTTTGACAAAATTATTTTATGCGGGGACCTCAATGCAAAGTATTTTGCGTGGAATTCTCGCGCAAATAATCCTAAGGGCCAACAACTGTACAATTTAGAAGAGCGTTTACAAGCAATAACCTACGGACCCGTCGATATTACACACATTCCAAGGAACCGGAACCACATACTGGATGTGCTGGACATCACTATACTTAAGAATCTGAGGTTTAATCCGAACTTAGTCACGATAAATGATCTCGCCTCAGATCATAACCCTGTGATTGGTCACTTAAACAGGGCTATTGAACCTCCGAGACCTCCCTTGAAGTACATCACGAACTGCGACCAATATGCACATTGCTTACAGAGACATATACGCCCAACAGCCGATGTCTCATCCACTGCTTTTATTGATAACTCTATAAAAGAATTGACCAGACACATAAAAGACGCATATAAACATGCTACAGTCTCGGTCCAGTTTGAAAGAAGGCCCACGGATGAATTTTCTCCTCTCATCCAAGATCTAAAATCGCTGAAAAATAGGGTTAGAAAGAGGTCGACAAGATTCAGAAATCCGGAAGACAAACGCGAACTGCGTAGACTTACCCGGGAACTACATAGGAGGGCCGTAGAGTGGTGACAAGAAATGTGGGAAGATCGAATGGAGGCTTTTCTGCTCCATGAACGTAAGGACTGGAACCTCCTTAAAGCGATGAAAACTCCTAATGCGCCAAAAACAGCTTTACTTGGACCAGCAGGATTAGTCTTCGATCCCTTTCACAAGGCTGAACTGTTTGCAGAAACCTATGAGCAACAAAATGCAATACGGGTTGAAGACTTCGATATAACACGTCGACACATTCGAGACATAGAACGGCAACTTCATGTCATACGACGAGCAAGAGATGACACGCAACCACAGTTGACGACACCGACAGAAATATAAAAAATTATCAGAAACTTGGGAACGCATTCAGCTCCAGGACCAGATGACATATCCATCGTCCACTTGAAAACCTTCCTAGGAAGCCACTTGTTCTTTCAACAAGAATTCTAAACAGCTGTCTGTTACTGTCATATTTCCCCACTGACTGCAAGACGTCACGAATTGCGCCTATGCCAAAACCTGAAAAGGACCCTCGACAACATGGCAATCATAGACCCATAAGTTTGTTACCGACTATGTCCAAGATCTTTGAGAGGATCATCCTACACCGACTCAGAATTCCATTACAAGAACACGATGTAATAAGACCAGATCAATACGCTTTCCAACTTCGCCTTTCTGTTACGAGTTACGGAGTTTCTGGCGTATAATATGAACCGGGCGTATTACACAGCTGGATCGTTTTTAGACATCGAGACTGCGTACGACAAAGTCTGGAGGGCTAACTTGATAGCTAAAATTCATAATCTTGGATTAATCTCACTACAACTGATCAAACTAGTGGACAATTTCCTAACAGACAGACGATTCTTTGTACGGCTGGAAAATCAACGGTCTGGTATTCGAACACTCTAGGAAGGCGTACCACAAGGTTCTGTTTTATCCCCGACACTGTTTATCCTATATGTTAACGACCTGCCGACCGTCCGCCAAGTTACAGTTGCTCAGTTCGCCGATGACACTGCATTCTTGGCTAGCAGTCGGCGTCTGACCGCCGCCATCATCAGACTCCAGCTTACTGAAATTTGGGCACATCAAAATATGATCAAGATAAATGCCGACAAAACCAAGGCAGTAATGTTCACCCGGCGACGACCTGATCTACGCGATAATCTACACATAAACAATACAAATATTCCTTGGTCTCCACAAGTTCGATACCTCGGAGTGTAACTCGATAATAAGTTAACATTTAAACAACACATATTACTTAAGAAATACAAAATGATTAAATTAATTCATAAACTGTTTCCTTTATTGTACAGTACCCAGATGCCCACACAGACCAAAGTACGTTTATACAAATCCACAGTCCTCCCTGCCATGACACACAGATGTTTGTCTTGGGGAACGGCATATCCCACCAATATAAAAATGTTACAAGTACTGCAAAACAAGTGCCTCCGACTCATTCTACGAGCGCCTAGATAGGCCAGAACGAGACAGTTGCATGACGAGCTACATATGGACACTATACAAGACTTTATAAAAAAGCACACAAGGAACTTACTAAGCAAGTGTAGAAATCCTCCGACCGACCGTCAGGTACCTAGAATATACGGGCACAGTACATCCCGCGAGGTGGCACCGTGTGAGAGTTCCACGTGCAATTATTAAAGATCCACCATAATAGAAGGTGCGGGACCTCCGATAATAAAGGTGACCACCATCTGAGTAGGGCAAAAGAGCGATTGCTCAAAAGTCCTGCTAACGTAGAACTGTTGTTATAATGATCAGTTGACTTGGCACACATGAAGTCCAGTTTTCAAAGAAGGCAGCACTTCTGAGAAGACATAAAAAAGTTATTATATTGTACTTCATATGTATCAAGAGAGGGATGAACTCTGGTACAATGAGGGAACGTGATATGGTTTGACGGATTACGATTGCAACTACTCCGTGCCGATAAGACTACAGCAAGGAAAATAATGAAATACATAAGTAAATTGAATAGATTACAGTATTCATATACAGAAAAAGAATGCATTTAACAGGAAAAAATCACATTCATAATACTTGTTTCATTAAAAAACGGATGCACATTGCAAAAACTATATTCAAATTACAAATCTCAATAGAGACGAAAACGACGTAGGCAAGAACATTTGAAGTGTTGACAAGCGTGATATCTACTGTGTCTAACAAGCACGTATTGTTATTTGCGCGCTAGGCTACCCGCTCACGCTGTGCCGGACGCATTGTGATGAAATAAGTGTTTACCGAAGCATCGTCCGTTATGATGTAACTACAGACAGAACACGTGTTGGAGTGGGACTAAGGGCACGCACACTCGAAGCCCAACTCACGCCTCCGCGTCAGAATAGCCTTGTGCACTGGGCCACCGTGCTGCGGTGCGTGCGGCCGTTCGTCGTCGGGTGTTCGAGTCCTTCTTGAGTGTATGTGTTGTCCTTAGGTTAGTTTAAGTAGTTTGTAAGCTACGGACTAATAATCACGCAGTTAAGTCCCATAGATTTACAAACATTTGCACAACTTTTTGCAACTCACGCCACAGATCAACGAGCACAGCTCGACTAGTGCAGACAGAGGATCGCTTGGAATGGCGGGCAGTGGTCTTCGGCGATGTAAGCAGATTCTGCCAGCACGTAAGTGACGAAGACATGTTCGTTTATACGTATGACGTAGACCTGGCGAGAGCTATCTCGTAGAGTGTATTGTCCAACACACACTGGTCCGACCCCAGGCCTTATGGTCTGGTGTGTGATAAGTTATGCTGTCGTTCACCTTTTGGTGTTTGTGGAGGGAACGCTGACCAGTGCTCAGTACGTGAAGAATGTCGTGGGACCCTTTCTTTTGCCATTTTAGCAACACTAAGGCGACGTGTTGTTCCGTCAAGATAATGCTCGTCCACACACTGTGCGTGTTACCCAACGTGCTCTGCAAGACATGGCCAACACGACTTTCGCACTTGTGGAGCGGCATTTGCGGACTGCGTCGTTGCTTCTACCGGATTTTCGAGTCCTCCTCATGGACATGTATGTTATCCGTAGCGTGTGTTAGTTTACGTAGTTTGTAAGACTAGGAACTGACGACGTCAGCAATTTGGTCCCTTAACTATACAAATATTTAACAGACCGACTGTGGCTTTTTCGTAGAAACCATTGCAACATTTGCCCAAGTTGATTTAGGAAAACAATGGAAATTTAAATTGTACTGCTAGTTCAGGATTCATACCCTACTCTTGCAGTATACGAGTCGTGTCTCAATGAACCAGCTGTGTAGGCATTAAATAAAGAGAATACAGTATGTAGCGAAAGCATGGGAAGGAGCTTCACAACTTCACTACCTCCTAATTCTCCACATTGACGAATTACAGTGGTCGAAAGAATTTAAATCGAAAGTTTACTCGCCATATCGAATTTCCAGCTCCTGTGTTAGGTATAGATGTACTACCCATTGGAGACATACGAAAATTTATGCCTAGCTGCGACTCGAACCGATATTACCCGCTTTTCGTGATCGGTCGCCTTCTAACTTTCGGTTATACGACCACGTTACTAGGATCGACCGAAATATGTGTGTACCACAATGACCATATACGAGGTACGTCCAGAAAGTAAGTTCCGTTTGATTATATAAAAGAAACGTGTACAGATACAGAAAAAATATTTATTGTACAAAAATCTACAACTGTTAAACTACTTTTCTACATAGCTGCCGAAATTTTGTAGGCACTTGTCATAGCGTGACACAAGTTTCTGTATGCCTTCTTTATAGAAGGTTGCCGTCTGTGTGTTCAGCCATGTGGTAGCATGTTCTTTCAGCTCGTCATCGTTGAAGTTTTGACAGGACAAATTTTAGGTGTAAGAAGAGGATTTCCATAAAAAGGTGGTGTTTGTTTCCACGCTAGTGCCCGACATCATGTGGCGAATGTGACCAAGCAATCTTACGGAAATTTCACTGGGACGTGTTTTATCATTATCCGTACAGCCCGGGCCTCGCGCCTAGCACTTTCACCTCTTCTTACACCTGAAAATCTGTCCTTGGTGGTCAACATTTCAACGATGATGATGAGCTGAAAGAACATGCTACCACATGGCTGAATACACAGGCGGCAACCTTCTATGAAGAAGGCATACAGAAACTTGTGCCACGCTATGACAAGAACCTACAAAATTTCGGCAGCTATGTAGAAAAGTAGTTTAACAGTTGTAGATTTTTGTACAATATATATTTTTTCTGTACCTTTACACGTTTGTTTTATATAACCAAACGGAACTTACTTTCTGGACGTACCTCGTATACGACAGTCACTACGTTCTGGATTCTTTCTTCTCTTATGTCCTAGGTATCTGTTAAATAGAAAGCAACGAAATCAAATCAACTTGCGCTTTTGATATAAAATTAAAGAATACTTGGTCTGTAAGTATGTAATAACACTGATTAGTTGTAATCTTCTTTTGTTTTATAGATTCAATTTATCAGCCGGCCGCGGTGACCGAGGGGATTGAGGTGCTCCAGTCACGGTCCGCACGGCCACTACGGTCGGGGGATCGAATCCCCCCTCGGGCATGGATATTTGTGCCGTCCTTAGTTGTAAGTAGTTCATAAGTAGTTTGTAAGTTTAGGGACTGTTGACCCCATAGTTAAGTCCCATAGACTTTAAAAAAAATTATTAAAAAAAATCAATTTATCACGGCCGCCCGGACACGTCACCGGTATTGCCTCACGCCTGCAATCCGTCACGCTTTGTCCACAACACACATGAGCGATTTAGAAAGCAATTGTAACTATTATTCCGAACATATGTGTGCCACCAAATTCTGGCATGAACTGCTACGTTTAGGAGCGATTGCACTAATTTCCATATGTTCACTAATAAGTACAAAATATCGAAAGAAATTTGTTTTGGAAATCTTTTATTCAGAAACTAAGCTACCTTACAAAATATATTACATTTAATATTGACAGCAAATGTGTCGTGAGTATTTTTCCAATCTGTATTTGGGAAATAAAATTATGGAAACCTCTTACTTGTTTTTTTAACCAAACTGACCACTAAAAGAAATCCGCTGAACTTCAATTACGCGATAAATCAGTCAAACCTTAAGGTCATAAATTCTACCAAGTACCTAGGAGCTACAAATACGAACAACTTTGACTGGAGAGAACACATAGAAAATATTGTGGGGAAGGCGAACCAAAGGTTACGTGGGACCCTCACCAGGTGGGACTGACGGAAGACACTGAGAAGGTTCAGAGAAGGTCAGCTCGTTTTGTTTTATGACGTTACGGGGGGGAGGGGGGGGGGAAGCGTCACGGAAATATTGCACGAATTGGGGTAGAAATCATTAAAAGAAAAACGTTATTCACTGCGGCGTGATCTGTTTGCGAAGTTTCAATCACCGAATTTTACTTCTGAAT
Organism: Locusta migratoria; assembly: GCA_026315105.1. NCBI lineage: Eukaryota > Metazoa > Arthropoda > Insecta > Orthoptera > Acrididae > Locusta > Locusta migratoria. The sequence continues at coordinate 269,222,445 of CM048744.1, read as the reverse complement.
GTGAAAATATTTTACTAGCACCCACCTACTTAGGGAGACATGACCATCCCAATAAAATAAGAGAAATCAGATCGAAAACGGAACGATTTAGGTGTTCTTTCTTCCTGCGCGCTATTAGAGAATGGAACGGTAGAGAAAAGTTATGAAAGTGGTTAATGAACCCTCTGCCAGGCACTTAAATGTGATTTGCAGAGTATCTATGTAGATGTAGATGGGTAAATAACTGAAATGACTCGGTGAAGGCTCCATGCAAATTTTTTCCTTTTTTATTTTTGGCATAGGAATGAATATTGTAGCGAACTGATTTCAGCTGGATTGACTAACTTAGAAGTAGTAAGTATTTCTCATAGCATAATTAAAATGTTAGGGGAACTTTTTAACATAATAACCAAAAGCTGTAATTTCCTGACAAATCTGTGAGTTTCTTTGTAGTCTGCTTTATAGAGAGTATACTTCATACCGCCGAGTAAAGCCCCGTTTACACCAAAGCGAACACGAGCGAACACAGGCGAATGCGCATTCTCCAGGAATTCGCCTGTGCGCGCACGCATTGGCTTGTACTTGCGAATAAGCTTTCACACCGGAGCGAACGGAAGAGAAAACAGCACACTGCCGCAAGGCGAGCATACGCAGTTTGTCGCATACATTAGCGCTGAAGCGGAGAGGTCGCGAACTAACTTTGATGGTTCGCCCTGAAACCGACACCCAGCGGAACACAAGCGAACACCTGCGAATGCGAGCCGAACGTGACCGAACAGCGCGCGCATAGCGTTTACACCAGAGCGGATGCTCGTTCGCTGTTGCTCGTTCGCTTGTGTTCGCTTCGGTGTAAACGGGGCTCAGCCCACCCACTCCATACCGCCCCCAAATATGTGCCGCCCGAGGCCATGCCCCCCAGCACTCCCCACGCTACGCCACTGCCCATAAAGGACATAAAATTGGCACGTAGTGATGTAGTGTGTGATCAAAAGGATTGGAGACAAGTGCGAAAGTCGTGTTGGCCATGTCTTGCAGAGCACGTTGGGTGGACGAACATTATCTTGACAGAACACGTCCCCTTAGTGTTGCTAGAATGGCAAAAGAAAGGATCCCACGATATTCTTCACGTACTGAGCACTGGTCAGCGTTCCCTACACAAACACCAAAAGGTGAACGACAGCATAACTTATCACACACCAGACCATAAGGCCTGGGGTCGGACCAGTGTGTCTTGGACAATGCACTCTACAAAGTAGCGCTCGCCAGGTCTACGTCGTACGTATAAACGAACATGTCTTCATCACTTACGTGCTGGCAGAATCTGCTTACATCGCCGAAGACCACTGCCCGCCATTCCAAGCGATCCTCTGTCGGCACTAGTCAAGCTGTGCATGTCGATCTGTGGCGTGAGTTGCAAAAAATTGTCAAATGTTTGTAAATCTATGGGACTTAACTGCATGGTTATTAGTCCGTAGCTTACAAACTGTTTAAACTAACCTAAGGAAAACACATACACCTATGCCCGAGGGAGGACTCGAACTCCCGACGGTTAACGGACTCGCACACCGCAGCACGGTGGCCTAGTGCAAACGGCTATTCCGACGCGGAGGCGTGAGTTGGGCTTCGAGCGCGCGTGCCCTTAGTCCCAGTCCTAATATCCGTTATTCAACAGTTCGAGTTGATAGATGGTCACATAAACACTCTTATACAGGGTGTTACAAAAAGGTACGGCCAAACTTTCAGGAAACGTTCCTCACACACAAAGAAATAAAATATGTTATGCAGACATATGTACGGAAACGCTTAATTTCCATGTTAGAGCTCATTTTAGTATTTCTCTTTAAATGTAAATTGAAAAAATTCGTGCAGACAATTGTCAAAATACCCAATTGTTTCGTTAGTATGTACTGTACTTCGTCGATTCACGCCATCAACACAGATTTTCTGTGAACGTGTGGGCAGGAATTGTTGGCGATGTCTCGATTGGGCCTCATGTTGTTCCACCTATTTGTTTATTATTTATTGTTTTTTTCTGTTCCATAGGACCCACTTGAGGAGTAAGACTCCATGGTCATGGAACAAGTCAATACATTGTTACACAAGAATGGTAATAGAAAAATTTTAAGTAGTCCTTTGCACACGACAATCTTAAGACAAAGTGAAAAGAATCAATAAAGAAAAATGAATTAGCTTAATTGTTTAACTTTTCTAGGAGTTCCTCGACAGAATAAAAGGAGTGAGCCACGAGGTAACTCTTCAATTTAGATTTGAAAGCATTTGGATTAGTGCTAAGATTCTTTAGTTCTTGTGGCAGCTTATTGAAAATGGATGCCGCAGAATACTGCACCCCTTTCTGCTCAAGTGTTAAGGTGGTGTGGTGCAAATGTAGATTAGACATCTGTATAGTATTCACTGAATGAAAGCTACTAACTCGTGGGAATAAGCTGATATTATTAACAACAAACGACATTAAAGAAAAAACGTATTGTGACGCCAGAGTCAAAATTCCCAGACTACTGAAAAGGGGTCGACATGACGTTCGCGAACTTACACCAGATATTGCTCGAACCGCCCGTTTTTGAGCCAGAAATATCCTTTTTGCATCAGGCGAGTTACCCCAAAAAACAATGCCGTACGTCATAAGTGAGTGAAAGTAAGCGAAATAGACTACTTTTCGTGTTGAAAAATCACTTATCTCAGATATTATTCTAATGGTAAATATAGCAGAATTTAGTTTTGGAACAAGATCCTGAACATGGGCTTTCCATGACAGTTTACTGTCTATATGAACACCTAGAAATTTGAACTGTTCAGTCTCACTTATCACATGCCCATTATGTGAAATCATAATGTCAGCTTTCGTCAAATTATGTGTTAGAAATTGTAAAAGCTGAGTTTTACTGTGATTTAACATCGACTTGTTTTCTACTAGCCATGAACTTATCTCTTGAACTGCATTATTTGATACTGTGTCAGTATTACGAGCAACATTCTTCACTACCAAGCTGGTATCATCAGCAAACAAAAATATTTTACAATCACCTGTTATACTCGAAGGCATATCATTTATATAAATAAGAAACAGCAACGGTCCCAAAACAGACCCCTGGGGCACCCCATACTAAATTGTGCCCCATTGGGATTGCACGTCATAGCCATTTTCTACACTGCGGAGAATTATCTTCTGTTGTCTATTATTAAAGTAAGAGGTGAACCAGTTGTGGGCTACTCCCCGTATTCCATAATGTTCCAACTTCTGCAACAATATTTTGTGATCAACACAATCAAACGCTTTTGTTAAATCAAAGAAGACGCCTAATGTCTGTAGCCTCTTATTTAACCCATCAAGTGCCTCACAGAGAAACGAAAATATAGCGTTTTCAGTCGTTAAACCTCTTCTAAAACCAAACTGTACGTTTGACAGGCTCACTGGAGCACGATATCATTATTTCATAGGGGATACCTGTGCTGCTAGAACATGTACCTTTACAAGTACGACAAAACATGTGGTTCATGCAAGATGGAGCTCCTGCACATTTCAGTCGACGTGTTCGTACGCTTCTCAACAACAGATTCGGTGACCGATGGATTGGTGGAGGCGGACCAATTCCATGGCCTCCACAGTCTCCTGACCTCAACCCTCTTGACTTTCATTAATGGGGGCATTTGAAAGCTCTTGTCTACGCAACCCCGGTACCAAATGTAGAGACTCTTCGTGCTCGTATTGTGGACGGCTGTGATATACGCCATTCTCCAGGGCTGCATCAGCGCATCAGGGATTCCATGCGACGGAGGGTGGATGCATGTATCCTCGCTAACGGAGGACATTTTGAACATTTCCTGTAACAAAGTGTTTGACGTCACGCTGGTACGTTTTGTTGCTGTGTGTTTCCATTCCATGATTAATGTGATTTGAAGAGAAGTAATACAATGAGCTCTAACATGGAAATTAAGCGTTTCCGACCACATGTCCACAGAACATATTTTCTTTCTTTGTGTGAGAGGAATGTTTCCTGAAAGTTTGGCCGTACCTTTTTGTAACATTCTGTATATTAATGTATACATCAGTACGGCCTTGACGTCATGTGATTAGTATGAAACTATACCCTAGGCTTAGTTTCTGACGATGATTATTTCGAAACGCGACATAAATGAACAGCCGCAATCACCACCTGTGGCCTTTGTATTTCTACGGCGTCCCTAATACCACTGTCCAATAACTTACACTTAATCTCCCTGCCTTCGACTCACAGAAAATTCCCTGTAATTTATTTTTCAGGTAGCTGTCGAACCAAACAACTGCGCTGTTTGAGAAATTAATCTGATTCATTTCAAACTGTAACATATCGAAATCGATCTATAAAAACATTAGTGAAATCTGGCAGTGTTTGAAGAATCGCTCCCTGTCTGCTAATGCGTACATGTCCGAAAAGAACAGATACCATATAAATAATTGTATATCTGCCCCAACAGGCAATTGAATATTTCAATGCGAATTCATTAATATGATCGATCCTTTGAGGGAATGCAGTATAGGCTGCGAGCAAGTGGAGTCAAATGGCCAGGGAGCACTACAATCGTAGTGCGCTACAAGGTGGGAATTTGCGTTGGAAGGGAAGCGTGCCTGGATAGCTTAATTGGTTTAAATCCCGGTCCAGCCCAAATTATCATCTTTGCCATTGGATCTATCTCAATGCCCTGAAACGGTCGAAATGTTCATACGAGGGTGAGACAAATGAATACCTTAAATATTATTTATTGTGAAGAAGTGGTACAAAGCTGTATCACTTTTCAACATAATCTCCCCCACGCTCAATGCAAGTCCTCCAGCGCTTTTAAAGGGCATAAATTCCTTTAGAAAAAAATTCCTTTGGTAGTCCACGCAACCACTCATGCACTGCGTGGCGTACCTCTTCATCAGAACGGAATATCTTTCCTCCCATTGTATCTTTGAGTGGTCCAAATATATGGAAATCACTTGGGGCAAGGTCTGGTGAGTGTGGTGGATGAGGAAGACAGTCAAAATGCAGGTCTGTGTTTGTTGCAAATATTGTACTGGCAGGGTGGGGCCTTGCACTGTCATGTTGCAAAAGGACACTTGCTGACAGCAATCTACGTCGCTTTTATTTGATTGCGGCCCGTAAATGATTTCATAGGAGATCTGTGTATGATTCACTAGTGACAGTGGCCCCTCTAGGCATGTAATGCTCCAAAATGACGCCTTTTTCGTTCCAAAAGAGAGTCCGCGTAACCTTCCCTGCTGATAGTTCTGTTAGAAACTTCTTTGGTTTTGGTGATGAATGGCGCCATTCCTTCCTCGCTCTCTTCGTTTCCGATTGATGGAAGTAAACCCAGGTTTCGTCCCCAGTAACGATTCTTGCAAGGAAGCGATCATCTCTCGTTCAAAGCGCCGAAGAAGTTCTTCATAAGCATCAACACGCCGTTCTCTCATTTTAGCGGCACCCATCTTGCAGACGCTTTGTGCAACTGGAGCACATCAAGCACGATTTGGTGTGCTGACCCATGACTAATCTGTAAACATGCTGCAATGTCATTCAGTGTCACTCGGCGGTTTTCCTTCACTATGGCTTCAACTGCTGCAATGTTCTGTGGAGTCACAACTCGTTGTGCTTGACCTGGACGAGGAGCATCTTCCACTGAAGTCTCGCCATTTGCGAACTTCCTACTCCATTTGTAGACTTGCTGCTGTGACAAACATGCATCACTGTAGTGAACCTTCATTCGTCGATGAATTTCAATAAGTTTCACACCTTCACTACGCAAAAACCGAATAACAGAACGCTGTTCTTCCCTGGTGCAAGTCGCATGTGGGGCGGCCATCTTTATACTGAAACTGCGACGGTATGTGTGCATCTGCAGTATGGTGGCACCTAAAGGCCATTCTGCACGATGTTTGTAGCACGCTTACCAACTTACAGGATAACGGCGCGAAATTTCGATTTGTTATTACAAATTAAAGGTTTTCATTTGACTCATCCTAGTAAAATTACGGCCCTTAATGTCAACAAATGGTGTCTGTACTTTCGGACATGTCCGAAAAGAACAGACACCATATAAATAATGATCTGTATTATTAACTAGAGAGAGTGATTGATGATGTGAGTAATAACTGTAACACAATCGTGGTTATTCATTCATTACCTATTGCCTCAGAAGAGATTCTGAAGACAGCTTGCCCCCAAGAGGACTCACCACTCTTTGGTGAGTACGAGGCCTCTGCCTGTGCAGCATTACACTGTTTCAGTACACGTCTATCAAATGTTCAGATGTTTGTAAACCTACTGGATCAAACTCCTATGGTCATCAGTCCCTAGACTTCTAAACTACTTAAAAACACACACACCAAGGACAACACACAGACATCCATGATCGAGGAAGGACTGGAACCTCCGGCGGGAACGGTCCCTCACTCCGCATGACTAACCTCCTACGATTCTTTTCCCCTATCTTGCAGACCCTGTCTTGTGTATAGACGGGAAACCGAAGCTTTTGTCCATCCGGGAAAGAGATGGAAGTGTGAGCTCCTTGAAACGAAACTAAGTGTTAATCGTTTATTACCTTAGTTTCAGAGATACTTTGTATTGAATCGTGTCTTTATTTTGTGTATGTATTATAAAAGAAAGTTTTAGGGAATTTCTTCGGACTAATGGTTTGGTAAAAATGTCAGAAAATAAATTTTACTCGCAGGCTTCCTTAAGTTATGAACGGGACGCCTATGGCCTTAGCTGTTTTTTTTTCTTTATTGTTATTTTTATACCCGTACACATACAAGTAGGCAGGCAGCAACCTCCTACGCTGATCTTCAGCCTCACGATTTAACGTAAATAATCAAGAAGTAGTGAACAATAGTAACAAAGGCGATAAAATTGGTGATCATGAGAGTTTAACATGGAGCAATGTTGAAGTGAAAATGCACATTTCAGAGTAGTTAAAACACATACAGCTGGAAAATAAAATCCTGTGCCAAGACGACACTAAAAACAGACACTGAGACGAAAGCACTGATCACGATGAAACTCTTAAAACTGACGGTTGCAACGCTGGTCTTGAGCGGCGGCGGTTAACTATTAAAACACACACTGGCGACGATGATAGCTGTTTTGCGTCTCAAAGCAATTTGAAAACGAAAGTTGTAAAATGTTGTAACAGAAACGCTTGGGTCGAAAAGGACGTAGCATGCGGTCAAACATTTATCGGAACTTTAATATTGACTACTGTTAAAAAATAAGTGTTCAGTTCCTATCTTCTACGTAATGTCTCGTACATAAGCAGAGTTGTGAGGCAACTGTTCCGGAATTGAAGGCTGCTATTGGCAGGCACGAATACTGCCCGCACAAATTAAGTTAACACTCGGCATGTTGACTGATGGCAGCGACCTGATATGGAAATGTCTTTTACGGTCGCTACCCTCACGTTCTGCACCAAGTGTCAACTTAGTTTGCTCGGGACATATGATTTAAGCGGTGTGAGAGACAAAGGAAACTGAAAAACTAAATAAAATGACTTATTTCACAATTTGTTCAAATGTTCAAATGTTTGTATAGCTTATTGGCCTTAACTACGTGGTCATCAGTCCCTAAACTTACAAACTGCTTATGATCTACCTTATACTAAATACGTCACAAACATCCATGCCCGAGGGGGGATTCGAACCCCCGACCGTAGTGACCGCGCGGACCGTGACTGGCGCGCCGCAGAGCGCTCGGCCACCGCGGCCGGTCACAATTTGTACTCAGTATTGAAGTCTCTCTTAATATAATTTCATAGTTATCAGTTTCAAGTATCTGTCAGATAAAGGTAAAGCAGTCTACAATCCGAAGCTTGGTTTGAACACCACAGTGCGTTACTAGGCATGGTCTTGTTTGGAGGTGGTATGCCGTTGCCTTCCTCCGACCTACGAAGTGACTTACCCAGCCTAGGGGGACCTACAGTTTAACGTGGGTTCCGAACCACGGTGCTACTCGATATTTTTCACATCAGCAACACAGCCATAGGTGAAAGAAGTGGAAAGTGGCAGATAAAAAGCATGGGACCTGGCGGGGTTCGAACCCGCGACTTTTGGATTTGTAGTCTGGCACTCTACCACTGTGTTACCAAGCCGCAGTCTCTATCAGAAGAATGGAAATTGAAAATATCTGTTCAGGGTTAAACGGTTCGATTCATAGGAGTAGAAGCAAAAATGCGTCAGTTCCATGAAATTTTGAAAGTAGCAAAAATTTTTTCAGTCATTTAATTTTTCACTTTCCGACCGAGTTTAATAATTTCTGCCTTTTTTGCGTGTGCTTTTTGCGCTTATTATTCAGTATTTTTGTTTGGGATAATTTATCGGCCATTCTTTTCGTACCATAATGTTATCGTATTTTTTCTTCATCTCGCTTGTATTTGAATAACTGAAGACTCCTTTTCGAAAAAAAGGATACCGAGTCCGTATAAAACTTATTTGTATCAATTAAATCATTGTGTATGCAACGCTTAATTGGATATTTGATATCCTTTACTAAGTGGAAACGCACGGCTTTAAATGCGTGATTGATATACTAACGCCAGTCAACAGTCTTGTTATTTTTAATAAGTCTCTGTCCCGAGGATTATCGTTTGACATCATCTGTTACAGCAATGTCCAGAGAGTCGTTAGATTTCGATCTGCTATTTATTACGAAACCTAAAAAATGGATATGGGATAACAATTATACAAACTATGTTTGGTTGTGTGGCCACCACCAGGGACACTGACATGAAAATCATAGGAATAAACAATAACAAAAACGAGAAACATCTTCTCAGTCTTCAAGAAACCTGTTTTTATTGTGGTCTTCTGTCCGAAGACTGGTTTGCTGCAGCTCTCCACGCTACCCTGTCCTGTGCGAGCCTCTTCATCTGAGTGTAAGAACGGCAACCAACATCCTTTTGAACTAGCTTATTGTATTCGTCCCTCCGTCTCCCTCTACGATTGTTATACTACACACTTACTTCTAATGCTAATTTGACGATTCCATGATATTCCACCAACCCCTGTCTTCTCTTAGTCAGTATATGCCAGAAACTCATTTGCTCCCCAATTCTGTTGAGCACTTCCTCATGAGTTACGTGATCTACCCATCTAATTCTCATCATTCGTCTGTAACAATTTCATAAGCTTCTATCATCTTTTTGTCACAACTTCTTATCGTACAAGTTTCACTTCCATACAATGCAATACCCCAGACAAATGCTTTCAGAAAGGACTTTCTTACAACCAAACTAATATTGGATGTCAACAAATTTCGCTTCTTCAGTAACGCTTTTCTTCCAATAGCCATTCTGAATTGTATATCTTCTTTACTTCTACCATTTGAAGTTATTTTGCTACCAAAATAACGATGACTTGAGACTTGTGTCATTACCCGATCTAATTCCTTCAGCATCGCCTGATTTTCTGACATTGCATTCCGTTACCCTTGTTTTGCTCTTGTTAATGTTCATTTATACCCTTCTTTCAGGACACTGTCTATTCCGTTCTGTTGCTCTCCAGGTGCTTTGCTGTCACTGATAGAATAACTATGTCATCAGCAAGCCGCAAAGTTTTTATTTCTCTACCTGAACTTTAATTCCACCTCAAAATTTCTCCTTGCAGTCCTTCACAGCTTGCTCGGTGTACAGATTGAACATCATTTGGGAAAAGCTACAACTCTGTCTTAATACCTTCCCAACTGCGATCTTTCATGCCCTTCGACTCTAATAACTGCTATCTGGTTTTTGTACAAGTTGAATATAACTTTTGTGATACTTATCCCAAGGTAGCACCTATGGTTTCACCTTGGGAAACTGGTGGTTTTACCTTGGGACACGGTGATGTATTCCAGTTTCTTAGTTTTATGAATGAAAAAATCGTATTGGAATTAAGTAGTACTTGTTTATTTGTTAGTCGAAATACAAAAGTTATTTTAACTTAAAAAAGGAGATGGTGGGAATAAAATATTAAATGAATGAAACCCACAACACACCACTGGAGTTGGTAGTTCTTTCACTATATTACTGCTACCTCCAGAGCTTCTGCCAAGCTCGAGAATTTCTTTATCAGAAGAAGTGGAAGATGAAAACTTCTTTGTCCGTTAGGTGGCTTCTATCTTTGGTAAAGATTTCTCTTTCTTGTTTTTTCCCTCTTCAATGGATTGTAGAACTGTTTCATCAAGATTCCAGACTTCTGAGGTTGAGGACCAAACCTGGAATGAAGTTCTTGGAGTTTCTTAAAAAAAGGTTCAACATTAGGTTTGTTGAAAGACGCCATTTGACCTGGTTTTCTAAGGGATATTCTGTTCTTTTAAGACTTCCGAAACGTTCTGTACCATTGTCTTCTGGCCAATTCCTCTTCCTCCCATGTCACTGGATATTTAATTTTGTTAGCGTTGGCCTATTGGAAGGCTATCTTCTTCAGACCATCCACAGTCACACCAGAGTTCCATTGCGTAGCCCTTACTATATAAGAAAGAAGTTCTTCCTCTTACTCTGTAATGAAGACTGGTTTTTTGTAGCACTGCTGGATTCATATTTGAAATGAGTTTGCATTTGTTTGTTTGTAAATCTACCGGACCAAACTGCGTGGTCATCAGTCCGTAGCTTATAAACTACTTAAACTAAGGTAAACTAACCTAAGGACAACACACACACACACACCCATGCCCCTGGGAGAACTCGAACCTCCGACGGCGAGCAACCGCGCGCTCCGCAGCGAGGTGCCTTAGACCGCTCAGCTACTCAACCGCGGCAAATGAGTTTGATCAGAAAATTTGTGTATTTGGATGTGCCTAGCAAGAGTACTTTTCGACACTCCATATACTTCAGCCGATACTCGTAAAGATAGGTTTTGTGTAATAACCTCATTGGCAGCTGCCTCTATGCACTCCGCATTTGGTTTTTCTCTTTTCGTTCCCACCTTACTTCTACCCATCTAAAAAAATAAAAGAACTTAAGTAAAACTGTAGACGAAATGTTTGATTGTACCTTGGGACATGTCCCAAGGTGCAACCACAGAAGTATCTCTAGGTACAACCAAATGCACAATAACAGAAAACAGTATCCTAAAACTTCCTGGCAGATTAAAATTGTGTGCCGGAACCGGGACTCGAACCTGGGACCTTCGCCTTTCGCGGGCAAGCGCACTACCGACTGTGCTATCCCGACACGCCTCACGATGCCGCTTCAGAAATTTACTTCCGCCAGTACCTCGCCTCCTACTTTCCAAACTTCACAGAAGCTCTCCTGCGAACCATGCAAGATTAGCACTCCTGGAAGAAAGGATATGGTGGAGACATGGCTTAGCGACAGCCTAAGGGATGTTTCCAGAATGAAACTTTCACTCTGCAGCGGAGTGTGCGCTGAAATGAACCTGGCAGATAAAAATTGTGTGCCGGAACCGAGACTCGAACCTGGGACCTTTGCCTTTCGCGGGCAAGCGCATTACCGACTGTGCTATCCCGACACGACTCACGATGCAAAGGTCCCAGATTCGAGTCCCGGTTCCGGCACACAATTTTAATCTGCCAGGAAGTTTCATATCAACGCACACTCCTCTGCAGAGTGAAAGTTTCATCCAGGAAACAGTATCCTAGCATATGTACACATTGATATATTTATAACATGGTATCAATAGCTTACTTAAACAATGCCCTACAATACTGTGTTTAAGAAATATCAATAATGATGCTTAGCTTTTATTTATATCTTCGAAGAAGAGTGGCTATATTTTACTTTCAAACAAGAAAACTTGTAAAACTCCTCCTCAGATCTCAGACATCATACAAAAACAACATGGCCTCCTATTCCATCTGAAAGATGGCAACTTTACTTTGTAGTTCTTAGAGTTGCCACTCGAGTACACTGCCTTTATTAAAAAATGTGCCAAGGTAAAACCGTCCCAAGGTACAACCCTTTCCCCTACTTTGCGGATAGTGGCACAAAAGACGAAAATATACAAACGGACGGAATATATATATATAACATAATCGTATAAATTTTGAAAATCATATATAACTAAGGCTACCCTCTGTCATGCACTTCATTGTGCCTTGCAGAATATTTATGTAGATGTAGATGTAGATCTTCTCTTTGTAACTGTGTATCAGAAATACAAAGTGCTTGTTGTGTGATATTCGAAGTGGAAGGCGAATGCAAACGCGATGCTGCCACGTTGTGTGGATCTAGAATATCAAGAAGGAGGCCAATAACGGCAAGCGAATAACTAACGACACTGTTGAATGACCGCATTCCATGAGACATTGCAGAGGTATATATATATGAATTGCTGTTCGTTAGTCTCGCTAGAACTCGAGAACGGCTGAACCGATTTGTCTAATTTTAGTCTTGAAATATTCGTGTAAGTCCAGGGAAGGTTTAAACGGTAATAAAGTATGAAAAAGTTGCCCGGGAAATAGGAAAATCGGGAAAAACTGAAACAGCTTTTACCAGTGAGCTATCAATACCGTGCGTCCAATTGGGATATGATTTTTGTACATTTCATGCTGAAAGGAAGAGGAAGGTTTGCATCAAATACAAATTCGAAAAAGCCGCCTGGAAAGTAGGAAAATTTAGGAAAAACGAAAGCGATTTTTTTGTATGAATAAAAATCAATTGCCGCATGGTTGTAAGAGCATCTCTTCAGTACGACTTGACAGGACACGGTTTGTATTAAAAAAGATTTTGGAAAATCTACCGGAAAACTGAAAAATTTGAGAAAAACTGAATGTGTGTTTTCAATTTGTTTTTGATTGAATTCAGCACTATAACTGCCCATTCGCTCGACGGAGGGGGGTAATTGTGTTTTTGTTTTGTTCATTATGGTACTGGAAAAGTTTTCAGTAAATAAAAAATAAAAAAAAGAGGGAACACTTGGAAAGGAAAGTCTCAAAATTCGAACTAAGTTCCTTTTTCAATGTGTTTCTAAATGTACTCAATACTATACGTTGAGAACCGTTCATCCGATTGCGATAAAATTTTGATCATTTGACGTTAATTCGTCTGATTGCGGTAAAATTTTGCGTATTTGACGTTCACAGAAAGAGTAAAGTTGTTATGAAATAAAAATCTGGAAAAGTTTCCTGGCAAATTGAAAAATTTAGAAAAAAAAATAAAGAGAGATTTTTTTCTATGAAATATCAATATCATTAATCTGATTGCGATAAAATTTGGCAAATTGTACGTTCAAAGCGAGAGGAAGGTTTGAGTGAAGTAAATGTTTGGAATAGTTGGCCAGAAATCAGGAAAGTTTGTGGAAAACTGAAAGAGTTCTTTTCTTTGGGATATCAACATCATTTCTACAATTGCGATAAACTTTTGCACATTTGACATTCACAGCAAGAATACACACATCTTAGAAATTGCAAAGCATTGTCGGGTGAACTTCGTATCACTAACCTCTTAATATAAACCATATTAATTTAAATCGAATATATTTGAGACCCAGTAGGTTTATAAAGGCATCATCAGTCAGTCTAAGTATCGGCTCGATAGTGGGCGTAAAGAGTGAGCAAATCACGTACACATGTCCAGGATAATGTTCATGTCACATTCGTGGAAGGTGAGGGAAGGTTTAAACGGTGATAAAATATTGATAATTGAGAGGAAAATTTAGATTTAAAACATGTAAAATAATGACTTGGTTTTTGTGTTATCTAGTCGACCCAGCAATGCTTTGCAATTGCTAATATGTATGTATTCTTGCTTTGGACGTCGAATGTGCAAAATTTTGTCGCAATCGCACAAATAATATTGATATGCCAAAGAAAAGAGCTCTTTCGGTTTTCCAAATTTTTTCCTCTTTTCTGGTCAACTATTCCAAACTTTTACGTCACTAAAACCTTCCTCTCGTTTTGAACGTAGAACGTGCAAAAATTTATTGCAATCAGATGTATGGTATAGACATTTAATAGAAAAAAGTCTCTCAATATTTTTCTGAATTTTTCCATTTTTCCGGGAAACTTTTCCACATTTTTATTTCATAAGAACGTTATTCTTCCTTTAAACGTCAAATATGCAAAATTTTATCAGAATCAGACGAAGAATATTGATATCACATTGAAAAAAGCTCTTTCAGTTTATAGCGAATTTTCAAATTTTCCGGATAACTTTCCCAAAATTTTAGTTCATAAGAACGTTCATCTTTCGTTGAACGTCAAATAATCAAAATTTTATCGCAATCGGATGAACGGTTCTCAACTTATAGTGTTGAGAACATTTAGAAACACAATGAAAAAGCAACTTCGTTCGTATTTTGCGACTTTCCTTTTAATTCACCCTATTTTTTTACTGAAAACTTTTTCAGGACCAAAAGAACAAAACAAAAAAAGAATTACCCCTCTCTATCGTCTGTCGTGCGAATAGTCAGTTATAGTACTGAATTCAAAAAAATGTTCAAATGTTTGTTAAGCTTAAGGGACTTAACTACGGGGTCATCAGTCTCTAAACTTACAAACTACTTATGAACTACCTACAACTAAGGACGGCACAAACATCCATGCCCGAAGGGAGATTCGAACCCACGACTGCAGTGGCCGTGCAGACCGTAACTGAAGCGTCTCAGTCCCCTCGGCCACCGCGGTCGGCGTGCTGAATTCAATCAAAAACACATTGAAAATGAACTTTCAGTTTTTTCTCAGATTTTCCAATTTTCCGAAAAAATTTATTTCATAGAATCCTTGTCCCGTCAAACCGTACGGACGTGATGCTCTTACAACCATGTGGCAATTGATTTTTATTCATAGAAAAAAAGATCGCTTTCGGTTTTCCTAAATTTTCCTATTTTCCGGTTGACTTTTCCAAATTTTTATTTGATGTGAACCTTTCTCTTGCTTTCAGCGTGAGATGTGCAAAATTTTATCGCAATTAAATGATCGGTATTGATAGCGCACTGTAAAAAGCTGTTTACGTTTTTTTCCCGGTTTTCCTCTTTTTCCGGACAACTTTTCCATATTTTATCATCGTTTGAACCTTCCCTGAACTTACACTAATATTTCAAGACTGAAATTAGCCAGATCGGTTCAGCCGTTCTCGAGACTAACGAACAGCAATTCAATTTCATATTGCAGAGGTATTTGAGATAAAACACGTGTCCGTGATTCACGTTCCAGTGTCAAAGATCTGCACGCTGTCGCAATTCAGGGTCGTTCGAGATGTGGAAAACTCCGTGCGGCCACGTGTGCGCACCACGAGGTTCCCCACCAGCATCAGATTTGCTATCTCGGAAGCGCCTGAACCAGCGCCGCTTGCCATTCAGTTTTGCAGAGCGACGTTTCATGGTCGGCCAGACTCATTTCAGCCGCGAAGGATCCCGGTGGCCGTTTTCGACCCGTCGCTATTTGTTTCCGGTAGGTGGCTATGTACTTAACACTTTGACTGCCGGCCCTGAAAACTTTGCCATTTCTAAGAATGCCAGGTGTTTTAAGCAATATTTAGTATTTTGTATTAGAAAAACTATACAACATTTAAATGTGGTAATAACCTTTTCTGAAAGCCTTGGACTTCTTCTTCCTGATTACCTACTTTCAGTTTCTTTGAATGTTTACTTCCTTTTCTAAATACTTTCAAACAATGTCATTTTTTTGGGAAGAAGAAAAAAGTTTACGGAAATCATAAAGTTTTTACATCATGTTTGTCGTAGTAGAAAAGCTTTTATTCCACTTTCAATAATAAAACACTGATAAAAACACTAATTACATATATACACACATTATTTTCACACAATGTAATTTTTTTTCGTGTAATACAATGTAAAACATGGCTCTTTGCACATTGCGATTTTGCACTCACTGCACTGGTATGATGTGTCTTTTCTTACTGCCTTTCCAGTTTGCTTTTTTCCTCTGATTGAGCATACTTTGCACATCCTTTGAATTCTACTTTCATCTGTGGGAGGTGGAATTTTTGCTAGAAAATGGTTTCCTGCAGATAACCTGCTTAGGTGGCCTCTATCGGAAGTTGGTTTGGGAGTATCGTCTTCACACATTGGCAATTCTGCACACAACACCTTTATGAACTTAGATAGAGGCAACTACTCAGCTTTTATCTAGTTATGGAGAATACATGCATATACCAGGCACTATAAGGAAAAAGTGAAATGCAAGTTTCTTCCACCATTTCACTGTTCTATGTTCGAAAGCCCAGTATGACAACCTCTGATCGGACACATCAACCCCGACCTTCTTTTTGTTTTACTCCACAACACAAGCAGGTTTTTGTTTTTTGTTTACCTCTTCTGTGTTCAAAATTATATCATTTCTGCCCTGTGTCTTGTACTTAGCATATATACATATTCTTTTGTCTTTCCATCACACAGCCAAAAGATTTCCACTCCTCCGGAATATCTGTTCCCTTCTTTGTATGTTGGGTGATTTCAAAGCCTAAGGCATTCCCTTCCTGTTTTTCATTACAGTTCGAACAAGACCTGTCTTCTCCTTTTCTAACATTCTACTTACCCCTTGCGGCACAATGAAGAGAGGCTGAGACCGTCAATGGACGGGATTTCGTATTTACAAACATGAAAAATCGAATTCCGTCAATTGACGGGATCGGCAGTCAACGGAAATTTTTGCATCCCGTCAATTGACGGGATTCGCAGTTAAAGTGTTAAGAACTTCGGCCTAGCGACCTGACGTCACAGGCCTCTGAAAATGAATGGGAATGATAGAAAGATGAGAATTCTCAATGTCTGTTGTGCAGTCACATACTCGCGGGCATTATGAATTGGTTGTGAAACGACGTTACAAGTTTGTAGTGTTGCGTGTTCTGATGACACAAAATACTACACACACTATCGAAACGGCCACGGCCAAGGGAACACAGACAGCTAGCAACAGCACTTCCTACATTCCTGTCAGAAGCAGTGCATTACGAACACTACCACACACGCGTCAATCCTGGCTGGCGTAATCACAGTTAAATCACAGTCGGCTGTAAGACAGTGTTCATCGATCCAGCAGACAGTGTTCGTAGAGTCATGAAGGTGTACTTCGATTCAGAACACATTTAGTGAGAGTGCTACACTTCGCCCAAGTAGGGGAAGGTCGGGTAGCCCCGGACACAAAAATGAATTGCTAGTAAAACAACAATAAACAATTTTTCTGTGTTAACTTTCATCGTAAAAGGAAACCAGCAACTTCTTTAGTCATATCACTTAGAACTAAACATAGATAACAATTTTTATGAACTATCTTCAATACACTTTTGAATCAGTTTATTGGTACTGAAAAATTTGGAGGGTAGCCCCGGACACAGCATTCAGTGGTACTCCACTTGTTTCTTGGCCTTGAAAACATGCAATTGTAATAAATATCTCAAGCATCTACATAAAATCAGTTTTCATACTACCAGTACTTGCAATTACAGCACTGAATACAGTCTTCTTCGAAGATTTCTCCACATGTGATGCATTCTGTCTCTTTTCTTTGATCCTCTTCGGAGAGACTGAATATTTGTCTTTGACATGAACGTTTCTTTAGTGCATTTGCGTTTCTTCTTTTTTTTCCGCTTGCCCTTTTTATTGCATTTCCTTTTCTGTCTCTCTTCTAAACCTTTTTTTTTTTATATGGAGATGACCCTTCTCTTTATTACATCTATGAGGGAGAGCTTCTTGCAGAGCTTCTGCAAGATCAAATGCTAATTTCAAAAACTCTTCTTATGGGTGAAAACCGCCAACGTAGTTAAACAGGAACGACGAAAAATTTTTGCGCGAACAAACTTCACCGTTGCGAGTAGCTCGCTCGGTGCCTATGCCACAAATGACTTGCATGTGTTTTTACTCCACAGGGCGCGCATTTCAGATGCAGTCTTGCCAGCGCAACGTGCTTGATTTATTAGAAATTGAACCGTCCGCGGTTACCCGCCGTCCGGGGCTACCCGACCTTCCCCTAAGTCTTCACAGTGACACAGCGCTTAGCGGTGCCTCTCGGCGTGTTGACGGATCGAAAATTCGAAATTACGCGGGCAGTCAAGTAACTTTGACATATTTATACCAGTCTGGACTTCACCAGTCTGACATGACTGCATTTCTTCAGCACTCAAACTGAGTAGTAGTAATGTTTGCAATCTATTTCACGTTTTAACAAGTGTACCTACGTCGCCTTACCAATAACACCCCCATAACAAAGTACATAGAGAAAGATTTTAAAGATGTGCTTACAGATGTAATTGCAATCGGCAGATGGTAGTCATTCTTCTATACATGAAGAAGTGCTATGTGTTTAATGAGCAGGAATGGGGTACATGAAAAAAATTTGTGGAACGAACAGTAAATTTCCTGAAATCACGATTACGAAGGCTAATCAAAAAGAAGACGCACTACCAAGTTATGGCCATATATTAAACCAGATACACGTAGGCAACACGGATTCGAAACCGTAAACCATAAAAATGTAAATTCATATTTGTTTTCAGAAATGAAATACCCGTTGTCTTGTTGCAATCCTTTTAATTTCAAAAAATGTTCAAATGTTTGTAAATCTATCGGACCAAACTGCGTGGTCATCGATCCGTAGCTTACAAACTACTTAAACCTAAGTAAACTAACCTAAGGACAACACACACACACACACACACACACACACACACATGCCGTATGGAGGACTCGAACCTCCGACGACGAGCAACCGTGCGCTCCGCAGCGAAGCGCCTTAGACCGCTCGGCTACTCCACCGCGGCCCTTTTAATTTCTTCATACGCGTTTCACCCTCTATTTCATGGCGTCATCAGTGGATTCTATATCTTTACTTACTGATGTATCCTCAAGAAGTTATAAGCAGATCACTTAGTTTTAATGGAAAAAAAATATAGACTACTAACGTTTTATAGTATAGCTATTTCCCTCCTAGTCACTGATTGAATTCACACAGCTTCGCCACAATTTCAGTATTTCCTTCTTTATTTTATGATTTCAGTGTTTAGTATTTCACAGACTCGTAAGTGTGTCTCGTTTAGGGATTAGTTTGTTTACATGTATTGCGAGCCTAAATGAGTATGTGTGTGAGGCGTCTGTGTTTTGTGTGTGTGTGTGAAACTTCAGATAGTAGTAGGAATTGTTGTATTTTCTGTAACAATGCTTTCGATGTTTTGTGGAAGGCGAGGGGGTTAATTGTAACAGTAATTTGTTTGATATGTTTTCTTGTTCAATTAACGTGATTTTCTTCTCTGCTTTGGTTTTTTGAGTGTGATAATTTACTTGTAATGTTAGAAGGGGCTTTTTGTTGTTTATTCTAATTATTTTGATGTCTCCTTCTCTGGATATTGGTTTTTGATTCTGTGTTCTTTGGTGTTCAGCAAATGTGGAGTGGTTCGTTCCATACTTCCATGCTCTAATGTATTCTTTAGATCTGATATTAAACGTTCTGCTTGTTTGCCCTGTGTATCTCGCATCACAAGTTACATTTCAATTGGTATATTCCAGCTTTTTGCTACATATCTGCTGTCAGTTTCGGAGCGTATTTTGTTAACAATAGAACTGCTTGTTGTGTATGCTATGTTTATGCCCTGTCTTTTGAAAATGTTGATGTGTGAGTTTGTGTCTGTATGTCATTATGTACCATCTTTTGTCTTCTCTTGCATTTTTGTTTGTTTGTTTGTTCTGTTATGATATTTGGATTTGTGATTGTGTGTGGTTCTATCTGTTGTGTCTGATTTCTCGGTTTGTGCATTTATTTTTGTTTTTATTCGAACAGTCAATGTTCACATAGTTAAAACCCAACAATTAGTACTACTGTCTCAGATTACTCTCTCTCTCTCTCTCTCTCTCTCTCTCTCTCTCTCTCTCTCACACACACACACACACACACACACACACAGAGAGAGAGAAAGAAGAACCCTTTTTTTCGTACTCAGAAGGCACAGACGCCCCATACATGTACTCAATTAAGTTGGCAAACATTTAAACTTTATCTGTTTTTCAACCCTACCCCGGTGACGTACCTTTCGTCCGACTACACAACGGGAACCAACATCAGTCTCGGCATGGAACAGTTTCTTCTCCGCAATTGGTCACAGTACGCCCAAATCTATACTGACGGCTCTAAAACTGAAGCAGGTGTGGGGTACGCCTTCTTTTGTCCCTCCAGCGGCACCTACCGAATGTTTGCATTTCCGCCTGAATAATCTATTTACAAGGCAGAGTTGCTGGCCATAAGGGAGGCTATGTGTTACGGTACACGAACATTTCAATCTATATTGATCCTCACGTACTCTCAAAGCATGTTATAAAAATCACAACATCTGACATTTGACAAACAAACAAATATTGGACATCCTGAACGTCAAGGCATATTCCATAACAAAACAGTTAACCGCCTCGCCAAAAGTATTACGGAAGGACTGCGATTACTTCCCCTTGTCCATAGCTAAACCACAGAATAAGGAGTATACAGAAAGGAAATTCCCGCTGCAGTCTGTCGTCCAAAATTTAGTGCGCATGCGCGGAATCGGCCATCTTGAAAAGCAGTAAACGAGTGATCACTCCCTACTCTGTTTGAAATTCAAATGTTTGTATAGTCTATGGGACTTAACTACGGGGTCATCAGTCAATAAACTTACAAACTACTTATGAACTACTTACGAACTAGGACGGCACAAATATCCATGCCCGAGGGGGGATTCGAACCCCCGACCGTAGTGGCCGTGCAGACCGTGACTGGAGCGCCTCAGTCTCCTCGGCCACCGCGGCCGGCTCCCTACTCTGTGGCGTGGTAATGCGCCGTCTTTGTTTGTTAACTGTGTATTTTAACAGCCTGAATCGCATAAACGTAAACAAGTATTTGGTACAGTGAAAAGAAAGAACTGTGTGTCAGTAGTTGGAGCTGTTCCATTTTTATTATGAGCAGCAATAAAAGAAAAGACGACCCATGGTGTTCAGCACATAATTGCCGTAATAATTCGAATACAAATAAGGATATAAGTTTCTTCACCTTCGCAAAAGATGCTGAGCAATAAGTGAACGTCGCTATATGTGTAGTGAAAGTTAAATGTTATCAATTTCGAATGAGAGCAATGTGTGCATAATTATTAAAAGTAGCCTTGCTTCTTCTCTTGACGATAACTCTCGCTGTTGCTGTTGCTGCAGCAGTTCAGCATCGAAATGTTGAAGTACATTTATATTTTATAAGTTTAACGTTGCAGCGAATAATATAAAATGAATGACAAAGAATAGTTCGTAAATACGCAGGTAAAATTTTATTTACGGCATAGGAGGCGTAGTGTGCTAATGTTGGCAACGAATAATCTTCGGATACTCAAACAAATAGATTAAGGGGAATAATTATTTTATGCTGTTCCTGCCCTGTGGTTGACAGATCCTCTATATCCCCTTCTCCGATCAGTAAATTAATGACACTCCTAAAGCAAATACAACTTTTATATATGCCCAAACGTCATTAGTTCTGTGTAATCACGTTGTGCGAATTTATTCGTGTCAAATAAAACCTGGCAGTTGTAAAGTCACTTTCTTGTTTATAACTAATTTCCCAAACATAAATCAGCGTTATTTGGGATTTTTCTAGAGATAAGCACCAAATAAAACGATCATCGATTCCACCGTACATTTTCGTAGTTGTATTAAAATTTAGGCCTATTTTTTTCCTCGGATTACAATTAGGAGCAAGAAGAGGGCGCAAAATAGCTGAGAGCTTAATGAACAGCCGTTTCCTTTCGTAAAAATCGGTGATATTAGCTGCAGTTCGTAAAAAGTCCATTTCCAGCCAAGGTACTAAGTGGCTATAGTTCTGCGTTTACTGCTTTTCAACATGGCGTCGAGCGCAAGGCTTGGTAACATACAGATCAAAGGCGCCGCCCCCAGCTTTCCCTTCTGTATACTCCCTATTCTGTGGCTAAACTGTCTTCCCGCAATGGTCCGGGCGTATTGTCCATCCTGTTAGTGTTGTGGCGACTAATCATCGTTTACTGTACGTGGTCATCGTGTTTATAAAGAGGATTCGCCCGCCGCCACAGATGTTGTTGCCGCAGCAAGACTGTTTATTCTTTGTTTTTGCGAGTCTCCTGTTTTTTGTTTAGTACCTAGTTACGACTGTGATCTTCTGTTTGAAACATTGTGCTTTTGATGTGACGATTATACTTTAACGTAAAACGTCTCTCATTTGTGTTTAATGTGTTATATCTACAGTCACAGGTCTACTAAATAAATTATTGTAAAAAAATGGTTTCTGCAGAGAATAATTCCGCGTTCTAGTGACTTGAAAGATACACGCTAATAAAACGTCGGACAGTTCTGCTTCAACTGCTTCGACAATTGGTGACCCCGACGTGATACAAGTCTGCAGAAAACGCGAGAAGATACTAGCAAGATGGAGGAAGAACCTAGAGTTTCAAGAATAGCCGTACGTTTGCCGCCGTTCTGGCCAAATAATCCAGTGTTATGGTTCGCCCAAGTAGAGGCCAGTTTCCGTTGTGCAGGAATTACCGCCGACTCGACGATGTTTTCTTTGGTCGTGAGTCAATTAGATCAACAATATGCCGCGGAAATTCAAGACGTTATAACCGCGCCGCCGACAGCAGATGCATACAAGAAGCTGAAAACAGAGCTGATTCGAAGAGTAGCCGCTTCACAGGAGGAACGCATACGGCAGGTGCTCACACAAGAAGATGTTGGTGATCGCAAACCTTCTCAGTACCTAAGGCATTTGCGAAGCAAGGTAGACGTCGGTATGGTTCCTGACAACTTGTTACGCACAATTTGGAGCAACCGCCTGCCACCACAAGTTAAGGCGATTATAGCGTCTCAAACAGAGATGTCTCTTGACGCTGTAGCGGAACTCGCAGATCGTATTCAAGAAGCAATCACACCAGTGCGTGTCTGCGCCGTATCAGAAGCCGGCAGCAGTACGGCGGCAACGTCGGGAGTTGCGCGTAACGACTATGATTCATTAGCAGCGAAGGTAGACGTTCTTTGTAACCAGCTCAGTGAACTGATGTCTCGACAAAGCGTCAACAAAGGCAGAAACCGTTATCGACGCAGGTCCAGAAGTAGATCTTCGAAAGGCACTTCGTCTTCTGATGCAGAACATATGACATGCTGGTACCACCGTAAATTTGGGGAACAGGCACATAAATGTACTAGTCCTTGCTCGTTCCCAAATGCCAGCGGCGGTCGACCTTAGGCGCAGCAGACTGCCGAACAGGATCACAGCGCCTGTTTATCAGCGACAGGAAGTCTGGAATGAAATTTCTGATAGACACAGGTTCTGATCTGAGTATATTACCACGAACTGCAATATATCGCTGCCGTCCACCGACTGCATTCTGTTTATCAGCCGCTAATAATTCAACAATACGGACTTATGGAATGCAGAGTATTGAATTGGACTTAGGACTACGTCGCGCCCTGAATTGGAATTTCACCATAGCAGACGTCGCTGAGCCAATCATCGGTGCGGAATTCTTGGCATATTACCGACTGTTGCCTGACGTAGCGAATTCCCGGCTCGTGGACAACGTGACTGGCCTAACTTCACTTGGTTTTCGCCGTAGCACCAACACACCCAGAGACTGTAAGTACTCATCTCTATTATGTCAATTTCCGAGCTTGACTAGGCCCCCTGGAGCCCCAAAACAAGTGCAACATAAGACTGTGCATTATATTAATACCACAGATGGCCCTCCAGTGTCATGTAGGCCCAGAAGGCTGGCACCAGATCGACTAGCAATAGCAAAGGCAGAGTTTGCCACAATGCTAAAGGAAGGCATTATTCGCCCCTCGAGTAGCCCATGGTCTTCAGCGCTTCATCTCGTCCCTAAAAAGAGTGGAGCATGGCGCCCCTGCGGCGATTATAGAGCACTTAATGCAAGAACAATACCAGACCGTTATCCAGTTCCGCTGTTGCGAGATTATAATCATGCCCTTCACGGTGCAACGATCTTTACTGTGCTAGATTGTGCCAAAGCTTACACTCAAATACCGGTGGCGGAGAAAGATATACCTAAAACGGCAATTATCACGCCATTTGGCTTATTTGAAAGCATGTTTATGACATACGGATTACGCAATGCAGCTCAGACTTGGCAAAGGTTTATTGATTCAGTATTACAAGGACTACCTTTTTGTTTCTCTTACCTTGATGATATCCTGATATTTTCGGCCACTGAAGAACAACATCATCAACATCTCAAATCAGTGTTTGAACGCTTGGAACAGTATGGCGTAGTTTTGAACATAGCCAAATGCATATTTGGGCAACCTGAAATCGATTTTCTCGGCCATCGTATTTCAGCTGCGGGCTCCCTTCCCTTACCGGATAAGGTTCAAGCTATCCTAGAAATACAAAAACCAAATACCATCAAAGAGTTACGTAGGTTTCTCGGGATGCTGAATTTTTATCGTCAACATCTGCCACGAGCAGCAGAATTACAAGAACCCTTGACAGCAGCGCTTTCCAGACCCATGATTAAGAGAAATTCATTAGTACTGTGGACTGAAGCAATGAATTCTGCTTTTGAGGCCGCGAAACGTTGCTTGGCGGACGCTGCATTGTTGGCCCATCCTAAACTTGACGCACCGTTAGCGGTTGTAGTTGATGCAAGTTTAAAGGCTACAGGTGCCGTATTACAACAATGGACAAATGGCTCATGGCAACCACTAGCGTTTTATTCGCATAAGCTGTCGCCTTCACAACAAAAGTGGAGTACTTATGACCGGGAACTTCTCGCTATATACAATGCTATTAAATATTTCCGGCCTCAGATAGAAGCGAGGGATTTTGTTATCTACACGGATCATAAGCCACTGACGTATGCATTCCGACGCAATAGTAACAACTGTTCACCTAGGCAATACAATCATTTAGAGTTTATTGCACAGTTTACCACTAAAATAGAGCACGTCTCTGGATTAGATAATGTGGTGGCCGACTGTCTCTCTCGAGTAAACAGTATCTCAAGCCCAATCGACTTCACTGCACTTGCTCAAGCACAACAATCTGACCAAGAGCTCCAGGTATTGCTGAAGGATGACAACACAGCATTACAGATGCAGCTCGTTAGCGTTCCCGGCACAGATGCTAAACTGTACTGTGATGTCTCGACTGGAAGACCAAGACCATTCCTTCCTACTCAATTTCGCAGACAAGCTTTCGACAATTGTCATGGTTTATCTCATCCTGGAATTCGCCCTACGTTCCGCCTCATATCAAAGCGTTTTGTCTGGCCAGGAATGGAAAAGAACTGCCGTGAGTGGACACGTTCATGTGTTCCATGCCAACGCAGTAAAGTGTCTCGTCACGTACATGCTCCAGTGGGCAATTTTCCCGACGTCTCCTCACGTTTTGCACATGTGCATCTTGACGTAGTAGGTCCGTTAAGTCCATCAAATGGGCAACGTTACTTACTTACTATTATGGACCGTTTCACTAGATGGCCGGAGGCGGTACCGCTGGACAACATTACAGCAGAAACACTAGCGTCAGCCTTTGTGTCCACATGGCTGTCAAGATTTGGGTGCCCACTGCATATAATAACAGACCGAGGCAGGCAGTTTGAGTCAGACTTATTCGCCAAGCTTGCACAATTCTGTGGGTATGTTCATCACAAGACTACAAGTTACCATCCAGCAAGCAATGGTTTAATTGAACGATGGCACCGATCGCTCAAGTCTGCTCTAATGTGCCATGACACAGCCTGGACAACCGCGCTACCAATAGTGTTACTGGGTCTACGAAATGCCTACAAACCTGACATAGACGCTTCCTCGGCAGAACTGGTTTTCGGAGAAGCGTTACGTCTTCCAGGTGAATTCGTTGACGTCAGTTCCTTTCAGTCCATTGTGCAAGACCAGCCTGATTTACTATGTCGATTGCGCGAACGTATCGCATGTTTTCACCCACAACAGGGTTCCAGACATGGCACTCCATACTGTTATATTCATCAAGACTTGGACAAATGTACGCACGAGATGCTTCGCACAGACGGTGTGAAACCTGCTCTGCAAGCTCCATACATAGGTCCACATCGCGTGTTACAACGAGGTGAACGAACATTTGATATTGTCATAAATGGCAAGGCCACGACTGTCTCCATTGACCGCATCAAGCCGGCGTACATCTATCAGGACGCATCACCGGCTGAGGTTTCAAGAGAACAGCTCAAGTCGACAAAGTCAGCGCCTCAAACTCAGTCACAATCGCCAGCTCAACAACAGCCCACCTCTGTTCCACAACCGACACGCACAACCCGTTCCGGACGACACGTACATTTTCCTGCACGTTTTAGAAGATAACGCTCCGCTTCCACCGCGGGGGCTGATGTGGCGACTAATCATCGTTTACTGTACGTGGTCATCGTGTTTATAAAGAGGATTCGCCCGCCGCCACAGATGTTGTTGCCGCAGCAAGACTGTTTATTCTTTGTTTTTGCGAGTCTCCTGTTTTTTGTTTAGTACCTAGTTACGACTGTGATCTTCTGTTTGAAACATTGTGCTTTTGATGTGACGATTATACTTTAACGTAAAACGTCTCTCATTTGTGTTTAATGTGTTATATCTACAGTCACAGGTCTACTAAATAAATTATTGTAAAAAAATGGTTTCTGCAGAGAATAATTCCGCGTTCTAGTGACTTGAAAGATACACGCTAATAAAACGTCGGACAGTTCTGCTTCAACTGCCTCGACAGTGTCATACATACAATTATTGACGTGGCAACTGTTCTTTGAGACACCATATCAGTAATTGCATATATCTCCTCAACAGGCAATTGACAAATGTATGAGCCTCCCCTAGGCAACTCTGTGGGTCGAGGCTTGTGATTGCGTGCGCGTAAGACAGGGCTGCACCATGGACCAGTGGCGGCTACTCCTTGAGGACTCTGGGACGGCGTCCTCACAAAAATATCCAAAACAAAATACGTACCAATCGTTAATCACAAATCGACTCGAATAATTTTCGTGTAGCAGCAGCCCGTGTAATTGAATGATCAATGTTTTTAGACGAGGTAGCCTGTCAGCCAGGGTCAGCGAATGTTTTCAAAATGGTCCGACTGTCGGACTCTACGAGATCCGTCCGCGCCGTGTAAAGGCTGGCAACGGGCGCAGGAGTGAGTGGAGTCCTGTGAAGTTGGCACCCCTATTTTGGAAAATGTACATTTTTTTCAGAGTTCTAGGCAGATATGCAATAGTTCTGGAGTTCTCTGTACAAAATTTAAATATTTCTGCAGAATTTCGCCGAAAAATAGTAACAATTACCACAAACTTGAGTTATTTTAGTTTTTTAAAAAATAATTATTTGCCTATTAGCACAAACATAGTTCTGATCACAGTTCTAAATAGCTCTCAAAGAGTTCTACAAGAAATCCTAATAACATTTTTCTGTGCAGATTTTACTTTATCAGATAAATGCAGTAATGTGGAATTCATTTTCACGTTACTGTAAATTGGCACCATTTTTTTTCGAGAAATACACATTGTTTTTTTTTGGGTTCTGTGTACATATACTATAGTTATAGAGTTCATGTGAATATTTCTATGTAATTGCCCGAAAAAAATTATGTTCACAATTTTGAATATCTGATAAGCTGTCTTATTTGTGCCCCTTATTCGAGAAATATACATTTTTCTTAGATCTTGACAGATATTCTATCCCCTGCACATTCAATTTGTTGTTTTTACGTCTGAGTGATTACTGCTTATCGTAAACAAGAACTATTCCACATCTCCCTAGAACTCTGGAAAAAAGTCTAATTTTTTGAAAAAAAAAAAAAAAAAAACTGGTGCAAATTCCACAGTAGCATGCAAATGGATACTCCATTATTGTAATTATGTCATAAAGTATAATCTGCACAGAAAAATGCTCCTGTAGAACTCTTTGACAGCTATTTAGAACTGTGATCAGAACTGTGTTTGCGCTAATAGGCAAATAATTATTAAAAAAATTAAAATAACTCAAGTTTGTGGTAATTTTTACTATTTTTTCGTCGAAATTCTACAGAACTATTTAAATTTTGTACCGAGAACTCCAGAACTATTGCATATTTGTCTAGAACTCTGAAAAAAATTTACATTTTTGAAAAAATGGGTGCCAACTTCACACGACTCTGGCGCAATTTTGTGTAGTTTATGTCCTTCATTTACGCAATTAGCTCATGAACTATTATCTGGGCAAAAAAATATCATTAGGATTTTCTGCAGAACTCTTTGAGAGCTATTTAGAGTTGTGATCAGAACTATGTTTACGCTTGTAGGCAAATAATTATTTGGAAAAAACTAAAATTTGTTATAATTTTTTGTAATTTTTTCGCGAATTAGTGCAGAACTATTTAAATTTTGTACAGAGAACTCCAGAACTATTGCATATCTATCTAGAACTCTGAAAAAATGCACATTTTTGAGAAAAGGGGTGCCAACTTCACAGTAGCGTGTAAATGGATTCCCCATTATTGCAATTATCTCATGAAGTATAATCTGCACAGAAAAATGTCATTAGGATTTCCTGTAGAACTCTTTGAGAGCTATTTAGAACTGTGATCAGAACTATGTTTGTACAATTAGGCAAAAAATTATTTTGAAAAAACTAAATTTTGTGGTAATTTTTCGTATTTTTTCGGCGAAATTTTGCAGAACTATTTAAATTTTGTACAGAGAACTCCAGAACTATTGTATATCTGTCTACAACTCCGAAAAAAATGTACATTTTCCAAAAAAGGGGTGCCAATTTCACAGGACTAGTGAGTGGGGGTACTGGGGGTACTGGAACCAGGCGGCCACGGTGGCCGAGGGGACTAAGGCGCTCCAGTCACGGTCTTCACGGCCACTACGGTCGGGGGTTCGAATCCCCCCTCGGGCATGGATATTTGTGCCGTCCTAGTTCGTAAGTAGTTCATAAGTAGTTTGTAAGTTTAGGGACTGATGACCCCGTAGTTAAGTCCCATAGACTATACAAACATTTGAACATATTTGGAACCAGGCCGCTTAGGACGGCGTCCGCGCCGGCGCGAAATATACAAAGGCGCACCGGCACCGGCCAGACACTCAGGCAGTTTCTTAACAGGTGCAGTGCGTTTGATACTTGTGTCGTTGTTGTGAAGATGCGTGTTATTGCCTGTTTTTATAGTTTCCTATTTAGAATGAATAATATAAATAGAGTAAACTACGTTTTAACATTTGGTAGTAAAAAATTGATTTTTGAGGGAAAGTTGGAATTAAAACGGTTAGGACCACCGAGACCTGATTTGAACATTGTACAGACACAAAATGCGTGCAAAAGCAAAAGTAATTTCACTAGGAAATTTAATCCTGATTCGTATAAACATGCAGGCTGCATTTGTGGATGTGAAATAAGAAATGCTTTCTTCTGCTAACGTGTCTGGTAATGAATGTTGCGGAACATCCTTGGACCACAGATGGGGTAACACACATTAAACATTTAGCTGATAAAGTTAAAAAACATAAATTAATTCAACTTCACATAAACAGTAACATCGAATTCGTTATGTTTGGCAAAGTAGGTATTAGATGTCAGCTGGATACAGCTTATAGACTGAGGATTAAGAAGTTTAATGAAGATGTTTCTAAGAATCGTTACATCCTTAGCAAGTTGATCGACTGTATCAAGTTCTGTGGGAAATGATGAAACGGATGCTTCAGATACTCCTGGTATTTTTCAGGGTTTGGTCAATCTCAGGGCAGAACTGGATTCCACGTTGAAGGGACATATTGAAAAAGCAATAATCGTGTTTTCTTTGGGCTTTCCAAAACAATTCAAAACGAACTCAAATGTTGAAATGTTTGTAGAACTTATGGGACTTAACTACGGGGTCATCAGTCCCTAAGCTTACAAACTACTTATCAACTAGCTAAGACTAAGGACGGCACAAATATCCATGAGACTGAGGCGCTCCAGTCACGGTCTGCGCGGCCACTACGGTCGGGGGTTCGAATCCCCCCTCGGGCATGGATATTTGTGCCGTCGATAGTATAAGGTAGTTGATAAGTAGTTTGTAAGTTTAGAGACTGATGACCCCGTAGCTTAACAAACATTAATTAACTGATGCATTAAGTTCAAATGTTCAAATGTTTGTTAAGCTTATGGGACTTAACTACGGGGTCATCAGTCCCTAAACTTACAAACTACTTATGAACTACTTACGAACTAGGACGGCACAAATATCCATGCCCGAGGGGGGATTCGAACCCCCGACCGTAGTGGCCGTGCTGACCGTGACTGGAGCGCCTTAGTCACCTCGGCCACCGCGGCCGGCGATGCATTAAGTAGTGAAGTGTTCAACGAGCTTAAAAAAACTAAAGATTGACAGAAAAACTAATAGCTGAGAGTTATGACGGAGCTTCGGTTATGAGTGGCAGGCACACTGGGGTGCAGGCAAGAGTGAAAGCAGTGTATGAGAGAGCAAATTTTGTACACTGTTATGCCCACCAACTCAATCTCAGCGTAGAGCGCTGTGCAACACAGCACAAAGAACTAAGAATATTTTTTAGCAATTTACAGGGATTCTCTACTTTCTTCTCAAAGTCAGTGAAAAGAACTGCCGTACTGGATAATGTTGTGTAGAAACGTCTTCCAAGAAATGCTAACACAAGATGGAATTTTAAACGCGAATTGTGAACACCGTATTTAAGTACAAGAAAGAAATAGCTGGATGCCCTGGGGTGACTGAGGATAATGCTAGCAATGATTAATCAACAACTAGGACAGCAGTTGGACTTCGCACACTTATCATCGACCAAGAGTTTCTCTTTTGTCTCGAGTTTTTCAGTAAGCTCTTGCCACACTGCGATATTTTATTTAATCAGCTCCAATGTAGAGATGTTGATAGTGCGAAAGCTCTTAAGATTGTCTCCGATTTCAAGTCAGCTACACAACTGACGAGAAACGCTCTTGGTGTCTATCATCATTGGGAAACCGGTGTGGTGTCGCACAAGTACAAAGTGCGCGCCACCTACTTTCGCCGCGCGCCGCCATGCACGCACGGCGCGGCGTTCTCACGACGACAGCCACGAGCGCCCTCTGCGACAACTCCGCTCGTGGCCACCACTGAAGGACATCGGCACTTCGGATGGAGATAGCAACCAGTTAGGACCTTCGTAATCAGATAGGCACCATCATTGAAGACTTTGCTATCGTACAGGCACTAGGCAGGCCTCTAACAACTATGTATCAACATTCTGCAGTACTATGTAAAAGTTAAGTATTGTTACATTCTGTGCAATATATATCTCTTTCTAATTTACTCGAGTGTTTTTAGTTTCTGGCTGCTCCCCTCCGTACCTGCACCAGCGTGCTATCTTATTCCTGTGTCGGTCTCATCCACTCGGCCACCGACACCTACGACGAGGCTGGGACACAAAAGCGGCGACGAAGTTGGGACAAAAGTGGCGACGAGGAGTGATAGACGAACCTTGGGCCAGCCCGCTTGCAGCAGCCAGACAGCAGCAGTCGGAGCACGCAGAAATTGCTCCGACGCCCACCCACCCTTATTATAAGAATTTTGGGGGAACATATTCTGTTACGTGTTTGTGGACCTTTTTGTTGCAGAGCGTCCTCTTTCATATTGCATTTGTGTTTTGTTATAATTTACTTGTATGCGCGGCGCCTAATCGGTCAGCATGGCCACTACCCCGAACCCAAACTTAATGGAAATTATTCAGTTACAGACGGCGCAAATCACTCAACTACTGCAGGCCGTGTCGCAGTTGACGGCACAGGCTGCTCACCAACAACAACAGTCGTCACATCAGCAGCCCACACCTGCCGCTGCACAGCTTCCTACATTTCGCCAGTACAACGAACGTGAGGAAGAATGGAGCGACTACTTCGCACAGTTTCAAGAACTCGTCGCGGCTCATCAAATTACAGGTCAGAGAGTGAAGAACCTTTTCTTATCGATTGTGGGCCCCCAGACCTTCGTACTATTGCAAAAACTTTTCCCTCTCGCATCTCCTCGTGATGTAGACTTTGAACAAATTGTAGATGCACTGAATGCTCATTATGAGAGAAAAGTTCTTGTAGCCGCTGCACGATACCGAGTTTTCAGACTTAACAAATTACCGCAGCAGTCACACCAAGAGTGGATTACGGAATTGAAGGGCTTAACCCGCCAATGTAAATTTACTTGCTCTTGTGGACTTTCTTATAGTGACGTTATGTTGCGCGATGCGATTACGCAGAATATTCAGGACCCCAGAATTAGAGCAGCAATTCTGAAACAGTCTGACCCCTCATTAGACAGTGTACTGCAGCTTATAGAAGCGCATGATACTTTTGACTTAGCAGATGTAGAAATGCAAAGCCACAGTGTTCATTCAGTGCGCCGCAACGGTCGCTTTCCTAGCCGTAGTTCTCAGTGTAGCACTAGTGATTCTTATTCCTCTATCGGCCGTACTGAACAGACAGTGAACAGTAGCCAGAGTAAAAGTGCGACGCAAAGGTCGCCCCAGTGGCGTAGCTATCATAGGGCTAGGCGGGGCACTGCCCCAGGGTCCCCGAGCTCCAGGGGCCCCTCGGCCTTCGTGAGCGACGATCGAAAAAAGTTACAGTAGATCGTCGAATTTTTCATTTAACTTTTTTTTGCCCTATCGTCCATCATATCCCCTTCCCCTCAAACCAAGTTTACCACAGTAGCCGCACTGGGCCACTGGCTGGCAACTGGCGGAACAATACTCCTAATTGGGCCTTCACAAGACGCGTTGCCGATAGGCGAAGCTGCCAGCCAATGTGTCCAACAATCGGCACACTTCGGCCGGCAGAAGTAGCGGCAGCATCGGAGTTTCTCACATCAACAGCTGAGCCTTGCAAGTGTTGCGGCGTGCCGGCTTGGCGTGAAGTGAAGGATCGCGCTCCTCCAAATACAGTGTAAATACATTTACTGTACAGTACTTCTTATCAGTTCGAAATCCGAATAAAACGGTTTTCCGGATATCCATGTCCCCAAATTACTTCGCGTAATAGACGTTATACTGTATATAATATTTTAATTGAATGAAGGAATTTCGACTTTTAATTTGTCCTGCCGGAATTGACCCCAACATGGACAGTTTGCCAAATATGTAAGAAAATTGTAACAAAATATGCATTATTGGAATGTGATGTTACTGAAGTATTTACCGCAGTTTTATTCTTTGCAGCAGCCGAAACGTCGTTCAGAAAATTAAAAATTATCAAAACGCTTCTGAGGTACAGTATGGCTTAAGCTCGACTCGGACATTTGGCACTCATAGCAATCGAAAACAAGGCTGCATCAAGTCTAGATTTAACAGACCTTATTTATGATTTTGAAAAAAAGCAAAGCCAGGAAAAGATTGTAAAATAATTGTTAAAATAAAATTGACTACTTTTTAACTGAGTACCCATATTAGTACTATAATGTACTGCAGTCACGAAAACGCTTACCGATAATTACCGATCAGAAATTATATCTTTGCCAACATCTACAATCTAACAGTTTGAAGCATTGTATTACTCCAATAGGTATTCTTTCATTCTGACTTTGGTGCGTACGAAAACACGAACGAAATCCCCACGACTTGAGAAACGCCACTAATTAAGTTGGTGATACGCAGTGAGGCGCGAAAAATAATTATGAACTTTTTTCAAGGATTAATAGTATTTGATTTACAAGAAATAGAAAAATTCCCAACTTTTAGAAAACAATGTTTTAACACATTGACATATAAGTCACAGGAAGTCTTCTCTTCGGGCCACGTGAAGTAAATAAAACTCACAGACATTTTTCCATTTAAAGCTCCGTGGTGCAGCTGTAACTCACAGTAGCGTGCTGTGACTTGGTGTTACAGTACGTTATGGCCCCAGTAACAAATCATGTTCGGGGCCTCCAGTTTTCAAGAGCTCAAGAGTAGTTATTGACACTTGAAATCGTGAATTATACATAACTCACATGGCCCAGTCATTTGGAGTTTCCTTCTTTTTATAATTTATTATTTGGTGTTACATATTACTTATACGGTAGATTGTATATCACGTACAGTTTTAATTACATTCTCCAACTCTAATTGCAACAACAATGAAACAGACTGAAAAAGTTGGGTAATTCCACTTTGTATCTTTAACACCTGCATGCTCGGTGCTTTATGAAGAAACACTCTTGGCAAAAATATGAGTCACAATCTCTTACATTTCCATGTAATTTGTTTGCATTTCTTGACAACTTGCTCTCTTCCTAATTCATTCTTCATTTTTACGTAGCATCCATACACCTCTGACTTGCTGCTCCCATGTTCACAAGAGCACAACCTGCAGGTAGCTCGGTGGCTACGGTGAGAGATTTCTCAGGGACATCGGCATCTTCTGTGTTGAGTACTCTCAAAGTCACTTCTTATTTGAATTCTGTGATTGAGATGATCTTGTTGTTGATGTATCGGTAAATCACAAGAGCATTTACCAGTGATGACCCTGTCAACAGTTCAACTGCAAGCTTCCTGTACCATTTCACACCCCGCCTTAGACAGTATAGGACTTCATTTGGTGAGAGAGATCTATAAATGACTGATTATAGTCAGTTATCATTGCTGGTTTTTTCTTTGTGCCCCCTTGTTTTGAACTTCAGCTTCTTCCTCTCCACGAAAAGTACTTAGCATCAACACATTGCTCTTATTTTTCCGCCGGCCGCGGTGGCCGAGGGGACTGAGGCGCTCCAGTCACGGTCTGCACGGCCACTACGGTCGGGGGGTTCGAATCCCCCCTCGGGCATGGATATTTGTGCCGTCCTTAGTCTTAGCTAGTTCATAAGTAGTTTGTAAGCTTAGGGACTGATAACCCCGTAGTTAAGTCCCATAAGTTCTACAAACATTTGAACATTTTCTATTTTTCCATTTCAGTAGTATCTTCATCTTCTTCACTTATATCCATAACTTCATCTAAAAGCTTCTGTACATGCCTTTGTTCATCTACATAACTTCTACGAGACATTATCTCTTGCTAAAATATCACCGTATTACGGAGCAAACAACACTGAATAAAGACTGTAGTAACAATGCAGGAAAACAATAATGGAACTGTACGCAAATAATGTTGTGGAATGAAAGACTTACAGGAGTACCAACCCAAAATTATTAGCGACATAGCACTTTACTCTGGCGCCATGTGAGTCATATGTAACTCCACAAAAAACATAAACTAAGGTACTAAATTGAAATATTTTCAACTTATTTGTAGTTAAATAGCTTACTTCAAGCAAACTAAAGCAGCATATGGAAAAAAAGTAAATGGTTCCCGGGGGTCGGTAACCCAAGTAGCCAATATGTTAATATAGTTATTGTTAAACACAATGGGCTAAGACAAAATATTAAATGTATACAGCATATTTAAGTACAGTAGAACATACGATTTGTTGTGGGGGATGTGACAGGTGACAGCAGGAAGGGGTGGGGGGGGGGGGTTGGAGGGCAGAAGGTGCGGGAAAGGGCAGACCGCTGGAATGTTCAGGCATTGCCGTTCTTTGTGCGCCTGCAAAACGAATAGCGAGCCCCCACTTTCTACCCCATTACGTCGCAAAAGGAAATTACAAGGTGTTCTACAAAGTTATACCGACCCGTCCACAGTGCACGTCACAAATCACAGATGACGTACTGCGCAGACAGACCAGGAGAGTGCGCATTTCACACAAGATGCGTTGCGTCAGGAATCAGGCATGTTTATTTTCTACAAATGTGTTAATACTGAAAGAAATGCCGAACGGAATCTACATACCTTTCTACACACTACCTTGCAATGGGTAGGCGGGAAATGGATTCGGCATTCTGTGGCTTTTTTCTTGGAAAGGCGCCTTGCCATACCATAAGAACTATTCGCTGTTCAATTTACCTTCATACTAACACTATACCCTCCGCCGTATTTTGCTCAGTTCTTGTATGTAAAAAACAAAACTTGACTGTGGTGAGAATTCAGCACTTGACGCAATCTTTTAAGGTACGTTTCTACCCGCACAGTATTTGTTTATTCTGCCATTTAAAGGTTTAAATGCATTCACGGGTCAGAAGTTTCATGTAATAATTACTTTGTCTCAATAGTGAATTATGCATCAAGACGCTGCCCTCTACCCCACTGTCACGATAAAAGCGAAGATGTCGACTTACTTTTGATGAAACCATCCTACACGAATTTTCCCCTTATTTACTGGGCTGTCAAGGAAATGAGGTAAGAGCGCAGTAGTTTAGAGAGAGTGCGTTGTCGGCACTGACGAAAGTCCGCCTGCTGTCACTGCTGACGAAAAATATATCATGGGGCATTTTCATCTGTATCCTACCGAAGTCCAACTCTATCTCTGTCCCTCTGCAAAATTTCATCCAAATCGGTCAGTAATTTTTGCGTGAAAGCATAACAAACTAACAGACTTTCACGCTTACATTAGAGAGTACGATTAAACATTATCTGCTGCGTGACACATAATAATTTACTTAGTAGTACTTAGGTTTACCTTATTATGTCTTCCAGTGGGCTGTAAGGAGCTGATGATGAAGTAGTTTTGCATCTGTACAGTATTAGTGTAAAGAGGGCCCCAATGTCATTTTTGCCCCGGGGCCCTTGGTGACATAGCTACGCCACTGGGTCGCCCCGTAGTGTTAGACACAGTCGCAACGCAACCTGTTATCAATGTGGCAAATCGGGACATGTACAGTCAGTGTGTATGCAGAATGTAAATTCAAAACACAGTAACGTTAGGAATAGTGCTTCGCGAAGTGCGAGAACAGTGCATGCAGTAAATGTCATACACGCTGTGGACTTGAGCTGTGCTTCTGTTGGTTTTCAAATGCAAGTACAATTTTCTCCGCCTACGGCAAAACTATATAGTGCACCACGTAGCAAGCGCCGACGAGCGCGTAAAACAGTGCAACGGAAAAGGGTTCGGGACAAGCAAAATGACTATCAACAGTGCATTCCTGTAGTGAAAATAGTGCCTTCTGCAACTGCTCCTTGTAATAGTGCCCAGTACTGTGTAGCTAGTGACAGTAGACATCAAGTAGCTACTCAAAAGTGTAGTGCAGTAGTTAGTGACTCTGTAGTTGCCTCGCATTGCGCGGACGCCGATCCGGCGGTAGTGCCATCTAGTGACAGTGTTGTTAATCCGCTGCGTGCCGAGTCTGCACCGCTTACTTCACTACGCGGCCCGCGCAAGCGCAGTAAACAAACCGTAGCAGACGTTGCCCACATTCACGCACCTGTCGAGCGCCGCAAGCAAAAACTGTTTATGACTCTCTCCATAGAAAATAAGACGGTGCAATTTCAGATTGATACTGGTTCCGCTGTCACATTAATAAATAAAGATACTTATGAACTTCTGGGTTCGCCAAAATTGTCGCCGTCACAGCAAGTGTTAACAGCTTATACCGGTCAAAATATTCCCGTGCTAGGAACGTGTAGCCTGCCCGCCTCTTTTCAAGGTGTAACAAAAACAGTTGCTTTTGTAGTTCTTCAGGCCAAATCGACACAACATTTTTGGACTAGATGCTTTTGACTTGTTTGGTTTATCAATTCAAAGATATGTGCTTCAAATTTCGTCAATAGTGCCTCAGGATAAAATCAATGCATTGTGTGACAAATATAGTGACTTGTTTTCGCCGGAACTGGGTTGTGCAAAAGACTTCGTGGCACATGTAACTTTAAAAGAATCTGCAGTTCCAAAATTTCGTAAAGCTAGACCAGTGCCTATCGCAATGCGGGATACAGTTGCCGAAGAACTTAAACGTTGGTAAGATAGTGGGGTGATTTCTCCTGTTTCTGCGAGTCAGTGGGCCTCGCCTATAGTAATTATACCCAAGCCGTCAGGAAAACTTCGTCTCTGTGCGGACTTCAAATCAACAGTGAACAGTCAAACAATTGTAGACACTTATCCCCTGCCCAGACCTGACGAACTAATGGACAAATTAGGACAGTCTCTTTTCTAAGATTGATTTAGCAGAGGCATACTTACAAATTCCGCTTGATGACGAGTCAAAAAAATTTTTCGTCATTAATACTCACATGGGCCTTTTTCAATTTCAAGGCCTACCCTTTGGCAGTTCTTACGCTCCCGCTATTTTTCAGCGTTTTTTGGAACAGCTGACAGTTTCTGTACCGTGTTGTTCGAACTATTTAGATGATATTGTGGTATCCGGACGTACAGTTGAAGAACATTTAGCAAACCTGGAGTGCCTTTTCAAAGTGTTGACTGCAGCAGGTCTACGTTGTAATAAAGCAAAGTGTTCGTTTTTTCAAACTGAAATAGAGTACCTGGGCCATGTGATTAATGCCCAAGGAATTCATCCCTTACAGTCACATTTTCGAGCAATCAAAGACTTGCCTCCTCCTAAGAATGTGCATGAATTGCAAGCAGTAATGGGAAAGCTTAACTATTATTTCAGGTTTATTCCCAATGCCTCTCAGATTGCAGCTCCACTGCATCACTTACGTAGGAAGAATGTTCCTTTTGTATGGTCTAAAGATTGTCAGGTTGCCTTTGACAAACTAAAGTCTGCACTACTCAGTGATGCATGTTTGATTCCCTTTGACCCACAGAAGCCTGTAGTGTTAGCAGTTGACGCCTCGTCGTACGGTCTGGGTGCCGTTCTGTCGCATCGTATTGGATGTCACGATCGTCCTATTGCCTTTGCATCCAAGCTACTGACGCCGACGCAACAGAATTACAGTCAGATAGAAAAGGAGGCCTTAGCAATCATTTACGGCGTCACAAAGTTTCATCATTATCTCTAGGGCAGAAAATTCTATTTGTTGACAGACCACAAGCCTCTCACGTCGTTGTTCTCACCCACAAAGCCAATTCCGCCACGTACGGCACAAAAGCTTCAGAGATGGTCCTTGATATTGTCTAATTATCAGTATGAGATTTTGTACCGACCTACCACTAAACATGCCAACGCGGACACACTTTCCCGACTTCCGGTTGGCCAGGATGTATCATTTGATTCTTCAGAAATGGCATGTTGTCAGATAGACTCCAGAGATGCTTCCGCTGTCGCAGACTTTCCTTTGAACTCTCGTCGGGTTGCACAGGAAACAGCTGCGGATGCAGACTTAAGTGTGGTAGCACGTTTTGTTCGCTTTGGTTGGCCTGCCAGAGCCAAAGACATTGATCGGCCTCTGGTTCGACGTTATTTTGCACAACGTCATGCATTATCTTTAAGTCAGGGTGTACTGTTGTTGCATACCGACAACGACCAAGCAAGAGTGATTGTTCCTCGTTCCCTGCAACGAGAAGTGTTACGCCTCCTGCATCAAGGACATTGGGGTATTGTTAGGACAAAGCAATTGGCCAGACGTCATTGTACCTGGGTTGGTATGGACGCTCAGATAGAGAACATGACGTCACAGTGTACGGTTTGTGCGGAGCATCAGGCGGCTCCTCCGCAACGTTTCTCAGACTGGCCACGCCCGAAGGGACCATGGCAACTTTTACATATTGACTTTGCCGGACCTTTCTGGAATACGCGCTGGTTAATTGTTGTAGACGCTTTCAGCAAGTTTCCTTTTGTGATTGCCATGAACTCAACGACAGCTTCTAGTACAATCAGTGCCTTAACATCAGTGTTTTGCATCGAAGGCTTGCCTGAAACTATCGTCAGTGACAATGGACCACAGTTTGTTAGTGCGGAATTTCAACAGTTTTGTCGTGTGAATGGCATTCAGCATATAACCACCGCACCTTTTCACCCTCAGTCCAATGGTGAAGCAGAACGTTTCGTTCGAACATTCAAGTCACACATGGAAAAGATGAAAGGTCAGCACTCCAGGCAGCAAGCTCTTCACATTTTCCTGTCTACGTATCGGTGCATGCCACGTGACGCCCCGTCTCCTGCCGAGCTGCTACACGGCCGCCGTCACCGCACTCTCCTTCACCTGCTGCAGCCTCCCACGCACCGAGTCGGTTCGTATGGCGCTACGCGTTTTCAGGTTTCCACGCCGGTGCTGTACAGGGTGTTTGCTGGAAACAAGAAGAAACTATGGATGCCGGGCATCATTCAGCGCGTGCTCGGTCGCAATATGTATGTTGTACGTTCTTCCACAGGGTCGGAGCTGCGGCGCCACGCAAACCAATTGCGCTTGCACAGGCCGCGCGATCCTGTCTCCGGTTTCTTGATTCCAGACCCAGTTCACCGCCAGGGAGCACAGCCACATCGTTCGTCCCCGGACTACGAGATCCCTATGGAGGTTGACGCACCTCCGATGCAGTCGTCGCCGCCGCTGTCGCCGCCGCAGATGACAGCGTCACCGAGAGGGACTCTGGGACCGTGCGGGCCCCCCCAGCTTGGGCCACGCACCTCAGAAGAAGATGACCTGCTCCCTCTGGGCGGGGGGGGTGCGCCCTTCCCCAGGTTTCGGTGGGTTCCCTGGAGGATCGCAAGGCGGATGCCGGGGCGCGGACGGCGTCTCGATCCCAGCCTCAGCTACGACGCCCGTCCCACCAGTAACGCCCCCGCCCAGGCCCTCCTCCCAGTGCCGTCGCCGTGGCCCTCAGCCTTACGCCACGACGGCGCGGCGGTTTGGGGGGGAGGGGTTTGGTGTCGCACAAGTACAAAGTGCGCGCCACCTACTTTCACCGCGCGCCGCCATGCACGCACGGCGCGGCGTTCTCACGACGACAGCCACGAGCGCCCTCTGTGACAACTCCGCTCGTGGCCACCACTGAAGGACATCGGCACTTCGGACGGAGATAGCAACCAGTTAGGACCTTCGTAATCAGATAGGCACCATTGAAGACTTTGCTATCGTACAGGCACTAGGCAGGCCTCTAACAACTATGTATCAACATTCTGCAGTACTATGTAAAAGTTAAGTATTGTTACATTCTGTGCAATATATATCTCTTTCTAATTTACTCGAGTGTTTTTAGTTTCTGGCTGCTCCCCTCCGTACCTGCACCAGCGTGCTATCTTATTCCTGTGTCGGTCTCATCCACTCGGCCACCGACACCTACGACGAGGCTGGGACACAAAAGCGGCGACGAAGTTGGGACACAAAAACCGGGAATGGAAATGATCACCGGCCCAAAACGATTTCGTTTTTTAGACTGTCGTAAAACTGTTGCAAAGGAAGTTTGTGACCTTGTTATGGCTAACATTGATGAGCGTTTCACATGTATCAATCAGTTGTCAGCAGCTGTATTATTGCAACCTAGTTTGTTTCCAAAACATAAGCTGCTGGCCGGCCGCGGTGGCCGAGGGGACTGAGGCGCTCCAGTCACGGTCTGCACGGACATAGCGGTCGGGAGTTCGAATCCCCCCTCGGGCATGGATATTTGTGCTGTCCTAGTTCGTAAGTAGTTCATAAGTAGTTTGTAAGTTTAGGGACTGATGACCCCGTAGTTAAGTCCCATAAACTATACAAACATTTGAACATTTGAACATAAGCTGCTGTTCCCTGAAACAGAATTTCCAAACAGAAAACGGAGCTTTAACACTTCTCAATTGTATATACGAGAAT
Organism: Locusta migratoria; assembly: GCA_026315105.1. NCBI lineage: Eukaryota > Metazoa > Arthropoda > Insecta > Orthoptera > Acrididae > Locusta > Locusta migratoria. Next base: position 269,181,053 of record CM048744.1, on the reverse strand, counting down.
AATTTAGAAACTGTGCTACCGTATTCAGTGAAACTCATGCGTATTATTTGTACAATACCAATGACAACAGCGGAAAGTGAGAGGTGTTTCTCTCCACTCAAAAGAATCAAGACTCTCACCGGAAACACAATGAGAACGGAGGGACTTAGTGCGTTAGCTATGTGCTCTATAGAAAAAAAATTTAAATATGCATAATTTTAATGAACTTGTAATTGACTAATTTGCTGAAGGAAGGAGAGAAGACTGGACTTCGTCTAAAACATATTAATGAAGGGAAGAACGCTATTTTCATTTTATTTCATACCAATGGTAGGCAATAAAAACCTCGTTACTACATTTGTTGGTGACAGTCTTCTAATTTCAGTAAAATATTATGCTTGTAACTGACGAAGCATTTGTGTTCACTGAATACTTACTTACATAGTTACACATAACAATTTATATTGTTTTAAGGTACAGTTTTTTTTTTTGGTCTCTTGTGAAATCTAATAAAATGGAGTTAAGAGGTTTTCATTGCCTGCAGAAAATATTAAAAACTACATATTTGTGCGTAGATTTATTCGTATTTTGGTATAAGAGGAAAAAGTCGAGTTATATGAAGGGTTAAATTACGTAACTAGCTAATGAAATTAATGCTATATTCTCCCCGTTCAAGAAATGTTGTGAAGGGACAAAATGTCGTGTACAATTGAAGAGACGTGCTGCCCCTCCTAATAAACAGCCCCCCAGCCGCCACTGCCATGGACTGCTAGTTCTTGACTTTTCCTCCGAGCCCTTACCTCTTGCGTAACTTCCACTTTGAACACACGCTACGTCGTGCAGCCTCTAGGGAGAAAAAAAAATCGTACTGACGTGTTTTACGGTCGACTTTAGATTTGTAGTGTTATAAGTTTTTACAAACATTTTGGACCAAAATAATAATCTAAATAATAAAAAAACAATTAATAAAAGCGTTTGAAACCCTTTTAGGGAAAGAAAATTGGGTATTGGTGGGTTCCGAACCACTGATCTTCAGCATCACAGTCCAACGCATTGCCTACTACGCTACGGATAATAGTTAAGAGTTGCTTTCTTTAATTCCATACTATTGATGGCCGTTGGTAACTGATGCTAATATGGCACTTTAGACACTAGATTATCATTTATCGTACGAAGAACGACACGTTTTTGTTGATTCTTCAGTGCACCATTGCTTTGAAATGACAACTTATAAGTTTCAATAAGAAAATCAGCAAATAAGCAACCCAAGATGGCGTATGCCAGAGAGAGTTCTGGGCGACAAATGTCACATCTGCGGACGGCTGGTTTTCGTTAATTCAATGGAGAGTGTCAAATCTCCGTTATTTTTGCAAATATCTCTCAAACGATACGAGATATGAAAAAAACGTTAAGGAACAAAGTTGTAGAGAATTTTCTCATGTACAAACTCGTTTATTCAATTTTCGCGTCAGATGAATGGTTTATTTACAATTACAATTTAATTACAAACGGCTTTTTTGGTATTAATAACGTATTTCTTGTCCGAAATATTTCAAAAAGCGTGTTTCTGGTCTCTGGTAGCCAACAATTATGTCTGTAAAATTTGGTGCCGATCGGTTGAACGGTTCGACCGAAAAAGTGGGAACACGTTACAGACAGACAAACATCGTCAAATCGCCGTTATTTTTGCAAGTATCTCTGAAACGATGAAATATATGAAAAAAACATAATAGAGCGAAGTTGTAGACAATTTTCCCCTCTACCAATTAGGTTGTTCAATTTTCGTGTCAGATGAACGGTTCGTTTGCAATCACAATTATATTACAAACGGCTTTTTTGGTATTACTGTCGTATTTTTTGTCAGAAAAATATGAAAATGAAGGTTCTGGTCTCTGGCGGCCTACAATTATGTCTGTAAAATTTGGTGCTAATCGGTTGAACGGTTCGTCTTAAAAACAGGGAACACGTTACGGGCAGACAGACAGACGGACAGACAGACATCCCAAATTCGCCGTTATTTTTGCAAATATCTCTGAAACGATACGAGATATGAAAAAAAAAAATAAGAGAGCAAAGTTGTAGAGAATTTTTTGATCTAAAAATTCGGGTATTCAATTTTCGTGTCAGATAAATGGTTAAGCCGTTACTTTCATTTAAATTTTGAGCTGTCAAAAGACGATAGCAAAGGCCCACTTTTAGTGTTACAAACGTGGGCCAAAAAGAGGGGCAGCGCTCGCTAAAGTCACGAAATAAACTGACAGCAAAGTCGCGGGAGAGGCTCTTAATATCCTGTTGCAGTCTCCTCTAGCTCAGTGAGATGCCGTGGAAGAGAGTCCACAAGTCCCTGCCGCTCACCTGGTTGCAATTAACACCAAATCGTTTTCAGAGCGGCAGCCAATTCTGATCTTCTCGTGGTTGCGGGATGGATGGGAGCCTCCGTTCTGTGACAACACAGACAGATGCAGTTAGATGCGGGATTTGAGTGCTCGTCCTGGCAGGGGCGGCGCAAGGCACGCGCGAAACGTGCGGCCGCACCGGGCGGCACTTTCCAGGGGGCGGCAAATCTGGGAGTAATTACAAGGGATTAAAATTGGGTTTCGACGTATTTCTCAAAATTTTTGCTATCCGTTTCTGAGTGATAGTCGGACTTTTTGGTTTTTGAGCCATGGAACACCAGTCTGCTGGCCGCGATGGCCGAGGGGATTAAGGCGCTCCAGTCATGATCTGCACGGCCACTACGGTCGGGGGTTCGAATCCCCCCTCGGGCATGGATATTTGTGCCGTCCTTAGTCTTAGTTAGTTCATCAGTAGTTTGTAAGTTTAGGGACTGATGACCCCGTAGTTAAGTCCTATAAGCTTAACAAACATTTGAACACCAGTCTCCAAGTGCATGAACAACAATTAAACTCTGACCGGCACTTTTGTGTGACAATTCTACTCGCACACTGTCACTTTGCCAACATTTATTTACTGTATACTGTATTCCGTTGAATACATTATCTGTTCACAACCACTGAAAAATGTTTATTTACGTTAATCGTAAGTACTTGCCGCGCGGGATTAGCCGAGCGGTCTAAGGCGCTGGTCCCGTCGGAGATGAGAGTCCTCCCTCGGGGATGGGTGTGTATGTTTGTGTTTAAGATAATTTAGGTTGAGTAGCGTGTAAGCTTTGGGACTGATGAGCTTAGCAGTTAAGTCCCATAAGATTTTACACACATCTGAACATTTTCGTAAATTCACAAGGCTTGTTAAACAGCTAGATTTCTTCAATGAGGATTGACTCCATTTTTGAGCTGGTACCCAGCGACTGTTATGTACAAATCTGTAGAGAATGTCACCCATCAGTCGCAATCTTTGTTTTTATTTTGCAGATCCTCACAGATTTCGGGCACAGTGTGGCTATTTTCAATGCTTTGAGCTATGTTAACATCTATACCGTCATGCTGAACGTAACTGCCAACATGGCGGCTTAGATGTAAGCACATATTAACCCGCGGTCGCTCGCGTATATTGTTGTCACGCAATAACTCCCGTGTTAGATTTTTTCTAACAATGAGATCTCGCACCTTTTCATCTCTTTGTGCCAGGAAAAGACACGTTTATACAATAAATCATTTCTTTGTTATTACCAAAGCATTATAAATTAGTATAAACATGGCATGGAACATGTCATTTGACGAATTTGTGGATGTTTGCAAGAAGAGCTATAGTACCGACGCACTGACAACGATAGACGAGATGTTAGAACCATTCTGCGGAAGTTTCAAATTCAGGCAGTATATAGCAAACAAGCCTGCAAAATATGGCATCAAGGTACATGCGCTTTGTGATGCCAGAGCCTTTTATACGCTACATATGGAAGTACACGCAGGCAAACAGCCTACTGGGCCATATCAAGTAGCAAATGATGCAGAGCATGTGGTGTTACTATTCATTAGACCGATTGACAAAACAGGCAGAAACGTGACGATGGACAATTATTTCACATCTATAACACTGGATAACAAAATGTATGCCAACCATAGATTCACATTAGTAGATTCTCTACGGAAGAAAAAAAGAGAAATTCATCCGGAGAAAACAAACGAACACAGCCGCATGTTACAAGTACAAGAAACAGACTAAACGTGAAGCACGGCGGTTTTCCACGGAAGGAGAAGTAATTGTTACGTTAAGACTACCGTGTTAGAAAAGATCTAACACTGCGCACCACTTCAAATAATACCACAACTAACAAGCTATTGCTGACATTTGATTGTCGAGTCACAGATTAATTGAATCACGAGATATGAAAGAATGCATTTCTAGATGGTCAGTTCATTAGCTTTGAAATGTGATGGAATATTCAAGTAAAATCGTAAATGTTAGATTTTTTCTATCAACGCGAGTGATCGCTGGTTAAAAGCTTTGAGACTAGTCACTCAGTGGCCGAAACGTAGGTAGATCTGAAAAGTAAACATAAATTGCGATTGATTGCTGGCATTGTCTACAGTTTTGTTTAAATGAAATTCCACAAATTTTGCAAAAAATATAAAAAAGAAAAAGAAAATGGGGGGTGGCAATTTAGCAGCTCGCACGTGGCGGCACTTGGGCTTGCGCCGGCCCTGCGTCCTGGTTAATTCCCGGGTGGCGTGGGGCCGATATGGTAGCCAGTCCTCTCTACAACGTTTGATTTGCTTTTACCAATCATCAGTACATCACAATCTGTGCAGATTAAATGATCGCCGTCGCGAGCATATCGCGGCAAAGGGCTTATGACTAGAAGCTACATATTTTGATTCTTAAGTGCGCTTTTCCCTTCAGATTCTGAAATTTATTGTCTACATGCCTGTTCATTAGACTCAGATTGGCATGTGATTAACATGTTAATGTATTCTTCCCCCGTGGGAGCGGCTACAGTCGTCTGTTTGCTTTTGTTTTGAACGAATCTGCAGGAGGTACAGAACGTTAGTCACTGTTGAACGCAACCGCTGGTCCGTAGACGTTTGCTTAGCTGTGAATTTCAGCTACATAACTGGCCATTAAAATTGCTACACCAAGAGGAAATGCAGATGATAAACGGGTATTCATTAGAGAAATATAATATACTAGTACTGACATGCGATTCACGCAATTTGGGTGCATAGATCCTGAGAAATCAGTACCCAGAACAACTACCTCTGGACGTAATAACGGCATTGAAACGCCTGGGTATTGAGTCAAACAGAGCTGGGATGGTGTGTACACGTACAGATGCCCATGCAGCATCAACAGGATACCACAGTTCATCAAGAGTAGTGACTGGCGTATTGTGACGAGCCAGTTGCTTGGCCACCATTGATCAGACATTTTCAATTGGTCAGAGATCTGGAGAATGTGCTGGCCATGGCAACAGTCGAACATTTTCCGTATCCAGAAACGCCCGGACAGGACCTACAACATGCGGTCGTGCATTATCCTGCTGAAATGTAGGGTTTCGCAGGGATCGAATGAAGGGTAGAGCCACGGGTCGTAACACATCTGAAATGTAATGGCCACTGCTCAAAGAGCCATCGATGCGAACAAGAGGTGACCGAGACGTGTAACCAATGGCACCCCATACCACCACGCCGGGTAATACGCCAGTATGGCGATGACGAATATACGCTTCCATTGTAGCATCACCGCGATGTCGCCAAACACGGATGCGACCATCATTATGGTGTAAGCAGAACCTGGTTTCATACGAAAAAATGACGTTTTCCTATTTGTGCACCCAGGTTCGTCGTTGTGTACAACATGGCAGGCGCTCCTGTCTGTGATGCAGCATCAAGGTTAACCGCAGCCAAGGTCTCCGAGCTGATAGTCCATGCTGCTGCAAACGTCGTCGAACTGTTCGTGCAGATGTTTGTTGTCAAGCGAATAATATGCCTGTCGTCTCGACTGCTAGTGATGGGAGGCCGTTGGGATCAAGCACATCGTTACTTTTCGCCCTCCTGAACCCACCGATTCCATATCCGACTGCTAACAGTCATTGGATCGCTATCAACGCGAGCAGCAATATCGCATTACAATAAACCGCAATCGCGATAGGCTACAATCAGACCTTTATCAGAGTCGGAAACGTGATAGTACGCATTTCTCCTCCTTACACGAGGCATCAGAACAACGTTTCAGCAGGCAACACCGCTCAACTGATGTTTGTGTATGAGAAACTTTTCTCACGTCAGCACGTTGTAGGTGTCGCCAACGGCGCCAAGCTTGTGTGAATGCTCTGAAAAGCTGATCATTTGCATATCATAGCATCTTCTTCATGTCGGTTAAATTTGGCGTCTCTAGCACGTCATCTTCGTGGTGTAGCAGTTTTAATGGCCAGGAGTGAATCCATCGTCTTAAAATATATAAGGTTTGTGACTGCTATGTGCAGATGCAGACTGAGTTGTTAACCCTTGGCTCCCAACTAAAGGCTGTGCTAGCTTGGGGCTACAGTCAACGGGCACCACTGCTCTGGGTCGAATGATGGGACCCATCGGACGTTCTGCGTGACCGACGTCTCCTTTGATCGGCCTGCAGCTATGGCCAACCCACTGACTGTATGTATCATTGATTATCATCTACCTGTGGTTGAGTGGGAGGTGCCCTCCGGCACAGACAAATATATACAGACGGGAAACCTCCGTAAGGGCCCGGTCCTACGCTCAGGGGTGCGGGCAGGGAGGGTTTCCAGCAGTTCCGTAAGATGTCCCATGATGGCGCTGCAGTCAGAAGCAGCACTTTAAACTGGCCAGAGCAGGCGGCAGTTAGCGGCTGTCCCCACCACCACCTCCCCTCAAACGCTAGCAAGCCGGATACAGCCGTGACCTCGTGGCAGACGGCACAAGCTCTCCCCTCAGCCTCCCCTCCACGCTACCCTCTGACAAGCGAGAGGCACCCTAAGCCAGCGAACCGCCTGACACCTGCTAGCATCTTACGGAACTACGAGGGGAGCGTAGGACAGTGGTTTAGGTAGGGCTGCTTCTCTGTATATGTTACTCTCTGCCTCGGGGTTTGGCAGGCAGCAAAAGGCGGGTGGCCTCCCTGGTTCGTCTGACAAACAGGTTACAGGTGCTGTCTATGACTGAGCCAGATACAGATACTTGACCTGTTTCGGACTGAACCGCTGAGCCTCCAATATTCGGTCATACACAGAGGATTGGGTTACTTGTAGTTGGAATCTCCATTGTCAGTTATGTAACGGTACTGCCCATCTGTAACGTGGCTACCATGGAGGGGAAGAAAGCGATTGTGTATTCCGTGTACATACCAGAGCGGAGTCATGGATGCTTATGGATGCCATTAAGAGCACAGAGTGGCACCAACTGGATGTCAGTACCAACGATGTGCGTCGCACTGGGGTCGAAGAAGATTCTCTCTGGCCGTCAGCTGCCATCTGAAGTGGTAAAGGCTTGCTTGTGGGTTGAAGGCAGAGCTGGCTAGGTTGCGTGGGGGCGTGAGCTCTTAAGGCACTTAGTGCACGGTTGGTCTCCGTCGGAGGTTCGAGTCCTCCCTCGCGCATGGTTGCGTGTTGTTCTCAACGTAGGTTAATTTAAGTAGTTTGTAAATCTAGAGACCGACGACCACTGCAGTTTGATCCCACAGCTTTACAAACATTTGAAAACTAATCAGCTGTATTGAACATGAGCTCTGGAAAAGGGCCACGTTGTATTAATCAGAGGCTTAGACGGTTCTTTGACAGTATAGGCTGCAGATCCCCCTACATAGGCCACATGCTGGTGTAATATTGGACTCCACTAAATAGGTCAGCTACACAGATAACGGGGGCTATGTGACGTGGGCTGAGCGCTTGTTTAGGGTGGAGGGTTTCAGGATAACGCTGAATGGCCGTATCAGAAGGTGCAGGTCGGACACAGGACAAACATAGATGGAGGAACTATCGGTATAACGGTTCTGAAACTGTGCTGTGTTAACAACGAAAACGGTAGATTGGTTAACCAGCACATTCAATAATTTGTATCCTTCCAATTTAAGTGTACTGGTAATGTAGATGAATATCATCTAAAATTATTATGATTGATGCGAATCATTTAATCCTTTATTTCAATTCTTCATAAGTAAAATGGAATGAAGCAGTTCATCTACACTAGAAACATATAAAGGCACTTTTGTTCCAGTCATTACTTGTAAGTATAAACTGCATATTACAGACCTGAGTTTTTCTTGGAACACAGATCGAGCTTTAAATTCTAAAGTATAGTAATTAGGTTCCGAATCACAACATAGGTCATAAATCGTATTCATCTACTCAATATAACAAACTTGATCAGCCCTTGTGACTTCATCTCAGAATAGCGTTTCCGCTATTTAGGTAACTTACAAAGGGAAAGCACGTCTGGGTAATTCATTGAGGATAAGCCTAGGTAAATTAATAACACTTGAAGGGTGAGCACTCATAGAAGGGGCACTGTGTACTGGCCAGCAAATTCCGAGGGGCGAAAAGGCTGTAAAATTCAAAGTGCAGCTTTGTGTATTTTATATATGTACTCAAATTAAACCTAATAAACATTGCACTTCGATACAGCGAAGCAGAAGGCCAGCCTAGGTAACCCGTTAGGGGCCGAGTCTTCGTTCCGGCTATTAATGACAGAATTTCGCGATTTCATTTTTAAAACATGAGACTCGCCATTTGAGAGATTTTTTGATGATCAGTGCGACGTTTTGGGTGACATAGGAAAGTGTATCTGTAAGGTCCTAATTTTAATTTAATGTTATTTGTAATGATTTTTATGGCTCCACTGATACCAGTAGTTATGTCATTCAGGCAGTCAGTTCATCTACAAGAGATTCACTCAAGAGAATCTTTCCTAAAATTCGAAACAAAGCAATTTCAGTACTACCATATCCTTACTGAAACGAAATAAATCGGTGTTCAAATTAATGAGCTGTCAATGTTCCTAAAGAGATTGCTTACTCATATGAATTACACCAAAATTCATTGTATTGATAGTCATATGTTTGTGATGCATTCATCGCAATGTTTGGTGATAATTGACGTTTTTTGGCTTTCCATTCGGGTATTTATTTATTTTTAGTCTTTTGGTGGTCCATCTACAGTTCACTCACTAATCATATCCTTCTCCCCTCCTACTGATACAACCGATGGCACATGCAACACCCATTAACATTTCGTAAATGATGTATGTATTCCATATTTTCTTCAGTCGATTTCCTCCTTCCTCCTTTGTCAGTTTACCTACGCCTCCCTTCTACCTATTACCTTCTACCTTCCTCTCTATACATCCCTTCTTCTTTTCCTCTCACCTGATCATACTCTCCTCCATCCTCTCTCTGCCAATCTCATTACCTTCCATCTCGATCTATCACCTTCCAACCACCTCTACCTCAATCTCTTGCTCTTTCTTCTCAATCTATACTTCTCTTATATCTTATCGGCCAAGTTTCATGGTGATCGGTCAAACAATTTCGAAGCTTATTGCAACATACCATTCGCCATTCACCATACAGTATGTTAAAATTCTCTATGAAAAAATACATGTATGTGGCAAATATCATGGTTACCTGACACGATACGTCATTCCTATCATTAGTTACAGATTGCGTTCAAAAGATGATTTTTTTTCAGTTTGACAAAATTTTCAGACTTTTTTATTTTTTTTCCGAGAGTGTATCCGACTGTTCTAAGACATTCAACATTTGAATCGTGAATTATGGTCTTGAGTTCATACAAGAATCCCACTGAATAAGGCTCTTCAGTTTTTGTAGAATTTTCAAATTTTTATTCTATACAATCCTTGTCCTGATAATTACGAACATAGCAAAATAGACCCAGCCAATTCTCTCAAGCTGTACTCAAGTAATAACACTTCATATCTGAGGGAATTTATTGTTTATATAAATATAATCCAGATGCCGCATGGGAATTGCCGTGCGCTCTAAGGCGCCTTGCTGTAGAGAGCGCCTTTGCTCTCCGTCGGAGGTTCGAGTCCTTCCTCGGGCATGGGTATGTGTTGTCCTTAACATAAGGCAGTTTAAGTAGTTTGTAAGTCCAGGGACTGATGAACACTGCAATTTGGTCCCGTAGCTTTACAAACATTTGAACGTTTTTTAATCCAGATAAGTTGCAACTCACTGTAAAGATGATTGCTGAGCCGAAGACAAGAGCGTAGAAAAGTCAATCGTAGTCACACTGCTTACCTTTTGGCCACAGCCTTCGTCAGTCAGGCGGAGCCCGGCAGCCAATCATACGTTATTGAATTGTACCTTTGTGAGTGTATGTGTGCCTATTTCTAATGAAGGTAGTGGCTACGGCTGAAAGTTAAGTTGAGTGAGTGTGTGTCAGTGTCATTTCTGCTTGTCTGTCTGCGGAAGTGAGTTGCAACCTATCCTCATTATATCGTTATATAACTACGCTAACACGAAAATTGTGGTACTGATTACTAATTTATTCGTACAAGAAGGCCAATAAAAGTTACATAATTCGAAAGATTGTTTGTCTTAGATTTCACGAATAAAAATATTATGTGTGCATTTAGCCATTAAAAGTGGTAAATGGAAGTAGAATTTTTCCTATATTCAGCTTGGATTAAGTTCTACATTCTCCAACAACCAGCTCACTAATTCGCTATTCGCCTCGACCAAAGACGCTGTAAAACAGCGCATCTGCAGTATTAAAATAAGTGAATATCGAAGCATGGAGTGCTCCCAACTCACTTTCTTGTGCCGATCAAATGCTTCATTTTCGCAGTGATTAAGAGTGGTTAAAGGAAATGGATGTTTTCATATGAATGCCGATATAAAGGATGATGCGCCGGGAGAGGCATCTAGCGGTGCTCGGGTGGAACTACGAAGACGAGAATGCCGATATAAATGACGATGCTCCGGGAGAGGCATGTAGCGGTCGGTGCACGGGTGGAACTACGAAGTCGACATGTTGTCAGTTCTGGAATTCTGAATAACATCATCTCTGGGCGTTGTACAAATAAACGAACACCGAAACTGTAGTTCCATTTCAAATATTCATCTACATCTACATCTACATAGATACTCTGCAAATCACATTTAAGTGCCTGGCAAAGGGTTCATTAACCACTTTCATAACTTTTCTCTACCGTTCCATTCTCTAACAGCGCGGGAAGAAAGAACACCTAAATCGTTCCGTTTTCGATCTGATTTCTCTTATTTTATTGGGATGGTCATGTCTCCCTAAGTAGGTGGGTGCTAGCAAAATATTTTCACATTCAGAAGTAAAAGTCGGTGATTGAAACTTCGCAAACAGATCACACCGCAATGAATAACGTCTTTCTGTTAATGCTTTCCACCCCAATTCGTGCAACATTTCCGTGACGCTTTCCCCCCCGTAACGTGATAAAACAAAACGAGCTGCCCTTCTCTGAACCTTCTCAATATCTTCCGTCAGTCCCACCTGGTGAGGGTCCCACAAGGAGCAACAGTACTCCAAGAGAGAACGCACAAGTGTGATGTAGGCAGTCTCTTTGGTGGAGCTGGTGCATCTTCTAAGCGTTCTGCCAATGAAACGTAACCTTTGGTTCGCCTTCCCCACAATATTTTCTATGTGTTCTCTCCAGTCAAAGTCGTTCGTAATTGTAACTCCTAGGTATTTGGTAGAATTTACGACCTTAAGGTTTGACTGATTTATCGCGTAATTGAAGTTCAGCGGATTTCTTTTAGTGGTCATGTGTATTACTTCACACTTTTCTTTATTTAGTGTCAATTACCAATTTTCGCACCAAGTAGAAATTTTGTCTAAATCGCTTTGCAGTTGCTTTTGATCCTCTGTTGACTTCACTGACCGATAAACGACATCATCATCCGCGAACAGTCTAAGGCAGCTATTCAGATTGTCTCCTAAATCGTTTATAAACACGAGGAAGAGTAGGGGACCTATAACGCTTCCCTGTGGAACGCCAGATATCACTTCTGTTTTACTCGATGACTTACCGTCAATTGCAACGAACTGTGTCCTTTCTGATAGGAAATCGTGAATCCAATCGCACAATTGGGGAGATATTCCATAAGCACGCAATTTCATTAGAAGCCGCTTGTGGGGTACAGTATCAAAAGCCTTCCGGAAATCCAGAAATATGGAATCGATTTGAGAACCCTTGTCGATGGCACTTAACACTTCATGTGAATAAAGGGCAAGCTGTGTTTCGCAAGAGCAATACTTTCTGAATCCGTGCTGACTATTGGTTAATAGCTCGTTCTCTTCGAGGTAGTACATAATATTCGAACAAAGTATATGTTCCAAAATCCTAATGCAAATCGACGTCAGTGAGAGAGGCCTGTAATTTTGGGGATCACTCCTATTGCCTTTCTTGAATATTGGAGTAACTTGGGCAACTTTCTAGTCTTTGGTTACGGATCTTTCGCTGAGTGATCGGTTGTAAATTATAGCTAAGTACGGAGCTATTGCATCAGCATACTCTGAGAGGAATCTAGTTGGTATACAATCTGGCCCGGAAGATTTATTTTTGTTTAGTGACTTAAGTTGTTTTACTACTCCAGGAACATCTACTTCTAAGTTTCGCATGCTGGCAGCTGTTCTTGGATTGAATACTGGAGTGTTCACTTCGTCTTCTTTGGTGAAAGAATTTCGGAAATCTGTGTTTAGTAATTCTGCCTTAGCAGTACTGTCATCGGTAGTATTACCATTGCTATCGCGTATTGAAGGTATTGTTTGTGTTTTGCCGCTAGTGTATTTCACATATGACCAGAATTTCTTTGGATTTTCTGCAAGATTACGAGACAGGATTTCGTTGTGGAAACAACTATAAGATTCTCGCATTGAAGTCCGCGCTAGGTTGCGAGTTTCAGTAAAAGATTGCCAGTCTTGCGGATTATGTTTCTTTTTAAATTTTGCATGCGTTTTTGTTTGTTTCTGCAACAGTGATCTGACCTGTTTTGTGTACCACGGGGGGTCAGCCCCCTCTTTTATTAATTTATTTGGTATAAATCTCTCGATTGCTACTGATATTATGTTTTTGAAAGTAAGCCACAACTAATCTACACTCGCATTTTTAGTTTTGAAGGACTGGAGACTATCACTCAGTAAAGCGTGAAGCGAATTTTTATCTGCTTTATTGAATAGATATATTTTTCGTTTATTTTTGGTGCATTTGGGAATTTCGATATTCAGTCTCGCTACTACAACTCGATGTTCGCTAATCCCTTTATCTGTTTTGATGCTCTTTACTATCTCGGGATTATTTGTTGCTAGGAGATCAAGAATATTTTCGCAACCACATACTATTCTAGTGGGTTCATGAACTAACTGTTCGAAGTAGTTTTCAGAAAAAACATTCAGAACTAGTTCGGACGATGTTTTATATTTGCCCCCGGTTTTGAATACGTAATTATGCCAACATATCGAGGGTAAATTAAAGTCGCCACCGATTATATTAGTATGCTTCGGATACCTATTTGAAATATGATTCAAGCTTTCTTTGAACATTTCTGCAACCGCATCGTCTGAGTCAGGGGGCCGATAAAAAGATCTAATTATTAATTTATTTCGGTGGTCAGGTATAACCTCTACCCAGACCAATTCACAGGAAGTATCTGCCTCAATTTCGCTGCAGGATAAACCGTTTGTAACAGCAATAAACACGCCACCCCCTGTTTTATTTATTCTATCGTTTCTGAAGACCATTTGGCCCTTTGAAAAAATTTCGTCCGAATTTATCTCAGGCGTCAGCCAGCTTTCAGAACCTATAACGATTTGTGCCTCAGTACTTTCTATCAGCGCTTGGAGCTCTGGAATTTTCCCAACACAGCTACGACAATTTACAACTGTTATTAGGCTAATGAAAGTTATATAATTCGAAAACGGCATGAGAAGTATATACTTCAGTTTTTATTTGTTGTTATTGTGTCAGGCATTTTCCTTAACACGTAAAAGATACCGTTTCATACCTCCCAGTGCCGGTTAAAGTTTACCAAATATCCCAACGGCCTTCTATGATAATGTTGGCAACAGATGCTGAATAGTGAGAATCCTGTGAGTCTTCATTTTAGCCAATCGCTTGACAACGCTGATGTTATCTCATGGAATCTTGGCTTTACGAGGGCAATTATTTTTACTGAACGGACGAGGGTACATACGAGAACCTGTCAACCATAAGCAAGAACAGCATTATCTGTTTATTTCATGGTCTGTACGATACACTAATCGAGTCATTCTATGTGGTTCGAACAAATGGGCAAAGATTTTCTATCGTGTTGTTGATGTTTCCAACATAATCACGCGAGGCCGCCGACATGATACGTAAAATTTTACCCCCCAGTGACCATTGTAAACACAATTGGCCGATTTTCGACCGCAGTTTATATAAATACAAACCAATTCCCGCATGTGTGAAATACTATTACTTGGGAACGGATTGTCAGAATTTAATGGGTTTAGTTTGTTATGTTCATAATTGTCATTTATATGGAGGAAAAATTTGGAAACGTTACCCAAAAAACTGTAAATTTAGGGAAAATTAGAATATATAGATCCCGTAGTAAAATACTAGTGTTTCCGGAATTATACATTAGCTATCCGATTTGCTCCCACCACCACGAAAAATAATCCCGTTTGCTGGCCTGCCCATCCATAAATAATACTGTGCAAGAGTTTTACACATACGAAAAACGTCACGTATACAACCTTGCGTGCATACACACAACCTTGAAACGAGTGTGGTAATTGCAGTTGCGCGGGAGAAACAAGTAGTTGTCGCCAGCAAATTCCTGTCGTAACCGTCAGATCGGTGGAAAAATGAACGTTAGCCCTCTGGATCGGTTACGCAATGTACTGAAAAGTCCCACCAGCGAGCTACTTGTAGCTCGCGATCGACGATTTGGCTTCAGAAATTCTGTCCATTGTGGAAATTTTGTAGCGCGTAAATGCAGCGGGTTTTTATAAGCTACACCGTAAAATATCTTCACAAATCAAAGAAAGTACTCGATCTGGCCGATTGACTAATCAGGGTTGCCAACACCGAAACCAAGATTCCCAATAGTCTGACACTAAAATCCCCATGAATTAAGAGAAAAATCCCTAAAAAGGAGAAAAAAAACCTTTCCCATAATTATTTACCATTTGACACCGTTCATGCATAGAAATTTATTGTAATGGGTGAGAGGTGTTCGAAGACTGCAAGTCTGGGGTAAAGATGCGTTAAATAAGGCGACAGTTTAAATTTTGAATCACCTGTTAACACAAGACCCCGTGGTTCTTGTAGCCAGTAATGACCTTGGGGGCAGAATATTTTTAACCTCTATAAATACGCGTAAAAAGAAACTTTTTTAAAAATACCGTTGTATCTGTTATGGTTGCCAACACAACAAACAAAAGTTTTGAGTAAGACAACTGCAAAAAGTTCATAGAAATAAGAACTTAGGCCACTAGGAGGAAATCAGACAATTAGTGAAAAGTATAATTGGTGAAACTGAGCACTGTTTCAACGAGAAGTCAGTGACAGTGGTAGAACTTACTTCATACATTCAGAGTTTTAAAATATTTCAAGAATGTAATGACAGTGATTGTAGAGAAGTGATCTTGATGCGTACACTTTTATTGGTCTAATTGCAGACTTGCATTATTCTCCGTACGTTGCCCATAATAAATTAGAAGCTTCATCTCCGGACGTTCCATTTGCCTTAAGGGGCGACATCGGCAATAAAAGCCTAAGGGCACTCGTTGAATGTGAGCTGCGTATTCCCATTTCCGCTTAAAGTGTAGAAATGTCAAGCAACATGACGAATAAGCCGCTGAGAGTTATGAAATAGGGTGGGTGAGGATACTCTCTAAGTTTCTGTGAAGGTATCAACGGAAGGGGACATGCCTTCTTAATGTCATCTACGACATATGCTGTAAAAAATAGAAAACACTCTGCCAATTACTTTATTGTAAATTTTAATAAATATTTATTATTTATTGAGATTCTCCTCATTACAGAGGTTTAACTCTAACATAATAATTCGCCCAGAAGTGAGTGCACCTAGTACATAAGGTTTTACACTAATTAATTGTTCAGTGTATTCCTCCAGCTGTCTCGATATTTGCCGGCCGCGGTGGCCGAGGGTACTGAGGCGCTCCAGTCACGGTCTGCACGGCCACTACGGTCGGGGGTTCGAATCCCCCCTCGGGCATGGATATTTGTGCCGTCCTTAGTATTAGCTAGTTGATAAATAGTTTATAAGTTTAGCGACTGATGATCCCGTAGTTAAGTCCCATAAGCTATACAAACATTTGAATATTTGTCTCGATATTTTGTGTCTTCTTCTGCACCCAGTCTTCTCATTGTGAGCTGCACATTTTGGATCCAGGTGGTCACAGTTCATCCTCTTCTTCCTCTCCCCTCAGGTTGCCACTCCAGTACCAGTTTCGGTATTCTGGTGTCCTCCATTCTTCGTACATGCCCGTACCACCGTAATTTCTTTCTATCCATCAATTCATCTATTCTTTCTTTTATTTTCATCCTCTTTATTACTTCGGTGTTTCTTCTTTTATATTTCCTGGAATGTCTGGCCGATCTTCTCTAGAAATCCATCTCTAAAGCTTGTAGTTTCTGAGTGTGCTTAAGGTCAATGGTCCAGGTTTCCGCTCCATACAGAACTACACTCTCAAATAAAGATTTATATATGATTTTTTTTGGTTCTGTTCATTACTACATTTCTGCTCCATAGGACTGAGTTGAGCATCCCAATGACCTTTCGTCCACTGCTAATTATTTTATTAATTTCTGAGTCGGATTTTCCCTCTATTTCTAAAAAGGATCCCAAATAACAGAGAGTGTTAAATTTTGGAATTTTGTTTCCATATATGTATAGTTCATCTGGATCATTAGTCAAGTATTCTGTTTTTTGATAATTAATCTTCAGACCCCAATTTTTGTATGCTATTGCTAGTTGATTACATATGTAGTTTGCATCCTCCCCGTCTTGTGCTATGACAACTTGATCATGAGCAAATAATAAATGATGTAGATAGACTCCATCTCTAATTTCTAACCCCATACTATTCCTGAGACCACGTTCTAAGACAAATATCTATGTAGATTTTGAATAATGTTGGTGACATGGGACAGCCTTGCAACAGACCTTTGCTTGTTCTAAATTTCTGTGAAAATGTATTACCAACTTTCACTTCGTAAATGTTATCTTTATACATCTGTTGTATTATTTTAATTAAAGAAGTATTTATGTTTGCCATATGTAGGCTCTCCGGAGTAGTTTTCTTGGAACAGTATCATACGCTTTTTCTAGATCTCTAAAAATAAATCCTACATTTTTCGATTTTTCCCTGTTTCTCCAAAATCTGTCGTAATGTGAAAATATGGTCTACACATGATTTATCAGCTATTGTTCTTCTTGTGTTCTAAAATTTTTTAAATTATTTTCCCAAAAAAAAAAAAAAAAAAAACCCTCATTAATGTGTTTGTAACACAAATTCCTCGATAGTTCAAGCAAATTTTGCGATCCCCTTTCTTAAATATGGTACTAATATAACCCAGTTTCATCTCCTTGGGTACAGAATCTCCATGTAACATTTAACATTTTACTGAATAACCGCGAATCAGTTTCACAATTTTGTCACCACCATACTTCAGAAACTCCATATTGATATTGCCTGGTCCAGGTGATTTACCAATCTTCCCTGTACTTAATACCTGAAGTACTTCACTTTCTGAAATTTGGATCTAATCACCCGATATTATTATTTAATTGATTTTCATAATTTTATTCCTTAAGATATTTAATTAACTGAGGACACACATAATTAGCACTTACATATAGTTTAATTAAATATTAGAGACTAAGTTATTGAATATTAATGCAGTTGCTGTTTATTTAACACTAGCTGAAAACATGGCGTTACCTGCGTATTTATGTATTCCACACTCCCCTCCAATCCTGTTTCTGTGCCCATCTCCTCCTTCCCCCCTCTTAGCCCATCCCTTCCGCCACCCCCTTCATCTCTTTGTTCACTCTCTCTGTTCATTCAGCTGCTTAATCTCTTTCTCCTCTTTATCTATGAAATCTAACCTATATCTGTCAATTTTCGTGGTGATAAGTGGTTGCGCCTCGGTTGCACAGTGGTAGTGCCAGACTACAAATCCAAAGGTCGCGGGTTCGATCCCCGCCAGGTCCTGGGATTTTTATCTGTCACTTTGCACTTCTTTCACCTCTGGCAGTATTGCTCATGTGAAAAATACCGAGGAGCACCGTGGTTCGGAACCCACGTTAAACTGTAGGTCCCCCTATAACTGGCTGGGTAAAAAGTTCGAAGGTCGGAGGAAGGCAACGGCATACCACCTTCAAACAGGACCATGCCTAGTAAAGCACTGTGGTGTTCAAACCAATCCTCGGACCAGTCTGTTCGCGGTCGTGCTAGGGGCAGGACGCTCCGTGCCGTGCGCTGCGACAGATTGTCTTCGCGTGGTAAGTGTCGGCGCTTGCTGCAGCAAATAGCTTTCGTTATTGAACTGTGGAAAAGGTATGAACCGATTGTAATGATGGAACAAGAAATGGAACGACCGACTAGGAAGGATACTTTGAAATTGACATTTGAGAATCGATCTACTAGACCGAAATCTTATGAGATAGAAAATTGGTTAGAGCAGGATGTAAAACTATCATGCAACGACATTATTGGTATTCATCTGTCAATTATAGCTAGTGGGGTATTTGTCAAGTTGAGTAGTGCGGAGCTATGCTCGAAGGTAGTTGAATCCTGTGGAGGTACTATGAAATTTAGGTATTCAGACGGACGTGTTGGGGAGGTTGCTATCACTCATGCTGGGTTTGGAATACGCACTATCCGAATTTTTGAGTTGCCTTTTGAAATTACTGCGGAACAGATAAATACTGTAATTTCTCCGTTCGGTACAGTGCTTAGCAATTTTGCTGAAAAGTGGTCGAGCGCGCATAAATTTCCCGTTCTAAACGGTGTACGACAACTCCGAGTAGAACTACGGAAACATATTCCTTCGTATGTAAACGTCTGCGGATATAGAGGAATTGTTATTTATGACGATCAACCCAGAACTTGTTCGGTCTGTAACAAGCCTGGCCACGTGCGCGCCAATTGTATACAGAGGCGCGTGGCGCAGCTACCCGCCGGCGAGCCCGCCAGGCCATTAGCCATGACGTCACTGCCTGGAACTTACGCCGCTGCAGCTCGAGCGCAACCGGCTACAGTTTTGGTCCCTGATCCAACTGCAGGAGCAATCGTTGCAGAGCCTGAAATCCCAATGGATGTCAGCACACTTATAACCGACGATATACTCGAATCCCGACCGCCAACAGCAACAGACGAAGTTCGGCCGACACAGGAAACCGAACCTGTAAATGGTGCAGATCCTTCGGCAAATGAAGAGCTTACCGCTCCGCAGGAACCAGAAAGTGGGTCTGAATACACAGAGAGTTCACCAAAAAGGAAGTCCGGAAGGAGAAACAAGAAGCACAGGATTGCATCCGAAGGCGCAGAGGAGGCCGCTGCACCTCTGCGACAAAAGGCAAAAGAAATAGCAGCTAGCTTAAGTCAAAAGTCCTCTTCCGATAAGCAAGCGACACCAGCACCCGAAAAAACCCCTGTCTCTGCACTGGGGAAAAAAGGCGCTGAAGGACGATTACCAAAGGAACCACACACACAGAAACCAGAAAGAATTCCCTCTCCGAAGGCTCCCCATGACCCACCCCAGACGCCTACGCACACCAACTGGGCGGACGAAGTGACAGATGACCCAGCGGAGGAAGAAATGAGCGAAATTCACGAATCTGAGATAGATAATGCACAGCTCCTAAAAGATGACGACACTCGGAAAGAAGACACTTCCATGACAGATCTCTCAAAGCGACAAGATTATGTTCCGGATCCTTTTGATACTGATGAGTATTATTAAGCTGTTTTTTTACTATACGACTTTTAGAGAAGGAACGAAGAACTGAAGAACGAATTCATTATTGAACAGCCAGAACGACCGATGACAGAAGTACAAACGTACAAGATAGCCACAGTAAATCTCAATAAGGCTCATAGCTCATTCAAATTACAAAACCTCAAAGATTTTATATATGCCACTGACGTAGACATTCTCCTTTTGCAAGAAGTCACAGATATTGACCTTGAACATATACCAGGATTCAATGCTTTCACAAATCCAGGGATTGGAACGGAAATGGGTACAGCTATCGTCACGAAAGAGGGCATAATAGTCCAAGATGTTGTAAAATTAACCACCAGTAAAGGCATAGCAGGTACAATCAATAACGTACGAATCATTAATGTCTACCCCCCATCGGGATCTAGCAATAGACAACGCAGGGCAGAGTTTTTTAAAGAAGAAGTTGCCCCTCTGTTCGGATCCCGACAGGAGCACATTATCCTCGGAGGTGATTTTAATTGCGTATTGCATGCCAAAGACCAAACTCCCAATCTCAATAAGTCTATCGAACTTGAACGGATAGTCACGCAACTACGTCTAGTAGACTCATGGGAGCACTTGCACGGTGCAGCCCCCGGATTCACTCATGTGACCAGCCACTCGGCGAGTCGTTTAGACAGAGTGTATGTCTCACATAATTTAAAGCGCAACATCCTGCAATCGGAAATATGGCCTGTCGTTTTCTCGGATCATGCAGCGTACATCTGCGCAATCAATATGGCCAAACAGGGGACTTACAGAGGTAGAGGGACCTGGAAGCTGAACGTATCTCACCTAGAAGACCAGGCGTGCCAGGAGGCGTTCCACGCACTATGGTGGGAGTGTGAGAGCAGGTTAGCCTCGTACAACACTGCTACCGACTGGTGGCTGAAACATGTCAAGCCGAAAATACGGAGATTTTCCCTAAACTACTCCAGAGAAGAAAGCTTCTGGTACAAAGTACTATGGAATTTTACTTTCAATGCCTAAGAGATTTATTCAAATCAGATGCCACGATTGTTGAAAACTATGCAAGAATTAAAAAGATCAAGGCGAAAATCTTGGCCCTTCGACGTAAACAACTGGAAGGTTACAAAATACGGTCACGAGTGCAGGATACGGCGCCGAATGAGATAACTTCCGTATATCACGTTATCCGTGAGCACAAAAGAGCGTCGCGCAAAATATTCACTGCAATACTACTGAATGACGGAAGGAAGCTAACGAAAAACTCTGAGATTAAGGAGGCGATCGTACAACATTTCGCTTCCTTCATGTCTTCTCAACCAGTTAACGAACGCCTTCAAGACGAGTTTCTGTCCACCCTACAAAGGAGAATAAACCACGCGGAAGCACAATCCCTCATCTCAGAAGTGACTGCAGAAGACGTCGAAGAAGCAATAGCAGAAAGCAAGACGAACAAATCTCCGGGATCGGACGGTATTCCAGCCGAATTTTATAAAACATTCAGTTCCCTCATAAAAGACAAGTTCACTCTCATTTGCAATGAACTGTTAAACCCTGAAAACGATATCCCAAAAGAGCTTCGGGAAGGCATCGTAGTGCTGGTGCCCAAAACATCAGGTACTAAGACTATAAGCGGTCTTAGGCCAATAACATTGCTGAACAGCGATTATAAGATTTTTGGTCGAGTACTAGCGCAAAGATTAAACAGCACAATGACCACTGTCACCGGCCCTTACCAAACGAGTGTCGGTAAAGATAGAAAGATTTTGAAGACCCTCTGTGATTACAGGGATATAATTGCCACGGCCGACGTTTGCAAAATAAAATGTGCCCTGGTGTCCCTTGACCTTGACGAAGCTTATGACAGGGTCAATCACCAGTTCCTACTCCGGACTATGAGCGCAATGGGATACCCACCTCGCTTTATTGCCGTCATCCGCAATACGCTAACGAACAACGCAGCGAGAGTTGTAATTAATGGACAGATTAGCCAACCGATAGAAGTTACCAGCTCCATCTGGCAAGGGTGCCCCATGTCCATGGCACTCTTTGCCATTGCTATCGAACCACTCCTCGCTTCCCTCACACAACATCTCCAGGGATTACAAATTAGGAGAGAAAAGATCGTATGCAATGCGTACGCTGATGATGTCGGATTTCTCGCCACGAGTGGCAATGAAGTCGTGACTGCGCTGGAGATAGTCAGGAAATACGAACAAGCTTCAGGCGCAAAACGTAATGAAGCGAAGTCCGGGATATTTCATATTGGACGTGGCATCAGGTTACAAACCCAAAGCTTGCTACCAGAACTCGCAACAATGAAATGCCTTAGCATTGATTTTAAACGGTCCATCCAGAAAACTATTGCAGTTAATTATCGGAAACTACTGAACAGCATGCGAGCCTGTGTACAAGAACATAGTATAAGGAAACTCGACGAACTCCAAAAGGTCGCAGTTGCAAATGTTTACATTACATCTAAAGTAAACTATGTAGCACAAGTCTTGCCCCTTCCTGCAACCTTGGCCAAAAGCATGATATCTGCTCTAGGACATTTCGTGACCCGCGGACGAATCTTCAAAGTGAAATACGACACGCTGACGCTTCCCACGATACTTGGGGGTTTAAACCTCACAGATGTCAGTCAAAAAGCGAAAGCTCTGTACCTCTCCAACACGTACAAGGAATGGAAAAAACAAGGTGGTAGCCTTACTGCACACTTGGTAAACGAAACAGCTCCTGTCGACCTCAATGCACCTGTCAGTGTCCGACACATCCCTAACGGATTGCACCACTTAAAATATTTTTTCGTGGAATACAGTTACATACACGGCAGAATACCAGAAAAAGAAATCGTAAAGGTTAAAGATCTTTACAAACAGCTGATGAAAAACAAACTCGGAAATAATATAGAACAGAAATATCCGTCGAATAATTGGAACATAATCTGGAAAAACATTCACAGCAGGAACTTACCAACGTCCGTGAAAGCGACCTGGTATTTCGCGATCAACAGGAAAACTGCAACGAACTCTAGACTACATGCAATTCGGCTGGCACCTTCACCGCTGTGTCCACTCTGCAACGTAGTAGACGATGAAGAACATAGACTCTTGTGTAAAAAGGTTGAAGACATATGGATTTATGTTAGACAAAAGTTAGCTAGCATCAGCAGAACGACACCCACCGCCTTCACAGCTGCTGACTTACTAACACCGGATAGCATTCCATATCCAAGAACTAAAAGAAATGCTGTCAACTGGTTGAAAGGGCAAACTCTTCATTACATCCTAACCAAAGAATCAAGCAATGTGGAGGATTTCTGGGTGAATCTTACAACTGAACACCACATGCTGATGCGTAATAACAAATACAAGGAAACTTTTGCAAATTTTTTGACTAGCACAATAATGTAAAGTATTACAAGAAGTTTACATTTAGAAGAATGTAATTGTTTTGACTTTTCTGTTACACGCAACAAGAGAAGGTTTTTAGGGAAACAAAGAGAAGACCGCCATAGATCATTTAAATTCAGATACGTTACTGCGTTGACGACTCTACATAACCCAGTGACGAAACTGGACGTTCTGTTGCAATTACAAATTTAGTTTAATTAGTATAACAAGAAGAAGAAATCTAATTTACTCAAGACTAACATCAACACAGTTTTAAATCATTGGTAAATCAGAAGAAAAAACTTAATTATGTTACCACATTACATCTACGAGGAAACGAACTTATGTATTCATACAAATGATTCTTGATTTCCTACAAGACATACCGGAAAAGAGATTTTCTTTTCATTACAGTTTTGAATTCTTTACAATTTATTTTCTTATTTATCTTATTCTATTTTGACATCACGCCACACGCAAAATTAAAAAAAAAAAACCCTACCAATTCATGTACTTGTACGACGAAGAAGAACAAACATTTAATTCCTTTACCGAATATTTCCGACACAATACGGAAATATAAAAATATATATTTCAGTTATATATGGCAAAAAGAAGCCCACGCCGAAGAAGGCGAAATATGGCGGGAAAAAAAAGAAAAAAAAGTGGCAAGCACTGGTCTTTTGGTTTGCAATATTTTCGATATAAAGCTGTGGAACAGCGAGACGGAAATTCGTCAAATCAGCTACATTTTTATTATTATTATTTTCACGTCCAAGAAATGGAACAAAAAGGCCGATAGAAGCAGACGCCGAAGAAGGCGACTTTGGTGAGCGGAAAAAATACTTAAAAAAAAAAAAAATAAAAAAAATAAAAAAAATTGTTGACTGCTTTACCTTTTTTTAAGTGGAACACTGTAGAAGTTCATTGCAATGCATCCTTTGCCAAGCTCCATAGGCTGACTTGCGGATTATAGAAACCCTATCCATGATATCATTTAGACATAAAAAAAACTTCCTAATAACTAGTAAAACGCTGTGAAAATGCCGGCTGCGGTGTCCGAAAGATCTGCGGCGCGCCAGGCACGGTCTGCACGGCCAGTACGGTCGGGGCTTCGAATCCCCCCTCGGGCATGGATTTTTCTGCCGTCCTTAGTATTAGCAAGTTCATAAGTATTTTGTAAGTATAGGGACTAATGACCCCGTAGTTAAGTCCCATAAGCTCTACAAACATTTGAACATTTGATTTGCAAGGTACCTTCTTGTTTTCATGGTAAAGTGGAAAAATTTCTTCAAGATACGAATAAAACCTTAGATATGTGTCTGTAAGTAAAGTACCCTCTTGCCGTTCACCAACATCCTCTTGTCCTGAAGGTCAAGTGTGCAAAAATTTCAAGATTTGAGTAAACCGTAGATTTGTATGAATTTCAAACAACATGTTCTAATGACTTAAATGTATGGGCTGTACCTACTCTAGTCATCAGTCCCTAGGCTTACAAACTATTGAAACTAACTTATGCTAAGGACAACAAATACACTCATGCCCACGGAGGACTCGAAGCTCCGACGGCGAGCAGCGGCACGTTCCGCAGCAATTTGCCTCGAGACGCTCGGCCACTCCACCGCGGTGAATTTCAAACAATCTAAGATACACACAAAGGGACACTCTTCCTTATCTATAAGAGAGATAAGATTAAAAATCAATACTTCAATTTTCGTACTGCGGAGTCGCCAAGGGCTCCAAGGAGCCCTGCTGCGGAGCGAGCAGTTGCTCGCCGTCGGAGGTTCGAGTCCTCCCTCGGGCATGGATGTGTGTGTTGTTCTTAGCATAAGTTAGTTTAAGTAGTATGTATACCTAGGGACTGATAACCACAACAGTTAAGTCCGTTATTTTCAAATTTCGTGTTTACGTATTAACACGGTAGCAGTTTATCCCTATTTCGTTCCAAAACTGCAGCTGTCAAACAGTTGTGTATGGCAGGTTGCCTTTCGAGGGGATAATTGGAGGCGGATTTTAGATGTTTTATCGATTTTTCAGCCGTTTACCTGGGTTTTTCCGATTTTTTAATTTTTTCTAAAGCGCCCTCGTTTGAAAGCAGACAAAACAAAACATAAATATTGTTCAAACCAGCCAAGCCATTTTGAGTTTGATCGAGACAACCGCAGAGCTTTTTATATAAGAAGATGATATCACTAAAATGTCTAGTCTGGAACATTCACCCTTTCCACCGACAATCTTAATATCCGTCTCGGAGGGAAAAGGCTGTATTAATAAATCCGAAATATTGAAACATTTCGACGTTTCAGGACAATGAAATAAATTGTACGCCAAAGCTGAAAATTTGTAACTTCCTGGCAGATTAAAATTGTGTGCCGGAACCGGGACTCAAACCTGGGACCTTTGCCTTTCGCGGGCAAACGCACTACCGACTGTGCTATCCCGACACGACTCACGATGCCGCCTCTCAACTTTACTTCTGCCAGTACCTCGCCTCCTACTTTCCAAACTTCACAGAAGCTCTCCTGCAAACACGCAAGACTAGCACTCCTGGAAGAAAGGATATGGTGGAGACATGGCTTAGCCACAGCCTAAGGGATGTTTTCAGAATGAATCTTTCACTCTGCAGCGGAGTGTGCGCTGATATGAAACGTCCTGGCAGATTAAAATTGTGTGTCGGAAAGTAGGAGACGAGGTACTGGCGGAAGTGGAGTTGTGGGGCGGCATCGTGAGTCGTGTCGGGATAGCACAGTCGGTAGTGCGCTTGCCCGTGAAAGGCAAAGGGCCCAGGTTCGAGTCCCGGTTCCGGCACACAATTTTAATCTGCCAGGAAGTTTCATATCAGCGCACACTCCGCTGCAGAGTGAAAGATTCATTTTGAAAATTTGTGCTGGCCCGGGATGTGAATCCGGTTTTTCCGCTTCGGGCCAGCGGTCACGTTAACCAATTACACTATCCTGACACTCTTCCCTTCCAATGCAAATTCTCAACACACAGCACACTACAGTTATAGCGCCCCCTACCAAATGGTTTCTCTTTCTCGCAGCCTATACCGTGTTCCTGCAAGGGTCCGAGGATATTTATGCATCTGCACAGAAATTGTCAATAGTCTATTGTCGTATATATACAATAATTGATATGGTGTCTGTTCTTTTCGGACATGTCCGAAAGAACAGACACCATTACTTGATAATAACGGAGGTAAATTTACGAAATCGAAATATTGAAACATTTAGACCGTTTCGGGGCGTTGAAATAAATTCAACGACAAAGTTCTGGATTCGAACCCGGATTTCCCACTTAGAGCCAGCGGTTGCCTTAACCTATTAGGCTATCCTGGCCTGCTTTCCCTTTCGCCCTAAATTTTCAACTTATACAATCGCAGTGCTTCCTGCCCGTTAGTTTCTGTTGCTTGCACCCTACTACTAGATTCCTATAAGCATACTTGTTACATCTGCACAGAAATTGTGAATTACCTGTTGGGGCATATATACAACACTGACATGGTGTCTGTTCTTTGGATATGTCCGAAAGAACAGACACCAATGAATGATGTCTATATTCATCACTGCCCGTAATCACGCATTGCAGGTAATGGAAACCTACGTTTTGATCTTCTACGAAAGCAGAAGTATACACAACAGGCGTGATTTACAGTTAAATGCTTTGTGCTGTGGAATATAAAGTTACTGTTTTTAAGTAACTACATCTACATCTACGTGGGATACTCTGCAAATCACATTTAAGTGCCTGGCAGAGGGTTCATTGAACCACCGTTATACTATTTTATCTCCCATTCCATTCTCGAATAGCGCGCGGGAAGAAAGAACACCTGAATCTCTCCGTTCCAGGTCTGATTTCTCGTATTTTATTCTGATGATCATTTCTACCTATGTAAGTGGGAGTCAACAGTGTATTTTCGCATTCGGAGCAGAATGTTGGCGATTGGAATTTCGTAAGTAGCCCACGCCGCAGCGATAAGCGTCGTTGTTGTATCATTTCTGTAATGCTGTCTCCCCTGTATCATGACAATACGAAACGAGCTGCCCTTCTTTGGACACTCTCGATGTCCTCCGTCAAACCCACCTGATAAGGATCCCACACTGGGCTGCAATACTCCATAAAAGGACGGACAAGCGTAGTGTATGCAGTTTCTTTAGTAGTTCTGTTGCATCTTTTAAGAGTTCTGACAATGAAACGCAGTCTCTGGTTCGCCTTTCCCACGACATTATCTATGTATTCTTTCCAGTTTAAGTCAGAAGTAATTGTAATTCCAAGGTATTTTGTGGAGTTTACGGCCTTCACATTTGATTGATTTATCATGTAAACAAAGTTTAACGGATTTCTTTTCGTACTCGTGTGGACGACTTCACACTTCTCGTTATTTATAGTCAACTGCCAATTTTTACACCATACTGATATCTTATTCAAATCGTTCTGCAGTTGGCTTTGATCTTCAGATGATTTTACTAGACGGTAAATGACGGCGTCATCTGCAAACAACCTAAGAGAGCTAACTAGATTTTCCCCTAAATCGTTTATGTAAATAAGGAACAGCAGATGACCAATAACACTACCCTGTGGAACGCCCGATATCACCTCTGTTTTAGTCGATGCCTTACCATCGATTACTACGAACTGTGTCCTCTCTGAGAGGAAATCCAGTCGCAAATTTGGGGCGATATACCGTAACCGCGCAATTTGATTAAAAGCCGTTTGTGATGTACGGTGTCTAAAGCCTTCTGGAAATCTAGGAATACGGAATCAATTTGCGAACCCTTGTCGATAGCACACATCACTTCGCGTGAGTAAAGAGCTAGTTGTGTTTCGCATGAACGATATTTTCTAAATCCATGTTGACCTTGGATCAATAGATCATTCCGTTCGAGATATTCATAATATTTGAATAAAGGATATTTTCCAAAACCCTGTAGTTTAATGGGAACTGTTTTTAAGTAACTACATCTACATCTACATGGGATACTCTGCAAAACACATTTAAGTGCCTGGCAGATATTTTTCAAAACCCTGTAGTTTAATGGGAACTGCTTTTAAGTAACTACATCTACATCTACATGGGATACTCTGCAAATCACAATTAAGTGCCTGGCAGAGGGTTCATTGAACCACCGTTATACTATTTTATCTTCCATTCCATTCTCGAATAGTGCGCGGCAAGAATGAACACCTGAATCTCTCCATTCCATGTATTTTAAAAATTTACTGCCTTTCTTGAATATAGGTGTGACCTGTGCAACTTTCCAATCTTTTGGTACAGATTCGTCTTTGAGAGAGCGGTTGTATATGGCTGTATATAAAAATCCCCCAGATCTTGAATTCTCCTACAACTCGCCCTGATTATTTTCATCCTAAATTCGCCCCTACAAGACCACGTAGTCCCTAGTTCTTAGTTGACCCCCAATTGGGCAGCCCTGGTTAGAAGGCGTTGGTGGTGTCCTTGTTGCAGGATGGGGTTTGCCAGGAAGGTGCAGGAGGCAGCGCTGCGCTGCGTCTTCTGGTCGGTGATGGTGGGGCAATTGGCACTGCGCGTCTTCACCTGGGCGTGGTCATGCTCGCTGGCACTGGTGACGCCGCGTCGACGCCTGCCGCCCATTAAGGACCCGCTGCTGCTGCAGCCAGCCACCACGCTCGCAGCCCACATACGCTCTGGGCAGGTAACCACACATATGTATTCACAGTAAAGCCTTACACTTTATTACTTAAAGCTTCCGGGCTGAGATGCCGTGGTCCATGCATAAACTTTCCCCTAACGTTTCGCCCTCGTCTGCGGAAGGCATCCTCGGAGGTAAAGTGGCATACTGGAACGAGAGCGCGAGTAAGCGCCTTATATGTAGACAAAAGTGAGGGCGCTGTTGTCAGTCACGTGGTATCGGCTGTGCTGTGGCACAGAGTAACATAAACAGAGAAGCAGCCACCCCTAAACCACTGTCCTACACTCCCCTCGTAGTTCCGTAAGATGCTAGCAGGTGTCAGGCGGTTCACCGGCTTAGTACTGGTAGACCACACTAGAAGCGCTTCTGAGGATAGCGTGGAGGGGAGGCTGAGGGGAGAGTTCGTGCCGCCTGCCACGAGGCCACGGCTGTGTATGCTGTCCCGGCGTTTGAGGGGAGGGCAGTGGGGGCAGTCGCTACCTGCTGCCTGCTCTGGCCAGTTTAAAGGGCTGCTTCTGACCGCAGCGCCATCATGGGACATCTTACGGAACCTTCCCTCCCCGCACACCTGAGCATGTGACCGGGCCCTTACGGAGGTTTTCCGTCTGTATATATTTGTCTGTGGCTGTGGTCTCTGCTATTGCCAACCTCCTCGATTGAAATTAACCGATTGTCATGCCGTAGCTGCAGTGTTGACATCGAAGTTTGAGACCTTCCTCTTTTTTGTTAAAATTATTTCGATGTTTAAAAATCTCAATGGCCTCTTTGTACAAACGCGCATAATAATGCGTCGTCTTTGCTATGACGGACGTCGCGTTAAATTTTATTTCGTGGTCACCTTCTTGATACACGTGTTTTGCTACAGCCGATTTATCAATATGTCCGAGGCGGCAGTTCCTTATGTGTTCGCCCAGACGAGTGTTGACACTTCTTTTAGTTGTACCTATATAAATTTGTCCACAACTGCAGGGGATTTTATAGACACCTGGTGCAAGGGGATGTCGCTTATCTTTTGCAGATCTTAAAAATTCTTTTATTCTCGTGGTTGGTCTGAAAACAGTTTCCACATCGTACTTGCTTAAATTTTTCCAATACGATCAATGACCTTACTGATAAATGGTAGAAAAACTTTCCCCTTGGGTTGTTGTCGTTCCTCGTCCGTTCTGGTTGTCAGTCTATGGCGTAGTGCACCATCTATCTCCCTGTCTGAATAGCCATTCTTCTTAAATGTCACTCTAATATGTTCAATCTCATCGTCTAAGTGCGTTGGTTCAAAATTTTTGTAATGACGATACCTGCCATGAAAGCCTTCATTCTACCTTACACTTTAACTCAACTCTCGAGTTCAGGTTCACTATGCTTCAAGTTCCATTGTACCTAGCTTTATCTGACACACAAACTCAATCAAATCCGCGTGTTCATCTGTACATCGGAAATCTTACAAGCTTTAAAATTTTCACGGCGAATAGAATGTTCGTGGAAGTTTTGGGCTTGCATTCGGTGCCGTCTAATGCCATACATCCTATGTCTATTGGGCACCTGACAGTCGTATTCAGGTTGTGACGTATTTTATGCACTACTCTAAAGCCACTTTATGAATACTTTACTTTTTGCGGTTGTTCAGTGGTCTCGTAGATTTCGTAGCTCGCCTGCCATTAAATCATCAAAAAAAAACAAAAATAAAAAAAAAATAAAAAAATAAAAATAAAAATAAAAAAAAATAAAAAAAAATAAAAAAAATAAAAAAAATATATATTAGGACGTCGGATCCTTCCAAGTCGTGGAATTTAACCACAAATGTGACACGTTTCATTTTAAGTATATTTATTTATATTCTTGATGAAGCACAAATAGTTCAAATGTTTGTAAATCTATCGGACCAAACTGCGTGGTTATCAGTCTGTAGCTTACAAATTACTTAAACCTAGGTAAACTAACCTAAGTACAACACACACATCCATGACCTAGGGGGACTCGAACCTCCAAGGCGAGCAACCGCGCGCTCTGCAGCGAGACGCTTTAGACCGCTCGGCTGCTCCACCGCGGCAAGCACAAATAAAAGTACCCCCCATAAATCAATCTTGCTTTACGTAAAGATACACAAAATTATGACAAATTTTCCGGCCGCGGTGGCCGAGGAGACTGAGGCGCTCCAGTCATGGTCTGCACGGCCACTACGGCATGGATATTTGTGCCGTGCTTAGTCTAAGCTAGTTCATAAGTAGTTTGTAAGCTTAGTTAAGTCCCATACGTTCTACAAACATTTGAACATTTTATGACAAATGTAATAATAAGGTTTTTACATCAAAACAAAACAATACAAAAGATCGTAAGTAAATAACAATTAGTGCAGTATTAATATATGTTTACATAATTTAAAATTGTTAAATCAAAGCAACTATAAAAATCTACAGTCAGCAAAGTATTACATTACGGTCATTACATTACAGAGGACCTCAGATATTGTTAGTTATTAATTTCATTAACAAACACATTATTGTCCAACACTAAGCTTACGACTTTCAATAATTAATTAATTAGTTAATTTATTTTATTAGAAGACCCTAGTAATGAAAGTGATAAGCAATGCGACTTGCCAGAAGCGCATGAGAATATTAGGCCATAATACAACCAACTATGGTACGTACGTTGCATTAATCGGAATAAACGAGACTTTCCAGGCCATACACATTATAAGGTGAACCATGAAACACTAATGAGTACAGTTTTTTCGTCCTTTACTGATGGTGTAAATATGCTGGCAGTATCAAATAGATGCCAAATGTTTCCCACAAAGGCACTGCCAGGTACGTAAACAATGAAACGAGAAGGTCAAAGGAAATACACATAGGAAAACTGTCAGAAACAGTAACAGGAGTAAAAACATGTTTCAGTAACAAACACTAATATCATAAAAAAACATTATATCCTCTACAAAATTGCCATCGACAAAGCAAAATTACCAGTTAGACAACAAAACGCCATAAGAGTATAAGTTGCAAATTTACTAGATGCTGAAATAAGAACACAACCTCACTAAACAAATAAAGCAGAAACTTACAACCAATAATGCAATCGTATTAAAGGCAGATAAGGGAAACTGTTTAGTATTCCTTGACCAAAATAACAAAAGTTAATGATATCTTCAACGCAAACAATATCACAAAAATTCCTATAAAACCAACTAACAAATTTTCTGCACAAAATAAAAAACTAATAAAATCCTGTAATACCATTTTAACAGAATATGATAAAAAATCACTCATTACCAAAATTGCATGGCCAACCTAAGCTACACAAGAACCGAATTCCTCTACGATCTGTTGTAAACTGTATAGAGAGCCCTATCTATCTGATTAGTAGAAAACTAAACCAACTGCTAACAAAATATTATACATACCATAAAACATTCACAATAAAAAATTCAAGAGTATTGGCCAACAAAATAATAAAAAAAAAACATCACAATACCAATGTCAGGAAAGTCTGTATCCTTTGAGATAACCTATCACACATATCAATTCATGAGACAATAAACATTATAGAAGAAAACTTATTGAAACACAAGCAAATTTCATTAGCCGGTATTTACGAAATACTTAATCTGTTACAACTAGTACTATCACAAAATTATTTCGAATTTAACTATGCGGTTTATACTCAAAACGATGCTGTGGCTATGGGATGCAGCATTGCGGGTACTATAGCAGAGCCGGCCGCGGTGGCCGAGGGGGTTGAGGCGCTCCAGTCACGGTCTGCACGGCCACTACGGTCGGGGGTTTGAATCCCCCCTCGGGCATGGATATTTGTGCCGTCCTAGTTCCTAAGTAGTTCATAAGTAGTTTGTAAGTTTAGGGACTGATGACCCCGTAGTTTAGTCCCATAAGCTATACAAACATTTGAAAACATTTTACTATAGCAGAATTGTTTTTAACTCATTAGAAGAAAAGTTCTTTCAACCAATGAACCTACTGACAACAAAAATTATCTATTATTATAGATTTGTAGATGACACTATCCTCCTCATTGATGGTAATCAGAATGATATCTTGGCAATTTATGATACCCTTGGAAAACTCCACCCTAATATGAAATTTACCACGTAGATGGAAGTAACAAATCCAAAAACTTTTTAGACCTAACAATAATAAATACTAAAGATTTACGCATTTTAGAAATCTACAGAAAACCTATTACAACAGACAACATCATAAATGCTAACTCTTGCCATTCGAAAACATATAAACATGCTTTCTTTAATATATACTTTGATTAACAGGCTTCTACACCTACCATTAAAACAATACGCAATTCAAAAAGAATTACAAACACTAAAATACATCGCACAACAACAAAAAATATAACCCAAATCTTGAAACACTTCACGAAGACATTACTCTGGAAAAAGAAACTCCACCCAAACGAAAAATAACTCTCATACCAATAAACTACACAGGGACAATATCAGATAAACAGACTTCTAAAATATACAACAGTAAAATTTGCATATAGAACAGCGCATAATATAAAATACCTATACCAATCGGATAAAATAAAATTACCAATATACATCAACGCAGGAATTTATAAATTGAACTGCTTAAACTGTGATAAATTTTATATAGGACAAACAGGTCATAACTTCAACATCAGATTCAATGAACACATAAGAAATAGCGAAAAGAACACGTCCAAATTTTTAACACTAAAAAAAAAAAAAAAAAAAAAAAAAAAAACCAACACCATACAACAGGCAATATTAAAGAAGCTATGAAAGTACTGCACATAATTCCCAAAGGTATTACGATGAACTTTGTGGCAGAAATAGAAATCTATATATATGCACATGTGATATTCCTGGCCTATGGCCACTTCATACTTCTGGCCGCTGGCCGTTTCTTTGCTAACACATACGTGTCTTAAACGCGGAAGAAAGATAGAAGTGCAGCATATGTTGAAATGTGGGGTGGGGAGCAGTAGCATATGGCACAGTAGGTGCTGGTTCCCATGGGAAAGCCCGCCTATGTTACTGGTACTCTCCTCACATTGGCTGCTGCATTTCACGTCACGTGATTTCTTTTGAAATTAGTTTTGTTTATTATATACTAAATATTAATTATTCAGAGCTGAGAATTTGTGATAAATATCTCTCAAGGACAGGCTAGGTTTTGACAGTTTAAAAAGTTTAAGGTGCTTTCTCTTATTGTAACAAGAGAAGAGCGATTTTGCAGAAGGCGCGCGACGGCCCAGTTTTGGCGCGAAATAGAGCGTCAGGTGCCCTCTCGCAACGCGCCGCAGTTTCAGTCTCGAGCTGACCACTATACGCGCCGGACCGCGCCGGTAATGAGTAAAGTTTTGTATAATTGTGATAACAGTCGAGGTCTCAACATGAACTACGGGCATCATAGGCCGTGTCGGATTAACAATAGTTGTTCATATTTTTTTTTTTTTTTAGCCTCACTTGTATGCTGTAGAAGAACCAACGACCTGTGTGCTGTCTTCTGCGCTGGGGACACAACTATAGAAGACAACAGGTTAGTCAGAACTCTATGCTTTCCATAAAGACTTGGACAGCAACTACGGCACCTCGTGCGTACTGTAGAGCGGTAGAAACGCACACTGCTACGCAATAGCATCCGCAAGGATGCGGAGGTTTTAGGGGACTTGTGGGAGGAAGCAGTACCAACTTCTCCGTCCACAAATAATAAAATCCTAGGAAGCTTGAACATGGCATCCCTTGTGGGGAAGTACATTTCGGGACGAAATAAACAGATACAGTGAGGCGATAAACGGTGGAAGTGATTCGCGAACTGTTTAGACATCAAGAATTTTACAAATAAAGTGACCGTTAGCCAGTTGATGTAAGCGAGTGAAGCAAGTGCAAGTGTTGAGTTCGCGGTCCATTGGATTACGTAACTTCAAGAATCGACGAGCTACAGTACGGCGGCGTCGCAACACTTCACCGGTCACGTCGACGAAACAGCCACGCTCAGCGCCATAGCAGACAGAAGAGGGGTGCGGCGCCTGAAAAGGAACAGCCGTAAACATCGCCAGCAGCGCCTGACGACGACTCCATCTATTAGTGGAGCTACAACCACCAGCCTTCACGTCGCAACAACTGCACATCGCGACGCGAGGAAAAATTATAATTAATTGTGTATATCTGTTAGTAAAATTTTGAAACTAAAAACTGGAGTAAAAATTAAATTAGTGATGGAAATAGAGGGAGAGAACAGGTATTATCTCAGAAGTAGGGACAGAGAATGTGTTCAAAATAGAGGCAATGATCATTCAGGACAAAAACCTCAGATGCAGGTTGAACAACATCAGTCCATATTTTGTAGCGAATATGAGTGAATTGCAGTCTAATATTGTCCAGGATATGGATGTTAATCAGATCTGTAGCACACATAATGTAGAACAAAGTGCTGTTGAAAATGTTGTAAGTAACGTGCAGAGAGATACACAAGTTTATCAATCTGACGCTCCTAACCATACTGACGTGGTAAATCTGGATGCAGCTGTCAGAGAAAATGCGTCTGGCGCCTGCATAATAGAGGAGCAGATGAAGGTATCAAGTGACAGAAGCCATAGCACAGCTTCAGCTGATATGTTTCCAGTAGAAAGTAGTGGGGAGAAGGAAGCTGGTATTGACAATAGTAGTATATCAATGCTTATAGTCATGATAGCTAAATTAAATCAAAAAATGCTTGCTAAGTTTGATCAAAACAAAGAAGAACAAATTCAGAACATGAATAAGTGGGCGAACAAAAACAAAGCATAAATAAGTTAGCAGAAAAACTTGACCAAAACAATGAAAGATTAGACCATGCGTTAGAGGAAATACGTACACAAATGGCTAGTGTAAATAATAAATTCCAGAGCTTAGAAAACAGAGTAATTGTTAATGAAGAAAAAACAGAAAGGTGTTTTAAACAATTAGATTTGAAAATAAAGGAATGGGATAAAAAGGACGTTGTGCACAGGGTGGACTCTGAAGTAAGCAAAATTAACGAAAGATTACAGGTTAATAGTGACACGCTGTATACTGTTACTAGCGGCAAAACACAAACAATACCTTCACTACGCGATAGCAATGGTAATAATACCGATGACAGTACTGCTAAGGCAGAATTACTAAACACAGCTTTCCTAAATTCGTTCACCAAAGAAGACGAAATGAACACTCCAGTATTCAATCCAAAAACAGCTGCCAGCATGCGAAACTTAGAAGTAGATGTTCCTGGAGTAGAAAACAACTTAAGTCACTAAACAAAAATAAATCTTCCGGGCCAGATTGTATACCAACTAGATTCCTCTCAGAGTATGCTGATGCAATAGCTCAATAGCTCTGTACTTAGCTATAATTTACAACCGATCATTCAGCGAAAGATCCGTACCCAAAGATTGGAAAGTTGCCCAAGTTACTCCAATATTCAAGAAAGGCAATAGGAGTGATCCCCAAAATTACAGACCTATCTCATTGACGTCGATTTGCAGTAAGATTTTGGAACATATACTTTGTTCGAATATTATGAACTACCTCGAAGAGAACGACCTATTAACCAGTAGTCAACACGGATTCAGAAAGTATCGCTCTTGCGAAACACAGCTTGCCCTTTATTCACGTAAAGTGTTAAGTGCCATCGACAAGGAATTTCAAATCGATTCCATATTTCTGGATTTCACTGTACCCCACAAGCGGCTTCTTATGAAATTGCGTGCTTATGGAATATCTCCCCAATTGTGCGGTTGGATTCACGATTTCCTATCAGAAAGAATACAGTTCGTTGTAATTGACGGTAAGTCATCGAGTAAAACAGAAGTGATATCTGGCGTTCCACAGGGAAGCGTTATAGGTCCCCTACTCTTCCTCATGTTTATAAACGATTTAGGAGACAATCTGAATAGCTCCCTTAGACTGTTCACAGATGATGCTGTCGTTTATCTGTTAGTGAAGTCAACAGACGATCAAAAGCAACTGCAAAGCGATTTAGACAAAATTTTTGCATGGTGCGAAAATTGGCAATTCACACTAAATAAAAAAAAGTGTGATGTAATACACATGACCACTAAAAGAAATCCGCTGAACTTTAATTACGCGATAAATCAGTCAAACCCTAAGGTCGTAGATTCTACCAAATACCTAGGAGTTCAATTACGAACAACTTTGACTGGAGAGAACACATAGAAAATATTGTGGGGAAGGCGAACCAAAGGTTACGTTTCATCGGCAGAACGCTTCGAAGATGCACCAGCTCCACCAAAGAGACTGGTTACATCACACGTGTGCTACCTCTCCTGGAGTACTGTTGCCCCTTGTGGGACCCTCACCAGATGGGACTGACGGAAGACATTGACAAGGTTCAGAGAAGGGCAGCTCGTTTTGTTCTATCACGTTACGGGGTGGAAAGCGTCACGGAAATGTTGCACCAATTGGGGTGGAAATCATTAAAAGAAAGACGTTATTCATTGCGGCGTGATCTGTTTGCGAAGTTTCAATCACTGACTTTTAGTTCTGAATGTGAAAATATTTTGCTAGCACCCACCTACTTAGGGAGACATGACCATCCCAATAAAATAAATCAGATCGAAAACGGAACGATTTAGGTGTTCTTTCTTCCCGCGCGCTATTAGAGAATGGAACGGTAGAGAAAAGTTATGAAAGTGGTTAATGAACTCTCTTCCAGGCACTTGAATGTGATTTGCAGAGTATCTATGTAGATGTAGATAATGTAGAGTGTTTGAGAATAAAACAAGCTAGCGTTAGTAAAACATGTAAAGACAGATATCTGTTACAACAATCAGACATCGAAAAATGAACAGAAATGTAGCATTAATTGACAAAAAGTGTCACAGGTAGGCACATCATGTACAAGCAATGCAAATGCACTTCACAGTAAATTAACAGAGATCGAGCAGAAACTTAATGAGCTGCCCGATTCATGTAATCTAGTGGAAAATATTAGCACCATAGAAAATGAACTTAGGAGAAAACTTGAAGCGTGGGTGGATAAAGAACGTAAGAAAGGTATAAGTAACGTAGTTGATGTTGCAAATAATCCTTACTCATACAAATTTCACAATTTTTCAAAGACAGTTAGGGTCCATCCTGTTGCTTTCATCAGGCAGTTCGATGTTGTTCTTCCTAATAACATGACAGAACAACAAAATATGAAATTCGTAGCGTGTAGATTTGATGGTGATGCAATTTCATGGGGAACAGCAGCTATAAACATTTGTAACACATATCAGGAGTTTGTCACTGCATTTCTCAATCAGTATTGGTCTGAAAGTACACAAAATAATATACACACTGAAGGCTGCATGAAAGACTATAAGTACAAATTTAAAGTCAAGCCCCATGAACCTTTTAGATTTATGCCTTATTCAATCCTATTAGCCAAAAGAGAAGCGGTGGAGGAGGAAACTAAGAAAATGAAAGAATGCAACATAATTGAAAGGTCTTGTAGTGAATATTCCAATTCTCTTGTCATAGTCTCCAAGAAAGATAATTCAGTTAGAATTACACTGGATGCAAGGGCTTTAAATAAAATTATATTACCACAGATGGATAGGCAAGAAATACTGGAGGAACTTGTTCAGAAGTTTCATGGAGTCAAGATATTAACAAGCATAGACTTGACTTCTAGCTTCTGACAAACACTTCTAAAGGAAAATGGTTGCAAATACACTGCTTTTACATATGGAGGAAGGTGTTGTCAGTTCAGAGTGTTGCCTTTTGGTCTGAAAATATCAGCATCTGCCTTCATATGCAAATAGGTACATGTACCTCAGGGGGCAATAGCGCTCTTTGCTTTGCCAGGTAACTGACGCCTACCAGGTACCCTAGTTAACTAGCAGCTTACTTCCTTTCCTTTCACGCTGTTAGTTCTTCCTCTTACTATTCAATCTGAACTCTTTTCTATCGCCTTTACTTTCTTCTCTATCCAAATACCAGTTTGCACGAAAATACTAATTTAGACGAATAAATAAAAACAGGATTTGACATGGGTAAGCAGGAATATGAGATTTACAGACTTAATACGTACTGAATTTGGCTTAATGTGAGTAAGTAACAATTATGGAGCATGGTAAATATTGTAACTCAGCAGTAAACATCTGCATAACACGAGTTACCTTTACAAAGTTAAGTGGCAGTCACAGATCTTCTCGGAACTAAACATAACAGCTGACTACATTATTGAAGGATTTTTTTAAATTTATTTTATTCCAATACTGTTTATTCTGATTATTATAAGGTGATGCTGAGAAGAGGACGGCGCAACAACAGGTGAGTGAACTTAGTGAAAATGGCTGTTGAACATAGACAATGTAAAACATGGTTTTATTATGAATTGTATGAGGAAAGAGGTGTATGGTCTGCTATGTGTAGTTTTAAGCAAGTATTGAGAAGTTGGTAAGGAGGGTCAAGTACAGGTGACTGATGAATTCGGCCTGGAAATAGGCTCGTTATTAGGAATGAAGCGAAGTGGTAAGAAAGGGTCAAGTACAGGTGACTGGTGGATCCGGCCTGGAAGTCGACTCATCATGATTATATATATGATGTTTCAGGCGGCAGTGAAGTCGTCATTTGTGGAATATTAAAATAGGTAGGGGATGCAGTGTGTGAGCCTCACTCTACAATTTTTAAATTAGGAATACACGGCAGCAGAAATGGCACCATTTTGGAATACATTTGTCCTATGCTCTTACCCATAGACATCTATGAATAAGTATATGTATAAATTATATGATATTTTTGACCTGTTTCGCCTCCACATAAACCTCAGGAAATTATAACACATCAGGGCGATAAACAACATATTCTATGGAATATGTATATCACACATAATAGAATTTCACCCTCAGCTGTCAATGAAAGCAGCCATTATATTTTGCCTTTATGCAGCAAATGGTTTCTGTTGATTTCTGTGATCTGCATTTTGCATTAAATATTAAGCATTATCACAAGCTATATGTAGCCTATTGAACAGTGAATAAAAACGGGGCCTCTATTTGCCAATAGTAAGGTATTAAATATTAGACATGGCATGTGTTGCCAATTGTAATATGGGAATAGAGGTAACATCTGTTGACAATATAGAGTATTGTCAATGAGTGGTCAGTGACCCAATTAGGAAACGGATATATATGACTTAATATATCTTAAAATGTGTCACGCAACATAATTAAATGTAAGTGTATGACAGAATAGGTAACTGAAGAAAAATTGAAAAGGTCAATGACGTCAGAAAGCAACTTAAACTTAATTGGTAATTACCAAAGAAATGAACGATATGTGTATTATTCTTTATTCAATATGCAAAATGTCTGCATTGATTTGATTTTATAAATGTATTTGTATGTATACATTTTTATGTACCACTTTATATATATCCTTTGTATGTACAAGCGTGTGAAGCCAGCAGTGCAAAGTAGGCTATGATACATGTTATTAAAAGTACAAAGTCATGAGTGCCTAGTGTTGAATTTGCACTCAATGCGTGTGTCAAAACTGCAAAGACGAAAGTGAGTAGGCAATTTAATTAAAAAAGAGAAAGTGTTGAGAGGCTTGGTGGACGGCATTGTGCCGATATACGTAATAAATGTCCTCATGTCAAAAATAGTTTCATTTATTTTGTAAGCCAACAATCAGAGTTGTGGTGGTTTTGATGGACGCCAATGTGCCGAAAGTTAGTAATTTTATGTAAGGCAATGTACTATGTGTTGTGGTGGTATTGATGGGCAGCAATGTGCCGAGAATTTAGTTGGGATTATAAGCGGCCATGAGCCGAAAGTCTAAATGTCATATATTCAAATGGCAGGTGCCAATAAATTTTGTAAACATGGACGGCAATACGCCCATTTTAAATCACAACTATTGAGAGACTTTAAGCCTGCTGTATTTCCTGGAATTATTCAAAGTAATAGTGTTACTTATCTATTGTTCAATCGTCTATTTTCTGTACATTTTCATAGAATGTGTTAAGTAATTTGCAACTCTGAGATTTTGTGTGTGTATTTTCAGGATATTTAGAGTGTATATCAGCATTTATATGTAGCTTCATATATGGTAAAGTTAGCTAATTCATAGCTGCCCAAGTTCAATTTAGACAGAGTTATAATGTTAATGTTTCTATACCTTTTTTGTGTAATCATTTATTTGATTTAGATGGGGAGATTCAGAAGTAATGATTTCAATATTTATGTAAGTTCTTGAGAGATAATGGGTACAATTTTCAAAATTTGGAGCGTTTGTTTTTTCCAAATTTTCTGTTGTCTTTGAGAACATTCCAAGTTTGGAAATCTCCGAAGGAAGGGGATGTGTGATATTCCTGGCCTATGGCCACTTCATATTTCTGGCTCGTGGCCGTTTCTTTGCTAACATCGTACGTGTCTTAAACGCGGAAGAAATACAGAAGTGCAGCATATGTTGAAATGTGGGGTGGGGAGCAGTAGCATATGGCACATTAGGTGCTGGTTCCCATGAGAAAGCCCGCCTATGTTACTGGTACTCTCCTCGCATTGGCTGCTGCATTTCACGTCACGTGATTTCTTTTGAAATTAGTTTTGTTTATTATATACTAAATATTAATTATTCAGAGCTGAGAATTTGTGATAAATATCTCTCAAGGACAGGCTAGGTTTTGACAGTTTAAAAAGTTTAAGGTGCTTTCTCTTATTGTAACAAGAGAAGAGCGATTTTGCAGAAGGCGCGCGACGGCCCAGTTTTGGCGCGAAATAGAGCGTCAGGTGCCCTCTCGCAACGCGCCGCAGTTTCAGTCTCGAGCTGACCACTATACGCGCCGGACCACGCCGGTAATGAGTAAAGTTTTGTATAATTGTGATAACAGTCGAGGTCTCAACATGAACTACGGGCATCATAGGCCGTGTCGGATTAACAATAGTTGTTCATATTTTATTATTTATTTAATAAATGGCATCCCTGACAATTAAAAATCTCGCTAGTCGCTTATTATGCTTCCATCATACAGAACTTATTTTAGCCTCTTTTGTATGTTGTAGAAGAACCAACGATCTGTGTGCTGTCTTCTGCGCAGGGGACACAACTATAGAAGACAACAGGTTAGTCTGAACTCTATGCTTTCCATAAAGACTTGGACAGCAACTACGGCACCTCGTGCATACTGTAGGGCGGTACAAATGCACACTGCTATGCAACAGCATCCGCAAGGAGGTGGACGTTTTAGGGGACTTGTAGGAGGAAGCAATACCAATTTCTCCGTCCACAAATAATAAAACCCTAGGAAGCTTGTACACAAGCACTCAAATAAAATACTCAACGATCAAACAGATCTAAAAAACAAGGAGTTCATCGAAAACTTTAATTAGTCTAATGGACGCCGGTTAAAAATTATAAAGATTGAAATTCCAGAGATAAAAATTATAGCTAAGGTACTAACATCTGAAAATCTTCCATGGAACATATATTTCAGCTGTAAACCAGTGATCTCTATATAAACTGGATGTGTAACTCTGCTGTCTGAGCATAGAATTGCAGCGTGCCTCCACATTAAGATGTTTTGCGCACGATTTCGCATTATCCGCCATGTTTAAATTTGGCAAACGAGTTTCCACCAGTTATTACGTGACAAAAAATCGTTTGCTTACCTCTTGATTTGGAATTTAAGTCAATATGCGATGTAATAGGCTTATATGGAAGCGGAATCGAAACGCATTTTCTTTTCGTTTTCTTTTACTACTTTATAGCAGGCATATTTGAATTTGGCAAGAAACTAAATATGAACATCTATAGCTCGCACGCTGAAACAGCTGAAGTTCACCATCCAGTTAGTATAGAGATCAGTGATGTAAACATAATACATCATCTTAGGTGCACTGTCATATTGCTGTCACATTAAATACCGTATAAAATTACGAAATCTTAATCCACAATTAAACAGTGAACGGTTTCCAAAAACATTCACAACATCACGGTGGAAACGTCTAAATAAGTGAGATTTTTCGAAGTTTTCTTACGACAGCGACCATACCAGATGAATTATGTACTTTAGATCAGAACATAATGTAAATAAAAAAATTGTAAACATAAAACCATGATAGTAGGCTATAATATAAGTATAACTAGATAAATAATAATACTGTTTATTATAATTCGCAGGAGCTTGAAAATGGCGTTATGCTGAAATAGATCTATTGCACAATAAAATATAACAACATCAGTAAATTAGCTACTTGGATGTATTTCATATATAAAAAGTATTCATTACACAAAAGTGTGTAATCAGAATGATTGCTGGAGCCCACCCACGATTATCTTGCAGACATCTATTTAAGGATTTAGGTATCCTCACAGTAACTTTACAGTATATATATTCACTTATGAAATATGTTGTTAATAATCCAACCCAGTTCAAAAGTAATAGCAGTGCGCACAGCTATAACACCAGGAGAAAAGATGATCTTCACTATGTAGGGCTAAATCTAAGTGTGGCACAGAAAGGGGTAAATTATGCTGCCACAAAAGTCTTTGGTCACCTACCAAGCAGCATCAGAAACCTGACAGGTAGACAACTAGCATTTAAAAATAAATAAAAAAGATTCTGAATGACAACTCCTTCTACTCACTGGATGAGTTTTTAGATATTAATTAGTAATAAATAAATAATCTGTGTATTGTAGTATTTTGTGTATTCTAATGTCTTCTACAGACACCCTTCATTAACCTGACACGGTCATCATTACGAAGTCTTGTAATCATGATCTATGGAACAAGCATTAATCTAATCTAATCTTGTGCTACTTTCCAGTCATTGGGTACGTATCTTATACTGAGCGAGCGATAGTAAGTGATAAGTAAATACGGAGATACTGCATCAGCATACTTTGAAAGGAACCTAATTAGTATGCAATTCGGACTGAAAGATTTGTATCTGTTAAGTGATTTATATTGCTTTACTAAAGGATATCACCTTCTAAATTACACATTTGTGGAGTTTACAGCCTTCACATTTGTTTTATTTATTATGTAAACAAAGTTTAACGGACTTCTTTTCGTACTCATGTGGACGACTTCACACTTCTCATTATTTAGAGTCAACTGTCAATTTTTACACC
This sequence comes from Locusta migratoria, assembly GCA_026315105.1. NCBI lineage: Eukaryota > Metazoa > Arthropoda > Insecta > Orthoptera > Acrididae > Locusta > Locusta migratoria. Next base: position 269,137,034 of record CM048744.1, on the reverse strand, counting down.
ACACTGATATCTTATTCAAATCGTTCTGCAGTTGGGTTTGATCTTCAGATGATTTTACTAGACGGTAAATGACGGCGTTATCTGCAAACAACCTAAGAGAGCTACTTAGATTTTCTTCCTAAATCATTTATGTAAATAAGGAACAGCAGAGGACCAATAGCACTACCATGTGGAACGCACGATATCACCTTTGTTTTAGTCGATACCTTACCATCGATTACTACGAACTGTGTCCTTTCCGACAAGAAGTCCCCTATACAATCGCAAATTTGGGGCGATATACCATAACCATGCAATTTGATTAAAAGCCGCTTGTGAGGTATGGTGTGAAAAGCCATCTGGAAATCAAGAAATACGGAATCGATTTGCGAACTTCGTGTGAGTAAAGAGCTAGTTGTGTTTCGCATGAATGATGTTTTCTAAATCCATGTTGACCTTGGGTCAATAGATCGTTCTGTTCGCGACAATTCGTAATATTTGAATACAGGATATGTTCCAAAACGCTGCTGCAAATTGACGTCAATGAAATAGGCCTGTGGTTTAGTGGGTTACTCCTACTGCCTTTCTTGAATATAGGTGTGAACTGTGGAACTTTCCAATCTTTTGATTCAGATCCTTCTTTGAGAGAGCGGTTGTATATGGCTGTTAAGTAAGGAGCTATCGCTTCAGCATAATCAGATAGAAATCTAATGGGTATACAGTCCGGTCCAGAAGACTTGTTCTTGTTAAGTGATTTAAGTTGCTTCACAACTTCGATGATATCTACTTCTATGTTATTCATTCTGGCCTCTGTTCGTAATTCGAAATCTGGAATATTGGTTTCGTCTTCTTTGGTGAATGATTTTGTAAAAGCTATGTTTAGTAACTCTGCTTTAGTAGCGCTGTCATCGGGAGTATCGCCATTACTATCACGTAGTGAAGTTATCGTTTGTGATATGCCCCTAGTATATTTAACAATGACCAAAATCTCTTTGGGTTTTCAGTCAAATTTCGAGAAAGAGTTTCGTTGTGATAAGTATTGTAGGCATCTCCCATTGAAATCCTCGCTAAATTTCGAGCCTTTGAGTACGATCGCCAATCCTGGAGATTTTGTGTTCGTTTAAATTTAGTATGACTTTTCCTTTGCATTTGCAACAGTGTCCTGACCTGTTTTGTGTACCAAGGGGGATCGCCTCCTTCTTTTATTAATTTAATTGGTATACAACTGTTAATTGCTGTCGATACCACTTCTTTGAATGTGAGCCACATCTGGTCTACACCTAAGCTTAGTGTTAAAAACGAGTGGAAGCTGTCTTTCAAGAAGCAATGTATTTTGTTTCTATCTGCTTTCCTGAACAAAGATACTTTTCGTTTGTTTTTGGTAACTTTGGGACTTTCGGTATTCAATTTCGATACGACAGCTCTGTGTTCACTAATACCTGTATCCGTTTAGATGCTCGTTATGAGCTCAGGATTATTTGTTGCTAAGAGATCAAGAGTGTTTTCACATCCATTTACAATTCTAGTTGGCTCATGAACTAATTGTTCGAAGTAATTCTCAGAGAATGCGTTGAGTACAATTTCGGACGATGTTTTATGCCTACTTTCTGATTTGAAAATATAATTTCGCCAACAGATTAAGGGAAATTAAAATAACCAGCTACTATTATCGTGTGAGTGGGGTACGTTTTTGTAATTAGACTCAGGTTTTCTTTGAACCTTTGTGCTATTGTATCGTCAGAGTCGGAAGGCCGGTAAAAGGAACCGATTATTAACTTCTTACGATTTTCGGGTACAACCTCTACCCATAATAGCTCGCAGGAACTATCAACTTCAACTTCGCTACATGAAATGCTACTTTTGACGGCGACAAACACGCCCCCACTTATTTTGTTTAATCTATCCTTTGTGAACACCGTTAGATTTTTTGCAAATACTTCTTCTGAACTTATTTCCGGCTTGAGCCAACTTTCGCTGCCTATAATGATGTGTGTTTCGGCACAGACAAATATATACAGACGGAAAACCTCCGTAAGGGCCCGGTCCTACGCTGAGGGGTGCGGTGAGGTAAGGTTTCCAGCAGTTCCGTAAGATGTCCCATGATGGTGCTGCGGTCAGAAGCAGCTCTTTAAACCGGCCAGAGCAGGCGGCAGGTAGCGGCTGCCCCCACCACCACCTCCTCTCAAACGCCGGCACGCCGGACACAGCCGTGGCCTCGTGGCAGGCGGCACGAGCTCTCCCCTCAGCCTCCTCTCCACGCTACCCTCTGACGTGCGAGAAGCACCCTAAGCCAGCGATCCGCCTGACACCTACTAGCATCTTACGGAACTACGAGGGGAGCGTAGGACAGTGGTTTAGAGGGGGTTGCTCCTCTGTATATGTTACTATGTGGTTTCGGTTACTACGACCTGTGTCCTCTCTGACAGGAAATGCCCTATCCAGTCGCATTCTCCTTTTTCCTCGGCCAGCCTGGATATAGCAAGTGTGGTGTGTGCGCAGGTGTCGAGCGAGAGCGTGGTGCAGGCGTACGGGCGTCGTCTGGGCGAGGTGGGTGTGGCGCTGAACGCCGTGGTGGAGGAGCGTCTAGCCGCCGCGCTGCAGGAGGCGCGCCGCGTCGACCAGCAGGTGGCCCGCGGGCAGGCGCCGCCGCCCCACCAGCAGCCGCTGCTCGGCGTGCCCTTCTCCGTCAAGGGCAGCCTCGCCGTGCAGGGTGAGTCCGGGCGCGTTGCACTACTCTGCTGTCGTCTGCATATTGTCTGCCTCTGTAGTATAGTGGACAGTATGGTGGTTTACCATGCAAAAGGCCCGGGCTCGATACCTGGTTGTGTCAGAGAGTTTCTCTGGTCGAGGACTAGTGTCGTCCTCGCCATCATTTCATAATCCCCGACACACAAGTCGCACTAAAAGCTTTGCGAACACCTGAAATTTTTTTAAAGAATCCGTCTCGTGGTCCCGTGTTTGTTTGCAACAGGCCCACGATTTCTGTGCACATAAGATGCACCAAAATCCCGAGATTTTTTTTTTTTTTTTTTTTTTTGTTTTTTTTTTTTTTTTTTTTTTTTTTTTTTTTTTTTAGGCCGCTTTACTGGCATTACAGAAACCAAACCGCGGAGGTAAATATTCTGGTAATGACGTGAGTCAAGCCTTTGAAATCTTAAATCTTGTTTCTCTTGCTACCAACTGTATGCACATCCTAGTACACTGGCAGTCATATGCCATAACATGTAACTTTTTATTCAATGTCTTCCGATTGACGATTTTTTTCTAGTTCACTGATACACGAACTATAGAACATATTCTCGCTAATTTTGCTAGAAAAACACAGAATGAAGAGTACAGAGAATGTACTGCTACCTCGCAACATTTTACGACTCTCCGAGTGAACAATGCAATGAGCCCATTTTTTTCCCCTGGAAAATTTTGATGGTCGCCCTCTTCCCACATATGGGACTTTTTTCTTTTGTCATTTTCTGCGCAAGGAACCCCTTTTCTCATAATAAGAATAGTCCATATTTAAGTACACGTTGATGGAAAAATATGGTACACAGATCAACAGATAAAAAAATGGCGATGAGCCCCTTCTTTCCGTGTACCTTTCATATGTTGTTTTCTATATGAAATGATGATACCTTATTGCTACATTTGTATTTAAACTTTTACTTGTTAGCTATAAATGTATAGGTTTCGAGAAGGTGTAAGATGATCATATGCATTTTATTATATCAAGTCACTCAAGACACAACCCACACCTACGGTTACAGCTTACATGTATAAAGCAGTAGTTCTTAATCTCTGTTGCAGTGTGACCCAGAATTTTGCTGGAAAAATTTCGCGAAATTATGTATGGTGTCCACCCCCATGAACCACAGACATTGCCGAGTGTGTGTCTCAACGATACAAATAGCCGTACCGTAGGTACAACCACAACGGAAGGATGTCTGTGAAGAGGCCAGACAAACGTGTGGTTCGTAAAGAGGGGCAGCAGCCTTTTCAGTAGTTACAGGGGCAACAGTCTGGATGATTGACTAAGCTGGGCTTGTAACATCAGCTAATGTGGCTTTGCCACACAGTTACTGTGAACGGCTGAAAGCAAGGGGAAACTACAGCCGTTACTTTTCCCGAGGACATGCAGCTCTACTGTATGCATATATGATGATGGCATCCTCTCGAGTAAACTATTCTGGAGGTAAAATAGTCACCCATTCGGATCTCCGGGCTGGAACTACTCAGGAGGATGTTGTCATCAGGAGAGACAACACTGGCATTCTACGGATCATAGTGTGGAATGTTAGATCCCTTAATCGGGTAGAGAAGTTAGAAAATTTAAAAAAGGGAAATGGATAGGCTGAAGTTAGATGTAGTGGTGGAAAGAGGAACAGGATTTCTGGTCAGGCGAGTACAGGATCATCAATACAAAATCAGTTGGGGGTATTACAGAAGTAGGTCTAATAATGAATAACGAAATAGGAATGCGGGTAAACTACTATGAGCTGCGCAGTGATCGCATTATCATAGTCAATTTAGATACAAAGCCAACACCGACCACAATAGTACGAGCTTATATGCCCACTAGCTCTACCGATGATGAGGAGATCGAGGAAATGTATGAGGTGTTAAAGGTAATTATTCAGACAATTACTGAAGAGGAAAACTTAATTGTGATGGGAGACTGGAATTCGGTAGTAGGAAAAGGAAGGGAAGGAGAAATAGTCGGTGAATATGGACTAGGCAAAAGGAATGAAAGAGGAGATCGCCTGGTACAATATTGCACGGAACATAATTTAATCATAACAAAAACCTTTTCATAACAAATACCTTGCTATTCAATTTGTACATTGAGCAAGCTATAAAGGAAAGCAAAGCGAAATTTGGAGAAGGAATATAAGTTCATGGTGAAGAAATAAAAACTTTGCGTTTTGCTGATGACATTGTAATTCTCTCAGAGACAGCAAAAGACCTGGAAAAGCAGTTGAACGGAATGGTCAGTGTGTTGAAAGGGGCGTATAAAATGAACACCAACAAGAGCAAAACAAGGGTAATGAATTGCACTCTAAAAAAATCGGGCGATGCTGAAGGAATTAGATCAGGTAACGAAACAATAAAGGTGGTAGATGAGTTTTGTTACTTGGGCAGTAAAATAACATGCGATGGTCGCAGTACAGAGGATATAAAACACAGAATGGCAACGGGAAGGAAAATAGAAATTTGTAACATCGAATATTAATTTAAGTGTAAGGAAGTCCTTTGCGTAGGCATTTGGGTGGAGAGTTGCCTTGTATGTGAGTGAAACATTAGCGATAAACAGTGTGGACAGTAAGAGAATAGAGGCTTTTGAAATGTGGTGCTACAGAAGAATGGTAAAAATTAGGTTGGTGGATCGCGTAACTAATGAAGAGTACTGAACAGAATTGGGGGGAAAAGTATGTCAGGCATATCTTGATTAAAAGTAGGGATCGATCGGTGGGACACATTCTTAGACATCAAGGAATCGTAAATTTAGCAATGGAGGGAAGTGTATGGGCTAAAAATCGTAGAGGTAGAGCAAGAGATGAATACAGTAATCAGATTCAAATAGATGTAGGTTGCAGGTCTTATAAGGAGACGAAGAGACTTGCTCAGGATAGAGTAGGGTGGAGAGCTGCATCAAACCAGTCTCCGGACTGAAGACTACAATGACAACAACAAATACCTGGTTTAAGACTCACGAAAGAAGGTTGTACACGTGGAAGAAACCAGGAGACACCAGAAGGTACCATGAAAACACTACATTTAATTGATGAAAAGAAAATATAAAAATTCAGTAAATGAAACAGGCAAAATGGAGAATACAGACGCCTAAGAAATGAGATTTTGAAGTGCAAAATAGCTAAGCAGGAGTGGCTAGAAGGCAAATGCAAGTCTGTAGAAGGATGTATAAATAGGGGAAAAATAAATACCGCATACAGGAAAATAAAAGAAACATTTGGAGACAAGGTAAGCAGCTGTATGAATATAAAAAACTCAGATGGAAAACCAGTTCTCAGCAAAGAAAGGAAAGCTGAAAGATGGAAAGAGTATATAGAGGGGCTCTACAAAGGAAATGAACTTCGAGATAATATTGTAGGAAGGGAAGTGGACGTAGATGAAGATGAAATAGGAGATATTATATTGAGAGAAGAATTTGGCAGAGCACTGAAAGACCTAAGTCGAAACAAGGCCCCTGGAATGGACATTCGCTCAGGACTACGGAAGTCTCAGGGAGAGCCAGCCATAACAAAACTATTTCACCTGGTGTGTAAGATGTATTAGACAGTACAGACTTTAAGAAAAATGTAATAATCCCCATTCCAAAGAAATCGGGTGCAGACAGGTGTGAAAATTACAGAACCATCATTTTAATAAGTCATGGTAGCAAAATTTAAACACGAGTTATTTACAGACGGATGGAAAAGGTAGTACAAGCCGACCTTGTTTGGATTCAGGAGACATGTAGGAACAAGGGAGGCAATCATCACTTTACGGCTTATCTTAGAGGATAGATTAAGGAAAGGCAAACCTACATTTCCACCTTTTGTAGATTTGGAGAAAGGTTTTGACAATGTTGACTGGAATACACTCTTTCAAATTCTGAAATCAGCAATCAGGTAAAATATAGGGAACGGAAGGTTATTTACAACTTGTACATTAACCAAACAGCTGTTGTTAGAGTTGAAAGGAAGAAAGGGACGCAGTGCTTGGGAAGGGAGTTGTTATCCAATTTTTACATTGAGCAGATATAAGGAAAAGCAAGGAGAAATTTGGAGAAGGAATTAAAGTTCAGGGTGAAGAAATAAAAACATTGCGTTTTGCTGAAGACATTGTAATTCTGTCAGAGACAGCAAAGGACCTGGAGGAGCAATTCAACGGAATGGACAGTGTGTTGAAAGGAGCATATAACATGAACTTTAACAAGAGCAGAAACGGTAATGGAATGCAGTCTTAGAAAATCAGGCGATGCTGAAGGAATCAGATTAGGTAAGCAATCAATAAATTTGGTAGATGAGTTTTGTTACTTGGGCAGTAAAATAAGATATGATGGTCGCAGTCCAGAGGATATAAAATGCAGAATGCCAATGGGAAGAAAAGCTTTTTGAAAAAGAGAAATTTGGTAACATCGAATATTAATTAGTATAAGGAAGTCCTTTCTGAAGGCATTTGTGTGGAGTGTTTCCTTGTATGGGAGTGAAACATGGTCGATAAACAGTGCGGACAGGAAGAGGATAGAGACTTTTGAAATGTGGTTCTACAGAAGAGTGCTGAAGATTAAGTGGGTGGATCGTTTATCTAATGAGGAGGTAGTGATCAGAATTGAGGAGAAAAGGAATTTCTGGCATACTATTATCAAAAGAAGGGATCGAATGATAGGAGACATTCTTAGACATCGAGGAATCGTAAATTTAGCTTTTGGTGGGAATGTGTGGGGGAAAAATCGCAGAGGGACACCAAGAGATGAATATAGTAAGCAAATTCAAATGGACGTGGGTTGCCGTTCTTATGAGGAGATGAAGAGGCTTGTTCAGGATAGAGTAGTATGGAGAGCTGCATTAAACCAGTCTCTGGATTGAAGACCACAACAACATATTGTGTATCAAAAAGGATGGCGCAAACTTACATGCTTGAAAGTACACGATATTAGAAGCGAAAATGACCCAGTAAACATGGGTCTGCAAAGAGCCGGTTGCGAGATAATTACAAATGTATGGATTCAAGCCGTCATTGACGTCAGTGTCAACATCGTCCTAGGTAGCACACTTTAATTTGTAATTTAGGCTTTACTATTAGGTTTTTACATCACATTTAGTTCACATTTCGCGTAAGGTGAGGGTTACCTGTTAAAGGAGGTTTTGGAAGTGTGTTCCTTGCATGTGGATACCATACTGTGCTCGTCTCTGCAACGACTATTCAGTTCTTTCGAAAACACCTGGATGATTTCGGAGAGTTGTATACGCTTGCCGAGAATTCCGAAATGATCCAGGGGTTTTTGAAAAAAATTGAAATACAGTGAAGAGACTAGCACAGTATCGCATCCACATGCAGGGAAGACACTTCGGAAAACCTCCTTTAACAGACAACACATACGTGATTTGTTAACTAAATGCGATCTATAACCTAATAGTGAAATCTAAATTTCAAATTAATTTGTACTAACTAGGACGATGATTATAATGTCAGTGGCGGCTTAGAACCGTAAATTCGTAATTATCTCGTAAACGGATTGTTTGCGGGCTCACGTTTACTGGGATATTTTTGCTTCTATTGTCGTGTACTTTCAACCGTGTAAGTTTGCGCCATCCTTTTTGATACACTCATTATTATATTTAATTCACAATCATAGAATATATGACTTCAACTGCGAATGGGCAAAGCTGAAAATCTGTACCCTGCCGGGATTCGAACCCGGGTCTTCTGCTTTCTGGGCAGTTTCGCTGACCCCTACACCACTGGGGACACAGTGATCACCGCACCTGCAAGGGCTACCTAAGCACTCCTCCCGTCAGACACAAATTTCCTGCTTTACCCTGCCCACAGTACTCAAACTCGTAGTCACTATGTACTAATTCCCGTAAGTAAGGGCTCCAAACTTGCCCACCCCTCCCCACTAACGAAAGGATCATTGCCTGTCACTGACATATTATATAGATACATGTGGTGTCTATTCCGAAAGAACAGACGTCACTTCTGATCCTGCAGTTGATATTGTTTTCATATTCACAGAATATATGACTTCAACTGCAAATGGAGCCCTTACTCTTGCGGGAATTAGTACATAGTGACTACGAGTTGATACTCTGGGCAGGGTAAAGCTGGAAATTTGTGTCTGACGGGAGACGTGCTTAGGTAGTCCTTGCAAGTGTGGTGATCACTGTGTCCCCAGTGGTGGAAGTCTTTGTCGGGCAGCTGTGCCGTGTGGACGTCTTGTTTACGTCCTCACTACTTGGCGGCCAAGCGGAGGTATACGATGAGTGCACGCTTCAGCGTTCATAATTACGTATTAGAATGTGTTGTAGACGAACATAATGGATCGACCACCAAGAAAAGACACTCTTAGATTGAGTTTCGACCCAAATTTACCTAGACCAAAGTCATTTGAAGTGGAGCTGTTTGTAAGAGACGTTATGAAGGTCACTATAGACGAATTGATCGGAATACACTTATCGATAGTCAGCAGTGCTGTATATTTAAAAATGATAAGCCCTGAAAAATGCAAGAAAATTGTCGACTCATGTGGCGGACGATTACAATTTAAACATTCAGACGGCAATATTGGCGACGTTACAATATCACCAGCCGGCATGGGTTTGAAAACTGTACGAATCTTCGAATTACCATTCGAAATATCTGCCGACGCAATTAACGATCAACTCAGAGAATACGGCACTGTACTCAGTAACATCGCGGAAAAGTGGTCAGACTCTAACATTTTCCCAGTGTTGAACGGTGTCAGACAAGTGAAAATAGAGATGTTGAAGCACATACCGTCCTACATCACCGTTTGTGACTACAGAGCGGTTGTAATATACGAAGGACAACCACGAACGTGTTCGGGATGTGGTTCTACAGAACACGTTCGCGCGCAGTGTTTACAACGGCGCGTGACGCAAATACCGACCGGCGAGCGACAGAGGCCTGGCCCCGTGTCTACGTTGCCCCTGAGCTACGTCGCCGCCACGCGAGGCAATATTGCACCGGAACCAAATCTAGACGCAGCCCTGGAAGCGTACAACGACCACACCGAACACGACATACCCATGGATACGACAAACACACATGATGTCCTTCCTTCTAACGACCAGACTACGGACAAAAATAAACAGGTAGTTGAGTGTGAAAGCAACAGTAACGACAAAACTGTGGAGCAGTTAGAAAATGCGGACGGAATTTTTCCGGCATCACCAGTTGAGACTCTGGACTTAACAGACAAACAGCCCGAGAAGTCTCCCAAAAAAAAGCGACGTATTGCACACGAAGGTGCGGAAGAAAAGGCGCAAAAACTGCGCGAGAAAGCCGAACAGATATGCAAAACACCGATGGAAGGGACATCACAATCCCCTCCCGGAAACCTTCTGACGTCCAAAAAAACCTGAACGCAGGAACCCGATTCCAGCCAAATGCGAACGTCGGAAGAACGTGCAACAGTGAACACGGTGGCTCCGAAAGGATCCATCAAACATCGAAATGAACAGGATGAAGAGAACAGGGGAAATATTAAACCGAGAGCGTGGGCAGATGACACCGACGAAGCAACTCGAGAGGAAGAGATGCCAGAGATTCCGAGAAACACGGCAGGGGCGTCGTCAGATGCATGTATAGACAACCCTGTCCGGCAACAAAACAACGCAGCCGGATCGGAGGAAGTAGACGAAGACTCAGAATACTTTTAGGTCATGCGTTATCGACATCATTAACAAGCGGGATGACATCAAGTATGCCTGCAAATGTGTTTTTACCGTTGCAAGCGTATCGGATTGCAACTGCTAATATCAATAAAATTAGCTGCACATTTAAATTAACCTCCAAGACTTCTTGTATGCAGCTGATATAGATATCGCATTCTTACAAGAAGTGACAGACATTAATCTAGACCGTATAACGGGATACAATACCCTACTTAATCCTGGTTACGGCAGTGATCTCGGTACAACGATCATGACGAAGGAAGGCATCCTGCCCACAAACGTCGAGAGATTAACGAACAGCAGAGATATAGCTTGCACAATAAATAATACCAGACTCATTAATATTTATGCCCCTTCTGGAACGGGTAAAAAACTCCAGAGGGCTGAATTTTTTAAAGAAAAAATCGTACCACTCTTTATGCGGCGTCCCGATCAAGTCATCTTTGCAGGCGACTTTAATTGTGTCATCAAACCTAAGGACCAGACACAAAATTTCAACAACTGCATAGAACTTCAGGATATCGTCAGAGAAGTCAAACTGGTCGATACGTGGGAACTGAAACACGGTGAAAAGCCCGGGTTTACCCACATTACCAGCCATTCCGCTAGTCGCATAGATAGAATTTATGTAACGTCTAATTTACAACATTACATTTTGCAAGCGGAACTGTGGCCGAATATATTTTCCGACCATGTAGCCTACATATGCGCTGCTAACCTACAAAAGCAAGAAACGTACAGAGCAAAAAGAACATGGAAGTTAAACGTCGCGCATGTCAGACCCAGGGTGCCACGAAACATCCGCAACACGTGGACGGACTGCGAAAGAAAGTTTTCAAAGTATGACTCGGCCTTTACATGGTGGATGAAATGTGCAAAACCCGCGTTAATAAAGACCATGAAACGTTACTCTTGGATGAAAAATATTTGGATGAAAAACACAATAGAATTTTATTATCATTGTCTCAGAGACTTGTACCAACAAGATGCCACAGTCATAGAAAATTATGCACATATCAAACGAATAAAGGCCACACTTTTAAGCTTCAAGCGGAAGCAATTAGAAGGCTGTAAAATTCGATCAGGGCTACAAAATACAGTTCACGAAGAAACAACGTCAATGTATCATATCATACAAGAACAGAAGAGAACAAACCGGAAAATATTGACAGAACTGAACACAGAAGACGGGAGAACCTTGATGACACAACGTGGCACACGAGAAGAAATCCATAAATATTTTACGACACTGATGGTCGACAAACCAGCAGACGAAGAGGCGCAGCAAGCCGTCATCGCAAGGCTGACCGCGAAATTAAATCTGGAAGAAGCGGCAGACCTGTCAGCAGACGTAACTGAAGAGGAAGTGGCAGACGCCATACGTAGAAGCGCAAAGAATAAGTCCCCTGGCCCCGACGGATTAGCAGCGGAATTCTATCACACCTTTGAACAACAGCTCGTCCCCAAGCTGACGCTCGTGTGTAACGAAATCCTGAACGCCGGAAGTGACGTGTTACAGGACTTTTGTGAAGGTATAGTGGTGTTAGTTCCCAAAACGCCAGGAGGGAAGACTGTTAATAACCTACGCCCCATAACACTACTCAATACCGACTACAAAATCATCACACGCATCATAACGCAAAGACTAACTTCTGTTATAACAAGTATTACTGGGAATTACCAAACGAGCGTCGGGAAAAATAGAATAATACACCAGACGTTATGCGAATACAGAGATATTATAACAACAGCAGAAGCTTTGGACATTCCAAGTGCCATAGTATCTCTTGACTTCGAAAAAGCCTTTGACAGAATTAACCATACGTATCTTTTCCGAACCATGGAAGTCATGAATCTCCCACAAAAAATTATTACAATGGTCAAAAACCTATTGACAAGTTCCATCTCACGAATATGTGTCAACGGACAATTAAGCAGACCTGTCAGAATCAAAAGTCCAGTACGCCAAGGTTGCCCAATGTCCCTGTGCTTGTTTGCGATGGCGATGGAACCTCTGCTGTCCTCCCTGACTCAGGACCTTGCAGGGCTACAACTACACGGCCATAGAATAGTATGTCAAGCGTACGCAGACGACGTCAGTTTTGTGATCACGGCAGGTGACGAACTGGAAAAAGCTTTCCAAACTATAAGAACCTATGAAGCAGCGTCAGGAGCAAAATTAAACTGTAATAAGTCGAGAATAATGCACATCGGTCGGGGATTAGATCTTAGAGGCGACGTACAAATAAACTGCGTAGAAACTATCAAAACACTAGGAACTGAATACATGAAAGATATCCGCCGCATGGCTGCCCTTAATTACAGAAAATTATTGGCAAAAATACGAGCGGCCATACAACAACATGGTTTGCGTAAACTAAATGACATACAAAAAGTGCAATTAGCAAATACTTACATAACATCCAAAGTAAACTATGTCGCTTAAGTATTGCCAATACCGAAGATCATAGTTCGACAGATGCTAGCAGCGCTCGGCCATTTTGTCACCACAGGGCAAATTTTTAAGGTGCAGTATGAGACCTTAACGCTACCTTTAAGTAACGGAGGCTTAAACCTGATAAACATTTACAAGAAATCACAGGCGCTGTTCGTCAGCAAGTTGTACAAGCAGTGGCAACGATCGCCCGATACTCTCGCAGCTCATCTCTTAAATGAAATTGCACCGACCAGTATGGATCCACCAGTAGACGTGCAACACATTCCGAACGCGCTCTATCATATCAGACATTTTCTTGTCGAATTAAGTTACATTCGAAGAAATACTATCGAAAAAGACCTATACAAAGTCAAAGAAGTTTACAACAACATGATGAGCAACCAAAACGGAAATAGAATAGAGAAGAAGTACAAAGAGTACAACTGGGAAAAAATTTGGGAGGACATTCAAGACCCTCACTTACCGACAAAAGTGCGATCAACCTGGAACACGGCGGTTAACAGGAAAATTCCCACAAATTCAAAGTTACACGCAATTCACCTAGCGGAGACTCCAAATTGCATCTCCTGTAACTTAGTGCACACAGAGGAACACCGTTTCACATACGACGCTGTCACAACCATCTGGACTCTCTGCACAACTAAACTCGCTAGTATGCTGCGAACATCTCCTCGAACCATTATCCCAGCTAGACTTCTCCACCCAGACGAAGTTCCCTACCCAAGCACAAAACACACAGCAGTTAATTGGATCAAAGGACATACGCTGTACTACATTCTTACAGAAAAAGATAAGAGTAAAGAAGACTACTGGATTTATCTCACGACAGAACACGAAAAACTTAAAAGAACGAAGAAATATAGAGAAAAGTATACGAATTTTTTACTTAGAATTTTATCATAGTAATAGCACGGGAAACACCCGTAGAAGAACTTTTATTTATGTATTTAATTTTTTATTCATACTTAAATGTCTTTTAAACTTCTGTGATTTCCGTACGGTGGCTTGAGCTATTGCTGCCTGGTATTCCAAAGTCTACCGAGAAGGCAAACACATAGTAAAAGAGAATTAGAAGAAAAGAAATATGAAAAACACGGCATAAACTGCAGTAGCAGACAATACGAGAAGACAACTTTGAAGCACTCGGATAGCCGAAATAGCCCCTGTGTAGTCGCGGAAGTACAGAGGGAGAAAAAGAACATAATTTATAATTTACGTGGAGGCAACAATTCCGCCACTTTTCATTTTTCGAAAGAAACGATTTTTACAACTACGAGGTAGGAGAAGTTTCATTCGGTTTCAAGTTTTTATTTTATCGTCACCAAGACGATATTGAGTTTTTTTTTTTTTCTGAAGAGGATGTTTCTTTGTGTAATCAAGAGGAAATTTCTTTTTCATTGTCAATGACAACAATAATATAGCTAAGAAGCTAGCCGGAGAAGGCTATAAATGGCGAGCGGAAGGACGGGTTGTAGGGGAGGAAGGAGACCCGACAAAAAAAGTGGTGTAGGGGTCAGCGCAACTGCCTAGAAAGCAGGAGATCCGCGTTCGAACCCCTGCTGGGTACACATTTTCAGCTTTGCCCATTCGCAGTTGAAGTCATATATTCTGTGAATATGAAAACAATATCAACTGCAGGATCAGAAGTGACGTCTGTTCTTTCGGAATAGACGCCACATGTATATATACATTATATACAATTGCTTTGATGAGTGACACTTTTGAAACTGTTTAAGGGTACATCTACATAGCAAAAAGAAACTATATTTTATCAAATAAATACAGAACTCAATGAGATTTCTGGTTGTGTTTAGTCTTGGAATTACTATCACTTTCTAAAGCTGGATTGGAATTTGTTACTTTCGGGCGTAAATCGATTATCAAGCAAAGTTTAACAAACAACAAATGTTTGTATAGCTTATGGGACTTAACTACGGGGTCATCAGTCCCTAAACTTACAAACTACTTATGAACTAGCTAATACTAAGGACGCCAAAAATATCCATGCCCGAGGGGGGATTCGAACCCCCGACCGTAGTGGCCGTGCAGTCCGTGACTGTAGCGCCTCAGTCCCCCCCCCCTCTTTTTTTTCGTGTCTTCTTCCTCCCCTACAGCCCGTCCTTACGCTCGCCATAGGTGCCTTCTTCGGCTTGGCTTCTATGCCATTTGTGCTCTGCTGTTTCTGTGTGGTCCCTCCGTATGGAGTAAGAAAACGATGGCTTCTAGAAATAAAATTTTCCCTTGCTGTGAACGAACAATGAAAATAAAAACGAAGATAAATATGAGGATGTGATGAGATCTTCGATCTATCCTCTGGGAACCACATTAATAGTTTCTTATTAAAAAACAAACAAACGTAACATTATTCTTGCAGGACGAACCTCGACAGTTGGGAAGAGTATCAACTGCGTGGCAGCATCGGAGTTCGTCTTCTCGTGTTTACTTTAGCATTTTAGCGTTTCCGTTTCGTTTTTTCCTAACGGTTCGTTTCATATACTTTATTGTCTAAATCTTTGCCTTCTTGTAACTCCGTTGCATCATTCGTCGAAAACTCCACATCGCCGTGAGTGTCTCTGCGGATCTCGTTTTCTCTTTATGTTAATCTTTCTTCTTAAGTACACTTTGTGGATATCGTATTTTCTTCCTTATGGTGAGTAAGTTCTTCTTGTTGGCGAATGTCCTGGGATCGATCGTGATAGAATACCTCCGAAAATAGCTATTATATTTCTGTTGACAAAGTTTCTCGTGAAGGATTAAAGAGAAACTTAACGTTTCTTGTTAGCAGTCCGTGTATCGGATGAACGTCTTCGGAAAGTGAATCCGTTCCTAGGGTGACGTGAGTATCACTTGAAGGTAATTTTGAATTTTTTTGTTTGTATTGGGAGCCAAATCGGTTTTTACTCCGCCAGTGTTGAGTAGATAAATACACACGGAAGTCTTGGACATCGGGAGTCTTGGTGTAGAGCGTATAGTTTATAAAATGACCCATCAGCCATACGTAGCTGTTGTGGTTGACTTCCGGGAAAAGTCGAAATTCTGGTCGTAGGAGGTCTGTGATTTGAATGGTCTGGGGTGCTGTTCTGTTGAGGATAGCTAGTTTTTTCCGCGTCCAGTTCCAGACTTGCACTTGATCCTTGCAGACAAAGATGTGTGCAATCGTTTCCACAACATGGCAGAATTCACAGTACGGATTCTGTGCAAGACTGATTCTGTGCAGCCTTTCATGGGTGGGTACAGTTTCAGTGACTACGTCATACCATTTCGATCGAACATCTGTAGGTAATGTCCTGTTGTGAATATTAGTCCAAACCATCTTCCAATTGGAAGCCGGGTATTTTTTTCTCTATGGGAGAAGATGATGACTTCAGTAATAGGTGGCGGTACAACTGTCCAGTCGTCTTCTTAAAAAATTCGCTGTCAATGTAGCTGCATTCCAAATAATAAAGAGCTATGTGCTGAAGGTGTGGACTGATGTGGGCAATATCTATCGGAGGAGACATGTTGTGGGGGCGTGACAGCTGATAAAGCCGTTTCGTGATTGTGTCCTCAGTGGCCAATAGTATTTTACATGTTCGATTCAGTTATATGGCCAAAGCATGCATTCCTGGGTTGTTCAAGCCAAGGCCTCCCATGTCGCAAGGCAGAGCTGTTATTTGGAAAGAAACTTTAAAAATATTTAGCTTCCAAACGAACCAGGCGGCCGCTGCTAAAAGTGATCTAGCCACAGTTGTTGGCATTGGCAGAACGGCGGCGACGTATTGCAGTTTGGACAGGACGTACGAGTTCACGAAAAAGGCTCTCTGTAGACGATCCAGGTTTCTCGTTTCCTGTTCGCGCAAGGTTGCTCTTACAGTCTGTATTTTGGGCTGCCAGTTTTTATTGTACATATCCTGAGGTCGCGCCGTAATGTACATACCAAGTTGTTTCCTTGTGCTTACACAAGGTAACCAACAGTCACCAGTAATAGACTCAACTTGACCTAATGTTAACATTGCAGATTTATTGTTGTTTAGGAGTGCGCCACTATCTCTTTGGAAATCTTCTAGGATACGCTTCGCATTATCAATATCCGTAACATTATTTAAGAGTAGACTGACATCGTCGGAATATGCTTGAACTACAGATTTTATTCCGAAAAACTGGAAGCCAGGCAGGCTGTGATGTATTTTACGCAACAGTGGTTCCGTAAGCATGGCGTAGAGTGTCGTCGAGAGGGGGCAACCTTGTTTTATTCCTCTGGAAAGTGGCACGTACTCTGTCAGCGTGCCATTTACCACGAACCGTGTGCGTTCCTCTGACGCAGTTGTTAACAAGACGCACAAAGGCGGGACTGAAACCCATCGTTGTCATTACTTTGCTGAGATATGGCTACTCGACTCTATCGTAAGCCTTATCAAAATCCAGGAAGGCTATAGCCATTGCTGTGTTTGTCGTCCAGGTGAGTGTGACGAGATCTCTGTACAGCGTCAAAATGTTATGGAGCGGCCGCGAACAGCACTTGCTTGGTATGGCCCTAAGATGTCAGGTAAAAGCGGCCGTAACCGTGCATTGAGAGTACGTGTCAGAAGTTTAAAGTCTGCGTTTAGCAGCGTTATAGGCCGGAGATCCTTTATAGTTTTTGTCTGTGGCTTTTTAGGTATTAAGACAGTCACCCCTTCGGTAAGAGCAGTAGGGAGAGAAATCCCACGAAGTATCTCATTATATATCTCTGTGAGTCTGTCCCCAATTATGTGCCAGTATTTGATGTAAAATTCGACGGGCAACCCATCTGTGCCCGGAGATTTATTTCGTGGCGCGGCCTTGAGTGAATCTCTAAGTTTCTCATTAGTGAAAGGAGCAAGTAAACCTTGATTGTCATCTGCCGTAATTGTGTAGGGGGTGGCCTGAACATGAAACCATTCCTCCACCTTTTCGTGCGGTACACCTGCCCTGCTATAACGTGCTGCAAAATGATTGACAAAATAGGTTTTGATATCTCTTTGTTGGGTATAAGAAGTGCCGTCATCGTCTTGTAAGTTTTTAATGAGTTTTCTGCGTGTCATACGTAACTGTCGCACTAAATGATATACAGACGTCTTTTGCTGCGGTAAGTTGGCGAAGTCGCGCGCACGAACCTGGTGTCCGGTGGCGGATTGTCCCATCGTGGTGGTTATTTTGGCTTGTATGCGCCGTATCTGGGTCATGTTGGTCGGCAGCTGGTTATGATCCTTGTATAACTCTCGTAGAGCGAGGAAGTAAAACTCCTTGTTGAGTTGAGTTGCCAGTGCCCCTGTAAATTTTCTGTGGAGTATAATTAATGACCATATGGTATGCTATATGGTCAGCGAAGTTCACAGGCCAGTATTCGCAACTCCCCACAGTTGCTAAGAGATCTTGGTGTATATATATTCGGTCTAACCTACTTGCCGACGTCGAAGTAAAATGGGTGCAAGCGATGCCGCTCGGGTGGGAATGAATCCATGTGTCCACTAGCTGAAGTTCTGTTGTTAAGGTTTGCAGCTCCTGACTGAAGTTAAAATTCGGCGTCTGATCCATGGGTCTCAAAACACAATTGAAGTCTCCTCCCAAAACGATGCGTCGGCGCAAGTCGGTGTTTAAATTGGCTATCTCTCCAGTATAAAACTCCTTCCGCGCTGCTCGCGCAGTAGAACCGGAAGGTGCGTGTACATTAAGGAGGAGTAGATCATTAAAGTCGGCCGCAATACCTCGTCCCGTTGGTAAGATGGAGAGGGGGGAACAAGGGATACCCTCTTTGTACAGGATCATGGTGCCAGACTCGGTTCCTATGTTAACTATGGCATCTTAGCCAGGTACATCTGCGATTAAGGGTGCCATGGCTTCCTGTAAAAAGATCATGTCAGCATCTGCTACCCGCAAATATTGTCTGAGGCTGTGGATTTTAACTTGCTAAGTGATCCTGTTAATATTCAAGGTACAAATCTTATAAGCTTGCATCAAACATGAGGTAGTGTGAGTGAGTCTTCCATAAGGCAACTGGTTGGGGTGGCTAACCTAGCGTTAGTCTTTAGCTCCAGGTGTTTGAGAAGTAAGTACGTTGGCTGGTCGAGATGCCAATAGCGGTCCTCTCGTTACCGTCGTTTCTTCGACCATCTCTTGGTCAACAGGTACATCTTCAATGTCGTCCGCCCAGTTGGAGATTGAGGCGGCTATTGACGTGTCTGTTATGGCCTTTTCGAGGTCACATTGCTGCTCATGGCTGGCTTTTTTTGATAAGTTGGTCGTCTTCGTCCGTTCACAAGCCTCTTGTTCTCTCGTCTGAAAGCTGGCCGCAATGTTGTCCGTGGGTACTGAATTTTGTGGTAGAAGGCTACTGCCAACAGAACGTAGAGCTTCTTCAGGTGGTGTACGAAGCACCTGTTTGGCTTTCTCGCGCAACGTAGGCGCAGATTTCTCTGCATCGGGATGGGCAATCCTCCGTTTCTTCCTGTTCGTCGGTGACGAACCTCTCTTAGGAGATCCCTCGTTCTCGAAAGACAGAGAACCAATTTCTTCCGTACACTGTCGTTCATCTTCTTTATCACCCATTTTGTCTACGTTAGTACTGTTGCTCCCTTGATGTGCGGCCTCGAGCACCTTAGCAGGCTGGCCGTCCCCTGTAGTAGTTTCTTCATTACTACTCGTCTCCATAGGCACATCGTCATCGTTGGGAATGTTATCACTCTAGACTTCCATTTCAGAATTTGAAGTCGTGGCGACGTTGGCACGGACGGCCGCTACATATGTAGTTGGTAGTAAGGTCATCTTCGGGGGGCATTCTGGTTCACCTGCAGGTAACTGGGTTACTCTTCTTTGGATGCATTGGGCTCTGACGTGCCCTGTGGAGTTGCATCCTGAACATGTCCTTGGTTGCCCGTCATACATTATAATCGCCCTGTACCCACATATCGTAAGGTACGATGGGATATGGCGACGCAATTCGATTTTGATTTGTCGAACCCCATTGAGCACTGGATACTTGTGAAAGGAAGCCCATTTTTCAGCTACGTTGTTGATAACAGTGCCATAACACTTCAGAGTGGCGTTGATTTGTTCTGCAGTTATTTCGAAAGGCAGTTCGAAAATACGCACGGTCCTAATAGCAAAACCAGCGCGAGAGACAGTGACCTTGCCAACATTTCCGTCATTATGGAGAAACTTTAGGGAATCACCACATGATTCTATGATTTTGTCACACAGTTCAGGGGTACGTAACTTGACATAAACCGTGCTACTGACAATCGAAAGGTGAATTCCAATTACGTCGACAGGAGGTATTTTAACGTCTTCGTCTATAAATCGTTCCACTTCATATATTTTAGGTCGGGAGAAGTTCCCATCGAATGAAAATCTCAATGTGTCTATACTCTGGTTGCTCCATATTAATGTCCATATTGGTGTCTGCACATTATAAACAGCTAGAACGGGTTGCTACGAGCGCCGCAACAGCGTTTAACTCACCACAAGCCGCGCCGCCGGCCGACGCTGACACGTAAACACGCCCCGGACGGTCCGACCGCCACGACGGTCAGGCCGGGAATGCCTGTCCCCTCGGCCACCGCGGCCGGCGAGCAACAAAGTTTATTTTTGTGTAAAGAAACTAAAAATGCACGCCAGCATGAGTAGCTGTGGATGCTACTAATTCCTTCAAAGCTGTACTTATAAAAGGTCGATGCTCTCTGTTCTCACTCGATATGGGATGATCCAGTCGTCATCAACACGCCCATAGTGTAATAAATATTAAGTGGAGACACAGTAGATGAACGAATTCTACGACTGTATCTTTCTCTTTCAGCCCTGAGTTCGTTATTAGCGACATTGGGTTATTGTTTGGAACTGGAATTTTACATAACTTTTCAGATTATTAAACTTTCCTCTTGAAATAAAGTTTGCCGGCCGCGGTGGCCGAGGAGACTAAGGCGCTCCAGTGCCGGTCTGCACGGCCACTACGGTCGGGGGTTCGAATCCCCCCTTGGGCATGGATATTTGTGCCGTCCTAGTTCGTAAGTAGTTCATAAGTAGTTTGTAAGTTTAGGGATTGATGACCCCCTAGTTAAGTCCCATAGACTCTGCAAACATTTGAAGATTTGAAATAAAGTTTCTGAAGGCGTCCGGCGACCCACCTGAATAGATCCCACGACCCACTAGTGTCTCGCGACCCACAGTTTGCAAAACACTGGTATAAAGTATTCTACACTGCTCTTAGATTCTGAAGCTTTGAGTCTTACAGCTGAGAACTTCATGTTAAATCTTGATAACTTGATTTGTTTGTAGGCTGACTGCTATTATACTTCACAATGTTATGAACTATACTGTTGTAATATTTTGCCGTATTTATAGTTTATATTTTCGATCTTGTTATAAGAAAATGGAATTGTAACTACAAGAAGTTGCAGATGTACGTTTATATATGGAAGGTTGTTGCCACAGTGCTTACATTTGTAACATCCTTATGCATAATTATGTCATCCTATATCATATATGTCATCCTAGACGTAGAGTGAAAGATCACAAAGTCCCCCCGCTCTTCCTCCTCCACATCCGTAATGTTCAGTAGCTGTTGTTCTGTTGCAGCAGTTCCTGTGAAAATACTTTTTTTACTTTAGGAAATAGCGCATGTTTTTGTATTACTTTCGGTGGTTAACTACAAATGTACCTCCTTTGAAAAAATGTTTTGTACACTGATCTGAAGATGATGATGTTCATTGAAACAGGTAATCTGCAAAGAAACGACTTTTAAATAAATTGCGTTCTTGGCTGCGACTTCTTCTTAGTAGTTCCCTTCAACTTTATGAGATCGCTCTCCTGATCCTGCAATGTCAGGTATTTTTAATGTATAAGATGTAAAGTCGTATATGTTGCACTGATTACACAAGCTCTCCTGCGCCTACAACAGACGAACAAGATAACCACTATTGCTTCCAAAATGTTCAAATGTTTGTAGAACTTTTGGGACTTAACTACGGGGTCATCAGTCCCTAAGCTTACAAACTACTTATGAACTAGCTAAGAATAAGGACGGCCCAAATATCCATGCCCGAGGGGGGATTCGAACCCCCGACCGTAGTGGCCGTGCAGACCGTGACTGGAGCGCCTCAGTCTCCTCGGCCACCGCGGCCGGCCACTATTGCTTCCTTCGGCTCCAAGAAAATAATAGTAGTATTTGTTCCTTTTTGGCTGAACTGCTTCTCATCAACGTTTGGCTTACGAGACGTCTTAATGATGTGGAATGTGTCAGTTTAGTAAAAAATAACATTACATACGATTTTATGTAGTTGATAAAATTACTAATTTCTAGGTAAAAATGCATCTACCGTGTAGATGAGTGTAACATTTTGTACGGTTGACAGCTGTATACGCTTACAGGTTAGTGTCTTTATTGATCAGTAAGTATAATACAAAGTTTTATCTCAAATAATAGCTACATTATTAAGAGCTCCTTAGCCCTTTATCTCAACATGTACTTCTTCATATTCAGAAGTGTTATGACATGAACGGGTATTCAATGCAAATGGCATTTACTAAATATATATAATATGTCTTAGACGAATTGCAGTTATTCCACAGTTATAAGCAATCATATCTCTGCCTGAAAATGACTCGAAAGCACCAAGAGATGCATTTTCACAGTGAACAATAGTAAACCAACCAGCACCTCTGATAGGAGACACAAAAATCACAAAATACTCCAAGGAGTAACTGTTCATCTATTCTGTGGGGAGGAGTCGTGCAGACCTAGGTGTGGTGGCTCCAAGGAAAGGACTCAGATCCAGGCGGCGACTTCCTGACGGAATCCTGACTTCGTACTGCCAGTGATACTGCGATGGAGCTTGGACATCTATGACTCTAACACGGAGACTGACTCCAACTGCTACACGATGATTGTCTTCCCTTTTGGCGTATAGGGGAAGATAAATGCAACCATTGCCCAAATCTATACTGAGGTAGAGCCCGCAAAACTTTGGTAAACGTCCCAGTCATTGTGGTACAAATTTATATAATTGTTTAACTTCTACTAATGGATGCATCGGGCTCATCCGTAACTGCTGTCATTACGCTTTAACGACATGAAATTTGTTCACTGATCTGTGAATATAGCCTCCAGAACCCAAATTATAAAAACAGTTGTTTGCCACTACCTGCGCCTTCATTACCGATTGACAATCTAATATGGCTATCATTTTCATATACTTCGAAAATTAATCTATGATGTTAGCACACAATGGTTTCCGGCTTGCGTCTTATTAAATTCTCCCATAACGTACAACCATATTAGTTGAAATGGACTTGAAGCCTCTAGTAGTCTCTGTAATAGAACTTTACCATGATTCAGAGCAGAGTACACGAAATACAATTAGGAATATAGCGATCCACATCCTCTTTCCTTCCTTGACACCATAACATTCAGATACTGTTTCGTTGTCCAACAATCAGCGTGGCCTGACAGAATGTGATCATGCACCTCCTGCGAAACAACCGCCTTCACCTTTCCTGGAATTACTACACGAGGAGCTGACCTTGTCATCTTACTGAAGAGTCGCATACACTCTTAAGCTCACAGCCTTGGCATTGTGTGCCGCTTGTCATTCCTCAAGATCGATAACTAGTACTTGTATCGGCCTATTTTTCGTTTGCGTGGCTTTTCCTGGGCCAATTTATAAACTCGTGATCAAACCGATACATACACAAAGAATTGACGATGGTAGCTGCTATTGGGAATTGAAATAAATGAATGGGAAGAGCTGAAAATTTGCGCCTAGCCTAAATTTGAACCTGGGTACCCTGGTTACTAGGCAATTCGGTGCGGAGTCTAATGATTCGCACATTTTTACACCTCACGCCTCTTCTTATAAGCTCATAGTCTTCTGAGTGTAAATACTTTAGTTTGAAAATACCAGTGTTTTAAAGATTCTTGTCGTTTGTGGTTCAGGTGTAGCAACAATTCCGGAATTGGGTTCTTCTTTGTTGGAAAACAGTTTGATTGCTTTTTTCGTTTTATTGCCAAGTCTGTGACGTTTTTCCTTCAGCTTCAGCTGTGGTGTCTGATTTGGTACGTTCAATACTGTAGTTATTACATTTTATATACGTTTTCTTTAAGTTCCATGCTCAACGACTTTACTGGAATTATAGTGAAGAAACCTTAACGTACCTGAGTAGAAAAGCGACGTCTTTCTGCCAAAGGGCAGGTCATCTGGTGTTTCCTAGGCATTATTATTTATAATAGAAAATTAAAGATAATTGTAAATAAACTGTCCTATAATGTACAGTTTCGTATCTTGTCAGGCTCTTAGGAAACTGAATAAATACAAATGTGGAGCTATTTTGAGGTTATAACCTTTTTTTATGGCACTAAATACGTTACATAATGAAAAATGTTATGTTAAAATCAATGTAAACGATACTATTCGCACTCCTCCAACATCGTGTTCAGAAAAGTAGCTTGCCGGCCGCTTGGAGCGCTGCTGTCATAGTGTATAACAAAAATCTGCAGGAGTGTCGTGACTATATGTAAGACTGTGGTATGGCGTAGTGTAGTATGGACTAATTGTGACGCCGTTAGTGTTTTAGTGCAGCAACGAACAACAGCTGGCACTATAGCGCTTATTATCTTATTAATTTTGGTCAGTAACAGAAGTAAGCGCAGCAATTTTAAAAATGAACAACGAGTTACGGATATCACGTTATGTATTACAAAAAAATAACGGCATTTCTTTGCTCGTTTCGACAGGTCTTATTTATATTTAAAACAAAATGAAAGTCCTTCCCTTTTATCGATATGTTTCATTTACATAAGAATTACCAGGAAGGACAATCGAATTTGTGTGTCTGCTCTACCATTTCGTTGCGTAGTCATTAGATGCTGAATCCGTTCTGTTAACGGTTGAGCATGCCTTGAAAAAGGTCAAGTCTTTTGCAATACACAAGAGCGGCTACTAGGATTAGGATTTTGCGTCGCGCGCGGGTACCGAGCGGTCTGGAGCGCCACGTTGCGGATCTGCGCGGCCTCCCGCGTCGGGCGTTCGAATCCTCCCTCGGGAGTGGATGTTTGTGTTGTCTTTAGGAGTTCATAAGTAGTTTGTAAGTTTAGGGACTGATGACCCCGCAGTTAAGTCCCATAAGCTTTACAAATATTTGAACATTTTGCTTAGGATTTTGCGGTCTCTTGTCTAAGACTGATTTTATTCACAAAGCGGCGCAACTAAGATTTAATTTTCACTGATCGTGAGGCCTTTAAGCAATGCCATGCGCCGGCTCTTCTTTAACATCCATTGTGAAGGAAGGGCATATAGCTAGTTGTATAATAAATAAACCGACCTAATAAAGCAGCTTATTTGGTAATATAAAATTCTTAGAAAGTGTGTTGATTTAAAAAGAGCTTCGACTGAAGAACAGTCACTTGTAGCTCAGTAGCAGTCTTTGGCGGCTGGTGTTTTAGATGTGTCGGGGTTCACTTTTTTAGTGCTGTATCTTGATAGTGGCCCCGCCTCCCCCCCCTCCTCCTCCGCTCGGCGCGTCGATATTTCGGCGCCCCTCCACCAACTTTAAATATTTTCGTTACAAGACATGCAGAATGTCTTACCTCGGCTTGTTTGCGCTTGCTTCGACTCGAGCTGAGGTATCGGCTTACCAAGCTTCGTTATATCATTGTTTCCAAAAGATACTGAAGGTTTATATATATATATATATATATATATATATATATATATATATATATATATAAAAGCACCAAGAACATATGAATGTGCACATGAACACTAAAACACAGTAACAGATTATTCTGTTAAGTGACTGTAACAAAATGAATGTGTTACGATGAAGAGACAGGCTACCTTCGGGTCACAAGACACTGTAAGCAGGATCCCCTCCGAAACTCACACATGCGCAAAGGCTGCTCTCACCACATTTTTTGGATCAGTTAAATATCTGTTACAACGAAGAGTATAAATGTCATTTACCCTCAAAATCGCGACACATTTGCAAAAACGTCCAAAGTATATGTGGCAAGCAACAAAAGTCATTGTTCCCGTATCTGTTAAAAGGAAGATCGGGTTTTAAAAAAAATGCTTGCACTCGGTCTCGAACACCCGACCTTCGAAAACTCATAGCGATACAGCCAACCACACCGCTATTCTTGCTAGGCGGAGAGTAGTGACTTCAATATTATTCATGACTGTATCTTCTGAAGGCTTTTACAGTTGATGCGTCATTAATTTATAGTTACAATATATTTTACCATATTTCAGTAATTTTCTGGTAGGCAGCCGGATCCCATTGGCATTCTGCAACGATATTTCAGCCCAGAGACGTCCGGCCATCTTCAGGTGAGTAGACAACTACTGAAGAGCGCAGGTACATTCGCGGTATTTATGCCGAGTATTGCGCATGCGAGATACGCTGGAGTCTTACTGCGCATGTGTTAGATGGTGACATGCGCGGTACGGCCGAGCTGTGTGTGCTGCCCTCGGTGGTGAAAGTGAACACTCCTCTAATCATTGAGAATCGAATGCTTCCGTCGATTCCGCTGTGCCTCGATAGCTTTAATTAAAGGGATCCAATTTTTATCCAGCTGAAAGCCGTTGTCACGATTATTTAATTATCAGCAGGGCGTATTTCAACCGCTTCTTTGATGACTGAGTTCCAAAAGCCGGAAACTGGAGCTAAAAATTGTAGTTTTGTTGTATTCCATGGAAATGCAATGTTCTGCTACTGCTGATTTCGACGGTTGCAGAAGACGGGTGTGTGTTTCGTGCTCCGTACAGCGCTCTTGAACTGTTAAGTGTCGTCTGACCTATGTAAGCAGAACCACACTCGCAGAGAATTTTATAAATGCCCGCTATTTTACCATATATGACAAGTTTCTGGTAAGTCTTCAATGCGCCAAAAGCAAATATGAAGGGCGGGTGTTGCCGTCATGGAGGATTTACGCATGTGCAAGGCGAGGTGTGCAGTACCTTCATAGTCTTGCGTCAGGACCATTCGTGCGTAACCGCCAGGGCTCGAGTAGCCAGGAGCTGATGTTTCTACCAGCTCCAACGCCAATTTTAAAAGCGGCGTTTACCCTCGCCCCTCCCTGCCGCGGGAGCGCACATATACTGCCTCCAGGGGGTTCAGAAGAGAATTTGAACCTCAGCCGCACATGTGCACTGCAACGATGCGACCACTGGCGCCCATATTAAGCGGCCGCGTTGCGACTCGTGTACGTGGTGCCTCCGCGACGTAATACGTTTCTGATTTTTTTTTCCTTTATTGTGTTTTCACACCAGCTATTACACCAGTAGGCTGACAGCAGCTCCAGAGGCTGCCTTCAGCCGAGAGAATAAAATACATGGATGAGATGAAAATTAAAATACAAGACAGGCGGAAAAACAACAGAGGAACAATGACATAGACATGGTGACAATTCGAAGTACAAACAGTTGACAGGTGATCATAATCAGTTTTAGTCAGTTAAAAATGAGGAGCCACGGTGACCTAAAAAGCACATGTAGGACGACAAGAACACAGGACGGCAAGTACACGGAGACACTTATTAAAACACACGGTGCGACACTTGTCTGGTTGCGGTGGACGCAGTTAAAAAACACACACTTCACTGGAGCACAGCACACAACACTTGACGTAGCACTGTTAAAACTGTCGGTCCAGGACCCCGAGAAGGGGGTAGAGGGAAGCGTGGGGGAGAGGAAAAACGGCGGGGAAAGTGGGCGGCAGGGAGGAGCCATAGGGACTCCAGGGCAGGGAGGGGGTAGCCAAGCGGGGCAGCGGAAGGGGAGGGGGGGAGAGGGGGCACTTTATCTATGGGTGGGGGATCAGAGCTGGTAGGACGGGTATATGTCGGAACGGAGGACGTCATCAGGGAGGGGGAGGCGGCGGAATTACCCTTGGAGAGGACATGGAGGGTGTGGAGATGAAGGGAAGGGGGTATAACGCTGCAGAGGCAGAGGCCCAGGGTTGGTAAGGGTGGGGTGGACCAGGGGGTTGCGGGAGTCTATTTTACGGGTGGTATAGAGGATAAGGATATGCTGGAGATATTCAAGGAGGTGGGGAAAGGGGATCAGGTCATACAGGATCCGCGTGGGGGAAGGGAGCCGGATGCGGTAGGCGAGGCGGAGGGCGTGGCGATGAAGAACTTGAAGGGTTTTATAGTAGGATGTAGGAGCGGAGATCCAGGCGGGATGGAAGCTGCAGAGGACAGGTCGCATGAGGGACCGGTAGGTGTAGAGGGGGCTGAGACCTCACGTCCGGCCGGTGAGGAATTTGAGGAGGTTAAGGCGGGAGAGGGCTTTCTGTCGGACAGTGCGGAGTTACGTTTCTGATGCGATAAAAACACTTTGAATGTGCATATAAAACGATCTGATAGAAGAACGAAACGAAGAATGGTAGTTTAAAAACACTTTTTATTTTATTTATTTACTTTTTTTCACGACTAGCTTTTTTCTGGGGGTTCACTGAAGCAGCGAACACATAGGACGTGCCGCCACTGGTAGCAGTAGAGAAATGAAAGGAAGCCGCCTGGACGAGGTGTTGGTGAGGCTGGCGCTGTGTTGGCAGGCCTGACCCACGCGTCCGCTAACGTGTCGCGGGCGGACGTGCGGGCCGACCAGGACGCCCGCGTGGTGCGGCTGCTGCGCGCCGCCGGCGCCATCCCTCTGCTGGTCTCCACGACGCCCGAGTTCTGCCTCTTCTTCGAGACGCACTCGCCGCTGCACGGCGTCACCAGGAACCCCTACGACAACCGCCGCACGCCGGGCGGGTCCTCTGGCGGCGAGGTGAGTAACCGTTACTATCGGCAGCTCTTTATATACAGGGTGATTAGCTAACCTGTTCACCTCAAATACTTCCGGAACCGTTTACGATATGGTAATTCTGTTATAGCCCAGATTATTTGTAAGAAAATCCCCACTAAATGAGGTACAGTCTCTTGTCATCGCCATATTACACTCCTGGCCATTAAAATTGCCACAGCAAGAAGAAATGTAGATGATAAACGGATATTCATTGGACAAATATATTATACTAGAACTGCCATGTGATTACATTTTAACGCAATTTGGGTACTTAGATCTTGAGAAATCAGAACCCAGAACAACCACCTTTGGTCGTAATGACGGCCTTGACACGCCCTGGGCATTGAGTCAAACAGAGCTTGGATGGCGGGTACAACAAGTACAGATGCCCATGCAGCTTCTACGCGATACCACAGTTCATCAAGAGTAGTGACTGGCGTATTGTGACTAGCCAGTTGCTCGGCCACCATTGACCAGTCGTTTTCAATTTGGGAGAGACCTGGAGAATGTGCTATCCAGGGCAGTAGTCGAACATTTTCCGTATCCAGAAAGACCTGTTGAGGTCCTGCAACATACGGTCGTGCATTATCCTGGTGAAATACACAGTTTCGCAGGGATCGAAAGAAGGGTAGAGGCACGGATCGTAGCACATCTGAACTGTAACAGCCACTGTTCAAAGTGCCGTCGATGCGAACGAGAGGTGACTAGAGATCAATGGTACCACATACCATCACGCCGGGTGATACGCCAGTGTGGCGATGACGAATACATGCTTCCAATATGCGTTCACCGCAATGTCGCCAAAGACGGATGCGACCATCATGATGCTGCAAACAGGACCTGGATTCATCCGAAAAAATGACGTTTTGCTGTCTATGATGCAGCGTCAAGGGTAACCGCAGCCATGGTCTCCGAGTTTGATAGTCCATGCTTCCATGCTGCTGCAAACGTCATCGAACTGTTTGTGCAGATGGTTGTTGTCTTGCAAACGTCCCCATCTGTTGGACTCAGGAATCGAGACGTGGCTGCACGATCCGTTACAGCCATGCGGATAAGATGCCTGTCATCTCCAATGCTAGTGATACGAGATCATTGGCATCCAACATTGAGTTCCGTATTGCCCTCCTGAACCCACCAATTCCATATTCTGCCAACACTCGTTGGATCGCGACCGACGCGAGCAGCAGTGTCCCAATACGATAAACCGCAATCGCGATAGGCTACAATGCGACCTTTATCAAAGTCGGAAACATGATGGTACACGAGGCATCACAACAACGTTTCACCAGACAACGCCGGTCAACTGCTATTTGTGTATGAGAAATCGGTTGGAAACTTTCCTCATGTCAGCACGTTGTAGGTATCTCCACTGGCGTCAACCTTGTGCGAATGCTCTGAAAAGCTAATCATTTGCATATCATAGCATCTTCTTCCTGTCGGTTAAATTTTGCGTCTGTAGCACGTCATCTTCGTGGTGTAGCAATTTTAAAGGCCATGAGTTTATATAGATACCAACACGAACTTTGTTTTTTCAAATGGAAATATAGTAAGTTCCGCTGGTAGTACAGTAGATCTCAGCGAGACGAATTCGACGATGTTTCACACATCGAAATCAGAGAAGTAGTTTATGAGAAATTACGGTATCTAGAGCACAGAATTCATCGGTTTTGAACATCAAACCAACTGCTATCTTATGCGGAAGTCCGTGATTTTACACTGGAACAAGTAAATGAGTCACATCGGAAACAGTGTTGCACCGCTGCGATGCCGCTATAAAAGGGGCAGAGAGGATAAAGAATTCGAGTTACCTTGTTATCCTTCCCTCCCTTCACACTCTCCACATCCTCTCCGAGGGTAACTTCTGTCACCTCCCCCTCCCGGATGACTTCCTCCGTCCCATCTACCCATCCTATCAACTTTAGTCCATCCCCGTAGTCGTACACCTCCTCTCCTTCCCCCTCCTGTCCCAGTCCATCCCGCGCTTGGTTTCCCCCTCTTCCCCATCCCTTGGGGTCCATGCGCCTTCCTCCCTCATCCCCCCACTCCTTCACCACCCGTCCCTTCCCTCTGCACCTCCCCTTCCTTCATCATCCTCTGCTCCGCGGCGGAGTGGCCAAGCCCATTGAGGCACTATGTTCCGATGCGAGAGGCTGTTCACCATCGGGGTTTCGAATCCCCCCTCTGAGGATGTCTGTGTCGTCTTTAGTATAGGATAGTTCATATGTAGTTTGTAAATTTAGGAACGGATGACACCACAGTTAAGTCTCTTAAGCCTAACAAACATTTGAACATTTCATCCCCTGCATGGTACTCGTGATTAGAATTTTAACAGTGAACCGTTAGTGTTGTGCCAGTGTCTGTGTTTAGTGTTGCACGTGTCTTTTAAAACACACGTGACCGCCGAATAGCCATGTGTTTTTAAGCACTGTCTTCATCGTCGTCCTGTCTGTTCCACCATTGTGTTTTTAACCACCTTGGAATTTAAACCTCTATATACAGGGTGTTACAAAAAGGTACGGCCAAACTTTCAGGAAACATTCTTCACACACAAATAAAGAAAATATGTTATTTTGACATGTGTCCGGAAACGCGTAATTTACATGTTAGAGCTCATTTTATTACTTCTCTTCAAATCACATTAATCTTGGAATGGAAACACACAGCAACAGAACGTACCAGCGTGACTTCAAACACTTTGTTACAGGAAATGTTTAAAATGTCCTCCGTTAGCGAGGATACATGCATCCACCCTCCGTCGCATGGAATCCCTGGAGAATGGCGTATGTCCACAATACGAGCACGAAGAGTCTCTACATTTGGTACCGGGGTTGCCAAGACAAGAGCTTTCAAATGCCCCCCCCCCCCCCCCAAGTCAAGAGGGTTGAGGTCAGGAGAACTTGGAGGCCATGCAATTGGTCCGCCTCTACCAATCCATCGGTCACAGAATCTGTTGTTGAGAAGCTTACGAACACGTCGACTGAAATGTGCCGGAGCTCCATCGTGCATGAACCACATGTTGTGTCGTACTTGTAAAGGCACGTGTTCTAGCAGCACAGGTAGAGTATCCCGTTTGAAATCATGATAACGTGCTCCAGTGAGCGTAGGTGGAAGAACATGTTGATTGTGAAAATTTACAATTTGATCACGTTGGAATGAAATTTGCATTTAAAGAGAAATACTAAAATGAGCTCTAACGTGGAAATTAATCGTTTCCGGACACATGTCCAAATAACATATTTTCTTTCTTTGTGTGTGAGGAATGTTTCCTGAAAGTTTGGCTGGACCTTTTTGTAACACCTTGTATATGTGATTTGAACCATCATGGCCATTTAATTCTGAACATATATTTTAAACTTCTTTGTTCTTTGTTTTTAATCTCCTGTGAAATTGTTTACTTCTGCAATTTTATCAGCGTTCAATGTATTTTAGATACCTAATTGGCAAATTTTGTAAAATCGATTGGCTGAAGAGCAGCACTGAAGCTGCTACCAGCCTGCCACCACGGTAGCTTTAAAATATAAATAAAGAGAAAGAAGAAGAAGAAGAAGAAGAAGAAAAAGAGTTCTAGTTCTGTCCTCGTGTAACGCGTGTTGGGTAGTTTGAGAAAAGAAATGTATTTTACAAAACAAGAAAATTAGATAATGTACTTCTAATTCCTCTTTGTACGTGTGTGTGTGTGTGTGTGTGTGTGTGTGTGTGTATGTGTGTCGCATAAGACGGAACACCATTTTATTACCCGAACAGTTACACATATTGAAAGGCGGTGTATATATTGGAAATAAATATTAGTATATTGATCATACAGATGCAGATATTGTCTCGGGATACTACATTACATGCCTGCTCGACTTGTCCATGTAGTTCTGCAAGAATTGTAGGTTGATGAATCGCACCTGTCAGTTCTAATCCCATCCTATCCCACACTTGCTTCCGTTAAAAACAAGTTAGTCAGTTATGTCTCTATGCCCTCTGTTGGTGGACGTCGTAGATACCATTATTATTACAGGTGGCATCTGTCGTCATCGGATCAAAATCATCTTCGTGTTTCCAGGTGTACTATTTTTTTCGGCATGTATATAATTTGATTATCTGCCCGGTGGCAGGTTTTTACTTCGTAGCACTCAATGCTTCCTATCCTCTGCCTTCCCCTCCAATTATGGTACCCTCCATTGTTGTCTACTAACATTATTCAACATCTGGTATTTTCTTCTCCTCTTCCCTCTCTTTCTCGGATTGAACCCTTCGACTACTTCTACTAGAAAACAATCTCCTCTCAAATTATGATCTATCCACTTTAGTTTTCTATTCTTCACAGTCAACAACATCCTCCGTTCTTCTCCAATTATATCCAGTACTTCCTCATTCCTGATTTCAGCAGCCAATCGATCTTCTCCAATCTACGCCACATCCACATTTCAGAGGCTTGTATTTTTCCTCTCGTTCTCGTTGCTCAGGTTTATGATCCGTACAGGACAACCCTACATACTAGGCAGTTCTTAGTTGCTTTCTTAATTTTTGGTTTAAACCAATAATTCAGTTTCTTCTCTGATTTTGAAATTCCTCTCTCGCCAGCGTCATCCTAACTTCGAATTCTTCTCCACAGTCCATGTCTTCTCTAATCTAACTTCCCCAAAACTTGATTACTCTCACGTGAACTGTGGTTTTGATCCCAACTTAAAGTTCTTTTATTAGAGCCATGCCTTTCGTTTTTATGTATTTTTATACCAAATGTTGCTTCGAGCCACGCCATTCATTCGTAATTTCATTTATTTTCATACCAAATACTGCACAGACTCACTCAAATCATTCAGCATTTGAGTCAGAGTCTCTTGACTTTCTGCGAGAATCAGTATGCCACATGTGAATGTTATGTTGTCAGTTTCCCGTCCATCCATCCTGATGTTCCTTTTCCCATCCAGGCAACTTTTTAGTACTTTCTCTGTTTATGCTGTCTTTAGTATAAGGTAGTTCATAAGTAGTTTGTAAGTTTAGGGACTGATGGCCCCGCAGTTAAGTCCCATAAGCTTTACAAACATTTGAGATATTTCATTTTCTATTCTAGTCCCAATCTGAAAGAATAATAATTCTAAAAATCGTTCAGAGTGTTTTACAAGTCACATACATTCATGATGGATATACACAGACTGGACCGTCGCATGAAAATTTATCGCAATCAGGGCGGTAAAACTTATCAAACAAATAAGAAAAACGTGAATACTTTTCCGCACCTTGGACAACTCACGAACATCTGGACGCTTGGATTATTGGTGACGGCTCCTAGAAGGGTATTCTGATCACGAAAATATCCTCACATGCTACGAAAATATAACAAATTAATAAAAAGGCTAGACCAAAACTCAATCACAGCGCAGTGTATAGTAATCTAACGCCTCGAAGGCTTTTTTCCCGAGTTCGTAGGTTCTTTGTGGATGTGAGATCATATTTATTCAGTGTCTATCGATGAGATCTCTGCTCAGGATTTCTTAAATTAGAGAGGGCAGCCAACTCGGTCTGCTACAAACGTAGAATTACGAGTACCTAAGCTACATCATGAAAAACCAAAAAAACATAAATAGGACGAACATGAATAATTTTAGACCAGATATTAAATCACCAAACTGTCTTTCCAAGTATAGGAATGAAATTACGATTTTCATCATCATCTTTGATTTTGATTTTTAAAAACATACTATGGAGCACTAACGAAAAGGCGAAACACGTGTCTCTTTATACGTTCGCAGGCTTCCACGACCGGTGTTATTTCGAATAAAATAATTTTTGATGTTGTTTCCTTGGCATTATAAAACAATAAGCAAACAAATTGCCTTCGATTCGAGCAGTAGGAAAGGTTCCTCTTCAGAGAGGTTTTATCTTGGATGCTGCTGAAAGTCTGCCCGTATATACTGTCAATTTCAGTTATCTGTTTGATGCCGAGGTCACACATTTTTGATGTTGTTGGTCAGCTTGAGAGACGCTGCAGAGGAGGGGATTGCTTCGTGATATGCTATTGTTTGTGCTACTGAGATTGGAGCTGTTTATCAACTCTAGCAGGTGATTGGTGGGCAATAACGAATCGGTAGGGCCTTGAGTTTGCTACTCTAGTAAGTGATTGGTAGAGTAGAAAATGCAAGAGCCCACCGATGCGCTATTGCCCACCAATCACCTGTTAAGTCTCTAACCAGTCAAGAACCACAGCAGCACTGACAATCGCATATGCATACTGCACAGCTACCACCGCCCCCTCCCCTCCAAAACACCCTCCCACTGCAAACTCTCTTGAATTTACCAATAATAACAGAGATATGTGACGTCACTATCTAATAATTGACTGAAATAGACAGTATATAGAGGCACACTTTCAGCAGTATTCAACAGTTAACCTCCCTGAAGATAAGCGCTGAATTGTAGTTGAAACGTAGACAATTCGTTTGCTTAGAGTTTTATAATGATGCAGCCCAATTACTTTATTCAATATAGAATTTCTTTGCAAAAGTTGATCAAAAGCAGTGAGTCCCATGTCTGAGCGCGCGGTTGCTCGCCGTGGAGGTTCGAGTCCTCCCTTGGGCATGGGTGTGTGTGTTTGTCCGTAGGTTAGTTTACCTAGGTTTAAGTAGTTTGTAAGCTACGGACTGATGACCACGCAGTTTGGTCCGATAGATTTATAAACATTTGAGCCGGCCGCGGTGGCCGCGGGGACTGAGACGCTTCAGTCACGGTCTGCACGGCCACTACGGTCGGGGGTTCGAATCCCCCCTCGGGCATGGATATTTGTGCCGTCCTAGTTCGTAAGTAGTTCATAAGTAGTTTGTAAGTTTAGGGACTGATGATCCAGTAGTTAAGTCCCATAGACTATACAAATAACAACAACAACAAACATTTGAACATTTGATTTGAACCCATGTCTGATCTTCGTAAGTGAAACGAATCTTTCAAGTCTATAAACGAAGCGAAGAGGTTCATATCACTAACGTATCTGTTTCATCCGACTGAAGAAAGCGATTGAACAAAAATACAATAGACTGGTCACTCTGTTGTAGAAACGAGTCGGTTATCCCTTCACAACCAAAGAGAGAGACTGCCACAATTGAGCTAGTTAACGAAGTAATAGGTAATAGCCTTAATAAGCAGTTACGCGGCTCCACATTTGCATATATTGAAAATTTTCTCGTACTTTGTAGAGAGATATTCATCCTGAGCCGCACGGTCTGGAGCGTCACGCTGCGGATCGCGTCAGAGGTTCGAGTCCTCCCACGGGAAACCGAGCGAGTTGGCGCTTTGGACTCGCATTCGGTATGACGGTGGTTCAAATCCACCTCCGGCCAACCAAATTTAGGTTTTCCATTATTTCTCTAAATCACTACAGGCAAATACCGCCATGGTTCCTGTGAAAGGGCATGGTTGACTTCCGTCCCTCTCCGTACCCAACATTCCGAGTGTGAGCTCCGTTTCTAATGACCACGCTGTCGACGGGACGTTGAACCCTACGCTTCCTTCCTCCGCCGAGCATGTATGTTTGTATGTGTGTGTGTGTGTGTGTGTGTGTGTGTGTGAGAGAGAGAGAGAGAGAGAGAGAGAGAGAGAGAGAGAGAGAGAGAGAGAGTTGTCCTTAGTATAAGTTAGTTTAAGCTAGTTGAAGGAGTTAGCAAGTCTAGAGACCTAAGACCAGACTATTTTGGTTTCTGTCGATTACAAACATTTGAACTTATTCAGACATCTAAATGGCATTGACGAATAACAGGTCTCAAACAAAGCACGGGCATTAGATAAGATGCTGAAGAAAACGCCTTTGGCTGTCAAGAGGGCAATGCACCAACCCCCCCAAAGTCTGCCATAAGAGAATATAATGGATTTATCTCCTACATAAACCAAAGATATTGTGGTCATATGTTCAGGCTTTAGTGGCAACAAATTAAATTTCCAGCCATAAACGAGGCAACAACTGAAATTGACGTTAGTACGGGAGAAATTCTTTTAAGAATGATTATCCAGGGATGTAATCCCAATTTAATTCTTGCACCACTGCGAAGATGAGTGATACAAATGTGTCACTGGCGTTGATAAACCAGTGAAATCTTTGAAACTGCACGAGTCTGCAGACCCGATGGAAACAGTATTATATTGCATACCGATTTTTCGGCAGATTCGCCGCTTCATGAAACCACAAACTCACCATAAATTCCTTGAAAATAAATAAATAAATAAAACGTACCCAGTAGTTTCAGTAGTTTGGAGAAAGAACTGGTCTCTCCCGTTTACAGGAGAAGCAGCAGAAGTGAGCCGCAAAATAGCCGTCCGATGCTCTTGCCATTCATTTGTTGTAGAATCTTAGAATACATTTTGAGCTTCAACGTAACAAGGCATTTCGAAAGAAATGACCCCTTTTATGCCCATCTGCATGGATTCCAAAAACATCGATCATGTGAAAATCAAATTTTCTGACATAATATCCTAAAATCTATAGATTGAGGCACTCAGGTAGATGTAGTATTGCTTGTAGCATTTGAAGCAGTATGTCTACCACAAATACACTTATTTTAGAGAGTAAGATCGTACTTGCTTTCAAGCAACATTACTGACTGAACTGAGATCTTTTTTTATAGTGTCTGTACAGCTTATTACTCTGCTGGCGATCGAAAATGAAACACCAAGAAGGATCGGAGATAT
This sequence comes from Locusta migratoria, assembly GCA_026315105.1. Classification (NCBI taxonomy): domain Eukaryota; kingdom Metazoa; phylum Arthropoda; class Insecta; order Orthoptera; family Acrididae; genus Locusta; species Locusta migratoria. The sequence goes on along the minus strand of CM048744.1, from coordinate 269,099,733 downwards.
TACAGCCACATTAATTTGGCATATAACACGTTGTACAGTGATTACATGGCTGAAATTTCACAGCCCCGTGTGAAATGAGGAGGATGCTGAAATCAGTGTTGAGTATTGTCACAATTTCTACACTACTTGGCGTCGGTTCGAAAAGGTTCTGGATGCGTTATTTGGGTATAGCAGTCCATGCTGCTTTCACATTTGCCAAAGCTGCTCTGGTATAACAGGCCTTTAGTTTTGTAATCATTGCCCAGACGTTTTCTTTTGGCGAGAGATCTACATCTACAACATACTTCGCAAGCCACCCGACGGTGTGTGGCGGAGGGTACCTTGAGTACCACTATCGATTTTCCCTCCTATTTCAGTCACATATTGTTCGCGGAAAGAAGGATTGTCGGTATGTCTCTGTGTGAGCTCTAATCCCTCTGATTTTATCCTCACGATCTCTTCGCGAGATATACGTAGGAGGGAGCAATATACTGCTAGACTCCTCAGTAAAGGTAAGTTCTCGAAACTTCGACAAAAGCCCGTACCGAGCGACAGAGCGTCTCTCCTGCAGAGTCTTCTACTGGTGTTTAGCGATCATCTTCGTAACGCTTTCACGATTACCAAATGATCCTGTAACGAAGCGCGCTGCTCTCCGTTGGATCTTCTCCACTTCCTCTATCAATCCCACCTGGTACGGATCCCACACCTGTGAGCAGTATTCAAGCTGTGGGCGAACAAGTATACTGTAACCTACTTCCTTTGTTTTCGCACTGCATTTCCTTAGAATTCTCCCAATGAATCTAAGTCTGGCATCTGCTTTACCGACGATTGATTTTATATGGTCGTTCCATTTTAAATCCCTCCTAATGACTACTCCCAGATAATTTATGGAATTAACTGCTCAGTTGTGAGATCAGGAGAAGAGAGGCGAAGGCAACAATACAAGACAATGGGCGACGAAGAAGTCTTGAACACGGCGTGTCACGTGTAATCCTATTGTAACGTTGCTGTTGGCAATCTCCAAAGGTATGGGAGGACATCAGAGATGCAACGCTTAGGAGTGGAATCCATTACCACCCCGAACCATGTTACCGAGTATTAATATGGTGTTGCATTGAGCAGCAGTTCAATTGTCCCTCACAGTGGTATCTACAGAATGATCTACCACCGTGTTGGTTCTGGTAGAATCGGGATTCGTCGGTAAAAAAAGGCCCATTCGTTCATCCATATCCGTCATTCATCGCACCATTGCCTGCTCAAACGCCTGTGCCGTTGTCTCACAATCAGTGGTAAACATTGCAATGGACATGTTAAGGACAGTCCACTCTGTTGAAAACACTGTTGCATGGTACGTGCAGACACTGCTTGTTGCGCACTAGAATAAATTCGTTGAGATGCGGCTCGTGGTGCGGTAGAGAGATCGATCTCTGCCATGTGCACAACATGTATGTCATCACCTATAGTCGGTCAGCCATTCCCTATCGCATCCATGGATTACAGATCTCCATCACAGTTGCTTGGTTACGTCTGACACCATCACCGATTACTCCGGAGGATACTACGCAATCCCTAAAGAAACTTATCAGTTCTCGGTGGAAATTCGAAACGTGCTCGACAGACACTCGCCGTCTTCAAGTCCATATGGCCGTCTGTTCCCCATTCACATAGCGCTTGCTGGTGGCTCTACTAGAGCCCACGATGTGCGATGTATTGTAATGTTGCATTTTGGGTGGCTAGCAGTGTGGAATTGGATTGAGAATCATTAACAGATATAGAATTCAATCGGCCCCAGCGATGTGTGTTTGTATCCTTGCTGGTGAGGTAGCTTTCCAGCCATGGTGACGTGATGGACTGTTCGCAGGCGGCGCTGCTGGGCGCTGGAGCGTCACTGGTGAGCCTGGCCTCTGACGTCGGGGGCTCTGCACGGATGCCGGCACTCTTCTGCGGAGTATTTGGCCACAAACCAACAGCAGGTGAGTAGCCACTTGCTCCAATCTGCTCTCTCCTGTCAACTAATTGTCTTTTGTGAAATTGCAACAGCCACAAAACATGGCGTCAATACATCAATACAAGAAGGACGTGTAGAGCAATGTACCTCCAGCGTACCACTCAGACTACTTATAGTATACTCGTAGCTTGTACAATGTGTACATCTTTGCTTCCACCGTTTCCCCCCCAACATTTAAGGCTTTAATGAAACAAATTGGTTAAACAAGTAGCATTCAAAGTATTTTGCATCACTGGCCACTACTTTCTCCCATATTTCGGTCAGTGTACCAATCCCGCATCGAAAAAATTGTTCATCTTTTGAAGGGAGCCGCGAATCGATCCAATTTGTGACTTCTTCATGAGATCGGAAGTGTTGGTCAGCCAGGCCATACGTCATTGATCTAAACAGGTGATAGTCAGAAGGATCAATGTCTGCAGAATACAGCGGACTTCCATTTTAACGTTTCCAAGCATACTTTGACCTCTATTGCAACGTGGGGTCGAGCGTTGTCGTGCTGCTAAATCACTTTATCGTGCCCCTCGCTGTATTGCGGCCGTTTGTCTTTTAATTTTTCTGCTCAAACGCATTAATTGCGTTCGATAACGAGTATCTGTGATTGTTTTACTTGGTTTTAACATTTCGAAGTACACGGCGCTATACTGGTCCCACCAAATGCAGAGCTTTATCTTGGAGCCGTGAATATACGGTTTGGCCGTCGACGTGGAACCATGACTCACGTTCTTTCACTAAAAGCGTCCTTATCATACGTACTTGAGAGCGTTCGATGATACCAAGGCGCTGGTTTCGTCATAGATTAGATTAGATTAGATTAATACTTGTTCCATAGATCACATATACGACATTTCGTAATGATGTGGAACGTGTCAGTTTAGTAAATGTTGTCAATACATGACAATCAATATTTTATTTACATTTTTATTGTTTTTTATTTTATTTATAGATTTAAGTTTTATCTAAAAATTCATCTACATTGTAGAAGGAGTTGCCAGTCAGAAATTCCTTTAATTTCTTTTTAAATACTAGTTGGCTATCTGTCAGACTTTTGATGCTACATGGTAAGGACCGAAGACTTTTGTGGCAGCATAATTCACTCTTTTCTGTGGCCAACTCAGATTTAGCCCTACATAGTGAAGATCATCCTTTCTCCTGGTGTTATAGCTGTGCACACTGCTATTACTTTTCAACTGGGTTGGATTATTAACCATAAATTTCATGAGTGAATATATATATATATATATATATATATATATATATATATATATATATATATATATATATATATATATATATATATATTGTGAAGCTACATATTGAAACAAGACAATAACACCTCCCTAAAATGACGAGAATTAGGCTCGTAAACTGACATTTTGAATCAAGAACATCTTTATGATGGAGACACAAATCGAGGAGTAATGTTTGGATTAGGTTATGCTAACAGACGTCCAAGCTAACTGCCTGACGTCTGCGATCTGTTTCTCTCGACCGCTACTTACACTTGTCGCCAGTTATCGGCAAACGGCGGAAGCAAAGTTGTACATCACACTCTTTTGTGTAATTAGTTAGGCCTGAGGTAAAAAAAGTCAATGAAGAACCATCAAGTGAACTAGAGATGTATTATCGTGAGTCTATGAGCGCCAACTCAATTTTGGAGTGAGTGCTAACTTGACAAAAATGGAAAGCACCAGGAAATCGATTTGAGCATTTAGAATGTTGTGCTCTTGTAGCAGCTTGGTGTTCTTGGAGACTAAATTGTTCTATACAGCAATGAATGAATAGGTTTAATAAAGCGTATTACGTGGGCATGGTAAAGGTTTACTGCCATCTTGTCCATGTGTCCATAATGCTTCGTTTACAATGTTGGCTCACACAGGAAGACTATAGTCATGTTTGCACCGGTGTTTGTGAGCGAACTATAATCGGAGTCACGAACGGTTACGGATCGCTCATATTTAGGTACAGACGGGGACCGCAGTTTCCAGTTTTAAGCCGCAGTTGCTGTACACGTACACATGTGCTTTGTGCTTCACGAAATTGGGTATCCAGCAAATTTAGTTTCTCGCTTGCTTATTTGGAATTTATAGCATAAAAGCAACATAAGACAGCTCATAACAAAGGAATAAAAATCACTAAATAACACGCCATAAATCACGTTCAATGTTCGCAATGGCTACGGTATTCGTAGCAGATTGCTTGAAACATTACTGATCGTTAATTGTCTGTTGGAGAATACGTGATGTAAGTCCTCATTTTTTTTTTTTTTTTTTTTTTTTTTTTTTTTTTACGTTCTAACTTGATGACCAATATCTCAAAACTCACATGTTGCTTGTTAAAACTTCGGCTTTTAAAAGATCCGTGTTATGAGCAAGTGGCATAATGACACCAGCGCAACACTTTTGAAACTTGTCAGATATGTTCCGTGAGGAGGGGCATAGGGGTGCTGAGGATTAGTTTTGAACGAACTAATTGGGGAAAATTATAGTTAAGCGTGAACCAATACCTTTCATGGTTCATTCAGTTCGTGATTTCGGGGTACATGTTATTGTTTGGAAAGTATTTTTTTTAATATCCTAAAATGATATTTTCAATAAATACACGATTACTTGTAATCCACAAAATATAAGTACTTATACCGATCACGAATAATTTTGTTCTTTAGAAAGATGATTATAATAAAAAATTTCAATTCACTTTCATTTTCACAAGATATGTGAAAACATACAGCAGTATAAGCTGGTTTCTTGTGTTTGTGGGGGGGGGGGGATTAAGTGTTAATGGACTAAACATAAAGGTTATCAGTTCCTCAGTTCAGGAATGGTGTATCCACAAGAAGAGACGTCAATCAAAAATGATATCTCGAAATAGGCCAAAATCTTCTGGTGTCCGAAAGAAATCAACCAGTCAGCATCAAAGCTTCACTATGAGACTCGACTCTTTCGACAAACAAGAAAACGTGCTTCAATTTTAAACCATAAGGTACAGGGGTAAGCAGTGAAGGAACGTCGCATTCTCCGAGTAGCGATGTAAGCGCTTGCTAATATTAATTTTTGTTTTTAATCCCCATCTTGGTACGAAAGATGCAAGGTAATGATGCCAAAGCCATGTTTTAAAAGAAGCTCATGGTTGGATTGCTGACAGGCCATGGAAATTTCAAAAAAAAACACCTACGTACAATGGGAATAACAGAAGAGGACCCTAAATGTAGGATCTGTGATGACGGCGATGAAACTGCATCACATCTAATCTTCGAATGCATTGCTTTGGAGAATAAAAGGCACAGAATATTTGGGACAACCAGACCCGAAGAAATTGTGTCTAATAAAGAACTGGTAAAGGGACTCCTTGCACTGTTTAAGGGCATTGGGTGGCTTTACTAGTTATACAGGGAGCGATACCGCACAATAAACTTAGTTTCGATGCGGGCAGTGGCGGGTTGGACCAAGACTGTTTTGGCTTCCCTGGAAAAATCAATCAATCAGCCTAAGTACAAACACACACACCCATGCCCCAGAGAGGACTCGAACCTCCACGGCGAACAACCGCGCGCTCCGCAGCGAGACGCTTTAGACCGCTCGGCTACTCCACCGCGGCTTGTCAATGTCACTTTGCTTCCTAGTTCTGCTTCATATGCACTGGCACATGTCGTCAGTCTTGGTGAAGGTGACATCACCAGGTTTTAAACTGCTGCTAGCCACATCGTTGGAAAGTTCCTTTGTAGCTGCTCTGTGAATGTGTGTTCACCGATAATCAACAAGACATTTAGCTTTTAATGACGATGAAGATATTCCTGCTCCATCTGGGTGTCGTAAAATTCCCATTTCCCGCGTCTTCACGAAACGTTAATTCCATATGCCTTTTGCACTATTGTAGCTGATCACTGCGTCGCGCCTGAGTAGAAAACTGCAGAACGACAAATTGACCATAGCTGTTTATTTTTTCTCAATGCTACCGGTTTCGGTCATTTTACCATTATCAAGCGTTAGCAGAAATTAGCTAATAGCTTAACATGTCGTAATACAAGAATTCAAAATTGTAACTCTTGTCTTACGACATGTTAAGCTATTAGCTAATCTCTGCTAACGTTTGATAATGGTAAATGACCGAAACCGATAGCATTGAGAAAAAATAAACAGCTATGGTCAATATGTCGTTCTGCAATTATCTCAAAGCTGTTATGCCCCATCTGTTCATCTTTCTAAACAATATGAGTTGAAAACAATGCAAGACTTTAATTAACTATAGCTAAGATTCATCCCGATTAAACCAGCTTTCAAATCTTCTATATATATATATAAATGAATTCTGTTCGTTAGTCTCGCTAAAACTCGAGAACGGCAGAACCGATTTGGCTAATTTTAGGCTTGAAATATTCGTATAAGTCCAGGGAAGGTTTAAACGGTGATAAAATATGGCAAAGTTGTCCTGAAAAGAAGAAAATCGGGAAAAACTGAAACAGCATTTTCCAATGAGCTATCAATACCTTTCGTCCAATTGAGATAAACTTTTGTACATTTCATGTTGAAAGCAAGGGGAAGGTTCGCATCAAATAAGAATTTCGGAAAACCCACCGGAAAGTAGGAAAATTTAGGAAAAACCGAAAGCTATTTTTTCTATGAATAAAAATCAAGTCACATGGTTGTAGGAGAATCACTTGAGTACGGCTTGACAGGACAAGGTTTGTTTGAAATAAATTTTTTGGAAAATATACCGGAAAATTGGAAAATTTGAGAAAAACTGAATGTGCATTTTTCATGTGTTTTTGATTGAATTCAGCACTATAACTGACTATTCGCACGACGGAGAGGGGTAATTCTTTTATTATTATTATTATTATTATTATGGCCTTGGAAAACTTTTCAGTAAAAAAAATTGGCAGTTAAAAAATCGGACCAAATTCCTTTTTCAATGTATTTCGCACTATACGTTGAGAACCGTTCATCCGACTGCATTAAAATTTTGATCATTTGACGTTCAACGAAAGATGAAAGTTCTTATGAACTAAAAATTTGAGAAAGTTACCCGGAAAATTTAAAAATTCGCGAGAAACTTAGAGCTTATTTCAATGGGATATCAATATCATTTGTCTGATTGCGATAACATTTTGCATATTTGACGTTCAAAGCAAGAGTAACGTTCTTATGAAACAAAACTTTGGAAAAGTTTCAGAAAAAATAGAAAGAGATTTTTCTATGAAACATCAAAACCATTCATCTGATTGCGATAAAATTTGTACGATACTTCGCTTTGTATACTTCAAATCAAAAAATATCTTGAATTACACACTTTCTAAAATATCTTATACGGTACTTCAGCGCTCAAGCTATCTCCACACCAGATTTTATCACAATAGATTCAGTGGTTTATGTAATGATACATAGCGAAATCGGTTCAGATGTTCTCGAGTTTTAGCGAGACTAACGAACAGCAAATCATTTTTATCTTTGACAGTTCATATACGGGTTCAAATCATGTAAAGCGAACTTTGCTCTTTCATAGTATATTTTTGTACGTGCCCAACACCAACAACCAAGTCATTATTTAACAAGTTTTAAATCTAAATTTTCCTTGGAATTTTTCCATATTTTATCACCGTTTAAACCTTCCCTGAATTTCCACGCATGTGACATGAACATTATCCTGGATATGTGTGCGTGATTTGCCCACTCTCTCTGCTCACTATCGGACTGATACTTAGACTGTCTGATGATGGTTTTATAAAGCTACTGGGTCTAAAATACATATGATTTAAATAAATGTGGAATTAATAATATGGTAAGGACAGTTTACAACTCACCGCAAAGACGTGGCGACGAGCTGCGACAGGCACATACAAAAGACACACACATACAACACTTTCAGCTACCGGCCATGGCCTTCTTCACTCACGCAATCACACAGGCACAAAACACACTCATACAACCATCACCTCCGGCTGCCGCACTTCGAAGTGCTGATTTCTCGTTTTTTATATTTTGATGATTATTTCTACCTATGTAGATGGGAGTCAACAATATATCTCCGCATTCGGAGGAGAATGTTGGCGATTTTAAGTTTCGTAAAGTAGCCCACGCCGCAGCGATAATCGCCGTTGTTGTAATGATTCCCATACCAGATCCTTTATCATTTCCGTAATGCTGTCTCCTCTGTATCGTGTCAATAAATAACGAGCTGCCTTTCTTTTGACTCTTTCGATGTCTTGCGTCAAATCCACCTGATAAGTATCCCACAATGGGAAGCAGTACTCCAGAAAAGGATGGACAAGCGTAGTGTATGCAGTCTTTTTAGTAGTTCTGTTGCATCTTTTTAAGGATTCTGCCAATAAAACGCAGTCTCTGGTTCGCCTTTCCCACGACATTATCTACGCGTTCTTTCCAGTTTAATGGACAATGGCTGGCACAGTCAGACAGCTGAATTTAAACATCCACATAGCATAGAGCTCAATGAACAGAACTTATGGTTTAATATCTTTGACTTCGCCCTTCTACCCTTTCCTACATATTTGATTTTTCCCCTTTGGTACCTCATCATATATATTCTTTCTCATCTTGTGGGTACACCAAGTAGCGTCAAGTAAAAAGATTTGCACTAGGCGGCCGAACAGTCCCAGGAGGGATGTCCAGGCCAAAAATGCCATACGATCATTCCATTTTGTGGGTACGCCTTATCTCCCGTATTACTTATGCAGAATTAATGCTTGAGGTATCATTTTCAAGGTTTCGTTCTCCACTAAAGACGAAAATTACACAGTTTAAAGTTATTGAATACACAAAAAAACTTTATTTTGGAAATATATACTGGTCATACAATTCAAGTTGATACCTGGAGAACTTAGTTTGCGCGACAAATATAAAGCAGTGTAGAAGGTGCCATATATTGACAATTTGTTTAACTAACAAGAACGACATCTCTTACAGTTGTTTGTATTCTTTATGCAAGCCAAAGACTTTATTTGATCCAAGCATAGTTTATCACACGATTTAGGTTATACAGGGTGTTACAAAACGGTACGGCCAAACTTTCAGGAAACATTCCTCACACACAGAGAAGAAAATATGTTATGTGGACATGCGTCCGGAAACGGTTAATTTCCATGTTAGAGCTCATTTTGGTATTTCTCTTTAAATGTAAATTGAAATAATTCGTGCAGACAATTGTAAATTTTCACAGTCAACAAGTGTGGGCTGACGAGAATCCGCACGCAATTGTGCCATCACGTCATCAACACAGATTTTCTGTGAACGTTTGGGCAGGAATTGTTAGTGATGTCTTGATTGGGCCTCATGTTCTTCCACCTACGCTCACTGGAGCACGTTAACATGATTTCATACGGCATGCTGCTAGAACATGTGTCTTTACAAGTACGACACAACATGTGGTTCATGCACGCTGGAGCTCCTGCACATTTCAGTCGACGTGTTCGTACGCTTCTGAACAACAGATTCGGTGACCGATGGATTGATAGAGGCGGACCAATTCCATGGCCTCCACACTCTCCTGACCTCAACCCTCTTGACTTTCATTTATGGAGACATTTGAAAGCTCTTGCTACGCAAACCCGGTACCAAATGTAGAGACTCTTCGTGCTCGTATGGTGGACGGCTGTGATACAATACGCCATTCTCCAGGGCTGCATCAGCGTATCAGGGATTCCATGCAACGGAGGGTGGATGCATGTATCCTCGCTAACGGAGGACATTTTGAACATTTCCTGTAACAAAGTGTTTGAAGTCACGCTGGAACGTTCTGTTGCTGTGTTCAAATGTATGTAAACCTATCGGACCAAACTGTGTGGTCATCAGCTTACAAACTACTGAAAGCTACGTAAACTAACCTAAGGACAACACACACACCCATGCCCCAGGGAGGACTCGAACTTCCACGGCGAGCAACCGCGCGCTCCGCAGCGAGGCGCTTTAGACCGCTCGGCTACTCCACCGCGGCGTGTGTGTTTCCATTCCACGATTAATGTGACTTGAAGAGAAGTAATAAAATGAGCTTAAACATGGAAATTAAGCGTTTCCGGACACATGTCCACATAACATATTTTCTTTCTTTGTGTGTCAGGAATGTTTCCTGAAAGTTTGGCCGTACCTTTTTGTAATACCCTGTATACATCGACATAACAACGAAAAATACACAAATTTATATATTATATTCGTGCAGCCGGCCGCGGTGGCCGAGGGGACTGAGGCGCTCCAGTCACGGTCTGCACGGCCATTACGGTCGGGGGTTCGAATCCCCCCTCGGGCATGGATATTTGTGCCGTCCTAGTTCGTAAGTAGTTTGTAAGTTTAGGGACTGATGACCCCGTAGTTAAGTCCCATAAGCTTAACAAACATTTGAACATTTGATTTGATATTCGTGCTAGAGACAGAGATAACCAAAATAACTACTATCACTGTATTAAAAGAAGTTTTGTAAAATATACAAGTTTTCAAAAAGTAAAATAAATATGAAAAAGTTAATATCTGATTTTTGTATGTTTCACAATTAATCGTATTGTTAATTGATTGGGTTAATTAAGAGTAAATCTAGCAAACGTAACGAAGTGACGACCACGGCGGACAGAGCCCTCACACCGACGTCTTCTCAGACGCCGTCGCATTCGGTTCCACTGCGCGGCCGCGGCGCGGGGCGCGGACCGCGGAGGGGTCGCTCCGCGGGCCGAGGGTATTTAAATGGCCCGCTACCGGGCTAGAACCCAGTTCCCTTCAAGCAGCCGTAGCGTGCGGATCTCCGTGCCGGCGCGTTTCCAGGAGCTCAGTCCGTCAGTTCACCTGATGATGGCAACATGTATGATCGCCGAAATATTGTGCCCGTTGGACACTATAGACCGGCAGTACACCCGTGGATATTTTGATCATCAAATACGCCGGGAGAAACTGAAGAATCAAATCGTATTGTATTTAATTATATAAATGTTCTTACAATGAGACTAATATTTGTTGCTACTATTCAATGTTTATTATGTTATACACATGTACTTTCATCTGCCCTTCCTCCATTACTATCTAACTTATCTGTGATTGATCAGGATGGAGTGAGGAATATTCGCACAGGTCAGCTAGCAACCTTAACCTACATCGATTTTTCCATCTTTTCCACTTTATTCCCCTTCCTACATCTCTTCTCCCTGATTAAGGAAAGACTTGCGAAAGCTAGTTGTAGTTATAACGTGTCTTTTTTTTGTGACTGTCGAGTGTACTGACCTAAGATAGGTGCTGGCCAGCCACTATATATGCATCAGTACAGGTTGCTGTTATGTGCCAGGGGTGGTGAGTGACGAGGGCCACATGCCGGTGGCTTCGGACCCCCGCTGGCCAGACTTCTTCAGCGTGTCTCCCATGTGCCGCTACGCCGCAGACCTACCGGCTGTGCTGCACGCCATGGCGGGACAACGCGCCGACGAGCTGCGCCTGCTGGAACCGGTAAGACACCGCATGAACCCTGACACCTCTCCGTGCCGCGGTGGAGTAGCCGAGCGGTCTAAAGCGTCTCGCTGCGGAGCGCGCGGTTGCTCGCCGTGGAGGTTCGAGTCCTCCCCTGGGGCATGGGTGTGTGTCTTGTCCTTAGGTTAGTTTAACTAGGTTTAAGTAGTTTGTAAGCTACGAACTGATGACCACGCAGTTTGGTCCGATAGGTTTACAAACAACAACAAACACCTCTCTGCCACGGCCGACTTCTAAGAGGTGCATTCAGGCTACAACAACTTCGATTTTTTCCCCCTCACAAACTAATCACTCGACGTAAACATTCCAACTGCTCCCTCTCTTTAATGCCATCTTGGTGATCGTTGTTGTTGTTGTGGTCTTCAGTCCGCAGACAGGTTTGATGCAGCTCTCCACGCTACCCTCTTCATCTGAGAATACGATCGGCAACCTACATCCTTTTGAATCTGACCACTACATTCGTCCCTCGATCTCCCTCTACGATTCTTACCCCCACACGCTTCCTTCTAATGCTAAGTTGGCAATTCCTTGTTGTATCACAATGTGTCCAACCAATCTATCCCTTCTCTTAGTCACGATATGCCAGAAACTCCTTTTCTCCCCGATTCGGTTAAGCACCTCCTCATCAGTTACGTGATATACCCATCTAATTTTCATCATTCGTCTGTAGCAACACATTTCAAAAGCTTCTATCATCTTTTTATCTGAACTCCTTATCCTCCACGTTTCACTCCCATACAATGCTACACTCCAGACAAATGTTTTCTGAAAGGACTTCCTAACATTTAAATTAATATTGGATGTTAACAAGTTTCGCTTCTTTAGAAATGCTTTTCTTACCATAGCCATTCTGCATGTTATATCTTCCTTACTTCGACCATCAGAAGTTATCTTGCTACCCAAATAACAAAATTCATCTACTGCTTTTATTGTCTCATTACCTAATCTAATTCCGTCAGCATCGTCTGATTTTCTGACGTTGCATTCCATTGCCTTCGTTTTATTCTTGTTAATGTTCATATATCTTGGTGATCTTCGCACTGTAATCTACAAATCCGAAATCATAAAACGATAAAACATATAAATTATCTAGAATCTCGTTGTTTCAGCTAGTACGATTTTCCTAAAAGACGTTCAGATGTCCACCAAACCAGTAACAACTCTTTCAGTAAACAGATGTAGCTGAAAAGTTCGTATTTATTTTCTCATTTCATAGAAACAAATCATCAACAAAAAAAGTTGTGGCCATCTTAACATATAGGTTAACTTCTTTGGCGAGTAATCATAACAAAAGAGCTATCTCCATATGACAAACACACACCTTCCTGATTTCACAAGAGATCTATTCACCGATTGTCTCCTTGCGTGCTCTGCTCGATTGCTTTTATAATATAGCAACAATTGAGCATACCATTTCGGATTTTTGTACTAAATATTATAAATAAATACATAATTGACACTTCAATTGTGACAGGAGTAAATTTGACATAAACAAAATTTACAGGTGTGTTTTGAAGTTGATTTTGCCAATGAAAGCTTTAGTTAAGGCGCTGTAGATGATAATTCGTAAAAGTGTTTATTTTCAATGTCGTGGTCTGTGTTTACATTTTGGATAAGTTCAGTTTACCGAATTATGAAGCGATTCAGACAAAATTTGAGGTGCTTTCATAAATAAGGATCATTAAACTAATCAGCGACTAAATAGATTACATTTTCTCTGGCGTAATTTCGGATTTCAATTGAAGTGAGTATCGGTTTATTTTTAATTAATTTCATAGAGTAAGAGAGTTAAGTTATACAATAAGAAACAAACAACATTAATCATAATTAATATACACAGACGTATGGTGCAATTATGTGTCATAGTCATTATCTGTGTTGGTACTTCGAAAATCGAGACATATTAAATGCTTATAGTCGGGTATCGAATACTGCATAACATGACTTCAGTCTTATGTTACGTTATCAGCTGTTAGCATTTTTCACAATGACGACGTAATGATTCCATGGCGGCTGCAAACGCTTCTTTATGAATCTGCTTTGACCACTGGAAAATCGCTGATGCAATTGCAACACGGCTAGTGAATATGCGACCGCGAAGAGCTCTTTCATTGTTGTAAAAATCTAAAGCAGAAGCCAGGTCAAGTTAGTAGGAACTTCTACGTTTTTGTTACGAAAAACTGCAGTGTAACGTTCGCCTTATGTATTGGTGCATTGTCTTGATGTAAGTATACACGTGGAGCCTTTTCCAGCCGTTTTTCTTGCAATGCTGGACGTAACTTTTCTCCAAACATTTCGGTTGGATGCACCTGTCACTGTTGTGCCCTGTGGAAATCTATGAGAAAGGATTACGCCACTGCTACCCCAGAACATGGCCACCATCATTTTTTCAGTACTTTTTTTGTAGTCGTGAGTGTATTCTTCTATTGAGTTGACGGCGCTTCGTTTTAGGAGTGGAAAACAATGAAAAGGAAGTATCGTTCAAGCAGTCAACATGCGTCAACATTATCTGACAACATTCCACGCGTGCAGCCTTGTGAGCATCCGTCTGCATTTTCGGCACCCACCTGGAGGACGCTTTTTCAATTTTCAGGTTCTCTCGCAGAATTGTATGCAGAATTGCAGATCGCACGGAAATGTCAACTTTGGAGGCGATGTGTTCCACAGTCCTTCGGCGAACCTCCAACATAACTTTCTCCTCTCGCTCGATCATGTCGTTAGATCGGATGGGGCGAGGCCAAGATGGTCTTAGTTTGTTATCACCCGCCGTTCTGCCTTCTACGAACTGTCGCACCCACTAACACACATTGGACACATCCATGACACCATTAACTTGCCTCACTCAACTGAATGAATATCAATCGGTGGCACACAACGAAAATGGAGAAACCGAATGATTACACACTGTTCTTCAACAATAACAGTCCTAGCGTCTGCTGCCGATAGAGAACTATGTGCTTACCGTGCTGCCATCTCCATCGCGCATTCACAACTTGAATGCATTTAGTAGTTACGCCGCACCAACAAGTGTTTGTCGTCTTCGCGTCCCCGATAACAATTTGTAACTACAGCCAACTGTGGCTGGTTTACTGTGTTTAGTAAGAAGGGGTGTCAAATGAAGACGTCAAACCTCTTCAAAACGTTATATATTACAGCTGTGTCAGGTCGATCAAAATACATCCTTAGTAGCCTAATAACGGCGAATGAAAGCTAAATGTATCATAGCAATGGAAAAAAGCAGTCAGTGGAAAGGTATATTCACCACCGCTGATGAGGGAGAAGACCCAAGTATCATCGTACAAAGCAGTGCAGAATGGTTTGCGTTTTGGACTACCACGGTATGATATTAACAGATTACGTTCATAAAAGGGCAAACTGGTACAGGTGCATCGTAATGTGGATGAGGTTATGGGAGGCGTACAAGAAGAAGCGTCACATGAAATCATACAATGAGAAGTTTCTGAACTGCGTCAATGGCCAAGCATCTCTGTGCATACAACAGTCAAGCATGCTCCTCTTTGCACCATCAAACTTTGCCTCCCACCACTGTATTTTTCTTACGTGTAAACCAGTGATCTAGTCATCTTTTTTGGAATAGAGAAACCACAGCATGACACGTCTTTACTGATTGGCAACTAGGTGATTTGTGAGAGGGAACATCTCCTGAACAGGAATACTGCAGATTTATACAACCAAGATCTGTCTGCCTCCCAAGTCATTCAGTAAGAAAAATTTTGTCGTGTTGGGGATAAGATAATTAAAAAAAATTATCATTCGTACAACAATGAGTAAGTCCGAGTAAAATTGGAATTGTCTACATGACGTATACTGACTGCCAAGATCAATCGATAGATAGCAGACCACATGCGAGGGTCGTTCTGAAAGTAATGCCTCCTACTTTCATTCATGTAGACTGTAGAAGATATATAAAGCACAGCCAAACAAAACAATATTTCAACTACAGACTATCGATTATCCACATAGTTACCATAATTCATTTTGCAGTTTTTGCCAACGATGAACCAGAGCCAGCACGCCGTGCTTGTAAAAACCGGAACAGCCGAGGCTAACCCACTTCCTTACAGCTTTGACAACAGTATTCGAGTCGCGAAAATGTTCGCCACATAGAGCATCTTTCGGAGGCCCAAACGATGGAAGGCTAAAGGTTTCAGATCGGGACTGTACGGCGGATGTGGAAAGCAGGATTTTGCAAGGGGTTGTGTGGTCGCAAAAGTGGTGTGGAGCCTCGTGTTATGACATTGCAGCCGAAAGTTGGTCTCCTGCTCTGGCCTGGACCTGGCTTAGAGTCGTCGCGTAGCGAAGACTTCCGGAAGAACCACTCCGTGGCAATCTAGAAGAGTGTGCACTTCACTTTGCCTGCAGATGGCTGTGTCCCGAATTTCTTCTTTGACGGAGAATTCGGATGTCGCTATTCTGTGGCCTGTCTTTTGGATTCCGGTCCGAAGTTGTGACACCACGTCTCATCATTGGTATTCAGAAAATTATCACCTTCAGCTTCACAAAAGTCCAGCTGGTCCCGCCAAATTTCCATTCGGTGAGATTTTTGTTCTTCTCTAAGCATCCGCGGGTCTTTGATTAGATCCGTTTATAAGTGGTTTCAAAATTTTCGGAGTGGCCATATGGGCGCAAGTGACGCTAAACGTTCTGGACGCCCTGTGGAGGTTACGAATATAGAAATCAATGATAAAATCCATGAATGGTGATGGATGACACAAGAGTTAAGGTGCGTGAGATTGTTAGGGCTGTGGGCATCTGGACTAAACGGGTAAATAATATTTTGCATAAACATTTAGACATGAGAAATATAGCTGCAAGATGGGTGCCGCGATTTTTCACGCTTGTCCAAAAACTGAATAGTGTTAAGTGTTGCAAGGAAGGTTTGCAGCTGTTCAGGAAGAATCCGCAGGACATTAAGCATCGTTCTGTCACTGTTGATGAAACATGGATACGTTACTATATCCCTGAGACAAAACAGTCTAAACAATGAGTTACCAAGGCAGAACCTGCACCAAAAAAGTCGAAGACCGGTCCTTCGGCCAGAAAGGTTATGGCGACGGTCTTTTGAGATTCGCAAGGGATAACCCTCATCGACTATCTGGAACTAGGTAAAACTGTTACGGGTGCATATTATTCATCGTTATTGGACTGTTTGAAAACCAAGCTGCAAGAAAAACTCCGGCGATTTGCCCACAAAAAAAAGGTCCTTTTCAATCAAGACAATGCACCTGCACACATCTCAGCAATTGTGGTCGCAAAATTATTGGAAATAGGATTCCAAATCGTTTCACATACCCCCTATTCTCCAGACTTGGCTCCTTCGGACTGCTATTTATTCCCCAATTTGAAGAAATGAGTGGCGGGACGAAGATTTCATTGGGACGAGGAGGTGATTGCAGAAACTAATAGCTATTTTGCAGTCTTGGACAATTTCTATTATTTGGAAGGGATGAACAAATTAGAACAGCGTTGGACGAAGTGCATAAGTCTAAAAGGAGACTTTGTCGAAAAATAAAACTGGTCTTCCCCAAACACGTGAGTAGTTTTTATTTTTGCATGGACTTTTCAAACGCCCCTCGTATTCCCGAGAAACTCTTACGCAGCAGCGCGCGAGTAGTTCTAAGCCGCCGCCTCCAAGACGACTCCCATTTAGAGGATCCAGGAAGTTCCTTACCACCCGAAAATACTTTACTTGCCACTGTTACATAAGCTCCGTCATGCACCCACCACTCAAAACACTGACATACGCTACATAATAGTATCTGTAATTACAGTCTGAGTCTTCCTTGTTTACGTTGTGTACTGTTTAAGATGCCTCCGATAATCGTGAGTCCCGGCTGGCTGGAGGTTCTAACCACTGTCCTCCTGAATGCGAGTGCTGTGTGCTGCCATCTCGCTCGGCGTGCTCAGCTATAGATATGGCCAACGTTATTGATTTGCGCACAATCCCGGAGCTGCTACTTCTCAACTAATAAGCTCGTCAGTTGGCCTCACAAGGGCTGAGTGCACCCCGCTTGCCAACAGCACTCGGCAGACCCGGACGATAACCCATCCACGTGCTGAACTTCGGTGATCCTACCGAAATGGGTACATCCACTGTGTCGCGGCCGTTGGCCACTAACAGTGTCTTTATGGCGACAAATCTATTAGACGGACGGACCGCAGCAACGAGCGCTTCTGATTAACACACAGCGACCGTGACCTTGAGGTGGCAATTTTCGTGTGGACCACTAAACAAGATTCCAGTACCATAGGAGGAATATTACACGTAAATCAATGACGTCAACGTAACATCACTATTTCAATCAACAGTGTCCAAACCCTGTGCTTAAAGTAATCATAAAAGCAGAAAAAAAACACACGTCTTACGCACCCTTTAATGCCTGTATTAGTCCTCAAAGAGAAAATGCGGGATTTCAATGAAATGGGTGAAACAAAGTGGGAGAGAACAACGTGCTCATATCAGTATAACCACTTTTTACATTCAAAATCACATTTTCATTCAAGTTGAAACACGTTCACTGAATGTGTGGTCGTATTCCACTCTGATTTTATTCATTAACCTAAAGTGTTTCTGCACCATTAATGTTATCTCTTTGTGTGTTAAATATTTTATTCTTATTATTATTGCTCAGTGCCCCCCCTCCCCCATATTTATATATGTTTCTACCTGTGTGATTGTGCTCTTGTGAATGTGGAAGGTTGCTTTTAATATTGACTGACTGCCACGCAATGGCTTACAGTCGCCGCCTCCCGCTTCAGGACCTCGTTTATTTCAGTTAAGAACGCATGTTTTCGTTTGTCGTCTGCGCTGGCGTCTGATGGCTGGCCAGAGACAAGCTTACTTGGAAAGATGGCGAGGTGGCTGTGTTCTTACCAACCTAATCTTGGAGACCTCTCTGGGAGCGGTTATAGAGGGAATTGTGTTCGCCAGGTAGCGAGGGTTGGTAAACAGTAGGCTCTGAACGCACTCTGCGTCGTTTTCAGCGCGCTCTATATCCGGTGTGTTGGGGGGGAAGGTTTTCCCTGTGGCTTGAGAGTCACACTCTTCACCCTGGCTCTGACGATGGTGGAAGTAAGTACTTGGTTGAATCATGCTGCAGGGAAGGCATGCTATTAGAGCTTTGGTTTGTTTGTGATCAGGCAGTCTTGGTTATCGGTGATAATTTTTATAAATAATCCTTTCACTATCCGAGGCGAAGTGTTTGTTAATTTACAGAACTCGAGTAAATTCAGTATAAATTTATTATTTGCATTTCCATTCCAGTGATGATTGTGTGTCTAGTTTTGCTCAAGTTAGAACACTCGTGTGTGGCCTTCAGCCTTTGTGTAAACTTAGTATGTTTGAATTTCCTTGCTGTTTTTAAATAAATTTTCACATCGCATTTGTATCCGTGAGTATGCTAAATAATTCACAGATTTTCTAGTCTGATTCTGTCTTTCCTGTCTTGTATGACCGATTGCACCTTGTGCTTTTGTAACGGTCTTTACTTTGGCCTTCAGCAAACCTTTTATAAATACTAGCTTTCTTCTATATGAATTCCCGCATGTGCTTCACTTGCTCATTCTAAATTAATTTCTATTTGTAAATTCTATGTATTTTGGCGTGGTCACACACCACATGGTACATAAGAATAGTGAGCCACTGCCTCCCCGAACATGAGTTCGTTTGGTGCATAGTGTTCTTGTATTTGTGAATCAATACTTCTGCCATTTCGTCAAAACGTCACCGACACTTCATTTCACCACTGATTTCAAGTGTTCCTGTATTGTAATGTACCACAAGCATTATGTGAGTCTGTGAATGAATGAATGTGTTTTCAGCTACCCAGTGTGTATTTGCAAATTTCCTCCCATGTTACCTCCATGTTCATAAATTTCATTATGGACAGTAATTTTTTGATTTAATTCACTTTTGTACAAGGTGTGTGGTGAATTTGGTCTCCCCACATCTATTTGCTTATCCATTTTTCTGAATAGATTATGATTCAAAAGTATCAAACCTCTGCTTTATGATTTATTGCTCCCCGTCCCATGTTTAATTATCTATTTATTTATTTGTTAACATTAATTTTGTGTTTGTTAAAACGTTGGCTGCTCCCTTAAGGAGTGAGCAGTTAGATAAATTTCCATTGGACAAATAATGTGGCCATTGTAAAGTAATTTAGAGCAGCTGTGAGCGTTTTAACTTACATTTGCAGGCCTCAACTGCCCGAGATCTTGCTAAGAAACATAACAAGCTACTTTCATAGTTACACTAATTGCATTTTAAAATGACGATATGGAAGTGTTAATGTCGAAACCCACGTTCCGTCAAGCATATTGCAACATTGGCTAATAATTTGGTGCAGAAAACTGATTTTAAATCACAGAGTGAAGTATTGATGTAGTAACGCTCATGTATTTTTTCTACTTTATGTTAACTACATAATCAAAATCCAGCATCTCACGACTCTCAGGTTATGTATGTCTTGCGATATTACAACCTCTGACAATAAAGTTCAGTGGGTAGTCCTGTAACATTAACGTAGATGAACTATAAACTACAGTTACCTTACTGGGCTTCGAAATAGTTACGTCTCATAACTATGCACTATCGATCTATGCGTTAAATGTCCTCGAAACCTTGCATGGTGTCTTCCTTTGGAATAGTGTTCAAAAGCATGATCAAGTTTCATTGAATGTCAGGAATATCGTTAAACTCCTTTTGTTAAAAGCAAGTTCGAGTCGAAGGAATAGGAAGAAGCCTTGTGGATTGAGATCCGGCGAATATGGTGGATGTTCAAGTTGCAACACATCCATTTTTGCCAGGAACTGTTTGACGATATTGGCTATGAGGACGAGCGTTGTCGTACAACTTGAACATCCAACATACTCGTCGGATCTCAATCCTTCGGACTTCTTTATAGTCTCAGCTCAAGCCGGCTTTGAAAGGGAAGAGATTTTACGATATTCCTGACATCCAACGAAACGTGACGAGGCTTTTAAACATCACCCCAAAAGAAGACTTATTGTAAAGTTTCCAGGACATGTATTGCAGAGCTCAACGGTGCACAGTTATGGGAGGTGACTATTTCGAAGGACAGTAAGGTAACATGGTTCATCCAAGTTAATATTACAGGACTGTTCACTGAATTTCATTCTCAGAGATGGTGTAATTAAACAGTCAGTGAGTTAGGTTAACTTTTCTCCTAAGGCATTTATATGCTGTTTCGTGTTTCTCTATTTGAAAATGTAGATTGTGGTAGAATGCAACGTTCTCTATGGAAAAGACACATTAAACATTTTTAGGTAGTGTTATTCTAAGCGTTGTTTCGTCCTGTTCCAAGCGTTCGAGACCCCTAGTAAATGTATGAGAGGAAATAGAAACTACGTCAGAGTACAGGAAATCTTCTGACGTTCATTGGCTCCATCTCAAAAGTCCAACTTCCACAAATAGTTTCTTCGCCTTTTTTGAGCACTGCGAGAAAACTACTCGCATAAATTGTGTAGTGTGATTTGGACTCGGAACCCTGCTCACCACAACCTTCGGCAGCGAATTAAGTACCGTATATGACTAGAACAATATTTAATAATGTAACATTCATTAAGTAAAGTTAATGCAACCAGGAAAACTTCTTGGCATGAAAGTGTGACCTGTTTCTGCACTTTTATGATTTCCTGTACAAATGTCTTGAATTCTCTCTTTAGATGATATGATTAATTGTGTTCCAGGTGAACGTTAAAACGCTGCGAGTATTCTACATGGAGGAAAACTATAGCAAAACTAACACGAAGATCCACCCCGAGCTAAAGAAAGCGATGTATGAAGTCATCGAGGCTCTGAATGTGAGGCAAAATATCCGAGCCGAGGAGGTAAGTGTTGCTTATTTTTTACTTATAATTCAATTCTAATTTGTAGGCTCCAATATTACGGGTAATAGGATGAGAATGTATGAGTGAACTGGTTACCTATTTTGGATTACACGTATTTAAATCTTTTACTTCCTACGCCTAGAGAAGAAGATGCATCGCAATACTTAACTACAAAAACTTTCTTTGCTCCTACACTGAAATGACAAAACTCAATGAAAAGCGATGTGCACAGATGCAGATTGCGGCAGTATAGCGTACATAATGTAAAACAAGATGATGCATTTACATAGTTGTCATATGAACTCCGGTAATCCATGTGATAAAGTTTGTAACGTGATTATGGCCGAAAAACAGAAATTTAGACATCAAATTCGCAATTATAATTGTAACTGCATACATGGGACATTCCATTTGAGAAAACGTTAGGTTATTTGCCATAATGAAATTCACAGTGTCAAGAGTGTGGCGGAGTACAAAATTTCAAGCGTTACCTCTCACAAAAGATAATGCAGTGGCTGACAAAATGCACTAAAATGACCGAGAGCAGCGGCTTTGCGTAGAGTTTGTAACGTCAGTTGGATAAAATTGACATTTCTCATGAAAGTATAACACTAAAACTAAAGGAAAAAAAGAAAAAAAAAAGAAAAAGAAAACTTTACTTTTGTGTTTCGTACAGTGTGCAATGTACAAATAATTAGGAGATCAGTTGAGATACCTAGGTTCTGAAGTACTGACGTCGACAGAATGAACTAGAAAGGTTCGACGTCTTTCTGTCTCTTCTACGGAGTGGAGACAACAGCATTACGGAAAACGAGATACTGATAATAACAGAAACTTGCTGCTCGGGATAGCACATAGACTTCGTTTCATAAATATCGGATCACGGAAAAGTAGAAAAATGTAATTTGATATTTTTTATATACGACCGTCATGTCTGTCTTTCTCTTTGGACACGTTTATCTCAAAAACTACTTGACGAATTTTCATGGGGTTTTCACACATAACTTGAGTATATTGTGCTGTTACGTAAAGGCTTCAATAATTAAAATCGGATGAGAGAAAATGAAGATATCATAACTTAACCATTTGTCTAAAAGCCTTTGTGTATGTCTCTTTGTTTAAGGTAATTTCCGAGAGTACTACACGAACTTTCATGGGTTTCCACAGGTAAATTGGGAATAATTTGGAGAGTAACATAGGCTACATTCAATCAAAATAGGATCAAAGGAAGAAAAGATAGCGTAATTTGAATTTTATGTGTATACTATGCTTTTAAGTATGGTGTAGTTCAGCAAATCTCCACGAATACTATTACGAACTTTTGTGGGGTTTCATAGGTCAACTGAGAATACCTTGGAGCAACATATAAGCTTCATTTCATGAAAATCGTATCAGGGGAAGAAGAGATATCGTAATTTGTAGTTTCTGGTGTATGCTGTGCTTGAATTACAGCGTAGTACAGCAAAGATCCGATAGAGGCGCTGTTCGTAACATAGTATACCAAATAACTAAGCGTTTTTTATTCACGTAATTTAGGTGTAATACACTCACACAAGGGCTACGATTTTCCTTACGGCAGCAGTGCTGTGTACTGTATTGATGTTGGCAACGGCCGTTGAATCCTTTTTGAAAAATCAGTCACGTTGAATGAGGGGAATAATTCTTTATGTTCCCGATGAAATAAATAATTTATGCTTTCCTGGTCAGTAAATTAATCATCCTCCTAAAGCGAATAGTTAGTTGCCAACGATAGCAAACTAAATCGCTGCCACTGCAAGTAAAATTTATCGCAGGTAGGGCACAATTTCATTTTTTTTTAAATTCCTAACTGCATCCCATATGCTTTGCAATGTCATCGAAAGAAAATAAGTGCATCTTTCGACGGGTATAACCACTAAATTGTGCATACAAGAAATATCTATGGAATGAGCATTGCGTTCTATGCATCTTCTCAACATTAAGTTGGAATTACCAAGTGATATTGAGACAAATAAACTCTTTCCACACATTTATTTGCTCATACGATTGGTTTGTACTGCATTGGCTGCAAAGAAGCCCCATTTCCTTTTCGCAGAGCAACCACGTTACACGAAATAATATCTAAATAAATATGTCACAGAGCAACAGGAATGTTGAGGAAGTGTTGCTAAAAGAGCCATTTACACATAGTCATCCGTCTTAACCGAAAAGGACCAAGATAGAGTCAGCGATTAATATATTTTTCCCGATATTACGTGACATTTCCACCTTAATATTCAGGACACGAAAACTGTTCTGTACATTTGAATGCTCACTCCAGAGATATTTCTGCTCTGTGCATACAACTAGAGATAATATACAAACGCGAGCAACAAACTCATCAGAAACCTCTCTGCTCTCATAATTGTTCCGTACAATATTGTCGCGTTGAAATGGAAGCAGGCTTGACTTCGTAGGCAACTAAACACAGCACTTATACTGAAAGCACGTTTATTACCGAACTCAACATACACGCAGCACTGACTGCCTCTCTGACAGAGTGCAATGCTATTTATACACAGACAGAGTTTACCAGAAATTAGAAGAACATTTAACATAAGAAACAAGTAGAATTTACAAGTGAACATAAGAAAGTTATAGAAACTTCTGGAATTGTTAATTACAAAGACAGAAATTTTTGCCGGTGGTCGTGATTGAACCGGCGACCTTCTGCACCGCAGTCCGTGACACTATCCCCTGCGCCACGCCGGCACTCCGTGTTCGTCCTCTCTCGCGACAGTATTGAGATTGAAATTGAAATTACTTACTTTTGGTGCAGACTACATTACGATAGATACAGACGTTTTCTTTTGCAGAGAAAATTGTACTTAGAACTATATATTCAGACCACTATTACTGAAGGTTGATTTCAATTTCGTGCTTTACGAAGTAATCACTGCAGGACGTGGGGACATGTATTAGGAGAAAGCGTGGCCGATACTGCTAACACGTCAAGACAATTCACCGTGAATACTATATTTAGTGGAAAATTCTATACAGACGATCAGCTGACGGCATTCCTTCAACGATTACCCAGACTTATTTTATCGCACATTGACACCACCAAGACGTCTTATTTAAACAGATATGAACTGCTCTGTTGATTTAATTACCAGACTTTCAGCACTCGTCGAGTTTTCAATAATATGGAGCACTACATACAAATAACTACATTGTCCCCAGTGCAACACACTAATACTTCAGCATAAACTTCCAGCTTAGTTCTACACAATAAAACCAATACATGGCGCTGTTATTATTATTACTATTTTTCATCCCAACGATAGGAGTGTTTTCAGAAGTTTACGCCAAAAACACAATTTCACACCGCAAACTTTATGAACACAAACTAACATTAAATTTACATCGTTCAGGAGTACGGACTGAAATTAATTTCACTTTTTGTATGAAAAACTTTATGAACATTTAGCGTTTTCGACAATGACTTCTACTTAAATTTGACATCTTGGCTAGGAAAACTGAGTTTATTGACAGAGCGATCCAACAAGGACTCTATTTTTGCTGACCTAGGTCCGGAACACTAAAAACCATGATATACACAGGTTCCTCTTTAACAACCGTTGCGAAGCACGGGCATATAAGCTAGTGTTTAATACGTTTCTCTTTGGTTAGTAACATAGAAGCTGCTTAATTATTTTACGAGCTGATTATATGCACTCCATTTCCTCCACGTTGCTCCTCTTCCACTTTCAAATTAATGCGAGTGCAATTGTTTTCGTAGTATAATTGGTTAAATTATAAAATGTGTAAAAATATAGATTAATAAATTCAATAGCCTTTATTTAAAAAAAATTAGCCCCCCCCCCCGAACCAAAACCTGACAGCGCTGCTGCTCGGATAAATGAAACCACGCCTCATCAGTGAAAAACGTTTTATTAAGACTATCCATTCCATTTTTTTAACGAAGTTTTTGAACCATTTACAATAAGGCAGTCCCTCAGCATGATCAGTATTTTTCGATTCCTTCACGACTGTCACTTTGTATTGGAAAAGTTCTAATTTTTTCCTTACAGCTGTGTGGGTCGTTCCGACACTTAACATCGATATCCTGGGCGACCTTTCTTACTGACTTATTCGGACTCATGGACATTTTATGGGAAATATCGAGTAGTTTATCCGCGGACAAAAAGCTAGGACGACCACTTCTCAGTGCATCTGCCACGGAAATTTGTTATTCAAATCAAGCACAGTATCGCGATGTGGGATTGTTGTTTCCGGAAAACTGCGTACTGATACTGTGTATTTTCAGCCAGCTTTGAACACCGACTAAAAACATACGTTATTCAGTGGTTAGCATTTTAAAAGAGACAGAAACGAAACAAACGAACTAAACTTAAACGTTCACGTCGACACGTAACGACACCCACCAACGATACTACTGACGCTGCCTAAGATAAAACAGTTGGGAGAGTCCACTTGAAGGGAAGTATCCCAGGCAGGCGAACAATTCATACGGCATGCGCGGCTTACAATAATACCACACAGAGGAGAGACTTTTTGAACACCCTGTAGATGGAAACGGGTGAAACTAATTTGTATCTCTATTTTAGTGATATTTTACTATCCAGAAGCGAGGTTCTTTCGAAATTACGTTGCCAAGTGCCACACGTTATGTACGTCTGGTTTATTATAAGACGGCGGTGATATATAGAGCCAAAAAATTTTGAACGGGAACCCGTTGGCTACTTAATTCCTGAAGATGTTCACTTCAGTATAGTGAAAAGTGTCAATAAAAGAAAGTCATGGCCGCGGTGGAGTAGCCGAGCAGTCTAAAGCACCTCGCTGCGTAGCGCGCGGGTGCTCGCCATGGCGGTTCGAGTCCTCCCTGGGGCATGGGTGTCTGTGTGTTTGTCCGTAGGTTAGTTTACCTAGGTTTAAGTAGTTTGTAAGCTACGGACTGATGACCACGCAGTTTGGTCCGATAGAATTACAGACATTTGAACTTTTTTTTTTTTTTTTTTTTTTTTTTTTTTTTTTTTTTTAAGTCATGTGTGTGGGGGGGGGGGGCGAATTCTGTTACAGGTGTTGCCAAAGTTGTTCCTTGGTTGAAGGACGGAATAAGGGTTCACTGCCGGCCGCAGTGGCCGAGGGGACTGAGGCGCTCCAGTCACGGTCTGCACAGCCACTACGGTCGGGGGTTCGAATCCCCTCACGGGCATGGATATTTGTGCCGTCCTTAGTCTTAGTTAGTTCATACGTAATTTGTACGTTTAGGGACTGATGACCCCGTAGTTAAGTCCCATAAGCTATACAAACATTTGAACATTTTAAGGGTTCACTCAGCCTCCTTATGTCAGTTGAGAAGTTACCTAATTCAGAGGAAGTGGTTCCCAGGTCTAAACGTCGAAAACGGAGTACAGTTTGCCAACCATATGCCACTCCGTAACGTGGCCAATGATGATACCATTGCTGAGGATGGAACAGAGGTCGGTCGAGAAACACGTCACCTTCAGGGCATGATCTCGGGATTTCCTTTTTCTTGTTACAAGCGATGAGTAGCTGTTCTACAACTTTAATTTCTAACGGAACTGTTCCCTCGGCAGGTGGAGCCTGCAACCGTTGTGTAAGAATTAGCTGTAGATCCTACATGCTAACGGGCGTACGACAGTGGATACATTGGTTCCCGTAGATCGCCGAAGTCAAGCAAACTGATTCGCCGTATTATAGCTTTCCTCACGAGAACTATTCCAGAGAGTGTTACTCCTCATTCCTTCTTATTTCCGGACCGAGTGTATTTTCCAAAGGCTAAGACCAATGCGGTGAATTGGATTCGCGGACATGCCATACACTATCTTTTTGGACACAACGCAAAATCGAAACTTGATTTTTGGACTTATCTCACTGATCGCCATTACAGAGTTGTACGACATCCTAAATACAGACAATACGTTCCCAACTTCCTTGGGAGTACCTTCAACGACCCTCCCCGCAGCTGAAATGTGTTCAGTCAATAGAGAAGAATTTTAAATGTTTGAACTGCTGTCCCTCCTTGAACTGTTCAACGGAATGCACATTCTACGAGAAGCCGTGACTGAACTTACTAGTCGCAGGGAACCGAGATCTTCTGAACTATACAACAAACATCAAGATCTATTAAATAAAAACAAATAAAAATAATGAAATAAAATCATAGTAATGTGAATGAAGAGAATTTATTTGTTTTGTCTCCTACACATTCCCCTTCCTTTTCTTTCTCTCTGTTCCCTTATATAGTTAAGTATCCAGGGGTAGTTTTAGTTAGGCGCCAACGCCTGAAGAGGTTGAGGTTCTTTTTTTATTAGGGTCAAAGTGGCGGTGGCACATTACTTTCCTTTTCTTTTTTTTAAAACAATTGGTAGAGTATAGGAAAAAAGAAGTGAAGCACTGTCGGATTTGGCTAGCACTTGGATAGAACACCGTACTGGTTAGTCGAGCGCTGTTGGCAAGCGTGATGCACTGTCCTTGTCAGGCCAACTTATGAGGTATTGGATTGAGAAGTAGCGGCTTCGGTCACGAATACCGACACAACGGCCAGGAGTGTGTGAGCTGACCACGCCCCCCACCATACCGCATCCGGTGACGCCATCGGGTGGAGGATGACACGGCAGCCGGTCGGTAACTGCTGGGCCTGTACGACGTAGTTTACAGTTCACAATTAATTTCTAAAGTGCTATGTTGCTTCAGCGTATGGTTATGTGCTGTTTGTAGGATATATCTGAATATCGACGACCTTCCTTTCGCGTACATCTGTCCTAAAATGCTCCTATGGTAGTCTTTAATTAGTGTAAATATTTTCTGTTTCAGGTAAAAATCAAGGGATTCGCATATTCCCTTGAGCTAGCTGGTTCGACGATTTTGGGAGTTACTGGTCTTGGGCATCCTATGGCACCAAAAGTAAGTCTTTTTGTCTTTGTACAGAAAATAATGCCATTGCAAATAAAATATACGAAGAAAAAGAAACGATGAGTGGTCTGTTACACTTGCTACCCAACCGATCTTTCGAATGTAAGCAATGTGCACGTGTGTTTATAACTTGTTGCAGTATAAATTTCGACACATGATTCGTGTTTGTGTACCTTAATACGCACAAGTTCCTGAAAGGACGAAGCAAACGTGTAAGTCTTCTCAATACATAACTCACATTTATGATCTAAAAGAAAATCTACATGTTTAAAGATAATGATCGGACTGTATTTTCAGGTATGGGCGTATGGACTGCAGATAAACTCTATCATAACCTTAACCAAATGCACAGCACTAGTGTAAAAATCGGTTTCAACCAAAGACCATGTTCATAGTACTAAAAATACTCCTATGAAACCACCTCTACACGTCCTATATACTTTTTATTTATGATTGAATTACTACATTTACATACATAGCCACTGCAACTTAATCTGTACTGTTTGATAATGTTTTCGTAATATGTGTGACTTTTAATGGTGGCTTCTTAGGAGTATTCTATTACCGCGAGCACGGTCTTTGATTGAAACTGGTTGGTGACTAAAATACAAGTCAGCATTCGGAGAAACGCATTTCAAAAAATATAGCCTATATACTGATAACTTACTGGAAAATATGTTTTCAGCATAACCAGCTGTATCAGACAAGTGTGAAAATTACAGAAGCATTAGTTTAATAATTCGTGGTTGCAAAATGCTAAAACAAATTAAGTTACTTAGAGGCGAATGTAAAAATTTGTTGAATCCGACCTCGCGGTAGCTAATTTTGGATTTATGAGAAATGTACGAACAGGTGACGGAAAAAAAATTTACGACTTATTTTAGAAGATAGGTCAAGGAAAGGCAAACCTAAATTTTTAGCTTTTGTAGATTTGGAGAAAGCTTTTAACATTCTTGAATACACTCTTTCAAATTATGAAGGTTGCTGGGGTAAAATAAGTGGCACGAAAAGTCATATACAACTTTTTTTGATCTGCAAGGGCAGGACCTAGAATAGGCAGTGTTTTGGAAAGAATGGCCTGCCACGTAACGACCGAACGCATTGAGGCGCTATGCTGCGATGCTCGAAGCCGATTCCCGTCAGTTGTTCGGATCCCTCCTCGCGCATGGATGTTTGTGTCATCTTTAGTATAAGGTAGTTCATAAGTACTTTGTAAGTTTAGGGCTGATGACACCGTAGTTAAGTCCCTTCAGCTTAACAAACATTGGAACATTTTTGAAAAGACGAACATTAAAACAACAAAACAAGGTTAATTGATCAGGTAATGGTGAAGCAACAAGTTTAGGTATCGATACAATGAATTTAGTTTCGGTGCGCGAATGGTCGTGCGGTTTAACGCGTCTTGCTACGAACTGAGAAGCCGCTCCCCGTCGGAGTTTCGAGTCCTCCCTTCGCCAAAGACTTTTTGTAGACTTTTCCTTCCAGCCATCGCTACATGCAAAAATCTTTGTGGTCAAGAAACGAGACCTTTGCTGACGATCAGAGAGCACCAAGGCGCCTTGCTGCGGTGAGCGCGGCCGTTCCCCGTCGAATGTTCGAGTCCTCCCTCTGGCATGGGTGTATCTGTCGTCCTTAGTTTAAGTAGTTTGTAAGTCTAGGGACTGATACCCTACGTTGTTCAGTCCCATAGGATTACACATTTGAACTTTTTTTCTGACGATCCATCTTTTGAGTAATGATAGGTTTAAACGATGTGTCATCTGACGATTTTGAAGTGGAGGGACCCCGTTTTTCTGGATAAATATACTGATTCTTGTAGTCAAATGAACGTCTTGAAATAATGATCGAATATCGCTTTCAACGAAGTCTAGAAACGAGGCCCTTTGAGACAATGGAGTAACCCAGGAACCCAACCCAAGCTATTGTATGTCATATCACACCATATATTCACAGAAAAGTAGTGCTGTTGAAAATGTGATTCCTGTTAGACACGTGAACCTTCAAAATGTTCAAATGTTTGTAAATCTATCGGACTCAAGTACGTGGTTATAAGTACGTAGCTTACAAACTTTTTAAACTAAGATAAACTAACCTAAGGACAACACAAACACCCAAGCTCGAGGAGGGACTAGAACCCCCGACGGCGAACGGCCGCGCGCACCGCAGCACGACGCCCTAATGCGCAGGGCTAATCCGCCACGGAACAGATGGACCTTCATTGGAACACGGATGTACGTTACAAATTGACCCCCCCCCCCCCACTTTGATTCCATAAGGATATTTAATTTTTCCGTGGTGTGACGGCGATCTCTTTACTTTGAAGTATTAAAATGCTAAGATCGCAAATATTGATTTATTTTTCCTGACTACCGGTTTCGATACACTTAGATATTATCATCTTGTCACTTGTGTCCCATGTTTTCCTTTTGTGAAGGCGCATGACATTAAAATGGTACGTCAATCGTAAAACATTTAACGTTGATCAATGGTACGACACACATAAAATGGTTAAAATACTTAAAACACATTCTCCATTGCGTCACGTTAACAGAGCCCTTCTTACAAGTAATTAGCGGTGTCAGGCTTGCAGCAAAGTATTGATAATATCAGGTACAGTGTAGCGCCCGCCACGCACCTTACAGTGGATTGCGGAGTATGTATGTAAATGTAGCCACTGGGCACTACTGGTACAATCTCAGGCAACACAGCACGAACGTGAGTAAATGCTGCCGTTAGGAAGTTATCCACAATCAGCAGCAGCGTTTCCATCACAAAACCCCGCACAGGTTCCATATCGACGTACTCAGCATTATGTAGAGTTATTCAATGACATTACGATATCAATCACTGTTGAAAAATTCAGTTATGCAAACTCAAGCCAAATATCGCTTGTTGAACTTGCTTATTAAAATGACAATCTACAAATAGCCTAAGCCAACTTCGAAATTTGCAAGAAGGTTGCTAAATGAATAAAGTCGAATCGATTTTTTTATTTACTAATAATTATCTGTTGTTGAGATATGATTGCTTGAAGTCCAGCAGGTGCTGAGGGCTGTTTGGTGGACTTAAAAGCTGATAGTATTTTGTCAGTTAATAATAGTTTCGTTGCTATACAATAATTGCAATGAGCTTATAAAAAAGTACAGTAAAATAGTCGCATAAAAGGCGATTATTTAATTTTTCGTGAAAAAATTTAAAGAGGTTGTAATTCACTACTCTTCTGACTGCGGCAGATAATCAAATATGATAAAACAGAAATGAGGAACCAGAATGAAAAATGCTCCGATCATAGCACAATAGAAGCCGAGTACGTTCTGGCACAAGTAAAATATTTAAATGATGAAAACTAGCTTATTGAGTTACCTGCAAGCTTCAAAAATATTTAAATGAAAAAAATATTGATTCTCGATGGGGGAGCGCATTTATAATAGCAAGAGAGAGTGGGAAATATGTATCCTGAGTGGCAGTGGCATGTAGTGTCATATTGCATAACATCGTAAATGCCACGTTTATGACAGTATGCTGTGTTACACGACATGACATCATGAATCGTGTCATTTTACATATGCTCGAATATGTAAAGTTTCTTTTATTATTATGGTTTTGATGCCGCTACATAAGTTGAAAAGTTAGTTTCCTATTTACATGTTTCACTTTGGCTATGAAAATTTTTCACTCTGCCAGATTTCTGTAAACGAGCCCGCAGGCTATGGCTAAGCCATCTCTGCGAAATATCCATTGCTAAGCCATCTCTGCGAAATATCCATTCTCCCAAGAGTGCTATTCCTGCATGTCAGGTGAGAACTTCCACGAAATTTGTAAAGATGGAGAGAGGTTTGGCGGAACTTGTGATGAAGGGTCGTTAGTCGTTCTTGGGTAGCGCAGCCGGTAGACATTTGTCTGTGAAAGGTCCCCGTTTCGAAACCGTCCCTACACACAGTTTGAAACTGCTATGAAGTTGCGATGTTTATATGGTTGAACGAGTGAACCAAACAATACTTCGCAATTGCTAGATATGTATGCGAAGTAGATACACATCCTAAAATATTTCTCACTATATTTTTTTGCGCCACACGATGTCGTAAATGCGATGGTATTTTGAATGTGCTGCTGCATTCGAAAAGCACATTCAATGCACAATCGTTTCGCAGAATTGAAGGAAGGAAGCATAGGGCTTAACGTCCCATCGACAGCTTGGTCATTAGAGACGGAGCTAACGCTCGGAGGCTTGGGTTAGGATGGGGAAGGAAATCGGCCGTGCTCTTTGGAAGGAACCATCCCGGCATTTGCCTGGAGTGATTTAGGGTAATCACAGAAAACCTAAATCTGGAAGGCCGGAGGTGGATTTGAACTACCGTCCTTCCGAATGCGAGTCCAGTGCGTTACCACCGCACCAACTCGCTCGGTTTAGCAGTATGTATTTACGACCCAGCCAGTTGGAGGTGCTGCAGTTGCAAAGTTGCAGACAGTCTCTGGGAGTTTCGAGACTCTTATTATAGATTGGTATGGTGTCTGTTCTTTCAGACATGGCCTGCATTTGCAAATAGTTTGTTAAGGAGGGGAAGGAAGAAGAAGGAAAGTATTAACATTAGCTGCATTGTAGCGTCGAAATTAGACAAAGGCGACCAGTGAAAATGTGAGCCAGGACGAGGATCGAACGTGGTTCTCCCGCTTCGGGCCAGCGGTCGCCTTAACCACTTGGCTATCTGCGTTCGCATCCCATCCGTCTCAAACACCCGCAAGTTGCACGCTACAAGAAGACACCACACCAGTCAGTAACAAATATTTACAAGCGAAGGAGTTAGGTTCATTTACTTATTGTAGATACGGCAACAACATGGGACCTCGCACGGGAATCCGTAATGATGAGTGTAGGAGGCACAGACGATGGGGGCGGTACAGCCTTAGAGGACGACTTGTGGAAGTTTGAGACAGACGGGAGGCGAGCGTGGGTAGCCAAGTGGTTAAGGCGACTGATCACCCAAAGCGCGATAGCCGGGTTCGATTCCCAGCCCGGATTAAATTTTCACTTGCCTCAATGCAGATAACGTCACTCCTTTCCTTCCTAATGCTTCCCCTCCTTACAAATAATTTGCAAATGTTAGACTCTAGAAGGAGGGTTAGGACACTCTTTGACAAAGCGATGCACTTTGGCCCACAGACCGTGTGTTCCGGCTATTTAACTATATCAGCCCGTCACTAAAACACACCTGATCGTCTTTGTAACGGGCGGCCTCTGACGGTAATCCAGGAAATGATATTGCATGTTAGGATGTTCCTGCAGCCGCAACTGCAGTGAAAATCGATAGTAGTGTAGTGATCATTGGTGACACCAATGATTCTGACACAACACTAATCTTGTGCCATGTTTTTTGTTCTTTCATTATTACAAACTAAACTTTGATTGGGAACTGGTCGCTTAAAAGGATTGGGCACATCAGTTTGGATCATTGTTGTACGAGAGAAATCTTTCCAGCTGCTGGCTGTATGAGTATATTAGCTACACTGAAAGTATTTTGCATAGTTTTAATCTGAGAATGGGTAAAATCACAAATATATACATGATTCAGGTTACGTAACAGAATTCTAATCATAAGCTACAGTACGATTAAAATTACCTGCTAGTTTACGCTACACTTGTTGGGGTTAATTTCCTTCAATCAGAGCTCTCAACGTCTTGTCCGAATTGTTCAGCATTGCCAAACTGGTATAAAGTGGTCAGTCCCTTGCCCAGCTATCCTTCTTTACTTGTTTTGGTTTAGATTCATAGGGCTGAAATTATTTTTACATTTCATCACTCATGTTCAAATGTTTGGAAAACTATTGGATCAAACTGCTACAAAGGGGGTTTGAAAAGTTCTCGGAATCACCACAAGAGGACAGCGCTAGCGCAATGAGCTGTTCACGTGATATCCGTTGGACTGCAAGCGAGTGCCACGTCAGTGCTCTTGGAAGAGAATTGTGGCAGTTAAGTGGCTCTGTTGATGTTCCCGCGTAGTGATTTGCGAAGATGGAAAAAATTGAGATCCGAACAGTGATTAAGTACTTCGGGAAGAAAGGTCTGAAAGCAAAGGACACTGATGCTGATTTCCATAATACACTGGAGGACTCTGCTGCTTGATATTTGTTTCCAACTGGACAAATAAATTTAAATTTGGTCGGAAGAGCTTAGTTGATGATCCGCGCAGTGGTCGGCCAAGACGTCACTACTCCAGAAATGTTGTAAAAGTGCAAAAAATGGTCATGGAAGATCGCCGATAGAAAGTGTGTTCGCCGCGGTGGAGTAGCCGAGCGGTCTAAAGCGTCTCGCTGCGGAGCGCGCGGTTGCTCGGCGTGGAGGTTCGAGTCCTCCCTGGGGTATGGGTGTGTGTGTTTGTCCTTAGGTTACTTTACCTAGGTTTAAGTAGTTTGTAAGCTGCGGACTGATGACCACGCAGTTTGGTCCGATGGATTTACAAACAAGTGAACTGAAAGTGTGTGAAATTACTCTCGCTTGCCAGATGTCATCTGAAAGGGTACCTGCCGGCCGCGGTGGCCGAGGGGACTGAGGCGCTTCAGTTATGGTCTGCACGGCCACTACGGTCGGGGGTTCGAATCCCCCCTCGGGCATGGATATTTGTGTCGTCCTAAGGATAAGCTAGTTGATAAGTAGTTTGTAAGTTTAGGGACTGATAACCCCGTAGTTAAGTCCCATAAGCTTAACAAACATTAGAATTTTTTTATTATTATTTTTATTTATTTTTATTATTATTATTTTTTTTTGAAAGGGTACTTCACATTTTAACTGAAGAATTAGAAATGAAAAAAAGTATCTACAAGATGAGTGCCACGACTCTTGACTCTGGATCAGGAATGCATGAAAATGGACATATCGGAACAGTGTTTGGCCCGTTTTAGGAGAAAAGAAGAAGATTTTTTTATTTTTTTATTTTTATTTATTTATTTATTTTTATTTTTTATATTTTTTTTTTATTTTTATTTTTTTAATTTTGCGCCAGTTTGTGACTACAGATGAAACTTGGAAGCACTACTATACATCAGAGACAAAACATTAGTCGAAGCATTGGAAACATGCTGATTCTCGGTCATCAAAGAAAGCAAAGGCATTTCTTTCGGCTGCAAAGGCCATGGCATCAGTGTTTTGTGATTTGAAGGGGATTCTGTTTGTAGATTATCTCGCTACTGGGCCAACTATTACTGGGGAATCCTATGCTAAATTCCTGGAGAAATTACAACAAAACATACGCGAAACAAGACCAGGTTGAGCAAACAAGAAAGTCTTCTTCCATTACGACTGCGCGTCTACACACGTGTGCCGTCGCCTTGGCAAAATTACACGGACTAAGATATGAATTGTTGCTACACACGCCTTATTCACTGATATGGCTCCGTCAGACAAAATTTATCTTGGTGGACGAAGATTCACTTCAAACGAAGAACTGATACCCAGAGTTGTCAACTATATTGCAGACCTGGAGAAATCTCATTTTCGATTTGGGATCAAGGCACTAAACATCGTTGGACCAAGTGTATTAATCTATACGGGGACTACAATGAAAAATAAAAAAGTTTCAGAGATGTAAGTACTTTTTTTGTATTCCCTTCTGGCAACTTTTCAAATAACCCTCGTATGGTCATGAGTCCCTGGACTTACAAACTTATGCTAAGGACAGTTTACACACCCATAACCGAGGGAGGATGGGAACTTCCGGCGGGAGCCGCCAACCAGTCCGTAACATGATGCCTTGGACCACACAGCCTCTCACGCGCGGCCATCACTTACGATTGCCATACAAACGCAATATTCGGACAACGGTGTTAACGATTTAGGTTCTCCAACACATCACTAACCACACGCCACTGCATCCTTTTGCAAAAGCCGCATTTATTATAGTCACTGATATCGACTTAAGCTCTTTCTACACGGAAAGTGAGAGCTTATGAGATTACCCATGATGCACCGATCACGCTGTCCGCGTACAGTGTAGACGCGTCCACTTGCACAAGATGCTCGCATACGATCGCTAGTAGACGGTATAGAATGAATCCTACTCTCACGCGTATGGAAGTGCTTCGCGCGTGCGCAGACGACCTAATGGGGAACCCAGCTGACAAACGAAGCCAAGTCGGGAATTTGTTTGAGAATGTGTACTTGTCTCCTGCTCAGAGGAACGTACTTTTTCGACTCAGTTGTATTTTAGGAGGTGATACTATAGAGGAATTGCATTAAAAATTTAACATAACTGTGTACAATTGTTATTGAATAGAGAGATATAGCTGTTAATATGAAATCCAAACAAACTCAGACCAAATGTAAATCAAGACATTTTCACTGATTTATCCGTCTGTTCTTGGTAGTACGACTTCACACTTAATTAAAAGTAGAATTTTGTGTATGTTCTACACGTTCCTTTCTACTTAGTTACGCGGTTTTCGGCTTACTAGGGCATATTCAGACCTTAAACTACGTCGAAAACCGGTTATTTAAATAAAAGTCAATATGGTTATCTACCAAGAACCGACGAAAGAATCAGTCAAAATATCCAAATCAGTTTGTTGTACATACCAACAAATCAGTTTGTTGTACATACCAAGAGCTGTCTCTGTACCCAATAAAAATTAGAACACATTATATGAAATTTTAACTGCAAATCGTCTTTATTACCATCTTTTAAAATATTTGCTATTTTTCTTGAAACATACTGTAGTTAACAAATGAAATATTTGTTTTTGGTGAGCATTATTTGAAGCTTAATCAAAGTGAAAGCTCTATGTATAGACACCTAAGCTTCTTCATCATACACTTAGGCGGCTAAAAACCGCAGGGGCTGGAAATATGTAATCGCATTTTATAATGAGGAAGATAACATATGTGAGCGACGTAGTTACGCATGAAATGCACGAAAAAAATTAAATACACTTTCTCATTGGCAGTCTAAAACACAAATAAATGTTTTATCATCACAATATATCATTCAGTTTCGAAAAGTGTTTTTAACCCTGTGGCGGGCGCGTGGCGGCATACAGTGCAGCGAATTTTGTTTTCTTTCAATAATTATGTCAGCGTGCCGAGCACGCAACAATGGTGCTAGATATGCTTCGATTGTTTAGTCATGCGCCAAACTACATTACTGCGCTTCCAATGTACTCACCGTAACAGCTGTGACTGACCTGTAAAGGGGACGACTGCACCGAGACGGCACTGCGTACCGCACGCGCCCGGTAATGTAAGTACATGTAGCCGTACCACTGTCCAATGTTTTGATGATTATAAGCTTTGTTTTACAGCTCTGTGGGTGTATGATGATTCAGTTATTAACATTGCTTTGGTATTAGAATTATTTTATTGTCTCCCAGGTCCGCACAAAGGAAAGGACTAACACCAGAAGAAATTGAGCGTCTTCTTCTGCAATCATCTGACGAAGAAGATTACGCTGATTTCTCTGACAGCGATGAGGAAGCAAAAATAGTTGAAACTGCAGATCATTCTAGCGAATCTGAGCAGTCATGCGTTGACGAGAATGACGTGATAGGAATTCCACATGATGACTGCCATTTTTATATTGGTGAGGACCAAGAAACTTTGTGGATAAATAATCCGTTAGTACTACCAGGGAAAACAAACGTAAGAATATAATCCAAGTCCTACCTGGCCCGAAACTGAATAGTACAGAAACTAAAACGGGAATTGAAAGCTTTCTCAAATTTTTTGACACTCAGATAATTGATTACATTGTTGAAAACACAAACAAGTGCATAAATAACAAGAGATCATCTGTGAATTACTCAAGGGCTAGAGATTGCAAAACTACTTCAGCTTCTGAAATAACGGCTCTTTTAGGAGCACTGTTTCTCATTGCTGTACAAAAAGGAGGACGCACAAATGTATTAGAACTGTGGGCATCAAATGGAACAGGAGTGGTTATTCTAAGCAGTGGCGTAGCTACTACACCAAGGGCCCCGGGGCAAAAATGACGTTGGGGCACCCTCTAAACTAAAACTATGCCACAGGCGCCGACTTTTGAAAATCTTGGGGTGTGCTCAGTGGCGTTTCCAATAGGGGATAGGTTGCCAGTCTGCAGCCCCCCCCCCCCCCGGACAGGTATTTCTAAAAAAAAAAAAATAAAAAAATAAAAAAAATAAAAAGAAAATCTTTATTACATTTTCCCAATTCCATGTAAAAGGGTAAAGTGATAATTTTTTTTATTTTAGTAGTATTTCTTCTTTTTTGCTTTATCTGGCGTTAATTTAGGACCATTTTAATCTCTGAAAGGAGAAAAGTAATTTTTTAATACACAGGAAAGAAGTTAACAGCCATTGATTTCAATTTCACTTTTCAGAACAACTGGGCGGGTTTTGCGACCATTTGAACCTGTTTTCCCGTAGTAGTAACTACTAAAATCATTTTCAGATTTTCGTCTTCTGAGACATGCGTATCAGATAATGATGTGCCTGTATTATGAATACTGTGTTCACTAACGCAAACACTTACATCGGATCGTCTTCTTGGCTTAATTCTTCTGCAAATTTATTTTCTATTCAGCATTATCAAAACAATCCATAAACACTTCTGCTGTCATATCATGTTTGTCGTTACTAATAGGTTCACAACCCATGGTTACTTCACTCAACAATTCAGTAAGCAGTATGAAAAATGACACGACTTACACTAACACGATTCTTTGAAGGCAATTGCCTTCTAAGAGAATACATAAACGTTAAATTAGTGGTATACACATTTTCAAACCTACTTCATTTCTAGTTATTTAATACAACAATTAAAGGTTACCGCCTTCAGTTTACGATATTGAACTAACAAGCAGCATTCCATTAACATTCGGACTATTTAGAAAATGATCACATCACTCACATGTCAACATGAATTTTAATGCCTACGAATTCAATTACCTGTTTGTTTTAGGTAATTTTTCTACAGCGGTGTATTACAAAAGCCAGCCACCCATCAATGAAATGAGAGAGTCGAATTTAATTACAATTAAGAAATATAATGTAAAGAAAAAAATAATACTAAAATTTTCAGTGGGGTATGTCGAGCATACCCACTCAAATTTTGGGGTATGCTTGAGCGACCAAACATACCCGTAATCGGCGCCTATGAAGTATACAGATGAAATACTACTTCGTCAGGTCCTTAACGCTTACTGGAAGACATAATAAGGCAAACCTAAATACTCTTAAGTAAATTACTGTCTCGCAGCAGATAATATTTAATCGTACTTTCTAATATAATTATAACTGTTAACGTTAATTATGCTTTCAAGCAGAAATTACTGGGTGGATTTGGGTGAAATTTTGGAGAGGGATAGAGTTGGAACTGGGTAGGACATACAGATAAAACTACCATG
This sequence comes from Locusta migratoria, assembly GCA_026315105.1. NCBI lineage: Eukaryota > Metazoa > Arthropoda > Insecta > Orthoptera > Acrididae > Locusta > Locusta migratoria. The sequence continues at coordinate 269,060,134 of CM048744.1, read as the reverse complement.
GAACAGTTTTCGAAGTTGCTCCATACTAGGTGAATGAAGTCGCAGGCAGAAGCTAGTAAAAATGAACAATTAAGTTTTACTCAACCACGAAAATATGGCCCCCTGCCGCAGATCAAACCATGAACAGTATTGTCACACACTGCTAGTAATTCAACAGGTGGCAGGGTGCACGTCTTAGCAGACAAGCAATAGCTTTTTATGTTTATATTCTGAGATGGGAATAATTTTTGGATCTCACTTCGTGCGTTTGAAGTTTGTTGGCGTTGTTCAAGACGTTAAAAGTCGAAAATCCTTCATTCAGCTAAAATATTATCTACACTAGAACGTCGATTATCCGAAGTGTAATTGGGGGATATGGATGTTCGGAAAGCCGATTATTCGTATAATTGAACTGTACACTTCTACTTGGCAATAAGAAGTACTGTACACTAACTGTATGTATACAGTATTTGGAGGCGCGCGATCCTTCATATTGCGCCGAGCGGCACGCCGCAACACTTGGAAGGTGCAGCTGTTGCTGTGAACAGCTTTGATGCTGCAGCTACTTCTGCCGACTGGAGTGTGCCGATTGTTGTACTCAGCGACTGTGGGCTTGGCCTGTCAGCAGGCCCCACTAGAAGCAATGTTCCGTCACCCTGTGGCCCGGTACGGCTACTGCGGGAAGCTTAGTTCGACGGGAGGGGGAATTGATGGACGGTAGGGTGGGAAGGTAAAAAATAAATAAATAAAAATTTTAAAAAAACGACGCTCTACTGTAACTTTTTCCGAACTTTTCTCACGGAGGCCGAGGGGCCCCTTGATCTCGGGAGCCCCGGGGCACTGCCCCACCTAGCCCTATGATAGCTACGCCACTGATTCTAAGGGCAGCATTTAGCTACAAGCGCTTTCTGTTCTTTCTCCGGTCACTCAGGTTTGATGATACTTCTACAGGAAAAGAACGACTAGCAACTGATAAACTTGCTGCCATCCCCAATCTCCACTCAGCATTTCTGAACAACTGCATAAATAACTATAGTCCAGGGGAGTTCGCAACCGTAGACGAAATGCTTGTCCCACTTTGCGGACGTTGTGGTTTTGATCAGTACATGCCTAATAAGCATGTTGTATGCATTGTGCGATAGCAAGACATTTTATACTTTTAATTTTGAAGTATACTGCGGCAGACAGAATCCTGGACCATATGTTGCATCTAACCAGCCAATGGATATTGTGAAGAGATTGGTTGAGCCAATCAAGGGAACTCACAGGAATGTGACTACGGACAACTACTACAGTAGTTACCCTGTAGCTCAGCATCTTTTAGAAAATGGGATAACGTTCATTGGAACATTAAAGAACAAGAAGGAAATTCCTCCGGAATTTTTGCCGAACAAATCGTGAGAAATTGGAAATTGTCTTTTCGGATTTCAAGATGACTTCTGTCTTGTTTCGTGCCAAACAAAAAGGAACAAGTCTGTGCTTTTCCTGTTATCAATGCATGAAACTGCTGAAATAGACACCGCTACAGGCAAGTCTGTTGTAAATTTGGACTACAATGCAACAAAAGATGGAGTCGACACTGTGGATTATAATATGTGTACATCCTATTCTACACAAAGGAGCACAAGAAGATGGCCCTTAGCATTGTTTTTTCGTTATCTGGATATTGCTGTGATAAATTCCCAGGTCTTGTTCTTTGCAAACAATCCAGGGAAAAGATTCAGAAGAAGAACGTATCTAAAAAAAACCTTGCCTTGGCTCTGATTGACTGCCATTTGAAAGAAAGGGCTCAACTCTCTACTCTACCAAGAGATATTCAAGATTTTCTGTCACCTCATCGATCAATTTCCGCCAATCACGATGAGACTATAAGAAGGTGTGGGAGGTGCTATCTTTGTGGTGATAAAAAAAACTATTCTTACTTGCAATAGCTGCAAAAGATTCGTTTGCAAACAACATTGCCACAATGTTGTCACATGTATTGATTGCAGAGCTTCTCTGAAGGAAGAAAGTTTGTGGTTCTTGATATGTACTTACTGACTGCCTTATTCTTTATTATTACTACAAAGATTTTATACATATAACACTTTTTTGTAACACTTGCTTTAACAATGGTAAACAATCGGATCATATATGTGGTTATAATTTATTTAGAATTTGTTATTGAAGTAGCGCTTACGAAATATTCTGGAAAGTTATGTCAGATATACTGTAACAATTTTCCCATGCGCCAATGTTCCAATGTTTGTATAGTCTATGGGACTTAACTACGGGGTCATCAGTCCCTAAACTTACAAACTACTTATGAACTACTTACGAACTAGGATGGCACAAATATCCATACCCGAGGGGGGATTCGAACCCCCGACCGTAGTGACCGTGCAGACCGTGACTGGAGCGCCTTAGTCTCCTCGGCCACCGCGGCCAGCGTCCATGCGCCCTCTGTATATGTATACAGATCATATTAAACGTTGCTGTTAAGAATCATGTTATACACAATAAATATTTATAATTACGTAGGCTTCCGCGGCCAGAGTCAGATGACCCATACCCAGAAAACTTTTATGTCAATAAATATTTAATTCCACCCAAAAATTAAAAAAAAAAAAAAAATAGCTTTTCTATGTATTTAAATATAGGCGGCACTGAGTGCCGCACGCGCCCGCTGACGTAACAATCTTAAGCGCGCCTGCCGCAGGGTTAACGCGGCGATTCTTTTACTGTAAGTTGTCAACAAATGAAGTAGGCGACTCAACAAAGGCGTATCGTTTGAACGCTTCTTTGTAGTTCGACGGTCTATCGCAAGGGGCGCTGCATCGGACAACGACTTCCTTGTGCGTGTTGCACGTCTAGTATAGAAAGAGCTTTACATTATATGAGCTTCGTTCGATTTGCGTCATACTGAACATTCCGAAGGTTGCAATTCATCATTGTTACTTGGTGTGTAGAGCAGTGATCGTCAGAATGCGGCTCGAATCAATCATTCGTGCGGCCCGCGACGCGCCCCGGCTTCGCACGAGTAGCATGCGTCATCTGCTTGACGTAGCGGTCATTTGTTTACGGGGAACTGCGTACCTGTACTTAAAAATCGGGTAAGAACGTAACTAAACATCATCACTTTCATTTAAATGAAACGATTTAAGCGGCACACAACTCTTGCAGGCGTTCTGCCGCGCCCAAAGGCGGTGAGCAGACTACGAGCGAACAGTGCAGGCCATGCAAAAAACGAGCCGGTTGTTTGTCGGCGGACTCAATGCGTCGCAGTCCCGCTGTCGCTTACTGCGTGCTGCCTCATTCGATTTCATTCATGAAAAGAATGTTTGGCCGTTTCGTGCCACTCCGCTTCGCTGCAGGGCAGAACTGCTCAGTGCGGTGGTTTTAGTTTTGTGCTTTGTCCTGTCAGGCCGCACTATAGTCGCCGTCTGCTACGAAGGCGGCCCAGTTTTCAGCCGTTCTGCGCATATCCCTCCATTGCCGCAATGACAGCCAATAATGTTCATTCTGTAGGCGCGTGGCTGGCCGCGAGTTACGCAATGTTTCTCCCGCAGACGCAACTGTTGGTGCTCAGCCGTAGCTCCTCCCCTCCACGCTTCCCGTATCGTTCCGCCTCTATGCGCGGAAGCGCCTTCTTATATTACGGTGATCGTGAGCGTTCGCCGCGTTTTGAGTGTGTTTGTACTCATTTCTAGTGTGATCATCATTAGTGGAATAAATAATGTCTGGTGTACCGTCAAACGTAGGGACAAAGAGGAAAATAAGTGAAGAGAACAGATGTTTCCAAGAAACACGGGAAGAAGAGTTTTGTTTTATAAGTGGACACAAAGAAGGTACTGCTACTTGCGTAATATGCCGGGATACGATTGTGGAAATGAAAAGGTACAAGAGTCCGAAGACTGGTTTGATGCAGCTCTCCACAATACCCTATCCTGAGCAAGCCTTTTCATCTCCTCATAAGAATGACAACCCACATCCACTTGAATCTGCTTACTATACGCGTCTCTTGGTCTCCCTCTGCGATTTTTACGCCACACACGTCCCTCCAATGCTGAATTTACGATTCCTCAATGTCTAAGAATGTATCCTACCAAGCGATCCCTTCTTTTAGTCAGGGTATGCCAAAAATTCATTTTCTCACCAATTCTGTTCAGTACCTCTTCATTAGTTATGCGATCTACCCACCTAATCATCAGCATTCTTCTGTAGCACCACATTTCAAAAGCCTCTATCCTCTTCCTGTCCGCACTGCTTATCATCCATGTTTCACTCCCATATAAGGCAACACTCCATACAAATGCCTTCAGAAAGGACTTCCTTAGGCTTAAATCAATATTCGATGTTAACAAATTTCTCTTTTTCAAAAACGCCTTTCTACCCATTGCCATTCTGCATTTTATATCATCTGTACTGCGACCATCGCATGTTATTTTACTACCCAAGTAACAAAACTCATCTACCACCTTCATTATTTCGTTACCTAATCTAATTCCTTCAGCATCACCTGATTTTCTTACATTGCACTCCATTACCCTAGTTTTGCTCTTGTTAATGTTCATCTTATATGCACCTTTCAGCACACTGTCCATTCCGTTCAATTGCTCTTCCAGGTCCTTTGCTTTCTCTGACAGAATTACAATGTCATCAGCTTTCCCCTCTTTACTGAGAACTGGTTTCCCATCTGAGTTCTTGATATTCGTAGAGTTGCTTTTCTTGTCCCCTTTTATTTTCCTGTAGGCGGTATCTACTTTTCCCCTTCTTATACATTCTTCTACATATTTGCATTTGGCTTCTAGCCACTCCTGCTTAGCCATTTTGCACTTCCTATCAATCTCTTTTCTTAGTGGTCTGTACTCCATTTTGTCTGTTTCATTTACTGCATTTTTATATTTCATTTGTTTTTGGTAGTGACTAAAAATAACTAATGAGTCCCTTCCTTTCCTCATGCCCCCCCCCCCCCCCCCCCCCAGGGGTGGGGCTGGGTGGACCCATGGATCCAGGGCCCGGTTCTGAAAGGGGCCTGAGCCCAGCCCTAAATGAGTCAATTTTTTGGTTACTTAAATTAAAAACAAACTAGAAAAAAACATGGTGAATATTTTCCATCCAACGAAATTTTAGAAGGAAATTTTAGTAGATATTTATGATACACCGCTTATGTTAAACGCTTACTTTAATGCTCTTAGTTATTGCCATTGGTTGGTATTGTATGTTTGTACTGATTTTTTCAGGGCAGTCACGATTTTTGTGTGTCTCTCCCGAATTTTTTCAAAGGTAATTCGGTACACGTATTTGTCCCGGATTTAACAATTATTATGTTCCGATTTAGAAATTTCTCTCACCTGTATTGGTCTATTTCATTATTAGTTTTAATTATGATGGAAACTCTTTGACAAAAGGTTAGTTAGACTTAAGGTACCGTTTCAAACTGTTTCCACTGAGCATATGCGCACAAACTATACCAGTGAGAAAATCAGTGAATGGACTGCTAACACCACTTTTCTAGGTCAAAGATGGATTTATATTATTTCTCATTTCAGACAGAATCATGTGCCATTCTCAGATGTGCTTAAGCTAGTGCAGTTTCTCTTCTGCCTTTCTGGAAATAATGCTGTTAATGAAAGAATATTTTCCCCACATGAATGTTATATGGACAAGTGACAAAACACAGCTTGCCGTAGAAACTGTGAAATCAATATTAGTAACTAGAGTAAATTATTATGAAAGTTGTGTAGAATTTTTTCACATGTTGTGGAAAAATACAGACTTGCTGAAGAAAATTCACTGCACTGTTAAATACAGTTATTCTGATCGCATTCATTCGTCATATAAACTACTAATAAAGTGTAAATTAATGTACCTTTTGTAACAATTTAAACTGATATTTTGTAATTATTACTTTCACTAAAATCTTCTTGTAATATAATGAAATATATAAATTACAAAATTTGTAAAGTGTCCAGAATTTGGATCTAAAAAATGTGGTTATGTCCCGAATTTGACTAGAAAATATGGTCACCTTAGTATTAACACAGTATGCAATGTTTCCTCCTTGTGGAGTACACTCACTGAATGGAGACCGTGCTTATGCTGCTGAACTGAAATATGATGTGATTCTTTCTCAGAGATGTTGAGAGTTTCTATTCTTTCTTCTCTATTAGGACTGGTCATTGGGAATTGCTGAAACAACTTTTCCCTTTGTCTCCTTCGATTTTCAAGGTTTTAGACGAGTTCCTGCTGTATTAACTCAATCAGTAAAAATATTGATTTGGATCTCAAGAAGTACTTGACAGCTTTCAAAGGCCTCTTGATATCATTACGGCGCAGTATCTTGACCTCTATTGAACACAAAAATGTCATTATACACAACAAAGGAATTTCCCTCAACGCAGCGATGCCTGTGATTAACTTAATGACATCACTTTGAATAAAGAAAAAGTAGTTGCTGAGGCAGTTGGCATTTCATAAGAGATTATCAATAGGAAAGCTGATGCAAATCAAAGGACAGCTGAACAACTTCAGCTGTAAGCGTCAAATTAATTCATGTCTTTTTTGTCTTTCCTGTTTTGCATTTTGTAACGCAAAATTTGACAACAATATTTGCCAGCTACGAACAATTTTTTCATCTATTTTCACCAATTTTTGTCTTTCATGGAGCTAGAAAGTAATGAACTGGAAGTTAAAATCACCAATCACATCTAAAAGTATCTTTCAGATCTACCAGATACTGACAGCTTTTTTGAAATTCTATCCATGTACGCCGTCTTCAGTAGGCCTGCAGTCTGTCAACCATAAAAGGATCCATGAAGGTTCTCAGCACATTTATAAGAAAAGCTTCAAGCAATTGTTTTGGTACTGAGTAGAACAATTAGACATTTTTGTACGAGTCAGGGCCGGATTAAGACAATCGTAAGTATTGTGGTCACCGGGGGCCCCGAACAAGAGGGGGCCTCGCCATGATCGCCTTCTCAATTTGTCACTATTTAACGAAGTCTTGTTTCCTAGTAAAAGGAAAAAATCATAGAATTTATAATATTAACATGATGCATTCACACTAATCCAGCCATCGAGAGAACCTTCATTGTTGTCTCTACTTTTCCTTTATCGGGATAGTACTGTTGAGTACCACGGCAGTCTTACTTCACGTGAACCAGCGACAATAGACATTTCGATTTGTCGCCCAGTCGGCCGTCGATTTGACTCGAAATACCAGAAATGTTTGATGTCGCCGACAAGCGCATTTCGCCTTTTTGAGTACAACGTGGCACTTTAGGCCCACAGCCGTGCAACATCTGCAGTAATTTGCGGTTCCCTTAGTTTCTAGGAATAATTTGTAAGTAAACTCTTGTTATTAGATGAAAAAGACTGCATTTTCATATTTGCAGCGAAATTACTATTAACGTATAGAAACATTATATCAGATATTACGATACCGGATATTGCAACAATGAATTTCTATTTCGTCAGCCAGAGGGGACTCCAGAAATATGCGAAAAATATTATACATGATGTTAGGAAGGCCTTTCTTAAAAATCTGGAAAAATATTCACCGGTTTATTATAAAGCCATAAATAAGATAAATATAGAATAGTTTAAGTGTCACTGTAATATTAAAAACACTTAATACATTATTACATACCTATTTCTCCAGTTTTATGTTATGTTAGGTACAAGTTCGTTGGTTTTAAGCTCATATTTTCCTTGATTTAGCTTAAATTTTCCGAATTTTGTGCATATTTCAACACATACATTTCATTTGGCAAAGTCAAATGGTGAAGTATCCGGCCGGTAGTACTGTCGTAATTAAATGCAGAAGAAATAAAAAACAAACGGAGGTGATACGAAATTAATCAACCAGGTTTTCTGAAAAGTATAGCTTAACACGTTATACGTCATTTAAAAAACATTTTACACTGGAAGGCTCGAGAGACCGAATTGGCCACATTACCAGTTTTCCCCATGTGTCCTGATCAAACCGATAAATGAAATGAGTTGGTTTCTGTGATTTTTTCATCTTGTATATAAAGTATTGTGCACCCTATTTTAGAGTGTTCTACTTCCAATAGATTCCTAAATATTAAGATTACTACCTAGAAGGACCGCAGGGCCAATTTGGCCTCTCATAGTGTTGTCTCTGTATTTTCGGCATGTTTCCTTGTAATACTGTGAACGAAATAAAACCAACTGTTGTCTCCTTGTTGTTTCATTATGCGACAACAATACCATACATTCCAGCACTGATTGCGATAGGGCAGCTGGGGATGTCGGTTATGTATGGATGAGTTATGCCTGAGTGATTGTGTGAGTGTGATCTTTTCTGGTCGTGGCCGAAAATTTACAAGTTGTATGAATGTGAATATGCGTTTGTTGGCAGCTCAGTCTTTATAGCGAGTTGCTAGCTATCCTCATATTATCAACATTCCAATCTGGACCTTCCATTGTTAAAAATCAATAAAAGTACATCTGATGGTTATACTGAATGGCCATATAAGCAACAAAACTGCACGGGGCCAATTTGGTCCCAGAGGTTCTTTATAAGTAGTAGCTTGCATGCGATCCTTCTAGTATTAAAAGCCAAGTAGACTAGATAGCAGCTATAAAAATGATATAATTAGTTCCTTTGCCTATTTTACTCTGGTTGTCATACCACTTAGGGATTCGTTCTCAAATCATGCCGTTGGCGCAGCCGTTTGATGTTACTTCTGGCGTGGCTTGAAAAGGATTTGATGGAGCAGCTTTCGGTGTAATATAGTGACCGATTTTTTTTTTTTTTTTCTTCGCCAACTTCCTGCGAAGATGAGATTTTCTTGTGTGTACAGCAATACCGCCTTACCTGGAGCAGCGTCTGCTAGAAGTACGAACAAGTGTTCTGTTGAGCTAAACTGTGGCCCAGGGCCGTAGCCAGCAGAGGGAGGGGGGGGGGGGGAAGAAGAGGACCAATCCCCCCCCCCCCCAAAAAAAAGCCCCTCTCTTCACTTAATTCCTGATAAAGTAATTGAAAAGTATGCTAAAGGTGCTCTTTCAAGATTTGTCCTGAATGAAATTTAATATTGTCTCTATTAAAATACATCTGCGCCTTTAGTTCAACTGTGTTGTAAAGCTTCTCACGTTAGAATATATGTCATAATTGGCTAAACACCCACCCCCCTTTCTCGAAACCAAATTCTGACAACAGACCTGCTGTGGCCATTTTAAGTTAAGACTCAATTTTAAGTAAAATAATTTCATAAATGAAGCTCATTGTATCAGATTTACACCTCGTTATACCAAATTAAAGAACATTCCAAGAAGAGCAGATTAAGATATAAACTTGCAATTACGAACTACTGCACACAACAGTAAAAGAAGACGGGGGGGGGGAGAGCCCGTCTCTGATTCTGGGTCCAGGGTTCGCAATCGAATGTGGGGCCTATGCAGCTCCACCCTTCACAGGTTTTTTTTTTTTTTTTTTTTTTTTTTTTTTTTTTTTTTTTTTTTTTTTTTCCTCCAGTGCTGCCAATTCGTCGGCGTGTGTGCCTGTTACAAACTAGCTGATATTGGTTACCTTCAGCTTTGAATGCGGTATATATTTGTAGCTGGTGGTGTCTCCTCGCGAGGCTGGGGGGGTTGCCAGCCGGCCGCGCTGGCCGAGGGGACTGAGGCGCTTCAGTCACGGTCTGCACGGTCACTACGGTCGGTGGTTCGAATCCCCCCTCGGGCATGGATATTTGTGCTGTCCTTAGGATAAGCTAGTTGATAAGTAGTTTGTAGGTTTAGGGACTGATGACCCCGTAGTTAAGTCCCATAAGCTATACAAACATTTGAACTTTTGTTTTTTTTTTTGGGGGGGGGGGGGGTTGCAAATCGGACCTCATGGTGGTCTCTTCCAACATTGCTCCTCGTTACACATTAATAACATTTGGGTAGTGAACCACCATGTGTGTGTAGCCTATAACCAAGTAGTAGTCAGCTGTCACCGTGGCAACACTAGCAGCATGTGACAAACTTCAACTAGCAACTACTTCAATTTTTCTTTGAAACTGTATTTAAGAAGAATTTAAATTGGGGGGGGGGGGGCACAATTTGCTTAATGGTTTATATGCCCCCGCTAGTCACTACCCTTGTTGAAACTCTTTTCAAGAAATGAAACTAAATGACAAATTTTTACTGCACAGGGCAGTATTATATTTTCTTTTTTTGCAGTTGGATTTTACAAAATAAAAAAAAATGAATAAATAAAAAATATGAAAACCTGTAGATTTTTACTTAACAAAAGTGATGTATTCCCTACATCTTCTTAATGTTTATTAGTGTATTATGTAAAAATTTTAAAGTAAACTAGTCAAGAACGTTTTGAGATATTAGGGAACAACTTTCTCATTTGATTACTAAATGTATATTAATATACTAGACATTAGAATTTATAGTCTGCCTCCAATGTAATTTTCATTAGGATTTAGAGTAAAATTTTTAAATAAATAAGTCATGAACCTTTTCAAATTTTTGATAATGATGTTTTCATTTATATATTTCATATGTATTAACATATGTCTGTCCAAAGTTTGATAAGAGTGTCATCCAAACATTTGAAATAAAGAACTTTTCTAAGCTTCAGGTATCATTGTTTGTGTTTTATACATTACATTCGCGTTTATAGATAACATGTGTATGCATAAATTACATATGGTACAGTAAAAAAATATGTTATCTTTGTCTGACTAATGTTCATTATAGTATGATGTAAATAAATTAAATTAAATAAGGCAAGAAATTTTGAAGAGTTTTATTAAACTTTTCCCCTTCATACAGGGTGAGTCACAAGGTTTCTCTCCAGTTGTTGAGGGTATTCCTGAAATTATATGAAACAAAAAATGTAAATAAAGTACTGGTATCAGTTGCATAATTAAGGGGCTATAGTAATTGAAAAACTCAGAAAAATAGCAGAAAAAACTTTTATTGTAAGATTTCACTATCAAAATGCAAATAATAATTAATTTAAACAATTTTGTAGCAGTCTTTTACATTCACAGTGGATTTAAAGCAAGTGTCAAAATTTACTCCCTGCATTTGAAAGAGAGGATTAATATGGGAATGAACTGCAGGAGTAGTATTTCATGATTTCACATGCTCGTTCCTTATTGACGTTGCGTTGTATAATTCTTATCGTTTCCACCTTAACTTCATATGCAATGTCTTTCATCCACCCCCAAATGCAGTAATCTATATTATAGGGGTGTTCAATCCGGAGCCCCATGACCTAACCATCAATGTGGGAATTGCTGATTAAGATAAGCTGATATCACATGGTCATGGCATCTTATTTCTAGTGAACATCTTCAAGAAGCTGTGGTAAGTCTTCTCGTAAAAAGTTACCGTACATCTAACCATTTTAATTTCCCGCGAGAACAAACGGTACACACCAAACATTGACACTGAATCTGCGTTGAAAGTGAGGTACTATGTGAAATAGTTATTGTCGTCTGGCTAAACATGCATGTTGTTTATGCCATCTCTTGCAAAGGTTGCCTTATCACTGAACGTTATGAAGTGATAGGGCTGCTGATTTTCAATTAATCAGTTACAATAGTGCAAAAGCTTGGCAAAAAAATGTGATTCTAAATGGTGAACTTCCTGCTCATGAAAAGGATATAGACCATTCTCATGAAGGATCCTACATACATTAGTTTGTGAAATGGTGTTATTTACTTAAAGGAGGTCTGCGCTCTACTGAATTAAGAATATTTACCATCATAGAAGCCCGAAATGTCCATCATCTCTGGATATTTATGTTGTAAGGCATTGCAAAGTGTAATGTAGACAAGAGATAATAACAGTAAACAGTGACTGGAGTATCAAGAACGTGGTTGTTATGGAAACATATCACTGACTCCACTTGCCTACCACAGACTGATCGTGTGTTCTGTGAATACAACTGTAGCACTCCATACTCAGTAGAATGTTTTGGAACTCTATTGTAGCTCTGTAATTATGAATCTGCTCCCATTACTGTATTTACATGTTTTGTTCCAATAACCTAAAGAATAACCTCCTGCTACTGGGGGAAGATTCGTGACTAATCACATATATTACATATATATTTGTGTATTATATATGTTAAAACATGTAGCTTATATGTGTCTAAATTTTCTTTGGGTATTACATAAAAATGTAAAATAAATGGTTTATGAACTCTTCAAGATTTATATATTATACTCATTTTTATATATTACCTTTTTGATCAATGTATATTAATGACCATGTAAATGTTTCTTAGAATATTGTGTAAAGATTTGAAGAAAATCAGTCAACAACTTTTTGAGAATTTGGTGACAATGCTAGACGACGACCTGTCATTATATAATGGTCTAGTTTAAGCCTTTACTTTATATTCGCTCTCTTTGTTGACAGTACAGAGAGAGCCTCGGGACGACTCTGCTTGACTTCCTAATGGGGCGGCTGCCACATAATGCCTATGTGGTGACCTATGATCTGGCCTACAGGATGCAGAAGCTAACTCCAGATGAAGTGAAAGCTACTATAAACAAGGCCTCTGCAAATTTAAAGCACTATGTGTGTGTAAGTATCCCTTTGTGGTAGCTGTTTGTGGTTACTGAAGGTCGCCGTCCATCTCAGTACAGTGACTGTTTGTTAGTGGCATATGTTGTCACTTTTCTGTATTTATGACTATCTTGAACATGTAGTATGGTGAATGGTTATAGCATATAAGACTGCTGGACAAAAGAATAATATATGGGATTTAGAGGGGTTGTAGCCCCAGAGAAACCACTAAGTGCGAGAGAGACACACTTTATTACAACTCCATTGATGAACATACACAGACTGGTACAAAATTCAGACACTCGTCTGGTGGAGGCGCAAATGCCAGGATGTGCCAGGTCATGAAGTTTTTGGAATATTTCGCATAGCATCAGCCGAGGTATTAGGGGACGAAGTCTGCCTGTCGAATTATCACACCATGACACCCAGGAAAGAGGAGCAGATGGCATGGAGGAAGAAGGATCGAAAACGAGCTGCATTAGGACATCATCGACGGCTTACAATGTGGCGAGATTGGTAAGGTCGATAAGGAAGTGGCATCAACCCGAGACAGAAAGTCAGCCACAATGTTGTCTGTGCCCTTGATGTACCTGACGTGGTTGTAAATTTTGAGATGAAGTCAAGGTAGCGAAAGCGGTAAAGAGGGGGGGTTGGCAGCGGGGTTCTGAATTGCTGCCGCGAGAGGCTTATAGTCTGTAAGTACATAAAAAGGATGGCCCTCAACTTCGGAACGAAAGTGTTTGATTGCCTCTGAAGTGGCCAACTGATCATATTAAAGGCTGAATACTTTTTCTGAGCGTTGTTAATTTTTTTTACAAAAAAAAATTGTACGCGTGAAGTTAACATCAGCGAGGGACTGGCTGAAAACTGCGCCGATTGCGGTGTCACTGGCGTCAGTTGTGATAAAAATGTCCTCGTCCAGGTGGGGGTAAGCAAAGCTAACAGCACAGGCCAAAAGTTCTTTAAGTGCTGAGAACGCATTAGTCATTTCCAGTGTCCAGGGTGTGGGGACAAGTGTCAGAGGTGTGTTTACCCCCTAATGCATTCGTAAGTGAAGCTTGAATATCTGTGGCACCTGGCAAATGACGTCAATAATAGTTTATCGAGGCCTGCGAGAAAGACAGGCCCCAGCACAGTCGTCATGCCACGTAAGCAAGGTAGTTCCGAGCTGGTGCGATCGCTAGCCGATTGGCATGACGACTGCACTGGGGCCTGTCTTTCTCGTAGGCCATTTAGTTTATTGTGCCCAGGAAACATCTAAGTTCTTTGAAGAGCGAAGTAGGGCCTTAACAGAGTTCATTTTTTCAACTGGAGGCAGGCAGTGTAGCCTACAAAGCTGACCGAGGTTTGGTGGAGTTGATCCTTGTTGTGGTTTAATGCAATGCCCGCCCTAGCTAGAGTGTCACATAGCATCTGCAAGTGCTGTTTGTTCTCTTCGACAGAAGGATTAAAAATCAGTTAAGAAGTCAATGTAAAAAAAAAATAAAAATAAAAAAATAAAAAAAATAATTAAAAAAAAAATTAAGTCGGATGCCAAGTCTGTGTGGCGTTCATAAGTCCATAGGGCGTGACGCAGTATTGATATAAATCGATCAGAGTCGTGATGGCAGCTTTTTCACCGTTCTCTGGAGCATAAGAATCTGATGGTATGTTTGTTTACAATCCACAACAGAAAAAAAACCTTCACGCCTGCAGGTTCTGGACTAATGTCTGTGACTTTCGGAATTGGATATCTATCCATGGTATTGGAATTGAGCTACCAACAGTCCCCACACATAAGACAAGAACCATCACCCATTTTAGCTAAGTGGATGGGAGAAGATCAATTGCTCGATGAAGGTACGAGTATGCCAGAATCTAGCAGCTCTGAAATCAGTGCCCCTACCACTGCAAACTTCTCACCTCACAGACAGCGTGGTTTGCGAATGATGGGAATGTCATCTGTTAGTCGTAGTTTGTGTACAGTACCGTTGGTAACAGCTGAAATGCACTGCTGTGGAACTGTATCAGCAGAGGGAGCAGCAGAGTCCATAGTGGGTCCATGTGAGTCTGCAGGGAGCATGGCGGAAAGAATGTTTGCATGCAGTGTTGTGTCATGCTGCAGTGACAGCTGAGCCACCGCATGGTCGGTGACCCCGCCAATTGTTCTGGCTGCCGGCAAGCTTCGAAGTAGTGTCAAGGTTGTGTCAGCTGCACGGTGGGAAAATGGTGCCCAGACAACAGCAGCCAGGACGGGAGAGGACATAGTTTTGCAAGTGGCCACCGACATGAGCAGTGAAGCCTCTACCACACAAACAGAAGATGGGGATTGCACGTTCAAAACACAATGTGAATCAGACAAAACACTAGAGGAAGGCTTGAAAGCTCGCGCAGGAACACATTTACCATGAGATGCAACAATTTTCTTAGCATAATTCACCACGGTCACATGACGGGAAGGCTGGGGAAGTAAAAGTTCCACTCCTCAGGTTGGCAGTGGGGCGCGAAGTGCGTGGAGCAGGCACAAGAGGGCAGGATGTGCATGACACGTTGACAGCATACAAGGTCCTCATGGCAACCAAATTTTGTTTAACTGCAGTGTAGGAGTGAGGAGGTGGTACCGTACTGTCAGAATTGGGCGCGACGTCACTGTTTGCACTGAAAGAAGTACTAAACTTGAAATTAGTGTCCTTTGAGGCTGCTCGGAGAGACGCAAGGTGGTGCTTGGCAGATGACAGTTGGGATTCAGCATCAATGAGGCAGCGACGATGTCTTCTCTCTCACGCCGAAGGCACTTGTTCATGTTCGGTAGCCCACTTTGAAATATGTAAATTCGACTGTTTAATAGAATCGGAGCATTCACGGACGATGATTTTTCTTTAACGGCACAGTTTAATCACATCGTCATGTTCACTAGACCTCTTTGACACAAGTTTCTCGAACTTGTTAATGTTTGTTAAATACTCAGAACTGTTTTGTCACACACAATTGGAGGGATAGAGCTCGACGAATCGCATGGGAAATGTCTGTTTGAGGTATGGTGAAAGACGGCCTGATGAACATAATCAGGAGATGCAAACGTAGGCTTCCGCGGCTGTTGTCATTATCAATAAAATTATTCTGGGTATGAAACCGCATCGTCATTTTATAAATTCCACCGACGTTTCGGCCACTGTTGCAGGCGGCCTTCATCAGGGTCTGTGTCAGACACAGAAGAATTTTATTGATAATAATCAGGAGAGCCAGGAAATCCATGCCTAGTATAAGTTCCGGAATGTTAGCCACAAAAAAGTTACATTTTAATACGCACTCGGGACACAGGTGACCAGAGTATGTGGTAGAACCAGCACATGGGAGATGAGAGGCATTGACAGCTGGTAGAACTGCTCGGAGAGGTTGTAGAGTGTCAGTCACCATGGACGATGGAAGCAGAGAGACATTGTCACCCATGTCGATCAGGAAGTGAGTGCCGGAAATGCATTTGTGTAGGTATATGTGACCATCCTGAGGCGGAGACCAGTGTATGGAATGCAGCATATGTAGGCGCCTATTGGCGGCAGAGTAGGATGCGGCGCCTAAGTCATCCTGTGCTTTGCATTCGGGTGATGGCAAAGTGGTGGCACCTCCACACAATGTCTCCAAAATAGCTTGGACAGTAGCAGCGCGGAATATGCTCCTGCAGATAGGCCTCACAAGGCCTGTAGGACTGAGTTTAGTTTTAGTTTTTCAGTGACTATCACTCTCAATGCCGGCCACAGTGGCCGAGTGGACTGTGACGTGCCAGTCACGGTCTGTAAGGCCGCTGTGGTCGGGGGTTCGAATCCCCCTCGGGCATGCATGTTTGTGCTGTCTTTAGTATAAGCTAGTTCATAAGTAGTTTGTAAGTTTAGGGACTGATGACCCCATAGTTAAGTACTATAAGCTCTACAAATATTTGAAATTTTTTTTCTTTCTCAATGTCCATTAAATCCTCATCTTCTGTAGAAGGGAAAATTGTTTACATCCAATACTAGTTTAAATGTTACAAAGTCCTTTCTAAAAGCATTTGTCTGGAGTGTAGCATGTATGGGAGTGAAACATGGACAATAAGGATTTCAGTCAAAAAGATGGTAGAAGTTTTTAAAATGTCGTGTCACAAACGAATGATGAAGATTAGATGGGTAGATCATGTAACTAGTGAGGCGACACTCAACAAAATTGGGAATAAATGGTGTTTGCGGCACTTCACTACTAAGAGACATAAAGAAATCTTCAACTAAACATTGGAACGAAGTGTGTGGGGTAAAAATCATAGAAGAGACTGAGGGATAAATACAGTAATCAGATTCAAAAGGATGTAGGTGCCGTTTGCAATCTCAAATGAAGAGCCTTGTACAGGACAGGATAGAGTGGAGAGCTGCATCAAACCAATCTGTCAAGACCACAACAACAGCTCAAACTGTACTGAGGCACCAGGTGTCAACCCATGCTGAAACAACCATATTTGTTTGTGGTGTATCCTCCACCACGGACAGCAGTGCAGGCATGACTCTGGCGTTTCTTCATTCCACAACCAGCAAATATGAACGAAAGTTATACCTTATATCACCCCAGACAAAATGCTGGGGTGGAGTCACTGTGTCTTGGATGGATCCACTCCATGTAACAGTACTCACCAGGTCTGTGCCGTATGCACAAATTTGAGAATCACTTGCATACAAGTCGAATCTTTTGTCATCGCTGAATACCACAGCTCACCATTCCATCGATGGTGCATAAGTGCAGTGGTGAGATTACAATGGGGCTAGAGGTGTACATTCCCATTGTCTTCTGGGCTCACATATCCTCTTATCTGTGCTATGTTAGCTGTAAGATCTACGGCTGCTAACATTACAACAAAGATCTTGGCGTGCATCTGTGCTGCTTGGATGTCCATATTCTCATCTATGGTGTGACATTGTTCACTTGACTGCTGTAACCAGCATTATTGCTCAACTGACACAGCATATCCAATTTTTGTGGAAATTCTCTGAAAGGACAATTCCATCACTCAGGACACCAAAATTTGATCCCTTTAGCTCTGGAAAATACAAGTACATGTCTGTGGCATGGCACTGTTTGCTTCACATATTGACATCATACTGAGCCTTACGGGTGTAAAAATTACCTGTTAGAGGGTACATACAAATAGCACTCTGGCAGGTATGTCACTAAGCTACGGGTATAAACATCCCCTGTTAGAGGGTACATACAAATAGCACTCTGGCAGGTATGTCACTAAGCTATCTGTCGGTGGATGATGTGGAAGCCATTGTTAGTACATGTGCATGTACATGTACAGGTGAAATCTGCCACCAACAGCACAAAATTGACATCATCTTTCTAGGTGTCCCACTTCTTTTTTTCTGGTCATGTATTTTACCTGTGAAGAAAAGTGTCTTCATACCATAGAGCTAGCAAGACATCCTGTTTACAGTTAAAATCACATTGTGCACAGCTGTTGTCTGTGATCTTCATTCAGGAGCTTGATTTGATGCAGCTGTCTACTCTACCTTGTCCAAGACTCCTATCTTCTTATTCGAAGATTCTGCATGCTGTACTTTTCTTGTAGTCCCTCTTTAGTGATTTTTAGAACCCTACAGTTCTCTTCAATATTAAAATTACAATTTATTAATGTCTCAAAACGTGTCCTTTAGACAAGTTTAATCTGTTTTCTTGCCACACCAATGGGTAACAACTGTCTCGTTAGCAGCACACAAACCTCTTCATTCTTGTAAATAATTGGCTTCCAATCAGAAATGCTATTTTTTATTTTACTATGTACAAATTACTTTAAATTCTTAAATCTGTAGCAGGTTTGTCTGTTTAGAAGTCATAGTTTCAGGTTGTCAGGGTAGTGTAGTGTATACTCAGCAGTGAGTAATATAGATAGGGATTGCTGTGAATGGATGCAAGCTGAGTTTGTGATCCTTTGCTCACAACTTCATACAGTTCTGGTTTCAACAATACATCTTCAAGGTGTGGCAGGCAACAAAACATTTTCTGATGATGGCCATGGCTGATAGCTGAAGTGATGTGTATTTGCGTGTGTGTGTGTCTTTTTTATGTGCCTGTCGCAGCTCATCATCACGTCTTTGAGGTGAGTTGTAAACTGTCCTTATTACTATATTGAAAATTACATAAAACCTGGCGATGGCTATAATACTGAAATAGGCTCTTAGCAAATAACAAAAACCAGTGTAACTGGTTCAGAAGCAAATCGCCAAAGCCACTTCCTCATCCCCCCAAATTCAGAACCTTCAACAGAAGATCACCAGAAGTGCCCCCCTTGTCACCGGATACTTTCCGGGACTGGAGCGGACTCTGAATGTGGCTCTCCAGCAAAGATATGACTTCCTTAAATCCTGCCCCGAAATGAGATCCATCCTTCATGACATCTTTCCCACTCCACTGAGAGTGTCTTTCTGCCGCCCATCTAATCTCCGTAATGTCCTAGTCCATCCCTATGAAATCCCCAAACCACCTTCCCTACCATCTGGCTCCTGCCCTTGTAACCGCCCTCATTGTGAAACCTGCCCTATGCACCCTTCCACCACCACTTACTCCAGTCCTGTAACCTGGAAGGTGTACACAATCAAGGACAGAGCCACTTGCGATAGTACCCACGTGATTTACCAACTGACATGCCTTCACTGTGAAGCGTTCTATGTGGGAATGACCAGCAACAAACTGTCCATTCGCATGAACGGTCACAGGCAGACAGTGTTTGATGGTGATGAGTAATACCCTGTGGCTAAACACGCCTTGGTGCATGGCCAGCACATCTTGGCAGAATGTTTCACCGTCCGGGTTATCTGGATACTTCCCACCGACACCAGTCTTTCAGAACTCCGGAGATGGGAGTTTTTATATATTATTTTTTTATATATATTTTTCCTGCTAGGAATTTCTCCTCTATAATATTGGTATTCTATTCTATTATGTAACTAGACATTATGTAATGAGAGAGTGTGACTAAAAGATGCTTAAATAAAAAAAGGCTTCATATAACTGAAGACAAAGCCACAGTGACTTTATTTACGGTAATTTCAACAGGCTATGCTGTAATTTTCAGATGTCAAATTTTTCTACAGTGGAAAGAAATTTTTTATTAACTTACAATAGGTATCCATACTTTGCTAATAGTGGTTAGCAGCATAATTATGTCTAAAGAGTTTTAAGGGAATTGTTATTAATTATTATTTAACCATAAGAAATTTGTCAATATTTCGCTCTGCAGAAAAGCTATAGAAAGTAGATGAAAAAACTATAGAAAGTAGTTGATTGATCTATCTGTGTAATTGTAATGCAAAGTCTCCCGTAGTACACCATAGCAGTTCCATGTCAATAGCTGTAATGGAATGGAAGATCTGCTGGTTGAAAGTTATCAACATAAAATTTGGACTGAAGACCACCGATTACTTTGTGATTATACAGCTATGAGGTTATATACAGCAAAAGTGATACACGTTCTTCAGTTGTTTTCTGTATGGAGAAATGTATGAATAAGGTAAAATAAGAATGAGTGGATAATACAGTTTGAAAAGTAAAAGTACTATTTATACATGTATTTTATGCAAAATACTATAACAGATATAAATCAATTTACAACAAAACAAAAACCCATCAGTGTGGGTATTTGCAGCTTGTTTAATATATACAAATAATAATATATAATATGTTATTAATTTAATTTTATGATATTTATTATTTATATTATTATTGTCGTGAATACTTGCCAGAGGTAGTTTCTGGTAGTTGACAGCAAACAAATACGTCTGTAAAACTTGGTACCAATCAGTTGAACAGTGCTACCTAAAAAATGGAAACACTTTATAGACACACAGTCAGTGTCAAATTGCCATTATTTTCGTGAATATCTCTAAAATGGCACGAGATATGAGAAACCACAACTGAGCTAAGTTTTAGAGAACATTCTCCTCTATATATCTGTTTATTCAATTTTCTTCTCAGATGAAGAGTGAAGATGACAATTGCATTTAAATTTCTAGGTATCTTAAGGCCATTTACCCTACAAATCCATGAGTGCCACTCTCTCTGGCTTGCCTACCATATCAGGATCCCCTTTCCCATGCGGATCCTCTATGACCTTATCCCGTTCCCTCATCTTCTGCAGTACCTTGAACACATCCAAATCCTTTATGTCAGCAGCAAAATAGATTTCCATAACCGTCTAGTCTACCCAATCCTCACAAATCATTGGCCTTTGTTTCACCCCCACCACTGCCTCCCTCCCTCCCTCCACCTGCACACACTCCCATCCTTTCTCAGGGTAACTTCCGCCACCTCTCCTTAGTGGATGCTACCCTCCATCCTGAAATCTATGCCTCCCACCAACCCTGATCCTATCCTTGTGGATACAATGCTCCCTCCTCTCCTTTTCCTTCCCACTGCTTGGCTATCCCCCTCCCAACCCAGGAGTTGCTACGCTCCTTTCCCCACTCTATCCCTCCCTTTCCTCTCACACTTCCCACCCTCCCCCTGCGGAGTCCTCAGTGATGTCATTTTAAACAGTGCTACGTCCAGTGTCAGTCTCGTCAGTGTGTTTTAATCAGTGCGTCCACCAACCATGAACAAGTGTTGCCTTAGTATATTTTAACTAGTGTCTCTGAGTTCCTTCATTTGTCATGTGTCCGAATACTCAATCTGTTTTTATTGCCACTGTGGCACAAGGATTTTAACTGACTACATGTTTTTATCATGTCTACTGTGTATGTTCATCAATTACTTCTACATGTCAATGAGTTTAATACTCCACATGTTAACACCACATTATTGTTATTTTAATCTCCTCATGTCCATTGTTTTATAATTTCTCCCAGCTTAAGAGCAGCACCTAAGCTACTGTCAGCCTGCTGGCTGTATGTTTGTATGGGTAGCATGAAATTAAATAAAAACTAAATGAAGGCTATCACAAATGGCCCACTTTTATTGCTAACCTAAATTGGTCCAAAAGAACAATGTAGTGAATAATGAACTAGTGACAATACATGAAGTCAGGCTTGCCTCTATTCAAATTACATTGCAGTTCTTGTGTGATTGTATACATTTGTAGTTTATTTGACTCTTTACCTTTGATGATCTGTACAGACAATTGCTCACTCTCTGACTGCTTACAGGAAATGCTGGGTGATGACGGTGTGCTACTGTACCCAACGTATGTGGAGCCAGCCGGTTACCTGTACAACATGTATGGCCACGTCATCGACTGTGCCTACACCGCGATCTTCAACTTGCTGGGGCTGCCTGCCACACACTGCCCCACAGGCCTCAGCCAGAAGGGACTACCTCTTGGAATACAGGTCTGTCTCGTGGTGTAAAAAAAGAGACAAATATTTGCTTGTTGTGATCTTCAGTCCGGAGACTAAGTTTGATTCAGCTCTCCACCGTACTCTATCCTGTACAAACCTCTTCATTTCCTCTTAAGAATGGCAACATACATCTATTGAACTTGCTTACTGTATTCATCTGTTGGTTTCCCTCTGCAATTTTTACCCTGCACATTTCCATCTGATGCTAAATTGATGATTCCTTGATGTCTCAGAATGTCTCTTACCAATTATCCCCTTCTTATAGTGAAGGTATTCTTTTCTCCCGAAGTCTGTTCAGCACCTTCTCATTAGTTATGTGATCTCCCTATCTAATCTTCAGCATTTATCCGTAGCAAATATTTCAAAACCTTCTATTATGTATGCCTTCAAAAAAGATTTACTAACATTTAATATTGCCACGAGACTTCCGACAGAATGTGTGGCATAGTGGTTAGCATCACTGATCACTCTTCTTGCGGTCCCCAGTTGAAATCCCACTATGAGCAGAAAAATTTGTTTCTTTCTATTTACTATTTCTAGAATGGTCTTCATGTTTCTTATGTTTGATGTACTTGTAAGTTCCACAAAGGTCTTTCTATGTAGAAGTAGTGGACCACTCCAAGCAGGAGGCAGTCTGTACGGAGTGAACACTTGTGTTAGCAATAAACGTGTTCTAAATGTAAAGTGTTCTGCTCTATTAACGAGCACCCTTCGAATTCCAGACCACCTGCAGTTTTCAATGTGACAATATTCGATGTAAATGGTGAGCAGCAATCAGACACAAATATTTATTTGTTATTGCATACCTAGATTTTGGTCACTGTGTGACCATTATCAGTGCTCTAAACTGTGATTAATATCCAGAAATGCATTTTACTACATCTTCGCTGCTTCGTCCATCAAACGTTATTTTGCTACCCAAATACCAAAACTCATCAACTACTTTTATTGCCT
Organism: Locusta migratoria; assembly: GCA_026315105.1. NCBI lineage: Eukaryota > Metazoa > Arthropoda > Insecta > Orthoptera > Acrididae > Locusta > Locusta migratoria. Next base: position 269,037,344 of record CM048744.1, on the reverse strand, counting down.
CATTTACTACTCTAATTCCCTCAGCATTGCCTGATTTTCTTCAACTATGTTACATTCTCTTTGCTTTGCTTTTGTTAATGTCCATCTTATACCCTCCATTCAAGACACTGTCTATCTCTCTGAATTCCTATTCTATGTTCTTTGTTACTCCTGAGAGAATTACAATGTTATCAACAACTAGCAATTTTTTTCTTCTCCCTGAACTTTAAATTCCTTCTCCAGATTTCTGCTTTTTTTCCTTCACAACTTGCTCAATGAATATATTGCATAACATTGGGGAAAGGCTACAACCATGTCTTACTCCTTTCCCAACCACTGCATCTCTTTTGGGCCCTTTGTCTCTTATAACTGCTTTCTGGTTTTTGTACAAGTTGAATACTACTTTTCATTTCCTATATTTTACCCCTATTGATTTCAGAATTGGTAGGATGTATTCCAATTAAGCTTTCCCCAAATATACAAAATCTAGAAAAATAAGTTTGCCTTCCTTAATATGTCCTTGAGTCTTAAGATGGGTATTGGCTCATGTATTCCTAGATTTCTCCTAAACCGATCTTTCCACAGGTCAGATTCTACTACTTTTACCATTGTTATGTAAATAATTTGTCTTAGTATTTTGCAACCATGACTTATTAAACTGATAGTTTGTAATTTTCAAAACTGTCTCCTCCTACTTTCTTTGCAATTGGGATTATTAAATTTTTCTTGAAATCTGGCATATTTCGCATGTCTCGTACATCTTGCACACTGGGTGGAATACTTTTGTCATGGCTGTCTCCCACAGAGACATCTGTAGATCCAATGGTATGCCGTCTTCTCAGGGCCGGTGCAGGACACGTGCGAAAAATGCAGCTGCACTTGACAACGCATCAGGGGTGGCACCAGACAGCAGTAATGGCAAGCCTAGCAGTGCCTGTTGTACAAGGCGAGAGATTGTAAAAAGAAATGCATCACAGTTTGTTGGAAGTCACGATTATAGGCTACAGCTGGTGTAATAGGGAAGCGTTCAGTACAACTAGACTTACCAGATTGGAAGTGTAAGATACCTGGAAGAAATCCAGAATGTCAGGATCTATGAACTGTTGTTGTGAGAAATACATTTTATACATTAAAAATTAACCTCTTGGGTTAGGGGAACTGCCTACCCATAACCCAAAACATCTGGAGGCATATCTTGATCTAGTTGTATCATTGTGATCTTAGCTTAAAGAACGCCACTAATTGTATTTTCAACTTGTAACCCTGACGTAATGGAACACAGACATACACAAATAATGCAACTACCCCAGGCCCCAGAGGCACATCTGGCTTTTCCTGATCATTGAATTCTGGGGGATCGGGAACATCATACTTCAGAGAAGGATCGGAGCTTCTCAAAATCTCTTTGTTCCAAGCAAAAGAACTTCCTTATCACTGTTAACATCAATAATATGCTGAAAACTGGAAAGCTTAAACAACGGACTGATGCAATGGACAAATTCGATATTCAAATCTTAATGATCCAAGAAACATGATTCCAAGAGGAAAACCACTTTGATTCTAAAAACTTCAGGATATTTAAGGATAAACCAGAAATACATTTAAACAGGAATATATTAATACTTGGGACAGTCTTTTCAGCAAGGAAATCTATCCTAGATTCAGTTATCAATTTTACATCAGCATGTGATAGAATCTCAGTGATTACCTTGAAATCAAGCAACAAAGCACATGCCTTGATAAATGCCCATGTTATCAGAACATAAACAATAAGAAAAATCCAAGGAAATGGAAGACTTTTGGGAATTACTTGAAGAAACTACTAGCAAGATCCTCAGACATCAAGTACAACTTTTATTACAGGATTTCAATGTACCGATTGGCAGAGAGAAGAAAAACAGATCAATCACAGGACTTCATCGTGCATATCAGTAGACTAATAAAAATGGAGAATGTTTAATAAGCTTTTGTGCATCTTTCAAGCTGATACTCATGTCCACAATAAATCATTTTATTTTTTTTTTTATTTATCTCCTGGGACAGCTTTCAGGCTGTATAAGGCAACATTTATAGTTACATACAAGAGTTATCCCTACTGACATACAGGTTAAACAGCTTAGTATGTGATTTTACAACAAATAACTAGTGTACAGGCTAAACTTTAATTTGTGGTAAACATTCCACAGTTACATATAGGCCTATGTGGTAAACCTATTGAAATCCGGCATGTACTACCAAGTTGATATACTGCCAGTATACAATTATAATTCTACTATAACTTCACTTTATGGTACACATAATAGGATTATATCATTCTTAAGATTAACACACACAGTCTTCTTTTTTAGCCCACATTACAATAAGAGCTCTCTGACATCACTGTTTATGTATTCCTCAACAATGTAGAAAGCCTTTTCTTTCAATCAGGATTCTATAGTTTCTCTGAGTTTACGAGTTTTCGTCTGTCTTATCTCACTGGGTAATTTGTTGAAGAAAGAATTTCCTGCCTAAATAAAGTTTTTTTGAATTTTTGTTAATCTGATCCTGGGAATGTCCAAAGTGTTTCTGTTTCTGGTTTCATAAGTGTGAATATCAGATCTGGTATCGAGCTTATCCAAATTGAGTTTGGTGTGCATAAGAATAAGAGCCTGAAATATATAAATGCTGGAGACAGTCATTATTTTGTCGTGAATGAAATTATTTTTACAAGGAGCATTGGCTCTTAGACCATACATGCTTTGAATTGCTTTCCTCTGCCAGAGTAAAACTTTTCTGGCTCCAGAAGAATTACCCCACAAGATTATGCCATAGTTTATATGTGTATGAAAAAAGTATGCTAGGAGTAATTATCTCTCACTGACACAGGTTTTTAATTTTCTGATTAGGTACAGCACATGGGATAGTTTGCTACATAAATTATCTGTATGTGCATATCAGTTCAGTTTGGTGGATTCCCAGTTTGACAGAGTGATTGCCTTATTGGTCATTACCTGCTCCATTTAGGGAGAATACTATACTCTGTTTTGTTATTGTTTAGTCTTAATTCACTTGTGTGGAACCAGTGGGATGCCTTCTTCATCATTATTTCATTTCCTCCATTATGTTTTTGTCGGTGATAAAAGTAGTGTCGTCAGCATACGTTATTGCTTTGAAAGGTAGCACATAACCAAATCATTAACATAAACATTGAAGAGAAATGCTCCCAGTACTGATCCCTGGGCCACTCCTTTACATCTACATCGTATGACATTTAAAACAACCTGATTTTTTATTTGAGTCAGTTTGTACCATCTGTCTTCTACTGGACAGGTAAGATTTTAGCAAATCTAATATTTTGTGCTTTACTCCATATTGCTCAAGTCTTTTTATTAGAATGTTGTGAAATATTGAGTCAAATGCCTTTGTTAGATCAACTAATGTGGCACATGTATGTTGTGTTTGTTCAAACCTTTTTTAGAACAGATTCTAATGACACCATCTCTTCTGGAATGTGGATTTAACTGTTGAAATTGAAGTTTCCTAAATACCGGATACATATTTCATTTCAACAGTCAGATTTATAGCAATCCACTTCACTTTAGATGGGAAAGATCGAACATAAATATTTTACTTATCTTGGTTCTTGAAGACGGACATCTGCGTTGTTGTTGCTCAGCATTCAGCAAAATAGTAGAATATGTTTCAGGAGATTCAATTAAATAATCACAGACATTCTTGATGATAGTTCCATTGTGACGGAAACAAATTTATTTAGTTGTGCAACATTATAATGTTAGAAACATTTAACCTCAGATAACAGAGATGTTAACATGTTTGTAGCTATGAACCGAGTTGCAAAACCATGGTTTCTCTCAAACCTCTTTCTACGTAACCACGTAATAAGATTGATGACAAAGTTCTTGGGTTACCAAATAAATAATAAAACAATTCTTTATATATGCCAAAATACACAAATTCTAATATTACATGTAAGCTTTAACTCTTTTATCTCAGTGTGTGTATGTGTTTCGTGAAATTTGTATTTAATGTGGTACAAAAAATGAAAGTAGTGTTTTGACTAGTGTTTAAAATAACTCAATGTATTTACATTATTTATGTTTTCGAAATGCACACTTATCTGTTTTGCCAATATTGTGTGGGCGCACTATTATTTAGACATGGAATTTTAATGTATTTCAGTTAGCGGTCTAATGTTTTATTAATACGGATTTCTATATGGTTGTCATAGTTTTGTTAATTTCAAAGATATTTTATTAGTACCAAACAGATTATTAATTTTAGTGCATGAAAAATGATCAGTATTTAATTTAGGATCTAGTGATATATAAAACATGGTCTGCCCTAATTTATTTAAACAAAAGGTACATATGTAATCACATTGTGCAATAGTTATAACATGTAGTAGTCATTTTTATACAAATTAGTATCTATATAGGTTCAGCAATTTCCGAAACTAAGTGTAATGCATTTTTAGTGTTTGCAGCTATTATTTACAAAAGTATTAAAAATTGAAAATTACACAAAAGGACAGCCAAAGTTATGTTTAAATCAGCGTACTATTTCTTAAGTGTTTTACTAATAGTGTTAATAGTACTTCAAACTGAAGGCAAAAATGTGATATTTTACATGTCCGGTAGTGAAGTTTTATTTTAGGTGTCCAATATTTTGTGTTTGTAATGTTGGCAACTGATTTTTGTAAGGAGCGTGCAACATAGCAGAAACGTTACAAGATGAAACAACATCTTACTGTTGACTGACTTTCACAAAATCCAGACAGGGCTTGTTTTAAGAGGCTGTTGTTCTCTAAGTATTAATTTAGTTCCTTTTTTTTAATATAACCTCTATGACTTTTGATACTATTGGTATTATCGCAATAGGTCTATAGCTTTCAGGTGATTCCCTATCTCCTTTTTTATGGACAGGTAAAATTACCATTACTGTTAGACATTAAGGAAATATACTTTCTTCAAATATCCAGTTTATAAAGTTGCATAGGAGGATGCTTATTGTGACTATAATTTTTTTACAATGAAGTTGGAGAGGCCATAGTAGTCTTCAGTTTTTGAATTCTGAGGTTTGCAACCACATTTATTACATCTTTAGGGAAAACTGATTTCCATTTAAACTCACTAATGGTATGGGGGATGGCTTCAAATTCAGCTTGCTGAGTGATAAGTAAGTGTTGTTCATTGGTGTCATTGGGTACTGTCTTATCATTATTTGCAGTGGATATTCCTGAATGGACAAAGCTCAGATTTAATCTATCTGGGCTGATGAGAATAGACAGTTTTTTTTATATGGATTCCAGATTCTGCCTTTATTAACTTCCTGGATACCATGCATTTGTTAGTCAACCGGTCTATGAGGTTGTCATTATCCTGTCTTTTAGCTCTGCTTATTTCTCATTTGTAAAATCATTTCATTCTCAGGTAGACTGGCTTGTACTTATCGTCACCACATGAAATTTCATCATATGACTTTAGAAGAGTTTTTAGCCTGGACTGATAAGGAGTGTACCATTTTTTATACAACTTGTACTGTTTTTCTTTGAGCACAACCTTTTGGTAATTGTTGGGCAGTCTACAAAGTGTTCACATGATTCACCACAAAACTGATTCATGTTGAGGATGGTGCTCCAGTCAGCCTCTATGTGTGTATCTTGCAGTAGTCTTACTGTCCTGGATCCTACTTCACATATCAACATCAGTCAGTCTCAAAAGAAGGCCATCATGGTCAGAGATCAATGGCTTAATAATAATCAAGTCAGTCACATCCTTATGCATATTAGTAATAACATTATCTAGGCAGGCCTTTTGTCTAGTAGGTTTATCATTGAGACAGTAAAAGTTATATGACTTTAGTGTTTTAAAAAACAGTTCAGTTGTAGAATTTTTCACTAGTACATATTAAAATCACTGAAAAGATTAATATTTTATTTGTCTTATATTTGAACAATGACCGCAAAAGAGCATCCATGTATTCCATTAAGTCTTTTAAAGTCCATTTTGGGAGGACAATATACAAAAGTTGGATAGCAGCAGCTTCAAATTTTCCTTCTACAGTTAAGTATTTAATATCTATTACTTTATCTTTGAGGAATATTTCTTCTTTAACTAATATTACTGTACCACCAACTCAGGAATTTTTTTTTATAAGTGACCGTGTGTTCAGGAGGATTAAGATAGATGATTCTTTTTGCTGTTCTAGCCCCAAAAAAAGCCCCAAAAAAAAATTTCCAACATAGAGGAACAGAGATCGTTTGGGGATGGTGATGACGTCCCGGCATTACAGGATTGCCCCACTTGCCGCGCATGTTGCCGCCAGCTGCCACAGGGCAAACAATGGCAGCGGCCCACACATGTGGCCAGTCTAATTCACTATTCACTCCTTTCCTACCAGTACTGTTTCATCGATCACGACAGGACATCTTGCCCTCAGCACTGGGTATCAAGAATCAAGAATTTTATTCACCACAGATCATTGTACAATGATAATGGTTTCGTCATTGAAATATATAATACAATATGAAGTATTAAGTACAGATAATGAAGTACAGTTATCTAATGCCAATAAGACATGTTATGCCTTCAAACATAGAAATAATAAAATACACAGGAAAGTATTACAAAATAATGTCTTATCAGAGGGTTCACTTTGTGAGAATTTTTAGTCCTTGACAACCTGTGTCTTGATATATCCAAGTTATTCTTAGTCCTGGTATTGTGTTCATGTATTTGTTCCCTAGCAACAAATTCTGAGATGTTGTTTCTCATATAGAGCACAGACACATAGATGTATAAATTTATAATTGTGAGAATTCTTAGTTTTATGAAAATAGGACGACAATGTTCCCTATGGCCCCTTTTACACATTATACGTAAGACTTTTTTTTGTAGTTTTAAGATATTCTTAATGTGAGAGGAGTGTCCCCATATAATCAGACCATATGAAATATGGGACTGAAACATCCCAAAATATGTCACTCTGAGGTACTCCACACTCACTACTTCCCTGAGTTTCATAATGAGGTATGCTACCCGAGATATTTTTTTACATACATGATTTACATGTTCCTCCTATCCAAGTTTGGAGTCTATGTGAATGCCTAGAAGAATTGCAGACTTATTCTCTACTTCATTAGACATTCTCATTAACAGTTGTTGGGTTTTATTAGGGTTACATAGAAGTTTATTTGGTGAAAACCAGTCTAGGGCCCTATCCAGATTTTCTTCTGTTAGTTTAGTCAGATCTTTGCTGTTCTGGTGTGTGGTAATAAGTGTCGTGTCATCAGCATAGCACACGACTGAGTGGCCTATGTTTTGTGGTAAATCATTGATTGCCACAATGAAGAAGAAGGGTACAAGAATAGATCCTTGTGGAACTCCTGTATTGATGTGCATCAAGGAAGAATTTATATTTCTGACTGATACAAATTGTTTTCTCTTGCTTAAGTAAGAATTTATAACCTCTAATGCGCTTCCCTGCACCCCATAGAACTCAAGTTTCCTTAGCAGTATGTTGACTGGGATGCAATCAAAGGCTTCGCTAAGGTCACATAATACCAGGAATACCATGTTATTGCCTTCAAAAGCTGCTAAGGTTTGATCAATGATTTCCAAGACAGCCCCCGTTGTGTTTCTCCCCTTGCGAAAGCCAAACTGACTGTCGCATAGGATACTGTACCTTTCAAAGTAGCTGCTTATTTGTGTGTGTAGCAGTGCCTCAAATATCTTTGAGAATACTGGGACAATTGACACTGGTCTATAACTTTGGGGAAGTTGTTTGTTCCCTTTTTTGAACAGAGGGACAACTTTTGATATTCTTAAGTGTATCTGGGAAAACACCAAGTTCCACACATTTATTAAAAATAAGTACTAAAGGAGCAGAGATGGAGTGTATTGTCTTTTTGATTAAGTAATTTGATAACCAATAACAATCCATACTTTTAGAGGTTGAAAATTTTGATACAGCCTTTATAATATCATCAGACGTGATAGCACTCCAATGAAATACCTGCTCAGCTGACTGTGGTGCTCCAACCATGTCCATTGCAACTGAATTTGTAGTTTCAATACTGTTTTCTATTTCTTTGACAGAATTTAAGAAGTAATGATTTAATACTTCAGGGCCAAGTAGAGGTGTTTGTGTGTGGTTTGGTGAGTTCTCTTGTTTTACTATTTACCATGCTGCCTTACATTTATTGGGTGCATTTTCAATATAATTTTCAACTGCTAGCTTTTTTGCAAGAGTAAGCCTAGCTTTGTAAATTTTTTTGCATTTGAGATATGACCTATAAATGTTCTCACTATTTTCTGTTTTCTGGGGATAGGTATTCTTATGCATATTGAATAGCAAGAGCATGTTTCCTCTGATTTCTGCTAGTTCTTTAGTAAACCAGTTCAGCCTTTTATATTTTGGTGTATGTGGATGCTTGATTTTTCTTATTTGTGAGCAAGAATACCATAAATCTATATACTTTTTAAAGAAGTTGTCAAAGTTCATTTCAGCTCCCCTTTTACCTGGTTGACAATCATATTCAAAGTCCCAGTTCGCATTACTTAATTTTTCACTGAACATTCTTATGTGCTCTTCCTTTTGTCCTCGAATGAGTACTACTTTGGGTTCTTCAGTATTAGGCCTAACTGGTTTGCTTTTAAAGAGTGTGAGGAGTATTGGCTCATGATCAGCTGCCGCGGTTATTTGTACAGTAGAGGTCTAATGATCTTAGCATATTACTGAATGTCTTTGATACTTGACTTTGTGTGTTTGCCATTTCCATGTTAAAATCACCACAGATTGCAATTCTAGTCTTACCCTTCAGGATATTTCTAACTACATTTTTCAATAAACAAATTATCACCATATGGAGACCTATACAGACTAACTACCACAATATTTTCATTTAATAGTTTTACACAACTGAACTCTCCATCAAGTTCAGAACAATATGAGGATAGATCAATTTTGGAAAATTTTACTCCTTCTTTGACAAAAATTCCATCACCACCATTCTTTCTTTGTTTTCTACATATTATGTCTCGCACAACATATCCGTAAGGAACAAAAACATTTACTTGCTCTTGGCTTAACCAGTGCTCAGATATACATATAATATCTACATTCTCCACATTACACAAATGTTCTAGTTCTAGTAGCTTATTCCTAATGCAACATATGTTAATTTGTAAAAAAGTAATAAGTTTGTTTTTATTTGTAGTCATCTGAGAGATATTCAACACTGTTTTTGACATTGAAGGCTCTGTTAATGTCTTTAGTCCTGGCACATTGTGATTGTCTGCATTGTGATAGTCACATACCTGATCTGTTTGTTGACTCACTTTAACTGCTTCCTTCTGTGGAATAGCCGTCGATCCCACCAAAAATCCTGGTCCTTTGGTAGCTGATTCTTTCTTCTTGTTGACCACCGTATTCCACCTGATGGTTGTTTTGCAGCCTGCTTATAATTTGGACTACTTCTTACTGCAACTGGTTCTTCTTTCTTGTAAGGTGTTTCCTTTCTGGCTCCATCAACTGATTCTGCTAACTTTTGCCCTGCTCTCTTTGTATCATATTTCCCTGAGTAGTAGTGCTATCCTCAGAGACATGGTTCAGTTCTAAGGATTCTGTTGCTCTTTGTGCAGAATTATTCTCATTATCTGTCTACACTGATACTTCATCTGTTAAGGTTTCTTTCCACTTCAGTGCTATTGCAGTTTTGTTGCCTTTCCTATTCGCTATTACTGATTTTAGTACCCTTTTGGCCATTACTTCTATGCCAGCTGCAATCAGGTGTAGTCCATGTGCTGTATATATGTCTCTGTCACTAGGAGTATTAATAAAACAAGCATTGTGAAAGCCTTTCAGTATTTTTGTTAGCTCTCGATTTGTGAACTGAATTTCTTCATTTACACACGACCATTGAGGTAGGTCATGTCTGTGTGGTACTCCAGTTACAATTACATTCGTGTTCTGTAATGTAACATGCAACAAATGCCAAAAAAAAGGGGCATATGGCTTTCACAGCAGTCTTCTACAAATATGGACATGGAAATCAACCTCATACGAAGGTTGCAGTCTTTTCCCTCCAAATTATTTGTCCAGGTGCTAATTTTTTTCAAATCCATGCATCTACAAGTGGGCACTAGGCCTCAGTTTCCTTGCTAAACTTCCACACCTATACGTGGCTAAGGTCACCTCCATTATCTCCGGTGGCACGGGTCTTGCACAATTATAGTCACCAACGTGTTCTGGTGGTGGGTCAATTTACTGCCTCCACAGCCTACAAATCTGTGGTGCATTCAAACACCATCTTAGTGGTGGATGATATGGCAGCAGTAAATATTTTTAGCTTGGATGCCTTTACTTCTTTTGGCTACACTATTTCTGATTCTGTCAATCTTGTGTCTGAGATGGTGCCTTTTCAAGAGCTGGAATCCCTTTGTCAGGAACTTCCGTCATGCTTTGCTGGTGAATTGGGGTGCACTACTGGGTTTATGGTCCATATTACAATAAAGCCTATGGTGCTACCAAGATTTTTTCATGCCCACCAGATTCCTGTAGCCTTGCATGGCCAATTGAAAAAGCTGAACTAAACCACCTTCAATTCCTGCACTTTTTGTGCCCCATTTCTTCTAGTGAATGTGCCACACCGCTGGTCATTGTTAAGAAACACTCAGGCTCCTTACAAATCTGCAGCAACTTCAAGATGTCAACTAATGTGCAGTTGGTGATCGACTCCTATCCTTTGCCCCACACAGACGAGTTGTTGGCATTACTGCAGGCTCCCAGGCTTCTTCTCAGATGGATTTGGCAGAGGTGTACCTTCAACTTCCCCTTGACGAGGACTCCAAACGCCTGTTGGTTGTTAACACACCATTTGGACTTTACCAGTACCAGCGGTTACCATTCAGCATAGCCAGTGTACCAGCGGACATTTCCTGGAGCAATTTCTGCACTTCTTTCCGGACTGTGCAAATTACCTTGCTGGCATAGTGGTCACGGGGGCCACTACTGCTGAGCATCTTCACAACCTGCGGGCCATTTTTTAAGTCTTACAGGCTGCTGGCCTCAGCTGCAATCTGGCAAAGTCTCATTTTTTTCCAGCCGTTGATCCCCTACCTCGGGTTTGAGATCTCGTCGGTGGGGATTCACCCCCTTGCTGGATTGCGTGGCAGCTGTTACTTCTTTGCCTTACCCCACATCTGCCAATGATTTGCAGGCGTTTTCAGGGAAGATTGCCTACTACCACCATTTTCTGCCGGGTGCGGCAACTATTGCATAGCCCCTGCAACGTCTGTTCCATAAGGGTGCACCTTTCCAGTGGTCAGGTGACTGCTTATGTGCATTTTGTCAGCTCAAGTAGCTTCTAGTGTAGGCTACTTGCTTGGCCCCCTACACTTCAGGACAGCACTTGGTCCTCACTACCAACTCGCCCCAATACGGCGTTGGAGCGGTGCTGGCACACAAGTAATCTGTTGGTTCTGAATGCCCCATTGCATATGCTTCTGAAACACTGACTCAGACTCAGCAACACTATTCCCAAGTTGAAAAAATTTGCGTTGGCTATTGTTTATGCTCTTAAAATGTTTCATGTGTACCTCTGTGGTGTAAAGTTCCACCTCATCATGGATCACAAGCCGCTGGTCTCACTTTTTTGGCATACCGCGACATTGCTGGATGAGACTGTGCATCATCTTCAGTGCTGGGCACTCTTCTTGTCCCAAATACAATTATGAAATTCATATTTGGCCCACCACCCAGCATTCCAATGTGGACACACTGTCGCACCTTCCCTGTGGTCCGGACCCGGATTATGATCGGGAAGAGCTTCTCTGTTTTTATTTGGATGAAGAAGCAAAGCATATAGTCAAGAGATTCTATATCATGTCTTCTGAGTTATTGGCAGCTGCCTCTTCAGATCCGGTTCTGCGCACAGTCTTGGGATACGTTTTTCATAACTGGTCTGATCTTGCCCTGCACCGGGCTTCAGAACCTCTGCGGAACTATTATTCTTTTCAGTGGTGCTTGTGCGAATGCTAGGGGATTTCCTTATTGGCTTCTGAGGACTGCCAGCCTCTGCCCTATGCTCAAGATTCTTATCATTGCTGCATGAGGGACACTGGGGGGTCTCGCACACCAAAACTTTGGCTTGGCGGCACATGTTTTGGCCAGGTATGGACAGGGACATCACTCGCTTGGTGGCAGCTTGTTTGTTTTGTGTCTCTCAGCAGGCGGCTCTGTGGGCCTCTCTCTCCTTGGCCTAGGCCAAATACGCCTTGGGAGTGGCGCATCCATGTGGATTATGCTGGTCCCTTTCTCCACTGTTATTGTCTTTTTTTTTTTTTTTTTTTTTTTAATAGATGTCATATGCTGCCATATGATGTCTAAGGCCATGACCACTCAGTTCCTTTCCAAAGTATTTGCTACTGTAGGTCTTTATGTATCTTGGTTTCAGACAACGGACCTCAGTTTACCTCTACCTCTTTTTGGGATTTTTTTTGTTGAGTTAAGGATCCACCAAGTCCTAACACCACCCTTCCACTCTCAGGCCAATGGCAAGGTGGAGCAGTTGGTCCGCACATTCAAAGTCCAAATGTGCATATACCGGGTGATCAAAAAGTCAGTATAAATTTGAAAACTTAAAAAATCACGGAATAATGTAGACTGACACACATGCTTGGAATGACATGGGGTATAAATTAGGAAGGAGAAAAAAGAAAATTGTACCAAAAATGGCCGACAGATGGCGCTTCATCTGATCAGAAAAGCAATAATTAGCATAACAAGTTAAGACAAAGCAAAGATGATGTTCTTTACAGGAGAAATGCTCAAAATGTTAATCATCATTCTTCAACAATAGCAGTAGTCGAGGAATAATGTTGTGAACAGCACTGTAAAGCATGTCCGGAGTTACAGTGAGGCATTGGCATCAGATGTTGTCTTTCAGCATCCCTAGAGATGTTGGTCGATCATGATACACTTGCGACTTCAGGTAACCCCAAGGCCAATAATTGCACGGACTGAGGTCTGGGGACCTGGGAGGCCAAGCATATCGAAAATGGCGGCTGAGAACCTGATCATCACCACATGACGCGCAAGAGATCTTTCACGCGACTAGCCTAGGTGTGTTTGCGTGTGTATATGTGTGTGTGTGCGTTTATTTACCTTCCACCAATGACAGTGTCTACATGTCACGAAGACAGTGAATATGATTGGGAATCCCCTCTCTGTAACCAGCTTTATTTCACTGACAGGTCTGCATAAAAATGGATAAGTTATGCTACTTGTCACATGTGGTGTCATGAAAAATGTCCTGGGGCTAATGATTATAAAATTTTTATTTCACTGACAGGTCTGCATAAAAATGGATAAGTTGTGCTACTTGTCACATGTGGTGTCATGAAAAATGTCCTGGAGCTAATGATTATAAAATTTTTATTTGTGTTTCTGTTTGGAAGGATGAGATCTAATCTTGAATGGTAGTTTAAAATTGTTGGAACCAGTATCACTAATATCTCACAGGTCAGTGTTAAGAGGACACCTGGTATGGAATTAAGAATGCCTTTTTCCAAACTGTCTAAATGTAGTTCATGAGGTGTTTTTATTTTTGAATGATTAATTAGGTGAGATATTCACTTAATTATTTTGAAGAAGGAAGAGCAATAACCAGATTAATATAAAGTTAAAAAAAGCAACTTAATACAAGTAATAACAGCAAAATTACATTCAAAAATAAAAATGGGTATTATATTAGGCATAGTTCCCCTACAAATAAAAATTAATTGCAGCATGTCTCTAACAGTGGCACTTGAGAAAGGCTAAACTGATTTGGCTGACCTTTTTGTTGTATCACTGAGTCTAAGAACAAGTTTAGTATGAGAGAATATTTTTGGGAAATCTAACAGAAAAGGCAAAATTTGAGGAAAGCAAAGTTAATTTTCCAATGTGTTTTTGAATTAATTAAACACTGTAACTCACAATTTGGACAATGGAGAGGGGTAATTTGGTTTTTGCTTTGTCCCTTCTCACCCTGGAAAAAGTTTCCAGAAAAAATACGAGACAGTTACAAATTTACAAAGGAAAGTAGGAAAATTGTGAACAAAGACAAAAAATCATTAGTTTTGAATGCACTCTCAATCGTAGCTGATGATAGGAATGACATATTTGGTTTAACCGATCACCATCGGCCGTGCGGTGGCCGAGGAGACTGAGTTGCTCCATTCACGGTCTGTGCGACCACTACGGTCGGGGGTTCGAATCCCCCCTCGGGCATGGATATTTGTGCCGTCCTTAGTATTAGGTAGTTTAGGGACTGATGACCCTGCAGTTAAGTCCCATAAGCTATACAAACATTTGAAAACATATAAAAATTTTTGAAACTTTGCACATATATGTATTTTTTTATCGAGTATTATTTTACCTTCTCAAAGTTGAAAATAAACAAGTCACCAGGTCCAGATGGGCTACCACTTTGATTTTACAAAGAGTACTTAGCGGTATTGGCCTCTTATTTAGCTTGGATTTTTCACGAATCTTTGATCCAGCACAAAGTTTTAAATGACTGGAAAAAGGCGCAGGTATCCCATGTATAAGAAAGGCAAAAGAACACACCCACAAAATACCTGACCTATATCATAAACATCAATTTGCAGTAGAAGTATTTAAGTCCGATTTGAATTAAACATATTCTCGGTTCTAATATAGTAAATTTCCTTGAGACGGAAAAGCTTCTGTCCATGCATAAGTATGGCTTTAGGAAACATCGATCATATGAAACTCAGCTTGCCCTTTTCTCTCATGACATCTTGCATGCTATGGATGAAGGGCAATAGACAGAGTACATATTTCTCAATTTTCAAAAGACATTTGACATGGCACCACACTTCAGAACACTAACAAAAGTACGAGCGTATGGAATAGGTTCCCAAATATGTGAGTGACTCGAAGACTACTTAAGTAATAGACCCCAGTATGTTGTTCTTGATGGCGTGTTCATCAGAGACTAGGGCAGGGGTGGGCACGAGAGCTGCTCGCGCGGCTGCCCGCGAGCAGCGAGAGCCGCGAGGGCAGCACTGAGGGGCCTTGAGAACCAGCAGTGCGGGTAGCAGAGCTGTGCGGTGTGGCTGGCCGCTTGCTGATGCACAGTACATGGGTAAGGGGGCAACTGTGCAGCTACGAGGGCGCTGAGTAAGGACAAGCTGAAATACTTACTGCACATAGAAAACACACGAGGTCGTTGCAAGCTGATGTGGCTTATGTGAAAAGGGCACTGGTACAATCATATCTGCCACAACATGTTTGAGTGGGAAGTAAGTGTTAATAGTGCCTACCCGAAAATTGTGTATCCTGTACTATGCAACGGTTGTTCATGTAAGGATGAAACACAGTTTCGAACCACTGTAAAACGTACTTTGTGGCCAAAAATAGGACGTAGATGAAAAGAATTAAGAAAAGACTCTTTTATTCTAAATTTTATGTTATATTTTCACAGAATTGTGTAGAATTTTTTAAACAAAATGTAACAAAACTGAACTTTCTGAAACTAAAAACTTGCTTCATTACAATGACAAGAAACTGGATGGTCGGTCAGAAGGTACCAATTATTAAGGTTCATTACATCCTTAGGAAAGGATGAAAACTGACACCATTCTGAAGGGGAAGAAAATTCCAGAACTCAAGACCTGAGAGCAATGGGAAAAGTTCCCTGCCTATGTCAGTGGTACCACAACGAAGTTGTCATGGTACGATAAAGAACTTCTAGAAAATAACCAAATAAGTACGTGTAAGCTAAAGGAAAATAAAATATCCCTGCTGCGGAAAGCAAAAACCTAGGAACTATTAAGATAAGTATAATTTATCAAGTGTAAAACAAAAACCTTCGTCCTGGAGGAAGTAAAAGGAGTGGTTCCTCGTGGTGTAGTGACGCACGCAACTAGTCGAGTATGAGTGGGGGGGGGGGGCACTGCTGGCTGGCGGAGTGGGGGGGAGCTGCGAGCAGGCCGTGTGAGCCGCTGTGAGCGCTCGCGAAACGGCATTTGCCCAGCCCTGGACTAGGGTATCAACAGAATTGCCCCAGGGAAGTATGATAGGACCACTATTATTTTCTATCTATATAAATGATCTGACAGACAGTGTGTGTTGCAATCTATGGCTGTTGTTTGCTGATATTGCTGTGGGGTACAGGAGGGTGTCAACATTGAATGACTTCAGTAGTATGCAGGATGACTTGGACCAAATCTCTAGTTGGTGTGAGGAATGGCATTAATGCTAAATGTGGAAAAATGTAAGTTGATACAAATGAGTAGAAGAAACAATCCTGTAATGTAAGAATACAGCATTAGTAGTGCACTGCTGTCAGAGTCATGTCAATTAAATATCTAGCCGTAATGCTGCACAGCATTAAGGAATGGAAGGAGCAAATAAGGACAGTCATGGGGAAGGTGAATGGTTGACTTTGGTTTGTTGGGAGAACTTTGGGAAGATGTGATTCATCTGTAATGGAGACTGCATAAAAAACACTTGTACAACCCCGTCTTGAAAAATTGCTCAAGTGTTTGGGATCCCGGCCAGATCCATTTAAAGGATGACATAGATGCAGTTCAGAGGAGGGCTGCTAGGTTTGTAACTGTTAGATTTGATCAATGCGCAAGTGCTAATGAAATGCTTTGGGAACTCAAATGGGAATCGCTGGAGGGAATGCGACGTTCTTTTTGAGAAACACTGTTGAAGAAATTTAGAGGGCCAGAATCTGAGGTGGGCTGCAGAACGATTTTACTGGCACCAACCTACATTTTGCGTAAAGACCATAAAGGTACTCAGTATCGCTACTAGTTACTTGCTTTCCTGTTACACTCCTATATAGAATGAGGGAAAAAGAATGATTGTATGCATTTGTATGAGCCCTAATCTCTCTGGTCTGAGGGCTCATACAGTTGCATTCAGCATTCATTTTTCCCTTGTTTTATATAGGAGTGCAACAGGAAAGCGGTACTGAGTACCCTCCTCCACGTACCTATGGGTGGACTGTGGAATATGTATGTAGATGCGATGTAGAAGTCGCTGTATGGTGTGTGATGGATGGTAATTTGCATTAGGCTTAGACACCATTTATCATTCACTGTGAAAAATAGAAGGTTTATGTAATCTTTCATAGATGATGGGGATGAGGAGGTAGGAGGGGGAGGGCAGGTGAACACAGAGGAAGATGGAAGATTCGAATAAATATAAAATACATAATGTAGGAAATGGTACTGTGAGCCATATGGGAATGGCCGTGTGGTCCTAGGCTTTATGTCAGGGCTTGCGTGGCCACTCCCATGGCAGTTTCAAGTCCTCATTTGTGTGTGTGTGTGTGTGTGTATTGTCTTTAAGGTAAATTTAAGTTAGTTTAATTAGTTTGTATGTCTGATGGCCACAACTGTTTGGCTCCATAGTGTTACAAACATTTGAACATTTTTTATTACTGTGAATTAGAAATACCATTGTTTATATCAGAATGAAGGGAGAAGGAAATGTACAGAAAAAAGGGGAATGGATGGAGGAGGATCAGGAGGAGGGTTGAAGATGACACTGGAGGTAGATAGAAGAGGGAAGACAGTTTGACAGAGAGGAGTGAGGGGGGGGGGGGGGGGGTGGAGGATATGGGCAAAGATAAGTGGGAAGAGGGGATAGACTAGTTTATAAAAATCAATTGCTGCATGTATGGAAGATTATCATTTCAGAATGGTGCAACCAATTTG
The DNA here is from genome assembly GCA_026315105.1 of Locusta migratoria. Taxonomy (NCBI): domain Eukaryota; kingdom Metazoa; phylum Arthropoda; class Insecta; order Orthoptera; family Acrididae; genus Locusta; species Locusta migratoria. Next base: position 269,019,627 of record CM048744.1, on the reverse strand, counting down.
GATGCATTTGTTGTTGTATATGTAATTGCCATGACAAGGTTTGCATAGAGTTGAAAATGTTACTGTGAGTTACACAAGAAGACGACTAACAGCTGCACTATAGTCACTGCTTATATGCACATGTGAGATGTATAACAAGAGACTGGACACTACACAATGAACTGAAGCTCAGCTACTACAAAGTTAGAACCCGGCACTCCAGGTTCAGATTATGAAGAATGATAACCCTCAACGTTTGAGAAAAAAGCTGGGTCTGAGCAGCAGTGTGTGTGTGTGTGTGTGTGTGTGTGTGTGTGTGTATGAGAGAGAGAGAGAGAGAGAGAGAGAGAGAGAGAGAGAGAGAGAGAGAGAGAGAGAGCTGAAACACATTACCAGGAAGCACCAGGTTTTTGGCTAGTAATACGAAAAGTTTCTGAGCTACAACACACTCTTAACTTTAAACTTTAAGCATTTTACTTGTTTCAAAGAACTTTTTCATCAGTTGTGAATGCCATTAACACATTTTTCCTGGACCTATGTCGACATACTTCCAGAAACTTTGTCCTTTGAACTGCCATCAAACATAAACAAACTCGCCCACTGCCTCATCTATCGAAGGCATACCCATGCTGTTGAATGTAGGTCAGGCAGTGACATTTGTATATTTGTTCAATACACAATGTTGTAACAGTATAGGGTTTGTAGTCACTCTATAGACGTTCATTTATAGCAAGGAGATAAATACCAACATTGATCCTACATTGTTGCTTTTATGTCAACAAGGACTTTTACCAAGAGAGGTGGCAAGCTGAACAGTTGTGAGTCAGTTGTGGTAAGAACCTGGAATTGTTTTCAGGCTACAGGCAGAGTTTATAGGGGAGGGGAGGGGGGGCAGGCTACTATACTGTAGACAGCCACAGAGAGACCTGGCCCTCAAACAAGATACTGTCATGCACAGTACACGTGGGCTCAAAATCTCTATGAATGGACAATGGAAAATTGGCACAAAGGTACCTTCACAGATGAATGCCGCATATGCCTGATACAAGATGACCATCGCCAGCAAGTGTGGAGGGAACCTGCTAATGCTTCACGGCATAGACATACCATCTGTCGCGTGCAGCAACGATGTTCTTGGCAGGTATTGTGTGGGAATTTCAGTCATCACTGTTGATGATCAAGAGATCGCTTAAGGCTCCACAATTACAGGGATAGCATCCTCCATCTGATCATTGACCATTTCATCAGCATTTCAGCGAAGAATTCAAGTTTATGGTCCATAAGTTCTTAGTCCATCATGCAGGCATTGTCAATGATTTCATCATCTGCTAGTATTGCATCATTGTATTAGCCTGTGTGTTCTCCCTACATGAATTCAATTAAACATGCTTGGGATAAACGGAAAACTATTTGAGCAAATCCTGACTAACCATGAAACTTGCAGGAGTTATACAGTCAGATAAATTTCCGTGCAATCTTAATACTTTCTATAGAATTTGCTTTCCATGCCTTGTAATTTATAAGACATTCCTGGCTTATTGATAGAAGATTTATTTATGTTTGCTCAGTAGCACAGTTGCTGAATCATTACTGTCTCACACATAAATTCATGACATTTACTGCAGTGAAAACAGTTACCCTTTGGCATCTGGAGCGATGAATGTTTGGTCCATAAAGTACAACATTAAGAGGGCTGTGAGTGATTACAGTATAAATCAGTTTACTGCATTGGTCATTTATTTACTTCAATGATAAATGCTCATATTATAGCTCAACAAGCGGCAAGTACATTCTGGCCAGAGTCAAAGAAGTAACGGAGATGTACTAGCTTCTCAACTTTTCTGGTAACTTTACACACATTTAAATCAAAGTATTTTGATATATTCACCTATTTTTAAAGTAAAATGATTGATGATTTTATGTCATCTAACTTGATACCCTGTCATTACATCATCTAACATGGCATTCCTCTTGTCATAAAGTATGAAATAAATGCCATTGAAGATTAGTGGGTATGTGACTCAGGGGTATTTTCTATTACAGACACATTCCACATTCCCTCCTGAGAGCTCATTGTGCTGAGGAATTAAGGTAACTCTTAAGAAAGTGCAAATATGACAAGATTCATTGTTTTCAAGCTGCTACATAAATCTTGGCACTCAGTCTCCTTTTTTAAATGCTGTACTGACTAGAAAATGTTGACCTTTTGTTGTGCTGTGATGCGCTTCAGAAACCTCAAGGAAAAAACAATTTATTGCATTTAAAATTGGATTAAAATCCAAGTAGTAGACATAAAAACAGTGTCATCAGCCAAGGATTAATTTAAGCCCAACTGATATCTTCTGCAAAAACGGTAAATCAATTTGCATAACTTTCCTTGGTGCCAGCTCCGTTTCATTTTTCAAAGTGGACTTATATACTGTAAATTATATGTAGTAAAAATATGTTCTAATGGCCATAAAAATTGGAACTGGTTTGTGTTGAACAGTAATGTTTTCATCCTATTGCCTTACACTCAAAAGGAACCAAGTACCAAAATCTAATCACAATTCTGTACTCACTATTTTCAAAATTACCATGCTGTAGCTGGCCGCGGTGGCCACCGTGGTCAGGGGTTCGAATACCCCCTTAGGAATGGATATTTGTGCTGTCATTAGTATTAGCTAGTTCATAACTGGTTTGTAAGCTTAGGTACTGATGACCCTGTAGTTAAGTCCCATAAGCTCTCCAAACATAATTGTCTTTTCATATCGTGGTGAAGAACTGTGTTGCTATATTCCTGATGTTAGTGAAGAATAGAGATATGTTCGCATAGCAGCAGACCAGTTGAAGGTAAGTTACATTGTGTCTTTTGAAAGCTAATAGAGTTGAAAAATGTGGCGTAGTGCTATGTTCTCGATGTGTTCTTCACTATACATTTCTTTCACTATACATCTGCTTCACTGTCACCTTACATGAATGCGAAAATAACTGGAAGAGGTCTTGTGTACAAAGACTCACTAAGAAAATATTTCAGTCAAATCATATGTACTTTGCCATGTGTTCCTGTGGTAGAAAGAAAGGAAAGTCATTAAAACTTTTCCTCTGAAAACCATTATTTTTATCAAGTCAGTAGATTAAAATAATTTTTCATGTTTGTCTGTTTATACATAAACATACAGCTCTTACGATATACTAACTACAGAGCATGCAAAGTATAACTGTTCTTGAAAACATCAATAGGTATTTTACACTATGGCTAGCAAATTCCCACTGCCACTCTTTTTCCATCTCCTTGTCCCCTGTCTATTTATGTCCCTCCCTCTATCCATCTTCCATCTCTGAGCATCTTCCCTGCCCTTGTTCCTTTCTTCTCTCTCTCTTCTCTCTATATCTGCCAATTTCCTCTTTCCCACATTGTATCTATTCAAAATCAGGAAATTAAAAATGATGAACTTCCTTCAAATCTTCTAGAAATGGTGGAAAATGGCTATGAACATACTCATATGGAAAAGTAAATGAAATAACATCAAAACATCATTAACATCACTACTAAGACCTACTGATTTCCACTGCTTGTAACTTAATTGCCTTAAAAGTTGTGGCATTGTAGTTGCCCAAAATGCATGGATTACTGCAGATGAATCATTTGAACATGAACATCCCTAGAATGTGATTTCACAAAATGTTATTACTTTCATGTGGAATTTTCACCATAGCATCTCATTGGTAACAGGGAAGAAGTTGGTAGTACTTCTGATTTAAATGCTCACTTTGCAAAAAAGTTGAAGGTATTAATGCATGATAGGAAAGGTAAGTAACATAAATGTTACAGATATGAAAACACCTACTACTCTTTACCACTCTTACTGGTTACATACATGAATTATTTTTGGTTTGTGCTCATCTATGGATAAACACCTTTTGAGTTATGTAAGCTTCATTGGCCTCCTTATATAACTAATATTAAAAATCAGTACTTCAATTTTCTTGTTGGAGAATTTATATAATGATGATAAAAGGCCGCTATGATCTTGCAATTGACACTTTGAAGTGTCGGATCTAAAACTTTTCCCAACCAGGCCACCATCTTTATAGTGGTGCCCCCTCCTGCAATGACTTTGACTTCCCAACTCCCCCTCCCACCGCTCATTAGGGACAGGGACACATCACCTTGTCTTGGAGACCATTTGGCGTCCCTCTGCTACTGCCGCACAGGACAAACACTCTGAAAATTGTATAACACAGTAATGGGCATTTATAAAGCAGCCTCGTGAGTGGCGAGAACAGGTGCCTGTGTTGTAATTGTTATTTGTATGTCTTTTGCAGGTAATTGCTGGACCGGGACAGGACAGGCTGTGTCTGGCCGTCGCCAAGGAGATTGAGGCAGCGCTAGGCGGCTGGGTGCCACCCTCATAGTGTCCTGGTATTTGCAGCCCTGCATAACTCTGCAAACCATCTTAAAGTACTCCATGTGATGTAATTCACATTGACTCCGTCCTGACCAGTAACCATATTTTTTTATGACAAGAGGAAGCTCAGAATTTGTGACTGGACAGAAATCTACATTTTCTACATATCGATTTGTTACTGCCTGATGATCTTCAGTGTAGTAATTCAGCTCTGAGGACTCTTATACACTGTCTCGGGACTTATTCTCATAATGCATCAATAAATTTTATGACACTTATATAGTTTCTAGGTTTCATTAAAGCTGAAACTATCTGTGTTAGCTTGCTTCATTTTCACAATGATCTACATTGATACTCCACAAGCCACCTCATAGTGTGGCAGACAGTACTTTGTGTACCATTGACTACTCTTATTCCAGTCCTGTCTGCTTTGTAGCAAAAATTATTGCCAACAATCCTCAGTGTGGGCCCTAATCTCTCTAATTTTATCTTTTTGGTCATTTCACAAGATATACATAGGAGGAAGCAATATACTGGTTGACTCTTCATCAAACACATGCTTGTAGAACTTTGACAGAAGAGTATACCAGGATACAGAACATCTCTTGCAGCTTCTGCCATCTGCCCAAGATGCTTTTGCACTTACTAAAGGAGCACACACTGAAATGTGCTGCTCTCTGTTGGATCTCATCTACATCTTCTGTTAACCCTGCATGGTATGGATCCTTGAGAAATGTTCAAGCGAAGAGGAATAGTGTGTTGTTTTGATTTTGCAGATAGAACTAACTTTTTTATCTGGATTCAGACATCTTGAATGGTAGCACCTTTTACATTAATTTTTTTGTAGTGGTATTGAAATCATACGATTGCCTGTCCTTGCCCAGAACCACACAGGAACCATAGTGACTCAGAACCTCATAATAGTATGAAGATGTGGTTATGGTTTGAGTTATTTCTTTTCAATGCTACCAAATAAGCACTGAAAGGGCATATAACTGTGACTCCTTATTAGGAAGTAATGAGCTGCTTCATTAAAAACTTTCATTATTTCACAAAATCAGCTTTAGTATTTGCCTAACGATAAATGTCTACTACAAGCAGTAGATGTTCCACATTTTGCAATACTCATTTTATGTTGCTGTTGAGTTTAGAAAATGTTCATAGTTTTCTGTGCAAGATTAAATGGGCAAAATTAATGAACTCCAACTTATTTGTCTCATTTAGAAGTTCATAAATAAATATGCAACTTTTTCAGATTTAACAATGGAAAATTCCAGTTTTATTGTCAATAATAGAACATAGATAACAACTCACTGCAGTGACAATCACTGAGCTGCAGACAGGCATGTAATATAGACAATCACATTCACTCAATTTAAACCTGGAATGGCCAGATATGATGTTCAAGTGTGAGAGATTGTGTGAAGGCCATGGCCAAAAATTTAAATTTATGAATGTGATGGTCTATTTTATGTGCCTGTATGGGCTCAGTGATTATCATTATGGTGAGTTGTTTTCTACCATTTTTCTTTCAAATTTTGTAGTTTGGTTTTGTGAAAACCATCTTCAATTGCAAAGAAAATAATAAAGACTTATGTACCTAGGAATTTTTTTAATAAGCTGTAATTAATACTCACAGATTTCAGTGCCCCCTCCTCTACAGCGAAAAAAAAAAAAAAAAAAAAAAAAAAAAAAAAAAAAAAAAAAAAAAAAAAAAAAAAAAAGAGTGAACATGAAGATGAAAGACTAAGATTTATAGGAAAAAGGCAAGAAGAAAACTCATCCATGAATTGGAAAGTATTAGAAAATGAGAAGAGGGAAGATATAATGGAAGGTCTAAAAGCTATCTAGAGAGGTCTTAGTAACACAACACTATTTTATAACTGTTTACACGATAGGACTCAAAATCTTACTTTTATTAATTGTAGAGAAATCAGTGTAAAATGGCGGAGTAAATTTTGGTCCTGCACTGACCATTCCCTGGTGGTGGAAAAACCAAATACCACAAGAAAGAGCCTGTGGTACTAGAATTTGAAAACATCTTTTCCTGATCAAGCAACTAACGGTTGTGTGTGTTTTCACCTGTGTGTCTATCTATGAGCCTGTGCTTTTTCACCTGGTTAGTTAAACCGTCTCTATTTTTATACATAAAACATATGTTATAATAATATTATACAATTGGCAATTGTTACCAATGTCAGCTGCTTGTAATAACTGGAGAATGTCAGGTCAGATCATGGGACAGTATAGCTTTTAAAAGCTATACTGCTTATACCAGAAGTCCAATACATCTGATCAGTACACAGGTGTCATTTCATGCTTTCCATTCCAATCAATACCCAAAAATCTAATCAGTTTAAGCATATTTAATTTAGTTCATATAAATGTATTACTTTTTTCAAATAATTTCACAGGGTTAAGTAAAAAATTACAATTTGGAACTATTTTTCTTCTTCTATGAGTATCAATTTATGAAACGAATATTATAGAAGGAGACTTTCCTGGTGGGAAAAATATGTATAAAAATAAAAGTCATTTGACTTACCCAAAGCACAGGCTCGCCGATAGGCACAAAAAACACAAATAAACAATCAAGCTTTTGCAACCGTTGGTCACTTCGTCAGGAAAAGAGGAAGGAAGGAAAAGGAAAGGATGCGGGTTTTAAGGGATGTTTGTGTATATGGAACATCCCGCATGACGAGGGCCTCGCTGCAATGGAGTATTTCCTTTCTCGCCAACCACCTGCAACCCTACATAAAACCTCTTTTCTTATTACCCTAGCCTGCTTCATCCTAACCCACAACTTCTTCACCTTTGAGGGCTAGACATACCAACAACTAAAGGGAACAGCCATGGGAACCAGGATGGTCCACTCGTATGCAAACTTATTTATGGTACGCTTAGAGGAGGCCTTCTTGGATACCCAAGCCTGTCAACCCAAGTTTTGGTACACATTTTTGATGACATCTTCATGATCTGGACTCACAGTGAAGAAGAACTCCAGAATTTCCTCTCCAACCTCAACTAGTTTGGTCCCATCAAATTCACCTAGTCCTATTCCAAATCCCATGCCACTTTCCTCGATGTCGACCTCCATCTGTTCAATGGCCACCTTAACACATCTGTCCACATCAAACCTACCAATAAACAACAGTACCTCCATTATAACAGCTGCTATCCTTTCCACATCAAACATTCCCTTCCTTACAGCTTAGGTCTTCATGGCAAACGAGTCTGCTCCAGTCCCGAATCCGTGAATCAGTACACCAATAACCTAATAACAGATTTCACATCCCGCAGCTATCCTCCTGATCTGGTACAGAAGTGCCAGGGCCACTTCCTCATCTCCCCAAACCCAGAACCTTCCACAGAAGAACCCAAAAAGTGCCCCTCTTCTTACCAGATACTTTCCGGGACTGGATCGGACTCTGAATGTGGCTCTCCAGCAAGGATACGACTTCCTAAAATCCTGCCCTGAATGAGATCCAATCTTCATGACATCCTTCCCACTCCACCAAGTGTCTCTTTCCACCACCCACCTAACCTTCGTAACCTCCTAGTCCATCCCTATGAAATCCCTAAACCATCTTCCTTACCCTCCGGTTCCTACCCATGTAATTGCCCCCATTGTAAAACCTGCCCTATGCACACTTCCACCACCATTTACTCCAGTCCCGTAAACCGGAAGATGTACACAATCAAAGGCAGAGCCACTTACAACAGCATCCACATGATTTACCAACTGACATGCCTGCACTGTGAAACGTTCTATGTGGGAATGACCAGCAACAAACTGTCCATTCACATGAGCAGTCACAGGCAGATAGTCTTTGTTGGTAATGATGATCACCCTATGGCTAAACAAGCCTTGGTGCATGGCCAGCACATCTTGGCACGATGTTACACCGTCCGGGTTATCTGGATACTTCCCACTGACACCAATCTTTCAGTACTCCAGAGATGGAAACTTGCCCTTCAGCATATTCTCTCTTCCCATTGCCCACCTGGTCTCAACCTCCTCTAAATTCAAGTTCCTGCCCACCATTCTATAACATCTTTGCCTCTGTTCTCTGGACAGAGCCTCTGCCTTAAGTGGTATCTGTCCAACTTCTTTGCTTTCTACATATGTCTGCCTAGGTGTGTTTGTGTATGTGTATATGTGTGGGTGTGTATTTGTTTACTTTCCTTTTTTCCCCTAAGGTAAGTCCTTCCACTCCCAGGATTGGAATGACCCCTCATCCACTCCCTTAAAACCTGCATCCTTTCCCTTTTCCCCTCCTTCCTTCCTCTTTTCCTGACAAAGTGACCAACAGTTGCAAAAGCTTCATTGTTTGTTTGCGTGTGTTTTTATTTGTGTTTCTTTGTGTCTATCGGCGAGCCTGTGCTTTGGGTAAGTCAAACAATATTATTTTTATACATAAATATCTAAATTTAGTCGCATGACAGTAATTGAAATTCCTAGAAGATTCAATATACAAAATTAGAAAAAGTCACTCACAGTTACTCACCTGTAGCAGATTGATGTGTGGATGCACAGCAACATGTAACTACAAAAAGCATTCACACTAGGTTTAGTGCATTAGCTTCCTTTCTGGCAAAGGCCAAATTTACTGAAAGTTGTTACTTGAGCTGATGGAGATGGGGAGGGGTAAGGAAGCATGCAAAGAAAATTTAGTGAGAAAGAGGCAGGTGTTTAGATGGATGCCACTGAGAAATATAAAAGGTAGGGCAAAAAGAGATATAGAAAAGGGAGTGGGGATGGGAGATAAGGGAAAAAGGAAGGAGAGAGGGGAGGATGAAAGGAAAGAGGGAAGGAAGGGAAAGAGAGAGAGGGGGGGGGGACAAGGTTAAGTAGTGGGAATGTAACTGATCACTCCATTCTAGTATGTTTCCCAGGATAATGCATGAGAGTTGTTTCTTACATGTTCTTACAACACTCCTGGTATAAGACTCCACTAATCTATTCTCAGTACCTCAGCTTACTTTTTACCTTCTGTCCACATCAAACCTGCAATGTCCAGAATGTGCACGGTTGTCTATTACCATTATTACTGCCACCCCCAAACCCATACCTCATAAGAGACCTATCCTTTCCCTCACGATCCCTTCCTTGTGTCTTTCTTTACCCCTTGTACCATTCCATTCATTCCATTAGAACAGGCAACTGCTTCCAGTAATCAGTTTTGCTGTGGGTGTGGGAATGTATGTTTGGGTGTCTGTGTGGTTGTGTTAAATGTGTGTACTTTTTCTGGAAAAAGACCTTTAACTCATAAGCTAGTGTGAATGCTGTTTTCTGTTATGTATCAATCTGCAGCAGGTAAATGGTTGCCTTTTAGTTATTTTAGTTGTAGGACTATTTGAAATATGGATGATATGTGATATCATCAGCATGATAGAAGGAATATGTCTAGTTTGAAAAACTGTAATAGTAAAATGCTCACAAACAGATATGATTAACAAGCTATGTAGATGGACTCTGATCAATAAATTAAGATTTACATGAACCATCTTTCACTAAATTAAAATTATATCTAAACTTATAAAGTAATAATGTTTTTGAGAAGGATAGGTTGCTACTCATCACAGAGACAGTGGCAGAAAGGCACATGTAAGATATTACAACTTTAAAGAGCTTACGGCCATTATGGCCTTCATCAGTCAGAGAAACATACACACACACTCCACAAACATGATCACCGTCTCTGGCCACTGTGACCAGCCTGCGTGACTCAATATGGCTGAGGCGAAAGCAACCAGTGGCGGGAATGAGGAAGTGGCATGGAGAAGGAAGCAGGAAGGAAGAAGTGGGATGCACGGTGGGGTTGGGGGAATATACCAGTGCTGTCTGATTCGTAATTTATTTGCTTGGAACATGTATTCACATGCATAGTCCAAATAATAAGCATTACATACAAAAATATACTTTATCATATGAATATTTTGAACCTGCCTAGTGTTCTGATCAAGTATTTCTACATTGCAACTTGTATATTTCTTATCCTCTACAGCAATTATTTCAACCTTTTCAAATATTCAACTTCCTTCCAAATAAAAATTTTCTGGCGACCTCCCCCATCCTCACGTATTGTAACAAAACTAAGTTATCTCAAAGAACACAAATTTATTCTTCCTTGCTTTGCTACAGCTTTCTTTTAAATTGTTGGACAAAGATGTTTTGTATATTTTTTGGAAAGGAACAAAATAACATATTTTACATGATTTCCAGCAGAAAAATGTTTTGCTTAATGAGTGTTTTGCATTTCAAACAAGACTTAGAAGTGAATTATACTCACTATAAAGGTTGCACTGTATAGATAGTTTCTAAAGGAGATCTTTTTTTCCAGAATTACAAATTGTATCATCTTCTTTTAACTATCAATTGGTTGCTGAAACAGTTTTCAGGCTTTGCGCTTATTCATCATTAACACACTGTATTATAAAACAATCTATGGTATACTGAACCCATAACAATTAATGTTACACAAGTAACTCCATAAGTTTAACATTCATTAAATTTCACATTGCCATACATTTTTGTATTGCTGAACTCTTAGTTATTTTATGGTGCAAGTACTTCCTCCCATGACTGTGAGCCCCCAAGCAAGAGTTTGTGACCCACAGGTTGAAAAACACTGCTCTACAGCTAGTACAATTATTTAACAATATAGTAATAAGGACAGTTTACCATTCACCACAAAGACGTGATGACGAGCTGCGACAGGCACATATAAAAGACACCCACATACGTAGTGCAGCAGCCAGTGTTCTATTTTCTGAAAAAGGCCATGGACAATAGCTGAAGTGTTGTATGTGCGTGTCTTTTTTATGTGCCTGTTGCAGCTTAAGAATTGTTTCATGCATAATCATTGCGTAAAGTTATAATGTTGTGGTCTACAAACAAATCCTTGCATGTTGTTCTTGCATTACTTCGCCTACAATTCTTACTGCTCTTTACTGCAATTTGAATACCCTATCAACGCGAGTTTCAGCTGCTCCCCCCCCCCCCCCCAATACTAGACCACACAGTAGATAAGGATACATCAATCCAAAGTATACCATTTTCATTGTTTACATGTTAACATATGGAGCTAATCACCTTAGAACATATAAACTAGATGTTAACCTCGAACACGAATTGTCAATTAGATTGATCCATGAAAGCTTACTATCAATGTACGCTTCTAAAAATTTACACTGTCTGCATATTTTTCCACTACACTGACCTACAGTGCACTCTTGTAAGTCACTTAAATTAAAAGACATAATTTTTGTTTTTTCCAAATTTACTTTTAGGCTGTCCTTTCTGAACTTTGTCTTAGCTCTAATTTCCAATTTCATTGTCAACACTATGCAAATCATTTCCCCAGGATAGGCCTGAATTGTCATCTGGATACATTCTAAAAATAAATAAATCCTGATACTGGATCTGTATTTTCTAATGTTTCACCAGTGTTGTGTGGAACTGTAGTGCACTGACTTCTATTTTTTAAATATGATGTAATACACTGCATTACTTTTCCACTGATGCCATCTGTAGCCAATTTTGACAAAAGTATATCATGATAAACTCTGTCAAATGCCCTCAACAGATCTAAGAAAACTCCTGCTACTTGGTTGCTATCATTAATTTTGTGTATAAACTGTAGTGCAGCTGTCATCGTGCTACAACTACGCGTAAAACTTTGTTGAAGTGTTTTATCCATTACAGCAACTGTTCAGATTATAAATTAATTACCTTCTGCCTGACAAAGCAGCTAGGCTGCGAAAGCTAGCGTTTGTGTGTGTGTGTGTGTGTGTTCTATTTATTTGTGCTGCTGTCACACCTGTGCTCCTTCACCTGGTGAGTAATCTTTGTCAATTTTTTATATATAATTTTTCCTGCTAGGAATTTTTCGTCTATAATATAACGTTAACATTATTATTATACAGCTGTATAATGATGGTATTTTTTAGATTGGTTTCATTGTTTCTTACTTTATTAACAATTGTCCAACATGTCTTTGAAAGACAATCTGAGTATTGTATTTCTGAGTTTATTTTTTTCAGCCTTTAGTCTTTCGACTTCCTTTAGAAACTGGTACTTGTATTGCTTGTAGGCCTATTTATCCCTGTGCTCCTTTGTTTTTGTAACTCTTTGCAACATGTACATTTCTTCCATATTCCCCTTTAGTTTTCTTGTAACACAATTTAAACTGACAGTTTTGGTATGCACATTCTTACTCCTATTTATTTTTACGTATCTGATTAAGATTTGCTTCTTGGGCTTCAAATACTGAATACCATGACTTGTTTAAGGCTCTCTTTCAGTTTAGGAATGTTGATACCTGCGAAAATTCTTTTACATTGAAAAACATTTTTAGATTTTATACTGTCGCGTTGAAATGGAAGCAAACTTGAGTTTGAAGGCAGGGTTGTCGACTGAACACAGCACTTATACTGAAAGCAGGTTTATTGTGAACTTAACATACACGCAGCACTAACTGCCTCTCGGGCAGAGTGCTCTGCTATTTATACACAGACAGAATGTACCAGAAATTAGAAGAATAGTTAACATAAGAAACAAGTAGAAATTACAAGTGAACATAAGAAACATGTGGAACATTCTGGAAATGTTAATTACAAAGAAATAAATTTTTGCCGGTGGGTGGGATTGAACCGGCGGCCTTCAGCACCGCAGCCAGGATGCTATTCCCTGCGCCACACCGGCAATCGGTTTACATGGTGTCTCGCGGCAATATAGTTTTAAACTTAGTAGTAGACTCTCTTGCATTTTCTTCAAAATGTTCATCTGTAAATCTGCCATGACAGGTTATAATGAAGTACCCACAGCCCTTCCAAAGGAAATATTTATAACATTTTGCATTGGACAGATTATTTGTAGATACAATAACACTGAAACCAATGTTGATATTTTCTGTGGTTAATTCCCAGGATTCAAAAAGTGGGACTTTCTTAAAGATACTATCTTGTTTGCCAGAGATGGAAAGTACAGATACATTGCAGGTTTATGGGAATAACTGTCGAGGTTTTGAAAAAGGAATGAGCATCAAAAGCTATATTGTATATAAGAAGACAAACTTTAATAGTGCCAGTGTTTGAACAATACTTCAGTTTGGTATCCATACAGTAAGTATCCACAACATCACAGCTCGCTTCACCAGAATTAAATCCACAAAAATGGAATCCACAACTTGGCTGAATACCAAAAACCATAACAAAATGTACTGAAATTTTTTTTATGTAGTTAACAATTACACAATAAGCAATAAAATGTAGTTTTTTTAATCACTTGTGTATAATGAATTCTGAAACAAGACAGTTGAGATTTTAAGGGAAATGTGTATGTCTTTGAAACTGGTCACGACTAATCAACTATAATAAACTTACCTCTACGCCCTTTCTTTGTTTGGCAATTAGCCAAAAATTCCTTCATATTTTGTGTTTTGCACACTGGATAAAAACTCATCTCCTTTATTTAGCCGAAGTATACAACAAAACAAATACCATTAATTGTTACAAAGTCTCAATTACATTGGTTGAAACGATGCACTTATGCACACCCTCAGGTGCATAATCAAATACTTGAATCAAACATGTCCTTATCATGAATGGAGTTATATAAATATGAGTGCACTTAATTTACAGACACAAACAAGACACGTTGAAATATAGCAATAAAACAGAAATTACACAGAAAATTATAGTTTGATTTAACAAACTTAAAATCAAGCAAATGTAATCAAAAGTAAACTAGTATTAGGATCATCATCTTATGGCATGTTGTTGTTCACAGATATGTTTTTCTGATTTCCTTTCTTTTCCTTCAAGTTCAAAAGTTTTGGAAATAATTTGCCTCAAAATAGTTCTGTAATTATGTAGTTATTCTCATCTTTGTCAAAACATCACACCTGATGAATATATGTATGTATACAGCCTTACACACTTTTTTTTTAACAGCTCTTTATATATATTTTTCTCTCCATCTTCTCAAGTGGTTGTTTCTTAGCATATGGTTTGAATGTACACCTCCCCCATCCTGATCTCTTTAACTTTCTGCAATCAGTCACGCAAATCACACAAGTTTTGGAAGCTAGGATTGGAATTTTCTACTTTTAAGTTTCTTTATCAGTAGCACCATATTAGAAGTTCACTTCCAGAAAGTAAGTACTGAGCACATGTTTGGCTTGTATCTTTTAACAAACCTAAATGATATTTTGAACAGAATTTTGTGGAGCTACAACCTCCCTGTTTTGAATTGCATAATGATCTCCAACATTTTTTAGACTTTGTTAATTACTCCATTTATCATTTAAAGCATCACTTTACCAATAAACATGTATTTTGTATATACATTGTCACAAATCACTCCATAATTCTTTTCATGTTCCCTGTAAACTCACAAATTTGGGTACCTGATGAATAAATTTTATATGATGTACACTCAACTGATGAGAAAAATTCTCAATGGAATTTTTGTCATACAACTGAATTCTGTTACAAGACTGATGTCTCGTCTAGCCTCCCGATGTATTGCAAAAACTGTTTCTTTATTGCATTAATGATATAGAAGAGGAAAGCTCTGACGTACAGCACTATAATTCAGTTGGTGGCCAGTAAACATAACTTTAGATAGAAGTATCAGTGTCCCTCGCAGCCGGCACAAGAAAGCAATTTACAGTTGCACTGTAAACACTGCTTACATGCACATGCATGAGACTTCATCACACTGCACATACCACTCAGCATGTGGAGCTGAAATTCAGCTGATACATCATTTCCTTTTGCAGATAACATGCTGATAAGTGTACTTGAGATCCCAACTGCATTGTAAATGTGAGTTCATGATGCACATAGGTAGTAGGAGTACCATGCATTGAAGCTTGGTATGGACAAACATGGGTGATATATTCTCTCACACTAAGGATGCACTCACTGTAAACATAACCAAACAACTACAGAGCTGTGAATGCACACTTTCTTCAAGCAGGCACAGAGGTTCATCATAAATGATTTGTGCAAGTGAAGCATCTAAATCAGGCTTGCATGTCATCCTGAGGCAAAGTAAAATCATTGGTAATGTTGCCGTACAATCTGAATCCTAATTCGAGGGCCACTTGCTGCAAACAATTGCAGCCATAAACCATGCAGTTACTGCCTGGGTAGTTAACTAGTGGACTTGTGATGCACCAGGCCCAGAACTTCGTTGGTTAGTTAGTGGAAGGGGATCAAACCAGTAGACACACTCTGTTGTAACATGTATCAGTTGCTTCAGACCAATGTGGAACATGGTCAGTCATTGTGAGGATATAGCACTGCGTGTTCAATGGAGGTATCAGCCCTGTAACATTGACATATATATGTTTGAACTGGGCATTAGCAGTTGGAAAATTTCTAACTGGTACCCAAATATGGCAGATGATTTTGCAATGTTGGCATTTGACGCACGTGAGTCCATTTGCAGCAGTCTTTTTGCATTCTTGGCCACACAAATAAATGGGAGACTAAGCAGGCTATATGTCTAATGCCAGAATGACACAAACTATCAAAACTACACTTGCAAAATTTTACTGGCGAGAATGTATGCAGTGGTCAGGTTGAAAGGTCGCATTATATTTTGATGCTGGAGTCGGACATGTCAGCTAACATCAATTCATGTGTTGTCAATGGATTGTTGAAATAGTCTTGAAGTACCAGATCAGATCTCTGTGCCTCAGTCAGTAAAGCAGATGCCAGACTTAGATTCATTGGAAGAATCCTAAGGAAATGCAGTCTGAAAACAAAGGAAGTAGGTTACAGTACAATACATGACTGGACTAGGATGGAGAACCGATAGTGGTACTTAAGGTACCCTCCACCATGCACCGTCGGGTGGCTAGCGGAGTATGGATGTAGATGTAGAACAGTCTTCCCCCCACTCCACCCCCCTCCGATCCCCTGATCCTGCATCCTACCCCACTTTGACAACTGGTATACAGGCCAGCTAGTGGTCCATGAGAATGCTCAAGAATTATGAGATTTCTTGAGATGCTGATTTTCTTGCATAATAATATTTTAACATCTGTATCATACAACAAGACCACATGGGTATCAGATTCAGAATTTCTTTATATCTATGGTACATGAAGTTCAGAACTTAAATAACAATCACTCAAAGCCATTCAACTTTGAAGTTTTGCAAAGTACACATTGTTGTTGTTGTGGTCTTCAGTCCGGAGACTGGTTCGATGCAGCTCTCCACAATACCCTATCCTGAGCAAGCATCTTCAACTCCACATAAGAAAGGCAACCTACATCTGTCTGAATCTGCTTACCGTCTGCGGTTTTTACCCCACATACTTCCCTCCAACCCTAAATTCACAATTCCTTGATGTCTAAGAATGTGTCCTACCAATCAGTCCCTTCTTTTAAACAAGATATGCCAGAAATTCCTTTTCTCCCCAATTCTGTTCAGTACCTCCTCATTAGTTACGCGATCCACCCACCTAATCTTCAGCATTCTTCTGTAGCACCACATTTCAAAAGCCTCTATCCTCTTCCTTTCCACACTGTTTATCGTCTATGTTTCACTCCCATACAAGGCAACACTACATACAAATGCCTTCAGAAAGGACTTCCTTAGGCTTAAATCAATATTTGATGTTAAAAAATTTCTCTTTTTCAAGAACGCTTTTCTAAGCATTGCCATTCTGCATTTTATATCCTCTGTACTGCGACCATCATTTGTTATTTTACTGCCCAAGTAACAAAACTCATCTACCTCCTGTATTGTTTTGTTACCTACTCTAATTCCCTCAGCATCACCTGATTTTCTTAGACTGCACTCCATTACCTTAGTTTTGCTCTTGTTAATGTTCATCTTATATTCACCTTTCAGCACACTGGCCATTCTGTTCAACTGCTCTTCCAGGTCCTTTGCTGTCTCTGACAGCATTACTATGTCATTGGCAAAACACAATGTTTTTAATTCTTCACCCTGAACTTTAATTCCTTCTCCAAATTTCTCCTTGATTTTCTTTACAGCTTGCTCAATGTACAAATTTAATAACACTGAAGAAAGGCTACAACACTGTCTTACTCCCTTCCCAACCACTGCATCCCTTTTATGCCCTTCAACTCTGACAACCACTGTCTGGTTTTTGTACAAGTTGTAAATAACCTTCCGTACCCTATATTTTACTCCTGCTTGCTTCATAACTTCAGTTTATTCCAATCAACACTGTCAAAAGCCTTCTCCAAATCTACAAGAAATAGATATGTATTTTTGCCTTTTCTTAATCTATCTTCTAGGATAAGCCATAAAGTGAGTATTGCCTCCCATGTTCCTACATTTCTTCTGAACCCAAACTGATCTTCCCCAAAATTGGCTTCTACCAGCTTTTCCATTCTTCTGTAAATAATTTGTGTTAAAATTTTGAAACCATGACTTATTAAACTGATGGTTGTGTAGTTTTCACACCTGTATGTGCTTGCTTTCTTTGGAATGGGGATTATAACGTTTATATATATCTCTTTCATGTAGTCTGTACCTATTTTTCCCCTACTTACACATTCTTCTACATCCTTACATTTGCCTTCTAGCCTCTCCTGCTTAGCCATTTTGCACTTTCTGTCAATCTCATTTCTTAGTCATCTGTACTCCATTTTGCCTGTTCCCTTTACTGCATTTTTATATTTTCTCCTCTCATTGATTAAATTTAGTATGTCCTGTGATATCCAAGGATTTTTTGTAGGTCTTACCTTCCTACCTATTTTGTCCTCTGCTGCCTTCACTATTTCATCTCTCAATGCTACCCATTCCTCCTCTACTGTTTTTATTTTCTCTCCTTTCTGTCAATTGTTGCCTAAAGCTCCCTCTGAAATTCTCATCAACTTCAGGTTCCTTTAGTTTATCCAGGTCCTATCTCCTTATTTTCCTACCTTTTAGTAGTTTCTTTAGTTTCAGCCTACAGTTCATAACCAACAGGTTATGGTCAGATTCTATATCTGCCCCTGGGTATGTCTTACAGTTTAAAGCCTGGTTCCGAAATCTATGTCTTACCATTGTAAAATCTATCTGGTATCTCCTGGTCTCTTCCACGTATATAACCTTATTTTGTGTTTTTTAAACCAGGTGTTTGTAATAACTAAATTACGTTACCTGCAAAATCCTACCAGGCGGCACCCTCTTTCATTCCTTTTGCCCAGACCATATTCACCTACTATCTTCCCTTCCATGTCATACTACCAAATTCCAGTCTCCCATAACAAATAAGTTTTCCTCTCCCTTAACTGTGTGAATAATTTCCTTTAGCTCCTCATAAATATATGAGCTAGTTTGCATATAAACCTGTACTACTGTATTCGGTGTCAGCTTTGTATTTACCTTGATTACGATAATGTGATCACTGTGTTGCTCATAGTAGTTTACCTGCTTTCCTATTTTCTTATTTATTATCAGACCTACTCCTGATTTTGTATTTATAATCCTATCGTCACCTTACGATAAATCCTGTTCCTCTTTCCACCGAACTTCACTAATTCCCACTATATCTAACTTCAACCTATTCATTTCTCTTTTTAAATTTTCTAGCTTCCCTACCTGATTAAGGGATCTAACATTCCACACTCCAATCCGTAGAATGCCAGTGTTGTCTTTCCTGATGATCACATCCTCCTGAGTAGTTCCTGACCAGAGATACGAATGGGGTACTATTTTACCTCCGGAATATTTTACCCAAAAGGATGCCATCATCATATGTTCATACAGTAGAGATGCATGTCTGTGAGAAAAGTAACGGCTGTAGTTTCTCCTTGCTTTCAGCCACTCACCGTAACAGTGTGGCAAAGCCACATTTGCTGGTGTTGTAAGGCTAGCTCAGTCAATCATCCAGACTGGTGCCCCTTTAACTACTGAAAAGGATGCTGCCCCTCTTCAGGAACCACACATTTGTCTGGCCTCTCCACATATACCCCTCCGCTGTGGTTGCACTTACGGTATGGCTATCTGTATCATTGAAGCACGAGAGCCACCCCACCTCAGCAATGTCTGTGGTTCATGGGAGTGGAAGTACACATAAGTACCAACAATTAAACCAGTTGCAGCATATGTTGATGTAGCTCAGGTGGTAATGTTCTGGTCTCACAACCATAGATTAGGTGGTTTGAATCCCACTGTGACAGATATATTTTTTAAAATTTTCAAATTCATTTGGATAAAATATTTTGGGATCTCTAATTCCAAGCGTAGAGTCAATTTTTATTTATGCGTATTTAGACAACTTGAAAACCTTGACATCACGTAAAACAATGGTTGAGTACGTTAGCTACTTGGAAAACCATCTGTAGCAATGGAGATGACTTTCCAATAACAGTGTTTTAGCTCTTTACAAACTGAACAATCCATGACTACTGTCATCAACTAATGGTGAAATCAATATTGTAAGAAATGTAACTTATGTTGTTTTGACACAACAACGATAATTTCACGGTAGTGACTAGTTAACCTGAGAGATTTGGTTCCCCCTGAAAAAGTTATTTTGTGTATTTCTTGATGTTTTTGTAGCATACGGAGTATTCTATGAAGTCTGACAATCCTTAAGCTACCTTCAGGTGAGTGTCAGTCACGTCGACAATTTTATAGCAAAATATGGCCCAAAGACACATGCACAGCCGGCCGCAGTGGCCGAGGAGACTGAGGCGCTTCAGTCACGGTCTGAACGGCCACTACGGTCGGGGATTTGAATCCCCCCTCGGGCATGGATATTTGTGCCGTCCTTAGTTGTAGGTAGTTCATAAGTAGTTCGTAAGTTTAGGGACTGATAACCCCTTATTTAAGTCCCTTAAGCTTAACAAACATTTGAACACGTGCACACAAGGGGCCATTACGTGAGCACCCTGTCAAATTTGTGCCCTCTGTGAATACAGCTCCAAATGTGGCACGCAGACAAGTGTAAATGTTGAACTACATCTGCCCTCTGTCAGAGTGCATGCTGAAACTCAGATGTCAAATTTATAAAATTTGTCATTAAATGTGGCACTATGCATAACATGTTTCCTGTCAGAATATATTCTAGAGATAACCAGGCCCCAAGCCTTTTCCAATTATCTTATTTCTGAAACCTATCTAAACTTACCTCAACTTTGATAAAAACAAGAAGTTTTAACACTGTTACTAAACTACAGCTAAATACATGAGGCAACATGTCAGTGGAGCAGGTGACTGGAGGAAGGTAGCTGGGAAGTGTGAAGAAAATGAAGGCTGATGCCAAGGAATTTTAGGGAGTGGCAAATGAATGTGGCACCAGGAACTCATGTTCATTAATATATATTCACCTTTTGCTCTCGGTGTCACCCCTTTCCTCTCTGTTCTCATATCCCTCCACTTCACAATGTGCTACATACAATGTCCACTGTCAATGTCAAGGTGTATTTGTGGGTACCACATTCCTATCCAGTTCTCTTGCTGCCCCATCCTCTCAGCTGTCAGTCAACTTTCCCTCCAACTTAGTTACACTTTCTACAGATCATGTGAATGATTTTATATTTCATTTTATTTATTTTTATCAAAATGATTACAAACAAGGCTTCTCTCTACCACTCCATCTGACACAATCTTTCACTCCTACTTGGTCAGCAGTGCCAGGACAATGTAGTTTGCAATGACAATGTAACTATGCATATGTCTGATGTTTTTTCTCTAGTTCCAAGGGTGAACATTCCAAAAGTTCAACTAAAATTTCACTCTTGCTTATGAGCCTACCAACTGCTCAATGCTTCAATTATATAGTGAGTGTTTACCTTATACTCTTTCTAATATCTGTTGACGGTTTATGTCTTCATAACATACACAAGGAGGTTCTTTTCCTCTTTATGTCCTCTCACTGTTAACTTGTGTCATGCTTTGTTAACACAGTGTAGGGGTGAAATAGGTAAAAGTGAATTATTGGAAGTATTGAAGTCTTTTTGATAGTGGACAGGCAGCACAGGCAGCTGACAAGTGTTTTGCAACCAGCAGTAAACAGAGAGGAGCAGGCGCGGTTACATGAAAGCAGGCCACTGACGCATTTAGCAATCCAAGTCAAAACACAGGAACCATGACAAGTTTATCGGAAGCAGCCTGACTAGTATGTACTTGTAAACAAAATGGTTTCAGTGAGTTCGTGACCAAAGAGGAGTTACTGGTGCTACACAACGAAGTTCGTACCAGTTTGTGGGTCAGCAAGCTGCAACGGAAGCATCCAGAAACCTTCATGGATGGTATAAAATAGGCAAGAAAATGACAGAAAGGCAGTCTCCGGCAGTATTCGCTGAGTATCCAGCGAGTATTTGACAGACAGGCAGTATTCATCAGAAGTTAACCATTAGACGACTGGCAATACTTCGTCACATTGTAGGAAACGCCGTAGTCAACCTAGCCTTCATAGACCTAGAAGAAGACGTCAAAAGAGCTCCGGAGGATGCAACATCCTTCCTAGCAGCAGTGACCATCGTACAGCAGTCCACCATGCAATGCAGCAAGCAGCAGCAGGCCGTCCGGCTCCAGAATAGGTAGTTTCGGGAATTACGGAGACCAACGCAGAAGAAGGCTGTCGACAGAAAAGTAAGACACTCACTTAGTATGCAGAGCACCGCATAAGAATGCCATTGACAGGGAGAATAACCACTCACCTGAGTAACAACGAAGCGATCCACCAACATAGAAGCTGTTCACTTACCTGGTCCGAAGAGAACAGGAATACATCTTCCCAGCTCCACGGCAGCAGAAGTGCTGTCTTCGACGAACCTCGAGAAGCACAGATATGATACAGTAATGCAACGTGGCGGGGAGCAGCGCAACCGGCCCGTATAACGTCCCCTTGCGTTCTGAATAAACCACGCTTCTGCAGCCGGCGCCGAGGCTCGAGTGGAGTGGCCGCCTCAGCACCTGAATCAGCACTCACTGTCACTGGTAGCGCCACACGCGTCCAACCCACATCAGGCAAGATTCACACCCAAGTATAGATGTTGTATTGGTAACATTCTGTCAAAGCATAGAAGCTGTAGAGTCGGTCAAGTAAGAATTGAATATATGGAATTTAATACAGCAACCGGTCTCCTTCAGACACATGGGCTTTGTAAAGTTAGAAGTTAAATAAAAGTATTTAATTTGTACTCCTGTCTTATTCACAATCCTCTTTCCTTGAGTCAAGTGAACCCAGCCTACTAAGTGGAATATCCTGACAAGAGCTGCAGAAAAGTAAATAAAGTACAACAAATAACAAAGTAGCAGAAAACACTCTTCAACGGTAGTGATTCCTTATCAATTTCATTCAAGTTAGTTGATCAGCTCCTGGTAAGAAAGAGTAAGGCTTATTTTCATTTGATTTAACACAACAAATAGGCAGAAGGAGGAATATGGTAACAAATAAATCATGTTTTGTATGTTTCATTATGCTGATCCAAGATTTCTTATGGAGAAAGACAATTATTGAGATCTAAATGTGAAGAAATAATTTCCGTTTATCACAGAATCTCTAAAAACATGCTGTTTAATTTACATGATTGCAACATACAGCATTAGTGATATAGGCATACAAAGTGATTGTGATATATATTCAATTACTTATCCTTATATTACAATGGTAGTCTTACTTGGAAACGTCTCATCAATAATATGAAGAATCTGAACATATGGTGCTGGATTAATACAGTCTGGTTTTGAAGATTTTTCTTCAACAGAAATAGGCCTGTAGAAAAGCTTTATGGCAGGGCTTGACAAGCAGTCAATTGTTAGTGCGGATAGTGTAATGTAACAATAAGAGCCTCCATCTAATGTAGTATACGATACCTCTCTTTACTGAAACCCAGGATACCCTTCTTTCCTTATAGTGTAGTGTAGCATACCATCTCCTACATACTGAAGCTCCAGATACCTTTCTTTCCTGCAGTAAAGTTTATGATACCACCTTTAAACCTTTCTATCCTGTAGTAAAGTTTGTGATACCACCCGTATTCATTTCTACATTATAACTACTACATTGTTTATGTCACTAAGTATTTACCTCCTTTTATTCCCATTAATAAAATCCATTAATTTCATAGTAATTACAGCTTTTATGCCCATTACTAAATTTCTATAACTTCGTAATTACTATTACCTTATTTTCCCATTATCAAACCTCATTAATTTGTAATGCTCTATTACCATCGTTCCCATTATTAAACCCCAGTAACTTCGTAGTATTTATTTTGCAGAATTTTTTTCCTTTCATTTCCTTTATTAAGATTAGATTAATTATCATAGTATTTTTGGCCTGACTAAATTCCAGTGCAAATTGTAATTTAAAGTTGTTGCTACATCTAATCGTCATTATGGCTAATTGTCATTTCATAGTAAAGCAGATTATTTAACTTCAACCAAAAAACAGCATTCACTTCATTTATAAAACATCAAAACTATTTAATCAGTTATTTGTTATACTAATACATTGACATTGTATGACAAATGCAAATTACATGGATTTGTTGTTTATAAAAGAACCGATTCATAACTTATCATTGTGATAATTATGCATCACTTGACATTGTTAATAATGTCATAAATACATGTAATGTGTGGGAATTAATGGTCAGTTGTACTTTAGAGTTAGAGTTCAGTTCAAGCCAGATGTATGTCAGATCTGTGTATCTTGCCTGTAGCAATAAATCGAAGTAGATTTTGAAGAAGTATTTGTTCTTTTTGAAAAACACACCTTCAAAATTAATATTTATCATCAAGTTCAAATTTTATAACAAATTAATTATTAAATGTAGCGATCACCTTATTCAAAGAGGGATCGTCATATTTTAGTGCAGATAATCACGGGTGTACAGGCACGTGCTTGCGTGTGTATTGAGGTGCAGTGGGGGAGGGTAAATGCATGCACATTAATGGTGATGCACCACATTAATACTGCTCCTACTGTTTATGGCTCCCTTTACAGTCTGTTGTAAGTGAAACAGTGTCCTCTCCTGTTTAACAGTAATGTCAAGTCATCGTTGCAAAACTCCTACCATGCCTTAGCAATTCAACTCTCTTTTTAGTGAAAAAGAATTTAAAAACTTCCTTGAGGATATTGAGAGCCAGTATGGTAGCCTGTCTTACTACAACAAGGTGTGCTGGCTTTGTTGTGGTGAACTAATAAACCAATATTTTATTATTAGATGAGATAAATATTTTCCTGGTCTTTGTTGTCCCGCCATTGAAACTGTTGCATTGTGAAAATGGTGTGTTATTACATTCCCATTCAGTTGTTTTTTAACCTTGCATCACTGTACAGGCATTAACCTACCCATCACTGTCAACCTACGATTTAGTCATGCTGGATGAAGTACATGAGCGACATCTCTATGGAGATTATTTTGCTTGGAGGTTGTGGTACCTGTTGTACCAGTGGCCAGATTTGAAAGTAGTTTTGATATCTACAACCATTAATATAAAATTATTTTTCCAGTAGTTCACTGCTGATGTAGTAGTTTAGTAATTCAAGTGAGTAATGTGTCATAGTTGACAAGCAATTTTCTTTGTGTTCCAGTCTAATTTATTTTCCATTCATCAATTGTTTCAATCTCGGTGGAAAAGTGTTCTAAAGCAAATCGTCTTATCTTCCTGTTTTATTACAACATCCCATGTAAGTTGGAAATACAAATAAAAATATCTCAAGACACCCCATCTTCAAATTTTCTGGGAAAAATATATTTCATTGTTCCATTATGTTACTACAAATATGGTAAATATCAATATGGCACATCAAAGGCATCATTCACAAAAAATTATTTTGTCAGCATCAATACACTACCACAATGCATGTAATTTACATATATGAAACATAAATTATGGTAACATACAATCCATAAGTAATATTCTACAAAAATTTGGTTTGCATTATTGTAATGGTACTATGAACCATTTACAAATCGGTTTTAATGAAAAGTGATTAGATCTCTCCTCACAATTCTCCAACTAAATTGTTAATGTTCGCCAGATCTGATGCAAGGAGACTGCATGTCTTTTCAGTTGGTGTCACTGGATCAACTCTTGTGATAATGTCACATTTTCTGATGAAACAAGTGTGTGATTTGGCACACAAATGACAGAGACGGTCCATGTGGATGCAAGAAGTTGACCTTTACTTCATCTGTTTCTTCACAAGTTTATAAGACATATGCAACCCACCAATGATTGTCATACATACAGGCAACAAATCCATGTATATCTGTTAACAGCACTTCATTTCTCATAGCAATCACTGACTCTTCTCTACTCAATAAAGAAGCAGAATATGTCTTCGTCCTCACTAAACCTTTGTTAACAGGTATTACACAATGAAGCTTATGGGTACGTTGGAATTGCCCTTGTATTTTTGAAATGTTGTTTCAGCGTGCCCGAATCTTCATTATGATGGGAAACCGATGTATAATGAAAGATACATGAAGGAATAATCTCCTTGCACCACTGAAGCAACTGTTTTGATTTCAGAATATGATTTTCATTAAGTTGCTTGAGGCTGGAAAGTATTGCTAATCTCTTTACAGTCCCTGTACTCCATCACAGGGTCCTTTACCATGTGCTGTAGCAGAAAAATTCCATTACTGCTGTAGCATTAAAATCTTCCTGATGGAATGACAGATTCATAAAGTTCTTTCTGTTTTTGTACTGGGCTGCACATCCATCTGAAAAGCAATAAATGTGCTTTGGATTTGAAAACTGACATTTTAAGAAATTGATGAAAATTTTCTGGAAAGAATAAACGCACACTGTACCATGCTGAAGGCAGTCAGATATTTCCAAGTTTGATACATGTCATATTTCATTAGTGCTTGAGTCTTGTTGTAAGCTACAAATGGGTGAATTGTAGCCTGGGAATTATTCCAGTGGAATCATCCCTGTATGTCATCCTGAATGGTGAAGGAGTAATTTTCTGCAAAGTCACAAAGAACAAGATTAGGTTCTTTAGTGATTTTACGGAAATGTGACTACTGCTAGGAGATTAATGAGTGTGCCAGGACCTGTTGTATCCTCGATGTAAACACCTCGATGAAATCATCTGTTGACTTTGTTATAGCCTCTAGAATTAATTACCCTGCCCGTAGTTAACCAACACTTATATGTAATTTCGTCAATGCAGTTCTTACTAAACAGATCATACAGATAATCACTTAGTCTTGTCACACTTGATCAATATGAATATGAACCTAAGAAACATGCTGGTAGTGCAGCATTGCATGTAACAAATTCTACACAGTGCTTGTATGATGGTAATGTGTGTTCTTCACACTTTGTTAGCACTTTCAGTTTACACCCATCAATCATTAACTTGAAATTCTGGTGTGAGACACACACACACAAACATTATGGGTCCCAGTGGTATTGGCAAGAACACAGTGCTTTGGCCACGACTCACAAAATTTAGAGAATCCAATATTTCTATCTGGGCATTTATCTTTGAAATAGGAATTCAGTTCCTTAAGGTTGTGCAACACTAGCTGCTTCTGCTTATGTACTGTAATCCATTTTCTTTTACAGACACAAAGCCTTTTTTTCCTGGCATCAGACGGCTCACATCATGATCACAGTAAGAATCACACATACACTGAATGGTTTTCTCACATAGGCCTAATGTCTTACCTGGCTTTGGATTTGGTGTCACCAATATACCATGTTCTGCTTCTAACCGATTTGCTATCCGTGTAATCTGAAGCAGAAAATTCTTTCACAGTTTTCCGTATACTCCAACTCTTTGGAAGTACAGTTAGAATTTGTGTTTTGTCACACATAAGGTCTGAATTGTGAAACTTTTATCTTTCAGCTGGGTGATGATTTCACTTTCTCCATTTTCACTCTCTTCTTTTTCCAGTTGTCCACCTAAGTATACTCCAACACAGAAGGTTTTTTTTTTCAGTTTTTGCGTACTTTTTCTCACTCTGTAGCCTCTTTTTCTTCACAGGAGATTCACGTAAATACTGAAGGCTGCTATTTAAAGAATCAAGTGCCAGATCTGAAGCTACTTCATCTTCACCTGGCTCAAATGAGGCAACATCTGCAGTGGTTGTTGGGATTTTAAAATACATTGGGACATTTGTTTATTATCCACTCCTGAACATTCCTGAAATTGTTCTGCACTCTTGCATGACTTACTTCCCTAAACTGATTGCAACAATGGAATTTTGACTTGAAATCAATTTTTTACAAACTATTACTAAATGTTTCTTTACAACACATGTACACAGCACTTTGATTAAACAACCCACAGCCATAAAACAGTCTAATGGTGATCAAATAAGTCTCTGATTGGCTGTTCACTAAAACAGGCTAACATTAATTGGTTGAAATTAAAGTGTATCTGATTGGCTGTTTACTAAATCAGTCTAATGTTGATTGTTTGAAATAAAAGTCTCTCTGATTAGCTGTTCACAGCTTGAAGTATTACAGAATTGGTTAGAATAAATGCAACTGATATTGGCTGGTTTTCTAGGAGGGCAAAAAAAACACCAGAGGTCAGCAAGTAATCTTGTCCTGATACTTTTGAAATTTTTAATCGAGGTCCACAATTAAAATCTCATATTCCTTATTAATTTTAATTTTTAGTCACAAAATAATATGAAATTTAACAAACAGGCATGTTTGTATTCAAACTCCAGAAAAAGTAATATTCTTCACTTTTTTTAAAAGTTTCATTATCAAATTAATATGAAATGCATATAAAATAGAAATGTATTTAAAATAAAAATCTTATTTTGCAAGTATTTTCAGGCTTTTGTTCATTAGGAGCACAAAAATGGTGTTTACATGGATATGCCCTGACCGCTGAAATAGAAGTTTTGTAGCTTGTCAAAGTATGATGTTGATTTATAGAATTTCATTGTTCATTAAATAAAGTTGCAGTGCTGCATTCATGTGTACAGAGCTTTTATGCGGATCACCTGCCACCTTGCTCTGTTCTGCCGTCATTCCTCGGTGTCCTCTCAGGCGTTGCACATCATGACAACTATTTATTAATATACCTATAATAATAATTAAGGGTTCTAATTATTCAACAGTTTATTGTAAAATTCTAAAAAAAATACATATATATATATATATATATATATATATATATATATATATATATATATATATAAGGGTGGCTCTCATACAAATTGTTATCTACAGAATATATTTACTTTTTAATTTGAGTATGTAACTTTCAAAATATTTTGGCGGTTCAGTTTTTGGCCTTCCGCAGGTCGAACCTGCCAGTTGTCGACCGCTGATCTAGACTAATAGCTCCTTACTGCATGTTGATAGTTTACTGAAGTTGACAAAATATTTTTTTGTGTATGATGCTCTGATGTGCCACCTTGATATTTACCATATTAGTAGTAACATAATGGAACAATAAAATATATTTTTCCAGAAAATTTATGATGGAGTGTTTTGATATATTCAAGGTCAGAAGTCAAGGAACAATGACCTTTAGAATAAAAATATTAAGAAACCTGCCATGTGGCATATCAGTGTAAATGTCTATTCATTAGCTTTTCAATGGTACTATTTTCATTGCTGTAACTTAATTAGAACCAGAATTACAGACTTTTGTGTTGAGACAGAGACATGTTAATTTTGCACAAATTTCAAACTCCCAGACGTCTAACTTTCTTTGCAGTTGTAGTAATACAGCCCAGCAAATTGGTATTTTTCAATCTCTTATCTGGGTCATTGAATGCACCAAATCTGAAAGAAATCTGAGAGAGTCAGGTTGGGAGGTGGGTTGAATTGACATGGAATGACCCCTGGGCAATCCACCCACCCAGCACTTCCTATTCCAGTCTCATAAAGGCATATCCTAACCAATCAGAGACCGGGCCACTGTGAAAGCAAACATGTAATTTACCAACTGTGCTGTAGTCACTGCACAGCTTTCTATATTGGCAGGACCACTGTGCGGTGGAGCTTATGCTTGATTTCAATGGCGCTTCACAACCCGTGCCATCTGGATCTTCCCACCCACCACCAGCTTTTCTGAACTGCACAGTTGGGAGTTATCTTTATGGTACATTTTCCGATTCCAAAATTATCCAGGCCTCAACCTATGGTAACACTTCTTTCTTCCACACCAAACAGTTACTACCCCCTCTATCCTACACCTCTCCTACTTTGTGTGCTGTGTGTGTATACAAGTGAGTGGGCACAATTGTGAGCAAACACGTTTGATTGTTTTGCCTTCCTCCCCTCACACGCCTCTCCACTCCATTCCTAAGTTGCATCTAATTCCACCTATTTAATATGCAGGCCTATCTACTCTGTAATGCTGTGCAGTATCCATCTCCACCATCCTGTGACGCAGCCTTCCTATCCCCTCCCTCCCCTATCTCCACACTGCGGAACATGATTCGGAGTGCAGCAGCTAAAGATGACAGTTGTGTGACTGTGCTGTGTGACAGTGAATATTCTATATTCTGAAGGAGGCCATGGTCGATAGCTTAACTGTTGTATAAATACATGTGTATGTCTTTTTTATGTGCCTGTCACAGCTTGTCGTGACATCTTTGCGGTGAGTTGCAAACTGTCCTCATTATATTGTTCAGTTCCAACCTGGAGTTTCCATTATTAAAATTGAATTTAAGATAAAACTTGTTATACTAAAAGTCAGTTAAATCCTGAAAAATTGTTGTTTTGTATCTTGTCAGAAATAGAGGATAGATACAACTCATTGTAAAGATGATCACTGAGCCACAGACAGACATTTAAAATAGACAATAACATTCACACAACTTAAATTTTTTACCTTGGTCTTCATCAGAAGAAGAAACACACACACACACACACACACTCACTCACTCGGACATAACTGAAGCACAGATGAACCCCAAGTCTGGCCCCTCCAGCCAGTGATGCCAATGTAAAATTTAAGTTATTGGTGTAGGCAGTTTCCTAGAAGCACTAGAACTATCAAAAGTAATCACTCTCATCATAAAAGTTGACAATAAAGACATTATTAACTATTGGCTTATCAATATTTCATCCTGCTTCTCCAGACTAATTGAAAAAATTATGCACAATAAAGTTAAGTCTTCTCAGATGCAAATAGGTTTACTGAATTTATTACAGGATGGTTTAGAAACAATGAAGCTAGGTAAATATGCATGCTATACAAATAAGATGCAAAACAACCCATATCCAGGCATATTTATAGCCTGTCAAAGTCTTTTCATAGTGGATCACAAAATAGTACTGGTAAAACCTGAACAGTAGGTTATCAGTTGAGTTGCATATGAATGGATTACATCATTTATAAGCAATCACATACAGATAATCCATGTGAAGTACACCTACAAACAACTCAATTCAGTAACCAAAATCCTACTCGATATTAAAATTGTTTACTATGGTGTGTCACTGGACTCAGTATTAGGACCTGTACTATACCTACTAGGCGTAAGTATTGATGATGATCATCATGACAGCATGGACCAACTGTAGCACACCACCTGCCTCACCCAAATTTTCAAATTGTCCAGTGGACCTGCTCAGTTTACACATTACTTAAGTCATTTTGCTGATTTCCGTAAGATTAATAATACAGAATAAACGGAAGTGGAACAAACAGACTGAAAAGAAAATACCAGAATAAGTAGCCTATTCGCTGCTATGAAGTATGTATGTTTAAGTCATATGCTAGCCAAGGAACAGTAAAAAAAAAGTAAAGCTGTCATCAGTCCAAAGATTGGTTTGAATGCCACAGTGCTTTACTAGGCATGGTCCTGTTTTGGGTGGTATGCCATTACTCTTCCTCTGACCTTCAAACTGGCTTTACACGGCCAGTTATAGGGGGACTTACAGTTTAATGTGGATTCTGAACCATGCTGCTGCTCAACATTTTTCACATAACATTGGCAGAGGTGAAAGAAGTGGAAAGTGACAGATAAAAATTGTAGGACCTGACAGTGATCGAACCCATGACCTTTGGATTCACAGACTGGCACTGTGCTACCAAGAAACATTAGCAAGGGGCTGAGCTACTGACAGACACGAAAATAGATATTCACATTCACACAAATTAAATTTTCGGTATGGGCTTCATCTGAAAAAGAAAGGCATACACTCAACCAATCATTCAGACAACTATAAACATACAACCACCATGTCTGGCCACTCCAGTGCCAAAAGCATCTAGACTCTGAGTGGAGGGAGAAGGAAGCCGGATAAAGGTGGGGATGAAAAGTTCCGCACTGCGTGACGGATTGTAAAGGCTCTGCTAGGTGGGAATTTGGATTGCGACAATTAATACAGTGAAGGGAAGTGACAGGAAAGGATGAAAGGCATTGTAGAGGAGTGTGGGGAGGAAGTGGGGGGATTTGAAAATAAAAGAATAAGTTTAAATGGGAAATAAAGGAAAAAAATAAAAATAGGGAAAAAACAGGAAAAAGACAGGAAAAAATAATAAAAAATAAGTAAAAAGAAAAATTAATTAATTAAGGGGTATA
Organism: Locusta migratoria; assembly: GCA_026315105.1. Classification (NCBI taxonomy): domain Eukaryota; kingdom Metazoa; phylum Arthropoda; class Insecta; order Orthoptera; family Acrididae; genus Locusta; species Locusta migratoria. The sequence goes on along the minus strand of CM048744.1, from coordinate 268,987,795 downwards.
TTGTAAGTGGAGACACACAATTGCAAGGAAGACATGAGTTACAGGATAATGACTGAAGATGAAAGAGGTGAAGGGGGAAGATGTTAGGCATAGGATGGGAAGTTAGGTTGAGGCCTATGATCCTTTGCCTTCACTGTCTTCAAAGTCACAATATAAATTCTCGCCTATCAGAGCCTTTACAATCCATCATGCAACATGGAACTTTCCATCCCCACATTTACTCAGAATCCTTTCTCCTCCAATCCCCACCTCATACTCTAAGTGCTGGAATGGCTGGACATGGTGGTTTGTGTTTACAGTTGTCTGAGTGATTGCATGAATATATATGTTTCTTTTTCTGACAAAGGCCATGGCCAAAAATTTAAGTTTTATGAATGTGATTAGCTAGTTTCATGTCTGTCAACAGATAAGCGAGCCTATTTACAGTTTGTTGTCATCTATCTTCCATTATTGACATTCCTATTGGATTTTCCATTGTTTACATTTCTACTATGATATGGTGTGATATTCTGGGGTAATCTCCAACTGCCCTGTGCAGAATCGAGAAAAGAGGATCGTCAGTTGACGCAAACCTTGAGACACATGCAAACCCATAATCAGGAAACTTGATATCTAACACTGTCTTACATTTATTCTCGAGACTGTAGAAAAAAATGAAAATGTACTAGAAGTTTCAAACTGATTCCACACTTAACAAAAAACTGTGACATTCACAAACACAACACCAGAATAAATTCTAATCTGTATGAGTCAGGCCTACAGGCAAACACCCATATTTGTCAAATGGGAGCTTTCTGCAACAGCCTCCAGTTGCTCAACAAACTTCACACACATACAGAAGAGAACATACAATTCAGTAAAGCTGTGAAGTTCACTTGATATGTCACAGTTGCTACACTGTAAATGAATACCTATAAAAGTGCTTTTGCTGGTTTTGTTTAAATTGCAAAACATTTCCCTGTCACAATGTACTGCAATACAAGAATCCTTTTACATTGTATGTTATAGAATAGGATTAGATAGGATGTTTAGTGCACATGACAGCTAGGTCTTTAGTGCCATTATACGTTTTAGAAATGTTAATAACCATTGTGCAAAATCTGCAGCACACTTTGTGCTACCAGATAGCATGACATAGTCTAAATATATAAATAGACTAACACTGCAATGCTAACAGAATATCATGGAAAGTGGGTGTTAGTGCATTATAAGGCATAACTGAAGATGACAATACAAGCCGTCGGATTTGAGTAATGATGTCATACCTGAGTCTCACAAGTTACACTAAATAGATATACCATCTAGCAAAACAAACACTATCAACTAATATAAGCATGATTTCCTTATAACGGGCCAAAACAAGATTCCTAATTCAAGATTTTTTCTGAGTTGCTTTCCATTCAATTTCTGATGGAAATTATATGTTAGGATGTTCTCTTGTGTTAAGAAAAACATGTAAGCTGGAAGGTAACCATTTTACTTAAAAATAATGTTTTCTTAACACCAAAAAAAAAAAAAATCTCATACACGTAATTTACAGAAAACTAGTTGCAGTACCTATGATTTTCATACTAAACATATAAATGACAGTTATTACTTTCACGACATGCTACATTTTCATATCCTGGGCATAAAAAATGAAGTAGTCCTACTGAAAGTGTCTGGTGAAATTTACTCAAAAAATGTGAAAATTTGAGGACAAATTATGGTAAACTTGGTTTACAGTTCATACTGATAAACCAAAGGCGAAAATAATAGAAAATATTGTACTGTATATGACAGTTGCACCCAAAAGATTCTCCAAATCACAACAAACTAAGAAATAATTATTAATGTACTCATTATAGCCCCATCTTGAAGCATGACAGGAATGATAATCAGCATGAGTGGAATGAAATCATGCATAAAGTGATAGATATAATCAGTTTACATAAATAATATATAAATGAGTTGTGTAAACCAAACTAGAAACAAAAGATAGTATGAAATGTGTTGTTTTGAAGCTTCAAATAATTCTGATTCTATTTTTGATTCTCTGTCTAACTCCAGCAGTAACTTTTCTTTTGGAGGGTCTGTATTTAGTTTTATTTTCCTATTGGCTGTGGTGACAAAGAACTTTAATTCTCTTCAGTTTTATTAACAGGGTCCACTTTTGTTTCTGAAATTTTAGTAGTTCCCTATCCTCTTTCTCTTCCTCATTCTCTATCCTGCTTTTTCTGATCATTCAGAGCTAAAGTATTTTCTGTATCATGTAGGCCTACAAGTCTATTTCATAAGTTGGCTGTAACAGTCCTGTAACTTGACAGGATAGAGGATAAAGGCTAATAATCTTTCATCAAACAGTTTCTTGGATGGTCTTTTTAGGCGCGACCCATTTCTGTCTGCAAACGTTTGTATCTGGATTTCAAATGTTCAAACTTACAAACTACTTATGAACTAGCTTACCGGTATACTAAGAACGGCACAAAAATCCATCCCCGAGGGGGGGATTCGAACCCCCGACCGTAGTGGCCGTGCAGACCGTGACTGGAGCGCCTCAGTCTCCTCGGCCACCGCGGCCGGCACCTGGATTTCTTTGCACAGGTACATACTATGTGCATTTACACACCTTTTAAGGCTTAACAGTAATGAGACGTATCGAAAATGAGCTTTATATGTTCGTTTTTCATCTTTCACTTGCTAAATCAAAGTAAATGTTTTAAGGGAGACAGGTTACGATAGTATATGATACATAATAAATTAATCCAGTTACGGCCGCTATTATTTCATTTATAAAACACGTTACAGAAATGAGACACAAATGTATCACGCACAGTAAAAACGTCAAACTTCCCACGATAGTTTTTGTATATTCGATCCGCGATCTCAACAGAAAACAGCAAATCACTTAACACCCGCTATTGTAAATAGTAATTGTATTGGCAGTGAAATTTCTTTTATTATTGCCATGAAAAAAACTTTAAGTTTTGTTGGCGTTACAGGAAATGAGGTGTAAAGTCGTCGACAACTATCACGCAATACTTTACCGATTCGATCCCTATTGATATAGGCTGTATTTTTTATTTATCTTTCATGTTTTTAGTGCAAAAATACGATTAGAATCGTTATAAAAAAGGGTTAAATAACAATGCTTTATACTTTTACAAACACTGAGTAATATACTTGCCGACAGTTACAGAAATGATAAATCAGCACTTCAAATTCCGTAAATAAAAGTTTTTTTTATTATTATGAAATGCATAAACCCCACAGAAACCAAAACTGTAAGTAATTATATGTGTAGCGACTATATGAGTGTGTCAACTTTTAAGTAATTTCTATAGCAACATTTGGCTCAATTGAGGCACAGGATACATACAGTCCATCAGCTCTGAGAATGAGTTAAAAAATTTCTTTGTTTTATTATTTATTTATTTATTTATTTATTTAAATCCCATAGATCCAGGATAGTGAGAAATTCACTTGGATGTAGGACGTGTCAAATGATACAAAAAGGAACATACAGTATCCCTCTTGCAACAAAAGATATATATAAGAAAAATTACACATCAAAAGGTATAGGCAAAAATTACACATTACACAAAAATTACACATTAAAAGGTTAAAAATTACACATTACACAAACACAGGTAGATCTCAGCAGTAAGAAATAGTTATATTGCCAAAAATTACACATAATGTGGTACCATAAAATAACATCTTGTAAATTAAAAAATAAAATTTGTTAACACAAATTGAAATATTCTTCAACTGAATAAAATGACTTATCTAATAGATATTGTTTGAGTTGATGTCTAAATTTGGGAGGCTCCTGGATAAGTGATTTCAGAGATAGTGGAAGAGTATTGAACACTTTGCAGCTCATATAGTGGGCTCCTTTTTGTACAGTACTTAGGTTTTTTAATTCATATTGGAGATCTAGTTTCCTCCTGGTATTGTGAGTATGGTAACATTCATTAGTTTTGTACAAGTGTACATTTTTGACAGTAAAGCATAGTAGGGAGTAGATATATTTACATGGAGTTGTCAGTATCCCTAATTTTTTTAAAAGGTTTCTACATGAATGCCTAGGTTTGACTCCACACATTATCCTGATCACTCTTTTTTGTGCAATGAATATTTTTTTAGAAAGTGGCTGATTCCCCCAGAAGACTATGCCATACAACATTACTGCATGAAAGTAACTATATTACTTTATTATTACTTTATTACTATTTCTGTGTCGTTTACCAGTCATGACTGGACAGACTGCGTCAAGATTATATACATACATACATACATATATAAAAGAAGAAGAAAAAGAGAAAAAAGGTTTACAATTTGGACATATACAACACAAATATTATCATTTTGTCCAGTTACTTTCATCACTGTTGAAAAATTCACCAATTGAGTACAGTGGGTGCTCTTTCAGGTCCTGTGCAATTTTCTTTTTGAATGATTCTGGTGGCAGGGATTGCACTTCTTTTGGCAGCGAGTTAAACATTTTCAGTGCAACCATTGGAAAACTGTCTTGTGTTCCAGTCAGACGACAGCTTGGTATTTCAATGCTCCTCTTGTTACGGGTGTCATGGTTATGTATATCTTCCCTCATGCTGAACTCCCCTTGGTTTTCTTTTATGCTCATGAGGCATAAAAACACATACTAACCGTTTGAATATTGGCTTGCAGTGGTCCAATCTTTTGCTTGATGTAATTATTCTGACAGCCTTTTTTTGTAGCATTAACACATCTTTACAACCTGCAGCATGTCCCCATAGCAGTAGGCCATAATTAATATGGCTATGAAATAGCGCATAATGCACTGTTACAAGGTATTGGTCAGTTAATGTACCTTTAAGCCTTCTCAGAAGGAATATTATACGGGAAAGCTTGGAGCATATATACACTGTGTGTTCATTCATTGTAAGTTTGCTGTCAAACATGAAGCCTAGAAGTCTAACAGCTTCCATATTCTCGTGAGAGCCAATTTTGCTAAGACTGCATATAAGATGTTGTGTTTTTCCTTCATTCAGCTTCATTTTATTTTTGATGAACCATTCTTTTGTGTATTCGAAGAGGTCGTCTGTTGCTTGAAGAGCTTGCGCTGCAGTTTTTCCTTTGGCAAAAAGAGTGGTGTCACCAGCAAACTGTAACATGTGGTTGTTACAGCCCTTATCATTAACATATATTAGGAACAGGAGAGGACCTATGACGGACCCTTGGGGTACGCCATGTTCCAACTTTTGTTCTTGTGATAAGGCTCCATGTACTGACACCATCTGCTTTCGGTTTTCCAGATAAGGTTGGAGAGTTGCCAGAACAGCACCTCCAACACCATAGCAGTTTAATTTATTGAGGAGTATCTTGTGTGAGATGCAGTCAAATGCCTTGCTCAGGTCACAGAGTGTCAGTGCCACACTTTCTCTATCTTCAAATACCTGTCTTATCTTTTTAGTCAAGTCCAGTGCTGCCGTAAATGTCGACTTTCCCTTGCGAAAACCATGCTGTGTGTCCTGGAAGAGCCTATTTTCTTCAAAATAATTTTGCAACTGATGTTTCATTACAGACTCCATAACTTTAGCTAAGATGGGGATTATTGAAATGGGTCTGTAGCTGGACACTTCACATGGATCACCTTTTTTGTAGACTGGTACTGTCCTTGTCAATTTCAGGAATTCTGGAAAGACACCGGAGGATAAACATCTGTTAATTACTATGGCTAGTGGTTGGGCAAGCTCTGGAGTTATTTTCTTTAGCACTGCGCAAGACATGCCATAGATATCTGCATTCTCTGAATGCTTATATGATCTCACTATTTTTATTATGTCATTGGGGTGCACTTCCTTCCAGTTTACAATTCTGTTACAGCGTTCATTTTTTATATCACTTGTGAGAAGTAAGCTTGAGTCTGGAATTTCACTGACAGTATCCTTCACTATCCTAATGAAATACTGATTGAAGGCATCGGGACTACAGGAATTTAAGGCTGAAGTAGGCTTCTTCCTGTGCTCATTTACTAGATTCACAGCTGCTTTACACGGGTTGTGAGCCTCTTTGATGAACTTCTCATTATATTTTTTTTGGTTCCACCACTTCCTTTCTGTAAATTCTCTTAGCTATTGAGTATTTACAGTGAAGCAGATCTTTAGTTGGAAGATCTTTAGCTGTCTTCATACAGTCCCTGAACATTACTACAATGCCTTTTAACCTGTCTAGCTTAGGAGTATACCACATCTTCATTGTTGTAGGTTTGTCCCTTCCTTTTGATTTGCCTGCAGGATCTTTCTTGTGGATTATTGGAAACAAACCATCAAATTTTATTTTTAATGTTTGGAACAGACATTCAAATGAGTCACTAGCTCCCAGTTCTGCAAGTTTTTGCTGCCAGTTCACACCAGATAGGACGGTTTTTAGGTCATTTAATCTGTCTTCTTTGATAACCCTTCTACTGAATGTGTAGCTTGAGTGCCATGTGCTTGGTTGTAGTTTATTGTTGCCATTCACGCTGATTTCCATTACCAATGCACTGTGGACTGCAATCATTGGTTCAACTACATTGATATTATAATCCCAGGTATTTAGGTTGGTGATAACTGTATCTAGACAGGCATCACCTCTTGTTGGGAGTCGGTTTGCTACAAATAGTCCATAGCTGTTTATTAAGTTCATGAAGACTCTCTCTTTGATACTTCTATCACCTATATGTACATTGAAGTCACCAAATAATGCAATTTTTGATTTAAGGCGAGTTAGGTAAGACAAACAGTTCTCCATTTGTGCATTAAAGTTTTCAAAATTATCGTCTGGTGAGTGGTACACAGAGATAATAATGAGATCAATATTTGTTAAGACTAGTGAAGCCAATTCAAGATCTAGGTCTGTAGAGAAGCTTTTTAGATCTATTTCCTTTACACTAAGATTTTTGTTTGCATACACAGATACACCACCATGAATTTTAGTTGTTCGATACCATGCATTTACCACATTCAAATATTCAATATATCTGTAATAGCCACCTTCTGCTTCAGTCAACCAGTGCTCACAGATACATAAGACATCTGGTTTAACATCTTCTACAAAGAATGATAAAAAGTCTATTTTGGTTCTTTGGCAGAAGCTTGTGGTTGGGCTATTGGTATTTCTTTCTCTACAGGCAGTTTTAGTGGTGTCTCGGTCACAGATAGTGGAAATTACGTGAATAGCATATGTTGCTGACCTGAGCTTCTTGTGGAGTTGTAAGATATGTTCAGACCATTTTAGATTACTGTCAATGTGTATTCCTAGGAACTTTGTTGACTCAGCTTGTAGTAAATCAGTACCATTACATTTGATAGTAATTGGATTCTCCATTTTTTTACTTGGTTGAAAATGAATAGTCTGGGTCTTGTTAGCATTTAGTGCAAGCCCATTAATTAAAAAACAAATGAGTGCTTCTCTTACGACAATATTGGCCGATTCCTCAAGATTGTAGTTGGAAGATTCATTGATGAGAATGGAGTTGTCATCAGAAAAAGTGTGAAATGAGTTTTTAAGCATGTACATAGGGGAAGGTCATTGATGAAGATGAGGAAGAGAAGAGGGCCGAGTACAGACCCCTGAGGGACACCACAGCCAATAGAGCCCCAGCTAGATGGCACTGAGTGTCCTTCAGAGTTGTTCAACATGACCTTCTGCTTTCTTCCAGTAAGGTATGATTTAATCCATTTGCTGGCTGATCCTATGAAACCATAACGTTTGGCCTTTTCTAAGAGTATTTCATGGTTAACACTATCGAACGCTTTAGAAAGGGCACAGAAGATGCCTACAGGGGATAATTTATTGTTAAAGGACGCTAAGATTTGGTTGGTAAAGGAAAAGATAGCTTGATCTGTTGATATGCCCTTTTGGAATCCAAATTAATAATAATAATAATAATAATAATAATAATAATTTTATTGTCATTCAGCCATAACAGCAATAGACAAAGTCATACAAATATTACATACAATTGAAATTCAAGAGAAACAGTTTTGATTATAGGAGACAAAGACATATATATATATTACAGTTTTGCTAATAGGAGACAAAGTCACACATAAATTAAGTACAATTGATAATTCAACAGAAACAGTTTTGCTAATAGTATTTCAGTGTCATATTACAGTTGAGATATTCATTTACTTCATAGAATGGATGGGCAACTAGCCCGTCATACAGTATTTGTTTGTATGCCTGTTCAGGTAACTCTTGTACAGATTGTGGAAGTTTGTTAAATAATTTGTGTCCCATGAGTTCATAACTATTAATAGTTTTCGACAGTCTGTGGTATGGGGTATAAATACATCTGGTCCGTCTGGTGTTGTAACCATGGACGTTTTCTCTACGTTTTGTCTCTGGTAACTTCTTTTTTGTGTAAAGTAAAACATAGTATATGTAGAGGTTTATTACAGTCATGATTTTTAGTTCACGGAACAGAGGTTTACAGTGTGACTTATATGTAGCACCAGAAATTACCCTCATAGCTTTCTTCTGCAGTTTGAGAATGTCATGCACAGAACTTGAGTTTCCCCATAAAATGATGCCATATGTTAATATGCTTTGGAAGAAAGAAAAATAGGATGTTCTAAGATACTTTTCAGGTACACATTTCATAAGTTGCCTTAACAAATAGATCACTCTTGATAACTTAACACTTATATATTCTATATGTTGAGCCCAAGACAATTTATTATCCAAATATACACCCAAAAACTTAACGTAGGTTGGATCGTCTGAGGGAAGCTTGTCTTTTAAACTAACAACCATTTGTTGTGTTTTGTCATTATTAAGTAGGAAGCCATTTGCCTTAAACCAATAGGATGCTTGTTCCATTGTCTGTGCAACACAGGTTTTGAGGTTACTGAACTCATTGCTACAGTGGAGAAAAGTTGTATCGTCTGTGTATAAAATGGTAGGATACTTGATAAATGATGGCAGATCATCACTGATCATAATTAGGAACAGAAATGGGCCTAATACAGATCCTTGTGGAACACCTATCTTTACTTGTTGCATACTGGACATTTCTTTTCCGGCACAAACTACCTGCTTTCGGTTCTGTAGGTATGATTCTAATAATTTAAGACTGTTACCTCTAATGCCATATAATTCCATTTTTTCTAAGAGTGCTTTATGCTCTACACAGTCGAATGCTTTACTTAAGTCACAAAAGGTGACCTGAGCGAAGCCCTTTTTCTCAAGAACTTGATGAAGGTATTTGACTACTGAGTCTATAGCGTCAAGAGTTGACAGGTTTTTTCTAAAACCATACTGTGACTTGCTAATTATTTCTGCAATTTCAAAATAAGCACATAATTGTTGATAGATTACACATTCAAATACTTTAGAAAGAGCTGGGACTATGGAAATTGGCCTGTAACTAGAAGGGGAGCCAACATCTCCTTTTTTGTATATCGGAACTACTCTGGATACTTTCAGCTCATCTGGAAAATATCCTTCAATTATACACTTGTTTACACAGTATGTTAAAGGGTACACAATACTATCTATTACTTTCCTTAAAATAGTGCAAGAAATATCATATATATCTACACTGTCAGATGAATTAAGCTGTTTTACTATTCTTAAGACATGACTAGGAGACACCTCAGAAAAGGAAAACATACTTGTTTTTGCTGGTGGTTTAGAGATATTTTCTGAAAGGATCTGTGATGAGGTTATATTAGGTTTGATGATTGCATTTCCTACTTCTTGTACAGATTTAATAAAAAAAATCATTGAATTTCTGGGGACTTACATTAATTATCTTGTTTCTTTCATGTTTAGCTACACTGTTAATTAGTTTCCATGCAGCTTTACACTTATTGGTGGAATTCTGAATTGTACTGAAATTGTGTGCTTTCTTGGCTTCTGCAATTGCTTTTTTATACTCATTTCTAGTTTTAACATAGGCTGATCTGGCATGGTCAGTCTTCAGATTTTTATATATATTGTGCAGGAGCATAACTTGGTTTTTAAGATTTGTTAATTGTATGGTGTACCATGGATTTTGCTTATTTTTACCCTTACTGCTATAGTCTTTGTTACTTATTTTACATTTCTTTGTGGGAATACAGTCATTAAATTGTGTTATAAATGCTTTTAAAAACCTTTCAAATATTAGCTTTGGTGGCAAATCATTACATAAACTATAGTGTGTGACACTGTATTGACCAAACCAATCTCTGTTTGTAAGGGACTGACAAAATCTGACAATTTTGTCATCTGTGACAGGTCTGGTGATCACCACCTTTGGGACATACATTTCAATATTACTCTTATCAGCACAAAATATATTGACATAATTTAAAGATACAGGATCATGATCAGAGAATGGGAATACTGTTACTTCACATTATGATTCTGAAGTTTCAAAATTTACAAATATATTATCAAGACAAGCTTCATCTCTTGTGGGTCTACTGTTGATAAAGTGTAAATTGTACTGTCTTAAAATATTTTTGAGCTCAGTGACACTATGTTTGGTTGTTGTTACATCAAAATCTGCATTCAGGTCACCACCTATTACTACATCATAATGTGACCACTTTTTCTCACTAAATATCTCTAGCAGCATGTCCAGTTTTTCTAGAAATACACTAGTGATACCCTTAGGGGATATTACTATTAACCTAAAATTTTCAATAACTGTTCCAGTAACCTCAAAATTCTTTTCGTCACATAAATAATCTAGATCCAACTTCAAACAACTGAGTGACAGGTTAATGTAGATTGCCATACCACCTCTAATATACAATTTTCTACTGTAATTATTTGCTAGATTATAGTTATCAAATTTAACTACAGAAAGTTCACTATCTCCAGCCCAGTGTTCACTCAGACAAAAAATATCAATGTTATTATTCAACCCAAAAGTGTTTACAGTGAATTCTTTATCTTTTAGCCCTTGAATATTCAAATAGCAAATTTTAAGATCAAAATGGTCTTTTACTTTAGAATGAACATTTGGACTAGAGATCCTGGTAACATTTACACTGCTTATTTCATGGGCCTCTTCACCTTGCTGCGTTCCACTAAAAATCATTTAGTCGGAGAGGAGGCACTGTTTTCCGCTTACCCATAACACTTATTTCTTCCTCTGCTGGAGTTTTCTTCCTTCCTTTTGGTGACAATGCAGCTACTGTTGCCTCAGCTGTTTCATCTACTAGTGCTGGTTGTGATGACTCCACTGGTGACAGTGATGCTTCAAGTGGTGTAGGCAGGAATGTATCATCACCATGTGCTGTTGGTGCATTCTTTTCTGTTGCCATTGGCAGCGAGCCTATTGCAGGAAGTGCAATTTTTTTGTCAGTGTTAACACTTGCTGTTTTAATTGCTTGCAAAATTTCTTTGGCCAACACTATCTTGCCTAGCTTGTTTCTGTGGAGCCCATGTCTCGTAAAATGTTCTCTGATAGAACTGCTTGCCTCAATAAAAGTTGCGTGTAGAAAACTGTTACAAATCTTTCGTAGTTTTCTGTTTGTTGCGACAATTTCCCTACTTACACATGAGTTTTCTAATAAGTCGTGTCTGTGGGGAATGCTTACGAAAAATACATTCGGTTGTGGCATTTTTATTAGTGATTCTCTCAATGCTCTTATAGCCAGACTACTCTCGTTTTTATATACATCGTTGCCTCCACCAATTATGACACAGTTCACGCCACTTTTTACCGTAGTTTCACAGTTTTTCAACATTTCCTGCAAAGGAGCTCCAGGCTTTGAAATTCCTGTGACGTAATATTCTAGCTGTATGTCGTGCATTATTTTTGCCAGACCCTTACCATGACTCGTTGACAGGATGTATATTTCTTCTTTTACCTTTATTGTTCGACTACTATTTAGCAACTTATATTGTATGAGGTGGTCAATAAATCTTTTGTGCTCCAGCTTCTCAAGTATTTTGGAGAAGATTGTTAGAAGGGAGATGGGCCGATAGTGGGTAACATCGGTTTTATCTCCTTTTTAAAAGAGAGGTTTGACGATTGCATACTTTAATCTCTCTGGAACAATTCCTTGTTCGATGGATTTATTAAATATATATTTTTTTATGACACAATATTTTGCTTACTGGCTTATAGCAGTGCTTCAGTATTCTTGAAGAAATACCATCAATGCCAACAGAATTCTTGCTTTTCAACTCTTTGATTATAACCTCAATTTCATGCACTGTGACAGGAGACATGTTAATTTGCTTTGTTTTTAATAGATTTTTGAAGAAATAACATGGCTTCATTAATAGAACATGTTTGTCCAATTTGGGCTGCTGATGACAAGAAGTGGCTGTTAAAAAGTCAGTAATTCTTTCAACATTATCATGAATGACATCATTTTTTTTAATTTCTAAAGAATTTTCTGTGATAGGGATTTTATGTGTTTCCCTTTTTATTATGCCCCATACGGTTTTTATTTTATTACTAGAGACATCAATCTCTGATTTTATAGAATTACTCTTTGCCCTTCTTATAATTTTTCTAAGGATAGAGCAGTACAGTTTTTAGTGTTTTTCCTATTCTAGACTAAAACAAGATTTAAGTGAAGCATACAGATTCCTTTTCCTTTTGCAGGAAGTTTTGATGCCCTGAGTTAACTAGTTTTTATGACAATAGGTCTCGTGTTTGGGTCTGGCAGTCCTTTCAGGAAAGGCTGCTTCAAATAGGCAGATAAATTCATTTAAGAATGCATTGTACTTGTCATTGACATTGACTAGATGCTCGATCTGGTCCCAATCAGTTTCTTGTAATAGATCACAGAAGGTGTTGATAGACTGTGGGTTAATTGCTCTGAAGGTTTTACTGTAGGATTTGCTCTTACTAAGGGGGCCAACACTTTCAATTGAAAGTAGCTGACCATCATGGTCTGAGAGCCCGTTTAAAACACGTTTTACAATTGTGTTTGGATTTCTACTTTTAGCTAAGAAGATATTGTCGATTCGGTTAATGGAATTTGCTGTGACTCTAGTGGGAAAATCTACCTGTGGTGTTAGATTAAAAGAGCTCATAACATGTGACAAGTCATTTTTCCCCTTGTTATCAATAAGATAATCAACATTGAAATCACCTAAGACTATAATATTCTTTGTTTTTGCAAAAATATGAGTTAACAGAGACTCTATCTGTTTCAAAAATATACAAATTTTGCCTGCAGGGGCCTTATAACAAGACAGGACAGTAATTTCAGAATGGTTAGTACTGATTACGACTCCACAGACCTCACAATGTTGATCAATGCAGAAGTCATTCAGGTCTAAAGATCTATGAACTATTTCATTCTTCACATAAATCACAACTCCACCTTTCTCTAAAGACTGCCTACAGTAAAGAGCTGCTAGGTTATAGCTATCCAGTTGAAGCGAGTCAGTATCTAGTTTCATAAAGTGTTCACTAAAACAGATTACATCAGCACTATAGGTACAGTCCTTAACTATAATGTTAATTGATATCTCATCTAGTTTACTTCTTAAACCTTGAATGTTCTGATGAAAAACAGTTAATTTATTAACACTGTCTAGAGTTTTGGAGTGGTTAATTGGGTTGATCTCTCTTTTGGTATTAACATTAGGCTTACTTGGAGATGTAACTATGACACTATTTTTCCTTCCTTGGGATGAAACCATAAAAAATCCTCACTGTGTACTGCGGTTTTTTTGGACCTCTGGCTCCTCCTTCCTGCAAGTGGTACTTCTCTTAGGGGTGGTGGAGGATTCTTGGGTGATGGCTGCTCCGGTGGTGCTGTCTTGACTGTCACTGAATCTTCAGGGAAATACCTACCAGATTGTGATTAGTAAAAGTACATCGTAATCAAATCACTCCTTGAGTGCAACAGTTTATTTTACATGATGTAAATTTAACGCATTTAAAAAATGTTCAAATGTATGTAAATCTATGGGACTTCACGGCTTGATCATTAGTCTCTAGCTTACAAACTACTTAAACTAACCTAAGGACAAACACACACATCCATGCGCGGAGGAGGATTCGAACCTCCGACGCGGAAGGCCGCGTGCTCCGCAACGTGGCGATCCAGACCGCACAGCTACTTCCGCGCGGCTAACGCATTTATTCAGTAAAAGCTTCTATTCCTATGACGTCAATGGGCAAAGCCGACTGTTTGCATCCCGTGCTTCAGTAATTCCCAGTATTCTTATTCACATTTCTAATATAGCAGTAAAGTGATATGAGTGATTCAGAAACTAAATTAGTGGAATGTCATCCGGTTCACGGATTAGGCCTATCAGTACATGATATATTGCAGTTTTAAGAGAACATAGCATTTACTGTTTTATATTGCGGTTGTGATGATTATAATAGGCGGTTTCATATTTCGTAGCAGATTCTGTATGATTGATAAGGTCACAGATTTATTCATCGTGAGCCAAGCAATGAAAACGATATATTTGATCACCAAACAAAACTCTTTTCGTTCAAAACGTACCTACTTGCTCGTGTTCTCAGTCTTTTACAGTTTACTTCCGTGTTCAATATTTTCATATTTTTTAAAGAAAATTCCAAAAACTCTTCTTCGTAAGAGTACTCTGAGACACAAAAGAAAATGCTGCCCAACAATGAACGATGGGAAACGTTATTGAAGTCTCAAGTCGTCTTATACCAGTGTTGCCAACAGTGAAATGGAATTTCCCACTAAGCTTATTCAAAACCATCAGAACAAGTTAAGTTAGGGTTACCAGATGTCCGTCTTCAGAAAAGAGGACATTTCTAGATTCTTAAAAGAACCTTCTTTCGCTCTCTCTTGTATTGACAACTCAAGTACTAGTGATGTGTCTACTGTTTTATCAGAGTCTTGTATGTAATACATCTCACGCAGCTTACGAAATTTGTTCATCTTCTTACAAATTAATGTTGAGACCCGTAGAACGAATTACATGCCTACACAGCAGTGAAGCCCTAATATTTCATCACTTCACCACTTGTAATTATCGTCTTAAGTGCTGTACATTTTTTCCATACTTGTCGGTCATCCCGGTTTTCACCTGAAATTTTTTACGGTGCATTATTTACGGAAGCCATAGTACTGTTGACTGTAAATCGTCATGAATAGAGTAACTGTAAAAATTATCTAAGCGTTCCTTGATATAGCTATGCTCCCATTTCGGATCGGATCGACGTGACTATATACATGATTAGTATCTAGATTCTAGTGAGTGAATGGAATATTTAAGGCATAGGTGAAAAAAGCAATGAATAAAATAAACTTTTAATTTACCGTACAAAGACTCGCAATTATTAAAAATTACTCAGTTTATAGGGCAAAAGCTTTAAATCGATGTTTTCAAAACACTGTTTATGTAGTTACGTCTCTTTGGTCCTAAACGGGCGAATGGTGACTGTGGAATCTGACATTTGTATGAAGTATTGAACAAGGTTTTAACTTAATGCACTAGCTTTTGATTTTAAGTCATAAGTGTGGTTGACAGACAACACACAGAACTGCCGAGTCCCAGCACGAAGACTGAACGTCTTATTTTTGGGTGTCAGAGAAATGAGGCGAGAGTTTCATATTATACTATGTGTATATCAGTGTCTTGCATTGTTGCAGACATGTATATTTAATTGGCCGCCTCGAAGCTCGTATTCCGTGAAATTGCCACACCAATTATTTCAATTTTTCCAGAGCAGCGGCGGCACAGAAACGAGAAAATTCAAAATTACGTTGTTTCAAGAAAGGTTAAATTCTCTGGAGTTAGTGATTGTGACATTTCAGAGAGTTGTATGTACGCACTTTCAAGTTGAATCAGTTGCACAACGCAAAAAAGAGGACATTTCCCCATTTTGTTAAAAACCCGGCCGGACCATTTTTAGGGCCCCAAAAAGTGGACATGTCCGAGTAAAAGAGGACATCTGGTAACCCTAAGTTAAGTGTTTTTCCATGGATACAGCAAAACCACTAGACTGTTGATTATTAACCACTGTGTATATAGAGTGGCCAAAAATATGAAAAGTCGAAATATTTAAATATTTCGACTGTTTCTGGACACTGAAGAATGGCAAAGTTGAAAATTTGTGCTGGATCGGGATTCGAACCCGGATTTCCCGCTTCAGGCCAATAGTCGGCTTAACCATTTTTTTTATTATTATTTTCTCTACCGATCTTTTTTTCCTAAATTTAACCACAAATTGTCGTGCTGGAGTTTTGCACCTGGAGCAACGGTTTTACTGTCCAACCCTGAGACACTTTTAAAAAAATGTCATTATGAGTTATTAAAAAAAACCTTCTTGACGGTAGGTTGGAACCCAGGTTGTCCTCATGACATTTGTCTAAGCTACCAACTTTTTAATTTTTTTTTTCGATTTTTCTTTTTTTTTTTTTTTTTTGGTGCAAAATTGGTAAATAAATAAAACAAAAAATTGATTAGAATTCGCAATCTTCTTATTATTTCTTTATTTGTATTCGTTTATATTATATACAACAGAAGAAAGAAAAAGGCCTGTCCTAGGCATTACGTTCTTAGTACTGTGGTACTGATTTCTTCAAGAATTGAAAGAAAAGGAAATGAATGTGTCTAAAATTAAAGGGTATTTAAGAAGATTCTCTTGACTGTTGGATCTTTGGCTGTCTTCTCGTGGTTCTTCTATTCCCAGTAGATTCGGGTACAACCAATTTACCATTTATAATCATACTTATTAGCTGCTCATGTCTGGCTTCAAAATACCACTGAGAAGTCATCAAACATCCTTAGGAGAAATTTCGCGGTCCTCTTAATTTTCGAATGTTAACTCTCTATAAAAGTTACAGCACGACTTCTCTGTGCGGTTCCGGTAATAATGTGTACACTATTAATTGAAAAAAAAAACATGAATTTCTTCTACCTCTTTAAGCTGCTCATACAATTTCTTTGAAGTAGTTGTAGTATCACTTCCAGAATCCACAATAGCTATAATTGTTCTACCAATAACACATAACTCAATTACTGGACCGAAAATCTCTTCCACTTCTTGCATATCTTCATGCAACAGTTCAGCTTTAATTTCAGCCTTTTCATGTTCAATGAGTTGTACTCGAATCTCTGACCCATTATGAAGTTCATTAGTTTCGGAGCGGGTCCCATCCGAAACTCTTCTTAGTTTTCCGGAGATCGCGAGTGTTGACGGTGTCTGTCATCATTATTACGCCACGGCGAACGATGATGTTCTCTCCCATTCGAATCTTTGACTCTCCTGTTCGCATCCTCGTGGTGTCCCTCATTATTTGACCTCCAATTCCTTCTCTGATTATTATGCCGGTTTCGATTATCATTTTGTTGATTACATTGTGAATACCAATTACTGTTAGACTGTGGCGATTCATTTAAGAGAGAATTTTGACTAAGATTTGCATTCTGGCCTGGTCTCGCCCGTGATTCCTCATTGTCAATTTCTTCAAGTCAGTCGACCACTCGCAATAATTCATCAAAATTATCGTAGGTTTTCATTGCCAACTGTCTCCTAATTCTTCGCGGTAAATGCTTTATCAAGAGGGTAATCAAGACGCCTTCACTAACGGGTCTATCTAAGAAACCGTTTCTTTCCTAGTACTTTTGAAAAAAGTCGCGCATTGACCCACTACTCCGGTCATAGTTGCTCATCGAAAGAATCGTCTCTTTAATACTTTGCTGTTTCTCACGCGACCAATACTTATTGAAAACGGCATGTTCAAAATCAGCAAATGTAGTATATTGATTCAGCACACGGTTTCCCCATGTTCTCGCACCTCCCGTCATATATCGAACACAAATGTCTATTTTTTCAGATTCATTGTGAATCCTTGCAAACACTACTTTAAATTGTTTAATAAAGTCCACTGGATGCATTGACTTGTGGGGATCAAATACTTTTAACAATTTCGTACTACACATATTGTCAACAATGATATTTGAGCAACTCCCAGAAATGTCATTTTTCTTAACAATAGAGTCTACTTCCTTTCTGATTACCTCTGTATCTATCGCCGGATTAGAAACTTTAACATTTTGAATAGACTGTTCGAGCTTCTGCACTTTAGATTCTAACACTGAATATTGTTCCTGTACTCCCGCTACAACTTTGATAACTGATTTTTTTTTGTTTTCCTCGCATAAGGTTTTTGCACGAACTACCTCCTGATTTGTCACTGCACTACTTAACATAGGGCTAGCTTCTTTAACCACATTTGTTTGAGATCCAATTTGTTTTTTTAACTTCAACTGCTTCATCACGAAGTACCTGACAATGCATCTTGACCTCTGTTCTAAAAGTTAATTGTTCCTGCTGTAACGATTTGTTACACTCTATTACAAACTTGTCAAATGGACCCTGAAAATCGTTGCGAAAATTTGTGATTCTTTGCTCTAAGTCTAATGCCAAATCTGATCTTAACGTTTTACTAATTTTTTGACCAAAATTTTCAAATTTTTCGTCAAGTTCCCTCCTATTTTCTTCTTGAGCCTTCTTATTTTCTTGTATCTCTGAACGAACTAATTTTATTTCTTGCAAAAGCTGAATCATTACATGGTCTCTTCCGAATACTCCACTTACATTGTTACAGCCTACTTCACCCGTTTGCTTACTATCATCCAAATCTGAATTTCATTTTCTATTACATTTTGTTCCAAACTATTATTAACTACTTCTACCATATTGTTAGTATCACTTTCAAAATTGTCCTGATTATTTAAGTTCACATTGTCCTTAATGCTACCATTTGATCTGCCATTATTAAATGAAGTTTCTATCGCACACACTTTAAGAATGATGAAATAACTGTTCACTGAGTTAATCCTGTCCAACGTTGATGAAAATTCGAGGCGCCGCTGAACACTCACCATGTGTTGTTGCTGTCGATCGTCCTCCGAATGCGAAGATATGTGAAGGAATTGACGTCCTTGTCACCGTGTCACCATTTATAACGACACAACTGAGTCCACCTAATTATTGATGGGCGAAGGTGCCGTTACATTCTATTTGCTGCTTAATTAATCGTTGATCATTTAATAATTGTTCCAATGGTATGACTGTATGGGATGCGGACAATGACTGGGTTGATCCATAACAATAAACTCTGTTAACTTCCTTTAATACGGAACGACAAATGGTAATAACGCTTTCTTTAAGTACACTGATTAAATAACCGCGTGCCACTACGATAAATGTCTACAAATCCACACTGAAACGTTTCCATACGCAACTGCGACCGAAACTCATATGCGATACGACCGATGGGCAAAACTTTAGCCACCGCTAAACGCGGGTTACGGACTCACTGTCGACGGGAGACTGTAGCACACCGTCCAACAAACAAGAAACGTTTAAACCTAGCATTGTCGCCCAGCAGCTATCGCTGCATGCCAACGATAGCTGCTGTTAGTCCAAAACGTACCAAAGAGGTTACTATGCTAAAACCCTGTATCCTCACAGTCTGTTTCCGTGATCCGAGCAATTTTCGTATAGTTCAACGGGAAGGAAAGCAACATACTACCTTCCTGTGCATCTACCTGCCAACAAGACGTCGCAGAAGGGTCAAAGTCTTCTTCAGGGCCAATAGGGTATTTTCCTGTGTTAAAAATATGGTTCTAATTATTGTTATACTGAGTGATTATAACATTCAGACAGCATTTTCGCTCATAATTCTTACAAAACATCTGTTATTTTTACGTAATTAAAGCTTAAAAATCATCATATTTCACGATTAGATCACGTGATCGAAAACGCTCCGTTATTAGCTGTAGTACTGGTGACGTCATAGAACACCTACAGCGCGGCAACTAGAAGTCGGAGCTGTATTGTTGTACGCGTTTCCTCCATTTCCCAGCATTAAGTTCAGTTTTTTCGTGATCTAAACGCGTTTACAGTTTTTATGCTACAATGAAAGATGGTTATGTGAAGGCTGCCCTCCCTAAAGTTGATGGAATTATGGTGTCTTCATTCTTTAAAAACAATCCAAATTTTTACGTGCCAGGAATAAGAAACGTGAAAACTGCATTGTAAGTAACCCTTACCTACATTTTAAAGTTAATTATATCGAGAGATATTTTATGCCATTGGAAAAAATTGCCCTATTTGTTGATGTCAGCAGACTTCATCTGAAGTCACCATATTATGCAATAAAGGGTGAAATTTTATCTCCTATCCAAGCGGCCTTAAGTGATTATGTTGGCAACATCAACAACACGAAAGAAAATCTTTGTCCAGATGTTCAGACCACATAGAATGACTAGATTAGTGTATCGTACAGACCATGAAGTAAATAAATAATGCTGTTCCTGCTCTATGATTCTTGTATGTACCCTTGTCCGGTCAGTAAAAGTAACTGCCCTCGTAAATCAAAGATTTCACGACAAAATATTTGCGCTGTCACGCGATTGGCTAATGGCGACGTCTCACGATTCTCGCTATTCAGCATCTGTTGCCAACATAGTCACAGGAAGCCGCCGGGATAGTTAGTAAAATTTAACCCAGTAAAGCTTCAATAAACACATATTTGGGTAACTAACACTTTTAATGGTATTTACACTTGCATATTACGAAAGTTTGAAAGCTAAATAAATAGGCGCATTAAAGACATCTCCCATATACGTATATTACGATAGGGTAAGTTGTTGTAAAGTAACCAGAAGGGCGTTGTCCATGTATAAAACGGTTGTTAACTAAGATCTATTGGTGATAAAATTGCACTTACTGGAGATAAATAATCAGTGCTTTACTTTTATAGTGGGCTGCAACAATATTCATGTTGTTCTTTCACGAAATATATTAGGAAACGGCTTTAATTACACATAAATCGTAGGCGTGTAACATGAAGTTTTACTTCGCAAATGTAAACATCAGATCATTAACCTACACATAATACTACTTTACACCTTTGCAGTAAACAGTTTAGTTTACCAATGGAATAATATTGTTTACTTACAGTACATCAAAATGATCCTCTCAGAAATACACACATGAAGTAGCCGCTATTTCATTTAGATCTCTTCGCGCCAGTGTCAACCACTTTTTGCGTATCTTCTCATTTTTTGGTACTTGCAAGAACAATTTTTCTGGAGTCTTGACAGATGTATTGGTACAGTGCGGAATTAAGCAACATTTGTAGGTCATTATGCAAACCTTAACGCCCAAACACGAGGCCTCGGCCCAAACAATATACAGGTATTTGTTTATCTTACGAGAGCAGCAGCAGCAAAGTGTTGTATGACGTCACAGGTATCACGTGACTCAAATGTAGCGTTTTAGCGGGCTTTCAAATTATATGAATTTCATCTCTCTTTTTTTTTTTTTTAAAAAAAAGTACTGAAATCCACGAGGTAAAACAGCATGTTCGGACCATAATATTACATAATTAACAATTTAAAACGATTTCCAGAAAACATCAAATACCCTATTGGAAGATGGGAAAGTGCGTCGTCATTTCCATGGCGAGTTGTGGGTCTGTAAACAATCTCGTACTGATACTGTGATAAGAACAATGCCCAGCGTTGCAATTTGTGTGCCGTACGAGTAGGAATCGGCTTGGCTGGATGAAACAATGGCTGCAAAGGCTTGTGGTCAGTTACTAAATAAAATTTTCTCCAATACAAATAGTGATGTAATTTCGTGACACCATACACTATTGCTGAATCTCCCTTCTAAATTTGAGAATAACTGCACTGTGTGCTTCTCAAATGTTTTGATGCAAACGCTATCGGACGGTCCGCATCCCCGAGTCTATGAGACAGCACCGCACCAAGACCATACGAAGACACGTCAACTTGCAAAAGAACTGGTTTTTCCGGATCGAAGTGCACCAAACATCGATCACAGAGCAATGTATCTTTTAACTATTAAATGCGCATTGGCATCCTTTTATCCAAACAAAACGAACATTTGTACAGCGTAGCCAATGCAAAGGGGCTGCAATTTGTGCTGTTGGGAATAAACCTAATATTGTAAGTTAACTTCCCAAGACTGAATGTAATTCTTTCACATCCTTCGGTGCTGGCAGGTCACGAATGGCAAGCAAATGTGATTACATGGGGTGCACACATTGACTGTTTAGATACTGCAGTTCCTGTTAGAAAAAGTCACACTTATCCAAGCGACACTTTAGACTTGCATCTGACACAACTTGAAATAATTTTCTCAAATTTGCAATATGTTCTTCTGGGGTACGACCTGACTCAACTATGTCGTCCAAGTAGTTTGAATAACAAGGCACCCGAGCTGTAAGCTGTAACAAATATCTTTGAAAAATTGCGGGCGTGGATGCGCTGCCAAATGGTAGACGCAAATATTGAAACAAGCCCAGATGAGTATTGACAACAAAAATTTTCTGTGATTCTTCGTCGACTGGCAGCTGAAGGTAGGCACTACACAAATCTATTTTTGAGAAATATGTTCCTGCATCCAATCTGTCCGTTAAATCTTCTGGTCTCGGCAAAGGATAACTGTCTACAACTGTTTGTGGATTTACTGTGGCCTTGAAATCAACACAAATGTGGAGGCTACCTGACGACGTCGGCAAAATAACAAGCGCACTCGCCCATTGGCTAGCTTATATTGGTTCAATTGCACCATTTTCTTCCAAAGTGCGAAGATCTTGTGCTACTTTGTCGCGTAAAGCCAGCGGTACAACATGAGCTTTGGAAAATTTTTGTGTGGCATTCTCCTTTAGAGTAATGTGCGTAGCAAAATCCTTAGCTTTTCCTAGTCGTGCAGAAAATAAATCCGGAAAGTCTTTCAGCAACCTGTCTACACTTTCTTTAGCATCAAAAGTGTTCACAACTAAAACATTGTCTTGCACAGTAAAACCAAAAAGTTCAAAAAAAATCTAGACCAAAAATATTCTCTCCTTCGTAAGACTGAAGCATTTATAATGTCACTGTATGCATCTGCGAACGGTATTCTGCAGGTAGTGAACACTTTCCTAGTACATGAATTTCGTTGCCATTGTACACTTTAACTTTGTTTTAGCGCGAGAAAGGCGCGGCGATCCTAATTGTTCATAAGTTTTGCGATTGAGCACTGTGACTGATGCACCTGTGTCTAGTTAAAATTTTACAGAAATGCCATTCACAAGCAAACTTATATACATTTTTCTGGCCTGGGGAACAACTTGTGCTACTTCCGTGTCTGTGATGTTACGAGGGGCAGCTACAGATTTTGAAAATACTGCATTTATTGAATAAGTATTGTCGCTGTTCGGGCCGGGAAGGCAAATTCCGTTTCTTTTGCTGTAAGTAGAGTGCTTGTATATGACCTTTCTTGCCGCACGCATAGCATTTTGCTGACTGGGACGGACAGTTCTGCCTTTTGTGTCGTGAGAAACAGTTTGGGAAAGACTTCACTTTCTCAGCGGGCAAGACTCTGCATCTATCAACTTGTTTACACTCAGTGTGGGTAGGAGGAAGTGGACGCCGGCCGCGGTGGCCGAGGGGACTAAGGCGCTCCAGTCACGGTCTGCACGGCCACTACGGTCGGGGGTTCGAATCCCCCCTCGGGCATAGATATTTGTGCCGTCCTTAGTGTTACCTAGTTCATAAGTAGTTTGTAAGTTTAGGGACTGATGGCCCCGTAGTTAAGTCCCATAAGCTATACAAACATGTAGGAAGTACACGTCAGCTGACCTTGCACTCGCGGGTGGGTGACAACGCTACAGTATGCGGTGGAATTGAATCAAAGTTTCCCGCTGCTGCAGTAGCTGAATCGTACTGTTCCAAAATATGTTTGAATTTATGATTTTTAGAATCTGATCCCTATTTCTGCTGTCAGAAATATTATTGACAATAGCATCATGTAACATCACATTCGAATACAAAGCTCCTCACGAACACTTAAATTTGCACTTTCTAGTAAGACCTTGAAGATCTATTATCCACTGCCAGTATGTTTGGTTCTGACTTTTCCTACACCGGAAGAACTGATACCTAGCGGCTTCTACATTGATTTGCTGTTCATAATATGACGTGAGGACTCCTATAACTGAATCATAAGAAAGTTCAGAAGGCTGTACGGTGGGAAACAGTTTATTGACAAGACGGAACGATGGGGGGCATACACATGATAAGAAACAATGTAGTTTGACAGTACCTGAACTGTTGCGTAGGCTTCAAACTGTTGAAACCATTCTGTCCATTCCTCTTGTGCTTCGTCATACTGGTGAAATGGCGGAATTACTGGAGGTGATAGCTGCTGCAGTGGTACTTGCATATATTGTGGCATGGGTGCGGCCAGAAGTTGTTGTACAGTTGACAGCAAGGACGCGATTTGTTGTTTTTGAAACTGAAACATCTGCATCAATAGCTGTGCATTGAGTGCAGGGAACTGCGGCGCAGAGGCAGGGATGCTTGAGTTATTGGGGTTGACATTTTGCAAAAACGATAAGAAGAAACAATGCAAAAACAAAGAAGCTGACGCTTATCCCTGCAAGAGAAAAGAAAAGATTGTATACTGTAATCTCCAAGTCTTGTAAGAAATTAACAAGCAAAATAATATCGCAGCATAGTGTCAGAGATTTCAGCGTGCAGTGAAATTTAACATCTCGTTGCCACATGTTTTGTTCTCGTCGGCCTATCTTTCGGAAAATGATCTGCTCAGGACACGTGGGATGCGTGGACAGCTAAAACAGCTATACAGATTAGTAATACAAGTTTTATTTACTAAGGTATACAAAATACTCAACTGTAGTTTCATATGTCTGTTCTTGTGGTGGGATCTTCTTGCACGATGCTAGCTGCACTGAATCATAGTAACTGCCTAGTTCAGAGCCGAGTTTAGAGTGCCCTTCCAGACGCATGTCGGCCTAGATAAAGCTGATTGTAGAGGGCGCGCTTCTCGGTTGCTCCCTCCAGGAGGGGCGGTGACGGCGTGTGATTGGCTGCCGGTCATCCGCTGCCTTCTCCACGATCGTTTTCGTGCGTCTGGCGTGTGACGCTCATTTTACGTCATCCCAGTTCCACTTTTTTTTTTTTTTTTTTTTTTTTTTTTTTTTTTTTTTTTTTTTTTACCGGGTTTTGAAAACACCAACGGGAGCAGACTGGCAGTGGCCTCAGCGCCACTCTACAGTAGAGGCGCGTACAAATGAATATAGAGAAGAAATAAAATATTGACATGGAGACAGCAAACAGCTCCACATTTTTTCTTCATTGGTGGCGCGTACAAATAAAATATTGAGATGGAAACAGTAAATAGCTCCACTTCTTTTCTTTATTCGTTATTTCAACGCTCCATTGGGTAGGGTGGTCACAGCTTAGGATGCCACACTTCAGCCTCTTGTACATTTGTGCTCGACAATTTGGTTGTAGTAAGTAAAAACAGTAAAAATACTGCAGAATTTGAATTATAAGCAGGCGATAAAATTGTGGAAAAAACACGTTGAAATGATGACCTCCATCCCAGGTTCAGCCAATCGAAGACGTGCAGCCTGAAGACCGCCGATTCGACTCCAGGTCAAGGGCGCAAAACCTCCACGCCGCACAGCTACCTCTGACCGTAGCATAAAACAACAACACTTTTTAGAAGATGGGAAAATCACACCGCACCGCCACGAGGTAATTCGGCGTAATTTACGGCCTTTAAACGCACAGCGGGCGTTTAACTGTCGAGCCCAGAAGCAGATACGCTGCCAGTGTAACCAGAGAACCACAGCCGACGCTGCGAAAAGCCTTTTCGCCGCCACACGCCTTACAGCCCTTTCATTCAGTGCCATCGTTCTGTGCTGATGAGAGACCCGCGTGTGTCTTACAAAGTGTGTGTTTTAACAACGAACAGCGTACGGCAAACTTGCAGCCGACGCCGAGTGTGTTTTAAATCGACTGTGTTTTCCCACCACCACTCTCTCCCCCTTTTACCCTCTCCACCCATCTATGGTCTTCGGTGTTTTAATGTGTGCTGAGAGACTTTGGTGTCGTCTCAGTGTGATTTTTTATTTTAATGAACAGTGAACGACCAATCTGCAGTTATGTGTTTTCCGCGCAGCCGGCCGCGGTGGCCGAGGGGACTGAAGCGCTTCAGTCACGGTCTGCACGGCCACTACGGTCGGGGGTTCGAATCCCCCCTCGGGCATGGATATTTGTACCGTCCTTAGGATAAGCTAGTTGATAAGTAGTTTGTAAGTTTAGGGACTGATGACCCCGTAGTTAAGTCCCATATGCTTTACAAACATTTGAACATTTTTGTGCGCAATGCGTCCTTCAGTGTTTTAAATGAGTTGTGACAACCGGAAGCAGAACAAGTGTCGCCTGCAGTTTTTAATCAGTATTTCCATTCTACTCGTCGTGCCTTGATCGTCAATTTATTTTTTAAGCCACTGTTACATTTTATTTACTAAAAAAATAAAAAAATAAAAAAAAGGAGAAGAGCCGCGGCCGAGCGCAGTGAGGCGCTATGCTACGATGCGCGAGGCTGTTCGCCGTCGGGGGATCGCATCCCCCCTTGGGCATGGAAGTTTGTGCCGACTTTAGTATAAGGAAATTCATAAGCAGTTTGTAAGTTTAGGGACTGATGACCCCGCAATTAAGTCACTTAAGACTGACATTTTTTTCAAAAAGTTCAAATGTTTGTTAAGATTATGGCACTTAACTTCGGGGTCATCAGTCCCTAAGCTTACACACTACTTACAAACTAACTTATACTAAAGACAACACTAACATACATGGCCGAAGGAGGATTCGAAGCTCCGATGCGATAGGCCGCGCGATCCGCAACGGGGCGCTCCAGACCACTCGGCTACTCCCGCGCGGCTACTACATGTATACTTATCATCTGTGACATTTTTGTATTATCTCCGGGATTTCATCATGTCTATGTTTTAATTTTCATGTTTTAATTCCATTACATTGTGTTCTAACTACTCCATTTACCATTGTCACTTCTATCAGCTGGAGAGCAGAAAGGAAGCTTTTCTTCGTTCACCATGCTGTACATATGTGGATATTGCATGGTTTGAAATTTAAATTAGTGCCTACACCCTATCTCCAACAGTATAATCTGGTATGGGCGACTCCCCTATGCTTTGCAGTTGCTTCTATATCCATCCCTCAACTGAATAGACTGGTAGGGGCAGCTCCTCTATGATTTGCAATTTCTAAACAATTTTACGAACGTTTGGGCTATTGCCAGAATATTTACAATTAGCAGTAGGCGCCATGTTAGATTACGCCATAGAGGGCTGTGGTCTGGAAGCTTCCAGAATCATGTCACAGGGGCTATGGTCTGGAATCTTTCTTAATCATGTCTAAGGGCTGCGGTCTGGAAGCTTCTTGAATCATGCCGTGCAACCAATGTTTTCAGTATTCTGAATTTCTCGCTGCTGGATAATGGTGTGGTCTGGAAACTTCCAGAATCATGTTGTGTGGCCTATTTTTTGAATTGTCACATTCCAGAATGTTTCACAGAAAGTAGGTCATCCTGTCCTCTAGGTGTGGGTGTTGGCATCAGTCATCCTCTTTTCCGTCAAATGACATCATATGTCAGTTCCACAATCTTTCCACATCTTGGTGCAACTGTCTCGTCAAAGTCAGAGGAAAAATTCGTTGTTTCTTGCGTTTTCAGTTGAAGCGTCGTGGGGAGCGTCCTTCCTCCGAATCGGAAACTTGAGACCTTCCCACGCTTGTAGTCACGGCTTCCGCTCCTTTATTGTGCGACGTGTTGGTGTCTATCTCCATACCATCAGGTCTCACGGAACCGTCTCTCAGCATGATAACATAGATCGGGATCTTCCCCTGTTCGCGGTGGTTCTGAGGCAGCTGGTCCCTCCTGCTGCGCCGTGACCTCCGGTACTTCCTTGGTAGGCACTTGTTTATGAGCGGGGGTTGATGCGGTTCCTAGCGCTGCTTGAACATAAGTGGGGAGCAGAGTTTGGGCTCACTGCGGTAGTTGGCTTTCACCCATCGGTAACTGCATGAATCGTCGTTGTAAACATTCTGATCGCACGTGGCCTTCCTTGCCACAGCCAGAGCATTGGTTGTCCTGCATACATAATTATGGTACGTCAGCCACATATGTAAACATAAGAGGGGACGTGTTTCTTGAAGTCTATCAGGACTTGTCGAACACCATTACGTCTCAAAACTCATCTATTTTTCTTCTGTATGGGCGAGGATCGTTCCGCATTGCCGGAGCGTCGTAATTACCTCTTGTCCCGTCATCTCAAATGGTCGTTCGAATTCCTATGTTCACTGGCTCCATGGCTCCACCACGACGTTCCCTACATTGCTGTCGGAGTGGAGAAACTTGTAAGCCTCGCCGGAGTCCTGTATGAATCGATCGCAGCATGCGTCGTTGATTAATTTGACATTTACAACACTCGCTACAATTGAAAAAGTGAATATCAATCAATTCGTGAGGATCAAGTTTACCACTTCTCTCAAAATAATAGTAAAAATAATAAATAAATAAATAAATTTAAAAAAAAAAGTTCAACTTCAAGGGCTTCTGGTCTCGCAAAACGATTCTCAAATGTGAATTCCACAGTTGATTTCGGTAGGGAGTCAGCCTCGTGAACGTCGCTTGTATATACTCGCACCGCTTTTAAACCTCACACTCGCCGCTCCCTCCCCGGTGCTAGCTACGGCCTGGACGCAAACATGTCCTGAGGTCGCTATGGGCAGACTGTCCAATTCGGTTATCCAGGTACGCTTCTCTTCCAACCTTGTAGCACACTAGGACGGTAGTGCCTTCTGCCCATTAGTTCCTGTCGCTCGCAGCCTATGCTGGATTCCCGCAAGGGATCGAGCGTATTGAACTTGTCAGCTGCCTGTTTGGAGCATATATACAATTATTGATAATTTTAAAAATACAAGAATTTATTTTATCAATAATTGTAAAAATATGAGACTTGATTATATCTTTGATGTTAAAAGTAGAACAGCCTTTGTAACAATGAACTTACCTAACAGAAAGTGATCAGCTTGGGATCAGTGTTGTTGCAAGGAAATACCAATTGCCATTAGGCGCATGTTTAATCCCAATAGATTCTACCAATTCTGAACAGAAAATAAAATATCGCACTTGTCCGTGATATAACTGAAATTATTTCCGCATATACAAACTGTCTGCACTGGTCTTCTAATTTGTCTGTCCCTTATAGATGAATGACTGCCTGTTTTAAACCACAGCAACAACGGCAAATTATTGTAAAGATGGGGGAATAAATCCGCCGGAAATTCTGTGACCCTGTCGGACCCTGGAGATTCATTGTGCTTTAGAGATTTGAGCTGTTTTTCAAAACCACTATTAGTAATTACAATGTCATTCATATATTGATATGTCATTAAGCAATATATTTTTTATGTTGCTTGTTAACGAAACAAGATTCCTGTCTAATCAAAGAGTATCTGTACACATATATTTTGCCATTCAAAGCTCTTACGTACTGCAATAATTTGAGTTACGGAGTGACTGTCTATGATAATGCTCCAGAAGTTACAGAAAGCTTCAAGCACTGCCTTTCTCAAATGCCTTAGTCTGTAGACTTAAGTTACTTAAACTAACTTACACTAAGGACAACACATACGCCGTTGCCCGAGGGAGGACGGGAACAGCCGCTAAGTCCATAGCATGACGTCTTACACCACACGGACATTGCACGCGGCACTGCCTTTTTCATTGCCATCTGTGTTTCAATCCGCATTTGCCTATCTTCATGGTATGATTTCACTGTTCCTATTTTGGAGAATACGTAGATTCTTAGGAAGTTTACTAATTTTGTTTATATACTAAGGTGACTCTAGTACACAGTCCTTTGGAATAAAGCGTAATGTAATATATACAGTAGTAGAGTTATATTAAGAGTACACTTTATTACCATGTCCATTTGTTCAAAACCCCTCCAGAAATCATATTCTGGCCTCGCCTATGAATCTAGCCATAGAGCAAACACGAACAAAAAGATGGAAAAACTGCCAGTAAGAGCGCAACTACTCTTTGAGATCTTTGTTAAAAAAAACCTGCATAGGCATATTTCTCTCAAATTAATTAACGTATAACTTGCCATAATACAGCACATTTATAACTGTTTGGGTACTCACCTACACAGTCGACTCTAATGGTACATAAAGTTGCAGGAGAATGTCATCTATGACTTTCGATGGTGCACGTGCTGTTTCTGATTCTGGTGGCTCCGCTACTGACGATTTTGTACGTTGGTGTTGTTTTTGGCACTGCATAATTGTGGCAGCATTTGTTGTTTCGTGTAAGTCCAGAACATATCTCAGTAAGTGAGTTCCGTGTTTTCTCTGTGTAACAGGTATAAAGTTACCACTCGTACCTAATGATTATATTGTGACTATAATGTCAGGTAGTGTGAATAACATTTAAAATACTTAGATTTTATAAGTGTGCCTGGGTCTAGTGTTGACGCGGAAGAATTGGTGAATTGCTTTAAATAAAAGTAAGAAAAACTCCTTTTCTGAATTTATTCTCACGGGTGTAACTTTAACATATTTGCAAAAAAAAAGTTCAAATGTTTGTAAAGCTTATGGGACTTAACTGCGTGGTCATTAGTCCCTAAACTTGCAGACCATTAGCTTACACTAAAGGCGGCACAAACATCCATGCCCGAGGGGGGATTCGAACCCCCGACGGGGAACGGCCTCGCGCATCGTAGCATAGCGCCTCAATGCGCTCGGCCGCGGCACATATTTACAATAACTTCTTGTTGTGACAAACGTTTCCAGCAATTGATTTACATAATCGAACCTTCTCGAATGTTCACAGCACTTCGACATACAGAATATCATACAACATAGAGTTTGCGTTGATACACAACAGATAACTGAACTGCCTTGGCGCTGAAGTGCGCTTCTCTCTCATATATATATATATATATATATATATATATATATATATATATATATATATATATATATATTAACAATTACAATGTTGTAGGCTGCTTGTTATAACAATTGCAGATGTTGATTTATAATTACAAAAATTAGTGTTAATTAAAACATACAATGTAATTTAACAGCGAATACAAAGTGCATTATATTTATATAATGTTATAGCTCTTCTTCATTAATTTCTTTCGTAAATTTAGTACTATTCTATTTGCAAACAATCAAAGGCTTTAAGACGTGGTTATCTAATTAAATATTGAGTGAATAACTTTACTAATATTTACACAGTTTCTGCAAAAACACTGGTCAGTTTTTATGATAATAGTTTTTATCTTTGTTATTCCAAAATATAGAAACAAAAAATTGGACAATTTATATCTTACACGAGATTTCATTTTTAATTATTGCCAGACTAATTACAATGTAAGCAATGCTGTTTTGCACAGTCTTTATAACTTAATGGTTACGTCTGGGAGTGAATTTCAATTAATATCACTTTTATTTCGTTATTTACTATGAACATTTCTCGAATGTTCGGTCCAACGTGTTTCTTAAGAACGCCACAATCAATCTTCTTTATCGTCAAAATCGCAAGTAATGTCTGTAAGAACACTTTATATTCGACGCACACCCGTTTTACTTATTCTACATTCACGTTTGTCCGAGGTTTAGGGTACATGGAAATGTCCGATACCGCCGTCGGTATTCACGAGTCTCGGTCTCCCGTGCTTCACTTTAGCCAGCTGAGGGGGTCCACACTGGCCGATCCATTACACGGGATATTTATTTTAATTAGACACCCGGTTCGGAAAAGCCCGTAATTTCTCTCTAACTTATTGCGAAGGTAAGTGCTATTGTAAAGTGTTAAAAAGAAATGTGTTTGAATTAATGTTGTATATGAATTAATGTATGCTGTATTGAAATATGTTTTAGAACAATCGGCAGCGACGTAAACATTGCAGCAGCTGTTCGGCGGCAGACGGTCAGAGGACACATGACATCGCAGAAGATATTACGTGCAACGCTGGAACTGGCTATTGGAAGAACCAAGGAGGTTAGAATACAGGGAGACGCCCTTACATTGAAAAAGTGAAGCCAGTCTCGCCATACTGCTAAGTTTTGGAGAAGTGTTCGTATTGTAGAGCTGATGTTTAATGCCACTTATAACAGGAATAAAATTTCCGATGGTTTTGCCTTCATGTCCAACGTGTTAAAAGAGTGCAAATTAGCCGTTAAAAATTAAATTTTCAAATATATTATGATGACTATTTATTACAATTTATTCAAGAAAGCATAATGTTTGAAAGTAAATACTTTGCTGTGGCTGTCAGTTCATTGCATTAACAGTAAGAGGGTCGACTTAACCCATAGTTTTCACGGAGAAACGACATTCCAAAACTGACCAAGATGATGGACAAGCTTCAACTGACGTATGTGCTCTGCATAGATAATGCCATCTCCCTGTATTCTAATCTCCTTGAAAGAACTTAATCGTCGGCTTCGCGACAATAATTAACTATTGTAAAGGGGAAAAGAATTTAGTCTTTTGTTAGTATTGTGAGTCCAGATTGGCAAGAGCAGTGGTCAGATAATGGTTGGCGCTATAATAATTCAGACCAACCTGATCGTAAGTCTTGGAGAGAGATCGTATTATATACTGTCGTTACTGAAGAAAATTACGATCTTAAAGGTTATGAATTTGTTTGAGACGCATGAAATGCGTGACGCCGACTGCCGGTAAAAGTATGTACGTAAGTTAGCTGGCCGGTATTTGTACTAGTGAAAGTACCAACAACTTCTATCAGGCATGAGTAGAAGTTCTATGTGACTAACAAAACTAATTCCGATTACTAGGCAGTGAAGAGCTATTAACTATTGTGTGGTAGGAGGTTTACTAAAGTTTAACAAAGGGCCCTAGTGAATGCTTAAGTGAAACTTTACTCGTTACGAGGGGTGGAAGTCAGTCCTGAAGGGAACTGTCTCACGATGATTTAGATCTTTATGTGGCCATATAAATGATCCTGCGGGATTCTTAAAAGGCAATGAAACTCTCCTGTGCTATAAATTAATTGACCGACATCGATTAAACACCTAATAAACCTCATCCTTATATGACGAGTGACTTAAATAAGCTTTAAGTCGCTAGAGCAGTAAATGATATATAAATATCAACGATCGAGATAGGTACTAGAACAGCCAATTTTTGCCAAAATGGTCACTACAAGTTAACAAGAGATAAATTTTAGTACCCTATGATTAGCTATCGAGTGATCGGGAGGGGGGGACGACTTCAATTTTTCACAGAGTAAGTAAGTCCTCAACGCCTGAAAGGGCAGAATTTTAAGACAATAAACTTCTTTAGATAAGGTTGAAAGTGGCGGGGATGCCTTAGTGGTTTTTGTTACTTTATTTTATTCCAATTTTAAAAAGATAGTTCGCGGGTTGATAAGTACAGGAAATCACTCTACAGCTTCACAAGTTGTTATATGGCAGATAAAAGGATCTTAATTTATTTTAGTAAACGATCAAGTATTTGATTGATCAAAGAAAAATAATTCAAGTAATTTTAATTTGAATTCGTAGATAGTTCACCATAGTAAGACAGTATAGAAGTAAATTCTACTTTCATATACTTCTTAAATAAGAAACCCAAAAGTTTGTTCTTAATGAAGTATCTCTAAAGAACCCGATTTTAGGCAAAGAAATGATTGAAGTTTCACTTTGTGGTGGTATCCTTGTTAGCGATTCTTTTTGAAAGAGTATAAATAAAATAAAGAAGGTTAATAAATATTAACCTAAGAAATAGAATTACTAAAAATAAAGAAAAAATACCATATCTTTCTTTTTTATTTATTTATAAATAAAAAAGAACCCAAGAAAGTACTCTTGGATTTACGCGTCTTTAGCGGATGAAGTTTACGCCAGTAAATAAGAATAAAGAATCTCTGACAAAAAAATAAGAAAATGATTTCCAATCCATGGCGTACAACAGCAATCAGTTAGTAAAATATTCCTTCAAACCGTCTTGATTGCAAATTTGCAATCAAGACGGTTTGAAGGAATACATAAAAAAATAAGAAAGTCAAAAGGATAATATCTTAGGCTTCTAGCTGACAATATTTACACAGCTTACTAGTGGAATTCGTAAGTAGAATAAAAAATACTAACCTGGAATAGGATATATATATATATATATTCGTCATTGAGTGGCTATAGCAGTATATGCCTTTAAAATAGAAATAATATTTAGTTACATTAATGGAAGTTAACCCTTTGCTGTTGAAAGTATTGATCCTGCTTTAATACGGTTGTATATAGCAAATGAACCTGAACATTTCATTCTGTGACGATTTTAGTCTGTGTACTACATTTCAGCACCGTTGTCAGAGGATTAATATTTGTAAAAGCCTTTTATTTATGTTTTGTAACGTAAAGGCAACAGGGCCTCTCACTCGTTTAACCCCTTCGGACCCTCTGGCTACAAATGTGTACATCACTTCTACGGCGTCTAAGATGGTTCAGAAGCGTTTTTTCTCAATGGAAAGAACATATATACGACACCTGAGAGTTCAATCGTTTCATCATGCACAATTACTGCCACCTGCGGAAGATCTCCATAAAAATATTAAGAAGCGAGTGCTGTACTGCCCAGCAGTTGGCGAACTTCAAAGAACACAGAAATTGTGGGTTACTTGTATTCCACTGTATAACTCTGTATAACTGAAAGTAGTAGTTGTTTTTTGCGATGTAGTTATTGAACGATCAGTTGATTTTGTACAACAGTTAGTACTACAAAATTAATTAATTTAGTCCTTAAAAAAAGCCATGTTTTTCAGTATGCGCAGTGTTGTAGACTGAAAATGGGTGCATATAATTGCATAAATCTTCCTTCTAAAATTTTTGAAAATTTAACTTAAGAGTATTACAGTATTAAAAATAATTTCCTTCACAGAGAAAAAATCAGGTCTGAAAGGGTTATTTCATAATATTAGACGAGTATCAAAGTTTACTTTAAATGACCTAGAGCTGGTTTGTTGGTCAGTGCATTGAACGGAGCAGACATTCTATTTCTGTTTTTGATTTTTTTTTCTCCAGTTCTTCTAAGCCGCGGTGGAGT
This sequence comes from Locusta migratoria, assembly GCA_026315105.1. Taxonomy (NCBI): domain Eukaryota; kingdom Metazoa; phylum Arthropoda; class Insecta; order Orthoptera; family Acrididae; genus Locusta; species Locusta migratoria. Next base: position 268,952,892 of record CM048744.1, on the reverse strand, counting down.
GGCCGAGACCTCTAAGGCACTTTGTTGCGGACGCACGGTTCTGCCCTGCTGAATGTTCGAGTTTTCTCTGGCGCATGTGTGTGTGTGTGTCTGTGTGTTGTCCTTCGGTTAGTATAAGCTAAAGTATTTTGTAAGTCTATGGACGTCTGACTATATTAGTGTAGTCTAATAGGTTTACGAACATTTGAACATTTTTGATGCTTCTGACAGAGCTGGTAGGGATTCTTTTACAACTCTCAATGTGTACGTTGCTGAAAGTAAATAGATAAAAAAAAGTTCAGATGTTTGTAAATTAAAGCTCTGCATTTCGATGAAAACTACCGCTCGAGCATTTCCCGTTTCGTGCCGCTGCTCGACGGCTGGGGTAGGCCCACGCTGCGGCACGGCTGCGGCCGTCTAATGCCCCCATGTGGCCGGTCGCCCTCCGCCTCTCGGTTGTCGGCAGAACCGTCGAGCACTGTCGGGCGCTCGAGCGCACTCGTAGTCTCGGCCGGTGACAGCGCGACCGCCGCGCGCTCAACACTGTGGAATTGCATTAGAAACCGACCTGGCTTTGAGCAGTGCAGACAGCGTTATGGATCAACGAACTATAGGTCGTAAAGGCTCCATTCATGAAACAAAAAGAAGTATTGTGGAGAGAATTAGGAGCGGCTCGTTAGTCCTGAAGAAGAAAGACATGTCGGAAGAGGAGTCGAAAAGTGAAGCTTGGAAATCCTTTGCACTTGTAGTGGATCCTGTCACACAGGTTTCTGCTGGTTTCGTGCAATGTACCAAATGCGATACTATACTTTCGTACTAGTCAAGCACAACAGGTATGATTCGGCACTGCAAAAGTAAATGCGGAGTAGAGTTACACCGACCACTTGCAATACCAAGTAGCATAAAGAATGTTGGTCGATATGGGCGGAATAGATTTGCTACCATTAAATACTTGTAAGATTGGCTTCAAGAATTATTCGCAGGAGCTCATCAAAGTTCGCGCCACGTATGGCAAAGTTAATATAGAAGATGTTCTTCCGCAATCTACCACTGTATCGCGGCATATTAAAGAAAGGCCGACAAAATACGGGTGACAATGGTGCCCAAGCTAATACGTGCTTTAAAGAACAAAATGTGCACTTTAAACGCTGATCTGTGGTCTGATAACTTCAAGGAGATAAGCTGCACATAACGCACGATTAGACTACTGTATTACCGTTTGTCGAAATTACAGTTTTTAACGTTGCAGTTACTTGAAGACATGATCACCTCAATGGTCGAAACTCCAGTAGTTAGCAAAATATTTAAAAATTTTCTTCTTGAGACAGGTCTTGTTGAATTTTATACTTTCTATGAGTTTTACCATTTTTATTTTAAGTCCTATGTATTCCAGAAAATTCCCTATGTCACATACAATAATGGGGAATTTTCTGGAATACATACGACTTAAAATAAAAATAGTAAAACTCATAGAAAGTATATTTAAAATGTTTTATGTTTGTAAAGTTCATGGGACTTAACTGCGGGATCATCATTCCCTAAACTTACAAGTATCAAACATCAAGTGTGACATATACAGTTGTAGTATTTGGGTTATAGAACTGGTAGTAAACAACGAAAGACATTTGTAAAAAAAAAAAAAAAAAATAAATAAGTAAGTTGTTAATATGAAGCGGTGGTCTCTCATCTCTGATATACATTAATGACTTGCCATTCTACATTGATGAAGATTAGTTCTTTTTGCTGATGATACAAGTATAGTAATCACATCCAAAAAACGAGAATTAACTGATGTAATCGTAAATAACGCCTTTCTCAAAATTATTAAGTGGTTCTAAGCAAACTGACTCTCATTAACTTTTGATAAAACACAGTATATACAGTTCCGTACAGTAAATGGCACAACTCCAGTAATAAATATAGACTTTGAACAGAAGTCTGTAGCTAAGGTTTTTCTAAATTATTCGTTCGTTTTGAAGGGAAACCAGAATTTTTCTAAATTTTTAGATGTGTGAATTGATGAGAGATTAAACTTGAAGCAACACATTGATTGTCTGCTAAAACGGTTGCGTTCAGCTACGTATGCTGTTGGGTTTTAGCAAATTTTGGCGATAAGAATCTCAGTAAAACAGTTTACTACACCTATTTTCATTTACTGCTTTCGTATGGCATCATATTCTCAGGTAATTCACTATTGAGTGAAAAAATATTGATTGCACAAAATCGTGTAATCAGAATAATTACTGGAGCGCGCCCAAGATCGTTCTGGAGACATCTATTTAAGGATTTACTTATCCTCACAGTTACTTCAGAGTAATATATTCACTTATGAAATTTGTTGTTAATTATCCAACCCAGTTCACACACATGTTCACATGTTTGTAAATCTATCGCACTATACTGCTTCGTTATTAGTCCGTAGCTAGCAAACAATTTAAACTAAGGCAAACTAACCAAAGGATAACACAGACACCCATGCCTGAGACGGGACCTGAACCCCAGATGGCGAACGGCCGAGCGCATCGCGCATGGCTAATCCGCCGCGGCAAACCCAGTTCAAAAGTAATAGCAGTGTGCATAGGTATAACACCAGGAGAAAGGATGATATTACTATTCAGGGTTAAATCTCACTTTGTCACAGAAAGGGGTGAATTATGCTGCCACAAAAGTCTTCGGTCACTTACCAAACAGTATCAAAACCTGTCAATTAGGTAACTAGCATTTAAAAATGTATTAAAAGAATAACTGAATGACAACTCCTTCTACTCAATGGATGAATTTTTAGATATAAATTAGTAAAACTAAAATAAAAAAATAATAAAAAGAAAAAAAATAATAATACAAAATATATTTGTGTCATATAACATTTTGTGTAATGTAATATCTTGTACAGACACCTTTTATTACACTGACAAGTTACACATTATTACGAAGTGTCATATTAATTATCTACGGAAGAAGTATTAATCTAACCAGTCTGACGATGTGCAGCTCGCTGGCGCTGAGTGCGCCGGTAACCGGCGACCGACCGAGCGTTCGGCGCGCTCGGCCGAGCGCTGGCGATCGGTTGCCCGCAAACGGTTAAAGAGGACGCTCGGCCGCATACTACCGAGAGACAGAGGGGCGAGCGGGACTCGCCGGTAAAAATCGGACATAATGCAGACCTCTATTGTAAATCTATGGGACTCAACTGCTCACCGCAGCACGGCACCTTAGTGCGTACGGCTATTCCGCCGCGGCGAGAGATTTTCTTTAGGACTTTTATGTTATCTGGCAACCTTTGCTATAATTGTTTAAGTAGATCACAAAGGAAATTTCATCGCTCTATGAGATTTTTCTCTTCAGAATCTGACAGACCTCCTATCCGCAAATCTGCTTCCTTGGTCTCAAATGAGAAACGTAAGTAGGGTTTAGAATCCAAATGCTGTTCAAACTTCATTCTAAAAATTTACTTTCAGCTGGGTACAATAGAACCACAACCTTTCTCATAAGACATTGAATCAGCAAAACAAAGTAATTGAAAAGTTTACGGGGGGGGGGGGGGGTCAGCATTTCTGGACTAAAATCTCTTATTTACAGCCTGGAGTTCTGAAAGACGGGGTTTCAGAATTAGAAGTTAGGCCAAATTTGATTCGTCGCTGAAAATCCTACAAAACATTTCGGTGGTATGGCATTCATCAACAGATCTGGCAGTTTCAAAGTGGATCTTCAGTTCTACCCAGTGGTCAGCAATTCTACATGTTGCTGTTTCTACAGGAAACTACCTAGTATCACAAGCACAAGGAAACTTAAGTGGATGATTTACATCGTTAAGAGCGCTACAGAGTTCACTATAGAGTTTACTATATTGGATTTTCCAGACGATGAATTTGAAAATCAGTTATGCGTTTCCCTTCCAAGAAAATCCAAATTTCTAGGGAGACATTCTCCTGTAGCGTAAGAAACAGCCAATTGTATGGAGTGACAAATACATTTAACGAGGAAAATAACTGATAAACCCCTTTGTTCACCCCCACCATAACACTTGGATTATCCGTACCAACGCCCAACAGTTTATTTAAATTCAAATTACAATTTTTGTCTGTTTTGTAACATTAACAGTTCCTACTGCAGCACATGGTTCAAGTTAAGAAAATTTCAGGAAAGTGGATACACTTTTCTTGGATGTGTTACTATTATAAATAATGGTTATACCCAACAGTTTAGTTTACTTATACGAAGGTTCGAACTTAACTACTGGCAACACTGCTGTGGAGACACTATGCAATGGAATTACTATTTGTTGTTGACATACCTACCTTACCTCCGAGCAAATGGACTCGCTCGTCCCACGTCATCGCCGAGCGTACAATCGAGGGAAACACCGTCACTTGTGAGCGAGAGGTTTTACGTAACGGTGTCACTACGTTTTCGAAACAGAAACAGCGCAATTGGATCAAGATTGAATGTGCCAGAGGTCGTACAGCAGTATAGTGTCATCAAGGTCTTCAAGAGAAGTGCGGGGGAATCTACATTGCCGTAGAGAACAGTGGCACGTTGGGTAAAAGCCTCCATCGAAGGTCGGCTATCTGTGGCAAACATGCATCGGGCAGGTCGTCCTTAGGCTCTCTGAAGAAGTGCATACTGTTACTGCGTTAGCGGACACTTTCTGCGCAAGTCACCCATCATTTTGCACGACAATGCGCGGGCGCATACAGCGCGAGCTGTGGCTGCTCTGTTCGGTCAGTGGGCTGGGAAGTACGTACCATCCACCGTACTTCCCAGACTTAAGTCCTTGTGACTTTGTTCCGAAGTTGAAGGACTTACTTCGTGGCATTCGCTTCAGAACTGTTCCAGAGATTCAACAGGCAGTAGACCGCTCCATTCGTACCATCAACTGAACAGGTTCTGCAAACGGAATACTACGCCTTCCATATCGCTGGCAGCGGGTTCTAGACAATGCTGGTGACTACTCTGAAGGACAGTAACATGTGCAAACATGTAACGCTTCTGTATCGGTTGTGAATAAATACTTGCCACTATCTAAGTTTCAACCCTCGTATCAATAGATTCGTCTCTCAAAATATTGTACGTGCCACCACCAATGTCGTAACAAAGGTCTTCCATAGAGGACCCAGCCATTGTTAATTGTTTTTGACCGAGCAGTGGTAACACAATGCACTCGCATTCGGAAGGTCGGTGGTTCAAATCCACCACTGGCCATCCAGATTTAAGTTTGCTGTTATTTCCCTAAATCACGCCAGGCAAATAGCTGGATGGTTCATTTGAAAGAGCATGGCCGATTTCATTCTCTAGCCTTCACCAAAAATCAAAGCCTGATCTCCATCTCTAATGACCATTCTGTCGACGAAACGTTAAACTCTAACCTTCGTTCCTCCTCTTAGTTATTTCAAAACATTTTGTAGGATGCTTTTGTACTAACTGTTTTGCAGCACTATCTCTGAAACGACTTTCACACAAATCACTTAGGTGATGACATAACAAAATCAAAGTATGAACTACCACGAACATTGGTAAAGACGCTTTCGCGTTATTGCGTTCCAGAGTGTTTGAAACCGACACAAAAATTAATGTAGTTTGTCGTAGAGAAGAAAATGCCTTCAAAGCTGACTTCTTTGCCATTTCAGACTGGCTAATAAGAAAAAAAAAAGTTCAAATGTTTGTTAAGCTTAAGGGACATAACTGCGGGGTCATCAGTCCCTAAACTAACAAACTACTTATGAACTACCTTATACTAAAGACGACACAAACATCGATGCCCGAGGGAGGATTTGAACCCCCTATCGTAGCAGACTGGCGCGCCGCAGACCGCTCGGCCACTGCGGCCGGCGGCTAATAAGATCCGCGTACTTAGCAGTCAACTTACGACACATGCTGGAAAACGCTTTAAATGTTATCACTAGCACATTTACTTAACCACTGGGAAAACTGTTTTTTTTTTTTTTTTTTTTTTTTTTTTTTTTTTTTTTTTTTTTTGTATGTATTGTGATTTAGTTTTGCCCATTTTGTAACTTCAGATTAAATGCTGGTAAATGTCACCAACACTACAAAAATAAATACTTTACTGTAGCGTTCTGAATAACAGCATAGTAGCTGTCTACAGACTGGCATCTTGGTCTTGGAGTTTGACTCACTCAGCAGCGCAGGGGGTGGGGATTCCAAAGGACTGGAGCTTGCAACAAATAAGGGTGTTCCCAGGTGCCCCTGCAGAAGCGAACAACAACTAGACTAGTTCTTGTACAAATACATTCCATTCCAGGTGGTGGTTGGTGTAGCAACAGAGATGAATGAATGAAATAGTGAGAAATGTCTGGTTTATATATATATATATATATATATATATATATATATATATATATATATATATATATATATATATATATATCCAATTACACGATCCGCGGGGTTAGCACATCATCAGACTGGAACAACAGGCAAATTTTAATTTCAAGTACGTGTACCTAGGAGGCAGTGAATATAATACGGTTAACGCAGTGGCGCAGCCAGGATATGATTTCGGGGGTTGGGGGCTAAGTTTTTAAAAATAAAGGGTCTTGAATTTATAATCGATGACTTACTTTTACACTTTTTATAATTTAACCAATTATACTGCGGAAATAATTGCACAAAAAATGAAATGAGTAGACTTGCATTAAGTTGAAAGTGGGAAAGGAACAACGGGGGGTGGGGGGAGGGGATGGAAATGTAGTGTATATAATCAGCTCGTATAATAATTGAGCAGCTTCTATGCTAATAGCCAAAGAGAAAGGTCTTTACAGTTTAATTAACATGAGAACCTATGTCTAAAAATTTAACTAAAAGATCAAAAATCGAGACTTTGGCCATAAGTTACTAGTATTGTTTCAGTGTTTATCAAAATAAAATAGGGACGTTGCAATTTATTTTCCGTAAATAATGTTTGTTTTTTACCTTTTTTACGTTATGCTGAACAAATCCTATTTGAAGATTATTTATACGACTAATATGTCTGAAGTGTCTGTAACAGCAAACAAAACTACATGATTTTAAGATAGTTTCAACTAAAAAGATGTCTTGCACTGAGAAGTAAACACTTTGTAACATAAAATTTATGGGCCCGCAGAGCTTTCCTAAGTTACAGTATTCTGAAAAAAGTCCCGTCAATACTTTCACACGTATTAGGGGGATAAAAGTTTCTTATTAGAGGACGTCAGTGCCCATTACATGAGTCTGCGTGTGGGCAGACACACTCTACTTTTCAGGCTTGCCAGTATCAGATCTTTAGCGCCATTTCAAATCAACTACATTAAGTTCAACAATATATCCATTGGCCACATAGTTTATTTATTTCTTTATGCATTTATTTTGCCTCGCATATTTCATTTTCCAGGATTGATAGTAGATCTCTAGCGGGTATCCAAGGTTTAGTTTTTAGAGTTAATGGTTTTGAAGGCTTTTCACTGAGAGAAACAGATTTGTCTGTAGCTAGGGCAAAGAGGCGAAGTAGTTGTGACCAAATATCCTTGTCTACAGAATTAGGGCGAACCGTTCAGTATTTATAGAGCCACCAACGAAAACTAAATTAACAGTTTCTTTACCGGAAGTGATGTAGCGAAGATTAGTTTTCGTAACGAAGTAGAGCGCGTCTCACTTCACCTGAAGCACAGGGTCGAGGACATCGGACGGTCTCGCGGATGTGGCGAAAACATGGGAAGGAGCCTAACAACTTCACTACGTCCTAATCCTCGACGTTGACGAATTACAGTGGTTGAAATAATTTAAATCAAAAGTTTACTCGCAATATCGAATTTCCAGCACTAGGATTTCTCGGTTTTCGTGATCGGTCGCCTAGTAACTTTCGTTTATACGAGCACTTTTCCAGGACCGACCAAAGTTTGTGTGTACCGCAACGACCATGTTTACGACAGTCACTACGTTCTTGATTCCTTACTCTCAAATGTCCTTGGTATTATGTCAAACAGAAAGCATCGAAATCCAAATTGCGCTATTGATATAAAATTTAAGAATATTTCGTCTGTTGTTGTTGTGGTCTTCAGTCCGGAGACTGGTTTGATGCAGCTCTCCACAATACCCTATCCAGAGCAAGCCTCATCATCTCCACATAAGAACGGCAACCTACATCTGTCTGAATCTGCTTACTGTATCCATCTCTTGGTCTTCCTCTGCGGTTTTTACCCCACTCACTTCCCTCCGACACTAAATTCACAATTCCTTCATGTCTAAGAATGTGCCCTACCAATCTATCCCTTCTGTTAGTCAAGGTACGCCAGAAGTTTCTTTTCTCCCCAATTCTGTTTAGTACCTCCTCATTAGTTACGCGATCCACCCACCTAATCTTCAGCATTCTTCTGTAGCACCACATTTTAAAAGCCTCAATCCTCTTCCTGTTTATCGTCCATGTTTCACTCCCATACAAGGCAACACTCCATACAAATGCCTTCAGAAAGGACTTCCTTAGGCTTAAATCAATATTCGATGTTAACAAATTTCTCTTTTTCAAGAACGCTTTCCTACCCATTGCCATTCTGCATTTTATACCCTCTGTACAGCGACCATCATTTGTTATTTTACTGCCCAAGTAACAAAACTCATCTACCTCCATTATTTCTTCGTTACCTAATCTAATTCCTTCAGCATCACCTGATTTTCTTAGACTGCACTCCATTACCCTAGTTTTGCTCTTGTTAATGTTCATCTTATATGCACCTTTCAGCACGCTGTCCATTCCGTTCAATTGCTCTTCCAGGTCCTTTGCTGTATCTGACAGAATTATTATGTCATCAGCAAAACGCAATGTTTTTAATTCTTCCCCCTGAATTTTAATTCCTTCTCCAAATTTCTCCTTGCTTTCCTTTATAGCTTGTTCAATGTACAAATTGAATAACTTTGGAGAAAGGCTACAACCCTGTCTTACTCCCTTTCCAACCACTGCATCCCTTTCATGCCCTTCAACTCTGACAACCGCTGTCTGGTTTTTGTACAAGTTGTAAATAACCTTACGCTCCCTATATTTTACTCCTGCTTGCTTCAGAACTTGAAAGAGTTTATTCCAATCAACATTATCAAAAGCCTTCTCCAAATCTACAAAAGCTAGAAATGTAGGTTTGCCTTTCCTTAATCTATCTTCTAGGATAAGCCGTAAAGTGAGTATTGCCTCCCGAGTTCCTACATTTCTCCTGAACCCAAACTGATCTTACCCGAGGTCGGCTTCTAAGAGCTTTTCCATCCTTCTGTAAATAATAGAATTTGTTACGCCCGCCCACACACTTCAACGCATTACCTCGTGCCTGCAATCGGTCACTCTCCTTTGTCCACATCACATCCGAGGAATTTACAAAGTAATTGTAACTATTATTCCGAACATCTCTGTGTTACCAAATTCTGGCATGAACTGCTATGTTTAGGAGCACTCATTTCCATATCTTGACTAATACGTGCAAAATATGAGAAGAAATTTATTTGTTTGGAATACTTTTATTCCGAACTAGGCTACCTTACAAAATATGTTGCATTTAAAATCGACATAAAATGTCCCATCCGTATTTGCGAAATAAAATTCTGGAAACCTCTTACTTGTTTTTAACCAAACTGAGTAAATAACTGATATGACCTCTGTTAAGACTCCTTGAAGATGTACTCCTTTTTACAGATTATTTTGACCCAGGAATGAATATTAAAGCGAACTTATTTCAATTTTTCATAGGACATTAAAAACATTAGGGAACAATGAATTAAAATTTGTGATGCGGCCGGGAATCGAACCCCGTCCTCCATGCTTACTAGGCAGACGTATTACAGTTTTTATCTTTTCTTTTCTTTTTTTGTTTTGTTTTGTTTTGTTTCATAAGGACTTTCTATCATTAATGATCGTGTTACAATTCAACTCATGCTGTTAGACCACCACATCACTAACGATTAATGCGCCTCGGACTAGTGTAAGTATGACTTCCCTCCAAGTCACACACTTTAATTCAGCTTCTGTGTTCCACAGAACATTGCCACTATTGCCAAGGCTCTCCATGCAGCGGAATAGCACCTCGGCAATGGACATGGTAGAACAGTCCTACTAAGATGATATTAATATCAATTTCAATATAAATTCAGTAACCCTGAGACGGTTTTTCGTCTCGAATATGTCCAAGACATTACAGATAAATGAGAAGAAATGAATTAAAATTTGTGATGCGGCCGGGAATCGAAGTCTAAGTCCTCCATGCTTAGTAGGCAGACGTCTTACCGTTAGACCACCACATCACTAACGACTAATGCGCCTCGGAATAATCTAAGTACGACTTCCTTCCACATCACAAACTTTAATTCAGCTTCTGTGTTCCATAGGTAAGTGCCACTACATAAGCTGAATTAAAGTCGTACTTAGATTATTTCGAATCGCCCTAATCTTTATTGATGTGCTAGTCTAAAGATAAGACGTCTGGTTAGTAAGCATGGAGGTCCGGGTACGATTCCCGTGCGCATCACAAATTTTAATGATTGCTTCTCCTTTATCTGTAATGTCTTGGACATATTCGAGACGAAAAACCGTTTCAGGGTTATTGAATTTATATTAAAAAAACACACACACACACTTTGTAATTTCTTGACAAATCTGTATATGTCTTTGAAGTTTTCTTTACCCGCAGCACCCCGCACGCTACGCCACTGCACTATTGTTCATAATATTCCACTCGGTTGCGCCGCCGACCTGCTAAGCAGCGGGTCGCCTCATATGAACAATCAGCTCTTAACTTCAGCACGGCAGTAACAATAGCGGCAGCATTGAAACAGCTCACAGTAACAGCAGCACACATTCTCAGTGGCGGCATCACGTTGGCAACCCGCTGTCATGTTCACTTGTGCTTGGCAAATTATAGTTACGTTGTGGTCTATTACATGTGTACTATTTCAGATTTCCGGTGCCGACCTGTAAACGTACAAACGACATAACGGCTGCTTGAAGTAAATTGACTAGGGTCTGGAGACGTAAGGTACAAAAGTTAACATGTTTTTGTATGATAACACTCACCGCAGCAAAAGAAAAATCGGTGCCGCGGTAGGTTTACGTTCACAACTGGCGGTATTGTTATCAACTGCGGAGCAGTTCTGCGACCATTAAACACTGCAGAATTGGCAGAGTCAGCGGCCAGCCAAATGGCAGTGCAAGAGTGTCGGAGACGTGTTTGATGCGTAGGGCAATGAAAGCTGATGGCGGAGGAGGAGGTAGAGGAATACGCCGGGAATCTATTGTATTATTGCGAGATGATACACAGTGGTGGTGAATAATAAAATTAGTAATAAAATAAATTAAACACTTTTGAGGATGGGGGTTGAGTGGAATGAAAGGTGTTATGAGTTATTAAGACTAGGGTCTTTTTGGAAAAAGATGCATAACATGATACGATAAAAGTTTGATTTTTTGTAATAAGCTGTTCCTTGAGGCTGTGTTTTGGGGACTGTATCAAGAACTTAGAAATGTTTAATTCTTCAAGAAATGAGAGCTTTTTTTTTTTTGGGGGGGGGGGGGTCTAGTGAAGTATTTGGAATATGTCTAGAGGTGGTTGAGGGTATTTGGTTCTCGTAATATGCTCAGAAAAGGCGGAATTGTTTTTGGCAGCGCCTTTCTTTGTTGAGAAATGTTTCTGAAATCTAGTTTTGAAAGCTCTTCCAGTTTGGCCAGTGTATGAAAAGGGTCATTGTAAACATTTTAATGTACATACGTCAGATAGACGGGAAGAAGGATCTGTAACTAGCCGTTTCTGTGGCCAACCTTGTCGTTAATCATGAAGGTTACTTTTACGTGGTTGCTTTTAAGAAGATCGGCGAGCCTGTAAGAAAGATTTCCTATGAAAGGTAAGGAGATGGTATCTGTAGTAGTAATTGTCTTATGGAGGGCCGCGGCGGAGCGGCCGAGTGCATTGAGGTGCTATGCTACGATGCGCGAGGCCGTTCTCCGTAGGGGGTTCGAATCCCCCCTCGGGCATGGGTGTTTGTGCCGTCTTTGGTATAAGGTAGTTCGTAAGTAGTTTATACGTTTAGGGACTTTGACCTCGCAGTTAAGTTCCATAAGCTTTACAAAAAAATTGAAAATTTTCTTATGGAGGAGGGAAGTGTTATTTTTAGAGATTTTCCTCTTGTACAATCGGTCTGCTAGACCAGCCTGGTATCCGTCGGTTCTGGCAATGTGCCTCAGGTTGGCAAGTTCTTGCTCGACTGCTTCACTGATCAAAGGGAGATTACATAAGCGATCGATCGTAGCAGCGAAAACAAGTTTTTTCTTTGAACTGCGTATCACAGCAGTGTACTTCTTTTCCTTTCGCCTTGTTAATTCGCCGGGGGGATTCGAATCGGGGAGGCACCGGAAAGCTGAGTTTAAGGCGCGTGACTACCCTGTCTCGTTTATAACAGTAACCAATATCATTAACCAAATGTATAACAAGGTTTGGTGGCAGTAATTTTTATTGCATATTACGTGTTTCGGTTTCCCATCTTCGTATGATTTTTTTAAACAAACGTAAGTATATGGAGGCGCAATGCTATATAGGAAAAACATTAGAAAACAACCAGGACAACGTGATGGTATTTATATTTAATTCTGGTGTAAGACTCAATAGAAAGAGCAAAAGACAGTTAATTACAAATATTAGATAAAATACTCTCCACTCCCTTATAGGCTGGCTGGTACAGCAAGCAACAAAATTGTTTAGCAATGATAGTCGTGGTTGCAACTTTTTCATTTATTTATGTATTTTTTATATAAGTAAAAGTGTTGCAACCACGACTGTCTTTCATTGCTAAATATTAGGTACATGCGTATGGTTAGATGTTATATACTGGTTACATGTCCCTTTCTGTCTTTGGCGTGTTAAGCTAAAAGTGATAAGTTATACTCGCATAGGAGGGGTCACGTTTATCAAAGAATACAAATCACTAAAAGAAAAAAAATGCAATGTCATAGATGTGGGTGCCATAGGTATAAAGAAAGTAAGTTTACTTATTGACGTAAACAGAGATACTACAAGAGTCATTATATAAAATTGCAAGTATTAAAATAAAATACAGTTTAGAAATAAAAATAACAGGAGCTATTAAATGTGTGTTCACGATGCTATGTAATTCTACCATATAAATCATTTAAGAGGCTACGTGTGCTTACGTAAAGTCTTGAGTCAAAACAAAAACCTTTGGCAATGGTTACAAATACAAGCAGGTAGTGCACGCATTAAGACTGGCGAGCGGCTCATGACAATAATACGTTTAAGTAAACAAGTGCAATTAGAAATATTACAAGTAATTAACTCGTAAAGAAATATTGGATACATAAAATATTTACTGGCCCATACATCACCTGTCTGTTTACAATGAGTGAACTTACTTTCGTTATACCTATGTTACCCACATCTATGGCATTGTAACACTTTTGTGTAATGATTTGTGTTCTTTGACAAATGTGACCACCAGTGGCGGCTCGTATAAAATTTGACCTGTGTGCTACAATATTACAAAAATAAACAGGAAACAAAATATACCAAAATAAAAAGTCAATCTTTGTATGATTGCCTTTAACTAAATATCAAGTAATACCGTATTGACAGTAAGACCGTCAGGGGAATTTTTAACAGCGCTGGCAACTGCATGTATTCACTGCAGGTAGTAAATATAACGTTTAAAATATATTAATTTTATTTACAGAAATTAAAAATTTAGGCTCAGGCGTATTTTAATACGAGCCTCACACAGGTGGGTTTGAGAGACAACGCGCAAGATGCCTGAGTCAGCGCGCTATATGACTCTGTAAGCTGCAATATTCGTCATATACTATTCTACCGCAGCCGTTACACGCAGCGCGAAGAGAAATATTGATGTGGTGCTGCAGTCGGTCTCAGCACACATGAGTCGCCAGGCCACAGAATAAGGAGTATACAGAAAGGAAACTCCCGCTGCAGTCTGTCGTCCAAAATTTAGTGCGCATGCGCGGAATCGGCCATCTTGAAAAACAGTAAACGCGTGGTTACTCCCTACTCTGTGGCATGGTAATGCGCCGTCTTTGTTTGTTAATTGTGTATTTTAGCTGCCTGAATCGCATCAAAGTAAACAAGTATTTGGTGCAATGAAAAGAAAGAACTGTGTGTCAGTAGGTGGAGATGTTCCGTTTTTATTACGAGCAGCAATAAAAGTAAAGGCGGCCGATGGAGTTCAGCACATAATTGCCGCAATAATTCACATACAAATAAGGATATAAGCTTCTTCACGTTCCCAAAAGATGTTGAACGGTTAGTGAACGTCACTGTATGTGTGGTAAAAGTTAAATGTTATCAGTTTCGAATGAGAGCAATGTGTGGATAATTATTAAAAGTAGCCTTGCTTCTTCTCTTGACGATAACTCGCTGTTGCTGTAGCAGTTGTATAGCACCGAAATGTTGAAGTACATTTATATTTTGTAATTTCAAGTCTAACGTCGCAGGGAATAATATAAAATGAAAGACAAAGAAGAGTGCGTAAGTAGCGGGACTTAAAACATTTTGCGCCTGCGTTCCCTTTTCCGGTTGCCCACATGGCGAGGTATTTCAGGAATTTTTAAGGCTCATCAACCTGCCCATCTTCACATAATTTGATGCAAACGGTAAAATTTTACTAACGGCAACAGAGGCGTAGCGTGCTAATGTTAACGACCGTTGAGCCTCTTACAAGGGAAGGTCGGCAATCGGGACCCGCCGATTTCGCCCAAACTGCATATGTAGAAGGAGATTGATCTTCCTATAACGTGCCTGAAATATTTCGCCTGATTGGGCCTTAGGAAAGGAGAAAGAGTTTTTCCAATAGTACTGTACATCTTATTTAGCTATCTGTTCGTGACTAACAGCGTAGCGTAATGGTCAACCGAATTACTTGCGAAACAGGCGCCCTGGGATCAATCCCAGGAGCTTCCTTTTATTTTTTTTACCATTGCGCTACGCCGTTTATTCGCGAACAGAGCGCTGAATAACATGTACAGTGCTATCGTAAAAACTTTCGAGAGCATTTCCTCCTTTCCTAAGACCCACTCAGGCGAAATATTTCAGGCACGTTATGTGGAGACCCACCTTCTTCTACACACGTAACTTGGACAAAATCGGTGGGTTCCGATTGCCAACCTCCCCTTGTTACGAAAATCAAGCAAATGGAATAAGGGGAATAATCTTGCTGTTCTTGCTCTATGGTTGGCAGTTTCTAATATCTATATTTCTCTGGTCGGTAAAGTAATTGTCCTCGTAAAACGAACATTATGTTGCCATAATTAAAACATTACTCCTCCACTTCCGTAAGTAAAACTGAACCAGTCAAATCGATGACCCTCATCCTGCCCCTCCCCTTGTTCTACACTGCTTAGGCATGGAAAATTTTACTTTCGGCAATGGAGGCGTAGTGTGCTAATGTTGGTAATGAATGTTCTTCGGATACTCAAATAGATCAAGGGGAATAATTATTTTATGCTGTTCCTGCTCTATGGTTGGCAGATTTTTCAATATGCTCTTTCCGATCAGTAAATTAATTATCCTCCTAAGGCAAATACAACTTTTCCAATATTGAAACACAACTACATCGCTGCCATACGTAAAATATAACATGTAGGTATGTTTTAAAGGCAATATTTATTTCCAGTACTAAGAAACGGACTGGAGAGCTGATTTACTTAAAAATATATTCTCCAATATTTAGTAAAACTTTTTGTCAAAGTGAGAATTTTCTATTTCTTGAAATTCACAAACAGAGAGATGAAATATAAAACCAAAATTGAAAAAAAAAAAAATGCAAAGTGCTAAAAGTGACCCATCTGTGAGGTACAAATGTTGTGTAATGTTCTAATGAATGCATATTGACAAGGAAGACTAAGAGGAAAATGATGAACACTTTTTCCTCTGCTATAACTGAAACAATGAGTGTCACAATATGACAAGTACAGAGTACGTTTGTTATGTAGTTTTATGTTTCCGCTATCAGTCCTTCATTTATGTTTAATTTAACAGTTTTATATAAGCCCAGATATCATTACTTCTGTGTAATCAAGTTGTACTGTTAAGTCTGACTCAATATTTTGTGCAATTTTATTCGTGTCAAATAAAACCTGGCAGTTGTAAAGTCACTTTCTTGTTTATAACTAATTTCCCAAACATAACTTCGCGTTACTTGGGATTTTCTGGAGATAAGCACCAAATAAAACGATCATTAATTCCATCGTACATTTTCGTATGTATATTAAAATTTAGGCCTACTTTTTTCGTTGGATTACAATTAGGTGCAAGATGGCATAATTTTAGTAATATATTTACAGTGTGCTGTAGCACATTATCACCAGCCGCCACTGGTGACCACACCAAGTCCCTACAATCCCGTAAGCGGCCGACCGCGAACAACGGGCAAATTGAAGAGCGCCTCGGCAGCCATTATGGTGGCAACCTTTGCGTGAACTTTAAATGTGCGTAAAGACTCTTTTGATTAGATGTGTATTAATTCGAGTAAAGTCGCGAAAACTATGCCTCATGTAAATATATAACTACAAAACAGC
This sequence comes from Locusta migratoria, assembly GCA_026315105.1. Classification (NCBI taxonomy): domain Eukaryota; kingdom Metazoa; phylum Arthropoda; class Insecta; order Orthoptera; family Acrididae; genus Locusta; species Locusta migratoria. The sequence goes on along the minus strand of CM048744.1, from coordinate 268,936,373 downwards.
TTCAGACTCTTTGAATATACAGCAACTAATGGTTCTGTGTAAATTTATTACACATACGGTGTAAAAATCGGCCAACAGCGTTTCTTCTTACTAACTAAACCGAATCGTAAAATTTAGTTTTTTAGCGCTCTAAGTGCAGTATATGAACGGGATTTATTGTCAGACACGATTTTCTGGCAATTTCTCAATATATTCTATGATGGTGAAACTTTTGTACAAATATGTATTTCGGAAGAGTTTCCACAACACTTTACGTCTTTGCTTGAGTGCCTGCTGTATTCTCCAATATTTAGATATTTTATAGCCTAAAAAATGAAACAGTGTTCCCTGAAACAGCTAATATTAAAAATTGACTGTAAAAATGAAATATCCCATCAGATACATAACTGTAAAATAGCGTCTTACCTTGTGAATACAGCAACCACCCACTACCAAATTCTTTTAAGAACTCGAAGTATGCCATAGCTTTTTCTTAACTAAGTTCATCTAACATTAACATAAGGGTATCTAGCACGAATATTAGCAATCTTAATCTTGTAAGAGAAATACCTTAAAGTAGCTTGAACTGCTCAAGCCGGCCGCGGTGGCCGAGGGGACTGAGGCGCTCCAGTCATGGTCTGCACGGCCACTACGGTCGGGGGTTCGAATCCCCCCTCGGGCATGGATATTTGTGCCGTCCTTTAGTTGTAAGTAGTTCATAAGTAGTTTGTAAGTTTAGGGACTCTTGACCCCGTAGTTAAGTCCCATAGACTCTACAAACATTTGAACATTTTGAACTGCTCAAAAGTCAGCATCTTCAAAATGTGCATTCAAGGTGACTACGTGTAATTCATATATGGAACTATACACAGTTCTGCAAAAACCCCTTTCAGTTGTTATACCTATGCCGGCCGCGGTGGCCGAGGAGACTGAGGCGCTGCTGACACGGTCGAGGGTTCGAATCCCCGCTCGGGCATGGATATTTGTGTCGTCCTTAGTATTAGTTAGTTCATAAGTAGGTTGTAAGTTTAGGGACAAATGACCCCGTAGTTAAGTCCCATAAGCTATACAAACATTTGAAACATTTTGGTTATACCTATTTGTAAAGTAGATGACCTTTAAGTTCTGTGTTACAAGTTGCTAATATTAATTCAATAAAAAAATTCGAACTGCAGTAAGCAACTGATCTCGTGCCTCCAATAGGTTTTTTACACAATTATAAAATGAAACTTTTTGAACTTCCTGTCCACCAGTACTGCCTGAAGTAGCTCGTTTTGAGGAGCTGCCAGTATTGTAAAAGCCTGTTATTTATTTCATTCAATCCTATATTGTCTTGAATAACAGCCTGTTAAGCAAGAGTAAGTGTCTTTGAACACAACTAATAGGGCTACCTGTGTTCCTGACAGATATAAACGGGAAGAAAGTATTCGTTTTTTTATTGCTTTCTTAAATCGAATTATGCAGTTAAACGTTGAACAGCTCTTCAACATCGTGTTTCATGTATACTGCAAAAGTCAAACAGTGCAAACGTGACTACCAACTGAGTATATATACCACAGTGGCTATATAATACACAATTTATCTCCTATCAAATCAAATCAAATGTTTGTATAGCTTATTGGACTTAACTACGGGGTCATCAGTCCCTAAACTTACAAACTAGCTAATACTAAGGACGGCACAAAGTATAGTAACACCTAACCAGGCATCTACCATTAGTTATTTATTGTCTTTTTTTCTCTTTCTGTTGAGCCTTCACCAGCATCCAAGATAACGCCTCCATATATTTACGTTTGTAAAACAATTTTTTTCCATAGTTTATAATTATCTGAAGATGGGAAATATATGAAATAAAAAAATTACTGGACCAAGACCTTGCTATTTATGCAATAAATGCCAATTCTGAATAGTCACTTGCTTCAACCATGGAAGATACTTCTAATCAGTTAACTAGAATTTATCTGTGACACTTAGTAAATGTCAGTGGATAGGCACCTAATAGCGTGTGGGACCAGTTACTTGACGTTAGGGGAAGCAAGCAACGACGGGCTTGGCCACCGAACACTACCGAAGGTTACCGAACTGCTACGGAGCAGACGATTCAAGATCGAGTGGAAACTTTCCTTGACATACACCATCTTGCTTCGTGTATTTCATGATTTTCTTATTATAAGTCAGACGTTGTTATTTTACAGCAATAGCGCACCGACGAATTATCAAAAACACATCGTTCTCAGTATGATTAATTGAATCGGTCGGTGGAGAAAGGGACTAAGTCACTTTTTCGTGATTTTCACTTTTTTTTTTTACAGAAATGTAGTAAACAGACCAAGATACACCTTACTGTGATGAAAGGAACTGTGTTTGGCTTCTTCCTGTGGGAATAACATGAGATCGATTTTATAGGTGCTGAGGAGAAAGGAATTAGGTCAGTGACTTAGTTCCTTTCTTCGCCGCACGTCGCATCCCATCAGTAGATTTTACTGTCAGCGAGATTGTACTACACCAGCTATATGCTAGATGGCGTTGGTCTGCGACATGCAGGTGTAGAAAGCGCAACAAATCAGTAATTTGGCGCCAACTTCGTCAGGTGTCACGATTATTGTTGAGTGTTGTAAGTGATTGAATACAGTCTTTCTAAATGTCAAAAGGACATGCGTAGAAGAAATCCATGCATAACAAAAATTCCGGAAAATTTAATAAATTTGATAATACCCAGTATCACATCTTTCCTACTCAAAGAAACTCACCATGCTGGGAAGGAAATGAAATACCTAGATGCAAGCTTGGGTCTGAAAACTTTGCACGAAATGTTCCTTAAGAAATATCCAGACATAAATGTGAAATACGGCTTCTATAGGAAACATTTTCATGAAAATTACAAAGTGCGAATCAATATAAAAAAAATTGAAGATATTTTCGGAAACTGATGAAACACATTCATGGAGAATACGTTGAGATTTTTTATGAAGAGATTGTGAAATGGCTAATTTCAAGTGATAACTCACTATGGTATGAACTATTACGATATTTGAATTCTATTAAATAGTTGACTTCATGTTCAGCTGAATATAATTTACCAATAAATTTGAGCTTTAATCCAGAAATGTGTATCTTTGAATGTTTTACATTCTCGAAAAGTACTAATTCCTTCGTTGACTGCAGAAAGGAACTATGTTAAAAAAAAACAAAAAAAAAAAAACAAAAAAAAAACAAAAAACAAAAAAAACCAAAAAAACCAGAAGATACTTTGTAGAATAAATAAAAATTATTTTCATTCACAGTATGTATGGTTAGAGTACAGCAAATGTCGAAAATTACAATGCAATCTGATGAATAGTTTAACAATAAAACATTTTTTTGTCTCGCCTGAAAAGTACTAAAAAGGGAAATAGTTCCTTTCTCCACCGACCGATTCAATTATAATCTGGTGATCAGAAATGCCACGTCAGCAGTTAAACACTTGTCTTCAATAAGAAGAGAGATTCGTGTCACAATAGCTGGGTGTCTGCCGTAGCGTAAGTCTGCGTCAGGCAGCACAGCGTTGCGGACCACCTGTTTACGTTCCGCCGCGGTGCCTCGCACCTCAGGTTGTTTACGTAACTCAGCCGTCTCTGCGCGACTTCCGCAGTAGAGCAAGAGAGGCTCAATCCTGGAGAAATTCGACCTTCAGTTTTTCAAAGCATATCCACGACCGAAGGCACTTGATATCGATCAGTTTATTAGAGACGAAGTGAAAGTTCCCTGTAGCGAAGTTGTAGGTATTCACTTTTCGATAGTGAGCAGTGTGGTGTACTTAAAGCTCATCAACGATGCAGTCTGTGAGATAATTCTGAACGCGACCAGAAGTGGACTGAAGTTCCGTCACTCGGACGGTTCAAAAATGTTCAACGTTTGTACATCTATCGGAGCAAACTATGTGGTCATCAGTCCGTAGCTTACAAACTACTTAAACCTAAGGACAACACACACACACCCATGCCCATGCTCCGACGGCGAGCAACCGCGCGCTCCGCAGCGAGGCGCCTTAGATTGCTCGGCACTCGGATGGACATATTGGTGAAGTGACGATTGAACACATGGGTCTCTGCACGATAAGAGTGTTTGGACTTCCTTTTGAGGCGCCAAAAGAGGCATGTGACCAGTCACGAAGCTGAAAAATGGACACAGTTTACCACATACCCCGTGCTCAGTGGGGGTGCGGCAAGTACGCGTCGAACTGAATAAACATGTTCCATCTTATCTGACCATCCCTGGATGCCGTGCAATAATAATTTATGACGTCCAGCCGAAAACGTGTTCAGGCTGTGGACAAAAAGGACACCTCTGTTCCCAGTGTATGCAGCGCAGGATCACACAGATGCCACCTGGGGATGAACAGCTCTCATCTGTGCCGACGACTCTTCCGCTGACGTATATCGAGACTCTTCAGTATCCTGTGCCGACGTACGTTAATAAACCTTCACTTAACGCGGTAGTGAGCCAAGGAAACGAGGACAAACAGGAAAGTACGCCCACGTCCAAGCGTGCAACACTGACGAGCAGTGAGGTGCCTACGGTGGAGATGATGTACTTCACATCACCGGTAGTGCCTAATGACGTTCTTGCCAAAGACCAAACAACAGTGCAGACGACAAGACGATGGCCAACGTACAGTCGTCGGTCTTACATCCGGCCGAAAATCCTGCAGGCAGCGACCTACCACACCACCAGACTGGCACTCTTGAGAAGATGGAGTCTAAACTGAAGTTGTACCGACGTCTACCTTCATCACTACGGGGACAGCGTCAGATGAATGCCGACCGCCCTCCGATACGGAACAACACGTCCGAAAACAGCGTTCCCCGCGGAAACGGAAGAAGAGGCACCATTCGCCTTCTGATGATCTTCAGATGCAAGATAAGGACGAGGAAGAGACATCGCATGAAGCAACTGACTCTGCCTCCCGGATGTCCGGTGGAATCACTGCCCGTCTGGCACGTCACAACACAGTAGCGACAACAATACCTACTCCTGTCTCAGATTCACCTACTGAACACCAACGTAAGGTTCACGATGAAACGTCCCCTCCACAACTACAAAGTTTCACGTCTGACGCTTGGGCAGACGATATTGAGGATGAAGCGGAACACCTCAAGGGAGCCGAGGGTAGAAATGCTCCCTCGGTTGCATCCAGCACTCCCCTATCACAGTGACTGAGGCTGCACCAGCAGCTTCCATCGGGCCGCCCCAGCTGCCTGCCGACGATGTACTGAACAACTCAACAGAAGGTCCGGGCGGACAGACTCACCGGCTCGTTGCTGTTGACATCAATAACATACGTGCACGCCATAAATTGGCCATGCAACAGAATAGGCACAATGGCGTGTAGCGTGTCGGGCGGTGAATGCGCCCACTCTTAACTCGGACGTACAGTCTTCGTGATACATCACAGTCAACGGGAAGCAGGTGTGCCAGTATCGCCTCCATCGAATTCATCTTGCGGACTCCCCTTTGCGCACCACCTGCGGAGTGATGGATACGGACGAGCATCGCCTTGAATATGAATATGAATCGCCGGCCCGGTGGCCGAGGGGACTGAGGCGCTCCAGTCACGGTCAGCACGGTCACTACGGTCGGGGGTTCGAATCCCCCCTCGGACATGGATATTTGTGCCGTCCTTAGTATTAGTTAGTTCATAAGTAGTTTGTAAGTTTAGGGACTAATGACCCCGTAGTTAAGTCCCAAAAGCTTAACAAACATTTGAACTTTTTTTTTAATATGAATCGGCGAAGAATATTTGGCATTTGGTGCACTAGGTGCTGGCTTTCTTCACACGCACAACCCCCGTAATGATAACTACCAAATCGCTTGTCTTTACAGAAGACTCGTATTACCGTAGAGCGAAAACGAATTCTGTTAAATGGATACACTATTTGTTCGGCGATGGAGAGAAGACTTCTCAATAGTTCGGAACCACAAGTACCGACAATATTTTTCCAGTTTTCTTTGGAATACGTTCCATAACCCGCCTCGGAGCTGGAACATTGATGAAACGAGAAGTTGAGCCCAGAACGACAGAAGTACTGAAGGACTGAACTATTAATCGTAACCAAATAGATCGAGAAGACATTCATTGATAATCCGCAGCTAGACTTTCCTTGGAACGCACCACGTCGTAATGCGACGCCTTCTTCATTTTGTTTTTACGCCTGATTTAGAATGGCATTATTTTCTATATATAAAATGCAAAACTATATATAATAATAAAGAGTATACATGAAGCAATTATTCATTTCTCTCCTTTCTCTTTTCCCTATTATATATCTACATATATCTTTTAAGGGACGATGCGGAGGAGAATTTTTACGACCATGCCTGCAATGTATGCGAACGTTTTTTTTCTTTAAGTTAGGGTAAAAGTGGCGGTGGCACTAGCTTATTTTTTTTAGGTTTGTACATAATTATTAAGGGTATGATGGGTGCTAGGAACCAACGCCTGACGTGGCAGAGATAGCGAGCGGCGACCAACATTTTTTTTTTAGATAAAGCTGTGTTCTGCTTTGTGCTTAAATGTGCGTTTGTTCTATTTCGTGAACATGCTATGAAATACGTACCAGTAATTTCGAATGTAGATTAAGTACTAAAGTTATGTGAAATTTAGTAATAACACACTTATTCTGTTCTTATTTTAGCTGTAAAAGGAAACGCTGTCACAATTTCAAACAGAATGTTTGCATTTTATTTTTGCATAGAAAGAAGTAGAATGAACACAATGCTACCTTAACTACAGAAAAGGTAAATTTACATTAAAAACGCCCATAGAAACCATGGCAAAGAAGAAAAAATTTAGTAGATGCATTGACTAATTGGTGACTTTCAGCATATTGTATAGCAAAAAAGAGAAAGAATCAGAGAAAGAAACCAAGCCAATTTGTTGCAACGTGAACATTTTAGTATAATTTAGGAAGAGTTGCCACAGAAATCTAGTACTTGATCTATATATGATAATACTATTAACAGCACGTTGTTTACAATATTCATTATCACAGTATCTCCTCAGTTTATGTGCCTGTGCATGGTTGCAATTCCTTGGTACTATTTCATGGCATGTTCACAAAATTGAACAAATGCAAATTTAAGCATAAAGCTGAATATCACAGAACATAGCTTTATTTAATTAATAAGAGTGCCCGAAAACCACTTAGGACGCAAGGTGAAAGCAAAAAAACAAAAATGTCTGGGGGTCGCGAACCACCGCCGACGTGTATTTACTTCAAAAGCTAACCCGTTATACCCTATGCCACGGCAGACAGTCAGGTATCGTGACACGAACTCTCCTGTTATTGAACACAAAAGTTAATTGCTAACGTGGCATTTCTGGACACCAGATGATAAGTAATCATACTAAGAACGATGTGTTCTCCTCAGGTGACACTCCCTTAACGTAGCACTGTCCGTTCGGGCGAGGAGGTTTGCACGTACTGGATCCGGAGGGCTATGCCGGCGGTAGCGTTGCTGCCAGCAGGGTCACCCATGCCGGACAGGCCAAAAGGGAGGAGTCAGACGAAGTGTGTCCCACCACGTCCTAGCTATAACCTGTGTCCTGTCCTATCCTAAGCCTATCCCTTTTTCCTTATTCATTTCATACAACATAGGGCACGGAGGGCTCTAGAGGCATGGTGAAGCCAGTCTCCCTAAGGGAGTAAACCCGATGCAAATCTACGTCCTCCAGGTTGGGGGTTGATCATGGGGCTAACAACCCCATATCGGTAAAAACATAATGTTAGGAAACTCAAAGATAGGAACAGTCGGACTGATGATACTGATGAACGGAAAAATGCTATATACTTTGCTACTTGGAATCTAAGAACTTTCAACAAACCAGGAGCTCTACATGGTCCCAAACAAGAGATGGAGAAATACAGTATAGGAGTAGCAGCAATTCGAGAGGTCAGATGTAAAGGAGATGGTATAAGAAGTGGTAATTATACAATTATGTATAGTGGAGGAGACAGTGGAATAGTGGGTGGTACTGGCTTTCTTGTATACAATAAGTATAAAACAGCAGTCATAAACTTTAACCCTATAAATGAAAGGATGTTTACTATGAGAATGAAGGCCCGCTTCTTCAACATCACTCTAGTATGTGTGTATGCACCCATAGAAGATGATGAGGATGAAGTGAAAGATTAGTTTTATGGTCGACTGGAACAGGAATTAGAAGGCATTGACTTCAATGTACATGTGGGAAAAGAAGAGGCCTTTAGAGAAACTAGAAAATGAAAGCCTGCATGAGGTGTCGAATAAAAATGGACAAAGACTTATAGACTTTGCCATGGTCAAAGCAATGGTAGTGAAGAGTACGTGGCTCCAGAGAAAAAACATCAGGAAAGCCTCATGGCGCTCGCCAGATGGCACTACTTTTAATAAAAATTGACCATGTGGTAATCGACAGGGACTGTGGGTCTGACATCCTTGAAGTTGATAGCTGCAGAGGAGATGACTGTGATTCGGATCATTATATAGTAAGATTGAAATACGTATAGCCGTCTATAGATACTGAGGGAAGAGAAAAGCTCCGCGAAGATACGATGTTTCCAAATTGCAAGATAAGGGAGTATACGAGAAGTATGAAACTGAACTGCAGAAAAAGTGTGAGGCTAAACAAAGCCAAGCTCTGGAAAGCATCGAAGAGAAGTGGAGTATGACTAAAGAAGCTCTACAAGTTTTAGGCTTAGAAGAAAGAGTGAAAAGGACAGAATGGTACGATGAAGATTGTAAAAAGGCTGTGGAAGAAAGAAATGAGGCAAGGAAGAAAATGATAAACAGGATAACAAGATCTGCTACAGAAGAATTCACGAAGAAAAGGAACGAGGCAGATAGGATTTGCAGAAGAAAGAAACGAGAATTAGAGAGGCGATTGATTACGGAGTTAGAAGAATACAATGATCAAGAAGTAAGAAAATTCTACAAGAAAGTTCAGGAACTGAAGAAAGGCTTCTAACCACGTACGGTATTCTGCAGAGATAAAGAAGGAGGAGTAAAACAGGTTCTAGACTCATGGGCCGAATATTTCAGAGATCTACTGAATGCCACTACAGAAAGAGAAGAAAATGAAACAGAGGATGACCAACCGTTGCAAAATGTTAGTCAGTATGAAAGACCTGTACCTATACCAACAATGAAGGAAGTTAGGAAGGCAATTAAAAACCTAAGGAATAATAAGGCTCCAGGTAATGACAATATTTCAGCAGAGATGATCAAGGGTGGAGATGAACATCTAACAAGATTGGTACATCAGCTGATAGTGGAAATATGGGAAAAGGAAGAGATTCCAGTCCAGTGGAACACGGCCATTATATGCCCGATTCATAAGAAGGACAACGCAAACTGTGAAAATTATCGTGGTATTGCGTTAGTCAGTGTGGTGTACAAAGTATTAGCAAAAGTCATTGCTATGAGACTCACACCAATTACATATGAAATCCTCGGAGACTACCAGTGTGGTTTTCGACGGGGCAGATCAACAAACTGACCAGATCTTCATTATAAGACAAATAATGGAAAATGTCACGAATATAATGTGGATGTACACCAGCTTTTTGTAGACTTTAAACAGGCCTATGATACTGTTAAAAGGAAAAAGCTATACGAGACCTTAATAGAGACGAAATTCCCAAGTAAACTAATCAGGCTGGTACAAATGACCCTCACCAGCACAAAACGCTAGGTAAAAGTAGAAGGAAAACTTTCTAAAGAATTTGATGTCAACCAAGGGTTAAGACAGGGTGATGTACTATCCACGCTACTCTTCAAAATAGTGTTAGAAAGAGTAATGCGAAGGGTGGAGACTGATAATTGAGGTGGCACTCTGTTTAACCGCATGCACCAATATCTAGCTTATGTCGATGATGTCTGAATGTTTGTTAGAAGCTTGAAAGAACTGGAAGAAGGATTTGGCAGACTGGAAAACGAGGCAGTAAACAACACCAAAACACATTTTTTTTTGCTTCCAGGAAAAATGCTGTTTCTAAAGAGAAATGTATTAAGTTGATCAGAAAAAAATATGAGAGATGTGAGAAGTTCCAATACCTGGGAGTGCTGGTTACGGGGGATAGCGGGATAAAAGAAGATATAAAATCAAGAATTGCTGTAGGAAATAGAGCTTACTGGGTCCTGATGAAGATCCTTCAGTCACGTAGCCTGAGCAGAAAATCGAAGGTGACTGTCTATCGAACAGTCATAAGACCTGTGGTAATGTATGGCTCAGAAACATGGACAATGACTGTATCAGAAGAAGAGCTCTTGAGAAGATGGGAGAGAAAAATATTAAGAAAGATTTTTGGAGCTGTGTTTGAGTCGGGGCAATGGAGGATAAGGAGAAACAAGGAATTGGAAGAACTGTACGGAAATCCTGACTTGGTGACTGAAATTAAGTGTAACAGATTGAGATGGATGGGCCATGTAGGGCGGATGTCGGAAGATCGAACTGCCAAAAAGGTTTACACAGGAAATCCAGGTGGCAAAAGAAGCAAAGGGAGGCCTCGGTAACTATGGCTGGAGGATGTAGAAAACGATTTGAAAAACATAGGAGATGGAGGAAACGAGCAGAAAATCGTCAGGCCCTATTTGGGCTGTAGTTCCAAGGAGTAAGTAAGTAAGAACGATGTGTTTTTGATAATTCTTCGGTGCGGTATTGCTCTAAAATAAGAACGCCTGTGTTATAATAAGAAAATCATGAAATACACGAAGCAAGATGGCGTATGCCAGGGAAAGTTTCCACCCGATCTCGAATCGTCTGCTTCGTAGTAGTTCGGTAACCTTCGGTAGTGTTCGGTGGCCAAGCCAGTCGTTGCTCCCTGGGCCTAACGTCAAGTGATCAATTCTGGTCTTGCGGACTGCAGTGACACATTATGAGCTTCCTGTCACTGCTATGTACGCAGCTGACACTAAATCCCTTACAGAGTGGTAACCATTTCTGGTGTGTTTGTGGGCACAGGGTCCATGAGTACGGAGCCTGCGTTCCATGATATCTCAGATACGCGCAATGGGGTTCAAATCTGAGTTCTGGGGAGGCCATCTCAGTCTTTGAACCTCTCCTCCATGTTCCTGGAACCATTCTCGGGTGGCGTGGGAGCGATGTGGCGGTTAGTTACCTCGAAATACCGCAGAATTGTCAGGGCGCTGGAAGGCCAAAAGTGGGTGGACTTGGTCATGGAGCTGCTCAACATACTCCGGGCCATTCAAAGTTTCTTATTCTATTTCTTCAGAATTTCCAGATTTTTCTTAGATTCCTTTCCATTATCCTTTATATGCTCTAGTTAATGTTCATCTTATAACTTCCTTTCAAGACACTGTCCATTCCGTTCAATTGCTCTTCTGGCTCCTCTGCTGTCTTTGACATATTTACAATGTCATCGCCAATGTGCATAGGTTTTGTTTTTTCTCCACGAAATTTAATTCCTTTTCCAAATTACTCCATGCATTACGTCACTGCTTGCTAAATGTACAGATTGAATAAATTAACAAAAGGGTGCAACTCCGTGTTACTCCCTATCCAACCAACGCATCCTTTTTTCGAGCACTATTTCTGGGTTTTGTACAAATTGTAAGTAACCTTCGGTTCCCAATATTTCACCCCTACTACCTTCGTAATTTGGAATGTACTACAGTCAACAATGTCAACAGCTTTCGCCAAATTTACAAAAGCTAAAAATGTATGTTTGCCTTTCCGTAAGTTATCTTCTAAGATAAGGCGTAATATGAATATCCTCATGTGATCCTAAATATCTCCTGAATCCAAACTATTATTCCCCGAGATCGGATTCAACCAGTTTTCCCATTTGTCTGTAAATAATTAATGTTAGCATTTTGCAACAATCACTTATTAAAGTGATAGTTCTGTAATTTTTACACTTATTTGCATTTGATTTCTTCATGACTGGCTCTCCCAACGACATCAGGAATTCAAAGGAATATCATCTATTCCAGGGCCTTGCTTTGACTCAAATCTTTCATTGCTCTGTCAAATTCTTCTAGCAGTATCGTATTTACTGTCTCATTTTCATTTACTTTCTCTACAATGCTACCTTTGAAGTTCATTTCTCTTGTAAGGCCCCTCTACATATTCGTACCAGCTTTCAAGTTTCCCTTACTTGCATCTGCGTCTGCTTTTCTTTCTCCAAATGCCTCTTTTGTTTTGTGATAGGTGGTATCTATCTTACCCCTAGTTATACATTCTTCTGCGGATTTGCATTTGTCCTCTACCCACTCCTGCTTCGCCTATCTGCACAGTCTCTCAACTTAGTTTTTCAGCTGTCTGTATTCCTTTTCCCTTGCAACGTTTTTATATTTTCTCCTTTCATTAGTTAAGTTCAGTATCTCCTGTATTATCCAAGGATTTCTATTAGGCCTTGTCCTTCTACCTGTATGCTTCTCTGTGCCCCTGACTATTATGTCTCTTAGAGCTAACCATTCTTCTTCTAATGCACTATTTTCACCTGTTTCAGTCAACTCTTTCCTGACGCTCCACCTAAAAGCCTCAATAACCTCTGGTTCCTTCAATTTATCAAGGTTACCTCTTCTTTCTTTTCTACCTTTTTCTAGTCTCTTAAGTTCCAATCTGCAGTTCATTACCGAAACGTCTGTACTTGAATATGTCTTTCAGATTAAAACCTTGTTTCGTAATCTATGTCTTACCTACTGTAGTCTCCTGGTCTCTTCGTTATATACAGTCTTTTGCACGGTGTTAAATACCAAGTGTTTGTGATGATTAAGTTGCGCTCTGCGCAAAATTCTACCAGGTGACCTGCTCTTTCCCAGTCCACATTCACCTGCTATTTTTCCTTCACTTCCTTTTCCTACTACCGAATTCTAGTCCCTCATTACAATCAATTTGTCTCTCTTAATAGTCTGAATAACTTCTTTTACCTCATCATACATATAAATTTGCCACCTAGATACTGTATACATGTTTTTGAGGCAATTATGCTACTGAGGAAAGGATCAGTCCAGTCCATTTCCCTCGTGATTAAAATACAACTGCCATACAAATTGATCAAAATTAGCGAGACCCTACTGGGACCTCCATTTTAAGTACTGTTCCGGGCAGTTTACTTAGAGGCTTGGAATGTCAGAATCAATCGGAATATTTCGTGATGAATGCCGGTGTTACCGAGCATAGTAGTAGCAGTAAATTTTGCAGAGGGGCTGTTATACTATATTATGTGACATTAACAATTAAGATAATATCGTCACGAATGAAAATGTGTAGATGATAACTTTTGAGTACTTTTTATAAAACATTTTTACGATAGACAAGGTCAAAAACAAATAATTAACCATTAAAATGAAACCTTTACAGGTAAAAAATACAATAAAACGTTTATTTGCGTTAAAAGCGGACGTCAGATCGTCGAGGAGTAATCTAAAATGTTTAAAAACAAAAATAACCATCTAAAATCGTAGAGCTACTCGATATGCACTTAAAGTTCGTCACAGATGTCTATATAAATTACTCATCTCATAATAAATAATATGACAGAATATATAGATTCTCATTATTGGTTTTCGTTACAGAGTTCGTATTGATACGGTAGATGCGAGTAACGAAATGGTTGCATAAGTTCTTATCGATACGGTAGATGCGAGTACGAAATGTATACATGAGTAACGATTCAGTATTTCGTATCAGCCGGAGTATTCGTTACTCAGTACCGAATACATACGGTTTGCTACAGCTCTAGTGTTTTGTAATATTATGGGCCTGTTTATTGTACCATTGTCTATATGTGTTGTATTAGTACTGCTACAGAACCACAAACATGGTGCAGGGACAGCATCTTCAGGAGAAAAAATTAATTTTTTATTTAGATTTACATTTCCTCTAGAGGTTAAATTTTACTTATCTGCCTGGTAGTCTTGCGTTATACTGTTGGCAATCATATGACGTTGGCACTAGCTAATTGCGTGACAACGCAAATGTTTTGTGATGAAACCTTCGTTTTACGAGAACAATTATTTTTACTGAGTGGATAGTGGTACATGCAAGAACCTGTCAGCCGCAGAACACGAACAGCTTTATTTATTTATTTCATGGTCTGTACTTAACGCCAATCAGGTCATCCTATGTGGATTTCTACTATTATCTTGGCAGAGATTTTCCGCCGTTTTATCGGTGTTGCCAACACAGTCACGCGAGGTCGCCGGGATAGTAGGTAAACTTTTATCCCTACACCAAATGCACTGCTTTCTTAGTTACGTCCCTGCCATACCATTAGCTGAGGAATGACGTTTTTATATCTAACATATTGCTTTTATCAAAGTTGCTGTAATCAGAGCATTTCGTTTTCCTCTGTTCTAGTCTTTAATTTCTTATACCGTATTTTATACTGAAAAGGCATAGCATCACATTAAATTTATTGAGCTAACATTTTGGAAAGGGTTAAATTTTTATATGTCTTTATACCACTACTGGATATTTTACTAAAAGAAACATTATTTTAAAATTCAAGTTTTGGAAATATTTCTAATTCTAATTCATTTACCGTCCAAACTTTCTTAATACGCAATTATAAAAACGAAGTTCTTCAAATACGGCACATTTTTAGATTTGTCATATGTCATTTCACTCTTGTTGTTGTTTCTTACTTTAAAAAAAAAGGAAGTTGTAGGTTTAGTCGTCTGTTTTTAATATGACTACAGTAAATGTACAGATAAACCTCTATTTTTAATGGATATTTCAATGCAACTAGAGAGCGTTGTTTTATTGTCATTTCGGAATACATCGGAAAAGAATCCTGATTTCAGTAATTTTAAGCTGAAGAATCAGATCTTTCCATCAGTTTTTGACACTCCTTAAACTGTTCACATACCACAAAGTTAAAGGTGGCTGTGGCGATCTTCAGCAAAATAAACCACCACTATTTGTCTGTTCCGCCTTCCTGTATTCTGGATCTGAAACACCACTGTTTTGAAACCGTGAAACCGACAGGACGAAACAGTTTCAGTATCACCCGCGAATGTGATCTGAAACAACCTTTCTGAAACCGATCAGAATGAAACCCGGTTTCGAACCCTTGAAACATAGCGATTTTGAAACACTGAAATAGTACCGCGGCGTATTGAAACATTGTTTCAAAACAATGAACAGTGGCCATTTCTACCTTTGTACCATTGTAGTGGTAAGCGTCTGGTGAATTAAAGAGTATTGTTACTTTTTTGGACAAAGCTCGAACGTCAAAAGTTTTGATCCATACTTACTAAATGTGAAGAAAAACGTTAAAAAACCTGCGCAGTGTTTAATGGCGGGAATACATTCGGGAAAAGAAGGAATAATATTTTTTACAGGTACGTTCATAAACTGTTCAATATTAGATACTTTAAATCCTATCAGTTAAGTTTCCAAGAGAGATAAAACAATGAATTTATATTATTTATTTTAAGACTACTAGCTATTATTTTTTACAGTAATAGCACATATTAAATTCGAAACGTGCTGCTAAATACATTACATTCCAAAAAATTTGGAGCACTAAACATTTCAATGTACTCACGCTACTGTAATAATCTGCATTTAGTAATGTACAAGCAGTTATGACAAAATTTCTTGTGGTGTGTAAGAAAATCGTTTAACAGGGGCTGCTTGTCATTTGTTGTTAAATTTAACTGCTGTATTGTAGGTACATATTTAAATGAAAATTATTTGTGACATTGTTGTTGTTGTTGTTGTGGTCTTCAGTCCGGAGACTGGTTTGATGCAGCTATCCACAATAACCTATACTGAGCAAGCCTCTTCATCTCCACATAAGAACGGCAACCTACATCTGTATGAATCTGCTTACTGTATCCATCTCTTGGTCTTCCTCTGCGATTATTACCCCATACCCTTCCCTCCAACGCTAAATTCACAATTCCTTGATGTCTCAGAATGTGTCCTACCAATCTATCCCTTCTTTTAGTCAAGGTATGCCAGAAATTTCTTTTCTCCCCAATTTTGTTCAGTACCTCCTCATTAGTTACGCGATCCACCCACCTAATCTTCAGCATTCTTCTGTAACACCATATTTCAAAAGCCTCAATTCTCTTCCTGTCCGCACTGTTTATTGTCCATGTCTCACTCCCATACAAGGCAACACTCCATACAAATGCCTTCAGAAACTACTTCCTTAAGCTTAAATCGATATTCGATGTTAACAAATTTCTCTTTTTCAAGAACGCTTTGCTACCCATTTCCATTCTGCATTTTATATCCTCTGTACTGCGACCATCATTTGTTATTTTACTGCCCAAGTAACAAAACTCATCTACCTCCTTTATTGCTTCGTTTTCCAATCTGATTCCTTCAGCATCACCCGATTTTCTACACTGCACTCCATTAACCTAGTTTTTTTCTTGTTAATGTTCATCTTATATGCACCTTTCAGCACACTGTCCATTCCGTTCAATTGCTCTTCCAGGTCCTTTGATGTATCTGACAGAATTACTATGTCATCGGTAAAACGCAATGTTTTTAATTCTTCACCCTGAACTTTAATCCCTTCCCCAAATTTCTCCTTGCTTTCCTTTATAGCTTCCTCAATGTACCAATTGAATAACAATGGAGACAGGCTACAACCCTGTCTTACTCCCTTTCCAACCACTGCATCCCTTTCATGCCCTTCAACTCTGACGACCGCTGTGTGGTTTTTGTACAAGTTGAAAATAACCTTACGCTCCCTATATTTTACTCCTGCTTGCTTCAGAACTTGAAAGAGTTTATTCCAATCATCATTGTCAAAAGCCTTCTCCAAATCAACAAAAGCTAGAAATTTAGGTTTGCCTTTTCTTAATCTACCATCTAGGATAAGCCGTAAAGTGAGTATTGCCTCCCGTGTTCCTACATTTCTCCTGAAACCAAACTGATCTTTTGTGACATAACTAAAAGAAATATATTGCCGCGAGACGCCACGTGAACCAACTGCCGGCGTGGCGCAGGGGATAATGTCACCGACTCAGTTCCGCTTGAGACGTGGTGCGGTAACGACCTGTTTACAGCTGCGCGCGGCTAGCGGTGTTTACTAGTTTCTGTTTACTGTTTGTGAGCGTTCGTGTGCGAGCTTCTATTCCTTGTGTTCAAATGTTTGTATAGCTTATGGGACTTAACTATGGGGTCATCAGTCCCTAAACGAACAAACTACTTATGAACTAGCTAATACTAAGGACGACACAAATATCCATGCCCGAGGGGGGATTCGAACCCCCGACCGTAGTGGCCGTGCAGACCGTGACTGGAGCGCCTCAGTCCCCTCGGCCACCGCGGCCGGTTTGCGGTTAGCCTCGCCGGGTTAATTGCAATATGTAATGTTCCGTACCCAGGAAGAATACTGTAAAATTCCAGTTCGACAAGTCAACACGAGCGGTACAACCGACGTCCTTTGAAATTCATGACTGGCTCACTGATGTTCTCGGCATAACTTCCGAACAGTGTCACACTGCGTATTACGATTTGGAGGACTACTGATTCTACGTAAAACTACTGAATCCAGTCGTCATGGAGCGCCTGAGAAGTTTGGACGTGAGATACGATTCCTGCACCGTGATGGACGAGTAAGTACCGTACTTATTTCTAACGCTGACGTTCAGTTCACAAATGTACGAGTATTCAATCTTCCACCTGAGGTTGAGAATTGCTTTCTCAATGAAGTTTTATCGAAATATGGGGAGGTGCGAAGTGTTCGTAATGAAATGTGGTCCCGGCAACACAGGCTCGAATGTTATAGCGGAATTCAATCTGTGGAGATGCACGTGAAGGCCAACATACCATTCCACATAATGATTTGTGGCTACAGGGCACGGGTTTCGTATTCTGGACAGGAATTAACATATGACATCTGCAATCAAAGTGGTCATTTCCGACAGGACTGCCCAGGTAAAGTGGTTATTTTGAAAAATAATTTGCAGCAACGACACAGGCTGACATTCAGTGATGTCGTTTTGGCGGACCCGGTCATTCCCATAATATCTGATCCTGCCTCCGTAGTCACCTCCGAATCGGCTGAGCGCGAGGAGTTTCCCGTACTGCCTTCTGCAAAACAGTCTGTGCCAATTAACACTGATCGTCATATTCAAAGTAATAAACGACAACTTGATGAAGTAGATAAGTCATCTGATAACGAAACCGAATATCCAGCTTCTAAACAGAAACTTCAAATGAATGAGGATCCTCAGCAGACAGAAAACATGGACGCTGAGCCACTTCCATAAAATGAGACTCAGCAATCGGAAGAAAATGAAGTGTCACCGGCCTTACAATCTGTCGAAACCATGTCTTTTATAGACTCAGTAGAGTTTACAGAAACCCGAAGCGATGGGATGTTGCCGAACATCCACGGCTTGATGGACGTCCAACCACTGCTTCGGAACAAATGAAAGAGGTTGTGAACTTCCGAAGGGCATATCTGGTGACTCAGGTTCCCCGTCATCTACCGAAAGTGCGAAAGGCTTAGCGACGCCAGGCTATGCGCTACTCCGCAAGACGAAACCGCAACCGAATCCCAACCCCCATACGAGTCATGCGAAAGCAAAGCCATCAAAACAAGAGACAAAATTGAAAAACAAGAAGGCTGGGTCACTCCCGGAGGGCACTTCAGCTAGCACTTCTTCATGTCAGGACACCAATCCATGCCACCCGAAAGACAATGCCGAGGGGACGACAGATATGACACTTTATTCGCATGAAGTGTTAGTACCATCGACAAGGGATCTCAAATAGATTCCATATTTCTGGATTTCAGGAAGGCTTTTAACACTGTACCCCACAAGCGGCTTCTTATGAAATTGCGTGCTTATGGAATATCTCCCCAATTGTGCGGTTGGATTCACGATTTCCTATCAGAAAGAACACAGTTCCTTGTAATTGACGGTAAGTCATCGAGTAAAACAGAAGTGATATCTGGCGTTCCACAGGGAAGCGTTATAGGTCCCCTACTCTTCCTCGTGTTTATAAACGATTTAGGAGACAATCTGAATAGCTCCCTTAGACTGTTCGCGGATGATGCTGTCGTTTATCGGTTAGTGAAGTCAATTGAGGATCAAAAGCAACTGCAAAGCGATTGAGACAAAATTTCTGCATGGTGCGAAAATTGGCAATTGACACTAAATAAAGAAAAGTGTGAAGTAATACACATGACCACTAAAAGAAATCCGCTGAACTTTAATTACGCGATAAATCAGTCAAACCTTAAGGTCGTAGATACTACCAAATACCTAGGAGTTACAATTACGAACAACTTTGACTGGAGAGAACACATAGAAAATATTGTGGGGAGGGCGAACCAAAGGTTACGTTTCATCGGCAGAACGCTTCGAAGATGCACCAGCTTCACCTAAGAGACTGCCTACATCACACTTGTGCGTCCTCTTGGAGTACTGTTGCCCCTTGTGGGACCCTCACCTGGTGGGATTGACGGAAGACATTGATAAGGTTCAGAGAAGGGCAGCTCGTTTTGTTTTATCACGTTACGGGGGGGGGGGGGGGGGGGAGCGTCACAGAAATGTTGCACGAATTGGGGTGGAAATCATTAAAAGAAAGACGTTATTCATTGCGACGTGATCTGTTTGCTAAGTTTCAATCACCGACTTTTAGTTCTGAATGTGAAAATATTTTGTTAGCACCCACCTACTTAGGGAGACATGACCATCCCAATAAAATAAGAGAAATCAGATCGAAAACGGAACGATTTATTTGTTCTTTCTTCCCGCGCGCTATTAGAGAATGGAACGGTAGAGAAAAGTTATGAAAGTGGTTAATAAACCCGCTGCCAGGCACTTGAATGTGATTTGCAGAGTATCTATGTAGATGTAGATAAAGGGGAAGCTACTGTTGACATTAAATGACTTGTGTGTTAAATTATAGTAATTGAGCTGACATTTATGACACAGGAATGTCTGTGCCCGATACCGTCCTTGTCCGATTCTGACATTAACTAGTCCACCCAAATGTTGCCGGCATGTACTTTCACTGCGGTACACATACCCACTATAAGGCTTGATGTGACAATTTGCAGTCTTGACACAATTAGTACTGTTGGATGAAGTGTTCTGTAGACAAATCTCAAAATCACCTACTCCCTCACAAACATGACGCAGGCTTATAAAGTTTTGTCTCTGAACATTAAAAAATTACAGACTGACTTAAAAGCAGCATTACTCAAACAGTTTATCTACGATTCCGAAGCCGATATAGTCTGTTTACAAGAAGTTTATATTTTAGATCTGCACATCACTGGGTTTCAATTGATAGCCAATACTGCGAACAATGCGAGTACAGGCACCGCAATTCTGGCAAGAGAGGGCATCCCTGTTAGCGCTATTGAAACCTTGCCGTCTGGTAGGGGCATTGATTGGCTGCCAAATTTATGACGTCACTCTCGTCAATATCTACGCCCCGTCTGGGACGTCAAACAAAGCTGAACGCGGCAATTTCTTCAAAGAAGAGATAATTTACCTACTACGACGAAACCCCTCGCACCTAATAATTTGCGGTGATTTCAACTGCGTGCTCCACAGGAAAGATCAGTCCCCGAACTTCAACTTCTGTAAAGAATTATATGGTCTTGTTAAAAATGTGCGGATGAAAGCCGCGTGGGAATTAAAATACCCCACCACTGTAAAATTCACATACTTCACGTCGACGTCATGTAGCCGCCTTGATCGCATGTACGTCATGGAAAATATTAGTCAACAAATTTTGGACGTCGATGTAATTCCTGCAAGTTTTTCATACCATTGTGCCCTCTCCGTAACTATGAACTTAGACAAACAGCCATGTAAACGTTTCAGGTCTCAGTGGAACCTTAATATTTCACTTCTCTCTGATAGTGACTTGAACGATTTGTTTGCTGCGACATGGACGGATTGTCTTAAACAATGTCGACGGTACACGACCAAGATAGCCTGGTATAACGCGGTAGCAAAGCGGAAGATGCGACAAACTTTAAAAAGCTATGGGTGGTAAAAGGCACAAGACGTCAAATGAACCATTGACTTCTATGAGACGGTCCTGGGGGAACTGTATGCGCAGGAAACTCCAACTAACGGAGATGAAAAAGATCAAAGCTAAGCTCATCAGCATCAAACGCCAACAACTCGAAGGTCTGAAGATAAAAGTGAAAACCACTTCTCTCCGGGAGGGGGAAGTTACGTCACTGTACCACCTCTTAAAACACCGCTCCCATCGCAAGCGAGCCTTTATTGCACAACTGGTAACGGAGGTAGTGGCCCACCTAACTAATCAGAGGAATATTCTCCAGGCTACTCATCAATATTTCTGTGATCGGTATTCGCACAACTGGTAACGGAGGCAGTGGCCCACCTAACTAATCAGAGGGATATTCTCCAGGCTACTCATCAATATTTCTGTGATCTGTATTCGCACGTAGACTCCAGTAGTGATGCTGTCGACGTGATCGTTCAAATGCTCCCTTCTGCTATTACACACGAAGACAACCAAGCGATTGTACAAGAAGTTACCATGGATGAAGTAACTCGCTCACCGGCAAAAAAATCACCTGGGCCTGACGGACTGCCTACAGAATTTTATTTTCGATTCTGGCCTTTGATTGGGCAAGCTGTTACAGATGTACTCAACGAAGTCATGAGGGGGTGTGAAATCCCAAGAGAAATGAAAGAAGGGAGGGTCGTGTTAATTTCTAAAAGTAAGACTGTGGAAAACTTAAACAACTACCGCCCAGTCACTTTACTACATTTTGATTATAAAACATTTGCCCGGGCATTAAACAGCAGATTGACACCAGTGCTGAAAAAGGTTATAAAACCCAATCAAAACTGTCTTCCTGGTCGGACCATCATGACCCCCGTCTCGGAATACAGAGACATCATAGTCATAGCGTCAGTCACCAACTTAAAGTTTGCACTAGTTTTCTTGGATTTGAGTAAAGAGTTCGACCGTGTACGTCATGATTACCTCGCAAAGATACTCAAGCCGGCCGCGGTGGCCGAGGGGACTAAGGCGCTCCAGTCACGGTCTCCACGGCTACTACGGTCGGGGGTTCGAATCCCCCCTCGGGCATGGATATTTGTGCCGTCGTAGTTCGTAAGTAGTCCATAAGTAGTTTGTAAGTTTAGGGATTGATGACCCCGTAGTTACGTCCCATAGACTATACAAACATTTGAAACAAAGATACTCAAACATTGTGGACTTGGAAAAAGAGCCACTGACGTCGTGCAAAATTTAATTTTTGGAATTACAACACCAGTTAGCGTCAATGGTCAGCTGACACAGCCAATTGCCAATCGATAGAGGAGTTCCAGAAGGAAGTCCTCTTGCGATGCTACTATACGTCCTGTCCTTAGAGCCTTTGCTGTACTCCATTGAAGAACACCTGACTGGTTTGACCATATCAGGATCATCCTTCGCCGTTAAAGCGTACGCTGACGACCTCGGAGTATTAATACGAAGTCAAGACGAGATATTGACACTGAAGGCCACAATTGATGACTACTGCAGAGCTTCGGGGGCCAAAATTAACGAACGCAAATGCAAAATGATAAATATCCGGGGAATAGAACCAACGAATGTTTCTTGGGCAACACTCGCCGACAATCACAAGACTCTGGGAATCATAATTGATAAATGCCCACTGGATATGTGCGCCAAAAACTGGAAGAACGTCGCAGAAAACATGCAAGGCGCTGTGTATGAGAATAACTGGCGGTCCTTGGATCTCCTCCAACGCATTAGACTTCTGGAGACATACATGTACAAAGCCTACTACATGGCGGAAATTTTTCCTGTTCCCAAACTGCAGGCAAAGAAGATCATGAGTGTGGCGAGTGGTTTCATTTGGAAAGGGAGCATGTTTCGAGAGAAACACAGTACGATGTGCTTGCCACGACAGGCTGGAGGCGTTAACCTACCTGACAGGGATAGTCGGTGCACAGCCCTGTACATCAACAGAACCGCTATACTACTAAAAAAGGAGCCTCATAGTGTAACTAGTTGACTTTTCCAAGCAGTACGATCCGATGACCTTCGCCCGCCCACCGATGCCCAGGAAATTAATTTTAAGCTAAAACATGTCGCTTTTATCTAGAACTCAGTTACATCGGGGACGCCTTACTGAACCAGTGATATCGACCAAGAGGATCTTAGAAACATGGAATCAAACCGCGACTTGAAACCCAGTTGAACTCAAACATCCCAGTGTCCAGTGGAAAAGAGTTTGAGGTAACCTCAGCTTACCGATCCATAACTCAGAAGCTACAGCTGCATGGTTCAAAGTGGTTAAGAGTGTCATAGCCACCAACGAACGATTACACGGAATCGGAGTAAATAATTGCGATAAATGTATCCGATGTGGCCTGGTGGACACTTTGCGCCACAGATTCACCTGTGGTGGACACCTCAACAACTGGAAGTGGGTTCAACAATGGGTAGCTCTGCTAACTAAAAGCACACCTGGTAACTTCACCACAGAAATACAACTGTGGCCTGACACGAAGTTCTACCCAGCGTCCAAAAACAACATAATAATGTGGGTATTTATGCACTATGTGGCATACAACGTAAACCGACACAATGAAGACGATCTACTCAGTTTTGAGTCGTATTTGAAAATTGCGCGGTGGAAAATGAAACAATACCCAACGTGAAGAAGAATTTCGGAAATATGCTTGACATTATTTTAGAAAAAAGAAGGAATAGGATAAATAGATACACGGGTACTGTGCTGTACAAAGAAAACAATCGGAAATCACCATTTCATTTCAACGGCAGAACTACCAGATAAAAAGAGGTGAAGACTGACGAGTTCTTTGGTGAAAGAGGTCACCACTTTTTGTTTCACATTTTATTTTGTTTTCCAAGTATTTTCCTAACTAGAAGCTTCTATTCAGTTTCCCTAGTGCTAAATCCACAAGGAGGTCGAAAACTCAACAAAGGAATGGGTGTAACACCATTAACATTTTTATAGAAGAACTTACATCTGATTTACAGTACTGCAACAACTGAAGATGCTTCAAGATAAAGACAAAATACCAATTAGTGTAGAAGATTATATATAAGCAATATTTTCAA
Source organism: Locusta migratoria (assembly GCA_026315105.1). Classification (NCBI taxonomy): domain Eukaryota; kingdom Metazoa; phylum Arthropoda; class Insecta; order Orthoptera; family Acrididae; genus Locusta; species Locusta migratoria. Next base: position 268,912,336 of record CM048744.1, on the reverse strand, counting down.
CATTTGATTGCCAAATGTAAAATTCAGTATCGCAGAGAGACTATTTGTTTTCGTTTTGGAAGAGAAGCCATAATTACATTTTACACTATTCCTCCACATTATTACCTCTGCAGATCAACTGATCAAAGCAACAGAAGCTCGTTGATGAAGGCGTCAGCTGGTTAGAGTAAGGCGAGAAGTTTGGTTTGTTTTATTCAGTTGTAGTACTGTTAAAAAAAATACTGCGGTGCGGAAGGTAGCCGGTTCAATCCCGTCCACCGGCAAAAATTTATTTCTTTGTAATTAACATTTCCAGAATGTTCTACTAGTTTCTTATGTTCACTTGCAATTTCTAATTGTTTTTTAAATATTCCTTAAAACCGTCTTGATTGCAAATTTTTTTTATTAGTTAATGACGCGTTTCGCCCTTTAGCAGGGCATCTTCAGATTATCAACGTGACAGAATTTATACAAAATTACAAGGCGGAATTACAAACGGTTATAATGGTACATGGGCTTATTTTGTGTTAAGAAGACAGTATAAATGGTAAACAAAGCTTACAATGCGCTCTCCGTGGTGTGACACCGTAAGTTGTTATTGCGGTGTTTCTATTTTCTCGGAATGTTTTTTGGTTTTCCTTGTGGCCCTTCAAATGTTCGGGTAAATGTTCAAATGTTTGTATAGTCTATGGGACTTAACTACGGGGTCATCAGTCCCTAAATTTACAAACTACTTATGAACTAGCTAAGACTAAGGACGGCACAAATATCTATGCCCGAGGGGGGATTCGAACCCCCGACCGTAGTGGCCGTGCAGACCGTGACAGAAGCACCTCAGTCCCCTCGGCCACCGCGGCCGGCTGTTCGGGTAACAACGAATTACAATTGGAATGTTCCAATTGTAATTCGTTGTTATCCGAACATTTGTAGGCCCACAAGGAAAACCAAAAAATCTTCCGAGAAAATAGAAACACCGCAATAACAACTTACGGTGTCACACCACGGAGAGCGCATTGTAAGCTTTGTTTACAATTTATACTGTCTTCTTAACACAAAATAAGCCCATGTACCATTATAACCATTTGTAATTCCGCTTTGTAATTTTGTGTAAATTCTGTCACGCAGATAATCTGAAGATGCCCTGCTAAAGGACGAAACGCATCATTAACTAATAACGCGTCATTAACTAATAAAAAACTTTGCGATCAAGACGGTTTGATGGAATATTTATTCTAACTGATTGCTGTTGTACACCATGGATTGCAAATCATTTAATTGTTTTTTTATGTTAACTATTCTTCTAATTTCTGGTACATTCTGTCTGAGTATAAATAGCAGAGCACTCTGCCCGACAGTCAGTCAGTGCTGCGTGTATGTTTCAGTTCGCAATAAACCTGCTTTCAGTGTAAGTGCTGTGTTTACTCGACAACCCTGCCTTCGAAGTCAAACCTGCTTCAATTTCAAAGCGACAATATCTAATAACGAACGGCTCGTCAGTTTACCACCATAATGTCTGCTTTCAGTTGTCTGTCACTACATTACGAGCGTTCCTGGGCTCGGTGTTGCAGTTTAAGGCCGGATCGACACATTGGAGCCAACGTCGGCTCCAACGTTGGTACGGCTCCGTTGCTTGTCGGTATTTTGAACAAACATCATAGGATGTTGGGCCAGTATGGGTACGTCGTCCACACATTGGCGCCAACTTTTCATTCTTTGTCGTCTGTTTCTTTCTTCGTTCCTTGACGTTTATTTTAAAGTTTCAAAAACTCTATGTAAATATTAGAACTGTATCAGAAAGTGACTCATTTGTGAAAGCAGCCACGAAAATCGAAATACCACGTGAAAATTTTTCAGACTTAACACCCTCATTTACTGTATGCAGTTTTTGAAATTAACGTTATCTAACATTTCCTTTCAAGTTTCACATATTGTTTTGAAAAATTCAAGCACTACGAGAGATATCAAATACATGGTTATTTTGAAAAGGAAGTGTAGCCTTAGTAAACGGCCTCCTGTAGCAAGAATTAGAAGTGACAATACGAAAAGGACTTTAGCAGGTATAGCATTCCTTAAAAACGTACCTTTCTTCTTGTCTCTCTCTCTTTTTAAGTTCAATCACTTAAAGTAGCAGGTCTAAATTTTAATAATGTGAATCTATTACTTGTAACATATTTTAAAACTTACTGATTTCGTAGTTAATGTTCGGAAGGACGTGATACAACACACCCCGCCATCTTTTACATGTGTTTCCTTTCTTGGTTTGCAATGACAAAAAGTAATTATTAACACTCAAAATCTTTAATACATCGGCCGCGATTTGTGCGTCAGAAATGTTTTCGTTGGCTCTCGACGCATTCAGCTGAATGTTGACTCCAATGTGTGGGCGGTGTCGCAAAAATATTGGCCAATGTTGGCGCCAGCGTTGGTACCAATGCGTGGACGCGGGGTAAGAATATGAGCCATCCATGTAGTTTGAAGTAACCTCTCTATGTGTTGTTTTACGCTGATGGTGCCTCTTGGGTTTACTGCAAGAGATTTACTGAGGAAGCAGATCAGGCCAACGTGTTGTCAGACCAATGTTTTGTTGTTAACCTAGGTTCTTGATGAGTTCTATTTTTATTTATTTTCTTTGAACCAACTTTTCCAATACAACTATCATATCCCTAAAAATTTACAATTCTAGCTAGACATTTTGGCGTTCAACTGAAACTGGGAATGGGGACTTCAGTGTTAATGACTTTCCATATTGCAAAAGTTTATTTTTTCTGTCGTGTGTAGCTCTTTCAGTACTGTGACATGTAATTAACCTTTCCTCAGACTACACAAGGAAACATGGGATCTGCTCCCTTTGATTGAACTAGTTGTGGATCAACTTCAAAATATGAAAATTATTCACAAAATAATGCCGTGAGTGATTTGTAGAAGACTTTACATGTCTGAACTTTACTTTCACATCAGGAGGAATATAATATTTAAATACTACTTTTCTATTAATTGACTTATTGTTGGATTTTCTTAAGAGTTTGGTACCATGCCTTGGGAGTGTATTTGGAGTTGGTCTAGAAAAACTACACTGCTCTTGAAACATTTATGAGCATATATTTTATTTATTATTTTGGCTGATTGTATGTATTAATGAACGCATTATCAATGAATCAGTACCATATCGAAACGGCACTGAACATTTTCACTTCAAAAGTGAAACCTGTTGCTTCAAAAATTTGATTTACTTACGTTTTCTGTCAACTATTCTAATTAAATTTTGCATCATATGTCCAATTAAAGAGAAAATGTCGTCATTGTGGGCCACAGAAGTATTAAACAGAAAATAAAATTACCTGAGAGTTTGACTTAAAAACGGTATGTTGCTTACTTTAAGGAGAAATTAGAAGTTCTGAGTACATATCACTTCATCATAACTGATTATCACTCTGACTAATAAATCTGTGTTTATCATTGTGTAACAGATAACTGTTGGCTAAGGATTATGTTTCAGTTACACAAGGTTCACACTGGCCAATTTATTTACCACTACCTAGTCACTGTAGAATTTCATATTCACTCAGCTCACTTTTAAGTTGTTCTAAACTATGGAACAATATTTTATAAATCCTTTTCGCATGTTTGCTTACACCTTCCTGGATGGCAACTTGAAGAGAGCCGTTCTCTAAGCCCTTCTTGCAGCTTTTAGACTCCTCTGATTCAGACAGTAGATAAGTATAATGGGTATCCTTGCAACTTCGTATCTAAATCTGAGTAATTAAATATAAGAAAGATCTCAAGAGACAGATATAAAACTTGCTTAGTTATTATGGCGCTTTCGTTTCCGTATCTGGTCTCTACCTGTTTTGCTTTTGGTTAAAAGCTTCATTCTGTAGTGTTTATGCCCGGCGTATTGTCTGATACAATGTACTACGACAAAGCAGAACATACTTCATTACGACTCAGGCAGAGTCTATTTTGTGGAATTCTGTTTTGTGTTGGTTTTAAGTACGGGTTAGTTCAATGAAAATGCATTTGCTGTATTTCTGGTGGATGTTTCTTTGTTTTAGTGTAGGCGTATATTTCTGAACATTTTAATGCACACATTTAACGCGGCTAAAACAACTGACAACACGGGCACCAGCGTCTTTTACAAATTAGGAGAAATAAAAATGGCAAAAGAAAGTATTATGAAACCTACACAATCCCGTTTTCTTTCAACTCGATCTTAACACAGTACACTCCGTAAAAATCATGAATTAAATGCTAAGGAGACTGGAAAGAGTCTGTAAATGTCACATTACGTGCATAGTTTGCTTTGTCGAGCTGTGCTTTGGTTATTTTAGTGCTTTTGAAATTTGAATCCGTACGCCATTTAAGACATACAATAGGCGCGAATAATTGGATTCCATGTATCCTTAGCCCGCTAACCTTCCGACAGACGTCTTGAATCCAGAGCAAATAAACTTATTTATTATTTTTTAATTTTTTTGTAATTTTATTTAATCAATTAATTTATTTATTAAGAATGAAATTTGTTGCCTAGTTTTTACAGACAATTCCTTGGGGATCTCCCTGTTCGTTTTATAGCTGTTATTTCGCGGTCCACTAGTATCACTAGATCGTCTACGAAGGCCAGGAAACTGATATTGTGGTTGGATTTACATGTCCAAGATGAATGGGTTTGTATTAGTTCTGATTTTTAAGTGGTTTCCCCCATTCTCTAATGACTTTATCAAGGTTGACAAGCAGTCACCTTAGTCGCCTACTCACGAAGTCGCACGCCATTCTTTATCGCGAAAGGCTTTGATCTATCACAAACAAGTTTCATCCGTAAGAGCATGTTTAATGAGGAGTAGAGTTTTGTGTCAAGTTTGTGATCTTTAAGGCCCTCTCCAATCATGTTAAAGTAAGCACTTCCAACCAAATAAAGTGCCATTTAATTAGGAATTTTTCGTCAATCAGTTTGCAAGACAGCTTCCGATCCATTTAACTACTGGAAGTAAATTTTCACTTTGTGTGTATTATCATTGAAGAAGGTAGATTGGTAAGCCAGCACATTCAATAATTTGCATCCTTTCTTTAAGTGTAGTGTGGATGCTTAGCGTCTCCTGTTACTGGAATTATTGCGAGTGATGCAAATCATTTAATTCTTCGTTTCAGTTCTTCATAAATGAAATGGCATTAAGCATTTCATCCACACTATTAAGTTTTATAAACCAGAAAAAATATCTAAAGAGGTATAAAGGAAATGCTGTTCCAAAGACAGCAAAAACATACTCTTTAGTTAATACGATTCTAAGTATAAAATGCGTATCACAGATTTGCATATATCCGAGTTCGCTTCGGAACACACTTTTTAATGTATGGATCTAGCTGAAACTCTAAATTGTAGTAACTAGGGTTGCGAATCACATCGGACAGGTTTCATCCATTCAGTATATCAAATATGATCAGCCCCCCCCCCTGACCTTACTTCAGAGGTAAATTACTAGAGGAAAGTAAAAGACGGATAATTATCTGAGGATGAGACTAGGTAAATTAGTTGTGGTATTGAACGGTGTGCACTCTTATAAGGGTTTACAGAACACCAGCCAGCCCATTTCGAGAGGAAAAGACTGTAAAATTCAAGGTGTAGCTCTGTGTATTTCTAATAATTTCATGTAGAGTAGCCTACTACGCGAGAGCAGAGGCCATTCTTCAGTTGTACAACAGTACAAATTAATAACCCAATAAATTTCGTTACAATGAAGCAGAAGGCCAGCGCAGGGAGACCAAATTAGGCGATGATCTTCTTTGAGGCTATTAATGACAGAATTTTTAACTTTATTTTAAAAGAAATGTAACCACCACCACTTGAGCGATATTTTCATGATAAATGCGATGTTTTATGTGACTTACGATATGTATATGTAGGATCCTGATTTTTAATTACATGTTATATGTAATGTTTTTTTATAGTTCCACTGCCTTTTGGAAGACTGAACTATTGAAACCCAAACTCCGTATATAATTGATGAATAAAGGTCAAACAACTATTCTTAGAGCATATTGGTGATCTGTTTTTACAGTTGCACTGAATAATAAAAAATGAATAATAGTAATAAAGTTACCTAATGACGTATCGTATCTCCAGTAGTTTAGGCTGTGCGTTGTCAAAGAGTCAGTCATTCACTCAAGAAGAGATCCATCCAATCGAATATTTCCTAAAGTTTGCTTGAGGTGAAACAAAACAATTTCGGTTCGATTATGAATTTATTCATCTACATCTACATCTACATAGATACTCTGAAAATCACATTCAAGTGCCTGGCAGAGGGTTCATTAACCACTTTCATAACTTTTCTCTACCGTTCTATTCTCTAATAGCGCGCGGGAAGAAAGAACACCTAAATCGTTCCGTTTTCGATCTGATTTCTCTAATTTTATTTGTTTGGTCATGTCTCCCTAAGTAGGTGGGTGCTAGCAAAATATTTTCACATTCAGAACTAAAAGTCGGTGATTGAAACTTCGCAAAAAGATCACGCCGCAATGAATAACGTCTTTCTTTTAACGATTTCCACCCCAATTCGTGCAACATTTCCGTGACGCTTTCCCCCCCGTAACGTGATAAAACAAAACGAGCTGCCCTTCTCTGAACCTTATCAATGTCTTCCGTCAATCCCACCTGGTGAGGGTCCCACAAGGGGCAACAGTACTCCAGGAGAGGACGCACAGGTGTGATGTAGGCAGTCTCGTTGGTGGAGCTGGTGCATCTTCGAAGCCTTCTACCAATGAAACGTAACCTTTGGTTCGCCTTCCCCACAATATTTTCTATGTGTTATATCCAGTCAAAGTTGTTCGTAATTGTAACTCCTAGGTATTTGGTAGAATCTACGACCTTAAGGTTTGACTGATTTATCGCGTGATTGAAGTTCAGCGGATTTCTTTTAGTGGTCATGTGTATTACTTCACACTTTTCTTTATTTAGTGTCAATTGCCAATTTCCGCACCATGCAGAGATTTTGTCTAAATCGCTTGGCAGTTGCTTTTGATCCTCTGTTGACGTCACTAACCGATGAACGACAGCATCATCCGCGAACAGTCTAAGGGAGCTATTCAAATTGTCTCCTAAATCGTTTATAAACACGAGGAAGAGTCGGGGACCTATAACGCTTCCCTGTGGAACGCCAGATATCACTTCTGTTTTACTCGATGACTTACCGTCAATTACAATGAACTGTGTTCTTTCTGATAGGAAATCGTGAATCCAATCGCACAATTGGGGAGATATTCCATAAGCACGCAATTTCATAAGAAGCCGCTTGTGGGGTACAGTGTCAAAAGCCTTCCTGAAATCCAGAAATATGGAATCGATATTGAAACTAAATAAATAGGATTTCAAATTAGTGAGGTTGAAAGGAGTACGCAAAATAATTCTCACTTACATTTTGCCTGTCATACAGCCTTGAGCATGTTTTGTTCCAAAAACCTAAGCTTTAATTCTGTAGAAAACAAATTTATGTAATATTTTGTACCATTTCATTAATAGATGTAACATACTGTACTTATTTTCATATCTTTGTTGTAAACCAAAGACTTTGTTTTATCTTTGGAATATGTTTTGCAATCGCAGTTGTTGCGTTTAAGGAGTCGTTGTGTGACCTTCGTGCGAGAGAGTCGAGATGTGACTGTCGTGGAGAGCAGTCGTTGTGTGATTATTGTAGTGTTGAGTCGATGAATAGTGGTCGTGGAACTGTCGGGTTAGTCTGTCTGTGTGTTAGACTCGACGAGTAAAAAAATTCAGACAGTTTTGAAGACTCGCAGCCAAGCTGTAGATTGTAATTTTTGTATGAAAATTAATCTGTCTCAAATAAGGTAATGTGTACTTTTCTACTGTTATGTCTACTAATCTGTATTTTAACTATTGTAGTTGGTGTTTGTCTTTTTGCTAAGGAATACTGTTTAGTGCAGCTCGCATTTATCATCTAACCTATTTTCCAGTTCCGCATTCCTTTTCCCAATTTGAATTGCTATCCGTTCTGATCAATGTTTCTTATGATAGTGTTACATAATTATTGTGTTTGTAAATTTGTGTGTTAATTAGAACAGTTCAGTGTAGGCATTTTGTCATGATAAATTGGTCTATTAATGAGAGCAGGAAGTAGTTTGTTCATAAATCCAGTAAAGTTCATAGTTACAGATTTCTGACTCTTAATGAAAGTTCAAATTATGAAGTCTGTCAATGTTAGTAACAGTTAAAATTACATGTCTGATCTGAAATGAAGTAGATCACGTAAAGAGATAAGAAATATTTTCAGTGAGTGATACTTGAAATCTTTACCAGATTTTAGGACAGTTTTATTACGTTGAATGAGTATGGTAATTGTTGTTCAGAGAGGCACATTATCAAGTGCAGTGATTTTGGTATCCAATTAATCTCAAATGTTTATTCAAGTGACAAAATTATCATAGTAGTAGCACGCTCTTTTTTTGTTGGCTCTCGCAGTCGAATTGTGCTTGTATAGTCTGGCTACTGTTATATGGTGCACGCTAACAGATCTGCACTTTCCATTTGCTCATATTGTTCCTCACACACGAGATTAATGTGTAAACCGCCGGCCGCGGTGGCCGAGGTGACTGAGGCGCTCCAGTCACGGTCCCGGGGTTCGAATCTCCCCTCGGGCAAGAATATTTATGCCGTCCTAGTTCGTAAGTAGTTTGTAAGTTTAGGGACTGATGACCCCGTAGTTAAGTCCCATAAGCTTAACAAACATTTGAACATTTTTTAATGTGTACACCAATTACGAATTTAAGTGCTGTTAACTTATCAACTACTGTACGATTTAAGGTGTTATCCGTTGCGCATCAAACTAAACCACATTTACGTAAGATCATTGCATCCTATGTCAGTTGCAATTTATTGTAACAGGGCAAAGTAAGGTACTAAGTCTCATTGCTTAGTCAAATTATTTTGTAACCAAATCTAAAACAGAACATTTATTTGTGTATTTTAGTGGGGTCGGTCTCTTAACACAAACAGTGACACGCTCGCCCCAGACACATACTACCTGTAGCATTCATTCAAACACACACACACACACACACACACACACACACTACTTTTAAGGTTTATCTGTTGCAACATATTACTTACTTCAATTATTTATCATTTATTATTTGGTGACAAATGACATTTCTTTGTTTTTCCATTCGGGTATTTATTTGTTTTAGTCTTCTGTTAGTCTACCTACACTTGACTCCTCTATCAACTCCTCCTTTTTCCCCTGATACTATGGTACGTGTAATGGAGATTAACATTTCCTAAATCGTGTATTTATTCCAACTTTCCTTCCGTCCATCTCCTCTTCACCATCTCTCTGTTACCTTCTCCTCCCCGCTGTCTATCTGTTTATCTGTTTCCTGTGCCCCCTCTCTTTTCATCTCTTTCTCTCAGCTGACCAGCGCGTACTCCCCCCTATCGGTCCCCTTCCTTTCCCCCCCTCCCCGACTAGACCTGTCACCTCTCCACCCTTTCTACGTCAGTCTCCTCTCTCTCCTTCTCCCTCTTATCTATGAGAAATTACAAACATCTGCCAAGTTTGGTGATCAGTCAAATAATGTCGAAGCTTATTGCAAGGTAGCCGCTGCCATACGTGTTGTGGCGTCGGTGTTCGCCACAGCGCCGGCGGTCTACACCAGTCGCCTCACAACTTACAAGAAGAGGCGATAAGTCGTCCCACAGTACTTCGGCCGCAGTCTCGTTATCTCTTTGCCTGCTTCTCGCCGGCCAGTAGAAAAAGGGGGGCTCGGCCAGATACGCCGGTGTACACCACCCACAGCAGTCAGTACCGGAGAGTACGGAAGTCCAGTCAGTACGAGACAGCCCCAGGAATACTACGGTTCCAGAAGTTCATCATAGAAGAGCCAGCCATTCTATGTACAAGCCGGCATAGTTTTCTATTGCATAGCAGAACTATGCAGTAGTACAAGAAGTCTGTACCAACAGAAGCACATCAAAAGTTAAGTACTGATTTCTTCTGTCAATAAATCCTTTGTGGACTAATCACTTCTTTTAGTTCCAGTCCTTGTCCACATCCTCGTGTCACAGCTGAAAGACAGGTGTCTGCAGTCTCTTCCCTAGGTTTTTAACTTTGTAAATTATCTAAGCTCACTAGACGGCCCTTATTTGCTAAGCGAGAACCCCTTTCGTTCGGAGTCATGAGGAATAGCATTTCATTTCATGTTTTTAAATGTTATTTTCTGTAAAACTATGTTAATATTGCTGGGATTTTATTATGTTAATAATTTATCATTGTGTCTATGAATGTGGCAATATGAACGGTTTCTATGTGACGCCACTGTTCAAATGTTCAAATGTTTGTAGAACTTATGGGACTTAACTACAGGGTCATCGGTCCCTAAGCTTACAAACTACTTATGAACTACCTAAGACTAAGGACGGCACAAATATCCATGCCCGAGGGGGGATTCGAACCCCCGACCGTAGTGGCCGTGCAGACCGTGACTGGAGCGCCTCAGTCCCCTCGGCCACTGCGGCCGGCGCGCCACTGTCCCTGTGAGAATATGTACTTGCTTTATCCTGTATGTGCATGTTTGAGAATCTTCTAGCATGGGAGTCTGAGTGTATGTATGAGAATTTTCGTCGTCAGCTGCTGCCTGCTCGGTACTAGTGTTCCTCTGGCTTCGTATCGATTGGTAGTCGTTAATAACCTCTGCTTTGGATGCTACCAAAGAGGTTCCTCCACCCCTTGGTTTCAATTTCGATTTGCAATTCGGAAAGACGCGCGAGTTTAAGCTCTCCCCCACTATTGCAGTTTTTCCAGGGGTTTCTAGCGATTTCCGGTGGATTTCCGGTGGTGGCGGGGATCTCAGGGGCCGATAGGACATTCTGTGACTGCGCTTTGACCTGGTAAGACGTTCTGATTTTCTTTCCTCCCTTGAGATGGTAGCAATTCGTTGTCTGGTTTGTTAGACTTCAGATCTTAGGTTCATTTTTTGGGATAAGTTTCTCCGATCATGTACAGAAATGTATTCAATTTCATTTCGGTGATTTTGCATAGGTAAATGCGGTGAATATGCAACTAATTCGGTTCGATAACGGTTGGGAATCTGTGACCTGTGTGAGACTAGCTGGAGGTGTATGAACTCTATTTAATTTCTTTCTAGCTTTGTGGAACTCGACTAATATTTTTATTATGTGTAGTTCATGTGAAATATTCTTTTCCGTTTTCTCCTTCCATGAGTACTCCACATGGTGTGTTCTTAGAACAAAGCCTTCAGCTATCCCTGTGTCTCCTTATGTCTGTAAGGCAAAAAATTATGTATGTACCTTTGTGATTTCCATTAGTACTTTGTGGTCTCCTCTCTGTCTATTTTAAATTGCTGTTTCGTTTCCCAACCTGTACTTTGTATTCGGACTCCGTCAGTAAACTATCTTCTAGCCTTGTACGACCCCCTTTATCAGCTTGCTTCTGAAATACTACGTATTTCTAGGGGCCGCATGACGTATTTCTTAGTTGACTTACCCCGACTTTGAATTATTTCCACTTTTCTGATTTTTGAAGACTGGACTTCGTCCATTCGTGTAAACCCTTCCAATCGCGTCTAACTGTATTTTTTTTAGCTTCCTTATGATATCCTACATCCTACGCATTTCTAAGGGTTGTATGCCGTAGCTATTTTTCTTTTTGTTTCGGCAATTGAATTTTTGTATTTTTTACTGGTTTTCGGAACCACGTGGCTCCGTACTCCGACTTCAAGGCTTTATAGCTAGTCAGTTGAGTTCTCGCCACTGCTCACACACCAGTGCCTTACTACTGCATATTCTTGTTTCGTAATCTGTCATTCCGCTGGTTTTTGTTGAAATGAATGCGATCTTTAAGCACTTCGCCTTCAGTGGGGTGCAAATATGTAATGTAGCAGACACGTGCCGTGTGTCTCAATAATTCTGCATGCTCACGGTTTGATTTGAATGGAAATTAATCTCGCCATTATCGCGTACCATCTCAAGTAAAGAAAGACAGACCAGAGCGACCTACGAAGTACATTATTTCTTGTGTTGTGTGGTACATCCTGGTTCGCTGAATTTCGCCTACGATAGCGGCGCCTGCTTCTGCTTCGTATCACGCGCGTGTGAGTGGTTGAATGCTTGTTGATTGTAAATCCATCCTCTGACAAATGTACAGTTCAGGTTACTTTAAATTTATTTGAAATGTTCAAATGTTTGTAGAGCTTATGGGACTTAACTACGGGGTCATCAGTCCCTAAATTTACAAACTACTTATGAACTAGCTAACACTAAGGACGGCACAAATATCCATGCCCGAGGGGGGATTCGAACCCCCGACCGTAGTGGCCGTGCAGACCGGGACTGTAGCGCCTCAGTCCCCTTGGCCTCCACGGCCGGCAAAATTTATTTGAAATGGGATGCATTTCTATTGTTTAACAAAATTGGTTCCACCATATACTCATGTTTGAAGTGAATAAATAATTCATTGTCAGTGAATTTGATCCTTCTTATGAACATTAGTTTATGAATACCCGTTGCGCCATAAATGTTCTCTTGCCCACCTTCATGAAATTGTTTAGTTTGCGGTGGCTTGTATATTAATGATTGTGTGTAATTCTCGTGATCTACGATGTATGCTGACTACCGTCTCTTTGTCTTCCTGCTGCGAAAGTAAAGTAAAAGTCAGTTCTAAATTCTGGGCCAGGGAACAAGATTCTGTTGCAGGAAGTAGTTAGTAGTTCAAAAAATGTTCAAATGTTTGCGTGGTCATCAGTCCGTAGCTTACAAACTACTTAAACCTAGGTAAACTAACCTAAGGACAAACACACACACCCATGCCCCAGGGAGGACTCGAACCTCCACGGCGAGCAACCGCGCGCTCCGCAGCGAGACGCTTTAGACCGCTCGGCTACTCCACCGCGGCATTAGTAGTTCACGCGAATCTTTTAGTTGGTTTTTACGGACAGAATTATGTGTTAAAAAGGGCGTTTAACTGGCCACTTTCAGCGAGAGTTAATTTTACAATTAACGGTGGGCATTCACAGCCCGACTCCCGAAGCTACCGCTTAAAGCACATCATCCCGAGGCCACAACAATACAACATATCTAAAAACTGCCTGATGAAAAAATTCATATATCTGCCAAATATAACACTGATCTGCCAAAGGGCATTCAAAACATGTTTTTGCAGTTTGTAGGAATCTTCCGATTTTCATTAGTAATTGTCCAATTTTTTTTTCTGAAAACTGTTCCAGGGCTATAATGAACAAAACAGAACAAGAATCTTGTATATTAATCGTTTGAATCGTGAATCATGCTCCTGAGTTTATATAAATACCCCATGAAAATTAATAGTTACTCCAGAACTTTCCAGTTTTGTGGGAAATGAAACTTTTACAAATATTACTTTCATACAAGCCCTGTCCTGACAATGACGAACATAACGAAATAATCCCAGCCTGACCTATCAAGCTCTTCGAAAGTAATGGTCTTTCATACAAGTGAGAACTGATTTTTATTTTTATAAATATAAGGCGGATATGACTTTTCAAGCTTTCACGGCGGATCTTCAGCAAATACACTTGGTGTGTTTGCCGCCGGATGACATTCCTTGAAGTACTGACAGCTACCACTACCTGATGATGTCGAACTGTTGTGTCGACGAAATATTGTGGGAGATTCACAATGTCATCCGGCGGCAAACCCGCGAAGTGTATTTGCATAATGCCGATAGGTTGCAACTCACTGTAATGACTATTGATGACCGCAGACAATCAGATAGAAAAAGACAATCATTCTCACACAACTCAGCTTTTGGCCACATCGGAACGTGGCAGCCAGAGGCGGTGGTCATGTGTGCGTGAACTGTGGCTGTGTGAATGTATGTGTGCTCTGTTTCTGACGAAGGCCGTGACTGGAAGTTAAGACGTGTGACTGTCATTACTATGTGTCTGTCTGCAGCACTGAATTGCAACGTATTCGCATTATAAAAAATCAGTTCCCGCGACTATGAAATACCATTGAAACTTCCTAGCAGATTACAATTGTATGACGGAACCGGGACTCGAACCTGGGAACTTTGCCTTACGCGGGCAAGCGCTCTACAACTTTTGTGTGTGTGTTCTTCAGGTAGATCTATGATTTGCAGTCGTTTTCATTGTTCGTTCGTTGATCATTTGGCTCAGCTTTTTTTATTATAGAGAAAGTTCAGCCCTCTGACCGGCCGCGCTGAGCCACAGAGCTATCCCGACACAACTCACGGTCCATCTTCACAACTTCAGTTCTGCCAGTACCTCGCCTCCTACTTTCCAAACTCGGTAGAGCGCTTGCCCGCGTAAAGCAGAGGTCGCAGGTGCGAGTCCCGGTTACGGCACACAATTTTAATCTGCCAGGAAGTTTCATATCAGCGCATACTCCGCCGCAGAATGAAAGTTTCATTCTAAAAACATCCCTTAGGCTGTGACTAAGCCATGTCTCCACCATATCCTTCTTTCCAGAAGTGCTAGTCTTGGCAAGGTTCGCAGGAGAACTGTGAGTTGGGGGTGGGTGGGTACTATAGACGGAAACTTCGTAAATTCAATAGTGCACTCGGTTAGTTCAGGATGGGATAAATTTGTTAATCATTTTATCAAACTTCATATGAAGAGCTTATTTTATTAAAACTTTTTTAATATAATGAACATACAACTAGTATGTTGTTCGATGTTTCACAGTTTCTATTGCAGAAGTCCGCCTGTGTTATGCTCTTCTTGCGTTGCAGTTCGTGGCTAGCAGAAGACACGTGCTGTTACAAGTAAACACCTCAAATGCGAAAACTTCAACTTAACGAGCTGCCACACGGACACCAACATTCGTTGCAAACCCGAAAGCTCCGAAGTTAGACAATGCAATAAACCTAATTCTCCGATCATCGGTATGTTGTTAATAGCGTAAATTTGAATTCACACTAACTACGGGAAAAAATGCAAGTCTAGTGATACTGAATGGAGAGGGACTAAGCTGCTGTTACCATTGTTTCAGGAGCCAGCGGCAGACAATGTTGTCGAATTTCGTGTAAATTAGCGGTGCCAAATTTCACTTAACTAATACTCATTAATTTTTGAGAATATTTTAAATTTTGTATTTTTATCTCAAAAATTATGTTGGTACTATAGGCGGTGGGGTACTATGGCCGAGTAAATAGGGTAACCTACTTTCTCTTCTAGCAAAACAAAAACAAAAAAATCGTGCGCACTGGAGAAAATTCACTAATGCTGACCATGAGCCATATAAACAAAGAGTAAGAAACTTGGTCTCCAAACAAACTGTTATTGTAACAAAGTGTGGACTCAATAATGAATGGAGACAGAAAGTATCATTGTTGAATCATTCAACGATCGAAAGAACTGTCCTACAAATAGAACGCTGAGCGCTAATGGTTTAGAACAGTGTTGCCAACCGTAGGGAAATGTCCCTACGCTTAGGGACTTTTGACTCTTTTTTCCAAACTGTAGGTACGGATTTCCGATCTCTTTGCAAAAGGTAGGGACTGTCCTAAGGGACGATGTAGAATACGAGTGCCGACCGCGGTGGCCGAGGGGACTGAGGCGCTTCAGTCACGGCCTGCACGGCCACTACGGTCGGGGATTCGAATCCGCCCTCGGGCATGGATATTTGTGCCATTCTTAGTTGTAGATAGTTCATAAGTAGTTTGTAAGTTTAGGGACTGACGACTCCGTAGTTAAGTCCCATAGACTCTACAAACATTTTTTTTTAGAATACAAGTACATTCTTTTTTAGAATTCCATTAAGGTTGACCAAAGCTGTTTATTTGTTGGCTCCGTGCTACCGGTTTTAAGCCATTTTCAAGCGCCAGCATAGCTTAAATCTTGCGGTTGAAAGTGGCTTAAAACCGAAACCGGTAGCACTGAGCCAACAATGAAATAGCTTTGGTCAACCATAATGGCATTTTCCAAATATCTCTCACGCTGGTAACCTCCACTTTTATCTAGATGGTACTTTTGTCACTCTCTGGAGAGAATACGTCGCATGTTTATTGCTTCGCGCTTCTTGTGTCGCCGCATAAGGTATAAATTTCCAAAAGTATTCAAATGTATGCCAAGCATGTGGGACTTAACTGCGCGGTCATCAGGCCCTAAACTTATGAACTACCTTATACTAAAGACGGCACAAACATCCATGCCCGAGGGGGGATTCGAACCGCCGACGAAGAATGGCCTCGCGGATCGTAGCAAAACGTCTCAATGCGCTCGGCCACTCCGCTGCGGCTAAAAATTTCCCACGGAAAAAACATAGATTAGGGAATGCACATTAAGTGACTATTATTTTCAAATGTGGTAATTATTTGTAGCAAAGAATGTAAGCCAAACCGAGGTTGTTGCAATACAACGCGATGATTACAACACAAATGGCCTCTGTCGAGGAAGCTCTGACACTGACAACAATCACGAATAGAAGATAATCAACGTGAATTTGTCCGAATGCAGCCGACATACTACGACCGAAATCAAGGGAGCCTCGGGAAACTTGTTCCGCATACTACTGTAATATATGCGCCATTGTTTCCACCGCAGTTACAACACAGTATTAACTTCCACGGCGGCGATTGTCTTTCTGTCCTTGTGTATTCATATCTACATCTACATCGATA
Organism: Locusta migratoria; assembly: GCA_026315105.1. Taxonomy (NCBI): domain Eukaryota; kingdom Metazoa; phylum Arthropoda; class Insecta; order Orthoptera; family Acrididae; genus Locusta; species Locusta migratoria. Next base: position 268,895,714 of record CM048744.1, on the reverse strand, counting down.
CTCTGCAAATCACATTTAAGTGCCTGGAAGAGGGTTCATTAACCACTTTCATTACTTTTCTCTACCGTTCCATTCTCTAATAATGCGCGGGAAGAAAGAACACCTGAATCGTTCCGTTTTCGATCTGATTTCTCTTATTTTATTGGGATGGTCATGTCTCCCTAAGTAGATGGGTGCTAGCAAAATATTTTCACATTCAGAAGTAAAAGTCGGTGATTGAAACTTCGCAAACAGATCACGCCGCAATGAATAACGTCCTTCTTTTAATGATTTCCACCCCAATTCGTGCAACATTTCCGTGACGCTTTCCCTCCCGTAACGTGATAAAACAAAACGAGCTGCCCTTCTCTGAATCTTCTCAATGTCTTCCGTCAGTCCCACCTAGTGAGGGTCCCACAAAATGTTCAAATGTTTGTAAATCTATCGGACCGAACTGCGTGGTCATCAGTCCGTAGCTTACAAACTACTTAAACTAAGGTAAACTAACCTAATGACAACACACACACTCATGTCCCAAGGAGGACTCGAACCTCCACGGCGAGCAAGCGCGCGCTCCGCAGCGAGACGCTTTAGACCGCTCGGCTACTCCACCGCGGCGAGGGTCCCACAAGGGGCAACAGTACTCCAGGCCCAAGTGTGATGTAGGCAGTCTCGTTGGCGGAGCTGGTGCATCTTTGAAGCGTTCTGCCAATGAAACGTAACCTTTGGTTCGCCTTCCCCACAATATTTTCTATGTGTTCTCTCCAATCAAAGTTGTTCGTAATTGTAAAGATAGTTGTAAAGATAGGACAAACACATACCCAACAGTTGGCAACACCAGCAAAAACAAAACACAACACAAACAAAAATGGCATGTGCCTCGTGGTGCTAACTGTGAAGTGCTGGAACATCAAAAACAGCAAAATGCACGGAATTGAAGCACAACAGCTGGAAGCAACCAATGAGAACCAGATATAAAGCTATATCCATGAAATATTGTAAGTACAATATCCAGACATCAATACTATACCAAAATAACGCGTAAGAACTGTTGATAACCTAAAAAATACTGAGAAATGTAAAAATAAAAATTTGTAAGAAATAATCATGTATATATTACAGACCACTGATGATGCCTTCAAAATAAAGGCGAAATGCATATGGCAATAGCATATTTTATTAAATCAGTTGCAGAGACAGTTAAGTGAAATACCTTCAATATAATATTATAATATAGCAACTGTGGTAAAAAACAGGACAAAAGGAACTAAAAATGTAACTCCTAGGTATTTGGTAGAATTTACGACCTTAATGTTTGACTGATTTATCGCGTAATTGAAAAAAATGTTCAAATGTTTGTAAAGTCTATGGGACTTCACTACGGGGTCATCAGTCCCTAAACTTACAAACTATTTATGAACTAGCTAATCCTAAGGACGGCACAAATATCCATGACCGAGGGGGGATTCGAACCCCCGACCGTAGTGGCCGTGCAGACCGTGACTGGAGCGCCTCAGTCCCCTCGGCCACCGCGGCCGGCGCGTAATTGAAATTCAGCGGATTTCTTTTAGTGGTCATGCGTATTACTTCACTCTTTTCTCTATTTAGTGTCAATTACCAATTTTCGCACCATGTAGAAATTTTGTCTAAGTCGCTTTGCTGTTGCTTTTGATCCTCTGTTGACTTCACTAACCGATGCACGACAGCATCATCCGCGAACAGTCTAAGGGAGCTATTCAGATTGTCTCCTAAAGCGTTTATAAACACGAGGAAGAGTAGGGGATATGACGAAAATAAAGCATAAATGTGTTGCATAGACCAGTTCACTACATTCAGTCTTCAGCACCGACAACAATGTTGGGTAATATTACTGCTTAATACGAAAGTAGCATCTATTGTTAAAAAAAAGAAAGTCTTTACCTTTTAGATTTCTCAGCCCCCCTTCCGCAGAGGATTTATATCTCTATCTCTCTCTCTGTTTTAGGTCGGACTCTTATGGCGAACGTAGGGATTTTTCACACGCCATGTAGGGACATGGTTGGTAACGAGTTAGCAACACTGGTTTAGAATAGTGTGAATAGTGATGATTGAGGCTGTAAAGGTGGCGGCAGTTAGCGGCTTGTGGTATGCAGTGCTGGAGGAAGCCGTTCTGTTACTACTCGGCCGCCCGTGTAACCCAACGGCCTCGAGCGAGATACGCGCCAAGGGCAGCGCAGCGCCGCCACAGCCGGTGCTGTGGGAAGGACGGCGACAGTCAGCATCTGTCAGCTGAACACTCCACCTGGTCGGTCGGTTGTCAGTCTGCTCTCCCACGCCGGACAGGTAAGGTCTCGCGCGCTTCTGCTCTGCGCTCGCTGCTGGTGCGCCGTAAACAACATCAGTGGCGGCTCGTACAAAATTTGACCAGAGTGCTACAATATTAAAAAAATAAACAGGAAACAAAATATACTAAAATAAAAAGCGTTACTGACAATGGAAATAACGGAGCTTAGCAATATCCCCACCACATCATCTGCGTTCTACACAGGTGACCAATGAAACTGCTTGGCTGAAAAGCGCAGTTTCACTCGCATGTTAGCTATACATTACTAATGTTGTTTGTGATTGAAGTTTTATTTACAGAAATTAAAAAATTGGACACGGAGGTATTTGAATACGAGCCTCACACAATTAGATTTGCCGGCCGCGGTGGTCGAGGGGACTAAGGCGCTTCAGCCACGGTCTGCACGGCCACTACAGTCGAGGGTTCGTATCCCCCCTCGGGCATGGATATTTGTGCGTCCTAGTTCGTAAGTAGTTCATAAGTAGTTTGGAAGTTTAGGGACTGATGACCACGTAGTTAAGTCCCATAAGCTTTACAAACATTTGAACATGTTTTTTTGAACAATTAGGTTTGAGAGACAACGCGCAAAACGCCTGAGCCAGCGCGCTATTTGACTCTGAATGCCAAAATATTCGTCATATACTATTCCTCCGCAACCGTTACACGCAGTGCGAAGAGAAATATTGGCCCGGTGCTGCAGTCGGTTTCAGCACACATGAGTCACCAGGCCTGACGTCACGTCTGCGCATGCGCACTAGCGAACAGACGACTGCGCCGCCTCTGCGCACGCCCCAGCGCGACTGAATCCCACTTCAGCACACGGAGCTGGTTTCCAGCTATCGCAGCGAGAACGCTCCAAAATGCGTTTTCATCCTTATTACTAGCATTGTAATACGTATTGGAAGGGAATTGGCATAATTTTATTGTGATATCTGGATCGCATTCCAAGAGAAAGGATGTAATTTTACAGCGATTTCTCGCTTGCTTTCGAAGAGAATGACATAATTCTAGTAATATATTTACAGTGTGCTGCAGCACATTAGCACATTATCACCAGCTGCCACTGAACAAAATCTTCCCGGGCTACCAACTCCCAGTGGCAGCTGGAGCTTCAGATGACTGAGGGTTCACTTCTTTAACTGCCGGATCTTTATAGTTGCACCCCCCCCCTCCACCGCTCGGCGCGACGAAGTTTCGGCGACCCCCCGTCCCGTTCGGCGTTCAAGGAGACATTTTGGCGCACCTCTACGAGAGGAGAAATGCTTATTTCCTCGAACTAAAATTCCAAAGATATGTACTGCATCTTTCAATCAGCCAATAGCGATAGAGGTTACAGTCGGCCAATGAAAACCGTCGAATACGAGTGGTGTCTAGAGGCTCGTTCCAGCAGCTGCAACTCTGCTTGACGCGCATGCGCAACGCTGAAATTGTGTTCCAGCAGCGCCTTCTCCCGCTTCCGGCTACTTGGAGTGTGGCTGTTTGGTGTTCCAGCAGTTGCCGCAAGCAGCCAGGCGCTACCCGGAAAAATATATCTGGCGTGGTCAAGCTGCCAATTTGCGCATGCGCAGAAAGGTCTGAGTTAGAGTGGGGGGCAGACATCACGTGATACGTGTGTGTTTGTAGCGTGTTTTTCTATTATTTCGAAGTCACTGCAATCTCACATGAGATGAGATATTTCTCCTTTACACTTCTTCGTTATTAGGAAGGGAAGTATTTTATTTATCCCTTTAAACTCACCTTCGCCTGCAGTCAGAAACAGTGCAAAAAAGCGTACCAGCAGTACAAGTATCAATCAAGGGTTTTTACGTCATAGTAGCAGCGCATGCGCAGTAAGACCTGTTTCTTAGCACTTGAAAGTAGTCGTCTGGCAGCTGCTGGAACGAACCTTAGAGCTGGGTTTGAACGTGACTCGAACTGTTCGAATAATTTACATCACAGCTCGGGAAATGTTCGAACATTCGATCACGACGCTGTCTAGCAATGTCAGGAGGTACTATCTGTACAATTTACAACGATATCTTTTCTGTGCTGTGCATTATACGATTTATAACGAAGATAGGGTGTCATTAATGCACTATAGGGATTGATAAGTGTGAAATTCCGACTATAGTAGCTTCTAGGATGCAGGTCATAAGTAAAAACTGTAGCGAATATAGGCTACTAGCTGGAAACCCGTCGTTGCCCGGGTATTTACTTATTTACTCTTATATTTCCTTATTCGTATGCTTATCCTTACAGAGAAAGAGCTGAAGACATTGTAGCACGCATAGACCAAAGATATGGTCTGTGGCATCACGTTTCGCTGTACGTAACCTCCTTGCTATAGAGTCGCAAACGTCATCATTCGCCTTCAGTCCGAATTTTTTTATAATTTATCGACTTTCAACCACCATATCTTACACCCCCTTATAGCTGTCGGCACGGAACTGCTATGGTGTACAACGGGAGACTTCGGACAACAATTACACACACACACCATTCGTTTGCGTTCTAAAGTTTTCGCTGCAGAGCGAAATATTAACAAACACACACGTAGATTTTTATATACACAGATAAATTTCCTTCCCAATATACTCCACCCTTTTATCATTATCAACCCTCAAGCGACAATGCAACCAATAATACCATTTTCAAAGAGTAAATATAATTGTTAAAGAGTCATTATTGTTCCGCATTTCGCGTTGTATTCTTCAAATTACTAAATATCTTTCAGATCGCTATAAAACCGTGCATAAAACGTTCCTCAGGTATAAATTAGTAACTATACAAATATTTAAGTCCCTGCGTCTTGTCGTTCGGACGTGATAAGCATACACCGAACAAACATTCACATGAATATACATAGATAAATAGCTATCCGATCGCCATAAAACCGTGCCTAAAGCTTTCCCCGGGAACACATTAGTAACTGTACAAATTTTTAGCTCTTTATGTCTTGTGGTTCAGACGTGATAAACGTACACCGAACATACATTCACATTTATAGATATAGATAAGTAAACGTTAGCAATCGCGATATTAAATTCTAGTGCTGCGATCTAGCGACGTCTGTTGATACTACGTACACAGCTGCTCGTGCACAGTTTATTCAGAGGTCGCAATCAGTTTATTCTATTTCCTTTATTGGATATTAAATTTCTAATATTTTCCCCATTTCATCTCGATTAATCTTATTTTCAAGGCAATTAAAAGGTGGTAATATTTTTACGTCACTGTACCATATGAACAGGGAATGGAATGGTCATTTGCAACATATCTCTTATAATCACATTAAATGTAATTTCTACTTGAGAAGGATTCACATTTTTTTCCTTTGAATGTTAGCCGTCAGTAATGAGGTGCAGTAGTTCTGTTCTAGTAGCAGATATTTTGTTTATCAATGGATCATATCTTTCAGTGCCACACACACGTTACGTACAGTATGCACTATTTAAACAGAAAATGCAATTTTTCATAGTGTTGACCTTCTTTTACTTTACATGTACTTGTACTTTCTATGAAATTAGTTCTGAGCAAAGCAATAGCCCACTAACTTCAAAATTTCCCGCGTATCGTTGGCAGATACGCAGCGCCAGTCATTTATTGAGTGTTCGAACAGTTCGATACTGTATCGAGTTCTCCGCTGTATCGGGAAATCCCGAACATGTTCGAACGCGAGTATCATTTGCCCAGCCCTAGGTGTCTTGCATCTAGCTTTGCCCTTTGTGTGCGAAATTAAGCATTTGTATATCGAGGTTTAAAACAGAATAATGGCGTGTGACATTTATTTGTTCTGTGTTGTTAGATAAGCTTCAAATGATTGCCTTTATATTCTTAGGTTGCAGGAGCGAGTGTAATTTTCGGAGACCTTCGAAGTGCATAACTTCTAAAGCCCGACCGGTCCCAGAGCAGCTGGACGGGGATATAGTATACGATACATCCCGTCGGGTTTGACCAAAGACGTCATCAGTCAATGATGTATAAGTATATATATGAAGTTGATATTAACTTTTTGGTATCAAAGATATAGAAGTATTTGCATACGGTCGTTGATTAAATTAAAGATAGACAATTGATATCTCGATTCTGTTTTGATCGAAGTGATTCAACAATTTTGTTATAATTTAAGGATAAATATTTTCACTGAGAAATTGATTGCTTACAATCGACAGTACGTAATATAGTTTAGTGTTCGTTCTTATTTTATGTGAATTTATATAATTCATTATTGAGTTTTATCCGTATTTAATTATTTTATCGATCTTTTTAGGAATGGATGATAATGAAAAATTAATAAAGATCAACTTTTATTCATGATTGGTGAAGACCTGGCGTCTCTAACCAAATTTTTACAATTTGGGTATTAATTGCAGAAATTGGTTAAATTTTACGACGCTTCTCGCTGGACTGCAGTGGTTATGTTGGCACCAATGGTAATGACGGCAACTCAGATGACCAATAAATATTTTTTCGTAACAACATTAATTATTAAAACGAAAAAAAATTTTCTTCTAAACGGACAAGGGTACATACAAGAACCTGTCAACCATAAAGCAGGTACAGTATTAATTTTGCTGCGAGTGAAACGAGCAGGAATAACATTTACTCTGTAGCTCGTGGAAAATATTAACGCAATTCTACACTCCATTGTTCATCTGTTGCCAACATAAACACTGGAGCCCGACGAGAAGCGTCGTAAAATTTTACCGCTGAATTTTTTTACTTAACTTTTCCTGATCGAGTATAGAATACGATACAGATATCTCACGAAATAGCGTAATTTGGTAACATTTAAAAATTGTTTCGTACACTAGAATTGACCTTCCCCTGTTCAAGTCAAGAATACGATACAGATATCTTTTCAAATTGCGACATATGAGCAGAAACATTATTACACAACAATTTTACTCGAACATTATTGTACATGTAGCTTTTACCGAAATCGCATACATTTGAAGTAGTATTTGTTAATACAATAATGTTGTTGTTATGGCATTAAGTCCGGAGACTGGTTTGATGCAGCTCTCCACAATACCCTATCCTGAGCAAGCCTTTTCATCTCCTCATAAGAACGGCAACCCACATCCAGTTGAATCTGCTTACTATACGCGTCTCTTGGTCTCCCTCTGCGATTTTTACCCCACACACTTCCCTCCAATGCTAAATTTACGATTCCCCGATGTCTAAGAATGTGTCCTACCCAGCGATCCCTTCTTTTAGTCAGGGTATGCCAAAAATTCCTTTTTTCACCAATTCTGTTCAGTACCTCTTCATTAGTTATGCGATCTACCCACCTAATCTTCTGCATTCTTCTGTAGCACCACATTTCAAAAGCCTCTATTCTCTTCCTGTCCGCACTGCTTATCGCCCATGTTTCACTCCCGTACAAGGTAACACTCCACACAATTGCCTTCAGAAAAGACTTCCTTACCCTTAAATTAATATTCGATGTTAGCAAATTTCTCTTTTTCAAAAATGCTTTTCTTCCCATTGCCATTCTGCATTTTATATCATCTGTACTGCGACCATTGCATGTTATTTTACTACCCAAGTAACAAAACTCATCTACCACCTTCATTGTTTCATTACCTAATTCCTTCAGCATCGCCTGATTTTCTAAGACCGCATTCCATTATTTTTGTTTTGCTCTTGTTAATGTTCATTTTATACGCTCTCTTCAACACGCTGTCCATTCCATTCAACTGCTCTTCCAGGTCCTTTGTTGTCTCTGACAGAATTACAATGCCATCAGCAAAACGCAATGATTTTATTTCTTCTCCCTGAACTTTAATCCCTATTCCAAATTTTTTCTTGCTTTCCTTCACCGCCTGCTCGATGTACAAATTGAATAACATCGGAAAAGGCTACAACCCTGTCTTACTCCCTTCCCAACTGATGCTTCCCTTTCATGCCCTTCGATTCTAATAACTGCGGTCTGGCTTTTGTGCAAGTTGTAAATAACTCTCCTTTCCCTGTATTTTACCCCTACTGACTTCAGAATTTGAAAGAGTGTATTCCAGTCAACATTGTAGAATGCTTTCTTCAAATCTACAAAAGCTAAAAATGTAGGTTTGCCTTTCCTTAATCTATCTTCTAAGATAAGACGTAAAGTGAGTATTGTCTCCCGGGTTCCTATGTTCCTCCTGAATCCAAACTGATCTTCCCAGAGGTCAGCTTCTGCCAGCTTTTCCATTCTCCTGTAGATAATTCGTGTTAAAATTTTGCAACCATGACTTATCAAACTGATGGTTCTGTAATTTTCACACCTGTCTACACCTGATTTCTTTGGAAAGGGGATTATTACATTTTTCTTACAGTCTGATGGCATTTCGCCTGTCTCATACATCCTACACACCAGTTCAAATAGTCTTGACATGGTTGGCTCTCCCAGGTATACCATCTACTCCTGGGGCCTTGTTCCGACCTATGTCTTTCAAGGCTCTGTCAAATTCATCTCTCAGTATAGTATCTCCTATTTTATCTTGATCTACTTCCTCTTCCCTTCCTACAACATCGTCTCTAAGTTCATTTCCAGTGTAGAGCTGCTCTATGTACTCTTTCCACCTTTCAGCTTTCCCTTCTTTGCTGAGAACTGGTTTCCCATTTGAGTTCTTGATATTCGTGGAGTTGCTTTTCTTGTCCCCAAATGTCTCTTTTATTTTCCTGTAGGCGGTATCTACTTTTCCCCTTGCTAGACATTCTTCTACAGATTTGCATTTGGCTTCTAGCCACTCCTGCTTATCCATTTTGCACTTCCTATCAATCTCATTTTTTAGTTGTCTGTACTGCATTTTGCCTGTTTCTTTTACTGCATTTTTATATTTTCTCCTTTCATCAATTAACTGTAGTATTTCCTGTGATATCCAAGGAGTTTTTGTAGGTCTTACCTTTCTACCTATTTTGTCCTCTGCTGCCTTCACTATTTCATCTCTCAATACTACCCATTCCTCTTCTACTGTTTTATTTCCCCCTGTTACTGTCAATTGTTGCCTAAATCTCCCTCTGAAATTCTCCAGAACATCACTTTCCTTCAATTTATCTAAGTCACATCTTCTTATTTTCCTACCTTTTTGTAGTTTCTTCAGCTTCAGCCTACAGTTCATGACTAACAAGTTATGGTCAGAGTCTATATCTGCCCCTGGGTATGTCCTGCAGTTTATAATAAAAAAGTATATTTCTAGCACGTAATGTTGTAACTTCTTTTGTTTTGTTTTGTTTTTGCTTCAGACGCTAAACTTAGAACTGTATCACCTCTAAAATAATTTAAACATGCTTCACTGTTTTTTAATAAATAAAAATACAATAATGTAATAGATATGATGTGTTTCATTTATTATATATATTTCTGAAACGAGCTAATAATTATTTATCTGTGAAGTTGGTATAGTATTATCTTTGGTGAATTAATAATCGATATATTTCTTGATAGACGTCAAATGTTCATCTACATCTACAACCATACTCCGCAAGCCACCCGACGGTGTGTGGCGGAGAGTACCTTGAGTACCACTATCGATTTTCCCTCCTATTCCAGTCACGTATTGTTCGCGGAAAGAAGGATTGTCGGTATGCCTCTGTGTGGGCTCTAATCTGTCTGATTTTTATCCTCACGATCTCTTCGTGAGATATACGTAGGAGGGAGCAATATACTGCTAGACTCCTCAGTTATTACTTCCATATCATTGCTTCGTATATGACGTCATTAGTCAAAGCCGACGTGTTGTATCGTATTCTTGACTATTCCCGCTGGACGAAATCGAGCCTTCAGACGGAGACAAATTTTGCAGTGCGAAAATACTTTCCGTATTAAAACATATCTTATTGCATCAAATCAAGCCTGTGTTACGTTGGATTGAAAGGTTGGCTAAACGTTTGGTTGTAGTTGACGAAAGTAATGAATGCGAAATAAACGCAAAAGATTCATGAATGTGTTTCTAAGTCAACTAAATTTTGATAACCTGTACTGGCTATCGAAATATATTGATTTCTAACGACGAAAAAGGTATAGAAAATGATTACGCGAGTGGTACGCAAATTTCACCCGACATTGATTTCAGGATCGGTGTCGAAATAAAATTTGTTGCTCTTGTCAAGAAAAGTTATACAGTGGACACGCCTTGCATATCCGAAGTTTGTGTACGCTATTTGTACCTAATATGCAGCAGAACATTCCTCAGCGTCTTCCCCATCTCCAATAATATTTTCTGCTTTTTCCAGTTAATTTTTGTGTTTATGGATGAAATGTGTGAAAAAAAAAAAGTTTAAGAAAGGTGTGAAAGTGAAGTTTCGGTTACGCCACAGGCCAGTCTGTTACCACAGTGTTCCTTTTTCATTGAAATTATTAGGTGCATTTACCACCTTTCATGCATAGCAATTTAGGCCTACTCTAAAATCGTGACACTTTCTGGAGAATGTTCTACAAACATGTCGAGCTTTAATTGAATAACGACAAAAACACATTAAATTGTGTGTTGCACCATCATTAGGACCTCAGTTTCATCCCATTTATTCAGTTTTGACGAAGCATTCCAAAATATCAATAACACGATTTTTATCTGCAATAGTGGAACACAAATGTTCTAGACACGATTCTAAGTTTACAATCTGGTAAAAAGGGCTAGAAAGAGATTTAGTCAGAAGTCAAGACTTAGAAAGTTTCAGATATCATTACACCCATCTCACAAATGTTTCCTTATGGGTGTACACACATGAAATACATTAACACTATGTTGCTGTAAATCAAATTATTTTGTGTAGATAACCAAAACAAAATCTCTGCCTTGCTATTTTGTATGAGGAGTCAGTTTGTTGTTCATTTGAGGCCTATAACCTATTCATATTGAACTGTTGCTATGTTATGGAACAGATGATATTCTCCCATAATATAGGAACAGAATGTAAACTGTAAATTTTACTGTTAGGCCATAAGAGATGGGAACATGTTATAAGACATTGGTCATGTGTTGTAGCTTACTGGAATGCAATGTTTAATTCTGTAGCAACTAATGGCTATGTACATTTGTTCTCATACAATCTGCATAAAAACAGTTATTGTTCAAGATTTATCCATATGGATTAATGTTTTGGATCTGGGCAACATAAAAGATTATATTTTTATACGATGTCTCCCTACTTCTGATCATAATGAACAGTCTTAGACAAAAAAATTGATTTCCGGCCTGCCGACGCAGAGGTTAAGTCCGAGTCGGTCGCGCAGTGTAGACAATAAATATGATCGCCCTTCAGAATTCTAAGTCCGGCGATATGCACAATCTGGCAACACGGTAGAATGCGGTACTATCAGGAGGACGTGTTATTTTCTTGTCAAGAGTGTTTGGTACTGTATGAGCACATGGTCTCGTGGTAAAAGTTGTGTTTATAAGCGTATATATAAGCAGCTGTGAGATCGAATCCAACAAACGTCAATTTTTTTCTTTCTTTTTTGGACCGTATATCGGCTGTCTTTGTTATCAGTCGAAGAACCTCAAATGTAACAGCGAAAACTCCCAGAAATAATTACATAAAAGAGCTAGCTGCTGCATCTAAACTGATCTGTTTACTCTCGGGAGTATTGGGCACCGGCTACGGCGACGCGCCAGCGGCCGTATCGCGGCTGCCGCAAATGTTTCAAAATGTTTGTTAAGCTTATGGGACTTAACTACGGGGTCATCAGTCCCTAAACTTACAAACTACTTATGAACTACTTACGAACTAGGACGGCACAAATATCCATGCCCGAGGGGGGATTCGAACCCCCGACCGTAGTGGCCGTGCTGACCGTGACTGGAGCGCCTCAGTCACCTCGGCCACCGCGGCCGGCGCGGCTGCCGCCTGCGGACTCAGTGACAGCGGCGCGCCGCTGTGAGTCTATTTACGGCTGTTATATCCTTTATTCCAGTCCTAATACTTATATTACAGTCCGTATTGAATTTTTCTAGCGGATATATGAACATAACCTAAACGTCGTAAAGTAGAAACTGAGAAAAGGGTCATAGGGGTGACTATTACCACATTTTTCTTGAACGTCATCAGGCCGCTCAATCAGGATTCCTAGTCACGATTGTTACTAGTGACGAGTTATGATGCTCTCATGCTGACATCTTAAGAAGAAATTAATGACTGAGAACTAAAAGATTTTTATACTCAGCAAAGTGCTACAACAACGCCAGGTTGCCCCCGTTTTTTGCAAACAACTGAGACACCATTTAGTCGCACTGTAAGGACAAACGACCTAAAAAATTACATGTGTTAGTACTACACCATAATAATTCCCGTTGATGTCACTAACAAAACATCGAATAGTGTGCTTTGGAAGTCACCCATTCCTCACCTACTCTTTCGATCATATGTCCTCAAATGCTTATCTTTCCTGCCCCTACTCGAATAACCTTCGACAAAAATTATTTCCAGACGAAACTACACGTCGAACATAGATTGGCGTCATAATTAGCTTGGAATCAGTTTGATTCTACAGGGACAGATTTGGTAAACTACCAGAACGTTGTCAGACTTTCCCATAATCTGAGAGAATATAGCTAGTAACCACAAGAGTTTTCTTGTTGTTTTATATGTGGATTCGTGCAACTCCTGTCACGAAAACAGAAAAGTTCTACTCCAATGAGATCTGAACCATTGACCAAAGCCACTTCTCCGTGGCAGACGACTACTTTACCTCACAGTTAGCGAGGAGCTGTGCACGCCACCTCTATCCTACTGCAACATCACTACAACATGTAGTTGCAACGTAAGAGACGAAATTAGTTGGAATTTCGGCGTGTAAACAATTTTATGGACCCAAAAGCAAGAACTAATAGCCTTCTGTCGCCTCTCGACTGAGAAACTAGTCAGATTATTCAATTTAAATTACAGGAATTTATGAGCATAGTTCTGTGCCAACCAGGAAGTAAGACCTCGGTACCAGCGTTGACAGACTTAAGGCTAGTTTACACGAAGACATTACGTATCATGAAACTGCGCTACTGGCCAGTGCGCATGCCCGGCGGACGTTCGCGCAACTCGTTGGCGGAACTAAACAGTTTCGGCACCTTCCAACTTTGGCGAAACTGATTGCGTGTTTTTAGAATGGGTTATAACCAATACAGAAAAAAACACAACATAAAGAGGGAAACAAAACAAATAATTCAGTTTTCGAACACATATGCGACGCATAGGTGTTTGTGCGATTTTAAGCTGCGACGTGTTAGTGCTCTTGAAGCAATTATTCTTCAATTAAATATTGATGGGTAGACGATTAGTGAATTGCACACTAAAATACATTCAATTCCAAATACGGTACAGGTACTGTAGAGACGAATATCTACTTGACAAGAAACGTAATGCAATTTGTAGCTTCAGTTCTGGTAACAATGCTTCACGCATAACATTATCTTGTTTCTTTATTGCATTACTAACTCTGTTTAAAAGGAACGTAAACTGCTCTGGTGACATTCTAAGTTGATTAATATAGCTTCTAGGGTCTTCAATTACAATTACAATTTCTTTCAGCAAGGTCGCTAAGCAACCGAGCTGACGTCTTTTTTTAATCCAGTCACAAACCCAAACGCGTTTCTTATTCTTTTTATGTTTTATCTTATGCAGTGACTTCACACAGAGAAGCAATAGTTCCGCCACAACTCATACAGCTACCAAAACTTTCATTCTACGCCGACTACGGCACTCACAAAACAACGAAACTGAAATGTATAGTATTGGCGTCGTGTCTACAGACACACGCGAAACCAATTGCTCGCAATTCATTTCATAAAACGAGTTTCGCAGCCTAGTGTCGTCGTGTAGACTAGCCTTTACACTGCAATGTTGCCAAGCTTCAGTCATGCTATCAACAGGAAGAATAAGAGCCGAGGTGATGGCCAAGCGAGCTCGACAGAGACTTATCTCGCGCATCGCGCGCCTGCTGGGGGTCCGAACACCTAAAGTATATGTCAATGAGCCCTGCTCGCAATTCCGTAACTAGCTTTAATGAGTCGATCGTTGTCACCAATAAAAAATACTGATGCACCGACCGCTAACATAGTAATAGGTGTCTCAATTATTTGCGTATTCGGTCTCAAGTGCAATGGCAGCAAGTCATTCACCAATGCTGTTTCACATTTATTCGAGCATTTCCATTGATTATACTGAATCAGTTTTCTTTACAATTATAGACTCAGAAAATACCTTTCTTGATATCGTTGTCAGTGGCACAAACGAACGAAGAGAGGCAAACAAACGAAGAGAAATCAATGCAGTATTGTTTTCAAAATGTGAACATTTCTGGAAAGGGTTAGTAACATGGAGTTAAAAATAAGAAGAGCTTCTGTTATCCAAACATAAAATTAGGGACAGTAATGTATAGATTAATTTATCCATCATAATCTCCCACGTTGTATTTTACTTCTTTTTGTTTCAGGTTGTTTCCACTTTCTTATTTCGTCTTCTTTCAATAGCTTCTAACTTTATTACATTCTTCATTGTGTTTAGTTCATATTATGTGATGTTTCTTTCTAAATATTTATTTACTTCTTTGCTCATGCCATTGTTGAATTATTCTTCCAGAAGTATGAGAATAATTGTTTCTTTAGGCTTTTATCATTCATTGAATACACATTTCCAATAAAAGTTAACGCTCACTTAACCACTCCGACTGATATTTTTTTTCCATATTTTTGTAGGTCTCATTACTTTGTATTTTCCAAACGTCTGTACTTTCTCTTGGACCCACTTTCGTTCTTATAATCCGTCTATTATTCTTTTTGTGTCGTCCTCACATCTGATAAGTTATATATTTGCAACACTTAAACTAATATTTAATATTCATTCTAGTATTAGCACCACATAATCAAAATGTATATGAATTTATACAATGCTGGCACTATTTATAATTTTCAACGTCCGTTGTGCACTCATTGCCTATAACAACATCGATGGGAGGTATGTTCGCTGTATTGTTTCAAACACAGAATATCAAACTGTCCAGTGTTTTTTATGCCTCCTAAGGAGACCATTAGACCAGTAAATCAGTACGTGGCCACCAGCTTTTCCGACGAAATAGATGTTGTTTTTACGCATCTCCTACAGCATTAACGTGAGCGTTGTTCTGAAATGGAGGGAGTGCTGCTGTGGCTATGGTTTGCGAATGTCATGCGGACATGTACAGAACATCGTTGAAATATGCCATGGAAAGTTATTCAAAGAAGTGCTTTTGTCGTAGTAGTTGCGATAATAAACAAACTTTAATCAAACATGAACTATATTTCCGGTAGGTAGTTACAATCTCACGTGTTTGGATAACGTTGACTTGAGTACAGACTGATCAGGCACTTCTCCATCAAAACTTTGTAGAGAGAAGAAACTTAGGCTCTTGCAGTGTAAAATTATACCGCGAACAGGTACTCCACTTTAGTGAACCTGTGATGTTTCTTTTTGCAGGCAGGTTGAAAGTTTCACTAAAAATACATAAAGCAGGAAACCTGCATAAGCCTATTAGAGAAAATATTTCGAGGGAAGTTTCTATAAAAATACCAGATTCTGTTCTGCATCTGTTTAACGTGCCTGCTTTCACACTACTGATGAGATATGAGTGGCTAACGTCAAAATTGATGGCAGTAATAATAATTTTTGGAATTTAAATAAACTATGTTTTCGGGTATCACCTGCATATTCCATGAAATGTGGACAGTACTCCAAGAATTGGTGGTTCAGGTACCTGTGCGACAAATTCTGTTCCTAATTCTTTTCTGGTACAGCAAACGATAATGCCTAAGAAGATACTGCAATCCATTCCGTAACAAACGGACTACACATTTGAAGAAAGTCTGCTGTAATGATGGCGTTTTATTAATGAAATTACTGTATCTAAAATGACTATTTTTGAATAATCTTACACGACATACACTACTTAATGATGTGGTGTTTTGTTGTGGTTGTAGTCCAGTAAACCACTATGGAACATTATCAAGGCAGTTAGTAGAGTTAGTTCCAAGACGGCTTAGAGAAATATTACAAAATGATGCTGGACGGGTAGGCTATAGGAATAGTCCCTTCTCAAAAAGTCAAGCAGTGTGTGTGTGTGTGTGTGTGTGTGTGTGTGTGTGTGTGTGTGTGTGTGTGTGTGTGTGTGTGCGAGTATGTAAAAGACAAGCAACAACAAAAATGCGTAAAACATCAATGTGGAATGTTTTAATGACTTCTAAAGCTACAAAATTCAAGATTACCAAAACAATTTCCTGTAAATTACATAAATCGAAATAATGGAGAAGGTATTACGTTTGTAAAATAGTTGACAAAGGCAGTGCGTTCCGGGTGTAGAGACTTGCGACAAGTGCATACAGTGAATAACTTTAATATTCGGACACTGTGATATTTCAATCTTGGAACATCATAACTTTATTTATAACAAAACAAACAAAACAGATAACCAGTTATTACATTACATGATGTGTCTTGTAAGTAATAATATAATTTTTATTAAGATACCTTACATAACTTCCTTAATAATACACTTTAAATACAACTCTGTCCTATATTCGCGTTACTTTAATATTCGAACACTTTGCAGAACTAAGTATTTGAATACAAAATTTTATGGAAAATAAATGTTTCAATATCTTTTTGGGTAGGCATTCTGTTTTATCACTTCTTTCAAAAGCTGCGACATACTGCTAATGAATTTTTTTAAATAGTCCGCACGTAGACCGTCCGATTCTTCTTTTATTCGACGCTTCAGACGTTCTTTGAAAGATATTGGTGTACTTCTAATACGTCGCTTCAGTTCTCCGCACACATTCTCAATCGGGTTGAGGTCTGGTGACAGAGGTGGTAGTTGTAGGACTCTGGGGGAGTTGTACAACAAACATTCCTGCACATTGCGAGCCTAATGTTTCGGCTCATTGTCCTGGTAAAATTTGAAGGTGTTTGATATCCCATGGTTTCAGCACTTTTTCGTAAATTGTTCTTTAATATGTTCAAGTAGATATATTTGTCCATAGTATAGTCGACGAACACCAATCTGCCCGGTCCAAATGTCGATATACAGCCCCAGACAAGGACGCTGCCACCTCCATGATTTACAGTTGGTTTAATATTTGTGACTGTAAAGTCCTCATTCTTCTTCCGCCACACCATGCTTCGTCCTTCCGACCCACAAACGTTAAATTTACTTTCGTCGGAAAAAATGATGTCATTCCACCAAATTGCATCCTTCGTAATAAACTCCCTAGCAAAGTCCAATCTTTTCTGTTGATTCACATACGGTTGCTTCCTAGCCACTCTTCCATTGTATCCACTTTCTTTCAATGTTCTGCGAATCGTTTGAGGATGTACCTTCTTGCCAGTCTCGTTTAGAAGCTCACGTGCTAATCTCGGTGTACTGAGTGTAGGATCCTTCTTTATTTTTCGTATTAGCTTCCTCTTGTCACGACCATTCAACTTCTGTGGCTGGCCCATTTGTGGTATGGAGTCCATACGTGTTTTTGAAACGTCTGACAATACCTGCCACAGTACCCTTACTCAAGTTGAGCATGGCAGCAATTTGTCGATATGATTTTCCTTTCGCATTGTGAAAAATCACAAGTTGTCGTATCTCAAAGCTAGTATTAGCTTTGCGTGGCATCGTACCGTCTGGATAGTAGACCGCGCTTGTAGGCACACTCCTGCCTTCTGACTAGAAGCAGGCCTGCTCACCCCGGCGTGAACGGTGACAAATGCGACACTGCCATCTGTCCGGATATTAAAGTAACATGACCATCGAGGAGTGGTTTATTTCAATCGCATTCTTTAACAACTGTTTTGCATTATGTAAACAACGTTCATACTGTTATTTCCAAGACATGTACCTTCATTTAGTACTTGGTTATATGATATTTTTGACTGTTCAGAATACAGTTATAACGCAGCAAACTAAAAATATCTTAGTGTCCGAATATTAAAGTTATTCACTGTATGTAAACAGCGCCCCACTCCAGCACACGCCAAGACAGAAACAGGAAGACGTAGTCTTGGCTCTGAACGCAGTGTGCCTACACTATCTGCACAGTTTTCACGTAACCAAAATCAGACTCTATTCCGATGACTCTCTTCTTAACCCCGCACAGGAAGACAACCTAGGTGAAACCAAAATTCATGCAACACACACGAAAATAAAGGAGGAACTTTCTTGCACTCGATAGTGGTACACAAGCACCTTTTGTGACAAGCATATAATAAAATTCCTTCTGTCGTATCACAGCCCTTGTGTCAGTGTGAACTGATAGAATCAACATGCTAGTGTTGCGATGTCTGATATGATGCCTTTTCGTAATAGTAGTCCGGACTGTAAACATCATAAAAGCCAGGACTTTGCTCCCTTTCCTGTATAAATATCCTCCGCAACCCTTTATTTATGGAATCCGGATGTACACAGGGTGTTTCGGGAGGACGTTAAATATTTTAAAATGTGCAAATTCAAATGTTTGTAAATCTATCGGAATCAACTGCTGGATTATTAGTCCGTAGCTTACAAACTAAGTTAAACTAACCCAAGGACAACACAAACACCCATGCCCGAGGGGGGACTCGAACCTCCGATGGCGAACGGTCGCGCGCACCGCAGCACGGCGCCCCAGTGCGCACGACTAATCCGCCGCGGCTAAATACTTTACAGGAAATAGTAAAGACGAATTGAAATGAAGTGCCGTATTACATGTGTCCAGTGTTATTGAATACGGAGCTCCAGCTGTTGGTAAATTAACAAAACAAACTTAAAACAAAGGCAAGTGAGGACTTTTCACTGATTCTTTCGTCGGTTCTTGGTAGACCATCAACATATTGAATTAAGAGCATATTTGGTATATGTACCCGGTTGTCGGCTTACTAGGCCACATTCAGACTGTATGTCCTCATTTGCCTTTGCTTTTTTTTTTTTTTTTTTTTTTTTTTTTTTTTTTTTTTTTTTTGGGTTATATACTAATAGCTGTATCACCGTTCTAAAAAATAATGAACACATGTTATATGGCACTTTTATTGCAATACTGTCCCTCCTCGACACCCTGTAAACAGGGTGCATGTATGCAAACTGGAACACGGCTTGAAAATTTGTACCGAGGCCGGGATCTAAACCTTGATCTCGTGCTTACTAGGTATTTGCGCTCACCACTTCGCTACCCACACGGATTACCACGGTACGCCTCCCTCCTCAGTCAAAATTCTCACTCCTGCCTCGATCTGTATGAGGTTTCTTTAATCTCGAACACCAATGTAAAGGCCCTCGCAATCAAATGCAATAGCACCTGGTAATTTTCATAGGATTCTTCAATCTACAATCATTACAATCATTGATGCTTGCCACTTACAAAAGTACCTGACCATTTTATCTGAGTTGTATCTTGATCCGTTTTGTGGGAAACTTCGTACTTTTACGATTTATCGATCCATCAGAGTAGACTGATGTTGCCTTTCATTTTTGTTTATCTGTAACCGTTAACTTACCAACCTTATACTTATCAGATAAGTTGGGTGCAGTTTCACTTTCCTCTGTGTTCTCACGCTTACGTATAGGTATTTTATATCGTTACAAAGAGTTTTCTTAGGGTACTGCCGCTCTTCCTGGGACCGACGTAGTGTACACCATCTGTGTCTAGAGTAAATCTGCGTGCATGTCAGGTGGGAAGTGGGTACTAGCCTACTATTTATCTAGGCTGATGAGGAAAACCGCCTGGAAAGCACACCTCGGCTGGCCACATCACCAGACCTCGTCAATCTACGGTGGAGAAGAATCGACCACAGAGGCGCTTAAGCGCCCTAGGCTGTCATGGAGGTAATCGTCGCTATATACATGGGAAATTACAAAAGTAAGGTCCGATTCGCCGTAAATATTTGAAAACGACGCCAAGGACAAAACACGCATGCACGCAGACTCCTGGCATACATTGCATGTTAAACGCCACTAGTATCGTTGTTACTATTGCCGTGTGCTGTTGATAGTGTCAGTTCACAATGTTTAACACAATCAATCAGCCCACCGATTGTGAAGTAACGGCAGTTATTCGGTTTTTGTGTGCAAGAAAGGAGTTTCTTGGCAGCAAGCGCTTCGGCACAGATGATGAAGTGAAAGAAGCTGTTAAAGACTGGTTATCTTCGCAGACGGCCCATTTCTACGACTTAGGCATTCGAAAGCTTGTTGTACGATATGACAAATGTCTAAATAAGTATGAGATTATGTAGAAAAATAGAGAAAGACGGAAGGAATGTCAATAAAACAACTGCGTTGGAAACAAGTTTGATTTTAATAAAATCTTCTCGAGCTTCCAGCCGCGTCAAGTGGTTGTGAACCCACGAGCTTTCGGCCAAATTCTCCTTGCCCATTGTCAAGTGGTAAAATGACTGCTGTATCGCCGTAGCCTTGCCGTTATATAGCCTCACTGCTCTGTGACGTCACTAGAGCCTTCTGCTTCGCCATATAAGGCAATGTTTACATCCTGAGTCGGCTGCGTCCGCTTTTGGCTGCTGGCTGTGACGTCACTGGGGCTCGCTTCGAGGCCGACGCGAGGGACAGCCCGCGGCGCGCACGTCATATGACGTGATCAAGTGAGGCCTGAGCCGGCGCGATCGCTAGCGGATTGGCCGGCCGCTATGAGACAGTGGGCTGTGCCCCAGCGGCCGGCCAATCCGCTAGCGATCGCGCCGGCACAGGCCTCACTTGATCACGTCATATGACGTGCGCGCCACGGCCTGTCTCTCTCGTCGGCCTCGGGCTCGCTTCTTCGTCCCGTGTCCGCCGCGTCTGCTTCAACCTCGCTATGGCCGGGTCCCACGCTGTGCCTCAGTCCCCTCGGCCACCGCGGCCGGCTAAGGTAGAGTGTGCAAAATTTCATCAATATCGGAACAAAACTATAGATTTCTATGCTATAGAAACGCAGGATCACATTGAAAAACGCACTTTGTTGTTCTCAAATATTCCAGTTTTATTTCATACAACCCTTGTTCTGAAGGAAAAAAAAAAAAAAAAGTGCCGTGACCAAGGTATTTAGGGATTCATTTTTTGTTGTTGAAAAGTACTTTCCCCCATGCACCGTATGAAACTTAAGGTAGACTGACCTTCCTCTTGTTTTGAAGGTCAAGCGTGCGAAATTTCGTGAAGATCGGAATGAAACTCTAGATTTCGTGATTCAGTAGGAGAAGTATGCTCCGCCTTAAACCTATCACAAAATACTATCTTATATGACTTTTCTTCCTATACATTCCTGGCAAATTTCAGCGTCATAGGTCAAGTAGTTTGCGAGATTTCGTGTTTAGTCAGTGAGTGAGTGTCCTTTCGCTTTTATATATAGATAGAGATTAAGAAAACAGATTGCTTAATTTTGGATGCAAGAGAAGACTTGCAGACAAAAATAAATACTAACGTTCATATCTGTAATGCTAACTTTATTTGATACAAGGTCATGCCTGATGCGACAGTTTTACGGCATCTACAGCGAAACTGTTGTGAGTGGTAGACTTCTTTTAGTTTCATCATTTTTTTTTATTTTTTTTTTTTTTTTTTTGTGTGTGTGTGTGGGGGGGGGGGAGGGAGGGTCTGTTACAAATCGCTTCATAAACGTCCGAAATTACATACAAACTTTGTTTCAGGTCCCTAACTATTCCCATTTTCCAATAATTGACGCATAAATCTGGGTATTCTCACGCGGTGGCCCCTTATTATTTATGACGTCATATCTCCTGAGCTATGTATCGTGCTCTTTTTGTTTTTGGGTGAGGAACCTTCGTGGGCGTCCGGTGAACAGTTCACCAAAGTTTCATTGGAATCGGATGAATGGTTTATGAACATATAGAGGACACACAGACAAACATATATATATATATATATATATATATATATATATATATATATATATATATACTGTACGCTTGGTCTTTTCACAGATAATGCACATTTTCTGGAGTGCTAAATGTTCAAATGTTTGTTAAGCTTTTGGGACTAAACTACAGGCTCATCAGTTCCTAAACTTACAAACTACTTATGAATTAACATCTACTAAAGACAGCACAAACATATATGCACGAGGGGGGATTCGAACTCCCAACGGGAAACGGCCTCTTTCAGCCACTTCGCCGCGGCCTTCCGGAGTACTTCCATATTTTAATCTAAAATGAAAAAGACTCATAAAATTTTAATATACATAATATGGCGTGGGAAACCATGAACATTATCTGTTGTACAGTTTAATCCGATTCAACAAGGAATGAATTGGAGCAATCACTATAATCTTTGAATTTATATTAAGTGACCTTAAGTTTTTTAATAATCAAAATGGTACGAATATTAAAAGTAAAGTAAATACATTTTTTTTGCCCGAAATCTTCTTGTAACTTGTTGATGAATCTATAATTTTAATGTGCTACAACGGCGACGCGTAAATGATGATGTGCAACTAATTAGCCAGGTAATTACCCCGACGACATCAAGAAAGGCTCTTGAAAAAGTCAGAGACTAGTTAGTTTTCCTACATACTTATATATTTCATTTGGCAATGAAAAGTGATACACGGTGTCCGTCTCCCGTCAATTTTCAGGGTCCAATCAAGTGCGTTCAGCGCTACATGTTAAATACAAAGCGCTAACATAGTAGTTCTTAAGTAAGGGGCGGATCTGAATAGATGCGGAACTGGAGCGACAGGGCCACACTTTCCTGTTTTCATCTGACCACAAGACAAGTCGTATCGTCTCTGAAGTGGTTTGCTTCTCCAACTATTGACGGAATACCTTGTGGCTGCTTAACTGTCCTTACGTCAAATACCGAGGCATGCTAGACGCAAGCTACCGCCGTCTTAAATGTTCAAATGTTTGTGGAGCTTATGAGACTTAACTACGGGGTCATTAGTCCATAAACTTAAAAATTACTTATGAGCTAGCTAACACTAAGGACGGCACAAATATCCATGCCCGAGGGGGGATTCGAACCCCGACCGCAGTGGCCGTGCAGACCGTGACTGGGGCGCCGCAGTCCCCTCGGCCACCGCGGCCGGCACCGCCGTCTTATCACGTGTTACCAGGTAGGTGTTATCAGAACAAGACAATACGTCCAGGGTCCGTTAGGCATCATCAGACGCCCTAGAGTTCGGCCTTTACCCGTACGAGATAACAACATGGCGTTAACCATTAGTAAATATGTTTGAAAAGGCCGAGAGCAGAATAGCGTCTTGGAGGACTTGGCGTTTTGTTCCTGTTTGAAGTGGGATTACAGGGTAGAAAGTTTTTGGTTTAGCACAGAGCAGCACCCATTTGTATGACCAATAGAACATCCGTCTAACTGTAGATATGTTACAGTATATTAGCAAATATTTAACGACGACCTAGAGATGTGGCACAGACAAATCGATTAATTTTTGGTATCTTGAAAAACTACAACCAGACGCCTTTTAGCCGGCCGCGGTGGCCGAGGAGACTGAGGCGCTCCAGTCACGGTCTGCACGGCCACTACGGTCGGGGGTTCGAATCCCCCCTCGGGCATGGATATTTGTGCTGTCCTAGTTCGTAAGTAGTTCATAAGTAGTTTGTAAGTTTAGGGACTGATGACCCCGTAGTTAAGTCCCATAGACTATACAAACATTTGAATTTGAACGCCTTTTATGTGAAATGTTTCTGTTCAGTTTTTTCTCATAACTGGTTTTGATATGCCTAACATATCATCATCAGGGTACACAAATTTTACATTGCAGTTGGCGTACGGTGGGACTGACACACAATTGGTATCATCTTCTAATATATAAAGCAGAGTGTCCGTATGTGTTGTATAAAAATCTACAGTTTTGTCCCAATCTTTATGAAATTTTGTACACGTAAGGTTCAATCCACGAGGACGGTCGCCGTAAGTGTAACAATCACATACGATATATAGTTCACGAGATATGACGTCATAAACAATGAGATGCGCGAAAAACTGCTGTATTTTGCGAAAATGCTGCTCATTTTCTTCTAAACCATTGGACCGATTTCAAACAAATTTGGTACACACATTCCTTACCGTGAGGTGACAATTGCTGCATGGTTATGAATCACATACGGCACATGGTTCAAAAGATATTACGTCATAACCAATAGAAATCGCCAAAAATGCCATATAATGCGGCGAGACTTTCGAAATACACTGTATGAGAATGACAGTACTTAGCGACTTGCAACAAACTTTAAACATAATTTCAACCCTTTATTAAACTTTTTCTCGGTGGCAACCATAGTAAAATGATGAAAGGAAAAGAGTTTCTCGCTTACTACTTTTCCAGTTTATGGAGTAAACTACGGCTCTCGGTATGACGTTACAATTTATAATTTAAACACTGCAAATTGTAGCGACAGGAAATTTTACAGACAGTATACACATATATAGTTGAATGTAGCTTCTAAGTTGTACGACATTCCGACACTTAGTTCTTGTGATATGAGCACGTAAACAGTAACGTTCATGGAAAACCGTCCCACCGCGCACCAAGTTTTAATCTACATTACTCCTTTACTACTAATATTATTCCCAAAAGATTTTACAGGCATACAGCCATTATACAAATGAATATATACTTGACAAATGGCAGGAATAAATAAATAAATACCCGGGCAACGCCGGGTTTTCAACTAGTCATTAAATATATTGTGATGTGGTGTTCATTTCAAATATTGTGTGTGGGATGTTTGCTGAAGTGTTTATCGTGTAGCTGCAAAGTAAAAGGTGTGATTAACCATAATGGATATGTGGACGTCACCAGATGTATCAATTTGGAAGAAATATCACACCACGTTATATGTAATGACGATATCGGTTATCTGTTAATCCCACCGTACACCAAATGTAATGTAAAATTTGTCTTGGCAGCCGATGATACAAAAGGCTTCTCGAAACCGGTTATAGGAAAAACTGAATAAAATCATTCCACATAAAAGGCGACTGGTTGCTTCCTTTCAAGTTACTTTCATTCACCACAGTCATAGTGTTCCTCATCCATAATAGGTACAAGCTTTGATTAATTTCTTTTGCAAAAGTTGTCAAATGGGCTGAAATTAATGCACAGCCTATGGAACCGTTTATATGCACACCAGTCAGCTTTTATTCGAACTACATTTAAAAAAGACTGTTTTCATTGGAGATTTCTGGAGAGTGTCTTTTCTCCTTTTAAACTTGTCATAATCGGTTCAAACGTTGCAGGAAGGTGGACAGGTTGATAAGGTCGAAATTATCCAATAATCATCATTCATTACGGCGTTATCATGCTTTGAAGTCCAACTAAATTTAGGACTGGCTGAGACTCGTTGTACATCAAACAGTGGTTGATAGTATTTTGTTAGTAAATTATTTTATTGTTTATACAGTGACTCACATAATTATACGGACACTTACTAAAGAGTAGCCTTTGCGACAACCCGGTACCTTGAGTCATAGGAAATGTTGTACACGCAAACTAGTTTTTAATATTTCAGTCTGACAGATTCAACACCACGGTAAAATGTTTACTTCTACAAAGCTGGAGAGAACCAGTGACCCTGGAACCACGTCAAGCGTGCGCCAACACAATTATTCGCACGCAAACAGTTGTCGTGCAGAGGCCGTGTATAGGGGAGCTACGGACGTTGTGAACGTAAACATTATAGAAGTAAAAAAAAAAGTTCAAATGTTTGTTATCTGCGGGCTCATTAGTCCCTTAACTTTTAAACTACTTATGAACTACCTTATACTAAAGACAGAACAAACATTCATGAACCAGGGATTATTCCAACACCCGACCGGAACGGCCTTGCGAATCAGAGCACGGCGCCTCAATGCGCTCGGCCACTCCGCCGCGGCTTCAGCTAGTCAGTGTGCTGTGTACACCCGAAGTAACGAAGGGCCGAAGGGGAAGAGAAAGCACCTTCGAACTGCGGCAGCTAGTGATTTTTCATCATGCCAAAGGCAAATGTTGTCGGAAAATTACTGATATGTTAAAAATGAAGAGAAGTACTGTTTCGGATATAATCAGAAGATTTCATTAGGATGATAGGATTGACAGTCTGCCGCATAGCGGACGTCCAAGAACATTTTCTGTGACAGAAGAGAGTTACATAATCAGAAAAATAAAACATGAAGCCAAGTTAAGTGATCCATCTGGGCATGTGTGGAGGAGAATTTGCGTAGGTGCTACAAAGATCGTAGCACTATTCAGACAGCCAGGCAGCCCTGAGATCACTGACAGCTCCTGCAACAAGGTCTAAAATTGTTGCAGAATGTCACAGGGTTCTGGTGGGGCTAGGGGAAAGCAATAGAGTAAACGTATTGTGGGTGCCTGGCCACTCGGGGATCAGTGGCAACGAACATGCCGACAGATTAGCCAGGATGGGAGCAGAGACTCCATTTATTAGACCGGAACCTGTCCTGACAATCACCAAGGGAATGATCAAATTGGAGCTACGTAACTGGCTCAGAAGACAGCACGTAGAATTTTGGACCAAAGTCTACCAACAAAAACATGGCAAGGTAATGATGCCAAAGCCATGTTTAAAAAAAAGCTCTGCAATCCTGGCCCTTAACAGGAGAGAGATTAGACTCATAGTTGGATTGCTGACAGGCCATGGGAATTTCAAAAAACACCTACATACAATGGGAATAACAGAAGAGGACCCTAAATGTAGGATCTGTGATGAAACTGCATCACATCTAATCTTCGAATGCATTGCATTGGAGAGTAAAAGGCACAGAACATTTGGTACAACCAGACCCGAAGAAATTGTGTCTAATAAAGAACTGGTAAAGGGACTCCTTGCACTGTTAAAGGGCATTGGTTGGCTTTACTAGATATACAGGGAGCGATACCGCACAATAAACTTAGTTTCGGTGCGGGCAGTGGCGGGTTGGACCAAGACTGTTTTGGCTTCCCTGGAAAAATCAAATCTAAGTGATCCAAAACTCACTACTGAGATCGCCAAAGGCCTCGAAAATGAAGTGTATTCCGAAACAATACAGAGAGTTCTCAGAAGAGGTAACTTCCACGGCCTATTGAAAGACAGAAGTCCTTCATAAGTAAAGTATATCAAAAGAAGAGAATGCTGTTTGCCAAAGAGCATGTTAGAGCAGACAATTTATGGTGGAATGACGTTATATTTGCTGATAGTAAATTTCACATATTTCAGTCAGATGGGAGGATAACGGTTTGGCGGCGTCCTTATACTGATTTCCAAGAACAAAATCTAAAAGCAAATGTAAAGTATGGCGGTTGACATGCAAATGGAGTTGGTGAATTAGTTTTTATTGAGGGTAAAATGGACCAGTTTCAGTACCTTAGAATACTGAAGGACAATGTCAAAAAGAGTGCAGAAGAAATGGGGATTGTTGAACATTTTAAGTTTTATCAAGATTACGACTGGAAACAGAGGGCGTGGAATGTGAGGAGTGGTTATTGTTTAACTGTCCAAAGATGCTTCATCCTTCCCCTCAATCACCAGACTTGAATGTGAGTCAGAATCTTTGGGAAAAACTTGATAAGGAAGTAAGGAAAACAACATCGAAAGAACAACTGAATAACAGATTTCAAGAAGAGTGGCTGAAAGGAATGCCTACCAGATACTAA
The DNA here is from genome assembly GCA_026315105.1 of Locusta migratoria. Taxonomy (NCBI): domain Eukaryota; kingdom Metazoa; phylum Arthropoda; class Insecta; order Orthoptera; family Acrididae; genus Locusta; species Locusta migratoria. The sequence continues at coordinate 268,867,871 of CM048744.1, read as the reverse complement.
ACTTTTTGGATCATCACTAGAAAGATGAGTGTCCGAATAATTTTCTGGAATGTTGGTTTTGTTGTTATTGTTAGTTTCGATTTTGTATATTAATTATTTTGTTTGTATGTTCACTGTTCAAAAATGTTTGTATAGCTTATGGGACTTAACTACGGGGTCATCAGTCCCTAAACTTACAAACTACTTATCAACTACCTTATCCTAAGGACGGCAGAAATATCCATGCCCGAGGGGGGATTCGAACCCCCGACCGTAGTGGCCGTGCAGAACGTGACTGGAGCGCCTCAGTCCCGTCGGCCACCGCGGCCGGCTGTTCACTGTTCTTTAGAAATAAAATGGAAGTTTGGTTATTACATCCCATACACAAACTTGTATTTAATTTATATCACTACTACGAAGGGAAATATAATATACCATGTCTATCCGAATAATTATGCGAGTGGCTGAGCGGTCTGCGGCGCAACGGTCACAGTCTGCACGGCCGCTGCGGTCGGGGGTTCGAATCCCCCCCCCCCTGGGGAATGGATGTTTGTGTCGTCTTTAGTGTAAGGTAGTTCAAAAGTAGTTTGTAAGTTTAGGGACTGATGACCCCGCAGTTAAGTCCCTTAAGCTTAACAAACATTTGAACACTTTGAATTATGCGAGTCATTGTACGTTAAATGCGGCAAGGTTTCCAAATAAAATGTTTGTAATTCTGTGGGAATGAACTATTCTTGTTATCGGTCCCTCGGCTTACGAACTACTTCAACTAACTTATACTAAGTATAACAAACACACCCGTGTCCGAGAGAGGATTCGAACCTCGGACGCGAGCGACCGCGCACAACCATTCCCGTGCGATGGTATATGGGATTGAAGCAGTCACAGTAAAATAATCGAAAAGGCGACGTTTATTTGATTTCTTGTGAATAAATTTTGAAGACCTAATTCACAACCCCTGCTACCTACAACAGTTAATGAACTGTGGCGTCACAGACAACGAAATACGATATGTCCCGGTCAGAGTCACATGTAAAGCAGTAGAGCAACTTAACCACTTATCTGACTCCTTGTAAATTATCTAAGTTAAAAATTCTTGAGATATTCCAATCAGTTGTCTCTAATTTCCAAGCCCAGTGAGCTATAGAGTGCGGGGAGGGGAATGGAGGGTTGTATCTGAAATAGCAAGTATTCCTGAGTGGGGATGCCTCCATTCGAAACTTCAATGGCGAGTAGCGTCATTTTGCACGGCATAAGAAATGCTATGACATGACGCCATGCTCCATTTAATACACGACACGACACAATAATTATTTTCATATCACAGAATATATGACTTCAGCTGCGAATCGGCAAAGTTGAAAATGTCTAACCCAGGTCTCCTGCTTTCTAGGCAGTTGCGCTGACCCCTACACCACTGGGGACACAGTGATCACCGCATCTGCAAGGACTACCTAAGTACGCCTCCCGTCAGACATAAATTCCCAGCTCCACCCTGCGCACAGTACTCAAAGTTTGAAGCCCTTACTCTTGTGGCAATTAGTACATAGTGACTACGAGTTTGAGTACTGTGGGCAGGGTAAAGCTTGGAATTTGTGTCTGACGGGAGGCGTGCTTAGGTAGTCCTTACAGGGGCGGTAATCACTGTGTCCCCAGTGGTGTCTAGTCCGGCTTGAGCTTTCGACGCTTTCGGACGTCTCTGCTTTCCGCTCCGCGTAGGTAGTGTTTACGCCAGTGCTTGTTGTGTTCTGCTTGTTGTTATTGTGATACTGATTTACTGTTGCGTCGTTCTACTTCAGTTTCGTGTGTGTTTTGTCTGTTAATACGGCGAGTGTTCGTCGTTCTGCGGATTTCCCGTTTTGCCCGAAATCCATTGCCAACTGATCATCATGGCTAAAAACCTCAGGAAGAATAATCTGGTGTTTAGTTTCGACAAGGAAACCCTGCGAGTGCAACCTACCCGGCTCGAAATTGACGACTGGCTTGTTGAGGTAATCGGCATCAGTAATGATATTAGACATACTATCCAGCTTGACTCGGATAACTACTGCCTGTTTTTAAAATTTCATAACCCATCAGAAGTTGATAGAATACGGGCTACCTTTGTTGATCAAGTAGAATTTACGCACAGAGACGGCACTAAAAGCAAAGAATCAATTAGACTTGCAGATGCTGATTTCAAAACCGTCCGTGTTTTAAATTTGCCCATTGAAATTGATAATGAGCGGATTGAAGAGGCCCTTTCAAAGTTAGGAGATGTTAAAGAAGTAGTGAACGAAAGATGGGGAACCAAGTACCGACTGCAGGCTTTTAGTGGAGTTCGACAAGTTGAAATGGAACTGAAGACGAATATTCCGTCTTACATTACAGCTGAAGGATATAAAGCCCATGTGATATACAATGGCCAAACCCCGACCTGTCACGTGTGCAACGAACCCGGACACTTACGGCAAGATTGCACCCGCCAGGTTTTTGTCTTAAAACCGACGTTAACAATTAGAGTGCCATGCCCGTAATATTACGTTGCTGTCGTTAGTTCGAAGATTGTTGCGCCCGTAATATTACGTTCTCTGTGTCTCTGCGAGAACTGCCGCGCCCGTAATATTACGGACGGCTGTTCTCAAACGAATTATAGCTATCGCAGCTATCATTATCCGTACGGCAGTTATCAGAAGGGAGGCAAACCCTTGTAGTAGACATCTCTGCCACTAGGAGGCGCCACAAAACTGTTCACTTTACGAAACAAGGGTTTGTGTCAGTTGACTGTGAGACATCAGGGCGAGCGTTAGACGCAACATGTCAAGCAGTAGGCCTTTGAGCGACGCCGAGACACTCAGGTGACAAAGAAAAACTGTTCTACCAGCCAGTTTATTATTGCGGTATGCAAAGACTTGTCGTCACCACGTGCCGCCGACTTTCAGCCTGGTACAAGTGGTGCTGCGCTTTCACGACTGGATGGAACACATTTCCTGGAAACAATACCCATTCCACCAGGGAAGAAGAAGGCACAAAAGACTTGTAGAGTGTGCTCAGAGAGGCGCAAGAAAGAAGCAGGAAAGCCAGAAGGAAGGATACTTCATTCCAGTGTGCTGTATGCAAAGTGGGATTTTGTGTCCGGCTATACCACTCAAAAAAGAACCATTTGCACTAAAATCAAATGTTCAAATGTCTGTAAATCTATCGGACCAAACTGCGTGGTCATCAGTCCGTAGCTTACAAACTACTTAAACCTAGATAAACTAACCTACGGACAAACACACACACCCATGCCCCAGGGAGGACTCGAACCTCCACGGCGAGCAACCGCGCGCTCGGCAGCGAGACGCTTTAGACCGCTCGGCTACTCCACCGCGGCCCATTTGCACTAAAAGCCGTTCGCTGATGTTAAATAATTAATGATATTGGCATGTAATCACATAAACATTGCCATGTTTATTAATAAATAGTTTATAATACGAGAAAACAATTTTTACCTACCCGAAAACACCGTTTCTTGTTTTGATTGTTGTGATGAAGGTTTACAAAGCAGGGAAATGTACGGGGCAAGTATTTGAAGAGGAAATAATAAGGTTTATTCCTGACCAAGAACAATATATTAATGATTATTCCTGAATCTGCACCAACAGGACGAAATACTGTAAAAATGGCCGGCACTGGGGGAATGAGACTAAGAAAATGGGCTGGCACTGGGGGAAGTCGGTTCGCATATATGGCTGGCTCTCAAAATGTTAATGCAGCGGCGCAAATTAACCCTAACCGCGGTTCACGGTTCAAATACAACTGTGGCTTCAGGAGCAGATGCAGTTAATGCGACTCCTTCTGAAATACAAGATTCTGTTAAAACAGACTTCACCTCCGTTAGTTGTGCCTGTAACAGAAACCGAAGTACAGAAAAAGAAACGACCTCTTAAACACGTCGATGATTATTCAGACGAGGAATTGTCAAAAAAAAAAAAAAAAAAAAAAAAAAAAAAAAAAAAAAAAAGTTCAAATGTTTGTTAAGCTTATGGGACTTAATTACGGGGTCATCAGTCCCTAAACTTGCAAACTACTTATGAACTACTTACGAACTAGGACGGCACAAATATCCATGCCCGAGGGGGGATTCGAACCCCCGACCGTAGTGGCCGTGCTGACCGTGACTGGAGCGCCTCAGTCACCTCGGCCACCGCGGCCGGCCGAGGAATTGTCGAAAAATTTTCATGCGGCCAGGAAACCTAGGCCATCAAATGTAGAGGCAGTAGTTCAAGATGATAGTATGCAGGTGGAATCGGAAATGCATGCCGTTTCAAATGAAGTACCGGTGGATGTTGATGTGACGGCCGTGACCCCGGAAACAAAAACAACGCCGCGCGTCGCGGACGAAGCACAACAGTTGCTTCCGCCCGCCGTGCACGAGGAAGTTGACAAACAGCACTGCCGAAGCAAAGCAACACCACCTACAGACAAGGTCTTACAACAGGCCGTGTCTACGTCACACTTAGAGGCCGCGGCCGCCATCTGACTGGCCGGCCGCTGCGCGGCGGGGGGCGTGTCCCAGCCAACAGCCAGTGAGGTGGCGGCCGCGGCCTCTAAGTGTGACGTAGGCACGGCCTGTTGTAAAGGCGGCCTAGACCATCAAGCCTGCTTGGCAAAAACGCTATCGGCGGAGCGTGTGCTTGACAAGCACATGCGTAGACGTTCAAGCAAGCCGTCAAGTGGTTTTCGTGAACACGTTGCCGCGCTTGTGTGCCGACTATTTCTTTAACTTCAATTGTAATCACAGTTTACTGTTAACAGTACAGTGAAAATGCTTCCTGTTGCAGATAAAGGTTGTATTGAATTGACTTTAACTCTGTGTATGAAAAGAATAAGAAGAAGACGTCGATGAACCGAGGAATGGTTGAAAATACGAGAGAAGTACGCCCACGAAAATCTCCTGTCCGAAATGTTACCTATAGAACCAGGCGATTACAGGAATTTCCTACGAATGGACAATAACATATTAAATTTGGAATTAATTTGCCTTCGTATTGAGAAGAAGGATACAGTTATGCGAACTTTATTATCCAAAAATTACAGTTAGTTATAGTACCACAGAGTTGGTACATGAACACTGTCTGTCGAAGAGCCTGAAACCTCTCTCTTGCACACTCTGCAATTTTCCCATCTAAAAAAGTACGCAAAATGTTTATTTTCTTCTTCACGTCGTCCTCTGTAACCCTTGGGTTGCACAGGCGTAGAGTTTATAATTTTCTGTATGGCAGACGACCTGTCATTTTTATCCTTGTATTCGCTGCTGCGTACCTTCCACAGCTCCGTAAATTCTCTGTACATAGAGAAATAAATTGTAATGTTCATTCTCTTACGGTCACTAAGGCCATTTCTGAAATCTCTACTGTCCGCTACTTATTTACACAAAGGAAACACGCGCGCATACAAAACAAACCCATGCAGTGGTGACTGATTGGTTAGTAAAAAGGCGAGGGACCAATCACAGCTATCAAGCAAGCCAGTCAATCCACTGGTCTGCCAAGCACAACAAGCACCCGGTGAGAGTGAAATCTCGTGAATCACAGTCACATTTCTCGTCATTCACGTGAGGTTCATCAAGCATGTTTGGACGTTTACGGGCCACTTAAGGCCTTGTCTTCTAGGTGGTGTTGAGCAAAGTCCAGCAAGACGCTGAAGCAGGAGGCGCGCCAGATACAGCGCACACCACTGAGGGCCGACCGCCAGCCACCACAACAGCGAGCGCGGGAGCTTCTGACACGCCTTCCGCCACTCACGAGTTTACAAGACGTAGACTTAAACCACAGCAGAATCTTTCCGTTGCACGACCGTCAGGGAAATCAAAGGCAGGGAAGACCGATATGCTATCTAAGAATACCGGTCAAGAAAAAACAGATACCAAACTTAAAATATCATTTACGAAATTGTGAGAGAGGGACTTGCACCCGAGAACTATAAACAACTGGACGATCCTTACCCCCCCCCCCCCCCCACACACACAAAACTAACGAATAATGCGCAAACGTCGACAATCTGGGCATATTAGTAGGAAGTCTATAATTGTGTTCATCTTAATGTGTTATAATTTGTATACACTGGAAAGAATCTTTAACTCTGCAGCGGAGTGTGCGCTGTTATGAAACTTCCTGGCAGATTAAAATTGTGTGCCGGAACCGGGACTCGAACCTGGGACATTTGCCTTTCGCGGGCAAGCGCACTACCGACTGTGCTATCCCGACACGACTCACGATGCCGCCTCACAACTTTACTTCCGCCAGTACCTCACCTCCTACTTTCCAAACTTCACAGAAGCTCTCCTGCGAAACTTGCAAGACTAGCACTCCTGGAAGAAAGGATATGGTGGAGACATGGCTTAGCCACAGCGTAAGGGATGTTTCCAGAATGAATCTTTCACTCTGCAGCGGAGTGTGCAGTGATACACTTGTTGGAAACAAACAAACTGTTTTTGCTCCACTAAATTTTGTTTATTTACTAACTAGTTTTCGGCTTATTAGGCCATCGTCAGGTAAACTGTTGACATGCGTCGACAAAGACGCTATTGCTTGGTTCTCAAAGATGGTAAAACAAAGATACAATACACAGATTGCTTGGTCTTTGGATATGACATTTGTTGGAATTACAAGCAATATCTGTTGCCATGGAGAATTATGTTCACGTAATCAGTGGCCTCCTTAACATTTTTACATTGTATTTTACGAGTGAACAGGGTGAAACACATTACATTTAAAATATTAATGAATTAAAAACTATGTTAACATTATTGACACTGTAACATATGTTAACATAGTTTTTAATTCATTAATATTTGAAATGTAATGTGTTTCACCCTGTTCACCCGCAAATTACAGTGTAAAAATGTGAAGGAGGCCACTGATTACGTGAACATAATAAATAATAATGTTAACATTATTGACACTGTAACATATGTTAACATAGTTTTTAATTCATTAATATTTGAAATGTAATGTGCTTCACCCTGTTCACTCGCAAATTACAATGTAAAAATGTTAAGGAGGCCACTGATTACGTGAACATAATTGTGCATGGCAACAGATATTGTTTGTAATTCCAACAAATGTCATATCCAAAGACCAAGTCATCTGTGTATTGTATCTTTGTTTTACCGTCTTTGAGAACCAAGCAATAGCGTCTTTGTTGACGCATGTCAACAGTTTACGTGACGATGACCTAATAAGCCGAAAACTAGTTAGTAAATAAACAAAATTTAGTGGAACAAAAACAGCAATAACTCTCGAAGATAATGACGCTGTTGTTCGACATTTTAGTACAGAAGATGTGTTAGACATCGTAAGACACTCTCCAACAACAAAATCTGCACGTCCCGACGGGCTGCCCATTGAATTCTATGATCGATACTGGAGCTTAATAGGAGACTAAATAACAGAAATAGTTAATGAAGTATTACACGGCAAGTTCGTTCATTTAAAGAATGTTAAATCGTGCTAATTCCGAAGAACAAAGGATGTAAACAGATCAACAACCTTCGACCCATCTCTTTACTCAACTCAAAATGTTCAAATGTCTGTAAATCTATCGGACCAAACTGCGTGGTCATCATCCGTAGTTTACAAACTACTTAAACCTAGGTAAACTAACCTACGGACAAACACACACACCCATGCCCCAGGGAGAACTCGAACCTCCACGGCGAGCAACCGCGCGCTCCGCAGCGAGGCGCTGTAGACCGCTCGGCTATTCCACCGCGGCTTTACTCAACTCCAAGATAGTCGCACGTGCTATCCATAAAAGATTGATCCCACTCACTGGTAAATTAATTGGCCGTTATCAAACCTTTTCTTACGGGAAGACAATTTTTCAAATGGCATCTCAGTATCGAGATGTGATAGCTCTGACTTGTGCAACTAAATTAAAGTGTGGCCTGCTATTTGTTGATTTTAATAAGGCATTTGACGTCGTTAACCACAGGTATTTGTCAGAGACTATGACTAGGATGGGTTTCACTCCCAAATCTGTTGATGTAATTAAAAATGTAGTAATGGGTATAACAGCTCATGTTTCTGTTAATTGTCAGTTAACTAAACCAAGACAGGTCGGAAGAGGCATCCCCCAAAGGCAACCCTCTCTCGATGCTACTGTATGTCATAGCACTTGAACCTTTCCTACATCGAGTGCAGACTACTCTTACTGGATTAACGCTTGCAGGCCACAAAACTGTTATTGGTGCCTACGCAGATGACATAGGGGTGGTTGTTCGGAACGCCCGATGATGTGACCAGTGTGGAGGTGGAGCTGGAACGGTACTGCTCAGTTTCGGGAGCGAAAATAAATACCGCTAAGAGTAAATTTTTGAATATTCAAGGCCTTGAGCATGTTCACATCGGATGGGCGGACAAATCTGTGAAACATAACACGATTGGAGTTAAGCTGTCTGCTTCCATCTTACTGATGATAGCTAACAACTGGAGAGATATTTCCGTGAAAATTCAAGGTGCGCTAATTGACAATTCCCTTCGAAACATGGATCAATTCCAAAGAGTGAAGTATATACATACATGTGTCCTATCTAAAGCATCCTACATGGCACAAATTTTTCCCATTCCAAAAATGATAGCCAAATCTATCATGTCCAGACTTTCTCTGGAAAGGGGAAATTTTCAGAGTGGACGTTAGAATAGTAACACTGGACGTTACAAATGAGGAGCATCGTTTCAAAACGTATTGATCAAAATATGTTTTGATACGATTTCCCCCTGTTTTTTATGCGCTCTTTAATGCTGTGAATTCAGATTGAAACATTTCGTATTATATCCCTTAAAATTTCCATGTCGAAGTAGATGCGCCGGATCAAATCGTATTAAGTGCACGGGAACGATCGGTTTAAAGTGTGTTATGTGCAACTTTCGTCTAGTTAAGTTGGACAACCTGCATTCAACGTTTCACAGATTAATGAGGGAGCGTTCTGCTGAAACAAGAAGCTTCTGCTTCGATTTGCAACAGGTGCAGACCCTTCCAAAATTATCAATTGGTGAAGCATACTACTCTCGACAAATATCCTTTTATGCGCTATGTGTGACTGACATCAGCAACAAGAATGCTAAGTTCTTTACATGGAATGAGACTGAAGGTGGTAGAGGGGAAAACGAGGTGGCATCTGGTGTACTTTCGTATCTAGAGGAAGCCCATTTTGAGGATTCGGTCACCACTATTAGGCTTTCCGCTGATGGCTGCGGAGGCCAAAATAAAAACTTGCATGTAATTCATGCTCTCGTTTATTGGCTCCAAAAGAAAGCACCAACTCATCTCAAAAACATTACAGCAATATTTCCCGTTAGAGGGCATTCTTATTTACCCGCAGATCGCTTGTTTGGAGTTGTAGAGAAGGCCCTCCGGAAATGTTCCAACATTTTCACTCCTGAAGAATATTGAGAAGTTTACAAATCTGCGGGAAAAGTAAGCGCTCTTGGACATGACTGGACTGTCAGAGACTACAAAATACTCGCAAAACAATTCAGAAAATTGGATCGAATAAAGGAAATGAAGAGGGTAATGTTGAAGAAATGTACTATAAATGGGAAACCCCTCGTCAGAGTTAAGATGGAGCCAACATATAGATGTGATGATTCATCAAAACATTTTGTAACAATACTGAAACGAGGAACAAACATGGAGCAAGTGTTTGAACATACTGCGCTTGATCATTTGAGAGCTTTAAGCGATGTAAAGAAATTAGACGTAGGCACACTTTTGTAGGCAAAATTTGGCGATAACTGGAGAGAAATTCATAGTTTGCAGATGTATAAATTAGCTCTAGATTGTAATTGTTTGGAAGAAGAAACGGGACTTTCAAGATTGTGATATGTTGATGAAGTACCGTAAAATTCAGGTTTTGATTCTATATGCATTTATACAGCATAATTTGTAATCTAAAAGTATGTAAATTTAGTATGACCTAATATCTTAACCTGTGAAAAATTTACTGAATGTTAATAATACATTTTTTCTTTTACTTTCTCTGAACTTTGTGTATTGTTATGACAATTTTAAAACATTAAATAAACATAAACTACAGCAAAACTGATTTGAAAAGCTATAAGTGTTTGATCTCATCTGTGTATGTTCATTTACTAAACGGTTAAGAATGTATTATGTTCAGTATATCGGTTCAGAACGTATTAAGTGACAATTTTAAATTTAAATATATGGCCACTTAATGAAAAACCAATTTCAGTTTTTGTGGATTCTCAAACGTTACCCTAGTATATAAACTCTGACATCTCAATTTTGTGGATACATTTCCCAGTTCGGAAGTAAAACGTTTTTCTTCATTTCTGAAAAATGTACATTGGTGCACCTAATACGTTTTGAAACGACGCTCCTCAAATGGTTGTATGGTATTGACAGCTATTTCGACCAAAGCTACAGCTCTTTACATAAAAAGGACTACTGCAATAATAGTGGATTTCCCGGGAAGTATTACGGCGAAACTTTTTGACGCTGTAAGACCGGCAAGCATTGAACCACCGGTAAATGTCGGGAAAATAGATTTTCTACTGAAACACGTCAGGGAATACTATCTGGACGAAAGCTACCTTGGTAGGGAGCTCATCAATAACAAGAACATTACTACAAAGGCGATTCTGGAAGAACACAAGAAACACGAAGGGAAAGATAAAATTGAAAGACAGTATAGTGGTGTTCAATGGAATGTAATATGGAAAAACATAAACAGTAGGGTATTATCGACGGACGTCAAATCAGCTTGGTACAAAGTTTTGAATTAATCAGCACCAACGCCAGACTCCATGCTATAGAACTGTGTCCTACTGACCTTTGCAACACTTGTCAGTAAAATGACACACTTGCGATAACCGACTACAGTATTGGAACTGGACGAAGGAGAAAATCATCTTTATTACTAGGTATGCGGCCAAGAATATGTCTACAACAATACTGGACAAACCGGATATAAAATTCTACCCCGAAACCAAAAACAATGCTGTTATCTGGTTACTAGGTAAATTTGTTAGCTATGTTTTTAACAACCTTGGAGAAGATCATTTTATTGAATTTCCAATGTATTTGGAAAATGAATATCAAAGAAAAAAAAAAAAAAATACGAAAGTACAGGAATCACGAGAAATAGTTTGGTAATATGCTACACATAGCCTTTCGCAAGAAAGGTATTGGATGAAAAGGAAAAGTTAACCTGTGTGATAGCGTCTGACGGCCGGATACTGACAAGCATCAAAGAACTCAGGCACGTGGAACCTAGACTGTGATTAAGTTCTTAATATTTTAATATTAATTTTCATCAAAATTCAGTCAATATATGACCCACTTTAAGAAAAAGAAATTTTAAAAATATTTTCATTTCAATGTTTTTATTATACAACAAATAGGCAAAAAAAAAAAAAAAAAAAAAAAAAAAAAAAAAAAAAAAAAAAAAAAAAAAAAGGGGCAGTCAGGGCTGTGTGTATGTTAAAAAAAAAAGGTGGTATAGGGAACGGCGCAACTGCCTCGAAAAAGCAAGAGACCGGGTTCGAATCCCCGCTGGGTACACATTTTCAGCTTTGCCTATTCGCAGTTGAAGTCATATATTCTGTGATATGAAAACAATAACAACTGCAGATCAGAAGTGGCGTCTGTTCTTTCAGAATAGACGCCACATGTATATATACAATAATTATTGTCAAGTTTGATTTCATATTGTTCTCAGAGACTGTGTTGTAATATGTTAATGATGAACAGCAATCAGTCGCAAATATTTTTAATGCATATTTAGATTTCGGCCACTGTGCGAACATTCCTAATGCCAACAGATAGAACCAGTTGCAATCAGTTAACATGCATACCATATTATACACCAATTTCAAATGTTTCGGTCAATAATAAAGTAAATACCTTTCAAACGTGCTTTAAAGCATAAAAACTTTTCGATCTTCATGTTGAAGATCACGTACAGCCTGAGTCAGCTGTTACAGTTATTACACAACTTGCTTCAGTGTACGCCATTGACTACTATATCACCCTCTTTACTTTTTTTCCCACTTTAGGTTACGGCAGTAACACTAAAAGTGGGCCTTTGCGATCGTTTTTTGACAGCTCGAAATTTAAATGAATATAACGGCTTAACCATTCATCTGAAACGAAAATTGAATAACCGAATTTATAGAGGAGAAAATGATCTACAACTTTGCTCTCTTATGTGTTTTTTTCATATCTCGTATCGTTTCAGAGATATTTGCAAAAATAATGGCGATTTTTCTATGTATGTCTGTCTGTCTGTCCGTCTGTCCGTAACGTGTTCCCACTTTTTAAGACGAACCGCTCAACCGATCAGCACCAAATTTTACAGACATAATTGTAGGCCGCCAGGGACCAGAACCTCCCTTTTTCAAAATTTTCGGACAAAAAATACGGCAGTAATACCAAAAAAGCCGTTTGTAATATAATTGTAATTTCAAACGAACCGTTCATCTGACACGAAAATTGAATAACCTAACTGGTAGAGGGGAAAATTCTCTACAACTTCGCTCTATTATGTTTTTTTTTCAACTATCGTATCGTTTGAGACATATTTGCAAAAATAACGGAGATTTGACACCCTCCATTGATTTTACGAAAACCAGCCGTTCGCAGATGTCACGTGACATTCCACGCCCAGAACTCTATCTGGCATACGCCATCTTGCGTTGCGTATTTGATGATTTTCTTATTATAGCTTACAAGTTATTATTTCAAAGCAACGGCGCACTGAAGAACTAACAAAAACACGTCGCTCTTCGTGCGAAAAATGGTAACCTAGTGTCTAAAAATGCCACATTAGCATCAGTTAACAACTGCCAACAATAGTATGAAAATTAAGGGCGAATTTCGTAATTGTTTGCCGTAATGCAGTCGGCATTTAGCCGTGGTCGTGAGCGGGTCGGCTCGGCTTGCCGAGTTGCTCCGCTAGCGCGTGTTTGTTTACTTCAGCGTCGCGTAGCGCCGTAGCGTATTACGTCTTGCGTCCGTCTTCCGCGAACAACATGGCGCATACATATCGCCGAGCGACCCTTAAAGTTTCCTTTCTTGCCGATCACGTGCGACCCCGTGCTCATGAAGTTGAAACGTTCATACGTGAAGAAATTCGGTTAGATCCTCGTGATGTTGTTGGTATCCACTTTTCGATCACGAGCAGTGTCGTTTATATTAAAATGACGAATGCCGAGGTGTGTCAGGACGTTATTCGCAGACATGCCAATGGTCTTAAGTTCAAATATTCTAATGGACACGTAGGAGAGGTGTCACTCGAACTTGCAGAGTACGGTCTTCGTACGATTCGAGTATTTGAACTTCCTTTTGAACTCCCACAGGAAGTCGTCGTCTCAGCTTTCGAACCATACGGTAAAGTTATCGGTTACCTAGAAGAAAAATGGCAAACCTTCAGCACATACCGTGTTTTCAATGGTGTGCGACAGGTAAAAATTGAATTAAAGAAACACGTGCCGTCGTACTTAACAATTGGTGGAGTGCGAGCGATAATTATGTACGATGCTCAACCCCGAACTTGTTCAGGCTGCGGCCAGGAAGGCCACGTCAGATCAGAATGCATGCAACGGCGCATTGTACAGACGCCGATCGGAGAAGAAGTATCCCGAGCTGTGACCACACCACTCCCTGCCACCTATGCCAAAGTCGTCCGTGATGCGAGTGCTACTTCTCAAGTAATTTCTGATCTGTCCCCAAAATCCACACGGGATACGGCAGATACCGAAGAGAAACCTTCCTCAACGCCGCCAATGTCAGATCTTGCACAGTCGACTCTTCCGAGTACAGTGGACGCTCCTGTGGCTCCGATGCAAGTTGATCCGGGAGTTGTGCCTACCTCTGCCTTCCTAGAGACTGGTCCGGTGACTGATGACAGCCGCCCACCGTCGGATTCTGAACAACACGTTCGTAAACAACGATCGCCAAGGAAGAGGAAGAAACGCAGCCGTACTTCTTCTGATGATTCTCCTTTTAGAATGGATACCAGAAATGCTGACGAGAAAGACATCGAGCAGCTGACCGATGGAAAGGTGTCTGATGCAGATGGCGCGCCCCATGTGCTTTCCATGTACGCTCCCTCGTCCGTACAGCCGCTGACTCCAGCACAGGTGGCTGATGACGTACATCACTCCGAGGCGATGAGAGACCCATGTCATCAACCGGCCGATGCATATGGCAGCTGTCTTTCCACCGCCTCTGCATCCTGGGCAGAAGATACAGAGATAGAGACGATGGGAGTGGATGGCGCTGCTGATGGGGCATCCCCGTCGGCTGCGCCTGCCACTGAACACTCCCTGTAATGGCCACTGCTTCAGCAATCCCAGATGTTCAGCGACGCGAGTCTGCAGAAGGCGAACACCCTGTCAGCATTATCGTATTGCCACGATTAACGTCGCCACCATTCGTGCCCAACACAAACTGAAGCTACTCCGCCATATGATTTATGGTGCAGATATTGACATCGCACTCCTTCAGGAAGTGTACGTCGCTGATTTTTCCGCGCCATATGGGTTCACGACTTATATCTCACATGCCTCGGACAACGGTAGTGGTGTGGCTATCATGCTTCGAGACGGTCTCCCAGCTGAAGATGTTATGTACCTCCCCAACGCCAGAGGTATGGCTCTCACACTCTTTGGTGTATGCATTGTGAATGTATATGCACCATCAGGTTCCAGTCACCGCCAGGAACGAAATACTTTCTTCGCAGAAGAGGTTACGCCACTATTTTTAGGACCAGCTGATGATATGATACTTGGTGGTGACTTCAACTCTACGCAGCGACCTCAGGACCAATTACCACACCACTCACCGTGCGCGACTCTTGAACCTATCCTCAATCGCCTATCACTTATCGACACATGGCGCCATGGCCATGGTGATCGTCTGGGTTTTACCTATTACACCGCACATTCCTCGAGCCGACTGGATCGCATTTACATCTCGCGACCCCTAATAGGGGGAACTCGACAGGCAGAAATATGGCCTGTTGCTTTCTCCGATCATGAGGCTTATTTTTGTGATGTAGTTCTCAGTCGGCAGGCTGTGTGGCACGGAAGACGATTATGGAAATTGAACGTAGCACTTCTTGCTTCGCCAGAATGTCGTCGGATAATAGAAGACATATGGACCCATGTCAACGTCGCCTACAAATGTATCCGTCAACGCTTCCAGTGTGCAAAACCTGCTATCCGCAAAACTCTGATGCGATATGGTAAAGATGTTGCAAATTGGAGAAAAAGCACGATGGACTTTTACTACAGGATCCTACGGGACTGTTCATTGATGCCTATCTCCCCAGAGCGCCAGATAATGATGAAACATGCTAAAGCCCAGATATCTAAAATCATGCGAAGGCATTTGGACGGATCAGTAGTACGATCTCGTAGTACCGATAGTATGCCTCACGAACACCCATCGATGCACCATATACTCAAGGACCGACGATATCGACGGAAGAAGTTGATTTATGCCCTAACGGACGAGCAGGGGAGACGATACGATACACCGTCTACCATCGGACATGCGCTATATACTCACTACCAACAGCTCTATGAAGAAGTTCCACATTCGCCAGAGCTGATTGAGGAAGTATCACATCTCACCTTCGGTGCTGTTCCAGGAGATGAGGCAATGGAACTGGTTGCGGACGTAACTTCTGATGAAGTCCTCAATTCGCTTCCGCTTGAATTTTATCGTACGTTCTGCAATCTTCTTATACCCACCTTCACTTCCATTTGTCAGGAGCTGATGTCTCCGGAGGTGCACATTCCAGATGCCTTTACGGAAGGGATCATTGTTCCTGTCCACAAGCCCCATGGCGGTATCAGCATCAGTGATTATCGTCCCATCACACTCCTTAACAGTGATATGAAGATCTTCACTCGCCTTTTGGCCGCGCGCCTCAAACACGCTGCTCCATATGTCGTGTCGTCAGACCAAGCATCCTTGGGAGGAGACAATAATATCCGTACCGCTTTATGTCGATACAGGGATATGATCGCCGTGGCACGGGTACAACGCTTCTCCGGTGCACTTGCGTCGTTAGATTTTAGCCAGGCTTTTGATCGAATAGATCATTCCTTTCTTACGACTGTCCTACGTCATATGGGTTTCCCACACGTGATAATTACGGTGGTGATGCGCTACTGAGGGGTGCTTCATCCAGAATCCTTTACAATGGCAGACTAACCCCACCGATCGTAATTAGTCGCTCTATACGACAGGGTTGCCCGCTTTCGGCGCTCATGTATGCCTTCGCCTTGGAACCCTTGCTCTGTGGCCTTCGGCAACGTTTGATGGGGTTACCCATTGATGGCTACCGATACTGTTGTACAGCCTATGCTGACGATTTAGTCATCTATATACGTGATGTTGATGAAGTCCGGGCAGCCTTGACTTGGGATCTTTCTCAATGTCCGTAAGTCGCACGCTATGTTTATCGGCACAGGTTTCGCTGCTGGGTGCACTGCGCCCCTCGTCACCCAAGATACCATCCGCTGTTTAGGCATTGACTTTTCGGCTGATCTCAGGCGTTCGGCCGCTTCCAACTGCCGACGCCTACTTCAGCAAATGAGGGCTGGTCTTATTGATCATCGGCTAAGATCCCTGGATATTCTTCAGCGAGTTCGATATGTCAATGTCTACATCGCATCCCACGTTCCCCATGTCGGACAGGTTTTCCCCTTTCCACTTACCATTGCCCATCGAATGTTAGCAGCGGTGGCCTCATTCGTCAGCAATGGCTTGTTGTTCAAAGTTAATTATGAATCACTCACCCTTCCCCGCGACCGTGGTGGGCTCGGTCTGTATCACGTACCGGATAGAGCTCGTGCCCTCTTTATTAGCTCCCAGATGACGATATGGACACGTTGCCCGACGAGCCTTACTGGTCTTCTATCGTCGACTTATACGCCGGCCTCGCTGTCAGCTCCGGTCATGCTGTCGGTTATTCCAGTTCCTTTCCATTATATCAGATATTTTATTCTCGAGCTGAGCTATCTCCACCTCAACTTGTCCAACCCGTACTTACGCAAAACTAAAGCTGTCTATGATGTTCTACAAAGAAGTCTACCATCAAACGCGATTGAACAAAAATTTCCCCAGTTTGACTGGCGCTCCATCTGGCGTTCTACATCTGCTTCGTTTCTTGATTCTGATGTACAGTCGGTCTGGTACCTTACTGTCAATCGTAAGCATATTTGCAGATTTCGCCTTCATCGCATCCACCTCGCCGAATCACCTCTCTGTCCCAGGTGTGGGGTGGCTGACACTGACGAACATCGTTTTGTTTGCGGTATTGCTGCTGACGTTTGGCAACTGATTCGCCGTATTATAGCTTTCCTCACGAGAACTATTCCAGAGAGTGTTACCCCTCATTCGTTCTTATTTCTGGACCGAGTGTATTTTCCAAAGGCTAAGACCAATGCGGTGAATTGGATTCGCGGACATGACATACACTATCTTTTTGGACACAACGCAAAATCGAAACTTGATTTTTGGACTTATCTCACGGATCGCCATTACAGAGTTGTACGACATCCTAAATACAGACAATACTTTTCCAACTTCCTTGGGAGTACCTTCAACGACCCTCCCCGCAGCGGGAATGTGTTCAGTCAATAGAGAAGAATTTTAAATGTTTGAACTGCTGTCCCTCCTTGAACTGTTCAACGGAATACACATTCTACGAGAAGCCGTGACTGAACTATCCAACAAACATCAAGATCTATTAAATGAAAATCATGAAATAAAATCATAGTAATGTGAATAAAGAGAATTTGTTTCGTCTCCTACACATTCCCCTTCCTTTTCTTTCTTTCTGTTCCCTTATATAGTTAAGTTTCAAGGGGTAGTTTTAGTTAGGCGCCAACGCCTGAAGAGGTTGAGGTTCTTTTTTTTTATTAGGGTCAAAGTGGCGGTGGCACTTTGGACTACCTAGTATACTTTTTTAAGTTTGTTTATAGATTAAAGTTGTTTTACCATTAGAAATATAATTTTGCACCAAACCATAAAACACGAAATACGATTTCTCATGATGTGCCATAGCTGTATCTATATATTAAACATACATAGGAGCAAGATAGATCATCCAACCGATATTGTAAAGTTATTGTGAAATAATTACCCATAAACTAAATAAAGGAAGTGATCTGATGCTATATTCAAGTTAATAACAATTCAAATACCACAAGAATAAAACAAACAGTTGACATGATAAAAAACATCTATTGCAGACGACAGTCAAGTTTAACCAAGCTTCAATCAGAAGTCAGCACCAGTCTAGTACCTGAAAAGTACTTTGCCCTGCCACCGCCACCGCTCCTAGATGGCAGCACGAGCAACAAAATAATTATGAACAATGTTGTACAACCCAAAATCAATTATTTCGCACACTTATGCTGCTAATTAAATGTCACAACAGTCTCTTCAAGAAGCCTAGCCGTGGTGGAGTGGCAAAGCGCATTGAGGCGCTATGCTCCGATGGGCGAGGCCGTTCCCCGTCGGGGTTCGAATCCCACCCAGGCTATGGATGTTTGTGTCGTCTTTAGTAGAAAGTAGTTCGTAAGTGTTTGTAATTTTAGGGACTGTGACCCAGCAGTTAAGTCCCTTAACAAACATTTTGAACAAGAAGCCTAGTGTGTCACTGTCGTTAATAAACCGAACCATCACGTTTTGACGTCAATTAAATGTCTCAATCGCCTCTCAAAACAGCCAATTTACTCAGTATCATTAATTAATTTACCTAACCCACGTTAAAGTCACTTGCACTGACTTAACTGGAAGAGTGCAGAAAGTTGAAATAAGCAGTTCACATGATATAGATGAAACAATTAATTCTTCTAACTGGGGAGTTATCAAAAATGGGGTCCCAGAAGGTTCGGTCTTGGGTCCTTAGCTGTTCTTAATATATATTAATGACTTGCCATTCTACATTCACGAAGATGCTAAGCTAGTACTTTTTGATGATGACACAAGTATAGCTATCACACCTGACAAACAGGAATTAGCTGATAAAATTGTAAATGATATCTTTCAGAAAGTTATTAAGTGGTTCTCTACAAATGGATTCTCATTAAACTTTGATAAAACCCAGTATATACAGTAAATGGCATGACACCATTAATAAATTTAGACTTTGAACATGAATCTGTAGCTAAGGTAGAACATTCAAAATATTTAGGTGTTTGCATTGACGAGGGACTGAATTGGAAGAAACATATTGAAGATCTCCTGAAACGTTTGAGTTCAGCCACTAATGCTATGTCATTGCAAAATTTGGTGATATACATCTCAGTAAATTAGCTTAGTACGCCTATTTTCATTCACTGCTTTCATATGGGATCATATTCTGGGGCAATTCAACATGGAGTAAAAAAGTATTCATTGCACAAAAGCGTGTAATCAGAATAATTGCTGGAGATCACCCAAGAGCACCCTGCAGACATTTATTTAGGGATCTAGGGATCTTCATTGTAGCTTCACAATATATATATATATATATATATATATATATATATATATATATATATATATATATATATATATATATAGAGAGTGTTAAAAAAGGTACAGCCAAACTTTCAGGAAACATTCCTCACACACAAAGAAAGAAAATATATTATGTGGACATGTGTCCAGAAACGATTAATTCCATGTTAGAGCTCATTTTAGTATTTCTCTTTAAATGTAAATTGAAATAATTCGCGCAGACATTTGTCAAACTACCCAATTGTTTCGTTAGTATGTACTGTACTGCCTCGATTCACCGCCATTTGGGCCAATTGAAGGAAGGTTATGTTGACTTCAGTGCTTGTGTTGACATGCGACTCATTCCTCTACAGTACTAGCATCAAGCACATCAGTACGTAGCATCAACTGGTTACTGTTCATCACGAACGTGGTTTTGCAGTCAGTGCAATGTTTAGAAATGCGGAGTTGGCAGATGCCCATTTGATGTATGGATTAGGACGGGGCAATAGCCGTGGCGTGGTACGTTTCTATCGAGATAGATTTCCAGAACGAAGGAAGACGTTCGAAGCAATTGAACGGCGTCTTAGGGAGCACGGAACATTCTAGCCTATGACTCACGACTGGGGAAGACCTAGAATGACGAGGACACCTGCAATGGACGAGGAAATTCTTCGTGCAGTTGACGATAACCCTAATGTCAGCGTCAAAGAAGTTGCTGCTGTACAAGGTAACGTTGACCACGTCACTGTATGGAGAGTGCTACGAGAGAACCAGTTGGTTTTTCTGCGAATGGTTCATCCAACAATGTGTCACTTGTTATTTCAGTGCAAATGTTCTATTTACGGATGAGGCTTCATTCCAACGTGATCAAATTGCAAATTTTTACGATCAACATGCGTAACAAAGTGTTTGAAGTCACGTTGGTACTTTCTGTTGGTGTGTATTTCCATTCCATGATTAATGTGATTTGAAAAAAAAAGTAATAAAATGAGCTCTAACATGGAAGTTAAGCGTTTCCGGACACATGTCCACATAACATATTTTCTTTCTTCGTGTGTGAGGAATGTTTCCTGAAAGTTTGGCCGTATCTTTTTGTAACACCCTGTATATTCATTCATGAAATTTGTTATTAACAATCCGATCCATTTCAACAGTATCGCTACAACACTAGGAGAAAGAATGCTATTCACTATTCAAGATTAAATCTAACTTTGGCTCAAAAAGTTGTGAATTATGCTGCCACGAAAGTCTTTGGTCACTTACCGAGTAGCATCAAAAGTCTGACAGATAGCCAACTAGTATTTAAAAAGAAATTAAAGGAATTTCTGAATTGCATCTCCTTCTACAATGTAGATGAATTTTTAGATAAGACTTTAAATAAAAAGAAAATTAAATAAAAATAAATAAATAACAACAAAAAATGTAATAAAAATCCTTAAAATATTGATTGCCAAGTGTAGAAAACATTTATTAAATTTACACGTTCCACATCATTACGAAATGTCGTATATATGATCTGTGGAACAACTATACATATAATCTAATGTAAGCTAAATGAAAAAGGAACACCATGAGTTCGTCGAACCAGCAGAGGGAAATTTTATTGGCACATTCCTGAGGAAGTATAAAACACACGATCACATAGACAGAGCTATACGGACGTGAGTACAGCCACCAGAGTGTGAGCTATGTCTACACTACTACTGTGTATATCCTCCTTTTGTTGTAATCCAAAAATATTAGAATTATTCTGCGAATCCCCTTGACCCTTGACCATTTTCAACCTAAATTCGCCTCTACAAGACACTTTGCCCCCCCCCCCCTAAATCTTGGTTGACCCGCCCCAATTGGGCAGCCCAGGCTAGAAGGCGTTGGCTGAACGTGGTGTCCTTGTTACAGGACGGTGGCGTCCAGTATACATCTAATCTAAATGAAGAAAGAACACCATGAGTTCGTCGAACCAGCAGAGGGAAATTTTATTGGCACGTTCTTGAGGAAGTAAAATAACATACGATCACACAGACAGAGCTATACGGACGTGAGTACAGCCACCAGAACGTGAGCAATGTCTACACTACTACCGTGTATATCCTCCTTTTGTTGTAATCCAAAAATATTAGAATTATTATGCGAATCCCCTTGAGCCTTGACCATTATCAACCTAAATTCGCCTCTACAAGAGACTTTGACCCCCCCCCCTAAATCTTGGTTGACCCTCCCCAATTGGGCAGCCCTGGCTAGAAGTCGTTGGCTGAACGTGGTGTCCTTGTTACAGGATGGTGGCGTCCAGTATACATCTAATCTAATCTAAATGAAGAAAGAAAACCATGAGTTCGTCGAACCAGCAGAGGGAAATTTTATTGGCACATTCTGGAGGAGGAGTGCGCCTCGTTTGCACAGTGGTAGAGTGCCAGACTGCAAATCCAAAGTTCGCGAGTTCGATCCCTGCCAGGGCCTAGGATTTTTATCTGTCACTTTCCACTTCTTTCACCTCTGGCAGTATTGCTCATGTGAAAAATACTGAGTAGCGCCGTAGTTCGGAACCCACGTTAAGCTGTAGGTCCCCCTATAACTGGCTGGGTAAGTCAGTTCGAATGTCGAAAGTCGGAGGAAGGCATACTACCTCCAAACAGGACCATGCCTAGTAAATCACTGTGGTGTTCAAACCAATCTTCGGTTTGTTGACTGCTTTACCTTATTCTTGAGGAAGTATAAAACACACGACCACACAGACAGAGCTATACGGACGTGAGTACAGCCACCAGAGCGTGAGCAATGTCTAAGCTACTACCGTGTATATCCTCCTTTTGCTGTAATACCAAAATATTAGAATTATTCTGCGAACCCCCTTGACCCAAAACATTAGAATTATTCTGCGAATCCCCTTGACCATTTTCAACCTAAAGTCGTCCCTACAAGACACTTTGCCCCCTAAATCTTGGTGGACCCGTCCCAATTGGGCAACCCTGGCTAGAAGGCGTTGGCTGAAAGTGGTGTCCTTGTTACAGGATGGTGGCGTCCAGTATACATCTAATCTAATCTAAATGAAAAAGGAACACCATGAGTTCGTCGAACAAGCAGAGGGAAATTTTATTGGGACATTCTTGAGGAAGTATAAAACACACAATCACGCAGGCAGAGCTATACGGACGTGAGTACGGCCACCAGAGCGTGAGCAATATCTAGGCTACTACCATGTATATCCTCCTTTTGCTTTAATCCCAAAACATTAGAATTATTCTGCTAATTTCCTTGACCCTTGAGCCTTGACCATTATCAACCTAAATTCGCCCCTACAAGACACTTTGCCCCCTAAATCTTGGTGGACCCGCCCCAATTGGGCAGCCCCGGCTAGAAGGCGTTGGCCTAACGTGGTGTCCTTGCTGCAGGATGGGGTTGGCCAGGAAGGTGCAGGATGCGGCGCAGCGCTGCGCCCTGTGGTCGGTGCTGGTGGCGCAGTGGACTGCGCGCGCCTTCACCTGGGTGTGGTCGCGCTCGCTGGCGCTGATGACGCGGCGTCGACGCCTGCCGCCCATTAAGGACCCACTGCTGCTGCAGCCGGCCACCAAGCTTGCAGCCCGCATACGCTCTGGAGAGGTAACTACGGCTTTATAATTTACTTCATCTCTCGAGTTGAGGTTCACTAAGGTTTATCAACAAATATTACAATTCCTTGAGGTCGGCCGCGGTGGCCGAGGGGACTGAGGCGCTCCAGTCACGGTCTGCACGGCCACTACGGTTGGGGGTTCGAATCCCCCCTCGGGCATGGATATTTGAGCCGTCCTTAGAATTAGCTAGTTCGTAAGTAGTTTGTAAGTTTAGGGACTGATGACCCTGTAGTTAAGTCCCATAAGCTATGCTAAGAAATGTCCCGTTCCAATTCCTTGAGACTTCATTGTCTCGTTATACCAAAGGTATTAAACATAAGGAGAGGCGTTGAATTAAAATTTATGCTGTGGTCGGGATTCGAGCCCGGGACCTCCTACTTACTAGGTAGGTGCTTTAGACTACTCAGTATGAGGTCCTGGGTTCGAATCCCGGACACAGCATAAATTTTAATTCAGTGCCTTTCCTTATGTTTAATAGCTTTGGTGTTAAGAGACAATGTTGTCTCAAGGAATTGTATTATTTGTTGATATTCATATCACCTCGGCCTGAGGAACAAGGCGGCATAGTTCCTATTCGCGTTCTTCGCTGGGGTGCTATTCCAATGTAGGAAAGCCCTGGCAATTTGATACACATTTCACAGGGAACA
The DNA here is from genome assembly GCA_026315105.1 of Locusta migratoria. NCBI lineage: Eukaryota > Metazoa > Arthropoda > Insecta > Orthoptera > Acrididae > Locusta > Locusta migratoria. The sequence continues at coordinate 268,844,140 of CM048744.1, read as the reverse complement.
TGAGGCAGAATTAAAGTATGTGGTGTGGAGGGAGACGTGCTTTAAGACAGTCCTTGTAGTTGCTTTGGCTAAAACGCTGTGTTAACTGAGTGGTCTAAAGCACCTACCTAGTAAGTAGGAGGTCCCGGGTTAGAATCCCGGTCACAGCATAAATTTTAATTCAATGTTTAGTCACTATGGTTTAGGTTCCATCGTACCTAGATTTATCTAACCCTCAACCTCAACCAAATGCACATGTTGATCTGTACATCAGAAATCTTTTGGGCTTTAAAATTTACACGTTGAAAGACTGTTCGTACAAGTTTTGGGCTTGCAGCTGGTGTCTGTCTAATACAATACACGATATGGGCACCTGACAGTCATATTCAGCTGTCATGGAGGACTGATGAGTACAGGACGCAGGTAAATGGCGTGCAACGTGGAGCAGGCCAAGCATTTTAATGCTGTTCTTGCAAGGATTGAGGGAAAGGAAATAAAGGATGGGACCTGACTTATGGGACATGTGAGAAGGGATAGTTAAAAACATGCTGCGGACCGGGAATTACTCCCGTAACAGGTTAAGCCAACCAGTCGTCGGACGATGATAGATGGGTCCAAACCTCTGGAAGAAAAATGTTTCAAATGTTTGTATAGCGTGTGGGACTTAACTACGGGGTCATCAGTCCCTAAACTTACAAACTACTTATGAACTAACTAATACTAAGGACGGCACAAATATCCATGCCCGAGGCGGGATTCGAACCCCCGACCGTAGTGGCCGTGCAGACCGTGACTGGAGCGCCTCAGTCCCCTCGGCCACCCCGGCCGGCCCTCTGGAAGAGCCTGTTGTTTGAGCGGTTGTGTCTTCATACACAAGTCCGATACAGAGTGCCGCAAGGTCACTTCTTCTGGTAGGCCAGAATTCTACAGTAACTCCGACGTTTTCCTGCTGTATGACAGAGCTGGGTCCCTTTTTAGGCATGTGTACCTGTTGTCTTCTAAAAACGATGCTGTTTTACTATGGTAATCAGTAGCGTTGAGAATAACGGAAGCATTTCCCTTATCAGCTGGGAGAACAACATGATCTTCGTCTCTTTGTAGTGCACGGAGCCCATCTCTTTACTGATATTAGACTTCGGAAGCTTCGCTGACGCTAAAAATGCGACTGATGGTAAGTCTTACCTCATCGGCGTCTTCTTCTGGGAGGTGTGAGTGTGGAAGCAACTACATCGGTCGTCCGTCCGTACCGTTGCCGACCGTCGCACAGAACACCAAAGGCACTTTAGAAATAGAGAACTGGAATAATCGGCAGTCGCTGAGAACAGGCTCACAAACAAATCAAAATCCTATTCTATGAAACAACAATTTTGTCCCAGGCTTGCACATACTGGGATTCTGTAATTAAAGGGCTGTAGAAATAAGAATGTGCGATGACAGTTTTAACCGTGACTGCGGAAACAATCTTAGCGGTGCATGGAAACGACCGCTCGATACAGAGAAGCGGCAAAGACATCATGTACAGCGTCTCATACTACGGGAGCAGTGCCACCACCGACGCAGACGTCGATACCATCTGCGACGGCGTTACGTAGCCGTCAGCCAATCAGAAGCTGACCAATCAAAAGCCATCTATCTGGTATTGAAGACCACCGCAGCACTATACAAGCAGTCAGTTGCTCCTGATGAAGGAGATTGAGGTAATCGCCGAAAGTTTGTAGTTTTATCAAGGTTTGATGCGGCAAGAAGTCTGATAATGTTTTATAGAAGAGTGCTGTCGCGAAAGACCTCCTTCCAAACATCCTTCTCGTTAAGACCACTGCCTCGGTCCTGGCAGCATTACACTTGAAGCTCCGTTTGGTGGATCAGGAGCCCAGGGCGTCCCATCCAAGTTGAAGGTTGTGACGCATCACAGCAGAGCTTATCGACCAGATGAAGAGTGCCATGTCATCAGCATTAAGGCCAGCTGCACACGGTTTGCTTTCGGGATTTCGGTGAATTAATTTCGGAATGTAATATGACGCCATATAAGGCTTTAATTTCAACATTAGAGATATTAACAATTTAAGGAAAGCTGCAGGTTGAATCAAACGCACCAGGCGGGAGAAAATTAAAACTACACCGTGGCTCATTTGAACATAAAAATTAAGAAAAATTACCCTAAGGTTCAAGTTAACAATGTCAACCACAGTGGGTTATACAGGAGAATTATTCCAGTTGCAAGACACACTCGACTAACATTAACTTTACATCAAAAGAAGACAGACTTAAGGTTTGGTGCAGGTAAATGGGAGAGGGACCTTTGACTTCACGGAATTCTGGCGCACAGAACTACGTCAAGAAATACTAAGATCTTAAGAGCGTGCACGCCATGACGTGCCTTGTTGAGGACGAAATCGCCAGCCAGTGTACGGAACTCCAATCGACGGACCCATGCACTCCTCTCTCTCTCTCTCTCTCTCTCTCTCTCTTTCTCTCTCTCTCTCCTAACGTTACCTGCGAACACACAAGCACGGGATCAGAATCGGATTCCACAAGACAAAATACAATGTAATCAATATTCTAAACTTAAATTTAAAACATAATAAACAAGGAACAAGAGGTCATGAATGAAGAGTAATTACTAACATAAAGTACTGCGCAAAACTGAAGTTTAACAAACGAGTAAGTTAAACTGGAAGCTAAACAATAGCAACAACCGGAAGCCCATCTTCCATGCTGTCTAGTTAGTGCCATCTGATGAGACATCTAACGCAAGAGAAGGTTCTAACAGTCTCCTCAACCTGCATAAGAAAGGAGAACCAGATAAATACTGGAGAAAACCGTTCTTTCGGTACCCAAACGGAGCTGATGGCTCCTTTAAGCAACCAGCTGCTGGCTTAATGAAATTTCCTTGAAACAGTATCACAGTCACTGCAAGTCTATGGCCACTGTCTGTAACTAAGTACATACATGATTGACATACCAACAAATTTCTTAACAGTCCGTGCCATTAATGCTCATGTTGCCACTGCCGCACACTTCCGCATTCCTGCTCACACGTTCCTTTTAAATACGTGTACACTTCCAGAATGAGCGTTGACACATGCGGTAATGCGTGCACTTAATAAGAGATAAGCAGTAACAACCAGATTAGGACGTACTAACTTAGTCACTGGCAACCGGAGAAAAAAAATCACTATTGTCAAGCTCCGGCATATACATTTCAAGCTGTTGAACAAACAAAACTTACACAATATACAGGCTCTTAATAACCCGAACAGGAAAAGACACTCAACTTTCATATTTGTCGGCGGACGAACGAAGGAAACTATCACGATCCAGAGCTCCTAGTAACTGCTTTTCAGACCCGTGTGCTCACTGATGGCCATTCCATCGTCGTTACGGTCGATCGGCCGGAAACCAGAATCATACGACCAGGACAGCGCCACCAACAAAACTGTCAACTACCCGTCGCTGCGCACCACTCGTCCCCTTCGCCACGTGTCCGCTTAAGGCTGGCTGCACACAGGCAGATTTTTGACGGCCGGTAAATATCGGCCGGCCACATTTCAGCAGTGAACCACAGGCGGGCATTGAATCTTGCACACTGGCCGACCACGGACCGCTACCGGCAGAAAGCCGGTCAGCTGCCGGCAACTGCCACTGCAGTCCGCCGGCGCCAGGCCGGTGCCGGCCGTACACAGTGGCGTAGCTATCATAGGGCTAGGCGGGGCAGTGCCCCGGGGCTCCCGAGCTCAAGGGGCCCCTTGGCCTACGTGACCGATGTTCGAAAAAAGTTACCGTAGATCCTTGAACACTTCCATGTCCCCCAATTACTTCGGATAATCGAAGTTCAACTGTATATACTAATTTAGTTGAATGAAGGTTTTCCGACTGAACTTTTTGAACCATGACCAACTAACCTCAAACGCACGAATTGAAATCCAAAAATTTTTCGTACCCCAGAATATAAACATAACAAGGTCCTTTGCTTGTCCGCTAAGACGTGGACCCTGCCATTGTCAGCGTATTGTCGGTTGAAGTCGGAGTTGCCGTGCCTGCCAATCTTTGCGAAATAACAGTGAATGGTGCTGAATTACTAGCACAGTGTCTGACAGTAGACAGTGTGACCACATTTGAATATGAAGTCTCTACAATGTATTATTACAGAACGGTATTATTATGGTAACTCAACTGTTTGTTTAGTGAATTCCCCAAGGGTTTGCTCCATAATCATAGATCCCAATTAAGTGCTGTAACCAATTGCATTCTGAATTTCGTGCAAGAAGAAGAGAAAATATGGTTACTTTGTCACAATAGTAAATTGTGCATTCAAGATATTGTACCCCACTGCCACTATAATAAGCGAAGATATCAACTTAGTTATTTTACTTATTACTTTTTTCCGGCCAGACATCAATAAATACTTCATGAAGCCTGGTCGGGGCACGGCTCAAACCAAAGTATTCCATCAAACAAAATCCGGCAACTTTCTATTCTGAAACCATCCTACACGAATAATTCCCCTATTTTCTTTCTTTGATTGGGCTATCAACGAAATTAGGCCGATCGGTACGGAGCAATGACCTAACAGCGAGGAGTTTAGCGACAGTGAGTTGTCGGCACTGACAACAGTCCGCCTGCTGTCACCGCGGACTTGACTGTTCCCGGTTTGCTTCGCGGCAAGGGGCCATGTTTTCATGGTTAAGTAATACTTTTTCTTTGTTAATTTGTTACTACCTTATGCCTGCGACTTCATTCACCTAGTATGGAGCAACTTCTGAAACTATACCAAGAGGTCGTTTATCTTTATGTTCTACTCAGGTCCAAATCTATCCCTCTGCAAAATTTCATTCAAATCCGCCCAGTAACTTTTGCGTGAAAGCATAACAAACAAACCAACTTTCACAGTTATAATTATATTTGAGAGTACAATGACATATTATCTGCTGCGTGACACATCATAATTTACTTAATAGTATTTAGGTTTGCCTTATTTTGTCTTCCAGTAGGTGGTAAGGAACTGATGATGAAGTAGTTTTGCATAGTTTTAGTTTAAAGAGGGCCCCAATGTCATTTTTGCCCCGGGGCCCTTGGTGACATAGCTACGCCACTGGCCGTACAGCGGCGCGTGTGGCCAAATGGCAGCTGCAGTGGCACACGCATCGGTTTTTAACGGCCGTCCTACCTGCACAGTTCTCGCTGTGCCTTCTCCCCATACTGTCAACGTAGCGCATATAGGACTAACAAGAAAAGTACTTGGGCTCCAACAAACTTGTATACACCAAAATCGTATGACAGATAATGTAAAGATTGCACTAGTGATACTCCCCCATCTGCAAAACTCTGCAGTCGTCCGTTAGATGCCTCTGCGTGTACCTTGCCACATTGCACTTTGACTGTCGGCCGCGGTGGCCGAGGGGACTGAGGCGCTCCAGTCACGGTCTGCACGGCCACTACGGTCGGGGGTTAGAATCCCCCCTCGGGCATGGATATTTGTGCCGTCCTTAGTATAAGGTAGTTGATAAGTAGTTTGTAAGTTTAGGGACTGATGACCCCGTAGTTAAGTCCCATAAGCTTAACAAACATTTGAACTTTTTTTTTTTTTTTTGCACTTTGACCTGTCCGTTCACCAGTAGGGACGGCGCAGTGTGTCTCCGAAGTTGCTTTTTGTGATGTTATTTGTGTGGTGAAGCGTCAGATGGGGCGGCGATTGCTAATCAGTCCTGCTAATGTATTGCGATTAGTTGAGATGAAGTTCCGAAGAACCCTTCTTCGTGAAGATGGTATTAGTGTAAAAGATGAATCATTTGCATGCTTTCTCGTATCTGTTATGGTACAGAAATATGACCATAAGTTAGATTCTGTTGTTACAAACTCATAATAATAATAGGGATGATAATGACGAACAACTCATTGCAAGCGGTAGTGCTACGGTAAGTGCGGAAAGAGGCGATGGAAGCAGTGGCAGTGAATACCAACAGTCTTTCAGGAAGAAGGTTAAAGTTGCAACTATCATCACGGCTTTTGATGACAATTCGCAAGGGAACACGTACGATGATAATTACATAAGTTATAGTTAAGATATCTGCATTACGTATGGCGTCTACAATTACATCTACAGTGCTATCTAGAGCATGCTTACAGAACTTTGCAGAAAAACGACACTCACCAGCACATTGAGGTGTACGTAGAGATCCTGTAACCATACCGATATGTTTGTTCGAGCCCATTTACTTTCCTTGTAAGATACAACATATAGATTTAGCAGTAAGTTCAGTATAGAATAAATTACAGATATTTCAGATTCTCGTCTCTTTCAGGGGATTCAATTAAATTTAATGGCGAAATTGACATTTTATGCCAGAGTGGGATTCGAACTCCCTTTTATGGAGATTTTTTAAAATTTTTATTATACATATTTTTATTTATTTTTTATTATTATCGTTCGGGTCAGTGGCGGATTTACCAGTAGGCTCAGTAGGCTGGAACCCAGGGTGGCAGATTTTAGGGGCGGCAAATATTGGGCCAAAATGTGTAAACTGTAAGTAAGTGTAATAAAAGTTATTTAATTATGAAACTTCCTGTCATATTAAAATTGTGCCGGAACCGGGACTGGTCTTCTACTTTCGAAACTTCACAGAAGTTCTCCTGCGAAAGTTTGCAAAGTAGGAGACGAGGTACTGGCTGAATTGAAGTTGTGGGGCGGCACCGTGAGTCGTGTCGGGATAGCTCAGTGGTAGAGTGCTTGCCCGCGAAAGGCAAAAGTCCCAGGATCGACTTCCGTTTCCGGCAAACAATTTTAATCTGCCAGGAAGTTTCATATCAGTGCACTCTCCGATGCAGAGTGAAAGTTTCATTTTGTCTAATTATGTTTACCGGATGTACATTAAGCTATTGCGTAAGAAGTATTAAGTCATACCTAACGCCCAAATTATTAGTAGTATGTGACTGCTTTTACTAGCCCAGAGATGTAAACGAAAACAATTTCTTGTGCAGTTCATACAAAATAGTTGATAGTGCACAAAACAAAAAGCTGCAATTTCATTGACGAAAAATTATAATTGATTTGATTGTAAAACAGGGTATCGATTTTTTTTTGTAGAGGTCGGTAGGGGCGGCAAAATTTCAATAGCCTACTGGCGGAAAATGTGAAAATCGACCACTGCTTGGGGTGACTTTGTTCTATGATTTTCGTGAGATTTTCACTCTGTTTATTACGGAGGGCGGCTGGCCTTTTGAGCGATCGGCTGTCCAGACACGTTTCTAGTCCCCCCAGAGTCATCATTTTATCGTCTACTACGAGTGTCCATTATTCCATTTTCTCACAGTTTTATCTGCATTACTGCAAGAGATCGAACTTCTTTCTATATCCGCACAAAAATGTTAATTTGCCTGTTTGAGTCATACATACATATTATTTATGCGTTTCACTAGGTTAAAAGATAAGTGATATCCGTATTTAGGTAGTGAAAGCACGAATAGTATTGTGGAACAAAACTTTGGACACGTTTGAAGGTGGGAATGCAACTACAGGTACAGGGAGACAAGTTTCTGTAAACTGAATGAGGGTTTTAAGGAGACGGAGAGCAAATAAAAATGCACTTCGTAACTGATACTAATGTGTGATACGATTTTTCCTTAGTTCTTAGTATTATGTCAGCAATATTTGTCACAATATTAGGAAAAGTATTGGAATTCATTAATTTATGTTTGTAATGAACTTTACTCGACCACGACAGTTAGCGACTGTTCGTCTGGCCGGTAAAATTACGGCGCGTGTGCAAGCCGCGCTCCACCGGTAAAATACCGGCCGATATGTACCGGCTACACAAAATCGGCGTGTGCGCAACCAGCCTTAATCCGTCGGCACACGGAGCGTGTGTCTGAACGTGTGCGGTCAACGTGCCGAGTCCACCGTGCGGCTGAACGCTCGGAGACGGCGCGACTTGAGCATACGAGACGTGTGCCTCAACGAGATACACGCGACGGCATCGCGCTCCAGCGACAGTTGTCGGCGGCATCAGGTTCTGGAACCACACCATCTACGAAATCAAAAGAATGGAATTCCTACTTTAGCTTTTAAATCGCTTCTTTCCGCGCTTGTGTGTCTTCGTTATTTTCTGTGATGTAGGCCTACATAAGCAACAACAAAATAACTATTAACATAAGCCTCTTGTAAAGGTTGCATGTTATGTCAATAAGTGCAGCGAATTAGAAAAGTTTAATGACAAACTGTGCTGTATAAAATTAGGAAAGGACTTCACACGAGGGAAACATTATTGCAACAGTTACGCTTTTTAGTAACACTTAAAAGTTATTCTTCCACGGTCAGTATTACTATTCAATAGAAGAATGTTAAGAACGTGGAAAATACAATATCTGAAACAATAAAGTCCGTATTTTATTCTAAGTACTGTGCAAACTGTCCTGTTCATAAGACGAATCCAACAAACTCACTCCTTGGAGAATGCGCACTCGTGTTTACATAGCATCGGATGTTATGCATTTTACTTCTATGAAATTTATAGGATAGTCTGTGAGTCTATCAGAAAACCCGAATAAAAATATTTACTTTCGAGTAGCCTTTTTTCTTCATTTTGGACCAAAATAACCTAAATAATAAAAAATTAATTAACAACTGTCTGAAACCCTTGTAGGGAAAAAAATTTAGGTACTGGCGAGTTCCGAACCACTGACCCTTTCTGTTTTTTTTTTTTTTTTGCATAACTTTCTTTCCCTAAGCTTTTCCTCTTCAGGCTTTTGCGCCTAACTATCATAACCCCCATAAACTAAACTTCTCGCCTGCAAAAAAAAAAAAAAAAAAAAAAAAAAAAACCTGGAAACATTCCACACTACATCCCATGTGCAGGTCCCATTTGCGGACTATTTTCGTTGATTCTGGCCGTATGCAGTTGATCGTTTGTTAAGGTTCGTTACAGCGGTCGTCCCCTATCCGGCACTACCCAGCTGCAAGTGGGGTCGGTGAAGACACTACGTAGGTAATTGGTGAAGATCTGTCGGCATCGAGGTGTGGTCTCGAGTCTGTGATGATGCTCTTGGAGGAATTGCCAGTAATCAAGTACCGACTTCTCACCTTCTTGGAAAAGGTAGTAAATGGACATGCCTTTGATCCATGGCCGGCGGCGGTGGCCGAGGGGACTAAGGCGCTCCAGTCACGGTCTGCACGGCCGCTACGATCGGGGGTTCGAATCCCCCCTCGGGCATGGATATTTGTGCCGTCCTAGTTCGTAAGTAGTTCATAAGTAGTTTGTAAGTTTAGGGACTGATGACCCCGTAGTTAAGCCCCATAGACTATACAAACATTTGAAAATTTTTGATCCATGTGAGAGCGTGTGTTTCGCGGTCGGAAAATATGTATCTTCCGGACATAGGAGGAGCCTGGGGTCAATCGCTTTAGGAGGGACGCGAAGGTAGCAGGCAAGAATCTTCTGTACTAGCGTCCAGACTTCGACAACAGATTCACATGTTAAACGATGTTCATCATTGTCCATAAGCTGGCATTCCGGGCAAAGGGGCGAATCCACCATCCTGATTGCGTGCAGCCTGTGTCTCGTCGTAAATTTCCGATTGACGACGTGGTACCATGTGGCTCTTATTCTTGTAGGGAAGAACGGCTGTTGAACTGTTTTCCACACCTTTGACCATTGCGTGGCCGGTGCTGTACTTTACATCACATTTCGAGGGACTGCTCTAAGCAACAATTGGTAAATGTCCCTTGCCTTTGGGGCTCGAGTGGTCGGGAGCTGAGTATGTAAGTAGCTATATTCGAATACGAAAGTCGCATTTTGGCCAAGAGGGGGAGCGACGTGTCCAATCGCAACCGGTGGCAGGATTGCCATAGGCATCAGCTCATCTATCAGAACGCCCGTTAGTGAGGTATGTCGACATGTCCTCAGTTTCACCATCATGGACAGGAACAGCGCCATGACCCGCGCTTTGACATTGATAAGTCCGAGTCCGCCGTCACGCCGTTGAAGGGTAAGAGTGTCATAGCGGACTTTGAAAATGTATCCAGCAGTGACTTATTATTCAAAGGCCGATTGTAGGTTGCGTGCCAATACTGCCGGCGGTGGGAGCACCTGAGCCATGTGTATGATCTTGATCACCACATAGACGTTAAGGTATTCGACACGTTGTAGTAGGTCCATTTGTCAGAGTAGTTTTTGGCGTATCTCTGTGCGTACGACTTGCAGTAATCGTCTGTAGTTCATTGCTGCTGTGCGGAGCATGTCCCGTGTAAACGTGATTCCTAAGTACCTGAGGTCATCTGCCCGTGGAAATGGAACCACAGAATCTTCAGGTAAGCCTCTTCCAATGAACGTTGCTGCTGATTTGTTGACATTCATGACGCTTTTCGCCACCAAACCATATTGTTGGATCCAATCAATCACTAAGCGGATCTCATCACCAGATTGTACCAATAGATCATCCGCATATGCCCTACAGCGAAAGGTGTGACCCCTTAGGGTAATTCCTGGGAGTTTGCTTTTCAGTCCTCCTATGAGTGGTTCCAGAACAATCGTGTAAAGGATCATGGAGAGTGGGCATCCTTGTCGAACCGAAAGCCGAATTGGCAAAGGAGATGGCAGGATGCGGCGATTACTATCACATCTCTACATTCACTAGTGGCTGTTTGCATGGTGGTCTCTCCTCCTCGTGTAGTTTGTTCTATGGAAAGGACTACTGATAGAACTTTCTTGATACGTGCCGCTAGTAGTCGGGCGAAAATTTTATAGTGCGAATTTAACAACGTTATTGGACGGTAGTCTTCAATCCTCTGTCCTCTTGAAGGCTTGTGTATGGGGATAAGAAGTCCTTCGACGAAAGCCGATGGGATATGAAAGCCAGGAGACATCAGTTCTCGGTACTTATTGATCCAACGGGGCATCATCAGGATACGGAAAATTCGATAAAATTCGATCGGTAGCCCATCTGGCCCAGGTGCTTTGTTCAGTGCAGCTTTATCGCTTACATCCTCAATGTCATCCCGCGAAAACTCCTCGAAAAGTGAAGCCGCAGATGTGGCGCCTTGGGTGTGTGAGACGTATTGCAAGACGTCGTTTTCGTCTCCCTCCTCACTGTTGTCTTCCTGGTAGAATCGTTGATAATGAGCTGCAAAAGCTTCCACAATGGCCGCTTGGGTCGTGTCGTTTCGGCCGTCTGGCAAGGACAGTTTCGTGATGAGCTGCCTTTTGCGTTGACGGTTTTCAAGCACAATATGATGGATTGTAGGTGGTTTTCCACTCGCTCTGTCTCGATGCCGTGATCTCACAACTACCCCTTCTAATCTTCTCCGCGTCAACGACAATACTTTTGCTTTAATGCGGCGACTTTCCATCTGTCTTTCCAGGGACGGGGGTTGGGAGGTAATTTTCCGAAGCATCAGTAAAAAGTCCAAAGTGTGACGGGTCCCCGGCAAGTCGGTTTTGCACATTCTATCCACCATTTGAAACACATCCACATTAGATGTCCATTTAATTGACTCCCCATGAACAAATGTTGATGAGCTTCAGACATTTTTTTTGAGTGTAGCAAGACACTCCACTCGTCATATGCGAGATACCAGGCATTATATATTGATTTAGTTCTAAGTGTCTGTTGCACATGAGGCCCCAAACGTATATTAGTGTGTACTGTGATGTGCTCCCACTGACCCTGGCTTCCACAGAATGAATGAAACTTTGTATGTAAGAAAGTTTAGCAAGTTCTAGGCACGCCTCGTCTATTTTGTGTTGTCGTTTCTTTCAAACGCTGGGCGTTGAATGTCTCTGGGCGAGAGGTAGGTTTCCCAACTGTTGAGCTGAACCCAGTTTTAGCAAAGATTCCTAATGAAGCTTGCTCTTAACCACCTTGGCTGGGGGTTACCTGCCTGACGAACGGTGATGCTCTCTTGGCTCCCCTCCACTACCCCTGCTCGGTAACGGCTAAGCAGTGGTCAAGAGAGCTATTCATTCGCTTCTTGGTTCCTGGTTCGGTAAGTACCTCTGGGTTTGGTTCTGCTATGGCCTCGTGGCTCGACTTAGTTCAGGCTCCATAGTCGTACTTATGCCTTTTCACGAGTTTAATTCTGGGAGTAGCAGCTACACTATATGTAGTAGTGAGATTTTGCTTAACTTCGTACAGGATTGCTAATTTTATGGCGATTTTTGCCGGAATCTGATTCCGAGGCTCTGATGGTATTTCGTTAGCATAGTTCTTGCACTTTATAACTTCTAAATAATTTCTTTCCCTGCTTAAATATGTTCAATGTCTTTCGCGTTCTTATCGTTGTTGAATTCTAATATTTTCAGGGATTCACGGTGCCTATACTGTTCGTACTTTGTCGACAGAACACGTGGACGATATCAGACTAAGCCTTCAGCTTTTCCATCATTCAGTGCACATCAGTGGTTAATAATTGTATAGCTAATTTGCTAAGGTGCTTCCTAGTGAGTGTAGCGTGATAATTTTCGCCGAAAATTGTCCATTCTAACTTGTAATCTGTGTACACGTGTGCGCCGATTAGTGTGTTCCCTGTCGTGGTTATTACCATTAAATAGATCTTTTTCCTCTGTGTAGAAAGAACAATTGCACAACGTCTATCGTGTTTTTAATTTTCATGAAATAGAATTATTTCACTTCTCTGAATTTTTGCGACCGAACTCTGTATTGTGCTGTAGCAATCTGTAACCTTGCTTATCTAATAGATATCATTCCTCTGATCAGAAATAATGGTTACACGATATATTTCGCGATCTTATTCTCTTCGGATTTGATTTTTTAATTTTTCGTATATTTTGTGTTCCGATTTTGTAGAGTGCTGATCTAACAACTTTAACCTTCTGTAGTTATCTTCTCCCTGTGCTAAACGAACGTCAGAGCGACCGTTTTTAGATATTGTTTAATGAAATCTTGATTTAATGTTTAGTTAGAAGTTCTAGGGAAACTTTAACTTCCGTCTGTACACCGCACTTAAACCAAGTGCGTTTGATTCTGATAGTTGATCATGAGCCTAAGCCACTAGCTTGACACGTTATGGAAGCGAAGTACTATTTCATTGTGCGCGAGTGAACCTTCAATGTGCATTCTCCACATTGCTTGGCTGTCTCTTGGTGTATTGGATTTGGGTGCTTGGTAAGTACCTGCATGACTTGGAGTATGAATATGTGTGTGAATGTGCTGCAATTCCTCCGTTCCCCCATATGAAACGTGATCGCAAATTAACCTGTACTCAACTTTGCAGGTGGACAATTTAAGGGCCATGTAATTGTGGATATTTTGAACAGTTTGTAACGTGTGTTTTTTATTGTAATTAAAAACAATGGTCTTTCCCCCTTGTTGTTCTTGTTTTGAATAATAAATTAATTTGTTAAATTATAATCCTTTTGCGCTAATTTAAATTCTCTCCTCATAATTTATTTTGGATTAATGTGGGGTAATTTGTTCATGTATCTTGTGATTCTGCTCCCTTCTGGAGAATTATTTGCGTTTCCGTTGCCAACATTTATTTTTGATTTAGATCCATGACTGCGGATCATTATTTGTGTGCAGTTTCCTCTAAAGATTACAGTAAAGGTAGAACTGTTTGCTTAATTTATAGAATCAGATTTTTGCTTAAGGGAACTGTATACTTCCGCCGCTGTGTGAATATCGCCGTAATTAGATTTTGTGAGCAAGCAGTCAATTGTTAACTTCATAAACACGGCTAGTTAGCAGTCAAAAGAACAGCGGGCGAGTTTCACATTCCAGACTTGACCGGTATCTTGGAAGCCAACGCTCGCAGTTCGCCCATGCCGCGGCAATCAGTTCCCGACATTCCAGGTTTTGGAGGTGTGCCACATTCAACTTCCAGAGCCCACGGCTTTGCCATACTTTCTGTCTCGAAAGGGTGACCGTGCATATGAAAGCGCTGTGGTCGGAGAAGGCAAGCGGCCAACGTTCGGCGTCTATCACTCGTGGACCAAGATCTCTTGAGACGCAGGTACGGTCAAGACGACTGGCCGAGTGACTGGTGAAATAGGTGTGGCCTGGGCGGTCCCCGTGTATCTGCTCCCAAGTATCAACGGGACGCAAGTCCCTTACAATTATCCGAAGTTCAGGACACGTCGAGAAATGTGGCACTTGATCCTTCTTGTGTAAAACACAATTGAAGTCACCCCCAAGGACACAGTGATCGTAACGACCAAGAAAGAGGGGGGGGGGATTTCCTCGGCGTAGAACTGTGACCTCTTGCGGCGTTTATCGGTTCCTGAGGGAGCATAGTCGTTGATTATACGTGTTCCCAACGCAGTGCCCGCCACCCCTCTGCCCGCAGGGAGGTATGTCACTTCTTCAACAGTGATGCCGTCACGAATAAGTATTGCTGTCCCACTGCCATTCGGTTCACCAGGTGTCGTGTACGTCCTATAACCATAAATTTCTGGGAGAGTCGCTATGGAGACTTCTTGTAACAAAGCAAAGTCAACGTCGGACGCCCGGAGCATCTCTCGCAGAAACTGATACTTCACTATTGTTCTTATCGTGTTGAGGTTAATCGTTGAAATCCGATACACTTGTTGGTGTGCTGCAGTTGCTAAGTTATTCATAAGAAGGAAAATGTCTGTTGAGCGTCATGCAGAATCGACAATGCCACCAACCCCCATCGCCTCTACCGGACCGTTTCCTAGAGTGCCGCCGTCACCGACGCGGATTCCGTCGGTGTCGTGTGGTCGTCTTCAGTGTCGTCTGCCCACGCCGTGGAGCGCGGAGGAGGGTCTTTGTCCATTGCTTCCTCAGGGCACAGATTTGGCGCGCTCTCTCCTGCACCGGCGGAGCCGCTTCCACCCTTGTCTCATCGTTCAGGCGTTCTACTGCGGGCGTCTGTGAAGCAAGTTGATCGCCTTGTCATCGGCGGTCGCCACCACGGTAGTGTCGTCATTGTGAGCCGAGTCCTCATCCTCCTGCGTCTCGTCCTCCATGTTTTCTGCGGAAGACTTACGCCTCCGTTTGCGTCGCTTCGGGGATCGTTGCTTCCGGGTGTGTCCTTCCGCATCCGACGACAGCAGCGAGTCGCGACGCTCCGGCACAAAGGCCGAAGTCGGCACAATCAGAGACTCTATCGCCATGCTGGTGTCACGGGGTTGTTCCTCCGTCGTGGAGGGAGATGCCGTCGGCAGTGATTCCTCAGTACGTGGAGAAGGCGTTGCCACATCGCTCTGCGTCGGAGGGTCGTGCAATGCAGTGTTCGAAGCTGGCAGATGAGTCGACAAATTTGTATCATTTGTTAGGGCGGCAGCGTAAGTCACGGGAAGTATCGTTGGCTGCGACGCAGGCTCTATGTCCGTCGAAGGCAGTTGCGTGATCCGACATTGCATGCATTCGAATCGGAGGTGTCCCTCTTTTCCAAATCTCGAGCAGGTCTTCGGTTGTCCATCATATATGACTATATCGCGACAGGCGCCGATAGATATATATGAGGGAACATGGCGTCGAAGTTCGATACGGATCTGCCGCACGCTGTTCAAGGCAGGGTATGTTTGGAACTGCATCTACTTCTCAGCACCGTGCCGTAGGGGCGGAGCGCCGCCACGACCTCTTCTGCTGGAAGTTCGAAGATCCTGATGGTACGAAGTCCCAATCCAGCATGGTCGACTGTCACAGTACCCACATTGCCATCAGAGTGACAGAAACGAAGCTCTCGTTTCGTCTCCCGAAGAATCCTTTCACATGTTGCTGCATTGATGATCGTTACATAAGCTACACTGCTCACTATTGACAGGTGTATGCCGAGAACGTCGGCCGTCGGAATTTTCACTTCATCTCGAATAAATCGTTCTAGTTAGAGTGCCTTCGGTCTTGCAAATTCGTTTTGGAACGTGAATTTGAGCGTCGATTTGCGGTACTGGTTCGCCATGCTGATCTATGTAAATAGGCCGGCACGCGTGGAAACGTCCGAGTACGGCGTAAACAAACCCAAGCGTGTTCTCGCCGCGTCGCAGCTGAAAGCAGACTGCCTTGAACCAGCTCCATTTCACAGTCCACTGCGTAGCTACGTACGCTACGGCCACTGACATAGCCCGCTTTCCCTTGCAATGACAGATTACAGTAATACAGAAATTTTATACCCACATAGAAGACGTTTCCAGTCATTTATTCCAACATATTGTACCTCTAGTCACCGGTTTCGAGAGATTTTCAATTTATTCCGTTACTTTTACTTGCTTTCAAATGTCATCTATATCTATTAATGTGAATGTATGTTCGGTGTACGTTTATCACGTCTGAACCACAAGACATAAAGAGCTAAAAATTTATACAGTTACTAATATCTAACTGTGGAAGGCACGGTTTTATGGCGATCGGATAGCTATATATGTGTGAATGTCTGTTCGGTGTAGGCTTATCACGTCCGAACGACAAGACGCAGAGACTTAAATATTAGTACAGTTACGAATTTATCCTTAGGAAGGTTTTAGGCACGGTTTTAGAGCGATCTGATAGATATTTAGCAATTTGAAGAATATAACGCGAAATGCGGAACAATAATTACTCTTTGAAAATTATATTTACTCTTTGAAAATGGTTTTATTGGTTACATTGTTGCTTGAGGGTTGATAATGATAAAAGGGTGGAGTATATTGGAATGAAAAGTTATCGGTGTATATAAAATTCTACGTGTATGTGTGTGTGTGTGTGTGTGTGTGTGTGTGTGTGTGAATATTTCGCTCTGCAGCGAAAACTACAGAACGCATACGAATAGTCTGTATGTAATTGTAGTCCGAAGTCTCCCGTTGTACACCATAGAAGTTTCATTCCGATAGCTATAAGAGGATAGAAGATATGGCGGTTGAAAGTCGTGAAATTATAAAAAAAATTGGGACAGAAGTCCACCGATGAAGTTAGCGAGTCTATAGTAAGGAGGTTACATACAGCGTAACGTGATGCCACATACCATATCTTTGGTCTATGCGTTCTACAATCACAGACATACATTATGTCTGTGGCTATAATCTGTTTAGCTCTTTCTCTGTAAGGATAAGCATAGGGATAAGGGAATATAAGAATCAATAAATAAAGCAGTAAAAAAGCAATATCTTTTAATACATCTCTTTAGAAAAATCGAGTTGACGTTTCGCGCATTACATAAAGTGATCGATCTGTAATATTATTATAATCATCATTGTTGAATTTCGTGATTGGATTCTTCGAAACGAGTGCATCTTTACGTGTGATTTGATCTACACTACTTACTATTCAGTCTCATAGCACACTACTGAAAGATAGCTTATCTATCATAACCAACCAACACGCGAGCGGAGCCGCGTGTTTAAGCTAGTACATTCATAAGACCTAAGTTATATGCATAAAAACCATGAAATACGACGGCAATATGGCATCTTCTCCTCGTACGGAAAAGATCTTTCCCCCTCCCCGGATAGCCACTGGTGTGACGTTCAGACGCACGTTGAGAATATGTGGCATGCTTGATACTGCCCGACAAGTGAAAGCCTCACCAATGTGCGGTTCGCACGTTGTGACGTCAGAAACTCGCCACGTTAAGGCTAGTCTACACGACGACAGTAGGTTGCGACACTCGTTTCATGAAATGAATTGCGCGCAACTGGTTTCGTGTGTGACTGTAGACACGGCGCCAATACTATACATTTCAGTTTCGTTGTTTTGTGAGTGCCGTAGTCGGCAAAAAAAAAAAAAAAAAAAAAAAAAAAAAAAAAAAAAAAAAAAAAAAAAAAAATAGACGTCAACTCGGTTGCTTAGCGACGTTGCTGAAAGAAATTGTAATTGTAATTGAAGACCCTAGAAGCTGTTTTAATCAACTTAGAATGTCACCAGAGCAGTTTACGTTCCTTTTAAACAGACTTAGTAATGCAATAAAGAAACAAGATAGTGTTATGCGTGAAGTATTGTTACCAGAAATGAAGTAACAAATTGCATTACGTTTCTTGTCAAGTAGATGTTCGTCTCTATAGTACCTGTACCGTGTTCCCAAATCCACAATTGCCATAGTTCGTTTGTATAGGTATTTGGAATTGAATGTATTTTAGTGTGCAATTCACTAATCAACACATCAACATTTCATTCAAAGCCGCGGTGGAGTAGCCGAGCGGTCTAAAGCGTCTCGCTGCGGAGCGCGCGGTTGCTCGTCGTGGAGGTTCGAGTCCTCTCTGGGGCACGAGTGTGTGTGTGTGTGTTGTCCTCAGGTTAGTTTACCTAGGTTTAAGTAGTTTGTAAGCTACGGACTGATGACCACGCAGTTTGGTCCAATAGATTTACAAACATTTGAACATTTTTCCTTCAAGAATAATTGCTTCAAGTGCACTAACACGCTGCTTAAAATCGCACCAACACCTATGCGTCGCATATATGTTCAAGAACTGAATTATTTCTTCTGTTCCTCCATTTATGTTGTGTTTTGTTCTGCATTGGTTATAACCTAACCTAAAAACATGCCCAACCAGTATCGCCAAAGTTGAAATGTGCCGAAACTAGTTTCGCCAACGAGTTGCGCGAACGCCTGCCGCGCATACGCACTGGCCAGTAGCGCAGTATCATGAAACCTAGTGTCGTCGTGTAAACTAGCCTTAGCCACAGGGGGGTGTAAATTTGACTCGCGCGCTTTGCTTCTGTGACGTCACCTGGCAGCAAGCGCCGAGCAGTTGCCGCAGTACCCTTATGAAACGTACAAGCAGGAAGTTGTGTTTTGCGCTCGCTCGTTTCGTGACCTGTTAAGTGTTCGGATAGAAAGTAGCTTTCTTGTATTGGGAAACAATTTTTCTATATATTTTTTCTGTAATTATGAGTAAAATACTTCATGTTGTGCTGTTGCGGAGTGCAATAACAGTGGACACATCGGTTTCCAAAAGTTGAGGAACTTCAGCGCATATGGATCTCTTCCTGAAACAACAAGACGAGATAAATGTCAAAAATGCCAGAATTTGTTCCGAACATTTTTCTGAAGCCGATTACAAAAGAGATTTGCGGAATGAATTGTTAGGTCTATCTACAAAGAAGCTGCTTAAAGCAAATGCTGTTCCATCGGAAATATATATAAACTGGCATGGAAACAAATCTGATGTTGCAAGTTCTAGCAACATAGAGGTTACTAGCAAAGTTTTCACAGAAAGGAAACGTCGCCACGAAGTTATGGTATTATATAAAACAGAAGCACATTTTCTCTCTGTCTGTCCCTTTAACCTTCTATAACTCGAGAACTACTCAACGTATCGTGATGCGGTTTCTTTTAAATTGTAGATCGCACAAAGTTCTAAAAAAAAAAACCGTCCATGGGAGCATATGTCAAACTTTTAAGAGTAAAGCATATGTACCATTTTTCTCTCCTAAGGCGCTGGCGCCGGATGGCTTCATTAGTGATTATGGGAAATCTACAAAAGTTAGACATGTGCTCACATGGACTTTATTTTAGATCTTTAGGAGCGCTACAATTTTTTTTAAAAACAAACCTCATCACGATACGTTCAGTGGTTCTCAGTTAAAGACGTTTAAATATTACTCGTGTCAAGTCGCGGGGCGAGATGGGTTAGCTAGTTGTTAATGTTTGAAGCTTTTCCATTTCAGTCCTTTGTATGTTAGTATACATATATATTAATCACAAGCGTGTTCGCCGGCCGCGGTGGCCGAGGAGACTGAGGCGCTTGTCACGGTCTGCACGTCCACTACGGTCGGGGGTTCGAATTCCCCCTCGGGCATGGATATTTGTGCCGTCCTAGTTCGTAAGTAGTTCATAAGTAGTTTGTACGTTTAGGGACTGATGACCCCGTAGTTAAGTCCCATAAGCTTAACAAACATTTGAACATTTTTTGAACAAGCATGTTCCATCGCTTAAAAGCAATGTTTTTCATCGAATGAGAAGAGAAAAGACGGAGAAAATGTGTTGACGGCGACCTTATAATACAGCGGCTTGCTGCCGAGTGACGTAATACAGCGCTAACCAATGACCGTGAAGACGCCCAAACTGGCATACCTTTCTAGTCTACGTACCTTGCCTTAGCCACACTCGTTCAGATACAGTCTCCGTGTGCCGTCGGCTTTAGGAACTCTCTACCTCCGACATCAACGTGGCACCGAGCTAAACACCACCAAAGATAACACGGACATCACTATCGACATCAAAGAAAAAACTGTCACCAGTGGATCCGAACACGCCAACCAGAACCCTAGGATTCAGAAACTATTAAAAGCATTGAAGTTCGCGATATATTTCGAGTTCCCTTAAACGATTGCCGGCCTGCAACGACGGTAGGTTGTAGCGACAAGGAGTGGTACTCAACTTCTTATTGAAACGTCATTGGAGTGTAAAACGTTACCACCTTAATGTTCACCGACTTAGTGATTGTGGTCTTCACGTCTTAATAAATCTACACAGCATCAAAGTTCAGGACAGTTAGCTTGATATCTCGTGGATGTAGAATCTTATTAAAACACAGCATCTACATAACCTGCTTACAGAAATCCCTAGAATTCATTCAGAATACGTGCAGCTAGAGAAATGTTCTCTATTTTCTGTGTGCGTCAAAATTAAGGCAAGAACGCAGAGAAAACACCAGGTATCTGAAAAGCTGTTTAATTTCATCATTTTTACCCTACAATGCATTACAACAATATGTACATCAGTACCCAAACCGACATAGTGGCGGCTTGGAAAGCTGTTACAAGACTGCTTTTTTCGATCTTTGTGTGGCCTCCTTTTATAGTCTGGCCTACAATACCATACATTGTTCCATCTATTAAAGATATGAAAAACAATTAGTTTGGTAATGTTATGCCAAGATAGTAGCAGCTTTACATTCAAAATTAACGTAATTATTAATTTACATCGATTCATAGTAATCCTGCTTTCATATATTGGGTTACAGATCTGAAATAAGCTGAACTACAAAATACAGCAACATATTATTTTTTTACACTAATATCTTGAAAAATAGTGAAGGGCAAATGTTCCTACCATGTACAGAATAATGTTGTTTTGCTGTATTCAAGAACACAGGAATATCTCATATAGGCTTAATTAATCTATAATGCTGCCCATGCTGGCAAGTTTATATTCGAAACAATTATTATATTTGTGTTTTCATGGCCAGTTCCTACTCAAATATATAATAGAATATATCTCTAAACCCGGGCCGCTGAAACATTGCACTTGACGTTTCGCGTTGCGGCGAGTTAAGTTGGCTACACTGCTTTAGCAACGTTGCAACACTAGCCTCTATTCACACAGCAGACGAAACGGGTTTCAGTTGCATCTCGTAAATGTAAGCTATTGAGCAAGAAAATTGCATATAATAATTCGTTCTTGAGCAGCAATTAATTAACGGCTTATTAATGAAGACCAGAGCACAACAATGCACACGCTTTCAATAACGGAACAAAGCAATATAGAAAATAAGCATTGGATCTTGACAGATACGAAATAAATAGTAATCAACATAGTAACTGCTCTCTTTACGTTTTATAATCAGAATGTTTGTCACTCACCAATTTACGGCGATAATGGTACAATTACATCCAGCTCCCCATCTTCACTGTTGTCGTGACTGCCAAAATCGTCATCACCAAGACAAATCATTATCTGTTGATGATCCCTTCCATTGTTTGCGCTGCCCGAATCAGTTTTTCAACGTGCTCACCCCCCCCCCCCGCCCCCCCAAGACGCAGCATCCACATTGGCAACAGCTTCATGCATCAGCTTTTCCACCTTGTTATTGTGAAAGTCTTATTGTTCCGTAAGTAATTCTTGACGTCACACCATACCAATTTTATCGTGTTAAAACGGCTGTGAAAAGGGGGCAAATTTACTTTATTGTGACGCTGCTCCTTTGCGATGTCGTCTACTGCATATGTTGGTGTAATACGCTTATTTTGTTTCACGAGCGAATATAAAAGAAGTTTTGACATAGAAATATTTGCAGTAATATTTCTTTCTTATAACCACTGCACATAACGTCTTTCCAATGGTTTGAAATGAGAATGAACTTCCTGCTCAGAGCATAATTTCGATGTTTTTATTCATACGAAATTGAGAACTTACTCAGAAAATGACGCAAGACAAACGTTTTTCGGTGACATTATCCAATTACTTGAACTCGGAGAGTCAAGTTAAACCACTCACGGTAAAACAAATCGCAGCGAAAAAAGCACACACAACACAAACACGCGATACACACGATATACAACACACGATATACAACACACGATATACAACGGTAGAACTGAACAAAGTAAATTTAGAGGGCCGGAATTTGAAGCTGAGTAGTACGATCTTGCTGCCGCTTACTTACATTTCGCGTAAAGATCACAAAGACAAGATAAGAGAAATTAGGGCTCGTACGGAGGCATATAGGCATTCTTTTTTTCCTCGTTCAATTTGGGAGTGGAATAGGAAAGGAAATGCCTAGTAGTGGTACAGTGTACCCTCCGCCACGCACCTTACGGTGAATTGCGGAGTATGTATGTAGATGTAGATGTAGAAAGCCGGCAACGCGGGAACGTTGACGTCACGGCACGTGACCACTGGAAGTGTTTATCGCGTTCCTAGCGACTAGTGCCTTACGCTTCTTGCTCTTAACTTGTTATTTGTAAACGTCAAGTGCAAAGTTTCAGCGGCCCGGGTATAAGCATACTATTTCACTTTATGTTTTCCTAAAGCGCATATTAGCACGTTTTAGTTTCATGGCTATGTGCTCTTGTTTATTTTCCTTTTTTATGATGAAATGTTATTTGTTTGTCTTCCTAGCAATATATGTATCTTCTCTTAACCATTACTTTATCTAGAAATCATGTTTCTTATATTACACACACTCTGAGACCACAAACTGACATTTAACAGTTGAGGTTCTAATAAAATAACTTGTTTAATTTGTTATTTTGTTGATGAAGCAGTAAACATTTAGCTCTGTAGCTTGCCTATTATATCTCAACTCCCATAGATAACAAACATTTCAACAACCCACCCAAACGACCACGCACGAGCACTGCCATTCTGACGGAGTGACGTAAGGAAGTACGTTGCTTGTGTTCAGTGTAGTTTTTCCATGCCTAAAAGGTCAATTCCGAAGTGTGAACGTATCCGCATTATTTACTTTGTGTCAAGATCGACTCTTGTCAAGAGAAATTTTCGGAGTGAATCAAAGTGACGTTGTTCGGACGTGGAGGGGGTACAGAGATACCTGAACTGTCGATGCTTTGCGTCGATCTGGCCGCCACATTTGTCATTTATTTCTCATTTAAAGTCCTGCTGCCTTTTAATATTAAGCAAGATGTACATTTGCAATTTTACATGTTAGCCTATATAATAGAATATATTTTCGCATTCGGAGCAGAATGTTGGCGATTGGAGTTTCATAAGTAGACGTTATTGTAATGAATCCCATCCCGGATCCTGTATCATTTCCGTAACTCTGCCTCCCCTGTATCAAATTCAAAATGTTCAAATGTTTGTTAAGCTTAAGGGACTTAACTATGGGATCATCAGTCCCTAAACTTACAAACTACTTATGAACTACCTACAACTAAGGCACAAATATCCATGCCCGAGGGGGGATTCGAACCCCCGACCGTAGTGGCCGTGCAGACCGTGACTGGAGCGCCTTAGTCCCCTCGGTCGCCGCGGCCGGCTCCCCTGTATCGTGACAGTACAAAACGAGCTACCCTTCTATGGAAACTTTCGATGTCCTCCGTCAAACCCACCTGATAAGGATCCCACACTGGGCAGCAATACTCCAAAAAAGGACGGACAAGCGTAGTGTATGCAGTTTCTTTGGTAGTACTGTTGCATGTTTTAAGGGTTCTGCCAATAAAACGCAGTCTCTGATTCGCCTTTCCCACGACATTATCTTCGTGTTCTTTCCAATTTAAGTCTGAAGTAATAGTAATTCCTAGGTATTTAGTGGAGTTTACGGCCTTCACATTCGATTGATTTATCTTGTAAACAAAATTTAACGGATTTCTTTTCGTAGTCATGTGGACAACTTCACGCTACTCATTTAGAGTCAATTGCCACTTTTTACACCTTAGTGATATCTTATTCAGATCGTACTGCAGTTGGCTTTGATCTTCAGATGATTTTACCAGACGGTAAATGACGGCGTCATCTGCAAACAACCTAAGAGAGCTACTTAGATTTTCCCCTAAATAGTTTAAGTAAATAAGGAACAGCAGAGGACCATTAACACTACCCTGTGGGACGCCCGATATCACCTCTGTTTTAGTCGATGCCTTACCATGGATTACTACGAACTGTGTCCTCTCCGACTGGAAATTCCCTATCCAGTCGATCCTCCTGTTTCTTCGGCCGGCCTAGATACAACAAGTGTTGTGTGTGCGCAGGTGTCCAGTGAGAGCGTGGTGCAAGCGTACGGGCGTCGTCTGGGCGAGGTGGGAGCGATGCTGAACGCCGTGGTGGAGGAGCGGCTGTCGGCCGCGCTGCAGGAGGCGCGCCGCGTCGACCAGCAGGTGGCCCGCGGGCAGGCGCCGCCGCCCCACCAGCAGCCGCTGCTCGGCGTGCCCTTCTCCGTCAAGGGCAGCCTCGCCGTGCAGGGTGAGTCCGGGCGCGTAAAGCCCGTCCTACACGAGCGACTTCCTGCTGAACATCGACTACTCCAAGTGCGTGCACCTTTCTACATCTACATCATCTACATCGATACTCTGCAAATCACATTCAAGTGCCTGGCAGAGGGTTCATTAACCACTGTCATAACTTTTCTCTACCGTTCCATTCTCTAATAGCGCGCGAGAAGAAAGAACACCTAAATCGTTCCGTTTTCGATCTGATTTCTCTTAATTTATTGGGGTGGTCATGTCACCCTAAGTAGGTGGGTGCTAGCAAAATATTTTCACATTCAGAACTACAAGTCGGTGATTGAAACTTCGCAAACAGATCGCGTCGCAATGAATAACGTCTTTCTTTTAATGATTTCCACCACAATTCGTGCAACATTTCCGTGACGCTCCCCCCCCCCCCCCCCTGTAACGTGATAAAACAAAACGAGCTGCTCTTCTCTGGACCTTCTCAATATCTTCCGTCAGCCCCACCTAGTGAGGGTCCCACAAGGGGCAACAGTACTCCAGGAGAAGACGCACAAGTGTGATGTAGGCAGTCTCTTTGGTGCAGCTGGTGCATCTTCGAAGCATTCTGCCAATGAAACGTAACCTTTGATTCGCCTTCCCCACAGTATTTTCTGTGTGTTCTCTCCAGTCAAAGTTGTTCGTAATTGTAACTCCTAGGTATTTGGTAGAATTTACGACCTTAAGGTTTGACTGATTTATCGCGTAATTGAAGTTCAGTGGATTTCTTTTAGTGGTCATGTGTATTATTTCACATTTTTCTGTATTTAGTGTCAATTGACAATTTTCGCACCAAGTAGAAATTTTGTCTAAATCGCTTTGGAGTTGCTTTTGACCCTCTGTTGACTTCACTAACCGATAAACGACAGCATCATCGGCGAACAGTCTGAGGGAGCTATTCAGATTATCTCCTAAATCGTTTATAAACACGAGGAAGAGTAGGGGACCTATAACACTACCCTGTGGAACGCCAGATATCACTTCTGTTTTACTCGATGACTTACCGTCAATTACAAGGAACTGTGTTCTTTCTGATAGGAAATCGTGAATCCAATCGCACAACTGGGAAGATATTCCATAAGCACGCAATTTCATAAGAAGCCGCTCTACGTGTAAATCAACCGCCAACCATATCGCGAGTGCGTCTATGACGTCAATCAAATTGCGTGGTTATGGTATATCGCCCCAAATTTGCGACTGGATAGGGTTGGGTTGGGTGCTATAGACAAGGGTTCGGAAATCGAATCCGTGTTTCTTGATTTCCAGAAGGCTTTTGACGCCGGACCTCACAAACGGTTTTTAATCAAATTGAGTCGTTATGGAGCAAATTTGCGATTGGATAGCGGATTTCTTGTCAGAGAGGACACAGTTCGTAGTAATCGATAGTAATGCATCGACTAAAACAAAGGTGACATCGGGCGTTCTAAGAGTAGTGTTACTGGTATTTGAAGAGATGGTAAAGAATTAGTTTGGGGTGAAAGGTAGTGGCGGTAGTGGTGGGTCGCAGGTAAAACGGAATCTTCTTCGAATTGTTTATGTAAACTATGAAAAAAGACCAAACATTGTAACAATTACACAGTTAGAAACATAATCAACGAAACGGCGTTTAATCAAATTGCGTGGTTGTGGTATATCGCCCAAAATTTGCGATTGGATAGGGAATTTCTTGTCAAAGAGGACACAGTTCTTAGTAATCGAAGGTAAGGCATAGACTAAAACAGAGGTGATATCGGGATTCCCACAGGGTAGTGTTATTGGTCCTCTGCTTCCTTATTTACATAAACGATTTAGGGGAAAATCTAAGTGGCTCTCTTAGGTTGCCGTCATTTACCATCTAGTAAAATCATCTGAAAATCAAAACCAACTGCAGAACGATCTAAATAAGATATCACTATGGTGTAAAAATTGGTAATTGACTCTAAATAATGCGAAGCGTGAAGACGTCCACATGAATACGAAAAGAAATCCGTTAAACTTTGCTTACGAGATAAATCATTCAAAACTGACGGCCAGAAACTCCACATAATACCTAGGAATTACTATTACTTCAGACTTAAATTGGAAAGAACACGTAGATAATGTCGTGGAACAGGCGAACCAGAGACTGCGTTTTATTTGCAGAACCCTTAAAACATGCAACAGAACTACAAAAGAAACTGCAGACACTGGCTTGTCCGTCCGTTTTTGGTGTATTGCTGCCCAGTGTGGGATCCTTATCAGGTGGGTTTGACGGAGGACATCGAAAGAGTCCAAAGAAGGGCAACTCGTTTCGTATTGTCACGATACAGGGGAGACAGAGTTACGGAAATGATACAGGATCTGGGATGGGAATCATTACGACAACGGCGCTTATCGCTGCGGCGTGGGCTACTTGCGAAACTCCAATCGCCAACATTCTCCTCCGAATGCGAAAATATACTATTGATTCCCACTTACATAGGTAGAAATGATCATCAGAATAAAATACGAGAAATCAGAGCTTTAACGGAGAGATTCAAGTGTTCTTTCTTCCCGCGCGCTGTTCGAAAATGGAATGGGAGATAAATAGTATAAAGGTGGTTCGATGAACCTTCGGCCAGGCACTTAAATGTGATTTGCAAAGTATCCCATGTAGATGTAGATATAGATTCTGCCAAGTACAAAATTCTAAATATTTGAGTGTGCTGCAGAATGCGCATGCGCAGAAGCTAGGAACTGTAGCGGTGTCTGCTAACATCAGAAGTTAATCCATTCTGGTCGAGCTCATACATGTTATAGAAATAGTTTCGCATCGTCTTTAGCTATTTTCTATTGTTTTCTTTGTGTTCTCATCACACCTAAAAGGTTTCAACAAAGCCTAAAATTATTTTTCTATGAGCGTTCTCCTACAAAACATATGAAATATCTGCAAACACAAAAATATTAACGGTTTACATGGAAAAAGCTGCACTATGCATAAATGCGAATTCAAATATCTAAACATGTTTCAATGAAAATTATTTAAACACTGAAAGACTCATTTATTAGAACAGAAAATTATTTTTGGCGTAATTTGACCGTTTCAAGAAGAAAGTTAGGAAAACTAAAGTAAAGAGGTGCTTTTTACTTCATCTTCGGAATTATTTTATGTGCTGCAAGTATACATTTTCTACAGCTAATAAATCTATAAGTTTTGAAATTTTTCGGTCATACTTTTGTACTTTAGGTCATAAATAGCGTACAGAATTTGATGTTTAACGGCGCTCTCCAACTGCTAGGTTATGTAGCGACGACCTACATCTGATTTACACTAGCTTAACCAATGGACGAACACAACATTCGTACCCAAGGGTGGGATTCGACCCCCGGCGAGAGCGATCTCGCTCACCGTGGTATGATGCCTTAGTGCGCTCGGCCATTTCCGTATGAGTGCAGTAGTGATGCAATTTTTAGTTAAATACTTACATAAAAATTTCTTCAGTACATTTTAGAAAACGATTTGGAAGAAGTATATCCAAATGTTTATACAGCAATCAGAATCATCCACCGTTCCAGTCTTTACAGCTTCGGCCGAGAGAAGCTTCACAAAGATAAAATTGATTAAGACTAACTTGAAAAGCAAAATGATCCAAGAAAGACTATCTGCGTTGTCAGTACTATCAACTGAAGCCGAAATAGCGGCTGGTATTAAGATGTGGTCTTTAAAAATTCAGTGAGACGAAAAGGTGAAAAGTTCCTCTGATTTGTGTTTGTTTATTGTAATTTTTGTCATTGCAATAATAATCGTATATTACAGTAATAGAACTGTAGTACAATGATTATTGATGTATAATTCAGCTCATTTGACATTTTCATCATTAATGAAAAAAATGAAAGGGGCTTCGCAAAGACGAGTTTGCCGACGCCCAGTTTTCGTCTAGCCCCGCCACTGGAATTTGACATATAATATAAGACGAGAATAGCGAAAACGTATAACCCTTTAGTCATCAGTGAACTCAATATTTCCTTATCGGGCGTAAAAGTGCCCTATAACTTCAATTCGCCATTCAGATGCGAAACTACGCAGCAGACAGCTCTACAATTTTGGTGCTATCGTCTAAACGAAAACGACTGCTCAAAACAGACGAGACTGAGTACGCGAATAACACATTAGGGCCTCAGCAGTAAACACACACTCAGCTCTAGTAGTCAACTGAGACAAGAATATCGGTCGTGTAAAAGGGGCTTAAAGGTACTGCCTGGCTGGAACTGCCCCGTAGCGGCCGTCAGTCACCCCGTTTACATGGGCTTTCAAAACCGGATTTCGTAAACCGATTTCCCAATTCCGCTTTTGGTTGGTCATGTTTGTAAACACTCCAAAATCGATTCTGGAAATCCGCTTCTCTAAAGCGATTTTCCAGTTCCACAATCGATTTTCGTGCCCATGTAAACGCAACCGTTTTTGAAGCGTTCTTGGGTTGTCAGATTGTGTTTTATTGGTAAGAATTTTCGGCACATATGGAGGGAGTGATATTTTCTAATGTGAAATAAAAGTATTAATATTACAGTGAGCATGAATCTGTGTATTTAAGTAAAGAAAAATAGCGTTTATGCTGACTAAATCGGGGACTGAATCAGCTGTTTTTCAGCCGCCATCTTAAGTGGATTTGGAAATCCGATTCAGGCTGTGCCATGTAAACACGACAGCGAAAAACGGTTTACGAAAATCGGTTTTCGTCTTCCGGAAGATGTGTTGCATGTAAACGTAGTGAGTGGCTGCCAGCCGTAACTGCCGACCGCCGCTGCCCGCGTATTTCGCCGCGACTGCTCGCCACAGCGGTCACGCCACTCTGTGCCGTGTCTCTGTGAAAGAACACGCGTGTACCGATACCATACCAGGTTTTCTGGTGGACGAGAAAAGCCCATTTGTGAAATGATGAAGAGAGGTACAGAGGATTAATACTTCTTAGTTCGACTTTATTATACACATGGTTAAAGAAAATATATTAACACGAATTATATACAGAAGGATGCAAAAGCTGGTAGAAGCCGACCTCGGGGAAGATCAGTTTGGGTTCAGGTGAAATGTAGGAACACGGGAGGCAATACTCACTTTACGGCTTATCCTAAAAGATAGATTAAGAAAAGGCAAACCTACATTTCTAGCTTTTGTAGATTTGGAGAAGGCTTTTGACAATGTTGATTGGAACAAACTGTTTCATTTCTGAAGCAAGCAGGAGTAAAATATAGGGAGCGTAAGGTTATTTACAACTTGTACAAAAACCAGACAGCGGTTGTCAGAGTTGAAGGGCATGAAAGGGATGCAGTGGTTGGAAAGGGAGTAAGACAGGGTTGTAGCCTTTCCCCAATGTTGTTCAATTTGTACATTGAGCAAGCTATAAAGGAAAGCAAGGAGAAATTTGGAGAAGGAATTGAAGTTCAGGGTGAAGAATTGAAAACATTGCGTTTTGCCGACGACATAGTAATTCTGTCAGATACAGCAAAGGACCTGCAAGAGCAATTGAACGGAATGGACAGTGTGCTGAAAGGTGCATATAAGATGAACATTAACAAGAGTAAAACTAGGGTAATGGAGTGCAGTGTAAGAAAATCAGGTGATGCTGAAGGAATTAGATTAGGTAATGAAACAATAAAGGAGGTAGATGAGTTTTGTTACTTGGGCAGTAAAATAACAAATGATGGTCGCAGTACAGAGGATATAAAATGCAGAATGGCAATGGGTAGAATGGCGTTTTTGAAAAAGAGAAATTTGTTAACATCTAATATTGATTTAAGCGTAAGGAAGTCCTTTCTGAAGGCATTTGTATAGAGTGTTGCCTTGTATGGGAGTGAAACATGGACGATAAGCAGTGTGGACAGAAAGAGGATAGAGGCTTTTGAAATGTGGTGCTACAGAAGAATGCTGAAGATTAGGTGGGTGGATCGCGTAACTAATGAGGAGGTACTGAACCGAATTGGGGAGAAAAGAAATTTCTGGCATACCTTGACTAAAAGAAGGGATAGATTGGTAGGACACATTCTTAGACATCAAGGAATTGTGAATTTAGCATTGGAGGGAAGTGTGTGGGGTAAAAATCGCAGAGGGAGACCAAGAGACGCGTATAATAAACAGATTCAAGTGGATGTGGGTTGTCGTTCTTATGAGGAGATGAAAAGGCTTGCTCAGGATAGAGTAGGATGGAGAGCTGCATCAAACCAGTCTCTGGACTGAAGACCACAACAACAACAACAAAGAAAATATAGCACGTACAGCTATCAGTACAGTACAAACTCTAATTCAAGAAGATGAAGAAATGGCACTTGCTTTACTTTAAGTTGCTGTATAAAAATTTACATATTCATCACGGATACGGACAATTTTGTGTATATGTTAAATAAGATAAAAGTCTGTTCAAATGTTCAAATGTTTGTAAATCTATCGGACCAAACTGCGTGGCCATCAGTCCGTAGCTTACAAACTACTTAAACCAAGGTAAACTAACCTAAGGACACACACACACACACACACACACACACACACACACACACACACACACACACACACACACATGCCCTCGGAGGACTCGAACCTCCACGGCGAGCAACCGCGCGCTCCGCAGCGAGACGCTTTAGACCGCTCGGCTACTCAAATCAAATGTTCAAATGTTTGTTAAGCTTATGGGACTTAACTACGGGGTCCATCCATGCCCGAGGGGGGATTCGAACCCCCGACCGTAGTGGCCGTGCTGACCGTGACTGGAGCGCCTCAGTCACCTCGGCCACCGCGGCGGCCTCGGCTACTCCACCGCGGCGATAAAAGTCTGTAAAGATACCAGATTTATAGGGAAATGACTCTGTGCTTATACAGTTTTTTGTAATGTTTACGTTGTGTTTCCAATATTACAACTAATTGTTTTCAAAATTAGTAACAGTATAACGTGCCTTTGTCTCCAACCGACGAAACATCTAACTGCTGTGAAATTCGAAAAGAAGAAATCGAAAGACTCCTGATGCCAGCTAGTAAGACGAGTCAGGTTTCAGAACAACTTTGAAGTCTCGTAATTTTGCTTGAAATGTCAAATGTTGTTTCATCAATGAGGTAACGTGGCAGTTACCTGATGGACGCTCCTAAACTTTTCATGAATATCTATCTCTAAATCATGTTCGGGCTCCTGCTCATCAGCTGCAGCAATTTCTCCTCTGATCCTACAACTGGGAGAAGAAATCTATATCTATAAATTTGAATGTCTGTTCGGTGTACGTTTATCACGTCTGAACCACAAGACATGAAGAGCTAAAAATTTCTACAGTTACTAATGTCTACCCGGGAAGGCTTTAGGCACGGTTTTATGGCGATCGGATAGCTATTGCTCTATATATATATATTAATGTAAATGTCTGTTCAGTGTACCATTATGACGTCCGAACGACAAGACGTAGAGACTTAAATATTTGTACAGCTACTAATTTATACATGAGGAAGGTTTTAGGCATGGTTTTATAGCTATCTGATAGATATTTAGTAATTTGAAGAATATAACACGAAATGCGGAACAATAATTACTCTTTGAAAATGGTTATATTGGTTGCAGTGTTGCTTGAGGGTTGATAATCATAAAAGGGTGGACTATATTGTGATGGAAATTATCGGTGTATATAAAATTCTACGTGTGTGTGTGTGTGTGTGTTAATATTTCGCTCTGCAGCGAAAACTACAGAACACAAACGAATGGTCTGTGTGTAATTGTTGTCCGAAGTCTCCCGTTGTACACCATAGCAGTTCCATGCCGATCGCTATAAGGGGATGAAAGATATGGTGGTTGAAAGTCGTGAAAATTATAAAAAAAATTCGGACTGAAGGTCAGCGTTGGCGTTTGCGACTCTATAGCAAGGAGGTTACATACAGCGAAACGAGATGCCACGGACCATATCTTTGGTCTATGCGTGATACAATATCTTCAGCTCTTTCTCTGTAAGGATAAGCATACGAATAAGGAAATATAAGAATAAATAAATAGCACACTACTAAAAGATAGCTGATCTATCATAATCAACCAACGCGCGAGCGGAGCCGCGGGTTTAAGCTAGTAAGGCATAAATAAAGGATATAAACTACCTTCAGTGTCCACTCTTTGCCGCCACATTTCTGAAATTTGTATGCATACGGTGATACAAAAGAGTATCTGCTCATATAGTGCACTAACTGTTTGTTGCCACCGTGTAAACCTTTCTGCGACGCTCTGCTTATTGCATCGGTCGCGGAGCAGGCAGTCGTGGCCGACTGCCAGACTGCTTCCAGAGTAGTCCAGACCACTACCACCTAGAGAGAAGGCCGCGGCGCTCTCGTGTGACGTCAGGCAGAGTAAGTTGTGCGCACATAGCTGCTTGGGCATAGTGGGCCGTGCCCCAGCGGCTACCCAGTTATCTACGCAACCTACTCACACAAGAGCGCCGCGGCCTTCTCTCTAGGTGGTGTTGTCGAGATGCGGCAGCGGATATGCAGCGACATATGGTCCACTGTTAAGCCTGAGAGCAGCGGCCAACTGTCAACAGTCACTGCCGACCGCTATGGCCGGCAGTCGCAGCGAAATAGTACCTTAACACTTCTCGGCCGTCATGTATAAGGCTGTGTTTATAGCCCGTGGTTGATCTGTGGCATAGGAATCGCGGCGATTTGTCAGTGCGCAGTTTCTCATAAGGCAGCGTGGGACCAGTTTATTAGGCGCAGTTGCCGCGACGGCCCCTCCGTTCTCCTGCTGTGGCGTCAAAATACCAGCGGCTGCACTTCCAAACCGCTTACATGGCTGCTAATGCAGCTGTTCGGTGCGCCATATGTGTGGCCTCCAGGTGGGAACAGGTTATTGAAGGTCACTGCGGTTGAAACCACTTGTTGTGCGACTGACGAGCGGTGCCTCTACAAAATCACAGTGGTCGCTCCGCTGTGCCGGCCGCGGTGGCCGAGGGGACTAAGGCGCTCCATTCACGGTCTGCACGGCCACTACGGCCGGGGGTTCGAATCCCCCCTCGGGCATGGATATTTGTGCCGTCCTAGTTCGTAAGTGTTTTTTTTTTTTTTTTTTTTTTTTTTTTTTTTTTTTTTTTTTTCCCTCCGCTGCGGAGCAATCACGGTCTATAAACACGGCCTTAAGTTGGGACCGGAGTGTGAGGTGCGGCGACTCGAGCCAACGCCACCGAATTATGCTGTTACAGTTTGTGGAAACAGTAATAAATGTCCCTTCAAAAATTTCGAAAAGATCCTGAAACGTGTACTCGATGGATTCAGCTTTATAGAAGTGATAGTCTCGATATTAAAAATGCTAGTCTTACTAACATGGATTTAAAAGAAGGCGATTATTTACGTGATCTTTACACTAAGAATTACTGAGACTTCACCCCCCCCCCCCCCCCAAAAAAAAAAGGTCTGCAGTTTCTACACTGCACCATTTTAGACCCACTTGTCTCCTTTCAAATAAAGAAATTGCAGAAGTTTGTGAAACATGTAAAGGTGCTATAATATAATTACGTAGGCTTCCGCGGCCAGAGTCAGATGATCTAAAAGTTCATGATGTAAGGCTATTACTTAAATAACCGACGTTTCGGCCAACGTTACAGTGGCCTTCATCTGGGTATACTGATGTGAGCTGGTTGTTACTACACTTTATATTACTTTCATTTAGACATTACGTCATAATTTTTAAACATAAGCGATGTTATTGGTGAATTTTTGGCGGAAGAAAGGAACTTTATTTTGATAGGATGCTGAGGTGGAAGGGGTGGGAGTTAGTCACTGCTTCTTGCATAGCGAGACATGTTTGGTGTTCATCGGCGAATGGGGTGAGGGCTTCCGTTTCTCTCCTGCTGGCCGTGGGCCGCGCGGCGGCAGTTGCTTACTAGTGACGCTCGCGTGTTGTGATGTCAGTGCGGCCTATTACGCTGTGATGGCCGGTAGCCAAGAGGGGGCAAGCCTGAGTCCATCT
Organism: Locusta migratoria; assembly: GCA_026315105.1. NCBI lineage: Eukaryota > Metazoa > Arthropoda > Insecta > Orthoptera > Acrididae > Locusta > Locusta migratoria. The sequence continues at coordinate 268,809,689 of CM048744.1, read as the reverse complement.
TCTCTATTCATGTTATTAGGGTGTTTTACAATTTCGATGGCTTCCCTTATCTTGCGTTTAACCAACCCTGGTTGCTTGGCGAGTATTCTGGCATCGTTAAATTTTATCTTTTTACTGCAATCTTGCTGGTGTTCGGCTACTGCAGATTTATTGTGTTGGCTTAATCGAATGTAGCGTTCATGTTCGAGTATGCGTGTTGCCACTGCCCTCCCTGTCTCACCTATGTACACTTCCCCACACTCGCATTCCACCTGATGCGTGTAGTGCCTCTATGTTGTACTTCGTGGAACCAAGTACATCCTTGATCTTGTGACTACTATAGAAGAAAGGCTGGACTCCAACCCGGCGAAAATGTTTAGCAATCCGATCTGTGACGTTTTTTACATACGGTAAGTGTGCTGCTGGCTGCTTTTTATTGACTTCCTGCCTACTGCTGTTTCTTTTATTAAAATTATGACGTTATGTCTAAATGAAAGTAATATAAAGTGTAGTAACAACCAGCTCACATCAGTATACCCAGATGAAGGCCACTGTAACGTTGGCCGAAACGCCATTTATTTAAGTAATAGCCTTACATCATGACGCGGTTCAATACCCAGAAAACTTTTATGTCATGTAAAGGTGCATTTAACAAGCTAGCTTCATTGACACCAAGGAAAGAAAAATATGAATCGGAACATGGAGACTCTGTTAAAATCAAATTGCCTACTTTTTCTTTGTGTACCCATATTATTACTGTAATGTACTACAGCTAAGAAAATGTAGTCCCTGTCTCCGATTCCGACGCATACCGACAATATTACCGATGAGAAACAACATTTGCAATCTAACAGTTTGACACACTCTATTACTCCAGTAGGCAAGGGCGGATTCAGGGGGGACGGGGCACAGGCACACGTGACCAACACCACCTATACTCCGTTCACAGAAACGAGAGTCGTACTGTACTGTAAACACAGCAAGGCGCGTGACCACAGCGCTGCCGTCGAGGGTGTACAAGGCAGGGGCGCGCAGTCAGCGTGGCCGTCTCAATTGCAGGCTCTCTTAAGTTCATCTTTAAAGACGCTTGAAAGGCTAGTTGAACCTTCGAGAAGTGGTTTTAAGATGCTATTCCGCGGCTTGCTGTTATTGTTGTTGATAAAGCGCCGTACCATTATGGTAGAAAAGAAAAAGATCCCAGTGCGAATTCAAATAAACACGAAATATCAGAGTGGCTAAAATCTAAAAATCTCGATTTTGAAGACGGTATTTTGAAAAAATAACTTTTAGATATATTTACAAATTACAGAACAGCGCACAAGGAATACGCGATAGATGAAATGGCGAAGAATGCAGGGAAAACTGTTCTTAGAATTCCTCCGTACCGCTGTGAATTAAACACCATCGAGTAAGTATGGGCCAGAATCAAAGGCTATGTTGCAGCGAAAGACAAAACATACAAAATGCCGGAACTTAAAGAACTGAAAGAAGAAGCAATAAAAACGGTGACTGCAGAAGTTTGGAACAAGTGCGTCATCCGTGTCGTATTTTTAGTTGAAAGTCAAATGTGGAAATTGTAGAGGAGAGACAGAGAGGAGCGGTTTTGTATAAACCTCAGTGAAAACAGTTCACGTTTGACAGAATTAACCTTGTTTCGCCGTCCTTTACCATTATTATAACTATTCCTTTAAACCGTTTCGCCCTTTAGCAGAGCCCTACAAGGAAATCCAAAAAACTTTCCAGAAAATAGAAACACCGCAATAACAACTTACGGTGTCACACCACGGAGAGCGCATTGTAAGCTTTGTTTACCATTTATACTGTCTTCTTAACACAAAATGAGCCCATGTACCATTATAACCGTTTGTAATTCCGCCTTGTAATTTTGTGTGAATTCTGTCACGCAGATAATCTGAAGATGCCCTGCTAAAGGGAGAAACGCGTCATTAACTAATAAAAAAATTTGCAATCAAGACGGGTTGAAGGAATATTTATTCTAACTGATTGGTGTTGTACACCATGGATTGGAAATCATTTTATTATTATAACTGGTAATGTTATTAAAAATGGTGTGTGAATGGACCGTTTTGTTAGCAACCTGCATGAAAACAAATCTGTTTTGACAGAATGAACTCAGTTTCATCGTACTTTTAACATTATTGTAACTGGCTTTCAATCTTCTATGTCGTGGTTTATTTCCTTACATTGTTGTCCAGGTTTCTCAGGGTCCGCTATGACGTCAGCTCGGCAGCCAGCCGACGCCACCAGCTGCAAAGCGTGCGCCAAGGATTTTGTAGACTCCTTCGCATCACGTGAACACCGAATGCTTTCTCTGGAAACGATCGTAGTCGCTCACGTGACACTGTTTACGTTTCGTCCCAGCTCTCGGTGAACGGACTATAGAGAGAAGGCCGCGGCGCTCTCGTGTGACGTCATGCAGAGTAGGTTGCACGCGCATAGCTGACTGGGTTGCCGCTGGGACACGGCCCACTATGCCGAAGCAGCGAAACAGTCAGCTATGTGCGCACAACCTACTCTGCCTGACGTCACATGAGAGCGCCGCGGCCTTCTCTCTAGGTGGTGGTGCTCGAGCGCACGGAGAATTTCTGGAGCTGCCGGCGCTCAAGCGATTCTCGAAAAGCTCACGAGAAGCGGCGCTGCGGCACGTCTCGCCGTCCGATAGTTTTTTTTTTTTTTTTTTTTTTTTTTTGGTAGGGGGGGTGGGTGGACCTCCTTTCCGCCCCTTCAGCCCGACCTTACGCTCACCATTAAGTCGCCTTCTTTGGCGCAGGCTTCATTGCCTTTATGTAAATCAAAGTTTTCTTCTATAGTACGTTTGATTCGCCTTCTTCTGTGATGCTTTCATTGAATAATATTTCTCCTTTGACTGTTTTCGAAAAACGCCGTCATGGGCGTTATGATTTTAAATTAAGGTCAACGGAGAGCAATTATTTTTATCTTCCTTCTTGTTTTTGTAAACCTTGTGACACTTTCCTTATCGTCACTGCTTTATTTGATACCAGTTATGAGTTCCAGACTGAAGTAGAACAGAAACATAATAAATAAGTATGAAAATAATGAGTTAAAAAAATTTTTTTTTCGCATTTCGTCGCATGTCGTAGTTTAACGTATTGTCACTTCAAGCCGATAACAGTACAATGAGGAATCTTTGAAACAAATCTTTGTATCTAGGTGGACTTAGTAACTTGTGATGTTCCGTTGATAACAATTGTAAAAAGTCAGGTAAGGATTTCTTTTTATAGTTGATGCTGTAGTACACATAATATCCAATGAGCCAGGCGTAACTGTTATTTTTGGCGTTAGGAAAGAATTTCCAGTCTGGGTGAAAAATGTGCGTAGTCGTGATATTCATTGTACTAGTTCGTGTTATGAGAGACAACTTTTTCCTTGTCCAGGACCATATCTCCGTTTGATCCCTGAGGCAGAGCGCCATGACACGATACGCGCTGCGGTTATTAGCAACGCAGCTCGCTGGGGTCATCATTTAAATGAGAGCGTTCGATACACGAAAACCAAAGTCACGGAGATGGCACTATTTTACGCAGGACGGAGACGTACGTTGCAAAGTTCCGTCGTGTAGCAAAGAATACTACAGGCACACACACACATTCTTAGGCATCAAGGAGGAGGGAGCTTAGGGTGTAACGTCCCATCGACAGCTTGGTCATTAGAGACGGAGCTAACGCTCGGAGTTTTGGGTAAGGACGGGAAAGGAAATAGGCCGTGCCCTTCGAAAGGAACCACCCCAGCATTTGCCTGGAATGATTTAGGGAAACCACGGAAAACCTAAATCTGGATTTGAACCACTGCCCTCCCGAATACGAGTCCATTGCGTTACCCCTCCGCTACCTCGCTCGGTAATACTACAGGCATTGTAAGATATTTAAAACTACACAATATATCTAACAATCAAACGTGCGTTCATGGATATAAAAGTGCATTCTCATATTAATACAAGTCATACAAATTAGCCAGCTACTGTGTATGTTATTCATTCAAACTACATTAAAAGGAAATTCGCTAAAAAGTTTGGTAGTGCCTGAAACAGTTCGCCATTAACGGAAAAGTCTAATTTAAAAAAAAAAAATAAATAAATAAATAAATAAATAAATAAATAAATAAAAAATAAAAAAAAAATAAAAAAAAATGGCTGTAATAATATGTCAAATGCATCAGAATTAACGATATCCAAACATTTGAACAGAATGAGGACATAACGAACAGTCAGTATTGTAGTTGTAACTTGTGTTGAGAAAGTACCAGAGTTTTAAGCTGAAATAAGGACGGAAGCTTAGGCACGTAACGCTGGCTAATGCTGCAAGCTCCGCCGAATTTTTTTCTACAATTAGTAAATGTATGTAAGTTGTTTTTGGCTGCAAAATGTTGTAGGATTTTCTCTCGTCTCTCTCTCTATTGCTGTTCGCTAGTCTCGCTAAAACTCGAGAACGGCTGAATCGATTTGGCTAATTTTAGTCTTGAAATATCCGTGTAAGTTCAGGGAATGTTTAAACGGTGATAAAATATGGAAAAGTTGTCCGGAAAAGAGGATCTTCGGGAAAACTGAAACAGCATTTTCCAGTGCGCTATCAATATTCGTTCAATTGCGATAAAATTTTGTACATTTCATGTTGAAAGCAAGAGGAAAGTTCGCATCAAATAAAAGTCACCCGGAAAGTAGGAAAATTTAGGAAAAACAGAAAACGATTATTTCTACGAATGAGAGTCAATTGCCACATGGTAGTAAGAGCATCACTTGAGTATTGCTTGACAGGACAAGGTTTGTATGAAATAATTTTCTTGGAAAATCTACCCGGAAAATTGGAAAATTTGAGAAAAACTGAAAGTACGTTTTTCAATGTGTTTTTGATTAAATTCGTCACTATAACTGACTATCGCGCGATGGAGAGGGGTAATTTTTTTTCAGTAAAAATAGGGAAAAAAGGAAAGTCGCAAAATTCGAACCAATTTCCTTTTCCATTGTGTTTCTAAATATACTCAACACTATAAGTTAAGAACCGTTCAACCGATTGCGATAAAAGTTTGATCATTTGACGTTCAAAGAAAGATGAATGTTCTTATGAACTAAAAATTTGGGAAAGTTACCCGTAAAATTTGAAAATTCGTAGGAAACTGAAAGAGATTTTTTTCAATGGGATATCAATATCATTCGTCTGATTGCGATAAAATTTTGTATATTTGACGTTCAAAGCAAGAGTACATACATATTAGCAAATGCAAAGCATTTCCAGGTCGACTAGATAACACAAAAACCAAGTCATTATTTTACATGTTTTAAATCTAAATTTTCCTCGCAATTTTTCTATATTTTATCACCTTTTAAATCTTCCCTGAACTTCCACGAATGTGACACGAACATTATCCTGGACATGTGTACGTGATCTGTCCACTCTTCCCGCCCACTATCGAGCCAATACTTAGACTATCTGATAATGTCTTTATAAAGCTACTGGGTCTCAAATACATACGATTTAAATTAATATGGTTTATGTTAAGAGGTAAGTGATACGAAGTTCACCGGGTCATCTAGTGTAAGTATAAATACATGCGGAATGGATATTTGTTTTTGGTAACAATTAAATTCTTGTTTCAAGTAAGATACATAAGAGTACTGTCATTTTTGTCTTCTTTGACACATTTTACTACATCTCCATCTATTTGTTTAAGTGCCTGGCAGAGGGTTCATCGAACGACCTTTATACTATTCAACTACCATTCCATTTTCAAATAGCGCACGGGAAGAAGGAACATCTGAAGTTCTCCTTTCGAGCTCTGATTTCTCGTATTTTATTCTGATGATCATTTCTGCCTATGTAGGTGGCAGTCAACAATATATTCTCGCATTTGGAGGAGAATGTTGGCCATTAATTTCATAAGTAGACCACGCCGCAGCGATAAACGCTGTTGTTGTAATGATACCCATTCCAGATCCTGTATCATTTCCGTGACGCTGTCTCCCTGTATAGTGACAATAAAAAACTCTAATTTAACCGGCAGGAAGAAGATGCAGTGATATGCAAATGCTTAGCTTTTCAGAGGATTCACGGTGACAAACACGCCTCCACCTATTTTGTTTAATCTATCCTTTCTGAACACTGTTAGATCTTTTGCGAAAACTTCGGCTGAACTTATTTCTGGCTTGAGCCAACTTTCACTGCCTATAATGATGTGTGTTTCGGTGCTTTCTATTAAGGCTTGCGATTCTGGTACTTTCTCGACACAGCTACGACAATTTACAACTGTTATATCGATAGTTCCTATATGCATTTTTCTGTGGTCCACCTGCACTCTTTGAGACTGCCCATTTTGTTTTTCCCCGAAGTCCTCTAACCTATAAAAACCGCCCAGTCCACGGCACACAGCCCCCGGTACCCGTGTAGCCGCTTCCTGCGTGTAGTGGACCCGTAAGGTCACAGGCAATATAAAGTCCAGATTCCGCCACGAAGTCTCCGCCTGGTTTTCCTTGGGGCCACCACACCAAGGTCTGTACGAGTCCTTCACACAACGAGGAATCCTTGTAGTATTTTTATGAATGTATTTGTGTGTAGCCTTGTACCGAAGTCAAACGGTGATAGAAAGCAGTTCAGATATCAAACACTTCTTGGAGCCGAAGAAAACAATAGTGGTCGTCCTTAATCATCTGTTCTGTGAGCAGGAGCTACATCTACATCTACATGGGATACTCTGCAAATCACATTTAAGTGCCTGGCAGAGGGTTCATCAAACCACGATTATACTATTTATCTCCCATTTCATTCTCGAATAGCGCGTGGGAAGAATGAACACCTGAATCTCTCTGTTCGAGCTCTGATTTCTCGTATTTTATTCTGATGATCATTTCTACCTATGTAAGTGGGAGTCAACAATATATTTTCGCATTCGGAGGAGAATGGTGGCGATTGGAGTTTCGCAAGTAGCCCACGCCGCAGCGATAAGCGCCGTTGTTGTAATGATTCCCATCCCAGATCCTGTATCATTTCCGTAACGCTGTCTCCCCTGAATCGTGACAATACGAAACGCGCTGCCCTTCTTTGGTCTCTTTCCATGTCCTCCGTCAAACCCACCTAATAAGGATCCCACACTGGGCTGCAATACTCCAAAAACGGACGGACAAGCGTAGTGTATACAGTTTCTTTTTTAGTTCTGTTGCATGTTTTAAGGGTTCAGCCAATAAAACGCAGTCTCTGGTTCGCCTTTCCCACGATATTATCTACGTGTTCTTTCCAATTTAAGTCTGAAGTAATAGTAATTCCTAGGTATTTTGTGGAGTTTGTGGCCTTCACATTTGATTGATTTATCTTGTAAACAAAGTTTAACGGATTTCTTTTCGTACTCATGTGGAAGACTTCACACTTGTCATTATTTAGAGTCAATTGCCAATTTTTACACCATACTGATATCTTATTCAGATCGTTCTGCAGTTGGTTTAGATCTTCAGATGATTTTACTAGACGGTAAATGACGGCGTCATCTGCAAAGAACCTAAGAGAGCTACTTAGATTTTCCCCTAAATCGTTTATGTAAATAAGGAACAGCAGAGGACCAATAACACTACCCTGTGGAACGCCCGATATCACCTCTGTTTTAGTCGATGCCTTACCTTCGATTACTACGAACTGTGTCCTCTCTGACAAGAAATCCCCTATCCAATCGCAAATTTGGGGCGATATATCATAACCACGCAATTTGATTAAAAGCTGTTTGTGAGCTTGTGTAATCAGTGCAACAAATACGAATTAGTAAATGAGAGACATATTTTCTCTCGATTGTCCCAAATTTGAGACTCTAACACGGAGGTTTCTTCCAAATTGTTACACGTTGGTTCACTCTCTGACAAAACAGCTTTCTTCACCTGCTGCCGCTCTGAAACAGGTGACGACTGGCACACTTTACGTTACGGTAGTAGAAAGTGGGCCTCTGCGGACGCCATTTTACAGCTCGAAATTTAAATGAAAATAACGGCTTAACCGTTCACCCGAGACAAAAATTGAATAAACTTATTTGTGTAAGAGACAATTATCTATAACTTTGTTCTATTTTTTTCTTATTCTGCATCTTGTCAGAGAAATTTGCAAAAATAACGGCGATATTACACCGAACGTCTGTCTGTTTGTAACGTGTTCCTACGTTTTACGTCGCGCCGTTCATCTGATCGGCACCGAATTTTACAGACGTAATTGTTGGTTCCCCGTCGAGGTAGCCCCATCTGGAAAGAAAGGTGAACCGGTGGGGCATAACAGCTTTGACATAATTGCAGAAAGACATATTGACCATAGCTGTTTTATTTTTTTTCTCAATGCTACCGGTTTCGGTCAATTTACCATTATCAAGCGTTAGCAGAGATTAGCAAATAGCTTAACATGAATTTTTGTGTTACGGCATATTAAGCTATTAGCTACTGAAACCGGTAACATTGAGAAAAAAATAAAACAGCTATGGTCAATAAGTCGTTCTGCAGCCACCTGGAAAGGTTGAACTTGCAATTTGAGACTCCAGTCCTCAGACTGTTGAGAGCCTTCCAGGCTGTAAAGGAATTGTTACCTCCAGTTGCAAGTTGTTCTATCAGGGCCAAGATAGGTTTAGGTGTTGCGTCCTTCCACGGCTGAAGCCTCCTCTCTTCGACAGTGACGTCAATTAGCTCTGACGTCCAAAGGAAGCTTCTACTTGAGCGAAGCCGCCTAGGCTGTTGTTGTTGCCCATGTAGGGGGTGACGATTATCAATCATTTGTTTCCTCGTCTCCACCTCGGAAGCTACTTGCCGCCGTATGCTATGAGAGGGTAGATCTTCACTGTCGGCGTGGGTCTCAAACACCCCGATATGATGCGGGCTGACTCATTTACGGCCACGTCGGTATGTTTCACGTGGGCCGAATTCTTCCACACAGGAGCGGCATATTCAGATACCTACAGTCATGTCTGTTGTTCGAAGCACTTGTGGGTCAGCACCCCAATTTGTGTTCGTCAGTTTACGAATTATGGTATTCATAGTGCTGACCTTTTTCTTAGTGTCCAAACAGTGTTGTTTGAATGACAGAGTTCTGTACAACTTCACCCCTAGGTATATGGGGGCGTAGCAGTGCTCCAGCTCTTGGCCTTTCCAGCTTACAAGGAGTATGAGGTATGAGGTCCGCCTGATATGCAAAACACTGATTTTTATTTGGCACCCAAACTAGTTTCAGCACCTCTGTGCCATCATCAGTGGGCTTTATATTTATTTCATGCTGTGAAAAACAAATTACATTTATTTTACTATTGTGCTAGTTGTAAATTTAGGCCTAAAAAGTCGTCAGTCTTATTTTGGTTTTTTTACCTTAATTTACATTTTGTGGTCATATGGGACCCTTTTTATATACTTATTAAGTGGTAGCGTTGTCATCTGCAACCAAAATTATCTCTTTTAACAACTTGTGAGGTTTTTAAATCGCTACTTATGGTGCAAAAACGTAATGTTGGCATATGGGGATATTTTTATCGTCTGTTTATTATCTATTACTTACGGTTTCATTTGTTATATACTTCTTCTTCCGCCCTGTTTCGCATAGCACACATGTAATACACATATTTTTGTGGACTTTTTTAATCACAACCACTTTCCACATTAAAAATTCGCCTGTTTACTTTGTTAAACTGCACCTGTGCCAGTTGACTTTCAACTGTTCTCCAGTGGAATGGCGGTCGATTTGAATGATGTTTGTTTTATCTCTCTCTCTCTCTCTCTCTCTCTCTCTCTCTTTGTGTGTGTGTGTGTGTGTGTGTGTGTGTGTGTGTTTGTGTGTGTTTTAGCTGCCTGTGTCATCCTTTCTGTACAATTCGTGTAGTGGTTTAAATAAAGTATTTTTACATAGGGTGGTGTATTCGTTCATGACTGATTTTCCTTCTGCTATTGCTTAGCTTCCTTATTACTCAGATGGAAACTGCAGACTTGCGTCTTAAGCTGGGTTGGGTTTTAAATGGTTCTGGTGGTACTAATTACCAAGTAATTCCAGAGCTCTCGTTAACTTCTCTTCCACTTCCTCGAAGGTGCTTCCTTGGGCGGCCACAACCGTGTCGTCAGCATATATGAACTGCCTGACATCGAGGCGCAGTTAGGATGTATTCACATTGGCACCGACTAGCCGATTTCAGAAGCCATTGCCAGAGGTTGACTGAAAATATCGGCCGAGAGCGAGGTTACACTTCATCCGATGGAGTTTGTCATTTGGTGGGGTTAAGGAGAAGGTTAGGTTAGAATCTATTCTGCTGGATGCAATGGATTACACCGACACTTATGCTCAGAAATGAGTGCTACAGTGCGGTTTTTACTATTAATAAAGACATCGAGTGCAAACTAATGAGCTACATATGTCATGAGGATTCTGTAGCTACATTGTTCTCCGTTATTGTTACTGCCAGACGAGCTTTACCAATATAAAAGGAGAAATTTCTATTACACACTCGTGATGTCACTGACAAGCAATATTACTGTTTTGCTGAATTTATGTGAATTTGTGCAGACATACACCAGTTGAAATCTATGCTTTAAATAATGAAAAACTACACTAGCTAGGTAAGTTTATTTCTCATCACAAAGCGTTTCAGGAATTTATTCGCATTTTCTAGTGTATTTGATTACATAAGTACGGTACTTCTTCAACTTTTCAATGTGTCATATTCTGCCACTCTTGCACAGCATTCATCTTTTTTAGATCACTTAAGTTCGAAAAATCAGACAAATAAATCTTGAGGTGTGTGTTTTACCCTAATGACAGGAACAGTATTTTTTGTGTATGATTAAAGGTATTACACAGAATATCAGACACAATATTCATGACTGAGGTCTACCTTTATACAAAAGCAATCAGTGTAAGTGATTATTTTTGTATTGTGATACCTAGTGTAGGCCTAATGGAGCACACACAATACTTGTACGTACAGGCTGAAATACTATTTTGTATATAAATGCATACCAAGATTTATTATGTACGATTTCTCCTATTGCAGTAACCTCAAAGACACTACAGCTGTGCAAAAGCTGTATAAAATCACTCGTAGAAACGTCACGATGTATTTATGTTAACAAATGCACTAAAGGCGAGAAACATTCTCGCAGTGCGTTGTGTCAAGCATAAAAATACCTAATGGGTGCAGTTTTTCAGTATTTAAAGCAGAGGTGGGCAACGAGCGAGCCGCGCTCTCGGAGCCGCCTGCCTGAGCGGGAGCAGAGCCGCGAGCAGCTGGCGTCCAGCACGTAGTTCCTGCCGAAAAGACTAGATGGCGTTATGCGCAGCCAACGCGCTAACGTAGCCGCAGAAATGCACCTGGCTGAGTGCGTTATAAAATAACTTATAAAGCTAATAGTGCAAACTCTTTAGTGTCCAACTCGAATGAACAGATTCCACTGCTAGGGGTATCTTCTGAAAAATGCTATTATGTTTATAAGTAAGTAACTTATAAACATAATACTGGAAACTCTTCTCTAAAACGTCCAGCGCGACTGATGACCACACAGTTTGGTCCGATAGATTTACACAAAAGTCCAGCGCATTCAGTCGAGCCGGCAAATATCTTATAAAGATAAGAGCGATTTTTGTTTTGTTTCAGAAGACACCGCTAACAGTGCCATTTGTTAGTTCGAATTTTGTACTTCAGGGTTTTCGTTATAATCTATGATATTACGTTATGGTACAGTACGTTGTGGAGTCGAAATGGCTAGTCAAATCGGTGTGGTAAAGCGGCGTTCTATTTTCCAGTTCAACTCTAGTTGGGAGTGTGATTACTTGTTCACTGAAAGTGAAGAAGAAGCAAAATGTTTGGTATGTGGTAAAATACTAGGCATAAAAAAGTACAATTTAGAACGCCACTATAGAACACATCACTTCAACCAGTATGGATGTGTTGAAGCTGAAATGCGACTGAATCTTCTTAATAATCTATGCGAGGAAGGAAGGAAAGTAGAGGTATGTATTATAATGCTGTACCTACTTACGAGATAACTTAATCACAGTGTTTTGTTTAATAAAACAAATTTTCCATTAAAATGACAACTATCTTAATTTCTTACACAGGAATGTGATGCCTCATCCTCCGATGCAGCTGTTCGTGCTAGGTACAGAATAGCTTTGCTGATAGCCCGTACGTCCCGATCATTTTGTGACGGTGAATTTGTGAAGCTGAGTTTGGAAGTCGTAGCAGACGAACTATGTCCACAGTTATCACGTTCTTTGGCAAGTCTGAGTCTGTCGCGGCGTACTATAACTCTCCGTATCGAACGTTTGTCAGGTGCGCCAGCAAGCATGCAGACCTCTAGCGGCAACTAGGATAACTACCGGCCGAGCGCGAACGCTGCTCTTTTTCCGGCCTGAGCCGGAGCGCTGCTCATTGAGCCGATTTGTGCCCACCTCTGATTTAAATCCATGAATAATCCAAAAACATCCGATTATGATAAACGAAATTAAGTTACGTTAATCTTGAATGACTGTCATCCAGTGTGTGAAATTTGCAATAAAATGATTTTCAAGATGGAAACCACATTTACAGGTCACTTGAATCACCGCCTCGTTAAAGATCGCCAGAAGCAGTAAGAATAATTTGAGCACAACAAACACCCGAGTATCACAAAGCAAAACAACGTTAGAGAGCAGGAGCGTAGATAAGGGGGGGGGGGGAGGGTGACGAGGGGGTTCAGACCCCACCCGGAACCTATTTTTTTCCATTTCTTTTTGTCACTCGTGCAAAATAAAAAATTAAAATAATTTGTGTAATGAATATGAGAGTTGGAATGAAAACTTTGCCAACAAAGAGAGGTACCAGGGTGTCTGTAAGTTGTAATCGATGCCTAGTTGAGCTTTGAACTTCTTATTTGTTGTCGGGTCACTTTGTCTCGAGTGTCTTACGGGTGGCCTTCATGAGGCCTAGGCAAGCGCCGCGTACAACTTTCACCACAGTAATTTTGGCCAATTAAAAAAATAATAATTGCTCAGGTAATCACCATGTAACCATCAGTAACAATGAATTCCAGCCAGAAACACGTTCCACATCACGTTCAGTTATCTACTAACTTTACTACTACAGACAAATATATATTTTTAATGAGTCATGTTCCCATCCTCTGCTTACAAGAAGCAACCTTACCTTCGTCCCAATACTGTAAATGCACATTGATATCACGCTTTAGTCCCTAAAGTGTCATTTTGCCAAAGTAGTATTACAAAGAAGCACGGATGTCTATCATAGGAGGCGACAGTGGACTTTGTTAATAACTGTTGTAGCGCCTGTCTCTTCCTATGCTTGGTTGTGGAAAAAAAAAGAAGAATATGTCTTAAATCAATCTGCCTGACTTCCTCTTCCCAATTAACAGGTGATTTACCTGTCAATCTTCTATTGCTGTGACCGTTGCCAGCATCGGACCTCCTCTCTTTTAGCAGGGGTATCTATTATTTTGTATACGAATAAAAATGTTAACAACAGGGGAAGGCTGCAGACACGAAGTCGGACAGTTCATTGAAATAATCTTTGTATTATGAAAGTAGCATATAGAATTACGACGTAGCCTGTTACATCTTATTAAACGGTTACTGATTGTTGTTGCACGACAAGACATATAACAGAGAGCAAACATCGAAAATAAGGCACATCCAAATAGTTCGACCAGACTTTAACGAAAGAGAGCGTATTGAGTTTCATGAAAATTTCCGTTGGTCATGAGAACAGTAAATAGAGCCCAAAAAGGAGGCGCCACAAAAAAAAAAAAAAAAAAAAAAAAAAAAAAAAAAAAAAAAAAAAAAAAAAAAAAAGCATCTTAGTAACCATCGCGTCTGTCGCCCTACAGACGGTTACATATTTATTAAACACGCAACCGAATGCAATTACTTCACTTTAATCGCAAATACCTGCTCGGTGGAACTGTGAAGTTCCTGACGGTCAACGAAATATCACCAAGACTGAACGTGGCGGCTTCTACATCTACATGGGATACTCTGCAAATCACATTTAAGTGCGTGGCAGAGGGTTCATCAAACCACGATTATACTATTTATCTCCCATTCCATTCTCTAATAGCGCGCGGGAAGAAAGAACATCTGAATCTCTCTGTTCGAGCTCTGATTTCTCGTATTTTATTCTGATGATCATTTCTACCCATGTAAGTGGGAGTCAACAATATATTTTCGCATTCGGAGGAGAATGTTGGCGATTGGAGTTTCGCAAGTAGCCCACGCCGCAGCGATAAGCGCCGTTGTTGTAATGATTCCCATCCCAGATCCTGTATCATTTCCGTAACGCTGTCACCCCTGCATCGTGACAATACAAAACGACTTGCCCTTCTTTGGACTCTTTCGATGTCCTCCGGTAAACCCACCTGATAAGGATCCCACACTGGGCAACAATACTCCAAAAATGGACGGACAAGCGCAGTGTATGCAGTTTCTTTAGTAGTTCTGTTGCATCTTTCAAGGGTTCTGCCAATAAAACGCAGTCTCTGGTTCGCCTTTCCCACGATATTATCTACGTGTTCTTTCCAGTTTAGGTCTGAAGTAATAGTAATTTCTAGTATTTTGTGGAGTTTACGGCCTTCACATTTGATTGATTTATGTTGTAAACAAAGTTTAACGGATTTCTTTTCGTACTCATTTGGACGACTTCACACTTCTCTTTATGTAGAGTCAATTGGCAATTTTTACACCATACTGATATCTTATTCAGATCGTTTTGCAGTTGGTTTTGATCTTCAGATGATTTTACTAGAAGGTAAATGACGGCGACATCTGCAAACAACCTAAGAGAGCTACTTATCGTTTATGTAAATAAGGAACAGCAGAGGGCCAAAAACACTACCCTGTGGAACGCCCGATATCACCTCTGTTTTAGTCGATGCTTTACCATCGATTACTACGTACTGTGTCCTCTCTGATAAGAAATCCCCCATCCAATCGCAAATTTGGGGCGATATACCATAACCACGCTTCTGCTTAATAGGCGATCGCGAACCTGTCCTCCTAAGAACTGCAAGCATCTGAAGCAACTGCCGAACTGAGAGTGGCCACGGTCGTCGATTCAGTTCGTTCTTCCTTGTTAGTCGAATATTCGACTAAGCTTTTTTATTTATTTATTTATTTATTTATTGGCATTTGGCCTCCGGACCGGGCGCGCTGAGGCACTACGCCCGGCTGTGACCACAGGGCCTGACGTTCCCACGCTGAAATAAGTACATATTTGTTGAAAAGAATACAGACATATACAAGTGAGACAATTCTGGTTGATATTACTGCTTCCACATTTTCCACTGGTTACATGTCGACCATGCTCGATCAAATATTGTCAACAACAAATTATTTTAGTTTTTAAAGAAGGTATAGACACTCAAACATCTACATCTACATCTACATGGGATACTCTGCAAATCACATTTAAGTGCCTGGCAGAGTGTGGTTTCATCAACTACAGGAGCAAGAGAAGAAGAAATATTTCGAAAATACAACAACAATAGGTAGAAAACTGAGCATTTTTATGATGTGTACTCAAGGGCATTGTAGGATGGGTCATTTGAAGCTTCACTCTTGGGCAGGTAAGTGCCATTAGCCATGAATTTTGTTTGGATATAGACAGACTGAGATCAAATAAGACAAAACATTTGTTGTTCTTGGATGGAATACTTGTTGTTTTATCACTCAGATTTGTGCATTTAAATGCTGGAAACACTTTAGTCATATTTCAGCAGAAAAAATTGTGTAAACAATACACACTAAATACAATATACACTAAGTACAACACTTCAATCTCAACAGCAACATACGATAGGCAGACTCCTGTCAAGTGTACTGACCACCAATAATATGTTGCCCGAGTTTACGCAGGTTTCCGTGAAGAGCGCTGTAACTCGTGTGTTAGCCACTTTATGAAATTTAAGCTCGTTGTTAGTTGCATAAAAAATGTACTAACCTCATAAAAATATGTACGAGGTATGTCCATAAAGTAAGTTCCGTTTGGTTATATAAACCAAACGTGAACAGATACAGAAAAAATATTTACTGTATAAAAATCTGCAACTATTCAACTACTTTTCTACATAACTTCCGAAATTTTTTAGGCGTGGGACAAGTTTTTGTGTGCCTTCTTCATAGAAGATTGCCGCTTGTGTATTCAACCATGTGTCAAACATTTGTTTTCAGCTCATCATCGTTGAAGTGTTGACCACCAAGGACAGACTTTAGGTATAAGAAAAGATGAAAGGAGTCTTCTTCTTCTTCCCTTCACGTTGCCGCCCGAACTCACATTGCGAATGTGACCAAACAACGCTAACGGGTATTTCACTGGGACGTGTTTGATCATCCTCTGTACTGTCTCGCACCTAGCGACATTCTTTTTACAGATAAAACCTGTCCATGGTAATCAACACTTCAGAGATGATGACGAGCTGAAAGAACATGTTACCACATTGTTGAATACACAGGCGGCAACCTTCTATGAAGAAGGCATGCAAAGACTTCTGCCATGCTATGACAAATGCCTACAAAATTTCGGATGTTATGTAGAAAAGTAGTTGAATAGTTGCAGATTTTTATACAATAAATATTTTTTCTGTATCTATTCACGTTTGTTTTATATAAACAAACGGAACTTACTTTGTGGACATACCTCGTATTTGGTAATTCAAACAATGGAAATTCCAGGAAGGAATCAACAATATTTTTGAGAAGGATAGGTTGCTTTACTTATCACAGAGATGTCCGATGAGCTGCACAAATAACAGAATACGACATTATAGCTTTCTGCCGTTAAGGCTTTCGTTGGATAGAAAGGCACAAACATACATACTCTCACACAGACACTACTGCCATTTCGAGCCACCGTAGCCAACCTGCGGTACCCAGCATGGCCTAGGGGAGGAGAGCAACCAGGGGTGGGGTGAGGAAGTGGCAAGGAGAGGGAAGCAGGAAGGGAGGGGGGATGCACGGCACGGATGGGGGAATGTGCCATTGCTGTCTGATGGCACAGACGGGAAACCTCCGTAAGGGCCCAGTCCCACGTCCCACGCTCAGAGGTGTGGGGCGGGAGGTGCTGAAGCAGTTCCGTAAGATGTCCCACGATGGCGCTGCGGTCAGAAGCATCCCTTTAAACTGGCCAGAGCAGGCGGCAGGTAGCGGCTGTCCCCACCACCACCTCCCCTCAAATGCCAGCAAGCCCGACACAGCCGTGGACTCGTGGCAGGTGGCACGAGCTCTCCCCTCAGCCTCCCCTCCACGCTACCCTCTGACATGCGATAGGCACCCTCAGAAGTGCCTCTAGTGTGGTCTACCGGTACTAAGCCAGGGAACCACCTGACACCTGCTAGAATCTTACGGAACTATGAGGGGAGCATAGGACAGTGGTTTAGAGGGGGCTGCTTCTCTGTATATGTTACTCTGTGCTGATGGACAGTGCGGAAGGAAGTGAAGGGACTGAAATGTGTGGTGGGGTGGGAGACTAATGGAAGGATAGAGTGTGGGCAGGGAAATGGAGGGTAGGGTGGTAGATGCAGAAAGTAGCAAAGGTTGAGGCCTTGGGGATTGCGAGAGCAATCCATACAATACAACCTATGCGCCCATAATCCCCCAGACCTAAACCTTCGCTAGTTTCTGCGTTTAAACCCTACCATCCGTTTTGCTGCCCACACTCTAATCTTACATTCCCCTTCCACCCAGCCACACATTTCAGTCCCTCTCCTTCCTTCCGCACTGTCCGCTAAGACCACACAGGTGTATTCCCCCACCCATGCCATGCATCCCCCATCCTCTCGCCTAGGTCGAATTCCGTAGATTGCCCACAGCGGCCAGAGACATCGGTCATGTCTGTGTGTCTCTCTAAGCGACCAAGGCCTTAACTTACGAAAACTATAATGTTGTATTCTGTTGTTTGTGCCTTTCTCCAGCACATTGGACGTCTCTGTGGTGTGTAAGCAACATATCCTTCTCAAAGGTATTGCATTTGGTAATTCTTAAGATTAACGTTAATTTACAAGATCTTTCAAACAGCTTACGGGTATGCTGCCTCAACATGGATCTACGGAACGAAAAACTAATCTAATATTTCGTACGTTGGTTCACAGGGCAGTTGTCCCATCTCGAGGAAACCTTTCGTCAGAATGGTTATAGTGGGAGACAGATAAAACGTGCGTTGCGCTATCAGCCTTCTGTGCAACGGGTGAGTGACGATAGTAATGATGTGGCACCTAAATCTATGGCCTTTTTGCCTTACGCAGGAAGCATTTCCAACAAGATTGGTCGTATTTTGCGGAAATATGATGTGAAATGTGTTTTTCGGCCACCTAAGATAAAGGCCCTGTTGGGGTCCTTAAAGGATGATCTTGGTTTGCATAAGGCATATATCGTATTCCTTGCAGTTGTGGCATGTCATATATTGGTCAGACAATCAGGACTGTGGAATACCGGTGTATTGAACATAAACGTTACACACGCTTACAACAGCCAAACAAATCCGCTATTGCAGAACACTGTCTTGGCACTGGTCATCCTATGGAATACAACAACTCGGTGATTCTGGCATGCACTTCCACCTATTGAGACAGTGTTATTAAGGAAGTTGTTGAAATTAAACTAGCAAGCGACCTTATAAACAGAGATGGTGGTTTTTGTTTAAATTCTGCTTGGAATCCGGCACTGTCTCTCGTCACAAAACAGAGGGACAAAATTAATGCTGCCTCATCTGTTGATTAAGTCACTAGCGATATTTTTGATAATCAAAATATCCACGGGTGTACTGCCGGTCTATAGTGTCCAATAGGCACAATATTTCGGTGATCATACATGTCGCCATCATCAGGTGAACTGACGGACTGAGCTCCTGGAAACGCGCCGGCACGGAGATCCGCACGCTACGGCGGCTCGAAGGGAACTGGTTTCTAGCCCGGTAGCGAGCGATTTAAATACCCTTGAGATACTGGGACTGCGTCTTTAGAGAGGCCATTGAAATTCGCACAAGTGACGACCTCATAAACCGTAACTGTGGCTATAATTTTAGCAAAGCTTGGGAACCAGCGATTGGGTTAATTAAAAGTAAATCTAGCAAACGTAACGAAGTGACGACCGCGGCGGACAGAGCCCTCACATCGACGTCATCTCAGACGTCGTCGCAATCGGTTCCACTGCGCGATCGTGGCGCGGAGCGCGGACCATGGAGGGGTCGCTCCGCAGGCCGAGGGTATTTAAATCGCCCGCTGCTGCTCACTCCTTTGCTTCCCTCTCTGTGAGGGAGAATGTTGGGGAGTTTGTAGCCTTTTGGCTTTTACTCCTCTTTGTGCGTTTTGGTGTGTGTGTGTCTTTTACTCTGTATTAATTGTCTGTGGATGGTGTTGGAGTTTCTGTTTGAGTGTCTAGTGCTTGCCCTGGGTGGGCATGGTGTTGGGTTTGTTGGGAAGGAGTGGGAATGGAGATGGGTGTCTGGGATTTTCCTCTTTGATCTAAGGATCAAAAATGGTCATGAGACGTTTGTGTTTATCACGGGACATGACATACCGACCTAAGGAGCGGATAAGTTCGTTTCCAGATCTGGAGGAACTCTCATAGAAAGCCCTTGCCAGATATTGGAAACGATCTTTCAGGAAGGGAATTCCAGCAGCAACGTGCAGGTCGATCGTGGGAAAACCATATGGTAGGTGCAAGGCTCTTCTGAGACAACGGTTTTGGAGCATTTGGAGTCTATCCAGGTGTTTCCTGGCTGCATACGCCCAGGCAGGGCTGGAGTACTCCATTTGGGAACGGATTAGGGATAGGTATGCGTTGATTCCAACGGAGGGGGATAAGGAGCTATTGACGTTAAGGATGGGGTAGAGGTCGGACATTCTTGCGCAGACTTTCCTGTAGACCTCGTCGCTACTGGGCCTTCGAGCCGCCGTAGCGTGCGGATCTCCGTGCCGGCGCGGTTCCAGGAGCTCAGTCCGTCGGTTCACCTGATGATGGCGACATGTATGATCGCCGAAATATTGTGCCCGTTGGACACTATAGACCGGCAGTACACCCGTGGATATTTTGATTATCAAATACGCCGGGAGCAACTCAAGAATCACACAATAATTTTGATGTTTGGTCATTTTTAGTTGTGCTGCTTCTGCAGAGACTTGTACTGTGTGTGTTACCTTCCTTGTTTACCCTTTGCAAACCGAGGTATTAAATACGCTTGCAGATTTCCTTCTTAAGTACAGTTGTGCCTTAAGAATGGCAGGGTGTCCTGCCAAACTACCGGCGGTTGTCAACGACATCAACCGGCAGCATACCCGTAAGTTGTTTGAACATTCATTATGCTGGGAAAAGTTGAAGTTTACAAGAACTTTGACTGAAGAACGGTCACCTCCAGCTAGGTAGCAGTAAGGAAATGAAAGGAAGACTCCTGAGTGCTGAGGATGGTGCTGTGTTGGCAGGCCTGTGCCACGCGTGCGGCAACATGTCGCGGGCGGGCATACGCGCCGACAAGGATGCCCGCGTGGTGCAGCTGCTGCGCGCTGCCGGCGCCATCCCCCTGCTGGTCTCCACGACACCCGAGTACTGCCTCTTCTACGAGACACACTCGCCGCTGCACGGCGTCACCAGGAACCCCTACGACAACCGCCGCACGCCAGGCGGGTCCTCTGGCGGCGAGGTGAGTAACCATTACTGTTGTCGTTGTTGTGGTCTTCAGTCCGCAGACTGGTTTGATACAGCTCTCCACGCTTCCCTGTCCTGTGCAAGTCTCTTCATCTGAGAATAAGTTCGGCAACCTATATCCTTTAGAATCTGCTTACTGTATTCGTCCATCGGTCTCCATCTACGATTTTTACCCCACACACTTCCTTCTAATGCTAAGTTGACAATTCCTTGATGTCTCAAAATGTGTCCTACACATTTCCCTTCTTCCCTTCTTCCCTTCTTCTGGCCAGGATATGCCAGAAACTCCTTTTCTCCCCAATTCGGTTAAGCACCTCCTCATTAGCACGTGATCTACCCATCTAATCTTTATCTTTCCTCTTGAAATTTTGTTGCTCTCTTCAAATTTTATTAATTCTGAATGTTGTCCGTCATTTGAGTTCTATTACCTTTTTTGCCAACTTTTCAGATAGCTCATTAATATCCAATTAATAAATTGTATTTAAATTAACCATCATCACAAAACAATCAAGTTATCCAAGGGTCGCCACTATTTTTTATTATTATTAAAACAATAGAAAAATATTATTAAAAATATGAAACTGAGAATTTACTGTGCCTAACTGAAAGTAGTGGCGACCAGTAGTCTAATCTCACTTATTTATTTATTTTGTGAAAGTGCGTGTTTCGATAGACTGTTGTTGGAAGCACAAAAATTCCCTGACCTACCTAACATAGACAAGTGATAACCCCTCCCAAATATATGAAAGGTTGTTGAAATCAAGTACACAATGTTCATAAATAGTTATTGTATTTCACAAAAAATTTATGTGCCAATTTATCAAAAACACGACATGCGTGAAAAAAGTGTCAATTCCTTTTTAAAAAATCATACAAAAATAATGACTTGAAGTAGCACAAACAAAATTATCTAATGATCGGAATACTTTTTACAGAATAAAGGACAAAATCTTAACACCAAAAGAAAAGGTACAAGTTCGACTGGCTATAGTCATAAATTTAGTGTGTTACCCTATCAAAAATGTATTTAAAAAGTCAGTAGAAGGTTAAGTACTGAAACAGACACGCTCGATTAAAAATCGACTATGACGACCTCGCAAACTCACACCTATGTCCCACCTATCAACCACCATTCAATAATCCTTTTCACTATTTATGCGTTGGCGCTACTATACCATATACAGTTGAACAGCGTCACCGATGTCGATGAGCCGCTGATGGAAGAGCAGGCTGATGAATGCGATCGTGGATGGGAAATCATCTACCCGATCGGCGTGGCAATTACTAAAGTATTCAAGCTACGAAAAAATACAGCAATTTTCCAACCCAGTAGTGTATGCTGTTATTCAAGAAAAGTAAATTATCCTGATTATGAGTGAGTTTGTTCTAAAACAACACCCACTTCAGAATATTTACAAGTTTCTCAGTATAACTGTGGATGCGAACAGCAATCACACAGACGCCATCTAACACTGTGCAATGGGCATAAAAATTCTAAGTCCACCGACTTGCAAGGTCCAAAAACTTCGGAGTCCTTGCCACCACTCCTTGCTGCTACCAAGAGGTCCGAACCGTCCGGTGTCCTCCACACTTCTCCCATTTTCTCTCACTTACACCACGCTCTCCTCAAGAAAAAAACTTTCTTTGGCTGCCAGCCTCCACCCACATGTGACGTCAAGCCAGTAAGAGAGAGGACCTAATGGTTTCGCCAATCAAATCAATTTGCTATGGTTAGCGCTACTAAGCTCCTCCCACTCGAAAACTTTCCCAGGCATGAGACTCACGTATGCTGCAGTTCACATAAGCAGCGTGAAATTTTGTGTTTCACGATAGGCATCTCCAGACGGCTAAATTATTTTATTATCACTTGGGTGCCCTCTCCCGTCGTGAGAGCCCTCAGCAAGCCATGCCTCGCCAACATGGCGCCGGCATAAGTCGTAAAGTTTGGCACCAGCCGACCACAAGGGTCCAGGCAGCATACACAATGCTGCTGGCCCCGCTTTCCCTTCGACTCCCCGGAGCAACCAAGCGAGCCCGGGGCAGCTCTCTCTCTCTCTCTCCAACCCCTGGGGTTGGAGCCTCATCCTGTCCCGTATCTTTATACACCACTGGCCTTGAAAGAAGGGCAGCATTCTCTCCCACGTTTTTCGCTGGTGGCACCAAGCGCCTAAAAAAACAATTACCCAGGTGGCTTATTCCCATTGTACCAAAATCATGCAATGATCATTTCTATCATCTGGCATTAAGAATTTGGAGAAATCAGAATACAAAGAACCCAACATCCAATTAAATCGACAGACTAAATGAAATTGGAAGATATGAATATAAATAGTATTACTACCTCTCAGTCTGTAGCACCACGTTTCAAACGATTCCATAATCTTTTTGTCTGAATTCCTTATCGTCTACGTTTCACTGCCATATAATGCTACACTCCAGACAAATGCTTTCAGAAAGAACTTCCTGACATTTAAATTAATATTGGATATTAACAAGTTTCGCTTCTTTAGAAACGCTTTTCTCCTCATAGCCATTCTGCATTTTATATCTTCTGTACTTCGGCCATCAGAAGTTATCATGCTACCCAAATAACAAAATTCGTCTACTAATTTTATTGTCTGATTACCTAACCTAATTCCTTCAGCATCACCTGATTTTCTGACATACATTCTGCAATCCTTATTTTGTTCTTGTTAATGTTCATCTTATATCTTCCTTTCAAGACACTGTCCATTCCATTCAATTGCTCTTCCAGATCCTTTGCGACTCTGACAAAATTACTATGTCATTGGCAAACTGCAAACTTTTTATTTCTTCTCCCTGAACTTTAGTTCCCTCTCCAAATTTCTCCTTCCATTCCTTCACTTCTTGCTCAGTGTACATATTGAACATCATTGGGGATAGGCTACAACAGTGTCTTACTCCCTTCCCAACCTCTGCGTCCCTTTCTTGGCCTTCGATTCTAATAACCGCTGACTGGTTTTTGTATAGATTGAATATAACTCTTCAGTCCCTATATTTTACCCCTGCTACCTTCAGAGTTTGGAAGAGTACATTCCAGTCGACATTGTCAAAAGCTTTCTCCAAATCTACAAACGCAGGTTTGTCCTTCCTTAGCCTATCTTCTGAGATAAGTCGTAATGTGAGTATTGCCTCCCGTCTTCCTACATTTTTTCCTAAATACAAACTGATCTTTCCCGAGGTCAGATTACACAAGTTTTTCCATTCGTCTGTAAATAATTCGTGTTAGTATTTTGCAACCATGACTTATTAAACTGATAGTTCTGTAATTTTCACACTTACTCTCGACAACAAATATGTACACAGGGTGCCACATTTACGTTTCTCGACCCAAATATCTCTGGAACGATACTGGATATTGATAAACGACTGTCACAGTTATGAACCTACGGCAGGACCTACAAATGTGCGTACTTTAACACGTTATACACCATAGCAGTTGTACCAGAAACACGTTTTTTGTTAATGGAAACCTTATATTATTTCTCATGCACTGAATAACATGAAAAAAATCACAAAAACAATGGTGTTGTTTGCATCGCAAAACGTCGATTGCATCCAGAGAAATTAAGAAGTGAAGCTGACGCTTAAAGTACAAGAAGCACACAGTTGTCGTATGTCACGAGGCTCAAGTGTGAACCACTCGTTGCCCGTAATCGTGATGTGACTGACATACACAACCGAAATGTTATACTATGTTTGGTTGTGTGGCCATCTTCCGCAGCAGATGTTTCAGGACAAGTTTGTGCAGTATGTATCTGTCATTTAACAACTTGGAGTAAGTCGTTGTTCTTCACTTATTTTTCTCTTTGTTAAAAAGAGCATCCGCTGCAATTCATCTGCATTTTCAATGGTGTAATGTTTTGTGATAATTGTTGTTATAAGTCTCCAGCTCATGAGTGATTTCATTAAGTTTCTTTTCGGATGTAAAATTTTAACTTTATTCGTCAACAATTTGACAAGCGGTTTATTTTACTCCTTCCGTCTAAAATATAACACTGGATGTGACTGGAAGAACGACAGCTATTACTGCCATGATTTTTGAGCAGTGGAACATTGGAATTAATGCTTTGATCATGGATTTCCTCAGTGTTTTCATATTTTCGTTTTTTGTGTGTGGTATTCATTGTATGTCTACTTACTTCATTTGCTTGTACAACTTTATAAGCTGGATAAGAAGGAAAAACAGAGGGAACAGCAGCTCCAGCAATTTCTTAACTTTTAGTCCAGGCCGATTATCAGCCTCTCGGAAATGAAGGCTTCATACCACACACGATTTATAGTTGAAATTGGGCGTAAAATCTGCTCTTGATATTGCTTTCAGCCACTGTTCTCTGATATCACTTTGGCTGGGAAATTCGTCAAATGAAACTCCTTCCGCTTTACCACATTAGCTTGTGCAGAAAGGAACACAGCGATACACCATTGCTATTAGCAAATTAAAACCTGTAATGAGACGTTACTGTCTTAAAGTAATATATGGTAAGATCATAAAGAGTAACTAATCAGACCACATATACCGATGGGGTAGAAAATTTGAGAGCGCGTCTGAAACATGAAGATCGGATTATTGCAAACTCTGCAATGGTTTTCTAATCACAAATTACTACACACCCTCCAATTCTCAGAGATTGTCTACTGAGTTGTCCCATCTGGAGGTCATATTTTGCCAGAATGGTTATTTATAGTGAAGGGCATATTAGAAGAGTGTTGCGCTATCGATCTAATGTGCAACGGGCTAGAGATGATAGCACAGATGTGGCACCGAAGGCAATGGCCTCCCTGCAATACCAATTTAATTGTTTATTGAATCTGAGAAGATATTTATTTATTCCAACGCTACACTTCATTTTTATTTCTTCCTTTCTACGGTACGTGTCAGTCTTTACAAAGAACAAGAAATCAATGATACTATCAAGTACAGCGGTAGTAATGTTACTGAAAAATTACATGACGAATTTAAAGAATAACACATTATAGTAATGCTAATAATACTGCACAATAAAAAGACACAATATCAAGAGAAATTATTGGATAAATTAATACAAAAACGGAAATAAATACGTTATGAGTAATATAATTCACTACAGGTTAAGTAGAGACAAATTACTTTCAATGTTAACTGCACCAAGATTTGTCATGTGGCCCTTTATACGCACCACTCTAAACACTCAAGCACCCTGTGCTCGCGTCTGTGGCCGGATGGACGATTCGTGCTCTGCGGCCGCCATGTTGGTTGGGTGTCGCGCTCTCTACGTGGCTTCATTTCACTGCCAATATAAGGCCTCTCTATGTTATTCTGTGCTCGCTGGACACAGGTCACCCTATGGAATACAATAAAACGGCGTACACTACAACAAAACGGCATACACTTCCGGCTATTGGGATTGTGTTATGAACGAAGTGATTGAAATAAAACTAGCGTATAACCTGTTGAATAGGGATAGAGGTTTTCACTTAAATTCTGCATAGAATCCTGTTCTCTCACTTGACAAAAAACGGGGGATCAAAATTAATGTCACATCACCCGCTGAAAATCGCGGTTTATTGTCGATATTTCTGTTGATTTTCTTCTTTGGTCGTGTGATGGAGCTGTATGCTTGCTTGCTCGGTGTGTGTGGTCTTTCTGTTGTCATTGAGAAAGAGGTTTTAAACGTCGTTGCTCATTTGTTCCTCACTGCATTATTGCCTTTGCGAAATATCGACCGATGTCGAGTTTCATACCTGGCTGCATACCCGTACATTTTTTGAGTATGGTGTTTCCTAAATGTTTGCCTTGTACATCACAGAGGCTCCCAGGGTAACTTCCGCCCCTTCCCCCTCCCTGATGACGTCCTCCATCCCGACATATACCCGTCCTACCAACCCTGATCCTCCTCCGTAGATAGAGCGCCCCCTTTACCCCCCACCTCTCCCCTTTCCCCTCCCCCACTTGGCTAATCCCCTTCCTACCCTGGAGCACAGAGTAACCCAAGGAGAAGCCCCCCATAAACCACTGTCCTACGCTCCCCTCATAGTTCCGTAAGATGCCAGCAGATGTCAGGCAGTTCCCCAGCTTAGTACTGGTAGGCCACACTAGAGGCGCTTCTGAGGGTGCCTCTCGCACGTCAGAGGGTAGTGTGGAGGGGAGGTTGAGGGGAGAGCTCGTGCCGCCTGCCACGAGGCCACGACTGTGTCCGGTGTGCCGGCGTTTGAGAGGAGGTGGTGGTGGGGGCAGCCGCTACCTGCCGCCTCCTCAGGCCAGTTTAAAGGGCTGCTTCTGACTGCAGCGGCATCATGGGACATCTTACGGCCTGCTGGAAACCCTCCCTCCCTGCACCCCTGAGCGTAGGACCCTACCCTTACGGAGGTTTTCCGTCTGTATATATTGCCAGCCGCGATGGCCGATGGGGCAGAGGCGCTCCAGTCACGATCTGCACGGCCACTACGGTCGGGGGTTCGAATCCCCCCTCGGACATGGATATTTGTGCCGTCCTTAGTGTTAGCTAGTTCGTAAGTAGTTTGTAAGTTTTGGGACTGATGGCCCTGTAAATAAGTCCCATAAGCTCTACAAACATTTGAACATTTTCTGTGTGTATTTGTCTGTGCCTGGAGTCCCTACGGCTCCTCCCCACCGCCTGTTCCCTCCCTTCTCCTCTTCCCCCGCGCTTCCCGCCACACCATACTCCGCGGAGTCCTGCACCGACAGTTTTAACAGTGCTACGTTCGGCGTTGTGTGTGCAGTGCTCCAGAATGTGTTTTTTTCTGCTTCCACCGCTAACAAACAAGTCTCGCACCGTGTATTTTAATATTGTGTCTCCGTGTTCTCGCCGTCCAGTGTTTGTTGTCACACTATATGGTTTTAATGTCACTCAATTTTAACAGACTAAATGTGTTTTTAATCATCTGTCTGCTGTTTGTTCTCCGGATTGCCACCATTTCTATGTTACTATTCGCCATTATTTTATCTCCAGTTAAATGTGTTATGTATCTTGTGGCGCATTTCTTTTTTACTGGACTTGAATTAACGCCACATTTTTTCTATACATCACCTGTTGCAGATGTTCAGTGGTCTCGAAGATCTTGTAGGTCCCCTGCCATTAACACATTACAAAATAATAATACGTCGGGTTGTTAGGTTTTCAGAAAACTACATTTGTGACACTTTCATTTGTTTTTTAAGTATGTTTATTCATCCATTCCTGATAAAGCAATTTCACAACACACTTCCATACTAAATAAAATGTTACTCCACTAAGATTGCCATAAGACTCCAGACTACTAGTACAGACTGACTACAGAGACTAACTCAGTTCGCGGCAATTCGCGCGTATAAATACACAATCACATTTCTAGAACCTTCTAGAACACGGAAGTACCACATTTAAATATTAAACAATTTGTTCAATAAACATTAATGACTCCTGCTTTACGCATAGATACATAAAAGTATGACAGATGTAATAATAAGTTTTTTACATCAAAATAAACAGTAGAAAAGATCGTAAGTAAACAACAATTAGTGCAGTGTTAATATATGTTTACATTGTTAATACGACTTTCAATACTTAATTAATTTAGTTTGTTAGAAGACCCTAGTAATGCAAATTATTATGAGACTTGACAGAAGCGCCATAAGATGCTTATGTAATATAAACATGGAATATTATGTTAAAATACTCCGACCAACTATGGTATCGAATAGTTCAGTTATTTAAACAAACGGGACCCTCCTGGCTAAATATATTACAATCTTCATGTCCATTTATCTATCTCTCGGCTGAAGGGCAGCCTATGGAGTTGCTGCCAGCCTACTGGCTGTATTGCTGATGTGGAAATACAATAAAAAGGGGGGGGGGAGAATCACAGAGGCGGACATTCATAACCAAACGTCTTGAGTCACTATGAACAAGTGTGCATAACTTAAAAAGTATACGTTTCCGGATCAAGGTTTACTAGACTTTTTTCCTTGTTTTGTTCGATACTACCACATTCCAAAATATTCGACACTTTTTTTTAAGTGTTCAAATGTTTGTGAAACCTATCGGACTTAACTGCTGGGTTATCAGTCCCTAAACTTACAAAACTACTTATGAACCACCTTATACTAAAGACAACACACACAAACATTCCCGATGGGGAACGGCCTCGCGGTTCGGAGCACAGCGCCTCAATGCGCTCGGCCACTCCGCCGCAGCTTTTCGAACACCATCTACAGTCCATAGTTCATGCAGTTGGCGGTAGCGGCATCCGTGCTGTGTGCGTGCGCTTCAAGTCAGTCCCAGGGAACTGTGTTGTGGTGCTTGCTGGTGTACGTTAATGACTTTGCAGCCATGGTGACGTGATGGTTTGTTTACAGGCGGCGCTGCTGGGCGCTGGAGCGTCGCTGGTGAGCCTGGCCTCTGACGTTGGGGGCTCTGCACGGATGCCGGCCCTCTTCTGCGGAGTATTTGGCCACAAGCCAACAGCAGGTGAGTAGCCACTTGCTCCCATCTGATCTCTTCTGTAAACGAATTGACGTTTGTGAAATTGCAACACCCAGTAATCATGGCGTGAATACATCGCAGTAAGGGCCGGGCCTGGTGGTCTGGGGGTAGAGTGCTTGACTGGACACCGAAGGGTAGCGGGTTCAGAACCCGGTCGGACCCCAGATTTTTTCAGTCTGCACTTTAACCCATCCTTCACCTCTCAACGATGTGAGAAGTCGCCAGAAACGACACGTGGTTCGGATTCCACGTTAAGCTGTAGGTCTCCTTTCCCCGGTTGGATAACTGGGGTAGGCTAGGGACACGCAAGTTGCCGAAGTGCCGTCCAATGAAAGACTTGCACTAGGCCAATGAGCCACACGAAATTATTATTATTATCATCATCGAAACAAGGAAGACATAGAGCAGTGTATCACCAGCGTAACGATCAGAATGCTGCGAGATAGTATGCTTATATGTTACACATAGCACTGTTTTGCGTGATTGTGGTATAAAAAAATCAATCAAAAGCCGTCAAGTGAACTTGAGATGTCTTATGTGGTCTATGAGCGCCACATCAATTTTGGAGTGAGTTCAAACGTCATAAAATTGTAGAGGTCCAGGAAATCGATTTGAGCATTGAGAATGTTGTGTTCTTGGAACAGGTTGGTGTCAGTAAAGACAAAATTGTTCTGTACAGCAATGAATGAGTACATCTAGTAGTGCGTATCACATGATCGTGGTAAGTGATGACTGTCATTTTGTCCATATGGCATCCAGTGACCATAAAGATTCGTCTACAATGTTATCTCACACTATATTACGTGTCTGCACCGGTAGTTTGTACTGCAGACTATAGTCGGATTCACGAACAATGGTGGGTCACTTATGTTAAGGGTGCATACAGAATTATTTTTCAGAGGAGTCGGGGCAACTTGGAGAGCTAATTTTTCCTTCTATGAGTTTTTACATTATAATATAAATACATATTTGATTTAAACTTTTTACAGGTCAGACTCCCACTTACATAGGTAGAAATGATCATCAGATTAAAATACTAGAAATCAGAGCTCGAACGGAGAGATTCAGGTGTTCTTTCTTCTCGTGCGCTATTCGAGAATGGAATGGGAGATAAAATAGTATAAAGGTGGTTCGATGAAACCCCTCCCAGGCACTTAAATGTGATTTGCAGAGTATCCATGTAGATGTAGACAGGTGGACAAGAATTTATTTGCTGTTTTATTCGCCTTAAATGGTCCATAAACGTGTTAGTAGGTCAACTGTCTGCAAAACAGGCTCAGTGTTACTGCAGCGACAGTTGAAAAACAAACACAGCAAAGAATCAAAGAGACTTACAGAAGATTTAATACTTCCTCTTGTCATAATATGATATATTATGAAACTGAATATACGCCAGCGACATGTAATGTGGTAAATGACAGTATTTTATCGTCACGGACTATAAAACCAACGGTCAGAGATATTATGTAACGAAAGTATGATGATACATACTTAATATTGTTCTGACTATTCTGCTTTATGAATGTACTGCACTTTGTCCTTTTCCTATTATTTGGCTGAACCATTAACGAGTAGGAATCAATTGTTCTTTTTGTTCCTGAATAGTTCGCTTGTGTAATATATATCATCTTTTCACACGGGGTTTTGCAGGAAACCCGCTCACCGGCGGTTCCCAGCCTTTTGTGCGCCGTTTCCCAGGAATTACTCCATAAGTGGCTGCATTTCATTAAGTTAGGAAATTCTACGATTCCAAACCAGAAACCCTTACTGCAATAAATGAATAAGGAATATTTACAAGAAAACACAGGTAGGCTTCATTACTGAATTTAATTCTGCTTGTTAAAGAACTTTATTTTTGCATACATTCTGGTCAGTCGGGAGACAAGTATTGGAAGGTTGATTACTGCGTTTATTTAAATTGCTGATAGAGAAATACTGCGTTATTTGACCTATTTAGAATTTATCATTTTCCCATTGTGACTCAGAATTAAAAGACAGACACAAACCAGTTATGACTTAGGAGTATATAATTCACACTACCACCACGCACAAATGACCTATCTGCAACATTCCTTGTAGCACTTCTATTATGATTTACCTAAAGCTCCTAGGCAAGACAAGTTTGGTTTAACTGCTTGAAAGAAAACAATGAAAAAAGAACGTACTACAGTCATCGCCATGTCAGCTGCATTATGGACTAATTTCGTAGCCCCAAGTTTTTGTGCATGTGCTGGAGTTAGGGTTGCAATATTTCACAAGGCAGTGCAGTGATAATAAATCATTACAAATAATATAAACTAAAATCAGGACATGCAAATATTCTGCCCCTATTTCGTCGAAAAATCCCACTGATCAACAAAATATCGCCCAAACAGCAGTGGTTGCTTGTCTTTAAAAGAGAAATTCTACTATTAACAGCTCAAAACGCGTTATATCGTCCAATCTGACCATCCTGCACTGGTCATCTGCATCGCTGTATCGTAGTTCAGTATTTATTTGGTTCTTATTTGCTTTCGGTGGTAGAATTGAAGCATTTGCTCTGCTCTCGCTGAGTTCAATTTTTTTTCTCCTCGGACATGGCTAGCAAGTGCGCTTTGACACTTCTGTGAGTGGGACACTTTCATGAGTACTAATAATTTACCGAGGTCTATGCCCAATAAATTACCCAGCTCTTGCTCCATATATAATCATCATTTGATAATTTAATTTAGCACAAACTAGATAGCGAAACTTCGGAAACACAGCTATGAAATAAGGTAATGGGAGCTAATGTTGTTTGTAAAAGTGGAGAAGAGAAATTTGTTGACATCGAATATTAATAAAAGTGTTAGGAAGTCTTTTGTGAAGGCATTTGTCTGGAGTGTGGTCTTGCCGTGTGTTTAACAATCGTTAAAAATACGGTTGGACTTTCGTAACTACGTTGTCTTTGGAGTTTTGACTTATAATAGTAGTCAATTCGTGTGTTATAAATGGCTTTAATTTTTCGTACTGTAGACGGAAGATACATACAATAATGAGCTGCACTGAGTTGCTATTTTTTATTAAACGGTTGCCAGTTTGATTCAACTTTATTCCAGTAGTATGGTCGTTACAAAAGTATGCTACTTGTCGTGAATAACACTTACTTTTTTTCCTTTTGATTCTTACGAAACCTAACTTCTGCTTTGACGCATACAGTAATGAGTGGCGTTAATTTTGCGATTTTATTAGTGTTACAAGTTTTGATCAACTTCGGCCTTTCTTTGAATAGTATGACCGTTATAAATGTGCTACTTGAAGTGGTGTATCACATACCTTTATTCTTCTGAGTATTTTGCCGATAACTACAGTCTGCTTTAACGGTATGTATCATGTTCTTCTCATAATACGATTCTGAAATGTATGTGCCAAATTTAACTACTGAGGAAGAATTAGCTCATATGCAAAGCATATTTAAAACCAAGTAGTAAAGCTAACGTCATTTAGTGTTAGAAGATCATGGCAGTACCGTATGGAAGCTTTCTAACGAGAGATGAGGCAAGATGGCGGCGTCATGCTTCAGTGAGGAAAATTTGCCAGTCTACTAATGTACGAGGCGCGTCCAGAAAGTAAGTTCCGTTTCATTTTATCTCCACTGCAGCGCGGCGATTGCAGTTCCGCACATGCGCTGTAGACGATGTGTATCATGGAGAAGAACGTGCGCCATTTGGAGATCGCTGTCAGTTACGTACGCTTTGTTGTTCTTGTTTTAAATGTCGGCGTTGATTGAAAATCCCGCCGCCTGTGAAATCAGGTCGGTGATTCGGTTTCTGAATGCGAGGAAAGTGAAACCAAGTGAAATTTATCGGCAAATTTGCGATGTTTACGGACCAAATGCGATGAGTGATTCGATGGTTAGAAGATGGGTCCGACAGTTGAATGGCGGGCGTAGTGATGTGCTCGATGAAGAACGAAGTGGGCGTCCACCTTTGGTTACAGAAGAACTGGTTCACGCGATTGATGACAAGATCCAGGAAAACCGCAGGTTTACAATTAGTGCTCTCGCTGTGGACGACGAGCTGAAAGAAACTGTTTCCAACTGGTTGAAGACACAGGCGGCAGATTTATATGAAGAAGGTATACAAAACCTGGTGCCGCGCTATGACAAATTCCTGTAAAATTTCGGCAGTTATGTGGAAAAGTAGTTTAAGAGTTGTAGAATTTTATGCAATAAAAATTTCTTCTGTATGTGTGTACAATTTCATTTTATTACCAAACGGAACTTACTTTCTGGACGTGCCTCGTAAGTATGTCGCTGAATATAACTAAAATCCAGAGATAACGCAAGCGAACAGTTTACAGAACATCAGAACATCTATACTCACCAGTGATCTCCATACAAACTGGATATATAACTCTGGTGTCTGAGCATAGAACTGCAGCGTGCCTGCACATTCATATGTTTTGCACACGATTTCGCATTGTCCGCCATGTTTAAATTTGGTAAACGAGTTTCCATCAGTTATTACGTAACAAAGAATTGCTTGCTTACCTCTTGATTTGGAATTTAATTAATTATTCCATGTAGTAATCTGATATGGGAGCGGAATCGAAACAAATTTTCTTCTCTTTTCCTTGTAATGTGTCTTAGCAGCCATGTTTGAATTTGGCAAGAAACTAAATATGAATATCTATGGCTGGCACGCTAAAACAACTGAAGTTCAACATCCAGATATTATAGAGATCAATGATACTCACCATAGACCAAAGATAACATAGACTGCGCCGGTCCCTATCCCTGTCATGTTGTGGTTTGAAACCAACATCTGAAATTGTCCCGAGTCTCGTGACTGAATTTTCGTCATTTCGAACAACGGTTTTTCTCATTTACAGATGAAGTCAACCTTTGGTTCAATAATAAAACGACTCGTCGCGTTCCTATTACATATGTAGCAGTGAAGGGACGTAATTTCACCATATTACTAATAATAATGTGGTGATTATCGTTTTTACATGGGTCGTGGTGAAAGATATTGTCAGTTATTTTTACAAGCTACAGAATTACATGTCGTCGGTGATTATCTTGCACTATGAATCTCTTGCTTTTTGCAACTTATGGTCGTGATTATCGATGTGAATATTATTTCAGCTGCACTTGACCGAGTATAGCTCACATGTCGCCAAGTAAGTCACTGCTAGTGCAAATCTGCTTTCAATAACGTTATACAAAACTAAAAATACATACAGATATTCATTACTCCACTCCCATGAACCACAGACATTGCCGAGGTGGGGTGGCTTGCGTGCCTCAACGATACAGATAGCCGTACCGTAGGTGCAACCACATCGGAGGGGTATCTGTGGAGAGGCCAGACAAACGTTTGGTTCCTGAAGAGGGGCAGCAGCCTTTTCAGTAGTTACAGGGGCAACAGTCTGGATGATTGACTGAGCTGGTCTTGTAACATCAGCTAATGTGGCTTTGCCACACAGTTACTGCGAACGGCTGAAAGCAAGGGGAAACTACAGCCGTTATTTTTCCCGAGGACATGCAGCTCTACTGTATGAAGATATGATGATGGCATCCTCTTGGGTAAAATATTCCGGAGGTAAAATAGTCCCCCATTCGGATCTCCGGGCGGGGACTACTCAGGAGGAAGTGATCATCAGGAGAGACAGTACTGGCATTCTACGGGTCGGAGCGTGAAATGTTAGATCCCTTAATCGAGTAGGAAAATTAGAAAATTTAAAAAGGGAAATGGATAGGTTGTAGTTAGATATAGTGGGGATTACTGAAGTTCGGTGGCAGGATGAACAGGATTTCTGGTCAGGTGAGTATAGGATTATAAGTACAAAATCAATTGGAGGTATCACAGGAGTAGGATTGATAATGAATAAGAAAACAGGAATGCGGGTAAACTACTATGACCAGCACAGTGATCGCATTATCATTGTCAAGATAGATACGAAGCCAACACCGACAACAGTAGTACAGGTTTATATGCCAACTAGCTCTGCCGATGATGGGGAAATCGAAGAAATATATGAGGAGCTAAAGGAATTTATTCAGACAATTAAGGGAGAGGAAAACTTAATTGTTATGGGAGACTGGAATTCGGTAGTAGGACAAGGAAGGGAAGGGAAGATAGTAGGTGAATATGGTCTGGGCAAAAGGAATAAAAGAGGAAGCCGTCTGGTAGAATTTTGCACGGAACATAATTTAGTTATTACAAATACCTGGTTTAAGAATCACAAAAGAAGGTTGTACACCTGGAAGAGACCAGGAGACACCGGGAGATACCAGATAGATTTTATAATGGTAAGACATAGATTTCGGAACCAGGTTTTAAATTGTACGACATACCCAGGGGCAGATATAGACTCTGACCATAACTTGTTGGTTATGAACTGTAGGCTGAAACTGAAGAAACTACAAAAAGGTAGGAAAATAAGGAGATGGGACTTGGATAAATTGAAGGAACCTGAAGTTCTTAAAAATTTCAGAGGGAGCTTTAGGCAACAATTGACAGAAACAGGGGAAAATAAAACAGTAGAGGAGGAATGGGTAAAATTGAGAGATGAAATAGTGAAGGTAGCAGAGGACAAAATAGGCAGGAAGGCAAGACCTGCAAAAAATCCTTGGATATCACAGGAGATATTAAATTTAATCGATGAAAGGAGAAAATATAAAAATGCAGTAAATGAAACAGGCAAAATGGAGTACAGACGACTAAGAAATGAGATTGGCAGGAAGTGCAAAATTGCTAAGCAGGAGTGGTTAGAAGGCAAATGCAAGGATATAGAAGAATGTATAAATAGGGGAAAAATAGATACAGCCTACAGGAAAATAAAAGAAACATTTGGAGACAAGAAAAACAGCTCTATGAATATCAAGGACACTGATGGAAAACCAGTTCTCAGCAAAGAAGGGAAAGCTGAAAGGTGGAAAGAGTATATAGAGGGGCTCTATGAAGGAAATGAACTTCGAGACAATATTGTAGGAAGGGAAGAGGATGTAGATGAAGATGAAATAGGAGACACTGTACTGAGAGAAGAATTTGACTGAGCCCTGAAAGACCTAAGTCGAAACAAGGCCCCTGGAGTAGATGATATTCCCTCAGAGCTACTGAAGTCTCTGGGAGAACCAGCCATGTCAAAATTGTTTCACCTGGTGTGTAAGATGTATGAGACAGGTGAAGTACCCTAAGAACTTTAAGAAAAATGTTATAATTCCCATTCCAAAGAAAGCAGGTGCAAACAGGTGTGAAAACTACAGAACCATCAGTTTAATAAGTCATGGTTGCAAAATATTAACACGAATTATATACAGAAGGATGGAAAAGCTGGTAGAAGCCGACCTCGGGGAAGATCAGTTTGGGTTCAGGAGAAATGTAGGAACACGGGAGGCAATACTCACTTTACGGCTTATCCTAGAAGATAGATTAAGAAAAGGCAAACCTACATTTCTAGCTTTTGTAGATTTGGAGAAGGCTTTTGACAATGTTGATTGGAACAAACTCTTTCAAGTTCTGAAGCAAGCAGGAGTAAAATATAGGGAACGTAAGGTTATTTACAACTTGTACAAAAACCAGACAGCGGTTGTCAGAGTTGAAGGGCATGAAAGGAATGCAGTGGTTGGGAAGGGAGTAAGACAGGGTTGTAGCCTTTCTCCAATGTTATTCAATTTGTACATTGAACAAGCTATAAAGGAAAGCAAGGAGAAATTTGGAGAAGGAATTAAAGTTCAGGGTGAAGAATTAAAAACTTTGCGTTTTGCCGACGACATAGTAATTCTGTCAGAGACAGCAAAGGACCTGGAAGAGCAGTTAAACGGAATGGACAGTGTGTTGAAAGGTGCATATAAGATGAAGATTAACAAGAGTAAAACTAGGGTAATGGAGTGCAGTGTAAGAAAATCAGGTGATGCTGAAAGAATTAGATTGTATAACGAAGCAATAAAGGATGTAGATGAATTTTGTTACTTGGGCAGTAAAATAACAAATGATGGTCGCAGTACAGAGGATGTAAAATGCAGAATGGCAATGGGTAGAAGAGCGTTTTTGAAAAAGAGAAATTTGTTAACATCGAATATTGATTTAAGCCTAACGAAGTCCTTTCTGAAGGCATTTGTATGGAGTGTGGCCTTGTATGGGAGTGAGACATGGACGATAAGCAGTGCGGACAGGAAGAGGATTGAGGCTTTTGAAATATGGTGCTACAGAAGAATGCTGAAGATTAGGTGGGTGGATCGCGTAACTAATGAGGAGGTAATGAGCAGAATTGGGGAGAAAAGAAATTTCTGGCATACCTTGACTAAAAGAAGGGATCGATTGGTAGGACACATTCTTAGACATCAAGGAATTGTGAATTTAGCGTTGGAGGGAAGTGTGTGGGGTAAAAACCGCAGAGGAAGACCAAGAGATGCATACATTAAGCAGATTCAGACAGATGTAGGTTGCCGTTCTTATGTGGAGATGAAGAGGCTTGCTCAGGATAGGTTATCGTGGAGAGCTGCATCAAACCAGTCTCCGGACTGAAGACAACAACAACAACAACAACATTCATTACTAAAAGACACGATACAACAAAAACAATCTTTCGCTTAAAATCTACAGCTCTATATCTTGTGAAAAGAACTGTTAATACTTTTCATCTATCTGTGTGTAAAAAAAGTAGCCAGCACATTAATATTTGCAACTGCGGAGAACTAACGCTAAATGTACTTCTAAAGGTGTAATAAGAATACGGCAAGACTTTTATCGTTGTAAACTACGCTTAGTTTCCACTACAAAGGATAAGAACTTCGAATCTCAGCCCCATTTCAAATTACTCGTAATGATGAAAACGGTTCCTGGCTCGAGTCACTTGACTAAGATGTTGGTTTCAGTGTAATAAATTATGAAAATAGAATATAAACATTTAGAAAAAACGTACAAAATTACAATATATACATACAATTAAAACAACAAAAACTCATCAATGTTTTTAGCACATATGAATTCTTAGCATCCACTCAAAATACTTCCAGAGATTACACAAACCCTAATAACATAAATATCACGTTTACATGCTTTGTAAACATACGACATCGTGGTTACAACAGACAAAATTAACCCTTAAGATTAAAATTACCAACAAATATTCACAGTTAATATACAGCCGCGTTACATTCTAGAGCATAATAATCTGTCCAACCCTCTTTACAGAACACTTACTAATGACAGTTTAAACCGAAATGGGACCGTCGTTTGAAAATATATTACGTTGCAGAGATTTGGTTAATTATTGTATTATATCACTTACTGACCTGTACTACGTCGCGGGACCTTTGGGATATAAAATGTTTGAATTTAGGCTATGTCTAACGTTTGTCCCAGCTTGTGTATACTGTCATTCCCAAACAATGGATGGATAAATTCTCGTCACTGAGGCCTCTCGTAATGCGGCCGTTTTTCGCGCATCTCATTGGTTATGAATGTCGTTGATAGCATTAGGAACAGGTATCACACCTTAGAAATCAAAAGAAATAATGAATAATAAAGTCAGTATGACAGGTTGTTCAGTTCCGCAGATTTTCTTCATTTTTGTTTTAAACGTAAGGATTTCATCCACATTCATCCACATATTCATCATCAACTACAAGAATTCACATTTCTCTCGCCCTCTCGATACCTCTCTGTACATTTCTTGTGAGAATGTTCTATCCGACCGATTTCGTTCATATTTTTTTTAAACCAAAGGTATTCATCCACATATTTGTCATAAAGTATTAAAATTCAGTT
The DNA here is from genome assembly GCA_026315105.1 of Locusta migratoria. Lineage (NCBI taxonomy): Eukaryota > Metazoa > Arthropoda > Insecta > Orthoptera > Acrididae > Locusta > Locusta migratoria. The sequence continues at coordinate 268,770,836 of CM048744.1, read as the reverse complement.
AACCCTCAAACTCGATATCATGCTGTCCATGCTGTGAATATCTTAACAGGCCTGATTTACGATATCTTCGGTTCTAATTAAGGTAAGCAGTAATTTTTGGTGTAAGAACGCACAGATGATCAAGGTCTCCCATTTGCGCTTTTAAACACTTGTATGGATTGATTCTGAAGAAAGCTATGAGTGCACGTAGCTACAGTTCTAATTAAGGTTCATAGTTCGTTTTAACCTTAGAACACTCAGCAGATACAGCTCTATCTATTAGCGTTTAAACACATCGGTTGATTCAGACGAACTAATGACTGTATATTCAACTTGACTTTCGTTGTGTACAACTTTTTTTTTGGTTATACGGAACTCACAGAAAAATTAAAGAAAGTGTGCCACACATCGAAATAAATAAAGAATACAATTAAATACATTCCACGGCCAGGAAACATAGAAAAATTGCGCCACAGCCTGTGTCTATTCACCGTCAAACACATTTAAATAGAGAAAGAAAGACTTCCAAACAAAGAGAGCACATAAATTGTGTCCTCTAATTATAGCAAAACATGGGAAATGTAAAACAAATATATTAAGTTAATACCACCACACTCAGGTACCGGATCCTTGAGGGAGGGGGGAGGGGTCAAACCGAAATTGTTGACACGTGACCGAACGAAACAAAACAAACCACTCCGAAGTGGACAACGGAAAGAAAAAGGAACATTGTAAAGGGACCGAGCGAAGGCAAACCCCTAAGCCCATCCACCAAACCCCAAACACAGGAAGATGGAACAAAACCTAAGGAATCATGTAATATATAAAGCAGAGTGTCCGTATATTTGCATGCAAATCTACAGCTTTCTTCCAATCTTTATGAAATTTTGTACACGTAAGCTTCAATCCATGAGGACGGTCGCCGTAAGTGTAAGAATCACATACGATATATAGTTCACGAGATATGACGTTATAAACAATGAAATGTGTCTAAAACTGCTGCATTTAGCGACAATGATGCTAAATTTCTCCTAAACCACTGGACCGATTTCAACCGATTTGGTTCAAATGTTGAAATGTTTGTATAGTCTATGGGACTTAACTACGGGGTCATAAGTCCCTAAACTTACAAACTACTTACGAACTAGGACGGTACAAATATCCATGCCCGAGGGGGGATTCGAACCCCCGACCGTAGTGGCCGTGCAGACCGTTACTGGAGCGCCTTAGTCCCCTCGGTCACCGCGCCCGTTTCAAATTTGGTACACATATTCCTTACGCGAGATAACAATTGTTGCACGAGTACGAACCACATACGACCTATGGTTCAGGAGATATAACGTCGTAAACAACAGGAATCGCAGAAAATTGCGGCGCTGCCAGTCTGTGGATGGGGACCGTACAGCCGACGAACCGCCCTGTCCCTGGCCCGGCAACATCGAGCACATAGCTTCTGGCAAAATAAAACTCCCGCACTAAAGGTGGCGTATACGGGATCTCCCGAACATCCATTGGGGCACGCTCTAACCAAGAGCGGAACTGAGTGAGGAGCTCCATCGTCGTACCAGTGGCGCAATGGGCATACAAGCTGGCCATGCGGTTAAGAAATAACGCCGTACACTTCCCAGGGAAGTCAACCAGGCCCAGGCCACCATCTGGTCTGTCCAGAACACATGTGGCATCCCCGACTTTGAAAATGGCATGGCGCCAAAGAAGCCAAAACACGGCCTTAGAAATGGATCGTGCAATCAATTTTGGAGCATTTGGGCAGCATACCAGCATTTGGACGTATTTATCAGGTCGACACGCTGATGGAGGTTCAATCGTCGATTGGCATGCTGTTTGCAGATCCCTAGGATGCTACGTAAGTCTCCTCCAGGTCTATGCGTGCATTTTACATTGGCTCGCATCCACATCGATACCGAGAATGCGGCGCTCTGCGCCCAATTGGTATCACGACCTCTGAAGAAAAAAATGTTCAAATGTTTGTAGAGCTTAAGGGACTTAACTGCGGGGTAATCAGTCTCTAAACTTACAAACTACTTATGAACTAGCTTATATTAAAGACGGTACAAACATCCATGCGCGAGGGGGGATTCGAACCTCCGACGGGGAATGGCCTCGCGCATCGTAGCATAGCGCCTCAATGCGCTCGGCCGCTCTGCCTCTGAAGAGTGTGACCGCGAGTGCCAAGAGGCAAGGCGCTTCCAATTCGTTTTAGCTGTTCCGGCTGGGGTACTTCACTTGTTACTTTTATTCCAATATGTCTTATACCTCATTACTTCTCAGTCTTTGTTTTAAAGCTGGAACTGAACCAGAGATGTCTATACAACGTGAACGTATAACGCCGGTCAGTGAGAATACAACTGCAGGTTACTTGCAGATTTACATGTTTTGTACTTGATTTTCAGTTGTTCATCATATTCTAATTTGGCAAACAAATTATATCAGTTTGAAGTGACAAGAATTGATTGCTTAGTTATTGTTTTGATCTTTATGTCAATATGTGATTTAATAAGCTGTTCTGGCTGTGGAATCGAAACGTATTTTCATTTCTTATTGTAGCAACGATGTTATAATTTATCAGGAAATGAAAGCCGAAGTTCAATATTCAGGTCGTATACAGATCAGTGAATAGAACTTCTGCTATGATTTCTTTGACTTCCCCTTACATCCTTTACTTCATTGTTGATTCCAGTGGCGAATCCAGGGGGCAGGGGGGGGGGGGGAGTGGGCTGCTGGGCAGAAGCCCTCCTCGAGAGTATGATGAAAACCACCTAATAAGTTAATTTTTTAAAAGAAATCAGGTGGATGGTTTTATGCCTTTCAGCCCCCCCTCCTCCGGCCACAATCATGGATACGCCACTGATTGATGACCTTCTCTTTGTTACCCCCATTTCCCCCTTGCACATCTCTTCTTCCTCTTGAAGAAAAAACTTCCGAAAACTAGGCGTAGTACTTATTTTTAACGTTTTGTTTGTGGGTGTGTGTGTGTGTGTGTGAAATGATATGAACCTGCTGGGCAGGGGGCAGTGGCGTAGTCAGGATCGTGGTCTGGGGAGGGAGTCAATTACCGAGCTGACGTGATTATATGGTGTTACAAAAAGGTACGGCCAAACTTTCAGGAAACATTACTCACACACAAAGAAAGAAAATGTTATGTGGACATGTGTCCGGAAATGCTTAATTTCCATGTTAGATCTCATTTTATTACTTCTCTTCAAATCACATTAATCATGGAATGGGAACACACAACCACAGAACGTGCCAGCGTGACTTCAAACACTTTGTTACAGGAAATGTTCAAAATGTCCTCCGTTAGCGAGGATACATGCTCCACCCTCCGTCGCATGGAATCCCTGATGCAGCCCTGGAGAATGGCGTATTGTATCACAGCCGTCCACAATACGAGCACGAAGAGCCTCTATATTTAGTACTGGGGTTGCGTAGATAAGATCTTTCAAATGCCCCCACAAATGAAAGTCAAGAGGGTTGAGGTCAGGAGAGCGTGGAGGCTATGGAATTGGTCCCGCCTCTACCAATCCATCGGTCACCGAATCTGTTGTTGAGAAGCATACGAACACGTCGACTGAAATGTGCAGGAGCTCCATCGTGCATGCACCACATGTTGTGTCGTACTTGTAAAGGCACATGTTCCAGCAGCACAGGCAGAGTATCCTGTATGAAATCATGAGATAACGTGCTCCAGTGAGCGTAGGTGGAAGAACACGAGGCCCAATCAAGACATCAGCAACAATTCCTGCCCAAACGTTCACAGAAAATCTATGTTGATGACGTGATAGCACAATTGCGTTCAGATACTAACGAAACAATTGGGTATTTTGACAACTGTCTGCACGAATTATTTTAATTTACATTTAAAGAGAAATACTAAAATGATCTCTGGAAACATCTCCGCATGACATATTTTCTTTCTTTGGTTGTGAGGAATGTTTCCTGAAAGTTTGGCCATACCTTTTTGTAACACCCTGTATATAAAGCCCAACAGCCCCCCCTCCCCCCACGACACGCCACTGGCAGGGAGCGCTACCATCGTTGTGTACTACAAGTTGAGGATTTGAGTTGGGGAGAAGCGTACCTGGATAGCTTCATCCGTGTTCGAATCCAGCTCCAGCTTAAATTTTCAACTTGTCCTTTGAATTTATTTCAAATCCCCGAAGCAGACAAAATGTTTCAACATTTAGAATCACTACAGCCTGTGTGTCGTGTGTGTCGTGTGCCAGGGGTCACAGACAAATATATACAGACGGGAAACCTCCGTAAGGGCCCGGTCCTATGCTCAAGGGTGCGGGGAGGGAGGGTTTGCAGCAGTTCTCTAAGAAGCGGTCAGAAGCAGCTTTTTAAACTGGCCAGAGCAGGCGGCAGGTAGCGGCTGTCCCCACCACCACCTCCCCTCAAATGGAAGCAAGCAGGACACAGCCGTGGCCTCGTGGCAGGCGGCACGAGCTCTCCCCTCAGTCTCCCCTCCACGCTACCCTCTGACGTGCGAGAGGCACCCTAAGCCTGACACCTGCTAGCATCTTACGGAGGGGAGCGTAGGACGACAGACAAATATATACAGACGGAAAACCTCCGTAAGGGCCCGGTCCTACGCTCCGGGGTGCGGGGAGGGAGGGTTTCCAGCAGTTCCGTAAGATGTCCCATGATGGCGCTGCGGTCAGAAGCAGCAATTTAAACTGGACAGAGCAGGCGGCATGTAGCGTCTGTCCCTACCATCACCTCCCCTCAAACGCCAGCAAGCCGGACACAGCCGTGGCCTCATGGCAGGCGGCACGAGCTCTCCCCTCAGCCTCCCCTCCACGCTACCCTCTGACGCGCGAGAGGCACACTAAGTCAGCGAACCGCCCGACACCTACTAGCATCTTACGGAACTAGCAGGGGAGCGTAGGACAGTGGTTTAGGTAGGGCTGCTTCTCTGTATATGTTACTCTGTGCAGGGGTGGTGAGTGACGAGGGCCACGTGCCGGTGGCTTCGGACCCCCGCTGGCCGGACTTCTTCAGCGTGTCGCCCATGTGCCGCTACGCCGCAGACTTGCCGGCCGTGCTGCACGCCATGGCGGGCGAAAACGCCGCCGAGCTGCGCCTGATGGAACCGGTAAGACACTGCCTGCCTTCTCTTTCTGCTGGTCCTGGCACTGCCAGCCTCTAAGAGGTACATTCGACTAATCTCCGATTTTTTTTCACAATCTAAGGACGGTTTCAAATACATGGGATGTATATTTATTTATTTATTTAGCCTGATCAGATTAGGGCCATCAGGCCCTCTCTTACATCGGACCAGGGTTTTACACATACAGTATTTCTTTACATGTGAGTTACCTATAACATAATAATGATTTGTACAGATGAACAGTTAATAACATTATTTATACAGGTACTACATGTATTACATGTAAAAGGATGAAAATAAAAGGTAATAACTTAACTCTAAATAGGATTAATACTAACAGTACCACTGAGACACCTTCTGCTGGTGTAATAATAGAAGTAACAACATTGATATTATCAGATACAATATTTACTTTTGAATATATCGAGACGGGTTAATGCATGGCGAATTCTGACAGAAGCTGTACCTGGCGAGAGCAATGGCATTTGAAACGTGTCCATAAAAAATATTTTTGTAAGAAAATGTCTAATATTGTGCCTCCTGTTTTGTATCGAGTAACTTGCTTGCAAGAAAATGTATAATATCGCTTCTACTGTATGTATCGATATGTGTACTTGACTCTGTGAAGTTTCATCTTTGGCAAAGATCATGTATTGCATAGCATTGTAGTTCGCACTGAGAGAGAGTAGCACTTGTGGTTCAGCAAGCTTAGAGAGCGGTTGAGTTGTGTGTATATGGCTCCGATGTAGAGCAGAGGCTGCTTTGCCAGCAAGTCAGAAGTTGTATTATGTAGGTAATGTAATGCTGATTATTAATAATAAGTAACAAAGTTGACCTTTTTTCCTGTTTCATTTACGTAGTTAGAAAATTAACCTACTTCCTTCATTCGATAATTAGTTATTAGTGGATTTAAAGTGCAGTATTGATTTTAATAATGTTGTTGAACAGATTTCGTTATTGGTGTCATAATAAATGACAGTTAATTGACTATGATACTAAATTTCAATAATCAGAAACTGATCTGCATAAAATTCTCACAGTCAAGCATTAAGAAAGTGGTTTGTGGTTTTTTAATATCTTTCTCGCAGTCAAAATTTTTCAGTATAGTCAGTGTCTGTTTCAAATGGTGACTTGTCACAGTTGTTTTGTGTTTAAAATATCCGTTGCGCACATAATCAGTTTAATGCACTGTTTCTTATTTAATAGTATATACATCAATATCAGGGCCATAATTAAACCAAATTGCTGTGTTAATGAACAATTTGTTGTCTGATTTAACGATAGGTTCAACATCCACAACACAAGCACAGCTTTTACAGTTGGAGAATATCTGGGAGGAGGAATGGATGTGACGAACCTGGACCGTAGGGTAATAAAGACTGGCGTCATTGTTGCTTTAGTAGATAATCCATTAACTGTCATTTGAAGCTGGCAGTGTTATTCAGTTCTCTGATATACTGAGGTAGATTGTTCCAGAGCCTGGTTCCTGCTACTGAAAAGGATTTTGAGAAACCGGCTGAGTGATGGATAGGGACAGAAAGGGTTTTGCTCTGACAGGAACGAGTAGTTCTTTTATGTTGATCAGATAAGAGTGTTAAGGTCGAGGAAAGATATGAGGGATAGTGTACGTTGATAAGAGAGTAGATGAAACAGAGTGTATGAAAATCTCTGCGCTTGTCAGCACGGAGCCAGGATAGTTGCTTATAAGATGGTGACATGTGATCAAAGAGACGGATGTTACATATATATCGAACGCAGGCATTCATGATTAGTTCCAGACGTCGTGAGCTTTCCCAAGAGAGACCTTGCAAGATAACATCACTGTAATCAATAATTGGAATTACAAGCGTTTGTATAAGTTTCTTTTTAAGATCGAGAGGAAAAAACTTCTTATATCTCTGTAGGGTATGAAGAGATGCTGATGCCTTCCCTACACACGGCGGCTGTATTCTCACAGGATGGCGGCATAATGAGAGAGCTGGAATCAAAGTTTTTCAACTGATGAAACTTTCCTGCCCTATGCTTGTATTACTAGTTAGTGGATGAAATGACTTGCTCTGTAGGTTCCGAAGTGGAACAACGGAATTGGCGGCTGTTTGCTGATGATGCTGTGGTGTATGGGAGGGTGTCGTCTGTAACTGACTGTAATAGCATACAGGATGACTTAGACAAAATTTCTAGCTGGTGCGAAGAATGGCAGCTAGCTCTCAATGTAGAAAAATGTAATGTGATGCGCATGAGTAGGAAAAACAATCCTATAATTTTCGAATACAGCATTAGTAGTGAGCTTCTTGATGCTGTCGCGTCGTTTCGGCAAAAGTAAATTTGCCTTCTTCAGAAGTATTACCTTTTCCAAAGTCTAAGAAACTCACAAAAGGACTTCCCTCTCACTTTGGTATTTGCGAATTCGTTTGTCACTTCTTCAAAATCCGGTCTGGCTGTCATGTCTGATTCGGGACTGCCAGGTGGACAACTGCACGCCAGCTATCAACTGTTCTGCTAAAAGGTCTTTTTCTGTTCTAAAGCGGACTAAGAACTACCTGCGGACTGCAGAGAATAAAGAACGTCTGATCAATCTTGAAGTTCTAGGCAATGAATCAGACATGACAGCCAGACCGGATTTTGAAGAAGTGACAAACGAATTCGCAAATACCAAAGTGAGAGGAAAGTCCTTTTGTGAGTTTCTTAGACTTTGGAAAAGGTAATAATTCTGAAGAAGGCAAATTTACTTTTGCCGAAACCTAGGTCAAGATTTATGCACGTAAACCATTTTTATGCAACTGGTCGGCTGAAACTGTGTTGACTTTTGGATCGTGTTCCACAGTTGCTGAATTGCAACCATGTTTAAAATTATAATGAAATAGTTATTCTATTAAAACCAGTTTCGACATTCCACTATGCCATCTTCAGGTCCCTACATCGGAGCATGAAATCCAAAAGTAGGGATATTAAAACTGGATACGTGGATTTCGTCTCTTAGTTGGAATCAACAACAGAAACATCATGCTCCGATGTAGGGACCTGAAGATGGCATAGTGGAATGCCGAAACTGGTTGTGATAGAATAAATATTTCATTACACTTATGGCTGTTGGTACCTCAGTTCCTTCAGACTCTTGACCAGCCGCTGTCCCGTTTCCACCGACGATGATGGATTCAATAAGACTTTCTGATAAGTAGTAATTTTACAAGTATATGTATGTCAAATTTTCTAATCAATGTATTTTGTAAAAGTGTTCACTGTCTTTGACTTGCAAAAATACGAGATATGTTGTTATGTCATTCTTTTTATAATGAAAACTACTCCCACTCTTGACTTGAGTAACGAAGCTAATTGATAATAATTGGACAGACTATTTTAGGTCTGAGAATAATATTTCTAAGTGAAAAACATTATAGAAAGCTTAAATATTGACTGTGAATTTAATTAGATTAATTGCATATGAACATTGTATGACAGAAACCATTGTTTCCAAATTCAGGTAACGAACAGTAATTAATACAGTTAGCAGTTTCATGATGACCGACCTTGACGAAACAATATTGAAAGATAAAAATTTATTTAAAATTGATTAATTTCAGAATCAATGTGTAGGCTTTCATTGAATGCAGTAGTGTCCGAGTTCAACAATTCTTGCCACCGCCAAAATCTATCTTAACCAATATAATTTTTAGTTTATGAAAGCAAAACATTTTTCGAAGTTTAATTTACGTAATTTTACAATTTTTCAAAGAGAAGTATAATCAGAGAAATATTAAGTGCAGTGGTTGGCTAGCACCTACTTACCAACCACGTGAAATTGATTAATACAGAAAATCACTAATCAAAATTACAACGAGACATTTACAATTACTAGCACTTCACATGCATTGCACATATGCGGAATTACTTTCAGCTATCTAGTGTGTGCAGCTCTCTGAAAGGAGATTGTAAGGAAGGTAAAGGAGTGTGGTGTTTTGTGCAATTATGAGATAGGGCTATAGTTTCGGTTAATAACACTAATTGTTTTGTTAATTAATCAAAATGTAATTACATTCACTTACCGATTTTACGCGTTTAACGTAACATTACGACGAGTTTAAGATCGGTAAAAGACGCGTTACCGATCTTTCACGATATATTAAACACATTTTCTCATCAAGTTAATTTATCAATGTCACTCACTCACCACAACCCTTTCCTTACAAAAATAAATAAACAATAATAATAATTTACTTCAGCTTGTGGTATTTGAAGATGCACGTGTTGCGTGTATTATTGTAGCGGGTGTCTAAATTGTAACTGCAGATGAATACGCGTTTTGTTGGACCTCAAGGAAACTTCCATCGAGATTGTTGTTAAGAAAACTATAAAATTAATTGTGGTTAACACCGCAAGCGTTGTTATTGTGTGGGCGCTATTTATTTCCGAGGTACTCCGTCTGTAGGAGCGCGGGAATAGTTTTAACCTACCACCTCCAAAACGGCACGCATTAACAGTAACGAGAATATTCCCTTCCACCGAAAATATTATTACTTGCCGATATTACATAAGCCTCGTCGTGCACCCACGACTTAAAACACTGATATACTAGTACACGGCAAGCCCATTCTCGTCCGCCATTGCATTTCTTGAATCGGAAATCAAGGGAGCGAAGAAGACGAAGAACTGAAAGCATCTGTCTGAAGTGTAGCATTGTATGCGAGTGACACGTGGACGATGAGGATTTCAGACAGAAAGATGATATATGCATTTGAAAATGTGATGATACTAATTAATGATGAAGATTACATGAGTACATAGCGTACCTAACGAGGAAGTGCTGAACAGAATTGGGTAGAAAAGAAATTTCTGAAATATCTTGACTAAGAGAAAGGGTCGATTGGTGGGACGCATTCTGAGGCCTCAGGGAATCATTAATTTCACAGTGAATGGAAGTTTATGGGGTTAATATGGCAGAGGGAGACCGAGAGACGAATACAGTGAGCAGGTTCTAAGGAATGCAGGTAGCCGCTGCTATTCATAGAGGCTTGCGCAGGACAGGGTAGCATAGAGAGCTGCTTCGGACCACTCTTTGCACTGAAGACCAGAACAACAGAATTATTCTGAATATGGTTTTGCCCTGTTCCGAGCGTTAGCCTACTTCTCTAATAAGTGCATGCGACCAAACAGAAACTGCGTTAGAACTACAGAAATGTTGCTGACGTTCATTGGCACCACCTAAGAAGTCCCACTTCCGCAAATAGTTGCTGTGCCTTATTTGAGTGCCACGAGAAAACTATATGCAGACATTGTGTATTGTTATATGAACTCAGAACCCTGTTCACCACAACGTTTTGTGCGAATTCAGAACCGTATGTGACTAACAAGGAAAGTACATGGGCTCGATCAAACATATCTGTATGAACATTTGGTTACAGGATCTCTACGTACACCTCAATGTGCTGCTCTGCAACCATGCTCTAGATAGCACTGTAGATGTAATTGTAGACGCCATACATAATGCACATATCTTAAGTGTAACTTATGTAATAATCATCATACATGTTCTCTAGCAAATTGTCATCAAAAGCCGTGATGATAGTTGCAACTTTAACCTTCTTCCCGAACGACTGTTGATATTCACTGCCACTGCTTCCATCGCCTCTTCCCGCACTTACCGTTGCACTACCGCTTGCAATGAGTTTTTCGTCATTATCATCTCTATTATCATTATTATGTGTTGGTGTTATAGCAGTATTTAACTTATTCTCATATTTCTGTACCATAACAGGTACGAGAAAGCGTGCGAATGAATCATCTTCTACACTAATACCATCTTCACGAAGAAGGGTTCTTCGTAACTTCATCTCAACCAACGCAATTCATTAGCAGGATTGATTAGCAATCGCCGCCACATCTGACGCTTCACCACACAAATAACATCACAAAACGCAACTTCGGAGGCACACTGCACCGTCCCTACTGGCGAACCGACATATCGAAGTGCAATGCGGCATGGCACACGCAGAGGCCTCTAACGGACGACTGCAGAGTTTTGCAGATGCGGGAGTATAACTAGTGCAATAAGGGATCTTTACAGTATCTCTCATACGATTTTGGTGTATATGTCTTTGTTTGAGCCCAAGTACTTTTCTTGTAAGACAATATTTAATTATGTCACATACAATACGTAAAGTTATTGCAACCAGCAAAACTTCCTGGCAGGGAAGTGTGTCCTGCATTTGCCCTTTTATGATGATGATCATCGTATTCATTAGAGACTGATTATGCCTTTCAGCATTTAGTCTGGCACATAGTCCTCCTAATGAAATTCCTCCATGACCCCCTTCTCAAAGCTAACATTGATGCCTCATCTGATGTTAAGCCTGTTACTTCAAAATCATTCTTCACCGAATCCAAGCACTTTCTCCCTGGTCTACAACGATTCCTCTTACTCCCCACTGCTGAACTGGTGTATCTCTTATGTAACCTTGCTTCTTCTGTGCGTGTAACATGACCCTCCGTCTCAACCTGTTCGCTCTTTCTGCTTCATCTGTAGTTTCCCAATTTTCCTTTTATTTCCATATTATAGACACCCTCCTGCCATTGTTTCCCATATGTTAGTACCTGCAGTCGTCCTTCCTACTTTCACATCTGTAGCCCAACATTATTAATAAGGTAACCTGAATCCACTCAGCTTTCACTCGGCTATAACAAAGCTGGTCGGAAGACACAACGGTGCACTGCCAACTTAGTCTTCGTGCGATTTTCTTCTTGCCGAATAGAGTAGATCGAAGCAGAGCAATCATTGCATTAGCTTTGCTACACATTGTTTGTTGTTCTCCTACTATGCTCCCTTCTGTGAAAAAATGCATCTGTACTGGAAAAGGTCAATCTAAGTTTCTTAATTGTACTTGGCACTCAATCTGTCTAAATCTATTTTCCACGGACTTTACTTTCGTTTTGGAGATGCTGCTCTTCATGCCATAACTCTTACACCTCTCAGCTAGCTCTGAAATATTGAATTGAACCCCCCCCCCCAATTGAATATACCATCACAAATAAATCATCCCCAATATGCGAAATTGCTTATTTTGCTATTTAAATTTCATGCAGCCTCCTTGCAGAAATCTCTTACAGTCTCTCTTAGACGATCGGATTAACTGTGTTCCAGGTGAACATTAAAACGTTGAGAGTATTCTACATGGAAGAAAACTATAGCGCAAGTAGCTCGGAGATCCACCCTGAGCTGAAGAAGGCAATGCATAAGGTTATCGAGGCTCTGAATGTAAGGCAAAATATCCGAGCCGAGGAGGTAAGTGTTGCTGATTTTTAACCTAAAATCCATATATATATATATTGATTTTAAACGCTAAAAGTTAAGAGAAAAGGGTGGGAGTGAACTGGTTACCTGTATTGGATTCATCATATTTAAATTTTTCACTTCCTACACTCAGAGAAGCAGAAGATTGTTAGCAATACTTCACTTGATAAACGTGGTTTTCTACTACGCTGAGGTGCCAAAAATCAGAGAAACGCGATGTACACAGAGGCGCCGAGGCGGAGCGACCGAGCGCATTCATGCGCTATGCTACGATGCGCGAGGCCGTTCCCCGTCGGGAGATGGAATCCTCCCGGGGTGTTTGTGTCGTCTTTCGTATAAAGTACTTCATAAGTATAAATGTAAACGAAGGCTTCCGCGGCCGTTGTCATTGCTGATAAAACTCTTCTGGGTATTGGACCGCATCGTCAATATATCAAATATTTCACCGACGTTTCGGCCACTATTGCAAGCGGCCATCTTCTGGGTGTTACAGAAGATGGCCGCTTGCAATAGTGGCCGAAACGTCGGTGAAATATTTGATATATTGACGATGCGGTCCAATACCCAGAAGAGTCTTATCTACTTTATAAGTAGTTCGTAAGTTTAGGGACTCATGACCCCGCAGTTAAGTCCCTTAAGCTTGACAAACATTTGAACACAGAGGCAGATGGCGGCAGTATCGTGCTCGTAATGTCAAACAGAGTGATCCTTTCACATGTGATAGGGACTCTGGTGAATCATGAGATGATTATGACCACATAAAGAGAATTACGAGAGTCACTCCAAAATAAATGCACACTATTTGAAAAACATATATAGTTTTCATTCAGTAAGTTTGAAAGTTTTACAGTGTGTAGATACATCATTCCCACATGTTTTCAAACTTAGTTCAACCTGTTCCCGTGAGTGGCGCCGTCACAGCACGTCTTCAAGATGGCTGCTACACTTAACGGTCGACAGAAGCAACTTGCTTTCATGGAATTCCTGTGCTGTGAAAACGAGACAGTGGGAAACATCCACAAGAGGTTGAAAAAGGGGTATGGAGATGGTGCTGTCGATCGCAGTACAGTTAGTCAGTAGGCAAGCAAGTTACATGATGCAGTTGCGGATCCAAGGGGAGGGTCATGGGGGTCACGACCCCCCCCCCCCCCCAAAAAAAAACACTGTTTGATTGAAACATTTTTCTTTTTACATCTGAAGTGTGTACGAAAAAATCGGAAGTATTTATTTTTTTAATTAATTTCTTTTATTCTTCTACATCAATTAGCCACTTGAAATATCCTAATTAGCTTTTATTCACTTATTCCAACGCCTTTTGGAACCCCAACAGAGGTGACAGAAAACAATAACATTCCTGCCCTTAACACACTCGTATAGGCACATTTTGCATACAAAGCATTGTCGTAGTGCTACGTGTAACAATGAGTGAACACTTCGATTTCACACTACGCAAATGATAATGTTATCAAAAATCTTATCATAGTTTTTAAACTAACTGCGTGAGGGATGTTGTTCGCAAAGTTTTGGACACATACTTTAAACACAGTGTATTGTGGAATGTCAATCTATTGATTAGGCTATAACGCTAATAAATTGTGCTATTAACTGGCGAAAACAAATATTAGGTATTATTACTATCATTAGTACATTAAAATGTCACATATAATACGGAAAATCAATTTAAAATATTTATATTAAAAATTAAATATTTTACAGAGATTTGAATTAATTTCATTTATTCAAATGTTCAAATGTTTGTAGAACTTATGGGACTTAACTACGGGAGCATCAGTCCCTAAGCTTACAAACTACTTATGAACTAGCTAAGACTAAGGACGGCACAAGTATCCATACCCGAGGGGGGATTCGAACCCCCGACCGTAGTGGCCGTGCAGACCGTGACTGGAGCGCCTCAGTCTCCTCGGCCACCGCGGCCGGCTTTCATTTATTCTTCTACATCTATTAGCCAATTGAAATATCCTAATTAACCTTTATTCACTTATTCCAACGCCTTTTGGAACTCCAACAGAGGTAACAGAAATAGTAACATTCCTACCTTTAACACACTCGTATGTCATACATAACGACAAGGTATATTTTGGCGTAGCTTTTGGGGAGTCAATCGGTGATCTGTGACCCCCTCCAGAACTGAAACCTCGATCCGCCCCTAATGTGATGAAAGCGGGCACGACAATATTGGGGATCGTTCTCGCAGCGCCAGGCCTCGCACTGCACACACTCCAGACAATGTTCAGAGAGTTAACGAATTGGCTCCATGTGACTATCATCTTTTTGGGAAACTGAAAGACTCTCTTCGTGGAACAAGGTTTGAAGATGATGACACCCTTGTGCACGCTGCCAAACAGTGGTTCCAAAGTGTTGGTGCAAAATTTTACCGTGCGGGTATACAGACGCTGGTTCGAAGATGGCGTAAGGCAGTTGAGAGTGATGGAAATTATGTGGAGGAATGAGAATATTGTTCCTAAAGGATGTATCTACACTCTGTACAACTTTAAAACATGTAGAATAAAAACTGTTTAAAAATGCGCATTTATTTTGGAGTGACGCTCATAATAGACTTCGGAAGTGGAACCGGATGCATTGGACATTCCATTGAGGAGAACGTTAGGTTGTTCACCATAAAGAAATCCACAGTGTCAGGAGTGTGCCGTCAATAACATTTCAAGCGTTACCTCCCACCACAGATAATGCAGCGGCTGACGGCCTGCAATTAAGTGACCGAGAGCAACAGCGTTTGCGTAGAGCTCGTGACGTCGCTTGGATAAAGATCATGCTTTTCATTGAAGTATAAGACTAAAAAGAAACGTTTGCTTTTGTATTTCGTACAGTATGGAATGTATCTTATACCGCACCACGGTGGAATGGCCGAGAGGTCTAAGGCGCCTTGCTGTGGAGCCCGCGGTTAGTCGCCTTAGGAGTTTCGAGTGCATCCTCGGCCATGTGTGTTTTGTCCTAAGGTTAGTTTAATTTCCTTTAAGTAGTTTGTGAGCCTATTGACTGATGACTTGTGACGCGCGCGGTTGCTCACCGTCGGAGTTCGAGTCCTCCCTCGGGCGTGTGTTTATATGTATAAGAAAAATATGTTTACATGTTTGTAAATCTATGGAACTTCTTTGGTAATCAATTAATGTTCATATATTTGTAATTCTAAGGGGCTTAACTGCTTCGGTTATCTGTCCTTAGGCTTTACATGAACTAAAACAAACACACACACACACACACACACACACACACAGCAACACGTGTATGTGAGCGCGCACGCGCGCGCCTAGTCCTTAGCATAAATTTGTTTGAGTTAGTTTATGTAAAGCCTAAGGACAGATAACCGAAGCAGTTAAGCCCCTTAGAATTACAAATATTTGAACATTAATTGATTACCAAGAAGTCCCATAGATTTACAAACATGTAAACATATTTTTCTTATACCGTAGAAGATCTATTATATAGATGGTGTTTTGGACTAGAAGCTCTTTTCTGAATAAAATACTCTGTAACGCTAGAAAGTCATTGATTCGCTGACTATTAGATTAGATGGTATTTGTTCCATAGATGATGAATACGACACTTCATAATGATGTGGTACGTGTCAGGTTAATAAAATGCGTCTTTACAAGAATTTACATTTTACAAAATATTACGACAGAATTTTTTATTTTATATTTTCTTGCAGATTTACTAATTTATATCTAAAATTCATCTAATGAGTAGAAAGAGTTGCCATTCAGAAATTCTTTTAATTTATTTTTAAATACTAGTTTGCTATCTGCCAGACTTTTGATGCTGCTTGGTAAGTGACCATATAATTCACCCCTTTCTGTGCCAAAGCTAGAGTTAATCTTGAATAGTGTAGGTCAGTCTTTCTCTTAATGTTGTAGCTATGCACATGGCTATTGATTTTGAATTCCGTCGGATTGATAATAACAAATTCCATAAGTGAATGTATATATTGTGAAGCTACAGTGAAGATCCCTAGTTACTTAAATAAGTGTCCGCAGGATGATCTTGGGCACGCTCCAGCACTTATTCTGATTACACGCTTTTGTCCAATGTAAACATTTTTACTCAGTGATGAACTACCCCAGAATATGATGTCATACGAAAGCAGAGGATGAAAATAGGCATAGTAAGCTAATTTACTGAGACGTAAATTTGCAATGATCCTAATAGTATAAGTAGCTGAACTCAAACGTTTTAGCAGATCTTCAATGTGTTTTTTCCAGTTCAATCCCTCATCAATGCATACACCTAAAATTTTGACTATTCTACCTTAGCTACAGATTATTGATCAAAGACTATATTTGTTAATGGTGTCATTCCATTTACTGTATGGAACTTTATATACTGTGTTTCATCGAAATTTAATGATAGTCCATTTGCAGAGAACCACTTAATGATTTTCTGAAGAAAGTCGTTTACAATTTAATCATTTAATTCTTGTCTGTCAGGAGGGATAACCATATTTGTAACATCAGCAAAAAGAACCAACTTTTCATCTTCGTGAATACAGAATGGCCATTCAGTATATATTAAGAACAGCAAAGGACTCAAGACCGAACCTTGTGGCACCTCATTCTTGATTGTCCCCCAGTTCCCTAATAGACGGATTATGATGCTTACGCTGTAAGATGTGAATTTGTGTCATTTCTGTTAAATTCATGTGTTAATGATAGAGTTTCATTTGGTAGACAGAGAGCCCCATGCGATCATTTGTGTGTGTGGTTCAAAACAATAGTTTCAGATAAAGCCAGCGACTACGTACAACGGAAAAAGGGGCAAAAATTAAAATTAACACTTCTGCATTTAATTCCAATTGTCTTTCAGGATGGCTATTAGAATTGGCTAGGTTATAATTACTATTTTGAAATAATGTCTCAGATATATTCTTGGACTTGTGATCAAATAATAATTTTAAATCAGTTTTTCGGAAATAGTTTCTAGTCTTAATCCATAACGATCTTTTCCAGAAATATTCACTTCTTAGCCTAATGGCAATTAATATGAAAAGTTTATTACCTTCTGCAAAATGAAAGCTTATTTCGCCTCTCCACTGCGGAGCTCCAACCGCTATTTACCAACTTTATAATTGAATTTTTGTACTGTAAGATCTTGTTGCATATGGTTACATGCTGTTTGTAGGATACATCCCTGGAGATCTTAATATCGTTGACCTTTCAATCACATACATACGTCCTAAAATACTTACATGGTATTCTGGAATTTTGTATGTTTTAGGTAAAAATCGAGGGGTTCGCACATTCCCTTGAGCTAATAGCTCTGACCATTTTGGGAGTTACTGATCTGGACCATCCAATGGCACCAAAGGTAAGTCTTTCTGTCACTGTATAGAAAATAATGCCATTGTAAAGAAAAATGACGCAGAGAAAGAAACGCAGAGGGACCTCCATAACTTGTTGCCAAACGTATCTTTACCGATCTAAACTTAACACGTTTTCTCTTTTATCGCAAAAAATCTAATGTTTGAAGATAGTGATCGCACTGTAATTCCAGGTGTGGGATAAAACCTTCTCGTATCCTTATCTTTAATAAGATGCATAGCATGAATGCGCCAACCTTTTTAAGAAAAGACCGCCGTGCGGGAATGGCCGTCGGTTGTTCGCGTCCGTGGTTCGAATCTTGCCTTGGTGCAAGTTAAAATTAGTTTACTTGTTTGTAAGTATATGGACTGATGACCTCAGCAGTTAGGTCCTTTAGGTTTACAAATGTCTGAACATTTTAACAATCGAAGATGATGTTCATGGTGCTGAAAATAATCCCATGAAGCCACCTCTACATCATATGTGCTTCTTGTTTATAATTGAATAACTACATTTATTTTTCTCATCCAGCCACTGTAACATTAATCTGTACTGTTTGATAAACTTCCATTTTCTTAACGTGTGTTACATTTAGTGGTGGCTTCATGAGAGTAATTTTACTACCGCGAACACGGTCTTTAAAAGAAACCGGTTGGTGAGTAACAGACAAGTCAGCATTCGCGTTACACACTGCAGAAATGTATAGGCTGATAACTTCCAGGAAAAGATGTTTTCAGCATATCCAGCGCTATCAGACACGTATTAAAATTAAAGAACTATCAGTTTAATAAGTCATGATTACAAAATACGAATTATTTGCAGACGAATGAAAAAACTGGTTGAATCCGTCCTCAGGGAAGAACAGTGTGGATTCAGGAGAATGTAGGATCACATGAGGTAATACTCATATTACGACTTATGTTAGAAGATAAGTTATGGAAAGGCATGCCTAAATTTTTAGCTTTTGTATATTTGGAGAAACCTTCCTACATTCTTGACTGGAATACACTCATTCAAATTCTGAAGATAGCAGGTATAAAATATAAGGAAAGAAAAAGCAGAGAAGTTAGGAGCCACTTATCACATGAACGGGAAGGTATTACATGCAGTAATACATATTACGTGTTTTGGAGTCTCTTTGTGAGGTGAGGTGGATTTCTTCTCCTTTATTGTATGCGAATTTCCTGTTAAAGGGCAGGCTGTCAGCACAAGCATGCGCTCTTCATCCTACAGAATTAATAAATTTTACATAGGAAACATATAACGGTGATAAAATCTAGAGGCAATAATGCAAACGACATGGCGACTGTAATGGAAGATATAAACAAGCTGAAAGACAAACAAGGAAGTCTTGATAAAAACATAGAAAATGGTGACTGCGAAGAACACCCACAGCAACACGTACACAAAGAAAATCACGCACGGTTAAAAAGATCTTCAACAGGGCGTCAGCTGTGGATTGGTTGTTCGCTGTTTATTTTAAAACCACACTCTGACAAAGCACCAGAACGTTGACATATGATGAAGAATGAATGAGCTAGTGAGGAGGTGGTGAAGGAGGCAGATGAAAGAGGGGGGAGGGGAAAAAGAAGGTAGATGAAGGACTGGGCAGTAGAACAATGAGAGGAAAGTGGGGGATAGGGCCCTTTGGGAGGGATAGAAAGGAGAAGGGAGGATCACAGCTGGTAGAAAGGATAAATGGAAGGGCGGAGGGCATCATCAGGGAGGGGGAGGATACGGGAGTTGCCAAGGGAGAGATACGGAGAGTGGACAGCTGTCAGTGAGGGAGGTACCGCAACGAACCAGGCTCTTGCGACGAGCAGATGAAGTGCGGGGCTGGCAGAGATGTTCAATGAAGAGTACATAAAGGATCCACGTGGGAGATGGGGGGCTAAAGGGTGATATGGAAAAAGAAGCTGCGGGCATTCCAGTAACTTGAGGTATTTGTTGCAGGATGGGGATGGGGGGCGCTACACAAAAGATGTGGCAGATGATTTGTAGTAAAGGACTGTGGAAGGATGTAGACCCAGGTTCGCCCACTGAGGATTTTCAGGAGTCAGATGCGGGAATGGGCTTTATTTCCGATGGTGCTGAGGTGGGGAGTCTAGATCAGTCCTAGGTATTTAAGGGTGGGGGTAAGGTGGATGGGGTGAGGTAAAAGTCAAATGTTCAAATGTTTGTAAAGCCTATGGGACTCAACTACGGGGTTATCCAGTCCCTAAACTTATAAACTACTTATGAACTACTTACGAACTAGGACGGCACAAATATCCATGCCCGAGGGGGGATTCGAACCCCTGACCGAAGTGGCCATGCAGATCGTGACTGAAGCGCCTCAGTCTCCTCGGCCACCGCGGCCGGCGGGTAAAAGTCATGGGGATGGAAGGAGGGAATGGTTCGACCTGCAATGGTCGCCTGCGTTTTGGTGAAACCCATAGAGAGGAGCCTCTAGGTTTTACTTTCATCCCCCGGGTATGGCCAGGTGGCAGCATCTGAAGAGCTCTTCAGCCTACAGTAAAATAATAGATGAACATGAAGAAGACAGACGTATAAATGGGTACAACAAGGAGAACAGATGCAAAACACTGAGAAAAATTAAAGACATGCTGCGTGTAAACAAAGTGAAAATGTGAGGTTATATGAACACAAAAGGCGACGAAAATAGAGAAAAACACGACACTGTAGCACTGAAGCACACGACCACTTAAAATACATGTGCGTCGGCAGCAGGATGGCCGTTTCCAATTTCGTTAAAAAGTACTGATTGGTTTCACTCTGACAGTAGCACAAATGACACACAAACACATGCTAAATGAGAAAGGATGTATGAAGATGGGGAAGGAGCAAGGGGAGGAGAGGAAGAGCTTGGGAGGGGGGAAAGGGGCAAAGAAGGGTAATGGGTGGGGAGAGGGAGAGGAGGGAGGGGAGGCCACAGGGCCATGGGGGGGGAGAAAGGAGGCGGGGTGGGGCGTCCCAGGAAACTGAGGAGTGGGAGGGAGGATACTGGAGGGATCGGCAGAGGAGTAGGGATGGAGTGAAGGAAGGAGGAGAATGAGTTCTATGGAGGATCAAGGAGGGGAGAGGTTGGAAAAGGGATCAGAGCTTGTACAAAGAATAGATATCTGGGCAGAGGGCATCGTTAGGGAGGGGGATGGTGTGGAAATTACCAAGGATAAGAAAGGTGGACAGGTGGAGAGCGAGGGACGGGGGGGGGGGGGGGAATACAGTGGTAATGGCGTGACACTGGACTGGGAATGTTAAGGAGATGGTGGGCAACAGGGTGAGGGGGATCCAGTTTATGGTAAAGGAAATGGAGACGGAGGTGTTCAATGAAGGGTACAAGGTGGGGAAAGAGGATAAGATCATATAGGAGTTATGGGGATGAGGGGTAGGAAGGAATACAGAAGGCGAAGCGGAGGGTGTGACATTGTAGGGTCTCCAGGGACTTGTAGAAGAATTTTTAGGGGAGGGGGGCACAGAGATCCAGGCAGAATGGGATATGCAGAGGATGGGGCAGATAAATAATTTAAATGTATGTACTATGGTGGAGGGGTTTAGGCTCAAGGTTCACCCAACAAAGTGTTTCAGGAGGCTGACAGGGAGTGGGCTTTTTCTTGGATGGTGCGGAAGTTGGGAGTCTAGGGTCGGGTGCGATTAATAGTAGGGCTCAGGTACTTTAGGGAAGGGCTGAGGTGGATGGGACAGCGATAGAGGGTGAGATAGAAATCATGGGGATGGAAGGAGAAGTGGTATGACATACAATGATAACCTGGGTTTTGGTGGGATTTATAGATGGGAGCCACTGGTTGCACCAAGTGGTGAAAAGGTAATGGTGTTCTCAGAGAAGATGGTTAGAATTTGCGAGGGTGGAAACCAAGGCAGGGAAAGCAGTGTCATCCGCCCATTGGAAGAGATGTATGGAGGGGGGAAGCTTGGGCATATCTCAAGTATACAGTAAAAGGAGGGGAGATAGACAGAACCTTGGGGCAGAGGGATAGAAAAGACAGGAGTTGGTGTGTGAACCGTAACATAGGTGAGGCGGTTGGAGAGGAAGGACACAGTGACCCAGATGAGGTTGATGGGAAGAGTGTAGATTTGGAGTTTGAAGAGCAGAGTAGGCAAGAATGCCACACCGGATCGTAGACCCATCGAAGGTCAAAGGACATGACGATGGCGGCACAATGGTAATTGAGCAGGAGAGAAAGGAGTTGGGTAAGATGAAGGAGTTGCTCGTCGGTTTAAAAGGAAGGGCAGAAGTCACATTGGGTGTCAGGAAGGAGGTGGTGAAGATGGAGGTGGTGATGGATGTCAGAGGGGTTTGTTTGGGTTTAAGGAGTATGAGGGTGGCCAGGAAAGGGAGGTGGCATTAATGGTCGTGCCTGGGGGCAGTGTTGCATTTTGTGTGGAGTGTCAACTGTAGATCGTGTGCAGTGCTGCGTGTGTTGATGTCTGAGGGGTGAATGCATCCCAGGTGTTGGAAGATGGGAGCTAGGGGTGGGAGTAAGATGTCCGTCAAATGATGAAATGTGTAGCAGAAACTGGATATGTGAGTCAACGTTAATGTGTCATTACCATAAGATTGGCTACATTAGACTAAATGAAGTCGCTTGCATTAAGGATTTGCTGCAGCGACATAGAAGTGTGAAACGTTCAGAAGAATATCGAATATGTGCTATGCTACGACTCTTAGAATACCAATGAAAATGCTACGTTCATTCGTGTCCACAATGAATTTGTTTGCTCTCTCATGGGCAAATGCATTCTTCAGAGCGACAAGGTGTTTGATATTATATACCAGGAGAAGGTCTTAGGGAGAGGGAAACAATTTATTTAATAGTTTTCGTGCCCCACTAAGCGCTATCGTTATTGAAACTCTTTTCAAGAAATAAAACTAAAAGACAGATTTTCACTGCACAGCGCAGGACAGCACAGTATTATATATTTCTTTTTGCAGTCGGTTTTAACATTTTCGATAAAATATGTAACATCTATTGTTTGAATGTTTATTAGTGTACCATGTAAAATTTTGAAGTAAATCGATCAAGAACATTTTGAGATTTTAGATATCAACATTCTCCTTTGTATACTAAATATATATTTCTATATTAGATCTTAAAATATATAGTCGATTTGCAATCGAATGGTCGTTAAAGTTTAGAGTAAAAATTTTAAGTAATTAGGCCAGAATCTTTTTGAGACTTTTGGTAACGATTTATCCATGTATTTATTACATATATATTTATGTATTAAATATATCTGTTCGAATTTTCATAAGAGTATCAACTGAAAATTTTAAATAAAGCACTGAAGAACTTTTCTCGGTTCCTGGTAACATTTCCTTTTTATACATTACATATGTTTTTATGAATTACGTTGAAAACGGTTGACTAACAAGGGGAAATTAAAATAGGTGAAAACAAAGTAAGCAGTCTCGCATATGTGGACGACTTAGTAGTGATGGCAGATTCGATTGAAACGCTGCAATCTAATACTTCAGAGCTAGATCAAAGATGTAAAGGTTATGGTATTAAGATCAGCATCTTCAAAATGAAAGTAATGTCTGTGGGAGGAACAAAGAACAGGTTGACAGTGTAAGGTTCATAGGGTGTATTTTCTCATAGGATGGCAATATAGAGAAAGAACTTGAATCATTGTGTAGCAATGCTAATTCATTAAACGACCAGCTACAGTTTACTCTCTTCTGCAAGAAAGAAATCAGCGTCAAGTCTAATTAGAAGTGCACCGTTCAATCTTTCGACCAAATTATGTTGTACGGGAGTGAAATCCGGGTGGAGAAAGATAACATTAATAAGGTTGAGGTGACGGAGGTGAAAGTAGATATGAACAATGGCAGAAGGGTGTCCATAATGAGACAAAGAAAAACTGGGAATGAAAACCGTATATGAAGCAGTTAGAGCAAACAGGCTTAGATGATGGGGTAGTGTTACACGCATGTGAGAAGAAGATCACCTAATTCATCGGTTTGGCAGTAAAAGGTAGGAAGAGTCGCGGCAGACCAAGGAAGAAGTACTTGGAATCGGTGAGGAATGAAGTAGTGTAACGCCAGACGAGTTATCAATGTTAATATTGAATATGTCACCAAGGAGAAATTTATAATGGGTACTATACTCTAGATTCTATGCTGAAAGACATAAGCGTGAATCAAGGAATATTTTTGATCAACCGTCCAGGACTATTCTTCGGACAATGCTCAGAAATCTGCGGAGCAAATCGTACCAATTATAATTGAAAGAATGTCAGCAAAGCTATTTCTTAAATGATTATCTAATATAATATAAGGAGTTAGTTAAAATATAACATTAAATGTCAATCTAAAATAACTATAATTGGTACACCTGGGAATATCAGATGACTGAAAGCAAGTACTGGTCTCTTAAACTAAAAAATAGTAAATTAACGTCCACTTCTAATGAGGTAAATTATAAACTAAATCCCTCAAATAACACCAATAATATGATTTTCATCATCATAATATTCTCTGTTACATTAATTTTATCATCAAATGTTGATGCTTATGACAATGTTCATTATAGTAGGGTAAGGTGGTACAAATTTGATATAGGTGTACAGCACTTGATCTTTATCCTACGGATGATAGGAAAATTATACAACCCATCCCAGTGCTGCATAAATAAAATGGGTTGGAAGCGTTGTCAGGATGGAAGGCGGAGCGGTGAAGGCTTGTGGGCGCCCTAGGAAAGGGTGGCTGAATGGCAAATAAAAGATAGAATTGAAATTAATATTTGGTATTTTCTGAAATACGGGATACATATCCGGGCTCGCCCTGAGGTAGGATGTAATGAATGAAGGCCAGTCTAAGTTAGCGGCTTAGAAAACGGAAAAGGTTACGTTAATGGTATCGGTAATGGTTACGGTTCACACAGTTGGTGGCTGATACCGAACAGCCGCTAGGCGGGAGCGGACGGCATGCGGCCGTTCGCCCCACACCGAGACTAGACCTCTGGAGTGCGTCTGTTCTGTTCGAGAACTCAAACTGAAGAGATCGAAGGAACTGATTCTCTCATCTCAGTGTCTTACTGCAGTAGTACACGTGATCAAACGTGGGTGTCTGCTATTGGCTCCACGGTAGCATGGAAACGTCAGTAGTTTCAGCACGGACGCCAGAAGGGTGGCGTGATTTTAGAATCAGCATTCAATACTGGTTCTGGCCGGCTCTGTCCTGCAAGATGGACAGGCTTGGTCACGTTTTCACGGCATATGTCGCAGTGGAAGAACACTTGTAAAACTTAGGCGAACTTTTGGAATAAATTTTTTGAATTATTTCCCTAACCTGTTTTAGACTGGCTGGTCATCCTGTACATAGGTACGCTTCCGATCAACATAATTTGTCAGTCTCTTAGTGTTGGTAGTACTTGCCTCTGTGTGGCGTTGTAACGTAGCAGGTTTCTACAGATCCTCCTTTCTTTTCCAAGAATACACCACTTCCTGCTACAGAGATATAAATTTTTTCCTGTTAAGAGGTAAGTTCAACTACTTTAATACGCCCTTGTACGTTTTTTAGTTAAGGGTGACTGGACTGGCTGTCAAAAATGCAATGTTTGGTACCGTTAAGTATGCGTTGATGACCGATGGAAAAAGTGTTTTTTATGTGGAAGATGCCAGTGATCAAAATTTTACCATGAAGTAATCGCAATTGTGTGGTACTTTTTCGATCGATTTTTATCAATTCTCAAAACCTTGTTTTATGTTTATATCAACATTTGTAATTGTCTAATATTTGTGTTACATATTCATTAAACATCCAAGAACAAGGGTCATAGTTAAAATTATTTCTTTCATCAATATGTTTCCAGTTACAATAACATTTGTACAATTGTACCACCTTACTCTACGATGTAAAGAAGGGGAGTAAATTCAGTCAAGAAATTTTGAAGAAATTTGGTAACGACTTTTCCCCTTGTTAAGTTACGTATATTCTTACGTAAGCAGATTCAAGTGGATGTGGGTTGCCGTTCTTATGAGGAGATGAAAAGGCTTGCTCAGGATAGAGTAGGGTGGAGAGCTGCATTAAACCAGTCTCCGGACTAAAGACTATAACAACATCCTTATGTATCATATACATTAAAATATATACAGCTTATATCCGCCTTTCATTGGGTATTATGTAAAGGTCGTGAAATAACCCGATTAAGATCTCTTCGGTGTGTTGTTAACTTTTCCCCTTTATATATTACAATTATTTTTATTTTTTAAATTTTATATCAACACTAGCGTAACGCCCGCTGCTTCGCATCTATTGGCTGGTTGGTCTGCACCATTTGTTTCTCCCTCTTAATACAAATTTTCATACATATTGCTTAAGGACTATCATAATGAAATGTTATGATACTACTTGTAACCGCGGCAGAATGGCCGTGCGTACTGAGGCGCCATGCTGCGTTGCGAGCTGCTGTTCGCCGTCGGGGGTTCGATTCGCCCCTCGGGCATGGGTGTTTGTGTTGTCCTTAGCATACGTTAGTCTAAGTTAGTTTAATTAGTTTGTAAGCCTTAGGGACTGATGACCCCGTAGATAACACTCTTAAGATTTACAAACACTTGACTGTACTACTTGTAACCCCGTGAGGCACCCGTTAATAGTTGAATTTCGAAAAATACCCCAACATGGTTCTTTAAATTCCAACCAAGTATACAACTATCAATTTTTGTAATTATGGGTTCAAAATTGCCTTATTAGTAAAGTATTTTCAAAAATTGTTTCATCCCCTATTTCACCTCCTAAATGATTAATTTTCTATAAATACCGAAACACGTATCTTTTTAATTACGACCAAGAAAACATATACCAATTCATGTGGTTGTAGCTTCAAAATTGCCTAAAATGCAACAGATTTTCGAAAAACATCCCCTCTCCAATTTAACCCCCTTGATGCTTGAATTTCCAAAAATAATGAAACTCGTGTTTTTTTAATCCTGACCAATATTTCATATCCGAAGTTTCGTAGTTGTAGCTTAAAATTTGAATTAACTGCAACATATTTTTGAAAATCAATTTTTTTTTCGTTCCGTATTTTACCCCCTTATTGGTTGAATTTCAAAAAATGCCGAAACACGTGTCTTTTAAATTCGAACCCTGAATTAAAATCCGAAATTTTGTAGTTCTAGCTTCAAAATTGCCTAAAAAGCAAAGCTTTTCAAAAAACGTTTCATCCACTATTTCGACTCCTTACGGACGGAATATCGAAAAATCGCTTCTTAAATGACGGCTACGGAGTAAGATCAACACCTTCTACCAATTTCAAGTTTCTATCTTCAGTGGTTTGGGCTGGGCGATGATGAGTCAATCAGTCAGTCAATGTCAGTCAGTCGGGACATTGCCTTATATATATATATATATATATATATATATATATATATATATATATATATATATATATGTCTGAATGTTACTTAATAATGTACGGTTCTGAAGTAAATCGATCGAGTAGTTTCTAAATTTTTTGTAACAAGGCTAAGTGATGACATGTTTTTATGTAGTAGTCTAGATTAGGCCTAGGATCTGCATTGGCTCTCTTTGTTGACAGTACAGAGAGAGCCTCGGGACGACGCTGCTGCACTTCTTGACGGGTCGGCTGCCACACAACGCCTACGTGCTGACCTACGAGCTGGCCTTCAGGCTGAACAAGCTGGCCCCAGAGAAAGTGACGGCCGCTGTAAACAAGGCCACCGCCAATTTGAAGCAGTCTATGTGTGTAAGTATCGCTTGATTGTAGCTGTTTCTACTTACTGAAAATCAA
Organism: Locusta migratoria; assembly: GCA_026315105.1. Classification (NCBI taxonomy): domain Eukaryota; kingdom Metazoa; phylum Arthropoda; class Insecta; order Orthoptera; family Acrididae; genus Locusta; species Locusta migratoria. Next base: position 268,743,329 of record CM048744.1, on the reverse strand, counting down.
CGTACATTCCAAGGTAGTCACTATTTGTTACTGGCTGTCTCTGCTTGTTACTTTACCATTTTTTTATTTATCTTAAAACCTTTATTAATGTGAACATTTATTGTGTAACACCTGAGAATGATGGACAAAATATTTATATTTTAAATTTATGTACACTCCTGGCCATTAAAATTGCTACACCACAAAGATGGCGTGCCCGCAGACGCGAAATTTAACCGACAGGAAGAAGATGGTGTGTTATGCAAATGATTAGCTTTTCAGAGCATTCATATAAGGTTGGCGTCGGTGGAAACACCTAAAAAGGAAAGTTTCCAACCGATTTCTCATAAACAAACAGCAGTTGACCGGCATTGCCTGGTGACACTTTGTTGTGATGCCTCGTGCAAGGAGGAGAAATGCGTACCATCAAGTTACCGACTTTGATAAAGGTCAGATTGTAGCCTATCGTGATTGCGGTTTGTCGTATCGTGACATTGCTGCTAGCGTTGATCGCGATTCAATGACTGTTAACAGAATATGGAATCGGTGGGTTCAGGAGGGCAATACGGAACGCCGTGCCCGATCCCAACTGCTTGTATTACTAGCAGTCGAGATGACAGTCATCTTATCCACACAACTGTAACGGATCGTGCAGCCACGTCTCTATCCCTGAGTCAACAGATGGGGACGTCTGCAAAACAACAACTATCTGCACGAACAGTTCGACGACGTCTGCAGCAGCATGGACTATCAGCTCAGAGACCATGGCTGCGGTTACCCTTGACGTTGCATCACAGATAGAAGCGCCTGTGATGGTGTATGCGATGTCGAACCTGGGTTCACGTATGGCACAACATTATTTTTTCGGATTAATCCAGGTTCTATTTACAGCATCGTGATGGTCGCATCTGTGTTTGTTGACATCGCGGTGAACGCACATTGAGAGCGGGTATTCGTCATCACCATACTGGTGTATCACGCGGTGTGATGATATGGGGTGCCATTGGTTACACGTCTCAGTCACCTCTCGTTCGCACCGACAGCACTTTGAACAGTGGCCGTTACATTTCAGATGTGTTACTACCCGTGGCTCTACCCTTCATTCGATCCCTGCGAAACCCTACACGATTGCATGTTGCACGTCCTGTAGGGCCTTTCTGGATACAGAAAATGTTTGACTGCTGCCCTGGCCAGCACATTCTCCAGATCTCTCATTAATTGAAAACGTCTGGCTCATCATAATACGCCAGTCACTACTCTTGATGGACTGTGGTATTGTGCTGAAGCTGCATGGGCATCTGTACCTGTACACGTCGTCCAAGCTCTGTTTGACTCAATTCCCAGGAGTATCAAGGCCATTACTACGGTCAGAGGTGATTGTTCTGGGTACTGATTTCTCGGGATCTATGCACCCAAATTGCGTGAAAATGTAATCACATGTCAGTTGTAGTATAATATATTTGTCCAAAGAATACCTGTTTATCATCAGAATTTCCTCTTGGTGTAGCAATTTTAATGGCCAGCAGTGTATATGCACCACCAGAAATAAAAATTAGTACCCCTCTTAGAGATTCTCAGTTCACTCAAGACAGTTGAAGTAGTGGATATGGAGTACATGAAATGATTGCATTTACAGATCAGTAGCTCATGCGGCTCTGAGGTACCAGGAGTCGACCCATACTGAAACATCCTTATTTGTAACTGGTCTACCCTCCACAGGCAGCACAGCAGAAGCTTACTCTGGAATGCGTTCAATCATACGGATGGCGAATTGTCACTTGGCATACATTTTTCCACGACTGATCGACCTGTTCTCGTAGTGCTGCAAGACGTGTGGGTTGATGAGTTGTACGTACGTATCAGCTGTCGTCCCTTCAGATCCCATACAAACTCCATTGGAGACAAGTCAAGAAAACGTGCTCGACATGGACGTTGTTTCACGCCTTGCACAGGTCTACATCCACATCTACATGGATACTCTGCAAGTCACATTGAAGTGCATGGCAGAGAGTTCATCGAACCACTTTCATGATATTTATCTGTAGTTCCATTCTCTAATAGCTCGCGGGGAAAAAGGAACACCTAAATCTTTCTGTTTTCGATCTGATTTCTCTTCTTTTATTATGGTGATCCTGCACCCCTGTGTAGGTGGATGGTAACAATATATGTTCGCATTCGGAAGAGAAAGTTGGTGAAGAAAATTTCGCAAATAGATAGGGCCGCAACAAATAACGCCTTTCTTTTAATGATTTCCACCACAACTCGTGCATCATTTCAGTGACACTCTCTCCCCTATATCGCGATAATACAAAACGAGCTGCCCTTCTCTGAAGTTTCTCTAAATCGTCCACCAGACCCCCTTGGTGTGGATCTCACAATGCGTAGCAATACTCCAAAATAGGACGCAAAAATGTAGTGTAGGCAGTCCCTTTAGTAAAACTGTTGCATCTTCTAAGTGTTCTGCCAATGAAACTAGTCTTTGGTTCGCCTCCCCCTCAATATTGTCTGTGTGTTATTTCCAATTTAAATTGTTCGTAATTGTTACTCCTAGGTATTTAGCAGAATTTACAGCGTCTAGGTTTGACTGATTTAGCGTGTAACTGAGGTATAACGGATTTCTTTTAGTGCTCATGTATCATTACATTAAGGGTCAGTTGCCAATTTTTGCACCATGAAGACATCTTATCTAAATCATTTTGCAGTTGCTTTTCATCTTCTGATTTTACTAACCTATACATGACAGCATCATCCGCGAACAGTCTAAGAGACTACTCAGATTGTCTCCTACAGCGTTTATAAATATAAGGAACAGTAGGGGCCCTATAACACTTCCCTGTGGAACGCCAGATATCACTTCAGTTCTACTCGATGACTTACCGTCAGTGACAACGTACTGTATCCTTTCTGACAGGAAGTAAAGATTCCTGTCGCACAACTGTGGCGATATTCCATAAGCACGCATTTTGATTAGAAGCCGCTTGTGTGATAAACAGTCAAAAGCCTTCCGGAAATCCAGAAATACCTTGCTTTCGGTGGATATTGCTCTTGATCTACAATGTGGAGGAAGTTACGTTTTTGAACCAACACTGAATGGCATTAACTCAAGCCGCAATAGGATATTTGTTGAATTATGTTGCAAACGATTGACTAGCAGGGGAAATTAAAGTAGGCGAAAACAAAGTAAGCAGTATCGCATAGTGAATGACTTAGTAGTGATGGTAGATTCGATTGAAAGGTTGCAGTCTGATACTTCAGAGCTAGATCAAAGATGTAAAGGTTATGGTATGTAGATCAGCATATTCAAAATGAAAGTAATATCTCGGGGAAAGAGATTTAAACATATTGAGTGCTTCTAATCAGAATCGACATATTTTGACTTTCCTATCTAGCCATTACAATAAATTCTTAGATCTTTGGCGGTTTTATATGTTTGAAAATCACAGTCTCGCGTTTTTATGGCACTGTATTGAACTTGCGGATGCATGGAGCGTTTGCGAACCTTCGCTCACAACTTTGGGAAGTGCTGACTTCGATCATACAGCTTAGGGCTGCTGCCAATGGATACCGCTGTGATGGGCCGGAAATGGGAATCCCTATGACCAGCTCGTCCCAAGGGTCTACCCGCTTTGGTGGCTGTGGTTACTGCCCCATTTCAGGCTGACCCCTGACCCGTGCTAAATTGGGTAGTCGTTTCAAGGTTTTGGTAGGCAACGAAATATTTTCTGTGTTGCTGATCAAACAGGTTTTAACTGGTGTTTTTGAGTCTCAGCTGTCCGTAGATGTTGTAATGAAACAACATGGACATGTGATAATTTGTGCCCAGGTGGGATTCGAACCCAGGACCTCTTCCTCACTTTGCATTTGAGCTAAGCCCGGCTTCACCTTAAGCACATTGAACTTACACACCGCACCGTTTAGCAAAGCACGTAGCCCGCAGGGGCATAAATCATCCGTTCTCCCACATGTCCCAATTAATTGATGCCATATTTCTTAACTGTGATCAAAAAAGGCTCCCCAATTGGACTCACAAACAGGTTAACACACTACTTGCGGATGTTTGTGACCCAGATGTGATCCCTTGTTCTGTTCAAATGTGGTCATCAGTCCGTAGCTTACAAACTACTTAAACCTAGGTAAACTAAACTAAGAATAAACACACACACCCATGTCCCAGGGAGGACTCGAACCTACACGGCGAGCAACCGCGCGCTCCGCAGCGAGACGCTTTAGACCGCTCGGCTACTCCACAGCGGCCCTTGTTCTGTTTCAGAGGAACTTTCTCATACTGCGACCCGAGAATTTCCAGTGGGTAGTATTACTGGTAGTTAAAGAGTCCCAGTTTTAGGTGCGTAATGGGGTCCCCATACTGATATGACTGCCACAGAGGCTAACAAACCCAGTTACGCTGTATATTTGCTTACTGGGGAGAGACATCCCAGATGTGGTCTTTGAATTCGCTGTCTGTCTGAATTAGTGAAGACTGCTAGTCTTGCTAGCAAAATAAAGGCAGAGCTCAACACTTGAGTTTAAGAAGAGTGATAAAAGGGTTGCGGAAATGAAATATTATATACCATTAAATTATTTTATTCTATAAGAAACTACACAAGGGTGACATTATTACAATGTAGAATTTCAAGATATCCATGTTGGACACGAACTGGAGCTGTAGCGTAAGTTTACGGTTTATTTTCGTGAAAAGAACTGCAACCAGATGCCTTTCTTGGTTGTTTTTTATTTAATCCAGAACTAGTTTTCGAGCCACTGCAGGCTCATCTTCAGTGGATAACTTTACAGGAACATTTTCGCTAAGTGTAGGTTATGCTGTCATGTTGGTTCTGGTGACTAAAGTTCAGTTATGTCACCAGAACCAAATTGACAGCATAACCTAAACTTAGTGAAAATGTTCCTGTAAAGTTATCCACTGAAGATGAGTCTGCAGTGGCTCGAAAACTAGTTCTGGACTAAATAAAAAACAAAGGCAGCTGGTTGCAATTCTTTTCACGAAAATAAACCGTCAATGCCTGAAGCTCAGCGAGAGGCAAAGCTAGGGGGTCGGGGGCAGTTACGAATAATTCTAATGCTTCGAATACTGACACAAGCAATCCCGATCGTACATTTACAAGTTTTGCTCAATAAAAAATGTCTCACGTTACGCAGTCAGATAGCATGTATGCGGTCGTCAATTCAGACAATAAACAGGCAAATTTCTGTCAAATTTAATTTGATAAAAGAGAGAGTCATTAATTTACCGACCTCTGTGCTAGTAAAACAACATCGCCCACCACATTAAATAAGAAACCTAAGCTGAGCGGCTTAAAGCGTCTGCCTCGTCTGCAGGAGGTCCCGGGTTCGAATTCCGGTCACAGCACGAATTTTATTTCAACGCCCGTCCTTATATTCCACATCTACATATATACTGCGCAATCCACCGCAAAGTGCGTGGCGGGTGTACAGTGTACCACTACTAGGCATTTCCTTTCCTATTCCACTCCCACATAGAACGAGGGAAAAAAGAAGGTCTAAATGCCCCCATACGAGCCCTAATTTCTATTATCGTGTCTTTGTTATCATGACGCGAAATGTAAGTTTGCGGCAGGAAGATCGTTCTACGCTCAGCTTCAAATTACGGCCCTCTACATTTCCTCAACAGAATTTCTCGAAAAGAACTCGTCTTTCCTCCAGCGATCCCCATTTGAGTTGCCGGAGCATTTCCGTGACACTCGCGCATTGGTCGAACCTACCGGTAACAAATCTAGCTGCTCGTCTCTGAACCGCCTCTATGTCTTCTCCTGTGGGCTCCAAACACTTGAGCAATAATCAAGACGTGGTTGTACAAGGGTTTTATTTACGGTTTCTTTTACAGATGAAGTACATCTTCCCAAAATTCTCCCAATAAACCGAAGTCGGCTGTCCGCCTTACTCACAACTGTCCTTACATGTTCGTTCCATTTCATATCGCTCTGCAATATTACGGCTAGATATTTGAACGACGCGACTGAATCAAGAAGCTCACTACTAATGTTGTATTAGAACATTATTGAATTGTTTTTCCTACTCATGCTCATCACCTTACATTTAACGGTAGTTGCCCTTCCTCATACGACCTAGAAATTTGATCCAAGTTATCCTGTATACTATTACAGTCAATTAGAGACGACACCCTCCCATACACCATACCTCCATCAGCAAACAGCTACAAATAACAAGTTACACTGTCTATCAAATCATCTATATAGTTAGAAAATAATAGCGGTCCTATCACTCCCCAAGGGCACTCCTGAAGATAAACTCGTCTCTGATGAACACTCGCCGCCGAGAACAACGTACTGCGTTCTATTACTTGGGAAGTCTTCCAGCCAGTCAGTCTGTGAACCTATCCCAAATGCTCGTATTTCGTTAGCGGTCTGTAGTGTAGCACAGCGTCAAATGCCTTTTTGAAATCTACTGTGTGCCGTGATCGGCACATGTCCGAAAATTATCGATACGCTAGCGGTTGGCAGTGCCAATTGTGGACCAGAGGTAACCTCACTGGTGGAGTGGGGAACAAGGTCTTTGGCGAGCGCACGGTCAGGGGGGAGAGCACGTGGAGTCGGACGGTGGACACCGAGGTAGCGGAGGTGTTGGTATCACGTGGCTACGACCACAGACAAATATATACAGACAGGAAACCTCCGTAAGGGCCCGCTCCTACGCTCAGGGGTGCGGAGAGGGAGGGTTTCCAGCAATTCCGTAAGATGTCCCATGATGGCGTTGCAGTCAGAAGCAGCCTTTTGAACTGGCCAGAGCAGGCGGCAGGTAGCGGCTGTCCCCACCACCACCTCCCCTCAAACGCCAGCAAGCCGGACGCAGCCGTGGCCTCGTGGCAGGCGGCACGAGTTCTCCCCTCAGCTTCCCCTCCACGCTACCCTCTGACGTGCGAGAACCACCCTAAGCCAGGGAACGGCATGACACCTGCTAGCAGCTTACGGAACTACGAGGGGAGCATAGGACAGTGATTTAGGGGGATTTCTCCTCTGTATATGTTACTCTGTGCTACGACTAACGTGCGGCCGAGGTTGTGGCAGTTCCAGTGGTGCTGCACAGGAGGAGAGCCGACGAGTTTGACCAAAGGAATCCTGTGGTGGTGGCAGAGGAAGACTGGACATACACAAAGGGAAGGAAGGTTCCTAACGTGGTTGTTACAGTCGAAGGTGTGGCGTATGATTACGCACTGTGACGGTATAGAGACGAATATATGTTTTCTTGCCCCATCATCTTCCTAGATTATTTGATGCTATTACATATAGATATATACTGGGCTCAGGTAACGAGCATGTGCAAGGATTCTTACTGATATTTGGACATTATGCTGTTCCTGTGCAAATGTTCTCGTATTTATGTATAGAACCAGAGGCTGCTAGGCTATAATTGACAATGTACGACGTATTGTGTCTTTGAAAAGCTGTTGCTTAACTGTATATGAGGAAGGATTGATAGTTGAATACCAAGACCATTGTTGGAGTTTTAATATTTGTTTCATAATTTAAGTTACGACCAGTCGGTACCTATCGCCTAATTTTGTTATATGTATACAGGAGCCGCTAGATCACCATGGGGAGTGGTGATATTGATTTAAGTGGGTACAAATTCAAGGGTTACCTATATGCTAATTTTGTGCAATATTCTCGTATGGATGTATTTGTATATAATATATTGTATTAAACAGAAGTGATATCTGACGTTCCACAGGGAAGCGTTATAGGTCCCCTACTCTTCCTCGTGTTTATAAACGATTTAGGAGACAATCTGAATAGCTCCAAATCAAATGTTTATATAGTCTATTGGACTTAACTACAGGGTCATCAGTCCCTAAACTTACAAACTACTTATGAACTACTTACGAACTAGGACGGCAAAAATATCCATGCCCGAGGGAGGATTCGAACTCCCGACCGTAGTGGCCGTGCAGACCGTGACTGGAGCGCCTTAGGCCCCTCGGCCACTACGGCCGGCTGAATAGCTCCCTTAGACTGTTCGCATATGATGCTGTCGTTTACCGGTTAGTGAAGTCAACAGAGGACCAAAAGCAACTGCAAAGCAATTTAGACAAAATTTCTACAGGGTGCGAAAATTGGCAATTGACACTAAATAAAGAAAAGTGTGAAGTAATACACATGACCACTAAAAGAAATCCGCTGTACTTTAATTACGCGATAAATCAGTCAAACCTTAAGGTCGTATATTCTACCAAATACCTAAGAGTTACAATTACAAACAACTTTGACTGGAGAGAACACATAGAAAATATTGTGGGGAAGGCGAACCAAAGGTTACGTTTCATTGGCAGAAGGCTTCGAAGATGCACCAGCTCCACCAACGAGACTGCCTACATCACACCTGTGCGTCCTCTCCTGGAGTACTGTTGCCCCTTGTGGGACCCTCACCAGGTGGGATTGACGGAAGACATTGATAAGGTTCAGAGAAGGGCAGCTCGTTTTGTTTTATCACGTTACAGGGGGGGGGGGGGGGGAGCGTCACGGAAATGTTGCACGAATTGGGTGGAAATCATTAAAAGAAAGACGTTATTCATTGCGGCGTGATCTGTTTGCGAAGTTTCAATCACCAACTTTTAGTTCTGAATGTGAAAATATTTTCTAGCACCCACCTACTTAGAGAGACATGACCATCCCAATGAAATAAGATAAATAAGATCGAAAACGGAACGATTTAGGTGTTCTTTCTTCCCGCTCGCTATTAGAGAATGGAACGTAGAGAAAAGTTATGAAAGTGGTTAATGAACCCTCTGTCAGGCACTTGAATGTGATTTGCAGAGTATCTATGTAGATGTAGAACTCAGTCTATCGTTTCCGCCCTTTTTCATTTAAAAGTTCCACATGTGTGATTGTGTGTGTAGTTTATTTGGTCCTTTGCCTTTGCCTGTTGTCAGGAACTGCTGCGTGAGGACGGCGTGCTGCTGTTCCCCACGTTCGTGGCGCCGGCCGGCTACCTGTACCAGATGTACGGCCACATCGTCAACACCGTCTACACCGCCCTCTTCAACCTGCTGGGGCTGCCAGCCACACACTGCCCCACAGGCCTCAGCCAGCAGGGACTACCTCTCGGCATACAGGTCTGGCTCATGTTGTAAAATAGAGTGACACGTGTCTCATTGTAATGGACTACGATTGTTGTTGTCATTGTCGATACCGGTTTGTTGCAGTAGCAGGTGCTTCCCATTACCTAGGCAGCCGTGTATTTACGTAACCTGGAGGGCATCTCTCCAGCCCCAGTAATGAACTACGATTGTTGTTGTTGTCGTTTTCAGTCCAGAAACCGGTTTGTTGCAGTAGCAGGTGCTTCCCATTACCTAGGCAGCCGTGTATTTACGTAACCTGGAGGGCATCTCTCCAGCCCCAGTAATGAAATACGATTGTTGTTGTTGTTGTCGTTTTCAGTCCAGAAACCGGTTTGTTGCAGTAGCAGGTGCTTCCCATTACCTAGGCAGCCGTGTATTTACGTAACCTGGAGTCTCTCCAGCCCCAGTAATGAACTACGATTGTTGTTGTTGTTGTTGTTGTTGTCGTTTTCAGTCCAGAAACCGGTTTGTTGCAGTAGCAGGTGCTTCCCATTACCAAGGCAGCCGTGTATTTACGTAACCTGGAGAGCATCTCTCCAGCCCCAGTAATGAACTACGATTGTTGTTGTTGTTGTCGTTTTCAGTCCAGAAACCGGTTTGTTGCAGTAGCAGGTGCTTCCCATTACCTAGGCAGCCTTGTATTTACGTAACTTGGAGGGCATCTCTCCAGCCCCATTTTGTTGGAGTTTGTAGAGGTGTCAACATCGCAAGGACGGCGTGCTGCGTTTATTGTGATAGTACAATTGTTGTCGGTATAAATTTACGCAAACTCTTGTGTGCCTTTCAACAATAATTCAGTTCGTTGAGACATAAATTGTCTCATTATACGAAAGGTATTAAATATAAGGAGAAGCGTTGAATTAGAATTTGTGCTGCGGCTGGGATTCAAACGCGGTACCTCTTAGTTACTAGACAGACGCTTTAAACCGCTCAGGTAACACAGCCTTAGGAATAATGCGGCTCACGGACTGTGATGTCGAGTGAGACGTGCTTTAAGACAGTCCGTGTAGCCGCATTATCCGTAAAGTCGTCGGCACACGGAGCGTGTGTCTGAACGTGTGTGGTCAACGTGCCGAGTCCAACGTGCGGCTGAACGCTCGTAGACGGAGCGACTTGTGCATACGAGACGTGTACGTGAATCAGCTACACGCGACCACAGCGCGCTCGAGTGAGAGTTTTCGGCGGCATCAGGTTCTGGAATCACACTGTTTACGAAATCGAAAGAGTGGAATTCTTGCTTTACCTCTTTTCTGTCGTTTATTTTCGCGCCTGTGCGTATGTTCGACATGTCTGTGATGTAGGCCTACATACGAAACAACAAACTATCTATGAACATAAGACTCTGGGGCCCAGCGGTAGGTTCCCAGATTTATGTCAAGATGATGCGGCAAACCTTGAGGAGCGCGGCGGTAAATCTTGAGCACATTTTTTTCAGTAAAAAATTATTTGTCACAATTTACATGAAAGTTGATGCATGAAGTATCTTTCTTTTCCCAAATATTTGATTTGACGCGGTTTTTAAATTAATAATGAAACTTTTCAGATTTCATTGATCAAAACTCTTCTTATTCACAAGCAGCAACCTAATTCCTACGTATCGGCTAGGTGATAACCTACCGGCAATGTCTCTAGATACAGTTTTCCAAATTTTCTCGTAGCAGACACAAGTATTTCCCCAAAATGAAACTACTTCTGCAATTTTTTTTCCCACATATGTAAAACCTAACTATTCCTTTGTCACGTAATTAAACACAATTTATTAACGACATACTACATTCAACTGTAACATATGCACAGACTAATTAACAAATGAACAGACACCAGTCAGAGATATGAATGCACATAGTAATCGCACTTCGATAAATCGACACACTTCATCACTCCCCCTTTAGTATTTTGGGTTGAATTTGACATGTCGTCCGGAACGGGTCACAATAGGTCTTGAACTGGATGCAGCGGTGTCCTGTGCGACGGCCCGTGACGTCCATTGTGGTTGATTGTTTGTAGGAAGCGGAGCAGGTGATATGTCTGTTGGGTCTGAAGGTACAGTTCTGTCACTGAAAGAGATACTGAAGGCTGGTTTTAGCCTGTCAATGCTGACAGTGATTGGTGAACCCATTATATATATTGTAAAGGACTTTTCTTCTCTACTGAGTACACGATGAGGTCCATCGTATGGTGGTTGAAGTGGTTTGCGCACTACATCGTGTCGCAAATAAACAGAATCACATGTTCTTAGTTCGTTGAATACAAATGGACGGTGACTTACTTGTTGCCTTGGAGCCACAGGTCGTAATTGCCGGATATTAGTGCGCAGTTTGGACACAAAATCTGATGGTTCAATGTGATTATCTGGCATGTTGCCAAAGAACTCACCAGGTAGACGAACCGATTGGCCATACACAAGTTCTGCAGATGAGGCTCCTACGTCTTCTTTAATAGCTGTGCGGAGGCCAAGCAGGACGATAGGCAGCGTTTCAGTCCATCTTTGTGTGTCGTGACATCGCAGGGATGCCTTTAACTGTCTGTGCATTCTTTCAATTAGGCCGTTTGACGCTGGGTGGTAAGCGTTTTATACCTAACAGACAGGTGAGTGCCTTGAACAGATAAGACTCAAATTGTCTCCCTTGATCTGTAGTAACTCGCAGCGGTACACCAAAACGTGCAATCCATCCTCTGAAGAGTGTGGTCGCAACAGTTTCAGCGGTAATTTCGGTGATAGGGAAAACTTCCGGCCAACGAGTATAACGGTCAATGGCAGTGAGACAGTAGGTGTAACCTTCTGACGGTGGAAGTGGTCCTACAATGTCTAGGTGAACATATTCAAACCTTTGATTGGGGAGAGGGAATGTGCCAAGAGGAGATCGCACATGCCGACTGACTTTGTTGCGTTGACATGACAAGCACTGACGCACAAACTCCTTGCATGTTTTGCCTATGTTAGGCCACACGAAAGCTAGTTTGACAATTCTTATTGTACCTCGTACTCCAGGATGTGAAAGATTGTGGAGGGAGGCGATTGCCTGCTGCCGGAAATCTACTGTGACAAACGGTCTTGGTTTTGAAGTAGAGACATCACAGTACAACATGACATTGGATGGGGGCACTTGCACCTGGCGGAGCTGCAAACCTGATGGTCGTGTTAACAAGTCCTGCAGTTCGACGTCAACTTTTTGCGCCTGAGCTAGGGCCACAAAGTCAAGTGCATCAGCGATCACTTCAATCCTGGAGAGGGCATCTGCTGGCACATTTAAGTTTCATTCAACATGCACAATGGTGGTAGTAAATTGTCCAATATAGTCAAGGTGCCTAAGCTGACGTGGTGTGGCTTTATCTGGGCGTTGTTGAAAAGCATAAGTGAGCGGCATATGGTCAGTCACTAGTGTGAAGTGTTGTCCTTCCAGCATGTGACGAAACTTTCTGATAGCGGCATATGCTGCGTACAACTCTCGGTCATAGGTGGACCAGTTCCTCTGTGCTGGTGATAATTTCTTGCTGAAGAAAGCTAGGGGCTGCCAGTGATCCCCTACTTTCTGCTGGAGTGCTGCACCGACTGCATTTGCAGACGCATCGACCATGAGGGCGAGAGGTGCCTGTGAAACTGGATGGGCCAGTAGGGCAGCTTCGGCAATAGCGGTCTTCAAATTGGCAAATGCTGCTTCTGTTTGACTATTCCACAATAGTTTATCAGATGGTTTTGGAGTGCCTCGTAACAATTCATTTAGAGGTGCAGCAAGGAGGGCATGATTACGCACAAAACGATGGTAGTAGTTCAGTACACCAAGAAATCGTAGAAGTTGTTTCACTGTTGTTCGCTGTGGATAATTGATAATTGCTTCAGCTTTTTCTGGAGGTGGTCGTATTCCTTCTGCATTTACCACATGGCCAAGAAACTGGACTTCCGTTGTACCAAAAACACACTTTGATGGGTTTATGAGTGAGCCATGGGTCTATAGCCGGGTGAAAATTTGTCGTAAATGTTCCAGGTGTCCTATTTCTGAGCTTGATATGATCAAAATATCGTCTATGTAGACATAACAGAAATCAAGATCACGTATAACCTCGTCCATGAATCGTTGGAATGTCTGGACAGCGTTACAAAGTCCGAAAGGCATTCTGACAAACTCAAATAAACCAAATGGCGTGCAAACGGTGGTTTTAGGGATGTCTTCTTGTGCTACATGAATCTGGTAGAATGCACGCACTAAATCCAAGGTAGTGAAGATGTATTTACCATGAATATTTGCTGTGAAGTCCTCGATATGCGGCACAGGGTAGCGGTCAGGCAGAGTCCTGGCATTAAGTCTCCTGTAATCTCTACACGGACGCCAGCCATTCTTCTTCTTCGGTACAACAAGTAGAGGAGAAGCACAACTGCTGCTAGATGGTCGACAGATTCCTTGTGCAACCATAGATGAGAACTCTTGTTTCGCTACTTTCAGCTTTTCAGTGTAAGACGGCGCGGCCGAGCATGGAGTGGTGGTCCTGGCGTAGTTGGAATGTAATGCAGTGTTGAATGTTGGATTGGAGCTAATTTGGGTGTCTGATAAGTTATCTCCGTGAACTGCTTCAAAAGTTCTATAAACGGAGAATCACCTGCAATCACTCGAACCGTTGTGTCTTCCACGCAACGTATTTTTCCGTGACTTATTAGTTTTGTAACAGTCAACAAGACGGCGGTGTCGGAGGTCGGGCAGGAGTCCATAATAAGACAGGAAATCTGCTCCGAGTATTGGTTGCGTTACATCTGCCACAACAAATCGCCACTCAAAGTTACGTCTTAGGCCTAGGATCAATATTAACATGACATGTCCGTATGTTGGAATTGCATTACCATCCGCGGTAACGTGCGTCAACACGAACTGGCTTTCTAGCTGCGTGAACCAAAGGACGGGATTTTGCTGCCAAAATGGTGGCGGTTTAACCGCTACACGATTGATTATCACCCCTGTAGGTACTTCAGCAGCCGGTGGCGGGTCTGGCATCGTTGAGATTTGAGTTACAGTTGCGAAGAACGCGGGAGATACGCGACGCGCTTGACGCGGATATTTTGACAGTTACATGGGCGCGGATCGGCGTAATACCCGACGCGGTTGCTTATTTTTGGCGAAACACGACTTGTGATCACGTCGGGGTCACAATTGTCGCGTAATTAAACACAATTTATTAACGAGATACTACATTCAACTGTAACATATGCACAGACTAATTAACAAATCAACAGACACCAGTCAGACATATGAATGCACAGAGTATTCGCACTTCGTTAAATCGACTCACTTCACCTTCAAACTATTATTTATTGTCGGTGCTGGCAGCTTGATGAAATGGAATTACGTCTTCAGGGCCTTAATATTGCCACACTGTAAAAGTAATATACATAAAATACATTTTGTAAAAGAAAACAAATAGCCTGACAAGAAAATTAAAAAGAAACATGCTCTACCGGCACCACATTTGTTTATTTATTTATTATTTTTTTATTCTGTTGGTTTACGGTCACAGGGTATAATAAATTCAGAAATATATGTTAGAGCTGAATGACAATAGTACTCGTATAATTACATCAGAATGTAAATATGTTTTCAATATATTAATATACTAATTTTTCTGCCATACAAATTAAGTTAGATTGATGTATTACCGTAAATATATTATATAGTACAATTAAATTACGTGACTTGTACTGTAATCATTGTACTCATGATAACAATAATGTATATTGCAATAACAATAGAATCAGTATATTCATATTTATAACGCCAGAAGCGACATGACTGTGACAGCGTCATGGGTATTATGCTGTTGCGATTCTACAGAGATTATATAAACATTCTGTGCGACTGCAACACTAGTAGTCTTTGACGTTACAATAATGTTATTATTCCATGCTGCTCATTAGAGTTTTCTTGTAAGCTGGACACGCTTGTAAGCTTATCTGTGCTTTCAATTTTATATGGAAATCTATATCTATATAGGTGAATGTCTGTTCGGTGTACGTTTATCACGTCTAAACCACAAGACATAAAGAGCTAAAAATTGTACTGTTACTAATGTCTACCCGGGGAAGGCTTTAGGTACGGTTTTATGGCGATCGGATATCTATTTATCTATCTATATACATATTAATGTGGATGTCTGTTCGGTGTACGCTTATCACGTCCGAACGGCAAGACGCAGAGACTTAAATATTTCTATTTATACCTGAGGAAGGTTTTAGGTACGGTTTTATAGCGATTTGATAGATATTTAGTAATTTGAAGAATATAATGCGAAATGCGGAACAAATTTACTCTTTGAAAATGGTTTTATTATTTGCATTGTTGCTTGAAGATTGATAGCCGGCCGCGGTGGCCGAGGGGATTGAGGCGCTTCAGTCACGGTCTGAATGACCACTATGGTCGGGGGTTCGAATCCCCCCTCGGGCATGGATATTTGTGCCGTCCTTAGTCTTAGCTAGTTCATAAGTAGTTTTTAAGCTTAGGGACTGATGAATCCGTAGTTAAGTTTCATAAGTTCTACAAACATTTGAACATTTTGAAGATTGATAATGATAAAAGGGTGGAGTATATTGGGATGGAAAGTTATCGGTGAATATTAAATTTTACGTGTGTGTGTGTGTGTGTGTGTGCAGCGAAAACTACATAACGCGAAAGAATGGTCTGTGTGTAATTGTTGACCGAAGTCTCCCGTTGTACACCATAGCAGTTCCATGCCGATAGCTATAAGGGGGTGGAAGATATGGTAGTTGAAAGTCGTCAAATTATTAAAAAAAATTAGACTGAAGGCCATCGATGACGTTTCCGATTCTATAGCAAGGAGGTTACATACAGAGAAGCGTGATGCAACAGACCATATCTTTGGTGTATGTGTGCTACACTGTCTTTAGCTCTTCCTCTGTAAGGATAAGCATACGAATAAGAAAATATAAGAATAAATAAATAAAGCAGTAAAAAAGAAATTTCTTTTAATACATCCCTTTAAAAAACATCGATTTGCCGCTTCGCGCATTACTTCAAGTGATCGATCTGTGATATTATTACAATCATTATTGTAGAATTTTGTGATTGGATAGCCGCGGTGGAGTAGCCGAGCGGTCTAAAGCGTCTCGCTGCGGAGCGCGCTGTTGCTCGCCGTGGAGGTTCGAGTCCTCCCTGAGGCATGGGTGTGTGTGTTTGTCCTTAGGTTAGTTTACCTAGGTTTAAATAGTTTGTAAGCTACGGACTGATGACCACGCAGTTTGGTCCGATAGAATTACAAACATTTGACCATTTCTGTGATTGGATTCTTCGAGACGAGTGCATTTTTAAGTGTGATTTGATCTACCACCACGCGAGCGGAGCCGCGGGTTTAAGCTAGTCGACAATAAAACACAGCACGACAGCACCGACTTCAGTGTCCAACACCGCATCGCAATGTGAAAATTTATTTAATTCCTTGTCAACCGCGTCGCGTTAGAATTTTGCATAAAAATGGACACAATGCCAGTCAGCACAAAGTCAGCGGCTAGCAGCACAGTTAACACGATTGCAGTCAGACCCCTGCCATCTTGGCTTCGCCCAGCTTGAGAAACAGTTCGTCTCTGCGCAGATATCAGCTAACGAAACGCACTAACAGAGGACTTAGCCGCTGAGGTACAACGCATCCTTGCTGCACCGCCCAGTGACGTACGGTATGCGTACATCAAGAACGCCCTAGTGACGGGACTGTGGCAATTAGAAACAAAACGACTGAAGGAGCTTTTGCGGACAGAGGAGCTCGGCGATCGCGCTTCCTCACAACTTTTACGCCGTTTACGAGGAGGAGGAGGAGGAGGAAAGACGCTTACGGTTTGACGTCCCGTCGACAGCTTGTTCAGTAGAAACGGACGCAGTTTACGGACATTAGCAAGCAACACGGAGAGCGACGACGTGCTGTGCAACATTTGGTGGTCCCGACAAACAAGTCTAAAGGTCGAGATGGGGTACCAAACCGGTTTTACAGAGTACTCGGCGGCATTGGCTCCTTACTTAGTTTGCATTTATCGCGAATCTTTGATCCAGCGCCAAGTACCAAGAGACTGAAAAAAGGCCCAGATAACTCTCGTGTATAAGAAAGGCAACAGAACGGACCCACGACATTACACGCCTATATTATTAACATCAGTTTTCTGTAGAAACATTGAACATATTCTCATTTCTAATATACAGTAAACTCTCGATTATCCGCGTTGGATTGATCGCTTTGCGGATTATCTGTGGCCTTATATATATAAGGGTGTTACAAAAAGGTACGGCCAAACTTTCAGGAAACATTCCTCACACACACACAGAGAAAGAAAACATGTTATGTAAACATGTGTCCGGAAACGCATAATTTCCATGTTAGAGCTCATTTTAGTATTTCTCTTTAAATGTAAATAGAAATAATTCGTACAGACAATTGTGAAAATACCCAATTGTTTAGTTAGTATGTGCTGTACTTCCTCGATTCACCGCCAGTTGGCCCAATTGAAGGAGGTAATGTTGACTTCAGTGCTTGTGTTCATGTTCTTCCACACTCTACCTGTGCTGCTGGAACATGTGCCTTTACAAGTACGACACAACATGTGGTTCATGCACGATGGCGCTCCTGCACATTTCAGTCGACATGTTCGTACGCTTCTCAACAACAGATTCGGTGACCGATGGATTGGTAGAGGCGGACCAATTCCATGTCATCCACGCTCTCCTGACCTCAACCCTCTTGATTTTCATTTATGGGGGCATTTGAAAGCTCTTGTCTACGCAACCCCGGTACCAAATGTAGAGACTCTTCATGCTCGTATTGTGGACGGCTGTGATACAATGCGCCATTCTCCAGAGCTGCATCAGCGCATGAAGGATTCCATGCGACAGAGGGTGGATGCATGTATCCTTGCTAACGGAGGATATTTTGAACATTTCCTGTAACAAAGTGTTTGACGTCACGCTGGTACGTTCTGTTGCTGTCTGTTTCCATTCCATGATTAATGTGATTTGAAGAGAAGTAATAAAATGAGCTCTAACATGGAAATTAAGCGTTTCCGGACAAATGCCCACATAACATATTTCATTTTGTGTGTGTGTGAGGAATGTTTCCTGAAAGTTTGGCCGTACCTTTTTGTAAGACCCTGATTGATTTGATTTTTTCAGGGAAGCCAAAACAGTCTTGGTCCAACCCGCCACTACCCGCACCGACATTAAGTTTATTGTGCGGTATCGCTCCCTGTTTATCTAGTAAAACCAACCAATGCCCTTGAACAGGGCAAGGAGTCCCTTTACCAGTTCTTTATTAGACACAATTTCTTCGGGTCTGGTTGTCCCAAATGTTCTGTGCCTTTTTCTCTCCAATGCAATGCATTCGAAGATTAGATGTGATGCAGTTTCATCACCGTCATCACAGATCCTCCATTTACGGTCCCCTTCTGTTATTCCCATTGTATGTAGGTGTTTTTTTGAAATTCCTATGGCCTGTCAGCAATCCAACCATGAGTCTAATCTCTCTCCTGTTCAGACCCAGGATTGCAGAGCTTCTTTTAAAACAAGGCTTTGGCATCATTACGTTCCCATGTTTTTGTTGATCGACTTTGGTCCAATATTCTACGTACTGTCTTCTGAGCCAGTTACGTAGATCCAATTTAATCATTGTCTTGGTGATTGTCAGGAGAGGTTCCGGTCCAATAAATGGAGCCTCTGCCCCCATCCTGGCTAATCTGTCGGCATGTTCGTTGCCACTGATCCCCGAGTGGCCAGGGACCCATAGTAGGTTTACTCTATTGCTTTCCCCTAGCTCCACCAGAACCCTGTGACATTCTGCAATTTTAGACCTTGTTGCAGGAGCTGCCAGTGACCTCAGGGCTGCCTGGCTGTCTGAATAGATATAGATGCTACAATCTTTGTAGCACCTACGCAAATTCTCCTCCACACATGCCCTGATGGCAGTGATTTCGGCCTGGAATACTGAGGCCAGTTTCCCTAGAGAGATGTCGCCCTCCAGTCTTGGCTGCACCCCATATACCCCGGCCCCAACACCTTGGTCTGATCTTGACCTGTAACACCCTGTATATTACTTTTGCTTGTGAGTGGGATTCTCTGTCAGGGATAATTTTGGGCTACAATACGAGTGTAGTAATTTATAGGCTGCTCGAACACAGAGTGCTGCATTACAGTTGCAACAGATATAGACATGTAGTGTGTGGACGACCTGATGAGCGAGCACGGGAATCCCGACCCTTCCCACTGTCACACGCCACTAGAGCTTGCTACAGGCTGTGTCACAAGTTTGTTACGTCTCTAAAGCACAACTTTTAAATCGACAGACCATTTCTAATTTATTTTTATTTTTCGCAAGCAGTTTAAGAGGAAATGTAGTACAGTATGTACCGTATATGATTGCGATTTTGCTAATTACAGTGCACTAGCTTATGTTTCTAAGAATTGAACGACCCAGACGTAATTTAGTTCTTTTTTTTTTATTTACGCCCAACGTCACGCAGCGCTGTACAGGACTACTCCCCTGACCAGGCAGCAAATTCTCAGACCCCCACCAACAGTCCTGCTCGCCGACCAGAATTACAACGAATTAATAAACACACACCAGCAGTAACAAAAGTAGATGAATGAATTAAAGCGGGAACAGTCATCAGTCATGCATCAGCAATCCAATTCTCAGGAGTCCGTTCCGGTTGTTGAAGGATTAGCCGCTGATGTATCAACGTTGCCCGGGGTGCGCCTGATTGCAGTCTTTGTTTTTATCTTGCTGTCGCAATCTTCGGGGAGGCTCCTTCATTGCGCCAAACACCACGCGCCAATTTATGTATGCCGATGACACTGCAGTTGCCACACAAGGTACGAATTTTCTGGATATAGAGGAGAAATTATCAGTACCTTGGAATCCCTCTCCCAGTATTATGAGGCAAACTACCTACGACTGAACCCTTCCAAGACGCAGGTCTGTGCTTTCCATTTAAAGAACGCGGAGGCAAATAGGGAATTGAATGTTACATGGAGACATTGTCCGACGCCCAAATATCTCGGTGTCACACTGGACCGCACACTGACCTATAAACATCATTGCAATGCCACAAGGGAGACAGTCTCAGCGAGAAACAACATCAGGAAATTAACTAACGGATCCTGGGGTGCAAATCCAAAAGCCCTGAGAACCTCAGTCCTTGCGCTTAGTGTGTCAGCTGCGGAATACGCCGCTCCAGTATGGAGTTCGTCAACACACGCGAGAAAAGTTGACATCGCGGTGAATGAAATGGCACGGATTGTGACTGGGTACCTGAAACCAACACCAGTACACAAGATGTACTTAATTATGGGGATCGCACCGCCCAACATACGACGTGACATTTCTGCCGAAGCTGAAAAAACGAAGCAAGAAAAGGACATGCGTCACCCTCTATATGGACACCAGCCTGCTGACCGACAGCGTCGTTCGAGGAAGAGCTTCCTGTCACGTACCCGAGCACTGGAAGGGTCGGCCGCAGAGAACCGTATTGCAAGGTGGGAAATGGATTTGAGAAGCCCCCATAAAGCAGCAAAAGAAGAACTGGCACCTGGTGGAGACCTGCCATACACAATCTGGAGAACCCTGAACCGTATGAGGGTAGAAGTGCCAAAGTGCAAGACAAACATGCAGCGATGGGGCTTCCTAAAAGATAATGAGAATACTCTGTGGCTTTGTGGTGCTGTACAGGATCCTCAACACCTGCTTATCTGTCCATATTTAGAAAAGCCCTGTACAGTGGAAGACTTATGGGAGGCTAACGACAAAGCCATATCGGCTGCTAATTTTTGGAAGTTAGAAGTCTAGTTCCGGACACGGAAAGTAAGTAAGTAAGCACTTCAGTGTGCTGATGGGTCACTGTATTACCTTGAATAGCAAGAAGATGCTCCTCTTGGTGACAAGTTGGTGTTTAGCAAAATTCGCAGTGCGATATATAAAAGACAAGCTACCGCAATGAGGCAGAAGTCAATCCAGGACTTATTTTATTTCAAAGTAGTGCACTGTAATGTAAAACTCGATTTGTAAGTACAGCATTTTCGTACACAATAGATGAAGTAAAATTTGTTATAATTATTAGATAATTGATTTTAATTATAGCATAGTAATTAGTTTTTGTCTTTGTACTACCATAACACATTACTGTGTTCTTAAGTTGCGGATTATCCGCGAAATTCGATTTTCCGCGGTTTTGGAATCCCAGATTACAGCGGATAATCGAGAGTTTACTGTAGTAAATTTCCTTGAGACGGAAAACTTCCCGTCCACGCATCAGCTCGGCTTTAGGAAGCACCGATTGTGCGAAACCCAGCTTGTTCTTTTCTAGCATGACATCTTGCGTGCTATGGATGAAGGGAAACAGGCAGACTGCATATTTCTGGATTTTCGAAAGGCATTTGACAGATTACCGCACTACAAACTGCAAACGAAGGTTCGAGCTTATGGAATAGGAACCCAAATATGTGAGTGGCTTGAAGATTACTTAAGTAATGGAACGTTGTCCTCGATGGTGAGTGTTCATCAGAGACTAGGGTATCGTCAGGAGTGCCCCAGGCAGGGAAGTGTAGTAGTGCCGCTGTTATTTTCTATCTATATAAATGATATGACGGACAGAGTGCCGGCCGCGGTGGCCGAGGGGACTGAGGCGCTTCAGTCACGGTCCGCACGGCCACTACGGTCGGGGGTTCGAATCCCCCCTCGGGCATGGATATTTGTGCCGTCCTTAGTTGTAGGTAGTTCATAAGTAGTTTGTACGTTTAGGGACTGATGACCCCGTAGTTAAGTCCCTTAAGCTTAACAAACATTTGAACATTTGAACGGACAGAGTGAGTTGCAATCTGCGGCTGTTTGGTGATGATGCTGTATGTACAGCAATGTGTCGTCACTGAATGACTGTAGTAGGATGCAGGATGACTTGGGGCAAGTATCTAGGTGGTGTGAGAAATGAAAGCTAGCTCTAAATGTAGAAACATGTAAGGTGGTCCAGACGAATAGGAGAAACTATCCCGTAATGTTCGAATACAGAATTAGTAGTATGCTACTTGACAGAAAAGTGTCATTCAAATATCTAGGCGTGACATTGCACGACGATATGAAATGGAACGAGCATATAAGGACAGTCGTGGGGAAGGCGAATTGTCGACTTCCGTTTATTGGGAGAATTTTGGGAAGGTGTGATACGTCTGTAAAAGAAACCGCATATAAAACGCTTGGATGACCACCTGTGAGTATTGCTCAAGTGTTTGGGATACTCACGAGATCGGTTGAAAGGACGATGTAGAAGCAGTTCAGAGATGGACCGCTAGGTCTGTTACTGGTAGGTTTGATCAAGGCACAAGTGTTACTGAGGTGCTTCTGGAAATGAAGTGGGAGTCGTTGGTGGGAAGGCGACGTTCTTTCCTAGAAACACCGTTGTAGCGGACTGCAGAACGATTCTGCTGCCGCCAAATTATATTTCGCGTAAAGACTACGAAGATGAGATCAGTGAGATAAGGGCTCGTAGGCGGATTCATTTTTCCCTCGTTCTATATGGAATTGGAACAGGAAAACAAGTAACTGGTAATGGTACTGAGTATCCTCCACCAGACAACTTTCGGTGCAAAGCGGAGTACGTATATAGATGTAGCCTTCGGACACTCACAAAATTCTAACAGTTGCTCGAGTGATTTCAACGTACTAGCTGAGAGAGCGGAGAGAATCGTTGAGATGTATTCTGCAACAAACGTGATAACACTGACTTCACGTGAAAATAATAGCGTGCAGTGACACTAGTCTTCCCAGTCATAAATACCCCAGCTTACAAAGCAAGCAGCCGCATTACAAAGGACGCACACCCGTCAGCGATCGCGCCGCCCGTCGTCACGAAGCCGCAACCGCTCACCACCGCTATGAAATTTATGCTGGTACCACAGGAAAGTGGGTGACTAAGGGTAAAATTTTACGTATCATGTCGGCGGCCTCGCGTGATTATGTTGGCAACATCAACAACACGACAGAAAATCTTTGCCCATTTGTTCGAACCACGTAGAATGACTCGATTAGTGTATCGTACAGACCATGAAGTAAACAAATAATGCTGTCCCTGGTTTATGGTTGACCAGTTCTTGTACGTACCCTCGTCCGCTCAGTAAAAATAATTGCCCTCGTAAAGCGATGATTCCATGAAAAAACATCAGCGTTGTCAAGCGATTGGCTAAAATGAAAACTTACAGGTTTCTCACTATTCAGCATCTGTTGCCAACATTATCATAGGCCACTGGGATATTTGGTGAAATTTAACCGTCACTGGGAGATATGAAGTGGTATTTTTTACGTGTTAAGGAAAATGCCTGACACAATAACAACAAATAGAAACGTAACTATATATTTCTCATGCCATTTACGAATTATATAAGTTTCATTAGCCTAATATTTGAAATGGAACTACAATTTCGGTGTTCGTATATTTATACAACGCCAAGTTCAAAGGTTTCAAATGTTTGTAGAACTTATGGGACTTAACTACGGGATCATCAGTCCCTAAGCTTACAAACTACTTATGAACTAGCTAATACTAAGGACGGCACAAATATCCATGCCCGAGGGGGGATTCGAACTCCCGACCGTAGTAGCCGTGCTGACCGTGACTGGAGCGCCTTAGTCCCCTAGGCCACCGCGGCCGGCACACCTCCAAGAAATAATATTATTTCGATACTGCGACATTCAGAATTCCAGAGCTGACAACATCTCGACTTCGTAGTTCCATCCGTGCTACATGCCTCTCCCGGCGCATCATCATTTATATCGGCATTCTCGACTTCGTAGTTCCATCCGAGCACCGCTAGCTGCCTCTCCCGACGCATCATCCTTTATATCGGCATTCATATGAAAACATCAATTTCCTTTAACCACTCTTAATCACTGCGAAAATGAATCATTTGAATGGAACAAGAAAGTGAGTTGGGAGCACTCCATGTTTCGATATTCACTTATTTTAATACGTTATTTTATTACTGCAGATGCGCTGCATTACAGCGTCTTTGGTCGAGACGAATAGCCAATCAGTGAGCTGATTGTTGGAGAATGTAGAACTTGATCCAAGCTGTAGATAGGAAAATTTCTACTTCCTTTTACCACTTTTAATGGCTAAATGCACTCATAATATTTATATACGCGAAATCTACAACAAACAATCTTTCTCATTATGTAACTTTCATTGGGCTTCTTGTACGAGTAAGTTTGTAATCTGTACTACAATTTTCGTGTTAGCGTATATACAGGGTGTTTCACTAAATGTGTTTGCCTCTGTAACTTATAAAATAATAGGTGATGGGAAATTTTAATGTGGTAGGTCAACCCAAGAAATGTTACGATTTCTGTGGAGCTATGAACATAGTTTATTGTATCGTTTTCCAAAGAGCTACAACCCTTCAAAGTTTCAGGGGCAGATACCACAAACGCTGCGCATAATGCAATGCGCCTTCTAAATGTGGTGCGGCCGAGTTGTAACGTCGCCGGTGTCACGGAGCGAGAAGCTTCCTCGATGTGCTGTTAGACTGCCGACTGTCGCCGCACACGGCCGTAATACCCGACAGTTGGAGCCACACAAACAACCGGGGCTCAATATACCACAGTTACTGACATCGGATGACGATGGCATACACGAACAACGAGTACGTTGACATGTTGCTGATGCTTGGCGAGTGCCGACACGATGCCACTGAAGCAGCCACGGCATATGCCGTAAGATATCCTAGGCGAAGTGCCCCGGCGGCCATTACGTTCTTACGTGCCAAACAATGACTTCGGGAAACAGGCAGCTTGGTAATGCGTCGCAGTAACAGACGAAGACCTGCAAGAAGTGAGGAGACGGAGATGTTTGTTTTAGCTGCACTACACCACGATCCTCATGTCAGCTTACGAGCCGTTGCTACAGTCGCTGGTGTCAGTCTCACATCTGTGTGGCGTATAGTACACGGCCACATGTTTCACCCGTACCGCCTGTCACTGACCCAGGAGCTGTATGGGATCGATTTCCGTGCAAGATTGACATTCTGTGAGTGGGCCATGCGTAATTTCACGCTGGAGTCTTTACAAAGTGTTATGTTCTCTGATGAGTCCACGCGTTCACAAAATATGGTGCAGTGAATCGCCATAACATGCACTACTGGGCCGCAGACAATCCTCAGTGGATACGACCTGTCGACCGTCAACGTAGGTGGTCTATTAATGTCTGGTATGTAATCCTTGGGGATGAAATCATCGGTCCAACTACTTCCCAGGTACACTGACAGGTGAGCTATATCGCGCTTTTATAGCCGACAGTTTGGGTGGTCTCCTTGAACAAGTGTGTCTACATACGAGAGTCCATATGTGGATGCAGCACGGTGGTCAGCAAGCACATTCTGCCAGTGCTGTTGTGGAAGAACTAAACAACAGGTTTGCAGGAAGATGGTTGGGGCGCCATGGTCCTCATTCATGGCCCGCAAGGTTGCCCGATTTAACACCAGTAGATTTCTTTTTGTGGGGATATCTAAAGGATCGTGTTTATGTCACTGAGCCCACATCCCCAGATGATCTAAAACGGCGCATTGAGGACGCATGTCGCTCTGTCACACCGGCGATGTTACATCTCGTCTGCAGATCCTTTCGACGGCGCATTGCATTATGCATTGAGGAACATGGACACACGTTTGAACATCTCATGTAAATCAACTTCCCACCGCCATAACATCCATACACAGCCACGTATTATGTACAGTGTGTGGTATCTGCCCTTGAAACTTTGAAGGGTTGTGGCTCCCAAACTAACAGTGATAGGAATGTAGTTTAAATTGATTTGGACGCAGCTGGTTGCAACGAATCCAATGCACGATAGAAAAAACTATTGTTCCATTTAAAAAATTATATCTTTGTGCTGTAACCCTTTGGAAAATGATACAATAAACTATGTTCATAGCTCCACAGAAAGTGTAACATTTCTTGTGTTGACCTACCGCATTAAAATTTCCCGTCAGCTATTATTTTATAAGTTACAGAGGCAAAGACACTTAGTGAAACAGCCTGTATAATGATGTAGATTCCTGATATTAGTGAAGATACGCTTTCATAGCAGCACAACAGTTTGGTCTTTTGAAGGAAAATGGAGTCGAAAAATGTTTCATACAGCTACTTGTTGCATGTGTTCTTCACTGTACATTTGTCTAAATACAAGGCTGCTTTGACCTCGCCGTTGGTGCCTCTAGTGGAGCCGGAATAGCATGATCCCTGGTGCTTGCACCAATCGGCTTTGAGCTCCGACTGTGGCAGCAGACCATTGGAGTAAGTCGAACGCGAGCTTTGCTCTGCGCATGCGCGCGTTCAGCTGCGCTCTGCAATGTTGCCACTTCTGTCAGACAGCAGCGACCGTTAAGCTTTACTGTCAGGCAGCGAACGAACTACTTGACAACACGGCTGCTGTCATTTTCCGCGGCTGGGGCGGTCTCCTAGCCCAATAGGCGGAGCCAGGAATCATCGTATTCCGGCCCGACTATAGAAACACGAATCACAATAACTATGGGATGCCTACAGTGCATAAAGTAGCACAACGGGATTGTAAAGACTTGTAACAGGCTTGTAACAGGTAGTTCCTTCTCTAGATTGCCGGACAGATTACAAAATCGCAGATATCGAAATAATTGACAGAGGGATAGAAAAACAATTAAAATCGCTCTAAAGAGGAAAGGCCGCAGGACCTGATGGGATACCAGTTGGTTTTTACCCAGAGTACGCAAAGAAACTGCCCCCCCCCTTCTCGCTGTGGTGTATCGTAGGTCTCTAGAAGAGCATAGCGTTCCGAAAGATTGGAAAATGGCGCAGGTCATCCCCGTTTTCAAGAAGGGTCCTCGAAGACATGTGCAGAACTATAGGCCTATATCGCTAACATCGGTCAGTTGTAGAATTTTGGAACATGTATTATGTTCGAATATAATGAAATTTCTCGAGACTAGGAATCTGCTCTGTAGGAATAAGCTTTGGTTTCGAAAAAGGAGTTCATGTGAAACCCAGCTCGCACTATTCGTCCACGAGACTCAGAGGGCCATAGACACAGGTTCTCAGGTGTTTCTCGACTTCCGCAAGGCGTTTGATACAGTTCCTCACAAACGTTTAATGAACAAAGTAATGGCATATGGTCTATCAGACCAATTGTGTGATTGTATTGAGGAATTCCTAGATAACAGAAAGCAGTAGGTCATTCTCAATGGAGAGAAGTCTTCCGAAGTAAGAGCTATGTCAGGTGTGCCACAGGGGAGTGTCGTGGGTCCGTTGCTGTTCACGATATATATAAATGACCTTGCGGATAACATCGGAAGTTCACTGAGGCTTCTTGCGGATGATGCTGTAGTATGTAGAGATGTTGTGAGAATGGAAAATTGTATTGAGATGCAGGAGGATCTGCATCGAATTGACGCATGTTGCAGGGAATGGCAATTAAAGCTCAATGTAGACAAGTGTAATGTGCTGTGAATACAGAAAGAAAGATCCTTTATCATTTAGCTACACTATAGCAGGTCAGCAATTGGAAGCAGTTAATTCCATAAATTATCTGGGAGTAGTCATTAGGAGGGATTTAAAATGGAACGACCATATAAAATCAATCGTCGGTAAAGCAGATGCCTGACTTAGATTTATTGGGAGAATTCTAAGGAAATGTAGTCCGAAAACAAAGGTTACAGTACACTTGTTCGCCCACAGCTTGAATACTGCTCACCGGTGTGTGATCCATACCAGGTGGGATTGCTGGCCGCGGGGATTGAGGCGCTTCAGTCACGGTCTGCACGGCCACTGCGGTTGGGGGTTCGAATCCCCCCTCGGGCATGGATATTTGTGCCGTCCTTAGTCTTAGCTAGTTCATAAGTAGTTTGTAAGCTTAGGGACTGATGACCCCGTAGTTAAGTCCCATAAGTTCTACAAACAGTTGTACCAGGTGGGATTGATAAAGGAAGTGGAGAAGATCCAACGGAGAGCAGCGCGCTTCGTTACAGGATCATTTGGTAATCGTGAAAGCGTTACGGAGATGATCGCTAAACTCCAGTGGAAGACTCTGCAGGAGAGACGCTCTGTCGCTCTGTACGGGCTTTTGTCGAAGTTTCGAGAACTTACCTTTACTGAGGAGTCTATCAGTATATTGCTTCCTCCTACGTATATCTCGCGAAGAGATCGTGAGGATAAAATGAGAGAGATTAGAGGCCACACAGAGGCATACCGACAATCCTTCTTTCCGCGAACAATACGTGACTGGAATAGGAGGAAAAATCGATAGTGGTACTCAATGTACCCTTCTCCACACACCGTCTGGCGGCTTGCGGAGTATGGTTGTAGAGGTAGATGTAGATGTAAAGAGCAGCCTTGCTCGTGGTGATAACAGGCACCTGTCTTATAATTGTCGTTTGCGTGGCTGTTGCAGGTGATCGGTGGACCGGGTCAGGACCGGCTGTGCCTCGCCGTCGCCCAGGAGATCGAGTCGGCGCTGGGCGGCTGGGTGCCACCCTCCTAGCCTGACGCTACCTATAGGCCTGCGCGGCTCTACACTACCCTACTCCATGTGGTGCCATCCACACTGACTCCGTCCTGACCAGTAGCTGTAATTTTTGTGACAAGAGGGACCTCAGCGCTGGCGTTGGACAGAAATTTTTCTTTACATATCTTGCATACCGATTTCAGTCACTATGCGATCGTCTTCAGTGCAGTGATTCAGACCTGAGGAAGTTTATATGAGTGCTCGGAACTGAATTACTGCACCGTAGATGATTGCACAGTGATTCAATTCGATACGCAATAAATAGAAATAAATATTTCGTTTCCAACGACTGAAGCTGAGTTTCTTCTTCTCGCTCGTGCTGGTGTGTTGATCGTGGTGCACAAAACTCCTCATGTGGTTGTACAATATATATTTTTGTTAAAAACTGTAACTTCTTGTGTATTTTTTGATCTCCTATCCCTCCCCCCTCCCTTTCCACTTCCCTCCCCTTCCAGCAAATGACTGGTATCCCAACAACGTAGTTTCCATCTGAGGGGACCGAATGGACTGCGCAGTCCAAGGTAGAAATTCGTCGTACTGCGCATGACGTCACCGCCGAAGTACGCGGCGGCAGTTGTAGCAGTAGCCCTGCAGTAGTTTATTGTTTACAGTGTATGTTTTGTTTCGTTTATTCGTGTATTTTACGACAGAAAATTCGATTAATATGTTAATGATTCGTTTGACATTTTAAATTCTCCAATAATCGTTGACAAAAAGACATTAGCAAGTGTCTATGGAACAAACGAGCAGCTGCAAAAACCAATTCTCAGCATAACGTATTTGTGATTTGAAACAATACAGATTGGAAACCGAAGGAAGCTGTTACCATTTCAGAAAGGACTCTTAATGTCAATTAATTCTTTATTTGGCCTTCATTCTGACCTTTTGTCGCTAGGCATTAAGTGTATATTGATCCGCGAAAACATGCGCCTTTATAAGTTACGTGATCGATCGGGTGTATAGTATTTTTCTGGCAGTCAAAGAACAGTTTGAAATGTACTTAATATGTCTAAATAAGTGCTTCTAGTTGCGTTTATAAGAAAACACGAACATTTGACTATTTAAATCTGGTAAAATTCCGATTGTTTTAAAATTACTGTGAGCAAAATCCTCACGCGCAATTTGTTTTCACAGATTAGAGTTATTGGCCATTTCTATCAGCATCCTCGCCCGAAAGAAGTAAAACATCGGCTGCGTTTGTTGCTTCTGGGAAAGAATGCCCAAAACATTCCACTATCTAATACTTCGTCTGTGAGACAGGAAGAAGATTCACAACAATTTCTGTCATCTAGTCCGCTGTGTGGAATTTTGCCGAATATGTCTGAAGCAATGACCATGCCAGATGGGGAAGCAGAGAGCCAGGACATAAGTTTTAGTTGTGAGGCTGCTGCACCGTCTGCTGTGACACATGTTGAATGCCCAACTGAAGGATTCATACATCTGGCAGGGTACATTGCACGCCGTGTTGCGAAATATGAGATCTCACTGGGGGTGTCGTCTAATGAACTACTTTGTCCTTCTCCAAAACACCACGCAGAATACTGTTGTATAGAATTTCTATCACGAGGAGGTTTGTTAGTGGATGCGGCAGATCTCAGAGTTTGAGCTGCAGTTCAATGAGATTAACGGAAGTGACAGACTTAAAAAAAATATTTCTAACAGATTAGCCGACGTAATTTCGGAGAAATATTTTCATGTTGCGCCGGAGGTAACTAAAATAGTCTTACGGGCCGAATTGTTATTCGAGTGCGCTTCATCAGCATGAAGCTAAAGAGAGAGAAAGCAGCGGCATCACAGAGCCGAAAATGACGTCAGTGGCATTCTTCGGCTGTCGGAAGGATTTAACCAAGGTATCAACTGTTTGTATAGCTTATGGGACTAAACTACGGGGTCATCAGTCCCTAAACTTACAAACTACTTAGGAACTAGCTAACACTAAGGACGGCACAAATATCCATGCCCGAGGGGGGATTCGAACCCCCGACCGTAGTGGCCGTGCAGACCGTGACTGGAGCGCCTCAGTCTCCTCGGCTACCGCGGCCGGCGCTCTTTCTGCTGTAGCTCTTAAGCTTTCCTCTGCTGTAAAAGTAAGTAAAAAATCGTCAGCACTATAGTTCATAAGTATCATTCATTAGCTAATAATATAATATTGCAATACTAGAGTTTAGCGTTGTGTGTTCCTGTAAGGTTATCTTTACTTATATGGCGTCGAGTTGCCGAAGTTGGACCATTGGCTGTTCTCTAATTTGGATCGCTCAAATTTAGAAGGCACTCAGGAAATAAGGGAACATGAGGCAGAATTAAAGTATGTTATATGGAGGTAGACGTGCTTTAAGACAGGCCGTGTAGTCGCTTTGGCTGCAACGTTGTGTTAGCTGAGAGGTAGGGACAGTCTGCGTCAGGCAGGTAAGCGGTGAGGACGGACGTGTTTACGATTCGCCGCAGAGCTTCTCGCGCGCGCGTTTGTTTACGTGTAGTATTTCTTATTATAGAATGGCTCACTCATGGCGCAATTCGATGATAAAGATCAGCTTTTCGAACGAATATGCCCGATCTAACGCTTACGAAATCGAAAAATTTATACGAGAAGAGGTTAAAATCGACCCACAAGATCTTATAGGCATACACCTCTCTATGTTGGGCAGTGTTGTCTACTTGAAAATGATCAGAGAAGAAGTACGTGAAAGAATAATTCGAGCCAATAAGCATGGACTCAAATTTACACACACCGACGGCCATGTCGGCGATGTGGTTATTGATCATGCAAGACTTCGACTATCTACAATACGTATTTTTGAACTCCCATTCGAAGTAATTGAAGCGCTCCAACCTTATGGTTCGGTGCTCAGTCACGTTGCGGAAAACTGGTCCACTTTTACGACGTGTCCAGTTCTCAATGGGGTGTGGCAAATCCAGAGCGAACTTACCAAACACGTCCCGTCCTACCTGTTCAGAGGAGGATGCAGCGCCGTAGTCATATATGATGGACAGCCGAAGACATGCTCAGGATGTGGTAAAGAAGGTCACGTTCGTTCGGAATGCATACAGCGGAGGGTCGCACAAGTACCAAAAGGAAAAGCTGTGCTAACGCCCGCGCCGACGTCACTCCCACTATCATACGTCAGCGTGCTCAGAAGGGACGCTACGCTGAATATTGAACTACCCATTTCTCAAGAACAAATACCAGAACCGTCAGCATTGTGGCTGCTGACACAGATGTGCTGCCGAACAATCAGAGCACAACTTCTCCGTCGACATCGACGGCTGAAGAGAAGGACCCAGAAGCACTAATGGACGTTGACATGGTAGCGCCCACACCCGTCGTCGCTCCTGAACGCCGGGAGTCGCTGCCGAACTCTGATACGAAGGTACACACACGAAAACAACGATTGCAGAAGCGTCACAAGAAACGCTGTCTATCGCCGTCTGACACCTGTTCAATGGGAGACGCTGCAACACAAAGTGAGCTTCAAAACACACATGTGGAGTCCCTTATCAAATGACAACAGAATGACGCGAACCGCCCAGTATGCGAGAAACATCCGACATCGTTCATCGGAGACGAACAAATGGGTCCGCCGCCCAATCCTGATACAGAACCACCGCCGTTGCAAAGCCACGCGGGGGTATCTCAGCGAGATTTGCCTCATGTCATCTGGTTTGAGGATCATGATAATGATTGACTCAATGAACGACGACACGGACGTGGCAGCGGCCGCAACCCCTCCCAAACACTAGTAAATCAGGCTACGAAGGACACGACAGCACTCAACAGACCTTCAACTCCACACCGACAAACTCAAACATCATTAACGCTTTCCACCGTGCAGTGCAGCAGCAGGCATATCGAATACCATCCATCAACATCAATACGATTAGAGCACACGTCAAACTACAGCTACTAAAGAACATGTTGAGGGCGTCGGATGTTGACATAGTCCTCCTACCAGAAGTCTGTGTCGTTTTCCCGCACTTTATTGGTACGACACATATACTACACCAACGCGTGACGACAGCAGCGGCACGGCGATGCTTTTACGTGACGGTATCGACGCTGAAGACGTAGTGTTTCTGCCCTCAGCAAGGGAGCTTGCGATGACCGTACTTGGGCTCAGCATTATCAACGTATATGCTCCGTCAGGTACAGACCGACGGCGGGACCGTGCCAGATTTTATGCAGATGAGATTGATCCTCTTTTCTTGGGTCGATATAATCATTTTTACGTGGACGTGATTTCAACTGTGTGCTTGCCGCGAAAGATCAGTACCCTCATTACACCTTGTGTCAAGCTATGAACTTGATCGATACTTAGGAACGCGTCCATGGCAAACGGACCGGATACACATACTATACCAGCCATTCAGAAAATCTTATTGATCGAGTTTATGTTACACGTGGTCTTACAAATGCTGTTCTTGATGCAGAATTGTGGCCCGTTGCCTTCTCAGACCATACCGCATATATAGGCACGATCGCACTCCAACGCCAAAAGGTGGAGAAGTCGAGGCACCTCGAAAATTAACGTCGCACACCTCCGGGATCCGGAGTGCAGACGTATAATAGAAGATACCTGGAACACCTGTGAGCGACGCCTACCGACATTCCCCACTACACTACAGTGGTGGTTGGACTGCGCCAAGCCTGCTATACGCCGAGCGATGATTGCATACGGAAGAGAACAATCCTTGTGGAGACGGAACACCGTGGACTTGTATTTTACGACGCTACGGGAGCTGTCAACACAGGTACCTTCACCAGATCGGCAATCTGCAGTCAAACGGGTACAGGCTCAGATAACATCTATAATGCGCCGCAACCTAGAAGGCACTGCCGTCCGAGCTAGAGTTTTTGACCGAGAACCACCATCGATGCACCACGTCATCAGGGGGAAACGACGAAGTCGGAGAGCTATTAATATGTGTCCCCGACTTGCCAGATGGTAACAGTCTAACAACGCAAAAAGATATTGCCACCGCATTTATGGAACATTACCGAAACCTCAACGACAGAGTGGAACACAGCTTTTGATGAAGTCCCACAAACACTGTCGGGTACTCTTGATGCGACGGCGGAAGGAATACTAGTGGCAGAGGTTACGGAAGATGAAGTGGCAGAAGTTTTGGGTAAAGACACAGCAAACAAATCACCGGGACCGGACGGACTCCCGTTAGAATTTTATCGGACATGCTCACTTGGTGGACTGATATGTACCGAGAACTGATGTCTCAGAATACTCCTCTTCCATCTGCCTTTGTGGAGGGCATGATAATTCCTGTCCCCAAACAGTCAGGTGGGAAAGGAATACAAGACTACCGGCCGCTGACAGAACTCAACTCAGATTTCAAGACCTACACAAGGATACTTGCTGCTCGCATCAAACGCGTCCTCCCCCAAATTATCTCTCCGATCAAATGTCTCTCGGTGGGGACAGCAATATCCAGACAGCGCTCAGTGACTACCGCGACGTGATTCCATTGGCAACAACCTGTCATCTCAGTGCTGTTTTGGTGTCGGTGGACTGATCGAGCTTTTGACAGAGTGAGCCCTGCATACATGACAGAAGTGATGACGAAAACGAACCTTCCACAGGACTTCGTTACCGTAGTGATGTGACTACTCCACGGTGCTTCCACCACAGTGCTTGTGAACGGACGAGCGGTTGGACCAATCAAAATCTCCATATCTGTGCGGCAAGGGTGTCCGCTGTCGTCGATTTTCTATGCCATAGCTATCGAGCCGTTACTTTGTGGCCTTAAGAACAAGCTAACATGAATGACATTCAGGGGCCACACATTCATCTGCAGAACATATGCAGACGACCTTACCTTCCTGGCGCGGTCGGGGGACGAGATACGAACGGCACTATGCTGGATTGATCTGTATGGTTCGGCTACAGGAAGTCGCGTTAATATGGCAAAGTCTGGGGCTATGAACATTGGACGTGGGCTGCCAGATAACAGTGTGACAGCATTAAGATTAATGGACACAATGAAATGTTTGGGAATTACATTCACCAACGACGTCAGACGCACGGCAGCGCTCAACTATAGACGGCTCCTGCAGTCTATCAGAACGAGTGTTCGAGATAACATGTTAAGAGCATTAGACATGATGCAACGGGTCACTTTTGTGAACATCCACCTGGCATCGCGCATTCCACACTTGGCGCAAGTGCTCCCGATGCCGGTGGTTATGGCACGCTGCCTCCTCGCGGCCTTTGGATACTTCGTGAGCGCAGCTCTAATTTTCAAAGTCCGATACGAAACTCTCACCCTCCCCATTAAGCGAGGGGGCCTCGGACTTGTCCACGTCCGCGACCGCGCTGTGGATCTTTATGTCCGTACGATGATCAAGATGTGGCGTCGATACCAGTGAAGTCTGTCCAGCACTTTGATAGAGGAATTAGCGCCACCTTCTGAAAGAGCGCCAGTTTTTGTCGGTCACATATCACCGTCTCTTGCCCATATTCGTACCTTTTTCGTCGAATACAGTTATGTACAAGCGGACCTACCGACTACCAAGACCACAACAGCACGAGATAGATACTGCTTACTGTTACGAGGACGACTAGCCAACGTGATAGAGAGACGGCACCCGACAGTAACGAGGACAGTGGTATGGCGGGCAGTGCACCATGCGTTTCTTGACACAGAGATACGTACGCTGTGGTATCAGATCGTCAATGGAAAAATCATGACGCGTGCCCGATTACAAGCCATACATAGAGTGGACACCCCTTTGTGTACTCAGTGTAATGAATTGGATAATGAAGAACATCGCCTGACATGCGGCACTTCCGCAGAAGCGTGGAGTTTGGCGCAAAAAATTATAGCTTTTTTCCTTCGAGTTGCTCCACAAGATATCGAACTACGGATATTACTCTACGCGGACGAGGCATACTACCTCCGAACAAAGACCAGTGCAGTAAATTGGATTCGAGGAGTGACAATCTTCTACCTTTTCAGAGAAGGCCCCAAGAACTACTCGACTTTTGGACATTTCTACAAGAACGTCATTCTACGATCAAGAACCACCAAAAATACAAACTTTACTATGCTAACTTTCTAGGAAGTGCTATGAGCGAACCCCCGCGCACTTGGGGAGTACCGGGTATGAGAAGTTAATTTATATATTCACCGACTTAGATCCAGAACTGGACATTGAAGCTTACTCTACAATCTATCGAGAAGACGTGCCCGACTCCAATAAGAGGTGCATTGGGGATCGGCGAAGTGCAGTCCTAATATTAGTTTAGCAGCCAGCCGCAGTGCAAACCAAAAACCGAGTTACATAGTGTTATTAATTTTATTCCAACTATGTTTATATGATTTTTTGTTTGAAGAAGAAATTTAACTTTAATTTCTGTTTTTAGAGAAGTTAAAAATGGTGATTCTCTTACTGAGGAGACTAAAACGGCATTGAAGCCAGGCAGAGAAGGCAGAAAATGGCGAGCGAAAGGCGGGGATGAAGGGGAGGAAGTAAGTCTCAAAAAAAAAAAAAAAATAAATAAATAAAAAAAAAAAATAAAAAAAAAAATAAAAAAATCACCAAAATGACAAACTGTCAAAAAACACATTCATGTTTTGTGAGGTAAAGAACCACAGATACAACTACATGTGGCATTAAGGTAGAATAAAATAAATATCCCACTGATGATAATGCAACGCCAGCGAAACATGTTTGGGAGAAACTAAAAACAATTGTGTTTTCTCATGGCAGACCATACCTATAAAGCAAATTTATTTGTAAGCAAACATGGACATTGAAGAGCTATTGAAATCTCAAGATGAATCAATTATAACATTTAGTAAGGAAAAATAAACATTACTCATAACAGAATTTTCTCTCAAGATATAAAAATTTAGCCAATAAATCATTTAAGGATGTATATATATTAAGAAAAGGAAGTTATTTCAAAAGACAACGAGTCACATGTAAATAATAATTACTCTTATTATAGTAATAAAACATCTGTTATGTACTTCGACACAATTTTGTTTTCTATTGTGAGAAACATAACTTCCAAAGAAATCTACATTGTGTGTTAAGAATGCTGAACACAACGTTTCACTCATTATAGAAAGATACAATTTTCCAGGCTAACAAATGGGTACCAGCAGAACATACACTACTCAAACAATTAGGGATCAGGTGAGATATCATGCACAATATACATATAGTAACGCATTTTATTCGGATATGAGTTACAAATGTTGTAGCCGCGCGGGAGTAGCCGAGCGCTCTGAAGCGCCACGTCACGGATCGCGCGGCCTGCCACGTCGGAGGTTGGAATGCTCCCTCGGTCATGGATGTGTGTGTTGTCCTTAGGTTAGTTTAACTTAGATTAAGTGGTTTGTAAGTCTAGGGACTGATGACCAACGTAGTTTGGTCCCATAAAAATTACAAACATTTGAACTTTTTGTTGTTGTTATTTTTGTGTGTCACAGTCCGATGTTTTGCTGCTTCAATTCTTTATTTGAGGTTCAAATGACGTTTTCTTATATCGAGGCATCATGGGGCTACCGTAATAATGAAGTCATTCTCGTTGCCAGTACAGTCGCACATCTGCGTTGCATGGATTTTTTTTTTTTTTTTTTTTTTTTTTGATACTCTGCAAATCACATTTAAGTGCCTGGCAGAGGGTTCATCGAATCAACTTTATACTATTTTACCTCCCATTCCATTCTCGAATAGCACGCGGGAAGAAAGAACACCTGAATCTCTCCGTTCGGGCTCTGATTTCTCGTATTTTATTCTGATGATCATTTCTACCTATGTAAGTGGGAGTCAACAATATATTTTCGCATTCGGAGGAAAATGTTGGCGATTGGAATTTCGCAAGTAGCCCACGCCGTAGCGATAAGCGCCGTTGTTTTACTGATTCCCATCCCAGATCCTGCATCATTTCCGTAACGCTGTCTCCCCTGTATCGTGACAATACGAAACGAGCTGCCCTTCTTTGGACTCTTTCGATGTCTTCCGTCAAACCCACCTAATAAGGATCCCGCACTGGGCAGCAATACTCCAAAAATAGATGGACAAGCGTAGTGTATGCAGTTTCTTTTGTAGTTCTGTTGCATGTTTTGAGGGTTCTGCCAATAAATCGCAGTCTCTGGTTCGCCTTTCCCACGACATTATCTACGTGTTCTTTCCAATTTAAGTCTCAAGCAATAATAATTCCTAGGTATTTTTTGGAGTTTACGGCCTTCACTTTTGATTGATTTATCTTGTAAACAAAATATAACGGATTTCTTTTCGTACTCATGTGAACGACTTAACACTTCTCATTATTTAGAGTCAATTGCCAATTTTTACACCATACTGATATCTTATTCAGATCGTTCTGCAGTTTGTTTTGATCTTCAAATGATTTTACTGGACGGTAAATGGCGGCGTCATCTGCAAACAACCTAAGAGAGCTACCTAGATTTTCCCCTAAATCGTTTATGGAAATAAGGAACAGCAGAGGACCAATAACACTACCCTGTGGAACGCCAGATATCAGTTCTGTTTTAGTCGATGCTTTACCATAGATTACTACGAACTGCGTCCTCTCTGACAAGAAACCCCCTATCCAATCGCAAATTTGGGGCGATATGCCATAACCACGCAATCTGATTAAAAGCAGTTTGTGAGGGACGGTGTCAAAAGCTTTCTGGAAATCAAGAAATACGCAATCGATTTGCGAACCCTTGTCGATAGCAGCCATCACTTCGTGGGAATAAGGACCTTGGGTCAATAGATCGTTCTGTTCGAGGTAATTCATAATATTTGAATACAGGATAGGATCCAAAACCCTACTGCAAACTGACGTCAATGAAATAGGCCTGTAGTTTAGTGGGTTACTCCTACTGCCTTTCTTGAATATAGGTGTGACCTGTCCAACCTTCCAATCTTTTGGTACAGATCCTTCTTTGAGAGAGCGGTTATATATGGCTGTTAAGTAAGGGGCTATCGCTTCAGCATAATCAGATAGAAATCTAATGGGTATACAATCCGGACCAGCTCTTAAGGAATATTTGGCTATTCTTCCATGAGAGCTCTGCAAGCGTTGTTGGAGGTGCTGGTCTAGATGTGATGCGTCTGCCAAGTGAAACTCAGACTTCCGGCTTTAATCCCGGTGAACAAGCTGGCCACTCCATTCATTCAAGTCCTTCAGCTTCAAGCATGTTGTTCACCAATGTAGCTCTGTGGAGACGAGAGTTATCATCCACCAGAAGCAACCCATCTCTGTGGCACCAGCGTAGGGCACAACAAAAGGTCGAAGGATCTTGTCTCTATACCTCTGAGCAGTCAAAGCGCCAATATGAACAACACAAGTGTTTACTTCCGTCAATACTGACTCCCGCCTACACCATTCGTCCACCACCTTGATATGGTGGTGTTTTCCGCACATAAGCAGGATTCTTCTATGTTTTCTTCAGATGAGGGAACGATTATTGTGCGGCTGAACACAAAATCTTGACTCGTCTGTGAACTGAATGCGGCGTCATTCGCTACGATTCCAATCCTGATGTTCCGCCGCCCAGTTCCTGCGTGATAAACGGTGTTGTGGTTTTATTGGGACACACACCGTTGGTCTCCGTATGTAGAGGCCACCTTGCCGAAGGAGATTTCGGACTATTCGTGTTGATATTGCGAGTTCTGTTGCTGCCTGGAGGGTGCGTTGCAGCTGAGGCGCATTCAGCCTGCTGTCTCGCCGGATTCTTGACCGGAGATAACGGTCATCTCTTGCTGATGTTATCGTGGACGATCTTGAGCGTGCTTTGTTTTATCGGTTTCTGTTGTCTGAAATAGCGTCCAGGTCCTGGAAATTAAGGCTAGTTTACACGACGACACTACGTTTCATGAAACTGAGCTACTGGCCAATGCGCATGCGCGGCAGGCTTTCGCGCAACTCGTTGACGAAACTAAATAGTTTCGGCACGTTCCAACTGTGGCGAAACTGATTGCGCGTGTTTTTAGGTTAGGTTATGACCAATACACAACAAAATACAACATAAAGGGGAATGGAAGAAATAATTCGGTTTTTGAACATGTATGCGTTGCTTAGGTGTTTGTACGATTTTAAGGGCGTTTTAGTGCTCTTCTGGCAATTATTTGTGAAATTAAATATTTATGGGTTAATGATTAGTGAATTGCAGACTAAAATACATCCAATTCTAATACCTATACAAACGAAATATGCAGAGACGAATATCTTCTTGGCAAAAAACGTAATGCAATTTGTAATTTCAGTTTTGGTAACAATGTTTCAAGCATAACAGTATCTTTTATTTTATTGAATTACTAACTGTGTTTAAAAGGAACGTGAACTGCTCTGGTGACATTCTAAGTTGATTAAAATCACTTCTAGGGTCTTCAATCACAATTTCTTTCAGCAAGGTCGCTGAGCAACAGAGCTGACGTCTTTCTTTAATCCAGTCACGAACAGAAAAACGTTTCTTATTCTTTTTATGTTTAGTCTTATGCAGCGACTTCACACAGACAAGCAATAGATTCGCCACAACTCTTACAGCTACCAAAACTTTCAGTTTACGGCGACTGCGGCACTCACAAAACAACGAAACTGAAGTGTATGGTATTGGCGCCTTGTCTACAGACATACACGAAACTAGTTGCGCGCAATTCATTTCGTGCACCGAGTGTCGTCGTGTAGACTAACCTTTACACTCTGGGACAGTAAAAGAGCTGCAGCCACCTCCATCTGTGTTTGTATCGATTCTTACCTTCCTATGTCTCTCCATGCCATAGCTTCGGGTAATTACGTTGTTGTTGCATTGCAATACTTGCTCACTACAGTATCTGAACCGAACTACTTATGTAATTCGTTTAGTAAACGCAAGTCAACCTCCTCTGCAGCAATGTTCTGTTATTACCACTATCTCAGTTAACGTAATATTATTGTCTCCACTCCGTAGAACCAACAGAAAGACATCGAACCATTTTAGTTCATTCTGCCGATGACAATACTTCCAGAACCTAGACGTCTCAACTGATCGCCGAAGTGTTTCAGCGTTGCTTAATTAGGGACAATAATTTATTTAACAATTTAACATATGATGAGTGTGTGATGTTTTTCAAAGAATATATAAATTTATTGAGAACTGTGTTAATTCCTTTTCGTCGTCGTTCCCGAGACGCTCAATTTAACAAATTAAGAACTTTCTATTACAGCTTTGATCAGCTAAAGTATGGATTATCTGACAGAATATTAAGAACAGTATGTTCTCCTTTGCTTTCTGGCTGCTCATAACATTAATTTTCAGGCTCTAGAAAAAGGCGACTGTGGAAAGAACTCACGCACACTAACAGACATTTAATTACAGAGGTCTAACTGGACAAAACAACTTTACTGAAGCGACGAATGAAACAACCCGCCACCCATACAATCAAGACTTTATACTAAAACAGAAAATCCGAAAAGATATTCAATCTACCCCTGAACAACATTCCAAGGAAAATAGTAGTCCTTTTGAAAATATTTTACAT
This sequence comes from Locusta migratoria, assembly GCA_026315105.1. Taxonomy (NCBI): domain Eukaryota; kingdom Metazoa; phylum Arthropoda; class Insecta; order Orthoptera; family Acrididae; genus Locusta; species Locusta migratoria. The sequence goes on along the minus strand of CM048744.1, from coordinate 268,702,193 downwards.
CAGATGTCTAATAAATAGGTACCTACTTCACTGACACACGGAGTATCGCAAAGATAATCCCAGTACAAAAAACCAAAAACGGCCTGAAAATAGGATATAACTGTGGGCAATGAGTCTTAAAAATGATCGTGCAGCTACTATTAACAGACGGTATTACATGTGAAATCTGGGCTTCGATAAACGGTTTCTACTAATTATAGCTCTTTTCAGTGAGAGATCACATGACAGAGACTAGAGCAAATTAAAATCTACAGCAGTTCCCTTTCAAGACAAGTTAGTGTATCACAAGATGTAGGGGGAAGAACAAATAAGGAAGATCAACGAGAACAGTAGAATTCCGGACCCATTGAAAGATAAAAGAAATGTGAAACGAAATTTCCATCGTAGGATTTTCGAAAGATCGTTTTATCACTTTGTAACATAATCGGTAAACCCAAATTAAAAGATACCTATCAAGTTCGGTTTCCTTAAGAGACAGCTTGTAGGTTCGTTATCCCGTCGACAACGTCGTCATGGAGGACTTTCTCGAATGGTTGCTTTTTTATATTTGTTTAGGATGGAGAAGGAAATCAGTCTTACTTTTGGAAAGGAACCTGTCTTGAGTGACTCAACGAAATCTTTAAAGAGTCATATCTCACAAGTCGAATTGGAGCGCAGTGAGCAACCATTGCACCACCTCAGTTACACTACAGTTACGAGGTTACAATAGGAACTAGACGAGCGACAAAATTAATTTCACTCAGGAGAAAACAACAAAAGTCTACTTCGGTAACAAACGCCTACAACTATTGACAAATCTCCTCTCCAGGAAAGAGGTACAGTACCTCAAAATACACTGGCGGAGAAAAATTGTACACGTGGTTCACTATAATGCAGCCTAGTATTGTTTTATGTATCATAAAGACCTAAAATCTAGTGACATATTATGTATCTTTTATTGTTTGACATAGATATGGTGACAGAAAATTCACCAACGTAATTTTACTTTTCTGATGATGGATAATTTCCGAACCCGGTAAAGTTCAAAATACAGTAAACAGCTGATGCTTGAAAAATGCATTTTTCAAAATATGAAGTTTCTATTTCATATATTGCAATTTCTCCATATTGCGTTAATAGATTACAACATTTATTCTCAAATATGAATCTATTTCAAATGTTCAAATATTTGCAAATCTTATGGGACTCAACTACGGGGTCATCAGTCCCTAAAGTTACAAACTACTTATGAACTACTTACGAACTAGGACGGCACAAATATCCATGCGCGAGGGGGGATTCGAACCTCCGACCGTAGTATCTATTTCACACTCTCGTAAGGAAATTATTACATAACTACAGAAAAAAATTCTTAATTGAATTGTATTCGTTTAATATCAGTCATCACGTGGCTTGAACTAAATCCATTATTTACGTCATACCTTTGTTCCAACGAGTCCAGTTGTCATTTTAAAACCACCGTAAGTGAGATAGGGTGTGAAGATGAGTCGGAGCTGCGGGGAAGGGAGAAAATGTTCAAATGTTTGTTAAGCTTATGGGACTTAACTACGGGGTTATCAGTCCCTAAACTTACAAACTACTTATCAACTAGCTGATCCTAAGGACGGCACAAATATTCATGCGCGAAGGGGGATTCGAACCCCCGACCGTAGTGGCTGTGCAGACCGTGACTGAAGCGCCTCAGTCCCCTCGGCCACCGCGGCCGGCGGGAAGGGAGAATAGATGAAAACATAGTAGAACCAAGGTAATTTGCAAAGAAGAAACTTAGGTAGTAGATATTGAGAGGAAATGTTAAATAAAACCAGAAAATATACAGACATCGCCTGTGGCAACTGTATTATGTGTAATTGTTACGGTATGTCAGAATAGCGTGACGTACTTCTGTAACTGTTGAGAGGAGCAAGCGGTTTGCCAGTTTACTGGTTCTGCATGGCGACTGTGAACTAGTCCTATCGTAATAGTCTAAGTTCTTCGCAATTACCCTCGAGTAGCAAAAACATCGTACCAGTTCCGAACAGTGAACACTGTTGGTCGAAACTTGTATGTCCACATAAATTGTTGTTCTTGTGATGTTCAAACCAAGGACAGGTTTGATGCAGATCTCCACGCTACCCTGTCCTGTGCAAGCCTATTCATCTGAAAATACGTTCGGCAACGTACATCCTTTTGAATCTGCTTACTATATTCCTCCCTCGGCCTCCCTCTATGATTTTTACCGCACATGGTTCCTTCTAATGCTAAGTTGACAATTCCTTTATGCCTCAGAATGTGTCAAACCAATCTATTCCTTCTCTTAGTCAGGGTATGCCAGAAACTCCTTTTCTCCCCAATTCGGTTAAGCACCTCCTCATTTGTCACGTGATCTACCCATCTAATCTTCATCATTCAAAATGTTCAAATGTTTGTTAAGCTTAAGGGATTTAACTACGGGGTCATCAGTCCCTAAACTTACAAACTACTTATGAACTACCTACAATTAAGGACGGCACAAATATCCATGCCCGAGGGGGGATTCGAACCCCCGAACGTAGTGGCCGTGCAGACCGTGACTGAAGCGCCTCAGTCCCCTCGGCCCCCGCGGCCGGCTCTTCATCATTCGTCCGTAGTACCACATTTCAAAATATAATCTTTTTGCCTGAACTCCTTATCGTCCACGTTTCACTGTTATACAATGCTAGACTCCAGACAAATGCTTTCAGAAAGGACTTCCTAACATTTAAATTAATATTGGATGTTTATAAGTTTCGCTTCTTCAGAAATGCTTTTTTTCTCATAGCCATTCTGCATTATTTACTTCTGCAATCAGAAGTTATTTTGCTACCTAAATAACAAAACTCATCTACTACATTTGTTGTCTAATTATTCAATATAATTCCTTCGTCATAACCTGATTTGCGGACACCGTTGTTTTACTCATGTTAATGTTCATCTTATACCCTTCTTTAAGACACTGTCTACTTCGTTCGATTTCTCTTCCAGATCCTTTGCTCACTTTGACAGAAGTCGTTGGCAAACCAACCTCCGAACTTCAATTGCTTCTCCATCTTTCTCCCTGCATACCTACACAGCTTGCTCAGTGTACAAGTTGAATAACATTGGGGAACAGCTAAAACCCTGTTTTAATCCCTTCCCAAACACTGCGTCTCTTTCATGCCCTTCGATTATTATAATTTGTATCTGGTCTTTGTACAAACTGTATATAAGTTTTCGTTCCCTATATTTTACCTCTGGTACCATTAGAATTTGAAAGAGTGTATTCTAGTCAACAAGCTTACTCCAAATCTACATAAGCTAAAGACGTTGATATGTCTTTCGTTAACCTATCCCCTAAGATAACTCATATGTATGCTCCACGTGACATTACAACGAACAGCCGGTTTTTTCTGTTTTACACGACTGTGCTCTAAAACTTTCGAAGTCCATTTTTTTGCTTTCCGAAATAGAAATCTCTACACGTGGCATGCTGCAGACTGAAACAATATCATATACATTGTAAGTGAGCGATAAATTTGTAAATAACCCGAAACTCCTAACAATTTCACAAAAGCTTGCAAAACAATAACACAATTCCGAAAAGCGCTGCGAACGGCGTCGTAGCTAATAAAAAAGCCAATATCGCGTATTTCATTTTTGACCACTCTCTCTTACTTTCTCTTTTCCCCCTTAACCCCTTTTTCATATATATATTGGCTTCCTGCCTGTCTATGCTGCGATAGCGCGTTCACTACGCTATTCACTTACCCACATTCCTATCTTCTTATTCATTATCAGACCTACTCCTGCGTTACCAGCAACTGATTTTGTATTTATAACTTTCTACTTAATTGGCCAGAAATCCATTTCATCTTGCCTCCGAGCTTCAGTAATTGCCACCGTATCTGACTTTAACCTATCCATTTCTCTTTTCATATTTTCTAAATTTCCTACCCGATTAAGAGATAGAACTTCCAAGCTCCGATTCGTACAATGCCCGTTTTGTTTTTCTTCTTGACGACATCCTCCTGAGTAGTCCCTGCCGGAGATTGGATTTGGGATGGAGGGAGGGGGGAGGGGGATTTCACTTCCGGATTATTTTTATTTCACCCAAGAAGACTATCATAATAGTATATGCATACAGTAGAGCCTCGGCAAAAGCATCGACTTTACTTTTCCCTTGCTTTTCGCCGTTTGCAGTAACTGCTTGGCAACGCCCCTGTAACAATTGAAAAGGCTGCTGCCCCTCTTCAGGAACCACACGTTTGTCCTGCCTCTCCACAGAAACCCCTCCGCTGTGGTTGCACCTACGGTGCGGCTATCTGCATCGCTGAGGCACGGAAGACACCCCACCACGGAAATGTCTTCCGTTAATGATGGTGGAAGACAACGTGGAGAAACATGAGATAACACTCGTTTCTACGAGAGTTAACCCTTTCATTCCCTCATTATAAATTCATCTTTGGAAAAATTAAAATTCAGCGTTTTCTGTGTTAATACAGTGCACTAAACATCAAAATGTGTGTTTTAAAATTTTTGATTGAACTATAGCTTTTTTATGTCATTTATTTTATGCATTACACAGACGTATGTACCGAGGTATTTTATTACTTCGGACGTTATTTTGTTGATAGTTAACACTGACAGATCAATAATACTAGCATAACGTTCGCCACAGCACCAAAGAAAACACAGTTCACTGCTGAAATAAAATAACATGAACCACACTCGTGGTGACTCTCACAGCCACGTACATACGACAATGTATCACAACCTCCAAGTCGGCTAGATTAATAATGCCTCTGAAGTGGCTACACGCCGTACCAAGCGGCAAAATGTCGTACTAGAAGAATGTTGTTCATCAATAACAATGCGGTATAAATCAGCTTTTAATTTCGCATTGCCGAGGAACAACACTGGGAACGAAAGGGTTAACAAAAAAAAAGTTCTCTGTCATCACAATAACATTGTGGAACGACGCACTAAGTCCACTTTAGGAACCGCCGAGAAAGAGACCTGAGACAAAGCTCGTAGCAACACCAGAGAAGAAATCCGATCTCCAATAGAGTCCTGAGGCATAGCATGGATCGTCTTCATCTGGAGGCGTGCCTTCCAGCAAATGGCATGAGGAGGCGCATTGTTGCTGTGACCGCCTGCGTTCCCAGTTACAGCCAGCTCCACCCAGTCCGCTGCGAGAGTCGCGACACTCGACTGCATTGTGTCTTGCAGAGGTGTCTGCTAGCTTATTGCTCCACCTGCTAAATTTAGAGCACGTTAAATTCGTGCCTTGGAGTACCCAGAATTGGTTATCGTCTGCCAGACTTCGTAGTTGGATGGGTGAGAAGTGAGGCACGCCTTCTGTCTAGGCTGCAAGGAATAGTCTTGTGTAGTTCGCGAACGAACTAGTTCGGAAGAGCGCTCCCACAGGCGAACTACGCGAACTAGTTCGCAGATCCCTCGCCTCTTAGTTCGTCCGCTCCTTTTCCGAAGAGTGACGGGGAACAGAGAGAGAGGACGGGAGAGCGGGCAGAATCGCGTGATTCCCTTCTGCCAGTTACCGTCATTTCGAGCTGAGGCAGTTATTCATCAAAGAAAGTATTTTTATTCACCAAAATAAACTCATTTAGCATATTTTATAGCAAATGATTCTTCAATCACCTAATAAATAAATAAATAACTGGTTTGTTTGAGTATTTGACGTCTAAGTACGCAAAAATACGGGTAATAGCACACGCTTGGGCAACACTGATCATTATATAGAAAAGCTGTCATAACAAAAGAAATAGCTCTTTTAGTAGCGGTAGCAAAAGCCAAAAAGAGCGGACGAACTAAAAAGAGCGACCTACTTCGCGGTAGAGCTGCGATCTAAAAGGAGAGCTACCGGTCGCGAACTAAAATATGCGCGATCGGTCGCGAACTAAAATATGTGCAATCTGTCGCGAACTAAAACATATGTTACCGGTCGCAAACTATTATGCCAAACGTATCTCGCTTCTTAGTTCGTTGGATTCTTTTCCGAATACCGACAGGCAATAGCGAGAGAGCGCGCAGCAGAATTAAAAATCACGTGTTTGCCTTCTGCTGATGAAAGCCATTTCGAGGTGAGCGTCTGCCTGCTAGATTAAATAGTTCAGTGGTACAAAATTTCTGTTTTGAAGTATTCTACACTCTGAAATATCTGACTAATAAATTCTGTAATGCCAAGATATAATGATAACTCTAAACTTAAACGTGAGAAATTATCCACAAACTGTTTCTTTTGGTTTGCGTGATATCGTTAGCGGCTCAAGCAGCAAGCGTCCGAAGCAGCTAGGTGGGGGAACTTCTCCCTCCACCTGCATGCGCAAACCACGCCGCTCAGCCGTCACTGGGAGCGGACGAAGTAAAAGAACGAACTAGTTCGCGGCAGAGCCGCAAACTAAAGTGAGCGTTCCCGAGCCTAACTACTATGCGCCAGTCTAGCCAGGAACTTTTTTCGCCGGCCAAGATGGCCGAGGGGACTGAGGCGCTTCAGTCACGCTCTGCACGGCCACTACGGTCGGGGGTTCGAATCCCCCCTCGGGCATGGATATTTGTGCCGTCCTTAGTATTAGCTAATTTATAAGTAGTTTGTAAGTTTAGGGACTAATGACCCCGTAGGTAACATTTTTTTTTAGTTTGAACATTTTTGAACTTTTTGAACTTTTATCGGTTAAGTGGTTTGCTGGCCGCTAGGGGCTATCCTGGGGCCGTAAAGCAGAGCCAGTTTCCCTGGCCGATGTAGCTGCGGCACGTTGCCAAGCAGTGTACGTAAGCCGCGCCGTGTCTGCTGCATCTGGAGCAGTCTTACAGCGATCCAGGTGCCGCATATAGAGTCTGTGTGCACAGACGGGTCCGATCATCGTCGACAATCAACGCTAATTTTGCCTGCTCTGAAATAAGTCCACCAAAAAGCCCCAAGTGAATTCATATTAATGATGACGAAGCTGTTAAACTGTGAAAAAAAAAAAAAAAAAAAAACAAAGAGGAACAGGTAATATGTACCAGAGGAAACTGAAGAAGATCAAGATATAAATCTGCAGTGTCCCACAATGGTTGAAATTAGAAGAGTGCAAAGGCTCCAGGCCTAGACAACATAGCACCGGAGCTCTTAAAAGACGATATTGAAAAGTACTGTTAAAGTGCTCCATCCCTTTGCTGAAGAATATTTGAAGTGAAATCACCAAAGGACTGGAAAAATGGTATGGTGGTAAAGCTTCAAAGAAAAAAAAGTCAGATTGCAATAATTGGCGTCGTATTACATTGCTGTCAGTGCCCAGTAAGGTCCTCACCAGAATCATTTTATATAGAATTACAGATTATCTGGAAAATCAACTGCGTAAAGAACAGGTCAGTTTTAGAGCACATCGCAGTTCTGTTGATCTTATTAACACACTCAAGATCATCTTAGAGCAAAACAAAGAATTCCAGACAAAATGAAATGTTCAAATGTTTATAATTCTATGGGACCAAACTAGCCGCGGCGGAGAGCGCGTTAGCACGCCGTGGACGTTCGAGTCTTCCCTGGGGCATGGGTGTGTGTGTTTGTCCGTAGGTTAGTTTACCTAGGTTTAAGTAGTTTGTAAGCTACGGACTGATGACTACGCAGTTTGGTCCGATAGATTTACAGACATTTGAACATTTGGACCAAACTAAGTTGGTCATCCGTCCCTAGACTTACAAACTACTTAAACTAAGTTAAACTAACCCAAGAACAACACACACACATCCATGACCGAGGGAGGATTCGAACGACGCGAGAGGGCGCGCGATGAATTCCAGACAATCATGAACCTAGCATTAATTGATTTTAAAGGCCTTCGATTATGTAAAGCATAAAGTGCTCTGGAAGGTGTTGTGGAAGTATGGCATACCACAGAAGATCTTAAACAGAATACATATGCACATGTTTGTTAAGCTTAAGGGACTTAACTGTGGAGTCATCAGTCCCTAAACTTACAAACTACTTATGAACTACCTTATACTAAAGACGACACAAACATCCATGTCCGAGGGGGGATTCGACCCCCGACCGTAGCGGCCGTGCAGACTATGATTGGCGCGCCGCAGACCGCTCGGCCACTGCGGCCGGCTTAAACATCATAAAAGATCTTAAAAACTGTACGCGTGTTTTGTAATGTTGAACCTTTCGTTAAATCAGACAATAAATTGTTCATTAACTCAGCTATTTGGTTTAATTATGGCCCTGATCTTAATGTACAAGAAACAGTGCATTAAATTGATTTTGTGCGCAACGGATCTTTTAAGTAAACAACTGTGACATGTAACCTTTTGAAACAGACACTGACTATACTCAAAAATTTTGACTGCGAGAAAGATATAAGAAAAACCACAAATCACTTTCTTAATGCTTGACTGTGAGAATTAATGTCGATCAGTTATTATTGAAATCCAAATCAACTATTATCTTACTATCGCACCAATAATGAAATATGTTCAATAATGTTATTCAAATCAACACTCCACTAAATCAAGTAATTATCAAATGAAGGAAGTGGGTTAATTTTCTAACTACGTAAATGAAATATGAAACAGGGTTAAGTTACTTATTATTGATAAACAGCATTACATTACCTACATAATACAACTTCTGACTTGCTGGCAAAGCAGCCTCTGCTCTACATCGGAGCCATACACACAACCCAACCGCTCTCTAAGCGAGCTGAACCACTAGTCTGACTCTCTGTGTCTCTGCACGAGCTACAATGCTATGCAATACATGATCTTTGCCAGAGATGAAACTTTACACATATCGATACATACAGTAGAAGCGATATTATACATTTTCTTGCAAGCAAGTTACTCGATACAAAACAGGAGGCACAATATTAGACATTTTCTTATTTTCTTATATTTTATGGACACGTTTCATCACCCCCCTCCTACCTATTAAAATTTTGTAGGGTGGGTGATGCCAATGGCATTGCCTAGCCAGCAAAAGTACTGAATTTCAAGTCCACAAATCCATTAATGACATCCAAAATATAACAAGATCAAACAACAGATGGAGTACATAAAAAATTAAAAAAAAAAATGTGACAGTCATAAATACATGCCATTTTACAGAACAGTACCATCAAAAGTCACGCATGGAGTGGTACAGGGTGTGACAGGCATAAGCAAATGTTAAAATTTACAGAACATCAGCAATAAGTGGAATATATGACAATTATACATAATGGTAAACATAAGTATATATAGAATTTCAGGAAACATAGTTTGACAAATGATATAGTGGAGAAAATGAGATAGCTAGAAGTAATACACAAATGGAAAAACAAAATATACAATAATAAACGTGAACATATACAAAGTTTTACAAAAGATAGTTTAACTAATGTCATCATTCTTTAAAGAAAATGTGGTAATTACAAGTAATACAGACAGTAGTGTAAGTTCCATGGGTTTAAATTTTGTACAAGAGATCAGTATTTTTGGGAACATAAAATGAACATTTATATCTTGTGCACAATGTAGTCTATGTAAATTTTTAGTGCACTTAGTATAAGATAAAGTGTCAGTTTTGTATTCTGTGATGCATTTAAAATGCTATACTTTCATGGATGCTAGAACATACATGTAAAATTTTTGACTACATAGGCTTCTGATCATGTACAAAATAATGTTACTACTTCAGCACAATAGGATTTCAATATAACGTTTGTCAATCGAATAGGCACAATGACATTTCAGACTAAGTATATGCATCTATCAAGAGCACAATTTTATTTTGGTCACTGACTGTGAAAGAACCATGAAATATACCTAAACACTGGTAATGAACCTGTGGACAACGTTTGCAATGGGAGGCACTGAATAGTATATGCACACGAATAGCACATTAGCTCCTAACATTCATTTTAGGTCTGCACACGAACACAAAACACTGTAAGATTACACCACACTGTAGGCGGGCTGACTGGTTGCATTGAAGTGGAAGTCATGGGGAAAAGGTTCTGATGTATTCCTCCATGCAATTCGACAACCAAGTGTGCTCCAACCAACAGAGCTATTAGCCGACTGCATCCGCAGCAAACTGGTGATGGGTGGCCAAGGCTGCAATGGACAGTACTGTGTGGCCAAACATCATCCACAAACATCTTCATTAAAAGGCCCAAAATCAGTGGTGTATAGTAACTCGTCCATTGTTCTGTGTGCATTCTGGAATCTCGTGTGCGAAATCGCCACTTCCCATGCGTGTCCAAAGTACATGAAATAAAGCATTTTACACACAAATTAGTAACATAGTCATGATATTTCAGTTAAGACTGAAAGAAAAGTCATTGATTAGAACATATCTACAGAAATATTTTCCCACAAATTCAAGTGGTACAGATGGGGTCATGGTATTAAACCATATTTTTACATTACAAGTAGTGTCCTGAAGACGGATACATTTGAATACCAATGAGTAAGTTAATTCTTATATTAGAGTATCTATAACATTAGTGTCATTTCATATGAGCACAAGGCTTTACATACTATGTACATATTGCTTTACAAACACATAATCGTATGAAATACATTGAGGGTGCTTGTCATCAATTCGGCATGATGTAACTTAAATTGACATTCCAATTACCATTTGTTCATATCTCTTTAAATTAATATATATCACTATGGTGGTGATTACATTACCACAAAGTATAACACTTAAATTACATAAGTTGCCATGGCCAGGCTTTTGTCTCAACTGAGCTACATATTTCATTGCCTTAAGGTATAACACATCAGGGTAGTTTCGTGAGAATATCAAAAGAGGTTCAAGTCATCAGGTCATGTCTGTGTCTGTCTGAGTCAACAGTAGGGTCAAACAAAACAATTAGTGCAAATTTTGGCACAGTAATAGATGTACATCACAGTAAATCATCCAATAACATAAACACAGACGTAATATTCGTTAGGCATAGCTGCAGATTTTCGTCAACAAGATCATCAATAAAATTTGGCAGATAGCAGTAAGCAAAAGCAAAATATTTCTGTGCATTATCTTTCTAGACTTAACTAGGCGCAATTTATGGCATAGCTGCAAGTTTGCAAGATAGATGGCTGTGTGCAACGTATAAGCATAACCATACATTGTCATTGAGCTTCATTATAAAATTAATTAGCATAGTGGTAGGGCTTAGGTATATAATTAGTGAGCATAGCGGTAAGCTTTGATTGCAAGAGCAATACGCATAGCTGCAAGCATAATTAGAAATATTCATTACACATAATTACAAATAATTACAGAGCATCAGAAGGATATGAATCTCACCAATCACACATGCCATTGAAGGCACAATGCATCAACATACAAAGTGGTGCACATAAGCACAAAGAGAAAACACAAAAGGGCAGTGCGAGTAAGCACATAAGAAAAGAACAAAACATAGCATCATTAGCAACATAGCGATTCTCCTCATAATTACTTCATAATCATTGTATAATCTCGTCATCATTAGCAACATAGCGATTCCCCTCATAATTGCTTCATAATCATTGTATAATCTCGTCATCATTAGCAACATAGCGATTCTCCTCATAATTGCTTCATAATCATTGTATAATCTCGTCATCATTAGCAACATAGCGATTCTCCTCATAATTGCTTAATCTCGTCCACGTAATTACATTTATCAAACATCTTTAACTGTTACCAATACCTTCCTTACCATCATTTATCCATAAACAATAATGCATTTTAAAGACCACCATGACATATTGTGTATTGCCTTACTCATCATCCTCCATTATGTTCTTGGCTTACCAATTGCTCATGTCAACTCAAAATCTTCTTCGCTCGCTCAGAACTTCGTAAGTTATGCAATTAGTAATACAGAAGAATATTTTCTGAAACATAGGAACTTGATTAGATTACACAATCAAAAATTTCCATTAATTTTATTTGTCTTGCACAGCCACAGAGTTCGTTATATGCAAATTGCAAGATAATCAAAGTTTCGTATGACAATATCCCAGCGTAGCACAGAGTATAAGTATTCAGAGTTAGAGAAAAGTAACAGTGAGAAAAAGAGGTGGATAGAGCGCACTAAGGAACGGCGGAAGAATAGTGACACTCAGCTCGAGAACGGGGCACCAATCGCCACTTGGTGTGTCCAAAACAGATTAATGGACTCTCTACCCCAAATTTATGCCTTGAAAATCCTTTTTGATGAATTAGAGCATGGATTAGCAGGTCTGATTTCAATGTTTTGCTCTTGCCTTTCCGGGGTGCGCGATCTGCTTAGACCCCGAATCGTGTTTTCGTATCGCGGAAGGCGATCACGAGAATTATCGCGTGTGCCCTCCCGACTACGCTTCTCAGCGTTATTGTTGTGATTTTCAGTCTCGCGATCACTATCAGTATTGCGTCTATCACGCCAATTAGTATCATTCGAAGTATTGCTGTTTTGATAGTAATTATTGTAGCGTCCTCCGCGACCAAAACCACCACCTCGGTTGCGGCCACGAAAACTTCCACGGTTAATTTCACGATCATGAAACTCACCGTTCTCATTGTCGCGTCTTTGTTTGTAAGTTTCATTAGTGAAAGAATTATTTTTTTGTTTATCGTCGTGCTCTGAATAACATTTAGTTCGCGGCGGGCTTTGTTGCGACCGGCGATCATCTAATTTTCTGACCTCAGCCTTGTATTGTTGATTAATGGTCATTTGACCTTGTTTGAAACGGTCAAGGGCGAGATATTCATTAGTTTCATTAAACGGGGTAGGATGCGTTACATCAGAACTTTTGTCACTGTTATCACTGATTTGGGTAATTTTAACGGTAATATCCTCAAACTGTTTATTAATTTTATTGATCTGTTCCGTCGTGCCTGACTGGAAGTTTTGCAACTTTTCATCAAATAGATTACTCTGTTGCTTCAATTGAGCGAGTTCGGTGGTTTCTATATTTTCGACTCGTGACGCAAGGTTTTCCACTACCGGGTTAATCTCGTCGCGAATATCCTGTCTTATTTGCTGAGATTCACATTTGAAAGTATTGAGCAGTTGTTCCCTGAACCGATTGTTGTCCTCATTTATTTTATTAATACTACTTTGAATACTCGCAAACCTCGAATCGCACGTTTGTTCAAATTTCTCAAGTTTTTCATCTAATTTCTGAAATTGTAATTGATTATTGTCAAGTATTTCATTTAATTTCTGAAATTGTTCCTCAAGTTTTTCATTTAATTTCTGAAATTGTAATTGATCATTGTCAAGTATTTCATTTAATTTCTGAAATTGTTCCTCAAGTTTTTTATTTAGTTTCTGAAATTGTTCCTCCTTTAACTTAGAGATCTGTGACAGTAAAATTTGCATGAAGTCATTTGGTAATACGTTTTCCATGGCTTTCATCACAACAAACATCAGACAATATAAAAGAGAGGCTTGTTCAGTAGTAATGCAATTATTTGTATATTCAATTCATCTACTATAAACAATACTACACAATCTCAAGAATGGTAAGTAACAGACTACAGAAACAATTACTATGCTACTGTTGCTACAACAGAGGATGGTGCTACAAAAATTAAATTAAGAGCCAAAAGGTAAGTTGGTTAGTGGAAAAGACAAACTAACTGAAATAAGACTGCGTATCTAACTACGTCACGATCCTGTTTGTGAACTATCCTGGCAGGGTCGCCAGATAAAAACTGTACGCGTGTTTTGTAATGTTGAACCTTTCGTTAAATCAGACAATAAATTGTTCATTAACTCAGCTATTTGGTTTAATTATGGCCCTGATCTTAATGTACAAGAAACAGTGCATTAAATTGATTTTGTGCGCAACGGATCTTTTAAGTAAACAACTGTGACATGTAACCTTTTGAAACAGACACTGACTATACTCAAAAATTTTGACTGCGAGAAAGATATAAGAAAAACCACAAATCACTTTCTTAATGCTTGACTGTGAGAATTAATGTCGATCAGTTATTATTGAAATCCAAATCAACTATTATCTTACTATCGCACCAATAATGAAATATGTTCAATAATGTTATTCAAATCAACACTCCACTAAATCAAGTAATTATCAAATGAAGGAAGTGGGTTAATTTTCTAACTACGTAAATGAAATATGAAACAGGGTTAAGTTACTTATTATTGATAAACAGCATTACAGTACCTACATAATACAACTTCTGACTTGCTGGCAAAGCAGCCTCTGCTCTACATCGGAGCCATACACACAACCCAACCGCTCTCTAAGCGAGCTGAACCACTAGTCTGACTCTCTGTGTCTCTGCACGAGCTACAATGCTATGCAATACATGATCTTTGCCAGAGATGAAACTTTACACATATCGATACATACAGTAGAAGCGATATTATACATTTTCTTGCAAGCAAGTTACTCGATACAAAACAGGAGGCACAATATTAGACATTTTCTTATTTTCTTATATTTTATGGACACGTTTCAATCTATATGATGGCTACAAATGTTGCGTGCTCCACAAGGGAAATAGAGCCCAAAGAAGTAACAACTGGAGTCCAGAAGGGTTGCATTTTATCACCAACGCTTTTTCTGCTGCTCCTGGACTCATTTATGAGAGGATTTACTGCAGGCAGGAGACGAGGAATGTAATGGGGCATCCATGAAAGTGCGAAGGATTTGGATTATGCAGACGATGTTGTTTTACTAGCTCAAAGGCTGACAGATGGGCTAAACTAAACCTGTTGAAAGAAGAACGGAGACTGCTGGCCTAAAGATAAATAAAGGAAAAACAAAGGAAATGAGAGTGAACTTGGGGGACATGGAGGTGCCACTGTTAGTAGGGGAGAAGCAGATGAAGACTGTCAACTCATTCTTGTATCTGGGTAGTGTAGTTACAGAAAATGGTGGAGCTGGGGACGATGTAAAGAACCGCATTAAAAACGCAAATGCTGCCTCCATACAATTGTATCCAATATGGAAAAACAGAAATATCAAGTACAAAACAAAAATACGTATTTTAATACAAATGTGAAAGCTGTTCTTCTGTACGTCAATGAAAGTTGGAGAATGGATAAAAAGATAACATCCCACTTACAAAGCTCTATAAATACATGTCTCCAACACATTATGAATATGTGGTGGCCAGAAAAAATAAGTAATGAGGAGCTCTGGCGAATAACAAACCAGATACCTGCAGAAGACCAGATACAGGAGAGAAAGTCGAGGTGGTTGGGACACACTCTGAGAAAACCAGACGGAGCAATTGAGAAGAAAAAAAAAAAGCATTAGAATGGAATCCCCAGGGAACAAGGAAGAGAGGAAGACCTAGGGGACCACGGAAGAGGACTGTGGAAGGGAAAACAAAGACAGTTGGCAAGAGCTGAGCAGAACTGAGGCAAATGGGCAATGGTGATCTCTCCTGGATGTCGTATGCCTCCATAGGGGCCAAAGGAATTAAGTCAAAGTAAGTATGCGGCCGTAGGAATGAAACAATAAACTTTTCATTCCAGAGAAATGATGACAAAAATGGCTTCTAACGAAATTCATGACAATCCTAAGTGAAGCTCCTGTCTAAGGGCGCTCTTGAAGTGAAACTCTCCAATGAGGACAATGTTAACTGGTCATGGAAAACTAATGTTTTTCTACCATCGGATCAATCTAACTACAAGTGCAACTTGTACATGTGCGGAGGTTGATAAAACAGAAAACTTTTTATGGGAGTGCCGAAAACTCAACAACGAGAGAGATGCACTGAAGAAGAGCATTACAGAAAAAGTCGGGAGCTGGCGTGTTGAGGAGACCACATGGGAGTAGGATTTTAGATTTTTTTTTATATTTATGGTAGGTACAGTTCAGAACTTACATAAGAGTGAGCGAAATCCATTCGACAAAACTCTCAAAAATTCTCGAGAAAATTGTCTTTGAAGTTTTGCAAGTACATGTAAGTAACAAACGACGAAGCATCTGTCGCCGTAGGTCGGGTAGTAACGTTCTGGTTTTAGAACCCTAGGGGCTGTGGTTCAAATCCTGTCGAAACTAATTTTTTTATTTTTTTCCGTTGCATTCGAAGACTTAGACAATTTAAATATCTAAAGGTAATTTTTACGAAAAGTGCACGTATTTTTGTTTATCCGTAATTTTCTATATTTTACAGAAAGTTGTTAATAATTATGGTTTCAAATAGAGAAAAAAAGTTATATTTCTACAGCATTGAATTCACTATTAGTTGACATCGGTAGTCTTTGACTGTTGAGTTTGTAAAGGACTGTTGTTGTTGTTATGGTCTTCAGTCCGGAGACTGGTTTGATGCAGCTCTCCACCCTACTCTATCCTGAGCAAGCCTTTTCATCTCCTCATAAGAACGGCAACCCACATCCACTTGAATCTGCTTACTATACGCATCTCTTGGTCTCCCTCTGCGATTTTTACCCCACACACTTCCCTCCAATGCTAAATTTACGATTCCCCGATGTCTAAGAATGTGTCCTACCAAGCGATCCCTTCTTTTAGTTAGGGTTGTGAAGGGCTACGATACCGTTTTTGGAAAGTCATCTCCATAGCTACTAATGGCTACTCAACCATTGTTTTACGCGACGACAAGGTTTTCAGCTTGCCTACATACACATAAACAAAAACTGACATCACGTGGAATTAGAGATTCCAAAATGTATAACTGAATTCGAAAATAAAAAAAACTATTGCAGTGGGATTCGAACCACTGATTCTATGATTGTGAGGCCAGAAAGCTATCAACTGAATTACACCAACAGCTGTAATTTGCAAAACAAAACAGGTCGATTTCCACCGAATAGTTTCGGCTGATTGTTATTTAAGTTCCGAACTTCACATTCTATAAATATTAGGAAATGCTAAATCTGATACCAATGTGGTCTCGTTGTACGTAAAGCAATACATGAACGACTTTCACAAGTTTAGTAATGTAATAACGTTTCACAGCCTATGAATAATTATGTTATTTGAATTAAAAATAAATAAATAAGGATCAAAAATATAAGTTCATAAGAACCAGAAACCTGTGAAATCTCACACCAACCGACAATAGTGAGTCTGTCAGAACAGAAGTTTGTAGAAAGATTAGTCGGCACTTGGCACAGAAATACTCGTACTTCTCACGATGACACGTCTCCAAGGTGAAGTCAGTCATGAATTAATGGAAACAGAGAAGTTTCCCTGCACCTGCACGTAGCTAGTGAAGACTGTTCAATGTGATGAGGCTGAGTGTCTCAGCTTGCAGCATCCGACGTGAGGAGTATCCCAGGCAAGAACACACGCATTTCCCCTTGTGGGGAGACGAAACTTCCCCTCCCCGCTGCCAGCGCCGCTCTTAGCACCGCGTGTGTACTGTCAACACGTAGAGAACCAGACAGGTAGATTTGAAGAGAAGGTGATGTCCGGTTTGAACTCAGAGCTATAGTCGATTATCAGCAGCGTAAGATTGCCAGAGCGTAAGTGTTAGTTGTGTAGCATAGACCCAACCAAAGTTAATGATCCTTAATTCATCTCTATATGTAGAAGGAAGTGTCCCGATTGACTGACTGACTGACTCATCATCGCCCAGCCCAAACCACTGAAAATAGTAACTTGAAATATGTGGACGGTGGTGATCTTACTCTGTAGGCGTCAGTTAATAAACGATTTTTCGATATTCCGTCCGTAAGGGGCTGAAATACGGGATAAAACGTTATTTGAAAATACGTAGCTATTTATGCAATTTTGAAGCTAGAACTACAAAATTTCGGATTTTAAATCAAGGTTCGAATTAAAAAGACACGTGTTTGGGCATTTTTTTTTTTTTTTTTTTTTTTTTTAATTCGACGAGTAAGGGGGTAAAGTAGGTGACGCAAAAAATTGATTTTCAAAAATATGTTGCTGTTAACTCAAATTTTAATCTACAACTACGAAACTTCTGATATGGAATCTTGGTCAGGATTAAAAATCGATGATGTTTAGTATTTTTGGAAATTCAACACGTAAGAGGGTTAAATAGAGGATCAAAAATTCTTTTTGAAAACACGTTGCTATTGATACAATTTTGAAGCTAGACCTGCAAAAATTGATATTTGTATAGTTGGTTAGACGTTAAAAAAATACGTGTTTCGGTATTTTTGGAAATTCAACCATCAAGGGGGTTAAATTGGAGAGGGGATGTTTTTCGGAAATATGTTGCTATTTAGGCAATTTTGAAGTTAGAACTACAAATTTTCGGATTTGGATTCCGTGTTCAAATTTAAAAGACACGTGTTTCGGTATTTTTGGAAATTCGACCAATAAGGGGGTGAAACACGAGATGCAAAAATTGATTTTCAAAAATATGGTGCTGTTAACTCAAATTTCAAGCTATAACTACGAAACTTAAGATATGGATTCTTCATCAGGATTAAAAAGAAACAACTGGTGCAGACCAACCAGCATACGCATGGAAGCATCGGGGGTTCAGCTAGTCTGTATATATAAAAATGAATTGCTGTTCGTTAGTCTCCAGAACGGCTGAACCGATTTGGCTAATTTTTGTCTTGAAATATTCGTGTAAGTTCAGAGAAGGTTTAAACGATGACAAAATATGGAAAAGTTGTCCGGATAAGAGGAAAATCGGAAAAACTAAAACAGCTTTTTCCAGTGCGCTATCAATATCGTTCGTCCAATTGCGATAAAATTTTGTATATTTCAGGTTGAAAGCAAGAGGAAGGTTCGCAGCAAATAAAAATTTGGAAAAGTCAACCGGAATGGTGGAAAATTTAGGAAAATCGAAAGCGATTTTTTTTCTATGAATAAAAATCAATTGCCACATGGTTGTAAGAGCATGACGTCCGTATGGATTGACAGGACATGGTTTGTATGAAATAAATTTTTCGGAAAATCTACCGGAAAATTGGAAAATTTGAGAAAAACTGAATGTTCGTTTTTCAATGTGTTTTTGATTGAATTCAGCACTATAACTGACTTCGCACGACAGACGATACAGAGGGGTAATTCTTTTTTTGTTATGTTCATTATGGTCTTGGAAAAGTTTTCAGTAAAACAAAATAGGGACAGTTAAAAAGGAAAGTCGCAAAATTCGAACCAAGTTCCTTTTTCATTGTGTTTCTAAATGTACTCAATACTATAAGTTGAGAACCGTTCATCATTGCGATAAAATTTTGATCATTTGACGTTCAACGAAAGATGAACGTTCTTATGAACTAAACATTTGGGAAAGTTACCCGGAAAATTTGAAAAAAAAACTGAAAGACTTTTCTTCAATGGAATATCAATATTCTTCGTCTGATTCCAATACAATTTTGCATATTTGACGTTCAAAGGAAGAGTTACGTTCTTATGAAATAAAAATGTGGAAACGTTTTCCGGAAAATGGGAAAATTCAGAAAAATATTGAAAGAGATTTTTCTATGAAATGTCTATACCATACATCTGATTGCGATAAAATTTTGCACGTTCGACGTTCAAAACGGGAGGAAGGTCTGAGTGACGTAAAAGTTTGTAATAGTTGACCGGAAAATAGGAAAATTTTTGGAAAACTGAAAGAGCTCTTTTCTTTGCGATATCAATATTATTCGTACGATTGCGACAAAATTTTGCACATTCGACGTTCAGAGCAAGAGTACATACATATTAGCAATTGCAAAGCATTACTGGGTCGACTAGATAACACAAAAACTTGTAAACGTATAAGACAGCAGCATGGCGTCAATTGCTACTGTACAACGGCCAATTTGGGGCTCATAGTGAACTCAGGAAGCTGTTGAGCGAGTGCTGAACATGTAAAAATTGGTTCTTTCCCCATTAAGGCCACTGTTTAGTTTCTCTTTTGAGATTTCCATGTAAAATTTTGCACTTACTTTGTTAAGTAGTTTCCTTTCTAGAGGTCATCTTCCCAGAATCACTGCATCATCAGCAGCATAAAGTAAATTATTTAAAAGAGTGCTCCTATCTAGGTAGATGATTTCTGAAATTCTGTGGCGAATGAAAATTTGTGGCCGACCGGGATTCTAACCCGGGATCTCCTGCTTACTAGGCAGACGCGTTGACCACTCCGCCACAGAGGACACAGTGATCAGCCCGACTGCAGAGGACTGTTCCCTGCACGTCTCCCGCCACAGTTTGGTATTCCATCTAAACCGAATACAGTGAATCCATAACATCGCAAATTGCGATTTATTTGATCCATTTGAACGCTGTAATTCGTCAAAAAAAAAAAAAAAAAAAAAAAAAAAAAAAAAAATATATATATATATATATATATATATATATATATATATATATATATATATATATATATATATATATATATATATATAATTGTATACAAGCCGAGGCTGGGCTCCTGACGACAATTAATTGTGTCTCCATACCTCATAGTCTGTTCTCCCTGATGCGGGAATACAGTATTGTGGCTGCAAGCATTATAGAATAAATAGGCTGTGGAATACGAAAGAGACAGCGTGGCGAATGGATATTTGTGTGTGGCGGGAGACGTGCAGGTAAGAGTCCTCTGCAGTGGGGCTGATCACTGTGTCCTCGGTGGCGGAGTGGTCAACGCGTCTGCCGAGTAAGCAGGAGATCCCGGATTAGAATCCCGGCCGGGCACAAATTTTCATTCGCCACAGTCTGGTATTCCATCTAAACTGAATACGGTGAACCCATAACACAGCAAATTGCGATTTATTTCAGTCTTCACGTACTCTTTAGCTAGTTGGTATCTCGTTAGTCGTTTTTCGAGTCAGATCTAGCGTGATATTTCTGTTTTGATATAATCTTTTTATCGCATTTTTTAGATTTTAGTCATTCGTAATACATTTGTTAAAGAGATGTAGCAATCGTAGGTGTAGCTTCATTACTCCTTATTTTAATAATTAAGCATTATTATTATTATTATTCGTTCGGCGTGTTCGAGGCTAAATATTAAAAAGCGATTACAACATAAAATGAGACACAGTTGGCATAACATAATAGAAAGTGTTTATAGAGTAAGACGTATTGTTTTGAGCCATTCAGGAGCATTATCTGCGAGTTCATGTATATCCTCGAGTTCACCATTAAAACCTTGCACGGTGCACTCCATCTGGTGGTGCATTGATTGGGTGAGTACACACACTAAGGGTCGTTCGAAAAGCTCCATGTTGTCATCATCTCCTTGCAAATTCCGATGCCCGTCCTCACACGGTTTAGGGTAGTCCACACTCTTCTCGAAAGATGAAAGCCCTCTTCTGGTATGTTCGGATCAGCAACCAGGGTTCTGTTCATCGCTGTACTTCTACTCCATCATCTTCTCCATTCCTTTGCAGAAAAATAGGGATACACTCCTTCACGTATTATTCATAGAGATAACCTTGACTACAATCAATTGTTTGGTGTCAAGTCCTAGTGGATGGATGGATGCTTACGGTTTAACGTTCCGTCGACAGCTTAGCCATTAGAGACGGAAGTCCTAGTGTATGGGAAGTTTTGGGTTCGACAGTATATTACTATTTCTCGGGATAGTAAATGACTTCTAATTTCATCTGGTGCTATGTTATTTAGTACAGGTAACCAGTCTATAGGCGCAGGTCTAAGAGTTCCAGATATAGTCCCATTGCTTCTCGTAGTTGAATATCATACATGTGGACTTTTGATCTATACAGATGCACAATACTTGGCCACGCAATATAGAATTGCCAAGGCTCAATTTCGCAAGGTGTTTTGCTTCATATCCCCAGATTGTTCCATTGAGTTTGGAACTGGAAATGTTGGCATTTCTAGATTTCAGTTTTTGTTTTGTATTCTCTTTATGGGCTCTGTACGTTAGAGTTCGATTAAGATTTACTCCGAGGTACCGTGGGTTATATCCATGTTTAACAATTTGATTATCCATGCAGATGTTCACCTTTGTTTTGATTTCACTATTATGAGATGAATGTTTACATTGACTGCTGTTTTTAATTTTTTTTCTGGATTGGGTTGAAGAAGGCATTTAGTATAATATCGGTGCAGCGTGTTTAGATCTTCGTTCAGTTTTTGGTCTATTTCTCCGAAAGTTTCACTTTAATAAGCTATTTCCATATTGTCCGCATATATGAACTTGCGGGATACTGTATCTAGAACATATGCAGTGTACAAGTTAAACAACAAGGGGCTAATACAGAGCCCTGCGGGAGTCCATTGTTGAACGGTATACATCTGCCTTGTATTACCTTTGAGTGTTACTCTCCTTTTTCTTCCAGTTGAAATGTTCGTCGTCAGTTTATGGATCTGGTTGCAGTCAGTTTTTTCAGTCAGTCCATCCCAATATAGCTCATGTTGCATCCAGCAGGACAACGCCTATTTTCTTTTTATGCATGTAGCCGTTTTCGAAGTACGTTGAAAGGGCAAGGACTTGAGTGCAGTAATTTCTTTTAGGCCTAAATCCAGCTTTTTTTCATCGGTAGGTAAGGTTCTTTATATGGAGAGAGTCTTGACATTAATACATTAATGCCATCTTTTACTATTTTTATAGTTTTTGTAAGTATATGGTATATGTCTTGGTCTATGTCTGAGGAATACCATCTTTTGCTATATGATTCTTGAGTTTCTCCCGGCGTATTTGATAATCAAAATATTTAAATAAATAATTAAATCGCCCGCCACTGGGCTAGAGCCCAGTTCCCTTCGAGTCACCGTATCATGCGGATCTCCGTGCCGGCGCGTTTCCAGGAGCTCAGTCCGTCAGTTGACCTGATGATGGCGACATGTATGATCGCCGAAATATTGTGCCCGTTGGACACTGTACACCAGCAGTACACCTGTAAAACTGGAAATGAGCCTATGGCTTTCATGGCTGGGAGAACCCTTGCGGGTTTGTTCGGCCGCCTTACTGTCTTTTTATTTGACGCTGCATGTGCGACTTACATGCCAATGATGATGAGTTGATGATGACTAGGAGAACACACAGCACCCAGTCACCTGCCGGGAATCGAACCCGGACCCCATGTGTGGTAGTCAGCGAAGCTACCGCTGAGCTATGGAGGTGGACAGTACACCCATATATATTTTGATTATCTTTTGCTATGTTTATTATTTTTTGAAATGTGTAAAATATGTCTTCAAGTACATTTAAGGAATACCATTTTAAGCTATTTTTTTTAAATTTTTGTAAATATATGAAATATGTCTTCGTCTATGTCTAAGGAATACCATCTTTGCTGTTTTTTATTTTTTGTAAATGTATAGAATATGGCTTGGTCTCTGTGTGAGGAATTTGTCCTAAACTTTGTGCTGCACAGTTTTGGTACAACCTGGCAATACTCTGCGCATCCCTCTCCATCACTGCACTTACAGCCAATAACATTCTTTTCCTAGGTGCATGGTTGGCTGTGAGCAACGACAATGTTTCTCCCACAGGCTCCGCTGTTGGCGCTCGGCCGTAGCTCCTCCCCTCCACACTTCCCAAATCTCTCCGTCTGTAAGCGCGGAAGCGCCTTCCTACATGGCACCAACTATAGTGAGTAGACTTGCGCATAATAGTCCGCGAACGGGAGTGCTCACATTAGTTCGCGGCTCCGAAGGGAACTAGTTTCCTCTTTTAGTTCGTCCGCTCCCAGTGACGGCTGAGCGGCGTGGTCTGCGCATGCAGGTGGAGGGGGAAGTTCCTCCACCTAGCTGCTTCATGCGCTTGCTGCTTGAGCCGCTAACGATATCACGCAAACCAAAAGAAACAGTTTGTGGATAATTTATCGCATTTAAGTTTAGAGTTATCTATATATCTTGGTACTGTGGAATTTATTAGTCAGATATTGCAGAGTGCACAACACTTGAAAAAAGAAATTTTGTAGCACTGAACTATGTAATCTAGCAGGCAGACGCTCACCTCGAAATGTCAGCAGAAGGCAAACACGTGATTTTTAATTCTGCTAGGCGCCCTCTCGCTATTGCCCTTCGGTCTTCGGAAAAGAATCCAACGAACTATGAAGGGAGATACGTTTGGCATAATCGCCCGCTGCTCCTAGTTCGTCCGCTCTTTTTGGCTTTTGCTACCGCTACTAAAAGAACTCTTTTTTATGACAGCTTTTTTATATAATGAATCAGTGTTGCTAAAGTGTGTGCTATTACCCACATTTTTGGGCAATTAGACATCAAATACTTAGGCAAATAATCCAGTTATTTACACGAATGGGCGATACAATGGTATTCAACTACTTTGCATACGGAGTACTCCTAGTACTTTATTTTTAAAATGGATTTCTTGAGGCAGTGAACTATGAGACTACAGCTGAGCTGCATCTCAGCTCGAAATGAAGGTAACTGGCAGCAGGGAATCACGCGATTCTGCGCGCTCTCGCGTCCTGTCGCTGTTCCCCGTCAGTCTACGGAAAAGGAGCGGACGAACTAAGAGGCGAGGGATCCGCGAACTAGTTCACGTAGTTCGCCTGTGGGAGCGCTCTTCCGAACTAGTTCGTTCGCGAACTACAGAAGACTATAGTTCGATTAAAACTACTTTGGACTTGACAGCTAGCCGCGCGCGTGTCCTTGAGAGGGTGCGGGACAACCTCATGGCGAGGTCGACACCCCCCACCCTGCATAGTTGCCACTACTTCCTCGTTAGCGGTCAGTAGCTGCTAACACGTGGTGTTGTGCGCGTCGTGTCGTGAACTCCGTGTTATACTGCCGTCTGCTTTTCGTCTGTTTCGACTGAGTGCGCTCGCGTAATTATGTATATATTACAGGTTACTGAAGATGCCTTACAATAAAGGCGAAATGCACGTGGAAAAATAGTGTTATCAGTTGCATAGACGGCTACATAAACAAATATTTGCGTTATAGTATATAATTTGTACTTTTGGTGGTGGCGATTTCGTTATCTTGGCATTTGGAGTATTACCACAGTCTAATATATACAGTCGCGACACTACCGCTCATTTTTGTTATACTAGGCGACTGCAGCGCTCCTTGCGGACGTAAAGCCACGTTGTTCTATATCGTATACGAGACGTGTGTTGGTTGTTGTTACTGCTGAGCGTTTCTGCGTGGGCATTCGAAAATGATTTACTACTGAGGCAAATGTATGGAAAAGAAGTGTTCAGTGTGGCCATTATTAATTATTGAAAGGTTAAATATGTTTTCTGTTTTATCTAATGAAAACCACAGTTTAATACATAAACCTATTTACCTGAAATCAAAGAGCCGTTTTATTTTGCAGACGATTGTCGCCCCGCCCCTTCCCACTTCTCCCTCTTCTATAACCATATAATGACAGACTGTGATAATGACTGAGGATCATCCATATAATATGACATTCACACTGTCGTGTAATCGACGTATTATCTTAAAATAACATATAATTGAAATAGCATCGTAGGAAATTTATATTAGACGAAAGTTTCATTGCCAGTGAGTGTTCTCATAAGTAAAAAAGCAGAGGGGGGGACACCTTTGTTCGCACCTTTTAACACCGGGAAGGCCAATTACATGCTTCTCATCTGCGAAATACTGTGTTTACCAGCAAAGTAGGGTGCAATGTCTGAAGAATTTCGTCATAAATATGTTGCAGTTAGCGTCACTTTATTCACGATTTTTTTCTCAATTTACATTTATTGACATTTAAATGTCCCCTGGAAGTTTAATTATAGGATTGTCTGCGCAAAATACTATGTTTATCTATCACTACCAGCTAGGTAAGCTGCAAGCAATTTCTAACGAAGTACTCCGTAATATGTTGCAGTTTGTGTCAGAGCACAACGAGTTTTTGCTCGGTTAACGTTTCTTTTAGACTGAGTCATGTGTAAAGATACTTAAATAAAGCTTGGAATGCAAGAATATATGCAATATTTAGCAAACCACACAGAAAAGTAATTACAAGCGGGCATTATTAATGTGTCGTATACGGCGTGTAGGGACAGCCGGCTTTACGACCGCTTGGAGCGCTACTGTCGCTCCAAGTGTCCGACGGTAATAGCAGAGTCTAACATGAAGTGTCACGAAACTGCCGGTAGTTTTCTGCAACCTGGCGACTGCAGCGCTGCCAAGCGGCCGGGTCGTAAGAACATACCGAGAGGCGAGAAACCATTGTGGATTAGATATGGAGCCGAACGACACGTTTAAAATGCGACTGCATTTCGGAGCTTATTGCGGCGCGATAATTTGTAGTTTCTCAAATCTGAAAAGCTCCTATAATTTAGGATAAATCAAAGTTTCTTAAATTTTAAGGGTGTGTGGTATCAGTAACAGAGAGAGAAGTAACGAACCCAGTATTTTTCTTCAATGTTATTTTTGGTAGTCTACTCACAGGTTTAAAGATGTCAAACAAATTTTTGCACAGCAGTCTACTATTGGTGATGCAGCGATGATAGTCGAAAGTTAACAGGGATTTGTTTGTGCAAAATGTAAAATAAAACGCAACTTATTGTAGTTTAACGTGTACAGACAAACTGAGATTTTAGCAGGAAACGATTCTTAAGGTTTTACTGTATGTTTATATTCCTGGGGAGTAGGTACGATGAAAACATGACAGGAACGGCACATGCAAGCCATCTGAGCAAGAATGAAGCGAAAATGACTTTTATAAGATGTAACACTTAGTCTCTAAGAATGTAAAAATCGTGTCTAGTGCCAGTATCAAATGTATTAAGAAAAAATACACGTGTAACTACGTACTAGTACATTATATAACTGTTAATCTATTTTGAACTTTAACACACCAGGTTACAATTCGCTTCTTGTGTTAAATCGTGTTTGGATGTTATGATTGCGACCTTGCTAGTGTGAGCCGTATGTATTACAATGCACTGGCATGTTATTATTACAAACTGATATCAACAGGAAACGGGACTTTCCTTTAATAATATTTTCGTATTTGTGTCGCGAAATACAGTGCCACGTTTAATGCCTAGGAAATATGTAAACAACAGCAATAATAAATTGTTCGTTTCGGTAGTGGCATTTTCTGCTACTGAGCTTGCTACCCAGCCGCTTGGAGCGCTAGTATCGCTTCAGCTGTCAAATGGTTGCATTTTTTTCCCCTACTGAGTTTCGCGACTGTCTGTTTTAGACTGTGGTAACAGCTTTCACAGCAGTGAGTGTCTCGACTGTATATATTAGACTGTGGTGTTACTATTCGTTGCGAAATTCACGGGACAAGTGAAAATGTAACAGTAAGTCTCCCCGCCCCGCATTAATTCACAAGCATTTCAAGCATACCGCGCTAGCAGCAGCCTGCTAACAGCAACATAGCACCCCTGCCCCAGCGAACTGTCAAGTACGAAGTAGTTTTAATCGCACTATAATAGTGAGCAGTGGTGACGGCGGCAGCGCCTCGGCGCGTGCCCCGCGCGACGGCTGCGTGGTGGGGGCAGCGCAGGTGGAGGGCGCGGCGCCCGGCCTCCCCCGACCGCCAGCCGCCAGTGTGCCTGCGGCGGCCGCATGGAGCGCTGGCTGTCCGAGCGACGCCTCTGGCTGCTGGGGAGCCGCCTGCCGCTGCTGCCGCGCAGGTAAACTCCGCTAACACCTCACCTCTTACCTCTCTGCACGACTTCTCAATACCAATCGTGCACAGTTTCACGGCTAATAAACTATTGCCGCGGCGGTGTGGCCGTGCGTTCTAAGGCGCCTTGCTGCGGAGCGCGAGGTTACTCGCCGTCGGAGGTTCGAGTCCTCCCTTGGGCGAGGAGACAGGCACTTCAGTCACGGTCTGCACGGCCGCTGTGGTCGGGGGTTCGAATCCCCCTCGGGCATGGATATTTGTGCCGTCCTTAGTTGTAGGTAGTTCATAAGTAGTTTGTATGTTTAGGGACTGATGACCCCGTAGTTAAGTCCCTTAAGCTTAACAAAACATTTGAACATTTTCCTCCCTTGGGCTTGGGCGTTTGTGTTGTCCTTAGCATAAGATTGAGTAGTTTGTAAGGACTTATCCCATTACTGGCCAATGTTGCATTTTTTTTTTTTTTTTTTTTTTTTCTTTTTGGGTCACCGTGCAACGTAGAGCAGTGGTAAGACACTGGACTCGCATTCGTGATTTACATAAATCACCCCAAGCAAATGCCAGGGGTCTACATCTACGTGAGATACTCTGGAAATCACATTTAAGTGCCTGGCAGAGGGTTCATCGAACCACCGTCATACCATTTTACCCCCCATTCCATTCTCGAATAGCGCGCGGGAAGAATGAACACCTGAATCTCTCCGTTCGAGCTCTGATTTCTCGTATTTTATTCTGATGATCATTTCTACCTATGTAAGTGGGAGTCAACAATATATTTTGGCATTCGGAGCAGAATGTTGGCGATTGGAGTTTCGTAAGTAGCCCACGCCGCAGCGATAAGCGCCGTTGTTGTTATGATTCCCAACCCAGATCCTGTATCATTTCCGTAACGCTGTCTCCCCTGTATCGTGACAATACGAAAATCTTCTTTGCACTCTTTCGATGTCTTCCGTCAAACACACCAGATAAGGATCCCACACTTGGCAGCAATACTCCACAAAAGGACGGACAAGCGTAGTGTATGCAGTTTCTTTGTAATTCTGTTGCATCTTTTAAGGGTTCTGCCAATAAAACGCAGTCTCTGGTTGGCCTTTCCCACTACATTATCTACGTGTTCTTTCCAATTCAAGTCAGAAGTAATTGTAATTCCTGGAGTTTACAGCCTTCACATTTGACTGATTTATCATGTAAACAAAATTTAACGGATTTCTTTTCGTGCTCATGTGGACGACTTCACACTTCTCATTATTTAGAGTCAACTGCCAATTTTTACACCATACTGATATATTATTCAGATCGTTCTGCAGTTGGTTTTGATCTTCACATAATTTTACTAGTTAGTAAATGACGGCGTCATCTGCAAACAACCTAAGAGAGCTACTTAGATTTTCCCCTAAATCGTTTATGTAAATAAGGAACAGCAGAGGACCAATAACACTACCCTGTGGAACGCCCTATATCACCTTTGTTTTAATCGATGCCTTACCAACGATTACTACGAAACTGTGTACTCTCCGACAGGAAATCCCCTATCCAATCGCAAATTTGGGGCGATGGTTCCTTAGAAAGGGCCGGCCGCTTTCCTTCCCCATCCTTCGCCAAAAATCCGAACGTAAGCTTCGTCCCTAATGACCACGCTGTCGACGGGACGTAAAACCCTAAGCTTCCTTCCTTCCTTTTATTTTTCGGACGCAAGTATTTTATTTATTTCTGGATGACCAGTGTAACTTTTAGCTTTGTTTCTGGAACCTAATGGATGAATTGATTGTATAATATCTAGAAATACGAAGTAATAATTTTTTCTTTTGTTATTTAGATTTAAAAAAGGAATTAATTTGCCTGTTTTCTGCACTTTATCTATTGGTGGCTGCTTTAGGAGAATGAATTGTTATTTAATGGTTTCGGTGTGTTTATGAGTATACGGACATCCATTTAAAATCCAGTATTTCTCAGATATCCTGATGTAAATGCAGTGTCAATTTATCCAAACAACTTTGTCTTTCATTTGTCATTTACTGCAAAAAAAGTAACTAAAAGGTTTTGGCAAGTAAAGGGTTAAGTCCCTAGATTTACAAACATTGGAATAAACTGTTGGAGACTGTCAAAATTAAAAAAAAAAAAAAAAAAATGTTTGCAAATCTTTGGGTCTTAACTAATGAGGATATCAATCCGTGGCCTTACAAAGTACTTAAACTAAATTCAGCTAACCGAAGGACAACACACACACACACACACACACACACACACACACGCACACACACACTCACCCATGCCCCAGTGAGGACTCGAACCTCCGACGGTGAGCAGCTGCGCGCTCCCCAGCAAAGTGCCTTATAGCACTCGCACATTCCACAGTGGTAACATGTCTTCCATTTTATACAAACAATCAACTGTAACTATTATTGTCACTCCCATTCTTTTAATGAGCTGTGGGATCATCGTGAAGCGGAATCAGTGCCCCAAGTGTAGGAAAGTGATCTACTTTTTGTCCTTAGTTCGCAGTATTGCCATTCTTATGCCAGTTCATGTCTGTCAATTTCACCCAAGCATGTAACCAATTTCTGCCTATCGATTCGTTTTCACGCGGTTCAGTCCTTGTGACGTCATGTCTCTTAAGAAATGTTTACTACATTAATGCAATTCGGCTCGCGGAATGGCCCCTTGGTCTAAGGCGTCATACTATGGACTGGGCGGCCGTTCCCGACGTAGGTTCGAGTCCTCCCTCGGGCATGTGTGTGTGTGTGTTTTGTCCTTAGTATGAGTTAATTTAAGTATCTTTTTATATATAACAATTGTTTGGAACGCATTTCAGAGCTCCTGCTCCGCTCAACACCATATGTGTCATATGACACTGTGAGGTATAGGACATCAGAAGATGTCTGAATAACGTTGGAACCCGTCATCCTAAAAAAGAAAAAGGCGATCTTGGCTAGAAACTACAAATTTATTCAGATCGCCCAAACGAACCATGAGTTTCACATACACACACACACACACACACAGACAGAGAGAGAGAGAGAGAGAGAGAGAGAGAGAGAGAGAGAGAGAGAGAGAGAGAGAGAGAGAGAGAGACAGAGAGACAGAGAGAGAGAGATGGATTTCCAATCATTTATCAAACTAAATATTCGTGGATTATCGATCTCGGTTATTAACTCCCGTACAGAATTGTCAAAACAAGTATAGAAACGACAAACATACACTTATGTGAACAATGTGATATTAAATATAGGTAAGAATGTTTTATGTTTATGGTCGTATAGTTTTTAGAATGGTTCCGACATATCCTTTGTTGGATATGCCTGTTTTATTTCCCGACTTTATAAGATTCAAATCTATTAACAGTAATTGCTTGGCAAGTAAGATAATCAAGAAATATTTCCTCGTGAGCGTTTACGGAAAATTAACAAAATACTAAAGGTGGATCCGTAACATTATTTCTGAAAATCAGATATTCCTATTGAAAAGTGAAACTTGTGGTGTTAATTTGGGTAGTTTCTTATGTTACAAATACGAGCCAGTATATCGTCACTATGAAGAATGCATTCACCTACATCGTTGTTCATGCACAAAATACATTCTGTTTGTTGTTCCGCCATGATTCCATGGCTCTTTTACTTGCTTATTTTCTAACAAAAAGGCACTGTCTGCTAGGTAATTACTATTTTGTTAACAAAATCGTGAAAAAAACCTATTTTAAGCATTACTCTTTTGTGTCAGTCGCCTAGGAAGGTTGAGATGTTGTGGTTTACGATAGAGTCGCTACTACCTCCCATAGCTTTACAAACATTTGATTTTCTTCTTGGTGTTATATTTCGATTTCGCAGCGTTGTGCATTTCCAGAAAGCTTTCAACACTAATCCACACAAACGACTTTTAAAAACACTGCGTGCTTTAAGCTAACTTGTTCGTGAATCGTCATAAAAATCGCTTCTTTTGTTTTCATCTTAAATTAAGGTTTAGACTTTTCTGAAAACAATGATGGTTAAAACATTTAAATCATTAGACTTCTCTCCCAAAAACAAAAGGACAATTGTTTTTCAAGTTGGCAGCGCTGTTGGAAGACTTTCATTTCTCTTATGTTTTCTCTTGTATATCTTTGGTTATCGACAGTTGTTTTGTTTATTAACATTTTCGAAGTTTGATTTAGTGCTATCTTGACTTTCTCGGTAGTTGCTCTGTCTCCTAAAAAGTGTTTTGGTTCTGTAGAACGTAAGTTTTACGGCAATCGATTTATTTTAATGATGGGGCAGTAAGCAAAAATGAAGTTTTAGAGTTGCTAGGAATATCTTCTGGGTCCAATATGAAACAATCACTGGTGGCAACTGTTGAGAGTGGTCGAAGCTGAAATGGTGGTTCTTGAGGCAACTAAAGAAGCCAGGAGAGCAAGGAGAAGCAAGAAAAGAGAAGATGAGGAAGATATAAACCAGAAAGAATATGGACCTCGAATGTATCAGAACCAACAAAGATGAGTTATAGATAAAATATATACTTTACATAGAATTTCTCGACAAATACATTTACTGACATGTTTATTTTATTCAAAAATAAACTATTTGAGCTAGAGATATGAAATTTTTTGGAATGTATCAGGATACTATTTGCAGAAAGGTAGACTACAGACACTAACCTACTATCAACAGGTGCAAAAATATCTACTGGTTAATCATAAAAATTTAGCGTTTATTTTGAATATCAAATGTAAATATTTATAGAATTAAAACTTGTGAAACAAATTGCATAATTGTAGTCTACTTTCTATGTACACATGTTCCTTATATGTACCTAAAGTCAGTGCATAGAATCGAAGTATGAACCGGCATAAAAAAAGGAAACATTTACAGGCCTTGACGAAAAAAGTTAAATAAGTGAATTAGTGAAAATACCTGTACATCAAAGTGTCCAGAAAGAGAGATGAAACATTGTCCTGCAATTTTATTCTATTAAGAGTTAGGGGTTTTAAGTTACAGCTGAGTAACCTTTATGAAAATTCGTTGTATTTTTCCAGGTGTTCACAGGCAAGTTACCTTAAGATTATCGTATCTGTTGTGAGACTAGATCCTTGATTACCTGTCAGGTCACAGTAGCAGTAGATGGAAAATGTTAAGAGTCTCCCAGAAATGAAACGTCGCGCTACCCAAGGAACTTCTACCCCAGTTCAGAATGTATATAGCAGGTAACTTGGGTGTTTAAAGACTACATTGTCATTTACAGTTAGTAAAGTGACCAGGGCAACGAGAACAATCCAGATGACAACGAGGTGCTACGCAGAAATAAATAAACTTTCAAATGGTAAAAAGTGTACATATTAAAGTAACTATAATTGGAAATGACTGAGCCCCACTACCGGTTTCCCAGCAGTTACAGCTGCATTTTCACACGGTTTAATGTTTTTATACGTAATGAATATGTTTGTAAATCTATGCGACTTGATTACTGTAGTTATCAGTATCTAGGCTTACAAACTACTTAAGCTAACCTAAGGACAACACGCGCACACATTCGCGATGGAATACTTGAACCTCCGACAGGGAGCAACCATGCGCTTCTCAGAAAGGAGCCTTAGAGTGCTCTGCCATTCCACTGTGGCTGTATTTCATTTATTTACGACGTTTATGCCCACATTGGAGCATAATCATTATACAATTATTAAAAAGCGTTCTTAATCCCCACGTAGTACACCAAACATTTATTTAGTTTCAGATATTCATCTTTCACTGCGTTATAAATTGATTTACAGGTTTCAGGAGTTATTTTTCTTAATGAACTCTGTAGTGTGAGAGTACTATACTGGAGACTAGATCTTTCTAGTAGCAATTGTTGTGTCGCTGTAACCCTGTCTTCTGCAGCTGTACATTTCTCATGTGCGTATTCTGCTGTGTGATGTGAGGAGCCAAATTACGAAGTAAATTCTGATACCAGAATGAAACTTTCACTCTGCAGCGAAGTGTGCGCTGATATGAAATTTCCTGGCAGATTAAAATTGTGTGCCGGAACCGGGACTCGAACCTGGAACCTTTGGCTTTCGCGGGCAAGTGCACTACCGACTGTGCTATCCCGACACGACTCACGATGCTGCCTCACAACTACTTTACTTCCGCCAGTACCTCGCCTCCTACTTTCCAAACTTCATAGAAGCTCTCCTGCGAACCATGCAAGACTAGCATTTCTGGAAGAAAGGATATGGTGGTGACATGGCTTAGCCACAGCCTAAGGGATGTTTCCAGAATGAAACTTTCACTGCGCAGCGGAGTGTGCGCTGATATGAAACTACCTGGCAGATTAAAATTGTGTACCGGAACCGGGACTCGAAACTGGGACATTTGCCTTTCGCGGGCAAGCGCACTACCGACTGTGCTATCCCGACACGACTCACGATGCAGCCTCACAACTTTACTTCTGATACCTTGTGCCAGCCATTCATAAGTGGTTTATATATAACTCGATGTCCTATACTTGCTGCTCCCCCCCCTCCCTTCACGAACAAGTTTTTCTGAATGTTTGTTATCACCACATGAAACCTGCATTTTCACTCAAGAACATATTCATTTTTCTCACGCCTGTCTTCGTCAGAAGCATACAATATGTAATTGTGGTGATAGTAAATACCAACCGTAACAAGGCTTCATTGTCCGCCAACTTGGAATACGATGTGTAGTACCCCTTTTTAGCACCAAATCAAAGATTTATGTCACAGAAATTTCATGACCATTTTATAATATTCATATCTCAAAGATGTGATCATAAAGTTGTTGTGGTCTTCAGTCTGGAGACTGGTTTCATCGAGCTCTCCACCCTAAGCTTTCTTCATATCCTCGTAAGAACGGCAACCTACGTCCATTTCAATATGGTTACTGTAATCGTTTCTTGGTCTCCCTCTGCGAATTTTACCCCATACACCTTCCTCCATAGCTGAATTAACGATTCCTTCATATCTAAGAATATGTCCTACCAATCGATCCTTTCTTTTAGTCGAGATATGCCTTTTCATCGCAATTCTGTTCAGTATGTCCTCATGCAATCTACCCACTTAATCTCCAGAATTCTTCTGTAGCATCATATTTCAAAAGCCTCTAACTTCTGCCTGTTTGAACTATTTATCGTACATGTTCCACTTAGTACAATGCAACATCCTTCAGAAAAAGACTTCCTTTCGCTTAACCTAATATTCGGCGTTAATAAATTTCTCTTTTTCAAAAACGCTTTTCTTCCCATTGCCATTCTAAATTTTATATCCTCTGTACTGCGACCATAATGTTATTTTACTACTGAAGTAACAAAACCAATTTACGATATTTACTGCTTCGTTACCTAATCTAATTCCTTCAGCATCGCCTGATTTTTATAGACTGCAATCCGTTACCTTCGTTTTACTCTTTTTAAGTCCCATAAGCTTACCGAACATTTGAACTTTTTTTCGTTTTACTCTTGTTTATGTTCATCTTATATCTTCCTTTCAAGACACTGTCCATCCCATTCAATTGCTTCTCCAGATCCCAGATCTTTTGAGGTCTCTGACAGAATTACTATGTCATCAGCCTCGTATTGAACATAATGTCCATTCCATTCAATGGCTCTTCGAGGTCCTTTGCTGTGTCTGACAGAATTACAATGTCATCGGCAAAACGCAATGTTTTTAATTCTTTACCCTGAAATTTAATTCGTCTTCTAAATTTCTCCTTGCTTTCTTGTACAGTCTGATCAATGTACAAATCGAACAAGATTGAAGAGAGACTACAACCCTGTCTTACTCCCTTCCAAAACACTGAGTCCCTTTCATGCTATTTTCTTATAACTGGTCTGATGCTTTTGTACAAGTTGTAAATAACCTTCAGTTCTCTATTTTACCCTGCTGCTTTCAGAAATTGAAAGACTGTATTCCAGTCAACACTGCCAAAGGCTGTCTCCAAATCTACAAAATGTAGCAATGTAGGTTTGCCTTTCCTTAAGCAATCTTCTATGATAAGGCGTAAAGTTGATGTTGCCTCCCATGTTCCTACATTTCTCGTGAATCCAAATTGATCTTCCCCAAGGTTGGCTTTTCCATCCTTCTGTAAAAAAAATCGTGTTAAAATTTTGCAAGCCTGACTTTTTAAACTGAAGCTTCTGTCATTTTTCACACCTGTCTACGCTTTTTTTATGGGGATTATATAGGCATCGCGGCTGTTCCGTACTGTGCTTGAAGTCCTCGCTCCATTGTCTAACACTCGGCAGTTGACTGGTACCAACAATTGGACAATTACATCACGTATGATCTCTTGTGAGTCGTGTAAACCTATTCATCTCATACCAACGGTATGCATGTATACAGAAGTGAGATAATATTCGACCAGTCCTTGGCGCATAACTTCCTTTGTCGGGCGGTGTAATATAGTGATTCATTTTTACGCTATTAGTGTAAACACACATATTACTAGATGCAATGTTGCCATCGCATGATTATTTTCTCCGTTCGACCAACAACCAAACACTTTTAAGAACCGTCAGAATTACATTATTATCTTCCTAAAATAGATATAAAATACCTTCGTTACTTTGCTTATCAGCCAGATAAAACATTTCAAAAATCTTTCAAATCGGCCAAAATACTAAATGTAAAAAGGTTCCATTCCAACAAGCTGACGCCTGATGCAGCAGCCGGTTATGGAGGAAAGGTTGCCAATGTCATTTCCATTACTTAAAACTTGTTTCCTCCTTTTGGGGAATCATCACTTCATATGAAAGGTGTAGTAGGCCATCAGTCGAAGATCATTGCGAATAAAATCTAGAAACTATTAACAAGCATCCTGTCGTCACATCACAAAATGAAATAGTCGCGCCTATTTTGAGACTAGATAAACACCCGGTGTTGTCCGCGCATTTATTTATTTATTTCAGCCTTCAGTTAGACTTCTCATATCCCTCTACAGAAGTTTGCAGCCGTGTGCGCTTCACAGTTCCAAGTTGGTTCAAATTTGTCAACAGCACTGACATCTGTAAGGAATTTCCTTAAGCTGACTGAAAAACTGGAGCGTGCAAATGTCTGTTAAGCTTATGGGACTTGACTACGGGGTCATCTTCCTAGTGCTGGAAACGGAGCGGTTGTTCCGGGCCGGCCGCGGTGGCCGAGGAGACTGAGGCGCTTCAGTCACGGTCTGCACGGCCACTACGGTCGGGGGTTCGAATCCCCCTTGGACATGGATATTTGTGCCGTCCTAGTTCGTAAGTAGTTGATAAGTAGTTTGTAAGTTTAGGGACTGATGACCCCGTAGTTAAGTCCCATAAACTATACAAACATTTGAACTTTTTTTTTTTTTTTTTGTTCCGGACGCGGAGATTTCACGCCATTTCGCTCGGAGCCTCCGGCTACCTCCGGTTGGACGTGTCGAATCGAGCAGACGCCATTTTGGAGATGAATCTTGCCGTATTTGTTTGATTTCACTGTGTATTTCGCGTAGCACGGAAAGATGCTGTTCCCCAGAATCAGTTCCATAAATATAAACCAAAATCGAAGTTTTCTAACACGAGTTTGTTATAATAGAAGTTGTGTGAACGTTCAATTATTGTTAAAAGTTTCACGAAGTACAAAAACATAGGTCGCCTCTAGTTGAACGAAGCATAGATCAGCTAGAAGCGTCCTGTGTTCGATTCCCAACAAGTCCGAACATTTAATTCTCCGTAATTGTTCAACATTTCTTTTTCTTTCTTACTTCTACTACAAAGGGTTATTATTTGAGATAATACATTTGTACACACATATGTAACAAGTGTTGTTCTTATAGCTCTTTGTCAAAAACTCTCGAATCTGTTAATGTATACACAGTGTCCTCCTGTCTTCATATAAATGCCTCTTGTTTTTGTTTTATGATATCAATTTGTAGATAGTGAACACAGTGTAATGTCATGGCCGCGTAGCTGGAGACAAGCCTTTATACATAACAATGTTAAAATCGAAAGAATCACATTGCAAGCTAGTGTAGACTTGTTACGTTGTTTAATAGTCTGTCGAAAAGCATAATTCAAAAACTGTACATAAGCGGCAAAGAAGGGAGTGGTGTTAGTGTTCAGCTTTATCATAGTTTTTTGTCGCTTTGCTTGTGCTAGTTTTAACGTAAAATTTCGAAGGTACGCTTCGCAGCTACCTGTCTTCCACAATTACGAACGGTTTCACTGTGAAAATAATGAAATGTTCAAGGTTACTTTTTTCTGTTTAATCACACTTTCCTTACCAATCTTGACCACTTTCATATTGATTTGCCCTTGGTACTGTAGGAA
Source organism: Locusta migratoria (assembly GCA_026315105.1). NCBI lineage: Eukaryota > Metazoa > Arthropoda > Insecta > Orthoptera > Acrididae > Locusta > Locusta migratoria. Next base: position 268,664,554 of record CM048744.1, on the reverse strand, counting down.
TCTGTATGAAATCTTTTTAAGCCTGCCGCGGTGGCCGAGGAGACTGAGGGGCACCAGTCACGGCGTACAGTCGTCCACACAACTTACATGTAACCTTTTAGCATCGTCATCCGCGCTCTCAAAGAACTATCGCACGTTGTACCTACGTTTTAACAAATCTACAAACATTATTTTGTGATTGAAAATGAAAATTTTACTCAGATAGACTTGTTACACACGAAAATTTTGCGAACATTAATTATCTTCAAAATACTTTTATGTGTCATACAAAAATATGAAATGACACATTCCCGCAAGTTCAAAACAACCGCCTCGTTTGGTTTGCCTATGTTGTAGTACCAGAAATGCCCGTGAGGAGCGCACTCGACGGAAGCTCCCTCTGGCCAGCGATATTCCGTCGCGCCTCCGTTTTTTCTGGCCAGTCTCCGATTAGCCTAGCGCCTCCTACGGTAATACCGGAGATCACCGGATGTGGCGCACTACTCGCATCTCCGATATACCCGCCAGTTAACCGCATCCGCAGACCAGCACTAGATCAGTCCCTAAACTTACAAACTACTTATACTAAAGACAACACAGACATCAATGCCCGAGGGAGGATTCGAACCGACGACGGGGAACGGCCTCGCGCATCGCAGCATAGAGCCTGAATGCGCAAGGCCAAAAGAAGGACGGTCTTAGTAGTAAAAACGTAGTGCACGATGTGAAAAGCTTGTACCCATCGCAGTATATATGATCTCATATATATTGAGGTATATCTTGTACAATTGTATATTTTTGCTGGTATAATAATTCATTTGTGTAATTGATGTAAGTCGGTAACATTTGTTGGTATTACACTTACAAGGAAAGTACTTGGGCTCGAACAAACACATATACACCAAAATCGTATGAGAGATAATGTAAAGATCCCTTATTGCACTAGTGACACTCCCACATCTGCAAAACTCTGCAGTCGTCCGTTAGAGGCCTCTTCGTGTGCCATGTCGCATTGCACTTTGAACTGTCGGTTCACCAGTAGGGACGGTGCAGTGTGCCTCCGCAGTTGCGTTTTGTGATGTTATTTGTGTGGTGAAGCGTCAGATGGGGCGGCGATTGCCAATCAATCCTGCTAATGTATTGCGATTAGTTGAGATGAAGTTACGAAGAACCCTTCTTCATGAAGATGGTATTAGTGTAGAAGATGAATCATTTGCATGCTTTCTCGTATCTGTTATGGTACAGAAATATGAGCATAGGTTAGATACTGTTGTTACACTAACACATAATGGTGATAATAGGGATGATAATGACGAACAACTCATTGCAAGCGGTAGTGCTACGGTAAGTGGCGATGGAAGCAGTGGCAGTGAATACCAACAGTCTTTCGGGAAGAAGGTTAAAGTTGCAACTGTCATCACAGCTTTTGATGACAGTTCGCTAGAGAACATGTACGGCGATTATTACATAAGTTATAGTTCAGATATCTGCATTACGTATGGCGTCTACAATTACGTCTACAGTGCTATCTGGAGCATGGTGCAGAGCTCTGCAGAAAAACGACACCCACCAGCCCGCCCCTCTGTCAGGCGACTTAGAATGCTCGGCCACTCGACAACGGCCGTCCGGGTGAGGCCAGATGAGGAGCTACTTGATTGAGAAGTACCGGCACAAGTAGTGGGGCACTGACCGTATTCCTCTCTCTACTACTTCCGTTGAACTCTTTTGGAGGAGAGTGACATGGCGGCCGGTCGGTTCCTGTTTGGCTTGGCGTACGGAGTCTACAGTTTTATCTTCAGTCTATAAATTTGCTGGTCTGTTGATTTGTCCTTGTTATATTTAGGTGTCACCTGCGATTTTTTCCCCTGCCGTATTGACCTGTGCTGTAGGTGCCAGATTCGAGATAATGCATTCTAATTGAGAGGCAAATTTCGTACTTTTTAAACAATACGTACCTGACAACTTATTTGAACTTATTTTTCTCAGTTCCAATACATTACGCCTTATCTTAGAAGATAGGTTAAGGAAAGAAAAACCTAGGTTTCTAGCATTTGTGGATCTGGAGAAAGCTTTCGACATTGTTGACTGGAATACACTCTTTCAAATTCTGAAGGTAGCAGGGGTAAAATATAGGGAGCGAAGAGTTATATTCAACGTGTACAGAAAACAATTAACAAAATATTAGAGTCGTAGTGGTTGGGAAGGGAATAAGACAGGGTTGTAGCCTTTCCCCAATGTTGTTCAATCTGTACATTGAGCAATCGTCTGATGGCCCAAGTAAAGGAGATATAAAATTCAGAATGGCTATAGAAAGAAACGCGGTTCTAAAGAAGCGAAACTTGTTAACATCCAATATTAATTTAAATGTTAGGAAGTCCTTTCTGAAAGGATTTGTCGGGAGTGTAGCATTGTATGGGAGTGAAACATGGAGTTCAGACAAAAAGAAGATAGAAGCTTTAGAAATGTGGTACTACAGACGAATGATGAAGATTAGATGGGTAGATAGATCACGTAACTACTGATGAAGTGCTCAACAGAATTGGGGAGAAAAGGATGTTCCTGGCATATCCTCACTAAGAGAAGGAATAGATTGGTTGGACACATTCTGAGACATCAAGGAATCGTCAACTTAGCATTAGAAGGCAGGTTGTGGAGCAAAAGTCGTAGAGGAAGGCTGAGCGACGAATACAGTAAGCCAATTCAAAAGGATGTAAGTGGCAGATCGAATTCTCGTATGAAGAGGCTTGCACAGGACAGGGTAGCATAGAGGGCTGCATTAAACCAGTCTGCAGATTGAAGACCACAGCAAGACTTCTATGCCAGAGATGTCTCTTACAGGTAGTCTGTGTGACAATTCAACGCCGGTATGCGTCCCAGTGCAACTTTGTTCATCGAGTAGTCATGTACACGTCCGAACACGTTAGCAACTTCCTGCCATCTGACGTCACGATCTGTGCTGTAGCGCTAATTGCACACAACAGACTGAAAATACATACCGCGTCACTACCTTGATACATCGCTAGTGGAGGGTCACGCGATCGTCTGGTATCAGTACTACACTATCTGTAGCGGTTCACATCGACCAGTGGTGACCTCGTGTGTGTGTGTGTGTGTGTGTGTGTGTGTGTGTGTGTGTGTGTGTGTATAAACATAAACAGGCAGTCCTCTGAGAAGACCGGTTGATACACCTTTTGAGGTACAGAATGAAACTTTCACTCTGCAGCGGAGTGTGCGCTGATAGGAAACTTGCTAGGAGATTAAAATTGTATGCCGTAACCGGGACTCGAACCTGGGACCTTTGCCTTTCACGTGCAAGCGCGCTATCGACTGAGATATCTCGACACGACTGACGATGCCGGCTCACAACTTTACTTCCGCCAGTACCTCGCCTCCTACTTTACAAACTTCACAGAAGCTCTCCTGCGAAACATGCAAGACTAGCACTCCTGGAAGAAAGGATATGGTGGAGACATGGCTTAGCCACAGCCTAAGGGAAGTTTCCAGAATGAAACTTTCACTCTGCAGAGTTTTATATTAGCGCACACTCCGCTCAACATTGAAACTTTCATTCTGGAAACTTCCCTTAGGCTGTGGCTAAGCCATGTCTCCACCATATCCTTTCTTCCAGCAGTGCTAGTCTTTCATGGTTCGCAGGAGAGCTTCTGTGAAGTTTGGAAAGTAGGAGGCAAGATACTGGCGGAAGTAAAGTTGTGAGGCGGCATCGTGAGTCGTGTCGGGATAGCTCAGTCGGTAGAGCGCTTGCCTGCTAAAGGCAAAGGTTCCAGGTTCGAGTCCCGGTTTCAGCACACAATTTTAATCTGCCAGGAAGTTTCACATCAGCGCACACTCCTCTGCAGAGTGAAAGTTTCATTCTGGAAACATCCCTTAGGCTGTGGCTAAGCCATGTCTCCACCATATCCTTTCTTCCAGCAGTGCTAGTCTTTCATGGTTCGCAGGAGAGCTTCTGTGAAGTTTGGAAAGTAGGAGGCAAGATTCTGGCGGAAGTAAAGTTGTGAGGCGGCATCGTGAGTCGTGTCGGGATAGCTCAGTCGGTAGAGCGCTTGCCTGCTAAAGGCAAAGGTTCCAGGTTCGAGTCCCGGTTTCAGCACACAATTTTAATCTGCCAGGAAGTTTCACATCAGCGCACACTCCTCTGCAGAGTGAAAGTTTCATTCTGGAAACATCCCTTAGGCTGTGGCTAAGCCATGTCTCCACCATATACTTTCTTCCAGGAATGCTAGTCTTGCATGTTTCGCAGGAGAGCTTCTGTGAAGTTTGGGAAGTTGTAGACGAGTTACTGGCGGAAGTAAAGTTGTGGGGCGGCATCGTGAGTCGTGCCGAGATAGCTCAGTCGGTAGAGCGCTTGCCTGCTAAAGGCAAAGGTCCCTGCTTCGAGTCCCGGTTCCGGCCCACAATTTTAATCTGCCAGGAAGTTTCACCTCTTGAGGTGAATAGCCGCACACTTGCGAAAATCGGCCAGCGTCAGGCAGACGCGATGACCCCGGCTGCCTTTAGGTGAGCCAATGTGAAGGCCACAGCCGCTGTACAAACAAGACGGCAGCGGGTATCGAACGCGGCTGCCCGCTTCGACCTGCGTGTCTCGTTCAAGGTGGCGTCCGCCGGTCGAGCGGGCGTTTGGCCTCTACGCACGCCACAAACTATGTAGACGCGGTTTCGTAAGAGTCTTTCATTAAGGGATCTCTCAGCGACAGTGCTTTTCAACAGTAAATTTGTAGTTACTAAATTGAATTGATCGGAGCTGAAAGGCATTAAGGCCAAAGGTGCATATTTTCTGTTGGTGAAAATCGAGCGTTGCTTTGACAAGAAGAATCAAACAGCATTGGAAAATAATTACGTCGGCTTTCGCTTCTACATTAAAAAGGTGCTGGATGTAATGTGTACGGAACAGAAACGCGTGAAGTCGCGGACTTGTTACTTTACAACTCTGTGCCGTGGAAGTCTATGTAGCAGACTATGATGAAATTTTGAAAAATGAGGGTCAGCAAGTTCAAAACAGCACTGAAGATGGTTTCTTGGAAAACCAAAATCGATTTGCCTGAATAAAGCAAAAGATTTTACGGATAATGCTGCTCCTTTCATTATTGATAAAAGTGATTTTGTGGCCGTTGAGCACACCCCTCCAGATAATGGAATCCAATTTAATGGAATAGTTTTGTCATGGCTGGCTCTCCCGTAAACTTCAATAGCTCTGACGGATTGGCGTCTACTCCAAGGGCCTTGTTTCAATTTTGCTGTTTATTGCTTTGTCAAATTGCTCTGTTAGTATAATAGCTCCATCTATTTCCTCTTCCTTTCCTACAATATTGTCTTGAAGTTAATTTTATTTGTAGAGCCTCTCTTTATATTCTTTCCGCCGGGCGCGGTGGCCGAGGGGACTGAGGCGCTCCAGTCACGGTCTACACGGCCACTACCGTCGGGGTTTCGAATCCCCCCTCGGGCATGGATATTTGTGCCGGCTTTAGTATTAGTTAGTTCATAAGTAGTTTGTAAGTTTAGGGACTGATGACCCCGTAGTTAAGTCCCATAAGCTATACAAACATTTGAAACATTTTTATATTCTTTCCACCTTTCATCTTTCACCGAGCGAGATGGCGCAATGGTAACACACTGGACTCGCATTCGGAAGGATGGTGGTTCAAATCCACCTCCGGCCATCCCGATTTAGCTTTTCCGTGATTTCCCTAAATCACTCCGGGCAAATGCCGGGACGGTTCCTTTGAAAGGGCGCGGCCGATTTCCTTCCACATCCTTACCCAAATACTCCGAGCGTAAGCTCCGTCTCTAATGACCAAGCCGTCGACGGGACGTAAAACTCCAAGCTTCCTTCCTTCCTTTCATCTTTCCTTCTTTGCTCAGAACTGGTTGACATCGGACATCTTGATATTTATACAAGTGCTTTTCTTGTCTCCAAATGTCTCTTATTTCCCTACAGGCGTTATCTATTTTTTCCCTAGTTATACATCTTACTACAGACGTGCATTTATTCTCTAGCCCCTCTGCTTAGCCATTTTGCACTTCCTGGCAATCCCTGCACCATGCGTCGATACGCTACACTTCGCTACTCTTTTCCAGAGTTGTGACTTCTCGATTTACTTATTTCGCCATCATCCGTGAAAAGCCTCATTGATCTTCTGGTGTTATCTACGAAGTCAATTTCTTATATCGTGCAAAGCAACGGTCCCATAACACCCTCTTTGAGCACGCTAGCAATCACTTTCACATCTAAATGACATGCGTGCCGTTAGCTAGAAACTCTTCAATCCACTCACAGTTGGTCTGCTATTCCATATGCTCCCACTTTGTTCATCATGCTACAGTGCGAAACCATATCGAAAGCTCTGCTTTAGTTAAGAAACACGGCATCTACCTGTAAGCCTGTATTTAGTAGCCTCTGGGTCTCGTGGGTGAATAGCACGAGTTGTGTTTCATATGATCGTTGATTTTGGAACTTTTGGAAACGAGACTGAGTCATACGGAGGAGATATACAGTCTCCAGACATGACATAATACTCCAACATGAAACATGTTCCAAAATTTTGCAACTGGCCGAAGACGGACATATAGGTCTGTAGTTTTTTACCTGTTCAACGATTCTTCATGGAAACGGAAATAACTTTCTCCTGTTTCCAATCCGCAGAAATGCTTCGGTCCACGAGAGACTTACGGCACACTGCTACTAAAGGCGGGGAGGGGTGAAGGGTGGTGGGGAGAAGGGGAGGGAGGGGGAGGGAGGGGGAATTTCCTTCGCAATATTACTACTCTTAAACGTAACAGTCCTATGTTAAGTTTTAGACCTGGATGTGTGAACAGCGAGGGAAAGGACGTGACGTTACATATCCACAGTTTTGTTGAGGCTGCTCTGACGGGCGGTATGCTACGATGCGCGAGGCCGTTCCCCGTCGAGGGTTCGAATCCCCACCCCGGACATGGATGTTTGTGTCGTCCTTAGAATAAGGTAGTTCATAAGTAGTTTGTAAGTTTAGGGACTGATGACCGCGTAGTTAAGTCCCATAAGCTTTACAAACCTTTGCTGCTCTGGCGGTTCCGATTGCAGTCTCTGTCTGACGATAAAGTTGAGCTCCTAGAAGGGAGGATAAAATCAAATTTAATTTCATTGATTGAGATGGTATATTGGAGTTGTTACAACATCCGTCTCCGTAGTCCGGTGGACTGAGTGGTGGGTTACCATGTAGGGGCCTGGGTTCGATTCCAGGTAGACTCGTATATAAGCTTTAAATGATAGTGCATTTCACGTGTAATGACCTGTAATATGATAAAGAAAATAGCACCAAATTTAGCAACAGTCTCACAATCTGAAATAAAAAAGAATTTGAAATAAATAAATAAATCTCCGAATCCGGCAGAACTATTTATTATTTACTTATTTTGCAAGATGTAACACCAAATTTGGCATAACACAAAAAGATCGTGAAAAAGACTAAGTTTGACAAAAACGAAGGAAACATTTAATCGCCAGCCTGTTATACATTAAGCTATTCCATCTCTTATAAGATGGAGATCTCCTATCAGTGGAGGTCGGTATTCAAATAGGCTACATTTGAACGTATTATCTAGTCTATCACAGTTTGTGGTATGTGAAGTGTAAAGGTAGCGTTCTCAAAATTTGATTAATGTTTGTGTTACCATCGTAGGCTTCCTCATATAACGATAGGAAGCTTCCGTTACCTGCTAATGACCTGAAAATGAATTGATACTTTCCTTTCCGCGAAGTGGACAAATGAAGTGTGCAGTGTAGCAGCTCGTCATTTGTAGCAGCTATAAAAATAGGAATGGGGTGGTGGTGGGAGGGAGGAGGGGGGGGAGGAAGTTTAGAGGGGAACGAACTATCGACCACAACACGATTAATGCCAAAGCGCACACTTTGAGGATACAAGGATTGGGTAACAAATTGCTCTCACCCACTACAAAGGGGTCACCCAAGCATTTGCTTCCGTTGATTTGCAGAAAAGAAAATAAACCAAAATTTGGACGCCGATCTTTCTGCGTGCGAAACCGGTACCTTAGCGACATTCCGTAGACGCGAAAAACATACAAGGGGGACTTCAAATAGTGAAGGCACATTTGAGAAACACTGTACTTATTCTAATGATAGAAAACTAAAACATAATATCTCAATTTTTCACGTAACTTTGTTGGACTTCAATGCAAGTTTACCAACGCGTCAGAAGTTTTTTGATTCCGTCAGAAAATAAGTTTTTAGATTACATCTGAAGCAGATTTTGCACGGCGGCAATGACGTCTTCATCACTTTCTAATCTTCCTCCTCTTACTGCTTATTTTACGGGCCCAAGCATGTGAAAATCTCCTGGAGCCAAGTCTGGACTGTACGGTGGATATTCCAGCACCTCGAATTTCATCTCCTGTACTGTGTCAGCCGTTCGTTTGGCAGAATGCCACCGAGCGTCATTTCGGCGCAACATCACACTTCTGAAAGTGATTTCTCCTACCGTGATTCTCCGGTTTCCCTTACCGTACCCTCAACGACGTTCACATTGTCCTCAGTGATTGACGTCGATGGCTTGCTTGATCTTCCCTCGTCAAGAAGTTGTTCCCTGTTTAAAGCGATCTGTCCATTCGTAAATCTTTCTTGACGATAGCTGTCACCATCCTGTGCTTGCATTCGATGAATAATGTCCACAGGTTTCACACCTTACAATCTCATTTCCTCCTTGGTGCAGATCGTCAATGTAGCTGCGAAGTTTAACGGTCTGCTATACTCCGACGACTAATGTAGAAGTACTCATCGAAGCAGGAAGTTTCATAACTGTACTCAGTCAGCCTAAAAACATCCTAGTGGCACAGATCAGAATGAATATTGTTGGTATTGTGTTTTTTGCCCCTATTTTCGAATTTCCGCTCAAACACAGCTCTAGGGATCATACCGTTAGAGAAATAAAATGCAGAACCCTCAAGACACGATAGGGTGTCAGTGAAAAGCTGCACAGTTGCACACCATCGGCGAACGTGTAAATATTTAAGCTGCAGTCCTATATGGCCATCATATGGCATTAATTTTGTTTATGTTTTGTGTTGTTACCGGCATGGTAACGGGTTGAACAGCGTCAACATTTGACTAATCGCTGTGAACGACACTGAAATGTCACGTATTAGTCTGAGACAGCCTGATCAGCACCTGACGAAGACGGAAAGCCGCGGTGGAGTGGCCGAGCGCAACACGCCTCCTTGCTGTGGAGCACTTGATTGCTTGTAACTTATAGCAAGCATTCGTCTTCGCTCCAGTAAACGCCGCAAAAAGTTTTCTCATATATCGCACCACTTAAGAACCTTGGTGTATATAGATTTGCATGGTAACAGTCTATACAAATCGTTTGACAGCTGCACCTATGGTAGGCAAACAGTCTTGCAAGTTACCTAACTTTAGTTATCACCAATATTACGAGGGGTGTTGTACGAAGAATGATCATAATTTTTTGACACCATACCTTCACTCATTCTCATATTGATTGTATTTCTCAAAATAGTTTCCCATGAGTGCGATGCACTTGTCCCGGCGTTTCTGCCAGCTTTCAAATACGTGCTGGAAACCTTTATTTGACAGGTCCTTGAAAATAGCCTCCGCAGCCTTCACTACTGCTTCTGATGATGGATAATGCCTCCCAGGAAGGCGTTTCTTCATGTTAGGGAACAGAAAAAAAAGTAATATGGGGCTAAATCCGGTCTTTAGAGAGGTCAGGGATTCACTTCACGTTGAGTTTTGCAACATATTTAGCAACAACGTTAGCGATATGCGGCCGCACAGTATCTTGATGCAGCATCCAGCCTGCTTCACGGACAGGTGGAAACCTGGAGTCTCAACAGTGAAACTACTTCGGCGTGATTGTTTCTCATTAAGCTAACAGAATATCTTAGGATTAAATTTTTGCTTGGGAAATTTTGACCGTAAAAAAAAAATTCATTCTTTATCGAACAGCCGTCGTATCAAGAAGAAAGAGTTGAACGCCCCGTCCACATTTCGGTCCTCAGAGACGAGCAGTCGCTCAGGTAGTTTATTGATATGATAGGTGGGGGGGGGGGGGGTGAGGAACTGGTAAGGTACTGAGCCTAAATAAACTGCTATAAAATATAGCCAATTTATTACAGCAATTATTTACATAAAACAAAACTTAGAGGCCTCCTTTGGTTACTAAACACATATCTCATGACACAGAATTTTCACCAACAATCAAATATCAATAGAGAATGTACCGTAACTACCGAAAACCTTTAACAAAATGAAATCAATGAATTAATAACAGTAAACGTAGCCTTGCGCAGACGGTACTTGAAAGCAAACAAATCAGTCAGGTTTTGTCTGAAGGCATTACGTAATTACGTAGTATGAAGGTATTACTCAACTTGAGAGGTTGGATTTAATTGAGTCATCATCACAGGAGCTACATTTTACGTCCTCCCGACGCACTGCCATCCAACAGTAAGACATTGCCCCTTTTCTGGGCCTTAAATGTTTTGCCACTTATATTTAGTTACAAGGCACAAGGAACCAACTTGGGTGAAACACCTGAACACAGGAGCTGTTACCACTCATACAAAGAAAACCTAAGGTTAGCCACCTATAGGCCAAACACCATGTAAATGTCAAATTGAAACAATCGAAGCAAAATCTGACATGACATGTTAGCAGCGCAAGTCTCTCAGCGGGACGGCTGTACACAGGCATCAAACCATTTCCGTCCGTAGGGAGCACAGACAGCACAATAACAAGTGGCACAATCCTTGTACATCCCGAAGTTTCGGAACAGTTTGGCCACAATTGGTTGACCTTTCCTCACGTTGGCTCCTCCAGTTAAGGTTTATCCACAAAACCAGCTGTCCCTGAGAGCTGACTCGACTTTTCAGATCATTTCCGCGTCGAGCACACACACATGCCCTCGTGTATAGCTCCGACCATGATCGTTCGTTGTGGACACTTCACTCTCTCCGGTGCCACCGTCCAAACGTTACTGTTCACCGGCTCCTACATTTTCGCCTCCAGGAAAAACATCGCGCCGCCACTTATGCCCTCTGGCCTTCAGGTCGAATTCGCTCTCGATACCACCAGCGACACGTAACTGCAAGAAGGCTCCGGCACGGCACATTTATGTCAGGAATAGGTAAACCCCTTACTTAGCTTGCATTTATCGTCAATCTTTAATTCTTGGGGAAAAAAAAGCACAAGTGATTCCCGTTTATAAGAAAGGTAAAAGAACTGACCCACATAATTACACGTCAATATCGTTGACATGAGTTTCATGTAGAAATTTGGAGCATATTCTCGGATGGAATATAGTAAATTTCCTTGAGACGGATAAGCGTCCTTCCATGAATCAGCACGGGTTTAGGAAACATCGTTCGTGTGAAACTCAGCTTGCCCTTTTCTCCCATGACATCTTCCGAGGCACGGTTGAAGGGCAATAGACAGATTGTGTTTTTCTCGATTTCAAAAAGGCATTTGACGCGGTGCCACAATGCAGACTGCAGAGCATATGGAATAGGTTCATAGATTTGTGACTGGCTGGAAAACTTCCTTATTAATAGTACGCAGTGCGTTGTTCTCGACGGCGAGTTTTCATCAGAGCGAGTGTATCGTCAGGTGTGCCACATGGTAGTGTAACAGGACCGCTATTATTTTCTATCTACATAAATGATCTGATGGACAGAGCAAGTTGTAATTTGCGGCTGTTTGCTGATGATGCCCTGGTGTATGAGAGGCTGTTGTCATTAATTCATTGTAATAGCATCCAGGATGACTTAGACAAAATTTCTAGTCGGTGTGAGAGTGCTTATAAACCGCTTGTACGACCACGTCTTTGAGTAGTGATCAAGTGTTTGGGAGCCGCAGCAAACCAGTCTAAAGGAAGGCATGGAAGCAGTTCAGAGGCGAGCAGCTAGGTTCGATACTGGTACGTTCGATCAATGTGCGAGTATCACGGAAATGCTCTGGGAACTTAAATGGGGATCGGTGCAGGAAATACGACGTTCTTTTCGAGAAATTCTGCTGAGGTAATTTAGAGGGTCGGAAGTTGAAAATAAGAGTAGAATGATCTTCCTACCACCTACTTACATTCCGCGCTATGACCACAAAGAAGATAAGAGAAATTAGGGCTCGTACAGAGGCATATAGACATTATTTTTCGCCCTCGTTCTGTTTTGGAGTGGAATAGGAAAGAAAATGCCTAGTAGTGGTACAGTGTACCCTCCGCTACGCACCTTGCAGGGGATTGCAGAGTATACATGTAGATGGAGAATCGGCCGTGCCGAAAGGAACCATCCAACCATATGCCTGGAGCGATTTACGGAAATCATAGAAAACACAAATCAGGATGGCCGGAGGTGGGTTTGAACGCCTGTGCTCCAGTAAGTGAGTCCAGTGTGTTACTGGTACCACTGCGCTGCCTCGCTCGATACCAACTTTACATAACCACCACAAGGACCACAACTACTACTGTTGCTACTACTACTACTACTAGTACACACGTGTATGAGGCGATCGTTTAGAGATCCAAAGAGTAAGATTTCGATTATTATTATTGAAATGATTATTACTAGTTAATTTGTGTGCTTGATTTAAGATTTTGTGTTAGCATACAATGATTCTGACACAAAATCTATAATTTTTGGTAACTGGTACGATAGTTTTTTTTTTTGTTTAACTCTTTCAGTCACACTTTACAATAGGAACATAATTACCAATGGCTGTTCACACTTGTACAATAGGAACATAATCACCAATGTCTGTTCACTGAAGCAACTGTTACAACTGAAATATCACAGACAACAGAGGAAACATAATATAGGTATTCAGGCTTTCAAGGACTGAGGTGGTCACTAACGCTAACCACCATGACTATTGCTATAAATAGTACTAGGATGGTTGTGAACGTTATTTATTAGACGAATCATCATTAAAAACGTACAAAACGAACAAAAACAAATTATTTTTTATGAAAATCTGCAGAACATGTTTTACCTTTGCGTAAGCAAAGAGGCACTTTACATGTACTACACTGCCATACAGTTCGCACGGGAGATATTTTAGTGCTACAATTGCAGCATCTTCTTGATATGCTTCTTTCAGGTTGATGGCGACTATATACTAGACGAATTTCGTGCGGGACTGTAGGTTTGTGGCGTTTTATAAATGCAGGTCCTGGAGATGAGGCCGCGGAATTACGGCTGCTGTTCACTGAATCCGGCCTGTGTTTGTCTCTGACATATGCTGGTGCCAATAGGCCCGATATACTTCCCTCCGGAAGTTTTTCAGAATCAGCTTGTAGAGGTCTGGGCGTGAAGAGGACTGCAGTTCTTTATAAATCAAAATAGTATTGACAACGCAACAATCAAGATAGTGAAAGAAAATCCTATGGCACCACTTATGAGATTTTCTGTCAATAGCATAGCTGCCTTTGAGCTGATCAAATTTGTCGACAAAGTTCATGCTTGCATTGTAGTCGATGGCGGCCTGAGAACAAGACACTTCAGTACTGCTGCCATCACGCTCTCTGCGTTTTACGTTTCCCACATTTGTCGGATCATGGTAGTTTGACAGAATCAATACTGATCTCTTGTCTTTCCATTTCAGCAAACTTACGTTTGTGTCACTAAACCGGTAATCATGTTGACCTCTTTGTAAATGCTTGTCATCTTTTAGCGTTGGCAAGAACTTTCTATTTGCGTTCACGGTTCCACAAGCGAAAATCTGGTCCTCTAGTAATTTCACCTGCAAAGGGTAACTATTGAAAGAATTGTCAAAATAAACCTCATGATTTTTATCTTTTAAAGGTTTCGCAAAACGTCCTGACAACGTCTCGTCCTAAGTCCGTTTCAGCGTTACTACCCTGTTTGCTTGTGTAAATATAAAAATCTAGACAATAACCTGATTGTGCACACATCATCCACACCTTGTATCCACGTTTCGTCGGCTTTCGTGGCACGTATTGTTTTAGGCAGTTTCTGCCTTTGAATTTGATCATGCTTTCATCGATTTCAACTCTCTCAGATGGCCTGTAGTGTTTCTGAAAATTGTTGTGCAGTATGGCGAGTAGAGGTCTAATTTTATACAGTTTGTCGTAATTAGGGTCAGTTCGGTCGGTCACTACACTAAGTTATTCAAAAGCCAACTGAACCTGTTGAAGCTCATGAACTTCGAAACACAGCTGTCATGCAAATCAGGCGCTGAAGACCAATAATCTCGGTAGCTCGGCAATGTTTTTATACTCACCACCAAATTCAAGGCAATAAAAAGATCAAGCTCTTCTGTTGTGATAGGTGTATATGGCTTTCCGGTTTGAGTAGCATAAAGGTTAGTTTGGAAACATAAAAGGTCTTGTAAATGCTCAGTCCAAAGAATGCGAAATAGTAAATGGGGGGGGGGGGGGGGGTCACATTCTCCATGCTTAGAATTTCATCTGACACACCCACTCTTTCAGAAAACGCACCAGGCATATCCATTCTATAATCCTTCGTCCATTTTGGAGCAATCATAACCGGCATGTTTGCACATATATTATTAGACTCTGTAGAATCAGGCGTCCGTTGTAACCGGCTAGACAAAGGGAGGTCATCATCAGAATCATAACTGTCGTCAGGAGCACTTTTAACTCCACTCAAATCACCTAACACCGTCGGATTTGGCTGATTTGCTGCCTCTTCTTCGTCATCGTCAGAGCTACAAACGCTCTCGTTACCTGAAGGGATGTCTTCAAACAAGTATTGTCCACTCTCGTTCTCTCCTAAGCGGCACGTGCGGCGCGACATACTGTAAAGAATGTGGAAAAAAATGACGTTACATCCGTAAGCTAACCCGCCACCGTCATGGTGGTTTGTAAGCAAACCATCACATTCCCTTTGCAACTACTCAGTGAAAACACAAAAGTAACAGTACCAGCATGCCAACACACATAAAATAGGTCTATGAGAATACGTTCAATAAAATACATTACAGAAAACATATTACGTACCCGTTGTATTGAAGTTTTTATCAGACACTCGAGACAAGGTACGTTAGCGCTATATTCAGTGCAACTGGTATGCACTGACATTCGTGCAATGTACCCGGAATCTGTCATTTGTTATGAAGCACAGTCCAAACGGACGTACTAATTCAACCGTTTATCGCTAGATGGCGTGGAATAGAAGTACCGTGATCGTAAAGAGGTGGTTAGTAACAATAACTACCAAGACAGAAAGAGTTAAAAGTTGGCAATCCTGGTCCCCGTCAAGTCTATAACAGCACCTAAGTGTTGTCACAGCTTTCTAGACAGCTAATGCTTACACATGCTGCCGTTGAAAACTGGACAGATGCTGCCATCTTACAGGGATCTTCTTCAACTGCCAAGACTAGAGTTCTTATACGGTGACGCTGTGTATTAATAGTACAATAAAAACCGAACAAATTTCGTGTCATACGTTTCTTGGCTTATTGTTTTATTTATTCTTTCTTACAAACAAAGTATGTTGGAAAGTGTGGCTTCTATATGCAAAGAAAAGCAGTATAATCTTCTAAAATTTGTAAGAAACACATTCTGCAAGAAATAAAAATAGGATTTGCAAGATTTCTTACAAAAAATTTCGTAGGTTGTAACTCACAGCTCCATCTTTCTAATGGTATCCTGTGAAATCTAATGTGCTTTTTTAAAATACTATTTGATCTCAGCACTAAATCAGACAGTAAAAATCAAAATTAACAAAATATAAGATCTATTATTTATGAAGGCTCTCTAAGTAGCACGATGGTCTCCTTGTCTCAGAAAATATGGTTCTTGTGAAAGAGGTTCGGGTTTTTGGAAAATAAGTAATACGATAATTTTGTTACTAAACAGATATAATTGAGAGGTTGGTATTTATTTTCTCAAATACGTCGTTTCCTCAGATCATTCAGAAAACTTAAACCAACCACTTGATATGAACTTTTTTACACACTACCTAAAAATCCATCTGTTTGGTGCACACAAGAAGCTACTTGAACAATTGCTCTGGTCAATAGCTTTTATAACAAAAGTTGACATACAATCTTTGACTTTTGATACCCACTATTGTACATCAATACAGTAAGTATTAACACATCAAACTATGACGGCACTACGTTTGACATATAGAGGAAGAGAAGGTGAAATGACAGGAGTAAGCTTCCGAAATATTTTATCTCCCTATTTTAGACCTGACGCCTACATTAATACTTCAGAGCAACCATTAGAATTTCGTTTGAAATTGGAGATTTTGTAGTTTTCCTAAAATATGTAACATTTATGGCGATTAATTTGACATTTTTAAAAAGAAGTCAAAATCGTCACGCCCGGTGTAGTGCTCGAACGGTCTAAGGCGTCTTGTTGCAAAGGGAGTGGTTGGAAGCCATCAGAGGTTTGAATGCTCCCTGGGGCTTGGGTGTGTGTGTTGTCCTTAGGTTAGTTTAAGTTGTTTGACTAGAGACTGATGACCATAACAATTTGGTCCAATAGGTTTACAAACATTTGAACGTTTTCAAAAACGTCATCTCACCTTCGTTTACTGGTAAGATGACGAATGTAGACGGATAATTTGACGAAGGAAAACACAATTCCATAATAATAAAAAAAAATCATGTGATTCTTCAGTTTCTCCCAGCGTATTTGTTGCACGGGTGTGCTACCAATTCATAATGTTCAATGGTCACTATGAACCGGCAGTAAAAGGTAAAGCAGTCAACAATCCGAAGATTGGTTAGAACACCATAGTGCTTTACTAGGAATGGTCCTGTTTGGGGGTGGTATGCCGTTGCCTTCCTTCGACCTGCCTTACCCAACCAGTTATAGGAGGACCTACAGTTTAACGTGGGTTCCGAACCACGGCGCTACTCGGTATTTTTCACATCAGCAACACTGCCAGAGGTGAAAGAAGTGGAAATGCCAGATAAATATCCTAGGACGTGGCTGGGATCTAACCCGCGACCTTTGGATCTGTAGTCTGGCACTTTAGCACTGCGCTACGGAGCTGCACAGTACACCCATGGAATATTTGAGAGATTTCAGTACTGCCACGTTGTTTTCCAACACTAAAAGGACAACGCAACCTTGTTAATTTTATTAGATTATTCGTCGTTTATCAATATAATAACTTGTAGCGAAAGAGAAATATTATGTTACTTGGTTGTGTGAGGCCAGTAGCAGGCGGGGGGAAAACACACATTCAGAGCTAACGGCGACCGGTGGCGAGCACGAGGGTGGCTCTGTTAATCAGAGGGTCAGCTGTTCCCGGAAGACGCCTTACGGCCGAAGGCCACACAGCAGGTAGGACTGAGGCGTGAGCCAAGTTCCTGGCGCCACCGAACTAGCGTCGTCTAGGCGGGAGCGTCTGGAGCAATACGTCTCCATGGGCAGTGTACGGTGCTTTGCGAAGGGAGAGCTGAGATGTCTGGCGCCGAGTTGGCCAACGCCAGGGTGGCACCCGCTAGGACATTGTACGTTTCTGACGTCAAGCTGGCGGGCGCTGCAATTATACAATAGCGAGGGAGTTTGGCCGTTTGCTGGGAACAACTTGCTGGCTGTGCTTTCGAAGGTTTCTGAAGGCCATCCGCCACCACCGTGAGAACGCTGGACGTAAGGTGGAAACGTGGGAGAGGTGGTCATTGGCTGCTGTTTCATAGTAAGGGGGTTCGGCTGTACGACTCTTGAACGCAAGCTGTGATTGGCCGTACATTGGCGCCTAGCTGTGGATTGGTGTTTCAATAGAGATAGGCGGTGCCTGGAGTCTTTGGAGAGAGGAGATGTTGAGAAGTAGAGAGAAGAAGACTGGTGTTTGGGCAGCCGGGGAGAGCAGATGCTTCTCTTCTGCTCTCAGTTCTATACTTTGAAAGTAGCCTGTTATTAAAATAACCAAAATCTCAGGCAGTTAAGATCTGCGAATGTAAGTTAAAACGCTCACTGCTGCTCTAAATTACTTTATGAGTGGCCACAGTACATGCGCAACGGAAATTTATCTAACTGCTCACTCCTTAAGGGAGCAGCCAACGTTTTAACAAAAACAAAATCAATGTTAAAAAATAAATGAATAGTTAATTAAACATGGTATGGGGAGCATGAAACCATAAAGGAGAGGTTGGATACTTTAAAATCATAATCTATTAAGTAAAATAACAAGCAAATAAATGTGGGGAGACCAAATTAAGCACACATTTTGTACAAAAGTGAATTGAATCATATAATTACTGCCCATATTAAAATTGTTTCTGCCCTTTATGAATATGGAGGTAATGTGGGAGGAAATTTTCGTATACACAATAAGTAGATGAAAACACATTCATTCATTCACATATATGTGCATAATGCTAGGCGGTACATTACAAAGCTCAAACACATGAAAGCAGCAGCGAAACGAGGTGTCGGCTGTGTCTTCAGAAGATGGCAGGTCTCTTGATCACGAATTTTTAAATAGACTGTGCTTTAAATGAACTTATGTGTGGGGAGGCAACAGCTCACTATTCTTAAGTAGCACATTTTATGCGACCATGCATTATTTCATAGCATTTACAAACGGAAATTAATTTAGAATAAGTGAGTAAAGCATACATGAGAATTCGTATAGAAGAAAGTTAGTATTAACAAAGCAAGGTTGAAGGCCGAAGTAATGACTGTTATGAAAGCACGTTGTGCAATCGGTCATACAAGACAGGAAAGACGGAATCAAACAAGAAAATCTGAGAAATATTTAGCATACTCGCAGATACAGTAATTTTTGTGTCTCAGTATCCGCCGGTTGTAGTAGGTGTCGGTGGCCGAGTAGAAACAGACCGACACAGGAATAAAGGATGCATGCTTGTGCAGTGTGGAGGTGACCAGCCAGTGGGACAGCAGAAACTAGAAACACTAGAGTAAATTAGAACGAGATATATATTTCATAGAGACTTAGCAATACTTAACTTTTACATAGTTCTTGACTGCAGAATGCTGATACATAGATTAGATAGAGGCCTGCCTACTGATGATTCCTAGTGCCTATCCGATAGCCAAGTCTTAACTGGTGCCTATCTGATTCCCAAGTGTTAACTGGTTCCTATCTCAGTCCCAAAAGAACGATGCAGTCTAGTGGTGGCCACGAGCGGAGTTGTAGCAGAGGGCGCTCATGGCTGACGTCGTAAGAACGCCGCGCCGTGCGTGCATGGTGGCGCGCGGCTTAAATATGTGGCACGCACTTCATACTTGTGCGACACCACAGTAATTACATGTAAACGTTAGTTAAAAACAGGAAGGAGATTCAAACGCATGAAGTTTACACAAAGGCTGAAAGCTAGACACATGTATTCTAACTTGAGCAAACCTGGACACACAGTCATCACTGGAATGAAAAGGCAAGTAATAAATTTACACTGAACTTATACGAGTTCTGTAAATTAAGAAACATTTCGCCTCTCATAGCGAAAGAATTACTCAAGAGAACTATCACCGAATAACCAAGACTGCCTGTTCACAAGTAAATCAAAGTCCTAACAGTATGCCTTCCCCTCAACATAATTCGGTGGAGTACTTACTTCCACAGTCGTCAGAGCCAGAATGAAGAGTCAAGTCTAAAGCTCTAAGGCATCGGAAAACCCTGTCCCCGCCATACACCGGATATAGAGCGCGCTAAAAGCGACGCACAGTGCGTTCAGAGACTAGTGTTTACCAACCCTTGCTATCTGGTCAAGACAAGTCCCTCTTCAAGCGCGCCCAGAGAGGTCTCCTATAACGTTTTGTCCAAGATTAGTTTGGTGCGACACTAAAAGCACGCCCACCTCGCCACCTTGCCAAGTAAGCTTGTCTTTGGCCACCCAGCAGACACCAGCGCAGACGACAAACGAAGCCATGCGTTCTTAACTACAGTAACACGAGACCTAGAGCGCGAGGCGGCGACTGTAGTCAGGCAATATTAAGAGCACACATTCACATTCACATGAACACACAAGTTCAATCACACGCGTGGAAACATATATAAATGTGGTGCAAGCATATATAAACATGGGGCATAGATCATTAATAAAAAGAATAAAATAATTAACACACAGATAGATAACATTAATGGTGCAGAAACACTTTATGTTAATCAAAAATTCAAAATGGAACACGATCACATATTCAGTGGACGTGTTTCAACTTGTCTTCGAGCAACGGTACTTGGAGTTTGTGGTACAATGTTTGGAGTTGCTCCAAAACTTGTACTAATAGCTCTGAGTATTGGAAAACCAAGACCAAGGTCAGTCTGTCTGATATTTGACGCAACAACGCGCGATTGTCACAGTTGTGGTGTCATCTCTGCCTACAGTACATTCGTGCTTCACACGTAAATTGTCTGTAGTGGCACGACATAGCCGAACGAGTGAGATCGTAGGCACTAAGATCCGCCGGGGTCGCAGATGGCTAATATTAGCTAAATATCGCTTCTGGAATACGAAGCTGAATTATCTCCAGGTCCGCGACTTGCAGCTATCGACACTCGCAGCCGCCGCCCAGCCGTCGTGTTGCTGATATCGCCAGCCGGCACAGTTTGGTACAGTATCGCGTACATTTACTAGTGTTTCAAGGGGTATTCATATTTTCGGACTATTGAAAACGTTAGGTAAACTCACAGTAACCTGGTATCGGAATATTCCTCTCGATTACGCCACGGTTTGCAGTTAAATGTGGGTTGTCACAAGTGTTTAGAATCAAATACTCTTATCTTCGGCTTACCAATCACTTGCTGTAGGGGTGTATATTGTTTTGTAAAATAGGTTAGTTAAGTGTGATCTGTATGTGAACATTTGCTCTGACGTTCATTTGCCTTCAGAGAATAAAACGAGTCAAAATAATTTTTTTTACTCAAATCATTCAAATTGTCCAGCCCCAGTAACACAATTTTATTACTTAGAAATTTGATGCTGGGTCAGCCATGCCTATCCTTTAATATCAAGCGAACAAAATTTTTGCATACTCCTTTCCATACCGTCCTTCCTCTCCCCTACCTTAACCTTTTATTTTGCAACACACCCACCATAACGACACTTTTCATGTTCTAGACTAATAAATAAATAATTTATGCACAGAAGTATACATATTCTTCCCGCTTTGAATCTGCCATAGTGAGCTCTGTACAGCCAGCTTGGGCCTATTTACGATAGCAATAACAAGCATAAAATGTCCTTAAGTTTTACTTAGTCATTATTCATTCCACAGAGTTCTCTAGCCAAATCATGATCGTCGTCGTCTTCAATGTAATTGACAGATATCGAGGAATCTTCCACAAAGAGTGTCTCATCACATTTAGTTTTCTTGCTTCTTCCCTTTCTGCTATTTTTATGTTATTTTCTTTTATGTTTCTTTTTCTTCAGTTTGGCTTCTGTTTGTGGTGCTTAATGAGGGCAACTTTTGCTCTGTTTCCTTTTCGAAACACTACTGCACCATTCTGGTCCTCCTGCACTGCAGTGGTCGATTCCTGTGATCATTACTGCCTGTCTGTCCTTCATTTGTACTTTTTACGTACGTTCTATACTGCAGGTTAGTATGAACAGCTCATTAAAATGATTTACGAATTATTAGGTTAAGATGGCGAGTCTACAACTTGTCCGCCCACTAAATTTGTGAACTTATCCAATACGACCATTCATAATTTGAACCTAGGAATTCTCTTTGGAGTTTACTAAATACATTACATAAACAGCAAGGTTTATTGTTTACGAAAAATCTGAAACTAAGTTGGAAAAAATTAACAGTTGTTTAGCAGATGCTATTGCGACGCACTGAAATATTGTAACCATCGTAAACATAAAGGATAGCGACTCAGTGCCAAATGGTGGCAGTTGGCTTTATAGTCGGGCCAAAATACTATGATCCCTGGTTCCGACTAATGGGCTGGGAGACCAACCCGGGCGCGGAAACTTGAAGTAGCCGTGTTGCCAAGTAGTCAGTTCGCTGCCAGACAGTGTAGCTACCGGTCGCTGTTGTCTGACATAGCTGGCAAAAGTGCATAGCGCAGCCGAACGCGTGCAAGCGCAGAGCAAAACTCATTTGACTCACTCCAATGGTCTGCTGCTACAGCTGGCGCTCAAAGCCGATAGGTTGGTGCAAGCACCAGGGATCATCTTATTTCGACTCGACTATAGTACATATTGTAGCACACATAGAGTGCTAATCGGTGTCAAAGTGAGACCTTCATTTGCTGCTCTGTCTCGACAATGACACTAATGATTCGTCATTTTAGACTGCTCCTTATCTTAGCGTACCTTCCTTTACAGAGTTAGTTTTGCATTTCGTTTTTCGGTTTTGTACCTGTTTCAGGTACTTGGTGCCTTATTGAGACATATGCTGGTGTCAAAGTGTTTGCGATTAAATGTCTACGATGAAACAGATTAGGACACCAAAGGTCACAAAGTGCCCGAAACTGGTAAATGCAAGAAAAAGAAGTGCAACTGGTTGATGTTTTCTTTAAAAACTATTTGTGAAAGTCACTGAAATGGACAAAATGCTGTGATTTAGCTCA
Source organism: Locusta migratoria (assembly GCA_026315105.1). Taxonomy (NCBI): domain Eukaryota; kingdom Metazoa; phylum Arthropoda; class Insecta; order Orthoptera; family Acrididae; genus Locusta; species Locusta migratoria. The sequence continues at coordinate 268,642,072 of CM048744.1, read as the reverse complement.
AGTGCCGTACACGACTATTTGAAAAAGTATTTATTTCGAATATTATGGAATGTGTTTACATTACGAATAAGGACAATTTACGGGATTACGAAGTGATTTACATAAAATGTGAAGTGATTATATGAGTGTGTAAATTTTAGTTGACAAAGTAGAATAACTCGAAAAAAACCCTTAAAACGTTTACTTGGTTATTAACTAATCACAGTTCAGTTATACTACCGATACTCAGCTTTTCAACATTTCGATGTATGGGGGTTCTGCTCGCTGCAACATTATTCTCCTGGGGCGTCGTGGTAGAAATAAATACTTGTAGGTGCAATTTTTCATTTATTATTTAATTTCCAATCAAACTGTTTCTCATTCCACCAAAACATTAAAACTTTATAACGTACGCAATGCAACAGAACTTAGATGACAATACTTCCATTTTAGAACACAGAGTGACATAGATTCCAGAGCACTTTAGGAATGCCAAAACTCGAACTCCCCCACGCAAGACAGAACATTGGCAATAATGTTGTTACATTATGCATTGTTCATAACTATTAAATAACCTAATTTACAATTAACGAACACAACAGTAAAACATTTCATGTACATAAAAATAATCACAATATAAAATGAAAACTATACATACAATAATTTTAGATGGTGCATATCATTTTAAGTCGTAAACTCGGACGATGCTGTTTGACAACAAAATGCGATGTTAAATGTCAATTAATTAGTTAATGAGTACATTATACATGTTCCTAACATCTATTAAACTATCAAATATCTTGGCAATTCTCAAAATAATTCAAAATCTCACGTCAGTCAATATATACAAAGAATTACAATACTGAAATCTCGACTATTACATTAATTAACACAATTAGCTGGTCAAAACAACTTGTTTATGAGCCTAACATACAGGGTGTTTCACTAAGTGTATTTGCCCTTGTAACTTATAAAATAATAGGTGACGGGAAACACAAGAAATGTTACACTTTCTGCGGAGCTATGAACATAGTTTATTGTATAAGTTTCCGAAGATTTACGGCACAAAGATATAATTGTTTAAATGGAACAATAGTTTTTTTCTATCGTGCATTAGATTCTTTGAAACCAGCTACGTCCAAATCAATTTAAACTACATTCCTATCACTGTTAGTTTCGGAGCTACAACCCTTCAAAGTTTCAGGGGCAGATACCACATGCTGTACATAATACATGGCTGTGTGGTGGGGTTGGGGCGGCACAGTCCTCATTCATGGCCCGCAATATCGCCAGATTTAACACCAGTAGATTTCTTTTTGTGGGGATATCTAAAGGATCGTGTTTATGTCATTGAGCCCACATCCCCAAATGATATAAAACGGCGCATCGGGGACGCATGTCGCTCCGTCACACCGGCGATGTTACATCTCGTCCGCAGATCCTTTCGACGGAGCATTGCATTGAGCATTGAAGAACATGGACACACATTTGAACATCTCATGTAAATCAACTTCCCACCGCCATAACATCCATCACCCAACACACAGCCATGTACAGTAGAACCTCTCAAACTCGACACAATCACTACGTTTACATGCAACACATCTTCCGGAAGACTAAAACCGATTTTCGTAAACCGTTTTTCGCTGTCGTGTTTACATGGCACAGCCTGAATCGGATTTCGTAGCTCACTTAAAATGGCGGCTGGAAAACAGCTGAGTCAGTTCCTTATTTAGACTGCACAATCGCTATTTTTCTTTATTTAAATACACATATTTATGTTCACTCTAATATTCATACTTTTATTTTACATTAGAAAATATCACTCTGTCCATATGTGCCGAAAATTCTTAACAAGAAAACACAATCTGACAAGCCAAGAACGCTTCAAAAACGGTTGCGTTTACATGGGCACGAAAATCGATTGTGGAACTGGAAAACCGCTTTAGAGAAGCGGATTTCCAGAATCGATTTTGGAGTGTTTACATGACCAACCAAAAGCGGAATTGGGAAATCGGTTTACGAAATCCGGTTTTGGGAGCCCATGTAAACGGGGTGAATGTGCACTTAAGGGTTGTCGAGTTTTGAGGTTGTCGAGTTTTAGAGAACTTAAACAAAAATAACTAGGAGTTGAATAGAAACGCTTATTTAGAGTATTAAAATAGTACATTTATTGATTTATTATATACAATTATATATTTATATCAACATTTATAACTTACAAAAAAAGAAAAAAAATTATAAAAAATTGAGAGAAAAGGCCTAGTAGAATCTGGAAATACAGTGTTCATTCCAATTACTACTGAAGTTGTTTATGCTGCTTATAAAACGTCCATCACAGTTAGTTATGGGAAGTTTTCTGAACACTAGAAAAAAAGTGTAAAAGAAAACTTACTGGAGTCGTTTGAAATACCCTGTGACTGAAGACTGCTTTTCTGTCTCCACACGGCGTCTTGCAGCTTGATCACGGAGTCGCCTGAGGAACAGAATCTCCATTCCAGTCGCATTTTGCTGCTCTAAGTGCTGCTATGTCCCTTCAACACATTTCACAGCCTCACTGTGGCTAACTTTTCTTTCTTGTCGATGGTCCTCTTTCTCTTCTTCTTCCGAATCGTCCCCTTCTACGTCACGCCCTTTGACAGCTGCGATGATTTCATCTTCTCCTAATGGTTCTGATGCTCCACCGAGATACATCCAATCATTGACATCATTGCTTGAAGACTCTTCACACCCAGGGATTTTTTTCATGAGTTCAATCAAGTCGCTATTTTCAGAATTGATTCCATCGTCACGCGACAAATCATTGCCTGCGTGATCTAGAAGTTTCCTCCAAGAACGAATGAGGGTAATGGTCACAAGCTCGCGGCCTCACGATAAGGAAAGTGGCCACAGAAATCCCGGAACGTGTGCAAACAATAGCCCGCCCCAGCTGGGCAGGTAAAGGGTGCGTTGAACGACATTGGAAAACCCAGTAACCTAGTCTGAGTCTCTAGCGCTCTCGGGCGGCCTATGTACTGATGGAAAGCGGTGTAAAAAAAAAAAAAAAAAAAAAAAAAAAAAAAAAAAAAAAAAAAAAAAAAAAAAAATATCACCAGCCCTGTCGAGTTTTCGGAAATCGAGTTTGAGAGGTTCTACTATATTATGTACAACGTGTGGTATCTGCCCCTGAAACTTTGAAGGGTTGTAGCTCCAAAACAAACATAGGAATGTAGTTTAAATTGATTTGGATGCAGCTGGTTTCAAAGAATCCAGTGCACGATATAAAAAAAAACTATTGCTCCATTTAAAAAATTATATCTTTGTGCTGTAACTCTTTGGAAAACGATACAATAAACTATGTTCATAGCTCCGCAGAAAGTGTAACATTTCTTGTGTTGACCTACCGCAGTCAAATTTCCCGTCACCTATTATTTTATAAGTTACAGAGGCAAACACACTTAGTGAAACACCCTGTATATACAATGCTATTTATTTTCATGTCTTTTTGTTTTACATAAGTTTCTACCCTTCGTCTGTCTAAGTCTTGAAATAACATACAATGACGAAACTATTGTTTATAGAACTGTCTGGAAAGAAAATATATGAATCTCTTAATTAATGAAATCTATCACTTGTTAACTAATCACAGTATCACCAATACACTGTCCTACACTGATTCCTAGGCTGGTTATTTCGTTTGTAACTAACTTCACCCGCAACATATATCACTATTAGACCACACGATTCCGCGTCCGACGCAGATGGTATCGTACGATAACATTGAGATGAGAGGGCATGCAGTATCATCACAAGCTTGACACGAAAAATTCTGTAGAATCCAAAGTTGATTATTTTTTAGGAAGACATCAGCTGGGGCTAAAATCAGCACATCACCCCAGTCCTCCGGGTGTGGGGTGGCAGGCAACTTTAAAATTTCAAATGGGAACACCCATTTTGTCTTAAACATTTGTTTTGATTGTTGGTAGTTGGCACTGTACAGAAAAAAATCCATGTCCTCAGTTTTGCATGGAAAATAGTTAAGGACAAATAAAAAAATTCTTATTTACTTGTTAAATTTTGATTCGCTAAATATATTAGGCAGCGTTAGAATTCCGCCTAGCAGAAGTAACTCCGCGTTGAGCGCGACATAGCGAGCAAATCCCCACGCTATGGGAAGAGAGGGAGAGTTTTAGTTTTAGGGAATCAAAATTTAAGAAGTAAATAAGTATTTTTTATTAATTTCTGATTTATGTTCTGGTTAGTATTGTTTTATTTTACGATTAATTTTGTAGTTTAAGGCAGTTATACAATAAGAAACAAATAATATAAATCATGAGTAACAAATATTTATCGTCAATTCGTTATTTTAGCTCTTAAGAAGCACACAGAAATAGAGGGGAATCATGTGTCACAACCGTTATATGTTTCGGTGTATAGAAAACTGTGAGTTTAATTTGGCTATCTACCACTTGAGTATATCATTCCCATCTTATGTCATGTTATAAAATACAGTATTACGTCATTATGCAATCGAAACATTCGAAAATAGAACGCGTTCAGAGAACTGGGTGCTTGTCGTGGCATTATTACCTGTCTGTATGAAGAGTACAGAACCGGCTTGTAGGAACTGCGCCAGTGGATCCTTTCCAAAGGGTCTGAAAGGCGTTAGAAATAGCCGCCGGCAGAGCGCTAGCCAATGAATATGCAAATATGGAAATAGGCGCAGTAACGAGGCGCAGGGGGCGTGGTCAGTTGTTACACGGCATCCAGATAAGCGAGGCGTGGGGGGGGGGGGGAGGCGGGGGAGGGGAAGGCGTGGGCAGTTGTTACACGGGATCTCGATAACGGTTACGGTGGAACGTGGTGGGGGCAGCTGAGGGGAGGGGGGAGAAGACATGGGAAGGGAGGGAAGGGATGTGTGTGGGCACAGCGGGGTGCCGGCGCTGCCCTTGAGATAAAGTCAGTGTAGGGGCGAGCGGCAGTCAGCTGCCTGGACCTGAGGTCGTCCAACACTACTCACCACAATGTTCTTGTACTTGAAGTAAGCCATGCAGCGCTACTGCGAGCGTCATACAGTGTGTTAACTGTTGGATGGCAGAGCTCTCCCTAGCCCTGAATCGGTACAAGTCGGTAGACGTCGGGCGGATTCAGCCGGCAGTCTTTGTTTCGAGGCTGCAGCCAACATTACTGACTGAAAGTGCTGTGGGAGGCAACAATAGACGTCATCTTATTGTTTGCATAACAGTGTTCTGAGTGTTACGTTTTGTGTAACACGTAACTTACGTGAGTGATTCCTATAGTTGGTATCGTTATCAACCATTCTCGTGAGTGTGGTGCTTTGTTTCATTTATGATCAACATTTAAAGCGATGTGCGCTACCTGTACTTTCGCGGAAGCATGCCGCGTAGTTTGTGGTGTCAGCACTGCAGGACGTAGGTGTGCCTTGTATCCCCCGCTCGTCTCTCTCTCTCTCTCTCTCCGCGACTGTCGTGGTGTGAGGCGGGGCTTGCTTCCTCTGCTCCTCGCCCCCCCCCCCCTCACAACTCGGCCATCTAACAGTTTACACGCTGTACACCAATTAGGTGTTTACTTATTTCGTAAGCGTGGCAGAGTTGAGTCGTAACAATTGAATGACTGCTCGAGAAGTTTCAACTGTTGCTAGTAGTGCTGTAGCCAGTGCTACCAACTCTGGCGATTTCCGACTGATTTAAGAAATTCGTGTCAGACGAAAAAATGGCAGTTTCCTCGTATTGCTACATTTTAATAAAATGAATAAACTTAAATAGTAAAAGTAATGCTATGTTGAAAGTAATGATACTAAATTATTAACCTTGAAACAAGAAATTGCGCTGATTTGATAATGGACTTTTACAATAGATACTACACTAATGCACAGGTCAACCCTTTCGTACCCAGTACCGTATTTTGTGTATCAATCATTAAAGTCGCATTCTTGTTGATGAATAACATGCTTCTAGTATATAGTTTGCCGCTTGGGTGTGTTCGTTGCCGTCTGTACGTGGCTGGGAGTGTGAACACGAGAGTGGATCATATTATTTTATTTCAGCAGTGAATTGTCTTGTGTCTGGTGATGTGACGAATATTATGCTAGCATTATAGATCTGACAATGTTACTATCAACAAAGTAACGTCCCAGGTAATAAAACTGATATAAACGTTTGTGTTGTGAACGAAATAAATGACTTAAAAATACAATAGTTCGACGAAACATTTTAAAACACATATTGTGATGTTTAGTGTACTGTATTAATACAGAAAACACTGAATTTTGGAAAAAATAAAACTGAATTCATAAAGTGGGAATGAAAGGGTTAAAAATCAATATTCTGATTTTTATTGTCTACTTTATGACGTCTGGCACTACAATATACTGAAGCGGGACAGCATGGGTTTATTGAGTAGACAATGACACTTCGTACAGTGCATTAGGCAGTGTTATTATAGCCAGTTCCAATATCAGCAATTCATTGGCACAAGTGTCTCTATGTCTTTAGTTCTCTTCAACTTTGAATTAGAAGAGAATGTCCCTGAAATAACTGTTTTTCTAATGAAGTGAATTGTTCTATGCAAAACTCACATGTTATACTTAGGAAAAATATAATCGTGGTACGGAATTTTAATATTCACTAGTACATAAAAACAAATATTAGGCAAGTATAAGAAAATCGCGCCTTTAATATACCTATTTGGTATTATATAACGAAGAAAGCTTATTCCTCACATGCGTACTAATTTCTGGCCCATTTCTTGGTTAGCTGAAATTCATGTAACAGAGTTGGCAACACTGGCTGGAAGGGAGAAGCACTGATGCCAACCTTACCACTGATCCGCTAGGCGTAGTTTAATTTTATGCCCAGTGCGGTGTAGAGACGAAATTGTTAAATTGTTTAAAATGTAGTGGAATTTAACTTAGTATGTATAATCCACAAATTTGTAATCCAAAGAACCGAAATATATTTAATTCAGTATTTCCTTAACGTAAGTTTAAATGTTAATAATTCGGAGAGTAATTCAATTTTAATGTGCACTGTGCATGTTACATGCAGTGTAATTTGAAAGTTCTGTGGCTTGGTTCGAAAAGGGCCAATGTCAGTATTTATCAAAACTGGTTTTATTGGTGTAGACCATAGTTTCACGTGGTCTTCATAATGTTAAAATGGCCAATGTCTAAGCCACAAAGGATGAGAGATACTGGGATTTTAAGATGTGAGCCCCAAATATACTGTTAATATTTTTCGGAAAATTACAGAAAATATTCAGAAGCTTATACCATAAAACTAAGATTTTTCACATTGGCCCTTTTAGAACCTAGCCACAGAATTATTTTATATTCTTTTAGATATGAATAATCTGATAAGTTTAAGAAATTACATATCCTGAAGGATTCTGTGAGCAGTTACCTATCGACAATAATAAACGGAACTATGACGTTAAGTGCCAATTGACACATGAGACAGTAGCAATACATTATTAAATCAATTAATTACAATAATTCCTGTGAATCGGAAGCGTGTGATTTTTGTCAATACGTGTTTATTTCTGTCCCAAATAATTGGCTGTTTAGACAGGCTTAGTGTAGTTTAGGTTTTATTCTCCACTTCATTTATTTGACATTGGAGAAGAGGGTGTGGGTTGTCAAATTGGGCCCCTACCTTCCTTTAATGATTCCTTGAGATGATCTGTAAACTTTTGTTTGTGACTAAGCATCATTTTCTTCGTTCTCTTCAAATGTTCAAATGTCTGTAAATCTATCGGACCAAACTGCGTGGTCATCAGTCCGTAGCTTACAAACTACTTAAACCTAGGGAAACTAACCTATGGACAACACACACACCCATGCCCCAGGGAGGACTCGAACCTCCACAGTGAGCAATCGCGCGCTCCGCAGCCGGGTGCTTTAGACCCCTCGGCTACTCCACCGCGGCTCTTCGTTCTCTTCCTGTGCTTTAGATGGATAGGTATATTAAAATGTAAGTTCAGTCTTGGTTCTAAAGTTCACGTAGGATTGATATTACATCTTTTAGTGCTTAACTTGTTACCTGGCTTGTCAGCAGTTTCTTTGTTTTCCCATTGTATATTTTCCATGTCTTGTATGAATTACGGGGCTTGGCTCCCATGGTGACGCAACTTTATTTTATTTTATTATTTTTATTATTTGACATACTAATGTGAAAGGTAGAAAGAGTGCTAAAATAGATTGTTAAACGCCAAAGATAAAATGAGAGTATACTAGTGTGCTTGTGCAAGATGAAACAAAACATTGTGAAAATAATTCTTCTTCCTCGTAAAATTGTTAAATTAAAAATGAGGAACATTGGAACATTTCACACATCAGGCTAACAACACCCCCTAAGAAATAATTCCTAATGATTTCAAAAGTTCAAATCCCGTATAAAGAGAAAAGTACGTGTTACACCAAACTGCATTTATTATATTAACTTATGAACGATCTACGATATTCACCAATGTGATCGTCGGTGTCGTAGGTATCGTCCATAATTTGAGTAGGATATACTGAAAAATATATTCCATACTGTAGCAGAATTTTTGCAAAATTTGAGTATCCCCCTGTTTTAGGGGAGAGTTTGTTTCATTCGATAGTCAGTGCAATATTACGTCAAAATAATGTGTTACGCTTATCACATTGCCGTCTGATATCGAGCTTCGTCGGTGAATCACGTTTTATGGAAGTGAAGCGCGTAAGTGTACCTGGAACATGTTTTGTATGGATAATTGTTCAGTGTATGTCATACATGAATTTATATTAATTATATAGTAGGCAAACTTTGATACGAAAAATCTCAAAAGTAATATACATATAGCTTTTATACAATATATTCAAGAATTTATTTACCTACAATCTTCCTGTATTACAATACAACGTTATGTCACAATTTCAAAGCGATCTGGAAAGACCTCTCGGAGATTAACGGCTGTGCACAAACCAACAGAACGTTATGTATAAAGGGTACTGACATCGGAGGGGGTGGGGGTGAGAAATTAAAGAGGTAGGGGTCAACTTTTGGGAACCTATCCACTCTTAAAAAATATGTACAGCCTGGCCTTTTCGGCATTTTCGGAATCGAAACGGCTAAATATCTAACTGCAAAAATACAATTTAAGCTGCACTCTTAGTTTCCTCCCAGATCTTCTGGAATCCATGACATATACGAAATTAAGGTAGAAATAGTCAAATATTCGTGAAAAGCCAAATATATAAACATTAGTGCTCGTGGTTTTGGTCATAGTACTAATTTAATCTGTACTCTTACTACTCTTTGGTACCTATCTAGCCACACCCTCGGAAATCCCGAGCCATTCTTAAAGAACAGCGACGTATTTTTCAGAAGCAAAAATACCAATGTTATTGCTGTTCGTTTCACTCATAGAAATGTCATCTTTTGTTCTTTAATCAGACATCAGGAAGACGAACAAACTGACTTCTGAGGTAGAGCGATCTAATATGTAAATACCGTATTTACTCGGATGTAGTATCCCTTCGCCTATATTCCCCCCGCCCCCTTCCCCTAAATTTTTTACTTAAAAATACGAATTTTTTAAAAAAACCTCTAAAAATAATGAATTTGTCAGTTTTGTGAAGTTCGGCGGTACTAATTTACGTGAAATTCGGCAATATTGCCTGCCACTGACTTCTGGAACAATAGAATTTTTACAACATAACGGAAGCAATAGCTGACTATCCCACCCCAGCACTCTCCAAAAAATGTTTGTAGAGCTTATGGGACTTAACTACGGGGTCATCAGTTTCTAAACTTACAAACTACTTATGAACTAACTAATTCTAAAGACGGCACCAACATCCATGCCTGAGGGGGGCGGGGTGTTCGAACCACCGACCGCAGCGGCCGTGCAGAACGTGACTGGCACGCTGCAGACCGCTCGGCTACTGCGGCCGGCAGCAGCACTCTCCGTTCAGTATCGCCAAGCTTCCATTTTCCCAACATTTTGTGTTGAACCAACCGAATGCCTATTGAATTTATGAAGTTTGCACCTCCATCAATTTCAGAAGTAAAGAAATTGAAAAAATGGCGGCTACTATAGCCGAGTATTATGGTATAGATTATTATGGAAGTCGGAGAACTTTTATGGACATGAAGTTGAACGAAACTACAAAAATAATTTAGCAGGAAAGGAATTTACTTCATAACTCCATGCCTCTAGCCACTCTATATGACGAAAGAAAGAATGTTTGTCCTTTGGTGCATCTAGTATTGAATTACACCCAACAGCGTCATATGAAAATAATTTGTCGGTTAGGGACTATAGTCTAGCCGAAATAGGATGGTCCCTGCTACTTGCGCCAATCGGCTTTGAGCGTCGGCTGCGGCAGCAGACCATTGGAGAAAGTCAAACGCGAGCTTTGCTCTGCGCATGCGCGCGTTCGGCTGCGCTGTGCACTTTTGCCAGTTCTGCCACACAACAGCGACCGTTACCTACTCTGTCCGGCAGTGAGCTAACTACTTGGCAACATGGTTGCATTCAATTTCCGCGACCGTGGCGGTCTCCCAGCCCAGTAGGTGGAGACAGGGATCATCGTATTTGGGCCCGACTATAGTACACGGATTTCCCTCACTTACTTACTTTACTTTACGCCAACAGGCCCAATGGACCGCGTGATGCTTTGCCTTCACTTCAGCCTGTCTTCGGCTCTTTTCTACCATTCTTCCAGCAGCCCAGCTCTCTGAAGGTCTTTGGCTACGCAGTCACTCCAACGAGTTCTAGGTCTTCCTGCGGGTCTTCTGCCGGTTGGTTTGGTGTAGAGTACCATTTTCGGCCATCAGTTGTCCCACATTCGACCAACATGCCCTGCCCACTGAAGTCTTCATTATAGCTACAATGTTCGGCTCTTTGTAAATATCATATAACTCTGTATTGTAACGTATCTTCCATTTTTCACTCTCATTATCATAAACTGGTCCAAAAATCTTCCGAAGGATTTTCCTTTCAAATATCATCAGTCTGTTCAGATCTTGCTTGGTTGCACTCCAGTTGGCACATCCATATAACACTACTGACTGTAGGAGTGTTTTGTAGATTTTTATTTTCAAACGTCTTGACAAACTTCTGGTTTTGAGGAGAGCGATTACCTGCATGTAGTCTTGTCTGTATTTCCATTTTACTGGATGATTCATCTCTGAATACTGCGCCCAGATATTTGAACTCCCTAACTTGACGATAAGAACCTTTAGTTGTCTGTAAGGACGGAAGAGGTTCTTGAGTTCCATCATGTCTACAGTGCAGAACCATGTATTCCGTTTTGTCACATTTGATTTGAAGTCCAATTTTCCGCGCTGTTGTTTCCAGAACGTCCGCATTTCTCCTAATTCTTCTTGTGACCCATATAGTAGCAGTATATCATCGGCATATCCGAGGTATTTGATGTTCACATCACCAATCTGGACTCCGAGTTCATTAGATGCCATGTCTCGCATTACCTTCTCTAATGTCAGATTGAAAAGAACGGGTGATAGTTCATCTCCCTGCATTAGTCCAGTTTTTATTTTAAATGCTTCATTCACCTTACTTCCAATATTTACCTTTGCTGTAGTATCCATGAGGCAGGCCTTCGTGAGGCTTACTAATTTCTTGGCAAAACCGAACTCTTCAAGACAGCATACTTTCCCTATGAATGCAATCATAAGATTTTCTAGCATGTGTAGCATGTGTAGTTCTTCACCAAACTCCCACCTTTTTTCTACGATCTGGCGTAGGACAAAGATTTGGTCTACAGTAGATCTCCCGTGCTGAAATCCTCCTTGATATTCTCCAAAGATGGTTTCTGCTAAAGGTTGGATTAGATCTAGAAGACAGTTTGAGAAGATCTTATAACAACTATTGAGCAAAGCGATACCACAGTAGTTTTCACATGCCATTCGGTCATTCGTCTTGTGGATGGGGCAGATTAGTGCATTACTCCAGTCTTCTAGAATGTTTTCAGTGTTCCAAATGGTCTCTATTAATTTATGGATCCTTGCGACAAGGTATTCACCCCCTTCCGGAATTATTTCAGCATTGATGCCACCTTATCCTGGGATTCTGTACTTTTTAAGCCGTTTTAACTGCTTCCTGATCTCTTCTACGGTTGGTGGTAGGTATTTAGAGTCTGCTTTCTGTGGTAGCGAGAAGTTAACACGTTCGCTGCCGTTCATGCTCTGGCGCGATGATACTAGGTGCCACTTCACTCTCTGGCGCGTGATGGTATTTTGACAGTATCTTTTCATAGTTTTGAGCCACTGAATGTTTGGGTTTTAGTTTTCAGTTTTTCTGATATGGTTTTTTTATTTGCATTTGTATCTTTGCGGAAACAAATGAACAATTTGTACATACGAGGTATTTCATAAAACATATGCTTATTTCTATATTATCAGCAATATAAGTCTGAATAATATCAAAACTAAGATTTTTTTATAAACTGGTAACTAATCGAAATAAAATTAAAGTAATCCAAAGCTTGCTTGCTTGTTTACATAAGAATCCAATAAATCTATCATGAGAACCGTGTGTGGCTCGTAGCCGGTAATGTAAACGCGGAAATCTGGAACCACGTACTTGTGCACATCACTTATACTCTTCCCTGAGTGCCTACCAGAGTATACTGCTTTATTAGACGATGCCAGTTTACAACAACCCATAATAGGATGGTAGGTCGCAGCACGCGCCACAGCGTGAGCGGCACCTGACTCAAGTAACGTTTACACGCGCCAGAGCGTGAACGGCACAAGTCACTGGAATATTCTTCCCATCTTCTAGCAATTTGATACTAATTTGTCAGCATCTGTTCTTTGGCATTTTTTTATGAAACTCTCAGAGGGTTTATTTGTTTTCCTCAGATAGTTGACCTTTTTTGTACATTTTCTTCACCATCCGTCCCTGGAAGACGTCGTCTGCTTCTGTAATAACCCCTCTAACGAACTTCCTCTTTTCTCTCCGTAATACCGCTTTCGTTCCTCTTCGGACTTTGTCAAATTCTGCTTTCCTGCTCTGACCAGTTGCTGACTAATCACTTGTCACGGGCTTCTCTTCTCCTGTTGACCGCCTCTCTACAGACCTCGCCACTCTTTCTCCAATGCCTGATCGTGCAGCCTTTGTAAACCCGGATTTCTCACTTTAAATAAAAGTAAACCAATCTTCGGATTGTTGACTGCTTTACCTTTTACCTTAACAAATCACAACGTAACTATAATTTGCCATGCAGAAGTGAACGTGGCAGTGGGTCGCCAACGTGATGCCGCCACTTAGAACGTGTGCTGCTGTTACTGTGAGCGGTTCTAATGCTGCCGCGGCCAGCTTTGATGCTGCCACTGTTGTTAGTGATAAGCTGAAGTTACGAGCCGATTGTTCATATGCGGCGACCCGCCCCTTAGCAGGTTATCGGCGCCACCGGGTGGAATCCTATGAATGTCGCCAAAAACTATGAACCACAATTAAACAGTTATAACATCGGCGAGCTTCTTATATTTCTGATAGCCAATGATAAGAACCCTTTACCATTAATAAATTCAGTAGGCCAGAGGTGCCCACACGAGGGGTCATGAAGCAGACTGCGTCATAGAAAGTTCTGAGAGGGAGGGGAGGGGTGAAAAATGAATACTTTTGGCCAGCCTGGGGGGGGGGGGGGGGAGGGACTATATAAAATAATTTGCAAAACATGAAATAAAATATATTTAATTTCAATATTAAAAGGAAAAACTATTTTTATTAGGTAATAAAGTAGGATTTCAGGACTTAATATCTCGGGTGTGAGGGGGGGGGGGGGTTGGTTGGTAGCAGTTTGTGGAGGGGGGGGGGGGGGTAAGTCATTGGCAAAGGGGGGTGGGCACCTCTGGAGTAGGCTTTATTTAAAAAATAAATAAATAAAAAATAGCCAACCACCAGAACCAAATCCTGGCTGCACAACTGTAAACCCAGCACTGGCAAAAGGAAATATAAAACTAAAAGTTCAAAATTCTTTGACGTGTATACTGATCAGAACTAAAATTGACTGTCATATGTTCCAGACTTTCTTTAAAGCGTGAGTACATCAACATTTGTTTTACCTTTAATTGTTGAGTTTACCGTGAAAGCTTCAGAAAGTTTGATTACTTTGCGTTCTCGAAGGTTATTGACTCGTTTCTGACTTAGAATTTCAGATAGGGAGCTGTTCAACGAAAAATTGTACATACTAACAAGAGAGTGGTAAAAAGTCAACCCCTTTGTACATATAAGTGCCGTTATAAAGGCGCATCAGATTTTTTCCGAAAATTATATACAGGGTGTCCCAACTATCTTGTCCACCCAAAATATCTCTGGAACAATAACAGCTATTGGAAAACGACTTTCACCGGTATGAATATACGGCTGGGGCCAATGAATGTACATATTTGGAAACATTCTAAAACGAAAGCAAATGTGTTTTTTAACATAATCTTGTTTTTTTTTTTTTTTAATGGACACCCTATGTTTTTTCTTCAGCAATCCATAGCATGACAAATCACATAAACAATGGCGTTGATTGCATCGCAATATTCCAATTACGTCTCGAGATATTGCGACGCGAAGTTGACGCTTGAAAAACCCGAAATACGCTGCTAGCGCACGTCCTGAGGCGATTGCGGGCAGCATGGGGTTCACGCCTGTGCCTGAGCCTTTTTCAAGCGTCAACTTCGCGTCGCAATATCTCGGGATGTAATTGGAATATTGCGATGCAATCAACGCCATTGTTTATGTGATTTGTCATGCTATGGATTACTGAAAAAAAATAGGGTGTCCATTAAAAAAACATAAGTTTGTGTTAAAAAACACATGTGCTTTCGTTTTAGAATGTTTCCAAATATGTACATTCATGGGCCCCAGCCGTACATTCATACCGGTGAAAGTCGTTTTCCAATAGCTGTTATTGTTCCAGAGATATTTTGGTGGACAAGATAGCTGCGACACCCTGCATATATTCAATTTGAGAACATTAAATACGTTGGCATGTGTTGTAGATCTATATTTGGAGACTAGACAGTAGAGAGTAAATTTTTGAAGTTTCTGCTTTAATACTATGTCTTAAGGTCCACGAGTGCGCCTCGGATGCACAGTGGTAGAGTGCCAGACTATCAATCCAAAGGTCGCGTGTTCGATCCTCGCCAGGTCCTAGGTTTTTTATCTGTCACTTTCCACTTCTTTCCCTTCTGGCAGTATTGCTAATATGAAAAATACCGAGTAGCACCGTTGTTCGGAACCCACGTTGAACTGTAGGTCCCCCTATAACTGGCTGGGTAAGTCAGTTCGAAAGTCGGACGAAGACAACGGCATACCACCTCCAGACACAACCATGCCTAGCAAAACACTGTGGTGTTCAAACCAATCTTCTGATTGTTGACTGTTTACCTTTGAGGTCCATGAATTTATGATAACTCATAAATAAGCCAGTAAATTTCCTACTTAGCACTTTATGGAAAACCACACATTTTTCTTCTGAAACAAATGAAAAATGATCATAAATGTAAGTAAATCACCAAAGGAACTACTTAATTGAGTAAAACATGATTGGAAATAACTTCTTTTGAGGCATGAAATATCGCGCTCAAGGTGCATCTCGACGTATATATGTTCAAATGTTTGTTAAGCTTATGGGACTTAACTACGGGGTCATCAGTCCCTAAACTTACAAACTACTTATGAACTACTTACGAACTAGGACGGCACAAATATCCAAGCCCGAGGGGGGATTCGAACCCCCAACCGTAGTGGCCGTGCTGACTGTGACTGGAGCGCCTCAGTTCCCTCGGCCACCGCGGCCGGCTCGACGTATATCCTGTCCTTTTATGTGAACAGCAAAACAAAGCGCCGGCCGCGGTGGCCGATCGTTCTGCGGCGCATCAGTCGCAGTCTGCACGGCCACTACGGTCGGGGGTTCGAATCCCGCCTCGGGCATGGATATTTGTGCCGTCATTAATATTAGCTAGTTCATAAGTAGTTTGTAAGTTTAGGGACTGATGACCCAGTAGTTAAGTCCCATAAGCTTAACAAACATTTGTACAAAACAAAGTGTAAACAATTGACTCGCTTGACGCGCAGTGTTTAGCATAACAAAAGTAAATCTAATTGGAAAAATACACTCCACATTCATTGTTGGCTCCCGTAGGTTGGTTCCAACCGTGACAACTTCCGACTTCTAAGACAAGTACTGTTTGCAGCATCCTCCTTAACAAGGGTCCAAGTCGCCGTCCCTGAACTGCAGTTCGTTCCGCGACCCCTCCACAGTGTTGCTGCCCACTCGTTTCCAACCATGTCCCGACATGATTTGTCAAAACTTCCTATGTTCGCCATGAAAGTCCCTACGCACCAAACTGATTTCTAAAAAAAGAAAGAGAGAAAAAGAATGAAAACCTTACATAAAGGATGACTTCCCATTCATTAATATTATTGTACAATGAATTGTTACTGTTTTGAATGTAAAAAAAGGTACTTTCATTCTGCATCATCCCTGAGAAAAGTCGCTACGTTTTGAAAATCCGTCCGTACAGTCTGGAGAAAAAAAGTCCCTACGCAAAGGGACATGTCCCTACGGTTGGCAACACTGCCCCTCCCCTTCACTGCCCGCACGGCTGCATCGGCTCACTTGCTTGTGGCCTGACATTCCAACGAAATCTATCCATCACAAGGAACTGGCGTCATTAAAGCGGCACTGATGTCACGATGACATGAACTTTGGTATTGTGTCTTCAAGTGTAGACGACAAATCAGAATTTCAGTTATCCAGGTAAATTCTTAAAATTGCTGCCGTGACTAGTAATGGCACGCGTAATGGCCACTGGTTCGTCATTTCTCATGACCGGGGTGTAGTGGCCGAGCGGTGTTTGTGTAGCTTATGGGGCTTAACTACGGGGTCATCAGTCCCTAAACTTACAAACTACTTACGAACTAGCTAATACTAAGGACGGCACAAATATCCATGCCCGAGGGGGGATTCGAACCCCCGACCGTAGTGGCCGTGCAGACCGTGACTGGCGCGCCTCAGTCCCCTCGGCCGCCGAGCGGTCTAAGGCGCCTTGCTGCGGAGGTTCGAGTCTTCCCTCGGGCATGGATGTGTGTGCTGTCCTTAGCATGAGTTAATTTAAGTAGTTTGTAATCCTAGGGACTGATAACCGCAGCAGTTTAGTCCCTTAGATTTACGAACATTTGAACATTTTGAAACTGCACTATATTATAAGAATAGTAGCGTACTTAAAAACAGCACTGGGAACAAAAACAGCATTCCTTATCAAAAATTAACCTTACTCATGTCCAGAAAAGAGCTAAGTATGTTGCCTCAACAATGTTTTACCACCTCCTGAAATAAAGATGGTGAGACGCAACGAAACAACGAATCCTTTTTTGTTCGACAACATCGTCTACAACACAGACGAATTTTTCATACATTTGGTATGGATTTAATAAGGAAAAACGACAGTAATTTAAATGTAACAGCTATGTTTTCATAGACAAAATGTACTTACATTATTTGTAATATCTTCCGTATTATGACGCCTTGTCGCGAAAGTGATCCAAATAATATTCCAATAAATAAATAAATAGAGTACCGCTAAATACACCCCTTTGCGATTAGCTAGATAGGTACGACTAAATATACATCATTCAGTTAACAAGATAACATTCCCCTCTCCATGCTGTTTCTTCTCGATAGCGATATCATTTACGACTCTCAATGTCTGTAAGATTAGCCATTTACCACTGTATTTCTGCCTAATTGGTCGTAAAACAGTACCCTGCCTGGTAGAACAGTGCCCCATGCCTTCGCAGTTCACGAAGGGAAGTCTGCCCTGATCGAATCCGCCTCTCGTAGTAACGACGGAGGCTGGAGAGTCGACTGTTCTGGAGGCGGTTTTTAGGCGGTTTTCCCGCATCCAGATAGACAAATGTCAGGCTGGTGCCCACGTTCAGCCTTAGACAAATGTTTAGAAAGCTAACACGTGGTTGACCATAAGATTGCTCACATGGGAAGTGGTGATGTCACGAAGGTCATTTGATCATCAGTAAAGAATCCTACAACCCATATAACAATGGTAACCATGTACAGAATTAGATTTTGGACTGATAATACTGCAAACTTAATTTCTCCTGAACTAATAACAGACATATTTTAAGGCATTTAATATATTTGCAAGTCGTTGGTCTTTCCTTGTAGAGGTCCTGTGTTAAGTGGGAGCAAGTCAACAAGTTCTAAATGTCGTCAGCCTACGTGATATTTTGTATTTATCTGAAGACCGATTAAAATGTCTAAAAATATATTAAGAAAATCTGTAATTATTTGCACGGAATGTGTGCGATATGTGTCTTGTTGGCACTTCATGCATTGTCTTACCTCCAGGAAAGTATTCCAGTAATTGAGGCAGGATATGTTGGGAAATTTAGACAGAAAACAATGAAGTACTGAATGGAAAGTCCGTGACACACATCATTTTTGATCAATGGTTATTTTTTGTTTTGTTTTTGATTTTTTCGCTCCTTTTTTTCCAGCCAAGGTAGACTGTCAAATGACTATTTATGCATACAGTAGAGATTGATTTTCTTCTCGTTTGCAAACAACGTTCTACGAATACACAAATTCGTGTTTAGGAATGCTGCATCACTTTGAATTTTTCGTACACACCATTCCTGAAAGTGTAGCATATCTTAAAAGCCCAGGCTGCTGGTGCATCTTAAATTGTACAAGATTAGAGCGTAGCACTATAATATTGGCAAGAACACGTTTTGACTGTTCCTATTTCCACATCTGACCCGCCTCGTCTTTATATCTGTCGCTGATAAAATTATATTTGCATTTATATCATCAGTTGCTATTCTATTTTATTCTAGACACTATGTCAATTTTTAAAGTAATTTTTTCGAAGACAGGTGGTAGAGCATGGCTCGATCAAACTGCATTTCACAACCTACAGACACACCTCTTCACAAGAGGTATACGATCTGAAATTCTGAATAGCTTAAACGAAAAAGCTGCAACGGCAGTACAGTAATTAATGAGCGTTGACCGCTCAGGAGAAACACGTTCAGTATCTGAGTTTGGTGTTTATTATTCCATGAAATAAGATAGAAGTTGTTGTGGTCTTTAGTTCAGAGACGGGTTTGATGCAGCTTTCTACAATACTATATCCTGAGCAAGCCTCTTTAACCCCACATAACTACGACAACCTACATCTGTCTGAATCTGCTTACTGTATCCATCTCTTGGTCTTCCTCTGCGGTTTATACACCAAACACTTCCCTCCAGTGCTAAATTAACAATTCCTTGATGTCTTATAATGTGTCCTACCAATCGATCCCTTCTTTTAGTAGAGGTATACCAGAAATTCCTTTCCTCCCCAATTATGTTCAGTACCACCTTATTAGTTACGCGATCCACCCACCTAATCTTCAGCATTCTTCTGTAGCATCACATTTCAAAAGCCTCAATTCTCTTCCTGTCCGCACTGTTTATCGTCCGTGTCTCACTCCCATACAAGGCAACGCTCCATACAAATGCGTTCAGAAAGGACTTCCTTCGGCTTAAATCAATATTCGATGTTAACAAATTTCTCTTTTTCAAAAACGCTTTTCTACGCCATTCTGCATTTTATATCCTCTGTACTGCGACCATCATTTGTTATTTTACTGCCCAAGTAACAAAACTCATCTACCTCCTTTATTGTTTCGTCACCTAATCTAATTCCTTCAGCATCACCTGATTTTCTTAGACTGCACTCCATTACACTTGTTTTGCTCTTGTTTATGTTCGTCTTATATGCACCTTTCAGCACAATGAGATAGAAGTAAAAACTGCAAATTCCATTGCTAGCACTCAATTGCGCAGCAACTACGCTTCAGACATGCTTGTGAACAATACAAGCAGATATTAGCATAAGAGAGAGAGGTTCTGTATTTGGACTCAAAGAGGGTGAATGGAGAAATCACAGAGTAGCTTGACAAGAGTGGTATTACCACCATACGACGATGAGGTTGAACTATGGCCCAACACAGCGCCAAGAAGGAAGCGGTCGACGTAGGGGATAAAAGAAGGTGAGGTTCGAGCAGTAGTCGGGCAGGCATTCAGACTCACGGATTAATTATCATCATCGATCTGACGGGCAACTGGTGCATCATTAACC
Organism: Locusta migratoria; assembly: GCA_026315105.1. Lineage (NCBI taxonomy): Eukaryota > Metazoa > Arthropoda > Insecta > Orthoptera > Acrididae > Locusta > Locusta migratoria. Next base: position 268,621,958 of record CM048744.1, on the reverse strand, counting down.
ACAAGGGCTATTAACAGGCGGCTCACGGAAAGGGACTGAACTCACAGCGACCCTTGCCTCGAATTCTATTGATCTCTGTACACCAAAAGGCCCATTTGTAGTAGGGTCTGGGGCATTTGGCTTTCAGTTCCACTGAGCAGAGCTGCCTTCATCGATGAGCCACTTCAAATTGAGTCCCGATGACCAGCAAAGACTTATGTGGAGTGCACGGATACTGGTGTTTCTACATCTACATCTACATAGATACTCTGCAAATCACATTTAAGTGCCTGGCAGAGGGTTCATTAACCACTTTCATAACTTTCCTCTACCGTTCCATTCTCTAATAGCGTACGGGAAGAAAGAGCACCTAAATCGTTCCGTTTTCGATCTGATTTCTCTTATTGTATTGGGATGGTCATGTCTCCCTAAGTAGGTGGGTGCTAGCAAAATATTTTCGCCTTCAGGTGTAAAAGTCGGTGATTGAAACTTCGCAAACAGATCACGCCACAATGAATAACGTCTTTCTTTTAATGACTTCCACCCCAATTCGTGCAACATTTCCGTGACGCGTTCCCCCCGTAACGTGATAAAACGAGCCGGCCTTCTCTGAACCTTCTCAATATCTTCCGTCAGTCCCACCTGGTGAGGCTCCCACAAGAGGCAACAGTACTCCAGGAGAGGACGCACAAGTGTGATGTAGACAGTCTCTTTGGTGGAGTTGGCGCATCTTCGAAGCGTTCTGCCAATGAAACGTAACCTTTTCTTCGCCTTCCACAATATTTTCTGTGTGTTCTCTCCAGTCTAAGTTGTTCGTAATTGTAACTCCTCGATATTTAGTAGAATTTACGACATTTAAGGTTTGACTGATTTATTGCGTAATTGAAGTTCAGCGGATTTCTTTTAGTGGCCGTGTGTATTACTTCACACTTTTCTTTATTTAGTGTCAATTGCCAATTTTCGCACCATGTAGAAATTTTGTGTAAATCGCTTTGCAGTTGCTTTGATCCTCTGTCGACTTCACTAACCGATAAACGACAGTATCATCCGCGAACAGTCTGAGGGAGCTATTCAGATTGTCTCCTGAATCGTTTATAAATACGAGGTAGAGTAGGGGACCTATAACACATCCCTGTGGAACGCCAGATATCACTTCTGTTTTACTCGATGACTTACCGTCAATTACAACGAACTGTGTCCTTTCTGGGAAGTCGTAAATCCAATCGCACAGTTGGGGAGATATTCCATAAGCACGCAATTTCCTTAGAAGCCGCTTGTGGGGTACAGTGGCAAAAGCCTTCCGGAAATCCAGAAATATGGAATCGATTTGAGATCCCTTGTCGATGGCGCTTATCACTTCATGTGAATAAAGGGCAAGCTGTGTTTTGCAAGAGAGATACTTTCTGAATCCGTGTTGACTATTGGTTAATAGGTCGTTCTCCTCGAGATAGTTCATAATGTTCGAACGAAGCATATGTTCAAAAATCCTACTGCAAATCGACAATGAGATTGGCCTGTAATTGTGGGTATCACAGACTGACTTTTGCCTGCCATTAACCAGACAACCAAGAGGGTCTAGGATGCCGTTTATCATTTCATAGCAGAACCTCTGTAATTGTCATCCGTGGCACCTTACACAACATGCGTGTGTTACACTGAAAACGGCTGTTTTAGGACGAGACGAGCCACCAACCGATCTGAAAGATCTACACCGAGTCGCGCTGGATCAACAGTTCCTTGATTATCTAGTGGACAGCATACTACGACAAATGCAGGTACGCATTTATGCAAGAAGGCGTGTTACCGGATTTTAGGGGCACTGGTGTATGCTGCAATCTGAAACACAAATTCAGAATGTCTAGGTTATGATCGTACAACATGTCAATTTCTGTTTTGATCAGAAAGAAGGAGAACTGAAATGATGGCTTTGTGTATCTCTATTCCCATGTTATGAAAAAGCTCATGAAGCCCTAGAATCGTGGTGTTGCAGCACTTTTTTGCTTTGTGTATTTCGGTAGATTTAAAAAATTACGAATAATAACGAAATGAGAAAGTTCTCCTTTATATATGGGAAGCCGGACTAAAATGCTTTTACCCTATTATTGCTTCATGTACTCCCCCTCCCCCCTCCCCACTGTCCGCTTCATCATCGCCATAACGAAGTATGAGATTTAATAATAAAAAACAAATAAATAAATTAAATAAAACCTCAAACTGCGTTTATATGTTGTTTTATTAATCAATAGGAGAACATATACTGTATGAATGAATTCATAAATGAATACAGATAAAAATGTAAATAAAAAATAAATTTAAAAATTTGAGGCCCAGGCATAACTTAAGAAAACATTTTACCAAAAGATGTTCACAAACAATGCTAAATATTTAGTATTAAATGAAACATAAAAGCAAATTAAAAAAGGCAAATTTTCCAAGTATAATATGTGATAGAATAAAATCTTGAAATATTTACTGAAAAAATGAATCAGTATGAACAAGAACTGTTCAAATGTTTGTAAATCTATGAGACTCAACTACTGTGCTCATCAGTCCCTAGCTTTACGAAGTACTGAAACTAACTTATGCTAAGGACAACAAATACCCCGATGCCCGAGGGAGGGCTCGAACCTCCGACGGCGACCAGTAGCGCGCTCCGCAGCTAGGCGCTTTGTAACGCTCGGCAACTCTCCCGCGACAACAAGAATTGTAACGTATAATTTTTATCCAATTAATCGCTGGCTGGCGAGACAACAATGGATAAATAATTTAAATTCGGAGCAAATTTGTAATTGATTATTATGTCCCATTACGCCCTGTTAGCGTATGATCAGATTGTTGAATGTTGCAGATATAATGATATAGGGCTTCACATGCCAAGTCAAGCACTGGTGGAAGCAGTTTTAGCATTTTTGTCGTTAAGGTCCCCAAATCAGATAGAAGAGCCACGGTAGGTCCAGCGTGAAGTTTGTAATAACTTAAAAAAGAAAAAAAAAAAAAAAATCAAATGATTGTTAAGCTCAAGGGACTCAACTGAGGGCTCATCAGTCCGTAACTTACAAACTACTTATGCCCGAGGGGGATTCGAACCTCCGACCGTAGCGGCCATGCAGACTGTGACTGGCGTGCCGCAGACCGCTCGGACACTACGGCCGGCTGTAATAACTTCACTTAACATTCATGACTAATGTAAGTCATATCACGAATGGATTTTTGCAAATATGTTTTAACGGTAATATACAGGGTGTTACAAAAAGATACGGCCAAACGTTCAGGAAACATTCCTCACACACAAAGAAAGAAAATATGTTATGAGGACATGTGTCAGGAAATGCTTAATTTCCATGTTGTTAAATTTAAACGCAACACGAAAGAAATATATCAAATACACAAGAATGGAACAAGAATCCACATGGCATTTTAGCCTGAAACGTTTTCTTCAATTCATTCGAGAAACGTTGAATTACTGCGTACTCTAGCAGAATTGGAGATTTAGTGGGAAATCCTTAAATTTACTTTTCCAACGACTTTACATTCCTTGCTACGTTTCCTGAACACTCCACGGTTTACTATTTGAAATTTATTTTAAGGTGCAGTGTCACTGAATTCATGGAACGGTTCACTATACTTTTTCCGGCGAATATTATCTTTCTTGAGCACAGCAATAGCTTCGTTATAGAACACACAGGTCCTTTTGTTGTGTGACACAACCGCGACTAATCGAACAGTCATGGGCCACTAAATATGGCACCCGTGCTAGCCTAAGGACAAGACTTGGACCGAAACTCCCCAAAGATTTATCCAAACACGAAACAAATTATGGAAAGCGATAAATATGTTTGAAATAGGTGTAGCTTATAGCAGTAAAAGAAGTCTGACTACTATGAAACAAATACATGTAATATTACTATGTAATGGGGCATGTTAAATAATAAATAAATAAAAAATACTATGAAACAAAAAATTTACTTAGGTAATCTTGCAATACTATTGTTGTGCTAATTAAAAATTAATAAAAATTTATACACGGTCGCCAGCCTAATGAGGCATAAGAATACCAAGCAGTGATAAATTAAGAATGCAGTTAAATTTAGAAGCTTGGTGCAGAATAAATATAGGGTGGACAAAACTGTCACTAGTTTCATAAGAGATAAAAAATACCAATCACAAAATTAATAAAGATTTAAATGAAAGCAGTAATTATTTAAATATTTGTAACGGTAAGACTCACCTCATCAGTTACTTTCTGTTACTATAGAATATAGCGTGGAATGCAGTATTGCAGTGCAAGTGGCACTAAGCTGAAAGGCTTACAATTAGTGGTAAAAATAATAAAAAACTACTGATGTTATCGCCAGTGCTGTTCCTAATGTTCTGTGTAAATAAATGAGAAATTGGTTACGATCATTACCTCCATTCAAAAATCTACTAAAAGAACACTGACTAGTATCTATCACTTTGTTGAAAATAATGAAATCTTTCTCCCTACCATGAAACTAATGATTCTCTTACAGTTAACTATTTTTTTAGTAACACTTTGCTGAATAGATTCATCAATTAAATCTGCTAGCCTGGAATCTAGAATGGGGTCACTCAAACTACAATGACAAGTTACAGGAACACTGTAATAAATTTCGACTAATACCACAATAGAAATTCATGTCTGAACTACTTCAATTATATGATCTGATTAAAATTACAAATAACTTATTCCTACCAATACTATTGTGCAAGAGCAATGAAATTTATAGTTGCAGCACTGTATATTGTACTAAGAAGATTCTAAGAAACCTTTGTTAAAATTGATTACTGCTTTTAGAAAAAATAGGATGACTCGGTTAATAATTCTTTACAGGAGAGAATCCCTATTAGGTTATGTGACTTGGGATACGTACTACTTTTAACAGAAATGCAACCTCTATTGAAAAACATTCAAAACACAAGAGTTAAATCTCTCAACGACCAGTTTATAAACAGTAACAATAAATATTATGACCTGATATTAATGCGGACCAGTGGCGAGGTGGCGGCGCAGCGTATACAGTTCAGATTTCATCTTTATGCAATTTGTGAACCTATATTATAACAGCGGTTTACAGTAGCTTCTATTTAGCTCCATATGCAGACAGTAAAAGTGTTACCATTGCATCTACACGTTCACCGAGGCCATTGTAAGTAGATTGGTCTTCTGCCTCAAATGAAACAAATATTTGGTCCAGAATACAGTAGCACAAGTCTGCCACTACGTCTTGCTGCTGTGCCCTCAGGTTCACTACTGCTGTGAGCTCCCACCACTGACTGACTGCTGTGAATGCCAACCTTCGACTGACTACTCTGTCTCCGTTAGCTGCGCGCCAATGCCACCTTTTCATTTACAACGGAATTCCGTTCACATTGGAATCACTACATCTTTTACATATCATGCTGGTCGTGAGATATTACAAATTTACATAATACTCACATACATAAAACGATTCAAAAATAAAATTGACATTATCAAAGCTAATTAAAATTACAAAAATAATATGCAAAAATAAACATGATATAGATATTCATAAAACATACAAAGCACATGAAGTACAGACATCACATACCATACAATAGTGGAATCTATTGTAACATGAGTGAAATTTAGTATCTTACATAGCATACAAATGAAATATTATTATTAAAAAAAGGTCAAAATTGGGTAATGGCGTTACAGTTGCTGTTCGCTCTGTAACAACGTATTTCACGCGCCATATTTGACTGAATTTACAAGTACAACGTATAGTTATTCCAAACACATAAACCATGCAGTAACAAAACACTATAACAATGCAAACTAGATGAATGTACTGCAGGAACAAAAAATCACCGTTACCTGGAGACAGATCGCTCCCATTGGTGTTCCTCTTATTTATTAAGAAGTGGAGGCGATTCTGAAACTGCATTGAGTCCTGTATTTCTCCTAACACACTCTCTCGGAGTTATAGCGGGTGTGGAAATCACACTCTTCGTTCCAAAAAGTCTTAGGTCAAGTGCGGGCCGGATTGAATCCCTTCGTGGGCAGTATTTTGGAAACCTGTGCATTCTAGACACTGCGGATCTCGGAAAACTGATTGCCTAACGGTTTCTGAAATGGAATGTCGCGTGGGTCTAGCTCCAATCATCATCCCGCGTCCGAAATCTGTTTAATCACATTGTGCGACAATAATCACGTTGAAAACCCTTTCCCCCCATTTACCAGGGTATAAACGACGCCCCCCCCCCCCCCAATGCACTATCCTTTTATACCTCGTGTACGTGAAACTTCCACCATCCGTATTAGTGTATATGACTATTCCGTTACCTCTGCCACCTGAGTGTACATTTACATACAGATTCGGCAATGACCTCTGGAAATACGCGTAACTGGAATCAGTACAGTGGCTCAGTATCGTGCACAACCTCTTTCGGCGTGTTACGTGTCCCATCTCTGGCTGTAGAATGCACCTAAGAACAATGTTGAACATATTTGATTTTCGTGGTCTGGATACTTATCGTGCTCCCCACATTGATTTCTTAGGGTATTACATGTTGTGTTACTTGTCTATCAGCAGAGACAACTCTGCACAAAAGCCGTCGCATGAGAACCATAATGTTGCCTTGGCATACTGCCATTCAGATATTTGAATATGGTACGTTCACTGAGCAACGCTATTGTGACGCATTAATCCTGCCCAGTGTTCGTCTTTTCAGAGGAGATTTTATTTCTAGGGAAAACACTTCGTGACTGCCTCAAGTATTGGAGGTGGTGGAGCTGTTGGGACGAATGGATATCTAGTCAATGGACTGGCCTGTCTCTTACTGAGGTCTTAACCCTCTCAAGCGTCCCCTCCTCAAATGAGGACACTTAAATTTTGTCTCATTTCTGTCATCTTTTACATCTGAGATGACCGTAAAAGCACAGGAACCTCATATGAGGAGTAATATTGAATGCTAGAATGTCTCGTAGACGACAGTGTTAGCCGTTGGGCCAACAAAAAAAATGGAAAGTAGAAATTAAAAGAAAGAATAGAGGCAGGCCTTCAGATGAAAGAGCCGGCCGCGGTGGCCGAGGGGACTGAGACGTTCCAGTCACGGTCTGCACGGCCACTACGATCGTAGGTTCGAATGCCCCCTCGGGCATGGATATTTGTGCCGTCCTTAGTCTTAGTTAGTTAATAAGTAGTTTGTAAGTTTAGGGACTGATGACCCCATAGTTAAGTCCCATAAGTTCTACGAACATTTGAAATATAGGCACAAAAATATATAAAAACTGGAGTATTTGTGCCTATATTTCAATCTGCAGGCCAAACTACAATTTGCCAACGAATAGCGTTGGTATGTGGTCTCCTGTTGCGCAGTGTTTGAGGGATATGGGCTTATATAAAATTCTAGATTTGTTTTTTTCCCCCTTATATTTCTATCTTCCGCCCAGTTATCAGCCGTCGTCCACCACAGCGCAGAATGATAGACTGATAAAGACTAACAAATAACAATACAATAAAATTATAAATCAGAAACGAATAATTTATAGTCTTCGCAGGGGAGTGAATTGTAGGCAAATACAGCTCAATTCATATACAAAATTTGCCTGAAAAAAATAGGAAACAAGGGTTACAAACAAAATACCTTTACTGGCGTTCAAAGTAATCTGCATTGGGTACGATACAATTCTGATATCGGTTGTACAGTTTACAACTGGAAAATGTCTTCAGGAGTTGTGTTAACCGGTCCTATATCATTTTCTTCCCTCCTCCATGTTGCCATGACGCACAACAGTTTGCGTTTGTACCGCAATGAGGGTTGTAGTAACTCCCCACTGCACTATGTGAAGAGTAGAAATTCTAAGTCACCAACGTGACGTTTCTATAGATGTGCCCACGCAGATGATAGCACGCAGGTTCGAGTTCTTGATTGTGGCTGAAATTGTTAAACTATTGGCAGGAATTGATCTAATTACGAAATAATACTAAAGTTCATGTGTTATACCATTTAGTTTATTTAAAGAAGAAAGAATACAAGCAAACTGCGTAATAACATATACTTGACACACATTGTCTTCACTGAAAATTGAACATAATGTCATTCCGCATTGTTCTAAACTCATTTATCTATGTCAAGTGACCGCCTACTTCTGTGACATGTTACTCCTCCGAGTGCGTGTTCTGGACTCACATGTCACTCCTCCGAGTGCGTGTACTGAACTGAACTGTGGCGGCTCGCTGCAAGGCTGCCTTCGCTCCACAATTTGGCGCGCAAACATGGCCGCCGTGTATCATCCGTCTTGTTTTGTTTTTTGGTTTATCAATAGTTAATATGTTTTACCTACTCAGGCCATAACTAGACTTTGATGGGTTTTCTAGCTCATAAATAACTAGTTTAAAAAATAAAAAAAAGCAGTCAACAATCCGGAGATAGATTTGAACACCACAGTACTTTACTATGCATGGTCCTGTTTGGAGGTGATACGCCGTTGTCTTCCTCCGACCTTCGAACTGACTTACCCAGCCAGTTATAGGGAGACCTACAGTTTAACGTGCAACCGAGTTTATGAAGTATTCTGGCCGCGTCACGCCAGTACTACAGCCAATCGGCGTCCAGTGTCCAGTCGGGGACTTTCCTAGAATTCGGCGAAACTTGCCAGTGCCCTTTTCCATGAGAACCCGAGCTATTGTATCATCTGTCATGGTTCTCACCAGCTTTTACGATCTGTCGCCTATTGGTCCTAACCGGCTGCACTGAAGCATTACTCCGATCTTAATATGATGGCTTTAGCCAGAAATATTACAAGCTGTTGGAAATTGTCATCCAACGCTTTATGTGGAATCGGTCGAAGCACCGACGTCAAGCATTGTTGGATCTTCGCAACCACTCCAACACACATTCTTTACTCGCTGTTTCAACATCATATACTTTCACTTACTTACTACGGGTCTCAGTCGACGTTTTGCCTAATTTGAACAAAAATTGATGTTAACGCGTTCCTCCATTGCTCTATTTTGCGCTCCCTGTTGCTATGACATGAGTTCTCACACTGACCCTATTAGCTGGGTTGCAGTGGATACCACCGCTTCACTGCAGTGCTTTACATGATGGGGGACGCTTGTTGACATTTCTCTCAATGTTTGTGCGCGGGTACCTCATCCTCGCAAGTGCATATTGTAAAATATGGGAGAATTCACTGCACTTTTCAAACGCAGGTTTTCTCCAGAAAGATTGTGAGTCCCACTTTAAAAAGGATTGTGAACCACTGCTCTACGGCACTGGCCCCTTACTTAGCCTGCATGTATCGCGAATCGGTGGTACACCGTTAAGTCATAAGTTACTGGAAGAAAAACGCAGGCGACTCTTGCTTATCAAACGTTCAAATGTTTGTAAATGTACGGGACCAAACTCCTGAGATCATCGGTCCCAGAGTTGCAAACTACTCAGACACACTTATGCTGAGGTAACACCCATGCCCGAGGGAATACTTGAAACTCCGTCGGGAGCAGTCACGCGACTCGTGATATGGCACCTCAGACCGCGCGGCCGTTCTCACGTGACGAGTCCCGTTTATAAGAAAGGTAAAACAACGTATAATCACAGACCAGTCATTAATGGTTTGCCAGACGTTTCAAGACCAGGCCAGAATGGTCCAGCAGAGGCGCTGCAGACGAGGTCGTGCTGTTAGCAAAGATATCGAGTCTCTCATTTGGTGCCATATCCCATTAACCCCAAATCGCGCGACACCGTCCTAACTGATGCGTTCGATGTACCGCATTGGTTTCTGCGGTTACTTCAGTGTTGCTCGCCTGATAGCACTGACAACTATTGCGAAATTTCAGTCCTGAAACCACTAGCCAGTCTGACAACTTTGGTCGCCACAGCTTCTTTGTTTGGGAAAAAAAAAAAAAAAAAAAAAAAAAAAAAAAATACCTCCTCCTCTCTCTCTTTGTGGTGTTAGTTTCACAAACTGTAGGAGTAATATATTTATAAATAACCCCATATCAAAATGGGTTTCGGTCCTTTTTAGACCATCTTCAGGACAGCGACTTCACTGACGTCATGGAGTTGGGCTGGTACTTGGGAGCCTTCCAGTGCGTCACTGCTCCCAAACAGAGTGCTGGAAGGCTCCCAAGTACCAGCCCAACTCCATGACGTCAGTGAAGTCGCTGTCCTGAAGATGGTCTAAAAAGGACCGAAACCAGTTGATACAAATAAAAATCATTGCACTGTAAACTGTTTTATATATAAATTTAAATATAAGAGTGCTATTTATCCCAAAAGTGAAACAAAAATGTTTAAAAAAATGTAATCTTTAGAAACGCCTGACTGAATGTTACTGAGGGAAACAACAGTTTGTATTCTGCCCACTCTGCTAACAGAAAATCTGCCTCCTGATCAAAACTCTTTTTACAGGATTGAATAAAATGTTTGTTGACGAGGGAACATAAACATGAAATACTCGAACACGGAAATTGCAACAGCCTCTAAATCTTTGGAGAACCACAAACGAAACACCGAATGACGTGAGTGTACCCCCCACTCCAACTCTGACAGCTCTGCGTATCCGCGATTATGGAAGCTTGGAAGTGCCAGAATTGTTTTCCGGTTCTAGTCTGCCAGTCTGACTGCTGTCTGTCATCGCTTGTACAGCAAGCAGGTGCACTCTAAGTTGCCAGAAGCAGGAAAAAGCGCTGCTTTTGCACACTTTCAGCTCTGTCAATGCACGTGAGCCTGTGCACAGCTGCCCGAACTAACCTAAAGTGTGTGGAGGAGCTATGGTAGCCGTGATGTCGAAACGAAAGTGGCGTCCAGTGAGATTTGTTATTGCACTAATACAGAGAATGGATGCAACAAATTAAAAATATTGTTGTCCCTGTTGGCTTGACTCATTCATCAGTGTAATTACCTCTTACCTCTTCACACTCGTGAATGTACTGTACAATTCTGATACTTCCTTTAGTAGTTTCAGAAAATAAAATTTATATTCAAGCGCAGGTGGTCGGATGTCAGTTTTCGGTCGCCAATGGCGAAATGGCGACCGTAAATTTTCCACCCTGGACAACTGTATGCAAACGCCACGGCACTCGATCATTATGTGTTGGCCATCGACACTGTGTTGTCCGTGATGAGAGGTAATCTATTAAGTTTGGAATTCTCAGCTCACTGTTAATCTCGGAATATTGAATTACATACTGTATTGTAATGGGAATCTCCATAGGCAGAGGGGCCAAAATCGCTAGTTTCAAATGGCTTTATGTGACCGATTCCGACAATTCTGTTGCCCCCTTCAAGTCTGTAATACAAACACCACTATCTACAACTGTAGGTAATTGTCATGTATAACATAATATCACATTTAACATGATTACAAACCTATTAATATTTAAACATCAGATGGTAATTTTTCGTCATGCTTAATTTCTGTTCTTGAAATGCGTATGTCGAAAATAAAATATTTTTTGTGTCTTTGGTAAAATATTTTGCACCCATATTGCAAGTCCATCAATCAAAACGTTTGTTTGCAAACAATCAAAAACTTGTGACAATGTAGTATCAAAGAGCTTCTACAATCGATACATGCATTGTAAAATCGATTTATATTGTACAGTTACGTCCATTGACACCAAATCTTAAAATAACCTATGTAAAATAATGATTTCCTGATAGTGGACCTATGAAAAATTACAGAAATTTTGTATGTATGTATGTTGTCCTGGATAAAATTTCAAATTAAAAATCTATTTGCTTTTACAAAGTCATGAATCAAATAAATCATAAAAAACTATTAACATTCCTCAGTATAAAACATAATGATATAATGGAAGCACAAGTTTTGTTTACATAATCTGTTGTATAAAATAATACTAACAATATAGTCCATTTATCTATGGAGTCGTTAAGTGAGGGTTCCAATAAATTATGCATTAATATTACGCAGTACTGGTGCTATGGACAGTTATATTTCTTTCAATATTGACAGCATAACTCCATGTTACATCGTACTCCCAGCTTGAATGTTGCCAAGCACATAAAATTCCATATTGATTCCTGATATGGAATACCACTTTGTGATCAAAGTCTGTTAATTCAGGTCGTGCATCCATAATCACATTGGTATCTTTATGACATGAATGACCGGAACCATCGATAGCTCTTGTTGTATACCTTGTGCACCATCTGTGCATACAGGTATCCCGTGATTTTTATCACCCCCGTATATATATCGATAGCAGGTCTCATTTGGTGGTGTGGTGATTCTAGTGTGAATGCTGATCGCACCTGACCAGCAGAGTCCTGAATGTGGACAACATTCTCTGTAAGAGGAGCATCGATAATAAATTGGTTAAACAGCAGTCAGTATCGTAAGAAGTATTCCTTTCTCTGACCGGTATGGACATATGTAACGGTCATGATCAGTAGTATACACTATGCGATCAAAAGTATTCGGACACACCCAAAAGATACGTAGTTGACATTAGGTGCACTGTGCTGCCACCTACGGGCAGGTACTCCATATCAGCGACCTAAGTAGTCAAAAGACTTAATGAGAGAGCAGAATGGGGTGCTTTGCGGAACTCACGACATCGAAAGTGGTCAGGTGATTGGGCGTCACTTGTGTCAGAAGTCTTTAAACGAGATTTCCAAACTGATAATCATCTCTAGGTCCACTCTTTCTGATGTGATAGTGAAGGGAATACGTGAAGGGAGACGTACATCACGAAAGTGTACAGGCCGACCACGTCTGACGCAGACCGTCGGAAGTTGAAGAGGGCAGGCATCTATCCAAAGCATCACACGGGAATTCCTAACTGCATCACGATCCACTCTACGTGCTATGACAGGCGGAACTGAGGAAACGAGGATTTAAAAGGAAGTGACTGCCCATGAACCACACATCAAGCAGCTCAGTGCGAAACGAGCCTCGGTTGATGAAAGGAGAGTAAACATTGGACGATTGAACAGTGGAAAAAGGTTATGTTGAGTGACGAATCACGGCACATAATATAGCGATTCCATGACAGGGTGCGGGTATAGCGAAAGCCCAGTGAACGTCATCTATCAGCGTGTGTAGTGCCAACAGCAAAGATAGGAGGGGGCTTGCACCCATTGTTGTTTCGTGTGGCACTACAACAACACAGGCCTATATTGATGTTTAAAAGTACCTCTAGCAATTAAGCGGAATGGACAGTGTCTTGAAAAGAGGGTATAAGATGAACATCAACAAGATTAAAACAAGGATAATGAAATGTAGCGTCAGAAAGTGAGTCGAAGCCGAAGGAATGAGATTAGATAATGAGACAATAAAAGTAGTAAATGAGTTTTGTTATTGGGGTAGCGAGATAACTTCTGGTGGCCGAAGTAAAGAAGATATAAAATGCAGAATGGCTATGGTAAGAAAAGCGTTTCTAAAGAAGCGAAATTTGTTGACATCCAATATTAAATTTTAGGAAGTCCTTTTTGAAAGCACTTGTCTGAAGTGTAGCATTGTATGGGACTAAAACGTGGACGATAAGGAAAAGATGATAGAAGCTATCGAAATGTGGTGCTACAAACGAATGATGAGAATTAGATGGGTAGATCAACTAACTAATGAGGAGGTGCTTAACCGAATCAGGGAGAAAAGGAGTTTGTGGCATATCCTGACTAAGAGAAGGGATAGATTGGTTGGACATATTCTGAGACATCAAGGAATTGTCAACTTAGCATTAGAGGGACGTATGTGGGGTAAAATGGTAGAGGGAGGCCGACGGGCGAATACAGTAAGTGGATTCAAAAGGATGTAGGTTGCCGAAGTTATTCTCAGATGAAGAGACTTGCACAGGACAGGGTAGCATGGATAGCTGCATCAAATCAGTCTGCGGACTGAAGACGACAACAACAACAGCCACAAGTACCTTCATACTTTCCACTGTTGAAAAGAAATTCAGGAATTATGAATGCATATTTCCACACGATAGAGCACCTCTTCAAAATGCTCAGCCTATGGCGGAGTGTGAACACGACAATAACATCCCTGTAATGGACTGGCCTGCACAGAGTCCGGAGCTGAATCCTATTGAACACGTGTTATGATGTTTTGGAACGCCTACTTTATGTTCGTGGTTTTAGGGCGCTCAACTACAGTGGTCATTAGCGCCCGAATCTGACCCTAGATTGGTTTAAAAACAAGGTTAAAAAAGGTGCCGATAAGGAGAATTTCAGAATATCACAAAAACGAGGAATAAAAAATAGCATTAGAACGAATTAAATGTCTTTGGACATATTTGTCATATGTATAAATTGTAAGACTCTAGCAGATGCCCGTGCGTCATCAGCTAAAAAGTCGTCGAAAGTGGACGGCAGATTTACTGCAACACGAACATGAGTAAAATTGGGGCAGAACATTAAAACATGGAGCACCGCCATCGGGTGACCGCAGGAACATACTGGTGGGGGGGCAGGTCGCTTTTCAATAAATGTCGGTGGCTGAACCGGCAGTGACTGATTCTCAGCCGGGCCAAGATTACCTCCTCCCGCCGGGAGAGGCGGGAGGAGGTCTTCCAAGTTGTCGGGATCGGTTTTATGGTTCTGAGCTTATTCTCCTGAAGCGAGGACCACAGCCGATGCCATGATGCAACAATACGCCTGCAAATAGCCCCTTGAAACGCCGACTTCGTGCCAACCCTCACCGACCTCACCTCTCCTCATTGCAGCAGTCACAAGGGGAGGCCGCCAATTGTGAAATTCAGATTCGATTCATACTGCGCATAATGAAAGCTCATCGCCAGAGGTGTCATTTGGCAAAGCACCAAGATGCACTTCTCAGCCGTTGTCGAGAAAATCGACAATCAAAAAAAGCCGTTGCGGTGAAACACTCTGTACGATCTCTACGATTAGTAATATTGTACAGAGGCCTGGCGTAGCGGTAAGCGCTCGGGTTCGTAATCCGAAGGTCGCCGGATTGAATCTCGCGGCATGCAACTTTATTACTTGTTTTTTGTAATTCAAATGTACACACACACACCCACATACATACACATACATCATTGTATATAAACTACAACATTTGATGTTCGAAGTCGCCAGTTTTTCCACGACAAACGACTTTCAAACAACGTAGCCGGCCGCGGTGGCCGAGGGGATTGAGGCGCTCCAGTCACGGTCTGCACGGCCACTACGGTCGGGGGTTCGAATCCCCCCTTGGACATGGATATTTGTGCCGTCCTTAGGATAAGCTAGTCGATAAGTAGTTTGTAAGTTTAGGGACTGATGTCCCCATAGTTAAAACCCATAAGCTTTACAAACATTTGAACATTTTCAAACGACGTATTATATGCAACTGGCGACTTCGAACATCATCATTTTTTCACAAACAAAGTTGTATTTCACAAATGTTATTGTTTTCATAGTGTTTACGGAAGAAGTTCAAATGTTTGTAAATCTATCGGACGAAACTGCGTGGTCATCAGTCCGTAGCTTACAAACTACTTAAACTAAGACTAACCTAAGGACAACACACACACCCATGCCCCAGGGAGGACTCGAACCTTCACGGCGAGCAACCGCGCGCTCCGCAGCGAGACGCTTTAGACCGCTCGGCTACTCCACCGCGGCTACGGAAGAAGTATAAACGATATTCCGAAACGAATAGGTATAGTGTAAGTCAAACTTGACGAACGATAAAACAATTTTTCAGAATTCAATCAGGTGTGTTTCCCAACAGATAATTAAAAAAAACAATTGTTCTTGTAAAAACGCAACGTTTATCAGATGTGCTCGATGTCATGCTGTTTTCTGCTTTCCATATATCTATGATAACTATCACTCTGGTTCGTGCTATATATATATCAACAACATCGTTTTGATTCTCTCCGAGTCTTGCTGAGAGTGCTGAGAGTGCGGCCGTTGTCCTTAGTTAAATTTAAGTTAGTTTATGTAGTGTATATGACTAGGGACTGATGACCAGAGAAGTTAACTCCCGTACATTTACAAACATTTGAATTCACTCCGAGACGTTTGAACAGTTTCCTTGATAAGAGTTCTTCCTGTCACAAAGTAATAACGCTTATACGATCAAACTTAAGGAACGGACCTTCTAGACAGGGCATAACGAGAGTCAGCATTAGCTGTGTACGTCATTCCTAGTGTTGTGACTGGAAACGATCGGCCGTCACGCCGTGACATTGGCTGTGTTCATGCATTCTTGTTTACATCTCTGTGCAGCTTGAGTGACATGGACAATCTAAGGAACTGTGTTCTTGACGCAACATGGAATCAAACTCGATAACTACGTTGATCATCAGTCCCTAGGCTTACAAACTACTTACATTTACTAAAAATAACTTATGCTAAGGACAACACAAACACCCACGCCCGAGGGAGGCCTAGAGCCCCCGACGTGGAATGGCCGCGCGCACCGCAGTTGGGCGCCTTTATGCGCACGGCTATTCTCCCGCGGTTAGGATTTGTCTTACGTACATCTTCCTCTGCAGCCTTTACTACTTTATCTCTCAAAGGTCCGATGTCCATTTATCTAATGTCGTGAGCTCACGACGACCTGCATGTCTCACAAATCACTTGCACAACCATGTGTCAGATGGTGTCCTGCGCAAATGCAGCTGGGAGAGTAGAGTTCAGAAGCCCAAACAGCAGTGGCGGGCTAACTCTGTCGCAAGTCCGGGGCGGCGGCAAAACGAAAATTAATAAAATTCTTGAATATCAGTCTCCAGATCGCTTTTATTTTTTAAAACATGACCGGTTTTAGAAAATAAAAGCTATCTGGAGACTGACATTCAAGAATTTTATCCATATGACGATCGCAGAAACTCCCTAGAGACCCATGAGTCTTGCTTTGATAAGAAAATGAGCCTCCACCCCCTTACCGTCTCTTTGGAAATACATTCATTACTGTAAAAAAGTAACTTTTGAGATTTATAGCTTTCGAGACTTGGAGGCCTCAGAAAGAAAGGACACTAAAAAAAATAAAAAAAAATAAAAAATAAAAAATAAAAAAAATAAAAAAAACGTGTTTTCGAGGTATTTGGAGGCTTGTCAAGACGATAGGCCCGGAGCAGTCCACCTCCCCTCCTCCCCTCCCCCACTTATTCCGCCACTGACAAACAGCACACCTGGACAGTCTGTGATCCATTGTCCCCTGACATTTGCTAACTCGGTAACTCTCGGAGAGTTGAGTGGTTCAGTCTGGAAGTAACCTTTAGCGGCCAGTGCGATAGGGAGCGCCGCGATGGGCGCGTGCGGTGGCGGGATCTGGGGTCTGGTGGTGGCCGCGCTTATCTGTGGCGCCGATGGCGTCGCGAGATGGCCGCCTCGCCCTTTGTGGGACTTGTTGCCTGCGACGGCGGCGGCGTCGCGTGCCTCAGCCGCGCTTGCAAATAGCGCCGGCACAGGCCCAGGAGCTAAGACTGCGGCTAGGCGAACGCTGATTTGTCGGCGGAGGGTTGGCTGGCGTGCCGCGGTCGCGTGCCGCCGCATGCAAAGCAGGAGGGGTCATGCCATCTGCAACAGGACTCTACTGGATACAACAGCGCTCCAGATCGCAAAAACTATTCTTTATCTCACGTGCCTCAACCTACACTGTGTGGCCAGAAGTACCTGGACACCTCAAATTGACTTACAACTTCGTGACGCCCTCCATCGGCAATGTTGGAATTCAGTATGGTGTTGGCTCACCCTTAACCTTGATGACATCTTCCACTCTCGCAGGAATAGGTTCAATCAGATGCTACAAGGTTTCTCGGCGAATGGCGGCCCATTCGTCACTGACAAGGGGAGACCGCCAATTGTGAAATTCAGATTCGATTCATACTGCGCATAATGAAAGCTCATGGCCAGAGGTGCAATTTGGCAAAGTACCAAGATGCACTTCTCAGCCGTTGTCGAGAAAATCGACAGTTAAAAAAAGACGTTGCGGTGCAATACTCTCTACGATTAGTAGTAATGTACAGAGGCGTGGCGTAGCGGTAAGCGTTCGGGTTGGTAATCCGAAGGTCACCGGATAGAATCTCGCGGCATTTTTTTTCTTTTCTTTTTTTTGTGATTCAAATATATATATTACACGTAATAGAATGCATGAGAGTGAATTTCACTCCCGACGACCATGGCGAAACCGTGTCAAGCAGCATGTTTAATGGACTCGTCAGAAATCTTGTCAAGTGCTCTTGCGACTCGCATCTGCCTTCAACCAGGCAGTCGTAGCAGACGGTTGTAGTTGCGTCATTACACGTTGTAATATAAACGGTTGTCGTTCGAACAGAGTCGTAGGCAGCGAGAGTACACATATGTTCTCTCTCTTTTATTGGGTGTTGTACTGAATTCTGAACACAGAACTGATATACACTACTGGCCATTAAAATTTCTACACCAAGAAGAAATGTAGATGATACACGGGTATTATATTAGAGCCGGCCGCGGTGGCCGAGGAGACTGAGGCGCTCCAGTCGCGGTCTGCACGGCCACTACGGTCGGGGGTTCGAATCCCCCCTCGGGCATGGATATTTGTGCCGTCCTAGTTCGTAAGTAGTTCATTAGTTTAGGGACTGATAACCCCGTAGTTAAGTCCCATAGACTTAAGAAAAAGTAAAGTATTATATTGGACAAATATATTATACTATAACTGACATGTGATTACATGTTCACGCAATTTAGGTGCATAAATCCTGAGAAATCAGTACCCAGAACAACCACCTCTGGCAGTAATAATGGCCTTGATACGCCTGGGCATTGAGTCAAACAGAGCTTGGACGGCGTGTGCAGATGCCCATACAGCTTCAACACGATACCACAGTACCACAGTTCTTCAAGAGTAGTGACTGGCGTATTGTGACGTATCGACCAGACGTTTTCAATTAGTGATAGTTCTTGAGAATGTGCTGGCCAGGG
This sequence comes from Locusta migratoria, assembly GCA_026315105.1. NCBI lineage: Eukaryota > Metazoa > Arthropoda > Insecta > Orthoptera > Acrididae > Locusta > Locusta migratoria. The sequence goes on along the minus strand of CM048744.1, from coordinate 268,603,109 downwards.
CAGCTACTCCGCAGTATGCTGTGCTGCTCCGGGATCATATCCACCCGTATTAAACTTCCAACACACCTGCGGTGTTCCAAGATAATGCCTTCCTCCTCCCCTTAATCCCTGATGACCTCTCGAGTTTTCTCCATAACAATAAAATAAATTTCTCATCGTTTAACGGGAAAACTTTGCTCTGAAATTCTTTCCATCAAAAAATTTAACTGGTACTGCTGATCACCGCAAGTGGTAATCTGTCAACTACGTATTTGTGTACACCTGCTTTTAACTTGTAACGTAAAAAGTTACTGTTGAACGCTAACTGTGAGCTAAGGACGAGCAGTCATTGACGTGCTATTGTGAATGAAACAGACGTGTTACTATTGTCAGCGTTAATTAGAAAAAAGTATGTCAAGGTAGTAATTGGAATCATTTTAAAAGCTTTTAGATGAGAATCCGTGATTCTTTACGTCGTGTAATCAACACGTAAAATCGCCGATATGTTCTTAAATTTTTTCTACCATTAACGCGAGTCTCCTGGAGTCGAAAACAAATACACACTATCAACAATTAAGTATAAACTGTTTTCGTAACTAGATAAAAAAAAATCGACGTAGACCTTTACTAGGTTAGTACATGAGAGATACATTGTTCTGCAGTCTCTCACGAAGATCTTAGCCTGAAGTTTTGTCCAATAAAAGCGTAAAAATTAAAAGAAATACTCACTTTATATAATTGAAACCAAAGCCGCAGTCACTTTATGTACGGTAATTCACATTTCTAGTCCTAACAGGGTTTGATGTCATTTTCAAATGTCAACATTTTTCCTACAATGAAAACAAAAACTTTTTAAATTTACAACTAACAACTTTACATAATGAAACTTCACTCTGCAGCGGAGTGTGCGCTGATATGAAACTTCCTGGCAGATTAAAATTGTGTGCCGGAACCGGGACTCTAACCTGGGACCTTTGCCTTTCGCGGGCAAGCGCACTACCGACTGTGCTATCCCGACACGACTCACGATGCCGCCTCACAACTTTACTTCCGCCAGTGCCTCGTCTCCTACTTTCCAAACTTCACAGAAGCTCTCCTGCAAACACGCAAGACTAGCACTCCTGGAAGAAAGGATATGGTGGAGACATGGCTTAGCCACATCCTAAGGGATGTTTCCAGAATGAAACTTCACTCTGCAGCGGAGTGTGCGCTGATATGAAACTTCCTGGCAGATTAAAATTGTGTGCCGGAACCGGGACTCGAACCTGGGACCTTTGCCTTTCGCGGGCAAGCGCAAAGCAAGGCAAAGGTCCCAGGTTCGAGGCCAGGTTCCGGCACAAAATTTTAATCTGCCAGGAAGTTTCAACAACTTTACATGTTTTCTATTAGTGGTTGCTAGCATAGGTACGTCTACATGCTTTTATAAGAGCAATGAAATTGTTGTTCATTATTAATTAATTATAAACCCAATATCAACAAATTCTCTCTTTCTCTCTCTCTCTCTCTCTCTCTCTCTCACCGCCAATAGCCACTCATTTCCTTTAACCGTCTCCCAAACAGTCCCCCATCATCGTCAAGACCATTTTCCTATCTCTCTTCATAAGTATCAACAATCCCATGGCAGGTTCCCAATTCAAATTTCGTAAAAGTGAAAGTGTTACGTATTATGTCCATTTTCTCTTTCATCATGCGCCAGTTCCAGTGTTAAGGTGTTCACGTGAACCAGAGTAAAAGTGTTCAACTTTTCGAGCGTTTTAAACTCTGCTGTCCGTTTTCCTTATGTTATTTGATCACTGTTTAAGTGTAAAGACAGCCAAATTTTCTTTTTCTCTGCATTGATGCCTCCTTTTAAATTCAGTTGTCATCTGTTTCTGCGTCGTATCTCCATTTTATTTCTTAATGTCTGTAGGCTGAAGACAAATTTTGAAATTGCAAAAAAAGAAAAATAATAATATTGCCTGCCTGATCATTATTATGCAGCATGATCCAAAAAGGGTCGCAACACATTTCACACAGTCTCGTCCAAATCTACTTCTTAATCTGTTGATTAATTTCCATCAAAAAAATCTTAACCCAAGCATTAATTTTGTTTGATGCATCGTACATTAGTTCTGTGATTAATAAATATGTGTATGGTACTGAGTCAAATATTTTTCGGCAGTTAGAAGTAGTGCCCGTACATGATTTCCTCGATCCTTGACTTTCTTGCGATATGCCGTATCATCACATGTTGTCTTTGAGTCTTCTGTTGTCCTGGAGAGTAGGTATTGACGTCAGGGAGGAACCAATAAAGAGAGAACTTCGACATCTTCCCTTTATCCTGTACGGACACCAACCAAATTAGGACACAATCAAGAAAATTATTTCAGTGCTATACAGTCTTTCTTACGAGAACAGCAAAGTGAACATTCTAAGAACTGGCTGGTGTGAAATGGATTTGTTCGACTGTCTGTAAAGCAGTGTCATAAGCTCTGGACCGAATTTTCACGGGTAGTAGGTGCTCAGTGTTATTCAAGTTATGCGAGACATTGAGCAGACTACAGACATCGTTGTAGAGTGCATTTCTTCAGTTAAGCTCTAGAGTGAGTCTAGACGGTTTACTTAGTGTAGCGTTATGCAGTTTCTACGAGAATAATCAATGCTTCTGACCTTTCAGAGAAATATTGTCGGTAGCTCCTGCAAGGTGGCAGGATTATCTCATCGTATTTTTCACTCTTTCTGAAGCGGGAATAAGCTGGCCACCAGTGCAGACAATTTTAGACAAGAAAGCGGACGAGAGAAAAGCCGTATATAGCTGCTGATATCGATCGCACGTCACAGGACGAAAAGAACTCCACGTCACTTCGGTAAAAGTGGCGGTTTAATCGTGGTTTACATTTGGAGGACCGAGCGGGAAACGCCAGACTATAAGCGCCTCGTTACTTGCGCTGTGACAGAAATTGATTGGGTAGTTGAATAGCTCGTGAAACTTACAGCTGCCGACTATCTTGAATAAATGCTTAAGACACTGCCCTCAATTACTTCGACGAAATAATTCAGTGATAACGACCAGAAACGAACCAAGGTGAGCATTTTCTGTTATTTTCAAGCACCCTTTTCATTTTTAATGAGAGAGTACATATATTGACTGCAGTACCGGTACCTATAATTTTAGTTCTCTCTTGTCGCCTTAACTACAGTATTACAGAAGCTTCTTCGAAAGATGAGTAGGGGTGTTGAAATCTACTGCCCGCTACTCACTTTACATGCAATGTGATTTTAATGAAGTCACGGTGTTTCGAAATTCACTTTATACACTGACAGAGGCAGTTAGAGGCTGCCTAGTGGATAACGTTTTACTTAATATTCCACACTTCTTAATTTTTGATCTGTGAAACAAATGTCTCCTGATGCAAGCTTTTTGCCTTCCATATTTTGGAACGAAAATACTGGTAAACATGGACTATAAAATGCATACCTTAAAAACTATGAACAGTTCTACAGCTCTGATATTTGTGAATCACGTCTACTCAATAAGTGCTAATCCAATATAGGAGATCCTTGGAAATTTGAGACGTATTTCACAGGGAACATTGAGGCAGACTTAAAATCTGTGGTGTGGGAGACGTGCTTGAAAACAGACCGTCTAGCTACCTTATCTGCAAGATTGTGTTAGGTGATCGGTTTAAAGCTTTTACCTAGGAAGAGGTAGCTCCTGGGTTCGAATCCCAGCCTCAGCAGAAATTTTAATTAAAAGCCTCTGCCCACATACAACCCTTTGGTATAATATTGGCCCACTCTAGGTCACGGTAGTAACAATAAAAGTGAACCTTTGCTATCGTCTTTTGATAGCTCAAAATTTAAATGAAAATAACGGCTTAACTAATCATCTGACACGGAAATTGAATAATCGAATTTGTAGAGGAGAAAATTCTCTACAACTTTGCTCTCATGGTTTTTTTTCCAAATCTCGTAGCGTTTCAGAGATATTTGCAAAAATAACGGCGATTTTACGATGTCTGTCTGTAGGTCTGTCCGTAACGTGTTTCCTGTTTTTAAGACGAACCGTTCAACCGATCAGCACCAAATTTTACAGACATAATTGTTGGTCACCAGAGACTAGAACCTCGCTTTTTCAAATATTTCGGATTAGAAATACGTCAGTAAAAAAAAAGCCGTTTGTGATGTAATTTTCATTACAAATAAACCGTTCATCTGACGCGAAAATTGAATAACCGAATTTTTAGAGGAGAAAATTCTCTACTACTTTGTTTCCTTATGTTTTTTTTTCATATCTCGTATCGTTTGAGAGATATTTGCAAAAAATAACGTAGATGTGACACCCTCCATTGAATTAACGAAAACCAGCCGTCACGTGACATTCCTCGCCCAGAACTCTCTCTGTCATACGCCATCTTGCGTTGCGTATTTGATGATTTTCTTATTGTAACTTACAAGTTATTATTTCAAAGCAATGGCGCACTGAGGAATTAACAAAACCACGTCGTTATTCGTACGATAAATGATAATCTAGTATTTACAAATGCCATATTAGCATCAGTTAACAACCGCCATAAAAAGTATGACATTAAAGAGGCAACCTTTGGTTTGATAGGCGTAGCGTAGTGGGTAAGGCGTTGGACTGTGCTGCTGAAGATCAGTGGTTCGGAACCCCCCACTATTTAAATTTTTCTTTCCTAAAAGGGTTTCAGACACACTTAATTTTTTATTATTTACATTATTATTTTGGTCCAAACTGTTGGCAAAAACTTATAAAACTACAAATCTGAAGTGGGCCGTAAAACACGTCAGTGCGATTTTTTTATCGTTTTCATCCATAGTACCTGCAAACCAAAGAAGCTGTAGTAGAAGAGATTTGTTTCACGATATCGAAAATTATTAAATGCTCACAGCGTCGTTGGATGGCATTTCTGGATAATGGTTCTACTCTGTTCTCTGATCGGGCGCGATGAGCCACGGGGCCCGGCAATTGCTTAGTAGAACTTGTTCTACAAATTGCCCTCTACAACGTCTTTCCCCTCTACAACGTCTAAAAGTGTGTAACATGGATTGAGAAACACGCCATGCATGAATACATTAAATGGTGGTGTAATACTGCGGTAACGCTCCACACTTATGTCCATGCGCTGTTAACATGACGAATTTGTTGTCTAGAAGATCGGTTAGGCAATGTTTCCACGTCACCTATTGCCCGTCATTGCGTGTTTTCATACTCTCCACGTCTCCGTTTTCTGTCAGGCGGAAAACCAGTACAACGGACAACTACTTTACGGAATCAGTAGGACCAGCAACGATAGAAAATTACACACTACTAGATACATCAAAAGAAACTGAAATAGCCATATGTTAAATTGAATGGAATAGACAGCCGTAAATTTGATAAATATTTTTTTTATTCTACTAGTTTCGGCTTCATAGTGAAGTCTTCTTCAGGTCAGTAAACCAGAGTTAGTTCCTAGTACAACTGTAAAAATAAATTACGAGGGTCGTCCACAAAGTAAGTTCCGTTTCTATTTTCATCCGCGGCAGCGTTAAGATCGCGGTTCCGAGCATGCGCGGCAGTTACTCTGACTCAAGGAGAAGGCATGTGAATCATATCCGTGATTCTATTTCTAAATGCAAGGAAAGTCATTGGCAAATCTGCGAGGTTTACGGACAAATTGGTATGAGTGATTCAATGGTTAGAAGATGGGTCAGATTGTTCAATGAAGGGCGTGATCAAGTGTGCACGACGAAGAACGAAGTGGACGCCCGTCTGTGCTTACTGATGGACTGGTTCACACAATTGAAGATTAAGCACAACCGTAAGTTTACAGTTAGTGCCCTTGCTATGGAAGTTTCGCAAATCTCACGATAACTAATTAATGAAATTGTTACAGAAAAACTGAAATTTCGAAAACTTTGCCCACGTTTGGGAACCAAAATTATTATTGAACAACAGAAAAAACAACGAATGGGCAGTGCACTTCACTTTTTGACTCGTATACCTAAAATCTGTCCTTGGTTTTCAACACTTCAACGATGTTGACAAGCTGAAAGAATATGTTACCACATGGTTGAATACATAGGCGACAACCTTTTATGAAGAAGGCGTACAAAAACTTGTGCCACGCTATGACAAGTGCCTACAAAATTTTGGAAGCTACGTAGAAAATTAGTTCAACAGTTGTAGATTTTTTACAGTACATACTTTTTCTACGCCTGTACACGTTTGTTTTGTACACCCAAACGGAACTTACTTTGTGGGCATACCTGGTATTTATAGATATTTATGGCTGTTGGTTCCATTTAATTTAACATACATTGACTAGCCGTAGTTCACAGTTAGCATTAATAATGAATTCAATAAAGCTGGAAGACCCACCCTCATTACAATCGTTGACACCATTTGCACAAAAGGTAAACTTTTTATTTTTGGTCATCAGTCTTATCGCTAGTTTCACACGAGCCGCCACTAACTACTCTTCTGCACCAATCTCTTCATTCAGCACACTGCGTGCTGAAACATTTACTGGATGTGTACCAATCTTTATCGTTCCTTGCAGTTTTCACCCTGCACAAGTCCCGATAGGCCGTGATGTCTTAAGTCGTGCTATCACCCTGTCCCATCTAAATTTTAGTGTTTTGCATGTGGTGCTTTCATCGTCTATTGTACGGATAACCGACTCATTCGTTAACAGCCAACATAATTTTCAACACTCTTCTGTAGCACCATATCTCAAATGCTTCGATTGTCTTCTGTTACTGTTTTCTACTTATGATTGCCTTCCATACAACTCTGTAATCCAGATACACAGTCTGTGTCTGGAAGAAGTGTTTCCCCCTTCTTGAGCAACTAGCGCGGTGTATGAGCTAGTGGTCTCGTGGTAAACGTCACGCAATGTCAACACAAAGGCAGTGGCATAGTGCTGTGAGTGCATTTATCAGTCATATCGTTATTTAACGGGAGTCGTATCGCCCTATCTTGGCAATGTTAAATCGGCTGTATAAATTCTCCCTTTTCTCACGAACAGTTGAGTATATAAATATGGCGTGTTTCCAAATGTTTTGTGACTGTATTCGTCTACAACAGTTAGACAAAAGCTATGATTTTTTCCTAAACAATTAGTTTTTTAATGTAAATTTTCAAAGTTTTAATTTCTTGAATTTTAACTAGTACAGAAAATAGTACTAAAGTAGAGCTACAATATCATGGTACTATCTATGTTATGTGGTAAATAATTCATTGATGTAGATTCAGAAGTTTATGTGAAAAGGAGCCTTTGTATAGTAAAATGTCATTTTGAGGAAATTTTGTTTGAAGAAAAATGTTTGATAAAAAGCCATCCGATACAAGAAAAGTATGCTAGAATCATCCTGGCTGGTAGTCCTCATCACGTCCTTCATCTTACTCTCCAGTGCCGCCCGCCTTTACATATTATATGTATTGTTAGCTGTTACAAAGTCTAAGTAATACATATGGTCTGTTGAAGGCGGTTAACTACCTGTAGTAACAGCAGACATCCAATGTGAGCAAATCGGCCTTCCATTTGGCGGACGGAATTTTGGACAGCACACATACAAATTACACCTGTGTACTACGAGAGCATGAGCACAACTGTCTTACAGTGGTCCTGTTTACAAATTAAATCGTCACAGCGCCAGCAGTCAGAGCTCTAGTCAACCACAAGATTTCTTTCTTTCACAGATATCAAAATATGACTTTTACAGAACTTGTACAGACCAAATACAGATAATTGCACATATATATTCGTTACTACACCTTGAATAAAATGAAAAGTGTTCTGCAGTTGTACAATAAATTACAGAGTTGTAAATACAAAGCGTGTTATTCGATTAGCAATAACATTGCTTTACGATTATTTACATCGTGTTACATTTTCACAAATAGAACATTTGAGTGTAACAACGGGACATTAGGATAAGGGTGATACAACAAGGCTCTATACCAATTACTTATGTTAACAACATCGTTAAACATGTCTATACAGTGTGAGTCTGATTGATGAGCGATCAAGTAATCATAATCATAAATTACGGACGGTATTACAGTCATCCGTTTCATTTCCATTCGTAGCCTTTAGGTTCACGTATGCATCTTATCAGGTGGGGCATGAAATTCAACGAAACATTGGTTATGAGGTATCCAACCGTTTAATCGGATGCGGCTGTAGGTTACATTACATTATGGCTGCAAGTATAGGTAATATAAGGTGATAGGTTATCTGACAGTGTTAAGTCCCAGTTGACAAATAGCCTCCGGTCTAGGTTATTGGTGGGTCAATGGATCTATTAGAAAATCTTAAAATCCATAACAAACATAAAAAAGAACCGAATAGAATCCTAAATCACCAGCTTAAGTTTGAACAGTTCTTCGTGATATTTGACCATGTATTATGAAATCACTAAGAGCATCCTCCTCCTTGGAGCCAATAATTACATAATATTATAGCTAGACTGGCTTCCTGAATTGGCTGGCAGATGTTTCATGCTCTTCCCTGAAGAAGCGTATACGGTATTTTATGGCATATTCCCATCTCCAATAACTCGACTTACTATTGTGGATGTCCCGAAGGGAGAAAATTGTGTCCTTTTCGACTCCTAGTATTTATCTTCCGGACTGGCATTGGACTTGTCTCACTAAAAACCTAATCCACATCCAGTAAAAAAAAGGTACACCTGGAAAGATGACGTCGATTTTCAGCCGATGATGGTAGATGTCACTGGGAGATAGTAGGTGTACTAATAATGATTTCATCGTCGTCCGCCGCAGATAGCGTAGTGACACAGCTGCCAAAGTGCCATTTGTGTGTAGCCTTTAATACGGAAGATTGGTAGCCATAAGGCTCACAAGGAACCTACACAAGTGTCACTCTCCATTTTTATGAAATTTGGATGTGTTATAATACATAAAAAACTATGGTACACGTATTTTTTTTTAGCGTCGGAAAAACGTATTTAAGGGGTAATACAGTCCCTCCAAAATTACGGCTAAAATGGAAAAATCGCGATAATTTAGATATTAGTAAAGTGATTTTAATGATTTTTGGTATGGAAGTATCTTTTGATAAAAGTAAAAAATCAGCCTAGGTACGTGGCAGGGGGAATGACAATTACGGGGGGCAAATACCTCTAAATAGACAAATTTTTTGTACTCAAAAAATTGTTTTGATTTAATCGAAGTAGAATGTATGAAAACTTCAAAAGGCACGCGAATTAAGAAATGAGTGGTTTTTTGTTTCATATATCAATATTAGGGTGGGGGGGGGGGAGATAAACAACCCTTATATTGCCACGATCATTTGATACTGTCCATGAAACACCTCTTGAATTTATGGTTTTGAACTGTTTCATCTCTTCAGTATATCGGTATTAAAAGTCGCTGAATCCTAATCTGAAAACAGATTCTCAAAAATGTTCAAATGTTTGTAATTCTTATGGGACAAAACTAAATTGGTCACCAGTCCCTAGACTTACAAACTACTTAAACTAAGTTAAACTAACCTAAGGACAACACACGCATCCGTGCTCGAGGGAGGATTCGAACCTCTGACGCGGGAGGCCTCGCGACCTATAACGTGGCGCTCCAGACCGCCCGCTCGGATACTCCCGCGTGGCTCAGATTCTCAAGATTCAATATGGTTGATCCAGCATAGCGAACGAAATCTCGAAAAAAAAAAAATGCTTGAATAGACAGTAACTCGACATGAGACTTTCAGAATACTGTACAATCAACGTCTGAAATAGTAGTGAATACAAGTGAATATGAATAAAACATGTTACAAATGTGTGCGGTTTTAACCGCCGGCGTTAGCGTTGCCCGTGACGTAGCGCGTGGAGGTGGCACGGCCGGATTTTCATCTCCTCCCGCTGCCTCAGTAGGGTGAGTCCCCTTGCCACTCACAATTGTCTTTTCGTGTGTCAGAACACGATACATTGTTTGCACATAGTTTTATTCACTTATATTCACTATTATTCCAAACGTTCATTGTACAGTATTCTGAAAGTCTCATGTCAAGTTACTGTCTATTCAATCTTTTTTTTTCGAGTTTTCGTCCGCTTTGCTGGATCAACCATATTGATTTTTGAGAATCTGATTTCAGATTAAGATTCAGTGACTTTAAATACCGGTATAATTGAAGAGATGAAACAGTTTAAAAATGTTATTCACAAGGTGTTTTATGGGCAGTAACAAATGAGCGCAGCAATATAAGGTTTATTCCCCCCCCCCCCGCCCCCCCCCTCAATATTGATATATGAAAAAAAAATAAAACTTATTCCTTAATTCGCCTTCCTTTTGAAGTTTTCATAGATTTACTTCGATTAAATCAAAACTTTTTTGAGCTCATAAAATTGGTATCATTAAGGGTAGTCACCCCCTAATTATCACTCCCCCTGCAATATACCTAGGCCGATGTTCGTGTTTTATCAAAAGATACTTCCATACCAAAATCGCTTAAACCATCTTTAAGTTATCCCGATTTTTCTACTTGAGCCGTAATTTTGGAGGGACCATTTCACCCCTTAAATATGTTTTTCCGCCGCTAAAAAACAAGTGTCCCATAGTTTTTCATGTATTCTATCCAAATTTTATAAAAAACGGAGAGTGACACTTGGGTTGGTTTACTTGTCATCGTGATGTCAACGTGGGAAGCATACAGGCAGACCGCACTCATGCTGCGTACAGCCAACTGAGAGAGTTTGAAAGAAGGCCAAGTGTGGCGGAATTGTCCTTTCTGATAATTGCCACGCACATTGGACTTGCGGCATCAGTTGTGCAATGCTGATGGCTGCAGTGGACAAATGAACATGCTCTAACCGTAGAGAAGGTGCTGGGCGTTAATGCTGCATAGACGTCCGACAAGATTGTCGTATTGTAAACGTAGCACTGGCAGGTAGAACAGCTACAACAGTACAGGTTTCTGAGCCCAGAATTGTCAACCCAAACTTTTGCCAACCGGTTAACCGGTTACTACCAGTGAAGATATGCCACCTCTAACCCCTTTACGCACAGCAAAAACTGAATATATTTGAAAGCTTGAGAGCGTATCACTTGCCCACAGTGTCACGCTACATACTGCGAAGGGTCCACAAGGTGGGACCATACCAACTATATCCAATTTATATATTCACTGTGTCCTTTAGAGTATGGTACTTGGATGCTATAGTTTATAAAGAAACGCAGTACGTAATTTTTCTACTAGCAGCCTAAATTGCTATCATAATTCAGTTTTATTACATAATCTATGTAAAGCTAAGTTTGTCGTATTTAACACTAGTTGTTGTTGTGGTCTTCAGTCCGGAGACTGGTTTAATGCAGCTCTCCACAATACCCTATCCTGAGCAAGCCTCTTCATCTCCACATAAGAACGGCAACCTACATCTGTCTGAATCTGCTTACTGTATCCATCTCTTGGACTTTCTCTGCCATTTTTACCCCACACACTTCCCTCCAACACTAAATTCACAATTTCTTGATGTCTAAGAATGTGTCCAACCAATCTATCCCTTGTTTATAAAACTCTTCTGGGTGTTGGACCGCATCGTCAAAATATCAAATACTTCACCGACGTTTCGGCCACTATTGCAAGTGGCCATCTTCTGGGGGTTGACGATGCGGTCCAACACCCAGAAGAGTTTTATAAACAATGACAACGGCCGCGGAAGCCTTCGTTTACATTTAATCTATCCCTTCTTTTAGTCAAGGTATGCCAGAAATTTCTTTTCTCTCCAATTCTGTTCAGTACCTCCTCATTAGTTACGCTATCCACCCACCTAATCTTCAGCATTATTCTGTAGCACCATATTTCAAAAGTCTCAATCCTCTTCCTGGCCGCACTGTTTATCGTCCATGTCTCTCTCCCGTACAAGGCAACACTCCATACAAATGCCTTCAGAAAGGACTTCCTTAGGCTTAAATCAATATTCGATGTTAACAAATTTCTCTTTTTCAAGAACGCTTTTCTACCCATTGTCATTCTGCATTTTATATCCTCTGTACTGCGACCATCATTTGTTATTTTACTGCCCAAATAAAAAAACTCATATACCTCCTTTATTGCTTAGTTTCCCAATCTAATTCCTTCAGCATCAACTGATTTTCTTACACTGCACTCCATTACCCTAGCTTTGCTCTTGTTAATGTTCATCTTATATGCACCTTTCAGCACACTGTCCATTCCGTTCAATTGCTCTTCCAGGTCCTTTGCAGTATCTGACAGAATTACTATGTCATCGGCAAAACGCAATGTTTTTAATTCTTCACCCTGAACTTTAATTCCCTCTTCAAATTTCTACTTGCTTTCCTTTATAGCTTGCTCAATGTACAAATTGAATAACAATGGAGAAAGACTACAACCATGTCTTACTCCCTTTCCAACCACTTGCATCGCTTTCATGCCCTTCAACTCTGACAACCGCTGTCTGGTTTTTGTACAAGTTGTAAATAACCTTACGCTCCCTATATTTTACTCCTGCTTGCTTCAGAACTTGAAAGAGTTTATTCCAATCATCATTGTCAAAAGCCTTCTCCAAATCTACAAAAGCTAGAAATGTAGGTTTGCCTTTTCTTAATCTATTTTCTAGGATAAGCCGTAATGTGAGGATTGCCTCCCGTGTTCCTACATTTCTCCTGAACCCAAACTGATCTTCCCCGAGGTCGGCTTCTACCAGCTTTTCCACACTTCTGTATATAATTCGTATTAATATTTTGCAACCATGACTAATTAAACTGATGGTTCTGTAGTTTTCACACCTGTCTGCACCTGCTTTCTTTGGAATGAGGATTATTTTATTAAAGTCTGAGGGTACTTCGCCTCTCTCATACATCTTACACACCATGTGAAACAGGTTTGTCATGGCTGGTTCTCCCAGAGACTTCAGTAGCTCTGAGGGAATAGCATCTACTCCAGGGACCTTGTTTCGACTTAGGTCTTTCAGGGCTCTGTCAAATTCTTCTCTCAGTACAGTATCTCCTATTTCATCTTCCTCTACATCCTCTTCCCTTCCTACAATATTGTCTCGAACTTCATTTCCTTTGAAGAGCCCCTCTATATACTCTTTCCACCTTACAGCTTTCCCTTCTTTGCTGAGAACTGGTTTTCCATGAGTGTCCTTGATATTCATAGAGCTGTTTTTCTTATTTCCAAATATTTCTTTTATTTTCTTGTAGGCTGTATCTATTTTTCCCCTATTTATACATTCTTCTACATCCTTGCATTTGCCTTCTAGCCACTCCTGCTTAGCCATTTTGCACTTCCTGTCAATCTCATTTCTTAGTCGTCTGTACTCCATTTTGCCTATTTCATTTACTGCATTTTTATATTTTCTCCTTTCATCGATTAAATTTAATATCTCCTGTGATATCCAAGGATTTTTTGTAGGTCTTGCTTTCCTACCTATTTTGTCCTCTGCTGCCTTCACTATTTCATCTCTCAATTTTACCCATTCCTCCTCTACTGTTTTATTTTCCCCTGTTTCTGTCAATTGTTGCCTAAAGCTCCCTCTGAAATTCTTAAGAACCTCAGGTTCCTTCAATTTGTCCAGGTCCCATCTCCTTAGTTTCCTACCTTTTTTGTAGTTTCTTCAGTTTCAGCCTACAGTTCATAACCAACAAGTTATATCTGCCCCTGGGTATGTCTTACACTGTAAAACTGGTTCCGAAATCTATGTCTTACCATTAAACAATCTATCTGGTATCTCCCGGTGTCTCCTGGTCTCTTCCACGAATACAACCTTCTTTTGTGATTGTTGAACTAGGTGTTTGTTATAACTAAATTATGTTCTGTGGCCGGCCGCGGTGGCCGAGGGGATTGAGGCGCTCCAGTCACGGTCTGCACGGCCACTACGGTCGGGGGTTCGAATCCCCCCTCGGGCATGGATATTTGTGCCGTCTTTAGGATTAGCTAGTTCATAAGTAGTTTGTAAGTTTAGGGACTGATGACCCCGTAATTAAGTCCCATAGACTCTACAAACATTTGAACATTTTTTTTATGTTCTGTGCAAAATTCTACCAGGCGACTTCCTCTTTCATTCCTTTTGCCCAGACCATATTCACCTACTATCTTCCCTTCCCTTCCTTGTCCTACTACCGAATTCCACTCTCCCATAACGATTAAGTTTTCCTCTCCCTTAATTGTATGAATAATTTCCTTTAGCTCCTCATATATTTCTTCGATTTCCTCATCATCGGCAGAGCTAGTTGGCATATAAACCTGTACTACTGTTGTCGGTGTTGGCTTCGTATCTATCTTGACAATGATAATGCGATCACTGTGCTGTTCATAGTAGTTTACCCGCATTCCTATTTTCTTATTCATTATCAATCCTACTCATGTGATACCCCCAATTGATTTTGTATTTATAATCCTGTACTCACCTGACCAGGAATCCTGTTCATCCTGCCACCGAACTTCACTAATCCCCACTATATCTAACTTCAACCTATCCATTTCCCGTTTTAAATTTTCTAATTTTCCTACTCGATTAAGAGATCTAACATTCCAAGCTCCGACCCGTAGAATGCCAGTATTGTCTTTCCTGATGATCACATCCTCCTGAGTAGTCCCCGCCCGGAGATCCGAATGGGAGACTATTTTACCTCCGGAATATTTTACCCGAGAGGATGCCATCATCATATGTTCATACAGTAGAGCTGCATGTCCTCGGGAAAAGTAACGGCTGTAGTTTCTCCTTGTTTTCAGCCGTTCGCAGTAACTGTGCGGCAAAGCCACATCAGCTGATGTTACAAGGCCAGCTCAGTCAATCATCTAGGCTGTTGCCCCTGTAATTACTGAAAAGGCTGCTGCCCCTCTTCAGGAACCACACGTTTGTCTGGTTTCTCCACAGATACCCCTCCGCTGTGGTTGCACCTACGGTACGGCTATCTGTATCGTTGAGGCACGCAAGGCACCCCACCTCGGCAATGTCTGTGGTTCACGGGAGTGGACTTAACACTTAGTAGTCATAATCCGGCGCACATGTAGACGGGGATACCGCCCGTCAGCTTTGACCCGTGACGTCATCGCAGCGCGGTTGTTCTGAGGCGCGTGCGTGTTTGCAGAAGGCGTGAGTGATTATGTGGTGGTTGAGTTAAAGACAATGGTTTGTTTGCAAACAAAACAGATTAATATGTTGTGTTTAAAAAGTGATCTGTAGCTTCTCGCTGATGGTTAGGTGTAGGTTAACAGAGAGGTTTTTTTTTCCGTATGTGAGCGCCGAAAGCGCGAATTTTTCGGCTAAGACCTGTGATCGATGGCAATTTCTGTTATTTATAATAACTACAGATTATTTGTATCTACAATACAGATGTATTGAGATATCCCGTATACTGGTTTTCCGACATCTTGATGACGTCATGGGTCAATGCAATCTAGTGGTATCCTAGTCTACAGTTATGCCCATAATCCTGCACCCGAATAAAACGACAGCGGTTATAGATATTATTATAACGTTTCTTATGTCGGTCCATCTTCTCCCCCTCTTCTTTTATTCTCGCTATCCATTTCAGTTTCGTTTTCATGCAGTTCAATCCGTATGACGTCATTCGTACTGAAATATGTGTCCGACAATAATATAATTGTCCAATTTCAAAGAATGGAATATTAGGAAACTGCGGAATGTTTTGTGAATGGAGTTTAAGTGGAAGGGCAGATTAGCATGTATTTCATTGTTTTGGTAACGGCTTTCGTAATGTTCATCAGGGCCTTGACGGCATACAATTTTATTATGTTAACCACTCTCCCCCCCCCCTCCGCGGTATAGTACATAAGATATTTGTGTTTGTAATGTACTTTGGTATCTCTTTTGTCCAAACAGTTCTCTTTCTTTTTATGACACCAGGCTTACTTATGTTTGTAACTTCACAGATTCTGAAGATGATTTAATCGAAACGCGTCAATAAACGCATGACCACATCACTATCTGTGGCCCTATAATTTTACACAGCGTCCTAATAGCACTGTTTATCAATTCAAATGTTTCAAATGTTTGTATAGTCTATGGGACTCAACTACGGGGTTATCAGTCCCTAAACTTACAAACTACTTATGAACTAACTAAGACTAAAGACGGCACAAATATCCATGCCCGAGGGGGGATTCGAACCCCCGACCGTAGTGGTTTATCAATTAATACAGATATGGGCGCATACCTCATCAACGACTTTATGTCACGCCTGGAAGTGATTTATGTAATTCAGTAGTGGAAACACGAAAAGTTGTGTGGCACAAAATTGTGGACTCCTTTGAAGATAGAAATACGACTGGAGATACACTGAGAAAACTTTCCTGCGAAGTGAATGAGGATTTTGAGGAAAAGGAGGTCAACAATAATAACCTTTAACGTCCCAGGTGCTGTCTGAGAGACGGCTAACGCTTATTGTCATTCAATTTTTAATGGACAGGGGTGGGGAAGGATAACACAGCGTTGTGTAATCGTTGCTTCCAACACTTGCACTTTTTTCCATTGTCAGTAGCGATGTTAATGCGAGTCGGAGCAATATCATCATATCTTCCTTTGTGATAGCGGACCGGGGCCTTTGCGTTGTGGATTCCGCACCGAGCTCTTCATCTGCTGTGCGTGTTACAGTCCCTCACTTTGAGGATACTGTTTTCAAACGGTTTGAAGACCATTCAGGAACTGACGTGGAATTAATGACTATGAGATTCAAAGTGAACATAATTCAGACTCAGAATAGTGTGAAAGAGAAGAAGAAATTGTATTGGCACCTGTAAAATGTAGAACATGCTCCACCTGTGACCCAAAAAAGAATAGAAAGACGTGTTATGTTTGCCACTGTTGCAAGAAGCCTACCTACCTTGAGTGTTCTATCAAAATTTACATCGAGTGCAGAGAAAACATTTGAAAAGACAAAAGTTACCAACAAAGTAGTAGTGAAATTCTTATTTTTTGTGAATTTTTTGGAGAGGCACAAAGTAAAATTTAGAAGCCAAAGTATTTGACTTTTTACAGTGGTAATAAAATAATGTAATGTTAAATCCATTTTCTGCGGTTTTATGTTTGAATATATGTATTGTATACAATTAATTTTTAAAATACATTACTTTTTCAGCATTTATGTAGACAAAAGTAGCCTTTTGCGTAATAAATTGAATTAGTTCACTTAGATAACAATCAGTACTATTTATGATTATTTAAAAATTGCGGTCTATCAGACCGCACCTGGGACAGGGTGTGACAGAAAAATGACCTGGGAAGTTAAGGGTTAATAATAATAATTTCGAAGCTGTTATACTAATGTGTGATGATATGGTACTACTTCATTAGTTCTTTGTATCATGTCAGCAATATTTGTCATAATACCACACAAAATGGTTTGGAACTCATTAATTTATGTTTGGAATCGACTTAACTCCTCCACGAAAACGGAGCAACTGCTTGTTTGGTCGGTAAAATTCCGGCGTGTGCGCAAGCAGCGCTCCGCCGATATAATATCGGCCGATATTTTACGGGCCGTCCGAAATCGGTGTGGTTGTGCTGGATCCCGGACACTTGCCACGCCGGACTTTTGCCACACCTGACCCTTCGACAGGTAGCTGGATTAGCCGTTCCTCAGGCAAGCGCCCCCCCCCCCCCCCCCAAGGCAAGGGACGCCCGCCCGTCCACCTCCTACTGCCCGCTTTCAAGCTACGTTCTATACAACTTACTTAATACAGCCACTACGTAAAAGGGCGCCTTCTTCGACATCTTGGAGAAATATAGAGCTTCTTTTAAATATCCCGAGATCGAAATATTTATTTACAACTTTTGGGAAACAAAAGCAATATCGTCATCTGTTTCAGTATGTAATTAGTTCTCCCAAGCATAAAAATAGATCCATTACTCCATTACTGAAAATTGAAAATGTTCAAATGTTATAAAGTCTATGGGAGTTAACGACTGCGGTTATCAGTCCCTAGGCTTAAAAATTACTGGAAATAACTTAAAGTAACCTAAGGACAAAACACACACACGCACACACACACACACACACACACACACACACACACACGTCCGAGGGAGGACTCGAAACTTCGACGGGCAGTAACTGCGCGATCGACAGCAAGGCTACGCTTACTGATTGCGAGAGAAACAGCCCATCGCTATGAGCATGAACAAGAAAGGAACGACGTAAAAGCAATGCTAATGAAAAAAGAAAAGAAAGGAAGTAAAGACTAACGACACATAACTGTTTGGTGACGAATTACAGTGTTGATATTTTTATCAATATTATTTCGCAATAGCGAATTTTTCTTAGCGTCACTGTATAACATCCATACCTTATACAGTGACGCTAAGAAAACTTCGCTATTGCGAAATAATATTGATAAAAACATCAACACTGTAATTCGACACCATACAGTTATTTAACAGATGCCTAAGCAAGGCAATGACTATAACAGCGTAGGTTAATGCCTCGTTGTGCTACCCATCAGCGTTACGGAGAGGCCGGCCGGTATCGAGCGCAGAGTGTGCCGGACAGCGCAGCGGCGTCGTGAGCGGCCACTGGTCAGCTGTCGGCGGCTGCCAGGCCAGGCCAGCGAGGCGTGTCGCGTCGTGTCGTGCGCTGCCGCAGTGCGACCGCATCGACCGCCGCCGGCACGCGCCCGGCAACCGCGCGGCCGACACTCGCCGTCTCCACGCGGTTACGTAAGGCTACGGCCACACTTGCGTTGTTTGAAGCTGGACGCTCAGCGTCAAAAGACGCCACAGTTACAGGCAGGCTGGAGAAGGCCGACGCGGTGGCCGAGGAGACTGAGGCGCTCCAGTCACGGTCTGCACGGCCACTACGGTCGGGGGTTCGAATCCCCCCCTCGGGCATGGATATTTGTGCCGTCCTTAGTCTTAGCTATTCATAAGTAGTTTGTAAGTTTAGGGACTGATGACCCCGTAGTTAAGTCCCATAGACTATACAAACATTTGAACATTTGAAGGCCGGTAGTGGCCACACACAGCGTCTTTTTCTGCCAGATGGAAAGGCGCATTGCAGGCCGCTGTGGCCGAGGGGACTGAGGCGCTCAAGTCACGGTCTTCACGACTACTACGCTCCGGGGTTCGAATCCCCCCTCGGGCATGGATATTTGTGCCGTCCTTAGTCTTAGCTAGTTCATAAGTAGTTTGTAAGTTTGGGGACTGATGACCCCGTAGTTAAGTCCCATAAGCTTTACAAACATTTGAACATTTTGAAGGCGCATCCTCAAGGTCACGCGCCACTCGGATGGGCCGGGGCCCATTCGCTGCGTCAAAAGACGCTTCTCACATTGCGTTCCCACGTGAACTCAGTACTATCTGTGCAGTCTATCAACGCACAGTAGTGTGTGTAGTCAAGTGTTATTACAGTTTTTTTCGATGAGTTAGATGGAAAAAATTGAACTTGATAGCGAACGTATTATCTTAAAAGATCAAGCTCGACCATTTTTATACGACATTCAAAATGAGGATTATAAAAACAGACAGAAAAAAGAGACGGTTGGCTAGCTGTCATTTTATGCAAGCCGGCCGCGGTGACCAAGGGGACTGAGGAGCTCTAGTCACGGTCTCCACGGCCACTACGGTCGGGGGTTCGAATCCCCCCTCGGGCATGGATATTTGTGCCGTCCTTAGTATTAGCTAGTTCATAACTAGTTTGTAAGTTTAGGGACTAATGACCCCGTAGTTAAGTCCCTTAAGCTTAACAAACATTTGAACATTTGATTTTATGCAATGTAAACAAACAATAAAATAAGTAATAAAACTTCACTTACCTCAGAGTAACTGTTTTTCTTCAGCCCTCATAAAATCACGTAGTCGAGAATTTCTTCCAGTAATAGCACTCTATACATTAGACAACAGAGTTTCGTATGACTTAATAGACATCCTGTAATACTCAACAAACTTTTCAGGGTTTTCTTGAAGTTTGTTGTGTATCAGAGTGAATTTTCCCCTCTCTGATCTGTCTTCAATTATTGGATGAATCCAAATACGTCTTTTTTGTCTACGTCGTCTCCGTCGAACCAGTAACAATGCAGCACATATTATTGTTGCAGACTGTTTACTTAATACATTCATTTCTCAAACCTGCGATGTCACCAAATGCAGGTCCGAAACGCTACTGAGCCAAATGTGGCCACATTCACGTCTTTGGTCGGTAGGACGCCTGTAAGAAGCCTCTGTATATACGCGGTCGAATGTGGCCACCACCTGGCGCCTTTTAAAGCTGCTTCTTTAGACGCTGAGCGTCCAGCTTCAAAAAACGCAAGTGAGGCCGTAGCCTAAGGCGCCGTAAAAACGCGACGTCTGCTGCCTCTAGGCAGCGTGCGCCGTTGTACCAACACCACCTGTACTCCATCCACCGAGACGAGAGACGGACTGTAAGCACAGCGAGGCGCTGGGCCAGGGGTGGACAAAGCAGGAGCGCTCGCTCAATGTCGCCGCATGCGATTTAGGTGTAAAGCGTTTGCGTGTGTTATTGGGGGGGGGGGGGGGGGGGTGATATTAAAGGCTGGCTAGAAATTACATCTTAACAGTTGCTGAATACCAGCATATGTATTAAGCTTTCGTGTTTATCTCGTAAGAATAAACTCATTATGCCATCCTACTATTTTCAATCCACGCAAGAAGCGATCAAAGAAGAAATGATTAAGTACTTCATGTGTATAAAACTGAGCTGTTTAGATTAGATTAGATTAATACTTGTTCCATAGATCATATATACGACATTTCGCAATGACGTGGAACGTGTCAGTTTAGTAAATGTTGTCTATACTTGACAATCAATATTTTAAGGATTTTTTATTTATTTATTTTTTAAAGTTTTATCTAAAAATTCATCTACATTGTAGAAGTAGTTGCCATTCAGAAATTCCTTTAATTTCTTTTTAAATACTAGGTGGCTATCTGTCGGACTTTTGATGCTACTTGGTAAGTGACCAAAGACTTTTGTGGCAGCATAATTCGCCCCTTCCTTAGCCAAAGTTAGATTTAACCTTGAATAGTGAATATCATCATTTCTGCTAGTGTTGTAGCTATGCACACTGCTATTACTTTTGAATTGGGTCGGATTGTTAATAACAAATTTGATGAGTGAATATATTTATTGTGAAGCTACAGTGTGTATCCCTAGATCCCTAAATAAATGTCTGCAGGATGGTCTTGGGTGGGCTCCAGCAATTATTCTGATTACACGCTTTTGTGCAATGAATACTTTTTTACTCAATGTTGAATTGCCCCAGAATATGATCCCATATGAAAGCAGTGAATGAAAATAGGCGTATTAAGCTAATTTACTGAGATGTATATCACGAAATTTAGCAATGACTGATAGCACAAGTAGCTGAACACAGACGTTGCAGAAGATATTCAATATGTTTCTTCCAATTAAGTCCCTCGTCAATGAAAACACCTAAAAATTTTGAATATTCAACCTTAGCTACAGATTTACGTTCAAAGTCTAAATTTATTAATCGTGTCATGCCATTTACTGTATGAAACTGTATATTCTGGGTTTCATCAAAGTTTAATGAGAGTCCATTTGTAGAGAACCACTTAATAACTTTCTGGAAGATATCATTTACAATTTCATCAGTTAATTCCTGTTTGTCAGGTGTGATAGCTATACTTGTTTCATCAGCAAAAAGTACTAGCTTAGCATCTTCGTGATTGTAGAATGGCAAGTCATTAATATATATTAATGTCTTCAGAACAATAAAAGACATACATTGTTATAACAACTGCTTGATCTACGTTTGTTGGTCGTTCCTCAGTTTATCATACAGTAATTGATTATAAGGCCTCACACTCTTTGAAGTCTCCAAAACAAGCATCACAACAGAAGCATACAGAAAGTGTTGATGACTTTCACAGAAATGTGATACGAATGAAAGTACATCATTTATTGTTTTGTTGACATAGTTCTTACTGACGTAAACGAAAATGCCGATTTGGGCAGTTTTCAAAGATTCTATGAATTATTAAAAGAAAGAAATATTGAATATCTGTGGCGTCTAATATCACTGCTATATAGGAAAACACACAAACGCTTTACACGCGATACAGAGATGCATTAACTTATACACCAACATGCGCAGAGTTTATGTTCTTTTATTTAACGACCGGTTTCGGTTTGCATTAACACCATCTTCAGGCCCTATACAAATTAAATTGCAAATCAGTGTTGTATGCATAAAATCATGCTGTACTATGTCATACAAAATATATGTTTGTAGAATGAAACTTCACTCTGCAGCGGAGTGTGCGCTGATATGAAACTTCCTGGCGGAAGTAGGGTTGTGAGGCGGCATCGTGATTCGTGTCGGGATAGCACAGTCGGTAGTGCGCTTGCCCGCGAAAGGCAAAGGTCCCAGGTTCGAGTCCCGGTTCCGGCACACAATTTTAATCTGCCAGGAAGTTTTATATGTTTGTAAATGTTTGTATAGCTTATCAAATGTTCAAATGTTTGTATAGTCTATGGGACTTAAATACGGGGTCATCAGTCCCTAAACTTACAAACTACTTATGAACTACTTACGAACTAGGACGGCACAAATATCCATGCCCGAGGGGGGATTCGATCCCCCGACCGTAGTGGCCGTGCAGATCGTGACAAGCGCCTCAGTCCCCGCGGCCACCGCGGCCGGCTATAGCTTATCGGACTTAACTACGGGGTCATCAGTCCATAAACTGACAAACTACTTATGAACTAGCTAACGCTAAGGACGGCACAAATATCCATGCCCGAGGGGGGATTCGAAACCCCGACCGCAGTGGCCGTGCAGGCCGTGACTGGAGCGCCTCAGTCCCCTCGGCCACTGCGGCCGGCTACAAAATATAAAGAAGAATCAGTGTAATACCGAAACCAGTCGTTAAATAAAACAACAAACTTTACGGCTGTTGGTGGATAAGTTAATAATTTGGAATTAAAAGTCGACCAACAGTCGCACTCCTTATTCCATTACAACGTGGAACCACATAGGTAGTACATAGGTAGCGACATTGAAGGAGCGCCCCGTTTTGTCCACCCCTAGTCACGCGTCTCCGTCTGTTTGCAGTCTGTCCTCGTTTCGGTGAAGGAAGTATAGAAGACAAGGCCTTACAACAGGCCGTGCCTACGTCACACTTAGAGGCCGCGGTCGCCACCTGACTGGCCAATCGTTGCGCGGCAGTGGGCGTGCCCCAGCCAGTGAGGTGGCGGCCGGGCCCTCTAAGTGTGACGTAGGCACGGCCTGTTGTAAGGCCTTGTCTTCTAGGTGGTGTTGGTTGTACTCGGCCGCTAGCTGCACAGGCGGCACTGTATGGGAAGGAGAAGGGCGCAGCGGTGGAGATTTAGGCCCTATTCACACTGTGATACTGAAGTCTCCGAGCGACTGAGATACTGTGCCGCCATTGGACGCTTCATATCAGCGGCGGCTGGTGCTTCAGATGACTGGGGGTTCACTTCTTCCAGTGCCGCATCTTGACAGTGGCGCCGCCGACGCCCAACCCCCCCCCCCCCCCACCACTCGATGCGTCAATGTTTAGGAGCCCTCCTCCCATCCGCTCGGCGACCAGAGACACAATGTGGCGCACCTCTGCTAATTGCGCCGGGAGAAAGTGGAAAGCGCCCTGATTCCCCCCCCCCCCCCCGGTTTAGATATTATATTTTCGTTACAAAATCTGCAGAATGTCTTACCTAGTGGCGGACTATGGCTGTTGGAGGCCCGGGGTGGCGGCGGAACGAAAGGAGCCCCCCCCCCCGTCCACTTGGAAATACATGTATCACAGTAAAAAAAAAAAAAATAAAAATAAAAAAAAAAAATAAAAAAAAAATGGGGGCCACTTCCAGGACGAGAGGCACAGAACAGTCTGAAAAAAAAAATAGCCCCAGCAGAAGGAGATGGTTAGCGCGCTCCAAAAATAAATAATAAAAAAGGTCTTTTCCACGTATTTGGAGGCCCGGGCGGTCTTACCTCGGCTTGTTTGCGTTTGCTTCTTTATTTCCAAGCTTAAAGGTGAATTAATTTGTTCCTAAAAGATACTGAAAGTTGTTCAATTTCTTTGATAATAAACACCAACAACGTATAAATATGCCCAGTAAGTAACTGATTACACTGTTAAGAGTCTGTAGCAAAATTAATGTTATAATGAAGAGACAAGCCACATCGGATCACGTGACACTATAAGCAGCACCCACTGCTAACCTTACGCATGCACAAAGGCTGATTTCCCCCACATCTTTTCAAACAGTTAAATATTTATTACAAAGAAGAGTATAAATGTCATTTACCTTCAAAATCGCGACACATTCGCAGAAACGCCCAAACTATATGTGGCAAGCAACAATACAAAAGTCATTGTTGTTCCCGTAACTGATAAAAATATGACTAGGTTAAAAAAAATGCTTGCAGTCGGTATAGAGCCCCCTACCTTCGACAGTTGCTAACCACACCGCTGTTCGTGCCAGATGGAGAGTAGTCACTTCATTATTCATGATTGGATCTTCTGAAGCCTTCCGTCACTGATGCGTGGGAATGGCTGTATGGTATAAGGAGCCATGCCACGGATTGCACGGCCGATCCCGTCGGATGATCGAGTCGTGTATGGGTGTGTTTTTTTGGCTTAGTATAAATTAGTTTAAGTAGTTTGTATGTCTGGGGAGTGATGACCACAGTTGTTTCGTCCCTTACGGTTACAAACCTTTCCACGAAAGTGTACCAATTATCGGCATCTTAAGGGGATTCAAATTAAATATCATCTGTAAATTCTCCTTAATTCTACAAAATTGGCTGTAACGTATTGTGACATGCTACATAAATCGTAGGCATATGCGCAAGTCCCTTGTAGTAACGCTCAGTTGCATTTACAAGAGGCACCTTTCGTACCAGCGATCGGCAGTGCGACATGTGTCGAGATGTTCAAATGTTTGTAAATTTTTGGGACTGAACTATTCTGGTCATCAGTCCCTAGGCTTACAAACTACTTAAACTACCTAACCTAAGGACAACACACACAACCAAGCCCCAGGGAGGACTTGAACCTCCGACGGCGAGCACCACGCGCTCCAGCTGTTCTAGTTCTGCTTGAAGAACTGATTTGGCACCCGGTTATCAAAGAAGCGGTGGAAATACGCCTCGCTGAGAATCTTATAAATCTTGACGACGGCTTTCAGTTGGATAAAAATTGGAACCCAATAATTTTAAAATGATAATTTTATATGAATACAGCAAAAGTTCTTTGGTTACGGCTTTATGTGCTGTCATACGAGAGACTTTAGTCTCTTCCTTACGATTTTGTTGGACGCCGCTACATGATGTTCAAATGTTCAAATGTTTGTATAGCTTATGGGACTTAACTACGGGGTCATCAGTCCCTAAACTTACTAACTACTTATGAACTAGCTAATACTAAGGACGGCACAAATACCCATGCCCCTAGGGGGGATTCGATCCCCCGACCGTAGTGGCCGTGAAGACCGTGACTGGCGCGCCTCAGTCCCCTCGGCCAACGCGGACGGCGCTACATGATGTCTGAAACGTCGTCGAGCTTCCGTTATGTTAAAACCGTGGGCCTGCCAGTTCATGAACTGAACCTCTTGTCCGGAATTTGCGAATTAAATCATATACAGTGTCGCGATGTTGACACCTCGACATAGGAAAGCGCAATGTAAATAGTCATCTCACATGCTCACTCTTTGCAATAGTAAGCATTCTCACTCACTCAGCGTCTACAAGAACAAGACAATAACACAAGTAACAACTGTAGCGCACACACAACACTTCCCCTAACCCTACCCACTGCAGTTCTGAAGCAAGGTACTTCAAAGACTAACTTCAATATTAATTGAAGTACAGTATAACACAGTGCTATACTGTACTTCAATTAATATTGAACTTAGTCTTTGAAGTACCTTGCTTCAGAACTATTGGGAGATGCATGTATATATTTTATTTGTGACTAGAAATTTTATGTTTGGTGACTCCTCAACCTGGATATACTCTTTTAGTATGCAACAAATGTTGTGAAGTTATGGAAAATACGACAGGTCTGAAGATGTCGTCGAGCACGCCGAAACCGGTAACATAATAAATGAAAATTACGAGCTTGTCTGCAAAATCATTATTAAATTGACAACGTTATCCGTAAAACTAAACCACAATTTAAAACAACACAAGATTCATAGTGTTCGGAAGAACACACATATATCGTGACTAAGGTGCTTTCCCAGGTGCATGAGGCGAAAAGGCAGAAGCAAGGGCAAAACACACGCGACAACACGAGCGTTCCACTGGCCAGGATGAGAAGGTCGTTCCAAACCAAGCGACACCGTCTGAAATCAATCCAGCGAGGTGCCACTGAAAGCTAGCAGATCGACGCTCACCATATTCCCAAAATGCCTGGAGCAGCAGATGTCCGATGAAACCCAAAGGATCGAGAAGGCTGACACAATATCAAACTGCACCACGGTCGGTGTTAATTTTTCTCCACGTGCCTCTCTGTCGCTTGTCGCCTTCCGACTGCCGCTTCTCCCGCGTACCCCATGTGACCTGCCAGAGATAACACTTCCTGGTCCCGCCAAAGAAAAGAGAAGAGGGAAACGCCGAGTGATATATCGACGCGCGACGGTTCAGGGCCATTAAAGGGGTTTATCTTAAGAAACCATAGGTTACATCACCACAGTTAAATCCATTCATTTAGTTAAAGTGTAGTGTGGTGCTGACTCGTTCTGAGGGCGTTGGTTTTTGCATGGTTGCCGGCAGGTCGCGCACCTCGTCCCGCCTGATGGAGCGCTACGAGAAGCTGGCCAAGCTGGGCGAGGGCAGCTACGGCCTGGTGTTCAAGTGCCGCAACAGGGACACGGGCCAGCTGGTCGCCATCAAGAAGTTCGTCGAGTCCGAGGACGACCCGCTCATCCGCAAGATCGCGCTGCGGGAGGTGCGCATGCTCAAGGTGGGTCTGGCGCCGGCTGTCCACTGAGACCAAAGTCTTGTACAATAAACTAGTCTCACCAACGGCGCTGCTGTCGCGGGATAATTTGAAACTTCGGCCGGCCGCCATGATAGTGGCAAGCGTCAGATATGTAATAGTGTTGTTAGGAGATAAATTGTGTATTATACAGCTACTGCAGTATATATTCTCAGTTGGTAGTCACGTCTGTACTGTTTAACTATTGCAGTACACTTGAAACACCGTATTGAAGAGCTGCTCAGCGTTTAACTCCATAAATCTATTTAAGAAAGGAATAAAAAGAACGAATACTGTCTTCCCATTTATATTTGTCAGGAATACAAGTAGCTCTAGCCGGCCGCGGTGGCCGAGAGGACTGAGGCGCTCCAGTCACGGTCTGCACGGCCACTACGGTCGGGGGTTCGATTCCCCCCTCGGACATGGATTTTTTTGCCATCCTTAGGATTAGCTAGTTCATAAGTAGTTTGTAAGTTTAGGGACTGATGACCCCGTAGTTAAGTCCCATAGACTCTACAAACATTTCATTTCACAAGTAGCCCTACTAGTTGTGTTGAGATATAGTTACTCCTACTTAACAGGCTGTTAGTCAAGTCAATATACGATTGAATGAAATAAATAATAGGCTTTTACAATACTGGTAGCTCTTCAAAACGAGCTACTTTAGGCAGTACTGGTGCACAGGAAGTTCAAAAAGTTTCATTTTATGATGTTGTAAAATAACTATTAGGGGCACGAGATCGATCGACTTTGTGGTGAAACATGACTACTCGAAGTGCGTGCGCATTCCTTACGTGCGTGTAAATCAGCAGAAAACCCCATCGCGAATGCGTATATGACGTCAATGATCTATAGATTGCGCTGCGCGTGGAGTTTTACCTTTTCGAGGGTGCTGCAGAATGCGCATGCGCAGAAACAAGTAACAGTAGTGGTGCCTGCTGACATCAGAAGTTAACCTATTTTGGTCGAGTGCATTCATATCACAGAATTCCATTCGCATCATCTTTAACTTTTTTCTCTTCTTTGCTTTCTGTTTTAATCACACCGAAAAAGTTGCAGCACAACCTAATACTATTTTTCTACTACTTTTCTCCTACGAAAGAAAGGAAAAATCTGAAAGTAGAAAAAATAATTTAGTTTTACGGTTTTACGGCGAAAAAACCTACACTATGTATATAGGGTGTTACAAGGTACGGCCAAACTTTCAGGAAACATTCCTCACACACAAAGAAAGAAAATATGTTATGAGCACATGTGTCCATGTTAGCCGCGGTGGAGTAGCCGAGCGGTCTAAAGCGCCTCGCTGCGGAGCTCCCGGTTGCTCGCCGTGGAGCTTCGAGTCCTCCCTGGGGCATGGTGTGTCTGTTGTCCTTAGGTTAGTTTACCTAGGTTTAAGTAGTTTGTAAGCTACGGACTGATGACCACGCAGATTGCTCCGATAGATTTACAGACATTTGAACATTTTTTTCCATGTTAGAGCTCATTTTATTACTTCTCTTCAAATCCCATTAGTCATGGAATGGAAACACACAGCAACAGAACGTACCAGCGTCACTACAAACACTTTGTTACAGGAAATGTTCAAAATGTCCTCCGTTAGCGAGGATACATGCATCCACCCTAAGTCGCATGGAATCCCTGATGCAGCCCTGGAGAATGGCGTGTTGTATCACAGCCGTCCACAATACGAGCACGAAGAGTCTCTACATTTGGTACCGGGGTTGCGTAGATAAGAGCTTTCAAATGCCCCCATAAATGAAAGTCCAGAGGGTTGAGGTCAGGAGAACGTGAAGGCCATGGAATTGGTCCGCCTCTACCAATCCATCGGTCACCGAATCTGTTGTTGAGAAGCGTACGAACACGTCGACTGAAATGTGCAGGAGTTCCATCGTGCATGAACCACATGTTGTGTCGTACTTGTGAAGGCACATGTTCTAGCAGCACAGGTAGAGTATCCCGTATGAAATCATGATAACGTGCTCCAGTGAATGTGGGTGGAAGAACATGAGGTCCAATCAAGACATCACCAAATTCCTGCCCAAACGTTCACAGAAAATCTGTGTTGATGACGTGATTGCACAATTGCGTGCGGATTTTCGTCAGTACACACATGTTGATTGTGAAAATTTACAATTTGATCACGTTGGAATGAAGCCTCATCCATAAATAGAACATTTGCACTGAAATACTAAAATGAGAGCCGGCCGCGGTGGCCGAGGTGACTGAGGCGCTCCAGTCACGGTCTGCACGGCCACTACGGTCGGGGGTTCGAATCCCCCCTCGGGCATGGATATTTGTGCCGTCCTAGTTTGTAAGTAGTTCATAAGTAGTTTGTAAGTTTAGGGACTGATGACCCCGTAGTTAAGTCCCATAAGCTTAACAAACATTTGAACATCAACTAAAATGAGCTCTAACGTGGAAATTAAGCATTTCTGGACACATGTCCACATAACATATTTTCTTTCTTTGTGTGTGAAGAATGTTTCCTGAAAGTTTGGCCGTACCTTTTTGTAACACCCTGTATAGCTACTGCTGTATATATACTCAGTTGGGCCGGCCGCGGTGGGCGAGGGGACTGAGGCGCGCCGGCCGCGGTGGCCGAGGGGACTGAGGTGCTCCAGTCACGGTCTGCACGGCCACTACGGTCGGGGGTTCGATTCCCCCCTCGGGCATGTATATTTGTGCCGTCCTTAGTCTTATCTAGTTCATAAGTTCAAATGTTCAAATGTTTGTTAAGCTTATGGGACTTAACTACGGGGTCATCAGTCCCTAAACTTACAAACTACTTATGAACTACTTACAAACTAGGACAGTTCATAAGTAGTTTGTGAGCTTAGGGACTGATGACGCCGTAGTTAAGTCCCATAAGTTCTACAAACATTTGAACATTTTTTGACTGAGGCGCTCCAGTCACGGTCTGCACGGCCACTACGGTCTAGGGTTCGAATCCCCCCTCGGGCATGGATATTTGTGCCGTCCTAGTTCGTAAGTAGTTCATAAGTAGTTTGTAAGTTTATGGACTGATGACCCCGTAGTTAAGGCCCATAAGCTTAACAAACATTTGAATTTTTGTCCTCAGTTGGTAGTCACGTCTATATTGTATAACTATTGCAGTACACATGAAACACTATGTTGAAGAGCTGCTCAGCGTTTAAATACATAAATCAATTTAAGAAAGGTATAAAAAGAACGAATACTGTCTTCCCATTTATATCTGTCAGGAATACAAGTAGCCCTAACAGTCGAGTTCAGAAATAGTTACTCCTGCTAAACAGGCTGTTAGTTAAGACAATGTAGGATTGAATGAAATAAGTAACAGGCTTTCACAATACTGGTAGCTCTTCGAACCGAGCTACTGTAGGCAGTACTGGTGGACAGGAAGTTCAAAAAGTTTCATTTTATGATTGTGTAAAATAACTATTAGGGACACGAGATCAGTTGCCTCACTGCAGTTCGAATTATTATTTATGAAATTAATATTAGCAACTTGTAACACAGAATTTAAAGGTCATCTGCTTTACAGATAGGTATAACAGCTGAAAGGGGTTTCAAGAACTGTGTATAGTTCCATATATGAATGACACATAGCCACACGTTGTGAAGTTGAACCCGATGTCGATACATACTGACTGAGCAGTTCACGCTACTGTAAGATATTTCGCTTACAGCATACAAACTGCTAATATTCGTGCTAGATATCTTAATGATAATGTTACATGCACTTAATTATGAAAAAAAGTTATGGCATACTTCATGTTATTAAAAGAATTTGGTAGTGGCTGGTAAGCGTATTCCCAAGGAAAGTAGCTATTTCACACTTATGTGTCTGATGGGATATTTCATTTTCACAGTCGATTTTTAACATTAGCTGATTTCATTCTTTGATGCTACAAAATGTCTAAATATAGGAGAATACAGCAGGCACTGAAACAAAGATGTAAAGTGTTATGAAACTCCTCCGATATTAATTTTGGTAAAAACGTTTCACCATGATAAAATTTACTTGGAAAGCGCCCGAAAATCGTGTCTGATGATAAATTCCGATCATTTTTTAGAACACTAAAAAACTAAATGTTATAATTCCTGTTAGTTAGGAAGAAGACACGCTGTTGGCCGATTTCTGCACCGTATGTGTATAAATTACACACAACATAATAGTTGCTGTATATTCGGGGAGTCTGAAGTTGTTTTGTAATTACATATTTAAATGAGACATAGGTTTCGCGACTTAACTCGAATGAATACACCCTCTAATCGAAAGAGGGTAACGCACATTGAAAGTTCACGCGGAAGTTTGCCACCATAATGGCCGCCGAGGAGCTTTTCAAAGTGTGAGGGTTGACTGTGACTAAGACGGTTGTCAGTCGCTAAAACAGTGTTACAAATTATTTCATACAAATATTTCTACTTCAATCTGGAGGTTTGTTTACTTGGAAGTCGTGACGCGTGAGCTACCAACCCGCCGTAAAACTCGTAATCTGGGCTTATCTCTCGCTAGGGAGCCTGGTTTCACAAAGATTTATACATTCTGCGAAATATGATGGTCAACTGAAAGACAAGAAATAGCTATTGGATGGAATTCTTCTCTACTCGGGGGCAATTGCCCCTTGACGTAAAATATCACTTTTTCATGGATAAAGTAGTCTATCGTATTTCTGTCAGCAAAGTAAATAACTCTTAAAGCATCATTACTGTTCCCTCTATTTCGTAAGACTATAATCATGATTATGGTTATTGGACATGTCAGAAATTATAGGCGTGTGTGCGTGCGTGCGCATCTACTCTATTATGGCGTTAGGTTCACTTCTTCACTGCAAATGCAGTTCGACCGCAGGAAGGTATCCGATAACGACAAGCACAAGAGGACTGCCAGCTATAGCGACGCTACTTCTATTGAGTGCGGTTTGTAGGAATTTTGGGCGGACAGAATGCGTTCTCGGATTGCCATGTGGTTAAGGCGACCACTGTCCAATAGCGAGGATCTAATGACCCAGTCTGGCAAACATTTTCACTTGCCGCTGTTGACTTATTTCAGTGGACTAATGGAACAAAACATAATCCTTTTCCTCCTCGTTCCTATCAATACAAATTTGTCAAGCCAAGCTAGGTATGCACCTGGCAGTATAACTGTGAGTTTGTATTCGGTCATTTTTCTCATCAGTACAAGTGTTTCAAGTGTGTGCAGCAATAGAGGACCGCACAGTTGAGGTCTGTGAGTAAAACAATTTCTTCGAGGAAAACAAATGAGACCAGCAGCAGTACATCGTGACTTGACCAAAGTGCACGAGAACATTAAAGCCTGTTTTACACGATCGACTTTGTGCTGAAAATTTGACTAGTCGAACTGCGTGCGCATTCCGTGCCTGCGTGTATATCAGCAGCTAACCCCATCGCGAGTGCATCTATGACGTCAATGATCTGTAGATTGTGCCGCGTGTGGAGTTTTACATTTTCGAGTGTGGTGTAGAATGCGCATGCGCAGAAAGAAGTAACAGTGTTAGCGTCTGCTAACGTCGGAAGTTAACCTATTCTGGTCGAGCGCATTTATGTTACAGAAATGCATTCGCGTCATCTTTAACTTTATTCTGTTGTTTGCTTTGTGTTTTAATTACACCGAAAAAGTTGCACCACAACCTAATATTGTTTTTCTACTACTTTTCTCTTACGAAATAAACGAAAAATCTGGAAGTAGGAAAAATAATTTCGTTTTACGGTTTTACGGGGGGAAAGCCTACACTATGTATATATACGAGCGTAAATATATACACGTGTTTTAGCGAAAATTATATCAACAGGAGAGTCAGAAGTATTAGATGAGAAAGTTATTTTCGATGTTATTGTGCCTTTAGCAAGAAAACAAGATATAAAATCTAAAATAAATAGTCTCTTTTTACTGAATTTTAGATATAGATACATGTGTTTTCAGTATAAATTTTTGAATGTCACTTTTTCTATTATTTAAGTTCTCAGATGTGTACAAAACAAGCTACATGACATTTGAGGAGAGCAACAACTATGAAATTCCCTTTCGTCATTAAGAAACTCAATTATCCTTTTCTTGCTCCTACATAAAATGTGCCCTCGTAACCTCAGTTCTTCATTCACTTGCGAAACTAATTAGTAGACGGCTCTAGAGTTTTGGTGTTTGAAAACGACTACTCGAGACAGGCGAAACGCAGTAAGGGAATAGCACGCCAGCGGCGCTGCAGTAGACACACTCGTTTCGAGTAGACAACTGAGACAAGAAAATTCGGCGTGTAAACGGGGCTTAAAAATGTTCATATGTTTGTTAAGCTTATGGGACTTAACTACGGGGTCATCAGTCCCTAAACTTACAAACTACTTATGAACTACTTACGAACTAGGACGGCACAAATATCCATGCCCGAGGGGGGATTCGAACCCCCAACCGTAGTGGCCGTGCAGACCGTGACTGGAGCGCCTCAGTCTCCTCGGCCACCGCGGCCGGCACGGGGCTTAAGAGTGATAGTGTTGTTCGGCACTGATGACATGCATTTCGTGATGACGTGAAATACGAGCTGCAAGGCAGCTATTTAAACGTGTAACAGTGCAAGATTACTAGAAGTCTAGTTATTTCCAATTAAAAACAATCCAGATCGCAAAACTGCGGGTTTTATTTCACGACCGATTTCAGTCTACTTTAGGCCATCTTCGAGTAGTTCACGTTTGTGCGGTCTGCTGTATCCGCCGCCACCCCCTGCCATGATGGGTATAATCTTTTGTATTTACATTGTTATTTTAGATGTTCCTCTATAATATGTTTACTGTTATTGTACATGTCCTCTGAACTTCCCTATTGCATTGGAGTGGTGATCATTCAAATGCTCAAATGCTTGTATAGCTTATGGGACTTAACTACGGGATCATCAGTCCCTAAACTTACAAACTACTTGTGAACTAACTAAGACTAAGGACGGCACAAATATCCATGCCCGAGGGGGGATTCGAACCCCCAACCATAGCGGCCGTGCAGACTGATGACCCCGTAGTTAAGTCCCATAGACTCTACAAACATTTGAACATTTGATTTAATGTTAATTAAGGATTGTACCGCAAAACATACTCGGAAAAGAAATTAATACGTATTTACTGCAACAATCGCAGAATGCATTATCTGCATATGATCTAATAAATCTACTACTACGCCACTGTTGCGTCAGTCGCGATACCTAACTCAAAAGGCCGAATTTTCATTGTCGTGAAAAGAAATGCTTGTCGGTGATTGTGATGAATAATTACACGTGTTTATGACATGTGCTCTTCAGAGAGCTGTCTGTAAAATTCTGTGAAAGATATCCCGTTGTCAAAATCATAACATTCTTTCTTCTCTTTATCGTCAAAATCGGAAACTAAGCTGTCTACTTAAAATCATTCAAATGTTCAAATGTTTGTTACGCTTATGGGACTTAACTACGGGTCATCAGTCCCTAAACTTACAAACTACTTATCAACTACCTTATACTAAGGACGGCACAAACATCCATGCCCCAGGACCCCGACCGTAGTGGCCGAGCAGTCCGTGACTGGAGCGCCTCAGTCTCCTCGGCCACCGCGGCCGGCTTAAAATCATTAAACTATGCAGATATACCGAAAGTAATGTATACAGGGTCTAACATGTATAAGTGCAAATAGTTTTATATATGGTGCCTTAATATGTACATATTTGTTCTTTCTTCTCTGCGTCGAATATTTGTCCCACACAACATAGACAAACGTTGCAATCCAGAGTTCTCTGTTTTGCCGTACTTGGGAAGCAAATGCACGACGTTTGGCCACACAGAATTCCCATTGTATTTGCTCGGGTTGGTACCTCTAACAGCATGTTGTCAGAGTAGCGGTCGTCATTCGCCTTTACCCCTAATTCAGGCGCTAGACATACGTAGAGGGACTTTTAGACTTTCAAAGTCTCTAAATGACGAAACATCATTATATAAAGATGTTTCGTCACTTGGAGACTTTGAGTACTTCTAGAAATATTTGTACTTACGCATGTTACATTCTGTATGATTGTATAAACTAAAAGTATCTTATGCATTCATTACGCTTTTTTTATCCTCCAAAAGGTCGTAATATGCAAATATACGAAGGTTGGAACTTAAATAGTGGAAATTATTCATTCACAACCGACACAAAAGCGTTACATGTTGTCGCCTGTTAATGTCCTTCAACGTAGTTACCAGCGTTGTGTAGAACCCGTTGCAAGCAATGTGGAAGGCGTAGTATACTGTTAGCAGGACCTGTTCTGTTGATGGAGCGAATGGAGCGGTCTACTTCCTGTCGAATCTCTTCAACAGTTCTGGAGCGAATGCCACAAGGTGGTTCCTTCATATTCGGAATCAAAGTCATAAGGACTTCAGTCTGGGGAGTATGTTGGCTCGGTTGGCTGGTACAGTACTTCCCAGTCCCATCGAACGAACAGAGCAGCTACAGCTTGCGCTGATTGCGCCCACACTTTGTCGTGCAAAATGTTGGGTGGGTTGCGAAGAAATAGTTGCCGGTTCTTTCGCGAAGCTTAAGTTCTTGTGACTTTGATTTTATTCCGAAGATTTAAGGAACAACTTAGTGGCATTCCTTCCAGAACTGTTCCGCCGGCCGAGGTGGCCGAGGGGACTGAGGCGCTTCAGTCACGGTCTGCACGGCCATTACGGTCGGGGGTTCGAATCCCCCCTCGGGCATGGATATTTGTGTCGTCCTTAGTATTAGTTAGTTGATAAGTAGTTTGCAAGTTTAGGGACTGATGGCCCCGTAGTTAAGTACCATAAGCTATACAAACATTTGAACATTTTTAGAACTGTTCCATTGATTCGACAGACAGTAGACCGCTCTATTCGCACCATTAGCAGAACAGGCTTTGCTAACAGTATACTACTCCTTTCACATCGCTGGTAACAGGTTCTACACAACGCTGGTGACTACTTTGAAGAACAGTAACAGGTGCAAACATGTAATGCTTTTGTATCGGTTGTGAATAAATAGTTGCCACTATTTAAGTTTTAACCATCGTATAAGGAATAAATATACATATTCGGAATCAAAAAGGAATAAAACGGATGCGTTTTAAGGCCGAGCTTTGTCCAATGATCCTATAAAAAAATGCAATTTAGAAATGATACAGACCAGAGTTGTTTCTAGGTTCGAGTGTAATTATAATCATGGTTTCGTGTGATTCCGAGCGTTCTGTGCGTTCACTGCGAGTGAGACGGTCGGTGGCTGCGTGACACTGAATGGTTTGCAATTGGCTCCATTAAAAGAGTGGTGGTGGTGTTTTATGGCGCTAATAGCAAGGTCATCAGTGTCCATTAAACGAGTAGGGTCAGTTTACATGACCTGGTGCTAAGGTTCACCTCCATGAATTTTCATTTCCTGTAAGACACGCGTCAGGACCTCGCCACAGATGAATTTTGTTGGAGGGGAGCTTCGCTAACTGTGCCGTGCTGGGACGCGGTAATGGTCAGCTGACCTTTGAGTGAGGTTGCATGCCTGCCCCAGTAGCGCTGCGTGGTGGGGCGCCGTTTCCGGCCTGTTTTGCAGACAGCGCTGGTGGAGGCACATCTGGAGCGGCGGCCGGCGGCAGGTGTAGCGCAGGCGGCGGCAGACGCTACGCGACGCCAGCGCCCGTCCGGTCGATGCGAGAGCCGCGGGCAGTTGCTGTCACGCGAGGCGTCGCTGGCGGGCGGAGAGGAATAATTTATGGCCCCGGGCGCTCTGTCTCTCTGCCTCCTGCGTCCGGATACTATTCAGCGTCCAATCTGATAGCGAGCGCCGGGGAGAGAGCTTTCCTTATGCGAACCGCGTGAGGAGTAGCGCCTTACATCGCACACGTAGTAACAATCCGGTAAGCCGTGAGGTGTTCAAAATGTTCAAATGTTTGTAAATCTATCGGACCAAACTGCGTGGTCATCAGTCCGTAGCTTACAAACTACTTAAACCTAGGTAAACTAACCTAAGGACAGACACACACACCCATGCCCCAGGGACGACTCGAACCTCCACGGCGAGCAACCGCGCGCTCCGCAGCGAGACGCGTTAGACCGCTCGGCTACTCCACCGCGGCGACCGTGAGGTGTGCGATGTTATGTATACAGCTAATATGCGACGCAGGATTTCGTGAGCTTTTCTCAATCTAAGTAGCTACCAGTGGCTGCTGATGTTTCAGATGACTGGGGGTTCTCTTCTCCCAAGCACAGTTAGCGAAGTTCCCCTCCAACAAAATTCATCTGTGGCGAGGTCCTGACGTGTCTTACAGAAAATGAAAATTCACGGAGGACAACCTTAGCACCACATCACTAAACTGACCCTACTCGTTTAACGGACGCTGATAACCTCGCTGTTAAGCGCCCTAAAACACCACCACCACTCGTTTAATGGAGGCAACTGCAAACCATCGCCGGCCGCGGTGGCCGAGGGGACTGAGGCGCTCCAGTCACGGTCTGCACGGCCACTACGGTCGGGGGTTCGAATTCCCCCTCGGGCATGGATATTTGTGCCGTCCTTAGTATTAGCTAGTTCATAAGTAGTTTGTAAGTTTAGGGACTGATGACCCTGTAGTTAAGTCCCATAAGCTATACAAACATTTGAACATTTTTTGCAAGCCATCCAATGTCACGCAGCCACCGACAGTCTCTCTCACAGTGGACACACAGAACGCTCGCAATCACACGAAACTATGATTATAATTACACTCGAACCTAGAAACAACTCTGATCTGTATCATTTCTAAAGAACACACAATTGCATTTTTATAGGATCATTGGACAAAGCTCAAACTTAAAATGCATCCATATTATTCCTTTTTGATTCCGAATATGTATATTTATCCCTTATGCGAGGGTTATCCCCTCTCGGCGCGTCGATCGTTGATGTTTCAGCTTCAAAAGAGACGATTTGGCTCACCTCTGTGAGTGGCGCCGGAGGAAACTGCCCCGGTCGCCCCCCTCCCCAAAAATGTTCAAATGTTTGTAAATCTATCGGACCAAACTTCGGACAAACTACTTAACCTAAGGTAAACTAACGTAAGGACAAACACACCCACCCACGCCCCAGGGATGACTCGAACCTCCGATGGTGAGCAACCGCACGCTCCCCAGCGAGGCGCCTTAGACCGCTCGGCTACTCCACCGCGGCCCCTCCCCTCCCCATTAGATATATTTTCGTTGCAAGATCTGCACAATGCGTTCTACATCTACATCTACATACATACTCCGCAATTCACCTTAAGGTGCTTGGCGGAGGGTACACTGTACCACTAGTAGGCATTTCCTTTCCTATTCCACTCCCAAACAGAACGAGGAAAAAAGACTGCCTATATACCTCCGTACGAGCCCTAATTTCTCTTATCTTGGCTTTGTGATCACTACGCGAAATGTTAAGTAGGAGGCAGCAATATCGTAATACACTCAGCTTCAAATTCCGGACCTCTAAATTTCCTCAGAAATTCACGAAATTCACGAAATGAACGTCGTCTTTCCTCCAGCGATCCCCAATTGAGTTACCGGAGCATTTCCGTGACACTCGCGCATTGGTCGAACCTACCAGTAACAAACCTAGCTGCTCGCCTCTGAACTGCCTTTATGTCTTCCTT
This sequence comes from Locusta migratoria, assembly GCA_026315105.1. Taxonomy (NCBI): domain Eukaryota; kingdom Metazoa; phylum Arthropoda; class Insecta; order Orthoptera; family Acrididae; genus Locusta; species Locusta migratoria. Next base: position 268,564,615 of record CM048744.1, on the reverse strand, counting down.
TAAACTGATCTGCTGCGGGTCCCAAACACTTGAGCAATACTCAAGACGTGGTCGTACAAGCGTTTTATACGCGGTCTCCTTCACAGATGAAGTACATTTTCCCAAAATTCTCCCAATAAACCGAAGTTGGCTGTCCGCCTTACTCACAACTGTCCTTCATGTTCGTTCCATTTCATATCGCTCTGCAGTCCGTAGCTTACAAACCAATTAAACCTAGGTAAACTAACCTAAGGACAACATACACACCCATGCCCCAGGGAGGACGGGAACCTCCGACGGCGAGCAACCGCGCGCTCCGCAGCGAGACGCTTTAGACCGCTCGGCTACTCCACCGCGGCCCCTCCCCTCCCCATTATATTTTCTTTGTAAGATCTGCACAATGTGTTACCTAGGCTTCTTTGCGCTTGCTTCAACATATTTTACCAAATATGACGTGTTTTTGATGAATCTTCAATGTGCCAAACACAAATGTGAAAGGCGGATGTTGGCCTGACGGAGGATTTGCGCATGCGCAATGCGAGGTCCTCAGAGTTGCTCCATCGTCTTTACTTCGGGACTATTCGTGCGTAACCGCCAGAGTTCGAGTAGCCAGGAGGTGGTTACTCTGCCTGCTCCAACGATGATGTTAAAACCAAGCGATATTTCCCCTCCCTCCTTCTTGCGACGGGATCGCTCATATGCTGCCTCAGTGATCTCAATTATTAAAACTGGATACACAACTGTAGTGCTTTGCATCTGTGAAAATCATGACAGTCTATTATGGTTTTGTTGGCAACTCTGTATGTATAGGTCGTGTTGTTGTTTCGAACTTTGTGTCCTCTAAAAATAAGTTACAGACGACTGATTACTTTAATAAATACATAATGATGAATTTTGTGTCGCGTCTACTTGCAGAAAAGTTGGAAACTAGAGTTCAAATCCACATGTGAGCTGTACTTTTATTTTTTGTATCACATTTCATTTCATGTAGAAATTGCGCTGCTTTAAATGGTATTTGCCTCTTAACTATAGTGATTTCCATTTGGGTTTACAGACTGGATAAGCACTCTTTGTGGAATATCATGCTTTTATCTTACGCCTCCAAGCTGTCGTTATCACTCCTTGATTTATTTTTCTATACAGTGTAATTTATTCATTAAATGCAATTCGGAAGAAACACTAGTTCTGAATTAAAATATAACTTAAATATACTTTTTTTACAACTCGAGTCTTTTTTTATTGTTTCGTTGTGGGAGTGCAGTTAATTACATGTCTCGAATATTTCGTAAATGGTATTCAAACTTTCAGGTGGTGTCCGTTGTATATTAGTTTCTACTAAAGGAACTGCTAGAAACACATAGAAATTTCAAAATGTTCAATTCGTTCTATGCTCATAATACTGACAAATGGATAGTGTATGACAGATATACGTTCACCAATATGGCGTCGGGCGTCACGACTTCGAAATACACAGTACTAACTCCAGATTATCTTTGAGCTCACTGTGCTGCCTGCAGGGGGTTCAGAAGAGAATTTGAACCTCAGCCGCGCATGCGCATTGCAACGCTGCGGCCACTGCCGCCTATATTAAGCGGACGACTCGTATACGTGCGGTCTCCGTGACGTAAAACGTTTCTCATGTGATAAAAATACTTTGAATGTGCACATAAAATGATCTAATAGAAGAAGGAAACGGATTATGATAGTTTAAAAACATTTCTGTTTTATTTATTTACTTTTTTCACGACGAGCTTTCTTCCGGGGTTCACTGAACCAGTGAACACACAGGACATGCCGCCTCTGGTACCTAAGGCAATGCAGATAAGAGGTTGGAAGTATTCGAGATTGTAAATTAGGGAAATTCTAATTCTCTAATTCCTGCCTCTGACTAAGCCACGACACAAGAACTGCATATCCCGTACATCGAGTCTAGTCGATGCACAAGGGTTCTATTAACGCCTAACCTAATGATAAACGGCCCCGGATCGATGAACAGCTCTTCCACATAAATATTATAATTGAAATTTACACAGTTATCCGCATTTGAATATTCTAAAATAAGGTCATTAGTGGTTCTACTTGAATCAGAACAATCCCTACAGTTTAACAATACTATTTATTTAGTAAAGACAGCAAAGAGTTAAGAACAGTAATTCAACAGACGATTAATGCATACAGTATTCAATGAGAGTGTGGCGCCGGCCGCGGTGGCCGAGCGTTCTGCGGCGCGCCAGTCACAGTCTGCACGGCCACTATGGTCGGGGGTTCGAATCACCCCTCGGGCATGGATATTTGTGCCGTCCTTAGTGTTAGCTAGTTCGTAAGTATTTTGTAAGTATAGAGACTGATGACCCCGTAGTTAAGTCCCATAAGCTATACAAACATTTGAATTTTTATTTTTGATAGTGTGACTCAGATGACAATGGATGGGTCGGAAATATAAATAACGTAGCCTATTCCCCTTTCTCGATTCAATACTAAAAGAAAACCACTATTGTAACACTGCCGACGTAACTATACTTTTATTAAGTAAGATTGTGAGCCTCAAACAACAGCGGCACTGATCCTGCCACGTTATTAATTAACCTGGCAAAATTAAGTTATTCAGCCCTTGGATCATTGCCGCGCGTACGTCACCTTTTTGATGCTGATGTAGAGCAGAGATAGACACCAAAGTATGAATTCGTACTAATTCACACTTTTTACCAAAAAGCGAAGAAGTCCCTAAGTTCAGAGTGGTGTCTAAAGGCACGTTACACGTTCCGACTTGTCTCTGCAGAATAGGTTAGCAACGACTGTCTGTATAACATGTACAAAACTTTCATAAGTTTGTTAAGCTTGTGGGACTTAACTGCGGGGTCATCAGTCCCTAAACTTACAAACTACTTATGAACTACCTTATACTAAAGACAACACGAACATCCATGCCCAATGGAGCATGTGAACTTCCGACGGGGTACGGCCGCTCGCATTGAGCCTCAATGCGCTCGGTCACTCCGCCGTGGCTGTATAACATGTCTGCTTATTTTATGTTGCATTTACACTTCCCGGCAATCATCTTTGCTCAGTCTTGTTTCGCCGACATTATAGAGGCTCTGGCCAAACTACGAAAATGTTCAAATGTTTGTAAATCTATCGGACCAAACTGCGTGGTCATCAGTCCGTAGCTTACAAACTACTTAAAACGAGGTAAACTAACCTAAGGACAACACACACACCCATGCCCCAGGGAGGACTCGAACCTCCACGGCGAGCAACCGCGCGCTCCGCAGCGAGACGCTTTAGACCGCTCGGCTACTCCACAGCGGCGCCAAACTACGTAAATGTGCTTATAAAACAATTCTGGTGTGTACAGAAATTATATCGGAAAAAGAGAACGAGGCCACAATGTGAAACGTGAACAAAGGAGAGGCTTTTAAAACGTATGCCACTTTCACACATTAATCTTCTACGAGAACTAAAATTCGAAAAAGATGACTGCTTGTTATTTACCTGGTGATCAAAAAGTCAGTATAAATTTGAAAACTTACTAAGTCACGGAATAATGTAGATAGAGATGTAAAAAGAGACACACATGCTTGGAATGACATAGGTTTTTATTAGAACCACAAAAAACAAAGTTCAAAAAATGTCCGAAAGATGGTGCTTCATCTGATCAGAAAAACAATAATTAGCATATCAAGAGAAAGCGATGATATTGACAGGAAATGATCAATATATTCACCATCATTCCTCAACAATAGCTGCAGTCGAGGGATAATGTTGTGAACAGCAGTGTAAAGCAAGTCGGGAGTTATGGTTAGGCATTGGCGTCGGATGTTATCTTTCAGGATCCCTAGAGATGTCGGTCGATCACGATACACTTGCGACTTCAGGTAATCCCAAAGCCAATAATCGCACGGACTGAGGTCTGGGGACGTGGGAGGCCAAGCATGACGAAAGTGGCGGCTTAGCACACGATCATCACCAAACGACGCGCGCAAGAGATCTTTCACGCGTCTAGCAATATGGGGTGGAGTGGCATACTGCATAGAAATCGTACGTTCCAGCAGGTGTTTATCAGCCGGGCTAGGGATGATGCGATTCTGTAACATATCGGCGTATCTCTCACCCGTCACGGTAGCAGTTATAAAACCATAATCACGCAGATCCTCGGAAAAAAAAGCCCGATGAAGGTAGATGTGGTTCTAATAAAACCCCATGTCATTCCAAGCATGTGTGTCAATTTTTACCTCTCTATCTACATTATTCCATTATTTATTAAGTTTTCAAATTTATACCGACTTTTTGATCACCCAGTATTTACAAATGGATGAGGAAATACTTTTAGTGCTTTTAGAACACATCACACCACACATAAAGAGCCATGATAGCCTTACGAGAAAGTCTGTAAATGCCAATGAGAGACTTTTAGTGACACTGCACTTTTTTCATTTCTCTCCTGTACGAGCTATGCAAATTATTCTAATTTTTTTACAAACTTATCTAGATTAGCGTTTGGCTCGACTTCCTACAGTTTTGATATTAATGTTTCATATTGAATTTCGTTATCCGCAACACCGCACAGTACGCTCGCCACTGCAACAAGTGACTGTCAAATAATTAGTCTGAGAAATTATTTACACGCGCCGACTTGTCCGTATGTTATCTGTCTGCGTCTGCCAGACTTGGCGCAAACCGGACACCGATCAGTAGCGCAGATCAGGGATTCTGTCAATGAGTTACACGCTCCGACATGTCTGCACAAAGAAGGTCTACACTGGCAGATCTACGTATACGTCAGCGTGTGAAAAGGGGCCTAAGTTGTGCTCGGGTTGGCGCGTCGGCTAAGAGAAGGGACGCGACCGTCACCTTTGGCGACAGCACCCAGAATCTAGAACGCTTCGACTGCTTTTCAGTTTCTCCACATCATACACGTGGAGTGCGCACGCAAAAATAGCAAACAGTCAATGCGTTACAAAATCAATGTACGTTCTTAAGTGTGACTCAAATGTTCCACTATGGCATCTACGGCCAAGAGCCCATCACACCGCCTCTCAAATATGGCATCAAACTGCCGCCACATGAGAATTCAGGATACTTGGACTTTTAGAAACATACTGACGCCAACTTCAGTGAACTCGCAGGTTCATGGCCAATGCCTGGCGTCAGCGAGTAGCAAGGACCACATACATATGTCTTAGCAAGACATATTGCTTTCCACCTTCCAGAATCACTTCTCACTCCACATCCGCACCTTCTCTGAAGGATTCGGAGCATCCTCTTCTGCACAAGGAATTCCGTATTTCTAGATTTCCAAAAGGCTTTTGACACTGTGCCTCACAAGCGTTTTTTAATCAAATTGTTGTTTATGGATATCGCCACAGTAGTGCGATTGGATCTGTGATTTCCTGTCAGGAAGGATACAGTACTTTGTAATTGACGGTACGTCATATACAATAGACCTGAAATAATATCTGGTGTTCCACAGAGAAGTGTTATAGGGCCCCTACTGTTCATTATTTTTATAAACGACTAGTCGACCCGGCAATGCTTCGCAATTGCTAATATGTATGTACTCTTGCTCTGAACGTCAAATGTGCAAAAGTTTATCGCAATCGTAGGAATGATATTGATAGCCCAAAGAAAATTACTCTTCCAGTGTTTTCCGCAATTTTTTCTATTTTTTCGCCAACTATTCTAAATTTTTACTTCACTCAAACCTTCATCTCACTTTGAACGTCGAATGCGCAAAATTTTATCGCAATATGATGAATGGTATTGATATTTCATATAAAAATCTCTTTATATATATATATATATATTTAATTTTCCAGTTTTCCAGGAAAATGTTCCAATTTTTTATTTCATAAGAACGTTACTCTTGCTTTGAACGTCAAATATGAAAAATGTTATCGCAATCAGACGAATAATATTGATATCCCATTGAAAAAAGCTCTTTCGGTTTCTCGCGAATTTTCAAATTTTCCGGGTAACTCCCAAATTTTCAATTCATATGAATGCTCAACCTTCGTTGAGCGTCAAATGATGAAAATTTTATCGCAATCGAATGAACGGTTCTCAACTAATAGTGTTGAGTACATTTAGAAAGACATTGAAAGAGGATCTTGGTTCGAATTTTGCGACTTTCCTCTTTAACTGTCCCTTTTTTTTTACTAAAAATTTTTCCAAGACCATAATGAACAAAACAAAAAAATGAATTACCCGTCGTGCGAATAGTGAGTTATAGTGCTGAATTCAATCAAAAACACATTGAAAAATGCACTTTCAGTTTTTTCTCAAATTTTCCAATTTTCCGGTAGATTTTCCAAAAACTTCATTTCATACAAGCCGTACTCAAGTGATGCTCTTACAACCATGTTGCAATTTACTTTTATTCATAGAAAAAAGAAACGCTTTCTGTTTTTCCTAAATTTTCCTAATTTCCGGGTGACTTATCCAATTTTTTATGCAAACCTTCCTCTTGCTTTCAACATGAAATGTACTAAATTTTGTCGCAATTGGACGAACGGTATTGATAGGTCACTGTAAAAAGATGTTTCAGTTTTTTCCGATTTTCCTCTATTCCGGCCATCTTTTCTATATTTTATCACCGTTTAAATCTTCCCTGGACTTACACGAATATTTCAAGACTAAAATTAGCCAAATCGGTTCAGCCGTTATCGAGTTTCAGCAAGACTAACGAACAGCAATTCATAAGTGTGAGGTCACCCATATGACCACCAAAAGAAATCCGTTGAATTTCAGTTACACGATAAATCAGTCAAACCTAAAGGCCGTCAATTCTACTAAACACATAGAAGTAACAGTTGCTAACAACTTAAATTGGAAAGAACACATAGAAGATATTGTAGGGAAGGCGAACCAAAGACTAAGTTTCATTGGCAGAACACTTAGAAAATGCAACAGATCTACTAAAGAAACTGCCTACACTACACTTGTGCGTCCTATTTTGGAATACGGTTGCACTTTGAGGGATCTACACTGTGTGGGACTGACGGAGGATTTAGAAAAATTTCAGAGAAGGGCAGCTCGTTTTGTATTATCGCGATATAGGGGAGAAATTATCACGGAAATGATTCACTAGTTCGGGTGGAAATCATTAAAAGAAAGGCGTTATTTGTTGCGACGAGATCTATTTCCGACATTTCTGTCAGAAACTTTCTCTTCAGAACGCGAACATATAATGTCAGCACCCAGCTACATAGGAGGACATGATCGACATAATAAATCAAGGAAATCAGAACAAAAACAGAAAGATTTAGGTGTTCCTTTTTTCCCGCGAGCTATTAGAGAATGTAACTTGCGAGCTAGTTTTGGACACATTCTCCGAAAACTGTATTGAGCAGTTAAAACGGCAACCCACGCGCAATGGAAGTATGCTAGACCTTATAGCCACAAACAAGCCTTACCTTATTAACGATATCTGTGTAGAGACAGGAATTAGTGATCATGATATCGTCATAGCGTCGATGGTGGCCAAAGTTCATAAACCAATCAAGAAGGCTAGGAGTGTGTTTTTGTTGGGAAGAGCCGATAAGCAAATGTTACGATCGCACTTAGAAAATGAATGGGCATCGTTTAACTCCGGGACTATGGATGTAGAAGAATTGTGGACTAAATTTAAGTGCATTGTTAATAAAGGGTTAGAGAAATATGTGCCAGTAAAGACGATTAAGGATGGAAAAGATCCACCGTGGAATAATAATAATGTTAGAAAGCTGTTGCACTCTCGATTCAAAAAAGAACACGCAAATGATGACAGGCAAAAGTTAGTAGAGATTAGTGCGTCTATAAAAAGATCGATGCGCGAAGCATACAATAACTATCACAGCCATACCTTAGCAAAAGATCTTTCCGAGAACCCGAAAAAATTCTGGTCCCATGTAAAATAGATAAGCGGGTCAAAGCCCACTGTCCAGTCACTCGTTGATCATTCCGGGGCAGTAATAGAAGAAAGCAAACGGAAAGCTGAAGTTCTAAATTTAACCTTTAAGAAATCTTTCACGCAGGAGGACCGCATAAATGTACCATCATTTGGTCAACGTACTATTTCCGAAATGGGGGACATAGCAATAGGTATTTCCGGTGTAGAGAAGCAGCTGAGAGAGCTAAATACGAAAAAGTCTGCTGGTCCGGATGGAATACCAGTTCGGTTTTACAAAGACTATTCTGCGGCATTGGCCCCCTACTTAGCTTGCATTTATCGCGAATCTTTAATTCAGCGCAAAGTTCCTAGTGATGGGAAAAAAGCGCAGATGACTCCAGTTTATAAGAAAGGAAAGAGAACTGACCCACACAATTACAGGACAATATCGTTGACATCAGTTTCATGTAGAATTTTGGAACATATTCTCAGTTCTAATATAGTAAATTTCCTTGAAACGGAAGAGCTTCTTTCTACGAAACAGCACGGGTTCAGGAAACATCGTTCATGTGAAACACAGCTTGCCCTTTTCTCACATGACATCTTGCGAGCCATGGATGAAGGGCAACAGGCGGATTGTGTTTTTCTCGACTTCAAAAAGGCGTTCGACGCGGTGCCACACTGCAGACTGCTAACGAAGATACGAGCTTATGGAATAGGTTCGTAGATTTGTGACTGGCTGGAAGACTTCCTTAGAACGCAGTACGTTGTTCTCGACGGCGAGTGTTCATCAGAGACGAGTGTATCGTCAGGCGTGCCCCAGGGGAGTGTGATAGGACCGCTATTATTTTCTATCTATATAAATGATCTGATGGACAGAGCAAGTTGTAATTTGCGGCTGTTTGCTGATGATGCTGTGGTGTATGTGAGGGTGTCGTCTGTAACTGACTGTAATAGCATACAGGATGACTTAGACAAAATTTCTAGTTGGTGCGAAGAATGGCAGCTAGCTCTCAATGTAGAAAAATTTAAGGTGATGCGCATGAGTAGAAAAAACAATCCCATAATGTTCGAATACAGCATTAGTAGTGAGCTTCTTGACGCTGTCGCGTCGTTCAAATATTTAGGCGTAACATTGCAGAGCGATATGCAATGGAACGAGCATGTAAGGACAGTTGTGAGTAAGGCGGACAGCCGACTTCGGTTTATTGGGAGAATTCTGGGATTATGTACTTCACCCGTAAAGGAAACCGCGTATGAAGTGCTTGTACGACCACGTCTTGCGTATTGCTCAAGTTTTTGGGACCCGCAGCGGATCAGTTTAAAGGAAGACATAGAGGCGGTTCAGAGGCGAGCAGCTAGATTTGTTACCGGTAGGTTCGACCAATGGGCGAGTGTCACGGAAATGCTCGGGCAACTCAATCGGGGATCGCTGGAAGAAAGACGACGTTCTTTTCGTGAATTTCTGTTAAGTAAATTTAGAGGGCCGGAATTTGAAGCTGAGTTTAGTACGATCTTGTTGCCGCCTACTTACACTACGCGTAAAGATCACAAAGACAAGATAAGAGAAATTAGGGCTCGTTCGGAGGCATATAGGCATTCTTTTTTTCCTCGTTCAATTTGGGAATGGAATAGGAAAGGAAATGCCTAGTAGTGGTACAGTGTACCCTCCGCCACGCACCTTACGGTGAATTGCGTAGTATGTATGCAGATGTAGATGTAACTACTGAGAAATAACATGAAAGTGCCTGGATAAAAACCCTGCCATGCAATTCAATGAGACTTGCAGAATATGCATGTAGATGTAGAATTCAATTCATTGGCCCCTGACCCGCACACAGCCGCTCGCGATGGCAGAACCACCAGCTGTCCTTTCTCAGGAGTCGGACAGGCACTGATTCACCGTGGTTCCTAGACCATTCGTTTCGGCTGACTAGGTGCTCGGGTGGTTAGCTCACAATATTTTGTAGATGGTCCCCTTGATAATTACTAACTATACTCGATACTGTTACAATCGCCGGGGTGAAATAGCCATGCCGGTCGCAGTGGCCGAGCGGTCTGTGGCGTGGCAGTCACGGTCTGCACGGCCGCTACGGTCGGGGGTTCGAATCCCTCCTCGGGCATGGATGTTTGTGACTCTTTAGTATTAGCTAGTTCATAAGTAGTTTGTAAGTTTATGGACTGATGACACCGTAGTAAAGTCCCTTAAGCGCTATAAACATTTGAACATTTGAAATAGCCATGTGCACTAAGGCGCCTTGCGGCAGATGCGCGCGGCCGTTCGCCTTCGGAAATTCTAGTGGTACCTTGGGCGTGAGCGCGCACGCAAGCTTGTTTGTTTTCTTCTGAAGATGAGTTAGTTTAAGTATTTTGTAAGTTAAGAGACCGATGACCACTGCAATTAGGTCCCATAACTTTAGAAACATTTGAAAATTTTACTGTCACAATCATAAGTTCACTGCAACACGTGCAATATAATTAATATAAAAATTTCCATAATAAACAAGATGAAATTATACTCACTTAAATTTCTTGTCACCAGTATACATGTTCCCCTCTCCTGTGAATTATTTCACAATTACAACTTTTCAAGAAAGTGGAAAGGAAGCGAGAGGGCAAGACTGCTACCTTCTCCACACATTAAATTTTGTCGCAGTCGAAGTAGATTCATTTTCAAAGTAAATAGTATCTTTAATGGATGTTGTATGTTTTATTATTACGGATGTAAAATGTGTTAGGTGTCAGCACGAAGTAAAGTTCTAAAAGAAAACTGTTACACTCACTGCTACAGTAAATGTAAAAGGGAAATTTGTAGCATATAATTGACTAGTTAGTGCGGAAAGAAGTAAAGTACGTACATATTTCGGCTACTTAAAGTGGGGTAGAAATTTTATTGGTGTTTGCCTGAGTACAATTTTTTGTGATACTTAGAAAAGACGTTATGTTGTAATTGGCAATTTAACTAAATGGAGGGATAGTGCATTTTTAAAATTGCAAGCAGTTTGGCTGTGATAGTTTTCATACAGTCATTCGCTCTTACTTTCTGGGATGAAGGATGGATTTTTGTCTAGAAGATATCTTGATGACACCTCACGTTTCATAAGTTTTAATGGCATCAATAATTTCTTCGTCTGTTCTTCCAGACATGTCCGACAGAACGGATGTTGCAATTACAATTGGAATCCATCTTGTCGAGGAATACAGGGAATACAGAGCCCACTGCGAGCCATAGTGTACCATGGTCGATGTAGAGGACATATGAAGGTTTGGGTAAGACGGGGTACGTGCCTGGCTAGTCCATGTAGATATGCGTGGGGTGGCGCAGAGCCGTCTATATGAACGTGTGTGGTCAACGATCCGAGTTTCTGACGTCGCAACTAGCGAGCCGCACGTTGGTGAGGCTTTCCCAACGTGTAGGGCAATATCAAGAAAACACAACGTGCGTCTGAACGTTCACCAGTGAGATGGGAGAAAGCCACGTGCGTTACAGCTGGCTATCCGGAAGTGGGCTTAATGTCACTGCCCAGTAGTTTAAGTTAGTGGTTAAGAAAATGGCAAGGGAGAAAAATTCAAAGTTGGAAGCCATGCAAAAATTACCGTGAAAAATTCGGAAAAAAATTGGAAAAAATCTTTAAGTGAAAGCCAACGGATTAGACGATTTAACGGTGCGAGGTAATGTATTAAAAAAGAATTCGACGAGTAGTTATCTATACAGCTGTGCATCGAAATTTCTCTAGGTAGGCTGAAAGTTGAAGTTTTGCTAAAAATAACTACGCGCCGACTGTGGATGGTGTGGTTTGGTATTATTAAACAGTTTCCCGTGTAGATGAACGCGTAAAATATTGCATTTCAAAAGAAAGATGTACACTTTAATTTCGTAACACCCGTAAATAGGACCACAAAAATTACATTTTTGTATCTGGTTCAATAAATATGGACTAATAACGATGAGAGAAACCAATAAATATGGACTAATAACGATTAGAGAAACTAAAAAAATTCTAACTCAACGGTGCAGTAATAATGAATGCTCTCTGCTCGAAAAAGTCCCACAAGCCGCTACATTTACATTTATTAACAATGGCGTCATTACACATCGTAATATATCCGGGTGTCATTCGATCAGTGTGGTAGGCAGCGAGAGTTCTTGCCACGAGATGCAAGTTGCAGTGTAACAAGTTACCTACATACCTCCTGCACGACCCAAGATGACTAAATAATTTATTTTTGGAGTAATTTAGATGTTACAAGAACAAGTACTCAAAAATGTTCAGATGTTTGTATACCTTATGGGACTTAACTACGGGGTCATCAGTCCATAAACTTACAAACTACTTATGAACTAGCTTATACTAAGGACGGCACAAATATCCATCCCCGAGGGGGGGATTCGAACACCCGACCGTAGTGGCCGTGCACACCGTGACTGACGCGTCTCAGACCCCTCGGTCACCGCGGCCGGTGACCAAGTACTGCTCCGGACATTTTGTTTCTTCAGGTGGACGTCTGGGCAGTTATATGACACCTGCCAGAGATAATGAGCAAGTGGATCTGCACCAGGAACAATCTCTGTTACTAAGAAGAAATATATATACGAGTTCTGTGTGGGATCCATGGATATATATGTTCATCTCTTGTTATTGATTTTTGTATTGAGTTATGGACTAAGAACTGATATAGAATCAGGAGATGTTGGAGAACTGTTAAACAGTCTAGTTGTTGTGAAATGTATTAGTTTGGGTTAAAATATACTCTTTTGTTTTATTTAGCATAAAAATTTCAAGAGTCTGTATTTAATACATTGATGCAAGTCTCGTTTATTATTCAGCTGATACCTTCTGTGACGATGGTCTGAGCCTAATCAAGAAGAAGCTGCTTTGAGAGGAACAGTTTAACTATATTAAGTTTAATTATATTTCATCAAAAAGGAAACCCAACTTACATAACAGAGACGATCTTGTGGTGGTTTACATAAAATTTACACGGTTACACCACAAAGTCAGTCCCGACAGAGAACCCAGAATGACCAAATGTGCACCTGTTTAATCAGTAATCCCACGAAACAGTTCAGTCGAAAGAGAAAATAAGATTTTAAATGTAACGTTATTAAAGAATATTGGGCAGATGGAATAACTAATGACGAGGTACCTAATCGAATCGGAGAGGTGAGAACGTTCTTCAACCTGTTTAAAACAAGGGCTACATTGACAGAATAGATTCTGAAACGCAAAGGAATAGTTAATTTGTTAATGACGGAAATATGTGGCGTAACACCACGACTAGAGTAATTTAAGCATATCCAAAAGGGTTGCAATAAGTTTGCAGAGATGAGGAGCATTTTGCTAAATAGACAGCGTGGCGAGCTGCATCACATAAGACTCCGGACCGCGGAAGGCCAAAAATTGGACTGCCAAAAGTATTTTGAAGCTACATACTCAGCTTATTAAAAAGCAATTTTTCTGTAGATGACAACACCAATCTACAAGTAAATGGGAAATTAATATGTGATTTGGTTCAAAGTGTATCATCATTCCATCGCAGGCTGGTTCTTTGAAAGAGACGTTTTGAGTCAACAATTTCTTAATTTTACAACCATTTTTCAATATATAATAATACTTATTATAAAATTTCTTGGCAAATTTTAAGAAGGAATTTCCAGTAAAATCCAAAGACTTTTCAGAAATAAACAATTTCTCACGATTATTAAAATCACCTTCAGACGTTTCTCCTGCCGCAGAATGGGCAGTTGTGGCTGCGAAGTTGTTCCACCTTTCAAAGCCTTTACTCCATATGGAGATAACTCTACCCACTGAAGAATTTAGGAGTCAACATATCCCGGAAAAATATGAAAATTTCAACAAATTAGCGATCTACCTGGCTGCTATGTTTGGCTCCACAATTATTTGTGAAATTTCATTTTCGGAAATAAATTTCTTAGAGAATAATTTTCGCTCAAGACTATCGTCCACTCTGAAAACAGTTTTCGCATAAGCTGCTCACCACGTGAACGTAACTTTAAGAACCTGGCTCAAGACAGCAAATGCAATTTTCCCATGAATTTTTAAGATATGTACGCAAATTTCATGGTCATTCATACATTCTTAGTGAAAATTAAAATAAAAAAATAGTATGTATAATGCATGACCTGTTTCTGGACTTTTCAATAAAAGATTGACTATCCATATTATTTCATACTTTTTGTGAGTGAAAATAAAAATAAATAGCAAATAATATAAGTTTTTCTGGATTGTTTATACATTATTATTTTAGTCTCTACTGTATTTCATATTATTTTGAGAGTGAAAATTAGAAATCATTAAAGAATATTATTTTTTTCTGGATTTTTGAATTCAAGTATGCCTGTCAGTTGTATTTCATATTATTTTGTAGGGGAATTTAAAATAAAAATATTAATAAGGAACATGAGGTTTTACATCTGGACCACGATAAAAATTTATATGAAGACTACTTGCCGATCTCTGCTCTAGACTGTATATCACAATAGCACCATTATTTTAAAAATCAGAATCTTATTGCTAACGGAAAAAATATCGACAAACTGGGCATTTATCGTATTGTGTGGCGCGACCAAAAGCTTTCGCGTGTGGAGTCGTGACATTTACCGCTTGCGTGCTGCTCGCAACGATTTCTGCTCTGCATGTGAACGACTGTCGCATCAAGTCTAACAGCCAGGGTCTTGAATATAGTTGCGATGTGTGATGCGAACGCATTAGAACCATTTTACTTGCAATTAGAGGCCTTGACCTTCACCGGTACAGGCATTATAATATGTTACGAATACCAATACACGGGGACCAACCTATGACTGCTTCAGCGGTAATAAATTTAGCACATGGAAGATAACATTTACATAAAGATTTACACTTCCATGATACGCGGTAGATGTATTGAAGAGCAGCAACTGTCAATTTATCGAAAATAATAAAAAAATTTCAACTTATGTTTGAACAAAAGATTCAGTAATTCAGCAATAAAAATGGGTTACCCGTACTGAGTCTCCACGTACACCTGTCAATGCAATTTACTTCTGGTCTACAGGCAAGTTTCTAATGCAACGGTCGGCAAATGGCCAAACACTGGAGTGACAAAAGTATCTTTATTAAAAAAAATAAAACAATTTTTTCTGTACATAACAACACCGAGCTACAAGGAAATGGGAAATTAAAATGTTATTTCGTTCAAAGTGTATCATCATTACGTCGCAAGCTGGTTCTTTGAAAGATACGTTTTAAGTCAAGAATTTCTTCATTTCGCCACAATTTTTTAATATCAAAATAATCGTGAATTAGGCTTTTCCATATTATCAAATTTCTTGGCAGATCTTAAGAAGGAATTTGCAATAAGATTCAAAGACTTTTCAGAAACAGAAAAGTTGTCACGATTGCAGCAGAATGGACGGATGTGCCTGCGAAATTGTTCCCCCTTTCAAAGCCTTTACTCCAAATGAAGATAATAGACTTGCAGGAAGACATTTCCTAGCAAAAGTATAACTCTATATCTACAGAAGTATTTTGGAGTCAAGATGTTTGTAAATGTTTGTATAGTCTATGGGACTTAACTACGGGGTCATCAGTCCCTAAACTTACAAACTACTTACGAACTAGGACGGCACAAATATCCATGCCCTAGGGGGGATTCGAACCCCCGACCGTAGTGGCCGTGCAAACCGTGACTGGAGCGCCTCAGTCTCCTCGGCCACCGCGGCCGGCAGTCAAGATGTCCCTGAAAAATATGAAAATTGCAACAACAAAAAAAAAATAAATAAAATAAAATGCGATCAGCCTGGCTGCTATGTTTGGCTCCAAATATACTCGTATTCGTGAAATTTAATTTTCAAAAATGAAATTCTTGGAGAATAATTTTCGCACAAGACCGCCCACTTTGAAGACGCTATTCGCATAATCAGCTCCGCATGTGAACATAACTTTAAAAACCTGCTCAAGACCGCAAAATGTAATTTTTCCCATGGATTTTTTTAATACATATACGCACATTTCATTGTACTTCCTACGTTCTTAGAGAAAATTAAAAAAGTATCTATAATGTATGACTTGTTTCTTGACTTTCCAATAACAGTTATCAATTTTATTTCATACTCTTTGTGAGTGATAATAAAAATAAATAGCCAATAATGTTTTCTGGATTGTTTACACACCATTATTTTACATCTATTGTATTTCGTATTAGTTTGTGAGTAAAAATTAAAATAAATTAATAAAGAACATGCGGTTTTACGTCTGGACCTCGATAAAAATGTTCAAAAGTATCCGGACCCCGTCTAAGATTACTTATCGATCTGTGTTCTAATGAATTGAAGTCTCTTGTCATTTGATTTTAACCATCATCATCATCATATCCCATGTCGTTCCATCTTATTCGATGGGTCTGCGAATGAGGCTTCTCAACCAGTCCAGGTCCTTGAATTTCTCTTCTTCTTCTTCGATATACGCCAGAGTGTATCCCCTCTGTTCTCTGTCCGACTTCAGCATTTCATCAGTCGTGGCTGTCCTCTAAGTCTTTTATCTCTGAGGTTTAGCAAGCACATTTTTCTTGGTAGTTTGTTTCCATCCATACGACGCACATGCCCTTACCGTCTCAGTCGCTGTGTGGTTATTTGGTCTTCTAGTTTTTTAACTTGAGCCTGGTTACGGATTTCGATGTTCCGAACTCTATCTCTACGTGTCTTACCGACCATTCTACGAATAATCTCATTTCCGCTGCAGAATCCAAGCAGCGGAAATGATTCGTTCATAATATGGTCGGAAAGACACGTAGAGATAAACTTCGAAACGTCGAAATCCGTAACTAGGCTCATGTCATATAACTGCAAGACCAAATAACCACACATCGGCTGAGATGGTATGGTTTTAACCTTTCCTACTAAATACGTGACACGGGTCAATTGAGGCTGCAATAAACAGTTTCGCATTGCAACTATTACGTGGTATGAACAATATTATTTTACGAATCGCGTTTAAAACAATTATACTGCGTTATCAGAATTTAACTTTGTTTTACTAAACATATGCGAAACATCAGTACGTTAACACGGAATAGCTGTTGATTTCACATACTCGTCGAATGTTCTCAGCACACACACACACACACACACACACACACACACACACACACTCAGATGCACACTGTGTTCTCAACATCACACATAGAAGCAAGCGCACACAGACGAACACGCAAAGACTCGAAGACACACACCTTTCATAGTTGCTATCAGAATAAGATACCCTTGACAGTTTTATCTGCCTAGTGTAGCGATGTAATGACCGTCAAAATCTGCATGGCATTTACGAGGAAACTTTTTGCACACTATATTTTCCTGACTGTAGCAATAGTCGTATGCTGGTGACTGAAATTTCTATAAATCAATGTAAGTGCTCCCCCATGCTGTTCTATGAAAGAAAGATAAATGATACGGCTAATTCAAGATGCAGTATCACGACAGAGGATGGCGTACTGAAATTTAATCTCTGATTGATATTTTAATGCAAATCCAGCAAATACACTGCTGAAACAATTTCACACCAAAAGTAGAATGGTCGGCGGCGGTGGCCGAAAGTACTGCGACGCATCAGTCACAGTCTGCATGGCCACTACGGTGGGGGTTCGAATCCCCCCTCGAGCATGGATATTTGTGCCGTCCTTAGTATTAGCTAGTTCATAAGTAGTTTGTAAGTTTAGGGACTGATGGCCCCGTAGTTAAGTTCAATAAGCTCTACAAACATTTGAACATGTTTGAAAGCAGAATGGTAACGTACACGGGCTATAAACCGTCAGTAAAACATTTACTTACTCTTGGTAATTTAGGATTCTTATTGATATATTTGAGGGGTTTTTGATTTAAATTTCGTTGAATCCAAAGGTTTTATGTTACCTGGTACCTAAGAGAAACAAGATATTAAAAGCAAGTGAGTAGCCGGAAGATTCATTGTATTTCGTCGCGTTTAATGTTTGTTAAGCTTATGGGACTTAGCCGCGGTGTAATCAATCTCTAAACTTACAAACTACTTATAAACTAATTTATATTAAAGACAACACTAACATCCATGCCCGAGGGGGATTCGAACCCCCGACGGGGAACCGCCTTGCGCATCGGAACACAGCAGCTCAATGCGAGTTTCGTCGAATTGAGATATAAGAGCGTTAAGCAAACCAAAAATTTTGGTACCTCTTTGCTTTATTTCTCCTGCTCCTCCATATGGTTTCAGAAGCACAATAGCGTAAAATTTAGTTATTCACCGGTTGTAGTTTCGTTATTTTTATGACGTAAAATTTTAGAGCCTTGATCATGATATGTATTGATAATATATTTCTCACACTGTGTCATTCCTTGACAGCGCGTAATGTAAAAAACTGGTTGTCTAAGATAGCTTCAAAAATTTGAAAATATTGGCTGTCATCATCAGATGTATATTTTGAAAAGTTAATGACTAATATATTGAGCGCTGGCATTGCATCACTTTAGCAAAGTTCTAGGAACACCACCATCTCATGAGTAAAATCAACACCAAAATAAATGTAACCAATTTTTGTTGATGTTCCTACTTACAGAACAGAGTCGCCATTGCTTTATAAAGTGAAATAGTATGTGGGAACGTAACATAAAGTTTTACATTTTATTTTGGTGTTATTGTTCCTCTTGACACGCTGATGTTCCCAGCATTCTGATATTATGTCCCAATAATGATTGTTGACATATGAGTCATGAACATTTTATTATGTACAAGGTGTGATGATGGCAACTTACAGCTTCCGGAACAAGTCATTGAAGGTCTGTGAAGCGATCTTAGGCAATATGAAATTTTTACATTTTTTATATGAACATTTAATATATCGCTGCAAAATTTCGTCATTTTGCTGAAATACGTAACGTCCAAAAGTTGTACACACCACCTTCCCCATCTTTGTAGAAGGCAGAACTTAAAGGCAGGGAAGCGTGACATGAGAGGACCCCAAAAAGGAATTGAATCGGAATGAAATTATCTATTGTAATCAATGTAAATTGCAGACGGTGAATTGATTTTACAGGAGAGTAAGGACGACATATCAGATTTTCTCCTTCCGCATTTTACGTAGCAGGGATTTGAGTTTAAGTTACGTATTTCGTTTAGAGTAGGGCACGGATCGTGCAGCACAACGAGCAAGTAAACCAGCTCGTACTCCAAAGATAACTGCGTGGGACAGCGCAATTCTTCTACGTAAAACATCTAACAACCACACAGATTTAATGAGAAATTTTGGCAGAAGACATATGAAAATACAATGTAGCGTCAACCCACAGTGGCATGGTGCCAAAAATTTGACAGTGTTCGGTCGGAGAAGCGTGAAAATGATCGGTCCGTAGTCCAGACTATGCTCCATGTGATTTCCATCTTTTCGTTAACTAGAACCAGCAACCGGGAAAAAGGGATTTTTCAAAAATTAGGACTTTCACTGGGTACTTCTCAAATGGCTTCGTGACCAAGAAGTGTATTTCTATAGGTGAGAAACTGAACGATCGGTAGAATGTTTAGGTCTTGTTTACAGAGACTTGGTGACTGTTCAAAAGTAGTGTAACCAACGAGCGTCATGAAGTATAATGGAGAAATGAATAGGAGTTTTTTAGCTTGATAATATTATGTTGTATAGGTTGTCCCATTCAAGCTTTTCACCATAAAAATCTCTGGAACTATAATAACATTGAAAAAAACTTTCACGGTCGTGAACGTACGGCAGGGGCTTATGAAAGTAGGTTCAAATGTTCAAATTTTTGTAGAGCTTATGGGACTTAACTACGGGGCCATCAGTCCCTAAACTTACAAAGCACTTATGAACTAGCTAATACTAAGGACGGCACAAATATCCATGCCCGAGGGGGGATTCAAACCCCCGACCGTAGTGGCCGTGCAGACTGTGACTGACGCGCCGCAGAACGCTCGGTCACCGCGGCCGGCATGAAAGTAGGTACTACGAGACGGTCTAACCCCCAAATATTTTTTCAACACAAACTAGTGTTTTTCTTAAATGGATACCCCATATTATTTCTTAAGCAATCAGTTGCACGATAGATCAAAAACAAAATTGTGTTTGTCGCATCGCAGAGCGACAATCCAGAGAAATTGCGAAGCGAAGTTGACGTTTGAAATACATGAAGTGCGCTGCTAGCGCATGTCGCAAGACTTAAAGCGTGACTTACAACACCTTTTGATAGTGATCCTCGACGCTTGTTCTGCATTACGGTGCGCATTTTCTTAATGGTATCACAGTAAGCAAGTGCATTGATTGTTTGGCTTCGTGCTAAGAAATCAGTCAGCAAAATGCCTTCTTTGTCCGAGAAAACACTGCACATGACTTTTAGAGGTATCAGTATTTGCTTAGGCTTAACTTTCGTCTGGATGAAGTGTGCCTTCATTCCATTGATTTTGTTTAAGGTGTGTCGTATGATACCCAAGTTTCATCCTTCGTAACTAAGCGAGATAGAAAACTATCGCCTTCTTCCTTGTAGCGTATGAAAAGCGAATTCTATTGCCCATCCGTTGTTTTTTGAGTACGCAACGTGACCAAAGTTTTCAGATTTCAGTTACAGTTTCATGAATTAGTGATCGTGAGATTCGCGGAACTTCTATAGCAATGGCACGAAGTGTAAACTTACTGTTGTGCTTAATGTTCTGTCCAATTGTGTTCAAATGTCTGTAGAACTTATGGGACTTAACTATGGGGTCATCAGTCCCTAAGCTTACAAACTACTTATGAACTAGCTAAGACTAAGGACGGCACAAATATCCATGCCCGAGGGACAGACCGTGACTGGAGCGCCTCAGTCCCCTCGGCCACCGCGGCCGGCCTGTCCAATTGTGTGAACCAGTTCATCAGTAACCACAGACGGGCGTGCACTTCGTTCTTCATCGTGCACTTGATCACGTCTTTTATTGAACAATCTGACCGGTCTTCTAATCATTGAATCACTCATAGCATTTTGTCCGTAAACCTCGCAGATTTGCCGATGAATTTCTTTTGGGTTAACTTTCTTTGCATTTAGAAAACGAATCATAGATCTGAGTTCGCACGCGGCTGTATTTTCAATTACGGTTGACATTGTAAAGAAGCACTACAAAGCAAACGTCGGTAGCAGCGATCTGAAAATGGCGTACATGTCATCTCCTTGAGTCAGAGTAACTGCCACGCATGCCCGGAACTGTGATCGTAGCGCGATCGTAGCGCCGCGGATAGAAATAGAAACGGAACTTACTTTGTGGTGGACGACTCTCGTATGTCGAATTCAAACACTTATTTAGCAATTGCGAAACAATGCCGCCGCTAGATACCTTACATTCCAGCAGCAAAAAAAAAAAAAAAAAAAAAAAAAAAAAAAAAAAAAAAAAAAAAATGATAATAATAATAATAATAAATAAATAAAAATATATTGGACGTCAGAGACTGAGACAGGTGTGTGTTCCATACGTTAGTCTGTTTCGGAAATACACTATTCAAATTATGAAATGTTTGTTAACCTACATGATCAAACTGAAATGGTCATAAATAAGCCCTTAGACTTACAAACTACTTAAACAAACTTGCACTAAGGACAACACATACACATCCCCATGCCCGAGGCAGGACTCGAACCTCCGCCGGGAATTACACAATTATACCAAAAAACTTCTAGGGGATATAGAAGGCGTCTTGAGGAACAAAATGACCATAGAAACTCATGCTGGAAACTTCATCCAACGACGCTACAAAGCGTCGAAGTTGTTACAGGGGATGTCTAGGGTAGCACCAAATTAAAAATGTCAAATCTTTGTAGAACTTATGGGACTTAACTACGGTGTCATCAGTCCCTAAGCTTACAAACTACTTATGAACTAGCTAAG
Source organism: Locusta migratoria (assembly GCA_026315105.1). Classification (NCBI taxonomy): domain Eukaryota; kingdom Metazoa; phylum Arthropoda; class Insecta; order Orthoptera; family Acrididae; genus Locusta; species Locusta migratoria. The sequence goes on along the minus strand of CM048744.1, from coordinate 268,542,880 downwards.
TCTAAGGACGGCACAAATATCCATGCCCGAGGGGGGATTCGAACCCCCGACCGTAGTGGCCGTGCAGACCGTTACTGGAGCGCCTCAGTCCCCTCGGCCACCGCGGCCGGCTAGGGTAGCGCCGTTGCCTATAACTTGGACGCTCTGTAGCGTCGTTCAATAACGTTTCCGGGCACGGGTTTTTACGCTCATTTTGTTCCTCCATCCACTCTAAGTTTGTTGGTGTAATCATGTAATCCTAAAAGACATTCACAAATATAACACTCACCCATCTCAGTCTTCGACGTCCGTTTACTGCCGGAAATATGCGCAGGACGAAACTATGAGAAACATGTTTTAATACTGACTTGTGCGGAATCGCACAACAAGACCCGAGTGCGCGGACCCTTTATATATAACCATAAATGGCTCATTTTATCCTTCTCCCCAGTTCACATGAGGCTGTATTTTCAAACATTAAAACTAGAGGAGGGGGCAAAAGAAAGTGCCCGGACGAATGGAAACATAGAACCATACCACGTCACGCACACAGAACGTATACGCTCATCATGTGATCCTCATTGGTTCAGAGTCTAGAGTAGAGTTTCTCATTGTGAATGAAGCAGTGAAAAGTTGCCGATGGTATTCACAGAGCAGCACCGGGTATTCGTAGTGGAAAGTTACGTGACTACCTAGTCGTGAAAACAGTGTTCTCAGTTGTTTTCCGAGATGTTTAATGGTGTCAAAATACCATCAAATTCTGCCACGTAATGATTTTCCGAGGAACAAAATGCATCAAAATATGTTTTGAACAAGTCAAAATGTTTTCCTTCAGCAACTTGTTGATCAGGGTCCAAAAGTACCAACTTCTGCTGTAGTCAAGTTGTGCTTCTTTGTACCCTGCAAATCTATTATTCGGACCGCTTTTAGTTGCCCCAGCCATTGTACGTGTACGCCCACCCGAATGTCAAGAAGTCAACAATCCGAAGATTGGTTTGAACGCCACAGTGCTTCACTAGGCATGGTCCTGTTTGGAGCTGGTATGCCGTTGGCCTCCTCCGACCTTCTGACTTACCCAGCCAGTTATAGGGGGACCTACAGTTTAACGTGGGTTCCGAACCACGGTGATACTCGGTATGTGTCGCATGAGCAATACTGCCACAGTTGAAAGAAGTGCAAAATGACAGATAAAAATCCCACGCCCTGCCGGGGATCGAACTCGCGACCTTGGGATTTGTAGTCACGCATTCTACCACTGTGCAACCGAGGCGTACAGGTGAAATTTTGAAGTAATTCTTCAAGAACGTTTCGAGATTTTTGGTAATAACGTTAAACAAAGACTTGTCTTTACATAGTAGTAGAGATTGCAGCTTGTAATACTTCCCAGAATAGACGACGGAATCTATTAGTACTTGCGGGATGCCTGTTGCCGAAAACTGTGTAACTGTTATGAGGTAGGCAGTCCGTGACTTCGGGATTACGACACAGGCGTTTCGACCAGACACACTGCGACATTAATGAGTGTCGGCGAACTACATCGATTGCCACTCGCCTTGACCGCCACCGTGAGGTCGACACACACGTCACTCCGCCATAACTGACCTCGGACGTTAAGTACCGTAGCTCGATCAGCGAGCACACACAAAAGATTGATGACAACCACGAAATAACGGTGTTTAATGGAACGACTTGCTGCAGAAGTGCTACATTGTAATGTGGTATCACATTAGAACCAAAACAGCTAAATAAATCACTAGCTAGTATCATTAGCCGGTATCTACATCGACATGGATACTCTGTAAGTCACATTGAAGTGCTTGGCAGAGGGTTCATCGAATCTCTTTTATATTTCTCTATAGTTCCATTCTCTAATAGCTCGCGGTATAAAAGAACACCTAACTCCTTCTGTTTTCGATCTGCTTTCTCTTATGTTATTATGATGGTCATGTCACTCTTTGTAGGTGGGTGCTAACAATATATGTTGGCATTCTGAAATGAAAGTTGGTGAAAGAAATTTCGCAAAGAGATCTCGTCGCAACAAATAACGCCTTTCTTTTAATGATTTCCACCACAAATAATGCATCATTTCCGTGCATTCTCTCAACTATATCGCGATAATACAAAACGAGCTGCCCTTTGAATTTCTTTACATCGTCCGTCAGTTCCACCTGGTGTGGATCCCACAATGCGCAGAAATACCACAAAATAGGACGCACAAGTGTAGTGTAGGCAGTTTCTGTAGTAGAACTGCTGCATCTTCTAAATGTTCTGCCAAAAACGTAGTCTTTTGTTCGCCTTTTCTACAATATTTTATGTGTGTACTTTCCAGTTTAAGTTGTTCGTAATTGTTACTCCCAGTTATTTAATAGAATTGACAGCCTGTAGATCTGACTGACTGAGCGTGTAACTGACGTTTAACGGATTTATTTTAGTGTTGATACGGATGTTGGTGAAAGAAATTTCGCAAATAGATCTCGTCGCAACAAGTAACGCTTTTCTTCTACTGATTTCAAACCCAACTCGTGCATCATTTCCGTGACACTCTCTCCCCTATATCGCGATAATACAAAACGAGCTGCCCTTCTGTGAAACTTCTGTAAATCGTTCGTCAATCCCACCTGGCGTTGATCCCACAATGCACAGCAGTACTCCAAAATAGGACGCACAAGTGTAGTGCAGGCAGTTTCTTCAGTACAACTGTTGCATATTCTAAGTGTTCTGCCAATGAAACGTAGTCTTTGGTACACCTTCCTTACAATATTTTCTGTGTTCATTCCAATTCAAGTAGTTCGTAATATTTACTCCTAGGTATTTAGTTGAATTTACGGCCTTAAGGTTTGACTGATTTATCATTCAACTTAAGTTCAACGGATTTCTTTGAGTGGTCACATGGATGTCCTCACACTTATCATTATTAAGGGTAAATTGCCTATTTTTGCAGCATGCAGATATCTTATCTAAATAATTTTGCAGTTGCTTTTGATCTTCTGTGACTACCAACCGATAAATGACTGCATCATCCGCGAACAGTCTGAGATAGCTACTCAACTGCCTCGAAATCGTTTATAAAAATAAGGAACAGTAGGTGTCCCTGTGGTTCGCTAGGTACCGCTTCTGCTCTACTTGATTCCTCACCTCAGTAATCGATCTAATGCGTGGTATCTGGCAGAAGGCCTTTGCAATTTCATCAGGAGTGATATACTGAAAAATGACGATTGGTACGCATCAGCCTATTCTTCTTCTAATACCTCAATAACTTTCTTTATTTCAACTTGGTAAGAAACCTACACCTACGAACAATACTGCGATGCTCAAGAGCCTATCGGACGAGTAATTTTTAAGCGAGCAACTTTGTGCACGAACCAGAGCAGAACTGTGTCTGCGGGATACACGAAGTTGTACTCTCTTCAGTATGCACCACTCTTGTTCTACAATACTGTCTTAGGGTGAGGTACTTCGAATGTTTCCAGTTATTATTCCAAATAACATTAAATCTAGAAGCCTAATTTCCCACCTATCGTGTTATGCATGATGTATAGTAATAGAAGATCAATACTAAACTCTGTCAATGATCTCTCTCTCTCTCTCTCTCTCTGCCGGCCGCGGTGGCCGAGGGGATTGAGGCGCTTCAGTCACAGTCTGCACGGCTGCACGGCCACTACGGTCGGGGGTTCGAATCCCCCCTCGGGCATGGATATTTGTGCCGTCCTTAGTTGTAGCTAGTTCATAAGTAGTTTGTAAGTTCAGGGACTGATGACCCCGTAGTTAAGTCCCTTAAGCTTAACAAACATTTGAACATTTTCTCTCACTCTCTCTCTCTCTCTCTCTCTGCCTGCCTGCCTGTGTCTGTGTGTGTGGGTTATGGGCGCTTAACGGTGAGGTTGTAGCCTTTCTCCGATGTTATTCAATTTGTACATTGAGCAGGCGGCGAAGGAAAGCAAGGAAAAATTTGGATTAGGGATTAAAGTTCAGGGGGAAAAAATAAAAACATTGCGTTTTGCTGATGACATTGTAATTCTGTCAGAGACAGCAAAGGACCTGGAAGAGCAGTTGAATGGAATGGACAGTGTGTTGAAGAGAGCGTATAAAATAGTGATGGGACAACCGACTGTTTTTAACAACCGATTGGTCAATCGGTTGTTTTTTCGTTCAGTCTGTTTTTTCAGTCGTATGAAACAACCGAATGAAAATAGTCTCTGTGGCCGTATGAATGTTTTCACTCACTGGCGAGGTTTGAGTGGTTTCAGTCGATGCGAAACAATCGAATGAAACCAGTCTCTGTCGGTTGCAGCCGCTATATGAATGTTTTCACTCATTCAGTGGGTCTGAGTGGTTTCAGTCGATGCGCGAGCACCGAATGAAACAAGTCTCTGTCCTTTATATGAATGTTCTCGGCATTGAGTGGTTTCACTTGATGCGATACAACCGACTGGAAAAAGTCTTTGTCGGTTTCTGCAGTTATATGGATGTTTTTATTAATTCATCGCCTTTGTGTGACTTTATTTGCATACTCCTTCAGCCTTTTCGGGTATAAATGAACCTTGATTCAACATGAAACATTCTTAGAGACAAATCTTAAAAATATAGCAGTGTGTCCGTGTGTGTGTTTCTATTGCATGCAAATCTGTAGTTTCGTTCCAATATTGATGAAATTTTGCGCACTTGTCCTTCAAAGCAAGAGGAACGTCACTGTCTACATCAAATTTCATTCGGTGCATGGCGGAGGGTACTTCACATACTAACTGCGACAAAAACTACAATTTGGCTGCGATCTTGATGAAATTTTGCACACTTGACCTTTAAAACAAGGCGAAGGTAACTGTGCACAATAAATTTCGTAGGTGCATGGCGGAGGGTACTTTACCTACTAACTTCGACAAAATCCGTTTGTATTCGAATTTTAATGATATATTTCACTCTTCACCTTCAAAGAAAGAGAATGGTCACCGTCTACATCTACTTTAGATTGATGCATGAGAGAAGGTATTCCAATAAATGTTGTATGTCTTCTCGTACCCCTTCAAATTAGACGGAATTAACAAAAATATTTTAATAAGAAACATTTTTATACAAAATACTTTAATAAAGGTTTTTTTTTATTTCTTTTATTTTTTTTTTATTTTTTTTTACAATATCTAATGTTTTAGTGATCTTCGAATTTGGATCTAGCAAATATGCTCAAAGTTAAAATACATAACTCTGGCCTATTAGTACCTGAGATATGTATGAACAATAAGCCGCAAACCGCACGTTTCTACCTGTTCCCACTTCGGAGATTAAACTTGTAGCAATCATTGTGGAAGACCCTGTAGTTTCCACGCTTCTTTATTGAGACAGTAAGAAACCGACAACAATGGGCGATGGCACGCCCCGCGACGCCGCCAGACACTGTTGTGTGGAGTTTGGCGCGCGCCTGCTGGCGCTGTCAGCAGTGAAAACGCAAGCGAGGCAGCATCCCCTCTCACGTCCCCGCTCTCCGCGGTACTTCGTGGTCATTGGCCACTTATGTTCTACAGATTGTGGGTGTCTGCGTAAGTATTCTGATCGGGCCCAGATGATCGGCGTTTTTGAGGTCTGTGGTGGGCAATGAAAGTGATCGCAGGCCTGCTCCAGCGATATGACATCTGATTAGTTACTCGTTGATGGCACCTCGAACAATTTAAACTACAACAAAATATGAATCACTGTTACTGTGTATTATAAAACGAAAAGTTACTTCATTCATTGCATAATTAAATGAACATTGTAATACGCATTTTAACTTTGGCATACCCCTTTTACATGGCGGTATAATGCAGCACTGCTGTAGTTATCTGATGTTCATGTCAGTTTCATTCATAGAAATGTAAGCTAAAACACTAATGAGTCGTTTCAGTTGAGATAATGATTACATGGTTCAACCGACAGAAAAACTTACTGCCTCTTTTCACTTGAAAAGAAAGAATGAGTAATTCGGTCAATGTACAAAACTGCAAAAGTGTCGCATGTTTTCATTCGGTTGTTCTCACAGACTACATTCATTTGAAGAAAAAATAAATAAATAAATAAATGAATATTAATCCTACATAGTAAAACTACGACCGACTGACTCTTTCATTCGGTTGTTCCCTATGACTAGTTTCACTCAAAAGAACTAATGAAGAGGCCAACGTACTGAGTCAATTTTTTCATTCGGTTGGTCCCATCGACTGATGTAACTCAAAAGAAAAGGAATGAGTGGTCCAACCAACCGTGTCGATTTTTGTATTCAGTTGCTCCGAGCGACTGATTTCACTCAAAAGAAGGAATGAGTAGTCCAACCAACTGCGTCGATTTTTTCATTCGGTTGATCCCACCGACTGGTTTCACTCAAAAGAACGAATGAATAGTCCAACCGACTGAATCGGTTGTTTCATTCGGTCAACCGAATGATCGATTTTTTCCAACAACCGAATGAATCGATTGTTTTCATTCGATTGTTCCCATCACTAGTATAAAATGAACATTAACAAGAGCAAAACAAAAATAATGGAATACGTTCTTAGAAAATCAGGCGATGCTGAAGGAATTAGATTAGGTAACGAAACAATGAAGGTGGTAGATGAGTTTTGTTACTTGGGTAGTAAAATAACGTGCGATGGTCGCAGTACAGAGGATATAAAATACAGAATGGCAATGGGAAGAAAAGCATTTTTGAAAAAGAGAAATTTGCTAACATCGAATATTAATTTAAGGGTAAGGAAGTCTTTTCTGAAGGCATTTGTGTGGAGTGAACGGTGAACGCACATTGGAAGCGCGTATTCGTCATCGTCATATTGGCTATCAACCGCATGATGGTATGGGGTGCCATTGGTTATACGTCTCGGTCACCTCTTGTTCGCATCGACTGCACTTTGAACAGTGGCCGTTACATTTCAGATGTGTTACGACCCGTTGCTCTACTCTTCATTCGATCCCTGCGAAACCCTACATTGCAGTAGGATAATGCGCGACTGCATGTTGCAGGTCCTGTACGGGCCTTTCTGGATACGGAAAATGGTCGATGCTGCCCTGGCCAGCACATTCTCCAGATCTCTCACCACCTGAAAACGTCTGGTCAATGGTGGCCGAGCAACTGGCTCGTTACAATACGCCAGTCACTACTCTTGATGAACTGTGGTATCGTGTTGCAGCTTCATGGGCATCTGTACCTGTACACTCCATCCAAGCTCTGTTTGAGTCAATGCCCATGCGTATCAAGGTCGTTATTACGACAAGGGGGTGTTGTTCTGGGTACTTATTTCTCAGGATCTATGCACCCAAATTGCGTGAAAATGTAATCACATGTCAGTTCTAGTATAATATATTTGTCCAATGAATACCCATTTATCACCTGCATTTCTTCTTGATGTAGCAATTTTAATGGTCAATGGTGTAAGTTACTACAAGTCTCAGCAGCACTATACTAACACCGGGTTCCGCAAACACCGATCACTTCGGAAAAAATATCTTGTTATTTTCACCTTCTTTAAATGTTCTAAAATAGAAGATCTAAGGCACCAACTACTGAGATCATTCGTACCTAAACTTACACATTGCTTAAACTTACGCTAAGGCCGGAGGGAAGACATGAACCTCCAACTGGAACGGTCTCGTAATCCGTGCAATGTCGCCTCGGACCGCGTTGACATTCCCTCGCAGATTTTTACTTTCTTCAGTGTCTGTAGAAATTCTGTGTAGAGTATCATGCAAAAAACCGCATCTGTTAGTCGCAAATTTGTTTCTTAAACACTTAATCATTTTTGTACATAAAACAGAACAGTAGTTTCTAGTACACTGCAGAAAACTGGGTAGCACATTATTTTCTAACAAGAACGAAGAACTGACCTGTTTATCCGCAAGACATAATAGTGGCATCAAGAAAAGGAAGTCGACAGCCTTATGAACTGTGTTGTTACAAACATATGACGCTTAAACTTTTTGCAGTGTATACGAGGTGGCAATAACTGTGTGGCACGTCATATAATAATAATAAAAACATAGTTTTACACATCTAAAATATTCCGTTTTTACTTTATGGTATACCAAAATGATTCGGAGAGTTTAAAGCATGTAATGAAGTAGAAAACAAAAATATATTTCGTGGAATATGACGTGAAATCTCCCTCAAGCTTCAACTGTCTTTCATAGTGTGTTATCCATAGAATTGATAGTAGTGAAGTAATTTACCCCAGCATGGAATTTTCACTGTGCAGCGGAGTGGGAGCTGTTGTGAAACTTTCTGTTAGATTAAAATTGTGTGGCCGAACGAGGCTCGAGCTCAAGACTTCTGCCTTTCGCGGGCAGGTGCTGTACCATTAAAAAAATTATTTTGGTCTCGACTTCTTTCTCTAGAACTGAATGAAAACCGTGGTTTATGCCACTTCCTCTCCCCCCCCCCCCCCCCGTTAATTTGCTGGCGGAATTGATTAATTGATTATAAGAAATCTTCCAGCAGCCACGCAAATGCTCAACACACTAAGCATTTCCCAGCATCACGAGATTCAATGCCACGTAGATCATGGCTCTGCTTTGAGGTAGAAACATTTAACACAGTATTATTCTCAGTCACACATAACAATCTCCTGCATACTCAGAACTCCACAAATATGCTGTTCCGACACATGGTTCATTAAGGAAATATATTGTGTGTCTCTGCATCCAGCACCATAGCTGTTAGTTTGGGCACGGAATTTTTCAACACCATGTATAGATCTCTGCAATCCTGGGATCAATGTTTATTGTTGAGAGACGCAGAGAGATTTCAAAAATTCTCAAATATAATTAAATAAATAAATTAAAGAAAACCTGATATCTAAGTACAGAAATTAACATACTTACATGTCTACTCTGATCCGGATGAGATGGGTATTCCACCGTGAGATGCATTCCGGAATCTGCCAGGAACCTAAATAAAGACGGTATGAAAGTAAGTGCGCATGTCATACACAATACTGTGTGGTGAGTCTCCTATAATTTGACTCCACTGCGTTCTGCATTTCCGATATTAAAATGCGTTCCTGTAGTAAGATGGCCCCAAGAAGGTTAGAATAAAGGGAGATGGCATTATCTATGCCGAGCACATACGTCAGTTGAAGCCTGTACGCCATCTTGGTCAGTTTCAGAATGCTATTTCTCTGTTAAAATCAAACGTTCCAAGTCGACCCTCTTGCTGTTAATGCATTGAACTGACAGTCACTGCAAAACACATACTTTCAAACAACATACTTTCTTGGATAAATAGTAATAAAAACTCATCATAATATATTTGAAAACTTAATTTTAACGGATAATTTGCACTCTTTTAACACATCACGACAAAATCGTCCGACGTTTTATTCTTGTTTTAAGTGCCATAAAACATTAGCTCTACAATACGAACACTTCTCCAAACCTTAGCTATATGGCGGAGGCAGGCTTTACTTTTACAGCCTAAGGGCGTCTCCCTGTATTCTAACCTCTTTGGATGGCCCCGATAAGGAGTTATGTAACGAATCGGATATTCAACGCTTTGGAATGATTATTTGCTACTATGGTAACGCCGACAACGACGAAAATAAATGCCAATCGATGGAAAGCGGCATGTAATTTTACGCATCAGCTGCAATATGGGATTGTCACAGTCTCGGTTAAAACATAATAGGTTACGGCAGCGCTAGATATGAGGAATCCAACTGAATTATTCCAGATATACTTGACAACTTGCGTATTAGAATTTAAAGCTCCGTCAGCGGTGACGTCATTAACAGATGTAACACAAGCTCGGATTGGGGAACGACGAGGAATGAAATATGAACTAACCCACTATTCTACTTACGCGATTTAAGAAAGAAACATTAACTTCCAGTATTAGGTGGACTTAAACCAGGACTTTCTGCTTTATGGGATGCTGAATTGTCATTTCGGCCATCGAGACACACTTCCTGTACGACCATACTTCCTAACTGCTACACAGTATACAGTGTAGTGTCACCCTCCTCACTTTTCTCTCAACTTGAACCCGTATACACGCAAGGTTTCGGAAGTTCTTCTGCTTCTGCACTGATGTGTTCGACGACTGTCCATACTGTAAAAACAAATACCATATACAGGGTGATTCAAGAAGATATGCAAGTATTTTAATATGTTGATTCTTACATGTAAAACTAAAGAAAAAAGTTCATATAAACTTAGGTGTGCAAATTTTTAGTTACGGACTTACGGCTATTATAAGATTTTGCTTGAAATTTAGCAACCCCTCGCGAATATGAATCCATCTCAAAATCCTATAAGGTTACATTTATTTTGTTCTTATTGATCTGGTGAATTTAATGAAACATGTGCCAGATTTGTATAAGAAATAATTTTTCAAAAATTCCAGAGAAGCGAAGAAATAATTTGGAAAATTTGTAATTTATTTACAATTTGACCATTTTTTCTTATTCCAGACAATGCCTCAAATTTTTCAAAAGAAGCTGCAGAAAATTTAATTTTGAAAAATGCGTCAGATAATCTGCTGTTATTAATACCATAGCACACGTAAATTCATATTAAACCGAAAAAAAGCTCTGTTTTAAGTTGTACAGTGTCTATACAACTTCAGAATACGTTTTCAATAAATGTTCTAAAACGTGTCCACCGACTTCAGTGAATTTAGCTGCACGTGTATGTATAGATTTTGTTGATCGTTTCAGTTTCACAGTGTTGTTCGTAATTTCGTCTATTATATTCATAATGCAAGCAACTATTAACGTTGTTCTTATAAAATATATCTTTCATCGACACCCATACACAAAAATCCATTGGTTTCAAATAGGGCGATGTGGGTGGCCACAAATACAATTTCTGGGGAAATGTAAATATCTAGTAAATATTGAAATGTTTGTAAACCAATTGAATCGGTCATTGCAAAAAGGTCATAAGTCAACTTTTTTTTACGAAAATGAGTTATCCATTGGAAATGCATGGGAAAGTGTAGCCGGATTCATATGTATAAGAAGGGCAGAAGTCAGCTTTCAAATGGTGTCACTATCGAACCTTCAAATCTTCGTTCATTGCAATGAGGTCATAAGTCATTGACTTATGCCGCTTTTGCAATGACTGTGTGGAGGTGTATTTAATCGAATGCAGAAGTTATTGGCGGCGTTGCGCTGCTTTCCCGCGTATTTTGTCGTCCCAGGTTAGCATCACAGCAACAATCCATTGGTGTGTTTACAGCATTGTAGGTTCAAATAATAGGTCATTACTGTCGCATTCAGAAGCCACTTATTTGTCGAGGTGTAATTATGTCTGCGTCTTCTTCGGACTCTGAAATGCCTCGTATAGGCAAGAAACGGGCAAGAAATGCTGATAACTACAAAAGGAATATTATTCGTGATTTAAATAAAAGTAAAGGAAGTGGAATACGTGAATTGGAAAGGTGAGAAAATTCAGCGTCGGAGTACAGGAGATGACTGCAAGCGAGCAAAATACGTGTACTTGACTTATGTATGGAAGTAAATGCATATACCTGCATAGTATGCAATTTAAGCATTATCGTAATTGATAACTTCGACTCTTTCAGGTGCAGAAAGGACTGTTTTTCTCTGTTTGATGATGACGCCAAGATAGATATCATTGCTCACTTGAACAGTTTCAGTGATAAGAATCAACAAGATATCTTCCTGCAAGAGCTAATCGAAGTTCAAGATGTCAAGAGAAGACAGCAAAAAGAGGATCCTAAATTAAGAATGTTTTTGGCATACATAATATGAGAACCAAGCAGTCACATTTTATATGTTCCATGAAGGCGAAGCGAAGAAAGTAAAAAATGAGGTTTGCTCATTTCTGTAACATTACATCCAGAAGTATACATCAAAAGATGTGAATGAACATCATCTGTTCTCTCACGGGTGTGCTGGTTAAAACAAAAATCACCCAATGATTCGCTTTTGTTTAACACTTGTATCAACTGGGAGATTTAGGAAGATGAAACGTTACTTCCCTATACGCAGGCATAGTTTCCTTCCAAACGATAGAGATTTTGGGACCATAAAAAATTTATAAGACGCCATGACCGGATCTATTTACCTAAAGAGTATGCCATAATGATCAAAAAGGCATCAAGTAGCCGGCCGCGGTGGCCGAGGAGACTGAGGCGCTCCAGTCACGGTCTGCACGGCCACTACGGTCGGGGGTTCGAATCCCCCCTCAGGCATGGATATTTGTGCCGTCCTTAGTCTTAGTTAGTTCATAAGTAGTTTGTAAGTTTAGGGACTGATGACCCCGTAGTTAAGTCCCATAGACTATACAAACATTTGATTTTTTTGGCATCAAGTAAATACTCAGTGGAAACTATTGATAATGTTGATGTATTAGCCTTTAAAAACTGGTGTCCTGCCAATTTTAAAAAGCCTTGCCTCTCCTAATCAAGTGTGGGAACAATTCCCAAAGAAAAGGACAACACACACACACACACACACCAATACCTCAGGGAGGACTCGAACCACCGACGGTGAACAACCGAGCGCTCCGCAGCAAGGCGCCTGACAGCGCATGGCCACTCCGCTTCGTCAAATGTCCATCAACTGTGTTGGTGAAATATGGAGGCGTACCATCATGTTGAAGATACACGACCGAAACTACTCACTAACGGTTGCCAACATTATTATTGGAAAATAAACAAATTTACTTGTATAATCTATGGAATTTACTTGGACAATCTCTGGAATATCTGGAAAACTACTTCAGATACAAGTCTGAGACATGCCTTATTAGATTCACCAGATCAATAACAACAAAGTAAACGTAAATCGTGCTTCACTTTAACCTCGTACAGTTTTGTGATGGCTTCATATTAGCGAGGTTGCTTAGTTGTAGACAAAATCTGTTATATGCGTGGAGTCATTTAAGGAAATCACGGAATACCTAAACATGGATTGCCGGAGTTGGATTTCAACCACCATTATCCCGAAAAAGTATTGCAACCGGTTTCTCCTCATATGACACACGGGGTGAAATGTTGGACATTCTCCTCTGTCACTTTGATTTTTCACACATAGTTGAATTTCAACTGTTTATTGTTTAAGTACGTATGTTGATCTTTCTTTTTTTAAAAAAAAATAGTGATGTTTCTTTCTCTCTTTCTACACTTTGAGCAATTTCTTTTGTTGGTTAGTTGTTTGTATCCAAGAGATTTGAAAGAAGCAATGCTACTTTCAACGAGTTATACATACCTTAAATTGTTAAGTTTGGAAATGTGAATGTAAATGTGTTACAGATCTTCCGTTTTTTAACTGTTTCAATTGTTCAGATGTATGTGAGGTCTTATGAGACCATACTACGTGGTTATCAGTCGCTAGACTTACTAATTACTGGACTAACTTAAATTAACTAACGCTAAGGACAACACAAACACCCATGCCCGAGGGAGGATTCGAACATCCGACCGCAGCGGCCGAGCAGACCGTTACTGACGCACCGGAGACCGCTCGACCACTGCGGCCGGCTTTTTGACTGTTTTCACGATGTTTATTTAAACTTAACAAAGAAATCGAGATCTATAAAAAAAACTATCAATAAATATTTTAGAGTCCTACAACTGTTTCCTGTAATGTTTATAGATCGGAGCAAAATATTTTACTTATTTAAAACTAGTTTTTTACATCCTTGAGAATTTTCTTCGTAAATCGTCGCCTCAACAGTGCGCTTGAGCATTTCGCCAAATGACTTACAGAGACTAGACATTCTGCCTAGAGAGAACTGTTGTTGTTGTGGTCTTCAGTCCGCAGACTGGTTTGATGCAGCTCTCCACGCTACCCTGTCCTGTGCAAGTCTCCTCATATGAGAATACGTTTGGCAGCCTACATCCTTTTGAATCTGCTTACTGTATTCGTCCCTCGGTGTCCCTCTACGATTTTTACCCCACGCGCTTCCTTCAAATGCTAAGTTGACAATTCCTTGATGTCACAGAATGTGTCCAACCAATCTAGCCCTTGTCTTAGTCAGGATATGCCAGAAACTCCTTTTCTCCCCGATTCGGTTAAGCACCTCCTCATTAGTTACGTGATCTACCCATCTAATTTTCATCATTCGTCTGTAGCACCACATTTCAAAAGCTTCTATCATCTTTTTATCTGAACTCCTTATCGTCCACATTTCACTCCCATACAATGGTGCACTCCAGACAAATGCTTTCAGAAAGGACTTACTAACATTTAAATTAATATCGGATGTTAACAAGTTTCGCTTCTTTAGAAAAGCTTTTCTTCCCATAGCCATTCTGCATTTTATATCTTCTTTACTTCGGCCATCAGAAGTTATTTTGATACCCAAATAACAAAATTCATCTACTAGTTTTATTGTCTCATTACCTAATCTAATTCCTTCAGAATCGCCTGATTTTCTGACACTGCATTCCATTTCCTTCGTTTTACTCTTGTTAACGTTCATCTTATATCTTCCTTTCAATACATTGTCCATTCCATTCAATTGCTCTTCCAGATCTTTTGCGGTCTCTGACAGAATTATTATATCATCGGCAAACCGCAATGAATTTTAAAATGTACAATTTTAGGCCTTACAAATGAGTTCAGTTTTGTTTCCAATATATTTCTATATCTATCATTATGTTTCTAATCAATGTCATGTGGATGCACAGGAAGACACAGATATTTTCGATTGTTTAAATAATAAATTGCGGAATAAAGCGGTTCTTAAAAAGGGGTTTTTACTGGTAGTTTACTTTTCCCCTTTCCTTTATTTTTAAAAAGAGTCTGAAGATGATGAGTAATAAAGTCCGAAGTAAATTGAGGCAGAGGTGTATAAATAGATTTTAAAAACCACACTACACACGTACAGCTCCCCGCACAGGCATTTAGAGCGATCGCTTTCAGCGCTTGAATTTGCGGGGTTGCAACGTGATCTCCTGTAAACTAACATGTGCCTATACCTGTCCAGGTGCCTGTATTACGTCGTGGTAGACAGAGCCCGGCGCTCCCTTTCTCGAGTGTTTACGTGAGCGGTGCCATAATTTTGCAGTGGTTCCCGTGTCGTATTGGCGTGTTATTTGCGGCGTCGTTCGCGTGCGGCAACACGCGGTGGCCAAAGCTGTGATCCAGGCGGCTAACATGCACGCGACGTGTTTCCTTTCCTGTACACCGCTAAACACCACTTCACACTAGGGCAGGAAGAAAACGAGGGCTGTGGTTGCGCAAAACTGAAAATAGCCGCCGGTGAATCCACAATAGCAGGAGTTCTCAGAAAGAGAATCTTTTCTTTTGCTTCTACAGGAAAAAGCATAATGTCCATATCACTTGCCTGGCTTGAAGGAAACCCGTGATATCATGAGTGATTATGTTCTTTTCGTGAAGTACCATTGTCATCAGAGATGATGGACTCCTTAAGTACATCACGCTAATGTGAAATAGCAAAGTAATAAAACGTTTGCTCGCCAGGACCAAGTATATTTCACCATTATCTAGAAGGATATGTAATTACACTAAGACGCTCTTCTAAGGTTTGATTTCATTTAGAAGGTATGCCAATGACTGTATTTTCATGTAGTGAATATTATAAAAATCACTCGCTGTTAATTTTTATTGCAGACCCATACACCTTAGTCACTCTGTGGACGTAGACAGTGCTTGTAAGTACATGTAATCCGATCTGGACAGTCAGTTAATCATAAAAAGTCGACGTAAAAGCTGTTGCAATGCTCTAAAAATGTTCAAATGTTTGTAGAACTTATGGGACTTAACTACGGGGTCATCAGTCCCTAAGCTTACAAACTACTTATGAACTAGCTAAGATTAAGGACGGCACAAATATCCATGCCCGAGGGGGGATTCGAACCCCCGACCGTAGTGGCCGTGCAGACCGTGAGTGAAGCGCCTCAGTCCCCTCGGTCACCGCGGCCGGCTGCAATGCTCTATCTGACATTTTACTGCAATGAAGGCTGCCACAGAGAGACCAACATATATTAGTAATAACAATCAGTTACCACTGAGGCCTGAAATATTTACTAGATTTTATAGTAACTAGGTTACTATATGATGACTTGGAAGCTCTGTACTTAGCAGTTACACTAATTCTCATGAAAGGAAGTACAAGTCACCCATCAATTACACACACATAAAATTGACGTCGATCTGCTGTAGGTTTTGGGAGCATATACTGTAATCGAAAATTATGAATCACCTATTGATGCAAAACCAACACGGGTACAGAAAATATTCTTGTTGTTAGTCACAACCATTTATTCACATGAAATAATAAGTTCTATCGACAGTGATAATCAAAATCAATATTTATTCATTTCCAGAAGGCTTCTGACACCATTCCCCAAAGACGACTTTTAATCAGTTTGGTGTTTATTATGGAGTATCGTCAAGCATGAGCCACTGGTTTCGTTATTTGCTGTCAGAATGGTCATAGTTAGGGGTAACTCATGGTAAATCATCGAATCACACAGGAATGATGTCTGGCGTTCCCCAAGGAAGTTTGTTAGATCCTTTGGTGTTGTTAATCTATATGAAGGACCAAGGAGTACAGTGAGCAGCGGTATGACGGAGTTTCCAGATACTACTGTCTTTCACCGTCATTAGAGGTTGAACACCAATTGCAAAATAATCTAGACAAGATAGAAGAATGGTGCAAACGTGGCCATTGACCTTAAAAAATGAAAAGTGTGATGTCATCGACATGAGTACTGAAATAAATCCGTCAAATTTTGTTGCGAAGATAAATCGCTCGAATTTCAAGGCTATCAACTGAACAAAGTACCTGGGAGTGGGAGGCGCCTTTCTGCAGAATGCGTGTCTGCTCACCGTCGGAGGTTTGAGTCCTCCTTCGGACATGGCTGTTTGTGTTGTCCTTAGCGTAAGTCTAGGGACTGATGACCACTGCAATTTGGTCCCATGGCTTTACAAACATTAAAAAATTAACTTGGGAATGACAATTACGAATAATTTTAAGTGGAAAAGCTACCTAGATAATAATGTTGAGGACCCGAACCAAAGACTAGATTCTTTTGGCAGATCACTTAGAAGGTGCTACATATACAGTAAAGGGGCTGTGCACTCTCTTCTAGAATACTGTTTCGCGTAGTGGTATCCTTACCAGATATGACTGACAGAGAATGTCGAAAAGGCCAAGAAAAAGATCTCGTATGTGCTATCCTGATACAGAAAATGCTACACGAAGTAGAGTGGTAGACATTAAAATGAAGGCTTTTTTATTTACAAAATTTAAATTCTCAACTTTCTCATTCAGTGTGAAAATATTTTGTTGGCCAACCTAGGTAGCGAGGAATGAGCATGTTAATAAAATAGCACAAAATACTGCTCGAACGGATCCATTTAGGTTGTCGTTTCTCCCGCGCGCTTTACGAGATTGGAGAAAATTTAGAGAAATAGTCTCTGGAAATTATTCGGTGAAACCTCTGCCAGGCAGTGCAGAGTACGAGGTCTGTTCTAAAAATTACGTAACCTCGTCCACATACTTTTCCTGCGGTGACCTTATGGTTATTGTGTACCGTCTACTTCGATATAGCCTCATTCACACCTGATACACTTCTCCGAATGCCGTTTTCGTTTCCGGAAGCAGTCTTAGCACCTCTTTTCCTGGTCTGCGCGAAACGCCATCTACAGATTTTCTTTTACCGGGTCTATCGTTGCAAATATTGGCCCTTTCAACTTGGGAACTAAAAAAATAGTCCGAAGGGGGCAGATCTGGAGAGAACGGTAGGCGAGGCAGCACAATTATTTCATTTTTTGCGTTTAGTCACACAACAGGGATGGAACTGCGATTACGTTATCGTAATGCACCAGCCATGTAGCTCACCTCTCACATTTTCTTGCGACACGTGTTGATGGTACCATCGATTATTAGTTTGTCGCTATCAGAATGGCATTGACGTTTGACCTCAACTACCGAGCTTTTTCCAGTCTTTGAGAAACTTCCCCGTGCCACTGTGCGGACTGAACATTGCTCTCTACATCGTAACCGTGGGCCCACGTCTCGTCACCAGTTATGATTCTCTTAAGGAACATCTCATTCTCAGTTTTGCGATCCAGAAGCTTTTCACCGATTGCGAGGCGGTGGTCTTTTTGGTACTGACTCATAAGGCGTGGGACTGTAACGATACCACTCGCAATGGTATACTTTTCAGTGGGGCTGGGATGAGATACAAAAGAAGCGCGGCTTGTAGGTGAAACCTTAATTTTCTTCACGTTGACTACATTGAAGGAAATTAAGGTCTCACCTATAGGTAGTGCTCCTCTTGCATCTCATATCAGCCCTACTGAAAAGTATGCCTTTACGAGTGGTAGTGTTACAGTCCCACGGATCATCAGTCAGTACCAGAAAGATCAAGGAGATAGAATCTGGACGAAATGAAGGAACCAGAGGTGGTTGAGACTAGCTCTGAGAGATAGAGTAGTGAAGGCCGCAGAGAATCATATAGGCACAAGGACAAGGCCTAATTGAAATCCTTGGATACCACAGTAGATACTGAACTTAACTGATGAAAGGAGAGAATATAAAAATGCATCAGGTGAAGCAGGCAAGAGGGAATACACACATCTAAAAATGAGGTTGACAGGAAGTGCAGTCTGGTTAAGCAGGAGTGGGTTGAGAAGACATGCAAGATCGTAAAAAATTGCATAAACTAGGGGAAAGGTAGATACCGCCTACAGGAAAATAAGAGATGAATATCAAGAACTCAGACGGAAATCCAGTAGTTAGCAAAGAAGGAAAAGCTGAAAGGTGGAAGGAATATATAGAGAGCCTGTACAAAGAAAATAAACTTCAAGGCAGTATTCTAGAAATAGAAGACGACGTAGAGGAAGATGAGATAGGACATACTATACCGCGAGAAGAATTTGACAGAGCACTAAAAGATTTGATTATTGTAAAAAGATATAAAATAGCCAAGATCGCTTATCATCAGTTTTTATTAATGACGACCGGTTTCACTGATCTATGTCAGCATCATCAGGTCAGATAAAATATTTTGGACATTGTTGTGTGTTCTTTTGCACTTGACTGTGGTTTTGTACAGGTGTTTTGTGATATGCATTAACTAATATTGCATCACCACTGAATTGTGGCCACTGTTGTATACTTTTTAATCGACAGTCGTTTTATACAGATATTCCTATGGTATGCACAAAGCAATATTGCATGACCGCTACATTTTAACTGTGTTAGTTTTTCGTTTATAAATGACTGTCAGTTTATACAGATATTTTTGTGGTATGCACAAACTTAATTACGCCATCAATGTATATATTAGTCTATTTTTAAAACGACTTCTAAATTATTTTTATAATCTGTACAACACGTTTTTTACTTCATTGTGTCTCAACATTACATTGGTGTGTGCTGCCATCTGGCGCCATATTTTTTACCCTTGACTTGTATCATGTATCAGTTTGCTTTTGTCACTCACTGTATTAATTACGTTTTATTATAATGACTTAGTGCACTTATGCACTGTAAATCGTTTTATATAACAACTATTTGACGTTACAAGGTATGTCTCATCTCTAAATATGCCCGATCTTGCTCTTATGGATTTATTTGACGTATCTTCTCGTTTTATTATAATGACTTGCATGTTTTAAATATCCGTTTATCCTTTTAACAGATTATGGCCTTGTAAAATATTTTATTTGACCTGATGATGCTGACATAGATCAGTGAAACCGGTCGTCATTAATAAAAACTGATGATAAGCGATCTTGGCTATTTTATATCTTTTTACAATAATATAAATAGATCGCCTCCTATAACGTAAACCAACTTAAAAGATTTGAGTAGAAACAAGGCCCCTGGAGTAGATGATGTGCCATCTGAATTGCTGTTATCGTTGGGAGAGCCAGTCATGAAGAAATTGTTCCACCTGGTACGCAAGATATGAGACAGGGGAAATACCCTCAGACGTCAAGAAGAATACAGTGATACCAATCCTAAGAAAGCAAGTGCAGACAAATGTGCAAAATACATAACTACCAGTTTAACAAGTCATGGTTGCAAAATACTAACACGAATTATTTACAGACGAGTGGAAAAACTATTGGAATCTGACCTTGGGGAAGATGAATTTTGATTTAGGAAAAATGTAGGAACACGCGAGGCAATACTCACTGTACGACTTATATTAGAAGATAATTTACGAAAAGGGAAACCTACGTTTTTGATTTGTGGCTGTGGAAAAAGCTTTTGACAATGTTGACTGGAATACACTCTTTCAAATTCTGATTGTAGCAAGGGTAAAAGATATGGAGCGAAGAGTTATATTCAACTTGTACAAAAACCAGACAGCCGGCCGCGGTGGCCGAGGGGACTGAGGCGCTCCAGTCACGGTCTGCACGGCCACTACGGTCGGGTGTTCGAATCCCCCTTCGGGCATGGATATTTGTGTCGTCCTTAGTCTTAGCTAGTTCATAAGTAGTTTGTAAGCTTAGGGACTGATGACCCCGTAGTTAAGTCCCATAAGTTCTACAAACATTTGAACATTTCTTTGAACCAGACAGCAATTATTAGAGTCGAGGGGCATGAAAGGGTCGCAGTTGTTGGGAAGGGAGTAAGACAGGGTTGTAATCTTCCCCCAATGTTGTTCAATCTGTACACTCAGCAAGCTATGAAGGAATGTAAGCAGAAATTTGGAGAGGGAAATAAAGTTCAGGGACAAGAAATAAAAACCTTGCGGTTTGCTGAAGACATAATAATTCTGTCAGTGACAGCAAAGGACCTGGAATAGCAATGAAACGGAATGGATAGTGTCTTGAAAGGAAGGTATAATGTGAACATTAACAAGAGTAAAACAAGGGTAATGGAATTTAGTGTCAGAAAATAAGGCGATTCTGAAGGAATTAGATTAGATAATGAGGCAATAAAACTGGTAGATGAGTTTTGTTACGTGGGTAGCAAGATAACTTCTGATGACGGAAGTAAAGAAGATATAAAATGCAGAATGGGAAATGGGAAATGGGAAGAAAAACGTTTCTGAAGAAGCGAAATTTGTTGTCATACAATATTAGTTTAAATGTTAGGAAGTATTTTCTGAAAGCATTTGTCTGGACTGTAGCGTTGTATGGGAGTGAAACGTGGACGTAAAGGCGTGCAGACAAAAAGATAATAGGAGCTTTTGAAATGTGGTGCTACAGACGAATGATGATGATTAGATGGGAAGATCACGTAACTAATGAGAAGGTTCTTAACATAATTGGAGAGAAAAGGAGTTTCTGGCATATTGTAAAAGAAGGGATAGGTTGGTGGGACACATTCTGAGAATCAAGGAATTGTCAGCACTATAAAGAAGTATGTGGGGTAATAATCATAGAGGGAGACCGAAGGATGAATACAGTAAGGAGATTCTCAGATGAAGAGGCTTGCACAGGTCAGGAGAGCGTGAAGAGCTGCTTGAAACTAGTCTGCGGACTGAAGTCCACAACAACAACAACGACTACATTGGTTGCAAGAGTTACTTCCCACAGGCCTAGTCGGCAGTCCTCCGCTGGCTTGTAGTTAGGAGACCTTATTTCAGACTCTGGTGACGATAGTGCGAGGTTAATCGGGCGAGCTAAGTCACATAGACCCAAGGAAAGGGAGAAATGTGGGCGGAGGAAGAGAAACACTCATGGCCACAGGCGGCTGGAGCCACCCCGAGGGAAATAACGGCCTACAATGCCATCTGATGTTTACATTTTTTCCGTGCACATTGAAATATAAGAAAATATCCGTTCATGCACTATACAGTAATAAATAATATTACGCAAAGTATTGGTTTGCCATTCATAAAATTTAAAAGACCTCAAACCTGAAAATGTAGCCGTTGACCTACAGTCATGGACAACGAACAACCACTGTATAAGTACAGTAAGGTGGCAAAAGATACCTGTCTGGCTGTAGCCCGAAGAAGTGCAACCACTAGACGTGACATAGAATTTAGAATTATCAAGTTGTTGGAAGTAGCCTGCAAGAGTACTGTTTCTACAGCCGATTTGCTATAATTGTCGTTGGAGGATTTCGTGGAAGAACTGTCCCGTGAAGTTTCAACGGCATTCGTATTGGGCTATGTAAGCGAGAATTATATTCGCTGGAATTGTACGGAATGTTCTTTAAACTAATCTAATAAACTGAGCCCCGGTGACATGGCGCATTGACATCTGTGAAAATTACACCGTTGTTTGGAAATATTAAATGCATGAATTTCTTCAAGGGTCTGAACATAATCATTTCCAGTCAATGGTCAGTTCTTTTGGACGAGAGAACGCAGTCAATTTCATGTAAAAATAGCGCACACTATTATGTAGCTAGCACATTGTCTTGATAAAAAACTTGGGTCAATGGTTTCATGAGATCTGCGTCACCACAAATTCTCCTATCAGCTATTACCAACAGAAATCGGGACTCATCCGAGCCACGGTTTTCCATTTGTCCTAGAGCCAAACGTGTGATCACAACCGCAGGAGAACCGCTGAAGGCAGTGTTGTTCTGTCAGCAAAGGTAATCGAGTCGGGCGTATACAAAGCATCTACAAAGGCAATCACCACAATTACATCAATTATAACATTCGTATAGTTCTATGGCGATAGCAGTATTTTTTACAGAAGGTCGTACAGTGCTACACTAAATTACAGATATACGTGATCCACTCTATAGCAGAGTCACAGACTTTTAAATCATTTTCAGCTAGGAGTTCGGATACTTTTGATCACGTCGTGTTCGTAGAGTCTAATACACTTCGCACATTTGGCGAAATACATAACGCGCGATCTACCAATGTCCGTCGTTTATGAAAAGCACCCTTATCAATTTTTCAAATTCGCAACTACTGTGAATATTCGCTGATACATATCTTATGGAACAGTGGGTCACATGTGGCAGAGATGTGTTGTCCGAATCAAATTCCCCAGCCGCCTACGGTTGTACAGGAGATAATCTGAGATGTCACGGTCCAAGTGATGTTTAACATGCTCCCAGTCGTAAGCCGACGTCTTTCGGACGATGTGTGGTGATGTCAGCCGGAGGAAGTTTTATATTTCGGCAGTGGTGCAGAAATTCGTCTTCGCACGTTCAACTGTCTCCACGGTCACAATACACAGTAGACAAACTATGAGCCGTCTAGCCATCCTCAACAACCTTGATCGGCGACACTGTATCTCACCAACGTCTTCTGATGAAATTGCGTGTTCATGGATGATGTCTACAGTTATGGAGATTGTCTGTCAGAAAGGACTCAGTACGTAGTAATTGACGCAAAGTCATCGAGTAAAACGGAAGTAATATCTGACGTTTCGCAGCAAGTGTTATAGGGCCCCTACTGTTCCTTACCTTCATTAACAATTAATCTGAGCAGATCTCTTAGACTGTTTACAGATGATGTCGTCATTTATCGGTTAGTAAAATCAGGAGATCAAAAGCAGTCGCAATATGATTTAGATATCTGCATGGTGCATAATTAGTCAATTGACCATATATAATGAGAAGTCTGAAGTCATTTGTATGAGCACTAAAAGAAATCCGTTAAAATGTATTTACTCGATAAATCTATTAAATATAAAGGTCATAAATTCAAGTAAATACCTAGGAATTACAATTATGAACAACTTAAATTGCAAAGAACACACAGATATACTGTAGGGACGGCGAACCAAAGGTTTCGTCTCAACGACGGAACAATAAGAAGATGCAACAGTTCTACTAAAGAAATAGCTTACACCACACTTGTACTTCGTATATTGGAGAACTGCTGCCCATTATGTGATCCCCACCAAGTGGGGGTGACACGATATAAAGTGCAGAGAAGGGCAGCTCGTTTTGTATTGTCACTATAGTGGGGATAGTGTCACAAAAATGATGCATGAGTTGGGTGGGAATCATTAAAAGAAAGACATTATTCGTTGCGGCGAGATTTATTTGCGAAATTTCTTTCACCAACTGCATCATAATGTACCTCAACAACAGATACGTAATTAGAAAATTACAGCTCTCTATGAATGGCCAACACATTAGACCTGGAAGTGAAACTAGATCACATTATACCGTATGACCCACACTTCGAAGGTACGGAACAGAAGCTAAAATCGCCGCAATGCTATCCTCTCTAAACTGGCTGGAATGACGTGGGGATGTGGAGAGAGCACTTTGAGGACTTCAGAAAAGGACAGTGTCTACAGCGTAGCAGAGTACTGTTCACCAGTATGGATGACAAGTGCGCAAGTAGCCAACGTGGACACCTAGCTGAGGAAGACAATGCAAATAATATCGGGAACACTCAAGGCCACCTCCTGTACCTAGGTCAAACATAGAGCCACCTGAAGTTAGGCGATCATAGCTGGTCGTTAGAACTACAGGAAAATTCTAGACAACCTGGAGCTCCCTATCCATCTAGACCTAACATATATAAATAGGCTTAAATACAGGATAGCTTTATGGAAAATAATCCGAAGAGCGTCCTTTGACTCAAAAAACAGCTTGGAAGGAACAATGGACTGAAAGTGAACACAAAAACTAAAGTTTGGTTGACGACCCCAAAAAGAAGATTGATGGATTCAATCTCCCAGAGTTCTGAACCGCATCAGAAAGAGTGTTGGAAGTGTTGGAATATGTAAACAAATGTACAAGTGGGGCAGTCTGGAGTGTGAGTGTGGCGAAATACAACCAGCGGACCATATACTCATGGGAAAAGTGTACGGCTTCGACGGTGGATTGAAGGAAAATCATGGCAATTCTGAAATTCAATACAGTGTTGGCCCTACCCTTAGCCTTGATGACAGCTTCCACTTTCGCACACATGCGTCCAGTCAGGTTCCGGAATGCTTCTTGAGGAATGGCAGTCATTTCTTCAAGGAGT
The DNA here is from genome assembly GCA_026315105.1 of Locusta migratoria. NCBI lineage: Eukaryota > Metazoa > Arthropoda > Insecta > Orthoptera > Acrididae > Locusta > Locusta migratoria. The sequence goes on along the minus strand of CM048744.1, from coordinate 268,518,084 downwards.
GCTGCACTGAGGAGAGATATGGATGTAGGTCGGTGAGTTCTGGAACGAAGTCCGCTTTAAAAAACATCCCAAAGGTGTTCTAAGGGTTCAAGTCAGTACTCTGTGCAAGTCAACCCATTACAGGAATGTTCTTGTCGTGTAACCGCTCCGCCCCGGGCCGTGCATTATGAACTGGTGCAGGATCGTGTTGAAAAATGCAGTCACCTACCCCAAATTGCTCTTCAATAGTGGGAAGCAAGAAGGTGCTAAAACATCAGTGTAGTGCTGTGCTGTGATAGAACAACATGGGGTGCCAGCCACTTCCATGAAAACACGACCACACCATAATACCACCGCCTCCGAATTTTACTGTTGGCAGGTAGACGACGCTCACAGGGCATTCGCCATAAACACACCTGCTAATGGATCGCCACTTTGTTTACCGAGATTCGTCACTCCCAATTTTTTCCACTCTTCAGTAATCCAATGTTTCCGTTCCTTGCATGATTCAGTTAGGAATTCCTGTGTGATGGTCTGCATTGATGCCTGCCTATTAGACTGAACGACCATCTTGAGCTGTCGGCGGTATCTGTCAGTGCTCGGCCTGTACGCTTTTGTGTTTTACGTGTTCCTTCATGTTTCCACTTCACTATCACTTTAGAAACAGTGGAATTAGGGATGCATAGGAGCGTGGAAATCTCGCTTACAGACTTCTGACACGACACCCAATCACCTGACCAAGTTCGAAGTCCATGAGATCCGCGATATCTAATGACTACTGAAGTCGCTGATATGGAGTACCTGCCAGTAAATGGCTGCATAATGAACCTAATTTGAAATTTATATATATATATATATGAGAAGCGTAGCTTCAAATTGTATTACGTCCACCTATGGACAAAACGGAGTTTTTTTACATTTTTGTATAGTTTACATAGCGATTTTTTGTGCTGTCAAGTCAGAATGTAACAAATCAGCTTCACTAACGGCGTAAATTGCGTCTGTAGAGTAGCTGTTGTTTAAAATCGTATTCAGTCCATTGTAGCGTGTGTTTGAAATCATACTGTGTCCAGCGTGAAGTAGTACTGTCACTTTGCTCTGTTGACTATGCTGACAACTGGTGCACTATTTTCAATAATGCTACACATTCAATAATCACAGCCGGCCGCGGTTGCCGAGGGGACTGAGGCGCTCCAGTCACGGTCTGCACGGCCACTACGGTCGGGGGTTCGAATCCCCCCTCGGGCATGGATATTTGTGCTGTCCTAGTTCGTAAGTAGTTCATAAGTAGTTTGTAAGTTTAGGGACTGATGACCCCGTAGTTAAGTCCCATAAGCTTAACAAACATTTGAACATTTGAACAATAATCACAGTTGTATTGTTAACTTTGAGTAAGAGAGTAGTAGATTTCTATGCTAACATAATCGATGCAGTTCCTACTGGAACTGGAGCTGAGGGACAAGTTTGTACATCACTTTCAGTTGCTTGGATGAAGGAGGAGGATTGTACCAAATCTTAAGGAAAAACAACAGGATGAGTATTTTCGAGATTTTTTCAAGAATATTTAGATTTTGCGTTAAAAGTCTGGTTTAATAACAACACAACGAAACGAAACATTTAAAAAATAATGTATATCCTTAAAGAATTATAGAAGAAAAAATTATGAATTTGAAAAAAAAAAAAAAAAAATAAAATAAAATAAAGGACGTTATAAACTTGGTGTAGATTAGAATGTTTTTCTTAAAAAATTAATTTTTAATTTTCTGTCAACAGTTAATGTTACAAAAATAAACGGTTAGTTATATATTTACCATAGTAATCGTTTTTTATTTGTGTATTTTACAATTTATTGGATCAAAGCATATAAAGTTCAACACATTTTCTTTAACTTTGAAGAACACAACAGGAAATTTATATTACTTTTTCACGTACCTGGGCGTACACCCCAAATAAAACTACTGCAAAATTTTAAAGTTTGTGAAATGTTTCTTAGGTTACGAATCATCAGTTTTTTTGCTTCTGTAAAATTTAGTTTTTTGAACATAATACGATTTGAAACGATGCTCCTCATATGTATTTGAGGGTGTCCGGATACTTTTGATCACATAGTGTAGCTTAGTAATTTATTCATCAATGTACTCGAGACAGCCTGCACAAGCTGCCGAGTAAGCTTATAGTAAATACTGATTAAGTTCTCAGAAGAGTAATTCAGTCATAGGAATATTGTTAGTAATTACGTAAAAGTGCATTATAGTGATTCGGACGCCTTTTTAAGATCATATGTGACGACGTGTTTATTACTTTACAGTCAACTTGGACTGGAAACCTTCTTGCGATTTTGCCTCCTTATCGCTAATTCCTACTGCACCAAACGTCAGCACCAGGGTTCTTTATAACGGCCATATCGATTTACCTCTGCGCCACGTCAGCCCAGGGATCTTTATCAAGCACGAAGGCTGTTGAGATAACGTGCTATAATTATTCTTACAGTGCTTTTCCGTGCTTGTCGCTTTCTTGCTGTTTTGCATGAACTTTACATTTTCTTCTTTTTTCTTCTTCTGGCTGCTTGATTTCACAGTTTGTTAACGTTTTAGGTAGCTTAGAAATTCCTTAAACGACGGAAGGGTAATATCCGAAAAGAATTTCGCATCTACTTCTGCAACTGGGTCTGTGTATATATCACCTTTTAGTGTGTGGGGGAGACTACATTGAGCATTACATCAGGTTTTCCTTCTTCCCGTAGCATGTATCGTGGGTCAGCATCTCTCTGCGTGTCAGTACGCCCCAATTTATTCAATTTTACCCTGATGTTCAATGGACGAGACTTAATTGGGATGAAATGATTCCCTTTTTTATTGTTATTGTGACATAGGGTGTCCAGAAAAGGGCTCCCTGATTTCAAAATTAAATATCTCGAAAAGAAAGATCGATAGAGGAATGCAGTAAACGGTATGTTTATTGTGAAAGCTGTAAGAAGTTTATACAACAGCTTGAAATAATAGTTACAAAAGCTGCTAACAGATGGCGCTGTACCAGAGCATATTTTAAGGGATTTTCACTGGGCGACATTGGAAGGATGATCCGGAGGTTCTGAGGGACCTTCCCCGGAAAAATTTCAAAATTTTGACGCCTAAAACCGTATTTTGAAGCTTTTTTTTATTAAAATCAAAGCTGCTTAATTTTTCCTTAATAGATTTTTATTCATATATGTTTTTAATGATAAATAAAAATGTTTGTGGAACAATACTAAATTTGGCCTTTGAAGAAATCATTTTGTTAAACAATCTTTAAATTGTTTTTGTTGTCTTTTATTTGTTAAGTAGTTAAATAGAATACAGTAGCCGTTATAAGTTCACTATAATTTGATATGGCTATCAAATGAAAATAGTATTAAATTAAACTAATATCAGTACTATGATTACTTAAAATACCTTCCTGTCCACTTTCTGTAAAAGTTAATAAATCATTATTTGTATTAAAAGCTCATATTACGTTATGGTTCCTCAATTTGTATTTTTGCTCTAGAGAATTCTGTACGCCAACGGGAAAGAAACAGAATTACAATTTTAAGTACTTAATTCTGTAGAAAGTGAGTTATGAGATGCTGGTGCTAATAACGTCTTTAAAGAACGTAAAGTTCTAGTGTAACAGTTTTCTTTCAAAGAGTATTGAACAGTAATTTTATACCTTCACTTGTAAGATTGTAGGTAAAAACAATTCTTTTGCCATTTTTATAAATGTTTTAATGCACACAAGAAATAAATTTCAAGAAATATTTTAAAATAGGCCTACAACAAAATTTTAAAGGATAATGAAATTACTGAGTAAACAAAATATTTTGATAAAAAAACTTACAAAGTCCCTAACTAAAAGAATCGAAGAACATCAAATTTAAAGGTTACTGTCATTTGCAAAACACTTTTTACAAACTCTTGGCCTTGATACAGTTCAAAATCGGGCAGCCTCCTTCTCTCTTTCTTCACTAGGAACTTCGCCACGGATGGCCTTGGGTCGAAAAGGGCTGGCCCAACACCATTGAGAGCGATGCTCATTCTAGAGTTGAGAGCTTCTCGTGACAGGCCAGATTGTTTGTTTGATTTTAAAGTCGTATGTAGTGACACTGCTCTTTCAGGACCTGCACTGTACGATGTAAGAGAAATATACGACTGCACCAACTTTATTACGATCGAGTGAGGTTGAGATACTTTCAGAAAGTGGTACACCTTTCCAGTAGATGATGTCATAGTAGACGGAGCAGGGAGTTTTTCTGCTACAAACAACCCTACAACGTCATCAGTAAAATCTGATACTTTATCTCTACCAAACAGGCCTCCAACGTCTGCAATAACTGCATTCACAAGCTCAATAGTATTTTTAGAATTTAATAATCTATTAATCCTATTGCTGATTTCCTTCTGGTCTTCGGAAAGCCGTTGCAAAATAAATTCTTTGCAGCTCATTACAAGCTCTATTCTCGTTGCAGACCAGTGTCGCTTTGTTGAAACAAATCGGTTTACTTGACGTCTTCTAGGAAGATCTTCATTATCTGATTCGTCACTCTCAAGTTCTCTTGCGCCTTCACTTTCCAACTTTTCTTCATATCCAAGAGGATAACAGTCTTCTTCCATCAAAGGTAATGAATCAACAAATATTTTTTTAGATATTTCGATATCAGGGATTGTAACAAATGACCTCTGACAATCTTTTTGCAGTTTTTCCAGACGTTTCAGAAGATCTAGTATAAGACTGGTAAATCGCTGTTGTTCGCCACCTGTCTCCCACAAACGTAGAAACCCACGTGCTGAAGCTTTTTCAACTTTTGAGGAATCAGTCTTTCTAAGAACATTACGCCAATGTTGTTGCATTAATGGAAGGTTGTTCCAAACTGCTTTGGCTATATTGTTGAGGTGTTCTACGAACCTTACATCAAAGTGTGCTGGAAAGCGGTAGACAGTTTTCTTGGTTAACTCTGCCAGCTCTTCAAGTTCTTCAAAGCGTAAAGCCTATTCCCTATAAAACGTTTTCACAGCTTTTAAATTTGTCTTCCAATGCTGAACTTCAATGACTGCTGATTCTAAGTCTGACATGGCTAGGTCAGATCGATGAGCCACACACCAAATACAAAGTAAGTCTCTTCCTAAGTACTCTTTCATTCGAACCCATAGGCCACTGAATTTGCCTGTATTAGCACTCTCTCCATATGTAGTCAATCCTGTCAACTTACCTTTTGCTGTATCACCAAGGTCTAAATTTTCCAATAAAATTTCCATAAGACCTTCTGCCCCTCGTAGACTCGATTTGCTTTGACCTAGAAACACAGATTTCATCTCGTTGCCTTCTGTAATGAACCGTGCAGTAATGAACTTGTTGTCAACTCCGTATTTGTCTACGGAGCCATCAACCTGAATGGAAAAACTTTCCGAGTTTTTTAACTGTGTGACCACACCTTCCATTATCACTTCCCCTACAACATTAAGCATCTCGCGATACATTGCAGGGTTTCTGTACTGCAATAAAGTTGGAGAAGGAGTGAGAGGAGAAATCTCGGATTCCGAACCATTGTCTTTGTATGACGAAATTTTGGTGTCACTATGAATCTTTGTTAGTGATCGTGACGCCAAAGAATGAGCAGAAAGAGTCATTGTACGACTGTCATTATACACATCCAATGCTAGTACAATCAGTAGTGTTATTTTCTCTGCAGTGTAAGACTTGAGCGTTTTTACCCAAGGGTGCTTATCAGATTGTGCCATATATTTTTCTTCAATTTCATTAAGGTTGACAGCAACTGTGTGAGCTTCGATGCTAAAATGGTCAATAATTCTTTCCAATTCCTTTTTTCCGTTACATCGAACGCCATCAGCAATGGGCAAAGTATCATTTTTGGAAAATTTCAGTGCTTCTTGAATATTTTTAGAGCAAATTTCATATTTTACACCAGAACGCTTGTTTCCCAGTTTTACTTGTGCAAGAAAGTCGTAGGTTGTTAACAGCCAAGACGAATCTAACATGTTACCCTTAAACCATTCAACATTTTTTTCCAGTCTTGACTCTTAGGTAGAGTATTATCATAACTGGAAGATTCAGTTTCTTGAAATTCAATTTCTATATTTGAACTACTGCAACCTGGTTTATTATCGTCACTTGAGATATTGATTGGGCTTGCAGTTTAATCTTCTCAAAGTTACTGACAATAAAAGTAAGACCAGGAACCATCTCAATGTGGAACATGACCTGAGATGCACCTTAAGCAAAACAAAACCAACCATTAGAAAACTTGTGACTGGTAAACAGTACCCACCTTTTCATTGAATAGTATTGTTTCATAGCTGTATCGAAAGTGTAAAAGATATGTGTCTTATGCAGTGTATTATGATTAACAAAGATTGGTAGTGTTTTCATGTATTGCTTTCTTTGATAATATTTTAATGGGTGATTTTTTTGGGGGGGAGGGGGGGGGAAATGAGTTTCCCTAGTAGGTCTTGGGGGTAACAAGACTGAAAAGGTTGAGAACCTATGCTCTAAAAGATTTACAAGAGGTTATTTTTTATTTTTCGGTACATTTGATATGAAATTCAATAAAAATAAATTGCCGGCACTACCCGTAGCCACAGGGGGACAAAATCTCAGCACTGGGCGACACAAGTGTCGCCCAGTTAACATGTTATTTTATGCCCTGCGCTGTACGCTGTGCCGCTCATATCAGCATACATAAGTGAAATAATCGTATGAAAACACTCTTTGCAAACAATTACATCACAATGTTTTCAAAATGTTCACCATTGGCACTACAGAGGTAGCGCAAACGAAGAATGAAATTCGCCATCACATTTCGTAGTGGCTCAACCGAAATGGATTCACATGAGACAGAGATCGCCGATTCAAGCTCGTCCAGCGTGGCGGGATGCTTCGGGTAGACCATGTCTTTCACTGTGCCCCACAAAAAAAAAAAAAAAAAAAAAAAAAAAAAAAAAAAAAAAAAAAAAAAAGGCGGAGGTAGACAAATCCGGCCGGCGAATATGGAGGCCAATCCATGTCTGCACCAGTAAATTTGGGATATTCCAAAGCAATGACTCGATTCCCGAAGTATTCCTCAAGAAAGCGAAACACTTGTTCGGTCCGATGTGGTCGAGCTCCATCTTGCATAAACCATTCAGTACTTGGTCGATCCTCTAACGCTTGCTGTGCGGCGATAAATTGTTCCAAAATTGCAATGTAACGTGCACCAGTGACCGTTTCTCGAATGAAAAAAGGGCCAATAATGCCTCTGGTGCATACTGCAGCCCTCACAGTAACTTTAGGAGAATACAGGGGTTTCGGTTCACATAAATATGGCTTTTCGGAACCCCAAAATCGCCAGTTCTGCTTATTCACGTATCCATTCAGGTGGAAGTGTGCATCATCTATAAACCAGATGCAGTCAACATCAAATCCTTCACTATCAATCATTGTGAGCATCTGATTACCAAAGGCAACCCTTTGTTGCCCAGCTCGTACGGGTGCGTTTGAATTTTGAATGGAAGCATGTGTAGGCTCTTTCTCAGTATTTCCTGCGTGCTGGAACGCTTCAAACCACTCTCAGATGCAATTCTACGGACGAATGACATTGGATTTCGCTGAATAATTTCAGAAACTGTGGCGATATTTTCAGGCGTAACTGCGGTTTGCTTGCGGCCAACATGCCCCACTAGATCAGCAGTTACGCAGCCTGTTCGTTGAAATTTTGCGAAGAGCGTACGAATGGTTTTCGCATCGGGTCCTTTTGGAACATTAAATCGTACTTAAAAAACTTCGCCTTGTTGCCGTAGAACTCTCTTCTAACCTGTGGTACTCTAGCACCAGAAAAACGCGTTGTTCAATGAAGTACATGGTTTTAATATCTTCCTTCGGTACGCTAACCTCCTTTCACGTTTCAATATTTGAACTGATCGCTCTGGGCTTCGACTCACTATTTATACTAGGCATTACGTATGGCGAATACAGCGCCATCTTTTAGCAGCTTTTGTAACTATTATTTCAAACTTCTGTATAAACTTCTTACAGCTTTCACAATAAACATACCGTTTACTGCATTCCTCTATTGATCTTTGTTTTCGAGATATTTAATTTTGAAATCAGGGAGTCCTTTTCTGGACACCCTGTATGAGCCTTTATAATCTGCTGAGTCAATATCTCAGTGATGCACAAAGCCTTTGTTATTGCGTTTCCCACTATTCGTTGTTGAACATTTTTGCTATCCTCTCACGAAGCCGGACATGCTGTGGACACGACGTACGCGTAAACCTCTGCTTTAAATTTCTCCATCTTCCTACTTGGTGTAACGTGACTAGGTTAATAGACCTTCAAATAATACCAAAAATGTCAGACGAGATTTTCTCTTTATTAGCGATTTCTTTTATGGCTGAAAATGCATGTAAATAGATTATGTAATCATTCGATCATATATCATTACGGATACAAACTCATACATAAGGAGTATGTATGACTTAAATTTTTGCCTAAAATTCTTGTATTTAAATGTTATCGTTTTTTTTTTTTTTTTTTTTTTTTTTTTTTTTTTTTTTTTTTTGTATATATGTGTGAAATTTATTTCACTTTTCATTGGCGGTTTTTGAAAGAATAGAACATTTTGTCCATTGCTTTCCATAGCAACTTCGCAATCAAGTGAACCTCTTTACTTAGACTAACAGCGCCAAAGAGCTAAAACAAGTTTCCTGCAGGTGGTGCTGACGTATATGAGAAGTTTTCAAGGAGACAAATAACGCGACAACTTTTTTCGTCTATCTACTGTATACTGAGAACACGTACACAACAAGCCTTTTTCACACGACTGTTGTACATCATAGTTGCTGAAGGGTTGCTCAGTCTTCAAAACGATCATTATATTCAGGAGAGAAAAGTTATCACGAATAAAAAGAAACAAAAAATTTAAAAAAAAGAGATAGATAGATAGACAGATGGAGAGAGAGAGAGGTGAGAGGGAGGGGTAGAAGGGATGGAAAGATTTTGTGAATGAATAGTTATGGAAATGAACTAGAAACCGTTTGATTTCATGATTATTGAATGCAATTAATACAGAGATCGAGTTCTGAAATTTTTGAAGAGATTTAACTAGGCCTTCGGTTTAATCTCTCAATATTTTATTGATGAGAAGTGTTAAGTTGCTCAGTGACTTCCAGTTCCGACCTGCAGATCCTTCTACAGCTTACTACGACAGGAGGAGGACAAACACAAGGATATTTCTACTGGAGTGTGCCGAGTAAAGCAATGTCGGATACGTACAGATCTTCGGCTTGATGGCAGTTTTAGTTTTTAGGTATAAACGAGACGCAAGACTGATATGAAGGTTCTTGGCCACCACGAAAGCTTGCTGGAAACGTCTCTGGACTGCATGTGTTTATATACTCACCTTGATATCAAAATGCACCGAGTCGTTAGGTCACGTCGCATTTCCCTTCGAAAATTTTCACTTCTCGATGTTTAGATACATTTTGCAATATGCTTTAGGATTATATTTCTTTTCCTGAACTACTGGCCACTGTTAAAATATACAAGGGTTGGAACTTAAATAGTGACAATTATTTATTCACACCCGATACAAAAGCGTTACATATTTGTATTTGTTACTGTCCTTGTCACCAGCGTTGTGTAGAACCCATTGACAGCGATATAGAAGGCGTAGAATATTGATAGCAGAGCCTATTCTCTTGATGGAGCGGTCTATTGTCTGTCGAATCTCTGCAACAGTTCTGAATCGAATGCCACGAAGTAGTTAATTTATCTTCGGTATCAAATCAAAGTCACAAGGACTTTAGTCCAGGGAGTATCATGGATGGTACAGTACTTCCCAGTCCCGTCGACCGAACAGTACCGCCATGGCTTGCGCTATATGCGTCCGCGCATTGTCGTGCAAAATGATGGGTGGGGGGAGGGGAGGTCGCCCAGAAAGTGTTCCGCTTCCTTCGCAGAGCTGATGCCAACAGTATGCGATTCTTCTTCAGAGACGCTAGGACGACCTGCCCGATGCATGTCTGCCACAATGTGCCGACCGTTGGAAGGCTTTTACCCAACGTTCCACTGTTCTGCACGGTAATGCCGATTTCCCGCACGCCTCTTGCAGTCCTTGATTGCCGGGCTTGTACGACCTCTGGCGCATTCAATCTTGATCCAACTCCGTTGTTCCTGTCTCGAAAACGTAGTGATACCGTTATGTGAGACCGCTCGCTCACAAGTGACTATGTTTCCCTCGATTGTGCGCACGCCTGTGATGTGGGGTCGGGCGAGTTCATGAGCTCGGAGGTAAGGTAGGTATGTCAAAAACGTGTGATATCAGCGATAATACTAGATTCCACTGCATAGTGTCTCAACAGCGGTGTTGCCATTATTTTTCTAACGCTCGTAGTACCTATAATGTTCACTGCAGGACTTCAGATCCATGGAGTTACTGGATAAAAAGGAAACGGCTTCTGTTTCTGGACCGTCATCATTGGATAGATACTGCTAGCAGATATTTACCGAACCTAAGTTGGGGGAAAGGGGGCGGCGGTGAAGGTACAACATATTACTGTTGAATTGAGCCTCGCTGCCATGACTTGGTGTTTACTTTCGTGTAGCGAGTAGTCAATAAGGCGGAAGTCTGTATCGATCATATCGATTGAAATTTTCATATCAGCGACCTCAGTAGTCATTAGACATCGTGAGAGCGCAGAATGGGGCGCTCCCCGAAACTCATGGACTTCGAACATGGTCAGGTGATTTGGTGTAACTTTTGTCGGAAACATCCCTACGTCCACTGTTTTTTGATGTGTTACTGAAGTGGACACGTGAAGGGACACGTGCCGTATGAAAGCTAACGGGCCGATCTCGTCTGTTGACTACCGATAGTTGAAGAGCGTCGTACAGTGTAATAGGCAGGTTTCCATCCAGACCATCACATAGGACTTCCAAACTGCGTCAATATGCTACGTACTAAGAGAGGTGTAAGGTGAGAAAACTTGGATTTGTACGGTCGTGCATGTGCCTATAAGCCACACATCATGCAGGTCAATGGCAAATTAGTAAGCTGTTCGCACACCGTTAACTTTGATAAAAGCAACAGCACTCGAGAAATTATTGTACCAGTGCATCCTCAAATTACTGCAACGATTTTGGGGCAGTGACTTTGGCTTCAATCTGTGCCCTTAAACGTAGTTGAGACGTGATGATTTTGCTGACAAGGTAGATGTTATCAATTTTCTGAAGCTGTACAAAGCATGCCTGAACATTTTGCCTATGTGTACCGGCGGATAATCATTTTGGAATGTGGCACTGTTTGTAAACAACATGTTAGGCATTAGTGAAGCAGTTTGTCTTGATCGGATAAGCTGGTGATGGGGCAAAGTGGGGATCCCAATTGGGAATAAGTGGGAGGGCCTTACCAGTGGGAGGGGCTTACGCCTTACAACCAAGGAAAACCTCCCGAAAACCTTGGTCGGAACCGGGGGATTGGGACCAATTTATCTCTGGGACGTTGACCCAGAATACAAATGGATTATCGGGAGAGCGCGAGTGCACTCACGACAATCAAGGATCGGACGCCCGAGTTACTCTCGTAAACTCGTAGAGATCAGCTCGACCAACAATGGACAAGCATCCCCCCAAAGGAACCGCACCCGTGAGCACGGTATCCTTTGCGTCGAACCCCGTGTCCAGCCGTCTTGAAGTCCATCCATTTTTATAGATCTCTATGTCAAGTGTGGTTGTGGGAGAGCGTTGTTGGCGAGGTGTTGACGAGTGGCCGTGTGTGTGCAGAGCCTGAAGCACCCGAACCTGGTGAACCTGGTGGAGGTGTTCCGGCGCAAGCGGCGGCTGCACCTGGTGTTCGAGTTCTGCGAGCGCACGCTGCTGGCCGAGCTGGAGCGCCACCCGCAGGGCGTGTCCGAGGCCCAGGCCCGCCAGCTGCTGTGCCAGCTGCTCGCCGCCGTCGCCTACTGCCACGCCCAGGGCGCCATCCACCGCGACATCAAGCCCGAGAACATACTGCTCACTGCCTCCGGAGTCCTCAAGCTCTGCGACTTCGGCTTCGCCAGGCTCACCAGTGAGTGCGCCGACCGCCTTTGCTCACAGTCACTCACTCACTCACTCACTCACTCACTCACACACACACACACACACACACACACACACACACACACGCACACACACACCTCGTACCTGTCTCAGCCATACTGTATTAAGTCACACAGTCTAGACAGTTAGAACATCCTGCTCACCGCCTCCGGAGTCCAGGCTTCGCCAGGCTCACCAGTGAGTGCGCCGACCGCCTTTGCTCACAGTCACTCACTCACTCACTCACACACACACACACACACACACACACACACACACGTACACACACACCTCGTACCTGTCTCAGCCATACTGTATTAAGTCACACTGACTAGACAGTTAGAACATCCTGCTCACCGCCTCCGGAGTCCTCAAGCTCTGCGACTTCGGCTTCACACAAATTAGACAGTTAGGCTAATCACTGGTTAACGGCATGTTGTCAGTTGACACCCATACATGGCTAACGATAATACAAGCCAGGGTGCAAGCGAATTTGCGAACAGCAGAGCAGACCACAGAATGCGTTTTATTTGCTGGTACTAGGGCGAATTTGGGTCTCTCACAGGACCTGAAATCTATTTTAGCTGACGATGAGGCGTCTGTGGATCGTGTCCTACGATTTTGTACTGTGTCTGGACTACTTCCCAAAAAATATTTGTGTGCGATTTTAATGTGTGTTAGAGTGACTCGGTCACCCTTTATTTTTAAGTAGTCGGCGGGCCACATTAATGTCACTGTTTTATCCTTAGTTTTAGTCCTTTTAAGAGTTGTTTTAAGCTATCCCTAAAGCTGTAGGTGTGCTTTTATGTTTCGCAAGTCCATCCGACACGCGTCCTTTTTTCCATCCTTTCATGTTTGAGCACGGGCGCTGATGACCTCGATGTTGAGCGCACTTTATCAATAATCAGTCAATCAATAAAAAACCCGAGGGAGGGACTGCACGCTGTATGAAAGACGAAAGATGTATCGACTAATTTCAGCGTGAGTTAAATGTTGTTCTGATGTGTAGAAGGCATCTTTCCACTAAGTCTTAATGGCGTCATTGGGACTACCAACGACGTAAAAGGAGGCCTGAGCGTCGTCATGTCACGTCATTCTGAATAGCCGAACTCATTCAGACCGTCTCTTTAGGCGGCGTTGAATCTACTCTGCTGACGGCCACGGCAGCCGCGAGCTCCATTTCGCGAAGGGGAATCTCACTCGATATTCTGCATTACATCAGTGCGGTCCAAGATGATTCGAAACAACCAGTATTTGAAATACACTGGAGGAAATGTTAATCGGTAAAAGCACTGGTGAAAACACATTTTGGTATCGAAACGAACCTACTGCGAATGGCTGAAAGGTCGTTATACTTTTTCGAGGAGCTGCAGCTCTGCTGTAACAATATATGATTATTGCAGCTTCTTAGGTAATCCCACCCAACACCTTACTCTTAGCCTCTTCCTCCATTCCCTGTCCCCCTCACCACCATTTACATCCGAAGCACCGCCCCTCTCCCCTACGACTTTCTTTTCCCTGTCGATCGCTCATATATGACCAATTGCTTGCCGCTGACCTACGCCTTTTTTCCCGATCTCCTGCTTACGTCCAGCAGTGTCGTCAGTTTTTAACCACGTCCCCTCCCGCGTCCAATCCGCCCCGAAAGCAACAACACCCCTGCTGTCGTACTGGCGTTTCCAAACCGCCTTGGGAACATCCAGTTGGATGTCACTGATCTAATCAGCAATGACGATGCCACAGTCCTCCTATCCAGAGAACCCGCCCCCACCCTTCCCGTCCTGTCCCTCCTCCTAAACTCGTCCATTATTATTCCTGAGCCAACTGGGATGCCTACCGGAGGTCTAGTGATACCTCGATCGCCAGCCCCCACTTACCCTCCTCACTCTCGCCGATATTGACCATCCTTCCTCATTCCTTTATCAGCCCATTATTGACACTGTACAAGCCCACATCCCCACCAAAGCTATCCATCCCCACCATCCCAAACTTCCTCCACGGGCCATCCTTCTCCTCCACGAATCCTATTGCCTCTACCTTTTCTGCTTGCGGAACCGTGACTGGGACATACTCATCCGGAACTGGAAAATCCAAAGCCACATTCGAAACCTTTTCACTGGGAGAAATAACCGTGACTGTTGTCATACATGCACTCAACTTCTCCAAATAATGGCATGCATTCCACCGCCTTGCTGGCAGTCAGTCCGTGCCTCCATGACGATTGTCCTTTTCCTGATAATCCCAGTAAGGCCGAACACTTTCCTTCCTTCCTCTCCAAAATTTTCTCCATCACTGACAATCCTTATTTGACTACTCATTCTTTCCTGATGTCCATGAGTGTACTGATACTACTGCCACCTGCTCGCACCCAGCTTCCAATACTTGGAGCACATTCTTCCCTCAGAAATCAAGACATCACTGATATCGACATTCATTTAACACTAAGCATGGAACGCAACACCAATCCCAGTCACGACCGCTTAACGGCACCTTTGGGCCTGCCCTCTCTCCTTCCACACCGCCCTCGCCTTCCTTTACAATGTTGTGGTATTCACTGGCTACTTCCCCATCCTGTGGAAGACCTCCCATATTCTCATGTTTCCCAAACTTGACAAACCACCATCCCAGACCTCATCCTACTGGCTCATCAATCTCACCTCCATGTTCAGCAAGATTCTGGAAACCATTCCGCCAAATACACCAGCATCTTTGCCAGCACCAACTCCTCCCTCTCTCCCAGTATGGCTTCCGATATTCCTTCTCCACCGATGAACAGTTACTTCTCCTCACCCTCCTGCTCTCCGTCCATATTAACTCCCATCTCTCTGCCATCTTCGTCACTCTTGACATAGAGAAAGCCTACAACCGTGTATGGCATTCCGGTCTCCTTTTCAAACTCCAGACGTACGCCCTTCCCATTAATTATATCCACCTCATTGATTCCTTCTTAACCCATCGCCCCTTCTATGTCACTGTCTGCAATTCAAATTCCCGTTTGTTTTACCCCTCTGCTAGGGTGCCGCAAGGCTTGTCTTATCCCTTCTCCTATACCTCATCTACTGTGCCGACATGTCTAAGTCCCCGTCCACTTCCTGCAATATACTGACGACATCCCCTTCCTCGCCATCGCCCTCTCCCTTGCCCAGTCCCAGCATTTGCTCCAGTTTCACAAGTTCTCTGAATGGTGTAACCGGTGGCTCCTTTCCATCAACCCTGTAAATCCCAGGTAGTCATTATAGGTCGAACCACCCCTCCTTCCGCCTCCATGATCGTCCCATACGTAACACCCGGACCCTCAAATACCTTGGCTTCACCCATGATTGATCCTTCTCGTGAACTCCCCACATCACCACAGTCCGTCAGAAAGCCATCTCTCGCCGTCCAAAAGCCCTATTGAAACTCGGGCTGGATATGGTGACTCAAGCCCTCCATTATCTTCTGCACCTATCGTTCCATCATGCGTCCTATGCAGCTTCCATCTCGCCTGGATTTCCTCTCTCCCCATCTAGTAAAAAAACCCTCAAAGTCCTCGAACGCCATGTCCTTCACCTTGCTTACCGTATTTGACACCCTTCAGCCATGCGGTCCCTTTACGACCACATCCCATTTTTAGAACACATCTTTCACAACACTTCACCATTGTGTCCCTCCCTATCTTCACCTTCACACTCTGCACATCCTCTCCCAGGGTAACTTTCGCCACCTCCATCTTCTGGATGACGTCCTCCATCGCGATATCTAACCGTCCTTACAGCCCTAATCCTTCCCACTCACCTTCCTCATAGATCCAACGCACCCTCCTCCCCACCCCCTCCTTTTCTTCCCTCAGCTTAGCTTACCTCTCCCTCCATCTCCCCAGAGTCCTTTTGCACCTCCTTCTCTCCCTCTCCCTTCCCCCTTCACTTCTGCCTGCTGAATCCCTGAGATCTAAATGTTTTCTTCGTCTGAAGTATCGTGACACGACGCTGCACGATTCACTATAAATACAATTCTCCAATTTTCTCACAGTTAGTTGTGTGGAACTTTCATCTGCGTCCTCTGCAATCGAAGCAACAAGGACAAAAGTTACTTGTCGCAATGGAAGTCAATAAAACAGATATCCCCCTTTGTCAGGCACTTAATTGTCCTGCGGCATCATCATGTCTTGACTCCATAAAAAATTCGATATCTCTAGTAGACAGAATTGAAGACATACAGGTTCCACCATGTTTTAATCTAGTGTCTTTTGTGTCACTAGCTTGTTTAGCAATATTCCTACTGAAGAAAGTATAAATATACTTACTGACCTTTTGCATGAATCTAAAGTAAATCCAGTACAATTACATGACGTAATTACTGCTACTGAAGTATGTGTAAAACAAAATTACTTTCAGATTAAAAACAAGTATTGCAGCCAGTCAGATGGCCTAGCTATGGGTTCTCGATTTAGTTCCATATTACTCGAAATTTTTATGGACAATTTTAAGCAGGTTTTCTTACAGAAACAACCACTGTGTTGCAAAATTAGACACGGGTTCAGTAATGTGACGATGTGTTGTGTTATGGACTGATACCTCTAGACAATTGGGTACATTTTTAAAACATTTACATTCCCAAAACAACGAAATTTACAAAGAAACTAGAAGGATCTTCTATAAATTTCTTACACCTTACTATTGAAATCAGCCACAAAAACATTTATTTAGTATTTACAGAAAATCAATAGTAGCAGTTATCACTGCTAGCTCACAGCAGCCACACAGTCATAAACATGTAGCCTTCCATTCAGTGGTGGATCCCCTCATATCAGTTCCATTATCTAATACTGCCGTCCTAACATAACTACAAAACAAGAAATATTTAGCATCCAATAATAGCTATAGCCATGTCCTGACTGGCAATATACTGACTGCATAAGAAGAAAATTAAAACAAATTACACCAATTTTGTATTCTGGCCCACAAGAGCACGTCAATAGTCAGAAAAAGTGGTGTATCATCCCATATTTAAGCAAAATTTCAGATAACCTTGGTAAAAGTTAAAATCTTACAACATAAACACCAATTCAAAATATTTATCCAACAGTAAAGAGAAAATTCAACCCCTAGCAGAGTGGTGTGTATATGATCACATGCAGACATTGTGGGGAAGTGTGTATTGGTCAGTCTGGGAGGGCTGTAGCTATTACATTATCAGAACATGAGATAAGATGGAGGTTAAAAAAGAAAAATTCAACCTTTGCCGAACATCGGCTCACAGAAAACAATACGTATGATGTAGACTGTGAAATCTTACAAAGAAAAGCGGAAAAGATGACACTATTGGAGATACTGGAAAGCAATAAACATGTGGCAGGGGTTCCAGTAAGCAGTATAGTATTAAATGACCTAAACCAGTTTCCGTTGTCCTCTCTACTAAAATATGTTTTAGAACTCAGTTTGTTAAATGTATCCAATGTAACCGTTTCAGTACTATTTCACAATGTAACGACCCCTGCCATCCTGACTCACCACTGCTTTAAGAATAATATTCAAGCTTAGAACCTCAACATATAACATGAACTTTTTATATATATATTTGTATTTTAGTAAAATTCCCGGCCGCATCACAAATTTTAATTCATTGCTTCACCTTTATCTTTAATGTCATGTTCGAGACGAAAAACAGTCTCAGGGTTTCTGAATTTATATTAAAATAATATAACACTTTTCTGTGATCGTGTAAATTTGTATCATCTGTAATTTAATTACATCTTTGTAAGATCTGTGAAGAACTGTTACCGATATTCAGTTGTTACCTTATGATGGCCTAAGAAGCAGAAAGACGGTTAGTAAGACAAAAAATAATTTCCAGAATATCAGGAATTTT
The DNA here is from genome assembly GCA_026315105.1 of Locusta migratoria. NCBI lineage: Eukaryota > Metazoa > Arthropoda > Insecta > Orthoptera > Acrididae > Locusta > Locusta migratoria. The sequence goes on along the minus strand of CM048744.1, from coordinate 268,500,171 downwards.
TCCTTTCTGATAATACAGTGTGGCTGCAAAGTTTCTCTGCGGTGGCGAGCTCCGTGTGTCTGGCCTTGCGGGGCGCGCAAGGATGCGGTACATTCATATATAAGCTGTATAAGCTAGCGGCCGGGTTTCACTGCTACAATTAAAACAATGAAATTTATTAGTTATACTAATTACATGAAAATGCACTGTACTCTCCGTTATCATAATAGGTGCCGGAAATAATTTCCTCTTTCTTGAAGACATAGTTCGTTTACATTTATTTTCGAATAACTTTACGTGCAATCGAAAGCCGACATTCAGTTATCGCTGTTTTGTCTTTCAGTTATTTTGATAAACGAATGTTTTAGCCGCACCGCAAAGGAAATAGACGGGAGGAGACAAATCCGGTAAGTGAGGGGGCAGAGAACTTTTGTAATTAAGTCGTAGGGATTGGTGTGTTGTACAAGCAGTAGCGTTGTCTTGCTGGAAAAATGAATGATTGATCTCATCTTCATTCAGCAGCACAATTAATGGGTAAATTATCTGGGAACAATAGATTTCGGAAGTGACGGTAGTTTCGAAAAATATCGGCCCTATAATTCGCGCTCGTGTTATGGCAAACCACACTCTGATTTTCTCTGCGTGCAACGGTGTTTCTCTTGAGGCACACGGATTTTCAGATGACCAAATACGTGAATTTGTAGAGTTATGTAGCCAGATAGGTGAACTAAGCCTCATCAGTGAAAAATCTTCGATCTAAAACACCATCCATCTCTGTTAATAAATTGCTGAAGCCATTAACAGCATTCTTTTCGTATGGTCCATACAATGTAATTGTTGCACTGCAGTAATTTTATACGGATACAGACTTTTTTTCGATAACAGCCTTACGTGCTGTCGTACGAGATACTTAACCCTTTTGTTATAATTTCCTTGCTGATTTTGTTGGACTCCGCAAAATGACGTCCGAAATGTCGCCGAGCTTCCGTTTTGTTAATACCGTGGGCTTACTAGTTCGTGGTGTATCATGAGCTGAACCTGTTGTCCGGAATTTGCGAATTAAATCACGTACAGTGTCACGATGTGGACACCTCGACGTAGTAAAACGCAATCTAAACTGTCGTCTCACATGCTCCGTGAAATTACCTCCTGCATGGGAAAACCTCTTCCACTAAAAAGGCTCTCTCTGCAACAATAAGTATTTTCACTACACTTAGCGTATACAAGAGCTAGACATAACACAAGTAACAGCTCTATCGCAAAAGCAACACTACCCCCACCCTACTACCACTGCAGGTCCACGGAACACGTGCAGGTGCGCTTTGTCTGTGCTGACAACATTACACGCCCCGCAACGCGAGACACGCGGAGGTCGCCACTGCGTAGAGACTTTGCGGACACGCTGTACTATCAACTTCGGTCAAGCACCGACGGAAAATTGAATTAACGCTGCATATGTGTTTATGTACATTTTGAATAAGCAGGGAATTGCTTGGCCCCGCAAGTAACAGCTCAGTAGTGCTTCAAGGTGCCATCAGCTAATTGGTATGGAAAACTGCAAATAGCGCCAGTACTTGCTCCTGGACAGCAGTGAGCTAACATGGCACGTCTGTTGGGCAGACCCCGGCGAGAGCCTGACGGACTACGTGGCGACGCGCTGGTACCGCGCCCCCGAGCTGCTGGTGGGCGACACCCAGTACGGGCCGCCCGTCGACGTCTGGGCCATTGGTGCGTACGCGACAGCGGCTGCAAGCAGTGCCAGCCACACGGCACATGCCGGTCTCTCTTGTATACTCTGCACTTCCACGATTTTCTCATCAAGTTACTTGCACAAAATGTTCTTTTTAGTGGTAAAAGTTACTGTGGAGTAACGTTAATATATCTCCTATACGGCATGTCAACAGCATTTAGATCATCATGAAACTTCCTGCCAGATTAAAACGGTATGCCAGACTGGGATTCCGACAGAGGACTTTGCCTTCACTGTAAATCGCTCTACTATTGTGCATGCCTCACGGTCCGTCCTCACAGCTTTGCTTCCGCCAGTATCTCCCATTCCACGTTCCAAACTACACAGACGTTCTCCCGTGCATCTTGCAGGACTAAAACTTCTGGAAGAAAGGATACTTTGGATGCATGGCTTGGCCATGTCCTACGAGATGTTTGCAGAACGAAATTTTCCCTCTACAGTGGTATCGAACGACGTGACAGACTAAAACTGTTCGCTATAATGCGCATTCGAAACCAGCACTTTTGACTGACATGAGTAAGCACAACAAGCAGTAGTAATCTGTCGACAACCAATATAATTACTTTGTATTAACTTTCGCACAGACTTGGAACAGAATGGAGTGACGTATTCGAAACTGTCTCCAAGATCAGTTTGTCTCGACTGTCATGCATGTTAGAGATATCTCTGCTATCAGAAGTGACAGTTTTGCGTACTATATATCACAAGTTGTGTGCACCAAATTTTATCAACAGTCTTTCTACCACATTGTATACTATTAGCTATCCCCCTGCTTCTGTAATGTTAATGTCCAGTAGTGTAGCACACGGTACTACATAAATCCTCAGACATGATTAACATCTGGATATGGGTCAAAGTATTGACACTAGTGTTTGAAACGGAATACACTAGTGTTTGAAACGGAATAAAACTCGTAGAGAAAGAAGCTGCATTGTTGTGTGTTTAACCATAGGTGGATCCAGGGGGGGGGGGACCAAGGGTCGTTCGCCCCCCCCCCCCCCCCCCCACTCCCCCAGAAACTGCTTACTAGCGTGCTATCACTATACTGAGCCTTCAAAACTGGACACTTTTGTTTGATAAAAGGGGTGGCCGGTATTAGAGTCTTTCTGCTGAGCCAGAATTTAGCTGACGATGAGAATTCTTTCACTGCCTCCCCCCCCCCCCCCCCATAGCAGGCCGACTTGGATCCCCCCTGTGTAACACATTAAAGACTAACGTAAGTCACTCTGTATGGGTTACCCAGACTGCTGCTTCTAATAACGTGTTTGAAAATTACAGCTTTACAACTATGTAATAACTTAGTTTGCTGTCTCATTTTAAACAATGAAACCTCTTTTATCTCTTTCAAAATATTAAAATTAGCAATAAGAAAAATTTTTTACTTTGTATATTATTATTATTATTTAAATAAAAAACCTTGTTCGTATTATTATAGATAATCAGCTTCTCCTTCCTCTTCCAGGGCATTGGAAACAACGCTCTCATCCAAATCACCATGTCGAGAATATGCAGAGTGCGTACACAGACAAAAGACAAAAGCAGTGCTGGGCTCAACAGAGAGCCGGAAATACAAAGCCCTTTTGTTGCGTACAAATAGAACGCTTCTAACTAAGTGGCAGCACCGTGCAGAGGTCCTTCTTTTTTCATTTTACGTGGTTACCAACAGAGGGCAGGTTCTGTAATGGCAGCTACTAATTATTTATCGTTGCACGAGCTACACTCAGACGCGTCCACCTGAGTGACTACCGCTGAACAAGTCTGGCACGGGTACCGTCCACAATGTGACCTCAGAAAGAAATCTACGGATGCTAGTCGGAAACACTTGTCTGAGTAGTTACCAACAGTTCTACAACAGGGAGAAGGAAAAAGTCATTCACAAACAATTTTATTTAAAGGGCAACCACAGCTTAAATACATATTTATGGAATTCTCTACACAATCACCACAAAAATAAAGATTGAAAATTAAAACTGACTTCGATGATGTCTTAGGTGGAGGAGTGTAAAGAATGAAATCGCAACAGGTGTTAAGATGTGTTTATTCCGACACTACCGGCTTCTCATCAGTAAAGATGCATCTTCAGGTGGATGACATAAGAAAATGATTACATATTAATTGGAACAGCATCCAGCTTTCAGGGTACCTTGTTAAAACATTCCCACAACAGGGTGTGGTCGTCTTTAGGTAAATAATATTCAGTCAGGTTTTCAGTATTTCGTTATTCATTTCCGACAACCTCCTCCATGCTATGACTGCAGTGTTCTGAACTGCTGTAAGGATACTTTTCGTTTTTGAATATGATAGGCTGCATAAGTAAATTTAGACAGTGTGCTATGACGGTCTAGAATGCCTGTAAGCGACGTGTGTGGTGTTTCAGGGTGCGTGTTCGCAGAGATGCTGCAGGGGCAGGCGCTGTGGCCGGGAAAGTCCGACGTGGACCAGCTCTACCTCATCCGCAAGACGCTCGGTACGAATGCTTTGCAGTCACTTACTGTCTAGTGTTTGTAGCTGCTGCCACTGCCGTCCAACAGAAGCTGCCTTCATTCACAGAGCTGCCCGCATCTGCATTTAAGTCTTGTCACTGCATGCTGTATGAGTAACGTGAGATCGTGCACACTCGCGAACGCTTTTAGTTTATTTTTTACTGCCAAACCCGGCAGCGCTTTGCAGTAGCTAATGTGTATGGGTTATATACCCTCATCTCCTCTCTTTTTCGCCCTGTGTCTATCCATTCCTCCCTCCTCTATTCCCTATCGCCTTCTCCCCCTTCCTTCATTCATCTCCTCCTCCCCCTTTCTTCACAGCGCTCCCTCTTATCCCACACCATATCCATCTCCCCCCCCCCCGCCTCTCTGCGTCTATATCACCACCCCTTTTTTTAATCCATTTCATTCCCGAAAACAATTTTCACGTTTTCATGTTAAAAATGACAGGGAGAAGGAAAACAAATCGCACATTTTTGCAGCACAGCTTTGCGTGTTTTTCTCGCAGCGAGCAGAATAGAAATACTTTTTATAACATGTTTATATCTTCTTGATCTTCTTCTTTTTTCAACGGGACGCACAGAACACCGTGCCCACGGGTACGGTTCCTGTAGGGGGATGCTTGTTCACTGTTGGTCGAGCTGATCTCTACGAGATTACTAGATGTAACTCGGGCGTCCGATCTTTGATTGTCGTGAGTGCATTCGTGTTCTCTCGATAATCCATTTTAAGGCCGGGGCAAGTCCCGGAGACCCGGGGCAAGTCCCGGAGACAAATTAAATTGGTCCCAATCCCCCGGTTCCGACCAAGGTTTTCGGGAGGTTTTCCTTGGTTGTAAGGCGTATGCCGGAACTGGTAAGCCCCTCCCACTTATTCCCAATTGGGATTCCCCCTTTGCCCCACTATCAGCTTGTCTGTTAATTGGCTGAATAGAACCGCGACTCTTAATGGGCCGGATCTCAAACAGCCCGCTCCACTCCTCGGAGTGGAGAATGAAAAGAATAAGTTTTTTTTTCCTTGATCTTCTAGTTGATAACAAAATAATTGTAGCTTGATCATACTTGAATGATAGAAGTACCATATGAAACAAAACAATTAATTGAAATATAATATGTGGAATGGAAACACAACGTTTCGAAAATGTTTCTGTTGCGTTCATTGTAACGCTTGTTGATGAACGACATTTTTTGTCTTTCCGTCCAAAGAGAAAACGAAAAGTGCATATGGTTTACCAACCCTTAAACACGCCACGTACAACTGCCCATGGGAAAAACCCGGCGATTCAAGATTTACTCTACAAACCTCCAACGACTGGCCTTGCGCTTCATTAATCATCATTGCGTTGCGCGAACGACAACCGATATTACGACGCCGCAATGGAGGCGTTGTTCTAAGAAAATAAACCACGATTTGCATTCAGTTTGTTTGTAACACTCAAAAATACCACGAACTGACATCTTCTATCTTTGAAACGCCCCAAAGACATAATCACCATCGATAATACCATGGAGGTAAGAATAATATGGAGGGCTTTAAAGAATCAACGTTTCATGTTAAATCTGTCTGCTGTTTTAACCTTGTGTGCATAACGCCATCACACTTTATTCTAACCTCCTTCAAGTATTTGTTCGCTCCATTACAGCATATTTGGTCGATAGGCGAGTAGCGAATGAATAAGCTGATTGTTTGAGAATCTAGAAAATCATCCAAGCTGGAAGTGTACTTTCAGTTTTTCTCAAATTCTGACATTTTCCGGTAGATTAAAAAAAATAATACATACCTTGTTCTGAGATTTACGAACAGAATAAAGAAAAGACCAGCAAAATCGGTGAAGCCATTTTCAAGTGACGCGTTTTCATACATGCAGCAATTCATTTTTATTAATATAGATAAGTCCTGAAGTATGTGTCGTACAGTGATATAAATTTGAAGGTACATTTAGTGATACATATCGATACTATATGCAAAATATGTTGCAAAGACAGTTAGCAGTAATCAAGTTAAACATCACAAGATCTTAGCCGAAGCGACAGTTTTACGGCATCCACAGCGAAACTGTTGTTTCTGTGTGTGTCGGGTGGGATGGGGGGGAGGGGGAGGATCTCAGTTACAAAACGCTTCATAAACGTCCGAAATTACATGCAAACTTCGTTGCAGGTCCCTAACTACTCATTTTCCAATAATTGACGTATAAATCAGGGTTTTCTCACGCGGTGGTCTCTCATTATTTATGACGTCATATCTCCTGAGCTATGTGTCGTGCTCTATTCTTTTTGGGTCAGAAACCTTCGTGGGCGTACGGTTAACAGTTAACCAAAGTTTCATTGCAATCGAATGAATGGTTTATGAACACATAGAGGACATACAGACAAACATTAATTTTTATATATAGAGACAAGGCTTCTATGGCCTTCTGTCGTCCAATTATTGGAAAGATCGAAATTTATTCCTACCGTAATACCTGATTAAATCCTTACATAAATCCCTGTCAAATAACTGATTCGCTCAGAAGGAGTGGTTCTACGTATAACTACATCTGATAAAAGACCATGTGACTACTGAACCGATTACAATATGGGATGAAAGGGACAAGGCCGTTGGCAGTTAAGGATGGAGAGTTGGTGCCAGGTTAGTTGGTTGCCATTCTCTCTCTGGCCGCAATGCATGCCCTTACGCGGATAGGAATGCTGTCAAACAGTCTCTGGATCGCTTCCTGAGGCACGTTTCTCTACAGTTGATGCACATGTCCTTCCAACTGTGCGGAAGACCTCTTCAAATATCGTCCCACACGTGCTCAACGACGGAGATATCCGGAAATCATGCTCAACACGTGAGGTTCGCAACATGTTGTAGGCGGTTCACACACAAAGGTGTTGTGCGTGGGCGCACATGTCTTGTATCCTCGGCTGCCGTGCCATGATGGGGTAGGACGCATGATCACAGAACATCTCTGCTGTATCACTGTGCCGTCATTGTATGCCGTAGAGGTGCCCTGAACTCATATCCAATGCCTCCCCACACCATGCTGGCTGTATATATACTCCACATTACTGGCAGAATGTGCTCTCTGCCGATGACGCCACCAAATCATCGGAAGGGCCATCGGAAGTTGTGGAGAAGCGTGACTCGTCACTCAATGTAATGCGATGCCATCCGTCCTCTTTCTATGCATCCCGAGCACGAAACTACTCCAAAGGCCGTTATTAGTGTTCTGGAGTCGATAGAAATCGACCTACAGGACCACAATCGGCAGATGTGAGTCGTTGCAACACAGTGTAGGAACTCACATTGTGTGGTCTCCAGTACATGTTTCTGGATGGCGGGTACCTATGTGATGGTATGTGGCATAACTTGGTACATCATTCGACGGTCCTCTCTCGGAGTGATGTTTCATGGTCGACACAAACCACCACAACGTAACTGGGTGCTCTCACGCTGCCACTGATTCCAACAATGACTCACTATGATATCCGCAATTGTGCGATACTTCCGCCCCGTTCCATGTAGTCCAACGATGCAGCCCGTGTCCGTTGCATAAAGTTGGTGGATAGGATGTGTAATACGAATGCGAGGTATTGTGGGTGCTTCTTCGTACTGTGACTCACGGCAATTGACTGGTGCCATCTTCACAACAACAGTGTGGTGGCATTACTAGTGCACTCTGGTGAGCGTTTTAAATATCTAATTATTTACTCATCATTTGAGATGTGTATCTCCGTGATTGCAGTCAAAATTCTTGGCTTCAGATCCGCCTGATATGCAAAACACTGTTATTATTTGTTACCCAAACGTGTTTCGTCACCTCTTTGCCATCATCAGCGTTTTTTTTTATTTTTATTTACGGTTTGGACTTACATTGTGTGGTGATGTAGGACTCTTGTAACAAAGTCAGACATTGGTTGCATGGTCTTCGTTCGTTTTGGAGCTCACTTTCTGTTCTGCGTTTCTGTGAACAACGCAGACGTTTAGCTTTCACAATCACTTTACGCTTTGGCAAAATTGACGCTGTATGTTTCGTTGTTACAAGCCGACTAGCATGGCCTCATAATAATAATACAATATTTTGGCAAGGTGTAAAGTGTTAGTCAAAGCATGAAGTCTGCGAAATCCGCGTACTGTTTGTGTGTTGTTCACAGAAACGTAGAAGACAAACTCATCCAGAATGAACCATGACAACGATACCAATGTCCGATTTTGTAACAAGGGTCCTACACAATGTAAAGACAAATTGTCCAAACTGCCAAATTGTAAAGTAAATAAATAAATCTCATTCATGATGGCACAGAGGTACCGAAACATGTTTGGGTAACAAGTAAGTATAGTGTTTTGCGTATCAGACAGACCTGATACTAAGAGATAATAATTTACTCGCACATCAATAGTATGCATATATAACGAAATGGGGTATTATTGGACACTTCTTCTGGGTCCATAACTTTTCTGTCAGGCATTGTAGTTGTCAGACGTCAAGCCACTGAGCGTCTCTGTCACTGTTTCAATCAAATGTTTGTAAATCTATCGGACTCAGCTGCAGGGTTATTAGTCCTTAGCTTACAAATTACTTAAACTAAGGTAAACTGACCTAAGGAAAACACAAACACTCATGCCCGAACGGGGACTCGAACCCCCGACGGCGAACGGCCGCGCGTACGGCAGCACGGCACCCCAATGCGCACTGTTTATTTGGTGCCTAAGATGAAATGCGATATTCCTTAAAACTAACAGTTTATCAAGTAATTTCAATGTATTTCAGATCACTGTTGACAGTAAAGCCGGTACCTTTTATAAATCTGCTTCGCAGCTTTCAGTTTTAATAGTCCCCATTAGACTCATGTATCTAATGCTGCCATTCCAATACAGTCCAGAATTCGTTCATTCACCACGAAAAAATATTGTTACGCATGAAGACAAAATAGTTTTAGTTATGTTTGTTGACTTGGATAAACTTTTTCACGAAGTGACCTAAATGAACATCACGAAAATTGTGCAAAACTGATGTGGAAACTAAAGAATAAATTTGTTAATCTGTGTTTTTTTTTTTTTTTTTTCAAGAAATAAAGCAGGAAAATGAGCAAGTATGATTATACACATTTAATAATAACTTTATCACTCAAAATCTTTAACAACAATATGGAAGAAATGTTGAACAACTGTAGTCATTTAAAGAGTGATGTAAAATGGAGAGTAGAGAGATTAATTGCATACTATTTTATGTAAACACACAGTTTTCAGAAGAGAGAACAATTCTCGCTAAACATTAGGAGATAAATACTGAAATATCGAAGGCTTATTTATTTGCTCTGCCTTCTTTATTGTCTCTTGTGTATATAGTGTATTACAGTTTTTTTTCAGTAAATGATTATAACTTTAGTTTTAATGGTTAAAGAAATGTCTTGTAAATCAAAATTAAAAAAAAAAAAATACTTTTAAAGGGAAGAAAAAATATTTTCATCATTGATCACCAAAATCAATATTTCTATAAACCAACCCTTGAAATGATAAAAATAATAATTATAAGATCATCAAATTTAAGAAATGTTAACTTTATAAGAATAAACCACATATTGCACTTCATTACACTACAGTTTAAGGGTAGTTTATATGCAGAAAATCAGGTATTATGTGTTGATACTTCATTGAGCGATTCGGCAATAACATCGTATCGTATCGATCGATCGACTGCAGAAAAACGATTATAATGTGCACACAACGTGAGGTTCCTCCGTGAGTTTTTAGGCTTCAGTCTCACGACAGCTTCGACGCGTCCCTCCACCACAGTCCTCTCCTGTGCCAACTTCTTCAGCAGCATGTGCATCCTAGTCCTTAGTTATTTGCTAGATGCCTTTCAGTCTTTGTCTTTCCTTACATTTCTTACCTTCTCTTATTACCACGCCCCTTGCTCTCGCCGGTGTTTCCCGTATGTACATTTCTTCGCAGATTCCTCGGAAAACCCTGCCTTATGTCTGGGAACTGATGACCTTAGAAGTTTGGCATTCATGTCCCAACCAATCAACAGCTTATCTCTTTTCGTAGAGAGCGCAGTGAAATCGCGTTGTCATCAGTAGAGAAACAGGTGCCCCGCGTTAAACTGGGTGCCTCAAACTCAGTTTGAATATTGCCGCGCTTTCGCGATCCGTACAAAATATGAGTGACAGAGATCTCTGAGAATATATATATATTAGCACATGGTAGAGGAGAGAGCTGACGTGACTTCGTTGACTACATTGAGAGAAAATGCGATGGGATATGCACATAGTATCTTATGGGGTCTATTCAGGCCATGATGATTGTAGTGAGACGCCTGGATAGAGTCTGCAAGTCCCTGGAACTCCTTCGAAGACAGCTGACACATAATCGTCTTCAGATGAGGAGCCAATTCTGGAGTGTTCATGAGTGTAGTGTCCATGGCAAGGAACCTGCGTTCTGTAAGTTTCCATATATGCCAAATGGGTTTCAAATCAGGACTCCTTGGTGGCCATATCAATCTTGGAGCCTCGTCTGTATGTTCCTGGAACCATTCCCGAATCGCATAGTAGCGATGAGGCTGGACGTTATCATCTTGAAACACCTCAGAACCATCAGAGTGTTGGTAGGCCAAAAATTGATGGAGATGGACCCCCGCAAAGCTCAACGAAGCACTGACCATTCAACAATTCTACTGCCGCGAACTTACATTTCGCGTAAAGACCACAAAGATAAGAGAAGTTAAGCCGTAGGCACACGGAGCGTCTATCTAAACGAGTGTGCCCAACGCGGTGAGTTTCTGACGTCACAACGTGCGATCTGCACATTGGTGAGGCTGTACCAATGTGTAGCAATATCAAGCGTGCGAGAAATTCTCAACGTGCGTATGAACGATCACCAATAAGGAGGGAGAACGCCACCGACGTCACACCACATGGCTATTCAGGGGAAGAGCGCAGCTGTTTCCGACATAGAGATGAAGACGCCATATTGTCCATCAATAGAAGCTCGTGTTTGATGGTTTTTACGTATATAACTTAGGTGTTATAAATATGTCATTTCAAAGTAAGTAAAAGTAAGTTAGTAAATTGAGAATCGGCCATTAGAGGTACTCTTTGTTGGAATAAATGACTAGTAACGTCTTATATGTGGATAAAAATTTTCGTATTACAGAAATCTGACGTTTCAAGACAACGGCGCACCAAAGATCCGTCAAAACGAATTGGTCTTTATATGATTTCAGTAATAACTACATTGGAGGTGTAGAGATACTGCAGTTGGCGTACCGATGCTCACCGTAGGGAAATATTTTTTTTCTCGTATTCGGGTTTTCTGATATGCTCAAAGACTTTCCCATTATTTTATCACTTAGTTTCCTAGAATTATACTGTGTAATATTCAATGGTATGTAAACACAAGTGCGCATCTTTTGAGGAGTGAGTTTGTTGGATGAACAGGATAGTTCGCACCTTACTTAGAGTCTAAAACGCAGTTTATTGTTTACCTTCTTTCATTTTATACGCTCTAAAGATTCTACTACTGAATAGTAACATTGAACCAGCCGCTGTGGCCGAGCGGTCTGCGGTGCGCCAGTCACAGTCCGCACGGCCGCTACGGTCGGGGGTTCGAATCCCCCCTCTGGAATGGATGTTTGTGTCGTCTTAGTATAAGCTAGTTCATAAGTAGTTTGTAAGTTTAGGGACTGATGACGCCGCAGTTAAGTCCCTTAAACTTAACAAACATTTGAACATTGTAACATTGATGGAGGACGAATGACCTTTAAGGTGCAATAATATTTGTCTCATGTGAAGGCTTATTCAAATTTCATACCGCACAGTTTGTCATGAAACTTCACTGCTCTTATTAACATAGCATACAACTTTCTAAGAGTCTTACGATCACAGATATTTCGTTGTTACTTATCAGGCCCATATCAGAGAACATGACGAGCACAAGCACAAGCGAGGCAATAAGCGTTTTAATAGAGGTAAAGCAGGAATTCCATTCCTTTCATTTCGTAAACAGTGTGACCATGAATCGGCAACGATTGTCACTGGAGCATGTAGCGATCGTGTGTAGCTCGTTGAGGCGCTCGTCTCGTATGCATGTGTCGCGCCGTCTCCGAGCGTTCAGCCTCACCTTGGACTCGGCATGTTGACCGCAAACGTCCAGATACACGCTCCGTGTGCCGACGATACAGAGGCATATAAACCTTTATTTTTCCCTTGCTCTGTCTGAAACAGAGAAGTAAATGACTATTAGTGGTATGAGGCAACCTCCACCACGCATCGTATGGTTGATTGCGGAGCCGACGACGACGTTTCATGTAATACAAATCACTCGGTCAACCTCGTGTCAGATTAGATTAGATTAGATTACATTAGATTAATACTTGTTCTATAGATCATATATACGACATTTCGTAACGATGTGGAACGTGTCAGTTTAGTAAGTGTTGTCTACACTTGACAATCAATATTTTAAGGATTTTTTATTACATTTTTGTTGTTTTTTAATTTTTTAAATGTTTTACTCTATTTTTTATTTTGTTTTATTATTTTTTTTAAAGTTTTATTTAAAAATTCATCTACATTGTAGAAGGAGTTCCATTATTTTCTTTTTAAATACTAGTTGCCTATCTGTCAGACTTTTGATGCTACTTGGTAAGTGACCAAAGACTTTTGTGGCAGCATAATTCACCCCTTTCTGAGCCAAAGTTAGATTTAATCTTGAATAGTGAATATCATCCTTTCTCCTAGTGCTGTAGCTATGCACACTGTTAATACTTTTGAATTGGGTCGGATTGTTAATAACAAATTTCATGAGTGAATGTAAGTATTGTTAAGCTACAGTGAAGATCCCTAGATCACTAAATAAATGTCTGCAGGATGATCTTGGGTGGGCTCCAGCAATTATTCTGATTACACGCTTTTGTGCAATGAATACTTTTTTACTCGATGTTAAATTGCCCCAGAATATGATCCCATATGAAAGCAGTGAATGAAAATAGGCGTAGTAAGGTAATTTACTGACATGTCTCTTATACAAACGCTGTTGGCACAGGGAGACTATGGTGTGTAAACAACACACCTGCGTGAACTGTGCATGACCATCTCATGACATTTAATGCCAAATTACTTTCGAAACTTGAAACACTATCTTTCTCCCCCGTATAAGAAAATATTTTGCTGTCCATTACCTACATAGGGAGAAATGATTATGATCGTAAATAAAGGGACATGAAGGCTAGCATGGAAAGATTTAGATGGTAGTTTTTGCTTCGCGCTATTCAAGGGTGGAACGGGAGAAACATTCTGAAAATGTTTCGATAAACCATCTTCTTCTTCTTTTCAGCTACCACAGGCCCTGTAGACCACGCGCTGCATCAACGATCTGCTTCCACCTTCTATTTCGCTGCCTCTTTCCATCCTCTGGAAATTCCTAATGCTGCCGCGTCCATCTCTATGTCATCTTTCCATCTTGTGCGAGGTCGGCCCAGTGGTCATCTTGCTTGGAGATTTCTCTCAAATGCTTTCTTGTGTATTCTCTTGGTTTCCCAGCCCATTGCAGTCTCCTACTTTTTAATTTCTGAGCGATAGTGGATTGCTTCATTAACTGATTAATTTCGCTGTTCTTTCCAATTCTCCAAACGCCATTCTCCAACAACGGTGCCCAGTTTTCCTCATTACTTTTCTTTAAGAAACATTCACTTCTACTATTTCAGTCTTTGTAAGCATCCAACTTTCCTAACCGTACAGTATTATGGGGCAGATGATAGTGTTGTGTATCTTCATCTGTGTGGTGATTGAGTGAGCTGCTTGGTGCATACAGACATCTTGATCCTGAGGCTATTCTCTCATTTATATGCAGCTTGATCCAAAGTATTTAAACTGATGAACTTTTCTGAATCTAGAATGGTGGCCAATTTCGATGAATGGATTTTCATTTATGACTCAACCTGTTCCCATATATTCTGTTTTATCTTGGTTTATCAAAAGTCCCATTTTACTGGCTGTACATGTCCTTCAGCTCTTCTTCAGTTTCACTGAGCAACACTGTATCATCTGCTTATGCTAGGGTTTTAACTTCACTGTGTTCGAATCCAAGACTATTGTGCAGGTGTAAATTACTCTCCCGAACTACTTTGTCCAATACAAGACTGAAGACAACACTTGAAAGAGCATCTCCCTGTCTTAGGCCTGTTATGATGGAAAAGTTGTGGGATATGTATCCTCTGAACTTCACTGTTGCCTTCGATCCATCCATACACAGTTCTATCATCCTAATGATTTTACTTGGGACACTAAATTCTTTCAGTGTATCGTAGAGGCTACTTCTCTGGATGCTGTTATTGGCTTGCTGGAAGTGAATGAACGGTGGATGTTTTTGTTTATTCCTTGTATTTCTCAAAGATCTGTCACGGTGGAAGGGTTTGGTCAAAATCCAGCCTGGTACTCTTGAATAATGTTTTCTGTGTAAGTCTTAAGTTTTAGGAGAATGATCATAAACCCTCTACCATGTGTTACTTGTAGAGTAGCCAGAAATGTAAATGTAAATGAACGAGTCACGTGTCGTGAGAACAAGTAACTAACAAGTGCCACAGAGGCATTTTGCGGTCGCAGTTAACTTTGTTGCAACTGTACAGATCGCTGCCCTTCAATTCTACTCCCCTGCTGCCTGCTGTTCGTAACTTTATTTTTCTGAAAACGCCCAAGTTCAATAGCAGGCAGCCGTCTACACAGTCTAGCTGTCTGCGTACGTGAGCGCGAGTCAAGGTCGGCGGCCCCTCTGTTAATAATTCAGTGGCGCCCACGCACCACCTGTGGAAAATCAATGGAGCCCGACGGCGATTCCGATAACTTCGCGTGAAAGCAGTAGTGTCTTCATAACCCAGTCCAGGCGTATTACATTGATCGTAGAAGGTCTGGACGAAAAGTAATGTGATCCATTATTTTTCTGTGAAATCACTATATCGACAGTGTACTTTATAGTTACACCCCTTCAATATAATCGCCTCCATCAGTGATGACCGGAAAGCCTCATATCGCAGTTACCCTTTTGTTTCTGTTGATATCTTCTTTGACCACCCTATGGCACGGGTAATGTCGTCTCTGGTGTCGTACTGGGTTCCTTGCAATGGTTCTTTCACTTTGGCAAAGAGATCATAATCACAGGGATTCATGATGTGTGAATATGGTGGATATTCCAGAACGTCCCGTTTCTACCAGGCGAATCCATTTTCTATTGCTTCCGATGTTATTAATAAAACAGGAGTCTGTCTTAATTCACCGTGGTACACCGCTAAAATTCTCCGGATTTTTCACTTTTGGAAGTTGGCAGGTCTGCAGAAATTAGAACTCGTACAACGGTATACAGGCATTTGTTTTTCCTTCGTTCTGTTTGAGCGTGGAACAGAGGAAGAAATGGCTAGTAGTGGTACGAGGCACTCGCCGCTACGTACCTTGCACTGTGTTGAGAAGTATGAGATGTAGATCTTAATGCCAAAGAAAATTTGTATAGCTATTTTGATGTCCAGGAGTGTACATTGTACTGGTCGGGAAGGATGGCCACTGAAATCGGACAGTGTTCAGGCAATCGAGAAACGTCTCTAGGGGAATAAATTTTAGTTTCTCCAGTTTGTGAAGCTATTGTTTCGCGACTGAATGTTTAATTAATGAGAAGACAACGGCATAGTAATTTTATGCCATTAGATCAAGTTATTTTCAAGTGCATCTAAAACAGCCATTTGATCGTCCTTGGAGAGCAGTTGAGATATCTAGGTTCTGAGGGATTGTTATCGTCACAGGTAACTAACATGGTTCGACGTGTTTCTGTCGGTTCTACGGAGTGGAAACAACAATTTCACGGAAACCGAGATATTGGTAATAAAAAAGAAAGTTGCTGCAGAGGGAGCTGTTGCTGACTTGTTTAGTCTACCAAACGAATTACACAAGCTCTTGGGTTCAGATAGTACAGTTAGCAGGTAGTGCAATGAAACAACGTCACTTACTCAAAGCTATGGCACGGAGAGCCATAGGAAGGTTGGAAGCGGGACAGACATAGCGGATGGTGGCTGCAACCATTGGCGTGTCTCAAAGTGTAATTTCCAGGACCTGGACGCGAACTCAGACAACAGCAATCGTTAAAAGAAGGCAGGCCAAGGTCGGCCACAGGTAACATCAGTTATCTTCGGTTAACAGATTGTCGAGACTGGAGGCTGAATACAATCAGCTGCAACGCACCCTCCAGGCAGGAACAGGACGTGCAATATCAGCACAAACAGTCCGAAATCGCCTGCGGAAATATGACCTCTACACGCGGAGGCCAATGGTGTGTGTCCCGTTAAAACCACGACACCGTTTAAACCGCAAAAACTGGGCGCAGGAACACTAGGATTGGAGTCATAACGAACGGTGCAGCGTTCTGCTCACAGATGACTCAACGTTTTGTGTTCAGCCGGAAGGTCTCGTTCCCTTATCTGGAGAAGGTTGCTCTTAATATTTACTGACTGCCGTGCAATGGCTTACAGTCGCCGCCTCGCGCTTTAGGCCTCGTCTTGCTGAAGTTAAGAATGCAGGGCTTCGTTTGTCGTCTGCGCTGGCGTCTGCTGGACGACCAGAGACAAGCTTACTTGACAAGATGGCGAGGTGGCCGTGTTATTTGTGTCGTACCAACCTAAACTTGGACAAAAGAGGTGACAGGAGACCTCTCCGGGAGCGGATGTTGAGGGAATTGTCTTGGTCAGGTAGCAAGGGTTGGTAAACTCTGAACGCATTCTGCATTGCCTTCAGCACGCTCTATAACCAGTGTATGGGAGTGGAAGGTTTTTCCGTGGCCTTAGAGCTTCACTCTTCATTCTGGCTCTGACGACTGTGGAAGTAAGTACTCTGCCAAATCATGCTGAGGGGAAGGCATGCTGCTAGGACTTTGCTTTCTTTGTGATCAGACAGTCTTGGTTTTTCAGTGATAGTTCTCTTGAGTTATTCTTTCACTATGCTAGGCTAAGAGTTTCTTAATTTACAGAACTCGTGTAAATTCAGTGTAAATTTATTATTTTCATTTTCATTCCAGTAATGATTGTGTGTCCAGTTTTGCTCAATTTAGAATACACGTGGGTGGCCTACAGCCTTTGTGTAAACCTAGTATGTTTGAATTTCCTTTGTGTTTTTAACTAACTTTTCACATCACGTTTGTATCTTTGAGTATGCTAAATATTTCTCAGATTTTTTTGATTTGATTCCATCCTTCCTGTATTGTATGACCAATTGCACCACGTGCTTTCATAAAGGTCGCTGCTTCAGCCTTGAGCCATGCTTTTATTAATACTAGCTGTCTTCTGTACAGAATCTCACATGTGCTTTACTTGCTTATTCTAAATTAATTCCTGTTTGTAAATGTTATGAAATTGGGTGTGGTCGCACACCATGTGGTACTTAAGAATAGGGAGCTGCTGCCTCCTCACACTTGAGTTCATCAATGCACAGTATACTTAAAATTTGTGATCAAGATACCTGCCATCTCATCAAGACGCCACCGATGCTTCGTTTTGCTGCTGTTATTGAGTGTTCCCACAGAGTAATGTACTGCCAAGCATTATGCGTGTGTCTGTGAATGAAAGTGCTTTCAGCTACCCATTGTGTGTTTGCAAATTTCCTCCCACGTTACCTCCATATTCATAAAGGGCATAAACAATTTTATTATGGGCAGTAATTATACGATTCAATTCACTTTTGTACAAGGTGTGTGCTTAATTTGATCTCCCCACAATTAGTTGCTTGTTCATTTTGCTGAATAGATGATGATTTTAAAGTATCAAACCCGTGCTTTATGATTTCATGCTCCCCATCCCATGTTTAATTATCTATTCATTCATTTTTTAACATTGATTTTGTGTTTGTTATAACGTTGACTGCTGCCTTAAGGAGTGAGCAGTTAGATAAATTTCTGTTGCACGTGTACTGTGGCACTCATAAAGTAATTTAGAGCAGCAGTGAGCGTTTTAACTTACATTTGCGGATCTCAACTGCCTGAGATCTTGTTTATTTTAATAACAGGCTACTTTCAATATCTTTAAAATAACAATACTGGAAATTACATATTGTTCATTGATTTCAAAACATTAATTATAATGGAAAAGTATAAAATTTACATGCAACTGGCTATAGTAAAAGATAGTGTAAATAATACTGATTAAATTAATATAAAAATCTCGGTTTAGTTAATAGTATTTATATGTAACAAAATAGTTTTATCAAGAATACTGTCGTAATTAATGGTAATTATACAGAAACCAAAGAGGGCAAAACTACTACTTGTGAAACATATTAATACCTATTTTAATATTATGAAAAAAGGATTTATTTAGTTTTATCACAAATACTAATTAGCATACCATCTTAAATATAACACGAATTAATTAATATTTGCTGATTAAACATGATTCTGCGACACAAAATAACAGAAAATGACTTCAGCTAGTTACATTATAAAAAAGAATAACAAAAGTTTTGGAAAAGAAAATGATAATAGACTAATTACATTCATATCTATTATTATACAACAGTGGTATCGGGAGTTTCCCTAATGCAAGCAGATAGGAATAAATCCCGATATGCTTCGTTACAAGTGTCATAGGAGCACTATCTCACGTTCAGTGTGTATCCGGAAACGGTGAGTGTGCGTGTGTGCTTGCAGGCGAGCTGATCCCGCGGCACCAGAGCGTGTTCCGGACCAGCGAGTTCTTCTGCGGGGTGAAGCTGCCGCCCCCGGAGGCGGGCGAGACGCTGGAGCAGCGCCTGCCCACCGCCTCCACCACCGCCGTCGACCTGCTCAAGGTAAGCCGACCCACCACCATTGCTCTCGCTAACAACGTCACCTGTTTTCTGTCATCTGTCTCGTCATTTACAAAAGATAGTCATATAGGGTACAAGAATCCCCTCCTTACGACTAAACCTATCTTAAATGTGTCGGTGTAGTTAGGAGTCCGTAGATGATGGTATAGGGGGCGTGCGGATTTACCGGCCCACACTGTCCATCCGGGATTTGCAATAATAAGCTGACCCACGTTCGAGTCAGGCTTGTGAGCCGACGTGTAGGCGTTCCTCCTACCTGTTACGTAGGAAGAGCTCTCGAAGATGTAGTCGCTCCACAGCTAGACGGCACACTGGAGTATTGCTGTAAATGGTACTAAAAGAGCTGAAGTATTGTTACGGGTAGGTATTTCGTCTAAAATAAAATACGAGATGTCAATTAAGGAGCTTTATTTGCTCGACACACCATAATACAAGACTGTTCAGTGACTTTCAAATTAACAATTATAATTTTTAGGCTGATACTGAGGGCACGGTTCTTAGGAGACCGATTCGGATTAGGCTGACGACAGTGGCTTGCAGCTGAGACCTCCAATAAACTTCGTACATCTTCGGACGTGTTGGGAAATGTTCGTTATAGCCGTTATAATTTATTTACTTATTGTAACATTCCGTTGACCCCTAGTCTGCTACTGTCTGCATGCCACAAAACATTCTTAAATAAAAATATTAACAAATCAAACAACGGAAATACCTTAAGGGATTCAACAATATTTTGGAAAGGATAGGTTGCAAATCACCATAGAGACGTTCGATGAGCCGCAGAAAGACACACACAACAGAACAGAATAAAAAAAATGAAGCTCTTGGCTGTTAAATCTTCATCTGCCACAGGGAACGCACATAAACACTCACACAAACCCAATCGCCATATCAGGCTGCTGCGATTGGACTGCAACAGCAGCACAGCTGAGGCGAGAGCAACCAGTGGTGGGGGTGAGGAAGCGGCATGGAGATTGAAGCAGAAAGGGAGGGAAGGGATGCCATTGGGGATGGAGCAATAAGTCAGTGTTGTCTGACAGATAGGAAGGGATCGGAAAATGTGGCGTAAAAGGATATGTACGTAAGCTGGAGTGTGGGTAGGGAAAGGCACAGCAGAGTGGTGGGGGCAGGAATTAGAGAAGGTTTAGGCCTGGTGGATTGCGGGAGTACACTGTAGGATATACTGTAGGGAGAGTTCCCATCGGCACAATTCAGACAAGTTGGTGTTGGTGGGGAGGATCATAAGGCAAATATACATGCGTGTGAACGAGAAAGATTAAACAGTGTTCGTTGTCATGAAGAATGTACAACATCGAATGGTATTGTGTAGGAGAAAACCAAGTAATTTGGGTTTCATTTTCGTTAGTGTTGTGTAAAAGGAAAATAAACTGAATTTTATTTTTCATGCGATTGGGTTGTAAATAGAGGAAATGGTTGATTTTAAGTAATGCATCGTTACTAGGTAACTGGTTACTTTTGTACTAACATATTATTTGATATTAGCTTTACTTTACTACGACGACCATAATGATACTGTAAAAGAGAAATGTCTGGTTGTATTTAATTTATTGTTTACTAGCTTAAACCCGCGGCTCCGTTCGCGTGGCGGTTGATTATGATATATAAGCTATCTTTGAGTACTGTCGTATGAGACTGGTTTTGAAGGATGAAATGAAGTACAATACCTTCTTTAGAAACAAACTGCAAACTATTCCTATCAGATTCCAGAAGTCTATGCACTCACCGTTTATTAGGAAAATAAGTGGTGTAGATCAAATCACACGTAAAAATGCACTCGTTTCGAGGAATCCAATCACGAAATTCAGCTATAATGATTGTAATAATATCACAGATCGATCACTTGATGTAATGCGCGAAACGTAAAAACAATTTTTTCAAGAGATGTATTAAAATAATTTTTTTACTACTTTATTTATTTATTTTTATATTTCCTTATTCGTATGCTTATCCTTACAGAGAAAGAGCTGAAGACATTATAGCACGTATAGACCAAAGATATGGTCTGCGGCATCACATTTCGCTGTATGTAACCTCTTTGCTATAGAGTCGCAAACGTCATCGCTGGCCTTCAGACCGAAATTTTTTTATAATTTGACGACTTTCAACCACCATATCTTCCATCCCCTTATAGCTATCATCATGGAACTGCTATGGTGTACAACGGGAGACTTTTGGACAACGATTACACACAGACCATTCGTTTGCATTCTGTAGTTTTCGCTGCAGAGCGAAATATTAACACAGACACACGTACAATTTTATATACATCGATAACTTTCCATCCCAATATACTCCACCCTTTTATCATTATCAACCCTCAAGCAACAATGCAACCAGTACCGCCATTTTGAAAGACTAAATATAATTTTTAAAGAGTAATTATTGTTCCACATTTCGTGTTGTATTCTTCAAATTACTAAATATCTATCAAAAACCGTGCCTAAAACCTTCCTCAGGTATAAATTAGTAACTGTACAAATATTTAAGTATCTACGTGTTGTCGTTCGGACGTGATAGGCGTACACCGAACAGACATGCACATTTATAGATATAGATGAAAAATGAATTAGAAATTCTTCACATTCCAATTGAAGTTCAAATTACTTGTTTCAGCAGCACCTAGCCGCCGTGCCGCGTCTTTGTATACATCCGATGTTTACGTTTCTCGTCGCGTAGTGCATTCGTGCGCTCTCTCTCGCACCCCAAGGCGCGTGCTGGCAGAGCAGATAGGCCACGCGGTTACAGGTCTCTCTCGTGTATCGTCAGTCGACAATGTAAACACAAATACGTCTATCATCAGTCCGACAAGTACTGGTTTTTACGAATAGAAAAATAAAGTACATGATACAAGAATATTTCATTAGACTGTTTCGTCAAACACACAGAGTTGTACTATCTGTACAATTTTGGTAGCTTATACCGATTACACCCTTTATATGTATAAAATAAAGCAATAGGGACGCGTCCATGTTATTAGAACATATAAATTCGAAGCATATACATAAAATACTTCCGAAGATTACACAAATACTAATAACATAAATATGACGTTTACATGCTTTGTAAATATATGACATCGTGGCTACAACTGACAAAATACCAAATCATGACTAAAATTACCAACAATTCTGACAGTTAATATACAGACACCTTAGAAGTCCTGTGTATGTCAGACCATCTAGACACATATGTAAGTGAATGTTAAGTCAATATTGTAACATTATATTTCGACATAATAATTTATTCGATAAATGCCGTCCACTTCATACCGCAGGCCACTTGATAGTATCAGTTTAAGCCAAAACGGGAGCGTCGTGTTAAAATAAATAACATTACATAGAAACGATGTACTACGCTGCAAGCCCTATGGAATATAAAATTTAAAGTTAGTTTTTGATCAAATATTAGTCTAAGGACATTGTACTTAGGAGGACATGATAGCCGTAGATTGTAAGGTGTCCTGACATTTTCCCCCTTAATTATTGCGTAGGACATCAAGAAGTCGCCGGCCGCGGTGGCTGAGGTGACTGAGGCGCTCCAGTCACGGTCAGCACGGCCACTACGGTCGGGGGTTCGAATCCCCCCTGGGGCATGGATATTTGTGCCGTCCTAGTTCGTAAGTAGTTCATAAGTAGTTTGTAAGTTTAGGGACTGATGACCCCGTAGTTAAGTCCCATAAGCTTACCAAACATTTGAACATTTGAATTTGAATCAAGAAGTCAGTATAAATTTGAAACCTTAATAAATCACGGAAAAATTTAGATAGAGAGAAAATATTGACACACATGCTTGGAATGACATGGGGTTTTATTTAAAAAAAAGGTTCATAAAGTGTCAGCAAAATATCAGTGATCGCTGCCGTTAAGGTTGAGAGGTACGTCCATATGTTACAGAATCGCATCATCCCCAGCCTGGCTGATAAACACTTGCTGGAACGTACGATTTTTATGCAGGATGGCGTTCCACCCCATATTGCTAGACGCGCGAAAGATCTCTTGCACGAGTCGGTTGGTGATGATCGTGTGCTCAGCCGCCACTTTCGTAATGCTTGGCATCCCAGGTCCCCAGACCTCAATGCGTGCAATTATTGGCTTTGGGGTTACCTCAAGTCGCGAGGGATGCTGAAAGACAACAACCCACCCCAGTGCCTCACCATAACTCTGGACATCCTTTACCGTGCTGTTCACAAAATTATTCCTCGACTACAGCTATTGTTGAGGAATGATGGTGAAAATATTGAGCATTTCCTGAAGAGAACACCGTCTTTGCTTTGTCTTAATTTGTTATGCTGATTATTGCTTTTCTTATCAGATGAAGCGCCATCTGTCAGAGATTATTTTAACTGTTAATATTATTATTATTATAAAACCCCATGTCATTCCCAGCATGTGTGTCAATTTTTACTTCTGTATCTACATTATTCCGTGATTTATTAAATTTTCAAATTTATACTGACTTTTTGGTCACCTGGTATGTGGAAGGAGTGGTTGGAAGTGATGAAACTCCATATGATTAGAGACTTTATTAAACCGATTACCATATGGCACGAAAAGACAAAGCTGTTGGCATCAGGTTAGTGGAGTATGGCATTCCCTCTAGCCGCAATGATTGTTCTTCTGAGGTTCTGAATGGTGTCTAACAGTTTCTGCCTCCTGTCCCTCCAGATCCCGTGGCTTGGTATCGGGAAACGGTTTATTCCAATGTCACCCCACACGTGCTCAACGGCGATCTTGCTGGCCACGGAACAACGCACCAAGCTATAGGCAATCTATAAAAACAAGTTCCGTATGTTAGCGTGCTTTATCTTACAATAACACTGACCCAGGGTGCTGTACCATGAGGGGTAGGACATGAGGATGCAGAATATCTGTGACCGCTGACACGTCAATATCTGCCGAAGCACGACTAGAGGTGACCTGAGTGCATATCCCATGGCTCCCCACACCACGATTTCGTTTGCCTCTCCGCAATATTCGGACGATGTCGACCGCCTTTGACGCTTGAAAAGCAGAACACGATGGCCGTCTTAGGTACTGGAGTAGAGCGACTCATCACAGCACGCCATGTGATGCCATTCGTCATCTGTCCAGGCCTCCTGGTCACGACACCACTCCAAACACGCCATTGTTCTTCTGGTGTCAATGGAAATCAACGCATGAGGCGGTAGGGTCATAATCCGGCAGTAGAGAGTCGTCGAGACACTGTGTGGAAACTCACAGGACGTTGTGGGGTCTCTAATAAATGTTCGCGAATAGCGGGTGCCGAGCATTATGGGATCCCGCATAGCTAGGCTTACCATACGACCGTCATCCCTCGGGGTGGTGTTCCCTGGTCGACCTGAACCTGCTCGACCTGGTCGGACGCCATCATGTAAGATTGTTTCCAACATCGGGCCATTGTGACATAGTGAAAGTAGGCAGCTAGAGGCTGAAGATCATTATTTATGGATTTTTCTGTGATATTTTTGTGAATCTGGATATGTATTTGCCTTATGGATTAATTCGGTTTTTAAAATTCATCTATTATTAAGCTTAGATAAGCACTGCACACCATAATATCTTTGTAACTACGAGGTAGCACCTGCGCTACAGCAGCATCTTTGACCGCTGAGGCGAGCAGTGGACAGTAGGCTAGTACAGAGTGGAAGCTAGGCTAGAGTTCAGTCGTATGGTAGTCACCATGTTTCACGGTTCGGCTGGCCAGCCACGATACACGTGTCAAGTTTAATTGATTGTATTATGTACCTATGAATGTATCCCGCCAGAGGGCTATGAAATTTCATTTGATACTGGAAGAGGAATTTTGTATTAAGAGGAGGAGAATATTAGTATGGAAATATATTGTACAAACCCATTGAGATCACCATTATTGCCGAGTCACAATAGAGGTATGTTTCTTTAGCAAAAATAAATCATTTAATGATTACTAATTTTCTTATTTCAGCTCAACCTAGTCCCTCATTTTCCTGATTGTGTCATTTTTCTAATTTTGTTGCATGGTACGTGTCGAGTTTGAGATTTTCTTTAAATGTGAATGTTCACGTGTCAGACAAGTAATCAGTTCTTGCCATTGAAATCTAATTTTTAAAAGCAGTTCTCACAGAATCACAGATTATTTTTATAAGTATAAAATTACAGGTGGACTGACACAGAGTCGCGGCTCCCATTGTTTTATTTTTTGTGTGTTTAGAAAATAGTATTATAGGGCCTAGTTAACGTAGTACGTTCCGCATATATGTTTAGAAAGACTGGTGATTTTATAGAGAGTTAGATTCTTTCAGGCAGATTTAATTAGAGCTTTTAAATAGCATCCTTCAAACGAGAAACTTATACCAGTTTTAGATTCAGTTTCACTTGCCATTGTGACATAGGACCACTTAGGGATACAGTAAACAGATTCAGACAGATGTAGGTTGCCGTTCTTATGCGGAGATGAAGAGGCTTGCTCAGGATAGGGTATTGTGGAGAGCTGCATCAAACCAGTCTCCGGACTGAAGACCACAACAACAACAGTTCCATGCAGTCCAACGATGCGGCCTCTGACAAATGCTTTCAATTGATGGAGAGGCTGTCTAAAACGCGTCCGAGAGGCATCGCAGCTCTTAGTTAGTATTAAATTGGTTTGTTTATAAATAACGCTTCTACTAGCAGTCACGATTTCATATTTTATTTAGCACGACGCGTTTCGGGAAATAAGTCCCATTTTCAAGTGTGTTTTTGTGCTATGCATCACATTTGTTGTGATGTGGATATATTTCCAGTTCAAATCCAATTTTTCACCTTTATTTACTCCGTGGAGTACTTTGACGTTTTGATCGATTTTAGTAAATGGATGGCCTGTATTTTGTAAGTGTTTTGCCATTGCTGATGTGTGACTGTTTTATGTGTAAGCTTTGATGTGTTCTGTGTACCTGGTGTTAAAATCTCTGACTGTTCGTCCTAAGTACAATATGTAGCATTCCTGGCATGTTATTTTGTGCAAAATCAGAATATGGGTCGTGATTACATTGAATGTTGTGTTTTAGTTCCTGTTGCAGTCTGTTGGTTTGGGAAAAACCTACTTTTACTTTGTGGTTTTTAAAAATGTTTGCATTTTTCTTTGATTTATTGCCAATGTATGTGATGCTGGATATATATTTTAATTTGTCTCTTTTTCTGTGGTGTGGTTTGTGTTCTTCTTCCTTTTGTTTAGTATTGTGTCTACCATGGATGAGGTGTAATCGTTGCCAATAGCAATTTGTTTTACTAAGTTTATATCCTGTTTCTTTATTTTCTGGGTCAGAGGAAATTTGGTTGCCCTATGTAGCATTAACCTATATGCTGCCTGTTTACGAATATTTAGGTGACATGAGGTTGTAGGGGCTGTGGAATCTGTCATTGTACTTTTTCTGTCAATTTTACATGTGCATTGTTGTTGTGTAGTGTAATATTTAAGTCGAGGAAATTGATGCTTTGTTTTCTTTTTCATCTTCTACTGTAAATATAATATTCTGGTGTAGGCTATTAAAAACATTTAGGATATCCGTTATATCCCTAAGATTTCTTTTCACTAACAGAAGTTTGTCGTCTACTTATCTCCTACAAAATTCAATCTTCTATCAGCAGGGTTCTTTGCTTGTAAAATAACTTTTGCATCAACGGTGCCAGATATACAAGTCGTGTTTCACTGTCTGTACCAACTTGGCAACAACAAAACAGTTACATCACCAATGATCTAATGTGCACTCTACATTTAACAGTGCCGCATGAATCTGATTATGCATGTACATCGAAATGGGATAGTATTAAACTTCCTGGCAGATTAAAATTGTGTGGCGGAACAGGGACTCGAACCTGGTACCTTTGCCTTTCGCTGGCAAGCGATCTACCGACTGAGCTATCCCGACAAGACTCACTATGCCGCCTCACAACTTTACTTCAGCCAGTACTTCTCCTTCTACTTTCCAAACTTCTTGCAAGGTTCGCAGGAGAGCTTCTGTGAAGTTTGGCAAGTAGGAGGCGAGGTACTGGCGGGAGGCGGGATCGTGAGTAGTGTCGGGATAGCTCAGTCGATAGAGCGCTTGCCCGCGAAAGGCAAAGGTTGCAGGAAATTTCTTATCAGCGCGCACTCCGCTGCAGAGTGAAAGTTTCATTCAGGGATAATATTGGTTGATGAAGTGAAGTATTTGTGACGATTTGTTGAGGTGAAACTGAAGCGATAATGCGTATGATTTGTAATACAGAAGCCGCGGTACAGTTGTAGAAGGGGGAGTTAAGGGAGAAGCCATGATTGTGATTGGATGCTTTATGGCACTGCCACGTTCGCTGTTGCGCACTGTTTTGTTGCTTCTCTATGGTGTATTATGCGACATAATAATACACATATTCGTTAAACATTTAAAAAAAAATTCCTTTTGATTCCTTAATTTTGAAAAGCTTACTGATATGCAGCCAGGTATCAAAACCGACGTCAGCAGATATTTAAAAAATATTCAAATGTTTGTAAAGCGTAAAGGACTTAACTGCGGGGTCATCAGTCCCTAAACTTACAAATTACTTATAAACTACCTTATATTAAAGACGGCACAAACATCCATGCACGAGGGGGGATTCGAACCCCCGACGGCCTCGCGCATCGCACCATAGCGCCTCAATGCGCTCGGCGGCTCCACCGTGGCGGCCGATATTTCGCCAGGAGACCACCCTCCCTTTTCAAGGCGAAAATGGCAGGGTGGTCTCCTGCCGAAATATCGGCCGATGTCGGTTTTGATACCTGTCTGCATACGTCTTTCGAAATCTTTTGAATGTTTCTTTTGTTTTCGTTAAGAATTCTGAAAAGAGATGAAGTAGGACCATTTGATGGTACAGTGGATGTGATGATGTTCTGTCACCTGAGCCCATCTCGTTTTTCCAACCACTATGGTGCTTTCAGAAATGCCTGGACATGGATCCTGCCAGGAGGTGGAGTTGTGAGCGGCTGCAGAAGCACCAGTTCTTCGACAACTTCCACTACGAAATTCCTAAGGCGGACCTCGAGGAGTTCGAGAAGCTGAGGAAGACCCGCGACAGGTCTCGAGTGAGTACGGAGTATGACTTCCAAATCCTCGAAAGCTGATCCAGAGCTTAAAAGCTACTAATTCATGACATAAACTCTCGGGGACGAAGTAATTTATGGAGCTAATTTTAACATACCTAAGATCCATAATTTATGTACAGTTCATTGTTCAGTTGGGCCTTTTTTCAGTTTACCACTAAATAAAGTAAAATTTAATGGTCAAAATAGTTTTAATATGATATAAATATTGTTAAGAGATTACAAAACACCGTTTAGTAAGAAACACAGAGTTACAATGAACGTAAACATGAAGCTAAATAGTGCGAACATAAAACTAAGAGCGAATTTGAAATTAGATTGAAACGTTATTTTCTATATCCATCTTCTGCTTGAAGTTTACTTTTCGTCTGTGTTTTCTTCGAAAAACAGTAACAGAAAAGAAAACAGCATATTCGAGGACAATATCATTTCATTGACAAGTGAGGTAGCAGGTATTTCTCAATTATTGGATGATATGGTAACAAGCTCATGCCAAGAAGCACAGGTGTCATAAAAAGGTACCGAATCGGTCCCTTGTGTGCACAATGGAATGCCCTAATTCTTGCATGAAGCCAATCATGAAAGTGCCGAATGACTTTTGTAATAGACTGTACCTTTTTGCACTCAGATAACAGCTTTTCGAAACCCTATACATATAATGAATAAATTCCCGTTTCATTGTGTCCCATGCATGTTCAACTGACAGATCTGTTGATGGGCAGATTACAGTGTAGCACGTGACTTAATGTTGATGTGCATTGTTCTCCTGAAAGAGCACATCTACATATATACTTCGCAAGTTCCATATGATGCGCGGCGGAGGGTACCCGGTACTGCTACTAGTCATTCCTTCCCAATTCCAATCCCAAATGGAGCGTTGGAATAGCGATTGCTTATATGCCTACGTAACAGCCCTTAGTTATCTTATCCCTGTGACCCTTAGACCAAATTTACGTTGGAAGCTGTAGAATAGCTCCTCTAAATTTCCTAAATAGTTCTCCTCGGAAAGAAGTAGTTTTCCCTGCAGGGATTTCCATCAGAGATACTGAACCACTCACATGTTGACTGAAACCACCAGTAACAAAAAAGCCTGTCTCTGAATTGCTTCTATGACTTCCTTTAACACGGTTCGGTGGGAACCTTAATGTCTAAGAAATTGTGGTACGACGGGGAAAACAGCCCGGGCAATGTATCTGTGTACCTTGTAGAAACACCGAATGTGATCGCAAGGTGTGACTGATGGCCCTATGCCATAAAGCCAGAAATGAGACCTGTTTTTCACGTATGTGTTCGGCCTGTAACATGCCGCTCACCACAGCCGGGAGCTCCCAACATCAATGAAGACAACACAGCTTCAGTCCACTCTCTAGTCAATTCTACCAAGACACGTCTTGATGTCAGAGACGTACGGGATCCTAATCCTGCTACTGGCAGACGATTCCCGATGTTCCAGGTGCAGCATGTACCTCGTTTTATCACCTGTTAGGTCGGAAACAGCCACGGATGCCCAACATGTGCACCAGTTCGTTGAGGCACCTGTGAAGCTTCCATTAGACCATCGTTATGATAGTTAAGGTTGTTCAACAGGTGTACATACTAATGATTGGGGCATGGTTGTATGCTAGAGTGACTGTTAAATTAGGAAGGTAGATTAGGGTTAAACGTCCTGTCGATAGCGTGGTCATTACAGACGCAAGACAAGGTGAGATAGTTTCTTCTCTACTGGGCCCACAGCATATGCAAGGTAAAAATATGACATTATCGTAATATAGAAATCCAAATCTGCTGCTAACAATATTTATTCAGATTTTGCAAATTGCCTCCACTACAAGCTTGTTTCGGCTTTTGCCATTTTCAAGTGGACCTGATGATGTATAATAAAATAATTACCTACGTTTACAATATACCATTTTATATAAAAAATTTAAAAAAATTATTTCATTACAAATTCACTTACGTTTAAGTTGGACCGACGTCCATAAAGCATTTTAGAGTTAGTGTCTTTTTGTGACAAGATGGTAAGGTCACGTTTTATCTCATTACTTTTTTTATGTAGTGATTCCACTAAGTTTTATATTGGGCAAACAGGAAGAAACTTTAAAAATCGATTTAAGGAACACACTGTGAAAGCAACCAGTCGAACTTTTACTTACACCTAAAAAGCCAAAATCACACAGCTGAAAACATAGAAACTGTTTTAAAAATTCTACACATAGTTCCTAAAGGCCATATTCTAAATATTCTGAAACAACTAGAAATTTTTACACAGACGAAAAAATACCCGTTTGATATTCTCAACGATCAAACAGATTTAAAGGATAAATATTATTTAGATAACTTTATTGAAATGTTGGACAAGCAAAACGGATAAAAAATTTCACACAAGAAAAAGAAACGATGTTTCTCTGCTATTGTATTATCCATGACATACGAGTACACCCTCTGACTGGCACAGATATATTTTACTGTAAACATAAAGCATCAAGAGAGTAAACAGTGTCTATATCTCTCAAATAAAAAAAGTAATGAGATAAAACGTGATCTTACCATTTTGTCACAAAAAGACACTAACTCTAATATGCTTTATAGACGTCAGTCTAATTTAAACGTAAGTGAATTTGTAATGAAATATTTTTTTTAATTTTTTATACAAAATGATATATTGTAAACGTCGGTAATTATTTTATTATACATCACCAGGTCCACTTGAAAATGTCAAAAGCCGAAACAAGCTTGTAGTGGAGTCAATTTGCACAAGCTGAATAAATATTGTTAGCAGCAAACTTGGATTTCTATATTACGATAATGACAAGGTGAGATTATTTTTTGGCAGGGATGGGGAACGAAATCGGCCGTGCCCTTTGAAACGAACCATCCAAGCATATGCCTGTAGTGATTTACAAGAATCACTGGGAACATAAATCAGGATAGTTGGACACGTGTTTGAAACTCCGTCCTCCAGAATGCAAGTCCACTGTGTGCCGCGTCGCTCGGTAGAGTGGATGTTGCCAACACTGAACTCCGCTCTGTAACTGCCTGCAGAGTCAAAGGGTGCACTGATAGGCATCCTGAGCATCATCAGATTGCCCATGAATGTGTCAAGTGAATTAATATGACCCGCGAATAGTTCAGTAAACACCTATTGTACGCTGCTGTCACTGAAGACGCTCCTTGAAGTTACTGACTCTTTACCCTCAAGTGAACATAGTTGTCTGTCGCTAAAACCGACACAACGGCCAGTAAGGCGGGAGCTGACGCCTTCGGGTGGAGGATGACACGGCGGCTGGTCGATTTTCGATGGGCCTTTTGAGGCTTGTGTGGGACGGAGTTTAGAGTAGTACGTAGTTGTGGGTATGGGGTTCTACATTGATAAAACACAATTTTCTTTTGCCCTCTAGAAGAAATTCACTTCATGTTACATTTTAAATTGTTATTTACTGATACAACTCTGGTTTGAAGGAAGTTTGATCCACTAAGAGAACCACATCACAACATTTAAGAAAAGGTTAAAAAGAAATTCAAGTGCTATGTATTAAAGGCACCTCATAAAACTCCTTATTCATCATTTAGGCTACTGATTACATATAATGGATGTAAACGACCTTTACTTTTCGTTGTTTTATATATGATTATATACGATTATAATGAGCACTAGTAGCCTAGGGCAAGTATTAAATCATTAAGTTTCTATAAATATTTGGAGAGATATTATTTTACAGTTATAGAAATCTCACAATGAGCCTTTACAAATGGTTTCAAAAACAATTTTTTCTTTTATTGAAACTGAAAATTGCGTTTAAGTTTGGACATTTTTTCTGATCTACGCTATGTGTGTAATTTTTATTTTACAGCATACTTTGCAGATTGAACTACTCAACAGTTGTAAGAGGCGTATTCCAAAAGTAAGGTCCGTCTGGTCACGATAAAAATATTGCTCAAAAGACAAGCTTTCTATTGGCAGTAACAATTGACTACATACCTAATTCACTTCCCCACATCATCGGAATTGACATACACTACTTACCATTAAAATTGCTACTCCAAGAAGAAATGCAGATGATAAACGGGTATCCATTGGACAAATATATTATACTAGAACTGAAAAGTGATTACTTTTTCACACAATTTGGGTGCATAGATCCTGAGAAATCAGTACCCAAAACAACCACATCTGGCCGTAATAACGGCCTTGATACGCCTGGGCATTGAGTCAAGCAGAGCTTGGATGGCGTGTACAGGTACAGAAGCCCAAGCAGCTTCAACACGATACCACAGTTCATCAAGAGTAGTGACTGGCGTTGTGTGACGAGCCAGTTGCTTGGCCACCGTTGATCAGACGTTTTCAATTGACGAGAGATCTGGAGAATGTGCTGGCCAGGGCAGCAGCACCTCTCGGCAAATGAGTCTGGCGCCTGGGACCTGAACAGGTTTTTAACGCTCGTCTTGAGTTTATCTTCAGTTTGAAATCGTAGTCTACCAAGCCACCGTTTGAAATTGAGGAATATCAAATAGTCGTTTGGTGGAAGATCGGGACTGTATGGAGCGTAGTCAAGGAGCTCCCAACAAAACTTTTGAATCTTCTCTCAAGCAAAGTTTGCTATATCCAAGCTATTCGGTGACAATCCTATAAAGTGAAGTTCGGACAGCATTTGAGATTTACGTAGCCAAGCCACTAATCGTCAAACGACGATCACTGCGAAGTTTTTGGTCAACTTCATCAACTATACTGGACCTGTCATTCCGCTAGCACATTTGTGGGGCCATCTCGAAATTCTTGTCATCAGTGATGAAATTGTTTGTCACTCATTATCTACTTCCCGTACACTAGACGTAACTCACGGAAGATGTTCGCGACCGACGATCATTTTGGCAGCAAAAATTTAATCATGCCGCGCACTTCACATATACTCATATTATTCACCGGACCTTACTTTTGGAATACGACTCGTAAATTTCGCTGTTCCACTTTCCACCAAGCAAAATCCAGATTGATGTATTTATATCATGTCGCACATCGTAGTTAGTTCAACACACTCACTAAGCTCTTTCAAGACGTCTCCACTCTGCTACTAGTTGTAGTTTAGCATTATATACTCTCTCACAAAAAGCACAAATACAGTAAATGATTGTTTTTGCCTCCTTCTCCGCAGTTGCAGTTACACAGTTTGTATAGGTTAAGTTACCGTCTTTTCGAACCGCAAATTAGTCTATTTGAGACCACACGGGTTTCATTTTATTTTACAGCATCTTTAGTGGTCAACTGTACAGGAAATATTTGTTGTTTTACATTTTGGTGTGGTTTTTACTAAATTCTATCATGAACAGTTCTCATACTATGGGTTTATTTCATTCTGAATAAAATGAACTACTAGGAATACTCACGGTTTTATGTTGCCCTCTTCATGTTTTTTGTTGCTATGTTGCCGAAAACTCGCCATTTGTATATATACTGGCGGGCTGCATTTGTCTTTTGTTTTTTCTTGTTTATCGGTCTGTAAGTGTGCTTATAAGTTCTTTGGTTCGCATTGTGAGATGTGTTGTTGTTTTGTTTCTGTTAAAATAGGCGTCTGCCAGCAATTTGTGTGTAATATTTTGACTGTATTGTGTGTGTGTTTATAAATATGATGTTAGTTCTACTAGCGCAGGACTGTGTGTGTGTAGTAGTAGGGTTGTTGTTTTCTTATGTGATTATAGTATGTGGTGGGTTGTGTGTTTGGTTGCTGATGTTTACTTGGTCATTTAATGTTTATAATGCTTTTTTAATTTGGAAATTCTCTTGAACGAAATAACTTACAAGCAAATTACACACATACAGACGATAAACAAAAACAAAAAAGAAGACAAACGGAACGTGCCAGGTTACAGAAATGGAGAGTTTTCGGTAACTTTTATAATAAAATTGTAATTGAAAATAATGACAGCAGCAAGTGGCTATGTGAGTGCTACAGCAAACACGAAGAGGGAAACACAAAAACGTGAAGTAATTCCAATAGTTCATTTTATTCAGAATGAAATAAACCCATAGCATGAGAACTGTTCGTGAGCGAATATAATAAAAAACCACACAAAAATGCAAAACAAAACATATTTCCCATACAGTTGACCACTGAAGATACTTAAAAATAAAGCGAAATACATCTGGTCACTAATTTACGGTTGCAAAAGACGGCGACCTGACGTATACAAACTCTACAAACAAATTCAGTGTTTGTTGAAACTGCTCTCGCGGCTAGCAAAGTAAGATAGAGGAAAGACGTCACATTTCAGAGGTTTTCCCCTGTCACCCTCAGGAGGAGCCTCAGACAGGGTCCGTGTGTGCCCTCTCTTAGCCAGGTCGCGGCACTGACCTCTTCCGAACGCAGGAGGCGCCTCCGCAGTTTTGAACGGCGGTCGACAACCTACCTTCTTTCTTCTGTCTTCAGTCGACGCATAGTTGCAGGTATACACTCGTGGCCGAAGTTTGGAATCACGTGCAAAATGTTTAGAAGCGACAGTGAAGTAACAAATAAAGTATGCTATGAACAAGGAATGCATCTCTTTGTAACGTGTTCTCCATTTTGTAACTGTGTTTGGTTAGAGTTAGCTGTCTATTCTTTTGTTCTTTCAATAGCAATAATACTAATATTTCTGTTTACTTTTATCTGTCTGAATTGCAGCTTTCTTCTTTGCGACTTATCATGCTGTCTCAATAATATTCAAATGTGGAGCGACATTTATATGTTATGACTAACTACACTACTGGCCATTAAAATTGCTACACCAACAAGAAAAATGCAGATGATAAACGGGTATTCATTGGACAAATATATTATACTAGAACTGACATGTTATTACATTGTCACGCAATTTGGGTGCATAGATCCTGAGAAATCAGTACACAGAACAAACTCCTCTGGCCGTAATAATGGCCTTGATAAGACTGGGCATTGAGTCAAACAGAACTTGGATGGCGTGTACAGGTACAGATGCCCATGCAACTTCAACACGATACCACAGTTCATCAAGAGTAGTGACTAGCGTCTTGTGACGAGCCAGTTGCTTGGTCACCATTGACCAGACGTTTTCAATGGTGAGAGATCTGGAAAATATGCTGGCCAGGGCAGCAGTCGAATATTTCCCCTCTCCAGAAAGGCCCGTACAGGACCTGCAACATGCGGTCGTGCATTATCCTGCTGAAATGTAGGGTTTCGCAGGGATCGAATAAAGGGTAAGGCCACGGGTCGTAACACATCTGAAATGTAAGTGCCGGGTGACCGAGACGTGTAACCAATGGCACCCCATACCATCACGCCGGGTGATACGCCAGTATGGCAATGACGAATACACACTTCCAATGTTCGTTCACCGAGATGACGCCAAACACGGATGCGACCAACATGATTATGTAAACAGAACCTCGATTCATCAGAAAAAATGACGGTTAGCCATCCGTGCAACCAAGTTCTTCGTTGCGTACACCATCGCAGGCGCTCCTGTCTGTGATGCAGGGTCACACAGCCATGGTCTCCGAGCTGATAGTCCATGCTGCTGCAAACGTCGTCAAACTGTTCGTGCAGGTGGTTGTTGCCTTGCAAAAGTCCCCATCTGTTGAGTCAGGGAACGAGACGTGGCTGCACAACCCGTTACAGCCATGCGGATAAGATGCCTGTCATCTCGAATGCTAGTGATACGAGGCCGTTGGGATCCAGCACGGCGTTCCGTACTGCCCTCCTGAACCCGCCGATTCCATATTGTGCTAACAGTGATTCGATCGCGACCAACGCGAGCAGTAATGTCGCGATACGATAATCGATAGGCTAACATCCGACCTCTACCAAAGTCGTATTTCTCCCCTTACACGAGTCCTCAAAACAACGTTTCACCAGGCAACGCCGGCCAACTACTGTCTGTGTATGAGAAATCGATTGGAAACTTTCCTCATGTCAGCACGTTGTAGGTGTCGCCAATGGCGCCAATCTTGTGTGAATGCTCTGAAAAGATAATCATTTGCATATCATAGCATATTCTTCCTGTCGGTAAAATTTCGCGTCTGTTGCACGTCATCTTCGTGGTGTAGCAATTTTAGTGGCCAGGAGTGTACATGTAGTGTACCTAATAAAGCTGTATATACCTTAAACTTGATGAATCTTGAGGTATGTTCTGATTGACATGAATCAGTTTTTGCTTGATTCTCTATCGTAATTTATCGTCGAGCTTTCTGTTAACTAAATGAAGTGGTGAGAAAACAGTAACAATATAATTTGATTGTTTCTCATGCTGGAAGAAGTAGGTGGAAGATGCTTCACGGAAAAACACAGCCCGTTTATAAATGTTAATGTACTCGTACTTACTTTCTAGGTGCTGCAGTTAGGATATGTCATACTTTATTATCTTCAGTTTCTCAATAATGTTGAATAACAACTCAGAAAAAATTAATACTTTTGCAATATTATATCCTTGCCGAATAAATTCTTATTCATCAATTTTTTGGTTGTCTGCCTTACGGCAGGTGTAGATAGCATAGCCCTCCATGCTTCTCTGTCTTTTGTGATCATCTTCGTTCTTTGGTATCCTCCTAGTGGCTTGATGACGTCTCCAGCATCTGGTACCTTCTTTTGCCCTTCCCTCTCTTTCCCGGAACGCAAACTTCAGTTTCCTCTACCAGAAGGCAATCTCGTCTTTAAATGTGGCCTAGCCAGTTTAGTTTCCTATTCTTTACCGTCAGCAACAACTCTATTCACTACTTCTTCAGTTCTGACTTTATCGCTCTAGCTGATCTCCATTCTACGCCATATCCACATTTCACAAGATTTTCATCTCATCTTGCTTTCTCTCCCGAGGGGAGTTACCTTCAAAATCTACGATGTATTCTATTTCACAATACATAACAGGAGATCTATATTTGGATATTATGACTCGTAGTTGATTAATTCATTGATTGCATATTGTAGTGGCACCAATTTTTTATTATCATACACTCTGGGAATTCAGCAATCCTTTATATGCTCTCTGCTCTTAATATGTAATTTTACAGATCAATCACATTTTACAGTGTGGGACTTCATGTAAAGTTCTTTTTGCAAAAATGTTGTGCTTTGACAAGATTATATCTCGTCAGTTAACAAATGAGACCTACTATTTCTCTGCTGAGGTACACTGTGACACTAAACTACCAGTATGAGTTGAAAATGTGGGTACATATCAACTGAATAGTTCTTCGTTTATTTACAACTATATTCAATAAAAGCTGGTCAGTTCCAAGCTTTTTGTAACATGTGTTCAAGCGTATGTTGCCACAGTCAGTGGCGTTTTGGTCTGCCTTGAACCGTGTCCAGCTGACTCTCTGTATAGAAGGAACTACTACTAATGTATGTTGCACACAACTAAAATCTCTGATTTATAAAAGTACGAAAACTAATCTAGTACGTGGATTCCGTAGCTCGAAAGAGAGTTTTATGCGAAGTGATTCCAAACTGCAGACCATTTATGCGAAGTGATTCCAAACTACAGGCCACGAATGTAGAGCGACGTAGCATGACACCGTATTGGAAAGTTTGGTTCTAATTCGTTGATTAGTTGTATTTATTTATGAAGTTGTTGTATCATACTAGAATTGATCTTACGGGATGTTCAAAGATGATGCTATTTGAAACGCAGAACTGGAATAGAGAGAGGATATTATCCCATTTCTTTCCTTCGGCATCATCGAGATTCGTATTTCGCAAGTGGACCATATTAGAAATCATTTGGCTTACATGAGAATTTTCTGCACACCGTGTTGCATGTAAGCTCTATGTGGCACATGTAAAGTAGTTTTTGAACTCACTTTTGCATTCACTCTTTACACAGTAGCCATCACTGAACCAAAGATGTATTCAATGCAATAGGAAAGAGAGTTCACATTCCACTTTCTTGAACTTACACTACTGGCTCTTCTAATTGCTACTCCAAGACGAAATGCAGAAGATAAACGCCTGTTCATTGGACAGACATATTATACTAGAAATGACATGACATTTCATTTTCACGCAATTTGGGTGCATAGATCCTGAGAAATCACTTCCCAGAATCACCACCTCTGGCCGTAATAACGGCCTTGATACGCCTGGGCATTAGGGTGGGCCGAAATAAGTGAATTTTTGAGTATCGAGTTGTAATAGAGCTCGCAAGTTGCGTATTTATGTGCTGATAAACGAAAAAATAATTTTAAAAATCTAACTTAATATCTTCAGTTCGCGCAAAGGGCTTAAAGTTTCTAAAAAACGATGAATTTATAGAATTTCTGAAAGGTCATATAAAAATATATCTTTCAGTACCACGTCCTGATGTGACTAAAAAAAACTGCGTATCCATGTATAGTTTAACATAAAAATATTTTTGATAGTCCTAGCGTATGTAATCAGTTCGCGCTAAAGGCCTTAACTATCGAAATATGACAAAATTTCTAAATCTTCAAAATGTTACGGAAATTTACTAATATCTCGTATTTATATGTATGTTTTTAATATGTTAGGTTTTATTTATTGTGATTTGATTATTTAAAGAGATAACATCATAACTTTGCAGCTCTTCGTCCATTTCACCAGCAAATTTGGTTAAAGACCCAGAACTCACCACGAAGAGGTGGCTGCAATTCGAGTTCCACCCACACCCTACCCAACCAACCAACCGCCCAAGGAGGACATACTAATTATATATTCATATTTACAATATATACATTTATTTACATTTGTATACCTTTATTTACATACTAGTCAAAGATGTAGATGGCTTGAATTCTGATTTGTGTCCAAATTTTGGCATTATTGATCTTGACAGCAGAGTCGTCCTAATGAATCCATCTCTGCTATCTTGCCCAAATACTTTTTCTGCAGCCTCTGTTACTAATTTTACACATCTTTCTACAGCTTCAATCTTAGTAGTTTGAAGTAAAGATCAACAATACCTCCTGGATATTGTCAAAACTATTCAAAGTGGAAAATGTACTCCAGATCTGGCTAATCGTGATCCTGGACCTCTTAGTCACTCCCGTTGGTTGACATGTGCGAATAGTGTGTTTCGCTTGTATATTTCTGAAGTAAATCGCACAAATGAACTCACGATTTTAGTTGACTACATTCTAAAGACATATGCGCCAGTCTGGTTCGATATTTAGAGATACGCCTCAGTAAAGTATGGTCCAAAACATGTTTTTAAGGTTATTAAAACTTCCAGGCATATTGCAGAGAACATAAAAAAGCAAATTGATCCGGTGATTCAACGAAACTTGTTTTTCTGTCATCCAGAAAACGTGTTATTGGCTATGATAGTAGACGAGAAATCACATATTAGAGAGTTGGGTTTTAGAAGAGTCCTAAAAGCAAAAAATATGAAAACTAACCGCAAGCTGCAGTAAGAACGTTTACTACACAAACACTAGATTTTGAGGCTACTGACTACAGTGAGCTTATAGATTGGTCAAAATGTAAGCTATCGCCTCACCCAGTGATGCAGAAATTGACGACAGAATTCATTTCTACATATTTGATGAATAAGACTTAGCCAGAATTTGAATTTCTGAACTTTCCGTGCCACACTCAGGCTGCAGAAAGATGTGTAAAATTAGTAACAGAGGCTGCAGAAAAAGTATGTGGGCAAGATAGCAGAGATGGATACATTAGGACGACTCTGCTGTCAAGCTCAATAATGCCAACATTTGGACACAAATGAGAATTCAAACCATCTACATCTTTCACTAGTATGTAAATAAAGGAATACAAATGTAAATAAATGTATATATTGCAAATATGAATATATAATTAGTATGGTTGGTTGCTGGGGAGGGTGTGGGGGGAACTCTAATTGCAGCCACCTCCTCGTGGTGAGTTCTGGGTCATTGAACCAAATTTTCTGGTGAAATGGGCGAAGAGCTGCAAAGTTATAATGTTATCTCTTTAAATAATCAAATCACAATAAATAAAACCTAACATATTTAAAACATATATATAAATAAGAGATATTAGTGAATTTCCGTAACATTTTGAACATTTAGAAATGTTGTCATATTTCGATTGTTAAGGCCTTTAGCGCGAACTTATTATATACGCTAGGACTATCAAAAATATTTTTATGTTAAACTATACATGGATACGCAGTTTTTGAGTCCTATTAGGACGTGATACTGAAAGATATATTTTTATATGACCTTTCAGAAATTCTATAAATTTATCGTTGTTTTAGAAACTTTAAGCCCTTTGCGCGAACTGAAGATATTAAGTTAGATTTTTTAAATTACTTTTTCGTTCATCAACACATAAATACGCAACTTTCGAACCCTATTACAACTCGATACTCAAAAATTCACTTTTTTCGGCCCACCCTACTGAGCATTGCGTCAAACACAGCTTGGATGGCGTATACAGGTACAGATGCCCTTCAGCTTCAACACGATAGCACAGTCCATCAAGAGTAGTGACTAGCATATTGTGACGAGCCAGTTACTCGGCCACCATTGACAAGATGTTTTCAGTTGGTGAGAGATCTGGAGAATGTGCTGGCCAGGGCAGCAGTCGAGAATTTTCCGTATCCAGAAAGACCCGTAAATGACCTGCAACATGCGGTCGTGCATTATCCTACTGAAATGTAGGGTTTCCCAGGGATTGAATGAAGGGTAGAGCCACGGGTAACACATGTGAAATGTAACGACCACTTTTCAAAGTGCGGTCGATGCGAACAAGAGGTGAGAGAGACGAGTAACCAATGGCACCCCATACCTTAACGCCGGGTGATACGCCAGTACGGCGATGACGAATACACGCTTCCAATGTGCGATTACCGCGATGTCGCCAAATACGGATGCGACCATCATAATGCTGGATCCGAAAACATGATATTTTGCAATTCGTACACTCAGGTTCGTCGTTGCGCACATCATCGCAGGCGTTCCTGTGTGTGATGCAGTGTCAAGGGTAACCGCATCCATGGTCTCTGAGCTGATAGTCCATGCTGCTAGAAACGTCGTCGAACTATTCAAGCCGGCCGCAGTGGCCCAGCAGTCTGCGGCACGCCAATCACAGTCTCCCCTTCGGGCATGCGTGTTTGTGTCGGCTTTAGTATAATGTAGTTCAGGAGTAGTTTGCAAGTTTAGGGAGTGATGACCCCACAGTTAGGTCTTTTAAGCTTAACAAACATTTTAATTTTTTGATCTGTTTGTGCAGATGGTTGTTGTCTTGCAAACGTCCAACAGGTTTCTCATAAACATACAGTAGTTGACCGGTGTAGCCTGGTGAAACGTTGTTGTGATGCCTCGTGTGTTCACGTCTGTGATTTTCATAAAGGTAGGATTGTAGCCTATCGCGATTGCGATTTATCGAATCGCGACATTGCTGCTCGCGTTGGTCGGAGCCAACGACTGTTAGCAGAATAAGGAATCGGTGCGTTCAGGAGGGCAATACGGAACGCCCAGCTGGATCCCGACAGTCTCGTATAACTAGCAGTCGAGATGACAGGCGTCTTATCCGTATGGCTGTAGCGGATCGTGCAGCCACGTCTCGATACCTGAGTCAACAGATGGAGACGTTTGCAAAACAATAATCATCTGCACGAACAGTTGGACGACGTTTGCAGCAGCATGGACTATTAGGTTGGAGACCATGGCTGCAGTTGCCCTTGACGCTGTATCGCGGACAGAAGCGCCTGCGATAGTGTACACAACGACTAACCTTCGTACACGAATGGCAAAACGTCATTTTTTTCGGATGAATCCAGGTTCTGTTTACAGCATCATGATGGTTGCATCCGGAGTGATGGTATAGGGTGCCATTGGTTACACGTTTCGATCACCTGTTGTTCGCATCGACGGCCCTTTGTACAGTAGCCGTTACGACCTGTGGCTCTACCCTTCATTCGATCCCTGCGAAACCGTTTCTTTCAGCAGGATAATGCACGACCGGATGTTGCAGGTCCTGTACGGTCGTTCTAGATACGTAAACTATTCGACTGCTGCCCTGGCCAGCGCATTATCCAGATCCCTCACCAACTGAAAACGACTGGTGAATGGTGGCCGAGCAACTGGCTCGTCACAATACGCCAGTCACTATTCTTGATGAACAGTGGTATCGTGTTGCAGCTGCATTGGCATCTGTACCTGTACACGCCATCCAAGCTCTGTTTGACTCAATGCCCAGGTGTATCAAGGCCGTTATTACGGCCTGAGGTGGTTGTTCTGGTAACTGATTTCTCAGGATCTATGCACCCAAACCGCGTGAAAATGTAATCATATGTCAGTTCTAGAATAATATATTTGTCCAATTAATACCTGTTTATCATTTGTATTTCTTCTTCGTGTAGCAATTTTAATGGCCAGTAGTGTAGATTCCATTGCATACTGTCTCCACAGCAGAGTTGTCACTATATATGGTGTCCCAGCTATCTTGTCTACCCAAAATATCTCTGAAACAATAATAGCTATTGGAAAACGACTTTCACCGGTATCAATGTACGGCTAGGACCCATGAATGTACATATTTGGCAACATTCTAAAACGAAAGCAACACGAACTTATGTTTTTTTAAATGAACACCCTATATTTTTTCTTCAGCCATCCATAGCATGACAAATCACATAAACAATGGCGTTGATTGCATCGCAATATTCCAATTACATCCCGAGATATTGCGACGCGAAGTTGACGCTTGAAAAACCCGAAATGCGCTGCTAGCCCACGTCCTGAGGCTCAGGCGTGAACCCCATGCTGCCCGTAATCGCGATGAACGAGTGCCCGAAAGGCACAATGGGTCATTTAACGCATTCGATAACCCTTATTTTGGGTGTGCAGGATAAATAAGACAACCTGACTGCTGTATACCGATAGGTACTGGTTCATATTGTGTACGTAGACACATAAAACGTGCAAGAGGGAAACCATTATGTGCTTATGAGAGTTGATGGCAGCAGACCGTATTATTCGTTTCGGACCTCTTGGTAAGTATGGAAGTGGGATTACGCATGTCAATCACACATCGCGATTACGGGCAGCATGGGGTTCACGCCTGAGCCTTAGGACGTGCGCTAGCAGTGCATTTCGGGTTTTTCAAACGTCAACTTCGCGTCGCAATATCTCGGGGTGTAATTGGAATATTGCGATGCAATCAACGCCATTGTTTATGTGATCTGTCATGCTATGGATTGTTGAAGAAAAATATAGGTGTCCATTAAAAAGACATAAGTTTGTGTTAAAAAACACATTTTCTTTCGTTTTGCCGGCCGCGGTGGCCGAGGGGACTGAGGCGTTCCAGTCACAGTCTGCACGGCAACTACGGTCGGGAGTTCGAATCTCCCCTCGGGCATGGATATTCGTGCCGTCCTTAGTATTAGCTAGTTCATAAGTAGTTTGTAAGTTTAGGAACTGATGACCCCGTAGTTAAGTCCCACAAGCTATAGGGTTAGGTGGTACAAATTCGATATAGGTACAATTCTGATCAACATAAATTTTCGCGCAATTTGTCAGTCTCGTAGTGTCTCGTTGTGTGGCACTGTAGCGTAGCAAGTTTCTACAGCTCTTCCTGTCTTATCGAAGAACACACCACTTTGTGCTAAGGAGAAATAATTTTTTTTCCGTTAGGAGGTAAGTGAAGCTACTTAGTCTAACGATCTAATGAGCTCTTATAAATTTTATATTTAAGGGTGACTAGATTCTCTACCCAAAATACAATGTTTGGTACAACGAATTATGCGTTGGTGCCTGACGGAAAAAGTGCTTTGTATGTGGAAGATGCCCTTAGTGGAAATTCTACTAGGAAGTGGTCACAATTGTACCTAGTGTGGTACATTTTCGATCGATTTTTCTCAATTTAACTTTTTTGTGTGTCTATACCGACATTTGTAATTGTCTAATATTTGTGTTACGTAATAGTTAAACATCCAAGAACAAGTGCTATAATTGAAATTACATATTTTCTCAATATATTTATAGTTACAATAACATTTGTCCGAAATGATCGAAATTGTACCACTTTACCCTACAAACATTTGAACATTTTGCTTTCGTTTTAGAATGTTTCCAAATGTGTACATTCAAGTGCCCCAGCCGTACATTGATACCGGTGAAAGTCGTTTTCCAATAGTTGTTATTGTTCCAGAGATATTTTGGGTGGACAAGATAGCTGGGACACCCTGTGTAAGTTCCAACCCTCGTATTTGGTCTCCTTGTTAGACGTTATAATTTGCAGGGATTCCTGTGTTGTTGACAGTGCCAGTTTATGGAGGCCCGCCTTGTGTTTTTCAGAACTCGTCGTACGGCGGCACGACGACGCTGCTGCCCCACCTGCCCGGCAGCGTGAGCCCGGAGCCTCGCGCGGCTGCC
Organism: Locusta migratoria; assembly: GCA_026315105.1. Taxonomy (NCBI): domain Eukaryota; kingdom Metazoa; phylum Arthropoda; class Insecta; order Orthoptera; family Acrididae; genus Locusta; species Locusta migratoria. Next base: position 268,455,729 of record CM048744.1, on the reverse strand, counting down.
GCCCCCGGGGGCGGCGGCGGGGGCGGCAGGCTGCCCACCATCTGACAGGGCCTGCAGCCCGCGCTGCCGCTGCTCGGCATCGCCAGGGTGATGCGCTAGGCGGCCGGGGGCGGCGGCTGGGGCGGCGGACCACTGTACTGCAGTGCCGCGTCTCCACAACTCTGCGTCCGTACCACACAATGAAACGACGAGTGACTGACATACAGCCCTGGCGTCAAGAGACACTGTGTAACAGTGGCGTAACTATGGGGGGGGATGAGGGGGATAGAACTCCCCCCCCAGAACCCGAAAAAAAATCGTATAACAGCAATTTGGTAAAGGTAAAGATTGGAAACTTGTGGCGTTTTACCATAAACTTTCATTAGATGTGAGTGAATTAGTTTCTTCAACGGGAGTGGTAGATGGTAGTCTGTCTGGAAACTGACTAAAATTTTGCTCGTTAAGCAGATCTATCCCCCCCCCACCCCCAAAGCCAAGTCCTAGTTACGCCACTGCTGTGTAACGCGAAACAGGTCTGATCCAAATCAGTTGGCAACATAACGTTTAAGGGACGAAGTGCAGCGACGAGGATTGCTCTTCAGCCAGCCGGTACATCGTGCCGTACCACCACCACCTAGAGAGAAGGCCGTGGCGCTCTCGTGTGACGTCAGGCAGAGTAGGCTGCGCGCACATAGCTGACTGGCTCGCTGTTTCGGCATAGTGGGCCGTGGCCGCGGTGGAGTAGCCAAGCGGTCTAAAGCGTCTCGCTGCGGAGCGTGCGGTTGCTCACCGTCGAGGTTCGAGTCCTCCCTGGCGCATGGGTGTGTGTGTTTGTCCTAAGGTTAGTTTACCTGGGGGTAAGCAGTTTGAAAGCTACGGACTGATGACCACGCAGTTTGGTCCCATAGATTTCCAAACATTTTAATATTTGAAGTGGGCCGTGCCCCAGCGTCTACACAGTCAGCTATGTGCGCGCAACCTACTCTGCCTGACGTCAAACGAGAGCGCTGCGGCCTTCTCTGTAGTTGGTGGTAGCCGTGCTCCAAAGCGATGGACCGTCGCTTTATATTTGTATCTCGTGCTTTTTTTCCTTTTTTTGTCCGTTTCGGCCTGCTATGGACCACGTATTTTTTTTTCTCTCTTCCATGATTGTGTTTCCCCTCTTTTACCAGTAGTTTTTCATTTTGGCTGACTGCGCTTCTTTGCTCTCTTCTGACCATTTGAGGCAGGACGTAGAAACGGAGCAGTAAGCCGAATAAGCCACCGACCCTAGCCAGCTTGCTGGCGATGTAATCGTGTCTCGCGTTCGGTTTAGAATGCTTAACGTTCATGAAATGTTTGCGTAAAATTCAAATTCTGTACTCCGTGTAAAAATCTGTTCAAAAATGTGCAAATGTTTGTATAGCTTATGGGACTTAACTACGGGGTCATTAGTCCCTAAACTTGCAAACTACTTATCAACTAGCTTATCCTAAGGACGGCACAAATATCCATGCCCGAGGGGGGATTCGAACCCCCGACCGCAGTGGTCGTGCAGACCGTGACTGGAGCGCTTCAGTCTCCTCGGCCACCGCGGCCGGCCGTAAAAATCTGGTAAAACTCATGTATGCCAATAGTAGATCCCTTTATTGTCGTCACTGTGTCGATGACTTTCGTCACACGTTGTAACGTACGTGAATTTCGTAAAGCTCACAGACGCCTGGCTGGCACAGTGTTTTGTACAGAGAAACTGACACAGGCCGAACCGATTTTGCCAGCCAGCCTCCTGTCAGTGTACTGATTTCTGGTACATCCCAGTCCGTTAGCTGTAAGTTGCCAACTACTTTCGATCAGACTGTACTCAGCTACAGAAAGTGCCTTGTTCTTTGCATTCTTACTCTCACCTTATCCGTCCACAACGAATTGCTGCTGGTGATCGTCAGTATGCTGAGCGAATTCTATTCATGTTTGTGTGAACTTCATGCGACGTGCAAGACATTTTGATGGTTGACAGAGACTACTAGATCACCCTACAGAACGTGAGAAAATCTCATGATAACAAATATCTGGGATCATATCCCAGCATCGATATGTGATTTGTCCGTGCATACATATGTACACCTTATTAGTGATTTACAAGTTACATTAGCATACTTTGCTAATGATAAGAACTCCCGAGATTCGGCTACTAATGTTCTTTATTTATGTTCAAATATTACATATAATTTCTGGACTGCAGAAAGTAGTATTATGAAAGTAACTTTGTGGTTAAGGGTCGTTGACTACCGTTGACTGCACTATAGATAAAATATAAAGTAGCTAAGTCATCTGGGCAATCATGATGATTATCAGTAAATAAATATTTAGTGAAGTGTATGAGAGCCTACAGGCGTGTGTCCAGACAAAACTACTTTATAGATGAAATAATATATGTCACTGAAGGTTGTAGTACTTTATTCAAATAAGTTAAGGAAATATCATTACATAAAAATGATTTGTTGCAACTTCAAGGAGATATTTTATTTTTATGACTGCCATCACGGATTACTCAAACGTTAATAACTTTTATACAGGGTACTAATTTTGTGAAGAAACAACAACCATAAATGATACAATAAAAGATATCTTGTAACACACTTACCCAAAGATGTCCCTTAGAAATAAATAACCTTTATGTATTACTATTTAGACATGTCTTATTTTAACACGATAATACTAAGCAGCATTTCATTGTATCTAAGTTAATTACATTACAAGTTTCAGTCACAGTGCTATTAGTTGCTGTAAGCCATAATAAAACCAACTCTCCTTGATGGACACGACAATTTACATAGTTTATGTGGATACTTGTTATCACTTATGTTTGTTAACTATTTACTCACAGTTTTTAACTTTTCAATTATTTTACTCGTATTGTGGAAGAGGGAAGGATGATCGTTATTCCCGATTTAACACAATACCAACTACATACACCCATGCTTTCAAATATGATTCGTTTGCTGAGAACTTCTAGATCTCATATGTCACACGCACAATTTGTAATGTGGGATTCTGTAGTTTTATTTTTATAAAAATTGTTTTTGTCAACATAGCGCAGTATGTGGTATCATAAGAAACTGCTTAAATATCGCGTGTGTATTGAATAACACTGTTGAATGCAATCTGTGCTGTTAATACAGCATTTATGTTCGTAAAATCTGATGCAAGATATATATTAGAACTGACGACTCAAAATCAAGTTTTGTTGTGATCTTTTTCAGCCTGAAGACTGGTTTAATGCAGGTTTCCACACTACTGTATTCTGTGCAAACCTCTTCATGTAAGAATAACTGTTGTAACCCCCATACACTTCAATCTTATAATTGTAACTGTCACGATTGTTCAGTATCTCCTCGTTGGTTACCTGTATAATCTTATGCATTCTTCTGTAGCAACACAAATCCAAAACTTCAATATTCTTCTTGTGTGTACTATTTATCGTGCACATTGGATTTTCATACAAATCTGCACACTAGACAAATACTTTCAAAAAATACTTTCTAGCACTTAAAACAGTATTTGATGTCAACAAATTCATCTTCTTCAGAAACAGTGTTCTTCACACTGATCTGTACATTTTATGTCCTATTTCGAACATCGTTATTTAGCTCTCCACATAATAATATTTTTCTACTACAATTAGTCCTCGTTTCCCAATTCAATTCTCTCGGCGTTGCCTCCTGTATCTCTACTACATTACAATAGCCTTGTTTTGTTTTGCTTACACTTTCCGTTTAGTTCAGTTGGTTCCCAAATCCTTTGCTGCCTATGAGTGTATTACATAACGATAGCCAAACCTCCATAATTTTTAGAATAAATTATCACTCTGCAGCGGAGTGTACGCTGATATGAAACTTCCTGGCAGATTAAAATCGTGTGCCGGAATCGGGACTCAAACCTGGGACCTTTGCCTTTCGCGGGCAAGCGCTCTACCAATGAGCTATCCCCCACGACTCAGGGCCCATTCTTACAACTTTACTTCTGCCTCCTACTTTCAGAAACTTCACAGAAATTCTCCTGCGAAACTTGCAAGACTAGCACTCCCAGAAGAAAGGATATGGTGGAGACATGGCTTAGCCAGAAGTGCTAGTCTTGCAAGTTTCGCAAGAGAACTTCTGTGAAGATTGGAAACTAAGAGGTGAGGTACTGGCAGAGATAAAGTTGTGAGGATGGCCGTGAGTCGTCCCAGATTCGAATCCCGGTTCCGGCACACACTTTTAATCTGCCAGGAAGTTTCATTCAAAGTAATATACCTCCATAAAGCATCAGTGTAAGCTCCTTGACTATCGGATGAAGAATTTGCCATAGGTAATTTATTTATGAATAGCTTCATATAGATGAGCAAAAATTGTGATCAAAATGTCCTTTACACCTCTAAGATGTTTAGGTTTAAGAAGCCAGTGGAAATTAATATTATACATGACCGTTAGCTAGCGTCATAACTGTTTATTATCTTATTACAACTATGATCTTACAGATGGCAGTACCGTATCAACTATTTCCCACAAATCAAACGTAATTATGTTGATGTTTCTTAATCTTCTTCATCAAAACGACTACATTAAATTTTCTGGTGGGGAATTTAAAAGAACAATATGTATATTACCCATATTCAGTTTCTTCGTTTGAGTATCGTTTAAAAGGTCAACACTTGTTTTGAGTGTGCTAGGTTCTTTAGCAGTTTCCGTCATGTATCATCGAGTGATGTGTAATTACAAAGCAGCAAAATCAGAATTTTTCTATGTTAAGGCATGCGATATGTCTACATTCTTTTAACACATTATCAGCAAATAAGGAAGGAAATAAGATTGTGGTTTAACGTCTGGTTGATACCCTGACCTTTAGAAACGGAGAAAAAGCTCAGATTGATTTATAATAAGGATGGGGAAGGAAATCGCATGCAAACAATGCATTAGAAACATAATTGTTGCATATAAGGCTCTCATGATAACTCCATAACATTTGGTGACTCAGTTACCACATGTTACGCAATAAAGATGAGAGAAACTATGTTTTAATGATACTGTGCACTGTTGCAACATAAACATTTTTAATTTATGTATTTTGCAACGATATACAAGTGGTTAACTACAAATGTAGCTACACTGAAAATTTTATACACTTTTGTGAAGCTAAAACTGGTAATCAGCTAAATGAAGGAAACTTAAAGAAATTGCAATCTTGGGAGATTCCATCAAATCACTCCATTGCTCTTCTGGTCCTGTGATGTAAGGTAATTTTAACTGTTTGTAAAAAGTAATAATGCAGTATACATTTGAAGTATTAGACTTGGCTGCCTTTCTTTATGATGTTCAAATGCATATTGTTTTATGAAATATGAACGTCTAACGACAGCTAAATAGGATAATCCTTAGATTTATTACTGTTATTTACAACTTAATGTTCTAGAGGTATGTACAAAGATGAATGTTGCTGTGTCATTTAGCTTTACGTTTCTGGTTTCAATGCGAGAACTAGTGTTGTCACTAAAATAATTCTATGATCCTCCTTTACGGACAGAACAGTGAATATACCACTGTATGTCAGCGAAGTGACTGTTCGCTTCTGTTGATCTCGTCTAGGTGTGTTACACACATAGTTTTACAACCAGATCAGTTGGTTGTTATTCCATGCTGACGATAACAGTTTCGTTTACCAAACGTAAGATTGCCCATTTCTACAATTAACTGAACTGAGACATTTGACTTTTAGGATGCAGTGTTGAAAAGAATGTCGCTATTCGATAAAATATAGTACAAACGTGAGTCAAGTAAATACTACAATTTTTAAATGGAATATAACCAGTAAATTTAAATATCATGATTTTTTTGTAATTACTACGCTTATTTATACTAGTTTGTTGTTATTGTAAGACATTTGTTAAAATAACATGAATGAAATTGAAATTTAATGTAACTGAAAGTATTGTACTTTAAACTATTATTTAAATTGTAAATTATTACGCAATGCTTTGTAATACAAACTTTATGTATACTATTTCCAGTCATATGAAAAAAAAATCGCTGATATCAAAAATAACATTTCAGTTACGAAAATAAACCCTTGCCGGGGTGCCATAGTCTGAAAATTTAAGACTATGATGATACATTAGTGTGGAAGTGGGTTTTCCATGCAGGACTCACTGAGGAAGATGGAGCTGTGATAAGAAATTAGACTGGCATTCGGGAGGACTGTGGTTCAAATTCACCTCCGGCCTTCCTGTTTTAGGTTTTCCGTGTTTTCACTAAATCACTCCAGGCAAATGCTGGGGTGGTTTCTATCAAAGGGCACGGGCGATTTCCTTTCCCATCCCTTACCCAAAAATCCGAGCGTGAGCTCCGTCTCTGGTGACCAAGTTGTCGACTGGACGTTAAACCCTACACTTCCTTTCTTCCATAAACAACGTACAGCACTTTCTGAGTGCTTTGCATTGCAAGGAACACAGAATCCGCGCTGCCGATATTGTATGCAGAAAATTAAGCGTTAAGAGTTTGACAATGCAAGTAATATTGCTCTCTAGGATAACGTGCACATCAATGTGCATTATTTGTCAAGTTCTACAGATATGAAAGAACAGACATAAATATTAATGCCGAAAATTTTAAGTGTAGATACTTCGTAATACTATGATTTGAAACCACAAGTTTTGTGGCTGGATATGTACGTTATTAGAAACTTCTACCACAATTCAGACGTTGCAGATTGGTAAATGAAAGAGTTGGCTAACATATTCGTGATGTCTGGCAGTTAACGGTTAGAAAGAAAGATAATATATCTCCTTCGAGTTATTTTTATAGTAATTTTTATGTTCCGTTCATTAACTTTAAGGTACAATGTGCTTTACAGTGGGTTCCTGCAGTAAGTTTGAATGTACACTCCTGTAATATAAAAAAGACCACCATGAATTCGTTCACCCAACAGACGGAAATTTTATTGACACATTGTTGAGGTTGTATACAACTCACGATCACATAGGCACGTGAGTACAGTCACTAGAGCTTCCGCAATGTTGACGTTAATACCGTGTATACTCTCCTTTTGCAGCAATGCAAGCTGTAATTCTTTCATGGAAACGATCGTGGAGGTTCCGAATATGGTTATGTGGAATTGGCTGCCATGCAATTTCCACCTGGTGCCTCAGTTGGGCGAGATTTCGTGCCGCTCATGCAGTCCGCCCAACATGACGTTTCATGTGGTCCCAAACATTCTCAATGGGGGGAGATCTGGGGATCGTGCTGGCCAGGGTACTCGAGGTACACCTTGAAGAGCACTTTGAGTGGTACGGGATACTTGTGGATCTGTAATATTACTTTGTTGGTGCATGAGTGGTAGCAAGACTGGTTAAATGATGGTTTCAGTGTACCATGCACTGATCAATGTTCTCTAGAAGATCACTTTAAGAGAATGGCGAGTGTAGAATATCGCTCCCCTTATAATGATGCATGACCACGTGTGCCGTTAGAGTGTCCTTCGCTCACGCCACAACATCGTTCAATCCGCCTCCAATGGTGTCATGGTAGGCGCTTATGAAGGGACAAATGGAGACGTGTCGTCTTCAGTGATGAGAGTCGTCACTGCCCCGGTGCCAATGATGGTCGTACGTGTATGTGGTGTCGTGTAGGGGAGTGCGAAAATCTGAAGTGTACGCGACAGAGACAAACGGGGTCGACACCTGGCATCATCGTGTAGGGAGCCATATACTACACTGGCCGTTCTCTTCTGGTGCTAATTCTGGGAAAATTGAACAGTACACGGTACATTGAAACCATAATTCAATCAGTCTTGCCACAGTTCATGCACCAACAAGGTGATGTGCTTTTCCAACAGGACAATGCACGTCCACACGTATCCCGTATGACCCAACGTGCTCTTGTAGGTGTACGTCAACAACCCTGCCCAGACCTGTCCCCCATTGAGCATGACTGATAAGGAATGAAACGTCATTTTGGCTCGGTCTACACTACAGGCAAGAGATGTGGTCCAACTGATGCATTGTAAGGTTCCTGCTTTTATGTGTGATAAGAAATTCTACTTAAGATGCCCTTTGTAAACATTGTTCTTCATTTGACATTGCACTGCGAAAGTCGATATTTATTACACACGGATGTAACAAGTGCGCAGTAACATCTGTGAGCAGCTATGCTGCGTGTAATGGTATCTCTGGCGCTGCGACGCCAGTGGTAATACCGGCAGTAGTGGTAGGAGGGAGAGTTGTTGAGCTGCCGCCACAGGGGAAGGATCTCCTGGAGGCGATAATGTTACTGCTTGCGCTAATTCTTATTTGTATTTTTTTTAAGTGGATGGTAGGAAATATGGTAGCAAGTCATGCATAGTACAGTTTTATAGTATGTTTTGTGAGACAGGAAGGCCGTTTTGTAAAGAAATTGTGTAACTCATTTCTGTAAGTTATGTCCAACATGAATTAATACAGAATTTAAGCTTTATGCCATTTGTTCTGCCTTTATTTTATTGAGATTTATTTCCACAGTTAGAAGATTCCTCCCTGAATCTCAGGAGCAATACTAGTTATTGTAGGGTTTTGGCATCGTCAGAGTAAATGAAGTTCAATCAGAATATTCACAGGTACGAAATCTCATCTGTTACTTTTCCCATAATAAATATTAATTTTAAGTATGCGCGGCACTGCGACGGCTAATTGAATCACTTTCGAGAAAGGCGTTATCCACGAGGTAAGTGCTAAAAGTTACAGGGCCAATGCAGTAATCATTCGTCAACAATCAATGTTTCTCTGTGACACCAAAGTTCGTTTTTGCAAATTAGTGAAAGGCAGGATTTATTTTTGGTGTTAGGAAAGTGCTTTATTCAAAAAGCCACAGAGTATTTGTGTGTGTGTGTGTGTGTGTGTGTGTAAGCCTTACCTCTATACAGTGTGTGTGAAGTCAGGTGTTTCAACTGTGAGCATTCTGATTTACATGATTATTCACATATATAGTTTAGTTGTGTCTTACAGACGGGAACCTTTCAGCATTAGATGGAAATTGCATGGAAGGCAATACCGAAAGACTTCATTCGGCACCTCTACGATCGTCTTCTACAGAAAGTAGCACCCTGCATTGTTGCAAAAGGAGGGTATACACGATACTAGAGTCGACATTGTGCACGCTCTGGTGACTGTACTGAGGTGCGTATGGTTCTGACTGCATGATCGTGTGTTGCATATATCCTCAACAACGTGTCAGTAAAATTTCGGTCTGCTGGGTTGACGAATTCATAGTGTTCTTTTTTCATTTTCCAGGAGTGTATTTCTCTAAAGTTTTCGTGTGTTTTTAAATGTTTTTGATTGTTGACCATACTGACACGTCGAATTTTGTAACGTTTAAAAGTTCAAATTTCGTGGAAATAAGGACCAAACTGCAAGGTCTTCGGTCCCAATACTTACACTCTACTTATAGTAACTTACACTAAGGATAACACACACACCCACGCCTGAGGGAGGAGTCTAAACCCGGCGGGAGCGGCCAGGCAATCTGCGACTTGACGCCTCAGAGACCACGGACATATCCTTGCGGACTTAACGTTTCTCGTTGCAGCCGCTAACGAATGGGTACCGGAGTTTTGTGCTCTTTTATATTTATGATTCATGAATTTCAGAACTCAAATAACAACTAGCAATAGCTTTTTAAACTAAAATCACTAAAAATTCTCGAAAATATCGATTATTAAAAGTCTTTTCACGTAAAGGGGTCAAATCTCCTTAGTTTGTCGATAGAAAAATTTAGGATTGATCGTTCATATCTCGCCATTTGCTCTTTTTTCTTTGTCTTTTCCTCCATTTTAATTTTAAATTCGTGAAATATACAGTAATTAAGACATAAATAATAGCAACGTTTTGATGATAATTGTGCGTCTCTTTTTGATAAATTATCGGTATTTTACCTCGGCGGCAGATCTGTAGTGTGCCAAATGATGAATCCTAAGTTCGCGGGTTCGATCCCCGCTTAGTCCTGGAGTGATTATTTCCTGTCACTTTTCACTTTTTTCAGCTGTTTCGGAACCCACGTTAAACTGTATTAACAACTCCTGTAACTGCCTGGAAGAGTCACTTCAAAGGCCCAAGGAAAGCAACGGCATACCATCTCCCTGCAGGACCATGGCTCGCATAGCACTATGATGTTCCAGTCAAATCAAATATTTGTAAATCTGTGGAACTCGAACCTCCGACGGTGAGCAACCGCGCGTTCCGCAGCAAGGCGCTTTAGACCGCTCGGCTACTCCACCGCGGCTGTGGTGTTCAAAACACTCTTCGGATTGTTGAATTGTTTACCTTTTGTGTGGTGTCGCACAAGTCTGAAGTGCGCGCCACGTACTTTCGCCGCGCGCCGCCATGCACGTACGGCGCGGCGTTCTTACGACGTCGGCCACGAGCGCCCTCTGCTGCAACTCCGCTCGTGGCCACCACTGAGCTGCATCGGTCGCTTGGCATTAGGACAGACACTAGGACTCATCAGTAGGCAGGCCTCTACCTAGTTAACCTATGTCTCAGCTAGATCCTTTACACTAGTCTGCTGCCCTCCAAGTTAAGTATTATATTATTTCTACGAAATATATATCTTGTTCTAATCTAGCTTAGTGTTTCTAGTTTCTGCTGTCCCTTGGCTGGTCACCTCAGACTCTGCACCCGCACACGCGTGCGTCCTTTTTACCTGTGTCGGTCTCTCTCTCTCTACTCGGCCACCGACACCTAGGACAACCGGCGGCAACGAGACACAAAATATGGTATGAAAAGTTATTAATGATTATCATTACAATTCAAAAGCTTCAGAAATTACATTTTTATGGTTTGCATTTCACTGTTAATTGACTATTTTTCCAGTATAACCCCAAAAATGTAATTTGTGATACCATCATTATTAACGAACTTTAATCAAATATTGAATTCAGAACAAAGAAAAGACAGAAATTTAATTAGTTACATATATTCGATGAGTTTTATACCTAAAAGGTGTAGGTATTCGAACACAACCGGGGGGGGGGGGGGGGGAGGGTGAGGCGGGATTCAAGCCGTTGACAGAAAGAATTTTTTATTATCTATTTATAACGTTATCGATTAACCATGGTGACTGTAGGTAACTTTTGTCGTTTCTGTATGCAATTACAGGACCTCAAAAAACATTTTTCGATAATTTTTGAGGTTTCATTGAATTACTTTGGCTGACTAATATCTCTGCTGATTGCTATTTCTGAACTTCAGACGCACAAAAATAAAAATGACAAAAAGCCAATATTCATGTGGTCTCCTTTTAAGTAGACCGTAAGCTCTTTGGAGAAAGTATTAGTCACCCCGAAAGACATCATTACAACCCTCATTTAACACAGTGTAGTGGCACCCTTGTGCTTGATAACTGTGTTGCGTGTGAGTGTGTGTCAGGATTGCCGATGTGATGCCGGGGACGGGTACTCTTCAGTGGAGGTTGTTTCAGAATAATAGTCAGATGTTATACATGTTACATACTGACTTTATTAAGGCGTTCCGTCCATTGCATATTATGAATATATATGTCCAGTGCGTGTGTCTGGAGATTTCCACTAGCGTCCATCGGATACGCCTAGCTGTGGCTGTCTGGCGGAGACGGCAAAAAAGAACTTTAAAATTTTCAACTCCAGGCACTGCCGTCCCAAACGGCCGTCGCCTAAGCACTCCGCTCTAACAACTGCCTGTACTGTAAGTCCACGTATCTGCGAAAGTTAACCTCACAGTAACGGTCTGCGCTTTCCCACTAAAGGATGCCGATGTTGATGTCGGTATTTTATCAGCTATTACAACATTTCCCACAGTTTTCTACAGGGTTCCATTTCCTAGATTTTGGGGGCCAGTTGAGTCTAATACCGTAGGGAATTGTAAAGTCGCATTTTCCTTCCGCCCGATGAACTTTCTCGTTGTATTAAAAAGAATAGGAGTAACAACAGTTTACTGACGTACAGATGTTGACATGTGTGTACTGGCCAGTGTTGCCAGATGACAGACAGAGAAAATACCTACGGTCTCAAAACATGTACCTACATTTTCCCTACTTTCTCCCTACCACCTCATTAAAACCCCTACATCAGGAGCATAGCCAGGATTTGGGTCTGGGAGGGGCTGAATCCAGGACTCTGGATTGGGGAGGAGGGGGGTAGCATCATAGCTCCACTGCGGCACAAAATGCACTGACCACTACAACAGTAACTAATAGGGGAAATGAAACGAGGGTATGCACACCCAAGTCAAGACTCGACAAACAATAGGTTTCAGTTGGCGCTAAAACTGTCTGGCGAACCGCCTCTACTGCGCATGCGCGCCTCCCAATCGCCACAACTGTTTCTGACGTTTCGTGGTTTCCCCACCTATATTTCGAGTTGACACTTGTTCCATCGTCGAGTGTGAACCTCATCGAGACGCTTTAATAAACCTTCTCCTTTCTTTGTAGTAAAAACGTATGAAAATTCGTGACCAGTTGTTTTCTTAAAAGCACCAGCTTAATTTTACAATTGCCGACTGAGGGCCTAGCGGTCATTGTTGGCAACGGCAGTTTATTCGCGGTAATTTTGTTGGCTAAGCGGGTGATATACGATTTCCAATGAGACTTATGGAATATCTGAATGCATGTAATAGGTCGTTGTTTCGTTAGCCTCTAACTTTTTTCTACTCATTGAGTATTTGCATTTTATTACGGATGATGGAATTGTTACTTTCAAGGATCTCATTTTGATAGTCAAGTGTAGATTATGCCACGAATTCAAAGTGCCGGACAAGGCTACTTCAAGAACATGTCAATCATAGAGAGGAACAGCATTAAATAGTTTTCCTAAATATGCCGTGAATTCCGAGTGCACTGATGCACGAGGATAACTGATTTATTAACTGCACCTGGATACATCGAGATACCATCAATCATACAGTAGGAACACTATTTATTATTTAGATCACAGTCAGCACAAAAAATGAATTCCGCGACTCTAGATCATTCGATTTTCTAAGAGTAATGCTATGTTGAACGAATATCTACTGTTTTGTTCATTATAATGTTAGCTGTCGCAAATGTTTTAGGGTTGCCTTGTTAATATCTTCTCAGTTAAAAATACTAACTAGTATATCAGCCTGAAGTAAATAAGTAAGCCTACACAAGTTAATATAACGTCTTTCTTTCGTGGAAACAATGAATTTCTCTTGTGCTTAGATTTTCTAACACTATTTTCAAACCGACTCTCCAGTCCACTGATATACATTGAATTCATCATATTTCGCATCGATTTTAATGTGTCCAAAACTAAGTTTTCAAATTAATATTGTTTACTATGCAGAGAAAACAACTACGCTGTCTAAAATATCATTGGCTACTTCAAACATCACCACCATTGATGGGCTTCATTCCCGCGTGTTGACAACTGTTGCCAACATTACCTGTTTGGCCTGTGTCGACGATTATAAAATTTTACCGAAGTACCGACGCGTCAGGGACTTTTGGCTGAAAATTCCCTAAATGATTTCAATGCTTAAAAGTACCTACAACTAGGGAAAATTCCCTTCGTCTGGCAACACTGGTACTGGCCCATGATAGTGGTCATAGTAGTGGATGGCCGCAGGTAACGACTAAAGACACACCCCGTAACACATTTGGGCTGAAATGCTTCAATTGACATTTGGTACCCTTGAACACCCAGCAACCTGCGACACGTAAATAAAGTCACATAGACGTGATTCATCAGACCAAAATGCGTTCTGTCCTCGTTCGATGAATTGTAGCCCAATGAAAATGCGCAGCTACTGCCTCTTGCAAACTGGCCGACCAGAAAAGGTTCACTGCATATACGAGTCTATTCCGAAGGAATAGTCTTCCGCTAACAGCTTTGGAAGTGTATTCATTCAACCCATGCAACAGCTGCGATTGATTCTGGAAGCTGTTTTGATTCATAAGCTGTGAAACGAGTCCCAAGTTCCTCGCAGCCAGGATATTTCCCCGACCACTGACTGTTCTGTTGTGTTCCGTAGCCACCAGTGTTACACAAATTCTTGAAGACATGTTGAACAGCACGCCTAGAATCACCAACAAACCCAGAAACTTCACAGACCGTACGTCCATGGAACGGCCGAACACTATTGTAGTTTTTACAGCAATGTAGCGTTTTCGTACAAGTCCGCTCAAAGTATAAACATCTCACTGGGAATAAAATTAGGAACTGACGGATTGCTTTTTCTATTATTATTATCATTATTATGGACAGGGGCGGCACCAAGGGTGGACCAAGGTGGGCCCAGGCCCACCCAAAATTTTCTTGACCTACCCACTGGACCACAAATTTCAGAATCAAAGTCCAACTTTATACTATAAAATTAAGTAACTAGTGTACGGTTAGAGACATATATCTATTAATTTGTTCTATAATGAAGTCGTTAAATAAAACAAATACATTCAAAGCGGATCTTATGATGACGAAGTTTAAAGCGGAATTATCGATTGATCCGTACAAGCGCGTGTTTAACGGTAAACAATAAAATAATACTTTGTATCATGTTCAATGTGCTTTTGTGTGAATGGTGCACGTTTTTCATTTTATTTTTTTGTTTTTTTTCGAAAGTGAACACAGTAACATGGCAAAATGACTTGGAATATCAGAATTCATGCCGGCCGCGGTGGCCGAGGGGACTGCGGGGCGCCAGTCACGGTCTGCACGGCCACTACTGTCGTGGGTTCGAATCCCCCCTCGGGCATGGATATTTGTGCCGACCTAGTTCGTAACTGGTTCATAAGTAGTTTGTAAGTTTAGGGACTGATGACCCCGTAGTTAAGTCCCATAGACTATACAAACATTTGAACATTTTTCAATCAGAATTATTCAGTCGACAGGAAACAAAAATATTTAATCAAATGAGGAAATCACAACGATTACGTGCGTAAGTGCAGAAATTCACAATCCAGACAGTGAAGTAGAAGAAATTGTGTTCGCCGATGATGAAATGGAAGTAGAAAAACGGTTAAAAATAGATGGCAAATGAAAAACTCGGTAATAATGAAGGTAGAGATTCATGTTCTGTTCCTAGCAGTAGCAGCAGCACAGCAGCAGCAGTGCCAATTCACTCGCTTCAGTGTACGTAAGGTACATACGAAAGGTACTGATGGACCAAAACAACATCTATTAAATCATTTTCCTTTGTCTGTATGGAGACAACTAATGAAATTTCAAGCCAGGATTGTACAAAATTCATTCATATCTGTAACTGTAATATAGTTTCTTAAATGAGGCTGCATTTTGTTTTGTCTGTCGTTTTTTCCGTCCCCAAACTCAAGGCACAAAAAGCGAATTTCTTAATTTTATGATTGAGGGTTTCACTAATTTAAGCAGCTTGAGAACAGCTTCACACACAGGAAAATTATAAAATTGACAAAACATCTAGGGCAATATGTTTGTTTGTTTGCTGAATAAAGACTGTCTTAATCCTGTAGCACCAACTGATTTCAAAGTTATTTAAAGAATTCAATGTCTGATGAACGCCTAAGTTATTTGTCTAATCTTGCAATTGAAACGTTAGAAAGTCGACTGACTAGGAAAGAGTGGTTGATGATTTCACCATCAGTTACAACAACAGAAGTATTAATCTATTTTAAAAGTAAGTAAACACTTTTTTATTATTTTATATTTCACAGTTCTTCGCTTTCTTGTCATCGGTATAAATTTTGCTGTTTTCCAGGTGAGCATAAAAGAATGTATTCTCGAAATACGTGTTTTAAGGCATAATTTGTTTCAGTTATATGTCAGGAAACGGGTGTCATTCGTATTGGTATATTACCTTTCAAGATTTTCCTGTTAGTAGGGTATACTCGTAGTGGAAAATATATCTTCTGTATACAGGTGTATTTCAGTTTCCAATATAAGAGCGGAATTCCTTTTTCAATATTTCCTGGTTACTAGAGTGTATGTATTGGAAAATATATTCTATGTATATGTCCCGAAGTTTCTGGTACAGGAATGTATGTCATATGCTTTTCAGTATTTTACTGTTTGCAGAGTGTGCATGTATCTAATATATAAAGCAGAGTGTCCGTATATTTGTACGTGTTGCATACGAATCTACAGTTTTGTTACAATCTTTATGAAATTTTGTACACGTAAGCTTCAATCCATGAGGACGGTTGCCGAAACTGTAAGAATGACATACGATATATAGTTCACGAGATATGACGTCATAAACAATAAGATGCGCGAAAAACTGCTGCATTTTGCGACAATGCTGCTCATTTTCTCCCAAACCATTGGACCACTTTCTACCAAATTTGGTACACACATTCCTTTCCGTGAGGTAATAATTACTGCATGGTTAAGAATCACATACGGCACATGGTTCAAAGATATTACGTCATGAGCAATAGAAATCGCAAAAAATGCCATATAATGCGGCGAGACTTTCGAAATACACTGTATGAGAATGACAGTACTTAGCGACTTGCTACAAACCTTTATTATACTTTTTCTTGCTGACAATCATAGTAAAATGATGAAAGGAAAAAAGTTTCTCGCTTATTACTTTTCCGATGTTTAAGGAATAAAACTACGGCTCTCGGTATGACGTAATAATTTATAATTTAAACACTAAAAATTTTAGCGACAGGAAATTTTACAGACAGAATACACATATATAGTTAAATGTAGCTTCTAAATTGTATCACATTCCGACACGTACTTCATGAGATATGATCACATAAACAGTAACGTTCATGGAAAACCGCCCAATCACGCACCAAGTTTTAATCTATCACTTCTTTACTATTAATTGTATTCCCGAGAGACTTTACAGACATACAGCCCTTATACAAATGAATGTATACCTGAAAAATGGCAGGAATAAATAAATAAATACCCGGGCAACGCCGGGTTTTCAGCTAGTCAGAAAATATATTTATGAATGTAGGTTTACCGTAGCCTTTTCACACAGAATGTTTGTTTGCTTGTTATTCTGTATTGTTTATATTGTTCCAATTTTAAAGGCGTATATTTTCGCTGCTTTCCTGGTTGTTTGAAACGGTGTTCCATTTATCTGATGCTCGGATACACGGCGCACTAGATGCCGGCAGGCGAACGTTCCGTTGCCTGGCGAATCAGGTGCCGCGTCGCCCGTCTACTGCTGCAGTACTGAATTTAAATAAATTTTATACCCACCCATGTTATGCGAGGAGGTGCTAGAAATGTCTGCCATTGTTTTCCACGAATTTATGGCGTGTATTTGCGAAAATGTTTATGAAACGACGTAATTCTTTTTGAGAAATTGAATTAAGTGACTCACGGATGTTATCCTTGACTTACTGTAACGTATGCGGATTTATTGTGTACATTGAATCCTTTAACACTCCCCACAAATAGAAATCACACGTGGTTAAATCTGAATTTCGAACATGCCAAATACTTTTGCTAATGACGCTGCCATGGAACACTTTGCGATTTGCGTGGCCGTATGAGCCTAGCCGAATCCTATTGAAAACATGCAAACCTTACATCTCCTTCTTTATTTTATTTATTGGTTTTTTCTGTTCCATAGGACGCAATTGAGGAGTGAGACTCCATGGTCATGCAACAAGTCAATACACTAATTGTTACACAAGAATGGTAATAGAAAATTTTTAAGAAGTCCTTTGCACACGACAATATTAAGACAAAGTGAAGAGAATCAATAAAGAAAAAAAATGAATTAGCTTAATTGTTTAACTTTACTAGGAGTTCCTCGACAGAATGAAAGGAGTGAGCCAAGAGGTAACTCTTCAATTTAGATTTGAAAGCGTGTGGATGAGTGCTAAGATTCTTTAGTTCTTGTGGCAGCTTATTGAAAATTGATGCCGCAGAATACTGTACCTCTTTCTGTACAAGTGTTAAGGTGGTGTGATGCAAATGTAGATTCGACTTCTGTCTAGTATTCACCGAGTGAAAGCTACTAACTCGTGTGAATAAGCTGATATTATTAACAACAAACGACATTAAAGAAAAAACGAATTGTGACGCCAGAGTCAAAATTCCCTGACTACTGAAAATGGGTCGACATGACGTTCGCGAACTTACACCAGATATTGGTCGAACCACCCGTTTTTGAGCCAGAAATATCCTTTTTGCATCAGGCGAGTTACCCCAAAAAACAATGCCGTACGTCATAAATGATTGAAAGTAAGCGAAATAGACTACTTTTCGTGTTGAAAAATCACTTATCTCAGATATTGTTCTAATGGTAAATATGGCAGAATTTAGTTTTGGAACAAGATCCTGGACATGGGCTTTCCATGACAGCTTACTGTCTATATGAACACCTAGAAATTTGAACTGTTCAGTCTCACTTATCACATGCCAATTATGTGTAATCAGAATGTCAGCTTTCGTCAAATTATGTGTTAGAAATTGTAAAAACTGAGTTTTAATGTGATTTAACATCAACTTGTTTTCTACAAGCCATGAACTTATCTCTTGAACTACATTATTTGATACTGTGTCAGTATTACGAGCAACATCCTTCACTACCAAGCTGGTATCATCAGCAAACAAAAATATTTTACAGTCACCTGTTATACTCGAAGGCATATCATTTATATAAATAAGAAACAGAAATGGTCCCAGGGTTAATTGAAAACGTTTGCAAAATGTTGTGTACATATCTTTCATTGTTTACTAAGTCAGTGAAAACCGGGCCTATTATTGTGTCACCACTACTGCCACACTGGCATTTCAAGGTGCGCAGTGCAGCATTACAAAGTAGGGAGACGTGAGACCCCCTGACCGACTGCACGGCTCCGGTAGCCGACAGACATCGTAAAAACAAACACACCCTGGTGACTGAGGTAGCATTACAGACCCTTGTATTTATGGCCAGGCCAAAATAGGTCACCATAACTGTATGAAAACGTGACTTGTTTCAGCGACAGTAGCCGCGGTGGAGTAGCCGAGCGGTTAAAGCATCTGGCTGCGCAGCGCGCGGTTGCTCGCCGTCGGACGTTCGAGTCCTTCCTGGGACATGGCTGTGTGTATTGTCCTTAGGTTAGTTAACCTTAGTTTAAGTAGTTTGAAAGCTACTGACTGATGACCACGCAGTTTGGTCCGATAGATTTACAAACATTTGGACATTTTTCAGCGACAGTACAATGTACTTCTTATAGAGAAAAAATAATGCGATGTGAGGTATGAAATGTTGCACCGGTGCTCAATATTTAAATTACGCACTCAAAACGACATTTCACTGCAAATCCTCAGAAATTTGTCCATACATAAGTCCAAATTAACTGGATAGTCTAACAGGTTCTCTACACAGATCACTACTTTGTTGAGAAGACAAAACAAATTTATTTGAACCACAGTCAAAAACACAAAAGTCACTTGCACTTACAATTCTTTTATACTGTGTATACTCATACCATACATCCTACATAGTCTCTAGGTTTCACTGCTGGTGCTACTACCACCGGTACTACCAATACAATACACATTTTCCTTCTGCCTTTGGTATCTGCCAACAGGGTTATTATACCATTCAATAAGGCGGCTACGTCAAGTTTTGTCATGTCATGTGACATTACGTGACGTTCAAAAAGTTTCTATTAAGATTATTTTGGATTTTTAAATAGAAAATATACTTCAAATTACAATATAAATTATATTTTAGTGTTTAGTAAAGATTTTTTATACAAATGAAATTGAAAGTAACAGTTACAACTACTACGCACTTCTATTTTAAAGGTGCAAACAAATATTTAATTTTTAAATAACAGATATTTATGTAATAGTATTATTATTTGATTCTTTGTGCCTACTAATGGCTTTTATACAAAATAACATTTTAGTAGCAAGTTACAATCATTACATACAAATGCTGAAAAGTTCGTCTTCTATGTTTAAGATCTTTGGCACAGTTCTTATGACAAATCAAAACAAACGTCAATCTAATACATGCTTTGCCAGTGATTTCCGATTACAAAAATATACTTAACATTTATGTCCAGTTTAAGGAAAGTTTAACCCATACAGATAACGCAGGTAGTTACAGTTCACGTAAAACACGTGAATATTTGCGCGATTTTCTTATGTTACTATTATTGAAAGTGCCTATGAATCGTAACAGGTATTTCAAGTTAGACAAAGAGATACATTTTCAAGGGGACTTGACGAACCAGAAGAAAAAGACAGAAGTTCAATGTGCTGAAGATATCACTCAATGAAATATTATCTCGTTGATGCACATACATACACGAACAGACTTGACATACAGTATCTGTAAATACTCAGTACAGAGACATAAATATAATCTGAATTACAAAACAAATATGGCACTTATGTATTATAATGAATGTATTAGCAAACTTGTCTGAGGTCATAACTTGATATTTTAAAGTACACTATGTCCTTCATATTTATTCACGTGAACTCGAGGTTGGGCTCACCCATTTTATAATCTGGCCCACCCATGTGACACATGCTAGAGCCTCGAATGATTATGGAATCCCTTGTCCAATGTGCTAACTGTTTATAACCTAAAGATGTGACTAAAGGTCACGAAACCGTTCGTATCTTTTTGAGAAAGTGATGAACAGCTGCAGTGGACCCTTTTAATAGTGATGATCGCTACTATAATATGCTAACGCAGAGAGGCCTTGCTCGTGTAGTTGGGAACGTAACTAGATCCCTGCGTCATCTGTTAAGGCTTAAACTACATCTGTGCGTGAGCAGTGAGACGAACAGTTTTTTTGCCCAGTGAAGTCAGTTCATACTTTATTCGTCCGTTTGGCGAAATCTTATACTGTCTGGTACAGCGCCATGCGGGCAAAAACTACGCTATATGACAGACAGGAGCCCAGAATGGGAGGAACAGTTCTGAGACGGGAAGGTAAGGGGAGACACCGGAGAACAAACCGTACAAAAACCATCTGACTCGGCACGGGCGGGGTTGGGTCAGAAACCGCTACAGAATACGGCCATGTTCCGGCGAATTATCACTGGATAAACGAAGAAGTGTGGAAAAGAGACTGCAAAAATTACTTCCTGAAAAAAGAGAGTACACGAAATTAAATTTTAAATAGACGTTTATTTTCGTAAATTAAAAAAAATCGCAGTTTATCTTGATTAAGTGAACAAATACGGTTTAGATAGAAGAACTTACCTGCGTGTATTTTTTTTTTTTTCAACTTTTCGAGATATTTATATAAAGCGTGAAGCGTTTAAGACTCACTTTCGGAATATTTGGAAAAATACAAATAAGCTGAAAGTTCTTCACCCTGAAGAGAGCGAGCCATTAACATAAACCTTGATCTCCTGCACCATACACGGGGAGAGAACGGGAGTAACTGTGAAATCTTAAAAGGAGCCCCTATTTATTATTTCAGGTTTGAACTCTCAGTCATAAAACATGTAGGTCTAACTGTTGTATGAAACATTTTAAACGAAACAAATGGTGATGTAATCAGCAGAAATAAAAATGACTTGAAAATTGTTGAAAACATCAATACCTCGAACAAACCGGTCCCTTACTCTAGGTTCAACACCTCCAGTTTCAGCAAGCATTTGGATCATACTGCTAAATGTTGTTGCAGAAGGAACTTTCCTTTCAGGGAAAAGACTAACATACTTTTGACTAACTTCAACATTTTTATGGGTCTCAGAGTATCATACTACGAGGAACTCTTATCAACTCTCTCCGCAACAGTTAACATCGTGGAACAATTGTGTGCAGTCCGAATTATTGAAGTGCAATGAACAGTGCATAGACTGAGAGCATGGTCACAGTCTGTGCTTCGTGCGATTGTGGGCGGTCTCAGATGATAGAATTATCAAAAATGTTAAAAACTGATTTTCCTAATCTGATGACTGTTTGTTACAGATATTAGCAATTTTCAACCATTTTCAACTAATTTTTATTTTTGCCGACTACAGCGCCATCTAAAGAAAACACATGTTTCGTACTAAAGTTATATATTTTTTCACGGAGAATCCAAATCTGCAATAAAAATGTAAGATATCAATTTCACCTCGTGCTTCAGCCCCTAAAGGTGGTGCATGGATAGTTTTGAAGTTTATGTTAATGGATGTCCCTTTTCAACAATTTTATTGCTTCTGTTTGTTTTAATCCGATTGGTATTTTTCTAAATATTCTGAAAAACAGTTTTAAGTGCCTTACCATGTATATAGATACAAGCTTGAAAACCGTTAAAAGTGTGATAAAAATTGAAAAATATATTAATTATTTTTAGAAAACCATTATTTAAGAGTTTTAACGACAATTGGGATTTATTATTATTATTACTATTATTTGCAATGCTCACCTCCTTGGATCGTGTTTCATGGAATAGAAACTTAAAATTTACCCATCCACCCTTATTTTTAATTTTTGTAACTGCTTCTCCCTAATGCTAAGAATAAGGAGTGATACTTCGCCGTCCACTCTGTAACGGTTCTGATGTGTATTCCACGTATCTGAGTGCATTGTAAATCGTGGAGAGTGTTAATTTGGATAAATTGTTTGTGCAGCAATTGCCGACTTAGTACAACTGGAGCGTCGATCAATTGTGCGTATGATAGCGGATAAACTGCAGATTAACAGGAAAACCGAATGACAAATACTTACCCAGAAGGTAGGGTGTGGTGTCGCACAAGTCTAAAGTGTGCGCCACCTACTTTCGCCGCGCGCCGCCATGCACGCACGGCGCGGCGTTCTTATGACGTCAGCCACGAGCGCCCTCTGCTACAACTCCGCTCGTGGCCACCACTGAACGACATCGTTCACTTGGGACTGAGATAGAAACCAGTAAACACTTCGAAATCAGATAAGCACCAGTGAAGACTTGGCTATCGGATAGGCACTAGGCAGGCCTCTAGCTCAACTATGTATCAGCATTCTGCAGTACTGAGCTATGCAAAAGTTAAGTATTGTATAAATTCTGTGCAATATATATCTCGTTCTAATTTAGTCTAGTGTTTCTAGTTTCTGCTGTCCCACTGACTGGTCACCTCCTACCTTCACAAGCGTGTATCCTTTATTCCTGTGTCGTTCATTCTACTCGGCCACCGACACCTACGACGGAAACGAGACATAAAAGCGGCGACGAGGCTGGGACACAAAAGTAGGGAAGAGGAAAACGTGGTTTCCTCTTGTACCACAACACTTGACTGACGATTAGAAGCAGGCACGTTTAGAAGTCTGATGTAACACGCAGTTTCTTGAACTTTATTGTCATTGTGGATGAAATCTGGTGTCTCCTTTGCGACACTGAAACGCAACGGCAATCATGGAATGGCATTCTCTGTCATCAACTCGCTGGAAAAAGGTCAGACCAGAAAACTCACGCATGAAAACGATGCTAATCACCTTTTTCATTATTCAAGGTATTATCCACAAGGAATTTCTATTTTAGGGTACGACGTAACGCAGCAACGTACGTTGAAATTTTACCCGCATTTTACGACCCCAGTCTCCTGGCTTTTCACGACAAAGATTGCCCATACACAGCCAAGATCGTGAAAAAGTTCCTGGCAAAAGAGGGGATGGTGCAACTTCAACATCCACTCACAGGACCTCAATCCTCCACACTTACTAATCTCTCGATTCAATCTCGCTTTGAAACGAACCGATTGGACGATACTCCTGACTTCCACCGAAAAGTGATCATCCCAAAGTAAGACTACCAAAAAAGTGCCAGGACACGTATCGCAGAGTTCAGCGGTGCATGGTTATAGGAGGTGACTATTTCGAATGATAGTAAGGTAACTGTAGTGCATAGTTCATCTACCTTAACATCACAGGACTATTCACCTATTGTCGGTGATAGTAGAAACCTTTATAACGTTGATTGTATGTCGATTTCGTTTACTGCATGATCATATTCAGTGGTTTAGATGAAACGAGAAAAAAATTCAGCATCATTATAAAATGTCACATCGCAGTAACACAGTAGTGAGGCCTCACACACGAGCGCTGAGCATCATTTCACAGCGGACTTAGCTGCGTAGGTTACTGTAAGCAGCTGGCTAGCCTGAAACTGAAATATCGGTCTGACAAGAATCATCTATGAATGCGCGCTTATAGTGATACTTTGGCAGTGTATGGGCCCTCAGAGCCGAGTTGTTTAAGTGTTTTTTAATTAATTTATTTACACTACTCGACATTAAAGTTACTACATCAAGAAGAAATGCAGATGATAAACGGGTATTCATTGGACAAATATATTATACTGGAACTGACATGTGTGTACATCTTCACGCAATTTAGGAGCATAGATCCTGAGAATCAGTACCCAGAACAACCACCTCTGGCCGTAATAACGGCCTTGATACGCCTGGGCATTGGGTGAAATAGAGATTGTATGGCATGTACAGGTACAGATGCCCATGAAGCTTTAACACGTTACCACACTTCATCAGGAGTAGTGGCTAACGTTTTACGACGAGCCAGTTGCTCGGTCACCATTGACCAGATGCTTTCAATTAGTGAGAGATCTGGAGAATGCGCTGGCCAGGGCACCAGTCGAACATTTTCCGTATCCAGAAAGGCCCGTACAGGACCTGCAACATGCGGTCGTGCATTATCCTGCAGAAATGTAGGATTTCGCAGGGATCGAATGAAGGGTAGAGGCACGGGTCGTAACACATGTGAAATGTTACGGCTACTATTCAAAGTGCCGTCGATGCGAACAAGAGGTGACCGAGACGTGAAACCAATTGCACCCCATACCATCATGCCGGGCGATAAGCCGGTATGGCGATGACGAATACACGCTTCCAATGTGCGTTCACCGTGATCTCGCCGAACACGGATGCGACCATCATGATGGTGTAAACAGAACCGAAATTCATCCGAAAAAATGACGTTTTGCCATTCGTTGTTGCGTACCGCATCGCAGGCACTCCTGTCTGTGATGCAGCGTCAACGGTAACCGCAGCCATGGTCTCTGAGCTGATAGTCCACGCTGCTACAAACGTCGTCGAACTGTTCGTGCAGATGGTTGTTGTCTTGCTAACGTCCTCGTCTGTTGACTGAAGGTTCGAAACTTGGCTGCGCGATCCGTTACAGCTATGACGACAAGATGCCTGTCATCTCCACTGCTAGTGATACGAGGCCGTTGGGTTCCAGTACGGTATTCCGTATTGCCCTCCTGAACCCACCGATTCCATATTCTGCTAACAGTCATTGGATAGCGACCAACGCAAGCAGCAACGTCGCGATACGATAAACCGCAATCGCGATAGGCTACAATCCGACCTGCATCAAAGTCGGAAACGTGATGGTACGCATTTCTCCTCCTTACACGAGGCATCACAACAACGTTTCACCAGGAGGCAACGCCGGTCAACTGGTGTTTCTGTATGAGAAATCGGTTAGAAACTTTCATCACGTCAGCACGTTGTAGGTGTCGCCACCAGCGTCAACCTTGTGTGAATGCTCTGAAAAACTAATCATTTGCATATCACAGAATGTTCTTCCTGTCGGTTAAATTCGCGGCTGAAGCACGTATTCTGCATGGTGTAGCAATTTTAATGGCCAGGATTGTGTTTTTGCATCCCCCAAGTTTTGTTTGTAATGTTGGTTGGTTACATTTTATAATCGTGTCTGACTTTTTTTTCCTCGTTTTGCATCTATAACTGAAGATGACCGCGGAATTATTTATATCGTACCCCATTAACTCTATAAATATTTCTGTTACAAGGCCAATACCGAGGAAAGTTTAACTCATTTTAAATCCTGCTCATCAGACAACCCAAATGTCAATCCAATTTTATGTAGCAGGCGGAACCTCTGTACCGCATGGGAAGCAGCGTAATGTGAAAGACCCAAGGTCAACAGATCTGAAGTACATGTACCGTCGTTTCTTTCAGTAGGAGGGGTGAGGGAGATAGAGACAGGTTAATAGGGGAAACAATAGTGGGAGGAGATATAGGGGGAAGAGGGTAAGGAATAAATCGACAGAGACAGGAAGGAGAAGGAGATGGACGTAGTGTTGAAGAAGAGGAGACGGAATTAAGGAAGATTGGAAAAAAATAAATACCGGTACCCCGACATCGACGGACAGCATACAGTACTCACGTGCCATGTGAACACACGGCATGAAATATGATAAGGTAAAAGGCTGTCTTAAGTCTTAAAAGTATCTTTATTATTGACACCATATACATAAATTCCAACAAACACATCAATATATAAAATGTATATCTCATGATTAAAAAAAAAGTGTAAGGACATATAAACTATATATCACATATTAACACACCGTAACAACAAACAACAGTAGCTGCCAAAATTTACAGGTAATTTGGATTACAAAGAAACAAAACAAAACAGCAGAGATATTAGTTGTTCCCTCTGAGAAGACTTTTGCTGCGTTGTCAGACGAAAGTAGGTGTACTGTCGGATATCTAAAAACACTAAATTACTTCTGACAGATATTTATTTGTTACTAGGCTCTGTCAACGCAAGCTCTCAGTATTCTTTGGTAATGCACTGACATCCTTGTATCCACATTGCTTCTATATAAACTTTGTTTTCTGATAACAATCATACATACATGACATTAAAAGCACAATATTTGAAACAAAGAATAAAGACTTGTTTTAGGTTTTACAGACACAGCCAAAAGTTAATTAGTAGAATGTATTCGTCATCGAATATGATTATAGATCAATTGTACATTTAAATAGTGGCGAATGAAAATTCGTGCCTCACCGGGAGTCGGACCCGGATTTCCCGCAAATCACAAATGGTCTCCTTAGCAATTACGCTATCCGTGTACGCAACCTGCATCTGCGTGCATATCTGAAGGACATTCATTAGCATTAGCGGACACTGCAGATCTTATTACAAGTCTACAGTCATATTAATTGAGTCTTTCCCTGTACAGGGTTCCTCGTAATGGAGTGGGAGAACACGCGTGGGAAGTAGACAATTTGTGCCACTCTAACAAGGAGACCACATGGGTATCGGATTTTAGAATTTTTTCATATTTACGGTACGTGAAGTTCAGAACTCATATAACAATCAGCCAAAGCCATTCGACACAACTCTCAAAAATGCTCAAAGAAAATCGACTTTGAAGTTTTAGCAAGTGTTTCTAAGTACCAATAACTTAGACAGTTAAAGCATCTGTCCTTGTAGCTTAGGTGGTAGTGTTCTGGCTTTACAACCATAGGGTCGGTATTTCGAATCACGCCGACGAGTTTTTCTTCCGTTGTGTTCGAATACTTACACAATTCTAATACTTACGAGTAGTTTTTACGAATAATGCACGTATTTTTGTTTATTCGTAATTTTCTGTATTTTTTTAAAAAAAAGTGATTAATAATGGCTTCCAGTAAAAATGAAATTACATTTTTTTACACTATTGGCTTCACTATTAGCTGACGACGGTTGTTTTTCATAGTTCATTTTGTGAAGAGCTACGACGCTGTTCTTGGAAAGTCATTCGCATAGCCGCTAACGGCTTCCCAAGCAGCTAACCTACTCAACCATCGTTTTAGGTGACAAGGTATTCATCTCGTCGACATACACATAAACAACAACTGACACAACACGTGGAATTGGAGATCTCAACATGTTTTTATATAACTGAATTTTAAAGAGTGTAAATTTGTTCACATCCTCCAAGAAGCTACTCTCCTCACACACGAATAAGATTGGTTGGTTCGTTTCTGTTGTTGTTGTTGTTGTTGTTCTTTTTTTGTTTTTTTTTTTGTTTTTTTAATTTATATCGTCATTACTGACCACCATTTATAAAATATAGAAAATTACCAGTAATCAAAAATACGTTCATTCTTCATAAAAAATTACCATTAGGTATTAAAATGGTGTAAGACCCGGTATTGGAAAAAAATGCCACAGCGGGATTCGAACCAGTAACTGTAAATTTGCGAGGCCATAACGCTACCGCTTGAGCTACACTGATCGATGTTGCAACTACTTTAATTATACACACACACACACACACACACACACACACACACACACACACACTTTACATATAACTCCAAGACATATATATCCTGGAGTTGTTATTCTTTCATATTCACAGAATACTTACGGGTACTTTCAAAACAAAGTCGTTTTTCTCGAGAATTTTTGAGAGTTGCCTCGAATGGCTTTTGCTGTTATTTTGAGTTCTGAACTTCACGTACCATAAGTATGAAAAATTCTATAATCTGATATCCATGTCATCTCCTTCTAAGACAATATTTCACATGGAATTTTAACCCCTGATTCGAAATTCATTCGTGAATGGAACGATTCAATTTCTGTTATATTACACTTTCCACCGTATCAGTTTTCGCTAATGTCTGACACAATCTGTATATTTTCCTATTTCTACGTTGTTTTTGTAATACATAGTAGCGAATTAGTTTTTCGGCTCTCTTTGTCATGGGATACCCTCAAGGGAACACCGTGTAATCACTGGATTATGTCCACCTGTCTAATACTACATTCTGTTCATTAACAAAGTGATATCAGTGAATGTTGGTAGCAGTCCAGGGGTAGAAGGAGAGCGTCGGAGATGCTTCAAGACACTTTCATTATGACGTTAAACTTCTGGCATCGTTGGAGCCACTCTAAATGACCACTGTGATCATTAAATCAAATTATGGATAAGAAAATGCAAGACATGATTAAATATATTTTTTCATTAGTAGGGTCTACTTTAGCGTTCTATGTGGAAAAATATATCACTGTCAGATGTAACCGTTACGTCAAGATATCCTCAATAAGGAAGCTTGTGCCATGCGGTGTTTCTGTATGAATGTAATGCCCATTTTTTAAATGTGCAAACATTTGTCACTGGTTTGAGGATATCATACTTAATGATTCATTGCATACTGTGAGAGATAGGCAAAGTCACGAACATTAGTCAAGAAATATGACGTATTCTAACTTGAAATTCTAATTAAGGAGCTTGTTGCATCATTGCATACATTTCGCTGAAGATCGTCAGTAAATCTCACAACCAGGAAATGTTGCGAGCTGTTATTGTAATAATGAATGACGAAAAGAGTGTGACTCAGCCTTGCCAGAGATATCTTACTAGTTTTATGACTCTTTCACTGTATGCATAATCGCTTCTCAACGGCATCTTCGTTGGGCCCTACTAATTTTCGAACTCTCATCCTACAGCTTGAATCTTCCGTCCCTCACAACTGTGTGTACGTCACGCTGGTTCTTCCTATTAATAGCAGCCTCAAAAGATTTTGACCAAGGTTCAGCATCTGCATACATTTACTATATCAAAGCATTAGTCTTATAAACTCCCAGAATATTAAGCAAACAACAATAAACTCACACACTAATAGTTATATCATCGAAACCTTTAAGCCAGATTTGACTCGGCCGGAAAACTGAGAGTATCTTATACCCAATTTTATTGTGAGCTATAACTGTGTAGTTCTTTAATAGGTGAGGAATTTCGTTTTTCAGCGTACTGCAAACATTGGAGCACAGCGCAAGACACGAAGACCGAGCGACTTTCTACACTCATTTAGTGACTCTTACAACAATTGAATACATATAGAAGCCGTAGAATTGTCTCTATCAAAGATACAAGTTTAATGTTGTCAACAGAGCACGTAATCAGGCCTAAACTTGGAAATGTATTAAAAATGCACTGTATTAAGAGAAACAGTATTTTTACTGTGTCATAACTGATTGTGTGTAGAGTCATCTCCAATGGCAATTGTTTCATTAGTAAGCAATACACGCTTCAGGCAGGCTTTTACATCTGAGAAGACACCTGTTATGTTTAGCATTGCAGCTCCTTGTTTCAAAATCTCATTCCGTTCACTGCGGCCATGCAGATGTTTGTTTTCTTCTCCAAGCTGCTTGTAGTCTTTAGCATCTCAATTAAGCACGAGCGCAATTAGGACAGCAACAACCATGGAAACTGGAAAAAAAAGTAAATTCATAGTTATGGAAAATTCCCTCGGTATTGAGAGGAACACACGCATATTAAAAACTTGAATACGAAGTATACCTGATGTGACATTTTTCTTGACCACACAAAATATCTCTGGAATAAGAACAGCTATTGTACCATTGTAAGGTTGGGGCTCTTGAAAGCATGTGTGTTTTTTAACAAACACTTATGTATTTTCAAATGGACACCCTATATTATTTCATCATCAATCTATAAGATGACAATCACATAAACAACGGCGTTGATTGCATCGACATACGCCAATTACATCCCGAGATATTGCGAAGTGAAGTTGACACCTTAGTCTCAAGACGTGCGCTAGCCGCGCGTTGCACATATTTCAAACGTCAACTTCGCTTCGCAATATATGGGGATGTAATTGGAGTATTGCGATGCAATCAAAGCCATTGTTTATGTGATTTGTCTTGCTATAAATTTCTGATGAAATAGCATAAGATGACTATTTACAAACACATAAGTTTGTGTTAAAAGCACATATGCTTTCGTTTTAGAAAGATTCAAAATATTTATTTTCACGCGCTCCTGCCTTACAATAATACTAGTGAAAACATTACCTGACATTGCGCGTTTAGAAGGCCATCTGATAGTTTTATATTCTTCAAAATGAAATGCCAAGATCGTGAATTAATAATTTATTGAATGACGACCGGTTTCGGTGAACTGTGTCACCATCATCTGGTCTATATATTTTATAAGCTGGTCATCTTATTTAAAATATAGATTATAAAATATATATGACCAGATGATGGTGACACAGTTCACCGAAACCGGTCGTCATTCAATAAATTATTAATTCGCGATATTGGCATTTCATTTTGAAGAATATGATACGGCGGAAGTCATTTTTCAATAGCTCTTGTTCTTCCAGAGATATTTTGGAGGTCAAGATAAATGGGACACTATATTCTCCATAAATATCATGCAATGTGCCAATATAACTCAACTGCCTGTCCTATACAGTAGGTTATTTAACCACTGATAGAATAGAAAGCCGGTTCCGAAAGAACTAAGAAATAATTGTTGGTATGGAACAACAAGAATAAGAAGGAAATTATTAACTGACAATGTTCTACGTCTAACATATTAACTGTAGGTACCATTTGTAATGATATTAACAGATACAAACATTATTTTCTTTTTAGAATAACATTTCCCAACCATATCATGCACCATGGCCCTAATGAATTAGTCATAAACGGGCAATTAAGCCTTAAACTACCTTCATTCATCACATAATGTATTACTTCTTGAATTTTGATTCAAAATTATCTTTTATATTTACAATGTTTTGTCTGGTCTCCAAATGTTTTCCCCTTCGACTAAAGAACGGTTTTTCAGTGACCTCGACAGTATTTATTAATTATCCTCTTCAAATGAAATTTTATTTTCCAATTATTATTTAAGTAGTATGAGTACTTGTTCAGTGACAAGTATATAACTGGAAAAAGTAAGTATGAAAGTTAGTTTTGGAGTCTTAACTATATCAGATGGAAATATATTAGCAATTAAAGCAGATGCTAATATTATTGGTGGCAATAAAATGTTCAAAATGTTCAAATGTTTGTATAGTCTATGGGACTTAACTACGGGGTTATCAGTCCTTAACTTGCAAACTACTTATGAACTACTTACGAACTAGGACGGCACAAATATCCATGCCCGAGGGGGGATTCGAACCCCCGACCGTAGTGGCCGTGCAGACTGTGACTGGAGCGCCTTAGTCCCCTCGGCCACCGCTGCCGGCTGGCAATAAAAAGACACAATAAAATTAAAAGAATTATGTTAATGGCAACTATTATTTTCCCTTTTTTTCTTTTTCTCGGTGCTAAACACGTTAATACAGACTTCAGATGATTTATGTAATGGTTGAAATTTCTTATAAGTATTTGTTATGAAATTCTGACTCCAACATATGATTTTACTAGTGTTGTGTTCTACCCCAAAAACTGGCTGAGCAAATCAACTGCGACATTATTTGTGTTCGAACCAAAATAGACTAGATTCGAGGAAACTCGACAAAGACAATACACCTGATTATTGGACTAATATCGGCTCTGTTTAAGAAGTATGGCACGATGATCTCATATGGTGAGCTGTTTGTCTCTGCTTCCATGCCCAATGGCTTAACTCGGTTAAAATTACTTGTACCTGTGATTCTGCAGTCAAATAGGCCAGTTATAGTCTAGGATCAATAAAATAGGTTTTATTTTACGTCTGTAATTGGTGTATAGAAGATCTGCGAATTAAGTATAATAATGTTTAATGTGAACTTTAGTCCGGAGACTGGTTTTCATGCAGCTCTCTACCCTACTCTATTCTGAGCAAGCCTCTTCATCTCCTCTTAAGAATGGCAACTGACAACTATTTGAAATTGTTCACAAGAGTGTAGCTGCTGTGTCACGACCAGAGATTGGGGCACGGGAGGCGTGCTGCAAACATTTCATAGGAGAGAATAGTGAGGAGAGCTGCATCAAATAAGTTTTCGAATTGAAAACGACGACGACAACAACAACAAAATTATTTTCTCAAGCCGTACAAGTAATTGTTTAATGTAGTGAATTTGTAGTTTTGTATTTGAGTAACTAAAAAGTTGGGCCGCGGAACATTTCAGCCGAGAGCACTGCGAGCACTCACCCGTGTGTATCCTCTTGGACACCGAGGAGAAGGGCACCGACGAGTGGCCAAACTCCATCGACTCAGCGAACGGGGCGTCTTGTGCGGCGCCAGCTGAAAAAAAGAGCGTTATGTCAGAATCAGTTTTCTTAATGTCAAATCTGAGCTCTTTTATTCACAAATACATTGATCGCTGTTGGTTGACGAAGGCCTGTTACGCATTTAACAGGTATCTGCTCTAGAGTTATTTAGTCCAAATTTATTTTACTTTTCTTCATAAAATATTTTTTTCCTCTACTGGCCCACAGCATAAACAAGATAAAAATATCACATTTTCTTATTAGAAACTCAATTCAATTTGTTGCAAATTATATTTATTCAACTTGTGCTGGCTATTTTAACTACAAGTCTGGACCTATATGAAGAGCTACAAATCTACATTCATGGAATAGTTTATGTTGGCCTGTTGCTAAATGACGAACCTGAAAGTAACAATTTCTTCAAAACTTCACTAATATTGATTGTTTATTTCAGTAGCAAGATCTGATCAACATATGCTATTACAAAAATAACGTAAGCTCAATCTTCACTGTACATAGTATAGAATATTCGGAACAATGCAAGCATCTAACAAAAAAGTCAGTATGTGACGTACTAGTACCTGAGTCCTGTGTGCCAGATGAACAGACTGTGAGCAAAATTGTAAGTAAAATCACCAATATAACCCTTTGGCACATGAGATCCTCAATCTGATTTCGCTTTTTAGCTCGTAAATGCCTGGAGTCCACACTATTGGACCTCTGCGATACATGCTGCTCTGTAAGTGTCGATAGCTGAACTGCCGAATGTAATTTTTTTCACGCGAAAGCATTAGAGTGTCAAGATGGCGAGCGCGAAGTGGCAGCGCGCAGCAATGCACCAATTTTCGAAAAATAATTTGCACTATACACGAATACAAATTCAAATGTGTAAATTGCTTTGAAAGTTCCCATACAAAAAGGAAAATGTAACAGGAGGGACTCCAGAGATCCGAAGTCTGTGTCCAATTCAGTGACATGATTATCTTTCTCTGCGCCGATAAATTTTAAGAAATTTTTGTATTTTATGATAGCAGACACTGTTCTTTTCTAAAAAAAAAAAAAAAAAAAAAATCAATTTTCCTCTCTTTTTTTAAAAATAATTCATGCATCACAGGGATAATGATCCAAATAATTTAATTACGTAATACATACAATAAAACTGCGGTGTCTTCCTGAAAAGAGTTGAATTTTAGCACGTACCCTCTCTGGCACACACAGAATATGACAATAACGACACTGTAATGCATTTGTCACTGCTTACTGCCTGTATGTGTCGTTCCATTAGTTACAAGTGACTGCTGCACTAAAATTATTTCATAAAAATATAGCTAATTATGATATGTTCCCTTCGTCACTGTAAATGCAGGCTTCTAGCTATATACACACCAAAATACAGGGATGGTCAAAGTTCCGTGATGGCTTCCGTTTTATAAAATTCATGCTTGTTTCCTTCGTGATATATAGGAGGCAGGTAGCGTTGCATATTCTACATCCACATCCATACTCCGCAAGCCACCCGACGGAGTGTGGCGGAGGGTACCTTGAGTACCACTATCGGTTCTCCCTCCTATTCCTGTCACATATCGTTCGCGGAAAGGAAGATTGTCGGTATGCCTCTGTGTGGGGTCTAATCTTTCTGATTTTATCCTCATGATCTCTTCGCGAGATATACGTAGGAGGGAGCAATATACTGCTAGACTCCTCGGTAAAGTTATGTTCTCGAGACTTAGAAAAAAGCCCGTAGCGGGCGACAGAGCGTCTCTCCTGCAGAGTCTTCCACTGGAGTTTAGCGATCATCTCCGTAACGCTTTCACGATTACCAAATGATCCTGTAACGAAGCGCGCTGCTGTCCTTTGGACCTTCTCTACGTCCTCTATCAACCCCACCTGGTACGGATCCCACACCAGCGAGCAGTATTCAAGCAGTGGGCGAACGAGTGTACTGTAACCTACTTCCCTAGTTTTCGGACTGCATTACCTTAGGATTCTTCCATTGAATCTAAGTCTGGCATCTGCTTTACCGACGATTGATTTTATATGGTCGTTCCATTTTAAATCACTCCTAATGCCTATTCCCAGATAATTTATGGAATTAACTGCTTCCAGTTCCTGACCTGCTATAGTGTAGCTAAATGATAAAGGATCTTTCTTTCTATTACAATAGTATGCACTGAGATTCAATTGCCATTCGCTGCACCACGAGTCAATTCGATGCAGATCCTCCTGCATTTCAATACAATTTTCCATTGTTAAACCTCTCTATATACTGCAGCACCATCCGCAAAAAGCCTCATTGAATTTCCGTTGTTATCGGCAAGGTCATTTATATATATTGTGAACAGCAACGGACCCACGACAGTCCCCTGTGGTACACTTGACATCACTCGTACTTCGGAAGACTTCTCTCCAATGAGAATGACATGATGCATTCTGTTATCTAGGAACTCCTCACTCCAATCACATAATTGGTCTGATAGACCATATGCTCTGACTTTGTTCATTAAACGACTGTGGAGAACTGTATCTAACGCCTTCTGGAAGTCAAGAAACGCGGCATCTACCTGAGAACCCGTTTCTATGGCCCTCTGAGTCTCGTGGACGAATAGCGCGAGCTGGGTTTCAGACGATCGCCTTTTTCGAAACCCATGCTGATTCCTACAGAGCCGATTTCTAGTCTCCAGAAATGTCATTATACTCGAACATAATACATGCTCCAAAAATCTACAACTGACCGACGTTAGAGATATAGGCCTATAGTTCTGCACATGTTTTCGACGTCCCTTCTTGAAACCGGGGATGTCCTGCCCCATTTTCCAATATTTTGGAAACCACGGTACACCAGTGCAAGAAGGGGGGCAAGTTCCTTCGCGTACTCTGAGTAAAATCGAACTGATATTCCATAAGGTCCTGCGGCCTTTCCTCTTTTGAGGAATTTTGTTTTTCCATCCCTCTAACAATTATTTCGATATCTGCCGTTTTGTGCCGCGGTGGAGTAGCCGAGCGGTCTAAAGCGTCTCGCTGCGGAGCGCGCGGTTTCTCGCCGTGGAGGTCCTCCCTGGGCATGGGTGTGTGTGTTTGTCCGTAGGTTAGTTTTCCTAGGTTTAAGTAGTTTGTAAGCTACGGACTGATGACTACGCAGTTTGGTCCGATAGATTTACAGACATTTGAACTTTTTTTTCTGCCGTTTTGTAATCTGAGTGGCAATCTAGAGAAGGAACTAGAGTGCAATCTCGGTCTGTGAAACAGCTTTGGAAAAAGAAATTAAGTAATTCAGTTTCAATACCATTTTCGTCATAGCGTGTCTGGACATTTTGTTTTGATCCACCTGTCGCTTTGACATAAGACCAAAGTTACTTAGGATTTTCAGCCAAGTCAGTACATAGAACTTTACTTTCGAATTCGTTGAACGTCTCTCGCATAGCCTTCCTCACGCTACATTTCGCTTAGTGTAATTTTTGTTTGTCTACAAGGCTTTGGGTATGTTTATGTTTGTAGTGAAGTTCCCTTTGCTTCCGTAGCAGTTTTCTAATTCGGCTGTTGTACCACGGTGGCTCCTTTCCATCTCTTACGACCTTACTTGATACATACTGATCTAATGCATACTGTACGATGGCTTTGAAGTTTGACCACAGTTCCTCAACACTTCTGTGTTGAGCTGTCAAGTACTCTGAAATCCGCTTGTCGTCACTTTTTCCGAAAAGAAAAATCTTCTTACATTTTTAATTTGCAGCTGAAATTAACGATTCTGTAACCGCTTTATGATCGCTGATTTTTGTTCTGCGTTAACTGTTTCAAATAGTTCGTCACCAGAAGGTCTAATATGTTGTCGCCACGAGTCGATTCTCTGTTTAAGTGCTCAAGGTAGTTAGGAGATAATGCACTTAAAACAATTTCACTGGATTCTTTGTCCCTGCCACCCGTCATAAACGTTTGAGTCTCTCAGTCTATATCCGATAAATTAAAATCTCCTCCCAAAATTATAACATGATCGGGAAATCTACTCGAAATATTTTCCAAAGTTTCCTTCAAGTGTTCTGCCGCAACACTGCTGAGGCCTATAGCGAAGCGTCTCTTCGGGCCTAGGGAGATAATTCTCTAACATTAAAAAACTATGTGCACTGCACACGTACTCCGCTACCCTTGTAGCCGCTTCCTGCGTGTAGTGCACGCCTGACCTATTCAGGGGAACCCTACATTTCACCACCCGATAGCGGAGGTCGAGATATTTGCACCTCAGATCTCCGCAGAATCGTCTGAGCCTCTGGTTTAAGCCTTCCACTCGGATCCAAACCAGAGGACCGCGATCGGTTCCGGGAACGACACTACAAACAGTTAGCTCAGATTCCACACCGCGAGCGAGGCTGTCAGCCTTCACCAACTCCTCCAACCGCCTGTATGAACTGAGGATGACCTCTGAACCCAGCCGGCAGGAGTAATTGGTGGCGACATCAGTAACAGTTTGCAGTTAAGTGTACCCAATGCTCACTATCGCCGCCGGAAGGACCTCCTCCACATCTCGGATGAGACCCCCCAGCAAGCAAACAGAGTGCACACTGGCCTTCTTCCCCAACCTTTCCGCTATTTCCCTAAGGGGCTCCATCACCCGACTAACATTGGAGCTCCCAAACAATTATATAATCCTCCCCCCTTGTGCCTGCTCGGACCCTGCTGAAGGAGCCGCACGGCCAGCCTCCACATTGACCTTTCGCCCCGAGCGACGCGAACGCCGCTGAACCTTGAGGAGAGGGTGGCTCAACCGCGTACGGCACGCGTGAAGATGTCCGGACAGCAGGGACCGTGGATGAAACATGTGACACCTGTGGTGTCCCACGCGACGCACCAGAGCCCCCACTGCCGCAACACTCCGAGGCAGCAGCCTGAAGACGGCTGACCGTGGCCAACAGCACGCTCAGCTGCTCTCGATCATTGGCCAGCTCCTCCTGCGTCCGTACGCAGCAGTCACACATCCAATCCATCCTAACAAATCAACAATTGCCTGTAGAGAGGTAAGTGTCAACTTGTTTCAGGCGCGAGTTTATAAAAATTTATACTGCTCAGCCCACAAGTAAGTGACAATAGTTCGCTTCTACTTAGCTGTAACTCTGCTGACTCTGCGAATGGCGCGCCAAACACTACCTATCAAATACGCGAGAATAAACTATTGAAACAATAGCAAAAACGAAACCTGCCAAGTACGCGGGAATAAACATCTTAAAACAGAAGTATTAACTAAAATGAAGAACCTGACTGGCCAATTAAATTTCACACAAACCCTTTCGTGGTTGTTGGGACATACACGTCCCACTAACTTCGGACCTCATTTGTACCACAAGGTGGCGAGTTGCGTAATTCTGCATAGTGCTGCCATCTGTTGGTGACCCTTCAGAACGCGTAAAAAAATCGAGGCCGTGAAATTCTTACAGTGTAGTGGGCTGCCGTAACCATTGTTTATTGTGCCTTGAATCGGTTTTCGTCGTTTTCTCGCTACCGAAAATGTCCGGAGTAAGTATATTTGCTATTTTTTGTTTCTTAGAAGTTTACAAACAACAATTACGCTTTCTAAAACTCATTTTACTTCAAAAGTTTTTTTCAGCGAATTTACAATTAGTGGGACGCATGTGTCCCAGTGACCATTGTGTAGCCCTATAGTGCCTTTATGTTGCAATATTACTCATATTTCAAAGAAAAACATTTTTCTGTAAATTTTTGCGCTAATAAAACACGATATGTGGTTTACTATTATCTGCTTTTTCTATTATAGAAGCTTTTTTTTTCAAAAATGGTGTGCATTACAAATTTTGGAATCAAGTGCTTGTTTGGACCCTATGACAGTTAGGATAACTTAAGAAGTTATTTTAAAAAGTCTTAGGTAAATCGGTGCCAGAAATGATCAGTGGGACGTATGTGTCCCACCTTTTTTTTTTTTTTTTTTTTTTTTTTTTTTTTTTTTTTTTTTTTTTTTTTTTTTTTTAGGAAAAATGGAATGTGCTAAAATTTTTTGAGTGTCATATTTGTAATCCTGACCCAAATCAGACTCTGTAACAGCTGAGATAACTTAAGATATTCTAATTAATGAGTAAAAACCTACGATGTGACACTGGCGGCAGCTGGCACCGGAGTGTCTGTTAACTAGCTCTAGTAACGGTCTCTGACTTGTTTTGAAATACACCAGTCACATACGAACACTATGCACAACAGTATTTACCAAATACGCTCTTGCCGCAGAATATGTGTGTGACGAATTTCAAATATTGCGAACTGCGTAAGTAACTTGTTAAAAATTATGCATTATTCATGTCTTCACTAAATCGAAGTAGGCATTGAGAAGATTCAGTTGTGAGTTTTATGGATGTTTGTTGAGATTCAATGTAGAGAGTGGCAGTTTCCTATCGAAAGTAACGCTAAGCAACAGAATGCCACGCGGATGGTACTTACCTGTCGCAAAGGTGTTCGTGTAATGGAAGCCAGGCAAGAGCGGTGGCGATTCCAGGTCGGATACGGACGTTTCATTCGGCTTCACCACTACCAGCGACGTCACTTCCGTCACAAATGAGTACTGGAAAAAAAAAATTAAAGTTGCACAAGACACTGTTGAGCTACCTAATAAAGGTAGTTGAAATTTACCACATGTTCATTACATGCTCTCCGTAATATGAATTTGGGAAGATCCTTTCTGAAATATTGTAAAACAGACGCTGTGCATTGTCCAGAACTGAGCCACCTGACGCCCCCTTTTTCAGACTTCTGTTAACTCCTTGTACATACTAGAAAGGCTTTCTTTTTTTTTTTTCATTTTCGTCGTTTTGGTAGAATTTATGGATTAAAAAAAGGACAATAACGTGTGAAGGGTAAACTGTGAGACTCAAAAATCTGATAATAAGTTTGGAAAACAAAATTTTCTTTTGGAAATCATAGGATTGGTGTGTTGTTGTTGTGGTCTTCAACCCGCAGACTGGTTTAATGCAGCTCTCCACGCTCTTCATCTGAGAATATGTCCGGCAACCTACCAGTGGCGTAGCAATGTCACCAAGGGCCCCGGGGCAAAAATGACATTGGGGCCCTCTTTAAACTAAAACTATGCAAAACTACTTCAGCATCAGTTCCTCACCGCCTACTGGAATACATAATAAGGCAAACCTAAATACTATTATGTAATTTATTATGTGTCACGCAACAGATAATATTTAATTGTACTCTCAAATATAATTATAAAAAATGTTTGTATAGTTTATGGGACTTAACTACGGGGTTATCAGTCCCTAAACTTACAAACTACTTATGAACTACTTACGAACTAGGACGGCACAAATATCCATGCCCGAGGGGGGATTCGAACCCCCGACCGTAGTGGCCGTGCAGACCGTGACTGGAGCGCCTTAGTCTCCTCGGCCACCGCGGCCGGCATATAATTATAACTGTGAAAGTTGGTTTGTTTGCTATGCTTTCACGCAAAAGTTACTGGGCGGATTTGAATGAAATTTTGCAGAGGAATAGATTTGGACCCGGGTAGGACATAAAGTTAAACGACCTCTTGGGATAGTTTCCGAAGTTGCTCCATACTAGGTGAATGAAGTCGCAGGCATAAGTTAGTAAAAAATAAACAATGAAGAAATATTACTTAACCATGAAAACATGCCCCCCCTCCCTGCAGTGGCGTAGCTATCATAGGGCTAGGCGGGGCAGTGCCCCGGGTCCCCCGAGCTCCAGGGACCCCTCGGCCTTCGTGACCGACGATCGAGAAAAGTTACAGTAGAGCGTCGAATTTTTTTATTTAATTTTTTTTTACCCTCCTACCCTATCGTCCATCATATCCCCTTCCCCTCAAACCAAGTTTCCCACAGTAACCGCACTGGGCCACCGGCTGGCGGAACAATGCTTCTAATTGGGCCTTCACAAGACACCACTATGTGGCGCTGCTGACAGGCGAAGCTGCCAGTCAATGTGTCCAACAATCGGCACACTCCAGTCGGCAGAAGTAGCGGCAGCGTCAAAGCTGGTCACAGCAACAACTGCGTCTTCCTAGTGTTGCGGCGTGCCGGCTCGGCGCAGTGTGAAGGATCGCGCTCCTCCAAATACAGTATAAATACATTTACTGTACAATACTTCTTATTGGCAATTAGATGTGTACAGTTCGAATATCCGACTAAACCCGTTTTCCGAATATCCATGTCCCCAAATTACTTTGGATAATAGACGTTATACTGTATATAATATTTTAGTTGAATGAAGGAATTTCTACTTTTAATTTCTCCTGCCGAAATTGATCCCACATGGACAGTTCTCTAATTATGTAAGGAAATTATAACAAAATATTCATTATTAGAATGTGAGGTTGCCGCGGTGGAGCAGCCGAACGGTCCTAAGGCGCCTCGCTGTGGAGCGCGCGGTTGCTCGCCGTCGGAGGTTCGAGTCCTCCCTGGGGCATGGGTGTGTGTGTGTTTGTCCTTAGATTAGTTTACCTTAGTTTGAGTAGTTTGTAAGCTACGGACTGATGACCATGCAGTTTGGTCCGATAGATTTACATTTGAATTTGAATGTGAGGTTACGGAAATATTTACCGCAGTTTTATTCTTCTGCAGCAGCCGAAAGGTCGTTCAGCAAATTAAAAATTATCAAAACGCATCTGAGATACAGTATGGCTCAAGCTCGACTCGGACATTTGGCACTCATAGCAATCGAAAACAAGGTTGCATCAACTATAGATTTATCATACCTTATTGATGATTTTGCAAAAACCAAAACCAGGAAAATAAAATTGACTACTTTTTAATTGTGTACCCATATTATTACTATAATGTACTCCAGTGACGAAAACGCTTATCGATAATTACCGATCACAAATCATATCTTTGCCAACATCTGCAATCTAACAGTTTGAAGCATTGTAATACTCCAGTATGTATTCTTTCATTCTGACTTTGGTGCGGAGGAAACACGAACGAAATGCCCACGACTTAAAAAACGCCACTCATTAAGTTCGTGATACACAGTGAGGCGCGAAAACTAATAATGATTTTTTTCTAGGACTAATAGTATTTGTCTTACAAGCAATAGAAAAATTCCCAACTTTTAGAAAACAATGTTTTAACACATTGACTGCCACGTGAGTTAACTATAAGCCACAGGAAGTCTTCTCTTCGGGCCACGTGAAGTAAATACAACTCACGGACATTTTTCCATTTGAAGCTCCGTGGTGCAGTTGTAACAATAGCATGCTGTGACTTGGTGTTACAGTACGTTATGGCCCCAGTAACAAATCATATTAGTGGCCGCCAGTTTTCAAGAGCTCAAGAGCTGAAATCGTGAATTATATATAACTCACATGACCCAGTCATATTGGAGTTTCCTTGTTTTTATAATTAATTATTTGGTGTTACATATTACTTATACAGTAGGTTGTATATCACATACAGTTTTAATTACATTCTCCAACTCTAATTGCAACAACAATGAAACAGACTGAAAAAATTGGGTAATTCCACTTTGTATGTCTAACACCTGCATGCATTGAGCTTTATAAAGAAACATTCTTCGCAAAAATATGAGTCACAATTTCTTACATTTCCATGTAGTTTGTTTGCATTTCTTGACAGCTTACTCTCGTCTCTTCATTTTTTCGTAGCATCCACCTATGACTTACTGCTCCCATGTTCACAAGAGCACAATCTGCAGCCAGCTCTGTTGCTACGGTGAGAGATTTCTCAGGGGTATCGGCATCTTCTGTATGAAGTAGTCTCAAAGTCACTTCCTCTTTGAATTCTGTGATTGTGGTGATATTGTTCATGTATCGGTAAATCACAAGAGCATTTACCAGTGCTGACCCTGTCAACAGTTCAATTTCAGGCTTCCTGTACCATTTCACACCCCGCATTCATTTGGTGAGAAAGATCTATAAATGACTGATTATAGTCAGTTATCATTGCTGGTTGTTTCTTTGTGCCCCTCTTGGTTTGAACTTCAGCTTCTTCCTCTCCATGAGCAGTACTCATCATCAACACATTCCTCTTATTTTTCCATGTCAGTAGCAGTGGCGTAGCTACTACACCAAGGGCCCCGGGGCAAAACTGACGTTGGGGCCTCTCTGAACTAAAACTATACCACAGGCGCCGACTTTTGAAAATCTTGGGGTATGCTCAGTGGCGTTTCCAATAGGCGGGAAAAATAAAATCTTTATTATATTTTTCCAATTCCAGGTACAAAGGTAAAGTAATAATTTTGTTTTATTTTCGTAGTATTTCTTCTTTCTTGCTTAATCTGGTGTTAATTTAGGACTATTTTAATCTCTGAAAGGAGAAAAGTAATTTTTTAACATACAGTAAAGAAATTAACAGCCATTAATTTCAATTTCACGTTTCAGAACTACTGGGCGGCTTTTGCGACCATTTGAACCTGTTTTCCCGTTGTAGTAAATACAGAAATCATTTTCAGAGTTTTCGTCTTCTTAGACATGCATATCATTTAATGGTGTGCCTGAATTATGAATACTGTGTTCATTATCGCAAAACCTAAAATCGGATGGTCTTCCTGCCTTCTTTCTTCTGCAGATTCATTTTCTATACAGTATTACGAAAATAGTCCATAACCACTTCTGCTGTCATACCATGTCTGTCGATACCAATAGGTTTATAACCTATTGCTACATCACACACCAATTCAGTAAACAGGATTAAAAATGTCACGACTTAACACTAACACGATTCCTTGAAGACAATTGACTTCTAAGAGAATACATAAAAG
The DNA here is from genome assembly GCA_026315105.1 of Locusta migratoria. Lineage (NCBI taxonomy): Eukaryota > Metazoa > Arthropoda > Insecta > Orthoptera > Acrididae > Locusta > Locusta migratoria. Next base: position 268,412,381 of record CM048744.1, on the reverse strand, counting down.
TTAAATTAGTAATATACACGTTTTCATCGTATCGTACCAAACCCATCTCATTTCTAGTTATTTAATACAACAATTAAAGGTTACCGCCTTCAGTTTACGAAATTAAACTTACAAGCAGCATTCCATTAACATTCGGACTACTTAGAAAATGATCACTCATATGTCAACATGAATTTTAATACGTACGAATTCAATTGCCTGTTTGTTTTAGATAATATTTTTACAGCGGTGTACTAAAAGGCCAGCCGCCCATCAATGGAATGAGAGAGTCGAATTTAATTACAATTACGAAATATAACGTAAAGAAAAATATAATACCAAAATTTTCAGTGGGGTATGCCGAGCATACCCAATCAAATTTTGGACTATGCTTGAGCGACCGAGCATACCCGTAATCGGCGCCTATGAACTATACAGATGCAATACTACTTCATCAGATCCTTACCTCTTACTGGAAGACATAATAAGGCAAACCTAAATACTCTTAAGTAAATTACTGTGTGTCACGCAGCAGATAATATTTAATCGTACTCTCTAATATGTTTTCAAGCAGAAACTACTGGGTGGGTTTGGATGAAATTTTGGAGAGGGATAGAGTTGGACCTGGGTAGGATATACAGATAAAACTACCATGGAATAGTTTTCGAAGTTGCTCCATACTAGATGAACGAAGTCGCAGACAGAAGCTAGTAAAAATCAACAATGAAGTTTTAGTCAACCACGAAAATATGGCCCCCTGCCGCGAATCAAACCATGAACAGTATTGTCACACACTGCTAAAAATTCAGCAGGTGGCAGGGTGCACGTGTTAGCGGACAAAAAATACCTTTTTATGTTTATATTCTGAGATAGGAATAATTTTTGGAATTCACTTCGAGCGTTTGAAGTTTGTTGGCAATGTTCAAAAAGTTAAAAGTCGAAAATCCTTCATTCAGCTAAAATATTATATACAGTAGAACGTCGATTATCCGAAGTGTAATTGTGGGACATGGATGTTCGGAAAACCCATTACTCATATAATCGAACTGTACACTTCTATTTGCCAATAAGAAGTACTGTACAGTAAATGTATTTATACAATATTTGGACGAGCGCGATCCTTCAGGTTGATCCGAACGGCACGCCGCAACACTTGGAAGGCGCAGCTGTTGCTGTGAACAGCTTTGATACTGCAGCTACTTCTGCTGAATGTTGTACTCAGCGACTGTTGGCTTGGCCTGTCAGCAGGCCCAACTAGAAGCAATGTTCCGTCGCCCTGTGGCCCAGGAAGCTTAGTTTGACGGGAGGGGGGAATTGTTGGACGGTAGGTTGGGAAGGTAAAGAAATAAATAAAAATTAAAAAAAAATTAAAAAAAAACGACGCTCTACTGTAACTTTTTTCGAACTTTGCTCACGGAGGCCGAGGGGCCCCTTGATCTCGGGGGCCCCGGGGCACTGCTCCGCCTAGCCCTATGATAGCTACGCCACTGGTCAGTAGTATCTTCATCTTCTTCACTTATGTCCATAACTTCATCTAAAAGCTTCTGCACATGTCTTTGTTCATATACATAACTTCTACGAGACACTTTCTCCTGCTACAATATCACTGTGTTACGGAACAAACAGCACTGAATACAGACTGTAGTAACAATGCAGAAAAATAATGGAACGGTACGCAAATAATGTTGTGGAATGAAAGACTTACAGGAGTACCAACCCAAAAATTATTAGCAACATAGCAAATAACACACCTGGCACTTTACTCTGGCGCCATGTGAGTCATGTAACTCACACAAAAAACATAAACTAAGGTACTAAATTGCAATATTTTCAACTTATTTGTACTTAAATAGCTTACTTCAAGCAAACTAAAGCAGAATATGGAAAAAAGTAAATGGTCCCTGGGGGTCGGTAACTCAAGTATACCTTTGGCAGCCAATATGTTAATATAGTTATTGTTAAACAGAATGGACTAAGACAAAATATTAAATGTATACAGCATATTTAAGTACAGTAGAACAGTATTTGGCATTTGATTTGTTGTGGGGATATGAGAGGTGACAGCAGAAAGGGGTGGGGAGGGGGGAGGTTGGAGGGCAGAAGGTGCGGGAAAGGGCAGACCGCTGGAATGGTCAGGCATTGCCGTTCTTTGTGCGCCTGCAAAACGGATAGCGAAAAAGCGAGCTCCGACTCTGTCTATCCCATTACGTCGCAAAAGGAAATTACAAGGTGTTTTACAAAGTTATACCGCCCCTCCTACAGTGTATCTCATAAATCACAGATGACGTATTGCGCAGGCAGACCTGGAGAGTGCGCATTTTCCACAATATGCGTTACGCCAGGAAACAGGCATGTTTGTTTTCCACAAATGCGTTAATACTGAAAGGACTACCGAACAGAATCGACATGTCTTTCTGCACACTACCTTGCAATGGTAGGCGGGAAATGGATTCGGCATTATGTGACTTTTTCTCTGGGAACGGCGCCTTCCCATACCATAAGAACTATTCGCTCTTCAATTTACGTTCATACTAACACTATACTCTCCGCCGCACTCTGCTCAGTTCTTCTAAGTGACAAACAAACAACTTTTCTGTGTTTTAAACTAATGGTAAGAATTCAGCACTTCACGCAATCTTTTAAGGTGCGTTTGTATCGGCACAGTATTTGTTTATTCTGCCATTTAAAGGTTTGATTACGTTCACGGATCAGAAGTTTCATGTAATAATTACTTTGTCTCAATAGTGAATTGTGCATCAAGACGCTGCCCTCTACCCCACTGTCACGATAATAAGCGAAGATACCGAATTAGTTATTTTACTTCTTACTTTTTCCTGGCCAGACACTAACTTACACTTCAAGAAGCCTGGTAGGGGCACGGCTCAATCCAAAGTGTTTAATCAAACAAAATCCGGAAACTTACTTTTGATGAAATCATCCTACACGAATATTTCCCCTATTTTCTTTCTTTGACCGGGCTGTCAACGAAATGAGCTAACAGCGCTGTAGTTTAGCGAGAGTGAGTTGTCGGCACTGACAAAAGTCCGCCTGCTGTCACCGCTGACGAAAAAATCCCATGGGGCATTTTCATCTCTATGTACAACCCAGGTCCAACTCCATTTCTATCCCTCTGCAAAATTTCATCCAAATCACCTAGTAATTTTTGCATGACAGCATAACAAACAAACAAACTTTCACAATTATATTAAAGAGTACGATTAAATATTATCTGCAGCGTGACACGTAATAGTTTACTTAGTAGTATTTAGGTTTGCCGTATTATGTCTTCCAGCGGGAGGTAAGGAGCTGATGATGAAGTAGTTTTGCATCTGTACAGTATTGGTGTAAAGAGGGCCCCAATATAATCTTTGCCCCGGGGCCCTTGGTGACATGGCTACGCCACTGCCCCCCTGTCGCGAAGCAAACCGGGAACAGACAAGTCCGCGGTGACAGCAGGCGAACTGTTGTCAGTGCTGACAACTCACGATCCATGCCGATCAGCCTAATTTCGTTGATAGTCCAGTCAAAGAAGGGAAAAAGGAGAAATATTCGTGTAGGATGGCTTCAGAAAAGAAAGTTGCCGGATTTTGTTTGATGGAATACTTTGGTTTGAGCCGTGCCCCTACCAGGCTTCATGAAGCATATATTAATGTCTGGCCAGGAAAAAGTAATAAGTAAAATAACTAAGTTGACATCTTCGCTTATTATAGTGGCATTGGGGTACAGGGTAGGGTCTTGAATGCACAATTTACTATTGTGACAAAGTAACCATATTTTTTCTTCTTCTTGCACGAATTTCAGAGTGCATTTGGTTACAGAACTTCATTGGGATCTATGATTATGGAGCACACCCTTTGAGAATTCACTACATAAACAGTAGAGTTACCATAATAATACCGTTCTGAAATAATACATTGTAGAGACTTCATATTCAAATGTGATCACACTGTCTACTGTCAAACACTGTGCTTGTAATTCAGGCACGGCAATTCCGACTTCAACCGACAACACACTAACGGTGACAGCGTCCACGTCTTAGCAGACAAGCAAAGGACCTTGTTATGTTTATATTAATTGGACAAAAAGTTCAAAGTCGGGAAACCTTCATTCAACTGAATTATTATATATAGTAGAACTTCGATTGTCCGAAGTAATTGGGGGACATGAAAGTGTTCAAGGATCTATGGTAATTTCTTTGGAACATCGCTCACGTAGGCCAAGGGGCCCCTTGAGCTTGGGGGCTCCGGGGCACTGTCCCGTCTAGCCCTATGATAGCTACGCCACTGCAAACTACATGCTTTTGATCTGCTTACTGCATTCGTCCCTCGGTCTCCCTCTACTATTTTTACCCCACACACTTCGTTCTAATGCTAAATTGACAATTCCTTGATGTCTCAGAATGTGTCCTACCAATCTATCCCTTCTCTTAGACAGGATATGCCAGAAACTCCTTTTCTCTCCAATTCGGTTGAGCACCTCCTCATTAGTCACGTGATCTACCCATCTAATCTTCATAATTCGTCTGTAGCACGACATTGCAAAAGCATCGATATTCTTTTTGTCTGAACTTCTTACCGTCCACGTTTCTCTGCCATAGAATGCTACACTAAATCCAAACTGATCTTCTTCGAAGTCGGATTACATAAGTTTCTCCATTCGTCTGTAAATAATTCGTGTTAGTATTTTGCAACTATGACTTACACAACTGATAGTTCTGTAATTTTCACATTTGTCTGCACTTGCTTTCTTTGGAATTTGAATTACTATATTCTTCTTGAAGTCGGATGGTATTTCCCCTGTCTCATTCATCTTGCATACCAGGTGGAACAATTTTTTTCATGACTGCCTCTCCTAACGATATCAGCAGTTAAGACGGAATATCATCTATTCCATGGACCTTGTTTTGACTCAAATCTTTCAGCGCTCAGTCAAATTCTTCTCGCAGTATCATATCTCCTATCTCCTCTTCCTCCACTTCGTCTTCCATTTCTAGAATACTGCCTTCAAGCTTATTTACTTTGTACAGGCCCTCTATATATTCCTTCCACATTTCATCTTTCCCTTCTTTACTTAGTACTGGTTTTCCGTCTGAGCTCTTGACATTCGTACAGCTGTTTTTCTTGTCTCCAAATATCTCTTTTATTTTTCTGTAGGCGGTATCTATCTATCCCCTGATTATACATTCTTCTATGATTCTACATTTGTCCTCTAGCCATTCCTGCTTAGCCAATCTGCACTTCTTGTCAATATCATTTTTCAGACGTTCGTAGTCCATTTTGCCTGCTTCACTTGATGCATTTTTATATTTTCTCCTCACATCAAGTAAGTCCAATATATCCTGTGTTGTCCAGAGATTTCTATTAGGCCTTGTCCTTCTGCTTTCATGATCCTCTGCTGCTTTCAGTACTCTCTGTCTCAGAGCTACCCATTCTTCTTCTACTGTATTACTTTCCCCCGTTTCAGCCAATCCTTGTCTAATGCTCCCTCTGAAACCCTTACCCACCTGTGGTTCCTTCAGTTTGTCCAAGTTCCATTTCCTAACTTTTCTACCTTTCCGCAGTCTCTTAAGTTTTAATCTACAGTTCATTACCAGTAAGTTATAGTAAGAGTCTATATCTGCCCCTGGGTATGCCTTACAGTTTAAAACCTGGTTCTTAAATCTTTTCCTTACCATTATAAAGTTAATTTGGTACTGTCCAGTGTCTCATGGCCTCTTCCACGTACACAGCCTTGTTTCATGATATTTAAAACAAGTGTTGGTGATCATTAAATTGTTTATTATTATTATAGTTTGGTGGTTTGGACACACGACTCGTTATGGAGTCTTCATACGGATGTACGTAATTTCAAAAGCATTCAAGGGGTAACAACATCAGAGACATGAACAGCAGGATTTGTACTCACATCGAAGGAACCCAATGAACATCACATTGGTGAAACCTCTGTCATTGTCTGCGTCGATACACCCTATTTTTGACACTGAAACATATGAAGCGTTGGACACCTGGCACTAGCCCTCGCACTAAAACACTAGGACACACAGGACATGCAGAGGCGAATTGGGGAGGGGGGGGGCAGGAGTAGCGCACGGGAAGGGGGACAGTGAGCGGAAGTTGACAGGGGAGTGTAAGGACTTCAGGGGGAAGGGGGGAGGGGACAAGGGAATGGACACGAGGGGTGGGAGGAAGCCTCTACGGACAGAGGGGGCAGAACAGATTCATAATTCAAAAAACTACACGTAGGCAGCCAGGTATGAAAGTCGACGTCGGTCGATATTTCGGCAGAAGTACACCCTGCCACTCTAAAGGCAATACTGCATCGAGGGAGCAGTGGGCAACGATGTATAAAACCTCTGTTCTCAATGACAACGGAGAGACAACACACATCGAGCAAGCAAGCGCACACCATAACACGAAAAAAGATGAAACCCATCAGCAATATGGATAACAAATCGCAATTTTCAGCGGGTGAGGTGGTATTAATTTTGTCCCTCCGTTTTTTTTTTTTGTTTTTTTTTTTTTTTTTGTTTTTTTTTTTTTTTTTTTTTGTTTTTTTTTTTTTTTTTTTTTTTTTTTTTTTTTTTTTTTGGCTAGTGACAGAGCACAATTCCATGCAGAATTCGAATGGAAATCTCCGTCCGTATTCAGCAGATTATCCGCTAGTTTCATTTCAATCGCTTCCTTCACAACACAATCCCAGTAGCTGGAAGTGCGCGCCAAAATTTCAGGTTTGTTGTGTTCCAGTGGGTGACCTGTGTTCATGCAGAGTTTGGCAACAGCAGACTTAGGTTGTTGCAAACGTGAGTGACGATTATACATCGGTCCTCGAAGCAGCATATGACATGTCACAGCTGCATATTATACGGTAGACACAAGCCTTACGTAAACCCATCCCAAAACATCATTAAGTGGCCCTAACAGCACCTCAATTTTCCAAGTTCATCGAAACATACACTTCACGTAATATTTACGTAAAATACGGCCACTATTGTTAGAAATGCTGACAATGTATGGTAGAAAGGCCATTGCCTTGGATGCAACCTCTGTTTTATCATCAATAGCCCGATGAACATTTGCTTGATAGCGCAATAATCTGTCCTTCAGTAGAGCCATTCAAGGGAGAAGTCACCTACACATGGGACAAATCTGTAGACAAACTTTCTGAGTCTGAGATGACGTGCGCCCTGTACACTAAGGTACGTGGTAGCCCTTCTCGCTGAGCTGGGTGGTGACGTTATCAACCTGCAGATACAAATGTGCGTGAGTTGGTCTCCTATAAACAGCGCACCATCTACCTTCCTCCTAACCAACACATCAAGGAAGGGAAGGGAACTATTCTTTTCACCTCCATGGTGAAAAGGATGTTAGGGTGGATTCAATTAAGACGTTCCAAAAAAGTATTTAAGGGCTCACTAACATGTCTAAAATCTGAAAAACAAGCAGGTTTAAACGCCGCTGACTCCAATGCACGTGCTTCGAAGTCCTCCACAGATAAATTAGCAATTTAAGTTTGCGACAACCTGTCTGCTGTTGCCAAACACTGCTTGAACACAGGTCACCCGATGGAATACAACAGAACGAACATTTTGGCACGTACTTCCACTACTGGGATTGTACTATCCAGGAAGCGATTTAAATAAAACTAGGGGATAATCTTCTGAATATGAATGGATGTTTCTGTTTTAACTCTGCGTGGAATGCTGCTCTTTCACTCGTCCGAAACAGAGGGACAAAATTAATGGTCCTTCACCCTCTGAAAACTGATGCTTATCATTGATATTGCTGTTGGTTTTCATCTTTCGTTTTATGGCGGTGAGCGCTTGCTTGCTCGATGTGTGTTGTCTTTCCATTGTCATGGAAAATAGAGGTTTTAAACGTCGTTGCACATTGCTCCCTCGCTGCGGTATTGCGTTGACAACGACAGGGTGTGCTCTCAACTTTATGCCTGGCAGCATACCTGTAAGATTTTTAAATACGCCGGGAGAAATTAAGGAATCACAGGTTCATAATTGGTAGGAGACGTAGATATCGGGAAAAACTAGGGTGAGGTGGCGGAAGTTACCGGGGAAAATGATGTGGAGGTTGTGAATAGTATAGGGTTGCAGAAATGTGGGTACCGTCTGGGGGACGCGAGACGGATTCGGAAAGCAAGATGTCACTAGTGGCGTTCTAGGATTTGGAAGAATTTATAAAATTTGGGAGGGCCAGATATTCAAGTGACGCTGGAGCAGTAGGGGATAGGGCGGATGAGGGAGCGGTAGGTATAGTGGAGGGTTGGGAGCCTCAAGTCCGCCCAGATAGAAGCTTCGTTGGGAGGTGGCGGTTATAGGCTTTCTATTAGATAGGGTGCCCAGGTACAGAAGCGGTCGAAGTGAGGCCAACATATCTCAAGGGGACGATCGTAAGGGGTTAGGTAGAAATCGTGGAGCTGGAAGAAGGGTATGTCCAACGCCACATAGATACAAGGCCTGTGCGCTGCCTGCCAAGAGTAGTCATAACACAAGCAAACTATTTGTCTCATGTAGCATGATGATGAGTTTGGGAATACCTACCCGTTGCACACTGTTTTTCAGAATGTTCTTAATGTTATTTATTTGATTCACAGAGAAATTTGTTTTGGTATAAGATATTTATGAACTATTAGTAAGATATCTTACCAATATTGGAATCGGACGATTCGTATTATGCATTTTGCCTCATACCAGCAAAAATCTTCACGTAGAATCACGTAGATAACACGAAAAACATTCTGAAACACAGTGTACAACTTGTACGTATTGCCAATCTCATCGAAACGTTAAATAAGACAAATAGTTTGCTTGTGTTATAACTACTGTCGGCAGCGAGCGCACAGGCCTTGTATCTAGGTGGCGTTGGTATGGCTCGACCTACGATAGGACCTCCTCACGCCCCTCTCGGCGAGAGGAGGTCATCCTGGCCCGGTTGCGGATCGGTCACTTCCGTTTCAGCCACCGTCATTTGCTAACCGCCGACCCTGCACCGCGGTGCTCCTGCGGTGAATTGCTGACGTTGCGACATGTTTTACTGTCTTGTCCCATTTTTAATCATCTTCGTGTAGCTCTTCACTTTCCGTCTACTCTGGAGGAACTTGTAGCTGATGACACAAGAGCAGCTGCTCGAGTTTTGCTGCGTTTTATCAACATGGCCAATCTATCAAAAGATATTTAACCCTTTTAATTGTTTTTATCTTTGTTTTTAGCCTTCTTTTGATACTCTATCTGGTAGTTACCAATTTTTACGAGATCTAGCGAATCTCTGCTCTTATCTGGGCGCTAATGATCTTAGCAGTTGTGCGCCCAAAAAACCACAAAAAAAAGGAGATCTACTATGACTGCCTGGGTTTTATCTGGATTGACGGTGAGTAACGAGCGGCTACTCCAGGAGGAGCTGGCCCTACGCTGAGCGCCTACCTTGAGAGCGATCCTCTTGGCCTCCTCCTTGAGCGCGGAGCTGGAGCGCGCGGCGTACTGGTCGAGCAGCTGTCGCACCCTCAGGTAGGCCCAGAGGCGCTCGGCGGAGGGCGTGGCCGCCACGGCCGCCCGGCCGACGTCTGGGCTGGCGCTGGCGGCGGCGCCGGTGCTGTCCACCTGGTACCAGGAGGCGCCCGCCATCACGCTGCGGTCGTCCTCCAGCAGCCGGCCCGCCACCACCAGCTCGCTGCCGCGGAACAGCGACTTGAAGCTCACCACCGTCACCGTCGCCTCATCCACCTGTGGGAGGCCGTCTTGCTAAACCTTAACATTTCACTTCATAAATACTCCTCAAACAGGAGAATACATGCCAAATAACTGGACTAAGCCGATTCGAAACTTTGCTTCAATTTCTGCTCCCTATAACGTCTCTAGATTAGATTTTCGCTCCATAGATGCCTATTGAGATCGTCATGGATGTTGAACACGCCTTTTCTAATTTTAATTTGCGTTCGTTTAGTGTCTCAGTGGTATCAAAACGTGAAGGCAGACACGTTCCGCCTGCTTCATGGGAATGCAGCTGGGTTGATGTTCTTGTTCGGGTCGACGTACTGTGGTGAGCAGGTCTTCTCTGTAATGAACAGAATAAAACACAAAGAAAGGCAATTGCTTCAGAACCCTGCAATGAAGAGTATGTTGCAGCAACACCTGATATCTGTTCACTTCTGTCGAAAAAAAGATTGTAAACGATAAAATTAATAAATCTTTTGTTATCTTTACAAACGTTACTTGTCAATTTGTTCTGATTGCCACTTCCGCTATAGCCGGCTCACAATGTTACATTTCTTATTGCCTCAAAGTTAGTAGGCTTAATTCTGACTTACTGCAGCCAGATTTAAAAAAGTACACCCCTTACCTTAGCTTGTGTGTCTCACAATTATTACGAGGAAGAAAATTTGTTCCGTATTTTCTGGTACTGTCTCCCTAAATTAAAAACATTATTTGTACCATTTCTTGTCATAAATGCTATATCGGCCGTTAAGCCACTTACTGTTGCCACTTTTTAGCGTGTTACTGTTCGTGAAGACAGGCGTCACTTAGTAAGTCTAGATATTGGCAATTAAGATGGTGTGTCATTAATGTACCTGAACTAAGCTATTAGCCCTATGCCTAAACACAAAAGTATAATTTCTTTGAACTTAAATGAAAAACAAACTTTTGTCGAAGACAGGTATTAGTTATAAAGTTCATTGTAAAATTCATATTGCCATATTTACGATTAACATAATGTGATAGGACCGCTATTATTTTCTATCTATATAAATGATCTGATGGACAGAGTAAGTTGTAATATGCGGCTGATGATGCTGTGGTGTATGGGAGGGAGTGGTCTTCAACTGACTGTAATAGCATACAGGATGACTTAGACAAAATTTCTAGTTGGTGCGAAGAATGGCACCTAGCTATCAATGTAGAAAAATGTATGGTAATCCGCATGAGTAGGAAAAACAATCCCATAATGTTCGAATACAGCATTAGTAGTGAGCTTCTTGATGCTGTTGCGTCGTTCAAATATCTAGGCGTAACATTGCAGAGCGATATGAAATGGAACGAACATGGAAGGACAGTTGTAAGGCGGACTGCCGACTTCGGTTTATTGGGAGAATTTTGGGAAGATGTACTTTACCTGTAAAGGAGACCGAGTATAAAACGCTTGTACGACCACGTCTTGAGTATTGCTCAAGTGTTTGGGACCCGCAGCAGATCAGTTTAAAGGAATACATAGAGACAGTTCAGAGGCGAGCAGCTATATTTGTTACTGGTAGGTTCGACCAATGCGCGAGTGTCACGGAAATGCTCCGGCAACTCAATTGGAGATCGCTAGAGGAAAGACGACGTTCTTTTCGTGAATTTCTGTTGAGGAAATTTACAGGGCCGCAATTTGAAGCTGAGTGTAGTACGATCTTGCTGGCGCCTACTTACATTTCGCGTGGTGATAACAAAGACAAGATAAGAGAAATTAGGGCTCGTACGGAGGCATATAAGCATTCTTTTTTCCTCTCTCTCTATTTGGGAGTGGAATAGGAAAGGAAATTCCTATTAGTGGTACAGTGTACCCTCCGCCACGCACCTTACGGCGATTTGCGGAGTATGTATGTAGATGTAGATGGTTTCAGCGTCATAAATCAGTCATAATATGTCCTGTTTTGATACTCTGGCAACAAATTCTAAACCCGATGACGTCTTCGTTAACAAAAAGTGGAAAAATTCGTTATACAATTCATAAGGAATACTTCTTACGTTCGTTCCATGAAACGCATTTAGAAATCTAAAGTAATTTCATCATAAACACATGCCGCGGTGGAGTAGCCGAGCGGTCTAAAGCGTCACGCTGCGGAGCGCGCGGTTGCTCTCCGTGGAGGTTCGAGTCCTCCCTGGGGCATGGGTGTGTGTGTGTGTTGTCCTTAGGTTAGTTTACCTAGCTTTAAGTAGTTTGTAAGCTACGGACTGATGACCACGCAGTTTGGTCCGATAGATTTACAAACATTTTGAACATCATAAACATGCTTTGTTAAATTCCAGTCATGAAATGAAATCGTTGATTTTCAGGATCACAGAGCTTTTCGCAGTAATTATAATAACGATAGAATATGATATCATGCCTGAGGGTTGACCGGGTGTCACTTGTCCCGCATTTCCATGGAGAAAAATGCCAGTCTCAGTAGTGGGCTAGCTATTTCAGAAACAGTTGTGCCCGTGGAGGGAACTGCAACGCGGCTGCAGTTCCTAGTGACGTCACAGCCCAGCCTAAAGCAATAGATATACCGAGCTGAACAATCCGCCATTTTGAATCCCAATCCGACGACTGCGTTGTGTGATTTTTATGGTGTACCGAAGTGACTCAGCGAATATTTTGTGATTTTATTGTCCCATAGTGGTTGGCTGTGCTTCTCCCAAATGCTCAGATAATAGCAGACATGGTCGCTGTAAGTTTTATCGGTTTCTTTCAAACATAGATCGGCGTAAAAGGTGGTTTGTAAATTCCAGACGCCAAGTATTGACGCCAAAATCGAGCCACTATCTGTGTAACATTAAGAACAAAATCTTTTTATTTTTTATTTTTATTAGAAACTGTTATGATCACAGAGAAGTAGTACTGAAAATATAGGCCAATTCATGTAGGTTGTGGTACAAGTTTGCTACGAGATACAGTGTTCTTAAAGTAGGCTACTTTTCTTGATTTTATTTAGACCAACTAACGTGTCAGTCTAAGGGTTGGTAATTGTATTTTAAGTGATACCCGAGCGCAGTTGGAGTTTTCCAGCTACTGATATTTAAATTACATTGTTTCGCATTAGTTCAGTGTTTAATTTAAATGTGATTCTCAACACGGAAATATGTAGGCGTACCATTGAGTATTTAGTCGTCATCTAACGAAACCAGAGTTCAAAGTTGTTAAACACATTTTTGACAGAAATGTCTGGAATATGGTGTGTGTAAAATATGCGAGACATTAAGGGAGGGGGGTAATACGTGAAGTACAGTATCGCAATTTAACATTATTCCATAACTGTTTTCGAATGAAACTATTAGTTCCCGTAAACGTGAATGGACGTACCATTTATATACCAGAAAATACGATAAATGTAATGCATTTTAAGTGTATGTGGTAAATATTTAGAACGGTAGCATACGCCTTAATCTGGAATGTAAGTGAATGTATCATACCTCTCAATATATTCAAATAATCACTAACTTTAAGTTTCTTGCCTCTTATAGTCAAATGTAAGAAAATATATTTAATATGCTGTAATATTTTCTTTGTTGGGAAAGTACATTTAGTAGCCTTAAGAGCATATTAAAAAGTTTAAGTGTTTTGTAGTCTTTAAAAGCGAGCCTTCGACGTGGGATTCAAAATGGCGGATTGTTCTGCTTGTACTATACAGTGCTCTAGCCCAGCCGGCTGTCTTGCCTGCACACACGCTCGACGTTGCCTCAGCCACGTGCCGCATTCAGCCGCGGTGGAGTAGCAGAGAGGTCCTGGGCGCCTCGCTGCGGTTCCTCGCCGTCGTAGGTTCGAGTCCTCCCTGGGGCATGGGTGTGTGTGTGTTGTCCTTTGGTTAGTTTACGTTAGGTTAAGTAGTTTGTAAGCTACGGACTGATGACCATTCAGTTTGGTCAGATAGAATTACAAACATTTGAACATTTGTTCCGCATTCGACAACAGCTCACGGCCGCACAAGCGATGTCCCTCGAGCAGGTGAGCGGTTCCTAGCTCGCGGGGGAGCGCGCCAGCTAGAACAGCCTGCTCTACATGGTGATATTTATTGGTGTACACTGTGGTATCAGAAGTATCCGGACATCAGTGGCGGCGCGTCCTATGTGTTTACTGGTTAAGTGAACACAAGCATTCCAATACATAGCATGTAGAGCATAATTCTGAAAGTTATTTTCATGGACATTCATAAATAGTCTGTTAGAAGACTCACTACACGCAGTTCAGAACATACAAGAGGTTTGCATCCACCATATGCATAAAGTATTAAATTGCTGGGAGTACTGCTGGATAATAAATTCAGTTGGCAAGAGCACATCGCAGAACTGCAGAAACGACTTATCAAACCTGTTTTTGCAGTTCGAGTGCTATCGGACTAGGCGACATAAAAAAATAATAATTTAAAAAAAATATAAATTATAAAAAATGATAAAGTAACAAGTTACATACTCAGCTCACTGTAATTGCATAATGTCATATCGTAGAATTTTTTTGGATAACTCTGCAAATCAAGCGTAAATTTTCCTTAATTAAATTTGTCATAAATAATGTAACCGCTTTTTCCAACAAACTGATCAATTCATACATATAATACTAGGAACAACAACGATTTACACAAGATTTCAAAAGCAGTTACTTCGGAAAGGTGTCCACTACTGAGCAACACACACTCTCAATCATTTAACATCACCATATAATATTTAGTTACAAATAAAGACCAGTTTAAGACGAACCTGAAAGACTAGTGGCCCACGTCTTCTACTCCAGTGACAAATATGTTAACAGAACCAAATGATATATTGTATTACTGTATTATTAGTATCATTGTTTCAGGCTATAAAAAAATTAGTAAAGCTGGTTGTGTTTTGCATGAACGATAGTTTCGAAATAATATCGTTCATGCGAAACACAACTAGCTTTATACTCGCACGTAGTGATGAGTGCTATCGACAAGGGTTCTCAAATTGATTCCGTGTTTCTTGATTCTAGAAGGCTTTTGACACCGTACCTCACAAATTGCGTGGTTATGGTATATCGCCCCTATCCAAGACTGGATAGGGGTTTTCCTCTGAGAAGACACAGTTTGTAGTAATCGATGGTGAGGCATCGACTAAAACAGAGGTGATATCGGGCGTTCCACAAGGTAGTGTTATTGGTCCTCTGCTGTTCCTTATTTACAAAAACGATTTGGGAGAAAATCTAAGCAGCTCTCTTAGGTTGTTTGCAGATGAGGCCGTCATTTACCGTCTAGTAAAATCATCTGAAGATCAAAAGCAACTGCAGAACGATCTAAATGAGATATCACTATGGTGTAAAAATGAGAATTGATTCTAAATAATATATGAAGTCGTCCACATGAGTACGAAAACAAATCCGTTAAACTTTTTTTTACAAGATAAATCAAAAGTGAAGGCTATAAACTCCACAAAATACCTAGGAATTACTATTACTTACACTGGAAAGAACACGTATCGTGGGAAAGGCGAACCAGAGACTGCGTTTTATTGGCACAGAACTACTAAAGAGACTGCATGCATGAATGTCCGTCTTTTTTTTTTTTTTTTTTTTTTTTTTTTTTTTTTTTTTTTTTTTGGGGGGGGGAGTATTGCTGCGCAGTGTGGGATGCTTATCAGGTGGGTTTGACGGAGGACATCGAAAGAGTCCAAAGAAGGGCAGCTCGTTTTGTATTGTCACGATACGGGGGAGACAGCGTTACAGAAATGATACAGGATCTGAGATGGGAATCATTACAACAAAGGCGCTTATCGCTGCGGCGTGGTCTACTTACGAAACTCCAAACGGCAATATTCTCCTCCAAATGCGAAAATATATTGTTGACTCCCACTTACTTAGGTAGAAATGTCCATCACAATAAAATACGAGTAATCAGAGCTCAAACAAAGAGATTCGGGTGTTCTTTCTTCCCATATGCTATATGAGAATGGAATGGGAGATAAATACGTAGTATAAAGGTGGTTCGATGAATCCCACTTAACTGTGATTTGCAGAGTATCCCATGTAGATGTACTATAGGCCACTCAGTGCTAGCGTTCGTGAGGTGTTTCCAACAATTAAAGTGAGCTCCCACCAGTTTTAAGTGCAAAACCACAACAAAACCACAAACAACAAATTCTGCTACTCTGATAATCGCTAACATATCCATTAAATATTATTTTACTTATTATGAAAGAAAACAATATTAGTAATGAGATTCCTTTACTGTTAAGTAATAAAATACTCACAATCGTTAAATGTACAATAAACCAGCAATTCAAGGTGAAGAACAAACAAAAAGTTCTTAAATGAATTCCAGCAATTCAAGGTGGGGAACAAACAAAAAATTCTTAAATGAATTCGTTTCGTGCTAACCACAAACCACAGTGTATTCTTAATATTGCAGGAATTAAATAATGATGTTCCTGCTCTATTGTTAACAGGTTCTTGAATGTATCTTATTACGATCAATAAAATTAATTTCCCTTGTAAAACAAAGATTTCGTGGCAAAATATTCGCGTTGTGACGCCATTAAGATAGCCGGGCTTCAGCACCCATTGCCAACATTATCACACAAGGCAGCCGGGATAGGAACTAAAATTTAACAAAACAAAGACTGCTTACCTTTTTATTTTTTAGATGCTTATTTGATATCCCGTGAGACTTCAAACCTCCATAGTGACTCCTTAAAGTTGCACAACAAAATTTTCATTTCGCTACCTGACCTATGGTTCTTTCAATAACTTTAAGCCAATCCTTTAAATGTGTGTCTTGGAGCCAAGAATCCCGAAACTTTTGGATGTTTGTGACTTTCGCATAGTTATAGACGTATGAAGTCGTGAAATAATACCATACACCGAGAATCACAATAATGTACAGTGCACACCAAGAACGCCGCAGTCAAGTACTTTTTCTCCACATGTGATATGACGCACCCTATGTGAGCCAAGAAGCTTTCAGTGGTTATTCGAAGCGACAATGTTTGAAACTGGTTGCTGCGTTGTCTGAACCTGCGCAAGCCGCCTTCCCTAGTGAAATGAACTAGTCGCTAATAAATACTTTTCATTTTACAAGGAATCCCGTATGTAATCTGTGGAGTGTGATTGTTCGTCTGATGTAATACTGATTTCTTCCAAGTAAAAGTAAAATATTTCTAAACACATAAATAGCGTAATGAAACTGAATTCTTCTAAACCAGTGTAAAATCCACCAGCCAGTGGAAGCCATATTTCGCCACTGAAGGGAGGGCAGAAACCACCAGTTTTGGTGGGAAATCCACTAACAAGGAAAGTACATGGGCTCCAACAAACATATCTGTATGAACGTTTGGTTACAGGATCTCTACGTACACATCAACACGTGGGTGTCGTTTTTCTGCAAAGCTCTGCAACCATGCTCTAGATAGCACTGTAGATGTAATGCATATATCTTAACTATAACTTATGTATTAATATATCGTACATGTTCTCTAGGGAATTGTCATCAAAAGCCGTGATGATAGTTGCAACTTTAACCTTCTTCTCGGAAGACTTGGTATTCACTGGCACTGCTTTCATCGCCTCTTCCCGCACTTACCGTAGTAATGCCGCTAGCAATGAGTTCGTCATTATCAACCCTATTATCATCGTTATGTGTTAGTGTTACAACAGTATCTAACTTATGCTCACATTTCTGTACCATAACAGATACCAGAAAGCATGTGAATGATTAATTTTCTATACTAATATCATCTTCACGATGAATGGTTCTTCGTAACTTCATCTTAATTAATCGCAATACATTAGCAGGATTGATTATCAATCTCCGCCCCATCTGACGCTTCACCACACAAATAACATAACAAATCGCAACGTCGGAGGCACACTGCACCGTCCGTACTGGCGAACAGACAGGTCAAAGTGCAATGCGGCAGGGCACACGCAGAGGCCTCTAACGGACGACTGCAGAGTTTTGCAGATGCGGTAGTATCGCTAGAGCAACAAGGGATCTTTACATTATCTCTCATACGATTTTGGAGTGTATCTGTTTGTTTGAGCCCAAGTACTTTCCTTGTAAGTTGGTAACACAGCGTCAGCTTGCCCCACCACCGCAGCTCCGAGCTAGGGTAGTGAGCGCTCGTGTGCGCTCATGCTCGCGAAGCAGCCTGTTGGCACAGCCTGATGTAGAGGGATGCGGACCAGCGGAGTTACCTTGTTGTAGTCGTATTTGAAGTTGACGTCGGCGAGCAGCGGCGACGCGATCTGGCGGTAGAAGTTGCGCAGCTGCAGGTGCGCGTCGCCCGCCTCGTAGATCCTGCGGCCGACGCCGCCGTTGCGCAGGGCGAGTCTGCGCAGGAAGTCGTAGTCGGCGCCGGCGCCGAAGGCCAGCGTGAAGAGGGCGGCGCCCGCGCGGTGGTTGCGCGCGGTGACGCGGCGCACGATCTCGTCCGGGTCGTAGACGCGGCCGTTGGGCTCTCCGTCGGTGAGCAGCAGCAGCAGCGGCGCCAGGCCCAGCTGCCGCGGCCGGGGCGCCGCGGAGGACACGCGCAGC
Organism: Locusta migratoria; assembly: GCA_026315105.1. Lineage (NCBI taxonomy): Eukaryota > Metazoa > Arthropoda > Insecta > Orthoptera > Acrididae > Locusta > Locusta migratoria. The sequence goes on along the minus strand of CM048744.1, from coordinate 268,394,171 downwards.
GCCGTCTCCAGCGCCTCGTACAGGTGCGTGCCTAAGCAGCGCAGGCGTGGGGTGGTCACGTGCTGACTATAAAGGTACTATTAATAATTTTTTAAAGCGTACGACAAGGTCGCAAATACATCAGTGATGCTGCTATGATGAGTTTTATCATATAAAGCGTTCCATTAACTTCCATACCACACCCCTTTAGTTCCTAGTTATTCTAGTTCAAATAACCCTTACGTACTTTGTACGTTTACCTCTTTGAAGGAGCCCAATAACACAAACAAATAACACAGCAATAGATAGTTCTGTGGCTCCATCTCCGCCCAAGTAAGTCTGAATTTTCAAATTTACTCACCTTAGCCACATTAGATTCGCTGCCCGCCAGGTACACGGACGGTAACAAAACATTTGTCTTTTTCCAGTCTGACGATGCACGAAACGCGTTATTGGAAAATAAAATACTGCAACAGAGACTGAGCATTTTTCAATATTCAACACTGTTGCTGCACCAGCCGCCACCACCACCATCATGGAATGGAATGAAATGTACATCAGTGATCCATTAGTGTAAATTTATTTTCTTTATTCATACCATGTGGTTCATGGTGTAGGTTCCTGTAGTCGTGTCCTAGTTCATGAACCTCGGGCAACATATGAGTGGCCAAGTAAGTGGTCCTGACAGTTGGGATACCAGTTACGTTGGAATAAGGTGAGACGTTACTGTCATACCGCCTCATTGCCCCACCTAATCGATTCTGCCAATTTCTCTTACCTTGCTCATGTTTTTCTCACTTGGATTAGTAATGTTTGCTATTTTCAATATAAATTGATTTAACTTGAGAATTATCATGTGGTTTCATGGCCGACTGGCGAGGGCAAAGAAGTAGAAGCAGAGATGGCGAGTTTTTGTGTGTTTTTTAAATATTTTATTTTCTTTTTATTCATGTCACACTCCCATCACAGTGTGAGCGAAAGAGTGGTTGAGCATAGTTGAACCAGTAGGGGTACTTTAGCATGATGGTGGTGGTAGTTTGTGAGTTTTTCGCTTTTTGTGTAGTTAGCTAGTGGTGCAAAGAGTTTAGCAAGCTTTGCTGCTGGTCGATGGTAGGCAGGTGGATTCGCGAACGAGAAAAAGGAAGGTGCCCAGTTGGCTGCACTTGCCTCCGCCAATCAGGGCGCGTCTTCTTGGCGTGGTTCGAATTGGCGGACGGTTGAGGTAGAGGGAAGCCATCTTTAGGGGAGTTGGAAGGAGACCATCGAGAGGTACGGACGCTGGTGCTGCTTGCTGCGCAAAATTCTCCAGAATGTGGTAAGAAACGCGGCACAAGAGATAATTAAAGTCACAAGTGGGGAAGTGGAATTTGACTTGTTAAAATGTCTTTAGGTAAATTTAAAGTAATCGTAAATTTTGTTCTGTATATTGCGTCCACAAGCCCACTTACTGTTCGACCAGCAGGATTAGTTTGAGCAGTAAATGTATAGAGCTTTGCGCTAATAATGCAATGAGTGATTTGCATGTTTTATGTCCGTTTGTGTGCAGATTTCCTACCCCCCTCCTCACCCACCATGTGTGACATTGAATAGTGTACAGAGTAGTTAAAAGCAGTAGGAGGCCAGTTGAGCAATATTTATAGCAAATTGTCTAAAAAATAAACCCTTTACGATTAAATTTTGTGTCAGAGTAACTGATTTACCCCTCAGCTTCTCTCTCAATGCTCCTCATTTTGGACGGGAAAAAGGGGATCTCACAATCATTATGATGATTGAAATTGGTATTTGTTCGAACTTACCCTGGGGGTTTAAATCTAGACGTATCCTTTCTTGAGGTGGATGTGTACTGGTTCCGTTAATTCTAAACAAAAAAATGCGTTATCCGTTGCGCGCCATTTTCATTTGTCAAGTTTAATCAAGCCGTTATGTTCATGTGAACAAAGACCGAAATAAGTGTGAACCAGTATAGATCCATGCTCAGGATAAAGCCTACGCGAAACTACCAAGCGCATTTCATACTGTATATGGAAGCCGTTGCTGTCAGTTGAACAGTGCTTGGGTAGGCCCACCCAGTGGTAAGAGAGAAAAAAAAAAGGTTAAACTGTAAAGTACAAACAAGAACGAAAGAATTAAGATAAGAGGGTACGTCACAAAGGTTGGGCATCTCGGACATATTCTGAGTAGTGGCCACCTTTGTGCTCAGACGGCAAAGACTACCAAATCCACCGGTTAGTCCCTCAACCGTTAGGGAAAAACCCAGTGGTGCCCTGGGCAAGTAAGGCTAGCAACCTGCTTCCCAGGTACTTCAATATCATGTTGGCAACAATCAGAGCAAAATGCCTCAGACCTTTGGAGGTGATGGAGTCCCACCTCTAATTGACAGACCAGGGACTCCTCCGACACGACTTGGCAAACGATTTGGAATGAGATGGGGAGCTATTAATATCAATGGGGATTACATTGGGAAGAAGGTAGAGCTGGCGGAGGCTTCAAGTAAGATGGGGTTAGATGTCGTAGTTGTTAGTGACGTTAGAATAAGGGGAGAGAAAGAGGACGAAGTCGGAGAATAAAAGGTCTACCTGTCAGGAGTCAAAGAAGGAAGAGCACAGTGGGGTGTAGGATTTTACATCAGGAAAGCAATCGAACCCAGCATAATTGCAATAAGGTACGTAAATGAACGACTGATGTGGATAGATTTGGCCATCTCCAGAAAGATTGTGGCAGTGTATTCAGCCTGTGAAGGGACAGATCAAGATCAGATGGATAGATTTTACAACGCACTTAGTGATGTAGTCGTTAGAGTGAAGGATAAGGATAGTGTGTTACTCATGGGTGATTTCAACGCTAGGATAGGAAATCGAACAGAAGGTTATGAAAAGGTTATGGGTAAGTTTGGAGAGGATATGGAGGCCAACAGGAACAGAAAGCAGCTCTTGGATTTCTGTTCCAGTATGGGCTTAGTTATCACAAACTCCTTCTTTAAGCAAAAGGACATTCACCTTCACCGCTATACTTGGGAAGGAAGGGGAACCAGATCTGTCATTGACTATATAATAACAGACCAGGAATTCAGGAAGACAGTCAAGGACACACGTGTTTTCAGGGGGTTCTTTGATGATACTGATCATTATTTAATCTGCAGTGAAATTGGTTTTGTGAGGCCAAAAGAGCAGATAGTCAAGTCCATGTGTAGAAGGATAAGAGTGGAGAAGCTTCAAGACAAGGAAATTAGGCAGAAATACATAGCAATGATCTCCGAAAGGTACCAGTTAGTTGAATGTAATGATTTACAGTCACTAGAAGAGGAATGGTCAAGGTACAGAGACACATTACTGGAAGCAGCCAGAGAATGTCTTGGAACAGTAGTGTCTAAAGGTAGAAAGAAGCAGACAGCCTGGTGGAATGACACAGTCAAGGCAGCCTGTAAAAAGAAAAAGAAGGCATTTCATAAATGGCTCCCTACTAGAAATCAGACAGACAGAGAAAGATATATTAAGAAAGAAACAAAGCCAAACGGATAATTGCAGACTCCAAGCAGAAATCATGTGAAGACTTTGGAAATAAGCTAGAAACTCTGGGTCAAGCCGCGGGTAAACCATTTTGGAGCGTAATTAGCAATATTCGAAACGGAGGGAAGAAGGAATTAACAAGTATTTTGGACAGGTCAGGAAAGCTACTATTCAATCCTGTGAATGCTTTGAGCAGATGGAGGGAATATTTTGAAGAATTGCTGAATGTAGGTGAAACGTTCAATGATGTGTCAGATTTTCAGGTAGAATGGGATAGGAACGACGATGGAAACAGGATCTCATTTGAGGAAGTGGAGAAAGTGGTCAGTAGATTAGAGTGCAATAAAGCGGCTGCGGTGGATGAAATTAAATCGGAACTCGTCAAATACAGTGGAATATCAGGTCTTAAATGTTTACGCAGGGTAATTGAGAAGGCGTGGGAATCGGAACAGGTTCCGTCTTACTGGACGAAAGCGGTAATCACGCCAATTTTCAAACATGGAAACAGAAAAGATTGTAACAACTATCGAGGTATCTCTTTAATTAGCGTTGTAGGCAAAATATTCTCAGGTATTGTTCAAGGAGAGTGCGAGTATTAATTGAGGACACGTTAGATGAAAATCAGTGTGGGTTTAGGCCTCTTAGAGGCTGTCAGGACCAGATCTTTAGCTTAGGGCAGGTAATGGAAAAGTGTTATGAGTGGAACAGGGAATTGTATATATGTTTCATAGATCTAGAAAGGCTTATGACCGTGTTCCTAGGAGGAAGCTACTGTGAGTTCTACAAGATTACGGTATAGGAGGCAAGCTTCTGCAGGCAATTAAAGGGATTTACGTAGACTGTCAGGCAGCAGTTAGAGTAGATGGCAAATTAAGCTCATGGTTCAGAGTAGTTTCAGGGGTAAGACAGGGCTGTAACCTGTCACCACTGCTGTTCATACTATTCATGGATCATATCTTGAAAACAGTAGACTGGCAGGGCGGGATTAAAATAGGTGAAAACAAAATAAGCAGTCTCGCATATGCGGACGACTTAGTTGTAATGGCCGATTCAATTGAAAGGTTGCAAAATAATATTTCAGAGCTCGATCAGAGGTGCAAGGATTATGATATGAAGGTCAGCATCTCCAAAACGAAAGTAATGTCAGTGGGAAAGAGATTTAAGCAGATTGACTGCCAAATAGGAGGAACAAAGTTAGAACAGGTAGAGAGTTTCAAGTACCTAGTATGTATTTTCTCACAGGTTGGCAACATAATGAAAGAACTGGAATCGAGGTGCAGCAAAGCTTATGCAGTGAGTGCTCAGCTAAGATCTACTCTCTTCTACAAGAAGGAAGTAAGTACCAAGACTAAGTTAGCAGTGCACTGCTCTTTCTTTCGGCCAACTCTGTTATATGGGAGTGAATGTTGGGTGGATACAGGTTACCTTATTCACAAGGTAGAGGTTACAGATATGAAAGTAGCAAGAATGATTGCAGGCACTAATAGATGGGAACAATGGCAGGAGGGTGTCCATAATGAGGAAATCAAGGAAAAAATGGGAATGAACACCACAGATGAAGCAGTTAGAGCGAACAGACTGAGATGGTGAGGTCATGTTACACGCATGGGGGAAGCAAGGTTACCTAAGAGACTCATGAGCTCGGCAGCGGAGGGTAAGAGGAGTCGAGGTAGACCAAGAAGAAAGTACTTAGATTCGGTACAATATGATTTTGAAGTAAAAGGCATAACATCAGACGAGGCATCAATGTTAGCATTGAATAGGGGATCATGGAAGAATTTTATTAGATGTAATATGCTCCAGACTGAACGTTGAAAGGCATAATCAGTCTCCAATGATGATAATGATGATGATGATGATACCAGTAATTACAATTGTTAGTTAACCTGCTCTTGTTTGGATGGGCGATCTTCTTTTAAGGGGAGCCCGATGTGGTCAAATAATATATATATATATATATATATATATATATATATATATATATATATATATATAGAGTGTTACAAAAAGGTACGACCAAACTTTCAGGAAACATTCCTCACACACAAAGAAAGAAAATATGTTATGTGGACAGGTGTCCAGAAACGCTTAATTTCCACGTTAGCGCTCATTTTATTACTCGCCTGCACAGGAGATTGGCGGCGCCACTGACTGCATCTAACACCCTTCTTGGCGAAGTACTTGGCTTTTCTCGTCCTGACGTTCAATATTTCCGTGCGTTGCCCATGCAGTGAGTGTGCAAGGGTTGGCTACATCATTTTCTGTGACAAGGGAAGCGCTAAGAGCGACGAACATCGTATCTTTGTTATTCTTTCGAATTACGTCAGTGTTGCGCCTGTGATGGAAAGTCAATAGGAGGGAGAAGCAAGCTTACTGATGAGGTGATTCAACGTCTACAGAGGTACTTTGGGTATGCAATAAGGCAAAATACAAGTAATGCTAGTGACATGCGGAAAGCGGTGTGGGCATTGTGCCTTCATTCTGCCTCTTCCAATGAATGCTCTCAACTCAGCTTGTGCGCAATAGATTCCTCGCTCAAATATAATGCCAAAAAGTGCTATGATCACAACCATGGTTTCCCAGCAGCTGTGATAAACGCAATAAAACCAATTTTTCACGATTTAGCACAGCCAGAATTGTTACACAAATGTCTACACAGAAAAATGCAGAATCCTAATAAGAGCGTAAACAATTTAATTTGGACAGTGATACCTAAAAGAGTGTTTATAAGCATAAAAACATATACTTCGGCTTTTATGATGCAATAGCAACATACAACCAAGGAAACAGTGTGAAGTATTGAAGGCATTAGGATTTCAAGCTGGGGTGAACATTGTACGAGCACTAAGAGATATTGACAGAGAGAGGGAAAGAGGAGCAGAAAGAAGAGAACGGAATACGAAATATCATGGAACAACAGGCCAGAACAGAAGACCAAAACGGAAGCTTTTGGAGAATGAAGAAGAAGACCCTGCTGATCTATCCTATAGTGCAGGAATGTATGGAAAAACTTTGATAGCCATTTCCTGTGAATTACAATTTTCCGAATGTAAGGAACATTTTCTCAAAATCCACTCAAACTATAGAGATAAAATTTCCAAATTCAAATGTTTGTATATCTATCAGACCAAATTGCGTGGTCATCAGTCCGTAGCTTACAAACTACTTAAACTGATAAACTAACCTAAGGACAACACACACACACACATGCCCCAGGGAGGACTCGAACCTTGGACGGCGAGGCGCCTTTGACCGCTCGGCTACTCCAGTGCGGCTGAAATTTTCATACAGCACACCTAGTGGTCAAACTTAAATTGTAACACAGCCATTTAACAATATGTTCAGTAGTTTCATTTCTAATTTATTAAATAAAGCTTTTTTTTTTTTTTTTTTTTTTTTTTTTTTTTTTTTTTTTTTTTTTTTTTTTTTTTTTTGTAAAAAAAACTTTGGCCATTAATTTAAAAAATATTGAAAGGAAACAAGAAAAGATACTCCAATAACCCTCCATCATAACTGCAATACCCATGTTGAAAATTTTCAAATTCTTCGGTTTGGTACATTGTTCATAAATGTTCCTCAAACTTAGAGATTTTAACATGGGCAGCATAGGCACCTCCGGCTCCCCTTACATTCAAATTATGCCAGGATCTTATACGCATATTCGGCCATGACCTTATCAGAAAATTCATCAGGAAAAGAAACACATACATTCACACAATCATACAGACAACTATAGACACACAATCACCATGTCCGCCGGCCGCGGTGGCCGAGGGGACTGAGGCGCTCCAGTCACGGTCTGCACGGCCACTACGGTCGGGGGTTTGAATACCCCTCGGGCAAGGATATTTGTGCCGTCCTTAGTGTTAGCTAGTTCATAAGTAGTTTTTAAGTTTAGGGACTGATGACCCCGTAGTTAAGTCCCATAAGCTATACAAACATTTGAATCATACAAGTCACGATTCATGTCGCGCATACATGTGCCGATACAAATCTCATCGTAAACATACCTTTATCTAAGTCAATCGTTCTTTCCTCTATTTGTAGCCCTCTATTGTTGGTAAAGTTCCCCATCCATTACAGACGCTGGTTGTAAGGTACTGAACCACTTGCCCACTATTAATCTTAGTTGCTGCCTTGTTGTTAGCTACAGTCACATCTACTCGGCTAAATTTCTGTATTTAATTTATTACGTCCTCACTAATGCTATACGCAACACATTTCGCAGCCAGTTTCGTAATAGCCCATTCAAAGTGCCGAGAAAAAATACTCCGTTGTGTGATTAATTGTTCACTGGAAATCGAGATGTGACCTCACAAGGTCTGATGGGAGTGAAAATTAAACTGCTGGTCGAAAATCGCTACAGATACTGGTGAAATGGACGCAGAGAGTGGAGCAGAAGGCGATGGCTGGAGATTTAGGATATGGGCTAACACAAGAATGGAATAAATACATAGAAAGGCAAGTTGGGAATTTAACAAAATTTAACCTCAAGTTTAAAAATCAATTCCTACGCATTACGTGGTCGTAGTTTTATAACTACACAACGTTGCATCTACACACAACGGAGCATGTACACATTATGGTTATTTGAAAAATTGGTACTCGAAATTCCTTACCATGCCATGAGCTTATTACCTGGTTATTTTTTTCACCTAACAAATGTACCTCTGAAGATATGCATATTTGGTGTTGTAATTTCATTTGAATTTATAAGTAAACTAGCTGAAAGCCCGGCGTTGCCCGGGTATTTATTTATTTATTCCTGCCATTTTTCAGGTACATATTTATTTGTATAAATGCTGTATGTCTGTAAAATCTCTTGGCAATACAATTAGTAGTAAAGAAGTAATAGATTAAAAAGTGGTGCGTGATGGGGCGGTTTTCCACGAACGTTACTGTTTATGTGCTCATATCTCATAAACAACCTGTCGTACTGTGATACAACTTAGAAGGTACACTCAACTATATGTGTGTAAACTGTCTGTAAAATTTCCTGCGGCTACAATTTACAGTGCACAAATTATAAATTGTAACGTCATACCGAATCCCGTAGTTTTACTCAATAAACAGCTGAAAAGTAGTAAGCGAGAAACTTTATTCCTTTCATCATTTTGCTATGGTTGTCAGCGAGAGAAAGTTTAATAAAAGTTTGAAATTATGTATAAAGTTTGTTGCAAGTCGCTAAGTACTCTGATTCTCGTAGAACGTATTTATAAAGTCTCGCCGCATTGTGTGGAAGTTTCTTGCAAATCCTATTGTTTAAGACGTCATATCTTCTTAATCATGAGTCGTATATGATTCTTAACCCTGCAGCAATTGTACCTCACGGTAAGGAATGTGTGTACCAAATTTGGTTGAAATCGGTCCAGTGGTTTAGGAGAAAATGAGCAGCATTGTCGCTAAATGCAGCAGTTTTCCGCGCATCTCATTGTTTATGACGTCATATCTCGTGAACTATGTATCGTACGTGATTCTTACACTTACGGCGACCATTTTCATGGATTGAAGCTTAGGTGTACAAAATTTCATAAATATTGGAACAAAACTGTCGATTTGTATGCAACACGTACAAATATACGGACACTCTGCTTTATATATTAGATAATACCGAAATAATGTGAAGTTTGTTACTGAGTTCGAAATTTGTAAACAAAGCTTCGTTGTTAATACGTACCTCCAAGTGCTGTAAATGAGTCTATACTGCTCTTGGCCTTGGCAATGTTTTCTTTAGTGGCAGGGACAATGCTCTGCTCTATGGATTCTGCAGAAATCTTCTCTTCCAGCAAGTGGGTGAACGTCAGAGGCTTGTCAGGTTTCCACACCTGCAGATTGACCACACTGAATTAGAACATAAACTTCATTAATATCGAATTGACTTACCGTGTTGAGTGATCGTTTGCGCATCTAGTACAGACTATTCCCTAAGTGTATTTAGGTAAGTCGAAAAGGAATTTATAACTATGGAATGATATTTAGATGTTGTTGTTGTGATGTTAAGTCCGGAGACTCTATTTGTGTAGATTCAAATTCAAATTCGAATGTTTGTTAAGCTTATGGGACTTAACTACGGGGTCATCAGTCCCTAAACTTACAAACTACTTATGAACTACTTACGAACTAGGACGGCACAAATATCCATGCCCGAGGGGGGATTCGAACCCCCGACCGTAGTGGCCGTGCTGACCGTGACTGGAGCGCCTCAGTCACCTCGGCCACCAAGGCCGGCAATTTGTGTAGATCTCCACCCTACTCTACCCTGTGCAAGTCTCTTCATCTCTGCATAAGAACGGTAGTCCACATCCATTTGAATCTGCTAACATAATTGTCTGTCTCCTTTTGCAAGTTTTACCCCACACACTTGCCTCCAACACTAGACTGCCGATTGCTTTATGACTCAGAATGTGTCCTACCAATGCCTTCTTTTAGTCACAGTATGCCAGACATTTATTTTCTCCCCAATTCTATTCGGTAACTCTTCATTAGTTATGCAATCCATCCTCTAATCTACAGCATTGGTCTGTAGCACCACATTTCAAAAGCTTCTCTCTCTTCTTGTCTGAACTATTTTTCGTCCATTTTCACTGCTGTACAAGGCAACACTCCACATAAATGCCTCCAGAAAATACTTCCTCACACTTAAATTAATATTTGATGTTAACAAGTGTTTTTTTCCAAAAACGATTTCTTTCTTGTCATAGGCAAGCAGCAAGGTTTCTTCTCCATGAACTTCAATTCCTTCTCTAAATTCCCCTTGTTTTGCTTCCCATCTTGCACAATCTACATACTGAATAACATTTGGGGGGGGGGGGGGCTATTATCGTGTCTTGCTCCCTTCCCAGCCATTGTGTCCATTTCATACCCTTCGACTCTGTCTGCTTTCTGCACAAGTTGCAAATAACCTTCAATTCCATATATTTCGCCCTCATTATATGTGAATTTGAAAGAGTTTATTCCAGTTAACATTGTCAAAAGCTTTCTCCAAATCTACAAAAATAAGAAATCTAAGTTTGTCTGTTCTTAATCTATCATCTAACATATGCAATGTGTCAGTATTGCCTCAGGTATTCCTAATTTTTCCTAATTCAAAACTGATCTTCCCTGAGATTGGTTCCTAGCAGATTTTCCATTCTTCTAAATACAAGAATATTTGCCTCCTTTGTGCTCAGATAGGGGCACTTTTCAACTGGTTTACTTGTGTTGGATATCGTGTCTAGGAAGGTAGCTCGAACACTTACCTATTTATTCAATTACATATTCTATTTTTTTCCTTGCGTTTGGTGCTACTTTTCGCCTCTAAATTGTAATTCATTACGTTGTTTAATAACTACATAGTTCTTTCCTATTTGTTATATTCTGTCTTTAAATCGCCATTAGTTACATAGCTTGATTACAAACACTATTTTCTGTGTAAGATAATTATAATTTTTTTCTGCTTGTGATTTCCGAAATATAATAATTGTCAGTCACGCAACACCATCGACACAAAGCACACACATTCTTACTCTCGTAACAGTCGACACATTTTTTTTAAATTTTAATTATACTCTCTCAATAGTTAATCCCTAATGTGTTAACAAAGATCCTATCACCCCTTTTCAGTGTTGTCCACATCTTCCTTTTATAGCAGCTACTTCAGACACCTAATCAATCACTTTCAAGACGTTTTGACACCACCGCCTGTCAAACGATTTGATTATCTTCCATTCCGGTAATCCCACAATCAATGACTCACTTCCGCACCATTTCTAATACTCCTGATGCACTAAATTTGATTGGCCAGAATGCACTCTTTTACAGATTCAAAACTGGCAAAAACTGGAACTCTTTGAGATATCCAGAATCACCTGAGATCACTGGCAGCTGCTGCAACAAGTTCTAAAATTGTTGCAGAATGTCACAGGGTTCTGGTGGAGCTAGGGGAAAGCAATCGAGTAAACCTATTGTGGGTCTCTGGCCAATCGGGAATCAGTGGCAACGAACATGCCGACAGATTAGCCAGGATGGGGGCAGAGACTCCATTTATTGGACCGATACCTGTCCTGACAATCACCAAGACAATGATCAAATTGGAGCTATGTAACTGGCTCAGAAGACAGCACGTAGAATATTGGAGCAAAATCCATCAACAAAAACATGGCAAGGTAATGATGCCAAACCCATGTTTTAAAAGAAGCTCTGCAATCCTGGGCCTGAACAGGAGAGAGATTAGACTCATGGTTGGATTGCTGACAGTCCATGGGAATTTCAAAAAACACCTACATACATTGAGAATAACAGAAGAGGAGCCTAAATGTAGGATCTGTGATGAAACTGCATCACATCTAATCTTCGAATGCATTGCATTGGAGAGTAAAAGGCACAGAACATTTGGTACAACCTGATCCGCAGAAATTGTGTCTAATAAATAACTGGTAAAGGGACTCCTTGCACTGTTCAAGGGCATTGATTGGCTTTACTAGATATACAGGGAGCGATACCGCACAATAAACTTAGTTTCGGTGCGGGCAGTAGCGGGTTGGACCAAGACTGTTTTGGCTTCCCCGAGAAAATCAATCAATGCACTCTTTTCATGATCTAGTCCGATTCAGAGTTCGACTGAGAAATACATCTTTAGCAACACTTCGTATAAATATCGAATCACTTGAGTAACTATTTGGTAGCGATCCGCAAAGTTTCTGATGCTGTAACATTGTCCATTTACGTCAGTATAACACTCAGTTAGCCCTTTGCACTTGCTCGTTGGAGTCACTGTCGCTGCTTGGACTTACCTGTACTTCAGATGCGAACGGGATAAGGGTGAAGGTGTCCCCCTCGTTGAGCTCGTCCAGGATGGTGTGCATGGCCGTCTTGAGCTGCTCGATCTTGCGGCCGACCATGGAGCCGCTCACGTCGAGCACGAAGACGACGTGCTTGGGTAGCGGCGGCAGGCCGGGAGGCGCGAAGAAGTGCACGAAGTAGCCGTCCTCGCTCACCTGCACACCGGGGGTGTGTGTTAGGGCACAGACAAATATATACAGACGGGAAACCTCCGTAAGGGCCCGGTACTATGCTCAGGGGTGCGGGGCGGGAAGTTTTTAAGCAGTTCCGTAAGATGTCCCATGATGGTGCTGCGGTCAGAAGCAGCCCTTTAAACTGGCCAGAGCAGGCGGCAGGTAGCGGCTGCCCCCACCACCACCTCCCCTCAAACGCCGGCACACCGGACACAGCCGTGGCCTCGTGGCAGGCGGCACGAGCTCTCCCCTCAGCTTCCCCTCCACGCTACCCTCTGACGTGCGAGAACCACCCTAAGCCAGGGAACCGCCTGACACCTGCTAGCATCTTACGGAACTACGAGGGGAGCATAGGACAGTGGTTTGAGGGAGGCTGCTTCTCTGTATATGTTACTCTGTGGTTAGGGCCAGAGGAGGGTGGCCGCAGTGGAAATATGACGTTTTACAGAGACTGAAAAAATATGCAACGAAGGGTGTCCTGAAAAATGCACCCAGTTACATTAGCACCCAGTTCTGGTGGAGAGGCGGTCAGCTAATCTCCCCGTCCAATCTCTGCCCGGCAGGTAGAAGAGCAGAGGGCTGTGAGGTCGCATTGACATAGGCCGTACTTCATGGCTATGCGTGGTCGCAATAGCAATGCTGCACTTTATAATGGAAGCGAGACTAAAGAAGAACCAAGACATATTCATAAGAGTTGTGACCTGGAAAACGCCTTCGATAATGTAAGGTGTTGCATGATGTTCGCAATTCTGAGAAAAATAGGAGTAAGCTGTAGGGAAAGGCGGGTAATACATAGTTTGTATAAAAAGCAAGTGGGTACAATAAGCGTCGGAAGTCAAGAACGAAAAGCTCAGATTAAAAAGGGAGTAAGAAAAGGTTGTGGACTGTCGCCATCACTATTAAACTTGCGCAATGAAGACGTAATGTAGGAGATTAAGAAAAGGTTCAAGGCTCTGATAAAAGTTATGGGTAAAAGGATATCAGTGATAAGATTTGCTGATGACATTGCTATCATCTGTGAAAGTGGACGAAAATTACAGGGTCTGTTGAATAGAATGAAAAGACTAATGAGCATTGGACTGAAGGTAAACCGAAGAAAGAAGAAAATCATGAGAAGTAACAAAAATAAAAGTAGCGAAAAAATAACATCAGAAATGGTGATCACAATGTACACGAAGAAAAGGAATTCTGCTACCTTTGCGGTAAACTAACACACGACGGAAGAAGCAAGAGATACATAAAAAGTAGACTAGCAAAAACAGTGAGGGCATTCACGGGAAAGAAAAATCTACTGCTGTCAAACATCGCCCTGGACTTGAGGCAGAAATTTCTCAGAACATAGTTTGCAGCACAATATTGTATGCTTGCGTAACTTGGACTGCTGGGAAATGAGAACAGAAGATAATTGAAGCATTTGACATATAATTTAGAGATTAGTAAAAATATCATGTAATTTTTTATGTAGGTACTGCATTTAAGTTTATGTTTTAAATCCATAAATGCCTAGGTGTTTATGAATTTTGGGCATTTGCCCCAACTTGCAAATGTCGAGGCATTTTATATCACTAGGGGAAAAACAGATTGGAATACATGGAGTAAATAATTGAGGATGTAGGTTGCAATGGTACTCTGAAATGAAACGGGTAACATATTCACAGAATATATGACATCAACCGCGAATGAGCAAAGATGAAAGTGTGTACACAGCCGGCACTCGAACCCAGGTCTCTTGCTTTCTAGGAAGTTGCGCTGACCACTACATGACTAGGGACCCAGTGATTACCGCACATGCAAGGTCTACCTAAGCACACCTCCCGTCAGACACAAATTCCTATAAGCTCAAAAACACACAAACTGCACGAACCGAACACCACGATCTTCAGAATCGAATTGATAGCAGTCATCCGCTGAGGTGGACAAGGACCTCGGGACTGCAGGCAGACTTTGTCGAGAGAGCGTTTCCGGTGTGCGAGAACTGGCCAGCATGGCATTACCGTCAAAACAGGGACGGCTTAGCGAGGGTACGGGCTGCAGGTAGGTCGTGACGTAGTAAACAGGTAGTTTCCTGTCAGACTGGGTGAAAATGTCGCAGATTTGGGTTTGGGTGCAAATGTCACTGCGTGCAATTGTCCCATATCCGCAACGAAGTTGTGAAGCAAAATGTTCAAATGTTTGTATAGCTTATGGGACTTAACTACAGGGTCATCAGTCCCTAAACTTACAAACTACTTATGAACTAACTAATACTAAGAACGCCACAAATATCCATGCCCGAGGGGGGATTCGAACCCCCGACCGTAGTGGCCGTGCAGACCGTGACTGGAGCGCCTCAGTCTCCTCGCCCACCACGGCCGGCATCCCTATTTTAGAAACTGCCTCATTGTACGACTTCGCAATAATATTCACATTCTTCATTTTTATACTTTATGTTACTCATGTCGAATTTGCTGATTGCTAATTTTCTAATTTTATTTAATACAGATTTATTCAGTTTGATTGGTTTAATTTTGTTTCTGATTATTCTTGACGCTGTAAGTGATTGTAAGATAATGGTAGTTAAGTACATTGTAACAAGTGGGTGACATGAACGATATGAAGTGAAGAATGTGAGTTGGTATAAAGCGAGAAATCACTTCCCTTTTTACAACAAAATAATATTTCTTGCACACCTTTATTTATTGTGTATGCAGACTGATCGTATAGCAATACTAACACAGGGCCAACAAGTACAACACAGTACGACATTCTTTTATTGTTCTCGTAAAGTGACTATCAGCCAACCAAGATTTTGCATCTTTTTAATCCTTCTAATATTGCAGTCAGATAGCGTAACTTTCGACGTGCCCAAACTTGCCTTGCGTTGGTCAGCATTACGTTGCGCACTAATTGTCAAGTTACTCTCCTAGTATTATTGCAGTCAGATCCTTAATTTTAGTAGCCCGATACGATCTTTCATTTTTGTAGACCTCTGTTAGTACTGAAGGTAACACACACACACACACAAACACACACACACATTAAGTAGCCCCGTCACATACATAAACCTGACCCGTTGCAAGCTGACTAGGGGAAGGCCTCATACACGGCCAACCGATTCGTCTCAGATTTGGCAGGTCGCTTGTCTACAACCTAAAACGAAGGAATCCAAGATATTTTGGGTAATCTCCTCCGCGTTTTTGAGAAAATCACCCCTAAGGGTTATGACAAGCAATCGACTCAAAATTGGAGGGATCTATAGATAATTGTAAACGGAGCATTTTTCATCATTAGGTATGGGGTCTGTAAACGTATAATTTTCCAGAAATAGAGGAAAGAAACTTTTACAACTGCCGCTTCTGTACCCACATGCTAAACGGTTAGCGCAACGGCCAAGGTAACTGGCTGGGAATCGGAGAACCCGGGTTCGAATCTCGAAGAAACTCAGCGGATGTTCTTTGTCTCGTTTGTGTTTTTCCATATCTCACTTGATAGGGATAGGAAGGTTAATAAGGTAAGTAAATCAATAAGGACTGATAAACTGTAGGCAAAATTTATTTGCCTACTATTTCATCATTCCTTGCAAGTATTGTGTCTCTTGGGATAGTAAGCAACTAAAATGTTACTCCAGGTCACTTTAAAATGGCTCTTCCAGTTACTGTTACGTGTCCTCACTTTTCTTAGAACAACTAGATGGATGGTACTGGTCATATAAACATTCGAAACAAATATGCTCACGGCACCAAGAACATGGCTCTACCCTTCATTCGATCCCTGCGAAACCCTGCATTTCAGCAGGATAATGCACGACCGCATGTAGCAGATCCTTTGCGGGCCTTTCTGGATACTTTAAAAGTTCGACTGCTGTCCAGGCCAACACATTCTACAGATCTCCCACCAATTGAAAACGTCTGGGTAATGGTGGCCGAGAGTGCAACAAGTAGGCCCACACCGACTTTCTAGCTACCCATACTTAGCCACATACAACCTCCATCTTTACGGCGGAAGAATGCACTAGTATCCGAGTACAAAAAGCTGCAAAAGAATCCCCACCTTCCTGTGCATGAAGACATACCAAGCATAAGAAAAGCAAGGCTTCGCTCTCGTCATCCACCCCTTGAGACTGCAAGAACTTTAGTTACCAACAGCTTTAATACCGATGACTGCTGGAGACGAACATGGCAGATTAATGCAACACCAGAACAACTGAAAATGCCGTGCATATCAACCAAGCCACCTGGCTTTGATTTACCGCGTAAAGATTGGTCAGCACTTAACAGAATAAGATCCAACACTGGAAGGTGTGCAGACCTTCTGTACAAGTGGAAGAAAATAGCTTCTCCAAGCTGTGACTGAGGCGCTAAAAAGCAGACTGTCTACCATGTGTTTCAAGAATGTCCCCTGAGAGCTTTCGCTGGCGACTAAACAGAGTTCCTGATGGTTACGGAGGGATCACTGGACTATATTCATGGACTTTATATTAGTTTGTAGTATGTTACACGTGTAAAATTTTATTTGTCTTTGTTATTAAAACATCAAATAACTGTAAATTTTGTGATGTAGCCATACGCTAAATAAATAATAATAAATAAAAAAAATATGTGCAAAATGTCAGCCTTATTAATTTATGCTAACTGCATATTCCGCTCTAGGTATGTAAATTCACTTACCAATATTTTGGAATTTCTCTGAAAATATCTGCAGTTTAGGGGAATTTGCGCAAATTAATTTCGGCGTAACAGGTTGTTCTCTCTCTCTCTCTCTCTCTCTCTCTCTCTCTCTCTTTCCCCTTTTTTTCTTTTTGATCATTGGAGGGGTTTCGAATAACCCGAGTTTCGCTTTTCGATTCATAGGAAAATCGCGCAAATATTCGTGAACTGTAACTACCCCAGTTATCTGTATGGGTTAAACTTACCTTAAACTGGACGTAAATGTTAAGTATATTTTTGTAATCGGAAATTACAGACAAGTCATGTATGAGATTGACATTTGTTTTGATTTGTCATAAGAACTGTGGCAAAGATCTTAAACGTAGAAGACGATTTTATCAGCATTTGTACATAGTGATTGTAACATGCTACTGAAATGTTATTTTGTGTAAAAGCCACTAGTAGGCTCAAAGAATCAAGTAATAATGCAATTACATGAATATCTAATATTTAAAAATTAAAATATTTGTTTGTACCTTTAAAAGAAAAGTGCATAGCAGTTGTAACTGTTACTTTCAATTTCATTTGTATAAAAAATCTTTACTAAACACTAAAAGATAATTTATATTGTAATTTGAAGTATATTTTCTATTTAAAAATCTAAAATAATCTTAATATAAACTTTTAAGTGAAAATTGAACGTCACGTGATGTCACATTATTGAATGGTGTTTAAACCCTGTTGGCAGACGCCAAAGGCAGAAAGAAAACGTGTGCTGTATTGGTAGTACCGGTGTGGTCGTGGCAGCAGTGAAACCAAGCTATGTAAGATGTATAGTATGAGTATACACAGTGCAAAAGAATTGTACGTACAAGTGACTTTTGTGTTTTTGACTGTGGTTCAAGTAAATTTTTTTGTGTTCTCAACAACGTAGTGATCTGTGTAGAGAACCTGTTAGACTATCCCGTTAATTTGGACGTATGTATGGACAAATTTCTGAGGATTTGCAGTGAAGTGTCGTTTCAAGTGCTTAACTTAGATATTGAGCACCTCTGCGACATATCAGCTTGACCCGAATTCGGTTAACAGGGGTATCGTCATTGTTAGTAACTGACAGAATGCTGTACTGAAGATTAACAGCTATGAACATGGTGTAGTGGGTGAGCGATGAGGTGGGGAGACGTACCAGTATCTGGTTGGGGCTGGCCTCGCGGTCCACGTCGTAGCGCACCACCAGCTGTCCAGACACGCCAGTGGGTCCCCACCGCCGCTGCTGCTCTGGGGTGGGCGACCAGCGCACCCTGGCCGTCGACAGCGACGGACGCTCGATGTGCGCCAGGGGGTCCTCTGAAACAGCCAGGACGGCCAGTCCAGATTACATTAGATTAATACTTGTTCCATAGATTATATATACGACATTCCGTAATGATGTGGAACAAGTCAGTTTAGTGAATGTTACCTATACATGACATCATCATCATCATCATCATCATTTTCCAACTCCAGTTTTCCAGGCGTGGTGTACAAGCGCTCGCCATCTCCTCCTGTCTTCATACATCTTCTGTTCCAGAATGTCTTCCCATTTGTGTCCTTTCTCTTCCGCGTCTGATCTTACAGTCTCTATCCAGCGTTTCCTTGGTGTTCCCCGAGGTCTTCTTCCTGTGACGTTGAGTTTGAAATACTTTTTAGCAGGTCTTTCACTATTCATTCTCATTAAGTACCCATAACACTGAGGTCTACATTTCCTTATGATGCTGGTGACAGGAACCTCAATACCAGCTACTTTTCTATTCACCTCATTCCTAATTTTATCCTGTCCGGTTGTTTGATTCATAGTTCTAATGAATCTCATTTCCATTGCCTGGGTTCTACTGAGGTCTCTGGTTAGTAGGGTACATGTTTCTAAGTCGTATGTAAGGATTGGAACGAAATAGGTATGGTACATGGTTGCTTTTGCTTTTTGTGGCATTTTATCATCCCAGAGAAGATTTCTTATTTGACTGTAAAAACTGGATGCTTTCTGTGTTCTGCTGAGTATTTCCTGCTTAACGGTGTTGTCTTTAGAGATCATACTTCCTAGGTATTTGAAATGAGAAACAGATTCTACTTTGGCCCCATCTAGAAATATATTTGATGTTGTTCCTTGCCTGTTGATGGTCATTTCTACTGTCTTTGTTTTACTTATCTTTAGCTCGAAATTTTTGAATGTGTTGTTTCAATCATTCAGTTTCCTCTGTGCTTCAGCTTCTACCTATACATGACAATCAATATTTTAAGGGTTTCTTATTTTTATTTGTAATTTATTTTTTAGTTTTATCTAAAATTTCATCTACAGTGTAGAAGGAGTTGCCATTCAGAAATTCCTTTAATTTCTTTTTAAATACTAGTTGGCTATCTGTCAGACTTTTGATGCTACTTGCTAAGTGACCGAGGACTTATGTGACAGCATAATTCAACCCTTCCTGTGCCACAGTTAGATTTAACATTGAATAGTGGAGATCACCCTTTCCCCTAGTGTTGTAGCTATGCACACTGCTATTACTTTTGAATTGGGTCGGATTGTTAACAACAAATTTCATGAGTGAATATACAGGGTGTTACAAAAAGGTAAGGTCAAACTTTCAGGAAACATTCCTCACACACAAAGAAAGAAAATATGTTATGTGGACAAGTGTCCGGAAACGCATAATTTCCATGTTAGAGCTCATTTTATTACTTCTCTTCAAATCACATTAATAATGGAATGGAAACACACAGCAACAGAACGTACCAGCGTGACTTGAAACACTTTATTACAGGAAATGTTCAAAATGTCCGTTAGCGAGGATACATGCATCCACCCTCCGTCGCATGGAATGCGTTGATGCAGCCCTGGAGAATGGCGTATTGTATCATAACCGCCCACAATACGAGCACGATGCGTCTCTACATTTGGTACCGGGGATGCGTAGACAATAGCTTTCAAATGCCCCCACAAATGAAATTCAAGAGGATTGAGGTCAGGAGAGCGTGGAGGCCATGGAATTGGTCCGCCTCTACCAATCCATCGGTCACCGAATCTGTTGTTGAGAAGCGTACGAACACGTCGACTGAAATGTGCAGGAGCTCCATCGTGCATGAACTACATGTTGTGTCGTACTTGTTAAGGCACATGTTCTAGCAGCACAGGTAGACTATCCCGTATGAAATCACGATAACGTATTCCAGTGAGCGTAGGTGGAAGAACATGAGGCCCAATCAAGACATCACCAACAATTCCTGCCAAAACGTTCACAGAAAATCTGTGTTGATGACGTGACTGCATAATTGCGTGCGGTTTCTCGTCAGCCCACACATGTTCATTGTGAAAATTTACAATTTGATCACATTGGAATGAAGCCTCATCCGTCGCACGTTAACATAAGCACGGAAGTCAACATTACCTTCCTTCAATTGGGCCCACTGGCGGTGAATCGAGGAAGTACAGTACATACTAACGAAACAATAGGGTATTTTGACAATTGTCTGCACGAATTATTTCAATTTACATTTAAAGAGAAATACTAAAATGCCCCCTAACATGGAAATTAAGTGTTTCCGGACACGTTGACTCAGGGATCAAGACGTGGCTGCACGATCCGTTACAGCCATATGGATAAGATGGCTGTCATCTGGGCTGCTAGGGATACGAGGCCGTTGGGATCCAGCACGGCGTTCGGTATTGCCCTCCTGATTCCATATTCTGCTAACAGTCATTGGATCGCGACCAATGCGATTAGCAATGTCGCGATGCGATAAACTGCAATCGCGATAGGCTACAATCCTACCTTTATCAAAGTCGGAAGCGTGATGGTACGCATCATGTCAGCACGTTGTAGGTGTCGCCACCGGCGCCAATCTTGTGTGAATGCTCTGAAAAGCTAATCATTTGCATATCACAGAATCTTCTTCCTGACGGTTAAATTTCGCGTCTGTAGCACGTCATCTTCGTGGTGTAGGAATTTT
This sequence comes from Locusta migratoria, assembly GCA_026315105.1. NCBI lineage: Eukaryota > Metazoa > Arthropoda > Insecta > Orthoptera > Acrididae > Locusta > Locusta migratoria. The sequence continues at coordinate 268,373,084 of CM048744.1, read as the reverse complement.
AGTGGCCAGGAGTGTACAAAGACCGAACCGTAATACCGGGTGTAGGTCCAGTATGGTGATAATGCTACAGTTCAACAGTTCCTCTCACCACCATATCTTCTAGAGACTCAAAGAACATCAATGAATCCTGATTCTGCCTACACCACCACAACGTTGAGATTGATGCTGCTGACCAGTTGCTCTCATGCATCGGCAATACTTGTCCCTCAATGGTATTTACGGTTTGGGGTCGTGTTGCACTTTCGTTCCTCACTAATAGCATTGACGGTACACTAACCAGAGCCAGCCTCTCGTCTGTGAAGTGTTGGAGGCTGTTGCCCTTTCATACCTTGGGAGCTTGCTAAGTTGCAGCAGAACAAACTGCGACCACAAGTGCATCCGACTGCACTGCTATGTTGGGCTCCCTGTATTCCTGATCTCTCACCTATCATAATCTATTGATAGATGCCTGCAGAATAACAGGCCCAGGATCCACCAGCCTCTGCTAGAACTGACTTTGTCGGTGTGTGGAAGCGGCATGGATTGCAGTACCCCAACAACGTAATCTGAGCATCTTTCTTTATAAACGACTAGCTGAAATCCTCGCGTTGCCTAGGTATTTATTTATTTATTTGAGTTAGTACTTTCCCTATCCTTTCTCTCTCTGTCCATCTCCTTTTTCATAAAAACATGTTATATTTATCGTAGAAGTTCATGGTTACCGTTTCTGTATGTTTCCACAGCTACCTTCAGTTCATCTTCTGTCCATTTCCCATGCATTCCCCTTATTGCATCTTCCAAATCTAAAACGGTTACCATACTTGCTCCTTATTTTTTAAATTGTTTTGCAGCGTAGAAAAATAAACGTAAAAACGTAACATCTACCTATTACCTATTGTTAAATGACATTAAGTATTATTTGGTAGGAGTGATTCCTACAATGGACCGGTCCATTTAGGAAACAGCCTTTGATCCAACTTCGGCATCTCGACACCGTATAGGTAAAGATAACGTTGAAGGAACAAAAAACGCTAAACTCTAACTTTACGATATTAAATTAATAGCTAATGAATGGCACTTTAAACTATAGTGCTGATTATATTTTTACTTACTTTTACAGCAGAGGAAAACTTATGATGTCTAGCAGAAAACTTACAACGACATCGAAGAAAACGCAATAATGGAAACTATTCTCACTCCAATGACTATTGTCGACTGGCGACTGAGCCACGTGACTTCGAGAATGTTTCTCACCAATTGAGCGAACTTAGAACTTTAAGTTACCAACACACAGTGAAATACATAGGTGGTCTAACTTAGGCAACGGTCCATCTTCGGCAACTCTCCCCTATTACTAGACTGGAAAACGCCCATCTGTGACTGAAGCCTGGCTCAGCCATCTTGCTTCACCTCACGTCAAATAGTGTCCGTACGGTACTATTATGATCTTCTGATACGATATGATGTTTAAAGCTTTACTAGTTGGTTTGAACATGGTTTGCATTTCAGCTAATACTTCCGTAATAATTTAATTTAACACATACGCGTACATAGTCGAATTTTGTTATGAGAAGAACGTGTTACGTACGGTTAAATTTTACTTAACGTCCTGGCGGCCTGGCGTGATTATGTTGTCAATCATGTGACGTTGGCATTAGCCAATCGCGCGACAACGCAAATGTTTTGTTATGAAGTCTTCGTTTACGAGAGCAGTTACTTTTACTGAAAGAACGGTGTGCATACAAGAACCTGTCAACCACAGAGCAGTAACAGCATTATTAATTTACTTCATCGTCTGTACGAAACACTAATCAAGTTACTCTGTGTGGATTTCTAACAATATTAACATCTTAGTGACGGCTTCTGTCGTTTTGTTGATATTGCCAACTTAATAAATGGTAGGTAGTCGGGCTGGTAAGTAAAATTTTACCGGTACTTACAGTTAAAGCAGACCATAGTTATCTGAAAAACACTAAAAAGAATAAAGGCATGTGTTATTCACGATAAATAGCACATTTATAACGGTCATACTATCAAAAGAAAAGCCGAAGTTGATCGAAACTGGTGACTGATAACAAAAACAGGAAACGCGACTCATTAGTGTATATGTCAAGGTAGACTATCAATTTCTTAAGAACTCTCGGAAGAAGAATACGTGCTATATACAATAAAAAACACTTTTATGGTGCCCAAATTACTGAAAGAAAATCCGAAGTCGAATGAAATTGGTATAGATTAATAATAACAGCAAATTAATGCAACTAATTACTATGTATATGCAAGTTTACTGTAGCTTAAAAAATTATAGCCATAGACAACACACAAATTTCTCAGGTTTCTAATGTTAGACGGCGTAGTTACGTCAGTTCATCGGTATTTTTACAACTGTTTTCCGTAATAACACAAACAACGGCTTACACGTTTATAGTATAGAACTATGACAGCGAGACTTCACTGACACTAATGATAGTGCATATGGCATTGGCAGTCAAGTAATATATGTCTGTGGTCTGTTGTAGCAGTTAGCTGTTAGTGTCTGTAGCGAGTAGTGGTACGTTGTTTTTAGGCGTAAGACGTAGAGTCTAGTTCTGTTTGTTGCATAGAGGAAATGTGGAACATATTTTGTACTGAGGTGGAGATTGTGGAAATTTTGTCATAATGTATTTACTCTCCATGTCGACTTTGAAAATGAATTTTTTAATGTGTAATTCTGATAAGGTAACTTCATTCTTTTATTTTCTTTGTAATTATGATTGTAACTGTTTTAGTTATAATAATAATCAAATAATCTAAAATTTCTGTTTTTATCATTTATATCAGTCGAATCATTTTAATCAGTATTTCAGACGATAGCTTCATTTCCTTTTTATGAAATGATAGCCAGTAATTTTTATACCTGTTGCACTCAAATGAACTGTACTCTCAGTAAAAGGATTTTTACATATCCATAGGTTTTATAGTATTTTTACGATATTCATGAACTGTGTAATTAATTTTTCCAGCATTATTAGCGAGCAATCTCAGGCAGTGAGCTTCAGCAGTAGCGGTAGGGTACATACAAGTTTTCACTTTACTGAGTATAATTCATGATTACATGCACTACATGAAGAGTGATTGCTGTCGGCGTAAGGTGGTGAGTGAAATTAAATTTATTTTTTAATTGTCATTCCGAGCAGGGAGGTTGTATGTCTGTTAAATATTTTGCACATACTTAGTATCCACGTTTGTTATGCTCTTACATTCCGTTTCAGAAATCGTAACCAACTAGTTTGTCAGGTAGCTAATAGTACTTCTTGCCAATCGTGGAAAATGCTTCATACACTAATGGCCGGTTTCCGAAACAGTAGTTACCTGTCCCGTTATAGTTATCTGTGGGTTACCTGACCGTTAAGTACAAAATGGGTTTCCGAGACAACAGTTACCATCACAGCCGTAGTTACCTGTCCGTTAAAGATAAATGCGTGTTCCCCTGGGGTTACCTACGCGTTAACTTTAGTTTTAACTATATCCGCTACGTAGCGCTAGTGGGCTTCCAAACGCAAGTCCAGAAGTTAAATATTTAAGTTATTTGTTTTTAATGACAGCGTTCCGTATAATTTTCATACAGTTTTAAAATTTTTGAAGCTGAAGAATGGAAATTCTTTCATAAAATTCTTTCATCATTGTCGTCAACCGCCGTCGTCTTCTTTTTCTTCTGATGCTTCAGACAGTTGTTCAGAAGAAGAAGAAGAAAACTTAGCTGTACTCGGCACTGTTGAAACACCACGACATGTTTTTCGTGTAATGAGAGAGAATTTCATATGCGTTTCAGAATAATAATAATAATAACAATAAAAATAATAACCACTGACATTGCCGGGTTCAAACGGAGAAAAACGCGGAATTCGACATTCCGGGTTAAATTTTATATCGCGCTCGACGGTCGCGAGAGATAGTGTTGACAACGGGTGACGTTTGCATTAGCTGCATCTCCCTCGCGATTGGTCAAGCAACATCTCGACATTGAGCAACAGTGGCAAACGTTATCTCTCGCGATCGCCGATCTGGATGTAAAATTTTACCACATTTAAATCACAAAGCCATGCTCTCATAATAAAACTTTCAATTAAGCATAAAGATACTTTCCTTTTGCAATAGTGTTGTGCCATGAAATTGCCACTACGATCAGTCAATGTTTCAAGTGATTAGTGTTTTTTTTTAATTATTATTACAACGTGGGGCTCCGACGGGTGGACGTAAATTTGCCAGTCTGTGTTGTGAAAAGTAATGTCACATGCACAGAACAATGGGAAGAGGAAAATTTAAATTCATAAAAATATATGTTGACAACAGAAATAATACGTATGATTTTATTGTTAACCGTGCCTTCGTTGTTGTTTATCGTGTTTTTCTTTTTAAAAGAGAATACAGCTCTCTGAGTTGCCTTATCGTCTTCTCTCCTGTCTGTTTAACGAATTGTGCAGTTTTGTGACAACTTCAAGGCGTGTTTTTTTTCCCCAAAAATAGTCAAACCATCTGCCTTTTCATTTACTATAACTACTTTCCTCTCTAAATTCAAGTCGGTCAAAAGATTTTTCTCAAATATAGTCAAATGTTTTCCTCACTTGTCGCCCATTGCCTTTGAAAACAGAAACAGAAAACTCGTAACAGCTATACAAACTAAGACGCGTCTTCGATTTCAGTTAATAATCGATAAAATTCGAGTAATTGCGATTTAGTAGTGCCATCTGTTATCTGTTGAGACGTACTATTTGCTTCGACAGAAGGCGTAGTTACCTGATACTTAACTAACGGTCGTTGAAATCAGCTACGGGAAACCCAAGGAAGTTATCTGGCATGTTAAATTATAACGTGACGGTAGCTAACGGCACGGTAACTATAGTTTTCCGGGCATAATATTGGTAATTTCCAAGAATGCTTGCAATCCCAGTATCTCGGCCTGGAAATATATAATATATCGAGTGTGCAACTCTATATCGATTACGTAGGCATTGATGCGCGAGATGACAAAATACGAATGTTTACATACTGATTATTTCGACGAGGGTAATGTAAAGCTGCGATGACATGAATGTTTTGGTAATTTCCTGGAAAGTTTGCAATCTAAGCAACTGCGCTTGAAACCATATGTATCGAATGTGCAATTCAAAATCGATTACGTGACTATTGACGCGCTACTTATAAGGTGTGCGAAGCCACGGGAACATATTTTAGTGGTTTTTACTGTCGAGAGTAACGAACTTTTCTTTTTCTTGTGTTTTAAGACTGTAAGCTGAAATTCGACAAAAAAAAAAAAAATAAAAAAAAAAAAAAATTCAGTTTATTTACTACAAATGTTTTAAGGTTCAGCTATAAAAACATTCGCGTCAACGCAGCTTTACAGTACCACTCGTCAAAACTATTTGTCCGTAACTATACCAGCACAACCGTAAACAATGAGATTTTGTCATCTCGCGCTTCAATATCCACGTAATTGATTTAGAATTGGCCAGTCGATGTATAAAGTTTCAAGCGTAGCTGCTTCGATTGAAAGCATACTTCGAAATTACAAATGTTTTTACAGGAGAATCATGTCACATTCATAGGCAACAGCTCAATGTTATTGACGAATTTCAGTGCAGATGTCGTTGCTCCAACTGTCACTGACGAAATTTGAAGTTGTGGTAGTACGTATCTACATGACATTTTCGTAGAAATTTGTTGAATGTTTCTGATGATGTATAGTGTAATGTAATGAGGTAAAGTTGGAATATGCGTTAGGTATCCATGGAGTATATGTTTATGAGATGAGAGACGACAAAAGATACAACTTTATTTGTATAAATAGATGACAATTATAGACACGACTTTCATCGCATAATAAACCGCCGCAGAATATCTTCAGAAAAGTACTTCCAGAACTAGTCACTAAATTAGGTGACATAAAATTCAAATGTTTGTTAAGCTTATGGGACTTAACTACGTGGTCATCAGTCCCTAAACTTACAAACAACTTATCAACTACCTTATACTAAGGACGGCAAAAATATCCATGCCCGAGGGGGGATTCGAACCCCCGACCGTAGTGGCCGTGCAGACCGTGACTGAAGCGCCTCAATCCCCCCCTTTTTTTTTTTTTTTTTTTTTCCGGGCCTCCATCCTCCCCTTCTAGCCCGTCCTTGCGCTCGCCATATTTCGCCTTCATCGGCGCAGGCTTACTTCAGCCTGTTGTGAAATTTTTGTTCTCTAGAGCTTCATAGCTATATTACAGAATGTAAATCAATGTAAAATAAAATAAATTTGTGTTCATGATTATTGGTTCCTTTTCCTGATTTCGTTATCAACCTGTTGGATACTGTGAAAATTGATGATTTGTGTCGAGGCACTACTGCACTCTAAGGCTTCAAAGTTCGTCTTCTCGTAGATTGCTGCCAAATGCAGGTTGTTCCGCAATATTTGGATTGTCCTGTTTAGTTTCGTTCATCAGCATTCATCATCAGCCCATATTGCGTCTTCTCATAACTGTGAAACCCTCGGTTCAGAAAAGTACCTTTTTGTGAATGTCTTTTTGTTTTATATGTATATTTTTGAAATTACTTTCTTGTTTATCAACATTTCTTCCTTAACAATTTGGAAAAAAAAAAGCTCCTCTTTGTGAAATTGTACTAGATTAGGAAAGAAAAAATAACTAAAAGATGAATCCCTCTTCTAGGGCGTTTCATTTTTGAATCATAACTTCTGTATACACTAAAACGTATGCATACAGAACAAAAGCAAATTTCCTAGGGCATTTACCTTTTTTTTTCTCCCCCTTTTTTCAGTGAGTAAATGAATTACATCTCCATTTATTCTGCACGAATTTTTCTTTACTTTATATCTTAGTAAGTACTTTCACATTGAGAATGAGTATTGGGCCTTTGGTATCAAACTGTGAATTTCTTCGTCGTCACTGGCATGCTGTTTCAGGGTTCTGCTGAGGCCTTCACGGCTACCGTAGCGGCCACGGGGCCCACGAAGTCCCCACCGTACTTCACCCCCAGCAGCTGTCCCCTACTTTAGCATGCATCTACCATCTATCCCACTCCTTGCTTCTCGATCACAATTCGCAGCATGTTACCAAACGGTTTTATTTGATTTTTACTCTGGTATATTTTATAGTATTCTGATCGTAAATATTCTCTGTATTCCAATAGACTGTCTTTCCCATTTTTATTTATAATGTAGTTAACGTAATTTCCGATTAACCATAAGATGGCATTATTTTTCTGAGATGGAAAAAAAACTTCTTCCGGAAGAATATTATATTTGGGTTGATGTCTCTCCCATCATGACGTCTGAGAAAGGCAACTTGCATTTTAACTTCTTGCCATAAGTAACTGTACCCTTGACAAACGAAACGATGATCTAACGTGTCAGTCGTATTGCATTTACGGCATTTGTTTGTGTCACTGCGTCCTATTAAATATAATTTCTCGTTAGTGATAATTATATTATTTACAACTTTGTACCATGTCGACTGTACTTCTGATGTAAGTATTTTGTTATTTATATTTTGCCAAATATTTTTCCATTTTCTGTGAGGGTACTTTAATTCCATCTTATTAGGGTTGTCCTGTGATCTTATTTTTTTCAGCATGTATTTGCAGTTCCTCTTGTTGATATCCTGTACAAGGCATTGCATGTAACTTAGTTCGAAATAAAAGTGTCGAATGTGCTTCAATTTATAGTTTATTACTCTGATGTCGATTGTGGGCCGAAGGCTGTTAGGCTCAAAAAGTTTGAATAATTTAGAAGTTACACTGTTTGGATACATTTCAATAAGTTGCAACGACCTCTTTATAAACAGAACATTGGTTTTCCTTAAAATATGTGACAATCCAAGTCCCCCCTCTGCGGTAGTTAGGGTCACTGTTCCAGCAGCTACTCGAAATATATGACCTTGCCAGAGGTATCGGCAAACCGTTGCCGTGATAGCTTTTGCAACTTCTTTAGGTATTGGCAATATTTGCCCAATGTAAGTAGCTTTTGATAAAACTGCACAATTAATGATCTTAATTCTTTGCTTAATGTTTAGGTCCCTCAAATAATTTAAAATGAGGGAGCCACGAATATTGTCCAAAATTTTTTTCCAATTGGAAGCTATAGTTCGAAGAGGACACCTATGGAGGGTGAGACCCAAGGCAGTGTGTTGCTCAAAGCATTTTGCCCAAGCAATATTTACGTTGGCCATTCCGTTCAGTTTAAAAAAACACTCTTTGTGTCATTTACTTTTGCGCCCGTTGCTTTACAATACAAGGTTACATTCTCTGTCATTCTTGTGGCGTCATCGTTACTTCTAATCAGCACACCGACATCATCGGCATATGCATTACAAACCGTTTTCAGTCCCGCAAGAGATATGCCCTCTAGTACATCTTCTAACCTTCTTAAAAGTGGTTCCAAGGCGATTACATAGAGCAGCATTGATAATGGGCTCCCTTGAGGGATTCCACTCGTTATTTGAATATCCTTACTATAATGACCATTGAGAGATACATTAGTTTTCATTCCCTTTAGAATGTTGTTGAAAACCTTCACGTTGTTATCATTGAGGCCCATGAATGCCAATGTTTTAAAAAGATACCCATGATGAACTCTGTCAAAGGCCTTATTAAAATCAATGAATACTAGACCACCATGTGCTGCAGAGTTGGAGAAAATTGCGACTATGTCCCTGTATTCAGTGACTGTCTTAAAAATGCTTCGTCCTGGGAGACATGTCTGATGAACACCAACGATCCTCCGTAGGATTGGTGTTGTCCTCTCCTTAATTACCCTAGCTGTTATTTTATAATCAGTGTTGAGTAAGCTTATTGGTCTCATCTTGGTGATATCTTTTATTCCCAAGTTCCTGCCTTTTGGGATCAGTACTGTGATGCTTTGCTTCAAATCTGTAGGAACAGCCTCTCCATTTAGTACTTCATTTATCATTTCAGTAAACGCTTTGCCTATGACATGCCAGTATGATCTGTAAAACTCTATGGGCAATCCATCGGGGCCGGGTGACTTTTTAGTTGGCGATGACTTGAGTACATCGAAAACTTCTTCTTGAGTAATTTGTGCCTGGAGGTGTCGATTGTCCTCTTCCGTTATTGTATTCTTAAGGCCAGATGTTGTTAAGAATTCCTTTGTCGTATCTTCATCTATCTGCTGTTCACTGTAAAGTGTAGTGTAGAATCGATAAACCTCGTCTAATATATCTTTTTGGTTTGTAAGGATTCTCTTATCCTCCGCCCGCATGTGATCAATAAAATTTCTTCGCCTCCGTTGTTCGTGTCTTATGAGGTGATAGATAGAAGCGTTTTCTTCTTCCACAATGGTTTGTGCATGGGATCTAATTTTTAAGCCCTCTAGCTGGGACCTCTTCATATTTATGAGCTTGGCTTTGATTCTCTTTATTTCTATGAAAATATCGTTAGTCATCGGTTGTTCATAGAGATCGCGTAAACAACAATAATAAAATTCCGTTGTATGTCTCGTCCATCTCATTCTCTCTTTGCTATGCGCTATTAGGGTAGCTCTCAATTTTTTCTTGGCAACCGCAGCCCCCCATTGTATAGTTGACCTGTATTTATGGCGCTGTCGTAAAGAGGCCTGCCAGGTTTCTTCTATTTGTGCATTTAGGTTATTCTCTAGCAGCATACCTATGTTCAATTTCCACAATGGTCGGCCCCAGTAAGTTTTCTGCTTCGGTAACTTAACACTGCATTTGACTGCAAGATGGTCGGAAAAGGTAGTTGGTATAACCTCAATTGCAGCAATTTTATTGTCAAAGTTCGAAGAAACGTAAATTCTATCGATTCTGCTTTGGGATCTACTAGTAATGTATGTGAACCTGACGAGGGTAGGATACTTAATTTCCCATGCGTCTTTCCATTTCATGTTACTAACTAAGCCCTGAAGTTCTTTAGATTTATTGAAGTTTGGGCGTTGGTCCTTTTCATGTAACACGCAATTCCAATCACCGCCAACTAAAACATTTTCCGGATTGTCTTTAAGTAAAACTAGAATGTCACTTTTGTAAAATGTTGCTCTTTCGTCTCTCGCATTATTGCCCGATGGTGCGTAAACATTTACCAAATTAGTATTAAAAATTTTGCATCTGATTCCCCGCCCAGATTCTAAAAGGCAGACATCTTTCATCTCTGTGCCGTCCTTTGCAAGGATAGCTGTCCCACAACTACTCTCAGGTGCAATATTCAGTATTGCTTGATAACCAACGACGTATAGATCTTTGATGTTAACCTCCTGCAATAATGCTATGTCTGTTTCGGATTGATACAAAAATTATTTAAGAGCAGCCACTTTTGTTTCATTCTGAATTTTGTTGATGTTAAGAGTTGTCACATTATAAACATGTTCCATTAGTTAGGTGTGATTTAAATTTCTAAGTCCGATAAGGGCAATTCATTGTCTTTATTTTTTTTTCCTCCCCTTCGCCGTCATCTGTCTTCATGCTTCTTGTCTGAGCGGTTTCATTCCCACTCTTTTAGTAAAAAATATCTTCATCCTGTATTGCTTCATCTGCCATGTCTTCGTCTGATTCTTGTGCCCAGTCTAGTCGTGCCTCTAAGGTAGCTTGACTTGACATGGGTTCATGTCCTGACATCTCAATGGTATTGTCAGTTGCTTCACTTCCGCTTCCTGTAGGACGTTCCTTGGAAGTTACTGCTGCTTCTGAAACAGTTACCTGCTTGTCGCGTTCTTTAATGGTTTTCAGTTTTTCCTTCAAAATGGGGGCTATACTCTCAGCGGCTTCATGAGCCAGCCTGCGCTTCATATTTCTCCTGCGCTTTGGGGATCCCCCGTTGGATGATGCAGGGCAGGTGACTTCTCTTGAGAATCTGTGGACGATGTCTCTGTCGCCACCTGTTCCTTTTTCTTATCGGTTAGCCTGTTCGGATTTCCATTTTGCACCTCCATATTTGGGTCTTTCTGCGTGATGTTACGAGGTGTAGGGTCCTCAATTGTGCTGTCCTGTGTAGTTCGATTCTCTTTCCCAGATCCTCTTTGGGCTTCTATGTCGAATGTTTTCGGTAGGGTCTCATTTGTCTCCATATGACTGCCTGTCACGTCCTCGATGTTCATTCTAGTTACCTCGGAAGTCAGAGGGCCTTCGTGTTGAATAACAGAAGAGCGGCTTCCACTTTCAGATTCTGTGGAGACAGGTGTCTTCTGCACATCCAGGGAAGCTCCTCCCTGACGCGGTATTTCGTTCGTTTCCGCGGCCGGGTAGCTCGGCTCGCTAGAACGCGCTTGCTCGACATGACTCGGCTCTGCGTAGTTTCCTGGTGCGGCCGGTGCGGCAACAACTTCCTCCTGCCTAGCGGGGCTGCGCGGGTACGTGGCGGCAGCGTACGTCAGCTTGAGGCCGACTGCCTGGCCGGGCGCCGCGTGCTCTGCAGCCGGCAGCTGCGGGACGCGCCTCCTACTACACTCGCTCCTAATGTGCTCCGTGGAATTACACAGAGCACACGTTCTGGGCTGTCCGTCGTATATTAGTAAAGCACGGTAACCGCGCACATTTAAGTATGACGGTATGTGCTTATGAAGTTCGATCTTTACTTGACGAACGCCGTTTAAGACAGGGAACATGTAGGCCTCTGACCATTTTTCAGCGATAATCGAAATTATTCTGCCGTAGGGTCTAAGAACTTTTTGTATTTTGTCATCCGGCATTTCAAAGGGCAGTTCGAAAACACGAACTGTCCGAATACCTAATCCGGCGTGACAGACTGGAACGTCACTTACACTACCGTCAGAATGATGAAACTTAGCAAGTCCGCCAAATTTGTCTACTATTGAGCAACATAATTCTGGACTCTTCAGCTTCACGAAAGCAGCGTTCGTAACAAGGACAAATGAACACCAATTACGTCACTCTCATTAATCATGATTTTTTCGATAAGCCATTGTTTCACTTCATAAGCTTTTGGTCTAACATGACATCTGTCGAAAGAAAATTTAATCGTGTCCTTCCTCAATATATTAATCGCGTTCATTCTGTCTTCTTATTCGTAGTAATCGTAGCCACAATTAGCAGAGCAGAGCGCTTGCGACTAACCTTAGACACAGCGACACAGCCGTTGTTTACCTGCCGAACGCCAGCGTTGCCGCCACACGTCCGTCCAGCACCGCAGCTGTCACTCGAATGTGCCCCTCGGCCACCGCGGCCGGCTGGGTGACATAGGTTTACTTTGCGTAGCTTTGACTGTGAAGTCTTTTAAATCAAAATGAAGAATAAAAAACTTCAGCGTCACTGAAGACCATAGAAACGAATAAAATACGTTTACATGACTACAAACAAAACATTCTTCATAAGTCGCGCGTGAATAGCTGTGTTATCGATTTAGAGTTGTACCACAGCATAACATATACACTCCCACTCCCGCTCCAAGCGGCCGGCAAGCTACGTTTCTGAATATAGTAGTTGATGAGTGCGAATAGTATCGTTTACATTGACTTTAGCATACTTTTTACATTAGGGAACGTATGTAGTGCCTTATAAATAGGTAATAATTTAAAAATAGCTACCCATTTGTCTTTTTTAGGTTTCATAAGATCCCTGATAAGGTACGAAACGCTATATTACAGGACAGTTAATTTACAACCATCCTGTAACATACAGGTATTAAATGAGTAATTTCATTTTCTATTAAAAATAAAAATGCATCGGAAACACCAGGAGACATACCCTTTAGCAGAGAGACGTCAATTTATACGCAGGAACGTTAAGTATTCTTCATTACAATTCTAGTAAAATCGGTGAGGGTGGAACATATGAAACGTATATAGAATGCAATAATTACGTTATTTAACTACCAAATCAACCATCACAGCTGTAGCTGAAGGAAAAACGTCACAGACGTGGCAATATAACGACAAAAGCAACCACACTGTTTTCCAACAAAGATGAACCCAATTCCGCAATTGTTGCCACATCTGAACCACAAGCGGCATGATTCATCAAAACATTGGTTTTTTAAAGCTAAAGTAATTACACTTAGAAGAATATACACGTATAAGAAAGATGAGTGACGTGTAAAAATGTGAGAATCATTAGACTCCGTACCGAATTGATACATGTCAAAAACTGGCTGTCATAGTAAGAACAGACCATAATAGAAATTAATTATACCATTATCTTTATATGCAACTTACTTTCAGCGAAATAAGCTGCAAATATACACATATTCGTAAGTATTTGTTCATGACAGAGTTGTTCTTTATTCCACTGATCATTTAAATGAGGCTGTTGTTATATTAATTTCCGTATTATGTTTGTCTCTCGATATTTTAATAATGCTTGTAACGCAAAAATTATAGTAAGTATTTCGTTAATTACGTACAAAAGCGATTACAAACAAATATCACTACTTACTTACCACTAGGAGCGCTAGTGTCGCAGTTGTCAGTTGGTAACAACTTGTGCAGCAGTGAGTGTCTTGACCGTATATGTTAGACTGTGGTTGTACGTTCGATGTACATCATTTCAAGGGAGCTACTTCGATTGCAATAATTCTTGGAAATTGCCCTAATATTAATCACAGCACTTGATGACACCTCTATAATTTGTTTTTTTAATGAAATTAAGTCTTGTTCTCAGCACGTATAGTCACACACAACAATCATTGATAAAGTCGTAACAGAATCCATAATTAGTCCGTTTGGAATTTGTAATCTAAACTTTGATCTTTATTTCAAATAATTTACGAACTTCATAATTGTCAGCTTAAGCGCTTCCCCTCTGTGTTGTATCTGTACATGCTATTCTGTTGCTATCAGTCTCTGTTAGAAATTGTCTGTCATTCCACCTACGATAACATTTATACTCGGTATTACATTTGTGTTGAACATTCGTTTGCATTCTACCTCATTAAATAAACTATTTAACAAATCCTACATTAAGCTACGGATGTTCTTGATAGTTAACTCACTAACAGGGTCACACATATTGTAATTAATCAATTCCATATTCACAGTGCAGTACCAGTCCAGACAGGCTATTACATACAGACACAAGCTCTCTCTCTCTCTCTCTCTCTCTCTCTCTCTCTCTCTCTCTCTCTCTCTCTCACACACACACACACACACACACACACACACACACACACACACGCACGCACACACGCACACACACATACACTCACACAATAGTTTCCAATTTTAATTTTATTAACTTTATTTAACCTGAGTTGGTAGCCCTGCGCAAGACGACGCTTCCGACTTTTGTGCTCCAGCAAATTTAAGTATTTTAGATAGTAATAAGACTTTTTAAAAATAGTTATAAGTAATTAATAACGTGTATTAGTGGCCTCTTGAAGCGCACTATTAAACGTTTCACTTTGCTTTGTGTATTTTTCGAAAAAAATGTGAAGATTAAGTAGGTTTGCAGTCGTATTTTTGCTTGCGTCTCGGTAATTGTTCTTGTTTCTTCCTCCTAGCATATTAAGTACAGCGAATATCCGCATTGTTTTATTTAATATTTGTAAAAGCAGTGTAAAAATTAATTTGTTGTAGAGACTTTGCGCTTATTACCTTTGTTTACACCCAGTCGCGAGTAGGCCTACATTTCGCGTACATGTTTTCTTTGACTTTTAAGGTAATTTGATTACTTCTCAAAAAATTATACTTTTACCCTGAGTGCAAAGTGTCAGACTTGCCGTAAACTTGTCAGGACCGGAGTATGGTGTGATGGGTGCAGTATTTTTTTTCATTGGGGTGACTGTAGCGGCGCGGGAATTGGGCAAGTGAGCGCGAATCAACAGTGGTTTTGCAGGCTATGTACTGGGGATAGAAAGATAGTGGAACAGGAGGGGAAAATTGCTGCCTTTCAGGTAGAGTTAGATCAGGCTAAGAGGGATCTGAACAGGTTAAAGAGGGAGAAGGGTAATCAGAGGTGGGAAGTGGCAACAGGTGGAAAGAAAAGGGCCAGAACTCAATCAGACAGCTTTGTGGTGAATGTGAAAAATAAGTTTGACCTGTTGCTTCAGTTAGAAACTGATGAGCCTCAGATAGACGTAGACAGGGCTGAATAAACTTTCAACGGAAATTTGAATTAGAATGTAGGGAAATCAGCAAAAACGAAGAAAGTTTTTTATTAGGTATCTCGCATCCCAGAGGTGTGGGCCAACTCCTGCAGGATGAACTAGGAACAGAATACCAGTCACAAGTTTCTTCAAACCAAGTGCTGGTCTGGGCCAGGTGACAGGATTTGGGTTCACTGTGTAAAGATTTCACCAAGGAGGACACGGTTATTGTGGGTGGTCCGGGGAACAGTATTGACAGAGATCCGGGGTTCAACATAGAGTGTGACCTGGCAAAGACTGCATCAGCATCGATGCATACCAGTGTTGAGTTCGTGTCTGTTCTTGAGCGCCACGACCGACCTCACTTGAACTCTTCTGTTAGGAGTTAGAACAGCTGCTTCGATCAGGTGCGGGGTCACACTTTGGTGTGGTTCCTGTTGATTCACTCAGTATGTGGGATTATACTCGACATGGCCTACATCTCAATAGGAAAGGAAATGGTAAACTGGTTGGGCTAACAGCAGGAACCTATCACTGACATTAGTGGTAAAATACCAGTGGTTATAGGTGTCCGAGCAGTTCATTTTTAGGATAGGCAGGCCAAAAAGAAGACAAGTTCTATGAGAAGTCAATATTGAAACAAATTTTCAGTTTAATAAAAAAAAACTAAACAGCGTAACTCTGACATGTCACATAAGCAAACACAGCTGTTAGTTAAAAATCATCATCAATAATCAGAAATTTTATCTCCACCCAGTTCTATAACAGTCAATGTAAAATGCAAGTTATCTTTCGTGCACCAAAATATTAGAGGGCTAAGAAGCAAAATAAATGAACTACTTATATGCGTTGATGAATTAGAGTCATCCAACCCAGTCGACATAATATGCCTCTCTGAACATCATGTGACCACTGGTTTAGATTTTCTAAGTATTCAAGGATTTAGGTTAGCTTCCAACTTTTGTAGAGTGGAAAAGGAGGATGGAGGAGTTGGCACATTCATTAGAAATTGTTATAACTTTAATACCATACACATTTATAGATTTTGTTTAGAGCAGCATATGGAAGCATGTGCAACAGAAGTAGAATTTCATAATAAATCATTTATAATAGTAACTGTGTTCAGAGTAGTAAATGGTAACTTTAATTTGTTCATAAATCACTTTGAAGCACTGTTGGCTTATTTGATAACAAGAAAGAAAAAATTAGTGTTGGCTGGTGATTTTAATGTAGAATTCTTTGAAAACCCTTCCAGTAAGAAATTATTGCAGTCAGTAACATTGTCATTCGACCTAATTCATACTGTTAATTTTCCAACTAGGATAGCTAAGGGCTCAAAGACATCCATTGATAATATCTCTATAGAAATGTCAAATGATCAAAATTATATTATAAAACCAATAATAAGCACCCTTTCAGACGATGACATGCAGTTAGTTACTTTTACTATATATTAATATTGATCAGAATAAATATCTATCAAATATGAAATTAAGAGGGTAGTCAGTAAGGGAATAATAGATAATTTTAGAAAAGTGCTCAAAGGCATGATTTGGAGTGATGTCTACAGTGCTAATAGTATGGATGAGAAATACAGCAATTTCATAAATAATGTCCTCAACTTATATGAAAACTGCTTTCCCCCAAAACTAACACAGATTAGACCAAAGTCTACAAAGAAACCATGGATTACTCAAGGAATAAAGGTCTCCTGTAAGACTAAAAGGAAACTATACCTATCAATTAGAAACAGTTCAGATATAAATGCTTTGGATTATTACAAAACATACAGCAAGATATTGAAGACAGTAATACTGGCATCAAAGCAAATGCAATATCAGAATAGGATAGTCCTATCAGGAAACAAAATAAAGACGATATGGGTTATTGTCAAGGAGGAAACTGGTTAGAACCAGATACGAAGAGGAGCAAATAGCATTAAGAGTAGATGACACGTGGGAACAGATGTGTGCACTGCTGCTGCAATTTTCAACAAGCATTTCTTAACTATTACCGAAAATATGGGATTATCAGTAACTGCTGCAATGTAATATCTCACACCTGTGACTACAAATAACTGCAGTAATATGAGTATGACACAACACCGCTAAAAATAATGTCCACCATAAAATCCTTAAAATCGAAAAAATCCAGTGGCTATGATAATAAATCAACAAATTTGATTAAAAAGTGTGCTCTGAGCTTAGTGATCTTTTAAGTTACTTGTGTATCTAGTCTTTTATCAGTGGAACATTTTCTGAATGGTTGAAATATGCTGAAGTTAAGCCATTACATAAGAAAGGAGATAAAGAAATTCCATCAAATTTCCGTCCAATTTCACTTTTGCCTGTATTCTCAAAAATTTTAGAAAATATAATGTACAGTCGTCTTTATAAACATCTTACCACTAATAAACTATTAACCGTGTCACAATTCGGGTTTCTAAACGGTTCTGATATTGAGAAGGCTATCTACACATACAGCGAGCATGTACATAATTCATTAGACAATAAATTACATGCCACTGGTATATTTTATGACCTGTCAAAGGAATTTGACTGTGTAAATCACAATATACTTTTGAGAAAATTAGAATATTATGGAATAACAGGAAGTGCTGCAGAATGGTTCAAATCGTATATATCTAATAGGAAATTAAGGGTGTCAAAAGGAAAGAGAGGTGTACTGAATTATAAGGCCTCATCAAATTGGGAACTAATAAGACGTGGGGTCCCCCAAAGCTCTATCTTAGGCCCCCTGCTTTTTCTTGTGTATCTCAATGACCTTTCATCATCAACATTATCGGATGCCAAATTTGTTTTATTTGCAGATGACACAAATATTGCAATAAATAGTAAATCAAATATAGCCTTAGAAAGATCGGCTAATGAAATTTTCATGGACATTAATAAATAGTTCTTAGCCAATTCTCTGTCGTCAAACCTTGAAAAAGCACACAAGGTTTGTACAAGGTTTCCTGCCAGTATATGCCTAGAGTATAACAACAAGGAAATAGAAGAAGTGAAATTGTCAAATTCTTAGGATTACAGCTGGATAATAAATTTAACTGGGAGGAGCATACGGCAGAACTGTTGAAGCGCCTAAACAATTCCCTGTTTGCTATGTGAATGGTGTCAGAAATAGGAGATATAATAATTAAAAAAGCTAGCATATTATGCATACTTTCACTCCATAATGTCATACGGGATTATTTCCTGGGGCAACTCATCACGTCAAGCAAAAGTTTTTAGAACACAAAAACGTGCGTTATGGATCATTTGTGGTGTCAACTCAGGAACATCATGTAGAGGGCTATTTAGGAAACAGGGGATACTTACTACTACTTCCCAATACATTTATTCTCTAATGAAATTTGTTGTTAAAAATATTTTTTTTCAAACCAATAGCTCAGTCCATGGGATCAATACTAGAAACAAGAATAACTTGCATAAAGATTTAAAGTCACTTACTTTGGCTCATGAAAGTGTCCAATATTCAGCAGTACACATTTTCAATAACATGCCAGCAGCCATAAAAAATTTAACTCACAATAAAGTACAGTTTGAGGAGAGTCTAAAGGATTTTTTGGTGGCCAACTCCTTCTACTCCATTGATGAATTTCTTAACAGAAGTGATTATTGTAAGTTAATATTGACAAATATGAAAGTTTTGTGCAGTAATGTGACCATTGTAAATCAGTGTTGTAAAAAATAAATAAATAAATAAAAATAAAAAAATTAAATTATGCTAAGAATTGTAATATGCACATAGTATATTAGTATGTAGTAATAAGTTTTATGTCATTTTAAATGTAAATATTCTTAAGATAATTGTTTTTCCTGACAATTCCACATCCATAAGGGTGATTACATTCGCAATCTGTGGAAGGTACATTTACACATTTGCTCCCTTTTTGTAAGTATATATTGTGAATTTTGTTCTGACATGTTCTACATCCACGAGGATTTCCTCAGTTTGGATCTACCGGAACGAAAAGTGCATCTACGGTAATCTAATACAATAATCTAAATATATATGTTTCAAAATTTCAGAGAAGGGCAGCTCGTTTTGCATTATCGCGATGCAGGGGAGAGAGAGTCATGGAAATGACACCCGAGTTCTGGTGGAAATCATTAAAAGAAAGGCGGTATTCGTTGCGGCGAGTTTTATTTCCGATTTTTTTCTCCAACTATGTTTTTTGAATGCGAACATATATTGCTAGCACCCACATACATAGGGAGACATGATCATCACAATAAAATAATATGAATCAGATCTAAAAAGGAAAGATTTAGGTGTACCTTTTTCCCGCGCGCTATTAGAGAATGGACGGTAGAGAAATGTACAAGCGGTTCGATGAACCCTCTGCTATGCACTTCAATGTGATCCGCAGAGTATTTGTGTATATGTAGACGAATGCTGAGGCGTGTAACGCGGTTAGAGCTAGCAGTAGCAGCAACACTCAATAATGTTTTCATGTTCTTCCTCCCTTCACACGGGGCTCTATTTTCAATCGAGCGATTTTTAATATAATAAGGGTGAAATCCTTAAAGAGAATATAGCGAATTTATTTTGTTCTGATTACCAGTTTCATATATTGATCAAAGTGTTAATTCTCAAATACATTTCGTTCTTGGTGTTGCATTTTGGATTGCCAGCACTGTATTTCCGCACAGAGTATCAATTCGAAAAGAAATTTCCATGTGTACGAGGTGCATTCAAGTTCTAAGGCCTCCGATTATGTTTCTCCGGACTGGAAAGAGATAGAAACATGCGCATTGTTTTAAAATGAGACCGCGTTCATTGTCAATACGTCCAAGAGATGGCAGCACCGTACGGCGGATGGAATGAGAACTGTTTTAGATACTTAAAATGGCGACGTTTTCCTTACTTGAACAGCGTGCAATCATTCGTTTTCTGAATTTGCGTGGTGTGACACCAATTGAAATTCATCGACAGTTGAAGGAGACATGTGGTGATGGAGTTATGGATGTGTCGAAAGTGTGTTCGTGGGTGCGACAGTTTAATGAAGGCAGAACATCGTGTGACAACAAACCGAAACAACCTCGGGCTCGCACAAGTAGGGTTGCCAGATTGAACTCGAGGCAGGAAATAAAAAAAAAAAAAAAAAAAAAAAAAAAAAAAAAAAAAAAACCCTGATCATCTCCTCCCTTCCAGCAAACAAAATGTTTTTAGTTCCTCCGAATTTTTTGTGGTGAAGAAGAGTCTACATCATATTTTAGAAGCTTCAATCCAAACTTAACACAGTTATGTAAAAATGTAACAACAATTGACTTTGATTAAGTTTTCATTTTCTTCTTTCAATTTAGTGAAGACAGAATTGTGTTTCCCGAAATTAACTGATGCATTGTCAGCTGAATACGAAACTCCATTATATAGTGTCAAACCATTTTCCAATAAAATCGATTTTAGTTTGTTTGAGATGGCTTCTGCAGATTCGTCAACATCTTCGGAGAAATCAAGAACTTCCTTACATTTTCCCTTATCTTTGGAGAAGTATGTTACAACTATCGGATATTGTTTTTTATTGCCCTTGCTTGAAGCGTCTGAACCTAATGAAAACGGAACATTTTGCTTTAATTCGCTTAGTAGCTTCTCTTCAGCATGAGGCAGAGGCACATTTTTTACTAATGCCTCGCTTTTTGCTCGGCCGCATCTTACTTTCGTTGCCACTGAGGAATCTCTAAAAACATAAGGATATAGCTTATTACCACAGTCTTGAGAATTGTAAGAATGGTGGTGTTTCACACCATGGTAAGTCAAAGTTAATTCCGTTGCAGTGACCTTGTCGTGTTCTGCAGAAAATTGTTTCGGCAAGAATTTAAGAAGCGACTGATTCTTCTTTTGTGTGGTAATATTCGCTTTTGTCTTTCTGATTGTAAATGTTTATTCACAGCTTCTTAACAATAAATGAGATATTGCATATTCTGCACTTACACATACACTCATCAGTATCGACTTTTTGTAGCCACTCTTTATAATTTTCTTCCTGCAACCATTCGAACTTAGATATCGTCTCTCCATTTCACTGTTATTACTCACTAATCTGAGTTAGTGTAAACTTGTCTATTCGCAAACGATCCGAGTATTCAAAAAATTGCCGGTAAACTGATAACAAACAATGAACGAGCGAACACAAATAATATACGTGGCCAGTCGACACGTTGCCTCAACAGTGTTTGCTTAATAATGCGCTAGCCGATTACTACCGACGCAACAATGAAAAGTTTTCACAGGAAGAATAGAAAAGTAGCATTTTGTTGCAATAAGAAATTGACATTTATATAAAGTTATTCATAATTACTAGAGAGGATCCGGCCGGGAATGGCCGAGCGCACTGAGGCGTCTTGCCACGGTGCGCGAGGCTGCTCCCGCCAGACGTTCGAATCCCCCCTAGGGCATGGATGTTGTGTTCGTCCTTAGTTTAAGTTACGTTAAGTTCGATGTAGATTGTCGCTAAATGAGCATAGTACTGAAAAAGCGTCGGAAAAAAAGATGTTAAGATGAAGGTTACATTCAAGCCCGGAGATGAGAGTCATTGGCCCGTAGACCCGGAGAATTCATTCCAAACCCGGGCACTCCGGGCGGCGCCCGGAGATATGGCAACCCTACGCACAAGCCAGTCGGACGACATGATTGAGAAAGTGGAGAGAATTGTTTTGGGGGATCGCCGAATGACTGTTGAACAGATCGCCTCCAGAGTTGGCGTTTCTGTGGGTTCTATGCATACACTTCCGCATGACGACCTGAAAATGCGAAAAGTGTCATCCACATGTGTGGCGCGAATGCTGACGGACGACCACAAGGATGCCCGTGTGGCATGTTGCCAAGCAATATTGACGCCCAACGACAGCATAAATGGGACATTCTTTTCGTCGGTTGTGACAATGGATGAGACGTGGATGCCATTTTTCAATCCAGAAACAAAGCGGCAGTCGGCTCAATGGAAGCACACAGATTCACCGCCACCAAAAAAATTTCGGGTAACCGCCAGTGCTGAAAAAATGGTGTCCATGTTCTGGGACAGCGAGGGCGTAATCTTTACCCATTGCGTTCCAAAGGGCACTATGGTAACAGGTGCATCCTCCGAAAATGGTTTGAAGAACAAATTCCTTCCTGCACTGCAACGAAAACGTCCGGGAAGGGCTGCGCGTGTGCTGTTTCACCAAGACAATGCACCCGCACATCGAGCTAACGTTACGCAACAATTTCTTCGTGATAACATCTTTGAAGTGATTCCTCATACTCCCTACTCACCTGACCTGGCTCCAAGTGACTTTTGGCTGTTTCCATCAATGAAAGACACTCTCCGTGGCCGCACATTCACCAGCTGTGCTGCTATTGCCTCAGCGATTTTCCAGTGGTCAAAACAGACGCCTAAAGAAGTCTTCGCCGCTGCCATGGAATCATGGCGTCAGCGTTGTGAAAAATGTGTACGTCTGCAGAGTGATTATGTCGAGAAGGACCGCCAGTTTCATCGATTTCGGCTGAGTAGTTAATAAGAAAAACAATCGGAGGCCTTAGAACTTGAATGCACCTCGTAGAATCCAACGATGGTTGTTCATTTGCCAACAAAGTGTTTAGAACGCTTGCGTGACTTACGGGTATATTCCAGCATGTCTGTGATCTCGTTGTCGCTCTGCAGTTTGGGCACCTCGACCAGCCGCAGGGGCGCCTGTTCCTCCACGTGCACCTCCACTGACAGGTTCCTCACCACCTGCAACCGGACACCACACGTTCATGTTTGTTCAGGCGGAACACCCTAAGGAAAAACGTCTGCGCTACATGTTGAGACCAATTTAGTAATGAACTTGCCGCGCAGTGACGTAGCCAGGATATTGTCAAAGGGGGAGGGGGGGGTGGTCCAACTTCTAAAAGAGAAATTTATAAAAGCTCATGTTTTCATTTATTCTAAAACCAAATTTAACAATGTTTGAAATAAATCGAAATTTGCGATGTTATGGCTTCACTGTATCAGGTTTAGATAGAATACCAAACTGTGACGAATGAAAATTTGTGCCCGGCCGGGATTCGAACCCGGGATCTCCTGCTTAGTAGACAGACGCGTTGAGCACTCCGCCACCGAGGACACAGTGACCAGCCCGATTGCAGAGGACTCTTCCCTGCACGTCTCCCGCCACACACAAATCTCCATTCGCCACGCTGTCTCTTTCCTATACCACAGCCTATTTATTCTATAATGCTCGCAGCCACAATACTGTATTCCTGCATCAGGGAGAACAGACCATGAGGTATCGAGACAATTAATTGTCGTCAGGAGCCAGGCCTCGGCTTGTTTATATATATATATATATATATATATATATATATATATATATATATATATATATATATATATATATATTGACGAATTACAGCGTTCAAATGAATGAAGTAAATCGCAATTTGCGATGTCATGGCTTCACTGTATTAGGTGCAGGGAGAGTCCTCTGCAGTGGGGCTGGTGACTATGTCCTCGGTGGCGGAG
The DNA here is from genome assembly GCA_026315105.1 of Locusta migratoria. Classification (NCBI taxonomy): domain Eukaryota; kingdom Metazoa; phylum Arthropoda; class Insecta; order Orthoptera; family Acrididae; genus Locusta; species Locusta migratoria. The sequence continues at coordinate 268,349,549 of CM048744.1, read as the reverse complement.
TGGTCAACGCGTCTGCCTAGTAAGCACGAGATCCCGGGTTCGAATCCCGGCCGGGCACAAATTTTCATTCGCCACTGTTTGGTATTCCATCTAAATCTAATACAGTGAAGCCATAACATCGCAAATTGCGATTAATTTCATTCATTTGAACGCTGTAATTCGTCAAAAATATATTTGTATATATATAATTGTTAACAATGTTTGTTAAGCTTAAGGGACTTAACTGCGGGGTCATCAGTTCCTAAACTTACAAACTACTTATGAACTAGCTTATACTAAAGACAACAAAAGCATCCATTCCCGAGGGGGGATTCAAACCCCCGACCGTAGCGGCCGTGTAGACTGTGACTGCCGCGGGGGAGTAGCCGAGCGGTCTAAAGCGTCTCGCTGCGGAGCGCGCGGTTGCTCGCCGTGGAGGTTCGAGTCCTCCCTGGGGCATGGGTGTGTGTGTTGTCCTTAGGTTAGTTTACCTAGGTTTAAGTAGTTTGTAAGCTACGGACTGATGACCACGCAGTTTGCTCCGATAGATTTACAAACAAACAAACAGACTGTGACTGGCCCGCCGCAGACAGCTCGGCCACTTCGGCTGGCAAATTTAACATATTTATTTTTATATAGACAGTTTACTTTTGTCAGACCTTCTTACAAATACTACAGTATTTTGTATACAAAATTGAGGAAAACACTTTTGTTAGACCTTCTTACAAATACTACAGTATTTTATATATTGTTAGACCTTCTTAAAAATACTACAGTATTTTATATACAAAATTGAGGAAAACATTTCTTAAAAATTGTTTCAATATACGCCAGCAGAACTTTCAGTTGTTATTCGAAACGAAGTCAGATTATCAGAATGAGAAATGTTTCTTTGAAAACAGGCAACGGCGCGGTTGCATGTCACCAAGCTCGCTTCCTGTAAGCCACGACTGTAGCTCGGTGTTGCCAAAATTTGCATTAAGTTTTACATCAACATAAATACCTTGCATATTGATTTAGAGAGCGTAAGTCTATAATCGGTTAATGCCCATTTATTTTATTTCCGAGATTATTGGTTCTTTTACTCTTGTTGCCATTGCAACGTAACCATCCTATAGATACAATATTACTCTCAAACCTAACTGTAGAAAGTATTACACGTACTGAGAGCGGTGCCGTAAGGTATACTAAAATATTGTCACTCCAAATAACGACTCCACTGCTAACATAAAACCGCTGTAAAAAGATAAATCAGCTTTTATAATAGTACGTATTATAATTTACCATAACGCTAGTGGACAAATGAAAGTCGGTTTTTCTCTTTTTTGTTATTATGAAGTTATCCATAATTGGAAACTATCTTAACAATATTCCACTGCAAGTAAGAACTGTAGTGCTTAAATAGCAATAATGTAGTAAGGTCAACAATGGCTAAAGGAGGACTCGGCAATAGCCGATGCTGTTATAGATGTATCGATAATTAAAATCTATAGATGGCTTTGTTGACTGTCGGTACTGCAGACTCTTTTTCGTCGTATGACTGATAATAACAATATCATTCAGTTTCACTACATTGTAGCTAGGTCATGTCTTATTTCATTTAGTTCCTTCGGAGGTTAGAGTCCACCATCGACTGTGTGTGTGTGTGTGTGTGTGTGTGTGTGTGTGTGTGTGTGTTTCGTCCTTGGCATTAGTATCTTATCGTTTAGTTGATGGGGAGGGGGGGGGGGGTCCGGAGCCCCAAGACCCCCCCCCCTCTCTTTGGCTACGTCCTTATGCCATGGCTCGTAAGTTGATGAGCACATGAAAGAACACTGACACACTTAGGATAGATTTTCTGTTCGAAATCCAGCCTGCATTACGAACCGTATGATATTGCAGAACTGACAGTAATGTATACAACGAGAATAGAATTCTTACCTTCCCATTGTAGTTACTACCACTGCTTTCATATTGAAAGATATGTATAGAAATTTATAGTCGAGCCGAAATACGACGATCCATGGTGCTTGCGCGGCAGCAGACCATTGGAGTAAGTCAAACGCGAACTTTGCTCTGCGCATGCGCGCCTACGGCTGCGCTGTGCACTTTTGCCAGTTTTGTCAGACAACAGCGACCATTACCTACACTGTCCGCCAGCTAACTAACTACTTGTCAACATGGTTGCATTCCTTTTCTGCGACCGGGCCGGTCTCCCAGCCCAGTAGGCGGAGCCAGGGATCATTGTGGAGAGTTTTAATATTTCCAGCCGTATTCATTAGCTCCTAATTCAATTAGGTGCGTTTTATCATACTGTTCTTAATTACCGCCACAACACCCACATTCATCTCCCCACTATCCTGTTACCCCTCCCCCCCCACCCTCTTCAGCCAGTCGACTGTCGACTCCCATTATCCTCCATTGTGTGATTAGAAGCAGTGCAATAATGAGCAGCAGGAAGCAGAGAACGTTATGTGGGTGTATGTTCAAATGTTGAAATGTTCAAATGTTTGTATAGATTATGGGACTTAACTACGGGGTCATCAGCCCCTAAACTTACAAACTACTTATCAACTAGCTAACACTAAGGACGGCACAAATTTCCATGCCCAAAGGGGGATTCGAGCCCCCGACCGTAGTGGCCGTGCAGACCGTGACTGACGCGCCTCAGTCCCCTCGGCCACCGCGGCCGGCGTGGGTGTATGGAAAGAGATATAGTGACTATAAGAAATGTATACCATGTGCATTTAGCACAATTAAAACTATTTTATTTATATTCTTCATTGTCCCAGTTGCACATGTAACTGGAAATTGTGACTTGTTTCGGTACATTTCGATCATTTTTAAACATTTAGTCTGTGATTCAACCATAAGAAAACCAACTGATTTAATTTTAAAGAATGCAAGCATGTGCAAAAAAAGATTTTTTATCAACCTATAATTTTAAAGTTATATCAGTTGGTTTTCTTGTGGTTAAAGCATAGACTAGATGTTTTAATACGGACAAAATGTACCGAAACTAGTCATAATTTCCAAAACAAATGTGCAACTGGGACGCTGAGGTATATCAATAAAAATGTTAAACATGGCTGCAGTTCAGCAACGGTGGAGGTGGAACAAGATCAAATAGTGGACAAAGTTTCAGCCAACCAGTTGCATTAAAATGGTTTATATACATAACCTTGACCCGGGTTTCAGCAAAAGTAATTTTGCCTTCATCGGAAGATTTTCATTTAGCTCAAATTGAAATAGTTGTTAAATAAAATCAAGTGGCCTTATTCGGCTGACTCCATGTCGTAAATAAAACAAAAAAAGAATTTAAAACTAATGTCTGCATGATAACATTGTGGAGCAACGCCACACACAGGTCGAGTGAGTGCTAAAGAAGGCAAAATTACTTTTGCTGAAACCCGGGTCAAGGTTTATGTACAGAAACCATTTTAATGCAAGTGGTTGGCTGAAATTTTGTTCACTATTTGATATAAATAAAACATTGTTTAATAAAAGTAGTGGATCCTAACCTAACTTAAGATGAATTTTCGTGTCTGAAATTTCATGAAAAAGAGGTAGAATCATGTATGTATTACTAAATTATTTGCTACTAAATTTTATGGGCTTTATTATGATCACTTTGAGCACGCTTCGCCATTAAGCCATCGTTGGGTGTTTTGAAATATCGTTGTTACTATGTTGCTGTCAAATTATGTCGTTTGTTTTAGATATAAAGCTGGTGTATTTGCCCATTTATTGTTTGTCAGCTTTTCTCTAAAGAAAAGCAAAAGCGGGGAAATTGAATAATACAGCATGTGTACAGCTGAAAAAATCACTAACAAACAACATTATTGGCAATCAAACATTTACAACGATATTAGAAAACAATGGTTGAAGGACGAAGGGTGCTCATAGTTATCATAACAAAGCTCATAAGTAGGTAAGAAATATTTTATTAATATATACACTATTAGCAACGTCTCTCAAAGACATATACTGCATTGCACGTCCCACATAAAGACAAAAAAAGAAAGAAAATTGACATGTGAGTAAATAACAATACTGTATACTGTAAATATAAACAATTAGCGAGATTTAAATAAATAAACTGCCTTAATATATATTGTCTCTGGACAAGAATGCACGGACCTTACTCGATTGTCACTTATTTCTCGCTGGTACACAGAATATTCCTGGGAATGGGCAGATTTCAACTCACTTGCGGAGATGGGGCTACCAGTTGAGTTCAGCATGGAACCCTGCATCTACACCCATACGCCGAGACCGTGCCCAGCTAACACCACCTAGAGACAAGGCCTTACAACAGGCCGTGCCTACGTCACACTTAGAGGCCGCGATCGCCACCTCACTGGCTGTCGGCTGGGGCACGCCTACCGCCGCGCAGCGGCCGGCCAGTCAGATGGCGGCCGCGGCCTCTAAGTGTGACGAAGCCACGGCCTGTTGTAAGGCCTTGCCTCTATTGCTGTTGTTATTGGAGCTTTAGGGCGCTCAACATCGTGGTCATCAGCGCCCGCCTTGTCTCCAGGTGGTGTTGGCCCAGCAGTTGACGCTACGGAAGTCTGGGCAAGACTGAAGACGCCGTAAGCCCAGCCGACGGCGCGCAGCAGAGGGCGAACCCCCACCACCGACTGCTCGGCCGAGGGGGGGGGGGGGGGGGGGGAGAGACGGCCGCCGCTCGGCTATATATACGGCACGCCCACGTCATCCGGCATATGGCCGGAAGCGACTAGGAGAGGAAGCGGAAGAAGAAGAAGAAGCAGATGACGATGCAGTGTTTCCACTGCCAGAAACTTGACCAGCTGGCCAAGAACTGCAAGAACGCAGCTGCGTGTGTGAAGTGCGCTGAGGCGCATGACACACGCAGCTACAAGAAGACGCGGGAAGCCGCGAAAAAGTGTGCCAACTGTGGTGGCACACACGCCGCCAACGTTCGCCGCAGCAGTTACATCTGTAGCTGGAACGACGGGGGAAGCAGACACACCGAAAAGGGCTCCAGTGAGGGGATGGAGTAGCGAAAAGAACCCGCTGCAGATCCGCCCCCTCCCCCAAGAGAGGACAGCGGACCAAGCAACGAAGAAACGTCTGCGGTGATCGACGCGATGCGCGCCCTCAAATCCGCCATGGCGGCGCGGCGCCAAGTTGAGGAACTGGTGCAAAAACTTCGCTCCGCGAAAGAAGAGGCGACCGCCCTGGCTACCGCGGGGTGGAAAGCAGGGGTGGACGCAACGACGCAGACGGAAGAAGACAGGCGTCTCCACGGTCCCTGTAGCAATGCAGGAGGCCGAGGGGACGCACATAGAGATGGACACCTCCTCCTGGACACGAAGAGTCTGAAGAAGAGGAAGACGTCTGGGTATGGAGCGAGACGACCATAGAAACTGTGGTCATGGAGGACGAGCTTCCGGAAACGGACGAGTGCTTGCCCATGCCGGACAAGCACAGTGTCAAGAAGGTTCTTGACAAGCTCGTCTCCTCCATCCGAGACAGGACATACCCTCACCTAGATAATCCCTATCCTTTGCTTCCGTCCCATCTTAATCCCAGTCTCCCTCACAAACCTGACCGTCTCTCTCAACATCTGAGAGATCACCTATCCCCTATCCTGTCCAACAAGGAGTACAAACTCCTTAATTCCCATCCCATCTTTTTCCCTAATCAGTGGGAAATCATCTGCCGCGAGGCAGATGAGTTCACCAGATGGGGCCGCGGTGGAGTAGCCGAGCGGTCTAAAGCGTCTCGCTGCGGAGAGCGCGGTTGCTCGCCGTGGAGGTTCGAGTCCTCCCTGGTGTTTGTCCGTAGGTTAGTTTACCTAGGTTTAAGTAGTTTGTAAGCTACGGACTGATGGCCTCGCTGTTTGGTCCGATAGATTTACAAACATTTGAACATTTTTCACCAGATGGGAAAGAAGAAACCCGCGCTCTAGTGGAGCACGCGGGAATACACACTGCTAGCTGTTGCTAGCAGCTGAAATCCCATTATTTTCTGTTGCAGAACCAATACGATTATGACAATTCAAGAAGTCAGGATACATCTACAACTATCAAGAAAGGAAAAAAGAGGAACAGCAACTACATTGCTTATACTCTAATACTTCGGGCCAAGGTCGAGGCCCGTTCATAAGAGCGTCAGCGTCATCCACATTTCGCCAGAAGATGATGAGAATGACTCTCATCGAAACGTCGCGGAATTTTATCGCAATTACCCGGATGGAGGCCCGAGAAGATTTCATCAATTTTCAGGTTTTTGGCGAAGTGATATCCTGTGAGTATCTACACTTCCATCAAGTTCTAGTAATGCGCGCCTGATTGCAGTGAGACAGTAGTATATCAACAGCATTTGGATTAGGATTTTTTTACCATTTAATATGTTCTTAACCCCGTTTGGATAAATTTTTACGGAATTCTTTTGTTAAGAAAATCCTATGGTTAAGAAAACGTTGAAATGTTTGTGAAGCTTATGGGACTTAACTGCGGGGTCATCAGTCCCTAAACTTACAAACTACTTATGAAATAAGTTATACTAAAGACAGCACAAACATCCATGCCCGAGGGAAGATTCGAACCCCTCGCGCATCGGAGCATAGCGCCTCAATGCGGTCGGGCATTCCGACGCGGCCCTGGTTAAGAAAATTTAATAAATAAAGATAAAGAAGAAGAAGAGAATCGGATTAGAGACATCAGGCGTAGAATAAAGGGAGACATGCAAGAAGATCTGCGCACCTGTCCGGGGTTGAGGTTGAGGCGCAGGTTGTAGGCGCCCTCTTCACGCTCCAGCAGTTGCTCGTACGTCAGGTTGAAGGTCACCTTCTTCTTGGCCTCCACGTTCACAGACACATGCACCACGTTAGAGTCTCGTGCGCTGCAATGGCAACTGGTGTCAGGCATCACAAGCATGCGAAAACCTCAGCAGAAGTTGTATCAGCTACGTTACGGTATGTTCTGCAACCGCTATTACAAAATTACCTGTCAATAGGTTCGGAAATAAGAAACATCTCTTCTGTGAGAACCTAGATACAATTTTTCTGTTTTAATGTTAATCTACAAGAGAAATGCATATATATACGTCAAACAGAAAAAAAATTAAAAATCCATTCCCAGAAGCGTTATCTGACAGGAACGGTATCAGTTTGTTTTTAAAATTTATATAAATTTTCCAGGTCATTTAATGCACAAGGAAAATATTTGACTGGCTGCTTAGTGTAATGCAGTGCCTTTGTGAAGCACTTAAAGATACATGACAACGTCGTAACATCTATCCACGCCAGTATTTGTGATAAAGGAACAGAGAGTTATGAAAACAGTCCTTTGATACTCATCACAGATTCGAATTCAAATTCAAATTCCGAGTAAAGTTACAGTTGCGGCGACGGAGTTGCAAAGCGTATTGAGGCGCTATGCTCCGATGGGCGAGGTCGCTCCCCGTCGGGGGTTCGAAGCTCCCCTTTGTGTCGTCTATAATATGAGGTAACTCATAAGTAGTTTGTAAGTTTAGCGACTGATGACCCCGCAGTTAACTCCCTTAAGCTTGAAAACATTTGAAAAAGTTACAACTAATTCAGACCGATCGAATCATTAATTAATATATAATTTAACATTTTTGGATATTAGTCCTCTGATTGTATTGGTAAAACGGCAATATTTACCGCGTTTCGACACCAGCTAATGGTATCTTCATCAGCAATTACAATAAAAGAAATGTCACATTAGTTCGACATGGCTCTCGTCATATAAATGTAGCACCCAAGAAATTGATAAATAATAAGAAAATAAAGTAGAACATTACACACTGGATTTGTGAGGAAAAACACAGATTGACTGTGACCCAACAAACCTTGCAGAACTAGTTGAACAAGTCATGCAGGCATGGAATAATGTAACCCTAGACACTATCGTCATCTATATGAATAACTAATGGATGTCAGAATGAGGGTTTGTATGGCAGCATTATCTGCTACAGAGGTAAATATGAACTTGTACTGTTGATGATCTAACTCTAAGTTCCTGGAACGTAACCCAATTGTTATTTATCAACGGATGTAGATATAATACGGTGGACCGTTACCTCATTACGAAATGAAGGTTGTGAATACCTGGATGTGACATCCCCTCAAAACCAGTTACCAAGTGGCTGTGCAGTTTCGGGCTCAGCGCCTTAACATACTCTCACATTACTTGATTTCTTCTTGCGGGACCATGCGGAAGATATTGTCGGTGCTGAAGATGATCTGCTGGTTTGCATTCTCACTGTGTCCTACACAGTTCAAACTAAACCTGGGACACTAGAACGGCTATGAAAAAAGATTCTGTGATGACATAATCTCATGACGGCCGCTTGCGGATGCCACGTTGAACAACTGTCGTTAATGTGGCAGCTTGTCCAGGTAAAAAGAATTCATCATTACTATGTAGTAGACATAGGATACATGCAGCATTATTAGTGATTCAACAAGGGAGTTTGCAGGGGGGAATTTTGTATGTAATGATCAGTGTTCGTAATTTAGTAACCTTATTTTTTCCAGTAAGGGACCTATCTGCTGAGGTCATCGGCCCGTAGACTTACACAAACTAACAACTTATACTAAGGATATGACACACATACAAACACACACACACAGACGGCCGCGGTGGCCGAGCCGTCTGCGGCGCGCCAGTCACAGTCTTCACGGCCGCTACGGTCGGGGGTTCGAATCCCCCCTCGGGCATGGATATTTGTGCCGTCCTAGTTCGTAAGTAGTTCATAAGTAGTTTGTAAGTTTAGGGACTGATGACCCCGTAGTTAAGTCCCATAGACCATACAAACATTTGAAAACAAAACACTATGGTCCGGGGTTCGAATCCCCCCTCGGGCATGGATATTTGTGCCATCCTTAGCTAGTTCATAAATAGTTTGTACGTTTAGGGACTGACGACCAGGTAGTTAAGTCCCATAAGCTGTACAAACATTTGAACACACACACACACACACACACACACACACATACACACGTCCGAGGAAGGAACCTCCGGGCCTCGGTGGAGTAGCCGAGCGGTCTAAAGCGTCTCGCTGCGGAGCGCGCGGTTGCTCGCCGTGGAGGTTCGAGTCCTCTCTGGGGCATGGGTGTGTGTGTGTTGTCCTTAGGTTAGCTTACCTAGGTTTAAGTAGTTTGTAAGCTACGGACTGATGACCACGCCGTTTGGTCCGATAGATTTACAGACATTTGAACATTTTGGTATGTTCTGCTTCGTTTTATGGCTGCTCTTTACATTAATTTTCAGTCTCTAGAAAGGACAGTTGTAGATATAAATCTCGCAAAAATGTAGACAAAACTATTTACTGAGACAAACGTTGTCAAAGAATCCCCCACAGGGGGCTCACGGTTCTTTCGTGAGTACGTGTGTGGCGAGCAAGGGCCCCGAGCTAATGCAGTCTTTCTTCTTTGTTTCCTCCCTGGACTGCATTTCCTTTCCGTTCCCCTACTTTCCTGTCCTCACTAAAAAAAAAAAAAAAAAAAAAAAAAAAAAAAAATGTTCAAATGTCTGTAGAGCTTATGGGACTTAACTACGGGGTCATCAGTCCCTAGACTTACAAACTACTTATGAACTAACTAATTCTAAGGATGGCACAAATATCCATGCCCGAGGGGGGGATTCGAACCCCCGACCGTAGGGGCCGTGCAGACCGTGACTGGAGCGCGTCAGTCCCCTCGGCCACCGCGGCCGGCTTACGTAGCTCCAGTTTGATCATTGCCTTGGTGATTGTCAGGACAGGTTCCGGTCCAATAAATGGAGTCTCTGCCCCCATCCTGGCTAATCTGTCGGCATGTTCGTTGCCACTGATCCCCGAGTGGCCAGGGACCCACAATAGGTTTACTCTATTGCTTACCCCTAGCTCCACCAGAACCCTGTGACATTCTGCAACAATTTTAGACCTGGTTGTAGGAGCTGCCAGTGATCTCAGAGCTGCTCATAGATGCTACGGTCTTTGTAACACCTACTGGGGGTCGCCTTGCGCATGCTCTCCTTGTGTCAGGCAGTGTACGCAGCGCTGGGCCCCTCGTGGGACAGAGGCTCACCTGACTGCCAGGTGCGCTGCCCCGCGGCCCGTGGCCACCGCCTCGCGGTACTCTTGGTGTGCTTCCTCTTTGCCCCTCACGTACGCGTGGTACGCCTTGTCGTCCATCACCCTGCAACAACATAAAAACAATGGCCACATATAACAGTGCCACAAAACTATTGGAAGAAACTTACACTCCTGGCCATTAAAATTGCTATGCCACGAAGATGACGTGCTACAGACGCGAAAGTTAACCGACAGGAAGAAGATACTGTGATATGCAAATGGTTAGCTTTTCAGAACAATCACACAAGGTTGGCGCCGGTGACGACACCTACAAAGTGCTGGCATAAGGAAAGTTTCCAACCGATTTCTCATACACAAACAGCAAAAAAAAAAAAAAAAAAAAAAAAAGTAATAAAAAATAAATAAAAACATTTTTCTAGTTAGTTGAGTTATTTATCAAAAGCGGCAGATGCCATGGTAAGGAGCGAGCGGTGTCGTTGAGTGGACTCACATGACGAAGCCGGATATGAAGGCCTTCTCAGGCAGCACGGCGTCAAAGACGACCTCCTGCGCACGACGCCATGGGTTGGCCACCCTCGTAGTCATCACCGTCTTGGCATACCGGTTGCGAACTTCTGACAGGACGCGTACACTGTACACGTCGGGCCACCGAAAACCCTAGAAAAACAAGACCAAAGTAATATATAGCATCTCTAGGTTGATATAGAGGTAGAAACAGTTTCCTAGTCCAATCATCTTACTGGAAAAAAAAGACCTTACAACCTCATAGTAAAGTTCGACGAATAGTCATGTAATATTAACGGAAAGGAACTATGAACTATAGTTACCGTACTGTCTGAAATAGTCACCTTCCATAACTATGCACCGTTGGGCTCTGCGATACATGTCCTGGAACCTTTGCACGAAGTCTTCTTTTGGGATGGTGTGAAAATGCCTCGTCACGTTTCATTCGATGCCAGGAATACCGCATCTCTTTCCTTTCATAGCGAATTTGAGTCAAGGGACTAGAAAGAAGTCTGGAGTACCCGGATCCGGGGTGTGTGGTGGATATTCAAATCGCACCAATCCCTTTTTTGCCAGGAACGGTATGAAGATATTGGCTGCATGTGGGCGAGCGTGAAAAGAAAACCAGGGACCTTCATACAGGGGTCGTACCATGCGTAAACTTCGTTCCCTCAAGTAAAGATTCCTTGTGGTTAATGCCTTGACCTTCGGAAAAGACTATGAGCATCGTTTTGATGCGTGATTGGATGTATGACTTTTATTCAGAAATTATAGATCGCCCTTCTTTTCAAATATAAGCTTAAATTGGCCTGTGAAAGGGTAATCTTTTTATGTATCACTGCCGCGACGGAGCGGCCGAACACATTTAGGCGCTATGCTCCGATGTGCAAGGCCGTCGGGTGTTCGAATCGCATGGCAAAATTCCAGTAAAAGATGAAACTGCTTTTCACTCATCAGTTTCCGCAAGAAAGGTGTATCAACTGATTCTCTCTTCGAAAATTACAACTCGTGTCCTAGTCTGAACAATGCCTAGGAGTACTAGCATTCCAGAAAGTGTTTTTAACTCATCACTTTACCTCGACAAAGTGGATTAAGGATGGAAAGACCACCGTGGTTTAATAGTAATATCCGAAAAATGGTTAGAAAGCAAAGGCAGATGCACTCATGGTTCAAAAAACGTCAAGCGAATCAAATCAGACTAAAGTTAGTAAAGATTCGCGCGTGTATAAAAAGAACAATGGGCGAAGCATACAGCACCTACCACCGTCATAACTTAGCAAAAGATCTTGCAGAAAACCCTAAAAAATTCTAGCCCTATGTAAAATCGACAAGCGGACCAAAGGTCTCTATCCAGTCACTCGTTAATTATTTTGCTATCTTCTATCATTACCCCAGAACGAAGATCGAAATTTTAAATTTAATACTTAAGAAGTCATTCACGCGGGAGGAGCATGCATACATAGCCTACCTCTATTTTATGGGCGCACTAACCCCCAAATGGAGGACATAGTTATAGGTATAGCTAGTGTAGAAAAGCAGCTGAGAGAGTTGGAAAAAAATAGTTCGCTAGGTCCAGATGGGGTACCAATCCGGTTTACAAAGAGTACTCCGCGGAAATGCCCTAATTTTGTTTGCATTTCTCGCTAATCTATGATCCAGAGCAAAGTACCAAGAGTCTGGAAAAAGGCACAGGTAACTTCGTGTATAAGAAAGGCAAAAGAACGGACCCACGAAATTACAGACCTATATCATTAACATCACTTTGCTGTAGAATTGTTGAACATATTCTCAGTCTAATATAGTAAATTTCCTTGAGACGGAAAAAACTTCTGTCCATGCATCAGCATGGCTTTAGGAAGCAGCAGTCGAGTGAAAGCCAGCTTGCTCTCTTCTCTAATAACTTCTTGCGTGCTTTGGATGAAGGGCAACAGGCATACTGCATATTTCTCGATTTTTTAAAGGCGTTTGACACGGTTCCGCACAACAGACTGCTAACGAAGGTACGAACTTATGGAATAGGTACCGAAATATGTGAGTGGCTTGAAAAATACTCAAGTAATAGAACCCAGTACGTTTTCCTCGATTGCGAGTCTATATGAGAGACAAGGGATCGGCAGGGGTACTCCAGCGAAGTGTGATAGGACCGCTATTATTTTCTTTTTATGTATATGATCTAAGGGCCAGAGTGAGTTTCAATCTGCGGTTGTTTGCCGATGACGCTGTGGTCTACAAGATGGTTTCGTCATTGTGTGACTGTACCAGGATGCAGCATGACTTGGATCAGATTTCTAGATGCCGTGAGGAATGGCAACTACAGCTAAATGAATAAAAAGTAAGGTGGTGGAGATGAGTAAGAGAAACAATCCCGTAATGTTCTAATACAGCATTAGTAGTGTCCTCCTTGATAGAGTCGCGTCTGTTAAATACCTGGGCGTAACGCTAAAAGCGATATGAAATGGAACGAGCATATCAGGACAGTCGTGGGGAAGGCGAGTGGTCGACTTCGGTTTATTGGGAGAATTTTGGGAATATGCGATTTGTCGGTAAAGGACGCCGCATAAAACCCGCTTGTACGACTCCGTGCCGGCCGCGGTGGCTGAGGGGACTTAGGCGCTCCAGTCACGGTCTGCACGGCCACTACGGTCGGGGGTTCGAATCCCCCCTCGGGCATGGATATTTGTGCCGTCCTTAGTATTAGTTAGTTCATAAGTAGTTTGTAAGTTTAGGGACTGATGATCCCGTAGTTAAGTCCCATAAGCTGTACAAACATTTGAACATTTGAATTTGTACGACTCCCTCTTGAATATTGCTCAAGTGTTGGGGATCCACACCAGAACGGTCTAAAGGAGGACATAGAGGCAGTTCAGAGGCTGGTGGCTAGGTTTGTAACGTAGATTCAGTCAATGCGCGAGTGTTGCTGAGATGCTTCGCGAACTCAAATGGGAGTAGTTGGTGGGAAGGCGACGTTCTTTTCGAGAAGCACTGTTGAAGACATTTAGAGAGCCAGAATTTGAGACGGCTGCAGAACGATTCTACATTCGGCAACCTACATTTAGCGTAAATACCACAAAGATAAGGGCAGATAGGTTAGGGGTTGTTTTGCGCATTCACACAAACATTCGTTTTTCATTGGGAGTGGAACAAGAAAGCAAGGAACTAGTAGCGGTACTGAGTACCCTCCGCCACGCACCTATGGGTGGATTGCAGAGTATGCATGCAGATGTAGTATCCTGCCAACTTCGACCCCTGCAGCGTGGTGATAAATTTGAATGAGAAACGATGGTGTGAATATGAATTACTCTGTTCAGTTGTTATTTTAGATAAAACATCATCCACAATACACATTAAAAATATATTTTTTCAGAGGCACAAATGTATCTGAACTACCACTGAACAAATCCTGAAACCGCAAAAATGCACTAGCAACCGTCTGTTCCAGGAGTGAATTGTCGTCGTCTGTTTCTGAACCGAAGTGACTTTCACTAGTGTCAGCATCAGTATCTGGAAACCGTTCATAACTGTCACTGAAGTTATCGTCACTTGAAAACAGAAAGCCTCATAAGCGACTTCTTTTCGCCATTGTAAAGATATCACTCAATAACGCTGCTGTAATCACAGACGAAAAATATATGCTTTTTCTGCCACTTCACTTGACGCAAATCGTCGACGCGCGGTCAAGCGCAAACTGTTATAACTAGTCTAGAATATTCTGTGGTGTCTGAAGAAAGGTGCCATCACTGAAGCTCGTCTAATACCACATTTTGAATTTCAAGGAGAAATTTCGTCGTTCCAACTAAATATTAGCCACCTAAGGCGGCGCATGGATATATCCGTCGACACCACTGTGAAATGGCAGAGCATGGATGGACATATCCGTCATACCCTCTTAAAGGGTTAAAATGGCTACATCGGTGTAGCATGATTAGTCATCACCAAAATCCCTGATAAACATTTACAGTATCGCTACTCAATTATATGTACTGTAGATAGGTAGTTACTTAGTACATTAGACTGTCTTGATACGTTAACTAGCGTATCCGGCACTGTAATCCTACAATCAAACACTCTATCTATAGGCTAACATTTACGAAATAATACTGAAATATAAAATTTAAATAAATTGTTAATTAATGAAAGAGATTTTATTACAGCGTTTGCAAATACTATCGGCAACGTCACATAAGTCAGTTGAATAATGTTTATTCAAGGAAGAGGGCCTGCCGCGCGGGAGTAGCTTTGATCGGTCTGGAGCGCCACGTTGTGGATAACGCGGCCTCCCGCGTCGGAGGTTCGAATCCTCTTTCGGGCATGAATAGTGGTGTTGTCTTTAGTATAAGTTAGTTTTTAAGTTTAGGAACTGATGACCCCGCAGTTAAGTCCCAGAAGCTTTACAAACATTAGAACATTTGAAATTGCAAGAGGTACTACACAAACAAAAGAAATAAATTAGAAATTAACTGCGTTAAGAGAATGGTAGCAAAATCGACAACTAATTAATCATCCACGATGCTCTGATATTAAGTCCATTTTGTGATCCCACAATATGAATTGCTACAAATCTCAGTCCCAGGAATAACATATCAACACACTTAAAATCTCACGTAGAATCAAATACACTGTTCAGTTACATATCTCAAATGGAATCGGAAAAAGTTATCGGACTTAGAGGGGGTTAACGTCCTTAGACGGGCAGTCATTAAACCTCCTACAAAGGGGCCGTTTGGCGTGCGGATTTTGACACTGCCGCAAACTAAGCACTTCTGATAAACAGGCAGGACTACTGGAGTCTCCTGTCCTAGCCACTCTCAGTGGTATATCGTCATCCGCTCCAAGAGTAACAGTACGTTCTTAACAGAAAAGATTTGTTTTGACTTAACTTCGATCACTTCTACGCTAACTTAACATTTTACAGTGTTATATAGAAAAGTTATAAACTTTCAATCACTTTGTGCTATTTATCAGAAGTAGAAATAATGTGTAAAATAAATAAATGAACACGACTGCCTTCATGAGCTTGACCACCCACACTACACAATATTTACGTAAATTACTGTCGAAATAGGCAAAAATTCATTAGTCACACAAACATGAGGGCACAAGGTGCATATTATGCTGCTTGCAGTTACTGTTTACTGTGGATTATACGATGATCTAATTTTGTTTCGTAATAAATTATTTTAACTAATGTATATGAATAGATACTAGTCACTTGTTTTGAAGAAGACAACTTGAGGTAATAAGCTACCATCTGAGACATAGTTTGTTGAAATTCCATTATGCATTCTAACGTTAGTAATTTTTAGTTTAATTTTACTATCTACAGATAGTGAGAATATTAACTTTTGTAGTTTTGAAGATGCTAAAATATTGTTGGTTTATGAGATGCGCTTAATTTATCTGAGTTCATTGGTATATTTGGATTTGCCATAGGTCAATGGCTACAGCCTTCAGCAGTTACACACTGTGGAGTGTGGCTAGCACTTGGATGGGTAACCGTCTGAGGAGCGCTGTTGGCAAGCAGGGTGCACTCAGTCCTTGTGAGGCCAACAGAGGAGCTACTTGATGGAGAAGTGGCGACTCCGATGACGATAACTGACAACGGCCGGGAGCGCGGGGCGCAGACCCCCCCCCCCCCCTCCATACCGCGTCCGCTGACGCCTTAGGGCAGAGGATGACACGGCGGCCGGTCAGTACCCGTTGGGCCCTCGAGGCCTGAGTGGGACGGAGTTCAGTTTAGTTTTATAGGAATAGCCATCTTTCTACTCAGTTCCATTCTGCGTATTGACAGACATCTTTGAATATGCTAAGAAGTCCTCTCCACCTATCTGTATGCTGACGCCTGCTTTGTACCTGCTTGTTGGCAAGCAGTGGTCCCCATATGTTTTACCACCGAATAAATATTCCCTTATATCTGCGGTTTTAGGCTTTTAGGGTTTAGGAAGGCCAATGCGGAGGCTGGACGTCCGTCCGCGCCCTTTCGTCCTGTGAGTGAACGTGTGGCCACTCCTTCAGCAGGGTCCGAGCAGGTGCACTGGGGGAGGGGATTATTAGTTATTGGGGGCTCCAATGTTAGGCGCGTGATGGAACCCCTTAGGCAGATAGCGTCGAGATCCGGAAAGAAATCCAACGTGCACTCGGTGTGTCTGCCGGGGGGCCTCATCCGAGATGTGGAGGCGGCCTTGCCGGCGGCTATCGACGATGCGGGATGCGGCCGACTGCAAGTCGTGGCTCACGTCGGCACCAATGACGCTTGTCGCTTGGGTTCTGAGGACATCCTCAGGTCCTATGGGCGGCTGGCGGAATTAGTGAAGGCTGCTGCCCTCACACGCGGGGTGCAAGCAGAGCTGTCGATTTGTAGCATTGTTCCCAGGGTTGATCGGGGTCCTTTGGTTTGGAGCCGAGTGGAGGGTCTGAACCAGAGGCTTCGCCGACTCTGTGACAGTCATGGCTGCAGATTTATGGATCTGTGTTATCGAGTGGGGAATTGTAGGGTGCCCCTAGGTAGATCAGGGGTGCACTACACTAAGGAAGCGGCTACTCGGGTACCAGAGTACGTGTGGAGTGCACATGGTTTTTTTTTAGGCTAGGCGCTAACTCTGATGAGCACTCGCCTGTCAGCATTCAATCAGCGAATTCAGTCCACGTTCGGAACAAAAATTCGAACATCAAAATATTAGCCGCGAACTTACAGAGTATTAGAAACAAAGTTCCCGAATTTGCCGCACTGCATGAAAATTATTGTGCTCAGATAGTTTTAGCCACCGAAAGCTGGCTAAATCATGATGTGACAAGTTCAGAAATATTTAGCGAGGCGTGGAATGTATATCGGAAAGATACATAGGATACAACTGGAGGAGGAGTATTCATCGCTATGGACAAAGATATTGTTTCTACTGAGATCGAGGTTGAAAGTAACTGTGAAGTTATCTGGGCACTTATAACGGGTCTAAAGAAGTAAAGTTAATAGTAGGGTGTTTTTACCGGCCCCCAGTGCTGTTGTAGCAGTTTTAGAATCATTAAAGGTAGTCTACACCAGGTAGTGCATAGGTATTCGGGCCATGTAATAATAGTCGGGGGAGACTTCAACCTTAAGAGTATAGATTGGGACCTCGCTACTTACATTTCAGGCGGTACGGACAAGCAGTCTTGCGAGCTACTTTTCGACACATTCTCCGAAAACTGTCTTGAGCAGTTAAACCGGCAATCCACGCGCAATGGAAATATTTTAGACCTTATAGACACGAACAGGCCTGACCTTATTAACAATGTCTGTGTAGAGACGGGAATTAGTGATCATGATATTGTCATAGCTTCAATGGTGACCAAATTTCATAAACCAATCAAGAAGGCTAGGAGCGTGTTTTTGTTGGGAAGAGCCGATAAGCAAATGTTAGGAACGCACTTAGAAAAATGTGCATCGTTTAATTCCGGGACTATGGATGTTGAGGATTTGTGGAACAAATTTAAGTGCATTGTAAATAAAGAGTTAGAGAAATATGTGCCAGTAAAGACGATTAAGGATGGAAAAGGTCCACAATGGTATAACAATAATTTTAGAAAGCTGCTGAGAAAGCAAAGACTGTTGCACCCTCGATTCAAAAAAGAACACGCAAATGATGACAGGCAAAAGTTAGTAGAGATTCGTGCGTCTATAAAAAGATCGATGCGCGGAGCATACAATAATTATCACAGCCATACCTTACCAAAAGATCTTTCCGAGATCCCGAAAAAATTCTGGTCCTATGTAAAATCGATAAGCGGGTCAAAGCCCACGGTCCAGTCACTCGTTGATCATTCCAGGGCAGTAATAGAAGAGAGCAAACGGAAAGCTGAAGTTCTAAATTTAACCTTTAAGAAATTTTTCACGCAGGAGGACCGCACAAATGTACCATCATTTGATCAACGTACTAATTCCGAAATGGGGGACATAGCAATAGGTATTTCCGGTGTAGGGAAGCAGCTGAGAGAGCTAAATACGAAAAAGTCTGCTGGTCCGGATGGAATACCAGTTCGGTTTTACAAAGACTATTCTGCGGCATTGGCCCCCTACTTAGCTTGCATTTATCGCGAATCTTTAATTCAGCGCAGAGTTCCTTGTGATTGGAAAAAAACGCAGGTGACTCCCGTTTATAAGAAAGGAAAGATAACTGACCCACACAATTACAGGCCAATATCGTTGACATCAGTTTCATGTAGAATTTTAGAGCATATTCTCAGTTCGAATATAGTAAATTTCCTTGAAACGTAAAAGCTTTTTTCCGTAAATCAGCACGGGTTTAGAAAACATCGTTCATGTGAAACTCAGCTTGCCCTTTTCTCACATGACATCTTGCGAGCCATGCACGAAGGGCAACAGGCGGATTGTGTTTTTCTCGACTTCAAAAAGGCGTTCGACGCGGTGCCACACTGCAGACTGCTAACGAAGATATGAGCTTATGGAATAGATTCACAGGTTTGTGACTGGCTGGAAGACTTCCTAAGTAATAGAACGCAGTACGTTGTTCTCGACGGCGAGTGTTCATCAGGGACGAGTGTATCGTGAGGCGTGCCCCAGGGGAGTGTGATAGGAACGCTATTATTTTCTATCTATATAAATGATCTAGGTCTAGTAGAATTGCTCATGTAAAAAATACCGAGTAGCACCGTGGTTCGGAACCCACGTTAAACTGTAGGTCCCCCTATAACTGGCTGGGTAAGTCAGTTTGAAGGTCGGAGGAAGCCAACGGCATACCACTTCCAAATAGGACCATGCCTAGTAAAGCACTGTGGTGTTCAAACCAATCTTCGGATTGTTGACTGCTTTACCTTTTATAAATGATCTGATGGACAGAGCTTTACCTTTTATAAATGATCTGATGGACAGAGTAAGTTGTAATTTGCGGCTGTTTGCTGATGGTGCTGTGGTGTTTGGGAGGGTGTCGTCTGTAACTGACTGTAATAGCATACAGGATGACTTAAACAAAATTTCTAGTTGGTGCGAAGAATGGCAACTAGCTCTCAATGTTGAAAAATGTAAGGTGATGCGCATGAGTAGGAAAAACAATCCTATAATGTTCGAATACAGCATTAGTAGTGAGCTTCCTGATGCTGTCGCGTCGTTCAAATATCTAGGCGTAACATTGCAGAGCGATATGAAATGGAACGAACATGTAAGGACAGTTGTGAGTAAGGCGGACAGCCGACTTCGGTTTATTGGGAGAATTTTGGGAAGATGTACTTCACCTGTAAAGGAGACCGCGTATAAAACGCTTGTACGACCACGTCTTGAGTATTGCTCAAGTGTTTGGGACCCGCAGCAGATCAGTTTAAAGGAAGACATAGAGGCAGTTCAGAGGCGAGCAGCTACATTTGTTACTGGTAGGTTCGACCAATGCGCGAGTGTCACGAAATGCTCCGGCCACTCAATTGGGGATCGCTGGAGGAAAGACGACGTTCTTTTCGTGAATTTCTGTTGAGTAAATTTAGAGGGCCGGAATTTGAAGCTGAGTGTAGTACGATCTTGCTGCCGCCTACTTACATTTCGCGTGTGATCACAAAGACAAGATAAGAGAAATTAGGGCTCGTACGGAGGCATATAGGCATTGTTTTTTTCCTCGTTCTATTTGGGAGTGGAATAGGAAAGGAAATGCCTAGTAGTGGTACAGTGTACCCTCCGCCACGCACCTTACAGGCAATTGCGGAGTATGTATTTAGATGTAGATGAAGGTGATTAGGAGGTAGACAAATGTAGCAAGGAGAGAGTCCCTTCTCATAACAGAAACTTTTCCCCTGTACAATTTTTTTGTACGATCTATGTCAAAAACTGTACTCCGAACAAGGCCGCGCGGGAGTAGCCGAGCGGTCTGGAGCGCCACGTTACGGATCGAGCGGCATCCCTCGTCAGAGGTTCGAACCCTCCCTCGGGCATGGATGTGTGTGTTGTCCTTATGTTAATGACCAAGTAGTTGAGTCCGATAGATTTACAAACATTTGAACTCCGAAATTATATAGATGGTGGAGGGTACTCTGTGTCCCACAGACACTTCCTCCTTTTCCTGCTCTAATCGGGTAAGCTTTATGGGAAAATGTCTGAAGGCACGCCTCCATGTAGGATCTAATATCGCTATCCTCGTCTTTGGGGATGGGTTGGGTCGTTTGTTTGGGATAGGGGGACTAAACTACTGAGGTTATCAGTCCCCCGGTGGGGAGGGGAAGGGCTGAGGATACGAAAGGAGGGGAGGGGAAAGGAAATGCAGTCCGGGATGTAAAGAAGGAAAGAAGACTGCATTGGCTCGGGGCCCCGTGTTCGCCACGCACGTACTCACGAAAGAACCGTAATATATTGAAGCAATGTATTGATTTACTCTTCTAGTAACGGTTACTAGCATTAGCCTCTCTTGCACTGTCTTCCCCTGCAATGCGCAGATCATTTCAATGATACTTTCGGCCTTCGTAAATGAAACTGTAACGAAGTGTACTGTTTTATTTTGAATCTTCATCTCCTTAATCACACCTTGTTGTTATTACTGTTGTGGTCCTTAGTCCGCAGACTGGTTGGATGCAGCTCTCCACGCTACCTTATCCTGTCCAAGCATCTTTATCTGTGAATACGTACAGCAAACCACATCCTTTTGAATCTGCTTGCTGAATTGGTCCCTCGGTCTTCCTCTATGATTTTTATCCCACACACTTCCCTCTAATGCTAAGTTGACGATTCTTGATGTCTCAGAACGTGTCCCACCAACCTATCCCTTTTCTTAGTCAGGGAATGCCAGAAGTTCCTTTTCTCCCCAAATTCTGTTGAGCACCTCTTCATAAGTTACGTTATCTACCAATCTAATCTTCATAATTCGTCTGTAGCACCACATTTCGAAAGCTTATATCATCTTTTTGTCTGAACTCCTTATCGTACACGTTTCACTCCCATAAAATGCTACACTTCAGACAAATGCTTTCAGAATGGACTTCCTAACATTTAAACTAATATTGGATGTCAACAAATTTCGATTCTTCAGAAACTCTTTTCTTCCCATACCCATTCTGCATTTTATACCTTCTTTACTTGAGCCATCAGAAGTTATCTTGCTACCCAAATAACAAAACTCATCTACTACTTTTATTGTCTCATTACCTAATGTAATTCGTTCAGCATCGACTGAATTTCTGACGCTACATTCCAATATCCTTGTCTCACGCTTGTTGATATTCATCTTATACCCTCTTTTCAAGACACTGGCCATTCCATTCAATTGCTCTTCCAGATCCTTTGCGGTGTCTGACAGAATTACTATGTCGTCAGCAAACCGGAAGGTTCCTTCTCCATGGACTTTAATTCCTTTTCCATATTTCTCCTTGCATTCCTTCACAGCTTCCTCAAAATACAGATTGAACAATATTGGGGAAAGGCTACAACTCTGTCTTACTCCCTTCCCAGCCACTGCGACCCTTTAAAGCCCTTCGACTCTAATAATTGCGGTCTGGTTTTTGTACAAGTTGAATATAACTCTTCGCTCCCTATATTTTACTCCTGCTACCTTCAGAATTTGAAAGAGTGTATTCCAGTCAACATTGTCAAAAGCTTTTTCCAGATCCACAAATGCTAAAAACGTAGGTTTTCCTAACGCCTATCTTTTCGAAATATTATCTTATTCAAAGTAACACAGTGACCCCGTATATTACCAACGGTATCACACAAGAGTATTCAGTATAATATCTGGCTTCTGATCTGCAGCATAGTAAATCAATCGGTATTTGTGACATTATAATATGTATTAGTGAGAAATACATGATAGAAGAGCCTCACACCTGGAAATCCAAATCAAATGTTTGTACAGATTATGGGACTCAACTACGGGGTCAGCAGTCCCTAAACTTATAAACTACTTACTAACTAGCTAACACTAAGGACGGCACAAATATCCATGCCCGAGGGGATATTCGAACCCCCGACAGTAGTGGCCGTGCAGACCGTGACTGGAGCGCCTCAGTCCCCTCGGCGACCGCGGGTGGCCGGAAATCCAGGAATTTACTGTGGACAATAACACCTACAAAAGAGTAAAGGATTTTAAATATCTTGGAAGCATAATTTCAGATAATTCATCGTCTGGAATGGAAATAAAGGCAAGAATTCAAGCGGGTAGTAGACGCTTGCACTCAATACACAACATTTTGAATTCCCGGACCATATCCCG
The DNA here is from genome assembly GCA_026315105.1 of Locusta migratoria. Taxonomy (NCBI): domain Eukaryota; kingdom Metazoa; phylum Arthropoda; class Insecta; order Orthoptera; family Acrididae; genus Locusta; species Locusta migratoria. The sequence goes on along the minus strand of CM048744.1, from coordinate 268,326,846 downwards.
AGCCGTCAAACTAAGATTGTATAAAACGTTAATTCTTCCTGTCATTCTATATGGGTGTCAATGCTTGAGCACTAGAAAACAGGAAGTAAACAAGCTCGCTGTTTTCGAAAGGACATGCTCGAGAAAAATATTTGGGCCGGTTAAAGACAACATAACAGGAGAATGGAGGAGAAGGTACAGTATAGAATGAAAACAACTCTATAGTGAACCGAACATTGTGGGCTTGATGAGAAGTAAAAGATTAGAATGGGAAGGGCATGTGGTACGTTTGAATGAGGAGCGATGGCCTAGGGTGGCCATGGAGATGATACCAACAGGCAGAAGACCACTGGGACGAACAAGAAAGAGGCGGATGGATGGGATAAGAGAAGACCTACAAAAACTTGAGGCCTGGAAAAACTGGGAACTGACAGCAAAGAATCGCAGTGAATGGAGAGCCTTCATTATATCATCGCGCGGTCCACTGCGCCTGATCGTGTAAAGTAAAGTAAGTAAGTATTAGTATGGCGATGCTTATCTACAATAGTCTTTAAATTATGCTAAACATTTATCCTCTGTAATACAATGAAGAACCCAATATCGTGAAGGGCCCAGCGAGCACGAATAAGTGTAGCAGCACGACGTGGCAGGGACTCGATTAATGTCTGAAGCAGTGCTGGAGGGAACTGACTCCATACATCCTGCAGGGCTGTCCATAAATCCTAAGAGTACGAGGGGGTGGAGATCTCTTCCGAACAGCTTCCAGATATAATCAATAATGTTCATGTCTGGTGGCCAGGGGAGATGTTCCTGGATCCACTCTCTAGCAATTCTGGTCGTATGGGGTGAAGCATTTTCATGATAGAATGGCCCAAGCCCGCCGGAATGCGCAACAAACATGAATGGGTGCAAGTGATCAACCAGGATGCGTACGTACGTGTCACCTGTCAGAGTCGTATCTAGACATATTAGGGGTCCCATTTCATTACAACTGCACACACCACAACCATAACAGAGCATCCACCAGCTTGAACAAGTTCGTGACGACGTTCAGGGTCCTTGGATTCATTAGGTTGTCTGCGTATCCGTACAAGTTCATCTGCTCGATACAGTTGCAAACTAAACTCGTCAGGCCAGCAACATATTTCAATTAATCAAGAAACCAAACAAGAGGTACAGCCTTGTGCCGTGCTGCCAGCAAGGGTACACGGAGTGGGTCTTCGGCTCCGAAAGCCCATATCGACAACTCTTCTTTGAATGGTTCGCAGGCTGACACTTGTTGATAGCCTAGCATTGAAATCCGCAGCACTTTCCGGAAGGGTTGTACTTCTATCACTTCGAACTTGCGCATAATAGTTCGCGATCGGGATCGCTCACTTTAGTTCGCGCTTCTGCCGCGAACTAGTTCGCTCTTTTAGTTCGTCCGCTCCCAGTGACGGCTGAGCGGCGCGGTCTGCGCGTGCAGGTGGAGGGGGAAGTTCCCCCACTGCTTTATGCGCTTGCTGCTTGAGCCGCTAGCGATATCACGCAAACCAAAAGAAACAGTTTGTCGATAATTTCTCGTGTTTAAGTTTAATCTCTATATCTTGGCATTGTGGAATTTATTAGTCAGATATTGCAGAGTGCAGAACACATCAAAACAGAAATTTTGTATCACCGAACTGTGTAATCTAGCAGGAAGACGCTCACCTCGAAAAGGCTCATCAGCAGAAGGCAAACACGTGATTTTTAATTCTGCTACGCGCCCTCTCGATTTGCCCGTCGGTCTTCGGAAAAGTATCCAACGAACTATGAAGTGAGATACGTTTGGCATAATCGTCCGCTGCTCCTAGTTCATCCGTAGTTCGCCCGCTCTTTTTGGCTTTTGCTACCGCTACTAAAAGAGCTCTATTTTTATGACAGCTTTTTTATATAAAGAATCAGTGTTGCCCAAGCGTGTGTTATTACCAGTATTTTAGGGCAATTTGACATCGAATACTTAGGCAAATAAACCAGTTATTTCCACGAACGGGTGATATAATGGTATTCAACTACTTTGCATACAGAGTACTCATAGTACTTTATTTTTAAAATAGATTTCTTGTGGTACTGAACTGTGAAACTACAGCTGATCTGCATCTAAGCTCGAAATAAAGGTAACTGGCAGAAGGGAATCACGCGATTCTGCGCGCTCTCGCGTCCTCTCGCTGTTCCCCGTCAGTCTTCGGAAGAGGAACTGACGAACTAAGAGGCGAGGGATCTGCGAGCTAGTTTGAGTAGTTCACCTGTGGGAGCGCTCTTCCGAACTAGTTCGTTCGCGAACTACACAAGACTACTTTGAACGATTCTCTTCAGCCGTCGTTGGTCCTGTTCTTGTAGTATCTTTTTCCGCCCTCAGCGATATTGGAACTTTGATGTTTGACCGGATTCCCAATATTCACGGTACAGTTGTGGAACGATCTTACGGTGAAATCCCAACCTCATCGCTATCTGGGAGATGCTGTGTCCAGTTTCTCCTGCGCCGACTATAAAAGATCGTTAAAACGCACTTAAATGGTAATAATCTGCCATTGTAACAGCCTGTGCCAGACAACTGTTGTTTCATGTAGGCGTTCCCGACCACAGCGCCGTCCTCTGACAATGAGTGTTTACATCTCTCTGTGTTTTGCTCTTGTGATGATACTCCTGGCCCTCTCATCTCAATGTCATCGTACGATACCGTCTGCGTCGGACCCGGAATCGTGTGGTCTACTAGTGGTTTCAAAATGTTCAAATGTCTGTAAATCTATCGGACCATACTGCGTGGTCATTAGTCCGTAGCTTACAAACTACTTAAACCTAGGTAAACTAACCTACGGACAAACACACACACCCATGCCCCAGGGAGGACTCGAACCTCCACGGCGAGCAACCGTGGGCTCCGCAGCGAGGTGCTTTAGACCGCTCGGCTACTCCACCGCGGCAGTAGTGGTTTATGTTGCATGTGAAGTTAGTTACAAACGAAATAGCCAGCCTAGGAATCAGTGTAGGACAGTGTCTCGGTAATACTGTGATTAGTTAACAAGTGATAGATTTCATTAATTAAGGGATTCGTATATGTGCTTTCCAGACAGTTCTATAGTTTCGTCATTGTACATTATTTCAAGAACTAGACAGACGAATTGTAGAAACTTTGTGTAAATCGAAAAGCCATGAAAATAAATAGCATTGTATATACGTTAGGTTCATAAACAAGTTGTGTTGACCTGCTAATTGTGTTAATTAATGTAATAGTCGAGATTTCAATATTGTGATTCTTTTTATATATTGACTGACCTGAGATTTTGAGTCTATTTTGAGAACTGCCAAGATATTTGATGATAGTTCAATATTTGTTAGGAACATGTATGATGTACTCATTAACTAAATAATCGACATTTAACATTGCGCTTTGTTGTCAAACAAAAAGGACCGAGATTAAGACTTAAAAAGTTATGCGCCATCTAAAATTATTGTATGTATAGTTTTCATTTTATATTGTGATTATTTTTGTGTACATGAAATGTTTTACTTGTGTGTTCGTTAATTGTAAATTAGTATGTTCAATTGTTATGAATAATACATAATGTAATGTCATTATTGTAAATGTTATATATATTTGCCTCACTGCCTTGCGTGCGGTAGTTCGAGTTTTGGCGTTTGTAAAGTACTCTGGAATCTATGCTACTCTGTATTTTAAAATGGAAGTACTATCAGTTAAGTTCTGGTGAACTGTGTACGCAAGTTATGAAGTTGTAATGTTTCTGCTGGAATAAGAAGCAGTTTGATTGCAAATTAAATAATAAGTGGAAAATTGTACCTACGAGTATTTATTTCTATCACGACGCCCCAGGTGAATAATTTTGCACCGAACAGAACCCCCATATATCATAATGTTGAAAAGCTGAGTACCGTATTTGATATGTTTGAAATTGGTAGAATGACTGAACTGTAATTACTTAATAACCTTGTAACGTTTTACTCTTCAGTGTACGGTTAGCCTCGTATTAGTATGCAATATTCACTTGGTGTAATTTACCTAAGTAAACTATGTAAGGACCTAAGTGAGCCAGTTCATTTGAGAATATTCACTAGATGTATACTGTTATTTTAACTCATCTTCCATTTCCAACAGAATCTCTTTATTGCGGCCTCTCTGCATTAAAGCTAGTTCCAGGGATCCTTCTCTGCCTGGGTTTATCCTTGAAAGTAAGTATTATTGAAAAGCCTATAGCGGACTACCGTATATATCTACAAAGTCGGTCCGTTCAAACTGCGGCTGTTAACACGAGTGGACAGTCTCAAAGGATAGATAAAGTGTTGTTTACTTTTGAACTAGTTCCAACGCTCGCAGTATGTTCAACACTATTTGTTATTATACTGTGACGCAGAACTTGTAATCTAATCTAAGCCACATAATAAGTAATTCCTTGTAGTAATTATAGCGGCTGACAGAACTTCGCTGGCAGCTGTAGTTATCGTGGTCTTATGAGCATAGCACATATCTGACAAGAGTGACAAGGCTTCTCATCACAAAATATACCATGTCAGCATAAAAAGTTCCATTCTTCCGTCGTTAGTTATTTTAACTTCCGTGAGCGGCACTGTTTCTTTTATTTTAGATGTGTTTTAGACCTACAATTTTGGTTTCATAATTATAATTATAGCTAATTAACCACTTCACCGGATCTACTAAAAAGAGAATTACCTATTCCAGTTTGGCAGAAAGTCTCTTTAAGTGACTGATCTTTCAGTTAGATAGTCTGTTAATTTGTCTGTCAGGGACATGCTTGACTTTGCTTGAAGATGGGTAGTATGACACTTCCCGAAACGTCGCGATACATCAACGCCGTCACGCTGCTGGAGACCCGAGAGACTTTCATCAGAGACCTGCTTATTCAAATAAGATGGTACTATTAAACACAGGATGGCTTATGAATGAAAGATAAGTGAACAGACGTTATCTAAAAGGTACTAATTAAGTATTTAGGTAGACAGAAGCAAGTTTTCTCGAGTCTTGTTGTGGTTTATTATAAGTGAATAATAGCTCCAGAATTAGATGTGCAGTACTGTCGAATATACGTTAGAACGAAAAAGTAATTGTCGTATTAGTTTAGCGCAAGATATCGCTCCCCTTCTCATTTTCCTCCCCCAACGATCGTCATTTCTCTTTATATTTAGCGTGAACAAGAATTTGCGGCAAGCCCGCTGGTCTAATTCTACACATAATAGTGCACTGCTGTTCATATTGTCAATCAAGATTTTGTTCTGCGGTTATATATTTTTAATGAGCTCAATTTTTTGTTAGGGAATCACTTAAAGCGTTTTCATTGACACTGAGGTCTAACAGAAATGACAAACAGTTACTTCCTTTCTTCTTCATTTACCTCTGAGCCACCATGGATTAAGTCATTACAACCGCTTTTCCTTTCAGTTATTCCACATTTCTTTCGACGTTTCTCTATTCTTTCTTCTGGAAAAAATATTATTCTTAGATTTTTAACTGGAGATTTTCTCAGTACCGTACGAAGTAATTCAGTGTTAGAATATTTCTCTTCTGATTTGTTCCCATCGTGTGTTAAGCATTTTTAATTTACTGACATAGTTTTATTTTTCAGTCGGCTGAGATTCACATTTTCATGTGGTCACATGAAACTATTTTTCTCTCTTAGTCCTACGTGCAATTTTTTTTTCTATATGTGACTTACTATGATTTCTTCTAAATTGTTTGATCTTAAATTGGTAATACATTTTTTCCTGTGCTTTCCAATCTTTACGTCATCGTCTTTTCAGGATAATTTTGATGCACAATATATTTTATAATTGAATTACTGTAAAATACTGCATAAGGTGAGCATTAAGGGAAATGATTACTCATTCTTTATGTCTTGGAGATGTAATATGTTGATTTTAGACATTTTCGAATCCCTCGATTTTCGCTTCCGCTGAGCATGCGAGTTCTTGTGCTCAATGTGTCTGTAATGTTGAATATTGATGTTGGACGATCGAAATTTAACAAAGAATGACAGTTTTGAACGTTATAAATGTTCTTTTTCTTATTTTGGTTTAGAAACAAAAGTTTCACAGACAATATTTAATTAAATGTCTTTTGACTGTCTTGTTGAAATTTCTAATATTGTTCATTCTGAAGTGATCTATTTTTAATTGGGTTTTATATATTTTTTTCTTAATATTCCTTATCAGTTTCGGTGTTTGAATCCTCATTTCATAAAATCTTGTCCCTTTTACGTTGTTTTTGCCTTCATTCACATATAATTTTTCTCCTTGTAACTGCTTTACAATATTTCAAATTTTAGCACTTATGCCTCTTGATTTTAGCGTTCAGAATACAAACAGCTACCAGTAGCATTAACGTTTTTATTATACATTTATAACACTATGAGTTTCGCGCGTGTGCCCATCATCATGTGCTTCTACATTCAGAACTGCGTGCAGTCTGCTGGTGGCTTTGAAAATACATCACGTGGTGATCATTCTGTGTTTCAAGCTCTTCTTTCCAGTGTTTGCTCTCTAGTATGTGATAAGTATTATTGTTTCTGACTTGAACATACACAATTTTTTTAATTCACCTAAATATTTTTCGAAGTCGTTTCTCCATTAACAGTGGAACTTTTTATTGCAACTGTTGAACGACATATGAAGAGTTTAAATATTACTATGTCTGACACTGCTTTTTCAACTTGGTTTTTAACAGTACGTCTTAGATGTATTAGTTTTGATTATGTTTCTGTGAACTGCTATGGGGGTGAAAGTTATGTCTGAAGAAGTAAGTATGCATAATTTTTGTGGTTTTCTTGTCTGAAGAAGTAAGTGTGCGTAATTTTTGTGGTTTTCTTGAATTCATATTTCTATCGGTTTGTAGCACTGTGTTTCTTGAAATGCTGATCACTTATCTGTTTACGTGAAGTTCAGTTGTTCAGCCATCTTGTTTTGTATGCTCTGGGCGGGAATTACGAATATTAGAGCGACTTTAAGCTCTGAATGGGGTGTGGTTTTCACTATGTGTTTACATTTGTGTGTGTGTGTGTGTACGTGCGTGCGTGCACATTTAAGAATTTTAACTCTGTGTTTATGTGTATTGGGCTGTGTTTCATGTTCATGAAATGGTATGCAAATATTGAGTGGCTGCTGCTACTTTTGAGTGGTGTTGGAGTTTCTACGTGTTTGTCCAATATAAATTGATTTGCGCTCTTGGTTTATTTCAGAGGTTTTGTTTATGTCTGTGTTTCTTGTTCTCAGTTTCTTTTGTCTGCTTTGTAGGTTATTTTTAATCCTTATTTTATGAATATATTTCCAATTGTGAGAATTCTCTTGTTGCTGTATGTGAGTGTGTTCGATTTATTTGTTGCTGTGGATGTTTCTGATCCAGATGAGTTGTGTTTTAATGTATTCTGTGTGTTGTGATTTGTGTATGTTTGGTTTGTGTGTTAATAGTGTGTGCGCCTCTTTTTTGTTGGTGTTGGATTGCTAGTGGTTTTTAATTTTAATTTTAATTTTTTTGGTTTATTTTGTGTATCATATTTGTTTTGTATCCATTCTCAATAGCTATTATTTTATTATTTGCAGTTCTTTTTTGTAGTTGTGCTCATAGAGGGTAACTGTGTTCAGTCGGCGTAGCATGTGTGGATAATCGAGTGGGCTGATTTTTTATGTATGGTTGTGCTTGTACGTATGTGTTTTTTGAATATGAAAAATTAATTTTTGTTGTTACGTCTATGTGTTGGGATGGCAAAAAAATTATGTTTTTTTTCTGGTTCTGTGGTAAATTTGATCCAGGATTGTACTGTCTTTATATCACTGTGGAGCTGTTGCATATGGTTGGGTGTTTTCATTCAGCAGGCATATTATATTACTTACATATCGGTACCAGAATATTAGTTTGTATTGTTTTGAAATTTTTTGTTATCAATGTGATTTAAAATATGTTTGCTAGGAGTCCAATGATTAGAGATCCCACGGACAGTCCATCTTGTTTTCAGTAGTACCGGTTGTCATATGTGAAATAGTTTTGTTCAGTGATCAACTTTAGGAACGTGTGTTTGGAATGTTGTTCTTATTTTCTAATTTCTGCTTAATTATGCTGATGGTTTCTATGGTGGGAATGTTGAGGTACATGGATGTGATGTCGAATGATATAAGAATAGCTTGTCTTGGGTACATTAGTCTGAGTGATATTGTGTATTAGATCAGTGTTACGTATGGTTCTACTGGCGTAGATATAAAATTTCTGCAAGTATGTGTGTATTTCTTTGGCAAGGCAATATGTGGATGCGTTTCTTAAATTCACGTGAGGGCGTATTGTTTTGTTTTTTATGGATCTTTGAAAGGCTGTTTACTGTGGCTGCTTTTTTAGTTTAAGCCATTTTCCTTTCTTTTACGTGAATACACTTGATATGTTTTTAGAAGTGTGTCTGTTTTTCTGATATCATTGTGTTGGGTCACTTGTCAGTTTATATAGAAGGATGAAACTACCGCCGGCCGCAGTGGCCTTGGGGACTGAGGCGCTTCAGTCATGGTCTGCACGGCTACTATGGTTGGAGGTTCGAATCCCCCCTCGGGCATGAATATTTGTGCCGTCCTAGTTCGTAAGTAGTTTGTAAGTTTAGGGACAGATGACCCTATAGTTAAGTCCCATAAGCTTAACAAACATTTGAACATTTTGTTTGATGAAACAACCAACAGCTGTAGTCAAATTCTTTATTAAATTTTGAGCGACCTGTTTCGGTGATTCATACACCATCTTCAGGCTCCCGTTGTGAGATTGTTATTAAAAGCACATTTGAACTGGGTAGCCATTAAAACTGGTAGCCGTAAATGGTGTTGCTCATGTTGTGACAGTACCACCCAATGAGTAGCACTCATTGGAGAAATTTATCAAGATAGATTAAATGCACCACAAACACTGACCTTGCCAATGCACAAAATTGTTACGCTCTTTTCTTTTATTAATTTTGGTAGTATTATGTCTATGTAGACAGGTGATATTGTTGGGAATGCATTATCTGTATAATTCTGTAATTTGGAAATATCATGTTAAACAACCGCGAAGCTACGGCTCATTGTGGGTTGGCCAGCGGCACAGAGTAAGATATACAGAGAAGCAGCCCTCCCTAAACCACTGTCCTACGCTCCCCTCGTAGTTCCGTAAGATGCTAGCAGGTGTCAGGCGGTTCACTGTCTTAGGGTGCCTCTCGCATGTCAGAGGGTAGCGTGGAGGGGAGGCTGAGGGGAGAGCTCGTGCCACCTGCCACGAGGTCACGGCTGTGTCCGGCTTGCTGGCGTTTGAGGGGAGGTGGTGATGGGGGGCAGCCCCTACCTGCCGCCTGCTCTGGCCAGTTTAAAGGGCTGCTTCTGACCGCAGCGCCATCATGGGACATCTTACGGAACTGCTGGAAATCCTCCCTCCCCACACCCCTGAGCGTAGGACCGGGCCCTTACGGAGGTTTCCCATCTGTATATATTTGTCTGTGCCAGCGGAGAGCGACTATGTGTGTGTGTAAGGCGGAAACGGCCGACCGGGAGGTGAGCTTAGCGCTTGCTTGGCAAGGCTAGAGCTCCTAAAAACAAAGGCCGGCGCATCCTCCATTTTCATTCCCTGCGAATGATAAACACAATAGCTACACATAGCTTAGGCGAACGGTGTTGTTTTGTACAAGTTCAGTGACCGGCATAGAGCCTTAGATCGTGCTACTTTGAGCTTGCATTCTGCTCTTGTTTACATTGAAATGTGGATTAGACACAAAAATCTCGCGTTTTCTTTACTTATTGCTGCTTTTCTTTGCTGTTCGAATCAAGAAAAAGTGCAAGAAACATATATATCTCTCTGATAAAAATCGCGTACTACATGTAATTCTCCCCAAATTGGTCATCTAGATAAAAGTTTTAAGCGATCTTGGCTTGTATTTGAATAATGAGAAATATGCGAGGTTTGTTTGCCGTCTTGCAATAAGTGCTTGCTGTGACAAGTACACAAAATCGGATTTTTGTATTCAAATTGCTGGATGTACTTCTATTACGTTATTGAGAAAGTTTCAGAATATATTACAAACACTGAAACGAACAAGAATATTAGTCTACAGGATCTAAAGTTTACGTTCGTAGAGGCACAGGGTGGTGATGTTGTTAACAACCGTTGAATGCTATTTGAAAACCTAATCGTATACAATGAGGGGAATAATCCTTTGTTTTGACCTTGAAATAAATAAATGATTCTTTTCCTTCTCTAAGGTTGAGAGGTTTTTGTATCTAAGAGTACCCTTGTTTTGTCAGTAATTTAATAATCTTTGTAAAGCGAACCTTTCGTTGCAAACATTAGCATACTATACCGCCGCAAGTAAAATTTACCCAGTATTCTGTGTAAGTTATGTTATAGTCTCTTATAAATTAGCGTCAATATTGACATTTACTAATAAGAAAATGTATTGAGGGTGTATTTTCTGATAAAACTTCAAGTATTATTCTTTCAAATTGCATACCACAAGTTATGAGGCTAAAACTTTGAAATACGACAAATAGCACTCAACGGTAATTGTCTGTTTCAGCACAGTACGATGCCACAGCCGTAACTAAACTTTTTGCCCAGTATATTTATATTTTACGTTTTAGTGTTTGTAATACTTTCTCGCAATAACGTAATTGAAGTATCTTCAACAATTTGTGCAATGTTGGTACAAAGCTTTTTGATGTGCTGTATTTCTCAATATACTATATAAAACACACATATTGTGCTCTAAAAACTGTATGTTCTGGCATGTTTTGCTGTGTTATGATTTTTGCGGCTGCTAACTCTTTACAGGCAGCTTGTCAGTTAAGAGGTTGTACTTTCAAAAGTGCTAAACAATAACTTACGTTCAAATATCACAGACGATTTTCACTCTTAAATATTGCTTCAACTTATAATAATAAATAATATTTACTAGCAACACATAACTGTGCGCTCGGTCCGGATTCTCAGTTTTTGCGCTGACAATGATCCAGTTTTTTCTTCTCTCAGAATATATCGGAAAACTAAACATTCTGTAGTCACCGCTGTAATGATCTGAGCAGTTTTGCCAACACAACCACCTATTACGTCGTGCTAAAGTGCCGTGACGCAAATCCTTCAGCACCAACTCCGACGTACCTACACCTGCTTCCTCAACACAAGCACAAAGTACTGCAGACAGTAGTCCGCAAATAACGCAGAAAACAACGGAAAATATGGCGGACCCTTCGGGGGCGATTGAAGTACAGTTGGTTGCCCCTGAGAGAGCAGTTTCCGCCTCAAGAAAATGCAGAAAGACTCCATCTGGGTCCCACAAACAAGATAAAGGACAAACCTCGCCGGACGCGTAACACGTGAAGGTGCTTAAAAAAAAAAAAAAAAAAAAAAAAAAAAAAAAAAAAAAAAAAAAAAAAAAAAGACCACCTGACGAAACGGATGTACCAAGTGTCACTGCTGCGGCAACCACGGAGCCTGACGGCAGTACACGAGATACTCTAGTCGACCCATGGTGGCAGGATGTGGAAATGGAATCGAACGAGGGCCAAATAAGTCTCAAATAATACGTGCTGCGTGTGTGCGTGTGTGTGTGTGTTTTATATAGTAGTTAGACGTTTTTGATTACCCCCCCCCCCTACAAACGAGCGATACCTTCACCTACAATATAACAACTATCAACATTAATAAGATTAAGAGTAAGGTAAAATTCAGAGCGTTCGCAGACTTCCTATATAGCAGTAACGTAGACATCGGGCTACTGCAGGAGGTCAACGTAGAACCAAATGTGGCGGGATCTGTCACGATAGCGAATATCAGTGTCGAAAATCATACTGGAACGGCAATCCTGCTACGTGACGGCATTCCTTATACCAACATTGTGCGGCTCACAAACGACCGCGGCGTATCGTGTAAGATTAATGGCGTTCAAATAATAAACATGTATGCGCCGTCAGGCAACAACCACCGGCAAGAACGCGCCTCCTTTTATAAAAATGCTGTGCCATTCTTAATTAATGAAAATGCCGCGAACTGTGTTGTAGGGGGAGATTTTAATTGTGTCGTATCAGCCAAGGATCAGACGCCACACTTCAATAACTGTTTAGAACTGGACCTCCTAATCCATGGGATGAAACTGATAGATACGTGGGAAATAATACATGGCGATCGCATTACGTACACCTATATAACCAACAATTCAGTCAGTCGAATCGACCGCATCTATGTCTCTGAAGACCTAGGACGACAGGTAGTTAATAGAAACATCGCCTCCGTAGGCTTTTCGTACCATAGTGTCCACCAATGCTTTATGAACCTCCACCGCCCCCAGGTATTTCGTGGGAGAGGATACTGGAAGCTGAACACCAGCCTAATAAAAGACAAACAACTGGAAGAAGAAATCCGGCGGGTATTTACACAAGTGAAACGATCGGTCATAGACTGGTGGATACAAAAAGCGAACCCCAAAATTAGAGATCAACAGTTAAAAGCTACGCATACCAGAAATCCTATTGGTATAAAGAGACAATAGAATTTTATTTCTCATGTCTTCGTCAGCTATATCACTCCACCGACTTGCTGACCAACGATGCTTATAGGCGCATAAAAAAGTACAAGGCGAAGATTACCAACTTGTACCGCAAACGAATGGAGGGCGACATAATACGGTCACAGCCGGACGATATCGCATCAGAGGAAACAGCGTCATTGTTCCACACATTACGGGCACTGCGGCGGCAAAATCTAAACTCATTGAAGGGGTTGGAGATGGATCAGGGACCATAATCACAAGACAGCGGAATATTATGTCACGGATACGTAGTTACTATATAAAGACCTCTTGACGGACAAGACATTAACGACGGACATTATAATGACGTTATTGCTGGTATAGCACCTGTCATTTCACCAGAACATAATGAAGCGCTTGAATCTCCATTTAGTGAGGACGATATCAAAGAGGAAGTCTTTGGTGCCGCAAACAGGAAGTCATCTGGAACCGACGGACTAAGCGCAGAATTTTATAAACATTACTGGCACATTTTAGCCTCTATATTGACTCAACTCGCCAACGAAATGTGGCAGCAGGCCTCTATACCAGACGAACTGAAAGAGTGACTTATTGTCCCTTTACCAAAACAGGGTAACAGCAGAAAAGTTATTGAATTGCGGCCTATAACATTATTAAATGCAGACTTCAAAATCATAACAAGGGCAATCAAGCAATGAGTGCAACCCTTACTGAGCAAAATACTCGGGGAATACCAATTCGTTGGGGTACCAGGACGCAGTGTCACAACGGCCGCCTGCGAACTTCGGGATGTCATATGCATGTTTGCACACAACAATGAACGTGGCGCACTGCTCTTCCTAGATTTCGAAAAGGCGTATGACCGCATAAGCCACGACTACCTGTCCCAGGTAATGGAGAAGATGGGGCTTGGTCGACGTTTCCTCCACCTACTGAGACACTGCACTTACAACGTCTCATCTCGCATGCTCATTAATGACCACCTGACTGACCCACTACCGATTAGATGATCTGTTCGGCAAGGTTGTCCATTATCAATGGCGTTATACGCCATAGAAGTTGAACCATTGCTCTTGAACATAATACGTACATCACCTGGAATCACCATAGGAACTGAGGTCACTTGCGTTGCGTATGCCGACGACGTTTGTTTACCGGTGACATCTCTGAAAGATCTTTCGAATTTAAGGGATCTCATCAGCATCTTCAATACGGCCACTGGCGCTAAGTTGAACACAAAGAAGACTACGCTGCTTCACATAGGAAGAGGCACTGGCGACAAGACCTATGTCGACTGGTGTGCAACTAGTTTGCACCACATCACACTTGGCGTCTACTGGTGTGCAAAGCAGACGACATGGCAACCAAAAACTGGACGGAAATATTGCATAAAATTAGAGCAACAATATGTATCTGCTCTGATAGGGACTTGGAAATTTTGCAAAGGGTGCACACCGTAAGGATAACTATATCAAGTAGAATGTACTACATGGCTCAAATTTTGCCTGTCTCTCATCAACTTGCGGACACCATACAGAAAGCATACTGTTGGTACGTCCTACGAGGCCAACTTTTCAAAGTGAGCTTCAACACATTGACATTATCAGCTGGACGAGGGGACCTGGGCTAATCAGTGCCAAGCATAAATGTCGAACATTATTAATCAACCGGATCACTAAAACCATCACCAAAAAGAGCCATCAAGTTTAATAAAATTTTTAACGTTATATTGGATGCCATGCACTATGATGCCATCTATCTATGAAGCCGTGGTTCCGGTATCAGTTCGTCACATCACGATTTACTGCAGTGAAATCATTTACCTAAGACATTCCGACAACATCCAGCCGCCTTACACGAACAAGAAAATTTATGACTTCCTCACAACAGATAATAGAGACAATAGAGTCACTCAAAAATACCCGCATGCAAAGTGTAATACAATTTGGCGAAACATCCACAGTCCCTTTTTGCAATCACGCATTAGGTCAATGTGGTATTTAATCACTAATGGCAAGGTACCCACTAACGACAAGCTCAACAAAATTCACCTGAGTCCAACACCTGCTTATGCAATATGTGGTTTCGTGGACACGTTAATACACAGGTTCACCCGCGGTAATGCGAGGCTTATAGTGGCACATATGCGGAAAAAATTGGCCATATTAGAACGTACAGTGCCGCACAACATCAAAATTACGGAACTCATACGACCAGAGAAATTACGGTATCCCCGGAAGAAGAACAACGCGGCTATTTGGGTCTTAGGACACACTGCTGCCTACGTCATCCTCAACCGTCAGACAACGCTTATAGATTACTGCTCATACATGGAATATGAGCACGCAAAGATAACTGGAGACAGTGGCTATAAAGAAACATATGGTAACATGTTGAGAATCGTGTTCCAGACGTAAATCAAAATTAGTACCACAGGAGAAAGAAACGGACAATATTAACAATAAACTTCGAGAACACGAACTCTGATGCGGGAAGTAAACTGAAATCGAACCGCAGAGACAAGGAGATTGTACGTTTCATTTTTATTCTAATTAATTTCCTATACCGCTTATGTGCAAGAACTTAGATTTAATTTAGCATGAAAGTGAAGATTGCTGCAATCATCTTCATTTAAGAAACAGAAAATTAAGAACATTCTGAGTTTAATTATTGTTTGAAGAGGAATTTTTACTTTACCAAATTTTCACGAAAGGGAAAATAAGAAAAAAGGACGCCGAAGCAGGTGACATTTGGAGAGCGAAAGGACGGGCTGTGAGGGGATGTTGGGAGCCGGAAAATAGAAAAAAAAGAAAATAAATAATTAAAATAAAATAAAAAAAGGTGATAGAGCGCTTACCCGGGAAAGGCAAAGATCCCAGGTTCAAGTCCCGGTTCCGGCACACAATTTTAATGTGCCACGAAGTTTCATATCAGCGCACACTACGCCGCAGCGTGAAAGTTTCATTCTGTAAACATCCCTTAGGCTGTGGCTAAGCCATGTCTCTACCATATCCTTCTTCCAGGAGTGCTAGTCTTGCAAGGTTCGCACGAGAGCTTCTGTGAAGTTTGGAAAGTACTAGCGGAAGTAAAGTTTTGAGGCGGCATCGTGAGTCGTGTCGGGATAGTTCAGTCGGTAGAGCGCTTGCCTGCGAAAGGCAAAGGTCCCAGGTTCGAGTGCCGGTTCCGGCACACAATTTCAATCTGCCAGGAAGTTTCAAATGTGTGACTATATTGATGAGTTTCTAGCTAACAGAATGCAACATACCGTTGTCAACGGAGAGAAGTTTTCTGACAAACTGATCTCAGAAGTGCCCAAAGGTACTGTTATAGGACCGTTGCTTTTCGCATTATATGGGGCTTTCGCGGGTGCTGCTGTAGTTTATCGAGAAGACGCAACACTGGAAAATGAAGGAAGGAAGCTTGGAGTTTAACGTCCCGTCGACAGCGTGGTCATTAGAGACGGAGCTTACGGTCGGAATGTTTGGGTAAGGATGTGGAAGGATATCGACCGTGCCCTTTCAAAGGAACCATCCCGCCATTTGGCTGGAGTGATTTACGGAAATCACGGAAAACCTAAATCTGGATGGCCGGAGGTGGATTTGAACCACCATCCTTCCGAAAGCGAGTCCAGTGTGTTACCATTGCGCCACTTCGCTCGGTTACTGGAAATGGGTAGAGAAACGCAGAAGGATCTGCAGCGAATTGACGCATGGTGCAGGGAATAGCAATTGAGTCTCAACATGAACAAGCGTAAAGTTCTGTGTTTACGTAGAAAGAAAGATCCTTCATAATGTAACTACGCAATAGCAGGACAAACACTGGAAGCAGATACTTGCATAAAATATCTGAGAGTAGACGTAAGGAGCGATCTGAAATGGAACGACTATATAAAATCAATCTTGGGTAAGGCAGATGACAGACTAAGATTCATTAGAAGAATCCTCGGGAAGTGTTGTCCGTCAACAAAGGAAGTGGGTTACCCGTCGCATCAGTATTGCTCATCAGTCTGGGATTCGTACTGCTCGCTGGATCCGTACCACATATAGAGAAGAAGCAACGTAAAGCAGCACGCTTGGTTATGGGAGCATTTAGTAAGCATTAACCCGTCACAGAGATTATTAAGAAACTGTATTAAGCGTTCTGTATCGTGGTACTTGTCTCTGTCAAAGTTCCAACGCCAAACGTTTCCAAGAAGAGTCTACCGCGCCAAACGTTTCCAAGAAGAGTCTACCGATATATTGCTTCCCCCGTAGGTATACGTCGCAAAGCGACCACAAGAATAAGAACAGAGAGATAAGGGCCACACAGGCAATCGTTTTTCCCGCGAACCATACGCGACTGGAATAGAGGAAGTGACAATGGTACACAAAGTGCTTGCGGAATATGAATATAGATGTAGATATAGAGATATGCAAAAAAAAAAAAAAAAATAAAAAAAAAATAATAAAAAAAAAAATAAAAAAAAAAAAAAATAAAAATAAATAAATAAATAAATAAATAAAAATAAAAATGGTGCACATTTTCCTTACCATCAGGTAATAAATGCTGTAAGGATAACAACGAAATACGACACATGGTTCAGGAGCTACAACACCATAAACCATATGATTCGAAAAAAAAGCCACCTCATGCGACGAGACTTAATATGTAAGAGGTGTATCTGTATGAGAATGAGAGTACATAGCAACTTGCAACAAACTTTAAATATTCTTTCAAACTTTCATTATACTTTTTCTCGCTGACAACGACAGCAAAACGATGAGAGGAAAAATGTTTCTCCATTACTACTTTTCCGCTGTTAATAGAGTAAAACTACGGCATTTAGTAAGAAATTTATAATTTCTACACTACAAATAATACTCGCAGGAAATTTTACATGTAGTATACACACACACACACACACACACACACACACACACAGCTGAAGGTACCTTCGAAATTGTCACAGTACGACACGTAGTTCATGAGATATGAGGACGTTCATGGAAAACCGTCCCTTCAGGCATCAGGTTTTAATCTACTACTTCTTTACTATTAACTGTATTTGCAAAATATTTTACTTATATACAGCAAAATATTCTCAGGTATTGTTGAAAGGAGAGTGCAAGTATTAATTGAGGACAAATTAGATGAAAATCAGTGTGGATTTAGGCCTCTTAGAGGCTATCAGGACCAGATCTTTAGCTTACGGCAGGTAATGGAAAAGTGCTACGAGTGGAACAGGGAATTGTATCTATGTTTCATAGATCTAGAAAAGGCTTATGTCCGTGTTACTAGGAGGTAGCTACTGTCAGTTCTACAAGATTATGGTATAGGAGGCAAATTTCTGCAGGCAATCAAAGGGCTTTACGTAGACTGTCAGGCAGTAGTTAGAGTAGATGGCAAATTAAGCTCAATGGTTCAAGGTAGTTTCAGGGGTAAGACAAGGCTGTAACCTGTCACTACTGTTGTTCATACTATTCATGGATCATATGTTGAAAACAGTAGACTGGCAGGGCGGGATTAAAATAGGTGAAAATAAAATAAGCAGTCTCGCATATGCGAATGACTTAGTTGTAATGGTCGATTCGATTGAAAGGCTGCAAACTAATGTTTCAGAGCTCGATCAGAGGTGCAAGGATTATGATATGAAGATCAGTGTCTCCAAAACAAAAGTAATGTCTGTGGGAAAGATATTTAAACAGATTGAGTGCCAAATAGGAGGAACAAAGTTAGAACAGGTAGACAGTTTCAAGTACCTGGGATGTATTTTCTCACAGGATGGCAACATAGTGAAAGAACTGGAATCGATGTGCAGCAAAGCTAATGCACTGAGTGCTCAGCTAAGATCTACTCTCTTCTGCAAGAAGGAAGTAAGTACCAATACTAAGCTAGCAGTGACCGCTCTATCTTTCGACCA
The DNA here is from genome assembly GCA_026315105.1 of Locusta migratoria. NCBI lineage: Eukaryota > Metazoa > Arthropoda > Insecta > Orthoptera > Acrididae > Locusta > Locusta migratoria. The sequence continues at coordinate 268,308,441 of CM048744.1, read as the reverse complement.
ACTTTGTTGTATGGAAGTGAAAGTTGGGTGGATAAAGGTTACCTTATTCACAAGGTAGAGGTTACAGATATGAAAGTATCAAGAATGATTGCAGGTACTAATAGATGGGAACAATGGCAGGAGGGTGTACATAATGAGGAAATCAAAGAAAACCTGGGAATGAACACCATAGATGAAGCAGTTAGAGAGAACAGACTGAGATGGTGGGGTCATGTTACACGCATGGGAGAAGCAAGGTTACCTAGGAGACTCATGAGCTCGGCAGCCGAGGTAGACCAAGATTCGGTGCAGAATGATTTTGAAGTAAAAGGCATAACATCAGACGAGGCATCAATGTTAGCATTGAATAGGGGATCATGGAGGAATTTTATTAGAGGTACTATGCTCCAGACTGAATGCTGAAAGGCATAATCAGTCTCTAATGATAATGATGATGATAATGACACAGCAATAACACAAATGAATAGGAGGAATTAATACAAAATTATATAGTTGTACAAAACTCAATTACATCAATATGAGATTGTAATTACATATTTCGATGCGTAAAAACCGGTCACATCATGTTTTAGTACATTTCTGATTTGCTACTGAGACACTCCTGAATTTCAGTCTGCTTAAGGAAATTCGTGAAAGCTGACAGTGTTGTTACAGAACTGTGAAGCGCACTCAGCTGCAGGCGATATACTTCTATGGAGTTACAAAGAAGAGAGTGAAACAGTGTATATCCAACGAATACCCATCATTTCCTACACATCTACCTGTTAACTTCAAGAGACTGCATTTTTCAATGAGAGTTGCATTTCTGTTACGATATTTATATCACAGGACAATCTATTAAATCCTACATAGTGGATTTGATATCCTCCATGTAAAGGTAAAGCAGTCAACAATCCGAAGATTGGTTTGAACACCACACCACAGTGCTTTACTAGGCATGGTCTTGTTTGGAGGTGGTATGCCGTTTCCTTCCTCCGACCTTCGAACTGACTTACCAGCCAGTTATAGGGGGACCTACAGTTTAACGTGGGTTCCGAACCATGGTGCTACTCGGTATTTTTCACATGAGCAGTACTGCCAGAGGTGAAAGAAGTGGAAAGGGACAGATAAAAATCCTAGGACCTGGCGGGGATCGAATCCGGGACGTTTGGATTTGTAGTCTGACACTCTACCACTGTGCAACCGAGGCGCATCCTCCATGTAGTACGGTGCAATTAGCTCAGAAAACGGCCTAACCCAGACATCCAAAGTACAAGTTTCCCTCCAGCAGCAAACTGTTCTATTGTTTCGTAAAAAGTAACACCATTTTGATCGTCGGGTTTGGGGGGTAGGGGAGGGAGAAGTTATAAAATTAGCAGTTGTTTCAGTTTTTCTTAAATATTTAGAAAACTATGCGGTTTACCGCGAAATGTGCCAAATACAAACATAATCTACATTAAATTGCGAACAAAAATTGTTCAGTACATAATCTTGCTAAAGTGAATGGTTACAGAGTTACGGAGGGTGAAAGAGTAGAAAGTTTCTGAGTTTTTTCGATTTTTTTTTGGAAAAATGAAATTATACAGGAATAAATAAACAGTTTTATTAAAAAGTAATATTCTTCAAGCGAACTGTAGTCTGAAAGAGGCTAAGAGGCACCACAGAGAGTCATAAGCGTATGAATACTGGGAACGAGAGCCGGCTTAGTAGAAGCGCGGCCGAGCGTAGGTCGTGTTGTAGGGGCGGTACAGGTAAGGCTACGGCCACACTTGCGTTTTCTGAAGCTGGACGCTCAGCGTCTAAAGAAGCAGCTTTAAAAGGCGCCAGGAGGTGGCCACATTCGACCGCGCATATACAGACAGCGTCCTACCGACCAGAGACGTGAATCTGGCCACATTCATACATTTCAGACCTGCATGGGTGACATCGCAGCATTGAGAAATGAATGTATTAAGTAAACAGTCTGCAACAATAATATGTGCTGCATTGTTACTGATTCGACGGAGACGACGTAGACAAAAAAGGCGTATTTGGATTCATCCAATAATTGAAGTCAGACCAGAGAGGGGAAAATTCACTCTGATACTCAACAAACTTAAAGAAAACCCTGAAAAGTTTTTTGAGTACTACAGGATGTCTATTAAGTCATACGAAACTCTGCTGTCTAATGTATAGAGTGCTATTACTGAAAGTAATACTGGACTACGTGATTTTATAAGGGCTGAAGAAAAACTATCAGTTACTCTGAGGTGAGTGAAGTTTTATTACTTGTTGTATTATTTGTTTACATTGCATAAAATGAGAGCTAGCCAACCGTCTCTTTTTTGTCTGTTTTTATAATCCTCATTTTGAATGTCGTATAAAAATGGTCGAGCTTGAAGTTCTAAGATAATACGTTCGCTATTAAGTTCAATTTTTTCCATTTCACTCATCGAAAAAAACTGTAATAACACTTGACTACACACACTACTGTGCGTTGGCAGACTGCACAGATAGTACTGAGTTCACGTGGGAACGCAATGTGAGAAGCGTCTTTTGACGCAGCGAATGGGCCCCGGCCCATCCGACTGGCGTCTGACCTTGAGGATGCGCCTTCTCTTCCCGCCTGACGCTGGCAGAAAAAGACGCCGTGTGTGGCCACTACCGTCCTTCCCCAGCCTGCCTATAACTGTGGCGTCTTTTGACGCTGAGCTTCCAGCAGTGTGGCCGTAGCCTAATTCCGCGTCCATACATTGGTACCGACGCTGGCGCCAACATTGGCCAATATTTTTGAGACAGCGTCCACACATTGGAGCCAACATTCAGTTGAATTCGTCGAGAGCCAACGAAAACATATCTGACGCACAAATCGCGGCCAATGCATTAACACTTTTGAGTGTACATAATTACATTTCGTCATTGTAAATCAAATTGGGAAACATACGTAAAAGATGATGGGATGTTGTATCACTTCCTACCGAACATTAATTATGGTACGAAATCATTAATCTTTTTTAAATATGCTACAAGTAAACGACACACATTATAAAAACTTAGACCTGCTACTATAAATGATTGAAAATAAAATAAAAAAGAAAGATGTTTTGGAGGGATGCTATTCTTTTGGTACTACGCTTCGATTTCTTGCTAAATAAGACAATATTAGAAGCCTACACTTCCTTTTTTAAATAACCATGTAATTGATATCACTAGTAGTGCTTGAAGTTTGCAAAACGATATTTAAAACTTGACAGGAAATATTAAGTACTGTACTGTTAATTTTAAAAATTAAATTCAGTAATAGGAGTGTGTCGAAAGTCTAGAAAGTTTTTAATTTCACAGTTCGCGCCCAAGTTTTGCTATGGCATTTCGTTTTTTGAGGTTTCTTTAAAAAAATGAATCACTTTCTGATACAGTTCTAATATTTACAAAGAGATTTCGAAACTTTAAAACGGCGACGAAGAACGAACGTAGAAAGAAACAGTTTCGCGATGAGCAAACGACAAAGACCGAATGAAACGTTGGCGCCAATGTGTGGACGACGTACCCATATTGGCCCAACGTCCTTTTGATGTTTGGTGGAAATACCGACAAGCAACGGAGCCGTACCAACGTTGGCGCCAACGTTGGTTCCAACGCTATTTCACCGATCCACACATTGGACGAAGACTGTTGGCGCCAACGTTGGGTCCAATGTGTGGATCCGGCCTAAGGGACCGGCCGACTACCTGTAGCCGGCACCTGTCTGTCATCCACTGTCTTCCCTTCAGTCGTAGTGGGAGACCAGTTGAGTGCGTTTGTGAGTGTTATTTCTAGTCAAGTTCTCCTGTCATTTTTTAAAAATCTTTGGTCTTTAGAATACTGTGCGAACTATGTGATAAGCACTTAAAAGTGTGTGAATTATGGTGCAGTGTGTGTCGAAGCCTTGTAAGGACAAGGGTGGTGAACTAATTACTCTGACTAGGAAGGCGGTGGACAAAATAATACAGTGCAGTGAAATTCGTGAAGATGGTGTTAAAGACAAGTTCCTGGAGAATGACGCGCTTCAAGTACACAGTGAGTGTCGACGAAGTTATATATTACGCCCAAAGCCACCTCAACATGAAAAAGAACCTCCAGCAAAGATTCCCCGTGAAACATTTGATTTTAAAACCTTATGTTTTCTTTGTGGTCGCAAGTGTGTAGATGTATCTAAATGCAGAAACTCAGCTCAAGAAAAGTGGAGCTTAGTACAGAAACTTGAAATGATTGAAAGCATCCGAACGGAAGCAAATAATAGGCATTTCTGTTACGATATTCAAATCACAGGGCAATCTATTAAATCCTGGACAGTGGATTTGATATCCTCCATGTTCATGTCGCTTCCTCAAGGGTGGGCTCACAAAACAATTTATTCATTCTACTTCCTATACACGCAACGGGAAGTCAAGTTTTAAATTAAATGAATGTATGAATGTTACATATCATTTGTATTTTGATTACTACTTTTGTTTATTGTGTATACTGCACATATAATTTTGAACATTATGTAAGACTGCCGCATTTCTAATAAATTTTCCAATAAATATAACATTCTTTTAAGAAAAAGGAGATGGTCAGGGAGAGAAGGAATATTAGAAGTACTAATTGAAGGCTTGAATAAATATATAAATACCTGGGCCACACCGGGTTTTCAGCTAGTTATATGTAAAAAAATAAATAAATAAATAAATAAATAAATAAAATTAAAAAAAAAAAATCTGGACAGCACACATTTACTGTTGGCGGATGATGCTCTCGTTTATCTGTTAGTACAATTTCAAGAAGGTCTGTTTGTGGATTTATACTGCATACAAATCAACAAAAAACAAAAAGTGTTCAAATATTTGTTAAGCTTATCGGACTTAACTGCGGGGTCATCAGTGCCTAACTTACAAACTACTTATGAACTAACTTATAATAAACACAACACAAACATCGATGCCCGACGGAGGATTCGAACTCCCGACGGGGAGTCCTCCCACAGGCAGGGTTCTTCGTGTTGTCCTTAACGTAAGTTACTTTAAGTAAACAATTTGGTTTCTCTTGGGCCTGCAGCACTATAAAAATGTCATTTAAAGGCATTATGCAATAAATCCTAAATGCTGCTTTAATATAATTATTTTTATTACACTATAGGCCTATTTCGGCTTTTAGCGCCACCATCAGGTGATTTGCGAATAATGTTACATTATAAATACATCAAATTTTATGATTATCGTAATTGTAAATACTATTACGAAATATTACATGCGTCTGTTGGTCCTGACATCCACATACATCGATGTTTCAAATGTCTGTAAATCTATCGGAGCAAACTGCGTGGTCATAATTCCGTAGCTTACAAACTACTTAAACTAAGGTAAACTAAGGACAACACACACACACCCATGCCCCAGGGAGGACTCGAACCTCCACGGCGAACAACCGCGCGCTCCGGAGCGAGACGCTTTAGACCGCTCGGCTACTCCATCGTGGCTATACATCGATGGTTTTATTGCTATCAGTCATTTATTTATTGCTTTGAATTTTAATTATTGCAATATTTCTGATGACTTACGAAACCAAATGAATTTTTGTGGCATGTGACAGTAAGTTACAGTCAATACTGTAGAATTAAATAGGATTTACACATGATATTTAATGAGAATCCCCTTAAGATGCCTAACACTGGTACACCTATTCTAATTGTAATTCATAAGTATTTAGTTGAATTTACGATCTGTAAATTTGACTGATATATGGCGTAAATGAAGTGTAACGCATTTCTCTTAGTGCTCATATGGATTACGTCACATTTTTCATAATTTAGGATCAATTGCCAATTCTCGAAACCTGCAGATACAATACTGCGTTCAAGTATTTCAGGAACAATAGCAGACATTTTTATTAATAACCTAGAAAACCGGCTTTTCTCAAATATGCAGCACCCAGATGAGAAAATCTTATATTATAAACGCTACGTTGACGATACGTTGCTATTGATAGATGGAGGACAAACTGAAATAGTTAATAAATTCAACAGCCTATATGAGAAAATCGAATTTATCGTTGAACAAGAGAAGGATGGCACACTTCGGTTCCTTGACCTTAACATTACGAAGCAGGATGGCAGACACTTATTTAAAGTATAGAGGAAACCTACAACAACCGACATTCTAATACACAACAGCTCATGTCACCCTAACGGCCAAAAACTTTCTGCCCTACGCTGTTTAGTCGATAGAGCCTTCACAGTGCCAATGAACGAAAAAGACAGAACCACTGAATTTAACGGTATAAGAAAGTGGCCAACATACTAAAACCTTTTAAAGTAGAAGCTGCTTTAAAAACAAATAATACGTTACATCATAAATTAAACCAAGAGACTGATAAATATGACAAAGCAGGGGTTTAGAAGGAACAGTGTAGTAGTTGCAATGCCAACTACATTTATCAGACCGGTAGATCGTTTAAAGTTAGGTACAATGAAACATATGGACGCCTTCCGACTTAATAATTTTGACAAGTCCGCTGTAGCTACGCATATCCGCGAAACTGGCCACCCATTAAAGCGGATTGAAGATGACCTTATGATTTTGTATAAACAGGATAAGGGAAGAAAGTTAGATCTGCTAGAACAGCTGGAGATTACAATACATAACGCTAAAAGCGACGTTTCATTAAATGAACAAGTTCAAGCCAATACATACATTTTTTTAACTTTGTGGAACTATTATAAAAAAAAGTCGTTTATTTAAAATTTCAACCACTGTCTTACTGTGCAGACAATTTCGCGACACCTGAATCTACCCACTACCTTGTGGATGATCTTTGGAATTTAGAGGTCTTTGTTTTCCTGTCTATACGTGCACCCCACTCGTGTTGTTCTCTCCGTGCATTTCGCTAGTGTTATGCGTCGCCAGTGCTGGGGTGTGTTTTGAATCTTGACGAAGCACAGTATGCCGAGGACCTTTCTGCGTAGACACAGTTACAAGGGAAGTAACCACGTTTTCTTTTATTACGTTTTAGATTTTTATTGTCTCACGTTTTAAGATTCTTGTATAGTTTATCTGACGATGAGGGCTTGACCCTTGAAACGCGTCATACTTTAGTGTTTTTACACGATCCATGGTTGAGCCTACGTGACAAAATAATTAAGTATACAACTGCGACCTAACATCCATTATGGATATCATTGACTGTAATCGTTACTGGTACAATTATTATTATCAATAACAAAACATTGGCGTTGATGTGAAAACACTGGCACGACGTAAGAAGTGACAAGGAAACTCAGTGCGAAATGAATACATTCGAATATCGCGCGAATAAAGAACAGCAAATTTCATTGGCTTCCGTGCAGTATCACATGATTGGATGGTCATACCACAGTCTAATATATACAGTCGCGACACTACCGCTGATTTTTGTTATACTAGGCGACTGCAGCGCTCCTTGCGGACGTAAAGCCACGTTGCTCTATATCGCATACGAAACGTGTGTTTGTTGTGTGCTTTGGTGTACGAAATGGTTTTTACGAAGGGAAGCGTGTGTAGTGCAATAAATTGCAGCAGCAACAACAACTAGAATACGTCACATTTATCATTCTTTAGGTTTCCTACAGAGCCTGAGAGGTATGTGACATCTAGTTTCGGTAATGCTTATTTACAATTATCTTGTGAGCAACAGACACATATTGAAGATTATTTCTTTTTAGGATCAAGAAATGGCTTTTAAAAGCAGACGACAAGATCTTTTGGATAACGCTGCCGCGTATTTACGTGATAATGTGAAGTTCTGCTCGCTACACTTCAATGCAAACCATTTCATGAATGACGAACGGAAGAAGCTGGTGTGGAATGCTGTGCCTACATTGTTCGATGTTCCAAACAAACCACCGAAACTGTGAATGAAGAGGAAACTACCGCAAAGACGTGATAATATAAAAGGCGGAAGAAATTAAACTGTGTCCTGAAACAAGTATTACGACTGTGGTTGCTGCGACATCACAGCTAGAAACTTACTTTAGAGACGGTTGTCGCCCCGCCCCCTCCCACTCCTCCCTCATCTACGAACCATATAATGACTTAGGACCATTCATATAATATGACATTTAGACTGTCGTGTAATCGACATAATATTATCTTAAAATAACATATAATTAAAATAACCTCGTAGCAAAATTATATTAGATGAAAGTTTCATAGCCAATGGGTGTTCTCATAACGAAAAAGCAGAGAAAAAAAACATTGTTTCGCACCTTTTAACACCAGGAAGGCCAATTACATGCTTCTCATGTGCGAAATACTGTGTTTACCAGCAAAGTAAGGTGCAATGTCTGAAGAATTTCGTCATAAATGTGTTGCAGTTAGCGTCAGTTTATTCACGAGTTTTTACTAAATTTAACTGTCCCTTAGGCTTGTCTGCACAACATATGTTTACCTATCACTACCAGCATGGTAAGCTGCAATTAATTTCTAAAGAATTATTTCGTAACATATTGCACAATTGCAGTTTGTGTCCGATCACGAGTTTTTGCTCGGTTTACGTTTCTTTTACACTCAGTCATGTGTCAAGATACTTAAATAAAGCTTGGAATGCAAGAATATATACAATACTTAGCAAATCACACAGAAATGTAATTACAAGCGGGCATTATTAATGTGTCGTATACGGCGTTAAGGGACAGCCGGCTTTACGACCGCTTGGAGCGCTAGTGTCGCTCCAAGTGTCCGACGGTAACAGCTTTCACAGCAGTGAGTGTCGCGACTGTATTTATTAGACTGTGGTCATACGCAATGGCCTTGGCCAACGCCTGAACACACTACACGGTACACTACGCCGCGGCACGGAATATAAAATTAATCACTTAAGTTGGAGTACGTATCTAGTGTATGGGAATGAGCATTTAGAACGGGATGTCAGCATCACTTGGAAGCAAGCCTCGTGGCACGCGTGACTACAGTACCTGCGCATGTAGGCAGACGGCCAGCAGGACTGCTGCGCAGAGATGAAGCGACGGTGCTGCCATTCTGGCGGCGACTGTGTGAAACGGCGCGTACGCGCGGCGGCGAGCCCGGCCGGCGCCAGCTGAGAGTCACGTGACTAGAGCAGCAGACGCCGGTCCAAGGTCAGCGCCGCCTGACGCACAGGAATGGCTGAAACCAGACGTTCCGTATTTTACGAGATCGTCCCTTTATTTAGGCTAGGCGCGCACACGCGATTTTTCAGTCGGGGCGACTAAACAATCGCTGTAGCGGCAGTACATTGCGGTACGCGCACAGCGACAGGAAAATCGCAATTACTCTCAGTACCGGCATGGATCTAATCGAAACAGCGTTTTTGGTGGCACTGGTACTAGGAAGAAGAGCGAGAAAACAGCGCAAATGTCGTTACTGGGCACATCCTATTTTAAGTCAAGGACTAGTGAAAGGCCAGTTGTAGAAATTACATGAAGAGTTACAAAATCGCCCAAATAAATTCATTCAATACTATCGAATCAGTAAGGGTAGTTTTGATACACTGCTTCAAGCAGTAAGATACGGCATGGAGGAAGTTTGTAACACCTGACAAGCGCTTATCAGTCACTGAGATAAGTATATATTACTTCATTCAACTGTTTTGATTGCTCTTTTACATTATTGTCCAGACACATCAAGAGAAGCATTTTATTAACGATTGTAGTTGCCATTTTACATTGCTGATCAGGTACATGAAGAAAATCACTACTGCAAATCGAAACTGACAAAGTGTTTTTATGAGGAAGTTGCAAAACCTTGTTGCGCATATAGGTATCTGAGGTCTTGTTGTGACTGTCAGCAGAGGTGCACACGAACAAATTTTGTGCAACTTCGGTAAAAAAAAAAAAAAAAAAAAAAAAAAAAAAAAATCAAATGTTTGTTAACCTTATGGGACTTAACTACGGGGTCATCAGTGCCTAAACTTACAAACTATTTATCAACTATCTTACACTAAGGACGGCACAAATATCCATGCCTGAGGGGGTATTCGAACCCCCGACCGTAGTGGCCGTGCAGACCGTGACTGGCGCGCCGCAGTCCCCTCGGCCACCGCCGCCGGCGTTCCGTTCATTTAGCACATTTGAAGAATACGGTTTAACGAATGAAGATGCTTGAGAATAAGTTGAGTGCTGTTATGACACATATTCGAATGCTGTGCATGTTGGTTTTTGAGACATAGTCAAAGAAGCTTCTTGTATTCTACATAATTCCGTAAGACGAAATAATGCTGCACGAATTGATAACAGGTCGTAATAATGCCTTCTACAAGGCTGTGAGCTTGTAGGATAAAGAACTGATGTTTGTGGTATGCACATAAGGGATTATTTTGCAAACTACTTTGTGACTCCACAAGGATCAGTACCTTGGCAATATGAAAAAATTTAAATTGTTGTAATTCTCATGTCTAAATCTACATCTACACCTACATACATACTCCGCATTTCACCGTAGGGTGCGTGGCGGAGGGTACACTGTACCACTAATAGGCATTTCCTTTCCTATTCCACTCCCAAATTGAACGAGGAAAAAAAGAATGCCTATATGCCTCCGTACGAGCCCTAATTTCTCTTATCTTTACGCGAAATATAAGTAGATGGCAGCAAGATCGTACTCGACTCAGCTTCAAATTCCGGCCCTCTAAATTTACTTAACAGAAATTAACGAAAAGAACGTCGTCTTTCTTCCAGCGATCCCCAATTGAGTTGCCGAAGCATTTCCGTGACACTCGTGCATTGGTCGAACCTACCGGTAACAAATCTAGCTGCTCGCCTCTGAAACGCCTCTATGTCTTCCTTTAAACTGATCTGCTGCGGGTCCCAAACACTTGAGCAATACTCAAGACGTGGTCGTACAAGCGTTTTATAAGCGGTCTCCTTTACAGGTGAAGTACATCTTCCCAAAAGTCTCCCAATAAACCGAAGTCGGCTGTCGGCCTTACTCACAACTGTCCTTACATGTTCGTTCCATTTCACATCGCTCTGCAATGTTACACCTAGATATTACAACGACGCGACAGCATCAAGAAGCTCTCTACGAATGCTGTATTCGAATATTACGGGATTGCTTTTTCTACTCATGCGCATCACCTTACATTTTTCTACATTGAGAGCTAGCTGCCATTCTTCGCACCAACTAGAAATTTTGTCTAAGTCATCCTGTATGCTATTAAGTCAGTTACAGACGACACCCTCCCATACACCACAGCATCATCAGCAAACAGCCGCAAATTACAACTTACTCTGTCCATCATATCATTTATATAGATAGAAAATAATAGCGGTCCTATCACACTCCCCTGGGGCACACCTGACGATACACTCATCTTTGGTGAACACTCGCCGTCGAGACAACGTACTGCGTTCTATTACTTAGGAAGTCTTACAGCCAGTCACAAATCTGTAAACCTATTCCATAAGCTCGTATCTTCGTTAGCAGTCTGCAGAGTGGCACCGCGTCGAACGCCTTTTTGAAGTCGAGAAAAACACAATCCGCCTGTTGCCCTTCATCTATGGCTCGCAAGATGTCATGTGAGAAAAGGGCAAGCTGAGTTTCACATGAACGATGTTTCCTAAACCCGTGCTGATTCATGGAAAGAAGCTTTTCCGTTTCAAGGAAATTTACTATATTCGACCAGAGAATATGCTCTAAAATTCTACATGAAACTGATGTCAACGATATTGGCCTGTAATTGTGTGGGTCAGTTCTGTTTCCTTTCTTATAAACAGGAGTCACCTGCGCTTTTTTCCAATCACCAGGAAGTTTACGCTGAATTAAAGATTCGCGATAAATGCAAGCTAAGTAGGGGGCCAATGCCGCAGAATAGTCTTTGTAAAACCGAACTGGTATTCCATCCGGACCAGCAGACTTTTTCGTATTTAGCTCTCTCAGTTGCTTCTCTACGTTGATCAAATGATGCTACATTTGCGCGGTCCTCCTGCGTGAAAGATTTCTTAAAGGTTAAATTTAGAACTTCAGCTTTCCGTTTGCTTTCCTCTATTACTGTCCCGGGATGATCAACGAGTGACTGGACAGTGGGCTTTTACCCGCTTATCGATTTTACATAGGACCAGAATTTTTTCGGGTTCTCGGAAAGATCTTTTGCTAAGGTATGGCTGTGATAATTATTGTATGCTTCACGCATCGATCTTTTTATAGACGCACGAATCTCTACTGACTTTTGCCTGTCATCATTTGCGTGTTCTTTGTTGAATCGAGAGTGCAACAACCTTTGCTTTCTCAGCAGCTTTCTAACATTATTATTATACCATGGAGGATCTTTTCCATCCTTAATCGTCTTCACTGGCACATATTTCTCTAACCCTTTATTAACAATGCACTCAAATTTAGTCCAGAATTGCTCTACATCCATAGTCCCGGAATTAAACGATGCCCATTCATTTTCAAAGTGCGATTGTAACATTTGCTTATCGGCTCTTCCCAACAAAAACACGCTCCTAGCCTTTTTGATTGGTTTATATCATGATCACTAATTCCTGTCTGTACACAGACATCGTTAATAAGGTCAGGCCTCTTTGTGGCTATAAGGTCTAGAATATTTCCATTGCGCGTGGGTTGCCGGTTTAACTGCTCAAGACAGTTTTCGGAGAATGTGTCCAAAAGTAGCTCGCAAGACTGCTTGTCTGTACCGCCTGAAATGTAACTAGCGAGGTCCCAATCTATACTCTTAAGGCTGAAGTCTCCTCCGACTAATATTATATGGCCCGGATACCTATACACTACCTGGTGTAGACTTTCTTTGAATGATTCTAAAACTGCTACAACAGCACTGGGGGGGGGGGGGGCGGTAAAAACACCCAACTATTAACTTTACTTCTTTTAGACCTGTTATACGTGCCCAGATGACTTCACAGTTACTTTCAACTTCGATCTCAGTAGAAACAATATCTGTGTCCACAGCGATGAACACTCCTCCTCCAGTTGTATCCGATCTATATTTTCGATGTACATTCCACGCTTCGCTAAATATTTCTGAACTTGCCACATCATGCTACGTGAATGAATAAAATAAGTGAACCAAGAAATACCTTTGTTATTCTTGTCTGGTCCAGACAGTTCAGGCCATTTCCGAATTAGGCTGTAGCATACTTTCCCCCATAGTTTCTCTTTCAAATTGCGATCACTGTATTCTATCAATTTCCTGTTGTAGAGAGCTGGTCGCTTTTCTACTTCTGCAATTACTCTTTCCGAATCTACAACACAACTTACAATCAGTCACGTTATCAGACATGGTGCTGGCTCACTGAACTTGTTTGTATGCAACACAGAGCGGCAGCGACTGAGAAATCGCGTCGCTATGCAGTGCGCGCGGCCCCTTGCTGTTGCCTGTGACTCATTCCACACCTGCGACAATCGCGTCGCGCGTCAAATAGGGCCGGCTGCGTTTTTTAAATCGCCGCTACTCTTCTGTCGCACGTGCGCGCGCTCATATTCGAGCCACCGCGTTCCATTCTTGCGACAAATAAATCGCACGACGGAAAATCGCCAGTGCTCGCCTGGCCTTAGCCCAAGTGTCCCGTTGTCCCGACAATATAAATACGGGACGCATATTATCCAGTTTCCTACTAACCGTGCCACCTATCTGAAATGACGTGTTTAAAGTAATGTCTAGCGAAACGAAATGGAGAACAAATGTATTTATAATCTAATATATAAAGCAGAGTGTCCGCATATGAGTACGTGTTCAATACAAATCTACAGTTTTATTCCAGTCTTTATGAAATTTTGTACAAGTGAGCATCAATCCATGTGGACGATGGCCGTAAGTGTAAGAATCACGTACGATACATAGTTCACGAGATATGACGCCATCATGGCCCCCACAAGGGTGAGGCTGGGTGGACCCATGTGTCCAGGGCCCTGTGCTGAAGGGGGCCCGAGCCCAGCCCTAACTAGTTCAATTTTTTGGGTTACTGAAATTAAAAACAACTAGGAAAAAAACATGTTGAATATTTTAATCCAACGAAATTTTAGAAGATCCTACAGGCGATTGTAGTAGGTATTTGTGATAAACCGCTTATCTTAAACGATTACATCGATTGATGCTCTTAGTTATTGCCATTGATTGGAATTGTACGAGTGTATTTATTAAGGTGATCAAAGTATTGTGCAGCTTTTTTTAGAGTGTTCTACTTCAAATTGATTCCTAAATATTAAGATTACTATCTAGAAGGACCACAGGGCGTGTCTCTGTATTTTAGGCATGTTCCTTATAATTCTGTGTATGAAATAAGCCCACCTGTTGTCTCCTTGTTGTTTCAGTATGCGACAAAAAGGCCATACGGCGGTAGGGAAGCTGGGGATGATGGTCATGTACGCATGAGTTATGCCTGAGTGATTGATTGTGTGAGTGTGATCTTTTCTGATGAAGGTTATGGCCGAAAATTTACAAGTTGTATGAATGAGAATATGAGTTCGTTGGCAGCTTAGAGATCGTCTTTATGGTGAGTTGCTAGCTATCCTCATATTATCAACATTCCAATCTGGACCTTCCATTGTTAAAAATCAATAAAAGCACATATGATGGTTACACTGAATTATGTTTCACATTTCACAATCTGGCCGTATAAGCAATAAAACTGCATGGAGCCAATTTGGCCCCAGAGGTTGTTATACGTAGTAGCTTGCATGCGATCCTCCTAGTATTAAATGCCAAGTAGATTAGATAGCAGCTATAAAAACGTGATATAATTAGTTCCTTTGCCCATTTTACTCTGGTTGTCATATCGCTCAGGGATTCTCGACATGCCGTTCGGGCAGCATTTTGACTTTACTTCTGCCGTGGCTTCAAAAGGAATTGAGGTTGATCCTTCGAGATTTGTATTGAATAAAATTTAATATTGTCTCTATTGATATTTATCTGTGGCTTTACTTCAACTTATATTGTAAAGCTTCACAAGCTAGAGTATACGTCATAATTGGCTGATCCTCCCCCTCCCCCCCTCCGCCCCCGCAACACGAAACCATTTTCTGACTACGGGGCTGCTGTGGACATTGTATAAAATCTCTATTTTAAGTAAAATAATTACCTTATCAAATTTGTACCTTGTTATACCAAGTTAAAGTAAGTTCTAGAAAGAGCATGATTAAGATATAAACTTGCAATTACAAGCTACTGCACACAAAAGACAGGGGGAGGGCCCGTCTCTGATTCTGGGTCCAGGGCCTGCAATTGAATGTGGGGGCCATGGACGTCACAAACAATGAGATGCGCGAAAAACTGCTGCATTTTGCCACAATGCAGCTCAGTTTCTCCTAAACCACTGGGCCGATATAAACCAAATTTGGTACACACATTCCTTACCGTGAGGTAACAATTGCTGCATGGTTAAGAATCACATACGGCACATGGTTCAAAAGATATTACGTCATAACCAATAGAAATCGCAAAAAATGCCATATAATGCGGCGAGACTTTCGAAATACACTGTATGAGAATGACAGTACTTAGCGACTTGCAACAAACTTCAAACATAATTTCAAACCTTCATTAAACTCTTTCTCGCTGGCAACCATAGTAAAATGATGAAAGGAAAGTTTCTCGCTTACTACGTTTCCGCTGTTTACTGAGTAAAACTACGGCTATCGGTATGACGTAACAATTTATAATTTGAACACTACAAATTGTAGCGACAGGAAATTTTACAGACAGTATGCATATATATAGTTGAATGTACCTTCGAAACTGTATCACAGTACGACACATAGTTCATGATAAATGACCACATAAACAGTAATGTTCCGCTGTTCATGGACTAAAACTATGGCCTTCGATATGACTTTACAATTTTTAATTTCTACACTACAAATTGTAGCCGCTGGAAATTTTACAGACAGTATACATATAGGTGAGTGTACCTTCTAAATTGTATCACAGTGCAACAGGTAGTTCATGAGATATGAGCACATAAACAGTAACGTTCATAGAAAACCGCCCCATCACGCACCAAGTTTTAATCTATTACTCCTTTACTACTAACTGTATTCCAAAGAGATTGTACAGACATACAGCCCTTATACTAATGAATATATACCTGAAAAATGGCAGGAATAAATAAATAAATGTCCGGGCAACACCGGGTTTTCAGCCAGTCAAACAATAAAGAAAGTAGGCTTTAAATCAAAGAGAATGAGGTACTTCATGAAAAAACGTTTGTTGGTATTACGCAATGCTATCACACGAAATATGCAGCTTGTTAATACATTCAAAGAACATTGATTTGTTGCAAGAAGCTAATTATGTTGGACATTTCTAGTTTATTTTACGAGACATTGTTTGATTATATCGAGAAATTGGCTTACCCATTTCGTACGCTGAAACCATTTAAGTGTGTTTAGCTTCTCCTATGTCTCTATGTTTTTAACACTAAAAATAATTCGGATCGGTTCTACACTATTCAAACACTCAGAATGGCTCGTAGAAACATTGACTCCTTTGTTTAGAGTTCACCTGAAAGTATAATTTAATTGAAAATGGTCAATTCTCGATGATGAAGTTGGTTTTGTTGTGTAAGGTCGTTTCCTCTGTGCTTCATTATAGAAGTCCATGTTTTTATCGGCGTTTGTAGTATTAATTGACTCATGGATAACTTTAAAAAAAAACTGGTATTTATTGCTACACTACAAGTTCCACATCACTAGCAAAAAGGAAACTATACAATATACAAGTTTATAACACCACAAGGCCAAAAACAAAGCGATGCCATTAGTCACCGTCCATACATGCATTCCAAGTAGACTTGCGCATACTAGTTCGCGATCGGGAGTTCTTTTAGTTCGTCCGCTCCCAGTGACGGCTGAGCGACGTGGTATGCACATCAGGTGGAGGGAGAAGTTCCCCCACCTAGCTGCTTCACGCGCTTGCTGCGTGAGCCGCAGACCAAAAGAAACAGTTTGTGGATAATTTCTCGCGTTTAAGTTTAGAGTTATCTCTATATTTTGACATTATGGAATTTATTAGTCAGATATTGCAGAGTGCAAAATACTTCAAAACAGAAATTTTGTAACACTGAACTATGGAATCTAGCAGGCAGACGCTCACCTCGAAATAGCTCTCATCAACCACGTGATTTTTAATTCTGCTGTGCGCCGTCTCGCTATTGCCCGTCGGTCTTCGGAAAAGAATCCTACGAACTACGAAGGAGATACGTTTGGCATAATAGTTCGCGACCGATAACGCATGTTTTAGTTCGCGACCGATTGCACATATTTTAGTTCGCGACCGGTATCTCTCCTTTTAGTTCGCAGCTCGGCCGCGAATTAGGTCGCTCTTTTTAGTTCGTCCGTTCTTTTTGGCTTTTGCTACCGGTACTAACGAGCGCTTTCTTTTGTTATGGCAGCTTTTTTATATAATGATCAGTGTTGCCCATATTTTTGGGCAATGGCTATAAAACTACAGCTCGAAATGACGGCGACTCGCAGAAGGGAATCACGCGATTCTGCGCGCTCTCGCGTCCCTTCGCTGTTCCCCGTCAGTCTTCGCGTAGTTTGCCTGTGGGTGCGGTCTCCCGAACTAGTTCGTTTGTGAACTACACAAGACTAATTCCAAGAGGCCTCACCACACCAAAATGGAGTCCAAAGATATTGCCTTCCAAAGATAACGCAGGCTAAGAACAAACCGATATATGGATTTAGATTCAAGTTCGGCAGATTTTGTACGGAATTACACAATATTAATATAAATTACATTAAAGGTGATAAGTGGAACAGTGGCGGACTAAGGCTGACGGAGGCCTGGGGCGGCGGTAAAAGAAAATGAGGGCACCTGACCACTTGAAAAAAAAAAAAAAAAAAAAAAAAAAAAAGATACTTCTTTCGAGGTATTTCGAGACCCGGGGCGCCCCCCTCCCCCTTTTGTCCGACACTGGAGTGGAATTACATGCTCTTACGTCTTATAAAGTAGGCTGTATGTGTGTATGTATGTATGTTCCACATCTCCTCCTGAACTACTGGACCGATTTCAACCAAACTTGATACATGTGTTCCTTAATGTCAGGCAACAAACGCTGTTGGGGTAAGAATCACCTACGACACATACGTAAGGAGATATGACGTCATAAACAATGAGATGCGCGGAAAATCGCTGCGTCAAACGACAATGCTGCACATTTTCTCCTAAACCACTGGACTGATTTCAACCAAATTTGGTACACATATTTCGTACGTGAGGTAACTAATTCTGTAGGAGTACGAACCACGTATGACACATGGTTCAGCAGATATAGCGTCATGAACAATAGAAATCGCAAAAAACTGCTACATAATGTGACGAGATTTTATAAATACACTTCATGAGACTGACAGTACTTGACGACTTGCAACAAATTTTAAACATAATTTCGAACCTTTATTAAACTTTTCCACGCAGACAACCACATCAAGTAATGAAAGGAAAAAAGTTTCTGGCTTACTACTTGTCCGCTGTTCATGGAGCAAAAATACTGCATTCGGTATAACCTTATAATTTATAATTTCTACACTAGAGATTGAAATCGCAGGAAATTTTACAGATTGTATACACACATACAGATGAATATACTACAGAAAGTGTATCACATTACGACACGAAGTTCATGAGATATGAGGACGTAAAGAGTAATGTTCATAGAAACGCCCCCTCCCATCAAGTATCACGTTTTAATCTATTACTACTTTACTACTAACCATATTCGGAACAGATTTTACCGACGTACAGCACTTATACGAATAAATATATTCCTTCAAAATTTTATAATTGTACAACATATAAATCTCTAAATTAGGCCTGCCGCTGTTCGCTTCAATCTTCAAAACTACTGGACGAATTTTCATGCGGTTGTCACTGAAAACTCAAGCAAAGATTGGTTCAGGATCTAGGTATGATTTCAACAAAACAGAATTACGAAGTGTTTTCACAGACCGTCGTGTCAGTCTGTTCATCTATTAGAAACCACTTCTCCAAAACTACATCACGAATTCGCATGGGGTTTTCACAGGTAACTTCAGCCTACCTTGGGGCAACATACAGAATTAGTTTCTTAAAAATCGGGTCACGGAAAGGAGAACATCACAATTTAAGGTTTTTCATCGACAACCGTCACGTCTATGTGTCTCTTTCATCTCCAAAACTAATAGACGAATTTTAAGGGGTTTTTCACAGGAAACGTGAGGGTACCTTGAGGTTACAGAAATGCTTCATTTTACAAAATCGGATCAGAAAAAGTATGATATCACAATTTAAACATATCTCTGCAAGCAATCGCATGTGTCTATTTGCAGAGAATAATCTCCAAAAGAACTAAATAAACATTCATTCACAGATAAATAGATAATATCCTAGGGCAACATATAGGCTTCATTTCATCAAAATCAGATCAGGAAAGTAAAAGATATCCTAATTTGAAGTTTTAGGCCTATTTCATGCTTGGGAAGAACAGCGTAATGCAGCAAAGAACTAATAGATAGCTCTGCGGGTGTTCCTGTGAAGTTCGGAGCAGCGATCGGATTATTACCCATTGAAAATAATACTTACTCTTTGATTTTTCAAATGTACCATATTTCTGAAAATCGTTCTCTTGGTTGATATGTTCTACTAAATATGATTCAACGCAATGAATATAAAACTGATACAATCCTCGCCGTATTTAATCCATATATTTACATACTGATATCACAGTCTAACATATAGGTACAATTGCTATGGAAGTTTAAGTCACACGCTTGGAGCGACGAAAGCGCATCTAACGGAAAGAGAGCCAACCGTAAGAATAATAATTGTTTTTAGTGATATTTCTACTTCATTAAGGAAACACTTATTATATTTCAGCTTTCCATTCCTCAGCCCATTGTCCAGAGATATAAATGATCATGAAATAAATGTTTTAAATGGCGAATATAACTGATGTATGATGTGCCTATTTCTAACACGTTTCGCAAACGTTAAAAAAAAAAAAAAAAAAAAAAAAAAAAAAAAAAAAAAAAACTACTGACACATTTTCATGCGGTTTTCACAAGAAATTTGAGCTAAGATTGGGGCAACTATAGGCATGATTTCACCAAAATCAGATCACGGAAAAGAGATACATCACAATCTTAAGTGTTTTCAGTAAATGTCTGTTCATCTATTAGAAATATCTAATCTCCTAAATTACTTCACGGATTTGCATGGAGCAACTTCGTTTCATAAAAGTGGAATCAGGGAAATTGCTTTAGATGTAGGTTATGCTTGAAGTATGCTTTGCGTAGTACAGCAAACAAGCTATAGAGGGCGCTGTAGTGCACCAAAGAACTAACAAACACCACTGCTGCATCATAAGTATGGGGTAGTACAACAAGGATGCGAACGTCCGTGACAGAATCAAGCAATCTTGTGTCTACGAACACTAACAAACATTGAACAAATTGTTACTGATTTCGCTTTGTGCATTAAATACTTAACGACATTTCTTTGGTTATTTTGACACATTTCACCTTTTATATCAAAAACTTTATATAGATACATCGTATCGGACAATGACTTTTACTTACATTTGACATCTTTATGAAGATACCTCTTTTCGGACAATGACTTTTATTTACATTTGACATCTTGGCTACGACAACTGAGTTTATTGACAGAGCGATCCAACAAGGATTATGTTTTTACTGACTGAGGTCTGGAACCCTAAAAAGCCATGTTACACACAGGCCCTCCTTCAACAACTGTTGCGAAGCACGGGCGTATAAGCTAGTATTAATATAGATTACGTTACATATATTTCTAGACAGGTTAGCAGAGAGTGTCAATTTCATTACAAGCTCAAATATCGTCTTCTTTGCAAGTCTGTTCAGCAAAGCCTTAAAAATTTACCGCAGTGTGACGGAATTCTTTTCTTCCTTCTTCTATTTTTTTGCCTTTAAAGTAACTTCACTCAGTTGTACTATTGTGTGACTGTATGGTAAGTTTTATTCACAATGCCCTTCTATATCTTTACTAGTATTTTATGACGCTGTCCATCTTCGATCTGTAATACACAATTTTGCGCCTGATCTCTGTTGCAAATTGTTCCTAATATGGAATCAAACATCGCAGAATATATCTTGCTAGTTGGCGGATTACTGTACACAGTAAATACGAATCTGAAATTCAGTTAGATTTGTTTCTCACAGTCAGTCAAACCAGCAGTTTGTCAGTAAAAACCTGTTTCTCATTATCTGATTCTTTTCACAGTAAACAAGTCAGGTGCTGTTTTATTATTTGAGTGTTCTTTGGTTATAGTGTGTAACAGGTGTTGATGAAAAGTTAATGTCGTAATAAGAGTAAAGTTTCACACACAGAGATTTTGTACTGTAAGCATACAGCAGTGATATAAGAAAAAATGTTAGTACATCTGAGAAGTGATTAGAATTTTGCAATCATACTCAAATTCAACTACTAAAACAAAAACCTTAACGTCACCCAATTACTTATTTATTTTCTTAATTTTTAACACAACTTTCACAGTCTGCAGCTCTTATGGTCTTCTTTCCAACAGATACGGCAACAACAATGACTTTTTTTATTTTTACTTGCCACATATGTTTGGACGTTTTAGCAAATGTAACAGAGCTTTCTCTGAAAAGTGCATTTGCTCTGTTTCGAGAACACGCCATGAAATACAAAGCAACGAAATGCAAACATAGACTTCTTTATCACATGTACATAAACTCGGGAGATACTGTTACAGTGAATGTTGTCACTGACGTATTGATAGTACTGTGTATACAGGGTGTTTCACTGGGTGGCGTGACGAATGGAAACTAGCTATTAGTATAGAAAAAATCGCACTGGCGTGTTTTACGGCCCACTTTAGATTTGTAGTTTTATAAGTTTTTGCAAACATTTTGGACCAACATAATCTAAATAATAAAAAATTAATTAAATTAACAAGTGTGTCTGAAAACCTTTTAGGAAAAAATATTAGGTAGGGGCGGGTTCCGAACCACCGACCTTTAGCGTCATAGTCTAACGCCCTTTTTTTTTCTTCCTCAGTCCCCTTATTTTTCGTTTTTTTTTCTCTTTTTTTTATTTTTTATTTTTTTATTTTTTTTATGGGCCTCCCTTCTCCCCTTACAGCCCATCCTGTCCCTCGCCAATATCGCCTTCTGCGGCGTCGGCTTCAATGCCGTTTAAATTAAATTGTTTTCCCTTATCTATTTACGCCATATATGTAAAAGGAAGTTGCATCTTCTATCCTGGAGCCATAAAATATACGAGTGTTTCCAGTTGTGTCGTACGGTCTCCGCAGTACGGTGTCTTGCAAGCGACGTCAGGACTCAGAGTTCGTCTTCTCGAAGTTCTAGGTTTCCGTATCGTATCTGTCGCATTTTCTTCAGTTTCCCGAATCCTATGTTTAATTATGGATATATTTAGTTCCTCTGCTCTCAACTCTGAGGGTAGAACCCGCTGAGAGCTCCGTACTGTCAGTGGTCTGTGACATTAGTGCCTAAAATTGGCTGAAAGCTGCTGCTTTGGCGTGACCTTCTCTGTTTCAGAAATAAACATAAATAAATAAATGAAAAGTTTGTAGCAAAGAAATATTTCCTCTTCAATGTATACAGGAATAAAGAAAAACTTCTCCAATGAAGAATATGCTTTCCATAATAAATCAAATATTACAAACTTCTGTTTTGTAAACAAAAATGGTGCGTAACTTCCGCAACCTTTAAGGAATTCTCCAACTTGAACTGAAGGAAGGACACTTGAACATTTAGTGCAGCGTCGCTGGCGTAAAGCACAGAGTACGGATAGACTATACGGCTAGGATCGCACAGCATTAGAAATAATAGTAATCAACAATAAAATGAAATTAAAGAAAAGAAAAGAAACTACCTAGTTTGTCGATAACTTAAAGGCGTCCATCGTTTAATGCAATGGAGAGGAAATTCTGAAACGTCTTTTTATACTTTCGATATTTTTTGATCGTAAAATATTCCGCAGTCAGGTACATATGATAACCATTAAGAGTAGGCGTTTTGTCGGTCATCATGTAATAAAGAAATTGGCCCGTTAACCAGGTAATACTATTATTCTTAGATTCTGGAAAGAGCCGCCAATCAGGGTGAAGTAAGTCTCGTAACTGTATGGAATTCTCTGACGTTCTGTTGATAAGTGCCAGTTTCTTCCGTGTCCAAGTCCATATTTGATTCTGATCCCTACACAGCAATATATGATGCAGTGTTTCCACGAGATTACATTTTGTACAGAGTGGTGATGGTCGAAGCTTAATGTTGAACAGTTTTTCTCCGGTGGGGATTACTTCATTGACCACGTCATACCAAACCGAACTGACGCCGGATCGAAGAAAAGGATTACTAATATTCTGCTAGATCTGCTTCCAGTTTCTGCTCACGTATTTTTGCTCGATACGGTTTGGTGGCTGCCGTTTAATTAGTTCCTTATAGATCGTCGCAGTTTGACATTGTTGTTGGTGTTCAGGAAAATAGCTAAGCTCTACATAATACTTTCGGATATAGTCAAGATCGGCGTGTATATGACCCACATTTGTCGGCACAGTCAAGTCCACAGGACGTAACTGCCTGAAAAGAGTAGCGGTGAGACTGCATTGATCGCTCTGTATGATGCGCGAAGTACGGGACATGAAGATCGCCATGCATTGTGACTGAACATCTTTAATACCCAATCCACCTCTGGTCCGAGGTAGCGACGTCGACTTGAACGAGACTTTAAAAATATTATCCCTCCAAACATACCAACAAGCAAGCGATAGAATTTTATGCGCTACGTCTGTGGGAATAGGTAGAACAGCAGCAATATGGTAGACCTGACTGAGAACATACGTATTGACAAAGATCGCTCGCTGTATTCGATCTAAGGATCGTACCTTGTGGTCTTTGATCATTGCCCGTAAAACATTAAGCTTGCGTTCCCAGTTTACTTTCACCATTTCCTGCGGATTCGGTGTAATAATCAGTCCTAGTTGTTTTAACTCTGCCGTGCTGTCAATCCAATCGGTGTCAACATAGTTAACATGAGGTCCTAGCATCATTACTTTGGATTTGCGTTCATTAAGTTTCGCTCCGCTTGCATTGGCATACCGTTGCACGAGTCGTCTGACAGTCGCCATCTCGTCATTGTTGTTGATGATGACGCTGATATCATCGGCATAGGCGTGGCAGACTGTTTTCGTATTCAGCGTCTGTAGACCCCCAAGAGTGACGTCAAATGTCCTAAGACGTGGCTCCACTGCAATGGCGTAAAGGGTTATGGAAAGGGGGCACCCTTGTCGCACGCCCTGTTGGATGGGCACAGGAGCAGTCAGCTGGCCGTTGATCTTGATGCGAGAGGATGTTCCACAGATACAATTCCTGATGAGATGTCGCAAATTCTGGTGGAACCCCATTTTCTCCATTATTTTTAATAAAAATCCGTGACTGACTCTGTCAAATGCCTTGTCAAAGTCAAAGAATAGGACAGCCAGTTTAGTTTTGCATATCCATGATAAATATGTTATGTCCCGGTATTCACAAAGCGCGTTGAACATTGATCGACCACTGACCACACTCGTCTGGTAAGAGCCCAGTAGTTTGTTAAGATCTTGAAATTGCGTTGAGCAGGGTTATTGGCCGAAAGCTATTGAGCTTATCCTGTCTCGACGATTTTGGTACGAGAACCACCATGCCTTCGGTGAACGGAAGAGGGAATGAAACGCTTGATAGCAAGTCATTATACATCCGTGTCAGTTTATCACCAAAAATGTCCCAGTAATGTGTGTAGAATTCGAGTGGTAGGCCGTCCAAACCCGCAGCTTTCTTCTTTGGAGCGCACGTGATGGCTGACTTTATTTCTGCGTCGGTTATAGGTGCTAAAATTTCTGCGTTGTCGTCTTGATTAAGCGCGAAAGTAATGTTGGATAAAAAATCATCCCCATCCGGCGCGTCTGCTTTCTGATCGGAGTAAAGGTGTCTGAAGTGATTGAAGACAAAGGCCTTAATAGTGGATTGCTCATTATATATCGTTCCACCTTCATCCTGAAGTTGTGTAATGATTTTTTGTTTCCCTCTTCTATGTTACCGAATGACGTGAAACAATGATGTCCGCTCATGGGCGATGTCGTCTGATGTACGTGCCCTGACCCGTGTACCCGCCATACTTTCTCGGACCAAAGCAGTGATTTTAGCTTTGATATGGATCAAATTGTCCGTCAGAGCTGCAGGGCAACTATACAGCTGACGTAAACCGGTGAAGTAAAACTCCAAAGTTTGTTTCCTCCAATACGCTTTGGCCCTGGCAAACTGAGAGATGCACTTCTTAAACTGGGGCTACACGAGCTCCGTCCACCAGACAACGCGCTCCCTGTACCGTGCCTGCCCCTGGAGGCAGTGCCGCCAGGTAGCAGCAATATCTCACCGCAAGGCGGCATCTTCCAGCAATGAGGTATTCAACTGCCACACCCCACGACCCAAGAAGGTGTTCTGTCGCGAGTGTCTGAACGTGATATGATAGGCTCAGTGGTCACTAAAACTAAGCGGCCATATTTCACAGTCACGGACGTCCATTAAAATATTTTGGGACACGTAAAACCTATCCAGACGACTTGCAGACGTTGCGGTAACATATGTGTACCCTACAGTATGAGGGCGTAGGTGGCACCAACTATCTTTCAGTTCCAGACCGTCGGTTAAACACTGTAGTTCGTGGCAAAAAATAAAATTTGGCTGCTGGTCTTCTTTGCGTAAGACACAATTAAAATCGCCACCGAGTATGATATTTGCGCGAGCACGGCTTAGAAGGGTTATGATTTCGTCACGATAAAAATCAGATCTCTCCCTTCTGGCACTGGATCCAGACGGAGCATAAATGTTTAGTATAAGCAAGTTGTCCGGTAATAGGGCAGCAATGCCGCGTCCTGTTGGCAGAATGGCGGCAGATGTACAAGAAATGCCTTCTTTAAAGAGAATTGCCGTACCTGCTTCATCGCCGATATTTATTATGACATCATAACCCGGAATCTTACTTATGTTCGCTGTTACAACTTCCTGAAGGAAAGCAATGTCCACATCGGCGGCATACAAATAGTCTGTCAAGCACTTAATTTTAACGTCAGATTCGATTCGGTTTAAGTTCACAGTCACTATTTTATAATCTTGCATTATGTAAGAGAGAGAACTGCACGTCATTCCGTATACGCTCTGAATTATCTCCTACCGTGTTGCACACATCAAATAATGATGAAACTGAACAAGTGGAATACATGTTCGTAGAGATAAAACCCCTCAAAGAAAAGTGTCTCATATGCGTCCTCTATAAACCTCCGAAGGTAGGTGCGTTGGACTGCTTCGAAACTGCCCTCTCAGACCTCGAATCATCTTATGAGCACATAATTATAGCGGGAGACACTAACATAAATTTTCTGTTCAACAGTCCGTCCTGTATGAAGTTCAAGCGTATGCTTACGTCTTCGAATCTGACCTTACTTCAGCTTGCACCCACCCATCACACAGCTGATAGCCACACTTTAATAGATATATTTGCAACAAGGTTTCCAGACAGAGTAATTCGAACGTCACAAACATCTGCACCTGGCATGTCTGCCCATGATGTAATTTTGATGACATACTCGCTAGAATGCCCCAGGAAGAAACCACTTCTAACTACATACCGTGACTTAAGACGCGTCAACTTACCTGAACTGACAGCTGATGCACAAGAAATAGTTTTCGAGCCAACCTCCGACACCCTCCCGGACGTAAACGAGAAACTGCACAAAATTACAAATAAACTTAACCAGCTGTATGATAAATATTCGCCCATCAAGACCAAAAAAGTGAGAAGGAAACCTGCACCCTGGCTAACTGATGAACTAAAACAGCTCATGAATCTCAGGGACAATGCACATCGGACATACAAACTGCACCCTTCACCTGAAAACCACACCGCTTACAAGCAGAAACGTAACAGAGTCAGCCAGGCTGTGAGAAATGCTAAACTCAGATACGCCTATTCATTAACCGACAACATAAATAGACCGGCCGTCCTCTGGAAAAACCTGCGCGGTCTTGGTATTGGAAAAGTAAAAACTGCAGCCGAACCCACTGTCCCCATTGAGGAACTAAATCAGTATTTCACAACGCCTACCACCACAATAGATCACCAAACGAAACAAACACTTATTGACCATATCAAGAGGATAAACAACGCTAACCATGATAAGTTTTGTTTTAAGCATGTTACTGGAAGTACAGTCAAAAAAGCCATTATGCGTATTACATCAGCGTCTACTGGGGATGATGGTATCACTATCCAAATGGTAAAGCTGATTATTGATCCACTGCTGCCCATCATAACAGATATATTTAATCAGTCCTTAGCCACAAGTGTTTTTCCTGATGCATGGAAACGTGGACTAGTTAAGCCACTGCCAAAAAAGAACATTGCCACAGCACCCTCTGATTACAGACCTATCTGCATTCTTCCGGCACTATCCAAAGCTCTAGAATATATAGTAAATGATCAGCTAACCAGCTACTTGACTATTAATAACCTTTTTGACGAACACCAATCAGGTTTTCGCAAATATCGCAGCACAACATCTGCTTTGATAAAAGTGACAGACGATCTTAAGCAGGCAATGGATAGACAAGAGGCGACTATTATGTGCTTCTTAGACTTTAGCAAAGCTTTCGACACTGTGGACTTTGACATTTTACTTGCTAAACTTAGCAGCCTAAATCTCTCTCAAGGCGTGGTGCAATGGTTTCGCTCATACTTGACATCGCGTCTTCAGTGCGTCATGTCCGGCACCAAAAAGTCACAGTGGAGAAAAGTACTATCAGGCGTACCACAGGGCTCGGTACTAGGTCCACTCCTCTTTGCATTGTACGTAAATGACGTATCATCGGTCTTGTCCTTTTGTAAATACCACATGTATGCCGATGACCTCCAGTTGTATTTAAGTGCAAAACCAAAAAACCTGAAGACAGCAATCGAAAATTTTAATTCTGACCTATGTGCACTATCAAAGTGGGCACAGAATATAGGATTAAAGCTCAATCCAAGTAAAACACAAGCAATTCTGGTAGGACATCCTAGGCTCATTAACCACAAATTCCGCGAATCTCAACCATCATTAATATTAAATGACACACCTATCTATTTTTCGCCCTCGGCAAAAAGTCTGGGAGTGATAATAGACGACAAACTAAATTGGGCTGAGCACACAACCGCCGTGTGTAGGAAGGCATCAGCATCTCTTCATGCCCTACAGAGATATAAGAAGTTTTTTCCTCTCGATCTCAAAAAGAAACTTATACAAACACTTGTAATTCCAATTATTGATTACAGTGATGTTATCTTACAAGGTCTTTCTTGGGAAAGCTCAAGACGTCTGGAACTAATCATGAATGCCTGCGTTCGATATATATGTAACATCCGTCTCTTTGATCACATTTCACCATCTTATATGCAACTATCCTGGCTCCGTGCTGACAAGCGCAGAGATTTTCATACACTCTGTTTCCTCTACTCCCTTATCAACGTACACTGCCCCTCATATCTTTCCTCGACCTTAACACTCTTATCTGATCAGCATAACAGAACTACTCGTTCGTGTCAGAGCAAAACCCTTTCTGTCCCTATCCATCACTCAGCCGGTTTCTCAAAATCCTTTTCAGTAGCAGGAACGAGGCTCTGGAATCATCTACCTCAGTATATCAGAGAACTGAATAACACTGCCAGCTTCAAACGACAGTTAATGGATTATCTACTGAAGCAATAATTACGCCAGTCTTTAATACCCTACGGTCCAGGTACGTCACATCCATTCCTCCTCCCAGATATTCTCTTACTGCCATTGCTCTCGCCAGGTACAGCTTTCTTAACTTCCTTTTGTCAGAATTCGCCTTGCCTTAACCAGTCTCGATTCAAAAGTACATCCTGTATCTGCTAATATCAATGTTGTTACACCAACAGCAGCAGAAGGTGTCTCAGTGGTACTACTAGTATTAATCCTATTAGAATTAAGTCAATACCTTTTATTTTACATCCTTTTACATGTAGTTAACTTTTATAAATTATGTTATTAATTGCTTATCTGTAAAAATCATTGGTATGTTATAGGTAACTCAAATGTAAAAAATTCTGTATGTGTAAAACCCTGGTCCGATGTAAGAGAGGGCCTGATGGCCCTAATCTGATCAGGCTAAATAAACAAATAAATAAATAAATAAATAAATATCCTCAGACCAGGCCTTGGCCCTCTCCGACTTACGCGAACGATCGGCGTCCGTGCCTTCAGGTCCCGAACTGTCTACGTCATACCTTCGGCTTCCCCCACATGTTGTGAGACTTGGCCGCCGTCCTTAACGTTTGTGGTTCCCTCAGTTCTGATTTGCTTGATGGTTCGCTGCAGTTTCTTTTCCAGGGTGCGGACCTCCTCCTCGCTCTGCTTACGTGAAGTTTTCTTCGCCTTAGACGCTCTCTGTGGGCGTGCGTCCTTATCAGAGCCATGTTGGGTGTCAGCCGCAGAAGCGGCGGCCGCGCCCTGTGTCGAGACTTCTGTGGCGGGAGGGACTTGTATTTGAGACGACAGTCGGAGAAGGGGACGAACTTGCAATCCTCCGCCGTCATTCTGTTCCGTAACCTCCATGGGAATGTCCGTGTGAGCACCGGAATCCTGAGGCGGAAGTTCGGCACTTAGTCGGTCAGATGCGGAAAACTGCATGTGTGCGTCGCTGCCGCGGGCATGGGTCGCGGCGCCAGGAGCCGAGTCGGTGTGCGCGGCCGCTGTGTTGTTTACAACTGGGGGCAGCGCTGGGGCCGCAGCCGGCTCCTACACTGCCGCGCTTACGGCAGGCGTTCCAACCAGCATGTCCGCGTACGTGGTTCTGATAACGTCCTGCACAACCACCGTAGCGGGTGCAGTCCTGCGGACAGGTTTCACACGAGGACACGCAGATTTCAAATGGTCGGGGGAGCCGCAGAGGACACAAGTTCGCGGCTGCCCGTCGTACGTGACGAGAGCTCGAAATCCGCGGACAAGAATGTTGGACGGGATATGCTTTTTGAGATCTACTTTAGCATTCCTCAAGCCGTTATCCACATTGAAATGCTTCAAACCGGACCACGTTTCCGCGTGAATCTCCACAACGTCACCATATTCAGAAAGGGCCTGTCGTATATTATCAAGTTCAATCTCAAAGGGTAGATTAAATATGCGGACCGTGCGCAGACCGAGCCCGGCGTGAGAAACTGATACTTTGCCGATTTCCCCTCTGTAATTCACAAATTCGGTGGTACCTTGAGTTAATTCCATGATACGTAAACAGGGATCGTCACTAACGACTTTCACAAACACGGCATTCGCAAGGAAATCATACGAAAAACCAAGTACTTCTTCATCTTTCAGACCCAATTTTCCGTAAAGCCAGTCTACGAGTTCGTGTACTTGCGGTCGAGTGCATCCATACGGAAATTGAAAACGAAGCGTGTATCGTCGTAACTGATCATCGATGGCGTAAGCCATAGTTCTCACAGTCCCTGCAGCTGCAGGCGGCGTAAACACTCGCGGAGCAAGCTCACCGGCGCGTGTGCACTGGGCCGCTGCCGAAGCGGAACTATATAAACTCGGGAGATACTGTTACAGTGACTGTTGTCACTGACGTATCGATAGTACTGTGTATACAGGGTGTTTCACTGGGTGGCGTGACGAATGGAAACTAGCTATTAGTATAGAAAAAATCGCACTGGCGTGTTTTACGGCCCACTTTAGATTTGTAGTTTTATAAGTTTTTGCAAACATTTTGGACCAACATAATCTAAATAATAAAAAATTAATTAACAAGTGTGTCTGAAAACCTTTTAGGTAGGGGCGGGTTCCGAACCACCGACCTTTAGCGTCATAGTCTAACGCCTTGCCCACTACGCTACGGCTATCAATCGAAAAAATGAGTACTTTAATCTCATACTCTTGATGGCCGTTGTTAGCTGATGTTAATATGGCATTTGTAGACACTAGATTATCATTTATCATACGAAGAAAGACGTCTTTTTGTCAATTCTTCAGTGCGCCATTGCTTTGAAATGACAACATGTAAGTTACAATAAGAAAATCATGAAATACGCAACGCAAGATGGCGTATGCCAGAGACAGTTCTGGGCGAGGAATGGCACGTGACATCTCCGAACGGCTGGTTTTCGTTAATTCAATGGAGGGTGTCAAATCTCCCGTATTTTTGCAAATATCTCTCAAACGACACGAGATATGAAAAAAACATGGGAACAAAGTTGTAGAGAATTTTCTCCTCTACCAAATAGGTTATTCAATTTTCTTGTCAGAAGAACGTTTCGTTTGCAATTACAATTATATTACAAACGGCTTTTTTTGGTATTACTACCGAATTTTTTGTCCGAAAACTTTAAAAAAGGGAGGTTCTGGTCTCTGGCCGCCTACAATCATGTCTGTAAAATTTGGTGCTGATCGGTTGAACGGTTCGTCTTAAAAAAAAAAAAAAAAAAAAAAAAATGGGAACACGTTACGGACAGACAGACAGACATACATCCCAAATTCGCTGTTATTTTTGCAATTATCTTTGAAACGCTACGAGATATAAAAAAACATAAAAGAGCAAAGTTGTAGAGAATTTTCTCCCCTACAAATTCGGTTATTCAATTTTCGTGTCAGATGAATAGTTAAACCGTCATTTTCATTTAAATTTCGAGCTGTCAAAAGACGATCGCAAAGGCCCACTTTTAGTGTTACTACCGTAACCTAAAGTGGGCCAAAATGTAATGTGATGCAGAGGAGAAACAATCCAGTAATGTTCGAATACAGCATTAGTAGTGTGCTGCTTGACAGCCAATTAAATACCTAGGCATAACGCTGCACAGAGATATGTAATGGAACAAGCGTATAAGGACAGTCGAGTAGAAGGCGGATGGTCGACTTCGTGATTCGTCTGTAAAGGAGATCGCAAATACAACGCTTGGGCGACCCAGTTTGAGTATGTTCGAGATCCCCGCCATGTCGGTCTAGAGGAAGGCGTAGAAGCAATTCAGAGGCGGGTGGCTAGGTTTGTTACTAGTAGGTTCGATCAATGCGAAAGTTTTACTGAGAGGCTTCAGAAACTCAAATGGAAGTCGCTGGAGGGAATGCGACGTTGTTTTTGAGAACACTGTTGAAAAAATTTAGAGGGCTGGAATTTGAATCGGACTGTAGCTAATTTACATTTCGCGTAAATACCACGAAGATCAGACAGATTATGGCTCTTATAGATGCATACGAGTATTTTGTTTCTCCTTCGTTCTATATGGGAGTGGAACAGGAGAGCAGGTAACTAGTAATGGTACTAGGGACGCTTCTCCTCGCACCTTTTATTTAGGCCTATGTATATGTGGATGTAGATATAGAAGATACAAATCAATGTGCAGCTGGCTCCTATAAACGATATTTTCTGACGAACACATCAAGTAATGGAAGGTAACCACACTGTCCGTTTCGTAAGTCTCTTGCCTGATAATGAAGATGTATACATTAGATAACTGCTCTGCTTCTCCAAACATCCTGATACGTTGTAACCACATCGCTTACATGACGGCTCATTTCAAAGTGTTAATCTTCGCCCTCGTTTGCTACGAGTTACTTTTGTTCTTAACGGCAGTATACACTGAATTCTAAATGATAGAAAGAACGAATATGTAGGAAAGGAATGAGTCTGACTACATTAAGGTATTGAAATAAATTATTGGAGACAAGTAAAATTTTTAACTACCTTATCTTCACACTTTAAAGTCTGAAGCTGGCCTTGTAAGCAGAAAACCGGTTAACTAAAAAATGAACACAAAACTGTGATGTTCAATATGATGATGATCTAGAAAGAACCGACGGAAGATTCAATGAGAATATACACATTTACCTTTGCTTTAAGTTTGCTTAGGCTACATAGTAACAGCTGTACTCAATAAAAATGGGACACATATTTTATGGCATTTATGTTGCTATTCGTCCATTCTACCATCTTTACTATTCCTCCTGATAGATTCTGTATATCTGTGTGTCGTTTTACAGAAGTCATACATAGTTAATGCGATGACGGGGAGAATGATAATTAAATTCTAGTTAAATCCACCTCCGGCCATTCAGATTTGGCTTTCCCGAAATCACTCTAGGTAGAAGCCGGGATGGTTCCTTTGAATGTCACGGCAGATTTCCTTTCGACAATGTAAGGGGATCGAACAGTGTTATAGGTAGGCATCTATTAATGCAGGAATTCCAAACTGCATCAGGATCCAAGTAGTATGACAGTTACACGGGAAGTGTGAAATCGTGGATTTCATGGTCGAGCGGCTGTCCATATGCCACACATTATGCAAGTGAATGCCAAACGACGCCCCGCTTGATGTAAGGACTGTAAACTTTGGATGACTGAACGGTGGATAAACATTGTGTGGAGTGACGGATCACAGTACACAATGTGACGATCCGACGCCAGGGTGTAGGTATGGTGAATTCTCGGTGACGTCGTCTGCCCGAGTGTGTAGTGCCAAAAGTAAAATTCTGAGGTGGTGTAATTGTGTATTCGTGTTTTTCATGGAGGAGCCTTGCACACCTTGTTGTTTTACGTAGCACTATCACATCATGGGTCTACATTGATGTTTTAAGCACCTTCTTGATGCCCACTGTTGAATAGCATTAATGGGTTGACGATTGCATCTTTCAGCACTATCGAGCACTTGTTCATAATGACTGGTCTTTGACGGAGTGGTTACACGCCAATAACATCCCTAGAATGGACTGGCCTGCACTGTGTCCTGACTTGAATCCTATAGAACACCTGTTGGATGTTTGGGTACTGCGTACCAGGCCTCACCGACCTACATCGACACCTCTCCTCAGTGCAGACCTCCGTGAAGAATGGGTTTCCATTCTCCAAGAAATCTTCCACCACCTGATTAAACGTATGCGTGAGAGATAGGAAGCTGTCATCAAGGCTACGTTTTGGACAACACCTTTTTGATTTCCAGTGTTATCGATGGAGGTCTCGACGAATTTGTAAGTTATTTTCAGACCGATGTTTAGATATATTTGATTACAGTGTATGTATCTCTATACTGATATTATTCACCAATTGCTGTGATGAAGTTACAGCACAGCAGAAACACGGAGTAGTTTATTTCTCATGTGCGATTGCAGCCTTGCTGTCTTTTAACTGCCTTTCACTGTTTACGTGTTTTTATTGCTGTTTGTTAATATCCAATATTAATTTAAGTGTAAGGAAGTCTTTTCTGAAGGCATTTGTGTGGAGTGTGGCCTTGTATGGGAGCGAAACATGGACGATAAACAATGTGGACAGGAAGAGGATAGAGGCTTTTGAAATGTGGTGTTACAGAAAAATGCTGAAGATTAGGTGGGTGGCTCGCATAACTAATGAAAAGGTACTGAACAAAATTGGGGAGAAAAGGAATTTCTAGCATAACTTGACTAAAAGAAGGGATCGATTGGTAGGACACATTCTTAGACATCAAGGAATCGTAAATTTAGCAAAGGAGGAAAGTGTGTGGGGTAAAAATCGCAAAAGGAGACCAAGAGATGAATACAGAAGCAGATTTAAATGTATGTAGGTTGCAGGTCTTATGAGGAGATGAAAAGGCTTGCTTAGGATAGAGTAGGGTGGAGAGCTGCATCAAACCAGTATCCGGACTGAAGATCACAACAACAACAACATTGGGGTTTGACTGTTGCATTACCTCATATAGCTTTAACTTCGCATGTCATTTCCAATATATTCGACAAAGCGTATTAATGACTATGACTCTCATTGTTCCATGTTGATGTGGTCCTCAGTTCGAAGACTGGTTTGATGTAGATCTCCATCCTACTCTATCCTGGGCAAGTCTCTTCATCTCCTCATCAGAATGGCAACTTACATCTGTTTGAATTTGCTTACAGTATTCGTCTCTTGGTCTCCCTCTGCGGTTCTTATCCCAACACTTCCCTCACATGCTAAATTCACGATTCCTTGATGTATAAAAATGTGTCCTACCAATCGATCCCTTCTAACCAGAAATCCTGCTCCTCTTTAACCGAACTTCACTAATCCGCACTATGTCTAACTTCAACCTATCCGTTTCTCTTCATAAATTTTCTAATCTCTCTACTCGATTAAGGGATCTAACATTCCACGCTCCGATCCATTAGAATGCCAGTGTCGTCTTTCCTGATGACAACATCCTCCTCAGTAGTCCCCGCCCGGAGATCCGAATGGGGGACTATTTTACCTCCGGAATATTTTACCCGAGAGGATGCCATCATCATATTTTCATACAGTAGAGCTGCATGTCCTCGGGAAAAGTAACGGCTGTAGTTTCCCCTTGCTTTCAGCCGTTCGCAGTAACTGTGTGGCAAAGCCACATTAGCTGATGTTACAAGGCCATCTCAGTCAATCATCCAGACTGTTACCCCTGTAACTACTGAAAAGGCTGCTGCCCCTCTTCAGGAACCACACGTTTGTCTGGCCTCTCCACAGATACCTCTCCGCTGTGGTTGCACCTACGGCACCGCTATTTGTATCGTTGAGGCATGTAAGCTACCCCACCTCAGCAGTGACCATGTTCAGTGATGGACTTGTAAACAGACGATTGGTTAACAATGTAAATTACCGTAGAACAAAGGCACAAGGGAATTAAAGACAGTGGTGGTGACCGTTGGGTCTTCATGGATTAGTCATCAGTATCTGCCTAGTGATCATGAATCACGGTTTAACACAATTTATCAACTTTTCTCACTGATGTAAGCCAATATCCCCTGGAAGCTGATTTCATTAGTTACTTTGCGTATTGATAAATTGTAGCTGCAGGATCAAAATGGTGTGTGTTCTTTTGGACATGTCCAAAAAAAACTGTGACCCTTTTTAACTTTTACTGTGGTGTTCTCATTTATTTTAGTACTACGAAAAAGTTGAAAATAACAAATTCTCATTGAAAATAAAACAAATGTCGCAAATAAGGAATTTAAGTCGATACGGTTGTTTTTATTTGGTTATAAACAAATTTCTCAGTCGCTCTCCCTCTCTTTTTATTTATTAGTTAATGATGAACATTATACTAGCTTTAGTAAGAATTAACTTTTTTTATTTTTTATTTATTTATTTATTTTTGAGAACGATAGGTTACTTTCGTACCACAGAGACGTCCGATGAGCCACAAAAAGGCACAGATAACACAATAAAACAGAGGTTTCGGCCGTTTCGGCTTTCGTCGGTTAGATAAGACACACACACACACACACACACACACACACACACACACACACACACACACACACACACACACGTCCGCCGTCTCCGGTGAGTTGTGGTGAGTAAGCAACCTATACTTCTCAAAAATATTGTTGAATAGTTCTTGGAATTTCCATGTTTTTGTAAGAATTACATTTATAAAAGTAAATGAAAGCATCAAAATTACATTGGTAATGAAATCTCTCACGTAAGAAGATTATATCAAACGTTGAGTAAGCATGGAATGTTATAAGGGTGATTTTCAAGAAGTACAACAAGACGAATTCTGGATAGAAATTTTATTTTTATTAACTCCAAAACCATTTTTACACGTTAACAAAAAGTTAGAGTGAGTGCAGTTCATTTTTGGACAGCGATGCTGAGTACAGTGTACAGTTTTGACGCACGTTGTACCCGTGCTGTTTGTGCTCAGCACAGTCTTCTTGTTGTGACATTTGTCTGGTTTTCCACAGTTTTCGGTGTTTCTCATTGCAGCTCTACAGCTACAACAGATACATTTCAACCATCCATGTGAATGGTCCTCACCTTACTCCGTCTTTACGCTGATCCTTAGATTGGTCATGGAACTGAAGTGGTGTCAGGACAGCATACACCAAGGAAGCTGGAAAAAAGTAAATGTTGCTTTAAAAACATCGTTCAGATTTATAACAGCAAATGACTACGAATAAGCTAGCACTACTGCAGTTTAACACAGGTTATAGCTGCCATCCATTCCAGATATTAATATGTTTGTTGACTTTAACAAGAGTAGTACCTGAACATAATTTCTTAAAATTTCTTTATTTCCTCTACAAAAGTGTGGCTGATAGTGTAGTGTTGTTCTGATCGGAGTATTGCCTCTGTGGCGGTAACATACAAACGAAAGAATGAACGACATGGAGAAAGAACACAGCAGCAGCTTTTGTCGAGATGGATACCTCCCTCCCCCTACAATCACTGGAAGCCTATAGCAAGAGCAGCTGAATAAAAGTAAATACTGGAATTCTGCCAGTAAATACCCGACATTAAACCCTTCACGGTGAGAATAACAAATGGCATCTTCCAGTAGGAAAACGCATAGTTCGACATTGCGGTTTACACCACAAACGTCTTCAGAAATCTAAGGATCCTTGACTAGTTGGTTAATCGCCATAATTTTCAATTACGGCGTATGTCTGGGATGCAGTCGTATACTTCAACTCTCTTCATGAATTGACCAGATATTCAGGAATTACAAGAAGTGCTTCAAGATGTGATTCAGAGTATTTTTCTTGCTGTGTCACAGCCACCTGCCTGTTGTTGCCTGTTGGGGTCACACTTCTCACATATAATGAAGATGAGCATCAGTTACCAATGAAATGAAATATTTCTCATTTAGAAAGCGTTGCGAGATGAACATCACGAAGTTCAGTAGGCACGGGACTGGTGCTTCAACATGTAACAATTTTATGTTCTGTCAGTCTGCTGTGATACTTGATTTGACGTTCAAAATAGACTTTAAAAAATCCCAAGAGAGAAACATCTTTAGTTGACGAAAGAAACTTAAGAGATGCAATGAATTTGACTCATGCACACAGATTGACATGAGTCAATTTCATTGCATCTCTTAAGTTTCTTCCGTCAACTAAAGATTTTTCTTTCTTAGGAATTTTTTAAATCCATTCTGAACGTCAAAACAAGTATCACAGTAGACAAACGGAAAATAAAATTGTTACACCTTGAATCACCAGTCCCATGCCTACGGAACATCGTGATGTTCATCTCGCAACGCTTCCTAAATGAGAAATATTTCATTTCATTGGTAACTGATTCCCATCTTCATTATAAAGGTAACACACGATATTTACATCACTGATATTTTTCAAAGTTTGCATATTTTAATAGTCCATTTGAGCAACAAAGTATAGAAGTATTAAAGTGTATTAGGTAGGCAATTTAGAGGAAATAGGAAGATTTACTGGTCCTTAATACACTTGTGCGTTGCTTCTCTCAGCAAGAGACGGCAGTGGCCCTGCATTCAAACTCAGTCTGCCTTAGGCAGTACGGTCATCTCATTCATGAAGAACTTACACATTTCTTTCTGCCTTCTTCTCACATGTTAGAATGTGCAACTCTTGAAAGAAATCGACGAAAAAATTCGAACATTCGGTTCACTCGACTAAAAGTTGTTGAAGTTGAAAGTTTACACCGAGACCAGGTAAGATGCTGAGTAATGAATTGTCAGGTATACACCTTTTAATAGGTAGCAGTGTGCTGTATCTCAAGCTTCTTGCGTCTGCCCTTCGCCCATAGAGTTCGATGCTTCGCCATATTGCGGGGAAATGGGCACATTTAAGCGTGTCATTAAAAGCTAGGTCCGAATTAATCAAAATGTCATCCGTCTGTAGAATTGCATCTGAGACTGGTTTGAAGCGTTCCAGCACGCAGAAAATAATGATAAAGAGCCTAAACATGTTTCCATTCAAAATTCAAACGTACCAGGGCACACCCGTACGAGCTGTGCAACAAAGAGTTGCCATTGCTAATCAGCTGCTCTCAATGATTGATTGTGAAGGATTTGATGTTGGCTGCGTCTGGTTTACAGATGAAGCACACTTCCACCTGAATGGATACGTGAATAAGCAGAAGTGGCGACTTTGGGGTTCCGAAAAGCCGTATTGGTGTGAATCGAAATCCCTGTATTCTCCTAAAGTTAGTGTGTGGGCTGCAGTATGCAGCAGAGGCATTATTGGCCCTTTTTTCATTCGAGAAACGGTCATTGGTGCACGTTACGTTGCAATTTTGGAACAATTTGTTGCCACACAGAAAGCGTTAGAGGATCTATCAGGTACTGAATGGTTTATGCAAGATGGAGCGCGACCACAGCGAACCGAACAAGTGTTTCGCTTTCTTGAGGAATACTTCGGGAATCTAGTCATTGCTTTCGAATATCCCAAATTTACTCGTGCAGGCATGTATTGTCCTCCATATTCGCCGGATTTCACTCCCTGTGACTTTTTTTGTGGGGCACAGTGAAAGACATGGTCTACCCGAAGCATCCCGCCACGCTGGACGAGCTTGAATCGGCGATCTCTGTGGCATGTGAATCCATTTCGGTTGAGACACTACGAAATGTGATGGCGAAATTCATTCTTCATTTGCGCCACCTCTGTAGTGCCAATGGTGAACATTTTGAAAACATTGTGATGTGATTGTTTGCAAAAGAGTGTTTTCGTACAATTATTTCACTTGTGTATGCTGATAAGAGCTGTGCAGCGTCCAGCGCCATCTGTTAGCAGCTGTTGTAACTATTATATCAAACTGTTGTATAAACGTCTTACAGCTTTCACAATAAACATACCGTTTACTGCATTCCTCTATCGATCTTTGGTTTCGAGATATTTAATTTTGAAATCAAGGAGCCCTTTTCTGGACACTCTGTATAAGGAAACACTGTTATACGTAATGTAGTCTTCGCAATCAACCAGTGTGACGGCACAGAGTAACATA
This sequence comes from Locusta migratoria, assembly GCA_026315105.1. Taxonomy (NCBI): domain Eukaryota; kingdom Metazoa; phylum Arthropoda; class Insecta; order Orthoptera; family Acrididae; genus Locusta; species Locusta migratoria. Next base: position 268,268,728 of record CM048744.1, on the reverse strand, counting down.
TACAGTGGAGAAGCCCCCCCTAATCCACTGTCCTACGCTCCCCTCGTAGTTCCGTAAGATGCTAGCAGATGTCAGGCGGTTCCCTGCCCTGGCTTAGTACAGGTAGACCACACTAGAGGCGCTTCTGAGGGTGCCTCTCGCACGTCAGAGGGTAGCGTGGAGGGGAGGCTTAGGGGAGAGCTCGTGCCGCCTGCTACGAGGCCACGGCTGTGTCCGGCTTGCTGGTGTTTGAGGAGAGGTGGTGGTGGGGACAGCCGCTACCTGCTGCCTGGCCTGGCCAGTTTAAAGGGCAGCTTCTGACCGCAGCGCCATCATGGGACATCTTACGGAACTGCTGGAAACCCTCCCTCCCCGCACCCCTGAGCATAGGACCGGGCCCTTACGGAGGTTTCCCGTCTGTATATATTTGTCTGTGGTGACGGGCATCCCCCCCCCCACAACAGGTAGGCAGCTTACCTGCCGTCGACGACGCACAGCCAGTGGGCGAGGAAGAGGTCCAGCGCCAGCGAGAACTCCGTCCTGACGCAGGCGGCCAGGTGGCGGCACACGCCCGCGCTGCCCACTGGAGGGGAGCAGCTCTGGAAGCTGGCGTCACTCTGCAACACACGGCGCAGCGGCAGTCAGCGCACAGCTCTGCTAATGAGCTCATAAAGTGAGGTCGCAACAGACAGATAAAGATGGCGGCAGTAGCGCCTACGTAGCGTGCAAAGAGGATGGCGTATAGGCTGAGTTCTCATTTGTACTGTGGTGTATAATAATAGGTCTTAGCATGCTTTCTTTTTTTTTACATACTAGGTAGTTTTTAAGATTACCTGACATTATTATTATTATAAGTGGCTAGTCATTATATACTAATTAATAATAATAATAATTATTATTATTATTTTATCTCCATATATTAATTACTATATAATGACTAGCCACTTTCTTGTTAGAATATTTGCCAAACCGCCATATTGTCTTATATTTTAGCACCCTGGATATTTCCGTATGATACTAGTTGTTTCTACTGTTATTAAAATTTCTGTTGGTGTTCTTTGTGTTTTTACCATAACACTAGACCCCTCTACATCAGCCGTCTAAATGTTACATCTTGGCTCCTTTTATGACCCTCTTTAGAGCCGCTGTATTACCTTCTGTTATGGCAATCTTTCTATTTTATTTTAATACTTGTAGTTGTACTACTATAAAATCTATATAACCTTCTGTTGTGGCAATTTTGTATTTTATCTTAAGACTTATAGTTTATACTGCTATAAAATCTATCTTATTGTTCACTGTATTTTACTTATAATAGTAATAATTTTTACTACAGGCACCAAAGCTTCTGTTCCTTCATGACTCTCTTCAGAACCGCCATATTATCTACTGTTTTGGCACTTTTTGCTATTTTATTACAATACTAGTAGTTTCTACTACTATGAAATCTATCTCATTATCCACAGTATTTTATGATCATACTATGCAGTTCCTACTACTATTAATGGAACCTTTTATTGTTCATTTTATTCTCTTTAAGACACATTGTATAACGTTTTATTAGTATTTTACCAAGAGACAAATATATGGTAACTTTTATTGCCTTCTAATATACATCACTGTCATTTTCGTAATTTTAACGTTTTTTCGAATGCCATTCACTCGAAAAATACGTCTTAACGACCTTCACTCTACACATTAATGTATTTGCATAACCATGACGACAGTTGCAACCTTCTACACACATCTTTGACTACCAACCCACGGTTTTAACTTCTGTGTTGGCATGACAACGGCGTCACTAAATGCTAACATCCTTGACCTTCCCTTTACCATGGTAACGGCGTCATGTCTAATGACCCACTAGATGGCATTGCACCATGAAAAATATGACTTAATTTATAATTATGCAGTATTTCAATATAATAAGATTAGGTCTGCATATATTTTAGCCACATTAGCATATATATTGATTACAATAGCCTTTCGTTTGCAGAATAATACCATTGATTAAATCTCACTTGCTGATTATATTCGTTATGCCTTTTTTAATACACAGTTTTTTTGTATTATCCATCTGTTTTTATTATATTTCTAAATTCTATTTATATATTTTTATTATCAAACTATGTATTAATTTATACATTACTCACAACGTACTCTTTGTAAGCCTTTTCCCATTGGCTGATGCTAACGTGGCGCCAAAATCATACACTATTTAACCAGAGGCCTTATGGCCACTAGTCAGCAGTTACCTGCTGGCAGCAGAACAGCCCAGGACAGCCCAGCCTATCCGAGTCCAGCACTGGCCACATGGGTAAACGCCATAACATTACTCTGTATACATTTTATGTCATTTCTAAAGTCATACTTAGACGTTTTTGTGATTTTTTCCATTAATCCTTGCAGGCTATTTGCAATTCCGAAGATGGCCTACATCAGGTCGAAACTGGTAAATTGAAACTGTTAATTTCTGCGATCAAGACTGTTTTTGTATATTGATCATACCAAATAGATCGCCGTTTTTCTCCTCTGACAATGTTGTCAAAATTAATAATTAGCAAGGTGTTCGACTGTTTTGTGTCCCAGCCTCGTCGCCGCTTTTGTGTCTCGGTTCCGTCGTAGGTGTCGGTGGCCGAATAGACAGACCGACACAGGAATAAAGGACGCACGCTTGTGCAGGTACGAAGGTGAGCAGCCAGTGGGACAGCAGAAACTAGAAACACTAAAGTAAATTAGAAGGCGATATATATTGCACAGAATTTATACAATACTTAACTTTTACATAGCTCAGTACTGCAGAAGGCTGATACATAGTTGAGCTAGAGGCCTGCCTAGTGCCTATCTGATTCCGAAGTGTTAACTGGTTCCTATCTCAGTCCCAAGTGAACGATGTCGTTCAGTGGCGGCCACGACCTGAGTTGTAGCAGAGGAAGCTCGTGGCTGACGTTGTAAGAACGCCGCGCCGTGCGTGCATGGCGGCGCGCGGCGAAAGTAGGTGGCGCGCACTTTGTACTTGTGCGACACCACAGACTGTCACGCATAGCACCCGAGTTCAAATGCTGCTCGGATTTTTTACATTTGTCCCGCGATTGAATGTGTATAATTACATTCCTTATTTCTTAATGCAAAGACAAGGTTATATCAGGTAATTACAGATACACGTGAACGATATGCTACGAATGACTACCCGCCTGGCCTCAGCATAATAAGCCGCTGGGACGCGTCAAGTGGGCGCACACTGCATTCGACGGTGCAACAACACGGGGGCCGGGGACTGTAAACGCAGCTAACAAATGCTGCACAAATGTTACAGCTGATAACTACAGACGGTTTACTGATCATTCAGTCGCCGTAAAAGTATGCTTCGAAATAACGAATGAAATAAAATAATCATGCGCAATACATATTGAGCAATTAACACAAGCTATTATCATGATCAATCACTCAAGCATTAACATAAGAGTGGCTATTAAAGCATATAATTATGCAGAATCAATCGTCGGACAAGTGGAGAAAATTGGTTCCAAGCAGCATTTGAACTCGGGTCGTATGCGCGACATGTAGCGCCTACCAATTACACCACGCTGGCTCACGGGCTCCTGATAACTCAGTACAGGTACAGCTGTTACGCGCTGGACTTTGACCGCAATTTTCGTGGAAACCAAGGCGCATTGGGAAAAATCCTTTTAGCTTGATGGTCTGGAGGAGTTCCCGCACAATATACCTGCGACTCATCAAAATTAGTCGGTAACATATTTGGTGTTCCCCTTGTGAGTATTTTAACTTGTGTATTTTTTTATATAGTGACTAAGTGCAATTTTATACCCATTTTAAAAAGATGATATATGTGGACAGATGATGGTGACACAGTTCACCGAAACCGGTCGTCATTGAATAAATTATTAATGTGTGATCTGGGTATTTTATTTTGAAAACTATAGGTAGTTTTTCTGTATGTACTTACAGGTACTGTGTCTGCTGCATTAAACTGGGTATCACAAAACAAAAATCGTGACCTTCACATGTTGTTTTTGTATGAAGGTACGCCTGAAGTTATGATTATTCTGTCTGATGTTGTGTATGGTGTGGGCGGGGGGGGGTGGAGGGAGGGATGGGCACAATACCTATAAGCGGACAAAAACATATACGTTTTCTAGCATTACGATAAAATACACACCTCAAGATTTGTTCTGTCCGATTTTTCGAAATTCAGAACTTAAAGAACAATCAGTCAAAGGTATTCGACTCAACTCTCAAAAATTCTCGAAAAAATCGACTTTTAAGTTTTGCAAAGTACACGTAAGTTTCAATAACTAAAAGAGTTACAACATTTGTCGGTGTAGGTCAGTTCGTAGCGTTCTGGCGTTGCCGTGGCAGAATTTGTTTAATCTTTTTTCGTTGTGTTCAATACTTACACAATTTTAATATGTAATGGTAATTTTTACATACTATGCACTTTTTTGTCTATTAGTAATTTTCTATATTGTATAAAAGGTCGTGAATAATGATGGTTTCAATCAAAAAACATGTTACATTTTTTTTACAGTATTCACCCCACGATTTGTTGACTACGGTAGTCTTTGATTGTTCAGTTTGTGAAGAGCTACGACGCTAGTTTTTGGGAAGTCACCGCCGTAGCTACTAACGGCTTTCGACGCGGCTAACCTACTCAACCATCGTTTTAGGGGACGAAAAAGTATTCAGCTCGACTACACACACATAAACAAAAACTGACACAACACGTGGAATTAGTAATCCCAAAATGTTTTATATAACTGATTTTGAAAATGAAGAAAATTTCTGTCGCATTAAGATTCGAACCACTGACTCTATGGTTGTTAGGCTAGAACTCTACCACCTGCGATATACCGACAAATGCCGTAACTGATTTAGTTATTGCTACTTACGTGTACTTGTAAAATTTCAATGTCCATTTTCTCGACAATTTTTGAGAGTTGCGTCGAATGGCTTTGGCTGATTGTTATTTGAGTTCTCAACTTTGTGTACCACAAATATCAAAAAATTACGGAATCAAATATCCTTGTTAGTGTTAGTTCACGTAGTTTGTAAGTGTACGGATTGATGACCATAGAATTTTGGTCCAATAGGTTTACAAAAAAAAAAAAAAAAAAAAAAAAAAAAAAAAAACCCGCACTGACGTGTTTTACGGCCCACTTTAGATTTGTTGTTTTATAAGATTTGCAAACATTTTGGACCAAACTAATAATCTAAATTATAAAAAAATAATTAATAAGAGTGTCTGAAACCCTTTTAGGGGAAAAAAATGGTAATGGCGAGTTCCGAAGCACTGGCCGTTAGCATCATAGTCCAACACCTTGCCCACTACGCTACGTCAATCAAAACATGAATCCTTCAATCTCATACTATTGATGGACGTTGTTAACTGATGCTAATATGGCATTTGTAGGCATTAGATTATCATTTATCGTACGAAGAACGATGTGTTTTTGTTAATTCTTCAGTGCGCCATTGCTTTCATATGACAAAGTGTAAGTTACAATAAAAAAAAAAAAAAAAAAAAAAAAAAAAAAAATCATCAAATACGCAACGCAAGATGGCGTATGCCAGACGGAGTTCTGGGCGAGGAATGTCACGTGACATCTCCGAACGGCTGGTTTTCGTTAATTCAATGGAGGGTGTCAAATCACCGTTATTTTTTCAAATATGTCTCAAACGATGCGAGATATGAAAAAAACATAAGGGAGCTAAGTTGTAGAGAATTTTCTCCTCTACTAAGTAGGTTATTCAATTTACGTGTCAGATGAACGGTTCGTTTGCAATTACATTACAAACGGCGTTCTTTGGTATTACTATTGTATTGTTTGTCCGAAAAATTTGAAAAAGTGAGGTTCTGGTCTCTGGCGGCCTACAATCATGCCTGTAAAATTTGGTGCTGATCGGTTGAAGGGTTCGTCTTAAAAACGGGATCACGTTACGGACAGGCAGACAGACATACATCCCAAAATCGCCGTTATTTTTGCAAATATCTTCGAAACCTACGAGATATGAAAAAAACATAAAAGATCAAAGTTGTAGAGAATTTTTTTTCCTCTACAGATTCGGTTATTCAATTTTCGTGTCAGATGAATACTTAAGCCGTTACTTTCATTTAAATTTCGAGCTGTCAAAAACTGATCGCAAAGGCCCACTTCTAGTGTTACTAATGTAACCTAAAGTGGGCCAAAAAGAGCTTACCTGGTCCTGGGCGAGCTGCAAGTGCAGGTCGGTGCCGTTAACAGGGAGCGTGACTTGGGATCCATTTCGCAGAGCTGGCAGCCACGCGATGTCGTCCAGCGTTAAGGTCCGCTCTGGAAAAGAAAAAGCACACAGTGAATCCACCTGTAGTCCGATTAAAATTACTCGCTAGTTGACAGCTGACGCGCCGGAGCTGCTTTCCTCCAGTCAGAGCACTCTACGTCACGCCCGAACCGTTCCCCGTTGCCAAACTGCCACAACAACTTGTCAATTCACTTGCATTTTCTTGTCTGGATCTCTTACTTTTGATTTGTTTGGTTTCCGATTCATAGGTCTGCCCATTTTATTTCGCATTTCATCTCCACGCAGTGATTTGGATAGCTGCCAATTGTAAAAGTTGTGGAAAATTTAAGAGTGTGTCAAAATATTAAGTGTCTTTACACGGATATCTTTGAGAAGTGGTAAATTGATGTTTCCTTTGAAAACTAGATTCCATAGATGGTGAAAGTTTAAAATAACCTGTATTAACTGTGATGGCCTGTAATTTAGATTTTCCTGAGACTAAGTTCAAATTTCAAATTTTAAAATGCCTTTCTCAGGAAATAATATTGTATCATTATTGTATCGTTGTTAAAAGCAGAAAAAAAAGAATAAACGCAAACACTGAAGGTGATGATAGATGAGCTCTCCGCTTCCTGAAGTTAGTAAATTTCTTTAACGCTAACCACCACCCTCCATACACTACCAGCCATTAAAATTGCTACACCCAGAAGAAATGCGGATGATAAACGGGTATTCATTGGACAAATATATTATACTAGAACTGACATGTGATTACATTTTCACGCAATTTCGTTGCATATATCCTGAGCAATCAGTACTCAGAACAACCACCTCTGGCCGTAATGACGGCCTTGACACGCCTGGGCATTGAGTCAAGAGCTTGGATGGCGTGTACAGGAACAGATGCCCATGCAGCTTCAACACGATACCACAGTTCGTCAACAGTAGTGCCTGGCGTATTGTGACGAGCCAGTTGCTCGACTACCATTGACCAGACATTTTCAATTGGTGAGGAATCTAAGATGTGCTGGCCAGGGCAGCAGTCGAACATTTTCTATATCCCGTACAGGACCTGCAACATGCGGTCGTGCATTAACCTGCTGAAATGTAGGGTTTCGCATGAAGGGTAGAGACACGGGTCGTAAGACATCTGAAATGCAACCGCAGCCATAATCTCCGAGCTGATAATCCATGCTGCTGCAAACGTCGTCGAACTGTTCATGCAGATGGTTGTTGTATTGGAAACGTCCCATCTGTTGACTCAGGTATCGTGACGTGGCTGCTCGATCCGTTACAGCCATGCGAATAAGATGCCTGTCATCTCGACTGCTAGTGATACGAGGCCGTTCTGATCCAGCACAGCGTTCCGTATTGCCCTCCTGAACCCACCGATTCCGTATTCTGCTAACAGTCATTGGATCGCGACCAACGCGAGCAGCAATGTCGCGATACGATAAACCGCAATCGCGATAGGCTACAGTCCGACCTTTATCGAAGTCGGAAACGTGATGGTACGCATTTCTCCTCCTTAGGGGAGTGTTGTGGGTCCGTTACTGTTCACGATATATATAAATGACCATGCGGATAACATCGGAAGTTCACTGAGGCTTTTTTCGGATGATGCTGTAGTATACAGTGAGGTTGTAAGAATGGAAAATTGTATTGAGATGCAGGAAGGAGGATCTGTATCGAATTGACACATGGTGCATGGAATGGCAATTAAAATTCAGTCAGCAACTGGAAGCAATTAATTCCATAAATTATCTTGGAGTAGTTATTAGGAGAGATTTAAAATGGAACGGGCATATAAAATCAATCGTCGGTAAAGCAGATGCCAGACTTAGATTCATTGGAAGAATTCTAAGGAAATGCAGTCCGAAAAACAAAAGAAGTAGGTTACAGTACACTTGTTCGCCCACAGCTTGAATACTGCTCACCGGTGTGGGGTTCGTACCAGGTGGGATTGATAGAGGAAGTGGAGAAGATCCAACGTAGAGCAGAGTGCTTCGTTATTATTTGGTAATCGTGAAATCGTTACGGATATGTTAGTTAAACTCCAGTGGAAGACTCTGCAGGAGAGACGCTCTGTCGCTCGGAACGGGATTTTGTCGAAGTTTCGAGAACATTCCTTTACTGATGAGTCTAGCAGTATATTGCTCCCTCCTACGTATATCTCTCGAGGACATCATGAGGATAAAATCAGAGAGATTAGAGCCCAGACAGAGGCATAACGACAATCCTTATTTCCGCGGACAATACGTGACTGGAATAGGAAGGAAAATCGATAGTGGTACTCAAGGTACCCTTCGCCACACACCGTCGTGTGGCTTGCGGAGTATGGTTGTAGATGTACACGAGGCATCACAACAACGTTTCACCAGGCAACGCCGGTCATCTGCTGCTTGTGTGTGAGGAATCGGTTGGAAAGTTTCCTCATGTCAGCATGTTGTCAGTGTCGCCAACCTTGTGTGAATGCTCTGAAAAGCTAATCATTTGCATATCACAGCATCTTCTTCCTGTCGGTTAAATTTCACGTCTGTAGCACGTCATCTTCATGGTGTAGTAATTTTAATGGCCAGGAGTGTTCAAATCAACTCCAACCCCCTTGCAGCACCTTGCAGAGCCATTTTAGTTCATTCTGCCGTACACGCAGGATATCAGGTGGGTGCTGTGTTTCTTGACTTTCGTAAGGCGTTCAGTACAGATCCGCACTGTCGCCTGATGAACAAAATATGAACTCATGGGCTGTCGGATCAACTGTCAGACTGAAGATTTTTATTGATATTGTAAATTTGCCCCCAACAGGCAACTGACTGTTTCAGTGCGGACATATTAGTACTCTCGATCCCTGGCAGGAATACAGTATAGGCTTGGAGCAAGAGTAAGTAATGGGCGGGAGGCACTTCAATAGTAGTGTGCTAAAAGATGAAAATTTAGGTTGGATAGCCTGATGGCCTGAAGCGGAAATATTCAAATGTTTGTAAATCTATCGGACCAAACTACGTGGTCATCAGTCCGTAGCCTACAAACTACTTAAACTAAGGTAAACTAACCTACGGACAAACACACACACCCATGCCCCAGGGAGGACTCGAACGTCCACGGCGAGCAACCGCGCGCTCCGCAGCGAGACGCTTTAGACCGCTCGGCTACTCCACCGCGGCAGTCTGGGTTCGAATCAGGGCTCAACACAAATTGTTAACTTTGGCATTGTATATATTTTAAAGCCCCGAAAGGGTAAAATGTTTAAACATTTCGAACTGACTGAAGAGTCTCTAGCAAACAGTGTCACTGTTTGGAGGAGAAAAGCCATCGATGCGAAAGTAATTTATGGCGTACCCCAAAGGTTTTTTTTATAGGACTGATACTTTTGACAATGCGCGTAAATGAGCTGGTGGTAAACGTTAAAAGTTCTTTGAAATTTTTTTTTCCGGATAAAACGGTAGTAGGCCTATCGAGAATTTGTTATTATGGAATATTGTAGCGAAATTAAGATGATGCCAAGAGTATTGGTGCATGGTTCAGAGTGTGGCAAGCGACCCTGAACATAAACAGATCTAAAATGCTGATACATGGTATGAAAGATTCATTATTATGTGATTACGTATTTCTAGAAGAACCACTCAAAGTTTTTGGGAGTACGCATACGGAGTGATCTGAAATGGATCGTAGCGTAACAAACAGTGTGAAGTTACCCTGCATCCGTATCCCGCCTTGAAATGTGCTGATTCGCCTGAAATTACTGTGTACCGTTCACTTGTGTGCGCAGGTACTCAGGAGGATCGCATTGCAGCTTTGTGGAGTATACTTGCTGTGGCTGTAGAGGAACCTCTACCTGTCACGGAATAAACAAATAGTTAAGGTTAATTTGTTCGGAGAAACTATTGATGTTTTATTATCTTTATTTACGCCAATGATCACTAAATTTTTCTTCGTTTTGACGACCAGTTTCGGTCAGTGATGACCATTTTCAAGTCTACAGCAAATCCGAAACAGGAGGACACATTTAGTAACAGTCTACCTTATAAAACATAAATAATGCATTACAATAATCAATATATAAAACGACGTGCACGACATGCTTACAATGTCCTCCCTCTCAACCAGAAACGTTCGTCTGTTTTTACATTATTTTAAACGACATTTCACATCCTTCATAATTCTGCAGAAAGTGTTTCGTTTTCCCGTGAAATTAATGTATGGTTCCTCCTTCACCCAGTTATAAAGTTTTCGAGGGGTGGGTATCTCTCTTTTAGTGACCCAATACTCTTTTGGGAAAGCACTTATCAAATTCGTCAAGACACTTCGTTTTCTTCCTCAGTTTCTTCTTCCTCGGTGTTACAATTTTGAAACCGCTCTGTCTGGCCTTCTTAACATGTCTCTCCATAGCTCTTTCCAACGGTATGAGCGAGCATTTTCGTTTTCAAAATTTTAAACATGGCTCCAGTTCAGTAACGGTGGAACAAGATCCAAAAGTGAACAAAACTTCAGACATCCAGTTGCATAAAAACGGTTTATATACATGAACCTTGACACAGGTTTCGGCAAAAGTAATTTTTGCCTTCTTCAGAAGAATTTCCTAACCAAATATAATAGACCAAGCATATGGAAGATAGTAAAATACATAAATCTTTGTAAAATAAGTAAGAAATTAAAATTACAGCATTGTATGAGAATGTACTTACATTTAGCTCACATTAAAATAGTTGTTAAATAAAATCAAGTGGCCGAATGTGTCTGACTCCATGACATGGAATAAAATGTAAAATTTAAAACTAATGTGTGCAACATAAAATTGTGGAGCAACGCCACACACATGTCGAGTGAGCACTGCGTACTAGTAGAGGCGTAGGAACACTTATGTTGGATGCATGCTGTTTATTCCCCTTCCCTCCGACAGTGTACGTGCTGTTTATTCTCAGTTTGTTTTTCATGCACCATATGTCTGGCCGCTGTATATATTCTAATGTTTCTATCTTTAATTCTTTCGTGTATGCACATGCACATGACTCAGCTCCATATTTCATTGCTCGTTAAGTCTCATGTGATTTCTCATCTTTACTTACCTCATGTGTTTTCTGTCAGTGTTACGTGCACATAGTTTTCTTTTCTTCGAATTATTTCGCGACTGCGTCACGCCTATCAGCCCTCTTGGCGCCACATACTCTACGAGTATGCAGTGCTCACTCGACCTGTGTGTGGCCGTGCTTCACAATTTTACGTTGCACACATTACTTTTAAATTTTACATTTTATTCCATGACATGGAGTCAGACACATTCGGCCACTTGATTTTATTTAACAATTGTTGTAAACTAAATGTAAGTACATTCTCATACAATGATATAATTTTAATTTCCTACTTATTTTAGAAACTTTTATTTATTTTACTATTACCCATATGATGGGTCTATTATATTTCGTTAGGAAATTCTTCTGAAGACAAAATTACTTTTGCCGAATCCTGCGTCAAGGTTCATGTATAAGGTAAAGCAGTCAACAGTCCGAAGATTGGTTTGAACACCAAAGTGCTTTACTAGGCATGGTCCTGTTTGGAGGTGGTTCGCCGTTGCCTTCCTCCGACCTCCGAACTGACTTACCCAGCCAGTTATAGGGGGATCTACAATTTAACGTGGGTTCCGAACTATGGTGCTACTCGGTATTTTTCACATAAGCAATACTGCCACAGGTGAAAGAAGTGGAAAGTGTCAGATAAAAATCCGAGGACCTGGCGGGGATCGAACCCGCGACCTTGTAGTGTGGCACTCTTACCACTGTGCAACCGAGGCCATTCCGGCTTCAGCTGTCGCCGCGGACGGACGCTTTCGGTCTCTGCTGCGGGTTGTCAGTGTTTACGTCGGTGTTTACTATCGTGTTCTGTGTCTGACTGTGTCAACGTGTTGCTACCTGTGTCATATCCTTAACGGGATAGTTGTCGTTAATTCGACGGATAGTGCTCTTTATTTGGAATCTCGGTTTTGACCGAATTCCCCCGGCAATATTACAGCATGGAAAACTCAGTCCGCAAGAATACTGTGGTTTTTGCTTTCGACAAGGAGACTCGGCGGGTTCAACCAACGACGCTGGAGATCGACGACTGGATTACACAGGTACTTGGCATCAATCCTGACTCAGTTCATACCGCGCAACTAGACTCTGATAATTACTGTGTTTTTGTAAAATTTCTAGATGCTGTTACTGTAGATAGACTGCTCAGTAGAACTGGCAAACATGTTGAATACGTGCATAGAGACGGCACAAAAAGTAAGGTGTCTGTAAAGCGAGCTGGCTCGGCATATAAAACAGTTAGAGTGTTAAATGTCCCTATTGAAGTTGACAATGGGAAAATTAGGGACGCTCTGGCTAAATATGGGGAAGTAAAGGAAATTTTTAATGAACGTTGGTCAAAGCAATATAAACTGCAATGCTTTAATGGTGTCCGTTCCGTTGAGATGGAGGTGAAAACTAACATCCCTTCATATATATCGGTGGAAGGCCAAAGAGCTCATATTGTTTACTCTGGACAAACCCCCACGTGTCATGTTTGTAATGAAGCAGATCATTTGCGGCAGGATTGTCCCCGTCGTGCTGTTGTACTGAAAAATAATTTAATGCAACGCCGTAAATTAACTCTAAACGAAGTGTTGGCTACTGCTAATTCTGACCACCAGGCGGATATCCCTAATGCTGCAACAAGTCTTGATGACAGTTCTCTTGACGGCAGTGCATTTCCTCCGCTCCCGACACGGTCAAGTCAAGATTCGTCCTCCCGCGATAGTGATGTGCAAAATAAAAAACGGCCTATTGCGCTCACTGATGAACACGTAGATGACGATACCTGTAGTTCGCCGGCAATTCGCAAACAGAAATCGTGTAGCGACGACTTCTCGGAAAAAATAGAGAACATGCAAGAGGAATTGTTACCGGATCCAAGCGTAGCTCATGTTTTGTAACAAGCAGCAACGGCCAGCGAAGGTAGTGGGATGAGGGAAATGACACAAAATGTCGAACAATCTGCACATTCTAGCGAGGCTAACCAGCTGCCTCAGAGCGTGACGGTGGACTTGGTTGACGCACATCCACAACAACCACCATCCGCGCCGCAGACAGCAGTAGGAGGAAAACCGGCGGAAGTGTTAGGTCAACAACTTGTGTCTATACAGTCAGTGCGCAACATGATACGGTCGAAACAAAACATATGGCGGTGATAAGTAAACAGATTTCAATAACAGCCGGCGAGGCGGCGGCGGCAGCAGCGCCAATACCGGGCGCGGAAGTTGCAGCCGCTGCCTCTCAGGTTTTCCAGAGACGGGGTAAATTAAAACCACAGCCGAATCTCTCTGTCGCTCGAAATCAGGCATCAACGAAGTCACAGAGAACTAATAAAAAACAGAAGAACATACGATACGACGTAGTCAGAGAGCAGACGGAATACGAACTTTCTGACGACGTCACCGACGCACAACCCCGACAAACTAAGCAGTCCAGTGGAAACTAACGGTTAGGAGTCCCTCCACCTGCGTAACATGATAAACGTCTGGATACATTGTACAGAAACAAGGACTTAAAATACTGCACAGACTTTAAACCGACTCTAGTTACAACCCTAAGCAATGCAAGCATATTCTCTTACCACGATAAACATTAACAAGATACGATCTGATTTAAATGTAGCGGCCCTTAAAGAATTCTTGTATGACTCTGATACTGATATTGCTTTTCTTCAAGAGGTAACGACGACACACCTCACCGTACCTGGATATGTAGAAATCCTGAACATCTACCTTGAATCGACTATAGGAACCGCCTTTTTAATCAGGGAGGGTATTCCAGTAACAGATGTAGAAAAATTGGAGTCTGGCAGGGCTATAGCAATTAATATTTACGGAATAACGTTTATTAATTTGTACGCCCCATCTGGGAATTCTAATAGATCAGCAAGAGCAGCATTTTATAAAGAAGAACTAATTTATTTGTTACGTAAAAATCCAGTACGTCTTGTAATCGGTGGCGATTTCAATTGCGTCCTAAATCGTAAGGATCAAACACCAAACTTTAATGGATCGGTGGAACTGAAACACCTAGTTAATGAACTTCATCTTAAATATACGTGGGAAATCAAGTATCCAACGTTAGTCCAATACACGTATGTGTCATCCTCCTCCTGTAGTAGAATCGACAGAATCTATGTTTCTGAAACCCTACAAAGCTCCCTCCTGAAATCAGAAATAATTCCAGCATATTTCAGTGACCATAGTAGCATGCTCGCTTGCTTAAATTTACCTGCACAACAGACTCGTATTTACAGAAATCAGTGGAACTTAAATGTATCTTTGTTGGAAGAACAAGACTTGGCAGACGAAATAACAGCAGCGTGGAGCACGTGTCTGAGATTTATAGGTAGGTACCCTACAGTGTTAGACTGGTGGACCACGTGTGCCAAACCTAGGTTACGTCGGGTTCTTAGAAGTTACGGTTACCAGAGAACTAGGGAGCTGAAAGGTGCACTGGAATATTATTACACTTTGCTCAGAGACCTATACCACCAGGCAAAAATATCCAACATCCGATTACAAGACATCAAGAGAGTCAAAGCGAAACTACTTACACTTAAAAGGCGACAGATGGAGGGTCTTAAAATCAAGTCCAAAGCGAAGTCAATAGTAGAGGACGAAACAACATCTTTGTATCATTTGATTAGGCATGCAAAGAACAGACGCTGAACTCTAATAGACGAACTGACGCTAACGAACGGTACGACACTGACAACTCAGAAAGATATTATGGGCGAGGTTCATAACTACTTTAAAACACTTTATTCCCCCGGACAGTTGGATGAAAGATCTATCCAAGACTTCATTCACATCGTGACACCGAAGTTAACGGCAGAGGATAACGACGGAATTCTTTCTGAAATTAGCAATGATGACGTACTTGAGACGGTGTTGAATTCCCCGCTAAATAAATCTCCTGGTCCTGACGGTCTGCCTATTGAATTTTACGTCAAATACTGGCCCATAATTGGTGACAAATTTACGTGTCTTGTAAATGAGATTCTAAATGGGAATACGATACCTGAGGACTTTAAAGAAAGTAAAATAGTTCTTATCCCGAAGAGCAATACCAAAAAGAGTTTGAATAACTTCGCCCAATTTCCCTTTTAAATTCAGATTATAAGATCGTGTGCAGAATTTTGAAACAGCGACTTTCCCTTCACTCAACCAAAATAGTTAGTCGACACCAATCATGTGTAGCAAAAAGAAGTATATTTCACACCATCTCAGCATACAGAGACATAATCGCCGTAACATGTGTAACCAAGATAAAATGTGCTCTCATGTTCATTGATTTCTTCAAAGCTTTCGATCGTGTAAACTATAACTTTTTATTCGCAGTAATGGAAAAACTGGGTTTCCTCAAAAGTACAGTTAATGTAATAAAAAATATGGTGACTGGTATACGGGCGAAAATTGCAGTCAATGGCCAGCTATCATCACCGATTCATCTGTTCCGTGGAGTTCCACAAGGCAGTCCGTTGGCTATGTATTTGTATGTAATTGCACTAGAGCCACTATTACTAACTGTTCATGCTCACCTCACTGGTATACCTTTCTCTAGCCAAAAAACTGTCATAAGGGCTTACGCTGACGACGTGGGGGTTGTCGTGAGGGACCGAGTCGAACTGGTCCGGCTGAAACAGATACTTCAAAAGTACTGCAGTGGGTCCGGGGTGCTCGTGAATAACGATAAAAGTAAACTGTTAAATCTAAGGGGTCTTGAAAGAATAGATACAGACTGGGCAAATGTGGTCAGTACCCACAAAGCACTGGGGACAATCCTGACACCATGCCCAATGCAAATGACAGCCGTCAATTGGAAAGCTACCTTAAGGAACATTCATGGGGCTGTAATAGCCAATTCTCAACGATATATGGATCAAGTTCAGAGGGTGAAATTTATAAACAGTTGCATTCTTTCCAAGGCCTTCTACATAGCCCAAGTCTTCCCTCTACCTAAGACGATAGGTAAAAACGTCATGTCGGTGGTTGCCAGTTACTTATGGAAGGGAGAGATCTTCCGAGTGAATCTGCAGACTGTCACGCTAGACCCTAGTAATGGCGGTCTAGGTCTGGTTGATATACATGACAAGGCATCCGCTCTGTATCTCAAAAGGTTACAGAATATATTTAAAAATAGCCCAGACAGTATAACAACTAAACTGTTCAAAAGTGTAGCGCCACAGAGTCTTAAGCCCCCTATAGATGTACAAAAAATTAATACCAAATTACAGCATGTACGAGCCTTTTACATTGAAGCGAGTTACATTAGCAGAAGAATAATGAACTCACCTAATATCAGAGCAAGCGACATCATGCGAGAAAGACGGAGGAACGAAGTGAGAAGAAAAATTGAGGAGAAATATTCCAATTACAACTGGAAGATTATATGGGCAAACATCAATATGAAAGGCCTCAGTTCCGATGTCAAATCTACCTGGTATAAAACAGTGCACAATACTGTTACCACAAATGAAAGACTCTACGCTATCGGTCGCAATGACACAAATCTCTGCTTGAAATGTAATCTGGTGGACACAGTACGCCACAGATTCACTTGTAATGCACGCATTAATAATTGGCATTGGTTGCGATCCAAAATCGCGCTTCTGACAAGGGCTACTCCTGATAATGTTACATCGGAGCTTCTCTATCGGCCGCAAAAAAAATATTTCCCTAAGACGAAAAACAATGCCGTCCACTGGATAATGGGTAACTACGTAAGCTACGTAATTAACAACTTGGGCGCGGATAATGAAATCGATTTACAGTTATACATGAAAATGCAGTACGAAAGAGTTAAAAAATACCCAGATCAGAAAAAGAAGTATGGGAACATGTTGAAAATACTTTTTGAAAGACAAGGTATTGGTTAGGGTTGTTAGCTGATTTTAATGAATTTTGCTGCTTATTCCACGTTTGTATACATACAGTTGTTTTAATTTCATGTTAAAAGAAAAAAAAAAGGAGGAAAGTTGATATGTATGTAGTAACTGTGGGTCGTGGGGGCGGCTGTTGCAGTGTGCAGTGCTGCTGGCCACCAGAGCCGCGGCAGGCCGCGCTCCTCTCCCCTCTCCAGAAGTGGTGTTTTTGTTTAACGTTCTGTATGTATTGGTTCGGAAGCTCAGTGCCGTTTGTCACATTTCAAACGGAGGAGGTCATGTTTGCTGGTTTTAAATGGTTTTTTCTGCTTGTTCCACGTTTGTATACAGTTGTATTAATTTCATGTTAAAAGAAAAAAAAAAAAAAGGCGCACATGTATATAAACCATCTTTATTCAACTGGTTGTCTGAAATTCTGTACACTTTTGGATCTTTTCGTTTTTCCCTTTACAGAAATTGAAAATTATTTATCAGCACCTTTCCACCGAAACGTACTTTTTGATAGCGTGTATTTTTGCGATGCCTGTCCATTTCATCAGCCGCTAAAGGCTAGTCTACTCGACGACACTAGGTTGCGACACTCGTTTCAAGAAATGAGTTGCACGTAACTGGTTTCGTGTGTGTCTGTGGACACGGCGCCAATACTATGCACTTCAGTTTCGTTGTTTTGTGAGTGCCGTAGTCGCCGTAGATTGAAAGTTTTGGTAACTGTACGAGTTGTGGCGGAGCTATTTGCTTCTCTGTGTGAAGTCGCTGCGTAAGACTAAACACAAAAAGAATAAGAAACGTGTTTGGGTTCGTGGCTGGATTTAAAAAAGACGTCAGCTTGTTTGCTCAGCGACCTTGCTGAAAGAAATTGTGGTTGTAGACCCTAGAAGTTATTTTAATCAACTCAGAATGTCACCAGAGCAGTTTACGTACCTTTTAAACAGAGCTAGTAATGCAATAAAGAAACAAGATACTGTTATGCGTGAAGCATCGTTACCAGAACTGAAATTACAAATTGCATTACTTTTCTTGTCAAATAGATATTCGTCTCTACATTACCTGTAACGTGTTCCCAAATACACAATTGCCATAGTTCTATTGTATAGGTATTTGGAATTGAATGTACTTTAATCTGCAATTCACTAATCGTCATCTCATCAATATTTAATTCACGAATAATTGCTTCAAGAGCACTAACACGGCACTGCTTATTCCTGAAATTTTCATCGTCAAAATGGCACAAAGACCTACGCATCATATATATGTTCAAAAACCGAATTATTTCTTCCTCCCCCCCCCCCCCTCTATGTTGTGTTTTGTTCTGTATTGGTTATCACCTAACCTAAAGACACGTGCAATCAGTTTCGCCAAAGTTGGAAGGTGCCGAAACTGTTTAGTTTCGCCAACGAGTTGCGCGAACGCCTGCCACGCATGCGCACTGGTCAGTAGCGCAGTTTCAGGAAACGTAGTATCGTCGTGTAAACTAGCCTTAAGAATACCGACGCACTAGGACAATAACGTGACCGTGCAATGCCCGCGACACGTGCGTCGATCGTGTACTGTCGAGTATTGTCGGCCGCCTTCGGCCCCATCTGAGCGTAAACAATGCGGAATTTCCGCGTTCTGCCGTCAGCAATCTTAAAGTGAACGGGTAAATATTTAATAGAAATCGTCAGTATACCCTCTATTTCGTTACATATTGTAACATTTGGTATGTAATTCTACACCTCTGACTTCTCCAAAATTACTGAATTTCTGATTTGGGCTATCGAAATAGCAAAGCAACATTAATCTACATGTATCCAAACGCAATAATTTTGCTGTGTCCTGTGTTAAACAAAATTATTTTCCAAATGTTTTGATTTAATATGAAATTATATCTGCATTATAACAAGTCATGCCCACTGTTTTGTATATCGTGCAGAAAACATTGGTAAATGAAACAATACGAAATAGAAACTATATATATATATATATATATATATATATATATATATATATATATATATATATATATATAGTGTGTGTGTGTGTGTGTGTTACAAAAAGGTACTGCCAAACTTTCAGGAAACATTCCTCACACCACAAAGAAAGGAAATATGTTATGTGGACATGTTTCCGGAAACGCTTAATTTCCATGTTAGAGCTCATTTTATTACTTCTCTTCAAACCACATTAATCATGGAATGGAAACACACAGAAACAGAACGTACCAGCGTGACTTCAAACACTTTGTTACACGAAATGTTCAAAATGTCCTCCGTTAGCGAGGATACATGCATCGACCCTCCGTCGCATGGAATCCCTGATGCGCTGATGCAGCCCTGGAGAATGGCGTATTGTATCACAGCCGTCCACAATACGAGCACAAAGAGTCTCTACATTAGGTACCGGGGTTGCGTAGACAAGAGCTTTCAAATGCCCCCACAAATGAAAGTCAAGAGGGTTGAGGTCAGGAGAGCGTGGAAGCCATGGAATTGGTCTGCCTCTACCAACCCATGGGTCACCGAATCTGTTGTTGAGAAGCGTACGAACACGTCGACTGAAATGTGCAGGAGCTCCATCGTGCACGAACCACATGCTGTGTCGTACTTGTAAAGGCACAAGTGTTAGGAGCTCAGGTAGAGTATACCGTATGAAATCATGATAACGTGCTCCAGTGAGCGTATGTGGAAGATGAGCGCTAACATGGAAATTAAGCGTTTCCGGACACATGTCCTTTGTGTGTGAGGAATGTCTCCTGAAAGTTTGGCCGTACCTTTTTGTAACACCCTGTATATATGAGGCATTAGCTGCAAATGCCTCATGAAAAAGTTGTTGTTTCATCACTGTACTTAGTTATTGGATGCGATTAATTATAGTAGCGAGTTGAAAGCAATATGTTACGCTGAAAGTGCATTATGGAAATAAAAGTGTTAGGGAAGACTATAAAATCCTGCAGCGACTTAATATTTACTTAATTGAAAACCTGCATACCCGTCTGTAACCACTCTAGCAAGGAAACCTCGACTGGGCCTACTAGTCCCAAACAAATCAGAAAGAGAAGAATGTACAAAATTCGTCGATATACAGACTAAGCTGATTACAGAGATAATCAAGAGACCATCTCGCTTTTAGGTTCATGCTTTTACATATCTGAATATAATTTCATTACTATGAGTACGCAGTTAATACGTAAAGTGGTACAACTGCCATAAATAATAATGCTTGGTTGAATATTTTTAAGCGTTTAACGAGGATGAGGTGGTCAGACGATTCGCAAATTAAGACTCCAATCGTTTGCCGTTAGCAGTGTGAATGGGACTGTAATTTCACGCATCGAACACAAGTTGTTTTTGGAATCTGTGTTTCTTTTAGCCTACAGTAATTACATGGATAGAGAAAAATGGGGAAGGAGGAGTTTGACAGAGAACGAGAGAGAGAGAGAGAGAGAGAGAGAGAGAGAGAGAGAGAGAGAGAGAGAGAGAGAGAGAGAGATAGGGGGGAGGGAGAAAGACTAGCTGGATTAACAGAACATCACAATAAATTAATTCCTGGGCAACAATGGGTATTAAGGATACTATGTTAGAAGTTTTCTGATAGTAAAATTCTGAGGATGCTGGCATACGTTAAATTGGAAATTTTATGGTTTTACTTTCTTCTGTTTCTTTGTTATACAAAGGCTTACCTCAGGAAATGTTTCACTGATAACTGAGCTCAGAAACACACTCATTCATTGCCTTTAGTAATATTTTATCACAGGCAGTAGGTTTTTTTATCGTAGCTCAGTGGTCAGTACATTGGGATTAGCATGCAGCGAACCAGAGTACGTGTTTCAACCTACTCGCATCGGGTGACAGTGTTAATACTTCTCCCAATACTCAAAACATATATTAAAAAAGTCTTCCTCGAGACAAAGTATACTTTTTAAATCTTCAGTGGTTTGACAGACTTCGTCTTATTGAAGGTATCATGCAATTACCGAAGACCTCTCTCCAAAATGACGTACCTACTGATCGACAGAGAATGCTACAGTATGATGTACACCCTTGAAACACGAACTTATGCGCCCTTTGCTGAGCCCTTACCTGTTGTGGTGTCAATGGTACGCACTGCATCAAAACTGAAATCTGAAACAAACGAAATTGTCGTTAAATTCATATCAACAATATGCATCATGTATTCAAGTTCAGTTATTGCTTATTTATACAGTGTTACAGTTTACACTAAGATAAAACATTGTGATAGATTTTACAAATATACAAGTTATCTTAATTTACTTCCTGATCTAATTCAAACTTATTACATTTGATAATTCTACTTATATTTTACGAGTATAATATAAACTTTCCGCATTCTACTGTGACTACAACCTGACTACTTCAGTTACACTCCTGGCCATTAAATCGTTACAACACGAAGATGGCGTGCTACAGACACGAAATTTAACTGACAGAAAGAAGATGCTATGATATGCAACTGATTATCTTTTCAGACCATTCAGACAAGGCTGGAACCGGTGGCGACACTTACAACTTGCTGACACGAGGAAACTTTCTAACCGATTTCTGATACACAAACAGCAGTTGACCGGCGTTGCCTGGTGAAATTATGTTGTGATGCCTCGTGTAAAGAGGAAAAATTCGTACCATCACATTTCTGACTTTGATAAAGATCGGATTGTAGCCTATCGCAATTGGTGTTTATCGTATGGGGACACTGCTGCTCGCGTTGGTCGCGATCCAATGACTGTTAGCAGACTATGGAATCGGTGGGTTCAGGAGGACAATACAGAACGCCGTGCTGGATCCCAACGGCCTCGTATCACTAGCAGTCTAGATGACAGGCATCTTATCCGCAAGGCGGTAACGGATCGTGCAGCCACGTCTATCTGAGTCAACAGAAGGGGACGTTTGCAAGATAACAACTATCTGCATGAACAGTTCCACGACGTTTGCAACACCATGGACTATCAGCTCGGAGACCATATCTGCAGCTACCCTTGACGCAGCATCACAAACAAGAGAGCATGCGAAGGTGTACCGAACGACAAACCTGGGTGCACGAATGGCAAAACGTCATTTTTTCGGATGAATTCCGGTTCTATTTACAGCACGATGATGATCGCATCCGTGTTTGGCGACATCGCGGTGAACGCGCGTTGGAAGCGTGTATTCGTCATCGCCATACTGACGTATCACCCGGCGTGATGGTATGGGATGCCATTGGTTATACGTCTCTGCAACTGGCTCGTCACAATACGCCAGTCACTACTCTTGATGAACTGTGGTATCGTGTTGAAGCTGCATGGGCATCTGTACCTGTACACACCATCCAAGCTCTGTATGACTCAAAGCCCAGGCGTATCAAGGCCATTATTATGGCCAGAGGTGGTTGTTCTGGGTACTGATTTCTCAGGATCTATGCACCCCAGTTGCGTGAAAATGTGATCATATGTCAGTTCTAGTATAATATATTTGTCCAATGAACACCCGTTATCATCTGCATTTCTTCTTGGTGTAGCAATTATAATGGGCAGTAGTGTAAATCAAATAAATACGAAAAAATCTTCAGATAAGGCTTCAAATCAAATTTTTTTATTTTTACTTTTCTTGCCGTGTGACCAACTTCTACTTAATGTTCTACTTCCGTCTGACTAGGAGTGAGCTATTATCGCTTCGTTCGAAAGAAGTCAACTGGACACTTTCAGATGACACCAGCAGACGATGGAAAAGTGAGCTGCAAACATGAAGAACAAAATTATCACTGCATAATGCCGTAATGAGTAAAGTAATACAGTGGATATGTTGACAGCAATGAAAGGAGAACGAACGTCCCAGGTTCTGTAATTCGTTGTGTTGGAATGTCAGAAAGAGGGGACAGTTGAGGGGTGGGATGAAATAAAAATTCACTCTTATCACAGTAAAACGTACAGTTGCGCACTACTGCTGTGAAAGTTGTTATCAACTGACACTTGCTGTGATAGAGTGGCCGAGCGATCTAAGGCGCATTGCTGCGGAGCACGCGGTTGCTCGCCGTCGGAGGTTCGAGTCTTCCCTCGGGCATGGGTGTGTGTATTGTCGTCATTGTAAGTTAGTTTAAGTAGTTTGTCTATTTACTGTCGTCATTGTAAGTTAGTTTAAGTAGTTTGCCTATTTATTTTATCTTATTTTATTTTTCTCCCCTCACCCGCCTCCCCACTCAATTCCTAAGCTGCATCTCGATATTCCCATCGCCACCACCGTGACGTAACCTCCCCACCCGTCAACTCACCGCAGAGCGTGATTCGAAGTGCGGCAGTCGGAGATGATGGTTGTATGAGTGTGTTGTGTGCCTGTGTGATTGCGTGAGTGTTCTGTTTTCTGAAGAAGGCCATGGCCGATAGCTGAAAGTGTTGTATGTGTGTGTCTTGTATGTGCCTGTCGCAGCTAGTCGCCACGTCTTTGCGGTGAGTTGTTCACTGTCCTTACTATATTATTAATTCCAACCCGAACTTTCCATTATTATATTATGAAATAACTTATACTAAAGACAGCACAAACATCCATGCCTGAGGGACCATTCGAACATCCGACGCGGGAGGATCAACAGGATTCAGTTAAAGAACGTTGCTCACATGTTCGTGTGACGTGTCTACTTCATTTTCAAATACTTAATGGAGTAACACAGTATCACACATTATTGCACTGCATATGGAGGCACCGTTACGGTTTCCATTCGGAGGCAGGGGCCATATTTTCGTGAGGAGATGAACTCGTGTTTACCAACAAAGATTTCTTTTCACTCTATAGTAAACCTAACATCACGTTGTCGATGATCTTTGGTGCTATTTTTTCAGATGTAGACGAAAAAATCAGCATTTCAATCAGGCAGGTAAAATGTTAAATTTGTTGACGTGCCCAAATTATTCGGTCACGTGCAATCACTGGCACGCGTACCACTGGTTCGACATACTAAATCTATATCTTAGTTTAATTCTTTATATGTAAAGCATAGTGTCCGTGCTTTTGTGCATTTATATTGTATGCTAATCTATAGTTTTGATCCAATTTTGATAATATTTTGCACACTTGACTTTCAAAACAAGAGGAATGTCACAGTCTACACAAAATTTCGTACGCTAGACGGCGGACGCTATTTACGGATTTCGATGAAATCTACAGTTTTGTTCTGATCTTGATGAAAGTTCAAGCACTTGAACTGCAATAGAAGCTTACTGTCCATATAAAATTCCAAATGATGAATTGCCAAAGGTACTTACCTACAGGTTTACTCAGATCTTAAAAGTAATTCTGTTCAATTGACCATCAAATCAAGAGGAAGGTAATTTTACATAAAATTTCATATGGTACATGGCGGAAGGTTCGTTACTAACGGATTTCAGGGAAATTTACAGTTTTTTTATGATATTGATGAAATTTTTTATTCTTGAAAAACATAAGGAATTCAATAAACAAAAAAACATATATTTTCGTCTATTATTTATTATCTGCCCACACGTTGGGTATCCTATTTTATTAGGGTTATTGCAAATTTTGGTGATAAACGTCTCAGTACATCAGCTTACTATGCCTATTTTCACTCACTTTTCGCCCACTTTAGGTTACGGTAGTAGCACTAAAAGTGGGCCTTCGCGATCGTCTTTTGACTGCTCGAAAGTTAAATGAAAATAACGGCTTAACCATTCATCTGACACGTAAATTGAATAACCGAATTTGTAAAGGAGAACATTCTATACAACTTTGCTCTCTTATGTTTTATTTTTAATATCTCGTATCGTTTCAGAGATATTTGCAAAAATAACGGCGGTTTTGGGATGTCTGTCTGTCTGTCCGTAATGTTTTCCTACTTTTTAAGACGAACCGTTCTACCGATCAGCGCTAAATTTTACAGACATAATTTTAGGCCGCCAGAGACCAGAACCTCCCTGTTTCAAATTTTTCGGACAAAAAATACGGTTGTAATACCAAAAAACGCCGTTTGTAATATAATCGTAATTGCAAACGAACCGTTCATCTGACACGAAAATTGAATGACCTAATTGGTAGAGGGGAAAATTCTCTACAACTTCGCTCTATTATGTTTTTTTCATATCTTGCATCGTTGCCGAGATATTTGCAAAAATAACGGCGATTTGACGATGTCTGTCTGGCTGTTACGTGTTCCCACGTTTTAGGTCGAACCGTTCAACCGATCGGAACCAAATTTTACAGACATAATTGTTGGCTACCAGAGACCATAACCTCGCGTTTTAAAATATTTTGGATAAGAAATATGTTAGTAATGCCAAAAAGAAGCCGTTTGTAATATAATTTTAATTGCAAATAAACCGTTCATCTGACGCAAAAATTGAATAACCGAATTTGTAGAGGAGAAAATTCTCTACTACTTAGCTCCCTTGTGTTTTTTTTTCATATCTCGTATCGTTTGAGAGATATTTGCAAAAATAACCGAGATTTGACACCCTCCATTGAATTAACGAAAACCAGCCATTCGGAGATGTCACGTGACATTCCTCACCCAGAACTCTCTCTGGCATACGTCATCTTGCGTTGCGTATTTAATGATTTTCTTATTGTAACTTACACGATGTTATTTCAAAGCAATGGTGCACTGAAGAATGAACAAAAACTCGTCGTTCTTCGTACAATAAATGGTAATATAATGCCTAAAATGCCATATTCGCTTCAGTTAACAACTGCCACCAATAGTACGAGATTATAGAACACAACATATCATTGGTAGCCGTAGTGTAGTGTGCAATGCGTTGGACTGTGATGCAGAAGGTCAGTGGTTCCAAAACCCGCCACGACGATTTTTTTTTCCTAAAACGGTTTCAGACACTCTTATTAAATAGAGCTATGTTCTTCAATGTTTAGAATTGTGTATATGTAAGAATGCTTCCTCTAAAATGCGTGTTTGTTCTATTTCGTGAACATGCCGTGAAATACGTAACAACGAATTGAACAATGGTCTTGTGAAGCATATGCACGTAAACAGGAAGATACTGTAATAATGAATATTCTGCACAAAGTGCTGATACAGGTAGTTTTGTATATAAAGGAAGTCCCAAATTTCTGTGGAAAGTGTAGTTCCTTAATCAAACAGAAGGGACGTGTTTACATTGCAACAAATTACCTTGTTTATTTTTTTTCTAAGCGTTTATTCACTATTTGTGGAATATATTGAAAGTCATTAATTAGAATCAATGCATCTACGCCAAATGTACGCTGTGTTCCACACAGGCTAAGTCACTCGCCCGAACGCTAAATGTACGCTACGTTCGTTCCAGCCTATAGTCATTCGTAACCAGTACAGGCAAAGAAAATGAACATAGAACTACCCAGGCAAGACAGGTGATAATATTTTAACGGAAAAATATAATGAAAATGAGGGAGAGATATTGAAATGATAGTTCAAAGAGGTAAACGTTCAAAAAAGAGTATGTTTGTCAAAGCTAAACTGAAACATCATATAATGTTGGCAGTTTGTTAAAATACGGTCAGAAAGAATATTACGTGTTGGGTGCTTAGATATTACCACAATAGTAGAGTCGTAATCTTATCACCATAGTTTTTTATTACTTAGATTATTATTTTGGTCCCAAATGTTTGCAAAAACTTGTAAAACCATAAAACTGAAGTGGGCCGTAAAATACGTCAGTGCGATTTTTTTCAAGTGGCATCATATTTTGTGGTGATTCAAAAGAATTCATTGCAGAAAAGTGTGTAATCAGAATAATTGCTGGAGCCCACCCCACATGATCCCGCAAACATTTATTTAAGGATCTAGGGCTCTTCAGAGTAGCTTCACAATGTTTATATTCTCACTTATAGCATATGTTATTAATACCCAAGCCGAATTCAAAAGTAATAGCATTGTTCATAAACATAAAATTTGGCGAAAGAATGATCTTCACTCTTTAAGGTTAAATCTAACTTTGACACAGGAAGGAGTTAATTATGCTCCCACAAAAGTCTTTCCTCACTTAGCGAATAGGCAAATATCCAACTACAATTTAATAACAAAGTAAAAGAAATTTTGAATGTCAATTCCCGCGAATCGCGATCCGGTACACTCTTTTTTGCTGAAAATCTTACCTCTTCTTGCACTTCTGCGATCCGCGAAATCCAAAGGACTCGCTGAAATAAACGAAACTGTCTTTACAATTACATCAAGATTACCTTTTAATGCATTTACTGTACCGAAAATCTG
Source organism: Locusta migratoria (assembly GCA_026315105.1). NCBI lineage: Eukaryota > Metazoa > Arthropoda > Insecta > Orthoptera > Acrididae > Locusta > Locusta migratoria. The sequence continues at coordinate 268,241,347 of CM048744.1, read as the reverse complement.
TTGTTATGTATCTATATTACAGTTTAAATTTTGATTATTCCGCATATAATTCACTAAAATTCAGTTTTTGCTTAAATCTATTACAACTTACATTCTCATCACTTTTCATCATGTAGATATTTTAATTTTTATCTAATGGTCTACATGTCTTAGTCACTTACTGATTGATTTTTTAAAAACACAGTATGGAGAAAAATAACTGAAAATAACGAGTTTAGAAAGCAGCAGATCAAGCAATTTTCAGGTCGCAAATTCATTATTATGGAACTGCGGTTATAAATGGGACGAAACCACTGAACACCGAGTGCAAGTTTCTGTACTTAAAATATTGCAAACAGAAAATATTAATCTGAAGGAGACAAATTGAATTAAAATGTGTGCCTTGGCTGGGATTCGAACAAGTGACCTCCTGTTTATAACCACTAGGCCTCGGCGACGTAATGAATATGGTAGTAGCACGGTCTTAAAGCACGTATCTCCTCACAACACATACTTCAATTCTGTATTTTGTTCCCCTACATAAATACATATCAACATTGCCGAAGCTGGCCAATAGGGGGATAGCACCCCAGCAATGAATATAAATGGCAACGATCCTGATTTGTACCACAGGTTCAGGTCAGATAAATAAATGTCCAGAGATGTTTATTGTCTCGATATATATCAAAGTTTGAAATGAAAGAGAGGCTTAGTGGTTATAGGTCTTGCCTAGTAAGCAGGAGGTCCCAGGTTCGAATCCTGACTACAGCACAAATTTTAATTCTAATGTCTCTTCTTCAGCTTAAAAAAGATAAAGCAGTCAAGAATCCGAAGATTGGTTTGAACACCACAGTGCTTTACTAGGCATAGTCGTGTATGGAGGTGATATGCCGTTGCCTTCCTCCGACCTTCGAACTGACTTACCCAGCCAGTTATAGGGGGACCTACGGTTTAACGTGTCTTCCAAACCACGGTGCTACTCGGTATTTTTCACTTGAGCAATACTGCCAGATGTGAAAGAAGTGGAAAGTGACAGATAAAAATCCTAGGACCTGACGGGGATAGAACCCGCAACCTTTGGATTTGTGATCTGGCATTACCACTGTGCAACCGATGCGCACCCTTGTCTTTGATATATAAATATATCTGGACATTGATATATTATTTGATATTTACATGGCAAATAGTCCCATTTAGTGCCTGTAATGCTGAAGAGTGCTGAAAGTGATTAAATAAAATCAAAGTATTTGCTAAGGTAAAACTGTCAGAGAAATTTTAATTTCTACCTACAGATGATCACATTTCCGTTGATTTTTCTAAGGGAGTCACGAGATGGTGATATGCACAGGTACATATGATGGAAGTATGGCATAAAAAGGGCCGTGAGGTTGCAGGGCTGTAGATTAGATTAGATTACTTGTTCCACAGATCATGAATACGATACTTCGTGATGATGTCGACGATGTCATGTTAATGAAGGGTGTCTGTACAAAACGTTATATTACAAAAAATATTACATGACACCTTTTTTCTTATTTTTTATTTTATTATTATTATTATTATTATTTAGGTTTATTCATATCTAAAAATTCATCCAATGAGTAGAAGGAGTTGTCACTCAGAAATTCCTTCAATTTATTTTTAAATGCTACTTGGCTATCTGTCAAGCTTCTGATGCTGCTTGGTAGGTGACCAAAGACTTTTGTGGCAGCATAATTTACCCCTTTCTGTGCCAAACTCAGATTTAGCCCTACATAGTGAAGACCATCCTTTCTCCAAGTGTTATAGCTGTGTACACTGTTATTACTTTTGAACTGGTTTGGATTACTAACAACAAATTCCATAAGTGAATATACAGGGTGTTACAAAAAAGTACGGCCAAACTTTCAGGAAACATTCCTCACACACAAGGAAAGAAAATATGTTACGTGGACATGTGTCCGGAAACGCTTAATTTCCATGTTAGAGCTCATTTTATTACTTCTCTTCAAATCACATGAATCATGGAATGTAAACACACAGCAACAGAACGTACCAGCGTGACTTCAAACACTTTGTTACAGGAAATGTTCAAAATGTCCTCCGTTAGCGACGGTACATGCATCCACCCGCCGTGACTTCAAACACTTTGTTACAGGAAATGTTCAAAAGTCCTCCGTTAGCGACGGTACATGCATCCACCCGCCGTCGCATGGAATCCCTGATGCGCTGATGCAGCCCTGGAGAATGGCGTATTGTATCACAGCTATTCACAATACGAGCCTGAAGAGTCTCTACATTTGGTACCGGGATTGCGTAGACAAGAGCTTACAAATGCCCCCATAAATGAAAGTCAAGAGAGTTGAGGTCAGGACAGAGTGTAGGCCATGGAATTGGTCCGCCTCTACCAATCCATCGGTCACCGAATACGTTGTTGGGAAAACCACATGTGCATGAACCACATGTTGTGTCGTACTTGTAAAGGCACATGTTCTAGCAGCACAGGTAGAGTATCCCGTATGAAACCACGATAACGTGCTCCAGTTCTGGAAATCTGTCTCGATACAAACCTACCGCGCCAAGGCTATTGCCCCGTGCTAATCCATACTTCAAATGGGGATCTGCCAACTCCGCATTTGTAAACATTGCACTGACTGGAAAACCACGTTCGTGATGAACACTAACCACTTGATGCTACGTACTGATGTGCTTGATTCTAGAACTGTAGAGCAATGAGTCGCATGTCAACACAAGCACTGAAGTCAACATTACCTTCCTTCAATTGGGCCAACTGGCGGTGAATCGAGGAAGTACAGTACATACTAACGAAACAATTGGGTATTTTGACAATGTCTGCACGAATTATTTCAATTTACATTTAAAGAGAAATACTAAAATGAGCTGTAACATGGAAATTAAGCGTTTCCGGACACATGTTCACATAACATATTTTCTTTCTTTGTGTGTGAGGTATGTTTCATTAAAGTTTGGCCGTACCTTTTTGTAACATCCTGTATATACTGTGAAGTTACTGTGAGGATACCTAAATCCTTAAATAGATCTCTGTAGGATGAACGTGAGTGGGCTCCAGCAATTATTCTGATTACACACTTTTGTGCAATGAATACTTTTTTACTCGATGAGGAATTACCCCAGAATATGATGACAAGCAGTGAATGAAAATAAGCATAGTAAGCTAATTTACTGAGATTCTGATCGCAAAATTTGCAATAATCCTAACAGCATACTCAAACGTTTCAGCAGACCGTCTATGTGTTGCTTCCAGTTTAATCTCTCATCAATGCACGCACCCAAAAATTTTGAAAATTCTTCTTTAGTTACCGACTTCTGTTCAAAGCCTATATTTATTACTGCAGATGTGCCATTTACTGTGCAGAACTGCATATACTGTGTTTTATAAAAATTTAATGAGATTCCATTTGCAGAGAACCACTTAATGATTTTGTGAAAAAACATTATTTATGTTTACATCACTTAGATCTTGTTTTTTGGATGCGATTACTATATTTGTATCATCAGAAAAGAGAACTAACTTTGTATCTTCATGAATATAGAATGGCAAGTCATTTATGTATATCAAGAACAGTAAGGGACTTAAGACCGAACCCTGTGGCACCCCGTCCTTGATAGTCCCCCAGTTTGAGGAATCGGCTGACGTTTTGACATTACATGAATCACGTATTTCAACTTTCTGCATTCTTTCAGTTAAATATTAATTAAACCATTTGTGCACTGCCCCAGTCAAACCATAATGATTAAGCGTATCTAGAAGAATTCCATGATTTACACAATCAAAGGCCTTTGAAAGATCACAACAAATACATGTGGGTGATGTCCAGTTATTATGAGCATTTAATAGTTGATCGGTGAAGACATATATAGCATTTTATGATTAAAAGCCTTTCTGAAAACCAAACTTACATTTGGTTAGTACCTTGATTTTACAAATATGGGAGGCTACTCTTGAATACATTACTTTCTGTCATTTCTACTCTGATGATTCATATTAAAAGTTATGTCATGATTAATGGCTGTTTGAGCAAAGTTAACGCACTTTAAATGTGGAATGGTAGTTGTAGATATATGCATGAGACATTAAATTTTGAAGATCGATAGGAAATGCAATATCTGGATGTCCTCAGTGTCAGGAGTGTGCTGAGTATGCCAGATTTTAGGCATCACCTCTCATCATGGACAACACAGCGGCCTACGGCCTGCACTTAATGACCGAAGCAGCTGCATTTGTGTAGGCTTGTCAGTGCAAACAGACAATCATCATTACATGAAATAACTGTAAAGGTAATGTGGGACGTTTGAAGAATGATTCCGTTAGTACAGTGGTTTCTCAAATGTATTATTTTTTCTTCTTTCTTTTTTTGTATTGGGAGTCACAATCTTCCTGGAAATACATAAATAGGGGGACAAGAGGGATCCTACATAACCTTCGCCCCTACCCAGAGGTCATTCCAAGGATGCAGATGTCATCCTTCCAGGAATTACGCTATGGTCAATGCAGCTTTAAGTGATGTTTGCTGCACGCACTCCATTTCTGGAATACAGAGACACAATCGTGCCATTAATATTTGGGGAATTGCCTTTATACCAATATTTTGGATACACAAATGCGCCAAGATGCATTCCATCATATTCATTGTGGGAATCAAGAGTATTATATGGTTGCATAGATTTTCCCTGCGTAATAACTGATAATATTCATCTCGGGTTGGCAGCCGGATACTATCGTCAACTAAACATAATATTTCGGCAGACCAACTGGCTGCCATCTTCAGGTGAGTGCGCTGATTACTCTTACTCGCTGGAAACTGAGGCAGAACAGAAACAGCGGTCCCTTTGTACACCGCTCAAATACCTTGGCCACACCCTGTATCGCTCTCTTTCCTGGACCCCTCACCGTCAAAACGCCCTCTTCCGTCTCAACTTCCTCAAGCTCCGTTCCCGCCGGACATGGGGAATTAACCCCTCCATAATCCTATACACCTATCATTCCTTGATGCACTCTGTCTTTCGCAGTTTCCATCCCACTTGGATGCCTTCCTCGCCTATTATAAATCCCTCCAAATCCTAGAACACCACGCCCTCCGCCTCGCTTACCGCATCCACCTCCATTCACCCCACACAGATCCTCTACGATCTCATTCCTTTTCCTCATCTTCTAAAGTTTCTCGAACATATCTGTATTCTCTACGGCACCTGTAAAACAGAATCCCGCCACCCTGTTGTCTCTCCCCTCCCATTGAGCCCCGGGCCTCTGCCACGCCGGTATCAGTATTCCCTCCCTCCATACACCTTCACACTCTCCACGATCTCTCCCAGGGTAACTTTCGCCACCTGCCTCTCCCGGGTGACACCCTCCATCCCGATATTTACCCATCCTGTCAGGCCTAATCCCTCCGCTCCCCGTATATTGCATGGCCCCCACTCCCACTCATCCCTTCCCCTCCCTTGCAGTTCTTATTTTTTCCTTTCCTACTCACCCACCCCTCCCCTTCCCGAACCTCCGCGCCTCCTTTCCTTTCCCTCTCCCCCTGTGGGGTCACAGTGCTTTACTTTTTAACAGTGTTTTGGCCCACTTTAGGTTACGGTAGTAACACAAAGTAACAAAAACGATCGCAAAGGCCCACTTTGTGTTACTACCGTAACCTAAAGTGGGCCTTTGCGATCGTTTTTTGACAGCTCGAAATTTAAATGAAAATAACGGCTTAACCATGCATCTAACACGAAAATTGAATGAACAGAATTTGTAGAGGAGAAAATTCTCTACAACTTTGCTCTCTTATATTTTTTTCATATCTCGTATCGGTTCAGAGATATTTGCAAAACTAACGGCGATTTTGGGATGCCTGTCTGTCTGTCTGTCCGTAAGGTGTACTCTATTTTTAAGACGAACTGTTCAAGCGATCAGCACTAAATTTTTCACACGTAATAGTAGGCCGCCAGAGACCAGAACCTCCCTTTTTCAATTTTTCGGACAAAACATACGGTAGTAATACAAAAAAAGCCGATTGTAATATAATTGTAATTGCAAACGAACCGTTCATCAGACACGAAAACGGAATAACCTAATTGATAGGGAACCTAATTGGTAGAGCAGAAAATTCTCTACAACTTCGCTCTATTATTTTTTTTTTCTTTTTCATATCTTGCATCGTTGCAGAGATATTGCAAAAATAACGTCGATTTGACGATGTCTGGCTGTAACTTGTTCCCACTGTTTAGCTCGAACCAATCAACCTATTGGCACCAAATTTTGCAGACATAATTGTTGGCTACCAGAGACAAGAACCTCGCTTTTTGATATATTTCGGACAAGAAATACGTTAGTAATACCAAAAAAAACCGTTTGTAATGTAATTTTAATTGCAAATAAACCGTTCATCTGACGCGAAAATTGAATAAACGAATTTGTAGAGGAGAAATTCCTTACAACTTTGTTCCCTTATGTTTTTTTCATATCTCGTATGTTTGAGAGATATTTGCAAAAATAACGGAGATTTGACACCCTCCATTAAATTAACGAAAACCAGGCGTAGCAGATGTCACGTGACATTCCTCGGCCAGAACTGTCTCTGGCATACGTCATCTTGCGTTGCGTATTTGATGATTTTCTTATTACAACTTACACGTTGTTATTTCAAAGCAATGGCGCACTGAAGAATTAACAATAACACGTCGTTCTTCGTACGATAAATGATAATCTAGTGTCTACAAATTCCATATTAGCATCAGTTAACAACGGCCATCAATAGTATGAGATTAAAGAACGCAATTCCCGTCTGTTAGCTGTAGCGTAGTGGGCAATGCGTTGGGCTGTGACGCTGAAGGTGTGATATTCCTGGCCTGTGGCCACTTCATATTTCTGGCCGCTGGCCGTTTCTTTGCTAACATTGTACTTGCCTTAAACGCGGAAGAAAGACAGCAGTGCAGCATATGTTGAAATGTGGAGTGGGGAGCAGTAGCTTATGGCGCAGTAGGTGCTGGTACCCGCGGGAACGCCCGCCTATGTTACTGGTGCTCTCCTCGCATTGGCTGCTGCATTTCACGTCACGTGTTCTTTTGAAATTACTTTTGTTAGCCTCACTTGTATGCTGTAGAAGAACCAACGACCTGTGTGCTGTCTTCTGCGCTGGGGACACAACTATAGAAGACAACAGGTTAGTCAGAACTCTATGCTTTCCGTAAAGTCTCGGAAAGCAAATACGACCCCTCGTGCGTACTGTAGGGCGGTACAAACGCACACTGCTACGCAACAGCATCCGCAAGGATGTGGAGATTTTTGGGGACTTGTGGGAGGAAGCAGTGTTAACTTCTCCGTCCGCAAATAAAACCCCAGGAAGCTTGTAAAGGTCAGTAGTTCAGAACCCACCAATACATAAAATTATTTTTTTCTACAAGGGTTTCAGACACTCTTATTAATTAATTTTTTATTATTTAGATTACTATTTTGGTCCAAAATATTTGCAAAAACTTATAAAATTACAAATCTAAAGTGGGCCGTAAAACACATCAGTGCGATTTTTTAATAGTGCAATCTGCTAAAATGCTGTGTCAGTGTCAATTTGCGAGCGTGATTTTAAGACTTCAGCAACCGCAGCATAGTCAGAATAATGTATTGCCTTGTTTTTATTTTCTCTCTGTTGTCGACTCCATTAACTGTGCAAAGTCTATGTTTTTTAGCCACCGTGTCAGTTTTTAACACTGATTATGTGTGTTTTAAAGTCTCCATTTCATTGTTTTTAATTTGCCATTTTTATCTTTTTATTGGTAAATTCAACGTTCATTATCTCCTATTTTAAAGTAGGCTACTATTACCGCCTATCAAACTCATATGTACACTGAGCGGAAGAGCAGCTTACGAGGCTGCGGCCAGTCTGCCCCACAGAGCATTAAAATACAATAAAGAATAAAAAGTAGGGGAAATTTCGTAAAAATTAATTAGATCCCTTACCCAAATAACATACTAGTATAGAATGTAAGCTGAAAATGCTATTTTTCTGTTTTAAAAAAGAAAGTGAAATTGAACGTAGCTCAACTATGGGAATAAAATATACTAATTCTACTGTTTTTTGTATACATATCGCTTGAAATCTCTAGGCAAACGTCCTGCAGATATTTCCATACATCACAAGTTCAACATTAGTTTAAATAAATTAAAATAGCCATGATACAGTAATATTCAAAATAAAATAGCCTACTTTCCCCAAAATGACAAAAATAACATCTCAAACATGAAAATAAGTATGTCAAATGTAATTTTAAGTTTTCATATTTATACTTACTTTTTGATCACCCGGTATATAAGGGGTAAACAACCCTTGCTAGCAATGAGCTCCTACTTTCTACCATCCTGTATATATATATATATATATATATATATATATATATATATATATATATATCGTTATTTTACTGGATTATCTGCAGTTACAGGGCCTAAGAGGTTAGTTTCGCAGTTGTTTTATTTTAAGTGTGACATAACAGTTTTCTCATCTGGATAGCAGTTAAAAGCTTATATATATATATATATATATATATATATATATATATATATATATATATATATATAAACAGGATGGTAGAAAGTAGGAGCTCATTGCTAGCAAGGGTTGTTTACCCCTTATATACCGGGTGATCAAAAAGTAAGTATAAATTTGAAAACTTAATAGATCACGGAATAATGTAGATAGAGACGTAAAAATTGACACACATGTTTGGAATGACATGGGGTTCTATTAGAATCAGAAAAAAAAAACAAAGTTCAAAAAAATGTCCGACAGATGACGCTGGACAGCAAAACGTCAGTGACTACGCATGAAAATCGTGTATAAAAGGAGCTGTAACGAGAGAGAGAGAGAGAGAGAGAGAGAGAGAGAGAATCAGATGCACCAGCAGTCGCAGCATGTTGACGTTACCTGAAAAGGCGCTTTTAGTGAAGCTGTATTATCAAAATGGGGAATCGGCTAGATCAGCGTTACGATCCTATCGCCACAGGAAGGGGATTCGAACGGGTAAAGGTCCGTTGGCAAATGCAGCTGTGGCGAGAATGATTTCGAAGTTCGAAGCCACGGGTCGTTTAGACGATGGACCCAATAGTGGCCGACCGAGCACAAGGCGTAATGCTGTTGAGACAGTTCAGGAAGAAATGGAGACTGTAGCGGGTTCGTCTACTCACGGGGAAGTCAGCGCTCGTGCAGTCGCACGTCCCACGGGTATGCCATACACTATTGTTTGGTTGGCAGTTAGGCGTACCCTCCGATGCTATCCTTACAAAATTCATCGGCATAATGAACTATTACCTGGCGATTTAGTGAAGCGAAGGGCATTTTCGTTGTAGGCGTTTCGAAAGATGGCAGAAGATGACGATTGGTTGAGTAACGAGTTTGGACCGACGAAGCTCATTTCACACTCCGAGGGTCTGTCAACGCCCTCAAACCGCAGAATTTGGGCTACCAAAAATCCTAGAATTGTCGCGGAGACTCCATTTCACGACGAGAAATTCACGGTATGGATTGGATTTACCACATCTACCGTTTTCGGGGCTTTTTCTTCGAGGAACTGCGTGATTCTGGTTTTTTAACTGCTACCGTGACGGGTGAGGGGTACGCCGATATGTTACAGAATCGCATCATCCCCAGCCTGGCTGATAAACAACTGCTGGAACGTACGATTCTTATGCAGGATGACACTCCACCCCATATTGCTAGACGCGTGAAAGATCTTTTGCGCGCTTAGTTTGGTGATGATCGTGTGCTCAGCCGCCACTTTCGTCATGCTTGGCCTCCCGGATCCGCAGACCTCAGTCCGTCCGATTATTGGCTTTGGGATTGCCTTAAATCGCAAGTGTATCGTGATCGACCGACATCTCTAGGCATGTTGTCTTCAAAATACGGCGCCAATGCCTCACCATAACTCCAGACATGCTTTACAGTGCTGTTCACAACATTATTCCTCGACTAGAGCTATTGTTGAGGAATGATGGAGAACATAACGAGCATTTCCTGAAAAGAACATCATCTTTGCTTTGTGTTAATTTGTTATGCAAATTATTGCTTTTCTGATCAGATGAAGCGCCATCTGTCGGACATTTTTTTAACTTTTATTTATTTATTTATTTTTGTTCTAATAAAACCCCATGTAATTGCAAGCATGTGTGTCAATTTTTACCTCTCTATCTACGTTATTCTATGATTTATTAAGTTTTCAAATTTATACTGACTTTTTGATCACCCGTTATGTGTAATCTTGAAATGCAGGCATCCGCACAGAAATTTCATTGAGATTAATGTAACTTTGAGTGAAACAAGCTTTTATTTAAAAAGCACAACCGGTTTTGTCTCTTATAGATACATCATCAGGGGGTATGTGAGATTCGATAAATGAAAGGGTCTTAAAAGTGCGTCTTTACAAATTTTTAATTGTTAAATACACAATTGAATTATATAAACCATGGGAAAATTACACACTAAATTATAGTTTTTTTAATCTACCGTTCACGTAGGATGTTCAAAATATTGAACGCTACCTAACGTTCACATTCTCATTAAAATATAAAACAATGAATTCTGTTGCGGTAGTCATATTTAAAATACACTATTGGTGGATGGCGGTCAAATCCTCTGAGAAGAAAAAAAAATTAAAGAATGTATCTGGGATTTACACCGTAATAGGTTCATTTAGGGTAAAAACAGGGATTTCTGTACTGCAAGATATACTTCCACCTCTTCTAAAATATTGAGCTGTGATGCAGTATCTGCGTGTTATGTCGAATCTCTTATATATATAATGTCCCGCTTCACGCAGATACATCTCTACCACTGGTTTAGAGCAATTATTATTAATTTGGTTTTTAAATCGAGTTTTTAAGTTACTTCCTGTCTGGCCTACGTATTTAGCTTCAGAATAGCCACATGATATGCTATATATTCCTAATGACATAAAAGTATCCCGTTCAGCTGCTTCCCTGTGTCTATACTTGTGCCTGTTATTCCTTGAGATATAGAAAACCGGAGTTATACCTTTTGAAACCAAGCATTTGCCATCTCTACTGGAAATAACACAAAATAATTGATAAACAGTGCTATTAGGACGCTGTGTAAACTTACAGAACCACAGATAGTGATGTGGTCATGCGTTTATTGGCGCGTTTCGATGAAAATTATCTTCAGAATCATGGAAGGGGGTTTACATAATAAAGTTGTATGGCGTCAAGGCCCTGCTGAACATTGTCAATAAACGCATGACCACATCACTATCCGTGGCTCTTTAAGTTTACACAGCGTCCTAATAGCACTGTTTATCAATTAATACTGATATGGGCGCATACCTCATTAACGACTTCATGTCACGTCTGGGAACAACAAATAAGGTACCCTGTGGAAGGTGTTGTCTGGAAACGCCCTATGTAATGGAGTAAGACTGATCGACCCCACTGATGTCGACGAGACACGCACAGTATTACGCTTCGCATCCAATTTTTGTACCAACTATTGATTGATATCTTCATGGATAAAGTCAGGGTCAGAGCCATTTGAATAAGCAATAAACTGTATTATTTGAAGTCCTGTTCCTAAGCGTACTTGGATATTGGGACATTGTACAATCTTTGAAGTAAAGCCCTAAAGGTTGCCTTTTTAAACTGTAAAGGGTGGTTAGATGTCTTATGTATAACGACATCAGAAGTGGTTGGCTTCCTAAAAATATCGAAACTTATAGAGCCCCCATTAATTATGATCGATAGTTCCAAAAAGGGGAGGGTCCCGTCAATGCTCTGCTCCATCGTCAAATGGATTCTGCAATGAATTTTATTCATTTCACATCGGAAAGTATCATACTCTTGAAACGAGCCTTTGTACAACAAAATGATGTCATCAACAAATGTAGCCCAAAAAATTATTACAATGGAAAAATTCCTTAATTTCGTTATCATACTGTGCTAAAAAATCATGATGATGGTGGCAAGGCAGTGAGACAGAGGTGAGTCCATTGCCAGACCCTGTTTTTGGGTGTATGTGTAATCCCCAAATTTGAAATATTTAAAAACTAAAACCAAGTTCAGTGACGTAAGCACTTCATTAATTTCTTCCACTGGTCTCCCACAGTACCTTATTGCAGTAGAGTTACATCATACTTTTCGCACAAAATACAACAACTAATTGCAGGAAGAGGATAACCAAATACAAGTCATATATTTACAGGACCACCCACTCTCAGTTTTGGTGGTAGACAATGGTATACTATTGTTATTAGGGGAATTTTGTCATTGACCCAACACAGTTCAAGATGTGATATGTCAAAGACAACGATGTACTTGAAAAATGGCATACAGCCCTCGCGGTACCAAAAGAGTGGGGGCCTTTATGGCGACCTTCTTAAAATATTGTAGTGTTATCAGGTACATTACATTTGAAAATTATGGAAAAATTATTTATCTTTATTAATGAAGTTGTCTACCAGATTTCATAAATGTTTTAAAATATTATCTCATATTTCCGGCACACAATTTTAATTTGCCAGGAAGTTTCATATCGGTACACACTCCGCTGCAGAGTGAAAGTTTCATTCTGGAAACATCCCTTAGGCTATGGCTAAGCCATGTATCCACCATATCCTTTCTTCCAGGAGTGCTAGTCTTGCATGGTTCGCAGGAGAGCTTCGGTGAAGTTTGGAAAGTAGAAGCCGAGGTACTGGCGGAAGTAAAGTGCCGGCCGCGGTGGCGGAGGGGACTGAGGCGCTTCAGTGACGGTTTGCACGGCCACTACGGTCGGGGGTTCGAATCCCCCCTCGGGCATGGATATTTGTGCCGTCCTAGTTCGTAAGTAGTTCATAAGTAATTTGTAAGTTTAGGGACTGATGACCCCGTAGTTAAGTCCCATAAGACTTACAACCATTTGAACATTTTTTGAAGTAAAGTTGTGAGGCGTCATCGTGAGTCGTGTCGGGATAGCACAGTCTGTAGTACGCTTGCCCGCGAAAGGCAATGGTCCCAGGTTCGAGTCCCGGTTCCGGCACACAATTTTAATCTGCCAGGAAGTTTCAACAAACTTATGTTTTTATATTAAATGAAACGTCCACGATGAACTTAATTTTCAGTATTTTTAGGACCAGGAGTATATTTACAAGTCAGTGTTTCTTTATAAATGTATGTTCTAAAAGTTAACGTGAATTTACGAATATCGTATTTTTAAATATTTTCGTGTTTTTCGGGTTTTTAAGGACTGAAAATGTTGAAATGTTCGTTAAGCTTAAGGGACTTAACTGTGGGGTTATCAGTCCCTAAACGTACAAACTACTTATGAACTACTTTATACTATAGACGACACAAACATACATGCCCGAGGGGGGGATTCGAATTCCCGACCGTAGCGGCTGCGCAGACTATGAATGGCGCGCCGCAGACCGCTTGGCCACTGCGGCCGGCTTTTAAGGACTCCTTCCTTGGTGATCCACTGTACTGATAGTATGTTGTTAAGGGAAGAAGATTATGACTTAATTTCCTGTGACGTCAGATACAGGTGCGTTCTTATTTCCACGAGTGGAACATATCTTCAGGTTCTTGAACATATTTACACATCAGGCACACTTAAAAAGTTTGTTGTTGCGGTAATTCAAGAACAGTTGATGAATGTAGTTTTTTCTTGATTTTCCTTCTTTTGTAGGCTTAGACATAAAGCACCTGCCTACCATCCCTCTTTTGGTAGTCTACGTTACGAAAGAAACACTGGTAATGCGTGGGACAAAATGCAAGTGAAAAGACACATTTTTCTCCTCATCCACCCCTAATGTAAAACACGACTGTAAACGCATCATAGGTCGCCTGGTCGTGATACCCTCAACGGTTGCGATATACTATGACGCGAGGAAAGTTAGGGTGACTGCAGCTAGTGTTTTTAAAGATGTGATGTTCTGCAATGGAATAGGGAAACATGATACACTCATTTCGAAAGTAATCTACTGGATTATGAGGGTAGCGTTAACTGAGTTATGCAAGGATTTCAGAATTGGACTTTATTCTTACCCTTCGTTTCATTCCATAGTTTATTATATCTATGTACCCATATTTCACGTTTAATTCGACTAACCCTCTTCGGTTTCAAATTGCCAATAGTCTAGTTTAATATCTTAATAGTATCACAAGAGTGTGTCCAAGACTGAAGCTTCGTCTCACACAAAAACAATAAAATTCTTGGCCAATGCGAAATTTTTTAAAATGAAACACTGATTTCCGAACAATTATTGTTTACTTTCCTTATGAAATGCTATTGTTTCAATGAACAGTTAAATTCCAGTAAATATTTTCTGGCTGTTCCAACCGACTGAGAATTGTGTTGACAGTTCTACAGATGATAAATATTATGGTCCACTCCTATTGTAAACACAAATAGTTGAACACAGCTTTCCGAAATTCCTTCACTAAAGTTGACATAGCAAATACTTCAGAATTCAAATCAAGAACAGCTGTCAGCATGTATAATTTAGAAGTAGATACCGTGAAGTATTAAAGAAACTTAAATTACTTAACAAAAGTAGTATCTCTCACGGTCCCGATACCAATTAGGTTACTTCCAGAGTATGCTGATGAAATAGCCGCATACCTGCCTATCATATACAACCGCTCGGTCAGTGAAAGATCTGTACTCGGAGACTGGAAAGATACACAGGTCACTCCAATATTCAAGAAAGGCAATAGGAGTGATCTGAAAAATAAAAGCCTATACCGTTCACGTCGGTTTGCAGCAGGATTCTAGCACATACGTTTCTCAAACATCATGAACTACCTCGAAGAGAACGACCTATTGACCCATAGTCAACACGAATTCAGAAAGTATAGTTCTTGTGACAAACAGCTATCTGTTTACTCACATGAAGTTATGAGTGCTATCGGCACGGGATCTCAAATCGATTCCATATTTCTAGAATTCCCAAGCGTTTTCTAATCAAATTGGGTGCTTATGGAATATCGACACAGTTGTGCTATTGGATTTGTGATTTCCTGTCAGAATGGACGTTTTTTGTTGTAACTGTAAGAAAGCCATCGAGTAATACAGAAGTGGTATCTGGCGTTCCCCACGGAAGTGTAATAGGTCCCCTGTTGTTCCTTACCTTTATAAACGATTTAGGAGGAAATGTGAGAAGTTATCTATACTGTTCGCAGATGATACTGCCATTTATCGGTTAGTGAAGTCAAGAGTAGATCAAAACCAATAATCTAAATATGTCTTTTGAACAACGTTACTAAAACTCTTCGTGTTAAAAATGAAACGCTAAAGTTTGGGATTTGTGATGCAGTGATTTGCTTGAAAGGTAGAGTATCACAAAAGAGAGATGTGTTAAGATACTTTAAAACGCAGGATGGCGTAAATACTGCAAAATGATTTAGAATCAATGATATATATTGTTTCCATTATACTGAAACTTCTGCAGGAAATACTTTGAAGGAGGATAGAGTAGATATAAGGAAACATAAACGACGAAACATAGGGAGAAGCTGAGTTGCAGTGTAGTCCTGAAATGTTTTAACAGTATTTCTGTACCCTAATGTACATTAGTTTCGTGTATCTGTGATTTTAATACGGTTCTTCTTAAAATTACATGTTTTGATTTTCTGGTACACTTTTCTCCAAGAGTAAGACTGATAATGAGGTCAGACTCTCAAAGTCTCAAATTACTACAATGATGATTAATCAGTTGGGAATGTGACCTCTAGTGACAAAAGAAACAAATTTACAAACTTATACACATTTAAGTTGTAATTATTTGCTATTAGAACAAAGAAATCGTTACTCATAACATAAAAAATACAGTAACAAAACTACACGAGATTTGTGAGTATAGTGAGAGTTTCAGGTTTTTATCTCCACTAGTTTCATCATAACGTATACCTATTTTAATTTTACGTCTTATCCTCGACTTATAATCCCTGAATTCTACTTCTATATCAAAAGCCAAGCTTTTCAATTCCATATATCACAATATTTTGTTTTATGCATTCAGTTACAACCTTCCATTTATTACAACACGTGGGGACTATAAACATGAGGCTTTACTCACCTAATGCAAGCGGCTGATGTAAGGGATCTGAAACAAATTGATAACCAATTATAAGAACTTTGTTCATTGTAATTAATTCATTTAACAACTTAACATATCATTACCACACAGATTACAAAAATTTCCCTTGAAACTAGGAGAATACTTTGAGATTATCAAGGCAGAAAGTACATGTTGCTGGAAACTACGAAATAGCGAGAAAAATCACGGTTGATAACTGAAAGGGATCTTGCAGGTGTTATATCTTCTGGGTTATAAGGCCGTGTTCTTGGAATCTTGCTGCTTCCTGACGTTTCGTCCGATGCTGCGTCGGACTTCTTCGGAGGTTGTCCGTCTGTTGAATTTTACCGACTGACGGATCGGGGGTCTGAGAGCTTCTTAAATACCGCCTAAAAGGGGGCGTGGCTAAGATCCACGTGATAAGCAGAGATGATACTTGTCAAAGATAAAGCTATAATTTCGAACCTTCTCAAAGAAGAAAACAGTCATCGATTCTGAAGAGCCACAGTCCATATATCGTTGAGTTTCATAGTTGAAGTATTTTATCCATTTCAGCAACTGTTCAGATTATAAATTAATTAAATGCAGCAACCAGTTGCTTGTGGTTATTTATTTTTAACTTTAACGATCGGTTTCGGGCGCTTGAGTGCCCTTCTTCTGGTCAATTTTTGTACTGTTGCTTAATGAATGTAATAAATAATGAATGTAATAAATAACCACAAGGAACTGGTTGCTGCATTTCATTAATTTATAGAGTTTCATAGTGACTTCTTTTCGATTTAAATCATCATTATGTTTATATATTTCAATCGTTTCTCTATACGACCTTGGATAGTAATTCGTCATGGATGATAAAATTTTACTATATGAGTTCCCGATTGTAAGCAGTGTTTCGCCACAGCCGATTTTTCAGTTTTTCCAAGTCGGCATAGACTTTCGTGCTCCTTTAGACGTGTGTTTACACTTCTCTTAGCGGTTCCGTTGTAGACTTTACCACAGGAGCATGGAATTTTATAAACCCCACTTGCTGATAAAGGAGAACGTTTATCTTTTATAGATCTGAGGGCTTGGGATATCTTCTTTGTTGGCTTGAAAACCGGTCTGATGTTACGTTTTCGTAGAATCTTCCCAATCTTATCCGTTACCTTATTAATAAAGGGGAGAGAAACCGTATTGCTCCATCGTTGTGTTGTTTCCTTGTCCTTCGGCCTACTGTTATTTGGCCGTAAAATTCTATTTCTTTCTTTCTTAGAATAACCATTCTTCTTAAAGACTTGCTTCAGATGTTGCAGCTCATCGTCCAGATGTTTTGGTATGCAAATTCTTTGGGCTCTGTCTACAAGACTTTTAATCACACCTCTCTTTTGTTGCGGGTGATGATTGGAATTTTGTGCAGTTATCTGACAGTATGTGTCAATTTCCTAAAACCTTTGTGTTCCAACTTTCCGTCGGTTCGTCTGATAAATAAAACATCCAAGAAGGATAACCTGTTGTCATTTTCTGTTCCCATGGTAAATTGAATTTTTGAATTTTTATTATTCAGATAACCAAGGAATTCTTCCGAAGCTTTTTCCCATGGCTCCAAACCACAAACGTATCGTCGACAAACCGATACCATCTAGAAGGTTTCTGATTTGCTTTTTCCAGAGCTGGTGTTCAAATTTCTCCACATAAAATTTGCAATTGCCGGACCTAGTGGGTTACCCATTGCGACGCCGTCGACTTGCTCCTAAAATGCATCGTCCCATTGAAACTGGCTGGAAGTAACGCAGTGACTAAAAAGAGATGTCAGGTTTCTTGGGAAAATATTCGCTTTATAAATCATAACGTCGTTAACTGGAATCATGGTGAATAAAGATATTATATCGGACAACCTCCGAAGAAGTCCGACGCAGCATCGGACGAAACGTCAGGAAGCAGCAAGATTCCAAGAACACGGCCTTACAACCCAGAAGATATAATACCTACAATGTTAACCAGTAGTGAAAACGTCCACTCTATCATCTGAAAGGGATCTGTCGTAACTATTGTGTGTTAAACGAGAAGCAACTAATCGAAATGTATAATGTCCATTGATTCAGTTTTTCCGGGGATAGGAAAAACTGATACTTCCTAAACTATTCAATAAAATTTAATGCTATTTTCACTATCAATTCTCCGTTAAGATACTGAATTAGATTTCACATTGCAATAGATGAAAATTTTAGTCATGTGGTTAGATCCGTTGTTTCGGAAAATATGCATTTCGATGTCTTATAGGACATTACTCATTTTTCTGGGTTTTGAGTACTATCCTCTCGTTAAATTGCAGTAATTTAAATATCTGAATATGTTACTTCCTCTGGACATCCAATCCTTTCTCATAATTGCACACTTAGAGCAACTAGTCATTAATATTTGCTTGAAAGAATGTCATGAAGCCTTAAATTTCTTTGACAGAATGGTTCAACACAAAAATGTACTACAGGAAGAACAGTATTCTGTACAATAAATTTATCACAATTTGTCCATACAAGATACTTCATTTAAACAATTACAATCTATATGTTCAAGAGTGAAGATGTTGCATAAATTCTCTAATGTTCACGGGAAAACGTGAGTTATTCTTCTTCTCTCCAATGTATACCAAACTTTAAATGAGTAATTTGGTCATATCTTTCCTATTTGCTTGCTTTATCTTTTGCGATAATGCTAGTTTAGGTCTTAGCAGATACATCTAACTTCAACATTTTGCCGATCTTGCGAATGGTGTAGAAGAGTAGCCAAAATAATGAAATTCTGTTTTAAATTTTATATACTGATTCATTTTATATTCTTCAAATTTGAATATTTCAAAATTACACTTTTCACTTCATTGATACCAGAAATCTTTTTCCAATCGTCTGAAAGTATTCCATAAAGTTTTGGCAGCCAGTCTTTTTCAAATAGCCACGTTTTTCTTGCTTCATTATAAATCTGTACATACATACCAAACGTTTCTGGAGTTTGGAACAGTATCTGTCACCATATCCAAATATTAGATTCGATTTAATTAGAAATACCTTTCGTTCCAGTTGATCCAAACTGAGGAGATCCTCTTGGATGTGGAACATATCAGAAACCAAGATACACAACAAATATTTACAAAATAAGATTCGATGTGTTAATGAACATTCCTCAGCTCACCAAATGTAATTGTCGTTGTGAATGTGAAATCGGTCAGAAGAAACAAAATTTTAAGAATACGCTTATTTAAAAGCTCATAGACTTGTTACTACATAAAGTAGGCGCATACGAAAATTCTCATGGTATTGTATCCAAACACCAAAAAATTAAAAGTAAACAAATCTCTTTTTTACAACACCTATTTACAATAACCAAATTACTGCACAATACTAGTCTGAAAATAATATTCACATTTGTGATTATTGTATACAATAACATACGCACAACAGTCACTTATGCCAAGAAATTCATCAATGGAGTGGAAATAGTCGGACAATAAAAATGGTTTAGACTCATTTAAAACTGAGTTTTATCGTAAGTTCATTTTTTGTGGTTCCAGACATGTTATTGAAAATGTGTATTGCTGAATAATGGGTGCCTTTCTCAGCCAAAGTAAGTGAAATAAAATCTTTTGTGAAAGTTATTTTTGTATCTAGTATTGATTCCATGAATATATATAGCAATTTTCATTAAAGAATAAAGATATTGTGAAGCAGTGGGTGGTATCGCCAGTTCCTTAAGTAGCCTATGCAGGATGTCGAGTTGACACTGCAAATGTATTGCACGTTTTGGGGCTGATAAAACTGTAGCTTAGCATGATAAGTCGCCCTAGAAAATAATCCCGTATGACATTGTGGAATGACAGTTCGCTTAATGCGCTAGGTTTTTTAGTTTTATATAGCACCTATCCACTCCCATTAACCACAGACATTGCCGAGGTGGGGTGGCTTGCGTGCCTCAGTGATGCACATAGCCGCACCGTAGGTGCAACCACAGTGGAGGGGTATCTGTGGAGAGGCCAGACAAACGTGTGGTTCCTGAAGAGGGGCAGTAGCCTTTTCAGTAGTTGCAGGGGCAACAATCTGGACTATTGACTGACCTTGCCATACAGTTACTGCGAACGGCTGAAAACAAGGGTAACTACAGCCGTTACTTTTCTCGAGGACATGCAGCTCTACCGTATGATGAATGGCATCCTTTCGGGTAAAATATTCCGGAGGTAAAATAGTCCCCCTTTCGGATCTCCAGGCGGGGACTATTCAGGAGGATGTGATCATCAGAAAAGACAACACTGGCACTGTACAGATCTGAGCGTGGCTTGTATGGCCTGGGGTAGCTTTGGATTCTGAATGGAAACTTGTGTATCAGTACTTTATGCGAACTGTAACACTTAAAACTGGTCTCTGCTGCAGTTCTTCTGACAGATGTTCTTGTATTTTGTAGAAAATTTCCAGAAAACGTGGTGACATTTCCAAGAGAAGTTACCGTTTGCCTTATTCCCCGAAAGATTATAATGCGTGTTACTTATGAGTTGAAATTTGGCGAAGAACTTGCTAATAGTATTTACTTTAGGTTCTTTAAGAACATTTCATCGTGTTTGAAAGCTCTGCCTCATTGCGTTTGGATTGTGACCTGACCTTGAGCTTCAGAATCGAAAAACAAATTTATAAAATAAATAATTTCATCCTCTGCAATCGTAAGTCTAACTTCACGTTATATTGTAATGGTGGAGCTCTGAGCTTCAGAGAACTATTTATAAGTACTTCGTATTGCAATTACAGTGGTACCTGTTAGCAGTTTTTCACATTATTTTGAAATATCTGGATAACTTGAGTATGAATTTTGTTACAGATTTCATAATAAAGTTGGCTACAGTTTGTTCCTTAATTTGATAGACATTTTTGCAAAGACGAATTAGGTAAAGTCCGAAGAAACTTCGTTCCACCACAAAGCATGGTGCTGTAAATCTTGACAGTGTAAAAGATAAACTTACAAACGTGCAGGTACATGTTTATGCTGCTCTTCAGAGCCATTGTTCATGTCTTTTCATGCATCAGAAGGGATGAGAATAAATTATTTATGTATGTTCATGTAACATTAAGGCCTTAGGGCGTTTACTTGAATCTACAATGGCAGAACTGTTGCAAATATACGAGAAAAGGAAGTGTAGAATGTACAATAATTACACTTTTGGTATTCACAACTTAAATTTCCCCCAAAAATGTGTATGCTATGGGCTTTGTTGTATGGGAACGCTTCCAGCAAGAGATTTCAATCCTGGAACATAATTTCCAAGGACAGTGGAACCCTAGACTGATGAGTGATTACTATTGGTTTTTGTTTAGATATACTGTGAAAACGCATTTAAAAATAAAGAAACTATTTTTTTCGCATTTCTTCAACTCAATTGGTACTTAACTTTGTATTTCAATATTTTTGGGGTTGTTAATCAACAGTACACTGAATATAAAATGGATACTTCTTAAAATTATTTTTTATGTCATGAATTTAACATAATCAGAATTTTTCCTCCTCTGAAAATAGCGTCTCAAAATTAGGTTCTATGTTAGGTTGAATGACCATCTCCGCATCAAATGTTAAAATTAACTTTGAGAGGATTTCCGTCTGTTACTGGCAGCAGTTAAGGCAATTATTTTACAGCAGAGGCGTTTTGCTTTTTATATAAAAAGCACCTACTGTGGTTCTGTCAATGATACATAACTTTGTACATTTCTTTTCGTATATACAGAAAAAGAAAAGTTTTTTTTAATATTCTGTGCACGTTATGTGTTTTTAAATTGATGTATAATCTACTCACAGTGTTATTGCCTCTGCCTTATGTGCCCGTTTTAATTTATATATACAAAACAAATTGTACATACCAAAATAGTAGGACAAAGACAATACTAGCACTTGTTTTTGACCTTGAACTCTGTGACATCATCCAATATGGTGGCTGCGAAAATTGCATGACATCATCGACGATGGCGGGTGGGGAAATCACACCAAAACCCCCACCCCTGGGGAAAACCCGCCCCCCCACCCCCGGGGAAAACCCAGGACCAGCCCTACCCCCACCCTTGCAGGTCCAGACTTGCCTATCCTTCCACCCCGGGGAAAAACACCTACGATGGCGGAAAGCCCCCAGCAGGTCCCGACTTCCGTGTCCCCAACCCTCAGACAGCGAAATGCCCACTTGCCTATCCCACATTGGAGAACGCACCCACTCTGGCATCGACCAATGAGAGCACAGCAGTGTTCAGAACGTGTAGGGACTATGCTCCTTCACTTATAGCTCTACCACTGGTGCGGAAAGACATCCACATGTAGAGGTGCTGTTAAAGTAGGTCCCCCTGGTACATTATACAGCATAAGTAGCCCTGAACCAACACTGTTTATTATAAACAAGAAAAACATAGGGAAGGGATTATTTATTTATTTAGTGCTGCACTTATAAGAATTTTTCACACTAATGAGAGCACCTGAACTCTACCAGTTGCAGTGGACATAAGCAAAGTTTCACTTGAGAGAACCTGAACTCTACCACTTGCAGTGGATGTAAGCGAAGTATCACTTCGAAAAAATAACTGGTGTTACCTCACAAGTCATAAAAGCTTTCTACGATAGTAAATGCTGTGCAGAGTATGAAGCAACCAGTTATGAACTAAAACAAACAAAAAAGAAAAAAAAGAAAAAAAATTCCGATCACTTACTTAACATTTCTCGAACTCGCTCTTCCACATATCGGCAGCAATTGAGCAATCTGCTTGTTCCATTGACCAATGGAAGCTCAGCATCTGTTCCTGCAGGCTCAGACCTGTCCACCAAGTCGAGACTTGCCACTCATTCACCTAGTCGACTGTGTGTCTACTTGCGATTACTATGTGCATGTAAATTTGTACCACATCCATTGAAACAAGTTAAATACATTAAGTACCCACCAGAACCAACACTGTTTATTATAAAGAAGGAAAAAATAGGGAAGGGATTATTTATTTATTTATTTGGTGCTGCACATATAATGCACTGGTGCTGCACAAATGTGAGCACATCAACACACCAGTTGCAGTGGACGTAAGCAAAGTATCCCTACTACTTCGAAAATAACTGGTGTTACCTCACAAGTCGTAAATGCTATCTACCATGTTCGCTCTTCCGCATTCTGAGCGCAGAGCGCAACTGAGCGATTTACATGTCCCCCACCACAACGTGATCACGTGACCACTGACCAATGAGAGCATGTCCCCATCACGTTACTATTGACCTATGGGAGCCCATCCAACTGGTCTAAACTCGTCCTCTAGACTGAAGTCACATCCGGCAGGCTCAGACAAATACATGGACACTGGAGCTCTTAAGGACGATTGACAGCTTGCAGGGTACATAAATACTCATGTGGCTGCAACCCCTACCCCTCCACCCCTGCACAGTGAAATCTCGTAAACAATAACAGGTCCAGACTCGTCCACCTGGGGATTTCAAGACTGAAAGCACTGTGGAATGTAGCTCATGCATTAGCAGTATTTCATGGGAAACCGACAAATAACATTCCAGACAAAGCGTCTCCAAAAGCCGGCCACGGTGACCGAGGAGACTGAGGCACTCCAGTCACGGTCTGCACAGCCACTACGGTCGGGGGTTCGAATCCCCCCTCGGGCATGGATATTTGTGCCGTCCTTAGTGTTAGCTAGTTAATAAGTAGTTTGTAAGTTTAGGGACTGATGACCCTGTAGTTAAGTCCCATAGACTTTACAAACATTTGAACATTTTCGTCCCCAAAAATTCTCATAAAGACCTTGTCACAGCACTTTGAATACAGCCCCAGCAGATCGATACTCGTCCCAGATTGACTAGACGGCATAACATATGACTGTTAGTTAATTAGATTGAATAGTACGGTGCTGCACTCTACCGTCTAGTTAATCTGTCCTTATACCACAAGTCCCGAAGAACGCCCCTAGAATCTATAGAAGCATTGTACCTCTCGCCTATATGGAGATTATTTAGTAATTCGCCTGGAAATATCAGTCAAAACCATAATTTGGAGAACGTCCTGGAGTCTTCTAGGGGAGAATCCGCTGGTTGTGATGTGAATTTTTTGATCTGTGTCTTGATTTACTCTAAAAAGACAGGTAGAGGTCTAGTTGCTGCATGTGAGCACTTACTTCATCGTTGGGTCAAGAACAGGGTATTACAAGGCTGGAGGCAACAAAATGCAATTACTGGGTGGATAGTATATATGATCTTGTTCCAGACTGTTTAAGTGTTTTAAACTTGAAATGACGGATATCATCACCAAGAAATGGATGCTGGAATATATGGCTAAAGCAACTGCCATAAAGGACGAGTACAAACTAATGCTGGAGAAAGACAAAGCTATGGCAGATGTGCAAGCCAGGTTTACATGTGGCTTTAAATAGAGGGTATGGAGAAATCTGGTTACGACTGGGACTTATAAAATATTTGCTTTTACAGAAAACAGTCAGGGAGATTGGCCACGCATCGGTGTACTGGCCGAGAATAGCGGAACACAGAACGCCTTCTACACGAAAACGTGTTGCATTCTCGTTTGGAGAAGGGTTACATTGTATCCAAATGTGGAGGACTGGGAGCAGCCATTTGCAGAGTTAAAAACGGACGGAATAACAATATCTAACAAACAATCGTTTGCAATAGTCGTAAACCTAGTGTTCCATACGGAAATTACCACAGGATTGTGTATCAGAGGAGTTGGTAACGTACACAACTAGGGACGCATAGTGCTATAAGCAGTTCAAATGTTCAAATGTTTGTATAGTCTGTGGGACTTAACTACGGGGTCATCAGTCCCTAAACTTACAAACTACTTATGAACTAGGACGGCACAAATATCCATGCCCGAGGGGGGGATTCGAACCCCCGACCGTAGTGACCGTGCAGACCGTGACTGGAGCGCCTTAGTCCCCTCGGCCACCGCGCCCGGCGCTATAACCAGTATGCCACACTGGAAATAATGGGAAAAGTTAAAATACCCGATTGTTCTCGTCTAGCCGGCCACGGTGGCCGAGGGGATTGAGGCGCTTCAGTCACGGTCTGCACGGCCACTACGGTCGGGGGTTCGAATCCCCCCTCGGGCATGGATATTTGTGCCGTCCTTAGGATAAGCTAGTTGATAAGTATTTTGTAAGTTTAGGGACTGATAACCCCGTAGTTAAGTCCCATAAGCTTAACAAACATTTGAACATTTGTTCTCGTCTAGAAGCATTGTCAGAATGTGCAGAGCTGGTTATAAAAGCTATAAAGGAAGTGGAATACAGGAGGAAACGAACATACGTAATGGAGTTCGAGAACATACATTCCCTGTACCTGTTTTTGCTTAGTATGAACCTCATTTGCACATCCACCGAGTACAAGAAGAAGTGCTGTTTTTTTTATTTTAAATGGTTCTTTGTGTAGAATGATCATGCAAAAAGCATTTTTCGAATAACATCTAAATGTCTTAGTAGGTAAGGAACCAGTGGATTTGATTTGAATTTCTCCGATCTGTGGCTGCTTTTGACCTAAAAATGGGTTACAATCCCGTGCTTTGTCGATGTGATTATCTAATATCTGTAATAGTTTGCATCTGCAACAGTTAATTGTTGTAAAGACATAGCTTTTCGAGTAGAACGTTTCGGTCCTATATGGTTTAGGAGAAGATACCAGAAGACAGGTTGCTTGTTGTCATAGAGCATTAACTCGCTCGGTAAAGTATCTGTCAGGGAGATGTAATTCTGTGTTCTATTCTACAGCTAAGCAACGCGTTCGTTTAAATCGATGTTGCTCGGTACATTGCTGTATGGAGTGGGGTTTGACTTATTGCACATTGGTTCATCTTGTATAAATTTCGTTCTTCTTCTTATCGATTTTCTAAAAAACTATGTTTCGTTTCTGTAATAGTTGCATCACAAATTAGCGTGCACCCTACTGCCTGTGTATGTATCTGCGTATATAGGTTATAACGACTGCTATGGTCATCTCATACGGTAAAAACATCGTGTCAGCTGCGAGGAAATGTTGCAGTATTTGTCGGTAATACGCATGTGTTCAGTTGTCTCTTTACGGGTTGTAAAGGTTGTCTTTATTGGGCTGATGGTGTATTAAGAGCTATGGTATAGCTGTGGCGTTTAGATCGTTTTTTTATCCTTATAACCGTTGTTACAGTCAACGTAATTTTATCTGTGTAAAAATAGCTCTCGTGTATTCGAAATCTGGTGCGGCCAGGAAAAATTAAACCGATAACTTCTCCAGGTAAGATACGAGCGTCGACAGGTATGTTTACATGTATAAGACGTACACGCTCCAAACCAGCGTCTACGATGAGTCAACAGGTCCGCACTCGCCTGCAGCTTAAAATAGCAAGGACTGTGAGTATGCATGCTAGCTTGCGCGAAATACCTATTTCGAACTGTTTAGTCGTTCGATTCGATGCAACGCAGATGTGATCCACAATTGTGGAAATGCATATAGATACTTAGTAGCATGGTTATGTGCTATAGATGTGGGGTATTTATATCTCCTTTTAGCTGTGTTTACGAATGGACGTCTCTCGGTAGTGTATCGGAGATGACTGCAGTGGTAAATTAATGTTCTTAGGTCGATAAGCATCGAGTTGGATAACTTAAAGAGGATTAGTTACATACGGTGGGAGGTGCGTTTAATCGTATGTTTAGTCTCTAAAGGATTGCTCTCTGAGATCGATAAAAAAATTCCTGTTATATTAGTTCGAAATGGTAGGGACTATTTTGCGTTTCTGCTTGTAAGGATTATAACAACTTTGTGTACATGATAAATCAGTCAAATGTAAAGGCCGTAAACTCCGCAAAATACCAGGAATTACAATTACTTCTGTCGGGGGAAAGGCGAACCAGAGACTGCGTTTTATTGGCAGAATCCTTAAAAGATGCAACAGAACTACTAAAGAAACTGCGTACACTACGCTCGTCCGTCCTTTTATGGAATATTGCAGCCCAGTGTGGTATCCTTATCAGGTGGGTTTGACGGAGGACATCGAAAGAGTCCAAAGAATGGCAGCTCGTTTCGTATTGTCGCGATACACGGGAGACAGCGTTACAGAAATGATACAAGATCTGGGATGGGAATCATTACAACAACGACGCTTATCGCTGCGTCATGGGCTGCTTCCGAAACTACAATCGCCAACATTCTCCTCCGAATGCGAAAATATATTGTTGACACCCACTTACATAGGTAGAAATGATCATCAGAATAAAATACGAGAAATCAGAGCCCGAACGGAGAGATTCAGGTGTTCATTCTTCCCGCGCGCTATTCGAGAATGGAATGGGAGATAAAATAGTATAACGGTGGTTCGATGAACCCTCTGCCAGGCACTTAAATATGATTTGCAGAGTATCCCATGTAGATGTAGATGTAGATGTAGAACCTGGCTTTGATCTTCATCTTTTCTTGTCAGCTGTTCTGTGCGTGCGCACGTCGATCATTTTTTACACTGTGTTACAGATGTTTATCGAGAGTAATAATTTGTTAGAAGGAGTGGAATACGATGGTGGATTGTGCACGAATGATCATTGAACGCACGAAGTATGTAGTCTATTGACTGATAGGAAGCGTTCCAGAAATATTGTCTCCCGGGCTATGCGTTGGAAATAAAGTTGGGGTTGGATGTTTGGGACGAGTCAAGCAACCAATGCAGTTATTGGGTGGGAAGAGATCGAAACTTTATTAAAATGCGCTGTGTCTGGGATATCTTGTCTGTTACTGATCGCGATTATAACACCGTCTGTGGTAACTTGTTTATGCGGCGTGTATGTGGAGGAACTTAAGAGTTGGTACTGGGTTAGTGACGGCTGTAAGGATAGCCCTGTTTGGATTGCGTTTCGAGGTTGTTACGAACGTATACACTGCTTTCAGCATGCTCGTTGGGTCAAAATTTTGTAAAAAACGAGTTTGAATGGCTAGATCCGTTTGTTGTAGGTTAGTTTTGACTGCGGGTGTAGTTCTGTTACTGTGTTGGAAAAGTTTGGCGCTTACAGAGTGTGTTTTAGGCTAGATGGGGTGGAATTTAAGCAAAAAGTATTGATATACCCTAAATACACGTCGCGGTTGAGCTCTAAATAAGCCGACTTTGGTGATTGTAAAAAAACTTTGCAGTGTTTACGTTATCTGATTTTTCGTCAAAGCATCGCCTGTTTAATCGTATGCTAGTGTTGTCTACTTTACGGCTGGTTTGCATTATGTTACGTAACGGATATGCCTGCTGTGGTAAATCATAATTCTCTCGTCGAAAATCAATATGTTTTATAAAACTCCTTTAGTTTGGTAACTTAAAGTGCGCTAGTTGTAGCCAATGGAGTGCGTGTGTGAGGTATTGTTATAGATGTGTGGATCTACCTGTGTAGTAAATTCAGGAAGTTCGATACTGCAAACGCTGGAGATAAGACGAAGTTACTATTTGTGGCTACTTTGTGGAATATAAGGGGAAATATGTACGTCCCGTGAATATATAACTTATAAATTGCAACTAATCCATGATTTAATGGAGGCGCTCGCATCTATACTACAGCAGTTTCGCGTAGATGGCTTCTATCTCCTGGATTTGTACAACACACAAGATTTTGAAGGGATTTTTTTAACGGAGTGGCGTTCGTATCCGAGCATGACTTTCGGTTGGAAGGAGTAACATCAACGTGGTTGCGGGCGATGATAAGACAACTGGAAACCATTGTTTGACGTGGTTGGCGTCGAATTTTAGAATCTAAATAAATAACAAATTTGTCAAATTATGAGCCCTCGTGTAAGCAAAGTTATCGGTAGCTACACTTTCAATTTTATAAAGCGTCCAGACAGGCGATTATGATGAATTTTATTTTTTTCGCTGGGTCGAGAAGATGGCATTACCAGGATGGAGGATTGTGGATATGGATTTGTGCAAGAAGATTGTTTACATGTTCTAAAAGAGAGGATACGGTATATACAAAGTGCGCCGTTGTACTGTGCATCGCTCCCATCCGTATGGTCCCGGCTAACATGCGCTTTTAGAGATCAGTTGGAGAGATTACTTGGATAGTCGAGCAAGGAGCTATATTAAAGCATATTTTAGCATTCCAGGACTTTATTCTCAACAGACGTAGATATCACCTACGTTATTCCACAAGTCCTAAGAAGAAGGGTAAACGGAAACGGGGTTATATGGCGAAGACAAAGGCTTTAAAGGAGGCTATTGCATATGTGCAAGCCTGGTTTAAACAGGGAGTGTGGAGAAATCTAGCTACGATTGCGTCTTTTAGACTAAACAGCCAGGTGGCTTGGTCTGACGTCATTTTATTGACCAAAATTAGCGGAACACATGGCAAAATTTTGCATTCTCGTTTGTAGAATTGTATCCAAATGTTGAGGACTGGGTGTTGGAGCAGCCATTTGCAGAGTTAAAAACCGATGGAATAAGCACAGTTAACAAGCGGTCGTTTTATGCATAACCTAGTATTCCATACGGAATTGCGGGTAGGCAAAAGGATTCTTTCACAATGGATTCCAGCCATGTAACACCTCCTATGGTCGGCTGCGGCAGGGAGAGATTTTGCGCTCATCTGTCCTTTCCTGCAGAAGAAAAAATGTAATATTTTCATAACACGATTACCGTAACTGCAGTGTGCTAATCAGAGAACTTGTAACTTAGATGCAGTGCATAATAATAAATAAATGTGGCCATGTGTGTGTGTATTGGAATATGATGTATACATATATTTCGTAGCCCTGACGCGTTTTCTTACATAATAATGGTTCCAGAAACGATGACATAAGCTACATTAAAACAACTATAAACACATTTCTCGCATTGCAGGATGTTATTCTCTGCTGGATTGTTTTACTTGCGCTGTGCATTTATATTAGGTCATTTGTGGAATAGGAAAGAGAGAGAGAGAGAGAGAGAGAGAGAGAGAGAGAGAGAGAGAGAGAGGTTCCTAAAAATAATAATGGTTATAGGTAAGCATGATTCGTTCATTACTGTCACTGTTTTTGAGAAGCAATATATGTTAAAAAATTTTTAAGGTTTGTCCACAGAGTGCAGTGGCGAGCGCTTCTTCTTCGTGCGTGCGGAGTGGAACTACGACGTACGTCCAGAAAGTAAGTTCCGTTTGGTTATATAAAACAAACGTGTACAGATACAGAAAAAATATTTATTGTACAAAAATCTACAACTGTTAAACTACTTTTCTACATAGCTGCCGAAATTTTGTAGGCACTTGTCATAGCGTGGCACAAGTTTTTGTATGCCTTCTTCATAGAAGGTTGCCGCCTGTGTATTCAGCCGTGTGGTAGCATGTTCTTTCAGTTCGTCATAGTTGAAGTGTTGAGAAGACAAATTTTAGGTGTAAGAAGAGGATTTCCATGAAAAGGTGGTGTTTGTTTCCACTATAGTGCCCAACCTCATGTGGCGAATGTGACCAAACAAATCTTACGGGAATTTCACTGCGACATATTTGATCATCATCCGTACAGACCGGGCCTCGCTCCTAGCCTCTTTCACCTCTTCTACACCTAAAAATCTGTCCTTGGTGGTCAACATTTCAATGATGATGACGAGCTGATAGAACATGCTACCACATGGCTGAACACACAGGCGGCAACCTTCTATGAAGATGGCATACAGAAATTTGTGCCACACTATGACAAGTGCCTACAAAATTTCGGCAGCTATGAAGAAAAGTATTTTAACAGTTGTAGATTTTATAATCCTTCAAACAGTCTTGATTGCAAATTTTTTACTAGTCAATGACGCGCTTCGCCCTTTAGCAGGGCATCTTCAGATTATCTGCGTGACAGAATTTACACAAAATTACAAGCGGAATTACAAACGGTTATAATGGTACATGGACTTATTTCTTGTGTTAAGAAGACAGTGTAAATGGTAAACAAAGCTTACAATGCGCTCTCCGTGGTGTGACACCGTAAGTTGTTATTGCGGTGTTTCTATTTTCCTGGAATGTTTTTTTGGTTTTCCTTGTGGCCCTACAAATGTACGGGTAACATCGAATTACAATTGGAACTCTGAAAAAAATGCACATTTTTTTAGAAAAGTTGCGTGTAAATGGATTCCCCATTATTGCAATTCTCACATGAAGTATAATCTGCACAGAAAAATGTCATTAGGATTTCCTGTAGAACTCTTTGAGAATTATTTAGAACTGTGATCAGAACTATGTTTGTACTAATAGGCAAAAAATTATTTTGAAAAAACTAAATTTTGTGGTAATATTTTGTATTTTGTCGGCGAAATTTTGCAGAACTATTTAAATTTTGTACAGAGAACTCCAGAACTATTGCATATCAGTCTAGAACTGTGAAAAAAATGTACATTTTCCAAAAAAGGGGTGCCAACTTCACAGGACTGGTGTTGGGGCAGTACAAGGAGCTATAACGTTCGTAGAAAAAAATTGTAATGCACATAAAATAATCAATGTGGCGAGATTACGGTGTCGGGGTCGAACTGTGCTTCGGACGCGCTTAAATACTTCTCTGTTATGGCGCGCGAGGTGCGGGGCACGGCATTTTATCCCCGGCCGGCGCGCTGGGGCCGACCGGTAAATCGTCCGCGCACCGCGGCGGACCCCGTAAGTGCAATATGGTAGTAGGGGGCTGAAGCCAGGTGGTTGGGCAGGAATCTACCGTCTGAAAGTGGCTAGGAGCCTTGAGGACGAGTCTCGACCTGCTCGGGCTGTCTTCAATGTGCTGTGACCAGTGGGGTACCTATCACAGGGCTAGGCGGGGCAGTGCCCCGGGGCCCCCGAGCTCAAGGGGCCCCTCGACCTCCGTGACCGACGTTCGAAAAAAGTGACCGTAGATCCTTGAACACTTTCATATCCACCAATTACTTCGGATAATCGAAGTTCTACTGTATATAAGAATTTCGTTGAATGAAGGTTTTCCGACTTTGAACGGTTTGAACCCTGACCAACAAGCCTCAAACGCACGAAATGAAATCCAAAAATTATTCGCACTCCAGAATATAAACATAACAAGGTCCTTTGCTTGTCTGCTAAGACGTAGCCCCTGCCATCGTCAGCGTATTGTCGGTTGAAGTCGGAGTTGGCGTCCCTGTCAATCTTTGCGAAATAACAGTTAATGGTGCTGAATTACTAGCACAGTGTTTGACAGTAGACAGTGTGACTACATTTGAATATGAAGTCTCTACAATGTATTATTACAGAACGGTATTATTATGGTAACAACTATTTGTGTAGGGAATTCCCCAAAGGCGTGCTCCATAATCATAGATCCCAATGAAGTGCTGTAACCAATTGCACTCTGAAATTCGATCAAGAAGAAGAGAAAATATGGTTACTTTGCCACAATAGTAAATTGTGCATTCAAGACACTACCCTGTACCCCACCGCCACTATAATAAGCGAAGATGTCAACTTAGTAATTTTACTTATTACTTTTTATGTCCCATAAAATGTTCAACTGTTTGTATAGCTTATGGGACCTAACTACGTGGTCATCAGTCCCTAAACTTACAAACTACTTATGAACTAGCTAATACTAAAGAAGGCACCAATATCCATGCCCGAGGGGGATTCGAACCCCCGACCGTAGTGGCTGTGCAGACCGTGACTGCAGCCCCTCGGCCACCGCGGCCAGCGAACATTTTAAGTAATACTTCTTCATTGTTTATATTTTACTAGCTTATGCCTGAGATTTCATTCACCTAGTATGGAGTAACTTCGGAAACTATCCCAAGAGGTCGTTTATCTTTATGTCCTACCCAGGTCCATATCTACCCCTCTGCAAAATTTCATTCAAATGCACCCAGTAACTTTTGCGTGAAAGCATAACAAACAAACCAATTGTCACAGTTATAATTATATTTGAGAGTACAATGAAATATTATCTGCTGCGTGACACATAATAATTTACTTAATAGTATTTAGGTTTGCCTTATTACCTCTTCCAGTAGGCGGTAAGTAGTTTTGCATAGTTTTAGTTTAAAGAGGGCCCCAATGTCATTTTTGCCCCAGGGCCCTTGGTGACATAACTACACCACTGGCTGTGATGAGCTCTTTGTGGAAATCTTTGGAGACGCTTTGTGTGGAATGT
Source organism: Locusta migratoria (assembly GCA_026315105.1). Classification (NCBI taxonomy): domain Eukaryota; kingdom Metazoa; phylum Arthropoda; class Insecta; order Orthoptera; family Acrididae; genus Locusta; species Locusta migratoria. The sequence continues at coordinate 268,208,218 of CM048744.1, read as the reverse complement.
TATTAGTTGGTATTCCACGAAATACTGCTAATGGATGAGCTACATTCCACAGTGCTTTCAGACTTGAAACCCCCAGGTGGACGAGTCTGGACCTGTTATTGTTTACGAGATTTCACTGTGCAGGGCTGGAGGGGTGGGGGTTGCAGCTAGGTGGGTATTTATGTACCCTGCAAGCTGTCAATCGACCTTAAGAGCTCCATTGTCCGTGGACTTGTCTGAGCCTGCCTGATGTGACGTCAGTCTTGAGGACCAGTTTAGACCAGTTGGATGGGCTCCCATTGGAAAATAGTAACGTGGTGGGGACATGCTCTCATCGGTCAGTGGTCACGTGATCACGTTGAGGTGGGGGACAAGTAGATCGCTCAGTTGCGCTCGGGATGCGAAAGAGCGAACATGGTAGATAGCATTTACGACTTGTGAGGTAACACCAGTTATTTTCGAAGTAGTAGGGATACTTTGCTTACGTCCACTGCAACTGGTGTGTTGATGTGCTTACATTAGTGTGAAAAAAATTATATGTACTGCAGCAAATAAATAAATAATCCCTTCCCTATTTTTTCCTTCTTTATAATAAACAGCGTTGGTTCTGATGGGTACTTAATGTATTTAATTTGTTTCAATGGATGTGGTACAAATTTAAATGCACATGGTAATCGCAAGTACACACACAATCGACCAGGTGAATGAGTGGGCAAGTCTTGACTTGGTGGACAGGTCTGAGCCTGCAGGGGCAGATGCTGAGCTTCCATTGGTCAATGGAACAAGCAGATTGCACAGTTGCTGCCCAGATGTGGAACAGTGAGTTCGAGAAATGTTAAGTTAGTGATTATAATGTTTCTTTTTTGCTTCATACTCTGTACAGCATTTACTATCGTAGATAGCGCTTATGACTTGTGAGGTAACACCAGTCATTTTTTCGAAGAGATACTTTGCTTACATCCACTGCAACTGGTAGGGTAAGGTGGTACAATTTCGATATAGGTACAATTCCGATCAACATAAGTCTTCGTGCCATTTGTCAATTTCATGGTGTCTCGTTGTGAGGCGTTGTAGTGTGGCAGTTTTCTACAGCCCCTCCTGTCTTTTCCAAGGATACACCACTTTGTGCTACGGAGATATAATTTTTTTTCCTTTTAAGAGGTAAGTGAAGCTACTTTGTCCAACGTGCTCTTATACATTTTCTGGTTAAGGCTGATTGGATTTGCTGCTAAATATGCAATGTTTGCTAACACAAAGTGTGCATTGGTGCCTTAAGGAAAAAGTGCTTTCTATGTGGAAGATGCCCATTATCAAAACTGTAGGAGGAAGTGATCATAATTGTACCTAGTGTAGTGCATTTTCGATCGATTTTTCTCAATTCTGTAACCTTTTCTAGTGTTGTAACGGTCTAATATTTGTGTTATATATTCATTAAACATCCGGGAACAAGTGAAATAGTTAAAATTATTTATTTTCTCAATATATTTCCAGTTACAATGACATTTGTCCGAAATGATCGAAATTGTACCACCTTACACTAGAATTCCGGTGCTCTCAAGTGAAACTTTGCTTATGTCCACTGCAACTGGTAGAGTTCAGATGATCCATTAGTGTGGAAAACATTCTTATATGTGCAGCACTAAATAAATAAATAATCCCTTCCCTATGTTCATAATAAACAGCGTTGGTTCTGGGCTATTTATGCTCTATTATGTACCAGGGGGACTTACTTTAACAGCACCTCTGCATGTGGAGGTCTTTCTGCACCAGTAGTAGAGCTATAAGTGAAGGAGCAGAGTCCCTACACATTATGAATGCTGCTGTTCTCTCATTGGTCAATGCCAGAGTGGGTGGGGTTGGCCAATGGCGGATAGGCAAGTGGGTATTTCGCTGTCCGAGGGTGGGGGACAGGAAAGTCTGGACCTGCTGGGGGCTTCCTGCCATCGTAGGTGTTTTTGCACTGGGGTGGGGATAGGCAAGTCTGTACCTACCAGGGATGGGGGTGGGACTGGTCCTGGGTTTTCCCCGGGGGTAGGGGGGCCGGGGTTTTCCCCATGGTTGGGGGTTTGGGTGGGATTTCCCCACCCACCATCATGGATGACGTCATGGGATTTCCCAAGCTGCCATCTTGGATGACATCACAGAGTTCAAGGTGAAAAAGAGTGCTTGTACTGTCTTTGCCCTACTACTTACCTATGTATCATTCACAGATCCACAGAATATGCTTTTAGAAGAAAAAGCGAAACGCGTCTGGTGTGAAACAACTGTCTTAACTGCAGTCAGCACAAAACGTAAAAACTCTTATAGTTAGGTAAATTCATTTAGGAGGTGGCTGCAAAGAGAAAGTTTAATCAACCAAGACAGAATTAAAAGCAACAACTCATGAAGAAGAATCATGACTCCCTTTTGGACAACGAGCAACAGCAATGTCTTGCCACGACTCAAATTGCGGGTGACAAGTTATGCATGTCTGAAGTACTCATATAGATGAAGTGTGTTTGTAGTACTCACAAGATGGAGGCCGCGGTAGGAACCGCGATGATGTGCGGAGTGCGGTGTACCCAGGAGATCCGGATTGTACAGCGTGTCCAAGATGGTGGAAAGACAGTGGCATCGACGCTGCAACACACAACACATCTTTTATGCTGCAAGCAAGCATATCCTTAATTCTGCACATGAGAGCTTCATTACAACTGTATGAAGTGGCTGATGTAAGAGTTGAGCAACGGTGTCACTATGCTAGAGTCCGCGCAGGATAAGGTGGACGGTGCGCAGAGAGGAGTTTTCGTCGGAAGCGCCGGGCGATTTCATTCCTTATGTAGGGGAGGCCACGTCAGTCCACTTCCACCTGCCGGCCAGTGAGCTGGGCACTTCCCCTCCAGCAATCACTCACTGCACGGGCCGCTACCCCCACCACTACCGTTCGCCCAGCCGTCTATGCTTCAACAGTCCAATTTATCCTGCGTGCACTCTACTTTGTGTGTGTTGAATCGTTACCTAAAGCAGAGGTGGGCAATGAGCGAGCCGCGCTCTCGGAGCCGCCTGCCTGAGCGGGAGCAGAGCCAGGAGCAGCTGGTGTCCATCACGCAGTTCGCGCACCTGGCTGAGTGCATTATAAAATAACTTATAAAGATAATAGTGCAAACTCTTTAGTGTCTAACTCGAACGAAAAGATTCCACTGCTGGGCGTATCTCCTGAAAAATGATCTTATGTTTATAAGTAAGTAACTTATAAACATAATACTGGAAACCCTTCTCTAAAATGTCCAGTGCGTGAAGTCGAGCTGGCAAATATATAGATAAAAGCGAACTACGTGCGCCAGCAAGCATGCAGACCCCTAGCGGCAATTAGGAGAATTACAGGCCGAGCACGAACGCTGCTCTTTTTCTGTCCTGACCCGGAGCGCTGCTCATTGAGCCGATTTGTGCCCACCTCTGACCTAAAGTATCTGACGTGTTTGGAGATATGATTGCAGCATTCAGGAATTCTGACAGCAATGAATAAATCAGACCCTAAAGGAAAATGGAAAGATTGTTGAAACTTCCTGGCAGATTAAAATTGTATGCCGGAACCGGGACTCGAACCTGGGACCTTTGCCTTTCGCGGGCAAGCGCACTACCGACTGTGCTATCCCGACACGACTCACGATGCCGCCTCACAACTTTACTTCCGCCAGTACCTCGCCCCCTACTTTCCAAACTACACAGAAGCTCTCCTGCAAACACGCAAGACTAGCACTCCTGGAAGAAAGGATATGGTGGAGACATGGCTTAGCCACAGCCTAAGGGATGTTTCCAGAATGAAACTTTTATTCTGCAGCGGAGTGTGCGCTGATATGAAACTTCCTGGCAGATTAAAATTGTGTACCGGAACCGGGACTCGAACCTGGGACCTTTGCCTTTCGCGAGCAAGCTGGTAGTACGCTTGCCCGCGAAAGGCAAAGGTCCCAGGTTCGAGTCCCGGTTCCGGTACACAATTTTAATCTGCCAGGAAGTTTCATATCAGCGCACACTCCGCTGCAGAGTGAAGTTTCATACGGGAAAGATTGTTGATAGCGGGCATGTAATGTCAGACATGTCTGAAAAAATAGACACCACTGGATGACATTAACAACTGTACATTTACAAAATGGCCTTATTGAAACATCTCGATTGTTACAGCCTATTGAAATGAATTCAATCGCAAAGATGAAAATTTGTGCTGGACTGGGATTTGAATCCATATTTCCTGCTTCTGGTCAGTGGTCCCATTACGCTATCAATACACTCTCCCCACTCTGCTCAAATGATCAACTTATAGCACACTACGACGATAGTGCCCCCTGCCCATTTTTTCCTGTTGTTTGTAGTCTACTCGGAATCGAGCGTATTTTTAAGCATCCAGATCGAAATTGTCAATTGCCTGTTGGGAACAATCAAAGAGTGAAGCAAAATTCGCTCACTCGAGCTTCCCAGCGTAATTTCTGACATGTCAGGAATGAAAAAACGTTCCTGACAAAATTTCGTCCTCTGCATATTTCCGGCAATAAATGGACGTTGAAGACTGAGATGAGTGTGTGGTCCAAGTATGCTCTCTTTAATTGTTTTCTGTGTATCTTAAATACGTTTTATAGTTAATCTTTTAATGCCAGTAAATTTGCATACAACACTGCAGAACCACTTATAGAATATCTCTGAAAATATTGATAAGAACCTGTCACAATATATGTTAGTATTTAATCGTTTTCATCTTCATTGTACATATCAGAAAGATGACCATAATTATTTTATCTTAGACAATGACAAATAAATGTATAGTTAATTATAATGCTATTTTTTTTTTTTTGCTAAATTTAAGTGTTAGTCTTTTCTTTGGCTACCAAAGATGGGTGGAGCTGGCAAAGGGGCGGCGTCTCAGATATTTAAGAACAGTAAACTTTGCTCCAGCCATCAGTGACACACTGGAAAGTTCCCAAGCACCTGCCCATCTCCACGACATCAATGGGTATAACATCGTTTTATTTAATTCCTCTTTATTAACTTAGGTTAATGTTAGCAGTAATGTATCTTGCTTGAAGGTTCTCTAAATGTAACTATGATCATTTTAGATAATCAAAATATCCACGGGTGTACTGCCGGTCTATAGTGTCCAACGGGCACAATATTTCGGCGATTTTACATGTCGCCATCATCAGGTGAACTGACGGACTGAGCTCCTGGAAACGCACCGGCCCGGAGATCCGCACGCTACGGAGGATCAAATTGAACTGGGTTCTAGCCCGGTAGCGGGCGATTTAAATACCCTCGGCCCGCGGAGCGACCCCTCCGCGGTCCGCGCCCCGCGCCGCGGTCGCGCAGTGGAACCGATTGCGACGGCGTCTGAGATGACGTCGGTGTGAGGGTTCTGTCCGCAGTGGTCGTCACTACGTTACGTTTGCTAGATTTACTCTTAATTAACCCAATCGCTGGTTCCCAAGCGTTGCTAAGATTATAGCCACAGTCACGGTTTATGAGGTCGTCACTTGTGCGAATTTCAATGGCCTCTCTAACGACGCAGTCCCAGTATCTCTGTACCAGAATCCTAGTGCGCTCATACTCCATCGCGTGATTCTCCGACAAACAATGTTCAGCGACCGCCGACTTGCTCGGATACATCATCAGCTCTAAGGCCTCGGCTTCGATTTGTTCAAAGAAATCGCTCGCCGCGGCGGATTAGCCGCGCGTACTGGAGCGCCGTGTTGTGGTGCGCGCGGCCGTTCGCCGTCGGGGGTTCGCGTCCCCCCTAGGACACGGGTGTTTTGTGTTGTCCTTAGGTTCGTTTACCTTAGGTTAAGTAGTTTGAAAGCTACTGACTGATAACCTAGAAGTTAATTCCGATAGACTTACAAACATTTGAAAAATCGCTCGTCTTCTGCTTGCTGCAGTGGGAAATGTGACCGCTCGGAGCGCTAGTAGTATTACAGCCTCCAATGAGCTAGAGCCGGCCGCGGTGGCCGAGGAGACTGAGGCGCTCCAGTCACGGTCTGCACGGCCACTACGGTCGGGGGTTCGAATCCCCCCTCGGGCATGGATATTTGTGTCGTCCTAGTTCGTAAGTAGTTCATAAGTAGTTTGTAAGTTTAGGGACTGATGACCCCATAGTTAAGTCCCATAAATTAAATATAAAATAAAATAAAATAAAATGAGCTAGAATCTCATAGAGTGGCTGACACACGAGTTACAGCGCTCTTTGCGGTAACCTGCGTAAACTCGGCCGCCATATTGGCGGTGGTCAGTGCACTTGACAGGAGTCTGTCCATCGTATGTTGTTGTTCAAAGTGAAGTGCTGTATGTAGTGAATATTGCATTTAGTGTACATTTTCTGTACAATCTTTGTTTCTGCAATATGTCTGAAGTGTGTTCAGCATTTAAATACACAAATCGAAGTGTTAAAACGACAAATATTTCGAACAAGAACACCAGTTGTTTTGCCTCTTTTGGTCTCTGTATGCCTATACTCAAACAGAACTCCTGCCTAATGATACGTAGCTTCCTCAAGAGTGAAGCTTCAGATGACCTATCTTACAATTCCTTTGAAGTACACTCCATAAAAAAAGGCTCAGTTTTCTGCCTAGCGTCCGTGTGTTTCTCCTTCTGTTGCTGTTGCTGTTGATGAAATAATGTCTCATCTGTTAAATAATAAAATATAATAAACACTTTTGAGTGTCTAAATCTCCTTTAAAAATATTTTACTTTGTTGTTGACAATACTTGATCAAGTATAGTTAACATATAATAATTGAAAAGCGCGGAAGTAATAGTAACAGCCGGAATTTTTCACTTGTTAAATGTCTGCGTAACAAATATTTACGTATATCAGCGTGTCAACAACGTGTGTTACGTCGGTGTAGAATTCTTTTGTGGCAGCTGACCTAGGCGCATTTTTGATAGCAGTATTCTATTGTTACTTTCGTCTTTGTACGCAAATTTCGTCAACCAAACCCTTAAACAGCAATTTTACGAGTATGTGGATTTAATACGCTTAATAAGCACCAGATAAATGTGTCTTAGGCTCTACGAAAGCACTTGTTACAACACATTAACAACAGATGCAAATCCGTGATCATGATTGTTCGTCATAACAATTACTGTTCACTATACAATTATCGAAGCACTTTTAGACTATGAACTTACATTATAATTAACACAAATATTTTCAAAGCGGCACTTTCGTTGTTGGATCAAACCTCAGCTGTTATACTTCGAACTGGAAGTGTATTACTGACAGATTCGTGATACTTCATTATCGCATTTTAAGAAAATACACTATCTGGCTCATCAATTCACAGCTTTAACCACTTAATGACGGTTGTCGCAAATTCGCCTCATACATTATGACCTATATATATGGAAGAGTAAGTGTTTTCAGACCCCAGCGCCGGTTGTATCAGATTCTACAGGGACCGGCGAAGTGCGAGTGACATGTGCTACCATCTACAGAGCACTGACTGTCTTTCTGTGACACATATGTGTATTTTGTGCGTGTTGCTAACCAAGACCTGTGTTTGTGTTCATTGTTCCGTGAAATACAGCAAGATACAGAGGTCAGTTTCATTTTGAAAATTATATTTTGTTTTCTAATATATTTTAAGTATTTTATATCATATTTAGATGTGATAAAGCAGATGAAACTTTCAGTGAACACGTAAATACGGTTTGTGTAAAATATGCATCATCAGGCATTTGGGCACTTCTATGGGCAAATGCAAGCGATAAAATAAAACGAAGAAAGGACGATGGTTTGTCAATAGAGGTGTTGCCAGTGCATTTGCATCTGCTCATCCGGTGATCACAATAAAAAGATGGTACCGAAAGAAAAAGCCCTACCATTGTTACAGTTTACAATACATTCATAGCAGGGGTGGATTTACTTGACGCTCTAATTTCCTGTCATAGGGTTTTCGTAAAGTCAAGGAAATATTACCATAGATTGTTTTTCCACCTAGTTGATCTTGTGATAGTGAATTCGTGGTTGCTGTATCGAAGGGATTGTGATACTTTGGAAATTCCCCGTCGCAAACAAAACGGAATCTGGAATTCAAATTCAGAATAGCAGATGCTCTCTGTAAGCAAGGAAAAGGCATGGCACGAAAAAAGAGAGGTAGGCCCTTACAAAGTATGGAAACGGAAATCCACCGTAAGAAGCGTCGGGGTCCAATGAAACCAGTCCCTGATAAATCTACCCGTACCGATGAAGTACGTCATTGGCCTTGTGTAACAGGAAGGCAAAGATGCAAAAGACCCAGCTGTAAAGGGTAGACACTCATTATGTTTTCGAAATGCAAATTTGACCTTTGCCTAAACAAAAATTCCAATTGTTTTAGGCAATTTCATGAGCAAAGAAATGTTGATCCTCTGCATTAGATTTATAAGTAACCATAATTGTAATTCAAACGCATGTTAATTTTTTCCATTAAATCTCATGAGAACAATAAAAAAAAAAAAATCCCTCAATGAAGAGTTGTAAGCGTTTTATTTCTCAAATGCCTGTTGTCGCAAATTTGACACATACCTAATTACACCAACTATGTATAACATTTCTTATATTTGATGTTATAAATGATCTAAGACCCCAATATTGAGCACAATATATGATTTTCGATTTTTTCTTGCAGTAGAAATTAATTCAGGCATTAAGTGGTTAATTAAGACTGGACACACCAATGGAACTTCATGCACATCTGTACTCAATAGTTGATATTCATTTAAAACGTAAAATTGTGAAAATAAGTAAAATTCTCTAGTGGATGTGGCATACCAGCTGTCAGTCGGTACCCCAAATAACATGGCGATCGGCAGTTACAATTGGCCTCAAACATGACGGACCTATCGCCACTATGAAATTCTAGCTCGTTGACAGCCTTCTAGCCACTACAGCTGTTTTATTTGGAGGTTAAATGTATGACATAAAAACATAACGTTCGTATTCTTAAAGATGGCGAGTAGTAGCGAGTTTGCGCAGTGTTTTCCACCAACAGTAAAACTGATAGGAATGTATAAATCAGATGGAGCGTTTCAGCGTTGTATAACACGCGACAAGACCAATTAACACTGTCCGTTACGTCAATTCGCGTAGCCCAATACCTTGTGGTGAAAGTGAGGTTGAATTACAATCCGTGATGCAAAAAGTCATATACTATCGGAATTGAAGAAGTAACACCCGTAAAGCAGACTTTATAATGTATGATTTTCGTCAACTTGGTGAGCTAAGAGCTGGGAAGTGAAACAACTTTCAAAACATCGACATCTCTTTGCAAGCGAAAATCTATATCTATATATAAAAGGCTTGTATGTGTATGTGCTGACAGACTTTTCTCCATGACCACATACTGCCTCCCACTCGTGGTTGTGGTGGTAGATAGCCCTTGGTCTAATGATGTTAGTAAGGGAGTTTGGTCGCAGTGCGTGGCAGTGGGTGAGTGTGACGTGCAAAAATTAGCAAAATATGCAATAAATACTCTTAGGAAAAGCTATATACTCTGTGACTTACAAACTTTACGGTACGAGTCAGACTCTCTTTATTCTTTCAATCGTCAGACAATGCGGTCCTTTCAGACTTTAATAACGACGAGGAATTTCAAATACGCATTTTTTTAAAAATAGATCACATGTTTCCATCAAGCACACATTACCGACTATGAACAGAGACACAAAACAAAGATAAAAATCCAGATAGACTCAAAGATAAAAATCAAGCAGTATTTATCTACACTCTGTGTGGTTCGGTCATCTTTGCAACGATTTTATATCATGTTATTGACGTTGCCAACATAAAAACACGAGGCCGCTAGGACAGAAAGTAAAATTTTACCGAATCAGATACATCCTTTGTTGTCACATCTCATTATGACCAGCACTTTCACGCGAAACTCTTTTGTATAGAGTCTCATGATTCACACAGTATTACAATTCATTCCAAATTCCTATTCAAGAAGATATTTGTGAAAACTGTTACAAATCAGTATTCGCACTTATCCAATATCGTTTTCAGAAATGTAATTTGCCAGCCGCTTTCGGCGCTGCTGTTGCAATATGTAGCAAAATTGAGAATAACGACGCATACTATCAAATATATAAGTTTTTAACTTCTCGGCGCGTTTTCCTCAGTCACACTTTACCGACGATCAACAGAGAAAAAGATGAAAATGCAGATAGGCTAACAAATGAATAATAGAGCGCTACACTACAGTCACAGTCATACTTCTATTAGTTGGTGTGGGTGATTTAATATTGCTCATCGCATAACTTCATCAAAATGCCAAAGCGTAAGACTGTGTTCACACAAACTTACGTGAATTCGAAACGAAGAAAACTAGCACGACGAAACGAAACGGAAGAGGAAAGAGAAGGGACACTTACAGAATTGCGCGAAAGGATGCAACGAATTAGAGACGGTAGAAGTGAACAAGAAAGAGCAAAGGATTCCGAAGCAACGAGACTCAGAGTGTCTTCACTAAGAAACCGTGAATCTGATAACCAACGTCAAAACCGAAATGCACAAAATAGAGACAGAATGGCCAATATACTTCATGATATACGCAGGAACTACAATTTACGCCTTGAGGGGCTGCGTTATGATACCACGAAGAAATACAGTGAACATCCAAACATCGTCATCGGAAAAATGATCAAAACATGCAAGTACTGCTCTGCAAAAAACTTTAAAGCTGAAACACCAGGTATGTGCTGTATGAGTGATAAAGTCAAATTATCACCTTTAAAAGTGCCACCACCACAACTATACTCTTATATGATCGGAACGGCACCGGATTTTAAGCACTTCCTACAGAATATACGTCGTTATAATTCTTGCTTCCAGATGACATCGTTCGGGGTTACATCAGTATGCAATGACGACAATTTCGCACCAATTTTTAAAATCCAAGGACACGTTTATCATCGATTAGGGTCATTAATACCTCCACTAAATGAAACACCAAAATTTCTGCAATTATATTTCGTTGGTGACGAGCAACAAGAATTAGATCAGCGTTGCACACATATTCAGGGACTTCAACGACATATCGTACAGGAGTTACAGATTCTACTCCATACTCACAATCAACTAATCAACGTGTTCAAGACTTCTCTAAAACAAATGGTTGCAGACAACTATAGAATTGTTATTCGGGCTGATAAACGATCAGCCGGTGAGCATGAACGTTGATATAACACACCTCAGGTCAATGAAGTTGCAGTAGTAATTGTAGACAATGAATACAGTCATCGTGATATCAAAAATGTTCAAATGTTTGTTAAGCTTATGGGACTTAACTACGGGGTCATCAGTCCCTAAACTTACAAACTACTTATGAACTACTTACAAACTAGGACGGCACAAATATCCATGCCCGAGGGGGGATTCGAACCCCCGACCGTAGTGGCCGTGCTGACCGTGACTGGAGCGCCTCAGTCACCTCGGCCACCGCGGCCGGCATCGTGATATCATTATACAACGTCGCAGCAATCTAATATAATATAATGACCGGAAAACAAAAGGGACAGACGGTCTTTAGGCCACGAATACCCTCATTATCATCTGGGTTGCCCTTCACCTTAAGACGACTGCAGTTTCCAGTTAAATAAGCATACAGTATGACCATCAACAACGCTCAGGGGCAAACATTCAAATACTGCGGCGTTAATTTAACGGAATCGTGCTTTTCTCACGGACAATTGTACGTCGCGTGCTCACGAGTTGGATCTCCTACACATTTGTTCCTTCACACTCCCAACAAGAAAATTGCAAATATAGTCTATAAGCAAGTATTGTGAAGACAAAAATAAATGCCTTGAGAAATATAGTAACGTCCAATCTCTTCCAGCTTCATTTAAATACTATTATGTTAAAACAATATTACTAATCTTGCATTGGCCCCATATATTTTCACATATACGGAGTTGGTGTATTATTTAGCTTCACCTAAGATTGTTTATTATATTGTATTATATGGATTTTCGCCCACCACACTCACCCATTAATACACAACGCGGCCAGAATACCTTAAGCACGATAACTGCTTCACAATATCTCAATTGAACAGTCTGTATTCATGTCATATTTAGAATAATACTCAAGCTGTCTCTCATGCCATATATTCTAACCCAAGCAACGCTGGGTTTCCCATCTAGTATGTACCTATAAATACGTCACACAATTTTTGTAAGAAAATAAATAGAGCGTATTTACTTTATCAGCTATGTTTCTCCTCTTACATTGTTAATGACGTCATAAACAATTTAGATTTTCCTCTTTGTCAATGCTGACATTTTCCATTTAAAACGTCTTAATAATGAAACTTGCTTTATCAACTTAAAATCTTATTCGTATGTACTGTATACGCCTGCCTTTTCTGTTACTGTATTGCAAATTGTGAAGGTGGAGAGCTACAAAATAATTAGCAGTGAATTACAAGCTGGTTGTACTGCCGACGACATAAAAAAAAGAAAATCCTTCCGTTTCCGTAAAAAAATTGTATTTATCTCGCTCTGACACTCGTGGTTTCATCCAAGTGCGTTTGCTTTTCTTTTCTCCCTCCTCTTCTAAATGCAGACACAACACAGCTGTAGTATAAACAACAGCTGAACATAACACCACCATTTTGAAGCAAATTTGGCAAAATATTGGATGATAGTGTAATACCTCCTACAGCGTTTCATCCAGTTTCTTTGTCAAAGAATTGACAATTTGGTAATATAATACCGGCCTTATCAGTATTTTAAGCACTCTTTCACTTACACCCTCCACAGAATAATGGCTGATTGTGTTTAACTTTGAACACTAATGTATCAATTACCGAAATGCACAAGGTAAACAGTTAGTGAACAAGACAACTGGACAGAAAAGTAAACATATGTTACATTTCATTCAATACCAATCCCATGGAATTTAAGTCATTACTTTATGAAACACACACACAGCACACCAGCGGTGAACATCATTACCTGATCTAAGCAAAGTTGGTCCTCCCGACTCATCGGGTTCATCAAGGTTCACTGCAGAGGTCTCGTTCGGCTTGACTACTACCAGTGACGTAACAGATGTGACGAACGAGTACTGTAAAAGAAGAAAAGAAGTAAAAACATCCTGACATAATACGAAAGGCGTCTGATTTCAAGAGTAGAGTCTGAAGGTTGTGACCTATATTTTAGGTAATAATCACAGTTGTGATGACCGTACGTAATGTCACACTTATTTCTTTAGTGTGTTACAATTCCCTAGCCAATGATTGTGACGTGAACTTCTGTAGTTATTTTGTCTTTGTATTGATACGGAATAGTATGGAATTTTAGAATACTCCTAAGTGTTACACCTACACTGCTCAAACCAAATATGGGATCAGGTGGAGGCATAATATACGCAACATAATTTTTTTATGCAGATATTGGTTACAGGTAATTTGAGTGTGTGATACCTCTATACTTATAAGACGCATTTGTTGTCTGTCTGTCTGTTCTCTTATAACTCAAAATCCACAAACCAAATAACGTGAAATTTGGCACACGTACACAAAATTACATACTTTATACTCGGGCAAATGCGGGTACTTTCCAGGGTTGCCAACGAGGTCATGATAAAAACCACCGAAGTGACGGAACAATCCCACCAAAAACCACCGAATTTTCCGAAGTTCCCATGCAAAAAAACCACTGTCTATTCGTTTGTTCTTGGCCGATTGATTCGAAATTTGGACGCAACTATGCATTTTAAAGGAGTAGTTTTTATGTACTTGACTTATCTGTATACACACTAGATAGAAATACAAAAAAATATAGTTTATTCAAAAGCACTTCAGTAAACATGTTATATATAAAAACAAACAATAATTACTTTGAGCCATTGCAATGCTTGTCGGGAACATACAGCAAATTGTGAAATATTTGAACTTGAAAACAGAAAGTAATCCAGTCTGGAAAGGAGGTTAGCGTCAGTCATTCTATTGTCTTTATTTTATGTCAGGAGATCTAGATTTCAGCTATATTCCAATGTAATTACATCTGAGAAAAAAGAAAGTTAACAATGAAAGTACAGTCACATATTAAGTGTCTGCAATGTTCAGTCATTTTCACAACAAGAAAAATCTGATAAAGTGCTTCAGCAACAAATACATACCATTAACACAATGTCAGTGTGTGATGCAAGTACAACACTTCCTCTCCATGGAGATTGGAGAAGTCAACACAGAACTAACAGCCTACAACAATGAGCAATGAGTCATACCATTGTTAATATTTGTGAACTCTTAAGAATTTTACATTTTATCCAATAATGTGATACATTTCCTAGCCATTTATCTGTCCATTTTCGTTAATAATTTCAAATTAGGATTATATTACTTCTTCTGCAACACTTTTTTTTATGAAAACGATTTCATTAAAACCCACCAACTTTCGCACCTCCCACTGACTCGAATTTTTCCCACCGTCGGCTTTAAAAAACTACCAGATTCGGTGGTAAGCCACTGCCGTTGGCAACCCTGGCACTTGCAGCTAGTAGTGCTATATCTTCCTGTACCAACTCTTTAATTGTGACTTATATGGCATTTACTTAAATCGACGCACCATGGCGTGTAGCGTCCCCTAGTGAAACGGTATTAATTGTGACGCCGTATTGAATTCTAATCAAAACTAAAGTGCAGTGACGTCAAAGATAAAGTGTTATAAACGACGTCAATGAACTGTCCTTTACAACAAAGAATTTTTAATATCGCCGTGAATGTTATCTCTGCTCTTTGTTCTAACACTATTTAAACAATTGTACAATGTGTAATCCTTGTTGTCATGCCTTGTTTCTGTACGAGTCATTTTTTTATTTGAAAGGACGATATTATTCTAATTTTGCGAGAGTCGCTGTTAGATTGTTTTTCTCAACAATAGTAACCAAGGTATATTAAATGATTGTTAAATGTCAGATATGATCTTCAATAGAAATATTGAACAGTGTATCGTGTTTTTCAAATACTGTAAAAAAATACTGTAAGTATTTTCAGAATTTGAGTTCCAGTTGCAGCTTCTTCAATAACGGCCGCTAACTGCAGTTACCGGCCGCCATTTCATGGTTAATTCTAGTTAATAATTATTAAATGATTCAGGGGCGGGCGTTGAAATAAAATAGGACTTTTAAGAACTATTTTTCAGCTGGGACGACGATCCCGGAGGTCGGTGGAATAAATTGTAATGATTCAGTTCTTAATAAAATTTGTATAGTTAGGTCTACGGACAAAACTGAAGAGATTCATACAAGTTTTTTTTTTTCTGTATTGTGGCGTGGACAGATCTTGAGTTAACAACACTTATAATAATGATAGGCAATTCTCATGCTTAAAATTATTACAGACTGAGTCTAGCAAGTGATTAGTGAAACCTTTCATTTCATTATTTTTCAGTATACTTTTTACGTAATACTTACGTAAACATAAAGCCTTAAATATTTTATTACAATCAGTCGTTTGGCTAATGCATTCTGTTATCTATAAAAAGGATAGCACCATCAATATTTAAAAGTTCAGCAAATTTTAGTTCAAGTAACAGTACAGCGCAGTTAGTATTTTATTATTATTATTATTTTATTTGCTAGGCCACCACAGGGGCTACCAAAACGGTGATAAATTCGTTATCATTGCCGTGTAATATGGTGTGGGATTACCTCGGACGGCCGGTACAGTTGCACACTTGCGTCCCATGGATAGCTCTCGAGGGATATTTGGCCATTCTTCTCTGAGTGCAACAATCAACTCTGCTACCACCTCTGTGGAGGAATGAACCGTCCTCGAGAATGTCACCAGGCCTTGCTTCCACAGACACTGAAGTGGGATCTAGCTCTGAACACCGACGCATAGTCTGTTGATCACAAACTTTAGGCGTCTTTTAATACTATTACCATCGCTGTGCTGCATTCGTATTATTGGAGCAAATATCTTGCCACACCTTGAGAAGGAACGGTGAGTTCTTCATCAAGCACGGCTAGATAATAGTGTGTCAGTAACATCAGCTAGGATTCGCATCTTGAACATCTTCTGTAGACCATTTAGCGTTATCCAGGGTGCAACTGCTGGCTAAACCAGACGGAGACGGTCTACATTACAATAATTAAGTCCCTACAGCAACACAACGAGGAAATTGTGATTCAGTGGATACCATCTCACTGTGGCATAGATGGTAATGAGAAAGACATAAAGGGCACAAAAATTAAACAAACTGGAAAAACTACCCTGTCATATTTTGCAGTAAACCGCATTATTAACAACATTTTTAAAGAAGAAATGAGAAAAATCAATAAAATCTCATGTGAGGGGTAGATCTGGGAAACCCTCTTGGATAACCAACTGATACCAGGTGGACCAAGAAGAGGGGCAGTAGCAACATTCCGCCTGACTACTGGACATGACTGTTTGGCCACCCACCTGCACAAGATCTCCATCCTGCCGTCTCCAGAATGTGTTCTGTATCACAAGAGTGATCATTTAAAAGAGTATTCCGAACTGTAAAATCGTAATTTAGACTTACCAAAATTGTATTGGGAAGCAAGATGGCGAATGACTTAAGTCAAGTGCCGGAAAATTAAAACAATAATAATAATACATAAGCTAGAAAGGCTCGTGAACACTTAGAAAACATCTTTTTAATGACAGAAAATAGTTTTGTTTAATAGCTTTAATTTCTTTAGCCTTATATTCGGACAATTATCCTAGGCTTGGAATCATTCGCGAAACAATAAGGTACTCTCCTGGCCATTAAAATTGCTACACCACGAAGATGACGGGCTAGACACGCGAAATTTAACCGACAGGAAGGAGATGCTGTGACATGGAAATGATTAGCTTTTTAGAGCATTCACACAACGTTGGGGCCTGTGGCGACACCTACAACGTGCTAACATGAGTAAAGTTTCCAACCGATTTCACATACACAACATACACCGGCGTTGCCTGGTGAAACGTTGTTGTGATGCCTCGTGTAAGGAGGGGAAATGGTACCACCACGCTTCCGACTTCGATAAAGGTCGGATTGTTGCCGATTGCTGTTTATCGTATCGCGACATATCTGCTCTCGTTGTTAGCAGAATATGGAATCGGTGGGTTCCGGAGGGCAATACGAAACGACGTGCTGGATGCCAACGGCCTCGTGTCACTAGCAGTCGAGATGACAGACATCCGCTTGGCTGTAACGGATCGTGCAGCCACGTCTCGATCCCTGAGTCAACAGATGGGGACGTTTGCAAGACAACAACCATCTGCACGAAAAGTTCGACGACGTTTGCAGGAGCATGAACTAACAGCTCGGAGACGAAGGCTGCGGTTACCCTTGAAGCTGCATCACAGACAGGAGCGCCTACGATGGTGTACGCAACGACGAACCTGGGTGCAGGAATGGCAAAACATCTTTTTTTTTTTTCGGATGAATCCAGGTTCTGTTTACAGCATCATGATGGTCGCATCCGTGTTTGGCGACATCGCGGTGAACGCACATTGGAAGCGCTTATTCGTCATTGCCATACTGGCGTATAACCTGGCGTGATGGTATGGGGTGCCACTGGTTACACGTCTCGGTTACCTCTTGTTCGCATCGACGGCACTTTGAACAGTGGCCGTTACTTTTCAGATGTGTAACGACCCGTGGCTCAACCCTTAATTCAATCCCTGCGAAACCCTACATTTCAGCAGAATAATGCACGACCGTATGTTGCAGCTCCTGTACGGGCCTTTCTGGATACGGAAAATGTTCGACTGCTGCCCTGGCCAGCACATTATCGAGATCTCTCACCAAATAAAAACGTCTGGTCAATGCTGGCCGAGCAACTGGCTCGTCACAATACGCCAGTCACTATACTGTACTATCGTGTCGAAGCTGCATGGGCATCTGTACCTGTACACGCCATCCCAGCTCTATCTGGCTCAATTCCCAGACGTATCAAGGCCGTTATTACGGCCAGAGTTGGTTGCTCTGGGTACTGATTTCTGAGGATCTATGCACCCAAATTGCGTGAAAATGTAACGTCAGTCCTAGTATAATATACTAGCTTAAACCCGCGGCTCCGCTCGCGTGTTGGTAGATCAAATCACACGTAAAACGTTTCGAAGAATCCAATCACGAAATGCAACAATAATGATTGTAATAATATCACAGATCGATCACTTGATGTAAAGCGCGAAACGTCAAATCGATTATTTAAAGAGATGTATTAAAAGAAAATCCTTTTATACTGCTTTATTTATTTATTCTTATATTTCCTTATCGGTATGTTTATGAACTAGCTAATCATAAGGACGGCACAAATATCCATGCCCGAGGAGGGATTCGAAGCCCCGACCGTAGTGGCCGTGCAGA
Source organism: Locusta migratoria (assembly GCA_026315105.1). NCBI lineage: Eukaryota > Metazoa > Arthropoda > Insecta > Orthoptera > Acrididae > Locusta > Locusta migratoria. The sequence continues at coordinate 268,189,895 of CM048744.1, read as the reverse complement.
CCGTCGCTGGAGCGCCTCAGTCCCCTCGGCCACCGCGGCCGGCCTTATTGGTATGCTTATCCTTACGGAGAAAGAACTGAACACATTGTAGCACACATAGCCTAAAGATACGGTCTGTGGCATCATGTTTCGCTGTATGTAACCTCCTTGCTACAGAGTCGCAAACGTCATCGCTGGCCTTTTTCGAATTTTTTTATAATTTGACGACTTTCAACCATTATATCTTCCACCCCCTTATAGCTATCGGCATGGAACTGCCGTGGTGTACAACGGGAGACTTCGGACAATAATTACACACAGACCATTCGTTTGTGTTCTGTGGTTTTCGCTGCAGAGCGAAATATTAACACAAACACACGTAGAATTTGATATACACCGATATTTTTCCATGCCAATATACTCCACCCTTTTATCATTATCAACCCTCAAGCAACAATGCAACCAATAAAACCATTTTCAAATAGTAAACATAATTTTCAAAGATTAATTATTGCTCCGCATTTCGCGTTATATTCTTCAAATTACTAAATATCTATCAGATTTCTATATAACCGCGCCTAAAACCTTCCTCAGGTATAAATTATTAACTGTAAAAATATTTAAGTATCTGCGTCTTGTCGTTCGGACTTGATAAGCGTACACCAAACAAACATACACATTAATATATATATATAGATAAATAGTTTTCCGATCGTCATAAAACCATGCCTAAAGCCTTCCCGGACTAGACATTGGTAACTGTACAAATTTTTAGCTCCTTATGTCTTGTGGATCAGACGTGATTAACGTACACCGAACAGACATTCACATTTATAGATATGTTGTTGTTGTTGTGGTCTTCAGTCCGGAGACTGGTTTGATGCAGCTCTCCACAATACCCTATCCTGAGCAAGCCTCTTCATCTCCACATAAGAACGGCAACCTACATCTGTCTGAATCTGCTTACTGTATCCATCTCTTGGTCTTCCTCTGCGATTTTTACCCCACACACTTCCCTCTAATGCTAAATTCACAATTCATTGATGTCTAAGAATGTGTCCCACCAATCTATCCCTTCTTTTAGTCAAGGTATTCTACAAATTTCTTTTCTCACCAATTCTGTTCAGCACCTCCTCATTAGTTACGCGATCCACCCACCTAATCTTCAGCATTCTTCTGTAGCATCATATTTCAAAAGCCTCAATCCTCTTCCTGTCCGCACTGTTTATCGTCCATGTCTCACTCCCATACAAGGCAACACTCCATACAAATGCCCTCAGAAAGGACTTCCTTAGGGTTAAATCAATATTCGATGTTAACAAATTTCTCTTTTTCAAAAACGCTTTTCTACCCATTGCCATTCTGCATTTTATATCCTATGTACTGCGACCATCATTTGTTATTTTACTGCCCAAGTAACAAAACTCATCTACCTCCTTTATTGCTTGGTTTCCCAATCTAATTCCTTCAGCATCACCTGATTTTCTTACACTGCACTCCATTACCCTTGTTTTGCTCTTGTTAATGTCCATCTTATATGCACCTTTCAGCACACTGTCCATTCCGTTCAATTGCTCTTCCAGGTCCTTTGCTGTATCTGACAGAATTACTATGTCGTTGGCAAAACGCAATGTTTTTAATTCTTCACCCTGAACTTTAATTCCTTCTCCAAATTTCTCCTTGCTTTCCTTTATAGCTTGCTCAATGTACAAATTGAATAACATTGGAGAAAGGCTACAATCCTGTCTCACTCCCTTCCCAACCACTGCATCCCTTTCATGCCCTTCAACTCTGACAACCGCTGCCTGGTTTTTGTACAAGTTGTAAATAACGTTACGCTCCCTATATTTTACTCCTGCTTGCTTCAGAACTTGAAAGAGTTTATTCCAATCAACATTGTCAAAAGCCTTCTCCAAATCTACAAAAGCTAGAAATGTAGGTTTGCCTTTTCTTAATCTATCTTCTAGGATAAGCCGTAAAGTGAGTATTGCCTCCCGTATTCCTACATTTCTCCTGAACCCAAACTGATCTTCCCCGAGGTCGGCTTCTACCAGTTTTTCCATCCTTCTGTATATAATTCGTGTTAATATTTTGCAACCATGACTTATTAAACTGATGGTTCTGTAGTTTTCACACCTGTCTGCACCTGATTTCTTTGGAATGGGGATTATAACATTTTTCTTAAAGTCTGAGGGTACTTCGCCTGTCTCATACATCTTACGCACCGGGTAAAACAGGTTTGTCATGGCTGGTTCTCCCAGAGACTTCAGTAGCTCTGAGGGAATATCATCTACTCCAGGGGCCTTGTTTCGACTTAGGTCTTTCAGGGCTCTGTCAAATTCATCTCTCAGTATAATATTTCCTATTTCATCTTGATCTACTTCCTCTTCCCTTCCTACAACATCGTCTCTAAGTTCATTTCCTTTGAAGAGCCCCTCTATATACTCTTTCCACCTTTCAGCTTTCCCTTCTTTGCTGAGAACTGGTTTTCCATCCGTGTCCTTGATATTCAAAGAGCTGTTTTTCTTATCTCCAAATGTTTCTTTTATTTTCCTGTAGGCTGTATCTATTTTTCCCCTATTCATACATTCTTCTACATCCTTGCATTTGCCTTCTAGCCACTCCTGTTTAGCCACTTTGCACTTCCTGTCAATCTCATTTCTTAGTCGTCTGTACTCCATTTTGCCTATTTCATTTACTGCATTTTTATATTTTCTCTTTTCATCGATTAAATTTAGTATCTCCTGTGATATCCAAGGATTTTTTGTAGGTCTTGCCTTCCTACCTATTTTGTCCTCTGCTACTTTCACTATTTCATCTCTCAATTTTACCCATTCCTCCTCTACTGTTTTATTTTCCCATGTTTCTTTCAATTGTTGCCTTAAGCTCCCTCTGAAATTCTTAAGAACTTCAGGTTCCTTCAATTTATCTAGGTCCTATCTTCGTATTTTCCTACCTTTTTGTAGTTTCTTCAGTTTCAGTTTACAGTTCATAACCAACAAGTTATGGTCAGAGTCTATATCTGCCCCTGGGTATGTCTTACACTGTAGAACCTGGTTCCGAAATCTATGTCTTACCATTATAAAATCTATCTGGTATCTCCCGGTGTCTCCTGGTCTCTTCCACGTATACAACCTTCTTTTGTGATTCTTGAACCAGGTGTTTGTTATAACTAAATTATGTTCCGTGGAAAATTCTACCTCTACCTCTACCTCTTTCATTCCTTTTGCCCAGACCATATTCACCTACTATCTTCCCTTCCCTTCCTTGTCCTACTACCGAATTCCAGTCTCCCATAACAATTAAGTTTTCCTCTCCCTTAATTGTCTGAATAATTTCCTTTAGCTCCTCATATATTTCTTCGATCTCCTCATCATCGGCAGAACTAGTTGGCATATAAACCTGTACTACTGTTGTCGGTGTTGGCTTCGTATCTATCTTGACAATGATAATGCGATCACTGTGCTGGTCATAGTAGTTTACCCGCATTCCTATTTTCTTATTCATTATCTATCCTACTCCTGTGATACCCCCAATTGATTTTGTATTTATAATCCTGTACTCACCTGACCAGAAATCCTGCTCATCCTGCCACCGAACATCACTAATCCCCACTATATCTAACTTCAACCTATCCATTTCCCTTTTTAAATTTTCTAATTTTCCTACTCGATTAAGGGATCTAACATTCCACGCTCCGACCCGTAGAATGCCAGTATTGTCTTTCCTGATGATCACATCCTCCTGAGTAGTCCCCGCCCGGAGATCCGAATGGGGGACTATTTTACCTACGGAATATTTTACCCGAGAGGATGCCATCATCATATGTTCATACAGTAGAGCTGCATGTCCTCGGGAAACGTAACGGCTGTAGTTTCCCCTTGCTTTCAGCCGTTCGCAGTAGCTGTGTGGCAAAACCACATTAGCTGATGTTACAAGGCCAGCTCAGTCAATCATCCAGACTGTTGCCCCTGTAACTACTGAAAAGGCTGCTGCCCCTCTTCAGGAACCACACGTTTGTCTGGCCTCTCCACAGATAACCCTCCGCTGTGGTTGCACCTACGGTACGGCTATCTGTATCGTTGAGGCACGCAAGCCACCCCACCTCGGCAATGTCTGTGGTTCATGGGAGTGGTTATAGATATAGATTTGTCGAATGAATACCCGTTTATCATCTGCATTTCTTCTTGGTGTAGCAATTTTAATGGCCAGTAGTGTAAATATTTCTAAAGAAAATAGCCGTTCCTCCTTTGGCAATTTTTTGCCCGAATTAATCAGACCGCTCTGCCCGATCATACCAGCCACGCGCATAAACTAGACTAGACGCCTGCTGCGGACTGTTACCCTGAGCGCGAGGTCCTTGGCCTTGGTGCGGACGGTCTCGTTGGGCGTGGCGGCGTCGCTGTCCAGCAGCTGTCGCACCGTCAGATAGGCCCAGAGGCGCTCCGCTGACGTCACGTTGGCCACGGCCGGCTGCGGGGCGGCTGCGGTCGCGTTGCCGTCGCTGCTCCTGATGGCGCACCACAGCTCCCTAGTGCCAGGCTCCAGCCGGCCCGCCACCACCAGCTCTCCACCACCGAACAGCGTCGGGAACTTCGCCGTCGTCAGCGACTCCTCGTCCACCTGCCGACAAAGTATTTCTCTGCATATTATCTGTGTACTGCAAAAGTTGCAGATAGCATCTGAAGGAAGGCAGGTAGATTGTGATCATTAGAGACGGAGCGCACTCTCAGATTGTTTGGGTAAGGAGGGGGGAGGAAATCGGCCGTACCCTTTCAAAGGAACCATCCCGGCATTTGTCTCGATGGATTAAAACTGTTTGTCGATTGCATAAACGGAAGTGGAGATGGGAACAGAAAGCTAGCGGTCCTAAGATTATATATACAGGGTGTTTCACTAAGTGTGTTTGCGACTGTAACTTATAAAATAATAGGTAACGGGAAACAGCGTAGCTTACTGTCTGGTGGTCATGAGACAGTGGGCCGCGCCCCAGGAGATAGCCACTCGGCTAGTCAGCTACGCTATCGTAGCCTCCGCCCCCGGAACACTTTGAAGAGTTGTAGCTCCCAAACTAACAGTGATAGGAATGTAGTTTAAATTGATTTGGACGCAGCTGCTTTCAACGAATCCAATGCACGATAGAAAAAACTATTGCTCCATTTAAAAAATTATATCTTTGTGGTGTAACTCTTTGGAAAATGATACAATAAACTATGTTCATAGCTCCGCAGAAAGTGTAACATTTCTTGTGTTGACCTACCGCATTAAAATTTCCCGTCACCTATTATTTTATAAGTTACAGAGGCAAACACACTTAATGAAACACCCTGTATATGTCTTCAGTCCGCAGACTGGTTTGATGCAGCTCTCCACGCTACCCTGTCCTGTGCAAGTCTCTTCATCTGCCAATACGTTCGGCAACCTACATCCTTTTAAATCTGCTTACTGTAGTCGTTCCTCGGTCTCCCTCTATGATTTTTACCCCACACACTTCTTTCTAACGCTAAGTTGACAATTCCTTGATGTCTCAGAATGTGTCCAACCAATCTATCCCTTCTCTTAGTCAGGATATGCCAGAAACTCCTTTTCTCCCCCATTCGGTTAAGCACCTCTTCATTAGTTACGTGATCTACCCATCTAATTTTCATCATTCGTCTGTAGCATCTCATTTCAAAAGCTTGTATCATCTTTTTATCTGAACTCCATATCGTCCACGTTTCACTCCCATACAATGCTACACTCCAGACAAATGCTTTCAGAAAGGACTTCCTAACATTCAAATTACTTTTGGATGTTAACAGGTTTCGCTGTTTTAGAAACACTTTTCTTCACAGTACATGATTACATTATGAAAAGGATTAGGTGACCTGTGCGAATACTTCTCACTGTTTGCGGAATGACAAAAAACTTGGGGATAACGGAAGTCAAATTGAATGTTCACGCATAGCTTTCTTCAGAATCAATCAATGCAAGTGTTTAAAAGCGGAAATGAAACAGCTTGATCCGCTGAGTGGTGTTAGGTCAAAAAGAACTGCGTACCTTAATTAGAACCGAAGATAGCGTAAAACAAACCGATTAAAATAGTCATTGCAAGGACAGGAGGATACCGCGTTCGAATAAAAAGAAAGGATGGAAAGGCTTAAGTTAATTCTGATACTTGTGAGAAATCTGCGAATGAATACCTTTGGTTTAAATCAAAAATGAAGGAAATCGGCCAGATATAACGGCCCGACTATGTTAGTTTATAGAAAGGACATCCCCATAAGAAATATACAGAAGGAAATCGCGTTTGAGTATAGAAAAGGAAGACGAGGGGTATGTATATTCTGATACTTGATGACAACTCTGTGGATAAATACCTTTCGTTTAATACAAAAATGAAGGAAATCGGCAGGGTAGTTTGGTCTGGCCGACTGACTAGTTTTCGGAGATTTTTTAAAATGTAAGGGGTTTTGTATTAATTAATTACAAGTTTCTAATTTCTTTTTGATTTTGAATATACTAGTATCACACTTGCTGCTACGATACGACAACCTGTGGTATTCGTATACCCAGTTTAGAAAGCTCTGATCCAAATTAAAAGTTGAAAAAGGAAAATAGTTACAATAATAACTTTGTTACTTATTTTGAACTGTAAAAAGAAAACTAAAGTCGACTTTTTTATTGAAGATGGACCACCATCTTCTACCATGTAGATAAGCTGCAATCCAATTTGTCATCATCAGGTTATGAGGGGAAATTGTGGTTCTTATTTGGGCAAATATGGTACATTGTAAGGAGTTAAATAGATTTTAATTGGCATCTAGCGATCGACCCTCGCCTTGCATGGGTTGCACTAATTACTGCAGCCAGATCACTTCTGGTGGATAGACGAAGAAAATTGTGGGATGAAGTTTAAGCTAATATATCTGTAGGTAAAATGCGTTGAACGTCCAAGGAAAAAATATATTTAAGAGAAATTGGTAATTATATTTATTTTATTAATTAATCTTAAGGTCAGCGGATAGATAATGATTTTCTATTTGGAGTAAAGACTAATAAATTTTTTCCTGTGCCAACATGGGAGAGCAGCACATACAGTTGTTCGTGGGTAAAGCACGAGTGTTGCAAACTTATGCCAGCAGCAATCAACGATTGGTCTTGTACTTTGTTCATTGTAATAGCAATGAAAAAACGCAAAAGGAACTGGAACCGCTTGAGTCCGATTAGTAAATCTTTGCCTTTGAATCTGCAACCAATGACTGTTACCTCAATTAAATTTGGTGTCCGTTTTGTGATGTTTAATGTGGTTCTCTTGCACACCGGAGTTCCATGACAATACATTCTGTGGCATTCTGGATTGTTCCAATCAATCGAAAAATTGTATCAGGTAATTGATGACTTTCTATTCGTTCAGTAGTGTCGATTGATTTCTGCTTCTTAAGCAAGACAGTTTCAATTTAATTTTCTCTTTGTATTGAAAAATTGACCACTATTTTTTTGTGACTGGGAAACATGGAAATAACAACACAACATTAAAAATAGCAAGTACTCCGTCTGTATCATGCCACTCTTGTGTTACAGCAGTGTTGCCACTTGGAGAGCTATAGTCATTTTGGAATGTGGCCCAGTTTTCAGTCGTTCTGCGCATCCCCCTCCATTATCGCAATGGCTCAATTGTTGGCGCTCGTCCGTAGCTCTTCCCCTCCACGATTCCCCTTATCGCTCTGTTTATATGCGCGGAAGAGCCTTCTTACGTGACGTCGACTATAGCGCCGTTTTCGTGCAGCTACAGTTGGCTCTTTCATCGCTAGGGGCGTTACTGTCGTTCCAAATTCCACATTTTGCATTATATTCTTCCAATCAATAAATATTTCTCGCTCGAAAACGAGTTTTCGGCAACATCTTGATGAATCCAATCATTCAGAAGGGTCTATTTCTGACAGTATAAAAAACTTACACAACGCATCCAAAAATCAACTACTCAATACACTAAAACAAATAGAAATCTACAAACAACATAAGAATAAACCATTAGATTGTACAAATGCGGAGCTACATTGGAGAGATAGGTATTTCTTTGTAAAGTTTGATGATCTACTGCACAATGCTTACTCTTTTGTACAATCTCCCAATTTTATGTTCCATTTTTGGGCACAAGTTCATTTCATTTGATGACTTCAGCTCTCATTGCCATATATTCTAACTAAATAACTTTATATTACAGATGTTGTAGGTTCACAGCTGGTACCTCATAACTATGACATATATTTTACCTTGCTTTTATTTTCAAGCCAAAGGCCCTAATAGACAAACACTTTACCAAAAAGAATCTTTACAGACATAATGCACTCATAAACAGAAGCAAGCTTGTGTTTTTTACCTCAGTTCTCACATAACTACAATAATATTTTATTTTACAATCTAACATGGGTAATACAGTAACTCTGACTTATCTTTTGAAATTACAACAAAAGCCATTGCACAACTTTTGTATTTACATATGTTGGATGGCGTACGTGTACCAGTTATCGGCCTATTAAGAGATTCACATTAAATATCATGTGTAAATCCTATTTATTTCTACATTATTGGTTGTAACGTATTGTGAGATACCACATAAATCCATTTAGCTTCGTATGGATATGCGCAAGTCCTTTATAACAATCAGTTCAATTGATATTTATAGGATGCACCATTCACACCAGTGATCGAGCATGCGACATGTACCGAGACCCTGTTATAGGCACTCAATTATACTATTTTTCGCCTATAGGACATAAATTTTATCTACAGATGACGGATCTATTTAGTGATTAAACTACTAGTATCTTAAATGTACAATCAAAGTGTTGATTACTCGGACAGTGCCGATTTCTGGTACATTTACGCTATGTATTTCTATATGACCATAAATAATATACTTTTAAATATTTTTTCCGTTTTTATGCCTGATTAGTAGTGCTCTCACTAGGTGTCTTTAGAGTAATGTCTGCTGCACATATCGATATTCTGTTTATCTCTTTGGACTCAATGCAACACACAGGATATGCAGAACTACATATTAGCGAAGTTTTATATTCTCATAAAAGATTTTTTTAATTTTCATTTTAGACTATTACATATTGTATCTTATAATTATTATGTATAATTATTATGTAGAATCTTATAATTTCAAACATTCTACATAATAATTTGGTTTTTGTACTTACTGAAATGTATTTGTGTATAAAAATCCATAAAGACTTATACTCGGTTGGACAACGTTTGAATTAGAGGACAAAGTTAATGGTGTTTCGAGGATGGCTGCACTTACTTCAATCTAGAGGTGGGTTTGAACACGACTTAAACTATTCGAACAAGTTACGTCACAGTTCGGGAAATCTCGGGATATGTTTGAACAGTTGATCAGGACACTACCTAGTAACGTTACATGGTACTATATCCACGATTTACAGCGTATTCACAAATCCTTTTGGTCCGTGAAGTAAACTTTTCATAAAGGAAACGATATCATTAATGTAATATGGGGTTTAATAAGTGTGAAATGTAGCCTGTAGTAGCTTCTACGGCGCAGGGGATAAGTACAAACAGAAACGAATATGGGCTATATGTAACAGGTAGTAAACGCAATTTAAAATTATAGTGTTACGATGTAGGGAAGTGTGTTGGTGATATCTACAGAGTAGCTCGTGCACTGTTTATTCCCATGGTCGCAAATTTATTTTATTTTAATGTGTCTTATTTCCTTCAACAGTATTAATTTTTTTCTTATTTCATCTCATTTAGTCTTGTTTTCAAGGTCAATAAGAGGTGTAGCATTTTTATCTGTTACCATGTAAAAAGGGAATGGAATGCACATTTGCAAGCTACCTCTTATAATCACTGGAAAAGTAATCCAGAGTCATACAGGCTGACATTTTGAGAAACAACATTTTTAACTTTGAGTATTATCTTTAAAGTAATTTGATGCAGTAGTTTTCTTATTAGTAACGGATATTTTGCTTATCGATAGATTATATCTTGAAGTGAGATCAGACAGTTCACTTATGTACAGTTTTAAACAGAATATACAGTGTTTCGATAGTGATGCCATTTTTTTTTTCTTTTTTCGATGTACATGTACTTCCTGTGAAGATAGTTAAGCGATAGCCCACTTACTTCACAATATCCTGCGTATTGTTTGCACATACGCGGTGCAAGTCATTTTCTACTTGTTCGAACAGTTCAATACTGCACTGTACCTGGAAATTTCGAGCATGTTCGAACATGGGTATCATTCAGTTTTTCAGACAGCTCCAATTAAACGCAACCGGTCGCCAACAATAGGGATATATTTTATTCTTATACTTAAATACTTGCTTGAGACATTAATTTATCCCTCTAATATTATATTATCTGTAGCATTACAGTAGTTGTGGTCTGAAGATAGCCATTAATGTGGCCAAAACCGTAGGGTTGTGCAAACTATAATCGCATTCGAACATGCTCCAGATTTTCAGATGCAGTGGAGAACTCGATACAGTTTCGAACTGTTCGAACACTCAGATAACAAATTACTCTCGCTGTATATCAGCAAACGATAAGCGGGAAATTTTGAAGTTATCGAACTATCGCTCTGCACAAAACCAATTTCATAGGAAGTGCGAGTACATGTAAAAGAAAAGAAGGGCATCGCTACGAAAAACTGTAAATTTCGTTTAAAGCGGTGTATACGTGACATGTGTGATATTGCTACAAGATGTGTTCCATTGATAAACAAATTATCTGCTACTATAACAGAATTGCTACAAAGCTAATACTCAAAGGAAAAGAAAAGTTATTTCTGGAAGTATGTTACATGATTGTGAATCCTTCATCAGTAGAAATTACGTTTAATGTGACTGTAAGAGACAGGTAGCAAATAATTATTCCATTCTCTCTCCATACAGTACAGTAAAGATAAAAATGTTACCACCTTTTAATCGACTTGAAAACAAGATTAAAAAACGGAAAAATTTAGAAATGTGATATCCAATAACGGAAATAAGTGTAATTGCGTCCTCAGAATAAACAGTGCACGAGCTGCTGTGTACGCAGTACCAATAGGCGCCGCTAGATCGCAGCATTAGAATTTTAAATAGCAATATTACCGTTTGCATATAGCCCGTATTAGTTATTGTTTTTACTTATAACCTCCACCCTAGAAGCTATTACAGTCTTCGTGTCACATTTACTAATCTCAATAGTAAATTTATGAAACTATCTTCGTATTATAAATAGTTTACACTACAGCGCGGAAAAGATTTATGAATATCATCGCTATAAATCATATAGATAGTACCTCCTGACATTGATAGATAGCCTCGTGATCGAATGTTCGAACATATCGCGAGATTTCTCGCAAAGTGACGAAAATTGTTCGAACAGTTTGAGTCATGCTCAAACTCAACTCTATTTACCAATGCCACTTGTTCGAATAGTTCGATACTGTATCGTGTTCTGCGCTGTATCGGGAAATTTCGAGCATGTTCTAACATGGGTATCATTTGCCTAGCCCTAATTTACTCTTCCAGACAGCTCCAATTAAAGACAACCTGTGGCCAACACTACCTCTACATCTGCATCTACATCTACATGGGATACTCTGCAAATCACATTTAACTGCCTGGCAGAGGGTTCATCGAACCACCTTTATATTATTAATCTCCCATACCACTCTCGAATAGCGCGCGGGAAGAAAGAACATCTGAATCTCTCTGTTCGAGCTCTGATTTCTCGTATTTTATTCTGATGATCACTTCTACCTATGTAGGTGGGAGTCAACAATATATTTTCACTTTCGAAGGAAAATGTTGGTGATTGGAGTTTCGGAAGTAGCCCACGCCGCAGTGATAAGCGCCGTTGTTGTAATGATTCCCAGCACAGTACTCGATACTCTATCGAACTGATAGCACAAGTAACGTTGGTAACCGGTTTGGGCCACCTTAATAGCCATCTTCACACCACAATAACTGTAATGATACAAATAATATAACATTAGAGGAATAAATTAACGACTCAATCAAGTATTTATATATAAGAATAAAATATCTGAAGATCAAAACCAACTGCAGAACGATCTATATAAGATAGCACTATGGTGTAAAAATTGACAATTGACTCTAAATAATGCGAAGTGTGAAGTTGTGCACATGAGTACGAAAAGAAATCTGTTAAACTAAGTTTACAAGACAAATCAGTCAAACGTGAATGCCGTAAACTCCACAAAATATTTAGGAATTACTATTACTTCAGACTTAAACTAGAAATAACACGTAGATAAAGTCGTGGGAAAGGCGAACCAGAGACTGCGTTTTATTGGTAGAACCCTTAAAAGATGCAACGGAACTACTAAAGAGACTGCACACACTACGCTTGTCCATCCTTTTTTCGCAGCAATAGTCCAAAAAAGGACGGACAAGCGTAGTGTACGCAGTCTCTTTAGTAGTTCTGTAGCATCTTTTAAGGGTTCTGCCAATAAAACGCAGTCTCTGGTTCGCCTTTCCCACGATATTATACTGTATCGAGTACTGTGCTGTACACAGAAATTTAGAGCACGTTCTAACATTGGTATCATTTGTCTAGCCCTAATTTAATATTCTAGATAGCCCCAGTTGTAACAATCAGCTGCTAACGAAACCATGTTAGCACCTGACTGTTATTCATTGCATAATCTCAGCACTCAGTGTTGATTCTCCTAATAGCATGTAGCTACATTCATTAAGCAACAGTACTAAAATAGACCAGAAGAAGGGCACTCAAGCGTTCGAAACCGGTCGTCTAAAATAAATACTTACAAGCAACTGGTTGCTGAATTTTATTAATTTATAACCTGAACAGTTGCTGAAATGGATAAAGTACTTCATAATAATAATGTAGTAGGTGCGCATAAAATGCGACCTGTAACAGCGGTCCACCAAAGTGGACGCCGTGCGCCACAGGGTTAGACACATCTGGTGGCCAACACTGTGAGTACATTTTTTCTTGTATTTAAATGTTTGAGGGATTAATTTATCCCTCTAATATTATCTGCATCATTACAGTTGTTGTGCTCTGAAAATGGCAATGTAAATGGCTGAATCCGGTTCCTAAAAAAAAAAAAATTAATTTGCAATCTACACTGACTTTTGTATGAAATAAATATCTTGATTCGATCGCTACCGAACTTCGCAGTATCACCCAGATTTCATCAAAATTGCTCCACACACATCGATTTTTATAGATGTAGATGTAGGCTGACCACATTTTCCCAACCGGAAAAGAGTACTTATCAACTGAATTGTCCAAAGATGTAATATTTATTTATTCGTTTCGAAATGAATAGATTTAACACTGTCTTATCTGATTATAACACTGAACACTAAGATTGTTGTGTACTGCATCTTAAGTACAGTGTGTCTTTTGCAAAGGCTACAGAAACCGAATATAGACGTCAATGACCGAAGGTACAGCTCACAATTTTGTGCAAAACAAAAAATAAAAATTTAAATTCCAGAGGAGATTTCACAAGCAAATACTATACCACATGGCCACGACAACACTGTCTAACTGGGCTATCAAATAATACATATCTTGCAACTGATCCGTTCATGTTTATATTTTCCTTATTTTTCCGTACTTCCCTACAACTTCTTCCTGTTTTCGCGCTTGTCTGTGTTCAGTTTTTCGCGGGCTATCCACTGCATCATCGTATCATTAAATCTGAGGGGGCTGCTGTGAGGAGCTGCCTTTGTGAGAAGTTCGGAAAGAGTACAAAAAAAAAAAAAAAAGAAAAAAAAAGGAAAGTGTAGATCACATAGAGAAGAAGATGAAAAAGAGTGCTTGTACTCTATGCAGGGTGTTACAAAAAGGTACGGCCAAACTTTCAGGAAACATTCCTCACACACAAAGAAAGAAAATATGTTATGTGGACATGTGTCCGAAAACGCTTAACTTCCATGTTAGAGCTCATTTAATTGCTTCTCTTCAAATCACATTAATCATGGAATGGAAACACACAGCAACAGAACGTACCAGTGTGACTTCAAACACTTTGTTACAGGAAATGTTCAAAATGTTCTCCGTTAGCGAGGATACATGCATCCACCTTCCGTCGCATGGCATCTCTGATGCGCTGATGCAGCCCTAGAGAATGGCGTATTGTATCACAGCCGTCCACAATACGAGCACGAAGAGTCTCAACATTCGGTACCGGGGTTGCGTAGACAAGAGTTTTCAAATGCCCCCATAATTGAAAGTCAAGACGGTTGAGGTCAGGAGAGCGTGGAGGCCATGGAATTGGTCCGCCTCTACCAATCCATCGGTCACCGAATCTGTTGTTGAGAAGCGTACGAACACGTGCTAATCCATACAGCAAATGGGCATCTGCCAACTCCGCATTTGTAAACATTGCACTGACTGCAAAACCACGTTCGTGATGAACACTAACCAGTTGATGCTACGTACTGATATGCTTGATGCTGTAGAGCAATGAGTCGCATGTCAACACAAGCACGGAAGTCAACATTACCTTCCTTCAACTGAGGAAGTACGGTAAATACTAACGAAACAATTGGGTATTTTTACAATTGCCTGCACGAATTACTTCAATTTACATTTAAAGAGAAATACTAAAATGAGCTCTAACGTGGAAATTAAATGTTTCCGGACACATGTCCACATAACTTTTCTTTCTTTGAGTGTGAGGAATGTTTCCTGAAAGTTTGGCCATGCCTTTTTGTAACACCGTGTATAGGGTAGAAGTGCTCTTTTCCATCTTCTTCTCTGTGTGCTGTATTCTTTCCTTTTTTTTTTCTTTTCTTTTTTTTTTTTTTTTTTTTTTGTACTCTTTCCGAACTTCTCACAAAGGAAACTCCTCACAGCAGCCCCCTCAGATTTAATGATACGACGATGCGGTGGATAGCCCGCTAAAAACTGAACACAGACAAGCGCGAAAACAGGAAGTTGTTGGCAAGTACGGAAAAATAAGGAACATATAAACATGAACGGATCAATCGCAAGATATGTATTATTTTATAGCCCAGTTAGTGTTGTCGTGATCATGTGGTATAGTATTTGCTTGTGACATCTTCTCTAGCATTTAAATTTTTATTTTGCACAAAATTGTGAGCTGTACGGTCATTGACGTCTATATCCGGTTTTTGTAGCCTTTGCAAAATACGCACTGTACTTAAGATGCAGTACACAACAATCTTAAGTGTTCAATGCTATAATCAGATAAGACAATGTTAAATGCATGTATTTTGAAATGAATAAATAAATATTGCATCTTTGGACAATTCAGTTGATTAGTACTCTTTTCCGGTTGGGAAAATATGGTCATCCTGCATCTACATCTATAAAAATCGATGTGTGTGGAGCAATTTTGATGAAATCTGGGTGATACTGCGAAGTTCGGTAGAGATCGGATAAAGATATTTAATTCATACAAACGTCAGTATACGAGGCGCGTCCAGAAAGTAAGTTCCGTTACATTTTATCTCCGCTGCAGCGCTGCGATTGCAGTTCCGCACATGCGCTGTAGACGATGTCACAGACAAATATACACAGTCGGGAAACCTCCGTAAGGGCCCGGTCCTACGCTCAGGGGTGCAGGGCGGGGGGTTTTGAAGCAGTTCTGTAAGATGTCCCATGATGGCGCTGCGGTCAGAAGCAGCCCTTTAAACTGGCCAGAGCAGGCGACAGGTAGCGACTGCCCCCACCACCACCTCCCCTCAAACGCCGGGACAGCAGAGACAGCCGTGGCCTTGTGGCAGGCGGCATGAGCTCTCCCCTCAGCCTCCCCTCCGCGCTACCCTCAAAAGCACCTCTAGTGTCGTCTACCAGTACTAAGCCAGGGAAACACCTGACACCTGCTAGTATCTTACGGAACTACGAGGGGAGCGTAGGACAGTGGTTTAGAGGGGGCTGCTTCTCTGTATATGTTACTCTGTGACGATGTGTATCAAGGAGAAGAACGTGCGCCACTTGGAGATCGCTGTCAGTTATGTACGCTTTGTTGTGCTTGTTTGAAATGTCGGCGTTGATTGAAAATCCCGCCGCCTGTGAAATCAGGACGGTGTTTCGGTTTCTGAATGTGAGGAAAGTGAAACCAAGTGAAATTTATCGGCAAATTTGCGATGAGTGATTCGATGGTGAGAAGATGGGTCCGACAGTTCATTGGCGGGCGTAGTGATGTGCACGATGAAGAACGAAGTGGGCGTCCACCTTTGGTTACAGAAGAACTGGTTCACACGATTGATGACAAGATCCAGGAAAACCGCAGGTTTACAATTAGTGCTCTCGCTATGGACGACGAGCTGAAAGAAACTGTTTCCAACTGGTTGAAGACACAGGCGGCAAATTTCTATGAAGAAGGTATACAAAACCTGGTGCCACGCTATGACAAATGCCTGCAAAATTTCGGCAGTTATGTGGAAAAGTAGTCTGAGAGTTGTAGAATTTTGTGCAATAAATATTTCTTCTGTATCTGTGTTCAATTTCATTTTATTACCAAACGGAACTTACTTTTTGGATGCGCCTTGTAGATTTCAAAATTATATATATATATTCCTCTCATGCGCCGCGTCCTCAAATGAGGACACATAAATGTTGTCATATTTGTGTCATCCTTTACATCTGAGGTGACCGTAAAAGCACACGTACCTCATAAGAAGACTAATGATGAATGCTAGAATGTCTCCTAGATGACAGTGTTAGTCATTGGGCTAACAAAGTAATGAAAAACAAAGATTACAAGAAAGAGGCAAGCCTTCAGATGAAAGCAAATTGTTGTCTGTACATAGAAGGAAAAAAAAAAAGAAAAAGGAAAAACCTGTCATTCGGTATCCCACGAATTACGTTCCGATGGGGCATAACACTGGCCACCCTCAAAAAATGTTCAAATGTTTGTACAGCTTATGGGACTTAACTACGGGGTCATCAGTCCCTAAACTTACAAACTACTTATGAACTAACTAATACTAAGGACGGCACCAATATCCATGCCCGAGGGGGGATTCGAACCCCCGACCGTAGTGGCCATGCAGACCGTGACTGAAGCGCCTCAGTCCCCTCGGCCACCGCCGCCGGCCTGGCCAACCTAGTCTGGTCTGGTGATTCCAATGCCAAGAGTCATCAAGATCGGGACTGCCGACGGAAAACACGTTACACTTGACAAAAAGTGTAACTTGCTGTGATCTCTCAGTGTTTTAAACAACTTCATTGTACGAAAAATACAAAATATACACCCTTCATGCATTCTTTGGTATTATTAATAGAAGTTCCATGTTTTCGTGCTCACTGTCCTCATTTAAGGACACCTCTATATGAGTGTCCCGATTGACTGACTGACTGACTCATCATCGCCCAGCCCAAACCACTGAAGATAGAAATTTGAAATTTTTGGAGGGTGTTGATCTTACTCTGTAGGCGTCATTTAAGAAGCGATTTTTCGATATTCCGTTCGTAAAGTGGTGAAATAGGGGATGAAACGTTTTTTGAAATTACGTTGCTATTTTGGCAATTTTGAAGCTAGAACTACAAAATTTCGGATTTTAATTCAGGGTTCGAATTTAAAAGACACGTGTTCGGCATTTTTTGAAATTCAACAAATATGGGGGTAAAATAGGTGACGCAAAAAATTGATTTTCAAAAATATGTTGCTGTTAACTCAAATTACAAGCTATAACTACGAAATTTAGGATATGGACTCTTGATCAGGATTAAAAAGGAACGAGTTCAGGTATTTTTGGAAATTCAAAAACTAAGGGGGTAAAAGAGGAGAGCAAAAATTCTTTTCGAAAACAGTTTGTTGTCAATACAATGTTGGAGCTATAGCTGCAAAAAATAGTATTTGTATTGTTCGTTATGATTTAAAAAATACGTGTTTCGGTATTTTTGGAAATTCAACCATCAAGGGGGTTAAATTGGAGAGGTGGTGTTTTTGGAAAATCTGTTGCTATTTACGCAATTTTGAAGTTATAACTGCCAATTTTCGGATTTGGATTCGGGGCTCGAATTTAAAAGACACGTGTTTCGGTATTTTTGGAAATTCGACCAATAAGTGGGTGAAATTCGAGAAGCAAAAATTTATTTTCAAAAATATGGTGCTGTTAACTCAAATTTCCAGCTATAACTACGAAACTTAAGATATGGATTCTTCATCAGGATTAAGAAGAAACAACTGGTGCAGACCAACCAGCCTACGCATGCAAAGCAGCGGGGTACAGCTAATATATATATATATATATATATATATATAATTTAGAACCGTATTCAGCCATTTAAATTCCCATTTTCAGAGCACGACAACTGCAATGATGCAGATAGTATTAGAGGGATAAATTAATCCCTGTGTAGACGGGTTTTTAGAAGCCTACCTGGTCGCCGTCGTAGTTGAACGTGACGTCAGCAAGCAGCGGCGACGCGATCTGTCGGTAGAAGTTGCGCAGCTGCAGGTGCGCGTCGGCGGCCTCGTAGATCCTGCGGCCGACGCCGCTGTTGCGCAGGGCGAGTCTGCGCAGGAAGTCGTAGTCGGCGCCGTAGCCGAAGGCCAGCGTGAAGAGCGCGGCGCCCGACTCGGCGTTGCGCGCGGTGATTCGGCGCACGATCTCGTCGGTGTCGCTGACGTCCCCGTTGGGCTCGCCGTCCGTCAGCAGCAGCAGGATGGGGGCGTGCCGGCGACGAGCCTCTCCAGTACCACCGCCTCCGCTCGCCGCCCCCAGGTCCGACAGTCGCAGAGCCGTCTGCAGCGCGCTGAACATGTACGTGGCTGCGCACCGACAAACACTTGTCAACACACTGTGCGAAACTTACAAACTGTGTCCTTTGAGGACACAGTTGTACAGTTCTACGAGGCTGAAGCCATTTGCTAGAGTCAGAAGCCATGAGAAGGGTTAGTATTCGCAGAATATATGACATCAACTGCGATTGGGCAAAGCTGAAAATGTGTACCCAGCCAGGATTCGAACCCGGGTCTCCTGCTTTCTTAGGCAGTTGCGCTGACCCCTACACCACTGGGGACACAGTGATCACCGCACCTGCAAGGACTACCTAAGCACGCTTCCCGTCAGATACAAATTCGCTGCTTCGCCCTGTCCACAGGATCAGAAGTGGCGTCCGTTCTTTCGTAACAGACCCCACATGTATATATATATAATATGCCGGTGACGGGCAATGATCCTATCGTTATTGGGGAGGGGTGGGCAAGTTTGAAGCCCTTACTCTTACGGGAATTAGTTTCATAACTACGAGTTTGAGTACTGTGGGCAGGGCGAAGCTGGGAATTTGTATCTGACGGGAGGCGTGCTTAGGTAGTCATTGCAGGTGCGGTGAGCACTGTGTCCCCAGTGGTGTAGGGGTCAGCGCAACTGCCTAGAAACCAGGAGACCCGGGTTCGAATCCCGGCTGGGTAAACATTTTCAGCTTTGCCCAATCGCGGTTGATGTCATATTCTTCGATAATTAAATAATAACAACTGCAGGATCAGAAGTGACGTCTGTTCTTTCGGAAGAGACGCCATCTATATATATATATATATATATATATATATATATATAGAAGGGTTAATAGTTGAATGGGGAATAGCTCAAATGTTCAAACGTTTGTATAGCTTATGGGACTTAACACTTTGACAGCCGGCCGTGTAAACCATTCCATCGCTTAAGAGTGCCAGACATTCTGCTTGCAGGAGTAACCCCAGCTGCACTTAGTTTCTTTATCTTCAGTCTGGCGTAAAGACGGCCGCGGTGGCCGAGAGGACTGAGGCGAGCCAGTCACGGTCTGCACGGCCACTACGGTCGGGAGTTCGAATCCACCCTCGTGCATAGATATTTGTGCCGTCCTTAGGATAAGCTAGTTGATAAGTAGTTTGTAAGTTTAGGGACTGATGACCCTGCAGTTAAGTCCCATAAGCTACTTGAACATTTGAACATTTCTGGCGTAAAGAATTGTCTGATCTTTGAAATAAATTCAGAACTGAACACAGAGCATCTAAATCACATACAACTGCGACGCCAAAACTTCTCTACTTCGCAAACAGTCTGTATTGTCACTACGATATGTTGCTGTGTCACCTCTTTGTCATAGTCACTTCTCAGTACTTTCGGGGAGAATAATTTGCATGAAGCCCATGTCCGTTGATTTACCTACTGAGTGAGCGGACACCAAGTTCTACCTGCCCCGTTTCATACAATGAATGCGACCAGTCGGACGATTTAGAAACTAAATAAAAGATCTATAGGCTGGTTTAGACACTAGGTTTACTGTATACCAATGAACTTGTTTGTGTGTATAGAATCAAAATCAAATGTTTGTATAGCTTATGGGACTTAACTACGGGGTCATCAGTCCCTAAACTTACAAACTATTTATGAACTAGCTAATACTAAGTACGTCACAAATATCCATGCCCGACGGGGGATTCGAACCCCCGACCGTAGTGGCCGTGGACGTGCACACCGAGACTGGCGCGCCGCAGTCCCCTCGGCCACCGCGGCCGGTAGTCTGTATAGAGACCAGAAGAAGGGCACTCAAGCGCCCAAAACCGGTCGTCAAAATATATAATCACAAGCAATTGGTTGCTGCATTTTATTAATTTATAACCTGAACAGTTGCTGAAATGGATAAAGTATTTCAAACACTGTAACCAGCTTTACATAAATGAGAGTTCACTATATAGATGCCAATATGAAAACACTAGCTGACCCGTGCAAACAATTCGCACTCTACCCTGATCAGTCACCGGCAGTTAAGAGAGTAATGGAAAAAATGCAGAGGCGACTACATATACCTAAAAGATAATAAACTGTAAATAGTAGTAACAAAAATTAGTCTCATTGTAAGAAAATTTATATAATTAAATACAATATCATTAATTGTGGAACATATATAAAATCAGAAACTTTTTCATGTATATTTTTTGAAGATTTGTTTATTTTAAAAACTTCTTTGAAAACAGTGTTAGTAGTTATAATGTGATCATCGTTTACTTTTTGGCTGTATGTGTCTTTAGCACAGACATAAATATCACTGAATGAGCAAATTTGTGAAAAAGCCATGCGAAAACACGGTTTCTGGTAAATATAATCCTGTCCTATGAAGGGTGTGACCTTGTGCTTTATTTATGGTCATTCCTAAGGCTACTTTTATTGGGAATTGTCTTCTTATCTTTTGCAAAGGCATGGTTGGATCAGAAGGTGTGAGATTAATGTGGGGTATTAGCACAGTTTCATCGGAGTCAATGAATTTAGCAGTGATGATTTACTCGCCTAAGTGAATCACTACTAATCTTGCACCATTAATTAATTCCTAATTAGCGTTAAGATTTCTAATTAACATAATTATAGCAGTTTTTTCTTAAAAGCATTTGATGAGGCGAGTAACCGGACGGATAAGAGAGTTCAAGAATTCTACAGGGTACTGAACGTCGTTTGTTACTTCAAGAGGGACAGAATCAAAACTGAGGTGAAGCTTTGCCTCTCCAGGTTACAAATTTGATACGACAAATTCATTAATTGCAGTACAATCATCATTTGTTGTAGACAGAATCGACGTTGAATATAATTCCGAAACATTCGTTCGTTGATTTCTGTGGCATTGAATACGATGGCAATAAAATTTTCGTAATTACAATAAGCATTTTTACAAACTTTGGCCGCTTCATTGAAGTAATATGTTTAAATTTCTAAATCACTGTTACCCAATTTAAATAACGATTCAACGAAAATGGGATCACCATTTGCCCTCATGTTATGACTCGAATTACGAATTGTAACATGAGACTATAAAGAAGATCGTTTAACTATGTTTTTAAAAAATAATGTTTGTTTTGTGAAAGTAATAACTTCAAACCATCTGAGTATTTTTCGTCATTAGTGGACAACGAAACCTTGAAAATGATAACTCAATCATTAATTTTGCGTACGTAATACGGGAGATATAGCGTACCTACAAAAATACACTGATGAGAAATAAAATATACAGGGTGTTTCACTAAGTGTGTTTGCCTCTGTAACTTATTAAATAATAGGTTATGGGAAATTTTAATGCGGTAGGTCAACACAAGAAATGTTACACTTTCTGCGGAGCTATGAACATAGTTTATTGTATCATTTTCCAAAGAGTTATAGCACAAAGATATAATTTTTTAAAATTGAACAATAGTTTTTTCTATCGTGCATTGGATTCGTACAAACCAGCTGCGTCCAAATCAATTTAAACTATATTCCTATCACTGTTAGTTTGTGAGCTACAACCCTTCAACGTTTCAGGGGCAGATACCACACGCTGTACATAATACATGGCTGTGTGATGGGTGATGGATGTTATGGCGGTGGGAAGTTGATTTACATGAGATGTTGAAATGTGTGTCCATGTTCTTCAATGCATAATGCAATGCGCCGTCGAAAGGATCTGCGGACGAGATGTAACATCGCGGAGATGTAACATGACGGAGCGACATGCGTCCTCGATGCGCCGTTTTAGATCATCTGGGGATGTGGGCTCAGTGACATAAACACGATCCTTTAGATATCCCCACAAAAAGAAATCTACTGGTGTTAAATCGGGCGACCTTGCGGGCCATGAATGAGGACCATGGCGCCCCAACCATCTTCCTGCAAACCTGTTGTTTAGTTCTTCCACAACAGCACGCGCAGAATGGGCTGGGTGACCATCGTGCTGCATCCACATATGGACTCACGTGTGTAGACACACATGTTCAAGGAGACCACCCAAACTGTCGGCTATAAAAGCGCGATATAACTCACCTGTCAGTGTACCTGGGAAGTAGTATGGACCGATGATTTCATCCCCAAGGATTCCACACCACACGTTAATAGACCACCTACGTTGATGGTCGACAGGTCGTACCCACCGAGGTTTGTCTGCGGCCCAGTAGTGCATGTTATGGCGGTTCACTGCACCATAATTTGTGAATGTGGACTCATCAGAGAACATATCACTTTGTAAAGACTCCCGCGTGAAATTACGCATGGCCCACTCACAGAATGTCACTCTTGCACGGAAATCGTTCCCATGCAGCTCCTGGGTCAGTGACAGGCGGTACGGGTGAAACCTGTGGCCTTGTACTATGCGCCACACAGATGTGAGACAGACACCAGCGACTGCAGCATCGGCTCGTAAGCTGACATGAGGATCGTGGTGTAGTGCAGCTAAAACAAACACCTCCGTCTCACTTCTTGCAGGTCTTCGTCTGTTACTGCGGCGAATTACCAAGCTGCCTGTTTCCCGAAGTCGTTGTTCGTCACGTAAGAAAGTAATGGCTGCCGGGGCTCTTCGCATAGGATATCTCACGGCATACGCCGTGGCTGCTTCAGTGGCATCGTGTCGGCACTCGCCGAGCATCAGCAACATGTCAACGTACTCGTTGTTCGTGTATGCCATCGTCATCCCATGTCAGTAACTTGAGCCCCGTTTGTTTGTGTGACTCCAACTATCGGGTATACGGCCGTGTGCGGCGACAGTCGGCAGTCTAACAGCACATCGAGGAAGCTTCTCGCTCCGTGACACCGGCGACGTTACAACTCGGCCGCACCACATTTAGAAGGCGCATTGCATTACGCGCAGCGTTTGTGGTATCTGCCCCTGAAACTTCGAAGGGTTGTAGCTCCCAAACTAACAGTGATAGGAATGTAGTTTAAATTGATTTGGACGCAGCTGGTTTCAACGAATCCAATGCAAGATAGAAAAAAATTATTGTTCAATTTAAAAATTTATAACTTTGTGCTGTAACTCTTTGGAAAATGATACAATAAACAATATTCATAGCTGCGCAGAAAGTGTAACACTTCTTGTGTTGACCTACCGCATTAAAATTTCCCGTCACCTATTATTTTATAAGTTCAGAGGCAAACACACCTAGTGAAACACCCTGTATATATATGATTTTTCCAAGATGGCAAGAAATCCCTCCTAATGACTAAACCTATCTTGAAACTGAGGGTGTAGTTAGGAGTCCAAAGAAGATGGGCGTGCGGGTTTACCGGCCCACACTGTCCATCTGGGATCTGCAAATTAAGGTGCCCCACCTTTGAGTCCGACTTGTGAGCCGACGTGTAGGCGTTCCTCCTACCTGTTTTGTTGGAAATGCTCTCGCTGACATAGTCCCTTCGCATCTAGACAGTATATTACAGTATTCATGAAAGTGCTATTCAAAGAGCTGAAATACGAACTCGTTACAGGTTGGTATTTTGTCTAAATAAAATCGGGAATGCCAATTATAGGGCTTTATTACTTGGAACGCCGTAGTACAAGACTATTTCAAGATTCTGAGGCTGACAGTTATGAGTTTACTGCTGGTACTGAGATCATGGTTCCTATGAGACTGGCCCGGACTAGGTCGTAACGCCGGCTGACTACAGCGGCGTACAGCCGTGACCTCTTATAAACTTCATACATCTTTGGAGGTATTCGTAAATGTTCGTTAAAGGCTTCGTAATTCAGTTATTTATCTGTTTGAACATTATTAAAGAAAATTAACTGATCAGTACCTATTAATGTTGACCCCTAGTCTGCTACTGAGGTCTTGATGCCACCACAGCATAGTTACATAAAAACATTAATAAATTAAAGATGTTATAGCTGGCGTCATGTAAGAAGCCGCTTCCACACATAGAGGCGGAGCGAGAGAGGAAGTGAGGAGGGGAGGAGATTCTATCACTCTTGCGAAGGCAGAGAACAAATCAGGACAAATTTAAACAGACACAAAATCCCCAAGACTAGAAATCTTTTACTGAAATTAAAAGTTTAGCTCTTAATTCAATTTCAGAAGCTACTACTAGTTCCCACAACAAAATCCTGTCACGTATCTTGGTAGAAAATCTAATTAAATACAGGTCGTTTGTAAAGTACACTAGCGGCAAAACACAATCACCCTAGCAACGGTGATGCTACTGACGACTGTTGAGCTAAAGTAGAATTGCTATACACAGCTTTCTGAAATTCATTCACCAATGTAAACGAAGCAAATACTGCAGAATTTGTATCAAGAACAACTGCCAGATGCGCAATTTAGACGTAGATATCAACCTTAGGCTGTGGCTAAGCCATGTCTCCATCATATCCTTTCTTTCAGGAGTGCTAGTCTTGCAAGGTTCGCTGGAGAGCTTCTGTGAAGTTTGAAAAGTAGGAGGCGAGGTACTGGCGGAAGTAAAGTTGTGAGGCGGCATCATGAGTCGTGTCGGGATAGCTCAGTCAGTAGAGCGCTTGCCCGCGAAAGGCAAAGGTCCCAGGTTCGAGTCCCGGTTCCAGTACATAATTTTAATCTGCCAGGAAGTTTCAAATCAGCGCACACTCCGCTGCAGAGAGAAAGTTTCATTCTGATCATTGAAGTATTACAGCAACTTGAATCACTTAAGAAAAGTACGTCTCCTGGTCCCAATTGTACACCAATTAGGTTCCATTCAGACTATGCTGATCCAGAAGCCCCATAGCTAGTTATCATATACAAGCGCTAGCGCAGTGAATGAACCATACCCAAAGACTGGAAAGCTGCACAGCTCACTCCAGTATTCAAGAAAGGCAATAGGAGTGACCCGAAAAAATTTAGCCCTATATCATTTTCGTCGGTTTGCAGTAGGATTTTTGAACGTACTTTCCTCAAATATTATATCGTCGAAGAGAACGACCTATTGAGCCATAGTCAATGTGGATTCAAAAAGTTTCGTTCTTCTGAAACTGCTAGCTCTTTACCCACATTAAGTGATGAGTGTTGTCGACAAAGGATCTCAAATCGATTCCATATTTCTGAACTACCTGAACGCTTTTGACACTATTCCTCACAAGCGGTTCCTAATCAGTTTGGGTGTTTATGGAATATCGTCACAGTTGTGCGATTTGATTCCCGATTTTCTGTCAGAAAGGACACAGTTCGTTGTAATTGAAGGAAAGTCATATAATAAAATAGAAATGATATCTGGAGTTCCATAGTGAACTGTTATAGAGCCCCAACTGTTTCTAATATTTATAAACTATTTAGGAGACGTGCACAGATCGGTTCAATTGTTCACGGGTGATGCTGTCTTTTATCGGTTAGTAAAGTCACCAGAACATGAAAAGCAACTGCAAAATGAATTAGATCATATATCTGAATGGTATGAAAATTGGTAATTGGTCCTAAACAATCAAAAGTGTGAAGTCACCCATACGAGCACTAAAAGAAATCCGTTAAACTTCATTACATGAGCGTCAAATATAAAGGCCGCAAGTTCAACTAAATACCTAGAATTACCACCACCCATGAACCACAAACCATTCAGAGGTGGGTGGCTTGCGTGCCTCAACGGTACAGATATTCATACTGTAAGTTCAACCACAACAGAAGGGTATGTGATGAGAAACCAGGGCAACAGTTGGATGACTGACTGGTCTAGCCTCGTAACGTCAGCTAATGTGGCTTAGCTATACAGTTACTGCGAACGACTGAAATAAAGGGGAAACTTTTCCCGAGGACATGCAGCTCTACTGTATGAATACATGATGATGGCATCCTCTCATGTAAAATATTCCGCAGGTAAAATAGACCTCCATTCGGACCTCCACTCAGGAGGTCGTCCTCAGGAAAGACAACACTGGCGTTCTACAGATAGGAGCATGGAATGTTAGATCCGTTAATCGGTTAGACAGGTTAGAAAATTTAAAAACTGAAGTTAGATATAGTAGGAGTTAGTGAAGATCGGTGGAAAGAGGAACAGGACTTCTGGTCAGGTGAGGACAGGTTTATAAATACAAAATCAGTTGGGAGTAACGCTGGAGAGCTTCTAATAATGGATAAGAATGTAGGGATGCAGATAATCTACTGCCGCACTGGAGAAGTCTAGCGCTCTAATGCGCCTAGCTGCCGAGCGCGCCGCTGCTTGCCGTTGGAGTTTCGAGTCTTCCCTCGTACATCTACATAGATGCTCTGCAAATCACATTTAAGTGCCTGGCAGACGGTTCATTAACCACTTTCATAACTTTTCTCTACCGTTCCATTCTCTAATAGCGCGCGGGAAGAAAGAACACCTAAATCGTTCCGTTTTCGATCTGATTTCTCTTATTTTATTGGGATGGTCGTGTCTCCCTAAGTAGGTGGGTGCTAGCAAAATATTTTCACATTTATAAGTAAAAGTCGGTGATTGAAACTTCGCAAACAGATCACGCCGCAATGAATAACGTCTTTCTTTTAATGATTTCCACCCCAATTCGTGCAACATTTCCGTGACGCCCCCCCCCCCCCCCCGTAACGTGATAAAACAAAACGAGCTGCCCTTCTCTGAACCTTCTCAATATCTTCCGTCAGTCCCACAGTCCCACCTGGTGAGGGTCCCACAAGGGGCAACAGTACTCCAGGAGAGGACGCACAAGTGTGATGTAGGCAGTCTCTTTGATGGAGCTGGTGCATCTTCTAAGCGTTCTGCCAATGAAACGTAACCTTTGATTCGCCTTCCCCACAATATTTTCTATGTGTTCTCTCCAGTCAAAGTTGTTCGTAATTGTAACTCCTAGGTATTTGGTAGAATTTACGGCCTTAAGGTTTGACTGATTTATCGCGTAATTGAAGTTCAGTGGATTTCTTTTAGTGGTCATGTGTATTACTTCACACTTTTCTTTATTTAGTGTCAATTGCCAATTTTCCGCACCAAGTAGAAATTTTGTCTAAATCGCTTTGCAGTTGCTTTTGATCCTCTGTTGACTTCACTAACCGATAAACGACAGCATCATCCGCGAACAGTCTAAGGGAGCTATTCAGATTGTCTCCTAAATCGTTTATAAACACGAGGAAGAGTAGTGGACCTATAACGCTTCCCTGTGGAACGCCAGATATCACTTCTGTTAATAGGAAATCGTGAATCCAATCGCACAATTGGGAAGATATGCCATAAGCACGCAATTTCATTAGATGCGGCTTGTGGGGTACAGTGTCAAAAGCCTTCCGGAAATCCAGAAATATGGAATCGATTTGAGATCCCTTGTCGATGGCACTTAACACTTCATGTGAAT
Organism: Locusta migratoria; assembly: GCA_026315105.1. Classification (NCBI taxonomy): domain Eukaryota; kingdom Metazoa; phylum Arthropoda; class Insecta; order Orthoptera; family Acrididae; genus Locusta; species Locusta migratoria. The sequence goes on along the minus strand of CM048744.1, from coordinate 268,161,935 downwards.
AAAGGGCAAGCTGTGTTTCGCAAGAGCGATACTTTCTGAATCCGTGTTGACTATTGGTTAATAGGTCGTTCTCTTCGAGGTAGTTCATAATATTCGAACAAAGTATATGTTCCAAAATCCTACTGCAAATCGACATCAATGCGATAGGCCTGTAATTTTGGGGATCACTCCTATTGCCTTTCTTGAATATTGGAGTAATTTGGGCGTTATCGCAGCCAAGACAGACACAAAGACAACACCCACCAAAGTAATATAAGTTAACCTGCCAGTTAGCTCTGATAATGATGAGGCGATTTAAAAATGTTGAATTAAAAGAAATTATGCAGACAATAGGCCTATGGGACAGTAGAACTTGATAGTAATGGGAAAATAGAAGTCGGTAGAAGGAAAAGAATCAGTAGCAAAAACATTACGTGAACTGGGGAAAATGAATAAAAGAGAAAGTCGTCTATTAGTGACTTGCACAGAACACAGCTTAAGAATCTTGAAAGAAGGTTATGAGAAGACGGAGGGAGGTTTTACTTTGATTTTATTTTCGTAGTAGACTACAAAGATTTCTAAACCACGTTTTGATCTGTATGGGCAGATATAAACACTGACCTTAACTTATTGGCTGTAAACTGTGAGTTAAAATCGAAGAAACTGCAAAAAGCGAACTATAAGTTGAAGTAACCTGAAGATCTTGAGTTATCACAAGAAGCAACAGCTGAATGAAACGTTGGAAACTAATATGATGGAAGAAGAATGGTTAGTTTTGAGAGATGAAATAGTGAAGGCACCAAATAACCAAATAGGTAAAAATACAAGACCTAATAAAAACTTAATTTAAATGGTGTAAAAAGAAAATATAAAAATGCAGCAAAAGATACAGAAAAGAGGAGGAGCTGCGGCTAAAAAAATGTGTTGTCTGGAATTAGTCAATGCAGATGTGGCAGAGAAGAAATGAACAGCTGTATAAAAATGGGTAACTAGGGGAAACTAAGAAAGAGCATCCAGAAAGTAAGCTTCCATACTGAAAGACTGAACAATACATCATACTTACATGAAAAACTCTATTGGAAACAAGTACTGCAAACCTATTTTTAAACGTAGTCACCAAAAAATGTGTACTTAGCTCCATGTGCTAACGTTTTGCGGATAACAAATATAAAAAAAGGTGCGGAAGATGTTTTTCTTTTGTCTGTAAACAATACTCAGAACTTCTTTGTTTTAAATGTAACGAGTAGTTTTATTTTAAATTCAAGGACCTTTAAGGTAATAGATGTTGTTAATAATACATTAATTAAAATAAATACATTTTGCCAATATGTCAAAAGTTAATTAATTGGGGGTCATATTGAGCACGCATAGTCAGTGCAACAAACAAAAAATCCTGGTAATAAGAGGGCTAGTATAAAAAAAAAAAGGCTGATATCTGTAAGGTATTTAAAAAAAAATTCTTTATTGTATTCCAGTTTTTAAAGACATGAAATTCTGGGCAACAATAGTACTTACCTCCGGTCGCTTCGAAAGAGTCAACACTGTTTTTGGCTTTTGCGATATTCTCGCTCGTCGCTTCTACGATGGCACTAGCGTTGAATACAGGGACATTGTTGCTCGGCCACATATATTCAAAGTTGAGTGGCACGTCTGGATGCCATACCTGCAATAAATAAATAAAAATTAAAATTAAATAAAAGGAAAAAAAATCAGCATCATAACCTGATTATATATATATATATATATATATATGGGCCAACCGTAGCAGTTTTGCCCTTTCAAGCTAGAAAAGTTTTGTTTTTGTAGTTTTTTCGTTTGATACTTCGTGAGATATTTGGACCGGTCACTATCAATGGACCACCCCACTTATATATATTTTCCCGCTTGGATAACTGGCGTACGTTAGGGACACGCTAGGTACGGAAGTGGCGTGGAATTGAAAGATTGCGACAGGTCACTTAGCCACGTGAAATTATTATTATTTTCGATTAGGACGTTTCCTTGATGTGGTGTCGCACAAGTCCAAAATGCGCGCCACCTACTTTCGCCGCGCGCCGCCATGCACGCAGGGCGCGGCGTTCTTACGTCAGCCACGATCGCCCTCTGTTACAACTCCGCTCGTGGTCACCACTGAACGACATCGTTCACTTGGGACTGAGATAGGAACCAGTTAGCACTTCGGAATCAGATAGGCACCAGTAAAGACTTGGCTATCGGATAGGCACTAGGCAGGCTTCTAGCTCAACTATGTATCAGCACTCTGCTGTACAGAATTATGTAAAAGTTAAGTATTGTATAAATTCTGTGCAATATATATCTCATTCTAATTTACTCTAGTGTTTCTAGTTTCTGCTGTCCCACTGGCTGCTCACCTTAGTACCTGCACAAGCGTGCTTCCTTTATTCCTGTGTCGGCACTTTTCTACTCGGCCACCGACACCTACGACGGAAACGAGACACAAAAGCGGCAACGAGGCTGGGACACAAAACTTGATACTACAATATATTTCACATTAGACAGCTTTTTTTTTTTTCAAATTTACACAAATCATAAATGTGGTTTTTAAATTTTTTATTGTATTCTAATTTTGCTGTATAGCACGGGGTTGGCAGCGCGGTCGCTTCCGTCGGGGTTCGAGTCTTCCCTCTGGCATAGGCGTGAGTGTTGTTCTTAGCGTAAGTTGATTAAAGTCGGTTTAAGCGTTGTGTAAGTCTAGGTACCGATGACCTAAGTAGTTTGGTCCCTTCGTTACACAAACTTTGAACTCTGAACTTTCAAAAGCTGTGCATTAATGTCGCTAAAACACAGAAATTGCCTCACCGATTTGAATTTATATCTTCTTTTATTGTGATGGCTTTAATACAAGGGGTGGTATAAGAAAAGAAAGAAACAGAATGAAACAGCTGGATAATCGAAACTGATAATTTTGTAATAGGGGCATCACCACTTCGGATTAGGTTCTTAGCCTTTTTTTATCAGCTTCCATGCCGTTCATGAAGCTGCGATAAAACTTTGCACAATGCAGCTTCAAAAGTGGGCACTGTCCTGTCCGCGTAAGAACTCGCACGGTGCATGGCGGAGGGTACCTCACTGCAGACTTAGACAGGAACGGTGATCCATCCAAGACCTAGTCAAGCCGGGCGGTGAGTTTTTTCGAAGCTATTTCGGGAAACTGTGACCTGTGTATACACTGTGACACTGTCGCTGCAGTTGTCCGCAGAGAACTCCGAAACTATTCAACTGACATGTATATCTTTAATGTATACTTCAAATTATCCTCAATATAAAGAGCATTCGTACTTAGTCTTCCAGAGTGAGACACCACCATTTTCGATTTAAAATCTATCAAATCTATCAATAGTGCATTAATTTATTAAAAATGTCTGTAGTTGTTCGAATATCGTACTTCATTCGCAGGTAAAATGTAACAATCGAACATGTATAAGTGTAACGCACAGATCTACTAAAGATGTTATTCGCAAAGTATTACATCTGTTGCATCGCTATTCGCCGTTTGCAAGGGGCTCGAGTTCGATTCCCGGCAGGGAACTATCGTCATCGTCATCATCATCATCATCATCATCATCATCATCAACAACAACAACAGGCAAGTCGCCGAAACGGTGTCACTAGAAAGACTTGCAATAGTCGGCCGAACCCCTAGGGGTATATCTCGGCCACGAAAAGACGTACGATCATTCCATTTATTGAAATTTCGTTTATATTTCTCAAACTCTTTACTGACATGACGGTTGTTATTAAATTTTCAAACAGTTTTTTTTCGCTGTCGTGCAGGATAGTGAGAAACTACTTTACGTATATTCTATTATATCTAGGAACAACATCCCAATTTCATAGAGTAATTCAATATGTTAGCTACATTTTATCCACAGGAGAATATGACCTACGATGCACATAACCCAAAATGATATAAATATTTGGATTTTTATTGACTTTTTATTTATTTACTTTTTATTTTTTACTTTATTTTATTTTATATTTTTTTACTGCATTTAATCACATGAACTACGACCACAGGAAAAAAAAAATAAAAAACAGGTAGTTCATTATGAAGCTGAAGATTACAGCTACAATGTGTGCAAAAATATTTTTCCCAACAGAATAATTTCCTTACAGTCGTTTGAGAAATAATGCAGATCGATCAGATTTCGCGCCTTCACATTCACACAGCCAAGAGAACCTACCCGCGTCTCCGGCGAATCGTGCATAGTGTGAGAGATATGTAGGACTACCAAACCGTTATACCTCGCTGTATAAAGATAGCTGCCGAGTGCGCCACGCAGGACATGTAGGGCGACCCACAGTCCGTGTGAGTAGGACTTAAAGCCGTACACAAAGGTTTCCGTATAGCAGTCCAGTCTGCTACGGATCTGCGCCTCCCAGCGAGCCAGAAACTACGAGGCGTTTAAGTGACAGAGGCCAGCGCCCTGGTCAAACGAGCACTGCGCTTCGAGTATCGACGCGCATGCCATACAATATCTTTTCCAAATGATTTCACAAAAACTATTCGGCAGAAAAATTTGATTCTTACATCACTGATAGCTTTGTATGTCAGCTTTATAGTGAAATACCAATTACTTCGTCAGTGGTCGTATTTGTTGTGGTATTTGTAGTAAGAGGCTTTGTTAAATTCGGAAAAAAATTTGTGCAATGAAAAAGACTGGTTGCCACGTTTCTTTGTGCATTTCATACCATACGTATTTTGGCTGTGGATAAGATTTTCGTAACATACTGATTTTATTTTAGTCTTGGGAGGAACTCACTATTGACCACCAACCATTTTATGTAGCACACGTATTTCGTACAGCATGTACCAGCGATGAGGTCACAATCAATAATATTGGTAACATCTCTGAAATTTCCTAAAAGGAATACATTATAACGGAACCATACATGGATGTTAATGAAGCACCCGATACCTTCCATCATTTACGGAACGACAAGATTCCTGCACACTCTACCAGCATCTGTAAATATTAATTGTTGGAAATATCATTACAAATATTTATGACAGCGTACTTGATTGTGTAAATCGTATTGTTATTACAACCCGCCAGTCAATTAATACACTAATAAGTCAAGAAGTAATAAATTTATTCCTACTTCCTATGTTCTTGCATATTTTTTTGAACATTTATGTATATAAACTGCGTTTTAGACCAACAGAAGTACGATCAGATATGTAAATAACAATTCGCATGAGTCTCTATGTTGACTATTAATATTCCAGAACATTCTACGATTCCAGAACATGCTACGATTATCCATATTTTATAAATTTCACACACTTTTTAGCAGATAATCATATGTGTAAACAACATTTTTAGACTTACAGAAGTACAATCAGATGTCTAAATAGTCATCAATTCAAATGAGAAATTAGTTTGATTATTAAATTTATAGAATATTCTATGTAACTACACAATACCCAATTATTAATTTCAGCTAAGAATAAGAAATTCACAAACTGGATACAACATAGAAAAATTATGTATGTCATTACACACCATTATAAATGATAACCGCTTCAGAATCCGATTGTAACATACATTTATGATAATATTGTTTGTTGTAAATATTCAAGACTTCTGTAATCTCCAGTGATTATAAATTAGCGAAAAGTGGTTGAAAGTGAAACTTTTATTTAATTAACAATATATGAAGTGTTAAGAAATTATAGGAAAAATGCAGAGCACTCGGCGAAGTTAGTGTAAGATTAGTTAAACAAAGTCAATCAAAGATTCAGAATCTGACAGAGAGGTCAACTCAGTGACTTTAAGAGTGAGAAGGAGTCGATATAAAGAACTTAGTTTTAGTGGAAAAGTTGTGCTGTGAAAAAATGAATGTCGTACTTTGAAGAAGAAGGAATATGTGTGTCCTAGTGAATGACACCCAGTACGGCTCATGCTTTCTGTGCGATAAACACCCGCATCACGACAAGCCAAGGAAAGCAACCTAAGAATGTGGTTCATTTTATAATATGGAACTTTACTACCTACGCCGATATATAAAAAAACTACTCCTTTTTGTTTTATTCCATTCATTTTCCAAATACACGCTTAATATTTTGAGTTTTACTGACTGCCAATGTAAACAGAATTTGATAGTATGAAAATAAAAATGAAATTCTTTTTTATGTAACAGTAAATGAGTATTTGACTAAGTTATTGACATCTCTGGTCGCCAGTTGTTTTTTAAATAAGATAATCCGTTTTAGGGTTCTGCAGCAATAACTCCTATACTGTATTTTGGTTAAGTGAGATTCTGCACATTCTACAGTATTTCAGCCACTGAAGCAAAAGTGAACCTGTCAACAAGAGATATGTATTGGTTCCTCGTAACTGATGAGTCTTTTTGAAAAGAGGAAAGGTGGCTAAATGAGACAATAATAAATTGGCAAGAAGTAGTAACTTTGACAGAATTACGTAAATAATAATATTTTCAATAATGAAAAACTTGTTAAAGGATTTTCTTCCTCAACGATTTTTCTGTTCCTATTCACGTTCGGAGTAGAGTAGTGAACTTCTTCATCTTAATTATATTTTATGTTTTAAAGTAAACTACTATACTTTAACATTTATAATTTACAATTATATTTATAATTTATTTTTAACCTGTCTGAGTAGTCTAAATAGATTCCTAATGAAATGGTTATCCTGGTTTTCAAAGGACATTTTAAATTAACTGAGAAGTGACACTTGCGCTTTCGGAACTACAAGTGAAGGGTACAAAATTGTCAACCTATCCCAGCATCCAATGACATATATGTGTGAATAGAAATATTAATTACGAAGCAGCCTGAATATTCTCCATATTAAAATATAGCATAAACACAATAATTTAAATGACAATATGGCTAATCCCTATAAAAAAACTTTCTCTGTTTGTATAAAAATGGCTTATTACAATATCTTTAATGTAAATCTTGAAACGCATGAAATTATGTGTATAGTTATGTTTTAATTACGTTTATATATTTTGGCTATGTTTTAACTGTATTACGACGGTTTACAAACCAGTCATATATAAGAAACCCTTATTTTTAATGTGATTTAGCTTATTTCATTTCTGAAGTTGAAACAAATGTAAATATAGAACGTGCATGTAAACTATAGAGGGCAGAACATGCCCTGTCCACTTTTACTTGCAAAAGTGTTGCATCTAAATTAAACTGTGACAAGTTTTCTGAGTGTGGATTATATCGGTTAAAGGAATGCACATGTTTAGCACATTGAAGTAAAAAGTGTATAGTATGCACAATGAACTGGATCTATGTCGTTCTCTTCTATTATGTCAATGTTATATAGTATGTAACGTACTTATACTGACGATGAACTTCTTGTAATTTCAGAACTGAGAACGGCAAGTACCTCACCGAACTGTGGATCAGCGCAATAAAGCAATTTTAAAAATAAAGACATTGCTGCAAATCACTTATTTGATAAAAGAAATATAGTCGTGGGCACAAAAATCGTCATAATGGAAGGCAACCTGAATTGGCGATTTATTTTCGTCTGATTTATTACACTTTTATCCTTCGAAGAATCGTCATCAGTGATGTGTTTTGTGAAATGTGTACATCTAGTTGTCGCCTTATTCCTTTCCGCTATAGGAATATGTAATTGTTGCAGTTAAGAGTTTATAAAACACGTCAATGCATAACACAAATTCAGTTTTGATTACGAACAAAATAATGTGCTTTTTATCTTGAAGATGAGATTTTACATAAGTGATTAAACTAACTCGTGAAGCCCGAAAGAATAGACAAAATATATAAAATTGCATCAATGAGTTGAAACAGACAACTTCCGTTCGGACTCTGTTAATTCCAATCCCTTGCGGGAATACACGTTAAGCTGGAAGCAAGTTAAATAAAGGAAAGAGGGCACTAGTAGTTTGTGATAGACTTGGAATTCTAGCAGGACGAGAAGCATGCTCGTATAGCCTCATTGTTAAGACGGGAAATCAATATTCGAGTCCCATCCGGCACAACTTTTCGACTTTACCGTTGAATTTAATTGGACTTCCTGTAACAGGCGACAAGTTGAAATATTTCTAATTCAGTCATAGAAATGTCTATGCAGGCTGTAACTTCTTTGTTGGGGAAGGTACTGATGTTTTGGTCCTTCCCTGACTCTTGTGACGACACTGCTGGACCTCTCATCTCAATGTTACCGTACGGTACCGTCTGCGTCGGACCCGGAATCGTGTGGTTCAATAGTGATACATGTTGCGTGTGAAGGTAAAAACAAAATAGCCAGCCTAGGAATCAGTGTAGGACAGTGTCTGGGTGATACTGTGATTAGTTAACAAGTGATAGATTTCATTGATTAAGAGATTTGTATAAGACGTTTCCAGACAGTTCTATAAACAATGTTTTAGTCATTGTACATTATTTTAATAAATAGACAGACGAAGGGTACACACTTAATGTAAAACAGAAAAGCAATGAAAATTAATAGCATTGTATGTATGCTAGGCTCATAAACAAGTTGTGTAGATCAGCTAATTGTATTAATTAATTTAATAGTCGAGATTTGAATATTATAATTCTCTGTATATATTGACTGACGTGAGATTTTGAACTTATTTTGAGAATTGCCAAGATAATTGATAGTTCAATATATGTTAGGAACATGTATGATGTACTCGTTAACTAATTAATTGACATTTAACATTTTGGTTTGTTGTCAAACAAAAAGTAGCGTAATTAAAACTTAAAAAGATAGGTGCGATCTAAAACTATTGTGTGTATAGTTTTCATTTTATATTGTGATTATTTTTGTGTACATGAAATGTTTTCCTGTTGTGTTCGGTAATTGTAAATTAGTATATTCAATTGTTATGAACAATGGATAATGTAATGCCATTATTGTCGATGTTATATATTTGTCTCCCCGCCTTGCGTGGGGGAGTTCGAGTTTTGGCTTTTCTAAAGTGCACTGGAAGCTATGTCAGTCTGTTGTCTTAAAATGGAAGTACTACCGCTCTAATGCTTTGTATGTGTTTTTAATTTGTAATGGTTTGGTGGAGAAGAAGTTTGATTCAAATTAAAGAAGAAGTGAAAAATTGTACATATCGAGTATTTATTTCTACCACGACGCCCCAGGAGAATAATGTTGCAGCGAGCAGAACCCCCATACATCGCAATGTTGAAAAGATGAGTATCATTTGGAAGTGTCAGAATGAATTGTAATTACTTATATAGCATGTGAATGTTTCACTCTCCACATAAATAATAGTGGTAAGCACCAAGAACACGTCACTTTACTAAATCTGGAAAAGGCAACTAAGACATATTCACATAAACAGTTAAAAGTTTTCATCTCTGAAGAAGCCAAGAAACCTACATTATTTTTCATGCTTCCAGTGCCCGTGTCACCACCTCTGCATTTTATTGACAGGGCAAGTCAACTTTATAAACATATATCGAAAGAATGAGAAGCTCCACCACGTCGCACCGACACACCTGATAAATTCGCTGAGACAGCTGTGGCGCTTAGTGTCTGTCTGCAGACGAGTGGCAGCTCCAGGCCACTGAAAGAAATTTGTTTTCAAGTGTTCCAGAAACGCAAAAAAACGGCTTACTTTCAGAATGTTTACTCCTATCGAAGCCGCAGCTCTCCTCTACACCCTTAGAGCCTCCTGGCTGATTCAAATTAGGAAGAACAGTCAGCTGGATCCACTGAAATAGCGGTGGATGACCACAAAATTGGTCTCATCGCCATTACAACTACTCAATTACCAGAGCCCCAGGAACTGCTCAACACAATGACCTGCACGTGTAAGACGGAATACCAAGCAGCTGGGTCTCTACAGGGAAGTATCTATAATTTGCTCGGCTGTCTGCAGCGATTGCGAGGGGCTTACTGCTGCAACTCCGCTACAGAAGAGGAAATATTCTTTGATTTGATGCAAATTGACGATAGGATTGACATCATTGAACAAGAAATCAATTCAGATCCAATTCCAGAGGAAGACAATGAATTGGATTATTAGTTTCTCCATCACTGGATGCTTGCTGTTGCCGCAACTGTGGTTCAAATTTTAATGAAAGTTCAGCTCCAGTTGGTGCTTTATTTAAGCCCACACTATTGGCGACATGAGAAAAATGGGCGTGTCATATTTAACATTCCAACACATTATAATCGGCATGTTCTGATGTGTTCTGATATAAACATTACATCACTGCAAGCGTAAAATTCTAAATATCAGTTCATAAAATGTAAAGGTCAATAATAAAATATTATAAATGTCAGTCAGGATAAAAAACGGAACAAATAACGGTCGCTATAGCGCCATTGGGCGCCAAAGGTTTTAAATTCTCTGAGTTCTATTGTTTTAATTATTGACGTTGCTTTCTCTATGGCATAACGTAAGTTTCCTTCTGCTTCTGTACAGTGCCTTTTTACATATATAACATTCTGTCTTGTACCATGTAATTTTTGTAAACTTATTGCTACACATTATATGCAGGTCTGTCACACTTGAAAATGGCTTAACATAGAGGCCGAAACCGGTAGTGTGGGCTTAAATAAAGCACCAATAAATGCAACTGGAGCTGGACTTTCATTAAAAAAAAATGAATTGGATATCTGGAACAATAATTGCTTAAATATGTTTGTAAAACGTTCATGTCTCATCAATTTAATATTTAAATTGAACTAATTAAACCTTAATTAATCTTTTCATTAGATTTTTTCGCTTTTAAACCAGTTTATTGTAATCTTGGACTGGCATGGTAATTAATTAATACTTAAAGCTAACTACTTCAAAAATTTCAGTTAAATCTGAATAATTCCTCAGATGAGGTTGATTCGGCATTGGAAAGTAATCTGACTTCTCAAAAATGTCTTAGCGCTACAAACACTTTCACGCTTTTATTGTTTTCAGCTTTGCCTAGGACCGAGTGAATTTTGAAAAATAGGAACACTTTGTAGGCAGAATTCGATGTTCTACAACTTACAGCTGTAATACTTTTCATTTGAAATAGTCGTTTTTGAGATACTGCCGTTGTATCATTGCACACTTTTTCTCAAACTTGGTGAAAAATGTTGGTCGTTGACGATAGATTGCGTCCAAGTGGCTGAACCAATTTGAATATTTAAGTAGATGATCTTACTAGAGATTTCATGAATTTTTCTTTTAACATTTTTAATGTTTCGGTAGGCGTTTGGTATTTGAGCTGTGAGCAAAAATAAATAAATAAATAAATTACATAAAATGAAAGAAATACAAACGTTTCTTGGCTCCCAAAAGTTAGGCACATGCCAGAAACCATCGAAAAATCATTTTAGTCTTCTTTGGGAAGCCTAATGTCGATTAAAATTGTATCCGGATTCTGCACATTTATTGGCCAGCGAAGGTTTAATTTGCCCACACAACGTTCCTCAGAAGACATTTGAACACCTTGTACCTGCACTTCAGAAGAAAATGGTATCAACGAGAAGACGTCCCCCTCGTTGAGCTCGTCCAGGATGGTGTGCATGGCCGTCTTGAGCTGCTCGATCTTGCGCCCCCTCATGGAGCCGCTGACGTCGAGCACGAAGACGACGTGCTTGGGTAGTGGCGGCAGGCCGGGAGGTGCATAGAAGTGCACGAAATAGCCGTCCTCGCTCACCTGCAAAACGGAACGCCAGGGCTGAAGGAAGGGGCGAGCCACAAACACACTGGTCAAAACAATCAGGGGACCAGCTGAGATGTCTACGTTCTGAACTACTGACATCGGATGTCGGTTCTACGGAGTGGAGGTAATAACATTATGGCAGCCGAGATAGTCTTAATAACAGAAAGCAGCTGCAGAGGAATTTGGTGTTGACTTGTGTTTACTCTGCCAAACGAATTAATAAGCAGTTGGATGCAGATAGTGTAGTGAGCAAGTAGTGCAGTACAATAACAACGTGACTTACCCGGACCCAAAGTGTAATTTGCAGGACCTGGACGCGATTGCACACTACAGAAAAGTTAAAAGAAGGGTAACATCAATAAGATATCTCTAGAATGAAACTTTCAGTCTGCAGCGGAGTGTGCGTTGATATGAAACCTGGTTCGAGTCCCGGTGCCGGCACACAGTTTTAATCTGCCATGAAGTTTCATATCAGCGCACACTCCGCTGCAGAGTAAAAGTTTCATTCTGGAAACATCCCTTAGGCTGTGGCTAAGCCATGTCTCCACCATATCCTTTCTTCCAGGAGTGCTAGTCTTGCATTTTTCGCAGGAGAGCTTCTGTGAAGTTTGGAAAGTGGGAGGCGAGGTACTGGCGGAAGTCAAGTTGTGAGGTGGCATCGTGAGTCGTGTCGGGATACCTCAGTCGGTAGAGCACTTGCACGCGAAAGGCAAAGGTCCCAGGTTCGAGTCCCGGTCCCGCACACAATTTTAATCTGCCAGGAAGTTTCATATCAGCGCACACTCCGCTGGAGAGTAAAAGTTTCATTCTGGAAACATCCCTTAGGCTGTGGCTAAGCCATGTCTCCACCATATCCTTTCTTCCAGGAGTGCTATTCTTGCATGTTTTGCAGGAGAGCTTCTGTGATGTTTGGAAAGAAGGAGGCGAGGTACTGGCGGAAGTAAAGTTGTCAGGTGGCATCGTGAGTCGTTTCGGAATAGCTCAGTCGGTAAAGCGCTTGCCTGCGAAAGGCAAAGATTCCAGGTTCAAGTCTCAGTTCCGGCACACAATTTTAATCTGCCAGGAAGTTTCAAGATATCTCTAGTTAACAGTCCGTCGAGACATGAGGCTGAACGCAACCTTACCGGCAGCTACAGTACGCGCAATATCAACAGAAACAGTCCGAAATCGCCTTCGGAAATGTGGCCTATGGTGTTCCATTAAAACCACGACAACGTGTCTCCCACAGAAACTGGGTGGAAGGACATCAGGATTGGAGACATTACAACTGGCCCCGGGTTCTGTTCACAGACGAATCAAGATTTTGGGTTCAACCGACAATCGTCGTTCTATCATCTGGACTGAACATGGAACATCACCATATCATGTGGGCAAGAGTCAGTATTTGTGGACGTATGGACCTGTATGTCGAAGTACTTCATCTATTTCAGCAACTGTTTCATTAATTTATAACCTGAATTTTATTAATTCAGCAACCAGTTGCTTGCAATTATTTATTTTAGACGACCGGTTTCGGACGCTTGAGTGCCCTTCTTCTGGTCTATTTTAGTATTGTTGCTTAATGAATGTAGCTACATGCTATTAGGAGAATCAACACTGAGTGCTGAGATTATGCAATGAATAACAATCAGCTGCTAACAAAATATCATAGATACCGGTCGTCTAAAATAAATAATTATAAGCAACTGGTTGCTGAATTTTATTAATTTATGATCCTTATGTCGTTAGTAAGTTGACATTATTTTAATAGAGTTGAAACATGGAATTTTGCCTGATCATTAAGCACTACGTCAGTATTCTTTGACTGGTGTTTGTTGATGGCCAGAATTTCCAACAATGTGAGTTTTCTGCCCTTTTTCCCTTTATGGAGAACATCATAATTTAATATCATAAGAATGATATTCATTCACAGCATGGTCAGCAAAGGCGGAATCTTTCAATCTCCAGCACCTTTCGTGCTCAGTCTAGTGGTTATAGCCCTACCTCACAGGACTACATATAATTTGCCACAAAGGTTAAAGGTAATTTTATACACTCCACTCTGTTCTAAAGGTGGAATTTTGTCCTTGGTATTGAACAAAATGTGGGCAACAGTATTTCTGATGTACAAAGGTGGGTTGTATTTCCAAGATCACAGATTTTTGGCAGTTTTCTTTGAAGGTTTCCCTACATATAGCATGGGGGCCCACTTTCTTTCTCTATGGCTCGGTGATTTATGTAGAGGATACAGAAGTGCTTTTGTCTTTTGCCTCTTTTTCCTGCTAAGTGTGTTGTCAATCAGGGTAGGGCTGAACCATTACTGGATGCTATTTCTTTGATTATTTTAAGTTCATTTTAGAAATCTGCTTTTTGTTGTGGTATAGATAGTAAACGACGTACCATGGTGTGGAAGGCTGCATGTTTGTGTGCTATGGGGTGTTGGGAACGTTCTGGTATTACTGAATCTGTATTAGTTGCTTTCCTGAATATGTTAATTTTGCTTGGTAATATCAATGGTAAGGTCCAAAAAGTTGATTGTATTCCCTCCTAACGCCATTGTAAATTTGATTTTATTACGCTGCGAATTTAGATTTTGAAGGAATTTATTTAGCTGTCTGGTGGTGCCTTTCCACAAACAAGGTACATCATTCACGTAGCAATACCAGCAAAGAATTTTTTGAACTGAGTGTCTCTTTCTCTAAAAACGTCTGTTCAAAGTTGTCCATGAATATCTCAGATAATAAGGGATTAAAGGGGGGAGGGGGGGACCCCATTGCCAGAACATCAGATTGATTATACAGTGTCTGTCGAAACTGAAAAGATTTTTGTTTTAAACATGTCTCTGTTGCCAATATTATTTCCTCTCCCTCCGCTGCATTTGTTTTTCTCCTGTCTAACCAATTAATTGAAATTTCCATAGCCTCACCAAGTGGAAAATTTGAGAACAGGCTGCTAACGTCAAAAAAGACTAGCTTTGCACTAGGGAGAATTGGTGAACCTTTTTGTTTGGTCACTAATTGAAGTGAATTATGGATCCAAATGTTGATGAAATTTAGTTTTTGTTTTAATCAGTGAATGTACTTGTCTGGCTAATTTGTGACAGTGTGATGAAAGTGAAGAGACTACAGGTTTCACGAAAAATATCGTGGAACACAAATACTACGTGTTTAAGTTTTTAATATGTCATTGTCCCTCCAAGTACCGACGGAATCTTCTAATATATAAAGCAGTGTCCGTATGTTTGTGGGTTTCCGTGTACTTGTTGCATACAAATCTACAGTTTTGTTCCAATCTTTATGAAATTTTTTACACATAAGGTTCAATCCATGAGGACGGTCGCTATAAGTGTAAGAATCGCGTACGATACATAGTTCACGATATGTGGCATCATATACAATGAGATGTGCGAAAAACTGCTGCGTTTAGGGACAATGCTGGTCATTTTCTTCTAAATTACTGACCCGTTTTCAACCAAATTTGGTACAGACATTCCTTGCCGTGAGGTAATAATTGCTCAAGATTAGTAATCACATACAACACATAGCTCAGAAGATATGACGTCATAAACAATAGGAATCGCAAAAAAAAGACCACATAATAAGGTGAGGCATTAAAAATACGCTATATGGGAGTGAGAGTACTTAGCGACTTGCAACAAACTTTAAACATAATTTCAAATCTTTATTAAACTTTTTCTCGCTGACAACCATTGCAAAATGATGAAAGGAAAAAAGTTTCTCCCTTACTACTTTTTTTGCTGTTTATGGAGTAAGCCTACGACATTCGGTATTACGTCACAATTTATAATTTCTACACTAGAAATTGTAGACGCAGGAAATTTTACAGACAATGTACACAGATTTAGTTGAATGTATCTTCTAACTTGTATCACATTCCGACAGGTACTTCATGAGATATGAGCAGATAAACAGAAACGTTCATGGAAAACCGCCCCATCACGCATCAAGTTTTAATCTAGTACTTCTTTACTACTAACTGTATTCCCAAGAGATTTTACAGACATGCAGCCATTACACAAATGAATATACAGGGTGTTTCACTAAATGTGTTTGCCACTGTAACTTATAAAATAATAGGTGACGGGAAATTTTAATGTGATAAGTCAACACAAGAAATGTTACACTTTCTGCGGAGCTACGAACATAGTTTATTGTATCATTTTCAAATGAGTTACACCACAAAGATATAATTTTTTAAATGGAACAATAGTTTTTTCTATCGTGTATTGGATTCGTCTAAACCAGCTGCGTCCAATTCAATTTAAACTACATTCCTATCACTGTTTGGGAGCTACAACGATTCAAAGTTCCGGGGGCAGAGGCTGCGATAGCGCAGCTGATTGGCCGAGTGGCTAGCCCCTGCCGGCCGCGGTGGCCGAGGGGACTGAGGCGGTTCAGTCACGGTCTGCACGGCCACTACGGTCGGGGGTTCGAATCCCCCCTCGGGCATGGATATTTGTGCTGTCCTTAGGATAAGCTAGTTGATAAGTAGTTTGTAAGTTTAGGGACTGATAACCCCGTAGTTAAGTCCTATAAGCTTAACAAACATTTGAACATTTTTGGCAACCCCATGGGGCACGGCCCACTGTCTCATGACCACCAGCCAGTCAGCTACGCTGTCGTAGCCTCCGTCCCCTAAACTTTGAAGGGTTGTAGATCTAAAACGGCGCATCGAGGACGCATGTCGCTCCGTCACACCGGCGATGTTGCGTCTCGTCCGCAGATCCTTTCGACGGCGCATTGCATTGTGCATTGAGGAACATGGACACACATTTGAACATCTCATGTAAATCAACTTCCCACCGCCATAACATCCATCACCCACCACACAGCCATGTATTATGTACAGCGTGTGGTATCTGCCCTCGAAACTTTGAAGGGTTGTAGCTCCCAAACTGTGATAGGAATGTAGTTTAAATTGATTTGGACGCAGCTGGTTTCAACGAATCCAATGCACGACAGAAAAAAACTATTGTTCCATTAAACAAATTATATCTTTGTGCTGTAACTCTTTGGAAAATGATACAATGAACTATGTTCATAGCTCCGCAGAA
Organism: Locusta migratoria; assembly: GCA_026315105.1. Taxonomy (NCBI): domain Eukaryota; kingdom Metazoa; phylum Arthropoda; class Insecta; order Orthoptera; family Acrididae; genus Locusta; species Locusta migratoria. The sequence goes on along the minus strand of CM048744.1, from coordinate 268,145,256 downwards.
AGTGTAACATTTCTTGTGTTGACCTACCGTATTAAAATTTCCCGTCACCTATTATTTTATAAGTTACAGAGGCAAACACACTTACTGAATCACCCTGTATACCTGAAACATGGCAGGAATAAATAAATACCCGGGCAACGTCAGATTTTCAGCTAGTTTTCCATAAACATAATTAAAAATGTTCAAATGTTTGTAGAGCTTATGGGACTTAACTACAAGGTCATCAATCCCTAAACTTACAAACTACTTATGAACTAGCTAATACTAAGGACGACACAAATATCCATGCCCGAGGGGGTATTCGAACCCCCGACCGTAGTGGCCGTGCAGACCGTGACTGGAGCGCCTCAGTCCCCTCGGCCACCGCAGCCGGCAAACATAATTATTATCTGTTTGTTATCCATTGCGGTTTTGAATGACTGTGGTTCTAGAGAAAGGTGATATCCTCAAATGGAGAAGTATAAGGGGTCTTGAGCGTTCTACTTTGCAGCTGTAGTTGTGAGACTGTTGGTGTCGGCAGCGCTAGCGGCGCGGGGACTCACGAGTATCTGGCTGGGGCTGGCCTCCCGGTCGACGTCGTAGCGCACCACCAGCTGTCCGGAGATGCCCTCCTCGCTGCGCTGTCGCTGGTCCGTCACGCTGGGCGCCCACCGCACGGTCGCCGACGACGGCGTGGGCCGTTCCACGTGCGCCAGGGGGTCCGCTGCAACACCGACCACTCGTCACACACATGTCCCATGTTCCTGCCAACGATACACGTCCCTGGCACTTCTTCTGATGGGTCTTCTTCTCCTCCCACGGTGTTCACACTACTTGTGTGGAGCATTGCCTGTGGACATGCTTGAGAAACAAGAAACATGTTTCGGGAACTTTTGAACTTCTTTTATTTTTGGTTGGCTTCTTGGTTGTGCCTTTTGTTAACTGAAACTTCATTTGCCTTACGGCGGATTTGAAAGGTGAGAGTGGATAGTTAGAGTGAATGATTGAGTGAGATAGTAAGAGGGTTCCACCGATACACAGCTGCTTAGCGCTGCTTATACGATGGCCGAGCGGTAGGTATTACAAAACGAGGTGTCCACGGTATGTATTTTTGGAGGGATGGCCCATGCAGTGCAGGTGCAGCCCTGCAACCCTGCTGCTGACACAGTTCTCCATTTGTTTGCTGAGTTACACTGTCACCTTGGGAGGAAAGCCTACACAAGGGTGAAAAAAAGTCATGGGATACCTTGGGAGGGATACGTTGGGAGGAAAACCTATACAGGGGTGATAACGTGGGAGGAAATACTGCACAAAGGTGAAAAAAGTCATGGGATACCTTGGAAGGAAAACCTACACAGAGGTGAAAAAAGTCATGGGATACTTTGGGAGGGAAACCTACACAGGGGTGAAAAAAATCATGGAATACCTTGGGAGGAAAAATTACATAAGGATGAAAAAGACATGGGATACTTTGGGAGGAAATCCTACAAAGGTGTGAAAATCCATGCTAGACATTGAGAGGAAAACCTACATAGGGGTGAAAATTGTCATAGGATACTTTGGGAGGGAAACCTACACAGGGATGAAAAAGTCATAAGATACCTTTGGCAGGGAAACCTACACAAGGGTGAAAAGTCATGGCATATAGAGGAAAACCTACAAAAGCGTCAAAAGAATGATGGGATACCTTGTGAGGAAATATACTCAGAGGTGAAAATAGTCATGGGATACCTTAGGAGGAAAACCTACACAGGGGTAAAAATCACCATGGAATACCTTGGGAGGGAAACCTACACGGGGGTGAAAAAGTCATAGTATACCTTGGCAGGGAAACCTACACAAGGGTGAAAAGTCATGGCATAACTTTAAAGGAAAACCTACAAAGCCGTCAAAAGCATGATGGGATAGCTTGTGAGGAAATATACTCAGAGGTGAAAAAAGTCTTGGGATACCTTAGGAGGAAAACCTACACAATGGTAAAAATCGCCATGGGATACCTAGAGAGGGAAACCTACACAGAGTTGAAAAAAGTCATTGGATACCTTCTAAAGTCATGTGGGATCTACTCAGTGTAGCAGTGACTCAACACGTAAACTAAAATCGGGGCCATGATGCCTCTTTAGCCGTCCAGAATTGCGAAAATGTTAACGATGAAACATTTTGTGCATTGTTTGATCATCGACTTATCACCCATAAATGTAGGATAGGAATCACATAGGGAACTCTGCGTGCACATATTGTTTGCTGGAACTGCTCAGAATGCTCTTCAGTTCAGCCGCAAATAACTGTGGTCCACTGACATGGCGGAAAGTGGTGTTTGCGAACATAAAATCAACTAATCGCATAAATTGCCTGAAACTGGTCAATGAAACAAATTTAAGTGCAGCTGATTACTGCTGATTTAAGAACTAAATGAATAACAGTTGCTGCTATGGGCGAAGAACTAAACAAACACATACACACACACACACACACACACACACACTCACACACACATCCACACACACACAGCATAGACCACATCTCGATAATGTTCTTGTTATAACTCCTACACCTGAAGAAGTGGGGTGTGACACATTAGTACGCTATGAGACAAAGTGTATAATGTACGTTGCCATGTGGCACCACCACAGCAACAGTAGGAGGCGCCAGACTGTTCTAGAGAATTCCACCCAAATGGCAAGAAGTGAGAAAATAAAATAAAAAATAATAAATAAATAAAAAATAAAAAAAAAAAAAAACAAATAAAAATAAAAACTTTGTAGGAGTGAATTGTAAATTAAATATGGTGCGAGATTAAAGTCACAATTAACAGAACACTGCTGTCAAAACTGATCCAATCATATTAGCTATGGCTTGGCATGGAGCATCTCGAAGCAGTTTATGTACATACTATCGGACTACTGTAGCTGTTAAGGCAGTGAAGAGGATGTCTCTAAGCGGCAGGTAAAACTCTCGCAGCCGGCCGCAGTGGCCGAGCGGTCTGCGGCGCGCCAGTCACGCTCTGCTCGGTAACTACGGTCGGGGGTTCTAATCCCCCTTCGGGCATGGATATTTGTGCCGTCCTTAGTATTAGCTAGTTCATAAGTAGTTTGTAAGTTTAGGGACTGATGACCCCATAGTTAAGTCCCATAAGCTCTACAGACATAGGAAAACAAGAAGACCCGGTGAATGCAGACCACATCACCCTCGTCCACCAACTTCAGTTCTTCTGGAAACCAGTAAAGAAATCAAACAGAGGTTGCCGACAAAGGAAAAGTGGAGCAACCCCGCTGCCAAACGTTTGTGAAGCCGAAGGTTTCCGAAGCTGTCACCATCTAACTATTGCATCAGATGCTTCCCGACATTGCTGACGCATCAGCATATCCTCCGTACAGAGATGTACCCTGGGGATTGAAACATAGCCGGAGAATAGCAATCGCTAAACCCTGGAAGAACCCGTGCCTCTCAAACAGCTACCGGCCCATTCGCTACCTGCCAATAGTCAACAACCTGTTCAATCGAGCTGGAGAAAGAGGTGCTTTCAGAGGAACAGTAGTGTGAGGCACCTAACAACCTGCTTTAAGTGACACCTACGTACGTTCGCCTTAACTCCCTATGGAAATCTGAACTTCCTCCTACACACACTATTGTCCTCATCAGAAACAGACTGTCGAAAAATCTACTGAATAACGAAAAACATAATATCTCAACGCCATTGCAACCTGAGTTTGCATTTGAGACAATTACATAACGACATTTGTGACAATTTAACTGCCGTTACGACTTCTAATGCAGGATAGACCTTTCTGCTGGTCCTCAGTACCAAGTGCCACCTTCCAGACGCAGCTGACTACGTCACTGCTACATTTACCAAAGTTTTCTTTTCCATATCCTTTCAGATTGTGTAGGCAAACATTTGTTGTACTTATTCGTAAGGAACCAGTACTTTTTTTGCTTTACTGTACATGATATATAATTGACGTTCAATACAGGTTAGGTGATATTAGAGTATTATTTATTTCATATATCATAAATGCGACACTTCGCGATGATATGGAATGTGTCATTTTAATGCAAGTTTTCTATACGCGACACTCAATATTTAAAGGATTTTTTTAAATTTTTGTACTTTTATTTATTTATTTAGTGAAATTACTATGTTTTATCAAAAAATTCATATAAAGTGTACTAGGAGTTGTCATTCAGAAATTCTTTGAATTTCTTTTCAGATACTGTTTGTCGTCTGTCAGACATTTGATGATTCTTGGGAAGTGACCATAGACTTTTGTGGCAGCATAATTCATCCCTTTCTGTGTCAAAGTTTCTCCTACTGTTATATCTATGCACATTGCCATGATTTCTGAATTGGGTCGTACTGTTAATGACAAATTTCATATATATATATATATATATATATATATATATATATATATATATATATATATATATATTGAGAAGCTACTGTGAAGATCGTTAGATACTTAAATAAATGTCTGCAGGATGATCTTGAGTGGCCCAGTAATTATTCTGATTGCACGCTTTTGTGCAATGAATATTTAAAAAAAAAATGTTCAAATGTTTGTATAGTCTATGGGACTTAACTACGGGGTCATCAGTCCCTCAACTTACAAACTACTTATGAACTACTTACGAACTAGGACGGCACAAATATCCATGCCCGAGGGGGGATTCGAACCCCCGACCGTAGTGGCCGTGCAGACCGTGACTGGAGCGTCTTAGTCCCCTCGGCCACCGCGGCCGGCAAGTTTTTTTTTTTTTTTTTTTTTTTTTACTCAATGTTTAATTGCCCCAGAATATGATCCCATATGAAAGCAGTGGGTGAAAATAGGCATAGTAAATTAATTTACTGAGGTGTATATCACCAAATTTTGCAATGACCCTGATAGCATAAGGAGCAGAAGTCAAACGTTTCAACAGATCTTCAATGTAGTTCTTGCAGTTCAATCCCTCATCAATGCAAACATCTAAAAATTTTGAAAATTTTACCTTAGCTACAGATTTCTGTTGAAATTCTGTATTTATTACGGTGTCATGCCGTTTACTGTATGAAACTGTATATACCGGATTTTTATCAAATTTTAATGAGAGTCCCTTTCTAGAGAGCCACTTAATAATTTTCTGAAAGACATCATTTACAATTTCATCTGTTAATTCCTGTTTGTCGAGCGTGATAGCTATACTTGTATTATCAGCAAAGAATAACTAGTTTAGCATCTTAGTGAATACAGTACAGGAAGTTCAGTAAAGGACCCAAGACCGAACCTTGTGGGATCCCATTTTTTGTAGCGCCCCAGTTAGAGGAACAACTGTTTCTTCCATATTATGTGCGCTGTCCGTTTATTTCGTGTTCTGAATCCATGGGGACACGAGGCTGTGCCTGATGTTGACTGGGATAATAACTGCAAAACTGCTCAGCAACAAGAGCCCTTAGACGTAAGACAGGAGGCCATATTGAGGAATATTGACAATGAGTTTTTAGAGGAAGGTCTCGCTTGTCTTATACGTTGTTTAGTGCAGCTTGTTACGATTCATAGGAACTTTCAATATTAGTAACGTAAGAAAATCGCGCAAATATTCGCGTTTTACGTGAACTTTAACTACCACAGTTATCTGTATGGGTTAAACTTACCTTAAACTGAACATAAATTTTAAGTATATTTTTGTAATCGGAAATCACAGGCGAGGCATGTATGAGATTCACATTTGTTTTGATAAGTCATAAGAACTGTGCCAAAGATCTTAAACATAGAAGACGATCTTATCAGCATTTGTACGTAGTGATTGTAACTTGCTACTAAAATGTTATTTTGTATTAAAGCCATTAGTAGGCACAAATAATCAAATAAGAAAACAATTACATTAATATCTGTTATTTAAAAAATTAAAATATTTGTTTGTACTTCTAAAAGAAAAGTGCATAGCAGTTGTAACTGTTACTTGCAATTTTATTTGTATAAAAAATCTTTACTAATCACTAAAAGATAATTTATATTTAATAATGATTTTGCAGCCAAGATCGCATTTTTCATTTATTATGTTACCGGTTTCGGCGTGCTCGACGCCATCTTCAGACCTGTCGTAATTTACATAACTTCACGACATTTTTTATATACTAAAAGAGGACATCCAGGTTGAGGCATCACCAAACATAAAATTACTAGTCACAAATAAAATATATACATCCATCTTCTAATGGTTCTGAAGCGAGTTACTGCGAAGTTTACATTGAATATTGAAGTTAAACTTTTAATATAAGTGAAAACAACCAATCTAGTTTCTATTTTCATCTCAGAAACGAAAACCATTCAGCACTAAACATCGAAAACGCACTTACGATTTTGAATAAAATACCAAAGGGAATAGAAATGAATATTTTGGAGGAATTTGAGATATGTATTCACACTAAAAATTATCCGAACGAAATACTTAATGAACACACTGATTTCAAACATAAAAATTATATGGTTAATTTTATTGACTTTATCGATGAAAAAGGCTGAAAAGCAAAGATATACTAAATGAACAGAGGAAAAAACAAATAAACCTCTCTGACCAATGTTAAAGTTAAAAAAAGTATCTCATAACTTAGTTGATTACTGTATATGTAAACATCTTTGGCAAAGCTGTTGCTAATTACGAAAAAATACAAAAGTTTCTTTAATTTAAAGTTTTAATGTAAAAAGCTGCATAACACCTGACAGTTAAAGCAACAGTTACGCCAGATGTCAACATTAATTAACGTCCAAACATCGTAGACGTAAGTTTCTTAAGAAAATTTATAACAAACAAATTTATGTATATTTTCCTATTGCTTGATATATAATTAATGTAATTCTTATACACGCAGGCGCTTGAGAATGACAAACTGTCGAAACAGCTGTAGCAATTTTGAATAAAACATAAGCAGCAATCTGGAACTCTATTACAATGTCTTTTTACGACATATATGATGCTGCAGGCCCAACAATTAAGAAAAGAAGAAAGTATTTAAATCCTGTTGGCAGATGCCAAAGGCAGAAAGAAAATGTGTGCTGTATTGGTAGAACCGGTGGTAGTGGCAGCAGTGAAACCAAGTTATGTAAGATGTATGGTATGAGTATACACAGCGTAAGAGAATTGTAAGTACAAGTGAATTTCGTGTTTTTGACTGTGGTTCAAATAAATTTGTTTGTCTTCTCAACAACGTAGTGATCCGAGTAGAGAACCTGTTAGAGTAACGAGTTAATTTGGACTTATGTATGGACAAACTTCTGAGGATTTGCAGTGAAGTGTCGTTTTAAGTGCTTAACTTAGATACTGAGCACCTCTGCGACTTATGAAGCTGCTGCCGACTTACTGGCGTTGTTCGGCGTGTCTGTGACCTCGTTGCTCAGCTGCAGCGTGGGCACCTCCACCAGTCGCAGGGGAACCTCCTCCTCTATCCGCACCTCCACCACCAGGTCATCCACTAGCTGAAACAAGGTAAACATGCAATCGCGATTAGCTTCCTGCAAACCATACTGCAACAAAAATGTCATTAGTGCCACAATTTGACATTATGCTATCCACAGGCGTACCTACCTAGGATATGATTTTGGACGTGGTATTCATATGAGTGGACATTGTCTTAAAATTTGCACTCTTAATAGAAATACAAACCCCACTGATATTCATCATCATCATCATCATCATCATCATCATTAGAGACTGATTATGCCTTTCAGCGCTCAGTCTGGAGCATAGTACCTCTAATAAAATTCCACCATGATCCCCTATTCAATGCTAACATTGATGCCTCGTCTGATGTTGTGCCTTTTGCTTCAAAATCATTCTGCACCGAATCTAAGTTCTTTCTTCTTGGTCTACCTCGACTCCTCTTACCCTCCGCTGCCGAGCTCATGAGTCTCTTAGGTAACCTTGCTTCTCGCATGCGTGTAACAAGGCCCCATCATCTCAGTCTATTCGCTCTAACTGCTTCATCTATGGTGTTCATTCCCAGCTTTTCTTTGATTTCCTCATTATGGACACCCTCCTGTCATTGTTCCCATCTATTAGTACCTGCAATCATTCTTGTTACTTTCATATCTGTAACCTCTACCTTGTTAATAAGGAAACCTTTATCCACCCAACTTTCACTCCCATACAACAAAGTTGGTCGAAAGATAGAGCGGTGCACTGCTAACTTAGTATTGGTACTTACTTCGTTCTTGCAGAAGAGAGTAGATCTTAGCTGAGCACTCACTGCATTATCTTTGCTGCACCTCGATTCCAGTTCTTTCACTCTGTTGCCATCCTGTGAGAAAATACATCCCAGGTACTTGAAACTGTCTACCTGTTCTAACTTCGTTCCTCCTATTTGGCACTCAATCTGTTCAAATCTCTTTCCCACAGACATTTCTTTTGTTTTGGAGATACTGATCTTCATATCATAATCCTTGCACCACTGATCGAGCTCTGAAATTTAGTTTGCAGCCTTTCAATCGAATCGGCCATTACAACTAAGTCATTCGCATATGCGAGACTGCTTATTTTGTTTTCTCCTATTTTAATCCCACCCTGCCAGTCTACTGTTTTCAACATATGATCCATGAATAGAATGAACAATAGTGGTGACAGGTTGCAGCCTTGTCTTACTCCTGAAACTACCTTGAACCAAGAGCTTAATTTGCCATCTACTCTGACTGTTGCCTGACAGTCTACGTAAAGCCCTTTTATTGCCTGCAGAAGTTTGCCTCCTAAACCATAATCTTGTAGTGCTGACAGTAGCTTCCTCCTAGGAACACGGTCATAAGCCTTTTCTAGATCTATGAAGCATAGATACAACTCCCTGTTCCACTCGTAGCACTTTTCCATTACCTGCCGTAAGCTAAAGATCTGGTCCTGACAGCCTCTAAGAGGCCTAAACCCACACTGATTTTCATCTACCTTGTCTTCAATTAATACTCGCACTCTCCTTTCAACAATACCTGAGAATATTTTGCCTACAACGCTAATTAAAGAGATACCTCGATAGTTGTTACAATCTTTTCTGTTTCCATGTTTGAAAATTGGCGTGATTACCTATTTCGTCCAGTCAGATGGAACCTGTCCCGATTCCCATGCCTTCTCAATTATCCTGTGTAACCATTTGAGACTTGATATTGTATTACTAAAATTTTGTTTCATTCCAAAGGTCTGTATCCTAGAGTTACCACGGTATAGAAATGAAATAGTGAACTTTTTCGGAATCTACGTCTTCTCCCAAATAGGAACGAGGCAAATCATGTAATGAAGGATCCAAACAGCGATGGCAATCAGAAAGGCCGTGCATGAATCTTTCAATAAATTCTGAAGCAACATCAGGGAAGCACTCCCAAAATCAAAGTTTTGGGATATGTGAAAGCTGTCAACGGCAAAAAATAAGTATACAATACCCTTTGACTATACAGGACCTTGATTCGTTTGCAAAGAAACATTGCAGACCAACAATGTAATATATTAATAGTGTCTCCATGACTGGATGCTTGCTGTTGCCGCAGCTGTGGTTTAATGAAATGAAAGTCCAACTCCAGTTGCATTTATTGGTGCTTTATTTAAGCTAAATTATTATACTTCCTATATCAAAATTTTAAACTGACGACACGCCCACTTTTCAAATAGCCTCATTGGCCGCTACATGTTCCATTTTTATCCTAACCGACTTTTATAATATTTTACTATTGACCGTTACATTTTATCAACAAATGTTTAGAATTTTATGCTTGCAATGATGTAATGTTTATATCAGAACACATCAGAACATGCCGATTATAATGATTCGGAATCTTAAATATGACACGCCCATTTTTTCTTGTGTCGCCATTGGGCGTCAAAAATTTTCAATTCTCTGAATTCTATTGTTTTAATTACTTGACGTTGCTTTCTCTACGGCATAACCTAAGTTTCCTTTTGCTTCTGTACAGTATCTTTTTATATATGTAACATTCTATCTTGTACCATGTAATTTTTGTAAACTTATTGCTACACATTATATCCAGGTTTGTCACACTTGAAAATGGCCTAACATAGAGGCCGAAACCGGTAGTGTGGGCTTAAATAAAGCACCAATATATGCAACTGGAGCTGGAATTTCATTTCAATGTAATATATCACTGATGGTGATAAAAAACAGCTATAAAGCACAATGATGTTCCAGGACCCGACAATGTCACTTACAGTTCCCCTCGTTACCATAATTTATCGCGAGTTCCTCGAGCAAGGACTTGTTCCTAGTGACTGGAAAAAAGGAAATTCACACACATACATAAAGAGCACACACATTCAAAGAAAACATCTGGGAAAAAGCTAAGTAAACTGTTCATTATTTCAGAAGTAATCACCATAACTATTAAAACATGCGCAGACGTTTGCCGTTAGCTACAAGACCATCTGTTGTTATCTCTTCATACTAAACATACCTATGTGTCTATTGTTGCACACCAGCTCTGTAGCGGAAGTGTAGCGGTAAATTTTTCCAAGTCTTGGTTGCTGTAAAAAACATTGCGGTGTGTCGGCGGAATGGGGAATGGGAACAGCTGCTATTTTGCCTCGTACTTACTGGGTCAAGGTAACAGGAATGGAAATGGACGCACACGCGCCGTACTGAATAGCACGGATCAGCGGAAGTTAAATGGAACAGTACGACCTTGCAGTGTCACGTCACTTCGTTACGTGAGGGAACAGTGCTTATGTCTAACGCAACGACGCGTAACCGGAGACTTCTGGAACCACCAGCTAACCAGATAAGTGAATACGGCAAGATGTAAAACGCCGACACATTGATTTGCCAGGGACAATGCGGTCATGACAGTGCGCGTAGGTGAAATATCAGTCGCTCCACACACACTACATATTCTCCAGCAATCGAGTTCATAGTCAGTCAGAGTTTGCGTAGGTGCTACAAAGACCGTAGCATCTATATCTATTCAGACAGCGAGGCAGCCCTGAGATCACTGGCAGCTCCTGCAACAAGATCTAAAATTGTTGCAGAATACCACAGGGTTCTGGTGGAGCTAGGGGAAAGTAATAGGGTAAACCTATTGTCGGTCCCTGGCCATTCGGGGGTCAGTGGCAACGAACATGCCGACAGATTAGCCGGGATGGGGGCAGAGACTCCATTTATTGGACCGGAACCTGTCCTGACAATCACCAAGGCAATGATCGAATTGGAGCTACGTAACTGGCTCAGAAGACAGCACGTAGAATATTGCACCAAGGTCTATCAACAAAAACATGGCAAGCTAATGATGTCAAAGCCATGTTTTAAAAGAAGCTCTGCAATCCTGGGCCTGAACAGGAGAGAGATTAGACTCATGGTTGGATTGCTGACAGGCCATGGAAATTTCAAAAAACGCCTACATACAATGGGAATAGCAGAAGAGGACCCTAAATGTAGAATCTGTGATGACGGTGATGAAACTGCACTACATTTATTCTTCGAATGTATTGCATTGGAGAATAAAAGGCACAGAACATTTGGGACAACCAGACCCGAAGAAATTGTGTCTAATAAAGAACTGGTAAAGGGACTCCTTGCACTGTTCAAGGGCATTGGTTGGCTTTACTAGATATACAGGGAGCGATACCGCACAATAAACTTAGTTTCGGTGCGGGCAGTGGTGGTTTAGACCAAGACTGTTTTGGCTTCCCTGAGAAAATCAATCAATCATAGTCAGTCGGTCAGATGAATCATCGATATCTTACACTTCGTAGCACTCGATTCCCTGACATGTTCTAACGTCGGTACAAGTGTGTTATAGAACTCCACCACTCTTCTACCTCAGCTGATAACCGGCGAGATGGCGATTCCTGCGTAGCTCCGACTCCTGCGCTACAACCAACTACGGATGCAGAGGAAGTATCTAGAAAGACTTCCATGTCCTGCACACCGAAACTCCAGCGTTTTTAGGGAAGACGCCTACCTGCCGTTAGGCCAGGAGTCAGCACACATTACGACCACACGACAACCGTCAACGCTGTACACTATGAAGATGATGCGAGACAGAAATTAGGGTGGGGACCGAGAAACACCAGTCCAGACGTACTTCCGTGCGTTTCCACAACAAACGGCTTGGCAGAGGGGTCGCCTATCTCCGCAGGCCCAGCTAGTGCGGACGCAGCCGCCCTGTCAGCGCACAGTACGGCAGACGTCATCGACCCGGTCGCCTGAAGTACGCAGCAATGTGTACCACTTCTGAATAAATGTTTTACAGAACAATATTCTTTCATTACGCCAACGGCGGCACCTAGACCGCCCCTGCCTCTTCCTGCATGGCATACCGTGGCGGTTAGGAGTCTGACCTCCTGACAAATAACCAGCTCTCCGCCGCCAAGTGCACGTCCACCAAGAGTTGCGCCAGCAACCTCTCGTTCCCTTACACTATTAACGCCTGTCTTCAGAGATCCAAAAATGATGAACATCGCATTGGGAGAAATCGCGACGGTATGGATTTCCTGTATTGGCAAAATGTAGGCTGCGTTTATCCTTTTTTGTCAGATTTGTCAATAGTGAGGGAGGAGTATGAATCCCCCCTCTAACTAAGCCCAAAATGGTACCACTCACATTCTGATTCGAGATACCAAGGACTGAAAAATTACACACATAGATTATAAGTTGCCTGACTATTAAAAAAAATCCTAGTCCTTCGAACAGCCATAATACCTAAACAAACATTTCTGTGTACCTCATGAATCGACAGCACGCTGCTGCCACTGAATCTGTGTCAGTAACGTTTGTACCTCCATTAATTAAACAGTTATGAATAGTATATACCATTTGCAGATTTGTATAGACATCCTACGATGTCAAAGACGATATCAAAATTTGTTGAAATGCAGAGTGTTCCTTTATGTCAAGAGGAGAAGTTGCAGCTCGAGTTATCTGGTAAGGACGTGGAATGGATTGCAAACTACCGGTATTGCTTATTAGTGGCCACGTACTGCTCGCCCTGTACAGCAACTGCGGCAGACGACTGGTATCTGCTACTTCTCGCCCGAAGAAACCCCGACCAGGCTGCCACCATGAAAACGGACTCTCCACCAACTCTCCCTTGAAGATCATGGAGACCCAGTTCATAAACACAGACACCATGCTTAAAAAATACAGGTGGGTACAAAAACACTGAGAATGGACTATGAGGAATTTACACAAAGTTCTCTTCACAGAGAGCCGGCCGCGGTGGCCGAGGGGACTGAGGCGCTCCAGTCACGGTCTGCACGGCCACTACGGTCGGGGGTTCGAATCCCCCCTCGGGCATGGATATTTGTGCAGTCCTTAGTTGTAAGTAGTTCATAAGTAGTTTGTAAGTTTAGGGACTGATGACCCGGTAGTTAAGTCCCATAGACTCTACAAACATTTCTTCACAGAGAGCGGGTCAGAGTCCACAATCCAGTTACTCGTTGATTATTCTGGGGTAGTTACAGAAAAAAGAAAACGGTAAGCTGAAATCGTAAATTTTACCTTTAAGAAATCTTTCACGCAGGAGGACCGTACATACGTACCACCATTTGATCAACGCACTAACTTCCATATAGAGGACATCACAGTAATAGGTATTTCCGGTGTAGAGAAGCAGCTGAGAGAGCGGAATACAAAACCGTTTCCTGGTCCGGATGGAATACCAATTCGGATTTACAAAGATTATTCTGCGGCATTGGTCCATCACTTAGTTCCCATTTATCGCGAATCTTTGATTCAGCGCAAAGTTCCCAGTGATTGGAAAAAAGCTCAGGTGACTCCGGTTTATAAGAAAGGTAAAAAAACTGGCCCACAGTAGGCCAATATCGTTGACATCAGTTTCCTGTAGAATTTTGTAGCATATTCTCAGCTCGAATATAGCAAATTTTCTTGAGACTGATAACTTCTTTCTATGAATCAGCAGGGGTTTGGGAAACTCAGCTTCGTGTGAAAATCAGATTGTCTATTTTTTTTTTTCTTTTTTTTTCACATGACGTCTTGCGCGCCAGGGATGCAGGACAACGGGCAGATTGGGTTTTTCCCGAGTTCAAAAAGGCATTCTACGCGGTGCCACGTTGCAGACAGGTAACGAAGATACGAGCACAGACTGGCTGGAAGACTTCCTAAGTAATAGAACGCAGTACGTTGTTCTCGACGGCGAGTGTTCGTCAGAGACGAGTGTATCGACAGGCGTGGCCCAGGGGAGTGTGATAGGTCCGCTTTTATTTTCTATCTTTATAAATGATCTGATGGACAAAGTAACTTCTAATTTACCACTGTTTGCTGATGATACTGGGGTGTATGGCAGGGTATCGTTTTTAATTCACTGTAATAGCATACAGGATGACGTAGACAAAATTTCTAGTTGATGTCAAGAACGGCAGCTAGCTCTAAATGTAGAAAAATGGACGCATTTTACGTAGATACCAAGTTAAAACCATCTTCGGCCCTCCGCTAGAAACCAGAGCTCTTCTTGTCAGTGTTGAGGACGATCTTGATCTTCGTAAATCAGGAGTTTACAGGATAACTTGCCAATGCAGTGAGGAATACATAGGACAGACTATTCGTACCATTGAAGAACGATGCCGCGAACGCCATAGACACACAAAATTACAACAGCCAAATAAGTCGGAAATCGCCGAGCATTGCCTGTCGAACCTCCATGGTATGGATTATGATCAGACCAAGGTCCTAGCACAAACTTCGAAATACTGGGACCACATCATCAAACAGGCTACAGAGATCAGAAAACGGAAACCAAAACTGAATAGAGAAAACGGCTATTTTCTTAGCAAAACTTGGGAAACAGCTATTACTTAGTTTAAGAGGAAGAATGAAACATCTCATAGTGTACTGACTTCGAGGGCGGGGGCGAAACAGATGGAACCTGTAACGATACACTAAAATTTTTATTTTTGATATCTTTGATCAGGGATGCTTATCGCCTCCGGTTCCCTCTGACTCGCAATACAACTAATTTAATTTCGTCCGTATTTTTTACTCCCAAACAAGCGAGAAGACGGAACAGTGATAGTAGTTTGACTCACTCTCTGGTCTGTATCTGATGTCAAAAGACGTCTTTCTTACCTGTATCCACTTATGTAAGTAGGAAGAATGATGCAAGTTGTTGCTGAAAATATATTATTTAAATTTAAAAGCATTCCCTCTCCTTGGGTTTCATTTAAATCAAACTCCTCCACGTCAAATATTTCATTTCTTAATGTTTTCAGCTCCTTCGCAGCCGTAATAGTTTAATGTTCAGACGCCATTACTATCGCTTCGCATTGTCTGCAAAATTTCAATCAATCAATCATCCTTATTCAATACTTTGCTTGAGTTTAGAACCTGCAGTCATTTCTTTTGTAATTTCACGAAGTCCGATCTTTTTCTTTAAATTATTCTATCATTACCAGTAACTTCATGTTCCACCCACGGTCACACGACAATGAAAAGCGAAGTGAACAGTCTGAACATTGATCTACTACGGAAAGTATCTCTAACATTCACGTATTAAATATTTAAACTTATCATTTCCAGCTTCTACAATACGAAATGCAGGATCCAGCTAGATGCTTTCCGTAAGACTTACAACGTGCTGTTGCTTGTATGGTGTCCAACTTTAATATGCAACCCGCGGTTTATTTGCTTTAATGTTCATTTTGTGCTGTACTTTAACTAAATTATTTTAAGTTCAAAAAATTCGGTACCATCAATTCCTTGTCCAAAATATAATCTTGGAATCTACTTTAACAATTATGGCATCATACTAACTAAGCAAGGGCAACGTTATAAACGCCTCCGCCGGCAGACTCCCCCCCCCCCTGCGCGCGAACCTGGAGATGTACGAGGGAATGCCCATACGACGTACGATCTGAACCGTGGACCGCGCGCGGACCGCGATAGACTCAGACGAAGCGCCCGAAGAAGGAGGGGGGAATCTTATATATACCTCACCCAGGTCGCCGCCATGGCAGTACATCAGCACACCTGATGATGGCAACCATGGTCAATTGTCGAAATATTGTGTCCTATGCACAAATACACCAGGCTGTTCACCCGAGATCTATTTCATCATGAAATACGCCTGGAGAAATTGAAGAACCACACCTGGGCGTAGCACTGCATGGCGATATGAAATGAAACGCACATGTAAGGACGAGTAAGGCGGACAGCCGGGTTCGGTTTATGGGGAGGGGGGGGGGATTTTGGGATGGTGTACTATATCTGTCCAGGAAACCGCGTATAAAACGCTTGGACGACCACGTCTTGAGTATTGCTTAAGTTATTGGGACCCGCAGCAGATCTGTTTAAAGGAATACATGGAAGCAGTTCAGAGGCGAGCAGCTAGATTCATTACTGGTAGGTTCGACCAATGCGCGAGTGTCACAGAAACGCTACGGCAATTCAAATGGAAATCGCTGGAGGAAAGACGACGTTCCTTTCGAGAA
Source organism: Locusta migratoria (assembly GCA_026315105.1). Lineage (NCBI taxonomy): Eukaryota > Metazoa > Arthropoda > Insecta > Orthoptera > Acrididae > Locusta > Locusta migratoria. The sequence continues at coordinate 268,128,873 of CM048744.1, read as the reverse complement.
ATTATATTGATGAAATTTAGAGGACCGGAATTTGATGCTGACTGTAGAACGATCTTGCTGCCGCCTAGTTAAACTTCGCGTAAAGATCATAAAAACGAGAAAAATTAGGGCTCTTATAGAGGCATATGGACATTCTTTTTTCTCTCGTTGTATTTGTTAGTGGAATAGGAAAGGAAGCGCCTAGTAGCGGTACAGAGTACCCTTCGCCACGCACATTACGGTGCATTGCGGAGTATATATTTAGATGTCTGACACCATACAACCGTCTACAACGTATATAGGTAGGGGGAGGGGGGCAGCTGGTAATGTTGGCGCTTCAGGCATACCGTCAGTCAAGTACAACAAAGTGGCTGATCAGTGACATTCTGGGCGAATGTTATGTAGGGGATTCCTGCGCGATTGTTCAAGGTCTGGCTCAGAGCTCCACAATACAGGGACAACATTCTCAAACCATTGAACTGTTTTATCTGCATTTCACGGAAGAAATGAATTTTATGGACGACAACACTTGAGTCCATTGTAAAAGCATTGTCAACTATTTTATCAATCGTGTCGGTTCTGGGCGACTGCATTGACCATAATATTCCAGCAGTGGTTAAATAAATTCGCTGAGAGCATGCGATGTAGGTGCTTGACTGCTTTCGTGCAGGGGATCGTGCAACGCTACATTGAATAAGGTTGTTACAAATGAAGCGAGTGGGCTTTATACTTGTTGTGTGTGTTCTCTCGGACATGTCCGAAACTACGGACACTATATGTTGTCCTGGTATCGATCAACACAGGAACGAATTTACGACTTTAACTGTCAGAGGCAATAAAATAAATCAATGCAGAAATTTAAAAATTAGTGCCCTGCCAGGACTCGAAACCGGGTCCACCTGCTTAATGCGCAACCGCGACGACTACTAAACCAATGAGGCACAGTAATCACCATAGCCGTAATCACCCATGCACACCTCCCGAATTCTCAACTTATCCACACACTACTAAGGTGGTGTCCATTAGAAATCATTACTCGCTGCATTTCGATTATTCAAAAAAATGTTCAAATGTTTGTACAGCTTATGGGACTTAACTACGGGGTCATCAGTCCCTAAACTTACAAACTACTTATGAACTACCCCCGACCGCAGTGGCCGTGCAGACCGTGTCTGAAGCGCCTCAGTCCCCTCGGCCACCGCGGCCGGCTCGATTATTCCCCTAAAATTTCGAGTCTAGTATGTGAACGCACTGAAGAAAGTACAGATGGCCGTCTTTACATTAATTACGAGGGGTGTTCAAATGAAAGGTACGAAACGACACTGTGGATGTAATTGAAGTCTTTATTCAAAAGTAATCACCAGAGGCCTGAGAACAACTATCCCAGCCGGCCGCGGTGGCCGAGGAGACTGAGGCGCTCCAGTCACGGTCTGCACGGCCACTACGGTCGGGGGTTCGAATCCCCCCTCGGGCATGGATATTTGTGCCGTCCTTAGTTGTAAGTAGTTCATAAGTAGTTTGTAAGTTTAGGGACTGATGACCCCGTAGTTAAGTCCCATAGACTCTACAAACATTTGAACATTTTGAACTATCCCAGTTTTTAACGACCCGAAGAATTCCCTGTTCCCAGAATGCCTGTTGTTCGGATAACACCCAGTCTTCCACTGTGTCGTTCAGTTCGAGTTGAAGCACTTTCCTTTGCGAAGTTTTCTTTGCGTGATGTGTCCCGGCCATAGGCGGATGCTCAAGCTGCTGCCACATGAACTTGGCCAGTACACTTGTGTGACCTGGAGACGTGTGGACGCGCGTTATCATGGAGCAGAATCACTCCCTCCGTGAGCAGCCTGGCCGTTTGCTCTTGATGGACTTGCGCAGGCTACGGAGTGTCTCACAGCACACGTCACTGTTAATGGTTTTTTTCGTGCTCGATGTATTCGGTGAGTATAGGACCTCGGACTTCGAAAAAAAAAAAAAAAAAAAAAAAAAAAAAAAAAAAAAAAAAAAAAAGACGGTGAGCATTAGCTTGCCTACTTACGGCCAGCCTCGAATTTTTTTAGGGGGAGATGACGACGCATGCTTCGTATCCCTACATTTTGCGCTACGTTATCCCAAACTGGCATATTCATATTTTAGCCGGTTTGGTTGTTAAGTCATTTCGTCTTATGTATCTCTGTGTGTGTGTGTGTGTTTGTGTGTGTCCGTGATTTTTGTTCTTTCGGACGACCTGCAGACTAATGAGGGATGCCATTACGATAGTGTTATGTGGATAAGTTGGTAATTTGCGACTGACGGGAAGCGTGTAAGCCGGCCGCGGTGGCCGAGGGGACTGAGGCGCTTCAGTCACGGTCTGCACGGCCACTGCGGTCGGGGGTCCGAATCCCCCCTCGGGTATGGATATTTGTGCCGTCCTTAGTCTTAGTTAGTTCATAAGTAGTTTGTAAGTTTAGGGACTGATAAGTCCTATAGACTTTACAAACATTTGAACATTTTTTGAAGCGTGTAAAGGTATCCTGAGCGTCAGTAGTGATCACTGTGTCCACAGAGGCGAAGTGGTCAGCACGAATGCCAAGTAAGCAGGAGGACACGGTTGCGAATCTGGAGTACACGTTTCCAACTTTCCCCATTTATTTACCTCACTGACCACTAGCAGTCTAGTAGATAGCATCGTAAACTCCTTATGTGTTGATCGCGTTTTGCTCATAAATGAATTGGAAGAGGTATTACTTTATAAATGTCAACCAATTCACCATAATATACTTATCATGGATGATAAAAAAAATGCTCTTTGATATGTGTCTGAATATAACAACTTTTTCAAAATCTGCTAATCTGCATAATTGGCGGTCGTGATAAATTCGACACTTCGAGGTGGTGTTATTTACTTTATGGGCTAGAAGGATCCGTCTCATTATGAAATACGTTCTCCACCACACCATTTATAGGTTTCCTTATCACTGTCAATGTGACTGACTCAGTGCTGGAAGTCTAAACCTGACTGGTGACCGACACAACAATCATAATATATCAACAATAATTCATTTCCCTGAGACATATTTTGCCTCAATAGCAAATATATATTGAATAAAAGGACAGTAGTTGAATTAAAATTTGTTCTATGGCCGGGAATCCTCCTAATTAGTCAAAATGTTCAAATGTTTGTAAAGCTTATGGGACTTAACTACTGGGTCATCAGTCCCTAAACTTACAAACTACTTATGAACTACTTACGAACTAGGACGGCACAAATATCCATGCCCGAGAGGGGATTCGAACCCCCGATCGTAGTGGCCGTGCTGACCGTGACTGAAGCGCCTCAGTCACCTCGGCCACCGCGGCCGGCCCTAATTAGTCAGACACTTCATCCTCTCAGCTAGCACAGCGTTGGAGATAACGCTACACGAACTGTCTTAAAGCACTTCTCCCTCCACAGCGCCTTAATTCTGCCCCAGTGTTCCCCTTTGAAATACTTACCAAAGTTTTCAAGGCTGTCCAATATTGGAATACCACCAAAGCAATGATTGTGAATGGTAAAATACCGCTTTGTATCTCAGGCAACAACAATTCAATTCCCTGAGGCCTATATTGTCCTATTATATTTAATGAAATAAATCGCAATTTGCGATCACTTATGGCTTCACTGTACTAGGTCCAGATGTAATGCCAATGTGCGGCGAATGTGCGGCCGGGATTCGAACCCGAGATGTCCTCCTTACAAGGCGTCAGCCGGGCACAAATTTTCATTCGCCGCACATTGGTATTACATCTGAACCTAGTAAAGTGAAGCCATAAGTGATCGCAAATTGCGATTTATTTCATTAAAAATGAATGCTGTAACGTCGTTAAAATATATATAATTAGTCCTATTATATTGATATAGGTTTGTACAGTGGTACAAGAAATGATGATGGCCCTAGACAGTGGCATTAGATCCTGTAATAACCGTGGTCCATAAAAGGGCGGAACTAGACTGGTCCTAGATGCCACAAGCTGAATTTTATGTTGCTACGCCTCCTTAGATTGGCAGGAAACGCCAAATATATACGCGTACCTTGTTTATTATTATCTATTGTCCCCGCGCTCGGCTGTACCTGCAAAGGGGAACAGTTCTTCTGAGTTGTCTGTGGATGTCTCCATTTTGTGGATCCGTCCGCAATGGCGGCATATACTGATTACACAGAGTCAGGCATCTCTCACATTATTTCATTGTGAAGTCTCCACAAGGTATGATACTGTATTTATAATCATTTTCTTGCAAAGCTGATTGCACAACCACGACTTGTGGTTGCATTGTTGTTTGATCTTTCTTCAATGAATTTTTTTATTAGAAGCCTATGGTTTTCTTTTCAGTAGTTAATACCGACACCCTGGCTGTTAGTTTGAATACTTACAATACAGATTAATGATTTTTCAAGAGTGATGTTAGATACGAAAAACTGTCAGAAAGGTAATCGTCACAGCAGTGTCCTTTTGGTGAAAGAAAATTTGGCGGTCCGTTGCGTAGGAAAGAAAGGTGCTGAAAGATGTTATTATAGTGTAAATATGCTTACCGTAATTCATTTGCACCAGAGAGCCTTACTGTGATTCTTAGTTCATTATGTTCAGATTAAACAGTCTTATCAAATGCAGAATAATAATAAAAGGGTCATTATTAAATCATTATGACGTAATAAGGAGCTGTGACGATTCCATTTAATGAGCTTGCACGTTTATTTGTGCATAAAACATTTCAGATATATTTAAGATATCTATATAGAATTAAGATTTCAAAGAGGATAATTCCAGGATCGCTAATATATAATTTTATTTCGACGACCGATTTAGATGGTCTCTGCCATCATCTTCTGAAGTTTATAAAGTCGTCATCTTGTGATGTCAACAGTTGTTGTTTAAAATAATTTAAAGTGCATAGATTCATTTCACAAGGTTTCACATTTTACAAAGTTTCAATATCAAAGATATAATCGAATCCCAGCCACAGAACAAGTTTTAACCCAGCGTCTCTGGTCTACCTTAGATACTAGTAGACCGGGAAGATAGTAGAACAGCTATATACATAACTGTAGGCAAACGTTATGTGGACGTAAATAACTGTTCAGCAGTTTTCAAGAAATGAAACTGTTTTTAACTAATAATACCCGCTAGTGAAATTTAATATTACTTCCATTCACAAAAAGCTCTGTACAGTCATATTCAAAGGTGTACCCCAGCGATGTTTTCCCAACAGTCACATGGTATAGCCATAGAGATGGTGCAAGAAAGAGACATCATACCCTGTTTACTATTAACTATGGTCGAAGGCGCCTCTCCTTTTATTCGATCTTTTTATATGGAAGATATTCAATATAATGGAATCACGGATGCAGCACAAATTTTAATTCAGTGCCTCTCCTAGTATTCAATATCTTCGTTATAATGAGACAATGGAGAGAAGTCTTCCGAAGTAAGAGTGATGTCAGGTGTGCCAGGGGGTGTCGTGGATCCGTTGCTGTTCACGATATATATAAATGACCTTGCGGATAACATCAGAATTTCACTGACGCTTTTTGCGGATGATGCTTTAGTATATAGAGAGGTTGTAACAACGGAAAATTGCATTGAAATGCAAGAGGATCTGCATAGAATTGACGCATAATGCAGGGAATGCCAATTGAGTCTCAATATAAACAAGTGTAATATGCTGTGAATACATAGAAAGAAAAATCCTTTACCATTTAGCTACACCATAGCAGCAACTGGAAGCAGTTAATTCGATAAATTATCGGGTAGTATGCATTAGGAGTGATTTAAAATGGAATGACGATATAAAATCAATCGTCGGTAAAGCAGATGCCAGACTTAGATTCTTTGGAAGAATTAAGGAATTGCAGTCCGAAAACAAAGGAAGTAGGTTACAGTACACTTGTTCGCCCACAGCTTGAATACTGGTCACCGGTCTGGGATCCGTACCAGGTGGGATTGATAGAGGAAGTAAAAAAGATCCAACGGAGAACAGCGCGCTTCGTTACAGGATCATTTGGTAATCGTGAAAGCGTTACGGAGATGATCGATAATCTCCAGTGGAAGACTCTGTAGGAGAGACGCTCTGTCGCTCGGCACGAGCTTTTGTCGAAGTTTCGAGAACATACCTTTACCGAGGAGTCTAGCAGTATATTCCTCCCTCCTACGTATATCTCGCGAAGAGCCCACATAGAGGCATACCGACAATCTTTCTTTCAGCGAACAATAGGTGACTGGAATAGGAGGGAGAACCGATAGTGGTACTCCCGGTAGCCTCTGCCACACACCGTTGGAGTGCTTGCGGAGTATGGATGTAGATGTAGATGTAGAATATATGTCCCAGGGAATTGAATTATTATTGTTGATCTTGTAAGTTGACTCCACAATGGAGATTGTGCCAGCCCATCACAAAACTGCAATAAAAACTAAATAATTCCCTCTTCGTAGTGCGATATGTATATTTTTTAAATAAATATTCCATATCGCACCACCAAGCGAGAAACTTTTTGTTTTCATTATTGTTGATATTAATATCACCTCTGCCTGAGGTACAAGGAACATCCCATTCACGTTCACAGCTTGGGTGCTATTCCAATGTTGGAAAGCCTTGGTAACTGTCATACGTGTTTCGTAGGGGAACACTGCGGCACTTAAAGTATGAGTTGTGGAGGGAGACGTACTTTAAGACAGTCTGTGCAGCCACGTTATTCGTAAGGCTACGTTAGCTGAGCGGTTTTCTGTGCTGGCGGGCTCCGGTTCAAATCACACACCACTGTCAGAAAAAAAAAAAAAAAAAAAAAAAAAAAAATTACCCGACCGCCGTGGCTCAGCGCTCTCGGTGAGAGGATTGAACGCCCTCTGCAGCGACAGGAACCACAGAGTAACATATACAGAGAAGCAGCCCCCCCCCCCAAACCACTCCCCTCGTAGTACCGTAAGATGCTAGCAGGTGTCAGGCGGTTCCCTGGATTAGTACCGGTAGACCATACTAGTGGCACTACTGAGGTGCCTCTCACGTCAGAGGGTAGCGTGGAGGGGAGGCTGAGGGGAGAGCTCGTGCCGCCTGCCACGAGGCCACGGCTGTATCCGGCTTGCTGGCGTTTGAGGGGAGTTGGTGGTAGGGTCAGCCGCTACCTGCCGCCTACTCTGGCCAGTTTAAAGGGCTGCTTCTGACCGCAGTGACATCATGGGACATCTTCAGCACCCCCCGCCCCGCACCCCTGAGCGTGGGACCGGGCCCTTACGGAGGTTTTCCGTCTGTATATATTTGCCTGTGCTGCAATGCACAGTACTAACCATAGATAAAAAAGAAAGAGAGAGAGAGAGAGAGAATAAAAGCGGTTAAAGCATCTACGTAGTAGGCAAGAGGTTCCGGTTTCGAATCTCTGCCGCAGTACCAATTTTCATTCAACGTCTCTCTTTATATTCAATAATCTTAAGAATCAGATTATACCGGGTGAACCTGAATAAAGCCGATAAACTGCAGAAAGGAATTCATAACTGGAAATAGAGAAAAGGAGGTCCAATGAATGTGTTCTGGAAATGCATCGTTGCCTATGTAGATGGCGTTGACGAATGAAAGTTCTGCTAACCACTTGCGAAGTGTTCCTTGTTCGTTGCAGGCAGTGTCATTGAAGCAGCTAACTATAATGTCGTGTTTAGACTAGCAAGTTATTGCAGCAATTTATTTGTGGGAAGCAACTTGCCGAACTACTTGCGAATGTAAACACGTCACCAAGTCGAGTTGCGGCCGTTGCAACTTATTGCACAAGTGACTTGCTGCAAGTATCCGACTTTCAGTGTGAATAGTGTGAGAGAAGCGTCAGCAAATTACTTGCAGCTCTTAGGATTCAATTCATTTTCTACAAATTGAAGACAAAATTAAGTGGAAGTGTGTCGTCTGCATCAACACATATTTAACCAATTAATGAATGTCACGATTTATTTCATACAACAATTCCACGCACTATATCTTAACAAATAACGCATTTGGAGGATAAAGGAATGAGAAAGGAAGATACTAAACATTGAATGAAGCTGTGGAGAACTTCCCTGAAATATGGAATGTGCCCAGTGCACAGTCGTGAGTTTAAGACAGAAAAAAGAAAACAAGTGTACTGGTTTAGTGTAAATGTAATTTAATACAACAGTGGTATATTATGGGACCAACAGATCAGAAAGGAAATAAAAAGAAAAATCTTAAATACAATCATCAGAAGCATCATGACATATGGATCAGAGGTATGGGCACTTAAATCGGAAATAGAAAAGAGGTTGGTGGCAACGGAAATGGACTTTTGGAGATGATCTGCAGGAATATCAAGGCGGGAAGAAATCAGAAATAAAGTCATCGTGGAGAAAATTGACTTTAAAAATTCAATTACACATTTCATAGAAGGAAAACAACTCTTATGGTATAGGCATACAAAAAGGATATCAAAGCAAAGACTACCACAGAGAATTATTGAAAGGGAGCCACCAGAAAGAAAGAAAAGAGGGAGACCGCCAACTATATGGATCCAAGGAATCCAGGCATCTATCTGAGGAAAGAATATAGAATTTATAGGTAGGTAGACAAAAATAGAAATGAAAATAAAATAATGTCAACAAATAATAAGTAGGAGGCGAGGTACTGGCGGAAGTAAAGTTGTGAGGCGGCATCGTGAGTCGTGTCGGGGTAGCTCAGTGGTAGAGCACTTGCCCGCGAAAGGCAAAGGTCCCAGGTTCGAGTCCCGGTTCCGGCACACAATTTTAATCTGCGAGGAAGTTTCAAATAATAATGTAATAATATTAATGTAAAATAATGCAATGTATAACCTTGGGGCAACGGCGGAGCGGCCTAGCGCATTGAGGCGCTATGCTGCGATGAGCGAGTCCATTCCCCGTCGGAGATTCGAATCCCCCCTTGGGCGTGGATGTTTGTGCCGTCTTTAATATAAGGTAGTTCATAAGTAGTTTGTAAGTTTAAGAACTGATGACCCCGCGGTTAAGTCCCATAAACTTTACAAACATTCGAACATTTTTATAACCTTGGGGTACCGGAAAATGTAAACAATTACATTGGAAAACCGGATAAAAATAACTATAATTTGTGATAATAATAATAATTATTATTATTAGTAGTAGTAGTCGTAATAAATCTCACAACAAACTTAACGAAATTTCTTGCAATTTTGATATCACGGAGAAGGTCAGTTTTGGGGAGAGTCATAATACACAGACCTAATTTCCTCTCAAACTGAAATATGGTAAAATGTAAGGAGTGACCGCTCAGAATGTAACTTGACAAACGTTCCTCGGCTGAAATAACTGTGTGTTATGCTTCCTGTTTTGATATGACATGTCTAGTTGAAAATGTTTGTGTCTGCTAGTTACTGATGCAAGTTACTTGTCAAAGAACTTGCAGATGTATCTTGCTTCCTTCTTGCGAGTGTTATCTAAATGCAGAAGCAAGCGCATCACAATAAATTGCAACACTAACTTCCGCAGGTGACTAGCCAGTGTTCAGTCAGCTTAAGAAGCAAAATGGACCGCTATTTATGTTGGGTACTACTCGAGGTGGTGTCTGTTGTTCGTGTACTCCCAGGCTACATTATCAATACTAGTACCCTCGCAGACAGCACCACATGTCACAACATTTCAAACCCTGTTTGGGCGTTTGTGTGAGCGCGAGGCTTTTCAGAGACGAACGCGTAGGGAGGCGGCACATTGTGCGAACACCGGATTTGAAGGACCGGTTAAATGCTAAAATATAAGAATTTAACATGGAACATCGTGGCTTGCACAGTGTTACTAGTGAAATGCATTGAAAACTAACTTAAAAATAACTTCTGTTTGCTACCAACATTGAAAAGGTGTATAATACCGCTATCACGACTTATAGCTTCAACTTTTGGAATTCAGTAATACGGCCGCCCCTGTCCTACGGTGGGCCAGCTGCACTCCGTTACTCGCTGGGGGCCTCACCTGTCCGGGGTTGATGTTGATCCGCAGGTTGTAGGCGCCTATTTCCCTCTGCAGCAGTTCCTCGTACGTCAAGTTGAAGGTCACTTTCTTCTGTGCCTCCACGTTCACAGAGACGTGGACCACGTTGGAGTCGCGCGCACTGCAACATTTTACAACAATATTGAACCAATAGGATTATAGTACAGTAATACCACAAGAAATGCCTTATTCAAGGAATGCACGTACAATCTTACAGACTCACACATACATTATCTCTGTTTCTCTCTATCTCTGACACACACACACACACACACGTACACACACACACACACACACACACACAGTACACAGTATAAATCAGAGTCATGGTATTGTACTTGACTCATCGCATAAGATTGAAGTAAATAGTATGTTGTATGGCATTATATGTCACAACAAGATGTCATGTTCTGATAAATCATGTGGCAGAGTGTCACATTATGTAAGATATCGCTCCATAACATAATAACATGTATATTCACGGAATGTATGACTTTAAGTGCCCATGGGGAAATTTGAAAATATGTACCCAGCCGGGATTCGAACGCGGAACACCTGCATGCTAGGCAATTGCGCTGATCCCTACACCACTTTCTTTTTCCTTTTTTTTTTTTTTTTTTTTTTTTTTTTCCAGTGAGGTCGATGCGTTGCGGTAGTTTGCTCATGTTCGTTCTTGGTTGTTTCTTGAGTATTTGGCTGAGATATTTTACTACAGAGGGATTTGAACTCTCAAGCACGCCTCCTGTCAGATACAAATTCTCAGTCTTGCCCTGCACACTATTACGCAAACTTACGGTTCTTTTTTTATTTTTTTTCAAACTGATTCTCGTATGTCTCGGATATATATGTTCGAAATAACAGACATCACATGTATATATGACATATCATAACGTCTGTTGTGCAATAGCATTATACGATACGTGTGCAATACGACACTGAACGTGTCACGTGATATGAGATTTTGATTTTAAATAGCAGATGATGTTTCACGTGCCGCAACTTGTGTGAAGATTTTATATCTTACTTTCCAAGCGGCAACATTTAACAGGTTCCTGATTGCATGCATGAAATGACAGGGCTCCATGTGTGTCATCACAGGACATATGATTAACATTTGACGTGATGTGATATGTAGGACAAAATTTAGTCGGGGAAACTAAGAATACATTTCTGACTTCAGATTTTAAAGAAGTTGGACACATGATTATTGTGGACTGATTCTACATATAAATTTGTTTTACATGTGCGATCATTGCGACTCGTTAGATGAACAACAAATATTACCACACCACATTATTTATTTTCATCTGAATACTATGCTTTTAGTTTAGATGATCAGGTACGGCTGTGATGGATACTATAACGTTGGCGACCATGACAGGACTACATTATACCATGACAGGTTAATGAACTGATTTAGAACAGCAATGGGATTTCAAATGAAAATAAATTCTTTAGTCGGCATTTAATTACATTCTCGAAGAGATATTGTTTGCATTTTAATTATGTATTGATCACATAATAGTATTATATAGAGAATAGAGCATTCCAGAATAATATAACTTATTTCTATAATATTTTATGTCACACTCATTTTTTTCTACTTTTGCTTATCGACTCAGTGACATATGCGACAAAAGAGTCAGTGTAAAAATAAATATCTATCTTGTTATAGTTAAGTGGCACATTATGCCTATGAAGAGCGATCAAAATTTGTATAAAATACACTTACTTTAGCCAAGACTGCTAGTTTTTCTTCTTTTTTTTTCATGTTTTGAGTAACTATGTCATCATATTCAGAAACAATTTTTATAACAATTTTCTCCTATTTTCAATAAAATAGTTACTTGTGAAAATGAAATATAAGAAAAAGAACATTGGCAAAAGGTTAAGATTTGCCTCACCAAAGTGGATCGTTATCTGTAACAGGGGTTCAGTTTCCTTGTTACTTGTGACAAGAAGACACACAATTTTTAAATGTGCAATACAGATGACGATCCATTTTGGTGAGGCAAATTTTAACGTTTACCAATTTTCTTTTTCTTATATTTCCCTTTCACAAGTAACTATTTTATTGAATCATCAGCATCATCATCATTAGAGAATGATTATGCCTTCCAACGTTCAGTCTGGAGCATAGCACCTCTAATAAAATTCCTCCATGATCCCCTACTGAATGCTAACATTGATGCCTCGTCTGATGTTATGCCTTTTACATCAAAATCATTCTGCACCGAATATAAGTACTTTCTTCTTGGTCTACCTCGACTCCTCTTACCCTCCGCTGACGAGCTCATGAGTCTCTTAGGTAACCTTGCTTCTCCCATGCGTGTAACATGACCCCACCATCTCAGTCTGTTCGCTCTAACTGCTTCATCTATGGTGTTCATTCCCAGCTTTTAATTTCCTCATTATGGACACCCTCCTGCCATTGTTCCCATATATTGGTATCTGCAATCCTTCTTGTTACTTTCATATCTGTAACCTCTATCTTATGAATAAGGTAACCTGTATCCACCCAACTTTCACTCCCATACAACAAAGTTGGTCGAAAGATAGAGCGGTACACTGCTAACTTAGTCTTGGTACTTACTTACTTTTATTTTATTGAAAATAGGAGAAAATTTGTTTCTGAAGATGACATAGTTCATCGAAACCGGTAAGAAAACAAACAAATAAACTAGCCATCTTTGCTAAAGTAAGTGTGTTTTATATAAAATATCTGTCTTGTCACTGACAATGATTTGTTTTGTGCAGACTTAAACGTTCATAACCAGTGGCGGCTGGTGATAATGTGCTAATGTGCTGCAGCACATTGTAAATATATTTTTAAAATTATGCCATTTCTCTTCGAATGCAAGCGAGAAATCGCTATAAAATTACATTCTTTCTTTTGGAATACGAGCCAGATATCACAATAAAATAATGCCAATTCCTTTCCAAAGCGTATTAGAATGCTAGTAATAAGGATGAACATGCATTGTGGAGCGCTCTCGCCGCGATAGCTGGAAACCAGCTCCGTGTGCTGAAGTGGAATTCAGTCGCGCTGGTACGTGCGCAGACAGGCGGCGCAGTCGTCGGTTCGTTAGTGCGCATGCGCATACGTGACGTCAGGTCTGGCGACTCATGATTGCTGAGACCGATTGCAGCACCAGATCGATATATCTCTTCGCGCTGCGCGTAACGGCTGCGGAAGAATGGTATATGACGAATATTGCGGCATACAGAGTCAAATAGCGCGCTGGCTCAGGCGTCTTGCGCGTTGTCTCTCAATCCTACCTGTGTGAGGCTCGTATTCAAAATACCTCTGAGTCTAAATTTTTAATTTCTGTAAATAAAATTAATTTTTTTAAACGTTATATTTACTACCTGCAGTGAATACATGCAGTTGGCAGCGCTGTTATAGATTCCCCTGAAAGTCTTACTGTTAATATAGTATTAATTGATATTTAATTATAGGCAATCATACAAAGGTTGACTTTTTATTTTAGTATATTTTGTTTCCTGTTTATTTTTTGTAATATTGTAGCACACTGGTCAAATTTTGTACGAGACGCCACTGTTTATAACTATGTTACGATGGTAACATAATGCACATTCTCGAAGAATTAGAAATATATATACACATGGAAGCTTCACCTAACGAAATTCTCAACGAACACACAGATTTTAAACACAAAATTTATTTACAAAATTTTATCGATCTAATTGGGCTTGACAACGGATAAATTCAGAGATTTAATGTTCCACAGTCAAGGATAACGCAAAATTTCGGAAGATACAATATCTCACACACCAGAGAAAAGCATTTTCATACTCAAAGATATTACAAAATTCCTAATGGCAAGCAATACCTCAGAAACCAGAGAAACACTATTTCATAATCGAAGACACTACAAAATCAAACGTATAAAACATTTGTAACAAAGATATCACAAAATTCGAAATTAATCAGCTCAGAGAAGCTAGATCTTTACCAAAGATATAATGCAATAGAACATCTTTGTAAACACATAGCATCTAAATAACAGTCAAACAAGAAAGTCATTATTTTAAAAAAACGTCTTTCTAAGAAAGTACCTATTAAAATCATATAGAGGTACAGATGCTGTGTGTATATTGGCAACATATAGACAGTAAGTAATAAATTTAAAACTGTATAACATGCTCGTGAGACTCCGTAGCACAGTGGTAGAGTGTCAGACTACAAATTTACCTTTTTTTTTTATAATATGCTTCCTATTTGATCGAAAAAAATATTTTACCAAAATTTATTTAACTATTGCAGACCACTTGACAATGCCAAATACGGCGAAACAGCTGTAGTGGACAATTAAATAAAGTTATAAGCAGCAGTAAAGGTGATTGTATTTATTAAAATGTCATAAAAGATGGTAAAAGGGTTTCTCTACCTGGTGCGGAGTGTTTTTACAACAAACACACACGAACAAACACACAGGAACACACACAAACACGAACACACACACACACGAACAGGAACACACACAAACACACACACACACACACACACACACACAAACACACTCACACACACACAAACACACACACACACACACAAACACACACACACACACGAACACACACACACACACACACACAAACACACACATACACACACCCGAACACACAGTTATGTTGTCAGGTGCACTGCTACAGCGACTGGCCACTGAGTACGAGCCCTGGCTGCAGACACGTACTTGACAGCGACGAGCGCGGAGCCGCGTCCCGCCGTCACGGCCGAGTCGTACTCCTGCTTGGCCTCCTCCTTGCCTCGGACGTACGCCTCGTACGCCACGCCGTCCATCTCTCTGCAACAACAGGCACCACGTCACTCTACACTCACAGTCTAGAGGCCTTGGGTGCACAGCGCAGAACATATAGAAAATGGGATACTTAAAACTTTAGTACATAGGGCGCGTACTATCTCCGACACAGAGAGTCTACCCCAGGAATTGGAACACCTGAAAACTGTATTTCGAAAAAATGGGTACTCAGAGTGGCAGATTCAGCGTGCTCTCCGCCCAACCACTACAACACAACCTGTGGAAACTGATGAAAACATGAGGGAGGATGTAGGCACTGCGTTCGTTCCATATACTGGCGCACTCTCGGGGAAGATCGCCCGCATTTTGAAAAAAAAAAAAAAAAAAAAAAAAAAAAAAAAAAAAAAAAAAAAACACCAGGTTGGAACTGTTTTTTGGCCGCCGAATAAAATTCGTGCACTGGTGAGGAGCGCTAAAGATGATCTCGGTGTGAGGAAGGCCGGCGTGTACCAGATTCCGTGTCAGTGTGGAAAGTCATATGTTGGACAGACGATGCGTACCGTCGAGGATCGATGTGTTGAACACCAGAGGCACACACGATTGATGTATCCGAGCAAGTCGGCGCTCGCTGAACATTGTTTGTCGGAGAATCATGCGATGGAGTATGAAAGCACTAGGATTCTGGTACAGACGTCGAGATACTGGGACTGCGTCGTTAGAGAGGCCATTGAAATTCGCACAAGTGACGACCTCATAAACCGTGAGTCTGGCTATAATCTTAGCAAAGCTTGGGAACCAACGATTGGGTTAATTAAGAGTAAATCTAGCAAACGTAACGAAGTGACGACCACGGCGGACAGAGCCCTCACACCGACGTCACCTCAGACGCCGTCGCGTTCGGTTCCACTGCGCGGCCGCGGCGCGGGGCGCGGACCGCGGAGGGGTCGCTCCGCGGGCCGAGGGTATTTAAATGGCCCGCTACCGGGCTAGAACCCAGTTCCCTTCGAGCAGCCGTAGCGTGCGGATCTCCGTGCCGGCGCGTTTCCAGGAGCTCAGTCCGTCAGTTCACCTGATGATGGCGACATGTATGATCGCCGAAATATTGTGCCCGTTGGACACTATAGACCGGCAGTACACCCGTGCATATTTTGATTATATAAAAAAACATCTCAAACTGCGTTAAGCAGTATGACACGTTCGTTCATGTGCTGCAGTTAGATTAGATTATATTAATACTTGTTCCGTAGCTCTTATACAGGGTGTTACAAAAAGGTACGGCCAAACTTTCAGGAAACATTACTCACAGACAAAGAAAGAACATACGAAAAAGTCTGCTGGTCCGGATGGAATACCAGTTCGGTTTTACAAAGACTATTTAGCGGCATTGCCCCCCTACTTAGCTTCCATTTATCGCGAATTTTTAATTTAGCGCAAACTCCCTAGTGATTGGAAAAAAGCGCAGGTGACTCCCGTTTATAAGAAAGGAAAGAGAACTGACCCACACAATGACAGGCCAATATCGTTCACATCAGTTTCATGTAGAATTTTAGAGTATATTCTCAGTTCGAATATAGAAAATTTCCTTGAAACGGAAAAGCTTCTTTCCATGAATCAGCGCGAGTTTAGGAAACATGATTCATGTGAAACTCAGCTCGCCCTTTTCTCACATGACATCTTGCGAGCCATGGACGAAGGGCAACAGGCGGATTGTGTTTTTCTCGACTTCAAAAAGGCGTTCGACGCGGTGCCACATTGCAGACTGCTAACGAAGATACGAGCTTATGGAATAGGTTCACAGATTTGTGACTGGCTGGAAGACTTCCTAAGTAATAGAACGCAGTACGTTGTTCTCGACGGCGAGTGTTCATCAGAGACGAGTGTATCGTCAGGCGTGCCCCAGAAGAGTGTGACAGGACTGCTTTTATTTTCTATCTATATAAATGATCTGATGGACAGAGTAAGTTGTAATTTGCGGCTGTTTGCTGATGATGCTGTGGTGTATGGGACGGTGTCGTCTGTAACTGACTGTAATAGCATACAGGATGATTTAGACAAAATTTCTAGTTGGTGCGAAGAATGCAGCTCTTAATGTAGATGCGCATGAGTAGAAAACGCAATTCCATAATGTTCGAGTAAAGCATTAGTAGTGAGTTTCTTGATGCTGTCGCGTCGTTCAAATATCTAGGCGTAACATTGCAGAGCGATATGAAATGGAACGAGAATGTAAGGACAGTTGTGAGTAAGGCGGACAGCCGACTTCGGTTTATTGGAAGAATTTTGGGAAGATGTACTTCACCTGTAAAGGAGACCGCGTATAAAACGCTTGTACGACCGCGTCTTGGGTATTGCTCAAGTGTTTGGGACCCGCAGCAGATCAGTTTAAAGGAAGACATAGAAGCAGTTCAGAGGCGAGCAGCTAGGTTTGTTAGTGGTAGGTTAGACCAATGCGCGAGTGTCACGGAAATGCTCCGGCAACTCAATTGGGGATCGCTGGAAGAAAGACGACGTTCTTTTCGTGAATTTCTGTTAAGTAAATTTAGAGGGCTGGAATTTGAAGCTGAGTGTAGTACGATCTTGCTGCCGCCTACTTACATTTCGCGTAAAGATCACAAAGACTAGATAAGAGAAATTAGGGCTCGTACGGAAACACATAGGCATTCTTTTTTTCCTCGTTCAATTTGGGAGGGGAACAGGAAAGAAAATACCTAGTAGTTGTACAGTGTACCCTCCGCCATACAACTTACGGTGAATTGCGGAGTATGTATGTAGATGTAGATGTAGAAAATATGTTATGTGGACATGTGTCCATCTTACTTTTAGTGAACATTCCTGCCTGCTAGTATTAATATATGTTGGGAACATTGGTTGGCGTCCTCTCAGAGTTGAACGTAGCCAATATATTACAAGCCCAAGCATATTTCACGAAGCCCTGAAGGAAATAAATGTCATTTTGTGTGGGTGATTTAAAATTGTTTTGTCTTGTGCATTAGCACATGAGGGCTCGAGCTCTGTAATTATAAACGGTTATATGAACCACTGACATTTTTCTGACATCATCACCCAATGCGAAATTATCCGTATGTAAGCTCGTAATCTTTAGGAACCACACGTTTTGGGCGCTGATGACCACGATGTTGAGCGCCCTAAAGCTCCAATAACAACAACCACAATCTCTTCACAGATACTCCTCCGCTGCGTTTGCACCTACGCGGGAGAGTAGCCGAGCGGTCTCTGTATGCGATAGCTGTGGAACCACTCCTCCGAACGTTATACATTAATTTGCAAGGGTTACAGACTTTCAATACAAGAACAGTATGCCAAGCCTACGCCGATGACGTCATCGTCCTTGTCAGCTCCAGCGAAGAACTCAGTACCACCAAGAGGATAGTTCAAGAGTATTCTCATGCTTGTGGTGCCAGGGTGAACGAGCGGAAGTCTTAGTTGCTATTATTAGCACCGCATCTATGTGGCTTCTGTGAGATTACCGCCCAATAGAAATACTGGTAATTAATAGCATTTGATAATTGAACAGTATGAAGTTCACTGCAAACATTGACCATGCCAATGCACTAAATGTTACACAATTTTTATCTTAATAATTATGGTAGCAATGTATGTACGCAGTTGGGTGACAACATTTATAGTTAGGCCATAGGCAGAAATTCTCCACGTTGAGATTTGCTGTGTGCTTGTAGCTGAGAGGAGGCGGTGAGCAGGTCGACGTTGGTGGCTTGTTCCAGCTTAGGATTTTCCAGGCTACTTTCCGGTGAGGAGAAAAGAGGGACAAGGGCGAGTGCCAGGCGCAGTGCAGTACACAGCGAGAAATAAAATATTCTAATACTACTTGCATTTGAAGTAATACGATGCAGTTAGGAACCTTTAAGGCCTTCATTACAAAATAGCCTGTTGCCAAATAAACAATACATTAGCTGATATAGTCACATCTGGCGTAATATTTTTAATTGACAATGAAAAATAATAAATTACCAATGAATACAAGACAGTTACACAACTAGCATGGCAATGTTTGTTTATAAAAATAATATATTAACTATTTCTCATTTTATTTTCAATTAATCTCGTGTATTTTATCTTGAAGTATTCAGTTAAATCACTTATCTGTGATATAAGAAATTGCTGATATAGTCACATCTGGCGCAATATGTATAATTGACAATGAAAAATAATAAATTACCAATAAATACAAGACAGTTACACAACTAGCATGGCAATGTTTGTTTATAAAAATAATATATTAACTATTTCTCATTTTATTTTCAATTAATCTCGTGTATTTTATCTTGAAGTATTCAGTTAAATCACTTATCTGTGATATAAGAAATTGCTCGATTATAATAAATAGTACATAGGATGTTTATACCAATATAAAAAAAACTAAGAAGACATTTGTTTAATGTGTAGTGTAATTATTTTGATTTTAAGTAAAGTTTTAGAAATGTATTGGCTGATCGCTGTATGTTGGCAAGTCGGTTAGAACAGCTCACATGGGGAAGTAGATGACGTAGGGAAAAAACCCGGCAGTTGGGCTTTTGGCGCGCGCGGGCAGGAAGTGAGGAGTCGGGAGCGAGTGGTGTAGCTGGCCGGGCGGCGTCGCTCTATGGCAGTCGGCATGTGGATCTCCAGGTGGAGACTATAGATTTTTGTGTGGTAATTGCCATGTGTGGTTGCTCGTCGTAGACTGCACCAAGTTGAATTGAGTGCTACTGTGTGTTGAGAATATTTAGCCGGTGGAACAAGGTGTGCATCGCACTGAATTAAAGTGACTGTGTTTTTGTTAATGTAACACGTGTCATCGCATAGGCATGAACATAAACGGTGTTTGAGACAGGCACATGGTGTGAAAACAATTTGCGATAAATATTCATTTTTGTCTGGGGGCTCACAAGCTATAAATTTATTTGATAAATGTGTCGACGTACAGACGTATCAGCCACAGGGTTTTAATATGGTGTAATAAACAACATAAAGTGAACTTTCACGTGTTTTCATAAATAGTAGTTAGTACATCCTTTTTCTCTCATGAACTTACTTTATTATGGATTTTTTTGGTTAATCATATGCAGGGAAGGAAAGCTGCGAACGTGTGATATCATCCCCTAGAAAACGAGTCAAACAGTAATAATCACAGTTCCAGTGTTTTTGCATGTTTAGGAATTTGGTTTGCAGTTGGTGGTTGTGAGTTTTAAAAATTAAACTTTCCCTATTTAAACTCTCACCCCGATCTTCACCCTCGCACTTCCTATAGCCGAGACCAGAAAACAGTTGGGAATGATTCTCGCGGCTAATCCCCGTATCATGGTACAGCTCAATTGTCAAGAAAAACTTAACATCATACGTGCGACTCCACTGGATAATCCTACAAGACGTTTAGACCGCGTTCAAAAAGCCTTACTCATCAATGGTTATGTCTATAGTAAAATTTACCACGTAGCTGCAACTTTACCTATCCCCAACACCACAGCTCAGAAAATGACAGCCAGTGCAAGTTGGTACTTGTGGAGACGCAACATCTTTAAAGTTGCTTTTCGTACAGGGTCACTTAGCTGCAGTAAGGGAGGCCCCGGGCTCAAAAATTTGGAAGCGCAGTGTACGGCGCTATTTGTCAGAAGAACCATCAAAATATTGCAGGAGGATTACAATACGATCACCAGAAATTTGTTTGTTTGCTTAGAACCTGCGGACAAGGCTGTGCCAGTCAACCTCGTCCGTATCAATCCGGAACTGGAACACGTCAGAAAATATTACCTAGAAGTTGGCTATATACGAGCACATCAACGGACTTACGATACTGCATCACTATATCGCACATTCACTGACTTAGTGCCACAGAATACAATCGAGCTGAAATATCCCCTTTATAATTGGACTGCTATATGGAAAAACGTCCATAATCCAGTACTTAGTACCAAAGTTAGATCAACCTCGTATGACGTTGTAAATAAAGTCATCCCTACTGGCGAAAAGATGTACAATATAAACGTAAGAGCCACGCCGTACTGCATTCGGTGCATGCATTTGTCTGTCGAGATCAGACAGAAATCTGGACGTGGACTAGAAGAAGACTAGCTCTTATGACCACCGCACTGAACATTACTGTACATGACATACTGTGTCCTGATTGGAAATATTACCCTGAAGCCAAGCATAATAGTTACACTTGGCTTCTTGGACAGTTTATTTATGATGCGATTAACCGGAAAGTTCCTACCTTACAAGATTTCATACTCTATATTAACGACCAGCATTACGATCTACAAAAGCATTCGAAATACAGGAATTTGTTCCAATACTTTTTGAAGGTTTCACTTTCGTACTGAATATCATTTTCATTTGTTTGAATTACAAGCTTATTTTTTTCTTCTTGCTACACGAAATGAGCTACTGAAGTCTCTGGGAGAACCAGCCATGAAAGACCTGTTTCACCTGGTGTGTAAGATGTATGAGACAGGCGAAGTACCCTCAGACTTTAAGAAAAATGTTATAATCCCCATCCCTAAGAAAGCAGGTGCAGACAGGTGTGAAAACTACAGAACCATCAGTTTAATAAGTCATGGTTGCAAAATATTAACGCGAATTATATACAGAAGGATGGAAAAGTTGGTAGAAGCCGACCTCGAGGAAGATCAGTTTGGGTTCAGGAGAAATGTAGGAACACGGGAGGCAATACTCACTTTACGGCTTATCCTAGAAGATAGATTAAGAAAAGGGAAACCTACATTTCTAGCTTTTGTAGATTTGGAGAAGGCTTTTGACAATGTTGATTGGAATAAACTCTTTGATGTTCTGAAGCAAGCAGGAGTAAAATATAGGGAGCGTAAGGTTATTTACAACTTGTACAAAAACCAGACAGTTGTTGTCAGAGTTGAAGGGCATGAAAGGGATGCAGTGGTTGGGAAGGGAGTGAGACAGGGTTGTAGCCTTTCTCCAATATTATTCAATTTGTACATCGAGCAAGCTATAAAGGAAAGCAAGGAGAAATTTGGAGAAGGAATTAAAGTTCAGGGTGAAGAATTAAAAACATTGCGTTTTGCCGACGACATAGTAATTCTATCAGATACAGAAAAGGACCTGGAAGAGCAATTGAACGGAATGGACAGTGTGCTGAAAGGTGCATATAAGATGAACATTAACAAGAGCAAAACTAGGGTAATGGAGTGCAGTGTAAGAAAATCAGGTGATGCTGAAGGAATTAGATTGGGAAACGAAGCAATAAAGGAGGTAGATGAGTTTTTTTACTTGGGAAGTAAAATAACAAATGATGGTCGCAGTACAGAGGATATAAAAGTGCAGAATGGCAATGGGTAGAAAAGCGTTTTTGAAAAAGAGAAATTTGTTAACATCGAATATTGATTTAAGCCTAAGGAAGTCCTTTCTGAGGGCATTTGTATGGAGTGTTGCCTTGTATGGGAGTGAGACATGGACGATAAACAGTGCAGACAGGAAGAGGATTGAGGCTTTTGAAATATGGTGTTACAGAAGAATGCTGAAGATTAGGTAGGTGGATCGCGTAACTAATGAGGAGGTACTGAACAGAACTGGGGAGAAAAGAAATTTCTGGCATACCTTGACTAAAAGAAGGGATAGATTGGTGGGACACATTCTTAGACATCAAGGAATTGTGAATTTAGCATTAGAGGGAAGTGTGTGGGGTAAAAATCGCAGAGGAAGACCAAGAGATGGATACAGTAAGCAGATTCAGACAGATGTAGGTTGCCGTTCTTATGAGGAGATGAAGAGGCTTGCTCAGGATAGGGTATTGTGGAGAATTGCATCAAACCAGTCTCCGGACTGAAGACCACAACAACAACAACACGAAATGCAGGTAGTTCTTATTCATTCCATAGAGCATCATTTTAGTTTTGTATTATGATTTGAAGGGAAGACGTAATTGATTTGGTTTGCAATACAACACTGGTACAAACAGCAGAGGAATGGAAAAAAAAGAGCTGTCTAAGGCGTATCGCTGTGGAGCGCACGGGTGGTCGCCGTCGGGGGTTCGAGCCCTCCCTGGGGCATTCGTGTATGTGTTCTCCTTAGGTTAGTTTACCTTACTTAAGTAGTTTTTAAGCTACAGACTGATGACCACGCAGTTTGGTCCGATAGATTTACATACTTTTGAAGATTTACGCTACGGCCATTTTTATTGTTGACGCACGCAAAACAGCCCACCTCGCCATTGTTTGTGGTTCACTTCACAATAATAGATTTCAAGGTGGAAAAAATTCCGATGTTGCGGAGATACATAGAAAACATTGTCGCCAACACTTGTCCAGGTGTCTGTGTACTCACATGACGAAGCGGGAGATGAAGGCGTTCTCAGGCAGGACAGCGTCAAAGGATATTTCCTGAGCTTGACTCGCGGGGTTCGCCACTTTGCTAGTGACCAGCGTCTTAGCATAACGGTTGCGGATCTCGGACAACACGTGGAGTTTGTGGACCTGTGGTCGTTGAATTCCCTGGAAAATAAAAATGCGGTCAGCGAAATTTGTCTTGTGGATTGGGCAATCAGACCCGTACTCATACTGTCTGATACACACACACACACACACACGGGTGCTTACACATACAGTAACACTAATTAACAAGTGAATTACTTAAGTTACTCACATGAGCAGACGCGTGAGTTCTCACGAGCGTGTTCAATAATGTGTCACGTCGTCCTACAGGAAGTAGTAGTTGTTAAGTCTGAACGAAAAGTTTCTACAGTTGTTATTTCCGGAAGTCAAAATCTATTGAGCCACGCGCAAATTCCTGCTTGTCGCGTAAGGTTCACAAACTCTCCTTCCAACCTGGCTATCCCGATCTTCTTCGCAAGCATTCAAGGAACTCAGAGTTGCTTGTGGACGTAAAACACAGTGGGTAAGCTGGCCAATCCAGATTCTTTCCCGCAAACCCTAGAAAGTCTCAGGAGAGTTGTTCCGCCTGGTGCATCTGACAAGAGTGTGCACTGTCAATCAAACGTGGGAATAGCCCAGGTATACCTACGGAGTTTTCTTTTGTTTTACTGTTTGCGTCTAACTGAAATAAATTATTTTCTTTTGTAACCAAACGGCTTTCACTTTAATCAAATAAAAAATCATTAGCAATCTATAATGAAAGATAGGTACAACTTGTTCTGTTACGTGGGTAAAAAACAGATCTTTAGGCCGGTATTAAACGGTCAAATTTTTGATCAAATCTTTTACATAAAAATTTCATCAATTAGTTCGTAATACTTTTTGACGCAAATCTTTGACGTGACGCTAAAAAGGGGTATTAAACTGTCGTCATATTTTTTATCATATGGCGGACAGTAAACTCAAGTTATCATGCACTGTCATTGCTACTACGAAAACTGAATTTTGAAGAAAGAAGAGCGGTTTACTTGGGTGAATCTGGAAATAATTTCGAGTTGCGGGAGCTGCAAGCGAAGGACGGCAAGTTATATATAAATTACTGAAGAATGGATTATACGATGTATCGGTATTTAGTCAATAAAGTGGCTGCACACATTAAAAATCAATATACGCATGTCAAAAGACTATACCGGCAGAAGAGAGGTTTACAATGACACCTGCAGTTTCTTGCTACTGGGGTTAAATTATACTTACGTACTAATGTTGGCAACGAAATGTTCACTATACGAGAAGTATTAACTTACTGGCCGGACAAGAGCGCATACAAGAACCTGTCAACAACAAAGCAGCAACAGAATCGATTACTACAGGACAACAGCAGAACACACACCGGGTACAGTTACTTCCATAAAATATCTGTGAGTATTCTAGTGGAGAGAAGCAGCTGGAAGATATGAATACAAAAAAAAAAAAAAAAAAAAGTCTCCTGGTCCAGATGGAATACCAGTTAGGTTTTACAAAGAGTATTCTGGGGCACAAAAAAGAAACACATTAAAATGGTATATATTGATTAACATACAACACAACTTCTCCAACCCTTTCAGGTACACTTCACTTACGTCTTACCCAATCCCTTCTTTCAGATCTAGTGACTGGTACCGTTGTACACCATAGCCGTTTCGTGTCGATAGCTATAAGAGGGTGGAAGATATAGTGGTTGAAAGTCGTCAGCTTATATAAAATACGGGCTGAAGACCAACGATGACTTGTGACACTATAATAGCAAAGAGTTTATATACAGCGAAACGCGATGCACATTTTCCAGCTGCTTTTCTGCAACAATTGTACGAATAAAGAACTAAGTGCATTTTGCAGTTTGAAAGGTGACACTACCAAGAAAGATGTAACAGCGTGAGAAAGAAATTTCGCGTTCTCGGTCCGTTTCTAAAAGACAGACATGGTGCTTGATAAGTGAATCTACAGACGATAGAAACTTGAAATTTTTTATTGGAATTTTAAAAACACGTGTTTCGATATTTTCGGAAATTCACTGATTAAGTGGGTGAAATAAGGGAAAATCTTTTAAGGGTGCTACTAAGACTACTTTGAGGCTAGAAATGCAAAAATTTGGATTTGGAACCATGGTTAGAATTTTTAAGGAAATGTGTTTCGGAATGTTGTGAATTCTGCCATTAGTGATGCAATAGGGGGTGGCAAATTGTATCAAAATACTTGATTAGGAAAGCATTTTAAAGCTAAATCTATGAAAATTTATATTTAGAAGCAGAAAGGACCAATGCGGACCCATCCAGTCTACGCGTGCTAAGCAGCCGGAATTAAGCTAGTATATCTATAAAGAAAGAGGATGATACAAGGATGATTACACCAATTTCGAAAATATTAAGTAGCCTATACATTTAGTACACACTTGAAGTTTTAGATTATTTGTAAAACAGCTGTATTTCAAGTATTAGTCACTAACTCTATATCTACTGGGTGAATGAATCTCTTTGCAGGCACTAAATAGAAGCTTTACAGAAACACTTGATGTTATCACTACTTTTAATCTAAAGAAAAAAAAGTTCAAATGTTTGTGAAGCTTATGGGACTTAACTGCGGGTCATCAGTCCCTAAACTTACAAACTACTTATGAACTACCTTATACTAAAAACAGCACAAACATCCATGCCCGAGGGGGTATTCGAACCCCCGACGGGGAACGGCCTGGCGCATCGCAGCATAGCGCCTCAAGCGTTCGGCCGCTCCGCCTTAATTTAAAGAATGATGATTTTCGTGAAGAAAATTTCGCACCGTTTGAACTAATGGTGATGTATGAAGCTGTCTCATCCAACATTATTTAATGTGAAATAATTCCTTAAATATAGAAACGAAAACAGTCAACCTTAATCTCACTGATTCTTACTTCGCTGGGCTTTCTGCACATGTAACAGTACGTCAAATAGAGAAATAAAAACAAACAATTCCTCAACTTCGCTCAAATTACTTTATTTCTAGAAAAAATCTTCAAACATAGATACTACTTTAGTTGTAACTAAAATCAAATTAAGAATGCGCCAAAGAATTTCGAATTGACATCTTTCAAAGCCTGCTAAATACAGGGTGGCGCAGGGGAACGGGAAATTTTGAACGTTACATTTGGCAGCACTGTCGCGTCGGCAGATGTTCGAAACTTTGCACAATTGATATGAACGCATTGCCATTTAGTAATAATGGAGAATTGGACTGGTGCGGAACATGCAGTAGCAGTGAGAGCGTTTTACAAAAGTGGTGTAATGCTTCAAACATTCCTTACACCAAGACTGTACGAGCTTCATCTTAACGTCGAAAACATGTGGTTTCAGCAGGACGGAGCCATGTCTCACACTGCTCGACAATCGATGGCAGCAGTTCGTCAATTGTTGAGAAGACGCATTATTTCAGGTAACGATGACATTGCATGGCGTGCGAGATCCCCTGATCTTAGTGTGTGCAACTTCTTCCTGTGGGAATATCTTAAAGATGTACCATACACGTCCTGCAACAATCCATGAACTGAAGGAGAACATTGAAAACGAAATCAGTGCCATTCCCCAAGATTTGCTACACCGTGCATTCCAGAGTTTTCATACCAGGCTGTTAGAGTGTGAACGCCGAATGGGAGCACATCTTTCCGGTGTCATCTTTAAAAAGTAAAGAGACACTATTGGACATTTTGATTGTAAAGGCATACTGAATAATGGCATACTATATACATTCACTTTAGTTAATAAATTATTAGTTTTATGAATTTATTCATGGAAATTACGTTATTCCGATATTTCCCGTTTCCCTGCGCCACCCTGTATATAGAAAAGAGAACGACTTGTTGCAAAATAACGATCACTGTTTGAGTCTAATAAGGAAAATTACGAGTACAAAATACATTTTCTAAAATGTATCGATTACCATGAAAATAAGATGAAATGAATTCGTTACATGTCATTCAGTTACTTTTACTGAGTTACTTACCATCACTGTCGGTAATGTAGGCCGACACAAGAGATAACAGAATAAGTTGCCACAATTTGCACGTGTGGGTGGGTGTAAATCCTCAAGAAACCATGGAGATGAGACATCAGACTTGTCTGAATACCAGAGTATGAAGAGGAATTGTCAGTGACACACTCTTAGGGCCTTACACAGTACGAATCAAATGAACAGGAACTATCGACTACGAGAAATTAGTAGAAATTTTGGAGAACGCTACTCTTGTGGAAAGACCATAGTGGTTTACGAACGATGGGTTATTATCCCATTTTCTATGGGCCATGCGACAGTACCTCATCGCAACGTTTCACCGGCGATCAGCTTCTAATGACCGCGCAGATGCCGGGACGTTAAACACTATGCTTTCTTCCTTCAAGGGCGATGATTTGGTGCAGAACTCTGCTTGCACGACATCCCCGTTCATCGGAAGGGAATCCATTAGATATCTATCTGACTGTGGTGACATTTAAAGGCGTTGGTCATGCCCATCATATTTATTGAATAGGAGGTACGTCCCTGCTTTAACGAAATTTTTTTCTGGGTTAATCAATAACTCCCGTAACGGAATGTAGGCAAGATCCTTTTTGCAGTCCCCTACCGGTTTCAATTAACTAAGGCATCTTCATATCAAAATATTGGTCATTCGCTGAAAGCACATCACACTTACAGAAAATAGGCCGGCCGCGGTGGCCGAGAGAACTGCAGCGCGCCAGTCATGGTCTGCACGGCCTCTACGGTCGGGGGTCCGAATCCTCCCTTGGGCATGGATATTTGTGCCGTCCTTAGTATTAGCTAGTTCATAAGTAGGCTGTAAGTTTAGGGACTGATGACCCCGTAGTTAAGTCCCATAAGCTCTACAAACATTTGAACATTTTGAAAATAGAATTTATTTACAAGAGAAACATACTATTTACAAGAGTTATCTTACGAATATTGGAAGATGCCTTGCACATGTTTGGAGCAATTAAAATATTCATGTGCAAACATTCCACAAAGCCATAAAACAAAATTAAATTATTGTGCCATTTTCACTTATCTAGACCTAAGTTGATAACCCACAAGATTACGTGAATCAAATGGGAAATGTGACACTTCATAACCCAGTTCTCGAACAACTATATATATATATATATATATATATATATATTGGGGATAGGGGGGGTGGCGAAAGAACAGATGTCACTTCTGATCTTGCAGTTGTCATCCTTTGATATTCACAAAATATATGACATCAACTGCGAATGGGCAAAGCTGAAAATGTGTATCCTGCCGGGATTCGAACCAGCGTCTGTCTCTTTCTAGGCACTTGCGCTGACCACTACACTACTGGGGACCCAGTGATCACCGCACCTGCAAGAATCTGGGAATTTGTGTCTGACGGGATGCGTGCTTAAGTAGTCCTATCAGGTGGGGTGATCACTGTATCCTCAGTGGCGTAATGGTCAGCGCAACAGCCTAGAGAACGGGAGACCCGGGTTCGAATCGCAGGTGGGTATACGTTTTCAGATTTGCCCATTCGCAGTTGATGTCCTATATTCTGTGAACTATAAACAAATGGATGCCCCAAGTACGACGAGATGCAACATTTTAATAAATGTGTGC
This sequence comes from Locusta migratoria, assembly GCA_026315105.1. Classification (NCBI taxonomy): domain Eukaryota; kingdom Metazoa; phylum Arthropoda; class Insecta; order Orthoptera; family Acrididae; genus Locusta; species Locusta migratoria. The sequence goes on along the minus strand of CM048744.1, from coordinate 268,100,144 downwards.
AAATCATCAATTGTATGTAAATAATGCTGTATGTTGAAATGTCATTTCACTGTCATTTCCCTATTTAACCTTTATACATTCTAACAATATTCACTCACTAATGTTTTTCTGTCATGTGTGTGGCTTTTTACGCTGATGTGATCTTCGGTTTGTGCTTCGGAGAGTAGAAATCTTGTTGTAGTGGTTTCAGTATGTACTAGTTATTGTCATGCTGGTAATGGACAAAATCATTATGTGTATGTTATCCTACGTTACGCTATGACCTAGACCCAGATTGACAACCCTCAAGACAACGAATAGCCTATATGACTTTGGCAGTTACAGAATAAAATGAAAATAATTTTAATTTACTCCCCTCCACAACCCTGTTCCTCCTTTAATATAGATGTACTATATATTATGCTGCTATAACACAATGTTTACAAGTATTGTGCTACCATTTGCCGACAGCAATGTATGTAACAGACGTCAATAGCACGTCTGTCAGTTACCTGCAGTCGGTGCTGTAACAGGAAAATAATAATTTTTTATGACTTCGTGCAATGTTTGCACATAACTATTTTAACATTGCTCCAAACATGTGCATGGTATCTTCAAGTGTTTTAAGATTAGTATATAATCTGTATAGAAAATCTATTTTCTGTAATTTGTGAGACACTTTCAGTGGATGGCCAATATTTTGATCTCAGGTTGATGACCGATTTCCATTGAAACGAGTAGTAAAAATGGTAGACTCCAAAATGCGGTCTTGGCTACATTCCCCGCTAATATTATTTTCTGGGTTCATGCTCATGCTCATCTTGTGAAACATATATCTTTTCAATCAGCTTATTCTTCGTACAGGACCTAGTGTTGCCTCCACTGTTCTGCTATATTTACGTGGTGTACACTCAATTCTTCATTCGCACAGCGAACCGTTGTGCCTTTCGATCTCAAAATTGTGCCTTGACTATTTTTATAGACTTATTAACTTCCCTCTCTCCGTACTTTCCACAATTTCAGTATATTTTTCCTCGGTCTATGCTTGTTTAGGTAATTTTCAGCATTCTTTCATAGCACCACATTTCAGAATATTGTCTGCATTGTTTATCGTTCAAGTAATATTTCTGTACACTCCTGACTAATGTCGTAAGAACAGATTTTTCCATCATTTTGGATTTTTTGCCCAAAAGACTCTTCTTAGGCTATATTTTGTGAATTTTGCATCCCCTCTCTACAGATATATAACAAAAATCAATCGATGGAAGTTAACCAGTAGTGATGAATGACTTTTAAAAATTTATGCGGGATTTCGTAGGTAATTTAGGGTATGATTGGCACTACTTTTGTTCGCCTCCATTCCGATGTGAATAGCTAACTGTAGAACTGGCTATAATATTTACAGTTGGCGACCAGTAATGATTTCTTAATGCAAACCGATAGCCTGCACTTGAAGCGTGACCGTCACTAATGTCCCAGGATAAGGAAACCTCAATATGTGCCCGCGGTACCACAAGCATCTCGCTGAGAGTCTTTCGTAAATGCCACACCGCTGTGGAGGACGTTTCAACGCTGTATTGCTCATATCCAGTCGGGAGATCCCCTTGTTATGAAGATAACCCCGTGGACCTCGAATAGCTGACAGGATAGCGTGTTGGGGAAATCTCACGGTCCTTGCGAGTTCATATCTGGCTGTTTTCCAAGTGATCTCTGCATGCCCCAGTAGCGGATGCGTCTGCGTTTTCTACAAGAAACAGAAATTTGCAGGAGCATATATATGTCTAATCGTGTATTACAATTAACCGTCAACTATAATGCGTGGTATAGTATTTCACCAAGAGAATCCCAACATTATTTTTGAAATGGGGATTTCACCATGAAATGGCTATTACAAAATGTCACGGCAGTTGGACCCGTCGGTGTAACAACTCACAAGGAAAAGTCCTCCTCAAATTTCGTGGTAAGATGACGAAGCGAATAGCCCATGAAAAACAGTTAAGCAGATTAAGCAAGAAAATAGGGAAAAGTCGTATGGAACTGTGAAATAGAAAAGGAGATTGGTGTTCAAACCTCCTTCAGTCTCCATCTACATCTACATCTACATGGGATACTCTGCAAATCAGATTTAAATGCCTGGCAGAGGGTTCATAGAACCACCATTATACTATTTATCTCCCATTCCATTCTCGAATAGCGCGCGGGAAGAAAGAACACATGAATCTCTCCGTTCGAGCTCTGATTTCCCGTATTTTATTCTGATGATCGTTTCTACCTATGTAAGTGGGAGTCAACAATATATTTTCGCATTCGGAGGATAATGTTGGCGATTGGAGTTCCGTTCCCATCCCAGATCCTGCCTCATTTCCGTAAAGCTGTCTCCCCTGTATCGTGACAGTACAAAACGAGCTGGCCTCCGTCAAACCCACCTGATGAGGATCCCACACTGGACAGCAATATTCCAAAAACGGACGGACAAGCGTAGTGTATGCAGTTTCTTTTGTAGTTCTGTTGCATGTTTTAAGGGTTCTGCCAATAAAGGCAGTCTCTGGTCCTAGTCCAGTCAATGAATGCATTGTAATATTGTATTTTCTGTGTGCTACCATTCAATACTTTTTTGTGCTTTTCAAATTTTTTTATTATATTTTTGTCATAGTCACTTGATTAGGTTTGTTTAATACACAGGGACCTGAAGATGACATAGTAAAATGCCGAAACTGGTTGTAGTAGAATAAATATTTTATTATACTTACGGCTGTTGGTACCTCAGTTCCTTCAGAAGTAGAAGACTGGCTCTTGTCACAGCCAAAGGAATTCTGGGAACAGGAAATCCTTCGGCTCGTTAAACGATGGGATACTTGTGCTCAGACCTGTGGTGATTATTTTCGAATAAAGCCTTCAATATTTTACCCACAGTGTCGTTTCGTACCTTTTCATATGAACACCCGTCGTATTATCAGATTTTCAGTCAAGTTCAAATTTCACTTTTCAAACATAAACTAATCTCATTCCACTACTCAAACATAATTCTTTATAAGAAAATTATTGTTTATTTTTAATAGCTTTCACAAATCACGTATGTGCTTTGCTGATGCAATTTGCAGTCCTGTATCAATAGAAACGGAACAGTTGTATCCCCTATCATGGCGGTTCGTAATGCGACTACGCCGGTGCGTGAGAAAAGTAACTTGTAATAGGGTGTCTGACAGCAGATGACGACCATTCAATTGAGATCAAAAAACATACTGTTGAAATCCATAGAAGACTGCTCCTTTGTGGCCGAATTACATAGAAATAGATTTCATTACACATCGTTCAGGCGAAACACAACTAGCTCTTTACTCACACGAAGTGATGAGTTCTATGGACAAGGGATCTCAAATTGATTCCGTATTTCTTGATTTCAAGAAGGCTTTTGACACCGTACCTCACAAACGGTTTTTAATCAAATTGCGTGGTTATGGTATATCGCCCCAAATTTGCGATTAGATAGGTGATTTCCTGTCAGAGAGGACACAGTTTGTAGTAATTAATGGTAAAGCATCGACTAAAACAGAACTGATATCGGGCGTTCCACAGGATAGTGTTATACGTCCTCTACTGTTCCTTGTTTACATAAACGATTTGGGAGAAAATCTAAGCAGCTCTCTTAGGTTGTTTGCAGATGACGCCGCCATTTACCGTCTAGTAAAATCATATGAAGATCAAAACCAACTGCAGAACGATGTAAATATCACTATGGTGTAAAAACTTGCAATTGACTCTAAATGTTAAGAAGTGTGAAGTCGTCCACATGAGTACGAAAAGAAATTCGTTAAATATTGTTTACAAGATAAATCAATCAAAAGTGAAGGCCGTAAATTCCCCTAAATACCTAGGAATTACTATTACTTCAGACATAAACTGGCATGAACACGTAGATAACATCGTGGGAAAGGCAAACCAGAGACTGCGTTTCATTGGCAGAACCCTTAAAACATGCAACAGAACTACAAAAGAAACTGCATACACTACGCTTGTCCGCTGCCCAGTGTGGGATCCTTATCAGATGGGTTTGACGGAGGGCATCGAAAGAGTCCAAAGAAGGACAGCTCGTTTTGTATTGACACGATACAGGGGAGACAGCGATACGGAAATGATGCAGGATCTTGGATGGGAATCATTACGACAACAGCGCTTATCGCTGCGGCGTAGGCTAATTACGAAACTCCAATCGCCAAAATTCTCCTCCGAATGCGAAAATATATTGTTGACTCTCACTTACGTAGATAAAAATAAAATACGAGAAATCAGAGCTCTAACGGAGAGATTTAAGTGTTCTTTCTTCTCGGGCGCTATTCGAAAATGGAATGGGAGATAAATATTATAAAGGTGGTTCGGTGAAACCTCTGCCGGGCAGCAGTTAAATGTGATTTGCAGAGTATTCTATGTAAATGTAGATGTAGACAATGTTGATTAGATACCCTCACGCTGAAAACTAGAAAGAAGTTGTTAACAGACGTCAAAGCTCCTCAGTTCCATCCCATAAGTCAGCATTCGTGGCGTTCCACTGTGTAAACTCTCCCGTCATAGAACAGTCGCAGCTGACAGCTGTGTTTAGCCCACGATTTTCTTTGACAGCCTCATCAAGTCGAACCTGTTGCCGTTCACGTCGTCCACTCCAATCACTCCTGCTCCTGTGAGGCATGTTGACGTTAGCATCAACCATTTCTCCCATTACGAGCACGATCAGCTCAGCAGTGCACATTGCTGATGTCGATATGATCACTAACATACACTAATTACAGGGTGTCCAGAAAAGGACTCCCTGATTTAAAATTAAATATTTCGAAAACAAAGATCGATAGAGGAATGCAGTAAACGGTATGTTTATTGTGAAAGCTGTAAGACGTTTATACAGCAATTTGAAATAATAGTTACAAAAGCTGCTAACAGATGGCGCTGTAATCGCCATACGTAGTGCCTAGTATAAATAGTGATCCGAAGCCCAGAGCGATCCAGTTCTGCTGAACAGCGAAGAGTGTGCACGTGTTATTTATTACAGTATACGCCAACTTTGTTTTGTTTGGCGCTTCGCGGTGGTATAGGGCGCTTATTAGGCGAGGTACTCTGGAATAGTAGGCACCACTACTAGCCACTGGACTGCTACGGATGACGACATGGCTCACGTCACGGACTTCGGCATGGACAGCACTACAAAAGAACCTACATCAACAGCAACAACAACAAGATGACACCAACAAACAAGGCGTTAAAGCCTTGACGCTACCAGACACGAAACTTAAACATCGGGAAGAAAAACTGGCCGAACGTAGCAGACGTCGGAAACAAGCACTAGACGGAAACAGAAGAATTAAACAGAAATATTTACACGACTCCGACGATGAGTACGACGACACGCTGACATCAGACTTCAACGAAGACACCTTGACCAATACGGGAGGAGACACCATGGAGTGCCAAACTGCTGATGGCGTCAGAGACGAGGAAGGGTTCCGACAAGTCAAAAGTAAGAAGTCGTCTCGGCGCCGGACAACGAAGAAGGTTACAACAACAGCGCCACAACCCCTCCAAACGTCAAACAAGTTCGGCGTTTTAGCAGGACCATCCAATCAGGACACACCACCGGCAGCTGACATACCGTCAACGACACCACAACAGAGACCACCTAAGATACCACCAATAGTCATCTACGACAGCACAAACCACGTTAAACTGTGCCGAGAACTAAACAACCAGATTGCTGGCGGGCTCAGGGCAGCGTATACGGGAGACACCATGGATGACTACAACAAACTTTTCGCCTATTGTAAAAATAGGGAAATACCATTTCATACATACCAGGGCAGCAACACCAGAGATTTAAAAGTGGTAGTAAAAGACCTACCACCTACGGTCACTGAGGAAGAGGTCAAGCTTGACTTAGAAGATCAAGGTTTCACTATTAGACAGGTACATCAATACAAAAGGAAAAAGCAAGGGAAGTTGTACCCACTACCTGTATATGCAGTTACTCTACCGCAGAATGACAAGACGGACGAAAAATATGGAGTGAAGTATGTACTATCGACAAAGTTGCGAGTCGAGGAGTATCGCTCGCGGAACGAGCCCACACAATGTAAAAAATGCCAGAGCTGGACGCATACCACCAACTATTGCTGGTTGCCGGCTCGTTGTGTTAAATGTGGGGATATGCACCCCAGCAAAGAGTGCACGCTTACAAAGACCTCGGACACTAAGTGTGCAAATTGCAACGGACAACATGCAGCTTCATGGAAAGGGTGCCCAGAATATCAAAAGACTTTGAAGAGGTTCCGCGCTCCAATTACGACACCTGTCAAACAACGAAAGGAAACACCTAAGAACGACACAACCGTCAAGCTGGTTGTGGCAGACACCGCAGGAACAGCATCACCAACTCAGACGATTCAACGGGAACAGGACACAATACACAGACTGCAAGAAGAGCAGACTTACGCATCTGCACTACAAGGACGCAGAAGAGACACCGGCCGAACCAGGGCGCCAAGAGACAGAGACGCAGATGCGGCGCTTACAGGAGTCACCACGGTCTTGAAGTTCCTCAGTAGCCAGAATTTTCTTACTAAGCTTGTCAGAGCTGGCAGGAGAATGCTGGCAGCTAAGGACAAACTATCAAAAATTGTGATACTGGTTGAAACGTTAGCGTTACTGGAAGCAGCCGAGTAACACCGTGGAGGTCAATACGACAGATCTGAGACTATGTATCTGGAACGCTACTGGAGCTCGGAACAAGAAAAACGAATTACAGGATTTCATCTTCAGGCACAAGATTGACATTGTGATGTTATCTGAAACCCACTTACGACCGCACCAAACCTTCAAAATGAGAAATATGGTGGGATACCGCACGGACAGACCAGCTAGAGGTGGCGGAACTGCAATTTTCCTCCGTCGATCGATCACCCACAGACCTATCGATCTACCACAACTTCAAGAACTAGAAGCAACGGCAGTCTCAATCCGGACAGAACTTGGAGAGGTCACTCTAGTAGCTACGTATCTTCGTCCTCGAGCGCGGCTAGTTCTACAAGACCTGGAAAACATCCTTGAGCCTCATGGGAAGACATTTATCGCAGGAGATTGGAATGCAAAACATCCCACTTGGAATTCCCGAGTAACAAATCCAAGAGGCACCCAACTCCACCAACTGGAACAAGAACTGGAGTTTAAAGTGTGGGGACCAACCGAAGCCACACACACACCAAATCTACCGAACCAACTGGCGGGCGTATTAGACATCGCTATCACTCAAGGACTCTGGATCGACCCCCGGCTGATTACGGTCAACGACTTGTCGTCAAACCACGACCCCGTCCTTGCAGTTCTGCCACGGACGGGGACCATACGCCGGTGCAGGACATATCAGGAGAACAACTGGACACAATTTAAAAGATATTTAAATAACAACATAGACCCAACTATGGCAATACAAACACCACAGCAGATGGACTCTGCCGTAGACGTCTTAACGAAGAAGGTCCGCAAAGCCCATAACTTGTCTCTATTTACGATTTCGGAAGACGCGCACCACATGGAAACATTACCACTGCTGCTAGAAGAACTTCGGCATCAGAATAACAGGTACAGGAAACTCTGGCAACACACAAGAAATCCAATGTACCGCAGACAATCCCACTGACTTCAGCGACAACTACGTAGACGACTACAGGAATGGAAAATAGAGAGGTGGGAGGATAAAATGTCGAACTTCCTGCTCCAGACGAAAGATGAGTGGCGACTGGTGAAGAACATCAGGGAAGAGCCCACGCCAAAAAGACCGTTGCAAACTCCACAGGGGTTAACGGAAGACCCATTAACCAAAGCTGAAACATTCGTCACAACCTACGAACAACAAACAACCCTGCTGCAAGAAGAACTAAACCCTGCCCAAAGGGAGCATGAGGCCGCTACAGTGCAGATAGTCAATCAGTTCATCACGTCAGAAGATCAATCACTTCCAAGACTGGCAACACCTAGCGAAGTGCGGAGTATCATCAGGACATTACATCCCAATAAGACACCAGGAGCGGACAAAATCAGTAACCAACACCTCAAAAACCTTCCGAGGAAGCCACTGGTACTGTTGACTAGAATATTCAACGGTTGCATGCTGACAAGATACTTTCCTGTAGCATGGAAGCTAGCTAAGGTAGTGCCAATACCCAAACCGAGGAAAGACACGACGCAACCAGCCAACCATCGCCCCATCAGCCTTCTCAGTGGTATGGGGAAGACCTTTGAGAGGGTAATACAAAAGGGATACTGGAACCACTAGTAGAGGACGGAACTATAAGAGCGAAACAATACGGTTTCCAGAGAAAACTGTCGGCGGAACTCCAATTACTACGTTTGGCAGAGCACATCACCAGGAACATGAACGTTACCAAAGCAACGGCCGCCGTGTTTTTGGATATAGAGAAAGCTTACGACAAGGTGTGGAGGGAACTCCTCATTCGGAAGTTACACGAGCAAACGCTTATACAGGATTGTCACATCAAGCTTTTCGCGAGTTATATTCAAGACAGGACTATGATGGTGACGGTGGAGGGGAAGACATCATCAACCAGACCCGCAGCAGCTGGGCTACCCCAAGGTTCGGTGTTATCGCCGGTTCTGTTTAATATATACGCTAACGACATTCCAACGATGGAAGGAGTGCAAATTGCACAATTCGCCGATGACACGGCTTTTATAACCAGCGGAAGGCATGTTCAAGCTAACATAACACGGCTCCAACGACAACTAGACAGAACTGCTGAATGGTGTAGGCTGAATAAAGTACAACTCAATGCAGCAAAAACCACGGCGATCTATTTCTCCAGAAAACGACAACAGATGCCAACTAACTTACGACTTCATGGACAGGTCATCCCATGGGGATCGGCGGTCACTTACCTGGTAGTTACCCTCGATAAGCACTTTTTTTCTCCACAAACATATTGATAACTTGCGACCTAAGGTCTATTCAATGGCCAAAAACTTAATGCCGTTCTTTCTCAGCGCAGAGTTGAATACCAGTACCAAACTGCGACTATACAAAGCAACAGTGCTATCCAAAATGTTATATGGCAGCTCAGTCTGGGGCCTAGCTAGTGCGACCCAAATCTCAAGACTGCAAGTTATCCAGAATAAGACGTTACGATGGATCCTCAGGGCTGGTCGTTACACGATAAACGTGGACATCCACCAGGAACTCCATGTGGACACTCTCATGGAGGCAATTAAGAAGAGAACGACGAAGATACACAATAAAATAGATCAACTTAGAGCAACAGTACATAACATCCAAACCTTAGGAATGACAGCTCCACGCCCTTGGCATAGGTACAAGGTGCCACGATCGTTAGTTACCTGAATAAAACGTGTTAGTAAGAAGATGTGGTAACGTAATTTACATTGTAACCTTCATGTGAATTGCTCTACAATGGAACTACGTACTAAAATCAAGTGAGGTACCTTACGGACCGACATACTGGCCCTTAGAAGCCTACCCCCAAAGTTTATTGTAAAATGAAGTTACCTGTAATCCCAGGAAGTGTAAGTCGCCAGATGGCGATGGGACTTCATCTACCTTGTTCAACGGAAAAAAAAGAGCGATCAGTTCCACTACTGAAACGTGAAAGGAGGTTAGCGTACCGAAGGACGAGATTAAAACCATGTACTCCATTGAACAACGCATTTTTCTGGTGCTAGAGTACCACAAGGTTAGAAGAGACTCCTATGGCAACAAGGCGAAGTTTTCAAGCACGATTTAATGTTCCAAAAGGACCCGATGCGAAAACCATTCGTACGCTATTCACAAAATTTCAACGAACAGGCAGCGTAACTGATGATCTAGTGGAGCATGTTGGCCACAAGCAAACCGCAATTACGCCTGAAAATATCGCCACAGTTTCTGGAAATATTCAGCGAAATCCAATGTCATCCGTCCGTAGAATTGCATCGGACACTGGTTTGAAGCGTTCCAGCAAGCAGAAAATAATGAGAAAGAGCCTACATATGTTTCCATTCAAAATTCAAACGCACCAGGCCATACCCGTACGAGCTGTGCAACAAAGGGTTGCCTTTGCTAATCAGATGCTCCAAATGATTGATAGTGGAGGATTTGATGTTGGCTGCATCTGGTTTACAGATGAAGCACACTTCCACCCGAATGGATACGTGAATAAGCAGAACTGGCGATTTGGGGTTCCTAAAAGCAATATTGTTGTGAAGCGAAACCCCTGTATTCTCCTAAAGTTACTGTGTGGGTTGCAGTATGCAGCAGAGGCATTATTGGCCCTTTTTTTTCATTCGAGAAACGGACACTGGTGCACGTTACGTTGCAATTTGGGAACAATTTGTCGCCACACAGCAAGCGTTAGAGGATCGACTAGGTACTGAATGGTTTATGCAAGATGGAGCCCGACCACATCGAACCGAACAAGTGTTTCCCTTTCTTGGGGATTCAAATGTTCAAATGTTTGTAGAACTTACGGGACTTAACTACGGGGTCATCAGTCCCTAAGCTTACAAACTACTTATGAACTACGTAAGACTAAGGACGCCACAAATATCCATGCCCGAGGGGGGATTCGAACCCTCGACCGTAGTGGCCGTGCTGACCGTGACTGAAGCGCCTCAGACCCCTCGGCCACCGCGGCCGGCTCTTGGGGATTGCTTTGGAATATCCCAAATTTACTGGTGCAGGCATGGATTGACTTCCATATTCGCCGGATTTGACCCCCTGTGACTTTTTTTGTGGGGCACAGTGAAAGACATGGTCTATCCGAAGCATCCCGCCACACTGGACGAGCTTGAATCGGCGACCTCTGTGGCATGTGAATCCATTTCGGTTGAGACACTACGAAATGTGATGGCGAATTTCATTCTTCGTTTGCGCCACCTCTGTAGTGCCAATGGTAAACATTTTGAAAACGTTGTGATGTGATTGTTTGCAAAGAGTGTGTTTCATACGATTATTTCACTTACGCATGCTGATATGAGCTGTACAGCCTACAGCGCCATCTGTTAGCAGCTTTTGTAAATATTATTTCAAACTGCTGTATAAACTTCTTACATCTTTCACAATAAACATACCGTTTACTGCATTCCTCTATCGATCTTTGTTTTCGAGATATTTAATTTTGAAATCAGGGAGCCCTTTTCTGGACACCCTGTACATTCTTCTATTATTTTGAAAAGGAAGCACGTTATCTGCTATTACAAACGCTGCTATAGCATGCTGCTTCTCACACCAACGTAATAATACACGCTGTAATCTGGTGCACTCTAGTGGCAGATGAGTGCAACTTCAGTCAACGAAGCGGGAAGGTTGATGTAATATACGTGGTGCGTCTAAAAAGTTTGGTGAATAGTGTAAGATCTGATAGGCAACATGGTGCGTGTGTGGGTGCATGTGCAAGGGTCTTAAGAGACTCGAGGAGAATCGATACGCAGTATGAACTGCATGTAGTCGGCAGTGTAAGCAGATTGCTACCAGCTGAACGTAGTCATTGTGGTGTCAGTGTCACAGCGCAATGGAGCAACGTGTAAACATCAAGTTCTGCTACAAACTGGGGAAGACACATGGAATGTTGATGCAGATGTAGAGAAGCCGTGACCAGAAATTGTGTTTACGAATGGAGTAAACGCTTCCGTGAAGGCAAAGAAACAACTGAGGATAAGCCATGTTTAGGTAAGCCATCTATAAGCAGAACCCCCGAAATGAACGAGAAAGTGCGACAAACGCGCACACAAAATCGGCCACGGATTCTCAGATGGATTGCAGAGAATTGGGCATTAAGAAAAGACACGGTGCACGTAAACGTGTGAGGGATCTATTCCCGATATTTTAATTTTCTTTTTCTTTTCAAGCTTCATTTCCACCTACATTTGATGCATATTTTGTTTCCTGTTAGCCTCTTTGACCTAAGCTCTCAATATGTAGCAATTTGTGGCTACCAAACATTAGGTTTATCTCTGGTTTTGTTCCGGCAGTATTGGCCAAACTCTGTATGTAGTCAGTCTTATTCTAACTGCTGCCGTGTATAACGCCACATCGCGATCGTAGCATTTGGATCACCACATTTCAGTTATTCTTAAATATTTTTATTATTTTTACGAGACATAATTTGTATATTTTTGACACTGAAAGGGAAAATTAATTACCATCTTTGTTAAGAGTTAAAGGCGCCACGAAGACAAAGGGTGGACAGACCACTCAGAGTCCACTCAAAGTCGTCTGCATTCTTCCGATCGGGTAGTGTACAGCTGTCATTTCCCCGAACATACAGCGACTTCTAGGGAGTCAGTCTGTCAAGGCCTTTTCCCAGTCTTCATAATTTCCTCGTTTGAAATCCTGTCTGTTGCAAAAGAGGTGATAGCAAGCAGAGCATAAGTCAGTCGATAACTCGCTCTGATGACCTCTCTCATAGCAGGACCAACAGTTACGAAATTCCTTTTTCGAATGAAGACCTCTTTCGTCGCCATTTCACCTTAAATTCGTCGTGCTATATAATTTAGGCGTAAAATACCAGTGGCCGGCCGTGGTGGCCGAGGGGACTGAGGCGCGCCAGTCACGGTCTGCACGGCCACTACGGTCGGGTGTTCGAATCCCCCTTCGGGCATGGATATTTGTGCCGTCCTTAGTAGTAGCTAGTTTATAAGTAGTTTGTAAGTTTAGGGACTGATGCCCCGTAGTTAAGTCCCATAAGTTATACAAACATTTGAAACTGCTGTGTTTATCAGTCCCTCAGCTTACAAACTACTTGAACTAACTTATGCTAACGAGAACACACACACACACACACACACACACACACACACACACACACACTTCTGAGGGAGGACTCGAACCTCCGACGGCCAGCAACCACGCGCTTTGCAGTAATGCGCCTTACAGCGCTGGACCCCCTCCCTCCCCCCCCCCCCCCTCCCACCGCTGCAGTCTTTCCCTTTGTTGTAAGCAACGCATCTACATGTAGGAACTACACTTCAGAGCTAACGTAAGCAGTATCCGGTGAATACGAAATATGTGTTTGGGGGCTAATATGGTTACTTTAAGGAAATGAGCTTTGGCACTACTGACTGAAAATTTAATAATACACCATCATATAAAATAGGCTGTATGTGTGTATCTGTGTGTGTATGCTCCACAACTCCTCCTAAACTACTGGACCGATTTCAACCAAACTTGGTACACATGTTCCTTACTATCAGGCAGCAATCGATATGACGTCTTGCAAAACTGCCGCATCATTCAATAATATTCTACATCTACTCCCTAATAACTGGACCGCTTTAAACACAACTTGGTACAAATATTCTTTAAGGTAAGAAATCATTTGCTATTCCTCCAAAAACCACCTACGATACATAGTCCATACGACAGCACGTCATAAACAATGAAAACTGCCCCATCTTGTGGCGCATGACAGCGTGATTTTATTCGTCAACTATTTAATCCCCAGGGGGCTCACGGTTCTCTTCTGAGCAAGTGTGTGGCGAGCACAGGGCCCCGAAGTAATGCACTCTTCCTTCCTTATTTACTTCGCGGACTGCAGTTCCTTTCCCACTCCCCTCCCCTCCCCTCTGGGGGACTGATAACCTTAGCAGTTTAGTCCCCATATCCCAAAGAACCCAACCCAACCCAATATTTGGCAATGAGAGTATTTAGCAATTTGCAATAAACTTTGAACATAATTTCAAATCTTTACGAAACTTTTTCTTGTTGTCAACCCCAACAAAATGATGAAAGGTAAAATGTTTATCGCTTATTACTTTTACGATGTTCATGGTGTGTATCTATGGCAATTGGCATAATATTTACTAGTTATTACTTCTACACTGTAAATTGTATCTGCAAGACAGTTCACAGACACACATACATACCACGGAATGTTCGTTCGATAATATATCACAGTTCAAGATATAGTTCATGAGGTTAATTAAAAACCGCATCATCATGAAAAGGTTTCTATTTATTACATCCTTACTTCTAACACCATTTACGACATATTTTCAAATGTTTGTAAAGCTTAAGGGACTTAACTGCGGGGTCATCAGTCCGTAAAGTTACAAACTACTTATGAACTACCTTATAGCCGGCCGCGGTGGCCGAGGGGACTGAGGCGCTCCAGTCACGGTCTGCACGGCCACTACGGTCGGGGGTTCGAATCCCCCCTCGGGCATGGATATTTGTGCCGTCCTTAGTATTACCTAGTTCATAAGTAGTTTGTAAGTTTAGGGACTGATGACCCCGTAGTTAAGTCCCATAAGCTATACAAACATTTGAACATTTTGAATTAGCTTATACTAAGGACCACACAAACATCAATGCCCGAGGGGCGATTCGAACCCCCGACGGCGGACGGCCGCGCGCTCCGCAACACGACGCTCCAGCACGCGCGGTTAATCCGCCACGGCTTCACGACATATTTTGTAGACATTTGTCACATATACCGCAAAATGTACCTTCGAATTTACATCATTGTACGATACATATTTCAGGAGATACGACGTCATGAACAACGAATTTTTGAGTAACTGCTAAATCTTGAGCTATTTTTCCTCACCTCCTCCTAAAATAATGGATTTCAAATATACTTGGTACACATGTTGCATACTATAAAAGGTAAAGCAGTCAACAATCCGAAGATTGGTTTGAACACCACAGTGCTTTACTAGGCATGGCCCTGTTTGGAGGTGGTATGCCGTTGCCTTCCTCCGACCTTTGAACTGACTTACCCAGCCAGTTATAGGGGGACCTACAGTTTAACGTGGGTTCCGAACCACGGTGCTTCTCGGTATTTATCACGTGAGCAATACTGCCAGAGGTGAAAGAAGTGGAAAGTGACAGATAAAAATCCTAGCACCCGGCGGGAATCGAACCCGCAACCTTTGGAGTTGTAGTCTGGCACGCTACCACTGTGCTACGGAGCCGCACTGTTGCTTACGATAAGGCAACAATCACTGTGGAGTTAAAAATATATACGACACTGTTCAGAAGATATGACGTCGTAAACAATGAGTCACTAAAACTTTCCCATCACAAGTGTCAATAAATATTGTTTATAGTCAAGTTTTGAATTGAATTAAAGTTAAAAATAATTTGTATTTTATTACTGGTTTTCTTTCTTTGGATACTGCGCTTCAAATTTTGTACATTATGCATATTTATTTGTTTACTGTTTCATAATTTCTAAGCTGTTTTCACGGATACATGAAGTTGAAATCTTTCCCGAGTTTTCATTTTAGTTTCTAATATAAGTCTGGGAAAATGCATATATACCCGGGCAATGCCGGGTTTAGCAGCTAGTTGTAAATAATTTCCCTCTGTGATATTTATGTCTTGTTACTGTGATTTTATGTATTAAAATGTCTCTTTTCGTAGAAAGCAACGTACTGGATGGAAATAATGAAGACGCGTCTCTTTTATCATCGAATATTATTCTAGCACGTGTGGTTTCGTGCGCTTCCAAGCATTCGATATCAGAGCTGTCCCTTGTTAGCAGGTCTGAAAGAAAGAAAAAGTGGAAAAGATACAAACAAGAGTTGGGAGTTAAGTCTGTTTCGTTTAGAAAGTGCGATATGAGCGTGTAGATGCTCACCGAATTGCAGGGGAAGAGACATCAAAAGAGTCTCATTTTCTTCAGTCTGCATTA
Source organism: Locusta migratoria (assembly GCA_026315105.1). Lineage (NCBI taxonomy): Eukaryota > Metazoa > Arthropoda > Insecta > Orthoptera > Acrididae > Locusta > Locusta migratoria. The sequence goes on along the minus strand of CM048744.1, from coordinate 268,084,482 downwards.
CTAAGAGGGCCAACCTACATAGTGTTAACATTTCGCCGAAAACAACAAGTAGGTAAAGTTACGAAGATTACAGTTCACATTTAGGATTACCACCACGGGTAGTTTCTGTGACTTTAGGAATACAGAAGTGAACTTACTGTAAATACACAGTACCTGGAGCACGTCTTCTAAGATTTAAATTCGGTGTTTGAAAATCATTATATATATATATATATATATATATATATATATATATATATATATATATATATATATATATATATATATACGATAACACGAAAATTTATTCGTTCAAGACGGCCAATGAAAGTTACATAATTCGAAAGATTGTTTGTCGTAGATTTCACGAATATAAATATGATGTATGCATTTAGTCATTAAAATTGGTAAAAGGAAGTAGAAATTTTCGTATGTACAGCTTGGATCAAGTTCTACATTCTCCAACAATCAGCTCACTGATTGGCTATTCGCCTCGACCAAAGACGCTGTAATGCAGCGCATCTGCAGTATTAAAATAAGTGAATATCGAAACGTGGAGTGATGCCAACTCACTTTCTTGTGCCGTTCAAATGCTTCATGAGTGATTAAGAGTGGTTAAAGGAAATTGATGTTTTCATATGAATGCCGATATAAAGGATGATGCGCCGGTAGAGGCATCTAGCGGTGCTCGGGTGGAACTAGGCAGTCGAGAATGCCGATATAAATGATGATGCGCCGGGAGAGGCATGTAGCGGTGCACGGGTGGAACTACGAAGTCGACATGTTGTCAGCTCTGGAATTCTGAATATCGCAGTATCCAAATAACTTTATTTCTTGGCGTTGTATAAATATACGAACGCCGAAATTGTAGTTCCATTTCAAATATTAGGCTAATGAAAGTTATATAATTCTAAAATGGCATGAGAAGTATATACTTCCGTTTTATTTGTTGTTATTGTGTCAGGCATTTTCCTTAATACGTAAAAGATACCGTTTCGTACTTCCCAGTGCCGGTTTAATTTTACCAAATATCCCAGGGGCTTCCTATGATAATGTTGGCAACAGATGCTGAATAGTGAGGATCCTGTGAGTCTTCATTTTAGCCAATCACTTGACAACGCTGATGATTTCTCATGGAATCTTCACTTTACGAGGGCAATTATTTTTACTGAGCGGACGAGGGTACATACCAGAATCTGTCAACCATAAAGCAGCAACAGCATAATTTGTTTACTTCATGGTCTGTACGATACACTAATCGAGTCATTCTATGTGGTCCGACCAATGGGAAAAGATTTTCTATCGTGTTGTTGATGTTGCCAACATAATCACGCGAGGCCGCCGACATAATACGTAAAATTTTACTCCCAGTGTCCACTGTAAACATAATTGGTCGATTTTCGACCACAGGCAATACTAGTAGGTGTAATTACAACTAAGCCGTGGTGGAGTGGCCGAGCGTTCTTACGCGCCTAGCTGCGGAGCGCGCCGCTGCTCGCCGTCGGGGATTCGAGTCCTCCCTCGGGCAAGGTAGTTTAAGTAAGTTTGTAAGCCTAGGGGGCTATTGACCAGTGTAGTAAAGTTGCACAGATTTACAAACATTTGAGCATTGGATTACAGCTAAAGGCAGTTTAAGAATGTAGCGAATAAGCGAGCCAACCTGCGCAGCCACAGCTGCCAGAAGCGCCGCCGCCACCACGACCGTCCTGAAGTCCATCGTCGTCCGCTACTGAGGCTGCAGGAGCGGTGGCGGCAGATAGCCGGCGATGCCTCCGGACCGCGTGACGTCACCAGCAGACCTTCGCCCGCTGCGAAGCGCTCTGTCGTCAGCTCCCGTTACTCAGAAAACCACTTTCCTTCTCTGTATCCGCTCTGTAAACAAGGTTAGTCTGACATCCTCCACATGAGGCCACTGCACCTCGAGCACTCGGTCACAGAATTGGAAGAATACAGAAAGGAAACGCCCGCTGCAGTCTGTCGTCGTACATTTAGAGCGCATGCGCGGCGTCGGCCATCTTGAAAGTAAACGCGTCAAACTTATAGACTACAATAGGTCTTTGACTACCATAGAGAGCGTTGATAGAGAGAAAGACAAGCGCGGAGTGGCCAAGCTCATAGCAAATACCTTGTAAAAAAAAAAAAAAAAAAAAAAAAAAAAAAAAAAAAAAAAAAAAAAGCAAGCTTAACTACCTGATGGCGTTGCTGTCGCGGGATAATTTGAACGCCCGGCCGCCATGGTAGTGGCAAGCGTCAGATAAATACGAGTGTTATTAGTAGGTAAATCGTGTATTAAATAGCTACTGTGGGATGTTCAAATGTTTGTAAATCTATCGGACCAAACTGCGTGGTCATCAGTCCGTAGCTTACAAACTACTTAAACCTAGGTAAACTAACCTAAGGACAACACACACATCCATGCCCCAGGGAGGACTCGAACCTCCGCGGCGACCAACCGCGCGCTTCGCAGCGAGACGCTTTAGACTGCTCGGTTACTCCACCGCAGCGTGTGGGATATATACACAATTGATAGTCACGCCTGTATTGTTTGACTATCGCAGTGTACATTAAGCACGATGGTGAAGAGCCTCTCAGCATTTAAATACATAAATCAATTTAAGAAACGGATAAAAAGATCGAATATTGTACTCCCATTTATATTTCTCAGGAATACAAGTAGCCCTACTACTTGTGTTAAGAGATACTTACTCTTGCTTAACACACTGTTAGTCAAGACAATATAGCATTGAATGAAATAAATAACAAGCTTTTATAATACTGGTAGCTCTTAAAAAAGACCCACTTTAGGCACTACTGGTGGACAGGAAGTTCTAAACGTTTCATTTTATGATTGTCTGAAATAACTGTTGGCGTCACGAAATTAGTTGTCTCACTGCAGTTCGAATTTTTGTTTATGAAATTAATATTAACAACTTGTAACGCAGAATTTAAAGGTAATCTGCTTTACATATAGTTATAACAACTGAAAGGGGTTGCAGACTTGTGTATAGTTCCATATGTGAACGACACATAGCCGCAGTGGATGCACATTGTGAAGTTCAACCCTGTAACGATAGTTGCTGACTTTTGAACAGTTCACTCTGCTATAAGGTATTTGGCTTACCTCATTAAAAATGCTAATTTTCTTGCTAGATACCCTAATGCTAATGTTAGATCCCTTAGTTAAGAAAACGTTATGGCATACTTCGTGTTCTTAAAAGAATTTGGTAGTGGCTGATTGCTGTATTTACAACGTAAGAAGCTATTTTTCAGTTATGAATCTGATGGCATATTTCAATTTCACAATTGATTTTTAACATTAGCTGTTTCAGTCACCCCTGTTTGATTTTTTGATGCTATGAAATATCTAAATATTGGAGAATACAGCATTAAAGCAAAGTCGTAATGTGTGGAACTCTTCCGAAATTACTGTTTGAACAAAAGTTTCACAATCGTAGAATATACTGAGAAGTGCCAATAAATCGTGTCTGACGATAAATTCTGTTCATATGCTGCACATAAAAAAACACTCTAGTTATAGTTCGGTTTTGCTAGGAAGAGGAAACGCTGTTGGCCAATCTCTGCACCGTATGTGTAATAAATTTACACGCAGCCGATAGCTGCTGTATATTCAAGGGGTCTGAAGCTGTTTTGTAGTTATATATTTCAATTAGATATAGTTTTCGCGACTTAACTCAAATGAGTACGCTCTCTAATCAAAAGAATCTTACGCACGTTTAAAGTTAGCGCGTAAGTTTGCCACTACAATGGCCGCCGAGGCGCTCTTCAATTTGTCCGCTGTTCGCAGTCGGCCGCTTACGGGATTGTGGGGGCTTAGCGCATTGAGGCGCAATGCTACGATGCCCGAGGCCGTTCCCCGTCGGTGTTTCGAATCTCCCCTCGGGCATGGATGTTTGTGCCGTCTTTAGTATAAGGTAGATCATAAGTCGAATGAAACTTTCACTCTGCAGCGGAGTGTGCGCTGATATGACACTTCCTGACAGATTAAAATTGTGTGCCGGATCCGGGACTCGAACCTGGGACCTTTGCCTAACGCGGGCAAGCGCTCTACCGACTGAGCTATCCCGACACGACTCACGATGCCGCCCCACAACTTTACTTCCGCCAGTACCTCGCCTCCTACTTTCCAAAGGTCCCAAGTTCGAGTCCCGCTTCGAGCACACAATTTTAATCTGCCAGGAAGTTTCAGATCATAAGTAGTTTCTAAGTTTAGGGACTGATGGCCCAGCAGTTAAGTCCCTTAAACTTTACAAACATTTGAACATTTGATAGAGAGGAAACACTGCAAACAGGGTGAAGCAAATTGAACAACCGTCCGTCATGTTATCGGAAGTCTAGCGGGACATCTTACACGACACTGGGTTAGAATATTATTAAAAGATTACTGTTTGCATCTTTCAGTTTTAGCCAGAACAATTTTACCACCGTGTACGGTAAACGCTTTATATGCATCGTTTCTCGAACGTGTCAGCAGCTTTATTTTAAGTACAGTACCCCCGACGATCAGTTGAATTTGCAACTAAACGATATGGCCTGGGAGTTTGAGACCAATCTACGTTTATTTTTGTGTGCGATTTCCAATAGAAGGTTTTCTAAGAATGGTAGACGTTTACTTTTTACAGTAAGATTGCGTTAATTTCAATTCATTTAATGTTAGAAGCAGTAACTATAGCATGGGTCAAGGAAATACAATCCCACACTGGAGATTTATACATAAGCCACCCAGTCAGTAGAATTTCCAATGAAGTTTGTAGTTCGTCGTAGGTTTAATGTAGTAGCAGTCAATATTATGCTTGTCTTTCTCATGAATCAGATTATGGTACGTACCCTGAATCAAAATACAAGGAAACTGCGCCATTAGCGAATGCCCTTATTCGGAATTTACCTTTAAGTTTCAGCTTTTATAATGAAAAGTCCGTTAAATATGTTAAGCCTTGCTTCCTTTACTTCATACAATTTTAAGGACAATTACGAGTGCTTCATTTTGAAAACCAGTTCTCTCTTTTCGTTGCAACAACCCATTTCTTTGACAGCAGCTTCTTTTCAACGGTAACCTTGGATAAAATAATAAATGTTGACCAAGTTAAACATACAACTCAAATATGCAAAACAATTAACATGTAACACGTGATATATTAAACAGTACTCTTTTGAAAAAAGAAGTATTCGCAGTATTTTTGCTTCTGCTGGTACAGTAATACGTTACACAAACGTTAGGCATGATTTCTGAAAGAACTGCTTATCTCACTTGTTCGCACCCGTACTATCTCGATTTCAGAAAGCCACTGCCTGACTTCCGATAATATGGCGACTAGTAGTATAATGTGGCACCGCAGGAAGCGCTAAAATGTTTAAATAGCTTATGGGACTTAACTACGGGGTCATCAGTCCCTAAACTTATGTGTACTTAAACTGCTTGAATTGCATAAAAGTAAACAAGTATTTGGTGCAGTACAGTGCAGTGAAAGATAGAAATATGAGTCAATAGTTGGAGCTGTTCCATTTGTATTATGAGCAGTAATAAAAGAAAAGGCGGCCGATGGTCTTCAGCAATAATTCTAATACAAATAAGGATAGTCGCGGCGGATTAGCCTTGCGCGCTAGGGCGCCGCGCTGCGGTGCGCGCGGCCGTTCGCCGTCGAGGGTTCGATTCCCCCCTCGGACAAGGGGGTTTGTGTTGTCCTTAGGTTAGTTTACCTTAGTTTAAGTAATTTGCAAGCTGCGGACTAATGACCAAGCAGGTGATTCCGACAGATTTACAAACATTTATTCAAATAAATAAGGTTATAGTCTTCTTCACCTTCCCAAAATATGTTGAATGGTAAGTGAACGTCGCTATATATTCACTAAAAGTTAAATGTTATCAATTTCGAATCAGGGCAATGTCTGCATAATCAATAAAAAAGGAGCCTTGCTAAGTTGCTTCTTCTCTTGACGATAACTCTCACTGTTGCTGCAGCAATTCAACAGCATTGAAATGTTGAAGTACATTTATCTATAATCTATAATAATATTAATAAAATATGAAAACGCATCACTTGAGAATGGCTTCGCCGATTTGGCTGATCTTTTCTTTGCTCTGTTCGTAATTCTCAGGTCAAAGTTTGTATGAAAGAAAATATTCGGAAAATATACCGGAAAATATCATTTGAGAAAAACTGAAAGTACGCTTCCAGCTCGGATCAGTTTATGTTCATCGTCGATAACTTTGCAAAAATTGTGAAGTTTTGTAGAAATCAATCCTTTAATTGAAAGGTAATTTAAGAGGAATGTCTTTGTGAGCTAATTTAACATCTCCCAAAAATCCTTTAATGTGCCTGACGATGGTTGTTACAAAAATTAGTCTCAAACCTTTATGATTTGAGACATGAAATAGATCTGTCCACTGATATGAATGCTTCTCCACAGGCATACTTGGAAGGTGAACAGTGGATCGCTGACCCAGATTTTGTGAAAGACATCACCATGATGTAAATAAAACGTTGCAAACTAAAGATAAATTAATCGATACTGTGTGTGGCCGTATAGAAAGTTTCAAATTACAGCTTTTGATTTTTAAAAGTCAGGCTCAAGAAGGAAATTTGGAAAGTTTTCCCTCTCTAAAATCCTTTCAGTAGTTATGACCATATCAGTGAGTACAAAAAACCGTACAGTCTTTGCATAAAGAATTTGGGGATGGATTTGAAGTAATAAAATAAAATGACGCCCGACAATTCATGCCCTTGCCGTAAAATATGATGCAACGTTCTCAACAACGTTCGTTTGTGAATAAATGTTGTCAACTATGAATATTAACAAAACAAAAACAAGATCAATTTTGTTGCTTCGTTGGAAGTTTTTTTTTCCTTTATTGTAATTTTAACACTAGCACAAACATGCCAGTAAACTTGCTGCAGCATTAAGTGCCGCTCTTCAGCCGAGAGAACATAAAACATAGGCGTTAAAACGTAAAACATGAAAATGGAGTTAAAACAATGGTACATTAAAATGTAGATAAGACAACTTGAAGAGCTTGCAATATTGTCAGGTGAATAAAAACATACTTAGTTAAAACAAAGAGCCACGGTGAGGTGAAAAACATGCATTATGACACCATAACAAGACGCAGAGCACTCGGAGACATTCTGGAAACCAAACGACGCGACACTTGTCTGTAAATGACGGACCCCGATAAAAACACAATAAAGCACTTGACACAGAACACTGGACGATGCACTTTTAAAACTGGTGGCACAGGATCCCGTGGGGTAGGGAGGAGGTGGGTGGGAATCGGGGGGAAGGGTGTAGGATAGAGGGTGAGGTGGACACGTATCGACTCGAGGGTAGGAAGGGAATAGCCAAACGGGGGGGAAGGGAGGGGGAGAGAGGGCGCTTCATCCATGGGAGGGGATCAGGGTTGGTAGGATGGGTAAATTTCAGGATCGAGGGCGTATCCGGGAGGGGGAGATGACGAAAAGGATGTGGAGATTGTGGAAGTGAAGGAGGGAGGAATCCAGTGGCGTAGTCGTGGCAGAGGCCTAGGATTGGTGAGGATGGGGTATACCACGGGGGGGGTTGTAGGACTCTTGTGGTTGGTGTAAAGGATCCGGATATGTTCGAGGTACTGGAGGAGATGGATACATGTGGGGAAGGGGAGATTGTTGTGGTAGGCTAGGTGGAGGGTGTGGCATTCCTCTTGTTAAACCACACATAAACCAATGTACGAAGCGTGATATGCCCGGCTGTTAATGTTCATTTTTTAAATTAATGCTTCCATTGGCAGGAATACCACAACAAGCGCTTTCTCGGAATCAAAATTAACTAACTGTTCCCTCTTTTAGTAAACTGGTTTGAATTTAAATAGTATTAGACTCAACTACTTATATTCGTAATTTATTATATAAATTATATCCAGAGAAAACAAGGGCGTTTCCTTGTAAAACTCTAACATCCATCAAACAGTACATAAAACGGCGAGATCTGCATAATTAAAAGTTTCTGATTACATTTCACGCTCTGGAATAATATTATGTAGTTCATAAACTTGAAAGTACTGCACTTAATATTACTGCATGTCAAATTCCTGTGGAAACAGTCCGATCGAGTGTTTACACGCGTTAGTTCGTTCAGTCAAAGATAATATTATGTAAATAAATTAACGTACACACACGTAACTTTTTCTAGATTCTTCGAATATATTAAGTCACTTTTTAATGTAATGATATGAATGAAATGTTCCTAATATCCAAGATAAGTTCGATCAAATGCCAAAATGTAGTTTCTATAATTATCAAGTCAAATCCACGCCTAAACCAGCACACAATCATTCGACTAATATTAAGTATCGACCGTAATGAATGATTTCCATACTGTTAGTACCAATCACAAAACTATTACGCGGTACTAAATCTTTCGTACAAAGTCCACTAATAAAGTATAGTAACGCGTATCACACACATGTCATCGATTTATTCGGCTGAAACATGATACTGACTTTAACAATGCGGAAATTTTGCTTTTATATGACCCCACGGAACAAATAACTACGATCTTATTCGCCCTCCATGCTGGTACTCCCGTAATCACTTTGACCTACTGTTAAATTAATATTCACAATAGTTTGAATTCTAACTTTCCCATTACGAAAGTTGACTACTGGTCCCTAAATAATTAAAAATATTAACTGAAATACAAACGAGGTGTTACAAAGGCAAGGCACTCTAGAATTTGTTGGGTTTTGTCGTAGGACCAGGGAGCGGAAATACATGTGGGATGGAAACTGCAGAGATTGGGATGCATGAGGGAGCATGTCCGGCCGGTAAGGAATTTGAGGAGAATGAGGTGGGAGACGGCTTTCTGGCAGACAGTGCTGAGTTGTGGGGTCCAGGAGAGGGGGCGGTCAAGGGTTTGTCCAAATGTTCAAATGTTTGTAGAACTTATGGGACTTAACTACGGGGTCATCAGTCCCTATACTTACAAACTACTTATGAACTAGCTAATACTAAGGACGGCACAAATATCCATGCCCGAGGGGGAGATTCGAACCTCAGACCGTAGTGGCCATGCAGACTGTGACTGACGCGCCGCAGACGGCTCGGTCACCGCGGCCGGCCAAGGTTTAGTCCGAGGTACTTGAGAGTGGGGGGGGGGGGCACCCCAGTGGAGGGGTAGAACAAACGGGAGTTGGAATTGCAGACAGTGATTTAGGATGGGCGGTGCGTGACCAAGGAAGAGATGCAAAGCAGAGCAACGGGAGTTACGCTGGATGGAGAGGAGGTGGGTGAGGCAAAGGAGCTGGTTGTCGGCAGAGGGGGAGGGTCGGAAGCCACATTGAGGGAGGGGGAGGAACTGGTGGCGGTCGAGGTGCTGATGGATACGTCAGGAGAGGATGGTTTCCAGGACCTTGCTGAACATGGAGGTGAGACAGATGTGACGATAGGATGAGGTCTGGGATGGTGGCTGTCTGGTTTGAGGAACATGAGAAGACGGGAGGTCTTCCACAGGTCCTTCATTGGAAGCTGTACTTCGAAATAAAACTGCCAGAACGATTCTGCCAAATATGAGATAATTAGTAGTTTCAAAGCGATGACTAGATCAACAAAGAATATTGGAAATTGGTGCTAAATAAAAAGCGCAATAACAGTATTCTTTCTTTCTATAGACGAAAATTGGCGTTATTATTATTATTGGTTTTAATAATTCACAAACAGCACATTGAGTCTCGTCTAGCTAAGTGCTACAACGCGTTCCTCTCCACACACTGCCACAACAGTGCTGTGCCTGCCTCGGTCACATCGCGTGCCCCACAACACCGGTGCTGGAGCAGAGCACCGGTGCTTTTAACAGTGGCGACCGGTGCTCGCGAAGAACCCGAGTTGGAGAGTTGGAGAGGCCTGCCGTAGATAATACTGACATTAGCATTTCGCAGGCCGCGGTGGAGTGGCCGACCGCTCTAAGGCGCCTCGGTCCAGGGACTGCGGTTACTCCCCGTCGGAGGTTCGATTCCTCACTTGGTCATGTATGTGTGTGTGTTTGTTTCAAAAATGTTCAAATGTTTGTATAGTCTATGGGACTTAACTACGGGGTTATCAGTCCCTAAACTTTCAAACTACTTATGAACTACTTACGAACTAGGACGGCACAAATATCCATGCATGAGGGGGGATTCGAACCCCCGACCGTAGTGGCCGTGCAGACCGTGACTGGAGCGCCTTTGTCTCCTCGGCCACCTCGGCCAGCTTTGTTTGTTTGTTTGTGTGTGTGTGTGTGTGTGTGTTTTGCCCTTAGTTTAGTAGAAGCTCGTTTAAGTAGTTTGTAAACCTAGGGACTGATAAGCGCAGTATTTAAGTGTCATAGATTTACAGACATTTGAACACTACACTGGACAATTCATTCCGATCGGTTATGAGGATTTTTAATTACACACTATCCTCAACCGTCCGAATCGCAGTTAACTGGCGTTAAATTTAATTCAAAACTCAAACTCTGTCTAATAGGTGTCACAGCACCTTGAGGAGCCGACGGATACGGCATGGTGGCAGAAGGGGTCTGACATGTGGTTATGACCGCTCTCCAAGGTATTTTTAAAAAATTTATTTATTTACCAGCAATCCGCTCCGACTTCATGTAGACAATATAGGATATATACGACGTTCCATAGGCGAATCTCGAATTCTTTCGCGAAGTAAGTCTCTCGCGGTCCATCGCTAAGCAAACTTCCCCTGATTCATAACTCTCGATCCCTTGACTCAAATACCTTCTGGAAAACTTATGGTTGGTTGTTTCGTATAGGGGCACCAAAGTGCCTAGGTCATCAGTCCCCCGGTGGGGATAAGAAAGGAGGGGAAGGGAAAGGAAATGAAGTCCAGGGAGTAAAGAAGGAAGAAAGACAGTACTGGCTTGGGGCCACGTGCGCGCCACGCATGTACAAACGAAAGTCGCATGAGTCCCTTGGGTGGAGAGGGGGACTTGTGTATGTTAAATGAATATTATACGACGACATGTCTTGACGGATATTAAAGCTGAATGACGAAACACGTACGTATCATATTATGAAACAATAAACGTAGTGACAATGACATAAGAAAGTGGTGGAGTGGCAGAGCTGTTAATTCAAGCCTGGTGATTCATGCGAGATGCTTTCCGGAGTGATGGGAATCTACGAATTTTGAAGGCGAAGTGGTAGTTCGAGATAGACACATTGACAATTCCCTTTCTGAATCGTTGACAAATCCAGTATTCTAATGCCCACAGTGTCAAGAGTGTGCCTAGAATACCAAATATCAGGTATTACATAAGTCACCGATGGCCTAATGACCGAAAGCAGTGCTAATAGACAAGTGATAGTGTATGAAGTGACCACAGAAATCATTGTGATACAGACGGCGAAACTTTCTCCTGTGTCAGTGTGGCGCATAAGACGAAAAACCGGCCGCGGTGACCGAGGGGACTGAGGCGCTCCAGTCACGGTCTGCACGGCCACTACGGTCGGGGGTTCGAATCCCCCCTCGGGCATGGATATTTGTGTCGTCCTTAGAATAAGGTAGTTGATAAGTAGTTTGTAAGTTTAGGGACTGATGACCCCGTAGTTAAGTCCCGTAAGCTTAACAAACAGTTGAACATTTTTAAGACGAAAATTTCGCTTGTCAGTACGCCACAATTTAGTGTCAATGGCATATAGCGGCAGATAACTATCTCCGACGCCCACCAATACATTATCTTGCCTCTCCCACGCTGTAGACCATATCAGTTCGACTATAGACGACTGGAAAACCGTCGCCTAGTCGGATGACCCTATATTTCAATTGGTAAGACCTGACGGTAGGATTTGAGTCAGTTACAGTTCGCACTAAGTCATGGATCCAAGTTCCCAACAAGACACTGTGCAAGCTACTGGTGGCATCATTATGGTGTGGACTGTGTTTACATGAATTGGACTGGATCCTCGATCCCACTAACAAGATCAATGACTGAAAAGCATTAGCCTTGGTGGAATGTCCAAGCGCACGCTCTGCTTCATACGGCGTCGGAGGTTCGAGTCCTCACTCAGGCAAGGGATAATGAACATCTCGGCTACTTGGACACCATTTGTAGCCATTTATGTACATCATATCCCAAAAAAATGTTTGTAAATCTATCGGAGCAAACTGCGTGGTCATCAGTCCGTAGCTTACAAACTACTTAAACCTAGGTAAACTAACCTAAGGACCTTACACACACCCATGCCCCAGAGAGCACTCGAACCTCTGACGGCGAGCAACCGCGCGCTCCTGAGCGAGGGGCCTTAGACCTTAGATCCAGATTATAAAAAATTCTCAGTAGCCAATGTCATCCAAATTCTGTCAACCCTTTGAGCGCAAAGGAGTTACACAAAATTTCGCATGAAATATGGGTAAGTGTTTTCCGAATTCTAAGTTATACAGGCACTGACTAATATCATTTTTGTAAATCACTTGTCAAGTTAGGGAAGATTTCCCTAAAATGACAGTCTCTGAGGTTAACTGTTTTGCTCAGTAGCGCGTTCGCTCCCTGACGGTGGTCCCTGCACATTTAAGGTCTTTGATATGACCCGGTGCCGATAATAATAATAATAATTTCGTGTGGCTCATTGGCCTGGTGCAAGTCTTTCAATTGGACGCCACTTCGGCGACTTGCATGTCCCTAGCCTACCCCAGTTATCCAACCGGGGAAAGGGGACCTACAGCTTAACGTGGAATCCGAACCACGTGTCGTTCCTGGCGACTCTTCACATCGTTGAGAGGTGAAGGATGGGTTAAAATGAAGACTGAAAAATTCCGAGGTCCTAACGGATTGCGAACCCGCGACCTCTCGGTTTTCAGTCGAGCGCTTTACCCCAAGACTACCGGTCCCGACACGAGGCGGATCATCAGACTGTGGCGCCACTGTTGGTGCTGCGTGGCAGCCACTCCACAGCCCGCTGCGTGATTCGTCGTCGGCAATCTGGTGCGTGTGGGCTGGCCGAGACCTCGACCGCCGCACCGGTTATCAGTCGACACGGGTGACCCACAGCCTCGCAAGTGTCATGTCTGCTGCACTGCTTTCTCGCTCTCCTTCACAGGACTCGGCTGATATGTGTCTCGTGAGCGAAAACAGCGTTACACTGTCCGCTCCCTCTCTCTCTCTCTCTTTTAATACTTACACAAATGTTCCGTTGTATGAGTGCAGATATTGCCATAGTTGATATATTAATATGTACTCACGTAGTCATTTCAGTTGTTTTCTTCTCCTCGTTTAAAACTCTTTCCACAAATATATCACATCATATCTATAGGTGAACTCCGGGCTATATGCCACACACGCGACCCATCCGTTAAGGGGTATATTATACGGAGCGTATTTGGTCGCTAGTCGCTGGCGAATTTGGACGCAGCTGCTAAATTCGCTCCGTGTAAACAAGGACAGCGAACAAAGTCGCTGCTCCGAAACGCGAGCGTCTGAAGTTGAAGCGTGGGCTACTTTAGACGCTGGTCGCTGGCGTTTTTGGTCGCTCGCAAATGTTGGTCGCCCCGTGTCATACACAGGAGTGTATAAAGTAGCCACCAGTCGAGTCAAAATGTCGGAGGAAGTAATAAATGCTGGTATTGTGTTTCTCGCAAAAGTCTTAAAAGAACAATTTACCAAAATCAAAACTGAAAAGTAGGAAAAATAAAAGGAAATGGATAAGAAAGTGGACTGGAAGGAGGGATAAATATAGTGCTTCTGCAAATCTTTTTGAGAGAATTATTGTGTTGAGATCCTTCTGCTACAGAAATATAATGAAGATGAGATATTTTGTTTTCATTACTGTTTTCAGGTGTTTTGTATCCATATCCCCCAAGAGACTTTCAGTGTTCAATTCGTCATTCGCCAAACAGGTGGTTAAATTGAGTGTCTAAGTTTAGTATTTAAATAATCATTTTAATGTCCTACAATACTGGAAAACTTCGATAAATTTTAAGAAATCTGATTACATTCCACTTCATATTTTGTTTGGCGGAAAACAGAACTGTTTGGTATCACCTACCTTCAAAACAATGTGACATATGCTACGCCACGTTTCAATTGTTTTTACGAAGACGCTAGCGTCTGAAGTGGCTGCATGTCATTGCGTCAGCGTATTAATTCGCTACTCGCCTATACGCCGAGCGACAACAGACGCCAGCGACTAGCCACCAAATACTCTCCGTGTAATATACCCTTTTACACGCCACGTAGACGAGGTATGGTCTAAAGCAGTGTTTCCCAAACCGGGGGACGCGACCCAGCACTCGGTCGCAGGACCTGTTCAAGTGGGTCGCCGGACAGCTTTACAAAACTCTTATTAAAAGGCTTTACCGACTGAAAAAAAGGTAGAAGTGTATTTCAGAAGTCTTATCATTTTCACGACAGTTAAGGTCTACCTCTTTTTTAAATTTTAAATTCAAATGTTCAAATGTTTGTTAAGTTTAAGGGACTTAACTACGGGGTCAGCAGTCCCTAACCTTACAAACTACTTATGAACTACCTACAACTAAGGACGGCACAAATATCCATGCCCGAGGGGGATTCGAACCCCCGACCGTAGTGGCCGTGCAGACCGTGACTGAAGCGCCTCAGTCTCCTCGGCCACCGCGGCCGGCTAATTTTAAATGATGATGATTACGTGTTGATGCTTTAGGACTTACTTCCAAGAATTTTCGAATTCCGTATCTACAGGACAACCTTAAAGCTAAAAACTGTCACCATCTAAGGAAGGCTAACTAATGGAAGTATTATGGGCGTCTTCTATAAAAGCTTTCCTTGAAAGCCTCAAGCGTAATCCCATTCTGGATTAAAATCAAACGAGAGCAACGAATACTTGAAAATTCAGCTTGGAATGAAGTAATGGGATTCACAACTTCTGACTTGCAAGATCTGGTATTACCTAAACAAGTTCGGCCCGGTGGTCTCGGGATAAAAGCGCGCGATTGAAAACCGCAGAATAGCGGGTTCCAAACTCGGTCGGATATCGGATTTTTTTCAGTCTGCGTTATATTCCAGCCTTCACCTCTCAACGATGTGAGGAGTCACCAGAAACGACGCATAGTTGATAGACTGATTTAGTTTAGTCTCAGACAGTGCAGGTCAGAAGCGTGTGTCACTTTTTAAATTTTTTTTTTCTTCTTGGTGAGCTTGCCGGCAGCAACAAGGAAACCCCACCCACTGTCAGCAGAAGATCGATGGGAACGTGGGGGTGACCAAAACTTGTTCATTGCCGTCTACTTCGAGCCAGCTAACAGTTAATTGATTTTGTTATTGTAATACTCGTTTTATATGGGTCATGCTGTACTATACAGGGTGTTACAAAAAGGTACGGCCAAACTTTCAGGAAACATTCCTCACACACAAAGAAAGAAAATATGTTATGTGAGCATGTGTCCGGAAACGCTTAATTTCCATGTTAGAGCTCATTTTATTACTTCTCTTCAAACCACATTAATCATGGAATGGAAACACGCTCACAACAGAACGTACCAGAGTGACTTCAAACACTTTGTTACAGGAAATGTTCAAAATGTCCTCCGTTAGCGAGGATACATGCATCCACCCTCCGTTGCATGGAATCCCTGATGTGCTGATGCAGCCCTGGAGAACGGCGTATTGTATCACAGCCGTCCACAATACGAGCACGAAGAGTCTCTACATTTGGTACCGGGGTTGCGTAGACAAGAGCTTTCAAATGCCCCCATAAATGAAATCAAGAGGGTTGAGGTCAAGAGAGCGTGGAGGCCATGGAATTGGTCCGTCTCTACCAATCCATCGGTCACCGAATCTGTTGTTGAGAAGCGTACGAACACGCCGACTGAAATGTGCAGGAGCTCCATCGTGCATGAATCAAATGTTCTGTCGTACTTGTAAAGGCACATGTTCTAGCAGCACAGGTAGAGTATCCCGTATGAAATCAAGATAACGTGCTCCAGTGAGCGTAGGTGTAAGAACATGTGGTCCAAACAAGACATCACCAACAATCCTGCCCAAACGTTCACAGAAAATCTGTGTTGATAACGTGATTGCACAATTGCGTGCGGATTCTTGTCGGCCCACACACGTTGATCGTGCAAATTTACAATTTGATCACATTGGAATGAAATTTACATTTAAAGAGAAATACTAAAATGAACTCTAACATGGAAATTAAGCGTTTCCGAACACATGTACACGTAACATATTTTCTTTCGTTGTGAGGAATGTTTCCTGAAAGTTTGGCCGTACCTTTGTAACACCCTGTATTTCAGCCCGCCTACACATTCAAAGAACCCTACACAGCTATCAGAGTATTTTCCAGATTCTTTTTAAGGAACCTGTCTGAGAGAAACTAAGTTTCTATGAACATTTTACTGAATCATCTGATGACAATTTTCCTTGTCTGGATTATAGTACTTCCATTTCGAGTTTTATACTTTAACTGAAAGAAAAATACGCTGATTCCACGTCAAGCTGCAGGTATTTTTTTCGCCCGGCTCGGCTGCCGTAGATTAACTGCGGGCTATAAACACGGCCTTACTGGGTGTCCGCTATGTGGCAGTAGGCTGTGCTCCAGCGGTCAGCCATTCAGCAGGCGGCCGCGGCCTGGTCAATGTGACTTAGCACAGCCAGTTGTGGGGCATTGCCTCTAGGTGGTCTTGTACGGTCTGCACCTGACGCCTGGGTCGACGTTTCCGCCGCATCTCGCTGTGCGTCCTCATTGACAAAATTTGCGTAGCTTCCTCTCTGTTTTCCAGGCTGCAGCCGGTACCACCGACTGGCTATCTTCCTTCCTTTGCCCTGTAATTAAGCCTTATTGGCTGTCATTTAAGGTTCGTTTATGTTTTGTCTTTTAACTCACTGAACTGTTGATTAAAGAAGTTCTACTTCAATTAGCGAGTCCTTAATAAAACAGACAATGTCAAATTTTAATTATTTTAACTTAGTTTTGTAGCATAAAAATTTATTTTGTTGTTCCTAATGAATCTGTACGTGATTGTGGGACGTACATCTTGCTTAATATTGTATCGTGTAAATTTTATACATCATGTTGTTAATAAACTGTTGTAAATTGGAATAGCAAATGATATAAATTGGTTCCCATTACCACTTCCATTTGTTCTCCTACGCCCAACAGGGGACTGCATGTTATCTGTTTTTATCATGGTAGACACGTAAGTAAAAAGACTTGAACTTGGAAGCTGAACAAATACATATGGGATCTCCCAGCCAAAAATGACAGGCTGAGTGCACCACGATTGCCAACAGCGGTAGACCGAGTTTTAGCCAAATCCGACACTCCTTAACTTCAGTGGTCTAACAGAAGGCGATGTCTCCATTGCGGCATGGACGTTGTCACCAGGCTACTCATTATGCACAAATCTCTTCATCTCAAAGTTATGCCACAAATTTCCTTCTCCCCAATTCTACTTAATAACTCCACATTAGTTACATGTCCTCTTTCAGATTTCTGCTGTAGTACATTTCGAAAGGTTCTGCTCTATACTTGTCCTGTTTATCCGGTGACGAGAGATGGGTGACAGTAGCGCCAACTGCGGATACATTATAAAGGGCCAATATACGGCAGTTTGGACGTACTGGAATTGTTATCTCGGGCGGTTGTTTTGCGTAAGCAGATCAATATGCGTCACAAAAGACAGCGAGCGCCTTTCGAATACAGTTCGATCAACTAACTGGGGTTTCGGGTTATCCTTCAGAGAAATCAGTGACCAAGCAACTTTATTGTGGATTTGTAATCGGTAATCGCTGGATATGGGAAGGTATGATGGACCAATTGCTCCCACTTCATTGCACACTATTTTTAGTGACAGCCATATCAGGTGCGTGTCCACTATGGTCGGGGGTTCGAATCCTACCTCGGGCATGGATGTTTGTGTCGTCTTTAGTATAAGGTAGTTCATAAGTTGTTTGTATGTTTAGAGACTGATAACCCCGCAGTTAAGTCCCTTAATCTTCACAAACATTTAAACATTTGAAAGATGGATCCCTCTTCTCATCACCAAACATACCACAGCAAGCAGTGTCCGCAAGTACCTTCCATGTAGTTCGTAGCATAGGGGAATGTCCGCAAAGCGTCGACTGCTGCGTTTACACCTGGAGAGGACGTCTAGCCGGCCGCGGTGGCCGAGGAGACTGAGGCGCTCCAGTCACGGTCTGCACGGCCACTATGGTCGGGGGTTCGAATCCCCCCTCGGGCATGGATATTTGTGCCGTCCTAGTTCGTAAGTAGTTCATAGGTAGTTTGTAAGTTTAGTGACTGATGACCCCGTAGTTAAGTCCCATAAGCTATACAAACATTTGAACATTTGAGGACGTCTACTTGTCAAGGCCGTATTCGTCCAAATTTGTGGTACGTGTAGGGCGTGGTGGCACGTGAAAGTGGCCCAAGTGGGAACTCCCGATGGTGAAGCGTTTAGGAAATAAAAGGAATTTTGACATGGATCTATCACCATACCCGCCTTATCAACTGTCCCTGTGTGAGTGTGTTCGGGCATCTGTTTTTGGCTCAGTGTGCAGTCTGCGTCCGGCAGCTAAGCGGTGAGGACGGCCCTGTTTACGTCCAGCTGCAGCGTGTGCTTCACGGTGTTTATATGCTTCAGCAGCCTTCGCGCGATTGAGTCATTTCGATGTTCGTAGTCAACTCATACAGGAAATCGAGACTGAAATTCACCTTCTCGACCGAATATGTACGACCGAAAACACTAGAAGTGTAACGATTTCTTCGGGAAGATGTAAAGATGCCTTGTACCGATCACATTGAGATCCGCCTCTCCATTGTGAGCTGCATGGTTGACGTTAAATTAGTAAATGATGCTGCAAGCAACGCGATATTAGAGAGGGCGAAATACGGACTTACATTTCGACATTGTGAGGGTAATATTAGTCCAGTGAATGTAAATCATGTCGGCATCAGTCTCCGAACGATTCGCACATTCGAACTGCCGGCAGAAGGTGTCGAGGTTGCGCTCAGGACGTAAGAAAAGGGCCTCAGCCACGCTGCGGAGAAGTGGACACAATTCTGCTCCTACCCAATGTTAAATGGAGTATGACAGGTGAGCATTGAATTTCTAAGGCCACTACGGTCGGGGACTCGAATCCTTCCTCGAGCATGGATATTTGTGCCGTCCTTAGTATTAACTAGTTTGTAAGTTTAGGGACTGATGGCATCGTAGTTAAGTCCCATAAGCTATACAAATATTTAGAACATTTATTTAGAATTTCTAAACATTTTCATTCCTACCTTAACACGTTGGCTGCCGCAACAGTAGGTGGCTCTGGCGCGCCTCTGACTTTATCGCGGCAGTCAACGTGTTAATATCGCAGGATGTAGAGCTATCGCTATATAAGACGGAGAACTAAAGACCTACTCAGGTTACGGCAAAGAAGGTCGTTTCCGATTAGTGTTTATAACTAAGAATTGCCTAGCTCCAGTCTACGGATGATCTTCTGCCTGCAACCACGTCGACAATCCTGCTTCTTACATATGTAGCGCCACTCCGAACAGATGCCAGACAGATCCATGAGCATGAACCGCAGGATCTTTCACAAATGACGTCGTCAGGATGAGAAGGGGAGGAACTACTTATAACCAACACGGTCTCCCTTCACGCTCAATCAGTGCAGGAGACAGTCGAAGACCTATCACAAAATGGAAGTGGATGAGATGGAAGTGCCCACGGCCGCCTCTGTATCTGATCGGGGAAACTCAATTCTGTCGTCTGACACTGCTACACATTCTCGGTAAAAGCGGTCTTCAAAGACGCATAAGAAGCGAAGGAGGCTTCATGAGGACACAGTCTCAACCTCTTCCTACCATACTGAGCTACTGACCAATCCATCAACGGCGGATTGTGACATGTCTTCTACGACAGTGCCTTTTACAGCTCAGCACATACAGTGTGTGCAGCGGATGAATGACGATATGACCAACGAAGCCTTGAATGCAGCTAAATACCACTAGATGTAAGGGAAGGCTTTGGAAGACGCAAGCACACATCCGATACACTGGAGAGAACATCTTGTCCCTGAGTCTTCTGCCGAGATTGCAGCGACAACAACCGACTCTGCTTCGTCTGATAGAACGCTTAGCGCGGCGGAGGGGCGGCTTGACATGGTAGTTCTCCTGCTGCCCTCTTCCTCACGAAGTAATGTATGTCCCACTACTTGCAGACATGCCGCAAGATTACAAAATGGCCTCTATCAGTCTCAACATGATCAGCACGTGTATCAAACTTCAACTACTACGTGATATTCTCAGGGCGGCTGACGTGGATGTTCTGTTAATGCAACGAGTGGACAGTTTTATGGTTTCACTGCTTATGTTACCCCTGCTGACGTGAGAGGCTGCAGAACGACTGCCCTTGTGTGAGATGGTATAGAGGTCACCAATGTTACGTACTTTGCCACGAGGTCTGGCATTCGATATGCAGGGAATACGAATTATTTATGTCTAGACGCCTTCTGGAACAGATGGAAAGGGGGAACGGTCACAGTTTTGACAAGAAGAAATTCGCCTCTTTTTTCGGGCCTCAACTATTATCTCATCCTAGGCGCAAAGCTTAAAAGCGTACACTCTCTGAATTATCAACAACCAAACTACAATCCATGCCCCCTAATTGCGTATTTTGGTACAACACCTGTCTCTTGCTATACTTGGGCGCTGATACATGGTGATCGCCCTGGTTTTATTTATGTGACCAGCCACTCAGCCAGCAGACTCGACCGCATCTACGTCTCCTCCAACCTTGTGACAGCGACTGTACAAGCATACCACAGTGCACACATCTCCACGGTTTACATACACAGAAAGAAAGACCATATGAAGAGGTCGGTTAATATGGAAACTAAATGTGACACTCCAAGGAGATCAAAACGTTGACAACTAACAGAGAGTACTTGAACCGAATGTGAAGGTCGGTTACTGAGGTGTCTGTCAACGATGCACTGGTTGCTCGACTGCGTCAAACCGGCCTTAAGACCTGCGCTAATTCCTTACGGTTGGGAAAGATCGTTCTGGAAACGACAAAAATCTGACTCCTAAAACACACTTTTTCGTGAACTACGTCTCTACTACCATCTCAAATCGCCAGGCACAGATTTGTCGCGTCAAAGCGCAGATTCTCAACCTCGTCTGCCACCAAATTGAAAGTGTCGTCGTCCGAACGTGATGCCGACATACGATTGTTGAACCATTCTATACGCATTACATCATTTCTGAATGACGTCAAAAACGACTAACCTCCATTAGACCACCCACATGGTTCTAGAGTGACGCACAGGCCGCTATAGCGAGGTTTTGTCGACCACTATCACCAACTGTGTCAGGACGTGCAACATAAGAGACTTAAGCAGACGTCATCCACACCATCACCAATACACTTGATGCTGTGGCATCAGCATGACTTTTACACGATATCACGAATGAGTATGTTGCGGACACCTTTGCCAAAGGGAGAATTAGTGAATTGCCAGAACCTGATGGTTTTCCACTATAATACTACCGGACTTTCAGGTATTTGATGGCCTCACGATGAAAAGACATGTACAATGAAATACTAACATTAGTAGTACCCATACCACTGGCCGTCATGGGGGGCGTGACCATTCCTGTACCCAAACCGTCTAGACGTACCTGAAATGAACATTATCGCCAAATCACCCTCCTAAACAGTAACTTCGAGATCTTCACCAGTATCTTGGCGCTGTGGCTTAAGGGCATTACACGCCAAGTTATTTCACATGCACAAATATCTTTGGGAGGAGATAGAAATATCCAGTCGACCCTTAGCGACTACCGCAATGTGATTCTCATTGCTTCGGCCTGTCGGCTGCGTGGTGCCCTGGTCTTTGTAGACTTCAATTGCGCCTTTGACAAAGTGCATTTTTCTTGAAAGCTGTAAGTGGGCGAATGGTTTTCCCAGCTGCCTTCACCCAAGTGATCATGTATCTTCTCCATGATACCAATTCGAAGGTGATCGTTAATGAATGATTTAAAGGGCAAGTCTTATTTTACGTTCTGTACTACAAGGTTGCGCCCTCTCAACGATCCTTTATAAATAGCAACGGTGATCGTTAATGAATGATTTAAAGGGCAAGTCTTATTTTACGTTCTGTACTACAAGGTTGCGCCCTCTCAACGATCCTTTATAAATAGCACGTTAAGAGCTACTACCTTTAAATGCCTAGCTACGCGAGTGATCTCGTTTTCACCGGTGATTTAGGAGATCCGGATGGCAGTAAGATGGATCGAACGATATGGGAACGCAGCAGGAAGCAAAATGAACTTAGTAAAATCGCGTGCCATGGAAATAGGCAGGGAACTGAAACCCCCTTAAAGATGGCAGATACATTACGATGTTTGGACATCATCTTTACATAAAATGTTGTTTGCAATTCAGCGTCTAATTTCAAACGCCTTCTACAAGTTCTCTGCGCCACCGTCCGAGGCCACGTCCTCAGAGCATTGGATATGGTCCAAAAGGTCTCCTTTATCAATACCCATATCATATCCAGAATACCTCAGACGGCACAAAGTTTATCGATAGCTTCAGTGATGGCCTTTCGATACTTTATGAGTCATGGACTTCTCTTGAAGGTACGGATTCAACCCACCCCCTCCCCCCTTGCAGTAGAGGATTGGCTCTTACCGACGTTCGCGCGCGAGCAACGGCCCTCTATGTCAAGACCATGCTCAAGATGTGAAGCCTTCGTCAGCACAGTTTCACTGATCTCTTCATTGACAAACTCGCCCCCACGCCCTGCATGTCAGCTTTTGCACTCGTCCACATCGCGCCTACGCTCCCCCACATGCAAACATTCTTCATTAAATACAGCTACATGCACACGAAACTTCCCAGCGGCAGAACACCGACAGCACGAGATATGTGCAACCTGCTGATTAAGAAGGATCATCGGAACAGCACCGAGAGACGACACCGAGAAGTGGCTTGGCCTACGGTGTGGCGAGCGATTCATCAAAAAAACATTTTACGACGGCGATACGTACCACCTGGTAACTCGCCGTTAGCAAGAAATATCCGACAACTAGCAGACTACATGACATTGAATTAGGCTAATCTTCTATATGCATGTGATGTCGTGTAACTGACATCGATGAACATCGCCTGGAATGCGGAACTTTAGCGGATGAGTAACTTCTAATTCGGAAGATGCTTACCTTTTGTCTCCGAGTGTCACCACACTTGATAGAGCCTAAAATACTGCTTCTCCCAGACCAAACACACTGTCCCCAATGGAAGACACACGCAATAAACAGGTTAAAAGCACTGTTCATATATTATATCTTTCGTGAGGTCTCAAAGATTATCTTGATTTTTTGGCCTTCATACAGAAAAGAAACGATGAACTGCAGTACTTTTCCCTATATTGCCAGATTTTTTTACTATTACTTAGGTAGTATATTCGACGATCCCCCTCATAGCCGGACGGTCCCGGATAAAAGAAGATGGCGCTGATGATCACTGATTCACAGTTAGAAACAAAACACGGATCATTACGATAATACAAGAAGAGTTACTCGGTTTCCCACTATGGAGAGATGGGACTAGAAAAAGTTTACTTTCTGATACTCTGAATAGTCGCCATCCATTATAATACCGGAGGGGTATCTTCAGTTTGACTACATTGTTTTTCTTTATTTATTACTTTATATTCAATGAACACTGCCATCAATGAGTTAATTTAGTTCTACTGTAATAATAACAAAAAAGAAGCAATAGATAGCACTGTTAGTGCTCCTAGTTCTTTTGGCCAAGATGTACGGATTTTATAAATGCTTCGAACCTCCATCATGGCATTTTTTGTTAGATAGTTTTTCTATGTATTTAAAAAAAATAAGAGAATAATAATGATAACAATTTTAAAAAGTGGTAAGAGATCGTATTCGTAGTGAAAGAGCAGCGAGTTCATCTCCGCCTAGTAGCAAAATATTTTTGTGTTCCTCCATGTCTACGCTACTGACGTCGCAATTTAAGGCAACATCATATAGGTTATTTTGTATTTATATGTGCACAACATTAGCATGGGATGCCATTATTTAAAACAACATGAAGACGAATTGCCTACATGTAAGTCAAAATAATGCCCCTCCCCCAAAATGTACACCACTATTGGAACCTTGCGGTCTATATTTATATCGTCAGGTAATAAATGTAATGAAAAATTCAAAATTGTCCTTACCTTTATATCACTAGCTATCCTCGCAAAAATTCAGCGACATGCTGCGTTACACATGGTTCGTTGCTGGAATATGCGATGGAAGAAGCTGTTTCCTGAATGTCAGTGATGTTTGTTTTTCAACGGAGATATTTAAAAAAAAATCATGATATTAACCCTAGCACCACTAAGCTCGGATCTGTCACATGGATGTCTAAGGGGGGAGGGGGGGGGACAAAACTTGCCCTCACGTTCTTTTCACATTTTAACAATTTATTTTTGTTTGTTTATTTATTTTTTATTATTTAATGAACTAGGAATTTCTTTATTAGGCTGCAACACCCTTTCCATAGTTATCAGGAACATTATAACAGATGCAAATTCAACAAATAAAGTAATGACTATGAGAAATGTTATTATATTTTTATCATGAAACTAACACTTATATATACATCAGACTAGTACTAAGAAATCATAAAGAACGTACAATACCAAACCACAAATACGAAAAGAGAAAATCAAAGTAAAAATTACAATTGAGGTTTTCCTTCTTACTCACTTGCAATTTCACAATTTGTGCATATGATTGTTTTTGTAGAATGAGTGGAACACACATACTTGGAACACCTGCAACAAACAATAGACACTTTTGTCATCTTGTCCTTTTCCCTTTTAGAGTTTTTAGTCTTCAAACAGATGTGACATCTTCCTCTTGAATAAAAGTCAACAGCTTGAACAGTTGCATTAATTATGATACTGACGAGACATTTTATTATAACTGCGAGTAATGTAGCACTCCTCTAACAGCAATGGAGATTTATTTCAAAACAATGGGAACGTAATACAGCGGTACCACCAACAGTCAGAAACTTCATTTCTTTCTGACGTTCTGAGAAATAGTTTAATGAGAAAAGTTTTTTCACCGATGTCTAAGGAGGAGGGGGGGCAAAAACTGCCCGCACTTAAATTAAATGATGTAATAGGCAGATTGAAATAATTCACAAAAATTATAAAACCGTGACAGCATATACTCTAGATATTTTTCTACAACTACCTAAATTCTTGCTTCTTTACTCCAACAACTAGATATATTAAACAAACAAAACAAATACCGCGGGCAGTTTTTGCCCCCCCCCCCCCCCCCCCTTAACGGTGCTAGGGTTAAAAATGGCGGCCATTATAACGTGCACAAGATGCGGTCAAAATTATTATTTTCCCTGTTTCTTCTATGAATATTACCTTGGTACATGTAATAGATCAATCGCAAACAAATGGAAGTATCAATTTTCATACACGACCTTCCCATGCACGCTTTGACTACAATCCGTTTTTAAATATTTGCAGTCCAGAATGTCATCCTACGCCATTACTTTTCGTGCTTATATAAAATAATAAAATAACCCATGGGCTGTTGCTTTTAATCGTGACGTCAGTGGTGTATGCATTGCGAAGGAGCACAAGTATATTTGCCGCGGCGCGGAGTCGAACCCGCGACCCCTACAAAACGCTAAGCTAAACACTGTCTCCTTAACACACATTCAGAGGAACAATTGAAAATGACCATATTGGTGATAGATCCGCTTAAAATTCCTTTTACTTCCTAAACGCCTGGGCATATGGAGTTTCCACTTGGGCATCTTTCATGTCTCACCATGTACTCACTACATGTGCCATAAATTTGGACGAATACGGCGATGACGAGTAGGCGTCCTCTCCTTGTGAGTAAACGCCACAGTTGCCGCATTGAAAATTGTGTGATGTTGCTGGTTTCTTAGCCGTCGTAGGAACTGGAAGTATTAGCTACGAGGTTGCCCGTCCCTAGCCACGTGGAAGCGAACCAGTTCTTCGCAACCGTACCTAGCTTGCTTTGTGAGGTTAAAGTTTCTACCAAATATGGTTTATATTATATTTTAAATTGTATCTGTTTTCCTGATGGGTTTATTTTATGGTAAATTGTATCAAATTTTACATGTTTTAAATTGTATGAATTTTAAAGCACTATTTTCATTATATAACTTTCCTTTTGCATGAGTTATGATCTTATATATACAACTTAGAACAAAAAAGCATGTAAATATAATATGACTGCAAATCTGTTTTCTATGTAGTTACTTTTTATTAAAAATACAATATTGTATACAAAAATCATGTAAAGAAACCTCAACTAAAAATTAAAATTAACTACAAGATGTTAATATTCTATTGAGACCAACTCTGTATTGCCTATACCTACTTCAAATAACAGGATTTCACTGCAATTTACTATACCATTGCCTTGAAAAATATTTATGTGCAATTTAAATCATGTAAAGAAACCTCAACTAAAATTAACTACAAGATGTTAATATTCTATTGAGACCAACTCTGTATTGCCTATACCTACTTCAAATAACAGGATTTCACTGCAATTTACTATACCATTGCCTTGAAAAATATTTCTGTGCAATTTAAATCAATCCGGTCTCTATGTAATCATTCTTTGTTAATCACTACTGTAACTATGATATTGTACCTGATTACAGGTTAACTTGAAGACGTTGACTCTCTTTTCAGATTATTTTTATACTGATGTGATGCATCGTAAACAAATAAGAATTGATTACATCTTTATCCTACTACTGATCTGTACTATCTCTTGTGGTAACTTAAATGTAATTCATTTTAAAACTATTTTTAATTAATTGTATACTCACCAAATTTTATCTCTTTAGAATTTAGGAGTAATGTTGTAACACATCTCAATTTCATCCTTATTTCAAAAGTTTATCCCAAAAAGATTCCCGCGGCAAGATGGCCGCCATAACATCAGTGCTCCTCACATTTTAAAGTGTTATAGTGGTTTTTCCTTGTGTTTTTTACTCGGATTGTGCTGCAGACGTTCGGAGGATGAAAGTACTGTGCACTCAACAGAAGATTGTGATCTCGTGTGTCTGAAACAGTCTCAGAGGAACTTTTAGTTCTCTTTAAACTGAATGGCCTTCTGTGGCCTTGCTTTCGTCTTTCTCGGCCTCACAAAATGTTTTTGAATTCTCCACGATAGTTATTTGTGCTTACCGGTCGATATTACGTTTGTGAATTGACATAGTGCTACTCTTTTCATGTTTTTCCAAATTTGGTGAGGGACTATTGAACACGTGCTTTATGCATCGCCATACTGGTTTTTGACCAGTTATTATGGTTTGATTTAGTATTACATACATGCCTGCACTGCCCCAGTACGCACTGCTGGTACAATAACCAGTCAGCTTTACATCAGTTAAGTGGGGCCTCCACCTTTCCACCATCCTCCTACAGCTCCCTCGTCTTGTGCAGTTTCCATCCCACATGCGTTACCTAGTCCCCCGCCTATCATAAGTCGCTCAGTTTGGTCCGATAGATTTACAAAAAACAACAACAACATAAATCCCTCGAAATCCTCGAACGCCACACCCTCCACCTCGCTTACCACATCCGCCTCCTCTCCCCCACGCGGATACTACATGCCCTTATCCCCTTCCCTCACCTACTACACTTCCTAGAGCTCCTCCGAATCCTGTACATCACTCAGAAAATAGACTCCTCTCCGCACTGATCCTGGACCTCTGCCTCGCATACACCACTGCATCCTTCCTTCCCTTCACATCAACACTCACCATATCCTGAGTAACTTCCGCTTCCTTCCGCTTCCTTCGCGCTTCGACCTGAAATATACCCATCCTACCCGTCTTAATCCTCTCCCCACTTTTTCCCCATAGCACATACAAATATATACAGACAGGAAACCTCCGTAAGGGTCCGGTCACACGCTCAGGGGTGCGGGGAGGGAGGGCCACAGCAGGTCCGTAAGATGTCCCATGATGGCGCTGAGATCAAAAAAAAATGTTCAAATGTTTGTAAATTTTATGGGACTTAACTACGGGGTCATCAGTCCCTAAACTTACAAACTACTTATGAACTAATTACGAACTAGGACGGCACAAATATCCATGCCCGAGGGGGGATTCGAACCCCCGACCGTAGTGGCCGTGCAGACCGTGACTGAAGCGCCTCAGTCCCCGCGGCCACCGCGGCCGGCGCTGAGATCAGAAGCATCCCTTTAAAACTGGCCAGAGCAGGCGGCAGGTAGCGGCTCTCCCAATCACCACCTTCCCTCAAACACCAGACACAGCCGTGGCTTCGTGAAAGGCGACACGAGCTCTCCCCTCAGCCTCCCCTCCACGCTACCCTCTGATGTGCGAGAGGCACCCTCAGAAGCGCCTCTAGTGTCGTCTACCGGTACTAAGCCAGGGAACCGTCTGACATATGCTGGCATCTTATGGAACTACGAGTGGAGCATAGGACAGAGGTTTAGGGGGGGGGGGGCCTTCTTCTCTATGTATGTTACTCTGTGCCCATAGATACAACGCCTTCTCTCCCCCTGTCTCTCTCGCTTCCTGCCCCCACTTGTTTCCCCTCCACCATTCTCCCCAGAGTCTTTGCACTCCTACCCCACCCATAACTCTCCTCACGCCATCCCCTGTCGCACTTTCCTCCCCCCTCACTGTGGGGCCCCTTTCAGCTCAATGTTTTATCATTGTCAGTGAAAGTGCTTCTTGCGATGTGCAGTGCTACGTCAGTACGTGTATTTCAATTTTTTGCAATCAGAGCAAGTAAGCCAGTATGTTTTAACTTGTGTCTCCATAGTTACTCCGTGTCAAGTGGCCTTTCTATGTGGCCTTTTTAATTCCTTGTTATTTCTATACCTGTCCATTTGACTCCATATTTATTTTTACATTCCATCTCAATGTCTGTTTTATGTCTACTTGTTCGCTGCAAAATTCTATCGTCGAAGAGCGGTGTACTAAGGCGCTTCTGGCCTGCCCCGATGTAACAGCTTGAAAAGTGTAATAAGGAAAAAAAGTGAAACTTCCTGGCAGATTAAAATTGTGTGCCAGAACCGGGACTCGAACCTGGGACCTTTGCCTTTCGCGGGCAAGCACTCTACCGACCTTTTTTTAATTTTTATTATTATTATTATTATTTTTTATTTTATTTTTTTTTTTTTTTATTTTTTATTTTATTTTTTTTTTTTTCTTCTTCAGGTATATCTATGTTTTGCGGTCGTTTTCATTGTTCGTTTTTGGTCGTTCGTTGATCATTTGGCTCAGCTTTTTTATTGCAGAGGACGTTCAGCCCTCTGACCGGGTGCGCTGAGCCACGGCGCCCGGCGCCGACTGTGCTATCCCGACACGACTCACAATGCCGCCTCACAACTCCACTTCCGCCAGTACCTCGCCTCCTACTTTCCAAACTTCACAGAAGCTCTCTTGCGAAACATGCAAGACTAGCACTCCTGGAAGAAAGGATATGGTGGATACATGGCGTAGCCACAGCCTAAGGGATGTTTCCATCATATCCTTTCTTCCAGGAGTGCTAGTCTTGCGTGTTTAGCAGGAGAGCTTCTGTGAAGTTTGGAAAGTAGGAGGCGAGGTACTGGCGGAAGTAAAGTTGTGGGGTGGCATTGTGAGTCGTGTCGGGATAGCTCATTCGGTAGAGCGCTTGCCCGCGAAAGGCAAAGGTCCCAGGTTCGAGTCCCGGTTCCGGCACACAATTTTAATATGCCAGTAACTTTCATATCAGCGCACACTCCGCTGCAGAGTGAAGATTTCATTCAAGAAAAAAAGTTCTTCAGGGTAATTGTGTATGAAGGACAACAGATGGCTCTGTAATAACTAGTAGTAGAATAGTGATGGCCGAGGTGGAGTAGCCGAGCGGTCTAAGGCGCCTCGCTGTGGAGAGCGGTGTTGCACGCTGTCGGAGGTTCGAGTCCTCCTTGGGGCATGGGTGTGTGTTGTCATTAGGTTGGTTTACCTTAGTTTAAGTAGTCCGTAAGCTACGGACTGATGACCACGCAGTTTGGTCCGATAGATTTACAAACAATAGTGATGGCTGTGTAATCAGCCATTTGGTGACTGTCGTGTAAGATGGAAGCAACCTGTGTTGAGCAGCTTTCTTACATCAAAATATCCGTTCTACAGTGAATTTGTGGAAGCCCTTGGGAATAATGCCCTACCATACCATTCAGCTGTACGGTGGGTAGGGAAGTTTCAGAAAGGACATGTGTCAACTAGTGATGAGCACTGTTCGACTGAGGCAGATGCTATTCAGCGCCTCCCACGTTGTTGGCAGTGTGTTGACAGTAGCAGGGGACTAATTTTAGGGTTTGAAGGCCCACGTTTTGTCATGTCAACTGTACGTATACTGAGTCGTCATTCTTTTGCACCATGAAAGCCATATTGTCCTGTATACTACCGTGATAAATTAGTGTGTCACCATATTTCAGTATTATTCATTGTCTACATACGTAGTTAACACTGGTTAGGCCTGTACACCATCCGTTCCTACACCAGATCAACTTTGGGATTATGAGGAAGCGGCTTAGGCTGCTGTACCTCTTCAACACATTGGTAGCCTTCCTGATTCAATGCTGAGTCGTGTAGCAGCTGTTATAACCAGAAGATGTGGCAGCGCCGAATACTGATTTCACCTTTTCTCACTTCAAATGTTTGTTAAGCTTAAGGGACTTAACTAAGGGGTCATCAGTCCCTAAACTTACAAACTACCTTATACTAAAGACAGCACAAATATCCATGCCCGAGGGGGGATTCGAACCCCCGACCGTAGTGGCCGTGCAGACCGTGACTGGAGCGCCTCAGTCCCCTCGGCCACCGCGGCCGGCTTTTCTCATTTCACATGGCGATGTATTTTCAAAGCTGTCATCTTTGTACATCGTGTTATCTGGCTAGTAAATTAGCCTGTGATAACTCTGGTCCTTCTTGATGTAGCATTTTGGATGACATACAGCTACACAAATTAGTCATTTAAGCTTTGTCACAAATACAAATTTAGGTACCATGGGCTTTATATTGTGTTACAATATATATTGGTTTCTCCATCACTTGATGGTCGCTGTTGCCGCAACTGTGGTTCAAATTTAATGAAAGTCCAGCTCCAGTTGCAATTAGTTGTGCTTTATTTAAGCCCACACTACCGGTTTCGGCCTCTATGTTAGGCCATTTTCAAGTGTGACAGACCTGCATATAATGTGTAGCAATAAGTTTATAAAAATTACATGGTACAAGATAGAATGATACATATGTAAAAAGGTACTGTACTGTACGTATCTGCTAGAGGTAAAGAAAGATGGTGTCTGTGATTGACTGTATATCAGTGAGGTTGACAGTGATGGAAACTTCACTGGAGGTATGATATTTTAGTTATTTCTACATTCATATATATTTACATCAAACTTCAGTGACACAGAGTTTGTAGTTTTTCTTGTAGACAGAGCAACAGGTCATCCTGTCATACAATCTACATGTACACAATATAAAGTAAAATTCCACCTGATGATGGGCATTCAAACCCTTGAAACACGATGTGGGAATAATAAAGAATAGTGGCTTGTAACAAAAATACCTTGTGTTTTAATCAATTTCATAAAACAATCACGTAAAGCCTAAACCAAAATGTTTTCATTTAAAGACACAGAATATATTTATTTTAAAACTTTGATACTAAAACATGAATGAACTACCTTGCATTCAATTAAGTGTCACCTTATTATACAAATGACTCTAAAAAGAAAATTAAAAACACAATTTATGTTTGATCTACAGGTTTGTTTATTATGTGAATCGATTTTCGGCTTCTTAGGCCTTCATCAGACATTTACTGAAGTTTAGTCAAGGTACATGCGTTGTCAACAGACCGGAAGAGATGTTACATGCAGAGAAACAAATTTCCCTCTTTGATGGAGTTGTTACAATGTGAATAAATATTTAAATGAAATATCTAAATTAATAGTAGTAAAAAACGGAAACATTGACACTATACCTCGAGAAATAGTGCATCCATAGTAATTTCATGGCAACAATGACTAGAGTGAATGGAATTAAACAAGAATCCAAAGTTTGAAGGGTTGTTCGAAACCCAAGGTGACAAAAAACCTAAGAAATCTATATATATATAAAAGAAAGTCGTGTCAGTTACACTATTTATACAGAACGTCTGAACCGATTTGGCTCAAAATTGGTGGGGAGGTAGCTTAGAAGCAGGAGACGGACATAGGACACTTTTTGTCCCGTTTCTTTACGAGCCCCTCCGTATTATTCTTACCTCCATGATGTTATCGTTGGTGATCATATCTTTGGAGCATGCAAAGATAGCACTGACTTTATTTCGTGGTATTTTTGAGTGTTACAAACAAATTAAGTACAGATCGTGGTTTATTTTTTAGAACAATGTCTCCACTGCGTCGGCGTAATATCGGTCGGCGTACGAGCAACGCAATCTTACTACGTGAGCGTAGTCAATAAAACCGACGAAGATCGTACACAGCGCTGGGAGGTAAATCGAAAAGAAATTCTCAAGCGCGATTCGTTATGACTGAAACAAATGACTAGGATACAGTCGAGATCGACTCCCTCAGTTGCAGTTTACGCACGAAATAATTTGGGTCCTCGACAAAACAGACGGCCATGCGTTGCAATTATAATTGAACGTTTGCGGTACAGATACAATCCAGCAGTTGATTACGCAGCGGATGCATCAGTTGGCTTCCGAACAAACTGTCGCCATCTAAAATTTCATTGGCTATCTCAACCTTTGCCACGATTGGTCGGCTTCATTCCCACGATCCAACAGTTGTTGCCAACATAGCTATACCACGCATGTGTCGCGGATTGTAAAATTTTACCGGTATGTAGCAATGTTGTTAATCGTGTTTCAATTAGATTCCTAATAAGACAAAAAATGAACGCAACACAAAGACTTTAGAAACGTTGTATTGCCATCCCACTTATTTGATTTCAATTAACTGTTTGTTTCATA
Organism: Locusta migratoria; assembly: GCA_026315105.1. Taxonomy (NCBI): domain Eukaryota; kingdom Metazoa; phylum Arthropoda; class Insecta; order Orthoptera; family Acrididae; genus Locusta; species Locusta migratoria. Next base: position 268,051,479 of record CM048744.1, on the reverse strand, counting down.
TGGAAATTCTATCATTAAAGTATGATCATGCTACAATTACTTTGTATCTCATTCAAAAACTCTTAAGAATGATATACATGTGTCATAAGAAACATTTCTATACTGCTCGCTGCGAGAAAAATATCCTAAGCTGTGCTGTAAACATGTGCGGCTTTGTTTTTTTCCTCCCAGTCATTTTTAACATAAAACAGGAAAGTTGGTTTTATGCCTACACTTATGATCATACCTGTCCGTAAAATGCAACCATTAAACGTGCGACCATTGAAGCTACTAACCTCACAGATAGAGCTGCTCGAAACGTCTCTCTAATAACCTGTTTCCAATTGATTTACCTGTGCATTTCGACTTTTATCCCCAATCAAGTTCCTGTTTGCAATAACAATAAATAAGATGAGAGAGCTGGGAAGGAGGAGACAGAGTATTGGGGAATGAAATGAATTTAAAAAGGGGAGATGATATAGACGCAGAGAGGAAGGGGAGGAGATGGATATGGTGTGGGGTAAGAGGGAGAGGTGTGAAGGTAAGGGGAAGAGGAGATGGACAAATGAAAGGGAATGAAGGGATAGACATAGGGAGAAGCTACTGCGAAGCGATGCCGGGTTTGCAATTAGAAATCTGGAACACTATCATAACTTAATAAACAAATACACAAAATTGAAAAACCAAGATCGGCTACCAGTGCTTTGTTCATTAATTATCTGGTGCCGCGACGGAGCCGTCGAGCGCATTGAGGCCGTTCCCCATCGGGGGTTCGAATCCCCCCATGAGCATGGATGTTTGTGTAGTCTTCAGTATAATGTAGTTCATAAGTAGTTTGTAAGTTTAGGGGATGATGACCCCGCAGTTAAGTTCCTTAAGCTTAACAAATTTTGAAAATTTTCAGTTACCTGCTTTGGAACTATACAGCAAACTCTGTAACCTTCTAGCTCTTCCAAAACATCTAATTTTTTACCTTTTTTTTCACAATGTAGTATACAGAGGGAGTTCTTAACTGGATCTAGTCTATGCTTGTGATCTTTCAAATGTTCAAATGTTTGTAGAGTCTATGGGACTTAACTACGGGGTCATCAGTCCCTAAACTTACAAACTACTTATGAACTACTTACAACTAAGGACGGCACAAATATCCATGCCCGAGGAGGGATTCTAACCCCCGACCGTAGTGGCCGTGCAGACCGTGACTGGAGCGCCTCAGTCCCCTCGGCCACCGCGGCCGGCGTGTGATCTTTCAGATGATGCTATAGAGCACTTCTATTACTGGCAAACGTGTGCTCACGAAATGTAATTTTAAATTCCTTGCCCATTTGGCCAATATAGAAATAGTCACAAGTTCCACACCTAATTTTGAAGACATCCGCCTCCTTAAACTTGTCATCGTCGTTTTGTCAGCTGTGTCTCTAAACATGTCTCACTTTACTTCTAGTTTGGAAACCAACCTGATCTTTTGCTTTTCTGAAAGCATCAGCTATTTGCTCAGAGCTAGGGCCAACATAGGACAAAGAAATATGTTAATGAATTTGAAAAACATTGTTTCCTATTAGGAAGGCAGTGAATTGGTATATGATACAATATGCAAATATCAATCAAGTTCGCAATAACGTTTTTACACTATTTTTTTAATAAGGTGACCGGTTTCGATCTATGCTAATATCATCTTCAGACTGATTTGTTTCATGTTGATGCCGAGGCCATGAGCATGCGCCACACGCCTTATTTATTTCGGACTCCTTGTATCTTTAAAACGTATTGCCTGAATATTTGACCTATGGCATGCATATTTTGTCAATTTGTATTAGTTGTTTTTTATACACCTTCTATCATACTAGTTTGGAAACCAACCTGATCTTTTGCTTTTCTGAAAGCATCAGCTATTTGCTCAGAGCTAGGGCCAACATAGGACAAAGAAATATGTACAAAAATGTAAAAGAAAAATGTACAAAAAACTACATATCATAATGTAGTGCCAAAAATTGGATGATGCCGCTTTGCGTGTTCCACCAGTCATCCGAAGATTGACAGAGCCGAAAACGCGTCATACAAAATAAATGTATTCATAAATATCCTGTGAATTTCGCGACCTTTCAGCCTTTTTAGAGTCATTAATTAATAATGAATTAATAATGGGAGCACACCTCTACCCTCTTTCAGTCATATCTACGATAAATGTTATCCTATTATTCTCGGAAGACATTCTGTCGTCATTTAAATTTCATACATTTCTGTCGAAGTTTGCTAAGCATTGTAAGATCACGGAAACTCAAATGGTTAGTTGTTTATACTGCTCGTCACGGATATAGATTACGTTGTATCGCATGAGTCAAAGTTTTTCCAGCTCTCAGTTAATTAATCTGCACAGTTGTTATCTCATTCAAGATTTTTCTTGCTTCGAGTGTTGTTACGAATATGCCGAATTTGCTTTTTATTAATTTCCTGTTTGCTCTTTAACAGGAAAGGTCAATATGTCGTTGTGTGGCCATGGCATGTGAAATCAGTGCTGTTATTGATAGTAATTCTCCGAATTCAGACTTCCGGCTAAGCTCGTAATTTCTGCCTTCTCTATGGCCAAGCCTTCTACAACTGCAGACCAAATATCTGTCGTAACTGCCACGAACTCTCAGACATGAAATACTTATTCTCATTCTTTCCACCTATCAGAACTGGTGCAAACACACACACACACACACACACACACACATACATACATACACACAAACACTGTGTTTGTGTTGCTTACAAGTCACCTACAGTTTTGTTGCAAACCTTGATTAAGTTTTGGAAATATGGCCTTCAACACAAGAGAACTGTCACTTGTTCACATAAAATTTTGTATGGTGCATGGCGGAAGGTGCTTTACCTACGGACCTTGACGAATTCTACGATTTCAATCCCATTTTGGTGTTATTTTGAACATTTAGCGTCCAAAACAAGAGGATGGTCACAATCAATAGAAAATTTCGTGCGGTGCAAGGCTGTTGCTAAATTAAAATAGACTTGAACGCCGTGTAGTCAATCACCGTGAAAGTAGGTGAGTTTTTATTTAATAATGAATGATAGTTGGCAGATATATGTATCGTAGACGAGTAGGAGATCGATAGAGAGAGAACCGATATGGAACGGAGAGATTAACAGAAAGAGGGGAAAGAAGTAGATGGAAGGAAGATGTGAAAAAAAAGCCGGCCGCGGTGGCCGAGGGGACTGCGATGCGACAGTGACGGTCTGTACGGCCACTACGGTCGGGGATTCGAATCCCCCATCGGGCATGGATATTTGTGCCGTCCTTAGTGTTACCTAGTTCATAAGTAGTTTGTAAGTTTAGGGACTGATGACTCCGGAGTTAAGTCCCATAAGCTATTTGAAACATTTTGAAACATTTTTGAAAAAAAAACAACAACTGGGAAACGCCTGGTTTTCAGCTACTTTAATATATATATTTAAATGGAAAATAATACTAGGATAGGTAGCAACTAATAGTGCGTTAGTAGTGCTTGAGTGATTGTGTGAATGTTTCACGTTCTCTTTCCCTGACGAAAGCTGTGGACGAATATTTAAAGTAGCGTGATTGTGATTGGCTTTCTAAGGCCCGTCTACATTTTCCAGAACCATAACGATCAAAACAAAAACAAAAAATTACCCCTCTCCTTCGTTTAAAGCGTGAATCATAGTGTTGGGTTCAATCAAGAATACACTGAAAAACTCACTTTCAATTTCTCATAAATTTTCCAATTTTTCTGCAATCATACAAAACTCAGGAGTGAGAATGTCAACAACAACAACAACAATAAATACATAAATAAATAAAAAAGCGTCAGCCAAATTGATGGTGTTCTTTAGCTAAATGGTACAATCATTGACGTTTGTAGCATTATTTAGTCTTTGTATCAATTATAGTTTCCACATCTGGGCAGAAGATTGTTAGTTTTAGGAGTAAATCTTTTCCACGCAAAAATTGCCATCTCTGGGTATTAATAATAATAATTTCTTGCGGCTCATTGGCCTGGTACAAGTCTTTCGCCGGCCGCGGTGGCCGAGGTGACTGAGGCGCTTCAGTCACGGTCAGCACGGCCACTACGGTCGGGGGTTCGAATCCTCCCTCGGGCATGGATATTTGTGCCGCCCTAGTTCGTAAGTAGTTCATAAGTAGTTTGTAAGTTTAGGGACTGATGACCCCGTAGTTAAGTCCCATAAGCTTAACAAACATTTGAACGTTTGAACAAGTCTTTCAATTGGACGCCACTTGGACGACTTGTCTGTCCTTAGCCTACCCCAGTTACCCAAACGGAGAAAGGGGACCTACAGCTTAACGTGGAATTCGAACCACGTGTCGTTTCTGGTGACTCCTCACATCGTTGAGAGGTGAAGACTTGGTTAAAACACAGATTGAAAAAAATCCGAGATCCTACCGGGTTTTACCCCGAGACTAAAGATTTCGACTTGTTTAGGTAATAACTGATGTTGCAAGTCAGACGTTGTGAATCCCATTACTTCATTCCAAGCTATATTTTCAAGTATTCGATGCCCTCGTTTGATTTTGATCTAGAATGGGATTTTCCTTGAGGCTTTCAAAGAAAGTTTTATAGAAGACTTAGATGCTGACTGTTTTTACACTCCTGGCCATTAAAATTGCTACACCACGAAGATGACATGCTAGAGACGTTAAATTTAATCGACAGGAAGAAGATGCTGTAATATGCGAATGATTAGCTTTTCAGAGCATTCACACAAGGTTGGCGCCGGTGGCGACACCTACAACGTGCTGACATGAGGAAAGTTTCCAACCGATTTCTCATACACAAACAGCAGTTGACCGGCGTTGTCTGGTGAAAAGTTGTTGTGATGCCCAATTTAAGGAGGAGAAATGCGTACCATCACGTTTCCGACTTTGATAAAGGTCGGATTGTAGCCTACCGCGATTGCGGTTTATCGTATCACGACACTGCTGCTCTCGTTGGTTGCGATCTAGTGACTATTAGCAGAATATGGAATCGGTTGTTTCAGGATGGCAATACGGAACGCCGTGCTGGATCGCAACGACCTCGTATCACTAGCAGTCGAGATCACAGGCATCTTATCCGCATGGCTGTAACGGATAGTGCAGCCACGTCTCGATCCCTGAGTCAACAGATGGGGACGTTTGCAAGGAGACAACCATCTACACGAACAGTTCGACAACGTTAACAGCAGCATGGACTATCGGCTCGGAGACCATGGCTGCGGTTACCCTTGACGCTGCATCACAGACAGGAGCGCCTGCGATGGAGTACGCAACGACGAACCTGGATGCACGAATGGTAAAATGTCATTTTTTCGGATGAATCCAGGTTCTGTTTATAGCATCGTGATGGTCGCATTCGTGTTTGGCGACATCGCGGTGAACGCACGTTGGAAACGTGTATTCGTCATCGCCATAGTAGCGTATCACCCGGCGTGATGGTATGGGGTGCCATTGGTTACACATCTCGGTCACCTCTTGTTCGCATCGACGGCACTTTGAACAGTGGCCGTTACATTTCAGATGTGTTAAGACCCGTGGCTCTGCCCTTCATTCGATCTCTGCGAAACCCTACATTTCAGCACGACCGCATGTTGCACGTCCTGTAGGGGCCTTTCTGGATACGGAAAATGTTCGACTGCTGCCCTGGCTAACACATTCTCCAGATCTCTCACCAACTGAAAACGTCTGTTGAATGGTACCCGAGCAACTGGCTCGTCACAATACGCCAGTCACTACTCTTGATGAACTGTGGTATCGTGTTGAAGCTGCATGGGCATCTGTACCTGTACACGGCATCCAAGCTCTGTTTGTCTCAATGCCCAGTCCTATCAAGGCCGATATTACAGCCAGAGGTGGTTGTTCTGGGTACTGATTTTCAAATGTTGCAAATGTTTGTATAGTTTATGGGACTTAACTTACAAATTACTTATGAACTAGCTAACAGTAAGGACGGCACAAATATCCATGCCCGAGGGGGGCACAGTGGCCGTGCAGACCGTGACTGGCGCGCCTCAGTCCCCTCGGCCACTACGGCCGGGTGTACTGATTTCTCAGGATCTATGCACCCAAATTGCTTGAAAACCTAATCACAAGTCAGTTTGAGTATAATACGAGGCGCGTCCAGAAAGTAAGTTCCGTTTGGTAATAAAATGAAATTTTACACAGATACAGAAGAAATTTTTATTGCACAAAATTCTACAACTCTAACCTACTTTTCCACATAACTGCCGAAATTTTGCAGGCACCAGGTTTTGTATACCTTCTTCATAGAAATCTGCCGCCTGTGTGTTCAACCAGTTGGAAACATCAGTGATCGTGAAATTTGAGGGTAGTCCATAGCGAGAGCACTAATTGTAAACCTACCGTTTTCCTGGATCTTGTCATCAATCGCGTGAACCAGTTCTTCTGTAAGCAAAGGTGGACGCCCACTTCGTCCTTCATCGTGCACATCACTACGACCGCCATTGGACTGTCGGACCCATCTTCTTCTTCTTCTTCTTTTTTATTTTTTTTTTTTTTTTATTTTTTTTAAGGGGGCTTACCTACGGGTTCATCAGTCCCTAAACTTACAACTACTTATGAACTACTTACAAACTAGGACGGCACAAATATCCATGCCCGAGGGGGGATTCGAACCCCCAACCGTAGTGGCCGTGCTGACTGACCGTGACTGGAGCGCCTCAGTCTCCTCGGCCACCGCTGCCGGCGACCCATTTTCTCACCATCGAATCACTCATCGCATTTGGTCCGTAAACATCGCAATTTGCCGATAAATTTCACTTGTTTTCACTTTCCTCGCATTCAGAAACCGAATCACCGACCTGATTTCACAGGAGGCGGGATTTTCAATCAACGTCGAAATTTCAAACAAGCACAACAAAGCGTACGTAACTGACAGCGATCTCCAAATGGCGCACGTTCTTCTCCTAGACACCCATCGTCTACAGCGCATGTGCGGAACTGCAATCTCAGCGCTGCAGCGAATATGAATTGAAACGGAACTTACTTTCTGGACGCGCCTCGTATATTCGTCTAATGAATACCCGCTTATCATCTGCAATTCCTCTTGGTGTACCAATTTTAATGGCCAGTTGTGTAGCTTATAAGGTTGTCCTCTACAGACGAAATTCGTCAAAAATTCTTTGTGGATAAGACCTAAAACATCAACGCGCAACCAACATCATAAAAAGGGGGGAGGGAGAACTGAACTGTCGTGAAAATGATGAGACTATTAAATAAACTTTCACTTTTTTTTCAGTCGGTAAAGTCTTTTACTCGGAGTTTTGTAGAGCTGTCCGGCGACCCACCTGCACAGAACCTGTGACCCAGTACTGGGTCGCGTCCCCCGGTTTGGTAAACACTGTTTTAGGTTATACCTCGTCCTGGAATCCAGAAGATGCGTAGTGTGTAACGGATGGATCCTGTGACAACGGTGTAGCCTTTTAGTAACATACCTGTTGATATGATGTGATATGTTTGTGGAAAGGTTGTTAAACACGGAGAAGAAACAACTGAAATACCTAATTGAGTACATATTAAGATATCAACTATGTAAGACCACTCCAACTCGAGCACTCATTGCGTGCGCGCTGCGGTGCCGTGCCGAGCCGGGTCGGAGCGTCCGAGCGCATTGAGGCGCTATGTTCCGCTACGTGAGGCCGTTCCCCGTCGGGGGCTCGAATCCCCCCTCAGGCATGGATGTTTGTGTTGTCTTTAATATAAGGTACTTCATAAGTTGTTTGTAAGTTTAGGGCTGATGACCCCGCAGTTAAGTCCCATAAGCTATACAAACATTAGGACATTATACCTTTCTTTAATTGTACTTATTAAGGGTCGTGTGTTCCCTCGCGTCTTATGTTCAAGTCCTCCATCATGCGTATGTGTGTTGTCCTCAGTATAATTTAGATTAAGTTATTTGTAAGCATACGGACTGATGACTACAGAGGTTCTGTTCTGTGGGATTACAAGCATTTGAACATATGCATCGCTGACCTCGCTTTTAAGAAAGATATCACGAAGTACTTAGATAACTGAAATAAATTGTTGCAAGGAAAAATAAATCAATCGGTATTATGTGTGACCATATTGGAAGTTCCAAAATTGCAAGTTTTGCTTTCTAAAACTCAGCTTCAAGAAGGAAATTTGGACAATTTTTCCTCTCTTAAATCCTTGAAATTGAGAACTTTCGGCCACATCCGGCGTACATAAAAGCGTTACAATCATTTTAAAAAATGTTTGAAGACAGGTTTGTAGAAATAAAATAAAACTGAACTCAAAAGTTTTAATGAGGCCTCTTTCTGTGCACGAAGATGATGCCCCATCATTGAGCTGACAAATCTAGAGTACGATTCAGTTTTCACAGACCGCTATTACCATTAAAATAGTGTTTTCAATCCTTGTAATAAATGTGTTGATGAACAAGAATTCCCGAGGGTTCATTCTCTTGCCCTAAAATGTGTTACAATGTTCTGAACAACATTCCTTTATGAACAATGTTTTCAATTATGAAATGTTTTAATTATGAATAATAACAAAACAAAAACAAGGCCAAGTTTAATGAATCGTAGCAAGCTGTATGTCGAATTGTAACTGCCAAAACTATTGTGCCTAACATGAGAAAATTAGTGGTTTCAATGCGATGCCAACGATCAAAACTTAACGTTCAAAATTTGTGCAAAATAAAACTATTCCTTCTGTCTATAGACAAAAATTGGCATCATCAATAAAATTATTCCGGGTATGAGACCGCGTCGTCATTTTATAAACTCTATCGACTTTTCAGCCACTGTTGCAGGCGGCCTTCATCAGGGTCTGTGTCTGACTGCTGAATGTAGAATAGTTTGGGGTTTATGTAGCAGCGGATGGGGGAGAGGAAGGGGGACGTTGGTTTTCCTTTATTGGTGGTTACATTATTGCACGCTATTGGTGGAAAGGGGTGTTGATGATTGGTGTTTTAATGGCTTGTTGTAATGGGCTCGGGGTATAAATATTTCTATATATATTACGTTAGTTATGAAATGTTGCTTTGATTATGATCGTTAGATGATTGTGGGTGGATTCTTAGTTGTAACTGACCGTGTGCCTGCCCACATTATTCCCCTGAGCCATTAATACGCCCTACTTCTAAACTATGCACTTCACTCTGATGCAATATCGTCAATGAAGGATTCTCATTCATTAACACATGTTAATTCAGCTTTGAATCAGTGTGTTGAAACTCATGCAATAATATTTGGTTGCACTGTAGTAAAACAATGAGAATAACGGACAGGTTGAAGGTTCACACATCGTCCCAATCAACAGTACACAAGCGAGAATTGACTGTCCTGTTCCAGAACAAAGAATAGCTTATGGTATTAGCACATATTACACAATATGCTAACCCAATATGTTATTCACGTGCAATGGCAATTCAACTTCAGTTACAGCAATATTGTTGCCAGTTCGACACGTCCGATCACGCACGACGCAGTTGCCCCAGCCGGCCGCGGCGGCTGAGGGGACTGAGGCGCTCCAGTCACGGTCTGCACGGCCACTACGGTCGGGGGTTCGAATCCCCCCTCGGGCATGGATATTTGTGCCGTCCTAGTTCGTAAGGAGTTCATAAGTAGTTCGTAAGTTTAGGGACTGATGACCCCGTAGTTAAGTCCCATAAGCTATACAAACATTTGAACATTTTGCAGTTGCCCCATAATCTTGATGTCACGGTTGCGACGAAAGTTTGTATTTTACGAGATCAAAGTTCCACGTTAGTCAGATCTTCTTCATTTAGATCCAATCCATATATAAAACCGTTACTGTCACGACGTTGTTGATTGTTTCTCTCGACGACACGACACACGTTAGCGCACACTTTGACAGAAACACGCATTCCACTGACTGTAAAGATACACGACAGCTTAGCGTGGCTCATCAGTAAGAATTACTGTTCAATTTGTTGTACCAGCTTCAATAATAACCATTTCGTTCTTACCACTGCCGTAGTTAGCTAGATCTGCCCGCTCTCAGCCATACACAATGCTCTTTTTTTTTTTTTTTTTTTTTTTTTTTTTTTTTAACTCGACTCCTTGGACGTGATCGACAATCAATATCACTCGGACAGTCGAAGATGTAGCCTACAGCACGCTTACACAATGATGGAAAGGGGCATTGATGATTAATGTTTTAATGGCTTGTTTTTCATATGATTGGAAGTTGCATTCTTCCCCCTTATTGGTCAAAATGGACGTTTTCGATTGGCTTTTTGCATTAGATTATGCTATTGGCGGAATGGACCTGAGAGAACGGACAGCTGTTGTGGCGTGCCGCTGTTGACTTGTCGCCTGGCGCAGACGGCGGCGGGCCGGTGCTCTGTGTGTGCGCGGCCGCTGTGGTCTCCGGGGCAGTCTGCGCGAGTCCTTCCGCGCGCGGTGCCGTCACGTAGCGTTGCAACTGCTGGCAGCCAAGACGCCGGCAGCCTGTAGCCGTCCTTCCTGTTAATATCGGCGGGACGCTTGGCTAATTCTATAGCCTCACTAATCTTCCTCCTCGTTCAGAATGGTTGTTTCGTCAGCGCACGGAAGAATTTTATTGATAGTGACAACAGCCGCGGAAGCCTACGTTTGCATTTAAGCAAAAATTGGCATTATTATTATTATTTGCTTCAATAACTGACAAACAATACGACTCTCGCCTCGCTACGCGAGTCAACACGTTCCCTGCTACCACTGCCAAGACAGTGCCGTGTCCGCCTCGCTCATATCACACGCCCCACAACACCGGCGCTACAGCATAGCACATGTGTTCAGTGCCCGATTACTCATAAGGCAGAGAACGCAGCTGCCTAGGGGCCCCGCGCATTTTAGGGGCCCCGTGTGCACCGATATAATTTTTTAGAAATACTTTTGCGTTCTAAATAAAAATTAGTTGTCTTTTCGTTGTTTGCCTGAAAGGAAATATATATGATAGGAAATGGATCCTAATAGTTCTGAAGAGTTTGAGGAGTACAGGACGGTCACTTCGGGCCCTTCTTAGTCTTCAGCGGAAGTTGTCCACACCAAAGAAAAGCAGCGGCAGACTAATCACTTGAGGTAAGTCTTGCGACAGGGGTCGCAGGAATATCGGATTGAGCAGGTTACAAATGTGAAGTGTGGTGATTTATCGAAGTGCGATTACTCTGTGCATACATATCTCTGACTTGTGCCTGTTCCTTTGTTACGTGTAATTATTCTTTTGTTGTTAATTAGTCTGTGCATATGTTACAGTTGAATGTGGTATGTCGTTAATAAATTGTGTTAGCTCCCTTCCGACAGCAAGCAATCGCGTCGCTGCATGACTTATCACACCCTGGAGTCCGTGGTACCTTGAACCTAGTTAGACGATATTTTTTGTGGCCAAACATGGACAAAGATGTTAAAGAGTGTGTGCGTCAATGCATGGCATGTCAAAGGAATAAAATTAGTCGGCATGTTAGGGCACCTCTTGGCACATTCATGCCACCGAATCAACGATTTGAACATGTCCATTTAGACATCATTGGCCCACTAGCGCCGTCTTAAGGGTACACTTACTGCCTAACTTCTATCGATCGCTTCACACGCTGGCCAGAGGTTTTTCCAATGGCAGACATCACCACTGAGACAGTGGCAACTACATTCTTTCGGGGATGGATTGCTCGTTTTGGAGTACCCCTGCGTATTACCACCTACCATGGAAGACAATTTGAGTCTTATCTGTTCAAGGCACTCACCTGTCTGTTAGGTATAAAACGCATAAGGACAGCAGATAACCACCCAGCATCAAACAGCCTAATTGAAAGAATGCACAGACAGTTAAAGGCATCCCTGCGATGTCACGACGCACAAAGATGGACTGAAACGCTGCCTATCGTCCTGCTTGGCCTCCGCACAGCTATTAAAGAACACGTAGGAGCCTCATCTGCAGAACTTGTGTATGGCCAATCGGTTCGTCTACCTGGTGAGTTCTTTGGCAACATGCCAGATGATCACATTGAACCATCAGATTTTGTGTCCAAACTGCGCACTCATATCCGGCAAATACGACCTGTGGCTCCAAGGCAACAAGTAAGTCACCGTCCATTTGTATTCAACGAACTAAGAACATGTGATTCTGTTTTTGTGCGACACGATGCAGCGCGCAAACCACTTCAACCACCATACGATGGACCCTATCGTGTACTCAGTAGAGAAGAAAAGACCTTTACAATAGATATAATGGGTTCACTAATCATTGTCAGCATTGGCAGGCTAAAACCAGCCTTCAGTACGTCTTTCAATGACAGAACCATACCGTCAGACCCAACGGACTTATCACCTGCTCCGCTTCCTACCAACAATCAACCACAATGGACGTCACGGACCGCCGCACAGGACACCGCTGCATCCAGTTCAAGACCTGTTGTGACCCGTTCCGGACGACATGTCAAATTCAACCCTAAATATCTTTGATACTAAAGGGGGGAGTGATGAAGTGTAGTGATTTATCGAAGTGCGATTACTCTGTGCATACATATCTCTGACTTGTGCCTGTTCCTTTGTTACGTGTAATTATTATGTTGTTGTTAATTAGTCTGTGCATATGTTACAGTTGGCTGTAGTATGTCGTTAATAAATTGTGTTTAATTACGCGACAAATGTATCACGTGACACACCGAAACCGGAAGTTAGCTGCATATTGTTCAATGGAAGCGTCGGCGTCCATACGAAGGAGGGTACAATACGGGGAGACAACCTGCACACGAAAAAGTGAAGCCTGCACTTCGCTATGTATGTTCAGCTCATTTCCGTGAAGTAGATATTGATAGAACATCGTTGTGCCTTATATATTTCCCGTCATTTCCGGCGTACATGCACTCTTACTTGGTGCAAGTTAATTTCATGTTTGAGTGAGTTGGAAAATTGTTTGCCGTTTTGTAGGGAATTATGTTTGCTAGCTGCTGAGCGGCCAAGGGTATATACAAGAACCTGTGAACGATGGAGCAGTAGCAGCATCAATTATTTACTCCATAGTCAGCACCAAAAAGTATTCCCGTAATTCTATAGGATTCAGCTAGTATTATTTGAAAACCGAATCCAATAGAAACAAAGGGAATACATTTTTGCGCTGAGCATAATTAATGCTGTTTCTGCTCCATGGTTGACAGATTCTGGTATGTAACTTTGTCCGAACAGTAAAGTAGTTACTCTTCCTGCACCTGCAACATGACAACTAGAAGGGATAATCACAACAGACGAATGGAAAAACTTGTGGAATCTGACCTCGGGGAAGATCAATTTGGATTTAGGAAAAATGTAGGAACACGGGAGGCAATACTCACATTACGACTTATCTTAGAAGATAGGCCAAGGAAAGGGAAACCTACGTTTTTAGTGTTTGTCGTTTTGGAGAAAGCTTTTGACAATGTCGACTGGAATACACTCTTCCAAATTCTGAAGGTATCAGGGGTGAAATACAGGGAGCGAAGAGTTATATTCCACCTACACAAAAACCAGACAGCGGTTATTAGAGTCGAAGGGCAAGAAAGGAACGCAGAGATTGGGAAGGGAGTAAGACAGGGTTGTAGCCTTTCCCCAATGTTGTTCAATCTGTACATTGAGTAGTCAGTGCAGGAATGGAAGGAGTAATTTGGAGAGGGCATTAAAGTTCAGGGAGAAGAAATAAAAACATTGCGGTTAGCCGATGACATAGTAATTCTGTCAGAGACAGCAAAAGATCTGGAAGAGCAATTTAATGGGATGGACAGTGTCTTGAAAGGAAGAATAAGATGAACATTAACAAGAGTAAAACGAAGGTAATATAATGCAATGTCAGAAAATCAGGCGATACTGAAGGAATTAGATTACGTAATGAGACAATAAAAATAGTAGATGAATTTTGTTATTTGGGTACCAAGATAACTTCTGATGGCCGAAGTAAAGAATATATAAAATGCAGAATGGCTATGGAGAAAGCATTTCTAAAGAAGCGAAACTTGTTAACATCCAATATTAATTTAAATGTTAGGAAGTCCTTTCTGAAAGCATTTGTCTGGAGTGTAGCATTGTATGGCAGTGAAACGTGGACGATAAGGGGTTCAGACAAAAAGATTATAGAAGCTTTTGAAATGTAGCGCTACAGACGAATGATGAAGATTAGATGGGTAGACCACGTGACTAATGAGGAGGTGCTTAACCGAATTGGGGAGAAAAGGAGTTTCTGGCATATCCTGACTAAGAGAAGGGATAGATTGATAGGACACATTCTGAGACATCAAGGAATTGTCAGCTTAGCATTAGAAGGAAGTGTGTGGGGTAAAAATCGTAGAGGGAGACCGAGGGACGAATGCAGTAAGCAGATTCAAAAGAATGTAGGCTGCCGAACGTATTCTCAGATGAAGAGACTTATACAGAAGAGGGTAGCGTGGAGAGCTGCATCAAACTAGTCTGCGGACTGATGCCCACAACAACAAAAAATGTTCAAATATTTGTAAAGCTTATGGGACTTAACTGCGGGGTCATCAGTCCCTAAACTTCCAAACTACTTATGAACTACTTACGAACTAGGACGGCACAAATATCCATGCCCAAGGGGGGATTCGAACCCCCGACCGTAGTGGCCGTGCTGACCGTGACTGGAGCGCCTCAGTCACCTCGGCCACCGCAGCCGGCACAACAACAACAACAACAACAATCTCAACTCTTACTTTCTCGCACAATTCTCAGGCATTTTTCCTAGTCACAGGCTGCGCACTTTGTCACTTCGTTCTTAGATATAGAACCGAATTCCCTACAAAACGGCAAACAACTTTCCAAATCACTTAAAAGAGAGAATTAACTCGCAGTTAGTAACATGTCGCATTAGTGCACGAAACGAAATCGTATATAGCCTTGATACGGTTCAGTGCTAAGGTACACTTAAAATCTAAAACTCCTTTTATATTCTGACGCACATTAAACTTTGAAAATGTGTTAATATTATGTGTTTTCAGAATTTCCTTAAAGTCTTCCAGTGCTTTCTCTGAATCCATTCTTCACTTTTTCGGTTTATTTATTTACTTCGGCAACAACTACGCGCCAAAAGCACCGAGTTCAATGTCAGTGGTGAATAAAACCTACTTCAGCAAGTCACTGCCGGTGGCGGTGAGTCACGTGATACGTTACTACCCTTCTCAATCCGATATTCCTGCCACCTGCGACAGGGAAGTCCGCCGCTAACGACGCGACAGGTGTCGCCTCACCGTGGGCCTTTCGGTACTCAGGGAAACTCGGAGTTCAGTCCAATATGTATTGAAGAGGGAAACCTGGAAACTGGGATTTGGAAACAACGCAGGTAAATCGTTGGGAGCGGCACATTCTTAACGCTCGAATAGCGGGAATCCGGGAGTGTCAAACAGTATATAAATATGAAACTTCCTGGCAGATTAAAATTGCGTGCCAGAACCGGGACTCGAACCTGGGACCTTTGCCTTTCGCGGGCAAGCGCTCTACCGACTGAGGTATCCCGACACGACTCACGATGCCGCCTCACAACTTTACTTCCGCCAGTACCTCGCCTCCTACTTTCCAAACTTCACAGAAGCTCTCCTGCGAAACATGCAAGACTAGCAGTCCTGGGAGAAAGGATATGGTGGAGACATGGCTTAGCCACAGCCTAAGGGATGTTTCCAGAATGAAACTTTCACTCTGCAGTGGAGTGTGCGCTGCTATGAAACTTCCTGGCAGATTAAAATTGTGTGCCGGAACCGGGACTCGAACCTGGGACCTTTGCCTTAGGTCTAAGCCATGTCTCCACCATATCCTTTCTTCCAGGAGTGCTACTCTTGCAGGTTCGCAGGAGATCTTCTGTGAAGTTTGAAAAGTAGGAGGCGAGGTACTGGCGGAAGTAAAGTTGTGAGGCGGCATCGTGAGTCGTGTCGGGATAGCTCAATCGGTAGAGCGCTTGCCCGCGAAAGGCAAAGGTCCCAGGTTCCAGTCCCGGTTCTGGCACACAATTTTAATCTACCAGGAAGTTTCATATCTTCGCACACTCCGCTGCAGAGTGAAAGTTTCATTCTAGTATATAAATAGTCTTCAGGCTGACTATGTAATCGTTCAAGTGTTCGTTTCGAATAAGGTCTGCGCAAACGTGTGAGTTAGGAAATTCAGTCGACCACCCCAGCAAAATATACATGTTAGGAAAACTTCGTCATAGTGACAGTGTATACAGTATCCTCGCCGACGAATCAACGCCATACACCGAGCGCGACTACTACAGGTAATAAACTTTAAAACGAACTCACTTGGCTTTATCGCCACAGAATATATCTAGCAGGATGTAGACATTTAATGATATTTTGATAGATTTTGCTGGAAAAAATTGAGGAAAGTAAATGTTTAACGCGTTTCTTAATAATTATTAATTTCTATATTTTTGTTAAATAATTTCTGGAACATTATTGTATTAATCAACGTATATTAATCTAATAAGAGGTTTTCAACGAAAATCGCTTTCATTTTTTAATCATATGACCGGTTTCGGCGTGCTAGACGCCATCTTCAGACCTAATAAATCGAGGTGTTTTTTTTTTTTTTTTTTTTTTTTTTTTTTTTTTTTTTTTTTTTGTTCATTTTTTTTACAATATGAGCTGCTTTACATATAGCAAAAATCTTATCTATCTACAATTACATGCCTGTCGTAATTTTTTACATCACTCCTGTAACAACAATTTCTAATATAGCACATTGGTATTAGAAACTGTTGTTACAGCAGTGATGTAAAAAATTACGACAGGTATGTAATTATGTAATTGTAAATAGATAAGATTCTTTTCTATATATAATGCAGCTCATATTGTAAAAAAACTGGATGTATCAGGTCTGAAAATGGCGTCTAGCACGCCGAAACCGGTCATATAATTAAAAGAAGAAAGCGATCTTGGCTGAAAACCTCTTATTAAAGAATTCTAGATCGCCCCAACAATGTGTTCCTTATATAGTATATTGATCTATTGATAATTGTTTGTTTTGTTGAATAAATACATTTACGCCGGCCGCGGTGGCCGAGGGGACTGAGGCGGTCCAGTCACGGTCTGCACGGTCACTACGGTCGGGGGTTCCAATCCCCCCTCGGGCATGGATATTTGTGCCATCCTTAGTCTTAGGTAGTTCATAAGTAGTTTGTAAGCTTAGGGACTGATGACCCCATAGTTAAGTCCCATAAGTTCTACAAACATTTGAACATTTGAAATACATTTACGTGTTGCACGAAAATGTGTCATTTCACTTTGCTATTATTATTCTTATACCCAAATTTGAGTTTATTGTAGCTCGTGAGTGGCTATCTTACACGATGACTGATCTTGTTAATTACTTAAATCGTATGTTTCGGTTGTGGAATTTCGCAATTTTATTATTATGGTGGATTACCTCAATTTTATTATTATTATTATTAGTCGTAAAGCTCCCATGTGGAAGACGCTAGGTAAAGCTGGTTCATTTTCCGTTCTTCTTGGTCTTCTGGTTCTTTTTATTTGCCCACCAGTTTTTCATTGTTTGAGAAAATTTAGTTCTTCTTTCTTCACTCTATTTTGTTCCAGTTCTCGGTGCTTTTGTCTCTGGTTTAACCTCCCACTTTTCAACTTTTATTCTAAAATTGTTCCTTACAGCTATTTCTTTCTTAGTAATTTTGGCTAATTCCAAATCTTTTTTAACTTATTGGATCCATTCTCCTCCATTAACAAGAGAATCTACGTATTTTACAATTCTTTTTGTTAATCTGTGTACAGGGAGTCTCATTATGTGGCCATAGAATTTGAGGCGTCTTTTCCTCATGTCTATCTCTATGTCAGAATATTCTTCAATTTTTGATGTTTTCTGTAATATATACCCATTCTCGGTCCATCTTGGTCCCAAAATTTTTCTAATTATTTTTCTTTCTTCTTTCTTTAGATTTTCTAGATCAGTTTTCCTGTTTAGTGCCAACGTTTCGCTGGCATAGAACATTGATGGTTTAATGACTGTATTGTAATGCCTAATTTTGGCATTTAAAGATAAGCATCTTTTATTATAGAGGTTTTGCACTAATCCTAAACCTTTACGAGCTTTTTGTATTCTTTCTTGTTGTGCAAATTTTTCCGAGATAATTTCTCCAAGATATTTGAAGTGTGGTACTCTGTTGATTTCTGCGTATTTGGTTTGTAATTTGGAAATTTCTAAATTTGTTGTTGTGAACACTGTCTTTTCAAATGATATCTGTAGCCCGACTTTTTCTGCGCATTCTTTTAGAATTTCTACCTGTTTTATAGCCCTTTCACTAGAATCTGCCATTATTGCGAGATCGTCTGCAGCCGCGGTGGAGTAGTCGAACGATCTAAAGCGTTTCGCTGCGGAGCGCGCGGTTGCTCGCCGTGGAGGTTCGAGTCCTCCCTGGGGCATGGGTGTGTGTGTTGTCCTTAGGTTAGTTTACCTAGGTTTAAGTAGTTTGTAAGCTACGGACTGATGACCACGCTGTTTGGTCCGATAGATTTACAAACATTTGAACATTTAGATCGTCTGCAAAGGCTAAGTAGGGGATTCTTAGATTATGTTTTTTGGTTTCATTTTATTATTATTATTACTTATATATTTTTGTTGTTTGGTGGAAAATTATTAACTTATTAATGGATGAGTTTGGAGTGGGGCCCCGAGATTTCGATTGCCTAGAGGCCTACACAGGGCCGGCCGCGGTGGCCGAGGTGACTGAGGCGCTCCAGTCACGGTCAGCACGGCCACTACTGTCTGGGGTTCGAATCCCCCCTCGGGCATGGATATTTGTGCCGTCTTTAGTCTTAGCTAGTTCATAAGTAGTTTGTAAGCTTAGGGACTGATGACCCCGTAGTTAAGTCCCATAAGTTGTACAAACATTTGAATATTTTGATTTGCCTACACAGGGCTTAATCCGGCACTGCCTGTGCTGACCGGTGTTCGCGAAGCATCCTTGTTGGAGAGGCCTGAACTATGGAAATATCTGCACTCGTACCAGGAAGATTGTATAAGCATTAAAAAGAGACCGAGAAAGAGAGGGCACGGTGTAATGTTTTCCGCTCACGAGACACTTATCACCCGAGTTCTCTGAAGGAGAGTGCGAACGCAGCTGAGCGCAGTGCAGCAGATATGACACTGGTGAGACTGTGGGTCATCCGTGTCGGCTGATACGCCAGCGACGGTCGAGGTCTCGGCCAGCCCACACGCACAAGAAGGCCGACGACGAATCAAGCAGCGGGCTGTGGAGTGGCTACCACGCAGCACCAACAGCTGCAGCACAGTCTGATCATCGGCACCGTGTCTCACCAGAGACTCAAAATGTGCAGGGACCGTCGTCAGGGCGCTACTGGGGAAAATAATTAACCTCAGAGACTGGGAAACCTTTCCTGGACCTGATAAGTGATTTACAAAATTGACGTTAGTCAGTGCCTGTTAGGGTTGCCATACGCCACGGATTTCCGGAAAGTCAGCGATTTTAACGTAAATGAAAACATCCGGTCCGAAAAGGCAAAAAAAAAAAAAAAAAAAAAAAAAAAAAAAAAAAAAAAAGGTTAAGCAGTCAACAATCCTAAGATTGGTTTGAACACCAAAGTGCTTTACTAGGCATGGTCCTGTTTGGAGGTGGTATGCCGTTTCCTTCCTCCGACCTTCGAACTGACTTACCCAGCCAGTTATAGGGGGACCTACAGTTTATCGTGGGTTCCGAACCACGGTGCTACTCGGTACTTTTCACATGAGCAATACTGCCAGAGGTGAAAGAAGTGGAAAGTGACAGATAAAAATCCTAGGACCTGGCGGGGATCGAACCCCGGACCTTCGGATTCATAGTCTGGCACTCTACCACTGTGCAACCGAGGCGCCGAAAAGGCAAAAGTCCGTGATATTTGCTGGATCTGAAATCAACTTAGGTAATTTACAAAATTGCTATCAAAGAAGTATCAATATGTTATCGCTTTACCTTCACATTATATAAAATGCAAAGAGAACAGAAAATCTTTCGATTTGTGTTATATTACATTAAATAGTTGTTATTATTTACCTGGTGGTTTAGTAATGGCCGCAGCGGAGCGGCCGAGCGCATTCAGGCGCTATGCTATGATGCAGTGGTGTAACTATGGGGGGATGAGGGGGATAGAACCCCCCCAGACCCCGAAAAGAAGGGAAAAAAAGGAGAAGAAGAAGAAAAAAAAATCTAGTAAAGGTAAAGATTGGAAACTTGGGGTGTTTTACCATAAGCTTTCATTGGATAGGAGTGAATTAGTTTCTTCAACGGGAGTGGTAGATGGTAGTCTGTCTGGAAACTGACTAAAATTTTGCTCGTCAAGCAGATCTATCCCGCCCCCCCCCCCCCCAAAGCCAAGTCCTAGTTACGCCACTGCTATGATGCGCGAGGCCGTTCCCCGTCGGGTTCGAATTCCCTCTCGGGCACTGATGTGTGTGCCGTCTTTAGTAACATTTGTTTAATAATATCGGCTAGACGAAAGGTTCGGTTCAGAGAGGAATATACTAAACGGTTCGCAAAGTATCAAGCGAGAAAGAATTGAACACAAAGCTTTCTGCAAAATTTGCGGGTGAGTTACATTACGTTTATACATAGACCCATTAAAACCGTTTTTAAATTGTTAATTGTGCAGGTGCTACATCGTTGTTTTCCTACAAAAAATTCTATTATACGTTTTTCCTCTTCACAGTTCCTACATTTCAATCAGTAATGGATGTGGACGTGATGATCACGACCATGTGCAAGCATAAGACGGCAGTAGGTTCATCATCTTCTAAACAGCTCACCGGCTTTTTTAAAAACACAGATAGATGGTAATAAAGTAGCTGCATCAGAAGCTACATTTGCATTTCACTGTGTGAAGCACCATCACTCATACAGATCCAGTTCTCGCACTTAAAAATTATATCTCAGGTTTTTAGTGACTCAGAAGTTGCAGAAAACTCTTCCGGCGCCATAACTAAAACAGAAGCCATAAACTGATTGAGAACCAGATCAAGTTCCTTTCATTTGTTTAAGGTTCTAAAAAACACGATTAGTATAAGAAAAGCTTAAATGATGACAATGGAACTTCGCGTTCCTGAATAATCGAATGTATATTCTCATTTTTTGCTAATAAATGCTTTCTTAATGAAGCAGTCCTTCCTAAACTCCGGATCATCAATTAAATGCACATTTCCCTTAGCTTAGGGGCATGATGACTCCTTATTCCTCATTTTTCCATTTCCTTCCGTCGTTTACACTGACCGTAAGTGTTGTTCTCGTTTTGGATTTCGAGATTATGGCAACCCTAGTGCCTGTACATCTTAGAAGTCGCGAAATACTTACCCATATTACAAGCGAAACTTTGTGTGTGTGTTTGTTACTCCTTTCCGCTGAAAGGGTTGAACGTATTTGGATGACATTTGCACCTCGGATTTTTTATAGTCTGGATTAGTGTGTGCCAGTGGCGGTGCGTGTTCAGTGGTTCAGTGAATCCCCGGGAAAAGGCTCGTAGTGAAAAAAGTATATAAGTAAAATAAAAAGTGGTTTTAAACTATCTTCTGTCTGATTATTGTATATGCACATTCAAAGTATTTTATCGCATGAGAAACGGTTTACATCTTGCAGGCAGCACGTATACGAGTCGTGGCGGCAGTGGCCACAGCGTTCCAGTGCGCATGCGCGGCTGAGGTTCAAATTCTATTTCTACCCCCTGAAGGCAGCATATGGGCGCTCCCGCAGAAGGAAGGGGCGAGGGGAAACGCCGCTTATAACAGCGGCGTTGGAGCTGGTCGAGACTCCAGCTCCTAGCTACTCGAACTCTGGCGGTCACGCACGAATGAACAGCTGTTGCTGAAGCAAAGACAATGGAGCTACTCCACACCTCGCCTAGCGCATGCGCAAATCCTCCATGAAGGCAACATCCGCTCTTCATATTTGTTTTTTGCACATTGAAGATTCAGCACAATCACGTCATATTTGGTAAAATATCTTATAACTATAAATTAATGACGCATCATCAATAAGGAAGGGCAAACCTACTTTTTTGGCGTTTGTAGATTTGGAGAAAGCTTTTGACAATGTCAACTAGAACACACTCTTCAAAATTCTGAAGGTATCAGGGATAAAATATAGGGAGCGAAAGTTATATTCAACCTATACAAAAACCAGACAGCGGTTATTAAAGTCGACGGGCAAGAAAGGGACGCAGAGGTTGGAAAGGTAGTAAGACAGGGTTATAGCCTTTCCCCAACGTTGTTCAATCTGTACATTGAGCAAGCAGTGAAGAAATGGAAGGAGAAATTAGGAGAGGGAATTAAAGTTAAGGGACAAGAAATAAAAAGTTTGCGGTTTGCCTATTACATAGTAATTTTGTAAGAGGCAGCAAAGGATCTGGAAGTGCAATCGAATGGAATGGACAGTGTCTTGAAAGGAAGATAGAAGATGAACATTAACAAGAGTAAAACGAAGGTAATGGAATGAAATGTCAGAGAATCAGGCGATGCTGAATGAATTAGATTAGGTAATGAGACAATAAAGGTAGTAGATGAATTTTGTTATTTGTGTAGCAAGATTACTTATGACGGCCGAAGTAAAGAAGATATAAAATGCAGAATGGATATGGGGAGAAAAGCGTTTCTGAAAAAGCGAAACTTGTTAACATCCAATAATAATTTAAATGTTAGGAAATCCTTTCTGAAGCATTTGTCTGGAATGTAGCATTGTATGGCAGTGAAACGTGGACGATGAGGAGTTCAGAGAAAAAGATTATAGAAGCTTTTGAAATGTGGTGCTACAGACGAATGATGAAGATTAGATGGGTAGATCACGTGACTAACTAGGAGGTTCTTAACCGAATTGGGGAGAAAAGGAGTTACTGGCATATCCTGACTAAACGAAGGGATAGATTGGTAGTACACATTCTGAGACATCAATGAATGGTCAACTTAGCATTAGAAGGAAGTGTGTGGGGTAAAAATCGTAGAGGGAGACCGAGGGACGAATACAGTAAGCAGATTGAAAACGATGTAGGCTGCCGAAAGTATTGTCAGATGAAGAGACTTGCACAGGACAGGGTATCGTGGAGAGCTGCATCAAACCAGTCTGCGGACTGGAGACCCCAAAAACAACAACAATAAAGCCTTCAGATGATCGGAACATGAATAATAATGAAGGCACTACCTTGCGTCAAGCATAATAGCCGTGTGGTTAGCGGCATCGTGCTGCGCTGTGAAAGGTAGTGGGTTCGAGACTGACTGAATAGTTTGTAAGTCAATAGATTTTCTCCTACTATGTTTTGTTCAGTATAAATAGATGTGACAGTGTAATTGTAAGTTACCATAGTTTAATTGTGAGTTACTATAGTGTAACTGTAGGTTGCCATAGAGTAATTGTAAGTTTCTATTGTGTATGGTGTATTATGTTGGATTTGTATGAATGCAGTACCATTCCACCTAAATTATGTATCTTCTGTACAGCATATATGTAGTAGCAGCATAAGATTCCACATAAATTTAGTACAATGAAAAGTTAAATTTGATACTTACCGAGATGAAGTCAGTGTATAACACTTTGTTAGTGCAGTAGTGATCTACCAAGTGTGTTTTGAGCAACGTGAGGAATTTGTATCTATGGCCATGAATTTAAAGCAATATGCTAATTAAAAGTGCATTTCTGGAATTTATATGGTTCTGTCTGCACTGAAGTAATGAAAGTAAAAGCTAGACTAGGGTTCTGGAGATTTGTTGTGGCTTGGCAGGAGTTTCATATTTTCTTAGATAGGGTATTGAAGTGAATATTGATGAAGTAATGAGGTATAATGAGTAATGAGATAATGGAATATTACGAGGATATAGATAAGAAGTGAGATAAGAGGAAGAATATTAATTGATAAAGTAAGATGAAGAATATGACAATGAGTAGGTAGATGAAGTAATGATAATGAGTAGGTAGGGCTAATGCTTAGGGAGCCTGTCTTTGCTATAGCAATTATTCTATGTATTCTATCTTACAAATAACTTGGTAAAATTTTTGAGCCTGGTAGTGAGAGATTTTACACACACACACACACACACACCAGGCTCAAAAATGGTGTGTGTGTGTGTGTGTGTGTGTGTGTGTGTGTGTGTGTGTGTGTGTCCCAGCTATCTTGTCCACCCAAAATATCTCTGGAACAATAACAGCTATTGGAAAACGACTTTGACGGTATCAATGTACATATTTGGAAACAAGCAAATGTGTTTTTTAACACAAACTTATGTTTTTTAAATGGACACCCTACATTTTTTCTTCAGCAATCCATAGCATGACAAATCATATAAACAATGGCGTTGATTGCATCGCAATATTCCAATTACATCCCGAGATATTGGGACGCGAAGTTGCTTGAAATACGCGAAACGCGCGGCTAGCGCACCTCCTGAGACTCAGGCGAGAACCCCATGATGCCGTGCGGAGGTATCCGAGCGGTCTGGCGCGCCAAGTTTCGAATCGTGCTGCCTCCCACATCGGAGGTTCGTATACTCCCTCGGGCATGGATGTTTGTGTTGTCTTTACTATAAGGTGGTTCATAAGTAGTGTGTAAGTTTAGGGATTGATGACCCCATGGTTGCGTCCCATAAGCTTTACAAACAATTGAATATTTTGAACATAAACCAAATGGCATTGCTTTGAATTCATAGAGGTCGTCAGGTGTAATAAAAGCCATCTTTTCCCTGTCAGCTTTGTGAACCTCGATTTGCCAGTAACCTGTCTTCATGTCCGTAGTTGAGAAGTATGTAGCTCCTTTCAAGCAGTCTAAGGTGTCGTCAATGCACAGCAATAGGTAGACATTTGTGATTTTGTCCAGCCGCCGATAGTCGACACAGAATCACCACGTGCCATCGTTCTTCCTTACCAGAACCACCGGAGACGACCAAGCACTCTCCAAAGGTTGAATAATGTCATCGTGCAACATCTTCTCCAAAAAAGAAAAAAAAAATGTTCCAATTTTTGTTAAGCTTATGGGACGTAACTACGGGGTCATCAGTCCCTAAACTTACAAACTACTTACGAACTAGGACGGCACAAATATCCATGCCCGAGGGGGGATTCGAACCCCCGACCGTAGTGGCCGTGCTGACATCTTCTCCACTTCCTCACATATTATCTGTCTTTCAGCTGGCGATGCTCCATACGAACGCTGGCTAATTGCCGGATGATCCCCAGTATTGATACGGTGATTTATCGTGGGCCGTTTCGTCTGACTTTTCCCATGCTGAGGTGTGAATGCACCCAAAAATTGGCGTAGTATACCTAACACCCGCTGGCGTTGTTCCTTGGTCAGTCCAGGCCCTATTGGCAGTTCCACGTTTGTTTCCTCCAGCGTGTTGTCGGTACTAATAGCAGGGCATGGGTCTTCGTTGATGACGTTGAGCTCACCGTTCTGGATTGGTTCAGCTGTCCCGATACACATTCCTTTGGGGATAAGTTGTGACTGCTCGTGACAATTAGTGATCGAAATCTCTCCTCGACCACTGGTAACCCTTATGATAGCTGCTGGTGTGTAAATTTCTTTTGTGAGCCTGATAAACCTTTTACTATCAACAAGCACTTCACAGTTTAACCGGTCATCTATGTTTGTTTCTGGAACTCTTCTCATTTTCAACGGCGGGATCATCACATTGCCAATGGCAAATAACTTCCCAGAAAATTCGGTATTACGTGTCCCCATCGGAATGACTTCCTCAATTTTCAGTTCAGACCTTCCACAGTCAATGATAGCTTGGGATGCATGAAGGAAGTCCCATCTGAGGATGACATTATGACTACATTCTGTTAAAACGACAAATTCAAACAGCTGGGTCCTGTTGTTGATGGTTATTTTTGCGACACAAGTTCCTGCTGACTGGACGTACCTTCCATTTGCGACCTTTAGCACAGTTGCTCCCGTATCACAGAACATTTTTTTAATGTGCGGCGGTAATTATCCAAAAATACAGAGAAAGAAGCTCAACCAATGCCCGGACAGGTTAGCAGTCGATTATGACGTTGATAAGATTTCCCAACATCTTAGCCACTTTCGTCCATGGAGGATTTTCATCTGCGACAGCCTCACCTCCGTAGATGGTTGCCTCACTTAGTTTTCCTGCGCACATCGGCTAGAGGAGCGGTCAGTACCTCTGTACGGCGATGGTGAACGGCTGCGGCGCGTCGGGGAGCGACGTCGTCTAGGGTACGGCGATGGGCTTCTTCCCATAGGTCGACTGGACTCATCAGCAGGTGACCGCCTGGGATAGAACTGCTCTGATGGCTGACGCCTTGCAGCAAAATAATCGTCGAATACTCACCTTCTCTCTCTGCAGTAGCGTATGACATGTCCAGGGCGCCCACAGTGGAAACACACTAGTGTGTTGTCTTCTACCTTCCAGACGTCTGTTCATCTGTGGGGTGCCATAGTTGCCGGGCAGTTGGTTGTGGCCGCGTCGGCCAGTTCCTAGGCTGTCGTTTGGCTGCTGCAGCATAAGTCATTTTAGGGCAAGGTGTGACTGGTGGGGCAGACAGGTTCTAATAGGTGAAATACCTCTTGCTCAGCAGCGTTGACTTTCTCGTGATTTACAGTCTCAACTGCCACACGCTGTTGTCATTCTTCTCTCACAATTTGTCATGACAGAAGCAAAGTCATGCTGGTCTTCCACAACGGCTATAGGGATTACATTCGGGAGTCTGTCATATTCTTTCGTCCAACCCTCTTCCGCTGCATCTCTTCAATCCGCTGGCACCACTTGATGAAATCTTCCATCGTAGTGACGTCTTTTGTAGGAAGAGGTTGGTACATATCTTCTGCAATTCCATTCATCAGGTGTGTCGGACTCAGTCATATCTGGGTTAACAATGTTACATCGAGCCAAAACATTCTGTATGTACGACTGTGTCGGCTCACCATGTCGTTGGGTCCAGTTCTTCAGTTGTTCTTCTGTCGAGCAGATTTGTCACTGGCGATATCCAAAAGTCTTCTTAAGCTCCATCTGGCACATTTCCCAGTAGGCTTCTCTTCATTGTTTTCAAACCATTGCTTGGCTGTTCCGTCCAGGTACAAATAAACTTTTGGCCAAACACATTGTATTATCTTACTGTTATACTTGGCAACTCGGTCAAACCCTTTTAGCCAATTGTTGGGGTCCTGTGCAGCATCTCCAGAGAACACCAACAGGTGTCTGATATGCAGCTGGCTTCGTGTTCATGGGTCTTCTGATGAGATGGACTTTCGGAAGGATTTACTGGGTATATCCCTTGTATTCCAGTTCTAGTTCGTATAAGTGACAACTTTTATATTGCCTAATCAGAGCCATGGTGATACAGCTTTTGCACAGGATACCCGGTGCCTCCACCGAACAATGTCATGTTGAAATGGAAGCAGGGTTGACTTCAAAGGCAGGGTTGTCAACTGAACACAGCACTTATACTGAAAGCAGGTTTATTGTGAACTGAAACAAACATGCAGCACTGTCTGCCTCTTGTTCAGAGTGCTCTGCTATTTATACAGAAACAGAATGCACCAGAAATTAGAAGATTAGTCAACATATAAGAACATGTAGAACATAAGAAACATGTATAACATTCTGGAAATGATAAATACAAAAAAAACTGTGATAAATACAAAAAAAAAAAAAAAAAAAAACTGAGTGCTAGTCTTGCGTGTTTGCAAGAGAGCTTCTGTGAAGTTTGGAAAGTAGGAGGCGAGGTACTGGCGGAAGTAAAGTTGTGAGGCGGCATCGTGAGTCGTGTCGGGATAGCACAGTCGGTAGTGCGCTTGCCCGCGAAAGGCAAAGGTCCTAGGTTCGAGTCCCGGTTCCGGCACACAATTTTAATCTGCCAGGATGTTTCATATCAGCGCACACTCTGCTGCAGAGTGAAGTTTAATTCTGGAAACATCCCTTAGGCTGTGGCTAAGCCATGTCTCCACCATATCCTTTCTTCCAGGAGTGTTAGTCTTGCGTGTTTGCAAGACAGCTTCTGTGAAGTTTGGAAAGTAGGAGGCGAGGTACTGGCGGAAGTAAAGTTGTGAGGCGGCATCGTGAGTCGTGTCGGGATAGCACAGTCGGTAGTGCGCTTGCCCGCGAAAGGCAAAGGTCCCAGGTTCAAGTCCCGGTTCCGGCACACAATTTTAATCTGCCAGGAAGTTTCGTATCAGCGCACACTCCGCTGCAGAGTGAAGTTTCATTCTGGAAACTAAATGTTTATCACCAGTCGTTTGTGTTGGTTCAACTGTCATATCACCGATTTTAGGTACAGCTGCTGGCTGTATGATATCTGTACAATTATCGTTAATTAAGTCCAAAGGGCCATTATTTATATGCTTGTCACCTGTAGACTTAATGTTCTTCATACAGTCATTGCCACATTGACATTTTGGGTTTTCAATAAACTGCACATCACGAGCTTTCACAATTTTTGTTGGTGAATTTGGGTCAATTAGGCGGTATGCTTTACTGTCTTCGCAATATCGAACAAAAATAAGTTCCTTCGACTTTTCTTCTAATTTTGTTCGCTTTTCTTTGGGAACATGAACAAATGCTTGACACCAAAGATTTGCAAGTGACTGAGATTTATTCGACGACCACTCCACAATTCTTCAGGAGTAACATTCTTGACAGCTTTCGTAGGAGAACTATTTTTCAGTTAAATCGCAGTATTAACAGCTTCAGCCCAATATTGTTTGCTTAGTCCTGCATCTGTCAACATTGATCTTGCCTTCTCAATGATTGTCCAATTCAGACGCTTAGCAACACCATTTTGTTGCGGTGTATAAGGAACTGTTGTTTCATGTCGAATACCATTTGCTTTTAAGAATGTCTTCATATGCTCATTTATATATTCCTTTCCATTGTCCGTGTGAAGTATTCGAATCTTTCAACCAGTTTCATTTTCAACTCGTGCTTTGAATTCAATAAAAATATCATAAACTTCTTTTGTTGATTTTAACATATAACCAAATGACTTTCGTGACATATCATCTGTAAACATGAGAAGATAACGTGCTCCTCCCCACGAAGCCATACTCATGGGTCCACATACATCAGAATATACAATATCAAGCAGGCCTTCACCTCTTCTACTTTAAGTTTTTGGAAAAGATTGGCGAGATTGTTTGCCTTTAATGCAAGAGATACATGGATCTAAATTTATGTTAGTCCAATTAAGTCCATCAACCATTTTTTCCTTTAGTAAACGCATGCTTACACGATTCAAATGTCCCAATCTTCGGTGCCACAAATCATAATTATCAGTGTTCACAGCATTTGCACAGTGTCGAATTTCATTCAAATCGATACATGCCACCTACCTGATTTGCAGTCGCTACAGGTGTTCCACAGATGAGTACATCTTTCTTGTTATATATCCCGCACTGTACGTCATTAAATAACACACACAAACCATGTCTTGTCGTTTGACTCACTGACAGTAAAGGCAAGGCCTGGAACATATGCAACATCTTTAATCGTTACTGGTTTATTTTCTTCATCACTAGTGAGCACAAGACGAACACTTCCTTCTGCAATCACCTGAAGATTGCTGTTATCTGCTACTGTAACATTTGTAGCTGTGGTCCATTCGAAATTATTAATCCAGTCTTCTTTATTCGTCATGTGCCTTGTACATCCTGAATCAACATTGAAATATTTCATTTCTTCCAAGTTTTACACTCATTCGCCTTATGTCCAATTCTCTGACATTTATAGCATTTTATATTTTTAGTACCACGATTGCTATTTGATTTTTGCGGTGTATATCTCTGTTTTCCAGCTGCTAGCACCGAATCTTGATTTCCATTCGTGGAAGCAAACTGACGTTTTGTTGATTCTTGAATAAGCCGCTGACTTACAAAACCGCTAGTAATACTAACATCTGAATTTTCAATCGCCATAATTAAAGGCTGGAAATCTGAAGGTAGTCAACTGAGCATAATTGCTGCTACAAAATCATCATCTATTTTCTTGCCAATACTTCGAATTTGTTGAGCAAGCGACATAATTTTTGACAAATATGTTTCCATATCTTTTTCAGAATTGAGTCGCACATTCATCAGACACTGTAGCAGTCCGATATAACTAGATAAACTTTTATCTTCGAATGCCGACTGTAAATTCTCCCATGCTTGTTTAGCAGTCGTAGCTCCACGAACTTTTGGATAAACAGATGAACTTACAGATAATCATATTTTGGACAATGCTTCCTGTACATTATTGGCATCAGTACCAGTACCGGTAATTGTATTCCACAGTCCTTCATGTTTCAGATACATTTCGATTGTAAATTTCCAATCATTATAATTCGACATTCCTGTCAACTTTTCAAAATTAAAAAGTGATTGTCCAGCCAAAGCCATTTTAGATACGTTCAGGGAATATTTACTTCAGTTTTCTTGAACAGAAAAAAAATACGCCACACTGAACACACGCAAAAAATTTACGATAGTAGCAACGCAAAACTTTCTCGACGCACTACTGCCGATCGTGATTTTTTGCAACACTTTACTGGTATAAAAACTTCACAAATCTCTTGTAAATTGTTCCTGGGCCCATAACCTATTGGATATTGACTCCAATTAGTCGTCTCAAGAGATTTAAAGTCACTTATTTTGGAAATTAGAAACGTGTACACCATATTACCAGGAACACAGACAATAAACTATTTATTCATAGAAGATACTACAAAAGAGTTTAAAATCCAAAGATATAAATCAACTTAGAATAAAGAACTGTCACACAATGTTTCTGTCAGCACAAAATAAAAATAACACCTTTGTTCCCAACAATTTTTATCATTTATTTGCTGCTCGGTATTTGTCATCTGTGAGTAGGAAGTGGTGATCGTAATTTTTGGTTCATATGCTGCCTGCAGACGTATGTTCAATTATCTTGGTACTGTAATATAAGATGATGAGAATTTTGATTTTGCTATTGGCAAATACAGTATGATTGTCAAGTTTTTACTTTAAATTTCATTCCAATTTTTGATTAAGTGTAGCCTTTATAGAGATTTTTGTGATACAAAGCAAGTTTCCATTCTTTTTCTTAATAAAATTTTAATTAGTCCTAGATTGTGTATAGTTTATGGCAAGAAAGAAATATTTTTGTGTAATTAGTGATAAGTTTAGTTGTAGGGAATGTTGTATATTTTGCATGTACTCTGCTGAAGGGGAGCCACCTCCACGACATGGACATGTGGGACAACTATTTTTAAGGACCAGATGAAGGCATGGACCCACCATGAAGATAAGCAAAATGTGAAATGTAGTGAAAAAAATTTAAAAAAAAACCTGGGAGATGAAGTGTTCCTCCCTTGAAATGAAACAAAATGTGTTAAAAAAAGGAAGAAATAATTTTTTAATTATCCACTCATTTTGTAAATATTTATGTTAATAATAACTGAATTTGTACTGGGGCTTCATGTATTTTTTATGGCCAGCATAGGGTGTAATATAGATTAAGGTTATTTTTGTAAGTATGTACCTAGTTGTATTTCATATGAGTTATTTGTGGCTGTGACTTTGTTTTTTTATCATTTAATTACCCAGTTAATTATTTATTCAAATAATTAGCTTGTTAATTAAATGAGGGGGTTATGTAATGAAGCATGTTGGGATTTATTCCCATCTGCTTGCATTACTGAACCTCCTGATACCACTGTTGCATAATAATAATAGTTATGAATGTAATTAGTCTATTATCATTTTCTTTTCCAAAACTTTTGTTATTATGAGGGACACTCCAAAAAATTTTTATTTTTTAATACAGTTTTCATTCTGCATGTTTGAAAGTTTTACAGTATTTAGATACATCCTTCCCACTTTTTTTCAAACTTAGTTCAACCTGTTCTCGTGAGTGGCGCCGTCACAGTATGTCTTCAAGGTGGCTGCTACACTTGACGTTTGTCAGAGCAATGTGCTGTCATTGAATTCCTGTGCTGTGAAAACAAGACAGCGGGAAACATCCACAAGAGGTTGAAAAAGGTGTATGGAGATGCTGCTGTTGATCGCAGTACAGTTAGTCAGTGGACAAGCAGGTTATGTGATGAAAGTGGGCACAGCAATATTGAGGATCATCCTCATAACTGCTGGCCTCATACGGCACACACTGCAGACAATGTGCAGAGAGTTAACAAATTGGTGTCTGCTGGCAGAGGCATCACAGTGAAAGAATTGTCACGCTACATTGCAGGTATATAGGTGCTGGTTCCAAGATGGCATAAGGCAGTTGAGAGGCATGGGGATTATGTGTGTGGAGTGGCCGAATGCATTGAGGTGCTATGTTCTGATGCGCAATGCCATTCCCCGTCGGTGGTTCAAATTACCCCCTCGGTCACGGCTGTTTGTGCTGTCTTTAGTATAAGGTAGTTTATAAATAGTTTGTAAGTTTAGGGACTGATGACCCCACAGTTAAGTCCCATAAGCTTTACAAACATTTGACCATTTTGATATAAGTTAAATACCAGCCTCTGAGATAATTTCAAAATTGTTGCATTGTTATTCACTTCAAATGTACTTTGATAGTACTTAAATATTTGCATCAAATAACAGATTTGAAATTAATGTATGGAAGGACTAATCTAGAAAATCTTGACCAGCATTACAAAAAGTGAAGACTGCCTGAATCCTTCAAAATAGAAGTCAGTTCATTCCATCTAACCATTAGATCATCAAACAGAGAATTGAATGTTAACTTCCACAACAACAAAATTTCAAAAATGTGACACTCCAAATATTTGAGTGTGACTTTCAGAAGATTCATGCCACTTACAAAACACTTAGAACTAGTAGAACAGAAGCTATAATCAAAAATAACATGCTAAGGAAATGAATAGACACTAGCTGAGGATATGATGGAAACACCTTAGGAAATACAGTACATGCACTTGTGTATCTGTCACTGAGTACTGATCTGTTTAGAGCAGAAGTACTCATGTCAACAAATTTGACATCAATGTAAATGATGTGATGAGGATCATGACAAGAACTCCTAAGCCCACTTAAAATGAGATATTATCATAATATTTGGTCAAGATTGCATAAGTACTTGTATTTTCACTGATAACCAGTTTCAGCACACAAAGGGACCATTTTCTGGTCTCTGATAGGAGGTTACATTTATAGTGCATCAGATGAAATAAAAATACTTTTGTGATCTTGGCAAAATATTATCTCTCTTTAACTGAAATAGGGCTGGTTTCCCTTTTACAATCATCTTAAATCCATGCCAATACCATAGGTGTTAGTCTCGCTAATATTACCCCTCCATATCTCTGACAATAAAAAACAGCTGACCGAGATCTAGAAAACCAATCTGAATAAACAACAGCCAACCTTTCCTAGAAGTGTGTAACATAAAAGATGAAATGAGGAAACAGTGGATATCCTTTCATGGTCACAAGAAATTAGATAAAATAGATTTAACCCACAGGGGTAGATTTACCCAGAAAAGTATGGTGTTTCTAGAACCTTGTTAAAATGGACAAACCATAATCAACAGAATGCTACAAAGTGGGTAATCACTTATGAAGGCCAATGTGACTGTGTATCATTGGAACAAACTCTAGGGCACATGTTGCATAACTTTCCAAAAATAACATTCATCAAAGACTTTGTAGAGCAATCAGCTGGTTGGGGGTATCCACATATGAAAAGAAGTGGTTATTTCAACTTCTGCATATATCAACTTCATGATATGTACTGGATAGATTGCTACTGCAAGGGTGAAGGTCGGGGTGAGAGTTTAAAATAGGAAAAGTTTAATTTTTAAAACTGACAATCACCAACTGCGAACCAAATTCCTAAACATGCAAAAACACTGGAACTGTGATTGCTAATGTTTGACTCGTTTTCTACGGGATGATATCACACGTTCGCAGCTTTCCTTCCCTGCATATGATTAACAAAAAAATTCATAATAAATTCAAGTTCATGAGAGAAAAGGGTGTACTAACTACTATTTTTGAAAACATGTGAAAGTTCACTTTATGTTGTTTATTTCACAATATTAGAACCCTGTGGCTGATACGTCTGTACGTCTACACATTTATCAAGTAAAGTTATAGCTCGTGAGCCCCCAGGTAAAATGAATATTTGTCGCAAATTGTTTTCACACCATGTGCCTGTCTCAAACACCGTTTATGTTCATGCCTATGCGATGACATGTGTTACATTAACAAAACGCAGTCACTTTAATTCAATGCGATGCACACCTTCTTCCACCGGCTAAATATTCACAAACACACAGTACCGCTCGATTCAACTTGACGCGACGCCACCCGGCCAGCTACCCCCCTTGTTCCCGTCTTGTCACTTCCTGCCCTCGCACACGCGCGCACGCCCCAAAAGTCCAACTGCCGGGGTTTTTTCCCTTCGTCATCAACTTCCCCATGTGAGCTGTTCTAACCGACTTCCAACGTACAGCGCTCAGCCATTACATTTCTATAACTTTACTTAAAATCAAAATAATTACACTACACATTAAACAAATATCTTCTTACGTTTTTATGTTGGTATAAACATCCTTTGTACTATTTATCATGATCGTGCAATTTCTTATATCACAGATAAGTGATTTAACTGAATACTTTAAGATAAAATACACAAGATTAATTGAAAATAAAATGAGAAATAGTTAATATATTATTTTTGTAAACAAACATTGCCATGCTAGTTGTGTAACTATCTTGTATTCATTGGTAATTTATTACTTTTCATTGTCAATTAAACATATTACGCCAGATGTGACTATATCAGCTAATGTATTGTTTATTTATCAACAGGCTATTGTAATGAGTGCCTTAAAGGTTCCTAACTGCATCGTATTACTTCAAATGCCAGTAGTATTAGAATATTTCACTTCATGCTGTGCACTGCACTGTGCCTGGCACTTGCCATTGTCCCTCTCTCCTCTCACCGGAAACGAAACTGGAAAATCCTAAGCTGGAACAAGCCACCAACGTCGGCCTGCTTGCTGGCCTCGCATCAGCTACAAGCACACAGCAAATCTCAACTTGGAGAATTTCTACCTATGGCCTAACTATAAATGTTGTCACCCAACTGTGTACATACATTGCTACCATAATTAATAAGATTAAAATTGTGTAACATTTAGTGCATTGGCATGGTCAATGTTTGCAGTGAACTTCATACTGTTTAATTATCAAATGCTATTAATTACCAATGTTTCTATTGGGCGGTAATCTCACAATGCCCCCACTTGCGGCATCAAAACCATGTGCAGGATGGCGCAACTAGCACCAATATTAATACTTTCAAATGAGCAAAATTTAAAATAACAAAATTATTGAATCAGATTGACTCAAACACTATACCAATTAGGACCTCAACTAATGCAATAAAATAAATAAACAGGGCAGTGAGAAAATTTCCCAATATTTGTACCATTAAGACCACTTATAGTGTGTGTATATTTTTAAGAAAAGAATCCTTATAACCAATTACATCCATGAAATTTAAGTGTGCCTGTTGTTTATATACAGAATTGGCACCAAATTTATAATAGTATTAACCTTTAGTCTTTAGAGGACCTTGTCCTACATGGAAAAACCAAAATTATCACTATAAAAACTTTTGACGGTGCACAGTCCACTTGTTTAAAGGAAATCTCTCACCACTTTGACACTGAGAACACCAGAGTCATCGTTACAGCAACTCTTGGTGTATGGTCCTACGTCTCCATCATTTCAACCAACATGCTGTTGCAGCTTAGATTCATGGCACTGGATCAAGCGTTCTTGTTCACACACGTCATATGCGCCTTACATGGAACAGGAAGAGCAGAAAGCACCCATGAGTCAACATAGACAAAAGTTTGTCTGGGCATCAGGATTTGGTTGGATTTGTATCCCACTCCTCTGCCATCCAGACTTGGTGCAATTGAAAACTAAGCATTGAGACATGTACAGTAACATGCAAATCAACAGAATTAAGAACTCAAAGTGGCTTGTGTTAGTCATTATCAGATCAACCCAAACCACCATGCCTGCTCTCTCATCAGCCATAGCTTCAGATGAAATAGACAAGAAAATATGTGGCAAACTTGGAGTATTACTCCATCAAATAAAATACCAACAACCTGCCTGTGTTAAAATATATCTTAAAGTTCAAATAATATTACCAAAAGAATGTTATCATAGAGAATTTTCTCTTCTATCAAAATGACACCTACAAGCATCAATACAGATCCTACCCCCTCACACCAAAAAAATTATTTTTGCTGGTGTGAGATTAAATTTGCGTCCCCATCATCAGCCTCATGTGCTTTCCACAAGTACTCCCCACAATAAAATATCTAAGGTTAAAGTCTAATTTCAAAATTAGTTTATCACAAAACATCTACATTTTTAAAATAAAATATCACCAAACCCTATTGGCTAGACAGAAAAATAGTTCTCGTCAACTGTCATTGCAGAAATTGTTCAGTCAACAGTTGAGCACCATTAAAGAAACCAAAATGTGTTATCAGAATCAGTTTAATATAACAACTACCCTATTAGACACATTACCTACCAAACAGTCAAAAGAGACAGACATTAAAGAGCAAACACTTTCTCATTTTCCGAGTCACCCCACAACTCACACCACATAGCCAACCCTGCTCACATATACACACACATAAACAGTACACTCCCACTTCCTCTATCCTTTAGTGTTGGCATACATACATACATACATATTTTCCTCATGTACCACTGTTGAACTGCAAATCTGATATAAGCACATGTTTTAACACAAACAACAAAAGAAAAACATTTACAAAGAACT
The DNA here is from genome assembly GCA_026315105.1 of Locusta migratoria. Taxonomy (NCBI): domain Eukaryota; kingdom Metazoa; phylum Arthropoda; class Insecta; order Orthoptera; family Acrididae; genus Locusta; species Locusta migratoria. The sequence continues at coordinate 268,014,730 of CM048744.1, read as the reverse complement.
CTTGTAAACTTGACCCCAATTTTTAAATCTAAACTCATACATAAATACTAACACAGACCACAGAATAAATATACACAAATTCTTAAACTACTTTGTACACTGCTTTGGATCTCATACTTCCTGATTTATAGTGGTTTATGGCAGTTGCTTGTGTAAACATGCCATTAAATCATTATCATTTACAAAATTTTTGAATTTCGCCCCCTTCATGCATCCCTCCAGACTTAATTCTAGCACTTTATCCTTATATTCCAACTGAGCTTCATATCTGTACAGAAAATCACTTCCTAACACTAGATTTAAACATAGACCTTTCATCACCAATAAATCCTCCTCAATGATTACTTCAAATTCTGAGTTCCTTGCATTTAACACCCCTATTTTTCTTGCAAAAGCATAATTTTCTTTTTCCCATGCCACTGGCTCTACTGTTTTTAAATATTTGAGGAATTATATCCAATCATCTTCCCCATACTCGGTGTACTTCTTTATTAACCCAACCTGACTTTAACCCATCAATATCCATTTCATGACACTGTTCATTATTATGAATCATAAAAATTTGTATTTTCTCCTCCTCATCACCTAACCCCTCCTGTACAACTCTCAGTCCCTCACTTATCTCCTCATGATCTTGGGTACTCATGCCTAATCCCCTTAATTGATCATGCTCTTTGTCTCCATTCTTTCAAAACATTGTAATAAGTCTGGTCCCTATTATATTGTTTGCCTAGTCTGTCCAAGTAATCATATTTGTGCAATAGCCAATCATTTGGTGCCCACTTCCTAATCCAGTTTATTTTCCCAATTAAATTTCTGGTTTGTGCATCTACACTGTCAACTTGGTCTTCCTCAGAGATCTTCACATTTATATTAACATTTACATTAGGTCCAGTGTCATTTATTGTCTCTATTGGACCACATTTATTTACATTTAATTTAGAAAAACATTCACTCTCATTCATACATTCCACAACATCTAATCTGGCTCCAGTACCATCAATATTTACATTCATACTTTCACATTCAGTCAACACTTGTGCCTCTGACCTATCCAAAATTAAGGCTAACCCAACACTGTTTTTATCCTCTTTAATGTTATTATCAAATAAACTTCCCACATCATACTCTCCTTTATTGTCCTTGTTTCTAGCATTCCTCCTCCTGTTTGCATTTCTTTTGTCATGTTCCAAAAACCAAACCCCAAAAATTTCCTCACTACCTATAACAGCATCCATCTGACACATACTTTCCTCTCTTTTCTCCCTTTCCTTGTTTACTCTATTTATGTTTTCTTTATCCTTGCCTTTGTGAACTCCTACTTCCTCTTTCCTATCATGATCTCTGTCCATGTGACATAGTTTTTCCTCCCTTCTCTCCCCATCTCTATTCCTACTGTAATTATGGTCATTAGATCCCCTGTTATCCCATCTTCTGGTCCTATTATTAGAATAGGTCCTTGTCCCAATACGGACCTCATTTGTAACAAATCTTAGTTTCTCTGATTCTGTCTCCGATTTTCTCTCCTACTGTTATCCCCATTCCTATTTCCACCTTCCTGCCTTTGATTTCTCCTATCAATTTCCCATGTTTCCCTCTGGCTTCTATTCTCCAAGTTGTCCTCTCTGTTATTGTTACCTCTCCAATTTTCATTTAAATTCCTCTCTCTATTGGGTTTCCCTGGTTGTGAGCCCCATTTCTACTGCCTCTATTTTCATTGTGGTTCACATGCTGTGTCCCCTGAGTTGTAGTTCCATAACTAAACCATGGTATATCTTTTCTACAAATTCAATGAAATTCTCAGCTGAGTCTGTGGGATGGTGAATTAACTGCCAATGCATATCTGCAGGTAAGCTCCTACACAAAGTGGAAATTACTGCTAAAAGACTCAAAGGTGTATCTAAATGCACTAGTTTCTCAAGTTCCTCCTGACAAAATTCCTTCATGCTCTGTTTCCCTTTCACATAGTTTGGCCTGTTCAAGAATTCATTTTGTATCTTAGCTTGCTTGGCCTCCCCACAATACTTATTTAAAAACAATTTTCCAAACACCTCAAAAGTAACAAATTTATCAGCACACTGATTTGCCCAAGTTTGAGCAGGACAGTCAAGCATTCTCTTTGCTAACTTCACTTTACACTGGTCTGACATCCCAGGCACAAATTGGTCCTTGCATGCAGCCAAAAAATCTACTGGATGATAATTACCCACTCCTGAAAACTTTTTGCCATTAGGTGTCTGCACCATGGACCAATTAGTGTTTCCTGATGCAGTACACAATTCTAGATTATTTATTCTAGTGTTCACCTTCTCAATCTCAGTATTGTTTACTGTCACTACTTGTTCTATCTTTTTCCTAAAGTTACATTCTGTATTCTCTAATTTTCCTGACAATAAAGTTTTTGTTTTCTCAATACCTGCCACCATCCTCTTGTCAACCTCAGCCAACGCTTGCATAGTGCCCTCAGTCCTGTGAGGAATGACACATTTATCAAGTAAAGTTATAGCTCGTGAGCCCCCAGACAAAATGAATATTTGTCGCAAATTGTTTTCACACCATGTGCCTGTCTCAAACACCGTTTATGTTCCTGCCTATGTGACGACACATGTTACATTAACAAAACACAGTCACTTTAATTCAATGCAATGCACACCTTGTTCCACTGGCTAAATATTCACAAACACACAGTAGCACTCGATTCAACTTGGTGCAGTCTACGACAAGCAACCATACGTGGCAATTGCCACACACAAAACTATAACCTCCACCTGGAGATCCACATGCCGACTGATGCAGAGCGATGCCGCCTGGCCAGCTACCCCCCTTGTCCCGTCTTGTCACTTCCTGCCCTCGTGCACGCGCGCACGCCAAAAGTCCAACTGCTGGGGCTTTTTCCCTACGTCATCGACTCCCCCATGTGAGCTGTTCTAACTGACTTCCAACGTACAGTGCTCAGCCAATACAGTTCTAAAACTTTACTTAAAATCAAAATGATTACACTACACATTAAACAAATATCTTCTTACGCCTTTATATTGGTATAAACATCCTTTGTACTATTTATCATGATCGTGCAATTTCTTATATCACAGATAATTGATTTAACTGGATACTTCAAGATAAAATACACAAGATTAATTGAAAATAAAATGAGAAATAGTTAATATATTATTTTCATAAACAAACATTGCCATGCTAGTTGTGTAACTGTCTTGTATTCATTGGTAATTTATTACTTTTCATTGTCAATTAAACATATTACACCAGATGTGACTATATCAGCTAATGTATTGTTTATTTATCAACAGGCTATTTTGTAATGAGGGCCTTAAAGGTTCCTAACTGCATCGTATTACTTCAAATGCCAGTAGTATTAGAATATTTTACTTCATGCTGTGCACTGCACTGTTCCTGGCACTCGCCATTGTCCCTTATCCCCTCACCGGAAACAAACCTGGAAAATACTAAGCTGGAACAAGCCACCAATGTCGGCCTGCTTGCTGGCCTCCCGTCAGCTACAAGCACACGGCAAATCTCAATGGGGAGAATTTCTACCTATGGCCTAACTATAAATGTTGTCACCCAACTGTGTACATACATTGCTACCATAATTAATAAGATTAAAATTGTGTAACATTTAGTGCATTGGCATGGTCAATGTTTGCAGTGAACTTCATACTGTTTAATTATCAAATGCTATTAATTACCAATATTTCTACTGGGCGGTAATCTCACACTACTCAGCACACAGACATCTTGATGAGTAGCAACTCTCAAGATGTCTGTATTGTGAATAGAAGTCTATGTACTTCAATATGTATTATAAAGCTTAGTCAGCATTCCATGTCTGTCTGCCCTTGATAAAGTGGAAAACCAATGAACAGATTTTCATGCAGTTTTTGGTGTCATTCATGAGGAAGTTTAGGCATATACTTTATTAATCTGTGTGCTACTGGGTTAATGTGGTAAACAAAAATCCATGAAATAGAGCAATAAATACTGTTTGGAAAAGCTATATATCCTGTGACTTAAAAAACTTTACTGTACATGTGAAGGTGCATTTATTTGTTCAGTTTTGTTATTCAGGCCTTAATAATGATTAAGATATAATGTGTAGTTTTGATATGAAATACATCACTTATTAATCTCTCAACCTATTTTCCTCAATCACCCTTTATTGTAACCAACAGTAACAAAAAATAAAAATCATACAGACAAGCTTCTAGTGACAGCACTTTACACGAATGACCTCTACTAGACCAACCAACAGATGTCTTTATGATGGCATTACTCTAATTTATTTGTCAAAAATCCATCTCTCTTTTCCACAGTAGTTATAATTAACTATCAATCAATGGCATATCAGGGGGAGAAGTCTGCAGAACAATTTAGAAACAGAAGTAGTATCATGTTATGAAGAATTCACTTCAGACTAAATCTTTTTTTTTCCCCCTTACTTTTTTTTCTTCGCCTTCAAATTTGTGAAAGATTATAAACTTCATTAATTTAATACAAAAATGTTCTGTAATTTTCTCTATTCTTTACAAATGAGAGCCCCTGTCTCAGGCATGGCTAGACTACTTACAAAATGAAAACCTTGATTGTAGAGTTTTGCAGCTTTATTAAAGCAGCCAGCAGACATGAAAACTGGTGAGGACGTTCATCTTGCAAAATGTCCCTTTTGTAGAATATGAATGACGTATGTATGTAGTTGTGGTCATCAGTCCAGAGACAGGTTTGATCAGGGGAGGCTCGTTCTAAGGGGCCACATGGGCCTGGCCCCACCAGAAAATTTATGATATACATTTACAGTAGTATATCAACCATTTGGAGTGTGACATTCTACTTCAATTTACAATGACACGATCAAATAGTTTCTCTTGCCTCTCACCGCAGCATAGCTAAGGGCCCGCTAGCATGCACCCAGTGGACCCCCCTCTCTTCGTTATTCAGCCACGCCGACTGTTGAGGGCCAGCAGCAGGTGGCCCTTAACTGCCCCTGCAGTCACAGTGATGTCACAGAGCTGTTTCCCTTTCCCCTCCTCACTCCTCACCATAAGGCTGCTTGGGGCCCAGCAAAGCAGGCCCTGGTAAAGCATGCTCCCACTCCCCACCCGTCGCGCACCTGTCCCCAGGTTTGCACAGTTTGGGTCCCACCACCCTTGGCCCTTAGCATCTACGTCAAAACGTATTCTGGATCTGTGTCACAGCAACTTGACTATTTGTAAACTGAGTATAAAATGAATAAAGTACACTCTTTGCTTAAAATGCCCTTTCGTTTATTAAGTATCAAAGAGAAGCTACAAATCAAACAATTAGGTGCACATCAACCAAAAGATTGCTTAATGTCTCAGTTCGACGGAAAGATAAAGAGAACTTTCTGCTATACATAATTCTGCAAAAAGTCTTGCCTAACTGTGAGTGAAGAGAAACAAAAATTGGTTTGTTTCTACTGTGTATTGCTTGGTGGTGAAGGATTGTGGACAAAAGTTGGCTGCAAGGATTTAAGTATTTAAGTGAATGAATTAAAAACACGAGGAAAGTGGACTTCATTTATAAAATGCTAGTAAATATAATATGTTTGGCACAATTAACATTGCTGCTCAGATTGATTTGGTGTATAAAACATCAATTCAGAAACTTAATGAATTAGATAAATAACAAATACATATTACACAGAATTGCAGAGTTCTTAATGTTTTGTGGAACTCATGAGTTAGCACTTAGATCTCACAATGAAAAACAAGAGTCAGCAAACCATGGCAATTTCTTAGACTTGTTATGTCTTTTTGTATTATATGATCGCTTAAGCAGCTCTAGTAATTATGTGTGTAAATATACCTTACCCATAATACAAAATGAGCTTCTTGACTGTATGTATCAAGTTTACACCGAAGAACTGATTGAAGAGATTAACGATGCCACTTTCATTTCTGTGCAGGCTGACAAAACAACACATATTACGAGCAGAAGTCAATTTGTCATTTACTGCAGTATATTAAGGGGAGGAAACCTGTTGAAAGATTTCTTTCCTTTGAAAACGTTAATGATAGGACAGCATAGGACTTTGAAGTTTTAAAAAGAGGCCTGGCAGCTTTCAATATTCAAGAAAAACTCATTTCTCAGGCATACGATGGCGCCCCAGTAATGAGCGGCAATCACAATGGTGTACAAACATTGATGCAAAGCATTTTCCCACATGGCAAGTACATTCACTGCTATGTGCACCAAATGAATTTGGTACTCCAGAATGCTTGCAGTAAAAGCATAAAGTCGATAAGGTTGTTCTTTGCAAATATTGCTGGTTTTACAACATTATTTGTTCAGCTCCCAAGTGAAGTGATTTGTTACAGACAGTCTGCAACAAGAGAAGTCCTTCAGTCTCTTCAACTAGATGGAACTTCCAGTCCCGCATTGTAAATACTTTCAAAGAAAACAAATTACACTTATTAGAATGTTTTGAAAAGATTGAGGAATAGTATTCCTGTGATCATGTTACAATAAGAGAAGCATTTGCCTTAAGAAATTTACTTCACAATCGACATTTTTTGTTCCTCCTACATTTTTTCTGTGATATCATGAAACACTATGATATTTTCTATAACACGGTTTAGACGCAGAGTGCCAATGCCTTTACCATATCCAACGCATTATATTATTCTGAGTGTGCTGTATCTGAAATACAAGAGAACATTTAACAGTTTCTAGTTTCTGATGATGAGTGTATTGCTCCTCCAAGGAAATGTTGCAGATGTAGCTGTGAAGTTAATCTGACTGCAGATGGCAAAGAAGTTTGTGACATGACCTACCAGCTAAAAGGTAGATTTCAAAATCTCATATATTTAGCAGCTTTGAAATCATTGATCCGAAAAAGTAAGTTTGCTTCTTTTAGAGAACACTTCCCAGCCACTTTGGTCAATACTTTTTCATTAAACGAAAGTCCATTTATTTGCCAAGATAAATTGAAAAATTAACTGTCAGTGATTATTGCAATGATACATTTAGTGAAAGTACATTGGTTTGTGAGGTATTTACTTTCTTTGTGGAACATTCCTTTGAAGAATCATTCACTGAAGTGCACAAGTCATTACAAACTGTGATAACTATACCAATTTCAACAGCAAAAGCAGAGTGCAGTTTCAGCACCTTAAAAAGAATCAAAACCTTCCTCAGGAACAGTATGAGTCAGGAAAGGCTGAACTCACTGGCTGTTTGTGCCATTGATAAGGAGGAAATCAGGGTTATTCCAAACTTGAACAATGGGATAATTGACAAGTTTGCTAGTCAGAAGATCGGACGTGCACATTTTGTGTAAATAACCTGTCAGGACACAGACTACATTAGTTAATCTGCTAGTTAGGTAAAATACACATGAAAGAGCTCCTAGCCAAGGTTTTGCCCACAGTTTTTAAGTTGGCCTTAAGGCAAAAGCCAGGTTGGTCCTTGTTGTCTCTCTGGTGCATTCCCAATGGGGAAGAAATCACATAAGTCCTCTGACAGTTCATTTTGATTTTGACATTACAATAACTGCACTGAAACACAACTACAATAAGTATGAACTTCGGCATGAGAAGAGCTGTTGAACTTTGGTTCGAAACCAAACACCTCCAAGCCCCCCAAGTTCTTCAATAAATTGTGTCATCACAGCATAAACTCAGATACCCACAAAAGTACACGCAAAACCAGCAGAGCTGGTGGACTAGACCAACTACAATATTACACACACATAACCCTCCCTTCCCCCCCCCCCCATCCCAAAAAAAAAAAAAAAAAAAAAAAAAAAAAAAAAATAGTACTAAAATAAAAATGTGTATTCTACTTTGTATAAATTTTTATTAACTACAGTGTTTCATGGATTATATTAATTACTGCATCTTTAGCATATGCATTTCAAATGTGTATAAAGGATATTATATAAATGCACTCCCATGAACCACAGACATTGTCGAGGTGGGGTGGCTTGCGTGCCTCAACGATACAGATAGCCGTACCGTAGGTGCAACCAGAACGGAGGGGTATCTGTGGAGAGGCCAGACGAACGTGTGGTTCCTGAAGAGGGGCAGCAGCCTTTTCAGTAGTTACAGGGGCAACAGTCTGGATGATTGACTGAGCTGGCCTTGTAACATCAGCTAATGTGGCTTTGCCACACAGTTACTGCGAACGGCTGAAAGCAAGGGGAAACTACAGCCGTTACTTTTCCCGAGGACATGCAGCTCTACTGTATGAACATATGATGATGGCATCCTCTCGGGTAAAATATTCCGGAGGTAAAATAGTCCCCCATTCGGATCTCCGGGCGGGGACTACTCAGGAGGATGTGATCATCAGGAAAGACAATAGTGGCATTCTACGGGTCGGAGCGTGGAATGTTAGATCCCTTAATCGAGTAGGAAAATTAGAAAATTTAAAAAGGGAAATGGATAGGTTGAAGTTAGATATAGTGGGGATTAGTGAAGTTCAATGGCAGGATGAACAGGATTTCTGGTCAGGTGAGTACAGGATTATAAATACAAAGTCAGTTGGGGGTATCACAGGAGTAGGATTGATAATGAATAAGAAAACAGGAATGCGGGTAAACTACTATGACCAGCACAGTGATCGCATTATCATTGTCAAGATAGATACAAAGCCAACACCGACAACAGTAGTACAGGTTTATATGCCAACTAGCTCAGCCGATGATGAGGAAATCGAAGAAATATATGAGGAGCTAAAGGAAATTATTCAGACAGTTAAGGGAGAGGAAAACTTAATTGTTATGGGAGACTGGAATTCGGTTGTAGGACAAGGAAGGGAAGGGAAGATAGTGGGTGAATATGGTCTGGGCAAAAGGAATGTAAGACGAAGCCGCCTGGTAGAATTTTGCACAGAACATAATTTAGTTATAACAAACACCTGGTTTAAGAACCACAAAAGAAGGTTGTATACGTGGAAGAGACCAGGAGACACCGGGAGATACCAGATAGATTTTATAATGGTAAGACATAGATTTCGGAACCAGGTTTTAAAGTGTAGGACATACCCAGGGGCAGATATAGACTCTGACCATAACTTGTTAGTTATGAATTGTAGGCTGAAACTGAAGGAACTACAAAAAGGTAGGAAGATAAGGAGATGGGACCTGGATAAATTGAAGGAACCTGAAGTTCTTAAGAATTTCAGAGGGAGCTTTAGGCAACAATTGACAGAAACAGGGGAAATAAAACAGTAGAGGAGGAATGGGTAAAATTGAGAGATGAAATAGTGAAGGTAGCAGAGGACAAAATAGGTAGGAAGGCAAGACCTACAAAAATCCTTGGATATCACAGGAGATACTAAATTTAATCGATGAAAGGAGAAAATATAAAAAATGCAGTAAATGAAACAGGCAAAATGGAGTACAGACGACTAAGAAATGAGATTTACAGGAAGTGCAAAATGGCTAAGCAGGAGTGGCTAGAAGGCAAATGCAAGGATGTAGAAGAATGTATAAATAGGGGAAAAATAGATACAGCCTACAGGAAAATAAAAGAAACATTTGGAGATAAGAAAAACAGCTCTATGAATATCAAGGACACTGATGCAAAACCAGTACTCAGCAAAGAAGGGAAAGCTGAAAGGTGGAAAGAGTATCTAGAGAGGCTCTACAAAGGAAATGAACTTTGAGACAATATTGTAGGAAGGGAAGAGGATGTAGATGAAGATGAAATAGGAGGTACTATACTGAGAGAAGAATTTGACAGAGCCCTGAAAGACCTAAGTCGAAACAAGGCCCCTGGAGTAAATGATATTCCCTCAGAGCTACTGAAGTCTCTGGGAGAACCAGCCATGACAAACCTGTTTCACCTGGTGTGTAAGATGTATGAGACAGGTGAAGTACCCTCAGAGTTTAAGAAAAATGTTATAATCCCCATTCCAAAGAAAGCAGGTGCAGACAGGTGTGAAAACTACAGAACCATCAGTTTAATAAGTCATGGTTGCAAAATATTAACACGAATTATATACAGAAGGATGGAAAAGCTGGTAGAAGCCGACCTCGGGGAAGATCAGTTTGGGTTCAAGGATTTACGGCTAATCCTAGAAGCTAGATTAAGAAAAGGCAAACCTACATTTCTAGCTTTTGTAGATTTGGAGAAGGCTTTTGACAATGTTGATTGGAATAAACTCTTTCAAGTTCTTAAGCAAGCAGGAGTAAAATATAGGGAGCGTAAGGTTATTTACAACTTGTACAAAAACCAGACAGCGGTTGTCAGAGTTGAAGGGCATGAAAGGGATGCAGTGGTTGGAAAGGGAGTAAGACAGGGTTGTAGTCTTTCTCCATTGTTATTCAATTTGTACATTGAGCAAGCTATAAAGGAAAGCAAGCCGGCCGCGGTAGCCGAGGAGACTGAGGCGCTCCAGTCACGGTCTGCACGGCCACTACGGCCGGGGGTTCGAATCCCCCCTCGGGCATGGATATTTGTGCCGTCTTTAGTATAAGGTAGTTGATAAGTAGTTTGTAAGTTTAGGGACTGATGACCCCGTAGTTAAGTCCCATAATCTTAACAAACATTTGAACATTTTTTTTTTTTTTAAAGGAAAGCAAGGAGAAATTTGGAGAAGGAATTAAAGTTCAGGGTGAAGAATTAAAAACATTGTGTTTTGCCAATGACAGGGTAATTCTGTCAGATACAGCAAAGGACCTGGAAGAGCAATTGAACGGAATGGACAGTGTGCTGAAAGGTGCATATAAGATGAACATTAACAAGAGCAAAACTAGGGTAATGGAGTGCAGTGTAAGAAAATCAGGTGATGCTGAAGGAATTAGATTGGGAAACGAAGCGATAAAGGAGGTAGATGAGTTTTGTTACTTGGGCAGTAAAATAACAAATGATGGTCGCAGTACAGAAGATATAAAATGCAGAATGGCAATGGGGAGAAAAGCCTTCTTGAAAAAGAGAAATTTGTTAACATCGAATATTGATTTAAGCCTAAGGAAATCCTTTCTGAAGGCATTTGTATGGAGTGTTGCCTTGTATGGGAGTGAGACATGGACGATAAACAGTGCTGACAGGAAGAGGATTGAGGCTTTTGAAATATGGTGCTACAGAAGAATGCTGAAGATTAGGTGGGTGGATCGCTTAACTAATGAGGAGGTACTGAACAGAATTGGGGAGAAAAGAAATTTCTGGCATACCTTGACTAAAAGAAGGGATAGATTGGTAGGACACATTCTTAGACATCAAGGAATTGTGATTTAGCGTTGGAGGGAAGTATGTGGGGTAAAAACCGCAGAGGAAGACCAAGAGATGGATACAGTAAGCAGATTCAGACAGATGTAGAGTGCCGTTTTTATGTGGAGGTGAAGAGGCTTGCTCAGGACAGGGTATTGTGCAGAGCTGCATCAAACCAGTCTCCGGACTGAAGACCACAACAACAACAACAACAACATATAAATGGAGGTTATATAATAAACACTTCAACTGATTCCATTATACTGGGTACTAACTTTATGTCTAAGCCCCACCAATGAAACTGAGCACGAGCCGCCACTGGGTTTGATGCCGCTCTCCACCCTACTCTATCCTGAGAAAGCCTCTTCATCTCCTCACAAGAATGTCAAGCCACATACATTTGAACCTGCTTACTATATTTCCCTCCAATGTTAAATTCACAATCCTTTGATGTCTAAGAATGTGTTCTACCAGTTGATCCCTTCCTGTAGTCAATGTATGTGATAAATCCCTTTTCTCCCAAATTACATTCAGTACCTCATTACCCAAACCACCCACCTGATCGTCAGTATTCTTCTGTAACACCACATTTCAAAAGCCTCGATCCTCTTCCTGTCGGAACTATTTACCGTCCTTGTTTCACAAGACAACACTCCATGCAAATGACCTCAGAAAAGACTTCCTTAAACTTCAATTAATATTATGTGGTAGCAAACTTCTTTTTTTCAAAAATGCTTTCCTATTCAGTGCCATTCTGCGTTTTATATTGTCTGTACTGTGACCATCATGTGTTATTTCACTGCCCAAGTAACAATACTCATCTACCATCTTTATTGTTTCAACACCTAATCTAATTCCTTCGGCATTGCCTGATTTTCATAGTCTACTCTACATTACCCTTGTTTTGGTCTTGTTAATATTGATCTTACACACTCCTTTCAACACACTGTCCATTCTGTTCAATTGCTCTTCCAAGTCCTTTGCTGTGACTGACAGAATTACAGTGTCATCAAACTCAATGTTTTTATTTCTATACTCTGAACTCTAATTCCTTCTCCAAATTTCTGTTTGCTTTCCTTCACAGCTTGCTCAATGTACAAACTGAATAACACTGGAGAAAGTTTACTACCCTGTCTTATTCCCTTCCCAACCAATGCTTCCTTTCGGTATATTTTTATTCTTATAGCAGCTGCCTGGTTTTTGTACAAGTTATTAATATCCTTCCATTCCCTATATTTTATCCCTGCTGGCTTTAGAATTTGAGGAAATGTAACCCAATCAACATTGTCATAAGCTTTCCCCCTAATCTACAAAAGCTAGAAATTTTGGTTTGCCTTTCCTTAGTCTGTCTTCTAACACAAACTGTAAGGTTAGTATTGCCTCATGTGTGCCTACATTTCTCCTAATTCCAAACTGATCTAACCTGGGGGCAGATTCTACCAATTAACCATTCTTCTGTAAACAATATTTGTAAGAATTTTGCAGTCGTGACTTATTAAACTGATGGTTCTGCAATTTTCACACCTTCCTGTGCCTGATATATGAAATTGGGATTATTACATTTTCCTTGAAGTCTCAAGGTATTTCATCTGTCATACATTTTGCATATATGGAGGAACAGTTTTGTCATGACAGGCCCTCCCATGGATTTCAGTAGCTTTGAGGGAATGTCATCTATTCCAGGGACCATGTTTCGACTTAGGTCTTTTAGTACTCTGCCAAATTCTCCTGTTAGTATGGTAGATCCTATCTCATCTTCTTCTAATTCCTCTTTCCCTTCTACAATGTTGTATTGAAGTTCATTTGATTTGTAAAGCCCTTCAACACATTTTTTCCACCTTCCCGATTTTCCTTCTTTGCTCATATCTAGTTTCCCATCCGAGTTCTTGATATTCATACAGCTGCTTTTCTTATCTCCAAATGACTCTTATTTTTATGTTGGCAGTCCTAGCTGTACCCTAGTTATCCGTTCTTCAACATATGTTTGACCTCTAGCCACTCCTACTTAGCCATTTTGCATTTCCTGTCATTCTCATTTCTTAGTCATCTGTACTCCATTTTGCCTGATTCATTTACTGCATGTTTACATCTTCTTCTTTCATCATTTAAATTCAGTATTTCCTTTGATGTTGATGGATTTTTTATAGATCTTGCCTTCCTACTTATTTTTTCCTCTGCTGCTTTCACTATTTCATATCTCATAGCTACCCATTCATCTTCTACAACTTGTTATTTCTCCCCATTGCCTAAAGCTGTCACTGAAACTTTCAAAAACTTCAGGTTCCTTCAATTTATCCAGGTCCCATCTCCTTATTTCCTACCTTTCTGTAGTTTCTTCAGTTTCAGTCTACAGTTCATAACCAGCAAGATATATCTGCTCCTAGATATGTTTTACAGTTTCAAACCTGGTTCCAAAATCTGTTTCTTATCATCATAAATTTTATCTGGTACCTTCTTGTATCTACTGGTCTCTTCCACATACACTACTTCCTTTCATCATCCTTAAACCAAGTGTTTCTTATAATTAAATTATGTTCTGTACAAAATTCTACCAAGTGGCTTCCCCTTTCATTCCTTTTCCCCAGTCCATATCCACCTACTACTTTTCCTTCCCTTCCTTTTCCTGCTATAGAATTCTGCATTACCTCCTCATATATTTCTTTGCTCTCCTCATCATCAGCAGAGCTAGTTGACATATAAATGTGTACTACTGTGGTCAGTGTTGACTTCATATCTATCTATCATGTCAATGAGATCACTTTGCTGCTCATAGTAGTTTACCCACCTACTCCTATAATACCTCCAGCTGATTTTGTATTTATAATCCTGTACTCACCTGACTAGAAATCCTGTTTGTCTTTCCTCCAAACTTTGCTAATCCCCACTACATTTAACTTCAACCTATCCATTTCAGTTTTTAAATTTTCTAACCTCCTTACCCAAATAAGGAATCTAGCATTCCTTGCTCTGATCAATAGAATGTCAGTGTTGTCTTTTCCGATGATGACATCCTCCTGAATAGTCCCCAGCTACTATTTGATTTTACCTCTGGTACATTTTACCTGAGAGGATGCCCTCATCATACATTCATACAGGAGAGCTGCATGTCCTTGGGAAAAGTAATGGCTGCAGCTTGCCATTGCTTTCAGCCATTTGCAGTAACTTTATGGCAAAGCCACATTAGCTCACTTTACAAGGCCAGGTCAGTCAATCATCCAGACTGTTGCCCATGCAACTATTGAAAAGGTCACTGCACTCTTCACACATTTTTCTGGTCTCTCCAAGGATACCCCTCCACTCTCATAGTACCTGCAGTACGGCTATCTGTATCAATGAGGCACACAAGCCACCCCACCTCAGCAATGTCTATGGTTCATGGGGGTTGGCAGTTTGAAAATTCACTCAAGAAGCTCTCAATTCCAAATGAACGCAATTACTGAAAATATGATGCTAAAATGGAATATGACTCATACTAAATTCGACATCCTGATTTCCACAGGACTTTGTTGAATTGAAAGGGGTAACTTGTAGTATTTTCTTACCCCCTCTTCCATGAAATGAGTGTTAGAGTAACAGACTAATCTTTAGTATTAGTATAGCCCTAGTTATAGGTTAGATTGAAATGTTATAGTTTGCTAGATATTTGGAGAAATCAACAGATACTGATGCTATATAAAGGTTATGTCAACAGACTGATTGTAACATAACCTAATGCGTGATATATTTCACACATTACCATATCTGACAAACCTTTAGTCACAGAAACACATTAAATTCAGAGAATCTAAATAATGGTCAAGTGTCAGGGGAGTGTTTTGATTCACATTATACACCTATATACACTCTTGGATATCACAAAATTTTCAGGAATGAACAGTTGAGTATATGTGACAAGTAAGAATATATGTATAATTACTGCTAGTTTATCTTACTGCAATAAGGCTTTCATTTTGTAAGCAGACTAAAGTCAATAAATTAAATATCATTCCTAAGTGAGAGTGAGTGCTTTTATTTGTAAATAATATCAACTCTTACAGAGTATTCTTCTATTAAATTACCAGTAAAGTTCTAGACTCCTTTACAAATGTAAAGGCTAAGAGAATTCCTTTTTCTTTTTTTAAAAAATATAGTTGAATTCAAACTCAGTTTACCAGCCTTCTTCTGCTTTGCGGCCCACTCATCTACTCACTGCACTATACTGTGATCATACAGAACTCTTATCTTATTTTATGTTTAGATTGTTCTGAAGACGTCTACCCTGCTTCTGATACATCTTTAATTGATATTTTATTATAACTAATATGAAGAAGAATGATGGGTTTATGATAAATGAATGCACCATTGTCTTCAACAGCTAACTAAATGATCAGGAGAAAGGGGCACCCTGGACTTGAAATGGAACACAGTAGCATTACCGTAGAAATATTATATTGATATTTATAGAATTATTTATAAGAGAAAAGATTTTGTATGATTTAACTACCTGTATTTTATTTTATTTATTTATTTTTTTATTAATTTTTTTATGTAGGCCTAAGGTAGATTGGGTCATCTGGGCTGTGATTTTACAACGTTGTAATGTAACGAGTTACACTACATGCTCCAGTACCAATACAAGATGATTAAGGTATTTATTTAAGGCAATTAGATATGGAATTGGACTAGTACTGCCCTGGATTTTTCCTTTTGTACGGGTGTAATGACGAGACAGTATACAGCAAGTGGCACAGATAATACTGAAAGAGTGAAGGTCTGAGCAAGTCAAAGAAGATCTAAGGACTTCTGTGAATACATTTATTTCATTGTTAAAAACCTATGTTCATTTGTTCATTATGATTCTGGTATTCATTCTGTACTGTTTGTTAGTCAGAGACATGTGTGGATTATTGCACTCTCTCTTTTGTATAAATATGGTGCAATAAATGAAGGTTATTGTACAGCATAAAAGCATGTCAAGACTTCTCCTTACATAGAAATTGAGAAGTAGTATTGAAGGATATTTCAGCTTTCTCCGCATTCTGTTCCTGCAGTAAGAACTTCAGTGACGGAGTCTGAGGATCCAAAGGGAGAGGATCCACTCTCATTGACAGAGGCACAGCATAGCTGGTCCTCTACATCCTAAGGTAGGTTGATAGACCACACACTCAGTATAATCAGCTAAAAGGCAGTAAACTGCTACCAGCACAGTCATACAGAAGCAGTAATGCTGCAATGTGCATGTGTAGTTCCTAACTTAATACTAGTCTAAAAAGTATTAATAATTAATATGTTAAATTACCATCTAAAACATATTTTCTTATAATATAACATTCGACCTACAAATATTTTATAACAGAAAGTAATCTGCATTACATTGAAACTTGAGAAGGGTAAAAGAAAAAAGAAAAAAAAAAAGCCCAATGGGCCCAGATACCCACACACAGTGGGGTAACTAGACCAAAGTTCCATACTAATTATTGTTGTCTCAATTGAGGGAATTGGATCTGTTAGGTAACATGCAAAACTCCATGAAAAAATTAAAACAAGTCATTTCAGTGACACTGTGGTTGAGTTATCGACACTGCAAGTGAACCTCTACAGAATGACTGGATGTGCTACCAGGCACATGGAAGCTTCCAAAATATTTTTAAAAAGCCTTTTTGAGAGATTTTTTCTAAAATATTTTAAAATTTAACCATATTTCAATTTTTTTATAAATTATTTTAAATATTTACTTAAAATATTATTAATATGCATTTGGAACCCAGTGTTATTTTATTTATATTCTTTCTAAGTCCTCTTACAGTCTGACAGGTGATGTATCCCAATTGTAACTGCTATTTTATACCTTGACTGCTATTTTGCACTTTGATTTTAGAAAATAAATCCACCAATCAGATGAACCAAAATACATTATATAAAGCATCAGGAGGCTACTGTATTTTAGTAACAATGGTGAACACTTGTACATCACATGACAGATTACTCTGTAACTTCATAGAATTGGTATATTTTTCATAATTTTATTTTCCATTAACTTTTTTGAATTTTATTCATTTTAAACAGTAGCTTACAATTAATTGTAACATTTGTTAACAGATCTGAAGATGGGCAGCTGTCCCAAAACTACTCATGTTACACTAAATAAAAGCTATCTGCAGGTGGATATTCAAGAATTTTACATTAGATATAATTAACATAATTCACAAGAAAAAAGTAAACAAATTGATTTCAGTAATGAATTTAAAAGAACCAATAATGATGATATACTTGGGGTTAATGGGTATGCTTGGGGTAAATGGGTCCTAGGCAGGCCCAGATTCCCCAAGCTCCTGGCCCACTTACCCTAGTTTAGAAAATTATTGTGGTTAATTGGGCCACCACCTCAGACTAATAAAATAAAGGAGAACACATGTTGCCAGTAATGTTTCAAGTGACTGTTATGCTTTTACTTTATGCTAAAATACCTATGACAGCGATAATACTTACAGTAAAGATGTAGGTGCTTCATAAAATAAAGATGACATCACATTGCTACAGAAATCCAGCACTACAAAATTGAAAAAACGGCCACACGAAAACCACAACACTTAGATAGGTGAGACTGCTTGTTCAAGGGAGAAGCCATTGTTCTTCAGTGCTGCCACCCACTAGAAGTGAAAGTATTCTCACAACTTTTATGAAAACAGCCCATGGCCAAGTTACCCTCTGGGCCCAGATACCCCAAATGACCTTATAGGCCTACAGTACAAATATAAAAAATTTAAATTCAAGTATTTTTGTGTAAGAGCTCTTAGCTGGGAACTGTCATATCTAAGGTTATTAATTAATAATAAGTAGGTCAATGATGAGCTCTGAATTAAGGTGCACATAATGCTGCAGCTCATAAATAATGAAATGTGTGCTCTTACTCATTTAAGTGAAAAAGTGTTTTTCTATTCACTCCAAATTTAATTTTTAATAATTACAAGGGCATTGTAATAAAAGTAATCATCATTAGAATCAAAGGATCCATTCTAAAAGCTATTTGTTGGTCTGGTAGTAGGCATTCGTAAAAAGTACTGTCACTCCACACTTGTCCCATAGAGGCACAAAGATAAAAATTGCAACAAAATAAAGAAGAGAATGTGGTACTCTATCAATCTTCACTTGACTCTACCACGGTCAAATATAGGATGCAATATGTCAGAAGGTAATTACTTTCAATTTAAAATTGATAGTTCCAAACAAACTTTTCATCTTAACAACATGCTTGATGCATGAGACTGACATGAAACTACAACATGCTGGCATATGTGCTCTATTATTCATGTGAAGCTGGAATGGATTGCTACTGTAAAATACAATTCTGTAAGGCATCAATACATAAATACTGTGTGTTAACTGTTAATGGCAGAGTTTCCTTAACCCTAAATTACTAGCCATTGGTAAATGTCGAGATGCTTCTGACAGCAGCCATTAATGTTTTGGTTGCCACCAGTTACTAGCTATTGGTATTGAGTGAGGCAGCAACTGTCACCTGGATTTTTAATTTTTTGCATGCCACAGATGTAAGTGTCTTGTTTTTCCAAATATGGTAAATTATTAAAATGAGTGATGCATTTTCTGGCCCATGTCAGGAGTTGCATACATGCTTTTTGGTAGGCCTGCTATTTTATTAGAGTTGAAAGGCATGAAAAGGTCAGAAAATCAGGTGATGTTGAAGGAATTAGATTAGGTAATTAGCCAATAAAAGTAGTAGATGAGTTTTGTTATTTGGGTAGCAAAAGAACTTCTTACTGCTGAAGTAAAGAAGATATAAAATGCAAAATACATATGGGGGAAAAAAAGCATTTCTGAAGAAGCAAAATTTGTTGCATTCAATATTAGTTTAAATGTTAGAAAGTCTTTTCTGAAAGCATTTGTCTGGATTGTGCTACAGATGAATGATGAAGATTACATGGGTAGATCACATAACTAGTGAGAAGGTGCTCAACAGAATTGGTGAGGAAATGAGTTTCTGTTATATCCTGATTAAGAAAAGGGATAGGTTGGTGGGACACATCCTGAGACATCAAGAAATCGTCAACTTGGCATTATAAGGAATTGTGTGGGGTAAAGATTGTTGAAGGAGACCAAGGGGCAAATATAGTAAGTAGATTCAAAAGGATGTAGGTTGCTGTTCTTATTCTCAGATGAAGAGGCTTGCACAGGACAGGCTACCATGAGAACTGCATCAAACCAGTCTGCGGACCGAAGACCACAACAACAGGTACAAACACCTTTTAAACAGATATGTGTGACTTCTGCTGTCACAGTTTGTTGTGCCGGCACTAAAGGAAGCAGGTGTGGATTCATTCCTCTGTCTCCCCATGGCAGTCAATCCATGAAGCTGAACTTGTTTTCTCAGCACTCCATTCCCCACTCTCATCTTTGCCATTTAAAAGTTAGCCAATGTATATAGGTCTATTCTATTGTTTGGTAGATGTAGACGGGGCAAGTGGTTATGTAGATTGTAAGCCTGCCATGTGATGAAATTATATTATTTGTAAGTTTAATATTTTGGAAATCTAACAAACCTGTAAATATATAACATTGTTAAAAGCTGTCCCTGAGATTAAGTTAATTTGGGATGTTTTAGTTTTTGGTGCATAATGTAATGAAAATGTTAAAGTCAGTGTTGCTATATGTGGTAACTCTACCAAAAATTCAAAGTATATTGAAGTACACAGATATGTTTAAAGTGGTCTCAGAAAATGATGGTGCAGATATTTTCATTGTATCTTTGAGCAAGGACAAATTCATAAAATCTCAAGAAATGTTGAAGGCAATATTTGATTGCAATACAAATAAAATATCAAGAGGTGTCAGGATGAATCTTTCAGTCTGCAGTGGAGTGTGTGCTGATATGAAACTTCCTGGCAGATTAAAATTGTGTGCCGGAACCGGGACTCGAACCTGGGCTTGCGGGCTTGCCCGCGAAAGGCAAAGGTCCCATCAGTTCTGGCACATGATTTTAATCTGCCAGGAAGTTTCATATCAGTGCACACTCCGCTGCAGAGTGAAAGTTTCATTCTGGAAACATCCCTTAGGCTGTGGCTAAGCCATGTCTCCACCATATCCTTTCTTCCAGGAGTGCTAGTCTTGCATGGTTCGCAGGAGAGCTTCTGTGAAGTTTGGAAAGTAGGAGGCGAGGTACTGGCGGAAGTAAAGTTGTGAGGCGGCAGGTGTGGAAGACGTGTCTTCAAGCAATGAGGACGAGGGGAGTAGTGGCACCACTTCAAAGTTTGTGCCCTGGTTGGAAAATTTGTAGATCCGGCTCTGATTGCAGATATCGATAGTGTCAGAGAGTTCTCAACAAGAAATATGATAAATTGGGACAACTGGTAACAAAGTATAATATTAATTTTTATTGTCTGTATGTTGAAGTAAAAAACGTAGTTACTTCATGTAGCCCCTTCAGATTAACCCAACACTTATCGTTGTCTCTCTCTCTCTCTCTTCTTTTTATTTTTTTATGCAAATATTTTATTTCTTTGCAAGCTTTGATTGTTGTACCAGAAGCATGAATTGATGCCTGGAAAATAAATCAGCTTATGTAATAAGTTAGTTTTAGGAATGGAATTAATTTGCTTGTCTTCTGTCCTTGCACTTGGCTACACCATGTGTGTGCTGGGAGTTGCTGTACGACAGTGAATTGTGATTGTGATTTAATTGTCTGGGTGTGTTCATGAATATTCAGATACCTGTGTTTAAATTTCCTGAAGTAAGTAGAGTATGAATTTCTTTTACAGGTCCCAATAATGGGACAATAGCACATTTTATTATCCTCCTATCCAGTGGCGAAGCCAGGATTTGGGTCTGGTTGGGGGGACTATTTTTTTTTAATAAATCCTATTGAATTTATTTATCTATGACTTATTTTTACACTTTCTTATAATTTAACCAATTATACTACAAAAAAATTGCACAAGAAATAAAATGAGTAGGCTCGCATTAATTTGAAAGAAGCAATGTGATGGAAATGGATTGTATATAATCAGCTCATAAAATAATTAAGCAGCTTCTAAGATACTAGCTAAAGAGAAAGGTCTTTACAGCTTAATTGACATGAGACTCTGTGTCAAAATTGAACTGAAATAACACTATCGTTGTTCATAATTTTTGGTGGCCTTCATAAGATTTCACTCAATGTCGCCACTGACCTGCTGAGCAGCAGGTCACTGCATATGAACAATTGGCTTGTAACTTCAACATAACAGTAACAATAGCGACAGCATCAAAGCTGATCGTGTCAGTAATAACACCGCTCACAGTAACAGCAGCACACATTCTCAGTAGCAGCATCATGTTGGCAACCCATTGTCACATTCACTTGTGCTTGGAAAATTATAGTTACATTGTGATTAATTACATGGGTACTATTTCAAATTTCCGCTGCCGACATGGTTAAATGAGTACAAAATTAAAACAATAAAGAATAATAAAATTAAAAAATCTGTGGGAGATGCTGGGGGGGGGCTTAAGGCACATTAGCCCCCCTCCCCCCTCGTCCGTGGCTGTGCTATTCGTCCTATCACCTCACTGCAGTGTGTGATTTGGTGGTGTGCGGCGACCAGAGATGATGGTTGTGGCTCTGTGTCGCAGCGTGAATGCTATTTTTTTGTGATGAAGACTAATGGCCAATTGTTTAAGTGTTGTATATGTGAGTGTTTTTTTATAAGCAACTGTTGCAGCTCAGCTCATAATACATCTTTGTTGTGAGTTATAAACAATCCTCATTATATTGTTATACATTAGTAATATACATGTGCAATTTCATGGTGATCAGCCAAACAGAGTCAAAGTTTGTTGTAAGGTATCCTCCCTGCACTGTATGAAATGTTTTGTATACAGTGATTTTCCTCTTGTATTGAATGTCAAGCATGAAAAATTTGGTTCAGATCAGGCTAAAACTGTAGACTTGCGTCAAAGTATGTTGTAAGGTATCATCCATCATCTATTGTTATGAACTCTCTGCTATGCACCATATGAAATCTTAGAAATATTAGTGATCTTTCTCTTATTTTGAAGGTCAAGTGTGCAAAATTTCATCAAGGACTGAATAAAACAGTAGACTGGTGTCAAAGTCAGTAAATAAAGTACCCTCTTCCATTCACCAAATAAAACTTTGTGTTGACAGTGATCTTCCTTGTATTTTGAAGGTCAAACATGCAAAATTTGATCCAGATTTGAACCCAAATATAAATTTCTATGCAATACAACCGCACAGACACACTACTTTATAAGTAACTAGCTGAAAACCTGTTGTTGCCTGGGCATTTATTAATGACACTCTTTTATTAGTCAGTCTACTCACCCCTCCCCTTTCTCTCTGTCCATCTCTTTCTCTCCCCTTCCTTTCTTCATCTCAAACTCCCACTCACTCAGTCCATCTCTTCACCATACCCCCTGTCTATCTCCTCGTACTGCCTCCATACAGTGGCTCCTGCTCTTCTTTTCTTCTTTTTCTTTCACCTTTTCCTACGTGCTTAGCGTCAGCGTGGTTGACTATAGCATTGGCATGGTTAAGATTTGCTCTTCCAGTGTCATCTCCTTCCCTTACCCCTTAACCCTTTGAAAAATCAAGTACATCTGTCAACTGTCATGGTGAACATTGAACCAGTGTAACATTCATTGCAAGGTATCCTTCCGTCATGCACCATGCAGTAGCTTACAAATTATGAAAAAATTCTCCATGAAAACATCTACATGTGCCAACTTTCATGTTAATTGGCAAAATGGTATCAAACTCTTGTGGAAGGTATCCTCTTCCAAGCAAAATACTAAATATTATGTACACAATGAACTTCCTCATGTTTTAAGGGTTAAATGTGCAATATTTCTTCAATATCAGAATAAAACTGCAGGTTGATTTCAAAGTCAGTTGTTGTTGTTGGGATGTTTTATATATGAAAATAAAAATAGAAAAGAGATGACTTACCAAAAGGACCGGCTCATCGATAGATATGAATAAAATCACACACATACAAGCTTTCGCCACCACTGGCAGCTTCTTCAGGAAAAAGAGAAAAAAGGGGAGGAGAAAGGAAAGGATATGGGTTTTAAGGAAGTGCAAAAGGAGTCATTCCAATCCCAGGAGTGGAAGGACTTACCTTAGGGGACAAAAAAGAAGGTAAACAAATACACACACACTCACACATACCCAAACGCAAACACACCTAGAGAGACATTTGTAAAAAGCAAAGAAGTTGGACAGAGATACCACTTGAGGCAGAGGCTCTGTCTGCAGAACCGAGGCAAAGATGCTAAAGGTGGTGGCGGGAATTTGAATTTACCGGAGGTTGAGACCAGGTGGGCAACGGGAGGAGAGAATAAGCCGAAGAGCAAGTTCCCATCTCCGGAGTTCTGAAAGGTTGGTGACAGTGGGAAGTATCCAGATAACCCGGATGGTGTAACACTGTGCTAAGATGTGCTGGCTGTGCACCAAGGCATGTTTAGCCACAGGGTGATCTTCATTACCAACAAACACTGTCTGCCTGTGACCGTTCATGCGAATGGACAGCTTGTTGCTGGTCATTCCCACATACAATGCTTCACAGTGCAGGCATGTCAGCTGGTAAATCATGTGGGTGCTATCGCAAGTGCCTCTGCCCTTCTGCCCTTGATTGTGTACACCTTCCGGGTTACTGGACTGGAGTAAGTGGTGGTGCATAGGGCAGGTTTTACAACGGGGGCGGTTGCATGGGTAGGAGCCAGAGGGTAGGGAAGGTGGTTTGGGGATTTGATAGGGATGGACTAGGAGGTTACGAAGGTTAGGAGGGCGGCGGAAAGACACTCTTGGTGGAGTGGGAAGGATGTCATTAAGGATGGATCTCATTTCGGGGCAGGATTTAAGGAAGTCGTATCCCTACTGGAGAGCCACATTCAGAGTCTGCTCCAGTCCGGAAAGTATCCGGTGACAAAAGGGGCACTTCTGGGATTCTTCGGTGGAAGATATATATGCGCCTCGGTTGCACAGTGGTAGAGTGCCAGACTACAAATCCAAAGGTCGCGGGTTCGATCCCCACCAGGTCCTAGGATTTTTATCTGTCACTTTCCACTTCTTTCACCTCTGGCAGTACTGCTCATGTGAAAAATACCAAGTAGCACCGTGGTTCGGAACCCACGTTAAACTGTTGGTCCCCCTATAACTGGCTGGGTAAGTCAGTTCGAAGGTCGGAGGAAGGCAACGGCATACCACCTCCAAACAGGACCTTGCCTAGTAAAGCACTGTGGTGTTCAAACCAATCTTCGGATTGTTGACTGCTTTACCTTTTTTTGTTGTGATGTTAAGAAGGCTTCACAGTGCAGGCATGTTTGTTGGTAAATCATGTGGGTGCTCTTGCAAGTGGCTCTGCCCTTAAATGTTTTCAGCTTCCAGAAAATAGCAGGATAAACACTGGAAGCAGTTACTTCCATAACATATTTGGGAGTAAGCATAAGAAGCAATTTGAAATGGTCAACCATATAAAATTAATAAAATGATTTGCAGTCCATGGTGTACAGCAAACATTGATAATAAATATTCCTTTAGTAAAAAAAGTCTTGATTGCAAATTGTTTTATTAATTAATGACGCATTTCGCCCTTTAGCAGGGCATCTTCAGATTATCTGAGTGACAGAATTTACACAAAATTACAAGGCAGAATTACAAATGGGTATAATGGTACATGGGCTTATTTTGTGTTAAGAAGACAGTACAACAGGTAAACAAAGCTTACAATGTGCTCTCCATGGTGTGACACCATAAGTTGTTTTGCGGTGTTTCTATTTTTCTGGAATTTTTGGATTTCCTTGTAGCCAAAATGTTCAAATGTTTGTACAGCTTATGGGACTTAACTACGGGGTCATCAGTCATTAAACTTACAAACTACTTATGAACTACCTAATCCTAAGGACGGCACAAGTATCCATGCCCGAGGGGGGATTCAAACCCCCGACCGTAGTGGCCGTGCAGACCATGACTGGAGCGCCTCAGTCCCCTCGGCCACCGCGGCCAGCCCTTGTAGCCCTACAAATGATTGTGTAACAACGTATTACAGTTGGAACATACTCAGTAAAGATGTGAGAAACATAAAACCGATTTTTAAGATTACCTTAATGGAAGTGGTGGTCTCTGGTGATACAAGATAAGCCCATGTTTACAATTGTGCTTACGGGCAGTGGGCGGGCATAGTGTGCTGCTCCACCGACTTGTACAAACTGAGAGAATGTGGGTAGGGAGTAAGTGATGTAGGAAGCTGGCGTATAAGACAGGACGGATGAAATATAGCTATCTGAATACAAATTTAACGAAAGGGAGGTTATTAAGCAGGACAGAAGTTAATAATTTATGTTGGTACTTATAAATGAAAGGAATTTTATTTGAACAGAGACATCATAATATCTAGGAATATTTTATCTTTTCATGACAACTGATCATTTAGGAGGTGTGGGTGTCAGGAATAAGCGCGCTTCGCTATCTCAAACTCTTCCAGTACATTTAACTTATGCCCCTTCTGCGCAATGTGTAAAATTTGCATGTTGTCATGTTGCATGTTGTCAATTTGCATGTTGTCCAATGTTGATGATTGGATGCTTTAGTGTGTTCCGCAAAAGGGGAATGTTTTTTGAGTTGGCATTTTGTTGTAAGAAGGTGCTCAGTAAAACATACTTTAAAGGTCTGGCCTGTCTGTACTATATATTCAGCTGGGCATTGGGGACATTGTAGTTTGTAGACTCCCGAGGAAAGGTATCTGTCCTTATTGGCTTGTTCATTGTGTGGGAGAATTTGCTGTATGCTCAAAGGGCTACTAAATATGATTTGTACATTTGTGCCATGAAAGATTTTAGCCAGGTCATAAGAAAAATATCCCATGAAATGAATGTTTCTCACATATTTACCGAGTATGTTCCAACTGTAATTCATTGTTACACGATCATTTGTAGGGCTACAAGGAAATCAAAAAAATCCAGCAAAATAGAATCACCACAAAACAACTTATGGTGTCACACTATGGAGAGCGCATTGTAAGCTTTGTTTACCTTTTATACTGTCTCCTTAACTCAAAATAAGCCCAGTACCATTATACCCGTTTGTAATTCCGCCTTGTAATTTTGTGTAAATTCTGTCACGCAGATAATCTGAAGATGCCCTGCTAAAGGGCGAAACGTGTCATTAATAAAACAATTTGCAATCAAGACTTTTTTTACTGAAGGAATATAAAATTAATTGTGGGTAAGGCAGATGCTAGACTGAGATTCAATGGAAAAATCCTCAGGAAGAGTAGTCTTCCAGCAAGAGAAGTAAGTTGCAATACAATGTTCCAGCAAACACTTGTATATTGCTCATCATTCTGTGATCTGTACCACACAGGATTGATAGAAGACAGAGAGAAAGATCCAATGGAGAGCAACACACATTGTTACAGGCTCAAGTGTGTATGCATCACGGAGATGATCAGGGAACTCCAGTGGCACATGCTGCAAGACATTCTGTACCGGTATTGCAGTTCAGCCTTTCATCAATCTTAAGAGAGCATATGTTTCTTAAATAGACAAACAATATGTTGCTTCCTTCTACATCTAACTACCTCAGGGATACAATTAGGGAGATTAGATTATTAGATCCTACAACGAGACATACCAGTAATATCCCTTCCCACAAACCATGCTCAACCAGAATAGGACAAGGAAGTGACAGTGCTACACAAAGTACCCTCCACCATTCACCATGAGGTGACTTGTGGAGCATGGATGCGGATGTAGATGATCAGAATAAGAATTAGTTTTGTTAAAAAGTCTGTAAGTGTAGTACCTTCAGCTATGCACTGCTGAAATTTTATGTAGGTTGACCTTCCTCTTGTTTCGATGGTCAACCACGAAAAAATGCATCAAGATCAGAATAAAATTATAGGTGGTTGTCGAACTCTTAAGTAACATACCCTCCACCATGCACTCTAAGAAGCTCTGAAGGACAAGTGTGCAAAATTTTATCAAGACACAAACACAAGGACACAATACTTTATATGGACATAAAGACACATTGTTTTCTGGATATTTATTAATCCCATATTCTGTTAGCCCATCTCCCCTTCCTTCCTCTCTGTATCTCTTCCTCTCCCCCTCTTAGCCCATTTCTTCTCCACCCCGCCCCCTCCACTCCCTGTTTATTGTCGCCTCCTCTTTCTCAGTCCGCCTCTTCCTCATCCTGTTTATGAGAAATTACTAATAACAAACTTCGGTGGTGTTTGATCAAACAGAGTTGATGTCTGTTGTAAGTTACTTCCTGCCATGCACCATTAGAAATCAAGGTGAATAGTGTGATCTGTCTCTCGTTTTCAAGGTCAAATTTGCAAAATTTGACCAAGATTGTAAAAAAATTGAAGATTAGTATGCAATAGTAACACACACTCTATATATGAAGATGAACAAATGTACTTGAAAATCATCACAACATCCATAATATGAAGAATTGCTCTGTTTAAAAAAATCAGTGCCTTTTATCATTAGGAAACAAATAAATTTCTTCAATAGTTATTCTGAACCCAAATTTTATTCTTCAACTAATAATGATGCACAATTATGGCCACAATTACCATATATACAGCAAAGTGAAATCCATCACAGTTTTTACATGCATACATAATTCAATACAGCATTCAAACAATCTAAACAACCAGCCTGGTAACCAAATAATGAGCAATTATATATTACTTTGTTTATACTAGAGGGGTGAAGTGAAATTAGAAAATATTAATACTGTGGCTTCAAACAGCTGTGCTTATAATTGACTTTTTCTGAATATTTCGACACACAAACATTCTAATATATAATCTCCAAACGTGCAAGTATTCGGTCAAATTAAAAATCAGCATAATTTTAACTAATCGGATTACTGGTTAACATACACAACTTACTAATAGTCCATTAAAATAAATATTACAAGCATAGCTAAGTTATCTTAGTACAGAATAAACCAAAATATTGTTTGGAACTACTGCCCATGTGTGATGAGGTATCTCATTGTAAGATGAGTGTAATTACTTCTTTAAGTTGTTTTGAACAAAGTGCACTTTTGTTATAAATAATTGCACTATTTTTATCACAGGCACAATGGATTTTATTAACAGAGAGAAATTTAATTAAAATTGAGAGAGACGATCTTAACAAACATAGGTCCAGTTGACTGCATATATTATTAACGTGACATATTGTAAATACCTGTCATTTATACACAGAAAATAAGAAAATAAAGAAGGTATAAAACAAATCCAGTGGATACATTTTATTTCCTTTAAATAATGCTCTGTACTCATTTACTGTTTATCCTGATACTTCAGCTGCTTAGTTATTTTCTTAAGTAAAAACCAATCAGAGTAATTCATCTCAAGTAGGACTTTTTGCTTCAATTTGTAACTGTTGCCACTGGTCATTCCTCTCTTCACACATAATATCTATTGCCTAATAATTAACTGTCAGTGAAAAACAACTATTGTCCATTTCACGTAGACTATAGTTTGCATTTTTATGTGAATCTTTGTCATGTATTTATACATATATGTAAAGCATCACAAGCAACATCATCTTAAGAATATTTAATATTTTCATAACATATTTAATAAAGATAACACTTTGCCAACAACAAACATTTTATATTAGTTTCAGTATACTCTACACCTCTATATAACATTAACATTGTACCTTTCTTTGCAATTTTAGCCAGAGATCTTTAAAAACAGAAAACAATAATTGATTAGATTCCAGATAAATAATAGGGAAGGAATAAAATACAGCTGTAACGTTAGATGATGAAATGAAGTTTTTGGACATATTATCTCAGTTGTTTCATATTTCCCAATACCTGTATGGTTAATACTGCAAAAGAAAAAATGCATACTTGTTTCACAGAAACTGATTGTAGATGCACAATAACTGTAAAAACAAAAACAAAAAATTAAAGTAATTTAATATTTACTTCTGCTCTGGCACCAACTGCACATAAACAGTTTTGTAGTGACTTCTTCTATTCACAAATACATATATTTGTTATTTCACATTTAACAGTTATTTTATATTTTGTTCCACTTCAAATTTACAGGTAAAAGGGTTACTCACACATAAAATGCAAGTACAGTTGATATAGACAACGAGACAATAACAACATACTAAACATATTTACTGCAATACATTTCTTGCACAGGACCCTTTGCCTTCATTCAAGTGACTTGTGTTCATTTAAAATTAGACAAAATAAACATAAATGTACTGCTGCATATTTAATTCAAAACTGGAGCACACAAATTAGTTCAGTCATATTTCTTTTAACATTCTTATTCCTTTTTCACTTTGAAAACTATGATACACTGGGAAACCACAGATGCTATTACATTACATGTAGTCCCCTATTAGTAAAAATTAGGGGAGTTGTGATGATGTCTCAAATTTGAGGTTGATATCTGCCTTCTTACATATGCCAAAACATTACTAGACTGCTATTTATGATTGCTACTCATTCTAAACTTCTGTTATATGCATACACCACCTAATTCAAGTACTAAATAATTACAGTTCAAGGAATAAAAAAAGTCGGTTATTACCATTTTAATTTTTTTTGTAACAATGATGTGTTTCATGACTGTTGCACATGTTCAGATTACTGTATGATTTCTTCATCCTGCAGTTATATACAATCCAGATAGCAGATTTTTGTGTTTTTTGAATGACCATATTTATTTCAACATTTCACTTGCACTTCGCCTTGAGTGTGTTAGAGTTATTTGTGTGTGTGTGTGTGTTTAACATGAATTATCCACACTTTACAACTTATCTTAGAAGACAGATTAAGGAAAAGTAAACCTATATTTCTACCCTTTGTAGACTTGGAAAAAGCTATTGACAATGTTGATTGTAACAGACTCTTTCAAATTCTGAAATCAGCAGGAGTAAAATATAGGGAACAGAGGGTTATTTACAACTTGTACAAAAACCAAACAGCAGTTATCGAAAGGGATGCAGAGGTTGGGGAGGGAGTAAGGCAAGGTTGTAGCCTTTCTCCAGTGTTATCCAATTTGTACATTGAGCAAGCTATAACGGAAAGCAAGGAGAAATTTGGAGAAGGAATTAAAGTTCAGGGTGAAGAAATAAAATCATTGTGTTTTGCCAATGACATTGTAATTGTGTCAGAGACAGCAAAGGACTTGGAAGAGTAGTTGAACGGGATGGACAGTGTGTTGAAAGGTGCATATAAGATGAACATTAACAAGAGAAAAACAAGGCTAATGGGGTGATACTTAAGGAATTAGATTAGGCAATAAAACAATAAAGGTGGTAGATGAGTTTTGTTACTTGGACAGTAAAATAACACGATGGTCGTAGTACATAGGATATTAAATGCAGAATGGCAATATGAAGAAAATCATTTTTGAAAAAGAGAAATTTGTTAACATCAAATATTAATTTAAGCACAAGGATGTCCTTTCTGAGGGCATTTGTTGGGAGTGAAACATGGGTGATAAACAGTGCAGACAGGAAGAAGATAGAAGATTTTGAAATGTGGTGATACAGAAGAATGCTGAAGATTAGGTGGGTGGATTGCATAACTGAACAGAATTGGGGAGAAAAGGAATTTCTGGCATATCTTGACTAAAAGAAGGGACTGATTGGGAGGGCACATTCTTAGACACCAAGGAATCATTAATGTAGCATTGGAGAAGGTGTGTGGGGTAAAAATTGCAGAGGGAGACCAAGAGATGAATACAGTAAGCAGATTCAAATGGATGTAGGGTGCCGTTCTTATCAGGAGATGAAGAGGCTTGCTCAGGATTGAGTAGGGTGGAGAGCTGCATCAAACCAGTCTCTGGACTGAAGATCACAACAACAACAACAACACAGTGTTATGAATACAGTTTCTAGCATTCTTCCTGTCTTTGATGCATCAATAGGACTCATTTGACCTCATTAATGTGATTACTTTTAGTTCTAATATTACAAGTAACCAAAAAGAGAAATATTTAATGTGAAACAGAATTAGTTCCTAGTACTTCTATTACTTAAATTTGTTTGATCAAAATTGACAGTTTATGCACCATTAGCAGTTGTACTAATAATTATGATGACAGTCTGAAGTTTCAAGAAATTGAATGTAATTTATCATTAACATAACACAATAGTTTGTCTTACTTCTTTCCTTATTGCACATGTTTACGAGCTAGCAAAGAAAATGTTAGTAAGGTTTTTTCAAACTGTAACATTACAAATTTTTGCAAATGAACTGAAAACTGAAAATGTAACAAATAAAACCAGTACCAGTAAGGAGACAAACATTGATTTCAGAGGTTCAGCTTCATCAGCTATCTACAGATATACAGTAAAAGAGGAATTAAATTAATTACAAAATTTTCCTTTTCACAATTCATACCTCTCTAATTGGGTATTCAAACAGTTGCACTAACAAGGTCACTTCTGTTGTATTGGCAGATAAAATCCACACTCAAGGGCAAAAAAGGTTTGGAATTGCCTTCCTTACATTGCATTATATTACTCACTAAAGAACCAGAATATTTGGTATTTAAAACAGCTGTTGCATGCCCACAACTGAAATTAAGTACTAGACAAAACTGCTAGTAGTAGTCTGTTAATTTTTTTTGGGTATTTAAGATGGTTGCAGGTGCCACCCACCAGCTTCAATGTAAAGTATAGGTCTAGTAAAAGTCTGTACAACTATCTCCCCTTATTTTTACCTCCACTTTCCCAACATTGAAGTATATAAAAATACATTTAAAATTTTATACGGTACTTACAGGGGAGAAACAAAAAGAGATGAGATGAGTTAGTTTAGAAATAGTATCAAGCATATTTCTCTGGTCATTTCCTTTCAATCCTTTCTTTTCTTTCCATTTACACTTGAACAATGGTAAACTCAAATATTGGACTGGGAGGCTGCTCCTGCCAGATGTTTGAGTTCTCTCTTGGGCATATGTGTGTGTGTGTGTGTGTGTGTGTGTGCGTGGTGACATAGCAGTTTCGTCCAATAGATTAGAAACATTGAACATTTGAAGCTAAATTTATGTTTATACATAGGCTACCCTACTTCTTCAAATAATATTCTCTTTGTCAAAATATATTTAAAATGGTTGTAACTAGCCTTAATTCATGAAGAACTTAAAAATAATATTTATTTATGTTGGAAAAGAGATTAAAATAATTAAAACAATGTATTTTCACACATCTATCAACATGTGATGCCCTTTTAAGTCAGTCTCCTTCAGTAAGTTTACAAAGGGAAATTTTGCTTCAGAGTTCCAAGCATGGACTTCAGTTAATTTTATTTACATGTCATTTGTAAAATAGCATAATTCAAACAAAGCACAGCATGCAAGAAGTTTTGTGTAAATTCTTTGGACCACCTTAATGCAAGTTTCTGCTACAAGGAAAGTCGATATACACAATTTTGTACAGACAAGTTGTCAGTACAATTTTATATCTGTAACCAGACAAATCATCAGTAACAGGAAACCAAAACAAACCAGTTTCCAATTTATTTGTTCTGTAGCACTCTAGTTGATTTTTCACTACACTTATATGACCAAATATTTGTATCAAATGTTGAAAGTAGCATCTTCTTTAGATATAAAAGATAATATTCTGACTGATTCACTGTCTTGTCATAACTTATATGCACCAGTTCAGTAGAAATTGAAGTTTGGAGAATATTTTGATCCTATACTGTAAGGGATTTTTTGGAAATAGGTCTGAAAGTTTCTTCCTGGGGTGTAGATAATTTGTTCTTTGGAAGGACCAGGGCAGGGGGGGGGGGGGGGCAGTGCTGCTGTTGAAGTACAGATGTTCACTCTGATAAACGTTCCAAAATATCATTAGCTGAGCTACTCTTGTTAAACTGTTTCAACATTAACAAAAATTTAGATGTGAGTGGCATTGTAAGTGATTCTCAAAGTTATTTTAGTTATTTTTCTGTTATGTAGTCTGTGATGTCTACATAAAATCTGTAACTTATTTAATTCTAATTATATTGCATTTCTTGTTATACAACTTTCTTCGGATACTTGAAATGAAATGTGAAAGCATAAACCTCGGCAGAAACAAGAAACTGACCAACATTACCATACAACTTTGACCACATTGTAGACAGTGCAATCTACAGTCTGATATCAAGGCAGTACAAGTGATAACTGACATATTAAGCACCAAGCACTAACTATGAAAATTGTACTTTTGTAATAGCTTTGAAGTTCAAAGATGTGATATACACTGTATAGAAATAATTTGAAATAACATCAACCAGGGAGTAGAGATTATGCTACTTCTGGTAGTTTCTCTTCATTTAAAATCAATATAGGCCTACTTTTAATGCTTGTTACAATCAATAAAATCTTTTGCTGCCTCTTTCTTACACAAAGAAGTGTTTTGATTAAATCATACAAATTTGTGTATATATAAAGCTTTTTTAAAGTTATGATCCCTCTTTAAATCAAAAACTGATCTGGCTTATATTTATATATAAAAAAGTAATTATCCTTCAGTAATAACATAATTAACTTTTGCAGCAAGTATCAACTTTAATTTGTACTGTCTCTAATGACCACAATGTCAAGAGGTCATTAAAACCTAATATTCCTTCCTTTTTATAATTTGTATATTCTCAAACAAATTTTCACACATTAGATGTAGTTACATATTTTTTGTTTGGATCACACTGCTACAAAATTATATGAATAATAGAGTCTGTCCCTTGGTTCTGACTGAGGATTTCATGTGGTTCCCATGGTTGTAAGGAAAATGCTGTAATTGGAAATCTTCCTGAAATATTTTCAGTTGCGACCTCTCCACATTATCAACTTTCTTGGCTTTTATTTATTTATTTTATTCAGCCATCTTTAAGTGTTTTCATGCAATTGGCTTTGACAAGAACACTGTTGTACACACTAATAATCACAAAACATGAGGAAAATATTGTCTGTAACAAAAGAGTATAAATCATAATAGAAATGAGCTGAATGAAAGGAAAAAAATGACTTAAGGTACATATTTATATTTAAAAGTCATTATTACAGAAAGAAACCTGGTTGTTTATGTGTGTTATCCACTAAACTTAATAGATTATCAAAAATACACAGCAACCATTAAAGATGTAACTGTAAGTACTGTACATTTATTTGTTATGAGAGAGCAAATGCTCATTTGAAAGTAACTTCAGTTAGTGACACAGCAATATTGAAGTGGCACATAGTTGGTCCAGTTTTTGAGTTGTGAAGAACTATCTACATAAAAATTGTTTAGGGAAACAGATTGAGATTGTTTTCTGTAACTAATAGTTATGTTCTTGATGGAAGCAAATGTCATTGATATGTTAAATAGATTGTATCCAATCCCTGTAGCTTTTACTTTTACATCAGTACTTCTTTGCCCAAGTATTTGTTGGATGCAGCAGCATTACCGTTACAAAATATAACTAAAGGCATCCACTTCCAGTGTTCAAGAATTTACACTTCATTACTTACACATAAATGTAGACGTTTATCAATGTCAACAAAATTGTATTTCCATATAATACAGTAGTGTTTTCTTACAGCTTGTTGCAGCAAACTAATATAGTAAAATCAACTGAATGAAGGCTATTCATAACACAGCAGTGTGTCCAAAGTAGTTAGATCTGTATTTGGATGAGACTACAGTCCATGTGCAACACATTAACAGGTACAAAATATTCTTCACTGTGCAAAGACAATAGTCCTGAGAGCTCATGTGTTGCAAGGTGGACACGAACCACGCTGTGCCTGTTCTCGTACATATTCCTGCACATTGAACTTGTTGGCATCTGAATTCCCACTCTTGCGTGACTTCAGCTCCCTGTAAAAAAGTGACTTCAGTTGACAGACTTCTACAAACTTACTTTGCAGAATACAAAACTCTGTTACATAGCCACTATAAACAGATTTAAGAACACAAAATTTCTTGGCTATCAATACGAAGAATCAAGTTATTTTTTAAATTTAATGATCAGTTAACTATCAAGAAAAGTGGCACCCATATTGTTAATTACTAAAGTAACTAATTGCAGTTATTTTTGGCACTCCTGGGGAGAAACCTGCCCTAGATCACTGATGTTAAGATGTAACAATCTTAATCACGGATATATTTTTGTGACCATAATTGAGCTGATTAGAAGATATTAGAAGATGAGACATTGTAAAAGACAATTTCTGCCCATCATAATGTGCTTGAAAGCCACTGACTACATTTTAACCCTTTCCATGTAAATTAGTGGTACCGTCAAACAGGGTGATTTCGGACAGTTTTGAGATTATTTTCACTATAGCTTTTGTAGTTTTCGTCAGATTTCACTGATTTTTACAGAAGTTGTGGGATATAAGTATAACCAATAAAATATCCTAGAAAGAGAACGTCCATCTGCATCTACTTTTGCCTGAGACAGACACATAAAGTGTCTGAAATCACCCCATAGACTGGGGAGATCAGAAACGTGTATTTTCAATCTTTGTCCAGTGTTTCGAAGTGTATGGGGTGATTTCGGACACAAATTGACCTTATTTATTTTTCTTTCTTTCTGTTTGATTTTAGTGACTTAACATATTTTAAGAACATCTGTAATTAAAACAAGAGAAAAGGACTGAGATAAGGAATTTTATTTATTAAAGCCTTTTCTATATGTTAATTTGCCACACTGAATATCTCTAACTGATTTCTTTAAAATTTGTAGGTCATAATACACTGATCTTTAACACCTTTCTTACTTTTATACATTCTTGGCATTGTCCGAAATCACCCCACAAAGTATACATTTTGAAAAAACCTCCATTACTTTGGAACTTTACACAAAACTCATGACAAACTGGTGAAAAACTTCTCACAGTGCCGCAGCCTACTGATCTCGTTGGAAACTGGCACTACTATACTTTTCCGCCATTCGCAACAACAGAAAGTTTCCGCTCAATAACACAGAGAAAACTTTCAACAATCAGACTGTCCGACTGTGTCGGTAACAATCAATCCAAATGTGGGTGCACGGGACACAGGAATTACAGTCTGGTGCATAAAATAAGCAGCGCACGGATGTGGAAATTAGCGCTAATTCATTGCTATGCAGCGGAAAGAGAAGGTAAGCCATATTGTCCGAAATCACCCTGGTGTCTGAAATTACCCCATTTGACAGTACTCTACTTTATTTCAGGTTAATGTAATGGCACTGCGTTTGTCACTCCTTCTTCGGTCTAAATCTTAGATAACATAAACAAAAACTTCCACTGAAAAGTACTCACAGTGACTGACCATTGGTGCATATAGCATATAGTTATGGGGAGAGGGGGGGAGGCACTAGAATAAAAGTTGAAAGAAAAGGTGAAAAGAGAGAGAGAGAGAGAGAGAGAGAAAGTATATTAAACTTATTTTTTCTTGCTTTATATTCAGTGAGTGATTCACGCTATTCAAATCTGACAAGTTGAACATATAAATAAGTAGAAAACAACAGTCTCATTATCAGAACTGGTATCAAGCATACTGCATGACAACTCATAGTAGAAGTACAGATTATTAGATGAAGTACCTTTGTCTGCTATGAACTGAAGCCAGAGATAAAACATTATTGGAAATAATAATAATGAATATTATGGATCTTCTCACAAATGATCAAAGTCAAAGATTTCATTCAAGAATAGATGGTAGTTCATGACGCATTATCTACATTTTAAAAATTCAAGCTTATGAAAGAGTAATGTGCGAGGTTTACACACACACACACACACACACACACACAAACACTTATAATGAAATATTAAATTATGGACACTGTTTAACACAAGCACTTGTGTGACACGTCTAGTTTAACTGGCACCAAGTCTGATATTATTACAATTGTAAATGTACAACTTCAAGTAAAACTTTCACATGTTTACATTTTTGTATTATCACAGCCCTAATATTTACACTGAATGGAAATATTTCTCTCCAAGGAAAGTGATGAAGTTTTTTTCACATCAACATATGCATCAGTTCTTAGTTTATAATTAGTGTCATTTCTTATAAGAACTGCAATAATGTTGATCTTCCTGGCAAATTAAGTAATTGTAGTGAACGTGGATTTGAACCCAGGACTTTGCCTATGGCAGGGAAGCCCTGTACCAGCTGAGCTATCATGACTTGCTTCATGGCCTGATCTCACAGCTTTACTTCTTCTAGTACCTCACCACCACCTCTCCAAACTTCACAGAAGTTCTCCTGCAAACTTTGCAGGACTAGCACTCCTGGAAGACATGATATGGTGGAGACACAACTTAGCTACAGCTTATGGTATGGTAACCAGACATGCTGTTTTTTACAGGATCATC
Organism: Locusta migratoria; assembly: GCA_026315105.1. Taxonomy (NCBI): domain Eukaryota; kingdom Metazoa; phylum Arthropoda; class Insecta; order Orthoptera; family Acrididae; genus Locusta; species Locusta migratoria. The sequence goes on along the minus strand of CM048744.1, from coordinate 267,977,196 downwards.
ACTTAATTAGCTTAAGTGTCTCACTGTACTGAAAAAGTAAATACGGGACATACTTTGTCCCATATTTTGTTTTTGAAATGTTATAATTTTAAGTAGCACGCAACATACACTCCTGGCCATTAAAACTGCTACACCATGAAGATGACATGCTACCGATGCGAAATTTAAACTATAGAAAGAAGATGCTGGAATATGCAAATGATTAGCTTTTTAGAGTTTTCATACAAGGTTGGCACTAGAGGCGACACCTATAATGTGCTGACATGAGGAAAGTTTCCAACCGATATCTCATACACAAACAGCAGTTGACCACTATTGCCTGGTGAAACATTGTTCTGATCCTTCGTGTAAGGAGGAAAAATGTATCCATCACGTTTCCGAATTTGATAAAGGTTGGATTGTAGCCTATCGCGAGTGTGGTTGATCGTATCACATTGGTCGCAGTCCAATGACTGTTAGGAGAATATGGAATTGGTGGGTTCAGGAGGACAATATGGAACGCTGTACTGGATCCCAATGGCCACGTATCACTAGCAGCCGAGATGACAGGCATCTTATCCACATGGATGTAATGAATTGTGCAGCCATGTCTCGATTCCTGAGACAACCAATGGGTATGTTTGCAAGACAACAACCATCTGCATGAACAGTTAGACGACGTTTGCACCAGCATGCACTATCAGCTCAATGATCATGGCTGCGGTTACCCTTGTGCACAAATGGCAAAAACATCATATTTTTGGATGAATTCAAATTCTATTTACAGTATCATGATGGTCACATCTGTGTTTGGCAGACATCACGGTGAACACACATTGGAAGCGTGTATTCGTCTTTGCTATCTTGGCGTATCACCCGGCGTGATTCTATGGGATGCTAGTGATTACACGTCTCGATCACCTCTTGTTCGCATCGACAGAACTTTGAACATTTCAGATGTGTTATGACCCATGACTTTACCCTTCTCATTCGAGCCCTGCGAAACCCTCATTTCGGCAGTATAATCCATGACCGCATGTTGCAGGTTCTGTATGGGTCTCCAGATCTCTCACCAATTGAAAATGTCTGGTCAATGGTGGCCGAGCAACTGGCTCATCACAATACACCAGTCACTACTGTTGATGAACTGTGGTATCATGTTGAAGCTGCATGGGCATCTGTACCTGTACACACCATCCAAGCTCTGTTTGGCTCAATGCCCAGGTGTATCAAGGCCATTATTACAATTCTGCATACTGATTTCTCAGGATCTATTCACCCAAATTATTTGAAAATGTAACCACATGTCAGTTCTAGAATAATATATTTGTCCAATGAATACCCATTTATCATCTGCATTTCTTCTTGGTGTAGAAATTTTAATGGCCAGTAGTGTAATAAAATGGAGAACTTGGTATGTGATCTTAGGGAAAGGATCAAGAAAAGTACACCTTTTGATTAAAGCAAAGTGTATGAGGAATAATTTATGAAGTTCTTTGTTTGGCACTATGTAATGGTGAGCAGTTATATATTTGTTATTGCTTCAGGACATATCATTTAAATCTGTCTTTTTAAACCATTCAGATTCAACCCTCGCATTACTTTTTAACATAAATACCAAATGAAAAAAAAGCAAGATTTCAGTTCCAAAATTTGCAACAGCAAAGCAAGAAAAAATTTCCACACTGAATAGAAGTAGTTTTTCAGTCGACGGTGCAGTTCAGTTTGGTGATGTGCAACAAACAAGGCTTAGTTCTTTACAGCAAACATTCATCATAAAGTATGGTGTCTTTTGTTACAAAACGTGAAAATATTCACTTTAATGATGAGGTAAGCATCTTGCTGCTGATGAAGGCTTCCTTGCTTTCTATGCAACAAAACATATTATTCACTCAAGTGAATGGAGTTCACTAAGTGAACAATCTTAAAACTGTATTATGTGACTCAGTGAAGCACATCTTGGTGAAAAACATTTCTTCTTATTTAATGTCATGATATCTGCTGCAAAGTTTGCAGCTCATAATTAATTACCTTTGCACAGTGCCTTTCTGAAACCATTGCTTTATGGACTGATTAAATCAACATTTGAAGTATCCTCAACATGAATCTTAGTTATAATTATATCCTTAACAATTTCAACACTAAACCTCTTAATTTTCACAAAATTGTATATCACACTATCAAACTCCTGAATGACAAGCATTATTATGAAAAATATTAAAGTACCCTTAGTACACAATAATAAATGCCAGTCCCAATGAAAGATATCACTATGTAAAATTGACATATTGTGTTTGCATGTGACAACAATAAAATATGTTAGTAATAATGTAATTATTTATTTATTTATTTTAAGTTAGAGTCTTAATAAAAAGGTATGGTGATGTACACAGCTGTAGTATGGACCAAATATTTTAACTCAAATTTGTTTTACTTATACTGTATTTACAAAATTTTCCACAAAATGTGGCTTCATTTCAACTTCTAATTCGTCTTCCTTATTTTGATTTCAGAAATCTAATCACCCAGGCCAAGGTGATGTTTCAAGAATATTATTTTCACTCTGCAATGGATATTGTGCTTATATAAAACTTTCTAGCAGATTAAAACTGTGTGCCAGACCTGGATGCTGCAACGATGGGTCATGAACATGCCAGGATAGCTCAGTGGATAGAGAGCTTGCCCGCGAATGGCAAAGGCTCCAGGTTCAAATCATGGTTTGGCCGCAGTTTTAATCTGCCAGGTAGTTTCATATCAGCACATGCTCCACTGCAGAGTAAAAATTTCATTCTGAAAATATCTTTAGGCTGTGGGTAAGCCATGTCTTCTACAAAGTTTTAATCTGCCAAGAATTTTCAAATCAGTGCACACTCCACTGTAGAGTGAAAATATCATACTACAGTGATGTTACTTGTAGACAGATTTGCTATGATATGGGAAAAAAAGGTTGTACAGGGTGGGGCAAAGAAAAAGTGGTTCAGATGTGCAGATGTGATTGTATATGAAATGAATATTTAGAATCATACCTCATGATGTGCACACCATGTGTATGTCCTCCACATGATCCACTCTGTTCAGGGTATAGTACAGGCTGTGTCAGAGTAAGTTGAGCATAGAAAAACGGGTGATTATAGAAGTGAGGAGCAGGAATTTGTTGTGGAAATACATGATAAAAAAGTCATGCAAGTGGTATGGCCAGTTGTTTGCTGATAAGTTTAATTGTATCACAGTGGCAGGAAGGAGTGCCACACAATGCATAATTTGAAAATAGTGGCAAGCAGGCTCTATTATGAAAAAAGAAAAATAAATTGAAACTTTTCCGCATTCCAGAAGGAGGAAGCTTGGGGTTTAATGTCCTGTCAACAGCTTGATCATTAAAGACGGAGCTCATGCTCGGATTTGGGGATAAGGATAGGGAAGGAAATTGGACATTACCTTTCAAAGGAACCATGTCAGTATTTACCTGGAGTGATTTAGGAAAATCATGGAAAACCTAAATCAGGATGGCTGGAGATGAATTTGAACCACCATCCTCCCAAATGTGAGTCCAGTGTGTTAGCACTGCCACACACCAGAAAAAATGAGGTGCATTTCATAATAAAATGCTTCAGAGTCCTCCCAATTCAAGCCCTTGCTGATGCAAATGAGTGGCAGATCACGTTGATCGTGCAGACAAACATTCCACCTGGACATTCACATCCACTCTTACAGAATGTTTATTCATGCCTTAAAACCATCAGTTTGGGTAATCAGACATTGACTTTGGTGCATGACATTGCTCGCATTTTGAAACCAGTTGTGGCTCCATTAACAGAGGAGGAAAAGATTTACAGTTACTTACAAGAGGAAGAAGCAGCTTTCCATACAGATGGTCAAACCTTGGAGCATTTTTTACATAATTTTCATGCCTGACAAGGTTGTCAGCATAGGTCAGTCTGGTCACAGCTGCCCACCCAGCTCATATGAAGACAGGGATGCCACCCATCGGCTTTGACCTGTGGCATTGGCGTGTTGTCGCGTGTGCTTGTTGTGAGTAATTATTTGGTGGCTGAGTTTAAGATGATTGTCTGTTTACAAGCAGAAGATAGATTACAGATTAAGATTTTGTGTTTAAAAAGTGATCTGTAGCTTCAGTCTAATAGTGAGTGCTGAGACCTGTGATCAGTGGTATATTCTGTTGTTGTTATCTGTAATTTACAAGGATAACCAAGGAATAGGCCTATTTATTATCTACAATACATGAATATTAGATTAATGTTGAAAATTCTCCTCAGAGATGATAAATATTGTTGAAACGAGATAGAATGGCTGGCCAGTACTTACCTTTGTGCTGTACCGCCGATAGTAACACAAATGAAGAAACAGGAAAGAGGGGACAAAAAGGACTAGCTTTCGGAACACAGTTCCTTCATCAGGTGGGAGAGAAGGGAAGAAGAAATGATGGGAACAGAAGGTAAAGGTAGTCACGACCTAGGTCATGAAGGTGGTGTTTCGGAAGTGTGCACGTCAGAGATACTGCATGTATGTACTGAGCCAAGCCAGAGAGGATAAATATAACCAAAGAGGAAAGATCGAGAGATGGCTGAGCGGATGAAGGGGCACAGACGGACTGTTCGCCTGGGGGACACCCAATATCCTATGGCAGAACATGCCCTCCAGCATAACTCCAGGGACCTGGGCACATGTTACACCACACGTGCCATTTGGATAGTACCAACAAACACCAGTCCCTCAGACCTACGGAGGTGGGAACTTGCCCTCCAACATATCCTCTCCTCCCGCCACCCCCCTGGCCTAAATATACACTAACCCCTCCCCTTCCGCCATCCTCAGCTCACCTATTCATTATCCCTTCCTTACCTCTCTCTCTCTCCCTCTCCCCCCCTCTCGCTCTCTCTGTCATTCTCCCTCTCCCCCCTCTCTCTCTCTCCCCCCTCTCTCTCTCCCGCCCCCTCAATCTCTCTCTCTCTCTCTCTCTCTCTCTCTGACGTGCACACTCCCGAAACACCACCTTCATGACCTAGGTCATGAACTACCTTTACCTTCTGTTCCCATCCTTTCTTCTTCCCTTCTCTCCCACCTGATGAAGGAACTGTGTTCCTCAAGCTAGTCCTTTTTGTCCCCTCTTTTCTGTTTCTTCATTTGTGTTACTATCGGCGGTACAGCACAAAGGTAAGTACTGGCCAGCCATTCTATCTCGTTTCAACAATACATGAATATTAAGGTATTATCCCGTATCATGGTTTTTCGACATGTTGATGACATCACAGGTTAAAGCTGACAGGTGGTATCCCGATCTTCAGTTATGCCGACCATTCACGTCACCTCTGTGTCTGCATGATTACTTTGTATGGGGAGCCTTCAAGTCAAAAGGTGCATCGCAATGACCATTACAGTCTTCCAGAACTGCAGCAGAACATTCCAGATGAGCTGTCAACAATTCCAGCAGTCCACGTTCAGAAACTTGCTGACCAGGCCCATAGGTGCCAAGAGTATGTGGAGGTCACTTTCACCATCTGCTGTAGTCAGGTAGGTTACTGCATTTCCTTTCCTTTGCCATGTTTCATATTACCATGGAACTCTGTTCTCTAGAGCACACTTATCTAATTTTCCCTGTATGGTAGTTTCTGATATCGGTGAATGAGAGAAAGGATTCTTGTATATTGTCCTTCAGCTGAAATTGGTTCTTGGATATGAAAACATATTGTGAGGCAACAACAAAGAAAGAAGCGATGAAGGTATACGAGTTTCTCCTTCAGCTACAATCAAAAGTTACAGATACAACATACAAGTGCAAAGGAAACTCATGAAAATTGTTTCTGTAAAGTTCTGCACCCTTATGACCATTGCACACAACATACAACCAAAAACCTACCTGGCAACAGCCAAGAAGCTGAGTTCTACATTGAGGCCAGTCTTAGCAGATGTTTCCATGAAGGCGACATTGTACTCTCGTGCTAGTCGCTCACCATCCTCCTTCCTCACCAACCGATCTGAGCCACAGTCTGCTTTGTTGCCTGAAAATGAACACCAAACAAAATGGCATTAGTACAGTGTTCCATTGAAATGCACATTAAGTATACAAATGAAATTTACAGTAAAGTGCCACTAGTTACTAAAGCTAAGGATGTTCAGAAATTGTAGTTCAGTAGTGAGTACTGGAATCTAATATAATGGAAGTGAAAGCTCTTGGAATTTAACAGTAAAATATTTCAGGGTCATACAGAGGAGATGGTGCCACAGGCTCCTGCCAGAGAGCTTTCACAGAGGGGCAGCAAAAACAGAATACAGAAAAAAGGCAGAAAGACAGTTAAAGATTTAACTAGGAAAGGTGTATGACTTTGCCTAACTCTTGACTACCTTTATTATGCTGACAAGGAGAAGGTTTTCTCTAATCTGCAGATGTAACCATATGCTGTCATCACAATGTCTTTTCTGTAGCCTCATTTTGTCCAAGCAACACCATAAGAAAATGACTACCACCAAGGAAACATGTACTGATGACAAGATTGTATAGTTTACTTCCTTTCATTCCATAATGTCATAGTGTAATATTTTGAGGTAGCGTAACTATTCTGGTCAAAAAGAAGTTTTCAGAGTTCAAAAGCATGTAATATATATTATTTGCGGCGTAAATTCACACATCCTGTAGAAGCTTCTTCAAAGAACTGTGTATACTACTACCTACTGCCTCTCGGTATATTTGTTCCTTGATGAAATTTGTCATAAGTAATATATCCCTTTTTCTACAAATAGCTCAGTTCATACACACAATATTAGAAACAAAAACGATCTACACAAGGACTTACTTTAGTTAAAAAAGGGAACACTCATTTTCAGTCATTTGCCAGCATCCACAAAAAATTTAGCTACAAATAAAGATTAGTTTAAGAGAGAGTCTGAAAGACCTACTAGTGGGCAACTCATCCTACTCCATTGATCAATTTTAATGACATATTGTATTTATTCACACTACGGTACAGTATTATTATTTAAGCTGGTAAAAAAGAAGAAAAAACGTGTACTGATACGTTCCACATCCAAGAGGGCAGAAGACCTGCAAACATTTAAGTGAATCAACAATCTATAAAAGACATACAAAACCGCAAAACCTGCACAGAAAAAAAAAAAAAAAAAAAAAAAAAAAAAAAAAAAAAAAAAAAAAAAAAATTAAAAAATCAAAAACAAAAAAATTGGCTTTAAATCATAACACAAAAACGGCAGACAAAATGGAGGGACGAACAAAAGAAAGCAAAACTTGAAAAGTTTTGGAGTTTTTAGCGCTTTCCTTAAGAGAAATGTATGCATTACAAGTTCTTGGCGCCCTCCATCGGTTCAAGTCAGTACTCTGTGACAGGAATGTTATTGTCATGTAACTAGGGATGCAAACAATACATCGATGTTTTGAAAACATCGATGTTTCGTCCATAAACATCGATGTTTTGAACAGCGATGCATCGACGACAGAAGTCCAAAACTATCGGCATCGTTCAACAATTGATTGGCAACTCTATTGTTACTTTATTAGTTGCCCAGCCAGCGTCAGCTGAAGTGTAGTGCTCCTGCTTTCGTCGCTCGTCACTGTTTTCATACTTTTGAAATAGTAGGTAAGTGAAATATGAAACAATCTGATGATTAATCTGATGTTTGTCCAGCACGAGCTGCTGGCATTACTGAAATTTCAACCTCCAACATCAGTGGAATCGAATCTTTGACAGTACTACCCAGTCAGACTGATATCGTACTGTCAATACGTCAGTTAAAACATCAAACAAAAGTTGACGAAAAATCCGAGAGAGTAACAAGCCAAGTATAGATTTTCATTTCAGCAAGGTACATGATTTGATAAATATCATAGATGAATATTCATTTTAAAAATACATTATTAAGTAATAACTGAAAGATGTATAATGTTTAATTTTCTCCACGTCGACAGCTAAGAAAAATGCAATACGTCAACAAAACACAAGTTATTTCCCATGTAATGAACAAATCGATGTGAATCCCAAGTAAAATCAGCGCAATATGTAGCGAAACCTTATTCCCATCCTATTTTTCATTCTAATCTGGCATTTCGCTGTGTATTCGTAGCCTAGTGAAAGAACATAAATAAGGCAGATACTTCCTCGCAACACAGCTTCATTTCAGTGTGTTTTTCCTAATATTTCTTAAACGTCTGGAAACATCGGAAAAACATCGACGTATCGTTTTTCAGAGCGATGTTTCTTTAACATCGATATTTTACCGCGGGAACACCGTTGTGTGAACATCGATGTTTTTATCAAAATGTTCAAATGTTTGTAAAGCTTATGGGACTTAACTGCGGGGTCATCAGTCCCTAAACTTACAAACTACTTATGAACTACTTACGAACTAGGACGGCACAAATATCCATGCCCGAGGGGGGATTCGAACCCCCGACCGTAGTGGCCGTGCTGACCGTGACTGGAGCGCCTCAGTCATCTCGGCCACCGCGGCCGGCGATGTTTTTATCAACGATGTTGCATCCCTACATGTAACCACTCCGCCACTGGCCGTGCGTTATGAACAACGTATTCCATCGTGTTAAAAGATGCAGTCGCCATATCGGAATTTTTCTTCAACAGTGGGAAGCAAGAAGTTGCTTCCAATGTCAGTGTAGGTCTGTGCTGTGATGGTGCCATGCAAAACAACAAGGGGTGCAATTAGAATCCGACCGAAACATGATTTGTGGCCGAAATTGTAACCGAATATTCGGCTCCTGTTCTAGCTTCGGCCGAAAATGTAACCGAAACTTGCGTAATTTAAAATTTCTGTATATTTACGTTATACATACCACAAATCCAGTGGCGGACTAAGAGGGAGGGGGGGGGGGGCGGATCGTCCCGGGCCACTCGTCTTGGTGTGGAGGGGGGGAGGCTCCAAATATCTCGGAAGCACCTTTTTTGAGTGCCATAGGCTTCTTGTTTTTGTGGTGTCGCAGAAGTCTGAAGTGCGCGCCACGTACTTTCGCCGCGCGCCGCCATGCAAGCACGGCGCGGCGTTCTTACGACGTCGGCCACGAGCGTCTTCTGCTGCAACTCCGCTCGTGGCCACCACTGAACTGGATCGGTCACTTGGGATTAGGACAGGCACTAGGACTCATCAGTAGGCAGGCCATTACCTAGTTCAACTATGTGTCAGCATTCTGCAGTCATGATACTTGTAAAAGTATTCTCATATTGATACTAAATACATATATTGTTCTATTGTTTCTAGTTTCTGCTGTCCCACTGGCAGGTCACCTCAGACTCTGTACCCGCACATGTGTGCATCCTATTTCCCTGTGTCGGTCTCTCTCTACTTGGCCACCGACACCCAGGACAACCGGCGGAAACGAGACACAAAAGTGGCGACGAGGATGGGATACAAAAGTGGCGACGAAGATGGGATACGAAAGTTTTGTGGGCCTTCAAATCTCGAAAGCTTTTGACTGTCCCTTGCCTCTCGTCCTGGAGGGCCTCCAAATCTTAAAAAGTTACTTTTCTATAGTAATACATGTACTTCCCAGTGTACTGGGGGGGGGGGGGGGGGTTATTTTCGTTTGCCGCCACCCCGGGCCTCCAACAACCTTAGTCTGCCAATGCACAAATCACCAGTTTTTTCACATTTTTCAAGATCCCCTCCCTGCACTAAGCCTTCTGGGAAGGAAGCTTAGGGTTTAACGTCCCATCGACAGCTTTGTCATTAGAGACGGTAAGCCTTCTTGTGTGTGTCAGCCCAACCAGGGGACCGCGGAAGATAACATGGGAGGCGAGCAGGTTTACATAAATCGACGGTACTTTTATTAAAGGCCCCACAAAACGAGATGCGAAGCGCGAGCACACTCAAAAAAGTCCTTTCCAGGTATTTGGAGGGCCCCCAAGACCGGAGGCCCGGAGCGTACCGCCCCCCCCCCCCCCCCTTTAGTCCGCCACTGCCTAGGAATGTTTACGAGTGTGGAAATTTCACCTGCAGACTTCTGACAGAAGTGACAGCCAATCCTGACCACGTTCGAAGGCAGTGAGTTCGGCGGAACGCCCCATTCTACTCTCTAATGACAGATGAGTCACTGATATGCAGAACTTGCATAATACACCTAATATGAAAAACGTATGTTTTGCCGGTGTCCCTATACTTTTGATCACAAAGTACATATAATTCTGTGTGCGGGCCTGGCATTAGTACTAAGAGAGAGGGGAAAGGGGGGGAATAGTGCCAACTCTTTAGCACAAGCTCCATAGCAGCGACTCAGCTATTGTAGGCCGCTGTCTGGTGACGTCACGAACTGACCGTTGCGTGGATACGTATAAACAGTATGGTTTGCTTTAGTGTTTCTAAGCCCTGTGTGACTTCAAGACTTCTGAATAATCTGCATCAGTGGAGGCCAAAAGGTCAGCCATGGACCAGCGGCCAATATCAAAGAAAACAGAATCATTAATAATCCAAGGATCGTCCATGAAAGTCTGCATACAGAATTTTAGATTGTTTCTTAAGTTAATCTCTTGATTTTTACTAGCCCGTGTCCGAAGTATGGATGACAGTTCCAAACATAGAAAACCCAGTCTCATTGTTGTACTAGTATTTAGCCGGTTATTTTGCACTAAAAGAATGATTACCTATTTTGAATACAAGTATAGTCAATTGCGTATATCATTCGTTTATTAATGTAATGACTAGTTACAATTTTTGTTGTTGTTGAGCTCAAGCTTAGATGTGCTTGTTTTATCATAGTACTTTGCCTTATATTTCTGCAGCTATGATAGTAACCAAGTGTTCCGTCAATCATAACAGCTTAGTCTTCTGCGTAAGATAATTTTATGTCAAAATAGACTGAAAGTTCTTCATTAAATACACAATTAGGCGGCTTTAGGTCGATTCAACGAACAGCGACAGGCAAATAAAAAAGACACACGCTGTCGGCCATGTGCCTGTGTGAATGCTCCTTTTTACTGAGCAAGGCTAATCGCGGAAAGGTTAAGTGTTGTATATGTGTCTTTTTAATGAGCTTGTCCAAACTCGTTTTACATCTTTTCGGTGAGTTGAGAACTATCGTCACTATATTGTTGAATTCCAGCTTGGGATTGACATTATTAGATAAAACAAAAACCGCCTTGTACTAAAATCACACGTTACAGACTGGTAATTTGGAAGAATCCGTGTACAGCGAAGGAAACGGCATTGCGATCGATATATATTCAACGTACGATTGTTGCTCCACATTCGATGTGACATACGCGAAGCGGTTGATTTAAACTGTATTTTTGATTGCGTTGAATCTGTGATGATTTCTGGTATTTTTCCGACTCAATATGTTGTTGCCATTTGAAATACCGAAAGAAATAACGGTAATTTCCAAGAATGGTACATATCGAACGTGCATCTGTAAACGATTTAATGTTTCTGAACCGGAGATTCGGGCGTTACGCTCCCTCACGTACTAAAAGAAATCTTGTATGACCTATACCTAACCTTCTTACGGCTACGCTACAGATCACTTGTCTTTAAAGTGAAAGTTAGGTTAGGTATAGGTTACATGATGTTTTCTTTTTTTAGTACGTGTGGGCGCGTAGCGCCCGAATCTCCGGTTAAGAAACACTTAATCGATTTACAGTTGTACGTTAGATATATATCATTTCAGGTCGAGGTTCTTCGATTGCAGCATTCTGGCAAATTACTGAAATATCGGCATAACTGCAGATAGGGGTACCACCCGTCAGCTAAAACCCATGATGTAATCACAATCTCGGAAAACACTTATACGGGATATATTAATACCTACGTATAGTAGGTAATAAATATTCTATGGTTACCCTCGTAAATTACATAATATAACAGAATGTACCATCCATGACATACCATTGTCTACAACTCAGCCACAACACAATTACTCACGCCACCTACAAATACGCACGTACACGACAACATGCCAATGCCACGGGTCAAATCCAACTGGTAATATCCCAGTCTTCAGATAAGCCCAAATTTCATAAAATCATCACTTCAAAAAAACAACATCGTAATTAGCTATATAAATCAGCTGTTCCGCCATGTCAGTTTTCCGTCATTGGTATGCGAAACGAGAGTCGAACGTTCGATATATATCGATCGCAATGCCGTTTCCTTCGATGTACACGGATTCATCCAAATTACGCACACTTTCGTGTCACTCACTGTGATAATTATGTTTTATTATAATGACATAGTGCACTGTAAATTGTTATATAACAACTGATTGACATTACAAGATCATGGCCTTGTAAAAATTTTATTTGACCAGATGATGCTGACATAGTTTAGCGAAACCGGTCGTCGTAAATAAAAATTGATAAGCAGCGATCTTGGCTTTTTTATATCTCTCTACATTCTTCATGATTGTTTTCTTGCGGTTGGCGTGCGGCGCTGACTTTACGCCACAACACTATTACACGTTGCTAGTCTTTGATTGTTCAGTTTGTGAAGATCTACGACGCTGTTTTTGGAAAGTCATCTCCATAGCAACTAACGGATTTCCAAGCAGCTAACCTACTCAACCACCGTTTTACGTGAAAGCAAGTTTTTCAGTTCTTCAACGTACACACAAACAAAATATGTCACAACACGTGGAATTAGAGATCCCAAAATGTTTTATATAACTGAATTCGAAAACGAAGAGAAAAAGAAAAATCTGTCACAGTGCGATTCGAACCACCGACTATGGTTGTGAGACCAGAACGCTACTACGTGTTCCACCGGCAGTTGGTGAACCTGTTTTAATTATTGATACTTACATATACATTGCTAAACTTCAAAGTCAATTTTCTCGAGGATTTCTGAGATTTGCATCGGATGGGTTTTTCTCATTGTTATTTAATATCAGAACTTCATGTACCATAAATATAAAGAAATTCTAAAATCCGATACCGATGTGGTCTTCTTGTTAAGTCACGAAGACTACCGACTTGTGCCTTATGTATCGATCAGAAAGTGGAAACATGTATTATTTTACAGGGAGGGGGGATTTGGACGGTTAATGGAAGTGCGTTCTAGCAGAAAACATTTTATAAATTAAGCAAATCAAATATTAGATTGTTTGTAAATTAATTGGACCAAACTGGTATGGTCATCAGTCCCTAGACTTAAAAACTACTTAAATTACCTTATGCTGAGGACAACACACACACACATACACACCCATGTCCGTGTGAGGATTCGAACCCCCTGACAAGGAGCAGTCTTACACTCCGCAGCAAGGCGCCTTAGAGCGCTCGGTCACTCCCGTGCGGCATAAATTAAGATCTTCCGTCATTGTGCGATACGCAATGTTCTGCAGCCACTCACCCAACAGCATGATGACGACGTCGTCCTGGGCGTACTCGCGAATCTCGCCCAGCCAGGCTCGGATGTTGTCGAAGCTCGTCTTGTTCGTCACGTCGTACAGCAGCAGGAGCGCTGAAACAACCAAAATCTCAAATAAAAAAACTGCCGTATCGTGACGCTGATAAAGAGTAAATTTGGAGGAATTGCGAAGTTCTTACAAGGAACTCCTTATGTGCAAGGTGGCAAATCCAATCTCTAGTAAGGCACATATGTGTTAACAATAACGGCAGGAAAATTACACTGAAGAGCGAAAGAAACTGGTACACCCCCCAGGGGCTCGCGGTTCTTTCGTTAGTATGTGCGTGGCGAGCACGGGGCCCTGAGCTAATGCAGTCTCCCTTCCATCTTTATTTTCCGGACTGCATTTCCTTTCCCCCTCCCCTCCTTTCCTATCCTCACTCCTTCCCCTCCCCACCGGGGGACTGATAACCTCAGTAGTTTAGTCCCCCTATCCCAGCCAAACAACCCAAGCCAACCAAACTGGTACATCAGCCTAACGTCGTATAAGGCCTTGGTGAGCACGCGCAAGTGCCGCACACGACATGGCGTAGACTCGATTAATGCCTGAAGTACTGCTGAAGGGAATTGACACAATGCATCCTATAAATACGTCAGAGTACGAGGTGGTTGAGATCTCTTCTGAATAGCAAGTTGCAAAACAACCCAGATATACTCAATAACGTTCATGTTTGGGTGTTTGGTACCAATGGAAGTATTTAAACTTAAAAGAGTGTTCGTGGAGCCGCACTGTAGCTATTCTGGACGTGTGAGAAGTTGCATTGTCCTGCTGGAATTGTCCACGTTTGTCGGAATGCAGAATGGACATTAATGGATACGGGTGATCAGCCTGGTTGCGTACGTACGTGTTACTCGTCAGAGTGTTATCTGCAGTATCAGGGATACCAGATCATTCCAACTGCATACGCTCCACACCATTACAGAGCCACCAACAGCTTGAACATTGATTCATTAAAATTGCTACACCACGAAGATGACGTGCTACAGACGCGAAATTTAACCGACAGGAACAAGATGCTATTATATGCAAATGATTAGCTTTTCAGAGCATTCACTCAGGGTTGACGCCGGTGGCGACACCAACAACGTGCTGACACGAGGAAAGTTTTCAACCGATTTCTCATACAAAAACAGCAGTTGACCGGTGTTGCCTGATCAAACTTTGTTGTGATGCCTCGTGTAAGGAGGAGAAACGCGTTCCATCACGTTTCCGACTTTGATAAGATCGGATTGTAGCTTAACGCGATTGTGGTTTAACGTATCACGACATTGCTGCTCGCGTTGGTCACGATCCAATGACTGTTAGCAGAAAATGAAATCGGTGGGTTCAGGACGGCAATACGGAACGCCGTGCTGGATCCCAACGGCCTCGTATCACTAGCAGTCGAGATGACAGGCATCTTGTGCGCATGGCTGTAACGGATCGTGCAGTCACGTCTCGATCCCTGAGTCAACAGATGGGGACGTTTGCAAGACAACAACCATCTGCACCAACAGTTCGACGACGTTTGCAGCAGCGTGAACTATCAGCTCGGAGACCATGGCTGTGGTCACCATTGACGCTGCTTCACAGCCAGGAGCGCCCGCGATGGTACACGCAATGACGAACCTAGGTGCACGAATGGCACAGCATCATGATGGTCGCATCCGTGTTTGGCGACATCGCGGTGTACGAACATTGGATGCGTGTATTCGTCATCGCCATACTGGCGTATCACCCGACGCGATGGGATGGGGTGCCATTGGTTACACGTCTCGGTCACCTCTTGTTCGAATCAGTGGCCGTTACATTTCAGATGTGTTACGATCCGTGGCTCTACCCTTCATTCGGTCGCTGTGAAACCCCAGCAGGATAATGCACGACCGCATGTTGCAGGTCCTGCCCGGGCCTTTCTGGATACGGAAAATGCTCGACTGCTGCCCTGGCCAGCATATTCTCCAAATCTCCCACCAGTTGAAAATGGTCTGGTCAATGGTGGCCGAGCAACTGGCTCGTCACAATACGCCAGTCATACTATTGATGAACTGTCGTATCGTGTTGAAGCTGCATGGGCATCTGTACCTGTACACGCCATCCAAGTTCTGTTTGACTCAATGCCCAGGCGTATCAAGGACGTTATTACGGCCAGATGTGGTTGTTCTGGGTACTGATTACTCAGGATCTATGCATCCAACATGCGTGAAATTAATCACATGTCAGTTATATTATATTTGTCCCATGAATACCTGTTTATCATCTGCATTTCTTCTTGGTGTGGCAATTTTAATGGCTAGTAGTGTATATACTATCAAACCCGGAAACGATTCGCAGTAGCTAATGTGTGTGTGATATATTTAGCCTAATCTCTTCTTCTGCCTATGTATTCCTCGCTCCGTTCTCTATTTCGCCATCTCCTCTATTTGCTCCCTCCTACACATCACTCCCTCTTATCCCACATCATATCCCCTCCTCTATGCGTTTATATCATCTTTCCTTTTTAAATCCATTTCATTTCCGAAAGCATCTTACCCGATTTATGTTAAAAATGACTGGGAAATTGAAAAAAAAAAAAAAAAACCGCACATATTTACAGCAGAGCTTAACATGTTTTTCTTGCAGCGAGCGGAATGGAAATGCTTTTTATAATATGTTTATGACTTCGTGACAGCTTTTGAATTGCAAACGTAATAATTGTAGCGTGATCATTCTTTGATGATGGAAATAGCATATGAAACAAAACAATAAGTGGAATCGAAATACGTTTCGAAAGTCTTTGTGCTGAATTCATTGTAACGCTTGTTGATGAACGATTTTTTTTATTTTTTATTTATTTATTTTATTTTTTTTTTTAATTTCCCTCCGGAGAGAAAACAAACAGTGCAGATAGATTATCAACTCTCGAACATTCTATGTACAGCTGCCCATGGGAAAAACACTACGGCCGGCCGCGGTGGCCGCGGAGACTGAGGCGGTCTGCACGGCCACTACGGTCGGGGGTTCGAATCCTCCCTCGGGCATGGATATTTGTGCCGTCCTTAGTTGTAAGTAGTTCATAAGTAGTTTGTAAGTTTAGGGACTGATGACCCCGTAGTTAAGTCCCATAGACTCTACAAACATTTGAACATTTTGAAAAACACTGCGATTCAAGATTTATTCCACAGACTTTTCTAACGACTAGCCATGCACTTTATTCATCGTCAATGCGTTGCACACACGCTGACCGATGTTACGATGCTGCAATGGAGGCATTGTTCTAAAAAAAATAAATCACGATCTGTACTCACATTGTTTGTAACCAAGGAGGTTGGAATCACTGCAGATGCCCTAACATTGAAAAAAGTGAAGCCAGCAGACTGAGCACTCCCGCATTTGTGCCCAAAACATTTGTCGTTGTGCTTGTACATATATAGTAGTTCCAGTCGTTGAAATATACGTCATATGTAAGTAAATACTACGATGTTACTTTCAATTTAGTGACATTAAGTAAAGAGCGCAATATTCACAAAATGTTTAAGTGAGAAATCTTTATTTTGGACATAAAAGCATGGCGCTTCTGGCTTCAGCCAATCCTGTTCTCAGCATAGATAACGCCACTTCCCTTTATTGTAACCTCCTTGTTTGTAACACTCAAAAATACAACGAACTGACGTCAGTTCTATCTTCGGAACGCCCAGAAGATATCATCACACCGAAAACACCATGGAGGTAAGAATAAAACGGACGGGCTTCTAAAGAAACAGCGTTTCATGTTAAATCTGTCTGGCTATTTTAACCTTGTGTGCATAACGCCATCTCCCTGTATTCTAACCTCCTTGGCGTATTTGTTCTCTCCATTATAGCATACTAGCTAAAACCCGCGGCTCCGCTCGCGTGTTGGTTGATCATGATAGATAAGCCATCTTTCAGTAGTGTGCTATGAGACTAGTTTTGAAGGATGAAATGAAATACAATAACTTGTTTAGAAACAAACTGAAAACTATTCCTGTCAGATTGCAGAAGTCTAAGAACTTACCGTTTATCAGGAAAGTAAGTAGTGTAGATCAAATCAAACGTAAAAATGCACTCGTTTCAAAGAATTCAATCACGAAATTCAACAATAATGATTGTAATATCACAGATCGATCACTTGATGTAATGCGCGAAACGTCAAATCGATTTTTTAAAGAGATGTATTAAAAGAAATTTCTTTTTTACTGATTTATTTATTTATTCTTATATTTCCTTATTCGTATGCTTATCCTTACAGAGAAAGAGCTGAAGACATTGTAGCACGCATTGACCAAAGATATGGTCTGTGGCATCACGTCATCGCTGGCCTTCATTCCGATTTTTTTTTTTATATGTATATATATAATTTGACGACTTTCAACCATCATATCTTCCATCCCTTATAGCTATCGGAATGGAACTACTTTGGTGTACAACGGGAGACTTCGGACAACAATTACACACAGACCATTCGTTTGAGTTCTGTAGTTTTCGCTGCAGAGCGAAATATAAACACACACACACGTAGAATTTTATATACACCGATAACTTTCCATCCCACAATACTCCACCCTTTTATCATTATCAATAATGCAACCAATAAAACCATTTTCAAAGAGTAAATATAATTTTCAAAGAGTTATATTATTTCGGGTTATATTCTTCAAATTACTAAATATCAATCAGTTCGCTATAAAACCGTGCCTAAAACCTTCCTCAGGTATAAACTCATAACTGTACAAATATTTAAGTCTCTGCGTCTTGTCCTTCGGACGTGGTAAGCCTACACCGAACAGACATTCACATTGATATATAGATAAATAGCTATCCGATTGTCATAAAACCGTGCCTAAAGCCATCCCCGGCTAGACATTAGTGACTGTACAAATTTTTAGCTCTTTATGTCTTGTGGTTCAGACGTGATAAACGTACACCGAACAGACATTCACATTTATAGATCTAGATTTGGTCGCTATGCAAATAGCGAATGAATAAGCTGATTCTTGGAGAATCTAGAAAATAATCCGAGCTGGAAACATGCTTTCAGTTTTTTTCTCAAATTCTTATATTTTCCGGTAGATTTTCCAAAAATTTTCTTTACACAAACCTTGTACTGACAATTACGAACAGAACAAAGAAAAGATCAGCGAAATCGGTCTAGCCATTCTCAAGTAATATGCTTTCATACATGCGGCAATTCATATACTAGTAAACCCGGCTACGGTTCGCAGTAGCTAATGTGTATGGGATATATACCGTAACCTCTTCTCTTCTTCTCCCTATGTCTATTTCTTCCTCCCTCCTCTATTTCCTCATCGCCTTCTCCCCCCTTCCTTTGTACATCTCCTCATCCCCCCTATCTTTCTCCATCACTTCACACCACTCCCTCTTATCCCACATCATATCCATCTCCTCCCTCCTCCTCCCTGCGTCTATATGATTCTCTCTTTTTAAATCCATTTCTTTCCTCCACTGTCTATCTCCTCCTCCCCGCATATTTTACAGCACAGCTTAGCATGTTGTTTTTGTAGCTTTTTATAACATGTTTACATCTTCTTGAGAGTTTTTGAATTGAAAACAAAATAATTGTAGATTGATCATACTTTAAAGATAAAAATTCCATATTAAACAAAACAGTTAATTGAAATACAATAAGTGAAATGGAAATAGAACGTTTCGAAAGTCTTTGTGTTGCACTCATTGTAACGCTTGTCTTTCCATCCGGAGAGAACACGCCACATACAACTGCCCATGGGATAAACACGGCGGTTCAAGATTTATTCAAAAAAATGTTCAAATGTTTGTTAAGGTTGGTTCGATGCTTATGGGACTTAACTACGGGGTCATCAGTCCCTAAACTTACAAACTACTTACGAACTACCTTATACTAAGGACAGCACAAATATCCATACCCGAGGGGGGATTCGAACCCCCGACCGTAGTGGCCGTGCAGACCGTGACTGGAGCGCCTCAGTCCCCGCGGCCACCGCGGCCGGCCAAGATTTATTCCAGAAACTTCTAACGACTGGGCTTGCGCTTTATTAATCGTCATTGCAAATGAAAGGCGAATGAGAAACTGGACACGCTTAAATTGAAACGGCAAGTCGGTTGGAGTCAGTGGTATTCTTGGAATCCGCAATGAAGGTATTAAAAAAATAAACCACGATCTGTACTAATTTTGTTTGCAACACTCAAAAATACCACAACTAACATCAATTACGTCTTTGCAACGCTCCAAAGATATGATCACCACCGATAACACCATGAAGGTAAGAATAATACGGAGGGTTTTCTAAACAAGCAATGTTTCATGTACAATAATCGTGAAATGTCATTTTTACGACGCAATTCCACACGTCTGGAAACGTACTTTTAGGTTTTATCAAATTCTGATATTTTCTGGTAGATTTTCCAATTGCTCCCTGGCTTCAAGCAATGCCTGTTCCCAGCATATATGCACCATCTCCCTTTATTCTAACTTCCTTGGCGTATTCCTCGCTGCGTTACAGCGTATTTGGTCGATAGGCGAGTAGAGAATTAATAAGCTGATTTCTGGAAAATCTAGAAAGTGATCCGAGCTGGAAGTGTACTTGAATTGCTGTTCGTTAGTCTCGCTAAAACTCGAGTACGGGTGAACCGATTTGGCTAATTTTAGTCTTGAAATATTCGTCTAAGTCCAGGGAAGGTTTAAACGGTGATAAAATATGGAAAAGTTGTCCGGAAAAGAGGAAAATCGAGAAAAACTGAAACAGCTTTTTCCAGTGAGCTATCAATACCGTTCGTCCAATTGCAATAAAATTTTGTACTTTCCATGTTGGAAGCAAGAGTAAGGTTCGCATCAAACAAAAATTTGGATAAAGTCGCCCGGGGAGTAGGAAAATTTAAGAAAAACTGCTTTTTCTGTGAATTAAATGCAATTGCCACATGGTTGCAAAAGCATCACTTGAGTACGGCTTGACAGAACAAGGTTTTTATGAAATAAACTTTTCGAAAAATCTACCGGTAAATTGGAAAATTTGAGAAAATGTGAAAGTGCGTTTTCCGATGTGTTTTTGATTGAATTCAGCACTATAACTGACTATTCGCTCGACGGAGTGGGGTAATTTTGTTTTGTTTCGTTCATTACGATCTTGGAAAAGTTTTCAGTAAGAAAAATAGGGACAGTTAAGAAAGTCGTAAAATTCGAACCAAGTTCTTTTTTCAATGTGTTTCTAAATGTACTGAACACTAAAGTTGAGAACCGTTCATCCGATTGCGACTGAATTTTGATCATTTGACGTTCAACGAAAGATGAACGTTCTTATGAACTAAAAATTTGGGAAAATGTCCCGGAAAACTGGAAAATTCAGAAAAAATAGAAAGAGATTTTTTTATGAAATATCGATACCATTCATCTGATTGCGATAAAATTTTGCACATTCGACGTTAAAAGCGAGAGGAAGGTTTGAGTGAAGTAAAAGTTTGGAATAATTGGCCAGAAAATAGGAAAATTTGTGGAAAACTGAAAGAGCTCTTTTCTTTGGGATATGAATATCATTCATACGATTGCGATAAAATTTTGCACCGATACTTAGACTATCTGAGGATGCCTTTATAAAGCTACTGGGTCTAAAATACAAATGATTTAAATTAATATGGTTTATATTAAGAGGTAAGTGATACGAAGTTCACCGGGTCACCTTACACACACACACACACACACACAGTAAAACTTCTGAATAACGGACACCAATAACAACCGTTTATCCGAAATGATCGGTATTGCGGCCGGTTCGGATAACGAAAATCGCGGATAAAACCAGTCTTCTGTTTTCACGCGTGAAACACACTGAATTGTGTCAGTACCGCTAAGTATGATCGATAAACGCGCGAATGCCACGCTGCTTCTTGAACCGATCCAGCCAGCCATAATTTCCGAGGAATTCTTACTCCTTTCCTTCAATGAACTCATAAAAAGTCATCGCTTTTAGACGAAGTAGAGGACCACAACTGGCAACCCTTTAGCTCTTATTTGTTTATGCCACTAAAATAAGACCTCTTCTAACTGAGAATATGAACCTTTTCTCATTCTTCTTCGAGATTTCATTGCGCTTTTTTCTTTCTTTCTTTCTTATCTGGCCACATTTTAAAGCATGCAGCGCGAGCACGAAACTTCAAATCGAAAACACTCAAGACGCATTAGACAAAGCTTTCGACTTTTGAAACACGGCTGTGGCAGCCATCGAATGCAAACATTGGATACACCTATCGCGTCTCCCCTGTCCTAGCCAAGCCCACGGTGCAACACAACAGTAAGTCTACTATTGAACGCTTGGCTTCGTCTGATGTACCGACAACAGGCGGATAGTGTTTGGCGCCGCACTTTGATCGTCTATTTCTGCGCGGCATGAATCAGTACTGTACGTACTGTACTCCCAAGAAGTTCCAATAGATGGAAATGCCACGAAAGCACGCAATACGAACAAGAAACACTCTAAATCTCGAATCAACACACGTTAGAATTGACGACGCTCAGACTTTTGACACACAAGAGTGGACTGATTCATTCACGCTGTCTGTTATTTGGAAGTTTTGATTGTTGTTGGGGAACATTTTATGGTGTCAGCGTCCGTTTTTGAGAATGTCCGCTATTCGGAATAATTTTAGCATAAGGCCTAATGTTGTTTTGCAGGGGAATTTTAAAATATCCGCTATTGAGAGAAGTCCGCTATTGGAAAGTGTCCGTTAAGGGAAATTTTATATATGCGCCAGTTTCTTTGGCTCTTCAGTGTATCAGCTGCGTGCATCAGGAGGGCGACAGAAAACGAGTGTCCAAGAGGTGCAGAGACCAATCTTCTGTGGGACGTATGTATTACACTTCATAAAATGGACATCGTCGACATACAACAAATGTTCAAAATAAACCTTTATCTTGCACCATGAACTCCAAACGAAAAATGTCGCCCGAATGGTCAGAAACATTCGCAATATGAAGACCGGTGGCAAACTCTTTGGGATTTGCTAACCGTACAGGACAATGCAATTCGTACCATCTGGAATACTGTATAGATTATGTGCCTATAAAGCATATTATCGCACTGTCTTCAGCTACGCCTTAATGATGGCCACATTCAGAATAAGCTCCACGACAGACTATTTCCACATTTCGTTGCATGCCATCACATTCCACCACTTCTCATCACCCTGTTATAACAACATGGTACGATATACAGGGTGACACAGAAAAACGGGGACATTTCCACAATCCATTAAAACTAAAAGTAATGAAAAAACTTTAATTCATAATAATGGAAATCTTACAACTGTGCCATTTATCAAACCTGCATTCATCATTTCTATGTTTTATTTATTTATTTATTTATTTTTTTAAATTACGTCCATTACATGGCGACCTGCTGTACGAATACATTCGTGAAATCTACTATGGAGATTCTTCATTGATCACTGCTCAAATATTTGTAGAGCTTATGGGATTTAGCTACGGGGTCATTAGTCCCTAAACGTACAAACTATTTATGAACTAGCTAACACTAAGGACGGCGCAAATATCCATGCCCGAGGGAGGATTCGAACCCCCGACCGTAGTGGCCGTACAGAACGTGGTTGGCCCGCCGCAGTCCCCTCGGCCACCCCGCGGCCGGCCTGACCGCTGCAACATATCAGCTGGGATACTGTGAATTTCATCCGGAATTCTCTGTTTTAACTCATCCAGGGTTCTTGGTTGAGTCGTGTAGACTTTGCTCTTGGAGTAACCCCACAAGAAAAATAAAAAATCACAAACGGATAAATCTGGCGATCTGGGACGTTACCGAATCGTGAGATCACACGGTTGCCGAACATTTCTCACACATATGCCATTGATTACCGTGAATTGTGCAATATCGCTCTGTCCTGTTAAAATCAGCCTTCTAGATCGTTTGGAAAGTCGTTCGATGCAGGTCTAACGAAAGTTCGTATCATATCCTCGTAACGATCGGTATTGAGAGTTGTTGCGATTCCGTGTTCATTTGCTAAAAAATACGATCAGATACTACCATGTGATGAAACACCACACCATAATGTCACTTTACTAACGTGTAAAGGGTGCTAATGACCGTTATTAAGATATTTATTTGCCCTGTAACGGTAGCTATGTTTATTCACGTTATATGTGAGATGAAAATCTGACAATCTACAAATTGTTTAGAAATTCATCGTCATTGTTTTCTTCCGGTATCATTTGTTGACAGAACATCAATATTCGCTATTCGTCCTGTTGGTTTCCTCTTGAGGGCAGATCCGGTTTCTTCAAAGTTATTAATTCAAAATTTTTATCGCGTGTTTCGACGGAAAGACATCCTGATATCCTAAATGATAAAAATGTAGAAACTCCCTCTGCACGTCTACCAAAATATAATTGTTTTTATAAAACACTAGCTACTAAACCCGGTATTTTCCGGGTATATATGTATTTTTCCAGTCTTATAATAGGAACGAAAATAAAAATTCGGAAAAGCTTAGAAATTACGAAACAGTAAAACAATGAAATACGCATAAAGTACAAAATTATACACTACTAGCCATTAAAATTGCTACACCAAGAAGAGATGCAGATGGTAGACGGATATTCATTGGACAAATATATTATACTAGAACTGACATGTGATTCCATTTTTACGCAATTTGGGTGCACAGATCCTGAGAAATCAGTACCCAGAACAACCACCTCTGGCCATAATAACGGCTTTGATACACCTGGGCATTGAGTCAAACAGAGCTTAAATGGAGTGTACAGGTACAGATGCCCATGCAGCTTCAACACGATACCACAGTTCACCAAGAGTAGTGACTGGCGAATTGTGACGAGCCAGTTGCTCGGACACCACTGACCAGACGTTTTCAATTGGTGAGAGATCTGGAGAATGTGCTGTACCTGTACCTTTGAGGTGCTCGTCCGGACTATTAAAAATGTTCAAATGTTTGCAAATCTATCGGGCCAAACTGCGTGGTCATCAGTCCGTAGCTTACAAACTACTTAAACTAAGGTAAACTAACCTAAGGACAACACACACCCATGCCCCAGGGAGAACTCGAACCTCCGACGGCGAGCAACCGTGTGCTCCGCAGCGAGGCGCCTTTGATCGCCCGGACTATTACAAGTTACTATTACGGACGAAAACCTTGGCGGTTCCAGACGTATAAGCTTGGGGCGCTGGTGCGGACTTGTGTACGATATGTGTGTCGTGTAAGGCTAGGCGCGCACAGGCGATTTTTCAGTCGGGGCGACAAAAGAATCGCTGTCGCGACAGGAAAATCGCAGCTACTCTCAGTACCAGCGTGGATTTCATCGAAACAGCGTATTTGGTGGTGGATTTACTACGATAAGAGCGAGAAAACAGCGCAAATGTCGTTACTGGTTACATCCGATTGTAAGTCAAAGACTAGTGAAAGGCTAGTTTTACAAATTACACGAAGAGTTACAAAATCACCCAAATAAATTCTTTCAATACTATCGAACTAGGAAGGATAGTTTTGATACACTGTTTCAAGCAGTAGAACCGAACATAACCAAACAAGATGCGACATGGAGGAAGTGTGTACCACCTGAGGAGCGCTTATCAGTAACTTTGAGGGTATCACACATTATTTCGTTTAACAGTTTTTATTGTCCTTTTACATTATTGATCAGATACATCAAGAAAATCATTTCGCTCGACATTTGTTGTTTTCATTTTACACTACTGATAAGATAAATCAAGAAAATCGTACGAATGCCTTCGGCAAGGCTGTGAGCCTGTAAGAATAAGAGCCGATGCATGTGGTATGCAGATAAGGGATTATTTTGCAAACTACTTTGCGACTCCACAAGGTTCAGTACCTTGGCAAAATGAAAAAAATTAAACTGTTATAATTGTGATGTCTACATTTTTGTGTCCCAACTTCGTCGCCGCTTTTGTGTCCCAGCCTCGTCGTAGGTGTCGGTGGCCGAGTGGAATAAGACCGACACAGGAATAAGGATAGCCCGCTGGTGCAGGTACGGAGGGGAGCAGCCAGAAACTATAAACACTAGAGTAAATTAGAAAGAGATATATATTGCACAGAATGTAACAATACTTAACTTTTACATAGTACTGCAGAATGTTGATACTTAGTTGTTAGAGGCCTGCCTAGTGCCTGTACGATAGCAAAGTCTTCACTGGTGCCTATCTGATTACGAAGGTCCTAACTGGTTGCTAACTCAGTCCCAAGTGACCGGTGTCTTTCCGTGGTGGCCACGAGCGGGGTTGCAGCAGAGGGCGCTCGTGGCTGTCGTGAGAACGCCGCGCCGTGTGTGCATGGCGGCGCGCGGCGAAAGTAGGTGGCGCGCACTTTGTACTTGTGCGACACCACATACATGAATGAATAAAATAAGTGAAAAATGGAATACCTTTGTTACTCTTTTCTGGTCCAGACAGTTCAGTACAGTTACTAATTAGGCTGCAGCATACTTCTCCCCATAGTTTCTCTTTCAAATTGCGGTCACTGTATTCTTTTAATTTCCTGTTGTACATGCTGGTCGCTTTTCTACTTCTGTAATTACTCTTTCTGAATCGACAACACAACCTACAATGTCATCCGTAGCACAACTCCCGTTATCAGACATGCTGAACTTACTTGTCATGCAACACAGAGCGGGAGCGACTGAGACATCGCGTCGCTAGAGCGCGCGGCTCCGTGCTGTATCTTGTGATTCATTCCACACCTGCGACAATCGCGTCGCACGTGAAATAGGGCCGGTTGCATTTTTTTTAAATCGCCGCTACTCTTTTGTCGCACGTGCTGGCGCTCATATTCGAGCCACCGTGTTTCATTCTTGCGACAAATAAATCGCGCGACGGAAAATCGCCAGTGCGCGCCTGGCCTAAGACAACCTTTAAGACTGGCGGGGTTGAGTAGTGAGGCAGTGAACGCAGCACGTGACCCGCTGAAGGCGCGCCCTCGGACCTCCGTTAAGCCCCCAATTGTTCTCGACTTACCTGGTGGGAGCGCGCAAACCGCAACACGTGCAGCGGATAACCTGAAGTTGGGTTCCTGTGGTGTATCGACTGCAGAGGAAAGCCGTAGGGAGCGGTGGCAGCCCGCGCTGGTCTTGTTGTAGGGAGGGCAGCACGCCGCGCCGCGGAGACTGGCAACACAGCGCCGCCGGGGATGTTGGATTCTACAGTCCTTTCACGGCAAGAAGGTACTCGTTATACACTGAAAAGCCAAAGAACTGGTAGGGCCCTCGCGAGACGCAGAATACGCGCAATACGACGTGGCGTGGACTCGACTAATTCTCAAGTAGTGCCGCAGGAAACTGACATCACGCATTCTGCACGGCTGTCCATAAATTCGAACGACGCGTGTCTCATCTCAATGGTAACGTACGATACCGTCTGCCTGATCCCCTCATCTCAATGTTATCGTACGATACCGTCTGCGACGGACCCGGAGTCGTGTGGTATAATAGTGATAAATTTTGCATGTGAAGTTACAAACGAAATAGTCAGCCTAGGAATCAGTGTAGGACAGTGTCTCGGTGATACTGTGATTAAAACAAGTGACAGATTTCATTAATTAAGAGATTCATATATTTGCTTTCCAGACAGTTCTATAAACAATACTTTTGTCATTGTACATTATTTCAAGAACTAGATAGATGAACTATAGAAACTTTATGAAAATAAATAGTATTGTATATATGTTAGGCTCATAAACAAGTTGTGTTGACCAGTTAATTGTGTTAGTTAATGTAATAGTCGAGATTTAAATATTATGATTCGTTGTATATATGGCCTGACGTGAGATTTTAAACCTACTTTCACAATTGCCATTATAATTGATAGTTCAATATATGTTAAGAACATGTATGATGTACTCATTAACTAATTAATTGACATTTAACATCGCACTTTGTTGTCATACACAAACGATCGCGATTATAACTAAAGAAGATATTTGCCATCTAAAATTATTGTATGTATAGTTTTCATTTTGTATTGTGATTATTTTTGTGTACATGAAATGTTTTACTTGTGTGTTTGGTAATTGCAAATTAGTATATTCAATTGTTATGAACAATGCGTAATGTAATGCCATTATTGTCGATGTTATATATTTGCCTCACCGACTTGCGTGGGGGAGTTCGAGTTTTAGTTATTTGTCAAGTACTTTGGAATCTATGTCAGTCTGTGTTGTTGAGGTAATTGTGTACGTTATGAAATGAAGTTCTAATGTTTTGGTGGAGAAGCAGTTTGATTGAAAATTAAAGAAATGAAAAATTGTACGTACGAGTATTTATTTCTACCACGACGCCCCAGGTCAATAATTTTGCAGCGAGCAGAACCCCAAAATGTTTGTTCAAATGTTTGTATAGTCTATGGGACTTAACTACGGGGTCATCAGTCCCTAAACTTAGAAACTACTTATGAACTAAGACTGCACAAATATCCATGCCCAAGGGGGGATTCGAACCCCCGACCGTAGTGGCTGTGCAGACCGTGACTGGAGCGCCTTAGTCCCCTCGGCCACCGCGGCCGGCAGCAGAACCCCCATACATCGTAATGTTGAAAAGCTGAGTATCTTGTTCGAAATTGGAAGTGGTAGAATGAAATGTAATTACAATGTAATTAACAATCAAATAAACATTACACCACTAGCAAGTAAACTTCCTCAAATCGCTTGCAGAAGCAACTTTTGCAAGTTTCTGGATATGAAAACACCCGCAGGAAAGAAAAATAACCCACATAATTACAGGCCAATATCGTTGACATCAGTTTCCTGTAGAATTTTGGTGCATATTCTCAGTTCGAATATACCAAATTTCCTTGAGACGGAAAAGCTTCTTTCTATGAATCAGCACGGATTTAGGAAAAATTGTTCGTGTGAAACTCAGCTTGCCCTTTTCTCACATGAAATCTTGCGAGACATGGATGAAAGGCAACAGGCACATCGTGTTTTTCTCAATTTCAAAAAGGCATTTGACCGGTGCCACATTGCACACTGCTAACGAAGATATGAGCGTATGAAATAGGATCACAGATTTGTGACTGGCTGGAAGACTTCCTAAGTAATAGAACGCAGTACGTTGTTTTCGACGGCGAGTGTTCATCAGAGACGAGTGTATCGTCAGGCGTGCCCCATGGGAGTGTGATAGGACCGCAATTATTTTCTATCTATATAAATGATCTGATGGACAGAATAACTTGTAATTTGCGGCTGTTTGCTGATGATGCTGTGGTTTATGGGAGGGTGTCGTCTTTGATTGACTGTAATAGCATATAGAATGACTTAGACAAAATTTCTAGTTGGTGTGAAGAATGGCAGCTAGAAATATAGAAAACTGTTAGGTGATGCATACGAGTAGGACAAACAATCCCATAATGTTCGAATACAGCATTAGTAGTGAGCTTTTTGATGCTGTCGCGTCGTTCAAATATTTAGGCGTAACATTGCAGAGCGATATGAAATGAAACGAACATGTAAGGACGGTTGTGAGAAAGGCGGACAGCCGACTTCGGTATATTGGGAGAATTTTGGGAAGATGTACTTCATCTGTATAAAACGCTTGCACGACCACGTCTTGAGTATTACTTAAGTATTTGGGACCCGCAAAAGATCAGTTTAAAGAAGGACATAGAAGCGGTTCAGAGGCGAGCAGCTAGGTTCGTTACTGGTAGGTTGGAATAATGCGCTAGTGTCACGGAAATGCTCCGGGAACTCGAATGGGAATCGTTGGAGGAAAGACGACGTTCTTTTCGTGAAATTCTGTTGAGGAAATTTGAAGCTGAGTGTATAACGATCTTCCTGCCGCCTACTTACATTTCGCGCAATGATCACCAATACAAGATAAGAGAAATTAGGGCTCGTGATGGTACGAGATATACTTGTTCTTTCAGTAATTTAATCTACGACTGCAAACATGGCTGATAGCACTTATGAGGAAGACCAAATCTGTAAGTCGATCTAAAAGCACCGCAATGAGGATACAGGCAGTATAACATCCGCGGGTTGGAACTTAAATAGTGGCAACTATTTATTCACAACCGATACAAAAGCAATACATGTTTGCACTTGTTACTCTCCTTCAAAGCGGTCACCAGCTTTGTGTAGATCCCGTTGCCAGAAATGTGGAAGGTGTACACCGTTAACAGATCGTGTTCTGTTGATAGTGCAAATGGAGCGGTCTACTGCCTGTCGAATCTCTGGTACAGTTCTGAAGCGAATGCCGGGAAGTCTGCTTCTGAGCAGCGTCGTAACGCATCCATTTCCGCATGTCCATCAGTTCATGTGGAACCCATCGGAAAATAGCATCATTTTCCGCATGCCCAGGCGTTCCTCCAGGATGCGAAGCACAGTCGTTTGCGCTAATCCGGTTTCGTGGGCGAGCTCACGAATCTTCTGGCGTCGAGCACTGTCCACTAACGTGGCAACAGTATGCACTTCTTCTTCAGAGACGCTAGGACGACCTGCCCGATGCATGTCTGCCACTTAGCCGACCTTCGTTGAAGTCTTTTACCTAACGTGCCACTGTTCTGTATGCAATGGCGATTCCTCGCACACCTCTGGAAGACATTGATGACACTGTCGTGTACGACCTCTGGAACATTCAATCTGTTTCTAAAAGATAGTGACACTATTACGTTAGACCGCTCGCTCACGAGTTGAATGTAGGCAGCCATAGGCTGAAGTTCATTATTTATGGATTTTTAGCTTTATTTTTGTGAATCTGAATATGTATCCTCCTTATAGCTTTATTTTGTATGTGAAAGTCATCCATGATCGATAATCTCAGTCCATTCTTGTAACTATTGCACATTATAATGTCTTTGTAACTGCTATGTAGCATCTGCGCTACAGCAGCTTCTTTGACTGTTGAGGCGAGTAGTAGAGAGAGAGCTGTTGAGCAGAGGAGTCGATCGTGGGCTAGGCTAGCTGACAGACGTATGACAACTGTGTAGTGTACTAAGGTTGAATTGGTCAGAAATGATTGTATTGAGTTTGATTTATTTCGATCTATATTTATGAATACAAACGTATTATATTGGACAGTGGATTCTGTATCAAGAGGAAGAGAATATTTATACGGAACGGAATTGTATAAAACCATTGTATTATATTGAAGACTCAACAAAGGTATGTTTCTTTAATTCAATAAATAACTTAATGATTACTAATTTTTCTTATTTCAGCTCAACCTCGTCCCCCATTTTCCTGATTGTGACATTTTTGATTTTGGTGTATGGTACGTGTTGAGTTTTTTGAGAAGAACATTTCCTTTTAAATGTAAATGTTCACGTACCAGTAAAGTAATCAGTCCTTACATGACACTGAATCTGACTGTCATAAATAATGTTCACAGAAGTACAGATTGTTTTACTTACAGGCCATATTGCGCACATATGATTAGAGAAACTCCTCGACTTAAATAGAAAGACTTAATAAGAATAGGAAACTTTCACTAAACAAACTTTCATCTAGCTTTCACTTTCACTTAATAAACTTACAACAAGAAGGTTTCAAAGTGACTGTGTTCCCCTCGATTGTGCGCAAGCTGGTCACGTGAGACGGGCGAATTCCATTGCTCGGAGGTAAGGTAGGTATGTCAACAACGTTTGCTATAGATTCCATTGCATAGTGTCTCCCGAACAGTCTATTTAAGTTCCAACTCTTGTATAATCCAATATCTTTTGAGCCAAAATTCGCACTTGCGTGAAGATACGATCCATTATTAATTGACGATGAGGGACTATGCTTAGCCGCGGTGGAGTAGTCGAGCGGTCTAAAGCGTCTCGCTGCGGAGCGCGCGGCTGCTCGCCGTGGAGGTTCGAGTCCTCCCTGGGGCATGGGTGTGTGTGTTGTCCTTAGGTTAGTTTACCTAGGTTTAAGTAGTTTGTAAGCTACGGAATGATGACCACGCAGTTTGGTCCAATAGATTTACAAACATTTGAACATTTGATTTGACTATGCTTAACATCTGCAACATCCACAACGTAATGCAACGGTAGCAGGCACCGTCAATTGAACATTGAGCCGACTCGCGAAGAAGGCAAGAGGAAGACTGGATTAAAGAGTGCGTTGCCACAAGAATTCTTTTTCCAAGTTACCGGTGGGTACATAGTCGCCATCGGCGTAAGAACCGATAGAGTGGCTCTTGTGTATCTTGTAAGGCTGCAGCGCATCTGTCCCGTGCGTTTGTTGGTAAAGTGCACCTGTGAGTAATTACGCAGCCGGTACAAGGAAATAGCACTAATGGCCCTGAATACTTTATGAGAGGCGAATTCAGCGTGGGTTAGTAGAATCGACCTGCATCAAGGGCCGTTCTAAATCTCACTGCAGGTAGGAAGCTGTGATACTAAGCGTGATTGCACAGTGTGAAGCTCACATTACTAAAAGACACGATCACACGCCAGTTGAAAAGAGAAATAGCGGACATAAATGAGAAGGCGATTTGCAAAACCAGGACATAGCTCGATTACAGTACTGTGCGTTGTACACAAAGCCGTACTGATCTAGGTTTCCTACTGATTTTTATGAAGCAGTTCAGTCGAAGGCACGGATGGTTATTCTAGTCGGTCGGTCGGCATTTATCCCTTCCTCAGTGACTGTGATTTCTGTTGACGTCTATACCTATATCTTGTATGTTCCTATCAGATGGTAAAATCTGTCTGAAGGACGCTATTTGTCGCAAAAGGAATTGAAGAAATGAAGTACTGCAGTATCAACTTCGCCAAGCGTTTGGACCAACAGACGGAGTCGCCTGACGGAATTTTGTCCAGAACACATTTTAATCGGCATAAAACTTGGTTTATGAATCATGGAAACAGGCTGTATATGTTCAAATGTTTGTATAGTCTATGGGACTTACTACTGGGTCATCAGTCCCTAAACTTACAAACTACTTATGAACTAGGACGGCACAAATATCCATGCCCGAGGGGGGATTCGAACCCCCGACCGAAGTGGCCGTGCAGACCGTGACTGGAGCGTCTTAGTCCCCTCGGCCACCGCGGCCGGCCAGGCTGTATACATGGAAGAGACCAGGACACATTGGTAGGTGCCATATTAATTTTATAATGGTGACATATAGATTTCGAAATCAGATTTTAAACTGCAAGACATATCCATGGGTGATATAGACTCTCACCATAACGTATTGGTTAAGAACTGTAGATTCAGACTTTAGAAAGTGCAGAAAGGTAGAAGGAATCAGATGGTAATTGGACAAATCGAGGGAAGATTTTCAAAGGGAGAATTCAAATGGTCAAATGTTTGTAGAACTTATGGGACTTAACTATGGGATCATCAGTCCCTAAGCTTACAAACTACTTATGAACTAGCTAATACTAAGGACGGCACAAATATCCATACCCGAGGGGGGATTCGAACCCCCGACCGTAGTGGCCGTGAAGACCGTGACTGAAGCGCCTCAGTCCCCTCGGCCACCGCGGCCGGCAAAGGGAGAATTAAGCAAGGATGGAGTGCAATGGGAGAAAGTAGCTTTTAGCCATAAAGTAATAACGGCCACAGAGGGCCAGAAGTGTAGTGGTAATCTTGGATAATACAGGAGATACTGAACTTAAGTGATAAGAGAAAATATATAAATGCAGCAAATGAAGTAAGCAAAAAGGAGTACAGACGGCGTAAAATGAGGTTACAGTAAGTGCAGATTGGCTAACCAGGAGTGGCTAGAGGTCAAATTCAAGAACGTAGAAGAGTGTATAATAAGGGGAAGATAGACACCGCCTCCAGGAAAATGAAAGAGAATTTGTAAACAATAAAAGCAGTGTAATATTTCTGGCTTAAAGCCATCGTATTAAGATCGGAATATTGTTTCAGTGAAGCCGGTTAGGACCAGTAGGCGACATATGGCAACAGCTGGTGAGTACCAAGACAGGTGGTACAATATATCGGGTTCTCATGGCAAAGAGCTCTGGCAAGTCTCCCCGAATTCTAGGGAAGTCCCCGAGCGGCAGGCGCTGGACACCGATTGGCCCTAGTACTGGCGGTCACGCGCCAAAACGCAAGCATATTTATATTTAATAACCTAATTATTTATTCAATGGCAAATTCAACTTACGAACCCCCCAAAGCCAAGCTATGCCCTGACTAGGTAAAACATATTAACTATCGCTTAATTCAAAAAACAAAATAATTAATCTAAGACGGACGATGCACGGCGGCCATGTTTACGCGCCAAATTGTGGAGCGGAAGCAGCCTTGCATCGAGTCGCTACACTTCAGTCCAAAACAAGCACTTGGAGGAGTAACATGCATACATAGGAGCCGGCCGCGGTGGCCGAGGGGACTGAGGCGCTCCAGTCACGGTCTGCACGGCCACTACGGTCGGAGGTTCGAATCCCCCCTCGGGCATGGATATTTGTGCCGTCCTAGTTCGTAAGTAGTTCATAAGTAGTTTGTAAGTTTAGGGACTGATGACCCCGTAGTTAAGTCCCAAAAAAAAAAAAAAAAAAAAAAAAAAAAAAAAAAAAAAAAAAGGTAGACTGAAAGTGAAAAGTATATGTACAGGTCATATTCAATAGAAATCTACTACAAGAAATGGAAGAGAAAGAACAGGAAGAGGAGACACTAGATACGATACTGCGACAAGAATTTGATAGAGCAGTGAAAGATCTGACCCGAAACAAGGCCGCTGCAGTAGATGATATTCTCCTTGAACCGCGGGTAACCTTGGAAGACCAAGTCATGAAAACACTGTGTCGCCATATTTTCAATATGTATGAGTCAAGGGGAATAACCACAGACGTCAAGAAGAATATAATTGCAATTACAAAGAAAGCAGTCACAGACAAGTGTGAAAGTTATAGATCAAACCGTTTAATGAATCATTCTTGCAAAATACTATCACAAATTCTCCCTGGTACACAAAACAGGTCAGAACACTGTTGCAAAAGCAACGGAAAAGGCATACTAAATTTAAACGAACACAAAATCCCCAGGATTGGCGATCCTAAACAGAAGCTCGAAATTTAGCGAAGACTTCAATGAGAGATGCCTATCACAACGAAACTCTTTCTCGAAATTTGACTGAAAATCCTAAGCGATTTTGGTCATATGTTAAATATACTAGGGGTAAAACACAAACAATACACTTACTACGTGATAGTAATGGCGATCCTGCCGATGACAGCGCTACTAAAACAGAGTTACTACACATAGCTTTTAGAAACTCATTCACCAAAGAAGACGAAATCAATATCCCAGATTTCAAATTACGAACAGAGGCCTTAATGAGTAACGTAGAAGTAGATATCTCGGAGTAGTGAAGCAACTAGAATCACTTAACAAGAACAAGTCTTCTGGTCCGGATTGTATACGCATTAGATTTGTATCTGATTATGCTGAAGCGATAGCTCCTTACTTAACAGCCATATACAACCGCTCTCTCATTGAAGGATCTGTACCAAAAGATTGGAAAGTTGCACAGGTCACACCTATATTCAAGAAAGGCAGTAGGAGTAACCCATTAAACTACAGGCCTATTTCATTGACTGCAATTTGCAGCAGGATTTTGGAACATAACATGTATTCAAAGATTATGAATTATCTCGAACAGAATGATCTATTGGCCAAAGGTCAACATAGATTTAGAAAATATCGTTCATGCGAAACACAACTAGCTCTTTACTCACACTAAGAGATGAGTCTATCGACAAGGGTTCGCAAATTGATTCCGTATTCCTTGATTTCCAGAAGGCTTTTGACACCGTACCTCACAAACGGCTTTTAATCAAATTGCGTGGTTACGGTATATCGCCCCAAATTTGCGACTGGAAAGGGATTTCCTCTCAGAGAAGACACAGTTCGTAGTAATTGATGGTAAGGCATCGACTAAAACAGAGGTGATTTCGGGCGTTCCACAGGGTAGTGTTATTGGTCCTCTGCTGTCCCTTATTTACATAAATGATTTAGGGGAAAATCTAAGTAGCTCTCTTAGGTTCTTTGCAGATGAAGCCGTCATTTACCGTCTAGTAAAATCATCTGAAGATCAAAACCAACTGCAGAACGATTTGAATAAGATATCTGTATGGTGTAAGAATTGGCAGTTGACTCAAAATAATGAGAAGTATGAAGTCGTCCACATGAGTACGAAAAGAAATCCGTTAAACTTTGTTTACATGATAAATCAATCAAATGTGAAGGCCGTAAACTCCACAAAATATCTAGGAATTAAATTACTTCTGCCTTAAATCGGAAAGAACACGTAGATAATGTCGTGGGAAAGGCAAACCAGAGACTGCGTTTTATTGGCAAAACCCTCAAAAGATGCAACAGAACTACTAAAGACACTGCATACACAACGCTTGTCCGTCCTTTTATGTAGTATTGCTGTCCAGTGTGGGATCCTTATCAGGTGGGATTTTACGGAGGACATCGAAAGAGTCCAAAGAAGGGCAGCTCGTTTCGTATTGTCACAATACAGGGGAGACAGCGTCACGGAAATGATACAGGATCTGGGATGGGAATTATTACAACAACGGCGCTTATCGCTGCGGCTTGGGCTACTTACGAAACTACAATTGCCAACATTCTCATCTGAATACGAAAATATGTTGTTGACTCCCACTTACATAGCTAAAAATGATTATCAGAATAAAATACGAGAAATCAGAGCCCGAACGGAGAGATTGGGGTGTTCATTCTTCCCGCGCGCTATTCGAGAATGGAATGGGAGGCAAAATAGTATGACGGTGGTTCGATGAACCCTCTGCCAGGCACTTAAATGTGATTTGAAGAGTATCTCATGTAGATGTAGATGAATGGCAAAACTGGTAGAATCGGAGCTCAGGGAAGATTAGTTTGAATTCATAAGGCAGTTCGGATTCGCAAAGCAATATTCACCTTACGAATTATCTTAGAAGATATTGTAGGGAACCCTTCTTTTATAGATTTCGCAGATTTGGAGAAAGCTTTTGACAATGTTGACTGCAATGCTCATGGCCGTGGTTAGCCAGTGCTGTTAAGAGATAGAGCCTCTTGTGCTAAGTGTTCAACTGTTTGTAAATCTAAGGGACCAAACCGCTGAATTCATCGGTCGCTAAACTTGGAAACTCCTTACACTAATTTATACTAAGGAGAATACACAAACGCATGCCCGAGGGAGGATTCAACCTCCGACGCGAGTGGCCGCGTACTCTGTAACATGGCGCCCCAGGCCACACGGTTGTTCCTGCTTGGCGAGCCTCGTGTAATCCGCAATGAAACGTAAGGCTAATTTTGCACGTCGCTCACAGTGATTATATGGTATATTTATAATTGTGGTATTATTATACGGGATATGTGTGAATAATGTGTCGACGGTAAAATGGTTTCATTTCAGTGTAGATGCACAAGAGGCTCGATCTTTCTATGAGAATCAGCTAATTAGGACCGTAACTAAGCGAGAATGATGGGCAAGGGAAGATGTAAGTTGGACACATTGTAGTTAAACATCTTAGCTTTTGAATAAAATATTCACCTTTTCGTAATTCGTAACAGTCGTTTTCAAATGATGCTATTTGTCAAGTATGTGCACTTGATTTACAAATCGTGTACTAACAGCGGGCAGCTTACTGTTCTATTCATTTTAGACCATACATTAAAGCAAATGAAATGGAGCTAATAGTTATTGAAATGGTAGTCGCACTGATATTTACCTCCTTTCACAAGTAATTGCGAGTTATCTGAGCGGCGTCATGCCGCGAACACAAGCCTACAAGTCAGCCTGTGTTGGGCGTAAAGTGAAGCACTGCAATGCCGAAAAATTTTAATTGCTGGCTACGTTTGTCGGTCCCTCATGATGTGTTAATGATCCGTAACCAGAAAAAAATAATAAACTAATTTTTCTTGGGTGGTGACCAATTAAAATGGACAATGATCTGCTAAGGTTTTACATCAGATCATACTTGATTTTATGGGAGGCATACATCTGGTTTTTTTGTCCACATCAAACAATTCATGGAATAGATATTTCGTGTTTGGAACTAGAAGAGAAAAATTAATATAAACTACGACTTTGCTGTAGATGGACTTAAATAAATTTTCTGACATTACAGTTAACGGCTTTCTAGTTTTAGATGAAGAAGAAGCTCAAAATACTTATATTTATGGATAGGCCAGTCGTCGTAGACAAAAAAATGGCATTAGGTCCATAAAAATTGCAGGAAGCTGAATTTTTTGTATGTTGTTAGAACATATTAGAGTAGCATTAAACCAAGTTTGTAGCTTCGAAATTCTTTGGCTTAACTTTTAAGAGCCAAAAAACCTCGAAATTTTCGAACTTTTTTCTGGTTTTGGCTTATAACTAGTGAAGGGTGGTTTTTTTGACGAAAAGTCACTCATACCCATATTAATGCAGATAACATATTCTAAAATTTAAGCCTAACCGCAGTTCTGTAAGTCCAATAGTTGCCGAGATATTGGACTTCAAAAATTGACTTATTTCACCAAAAAGTTTAAATTTCCGATTTTAGTCATCTTTCGGTTACAATATTGGCTCCAATCATCCCTCGGCGAAAGTCATGGAAAACAAAGTTATTTAGCTTTAATCTAAGTACAGAACGAAGTCCATAGGCCGAATAGATTTGTAGTTATTGTTAAAAGACGAAAAGTTGGAAAAATGGGATTATTCAGTAAACTGATCCAGATGAATTGCAGTCCTCTTATCCTATATACGTTAAAGAAAAAGGAGGAATTACTCTTTGACGATGATTATTAACGCATTGTATATAAATAGGTGTAATTTATGTGTTTATGCATACCAATATATTTTTGAAAGTAGGTATTGCTGTAAAAAGAACGAAAGTCTCTCCGTTTGTGAGTATTGGTCAGCCATTAAGGGACTGGGACTTTCGTAGCGAGGCCCTCACTTCGAGCGGTGACCCAGCGGGTGTTCCGTCCTCCCTTCCAAACATCTTGCCTCCGAGGTTTTCCTCACTACACCCAGTCTGTCCTTAGAAACGGCCGTATTCGGATCTGTGACGAACGTTTCAAACAAAAATCGTTTAAATCTCGATCGTGGTAGTGTTTTAAGTACTTGCTTTCTTACAGTATGTCGCAGCTACCCCCATCGGATGTTTGTTATGGGGTCGTCGGGAAGTGCGTGGAGAGGGAACAGTGACAGCGTGGAATTTAGATGCTGATAAAAGTGTGTCAGAAACGTAGGCTTGAAAGAAATATGAGGTTTTCGTGCAATTTAAACGAATTATCCGAAAATGACGCATGCAGGAAGAGGTACACTGTGGAAAGTAATGTGAAAGCATCTGTCCAACGAGGAGGAGATATTTCATCTGCTCAACGATTGTCTTCGCGTGGGGAAAGGCTGAGAAGTGCGTCGGGTTCAAGGCGTTGCATCATTGGAGATTTTTGTTTCCCTTGTGGTGAAAAATTCTGCAAGGAATATTTCGAAAAGCAGATAGAATTGCCTAAATATCTACGGGATGAACTCCATCAAGTGGACACACTGGAAGTGAAAGAATCGATTGTGGAAAAAGCTAGATGAGCTGGTGAATGGGGTCAACAGATTCTTAAGCATCTTTCATGTATAAGTGAACTTGTTGCTGCTGAGGGTAAGTACCACAAACATTGCAACCCAAAATTGCACTCCTTGTTGCGATCTACTGGTGCAGGAGGTAAACGAGGACGTCCTGAACATCCACTCCTTATCAAGGGTTTTGAGCGTGTATATGCATACCTTGCAGAAACTAGAGAGGAAAAGCAATTTTCCATAAGTGACTTGATTGCAGAGAACTTCAGAGGTAAATACAAACCAACAGTTGCAAGTGTTCAAGATCATCTAAAAAGGCGATATGGAGAAAAAAATATTTTGCGCAGGTTGTTCCGTATCACAGCCCAGTTTTGATGTTGACAGACATTGGACAAAACATTCTTTATGAAAAGTGGTACAATCAAAGAATTAGCGATCCTGCTGAAGAGCGGCTTAGAGTTGTCAGAGTTGCAGCAGAGATTATCCTGCAAGACATTCGTACCCAAATATTTGACACTACTCAATATCCCCTGTGAGATGCCTTTTAAAAAACGCAGAGGCATCAGTTCCTGATTCTCTGCAACTGTTGTTTGAACAGATTATCCTGAAAAACAAACGTTCTTCTCTCGAACAGTGGAAAAAGAAGTGCATAGGATTTGCTCATGCAATCATGGCTGCAACGAGGTCCAAATCTTTCCTATCCTCAATTCAAATAATCTTTGGAACCTATTTGTATAGAAAATTTGGATCAAAGCACCTTGTTGAGCTTTGCCACAGTATGGGAATTTCTTGAACATATACGGAGGCTATGCGTTTTGAAAGTTCCGCTATCCTCCGTGGAGAAGTGACCCAACTATTTGACAAAGGAGCTTTTATGCAGTTTGTGTTCGGCAATGCAGATGTGATTGTTAACACAATTGATGGAGAAAATACGTTCCATGAAATGGGTGGTATAATGATCATGACCCCTCACTCATCCGTTCACCAAGACAAAATCATACCACGTTTGAAGTCTGTTTCTGCAGATTCTATCAGGTTCACACACTGCCACACACATTAAACATTCTTCTATTAGAAAGAAATTTGGCTTGTCAGCAATTTCAATTAACGAAGTGAAAATCGCTGGAGACATTTTGCCAAAATCTCCAGACCTGCTGTGGTTGTTTGGAAAAGCAACTAACATGCCAGGAAACCCAGGATGGAATGGATTCATGGAGCAAGTGACAGAAGATCTTCCTTACAAACGTTCAAAGATTGTATATCTCCATTTTATCCATGCTCCCCCAACCGACTACGACATTGTTTTAACATCACTTTTGGAAGCCAGTTAAAGAACAAGCATTTACGGTCAGGAAACATGTTTTGTGACCTACGACCAACCACTGTACTTGAAAGCCCGAGACATTGTGGAGAGCCACCAGCATCCTCAGCTCGTCAACATAGCTTGGAGGTTTTCACCTCCTCTGTCATTCATGGGGGCCACCGGTGCCATAATGGCAGGAAGTGGGCTCAAGGAACTTCTTTGTTCAATAATTGCTGAAAACAGTGTTGAAAAATCCTATTTATGTATAGTGCGTTAATAATCATCGTCAAACAGAATTCCTCCTTTTTCTTTAACATATATAGGATAAGAGGACTGCAATTCATCTGGGTCAGTTTACTGAATAATCCGATTTTTCCAATTTTCGTTTTTTTAACGATAACTACAAATCTGTTGGGCCTATGGACTTCGTTCTGTACTGTAACCGAAAGATGACTAAAATCGGAAATTTGAACTTTTTAGTGAAATAAGTCAATTTTTGAAGTCCAATATCTCGGCAACTATTGGACTTACAGAACTGCGGTTAGGCTTAAATTTTAGAATATGTTATCTGCATTAATATGGGTATGAGTGACTTTTCGTCAAAAAAAACCACCCTTCATTAGTTATATGCCAAAACCAGAAAAAGTCCGAAAATTTCGAGGTTTTCTGGCTCTTAAAAGTTAAGCTAAAGGATTTCGAAGCTGCAAACTTGGTTTAATACTACTCTAATATGTCCTAACAACATACAAAAATTTCAGCTTCCTGCAATTTTTTTGGACCTAAACATACCTGGCGACTGGCCTTGGATGCACCTACCCCTAATACACAACATACATTTTTTTGAAAATTTTCACATTTTTTTGCTTTCGGAAAATGTGGTACCACAAGGTGAAAATAATTGCGTACAGCTTGTCCCACAAAATGCGGCATCTTCACGTCTGAGATTAAAGTAAGACTGAACTAATTCACTTTTAGGAACCTGCCTGAGAGGAACAACATATCTACAAACATTTTGTGAATCATTTGAAGACAATTTTCTTTGCCAGCAGCAAGATGGTACTCTCTAATTTTCTACATGGTTTAGTTTAGCCTCAGACACTGCAGGTCAGGTCAGTAAAGGATGAGAGCCGTGTTCACTTGTTTTTTGTTTGTTATTATTATTATTATTTTTTTTTTTGGGGGGGGGGGTGTTGTATCTAGCAATAAGGAATGCCCACCCACTGTCAGCAGAAGATCAATTGCCGTCTACTTCAACAAGCCAGCCAACAGTTAATTGATTTTGTTATTTTATTACTATTGTTCTCAAGCTGTATTGACTTGTCGAATTTTGTGCAAATAAAAATAGGTGGTAATGGACTCATCCCATCAATTTAGACTAAAATTCAGGAGAGTCTTTCCTTATGAGAATATTTGATATGTTTAATATTCCCGGTGCGAGTCTGCGCTGGCACGAACCGATTGGGTTATGTTGTTGCTTCTGCAGCACAAGTATTACACGTCTCCAGCCGGATTTCAGCAGAAGCTTCTCTGCATGATATTTTTTTTTCAATTACACTTATGAAAATGTGTTTATTTTTCTTATATTACTATTAATTCTGTAATATGAATAAAATATTTCATAAATACTTAATTGTTAACATAAGGAAAAACTCTATAAATATTAGTCAAAATTAATGGTATGAGTCCATACAACATATTTCTAATGTGCTTATAATTCATGTGTCACTACAGTTTGCAAACAATAGTAAGAAAATAAAAAAAATCAATTAACAGTTAGATGGCTCGAAGTAGATGGAAGTGAACAAGTATTGGTCACCCCTGAGTTTCCTTCGATCTTCCACTGACAGTGGGTGAAGATCTCTTGTTGCTGGTCACAAGCCCACCAAGAAGGAAAAAAACAAATCACAAGATGAAACACAATGACACCCGCTTCTCATCCTTTACTGCTCTGCAGTGTCTGTGGCCGAGGGGCTAAGGCGCTCCAGTCACGGTCTGCACGGCCACTACGGTCGGGGGTTCGAATCCCCCCTCGAGCATGGATATTTGTGCCGTCCTTAGTCTTAGTTAGTTCATAAGTAGTTTGTAAGTTTAGGGACTTACGACCCCGTATTTAAGTTCCATAAGCTACACAAACATTTGAACATCTGCAGTGTCTGAGGCTATACTAGATCTGCGCATTTTTCTTTCTTTTAAAGTAGAAAAATCGAAATGAAAGTAGCATGGAGACAAAGAAAATTGTCATCAGATGATTCAGGAAATGTTAATATACAAGCAGTTCACATCAGACAGCTTCCTAACAAAATAAATAAAAATTCTGAGAACTATGTCGAATTCTTTGAAAGCGAAGGTGAGTTGAAACACAGTACAGTTTGTTCCAAATAAAACTGGCACACCACATGTACCCCCATGGCCATAACTTGCAACATCCTTTATAAGGAGGTAACTATATGTCTTTAATTTTAGTGCTCTGTATTCCTTTTTACTTAGTTAATTCCTACTTTAGTCTCAGGCGTGAGGAATAGCACTTTTATGTGAGACACTGTATATAAATTGTTTCACCTTGTGGTAAAACATTTTCTACAAAAGTGAAAATTTAAAGAAGGCTAAATAGTGTAATTGTCATCTTAGGTGTAAATGCATCAATAAATGTAAGTACATTTTTGGGCTTCTTCCGTTTATCATCTCCAACTAGAAAGTCATTAAGTAGAATTTCAGAAAATTTTATTTCAGTCCATCAGCATCAAATTCGCAGTTTAGATTAATTTATTCTTCTCCTGTAATTCGAAACACGAAATATGTATTTTATCAATTGTACGAAGTGGACAAGAAACTAGTTGTATACCTCTTATCAAGTAAAGTATTATCTTACGTAAAGCCATTGTTCATTGATCACCAGCCAAATAAAATCAGTGTATAGTTATTTTCCGGTTATGAATTATTCACACATCACGAGGGATCAACATATGTGACCAGCAAATAACTTTTCCGGCACTACAGTGTTTCACGCTATGCTCAACACACACCGAGTTCGTAGGGTTGCGGACGTGGCATAACGCCACTCAGATAACTCGCAATTACATGTGAAAGGAGGTAGATATCAGTGTGACTACCATTTCAAAAACTTCACTCCCTGTAATGTATGGGGTAAAATGCATGGAACACTAAGCTGCTCGCTATCGAACTTTTTCAATACGCGATTTGTAAATCAAGCACATGCACTTGACAAATAGCGTCATTTGAAAACGACTGTTATGAATAGGTGAGTGATTTATTCGAAAGCTAAGATGATGTACTATCATGAGTCCAAAAATCAGATTTTTAACCTCATACTTTCATAAAAATCGAGTGAGGAGCGTTACGAAACTAAAAACTCAGTACAAAAGTACAATATTTTTTTTTTTTTTTATACAGACAAGGCGGTATCGTACGATACCGTCTGCGTCGAACCCGGAATCGTGTCGTCTAATAGTGATATATGTTGCGTGTGAAGTTAGTTACAAACGAAATAGCCAACCTAGGAATCAGTGTAGGACAGTGTCTCAGTGATACTGTTATTAGTTAACAAGCGATAGATTTCATTAATTAAGAGATTCATATATTTTCTTTCCAGACAGTTCTATAAACAATAGTTTCGTCATTGTACATTATTTCAATAACTAGGCAGACGAATTGTAGAAACTTTTGTAAAAC
The DNA here is from genome assembly GCA_026315105.1 of Locusta migratoria. Lineage (NCBI taxonomy): Eukaryota > Metazoa > Arthropoda > Insecta > Orthoptera > Acrididae > Locusta > Locusta migratoria. The sequence continues at coordinate 267,933,399 of CM048744.1, read as the reverse complement.
AAAAAGACATGAAAATAAATAACATTGTATATATGTTAGGCTCATAAACAAGTTGTGTAGACCAGCTAATTGTGTTAATTAATGTAATACTCGAGATTTGAAGATTGTGATTCTTTATATATATTGACTGACCTGAAATTTTGAATATATTTTGAGAATTGTCAAGATATTTGATAGTTCAATATATGTTAGGAACATGTATGATGTACTCATTAACAAATTAATTGACATTTAACATTCCTGTTTGTTGTCAAACAAAAAGGACCGCGATTAAGACTTAAAAAAATATGCGCCATCTAAAATTATTGTATGTATAGTTTTCATTTTATATTGTGATTATTTTTGTGTACATGAAATATTTTACTTGTGTGTTTGGTAATCGTAAATTAGTATATTCAATTGTTATGAACAATATATAATGTAATGTCATTATTATCAATGTTATATATTTGCCTCACCGCCTTGCGTGAGGGAGTGCGAGTTTTGCAGTTTGCAAATTGCTCTGGAATCTATGTCAGTCTGCATTTTAAAATAGAAGTACTATCAGCTAAGTTCTGTTGCATTGTGTACGTTATGAAGTTGTAATGTTTTGGTGGAATAAGAAGCAGTTTGATTGTAAATTAAATAATAAGTGAAAATTTGTACCTACGAGTATTTATTTCTACCACGACGCCGCAGGTGAATAATTTTGAAGCGAGTAGAACCCCCATACATCCTAATGTTGAAAAGATGAGTATCGTTTTTGATATGTTTGGAAGTGGTAGAATGACTGAACTGTAATTACTCAATAACTAGTAACGTTTTAAGCCTTAATGTAGACGTGTGCCGGACGGGTGAAGAAATTACGGCGCGGTGAGGTGGTCTGGCCGTGCGCATACGCACTGCTGTCGGCTGTTCTACATGCCTGCCAGAAGTACGGAGTCGACTCGCTCCCAGAACGGCGTTCCCGGCACGGCCGACTCGTGGGGTGGCACTCCCGCTGGCGGGAACGAGCGGGAGCAAGGCCGCGTTTTATGGCCTCTAACTAAAAGCCTGTCGCGGCAAACGATCCCCACCTTTTGTGTCCCACCTAATCGCTTCCAGGATGAAGGAAAACTTAATATCCAATAATTCGGGAAATTATTGACCGATTGTAAAAATATTAAACACTACCATTTTCTACTAATTAAGATGTAGAGACTTAGGTAAAGTTAAACACGATAACACAACTATTACAGTCAGAAACTGTGTGTTTACCTGAAAGCTGATGGAACTCAAATATGCGCCACTGCTCGAAAATGACACACTTACACAGCAGTAAACAAACTAATATGAACACTAACATGTACACAGTATTTATTTTAGCGTGGTTTGGACTAGTATTGGATTTTAAAACAGCTGAGTCTCTTGGAAGAACAGATTCATGAAGTTTCCAACAGAATGTTATCCTCACAGTCTCTTCTAAAACTCCCCACAGCTATTCAGTTACGTTTAGACATGGCGCTTTTGCTGTCCAAAGGGGATGGTCGACAAAATAGGCCTGAACTATTTTCGGCTGTGTGTGTGTGTGTGTGTGTGTGTGTGTGTGTGACGCGACACATTTTATTTTGGCACATTGCAGTGTTTATTACAATATGTTAGTCATAGTAAGCAGTTTGTTGTCAAGGGTAGTGCAGTGTTGATTCACAATTAATCCATCACATGACTAATGATAGAAATAGTAGAATACCATGATTTCACAATAAAATTCGGTGAATAGTCCTGTAACATTAACATAGATGAACTACGAACTACAGTTATCTTACTGTCCTTGGAAATAGTCACCTCCCATAATTACGTTTCCGGAAAAATGAAAAAAGAACACTATGAATTCGTCGAGCCAGCAGAGGGAATTTTTATTGACACATTCTTGAGGATGTACCCAACACATGATCACACAGAGCGATACGTACATGAGTACAGTCGCCAGAATGGTTTGAAATATCGATGCTAGCACTGTGTATACCAGAGCCGGATCTAGGACATTTGCCAAGTGGGGCAAGCTTAAATTTGGCGCCCCTTCTTTCACCCTCCTCCGACAATTTTGAACAAATTTCGGTTACATATTTCTAAATAAATGTCACAATTTCACAACATTAACTTATTTTATTGACTGAATTAAGATCAAAGGAATGTATATGAAATTATAACATGATTACTCATTTTACAAAAATAAATTTATAATTTCGCCTTTCGAGCTTTTTTTGCTGCAAAAATATTAATGATAGCATCGTAGTTTATAGAAGGAGCTCGTTTGTGGTTTATGTATATTATATTCAGGTTTGTTAATCTTTTTTGAGCAGTCCTACTCCTCAAGTGATTTTTAATTAGTTTCAGCTTGCTGAAACTTCTTTCTCCAGACGAGAGAGACACTGGGATGGTAAGATATACTTTAACGCTGTAGTAAGGTTCGGATACCCCTCTACCAATTTATTTTTATAAATCAAACTTAATGTGAATGATGCAGTGGAATCTTGCAAGGCTCTGTCTACTCCCAGAGCATGATGTTTGAAACATTCAACTTAAAACATAAGTTCTTCCTTGCTAAGATTTTCTGTATAGGTATCTGCCAGTTCCACCGCTTTGATCGTAAAGCAAGATAACTTCTGATGGCCGAAGTGAAGAAGATACAAAATTCAGAATGGCTTTGCGAAGAAAAGCGTTTCTAAAGAAGCGAAACTTGTTAACATTCAGTATTAATTTAAATGTTAGGAAGTCCTTTCTGAAATCATTTATCTGGAGTGTACCATTGTATGGGAGTGAAACGTGGACGATAAGGAGTTCAGACAAAAAGATGATAGAAGCTTTTGAAGTGTGGTGCTACAGACGAATGATGAAAATTACATGGGTAGATCACGTAACTAATGAAGAGGTGCTTAACCGAATCGGGGAGAAAAGGAGTTTCTGGCATATCCTGACTAAGAGAAGGGATAGATTGCTTGGACACATTCTGAGACATCAAGGAATTGTCTACTTGGCATTAGAAGGAAGCGTGTGGGGTAAAAATCTTAGAGGGAGACCGAGGGACGAATACAGTAAGAAGTTTCAAAAGGATGTAGGTTGCCGAACATATTCTCAGGTGGAGAGGAGAGGGTAGCGTGAAGAGCTGCATCACACCAGTCTGCGGACTGAAGACCACAACAACAACAACATGATACGTTACAGTAACGATGTCTGAAATGTTACCAAAATTAATTTTATAGTTTTCTTGACAACTTTCTAGCTGGACGTTTCTTCGCATTCCGATAGGACGCAAATTTATCAGTGAGTACATTTTTCACTGCACAGTCAGCACAGTTTCACACCTCTGATGGTATTTTATTTTTTATCTCAAAATAATTTCATGTTTCCAAAATAAAAGATGCAGCGTATGCATCTATAAGCTTTGAGAATGTTTATATAATTTTTTCAGTCCAATTATATCAGCGATTCTGTTACTACCACTAGTTTAAGTAAAAAAAAAAAAAGTAAAAAAAAAAATAATAATAAAATAAAAAATAATTCCTCCAAAATTTCTCCTAACTTTACTTTTTTTTCTTAGCAGATAGTATTTGCTATTGGAAAGTACTCCATCATATTCTAGACTATAAATAGAGTTACCCAATATTTTTTCAGAGGTTTTAAGAACATTTGAAATTATCACTAACTGGCAATGCTGTAAGCCTGCGAGATGACCTTGAGGTCTTATTTTGATGCCGGCCACTAATAGCAGCCATTACGTCAAATGAAAAGGTGACTGGGATCCATCAATTATTCACATAAGTGCACAATACTAAAATGTTTCAGTTTTCTGATTTTATCTCCACGTCATTTAGAAGATGAAGCTTTAAGCGCATTGCAGAACACTGAAGTCGTTTTTGTCGGTTTGCTACTGAAATTTGGCTTGTATTAATCAAAAACAATACACCGTTGTTTCCCGCAAAACAAAATGTTACAACACTTTCGGCTTGTTTCAACTGATCACACGATTTCAAGCACACATTTTCGTTTTATCTTGCATATAGCAGTGCAATAGAAATCACATTTTATGCTGTACTAGACCTAAAACTGCGGACTTCGTGAGACTGACAATCGAGTAATCGACTGTGCTTTTAAGGACGAATTATGATCTTTAGAGATGTTTACGTTATTGTGATGCTATTGGCGTATTTTCTGATGTGATGTTTATTCTATAACATAGTGTAGGAGCATTGTAGCTGTGCACGCTTCAGTAACATCTGTTTCCTAGCACTTAAAATTAGATCTGTGGGAACTGCTTGAACGTACGTACAAAAACAGATATAAAAAGGAAGCTGTCCGTTGGTAGCCTACTTGCACACTGCCTAATGTTTTGTTAACGCTTTTGTCTTTCTCTTTCTTTTGTTTAGGATCTATTTCGATCACATGAACTCGTTAAAAAGAAAATAATATCAAATAATAAAATCAGAATAAACATGGTTTTAAAGAGATGTAAAAGGTAAATATATTAATACAACTAAATGAAATGAATTTTGTTACTAACCATACCTGTTGCTAATCTAGGTATGTCGTTATGAAGTTGTATTTGGAAACTCGGTTATCTGGGGGATGCAGATTGACTAAATACAAGTCCAGAACGACACATGTGTATTAGCAACATTAAAAATCGCCATGAAAGTGTTTCACAAATAAAACAAGGAAAACGCCTGTGGCAATTAACAAATTGTCTTTCAATTAATTTCAAAGATGGAATGCACTTACAAAAATTTTTAAGTAACGGCCGAAAACGTATAAATGAAGCTTTTAATACAGCTTCAAGGTAACCGTTACGAATCGTATTCATATTATATAGTCTTACCTGATGTTTTGTTTTCTTCACTAGCAGCAGGCTTTGTGAAAAAGGAATCCAATTTTCGTGTCTGATATAACACCTCACTTTTTTTTTTCTTCTTGTCTTCTGCTATTTTTCGGTACGTGGGCCCACTACTTCGTTTTCGACCATCCATTATTATGCAAGTTATTAAAGAAATTTAAGTACACAAAAGAGGTACAATGCACATCAATACAACAGGAGACACTTAGTACGTCTCGCCGTCGCGCCATAACAAAAGATGTCGATGTAGGAGGACAGGCCGCTGCGCGCGCATCACGTCACAGAGCTTTAGGGGTTGCCATCGCAGCGGATTTTCGGAATAAAGAGCCGGAAAATAATTTTCTTACCCGACAGCCAAAAATTTGACAGTTTTCTTGTATGACTGCAAATACCATTAAATAATTTAACCAACTTGATGGACACTGTTAGTAAAACATTAACGACCAGACAAGAAGTTCCAATAACTTAATAATGGGGTAATTATTTTGGATGGACTTTTCGAAGAGATAGCTTTGAGTCAGTATTCTGATTATTGCTGCGAACTGCGTGACGTCTGCTGTAATAAGACTGCAGCGGGAAACGGTGGATTGCTCGAATAAATATCGCATTTTTTACATTACTGTCTGCTCTGCAAATGCAGCAATTCTTATCAACATTATACAACACTGTGCAATAATTGTTAGCAGTGCATTTATTTCTTTTGACTTTCAATAAGAAGTGCGCACACCTGAATTTTTTTTTTATATGGACATAATCGTTACATTCAAATTCACCTGATCTACTAATATTCTCTTGATATGAAATATGAATATTCAGTACTCTGAAAAAAGGAAAACTATGCAAATTAATGAACATTGTGCGTTTACGTTATGCAATAAATTAAACATGTTCCTCATTCTGGCTAATCTCTAGTATATTTTTAAAGTTTGCTAAGCTGAAGTACCTGTGACAGAGAAACACTGCTGTCAGCATCCAGGAATTTTAGTTTTATTAAACGATTCCGTTATTTCTTGCACTTTTTTTCTTTCTTCTTTTAGTTTTAATAATTCTGTGTCAGTTAATTTTATTAAAATATACCAGAAACAAAAAAACTGACGGCCAAAATTTGCCGTCCCCTAAATTCTGCCGCCCTGGGCAACTATCCCCTTTGCTCTCCCTCCCCTCCCCTCCCCTCTCCTCCCCTAGATCCAGCCCTGGTGTGCACCCTTCTTTTGCACCAATGTAAGCTACAGTTCTCCCATGGACCCGTTTGTAGAGGAGCCGCATGTAGTCTTGCAGAATGGCCTGCAGTGAAATTTCCACCCCTGCCTCAGTTGGGCTAGACTGCCCAATATGACGCTTCATCCGGTCCCGAACATCCTGAATGCGGGAAAGATCTAGGGGTCGTGCTGGCCAAAGTACTTGATGTACGTCTTGAAGAGCACGTTGGGTGGTTCAGGATACATGTGAACGTACATTGTCCTGTTGGAAAATCTTATCGCCTTGTTGCTGCCTAAACGGTAGCAAGAGGGCTTGAAAGATGGTTCAGTGTACCTTGTTCCTGAACGATCACCAGATAAGAACGGCCAGTGTAGGGTATGGCTCCCCGCACTAAGATGACGGGTGTCAGCTCCGTGTCCTCTGTCATATACACACCAGATTTTCGCAATTTCCTGCATGACGCCACACATGCGTACAAACATTAATGGCACTGAGGAAGAAGTGACTCATCGCATGTCACCATTCATCCCTCCATAAGTACCTGTCGTGACACCACTGAAGGTGGCCTGAAGGATGGGGCGTGAGTGGAAGACGCCCTAATGGTATGTATGTCGTGCAGCATGGTGTGGGCAGCTATGTACTATACTGGCCGTTCTCCTCTGGTGATCGTCGAGGGAACATTCAACAGTGCACGGTACACTGAAACCATCATTCAGCCCATCTTGCTTCTGTTCATGCACCAACAAGGCAATATGCTTTTCCAGCTGGACAACGTACGTACACATCTACCCTGGACCATTCAATCTGCTCTTTAAGGTGTACGCCAACTACCCTGGCCAGCAAGATCCACAGATCTGTCCCTCGTTGAGCATGTTTGGGACTAGATGAAACGTCATCTTGGCGCGGTCACTACGACTGGCACGAATTCTGGTCCAACAGGCACCAGGTGGAAACTGCATGGCAGGCCTGACGAAAGACTTCATTCGGCACCTCTACGATCATCTCCATGCGATAATTGTAGATTGTATTACTGCAAAAGGAGGGTGTACAAGTTACTGGATTTGACATTATGCACACTCTGGTGACTGTACTCGTGTTATGTATGGTTCTGTCTGTGTGATCAGGTGTTGCATATATCCTCAAGAAAGTGTCGATAAAATTTCGCTCTTTTGGCTTGACGAATACGTGGTGTTCTGTTTTCATTTGCCAGGAGTGTTAAACCGCTGAGCTCTGCGATAGATGTACTGGAAACGTTGCACGAAGTCTGCTTTTGGGAAGTGCTGTAAAGGCTCGTCACGTTTCGTCGGAAGTCAGGAATATCGTCAAATCTCTTTCCATTCATAGCGAGTTCGATTAGAAGGAGTAGGAAGAAGTCTAGAGGACTGAGATCCGGCGAGTATGGTGGATGGTGATGTTGCACGAGCCACTCACAGCCAATTTCATCAAACAGTTGCTGGCAAAAAACGGGGTGGTACAACTTGAACATCCATATACTCACCGGATATCAGTTCTTCAAACATCTTACTATACCTTCGACTCAGACTCGCTTCGAAAGGATTTGATGATATTCCTGACATCAAACGAAACTTGGCAAGGCTTTTGAATACTCCGCACAAAGTTTCCAGGAAATGTATCGTAGAGCTCACCCGTGCATAGTTATGGGAAGTGACCGCTTGTAAGAACAGTAAGGTAATGCCCACATCATCAGTGCTTGACTGCAAGAAACAGGCATGACATATTGTAAGCTTCTTCTGGGGTCATCGATACATAAACCCGTCTACTTGTAGGAAGCAATGTAACGATGATTGATCGAACCTTACCACATACTTCTGGTCATCAAGCGTCCATGTTTTATGACCGTGACACCAGTTCCTTTGTCTTGGATTCAGTTATTAAGGGTTTTGTAATTCCGCGGGGACTGAGGCGCTCCAGTCAAGGGCTGCACGGCCACTACGGTCGGGGGTTCGAATCCCCCCTCGGGCATGGATATTTGTGCCGTCCTTAGTATAAGGTAGTTCGTAAGTAGTTTGTAAGTTTAGGGACTGATGACCCTGTAGTTAAGTCCCTTAAGCTTAACAAACATTTGAACATTTTAGATCACGTATTTCACAGATCATTGTTCAACTGTTTGTAAATGTATTGCACCAAACTGCTATCGTCATCAGTCCCTAGACTTACAAACTACTTAAACTAACTTCAGCCTAAGGACAACACGCTCACCCAAGCCCCAGGGAGGACTCGAACTTCCGACGGCGAGCAACCACGCGCTCCTCAGTAAGGCGCCTCGGACCGTTCGGCCACTCTACCGCGGGTTGTTTTAACCGTCGCAACAAGACATATAATATACGGCAAGGTAAAGTCTAAGATGTAGTAGGCTGCGTGGTGTATCTCGTTGTTCTTCCCGTCTTCAGTGCGCAGACTGGTTTGATGCAGCTCTCCATGCTGACAGTCCTGTCCAAGCCTCTCCATTTGAGAATACAAACGGCAACCTACATCCTTTTGAATCTGATTACTGTATTCGTCCCTCGGTCTCCCTCTACTATTTTTACCCACACGCTTCCTTCTAATGCTTAAGTTGACAATTACTTGATGTCTCAGAATCTGGTTCACTAACCTGTCCCTTGTCTTAGTCAGGATATGCCAGAAACTCCTTTTCTCTCCAATTCGGTTAAGCACCTCCTCATTAGTTACGTGATCTACCCCATCTAATTTACATCATTCGTCTGTAGCACCGCGTTTCAAAAGTTTCTATCATCTTCTTGACTGAACTTCTTATCGTCCACGTTTCACTCTCATACAAACGCTTTCAGAAATGACTTCCAAACATTTAAAATAATGTCTGATGTTAGCAAGTTTAACTTCTTAAGAAACGCTTTTCCTCCTATATCCATTGTGCATTTTATATTTTCTTTACTTTGGCCAGCAGAAGTTATTTTGATACCCAAATAACAAAACTGATCTACTTTTTTATTGCTTCCTCACCTAGTCTAATTCCTTCGGCATCGCCTTGTTTTCTTGACGATACATTCCATTAGCCTTGTTTTACTCTTGTTGATGTTCATCTTATAACCACCTTTCAAGGCAATACCCATTCCATTAAATTGCTCTTCTTGGTCCTTTGCGGTCCCTGACCGAATTACTATGTCATCGGCAAAACGCAAAGTTTTTATTTCTTTTCCCTGAACTTTAATTCCCTCTCCAAATCTTTCTTTTTTAATCTTTTTAGCCGCCACGGTGCAACGGCCGAGAGCTCTAAGGCACCTTGCTGTGGAGGACGCGCTTGCTCACCGCCGGAAGTTCCAGTCTTCCAGTCCTCCCTCGGGCATGGCTGTGTGCTTGTTGTCTATAAGTTATTTTAAGTAGTTTGTTAGCCTAGGGACTGATAACCGCAGTTGTTAAGTCCCATAGATTTACAAACATTTTAAATTTTCTAATTAACCAGGTCTTTTATGAGATATAATAATTGTCGTCAACTGAAATTCGGTTATTGTCAGATAACTGACAGCTTTTTAGAGGTCGGCGTCACCTACGAAGGCGGCCCAGTTTTGAGCCGTTCTGCGCATCTCCCTCCATTACCTCACAGACAGCCAATAATGTTTATTCGGTAGGCGCGTGGCTGGCCGCGAGTTACGCAATGTTTCTCCCGCAGACGCAACTGTTGGCGCTCGGCAGTATCCCCCCCTCTTCTCTGCCGCTGTTGCTCCGTCTCTATGCGCGGAAACGCCTTCTTATATGACACCAGGTATATAGTTACGATTTTTCGAAGATTATATTCATTTATTACTGCTAATGAAGAGAGTATAATTTTTTTATATGTGCTTGTGCTATATTGTAGTGTTTTGGGTGCAGCTTTTTATTCACAATGAAGAAAAGGAAGTTCCAAACAAAATTTTATGTTGTTTTGGATTCTTTTTGATTAGTATCTGGGTGTGAGTTTCATATTTTGCTATCATCTTTGATCTGTGGTGGGTTTTTATCTGTTGACATTCTAATGTGGAACAACACACACACACACAAAAATCTATGATTGATCAAACCTAACAGTAAAATAGCAAAATTACAACCACAGGCAAATAAAAAAAAAAAAAGCTTAAAATAAATATTTGTTTAGTACTTCCTGCTTCAGTTCTGAATATGGTGAGAAACAGATGATGGAGCACATCAAAAATTATTTTAATTGTCCATGCACATGCAGTTCCGAAGATGCTCGCAAGAGAAAATGCTATCAACGTCTGGGCTGAAAAGCTTTAGTTCTGAATTAGAAACCCGGCCACGAGAAAATAGGACGAAGTTAGTAGAAAAGTTTTTCTCATAAAAAAAACTATATACAAATGGTGTTCAAATGAAACGGTACGAAGGACACTGTGGGTATAATTGAAGTATTTCTTCAAAAATAATCACCAGAGTCCTGAGCATAAGTAATCCACTGTTTAACGAGACGAAGAATTCGCTGTTCCCAAAATTCCTCTGGGCAGTTCTCTACTGTATCATTCAGTTCGTCGTCATAGTTGAAGCGCTTCCCTTTGAGTTTTTTTTTCAGCGGACCAAAAAGTACGACATTTCCGAGCAGCATACGTGTGGACGCGCGTTATCATGGAGCAGAATCACTCCCTCCGTGAGCAGCCCAGGCCATTTGCTGTTGATGGACTTGCGTAGCCTACGGAGTGTCTCACAGTACACGTCACTGCTAATGGCTTTTCTGTAGTCGAGGAATTCGATGAGTATCGGACTTTGGACGTCGGAAAAGACGGTGAGCATCATCTTGCCTGCTGAGGGCACAGCCTTGAAATTTTTAGGGTGAGGTGACGACTCATGCTTCGCGTCATTAGATATCGCACTACACTATGCCAAAGCGGCATATTCAGATTACAACCTGTCCAGTTGTTAAGACGTTTCGTACCTTTTCATTTGAACACCCCACGTACTAGAAAGGGTGTCGTCAGTAGGGAAAGTTTTAGAAAGCTCTGAGCGTTCAGATTATTGTATTCAACAGGGACTGTCTAAATATGTGGGAAAGCTCTGGGAATTCGACAGAGGACTGGACAACAAGCACAACGTGTCCTGCAAACATATGGTTTATTTCCTTTCGATACTGTATCACAGGCATTGGTTGTAGTGTACTAACGCAGACCGCTTCATAGTGCAGTTTGGTGAAGGTTTGTTGGAAGACGTTCCACTGGATCCAATTCAGCGTATGTACTTCATGCATGATGCAACACCGCCTAATTTCGATCGTGCTGCTAGAGCAGTTTTACATCAGCGATTCACAAACAAATGGACAGGGCTGTGAGAGACCGAGTCCGTGGCGTGCCGTTCTCCCCACTTAAATCCATTAGACTCCTACTTATGGGGTCATTTGAAGGCCATTGTGTATGCTACTCCTATTCATAACGTGGAAATGCTGCGTCAGCGCAAAGAGAGAGGTTGTCAGCTGTCACAACAGAAGCCTGAAATTTGGAGGCACTCAGTAATCCTGCACTGCTTTCCAGATAGATTCTCGTTGCACTCTATGAAAGGCTTTTTCAAAATCAACAAAAGCAATATATATGTTTTATGTAAACAAGAACAATACCTGTATCAAGGTAACGAAAACAAATAACCCATATGTGTACAGGACATGTTCTTGTTGTTGTAAGGTCCTCTATCGAATTCTCGGAGCTTTCCCATACATTTTGTAACACGCTGTTAAATACGACGTACCCGTGTCTGTGCATTGTACATTTACAATACCATACAAAATTACGGAAAATAATCATGTATTACAGATAGTTACTCCTGTAGGCGGTTCTTCTGCTCATACTGTGAACTACAATCAACATTTCAACATTACAGTGATCTGCAAAACAATCCTATTTTATGTCAATATATAAATTGCTAAAACTGTGTGACTAGAATACAGGGCATTTCAGGAGCAACAGTAAACATAAGATGAAGTGGTTAATGTAGACGAGTTGCAATTCTTCTTCTTTCGCGTCCGGATACACTACACCAATTATACTCTCCCTTTCCAGTAACTTCAAACATTTGTGAACGGAAGTTTCAGGAATGTCTTGAAAATATGGTGGCCACAAGTAATCTCCAATGAAGAACTATGGAGAAGAACCCATCAAACACCCATTGATATTGTGATACACCGTAGAAATGGAAGTCGATTGGGCATACATTAAGGCGTGATAAAGACAACTACTATCTTCCGTTCCCTTCCTTGTCCTACTACTGAATTCCAGTCTCCCATACAATTAAGTTTTCCTCTCCCTTAACTGTCTGAATAATTTCCTGTAGGTCCTCATAGATTTCTTCGATCTCTTCATCATCGGCAGAGCTAGTTGGCATATAAACCTGTACTACTGTGGTCGAAGTTGGCTTCGTATCAACCTTGACTACGATAATGCGATCACTGTGTTGCTCATAGTAGTTTACCCGCATTCCTATTTTCTTATTCATTATCAGACCTACTCCTGTAATACCCCAAACTGATTTTTTATTTGTAATGATGTACTCACCTGACCAGAAGTCCTGTTCCTCCTGCCACCCAACTTCACTAATCCCCACTATATCTAACTTCAACCTATCCATTTCCCTTTTCAAATTTTCTTATATCTTAGAGATGCCGTAAGTGTTTTAATTATTGGTACTTAGGCGTACTTCACAAAACTTCAAAGTGGATTTTCTGGAGAATTTCTGAGAGTTGCGTTGAATGGCTTTGGATGATTGTTATTTGGGTTCTGAACTTCGCGCACCATAGGTATCAAGAAATTGAAAAATCGAATACCCGTGTGGTCTCCTTGTGAGTAGTGGGCAAACGGCGCTTCTAGTGGCTAGCAGCGCAGTGCGCATGCGCGGGCACTGACCGTGCGCGTCTCGGTAGTAGGCGTGCGTCACGCTGCGGAAGCGCTCCTGGCCCGCCGTGTCCCAGATCTGCAGCTTGACGCGGCTGCCGTCCACCGTCACCACCTTGTTCTGCAACACAACACACCGGCCGCCACCGTCAGCAATAGAACTAGCTCACAATTTCTTACCACTGTTATAAACACAAAATACACTGACAGAAATGTAGATTGCTACACCCTGTAAGAGTTTTCATATTCACTCAAGATTTATAGTTAAAGCAGTACTACGAAATGCATGCAATGATTACATTTACAGTTCAATAACTCAAGCGGTACTCAGGTACTACGAGTCAATCCATGCTGAAACATCAATATTGATCTGTGTTGTCACGAAGCGGTCACGTATGCAAGATGCTAAGTGGGAGAAAGGTAGTATGGAATAATGTTGCATTAGAGACTGCAACTTTTTCCCAGGCTAGATCCAAGGAAGAGTGTTCGATGCAGCTACTCCTCTCAGAGTATGCTGATGCAATAGCTCCGTACTTAGCTATAATTTACAACCGATCACTCAGCGAAAGATCCGTACCCAAAGACTAGAAAGTTTCCCAAGTTACTCCAATATTCAAGAAAGGCAATAGGAGTGATCCCCAAAATTACAGGCCTATCTCATTGACGTCGATTTGCAGTAGGATTTTGGATCATATACTTTGTTCGAATATTATGTACTACCTCGAAGAGAACGACCTATTAACCAATAGTCAGCACGGATTCAGAAAGTATCGCTCTTGCGAAACACAGCTTGCCCTTTATTCACATCAAGTGTTAAGTGCCATCGACAAGGGATCTCAAATCGATTCCATATTTCTGGATTTCCGGAAGGCTTTAGATACTGTACCCCACAAGCGGCTTCTAATGAAATTGCGTGCTTATGGAATATCTCCCCAATTGTGCGATTGGATTCACGATTTCCTATCAGAAAAGACACAGTTCGTTGTAACTGACTGTAAGTCATGGAGTAAAACAGAAGTGATATCTGGCGTTCCACAGGGAAGCGTTATTGGTCCCCTACTCTTCCTCGTGTTTATAAACGATTTAGGAGACAATCTGAATAGCTCCCTTAGACTGTTCGCGGATGATGCTGTCGTTTATCGGTCAGTGAAGTCAATAGAGGATCAAAAGCAACTGCAAAGCGATTTAGACAAAATTTCTACTTGGTGCGAAAATTGGCAATTGACACTAAATAAAGAAAAGTGTGAAGTAATACACATGACCACTAAAAGAAATCCAGTGAACTTCAATTACGCGATAAATCAGTCAAACATTAAGGTCGTAAATTCTACCAAATTCCTAGGAGTTACAACTACGAACAACGTTGACTGGAGAGAACACATAGAAAATATTGTGGGGAAGGCGAACCAAAGGTTACGTTTCATTGGCAGAACGCTTAGAAGATGCACCAGCTCCACCAAAGAGACTGCCTACATCACACTTGTGCGACCTCTCTTGGAGTACTGTTGCCCTTTGTGGGATCCTCACCAGGTGGGACTGACGGAAGACATTGAGAAGGTTCAGAGAAGGGCAGCTCGTTTTGTTTTATCACGTTACGGGGGGGGGGGAGCGTCACGGAAATATTGCACGAATTGGGGTGGAAATCATTAAAAAAAGACGTTATTCATTGCGGCGTGATCTGTTTGCGAAGTTTCAATCACCGACTTTTAGTTCTGAATGTGAAAATATTTTGCTAGCACCCACCTACTTAGGGAGACATGACCATCCCAATAAAATAAGAGAAATCAGATCGAAAACGGAACGATTTAGGTGTTCTTTCTTCCCGCGCGCTATTAGAGAATGGAACGGTAGAGAAAAGTTATGAAAGTGGTTAATGAACCCTCTGCCAGGCACTTAAATGTGATTTGCAGAGTATCTATGTAGATGTAGATGTAGATGATTGAGCAGCTGGAGGGAAGTCAAGAGAAGGTCAGTGAGAGAAAACTGCGCCACACAGGGGGATGCTTGCTGGAGCGGCCAGTGCAGCAGGACGTTCATGTGGAAGCTTCTAGGACTGATAAGCATATAGGTAGCATCACCTGTGGATATGTAAGGGCGTCAGCTGCCACTGTGGGGCTTCTCCATTCCCCAAATAGTTGGGGTCGAACCTGTGACACTCTTGGCCACGAGTAAGGCTTAGCAGTAATTGCACCACTCTTAGCCTCAGCATTGTAATATCTATCTAGGGCCTGTAGTAAGGCCGAATGCTTACAGGATATGACTGCAATGTGGAGCACCTTCCGGACGCACTCATTTAAACCTGCCTTTGTGAGCTGTATTTTCATACTGTACTTCTTCTCCTGAGTTCCCATTAGTCAATTTCCTTCCGAGTTCCCTATTTCTAAAGTTCTTTTCAGCTTACAGCAAACGTAAGAATACTTCAAGTTGGAAACGGATCCACTCCACAATCGCCAGGTTAGTGCGAACTCCCTCTCCTCCTGAAATGCTCGCAAGAGTACCACTCAGACATGACAGTGGCAATGCAGTCGCCGATTCTGGCATCCATTCGGTCATACAAATGGGAATAATATCTTGTGACAGATTATTCCATGTCTACTCGGTCTGCTCACGTAGTTATGCATGAGTTGTGGGTTGACGAGTCATAGTTGTCAATGTTCAAACCCGTCTTGACCGCCACATGCCAGATTGCAGTTGAGTATGGAGATCGTGCTGGCCTGGGAAGTTACTGCACGTTTGAGGATCAAGATCAGGTTCATGCACAATGTGTGGACGAGCATTATTCTCTTGGAACAACACGTTACCTTCCTGTTGCAAGAATGGCAAAACAAGGATTCTTACAACATTCTGCGTGTACCGAGTGCTGGTCAGTATTTCCTCCACAAACACCATAGCTAAATAAGACTTGTTTCTTACTGCAACCCAGAATTTTGTATTTTTAGTTTCGTTTACATTTTGCACTCTATTTTCTATGGTTTACGTCTTTATAGAATTTTTAATGTAATAGTTATAGGCATTTTTATCCAATACATAGAGCTTCAGCATCTGAACTCTAGTTTTTACTATCACAACAATAATCAAATGCCAGAATAATATTTCTTTTCGCAATGTATGTTGGGACTTAATAAAAATATTGTTCATTTAAGCAATAGACATCCTTGATTACCAGCAGTGGCGGTGCGTCCTGTGTGTTCACTGGTTCAGTGAACCCCCGGAAAAAAGCTCGTCGTGAAAAAAAGTAAATAAATTAATAAAATAAAAAGTGTTTTTAAACTATCATTCTTCGTTCCGTTCTTCTATCAGATCATTTTATATACACATTCAAAGTATTTTTTTATCGCTTGAGAAACGTTTTATGTCGCGGAGACAGCATGTATACGAGTCGTAGCACGGCCGCTTAATATAGGCGTTTCAATGCACATGCACGGCTGAGGTTCAAATTCTCTTCTAAACCTCTTCGAGACAGCATATGGACGCTCCCGCGGCAGTGAGAGGCGACGGAAAACGTCACTTATATCACTATCGTTGGAGCTGGTAGAGACACCAGCTCCTGGCTACTCGAGCTCTGGCGGTTACGCTCGAATGAACCCGAAGCAAGACAATGGAGCTACTGCGCACCTCGCCTTGTGCATGCGCAAATCCTCCTTGAATGCAACATCCGCCCCTCATATTTGTTTTTGGCGCATTGAAGATACATATAAAACATGTCATATTTGGTGAAATAACATATAACTATAAATTAAAAACGCATCATTTGTAAAAGACTTCAGATTTCCGATCATGAAAAAATAATAATAAAGTTACTACTCTCATTCTTGCAAGAATAGTCGTGTGGTTAGCGACAACGCGTTGCGCCAATGAAGGTAGTGAGTTCGAGACCGATGACAAGCATTTTATATAACCAATCTTCTTTCTAACGGATACGGGAACAAAAATGACTTTTGTATTTTTACTTGCCACATATCTTTGGACGTTTTAGCAAATGTGTCGCGATTTTGAGGTTAAATGACATTTATACTCTTCATTGCAACAAATATTTAACTGCCTGAAAAGATGTGGCGGAAACAGCTTTGCGCTTGCGTAAGGTTAGGAGGGGGTGCTGCTTACAGTGACACGTGACCCTAAGGTAGCGTGTCTCTTCATCGTGAATGATTCATTTTGTTACAGCTACTTAACAGTGTAATCAATTACTTACTGTGTCTTAGTGTTCATGAGTATATTCATATGTTCTTGGTGTATGCTATCAAAGAAAAATGGACAACGTGCAGTATCTTCTAGAAACAAATTACTCAGCTTTAAGCTTGGGACAAAAGTGTGAAATAAAGAAGGAAGCACAAACAAGCCGACGTAAGAGGCAAACCGGGGCACTTTTCCTCGGCGCCACTCGCAGAGGTGGGCTAAAATTGCCGAGCTTTTTTTTTGGGGGGGGGGGGGAGGGGGGGGGGGGAATGGACGACAGTGACGCCAAGATCCGGAACCCCCAGTTATGTGAAGCACCAGCCGCCACTGATTAACTGTAAATGACTTAAGTGCATATTAGAGTTAACGGTACATCTCGAATACATCTGTACTACATCTACGTGACATAGGATCTACATATACATAGATACTTTGCAAATGACATTTAAGTGCCTGGCAGAGGGTTCATTAACCACTTTCATAACTTTTCTCTACCGTTCCATTCTCTAGTAGCACGCGGGAAGAAAGAACACCTAAATGGTTCCGTTTTCGATCTGATTACTCTTATTTTATTGGGATGGTCATGTCTCCCTAAGTAGGTGGGTGCCAGCAAAATATTTTCACATTCGGAAGTAAAAATCGGTGATTGAAACTTAGCAAACAGATCACGCCGCAACGAATAACGTCGTTCTTTTAATGATTTCCACCTCAAATTGTGCAACATTTCCGTGACGCTTTTCCTCCCTATAACGCGTTAAAACAAATCGAGCTGCCCTTCTCTGAATCTTTTCAATGTCCTCCGTCAGTCTCACCTGGTGAGGGTCCCACACTGGGCAACAGTACTCCAGGAGAGGACGCACAAGTGTGATGTAGGCAGTCTCTTTGGTGGAGCTGGTGCATCTTCGAAGCGTTCTGCAAATGAAACGTAACCTTTGGTTCGCGCTTTCCCACAATATTTTCTATGTGTGCTCTCCAGTCAAAGTTGTTCGTAATTGTAACTCCTAGGTATTTGGTAAAATCTACGACCTTAAGGTTTGACTGATTTATCGCGTAATTGAAGTTCAGCGGATTTATTTTAGTGGTCATGTGTATTACTTCACACTTTTCTTTGTTTAGTGTCAATTGCCAATTTTCGCACCATGCAGAAATTTTTTCTACATCGCTTTGCAGTTGCTTTTGATCCTCTGTTGACTTAACTAACCGATAAACGACAGCATCATCCGCGAACAGTCTACAGTCTACATAGCTACGAGTAGCTGCTCGTGAGTTACTCTGGTCAGTCGAAAAATGTCACTGACAGCTGATCTGGACGACAACCAACATTGTTGCAGTGCCTGTTGCACTTACTGATGTTTTCTGTAGAAGAGACTCTGACAACACAGTTCCGGCTGAGCACTTCTGGCATTCAGAGATGCGGCCTACCCTCCAGGTGGCGCCTGGGGTCAAGAAAGGAATTATTGGAGATTCTCAAACACTATGTTTGGCAGGAGAGGGCGCGCTTTGTGACGGTGTTCCAATCGGCGCGAGTCTGCCAGTTACGACAGCAACCGCAGGAGGAACACAAGTACAAATTTTGCTGCCGGCTGGCTGTTCTTCAGTTTGAGGCATCATCGGAACGTCCAGAGGCTTAGGTACGATAAGGAATTCATACAGAAAGATGATAGAAGCTTTTTAAATGTGGTGGTACAGACTGATGATGAAGATCAGGTAGGTAGGTCGCGTAACTAACGGAGCGGTGCAAAAAAAAAAAAAAAAAAAAAAAAAAAAAAAAAAAAAAAAAAAAAAAAATTCTTTTCATTCTCCACTCCGAGGAGTGGAGCGGGCTGTTCGAGATCCGGAGATTCGGCCCATAAAGAGTCGCGGTTCTATTCAGCCAATTATCAGACAAGCTGATAGTGGGGCAAAGGGGGGATCCCAATTGGGAATAAGTGGGAGGGGCTTACCAGTTACGCCTTACGACCAAGGAAAACCTCCCTAAAACCTTGGCCGGAACCGGGGGATTGGGACCAATTTAATTTACCTCTGGGACGTTGCCCCAGACTACAAATGGATTATCGGAAGAGCACGAGTACACTCACGACAATCAAGGATCGGACGCCCGAGTTACTCTCGTAAAATCGTAAAGATTAGCTCGACCAACAATGAACAAGCATGCCCCTAGAGGAACCGCACCCGTGAGCACGGTATCCTTTGCGTCCGAAATGGGCGGTGCTGAACAGAATTGGGGAGATAAGGAGTTTCTGGCATATCCTGACTGACAGAAGGGATCCATTGGTGGGACACATTCTGAGACATCAAGGACTCGTCAGTTTATCATTAAAGTAAGTAGGGGAAAACTCGAAGAGGCAGAACGAGAGACGAATACAGTAAGCAGGTTGAAATGGATGTGGGTTGTCGTTCTTATTCAGAGATGAAGGGGCTTATAAGGACAGGGTAGTACGGAGAGCTGCATCAAACCAGTCTTCCGACTGAAAACCGTAACGACAACAACATTTAATACTTTCACAGAAATTGTTTCACATAAGCTACTCTGTTGATGTTGATCGGACTCTACATAAAGTAATATTAGCAATTCAGCCATCTGAAATATTATTTGAATTATTTTCGTGAGCTTCGTGAGAAAATTTGTTCACATCTCGCCTCTACACAGCATTATAGAGGGTACCCCCTCGTTATGTCATATTACGATAATGAAGCCATACGGGAAAATCAAGCTGTGCACTGAATCGGAAAGGCAGTGTTATCTCAAAGATAACAGAAAATAAGGTTGAAGTACAGGTCGCGGGTGAGGTTGGTCATGAAAGAGACGCATTGGTCTCTGTAAATTTATGGTGCACGAGTAAAACTGAAATAAAAATGAATCAAAAGCCATTTGTCCTTTAACATGTTCAAATGTTTGTAACTCTATGGGACCAAACTACGTTGGTCACCAGTCCCTAATCTTACAAACTACTCAAACTAAGTTAAACTAACGTAATGACAACATACAAATCCAGCCCGAGGGAGGATTCGAGCCTCCGACGCGGGAGGCCGCGCGATACGTAACGTGGCCCTCCAGACCGCCATTTTTTTAAGGAAGATCTATGATCTGCGATTGTTTTTATAGTTCGTACTTGGTCGTTCGTTGATCATTTGGCTCAGCTGTTTTGTTACAGAGGACGTTTAGCCCTCTTACCGGACGCGATGAGCCACGGAGCCCGGCAGTCGCTCGGCCACCCCCTTCGCGGCTTAAAATATTCCGCCAGTGCAGCCACACAGCGTAGCCAGTGGTGGAGAAGGCGTTGAGTGCCTCTGGCATTGCCATTAATGTGTGACGCTAAAATGCCGTGAGGATAACAGCCACGTCTGCAAAACATGTTGTGACTTCAGTTTGTAGTGAGAAGCCGAAGTGGCATCGATTGTGGTCTCGCGAGAGTAGTGTTCGCTGTTCCGCACGGCTTACGTGCATCTTGTAGCGGCTCCCAGCGCACGCTGAATATTTCAGCGGCTGGCACCGTGCCAGCCACTCACGCGTTCGCGATCCGCCAATTGATTCCGATGCTTTTCGCCTCTGGCTTCCGAGAGTATTTGCTGGAATACCTATGGGATGCCACATGTTCGCACGATATACCACAGTTATCATGAGTTATGAAATGACGTTCACAGAAAATTCCAAACAAAAAATACGTCATAAATCATTCGGTCACTCACGTTTTTTTGACATTTAAAGCCTGGAAAAGTGCTTTAAAATAGAATATTACTGTATAATGAGGTTTTCCTTTGTAGTTATTACTGTTTACAGTCGCCTGGACAAAAAGCGTACTAACTTTGCTGGCCGGCCGCGGTGGCCGAGGGGACTGAGGCGCTCAAGTCACTGTCTGCGCGGACACTACGATCGGGGGTTCGAATCCCCCCTCGAGCATGGATATTTGTGCCGTTCTTAGTATTAGTTAGTTCATAAGTAGTTTGTAAGTTTAGGGACTGATGACCCCGTAGTTAAGTCCCATAAGCTATACAAACATTTGAACATTTAACTTTGCTGTCACATTGTTCTTGAAAACATACGTTAGTTTTTCTCGTTACAATTTTGTATTCTAATGTTCTCTTGCAGCGCTTCCAAAGGTGATAAAAATTGGGTAAATGTGCGGAGTTTGAGGAGGGAAGTAAAGCTGTTATATTGTACAGGGGGCCACGTCCTTTTATTTCTAGCCATGTGTTTTACCTCGTAATCTGTCGGATTTTTTCAGTGTGCGTTTTAACCCATCCTTCACCTCTCAACGATATGAGGAGTCGCCAGAAACGACACGTGGTTCGGATTCCACGTTAAGCTGTAGGTTCCCGTTCCGTGGTTGGATAACTGGGGTAGGCTAGGGACACGCAAGTCGCCGAAGAGGCGTCCAATTGAAAGACTTGCACCTGGCCAATGAGCCACACGAAATTATTATTAGTATTATTACCTCGCAGTCTTGCAGATAAAATCATTTGGCACTAACATTTAATTTTTTTCTGTAAGACGCTGATATGTAGTTTGTGATCCGCCGCTCTCTCTATAAACAGAAGTTTGTCAATGGAAGGTGCAAGTTATTTCCTAAGGTGAATCTGGATAGAGTAATAGACTAGAAGTCGATAATTTCAATCTATGGGAAGGTTCACAAATTCAGCCAATTTGAATCTGTAAGCTGTAATAGAATAAAAGTCGATAATTGGGTGAGTTCAAAAATTCAGCCTATTACATGTGGTTCAGTTTGCCATGTCGGAAAGAACAGACACCACACCAATCTATAATAAGTGTTTACATGCGAAGACGGCGTTTGGTTCATTTACTTCAGCGCAGACGCAGTCATACGTCCGACCACGCACGGGAATCGGTAATGGCGAGGGTAAGAATGGATGGACGATAGGGGAGAACAACCGTAGCATGCGACCTGCGGAAGTTTCACTGCAGATGAGCGCGGGCAGCCAAGTGGTTAAGGCGGCCGCTGGATCGAAACGGGAGACCTGGTTCCATTCCCGTTCCGGCCCACATTTTAACTTGTCGCAATTGTTTCATTACACTGGCCCACTGTCAGTCAAATCAAATGTTCAAATGTTTGTAAATCTAAGGCTCAACTATAGTGGTCATTATTCCCTACGCTTACAAGCTACTTACACTAACTGAAACCAAGTTATGGTAAGGACCCATGCCCGAGAGAGGACTCGACCCCCCCGACGGCGAACGGCCACGCGTACCGCAGATGGGCGCCTTAATGCGCACTGCTATTCTGCCGCGGCTAATGTCAATTCTTTCGTTCCTAATGCTACTTTCTTTGCCTCCATAATAAATAATTTGTAAGTTCAAATGTTATTGAATCTGTGGAACGAAACTACTGTGGCCATCGGTCCGTAGACTTAAAAACTACTTGAACTAACTTAAACCTATCCTAAGGATAACACACACACACACACACACACACACACACACACACATACATAAACACGTACACACACACACACACACACACACACACACACACACACACACACACACACATCCCAGAGGGAGGAATTGAACCTCTTGCGGGAACCGCCGCCCAAACCGTAGCACAGTGCCTTAGACCAGGTGGCCATTCCGCGTGGCCGGTAGACAACGCACAGGCCTTGGTAATCTAGGTGAGTCGCGGTAATGTTGCCGAGCATTCTAAGGTGCCTTGCTGTATAGCACTCGGATGCTCGCCGTCAGCCGCGGTAAAGTAGCCGAGCGGTCTAAAATGTTCAAATGTTTGTAAATCTATCGGGCCAGACTGTGTGGTCATCAGTACGTAGCTTACAAACTACTTAAACTAAGTTAAACTAACCTACAGGTCAACACACACACCCAATCCCCAAGGGGTACTCGAACCTCCGACGGCGAGCAACCGCGCGATCCGCAGCGAAGCGCTTTAGACCGCTCGGCTACTCCACCGCGGAGTAGCCGTGGAGGTTCGAGATCTCCCTGGGGCATGGGTGTGTGTGTTTGTCCTTAGGTTAGTTTATCTAGGTTTAAGTAGTTTGTAAGCTACTGACTGATGACCACGTAGTTTGGTCCGATAGATTTACAAACATTTGAACATTTGAATTTGCTCGTCGTCAGAGGTTCGAGTCCTACCTCGGGCATGGGTGTGTGTGTTGTCCATAGGTTAGTTTAACTCAGTTTAAGTAGTTTGTAAGCCTAGGGACTAATAACCAAGGAAGTTAATCTCATAGATTTACAAACATTTGATTTGACCCGTTCCGTTTACTGCAACTGACAGCGGGTTGCGCTGTCAAGCCGACGTGCGTGACTGCAGAATTATTAGTGACGTTTGCGCATTTCCTTACACTACCGCACAGATATCTCAAGTACATTTATAATCCCAAAGTGAAACTTTCACTCTGCAGCGGAGTGTGCGCTGATATGAAACTTCCTGGTATATTAAAATTGTATGACGGAACCGGGACTCGAACCTGGGATCTTTGCCGTCACACAATTTTAATCTGCCAGGAAGTTTTATATCAGCACACACTCCGCTGCAGAGTGAAAGTTTCATTCTGGAAACATCCCTTAGGCTGTGGCTAAGCCATGTCTCCACCATATCCTTTCTTCCAGAAGTGCTAGTCTTGCATGTTTCGCAGGAGAGCTTCTGTGAAGTTTGGAAAGTAGGAGGCGAGGTACTGGCGGAAGTAAAGTTGTAAGGCGGCATCGTGAGTCGTGTCGGGATAGCTCAGTCGGTAGAGCGCTTGCCTGCAAAAGGCAAAGGTCCCAGGTTCGAGTCCCGGTTCCGGCACACAATTTTAATCTGCGTGGAAGTTCACATTATAATTGTTTATTGGTCATGTGGCTTGCAGTTTTATCAGTCTGCAGTTTCCCTATTTCTAGTATTTCTTATTTAGGGAAGATTTCACATGTTTTTAGTTAACTCCTGTCTTTTAAACGTGTTTGTAAATTTCCCCTTCAACGACTGATGATGCCCAGAAGAGACGAGACGTGTTATGTATAAATAAGTGAAACATCGCTTTTGTGCAACCAACACAGTTTTTTACCAAAATATCTATAACGATTGCTGTGCCAGTGCCATAAAAATATGGAGCGCAGTGATTTCAGTATCTGTGTAATATTGGATCTCGTCTTTTGCCACGTGGGTAAAAGAGAACTAAGCTTCAAATTCCGAGACCTATCATTTCCCGACAACGCAAGCTCTGAGCACAGAGCAAGATGCGCAGGCTAGCAAATTTCCTGCTTGGGTTGAGTTTAATCAACACGACCTGCGAGTGAACCAGCCTATGCGTTCTGTTGCCAAAGTACGGCTGCCTGTCAGCCTGGCTTCCGAGCAAGAGTGGACAGGTTAAAAGCGGAAAGTGTACACCTCTATTTGAGGCCGGCCGTCTGTGCTGGCGGAATTCTGGAATGCTTGCAGCTGGAACGCGCCGGCAAAGTGGAAGCCGTCCTCTCCATTATTGGTCGGATTCCTCTGTAACTCACTCTCCCTCGTTCGCAACATGCATCGATTCGTTCGCATCTGCCTCTTGAGCTCTTTGTTTCGGTCTGTTTGGGTAGCTCTCACTGTGCAAACACACAGTCCTTTGTTTTTTAATCCCTGTGTAAATTAAAGCACTGACGTAAAGCTCTGCCAGATTTTTCGGTATTGACGAACGTGTGCTTTTCTTTCTGTTTCGGCGATTCCAGGCAAATGCTCTTCGCACCGTCTGTATTTGGAGATACACACGAGCTTTCTGCAAAGCGGAGATATCGAGGCGGCAACTGTGTAAGCCAGCGCAGAGGATAAACACTGCATGGCTGTTGTGGAATTGAAGTTTCAAACTGTTAATCTGATGAGACTCAAATCAAAGGGAAGATTAACGGAACTGTCTTCCATTTCTGTTATAGCTTTCCTCTATCTCTAGCTAAGAGCTACGTGACGTCAAGGTCTTCAGTCTTCTGATCGTAGCAGCATTATAGTATAGAGTCTACGGTAGATGTGTCAGCCACGTGTTTAAAACGTTTGAATGTGAGGTATCATTTTAGAACATGGAGAGACACCAATACACAATTTCGCCGCGGTGGAGTAGCCGAGCGGTCTTGAGCGCCTCGCAGCGGATTGCGCAGTTCTTCGCCGCCGGAGGTTCCAGTCCTCCCTGGGGCATGGGTGTGTGTGTTTGTCCTTAGGTTTAAGTGACCCCGCAGTATGGTCCGATAGATTTACAAACATTAGAACATTCTGAATACACAATTTCGGATTATTCGTCGTAAGACCACCTAGGGGATGTTAGAAACAACTAAATGAAAACAAACAAAGACGAAATAAAATAATGTTGTTAACATTTACAGCCATTTTCCTCCGTTGATAATTTTAATTACGTAAGTTTTTCCAGAATGAAACTTTCACTCTGCAGCAGAGTGTGCGCTGATATGAAACTTCCTTGCAGATTAAAATTGCGTGCCGGAACCGAAACTCGAATCTGGGACCTTTGCCTTCCGCGGGCAAGCGCTCTACCGACTGAGCTATCCCGACACTTTACTTCCGCCAGTACCTCGCCTCCTACTTTCCAAACTCCACAGAAGCTCTCCTGCGATACATGCAAGACTAGCACTCCTGGGAGAAAGGATATGGTGGAGACATGGCTTAGCCAGACCCTAAGGGATGTTACCAGAACGAAACTTTCACTCTGCAGCGGAGTGTGCGCTGATATGAAACTTCCAGGCAGATTAAAATTGTGTGCCAGAACCGGGACTCGAATCTTGGACCTTTACAAAGGTCCCAGGTTCGAGTCCCTGTTTCGGCACACAATTTTAATCTGCCAGGAAGTTTCACGTAATTTTTTAATCAGGAAAATTTGAAAATTTCCGTCTTTTTCAAATGAACTATTTTGTCGGGTAGGAGAAATTGTTATGCACCCCTGTTGCCACGTAATGTATAATTGGAAATATGATAGTAAGAGGTACTCTAGCTCCTCAACGTAATTCTTTCTCTCTCCCTATGAAGATTTATTTGTGGGAGGTTGTAATAAAATAATTCTGCTCACAGATCACTGTAATTTAAAACAAAAAATGTCTTGGACCCTGGTCGCCTATCCACAGCAACGAGATGCTAACAAGAAAAATTTACCTAATTACCGCTTCAATTACATCTGAACTAATGTATCACAGAATATTACTCTAGGTTTGCCTTTGATAAACTGCAGTCACGGGTGGAGATCAGTACAAAGTTAAGGCAAAGAATGGTTCTCAGTATAATGTAAGACCTCAGGTTTAGTATTTTGTTTCATTAAAAATAACTACGACGAATAATATTAGAGATCATTGATATTTGTAATTTGAAATTTTCACTTTACCTACAATAGTAACTTTACCCTTGCACCTTTCCATATAGGGCTATTAAATTCTAGTATTCACATCAAGGCAGAGATTGATCACTGTTATTTTATACAGGCATAAATGTTTGTAAACTATCCTGAGATGTAGCTCTTGTTAATAAATATTATATAGAAATAATGACAGTAGGTTTCTTTCGTCAAGTTTCTTGAACATTTATTGAAAAGTAAAAGGAAATTCATTACATAAGTTTAAGCAATACATTCATATCTTCGAGTTTTCTGGAATTAAGTTATCGAGTGACCTCAGGACTTAGTCACTACTCCACTAGCTGTCTTTTGAGTAGTTATTCAAAATAAAGTAACATAGACCCTATGGCACCACCGCCATTTTATTCCTCAACCTTAAGTTGTGAAAAATGATTCAAAGCTTTGCCTCTTCAGGCATGGTTGTCTTATCGAAACTAATTGACTGCAAATAATCTCCTCCATTTTATCACTCGAAAACGATGAGGTCGGATATTCGCTGTATTCCTTGTTAACCTTACGTGATCCAATCTACCTTTAATTGATGTATAGTCACGCTCCATTAAGTTTTCAATAGCGTAGTCAGTTTTAATGAACTCCAAAACTTTGTATCAATAACTGCTGTTTCATTATAATTATGATCTGCAGTGGGAAAGCAAAGTAATTGTGATAATTAGGTATTAATCTTGACTTTTAGCACACGAGCATTTCGTTGCCTTTTATCTGACCCCCTTAGGATCATATAAGC
This sequence comes from Locusta migratoria, assembly GCA_026315105.1. Taxonomy (NCBI): domain Eukaryota; kingdom Metazoa; phylum Arthropoda; class Insecta; order Orthoptera; family Acrididae; genus Locusta; species Locusta migratoria. Next base: position 267,906,275 of record CM048744.1, on the reverse strand, counting down.
ATCACAAATAAAATAGCTCCTATCACGACTGCCGATAATTAAATTGCCTTTCCCAACTTGTCGTACACTAAATTGATATCTCAGCAGTTACTTGATAAATTTTTCCATGCGTTTAAACACAAACTGATTGGCTTGTGCCGTATCTGCATCCTCTTTTAGTAAAGAGAAAATTCTATAATTCCATTACACTATCCTTATTCTCCCTATTGTTGTCGTATCTACTTAAATCCCTGGGAATAATTAATCACACTGATCAAAACTGCTAACCATTTCTTAAAGAAGTTAATGAATCCTTCACTAAGGTACATAAACACTTTAACATCGAGGAATTACCTTTAAATAGATCGACGTCTTTTATTGCATACGACGATCTCCATGATTGCACCGGTAAAATTCCTCACGGCAGCAATTTTATTATCATTATTATTAATTTAGACCGGTAAGCAATAGTTCATCTACATAGCGATGAGGCTACAATAGAAATATAAATCGATTTTGAACACGTAATTGTGAATAAGGAATATCATCTTTCTCCCCCTAACAAAGAAAGTAGTATTTCTTCGCTTGCGGCCTTTGAGTTTTTAGTGGCCATCTCCCGTGGCAACAGCGTAGGATATGGAGCGCTATCGGCAGCATACTCACGAACAGATCTTTGGGTGCCCAGCTACTATCAGGTGTCGATCAGCTCATCGTCAATTACAAGGCAGCTCTACAATATAGTTATACAAAAACATTAATTATAATAATACAAATGACCAATTAATTACCTTTTCCTAATAAGTAAAGAAGAATAAAATATGTGTCTGTCGCAATAAGTTGTAGCGATCCTGGGATCTCATGTAGCGAGTTAAAAATCACCCGCTACAACATATTCCGCTTATTCCTGTGTGGCATATTCAGTGGTATTCATGTTTGTCTCCCTTCTTGCCATTGGTTGGTCTAAATGCACATAGTATAGCTTTCTTCCAGTAAATGTTTATCTTTACACATAACCGCATAACCTACATAGCACATACTTGCATTGCTCCTGGTCATGGACATGGTTTAGAGACAGTTAGGCGAGTGCAGAACATCTAGAATTATTGATATTGTAGTAAAAGTTTGCGAACTAAGTTTCTTGAGTCGTTAAATATTCACGTCATCGGTGTGGTCTGTACTGTGGATTTGCATTTTTTCCCCCTATGAATCCATTAATGAAAACATTATTCATCGAATAGCTAACTACGTTTTCCAAGCCATGGACAACACGGCCGTGATGTCACTCTACGTACGTGGGTTTCAAGCATCGCGATAAAATCTCGGATTTACAGCTACATCACAGTTGAGGTTAGCTTCTGTCATATGCGCACAAAGGCATAAAATTTTCCCCAAACACGTAGCTTTTGAGGCAAACGAGTCATTGTGTCACTGAATGCACAATATACGCGATGAATATTTGGAGCCGCGGCGGATTATCCGTGCGCATTGGGGCGCCGTGCTGCGGTGCGCGCGGCCGTTCGCCGTCGGGGGTTCAAGCGACACCCCCGGAGGTGTCGGTTCAAGTCCCCCCTCGGGCATGGCTGATTGTGTTGTCCTTAGGTTACTTTACCTTAGTTTAAGTAGTTTGTAGGCTACGGTATAATAACCACGCAGTTGAGTCCGATATATTTACAAATATTTGAATATTTGGAGGAAAATTTTATGAGGTTTATTTTCTTCCATAGATTGTCAAAGTGCCACGTAACTGTGTGTTTCACCTTTGTCTCGTTAAGCTCCCGTGGGTTGTTGGTGACGAATTTTGAAATTGTATAAACCTACCGTCAGGCAGTGGTTAATATGTTAATATTTTCCTGCAATATGTATGTGTGTAAACCTCAGACATAATTATGATTAATTTCTTTCTGTGCTGTTAATAATTTTTGTCTAATTGAGAAATTATTCCTAATATCCTTATCCCCTAAAATAGTACTGAGTCAAAACATGTGAAATACATTAACTTACTGGCTTACACAGGCGCAAGATTGGCAATTATTCTTTATGCAAAAGCTAACAGGTCTACAATACGGGTTTTCCAGTTTAAATTTTCATCAGTGTGGACGTCTAAGAACTTTTATCGGTCTATTAGATTAATAGGAGTAAGGATATTTTTGACGGTAAAAAACAAAATGAACTGTATTTTAAGAGGTGTGCTTTTTAAGTACCATTTTGAAATTAAAAAAGACTTGCTGAGATGTCTCAATTTTATTTTTACCTGAAAGCCTGTGACTTCATCTACTTTTCTACATAATTGCCGTCAATACTGAGGCACTTGTTATAACGTTGTACTAGTTTTTGAATACCCTCCTCATAGAAGTCTGCCGCCTGACTTGTTAACCACTTTATCACAACTGTTTTGACTTCGTCATCGTCTTACTCGGTTACAATGACATACAAAACACTACCAGGAACATTGGGAAAGTTATTCTGCAAGGAGCAAAGAGTAAAGCGTCTGTTTTCTCTCACCTTATTGTCCACTTCCTGCACCAAACTTTCATTAACGACCGAAGGACACCTACTCCGTTGTTCATCATGCGGCCACATTTCAATGCTCTCACCCACTCGATTACCATTCCATCACTCATAATATTTTCTCCGTAAGCTGCACAGATCTCACGAAGGATATCGATCGCTTTTAGGCCTTTAGCACTAAGAAATCTTATGACAGCCCGTACTTCACTGTTGGCGGGACTCAAGATTATCGGAGGCATCTTAACCCTTTAACCCTTAAATGCTACATACCTTATTTTTTCCATTATCTCTGAAACTGATAAACATTTTTATCACAAACTCATTTGCAGCTTCTTGTATACATAGTGTTTCATTGCTAGATGCTCATCCTAGAAATTATAAATTGCAGAGTGCTACTGAATCACTTCGACTTTTAGCTGCATTGAGTTACTCCAAACATGTGTGTTTGTTTACTTTAGTATTCCTCCTTTGCCATGTAAAAGTAGTCAATCACATACTACTGTTGCAGTATGAGTTACTTTCTGGAAAGATGAGAGGCATAATGGTGACATTAACTGCAATGGATACAACATGGAAGCACTATATAGCTGACCATCTACGAATTTCTTTTTGTTAGTAGTGCATAATAATTTAAGGATTTTTTTCAATCTTTTTCTCAGTATATACCCACTATACATTAATCGTGGTAGCTCTTATAGCTTCAAAGAAAAAGTCATGCATTAAAGGGTTAAACACTCAGTACACAACATAAACAAGGAAGAGTCAGACGGTAATGGCGTCAGTGCGTAGACAACAGATGTTGGCATCCAGTGCGCATAAAATTATTGAGATATCTTAGCACGTCTTTTTTTAATTTCAAAACGGTATTTACTTAAAAAACAAGCCTCATATCAAAGTTCAAACCTAGCTTGTTTGAGCAAAATCAGATAGGAACTTCTGAAGAAGTATCATTCACTATTTTCTCTGATGATTCTTCTCTGCACAGTTCCGTAACAATGCTTCTATGATCGACAAACAAGGCTAATATTGCTTCCTATTTAAAATAAAAAGACAAGACCAGTGATTGATCACTATGGGACTCCAAATGATCACATGTTTGTAAGGCTAAGGTAGTAAACTGCAGTGGTCATCGTTCCCTAGAATTACTGACTATACTGAAGACAACACAGGCCTGAGGCGGGACTCGAACCTCCGACACGGAGAAGACGCAAATCCCATAGTAAGGTGCCTTAGAGTGCACGGCCACTTCTGCGCGCCTTGTGGGGCTCCTACTGAAATGTATTCCTCATTCAGATGATATGGCCTCCTCCTTTGCATTTCTGAAACAGCTTGTAGAATTTTCTGAATTCTGTTTTGTAATAAGATCCAAACCAGCCATGTACTGTACCAGTATTTAGTGAAAACTTTACTTCGTGAATGGAATATTAAAGTAAAAAGGTAAGACAGTCAACAATCCGAAGATTGGTTTGAACACCACAGTGCTTTACTAGCCATGGCCCTGTTTGGAGGTGGTATGCCGTTACCTTCCTCCGACCTTCGAACTGACTTACCCAGCCAGTTATAGACGAACCTACAGTTTAACGTGGATTCCGAACCAAGGTGCTAGCCGATATTTTACACATCAACAACACTGCCAGAGGTGAAACAAGTGGGAAGTGACATACCAAAATCCTACGATCTGTTGGGGATCAAAGCCGCGACCTTTGGAGTCTCGCACTCTACCACTGTGCTGCAGAACGATGGAATATTATAACTGAAATAATAAGAATTTGTTGAAGTCAGAGAAGGTCTCAACTGGTAATGCCATATTATCAAGTTGGTAAAGTATCTCGTAACAACACAGGTGGTGACAATCCTGGAGTACATTATCAACTCAGAAATGTTTGACAATGATGTGACATTTGTCACTAGTTATTGACATCTGTTGAAACAAATAGCTTAGAGAGACGCCTAGATTTTGCACATTTCAGTCTGCCTCAGAAAACATTACGAGGAAATGAAGCAATACGTAAGCAACTAAAAACATTACATATTATTATAGGATTATAACGTTGTAGTGCGTTATGGGCGATTTTCCTTTTTAGATTTTTATTATCGAGAATAATGATGATTCTTCTTATCTCAGATGGGAATGTGACAGTTCATTCATCTGCTGGATTTCATTCTACACATGGCTTTTATGTTACGTGTCTACTGTGCATGTTACACTGTAACAGTATCCTTTTGAAACCGTAAGAGAGTTAATACTAAATACATAAATATCATAAATGCATTAGTAAAAGTCAGGAGAATACGCTTACCTTATGTGCGAAGAATGTAAAAACTTCTAAGAGAGCCTCGTAGATGCAAACTATGAATTAAAAGGCATGCAGTACTTACGGCTACAGGTAGTCATTGAGCATCGTCAGTTCGGAGAAGACCTATTACAAGATTTCATAGGGGCTTATTTCTTGAACTGGAAACCAAACCAAAGCAACAGCATTGTCAGGGCACACACCGTATACCGTGCCTATTATGTAAATTAAGATCACGAATAAGGCAAAAAAGTAATTACTACGTAGGACACTTCTTCTCTCCTGATATAATTTTAAAGTCGTATCAATTCCACCATCGTATGATGGTTGGCGTATAGAGAAACATTATTTTGCGAAACACGTAAATATTGCTGTTAAAATTGTAACTACTTCATGGAATCTAGAATATTTATGAAATTTTGTAGTCCAGTTATAAAAATTGTTATTCAGTTCTGCGTGATCATATAGTCTGATTAAATGACTAAAATGAACATATACAACTAATTAAAACAGTGAAAAACACAAAACAAGAAGTATGTAGACACCCTAAGTGGATGCACTTCTGCGGTCAGAATACAACATAAAAGTAGTCTGGATATGGTGATAAATTAGATCTTACCGTAAATAAAATATACGATTCGACCATGCTTGCAGTCGCCTTTCTTTGGTCCTCTTGGTGAATTTGCCCTTCTACTGAAAATGACAGAACATCTAAATTTCGGAAACACGATGGTTTTATTGGCGTTCTGTAGTGGTAGCGGGGTGGAATGAATGCTAGAGAACGAAGTACTGCAGACCCAAGTAAAGATGCCTGCAACCGAGGAATAATAGCCAGTTTTATTCATTGAAAATTATTTTGCAATATGACGCAGTCCACAGCCAGAAAAATGTTATGTCAAATTGTACTCGATTCCCTGGTTATAATGTTTCGCCTCCTTAGTAAATGCATTGGTATTGGTAGCAAAGTGATGATAGCAATTTTTGCGTTCTGGACCCTACATGCACGTCATTAACTGTTTAAACAATATTTAGTAAATAAAAAGCAATATCAATTAACGAAAATGACGTTTTTAATTTTTTTGGTGGTAAAAAGTACCTCCCCCGGTTGATAGTAAACGTTACTGGAAATGAAATGTGCAGTGGTGTAGCTAATGAGAAATCGAACGAACTTAACGATAATCGTGTAATCGCCATGAAATTTGACGACCGCAAACGGACAACAAGACGCACTGGATATCAGAGGGAGAGATAACAATTTCTGGCTGTAATCTCGTAGTGACGTCGGTGATGTGACTGACTCCTGTGGAGCGTGACAGCGCACTCTAGAAACAGTATTGGACCGTGATGAACGTGTCTGCCAGTCTATCTGTCGTAGATATGATGTTGCTGACATCCGCTCCCCCCCCCCCCCCCGGAGAATCTTATATCGTATCATGGACCCACAGCATGGTTTTCAACCTTGACGACAACCTTCCCGCCGCGTTGGAGTAGACGAGCGATCTAAAGAGCCTCGCTGCGGAGTGCACGATTGCTCGCCGTGGAGGTTCGAGTCCTCCGTGGGGCATGGGTGTGTGTGTGTTTGTCCTTAGGTTAGTTTACCTATGGTTAAGTAGTTTGTAAACTACGGACTGATGACCACGCAGTTTGGTCCCATAGATTTACAAACATTTGATTTTTTTTTTCACCCTTCCCCATACCGCTCTCACCGTACTGTAACACAACTGTGTGTGTGTGTGTGAATTTAGAAACAGCTAATTTTATATTTTCTTCTGTTGATAAAACATTCTTGTAAAAAAGATTACTGTGTTTTACATTATAGGGAGAAGTTTTTAGTCCATTTTCCGGAACGGTATGTATTGTAATAGATTAAGAAATAGATAAGAGTAGATTAAGAAAAGGCAAGTCTACATATCTAGCTTTTTTAGATTTCGAGAAGGCTTTTGACAGTGTTGATTGGAATAAACTCATTCAATTACTGAAGCAAGCAGGAGTAAAATATAGGGAGCGTAAGGTTATTTGCAACTTGTACAAAAACCAGACAGCGGTTGTCAGAGTTGAAGGGCATGAAAGGGATGCAGTGGTTGGGAAGGGAGTAAGGCAGGGTTGTAGCCTTTCTCCAATGTTATTCAATTTGTACATTGAGCAATCTATAAAGGAAAGCAAGGAGAAATTTGGATAAGGTATTAGAGTGCCGGCCTCGGTGGCTGAGGGGACTGAAGCGCTCCAGTCACGGTCTGCACGGCCACTACGGTTGGGGGTTCGAATCCCCCCTCGGGCATGAATATTTGTGCCGTCTTTAGTGTTAGGTAGTTCATAAGTAGTTTGTAAGTTTAGGAACTGATGACACCGTAGTTAAGTCCCATAAGCTACACAAACATTTAAACATTTTGGTATTAGAGTTCAGTGTGAAGAATTAAAAACACTGCGTTTTGCCGACGACATAGTAATTCTGTTAGAGACAGCAAAGGATCTGGAAGAGCATCTGAACGGAATGGACAGTGTGCTGAAAGGTGCGTATAAGGTGAACATTAACAAGAGCAAAACAAGGGTAATGGAGCGTAGTCTAATCACGTGATGCTGAAGGAATTAGATTAGGTAACGAAAGAAAGAAGGAGGTATATGAGTTTTGTTACTTGGGCAGTTAAATAACAAATGATGGTCGCAGTGCAGAGGATATAAAGTGCAGAATGGCAATGGGTAGGAAAGCGTTCTTGAAAAAGTAAAATTTGTTAACATTGAATACAAATTTAAGCATAAGGAAATCCTTTCTGAAGGCATTTGTGTGGAGTGTTGCTTCTATGGGAGTGAAACATGGACGATATACAGTGCGGACAGGAAGAGGATTACTGGCTTTTGAAATGTAGTGCTGCAGAAGAATGCTAAAGATTAGGTGGCTAGTTCGCGTGACTGCTGATGGGGTACTGAACAGAATTGGGGAGAAAAGGAATTTCTGGCACACCTTGACTAAAAGAAGGGGTCGATCGATAGGACATGTTCTTAGACATCAAGGAATTGTGAATTTAGCGTTGGAGGGAAGTGTTTGGTGTAAAAACCGCAGAGGAAGACCAAGAGATGGATAAAGTAAGCAGATTCAGACAGATGTAGGTTGCCGTTCTTATGTGGAGTTGAAGAGGCTTGCTCAGGATAGGGTATTGTGGAGATCTGCATCAAACTATTCTCCGGACTGAGACCACAAGAACAATTAATTCAACGGGAAAATCAGTAGCCCCTTTGTAATTGAGTCTCTAACTTTTCTTAGGCGTACGTTTTTGTATTTCGGAACCACAGTATTGATGCATGCTCCTGTCTGGTTATTCTACGGTGCAAGTACTGTACTTCTTCCTGTGACGGCGACCCCCAAGCAAGACTTTTCGACCCCTGGGCACCCTGACCCACAGGTTGAAAACACTGCTTTAGACAATCGGATTTTATTCTCAGCATGGTTTCAAGCGGTTCCGAGCGTTTTTCAAATGGATCCGTTGTGCTATATTAAGCCCTGTATTTTCCCCTTCAGATCGCTCACAAGTAGAAAACGTCGTTGGCTTTAGGCGGAAGATCGTTCCGCAACAGTATTTATATGTTGGTGGCGTCTTTTGATATAATTGTGTGTCACTAATGCCTAGTTTCCACGACGATCGAAAGTTCACAAGAAAGATAACTGCCTGCTGCAGCGCTCCAAGCGTACTAACTCGATACTAATGACGTGCGATCATACAGGCTTGGTTGCGTTAATACGATAAACTTCCGTCTACACGTCTGATTACCACTAACAGCAGCGCCTGTGCGAAAATACGGGCTTATTACTGTTTGTATACGTTGATTGTTCACATTTGGGTGTATGTCATAGCTGAAGCTTACACTGTCGGCGGTTGCAGGAGCTGTGGCAATGTTTGTTAGAACACTACAGTGAAGAAGAAATAAAAGTTGTATGTGTCTTTGGTTGAGAGGTAGAGACGTAGAATGAGATGTGTACTGCATGCAGATAATGAAGTAACTCATACCAGAGGACCTGAATGAATTCAGATTTTTTTTTACGAATATTAAGTGCTGAATGTTTTACCAAGTTGCAAAAATACGGCGATGAAAAAAAAAAAAAAAAAAAAAAAAAAAAAAAAAAAAAAAAAATACAGAGAGAGAGAGAGAATTTCGCCAAGCTGAAGGTACGAAATACTTTATACACTTGAGTTACATTTTCAACTTTGTTAAAGTTATGCGTCACTTACTTCCTGTAATTGAAATTTTTTGCAGTTTCGCTATAACACTGAGATTTCTGGCGACAGGACAATCTTTCGAAAGCCTAGCCTTTGCACAAAGAATTTCTGTACCGACTCTTACAAATATTGCTGTTGAAGTCTACACAGCAATTTCAATTTCCATAATGGGATCTCAGTCAATTATTTTTGCTATGCTTCTAGCATCACACTTTCGAGATTATTTGCAACTGTGCCTTTCAGGGATGCTACAAATTATAGAATTTTAAAAATATGAGGTTAATCAACAACACGTATTCAAAATTCATTTAAATCTACACTTTTCTGTTATTTTCTTCATAAATAAGTCACTGTACCTTCTTACAATAGAAAGGTTTTTTTTGCAGAGACCTGTATGCCTCAATCGAAAGAGCAATTCCTGGTCTGTGCCACTCCGCTGATGCAAGATTTATCACTCCAACAAAGCAAGCAATTCCGGTAAGGACGCGGCTGTACACCTAAACATGAAAACCACACGACGAATTCACAGCTGCGCGTGCGCACTCACTTCGCTACTCGCAAATTTAGAACCTCTCCTAAAGAGTACTAGGTACAGGGTGTCCAGAAAAGGACTCCCTGATTTCGAAATTAAATATCTCGAAAACAAACATCGATAGAGGTTTGCAGTCAACGGTATGTTTATTGTGAAAGCTGTAAGAAGTTTATACAGCAGTTTAAAATAATAGTTACAAAACCTGCTAACAGGTGGCGCTGCAATCGCCATACGTAATTCCTAGTATAAATAAAGATCCGAAGCCCAGAACGATCAGTTTCACTATTGAAACATGAAAGGAGCTTAGCGTACCGAAGGAAAAGATTAAAACCATGTACTCCATTGAATAATGCGTTTTTCTGGTGCTAGAGTACCACAGGTTAAAAGAGAGTCCTACGGCAACAAAGCGAAGTTTTCAAGCACGATTTAATGTTCCAAAAGGACCCGATGCGAAAACTATTCGTACGCTCTTCGAAAAATTTCAACGAACGGGCAGCGTAACTGATGATCTAGTGGGGCATGTTGACCGCAAGCAAACCGCAGTTACGCCTGAAAATATCGCCACAGTTGCTGTAATTATTCAGCGAAATCCAATGTCATTCGTCCGTAGAATTGCATCTGAGACTGGTTTGAAGGGTTCCAGCACGCAGAAAATACTGAGAAAGAGCCTACACATGTTTCCATTCAAAATTCAAACGCACCCGTACGAGCTGTGCAACAAAGGGTTGCCTTTGCTAATCAGATGCTCACAATTATTGATAGTGAAGGATTTGATGTTGGCTGCATCTGGTATACAGATGAAGCACACTTCGACCTGAATGGACATGTGAATAAGCATAAATGGCGATTTTGGGGTTCCGAAAAGCCATATTGGTGTGAAGCGAAACCCCTGTATTCTCGTAAAGTTGCTGAGTGGGCTGCAGTATGCAACAGAGGCATTATTGGCCCTTTTTTCATTCGAGAAACGGTCACTGGTGCGCTTTACGTTGCAATTTTGGAAAAATTTGTCGCCACAAAGCAAGCGTTTGAGAATCGACCAGGTACTGAATGGTTTATGCAAGTTGGAGCCCGACCACATCGGACCGAACAAGTGTTTCGCTTTCTTGAGGAATACTTCGGGAATCGATTCATTGCTTTGGAATATCCCAAATTTACTGGTGCAGGCATGGATTGGCCTCCATATTCGCCGGATTTGACTCCCTGTGACTTTTTTTGTGGGGCACAGTGAAAGACATGGTCTACCCGAAGCATCCCGCCACGCTGGACGAGCCTGAATCGGCGATCTCTGTGGCATGTGAATACATTTCGGTTGAGACACTACGAAATGTGATGGTGAATCTCATTCTTCGTTTTCGCCACCTCTGTAGTGCCAATGGTGAATATTTTGAATACATTGTGATGTGATTGTTTGCAAAGAGTGTTTTCATAGGATTATTTCACTTATGTATGCTGATATGAGCTGTACTGCGTACAGCGCCGTCTCTTAGCAGCATTTGTAACTATTATTTCAAACTGCTGTATACACGTCTTACAGCTTTCACAATAAACATACCGTTTACTGCATTCCTCTATCGATCTTTGTTTTCGAGATATTTAATTTTGAAATCAGGGATGCCTTTTCTAGACACCCTGTAGTACGAAATGCCATCTGCGCTCACAAAATGCTAGTAGTTCCGCGTTTACGTCGCTAGATGGCGCGCAACGTGATCTGTTCATTACTAGCGCGATCGTCGTGTAAACTGGGCTTAAGCACAGACAAATATATACAGACGGGAAACCTCTGTAAGGGCCCGGTCCACGCTCAGTGGTGCGGGGCAGGGGGGGGGGGGGGTGCTGAAGCAGTTCCGTAAGATGTCCCATGATGGCGCTGCGATCAGAAGCAGCCCTTTAAACTGGCCAGAGCAGGCGGCAGGTAGCGGCTGTTCCCACCACCACCTCCCCTCAAACGCCAGCAAGCCAGGCACAGCCATGGCCATGTGGCAGGCGGCACAAGCTCTGCCCTTAGCCTCCCCTCCACGCTACCCTCTGACGTGCGAGAGGCACCGTCAGTAGTGCCTCTAGTGTGGTCTACTGGTACTAAGCCAGGGAACCGCCTGACACCTGCTACCATCTTACAGAAGTATGAGGGGAGCGTAGGATAGTGGTTTAGAGGGGGCTGCTTCTCAGTATATGTTACTCTGTGGCTTAAGCACAGACAAGTATATACAGACGGGAAACCCCTGTAAGGGCCCGGTCCTATGCTCCGGGATACGGGGAGGGAGGGTTTCCAGCAGTTCCGTAAGATGTCCCATGATGGCGCTGCGGTCAGAAGCAGCTCTTTAAACGAGTTTGTGACACTTGCGGGGAGTGACACTTGCGCGGAAAGGTAATTTGTAGACACTTGTGGAGAGATCCGGACGTTGCAGGTAGTGAACAGGGTGTTCCAGAAGTAGGGATACACCACCCCTACTCCACGCCCTCCAGCCGCTACCTGTGCCGTATTCAGGGAAAGGCCCACCGAGCGAGGTGGAGCAGTAGTAACGGCCCGGAGATATCACAGCCTCATTCAACAGGAAGATAACACGTCATACAAATATCATATATCTATATTCGCATTTATCGCAAATGCGGATTTTTCCTGTCCCTAGTAAAAGCTCTAAAAATAAACAGCTGATCAAGGCACTAAAAGCAAGGGCAGATCTTTGGGTGTATTACTACAAATAACTAAAACACAATTTGATCGTGGAATTATATACAATCTCATTATAATGGTTTTCTGTAGGGGGTTTTGAGCAGCTTTTAAATATGTTAGGAATCTTGTTGTTGTGGTCTTCAGTCCAGAGACTGGTTTGATGCAGCTCTCCACCCTACTCTATCCTGAGCAAGCCTTTTCATCTCCTCATAAGAACGACAACCCACATCCACTTGAATCTGCTTACTATACACGTCTCTTGGTCTCCCTATGCGATTTTTACCCCACACACTTCCCTCCAACGCTAAATTCACAATTCCTTGATGTCTAAGAATGTGTCCTACCAATCTATCCCTTCTTTTAGTCAAGGTATGCCAGAAATTTCTTTTCTCCCCAATTCGGTTCAGTACCTCCTCATTAGTTACACGATCCACCCACCTAATCTTCAGCATTCTTCTGTAGCACCACATTTCAAAAGCCTCTATCCTTTTTCTGTCCACACTGCTTATCGTCCATGTTTCACTCCCATACAAGGCAACACTCCATACAAATGCCTTCAGAAAGGACTTCCTTAGGCTTAAATCAATATTCGATGTTAACAAATTTCTCTTTTTCAAAAACGCTTTTCTACCCATTGCCATTCTGCATTTTATATCATCTGTACTGCGACCATCATTTGTTATTTTACTGCCCAAGTAACAAAACTCATCTACCTCCTTTATTGTTTCGTTACCTAATCTAATTTCTTCAGCATCACCTGATTTTCTTACACTGCACTCCATTACCCTTGTTTTACTCTTGTTAATGTTCATCTTATATGCACCTTTCAGCACACTGTCCATTCCGTTCAATTGCTCTTCCAGGTCCTTTGCTGTATCTGACAGAATTACTATGTCGTCGGCAAAACGCAATGTTTTTAATTCTTCACCCTGAACTTTAATTCCTTCTCCAAATTTCTCCTTGCTTTCCTTTATAGCTTGCTCAATGTACAAATTGAACAACATTGGGGAAAGGTTACAACCCTGTCTTACTCCCTTTCCAACCACTGCATCCCTTTCATGCCCTTCAACTCTGACAACCGCTGTCTGGTTTTTGTACAAGTTGTAAATAACCTTACGCTCCCTATATTTTATTCCTGCTTGCTTCAGAACTTTAAAGAGTTTATTCCAATCAACATTGTCAAAAGCCTTCTCCAAATCTACAAAAGCTAGAAATGTAGGTTTGCCTTTTCTTAATCTATCTTCTAGGATAAGCCGTAAAGTGAGTATTGCCTCCCGTGTTCCTACATTTCTCCTGAACCCAAACTGATCTTCCCCGAGGTCGGCTTCTACCAGCTTTTCCATCCTTCTGTATATAATTCGTGTTAATATTTTGCAACCATGACTTATTAAACTGATGGTTCTGTAGTTTTCACACCTGTCTGCACCTGCTTTCTTAGGGATGGGGATTATAACATTTTTCTTAAAGTCTGAGGGTACTTCACCTGTCTCATACATCTTACACACAATGTGAAACAATTTTGTCATGGCTGGTTCTCCCAGAGACTTCAGTAGCTCTGACGGGATATCATCTACTCCAGGGGCCTTGTTTCGACTTAGATCTTTCAGTGCTGTGTCAAATTCATCTCTCAGTATAGTATCTTTTATTTCATCATCATCATCTACATCCTCTTCCCTTCCTATAATAGTGTCTCGAAGTTCATTTCCTTTGTAGAGCCCCTATACTCTTTCCACCTTTCAGCTTTCCCTTCTTTGCTGAGAACTGGTTTTCCATCAGTGTCCTTGATATTCATAGAGCTGTTTTTCTTATCGCCAAATGTTTGTTTTATTTTCCGGTAGGCTGTATCTATTTTTCCCCTATTTATACATTCTTCTACATCCTTGCATTTGCCTTCTAGCCATTCCTGCTTAGCCATTTTGCACTTCCTGTGAATCTCATTTCCTAGTCGTCTGTACTCCATTTTGCCTGTTTCATTTACTGCATTCTTATACTTTCTCCTTTCATCGATTAAATTTAGTATCTCCTGTGATATCCAAGGATTGTTTGTAGGTCTTGCCTTCCTACCTATTTTGTCCTCTGCTGCCTTCACTATTTCATCTCTCAGTTTTACCCATTCCTCCTCAACTGTTTTATTTTCCCCTGTTTCTGTCAATTATTGCCTGAAGCTCCCTCTGAAATTCTTAAGAACTTCAGGTTCCTTCAATTTATCTAGGTCCCATCTCCTTATTTTCCTACCTTTCTGTAGTTTCTTCAGTTTCAGCCTACAGTTCATAACCAACAAGTTATGGTCAGAGTCTATGTCTGCCCCTGGGTATGTCCTACACTTCAAAACCTGGTTCCGAAATCTATGTCTTACCATTATAAAATCTATCTGGTATCTCCCGGTGTCTCCTGGTCTCTTCCACGTATACAACCTTCTTTTGTGATTCTTAAACCAGGTGTTTGTTATAACTAAATTATGTTCCGTGCAAAATTCTACCAGGCGGCTTCCTCTTTCATTCCGTTTGCCCAGACCATATTCACCCACTATATTCCCTTCCCTTCCTTGTCCTACTACCGAATTCCAGTCTCCCATAACAATTAAGTTTTCCTCTCCCTTAATTGTCCGAATAATTTCCTTTAGCTCCTCATATATTTCTTCAATCTCCTCATCATCGGCTGAGCTAGTTGGCATATAAACCTGTACTACTGTTGTCGGTGTTGGCTTCGTATCTATCTTGACAATGATAATGCGATCGCTGTGCTGGTCATAGTAGTTTACCCGCATTCCTATTTTCTTATTCATTATCAATCCTACTCCTGTGATACCCCCAACTGATTTTGTATTTATAATCCTGTACTCACCTGACCAGAAATCCTGTTCATCCTGCCACCGAACTTCACTAATCCCCACTATATCTAACTTCAACCTATCCATTTCCCTTTTTAAATTTTCTAATTTTCCTACTCGATTAAGTGATCTAACATTCCACGCTCCGAACCGTAGAATGCCAGTATTGTCTTTCCTGATGATCACATCCTCCTGAGTAGTCCCCGCCCGGAGATCCGAATGGGGGACTATTTTACCTCCGGAATATTTTACCCGAGAGGATGCCATCATCATATGTTCATACAGTAGAGCTGCATGTCCTCGGGAAAAATAACGGCTGTAGTTTCCCCTTGCTTTCAGCCATTCGCAGTAGCTGTGTGGCAAAGCCACATTAGCTGATGTTACAAGGCCAGCTCAGTCAATCATCCAGACTGTTGCCCCTGTAACTACTGAAAAGGCTGCTGCCCCTCTTCAGGAACCACACGTTTGTCTGGCCTCTCCACAGATACCCCTCCGCTGTGGTTGCACCTACGGTACGGCTATCTGTATCGTTGAGGCACGCAAGCCACCCCACCTCGGCAATGTCTGTGGTTCATGGGAGTGGATGTTAGGAATAGCATTACGAAATGTAGACAGCTACACCTTATGTTTATTATGAGATATCGATTTTGGCTAATTTCAGGTCATCTTCAAGTCTGAAACAAGAGGTGTTACTTATTCATTTTTCAAGTGGCACTCATAACCTTTAACTGTTTACACACGAGGTCTAACGTTGTTAGCGATGAAAACAGGATCCAGAATCTTTGCGTCTAAATGATACATATATTGGTGTGATGTCTTATTTCGAAATAACAAACATCAGACCAATACATATAGAGCTCTCGTGAAAGTGGAACGGTACGATGTCATTACGTAGCACAGCACGGCGACTGGAAACGTAGGAGAAGTGCAAACAACGTTATCTCCTCAGAGTTACGATTCTAATTAGGTTCGACGTAGACTTCTACAACATACAGTCTACACGGCGAAGATTACACCAAAAAATTTAACGTTTTGTCTACTTTGGCGATAGCAATCAAATTTTAAAAGCACGAGCTCTCCCCTCAGCCTCCCCTCCACGCTACCCTCTGACGTGCGAGAGGCACCCTAAGCCAGGGAACCGCCTGACACCTGCTAGCATCTTACGGAACTACGAGGGGAGCGTAGGACAGTGGTTTAGAGGGGGCTGCTCCTCTGTATATGTTACTCTGTGGCTTAAGGCAGCACGCTCCTAACTGGCATGGAGAGGTGACGCCGAGGGCGATGGGTGTGCTGTGGGCCGTGTGTGATGCGGCGGCCGCAGCGGCCCCTGGGGGCGTGTGCGGCAGCTGGCAGCTGTCTGCTGGCTGGTCCCTCAGGAGCGAGGCTGAGGCTGCGGCTGCGGCTCACCCGGAAGTCGATGCCGACGGTGGAGATGAAGCTGCCGCTCAGGAAGCGGCCGTCGCGGAAGCGCACCAGCAGGCACGTCTTGCCCACGCCGGAGTCGCCCAGCAGCATCACCTGCAACCCACCAGCGTAAGCCAATTACCGGCATCTCTTCTGAGGCAGCAGCAAACGACAGAGTGAGCATACTTGTTGACACTGTTGTTCCAGTTCTCGCAGACAGGAGCAACACACACCCAACATACAAAAGAAAAACTTCTGTACACACTGTATTTTTTCTGTGAATTTACTGCTGGCGAATTCGTATAAAGCACAAAGAACCTTAAATATAAACTATTCTACATCTACATCTACATACATACTCCGCAATTCACCGTAAGGTGCGTGGCGGAGGGTACACTGTACCACTACTAGGCATTTCCTTTCCTATTCCACTTCCAAATTGAACGAGGAAAAAAAGAATGCCTATATGCCTCCGTACGAGCCCTAATTTCTCTTATCTTGTCTTTGTGATCTTTACGCGAAATGTAAGTAGGCGGCAGCAAGATCGTACTACACTCAGCTTCAAATTCCGGCCCTCTAAATTTACTCAACAGAAATTCACGAAAAGAACGTCGTCTTTCCTCCGGCGCTCCCCAATTGAGTTGCCAGAGCATCTCCATGACACTCGCGCATTGGTCGAACCTACCGGTAACAAATCTAGCTGCTCGCCTCTGAACCGCCTCTATGTCTTCCTTTAAAGTGATCCGTTGCGGGTCCCAAATACTTGAGCAATACTCAAGACGTGGTCGTACAAGCGTTTTATACGCGGTCTCCTTTACAGGTGAAGTACATCTTCACAAAATTTTCCCAATAAACCGAAGTCGTTCCATTTCATATAGCTCTGCAATGTTACGCCTAGATATTTGAACGACGCGACAGCATCAAGAAGCTCACTACTAATGCTGTATTCGAACATTATAGGATTGTTTTTTCTACTCATGCGCATCACCTTACATTTTTCTACATTGAGAGCTAGCTGCCATTCTTCGCACCAACTAGAAATTTTGTCTAAGTCAAGCTGTATGCTATTACAGTCAGTTACAGACGACACCCTCCCATACACCACAGCATCATCAGCAAACAGCCGCAAATTACAACTTACTCTGTCCATCAGATCATTTATATAGATAGAAAATAATAGCGGGGCACGCCTGACGATATTGCCTGGAACTGATGACAATCCAGATTTTGTCATAAAGACCTGCACAAATGCAATAGCTGCTATCCTTTCAAATGTGTACCGATAATTGTTGACGGGTCCATTTTCTAGCTGTGTGAAAATTTTCTGAAGTTATCCCAATCATTAAGGAAGAAAGGGGGAAAAAAAACCAGCCCTATATCATTGGTTCCTCATTTTCATAAATTTCTAGAGATATTAGTTCATAAAATAGTAACAAATTATCCAGAAAAAAAAAAACAAAATCCTGAAATGCCGAACACGACTTCAAGAAAAATAAATCCACAACTACTGCCACATTTAAATGCATACACACCACCTTAGATGCTCTACACAAAAAGAAAAGGCAGTTGGTATCTTCTTGGATTTGTCAAAGGCATTTGATAAGTTAGACCCCAATATCCTACTAGACAAAAAATTCAAATGTTCAAATGTTCGTATAGCTTATGGGACTTAACTATGGGGTCATCAGTCCCTGAACTTACAAACTACTTATGAACTAACTAAGACTAAGGACAGCACAAATATCCATGCCCGAGGGGGGATTCGAACCCCCGACCGTAGTGGCCGTGCAGACCGTGACTGGAGTGCCTCAGTCCCCTCGGCCACCGCGGCCGGCCCTACTAGACAACTTGCTGCTGTCTTATGACACCACAGGCATCCCTCTAAACTGGTTCAGCTCATACCTCACAAAAGGGAGACAAAAAGTCACACTAAAACATAATGATCAAGGATATGTTAAAACATAGTAATTGTGACAATGCCGATATCACAGTTCAATTATTGGACCAATTATGTTTCTTCTTTACATTATAGACATAATGTTGAACATTAGTGCCACTACCAGCACACTTTTTGAAGGTAATAAACCCCAAGAGACCATAAATAAAAAAGAAAATGATCTGGGTGATCGTTTTGACATAGTCAGCTCAACAGAAACCACCCTCCTGAACTTCCATCCGACAGCCAAGAAGATTAAGCCTGATATGAAGTTACACATTTCTGAAATATCCGCCACATTAAGTGTATGCACTCAAAACAATATGCCAAACACACATTAGAAGGACAAACTGTAGGCCTAAGCTGAACCAACTGTGCTATGCATTCTTGTATGCTGCACAAGCCTGAAGACTGACTGTACTGCCTAGATGCATTTTTCCTTAGTGTAATTCAATATGGTATCATATTCTAGAGAGACTCCATTCACAGCATAGACATTTTCCTCACCCTAAAGAGTGCTGTAAGGTTAATGAACAACCAACTGACAGTTGCAGACCTCTTTTTTTTTTTCAAAAATAATTCATTTTACCTGTTGGCAGCCTGTACTTATTAGAAACATGTATAAATTTTAAAAAAGTAACAATACTGATTTCAGCAAAAATGTGAATTCTATAATCATAATACCGGACAGAAAATGAAACTCCATGTACAAAAAATGCATACCTCTCAATTAAAAAAAAAAAAAAAAAACCTATATTTAACCAAGGCATCCAAAGTTATAACTATTACATATCCCATGCTCGTGAAAATGACCAAAAATTTGCAAATTTTATTTTGATCTGTAGGAAAGAGCTTTTCATATTGATTTCAAAAATGTATAGTTTTGGGGCATTATCATTTTCCGTTCGTTCTAAAATTGAGGTAGAACGTAATGGTGCATAGGGGCCACACCCATCTGTCAGTTTGAAGTGACTCAGATTCCGTGATGACAGACCATATGGGGACACACTGATAGAAAAGCTTGAATGTGTTGAGCATATACAAAAAAGAATGGGAGCTCGACTGAGAAAATTATGTAAAGACTACAGCGGAAAAAACTTGCAGACGAAAATTACATAGGTGGTGCAGATCGTCTTACAAAAAGTGAAATTGATTCTTTGACTCAATATTATGGACTAGCAATAAGGAGAAATGTAGGAGATTTAGAGAACATGAGACGAGCTGTTTGGGCAACATGTTATCACAGACTGTCAACAGATGAAACCGCACAGCATGGTTTGTGTCCAAAAGGGGAAGATTCATGGTGCAAGTACTGGTTGAACAATGCTACAGGCATACAATATACCCACAAGCATTCCTTGCCTCTTTCTGTAATGGATGCAATTAAGCATATATATAGGGATCTAGCAAATAAAAATCTGTTTAGGAAATGTGTGTATGGTCTCTAGCAGAATGAAAATGAAAGCTTCAACAGTTGTATATGGGAGAGAATACCCAAAACTGTATTTGTAGCCGCGGTGGAGTAGCCGAGCGGTCTAAGGCGTCTCGCTGCGGAGCGCGCGGTTGCTCGCCGTGGAGGTTCGAGTCCTCCCTGAGGCATGGGTGTGTGTGTTTGTCCGTAGGTTAGTTTGCCTAGGTTTAAGTGGTTTGTAAGCTACGGACTGATGACCACGCAGTTTGGTCCAATAGATTTACAAACATTTGAACATTTTGTATTTGTTGGGCTGACAGTGCTGAAGATTGGTGTAATGGATGCAATAATAACATTCAATGATGGTGCAATTTCAAGGGTCAATGTTATGAAGGAATTGAACATCCAGACGGAAAGGAATATGGCTTTGGCTGTAACTGCTATTGATAAGCGACGGGTAAACGAAACAGAGACAGCTGCAGGAGCTGCTACCAAGGAGTCAAGGCTAAAGAATGAAGAGAAAGAGTATGGAGGATAAGGAAACAGGACAACAACTGGATTATGCAGCTGAAATGTTCTAAACCACCATAGTGGTAAGTTAATAAATCTGTAAATCTTCGTTTGCGAATTACCGAAAACTTGAATTTTCAGGTACATTTTTCTCCTAAATGACTGAAGGTAAAATCACAAAGGCCGGCCGCGGTGGCCGAGGAGACTGAGGCGCTTCAGTCACGGTCTGAACGGCCACTACGGTCGAGGGTTCGAATCCCCCCTCGGGCATGGATATTTGTGCCGTCTTTAGTATAAGGTAGTTCATAAGTAGTTTGTAAGTTTAGGGACTGATGACCCCGTAGTTAAGTCCCATAAGCTTAACAAACATTTGAACATTTGAAACTCACAAAAAATTTGTACAGATATTTAGAATGACCTCCTCTACCTATCTTGCCTATTATTTCTTTGAAAAGTATATCATCATGATGATATCGGTGATATTTGAGCTACTTTTTGTTGTTGTAAAATAAATTACTCGTCTTTTTCATAGATCAGCATCAAGGAAGGAAATTGGAGGCATAAAACATTTATGTGAATGTTGTGTGTACTGCGACTCTGTTTTCCAAGCTGTGAGGTCAGTAGTTCCAGAGAAAATGGTACCGCAGTGAAATAGTGTTCCGTTTTTTATACTAATGTAAATATTTTTGTCAGTACCAAACTATAATAAATATTGCAATAATTTTTTGGAAACTGCTTTGCCTAATGACCCTAACTGTTTGTAAAAAGCTTGAGCTATCTCTCATTTATAGATCAGTAGCAACGTGAGGGAGAATATAAAGCTAAAAATGCAGCCTTAATTCAACCTATACCCAAGACTGATGACACAGGTAATAATAATAATAATAATAATAATAATAATAATAATAATAATAATATGGTTTTCTGTTCCGCAGGACCCAATTGAGGAGTACGACACCATGGTTATGGAATAAGTCAATACGTGAAGTATAACACAAGAATGGTAATATCCTATGCACACGACACTCTTAACACTAAGTGAAAAAAATTAATAAAGAAAAAAAATGAATTAACTTAATTGCTTAAATTTTCTAGGAGTTCCTCGACAGAATAAAAGGAGTGAGCCATGAGGTAACTCTTCAATTTAGATTTGAAAGCGTGTGGGTTAGTGCTAAGATTCTTTAGTTCTTGTGACAGATTGTTGAAAATGGATGCTGCAGAATACTGCACCCCTTTCTGTACAAGTGTCAAGGTGGTGTGATGCAAATGTAGATTCGACTTCTGTCTAGTATTCACCGAGTGAAAGCTACTAACTCGTGGGAATAAGCTGATATTATTAACAAGAGACGACATTGAAGAAAAAACGAATTGTGACACCAGTGTCAAAATTCCCAGACTATTGAAAAGGGGTCAACATGAAGTTCGTGAACTTACACTAGATATTGCTCGAACCGCCCGTTTCCAAAAATATCCTTTTCGTTTCAGTTGAGTTATCCCAAAAAGTAACTCCGTATGTCATAAGTGAGTTAAAAAAAGCATAGTAGACAGCTTTTCGTGTTGACAAATCGCGTATTTCAGATATTGTTCTAATGGTAAATAAAGCAGAATTTAGTTTTGGAACAACCTCCTAAACATGAGCTTTCCACGACAGCTTACTGTTTATCTGAACACCTAGAAATTTAAACTGTTCAGTCTCAATTATCGTTTACCCATCATGTGTAATCAAAATGTCAGCTTTCGTCAAATTATGTGTCAGAAATTGTAAAAACTGAGTTTTACTTTGATTTAACATCAACTTGTTGCCTACAAGCCATGAAATTATCTCTTGATCGGCATTATTTGATACTCAATCAATATTACGAACAACATCCTTCACTACCAAGCTGGTATCATCAGCAAACAAAAATATTTTACAATCACCTGTTACACTCGAAGGCATATCATTTATATAAATAAGAAACAGCAATGGTCCCCAAAACAAAACCCTGGGGCACCCATCACTTAAATGTTGCCCCATTGCGATTGTACGTCATAGCCATTTTCAACACTGCGGAGAACTACCTTTTGTTGTCTATTATTAAAGTAAGAGGTGAACCAGTTGACTACAGGGCGATCAGCATGTTACCTGCATTGTCTAAGGTCTTAGAATATATTGTTCATGAACTGCTGACATATTACCTCAAAATTTATAATATCCATGATAAATATCAATCAGGCTTCCGGAAGGACCACAGTACAGCAACTGCGTTAATCAAAGTAACCGACGACATTAAACATATTATGGACAGACGTGAAGCTACCATTATAACACTGCTTGACTTTAGTAAGCCTTTTGATGCGGTTGATTTTTATGTACTACTTATTAAAATAAAACAGCTAAATTTCTCAAACAGCGCAATGCAATGGTTCGACAGCTACCTCAAAAGCCGGCCGCGGTGTCCGAGGGGACTGCGGCGCTCCAGTCACGGTCTGCACGGCCACTACGGTCGGGGGTTCGAATCCCCCTTCGGGCATGGATATTTGTGCCGTCCATAGTCTTAGCTAGTTCATTAGTAGTTTGTAAGCTTAGGGACTGATGACCCCGTAGTTAAGTCCCATAAGTTCTACAAACATTTGAATTTGGAGCTACCTCAAAAACAGAAGTCAACAAGTCATTTGTGGGTCGGAGAAGTCGTCATGGAAAACGTGTGCTCTGGAGTTCTTAAGGGCTTCGTGCTTGGTCCATTACTCTTTCCACTGTATCTCAATTATATTTCTCCACTGATTCACAACTGCAACTACCATCTATAAGCCGACAACATCCAACTGTACGTAAGTGCCAACCCTAAGAACATCGATGATGCAGTATCTGGTATGAATGCAGATCTTTGTTCTTTTTCACGATGGGCACAAAACCTAGGTCTCAACTTAAACCCCAACAAATCCCGGGTTATCCTCGTATTGCATGCAAAGCTACTCATCCGGTATTTTCGTCAAACATTCCCTGAGACACACCTAAATGGCACCCAATTACAATATCAAAAAACAGTGAAAGACCTTAGAATAATTTTGGTTGAACACCTAAACTTGAAAGAACAAACAGTTGTAGCCTGCATGAAATTGCTCTCATCCCTATTTGCAATACAAAAATTTAGAAAAATATTACCAACTAAAGTTAAATGTTTGTAAAGCTTAAGGGACTTAACTGCGGGGGTCATAAGTCCCTAAACTTACAAACTACTTATGAACTACTTTAAACTAAAGAAGAGACAATCATCCATGCCCAAGGGGGGATTCGATCCCCCGAAGTTAAACAAAAATTAGTCCAAACACTAGTTTTGCCAAATATTGACTACTGTCATGTAGTTCAACACGACTCAAATAGTAAGCATTCGAGACGCCTCGAGCTAGTGATGAATGCTTGTGTTAGTTACGTGTGCAAGGTACGGTTTTACGATCATGTCAGTCTTTCATATATCCAGCTAGGTTGGATTCGCCCACATAAGTGGCGCGATTTTCAAACGCTGTGCTTACTTAATCGATTTCTCAGCCACCTTCTCACATTAAACAGCTATCATCATTCCACAACCGTAATACCAGATCGGATGGATACGTCTAGCATCATGGCTGTACCTTCCCACAACACTAAATCTTTCTCCGTGTCATACTCCGTCACAGCCATACGACTATGGAACACACTGCATTTGATGTACGTCTTACCCTAATCCACTCGACATTCAAGAGGTAATTCAAAATTCACATATTTACGACGGCATAGTCGCCGTTGTTACCCTGCTCTCAGTTCTTTCTCTCCATCATAGCATTGAATTTTACCATTCTATTTCTCTTCCTCTAACCAATCTACCTCTTCTACATCTCTTTCACCACATTCTATCGTCTTATGTCGCTGCTTGATGTGAATAACTCACAATCTTTAATAACATAACGTGACAATTTCCTAAATGGTAACAGGGCTCATGTTCATAATATAAAACACGCTTACTGTCCTCTGCAAAGTCATTATTATTATTGATTCTTATAAATTATCAATGTATTTTTGTTACAATTACATTATAGCAATAATCTGTAATTTTTTCTGTAATACTTCAGATGTTCAGATGTTTGTAAATCTATCGGACCAAACTGCGTGGTTATCAGTCCGTAGATTACAAACTACTTAAACCTAGGTAAACTAACCTAAGGACAACCACACACACCCCAGGGAGAACTCGATCATCCACGGCGAGCAACCGCGCGCTCCGCAGCGAGACGCTTTAGACCGCTCGGCTACTTTACCGCGGCCTGTAATACTTGTATTATACATTCTCTGTCTGTAATGTTCACTTTGAGTAAGCCTGGTTAGGTGTAAGAGAGGGCCTGAAGGCCCTAATATTACCAGGTAAAATAAATACATAAATAAATGAATAAACAAATAACTCTTCATGCTCCCGGCCGCACTCACTCCACCATAGTCTAACATATACAGTCACGGTACTTTCACTGCTTTTTGTTATACGCCACGACAGGAGCTTCCATGCTTCCATGTCTTCCTTTAAACTGATCTGCTGCGGGTCCCAAACACTAGGGCAATACTCGAGACGTGGTCGTACAAGCGTTTTATACGCGGTCTCCCTTACAGGTGAAGTACATCTTCCCAAAATTCTCCCAATAAACCGAAGTCGGCTGTCCGCCTTACCCACAACTGTCCTTACATGCTCGTTCCATTTCATATCGCTCTACAATGTTACGCCTAGATACTTGAACGACGTGACTGCATCAAGACGCTCACTACTGAGGCTGTATTCTATTATCATGGGATTGGTTTTCCTAGTCATGTGCATCACCTTGCATTTTTCTACGTTTACAGCTAGCTGCCATTCTTCACGCCAACTAGAAATATTGTCTACGTCATCCTATATGCTACTGCAGTGAGTTAAAAACGACACCCTCCCATACACCATAGCATCATCGGCGAACAGTTGCAAATTATAAGTTACTCTGTCCATCAGATCATTTATATAGATAGAAAATAATAGCGGTGCTATAACACTCCCCTGGGGCACGCCTGATGAACACTCGCCGTCGAGAACAACGTACTGTGTTCTATTACTTAGGAAGTCTTCCAGCCAGACACAAATCTGTGAACCTATTCCATATGCTCGTAACTTCGTTAGCAGTCTACAGTGTGGCACCACGTCAAATGCTTCTTTGAAATAGAGAAAAACGCAATCTGCCTATTGTCCTTCATGGCTCGCGAGATGTCATGTGAGAAAACAAGCTGTGTTTCACAGTGCTAAAGCGCTACATCTACATGTTCTGCAAGCCACTGTAAGCAAATAGCTTATAAAGATAACAGCTTTTGTCAGTGTCATCTCTTGGTTCGAGTTGTACTTACCTTGACGTCTGTGATTCCGTATTTTATTTCGCTGCGTACCAAAAATTACTTGAAAGGTATACATTTGTTGCGTCTTTTAAGATATTACGTTATATGATTATTTAAAACTCAAGGTCTCCAGTCCTTCAAAACTAAAAATGCGAGTGTAGATCAGTTGTGGCTTACATTCAAAGACATAATATCAGTAGCAATCGAGAGATTTATACCAAATAAATTAATAGAAGAGGGGGCTGACCCCCCGTGGTACACAAAACAGGTCAGATCACTGTTGCATAAACAAAGAAAAACGCATGCAAAATTTAAAAAGACACAGAATCCGCAAGACTGGCAATCTTTTACTGAAACTCGCAACCTAGCGCGGAATTCAATGCGAGAATCTTATAGTTGTTTCCACAACGAAATCCTGTCTCGTAATCTTGCAGAAAATCCAAAGAAATTCTGGTCATATGTGAAGTACACTAGCGGCAAAACACAAACAATACCTTCACTACGCGATAGCAATGGTAATACTACCGACGACAGTACTGCTAAGGCAGAATTACTAAACACAGCTTTCCGAAATTCTTTCACCAAAGAAGACGAAGTGAACACTCCAGTATTCAATCCAAGAACAGCTGCCAGCATGCGAAACTTAGAAGTAGATGTTCCTGGAGTAGTAAAACAACTTAAGTCACTAAACAAAAATAAATCTTCCGGGCCAGATTGTATACCAACTAGATTCCTCTCAGAGTATGCTGATGAAATAGCTCCGTACTTAGCTATAATTTACAACCGATCACTCAGCGAAAGATCCGTACCCAAAGACTGGAAAGTTGCCCAAATTACTCCAATATTCAAGAAAGGCAATAGGAGTGATCCCCAAAATTACAGGCCTATCTCATTGACGTCGATTTGCAGTAGGATTTTGGAACATATACTTTGTTCGAATATTATCTACTACCTCGAAGAGAACGACCTATTAACCAATAGTCAGCACGGATTCAGAAAGTATCACTCTTGCGAAACACAGCTTGCCCTTTATACACATGAAGTGTTAAGTGCCATCGACAAGGGATCTCAAATCGATTCCATATTTCTGGATTTCCGGAAGGCTTTTGATACTGTACCCCACAAGCGGCTTCTATTGAAATTGCGTGCTTATGGAATATCTCCCCAATTGTGCGATTGGATTCACGATTTCCTATCAGAAAGGACACAGTTCGTTGTAATTGACGGTAAGTCATCGAGTAAAACAGAAGTGATATCTGGCGTTCCACAGGGAAGCGTTATTGGTCCCCTACTCTTCCTCGTGTTTATAAACGATTTAGGAGATAATCTGAATAGCTCCCTTAGACTGTTCGCGGATGATGCTGTCGTTTATCGGTTAGTGAAGTCAACAGAGGATCAAAAGCAACTGCAAAGCGATTTAGACAAAATTTCTACTTGGTGCGAAAATTGGCAATTGACACTAAATAAAGAAAAGTGTGAAGTAATGACCACTAAAAGAAATCCGCTGAACTTCAATTACGCGATAAATCAGTCAAACCTTAAGGTCGTAAATTCTACCAAATACCTAGGTGTTACAATTACGAACAACTTTGACTGGAGAGAACACATAGAAAATATTGTGGGGAAGGCGAACCAAAGGTTACGTTTCATTGGCAGAACGCTTAGACGATGCACCAGCTCCACCAAAGAGACTGCCTACATCACACTTGTGCGTCCTCTCTTGGAGTACTGTTGCCCCTCGTGGGACCCTCACCAGGTGGGACTGACGGAAGATATTGAGAAGGTTCAGAGAAGGGCAGCTCGTTTTGTTTTATCACGTTACGGGGGGGAAAGCGTCACGGAAATGTTGCACGAATTGGGTTGGAAATCATTAAAAGAAAGACGTTATTCATTGCGGCGTGATCTGTTTGCGAAGTTTCAATCACCGACTTTTAGTTCTGAATGTGAAAATATTTTGCTAGCACCCACCTACTTAGGGAGACATGACCATCCCAATAAAATAAGAGAAATCAGATCGAAAACGGAACGATTTAGGTGTTCTTTCTTCCCGCGCGCTATTAGAGAATGGAACGGTAGAGAAAAGTTATGAAGGTGGTTAATGAACCCTCTGCCAGGCACTTAAATGTGATTTGCAGAGTATCGATGCAGATGCAGATGCAGATGAAGGTTAAAAAATTCTATGCCATGATCTGTTCAACACGTCAGCGATTCTTGATGCGAGGCGAAAATCCAAGAAAAAATTCCGTAACGGGTTAAAAAAATGTGCATATTACAAAACTTGTAAGGAACTGTTTTTGATCTATGAAAACAAATCAAATCATAGATAACGCTCATTTCTGACTACTGAAAATATGTTATTTTATTAAAACGGAACGCGTCTAGGGAAAAGTGAACGCAGTGTATTGCAATTGCATAGACGAACAAATAATGCCCTTCATAATTTGTACAGTTTATTTGGATATGATTCAAATGAAAATAACACAATAGATTACAAGTTTTAGGCCTCTATATGTATGCACTTTCCATGAGGATTTAGAAAGCCGAACGGAAGACACGGCACCTAGCCAAATACTAAAAATAATAATAATAATAATAATAAAAATTAAAAATTCTATTTAGCCTTGTGCTTCATAAAATATAACTTATGCTCTAAGACAAAAACCTTGCAGTTAAGGTATTGTGATGTTGTGTTTAAAGTCTCGTCTTGGCTACTCTTTAAATAAAGGCACGCAAATAAAACTTGCCATTGTTGATGTATTAAATCACCCAGATTTAAAAAAAAAAATACACGAAAGGAACAAATTACAACAAATTCTTATTTCTGAAATGTTTCTTCTCAAAGTATTGTGGGATAACAGGATTTTATTCAAATGCTTTGGACTTTACTTTTTTTGAATTTTATCCAAGTCAGCTCTTCTCTTACGACTAGGCTACTGAGTATATTTATTTTAAAAAAAATTATAAAAAATAAGGTAAATCAAAGCGTAAAAAACACTTTTTATTAAAGGGAACGATCTGTGTAGGTCTAATGGTAGCCAACTTAAGCTACTATAGTTACATCTCTTTCATTTTTCCAGAACTTGAAGGAAGATTTCGTCGTGATTTCCTGTCTGTAGTTACTATAACCGCATACAACGCATATACTGCCTCTTCCAATCATTTCCTAGTTCTGTATAGTAAGGCGACGAACCGAGTAAGTCTTCTGAGTCTCACAATGTCAATCCGCTGCTGTCTCCCAGTTTTAGTTCACAACTCACGCCGCTAGGAGGTGCTCGGGAACGCTGTCGCACGTTTTAGGGCACTTTCGTCTAACATATACAGTCACGACACTCCCGCATACTTTTGTTATACACTACGACTGCAGCGCTCGAAGCGGCCGGCAAGCTGCCTTTCTCAATACGGTATTGGATGAGTGCGAATAGTGTCGTTCATATAGATTTTTAGAGATTTTTCACTCTAGGGAACGTATGTAGTGCCATAAAAATAGGTAGTAATTTAAAATTAGGTTTACTGAGATCCCTGATGACAAAACGGTAGATTGCAGGACAGTTTATTTACAATTATCTTGTAACCAACAGGTTGGTGCTGAATAATATTTTTTATTAAAAATGAAAAATGGCTAAGGAACACGGGAAGACCTGCCTTTGGCAAAAAGTTGTCGCTTTTCTACTCAGGAACTTCTTCACTACAATTCCAGCAAAATCGATGAGAGTGGAACGTAGGAAATGCATATAGAATGCAATAACTACAGTGTTTAACGTACCATAGCAGTCACCACAGTTGTAGCTGAAGGAAAAACGTGACAGACCTCTCAAGAAGAAGGAAAAATCAGTCAAACTGTTTTCAACAAAGAAGAACCCAATTCCAAAATTGTTGCTACAAATGAACCACAAACGGCAAGAATCTTCAAGACATTGTCTTCTTAAGCTGAAGTAATGACACGCAAACGAATATGCGTTTATCAGAAAGACAAGTGTAGCCTAAAAATGTTCGAATCGATAGACTGCAAACCGAATATATACACGTCAAAAAACTCTTGTCATAGTAAGAACACACCATAATAGAAATTTATGTTTCTCTTATGTTTATATTCTACTTACTTCCAGCGGAATAAGCTGCAAAATAACAGATATTCGTAAATATTTGTTCATGACGAAGTTCTTCATTACACATTAAATTCGGCCGTTTTTACATTACATGTCCGTGTTATGTATATTTCTTAATAATTTACTAAGGCTTGTAACGCAAAAACTATACCAACTATTTCGTTAATTACGCACACAAATAATTATAAACAAACATCACTCTTTCGCTAGGAGCGCTAGTGTCGTTGCAACTGTCAGTTGGTAACAACTTTCACAGCACTGTATATGTTAGACTGTGATATGGTGATGTTTCCTGCACATAAGCAACAAAGTTCCATGTTCTATCCAGACGAGGAAACGACGATTGTCCGACTGAACACAAAATCTGTGAAAAGAATTTGGCAACATTCGCTACGACTCCAATCCTGATGTTCCTCCACCCCGTGTCTACGAATTAAACGGTATCTTGGTTTTAACGGG
Organism: Locusta migratoria; assembly: GCA_026315105.1. Lineage (NCBI taxonomy): Eukaryota > Metazoa > Arthropoda > Insecta > Orthoptera > Acrididae > Locusta > Locusta migratoria. Next base: position 267,876,062 of record CM048744.1, on the reverse strand, counting down.
ATGCATACCACAAGCATCCGCGCGGGAAGGCCATATCCGAAGACGGTTTCGTATTGTTTCTGTTGATATTGCTTATCATATTGCTGCACGGAGAGTTTGTTGTAGGCGAGTGGCATTCACCCTCCTGTTTCGACGGGCTGTTAACCGGAGTGAACAGTCATAATTTCTGATGTTACCAGTGGACGAACTTGACCTTGCCTTCTTTTACCGGTTCCTGTTGTCTGAAATCGCGTCCAGATCCTGGAAATTACACTTTGGGACATCTCAGTAGCTGCAGTCACTTCCCCCTTCGACTGTGCCGCTTCCAACCTTCTCATGGTTCTCCGTGCCAAAGCTTTGAGGAAGTCCCGTAGTTGTTGCATTGCCTTGACTGCTCACTACATTATCTGAAGCCAACTGCTTCTGTAATTCATTTGGTAGAGTGAACAGAAGGCAACATCAACGCCCTCTGCAGCAACTTTCTGTTATTACCAGTATCTCGGTTGCCGTAACGTTGTTGTCTAGAACAGATAAAAAGAAATCGAACCATTTTGGTTTATTCTGTCGATGACATCTCAACTTAATCCGTAATTGTTTTGACTAGTTTACATCTACATACTCTGCAACCTGCAAGGCACAAGGTCTCTCCTGGAACTGCAGAATGCGCTGTACGAGCATTTAGAGTGAGGAATAGCTGCAGGAATCAAGGAAGGAATTGATTAGAATCAGGGAGATGAAGGGAGGAGGGTCGCTGGGAACTGATAGCTCTTATATGCAAATGACATCGAATATTTAAGAATGTACTTCCGTTTAATGTATGAGAAGTTCTAACATTCGTCAAAAGTGCGTAGAGGAAAAAAAGTCGCGATATGAATGAAACTCACTTCTGAGATATATAACACGCAACCGGTCGCAGTGGCCGAGCTGTCTGCGGCGTGCCAGTCACGGCCTGCACGGCCGCTGCGGTCGGGGGTCCGAATCCCCCCTCGGGCATGGATGTTTGTGCAGTGTTTAGTATAAGCTAGTGCATAAGTAGTTTGTAGGTTTAGAGACTGGCCCCGTAGGTAAGTCCCGTAAGCTATACAAACATTTGAAACATTTTGAATATAACACGCTATTGTATGTAAATAACAAATGTTCAAATGTTTGTAAAGCTTATGGGACTTAACTACGGGGTCATCAGTCCCTAAACTTACAAACTACTTATGAACTACTTACGAACTAGGACGGCGCAAATATCCATGCCCGAGGGGGGATTCAAACCCCCGACCGTAGTGTGTAAAAAACAGAACATACTGCTGTTACATAAAAAGAAGTATTGGAACGTATTACAAATGCAAATAATGCAACAAAAAATGTAAGTAATAGCCAGAATTCAAAGTTTCACCTTCACCTCACGTCATACAAACCTTCAAACAAAGTACTAAACTGAACACGCTGCGATTGCACTTTCGTATCTACTTATATTTAGTAACATTCACTTATAACTAGTAAGACGTCTTCACGATATTCTGCATTGTGCCGCGATTTACAGACGGTTAGTGCAATAGAACGCAAGTTATATATGGACACAATCGAAACTGATGAACTAAATAAGGCGTTCCAAAAGTAGCGAGCGTTTGATGTCACGTGACGAGCTGTTGGATAGGGGGGGGGGGGGCAGGGTGCTGGGTGGGGTGAGCCGAGCAGGTAGAAGAGAGGGGAGGATTTTCGCAGGATTTAACGTTTGCTCTACACAGACCACCATTCTCTTCTTCTTAAGGGCAGAAAATCTAAAGGAAGCATTCATTGAAGTTTACGATACTGTGCACGAAATCTGTCTTGACGAAGAGCTCAGCTAGTGCATCAGCAACTCTTGAAGTGGCAAGAAACTGTTTGCCGTAAGCATCAACAACACGTAAGGTAATAATTTATTATATTGGTAGATTAGTAGAACGCAGCAATGTATTAATATTATTTAGTTATATCCTAGGCCTATATTAACATTGTATATAACGTAGTGATGGGAACAATCGAATGAAAACAATCGATTCATTCGGTTGTTGGGAAAAAATCGATCATTCGGTTGTTTCTCGTATCGGTTGAATTATTCATTCATTCTTGTGAGTGAAACCAGTCGGTGGGACCAACCGAATGAAACAACCGATTCAGTCGGTTGGACTATTCATTCGTTCTTTTGAGTGAAACCAGTCGGTGGGATCAACCGAATGAAAAAATCGACGCAGTCGGTTGGCCTACTCATTCCTTCTTTTGAGTGAAATCAGTCGGTCGGAGCAACCGAATAAAATCGACACAGTCGGTTGGACCCCTCATTCCTTTCCTTCTGAGTTAAATCAGTCGATGGGACCAACCGAATGAAAAAATTGATACAGTACGTTAGGCTCTTCATTCGTTCTTTTGAGTGAAACCAGTCAGTGGGAGCAACCGAATGAAACAGACAGTCGGTCGTAGTTTTACTATATTGGATTAAAATTCGTTAATTTTTTTCGAATTAAAGTATTCTGTGGGAACAACTGAATGAAAACATGCGAAACTTTTGCAGTTTTGTACATTGACTGAATTACTTATACTTTCTTTTCAAGTGAAAACAAGCAGTAAGTTTTGTCATATCGCTGGAGAAAGCCTGCGATCACTTTAATTGCCCATCCCAGACCTCCAAAACGCCGATCATCTGGGCCCGATCAGATTAGTTTCACAGACACCCACAATCTGTAGAAGATAAGTGGCCGATGACCACGAAGTTCCGCTGGGAGCGGGGACACGAGAGGGGATGCTGCCTCGCTCGCGTTTTCACTGCTGACAGCGCCAGCAGGCGCGCGCCAAACTCCACACAACAGTGTCTGGCCAGGGGGGCGGGGCGTGCCATCGCCGATTGTTGTCGGTTTCTTACTGTCTCAATAAAGAAGCATGGAAACTACAGGGTGTTCCAAAGTGATCCCTACAAGATTAATCTCGCATACTGTATCTCCGAAGTGGGAACAGGCAGAAACGTGCGGTTTCCGGCTTATTGTTCACACATATCTAAGGTTCAAGCAACACAGAGCTAAGTATGTTAACTTTGACCATATTTGCTAGATCCAAATTCGAAGATTACTAAAACATTAGGTATGGTAAAAAAAGCCTTCATTAAAGTATTTTGTATAAAAATATTTCTTCTAAAAATATTTTTGTTAATTCCATCTAATTTGAAGGAGTACGAGGAGACATACAACATTTATCAGTGCTGTAAATTTTCTTCAGCGTGTCTGTATTCGTCAACAGTATATGAAAACATTCATCTCAAGTTTCATAATTATTCACTCTTGTCACGCCGCGGTGGAGTAGCCGAGCGGTCTTAAGGCACCTCGCTGCGGAGCGCGCGGTTGCTCGCCGTCGGAGGTTCGAGTCCTCCCTGGAGCATGTGTGTGTGTGTGTGTGTGTGTGTGTGTGTGTGTTTTGTTCTGAGGTTAGTTTACCTTAGTTTAAGTAGTTTGTAAGCTACGGACTGATGACCACGCAGTTTGGTCCGATAGATTTACAAACATTTAACATTTGAACTCTTGTCACAGATAATTTTGTGGTTATCAAAATGTTCAAATGTTTGTAAAGCTTATGGGACTTAACTACGGGGTCATCAGTCCCTAAACTTACAAACTACTTATGAACTACTTACGAACTAGGACGGCACAAATATCCATGCCCGAGGGGGGGATTCGAACCCCCGACCGTAGTAGCCGTGCAGACCGTGACTGAAGCGCCTCAGTCTCCTCGGCCACCGCGGCCGGCTTGTGGTTATCGGTGAAACGATGTGGAGGTTTATTCCATCCCTCCGCCATGTACCATACAAACTCTTAGATGAACAGTGAACTGCCACTTGTTTTGCAAGTCAAGTGTGCAAAATTTCATCAAGATCACAGCCAAATTGTGATTTTTGTCGAAGTCAGTATGTAAAGTACCCTCCGCCATGCACCGAATGAAATTTGATGTAGACGGTGACTTTCCCCGTGTTTTGAAGGTCAAGTGTGCAAAATTTCAACAAGATTGGAACAAAACTGTAAATTTGCATGCAATAGAAACACACACACGGACACAGTGCTATATTTATAAGATTTGTCTCTATGAATGTTTCATGCTGAATCACGGTTCATTTATACCCGCAAAGACTGAAGGAGTATGCAAATAAAGTCACACAAAGTCGGTGAATTAATAAAAACATCCATATAACTGCAGAAACCGCAGAGCCTTTTTCCAGCATCGAGTGAAACCACTCAATGCCGAGAACATTCATATAAAGGACAGAGATTTGTTTCATTCGGTGATCGCGCATCGACTGAGACAACTCAAACAAACCGAATGAGTGAAAACATTCATATAACGGCTGCAACCGACAGAGACTGGTTTCATTCGATTGTTTCGCATCGACTGAAACCACTCAAATCCCGCCAGTGAGTGAAAACATTCATACGGCCACAGGGACTACTTTCATTCGGTTGTTTCATTCGACTGAAAAAACCGACTGAACGAAAAAACAACCGATTGACCAATCGGTTGTTAAAAACAGTCGGTTGTCCCATCACTAATATAACGACCTTCTTAAGGTGAAACCGATGGCTATTGTCACAGTGGGACGATTTTGGCCACCTTTTCTAAAATCTAGATCTGCACAGCTGTCCAATGAGCGTACAGTTTTTTTTCCAGTAGTTCTCATTGTACGAACACAAAATTATTTAAAATTTCGATTAGTAATCGAACAATAATTTATAATTATTATTTTATTTCACTGAGCACAGTTGCTACAGGAGAGCAATACTTACAAAACACCACATGCGCACGAAGAATGAATCTTACAGTTTACTTTTTTAGTTTATAACTACTTGTTGCGGCTTACGAATCCGTACTGCAGTGAATGAACACCTAGTCCACCGAAATATTTACTGAAACCTTTTTAGTCTTACTTCGCCCTTTGTAGATTAATTCTGCTTGTGCTTTTGAAGCAAGGAATTCAATTGCCATAGATACGAATATCGCTTCGTAGAGTATCGACTTATACACCAGGGAGTCAGAGTTCCAACTGACACATATCGAACATACGTACTGTACACTCAATACTGCGCCTTTCTTGGCATTGCACAATACATTGTCACAATATTATTGCAGATTTCAAGAAAAATGTAATAATCGCAATTGCAAAGAAAGCGGACACTGGAAGATGTAAAATTTACGGAACTATTAGATTAACAAGTGATGGTTGCAAAATTTTAACACGAATTATTTAGATCAAAATGGAAAATCTGGTAGAAACCAACCTCGGGGAAGAAAAGGTTTGGATTTAGGAGAAATGTAGGAACTCGGAAGGCAATACTCACCTTACGACTTACATTTGAAGATAGATTAAGGAAAGGCAAACCTACATTTCTAGCTTTTGTAGATTTTGAGAAAGCTTTTGACAAAGTTGACTGGAATACATTATTGCATATTCTGAAGTCAGCATGGTTAAAATAGAATGAATGCAAGTTTTTATGTCTTACACAGAAAAGAAACTAACCAACATTTATAGGGATCGAAGGGTACGGAAGGGAAACCTTGATTGGGTAAGGAATAAGACAGGGTTATAGCCTTTCCTCAGTGTTAATCTGTACACTGAGCTGGCCCTGAAGGAAGGCACGGAGAAATTTAGAGAACGAATTAAAGTTCAGGGTAGAGAAATAAAGACTTTCCGCTTTGCTGATAATATAGTCATACTGTCAGAGACAGCAAAGGACCCGAAACATCAGTTGTACAGTGTCTTGAAAGCAGGTTATAAGATGAACATTAACGAGAGGAAACAACGTTAATTATGTATAAGAAAATCAGGCTTTGCTGAAGGAATTAAGATTAGGTTACGCGACAGAAAGGTGGTAGATATGTTTGTTATTTGAGCAGTAAAATAACTTACGATGGTCGCAATGAAGATTGTGTAAAATACAGAATGGGAATGGGAATGGGAAGAGAAGCGTTTGTACATAAGAGAAAATTATTAAAATCGTATATTAAGTATTAGGAAGTATTTTCTGAAGGCATTTGAATGGTGTGTAGCCGTGCATGGGAGTGAAATATGGACAATAAATAGTTCAGACAACGGGGATGGCAGATCTTGAAACGCCGTGTTACAGAAGAATGCTGAGGATGTGATTATAGATCGCGTAACTTAATAGAAGGTACTAAACAGAATTCGGGGGAGAAAATCTGTTTTGGTTTTAGGATTTTTCTCCACTGCCGAACTTTAAAGGTATGGAGATACCTTTCATTTTTATTTTGACGTCTCATGATTCACTTCCATGCGGTATTAAACACCGCATAAAACTCTAGGTGAACTATTGTTAATATTCTACACTGTTCAACTGCAACTCCAAATTTCTTGTATGGTAACCTGTAAGTCACAGTACGCCTCATAGAGTCTCCTCTATTAACATGTTGCGGCTGAGTTTTCGTCCAACCCTCCATAGCTACAAATTGCTGATACACATCACACAGATTAAAATTCGCCAAGTGAATCGCTACTTTTATTAGTTGACAAACCACTTTCCCCATATTTTCTCAAATGTCTTACTCTTGTTTCCCAGCATAGGCACCATGTTGATTAGATATGTATTGTAAAGTTTTAATCAGTAATTTGGTCTGGAGTAATCAGACTGAAAATCTAATCTAACGAATTGAACATGTAAAATACATGCAACCCTGGCAGAAAAATAACTCCTTTTATTTCGACATAAACGGTTCAACAGACAAGCCGCCAACTTCAGATCTTGTGGAATCTATATGTATTATTAAAATGGCTGCCTGTATGTATGTTACACATCTCCTCTGAAACTACAGACCAGTTTCAACCAAATTTTGTACACATAGTGCTTGCAACACAAGAATCATCACCATTGGGTTTATAACATCATAGCTCCCATAAGAGTGGAGATATGGGCAAACACGTGCTTTATACCCTCTGCAATATAGACTGTTCTGCGCAGTCAGTGTTTGACTCAGGTAATTTCTTCTACCCCCGTCTCCTATCTCCTCCTCTTTGTCCATCTCCTGTTGGCCCCTCTCTGTCTGTCCAACTCCTCCCATCCACGTCATCCCTCTCATTCTCTCTGTCACTATCGTCCTTCAGTTCTCACTTTTTCTTATCCCTGACATGTAGACTGTCCTGGAGAGGAGGTCGATAAGGCAGGCTGTTACGGAAATAGTTGGAGAGAAGGGGGGAGTATGGGATAGACAGAGAGCGGAATCTGGAAAATGGACAACGAGGAGGAGATGGAATGAGAAAAATGATAGGAAGAGATGGATACAAAGATAACATGCAAGACATGGATATGTGTGTAGGAAATGGGCATAGAGAGAGAGGGGGGATGAGGAGATGTAGAGATTGAATGGGAAGGAAGAGAGATAAATGAAAGGCTGAGGTGGGACAGAAGCTAGGGGAGATAATGAGAAGTGAATATGGTTAGAAAAGTGAGGAAGGGACGTGAGGAGAGTGTAGAGGGTGTTAGCATGAGACATTGGGGAGGAGAGAACTGGCAGATTGAGTGGGGAGGGCCGCGGTGGAGTAGCCGAGCGGTCTAAAGCGTCTCGCTGCGGAGCGCGCGGTTGCTCGCCGTGGAGGTTCGAGTCCTCCCTGGGGCATGGGTGTGTGTGTCGTCCTTAGGTTAGTTTACCTAGGCTAAAGTAGCTTGTAAACTACGGACTGATGACCACGCAGTTTGGTCCGATAGATTTACAAACATTTGAACATTTTTTATTTATTTATTTATTTTTTTTTTTTTTTGAGTGGGGAGGAGGAGATGTAGAAAGAGAGAGGTGAGACAAGGAGTGTTGGAAAGAGATGTGGAGGAGATGGACAGGAGTGCAGACGACATGGTGGTCATAGATTAAGTGAGAATGTGATGGATGAAGAAATGTCGAAGAGGAAATGCGCACAGAAAATGTACAGAATACATCCGTGGGTTACTTGTGCAGATGGGTACGGCTGAGCACAGAGAGTAGGGGTGAAGGAGATATAGGGTAAGAGAGGGGGAAGGATTATGTTGACAAAGAAAGTGGGAGAAAGAGAGGAAAAGAGTGCCGTAGGGAATGGAGAGAGAGAGGGGGGGTGGAGGGAGGGAGGATGAGATGGACCGAAAGAAAGGTAGGAACAGGAGATGTGTGCAGAAGGAAATGCAAGACTCAAAAAAGATATGCCCAGGCAGTGACGGGTTTCGCAGCTAGTATTTTATGAAATAAATATCAGCCACGTAGTTAGAGCACATCTGAATATTATTATAGCAGCAGCACACAGACTTGTCATTAGCATAAAATGATGTTTGTGAATGAACCATAGTTCAAAACGTAAAGGTCAGTTCGTCCTCGGATAGGTGGCAGTCACGCCACATCAATCAAGTGGATCAGAGAAGAAAAATATTATTCATACTGCAAAAAAGATCGAGCCCTACGCCGTTCAACATGTACAACTAATCTAAGTGACTTTGCCAAAGAAAAACAGCATACAAGAATTCAAAGGTTACAGGAAAATTACTTTAATATCTCACATGGAAAGACCATACTTACCTTACTACTATACTAGAAATTAATGTAGATATGTTTCTGCTTCATTTTCATCGAGAAAAAACTTGTCACAGAGAGTACGCTCATGAAGGTCTTAAAAATGAATAGACCGAAAGCTCAGAAAACCAAAAAACTTTTAAAAGAGCTGTATAAGATAGAAAATAGTAACAAGGATTAGTAGTCAAGACACAAAACAAATGTGACTGGTTTTGGAAGAGATACAAATCATTAAAAAAAGCCAACAATAACAACAAAGATGTGTAATAGTAGGAGGAGAGAGTATGCAGACAGTGAAGACTGCAGATGAGCAAATAGTGTTGGCCGAATAAGATGAAGAACTTCAGTTTACGATAGGGAGGAATGCAGACATAGAAAACAATGGAGATAATTGTGGGAAAGATCAATATGATGAGAATTAAATGTTCAAATGTTTGTAAAGCTTATGGGACTTAACTGCGGAGTCATCAGTCCCTAAACTTACAAACTATTTATGAAGTACTTTATACTAAAGACGACAAAGACGACACAAACATCCGTGCCCGAGAGGGGATTCGAACCCCCGACGGGAAACGATCTCGCGCATCGTAGCATAGCGCCTGAATGGCCTCGGGCGCTCCGGCGTGACTGATGAGAATCAAAAGACACAAGATTCTTCGAAAGTCACTAGAAGAAAAGACTTTGATTTTTTTTTTCCTTTATTGAATTTTAATGCCCTAATACAGGCAGGCTGGCAGCAGCCGATGATGCTGCTCTACAGCCGAACGAATGATAAACAATGGGCAAAACAGAATAGAAAGTTTAAAGGTGATAAAATGGCGCTTTTATAATTACAAGATGAAAATATGGGAGAATGTTAAAAGACAAGACATTGCCACGGTGGCTAAAAAACACTCACTGCAGACGACGAGACATAACAAGACAGCAACATTGAGGTAAAAAACACTGAACACTGGTGTACGCAACGTTAAAAAACACTGGGCGACGAAACATTATACACACGAAGCACTGAACACTTAAAAAACACAGCACTGTACTGGCCCTGCAGGGGGATGGGGGGGGGAGGATGGAGAAGGCGCGGGGAAAGGGGAAGGAGGTGGGGAAGGGGAGAATGGGGGAAACCGGAAGGAGCTCCCTGGGAGGTGGAGAAAGGAGGGGGTGAGCCAAGCGGGGGACGGGAGTGGGAGGGGAGGGGGAGGGAGGAGGCGGCGGAAATCCACAGAGAGAGGTCAAAGTTGGAAGGAGGGATAGATGTTGGGACGGTTTTGGAGAACGTCGTCAGGGAGAGGTAGGTTGTGGAAGCCACCCTCGGAGAGGACGTGGAGGGTGTGGAGGTGAAGGGAGAGATGTGGCGGTAAAGGCGTGGCAGGGGCCCGGGATCCAGGAGGAGAGGAGATACTACTTATGGGACTCGGTGGATGTACTTGAGGCGGATGTGTTGGAGGAATTGGACCAGGTGTGGGAATGGGATGTCGTAAAGGATGCGTGGGGGAGGGGAGGCGGATGCGGTAGGCGAGGCGAAGGGCGTGGCGTTCGAGAATTTTGAGGGATTCATAATAGGAGGGGGGAGCGGATATCCAGGCGGGATGGAAGCAGCAAAGGACGGGACGCATGAGGGAACGGTAGGTATACAGGATGGTGGAAGGATTTAGTCCCCACGTCCGGCCGGAGAGGCATTTTAAGAGGTTAAGGCGGGAGAGGGCTTTTTGTCGGACGGTTTTGAGGTGAGGGTTCCAGGAAAGGTCTCTGTCTAGGGTTAATCTGAAGTAGCGGAGGGTCTTCGTTTGCGGTATGGGGAGGCCATGGAGGGTGAGATACAGGTCTTGGTGGCGAAAGGAAGGGGTGGTGCGACCTATGATGATTGCCTGGGATTTTGTAGGGTTTACAGTAAGGAGCCACTGGTTACACCAGGAGGAAAATTCGGAGAGATGTGACTGGAGGAGATGGTGGGAGCGAGCGAGGGACGGGGCAAGGGCAAGGAAGGCTGTGTCATCAGCATACTGAAGAAGATGGACAGGAGGCTGAGGTCGGGGCATATCTGCTGCATATAACAGATAGAGGAGGGGCGAAAGGACGGAGCCCTGGGGCACCCCAGCGGAGGGATAGAACAAACGGGAGTTTTGGTTGTTGACAGTGACATAGGATGGGCGTAGGTTTGGAGCTTGAAAAGGAGACCAGAATGCCAATGTCGAGGGAGACGAGGATGGCGGCACGACGGGAATTAACATGGACGGAGAGAAGGTGAACAAGGCGAAGGAGCTGGTCATCGACTGAGAAGGATGGCCGGAAGCCACATTGGGAAAGGGGAAGGTGTAGACGGATGTGTTCGTGGATACAGTGTGACAGGATGGATTCGAGGACTAAGACTTTGGAATAAGAAAAAGCTTTTAGTTAATTTGACTACATCAAATGAGCGCTGTTTGGAGGAAATAACGTAGAATATTTTCATGGATTTTTTATGGCTGGGGTATGAAGAGCTATATAAGTTTATGGACTAAGAGGCGAGCAGTAATTAGTATTAGTGAGAGGTAGATTGTAGGCAACTTACCTTGCAGACGAGATCGAACTGTGGTTCCTCGACCGGCCGCGGAGGGCGCGGCAGCGCTGACGGCGGGCCGCTGGACGAGCTGCGGCGAGTCACCACCACGCGGCGCACCTGTCGCTCCGACATGGCGGCCTACGGCGGCATGGCGTCTGCAAAGGCGGCAACGACCAACACGTTAACGCTCTGCGGAAGACTTCTCCAGAAACACCAATATTTACCATGACACCCAGGTACTCTCAGCACAATTTTACAGCCAAGACTCTGTAAGTGACGTTCCTGCTATCCCGTTAATTCAGGACTGACGTTTTTATGTCTAACTAGCTTAAATGCCCGTGCTTCGCAACGGTTGTTAGAAAGGAACTTGTGTATATATGATTTTTTAGGGTTCCGGATCTAGGTCAGCAAAAACAGAATCCTTGATGGATCGCTCTGTCAAAAAACTCAGTTCTCCTAGCCATGATGTCACATTTAAGTAGATGTCACTGTCGAAAAGGTGAATGTTTGTATAGATTTTCATAGAAAAAGTAAAATTAAAGTCCGTACTCCAGAACAATGTAAATTCAATGTTAGGTTATGTTCATGTGTGTAATTGTCTGTTTGGCAAACACGTCTGAAAACATACTATCGTTGAGATGAGAAGTAGTAATAATAATAACAGCGCCATGCCGGCCGCGGTGGCTGAGGGGGCTGGGGCGCTCCAGTCAAGGTCTGCGCGGTCACTGCGGTCGGGGGTTCGAATCCCCCTCGGGCATGGATATATGTGCCGTCCTTAGTATAAGATAGTTGATAAGTAGTTTGTAAGTTTAGGGACTGATGACCCCGTAGTTAAGTCCCATAAGCTTAACAAACATTTGAACAGCGCCATGTATTGGTTCTGTGGTGTAGCACTAACTAAACTGTTCATTTCTCACAGTAAGTGTATGCTGAAATATTAGTATGTTGCAGTGTTGCGCTGGGGACAATGTAGTTATTGTGTATGCAGTGCTCCCTACTATCGAAAAGTCGATGAAAGCTGAACAGAGCAGTTCATTTGTGTTTAAATAAGACGTCATGGTGGTATCATTGTGTGATAGAGTAAGTCTGAGTAATCGTTGAACGAATGGCGTTAGTTGATCGTCGGTATAGAACTTTCCATTAAATATAGTATTTCCAGTGAATTGTCTTGACTGTGTTAGCATCATCGGCCACTCTTTCAGCTAATACATCTCCCCAAGTCCTGTAATGATTACTTTCGTAAAGCACGAAGTTGAAATCGACCTTTGTCTCTGCAAAAGAAGCTGTCTTTTTCTATCTTAATGTAGTCCGCACCAAAACTAAGTAATTACAAATTTTAATCACAATATCGTAGCGAACAATTATGAAAGCAAAGAGGTTACTGATGAGTTTGTCGATCGCGTGTGTACGTTATCTCTAATGGCAGGCACAGAACAGAAATATCTCTGGAGTGAGCATTAAGATCTTCGAAGATTTAGATGCGCAGAACAGATTTTGTGTCCTCAACATTAAGGTGAAAACATTTCAATAATGTTGACGGGAAAGTTGGGTGAATACAGGTTACCTTATTCATAAGACAGAGGTTACAGATATGAAAGTAGCAAGAATGATTGCAGGTACCAATAGATGGGTACAATGGCAGGAGGGTGTCCATAATGAGGAAATCAAAGAAATAGCTGGGAATGAACACCATAGATGAAGCAGTTAGACATACTGAGATGGTGGGGTCATGTTACACGCATGGGAGAAGCAAGGTTACCTAAGAGACTCATGAGCTCGTCAGTGGAGGGTAAGAGGAGTCGAGATAGACCAAGAAGAAAGTACTTAGATTCGGTGCAGAATGATTTTGAAGTAAAAGGCATAACATCAGACGAGGCATCAATGTTAGCATTGAATAGGGGATCATGGAGGAATTTTATTAGAGGTACTATGCTCCAGACTGAACGCTGAAAGACATAATCAGTCTCTAATGATGATGATCATCATCATCATGATGACGGCAACACTATTTTTCCTCCGAACTTGGCATAACCATAAACAGGGAGAAACGAATTTCAAGATTTCCAGGAAAACTGAAGCGAAACAACTGGCAGCCAATTTCTGCATACAAATTACTTTGCCTGTGACTCTAAGTATAAATTAGGGAATAAACTGAACTGCCTTCAGTAAAATCTAGAAGTTCTAAGAAAATAAGCAGAGGATTACAGTCAGGTATCCTTCTCAAGACGTCTGTGAGTAGATTTTTATTCGGAAAATTCAAGACAAGGGCTACCATAGTGTCGAAATTACAAGAAGAAACCTCATATACTCGTAAGGAGGAAGGAGAAGGATTATGGTGCCGTTAAATTTTAACGGTTGTATGTCTTGCAGTAAGATTAATTTTTTTTTATAAAATGATAATACTCATTTTAACAAAAGTTTATTTTCTTAATTCGGTGCAAACTTTATTACCAGTTTTAATCAATATGATTGAAAATTTTGCAGGAAGTAGTCTTGATGCGTTTGCATACTTCTATACATTAATATTATCTAACACGTAACTTCTTTAATTTATTATCACTGTTATTTACCAATAATTAAACAAAAAGGATGATCAATATATCTCATAATATGAATGCACAAAACTGTTGAAGTACGTCTTGTGAATGTACATATAAAATCTGTCGCTTGAAAGTAACAAAATTTGGTTTTCTAGGATACAATTAAAACTTTGGGTATTGCTGAATCTTTACATAGCAGACAGTAAACACGATTTTAAAATTTTGTTGCTATCGCCCAAGTAGAAGAAAAGTTAAATATTTGTGTGGAGTCGCCCTTTAAACACTTCTCTGTATGTTAGTGTATACGTCTACGGCGTGCCTAATTACGCTCGTTCCTCTGTACACAGCACATCGTTTGCACTTCTCCTGCGCTTCCATCCGCCCGTGCTGTGCTGCGTAACATCGAACCGTTCCATTTTAGCGCGAGCTCTCGTAACCTAGACGATGAGCGAGCCCAAAGCTACCTGCGGCGGAGACGCCAGTGTTCCCTACTAGTGGAACACTCACAAGGAGACCACATGGGTATCGGATTTTAGAATTTCTTTATATTTATGGTAGGTGAAATAAGGAACTTAAATAACAATCAGCCAAACCTATTAGAATCAACTCTCAAAAATTCTCGACAAAATCTACTTTCAAGTTTTGTAAGTACATGCAAGTACCAATTAAAAGAACACTTTTAACATCAGACCGTACAGCTAAACTGACAAGAAAAACTTACCGTACGTGTGACTCTGCGGGATAATTCTACAAGAAGCTTAGTCCGCAACAAAAAGCCTTATTCATCAACGGTTATGTCAGCAGTATAATCACCACGTAGCCGCAACTTTACCTATCCCCAACACTACAGCACAGAAAATGACTGCCAGTGCAGGTTGGTACTTCTGTAGAGGCAACATCTTTAAAGTTGCTTTTCATACAGGGTCACTTAGCTGTGCCGGCCGCGGTGGCCGAGGGGACTGAGGCGCTCCAGTCACGGTCTGCACGGCCGCTACGGTCGGGGGTTCGAATCCCCCCTCGGGCATGGATATTTGTGCCGTACTTAGTGTTAGCTAGTTCATAAGTAGTTTGTAAGTTTAGGGATCTGATGACCACGTAGTTAAGTCCCATAGACTCTACAAACATTTTATTCACTTAGCTGCTGTAAGAGAGGCATCGGGCTCAGAAATTTGGAAGCGTAGTGTACGGCACTATTTGTCAGCAGAACCATCAAAATTTTGTAGACCGATTATAATACGATCAACAAAAATTTGTTTATCTGATTAGAATTTGCGGACAAGGCTGTTCCAGTCAATCTCGACCGTACCAATCCAGAACTGGAACACGTTAGGAAATTTTACTTAGAAGTTGGCTATATACGAGCACTTCAACTGAGTTACGATACTGCATCATTATATCGCATATTCACTGACATAGTGTCACAGAATATAATAGAGGTGAAACATTAGTTTTATAACAGGACTGCTATAAGGAAAAATATTCATAATCCAATACTTGTACGAAAGGTAGATCGACCTGGTATGACGTTCTAAATGAAGTCGCCCCTACTGGCGAAAAGATCTACAATATAAAATTAAGAGCCACGCCGTACTGCACTCGGTGCCAGCTGCTGGACACGTTAGCGCACGCATTTGTCTGTCGAGATCAGACTGAAATCTGGAAGTGGCGTAGAAGAAAACTAACCTTATAGCTCGCACCGACGCTCTGAACATTACTGTACACGACATACTGATTGGAAACATTACCCTGACTCCAACATAATAGTTACAATTGGCTCCTTGGACAGTTGATTTATTATGCGATTCACCGGAAGCGCCTACCTTACAAGATTTCATACTCTTCATTAACGACCAGTATTACGTTCTGCATAAACGTTCCAAATACAAGAATTCAAAATGTTCAAATGTTTGTTAAGCTTAAGGGAGTTAACTTCGGGGTCATCAGTCCCTAAACTTACAAACTACTTATGAACTGTATCGTAAAGACAGCACAAACAACCATGCCCGAGGGGGGATTCGAACCCCGGACCCTACGGCCGTGCAGACTGAAACTGGCACGCCGCAGACCGCTCGGCCACTGCGGCCAGCTACAAGAATTTGTCCCAAAACGTTTCAAAGGTTTCAATTATGTAATGAATATCATTTTCATTTGTATGAATTACAAGATTACATTTCCTCATTGCTGCACGAAGAGTGAGTAGTTATTATTTCCTTGACGCATCATTTTAGTTTTGTATTTTGATTTTGCAAGGAAAACGGAATTGATTTGCAATACAACACTGGTACATACAGCAGAGGAATGTTTTGTTTATTGCATTTGAAGCCGATGGCGAAGAAGGTAAACATCGGTGAGCGTAAGGCCGAGCATAAGGGGTGGAGAGGAGGCCCATAGAAAACGGTGTGGCGTTCTGCACCCATTAGCATACAGTAGATAGTTCGAATGCAGCTGTGACAAATATTTTTTCTTTGTTTTTTCAAATCAGTTACATAAAACATTTTAGGAATCTCTAATTGCATGTTTTATGACAGTTTTTGTTTATTTGTATGTAGACGAGCTGAATACCTTGTCAGCTAAAACGATGAATGAGTAGGTTATCTGCTTGGAAAGCCAATGCTAGCTACAGAGAGGACTTTCCAAGGTAGCGTCGTATCTCTTCATGAACAGAACAATCAGACTACCTTCATCAACTAATAGTGAAGCCAATACTGTAAAAATGTAACTTATTCTTTTTTTATTATTTAAACCATCATTATTAACATCCTCTTGTAAAATGTGGAAAATTACGAATAAATAAAAAATCGTACAGTTTTCGTAAAAATTACCATTAGATATTAAAATTGTGTAAGTATTCGAACACGATGAAAAAAAAAATCTGTCGCGACAAGATTCGAACCACCGACTCTATGGTTGTAAGGCCACAACACCACCACCTGAGCTACACAGACAGATGCTACAGGTGTTTTAATAATCGGTACTTGCGTGTACTTTGCAAAACTTCAAAGTCGATTTTCTCGAGGTATTTTGAGAGTTGTGTCGAATGGCTTTGGCTGATAGTTGAGTTCTGAACCTCACGTACCATAAATTAAAAAAAAAAAAAAAAAAAAAAAAAAAAAAAAAAAAAAAAAAAAAAAAAAAAAAAAAAAAAAAAATCTAAAATCCGATACCCATGTGGTCTCTTTGTCAGTCCAGTACCTGCAGTGTCCTTGGCTCCGGGCAAGTGCCAACACATTCCCTCTCCGGGAAAGTGTCACTCCATGCAAGTGTCACAAACTCGGTATGTTAAGTGATTTTTTTTTCATTCTTTGTCAAGTGCGTGAATCTCTCAGAATTTTTGTCTGTTAAGTTGGAAGCTTTCTCTCAATATTTTTCATCAGGAAATTGCTCAGATAAAATCCAATTACCGAGTGTTCACTTTGCATGTACCTTCCATTGCTCTTACATGATCTCTGCGACATGTACAGACGCAGAATCTAAATATGACTACGTGCTACGTCAAGAGTTTCGTGGTGTACGTACAGTAGTGGGGCGCGCTGACTGACTCGCCCTTCCGCCCTGCTCCGCCCTTTCTCTGCTGCCTGCTGTGACTGGTGACTGTACGGGAGGCCTGATTGGCTCAGTAATGTTGAACTGCTTCGAAGGTCATTTCACTGTTGGTAGAGATCATTAATGACCGGTGCTGCTCAATTCATTTTTAAACCAGTATTTGGAACTAATCTAAATTTTGTCAATACAAAGATTTTATTTAGAAACAGCATATTTCAATACCACTGATGATACAAGTTGAATTTTAGCCAGTTTTCTCTCCCCGTTTATTAGTTGCTGGTTGGTGATTCTAAATAGAACACGTAATTTAGTAAGAGTAAAATACCGGTAGATTTTTCTCATTCCTATCACTCTGTTACATGTCAGCTGCACCCAGAACGCGGGAACAACCGTGCAGTAATAACTTTTGAACGACTCAGGTTCGTACATACAACAGCAATAGCAGTGGTAGACAGCAGTACACATCCAGACATCCAGCTCGGCTCAAGACAAAAAAAGACAAATATTTGTACAGCTTATGGAACTTAACTACGGGATCATCAGTCCCTAAACTTACAAACTACTTATGAACTAGCTTACACTAAGGACGGCACATATATACGTGCCGGCCGCGGTGGCCGAGGGGACTGAGGCGCTCCAGTCACGGTCTGCACGGCCACTACGGCCTGGGTTCGAGTCCCCCCTCGGGCATGGATGTTTGTGCCGTCTTTAGGATAAGCTAGTTCATAAGTAGTTTGTAAGTTTAAGGACTGATGACCCCGTAGTTAAGTCCCATAAGCTTAACAAACATTTTTACTAAACTTAAAATAACACTCACAACCGAGGGAGGACTCGAACCTCAAACAGCGAGCAGCCGCGCGCTCAGGAGCAAGGCGCCTTAGAGCATTCGGTCAACTAAAGTGCTTTTGTAAACAATTACCCTTTATAGCATGATACATGACCATTATATCTTCTCAGTGTCCAATGATGATGCAAGAAAGTCACTTCACTGGTCATCAAGCATCGTTTGAATTAAATGCGAATTGTGCTTCAGCTGAATCAGTCGAAAACGGCAAGGGTGAAACACTTTTTAGTGTGCGCTATGATGACGTTACCTGTTCTTGAACACAGCTTTTCGAGATATAAAATCTTGTCGGCTAATAATTCATGATCTATCAATAACCCGAGAATGACGTACAACTCGGACCAAGGAGGATTAAAAACATAACTTACAGCGTAGAACCTCTTATTGTTTCCATTTCAAATTTTGAAATGTATGTCATTTACTAAAGTCGTAACTACGGAATTAAATTTAAAAAATAAACTTTTTTAATTTGTATTTTTTTCTTTTGTAGGCCAACACGTGACCATTTCTACAACTAAGGAAATATAAGAGGCAGTAAAATGTGGTTCACGCAACCATTCATTTTCCAGCTGATGTTCATTCTGTGCATTTCGTATATCTCTAATTTACTGTAAACTTCCGAACAATGAATGTGCGCCCTGCGACTGGGCAGTTTGGAGTGAAGGTCTACAAACTATATTTTCTTTCCGTGGTCGTCTGTTTTCCAGTCAGGCTCAGACAATTCGTTTATTCTTCTCTTCAAAATTAGGATATTCCAATAAATTAAACTGGAGGAAAATAATCTAGCAATATTCATAAAGAATGTTACTTGAAATGGCTATATCTTGAGATTCCGTACTACATTCCAAAGAATCGAGAAATAGGAAATGAAGTCTATGGAAACAGATAACACAGTTTTGTTAATAAAGCAACGACCATAAATGTATCTTTTTTGAACTGTTAATGATATGAAGAAAGCTCTATAGTGTGAAAAAGAGTAATCACAATACTTCTATACAATGAAAAATACAAACATATGTAAGAATTAAGGTTCTATTCCATTATATGGAAGGAAGTGCTCAACGACCTCAGGATAATTATTACAAACAGTAAAAACAGCAGCATTGGCCGTGCAAATCTATCTTTTATTATAGAAAATCGATTTCGGTTACCGAGTAACCATTTTCAGTGATGATGCAGAAAATTCACAGACGTTATATAAATTATAAAATTACACATAGATCTGACACATTCAATATTACAATGTCGCGACAGTGCTGGGTAATCATTTTAGGTGTCAGGTATATGTGAGAGGCGCGAAGACTACATAAGTAATAGAACCCACTACGTTGTCCTCGATGGCGATTGTTCATCAGAGATTAGGTGATGGAGATGAGTAGGAGAAACAATCTCGTAATGTTGGAATACAGCATTAGTAGTGCTCATCAGTTAAATATATAGGCTTCACGCCGCACAGCTATATGAAATGGAACGAACATAAAAGGACAGTCGTAGGGAAGGCTGATAGTCGACTTCGGTTTATTGGGAGAGTTTTGGGAAGGTGTGATTCGTCTGTAAATAAAACGCTTGAGCCGCGGTGGAGTAGCCGAGCGGTCTAAAGCGTCTCGCTGAGGAGCGCGCGGTTGCTCGCCGTGGAGGTTGGAGTCCTCCCTGGGGAATGGGTGTGTGTGTTGTCCTTAGATTAGTTTACCTAGGTTTAAGTAGTTTGTAAGCTACGGACTGATGACCACGCAGTTTGGTCCGATAGATTTACAAACATTTGAACATTTGAACACGCTTGTACAACCCCGTCTTGAGTATTGCTTAAGTGTTGGGATCCCCACCAGATCTGTTTAAAGGAAGACATAGAATCAGTTCAGAGGCGGGCAGCAACGTATGTAACTAGTAGGTTCGAACAATGCGCGAGTGTTACTGAAATCTTTTGGAACTCAAATGAGAGTCGCTGGAGGGAGGCCAACGTTCTTTTCGAAAAAGACTGTTGAAGAAATTTAGAGCAGCGGAATTTGAAGCTGAATGCAGAACGATTCTATTGTCGCCAACTTACATTTTGCGTAAAGGCTACAAAGGTAGGATCAGAGGTTAGGGCTGGTACAGATGCATACAAGCATTCGATTTTCCCTTGTTCTATATGGGAGTGGAATAGAAAAGCACCTTTGTGTGGATTGCGGAGTATGTATTTAGACGTAAATGTAGGTGTTGACAGTCATTCAATAATGACACCTTTTCCTACACCACAGGATAATTAGCAATCAGTAGCAGAATGTTACTCACTCTATCAGACCATTTGTGTGTATAGAAAGTAATAGCGGTACTATCACAATTTCCTGGGGCACTCCTGACGTAAATATCGTTATGGGAGCATTCAGTAAACACCTGCACAGTGTGAATGCTATTGATACACCTATTTTTCGTGACAACAGCAGAAACAGAGTCTATTTAGCTGAAGGAATATGTGACTGGTTTTCAGAACACTCCGCCGCCCTCATATACCGATTGGCCTGCAAAATAATCTGACTCGAACTAAAAAGGAAATCTGTGGAACATTTATGTAGATATATGTGGTGTCTGTTCTTTCGGACATGTCCGAAATAATAGACACTGCAGCAATCTGGTAATTTTATTTATACGCGATAACGGTGTGAGGTATAGGGGAGGGGGGTGAGCAAGAGTCGATCGCCCCTCCCCCCCACAGCAATTTTAAGAATGCGAAGCTAGCGTGCCATCACTGCACTAAGTCCTCAAAACTGTGAGATTTTTGTTTGATTGGGCGTGCGGTATAAAAGAGGTGGCCGGTACTAGAGTATTTCTACTGAGCCAGAGTAGAGTTTAGTTGACGATGATAATTCTTTCACCTTCCCCCTCTCTCCCCCTCTCCCCCCACCCCCCTGGGTCCGCCCCTAGTGTGAGGTTCATGTACCTCACTATATATGCGGTAATACCGTTCGATATCGTACGGGAATCCGAAATGGCGACTATAAGTGGACATGAACAAGGGGATGCTACGGCCGTAGTGTATTACTTGTGGGAATTTGAGAAGTACGAGAGTCAAAGACGGATAGCCAACTGCTTAAGGCGACTGCTCGTCCGAAGTGGGAGACGCGGGTTCGAATTCCAGCCCGGCTCACATTTTCACACGTTAAAAAGGTAAAGCAGTCAACAATCCGAAGATTGGTTTGAACACCACAGTGCTTTACTAGGCATGGTCCTGTTTGGAGGTGGTTTGCCGTTGCCTTCCTCCTACCTGACTTACCCAGCCAGTTATAGGGGGACCTACAGTTTAACGTAGGTTCCGAACCACGGTGCTACTCGGTATTTTTCACGTGAGCAATACTGCCAGAGGTGAAAGAAGTGGAAAGTGACAGATAAAAATCGTAGGACCTGGCGGGGCTCGAACCCGCGACCTTTGGATTTGTTCAAAAATGTTCAAATGTTTGTAAAGCTTATGGGACTTAACTAGGGGTCATCAGTCCCTAAACTTACAAACTACTTATGAACTACTTACGAACTAGGACGGCACAAATATCCATGCCCGAGGGGGGATTCGAACCCCCGACCGTAGTGGCCGTGCTGACCGTGAATGGAGCGCCTCAGTCACCTCGGCCACCCCGGCCGGCTTTGGTTTTGTAGTCTGGCACTCTACCACTGTGCAACCGAGGCGCACTTTTTCACATGTTACCATTGGATAATTTGAATTTCGTAGCGCAGCTACAGTCATTCATTTCCTTCCTCGTCCTTCTTCCCTCCTCTCCTTAATTAAAAATTTGCAAATCTGTGGGAAATGTCGGAATACCGAGTAAAATGCTTAACGTGGGTGCAGTGCAACTGTAAAGCCTTGTGGACTGATTCACTAATCCAGGCAGTTCTAAAGACCAGGGACGGAAATACGTAATATTAAATGACGCTTGTAATTATTTCTCTGGATGTGATTAATTTTTTTATCAGATGGGCTGAATCAATAAATTATATGATTGGTAGTGCTGTATGAGAAACCTTCTTTACGAGATTCACACGTTTATCGGTGCCTTCCAGAGAGTGCTCTTCAGACCATAGACATGTTTTCGCAGTATAATTCATGTTATTTCTTATCGCACTTCTATCATTTGATGGAACAGGGAAATTTCAGTTAATTTTTTGACAAACTAGTGCTGCAAAAATCGGAGATGGTACACTACCTATTTATTAGTTGTATTCGGTACGATTTCACATCAGCCACGATGTACGATTATCATACGACAGATTGGTATGTAAAGTTGAATGTCTCTCCTTGTAATTTGTATCTGTCATTTACAATAGATCTGAACATAATTCAACTAAGCATTGACTTAAAATTTAGCAGTGCACTTGAAAGGTTTACAGCGTGCAGGAAATTTCACGTCCACATGCTTAGGAACAGTTAAGCCTTTAGGAAATCTGCTGTAGGACCTAGCAACTGGTGTACATGAATTGTCGCTGTTATGTAACAGCATAGTCGATGCGCAGTTACGAAACAGTCGGACACAATAGCATTGGAGCAGATGCTGAGGACAGTCCGTAACCCCGGTTATAATCCTCTTGTCTCCGTGCAATACACGTTCTGTCAGACATGTTTGTTTTCTAAGGCGATTGTAACAACTGGGTGATGCTATACACCGTAAAGTGAAACAATGCTTGGTAATCCCAATACCCCCAAATTGAGTTGGAAGCCATAAGACTGGATAAGCCATGTAAATGAATATCAGGAAGAGATTATGCTTTAACTAACGTGTGTCAGCGGTGAGGCAGTGAAATGCCGTCGATTTTTAGCTGTGGTTTGGATGATAGTCTTTCTCGAAACATTACTAATTACGTCGAAGAGACATGTAGTCAAACACGGATTTAGAAAATATCGCTCTTGTGAAACACGACTTGTTCTTTATTCATGACTGCTATCGTCAAGGGATCTTTGCAGAGTTTCAGAGGGCTTTTCACACCGTAAGTCAGTGTTTTTCAATATTTTCGAATATGCGGACCCCTTCCAAATAAAAATAATCTAACGACCTACCTCCCCCCTTTTATCCTCACGGAACAAAACTCTGTTAATTTTCTTTATTTTGGCATAGCGTTCTTTTAAATTGTTGGACGAAGAGTTTTGTGTATATTTTTCCTCGTAGAACATATTATCCTATTTTTACGTGATTTCCGACAGAAAAATTTATTTTGCTTAACGAGTGTATCGCATTTCATGCAAGACTCACAAGGAAAGTACTTAGGCTCGAACAAACAGAAATACACCAAAATCGTATGATAGATAATGTAGAGGTCCCTTATTGCACTAGTGATACTCCCGCATCTGCAAAACTTTGCAGTCGCCTATTAGAGGACTCTGCGTGTGCCATGCCGCATTGCACTTTGACCTGCCGGTACACCAGTAGTGACGGTACAGTGTGCCTCTGAAGTTGCGTTTTGTAACGTTATTTGTGTAGTGAAGCGTCGGATATCAATCCTGCTAATATTGTGTGACTGGTTGAGAGGAAGTTACGAAGAAACTTCTTCGTGAAGATGGTATTGGTGCAGAAGATGAATCATTCGCATTTTACCTGTTATCTATTATAGCGTTTCTAATCTATGCTCATATTTCTGGAGTATAATATATACCAGAACACATGTGAATGATTCATCTTCTACATAAAGACTGTATTCACGAAGAACGGCTCTTGGGACTTTCATCTCAACCAATCGCAATACATTAGCAGGATTGATTACCAATCGGCGACCAATCTGACGCTTCACTACAGAAATAACGTCACAAAACGCAACTTCAGAGACACACTGCACCGTCACTACTGGCGTACCGACAGGTCAAAGTGCAATGCGGCATGGCACACGCAGAGGCCTCTAATGGGCGACTGCAGAGTTTTGCAGATGCGAGAGTATCGCTAGTGCAATAAGGGATCTCTACATTATCTCTCACACGATTTTGGTATATTTGTGTGTGTTCGAGCTCGAGTACTTTCCTTGTCAGGAGCAAATTTTGCTCATTACGAAAGGTCCCACAGTATAGACAGTTTGTAAAGAAATAGATTTTTATTTTCGGATTTTTCAGTATTACGTATTGTATTATCTTCTACTTACCGATTGGTCCCTTAAAACAGTTTTCAGGCATTGCGCGTGTTCCTCATTAACACACTATTATAAATCAATTTATGATCTATTCCATTTATAATTAATGTTACACGAGGAACTCAGTAAGTTTGGTATTAAATAAATTTCACTTAGACATACTTTCTTATAAACTACCTTATACTAAAGACGGCACAAATATCCATGCCCGAGGGAGGATTCGAACCCCCGACCGTAGTGGCCGTGCAGACCGTGACTTGAGCGCCTCAGTCTCCACGGCCACCGCGGCCGGCCCCAGAAATGTGATTGGATTCATGATTTCCTGTCAGACGACACAGTTCGTCTGGAGAGATACAAAGATATCGACTAAAACAGTATGGCGTTTAGTACGCTACTTTTATAGGTCCTCTGCTGTGTCTTACCTATAGAAATATAAACGATTTAGGAGAAATTCTGAGTAGACCTCTTAGGTTGCTTGTGATGATGCTGTCATTTATTAGTATAGTCCTCATAAGGTTAAAACCAACGGATATATATATATATATATATATATATATATATATATATATATATATATATAGAGAGAGAGAGAGAGAGAGAGAGAGAGAGAGAGAGAGAGTCGGAAATGGGCATTTGACCTAAATTAAGTCCACATGAGTGCAATAAGGAATCGTTTAAATTTAGTCTGCAAGTTAAATGAAGTAAATGTGAAGGCCATAAATTGAAAAAAACATCGAGGAATTAGTATTACGACTAACTTAAGTCGGTAAGGAGACACAGAAAATGTGTCGAAGGCGAAGCAAAGCCTCTGTTTTATTGGCAGAACACTTGCAGAACAGAAACACAAAAGAGGCTGTCTACACTGCTTTAGCATTCTGTGGCTCTTTAGTAAAGGAATAGACAAAGTTCAGGAAATGACACTGTAGGTCTGTCCGGCCTGTGTTCAAAGAACATTGTTGGCCAGTGCACAGAGACATTCCAAAAAACACTGAGGTAATAAGTCATCGTACCCCTCCTAATATCGTATCGGGCGTTCTTTCTTCCCTGCTAAGTGCAGTAACTCGGCGTGGCATCGACTCAGTAAGTCATTATTTTTTATTGTTTTCATTTATTTTTTAAACATGTCGGCACCGGAAATTTGAATAGTACACATGTTATAAATTACAGCGTAACTATAATTTGGCAAGCAGAAGTGAACGCCAAGGTGATGCCGCCACTGAGAACGTGTGCTGCTGTTGCTGTGAGCGGTTTCAATGCCACCGCGACCAGCTTTGATGCTGCCGCTATTGTTACTGCTATGCTGAAGTTACGATTTTTCATAACTATGCGACAACCCACTGCCTAGCAGGTCAACGGCACCACCGAGTGGAATTTTAGGAACAACACTAGTGTTATTTTAGTTCAATTGTTACTCATAAAGTCTCATTTTAATCAAACTGTAAAGACATTTCTAATGGCTAATAATATAGATGCTGCTTAATTACTTTACGAGCTGATTATATACACTCCATTTCCACAACGTTACTCCTCTTACACTTTAAAATTAATGCGAGCCTAGTCATTTTATTTCTTGTGCAATTGTTTTCGTAGTATAATTGGTTAAAATATAAAAAGTGTAAAAATACGTCGTAGATTAAACAATTCAATAGGCTTTATTTTATTATTTTTTTTTTTAAAGAGCCCTTCTCCCCAGAACGAAATCCGGCTGCGCCACTGAGTGGCATTATAGTTGTTACAGTGATTAGCATTTTGAAGATTTAGCTTTACAAGTAGAACTTGATGGGAAGTTCATAGCGATAGTTCCGATATACATGGTTCCATATAGTGGTAGTTTTTTAACATACGAAACAAAATTTCTAAGTGCAGTAAATGTACGCGTTTCCTGTTGCGCCTGAAAACACAAGTACCATTGCTGGATTTTCCTGAAAATAGCAAATTATATTTATTCCCTTAATTAAATTACTGCTAACTGAGGCAGGCGATGAAATGCGTGAAATGAATTCATGGTCGAGAGAGGAATTCGGGTTTAAATACGACGAACGCCAGAGCAGATCATTGAGGGTTGCTTTTACAGAATAATACCTGTTATGTTACTCGCCTTTGGATAATACTAAGCTTGTCGAGTGTTATTAATGGCCGTCTGGTACCTTGAAAGCGTGACCTAAAAGATACATTCCTCTTTTTCTGGCGACTTTGAATTTGAAATTTCTGCTGGTATTCCTTCTTCATTTATTTGCAGAACGCAAACATCTTACATAAAGTAATTCTTGTAACATTCCTGATGGTACAATATTACAAGCAGTAACACATCCAATCTTTATCTGCTTTTTCTATTACTTTGACGCTAACGTCGTCATTCAATAAACAGAGAGCAACGGCTATCTAGTGGAGAGGATGTAAGAACTATTACTGTCGAAATTCGAGAAAGTACTTGTAATATTTGGTCTTTAAATTCGATTTGTAGGAAGTAAGGATACGAATGAGCAAAGAAAATATTTGTTTTTGTGACAACGGGATGGTCGTAAAACTCGTGCTATGCTCCACAAGGAACCAACTTTCACAGAAAGTAGGTTCTTCCATCTTTTCTCCACATTTTATTATTTGCTGTTTTTACGTCCTAGATTTTCCTAATAGCTGCTGCAAGTCATCTTCCATACTTTAATCGCAATAAATAAATTCCACCTCCTTAGTCCCATTGCCGTTTTCTTTAAAATCTGGTGACAATATTCAGGTTTTGGTCACAGTGCTGGGTATCAGAAGGTGGCAGCACATGCTGGAACTGAAAAAGTCACACTAGCTTGCCCCTTGTTCACTCTTCAGCAGTGCTAAAATAGTTGACAAAATGGAAAGGTGTTTTGTTGGCGCTCAAACATGTAAGTTGTATTTATTCGGACATATTTCAACAATTACAATGATTCTTTAAATGTAGTTTCATTATTATTAGTTTAAACTAAAGAATTACAGTCTAATAACATTCAAAATAATTTTTGTGTAGACGCACGATGCTGTGAGTTTTGAATATCCCCTGTAGGGGGCACTCGGTCTCGGCAGTATAAAAACTCTTGACTATTTGTCCTACTTTAGAAATTGTCAAAGTTTTTTTCCATTTCAAGTCTCCTATATAAAACGTTTTTCCTGTAAAACGTTCAAAACTTATAAATGTATTTTTAAAATACACAGTCTGTAACCAAATAGTTTACATTTCCTGGAATTTTGAACGATGTACATATTTTTTGTTCGTATTTTCCTTCAGATTCAAAAGTATTCGAAGATTTTGTGAATGATATTTTGTATGGAGATGACAGTGACGTAGGATTGTCTGATGATGATGATGATGATGATACACTTAGTGATATTGAGGTCCCTAGGACTGCTTTAACAGATGTTGGTAGCAGTGAAGAAGAAGACGAAGGAGAGGAAGGTGTAAAAGACGAGTATGATCCTGATCGTTATAATCATTCTTCTAATACAAGAACATTCTGGCAGAGAACATCAACATGATGATTCCTTTCTGGGGCCATGTACCAGCCAGCCCATTGTGGGGAGAATTTTTTTTGTCTTATCTACGCTTGATGAACTACCACTAGATTATTTACTTTATCAAGGAAAGCGTGATCCATTTGTAAGTGATGATCGTTACAAAATTTGTTCAAAAATGTTCAAATGTTTGTACAACTTATGGGACTTAATTACGGGGTCATCAGTCCCTAAGCTTACAAACTACTTATGAACTAGCTAAGACTAAAGACGGCACAAATATCCATGCCCGAGGGGAGATTCGAACCCCCGACCGTAGTAGCCGTGCTGACCGTGACTGGAGCGCCTCAGTCACCTCGGCCACCGCGGCCGGCTACAAAATTTGGATGTGAGTGGAAAAGCCGCTTTGAAACTTGCTGCAACACTTCCTCTAGGGATAACGATATATATATATATATATATGAACAGATACTTCACGTCTGAACTTCTTTTGGAAATGTTACACAGTGATACTGAGTTTCAGGGTACAGGAACACTACAGAAAAAGTAGAATTCCTCAAATGTCCAAGATTATGTGCGACAAAGTGATACAGAAAAAGCGAAGGGTTTCAATAGATCAGTCAGTCAGAACTGAAGAATAATATAAATTGTGAATTGGTTTGATAATCTCCCTGTTGTGTTGATGTTCAGTAAGAAGGCCTTGATCCTGTTCGAAACTGCTAACGCTGGTGCCGAAAAGAAAAGAAGTACATAGAAGTGATTTGCCCTCACATTGTAAAAGAATGCAACTGAAATATGGGGGCGTTGACTTCTAGAATGGGCTATTAGCCTCTTTAGAAAACAGCAAGGATAAGAAAATGGAATGTACGGGTGATAATGCATGTTATTGATTTTGCAATCTGTGCGTAATGGACAGAGTAAAGATGTGTCCAGGAGTGCCTGAAAACCACCAAGGCAGACATTTTAGACTGTCTAAAATTTAGAGATAAATATAAAGAATCTCTCTGTCCTGTTGTCCAAGATGATTCATCATCCGATGTTGATCCAAGCTATAAACCTCCAGCACCAAAGTGGTACAGAAGTAAGACCATAGTTCCTCAACCACTAGATGTCTACGAACAAATCATACATTACATCTCCCAGAATTCCTATAACCTGTCACCAAAAACCGCTGTCGTTTAACAGGATGCACAGCTAACAAGGCACGGGACGATGTTGTAGCTGCGAAGTATTCTTATGTTTGCAAGACAAACGTAATTGCTTCAAACTTTATCATGAGCTTTGATTCTCTTTGGTTACTGCTGTGAAAAAGAAGTATTAATCTTTTCAGTCCAGAATAAAATAATGCTACTTTTGTTACTCCTAAAAAGATTTATATTTCTAAATATGCACTCAGATTCACATAGAATTCTTTATTTAATGTAACGCTTATACAACTGTTAACGGAAAAAAATAAAAGCATATTGACATAAACTGTATAATTAAATATTATACCCCTTACTAACTAATGTGGTATCTAGTGTCCTGATGTCGCCTCATCCACAATTTTCAGAGACATTGCAAGAACAAGCGTAGCGATAGTGGACCTAAAAGGAAAGTAATATTTTTAGGCGATGATAGAAAAAAGGAAAATATTTCTGTTTTATAAAATGAGGAATCTTCTAACCAGTAGACAAAGTAACTGAATTATTATCTGAACCACAAACCGTTTTCACGTTGATTTGAAAGGAGCTATAGTATCAAACAGAACGTGACGTTTCAAATCAAATACGTGCCCGATATATTCTCTTACGGTTTATCAGATAGATGCGACTAAATGGACACAACTTTAAGGCGTTGTTACAAGCAGTTAACACGAGCGCATGCCCGTACGATGATGGTATAAAGAACTTTTTGGATAATATTCGTGGAATAGTCGCTTTGACATAAGGCCTTACTTGTCCCCCATTCAGTGATGCTGAACAAATAACAAATCTTACCAAATCTCGGCTTTGTGACAAGCAAACATTTTTACAATGGAGTCATCAGTCGGAAAAGTAGAAAATAGCTCTGGAAGAAAATATCGTCACTAATTACCGAGTCCAATTTTTAGATTCGTTAACAGCCCTGCGATTTCTCTCATTAAAACAAACATCAAAGCAGGCGTGCCAATTATTCTGCTGCGAATTCCGAACCCGCAAAAAAAAGTGTAATTTGACTCTTGCATTAAAAGTTACGGCCATACTGCAGAACGTGACGTGGATGGAACAGTTGAATGGCTATCACGCAATCATCGCGAAAACTTTCAACTCTCGTTCAAACGAGAATATCTTTCAGTAAATGTAATGCGACTCGGTCATAATCAACAATTGAAATTGCGTCCCCCCCCCCCTCATCAGTTGGCTTGCTATTGCTCAGTTGTACAGCAAATCGGATGCAGAAAATAAAGTGAACCTTACTGGCACATTAAAACTGAGTGTACAATAGGGATTCGAAGCTGTTGTGTTTGCCTTTTCTAGGGCAAGCGCTATACCGTTACGTTTTCATTTATTTATTTGTTCTTCGTGTCCTTCGGTCTTTTACGGACGCTTGATCGTTTTTGCTCGTTGAGTTATTTTATTGCCGGTCGCGGTGGCCGAGGGGATTGAGGCGCTCCAGTCACGGCCCGCACGGCCACTACGGTCGGGGGTTCGAATCCCCCCTCGGGCATGGATATTTGTGCCGTCCTTAGTTCGTAAGTAGTTCATAAGTAGTTTGTAAGTTTAGGGACTGATGACCCCGTAGTTAAGTCCCATAGACTCTACAAACATTTGAACATTTTGAAGTTATTTTATTATAGGGAGCATTCAGCTCTCTCACTCAACGTGCTGAGCCACCGTTTGGCATCACCCGATCTATCCTGGCACGCCTCGATGCCCGTTCTTAACTTCATAAATTACGCCAGTTGTTCGCCTCCTACCCTCCAAGATAGCTCAGTCCGCTTGCCCGCGAAAGGTGAAGATCCTGGGTTCGAACACCACCACCTAGAGAGAAGGCCGCGGCGCTCTCGTGTGACGTCAGGCAGAGTAGGTCCCGCGCGCATAGCTGACTGGCTCGCTGCTTCGGCATAGTGGGCCGTGCCCCAGCGGCTACCCAGTCAGCTATGCGCGTGCAACCTACTCTGTCTGACGTCACACGAGAGCGCCGCGGCCTTCTCTATAGGTGGTGTTTGGTTCGAACCGCTGTCTGGCGCACAGTTTTAATTTGACAGGAAGTTTCATATAAGCGCACACTCTACTGCAGAGTGCAGTAGCATTCAGAAAATAAAGTCTTTGGTACGAGGTTAAGTCAATTACTATCCGCAATTTAATTCTTATTTTTGTTTATTGTGGTAGTTCTGTCGTTTTACGTTAATGACGCATGGTTTGTTTATTTATTGTTATATCTTTGCAATTTTGAAGCTGCTAGCAGAGTCGAATATAAGAGTCACGAAATTCCCAGTGAATTTTTGCACCTTCGCGACTGCAGCACTGCCAAGCGGCTGGGTCGTAAAAATAACCGCTAAACGATTGAGTAATGAATGTGTATTTGGAGTAAAACGACACTTTCAAAATACCTTCATATTTACGAGCTTTTGTGGCGTTATAAATTGTAGCAACTATTAATTCGGAAATCACTCATTTGCAAAGGATGCTCAAAAGTAACAGAATAATGTTATAAATAACAAGTGTTCGTTTGTGGTGGCTAGTTATACTTTTAGGCCTAGAGTAAATCTTAAACAATTCATTCACGTCCAAACTTTTAATCAGAAGCGCAAATACCTACCACTATTTCATAATATTACTGCTGTATAAAAGTAATGTCTGAATGCTTCAGTAGCAGTTGATCAACTATTTCAGTAGAACCTGCTTAGGTTCATACCTCAGTATATATATATATATATATATATATATATATATATATATATATATATATATATATATATATATATATATATATATAATCCTGTATACTAACGTATTTTGGCGGTTACCTTATAGTTTGATAAAGTGAATACGTAGCTACAAATAACATCTCCATATATAAACTGTTAATATTAGCACGTCACACTCTTGAAGATATTCAGTTTGATACCTGCAAAGTAACTAAAAAAACTTATGATCGTTACACGAAAGGCACAGAACCAAGAACAAGGTAAAAAGATGGTTTATACGGCGATGTAAAATCTAGTCCTCTACAACGTAAAAATCGTGTGTACTTTTGAAAATATTACAATGTCCTAAATCCGCTAAAACAAAACTCGTGCGACATGTTAATACGTACCATAATAATAATCAGTTCCTTTTATATTCTTCAACACATCAGGTTGGAATTCAATTCTCATTTCAAAACGTTTTGGACGATATTAATATGTCTCAGGTATTGTGAACTGTATAGATTACACTGCACTAATAATTTTTTTTATAGATTGCCATTAACAGAAGCGTTTTTTTTCCTTCATCGTTTCACGACCTTTTTTTTTGTCGGAAGGCGCATCAGAGGCCGAAATTCGTCGAAGTCTTTTGGTTACAGTACGGTAACAGAGTTTTGCCACAACGGAATGCGGAATGTCAACGAATGGATTGAAAAATTCCGAAATGGTCGCACGAGTGTTATGCACGATGAAGGAGCCGGACGACCGTTTACCGCTACAAATCAAGAAACCATTGAGCGTTCACGTGAAATTATTCTCTTGGGCACGCGATGAAGTATTGACGAAGTAGCACATCGTCTTCAAATTAGTCACGGTTCTGCGCACGAAATCATCCACAACAGACTTGGGTTTCATAAAGTTTGTGCAAGATGGGTCTAAAAACAACTGACAGTTGCTTAGACAAAAGAGCTTGGACATCCGCAAAAATATTTGGTTGGGTATGGTAACGGAGGGGACAACTTCTTAAATAGTTTAATTACTGTTGTCGAAACACGGATCCATCATTACGAGCCGGAGAGTAAACGGCATAAAATGGAATGGAAACATCGAAATTCGCCGTGCAAGAAAAAGTTAATGACCCAACCGTCCGCAAGAAAACTGATGCTTACGGTTTTTTGGGACGTACTAGGTCCAGTGCTGGAACATTATGGGGAAAGGGGCGCAACAATAAACAGTGTGCAAATGTCAGGCGTAAATTATATTACAATGTCACTCAGCAATAGTTCCTGATGTTCCATTGTAAACAAAAGAAGGTTCTTGTCTATGCACTAATTTATTGCCATCGATAGCTTTGACGTACTTCAAAACTTTGAATGAGGGATTCTTCCCTGATAATGCTTCAGAAGTTATTGAAAACCTCGCACATTACATATCTGGTTTCCATTCATGTTTCGGCCGCGGCGGAACGGCCGAGCGCATAGAGGCGCTATGCCACGATGCGAGAGGCCGTTCCCCGTCGGTAGTTTTAATCCGCCCTCGGGCATGGATGTTTGTTTGTCTTTAGTATAAGCTAGTTCATAAGTAGTTTGTAGGTTTAGGGACTGGTGACCCCCCAGTTAAGTCCCATAAGCTTTACAAATATTTGAACATTTTTTTCCATGTTTCGACCCGCATCTTCCTATCTTTATGAGATGATTTGCCTTTTTCCTATTTTGGAGAATATGTAGATTGTAAAGAAATTTACTAATTTTGTTTCTGTACTATCGTGACTAGTACACAGTCCTTTGGAATAAAATATAAACAGTATAAGTGCCGATTGGTTTTCTATTAAGAGTACACAATACAGTGTCCTCTCATAGAAAACCTCTCCCGAGATCACATTCTGGTTACGCCTATGACTGAGACAACAAAATATCGTACCGTATGACATACACATTACAACTGTAACAAATCAGTCTCTATCTGTAAATGTGAATGTTTGTTCGGTGTACGTTTATCACGTCCGAACCACAAGACATAAAGAGCTCAAAATTTGTACAGTTACAAATGTCCACCCGGGGAAGGCTTTAGGCACGGTTTTATATCGATTGGATATATATATATATATATATATATATATATATATATATATATATATATATATATATATATAATGTGAATGTCTGTTCTGTGTACGCTTATCACGTCCGAACGACAAGACGCAGAGACTTAAATATTTGTACAGTTACTAATTTATACCTGTAGAAGGTTTTAGGCACGGTTTTATAGCGATCTGACACATATTTAGTAATTTGAAGAATATAACGCGAAATGCGGAACAATAATTACTCTTTGAATATTATAATTACTCTTTAAAAATGGTTTTATGGGTTGCATTGTTGCTTGACGGTTAATGACGAAAGGGTGGATTATATTGGGATGGAAAGTTATCGGTGTATATAAAATTCTACGCGTGTGTGTGTGTGTGTTAATGTTCCGCTCTGCAGCGAAAACTACAGAACACAAACGAATGATCTGTGTGTAATTGTTGTCCGAAGTAGACCGTTGTACACCATAGCAGTTCCATGCCGATAGCTATAAGGGATAGGAAGATATGGTGGTTGAAAGTCGTCGAATTATAAAAAAATCGGACTGAAGGCCAGCGATGACATTTGCGACTCTATAGCAAAGAGGTTACATACAGCGCTACGTGATTCCACAGACCATATTTTTGGTCTATGCGTGCTACAATGTCTTCAGCTCTTTCTCTGTAAGGATAAGGATACGAATAAGGAAATATAAGAATAAATAAATTAAGCAGTAAAAAATAAATTTCTTTTTATAAATCTCTTTAAAAAAAATCGATTGGACGCTTCACACATTACATCATGTGATCGATCTGTGATATTATTACAATGATTATTGTTGAATTTCGTGTTTGGATTCTTCGAAACGAGTGCATTTTTACGTGTCATTTGATATACACTATTTACTTTCCTGATAATGTTGATTAAAAATGTTTGTTTCTGAAGGAGGTATTGTATTTCATTTCATCCTTCAAAACCAATTTCATAACACTCTACTGAAAGATAGCTTATCATAATCAACCAACACGCGAGCGTAGTCGCGGGTTTAAGCTAGTATACATATATAAAAATGGAGCATGGGACGTGTGTCCGTATATTTCACTTGGTATCCAAAATTATTCACTGCAGACCAAAGGCGGTTATGCATGAGAGTAGCCTTTAGGTTCGCGGTGTACACTATGATGTTTTGGTCGCGGTGTGTGGCGGTGGGTGAGTGTGACGTACAATAATGCGTAAAATGTGGAGCAATACCGCGATCAACAGATGCTCAAAGATAAAAAGACTGAAAGATAAAACACTGGGAAACACATACACTAACTGAGCATTAACTACATTGGCAATACACCACTAATCTCAATATAAACACTGGAAAGACAACTGTGGTGCTTAGGATCAAAATACTGACAACTGGATTAGCTGTTTCGTGTCGATAGCTATAAGAGGGTGTATGATAATAGTAGTTGAAATTCGTCGGCTTATATAAAATTCGCACTGAACACCAACGATGACTTTTGACACTATAATAGCAAAGAGGATATATACAGCGAAACGTGATGCATATTCTTCAGATGTTTCTTTGCAGCAAGCGTACGAACAAATAAAAATAAGTGCATATTGCAGTTGAAAAGTAAAACTACCAAGAAAGATGCCAAAGTGAAAGAAAGAAATTTCGCGTTCTCGATCCGTTTCTAAAAGACAGAAAATGGCACTGAAAAGTGAATCTACAGATGATAGAAACTTGAAATTTGTAGATGTTGTTTATCTTACTCTTTAGTCATCAGCGATTTATCGATATTCCCATCCTTAAGAGGGTGAAATAGGGGATGAACGATTTTTCGAAAATACGTTGCTATTCAGTCGATTTTGAAGAAGGAATACAAAACTTCGCATTTAGGTTTTTGATGGGAATTTTAAAAACAAGTGTTTCGATATTATAATGGAAATTCAACCATTCTGCGGGTGAAATAAGGGAAAATCTTTCAAGGGTTCTACTAAGACTATTTTGATGCTAGAAATGTGGAAATTTGGGTTTGGAACCATGGTTATAATTTTTTTTTTTTTTTTTTTTTTTTTTTTTTTTTTTTTTTTTTTTTTTTTTTTTAATGCGTTTCGGGATGTTTAGAATTCTGCCAACAGTGGTGCAAGCCGACCGCGGTGGCCGAGGGGACTGAGACGCTCCAGTCACGGTCTGCACGGCCACTACGGTCGAGGATTCGAATCCCCCCTCGGGCATGGATATTTGTGCCGTCCGTAGTATTAGCTAGTTCATAAGTAGTTTGTAAGTTTAGGGACTGATGACCCCGTAGTTAAGTCCCATAAGCTTAACAAACATTTGAACAGTAGTGCAATAGGGAGTGGCAAGTTGTATCAAAATACTTGATCAGGAAAGCATTTTTAAAGCTAAAGCTATGAAAATTTATATTTAGAAGTAGAAACAACAAATGCAGACTATCCAGTCTACGCGCGCGAAGCAGCGGGAATTTATCTAGTATTTGTATAAAATACTTTACCATATGTGATTTTTGAATGATATCTCACCTGATCGGCTGATTGTTTTGTGTAGTGTAGTACACGCGTTGCCCTGTCAACGTAACATCTTACGAAACAGATTCGAACAATCGATTCCCCAAATGAATGAAATAAATCGCAATTTGCGATGTTATGGCTTGACTGTATTCGGTTTAGATGGAATACCAAACTGAGGCGAATGAAAATTTGTGCCCGGCCGGGATTCGAACCCGGGATCTCCTGCTTACAACTGTTCAAATGTTTGTAGAACAAACTACTTATGAACTAGCTAAGACCAAGGACGGCACAAATATCCATGCCCGAGAGGGGATTCGAACCCCCGACCGTAGTGGCCGTGCAGACCGTGACTGGAGCGCCTCAGTCTCCTCGGCCACCGCAGCCGGCATCTCCTGCTTACTTGGCAGACGCGTTGACCACTACGCCACCGAGGACACAGTGACCAGCCCGACTGTAGAGGAAAGAGACAGCGTGGCGAATGGAGATTTGTGTGTGGCGGGTGACGTGCAGGGAGGAGTCCTCTGGAGTCGGGCTGGTCACTGTGTCCTCGGTGGCAAGAATTGGACACTGCCGTCCTACACAGTCCCAAAAACAAATCACCGGGACCCGATGGTTTGCCGGCCGAGTTCTACCAGGTTTTCTATAGGCAGCTGAAACCCAAACTACTCCTGATCTACAAAGAACTCACGAATTCAGACAGTGACATCCCAGAAGATTTCCTTGCCGGATATGTTGCACTTATTCCAAAAAATCCACGTTCCACGCAAATTGAGAATCTAAGACCAATAACACTGCTTAACAGTGATTACAAGATAATGACCCGCATTTTAGCTCGACGGCTCAAACTAATAATGAATGAGGTAACTGGTCTGTACCAAACTAGTGTTGGCAAGGACAGGTCAATCTTACAAACAGTGTGCGGATATCGCGATATAATAGCAACGGCGGATGTTCTAAACATTAATTGCGCACTAATGACTTTAGATTTTCAAAAGGCGTTTGACAAGGTCAGTCATGGTTACCTCCTCCAAACGATGTCTAGAATGGGTTTTCCACACCGTTTTGTAAACCTCGTCACCAGGATTTTAAAGAACAGCTCATCCAAAATTATGGTGAATGGCCAGTTCACCAGAAGTATTCACTTCAAGAGCTCAGTGAGGCAAGGATGTCGCATGTCCACGGCCTTGTTCGCCATTGCTATCGAGCCTGCTATCGCATCACTGCACCAACGATTACAAGGTCTACGCATAAACGATCACAGAATTGTTTGTCAGGCCTACGCAGATGATGTAGGTGTCATAGTCAGCACAATGAAGACATACAACGGACATTGGAGATTATCAACACGTACGAACTGGCATCAGGTGCAACATTAAACAGAACTAAATCCAGTATAATGAATTTAGGCCAAGGTCTATTGGTCCAGAACGTACACCTACCAGTGCTCGACCAGCGGACAATTTTGGGAATTACTTATCGGCGCCACATAAAAGAAACGGTAGCAGCTAACTACAGGAACCTTCTGAACAGCGTGAGGGCCAGAGTCAGGCAGCACAGTATGCGACACATTGACGAAATCCAGAAGACAACCCTTGTCAATATCTACATAGCTTCCAAGATCAATTATGTCGCACAAGTCCTACCCATGCCAGGTGCTACTGATGCAAGGATAATGTCGGCTTTCGGACACTTCATCAGTCGTGGGAATCTCTTTAAAGACAGATTCGGCACGTTAACTCTGTCAGCTGAAAATGGAGGGCTCAACCTTACTGATATCTTCATGAAATCCAAAGCTTTATTTATAAGCAATATGCTCAAGCTCTGGAAGATGACACCTAACTCATTCACAGCCAACTTACTAACGGAAATTGCTGCTACAGATTTCACCCCACCAATTGACGTTCGGCACGTTCCCATAGGACTTTATCATTTTCAACAACTCCTAGTTGAACTTAGTTATCTTCCCACAACGATCACAGTCCAGCAGACGGTCATAGCGAAAACGATATATAACACGTTGATGAAAACGAAGCCCGGAAATGTTGTGGAACAGAAATACCCTGTTTATGACTGGAAGGCCATTTGGAGTAACATCAGTAGCCGATTTCTACCGACCACTGTCAGGGCTACGTGGTATAAAGCCGTCAACAGGAAACTAGCGACCAATTCTCAGTTGCACCTCATCCACCTCGCAGATTCACCCAACTGTCCGACCTGCAATTTAGTTGACACTTGTTCAAATGTTCAAATGTTTGTTAAGCTTATGGGACTTAACTACGGGGTCATCAGTCCCTAAACTTACAAACTACGTATGAACTGCTTACGAACTAGGACGGCACAAATATCCATGCCCGAGGGGGGATTCGAACCCCCGACCGTAGTGGCCGTGCAGACCGTGACTGAAGCGCCTCAGTCCCCTCGGCCACCGCGGCCGGCTAGTTGACACTGAAGAACATCGATTGGTTTGCGCTGAAGTAGAGGAAATCTGGCAAATCACTCGAAAACTCATAGACAAAGTCACCCGAACGGCTCCACATACCGTCACACCGAAGGACCTTCTAAACCCCAGCGACGTGCCTTACCCAGTCACGAAAAGAAATGCCGTTAACTGGATAAAAGGGCACGCTTTACACTACATACTGACAGAAGAAGCGAAAAGCAAATATAGTTTCCACTTGTACCTCCATACACAGCACCAAACGCTTATGAAGAGAAGGAACTACAAGAAACTCTTCGCTAACTTTTTGCGATACACAATCCAGTGATTTCTGGACAACTCGTACCACGTACACACACTACATGACGACGTTACTATGCCTCAATTATGAGGTTTCCCAACGCATGTTTGCAGAAGAATGTATGTTTCATATTTCGAGTCAAAGAGAAGATTAACTGTCAATAGATACAAAAAAAAAAAAAAAAAAAAAAAAAAAAAAAAAAAAAAAAAAAAAAAAAAAAAGTGGCGGAGTGGTCAACGCGTCTGCCTAGTAAGCAGGAGATCCTGGGGTCGAATCCCGGCCCGGCACAAATTTTAATTCGCCACAGTTTGGTATTCCATCTAAACCGAATACAGTGAAGCCATAACATCGCAAATTGCGATTTATTTCATTCATTTGAACACTGTAATTCGTCATATATATATATATATATATATATATATATATATAATTGATTCCCCAAGTGTCTGGCTCTCGCTGTCACAAATGTTTCAAACAGAGAAGGAGAATAATGACAGTGATTCGTGCCTATTGCCTTCATTATGTTTTCCCTCGCAAATGTCATAATGTTGCAGGTTGCAACTGGCGCTACCGCCGCAACCGCGCACGGCTGGGCGAATGCGTCCGCATTTGCATGTCTGCCGCTGACACTGGGGCTGTGCCGCTAGGCCGCGCGCGGTATTAGGGCAAACCGCCGCCTCAATTGGTCCCTGATTGGCTGCGCGCCCTAATACTGCTGGCCGCTCGCTGCCCCAGGCTGCACCTCGCTGCAGCCTCGCTTAATAGCGCCGCCAGCCAAACTTCACGTCCAGCAGCCTCCGTCCGAACCGACATATTTTCCCCGCTCACTTGACGGTCGACAGAGCGCACCGCAGTCCCCGCCGCAGCGGGGACTAATTGGCCGCGTGCTCAGGTGCGGTTACTCTGCAGTTCAAAGCGGCGCGTGTTCGCACCACGCAGTCACGTACTGTGATTGTGGACAATACACAACACCGAAATTCAGGGTGATTTTTTTTCTCCACTGTGTATTACCCATTCACTTCACACTTGTCTACGGCGGAACGCGAAACTAAACTTTGTTGTTTACGGTCAGATCAGGCTGAATGCGTCCCACAATACTCGATCGACGCGCCTCGGGGACCGACCGAACGCTCTAGCGACAGCCAGCGACGCGACACTGCTGCTACAAGCGGCCACATTCGGCGACATGGCCGCGCGTCCTACCAGCACCCCCTATAGAAGAAAGCCTGCGCACGACGTCACAACATGGCGGCGGTGAGAGGCCTAGAGTCCTCTGAAAGATTGTAAACATTAGCAGTGCACGCTGTTTATAGTGCATTCTTTCGTTCAGGAGTGTATTTATTACGTAAACTGGTGTTGTGTACGGTGTGATCGCTACGCTGGGCGATTTGTGTGTGTGAGAACAACGCGTGATCTCTCTTTTATTGATAAAATGCCGTTTCGCTGTTCTGTGGCGAAATGCAGAGGAAATTGTGGCCCAATAGTTACTGTCTTTAAACGTCCGGAGAAGAATAAGCTAATGGGGGTGGTTACGTAAATAAAATGAATCGCAATATTCAACGGTAAACAGTCATGACTTAAAACTCTTTTATAAGGTTAAACAAAAACGAAAACTTACACATTAACTTGAAGAAGGAGCCAAGTTATCCTGGGAATTCTTGATATCCATTTCTTCTTCTTCTGACTTCCGGAAATGCCCAAAATACAAAAGATTGCTGCAAAAGGTTTTGTTGCACACGTTACCGTAATGATTTGAGAATTTGTATCCATTTCTCGGTAACGACAGAAGAGTGGAAGCGCTCCTTGCTTACTCGGACATCGCAGATTTCGAGATAATTTAAAGAACAAAAGAAAAAGATACGCTGATGAACAATTGAAACTAAGCACTGCAACGAAGCGACAGACACAGTACGAACAGAGAGGAAGACATACACGAAGGAATGGTTTTTCCTGACAGCGTCTGTAGCAAATGTATGGTCGCTGGCACTCAAATATGATTTCGTTTCTTGAGTTTTTATTTATTTTTATTGTTACATGGAGACTTTCATTTCCTACATTGAGGCCGGTGGATGAAGGACCAAATTTGTTATTGCAGGTTTCTCCTGCTGTTGTGTTTCTTTTATTTTTATTTATTTATTACGACTATGTACAGCAGGCCATCGTGTGGCTCCGCCGACTGTAACGCACAGGGCTACGAGAAGTCAAAATAAGCAACGAGACAGACGGACGACGGACACGAGACCAGGCTTAGTGCTTGGGGATTACAACATGGATACAAACTACGTGAAGTAGAGCACTGCGTGAGGACAGTCTGCTGCGAAGACCACGGAAAAAAAGAGGATAACAACAAGTGGCACCCAGTACATAAACCAAGAAGAAGTTTTTATTTACCTTGAGAAGATAAAGAGGAGAAAAAAAGGATGTAGGAGGTCGAAAAAATAGAAAAAAAAGTTGGCGTAGCGTAGGGGTAGCGACATGGGATACCAACTTGATACAAAAGTGATTTTGCGGTCTCTGGTTCTCTTCCCGTTCCATCTTAAATTTTAATTACTGCAATTACATCCCTTTCACCTGTTATTTGTGTAAAGTTTTATGTATTATCTTTAGAAAGTACCACAAGTTTTATTTATTTATTTATTTATTTATTTTTTGAAGTTTTTACCCCTAGTTCATCTTCATTGCAAACACACGTACCCAACTATAGATCCACCAAACATATTAAATGCCTACTGAAACATTATATCCTAACATTTTACTCAGAAACGTAATTTAGACGCATCTCGTTTAACATCCCAGAGTTATCTCCCTCTCAGGAGTAACTTTGTTGTTACATGTACTGCAAATGCACAAAGCACACAAATGCGAGTAATTCTTCAAATCACGTATCACGTTCATCGTGATGTAAATGAAACTATCAATCAGAATACAGAAGACTGATATATTCGAAACAATTTAAAAATTTAACTTCAGTCGTCTACAAAAGCCAAAAGAGAATTTACTAGCTGGCTATCCAAAGCAAAATACTTCATTATATGTGCGAGGTGAATTTTATTTTCTGTTATTATCACAAACAGTTCCCGTTTCATAAACTTCAGGGGTGATTCGCTCGCAGGATTCTTGCGACATCCTTCATAACCTCTATCAGCAGTCAATTCTCAACGAAACTCGACACTTTGTAGCGCGTGCGACAGCGACAAGATTCAAACAGGTCTGAATCTCAAACGTGGCTGGTTGTAGCGCGCGACACGCAGCGACAGGCAGCGCCACAGTCGGCGCTCACGCAGGCAAGACACTCCCGTAGCAGTACGTTACGTGCGGCCGTCTTTTGTCACGTGAAGCTGTCGCTAGAATGTGTAGCCCACGCAGGGCGCGGCCTAAAGCCCGTTGCACACAACGCGGCAGAAGCAGAATTCATCGTACCAGCCGCAGAATTCCACTATCGTGGTTGGTTGGTTGGGTTGGGGTTTTAAAAGGACCAAACTACTACGGTCATCTGTCCTTTTTTCTGACATAAAATATCGCTAAAATGGGACATAAAGTGTTCATCTAAATCAAACCGTAGATGGGAGATGTCAGAAATAAAAGAAACAAATAAAACGGGAAGAAAGAACAGATTTTAAAGAAAATACCAGAGTGTCTAGGCTGCTAGTTCACAGAAATAAAAGAACGCCCAGCAACTCTGTAACACATTAAAATGACCAAAAAAGAGTTCGCAAATCAATTCAGTATTTCTTGATTTCCAGATTTCCGTACATCACAAACGCCTTTTAATCATATTGCGTGGTTATGGTATATCGCCCCAAATTAGTGACTGGATAGGGGATTTCCTGTCAGAGACGACACAGTTCGTAGTAATTGATGGTAAGGCATCGACTAAAACAGAGGGGATATCAGCCGTTCCACAGGGTAGTGTTATTGGTCCTCTGCTGTTCCTTATTTACATAACGATTTATGTGAAAATCTAAGTAGGTCTCTTAGGTTGTTTGCAGATGACGCCGTCATTTACTGTTTAGTAAAATCATCTAAAGATCAAAACCAACTGCAGAACGATCTGAATAATATATCACTATGGTGTAAAAATTGGCAATTTACTGTAAATAATGAGAAGTATGAAGTCGTCCACATGAGTACGAGAAGAAGTCCGTTAAACTTTGTTTACAAGATAAATCAATCAAGAGTGAAACCCGTCACTCCACAAAATACCTGGAAATTACTATTACTTCAGACTTAAACTAGAGAGAACACGTAGATAATGTCGTGGAAAAGGCGAACCAGAGACTGCGTTTTATTGTCAGAACCCTTAAGACATGCAACAGAACTACAAAAGAAAGTGAATACAATATGCTTGTCCGTCCATTTTTGGAGTATTGCTGCCCAGTGTGGGATCCTTAACAGGTAGATTTTGACGGAGGACATCGAAAGAGTCCAAAGAAGGGAAGCTCGTTTCGCATTGTCACGATACAGGGGAGACAGCGTTACGGAAATGATACAGGAACTGGGATGGGAATCATTACAACAACGGCGCTTATCGCTGCGGCGTGGGCTACTTGCGAAACTCCAATCGCCAACATTCTCCTCCGAATGCGAAAATATATTGTTGACTCCCACTTACATAGGTAGAAACGATCATCAGAATAAAATACGAGAAATCAGAGCTCGAACGGAGAGATTCAGGTGTTCTTTCTTCCCGCGCGCTATTCGAGAATGGAATGGGAGATAAATAGTACAACGGTGGTTCGATGAAACCACTGCCAGGCACTTAAATGTGATTTGCAGAGTATCCCATGTACATGTAGATGTAGAAAATAAATAAAATTTAAAAATTTAAAAAAAATTAATAAAATAAGTAAGCGGTTGCAGAGCAAATAGAGAAATTACAGACATGAAACTTCATATGGAATTGTATAATCCTCTGATACGAATAAAATTTAAAACAGAATCAGCAACAGCACCATTGTCACCTAAAACGAGGATTAGGGAGTCAGGGAGATTAAAAGTGTGCCTTACAGCGGTGAAAGAAGGGCATTGCATTAAGATGTGGGCGACTGTCAATGCTCACCACATTGGCCCTGAGGAGGGTCCTCGCGCCGCAGAAGGTAACCGTGTGACAGCCAAGTATGGCCGATACGGAGGCGGCAGAGGACGACGGAATCCCTCCGGGGAGTCCGCACAACACCACCTAGAAGACAAGGCCTTACAACAGGCCGTGCCTACGTCACACTGAGAGGCCCCGGCCGCCATCTGACTGGCCGGCCGCTGCACGGCGGTGGGCGTGCCCCAGTCAACAGCCAGTGAGGTGGCGGCCGCGGCCTCTAAGTGTGACGTAGGCACGGCCTGTTGTAAGGCCTTGTCTTCTAGGTGGTGTTGGTCCGCATAGAGTTCCTCCACACCTTCGTTGCCTCCTTTATCGCCCATAACTTGTTAGGTGTTTGCAGGGACCGCCAGTCTGTATTCCACAGCCCAAGAACTCGACTGTGTAACTTCGAACGGAGATCATTAGCTGGGATACCTGTATCCAGTGTAGGTTTATGGATAGCATCCTTTGCTAACGTATCAGCGAGCTCATTTCTATTTATCCCAACGTGTCCTGGAGTCCAGAGAAAGACTACTGACCGTCCACGTCTATTAATGTGCTTTCTAGGCAGTTGCGCTGAACCGTACACAACAGCGATTACAACTGCACGGATACCGATGCAGGGGTAAAGTTGAGAATTTGTATCTGACGGGAAGCGTGCTTGAGCACTCCATTGCAGGTGTGGCGATCGCTGTGTCCCCAGTGGTGTAGGGGACAGCGCTACTGCCTAGAAAGCAGTGAAAGATATGTACGTAATGTTGAATGTTTGCTGCTCTCTGAGGACAAACTATGGTGTGCGCTGCCCGCGTTTTAGCTAAGAGTGTGGTTGCCGGCCATCGACGAGTGAGCAGGAGTAGTGTTGTGCAAGCAAGTCATTGAATGAAGTCGAAAATTGCAGTATGAGGTTGGATTATTTGAATCCTTTTGTGTGTCTTAATGTTGAGAAATACTTGAATTTGAAACTGTTCTGAGATTATGAAGAATAAAGGTAAGGAGAGTCATCTTTTCATTATTAGGTGTAATTGTAGTCCATCTCTAACAGACATTCAACAAGAAGGGTTTAATTTGCGTATTTTATGTTCAAATGTTTGTTAAGCTTAAGGGACTTAACTGTGGGGTCATCA
Source organism: Locusta migratoria (assembly GCA_026315105.1). Classification (NCBI taxonomy): domain Eukaryota; kingdom Metazoa; phylum Arthropoda; class Insecta; order Orthoptera; family Acrididae; genus Locusta; species Locusta migratoria. The sequence continues at coordinate 267,831,113 of CM048744.1, read as the reverse complement.
GTGCCTAAACTTACAAACTACTTATGAACTACCTTATACTAAAGACGACACAAACATCCATGAGCAATGGGGGATTTGAACCCTCGACCGTGGCGGCCGTGCAGACTGTGGCTGGCGCGCTACAGTCCGCTGGGCCACTGCGGCCGGCCTTTTCATATTCACTCTTTAAATAATTAAAAGTGTAGTGCAGGAATTTAGTGTACAAAAAGCGGAAGATGTGTGATGTAGACAGTTTCGATTTTGTTTTATTTACACTGTATAATGTACTAGCTGGATTTTCTTTTGTTGCTAGTAACGAGAGATTGATCCTTATCGAAAACGACAATAAAAGTCATAACTTTCTGGAAAGATTTGTGTAAGGAATTCCCAAGTTGTAATGACCATTTTTGTACAATATTGTTTAAGTTCATGTTCTCCTTTTATGAAAAAATATATACAGCGCTTCAGTTTAAATTCCATTCTCAGGACTGTTTCGTGTTATTCATTCATCCCGAACAGCAATTAATTATTTTTTTTTAAATACTATAGAGATGGAGAAAATTAGTATTTGTGTAGTTTGTGGATTTGCATTGCACACCTTCGAATTCTGTAATTAGTTTTTGACCTTGCAGCAGCAGCATCTTTTGGCAGTAATTCTGACAGCAGTTGGACATGTTGCTTCCATGCGCACAGTGTAAGCCTTTGAGTGAGATAATTCAGGAATAACTGTCGAACTCAGATCTAATTATCCGTCAGTCACTTTTGCAGCAAGCTGGTGTCCTATTGTCCAAACAATTGCAGTCTTTAATTAGACAACTTATTTTCTACCAGAGGTCAAATTGCCCATTCTATGAATAGTCTCACAGGGCCAGAATTTCTTTTCATTACATACTTGGTTTTGTTCAAAGTCATGCTTAACTAAATGGAGAAAGTGTTCAGTCAGAGTAGCAAGTTTGAGTTCAAGTGCATATTCACTTACAGCTACCCATTCACACACAACTACACACGACACAATTGTTTGAGAAGCCACTGAAGTACAGTCAGGCGAGTACAATACTAAACATTATTGTTTTAATTATAATACCAATCATTATATATTTATTTAATCAATAACAACCTTTATATTAATTTATTAATTAACAACTTTCAGCAGGAGACCCGGATTTGAATCCGGACTGGGCACACATTTTCTACTTTACCCATTCGCAGTTAATGTCGTACAGCCCGTGAACATTTTATTGTCAGAGTCTAACTTCTGTAATAATATACAAGATCACAAAGGCATGCTAGAGGTGAAATAAGACTTCCCAATGTCACGGTTATTAAAACTCTCCAATCCAGAAACTACCTTAACAGTACTACCATCGTACTGTACTGTAGCAAAAGTTATCCATCCATTGCCATGACTAAGTTTATCTTTCTGAGTAATTCTGAAGTTCAAAACACCTCCGCAAAAAACAGACGGTCTCTGAAGAAAAACTTGTTCTCCAAGACCTGATGACAAATTAATTTCCACATAATCAATTCCCTTGAAGACAGTAAGGCGCGAACGCCTGAATCTCCTCCTATAACGGGGCATGCTCTCTGTGTAGTCTTCGATGCTGCTGCACGCGCGGCTGCCCGACGACTGACGCCGTCTTACTGATAACACCACTTACATAGCAGCGCGAAAGCGGAAGTAGATAAAACTACTCCACCTCTAGCATGCCTTTTACGTTGAGGACGAGGAATCATCGAAAAATTAATGAGCAAGAGGGTGCTTGTATCTGGGTGAAAGGCCATGGTAATTGTTTTAAAATAATATGGAGTGGTGATCTTGTATATTATTACAGAAGTTAAATAAAGTTTTTATCCTTGATCCTTTTCCTTATCTATAAAAAAAAGCTTTACGAGTCGTGTAACTGAGGCGGGACTTGGGTACCAGGACGGTACGCATCTATTGGGACGTGGGAAAGCGCTTAAAACCCACAGCCAGTCTGTCCGCCTCACCGATCCACGTCCATCAGTCAGTGTGGCAGGTTAGAACCGGGACCGACATACCTCCCCGTCCCGGAAAGCGGCACCTTAATCTGTGTGGCTAACAGGGCGGGTCCCAACTGCACCGAATTTTAACTCAAAATGCCGATGCCCGCCTATTTTGAAGAGTATTTGCAGCTTCCGTGTTCCCAAACGTCACCAGAGGACGAATGACGGCTCTGGCAATGCTCTGCTGCCCTTTTATACTACGTGTACGCGACGCACAGCCGATCTACGAAATTTCGTATACGGGGCATAGGCTTGATAGTAGCGCCCCCCTCCTCCCGCCCCCCTCTGCCCCCGCTCAATGGTTTTTTTTTTTTTTTTTTTTTTTTTTTTTTCCAACTCGCACCTTTCGCCTCTCCCACTCGTCAACGGCTCTCATATGTTTTTATTTTTTTCATATTTCGCACGTTTCAGAGTTATTTGCATAAATAGCGGCGATTTCTCTCTCTCTCTCTCTCTCTCTCCCTCTCTCTCTCTCTCTCTCTCTCTCTCTCTCTCTCTCTCTCTGTGTGTGTGTGTGTGTGTGTGTGTGTGTGTGTGTGTGTGTGTGTGTCAGTCCGTAACGTTCCCACTTTTTAGGTCGTATTCTGCATAACCGGACGCCGCTAAAGGCCATTATGCCTTCTCTTGAAAACATTTTCAACTAAAAGTTGTACAGAATTTAATATTGAGTAACTTAAAAATGAATTTCTTTTTATATATTTTAACTCTGAATTTTGGCACATACGTATATATGTATAGTTCTTCAAAATGACGTTTCGAAGAATGACTTTAATCGATATTTGATCTAGAGATGAATATATCGCAGTATAACATAATTGATCATCACGATTGGTTTCGCTATTTCCGTTTGCCCCCCCTCAATACATAAATTTTTCCCTTAATTACTTTTATATGAAAAGGTCTTCCAAAAAGTCGGAAAAAAAGAATGAACATAAAAATCCAACTGACCACTTTTGTAAATATTTCAGACAAGAAAGAAAATAATAATAATTAATGTCCATTTAAATATATAAAAATAATATGCATAATATTGACCTCAAAGCACTCACATATTTCAGTTTCTCTCATCCATTTCTCGTAAATGATAACGCTTAGGGACGTTCAACAAATTTCACACCAAATTTCAGACTATTACGATACTGTTTTTCGCAGATACGCCCCACAAAATGATGAATGGAAAAGCGGTTATCGGTTACTGTATTTTCGCTGTTTATGAGTTCAAACATCAGCACGTGCCGTGACATTTTACTTTATTTCGTTTTAGCTATTAACTCTTTTAGCAACGCACTTCGTAGACTTCCTGACAGTTTGAAACAGTGTGCCGGAACCAGGACTCGAACCTCGGACCTTTGCTGAGTGAAAACATCATTCTGGAAACATCTCCTAGGGTGTGGCTATGCAAAGTCTTTATCGTATTCTTTCTTTCACGAGTGCTAGTCCTGCAAGGTTCGCAGGAGAACAACTGTGTAGTTTGGAAAGTGGGAGGCGAGGTACTGGCAGAAGTAAGGCTGTGAGGAATGACCGTGAAGCGCGCCGAGATAGCTCAGTAGTAGAGGACGACTACTCGTAATCTCCGGATTCGTCCAAATTGATGGTACATGTAGAGTATGACGAGACACGAAAGTGCCCCAACTTGGAACTCCAGATGGCTACGCGTTTAGGAAATGAACGGAAGTTTGATACGGATCTATCACCATATGCATCTTATCAACTGTCCCTGTAAAGGCGTGCTTAGGAAGCGGTGTTTGGCTCAGCGGTAAAAGCTCGGATTCGTATTGAGAAGATCGCGGGTTCAACTCCACCCAGCGGGAAAATTGTTTTCTGCTTCTTAGCAATGCGTAAACCTACATATTGTTCCCGTAGGGATCGCCAGGACAAGATTATATTAATTACAGCACGCACGGAGTCATTTAAACAATCATTCTCCCCACGCTGAATACGTGAATGGAATCGAAAAAAAAACCCAATAACTGGTAGAGTGCGACATACCCCTCTGCCATGCACTCCACCATGGTTTGCAGAGTATTAATGAAGATGTAGAGTGACGTCACAATTAACCGCAACATCATACAGGTTGTTTTATTAATTTATATAAGCAAAAAAATAAAAAATAAAAAAACGGGAAGGGGAGGCGGTGGCGGTGAAAGAATTCTCATCGTCAGCTAAACTCTGGTTCAGTAGAGAGACTCTAATACCGGCCGCCCCTTTTTACCCCAAGCCCAATCAAACAATAGTCTAACAGTTTTGAAGACTCGGTGCAGTGATAGCACGCTAGCTGGGGGGAGGGGGGGGGGCGAACGACCTTGGATCCGCCTATGCAAGGAGCAAAACAAGTATTTGCCGCCGGGCGCAATCGGACCCACGAACTTTTCAATAAAAATCCCATCTCTTACCGCTGAGCCAAACACCGTTTTATAAACAAACTCTCTCAGGGGGAAGTGAATAAGGTGCATATGGTGATAGATCCGTATAAAACTTCCTTTTATTTCCTAAGCGCTTAGCCATATGGAGTTCCCACTTGGTGTACTCTCATATCTTACCACGATCCCGTTCCCTGTCGGGGGTTCGAATCCCCCCTCGGGCATGGATATTATTTTGTGCTGTCTTTAGTATAAGATAGTTCATAAGTAGTTTGTAAATTTATAAGCTTTACAAACATTTTTTTTCCCACCACGCCACACATGTAGCATAAACTTGGACGAATTCGGCGATGACGAGTAGGCGTCCTCTCCTTCTCAGTCCCGCTTCTCCACGGAAGGCAGAGGTCCAAAGTTCGATTCCCTGTTCCGACAGGCACTTTTAATCTGCCAGAAAGTTTCATATTGTTGTGGCATCGCTATTCGCCACAACGCTGGCGCTCTGTACAAGTCCCCGCGCAACTTCAAGAAGAGGCGATAAGTCGCTCCCCCGTACTTCGGCCGCCTCCGCAGTCTCGGTACCTATTTGCCTGCTTCGCGCCGGCCATTATGAAAGAGGGCGCTCGCCTAGATGTGCAACACAGTCACGATAGTCAATACGGTAGAGTACGGAAGTCCAGTTAGTAAGATGCAGTCCCAGGAATACTACAGTTCCAGAAATTCATCATAAAAGAGCTAGCCCTCTACCATTGAACAACCTGGGATACTTTTCTACTGTGTAGCAGGAGTACGTAATAGAACAAGAAATTTATACTAACACAAGCACATCAGAGTAAAGTATTGATTGCTCCTGTCAATAAGTCCTTTGAGGACTAATCACTTCTTTTACACTACTGGCCATTAAAATTCCTACACCAAGAAGAAATGCAGATGACAAACCGGTATTCATTGAACAAATATATATTATACTAGAACTGATATATGATCATATTTTCACGCAATTGAGGTGCATAGATCCTGAGAAATCAGTACCCAGAACTACCACCTCTGGCCGTAATAACGGCCTTGTTACGCCTTGGCATTGAGTCAAACAGAGCTTGGATGGTGTATACAGATACAGATGCCCATGAGATCTGGAGAATTTGCTGGCCGATGCAGCAGTCGAAAATTTTCCGTACCCAGAAAGGCCCGTACAGCACCTGCAACATGCGGTCGTGCATTATCCTGCTGAAATGTAGGGTTTCGCAGGGATCGAAAGAAGGGTAGAGCCACAGATCGTAACACATCTGAAATGTAACGGTCACTGTTCAAAGTGCCATCGATGCGAACAAGAGGTGACTGAGACGTGTAACCAGTGGCATCCCATACCATCACGCCGTGTGATTCGCCAGTATGGCGATGACGAATACATGCTTCCGATGTGCGTTCACAGCGATGTCGCCGAAGACGGATGCGACCATTATTATGCTGTAAACAGAACCTGGATGCATCCGAAAAAATGACGTTTTGCCATTCGTGCATCCAGGTTCGTCGTTGCGTGCACCATCGCAGGTACTCCTGTCTGGAGCTTCAAGGGTAACCGCAGCAATGGTCTCCGAGCTATTGGTTTATGCTGCTGCAAACGTCGTCGAACTGTCCGTGCAGATGGTTGTTCTTTTGCAAAAATCCCCATCTGTTGACTCAGGGATCGAGACGTGGCTGGACGATCCGTTATAGCCATGCAGATAAGATGCCTGTCATCTCGACTGCTAGTGAGAAGGGGCCGTTGGGATCCAGCACGGCGTTCTGTATTGCCCTCCTGAACCCACCGATTCCATATTCTGCTAACGCCGGCCGCGGTGGCCGAGGAGACTGAGGCGCACCAGTCACGGTCTGCACGGCCACTACGGTCGGGGGTTCGAGTCCCCCCCTCCTCGGGCATGGATATTTATGGCGTCCTTAGTATTAACAAGTCATAAGTAGTTTGTAAGTTTAGGGATTGATGATCCCGTACTTAAGTCCCATAAGCTCTACAAACATTTGAACCATTTTTTGATATTCTGCTAACAGGCATTGGATCGCGACCAACGGCAGCAATGTCGCGATACGATAAACTACAATCGCGTTAGGCTACAATCTGACCTTTATCAAAGTCAGAAACGTGACGGTACGCATTTCTCCTACTTACACGAGGCATCGCAACAACGTTTCACCAGGCAACGCCCGTCAACTGCTGCTAGTGTATGAGAAATCGGTTGGAAACTTTGCTCTTGGAAGCATGTTGTAGGTGTCGCCACCGACGCCAACCTTGTGTGAATCCTCTGAAAAGCTGATCTCTTACATATCGCAGCATCTTCTTCCTGTCGGTTAAATTTCGCGTGTGTAGCATGTGAACTTCGTGGTGTCATCTTCGTGGCGTAGCAATTTTATTGGCCAGGAGTGTACTTGCAGGCCTTGTCCACTTCCTTGCTAGCCACGGTCCACCACCTTCTACTACAGCAATCAGGGAGACAACGCGTATCAGTGCACACACCACTGCAGAGTGAAAATACCATTCTGGAAACATACCCTAAGCTTCATCCAGGAGTTCTATTCCTGCAAGGTTCGAAAGAGAATTTCTCTGAAGTAGGAAGCGAGGTACTGGCGGAAGAAAAGCTGGAGGACGACGAGCCGTGAAGCGTGCCGGGATAGCTCAGTCTGTAGAGCGCTTGCCCGCGAATGGCAAAGATCTGAGGTTCGAGTCCCGGTTCCGGCACACAGTTTTAATCTGTCAGGATGTTTCATATCAGCGTACACTCCGCTGCCGACTGAAAATATCATTCTAGTATCTACATATATAAGCGAATGGCGCAGCAAATTGTATCACAGTACGGCAGATAGCTCAGGATATATTGCATATTGCCAAGTAAACTTTAGTACCAATAAATCTAATATATAAAGCAGAGTGTCCGTATATTTGTACGTGTCGCATACAAATCTACAGTTTTGTTCCAATCTTTATGAAATTTTGTACACGACGGTCGCCGTAAGTGCAAGTATCACATACGGTAGCCTATATAGTTCACGAGATGTGACGTTATAAACAATGAGATGCGTGAGAAACTGCTGCATTTTGCGATAATGCTGCCCATTTTCCCCTTAACCACTGGACCGATTTCAACAAAATTTGGTACACACATTCCTTACCGTGAGGTAGCCATTTCTGCATGGTTAAGAATCACGTACGACACATGGTTCAAAAGATAATACGTCATAACCAATAGAAATCGCAAAAAATGTCATATAATGCGGCGAGACTTTCGAAATACATTGTATGAGAATGACACTACTTAGCGACTTGCAACAAACTTTAAACATAATTTAAAACCTTTATTAAACTTTTTCTCGCTGGCAACCATAGTAAAATGACGAAAGCAAAAAAGTTTCTCGCTTACTACTTTTCCGCTGTTTATGGAGTAAAACTACGGCTTTCGGTATGACGTTACAATTTATAATTTGAACACTACCAATTGTAGCGACAGGAAATTTTACTGACTGTATAAAAATATATAGTTGAATGCAGCTTCTAAATTGTATCACATTTCGACACGTAGTTTATGAGATATGAGCACATAAACAGTAACGTTCCGCTGTTCATGGACTAACACTATGGCATTCGGTATGACGTTACAATTTTTAATTTCTACACTACAAATTGTAGCTGCAGGAAATTTTAGAGACAGTATACACATATATAGTTGAGTGTACTTTCTAAATTGTATCACAGTACGGCACGTAGTTCTTGAGATGTGAGCACATAAACAGTAACGTTCACGGAAAACCGCCCCATCATTCACACAGTTCGAATCTATTACTTCTTTGCTACTAACTGCATTCCCAAGAGATTTCACAGACATACAGCTCTTATAAAAATAAAAACATACCTGAAAAATGGCAAGAGTAAATAAATAAATAAATACCCGGGCAACGCCGGGTTTGCAGCTAGTAAACTATAACTGCAATATGTGTGATTGGATTTGATGGAGGAAAACCACATAAAATGTGATGTAGAGTTAGGAACCTGGCGTTGCTGGCGCTCTGCGGATAAGCGACAGGGAAATGGAACGCGAACCCCTGGGAGGTCGGGTGGCGGCAGCCCAGGAAAGGACGATTTCACGAAGGAACGCATCTTGGTCTCCAGGGACAGAGAGAAGCGTTCGAAGACCTGGAGGAGCCACCGAGCGCGGAAACAGTAGCGCGGGGAAATGAGAAAGACATCGCGACACAGTACTGGGCGATGCACGCTCCACTGCAAGTTGGCGAGACCACGAAACTGTTCAACGGTATTGCATGAAACGTGTCCATATAAAATGTATATTGCTGAATGTATAAGAAATGTCTAATATTGTGCCTCCTATTTTGTGTCGAGAAAATGTATAATATTGCTTCTACTGTGTGTATCGATATGTGTACATAAATCTGTGAAGTTTCATCTTTGGCAAAGATTATGTATCGCATACCATTGTAGCTCGTGCAGAGAGACAGAGATGGAGACTTGTGGTTCAGCTCGCTTAGAGAGCAGTTTTGTTGTGTATGTGGCTCCGATGTTGAGCAGAGGCTGCTGTGCCAGCAAGTTGATTTGATTGTATTTGGAATATATTGTATTTCTTATTATTGTGAAAACGTTGTACCACCGCTGCAATGAAGGTAATTGCATTTCATGTCATTATGAAAAGGTTGTATTACTTAGGTAAGGTAATGGTGATTATTAATAATAAGTAACAAAGTTGACCTTTATTTCCTGTTTCCTTTACGTAGATTAATCTACTTCCTTTATTTGATGTTTAGTTATTTGTGGATTTAAAGTGCAGTATTGATTTTTGGTAATCTTGTTGAACAGATTTCCTTATTGGTGCCATAGTAAATGATTGTGCAGTTAATTGAGTATGATACTGAACTTGATAATTAGGTACTGATCTGCATAAAATTCTCGTAGTCAAACATTATGAAAGTGGTTTGTGTTTTTAATATCTTTCTTGCAGTCAAATTTTTTGAGTATAGTCAGTGTGTGTTTCATGCAGGTTACTTGTCACAGTTGTTTTGTTAAAAGATCCGTTGCTCACATAATCAGTTTAATGCACTATTTCTTATTTAATATCAATATCAGGGCCATAATTAAAAAATTACTGTGTTAATGAACAATATACGTGTTCAGTTACATTTTGATGAAGTAATCTGATGACTTTCTGATTTTGACTGTTAAACATCAATATATGACAACTATTTGGACTGCAATTAATACCAGATCAGGTTTTGAATGAGTAACTTTAAAATAAACTACTTTTGTAGTCTCATTAAACGATAGATTCAACTTTAAAAAACACACATACAAATTTTAAGCAGTATTACTGAAAGATTTCATCATCCGCGGTATCCACCAGGCCGGCCGCGGTGGCCGAGGGGACTGAGGCGCTTCAGTCACGGTCTGCACGGCCACTACGGTCGGAGGTTCGAATCCCCCCTAGGGCATGGATATTTGTGCCGTTCTTAGTTGTAGGTAGTTCATAAGTAGTTTGTACGTTTAGGGACTGATGACCCCGTAGTTCAGTCCCTTAAGCTTAACAAACATTAGAACATTTGAACATTTGTAGCCACCAGCCAGTCGCATGAAAAAAGCGAGTCGGACAATGTACTGCACTTAAGAATATACTCAACTGGAGTAAAAGGGTGACGGAAGCTTCTCAACTCAAAGAACATAATCAGATTTCGATTGAATAAATCCAGAGAAATTTCTCACAAGCGGAGATCATTATTCGTTTCCTGAAGTGAGTTCTTTTGCATACTTCGAGCTGGTCAATTTCTCCTGAGGCAAAATTTTACCGAGGTTTATAATAAAAACGATGAATTTATGTTTCTCAGAAAGTGAAAAGTTTAAATTACATGGAAAAAAAATGTTTTTGACTGTACCGAGTTTGTTTTATGAAACTGATTAAAACAAGATATTTCTGTTACCAGTCACTATTATTTATTGCTCCCACAACACGTTTCGAGGGTTTAAAGCCCCGTCATTAGGGAGAATAATATTAAACTGTGTGCATGTGGGTTCTATGATAGGTTGACCTGTCGTACCGTCTACATGAGAAAATATTGATAAACACAGCAATTAAGTCTCACACATTTAGAAACATTTAATTTGCGATGTTATAGATTACTGAACATGTCATTGCCTTAGTCTAGTCTTGTCATATGGATTGTCAATACTGCTTCACTGAAACTATTTTATTTCAATTCAAAAAAAGAAACTAGTTGATATCAAAAGGTAATTTAAGTAAATAACAAATAAACAGTGTCCACAGACATATTTTGTCTCGGTATTTATTAATGCTGTGGAGGAAAGCAAAGGAAGGAAGAAGGAATTACAGTACAAGATGAAGAAACAGAAACACTGTAATTACGTCATAGACAGCAAAAGACCCGAAAGAGCAATTGAAAGGAATAGACAGAGTGATTAATGGAGCGTATAAGATGAACATTAACGAGATTAAAAGAAGGGCAATGAAATGCAGTCTTAGAAAATAAAGTGATACTAAAGGAATCAGATTAGGTAACGAAACAATAACGGTGGTAGATGCGTTTTGTTACTTGGGCAGTAAAATAACACATGATGGTCGCAGTACAGAGGATATAAAATGAAGAATGCCAATGGGAAGAAAAGCGTGTTTGAAAACGTGAAATTTATTAACATCAAATATTAATTTAAGTGTAAAGGTTTCCTTTCTGATGACATTTGTGTGGAGTGTTGCCTTGTACAGTAGAGTGAAACGTGGACGATAAATAGTTTAGACAGGAAGATTAGTGCTACAAAAAAGTGATGAAGATTAGGTGGGTCGATCGCGTAACTAATGAAGTGGTACTGAACTGAACTGAAGAAATTTCTCGCATACCTTGACTAAAAGAAGGGATCGATTGGTAGGACACACTTTTAGACATCAAGGAATCGTAAATTTAGCTTTGGAGGCAAGTGTATGGGAAAAAATTGCAGAGAGAGACCAACAGACGAATATAGTAAGCATATTCAGATGGATGTGCGTTGTTCTTATGAAGAGATAAAGGCGCTTGCTCAGGATAGAGTAGGGTGGAGAGCTACATCAAACCAGTCTGCGGACTGAAAACCGTAACAGCATCAAATCTATTAAAGACTTTAAACAGAAGACGATGAATTGAATTATAATTTATGATTTGGCCGGGATTCGAACCCGAGACCTCTCGCTTACTATGCAGGCGCCATTACCACTATAATGAAATAAATCGCAGTTTGCGATCACTTATGGCTTAACTGTTCTAAGTTTAGATGGAATACAAAACTGCGGCGAATGAAAATTTGTGCCCGGCCGCGATTCGAACCCGGGATCCCCTGCTTACTAGGCAGACGCGTTGACCACTCCGCCACCGAGGACACAGTGACCAACCCGACTGCAGAGGACTCTTCCCTGCACGTCTCCCGCCACACCCAAATCTCCATTCGCCACTCCGTCTCTTTCCTATTACCATAGCCAATTTGTTCTGAATGCTCGCAGCCACAATACTGTATTCCCGCATCAGGGAGAACAGACCATGAGGTTTCGAGACACAATTAATACGGGAGACGTGCAGGGAAGAGTCTTCTGTAGTTGGGTTGGTTACTGTGTCCTCGGTGGTGGAGTGGTCAATGTGTCTGCCTAGTAAGCAGGAGATCCCGGGTTCGTATCCCAGGCACAAATTTTCATTCGCTGCAGTCTGGTATTACATCTAAACCTAGTACAGTGAAGCCATAAGTGATCGCAAACTGCAATTTATTTCATTAAAATGAACGCGTAATGCCGTAAAAAAATATATAATTGTATTACCACTATAGGTGGCATTACGTAAGAAGGCGCTTCCGCGCATAGAGGTGGAGCGATAGTGGAAGTGTGGAGGGGAGGAGCTACGGCCGAGCGCCAACAGTGGAGCCTGCGGGAGAAGCACTGCGTAACTCGCGGGCAGCCACGCGCCTAGTCAATGGATTTTATTGGCTGCCAGTGCAGTACTGGAGGGGGATGCGCAGAACCGCTGAAAACTGGGCCGCCTTCGTACGTGACGCCGAATATAGGCCACCGAGACTTTGTTGCCTTGGTTGAAATGTTCAAAAGTTTGTAAAGCTTAAGGAACTTAACTGTGGGGGTCATCAGTCCCTAAACTTACAAACTACTTATGAATTACCTTAAAGACGACACAAACAGCCATGCCCGAGGGGGGATTCGAACCCCCAACGGCGGACGGCCGCGTGCACTGCAACACTGCGCTCCAGTACGCTCGGCTAATCCACTGCGGCAATTGCCTTGGTAACGTTGATATGTATTTATAGGGGAACATGAGGCAAACTGAAGTTTGTGTAGTGGAGAGAGATGTGCGTTAAGGCAGTATGTGCAGTCAGCAAATCCATAAAGTCTCGTTGACGTAGTAGTTATGGCGCCTTCCTAGTAAGTAGTAGATCGAATCCTGGCTGCAACATGAATTTGAAAGCAACGCCTCGCCTTCAGTTTAATTGACGCAATTGTTAGGAAATCTTATGTAAAGGCTTTCTGGAGTGTAGCCTTGTACAATAATGAAACATGGACGATAAGAAAAATACAGAATCTTTTTAAAGTTATTGGTACAGGAAATGGTGGAATGTTCAAATGTCTGTAAATCTATCGAACCAAACTGCGTGGTCATCAGTCCGTAGCTTACAAACTACTTAAAACTAAGGTAAACTAAACTAAGGACAAACACACACACACACACACACACACACACACACACACACACACACACACACGCCCCAGGGAGGACTCGAACCTCCGACGGCGAGCAAACTCGCGCTCCGCGGCGAGGCGTCTTAGACCGCTCGGCTACTCCACCGCGGCGAAATGCTACAGATTAAGTAGGTAAATCGAATAAACAATAAGGAGGTACTGAACATAATTTGGGAGAAAACAAATTTCTCCCTTATCTTGATTAAAAGAAAGGATCCGTTGTTAGAACACGATGTGAGATATGAATGACTCGTCAGTTTAGCTTTGAAGGGTGGGAGGGGGGAGGCGATGGAAGTAAATATCGCAGAGGGAAACAGAGAGACGAATACAGTCAAAAAGTTCGAAAGGATGTCCATTGACGTTCTCGCTCAGAGTAGATAAATCCTGCACAGACAGGCTATCTTATAGAGCTGAATCAAACCAAACTTCGGAGTGAAGACCACAAGAAACAACAGCATGAAAACTGCCATCTGAATGTAGACAATTTTGTATCGGTGCTAGTGCCCGGCGCCCAGCGCAGGTACCGGAATCCGTAACTGTAGCGCGCTACAGAGGCGCGGCGTTGTCGCCATGGCAACGAGCCCCCACCCCTCCCCTCCCCTCCCGCGGCCAGCGGTGCGGGCCGGCGGTCGATGCCGGCAGCTGATTTTCGGGAGAAATCTGTTTCCCTGCCGCTGCCGCCGCACGGGACCCGGTCTGCCTCGCTAATTTCCGCCCTTAATGCAATATCCGGCCAGCTCCGGCCTCACAAGTGCTCGCCTGTCGGTAGCGACACAGCGGCGCGCGCAGCTCATCTGCCAAAGGCAGCGACGGACGCGCACCGCCGCTGCTAGAGGAGCTGTCAGCCACGCCGCTCGACCGCGAGCGAGCACTCTATTCCAGAACCTCTTCTTCACCCATTACTGACCACTGTACTTTATTTGGGACGCAAATATTTTATTTAAGGCGAGTCCAAGACTGAGTTCTCAGCGTCTGCGCGTGCCTTATACGGTAAATCACGTGATGCAAAGCTACTGAGGATTAGACTGCGCATGCTCGAAGATATCACATTCGTAACTGCTGCGCTAGTCATAGATAAATATATACCTCAAAGATAACCTGTGAGCAGTGAGTGCAAACATAAACAGAGCTGTTACGTATCCACAGTGCTTACAAATGAATAAATTAATCATTAAAAGTGGTAATGTCACGCCTTCGTTCTGAAAGAATGTCTGCGTCTTCTATTCCGATTGATGTTACCACTTTTAATGATTAATTTACTCATTTGTAAGCACTTTGGAGTATATATGTACATTTATCTATGACTAGCGCAGCAGTTACGAATGTGATATCTTCGAGCATGCGCAGTCTAATCCTCAGTAGCTTTGCATCACGTGATTTACCGTATAAATAGGCACGCGCAGACGCTGAGAACTCAGTCTTGGACTCGCCTTGAAGATGGCTGTAAGGTTTTCAGCCGAAATATTGGACGAAGAATTGTCGCTGTCCCGGGTGCACTCCCGAAAGATGATGGAATATTATGTCCGCCGGGAAACATTCAAGAATCACATTTTATTTAATTCTAAGTGACCACTGTAACTTATAGCTTGCTTTGTGGTACCTGAAGAATGAGTTGACTTGCATGATACCTGTTGTTGTTGTGGTCTTCAGTCCGGAGACTGGTTTGATGCAGCTCTCTACAATACACTATCCTGAGCAAGCCTCTTCAACTCCACATAAGAACGGCAACCTACATCTGTCTGAATCTGCTTACTGTATCCATCTCTTGGTCTTCCTCTGCGGTTTTTACCCCACACACTTCCCTCCAACGCTAAATTCACAATTCCTTAATGTCCAAGAATGTGCCCTACTTGTAGATCCCTTCTTTTAGTCAAGGTATGCCAGAAATTCCTTTTCTCCCCAATTCTGTTCAATACCTCCTCATTAGTTACGCGATCCACCAACCTAAATCAAATTCAAATGTTTGAAAATCTATCGGACCAAACTGCGTGGTCATCAGTCCGTAGCTTACAAACTACTTAAACCTAGGTAAACTAACCTAAGGACAACACACACACCCATGCCCCAGGGAGGACTCGAACCTCCACGGCGAGCAACCGCGCGCTCCGCAGCGAGACGCTTTAGACCGCTCGACTACTCCACCGCGGCCCACCAACCTAATCTTCAGCATTCTTTTGTAACACCACATTTTCAAAGCCTCTATCCTCTTCCTGTCTGCACTGTTTATCGTCCATGTTTCACTCCCGTACAAGGCAACACTCCACACAAATGCCTTCAGAAAGGATTTCCTTAGGCATTCTGCATTTTATATCCTCTGTACTGCGACCATAATTGTTTTTTTTTTTTTTTTTTTTTTTTTTTTTTTACTGACCAAGTAACAAAACTCATCTACCTCCTTTATTGTTTCGTTACCTAATCTAATGCCTTCAGCATCACCTGATTTTCTTAGACTGCACTCCATTACCCTAGTTTTGCTCTTGTTAAAGTTCATCTTATATGCACCTTTCAGCACACTGTCCATTCCGTTCAATTGCTCTTCCAGGTCCTTTGCTGTCTCTGACGGGATTACTATGTCGTCACCAAAACTCAATGTTTTTAATTCTTCACCCTGAACTTTAATTCCTTCTCCGAATATCTCCTTGCTTTCCTTTATAGCTTGCTCAATGTACAAATTGAATAACATTGGAGAAAGGCTACAACCCTGTCTTTCAACCTTCCCAACCTCTGCATCCCAGTCATGCCCCGTTCATGAAAAGTAGGTGCATATCACAATTCTTAGGCCTTAACTACCACGCTTCATCACATAAACCTAAAATTAAAATACATTCTTCAGCACTTACTTACATTGATCGCTTTACTGCACAAGATTTGTGCGGGAATCAAAATGTACACAATATACAAATTACGTAATATTATTAATGACATACAAGAATTAGTACGTTCCGTTAAGAAATTTATCAGTGGAAAAGGAGTTGGCCACCAAGAAATCCTTTAGACACTTCTCAAAGTGAACTTAATTATGACTTAAACTTTTTATGGCTGCTGGCTTTTTGTTCAAAATGTGAACTGCTGAATAGCGAACACCTTTACGCACCAAAGTAAGTGACTTTGAATCTTTGTGAACGTCATTGTTATTTCTATTATTGAATCAGTGAAATACGCTGCCGACCGCGGTGGCCGAGGGGACTGAGGCGCTTCAGTCACGGTCTGCACGGCCACTACGGTCGGGGGTTCGAATCCCCCCCTCGGGCATGGATATTTGTGCCGTCCTAGTTCGTAAGTATTCATAAGTAGTTTGTAAGTTTAGGGACTGATGACCCCGTAGTTAAGTCCCATAAGATTTACAAACATTTGAACATTTGAACATTTTGAAATACGCCATTGGTTTGAAAAATAGATGTTTTTATTACAAATTTCAGTAAGGGATAAATACATTTAGAAAACGTAGTTAGCATTCTTAATTCCTTAAATAACCATCAGCAGCAAGTTTTTATTTCACCCCAGAAGTGACTCTCATTGGACGTTTTGGGCTCGTAAAACTGTAGAGTTACTCCAGAAAATAATCCCGTACGGCATTATGGAATGAAGTAAGAATAGGACGCTAGTATTTTTTATGTTTATATCACATTTGCCTGAAAGAATTCACATGGAAAACAGATTTATTTAGGCACTTCAACAGTTCCGTGATATGCTCTTCCCAGTTCAATATATCATGAAGCTGTATTCCCGATAATTTGGCACCGTCCACTTCTTTTATCTCCTTGTCGTCATATGTCAGAAAGATACTGGCAGGAAACCTTGCAAACAGTACGTTTCTTCAAACTTTAGTGCCAGATAATTGTCTAGACACCAACTATTAGTCTCCATGAAAATTTCATTAGTTGTCCCTTCTACGCCTACACTTCATTCGCTGTTTATTGCAAATGTTTGTGTCATCTGCAAACAAAACAATCTTGGTATCCTGAAAGTTATTAATAAAAGATCACTGGTGAACTCAAAAAGAGTGATGACCCTAACATGGAACTTTCAGGGGCACTGCATGTTATTACTTTCCAGATGGATGATGCCTGATGGCTTAGTACATGTCTCTTTCCTATATCCGCGTACTGACATGGATAGTACTTACATCGTTAGTGGAAAACCCTGCCCCTTCCATTTTTAATGTTGTTGTTGTTATGGTCTTCAGTCTGCAGAGTGGTTTGATGCAGCTTCCCATGCTCCCTATCTTGTGCAAGCCTCTTCATTTGAAAATTCGAACGGCAACCTACATCCTTTTGAATCTGTTTACTGTATTCGTCCCTTGCTCTCCCTATACGATTTTTACCCTCTCCCCACTTCCTTTTAACACTAATTTGATGATCCCTTGATGTCTCAGAATGTGTCCCACCAACATAAACCTTCTCTTAGTCAGGATATGCCAGAAATTCCTTTTCTCCCCAATTCTGTTGAGAACCTCCTCATTAGTTACGTGATCTACCCATCTAATCTTCATCATGCGTCTGTAGCACTACATTTCGAAAATTTCTATCATCTTTTTGTCTGAACTCCTTATCGTCCTTTCGCTGCCACACAATACTTCACTACAGTCAAAAGCTTTCAGAAAAGACTTCCTAGTATTTAAACTAATATTACATGTCAACGAATTTCGCTTCTTCAGAACGCTTTTATTCCCATAGCCATTCTGTATTTTATATCTTATTTACTTCGGCCATCAGACGTTATCTTGCTACACAGATAACAAAACTCATCTACTACTTTTATCGTCTCATTACCTAATCTAACTGCTTCAGCATCGCCCGATTTTCTGACACTAAATTTCCATTACCCTCGTTTTACTCTTGAAAACGTTAACATTATACCTTCCTTTCAAGACACTGTCCATTCCATTCAATTGCTCTTCCAGATCTTTTGCGGTCTCTGACAGAATTACTATATCATCGGCAAAACGCAATGTTTTTATTTCTTCTCCCTGCACTTCAATGCCCTCTCCAAATTTCTCCTTGCATTCCTTCACTGCCTGTTCAATGTACAGATTGAACATCATTGGGGAAAGGCTACAAACCTGTCTTACTCCCTTCCCAACCTCTGCGTCCCTTTCTTGCCCTTCGACTCTAATAACCGCTGTCTGGTTTTTGTATAGGTTGAATATAGCTCTTCGCTCCCTAATTTAACCTCTGATGACTTCAGAATTTGAAATAGTGTATTACTGTAAACATTATCAAAAGTTTTCACCAGATCTATCTATCTTCTAAGATAGGTGGATTCCACCAGTTTTTCCATTCGTTTTTAAATAATGGCAGGGAAGCAAATTATGTTCAGTGCTAGCACACTCCTGGCCATTAAAATTGCTACACCACGAAGAAGATGTGCTACAGACGCGAAATTTAACCTACAGGAAGGAGATGGTGCGATATGTAAATGATTATCTGTTCAGAACATTCACAGAAGGTTGGCGCCGGTGGCGACACCTACAACGTGCTGACATTAGGAAAGTTTCCAACCGATTTCTCATACATAAACAGCAGTTGGCCGGCGTTGCCTGTTGAAACGTTGTTGTGATGTCTCGTGTAAGGAGGACCATTACGTTTCCAACTTTAGAAAGGTCGGATTGTAGCCTATCGCGATTGCGGTTCATCGTATCGCGACATTGCTGCTCGCGTTAGTCGCCATCCAATGACTGTTAGCAGAATATGGAACCTGTGGGTTAAGGAGGGCAATACGGAACGCTGTGCTGGATCCCAACGGCCTCGTATCACTAGCAGTCGAGATGACAGGCATCTTGTCCGCATGGCTGTAACGGTTCATTAGCCACGTCTCGATACCTGTGTCAAAAGATGGGGATGTTTGCAAGACAACAAACATCTGCACGAACAGTTAGACGACGTTTGCAGCAGCATGGACTATCAGCTCGGAGACCATGGCTGCGGTTACCCTTGACGCTACATCGCAGACAGGAGCGCCTGCGATGGTGTACGCAACGACGAACCTGGATGCACGAATGGCAAAATGTCATTTTCGGATGAATCCAGCATAATAATGGTCGCATCCTTGTTTGGCCACATCGCGGTGAACGCACATTGGAAGCGTGTATTCGTCATCGTCATACTGTCGTGATGGTATGGGATGCCATCGGTTACACGTCTCGGTCACCTCTTGTTCGCATCTACGGCACTTTGAACAGTGGCCGTTACATTTCAGATGTGTTACAACCCGTAGCTCTACACTTCATTCGATCCCTGCGAAACCCCACATTTCAGCAGGATAATACACGACCGCATGTTGCAGGTCCTGTAGGGACCTTTCTGGATACGGAAAATGTTCGAGTGCTACCATGGCCAGCACATTCTGCGGATCTCTCACCAATTGAAAACGTCTGGTCAATGGTGGCCGAGCAACTGGCTCGTCACAATACGCCAGTCACTACTATTGATAACCTGTGGTATCGAGTTAAAGCTGCAGGGGCATCTGTACCTGTACACGCCATCCAAGTTCAGTTTGACTCAATGCTCAGGCGTATCAAGGCCGTTATTACGGCCAGAGGTGGTTGTACTGGGTTCTGATTTCTCAGGATCTATGCACCCAAATTGCGTGAAAATGTAATGACATGTCAGTGGTTGTCTGCTATATTTGTCTAATGAATACCCGTTTATCATCTGCATTTGTTCGTGGTGTAGTAATTGTAATGGCCAGTAGTGTAGTTGCAGAGAGAAATCTACATATCCAGGTCACGAGGTTAAGCAAAGACAGTGCTCAGCTAGTGGTGGTGGCGGATACGCGTCTTATGGACCGCGGAATTTGCTTGCTCCAGATGAGGAGGCCAGAGTCCCGGATTAAACATGGCGTCGCACTAATTTAGTTGCCGCGCAATCTTCACGGCGGTGGGAGACCAAGGCAGCTCGCAGCAGACATTTGCGCCTCGTCTCGAGATGTTTTTTCCTCCATGGAAACCGTTTCCCTCGAGTATAGTGCAATAACAAAACTTTTGAAAGAATAAGAAGCAATTTACCTTGTTGCTACGTAATTTTAGGACCGAGTAGTCCGCTGCGAAGCAGGTTGTATACGGAGATGGATAAGACAGGCTGTGACGTCAGATGCGAAGAGAGTACAAAATTTTCAGGCAAACCATCTAAGGTTCTGTGCAGTCAATGGGTTATTCAGAAAGGGGAAAATTATCATTTTGCTTGTAAAGCTGTGGGGTGTAACATGTATAAGGGCAAATAGCTTTATACGTGGTACCTTTATACATACAGATATCAGTCTGTTTGTTCTTTTTATTCTAATTCAAACAGTCGCCCCATACGACGAACACAATCCTGAAGTATTCTGTTTCGCCGTGCAAGTGAAGGACGTCTGCCCGTTTAACACTTCCACAGCGTTTTTTCGCGTTCTCACTTGTCACAAGGACGGTGTCTGAACTGTGCTTCACCGATTTCGATCAGATTTTGCATGGATGTCCTATATCATTATATAAATACGCTAACACGAAAATTGTGGTACAGATTACTACTTTATTCGTACAAAAAGGCCAATGAAAGTTACATAATTCGAAAGATTGTATGTCGTAGATTTCTGGAATATAAATATTATGTGTTAATTTAGCCATTAAAACTGGTAAAAGGAAGTAGAAATTTTCCTATCTACAGCTTGGATCAAGTTCTACATTATCCAACAATCAGCTCACTGATTGGCTATTCGCCTCGACCAAAGACGCTGTAATGCAGCGCATCTGCAGTATTACAATAACGTATTACAATAAGTGAATATCGAAACACGGAGCGCTCCCAACTCACCTTCTTGTGCCGTTCAAATGCTTCATTTTCGCAGTGATTAAGAGTGGTTAAAGGAATTGGATGTTTTCATATGAATGCCGATATAATGGATGATGCGCCGGGAGAGGCATCTAGCGGAACTACGAAGTCGACATGTTGTCAGCTCTGGAATTCTGAATATCGCAGTATCGAAATAACATTATTTCTTGGCGTTGTATACATATACGAACACCGAAATTGTAGTTCCACTTCAAATATTAGGCTAATGAACGTTATATAATTCGAAATGGCATGAGAAGCATATAATTCCGTTTTTATTTGTTATTGTGTCAGGCATTATCCTTAACACGTAAAAGATACCGTTTAATACCTCCCATTGCCGGTTAAATTTTACCAAATATCCCAGCGTGAGGCCCTTCCCAGTCGGGGGTTCGAATCCCCCCCCCCTCGGTTATGGATGTTTTAGTCGTTTTTAGTATAAGGTAGTTGATAAGTAGTTCGTAAATTTAAGGATTGATGAGTTTGGCCCCCCTTAAACATCCATCCAACCAACCTAAGGACTGATGACCCCACATTTAAGTCCCTTAAGCTGTACGAATATTTTAACATTTTGAAGACAGGAACAAGAACAAATGGAAGGAATGTAGATGAAATTATAACACATGAAAGATATTAAGCGAATTGCTCCAGGTTGTAACACATGGAAAACTGTAGAGGAGATCACAATATAGTACTAGTTGTCGATGGGATGATGATGATGTTGATAATGACGACGATGAAATGATGAAGTTGAAATGATGATGAAGATTAACTGATAATGAACCTGAAATTATGATGAAGCTGAAATTATAATGAAGATGAAATTACGATGTAGATGAAATTGTGATAAATATAAATGTTGATGTGATGACACCGTCATGATAACAGGAGATTTCTCTGTTCTCGTCTCTTTAGACACCTACTGCAGAAAGAAACGACATTATATTCGAAAAATGTCGAGTTTATTGCTTGTCGTAGGTCCTAAGCTTTGTTGTTCTTCTCGGTTAGCAGTGACATAAATAATACCGGACGTCCACATAACAAGTCTGTGGACAACGTAGCGTCCGCATCCGCCGCAATTCGTTTGCCTGTCTGAGCTCATAAAATGGAAAACCAGTAATCTGTATATGTCTGTCACACTAATAACTTACGTTTATTACATTTTTGATGTATGTTTGTATTACGGATAGGTAGTCGGTCTTCTCGGGTGTAGTAGGGGCAGAGCAAAGCGCTCTCAGAGAGCCCGGAAAGATATTTCACCGAATCAGATACAAACATTATACGAATTTATTGAAAAGTTCAACTCTTTGTATTTATGTTCCACAAATTTTGTTGTTGTTTTGGTATGAACGGGCTTTCGGCATCTTAGGCCATCATCAGATAACTTTACTCGTACTGCACAGATAGTCCACCGAATGGTGTGAGTTCTCAATTGTACAAAAATACCAATCCAAACATATGGGAATCTTTTTGAAAATATATCGATACTAGAGTATAAGCATAATATACACTACAATAGCAAACATAATGAATACATCTTAGCTTCTTTTAAATTTGAATTTAAGGGTGAATGATGGAGCTTATGGGCCTTATTGAAAGAGGCTTAACAGCAACTTGCCAATGTTTGTCTCACAGTGAGATGTTAATTTGGTTATAACTGTTCCATACTCACATTCCATAGAATGCCCTCTCCCGTCATTCATCTACCCCACTTCTGTACCCTTGATCACATTCTACATTTTACACCATTATTTATGTGTACTGTAGTCTCTAACTTACAAATTCATAATATTCTAATTACTTCAAACAAAAATGTATACTGTCAAATTATTAAATTATTCTCTGGGATTTACATCACGCTTTTATTATTACACATCTGTATAATGTTTTAATATTAACAGTATCCAAAGTTTCAATATTCAAATTTAAAAGAAGCTACGATTCAGTTTGTAATTATAGTTTATTTTACGCTTGTTTTCTGGTAGCGATATAATGTTAAAAAAGATTCCCATATCTTTAGATTGACATCTTTGTACAACTGAGAACTCACACTATTCGGTGGACTGTCTGTGTAGTACAAAGTTATCTGATTATGGCCTAAGAGGTCGAAAGCCTGTTCATATCAAAACAAAAGTATTGAACCTTTTTACTATGTTTGTGTTCCTCCAAGTAAAAAAAATAAAAAAATAAATAAAAAAATAAAAGAAAAAAAGGTAAAACAGTCAACAATCAGAAGATTGGTTTGAACACCACAGTGCTTTACTAGGCATGGTCCTATTTGGAGGTGGTATGCCGTTGCCTTTCTCCGACTTTCGAATTGACTTAACCAGCCAGTTATAGGGGGACCTACAGTTTAACGTGGGTTCCAAACCACGGTGCTCCGCGGTATTTTTCACATGAGCAATACTGCCAGACGTGAAAGAAATGGAAAGTGACAGATAAAAATCCCAGGACCTGGTGGGGATCGAACCCGCGACCAATTGGATTTGAAGTCTGGCACTCTACCACTGTGCAACCGAGGCGCACTTACCGACGGAATATTCTATAAATGATTGTATGAATTCTCATTAACTAATTTTCGACAATATTACACAGAAACATTTACCCATAGTTCTGCAAATACCGTACAGACAACTCAAAAAAGTGTCGAATGTTTTCAAAGGTTCCGCGTTGGAATGCCGAGCGCTCTAAGGCACCTTGTTGCGGAGCGCGCGGTTGTTCCCCGTAGGATGTTCGAGTCCTTCTTCGAACATGGGTGTGTGTTTGTGCTTAGGTTAGTTTGTTTGTAAGTCTAGGGACCGATAACCACAGTAATTATGTCCCATAGCTTTGCAGACATTTGAACACTAAAAAAAAAAAACAAAAAAAAAAAAAAACAAAACAGAGGTGGTAGTCTAACTGATAGAAAGAAGAAAAAATAAGTCTAATGAACATGGGTCATATAAACACGTGTGTGTAGGAAAGACTGCACGACGCTTCGTTTCGGATATTAGCGTAACTGGCGACAGATTAATAGCGCCTTTTGTGCTACCGTAAGGTTAAAAGGGACGCACTAATTGAATTTTTTCATTAGTGTATATGTGTACCTTGCTGCAGTATGTGTCGCGTCAGCAACGATTGGCGTTGTGATTCATGCAAGATGGTGATCAGCACACTTTCGTCATATTGTGCGCGAACATCTGACGCAGACATTTCGGGACCGTTGGATTGGTCGGGGAGGCCCCACACCTTGACCTGCTGATTCCCCATACCTGAACCCCCTGGAAAACACTTGGAGGAAGTGTTCTACGCAACTCCAATCAACCACGTGCATACATTGTAGGGTGTCAGCAAGTACTACAACAACGACCGGGCATACATCGAAGGATGTGTCACTCCTTAGGCCGAAGGGCAGAACGATGCATTGCCACTAACGGACGCCAAGTGAAACAGCTCATATAAACACGCGTTTATCTCAGAATGTATGCGTTTCGCGACTCATGTTTATTGGACATATTTTTCTTGTAGTACACCAGCACCCCCTATAGAAGAAACCCTGTGCACGAAGTCACAACATGGCGACGGTGAGAGGCTTAGAGTCCTCTGAAAGATTGTAAACATTAGCAGTGCACGCTGTTTATATTGCATTCTTTCGTTCAGGAGTGTATTTATTACGTTAAAATTCAAATGTTTGTAGAACTTATGGGACTTAACTACGGGGTCATCAGTCCCCAAGCTTACAAACTACTTATGAACTAGGTAAGACTAAGGACGGCACAAATACCCATGCCCGAGGGGGGATTCGAACCCCCGACCGTAGTGGCCGTGCAGACAATGACTGGAGCGTCTCAGTCCCCTCGGCCACCGCGGCCGGCTTATTACGTTAAATGGCGTGTACGGTGTGATCGCTATGCTGGACGAATTGTGTGTGTGAGAACAACGTGTGATCTCTTTTTTACTGACAAAATGCTGTTTCGCTGTTCTGTCCCGAAATGTAGAGGAAATTGCGACTGTGGCCCAAAAGTTACCGTCTTCAAACGTCCGGAGAAGAATAAGCTAATGGGGATGGCTACGTAAATAAAATGAATCGCAATATCCAATGGTAAACAGTCATGACTTAAAACTATTTTATAAGGTTAATGAAAAACGAAAACTTACTCATTCACTTGAAGAAGGAGCCAAGTTATTCTGGGAATTCTTGATATCTATTTCTTCTTCTCCGGACGTTTGAAGACAGTTACTTTTGGGACACAGTCGTAATTTCTTCTACATTTCGGCACAGAACAGTGAAACGACATTTTATCAGTAAAAAAGAGATCACACGTTGTACTCACACACACAAATCGTCCAGCGTAGCGATCACACCGTACACAACAACAATTTACGTAATAAATACACTCCTGAACGAAAGAATGCACTATAAACAGCGTGCACTGCTAATGTTTACAATCTTTCAGAGGACTCTAAGCCTCTCACCGCCGCCATGTTGTGATGTCGTGCGCAGGCTTTCTTTTACAGGGGGTGCTGGTACTACCGTCTCTCAAACAGGTGAGAATGTCGCAACACAGATATTGCTAATACGAACAAAGAGGATAGGTAAAACAGCACGTAAAAATCGTTAAAGAGGAAGAGCATAATTTTATCCCATCTGATATTCGTTAAATTTAATAAAGAAGGAAAATACGCATTACTTTAGTATTGCTGTCCAATATCTGTATCAATGAAACTTAACTGAACGGGAAGTAATAGGAAATTAAAGTTATAACTTTTTTTGCGTTTTTGGTAAATTGTTTTGTAGTAATTCGAATACTATCACGTTTTTGCTGTAAAATAATCACGACCTACATAGAATTTAATGTTTACATTTGAAAAATATGTTCAAATGTTTGTTAATCTTAAGGGACTTCACTGTGGGGCCATCAGTTCCTAAAACTACTTATGAATTACCTTATACTACAGATGGCACAAACATCCATGCCCGAGAGGGAATTGGAACCCCCGACGGGTAATGGCCTCGCGTATCGGAGCATAGCGCCTCAATGCGCATGGCCACCCCGCCTCGGCACATTTGAAAGATATTCTTATCAGTTAAATCCCTCTCTAATTATCTGACGAGTCTCTACGGTTTGGTTACTCCTTTCGTCACAAATCTCCCTGACTGACGGGCGTTATTTTTCCAGACTGCTTGCAGGTGATTCCATAAATACCACTATGTGGCAAAAGCTTAATTCCATCTTCATTCTTGAATAATAAAGTTTGTATTTTGAACGCCGGTCTATAGTATAGAGAATTTTTTAAGGGTATCAGAAATTTTAGTAACAAATCGAATGGTGGATCCGTTTTTGCTGCTACCCTGTAGGACCCTTTACAGAAACGGTGTGATTTCACGCATTATTTTCTCGCAATCTGAAATAAATCAGAGTATCTTAATGTTATAATGTTATTGTAACAGTAACTATACGCAGAAGGATTAAAATGTAGTCATCTTTGACTATAGAAGAATGAGTCAATCACTGTAATGTCAAAGAGGCGCACAAGTCTACAGATCCAAGCGTTTGCGATTTGGACTGACTAATGAGTCTATTCCGTCTTCAGTACTATTCTAAAACATTCGCTGCACCCACCTCAATTATCCTTTTCTACTGTAAATAATATGTAAACAAGCTGGTAACGGTTAGTATTTAGCATTTCATTTACAGAAAAAGATTACTGTTTTACGCAATTTTAACCAGCTTCAGATAGTTGCTTGTGTATTTTTACCTCTTCTCTATTGTAGGTAAATAATCGCCATCATTTTACTACTCTGTAAGCATAAGAAAATACTGGCAAGCGGTAGTAGGATTAAATCATCGAGGATTCTGTACAAACTTAATTACGTATATAAATAGTTCCTCCATCCAGAGTATCGATAATATTCACTATTGTGGTCTTTGAAGATTGACTTAATTTGAAGTTTGTAGTTTAATTTTCGTATAATTTCAATTTCTCTAATTTTTCGTTTATTTTATTTATTTCGGAGCTGTACTGACAAGTTACGCAAATAGGAAATTGTAGTTGCGCTGTTATCGTCCGCTGTCGTTCCTCTTGAATTTTTTTGGTAAAATATTATACAAGTCTTGAGAGAGGAAAACTATACACTCGGCTACGGTTGGTAAACCAATGTCGAATTGTAACGTGGGGTGCTTCAAAGTAATTTTATGGTATGTCGAAAGCACAGCCCAAACAATAGACGTGTAGCTATGCATTAGTAACCGGTATAACTATGATTTGAAACGTTACAGATGGCGTACGTGTTGCATCAGTAATGTATCAATTAATTCATTATTCAATTAAAACGAATTTATACTAACTGTCGGCGTACGTGTGGTCAGGTGTGGGCTACTGTTCAAATTACATGGTGACGTTTTTCAGAGGAGACATTTGTCCATTTTCATTTGTTTGATAATTACTACAACACAAATTAAATTTTAATTGTGTAATTCAAGTGGTTTTAATGCGAAATCGCTTTTAAATTCGTGTCTGGACAGTAGTGCAATAGTTTTAAAGTAGTAACTGCGTGTGCTCTCACATTGTTTGTTCATTTCGTCTTAAACTTCGGTAGCGTTTCAAAGCGTCTAATCGTACATTTAGAAACATAAGATATGTTTCAGTTTAAGGAGTTATTTTCACGTGATCACTTTCGTTTTTTGATGTAAGGCACTTTGTCTACGTAATGTAGGTAATTGTGCTTGAATTGAAACAGGCTACCAAGTCTTGTGACAAATTTTCCACCTGTGTGTAAAATTGGATTTTTTCCCGCAACTGTGTGTCGGTGGACTTTAAAAATATTTTTACGACAAAAAAACATTTTCGTCAAATATTGATTTAGTGACCCACAAAGTAATTTAAATTTTCTCCGGACGTCTAAGGACGGACGTGTAAGTAACGGAAAGATAGTGTAACGGTCATCTTACCGAAAAATTGAGGTCTTTGACGAAAGAGAAGCCCATTTATGAATATAAAGAAGTTTTTAACTGTCAAGATTGGTGTGAAGTTTGACCTATAATAAAGTGAGTAGCACTGATCATTGACGCTCTGGTGTCTGAAGAAATATATGGGTGAAGCCGAATCATTCTTAAAAGCACTAATGAGTCTGTGACCGTCACCATACGATGGAAGATTCATGACCAATTTCCAGAGAAATTTAGTGTAGAATCGACTTTTAAATTCAGCACGAAGTTAGATTCAAAAGATTATTTTACTTTCAATGAACGGATAAACTGAAAGGATCAAAGGCGATGTTGACTTCATAAAATTCTGCTGGCTGGGTAAACTAAGAGATCCGATGTTTGATTAATACTGTGTAAGAAAAGTAAGAGCCTCCAGAACAATGCTGTTTATCACTTTTTGGCAAAGTGAACTACACAAGTAGTAGTGCTATACATAATATCTGGAATCAGTTGATGCTATCATAACGATACAACAAAGTCTCTGGGGTGTTGCGTTGGAAGCTAAGTATCCTTGGAATAACGTAGCACATCGTGACAAGATGGCCGACGTCAGTTGCATCAGTATCCACGTGGTGGCGCAAATGTAATGAACTGGAGAAGGAAACCAAAAAGCAGATCAGATAAATGGTCGAACAATGTAAGAAATGCGGAATGCCGAAAAATCGTACACAAGTGCAAAAGGTGTTAACATACACGAGAAATGACCTCCAGATAAGGAAAGTGCAAAACTTCGTTCCTACATCATTCAAAGTTTTCAGTGCAGATTATTTTCTCAGGGCATAGCTATTTGTCCTGCAATAGAGATTTCGCTATTATAGAAAGAAAGAAAGAAATGTGATGATTTGTTCAAAAATATTCAAATGTTTTGTAAACAAGTGGGACCAAACTACTATGGTCATCGGGCCCTAGACGTACAAACTACCACCGCTAATTGAAACCTATTCTGAGAAGAACAGACACACCCATGCCCGGAGGAGGACTCGAAACTCCGGTGGGAGCGGCCGCGCAATCCCTGACATGGCGCTTATAACCGCATGGCCGTTCCCGCGCGGCTACTATAGTTGCGTTTCATTCATATACTTGCGGCAAAAGCCCTTCTGTTAACAAGATGACGGTCCAAGCAGACTTCGTTGATGATTTACAGATAAAAGGAAAAGTGTTATCGCTACTTTCTTCTCCAAAAAAAAAAAAAAAAAAAAAAAAAAAAAAAAAAAAAAAAAAAAAACACCACCAATCGCATCGAGTGTTGCTAGTATCACTAAAAGAATTCACACTGTTATACTTGGGTTGGGTGCGGTTTTAGCAGGAAAAAAGTGTGTAGTCTATGTTTCATTAAATAAAGCGATGATGTAGATGATTGTACATTCCTTAGGGTACTCAGAGCGACTACATTTTCTTGAAAATGTGATGTAAAATTTTGTTTCTGCTGATTGTGGTGCTGTTTGTAATCTACTAATACTATTTTTTCACGTTGTATTTATTAAAGTGTTACTAGAACTCTAGTGTCAATAAAATATAAAAAAATGTAAGAAACGATATACATCGTTGCCGCGGCGGAGTAGTCAAGCGCATTGAGGAGCTATGCTCCGATGCGCGAGGCCGCTCCCCGTCGGGGGTTCGAATCTCTCCTCGGTCATGGATGTTTGTGTCGTCTTTAGTATAAGGTAGTTCATAAGTAGTTTTGTAAGTTTAGGGACTGATGACCCCTCAGTTAAGTCCCTTAAGCTTAACAAACATTTGAACATACACATTTTACAGGATTGTGTGATATACAACTTTAGTCCAGGGAAAGTAAATAGTTTTTCCTACAGTGTAATAAATGTGCCAATATATTAATCTGGTTCTTCTACACTTCATAATACATTAATCTGATTATTTTTTATATAAATATTGCAATTTTTATCACAGAATGTATGTTGAAAACGTTTTCGTCATTACTGAAAAAAATGGCAAAAACTGAGGTATGACATTGTTCCGTGAACTCATTCAGTTCTACTGAATCCGTAGACTGGTTGGGAAAGATTTTAACCTCTAAGGATACTTTAATGTTAAATTAAAAAGGACACTTATTCTTTACTCTTAATTCCGATACCCAATTACCACAGCAATTATTATTGTCACCTTGCAGACGCCAGCACGTAAAATACGTACTGTTATAGGGAGTAGAATGAACAACCAGGACCAATTACAGCACCAGTTCCTATGATTAAAAGACTTTACAAAGGAGACGGAGGAGATGAGTGCGAAGTGATTGATACTGAAAGATGTTTGTGATAAATAACAGCTCGCATTGGAGCTAGAAATAACAAGTTACCGAAACCGTGGAGTTACTATGCAGATACTGGAAGCCTCGCGTGTAACGCAACCGCATTTGCTTAACACAACAGTGCCAGTACGCAGCACTTGCGTAAACAAGCCGCGGGCTGGCTGACACACACACACACACACACACACACACACACACACATACTCGCGTACGTTCTGCATCACTGCGGGCGATGACCGCCACTGTAGCGCGAGACGTCATGTGTTCGCAGCCGAGCGGAGACAACGCGATGCGTTGTCAAGCAGGTACTGCGAAGCAGCGTAACAGCAGCTCATGTATTTGTGTAATGCAAATCTCAGGCACGAAGAGCAGGTCACTATCAATTAGCTAAATGTTCAAATGTTTGTTAAGCTTATGGGACTTAACTACGGGGTCATCAGTCCCTAAACATACAAACTGCTTATCAACTGCCTTATACTAAGGACGGCACAAATATCCATGCCCGAGGGGGGATTCTAACCCCCGACCGTAGTGGCCGTGTGCAGTCCGTGACTCGAGCGCCTCAGTCTTCTCGGTCACCTCGGCCGGCATCAATTAGCTTCTGACGTGTATAGACTCCTGGCTATTAAAATTGCTATACAACGAAGTTCACGTGTTACAGACGCGAAATTTAACCGACAGGAAGAAGATGCTGTGATATGCAAATGATTAACTTTTCAGAGCATTCATACAAGGTTGGCGCCAGTGGCGACACTTACGACGTGCTGACATGAGGAAAGTGTGCAACCGATTTCTCATACACGAACATCAGTTGACCGGCGTTGCCTAGTGAAACGTTGTTGTGATGCCTTGTGTACGGAGGAGAAATGCGTACCATCATGTTTCCGACTTTGATAAAGGTCGAATTGTAGCCTATCGCGATTGCGGTTTGTTGTATCGCGACATTGCTGCTCGCGTTGGTCGCGATCCAATGACTGTAAACAGATTATGGAATCGGTGGGTTCAGGAGAGCAATACGAAACGCCTTGCTGGATCCCAACGGCCTCGTATCACTAGCAGACGAAATGACAGGCATCTTATCCGCATGGCTGTAACGGATCGTGCAGCCACGTCTCGATCCCTGAGTCAACATATGGGGACGTTTCCAAGACGACAACCATCTGCATGAACAGTTCGACGACGTTTGCAGCAGCATGGTCTAACAGCTCGGAGACCATGGCTGCGGTTGCCCTTGACGCTGCATCTCAGACAGGAGCACCGGCGATGGTGTATGCAACAACGAAACCTGGGTGCACGAATGGTAAAACGTCATGTTTTTCGGATTAATCCCGGTTCTGTTTACAGCATCGTGATGGTTGCATCCGTGTTTGGCGACATTGCGGTGAACGCACATTGGAAGCGTGTATCATCGCCATACTAGCGTATCACCCGGCATGATGGTATTGAATGCCTTTCGTTACGCGTCTCGGTCAGCTCTTGTTCGCATCGACGGCACGTTGAACAGTGGCCGTTACATTTCACATGTGTTACGATCTGTGGCTCTGCCCTTCACTCGATCTCTGCGAAACCCTACATTTTAGCAGGATAATGCACGACCGCATGTTGCAGGTCCTGCAGGGGCCTTTCTGGATATGGAAAATGTTCGACTGCTGCCCTGGCCAGCACATTCTCCATATCTCCTACCAATTGAAAACGTCTGGTCAATGGTGACCAAGCAACTGGCTCATCACAAAACGCCAGTCACTACTCTTGATGGACTGTGGTATCAAGTTGAAGCTGCATGGCCATCTGTACCTGTACACGCCATCCAAGCTCTGTTTGACTCAATGCCGAGGCGTATCAAGGCCGTTATTACGGCCAGAGGTGGTTGTTCTGGGTACTGATTTCTCAGGTTTATGCATCCAAATTGCGTGAAAATGTAATCACATATTAGTTCTAGTATAATATATTTTTCCAATGAATACCTGTTTATCAATTGCATATCTTCTTGGTGTGGCAATTTTAATGGACAGTAGTGTAACAGCAGCTCATATGCTTGTGTAATGGAAATCTCAGGCAAGAGAAGCAGGTCACTATCAATTACCTAGTGACAATCACATTTACACTTTCAGTAGGATTTTTTTTTTTCGATTGTCCCTGTCGTGGGGTTGTTACATCTCTTAATACGAGGGTTAGTCTGGAAAGTTTCATTCATTACCTCTGAATATTCAAGCTGCCATCATGTACTTAGTAGATGGTGTTGGACTTCGTTTGCCTATTGTGCATTCGATGTGATACCGGAGTCTATCGTAAAGAGTTGCGAAACCCCCAGTGATTTTCTGCAACTTCCCAACTGCAGTGCCGCCAAGTCGCTAGATTGTAAAAGTACCGTGAAACGATAGTCCATTGCGGCAACACATTTAAATTTCCATCGTATTTAGAGTCATTCGTGGCGCTAAAATTGTAGCAGCTGTGAAAAATACAATCCGAAAATCTCTCATTTGCTGGGAAGTAAGCGAATAATGTTACGAATAACAAGTGTCATTTACGATGGTTAGTTACACTTTTAGACATGGAAGAAAACTTTTAGCAATTCATTCCCTTCCAATCTTCGGCTCCTAATGAGAATTTCAAGTGCTTAACCACTACATTATATTACAGCTGTATAAAAGTAATTTATAAGCGCTTCCGATTGTAGTTAATCTACTATTCCAGTAGAGCCTGTTTGGTTTCATACACAGTTTCACTAAAATTAGAGGCCTACACATCGACATAATTTGGCGGATGTCCGTGTATAACTGTTAATACTAGGAAGTCGCATTCTTGAAGATGTTAATTTTGATACCTGCCAAGTAGTTGCAAGATTATGAATGGGTACACGTAAGGCACAGAAGCAAGGACAAAGTGAAGAGAGCGTTTATAAGGAGATTTATAACGTAATCTCCAAGAAATCTAGTTTCGAAAAATTTTCAAATGTTTGTAAATGTAAGGGACTTAACTGCTGTGGTTATCAGTCCATAGGCTTAAAACTACTTAAACTGACTTATACTAAGGACAACACAGAACCGTGGTATGGTGTCCGATCGCTCTAACGCGCCTTGCTGCGGATGGCGTGGTTGTTCGCCGTCGGAGGTTCGAGTCCTCCCTCGAGTGGATTAATGAGTGTTAACTTGAGCGCATACTTGAAGTTCCTTAGTTTTCCTCCACTGCCGCAGCACAGTGATATGGTGACCAGTATGGGAGATTTTCGATGGTGAGACGATATTAAAGGACGGCAATACTTACTCAGGAATATTACACTTAAGAATTTATTGAATGATACAATTTGTTCGATAGAACACCTTTCGTGATTTTTAATGACGATATGATTTTTATGCCCAACGTGCACTTAATGGTCTCTAAAATCTCAACAATTTTGATACATCAAAATACAGACTTCCATCTACAAACCGCTTCTGGATTTTATTAAGAATTTTAACCAGGTATGACGTGAACCTAATGGAACAACCCATTTTTACTACATATTCAGGGAAGATACAACATGCTCCCAACGTCCTGTTTCTGCTTTGGTTCATTCTTCTACTCTTGTTACTGCTGGTGTGTATTTATTAATTCGTTTTAATCCTATATTAATAGTTTGTGATTTTGGTTGATATATTATTTTTATTGGTTGTTTAACTATATCTATATCTGGTCTTGAAGCTAATTTTAAATTTGACTTAAAGTATTTTTGTAAGTGAACTTAATTAACAGTGACTTCAACCCAGTAGACCTCCGCTCAAAGATGTCGTCGACAAACTTATTTACGTTTTAAGAACTTTGAGGAGGGCCCCACTAAACTCGGCACCGAAAATGAATATTATGACGTCGTAATCAGTCTTCCCACCTCATTTACTAAGGAAGATACCTGAAGATGCACCTTTAATGGTGTGAAAGCGGTCGTGAGCTAATAAAGGCATAAAAGACAGCTCAGGCGGATTATGAAAGTTCACTGAAAGGAATTCTGTATTACCTTCTGGAATTTCTGAACAATAATGTATTTCAGCTGTGGATGCCCGAATTATACAATAGTTTGAAATAAATAATAGCTTTTCAATGATATGTCTGATTACGGCTTATGGATCATTTTATTAATTTAATTCAGTTATAATATCTAACATCCCACGTAACTTATTACGAAGAACAACGATCTGTGTCCACGAGAGAATGTTGTGTTTTTCGTGTTGGGTCACAGGAACCAATGAGCTTACAATCTATCGCAGTTCATTGGACCGTAGCAATCGTTCAGTTTTACGTTGCAAAGAGAACAGGGTTTGCGTGTGGTCTCTGAAGTAGATGCGGCAAAGGAGGAATAGGGTTCATGTACAGTACTAAAAGTAAAAATCATCAACAAACATTATCGAGCTGAGGCGTTGTCCCGCGTGTATCTACATCTACATGGGATACTCTGCAAATCAAATCACAAGTTAAATATATCAGGCAGATATGAAGAATATCTGAAACGTAGAAAATAGGAATATCAGGGAGAGCAAATAAATGGAATTGGTACAAATCAAGTATTTCACCGTCGATAGTCCTTTTTAATAATATTGTCAAAAGTGATGTGTCGTACATTTTGTTAATAATTATCATTATCAGTTCCTTTAAGATATATGTTCCGCCTTGGTGTTTCTTGAAAAAAAAATGCAATTTCTAGAGGTAAACGTACTGCCCTACCTTTGACATAAGGAAGCTACAGTATTCTGGATTGCCGCGACGGAGCGCATTGAGGCGCTGTGTTACGATGCGCGAGATCGTTCCCCGTCGGAGGTTCGAATCCCCCCGCGGGCACGAATGTTTGTGCTGTCTTTAGTATAAGTTAATTCATAAGTGGTTTGTAAGTTTAGAGACTGATGACCTTGCAGTTAAGTCCCATAAGCTTTACAAACGTTTGAACATTTCTTCTGGTTTCTTTTTCTACGATCGCTAACAGATATACCGTGCCATTTTACGTACATCTGTTTTCTACACACAATAATCTAGGCGCCATTCCGCAACGAGCGCTGGAAGGTAAGGGAGGCGGTTGTCGATTAAACACCCAGTTATGCCTATTCTTTCATCTCCAGTTTAACCTGACTATAAAAACCGCTCAAGGTAACCTGCTTTTTAAATGACCGATTTTCGGTTATTTTATAGCTATTATTTCCAAAAACAAATGTAGATATCAGAAGTTGAAAAAAATTAAGCCCTCCTCAGCCTTTTGCATTATACTTTTCTCCGAGATATGTAGAACCATCTGTTAAAATAGTGAACTGGACCAGAACTTAGTACCTCTACCGTTCGATGCTCTAATCGAAAAGTATTGCCGGTGGAATACTAAAAAAGAAAAAAAAAAATACACACAATCGTGTTCTCATACTGAATGTGAATATCAGCAGAAAAATCATGTTGTATTAACGATCGCATCAGTATTTGACCACTGCAAATGGTCTTTACTAAAGAGTTAAAACCTGTTTTTCTTTTTTAAGTTGGCTGTTTCCAAAGGCTACAAACGGATAAGGCTATAATGTAGTCAGACGTAAGAGATCAGCTTTATCCTGTGGAAGTTTTAACCAGTGTGAGATGGAGGTGACAACTCTCTGTTCTTGATGATCCAATAGTACAAACTGTCAAGATCAAAACTACACTCCTGGCCATTAAAATTGCTCCACCACGAAGATGACATACCTCAGATGCGAAATTTAACTGACAGGAAGACGATGCTATGATATGCAAATGATTAGCTTTTCAGAGCATTCACACAAGATTCCAGCCGGTGGAGACATCTGCAATGTGCTGACATGAGGAAAATTTCCAACCGATTTCTCATTTACAAATAGCAGTTGACCGGCGTTGCCTGGTGAAATGTTGTTGTGATGCCTCGAATAAGGAAGAGAAATGCGTAGCATCACGTTTCCGACTTTCATAAAGATCGGATTGTAGCCTATCGCGATTGCGGTTTATCGTAAAGTGACAATGCTGCTCGCGTTGGTCGCGATCCAATGACTGTTTGAAAAATATGGAATCGATGGGTTCAGGAGGGCAATACGGAACGCCGTGTTGGATTTCAACGGCCTTGTATCACTACCAGTCGAGATGACAGGCATCTTAGATGCATGGCTGTAACGAATCGTGGAGCCACCTCTCGATCCCTGAGTCAACAGATGGGGATGTTTGCAAGATAACAACCATCTGCACGAAAACTTCGAGGACGCTCGCAGCAACATGCACTATCAGCTTGGTGACAATGGCTGCAATTACCCTTGACGCAGCATGACGGGTACGAGCGCCTGCGATGGTGTACGGATCCACGAACATGAGTTAACGAATGGCTAAACGTCATTTTTTCAGCTGAATCCAGGTTCTGTTTACAGCATCATGATGGTCGCATACGTGTTTGGCGACGTCGCAGTGAACACACATTGGAAGCTTGTATTCGTCATCGCCATACTGGCGTAACACCCGACGTGATGGTATGGGGTGCCATTGGTTACACATCTCGGTCACCTCTTGTTCGCATCGACGGCACTTTTAACAGTGGCCATTACACTTCAGATGTATTATGACACGTGGCTCTACTCTTCATTCGGTCCCTGTGAAACCCTACATTTCAGCAGGATAAAGCACGTCCGCATGTTGCAGGTCCTGTACGGGCTTTTCTGGACACGGAAAATATTCGAATGCTTCCCTGGCCAACATATTCTCCAGAACTCTCACCAACTGAAAACGTCTGGTCAGTGGTGGCCGAGCAACTTGCACGTCACAATAAGCCAGTCACTACTCTTGATGAACTGTGGTATCGTGTTGAAGCTGCATGGGCATCTGTACCTGTACACGCCATCCAAGGTCTGTTTGACTCAATGCCCAGGCGTATCAAAGCCGTTATTACGGTCACAGGTGGTTGTTCTGGATACTGATTTCTCAGGATCTATGTACCCAAATTGTGTGAAAATGTAATCACATGTGAGTTCTAGTGTAATATATTTGTCCAATGAATACCTGTTTATCATCTGCATGTTTTCTTGGTGCAGCAATTTTAATGGCCAGTAGTGTAATTTACTGAAACGGCCGCTTTCGACACTTTCATTCGACCATCATTAGCGTTAAGAGCACTTAACTGAGTTCTTGAACTGAAGTTGGCCAACTTAATACTCGAAACATGTCATTTTAATAAATGAGATTTTAGCGATCTTGATTGCTTTTGCTATTTGAATTTTTAAATTTGTTTTTAAGCTATGAGTGAATTCCCAAGTTTCTATTAATTACTGTTATCATAATATCGTTTATTTGATATTATTTCATAGAATGGAAGACAAATACAAAGTACTTCCAAACTCGGCATGATGCCATTTAAAACACAACCCAGGTCCAGCGACGACAGCGAGAAACTGCCGTATGACCAGACATAGGCAAGTCCGGCAACTGCACGTGCATACGCGTCGTGTAACAGGGCACGCCACAAGCGAGGTCAACGAGAAAGACAGGCCAACGAGAAAGACAGGCCGCGGCGCGCAGGTCACATAAGCAAGGTAGTCCTGAGTTGGAGCGATCGCTATCTGATTGGCCGGTATCTGTGAGGCAGTGGGTTGTGCCTGAGCGGCCAGCCAATCAGCTAGCGATCGCGCTGGCTCAGGACTACCCGCGGCCAACGGGAAAGACAGGCCCCAGCGCGGTCGTCTTGCCACGTAAGCAAGGTAGTTCCGAGCCGGCGCAATCGCTAGCCGATTGGCCGGCCGCTGGGGCACTGCCCACTGCGTCATAGCGGGCAGCCACTGAGCTAGCGATCGCGCCGGCTCGGAACTACCTTGATTATGTGGCAAGACGACCGGGCTGTTGCCTGTCTTTCCCATTGGCCACGGAACTAGCTTGCTTACGTGACGTGACGTGCGCGCCACGGCCTGTCCTTCTCGTTGGCCTCGCCACAAAGCAACAGCTGCACTGATGCCTCCACAACAGCTGTACCA
This sequence comes from Locusta migratoria, assembly GCA_026315105.1. Lineage (NCBI taxonomy): Eukaryota > Metazoa > Arthropoda > Insecta > Orthoptera > Acrididae > Locusta > Locusta migratoria. The sequence goes on along the minus strand of CM048744.1, from coordinate 267,792,978 downwards.
ATTCTTATGGCAAGCGTGTGTTTCTGGCTTCAATGTTCTTAAATTATCACTGATCGAATTTCCTAGTTTCTACGAAAATCTAATGTTTCATAGCAGAGGAAATTTTAGGAGTAAATATTATAAGTTTTTAATTTTTTAAATTATTTTTAACTAAAAAATTTAGAAGAAGTACTCTAAAAAATAAAAATAAAAATAAAAAACCTTATTCTTTTCATTCTCCACACCGAGGAGTGGGGCGGGCTGTTTCAGATCCGACCCATAATGAGTCGCGGTTCTATTCAGCCAATTATCAGACAAGCTGATAGTGGGCCAAGGGGGGAGGGCATCCCAATTGGGAATAATTGGGAGCGGCTCACCAGTTCCGGCATACGCCTTACAACCAAGGATAACCTCCCAAAACCTTGATCGAAACCGGGGGATTGGGACCTATTTAATTTATCTCTGGGACCTTGCCCCAGACTACAAATGGACTATCGGGAGAGCACGAGTGCACTCATGGCAATCAAGGAACGGACGCCCGAGTTACTCTCGTAAACTCGTAGAGATCGGCTCGAGCAACAGTGGACAAGCTTTCCCCTAGAGGAACCGCACCGGTGAGCACGGTATCCTCTGCGTCGTCGAACAGAAAGTAGTTACACCCGTGTTTTTACACGGTTATTGGAAAAAAGAGAAATGTTCAAATGTTTGTATAGTCTATGGGACTTAACTACTGGGTCATCAGTCCCTAAACTTACAAACTACTTATGAACTAACTAAGACTAAAGACGGCACAAATATTCATGCCCGAGTGGGGATTCGAACCCCCGACCGCAGTGGCCGTGCAGTCCGTCACTGCAGCGCCTCAGTCTCCTCGGCCACCGCGACCGGCGGAAGAAAGAGAGAGAGAGAGAGAGAGATCTACATCTACATAGATACTCTGCAAATCACACTTAATTGCCTGGCAGAGGGTTCATTAACCACTTTCATAACTTTTCTCTACCGTTCCATTCTCTAATAGCGCGCGGGAAGAAAGAACACCTAAATCGTTCCGTTTTCGATCTGATTTCTCTTATTTTATTGGGATGGTCATGTCTCCCTAAGTAGGTGGGTGCTAGCAAAATATTTTCACATTCATAAGTAAAAGTCGGTGATTGAAACTTCGCAAACAGATCACGCCGCAATGAATAACGTCTTTCTTTTAATGATTTCCACCCCAATTCGTGCAACATTTCCGTGACGTTTCCCCCCCCCCCCGTAACGTGATAAAACAAAACGAGCTGCCCTTCTCTGAACCTTCTCAATATCTTCCGTCAGTCCCACCTGGTGAGGGTCCCACAAGGGGCAACAGTAGTCCAGGAGAGGACGCACAAGTGTGATGTAGGCAGTCTCTTTGGTGGAGCTGGTCCATCTTCGAAGCGTTCTGCCAATGAAACGTAACCTTTGATTCGCCTTCCCCACAATATTTTCTGTGTGTTCTCTCCAGTCAAAGTTGTTCGTAATTGTAACTCCTAGGTATTTGGTAGAATTTACGCCCTTAATGTTTGACTGATTTATCGCGTAATTGAAGTTCAGTGGATTTCTTTTAGTGGTCATGTGTATTACTTCACACTTTTCTTTATTTAGTGTCAGTTGCCAATTTTCGCACCAAGTAGAAATTTTGTCTAAATCGCTTTGCAGTTGCTTTTGATCCTCTGTTGACTTCACTAATCGATAAACGACAGCATCATCCGCGAACAGTCTAAGGGAGCTATTCAGATTGTCTCCTAAATCGTTTATAAACACGAGGAAGAGTAGGGGACCTATAAAGCTTTCCTGTGGAACGCCAGATATCACTTCTGTTTTACTCGATGACTTACCGTCAATTACAAGGAACTGTGTCCTTTCTGATAGGATAGATACAACCGACACAAATAAATGCGGTTATTCAGAACTAAAATAGCGGCATCAGTTTTAACTGGTCACTTTTTCTCCTTCCTACTGGAGAGCGCTGCGGACGCCAATCACGATGAGCAGCACGTTCCGTGGGATGTGGCCGATTGTTTCAGAGCTTGCTGTAGCTAGGGAGACAGCACGTCTGGCGCACGCCACCCAGAGCAACAAGTCCCATGTGAGGTCGGCTCTACAAGGACAGTCCGAGCGCGAACTCGGCCTCTAATGACCTCGCCATCGACGGGGCGTTCCACCCTATAATCTCCCTTCCATTTCTTCCTCCTCTTCTCCTCCTACAAAAGCGCGAGCGATTCCGCAGCCGGCGCTCTTATTGCCGGTATTGATTTAGGGGCGTGCGCCGGATCTGGGGAGACGTGACGGCGGGTGTTGACACATTCTGGAGGACGATACTGTGCCGTGCGTGGCCTCAGAGGCGCCATCCCCAGCGCCGTGGGCGGCCGCGCAGTCGATAGGGGCCGCTATTTATACGCGCGCCTGTTGCCACCCCCACCCCCTGTAGCCACCACCCACCAACGCTCGCCTCTCGGGGCACGGCGTGACAGCGCGCTGCGAAATTCATGGCCCGACAGCCGAGGGCCAGCTGCGCATCCGGCCCACTGCCGACGAGGCGTTACGTGCTAATGACCCGCCACTTTACTACGTCACGATTGCCACATTATTTTTATGCGGAAGTAGGGAACGATGCAAACTGACCTGAAAGTCGGTTCAGAAATAGGAAACCTATGCTACAGAATCTATATCATTCCACAGGATGAAGAGTTTGATTAGAGTTTGGTAAGGTTCTGATTATGGGATCAATGACAAAGTAACGGAACTCTTCAGTTCCTAGGTGAAAATTAATGATACTCGGCCGAATCATTGATAGGTTAACCGGATATTTGATTCATCTGTCTTAACGCTCTTATGGTCAAGTAATTCCCTGATCAAAACCTTTTCATGTAAAGCCGCATTTATGAAAGTCTGTTTTTGCGTCGTTCGCAAGTCTCTTTTGAAATTGTTCTCGAGGTAGATTTCGTCGTTTGAGATACGCTTTTTTTCCATAACTTTGTTTGTTTAAATAATACAATTCCTTGAGACGACATTGTCTCATTATACCAAAGGTATTAAACATAAGGAGAGGCACTGAATTAAAATATATGCTGTGGCCGGGAGTCGAACCCGGGACCTTCTACTTACTAGGTATGTGCTTTAGACCACTCAGCTAACACAACATTATACACAAAGCAACTACACAAACTGTCTTAATTTAATTCTGCCTCATGTTCCCTGTGAACTGCACACACAGTCCGTGTAGTTGCTGTAACGATGTGTTAGCTGAGTGGTCTAAAGCACCTACCTAGTAAGTAGAAGGCCCTGGGTTCAAATACCTGCCACAGCATAAATATTAATTCAATGTCTCTCTTTATGTTTAATACCTTTGTTTGTTTAATTTAAACGGTGCTGTCTGATATGATCAGCACGTTTAGTAGGCCTACCCATATTCAGAAAAATAGTTAATGTACTTCAGATTCATTAAAAATAAAAAAAATTAACAAAACTTTTAACAAAAAAAGAGCGACTTAAGACAAACAACTATTCCAAAACAAATTAATATGCACTAAAAAGTGAAAAAAATTACAACTTAATAATCTATTAATCTATTTACTTTTTCTCATCAATATGTAGGTATATATTTTTTTACCACGCAAGAAGATAGGTAGGTACCTACCCACTTTAACCACTTTAACTCAACATGTACCTATGAATAACAATGAACAAAATAGTTTTACAGTTCTAAGTAAAATGGAATGAAAAATATTAGACTACTTAAAAGTCAATCAAGTTATTACGATAATGTAATGTAGTTACAATTATTCTTATTTTTGTAGTCGGTGTCAGCCAAGGACACACTACAATCTACCTAGCAAAAATAATACGAGAATATTAAAAACGAAGTCTGCTAGAATTTTCTTTTTGCAGTGCATTACGAACAAACGAATGGTGTTGTCATGGGGTGTCCCCTGTCACTAGTGGTAGCATGACGTGTTTGTGATATGGCCACATGGAAGAGAAAAACTTCAAGAGTTTCTCCAACAATTGAATTCTCTGCACTCTAACATTATATTCACCATGGAGGTGAAAGAGAATGGTGAACTTCCGTTCCTGGACGTCCTAGTCAAGCGCAAAGCGGATGGCACCTTGGGACACAGTGTATACAGGAAAGAAAACCACAGTTCTTTGGGTCTTCATGCACCAGCTGTCATCATCCCTCACAGCGTGAGGATGAACTGCGAACACAAAGCTTGCGGGATGGCCGTTCGCAGTTTCGTTAAAAAAGCACTGGTGTGTTATACTCCGACAGAGATACTTTTGATGCACACGTAGATGATAGTGAATGTGATGGGTGTTCTTGGGGAAGGAACAAAGGGGTAGGAAGACGGTGGGGAGGGGGGCGAGGGAGCGGAGGAGTGGCAACAGGTGGGGAGGAGCAGTCACAATGCTGGGGGAAAGGAGGGGGGGATGTCCCAGGAAATGTGGGATTGTGGATCCCCTTGATGTGGGGCTGTAAGGAAGCTGTAAGGAGAGGGATTTCAGTGGTACCCTCAAGAGTAGAGGAGGGGTGAGGCTAGGAAGGAGTGGGACCATCGAGGTGGTTTCACGGACTGAGGAGGGTGCATGAGAAGGGGGAGGATCAGAGCAGGTGCGAGGGATAGATGTCTCGGCGGAGAGAACTTTTCTCTGAAGTGTTGGGTTTTTTTTTTTTTTTTTTTTTTTTTTTTTTCTGTTACAATTTCAACGGCATCGATTTACGAATATTAAACTCAACACTTGTATGGGCTCCCAGCTTTTATGCCTTGTATACGCAATACTACGGCCATCTTATCTGTGCACATGGTTATCGCATGTCTTTTGTCTCCTAGGTGTATTTTCTCTCTTATGCCTTTGAGCTTCGATGTTTGCTAACTATGGTCCTTACCTCAGATTGATACATTTGCGCATCTCCTCTAAAACTTTGTAACGTGGAATAGCCCTCTGCAAAATAGAACGTGTACGAGGCAGGCTTGCAGAGCGGTCCCAACGAGGCCCAAACCCAGCAGAGTTCGGAGTGCGATAAGCACGGATGCTCGGCAGGTCATCGATCGGTGGCCAATAGCGAAACTTGCGCGCCTAACTCGTGGCGTAGTTTGAGCCAATAGCGGAGGTGCAGCGAGCCGATCAGGATGCTGGGGCGTCTCGTGGCGTGCTGTGTTCCCTGCTGATCCCGCTATTGAAGACTCGTTAAATTCTGCCCGCAACGAAATAATCCGTCACCACTCAAGTGCTTCCGGAACGAGTCGACGCTGCACGGATAACGCTTTTAGTCAGAGAGCTCTTAGCGACGAGAGGTTAATGTAGTGAAGAGGCATCTGTTTTATTTACACTACATTACCACCTCTTTCTTTCGTTTGTCTTTCTGCTCGTATACAGGCTATCTAGTTAGGAGCTCCCTTGTACTCAATTTTTATAGTTTATTTTTATTTAATTTCGAGACATGGTGCCATTCACATCACTGCGGCCGTCGGTTACCTGAGCGAGGAAAGTGCGCATCACCTGTCTGTGAACTGTATAAGACATGTTTTGTGTACGATCGGATTTTAATTTCTTCCTTATTGTGTTTACTTTCACAAGCCCCTGCCCTAATGTCATGCCAGTGGAGATCTTATTTCAATACCTGTTGCTGTTCTAAAGATACGTAGGATGAAAAGTTTATGAGGGACACCCAGTGTATTATAGATTAAAATGCTTATCTCCGCATTTAACACCTTTTTCTTTTCCTTCTTCTGGTTTACACACATTACCTAATCAAAATGAAGTGGATTTTTTAAATATGTTGTTGTTGTGGTCTTCAGTCCGCAGACTGGTTTGATGCAGCTCTCCACGCTACCTTGTCCTGTACAAGTCTCTTCATCTGAGAATACGTCCGGCAACCAACATCCTTTTGAATCTGCTTACTATATTCGTCCCTCGGTTTCCCTCTACGATTTTTACCCCACACGCTTCCTTCTAATGCTAAGTTTACAATTCCTTGATGACTCAGAATGTGTCCAACCAATCTATCCCTTCTCTTAGTCAGGATATGCCAGAAACTCCTTTTCTCCCCGATTCGGTTAAGCACCTCCTCATTAGGCACGTGATCTATCCATCTAATTTTCATCATTCGTCTGTAGCACCACATTCCAAAAGCTTCTATCACCTTTCTATCCAAACCCCTTATCGTCCACGCTTCACTCCCATACAATGCTACACGCCAGACAAATGTTTTCAGAATGGACTTGTTAACATTTAGACTAATTTTGGATGTTTACAAGTTTCGCTTCTTTAGAAACGCTTTTCTTCCCATAGCCATTCTGCATTTTATATCTTCTTTACTTCGTCCATCAGAAGTTATTTTGCTACCCAAATAATAAAATTCGTCTACAATTTTATTTTCTCATTACCTAATTTAATTCCTTCAGCATCGCCTGATTTTCTGACATTGCATTCCATTACCTTCGTTTTACTCTTATTAATGTTCATCTTATATCTTCCTTTCAAGACACTGTCTATCCCGTTCAACTGCTCTTCCAGATCTTTTGCGGTCTTTGACAGAATTACTATGTCATCAGCAAACCGCTATGTTTTTATTTCTTCTCCCTGCACTTTAATGCCCTCTCCAAATTTCTCCTTGCATTCCTTCACTGCCTGCTCAATGTACAGATTGAACAACATTGGGGAAAGGCTACAACTCTTACTCCCTTCCCAACCTCTGCGTCCCTCTCTTGCTCTTCGACTCTAATAACCGCTGTCTGGTTTTTGTATAGGTTGAATATACCCCTTCGCTCCCTATATTATACCCCTGCTACCTTCAGAATTTGAAAGAGTCTATTCCAGTCGACATGGTTAAAAGCTTTCTCCAAATCGACAAACGCTAAAACCGTAGGTTTCCCTTTCTTTAGCCTATCTTCTAAGATAAATCGTAATGTGAGTATTGCCTCCCGTGTTCCTACATTTCTCCTAAATCCAAACTGATCTTCCTCAAGGTCGGATTCCACAAGTTTTTCCATTCGTCTGTGAATAATTCGTTTTAGTATTTTCCAACCATGACTTATTAAACTGATAGTTCTGTAATTTTCACACTTGTCTGCACTTGCTTTCTTTGGAATTGGAATTACAATAATCTACTTGAAGTCGGAGGGTATTTCCCCTGTCTCGTACATCTTGCATACCAGGTGATACAATTTTTTCACGACTGGCTCTCCTAACGATATCAGCAGTTCAGACGGAATATCATCTACTCCAGGGGCCTTGTTTCGATTCAAGTCCTTCATCGCTCTGTCAAATTCTTCTCGCAGTATCGTGTCTCCTATCTCCTCTTCCTCCACTTCGTCTTCCGTTTCTAGAATACTGCCTTCAAGTTTATTTCCTGTGTTAACCAGGGATTTCTATTAGGCCTTGTCCTTCTGCCTACATGGTCCTCTGCAGCTTTCACTATCCTATCTATCACAGCTATCCATTCTTCCTCTACTGTATTACTTTCCCCCGTTTCAGCCAATCCTTGCCTAATGCTCCCTCTGAAATTCTCAACCACCTCTGGTTCCTTCAATGTGTCCAGGTTCCATCTCCTAACCTTTCTACCTTTCCGCAGTCTCTTATGGTTTAATCTGCAGTTCATAACTAATAAGTTATGGTCAGAGTCTATATCTGCCCCTGGATATGTCTTACAGTTTAGAACCTGGTTTCTAAATCTTTTCCTTACCATTATAAAGTCAATCTGGTACCTACCAGTGTCTCCTGGTCTCTTCCACGTATACAGCCTTCTTTTATGATGATTAAACCAAGTGTTGGTGATCATTAAATTGTGCTCTGCGCAAAATTCTACCAAGCGATCTCCTCTTTCATTCCTTTCTCCCAGTCCATATTCACCTACTACATTTCCTTCTCTTCACTTTCCTAGTACCGAGTTACAGTCCCCCAACACAATCACATTTTCGTCTCCCTTAACTTTCTGAATGATTTAATTTATCTCTTCATACATTTTTTCGATATCCTCATCAACGGCCGTGCTAGTTGGCATATAAACTAGTACTACTGTGGCCGGTGTTGGCTTCGTGTCTATCTTTACTACGATAACGCGTTAACTATGCTGTTCATAGTAACTTACCCGCATTCCTATTTTCGTATTCATTATCAGACCTACTCCTGCGTTACCACGGACTGATTTTGTATTGACAACCCTGTACTCACCTGACCAGAAATCCTGTTCATCCTGCCACCGAACTTCACTAATCCCTACCATATCTAACTTTAACCTATCCATTTCTCTTTAAAATTTTCTAGCTTACCTACGCGATTAAAGGTTAGAACATTCCACGCTCTGACCCGTAGAATGCCTGTCTTATTTTTCTTGATGAGGGCATCCTCCTAAGTAGTCCCCGCCCGGAGATCCGAATGGGGGACTAATTTACGTCCGGAATATTTTACTCAGGAAGACGCCATCATTATATATTCATACAGTAGAGCTGCATGTCCTCGGGAGAAGTAACGACTGTAATTTCACCTTGCTTTCAGCCGTTCGCAGTAACAGCATGGCAACGCCATGTTAGATGATGTTACAAGGCCAGCTCAGTCAATCATCCAGACTGTCGCCCCTGTAACTACTGAAAAGGCTGCTGCCCTCTTCAGGAACCACACGTTTGTCTGGCCTCTCCACAGATACCCCTCTACTGTGGTTGCACCTTTGGTACGGCTATCTGCATCGTTGAGGCACGCAAGCCATTCCACCTCGGCAATGTCTGTGGTTCATGGGGGTGGTTTTAAATATACCTTTGCATTTTCAATGTTTTATGTCACTACGTCTATTCTATATGTATCAGGATTTTCTTCAGTAGGGAGGAACCAATCTTATGTTCTCCTTTCATCTTCTACCAGCCCTTGATTAAATAACGTGATTTAATGTGCTCTTTCTTGACAGATTTTTAATAATATTTTTAAATATTCCTTAAATGGATTTGTCCCTGTCGTTTTCAAGCGTGTCTTTATACAGTTTTTGTTTTTAATTAGTACATAGACGTCTTGCTGAAGACTACAACCATGTTACAAGCATGTCACCTGCTGGCAAACACTGCTAAGTAGTTTCAATAATGGTATTCCGCGTACAGTTTCACCATGGTTAGGAATGGAATCATACGAAACTATCTATTAAGATCTTTTATATGTTACGTAAATTTATCTATCAATGTATTTCAATCATCAGTACCTTGTACTGGTACTTGTATCATGAAAATTACAATCACTTTGGTAAACGTTCTGATAAAGATAACGACCGAAAGGCGTTATATACAGGGTGTTACAAAAAGGTACGGCCAAACTTTCAGGAAACATTCCTCACACACAAAGAAATAAAATAAGTTATGTGGAAACGCTTAATTTCCATGTTAGAGCTCATTTTATTACTTCTTTCCAAATCACATTAATCATGGAATGGAAAAACACAGCAACAGAACGTACCAGCGTGACTTCAAACACTTTGTTACAGGAAATGTTCGAAATGTCCTCCGTTAGCGAGAATACATGCTTCCACCCCCTGTCGCATGGAATCCCAGATGCGCTGATGCGGCCCAGGAGAATGGCGTATTGTATCACAGCCGTCCACAATACGAGCACGAAGAGTCTCTACATTTGGTACCGGGGTTGCGTAGACAAGAGCTTTCAAATGCCCCCATAAATGAAGGTCAAGAGGGTTGAGGTCAGGAGAGCGTAGAGGCCATGGAATTGGTCCGCCTCTGCCAAACCATCGGTCACCGAATCTGTTGTTGAGAAGCGTATGAACACGTCGACCGAAATGTACAGGAGCTCCATCGTGCATGAACCACATGTTGTGTCGTACTTGTAAAGGCACATGTTCTAGCAGCTCAGGTAGAGTATCCCGTATGAAATCATGATAATGTGTTCCAGTGAGCGTAGGTGGAAGAACATGCCGGCCGCGGTGGCCGAGGGGACTAAGGCGCTTCAGTCACGGTCTGCACGGCCACCACGGTCGGGGGTTCGAATCCCCCCTCGGGCATGGATATTTGTGCCGTCCTTAGTTGTAGGTAGTTCATAAGTAGTTTGTAAGTCTAGGGACTGATGACCCCGTAGTTAAGTCCCTTAAGCTTAACAAACATTTGAACATTTGAACACATTTGGAGAACATGAGGACCAATCAAGACATCACCAACAATTCTTGCCCAAACGTTCACAGAAAATCTGTGTTGATGACGTGATTGCACAATTGCGTGCGGATTCTCGTCAGGCCACACATTTTGATTGAGAAAATTTACAATTTGATCACGTTGGAATGAAGCCTCATCCGTAAAAATACTAAAATGATCTCTAACATGGAAATTAAGCGTTTTCTTTTTTTTGTGTGTGAGGAATGTTTCCTGAAAGTTTGGCCGTACCTTTTTGTAACACCCTGTGTATAACAAATGACCTGTCGGTGTTAGAGACCGAAGATATACCGGTGGAGAAGAGGCTTATTCACGAGAATATGGCGAGTGTCGTAATCCGATTTCCTAGAAACTCCGCCCAGTGAGAGATCGGTCGATACAGGCGAGCACGTGCCGCGGCTTATCCTAGATACTTGGCGGTTTCTGAGAAGATAGCGCCCAAAGTTTGCGTTACACTGCAGCTGCCTCTGGCCGTCTTTCAGCGCGCATACGCTCAGCCGAAGCGATGGCACAGCGGATGCACTGATGGCTTCACACTTTTGCGCCTCATATTTTAGATTATATTAGTGTTTGTTTTCATTTATTTATTTACTGGCATAGAAGTTCACTACACGAGTTTCTCGTCATGTTAGGCAGTACAAGATGTTTCGGTATAAGAGCCAATATTTGATATATTAGTGCATGGTATAATGAAGTAACGTATTACAATTTTCTTTTAATTCTTCTATTCTGATATTTCATTTTTGTTTCTTACATTCGATTTGTTTTTACTACATTCCAGTTATTTCTTATACTCATTCTTACAGTTTACTTCTACGTTAATTTTTACAATACAGTCTTATATTGCTCGACGTATCATACCTAAGGATTACAAGGCGTGGTACTGAATTAAAATTTCCAGCACTGCTGGGAGTCGAACCCAGGTCATCAGTCACTTTATCCATTCATCAAAAATGTTTGTAAATCTATTAGACTCGGTTATCAGTCCGTAGGTTACAAACTACTTAAACTAAGGTAAAATAACCTACGGACAACAGAAACACCCATGCCCAAAGGGGGACTCGAACCCCCGACGGCGAACGGCCGCGCGCACTGCAGCACGGCGCCCCACTGCGCAAGGCTAATCCGTCACGGCTAGCCATTCATCCACCGTGGCATTATGTACAGCGTAAATGCAAGGAATAACATAAAAACATCTCCTTGTACAACAAATCCTTCAATTCTGGCTCGATGTAGTGGAGGGAGTGATTTATTAGATTGTTCCGTGCATTTGCGCTGTACATAATGCCACGGTGCCACAAATTTTAATTCAGTGCATCCAGTTGTACTTGTTACGTATGAAATATCGAGACTAAATCTGTATTTGGAAACGTATTTATTTGATATTAAATTCTTGTGTTAATTTTAACGGCTATTACAGGCGGTGGAAACGTCAGCATAAGCGCTGTATGATGAAAGCTTTGCCAGAATCGCTTCTTAAACAAACGTCATTAACATCAGAAATACTGTTGCTGAAAACACACAGTGCCGGGAATTTTACCGAAAAGAATTTCAAGTACTTTTATCGTTCGTGTACTTTTTTTGTATTTTAATTCATCACACAAGTAATCAGTAAAAAAGGACGTTATTTCAGAATTCATTGGAGAAAACATTTATGCAATAATGATGTACACAGTCCACTTCCGTAGTGCAGTGGCTTATTGGACAGTGTGTATTTTATGCAATTAAGAAGATAAAAATCTAAATTTAGATGACTACATACAATTTACCAATGAAGATCATTTTTCTTTGAGGAAGCATTACAAATGTAAACAGTTTTTCACATATTTTTCATTGTAGTTTTAAATCAAGACTGAGAAGTACGTGAAGAATATCAAGAGTGTACACTCCTTATCAAAACATGAGAAAGGAGTCTAAACAAAATTGTTGCTGCAGGTAAACATACCGACTGCAGACTTGATGTAGGATGAGTTGTATTGTAATTATCAGTTTTTGAAGACTGTAAAGATTATGTATGAAACCAATAAAGTTGATTATTAAAAAAAAAGTGGAAAACGTGGTATATTGCCACGCAGGGTGCCCGGGTTCGATTCCCGGTCGGGTAGGAGATTTCCTCCACTCGGGGACTGGGTGTTGTGTTATCATCGTTATCGACGCGAAAGTCACCCAAGTGGCGTCATCAGAAATGACTTGCACCAGGAGGCCGAACTCGAACCCAGCTGGGGTCTAACGGCCAAAAATGCCACACGATCATCATCATTATCTACGCAGACGACGAAATGCATTAAAAGTAAATTATCACAGCGTTTCGAATACGGTGCTCAAAAATGTGAAGCCATGACACTAGCTGATCTGTCACACTGGTTGAAACTACGGAGGGGCAAAATAGTTCATTTGGTAACCAGTTCACTGATTATCATTCCTTCAAATGTTCAAATGTTTGTATAGCTTATGGTTCTTAACTACGGGGTCATCAGTCCCTAAACTTAGACTAAGGACGGCACAAATATCCATGCCCGAGGGGGGATTCGAACCCCCGACCGTAGTGGCCGTGCAGACCGTGACTGGAGCGCCTCAGTCCCCTCGGCCACCGCGGCCGGCTATATCATTCCTTCTTGGGAACCGTTCCTTTCTAGTCGATCATCGTTCCTTTTTTATGAAATTACTATCCAACAATAGATAATGAAAAGAGTTAGAAACTGAGTAGTTGGTTTGTAAAATCTGAACAATAATTTCTGAGATAAAAAGTGAAGACGATAGCGACTTGTGGTATCGACGTCTTCAGTTATGCCTTTGTTTCTTAAGGTTACTCTTAAAGTGGTATTTAGATGCCTTATTTAGAGCAAATTTGATGCTCAATAACTACACGTGACAGGGATTTGACAAGCAAATATACCTTCATAATGCTACTTAAATTTCTGATTTAGCCTCTCCTGATCAATCAGTATTTGTTCTCAAAATTTATTTACAGGCAGTAAAGAAAATGATAAAGAGCTCTTTCCTTTATAACAATAACTCAACACCAATGTTGACTTCGAAAAGACTACAATAAATTAGAATTAATGTTTTGGTTTAAAAGTTCATTTTTTGTGCAAAATGGGCACATTTGCATTGATGATTTTCTACAAGCTGCAGGAGCCTTCTGAAGTACGTATTTTTTCCGTTTAGGTACATATGAGAAAGTACACCAACAATAAAACTTAACATTTGACTCTACAATACATAGCTGCTGAAGTGTCTTCCAAAAACGAAGTCCAAAATGTACACACATTTGGCAAGTTATGGGACGTAACTACAGTGTCACCGCTCTCTAAACTCTAGGGTCATCAGTCCCTAAGCCACGGTGGGGTAGCCGAGGGGTCTAAGGCTCCTCGCCGGCGGCGATGTCCGAGGGGACTGCGGCGCGCCAGTCACGGTCTGCACGGCCATTACGGTCGGGGGTTCGAATCCCCCATCGGGCATGGACATTTGTACCGTCCTTAGTATTAGCTAGTTCATACGTAGTTTGTAAGTTTAGGGACTTATGACCCCCTAGTTAAGTCCCATAAGCTCTAGAAACATTTGAACATCTGATCATTTAAGGCGCCTCGCTGCGGAGCGCGCGGTGGCTCGCCGTCAGAGGTTCGAGTCCTCCCTGGGGCATGGGTGTGTGTGTGTATGTGTGTGTGTGTGTTGTCCTTAGGTTAGTTTACCTATGTTTAAGTAGTAATTACCACGTAGTTTGGTCCGATAGATTTACAAACATGTGAACATCACTCCCTAAACATACAAACTACGTATGAACTACCTTATACTAAACGCGACACAAACACACATGACAGAGGGGGGCGGGGATTCAAACCAGCGACCTTAGCGGCCGTGCAGACCGTGACTGGCGTGCCGCAGAGCACGCGTTATGTAACAGAACTATAAAATACCAGTAAAATGTAAATTACAGGTGATTGAGGGCAAACAGAATACGCGAGAAACCAGTAATCCAAAGTTTAGAAAGATTCTGAGACACAACGACAATGGACGAGAGCAGGGGACAAACCGGACGACAGCTCGATGCCGAGCAGCGAGCTGGAACTGAAAGTCTCAGCGAGCGTTCCGGACCGGGACCGACCAATGGGACCGACCAGGAGCAACTAAGTGAACGGCGAATTCCCGTTCCACGTATGTAGTTTTTATCGGTTCCCCCGTTAACTTTTGTGAACCGTTACTTTGGAACCATTCTTTCGTGAAAGACCCATCTCCAGTTGAAACAGTCAGCCTCTAAAGGCCCCCACACACGAGCGACGAATCGCTGCAATCCGTCGCTCGCCTCCGCCTCACCACACACGATGCGATTTGTCAACCAGTTTCTACGAGAATTACGAACGGATATGTGTAGGCAAACTCTGCAATGGAAAAGGTTCTTCTATTTTTAACAGCAGTCACAGCTGGTTTTTTGCAACCTGACGAGTGATACTTTCAAATAAAAACAAGTTAGAAATGGGAGTTGTAATTTATTAAATATCTTTTGAATCCGTTTCCCTAGGACGTTTTGGTTACGTTACACTATTATTTTTTTTGTTTATTAGTCCTCAACTCCTTTTTATTGGTACATCTTATAGTTTAACATCAAGTAACTAAGGTACACAATTCGTTTCTCAGTCTCGATGTGTGTACAGAAATGTCGCACCCCCCCCCCCCCCCCCCTCAGGTTTAATGTCAAGTTGGCGCAGTGGGTAGCCCGTCAAACACTGATCACAGACCGATCGTGGAAACAGACGAAAAATATAAACACTGAGCTGTTTAGACGCACGATATGCAACAGGGAGCATTATTCAAAAGCAATGTCGTCTTGGTTATGTGGTCGTGGTGTTAGACTACAAGGCTGGAGCCCATGTTCAACACCCTTAAGTGTTGTATCTTCTCATTTTTTGTTTTGCACAAATTATCAACTTCCGCTTGGTCTTTGACATGCCTCTTCATTGTATTCAATTTTGTGACTCTGTCATGGTGTAAAGTCCGTACCGCACAAGTGTCCTATTAGTCTGGGAGCAGAATGCCACAGCCGATTCTTCTACTGGGAAACATGTCTCATGATACACTACATTTGGGACAGTGTGTTCGTCATAAGATAGGAATCGCTTATCGGCACGCTTACGCCAGGTGAGTGAGTGAGATATGCCTCCTCGTTCGATTTTTGCCTTCATATGAATGTCAATGTGATCACTCCCAATCAGTGATGGAAACATAACAGTTTGTCACACAAGTGCAACAGATGAACGCAAGAGTTTCACAATCACACACTTTTCCCTGTGTGCTGTCAAGACATATGTTGAACGTTTTTGAAGTTTTTGACATGTGCACCATCGAATTCTGCATATTATATATCCAAGCTAATCAGAACATGACTGGAATTTCGGAGAACGAAGTTGATTATCTCTGTTATTATTATTATTATTATTATTATTATTATTATTATTATTCATTTCTGCGAGAGGTCTCGTCTGCTATCATTATTATCATATTTACTTGCGCCCTTAATCCGTACTTACCACATGAGTTATGTATAATAAGACAATTTGAAAAGCCTATAAAAAGAGAATGGAATTTTCAATGGCCAAACGGAAAGTTGAACGTTTTGTGAAAAACAGAAAGTATAAATGCACAGATTGAAAGACGTTTGAACACGGACATCAAGCATCGCAGTCCTTCAACATTACCACATAACCACGACGCCACGACTCCACCACTATCCACGACGTGCCATACACAGCACTTCGACCTTCAAGGTCTTTCTTGGAGCAAACACCGCAGAAACCGAGCAGTGTCGGGCTGGAGCATGTTTTGTGTTCCAACGAACCGCGTTTCTGATTCTTTAATTAAATTTATTTTTGCAAAATCAGTGTTAAAGCTAAAGCTGCATTAGTTTCAGCAGCTTGCATTTTAAGCTTTAAGCCCATAGCAATTCCTGTCGAACTAACAGCGGGTTGTTAGCTCTTAAAGAAATCAAATGTTCAACGGACTTAAGTAGGGCCGGCCGGCCGGCCGCAGTGGCCAAGCGGTATGCGGCGCGCCAGTCACGGTCTGCACCGCCGCTACGGTCGGGGCTTCGAATCCCCCATCGGGCATGGGTGTTTGCGACGTCTTTAGTATAAGGTAGTTCATAAGTAGTTTGTAAGTTTAGGGACTGATGACCCCGCAGTTAAGTCCCTTAAACTTAACAAACATTTGAACATTTTGGACTTCACTACGTTATCCCTTCTCTTAGCCAAGATACGTCAGAAATTTCTTTCTTCCCTAGTCTGTTCAATATTTCCCCATTATCTACGTGATCTGCCTATCTAATCTTCAGGATTCGTCTGTATAATCGCATTTCAAATAATCTTTCTGTCTGAACTCCTTACCGTCCACGTTGCAGTCCCGTACAGTGCTACACTGCAGACTAATACTTTCAGAAATGATTTCGTAACATTTAAATTAATATTGGATGTCATCAAATTTCGCTTCATCAGAAACGCTTTTGTTCTCATACCTATTCTGCTTTTTTACCATCAGAAGTTGTTTTACTGCCCAAATAACAAAACTCATCTGCTGCTTTTATTGTCTTGTTACTTAATCTAATTCCTTCAACATCGCCTTGCAGACACTACACTCCATTACCCTTGTTTTACTCTTGTTAATGTATATTAAAAGATATAAATAGTTAAAAAGTAATCAGTTTTCAGAAAAGACCAGCAATCGCGAAAAGTGAAGGAAAAAAATGGTAACAGGAACAGAGGCGAATGATAATAAGAAGAAATAGAATATCTGTTGCTTTATTGTATAAAGTAAGATAATATTGTATTTGGAAAACATTTTATGTATCGTGTTCGTTAGGTACATGCAATATAGAGTGAAGTGCCAGCTCTAATACAGTGTTAAACATTTTTGACGACGGATTGAAATATGGTTCACACGCATGGTGTGCTTGCGCCTCAAGACTTTCACACTGTCGCTCTGCCTCACAACACCTCAAATTGAGCTTCACGCCGCTACATGGCCCATTTGGCGGCAAAAGCAAAAGGTGTGCTTAAATTTTGAAACTGTCAGGCATCCTTGCTGCCAGTATCACGTATAGGGGATCTGGAGGAAGAACGGAGGCCTCAGGGGCAGCAGCATCGTTCCAGAGCCCGTATGCATGAACCAACCAAAATTGGCGAGAAAAATCTTTTCCAGTTACAGTAGTTTACTTCCCGAGGCGGAAACGGAAGCAGTTCAATCAAAGTTGCGTCTCTTCAGCTGTTCCTCAACGGCGCGCTGGCGTTCGTCTGCTTACAGTTAAGTCTGCAGGTCAGCAGAATAGCAATGAGCACAGCGAGGGAGGCGAAATCGCGTTGCCGAGACACGGACTCCATCTGACACGTTTTCACACGGCCCCGAAATCCGGTATCCGTGACAGCGCTTCTGCTCGCTCATGCATCTAATCCGAATATCGGTTCTGCAAATGCGGTCCAGTTGCCGGATTTGCTCTCCGACAGTCGATATTTACTCACACGACAGCGCTCAGCCGTTTAAGGGACGTGCTGCCTTTATCAGATTTCAACTCTACTCACGAAAGTTGAAAGTTATCTGATTTATATTTATTAAATATAATTTATTTTTTTGATTGGTCGTGGAGATGGAACTGGGATTTGCTATCTAACCGTGTGGATATGTGTGACTGTTTGTCTGACTAGCAGTGATTTCTGTTGATAACGAACGATAGGTTACGTAAAATTCAGATTTTCCACACATAAGAAAATCACCTGAAATTCTTTGTGACTGTTCCACACACTGGATCAAAAACTAAGCCCTGATAGTAAATTATGTGAATAAATATTTTTTTTTTAAACGTCAGGCCCGCGCAACGGATAACTCAGTCATGCATTGCTATGAAAAGAAGCTCTAACTGATCCGTTAATTACTTCAAAATGAATGCGTCACTTTAATGCCGTGTTCTAATTCAACATTGGTATCAAAAATTGAAAACCTCAACTACTGTGTATCGTGAAGTTAAGCTCTCGTTTCAGAAAAGCAACTGAGAGTGCACATAAATATTTTACTGTGAAATGAAGTGAATCCTTGTGACACTTCGAAGATGCCAATACCTTTAGTGAGAAGTAAATTGAATTTTTGTAACAGTTGAAACGTACTGCGGTTGGCTCACCACACTTAGTCAAACACTTGATTACCGAGCGTTGTTAATCACCTAATTCCTTTATAAAAAAATGATCGCGTGAAATACTCTGCTCACAGTTAATACAAGGACAGAAAATTTGAATTAACCCACAGATAAGCACTCTACCATTGATAGTGAAAGTTATCTGTTAAAACATACACTCACAGAGCCACCACGTGCAAATACGTTTGAGATTAAGACTTTTACTTCACTTCAAAACAACTCACATCAATTAACTGGTCGTAAAAGTTATTGGAGGAAAAATGGAAGTTTCTACACACTACAAAATAATGGAAGAGAAATTTCATTATCACACTTATATTGAAAATTAAAAAGCAACATCATTACAAAAACATATACACATTACCTTATACATTCTTAGTCTGAACATCTTCATCCTATTCAGCAGTCGAGCTAACAGACATCCTCTGCCCACAGCTCACAGTTCAACCTCCTACTCCGCCCACTACGTTACAACAAAATACGACTGCCCATTCCCACCGTTACACTGCGACACCCAGCGCGCCACCATTACCAGACAGAGCAATAATGCTACCTCTCTGACCAAGGAAGCTAACTATACAGTATACAGTCTTTGACTTACATGAATCTTATTCACAAAATAATAATCCCAACAGAATATTACACAATATTAAATCCAACTGAATATAGACCCCTTGCAAAATGTCGCTTAACCCCTCAACGGAGTTACATTCTGTTAGGCAAAGGAGAACTAATAAGGAACTGAGCAAGGAAGTTGTCCGGACAAAAAATTAGTCACCGCAGTGTGGCCGGACATATGAATGTTTCAGCCGAATACAGATTGAGCAGAGAGAGAGTCACGTGCTCAGCTGCTCTAACACGGGCTCTACGCTTCAGTTTCCGCTTCGGGGAGTAAACAACTGTAACTGGAGAAGATTTTTGTCGCCAGTTTTGGTTGTTTCGTGCATACGGGCTCTGGGGCGCTGGCTGCCTCTCCCTGCGCCCTCGTTCTTCCTCGAGATCCCTTTTACGAGACTGGCAGCAAGGAACACTGACAGTTTTAGACTCAAGTACGCCTTTTGCTGATGCCGCCAAATGGGCCATGTAGCGGCGGGAAACTCAATTTGCGATGTTGTGGTGCAGAGCGGCATTGTAAAAGCCCTGAGCCGCAAAGCACCACGTGCGTGAATCGTATTTCAGTTCGTCGTCTAAAATGAAAAGACTATATTAGAGTTGGTGATTCACTTTATATTGCATGTTCCTAACGGACACGATAAACGCTTTTAAAATACAATACTGTCGTAAATTTTAAGCAGCGGTGAACAGACATTTGAGTTTCAGGCTGGCGATGTCGTGTAGATTTCAAGGACTGACTGAGAAGTAAACCGATGGAAGTGTAACTCTTCAATTTTTCTGTATTTTGGATATGCTGTAATACATGAAAAATTGAGTAACACGAATTTTATTATTATTATTTTGTTACTTTTTTGAGCGCTCGGCCACTCCACCACGGCAGTTGTCTGTCTATTGCTACAGTGCTGGTTGTTTCAAATATAGTTGTTATTTGTGATTCTATGACTTATGAGTGTTTCAGTTTTGTTGCTAGTGAGGGCATTTTTTTATGTTTGTTCTTGGTAACAGGATGTGCTTTAATCAGTTTATTCTATTCTGTCAGGATGGTTATTCTTTCAGGTTTGGAGTTATTATTTCTCTGAAGTACTTAAACATTTCAATAATTTTTTTGTTCCCCAATAGTGGTTCCATAATAATTAATTCAGTTACTTCAACGGATATTTTAAGGCCAATCCACTGGGCTATTTTCTGTAATTAACGTGTTTGTTGTTTGATTTCTTGAATCTTGTTGGCAAGAAGAGTGAGGTCATCAGCATAGTCAAGACATTTCAAATTCACGTCATCTTTTTGTATTCCAACTTTACTAATGTTCTTTGGATTGGCCTTATACCATTCTCTCATTATGTATTGGCGCGCACAATCAAAAAGAAGTAGTGACAGGACGTCTCCGTTCAGTTTTTATCAAAAATGTTTTAGAAAGTTACCCTCTGAACTTAATCAAAAAAAAAAAAAAAAAAAAAAAGTTCAAATGTTTGTAGAGCTTATGGGACTTAACTACGGGGTCATCAGTCCCTAAACTTACAAACTACTTATGAACTAGCTACAACTAAGGACGGCACAAATATCCATGCCCGAAGGGGGATTCGAACCCCCGACCGTGGTGGCCGTGCAGACCGTGACTGAAGCGCTGCAGTCCCCTCGGCCACCGCGGCCGGCTGAACTTAATCTCCGAATTTGTATTTGTTAAGGTAAGTTCTATCAGTTTGATTAATTTTGGGTAGAATCTGAAATTTCGAAATATTTTTAACAATGAGTGTCTATGGATAGAATCATATGCTTACCTAAAATCTACAAATGTAATTGAGAGAGCGGTGAAAAGCTATGATAAGTTTCAAAATAATTACCTGCTCGGGTCAGCTCCTAGAAGGTCTGAAGCCTCCTTGGTATTCCCCCAGTTCCTTATCCAGTTGTCCTTATTCTGTTGTGTAAAATCCTGGAAAAAATCAAGTAGGTGCTACCCAAGAGCGATATTCCTCTATAGTTGCCTGGATTACTGATGCGAGTTAGTTACTACATCGAATAGTTCACGAACGAGATTTATAAATACACACTAGTGCAAACATTTCGACCGTTTCAAGGCACTGAAATAAATTCAACGGCAAAGCTGAAAATTTGTGCTCGACCGGGATTCGAACTCTGATTACCCGCTTCGTGCCAGATGTCCGTCCGAAAGAACGGACACCATTACAGTAATTAGGGGATCAGTTGAGATATCTAGGTACTGAAGTATTGTCATCAGCCGAATGAACTAAAATGGTTCGACGTCTTTCTGTCGGTTCTATGGCCGGAGACAACAACATTACGACAACCGAGATCATTATATAAATACGCTAACACGAAAATTGTAGTACAGATTACTTATTTATTCGTACAAGAAGGCCAATGAAAGTTACATGATTCGAAAGATTGACTGTCGTAGATTTCACGAATATAAATATTATGTGTACATTTAGCCATTAAGAGTGGTAAAAGGAAGTAGAAAATTTCCTATCTACAGCTTGGATCAAGTTCTACATTCTCCAACAATCAGCTCACTAATGGCTATTCGCCTCGACTAAAGACGCTGTAATTCAGCGCATCTGCAGTATTAAAAATAAGTGTATATCGAAACATGGAGTGCTACCAACTGCCGGCCGCGGTGGCCGAGGGGACTGAGGCGCTCCAGTCACGGTCTGCACGGCCACTACGGTCGGGGGTTCGAATCCCCCCTCGGGCATGGATATTTGTGCCGTCCTAGTTCGTAAGTAGTTCATAAGTAGTTTGTAAGTTTAGGGACTGATGACCCCGTAGTTAAGTCCCATAGACTATACAAACATTTGATTTGAGTGCTACCAACTCACTTTCTTGTGCCGTTCAAATGCTTCAATTTCGCTGTGATTAAGGTTGGTTAAATGAAATGGATGTTTTCATATGAATGCCGATATAAAGGATGATTTGCAGGGAGAGGCATCTAGCGGTGCTCTGATGGAACTACGAAGTCGAGAATGCTGATATAAATGATGATGCGCCGGGAGCGGTATGTAGCGGTGCACGGGTGGAACTACGAAGTCGACATCATGTCATCTCTGGAATTCTGAATACCGCAGTATCGAAATAACATTATTTCTTGGCGTTGTATAAATATACGAACACCGAAATTGTAGTTCCATTTCAAATATTAGGCTAATGAAAGTTATATAATTCGAAAATGGCATGAGAAGTATATTCTCCGTTTTTATTTGTTATTGTGTGAGGCATTTTCTTTAACACGTAAAAGATACCGTTTCATACCTCCCATTGCAGGTTAAATTTTACGAAATATCTCAACGGCCTCCTATGATAATGTTGGCAACAGATGCTGAATAGTGAGAATACCGTGAGTCTTCATATTAGCCAATCGCTTGACAACGCTGATATTTTCTCATGGAATCTTCGCTTTACGAGAGCAATTATTTATACTGAGCGGACGAGGGTACACACAAGAACCTGTCAACCATTAAGCAGCAACAGCATTATTTGTTTACTTCATGGTCTGTACGATACACTAATCGAATCATTCTATGTGGTTCGAACAAATGGGCAAAGATTTTCTATCGTGTTTTTGATGTTGCCAACTTAATCACGCGAGGCCGCCGACATGATACGTAAAATTTTACCCCCAGTGACAATTGGTCGATTTTCGACCACAGGCAATACTAGTAGTAATAACATAAAGCTGCTGGAGAGGGGGTTGGTGTTGACTTGTGTTTACTTTATGAAGTTAGGTTCAGCTAGTTTAGTGAGCAGGTAGTGCATTTCAGTCGAAGCTATGGTGTGGAGAGCCATTGGAAGATAGGAAGCTGGACAGACACAGAGGCATTGGAGTGTCCCACAGTGTAATTTCCAAGAGCTGGACGGGATTTCAGACAACAGGAACCGTTGAAAGAACGCAATGCCAATGCGAACGAGAGATGATCGTTATCTCCGGTTAAGAGCCCACAGAGACAGGAGGCTGAATGCTACTCAGCTGCAACGCACCATCAAAGCAGCAGCAGCAGCACGAACAATATCAATACAGACAGTTCGATATCGCCTTCGGAAATGTGGTATCTATGCACGGAGGCCTACAGTGCGTGTCCCATTAAAACCACGAAACCGTTTAGCCCGCAGAACCTGGGCGGAGGAAGATTAGGACTGAAGCCGTAACGAATGGCACCCGCTTCTTTTCACAGATAAGTCACGATTTTGTGTTCTGCCAGACAATCGTCATTTCCACATCTGGAGGGAACATGGAAGTCGGAATAATCCAGCTTATTGGCAACAGACATCACCATACCATGGTGGCGAACAAGAAGTGTGGTCAGGAGTCACTGTTGGTGGACGTATGGATCTCCATGTCGCTCAAAATGCCGCTTTGACTGCTCAGAGATATAGAGACGAGATCCTTCCTAGCTTTTGTTGTGCCGTATGCTGTTGGCATAGGAGATGGGTTCCCTCTGATGAACGACAACGCTCTTAGGGACAGAGCTGCACTGGTGGACAACATGCTTCAAGCTGAGGGAACTGAACGAATGGAGCGGCCAGGTTGTTCACCGGAATTAAACCCGAATGAACATGTCTGGGGCGCACTTGGTAGACGCATTGCAGCCGGACCAGCATTTTCCACAACGTCTGCAGAGCTGGATAATACACACATGGAAGAATGGCCAAATATCTCTGAAGAGCTGATTGCTAACCCCGTACTCTTCATGCAAGGCACATGTGCAACCGTACTGGCCGTCCGAGGTGATTAGACACCATATTAGAGGACAACGAGAATGGCTTTTTATCACTATTGTGGTAGTCCCATAGTGCCTCGCTTTAAGTAAACGCCATGTAAAAACCTCAAGTACAGAGTTGAGACAGTAAAATATGGTACTTTATCACACAAATTATATTTGTAACCAATATCTAAATAAAATACCTTATGAAACTTCCTGGCACATTAAAATTGTGTGCCGGAACCGGGACTCGAACCTGGGACCTTTGCCTTTCGCGGGCAAGCGCTCTACCGACTGAGCTATCCCGATACGACTCACGATGCCGCCTCACAACTTTACTTCCGCCAGTACCTCGCCTCCTACTTTCCAAAGTAAAGTTGTGAGGCGGCATCGTGAATCGTGTCGGGATAGCTCAGTCGGTAGAGCGCTTGCCCGCGTTAGGAAAAAGTCGCAGGTTCGAGTCCCGGTTCCAGCACACAATTTGAATCTGCCAGGAAGTTTCATATCAGCGCACACTCCGCTGCAGAGTGAAAAGTTTCATTCTGAAAATACGTTATGTGTATTGCGTATGATCTATCACTTGATCCAGTAATTGTATTGAGCAGTATATTATTCAAGGAGAGAAAGTCTCGAAACACAGATTTTTCCGAAAAGTAACGTGTATGCATTAACTACTCCAGTAAATTAGTTCACGAGACCATCAAAATAAATTTAATTGGTTTCATAGTAAACTTTACTGTTGCCAAAAGTTGGTGGTTGAATAATCGCAGCACGTAATTACAGAATAGCACCCCAAAACGCGTTTATTTACGCGGCAGTGTATAAAATGCCGCGATGTCGGAGAATGATTAACTTGGGCGTTCGAGAGGATAAGCTGTCGCCACGAGCGCGAGACTGAGCAGCGGTGATTGCCTTTACACGGTAAACACCAGTAAAGTGCCAAGGGCGGCTCTAATCCCCAGAGGCGCGAGCGGGACGTGACCGGAGAGGCGGCAGCGAGGATCCAGTCGACTTGGCGAGCCTCGATCATAAAATATTTGCACAGATCGATCAGGTGGCCTACTGCCACTTGCTGCGTCCCAGAATACCGCTGCCGCTGCGTGCTCGGAGCGGCTACGTAACACCACACGAGTCTCAAAGGCCACCGGATAACGCTTCCTGTCTAACTGCCTTCTCTTTTCTACAGCTACATCTACATGTGGGTGCCTGGCAGAGAGTACATCGCACCAACTTCACACTATTTATCTACAACTGCATTTTCCAATAGCGCGCGGGAAGAAAAAAATCGCACTGACGTGTTTTGCGGCTCACTTTATTTTTGTAGTTTTATAAGTTTTTGCAAACATTTTGGACCAAAATAATAATCTAAATAATAAAAAATTAATTAATGAGAGTGTCTGAAACCCTTGTAGGAAAAAAATAATCTTAGGTACTGGCGGGTTCCTAACCACTGACCTTCAGCGTCACGCCACTACGGTCGGGGGTTCGAATCCCCCCTCGGGCATGGATATTTGTGCCGTCCTTAGGATTAGCTAGTTCATAAGTAGTTTGTAAGTTTAGGGACTGATGACCCTGTATTTAAGTCCCATAAGCTCTACAAACATTTGAACATTTTCAGCGTCACAGCCTAACACATTGCCCACTACGCTACAACTAACAGTTAGGAATTGTGTTATTTAATTTCATACTATTGGTGCTAATATGGCACTTGTAGACACGAAATTAACATTTATCCTACGAAGAACGACGTGTTTTTGTTAATTCTTCAGTGTGCCATTGCTTTGAAATGACAACGTGTAAGTTACAAAAGGGAAATCATCAAATACGCAACGCAAGATGGCGTATGCCAGAGACAGTTCTGGGCGAGGAATGTCACGTGACATCTGCGAACGGCTGGTTTTCGTTAATTTAATGGAGGGTGTCAAAACTACGTCATTTTTGCAAATATCTCTGAAACGATACGAGATATGGAAAAAATAAATAAATAAATAAATAAAAAACCATAAGAGAGCAAAGTTGTAGAGAATTTTCTCGTCTACGAATTCAGTTATTCTATTTTCGTGTCAGATGCATGGTTATTTTCATTTAAATTTCGAGCTGTCAAAAGACGATCGCAAAGGCCCACTTTTAGTGTTACTACCGTAACCTAAAGTGGGCCAAAACACCTATATCTCATCGTTTCGCTCCGATTTCATTTATTTTTTTACGATGGTCGTTTCCTCTCTATGTAGGTGGGAGGCAACGATATATTTACGCATTTAGAGAAGAAAGAAGGCGATCGAAACTTCGGAAGCATATGCAGTGCAATGAAAAACGAAGGTGTTGTAATGGTATTCATTTACGAGGCGATCTTCCGATCAAGGATTATTCAGTTTGGGATGAGACTTCACGTGTTAGTAGTATACGTCAAGGGTGTCCACTCACATAAGTATTAACCCTTGAATGCATGGTGTTGCATATCAGCAACATCGATTGTAATATTGTTGTATCCACGTCTAGTGGGAATTTTGTGAAGTAACACGTGTTTAAAAGATACAGCAGAGTTTGTAGAAAGTGTCTGTGGTTTTTTTGTGTCAATGTTGGCTGCAGTGTGAACATCTTTGCTTGTGTTTGAAGAAAACGGCAGATATTGCAGATTTTGACGTTTTGTTTTCCATATTAAAAGCCAGTTTTGGAAGGAGGTAAAAATCACAGCAATTAAGACAGGTTATGGAGAACCATAATAAGCACAAAAATTTGTTTATACTATCCAACTTTGAAAATTATATAACAAGTTTCTGTATGTTGCGTATTTACTTTTTTGGAAAACTAGCTACGTAGATTTTTTTTTTTAATATTTTCCCCTTATTTGTACAACTTATAAAACACGAAACTAATATGTATATTGGAATTTAAAAAAAAAAATCATGCATTTAAGGGTTGAAGCGCACTGTCTAGAAAGTTTCGAGAAAACTGCCTCTAAAGTTTAAAGCGTGGCACGTATACAGCTTATACAGGGTGAATCGCCTATCACTTGCACCGCAAATATTGCGGAAACGTAAAGGGCGTTAGATGTGCGGTTTTCACAGAATGGATTTGTAGTCAAGGATTCGTATTGTTAGCCAATATACAGATTGTAAAATTACCGATAAAGTGTAGTTTTTATGCAAACATACAATTTTTCAAATGGAACAATGGTTGTTTGTATCATGCACTGGAATTTTTGACACCAACTGTATAACAAAGAATTTTGAATGACATTTTTATCACGTTTAGTTTGGAAGCTACAACCATTCAAAATTTTGGAGGCGGAGGCTGAGACAGCGTAGCTGACTGGCTGGTGGTCATGAGACAGTGGGCCGTGCCCCAGGGGCTAGCCACTCGGCCAGTCAGCTACGCTATCACAGCCTCCGCTCCCGAAACTTTGAACGGTTATAGCTGCCAAACTAAACATGATAAAAACGTCATTCAAAATTCTTTGTACACGACTGGTATAAATAAATACCAGCGCATGATAGAAACAGCCATTGTTTCATTTAAAAAACTGTATGTTTGCATAAAAATAAACTTTCTAAGTTATATTACAATCTGTTTGTTGGATAAAAATACGAGCCCCTGACTACCAATCCATTCCGTGAAAACCGCACATCATCGCACTTTCCGTTTCCGCAATATTTGCAGTACAATTGTTAAGTGATTCACCCTGTGTACTAGTCACTGTGTAGCTCAGGAAGTAGCGTGCGTGACTATCCAGCTCATCATTGTGATTCGATCCTACTTGCAGGACTCATATTTACAACTTGTTTTAAAAAATTGTGAACATGTGCCTGTTTAGATACATGCAATAGAGCAACAGCTATACTCTGCTTCTCCATGAAGAAACCGGTTCCTTGAATCTAAAACGAATATTAAAATTTTTCCACACCTTACAGTATCCACAAATTTCGTAATAAAATCCTAATGACAATGTTTTTAACGCTTTAATCTGCATATATTAATTGTAATGCGCGTATGGAATTATTCCACTTTTGAAAAGAAAATATTGTAATGTAATTTTTAATTAGCTGCAACCATCATTTCATTAATAAAATAAGGTCTGTGACGCGGCTGATAATATTTTATATATTGAACTTGTATTTAAAATTGTTATAAATTTTAAAAGAAATAAGAAAAATACGATGTTTCGCAAAAGCAGGATCAATCCATCATTCTACTGCCTGAGCTTGTTCACCGTACTGATGTACAGTTAAACTAGTACGTAACGTACATGTGTGCTGCGCTTTAAATTTTAGAGCCCTTTACTCGCAACTTTCTGAATAGTGCGCTTTAAAACTTTCGTGACCGGAAATTCTTGACATATACTAATAGCATGGCAAGTCTAATCCAGAACTAAATTTCCGAGATCGCAAAGTCTACTTGTCAAACTCTTATTTTGTTGACACACTCTACTCTGCATCGGGATGGTAAGAAACGAGCTGACGTTCTTTGTACCGTCTCGATGTATGTCGTAAATCCCACCTGTTAAGGATCCCATTTTGCGTAGAAATACTGAAAAAGATGCACGACAAGCGTAATGTACATAGTCTAAGAGTGCTGTTTCATCTTCTAAGAGCTCTGCCAATAAAACGCAGGCTTTGATTCGCCTGTTTCAGAAAAGTTTTTGTGTGTTATTTCCAAATGAAGTCTGTCCAGATTGTGAGTTCTGTGTGTCTTGTTGAATTAACGCCTTCATAATATATTGATTTATCTTGTTTACGAATACTAGTACATTAAAAAATGCACTTTTTACAGCTTACTCTGTACAAAATCGCCTGCGAAACATGTTTGAAAAAGAGGAAAAGGAAATTAAAAAATCGCGCGAAATGAAAAGTAATTTTTTTTTTTCTCGAGAGAAGTGAAACAAAAATATGTTCAGAAATCGAGGCCCCGTAGTCTCATATCTCTTTTAAAGCATCAAAATCGGAGTATATTTATCCCTTTTATCACAGTGTACGGTCGGGCATTTCGAGCATGGCAGGACGAAGCTCGAAGAAAATCGAATGGAGTTGCTCGTAGCGTGCTCAAAGACCTTGTAAAAATAACTAGACTCCCTGACGGCGCTGCTGTCGCGGGGTAATTTGAACCTTTGGCCGGCCGCCATGGTAGTGGCAAGCGTCAGATAAATACGAGTGTTGTTAGCAGGTAAATCGTGTATTAAATAGCTACTGCGGGATATAGACACAATTGATAGTCACGTCTGTATTGTTTGACTATTACAGTTTACATGAAGCACGATGGAGAAGAGCTGCTCAGTGTTTAAATGCATAAATAAATTTAAGAAATAAATAAAAAGAACGAATACTGTCTTCCCATTTATATTTCTCAGGAATACAAGTAACCCTACTACTTGTGTTCGGAGATAGTTACTCTTGCTTAACAGTTTGATATTCAAGACGACATAGGATTGAATGAAATAAATAAAAGGCTTTTACAATACTAGCAGCTCTTAAAAAGGAGCTACTTTAGGGCGTGCTGGTGGATAGGAAGATTAAAAAGTTTCACTTTATGATTGTGTGAAATAACTATTGGAAGCACGAGATCAGTTGCCTCACTGTAGTTCAAATTTGTGTTTATGAAATTAATATTAGCAACTTGTAACACAGAATGTTCAAGGTAATCTGCTTTACATATAGGTATAACAACTGAAAGGGGTTTGCAGAACTGTTTATATTTACATATATGAATGACACACAGCCACATTGGATGCACTTTGTGAAGTTGAACCCTATGACAATAGTTTTTGACTTTTGAGCAGTTCACGCTACTGAAAGATATTTTGCTTACAGCATTAAAAATGATAATATTCTTGCTAGATACCATAATGCTAATGTTAGATGCATTAGTTACGAAAAAAATATGGCAGACTTCGTGTACTTAAAAGAATTTTGTAGTGGCTGGTTGCTGTATTCACAAGGTAAAGACGCTATTTTTCAGTTATGTATCTGATGGTATATTTCACTTTCACAATCGATTTTTAACATTGGCTATTTCAGGCAGCCCTGTTTCATTTTTTGGTGCTATGAAATCTCTAAATGTCAGAGAATACAGAACTAAAGCAAAGACGTAAAGTGTGAAACTCTTCCGAAATTATGTTTGTACAAAAGTTTCACAATCGTAGAATATACCGAGAAAGTGCCAAAAAAGAGTGTCTGACGATGAATTCCGTTCATATGCTGCACTTAGAACGCTAAAAAGCTACATGTTATAGTTCAGTTTCGTTAGGAAGAGGAAACGCTGTTGGCCAATTTCTGCATCGTACGTATAATAAATTTACACACAACCATAGTTGCTGTATATTCAAGGAGTCTGAAGCTGTTTTGTAGTTATATATTTCAATTACACACAGTTTTCGCGACTTAACTCAAATGAATACTTTCTCTAATCAAAAGAATCTTACGCACATTTAAAGTTGGCGCGGAAGTTTGCCACCACAATGGCCGCCGAGGCGCTCTTCAATTTGTCCGCTGTTCGCAGTCGGCCGCTTACGGGATTGTGGGGGCTTGAGCGTGCTAAGCTACTGCACTGACATCTACCGGACTGTGACGGAACATGTATCTTTCAGTTCGAGCGAGTACAGACACACATGCAGCCCTCTAGTACAGTGCCCTGGTTTCTAACACTGGGGTTGCATATTTCCGCCTAATTGCTATTTTATCCGTTTACAATGACGCTACACGACAGTTAAACCTGGCGTCTGTCTCCCGCGTTGTTTGAGCGCCTGCTACAACAAGCTACGTGTCCACTGTGTCAGCTGGTAAGGGCACGCCGTCACACTGATGCCGACAAAGTTTACTGAAGGGTCTGCGACTGCATC
Source organism: Locusta migratoria (assembly GCA_026315105.1). NCBI lineage: Eukaryota > Metazoa > Arthropoda > Insecta > Orthoptera > Acrididae > Locusta > Locusta migratoria. The sequence goes on along the minus strand of CM048744.1, from coordinate 267,762,507 downwards.
GTTTCCCTCTCCTTGGTCCAGTGACGGGTCGTACAAAATTTGACCAGTGTGCTACAATATTACAAAGATAAACAGGAAACAAAATATACTAAAATAAAAAGCGTGACTTACAATGGAAATAACGGAGCTTAGCAGTATCCCCACCACGTCATATGCATTCTACAGAAGTGACCAATGAAACTGCTTGTCTGAAAAGCTCAGTTTCACTCGCATGTTGGCTATACATTACTAATGTTATAATTACGCAAGCTTCCGCGGCCAGACAGATGACATAAAAGTTTTCAGGGTGTTGTACCGCGTCATGATGTAAGAAGGATATTACTTAAATAACCGACGTTTCGGCCAGCGTTACAATGGACTTCATCTGGATATACTGATTTATACCCAGATGAAGGCCACTGTAACGCTGGCGAAGAAGTTGGTTATTTAATAGCCTTCTTACATCATGACGCGGTACAACACCCAGAAAACTTTTATGTCATTACTAATGTTGTTTGTGATCGAAGTTTTATTTACAGAAATTAAAAATTTGGACTCAGAGGTATTTGAATACGAGCCTCACACAAGTAGGTTTGAGAGACAATATCAAGACGCCTGAGCCAGCGCACTATTCGACACTTATGCCGCAATATTCGTCATATACTATTCTTCCGCAACCGTTACACGTAGCGCGAAGAGAAATATTGATCTGGTGCTGCATTCGGTCTCAGCATACATGAGCCGCCAGGCCCGACGTCACGACTGCGCATGCGCACTAGCGAACAGACGACTGCACCGCCTCTCTGCGCACGTACCACCGCGGCTGAATCCCACTTCAGCACACGGAGCTGGTTTCCAGCCATCGCGGCAAGAGCGCTCCAGAATGCGTTTCCATCCTTATTACTAGCATTGTAATACGTATTGGAAGGGAATGGGCATAATTTTATTTTGATATCTGGATCGCATTCCAAGAGAAAGGATGTAATTTTACAGCGATTTCTCGCTTGCTTTCGAAGAGAAATGGCATAATTTTAGTAACATATTTACAGTGTGCTGAAGCACATTAGCACATTATCACCAGCCGCCACTGCCTTGGTCTACTGAATCTCCGTCTCTAGTGATTCATCATCGACGAGACAATGAACGTCTCCTGCTCTTTTTTTCCACTGCAGTTCCGCTTCATCGACACCACTGTAGTTTTTATGGATATTTTATAGTGCACGAAGAGACTCGACGATGACATCCAAGCAATGTGCTTGTAGCTCTGAGGCGCGTCGTAAAAACCGCATACTTAGGTCTTTACGAGCCGAGACGTGTTTTACGACGCCAACCGTGCCCCGCGACCAATACACAGACTTCCGAAATAAACACCGTAATATGTCTGTGTCGACCTCGTGAACCAGTTTGCGAAGAATCATAGCTGCCCTTGTAGTTAAAAACAGATCTGAAGAGCTACTTATCTGTAAGTGTGGCAGCAAGGATAATCTACACTCGAGTGAAATTGTTCAAATGTTTGTAATTCTGTGGGACCAAACTACGTTGGTCATCAGGTTCAAAGACGAGTACACAGTGAAGTGGTGATGCAAGGGTTTTCATCAAGAACGAAAATACCGTATCCAACTGAAGACCTCACAAACATCTCCATGAAAACACACATGGAATAACACAGACAACCGTAAGTAGCGCCAAAAACTGGATAATTAAATTAACTTTGCAAAAGCTAATGCTACAGAAGTTGTTTCTAACCTAGTAGATCCGAAGTTTAGAAATCGTAACAAGACTGTTAACTGTCATACTGTGAAAAATACATATAATATTACGACTGTACTACAATATTATACAAAAATAACATGTATTACAGGCCACTGATGATGCTTCATAAATAAAGAAGCGAAATGCGTATGGCACACAAAAAAAAACCGCCTTTCATTTAGTTGCTGAAGACGATAATACACCTCCACCAATTTCATTTGCAAGTACGGATGACGGAAATCGAAAAAATGATGATACTTAAACTAAGTTAAATTAACCTAATGACAACACACATATACATGTCCGAGGGAGGATTCGAACCTCCGACGCGGGAGACCGCGCGATCCGTAACGTGCCGCTCCAGACCGCTCGGCTACTCCCGCGTGGCCCACTCGAGTGAGAACGCCACGGAATTCACATTTTTTAAATAAAGTGAATGGACAAAATAATATGAACACCATACAGATAGTATATATTGCTGCATACTTGTTGACAATAAGACGCGACGCAATGCACAACACAGACATTCATTACTAGACTGGTATTTCCGTATACACTATCATTGGTGTCAGAGAGGTCTCGCCGCTATATTTCTATAATATAAACATAAAAGCACTCGTATGTGTTATTACACGAAACAGTGGTAAAAATACGGATGAACTGGCGTAACTGGCGTAACTACGCTGTCTTTAGAGTTTTCACATATGGGATATTTGTGGGTTGTATATGCCTGTAATTTTTTCAGCTGGCGTAAGCTTTGACACATACAGTAATGAGCTGCACTGATTTGCTGTTATTATTAATCTGTTACTAATTTACCCGCTCGTTTAGCCGTGTGGTGTAACGCACCTCTTTCCGAGACGGCGAGGCGTACCTGCCCCGCATCGAATCTGCTCGGCGGCCTCCGCGTCGGAGGTTCGAATCCTCCTACGGGCATGGATGCTTGTGTAGTCTTTAGTATAATTTAGCTCATAAATAGTTTGTAAGTCGCCAAACACGGATGCGACTGATGACCCCCCCCCCCCCCCAGTTAAGTCACATAAGCTTTAGAAACATTTGAACTTTTGGATTAACGAAGGAGGTCGGAGTGCCGGTTTTCCACATCCCCCCTAGGTGAATATGGGGCTGGTACCCAAGTCGCAAAACTTTCGTAACACTTTACACTTTCACACTTATACCACTATATGTAGACATTTGGGATACACATTTCCTCCCAGGGAGCATTGGGTGGCGGCAGGAGGGGAGGTAGAGGGAGGAAGGAAGCTTAGGGTTTAACGTCCCGTCGATAGAGTGGTCATTGGAGACAAAGCTTACGCTCGGAGTTTTGGGTAACGATGAGGAAGGAGATCGGCCGTGCCCTTTGAAAGGAACCATCCCGGCATTTGCCTGGAGTGATTTAGGGAAATCACGGAAAACCTAAATCTGGATGGCCGGAGGTGGATTTGAACCACAGTCCTACCGAATGCGAGTGCAGTGTGTTACCACTGCGCCACCTCGCTCGGTGACAGGAAGGGCATCCGGCCATCCCGTAATTATTGAAAGGCCAAATTCGAATTAACGAAGCAGACGCTGTGTGTGTGAGGGAACATGGCCAAAGGGAATAACAAGGATTATTCTGTTGCCAATTTCATTCAACTTGGGCATTTCTTTTTATATTGTGATCGTTATAAATGTGTTATTTTTCGTGGATAACATATCTTTGTGGTTCTGAGTGTTTTTTAGTATTTTTTATTTTTATTTATTTATTTATTTTTCTTTTATTTTTATTTATTTATTTATTTATTTATTTTTTTTTTAGATAACTAAAGTCTGCTTTAACAAGAGTAGTGACTGGCGTATTATGACGAGCCAGTTGCTCGGTCACCGTTGACCAGACATTTCATATCTCAACCACGCCCTTACATGTAGCATAAATTTGAAAGAATTCGGCGATGGTGAGTAGGCGTCCTCTCCTTGTCAGTCGCACTTCCCCATGAAAGGCAGAGGTCCAAGGTTCGCGTCCCTGTTTCGACAGGCACTATTAATCTGCCAGAAAGAGGCGATAAGTCGCTCCCCCGTACTTCGGCCGCTGGGGGCGTCCGCAGTCTCGGTACCTCTTTGCCTGCTTCGCGCGCCGGCCAATAGGAAGAAGGGCGCTCGCCTAGATATGCAGCACAATCACGACAGTCAGTATGGTAGATTACGGAAGTCCAGTCACTAAGATGCGCCCCAGGAATAGTACAGTTCCAGAAATTCATCATAAAAGAGCCAGCCTTCTGCCACTGAACAACCTGAGACACTTTTCTATTGTTTAACAGAACTGCGTAACAGTACAAGAAGTTTATATTAACACAAGCACATCAGAGTTAAGTATTGATTACGCCTGTCAATAAGTCCTTTGAGGACTAATCACTTTTTTTACACTACTGGCCATTAAAATTCCTACACCAAGAAGAAATGCAGGTGAGAAACGGGTATTCATTGGACAAATATATTATACTAGAACTGACATGTGATTACATTTTCACGCAATTGGGGTGCATAGATCCTGAGAAATCAGTACCCATAACAACCACCTCTGGCCGTAATAACGGCCTTGATATGCCTCGGCATTGAGTCAAACAGAGCTTGGATGGCGTGTACAGGTACAGATGCCCATGCAGCTTCAACACGATACCACAGTCCATCAAGAGTAGTGACTGGCGTATTATGACGAGCCCGTTGCTCGGCCACCATTGACCAGACTTTTTCAGTTGTTGAGAGATCTTGAGAATGTGCCGGCCAGGGCAGCAGTCGAACATTTTCCGTATCCAGAAAGGCCCGAACAGGACCTGCAACATGCGGTCGTGCATTATCCTGCTGAAATGTATGGTTTCGCAGAGATCGAATGAAGGGTAGAGCCACGGGTTGTAACACATCTGAAGTGTAACGGCAACTGTTCAAAGTGCCGTCGATGCGAACAAGATGTGACCGAGAAGTGTAACCAATGGAACCCCATACCATCACACCGGGTGACACGCCAGTATGGGGATGACGAATATACGCTTCCAATGTGCGTTCACCACGATGTCGACAAACACGGATGTGACCATTATTATGCTGTAAACAGAACCTGGATTCATCCGAAAAAGTTGACGTTTTGCCAACGCGAGCAGCAATGTCGCGATACGATATACCGCAATCGCAATAGGCTACAATCCGACCTTTATCAAAGTCGGAAACGTGATAGTACGCATTTCTCCTCCTTTCAGGAGGCATCACAACGTTTCACTAGGCAACGCCAGTCAACTGCTGTTTGTGTATGAGAAATCGGTTGGAAATTTTCCTCGTGTCAGCACGTTGTAGTTGTCGCCACCAGCGCCGACCTTGTGTGAATGCTCTGAAAAGCTAATCATTGCATATCACAGCATCTTCTTCCTGTCGGTTAAATTTCGCGTCTGTAGCACGTCATCTTTGTGGAGTAGCAATTTTATTGGCCAGGAGTGTAGATATACATACTGCAAAACAATTTTTTTTTAGTATCCACGTATCTAGCTATGTCGTATGACAAACTTCCGTTGACAAATGAAAATTGCTATGAACAGCTATGCGTGTAAAGGGAGAATGAAGGAAATTTAGGGTTAAACGAACCCTCGACTACATGGTGAAACTACATACGTATTGTACACCAGCACGTGGATGCAGTTAAGAGTTTGAATTTTGTCTTCAGTCGTGAACGGGATGAAGTATTCAGCTTACAGTACGCAATTTTAACGGTTTAGCAAAAGTTGGCCCAGTTGATTAGGAACACATTTGCGTTTTGGTGTATCCTTCCGCCGTGTGGATCACGCTAGTCGTTTGTTTTCGTTTTGAACAGAGGTACATTGGCCGTTCGACAGTCGCCCAGCAACCGCCGTATCACTGACAGCACGAGACAGCACGCCTCTTCATTCGTAAGTATACTGGCTTTTCATTAGAAGCGACATACTTTTAATTTTCTATCTGCTATTTACATCAGATATTAAATTTAAAGTGTGCTCCCGTGATTAGTAGTCGCTGATGACTGCAGTTTGGTCCCATAGCTTAAAAAAATCGATGCGATGTGGACACGACTTGAAGTAATTTCATAACATAGATCTCATTAAAGTAAACAGCGAATAAATAGAGCTCAATTTCTGGAACGTAATTTCGGAATTACATTCTGGTGAATAGTGCTTTACTTTACTATCAGTTTCGTAACCTTATAACAGTTTTAAATAAAAAACAAACAGTATACATCTTTCTTAAATCGTGAGGTCTTTTTTAGCTCTTAACAAGCACACAGAATTGTGATTGTTTCGAAATACCAACATATAAATACACACAAATCCTTAAAGTTGGGTATCGAATACTTCAGTATATCATTCCTATCATAAGGTGCTACATGTGAGGTACGATATTATTCATTCGCTGGCCCTCTTGCAGTGGAAGGCTCTCATCTCGCTAGATCCGCCCACTCACAGAAGCTGGGATTACTGGTAGGTATCAGCTCCCATGTCAGACGTGTACTGGGCCACCTTTCGCACATGACTGCGAAGGAGGGGAAAAAGTCCCGTGTGGGATCAAGAGCAAAGAGTTATTCCATCCGTCTGCTTTGACCTAAGACGTCAAAAATTACTTCGTGTTTTTTAGGATGCAGAAGATAATAGCGGCATTTCTACACGGTACGAAAATTGGCAATTGACACCAAATAAAGAAAAGTGTGAAGTAATACACATGACCACTAAAAGAAATTCGCCGAACTTCAATCACGCGACAAATCAGTAAAACCTTAAGGTCGTAAATTCTACCAAATACCTAGGAGTTACAATTACGAACAACTTAGACTGGAGAGAACACATAGAAAATATTGTGGGGAAGGCCTACTAAAGGTTACGTTTCATTGGCAGAACGCTTCGAAGATGCACCAGCTCCACCAAAGAGACTGCCTACATCACACTTGTGCGTCCTCTCCTGGAGTACTGTTGCTCCTTGTGGTACCCTCACCAGGTGGGACTGACGGAAGATATTGAGAATGTTCAGAGAAGGGCAGCTCGTTTTGTTTTATCACGTTACGGGGGGAAAGCGTCACGGAAATGTTGCACGAATTGGGGTGGAAATCATTAAAAGAAAGACGTTATTAATTGCGGCGTGATCTGTTTGCGAAGTTTCAATCACCGACTTTTACTTCTGAATGTGAAAATGTATTGCTAGCACCGATCTACTTAGGGAGACATGACCATCCCAATAAAATAAGAGATATCAGATCGAAAACGGAACGATTTACGTGTTCTTTCTTCCCGCGCGCTATTAGAGAATGGAACGGTAGAGAAAGGTTATGAAAGTGTTTAATGAACCCTCTGCCAGGCACCTAAATGTGATTTGCAGAGTATCTATGTAGATGTAGGTGATTATCCATCTTCTCCATTTATTATAAATAAATTGAAGTTATTTTCCGTTTTTTTAGTCACTTCAATTTTCCATTAATTTTTAAATATTATCTCTCAATATTTGTTTGCAGCCTGTGTCTTTTTTGCATAGAAACATGTGTTCTTTTAGTTTGTTTCTAGGTAAATATGTATTCCACTGTTTCGGAATCGTTCATTGCTCATAGACGGATTTCTTTCGGATACGTAATTAATTTGCTACTAACTAGAATAAATTTACGTGATTCTTTTCACAATGTCACTGAGTGTGTTACATCTACCTTTCATGTGAATTATTCGTGTTTGAGGTGATTACTTTTGTCACTGCACACTGAACTTGTTTCATCTTTTTTCTTTTGCCTCAGGTATGTTAATGTTTGTTAAGCTTATGGGACTTAACTACGGGGTTATCAGTCCCTAAACTTAGAAACTACTTATCAACTAGCTAACGCTAAGGACGGCACAAATATCCATGCCCGAGGGGGGATTCGAACCCCCGACCGTAGTGGCCGTGCAGACCGTGACTGAATCGCCTCAGTCTCCTTGGCCACCGCGGCCGGCTCTCAGGTATGGATACTACGTACAGAATGTGTTCATTAGACATGGATTTTGCTTCGGGTCGTAATAACGACAGTGTTGTCCGAGTCTTACACAGTGTCGGCTTTATTGCTGTAATTGAAGTATGTAGGCAATGGAGAGAGCTTGCGAAACTTTCGCGAGTTTCTCCGGCGAGAACCAGGAACCTGTAAACGTGGAGATCTCGACGTCACAACGTATGTATCTTAGTTCAAAGTAGGTAGTGCTTTGAGAAATCACGGCTGGTCCTCCATGTCATTGTCCGAGTAACGTGCAGTTGTAGCTACCGGTACAACCTCTGGCTGGGTGCTCAGAGTTCCATGTTAGCAGCAGATATACACCAGATACAGACAGGTTTTTGGAGAGTTTATCAAGTATAAGTGACTTTTGGTTGCGCCCGGTGTGGTAGAAATTGACGGATCCCATATTGGTAAAAGAAAAAAAAAAAGGGAAGCGACATGGACGTGGAACCTGTTATTTGTGCTGGAAGGATTTTCCATTATTATTTTCTGGGTTTTTCCCAGGCATACAAAACGGATTTTGGTAAATTTGAGAAATACGGTCAGGAAGGGACCACCGCCATTTAAAATTATTATTTATTGCACCATGTATGTATTTGGGTTGTCCTGACCACATTCGGTTGACAGTTACTCACACACGTTTGAATAACTATGAAACTGGGGTTGCAAAAGCAAAGCTCACCAGTATGAGTTCCGTACCATGCAGGGCAGAAGATCCAACGGAGAGCAGCTCACTTCGTTACGAGCTCATTTTTTTCATTCCTGATGTTTGTTAAACTTAAGGGACTTAACCGCGGGGTAATCAAACTACTTACAAAGTACTTATGAACTACCTTATACTAAAGGCGGCACAAACATCCATTTCCGAGGGAGGGGGGGGGGAGAGATTCGAACCCCCGACGGGGAACGGCCTCGCGCATTGTAGCATAGCGCCTTAATGCGCTTGGCCACTTCGCCGCGGCTTTTACTCCTGTAGTGGCGCGTTTCGCGTGATTTTTGTTTGGATTAATTTCCACAGTTTATTCTTCTGTAATTTCTTCAGCCATATATTTGGTACGAGGGGTGTCGGTAATTTTATGTTTGTCTTTTTTTCCTGTTGGTATGCGTGTGCGTGTGTGTTTTAGGACCTTAGTGAACCTATTGAACCTTTGTATTAGTACATTAATTTATTAAGTAACTTTTTACCTGTTAATAGATGTAACATTGACCTCGATAGCTGTTACTGTCAATTGTGTTTGCTGCTTGTCATCCGTGCGGATGTATCTCGGTAACAACGTATTTTAGGCTCATATAACTACTGGTTTTTATTCAGACAGTTTTTAAGTCTCTATTTCCAAGATTTGCTATTGCTGCTTTATTTTGACCTATATCGGTCAATATAAATATTCGAATCTAATTCTTTCTTTCTTTTCTTTTAACGCTCGTTTCTCGGTATCCATGTGTTATTTGAAATTGTTTCTTTTCTTCTGTTGACCCTGTAAGGTAGCAAACGACAACAGAAAAAGACCGGTTACAAAACGTTATCCACGTTACAGTTATAGTTACATTGCGTTATTACTATGATTTTAGGCTTTAAAGTTATGTACGCAGCGTTCGCTATCGCTGTATTCTGTTCAGTTGTATAGGTCAAGAGAAAAATTTGATAATAAACTTTTTATTTATTTATTGCTGTGTTTTGTTGAATCTAAAGATGTTACCGTACATTTCTCCTTTTACATTTTACTAACGGCAGCGGCAGCGTAGTTTGCTAATATTTGGCAATGGCCGTTGAATACTGGGAATTACGTGACGTTGGTGTTACCCAGGCGGATAATATACAGCATCCAATAACATTTTGTTTTGCTTTGGCGGAATACACGAATGTATTACATTTGCTTTACGGGGGTAATTAATTTACTGCGCAGAGAAGAGTACATACGGGAACCTGTCCATCACAGAGCAGGAACAGCATTATTTTTTTATTTAATGTTTGGCACTAATTCGATGGGGTCGGACATCAGATCACTTCGCTCCCTTTGCTGTATGTGAAAGTTAACCAGTTTCTTTAGAAAACTCTACATTTTTCTTCAGGTCCCTGCATGTTTCGTTTAGCTATATAGGTCAAGAAAAATTCCGAGCCGGCCGCGGTGGCCGAGGAGACTGAGGCGCTCCAGTCACGGTCTGCACGGCCACTACGGTCGGGGGTTCGAATCCCCCCTCGGGCATGGATATTCGTGCCGTCCTAGTTCGTAAGTAGTTCATAAGTAGTTTGTAAGTTTAGGGACTGATGACCCCGTAGTTAAGTCCCATAGACGATACAAACATTTTGAAAAATTCCAATTCCAGTTTCGTGTTCCTTAGATTTTTTCCCCATTTCTTTCTCAGTAATTTTCTTGTGCGATTAATTGATGATACCGTTTTCTTCAAATCATTTAATTTTTTGTACCGCATCTTTTGTTTGTACCCGCTCATATCCCCCTGATACCCGCATTGGTCCCGTTACTTCCATTCGTTTTCAAGATACAAATGCGTAGGGTATGTCATTTATCGTTATTGTCTGTTTTGTGGTCGCCGTCTTCCATTAGGTAAGTAGAAAATGTTCAAATGTTTGTAGAGCTTATGGGACCTAACTACGGGGTCATCAGTCCCTATACTTACAAACTACTTACGAAGTATCTAACACTAAGGACGGCACAAATATCCATGCCCGAGGGGGGATTAGAACCCCCGACAGTAGTGGCCGTGCAGACCGTGACTGGCGCGCCGCAGTCCCATCGGCCACCGCGACCGGCTATGTAAGTAGTATGTTGTTAAATGTTGCTACTGATCTTGTTAGCAACACGTGTATTTTTGTTTTCTTAGGTAGATGACGTCCTAAGTCCAAGCAGACTCGTAGAATCGTGCTGTAATCCCATTGGGTGTAGGGGAACTCGGGACGGAACGAGATATTTAACGTTTAAAAAATTTTATAATATAAGGGAACACCAGGAAACACTTCTTAAAGTTATAAAAACACCTTGTAGTCTAACCTAATGTACCTTATTTTATAATCACTGAAAACAGTATATTTTGCATTTTTTACAATTCTTCAAAGAAATTCTTGCACATTTCCCGTTTCGCCCCACGCACGGGACAGAATGGGGTAAGGTTATTTTTTGTTAAATTATTGCATAACGTTGAATTTGAATTACGAATAACGTATTAAACTATGAAATAATGTTGTCTAAAAAGCAGTTCAAACTAAGGAATGTGGAATTTATACAATTAAAATGTCATTCTTCAAAAAAAGAAAATATTTTAATGTCATTTTGAAAAATGTAAAATGCTTAATAACCACCTAACTACTAATTACTAGTGCTTTAGACAATAGTCACAAATCAGTATTTTATCTTTACTGTCTATGCCAGCACATGAATTGTGTTCCCACTTGAAACACCTCTGGCACGCGACCCAGCCCTCATTAGAAACGGAGCAGAAGTCCCCACAGTAGAGACACTCAGCATCTTTTCATCACAGTTGAATATTTTGTCAGCAGTCAGCTTGTACTTCTACATCTACATCTACATACATACTCCGCAATTCACCGTAAGGTGCGTGGCGGAGGGTACACTGTACCACTACTAGGCATTTCCTTTCCTATTCCACTCCCAAATTGAACGAGGAAAAAAAGAATGCCTATATGCCTCCGTACGAGCCCTAATTTCTCTTATCTTGTCTTTGTGATCTTTACGCGAAATGTAAGTAGGCGGCAGCAAGATCGTACTACACTCAGCTTCAAATTCCGGCCCTCTAAATTTACTTAACAGAAATTCACGAAAAGAACGTCGTCTTTCTTCCAGCGATCCCCAATTGAGTTGCCGGAGCATTTCCGTGACACTCGCGCATTGGTCGAACCTACCGGTAACAAATCTAGCTGCTCGCCTCTGAACCGCCTCTATGTCTTCCTTCAAACCGATCTGCTGCGGGTCCCAAATACTTGAGCAATACTCAAGACGTGGTCGTACAAGCGTTTTATACGCGGTCTCCTTTACAGGTGAAGTACATCTTCCCAAAATTCTCCCAATAAACCGAAGTCTGCTGTCCGCCTTACTCACAACTGTCCTTACATGCTCGTTCCATTTCATATCGCTCTGCAATGTTACGCCTAGATATTTGAACGACGCGACCGCATCAAGAAGCTCACTACTGATGCTGTATTCGAACATTATAGGATTGTTTTTTCTACTCATGCGCATCACCTTACATTTTTCTACATTGAGAGCTAGCTGCCATTCTTCGCACCAACTAGAAATTTTGTCTAAGTCAACCTGTATGCTATTACAGTCAGTTACAGACGACACCCTCCCATACACCACAGCATCATCAGCAAACAGCCGCAAATTACAACTTACTCTGTCCATCAGATCATTTATATAGATAGAAAATAATAGCGGTCCTATCACACTCCCCTGGGGCACGCCTGAGGATACACTCGTCTCTGATGAACACTCGCCGTCGAGAACAACGTACTGCGTTCTATTACTTAGGAAGTCTTCCAGCCAGTCACAAATCTGTGAACCTATTCCATAAGCTCGTATCTTCGTTAGCAGTCTGCAGTGTGGCACCGTGTCGAACGCCTTTTTGAAGTCGAGAAAAACACAATCCGCCTGTTGCCCTTCGTCCATGACTCGCAAGATGTCATGTGAGAAAAGGGCAAGCTGAGTTTCACATGAACGATGTTTCCTAAACCCGTGCTGATTCATGGAAAGAAGCTTTTCCGTTTCAAGGAAATTTACTATGTTCGAACTGAGAATATGCTCCAAAATTCTACATGAAACTGATGTCAACGATATTGGCCTGTAATTGTATGGGTCAGTTCTCTTTCCTTTCTTATACACGGGAGTCACCTGCGCTTTTTTCCAATCACTAGGAACTTTGCGCTGAATTAAAGACTCGCTATAAATGCAAGCTAAGTAGGGGGCCAATGCCGCAGAATAGTCTTTGTAAAACCGAACTGTTATTCCATCCGGACCAGCAGACTTTTTCGTATTTAGCTCTCTCAGCTGCTTCTCTACACCGGAAATACCTATTACTATGTCCTCCATTTCGGAATTAGTACGTTGATCAAATGATGGTATATTTGTGCGGTCCTCCTGCGTGAAAGATTTCTTAAAGGTTAAATTTAGAACTTCAGCTTTCCGTTTGCTTTCTTCTATTACTGCCCCGGAATGATCAACTAGTGACTGGACAGTGGGCTTTGACCCGCTTATCGATTTTACATAGGACCAGAATTTTTTCGGGTTCTCGGAAAGATCTTTTGCTAAGGTATTTATCAATAACGATATTGAGAAGATAGTTAAACTGCGAAACTGCTACTGTATTAAATCCTATTGCTCGAGCACCAGAAGTATTTTCTGGCTTGCACATATACAGTGTAGGATGCCTCGTAATAAATCCTTTAACCCAGTCTTGTCTAAGTGGTAAGCCATTTCTTTCGGTTAGTTGGTAGGCTAGTGATCTGAGATCTTTCATTGTTAGACCAAAAAGTCTGCTTTCCATTGACTTGAGATATGTTACCAGCTCACGTTCTGCAGTGAACACATTTTTAAATTTCCCATCTGATTTCTCAATTATGTAGTCAGGATTATTCATAGCTTTACGTAGATATCATTCCAAAGTTGATTTCGGTACGTTAAACTGCTTATATGCTTTTAAAAATGCCATTTGAGAAGATTAAACGGCTGAAACTGCCAGTTCCATCACTTTTACGTCCCATTGATGTCTATCAGTCTTTCTAATGTACGTTCGCACCATCTGGAACAGCAACGAAGAAAGAAAAAAAGAAATAGTTTGCTTTCTACCTGCATCAAAATATGACGGGGCAGAACGGGCACTATTCCATTCTGCTCCATCCCGTTCCACCCCAAGAGCACTCTTGATGTTAACGACTTTTATGTAGTGTAATAACTGACGGATTTAAACGCATTAAATAACAAAAGTATAGCAAATGACATGCACTTTGAGGGAATGTCTCATTTTAGGGTATAAAATTAACAGCTTACCTGGCGTTGAGATTCACCAAACGTTAGAAAAATGCAAGCGGTGACGTGAAGGACAACAATTCACTTATATCTCGCAATTCAAACTAAATCAAATCGATGCCCTAACTTCCTTTCCATTCGGAGAAATAGTTGCAGCCCTCTCCAGTCTATAAAAGAGCAATTTCCCATTGTGCCCCTCTATCACGTTCTGTCCAGAGTTCCCCTACTATGTGTGCATATCTGGGGGAGTCGTCATTCCGAATGCCATGAAGGACAGAGGGTGCTGCCAACTGCAGGTGGTAGTTCATGTCAGGATTAAAGACGTGTGATGCTTTGCATAGGAAGAGATCCTCTATGGCTTCCGGCGGCCATCGCTGAAGACTGCCAGTTGCGCTATCAAGACGAAGTTTAAGTTCATCTACTTATGCGTTGTCTGTAACCTTTGACACAGAACCTAGTGGAGGGTCTGAATCAGAGACTGAGACAGTTCTTCGACTGTTTAGACTGTAAATTCCGCGACCATCTTCATAGGATGGTGGCGTTTAGGGTTTCCTTAACTGTCTCAGGCAACCACTTGCCACACTCTGAGGCTGTACGAGTAGCTTGTTGGTGTAGATTGGGAGGTTTTTGCGTAAGACGGTCTCGGTAAAATACAGAAAGGGCTCCAGTCTCGGAGGTTGCAAGGTAAAGACAGGTGCAGGATAGACCAAGGTATCATACATATTATTTCTCATTGGTATTTTTTTTTGTGGGTACGCCATATTTCCCGAATTATTTGTCCTAAATCGATGATTGAGGTATCATTTTCAAAGTTTCGTTCTCCATTAATGACGAAAAATATACAGATATTTTAAAGTTATTGTTTTCACAAAAATCTTTAATTTTATATAAATTGTACTGTTTGTAGAATTTAAGTTGATACCCGGCGAACGATCGTAAATGGGACATGTATTGACTGTTGCTCCCATCAGCCACCGCGCCGAGAGTCAACTTAGTTTGCGCGGCCGATATAAAAGCAATGTAGAAGGTGCCATCTATGGGTAATCTGTTTAACTAACATGAACGACAGCTCTTGCAGATGTTTCAATTCTTTATACAAGCCAAAGTCCTCCTTTGTTGCAAGCACAGTTTGTCACACGATTACGGTTATACACGTCGATGTAACAACGAAAAATACACAAATGAATGAATTTAACTAACAGGTACGGCAGCTCTTGCAGTTGTTTAGATTCTTTACGCAAGCGTAGTTTATCATGAGATTTCTGTTTCACACGTCGATGCACAACAGCTGTTGGAATTGTATGCTTTGTTGCAGGAAGCGTTGTGTATTGCGCGAATGAACAGAATTTTCTAAAATAAACAAGTTTTCAAAAAATAAAATAAACCTGAAAAAGTGAGTATGTGATATTTTATAGTATTTAATTATATAAATTTTCTTACAATGAGACTAATATTTGTTACTAGTATTGAAAGTTTATTATCTTGTATACGTATGTACTTGCTTCTGCGTCCTCTCTATTACTATCTTCCCTATCTGTGACTGATCAGGATAGAGTGCGAATTATTCGCACGGGTCAACTAGTAGTTCTGAATTGTTGTAGCTGTGCTGAGAAAGTCCCAGAGCTTCAAATACTAATAGAAACCGCCGACGTTAATCTCGTTATAGGTACAGAAAGCGGGCTAAAATTGGACTGAAGTTCTACTATCAAACAGATGGCAAATACTGTCATGGGAAAACATTATTCCCTGTCTGCTCGACCTCTTGACGTAGTTATGCAAGAGCTGTGGGCTGACGAGTTGCGAATGTCAGTTGTCGTTCCACCAGATCCCAGACGTGTTCGATTGGAAAGAAGTCTGGAGATAGTGCTGGCCAGGGAAACTGTTACAATTCTTGCAGAGCACGTTTGAGTTTCACGCACAGTGTGTGGGCGAACATATTTCTGTCCCAAGAATGGCAAAATATCGGATCTTGCAACAAAATGTCCAAATGTTTGTAAACCTATTGGACCAAACTGCTATGGACATCAGTCCCCAGACTTACAAACTACTTTAACTTAGACTAAGGACAACACATACACATGCCCGCCCTAGCGAAAACTCGAACCTCCGACGGAAGCGGCCGCCCAGCCATAGCATAATGCCTTAGACCACGCGGCTACTCTCTCGACGCAGGTGTAGGTTTTACAACATTCTGCTTGAACAGAGCACTGGTCAGCGTTCATTCCACAAACACCAAAGAGTTGTAGCTTATCGCACCCCAAACCTAAGGCATAGGATACGACCAGGTGTTTTGGACTAATACACTCGACGAGACTGTACGCGCCATCTATTGCGTGCAAATAATCCGCTTTCGTCGTTGCGGTCCACGGCCAGCCACCATTCTATTTTCTAAATGTTCCTCGTACGCCACTAATAGAACTTCTACAATGCAATTTCGCGATTCATCTCTGAGTATTTCGTCATTTTTCGACCAGTTCTTGAAGCGCGTCAATTTTTGGACAAAAATTCGCCGACAAGTCTTGCTGTAGAGCACTGTTTTTGAGATAATATGGGATACGGTTTCTGAACGATCACCAAGAACGTTGGAGACCTCGTCCATGTAGGCGTCCACGTTGCGTGGAATACGCGTCAAAGACGATTCGGGAGTCTGACTGGCGCTAGAAGGCGTCCTGTGAGAGGCTAGGCCGTTTGCTGACAGAGGACAAATCGTTGAGGACGTCGGTCCTCAAGGATTTGGGAGTCTCCGAGGAATTACAAGGCCCCAGACGATATCGACTCCAGCCCTACCGAGTAGCGAGGAGGACTGTGTATTCTGGCGACCAAGCATGTATAGAAACAACGTTCAAGTGTGATGACATTTCTCCCTTAATTTTTTCGGTGAGATCTAATATATAAAGCAGAGTGTCCGTATGTTTGCGTGTTTGTGTTTACGTGTGTACGTGTAGCTTACATATCTGCAGTTTTGTTTCAGTCTTTATGAAATTTTGTACACGTAAGCTTTAATCCATGAGGACGGTCGCCTTACATGTAAGAATCACGTACGTTACATAGTTCACGAGATATGACGTCATAAACAATAAGATGCGCGAAAAACTACTGTATTTAGCGACAATGCTGCTCATTATCTCCTAAGCCACTAACGTGAGAAACAAATTGCTGCAGGGCTAAGAATCACATATGACACATGGTTGAGAAGATATGACGTCATAAACAGTAGTAATCGCAAGAAACTGCTACATAATGTGGTGAGACATCATAAATCTATATCTAGAAATGTGAATGTCTGTTCGGTGTACGTTTATCACGTCTGAACCACGATACATAAAGAGCTAAAAATTTGTACGGTTACTAATGTCTACTCGGGGAAGGCTTTAGGCACGGTTTGATGGCGATCGGATAGCTATTTATCTGTATATATTAATGGGAATATCTGTTCGGTGTAAGCTTATCACGTCCGAACGACAAATGCACAGACTTAAATATTTGTACAGTTACTAATTTATACCTGAGGACGGTTTTAGGCACGGTTTTATAGCGATCTGATAGATACTTAGTAATTTTAAGAATATAACGTGAAATGCGGAACAATAATTACGCTTTGAAAATTATATTTACTCTTTGAAAATTATATTTACTCTTTGAAAATTATATTTACTCTTTGAAAATGGGTTTATTGGTTGCATTGTTGCTTGATGGTTGATAATGATGAAAGGGTGGAGTATATTGGAATGGAAAGTTATCAGTGTATATAAAATTTTACGTGTGTTAATATTTCGCTCTGCAGCGAAAACTACAGAACGCAAACGAATGGTCTGTGTGTAATTGTTGTCCGAAGTCTCCCGTTGTACACCATAGCAGTTCCATGTCGATAGCTATAAGGGGGTGGAAGAACTATAAAAAAATTCGGAATGAGGGCCAACGATGACGTTTGCAACTCTATAGAAGGAGGCTACGTACAGCGAAACGTTATGCCACAGACTATATCTTTGGCCTATGCGTGCTACAATGTCTTCAGCTCCTTCTCTATAAGGATAAGCATACGAATAAGGAAATATAACAATAAATAAATAAGGCAGTAAAAAAGATTTCTTTTAATACATCTCTTTAAAAAATCGATTTGATGTTTCGCGCATTACATCAAGTGATCGATCTGTGATATTATTACAATCATTATCGTTGAATTTCGTGATTGGATTCTTCGAAACAAGTGTATTTTACGGGTGATTTGATCTACACTTCTTACTTTCCTGGTAAACGTTAAGTGCATGGACGTCTGAAATCTGATAGGAATATTTTTCAGTTCCGCTTTATCACCGAAATTTCCTCAAAAATGAGTGAAAGTAATTACATTAATTTAATTGTTATTTGAATATTGATTAATAATGTTTGCTTCTAAAGAAGGTATTGTATTTCATTTCATCCTTCAAAATCAGTCTCATAGCACACTACTGAAAGATAGCTTATCTATCATAATCAGCCAACACGCGAGCGGAGCCGCGGGTTTAAGCTAGTACGCTATATGAGAACGAGAGTACTTAGCGAATTGCAAGAAACTTTAAACATAATTTCAAACCTTTATTAAACTTTTTCTCGCTGACAAACATTCCAAATTTATGAAAGGAAAAAAAGTTTCTCGCTGGCTACTTTTCCGCTGTTTATGGAGTAAAACAACGGCATTCGGAATGACGTCACAATTTATAATTTGTGCACTACAAATTGTAGCCTCAGTAAACTCTACAGACAGTGTACATACATATAGCTGAATGTATCTATCATTTGTATCACATTCCGACACGTACTTCATGAGATAGGAGCACATAAACAGTAACGTTCCTCTGTACATGGACTAAAACTACGGCTTTCGGTATGACGTTACAATTTATAATTTGTGCACTACAAATTGTAGCCTCAATCAATTTTTCAGACAGTATACACGCATATAGTTGAGTGTACCTTCTAAATTGTATCACAGAACGACACGTAGTTCGTGAGATATGAGCATATAAACAGTAACGTTCATGGAAAACCGCCCTTTCCCGCACCAAGTTTTAATCTACTAATTCTTTACTACGAACTGTATTCCAAAGAGATTTCACAGACATACAGCCCTTATACAAATGAAGATATACCAGGAAAATGGCAGGAACAAATAATTAAATACCCGGGCAACGCCGGGTTTTCAACTAGTTATGTATAAAGGGAAGTACAGCTACGCACGTGTTTACCATAGTAGTGTTGAGAGTTAGCTATTAGGTGCGTAGTAAACGCAGTGGCCACAGGTTCACCTGCTGATACTAAGTATCAAGTAAAATGACTATGACTGACTGACTCCTTTCAAATGAGGAAGAGATACGTGTAGTTTCTTCAGTTTCTGTGCAGCTTGCCACGTACTCCAGCGAAAAGAGTGAATTACAAACTGCCTGGCGCTGACACCATCACCACATTGAAACATCCTCTCCTGACAACGCTCTGCGTGTTTCCCTGAAACCAGAAACGCGGCTGTCGCTTGGCAACCGAGGGGGAACTGAGATTGGCCTGCGGCTAGCCGTAACCACGAGGCCGGCTAAAGCGCCAATCACCAAGTTATTTTAATCGATGCTATTAAACTTCGGGAGCACCGGGCAGGGACGATTTCCTCACAGCTATGAGGAGCAGCAATGGGCTGAAATCCTAGCGCCATTACAAACGCGAACTGTGTAATGTAATTTTTTTAAAATCAAAGACTGAAACCACAATAGAAAAATCAAATAATAGCTACAATAATAAATCTTAATTTGTGAAGCACGATAAGGCGGAAATTGTAATGTTAAGGGCCGGTTCGTCAATCACTCGTTAATCCTCTCTTTAGTAAACGAGAAGATGCCTTTAACATCCAGTTAAATGTGCTCGTTAAGTGCATTGCGTTTGTCATTAGACAGATACACCTCTCGTTTGCTAACCTGGAGAAAACGAGAAGGTGCGATATATTTCGACTATGTTGGCAAATAGAAACAAATGAAAGTGCCGTCTGAATAAACAGCTGTTCGCCATGTTTTACTATCAGGTAAGAGGTTAGCAGACAGTTATTATTTGGTGTTATGGCAAACAATACGTGAAAGAAGCTCGTATTTTACGAGAAGTGATTGCGAGAGTCTTGTGTCCTTTATGGAGAAATATAGGGACACATTGAAATGTAAGAAAAACCGACGCAACGACATGGAAGGAAAAGGAAGCGTCATTGTGGCAAATGAATTCAATGATACCCACGGAACATGCAGGACAGCAAAAGTGCTTAGGGCCTAGTACGATAACATACTGCCAAGTGCGTAGTACCATAGTGCAAGTAATAACTTGCACATAGGCGAAAGTGCACTGTTCCTGTAGATTGGAGAAAGAAATCACATTTTAGGAGCAACAGACATTAGTAAATACTGAATTAATAAGCTTGCAGGCATAAATAAGGTCTTATTTTTTCTATTACGACTGATAACTTTCAATTAGTCGTTACCCGTAAGTTTGTATTTTGATATCGCAACAATAATTTTAAGGTTATGTTGCATATCTGCAATATATCAAACTCATCTAATCGCTAAAGACATGGATGGGGCGAGAAATGATACAATTTTCCAATAAAGCTGCTTTCCACACTAGTTTTTATAAATGTAGTGCTTCTGTTATTTTGTTCGATAAGTCGGTCTTTATCACGTGAATAGGCTGTATTGCGGTATTTTAGCGCTTTGGAATCCTGCCATTTTCATACAGATTCTAATTTAACTGGTCGTTAGCCGTGTAACGAGCCAGTTTGAGGTCTGTTAACGTCAGGTTAACTAATAACGAAACATTGACAAACGCAATTCTCCGTTAACGACAAGTTAAGATCTTAACTGGAAATTCACGAGACATTGACAAGCCGACCCTAAGTGATGTAACATATAAAGTAAATAAAGCAGTCAGTAATCCCAAGATTGAACACCACAGTGCTTTACTAGGCATGGTCCTGTGTTGAGGAGGAATGCCGTTGCCTTCCTCCGACTTTTGAACTGACTTACCCAGCCAGTTATAGGGGGACCTACAGTTTAACGTGGATTGCGACCCACGGTACTACTCGATATTTTTCACATCAGCAACATTGCCAGAGGTGAAAGAAGTGGAAAGTGACAGATAGAAATCCTGGGAGTTGGCGGAGACCGAACTCGCGGCTTTTGGTTTCATACTCTGGCACTGTACGACTCTGCTATCGAGCCACACATGTAAGATATACGCGACGTAAATTGTGATATCACTTCCTCCCAAACAACTACACTGGCGGGGGAAAAAGTACACCTGGAAATAGGTCGTAGATTTTCAGAGGATGACGGCAGATGACATGTGGAGCACCTGCACTACTAATTATTTCAACATCATACGCAACGGATCGCGTAATGACATATCCATCTGTCACCCCGTTTACATGGGTTCCCAAAACCGGATTTTGTAAACCGATTTCCCAATTCCGCTTTAGGTTGGTCATGTAAACACTCCAAAATCGATTCTGGAAATCCGCTTCTCTAAAGCGGTTTTCCAGTTCCACAATCGATTTTCGTGCTCATGTAAACGCAACCGTTTTTGAAGCGTTCTTGGCTTGTCAGATTGTGTTTTTTTGCTAAGAATTTCGGCACATATGGACAGAGTGATATTTTCTAATGTGAAATAAAAGTATTAATATTAGAGTGAGCACGAATCTGTGTATTTACGTGAAGAAAAATAGCGATTATGCTGACTAAATTGGGGACTGAATCAGCTGATTTTCAGCCGCCATCTTAAGTGGATTAGGAAATCCGATTCAGGCTGTGCCATGTAAACACGACAGCGAAAATCGGTTTACGAAAATCGATTTTCGTCTTCCGGAAGATGTGTTACATGTAAACGTAGTGTGCGTGTTTCTTAATAGGGAACTTTTGCTGCAACCGCGGTGGAGTGGTCAAGCGTTCCAAGCCGCCTAGCTGCGGCGCCTGCCACTGCTCACCGTCGGAGGTTCTAGTCCTCCCTCGGGCATGGGTATATTTAAGTGTTGTCCTTCGAATAAGTTAGATTAATTAAGAAGAGGAGTTGGAAAATAAGTTTCCCCTGTCGAATGTGGTCAGAGTAGCGTATGAAAAGAAAAAAATTAAATGAGATTTAAAGACATATCTTTATTTTTCAACGTAATTTGGAATTACATTGAGACATTTGTCATACCTCTTTACAAGCTTCAAAAAGCCTCGCAGGAAATAAATCAGTGCGTTGCATACTGAAGAATCGTTGAACTGTTTGTTTGATGTCAGAGAGTCTTCTTCCGACGAGAGTCTTCTTCAAAGTTGGAAACAGATGGAAGTCACTTGGTGTGAGATCAGAATTGTATGGCGGATGGTGTAGGCTCTCCCAACCAAGAGTTGCAATACGGTATTGCGTTTCCGTCGCCGAATGTGTTCTCGCATCGTCATCACTTGGTGTGAGATCAGAATTGTATGGCGGATGGTGTAGGCTCTCCCAACCAAGAGTTGCAATACGGTATTGCGTTTCCGTCGCCGAATGTGTTCTCGCATCGTCATCCAACAGTAGAACGCCAGATCTGAGAATCCCAGAGCGCTTTTTCCGAATTACCTCTTTCAGTTTCGACAGAGTGGCCAGGACCGCGCAGAATTGATGGTTGCACCCTCCAAAAAGTCCAGCAAACTGTGAGTAGCACTTTATCCACAGACGGAGTGCTTTTGAAGTTCTGTCGGGAATGTAACGGGTGTTTCCACTCCAAAGCCCCCGTCTTGCACGTGAGTGTTTACCTGCTGTGTCGTATTTCGTCCAAAGCCGTTGAACGCTTCTTCTTTATGCAACGCGCTGATTTTTTCCTGTACTGCTTTTTGGAGCTTATAAAGCGGTTTGACATATGTCTCGAAGTACTTCGAAATTATGTAGAAAAATAAAGATATGTCTTATCTTTAATGTCGCATTCTACTTTTTTTCCTTTCATTTACAACTCTGCCCACAGTCGACAGGGGAAACTTATTTTCCAAGTCTCCCTCGTAGTCTTTCAGCCTAGGGACTGATGACCAGAGTAGTTAAGTCCCGTAGAATTACGAACATTGGAACATTTTTGTTTACAGCAGTTAGGCTCAGTGTGATATCAACGTAGTAACAGGGAGATGCACTCGTGCTTCCTCCTGCCGAAGGGGCATGTATGAAAGGGGTCAAATTGTGGCCTTCCGAAGGGCAGAATGGTTGTTTCAGTTCTTATTTATTTCAGACGTGCAGCGTCATCTGATGTGTGCAATTATGCTGGGTGCAATGGTCACGTGAACATCTTCAAGCCCATAGACGAGGTTGTAGCTGTCCACACAGCACAGGCGTCCGCCTAGATCGTCTTATTGTAAGTACAGCAGCGGTAGACTGTACAGCTACAGCAACAGAGATAAAGAGGGGTTTATGAACTCCTAACTGGTGCCAACTGATTACTAACGATGGGTTGTGGGGAGGGGGTAAGCGTATAGCATCAATAGTACAATTATCTTCTAGACTTTTAATTTCACATTCACACTTCATTCACTCCAGTAAATAACACACATAAATCAATAGCAATTAATAAAATACAAGAAATTACTAAAATGACAATTTATCGAACTTAAATCTATATTTTGATTCACCGCATTTAGCATGTCCGTACGCTACTGGGCACTGAAACAACTATCTGCACCGTAACGAATACACAAGGCATCTGTTGTATCAGCTTCCTGGCTTCCCGATATAGGAGACTTGTAAGGCGCTACGCCTCACGTTGTATGTGAAAAATACATAAATCTACCTAAATTCATGGTTATCTATCAAACTGTGTCGAAGTCTGGAGTAAGGTACTCTCCGACATACAACGCATGAAATCTTATGTAGACATCGAGATTCCTCTTGATTTTAATTCCAAGTGTGCACAATTTTATCGCAGTTGGGTAAACGGTATGGTAACAATTCAAATACGAATTACATTAACATTCACTCTAAGACACAAAAACACGCATATACAATTCGGACGAAATCGGTAGATGTACAGGCGGACAAATGATTAGAATTTAAGGAATGAATTTAGCTTGTTTGTTATCCCTGCCACTGCGGTCGGGGGTTCGAATCCCCCCTCGGACTACGACAGTGGACGTTCCTCCCAGGCTCCTCGGGCACACGGGTTCCACCGTTACGTCGAATGCCAGAAAAGGTTTCCATGACGCCAGAACTTTTCCCATTTCAGCCGACTCGCCTGTCGGGGAACGAATAAGAAATACAACTCATTTCTTTAAGCAAATTCATGAAACGAGGAGTTCTAGGCTCATTTTCCTCACCTACAGGCGTTCTATATGGCGATGACAAACTGGAGAAAACTTCTATATGCGATAACAGCGTTGTTGTTATCAAAAGATACGACGATCTGGTTTTCGAGAGCAGAAAGCGCAAATTTTCACCAGACAACAAGTAGAAACGTGTTTGACAAACTATGACGCGATCACTCCCAATGTGAATTTATAGTTTTAAACATAGCTTTTAATATGAATTGGAGCACTAGTTTCACCTTTCTGTATGGGAATTAAACACAGACGTCGAATAGGGAACAACAGTGTTGAAAATCACACGGAAATGACAAAAACGCCAAATCATGTAACTTAGGTTAATGTTAAGAATAGTGAAGGTCAAGGTTTTCCATTATCGGCATTACTGTTTAATTTACGTGTCGTATGTCTTATGAAAGTCCACTCCAAGGCAGATTTCTTCAACCTATGGGTCGCGATCCCCAGGGGCATCGCAAAGTTTTGCTCGCGGTTGGAAGGGGGGTGTCACCGTTACGGCAGCAAGTACTTAACCCATGGAGTAACTATGGTTTTAGCAACACATAAACGTATGCCTAAGTTAAATTTATTTAATTGAAATTACGGAGTTTCTTGTGTAACATTAATTATGAACTGAATATATTATTGATTTGTTTTATAACACACTATGTTAATGATGAATAATCGGAAAGCCTGACAACTGTTTTCCGAAATCAATCCGTAGGTATAGCAACATGATATAATAAGTAATTCAGAAAAAAATTCGAAAAAAAAATTATTCCTCATAAATTGCCTATACAGTGGACCCTTTCTTGATGAGCATCATTCGCTTGAGTCTTGCCTGAAATGCGAAAAATTCATTAAATAAAATATATTTTTCTGTCGGAAATCATGTAAAAATAGGATAATGTATTCCATTTCGAAAAGTATACAAAAAATCTTCGCTCAACAATTTGAAAGAAAGCCGTAGGAAAATAAAGAAGACTAAATTTATTTCGTTTGATGTAACATAATTTCATTACGGTTCGTTAGGATGTGGGGGAAGGGAATCGAAAGATATATATATATGGAAGGGAGTCGCCAGAATAGTTTTACTTGGAAGGGGGTCACATATTCGGAAAGTTTAAAAAACACTGCTCTAAGGCAAAGAAAACAACGCACCTACCACAAGTACGTAATCGTTAATTAGCTACAAATCCGTATTTCTACAATTATCGATGGAATACCGAAATTTTAAGCTTCGAGGATGAATGTGTAATGATGCATTGTTATTTCAGCACGCAGCTGGCAGGGATACCAAAATGTTCAATAGTTTGTATAGCTTATGGGACTTAACTACGGGGTCATCAGTCCCTAAACTTACAAACTACTTGTGAACTAGCTTATACTAAAGACGGCACAAATATCCATGCCCCGGACGCGCCTAGCTGCGGAGCGCGCGGTTGCCCACCGTCGGAGGTTGGAGTCCTCGCTTAGGCAGCGGCATATTTTATTGTCGTTAGGTTAGTTTAAGTAAGTCTACGTACTGAAGACCACAGCAGTTTGGTCTAATAGATCAACAAAAATTTGGACGTTTTGTATAATGTTTCCGCGTACTGCTGTGGCACGAAGCAAGAGTAATAATCTATTATTACAAATAGCATCGTCTCCATTGCCTGACCATCAATTAAGCCGGAGAAACGTTTACACAGCAACGCACTAATATGATCTCGGGGCAAATGAGCTAGCTTATCAACATAAAACCTGCCAATACCTCTGCTTAAATTTTCCACAAGGTCTCCTCCCACCACATAGTGATTGCACCCACAGAAAATAAGATATAGCAATGTGGCGACGAATAATGCTTTGAGATTGGGTCTTCAGTCGGTAACAGTATAGCAAGAGAAAGGCGTACCTCCCACAAAGAGTCCCGTCTGGGGCACAGTTTTAATCTGTCAGTTTTTTTTTTTCATTACGAATACAATGCTGAAAATAAAATGGAAAATGTTTCACCACAGCAGTTGTGAACTAAATTCATAGTGTCTGCAGCTAGAAATACGTACTTGACGCTATGACACAAAAGTGCTATCTTTCAGAACAATTTTAGACCAGTCCACTGGTTCAATATTATTAAATTTACAAAACGCCAACCAGCAAAATTAGTAGTGAAAATAAAGAACGAGGAAAGTAAAATCATTATAATGGGCAATTATAAAGAAAGAGAAAACACACAAATGTAATTTAAACAATCCTTGAATGAGGTACGTAAGAGGCATGTCTTTTACAATGACATTTAAAGAAACTGAGTGATTTGGTAGATTTATTAAATATATGGAAAAATTAAAGAAACTCACTAGAATCTATCAGGAATAACGTCACTAGTATCAGGTGCAAATGAAAGGAAGAAGAACACATTTGAATTATTGAAGTTCATTCCACTGCAACATCATTCTTGCAACAAAAATCTTCAAACTGCAGATTCTGCCATTCACACAATGAATAGTGGTTTAGACCAGTGAATCATTTTCGTAATGTGATTTACAGGGTGCCTTGAAAAATTATCGTGAAGCCGTATAACCATTAGAGCTAGTATACATCACTCAACAGTAAAATAAAAATTATATGATTCATTAAAATGAAATGTTATTACATGTGGGAATGTTTTGTTGCTGCGCGGAAGTAGCCGAGCGGTCTGGAGCGCCACGATACCGATCGCGAGGCTTCCAGCGTCGGACGTTCGAATCCTCCATCGGGCATGGATGTGTATGTTGCCCTTAGTTTAAGTAGTTTGTAAGTCTAGGGACTCATGACCAAAGTAGTTTGGTCCTATAGAATTGCAAACATTTGAATGCTTTGTTGAAGAAGAGTTTGAAAATGGCGAAGAGAGTATTATTAAACAAAATTAACAACATTTTGTCCACGAAAAAATTTATCCTACACAAGTTGAATAGTAAACTCGATAGGATTTGTCTTATTGTTTAGTCTTGGACTTAAAGATACAATCTACGAGTATATGTGGATAGGAGCTTGTTAGTGTTAGGCATAATTCGACTTCCACGTGAACTTTATTTCTGTGATAAAAAAAGCCTGTGCTGTACTCTTGCTGTAGTAGGTATTGCTAAATCCAAATAATTCGTTAAAAGCCACACTTCCAAGAAATCGATACTCTCAATTGATTGTGATTTCAAAATGGGGAAGTTATCAAAAAACTCTTCACGAGATTTTCACGAAGTGTTACTCAAATGCCGAAATTCTGTAAATTTGTCCTCTACAAACTATTTATTATGCATAAAAATAGTCATGAAATCTTGGAAAGTAGTACAAAAACTATTTTAAGTAATAGTCTTGCATAAACAAACAAGTTTCACTAGGTCTAACGAAATAACATTAAATTTACATCGTAACCATGGTTATTTTAAATAAAGAGGCAGTAGAAGTTATTTATTGCTTTTCTTTATTGTGTGAAAATAGTATAATGAAACTTACAAAAAACGGTCAGATATTTTACTTATATATGTGAACAGTAGTCTGACAACCCCATGACCCACTAGTGGGTCGAGACCAATGATCTTTATACTACCTGCATGTTGAACTAAAGATGACTGAGCGTAGTTAATTTCAAAACAATAGGTAATCAAGAATTATTTGTCACATACTAACTTATGGAAATTCGTTTGACTAGTTACAACATGGCGGATAATGTCAGATTATTTTAGAAAAACAGGCGAGACTGCAGGAACACTACGGTGTTATGCTCAGACAACAGTTATAAATTCAGATTATATACAGATCGCTGGTCCAGACCCATAGTTTTGGAACAACTGGTCCACAACAGATGCATTGTCTTTTCGTCGATAAAGAGATTCATCTAACGAAATGTTTCCTAGAATTTGTGTTAACTGAAACAACATTTCAATAAGACCATGAATTATTGCAGAGAAATATATCGAAATTCACTTTTCGACATTAATTGTTGGTGTTTTTAATACGTTCATCGCAACTCTTGATATTATTTTCATCTAATTTTTATCAATCTTCTGTAACACCATCTTCTCTTCTTTCCTGTCTCTGTCTGAACTTTTCTGATATAAACGATGTTACGGTTATTCATAGTGGCTTTTCCTACACTATATATTTATTCTAACGTTCCATTATTCCATCTCCTCTCTCCCTCTCCCTGTTAGTCTACTTCCTCCTCCTCCCCCATTTGTTTTCTCCTGTCCCTCACTTTTATCTCTTCCTTTTATGTGACTATCATCTCATTTTCTCTCTCAATAAATCTCGTAACCTATATCTTGGCCTAACTCCTCCCTATCTTCTCTCTGGCCTTTTCTCCTCCTTCTAGCTCACAGTTAACCTCTTCCTGCTCCCTGTCTATTAGCAGTTACAAATGTGTATTAATTTTCATGATTGGTCACGCGGTGTTTAAATCCATGGCGAGATACCCTCTACAGTGGGCCTCACAGTGGCTTCCAGAGTATACAAACTTTCTCCAGGAAAAAAAAAATTGTTGTTGTTGTTGTGGCCTTCAGTCGGCAGACTGGTTTTATGCAGTTCTCCACGCTACCCTGCCCTGTGCAAGCCTCTTCATCTGAGAATACGAACAGCAACCTACATCCTTTTGAATATGCTTACTTGTCTCGTCTCTTGGTCTCCACTACGATTTTTATCCCACACACTTCCTTATAAGGCTAAGTTCCCGATTCCTTTATGTTTCAAAATGTGTCCCACTATCCTATCTCTCCTCAGGATATTCCAGTAACTCCTTTTCTCCCCAATTCTGTTGGCCACCTGCTCCTTATGATCTACCATCTTCATCACTCGTCTGCACAACCACATTTCAAAAACTTATGTCATCTTTTTGTCTCAAATCTTATCCGTCTACGTTTCAGTCTCAGACAATGCCATACTCCAAACAAATTCTCTGAGAGAGGACTTCCGATCATTTAAACTAATACTGAATGTCAGAAACGCTTTTCTGCATTCTGCATTTTGTATCTTCTTTACTTCAATCACCAGAAGTTACTTTGCTACCCAAATAACTAAACTAGTCTACTTTTAATCTTTCACTATCTAATGTAACTCCTTCAGCATCGTCTGATTTTCTGTTACTACATTCCATTACCATTGTTTTACTCTTGTTAATGTTCCTTTCAAGACACTATTTATTTCATTTAATTGCCCTTCCAGGTCCTTTGCTGTCTCTGACAGAAATACTATGTCATCAGGAAACAGCAAAGTTTTTATTTCTTCTCCCTGATCTGTAATTTTTACTCCAAATTTCTCTTTGCATTCCTTCAGAGCTTGCTCAATGTACAGATTGAACAACATTGGGGAAAGGCTACAACCTTCTCTTACTCCCTTCCCAACTTCTGCGTCCCTTTCATGCCCTTCGACTCTAATAATAGCTGTCTGGTTTTCGTATAGGTTGAATATAACTCTTCACTCCCTATATTTTACCCCTGCTGCCTTCAGAATTTGGATGAGTGTATTCCAGTCGACATTGTCAAAAGCTTTCTTCGAATCTACTAACGCTAAAAACGTAGGTTTCCCTTTCCTTAGCCTATCTTCTAAGATAAGTCGTACTCTGAGTATTGTCTCCGTGTTCCTACATTTCTCCTAAATCCAAACTAATCTTCCCCGAGGTTGGATTTCACCAGTTTTTCCATTCGTCTGTAAATAATTCGTGTTAGTATTTAGTAACCATGATTTAGTGAACTAATAGTTCTGTAATTTTCACATTTGTCTGCAGACAAAACAAACATACACGTGCAAATTTCATGATGATCACTCAAATCATACTTAAGTCTTTTAAAGTACCCTTCACCGTGCACCATATTTATGAATTTTAAATATTGATAAATTTCGACCGTTTCAGTGCTTTGAAAGAAAAACAATGACGAAGTTGAAAATTTCGTGCTGGTCCGGGATTCAAACCCGTTTTTCCACATCGGACCGACGGTCGCCTTAACCAATTAGACTAAATAGGCACGCTTCACTTCTTGGCCAAATTCTCAACATCTACCACACTACGGTGGTAGTGCACCCTGCCCATTTACGGCCGGGGGCGGGGGTTCGAATCCCCCCTCGGGCATGGATATTTGTGCCGTCCTTAGTATTAGCTAGTTCATAAGTGGTATGTAAGTTTAGGGACTGATGACCCCGTAGTTAAGTCCCATAAGCTATACAAACATTTGAAAACATTTTCGGCCGTTAATTTCAATTAGTGGTGTCCGACATGTCCGAAAGAACAGACACCATGTCCATAAATGAACCATATCGTACTTTTGGAGTATAAAAACTGCTCCACGAAAAAATGCATGTATGTGCCACATATCACGGTTATTAATATGAGATTAATGGCCAGGGGGCACTACCATCTTAGTGAGCGATATATTGGGAATTCGGGCAGGATGGGAAATGTGTATTTTTCCACGTTTTTTGGCAACTTTTCCAAATATTTCTTTCGTAAAACCTTGTCCTGACAATTAGGAGTACAACAAGAACATTCAGCAAAAGTAGTAGAGCCGTTCTCTTGTGATGCAGTTAGGCAAAAGTTTGCCTAACGCTGAATGTGATATGCTGTCTCTCAACAGCCTCTCCATTTCAAATACTCAGTAACTTGCAAATGACATTTCGTAATTCAGAATAAACAGAGAAGATTTAAATTTGAAGGGGTTACCGCTTTGTCCCGTCTGTCGTTTAATGGATCTCTTCAAGAGTCTCTGACCTGATGTTCAGTTTAATGGAATATTAATTGCCCTGATTTGCATCCAATAAAATTGTTGTGTTTCCTGATTTGCATTTAATAACATTTTTTTCTGCCATGATTTGAATTAAATAAATAACTCTCTGCCCTGATTATCATTTAGAAAAATAATTATCTGCTCCAATTTTCATTCAAATACAAATATAACATCCAGTAATTTAAGATAAAGGCAAATATGAGCGGGGGAACCATAAAAAATCGGACACACTTTACATTTAATTGCAATGTTTGATAGTTGATTCCTGACAAATTTCATTTTAGTATTTCTCTTTAAATGTAAATTGAAATAATTCGGGCAGACAATTGTGAAAATACACAATTATTTCTTTAGTATGTACTGTACTTCCTGGATTCAACGCCAGTTGGCCCACTTAAAGGAAGGTAATGTTGACTTCAGTGTTTGTGTTGACATGCGACTCGCACTACAGTACTAGCATCAAGCACATCAGTACGCTCCCTGGAGCACGTTATCATGATTTCATACGGGATACTCTATCTGTGCTGCTAGGACATGTGCCTTTACAAGTATGACACAACATGTGGTCCATGCACGATGGAGCTCCTGCACATTTCAGTCTACGTGTTCGTACGCTTCTGAACAACAGATTCGGTGACCGATGAATTGGTAGAGGCGTCAACTATCTTGACTTTCATTGATGGGGGCATTTGAAAGCTCTTGTCTACGCAACCCCGGTACCAAATGTAGAGACTCTTCGTGTCCGTAATGTGGACGGCTGTGATACAATAAGCCATTCTCCAGGAATGCATCAGCGCATCAGGAATTCCATGCGACGAAGTGTGGATGAAAGTATCCTCGCTAATGGAGTATATTTTGAACATTTCCTGTAATAATGTGTTTGAAGTCACGCTGGTACGTTCTGTTGCTGTGTGTTTCCATTCAATGATTAATGTCATTTGAAGAGAAGTAATAGAATGAGCTCTAACATGGAAAGTAAGCGTTTTCGGACACATGTCCACATAACATATTTTCTTTCTTTGCATGTGAGGAATGTGTCCTGAAAGTTTGGCCATACCTTTTTGTAACACCCTGTATAAAGATATTATAAAATCCGATACCCATGTGGTGGTCTTGTCAGTACAAAACAGAATGTAATAATTCGTTTTCGTAGTGTGCCACCGATGAAATTCGCTGTCAGTTGAGTGAGACACGAGGCGACGGTGTCACGGATGCGCTCAGTGTGCATGAGCGGGCGCGACAGTTCAGATAAATGAGAACGTCTTGTGCCAACACTGAGACAATCTCCGACTCTCACCAGCCTGTCTCACGGCATGATCGAGAGGGCGGAGAAAATTGTTTTGGAGGGTCTGTGGAAAATATCGCCTTCAGAGTTGACATTTCCGTGGAAGCTGTGCACACACTGCCGTATGACGACCTGAAACTTTATGAGACATGGGTTCCGTTTTCGAATCCTCAAACAAAGCGCCAGTGTTCAAAACAGACTCCTGAAGAAGTGTTAGCAGCGACCAAGGAATAACGGCGACATTGTCGTGAAAAATGTTTACAGCAGCAGGGAGGTTACGTCGAGCTTTGACAGAAGTTTCACTGTTGGTGTGTGATTAGTTACTCACCAAGTGATGCAGGCGTGCTCGGCATGATGCAGCGGTTATCAGTGTGGTGTGGAGAATCGGTCCTGAAATTACGGTCGCAAGCAAATAAAATCCCGGACTGTTCGTCACAGTAGGTGAAGCACAAACAGAGCGAGTGCGACTGTTGTGTGTCTGCCAGAAAATACACTGGTCAAACCAATTAAGGGAACAATTGAGATATCTAGGTTATGAAGTATTGTCGTCGACAGAATGAACTGAAATTGTTCGACTTCTTTCTGTCGGTTCTACTGAGTGGAGACAACAACATCACGACCCCCGAGTTAGTGGTAATAACAGAAAGTTGCTGTAGAGGGGATTGGTGTCGACTTTTGTTTACTCTACCAAACGAATTACACGAGTAGTTGGGAAGGAAGGAAGCTTAAGTTTAACGTCCCGTAGACAGTGAGGTCATTAGAGACGGAGTTTACGCACGGAATTTCAGGGAAGGAAACTACGGCATAGAGAGTCATAGAGCTCATAACGAGCATCAGAACGGATACAGGTATTAGTGAACACAGAGCTGTAGTAGCGAGATTGAATATCGAAAGTCCCAAAGTTACCAAAAATAAACGAGAAGTATATTTGCTCAGAAAAGCAGATAGAAATAAAATGCATTTCTACTTGAAAGACAGCTTCCACTCGTTTCTAAAACTTAGGTGTAGACGAGATGTCGCTCAAATTCAAAGAAGTGGTACCGACAGCAATTGATTATTAAAATGTTCAAATGTTTGTTAAGCTTATGGGACTTAACTGCGGGGTCATCAGTCCCTAAACTTACAAACTACTTATGAACTACTTACGAACTAGGACGGCACAAACATCCATGCCCGAGGGGGGATTCGAACCCCCGACCGTAGTGGCCGTGCTGACCGTGACTGGAGCGCCTCAGTCATCTCGGCCACCGCGGCCGGCAATTGATTATTATATTCCAGCCGTTTCCGCTAGAGGTTCGAGTCCTTCCTGGATCATGTGTGTGTGTGTGTGTGTGTGTGTGTGTGTGTGTGTGTGTGTGTGTGTGTGTGTGTGTTTTGTCCTCAGTGTACGTTAGTTTAAGTAGTTTCTAAGTCTAGGAATTGATCACCATACCAGTTAGTCTAATTAGTTTAGGGTCCCATGTGTACCTTATTTTTTATAAACGATTTAAGAGACAATATGAGTAGCTCTCTTAGAGTGTTCGCGGATGATGTTTTATCGGTTAATTAAGTCACCCTACGATCAAAAGCAACTGAAAAATGGTTTAGATAAGATATCTGCATGATGTAAAATTGGCAATTGATCCTTAATAATAAGTGGCAGGTCATCGATATGAACAAATTCGTTAACCTTCAGTTACACGATAAATCCATCAAACCTACAGGCTGTCAATTCTACTAAATACCTAGGAGTAACAATTACGAATAAATTAAATTAGAAAGAACACACACAGAATATATTAGGGAAGGCTAGCCTCGGTTGCACAGTGGTAGCGTGCCAGACTACAAATCCAAAGGTCGCAGGTTCGATCCCCGCCAGGTACTAGGATTTTTATCTGTCACTTTCCACTTCTTTCACCTCTGGCAGTATTGCCCACGTGAAAAATACTGAGTAGCACCGTGGTTCGGAACCCACGTTAAATTGTAGGTCCCCCCATAATTGGCTGGGTAAGTCAGTTCGAATGTCGGAGGAAGGCAACGGCATACCACCTCCAAACACGGCCATGCCTAGTAAAGCACTGTGGTGTTCACACCAATCTTCGGATTGTTGCCTGTTTTACCTTTAACCAAAGACTACGTTTTGCCTACACCACACTTGTGCACCCTAGTTTCGAGTACTGCTGCGCATTGTGGGATCCACACCAGGTGTAACTGACGGACGATTTAGAGAAAGTTCAGAGAAGGGCAGCTCATTTTATATTATCGCTGATATAGGAGGGATAGTGTCACGGAAATGTTGGACGACTTGGGATGGAAATCATTAAAAGAAAGGCGTTATTTGTTGCGGCGAGATATGTTTGCTAAATTTTCTTTCACCGACTGTCTCTTCCGAATACGAACGTATTTTGTTAGCACCCACATACTTAGGGAGACACGATCGTCATAATAAAATAAGAAATCAGATCGAAACAGAAAAATTTACGTATTCCTTTTTCCCCCCGCGAGCTATTGGAGAACGGAATTACAGAGAAATACCATAAAAGTCGTTCGATGAACCCTCTGCCTTGCACTTCAATGTGACTCGCAGAGTATCCACTGTGCATGTAGATGAACATTTTCGACGCAATGGTCTTTCGTGACTAGGCGTTTTTGTTGTTGTCACAACTAAATAATGACGAGAACTAAAAGAGCACGTCTGTTTACTTTTACGCGGCGAGTACTAGCGTGCGTGACGTCAGCTTATCCCACCCGAGGCCTACGAGAAAGACAGGCCGCGGCGCGCACGTCATATCACGTGATCAAGTGAGGCCTGTGCAGGCGCGATCGCTAGCGGATTGATTGGTCGCTATGAGACAGTGGGCTGTGCCCCAGCGGCCGGCCAATCTGCTAGCGATCGCTCCGGCACAGGCCTCACTTGATCACATGACATGACGTGCGCGCCGCGGCCTGTCTTTCTCGTAGGCCTTGGTCCCACCACGGGAGCTCCGACCCGGCCGCGGTAGAGAAGACTCTGCAAGTAGTGGAAGAAGCCCAACACTAGATCCAGAAGAATTGCTGCCTAACTTGGTATTCTACAAACACTACTGATACACACAGTACACGAGCTTGATATGTATCCATATTTATCAGCCGAGTGTACTACATCTGCAGAGAGGAGAATAATTTTGCCGGCCGCGGTGGCTGAGGGGACTGAGGCGCTGCAGTCACGGTCTGCACGGCCACTACGGTCGGGGGTTCGAATCCTCCCTCTTGGCATGGATATTTGTGCCGTCCTTAGTATTAGCTAATTTGTAAGTTTAGGGACTGATGACTCCGTAGTCAAGTCGCATAAGCTATACAAACATTTGATTTTTTTCTTTTTTCTTTTCTTTTTGGAGCTCCGAGCTCGTGTACTCGCGGAGCAGGCTGTTGGAACGGGCCGGCCACAGTGGCCGAGTGGTCTGCGGCGCGCCAGTCACAGGCCGCCGGGCCGTTACGGTCGGGGGTTCGAATCCCCCCCCCCCCCCATACACACAGGCATGGATGTTTGTGTCGTCTTTGGTATAATGTAGTTCATAAGTAGTTTGTAAGTTTAGAGACTGATGACCCGCAGTTAAGTCCCTTAAGCTTAACAAAGATTTGAACATTTTTTTGTTGGAACGGCCTGTATAGTACCACAGGCAGCGTGAGAGGCTACAGCCTATAGTAGACGAAGCCCCTAGCTCGACATAGCGGAGAAGCGAGGCCACTGTCGCCCAATTGAAACAGCTGAACACCGCCATTTGCAGAGATGAATCCGAGTACCAGGGCTGTAATTTTGAAGTATAAGAGACGTAACAAGAGCTAAAAAAAAAACACACAAAATAAACACATGTTTGTTTTAAAAAAATATACGAGGCGCGTCCAGAAAGTAAGTTCCGTTTCAATTTATCTCCGCTGCAGCGCTGCGATTGCAGTTCTGCACATGCGCTGTAGACGATGAATATCAAGGAGAAGAACGTGCGCCATTTGGAGATCTTCTCACAGGTCCTTCATTTTTGTCAGCCAATGTACTACAACACAGCGCCGAATAAAATACGTTACCACAAGGGTACTGTGTGATGATATTTCACTTGATTCCGTAATTCTTTAGAGCAGCGTAACTTTCACCGCAGGCCGAATTCCGTGAGAGCTCGTTGTCCAGATCTGGTATCGGCGACGTCCCTATTGGGCCCTCTTTTCTGGATACAACAGTCCTCAAGCGAAAGCTCGGTTAGCAACACCAGTCGCCTGCAGCTCCGACTTCCTACCACAGAGTTTGCAAGTTTGCTCCTTGTGAACATTGCGCTCACATGAAGAAATAACGTTCATTCAAGCAGGACAGAAAGGATCGACAGATCAGTGTAGAACGGGATACTGCGTCATATTTCAACAACGATAACCCTGACGCTTTGTTGTGCTCGTTTGAAATGTCGGCGTTGATCGAAAAATCCCGCCGCCTTTGAAATCAGGTCGGTGATTCGGTTTCTGAATGCGAGGAAAGTGAAACCAAGTGAAATTTATCGGCAAATTTGCGATGTTTACGGACCAAATGCGATGAGTGATTCGATGGTGAGAAGATGGGTCCGACAGTTCAATAGTGGGCGTAGTGATGTGCATGCCGGTCGCGGTGGCCGAGGGGACTGAGGCGCTTCAGTCACGGTCTGCACGGCCACTGCGGTCGGGGGTTCGAATCCCCCCTCGGGCATGGATATTTGTACCGTCCTTAGTCTTAGTTAGTTCATAAGTAGTTTGTAAGTTTCGGGACTGATAACCCCGTAGTTAAGTCCCATAGACTTTGCATACATTTGAACATTTTGAAGTGATGTACACGACGAAAAACGAAGTGGGCGTCCACCTTTTGTTACAGGAGAACTGGTTCACGCGATTTATGACAAGATCCAGGAAAACCGTAGGACTTCCCCCAAATTTCACGATCACTGATGCACGAAAAACCTCGTACAGGGATTTGGCTGGGACGTGTTTGACCATCCTCCGTACAGCCCTGACCTCGCTCCTAGCGACTTTCATCTGTTCTTACATCTCAAGTCTTCCCTTGGCGGTCATCACTTCGCCGATGACGACGAGCTGAAAGAAACTGTTTCCAACTGGTTGAAGACACAGGAGGCAGATTTCTATGAAGAAGGTATACAAAACCTGGTGCCACGCTATGACAAATGCCTGCAAAATTTCGGCAGTTATGTGGAAATGTAGTTTAAGAGTTGTATAATTTTGTGCAATAAATTTTTTTTGTATCTGTGTACAATTTTATTTTATTACGAAACGGAACTTACTTTCTGGACGCGTCTCGTATTACTGAGTATTGGATTCTGTTAGAAAGTATTCTTAAATTAATAAAGTTTTCTAATTTGCGAAATACGTCTTCACAGAGTAGAGCTTTCCAAACTGGGTGTCGCGACACCCTGGGATGTCGCGTAGTAGTATCAAGGGTGTCGCGAGACTAACAAATTTAGACTCTAAACAAACAAAAAAAACTTGTCATGAAATAACACAAAATATCCTTCTCTTCCCTGAAGTCTCGCCTGCAGCTAATTATCCTTCTCTTCATTCAGTGCACCA
Organism: Locusta migratoria; assembly: GCA_026315105.1. NCBI lineage: Eukaryota > Metazoa > Arthropoda > Insecta > Orthoptera > Acrididae > Locusta > Locusta migratoria. Next base: position 267,724,915 of record CM048744.1, on the reverse strand, counting down.
CAGATCACGTATTAAAGGAATGATCGGTGCACATTAATTGCGTGTTCAGCCGCTAGGCGGCAGCTCTGCTTCAGCAGCAGGACTCATTCAAGCAGCTGTCAGTTGCCAGATTCCAGCAAACTGCGCATGCGCAGAGCTGCTGCTGCTGACACTCGATTACAGCTTTTCCCATGCGCAGTTTGCTGGAAGTGGCAGCTGCTTGAACGAACCTTCACTGTAGTCTGCTTTCCTTCTCAAAAAGCTGCACCTGAGCGTAGCGTTTCTTACAATTAAATGTCAATCAATGAGACAGTGGCTGTAAAAGCTGTCACAGATTGTAAAAGCAGTCACAATTGTCCACTGACTAAAGCTATTCAGTAGCGATGTTTAGTATGGAATATGGCCGGGTGATCAACGGAGAGTAGTATTTTAACTGCAGTGATCGTTGCTTCGAACCCTGGTATGCGTAAATTTTTTTCCTTCAGTTTCCTGTATGTAACAGATTCTGGGACCAGAAATGACATTCATTCTTACTTGTCACAAATATTTATCTATTTTTTCCGAATATGAGAGGACTTCCGATGTCGTGGTAAAGCAAGAACCTAGCAATAGAACTTAAATAAAAATTCGTCACTTGTCATAAATACGTCCTCTTTATTTCTGTATATATTTTGATAATATTGAACTGAAAGGGAACAGCCACTGTGCTGTCTAAATCAGAAATCCGAGCAGCTAATTTCCAGATGCCGTTTTCAATCGATCCAGCAAAACCATATCTGGCCTGACATGTACACACGACAGCGAAAAACGGTTTCCGAAATTCAGTGTTCGTGTTTCGAAGTTGGGTAGGAGAAGCAAGTATTACTGTGTGAGTTAGGTATTTTTTTCTGCGGTGTTACTCTGTTGTACATCTCCGTAGTTCCTAATGTTTCCGTTTCTTGCCATGAGTGTACGTAATTGCTGCAGTCAGGATCAACATTAAACATGTCAATGCGTACGAGGATTTCAGTTTCGTTTACAAACTACATTTAAGCGATACTTTAATTCTGTTCCGCCCCCCCCCCCCCGCCTCCCCATCTAAATTCTACCATTTGTATTTATATTAGTGAATAGTGAAAGGGTGTCGCACAAAACTAAGCTATAAAAGGGTGTCGCCACGTGGTTAAGTTTGGAAAGCATTAGCATAGAGACACGAAATTTAAGATCAAATGTTCAGATGTTTGAAGAGCTTATGGGACTTAACTACGGGGTCATCAGTCCCTAAACTTACAAACTACTTATGAACTACTTACGAACCGTAGTGGCCGTGCGGACCGTGACTGGAGCGCCTTAGTCCCCTCGGCCACCGCGGCCGGCTGATTACAGGAAACTTGAAAAGTAGCAGAGAGTGCGACTATTATTTAATCCACGTAATTTTCTGTCAGCTTCTGTTTACATTTTGCCGACTACTCTGCACGTTTTGGACGCTTATTTTTGTACAGCGCAATTTTGTCTACATTCCTTTACATATTACGTGCTCAAATTTTCGTATGAATAATTGCAGTAACCACAATACTTTGAATAGGCATTCCACTCACACATTTTGAAAGGGATAGTACCTGTTAAAGTGGCAGAGTATGCAACATTCGATGGAATATTTGACCATTTACGAAGTACAATCACCACCTGTTAGGTGTCTAAAAGCAATTATTCGACCTAGCTCTGCATCATATATATATATATATATATATATGGTGTTTCACTAAGTGTGTTTGCCTCTAAACTTATAAAATAACCAGCTGCGTCCAAATCAATTTAAACTACATTCCTATCACTGTTAGTTTGGGAGCTACAGCCCTTCAAAGTTCCGGGGGCGGAGGCTGCGATAGCGTAGCTAACTGGCCGGGTGGCTATCCCCTGGGGCACGGCCCTCTGTCTCATGACCACCAGCCAGTAAGCTACGCTGTAGTAGCCTCCGCCCCCTAAACTTTGAAGCGTTCTAGCTCCCATACTAGGAATGTAGTTTAAATTGATTTGGATGCAGCTGGTTTCAACGAATCCAATGCACGATAGAAAAAACTATTGTTCCATTTAAAAAATTATATCTTTGTTCTGTAACTCTTTGGAAAATGATACACTAAACTATGTTCATAGCTCCGCAGAAAGTGTAACATTTATTGTGTTGACCTACCGCATTAAAATTACCCGTCACCTATTATTTTATAAGTTATAGAGGCAAACACACTTAGTGAAACACCCTGTATATACCTCTCATATGCGTAGTTTTTCATTCAGCTCAATTTAGTATATTAATCGTGTTAGTATTTTTAGTAATTTATATGCAAATACAATATAAGTACTTGAAATGCAAGAAAGTCCTTTTCTTAGTTTTAGAGAATCATTTGTAAATGGAAACCTAAACAAAAACAAAAGCCCATGATTTATAATTTCTCCATGAAAATATTATGCAATATACAAGTAATGACTGAGCTGTGGAATGTAACAATGTTTCCTTCTTCGTATTTGCTTCCATTCTTAATGTTACAATGAAAAGCAGCACACGAACCAACCATGTTTCCACGCTGTTTCCCTGCAAATGGCGGCTTCTGGATGTGTATAACTCTGGTGTCTGAGCATAGAACTTTAGCGTGCCTGCACATTCATATGTTTTGCACACAAATTTGCATTGTCTGCCATGTTGTAATTAGTCAAACGAATTTACATGAGTTAATACATGACAAATAATTGCTAGATTACCTCTGGTTTGAAATTTATGTCAATATATGAACTAACAGACTCACGTGAATACGGAATCGAAACATATTTCCTTTTCGTTTTCTTGTAATACTTCATAGCGGCCATGTTGTAATTAGTCAAGAAACAGAATGTGGACATCTTTGGCTGGCACGCTCAGCTATCTGTAGTTCAACATTAAGGTAGTGTAGAGATCACTGATCACGTTCAATGTGGGGACGCGACACTAGCGCCAGCGAGCGGTCTGGTATTTATGTAGTATGTCTATGTAGGAGCCAAAGAGGAGAGTACATACAGCAAGTAACTAAGCTGCAAGTGCTAATCCTAAACAAAGAGGCTGGCGCGGAAATTCGTGTCAGAATGCGTCACGTGAGTCATATGACTGAGATCTCAAAGAAAGAAAGAAAAAAATAAAATAAAAGAAAACAAAATAAAGGTTCAAATGTCTGTAAATCTATCGGACCAAACTGCATGGTCATCAGTCCGTAGCATACAAACTACTTAAACCTAGGTAAACTAACCTACGGACAAACACACACACTCCCACGCTTCAGGGAGGACTCTAACCTCCACGGCGAGCAACTGCGCGCTCCGCAGCGAGGCGCTTTAGACCGCTCGGCTACTCCACCCTCGCTTTCTCAAATAACGTGCAACTAACGATCTTCTGTCTGATTACTACGTTCAACACGTTACTATGCACTTTTTGACATTCCTTTTATGTTATCCATTTAGTACACATGTGAAATTGCTGTAAATTCAATCGTGTACAGTGTAGCTACATAATAAAGTGACATTTGACTTCTTTGTTCTTAGTGTCTCTTTCTTCCGCCGCTCCATATTGAAGAGCGACTCGTTAATGAATCTGGAATTCCTTTACAGCAAAATTAATACCGCTCTTACAATGCTTTCATCGAGGACAACTTTAATACTTCTGTAGTGTCCAGGCTTTTATCTGCTCTCGAGATTACATCTGAACGTAACCGGAGGCAAGCGCATAAAAAGCGGCAAAGGACCGCCACCGCCACGTGGGGTTCTCCCCTCTTTTATTGCGTATTTTCATTCTTTATTGAACCCCTCCCACCCTCGATTGCTTCCTGGACAATGTCACAGAGTAACACATACAGAGAAGAAGCCTCCCCTAAACCACTGTCCTACGCTCCCCACGTAGTTCCGTAAGATGCTAGCAGGTGTCAGGCGGATCGCTCGCTTAGGGTGCCTCCCTCACGTCAGAGGGTAGCGTGGAGGGGAGGCTGAGGGGAGAGCTCGTGCCGCCTGCCACGAGGCCACGGCTGTGTTCGGCGTGCCGGCGTTTGAGGGGAGGTGGTGGTGGGGACAGCTGCTACCTGCCGCCTGCTCTGGCCAGTTTAAAGAGCTGCTTCTGACCGCAGCGCCATCATGGGACATCTTACGGAACTGCTGGAAACCCTCCCTTCCCGCAACCCTGAGCGTAGGACCGGGCCCTTACGGAGGTTTCCCGTCTGTATATATTTGTCTGTGACAATGTCTAGTATTCAGAATCAGCGTGGTGTTGTGAATCTGCTTTTTCACCTTCTCACAGGTCCTTCATTTTTGTCAGCCAATGTACTACAACACAGCGCCGAATAAAATACGTTACCATAAGGGTACTGTGTGATGATATTGCACTTGATTCCCTAATTCTTTAGAGCAGCGTAACTTTCACCGCAGGCCGAATTCCGTGAGAGCTCGTTGTCCAGATCTGGTATCGGCGACGTCCCTATTGGGCCCTCTTTTCTGGATACAACAGTCCTCAAGCGAAAGCTCGGTTAGCAACACCAGTCGCCTGCAGCTCCGACTTCCTACCACAGAGTTTGCAAGTTTGCTCCTTGTGAACATTGCGCTCACATGAAGAAATAACGTTTCATTCAAGCAAGACAGAAAGGATCGACAGATCAGTGTAGAACGGGATACTGCGTCATATTTCAACAACTATAACCCTATCCAATAAGCAACCTATTCAGGTTTTCGCCAGGAGTTTGGTTTGGGGAAAGTGTACATCCAGTGTCTTAGTACCTCAAACTAAACATGATACCTAAAAAAAGGTCTTATTCTTAGAAATTTATTGCATCATATAGTAAAATGTGCAAATTCAATATCTGAATGCTGAACAGAAGTAGTCTTATGTCTTTATGATTCTGTTCCTACCGAAACGAATGCAATCTCATGCACAGTGTAATACTTCGCTCTTTCACCAAGTACGAGAAAAGAGCAAGCTAATTTTTACAGTGTTCATAAGAGATGATGAAATTACATTATTTCTAATGTTACTCGTTTCCGATAGCGGCTGAGTATAATTTACTATGCAGGGTGAGGCACTTAAAGCTGTTCTTCGGAATTTTGGGTAAAATACAAATCGAATTAAAAAAAGTTGTGATAAAGGCTTCCACCTTCAAGAGGGACTTAGCTTAAGCTCGTACACTAACCCTGGGGGATGACTTCTAAATCTTAAATAAGAACACTTTTTATTTCAGATTTGGATTATCAGTGAAAAAAATATTTAACTTTTGTGTGTAGCATTCCTTTCGTTTCTTGATAGATGGTGCTGTAATCGTCAATCGTCTTATCTGAAGGCATTTCTGTTGAGTGTTGACTTGTATGGGAATGAAATATGGATGATAAATACTTCAGACAGGAAGAGGACAGAAGCTTTCGAAATGGGATGCTACAGACGAATGCTGAAAAGTAGGTTGCTGGATCGCGTTATTTTTTGAGGAAGTACTGAACTCTTTAAAGTTCTGCAGCTAGCAGGAGTAAAATATAGGGAGCGTAAGGTTATTTACAACTTGTACAAAAACCAGACAGCGGTTGTCACAGTTGAAGGGCATGAAAGGGATGCAGTGGTTGGGAAGGGAGTGAGACAGGGTTGTAGCCTTTCTCCAATGTTATTCAATTTGTACATTGAACAAGCTATAAACGAAAGCAAGGAGAAATTTGGTGAAGGAATAAAAGTTCAGGGGGAAGAATTAAAAACATTGCGTTTTACCGACGACATAGTAATTCTGTCAGATACAGCAAAGGACCTGGAAGAGCAGTTGAACGGAATGGACAGTGTGCTGAAATGTGCATATAAGATGAACATTAACAAGAGCAAAACTAGGGTAATGGAGTGCAGTCTAAGATAATCAGGCGATGCTGAAGGAATTAGATTAGGTAACGAAGCAATAAAGGAGGTAGATGAGTTTTGTTACTTGGGCAGTAAAATAACAAATGATGGTCGCAGTACAGAGGATATAAAATGCAGAATGACAATGGGTAGAAAAGCGTTCTTGAAAAAGAGAAATTTGTTAACATCGAATATTGATTTAAGCCTAAGGAAGTCCTTTCTGAGGGCATTTGTATGGAGTGTTGCCTTGTATGGGAGTGAGACATGGACGATAAACAGTGCGGACAGGAAGAGGATTGAGGCTTTTGAAATATGGTGCTACAGAAGAATGCTGAAGATTAGGTGGGTGGATCACGTAACTAATGAGGAGGTACTGAACAGAATTGGGGAGAAAAGAAATTTCTGGCATACCTTGACTAAAAGAAGGGATAGATTGGTGGGACACATTCTTAGACATCAAGGAATTGTGAATTTAGCATTAGAGGGAAGTGTGTGGGGTGAAAATCGCAGAGGAAGACCGAGAGATGGATACAGTAAGCAGATTCAGACAGAGGTAGTTTGCCGTTCTTATGTGGAGATGAAGAGGCTTGCTCAGGATAGGGTATTGTGGAGAGCTGCATCAAACCAGTCTCCTGACTGAAGACCACAACAACAACAACTGAACAGAATTGGGGAGACAAGGAATTTGTGGCATACCTTTACAAAAAGAAAGAGCTGTCTGGTAGGACCCACACAGCGTGGTGTTGTGAATCTGCTTTTTCGCCTTCTCACAGGTCCTTCATGTTTGTCAGCCAATGTACTACAAGATAGCGCCAAACCAAAGTTCAATGTACTCAGATATACGCCGTATTTATTATCCTATAAACATTTATTTGACTACTAGCTGAAAACCCGGCGTTGCCCGGGTATTTATTGATTTATTCTTGCCATTTTTAAGGGTATATATTCATTTGTATGAGGGCTGTATGTCCGTAAAATCACACGCCAATAGATTTAGTATTAAAGAAGTAACAGATTAAAAGTTGCTGCGTGATGTGGCGGTTTCCCATGAACGTTACTGTTTACGTGTGCTCATCTCATGAACTATGTCTCGTACTGTGATACAGTTGAGAAGGTACACTCAACTATATGCTTGTATACTGTCTGTAAAATTTCCTGCGGCTACAATTTGTAATGTAGAAATTAAAAACTCTAACGTCATACTGCCTGTCGTAGTTTCTGTCCATGAACAAAATGTTCGATTGTTTGTAGAGTCTATGGGACTTAACTACGGGGTCATCAGTCCCTAAACTTACAAACTACTTATGAACTACTTACAACTAAGGACGACACAAATATCCATGCCCGAGGGGGGATTCGAACCCCCGACCGTAGTGGTCGTGCAGACCGTGACTGGAGCGCCTCAGTCTCCTCGGCCACCGCGGCCGGTCCATGAACAACGGAACGTTATTGTTTACATGCTCATATCTCATGAACTACGTGTCGGAATGTGATACAATTTAGAAGCTACATTCAACTATATATGTGTATACTGCCTGTAAAATTTCCTGTTGCTAAAATTTGTATTTTTCAAATTATAAATTTAACGTCATACCGAGAGCCGTAGTTTTACTCCATAAACAGCGGAAAAGTAGTAAGCGAGAAACTTTTTTTCCTTTCATCATTTTACTATGGTTGCCAGCGAGAAAAAGTTTAATAAAGATTTGAAATTATGTTGAAGGTTTGTTGCAAGTCGCTAATTTTGTGTCCCAGCCTCGTCGCCGCTTTTGTATCCCATCCTTGTCCCCACTTTTGTATCCCATCCTCGTCGCCACTTTTGTGTCTCCGCCTCGTCGCCGCTTTTGTGTCTCGTTTCCTTGGTAGGTGTCGGTGGCCGAGTAGAAAGACCGACACAGGAATAAAGGATGCACGCTGGTGCAGGTAGGAGGTGACCAGCCAGTGGAACAGCAGAAACTAGAAACACTAGAGTAAATTAGAACAAGATATATATTTTTAGAGACTTAGTAATACTTAACTTTTACATAGCTCAGTACTGCAGAATGCTGATACATAGTTGAGCTAGAGGCCTGCCTAGTGCCTATCCGATAGCCAAGTCTTCACTGGTGCCTATCTGATTCCGAAGTTCTGGCTGGTTCCTATCACAGTCCCAAGTGAACGATGTCGTTCAGTGGTGGCCACGAGCGGAGTTGTAGCAGAGGGCGCTCGTGGCTGACGTAAGAACGCCGCGCCGTGCGTACATGGCGGCGCGCGGCGAAAGTAGGTGGCGCGCACTTTAGACTTGTGCGACACCACAGCTAAGTACTGTCATTCTCATATAGTGTATGAGTTCGAAAGTCTCGCCGCATTATACGGCATTTTTTGCGATTTCTATTGGTTATGAAGTAATACCTTTTGAACCATGTGCCGTATGTGATTCTTAACCATGCAGCAATTGTTACCTCACAGTAAGGAATGTGTGTACCAAATTTGGTTGAAATCGGCCCAATGGTTTAGGAGAAAATGAGTACCATTGTCACAAAATGCAGCAGTTTTTCGCGCATTTCATTGTTTTTGACGTCATATCTCGTCAACTATATATCGTACGTGATACTTACACTTACGGCGACCGTCCTCATGGATTGAAGCTTACGTGTACAAAATTTGAGAAAGATTGGATCAAAACTGTAGATTTGTATGCAACACGTACACTCATACGGACACTCTGCTTTATATATTAGAAGTACTACACCACCCTATAGTAACGAAAGTACGGTCGCATTTGATATAAAATGAATTTAAAAAATTTCATATGTTTTTAAACCTATTGGAACAAGTGCTATGGTCATATGTTACTAGACGTAGTAGACATACAAACTACTCTAACTTACACTAAGGACAACACACACACACACACACACACACACACACACACACACACACACACACGGCCGAGGGAGGTCTCGAACCTCCAACGGGAACAGGCGGCCAATCCGTAGCGTGACGCATTACACCACGCGGCTAATCCGCGCGGCTAAAGTGAATTTGTTGATTGAGGATTTATTAATAGGAAGAATCAAACGTTATAGTCAGAGGGATGTTTGATTCCAACATTCCAATATGACGAATGAAGTGAAGTTATTTCTTAGAACAAATTTTAATTTTGACACCTTCATAAACTATTAAGCTTATGAAATTCCAACATGTTGGATAGTTTCAGGACAGCAACTTATAATTTCAAAATACTCGCCAAGGTTGCACACAATGTTTTTATTGACGTCTAATTTCGGGCTCACCTGAGCCCATTATCAAGTTAAACCTATGAGAGAACATAATCACGTATTACAAACATTACAATTTGATTTACATAAGATGATCATCTTGTTTTCTGTTTACATGCAAATATAATACAAAAAAACTGTACTTATTTTCTGTATAGTAAGAATTGCATAGAAATTGTAGATGAATACTGTATACTGGTTGCAGTACGTATGCCTAGGTTGACTAGGTTGACTTTTACACTGTTGCATATTAAGCATTACAAAAATACACTTCACCGCCCCCTCTGTATCCAATATATAAATAATGTAGGGAGAAAACGATATAGAGCTTGTTTAATCTGTTAGAATGTTATCGTTTGGAGAAATCGTTTTTAATTTCAGTATAACAAAACCATAAAATTGTATAAAATGTATAGATGGATACTTTCTATTAGAAACACTGTATACACCTGGGTCGTTGTTTTACAACAACTTTGCATATCTGTGTACATTTGTTTTGATCGTAATGATACACATCATACGACGTGAACAACATGAAAAATTGACTGCATACATTGCTTATGTTTTTCTTTTTTCCTAAAATGTTCAAATGTTTGTTAAGCTTAAGGGACTTAACTACAGGGTCATCAGTCCCTAAACTTACAAACTACTTATCTACTACCTTATACTAAGGACGGCACAAATATCCATGCACGAGGGGGGATTCGAACCCCCGACCGTAGTGGCCGTGCTGACCGTGGCTGGAGCGCCTCAGTCACCTCGGCCACCGCGGCCGGCGAAGAGGAATAATATGACACGTTAAAAAAATATGTAAATATTTTTTTTTGTACATGTGATGATGTATCGTTTGTATGTTGGTGATGACATTCCACTGCGGTCGGGGGTTCGAATTCCCCCTCGGGCATGGATATTTGTGCCGTCCTTAGTCTTATTTAGTTCATAAGTAGTTCGTAAGTTTAGGGACTGATGACCCTGTAGTTAAGTCCCATAAGCTATGCAAACATTTGAACATTTTGGTGATGACATTGAGTAGTTATGTATTATATTTGCAATGTAAGTCGAAAATAAAATGAACGTGTTATGTACATCAAATTGTAATGTTTGTAATACGTGTTTATGATTGTTATTAAAGGGCAACGAGAATGATTTTTCACTATTATAGTAGCCCACGGTACCTTGCTCTAAGTAAACGCCGTGGAAACCTCAAGAAAATAGTTGAGCCAGAAAAATATGACAGACAAATTAAAATTCTAGCCATTATCTGTACAAAATACGTTACGATATGTATACTGTGTATGGTATCTCATCTGATCCCCTAATTATTTGAGCAGTATATAAATACTGCTAGAGGCAGCTAAAATTAGCGTAGTAATTATCAATTACAACTAAAATTTCTATTTTAATTCACGTTATTTCGGTGTCAATGAGACAAGTTGTTATGTACCTTGTGAGTCCTAGTTACTGAATTTCGAAGAATTAGCCGTTGTTTCGATTAACTATCACTTCTGCGTCTACATTTAAGGGATCCAATAAATCAAAGGCGTGTCTTACGGTAAGCGGCTCTGAGAGAACAACAGTTTCGTCGCGGTGACGGACCTGAGACTGGGAGATTCCGCCACGGGAAGAAGCCGCGAGCTGTTCTATCTCTCATCCGTAGCACTCTGTCCCAGCAGAGAGCTCCTCTCGACCACTACAGATCTGCTGGTATGGAGCGCTTAAGACACGAAGTTTTGCTCTATTCATTGTTTCGAGTGGCCCATTCAAAAAGTCTGTTCCGGTGCCTGTAGAGTTCGTTATTATTCATATTCACCTTCGTCAGGTGCAACAAATGAAATAGACTTGCTAATCAAAATTTACAGTCGCTCTTACAGGTTGTATACAATCTATAAACAGATAATTGCTACAGTTTTCAACAAATAAGTGTTTTAAGTGAATTTATGACCACAACGAGTTATAGTTTGAGCCAAATCATCATCATCATCGCTCCCAACCGAGACAATCGGATTTGCCTGGAACTGTTGTGAGTCAGTGATACAGTGAGGTTCTACAGACGGTGGTCAGGCTTTTTTAATATGCCACCTTCGGCTCTAACAAAGCTACGGAAGTGTCACTCACCGATTTTTCAAGAATTTAGATATGATGTAATACATGAAAATTTGACGGAAACGTAGTTTTAGCGGCGGAAAAACGCATTTAAGGGGTAAAACGGGCCATCCAAAATGGGGGCTAAAATGTAAACATGCTATAACTTAAAGATTAGTGAAGTGGTTATAATTGCTTTTGTTATGAAAGTATATTTTGATGAAACACGAAGTAATTTGTCAAATCAACAAATTATAAAATAATGTAACAATAAAATTAACGAAATAAACACACACAAAAAATTAGAACAATAAATACGTTAATAATAAAATAGACTTAACAAAAAATCTTTCTTTGCCGATACCTGTACGTACGCGTTCAAACAATGAACCATATTCTGACACAAGAAAAAGAAATTGTGAAAGGCACCGGGACTCACCCTAAACAAGCACCGAGATGTAAATTCGACGGTTAAAATCAATAAACATGTTGAACATATTTTATTAAATTTTATTCCCTATTACTTCAAAAGTTGATTTTACGGAATTTTAAAGCCGCTTGTCCAGTTACTGTCTATTCAAGTATTTGTTAGAGTTTTCGCCCACCATGCTGAATCAGTCATATTGAATTTTGAGAGTTTGATTTCAGACTTGCATAAATGATATAGATGAAATAGTTCAAAATATAGATTCACGAGGTGTGACAAGGGTAGTATCAACCCAGCGCGGAAATATAACGGTTGCATGCAATATAACGGTTGCTCAAATATAAATATATACGAGGTTTGGAACTTAAATAGTGGCAACTATTTATTCATAACCGAGCAAAAGGGTTAGATGTTTGTACCTGTTGCTGTCTTTAAAACTAGTCACCAGCTTTGTGTAAAAACCGTTTCCAGCGATGTGGAAAACGTAGCATACCGTTAGCAAAAACTGTTCTGTTGATGGTGCGAATGACGCGGTCTACTGCTGTCGAATATCTGGAACAGTTCTCAAGAGAATACCACGAAGTGGTTCCTTCTTCTTCGGAATCAAATCAGTCACGACGACTTAAATCCCGATAGTATGGTGGATGGTACAGTACTTCGCAGTCCCATCGACCATACAGAGCAGCCGCAGCTTGCGCTGTATGCGCCCGCGCATTGTCGTGCAAAATGATGTGTGGGTTGCGCAGAAACTATTGCCTCTTCTGTCACAAAATTGATCTCAGGTGATGCTCCAAAAACTGACAGTAATACTGCGCATTGACGACCTGCCCGATCCATGTCTACCACAGTTGGCCGACCTCCGTTGAAGGCTTTTATTCAACGTGGCACTGTTCAGTACGGCAATGCCGATTCCCCGCACGCCTCTTGAAGACCTGATGACACGGTCGTGCTGTAAGACCTCTGAAATATTCAATCTTGATCCAACTCCGTTGTTCCTAACGCCATTATGTCAGACCGCTCGCTCACAAGTGACTGTGTTTGCCTCTATTGTGCGCACGGCGGCGACGTGGACATGTAGTAGGTTACATTGCATAGAGTCTCTATAACAGTGTTGCGACTATTTTAGTCCCAACCCTCCGTATAACAAAAATACGTCTTCATTAGAAAGTTTTAATAGATTCTATTTCGATTAAATCAATACTAATTTTTGTAGGAAAAAAAAGTCTCTTTCAGGGCAGTTGGTCCCCTAATTTTCAATCCCCCTCCAATACACATAGGCTGATTTTTCGTCTTTTATGGAAGGGTATTTTCATAGCAAAAATCATTAAAATCGCTTTACTGATCTCTAAGTTACTCCATTTTTTTCCTTTTAGCTCCCAGTTTGGAGGGATCCTTTTATCCCTTAAATATGTTTTGCCGCCGCTAAGAAAACCTGTCCTTCAGTTTTTCATGTTTTGCAACACATTCAAATTTCCTAAAAATCGAAGATGACACTTCCGTAGGTTTACTTGTAAGAACAGCTGCGACTGCTCCAGGAACTTATTTTGAAAGTGTCTTTATGGTTTCCGACAGAATGCTATCCACTCTTTTACCAAATCATGGGCCAATTACAGTCAAAGATGTTGGAGCTGTAAATTTGGCCGTCAATCTCTGCTCTAAAACTTCTCACAATGGTTCATTTATGTTGCTGAGTCATAGCAATTTTTCTGTCTATGGGAGAGGTTTGGTAATTTTCTGATGTTTTGCAAAGTTTCCTTGAAAGTTTTTGACTGTGTTTGCGGGTCATTATCCTTTTCGAATGTGGAGATGTTTGCATTACGTAAGTCATGTCAGCACTTTTTTCTCCACGATGGTGAGACAATCATTCACATTTATCCGGCCAGTGGTTCAATACCACGATACAGATGCCGATATAATGACGCAGCGTTCCTCATGATTGATTGCAGGAAGCAGGCATGTGGTATAGTCAGCTACTTCTGAGGTTTTCAATGCATGAACGAACATTCATCATGCGATACCACAAACTTCCAGTCAACAAGGGTCCAAGTTTAATGATCTTGGTACGCCTCTATCTCTACTTCGATTTGGCTTCCGAAGTGTCGACCGTTTCTGATTACTTTAGGATTCGCCCGCTGTTGCTCATCGCCTATGACATTTTTCCTTGTTTTGTGTACGCTGTCATTATCGTCGATACTGTCTGTAGTGAAACGTCAAACAGTACAGCCGTTTTGGTCACATATACCCCCAGTAACTCAAATGTTTGTTATGCTTATGGGACTTAACTACGGGGTCATCAGTCCCTAAATTTACAAACTACTTATCAACTACCTTATACTAAGGACGGCACAAATATCCATGCCCGAGGGGGGATTCGAACCCCCGAACCGTAGTGGCCGTGCAGACCGCGACTGGAGCGCCTCAGTCCCCTCGGCCACCGCGGCCGGCCCCCAGTAACTGTGCCCCATCTAGTTGGCCCCTTTGGAAGTCTGAAAAATAACCCATTTCACCGATAATTTGTTGGCCATTGTGGAACAAAAAGTATAATATACTACAAGGCAACTTCCAAGACTTCGTGTGTCCCTTACGGCATTGCCGTCGCTTCTTACAAGGAGACCACATGGGAATTGGATTTTAGAATTCTGGAAGTTCAGAAGTTAGGAGGTGATGTACTGGTGGAACTGAAGCTGTGACGTTGGACCTTGAGGCGTGCCAGGGTAGCTTAGTCGGTACAGACCTTTACCGTGAACGGTGAAGGTCACGGATTCAAAACCCGGTCCGGCACACATTTTTTAATCTACCAGGAAGTTTCATATCAGCGCACACTCCGATGCAGGGTGGAAACCTGTGGGGTGCCCCTGGGTTCTGTTTTGGGACCATTGCTGTTTCTTATTTATATAAATGATATGCCTTCGATAAAATATTTTTGTTTGATTATGATACCAACTTGGTAGTGAAGGACGTTATTCGTAATATTGACACATTATCAAATAATGCAGTTCAAGAGATAAGTTCATGGCTTGTAGATAACAAGTTGATGTTAAATCACAGTAAAACTCAGTTTTTAAATTTATAACACATAATTTAACGAAAGCTGACATTTTGATCACACATAATGGGCATATGATAAGTTAGACTGAACATTTAAAATTTCTAGGTGTTCAGATAGACAGTAAGCTGTCGTGGAAAGCCCATCTTCAGGATCTTGTTCCAAAACTAAATTCTGATTTATTTACTATTAGAACAATATCTGAAATAAATGATTTGTCAACACGAAAGGTAGTCTACTACGCTTACTTTCACTCACTTATGACGTACGTCGTTATTTTTTTTTTTGGGTATCTCGCCTGAAACAAAAAGGATATTTTTGGCTCAGAAATGGGCGGTTCGAACAATATGTGGTGTAAGTTCACGAACTTCTTGTCGACCCCTTTTCAGTAGTCTGGGAATTTTGACTCTGGCGTCACAATACGTTTTTCCCTTTAATGTCGTTTGTTATTAATAATATCATCTTATTCCCAAGAGTTAGTAGCTTTTACTCGGTGAATACTAGACAGAAGTCGAATCTACATTTGCATCACACCACATTGACACTTGTACAGAAAGGTGTGCAGTATTCTGCAGCATCCATTTTCAATAAGCTGCCACAAGAACTAAAGAATCTTAGCACTAACCCACACGCTTTCAAATCTAAATTGAAGAGTTACCTCATGGCTCACTCCTTTTATTCTGTCGAGGAACTCCTAGAAAAATTAACCAATTAAGCTAATTCATTTTTTTTCTTTGTTGATTCTTTTCACTTAGTCTTAAAAGTGTCGTGTGTATAGGACTACTTAAAAATTTTCTGTTACCATTCTTGTGTAAAACTTTATGTATTGACTTGTTCCATTACCATGGAGTCTTACTCCTCAATTAGGTCATGCAGAACAGAAAACCATATTATTATTATTATTATTATTTTATTATTATTATTAACCTCATTCTCTAAACATCCCTCAGGCTGTGGCGAAGCAATGTCTTGATAATATCTTCCTTCCTTGAGTACTAGTCCTGCATGGTGCGCTGGAGAACTTCCGTGAAGTATCAAAGGTAGGAGGGGAAGTGCGGTCTTTAATAAATCTGTGAGGACGGTTGGTGTAGCGTTTGCCCACGCTAGACAAAAGTCCCGATTCAGGATCACGGTTCCGGCACACAGTTTTAATCTGCCAGGAAGTTTCAGAAGTAACCTTCAATGTTCAAATGTTTGTAAATCTTTCGGATCAAATTGCGTGGTCATCAGTCCATAGCTTACAAACTACTTAAACTAAGGTAAACTAGCCTAAGGACAAACACACACACCCGTGCCCCAGGGAGGACTCGAACCTCCACGGCGAGCAACCGCGCGCTCCGCAGCGAGACGCTTTAGACCGCTACTCCACCGCGACAAGTAACCTTCCTGACGCTACAACGTCAACTTGCTGTTACACCGCACGAAGTACCTGACTCTTCGTATTTAGCTTCCTGTGTACTGCGCTTCCGTTTGGCGAGCGACACGAGTTTGTAGCCGCCTAAAAACACTGCTAATATCAGCCAATCCGGTGCATAGATTCCATTCAGGCCTGGTATGCCTCACAAGCCGGTGCTCTGCGCATAGCAATACCTGCATATCGGTGTCTACATACCTGCAGCGCTGCAAGCCACTGTTTGGCGAATGACGTAGTAAGGTATTTAGTTCCAGTATCTCATGGTGATCACTTTACCTATGTTTTAGAGTCTATATCGTTGGGTCAAGAGGAGACAAGTCTGAAGCAGTGGCGGCTACTCCTTGAGGACTCTGGGGCGGCGCCCTCCCAAAAATATCCAACACGGAATACGTACCAATTGTTACTCACAAATCTACTTGAATAA
Organism: Locusta migratoria; assembly: GCA_026315105.1. NCBI lineage: Eukaryota > Metazoa > Arthropoda > Insecta > Orthoptera > Acrididae > Locusta > Locusta migratoria. The sequence goes on along the minus strand of CM048744.1, from coordinate 267,708,432 downwards.
TTTTCGTGTAGCAGCAGCCCGTGTAAGTGAATGACTAATGTTTTTAGTCTAGGTAGCCTGCCAGCCAGGCTCACCGAATGTTTTCAGAATGGACTGACTGTTGGACTTTACGCGATCCGTCCGCGCCGTGTAAAGGCTGGCTACGGGCACTTGGGTTGAGTGGGGGTTCTGGGGGTTGGGTGGGGGTAGTGTGCTGAATAGGGCCGCTTAGGACGGCGTCCGCGCCAAGGGTGCCAAATATACAAAGGCGCACCGCCACCGGTCAGGCAGTTTCTTCGCGGAACTTAGCAGGTGCCGTGCGTGTGATACTAATGTTGTTGTGAAAGTGCGTGTTGTTGACTGTTTTTCTAGTTCCCTATTTATAATGAATAATATAAATAGCGTTAACTACATTTTAACATTTGGTAGTGAAAAATTGACTTTTGAAGGAAAGTTGGAATTAAAAAGGTTAGGGCCACCGAGACCTGACTTAAACATTGTACAGACACAAAATGCGTGCAAAAGCAAAAGTAGTTTCACTAGGAAATTTAATCCTGCTTTATATAAACACACCAATATATAAGCATACCAATGGTATTCTACATTTGTTGGTGACAGTCTTCTAATTTCAGTAACATATGTTTGTCGCTGACGAAGCGTTTGTGTTCTCTGAACAAATGTTCAAATGTTTGTATAGCTTATGGGACTTAACTACGGGGTCATCAGTCCCTAAAGTGACAAACTACTTATGAACGAGCTAAGACTAAGGACGGCACAAATATCCATGCCCGAGAGGGGATTCGAATCCCCGACCGTAGTGGCCGTGCAGACCGTGACTGGAGCGCCTCAGTCCCGTCGGCCACCGCTGCCGGACTGAACACTTACTTATATAGTTACGCACACAACGAATTTACTTCTTACTTTATATTATTTTAAGGTACAGTTTTGGGTCTCTTGTGAAATCTAATAAAATGGAGTTACAAGGTTTTCATTGCCTGCAGAAAATATTAAAAACGACATATTTGTGCGTAAATTTGTTCGTATTTTGGTATAGGAGGAAAAAGTCGTGTTAGATGAAAGGTTAAATTACGTAACTAACTAATAAAATTAATGCTGTATTCTCCCCGTTTAAGAAATGTTCTGAAGGGACAAAATGCCATGTACAACTGAAGGGACATGCCGCCCCTCCTAATAAACAGCCCACCAGCCGCCACTGGTCTGAAGTCCTCGGAGTCTTTGGCGACGGCATTCACTGATAAAATGTTCTTGGTTCTCAACTGCGTTATATTGTCTGTATGTCCTCTATGTGTTCATAAACTAGTCATTTGATTGCAATGAAACTTTGGTGAACTGTTCACCGTACGCCCACGAAGGTTCCTGACCCAAATACAAAAGAGCATGACACATATCTCGCGAGATATGACGTCATAAATAATGAGGCCACCGCGTGAGAATATCTAGATTTATGCGTCAATTATTGGAAAATGGGAGTTTATGAAGCGTTCTGTAACTGACCCCCCCCCTCCCACACAGACACACACACACACACACACACACACACACACACACACACACACACAAAATGATGTACAGAAGTCTACCGCTCACAACAGTTTCCTGTAGATGCCGTAAAACTTTCGCATCAGGCATGACAATATGGCATTGTATCAAATGAAGTTAACATTACAGATTTTCATGTTACTACTTATTTTTGTCTGTAAGTCTCCCTTAATTCTCTTGCATCCAAAATTAAGCAACCTGTTTTCTTAATCTCTATCTATATAATATATTGACTAAACACGAAATCTCGAAAACTACTTTACCTATGAAGCTGAAATTTGACAGGAATTTAGTTTATAGGTAGAAAACACCAGCTAAGAAAATAGTTTGTGGTAGGTGCATGACGGAGCATATTTCTCCTACGACTCTACAAATCTACAGTTTCATTCCGATATTCACGAAATTTCGCACGCTTGACCTTCAAACCAAGGGGAAGGTCACCGTCTACCTCAGGTTTTAAACGGTGCATGGGGGCGAGTACTTTGCAAAATAAAAATGGATCCCTAAATACCTTGGTCGCCCCATAACTTGAGAATAGCTCGACAAATTTCACAAACCTTTTTTCTTTTTCAGAACAAGGGTTGTGTGAAATAAAACTGGAATATTTGAGAACAACAAAGTGCACTTTTAAATGTGACCCTGCGTTGCTATTGCGCAGAAAGCTATAGTTTTGTTCCGATATTGATGAAATTTTGCACACTCTATCTTAAAAACAAGAGGAATACCACTGTCTGTATAAAATTTCGTTCGGTGCATGGTGGAGGGTACTTAACTTACGGAATTTTACAAAAATCATTCTTTTGATCCAATCTTTATGAATTTTTGCGCATGTGACCTTTAAACGAAGGTGAAGATCACTGGGTACAAAAATGTTTGTATGGTACATGGCAGAGGGTACCTTGCAGAAAACTTTGCCGAGAGAGGTAAAGGTGAAAACGAACAAAGAGATGGGAGAGAAAGGAGTGGATGCAGAGAGAGGGGGGAAAGGGATGTGGACTTCGAGAGTGTAAGATAAATAAACATCCGGGCAACGCCGGGTTCACAGGTAGTTTCGAATAAAATACTAGAGCTTTCGATGGCTATCTCCGCTATCGTCGTTAATATTTAACTGACTGCGATGTCTTTTTTTTTTTTTTTTTTTTTTTTTTCTTTAATCTAATATATAAAGCAGAGTGTCCATATATTTGTACGTGTTGCATACAAATCTACAGTTTTGTTCCAATCTTTATGAATTTTTGTACACGAAAGCTTCAATCCATGAGGACGGTCGCCGTAAGTGTAAGAATCACATACGATATATAGTTTACGAGATATGACATCATAAACGAAAAACGGCTGCATTTTGCGACAATGCTGCTCATTTTCTCCTAAACCGTTGGACCGATTTAAACCAAATTTGGTACACACATTCCTTACCGTGAGGTAACAATTGCTGCAGGCTTAAGAATCACATACGGCATATGGTTTAAAAGATATTACGTCATAACCAATAGAAATCGCATAAAATGCCATATAATGCGGCGAGTCTTTCGAAATACACTGTATTGAGAATGACAGTACTTAGCGACTTGCAACAAACTTTAAACATAAATTCAAACCTTTATTAAACTTTTTCTCGCTGGCAACCATAGTTAACTGATGAAAGAAAAAAAGTTTCTCGTTTACTACTTTTCTGCTGTTTATTGGACAAAAGTACGACATTTGGTTTCACGTTACAATTTATAATTTGTACAACAAAAATTGTAGCCGCAGGAAATTTTACAGACAGTATACACATATATAGTTGAATGTACCTTCTAAATTGTATCACAGTACGACACGTAGTTCATGAGATATGAGCACATAAACAGTTACGTTCCGCTGTTTATGGACTAAAACTACGGCGTTCGGTATGACGTTACAATTTATAATTTCTACACTACAAATTGTAGCCGCAGGAAATTTTACAGTCGGTATACCTGCATATAGCTGACTGTACCTTCTAAACCGTATCACAGTAGGACACGTAGTTCGTGAGTTACGAGCACATAAACGGTAATGTTATCCAAAACGCGCCTCATCACGCACCAAGTTTTAATCTACGCCTTCTTTAGCACTAATTGTATTCCCAAGAGATTTTACAGACATACAGCCCTTATATAAAGGAATATATACCTGAAAAATGACAGGAATAAATAAATAAATACCCGGGTAACGCCGGGTTTTCAGCGAGTGAACTATAAAAACCCCACTGGGAGCAGGCAGACAGCGGCTTCGGCACCGCTCTACAGCCGAGAGACGTTAATTGCCTAGGTGTCTAAAACATGAACGTGGAGGCAATAAACGGAGACAATGATACATATAATGGAGATAAATCGGTGACTGTGAACGTTAGAAATGCGGCGCAGAAAACAGACAGTTAGCTTGAAGTGTTTGTCACGGTGGCTAAAAAATACTGAAAGTTAAAAACAACACAGTTTAAAATACACGCGCAGCACTGGTTGTGCCGGTGATGGCGGTTGCGGTCACTAAAATTTTACGAGATCACGACAGCACAACACTGACACCAACAGTTCAAATTGTGCAGGTTAAAAGGAGGGAGGGAAAAGGAGTTGCGGAGGGGCGGGAGAACGAGAGCGGTCTAAGGCGCCTCGCGGTTGCTCGCCGTCGGAGGTTCGAGTCCTCCATGGGCTATGTATGTATGTATGTATGTATGTGTGTGTGTGTGTGTGTGTGTGTGTGTGTGTGTGTGCGTGAGTGTGTATGTCCTTAGGTTAGTTTACCTGAGTTTAAGTCTTTTGTAAGCTATGGACTGATGACCACGTAGTTTGGTCCGATAGATTTACAAACATTTTGAAGGAGAGGGGGAGGGATGGGTGGGGAGGGGGATAAGAACTCCAGGGTGAGGGGTAGCAGGGGGAGACCAAGCGTGGGAGGGAAGGAGGAGGGGAGAGGGGGGAGAAGAGAGGGAGCGCATCATGTATTGGGAGGGGAAAGGACTAAGGTTGGTAGGAGGCAAAGATATCAGGTCGGAGGGAGTCATCCGGGAGAGGGAAGTGGCGAAAGTTACCATCGGAATGGATGTCGAGAGGGAGCGATGCATTGGTTCAGTCGTGGCAGAGGCCCGGGATTTAAAAGGTAGTGAGTGAACTCCTGACGAAGATGGTGGAGATGGTCATCGAAAGCTCGATTATGTTATTCGAAATGACGCGGCTGGAGAACCGAGAACGTTTTATCAAGTTTAAAGTCGCCGTGGCTAATCAGACAGAAAAACGAAATCCTACAGTTGACAGTGATCATGTGTGGTAGCATTCGAAGTAGTATATAGTGCTTCGTAAGGCGTCGTTATTTTATTTTGCATAACCACTCAATCATTTATGAAGTGATGTGCTGTCTGTGTGGACCTGACCCAAGTTGTCAACAAGCCACCGTGAAAGCTGATGTAGGCTGTGCAATGGCGTGAGCTGTTTTCACGTATGACTGACTGGGTACTTTGGTCCAACGGAACCGATCATTCACTGGAAATGGTTATTTTCGGTTACTTATAAATCATTTACAGTCTGTAATGGTCTTCATGTACTCAAATTAGGATGAGATTTTGTTAGATGACAATGTGTCACATTAAAGGACTAAAACTCCAGAGGACTCTTCCCTGCACGTCTCCCACCACGCCCAAATCTCCATTCGCCAAACTGTCTCTTTCCTATTAGCACAGCCTCTTAATTTTGTAATGCTCGCAGCCACAATACTGTATTTTCGCATCAGGGAGAACAGACCATGAGGTATCGAGGCACAATTAATTGTCGTCAGGAGCCCAGCCTCCGCTTGTATACAATAATATATTTTTGACGACGTTAGAGCGTTCATTTTTAATGAAATAAATCGCAATTTTCGATGACTTATGGCTTCACTGTACCCGGTTTAGATGTAATACCAGTGTGGAGAATGGAGATTTGGGCGTGGCGGGAGACGTGTAGGGAAGAGTCCTCTGCAGTCGGGTTGGTCACTGTGTCCTCGGTGGCGGAGTGGTCAACGAGTTTGCCTAGTAAACAGGAGATCCCGGGTTCGCCCAATATGGATGCCAACGAACACTTACGTGAAACATATATAGAGATCAGATTGTGCGTGAATACCTGCACCAACAACACTTATGCAGTTATGGGCGCCTATGGAGACAGCACAAATTAATATTCCTGTAGCGGACTTTTACCGACTTGTTTAATTTTCCGGCAAAAACTTGTTTGGCTTCTTGCCACGACGAGTTACTGGACTTCGGTGGACAAAATTTCAGACACGATATCAGTACATTGTGCGTCAGATTTGTCATCACAGTATAAATAACGCTTGTAATTATTTCTTTCAGGGTGACTGATTTCTTGTCCAGTGAATACATAATTTCAGTACACTACTACACCTTAGCGGCCTGAAGTTCCTATATAGAAAATGTCTGAATACATGCCTCACCTGTGAAGTTCAGTTTCGCAAAGTATAAAGAACGCACTCTGGATGGAAGAAAAATGACTACCCGAAAACGCTTTGTCTGCTACCTAGGACATTATAGTAATACGGAGGTATACGAGCTCCCATACAGTCGCCAAATTCAGCGATGAGTGTTGGATCTACACTGCTCAAAATGACTGGGAGAGTCAGGTGAGATATCATACATATGGCAACGTATTTGATTCGGATATTGGTTACAATTGTAATCTGTATGTGGTACAGTGCAATATTTTGCTGTCCTCACTCTCTCCTCAGCGTTTACATGGCATTTACTTACAGCGAGGCACCAAGGGACTACAATAATAGTGAAAATGTCATTATCGTTGCTCTCTAATATGATGCGTGATCACTTCGGAAGGCCACTACAGTTGCACACTTGTGCGGCATGGACAGTATTAGCTTATCAATCAGCTCTTGAGAGATATTTGTCCACTTTTCCATCTCTGCAAGCATTGTGGGATGTACAGGTTTTGCTGCAATGCGCCTACCCAGTGTATCTCACACGTGCTCAGTCTGGTTTAAGTCCGGCGAGCAAGCTGGCCATTCCATTCGTTCAATTTTCTCAGGTTCAAGCATGTTCTTCACCAGCGCAACTCTGTGGGGACGAGCGTTATCGTCCACCAGAAGGAACTCGTCTCCTATGGCATCAGCCTATGGCACACCAAAAGATCGAAGTATCTCGTTTCTATACCTCTGAGCAGTCAAAGGGCCATTATGAATGACATGGATGTCCGTACGTTCACGAATACTGGCTTCTGCCCACATCATTCGTCCACCACCATGCTCTGGTGACGTCTTCTGCACTCAAACAGGGTTGTTCAGAGCTCCATGATCTCTCTTGACTCATCTGTAAACAGAACCCGGTGCTATTCGTTACGACTCCAATCCTGATGTTCCTCCTCCTACAGGGTGTCGTGCTTTTAATGGGACACACACCATAGGCCTCTGTGCGTAGATGCTACATTCCAGAAGGCGATTTCAGACAGCGTGTTGATATTGCACGCCCTGTTGCTGCCTGGAGGGTGCGTTACAGCTGAGTTGCATTCAATCTCCTGTCCCGACGGGCTGTTGGAGATAAAGATCATCTCTTGCTATTGTTAACCGTGGACGACCTTGGCCTTGCCTTCTGTTAACGGTTCCTGTTGCCAGAAATAAAGTCCAGGTCCTGGAAATTACAGTTTCCGACACTCCAATAGCTGCACCGACTGCCGTCCGGGTCTGTTCCGTTTCCAACCTTCCTATGTCTCTCCGTGCCATAGCTTCGTGAAAGTAACGCTATTGCATTTCATTACGCTCTCAACCAATAAAGGGAAACGGTGTTTTCTATGCCGAGTAAATACGTCACTTGAAGCCTGCCCGCCATCTTCTTGAGTTATGGAATATTATTTCGCTGTTAAAATTATGCTTTAATTCAATCCTCTTAGTTTTGATGATTTGAATTGACAGTCAGTGCAAAGTATGTACTTTCAAACAATATATTTTCCTCGATAAATACTAATAAATACTCACCGTAGAATATTTGAAAAATTATTTTTAACGGTAAATTTCAAGCTTGTAACATGTTGTACATCATGGCAAAACTGCCGGACGTATTATTCCTGTTTTAAGTGACATAGAACATCAACTATAGTATGAAAACTTCTCCTAGACTCAGCAATATGGCGGAGGCAGGCTTCACTTTTTTCAGCGTAAGGGCGTCTCCCTATATTCTAACCTGCTTGCTGTTTACACTATCTTAACCCAACTGCTCATGTAATTTGTTTGGTAGAGTAAACAGAAGTTAACACCGACCTTCTCTGCAGCAACTTTCTGTTATTACCACTAACTCGGTTGCCGCAGTGTTGTCTCCACTCCGTACAACTGACAAAAACAGGCCGAATCATTTTAAGGATGATAATACTTCAAAACATAGATATATCAACTGTTACCCTAATTGTTTTGACCAGTGTACACAGAACGTAATCTGGTTGGAAGAAAAATGGCTATCAGAAAATACTGTTATTGGTATCTAGGGCATCCTAGTACTAGGACGTTATGGCAGTCCCAACATTGTAGTAATGTCAATGATGAGAGTGTTGGATCTACAGAATTGTGGCCGTTCGTAACGACAGATGTTATTGTATTTTTATTGTCATAACACTTCTTCTTCTTCTGATAACAAGCTCCCAGCAGCTAGCCGGCCTCTGTGGCCGAGGGGACTGCGGCGCGTCAGTCACTGTCTGCACGACCACTACGGTCGGGGGTTCGAATTCCCCCTCGGGCATGGATATTTGTGTCGTCCTTAGTGTTAGCTAGTTCATAAGTAGTTTGTGAGTTTAGGGACTGACGACCCCCGTACTTAAGTCCCATAAGCTATACAAACATTTTATTTTCGACCTCCTCTGCAGCAACTTTCTGTTATTACCACTAACTCGGTTGACGTAAAGTCGTTGTCTCCACTCCGTACAACCGACAAAAACAGGCCGAATCATTTACGGATGATAATACTCAACTGTTCCCGTAATTGTTTTGACCAGTGTACAGAGAACGCAATCTGGTTGGAAGAAAAATGGCTATCGCAAAATGCCGTTATTGGTATCTGCGGCATTCTAGTACTACGACGTTATGGCAGTCCCCACATTGTGGGTCAAGTCAGTGATGAGTTTTGGATGTAGAGAGTTGTGCCAGTTCGTAACGACAAATGTTATTGTATTTAAAACTTTTATCCATTATGTGTTGGCACCTGCGACTGTATCTTGAAATTAGTTTCTGAAATTACTAGAACCAGTCGCCTTTTTTCTTCTCAATGAAGATTTATTAAACCATGACCGGTTTCAAGCTGCCTAGCAGCTCATCATCAGATGGTATATATATATACATTTAGTGCAAATTACATTTGTACAGAAACTGCCCTGCCACAGATACAAATGTAATTTGCACTATATATATATATATATATATATATATATATATATATATATATATATATATATATATATATATATACCATCTGATAATGAGCTGCTAGTCAGCTTGAAACCGGTCATGGTTTATTTATTTATTTATTTTATGGCCTTCATTGGACCACTTTAGTCAATATTACAAAGGTTATTACAATTTGTTGTTATGCATTAACACAATTCAGTTCAAAAATAAACATGACAATTTAATAATACAGTGGTTAATTTATTTATTTCTTTTATGGTCAACATAAATATTATGAATTAGGTTCTTCTGTTATTTTTTATTTTTATTTATTTTTTTGTTGGCCCAATACTTTTTCATTCTTCCAGATCGTGCCCTTCTCTCCTCATCCGAAATCAACCTTCCCAGTCTCTGTTTGTTAATTTTTATTGGTAGTGTGACGTGTTTGTCCTGCAGTATCTTGAGTGTGTCTGTCTTGTTTTTCAATTCTTCCATCGTTATCTGTAGTTTCATCATGTCTTCCTTGATTTCTGTGATCCATCTTATGTTGCTCTTGCTGTTCCATAACTTTTCAATTATCTTCCTGCTGATTCTATTTTCTGGTGTTCTCATCAAATGTCCTAGGAAAGAGATCCGTTTCTTTTTCATTGTGCTTGTCACTGGTTCTACTTCTTTATAAACAGTTTCATTTGAAGCTATTCTCCAAATGGTATAATAAATTTTCATTGAGGGAAAAAAAAAAAAAAAAAAAAAAAGGAAGGCGACTGGTTGCAGTAATTTCTGGAACATAGTTATCGTATTTCTAGCGTCATAACACCTCTCCTTCCGTTAACAAGCTTCCAGTAGCTAGAGGTCAACCTACACGGACAGGCGACCGTTGTGAGGGATCTGGACGGCGGAGAATGACAGCAGGCCGGACAGTATGGCTTTGGCGCGCTCACAATAGCGCCGACTGGGGGCCGGACACAGCACAATCCGATTCGGGCCGACGCACTCTGCCATAACATCACGGCCCAACTAATTAATTAAATTTCAGTTGTAAATGCATGGCAAAGCGGACCAGCGGATCGGGAAATTGGCTTTTCTGCACGCGGCGTTTCCTAAATAACATACAAATGAGTGCGAAAATCCGGGAGTGCTTTTAAACGGGATCTTTGGAGTGAGTGCTTCACGAGCGGCGGTCCCCACACTGACTGCAAGTGTGAATTCTTTATTGGAGTTCTCAGAGTAAGAATGTGCCTAAGGGTAGCATTAAATATAATAAAAATATTAAAAGAACCTAGAACTGGAAGAAGTGTCTGAAGAAGGCAAAACGTTGGGCACTGTATCGCTGTTTGTTGTTCCACAGGGTAGTGTTACTGGTCCTCAGCTGTTCCTTATTTAAATAAACGATATAGTGAAAAATCTAAATAGCTCTCTTAGGTTGTTTGCAGATGACGCCGTCATTTACCGTCTAGTAAAATCATCTGAAGATCAAAACCAACTGCAGAACGATATCAATATCACTCTGGTGTAAAAATTGTCAATTGACTATAAATAATGAGAAGTGTGAAGTCGTCCACATGAGTGCGAAAAGAAATCCGTTAAACTTTGTTTACATGATAAATCAATCAAATGTGAATGCCATAAACTCCGCAAAATACCTAGAAATTACTATTACTTCAGACTTAAACTGGGAACAACACTTAGATAATGTCGTGGGAAAGGCGTACCAGAGACTACGTTTTATTGGCAGAACCCTTAACCCTAGCATTACCAACGTATTTTTTGTTACATGTAATACCAACGGGGGGGCCTCAAAGACCCATAGAGAATACCTCAATTTATTTTATCATAAATCAAGTTTATTTACTTCTGATACCTCTAATAACAATTCAAAATGCTTAAACATTATTTTTGTATACTGGATAATAAAAGATGTAATTATAATAGGAATAAAATGAACAAATCACGAGATTCAGTTTATATTTTTTTAGAGTAATGTTTCAAAATAGCATTTTCTTATAAAAACGACTTTTATAATTTGATACACTACATGAAGCAAACAAAATTTTCTGTCTCATTCTGCAACGCACTTTTCACACAACACTGTCTTCCTGCAGTGTTTTCCACAGACGTGTTTGTGGCACTGAGAGCAGGTAACAGTTGACTTTTCCAGCTTGTTGTACTTGATCATTTTAGATGCAGCTTAGGTGCATAGGTGGCACCGTCCACGTGTTCCTGGTTCTGCTACAGAGCAGCAGAGATTCCGTTGTGTGATGCTTTCCATTGCCATTATTACTGGCTTCTGAAGTCCATACAAATGTTGTGCCCGTTTATCTACATGAGGTCTTATTAGTTCAAGACCTAAGTTAGTGATAAAAACTCTTCTGCGGTTTAGCAAATTCTTTTTCCAATTCGGAAAATTGAGGGGGAAAAGTGAATATGCATTTATTGCTGCTATGTCAATGAGTGTGTAGAAGAGGGACAAAGGCCACCTTCTTGTTCCTCTCTTTGCGCTGTAATGTAATGACTTTATCACATTCGGTATCATTAGCATGTGGTGGATTGGCTTCAACCTCATCTTCATTCTCAGACGATGAATCAGTTCTAATTTCTTCCACATCATCATCCACTTCACTTTCCTCTAAATCTGATTCGTTCAAAACTACTTCTAGCACTCTTTCAACGTAAACATTGTCTACTCATGTTGTTGGTTCACCAGCAGCAGGAACACTGACAATAACAATGGTCCGCTTCATAATAATATGTTTGAAGGTAACAATGCAAAAGTTAAGACAACAATTCCAAAATTCGTTTCATGTTAAGAATTTGAAACGAAAGACTCAACCTCGTAAATCTTTCCTTGTTATTACCAAGAGGGGGGCTTCTAAGGCCCACAGAGAATTAAATCAAGTAAATGAATTTTAATTAATTTTTATTCACAAATTCTGTAATCACTCAATAGTAAATTCAATAACGAACAATTACCTTTGCTTTCAAGTTCAGATATCAAAGGATGTGGATACAACATAGAATTACTAAGTCAGTGGGCCTACGAGGCCCCCCCGTTGGTAATGCTAGGGTTAAAAGATGCAACACAACTACTAAAAAAACTACATACACTACACTTGCTCGTCCTTTTTTGGAGTATTGCTGCGCAATGTGGGATCCTTATCAGGTGGGTTTGACGGAGGACATCAAAAGAGTCAATAGAAGGGCAGCTCTTTTCGTATTGTCACGATACAGGGGAGACAGCGTTACGGAAATGATACAGGATCTGGGATGGGAATCATTATAACAACGGCGCTTATCGCTGCGGCGTGGGCTACTTACGAAACTCCAATCGCCAACATTCTCCTCCAAATGCGAAAATATATTGTTGACTCTCACTTACATAGATAGAAATGATCATCCGAATAAAATACGAGAAATCAGAGCTCGAACGTAGAGATTCAGGTGTTATTTCTTCCCGCGCGCTATTCGAGAATGCAATGGGTGATAAGTAGTATAACGATGATTCGATGACCCCTCTCCAAGGCACTTAAATGTGATTTGCAGAGTATCCCATGTAGATGTACATAATGACGTATAGTTTAGGGCAGAAAAGGGAATACTTTGTAAGCTTTCGTAATTGTCCGTTTCGTCGGCCATCTATTAATACAGCCTTTGTAAATAGCCTACAGTGACCTTACAGTCTTTAGAAATAGTCCCCTCTCATAGCTATATATCGCTAAGCTCTGCGATACATGTTCTGAATACTTAGCACTACGTCTTCCTTTCGGATGGTGTTCAATAGCCTCGTCATATTTTGTTCGATGTCTGGAATACTGTCATACCTCTTTCCTTCTTCCAAAGCGAGATGAGTCGAGGAAGACGTCGAAGGATTGAGATCCAGCGTGCATGACCGATGTTCATGATGTACGACAAAGCTCGCCCACACATAACCCGTATCGTCAAACAGTTCGTGGAAAAAGGGGTGTTGCAATTTTGGCATCTACCATACTCGTCAGATCTCAATTCCACAGACTTCTTCCAATTCCGTCGTCTCAAACCCGCTTTGAAAGGAAAGGGATTTGACGATATTGCTGACGTCCAGCGAAAGGTTATGAGGCTTTTGAGCACCATTATAGTTATGGGAGTTGACTGTTTGCAAGGGCAGTAAGATAATTGTAGTTCACAGTTCATCCCCGTTAATGTTACAGGGCTGTTCGCCACATTTCTCATATGACATGACCCACTTGTTCTACATAGTTCACAGCAGGTATGAAGCACCTATTCGGCTTTAATCTCTTCCAGAGGGAAGAGAGCAGTTGTAGTGGTGAGCCATTGGTGAGCACGAGACGCTATAGGCAGCATCCTTACCTCATCTTCTACATGTCCAAGACCTGCTAGTCTCTGTCTAAAAACAGCTAAATTTGTATGACAACTAAGAAGGATATATGGTTTGTATATTGCACTCGTAGCAATGTAAGCTGTTAGGTAGCTGCCGAGCCACATCCTAGAATATTTAATATATTCGGAAAAACTGGGAAAATATTTGTGACCAGTAGTAATATAAAGGCACTGACGGTCCCACAATCTGTTAAAAGTGCGAAGATGTGAGCAAAGAACCTTGTCTGCAGCAGGACGCGAACCATCGAACATTACCTTCCGATCAACGAATTAGCGCCTTAAATCGCAGACTCATACTGAAAATAGCTGCTCACGGTGTTCTATTTTACTTTTGAATCTCTTGGCGGCTTTACCTGACGTCTTTCTGCATAAAAAACAACTATTTCAGAAGGAGAGCGGATGACAGTGTGTGTTGCTGAAGAGGCACTGCCTGTGCATGCAGTGAATTGTGCTCGTTGTCTGACAAATTCTTATGTATTGGACCCAAAACGGACGTGCACCTTGAGGTATTAAGAACTATGCAGTTGATGCGACAAAAGACAAGAGGATTGCTAATTTTAATGTTTGCTTTGAGAGGAATCACAGCAGATAAATGTATACTTCCCAGTAACACGTTTCATATCTTTTAATAATAATATAAAGATGGAAATTCAAAGTGAAATTTATAAATATAATTTCATTCATGAAAGCTATAAATTAAAAAATCGATTTTGCTGGATTTTGTCTTGTATTGTACAAAACATCATTTGTAATAAAAAAGTCATTAAATCTGAGAATCTTTTAAGATATCCCTTAACAGTATGTATATTTTAATTCATGTAAAAATACCTTAAAATTATTAACATAATTTCATACCCGTTGTCAAAAAAATGGATCCTTTATTGCTGCTCTCAGAGTAAGAATGTGCATAAGGGTAGCATAAAATAAATAAAAAAATTAAAAGAATCTAGAACTGCAAGAATTGTCTGAAGTAGGCAAAAGGTTGCGCACAGTATCGCTGTTTATAGAGGGTGTTACAAAAAGGTACGGCCAAACTTTCAGGAAACATTCCTCACACACAAAGAAAGAAAATACGTTATGTGGACATGTGTCCGGAAACGCTTAATTTCCATGTTGGAGCTGATTTTAGTATTCCTCTTTGAATGTAAATTGAAATAATTCGTGCAGACAATTGTCAAAATACCCAATTGTTTCGTTAGTATGTACTGTACTTCCTCGATTCACCGCCAGTTGGCCCAATTGAAGGAAGGTTATGTTGACTTCCGTGCTTGTGTTGACATGCGACTCATTGCTCTACAGTACTAGCATCAAGCACATCAGTACATAGCATCAACTGGTCAGAGTTCATCACGAACGTGGTTTTACAGTCAATTCAATGTTTACAAATGCGGAGTTGGCAGATGCCCATTTGATGTATGGATTAGCACGGGGCAATAGCCGTGGCCTCATGTTCTTCCACCTTCGCTCACTGGAGCACGTTATCATGATTTTTTATGGGATACTCTACCTGTGCTGCTAGAACATGTGCCTTTACAAGTACGACACAACATGTGGTTTATGCACGATGGAGCTCCTGCACATTTCAGTCGACGTGTTCGTACGCTTTCAACAACAGATTCGGTGACCGATGGATTGGTACAGACGGACCAATCCCATGGCTTCCACGCTCTCCTGACCTCAACCCTCTTGACTTTCATTTATGGGGGTATTTGAAAGCTCCTGTCTACGCAACCCCGGTACGAAATGTAGAGACTCTTCGTGCTCGTATTGCGGACGGCTGTGATACAATACGCCATTCTCCAGAGCAGCATCAGCGCATCAGGGATTCCATGCGACGGAGAGTGGATGCATGTATTCTCGCTAACGAAGGACATTTTGAACATTTTCTGTAACAAAGTGTTTGAAGTCACGCTGGTACGTTCTTTTGCTGTGTGTTTCCATTCCATGATTAATGTGATTTGAAGAGAAGTAATAAAATAAGCTCTAACATGGAAATTAAGCGTTTCCAAACACATGTCCACATAACATATTTTCTTTCATTGTGTGTGAGGAATGTTTCCTGAAAGTTTGGCCGTGCCTTAATATATATATATATATATATATATATATATATATATATATATATATATATATATATATATATATATATATATATAATTTAGGAAAAAAAGGTTTCGTTGTTGTCCGTTTCATCGACCATATATTAATACAGCCTCTGACAATAAAGTTCGGTGAATAGTCCTGTAACATAGACGTAAATGAACCTACAGTTACCTTACTGTCCTTCGAAATAGACACCTCCCACAGCTATGCACCTCTGAGCTCTGTGATCCATGTCCTGGAAACTTTGCACGAAGTCTTCTTTCTGGATGGTGTTCAAAAGCCTCGTCGCCTTGGTTTGCGTAAGGCAGGTGTATTCCTTGCAGTTGTGGCATGTCATATATTGGCCAGACAATCAGGACCGTGGAAGACCAGTGTATTGAACACAAACGTTACACGCGCTTACAACAGCCAAACAAATCCGCTGTTGGCACCGTTCACCCGATGGAATACAACAACACGGAGATTCTGGCATGCACTTCCACCTATTGAGATAGTGTTATTAAGGAAGCTGTTGAAATTAAACTAGCAAGCGAACTTATAAACAGAGATGGTGGTTTTTGTTTAAATTCTGCTTGGAATCCGGCACTGTCTCTCGTCAAAAAACAGAGGCACAAAATTACTGTTGCCTGACCTGTTGATTAATAGTCATTGTCGATAATTTTGATGCCTGCTCATCTTTGGTTGTGTTGACTATTCAGTGACTTGTACTGTGTGTGTTATCTTCCTTGTCTACCCTTTGCAAATTGAGGTATTATATACGCTTGCACAGTGCTTCCTTGAGTGCAGTTGTGCTTTGAGAATGACAGGGTGTCCTCCTGCCGAAATATCGGCGGTTGTCGACGACGTCGCCCGGCAGCATACCCGTAAGTTGTTTGAACATTCATTTCGCTGGGAAAAGTTAAGGTTTCGCCTCGTCTCGAATACTGTCATATCTCTTTTCTTCTTCCAAAGCGAGTTGAGTCGAGGAAGACGTCGAAGGATTGAGATCCAGCATGTATGAGCGATGTTCATGATGCACGACAAAGCTCGCCCACACATAACCCGTATCGTCAAACAGTTCCTAGAAAAAGGGGTGTTGCAATTATTTTGGCATCTACCATACTCGTCATATCTCAATTCCCCAGACTTCTTCCTATTTCGTCGTCTCAAACCCGCTTTGAAAGGAAAGGGATTTGACGATATTGCTGACGTCCAGCGAAAGGTTATGAGGCTTTTGAGCACCATTATAGTTATGGGAGGTGACTATTTCGAAGGACATTAAGGTAACAGGTAGTTCACAGTTAATCCACGTTAATGTTACAGAACCTTTCGACACATTTCTCTTATGACATGACCCACTTGTTCCACATAGTTCACGACAGGTATGAAGCACTTGTTCGGCTTTAAGCACTTCCAGAGGGAAGAGAGCAGTTACAGTGGTGAGCACGAGACTCTATAGGCAGCATCCTTACCCCATGTTGCACATGTGCACGACCTGCTATTCTCTTTTCTAAAAACAGCTAAATTTTTATTCACAACTAAGAAGGATATGTGATTTGTATACTGCACTCGTATAAATGCTGTTAGGTAGCTGCCGAACCACATTCTAGAAAATTGTAATATATTCGGAAAAATTGGGAAAATATTTGTGACCAGTAGTAATATAAACACACTGACGATCCCAAAATCTGTTAAAAGTGCGTAAATGAGAGCAAAAATCCTTCTCTGCAGCAGGACGCGAACCATCGAACATTACCTTTCGATCAAAGACTTAGCGCCTTAAACTACAGAGTCATACTGAAAATAGCTGCTCACGGTGTTCTATTCTACTTTTGAATCTCTTGGCGGCTTTACCTGACATCTTTCTGACAATTCCTCTGTGTATAAAAACAATTATTTGAGAAGGACGGAGGGTTACAGTGTGTCTTCCTGAAGAGGCACTACCACCTAGTGACTGTACATGCAGTGAATTGTGCTGATTGTCCAACAAATTCTTATGTGTTGGACTCAAAAGGCAACGTGCACATTGAGGCATTAAGAACTATGCAGTTTATGCGACAAAAGACAAGTGGATTGCTAATTTTAATGTTTGCTTTTAGAGGAATCACAGCAGATACATGTATACTTCCCAGTAATACGTTTCATATCTTTTAATAATAATAATGATGGAAATTCAAAGTGTAATTTACATATATAATTTAATTCATGAAAGTTATAAATTAAAAAATCGATTTTGTTGGATTTTGTCTTGTATTGTACAAAACATCAATTGTTAAAAAAAACAATATTAAGTCTGAGAATTTATTAAGATGTCCCTTAACAGTATGTATATTTTAATTCATGTAAAAATACCTTCAAATTGTTAACATAATTTCATATCCGTTGTCAAAAAATTTTGTTGTTCATTTCACTTCAGCAGTAGTCATATTACCAAGTTTTGGACGACAATACGAACATTGTAAATTATTAATGCCAAAGACATTCGGACTGTTTATCATGAATGAAGAACAACACATAGCAGACGATATAGAGCAGGCCTCTTGAAGAGGTTGAAATTTATTTACACACGCAAGTTTGCCCTAAACAAATTTTAAATGAACAAATCGAAATGAAGCACAAACTTTACTTGGAAAATTTTATTAGTACCATATTACCAAAGAGATCGACGGAATTTACAAATACATCAGAGATTTTATTGTCACGAAGTTAAAAGTAATCACTGGAAAGCATATAATTACGAATAACACGTCATAAATTATTACGATCCTTAAAAACCACAAAATTACACCAGAATTAATCAATTACAAACAAAGAGTGGAAACACACTCTTGACATACCAATAAGACCAGATATGCTCTAAATAATAGCAAAGAAATAATTGCATTGCATACTTGTAATATCGCAGACCTATCTGTCAAAATAACTGTCACGCATCAACAACATAAGAATTATTTTTTAATATGTAGCTATATATGAGCTACAACAAGAACAGTTCTGTTAAATATGTAAATAACAACCAATACATATAAGAGAAGCAGCCATCTTAACAAGGATAAGAAGAGCTACCAATGTATGTATAAAGTACAATTATCCTGTTAAATTAAATAGTGTACCCACCTATGTATTTTACAGTACACCTGACGATGGCATTCTCGACGAAACAGGCCTGTCGGATTAAATAATTTATTAAAAGCAGCGTCTTTGGCTTTAATAATTTACCATGTGTCTACATGACATACGACGCAGCGGGCCCAGAAGATTATGAATGGTTGACAATACGAACGATCAACGTGGTCTTTTGTCTACGGCGCTCGAAAGTGGAATATCTGTGCGGCTACGAGGCCTCACAACTGGCCGTGCTTACGTCACATCGAGAGGCAAGCTGACTGGCTGGCCGCTACGAGGCGGTGGGCGTGCCCCAGTGGCCAGCCAATCAGCTGGCGGACGCGGCCTCTCAGTGTGACATATGCACGGCCAGTTGGGAGGCCTTCTCTTCTAGGCGGTCTTGCTACCAGCCAGTCGAGCGTTAACCGTGAGAAGGACACCTGGTGTGTTTCGAATCAGAAGCATCGACAATTCTGGCAATTAGTTCCACCTCCGTATCTACTGGGGTCTCATACGTAATTGACTTCAGATATCCCTATTGGGAATAATATAGTGGATTCAGGTCGGGTGACCTTGCAGGCCGTAGAATAGGCCCACCCTTTTGGATCCAGCGTCCACGAAATACAGCATTAACATGGTTGCGGACATCCACAATGAAGCCAGGCGGTGCACCGTCATGTTTTATCCTCATCGTCTCACGAACAGCAATGGATACTTTCTCCAAGTCAGGTAGAATTGTTTACTAGAATCACCAAAGAAAATGAAGCAAATACTCCGGAATTCGTTTCAAGAACAGCTGCCAGCATGCGTTATTTAGAAGTAAATACCCCTAGAGAATTAAAGCAACTTAAATCACTTGACAAAAGTAAGTTTCCCGGTCCCGACTGTATACCAGTTAGGTTTCTTTCAGAGTATGTTGACACAGTAGCCCGGTACCTGACTATCATATACAACCGCTTGCTCAGCGTAAGTTCCGTACCCAAAGACTGGAAAGTCGCACAGATGACTCCAATACTCAAGAAAGGCAATAGGAGTGATCCGCAAAATTACAGGCCTATATGATCGATGTCGGTTTGCAGCAGGAGTTTAGAACATATACGTCCTCAAATTGAACTACCTATAACAGAAAGACCTATTGACCCATACTCAACACAGATTCAGAAAGTATCGTTCTTATGAAACACATCTAGCTCTTTACTCAAATGATGTGATTAGGGCTATCGACGAGGGATGTCAGATTGCGTATTTCTAGATTTGGGGAAGGCTTTCGACACTGTACCTCAGAAGCGTGTTCTAATCAAATTGCGTGCTTAGATCTTTTCTACAATGTGTCTCAAACTGAAACAGAGTGCAATCATTGAAAAACAGAGAGACAAGACTCTGACTGTCTGAAAAATCCGAAATTATTAAAAAAATAACGGTTTAGCTTCATTTGATGGCGTTGTGCGTGCTACCATTTCAGACATTAAAAATCGTGATAAAACTGAGGTTCACAATTTGAACAGCCAAACCAGTAATAGGAAAGTGATAAACACCGGCGAGTGTGCATTAATTGAAGACGCTTTGTATAGATTGTAAAATATAGGGCTACGTGGACAGAGGAAGATGCTTTAGAAGTAAGAGATATTTTAGTTTTAAGGAAGCTACAAGAGATCTGGAAAAACCAGTGACTGACGTCATATCGCGGAAAGAAACCACTGAGGAAGATGAACGTAAAATCCATTATTACATTAAAAGTTTTTTTGTTTTTCAGTTAATAGTTCGTTCCTATAAATATCTACATAAAATACTGTTTACTTATAATTCTCGTTTTACGAAGTATTTTTTGTTTTGTGAGTCAAATCAATATTTTGAGACAGCAGTTTTAATTGAAAATCCAGTAATCCGACAATTTCTATAATCTGACACGTCCCGGTCTCACGTGTGTCGCGCTACAGAGAGACTATTGTATTGTGTTAGAGTTTAACAAAACATTACACGTCTTAACTAGTACATTATGAACGCATTTAATATTTTAAAATATTTCTCTAATTACGCTAGTTATTGAAAGTAAATTTTTGTTCCGCCTGCATGTCTTTATATAGGCAGCCGGTAAATGGTATCGGCTTTCGGGATAAGTGCTTAGTAATATACATTACTTCCAGATGTACTCCCTCTTATCCGTGATTATAGAATGATTAATAAAGCTTTTGACATGTCCCTGCAGCCTATCTGGCTAATGGGGCGTGAAGTTTGGCAATATCGCTTCCATGCTCTGCAGGCGCGAGGAAGTAGCCGCACGGTCTTGAGGGTGCGGTCTACTCCTTTAGTCTTGACAGTGTTCTACTTAGTAGAATCACCACTATTAAAAGTGATATTTTCAATCGCCTTACGAACAGTTGGGCGAGATCTCCTCCTAGCTAACACAATGCACGATGTCATTCTCAACGGAGAGAAGTCTTCATACGTTAATGTGATGTCAGGCGTGTCCCAGGGGCGTGTTAAATTACCTCGTAGATAACATCGGAAGTTCAATGAGGCTTTTTGCAGATGATGCAGTAATTCATCGAGAAGTCTGGGAAAGGGTAAAGGACTACAGGACGACCTGCAGTGTATCTGTTACTGAAAAAGTAAGATAATTGGTAAATACTAGAATTAACCGGTCAAACCTAAGATTTACCATCGCGATGTGGTAAAAGTCCGAAATATCTCATTATATGCATAGATTTCGAACTTTTACCAAGAGACAATGGTAAATATTAGGATTTAAAAATACAAACTGGTAATTTAGGGCTGTTTCTTCTGCTGCTTTGCATCAGAATGAGTATTGTTATGCGTAACATATGTTACGAACTTTTGAGTGAATCAGTGAATAAGGAGGACAACAATTTTTATGTCACTGCTGAGGAATATAATACTCTCTTAAATGAAATTAAAAATACAAAAATCGATTCCAATAAAAAATCTGTTCACTGCAGACGTGTGAAACAATATGATGTTCTCAACATCGGAGGTGAAGAGACACTCATAGCACCGGTATGTGATGTAGAAGAAGAAATTCGTTATTATGTTTGTTTTGATGAACTGTTCACCGTACTACATGAAACACACACATTGCTATAGGCCATGGCGGTCGAACACGGACGGTTGTGGCACTGGATCGTAAGTACAAGAATGAGAGTGTTGAATCAACCGTTACTCATTTGAAGCTATGTGAAACAAGTCAGATAAAAAGCAAAAAAACATTGAAAAGGGTTGTTGTAGTGAAAACTAGCATACACAGCAGTGGCGGCGCGTCCTGTGTGTCCACTGGATCAGTGAACCCAAGGAAAAAGCTCGTGAAAAAAGTAAATAATTAAACTAAATTTTCTTTCCAACTATCATTCTTCTTTTCACCCTTCTATCAGATCATTTTATATGTATATTCAAAGAATTTCTATTGTACGAGAAACGTTTTACGTCGCGGAGACAGCACGTATACGCGTCGTAGCGCGGCTGCCTAATATAGACTGCAGTGGCCGAAGCGTTGCAGTGCGCATGCGCGACTGAGGTTCTAATTCTCTTCTGAACCAACCACCGAAAGAGAAGGCCGCGGCGCTCTCGTATGACGGTACTCAGGGTAGGTCGCGATCGCGTAGCTTACTGGCTGTCCACTAGGCCTCATATCACCAGCGTCTAGCGACCAGCCACTCTGCTACGAGCAGCGGCCCACTCCGAGGCCTACGAGAAAGACAGGCCCCAGCGCAGAGCGCAGTCGTCATGCCACGTAAGCAAGGTAGTTCCGAGCCGGCGCCATCGCTAGCCGATTGGCCGGCCGCTGGGGCACTGCCCACTGCGTCATAGCGGGCAGCCACTGAGCTAGCGATCGCTCCGGCTCGGAACTACTTTGCTTCCGTGGCATGACGACTGCGCTTGTGCCTGTCTTTCTTGTAGGCCACGGGCCTACCCAGCGTGACGTCACACGATGGCGCCGCGACCTTCTTTTTAGGTGGTGTTGTCTGAACCCCCTGAGGGCAGCATATGGGCGCTCTCGTGGCATGGAGAGGCGAGGACAAACGCCGCTTTTAACATTGGCGTTGGAGCTGGTACAGACACCAGCTCCTGGCTACTCGAGCTCTGGCGGCTAACACACGAATGGTCCCGAAGCAAGACGCTGGAGTTACTGAGTACTTTGCCTTGCGCATGAGCAAATCCTCCATGAAGGCAACATCCGCCCTTCATGTTTGTTTTTGCCGCATTGGAGATTCATCAAAAACACGTCATATTTCGTAAAATATCTTATAAGTATCACTTAAAAACGCATCAGCTGTAAGTTGAAAAGTGCAACCAAAGGAATTAAAATTAACGGGGAACGAATACTCTGTATCCGTTTTGCAGATGATGTAGTAGTACTTGCTGACTCAGTAAAGGAAATGGAATTTCTGTTGCCAAAATTTGCCAAAATCCTAAGAGAATTTAATCTAAATATTAATAAGAAGAAAACAAAAAATGTGGTAGTTGGGAAGACAAAAGAAAAGGGTAAAGTTAATATTAAACTAGAAGATCATGTTCTAGAGCAGGTTGAGAACTTTTGTTATTTGGGGAGAACAACCGCCGACGACAATAAATTTATCACAGATAAAAAAGAGAAGAATAGCCATGGCAAAGCAAGCTTTCCATGCTAAAACGAATTTACTCACAGACAATCATATAAGCCTAGAAAGTAGGAAAAAATTTGCCAAAAGTTTTGTTTGGAGTGTCTTAACATACGGATGTGAAGCCTGCACTCTGGGAAAGGCAGAGAAAAAGAGACAGGAAGCCATGGAAATGTGGATATGGAGAAGAATGACGAAAACAAGCTGGGTAGATAGGAAAAGTAATGAACAGGTCTTAAGAGAAGTGAATGAGAACAGAACTCTTCTAAATTATATAGGAAGAAGAAAATCAAAAATGATATGGCACATAATGAGACACAAGCAGTTCCTAAAGAATGTATTTGAAGGAAAAGTTTTAGGGAAAAAACTAAGAGACAGGCCAAGAGCAACATATTTTAATAACATCAAAGAAGATATGGGGATAAAATTGTATGAAGAATTGAAGACGATGACAATAGAGAGAGAGACGTGGATAAATAGACAAGGCATAGCCTTTAGTTTATGATGATGATCAGCTGTAAAAGTCCTCAGACGATCCGATCATAAAGAACTATAAACGCACTAATATCCATATAGCAAGAGTAGTCGTGTGGTTAGCGGCATCGCTTTGCGGTGTCAAAGGTAGTTAGTTCCAGTCTGACTGCAAGTCCTTTGCCGTCTCCGCATCGGTCATTCCAGGCTGACCCATGGTTCCCTTTTGCGCAATGAGCCTCCCCCACATTGTGGTTGTGGGGCCCTACAATCTGTGGCTCATATCTTAGTGGAATGTCCGCTCCTCTTGGCGCTCCGTGACAAATGCGTAATTCCGCACTCATTGTCCTCGGTTTTGGCGGATCATTCACGGATGGCTGACAGGGTTCCTGGGTTTCCCCGTGAAAGCGGTTTTTACCTCTCAGCTATAAAATTTCATCTGTGACGCTTGGACAGGATGGGTGGGTTTGTGGCTCTTCCTGCAAGCAGCGAGGTTTCGAGCTCTCTCCCCTCTTCCCCCCTCCCTCTTCCACGAAGACGGATATTTCTCCTTTTAATGTGATGTTCACATTGTTTCCTTTTTCCATTTTAATGATTGTGCTTTAGGAGCATACACTGTTCACCTGTACCTCCTCGTCGTTAATGATGGGGGTTCTATATCGTTGTGAATCGCAGAATTCCGCATTTTCAGTTGGTTTAGTCCTGTTCTAATTGATTTTAACTCCCCTTTTAGTTCCTCAATTTTACTGTCGGTATGTCCTTAGCCGATCACGCCCTTGCTTGCATTTCATTCACAGTTCACGGGGCTGATGACCTAGCTGTTTGGTCCATTTCTCCGATCAATGAACCAACCAAGATCCAACGGAGAGCAGCACGCTTCGTTACGAGCTCATTTACTAAGCGCGAAAGCGTCACGAGGATGAACAAGAAACTCCAGGAGGCAGACGCTGTGAGGCCGACGTTCTCTATCGTGGTATGGACATGGACAAACTGCTGTTTGTGTATGAGAAATCGGTTGGAAACTTTCCTCGTGTCAGCACATTTTAGGTGTCGCTTACGGCGCCAACCTTGAGTAAATGCTTTGAAAAACTAATCATTTGCGTATCACAGCATCTTCTTCCTGTCGGTTAAATTTCGCGTCTGTAGCACGTCATATTCGTGATGAAGCAATTTTAAGGGTCAGGAGTGTAGTATGGGTGTTTAAACTAGATCCGCATCTGGTACCCAGATCTGAAATTGTCATCAGTTCGAAGTCTACTTTTTAAACAAAAAAGCTCGAGTGAATTAGAAAGCTATAGGCGTATATGAAATGCATTTCGATTCTGCTGGTACACCAGCAACTCAGTGACGATGTGATAATTTCAACGGTTGAAATTCGGCAAAGGCAACTGCTTCCCTCCCACCCCCACCCCCATGCAGACTCCTTCCTCGCTTCTCGCTCTGCAAAGGAGAGCGCAATAAAAACAGAGCGCAAGAAAGTTACACAACGAGAAGCCCTGCAGGGACCCTTTGCTCGCTCAAGTTGCGACTGGGCGAGAGCCCGCCTTGTGCAGCCGATACTGCTAGCGGAACTTTGCGCCACCATTGTATTACTCGTAACCAAACACCACCGCCATGACTAATTAGGTTCTGCATACAGTGTTTAGATCAACACGTTTCTTGAAACAACATATCATTACTTGGTAAGAATACACAGTGGCTGTCAAAATAACAGAGCCACCTGCAAAGGTTTGGGATGAAGTGCACATTTATTACTAGACATGTCTGTACTGTGATGGAAACAAAATATTACGTTCTACAGCAACCATTACAACACATTGTAGAGATATCAAATTACGAACAAAGGCCAGAATGCGTAACATAGAAGTAGATTTCATCGGAGTAGGGAAGCATGTGATATCACTTAACAAGAACAAGTCTTCTGGTCCGGACTGAATACCCATTTGATTTCTATCTCATTATGATGAAGTGATAGCTCCTTACTTAACACCCATATACAACCGATCGCTCGGTGACGCATCTGTACCAAAAGACTGAAAACTTGCACAGGTCACACCAATATTCAAGAAAGGCAGTAGGAGTAACCCACTACGCATTCGGATTGTGGTTCAAATCCACCTGGCCATCCAGATTTAGGTATCCCGTGTTTTTCCTTAATCACTCCAGGCAAATGCCGGGATGGTTCCTTTCAAAGGGCACGGCCGACTTCCTCCCACATCCTTCCCCGAAAATCCGAGGGTAAGATCCGTCTCTTATGAACACGCTGTCGACGGGACGTTAAACCCTAAGCAAAAGTAACCCACTAAATGACAGGCCTATTTCATGAACGTAAATTTACAGCAGGGGTTTTGGAACATAACCTGTATTCAACTATTATGAATTATCTCGAACAGAAAGATCTATTGACCCAAGGTCAACACGGATTTAGAAAATATCGTTCATGCGAAACACAACTAGCTATTTACTCACACGAAGTGATGAGTTCTATCGACATGAGTTCTCAAATTGATTGCCTATTTCTAGATTTCCAAAATGCCTTTGACACCGTACCTCACAAACGAATTTTAATCAAATTGCGTAGTTATGGAATATCGCCCCAGATTTATGCCTAGATAGGCAGAGAGGACACAGTTCGTAGTAATCAATAGTAACTCATCCACTAAAACAAGATGATGTCTGGCATCCCACAGGGTAGTGTTATTGGTCCTCTACTGTTCCTTACCTATATAAACGATTTGGGGAAAAATCTAAGCAGCTCTCTTAGGTTTCTTGTAGATGACGCCGTTATTTATCGTTTAGTAAAGTCATCTGAAGATCAAAACCAACTGCAGAACGATCTACAAAAGATATCAGTTTGGTGCAAAAATTGGCAATTTGACTCTAAATAATGAGAAGTGTGAAGTCGTCCACTTGAGTACGAAACGAAATCCGTTAAACTTTGTTTATTAGATAAATCAATCAAATGTGAAGGCCGTAAACTCCACTAATTACCTAGACATTACTATTACATCGCATTTAAACGGTAAAGAATGCGTAGATAATGTCGTAGGAAAGGCGAACCAGAGACTGCGTTTTATTGATAGAACACTTAAACGATGCAGCAGAACTACTAAAGAGACTGCATATACTACGCTTGTCCGTTCTCATTTGGAGTATTGCTGTCCAGTGTGGGATCCTTATCAGATGGGTTTAACGGAGGACATCGAAAGAGTCGAAAGAAGGGCAGCTCGTTTTATATTGTCACGATACAGCGGAGACAGCGACACGGAAATGATGCAGCATCTTGGATGGAAATCATTACACCAACGGCGTTTATTACTTAGTCGTGGTCTGCTTACGAAACTCCAATCGCCAACATTCTCCTCTGAATGCGACAATATGTTGTTGACTCCCACCTACATAGGTAGAAATGATCGCCAGAAGAAAATACGAGATATCAGAGCTCGAACGGAGAGATTCAGATGTTCTTTCTTTCCGCGTTCTATTCGAGAATGGAATGGTAGATGAATAGTATAATGGTGGTTCGATGAACCCTCTGCCAGGCACTTAAATGTGATTTGCAGGGTATCCCATGTAGATGTACCACAGTCAGATATATAGATAACACAACACAAAATAATCAATAATATTCAAAAGAATACAAGACCGCAGGGTCAAAAAAATAGTCAATTGACACAAATATTTTGTACTTGATCTCAGCCTTATGAAAGCATGATACTACTTCCGCTAAAGCTCCCTACAGAATGCTATTCTACAATGTTGCTTATATAAAAATATTTACGTTGATTGCAATAAAATGTAATTTTCGTGTTAAGTCTTTTGAATTGTCATTCTAGTTTCATATTTAATATATAGGTTTTTTTTTGTTATTTTTTATTTATTTCTTTTCTTTTTTGGGGGGGGGGGGAGGGGGTGCGTGACAGGTTCAAATATATAAACACTGTTTTACTAACTTGACATTAAAAGCTAATCTACGGTACGATATGCAGTGTTTCCGTTTAACCTTGTAACCTATGCGCTTGTTCTTCAGAATTGATGTAAGTCTAGGGGAATAGATACCACTGCGACTACAACCGTCCAAGACACAAGAGGTGTATTCGCAATTGCAAATATGAATCAGCATTAGCTGTACTATTTATTGGTGGCGGGTAAGAATCCCGGTCCGTCACAAGTTTTCAGATTGCCACCAATAAATTGCTTAGATAGTGCTGATTAATATTAACAATTGCGAATTTGTTTTCGGAACCTCTATGGTCAAGCATTGACTCCACGGCGAGGATACGTCGTGTTGAGATACAGTATCACTGGCCGTACGGAATGTGTAAGAGCTTCGTCATGCTGAAAATACATAAGAGTTCGTGTTGCCAAAGCTAAATCCTCCACGTATTCTGGCAACACATTTTGAAGAAAATCAAGATACAGTGTCCCATCAATACGGTTATCAAAAGAAACTGGACCAATGAGTTGATCATTAATAATACTTCATCATACGTTGACCGAGAAGTGCCGTTGAAAATTTGTTTTCAA
Source organism: Locusta migratoria (assembly GCA_026315105.1). Lineage (NCBI taxonomy): Eukaryota > Metazoa > Arthropoda > Insecta > Orthoptera > Acrididae > Locusta > Locusta migratoria. The sequence continues at coordinate 267,680,338 of CM048744.1, read as the reverse complement.
AGTAGCGTACACATTTTCATTTGCTTTAATCGATCGTTGGGAATGAGCCACAGACAAAATTACTGATCTCTCTGCAGATGATGCACACTCTGACGATGACATGGTTACAGACCTAGCTCATGTTCTGTGTGTATCAGTCGTGTTTGTAGAATACCAAGTTGACCAGCACTTCTTCTGGATCTAGTGTTGGGCTTCGTTTCAGTACTTGCAGAGTGGTCTCGACTTTTGTTTTGCTGTGCGGGGCGTTCGGAGACAACATTTACGCTGGGTAGCGTACCACGGTCAGGCAGTCCGTGAATAACCCTGCTGAACATCATGCTATCTGGCACTCTGCTATTCGGAAATCATTGTTGGTATTCTGGAATACTCTGGTATTTCCATTGCTGCGGGGCGACCCCGTTGGGGGTTCGAATCCCCCCTGCATGTTTGTGCTGTCTTTAGTGTAGGTTAGTTCATAAGCAGCTAGTAGGTTTAGGAACTGTTGACCCCGCAGTGAAGTCCCATAATCTCTACAAACATTTGAACATTTGGAACTCCCATTGGACAAACATCATATCAGCATACTTTGCATGTGTGAATATGTGTGGCATTTTCCCTACATTGAATAGTATTCTTCGTTCACTCAACAACACTGTTATACCGTGTACTACGACAAGCACTGTCGGAATGCGACTTGAGGTAAACAACTGCACCATGCCCTAGTGAACTGCATACAGACACGTTAGTAAAGACGACGCTACACTTTTCCAGTTCCTAGTTGTTTTCATTGGTTTGTTATAAGTTTTCTGTTCACAATCACTAGTAGTAACACCTCTCTAATCATGTACCTTTATTTCTTATTAGCGCAGAATTTACACTCCTGGCCATTAAAATTGCTACACGACAAACATGACGTGCTACAGACGCGAAATTTAACCGACAGGAAGAAGATACTGCCATATGCAAATTATTAGCTTTTCAGAGCATTCATACAAGGTCGGCGCCGGTGGCGACACCTACAACGTGCTGATATGAGGAAAGTTTCCAACCGATTTCTCATACACAAACAGCAGTTGACCGGCGTTGCCTGGTGAGTCGTTGTTGTGATGCCTCGTGTAAGGAGGAGAAATGCGTACCATCATGTTTCCAACTTTTAGAAACGTCGGATTGTAGCCTATCGCGATTGCGGTTTATCATATCGCGACATTGCTGCTCTCTTTGGTCGCGATCCAATGACTGTTAGCAGAATATGGAATCGGTGGGTTCAGAAGGGCAATACGGAACGCCGTGCTGGACCCCAACGACCTCGTACCACTAGCAGTCGACATGACAGGCATCTTATCCGCATGGCTGTAACGGATCTTGCAGGCACGTCTCGATCCCTGAGTCAACAAATGGGGACGTTTCCAATACAACAAACATTTGCACGAACAGTTCGACGACGTTTGCAGCAGCATGGACTATCAGCTCGGAGATCACGGCTGCGGTTATCCTTGACGCTGCATCACAGACAGGAGCGCCTGCGACGGTGTACGCAACGACGAACCTGGGTGCACGAATGGCATAACGTAATTTTTTTCGGATGAATACAAGTTCTGTTTACAGCATCATGATGGTCGCATCCGTGTTTGGCGACATCGCAGTGAACTGACAATGGAAGTGTGTATTCGTCATCGCCATACTGGCGTATCACATGGCATGATGGTATGTGGTACCATTGGTTACACATCTCGGTCACCTCTTGTTCACATCGACTACACTTTGAACAGTGGCCGTTACATTTCAGATGTGTTACGACCCGTGGCTCAACCCTTCATTCCATCCCTGCGAAACCCTACATTTCAGCAGGATAATGCACGACCGCATGTTGCAGGACCTTACGGGCCTTTCTGGATACGAAAAATGTTCGACTGCTGCCCTGGCCAGCACATTCTCCAGATCTCTCACCAATTGAAAACGTCTGGTGAATGTTGGTTGAACAACTGGCTCGTTACAATGCGCCAGACACTACCCTCGATGAACTGTGGTATCGTGTTGAAGCTGCATGGGCATCTGTACCTGTACACGCCTTCCACGCTCTGTTTGACTCAATCCCCAAGCGTATCAAGGCTGTTACTACGGCCAGAGGTGGTTGTTCTGGGTACTGATTTCTCAGGATCTGTGCACCCAAATTGTGTGAAAATGTATTCACATGTCAGTTCTAGTATGATATATTTGTCCATAGAATACCCGTTTATCATCTGCACTTCTCCTTGGTGCAGCAGTATTAATGGCCAGTGGTGTACTGCGCGGCTAGTGTCGGCTGCCTCGTCCCGCAGCCCCGTGCTGCGCCATCCCTGTCTTCCGGCTGCCGCGTCAATTCGAGCCGCCGCTGGCTATCTGCGGCGCTGACAGCCGTCGCTTGTCCACGGCCGCCGTCGCCTGCCCAATCACCGCACAGTGCGGCCGCAACCCACTCCACGGCCGAGCGAACCATTTATTTTCCACTCCTGGCTGGCAACAGTGGCACAACCGTCACACGACGATCACACGTATATACAGCTTCTAACACATAGTCCTCCCGCCTCGTCAGAGTGCTTAGCTTTCTTCGATAAACTGAAAAGATTCTAAATGGATCTCTTCATATGGTTTATTTATTTTATTTATTTATTTATTTATTTTTATTATTTTTTTTTTGAGGGACTTAACTACGAGGTCATCAGTCCCTAAACTTACAAACTACTTATGAACTAACTAAGACTAAGGACGGCACAAATATCCATACCCGAGGAGGGATTCGAACCCCCGACCGTAGTGAGCGTGCAGACCGTGACTGGAGCGCCTCAGTCTCCTCGGTCACAGCGGCCGGCTTCATATGGTTTACTCAGGAGGATGTTTTTAGGTGTATAATTCATTAAGGTGTGTGGCAGTGTAGAGCAGAAATTCGCGAAATAGAGCTATAAATACCGTAAGCAGGAGTCATATATTCTGTGAATTACATACTGCTCCGTATAACCTACCAGGTTCTGAAGTGTTGTCACCGACAGAATGAAACGAATTGGTTCGACGTCCTCCTGTCGGTTCAACAGAATGCAGACAACAATATTACGGCATTCAAGATTGTGGTGCTAATAGCAGTGGCGGCTACTCCTTAAGGACTCTGGGGGCGGCGCCCTCCCAAAAATATCCAACACGGAATACGTACCAATCGTTAATCACAAATCGACTTGAATCATTTTCGTGTAGTAGCAACCCGTGTATGTGAATGACCAATGTTTTTTGTCTAGGTAGTCTGCCAGCCAGGCTCACCGAATGTTTTCAGAATGGACTGACTGTCGGACTACGCGATCCGTCCGCGCCGTTAAAGGCGGCTACGGGCGCTTGGGTTGAGTGGGGGTACTGGGGGTTGGGTGGGGGTAGTGTGCTGAACCGGGGCGCTTAGGACGGCGTCCGAGCCTAGGGCGCGAAATATACAAAGGCGCACCGGCACCGGTCAGGCAGTTTCTAACAGGTGCCCTGCGTGTGATAGTAGTATCGTTGTTGTGAAGGTGCGTGTTGTTGCCTGTTTTTCTAGTTCCCTATTTAGAATGAATAATATAAATAGCGTTAACTACATTTTAACATTTGGTAGTAAACAATTGACTTTTGAAGAAAAGTTGGAATTAAAAAGGTTAGCACCACCGAGACATGATTTGAACATTGTACAGACACAAAATGTGTGCAAAAGCAAAAGTAGTTTCAAAGGAAATTTAATCCTGCTTCATATAAACACACCAATATATAAGCATACCAATGGTATTACTACATTTGTTGGTGACAGTCTTCTAATTTCAGTAACATATGTTTGTCGTGACGAAGCATTTGTGTTCTCTCAACACTTATATAGTTACACACACAACGAATTTACTTCTTACTTTATATTATTTTAAGGTACAGTTTTGGGTCTCTTGTGAAAGCTAATAAAATGGAGTTACAAGGTTTCCATTGCCTGCAGAAAATATTAAAAACGACATATTTGTGCGTAAATTTGTTCGTATTTTGGTATAGGAGGAAAAAGTCGTGTTAGATGAAGGATTAACTTACGTAACTAGCTAATAAAATTAATGCTATATTCTCCCCGTTCAAGAAATGTTCTGAAGGGACAAAATGTCGAGTACAATTGAAGAGGCATGCCGCCCCTCCTAATAAATGGCCCACCAGCCGCCACTGGCTAATAGAAAGATGCTGCACAGAGGGTTAGTGTTTAGTTGTGTTTACTCTACCGAATGAATTAGACAAGCAATTGGGTCCACATAGTGTAGTGAGCAGGTAGAGCAATGCAACAACGGCGTGACTTACCCGAAGCTATGGTATGGCGAGCCATAGGAAGATTGGGAGCGGGACAGGCATAGGCGGAGGTGCATTTATATATTTTTGACGACGTTATAGCGTTCTTGTAAAGAAATAAATCGCAATTTGCGATCATTTATGGCATCACTGTACTAGGTTTAGATGGAATACCAAAGGGCGGCGAATGAAAATTTGTGCCCGGCCTGTATTCGAACCCGGGATATCCTGCTTACTAGGCAGACGGGTTGACCACTCCGCCACCGAGAACACATTGGCCAGGAAAGAGGCAGCGTGGAGAATGGAGATTTGGGTGTGGCGGGAGACGTGCAGGGAAGAGTCCTCTGCAGTCGGTCTGGTCACTGTGTCCTCGGTGGCGGAGTGGTCAACGCGTCTGCCTAGTATACAGGATATCCCGGATTCGAATCCCGGCCGACCACAAATTTTCATTCGCCGCCCTTTGGTTTTCCATCTAAACCTAGTACAGTGATGCCGTAAGTGATAGCAAATTGCGATTGATTTCACAGACGGAGGTGGCTAGAGTTATTGGAGACTCCCAAAGTGTTATTTCCTGGACCCTGACACTATTTCATAGAACAGGATCCATGTAAATAAGGCAAGGCCAAGGTTGTCCCCTGGTAATATCAGCAAGAGATGGCCGTTACCTCCGGTTAACTGCCCGTAGAGACAGCAGGATCGATAAATCTCGACGGCAACTTACCCTTCAGGCAGTAACAGGATTCGCAATATTGACACAAACAGTCCGAAATAGCCTTCGGGAAAGCGGCCTCTAAGCACGGATGCCTTCGGTTTGACTCCCGTTAAAACCATGACACCGTTTAGTGCGCAGAAACTCAGCGAAGGAGTATCAGGTTTGGAATCGTAACGAATGGCGCCGGATTCTGTTCACAGATGAGTCAAGATTTTGTGTTCCGCCAGACAATCGTCGTTCCATCATCTGCAGAGAACGTGTAACTCGGAACAATCCTGCTTGTGTAACCTCACCGTGTCATGAAGGTGGTAGAATGGTGTGCAGTATTGGCGGACGTACTGACCTCTATCTCGTTTAGAATAGCGCTATGGATGCTCAGAGGTGTAGAGACGAGATTCTTCGACATTTTTGTGCCCTCCGCTGATGCCATAGGAGGTGGGTTCCTTCCGGTGGACGATAACGCTCGTCCCCACAGGCCTGCACTGGTGGTCAACATGCTTAAATCTGAGGGAATTGAACGAAAGACAAGGCCAGCTTGTTGACCGAACCTAAACCCGATTTAGCTTGTGTGGGATTGCAGTGAGACTACCATTCCCACAACGGTTTCAGAGCCATACATGTTTCATCTCAGTTGTGGCATCTTCAGTGGGACCTTTTTATTGCTTTTAAATTGAACAACTGAAATACTTTTAGTTTTTGTACTAATTACAAGTTCTTCCTGTTAATTAGAATTATGTACAAGAATTGCATATAGGCTAAGTACGCGTACATATACCTCGTTTTACATGTTAGACTAATTAGTTGTTCTACATAATCCCTGTAGGTCTTCGTTTACAGTTTGTCATCCGCAACCATATGACACTTGTATACAAAACTGCCAATATTAAGAAACAAGATGGCGGATGGAGTAGACAGCTAACTGTGTTTTAATTCGGAAGTTTGAATCTTGGCAAGATCGCAGGTGGAAATGACAGTTGACTGTACTGGGGGTGGGAAGCTGTCACTCTACATTTGTCAAACATCTTATGGGCATGAAACACAGTCAAACAGATATCAAAACAGATCTAAAAATCCTCAAATGCAGCAACAGCCAGCCACAAAAATTAATAATTCAACAAAACTACAAAATACAGAAATCCATGACTGAAGAAAAGCAAAAAATGCACAGCTCTCTCACAATGCAACTATATTCTCTGCACTCAAAGAAATGGCAATTCTTGTACATAATTCTAATTAACAGGATGAACTTGTAATAACCTGTATATACTACAAATATTTTAGTTGTTCAATTTTAAAGCAATAAAACGTACCCACTGAAGATGCTACAACTGTAGCGAAACATGTATTGGCATACAAAAACAACAAACCAGTTCTTTGCTCAAGGCAGATCCTCATACAGAAGCAACTAAATATTTATAAAGAAAACACAAACCAAAAAAGTGCTTCAACATCAATGTGATACACACCGACACTGTGTTGTAGATGGCCCTGAAGAGGCCCAGTTACATTCCACAAGTACCCCAAAAAGTGATGAAAGGTCGAGAAACTGGTGATATGTTAGTTTATAATGGGGTATCGTATACTACAGTGCATAACAGACGTCATATATCGTGTTACAAAGAGTATACAGTGCCATGGAACTATTGTTTTGTGAGTGGTGCACAACTTTTTTGATGTGTGTAGTTTGTGACAGTCCAGATACTGCCAACCTTCCAGATTACATCCATACTCGTTACATGTCGAAATTGCTGTAGAATATTCCAAACAGTTTATTACAGTGCTCGTTTTGACATAATCACTGTCATAGACGGTACATAGAGTAACTTTGGCAGTCGGAAAGCACAATATCTCTGCAGTATGCTACTGAGAGGTAATTAACCGATGTATAGTTGGTCCCGGTGCCACCCAGAAAGTTCTCACCTAACTAGAAGTCCAGATTTTATTGAAACTGAACTGCTAAATGAAAATCTCGAAGAATTTTGAACTGTTGTTACTTTATTAACTTTCATCGGCACATCACAAATTAAAGAAATTATACACCTACGTCGCCATCTTGCCATCTGAGTATCCTATTTTTATCGTTAGAATCTCTTTGCACACAATGTTTACGAACACAAAGTAGCGTCTTCTCAACAACGTTCCTAAACTTCGACTGACACAGCAACTCTGAGCAGTTTGGTTTTATACAACTGGCAATAAGTTATGGTTAATCTTTGGATTTTTGATAACGTAAGACACATAAATACTTAGTTTTAACATAAAATTAGCAGCGAACACCTTTAGAAGCTTTTAAAAAGAAGACATAAACAGTTAAATTTATATACAAACAAAATAGCGTAAATGACAGATTAATGTGCGTCTTCTGACATTTCTTATTAACAGTTGTTTTGATTTGTAAAATGTTCAAATGTTTGTAAACCTTATGGGGGTCATCAGTCCCTAGTTTTGATTTATAAAATACATTATAAAGCAAAATAAATAAACATCGAAAACAGAATCATTCCATATAAAGTGACTCAGTGATGTTCAAATGTTTGTTAAGCTTATGGTACTTAACTACGGGGTCATCAGTCCCCAAACTTACAAACTACTTACGAACTACCTTATACTAAGGACGGCACAAATATCCATGCCCGAGGGGGGATTCTAACCCCCGACCGTTGTGGCCGTGCAGAGGACTGGAGCGCCTCAGTCCCCGCGGCCACCGCGGCCGGCTGACTTAGTGACTTATTGACTTTTACGAAATAACGAAAAATTTGCTTCATGACCAAATTACTTGGAATTATTATCATTTACAAGTTGTTAACAACATATTTCCATATCTACAAAGTGAAAAATATCTTAAGTAATGTATTATCGTGTATAGTAGAGGGCCCGTGCGAATACTTCGCACCGTTAGTGGAATGACAAAAAAGTTGGGGAAAATGGAAATAAAGTTGAATGTTCACGCATAGTTTTCTTCAGGATCTATCAATGCGTGTGTTTAAAAGCGCAAATGAAAGAGGTTGATCCGCTGAGTGTTCTTAGGTCAGAAAGAACTACGTAACTTAATTAGAACCGAAGATCTCGTAAAACAAACCGATTAAAATATGCAATGCAAGGACAGATGGATACCACGATTGAATAAAAATGAAGAGAGAGTTAAGTTACCGAGCGAGGTGGCGCAGTGGTACCGCACTGGACTCGCATTCGGGAGGATGGTGGTTCAAATCCACTTCCGGCCATCCAGATTTAGGTTTTCCGTGGTTTCCCTAAATCACTCCAGGCAAATGTCGGGATCGTTCCTTTCAAAGGGCACGGCCGATTTCCTTTCCCATCTTTATCCAAACAACCCGAGCGTAAGCTCCGTCTCTAATGAGCAAGTTGTCGATGGGACGTTAAACCCTAAACTTCCTCCCTTCCTACTTAAGTTAATTCTGATACTTGATGACAAGTCTGCCAATGAATATCTTTCGTTTAAAGCAAAAATGAAGGAAATCGGTCGGATAGAAAGGCTGACTTTACACCAATGACATTACCATAAGAAATAAGTGAAGATAATTGAGTTTGAGTATAGAAAAGTAAGATAAGAGTTATGTAAAATCTGTTACTTGATGACAAATCTGTGAATGAATAGCTTTCGTTGTAAACAAAACTGAAGGAAATAGGGTGGGTAGTTTGGTCTAGCCAACTGACTTCAGTTTTCGTACATTCTTTTAATATATGAGATTAAGTGTGGAGATGTCGTTCTAGTGTGGCTCCGTAGCACAGTGGTAGAGTGCCAGACTTAAAATCCAAAGGTCGCGGGTTGGATCCCCATCAGGTCACGGGATTTTTATCTGTCACATTCCACTTCTTTCACCTCTGGCAGTGTTGCTGATGTGAAAAATACCGAGTAGCACCGTGGTTCGGAACCACGTTAAACTGTAGGTCCCCCTATAACTGACTGGATAAGTCAGTTTGAAGGTCGGAGGAAGGCAACGGCATACCACCTCCAAACAGGACCAAGCCTAGTAAAGCGCTGTGGTGATCAAACGAATCTTCGGATTGTTAACTGGTTTACCTTTTGTTGTTCAATCCTCAAAACAATTGAATTACTGTTCACAAGGTAAAATTAAGTATTTTATGTGTGTAGGTACCGCTAGTGCGCCTCGGTTGCACAGTGGTAGAGTGCCAGACTACAAATCCAAAGGTCGTGGGTTCGATCCCCGCCAGGTCCTGGGATCACTTTTATTTTCTTAATTATAACACGATATATTGATGTAATAACTTCTTATGTTTTGTTTTGTATGCTGTGACACTGTATTTTACTACACCACACTTTGTTATTGTTAACCTTTGTATACACAAATTTCGTCGTAATTTGATGATGACTAAACTTTGTAACTTTGTTTACACATGTATCCAAAGATGTTCATCCAAAGATAGTGTACATCCCTGAATGGTTCTACTAATATCGATAACATATGTTTTATCGTCTCTGACTCATGCAATTAGCATAAGCCACTCCCTCCATTTTTATTCATAGACCGTTCTGACCTTTTATGTCATGTTTGACTGATAGATTTTATCTAAGATGACCATAGCAATTTTTTACACTTTTAGTTGTACTGACTCAGTTGTATTATTTTATTTGATGTATTTTACCATTCTCTGTTAACACCTTGTAAGTATTTTAACTATATGTTAAATTGACATAATTCTCTATTTTCTGTCTCTCTATTTGTAATTTCCCCGATTATGTCCTCTCTGTGTTTGTGCACATCAATTACGTTTATTTTGTATTTTTTGTATAGTTTATCCTTGAAGATGGTCCATGACCGAAACTAGTAGATGAATAAGGTTTTTAATAAACAGCTGATGGTTTTTTATAAAGATGCATTTTATGAAATCTTCGGATTATTGACTGCTTTACCTTACCTAAGGTTCCGGTATCGAATAATTGAATTTGATGGTATCAGGTACTTCATATTTGTTGTTGGATCACTTGTTACAGGTTATAGCTCTGGTTATTCAATTTATTATATTGCTTTGTGTGTTCTTTCCCTGTTTTACTGTTTAGAACCATATTTTACTCACACTTTATTTGTAGCACAAACGTTCATCCAGGATGGCCATACACTACCCTGACCTGCATCGCGCTACACCAGTGGCCAGCTCTTCCGCCGGAGGTGATGGCTCGCGCAGCGCAGCACTTTGCCTGCCACAGCCGCCGCCGCCGCCTTTATGGAAACTTAATGCCTCCCCAGTGTTCCCGACCGCCGCCCTCGGCGCTCCACCACGACCCCTGCCAGAGACCTGTAACCTCTGCAGCGACGGTGCGCTGTTGGGGCGGCCACCTCGGCCGATCCCGTTAGCCACGCTCGGCTGACGCCAGTAGAGCTCCAGGCCAGTCCTCCCCCCCCCCATCCCTCCACTCTCTTCGGGACCCCCCAGCACCACCGCTAAGCCTTTCCTGCCTTCTTACATCGTGTCGAGAATAATGCATTTCACAGAAACTGGAGCACTTTCACCGCTTTCCTCTCTGACATAGTCCAGTCCGAATGCTTCTTACAGATTAACGGTCTCGAAACAGGGTTTATATTCTGAGAAACGTTTCTCGTTCTTTACTTAAAGCCAACCACTCCATTATCTTCGTCTTGCTGAATTATGTACGGAAGAAAGAGCTCCAAGGGGAGGAGCTTCCAGGAAAGAGCCATGAATGTCAACTTGAAGAATCATAAATCCAGCACACTTAAGGATACAGAGTACTTTTCCGGCTCACTATTATGTAAAAATCAACACCTATTTCTTTTCAGACAATGTTTATAATATTCAAATGTTCAAATGTCTGTAAATCTATCGGACCAAACTGCGTGGTCAAAAGTCCATAGCTTACAAACTACTTAAACCTAGATAAACGAACTTAAGGACAACACACACACACACCCATGCCCCAGGGAGGACTCGAACCTCCGCAGCGAGGCGCTTTAGACCGCTCGGCTACTCCACCGCGGCAATGTTTATAATGTATGAGATTTACTGATTATTCGTTGATATCAGGTAATGCTTTAATGCTCTACCGACTGAGCTATCCCGACGCGACTCACGATGCCGCCTCACAACTGTACTTCCGCCAGTACCTCGCCTCCTACTCTCCAAACTTCACAGAAGCTCTCCTGCGAACCATGCAACACTAGCACTCCTGGAAGAAAGGGTATGGTGGAGACATGGCTTAGCCACAACCTAAGGGATGTTTCCAGAATGAAACTTCCACTGTGCAGCAGAGTGTGCGCTGATGTGAAACTCCCTTCTGGAAACAGCCGGCCGCGGTGGCCGAGGGGACTGAGGCGCTCCAGTCACGGTCTGCACAGCCACTACGGTCGGGGGTTTGAATCCCCCCTGGGGCATGCATATTTGTGCCGTCCTTAGGATTAGCTAGTTCATAAGTAGTTTGTAAGTTTAGGGACTGATGACCCCGTAGTTAAGTCCCATAAGCTTAACAAACATTTGAACCTTCCGGAAACATCCCTTAGGCTTTGGCTCAGCCATATCTCCACCATATCCTTTCTTCCAGGAGTGCTAGTCTTGCATGTTCGGCAGGAGAGCTTCTTTGAAGTTTGGAAAGTAGAAGGCGAGGTACTGGCGGAAATTGTGAGGCGGCATCGTGAGTCGTGTCGGGATAGCTCAGTCGGTAGAGCGCTTGTCCGCGAAAGGCAAAGGTCCCTGGTTCCAGTTCCGGCACGAAAATTTATTTTACCAGGAAGTTTCAGATTAGATGTATTTTGAATATTTTTGAACCTGCTTAGCGTTATTAAAGAAAATTACAAAGAAATTGACGCAATTTTTTTTCTTTAAAATGCTTTGTCAAATTGAGAAATGTTATACATTTGAAGGAGACCAAACTTTTACCAGGTATGTATGATCTACTATACCTATTTAATTCCACCTATTATGTATATTACAAGGGTAAAAAAATTTCAAATCTTAATTTTAATTTTCATATTTTTCTCCTAATTAAATGTTTTTTTACATAATTTAGTTAATTTTGCAATAAAGCTTAAGCATCTACATAAGTAAGGACTATTGTACGTTATTAAAAAAATTAGAGCAATGATTGATAAACTTTAGGAAATATTTGTACCTGAATGCTGAAAAATACAAATTGTGGAATATTGCGAATAAAGATACGAGTCCAATTAATCTATGCCTCAGAACATTCCTGAAGCATAGTCTTTATCCTGCAGCATTTCATCATCTTCAAGCTTCCTTTTGGCATTCATTTTAGCACTTCTTGCTTCTTTGATAACTTAAAGAGCGAATCTTTCAGCTTCATGCATCCGTTGTCTGTCATACGCAAGCAATTGATCTTCCACATTGGAACCACATTTTATGTCTAAATTTTTCAGGACTTCCATGCTTTCTATCACTCCATCATCGAAACGTATCACTACATCTAGTACAGCAAATTTCAATGTATTTAGTCCCCCCCAAAAACATTCTTGGGTAATCTTTCCCATGTTCAATGGCTGAAACTTTCATTTGTATTCTCAGTTCCCCTCATGAAGACATTTAATAAGCAAAATTGGGTTACGCAGGTCTATGAAAATAGGTTTTATTTCATTCATAACAGGCTCAGGAAGAGAATGTTTATGATGATATATTTGACCCCTTTCTTTCGCTTTTTGGTAACCACGGTTCATAAGACCGTAACTTTAAAATTTTGTATATACAGGTCATTTTTCATTTAAAATTCTATAATGTATATATCAATATAATCAGGAAAGACTACAAAATTTAATAAAAGCATCGAAAAGTCGATTTTCCACCATTTAAATGTACCCTATCTCCTTAAAAGAAGAACTAACTCAAACTGAAATCGTAATGTAACTGAACTACACATACATCCATGCACGTGGTGGAATATGTACCGTCAAATGGCGTGAAGTTGGTCGACTTTTAACTTTAAACATAAATACTCCTAAAACCAATGAAACTATGTGAAGGGTTTTCCTTTCAGATCATGGATATTTAGCTGTACAAATAAAACTCTTTTCAATATTTAAATAAAACTGCCTTGGACAACTTCAACCCATATGGTGGCGAAGTTAACCAATTATACAGGGTGAAAGGTGGAAATAGTACATAGAGAAGCTCTACAAAAGAAATGAATTTAGATACAATATTGTAGGAAGGGAAGAGGAAGTAGATGAAGATGAAATTGGAGATACTATACTGAGAGATGAACTTGACAGAGCTCTGAAAGACCTAGGTCAGAACAAGGCTCCGGGAGTAGGTGACATTCCCGCAGAGCTACTGAAATCTCTGAGAGAGCCAGCTATGAGAAAACTGTTTCACCTGGTGTGTAAGCTGTATGAGATAGGGGAAATACCCTCAGACTTTAAGAAAAATGTAATAATCCCCATTCCCAGGCGTTGACAGGGGTGAAAATTATAGAAACATCATGTTGATAAGTCATGGTTGCAAAATTTTAACGGGAACTATTTACAGGAGAATGGAAAAGCTGGCAGAAGCTGACCTGAGAGAAGATCAGTTTGGATTCAACAGAAATGTAGGTACACTGGAGGTAATACTCACTTTACGACTTATCTTAGAAGGTAGATTAAGGACGTACATTTCTAACTTTTGTTGATACGGAGAAAGCTTTTGACAATGTTGATTGGAATACACTGTCTCAAATTCTGAAGTCATCAGGGGCAAAATAAAAGGAAAGGAGGATTACTTACAACTTGTACAAAAGCCAGACCACAATTATTAGAGTTGAAGAGCATAAAAGGGAATCATTGTTTGAAAAAGGAGTAAGACAGGATTATAGCCATTCTCCAATGTTATTCAATTTGTACATTGACCAAGCTATAAAGGAGAGCAACGACAAATTTGGAGAATGAAGTAAAGTTCAGGGTGAAGAAATACGAGGTATGTCCACAAAGTAAGTTCCGTTTGGTTATATAAACCAAACGTGAACAGATACAGAAAAAATATTTATTGTATAAAAGTCTGCAACTGTTCAACTACTTTTCTACATTACTTCCGAAATTTTGTAGGCACTTGTCATAGCGTGGGACAAATTTTTGTGTGCCTTCTTCATAGAAGGTTGCCGCCTGTGTATTCAACCATGTGGCAAACATGTTCTTTCAGCTCATCATCGTTGAAGTGTTGACCACCAAGGACAGATTTTAGGTGTAAGAAGAGATGAAAGGAGTCTTCTTCTTCCCTTCAATTTGCCGTCCGACCTCACAATGCGAATGTGACCAAACAATTCTCACGGGAATTTCACTGGGACGTGTTTGATCATCCTCTGTACAGTCTCGCTCCTAGCGACTTTCTTCTTATACCTAAAACCTGTCCATGGTGGTCAACACTTCAGCGATGATGATGAGCTGAAAGAACATGTTACCACATGGTTGAATACACAGGCGGCAACCTTCTACGAAGAAGGCATACAAAAACTTCTGCCACGCTATGACATATGTCTACAAAATTTCGGAAGTTATGTAGAAAAGTAGTTTAATAGTTGTATATTTTTGTACAATAAATATTTTTCTGTATCTGTACACTTTTGTTTTATATAACCAAACATTGCGTTTTACTGATGACATAATTTTGTCAGAGACAGCAAAGGACCAGGAAGAGCAGTAGAATGGAATGGACAGTGTGTTGAAGGCATTTGTGTGTAGTGTTGCCTTGGACAGAAGTGAAACATGGACGATTAATAGTTCAGACAGGAAGAGGCTTTTGAAACGTGGTGCTACAGATGAATGCTGAAGATAAGTGGGTAGCCCGCGTAACTAATGAAGAGATGCTGACCAGAATTGGGGAATTGGGGAGAAAAGGAATTTTTGGCATACCTTGACTAAAAGACGGGTTCGATTGATAGGACACATTCTTATACAACGAAGAATCTTAAATTTATCATTGGAGGGAAGTGTGTGGGGAAAAAGTCGCAGAAGAAGTCCTAGAAACGCATATAGTAAGCAGATTCAAATAAATGTAGGGTGCCGTTCTCTTGAGGAGATGAAGAGACTTGCTCAGGATGGAGTAGGGCGGAGAGTTGCATCAAACCAGTCTCCGGACTGAAGGCCACAACAACAACAACATAGGGTGTATTAGAAAGAATGGCGCAAACTTACACGATAATAGATGTAGAAATATCCCAGTAAACATAGGTCTGCAAAGGAGCCGTTAGCGAGATAATTACGAATATATGGTTCCCAGCCGCCACTGACATCATTATACGAGGGTAAGTCAGTTATTATCCGCAATTTAGTTACATTTTTGTTTATGTTGGTAATACTTTCGTTTTACGTTGGTGACGCATGCTTTGTTTATTTGTTGTTATTATCTTTGCAATTCTCAAGCTGCTACATTAGTTTCGTTGTCGCTGCCGTGCTGTTAATATTGGCCGCTCTTCTGTTTATTAGCATCAAAGAAGAGCAACGTTCAGTGATACGTTTTTTGTGGGCGGAAGGTGTATCAGGGGCCAATATTCATAGAAGACTTTCAGTACAGTACGGGAGCATTGTTTTGCCATAACGAAGTGTTTAAGAGTGGATTGAACAATTCCGAAATGGTCACACGAGTGTTAAGCACGATGAAGGAGCCGGACGGCCGTTTACCGCCACAAATGAAGAAACCATTGAGCGATCACGTGAAATGATTCTCTTAGACAGACGATTAACTATTGATGAAGTGGCTCATAGTCTTCAAATTAGTCATGGTTCTGCCTACAAAATTATTCACAACAGACTTGGGTTTCGTAAAGTTTGTGCAAGATGGGTCCCAAAACAACTCACACAGTTGCATAAGCAAATGCGCCTCGGCATCTGCAAAAAACGTTTGGATCGCTATGGTAACGAAGGGGACAACTTCTTAGACAGAATCATTACTGGTGACGAAACATGGATCCATCATTACGAGCCGGAGAGTAAACGGCTTTGTATAGAATGTAAACATCCAAATTAGCCGTGCAAGAAAAAGTTCAAGACCCAACCGTCCACAGGAAAACTGATGCTTACGGTTTTTTGGGATGCACGAGGTCCTGTACTGGAACATTATGGTGAAAGGAGCACAACAATAAACCGTGTACGTTACAGTGAGATGCTTACTGACAAGCATAAAATCCTGCAATTCGAAGCAAACTCCGAGGATTGCTGTCAGAAGGTGTTGTGTTGTTGCACGACAATGCCCGTCCGCATACTGCTGTCCACACTGCTGAAACGCTCCAGAAACTGGATCATCCTCCATATATAATCCCGATCTTGCCCCTTCTGACTATCACTTGTTTGGTACACTCAAACAGGCATCAAGGGGCCGTCGATTTGACTCGGACGAAGCAGTGAAGGAAGCGCTGCATTCCTGGCTCGCAGCTCAACCGAAAACCTTCTTTTATGAGGGCATAAGGAAGCTTGTAGAGCGATGGGCGAAGTGCATTGAAAAGCAAGGAGACTATGTCGAAAAATGATGTTCTTTTAAGTTTCGTATTTTATTACAATAAAATTTTATAACTACTTTGCGGATAATAATTGACTTACCCTCGTAAATATCGTCTTAGTTAGCACACATTAATTTGAAATTTAGACTTTAGTATTAAGATTTACAATGTATTTAGTTCACTTTTAACGTATGGGTTACCTGATAAAGGAGGTGTTCAAAGTGCCTTCCTTGTATCCGGATGCAATACTGTGCTGGTGTCTGTAATGAATTTAGAGTTCTTTCGAAAACCCCTGGATCATTTCTAAATTCTTGACAAGCGTGTACTACTCTCCGCTCCAGTTCTTGAACTGTGTTAACGGGTGTGTTGTATACTTTCCTTTTGCAGGTGTCCCAGACACAAAGCTCCAAAGGATTTAGATCAGATTATATTGGAGGCCAAGGTACAGGTCCACCTCGAACTATCCATCTATCTGCGCGTTAGATGCCGTCTCACAGCAGCCGCAAAATGTGACGGAGCTCCATCTAACTAAGACGAGGTTTACAATAAAGTCACTCAAATGTGAACTAAATGCGATGTAAATCTTGATAGTACAGTATAAATTTCAAATTAATGTGTACTAACTAGGACGATGTTTACAATGACGTCAATGGTGACTTGTAACCATATATTCTACATCTATATCTACATAGATACTCTGTAAATCACATTTAAGTGCCTGGCAGAGGGTTCATTAACCACTTTCATAACTTTTCTCTACCGTTCCATTCTCTAATAGCGCGCGGGAGGAAAGAACACCTAAATCGTTCCGTTTCCGATCTGATTTCTCTTATCTTATTGGGATGGTCATGTCTCCCTAAGTAGGTGGGTGCTAGCAAAATGTTTTCACATTCAGAAGATAAAGTCGGTGATTGGAACTTCGCAAACAGATCGTGCCGCAATGAATAACGTCTTTCTCTTAATGATTTCCACCCCAGTTCGTGCAACATTTCCGTGACGCTTCCTCCCCCCCCCCCCCAGTAACGTGATAAAACAAAACGAGCTGCCCTTCTCTGAACCTTCTCAATGTCTTCCGTCAGTCCCACCTGGTGAGGGTCCCACAAGGGGCAACAGTACTCCAGGAGAGGACGCACAAGTGTGATGTAGGCAGTCTCTTTGGTGGAGCTTGGTCCATCTTCGAAGCGTTCTGCCAATGAAACTTAACCTTTGGTTCGCCTTCCCACTATATTTTCTGTGTGTTCTCTCCAGTCAATGTTGTTCGTAATTGTAACTTCTAGGTATTTGGTAGAATCTACGACCTTAAAGTTTGACTGATTTATCGCGTAATTGAAGTTCAGCGGATTTCGTTTAGTGGTCATGTGTATTACTTCACACTTTTCTTTATTAAGTGTCAATTGCCAATTTTCGCATCATGTAGACATTTTGTCTAAATCGCTTTGCAGTTGCCTTTGACCATCTGTTGACTTCACTAACCGATAAACGACAACATCATCCGCGAACAGTCTAAGGGAGCTATTCAGATTGTCTCCTAAATCGTTTATAAACATAAGAAAGAGTAGGGGACCTATAACGCTTCCCTGTGGAACGCCAGAAATCACTTCTGTTTTACTCGATGACTTACCGTCAATTACAACGAACTGTGTTCCCTCTGATAGGAAATCGTGAATCCAACCGCACAATTGGGGAGACATTCCATAAGTACACAATTTCATAAGAAGCCGCTTGTGGGGTACAGTGTCAAAAGCCTTCCTGAAATCCAGAAATATGGAATCGATTTGGGATCCCTTGTTGATGGCACTTAACACTTCATGTGCATAAAGGGCAAGCTGTGTTTCGCAAGAGCGATACTTTCTGAATCGGTGTTGACTATTGGTTAATTGGTAATTATCTCACAAACGGGTCGTTTGCTGGCCCATGTGTACTGTGACATTTTTGCTTCTATTATCGTGTACTTTCAACTGCGTAAGTTTCGCCATCCCCTTTGACACACCCTGTATATTATGTGCTAATTTTCAGCTAGGGCGATTTTAATTTTCTGAAACGTTACCAAAAATTATAAAATAAATATGACAGATAAGTTAAATTTTATTTCTATTTTCTGATTTAAAAATAGAAAAGTTTTGATGACAAAAAGAAATTACATCACAAATTTGCTTCACAAATTACCCAAGAATCACATATAAGAAAAGGTGGTCACTGTACATTAAAACCAGACATATCAAATCTGAAATATAATTTTCCCCTTTGTCCAGTTATTGGGTTTGGCAATTAGTTAATAATATCTGAATCCTCGATTGTGTCTACGTCTTCAGTTACAACCGATACAAAATTAGAGTAATTTTTTCGCAGGGAGTGTAGCGTCTAGTTGTCATTGACGTGTAGTAATAATTTTCCCCACATTGTATTACATTTATTTTACTTATATATATATATATATATATATATATATATATATATATATATATATATATATATATATATATATATTATGGCCTTCATTGGACCACTTTAGTCAATATTACAAAGGTTATTACAATTTCTTGTTATGCATTACCACAATTTAGTTCAAAAATAAACATGACAATTTAATAATACAGTGGTTAATTTATGTATTACTTTTTTTATTTATTATTTTTATGCTCAACATAAATGTTATGAATTAGGTTCTTCTGTAATTTTTTATTTTTATTTATTTATTTTTTTGTTGACCCAATACTTTTTCATTGTTTCAGATCGTGCTCTTCTCTCCTCATCCGAAATCACCCTTCCCAGTCTCTGTTTGTTAATTATTATTGGTAGTGTGACGTGTTTGTCCTGAAGTATCTTGAGTGTGTCTGTCTTGTTTTTCAAATCTTCCATCGTTATCTGTAGTTTCATCACGTCTTCCTTGATTTCTGTGATCCTTCTTATGTTGCTCTTGCTATTCCATAACTTTTCAAATATCTTCCAGCTGATTCTATTTTCTGGTGTTCTCATCAAATGTCCTAGGAAAGAAATCCGTTTCTTTTTCATTGAGCTTGTTACTGGTTCTATTTTTTTTTTTTTTTTTTTTTTTTTTTTTTTTTTTTGAGCGGTACTGATCTAATACCCAGAAAGACTTGATTTAGCTTGCTGACTTCCTCTTTCCACCACTAGACTATTGTAGTTAATTGTTCCTTCTACACGGTGTCAGATTGTTATTGGGTACCTCAGGTACCACATTCACGAATCATTTTTCATTAAAAAATGATCAACTGCACCTCAGGTGTTTCATGTGGTCTACTTCACCTCAATTCCACCAAGAATTACATAAGCTTGCTCTATGGCATAGGGAGCTGTAACTGAAGTGTCATTAATTATCTAAGTATGCTCTATGGCATAAGGCCCTGTAATTTAAGTGCCTCCTTTTATCATATCTCAAAACAGAGTCGTTCTTATCTTCGTGACATACGTAGTACTCGGTGGTTGTCCTTGTTCGTCCCTTGTCGTTTCCAGCTGTTCCGCTTGTAGACTGAAAGTAACAAGATATCTTAACATTGCATGTCGATGGTTATTTGAATGATAGGTGCGCCTCGGTTGCACAGTGGTAGAGTGCCAGACTACAAATCCAAAGGTCGCGGGTTCGATCCCCGCCAGTTTCTGGGATTTTTATCTGTGACTTTGTACTTCTTTCACCTCTGGCAGTATTGCTCAAGTGAAAAATACCGAGTAGCACCGTGGTTCGGAACCCACGTTAAATTGTAGGGCCCCTGTAACTGGCTGGGTAAGTCATTTCGAAGGTCGGAGGAAGGCAACGGCATACCACCTCCAAACAGGACCATGCCTAGTAAAGCAATGTGGTGTTCAAACCAATCTTCGGGTTGTTGACTGCTTTACCTTCTTTAGGTTACGTGGCAATCGTCTTTTGTTATGAAAAAGTAGCAGCACTAACTGATGTTTTTTCGATGATACAAAATGTGATTTTTTTATAAAATTCTCCTACCTTCGTCTACAAATAATTTCACTCTGTCTACATGCATAAAGTAATTTCTTAATCTGAGAAGTTTCACTTTGCCGGCCGCGGTGGCCGAGGGGACTGAGGCGCGCAAGTCACGGTCTGCACGGCCACTACAGTCGGGGGTTCGAATCTCCCCTCTGGCAAGGATATTTATGCCGTCCTTAGTATTAGCTAGTTCGTAAGTAGTTTGTAAGTTTAGGGACTGATGACCAAGTAGTTAAGTCCCATAAGCTATACAAACAGTTAAACAGTAATTTTCACTATTGGATTTTCGAGAGACTTCATGCCACCCGTTTCCGGCTTGACGAGAGGTGACTTTCATAAAATTAAAAATGAATACAGGAAATTTATGAAATAATTTATCCCTTAGTTCATTCTTGTGGGTTCTTGACTCTGGTTTAATATGTCTTATTAAAGTATTCCAGCCCGGTGCTCAGCAGTTTCCATCGTCTCTTTACTAGATTCAGCAGCTCTTCTCGTAAGAACGACGGGTCCCCACTTCGCTATGCTCCGCTAACCTAATGTCCGTTGCTGGAGGCGAAGCCTGTGTGCATGACTGCCTATGAGAACGGCCTCTTGTGCGTTCAACTCTGGCCGTGGTCGCATCCTATAGCGATGAGACTAAGCAACTTCGCTCTCTGATGTTTCTCAAAGTGTAACAGTAAAATGAAGGAGATGTCTGGCTTGTTATGACGAGAAACACACGCCATGGCAAAGGGCAAAGATGTAGAATACCAACCATACCCCGGATGTCATTTACATGACTAAAGCTGTCGCACACGGAGCGTGTATCTGAACGAGTGTGGGCAACGTGGCGAGTTTCTGAAGTCACAATGTGCCAACCGCACGTTGGCGAGGCTTTCCCAACGTGTCGGGCAGTATCAAGCATGACCGAAATTGTCAAACATGTGTCTGAACGATCACCAGTAAGGTGGGAGAGCGCCAACAACGTCACACCACGTGGCTATGGGGCAGCTCTATTCGGTAGAGATATCAGGACGCCATATTGGCCTTCTTATTTCGTGGGTTTTATGTACCCATTTAAATAATGTGCTAGTACTGACAGTTGCACAACGCCGGCCTGACGAAGGTGTGATTGCAGAGTTACCGACTTCTGTAAATCAGTGTGGGTGCTCTATATCACGGTTCACAAATGTTCGAAACCAACCCTCCTTAAAATCATGTTCATGCATTTTTGAATGAGCAATACTTGATAAAAGTAAATAGGCAGTTGTCTGGCCTTCTAAAGATAGAAGGAAGAAGGAGGAGGAAGAAAAGGAAAGCATGGCTGCATTAAGACACTTCAATAAAGCGATCTAATTGGCCGAAGTGGATATTTCGATATAAATAACACCCCGAAACTTCTACACGACCAATAATTTTTCACTGTACACTAATCTAACACTTTTTGTGCGAAGCTATTCTTTTTGACAAAAGCGTTTGGTAGAACACCGTCACCAAAGTTTAAAGAAATCTTTGAAATATTTTGAGATTTTGAAGTCAATTCCAAGCAAGAGCTGTGTACTTCATCGAAACTTTCATCACTTCGAGATAACATCATGACATCTCTAACAGTATTAATATAGTCCAAGGTTTTTTTAAGCATGAGAGAAATGCATTACAAATTTCAACTGAATCTACGAGGCGCGTCCAGAAAGTAAGTTCCGTTTGGTTATATAAAACGAACAGGTACAGATAGAGAAAAAATATTGATTGTACCAAAATCTACAACTGTTAAACTACTTTTCTACGTAGCTTCCGAAATTTTGTAGGCAATTGTCATAGCATGGCACAAGGTTTTGTGTGCCTTTTTCATACAATGTTGCCACCTGTGTATTCAACCATGTGGTAACATGTTCTTTCAGCTCGTCATCATCATTGAAGTGTTGTCCACCAAGGACAGATTTTAGGTGTAAGACGAGGATTACTGTCAAAAGCTTTTCTTTTTCACGATAATGCCTGATCTCACACACAGAATGTGACCAAACAATTCTTACGGAAATTTCAATGGGACCTGTTTGATCATCCTCCATACAGCTCGGACCTCTCTCCTAGCGTCTTTCATCTCTTCTTACACCTAAAATCTCTCCTTGGTGGTCAACACTTCAACGATGATAAAGAGCTGTTATCACATGGTTGAATACACAGGCGGCAACCTTCTGTGAAGGATGCATGTAAAAACTTGTGGCACGCTATGACAAGTGCCTACAAAATTACGCAGTTATGTGGAAAAGTAGTTTAAGAGTTCTAGAATTTTGTGCAATAAAAATTTCTTCTGTATCTGTGTACAAGTTCATTTTATTACAAAACGGAACTTACTTTCTGGATGCGCCTCGTATATAACTTAGGTATTATGAACGTATGACATTTCAAAGCAAGTAAAAGTAACTGAGTAAATTGAGAATCTCTCGAAACCCGGTTATTACAGGTACTACTTGTTGGTATAAATGACCGGAAACGTCTTGTATGTAGTTAAAAATTTCCGTATTACAGTAACCTGCCGTTTCAAGGCAAGGCGGGCTGAAGATCTATAAACACGAATTGTTCTTTACATCATTTTTTGTAATTACATTTCAGCAACCGACATATCTACCAGTAGTGTATACAATACTTGTAATATCTTCATCGAAAGTAACCAGATGTTGTTGTTGTCTGTAGCGTAGGCAGTACACTCGTGGACTGTGTACTGAGAGATACCCTACGGCACTCGTTCAATACCTTTCGGTAGCAAATATTTTTTCCTTTTATTCGTGTATTCTGATAGACTCAAAGACTTTCCTATTATTTCATATAAGTCTATTGCATAATTTTCGAAACTATGTAAACATAAGAGCGCATCCTCTAAGGAGAGAGGTTTTTTTGTATTTTTTTTTTTTTTTTTTTTTTTTTTTTTTTTTTTTTTTAATGAACGGGTCAGTTTGCACCTTGCTTTAAGTAAAATAGGTACTTTATTGTTTCATATGTTACATTTTACACGTTCTTAACATTCTTCTACTGAATAGAAACATGGACTGTGGAAGAATACCTTTACGTTTTACTAAAAAGCGAGTCTGTTACAATAATGTTTGCTTCATGTGAAGGCCTTTTCTAATTTTATATCGCACAGTTTGTCATGAAACTTTTATAATTCGCCGCACTTATTGACATAACATGCAACTTTAATAAGAGTCTTATGTAGATATTTTGTTATTATGTTGACCTATATCACAGAAAATGACGAATATATGGACAAGCGCGGAAATAAGGGATTTGATGGAGGTAAAGCTGGAATTCCACTCTTTTGATTTGGTAAACAGTTTGATTCCAGAACCTGATGCCGCCGACAACTGCCGCTTGAGCGCGCTGCGGTCGCGTGTCCCTAAAGGACATGTTATACGTCTCATTCTATATCCCCTTCATGTGTGTGAATGCTGCTGAAATTGGGATCAATATTCACTCCACTCCAGTGAATAATGCCATAAAATGTTTACGTAACTGTACGTCTTTTGTCAAGAAATACAACACATTGTTTTATGTTTGTGTGTGACAAGTACTAATCACTAACATGGATGTAAAACTCTGGTGTCCGAGCATACAACTACAGCGTGCCTGCACAGTCAGATGTTTTCACGCGTTTTCGCATTGTCCGACATGTTTAAATTTGGCATACAGATTTCCGTCAGTTATTACGTGACAAAGAATTGATGCTTACCTCTTGATTTGAAATTTATGTCAATAAGAGCCGTAGTGGGGTATCGGAAGCATAATCGAAATGTATTTTCTTATCGTTTTGTTGTAATACTTCATAGCAGCCATATTTGAATTTGGCAAGAAACGAAATATGAAGATATGTGGCTAACACGCTCAGAAATCTGTAGTTCAACATCCCGGCAGTATAGAGGTCAATGGTGACAAGGCATATATTGCGCATCTAATTAAAACGCTAGCAAATAAATTTAGGACAAACTAGTAACACCAATTGCGTAGATAATTATGTGATTTTTAGCCCCCTATGCCATATGTTTCCCATGAACGCCTCGAAATATGTCAGTAGTAGATTGTCACAGGATAATCAGTCATAAACATTATCACTGGTTTATACAGAATGATTCTTACATAGAAGAAAACGGCAACCAACCACATTTGAGTATGCTATTTATTCACTAAACAGGGCCGTCATGGGTTTCAAGCTTTCCAGTTCATCGTCAGACAGCTGTTGAAGTTCACATACATGTCATTTACATTTGTTTATGCACATAATTTTTCTTGTGAGGAAAAGTCCTTGGTTATGTGGTGCCCTACAGTACAAAAAGATGATTGGAGTTGCTTACTCTAGCGTAAATATGACTATGCTGCTGAAAAATGTTGTAAACAAACTTTTACGATAGAATTTTTCGATGAATTACTCACGTCGAAAAGTCGGTTCCGTTACGTTGTATTACTAATTGCTGCTGCTGTTTACGCAACACGATAAATTCTATTGTAAAAGTGTGTTTACAACATTTTTCAGTAGCATAGTCATATTTACTCTCGAGTAAGCTACTCCAATTTTCTTTTTGTATTGTAGGGCACCACCTAACCAACCACTTGTCGCCACAAGCAAAATCATGTACATAAACAAAATGTAGGTAACATGTCTGTGGACGTAAACAGCCGACTGATGATGAACTGGGAAGTTTGAAACCGGTAACGACGCTGTTTAGTAAATAAATAGCGTAATCAAGTGTGGTTGGTTGCTGTCTTTTTCATTGTAAATGTTCAAATGTTTGTTAAGCTTAAGGGACTTAACTACGGGGTCATCAGTCCCTAAACTTACAAACTACTTAACAACTACCTTATACTAAAGACGGCACAAATATCCATGCCCGAGGGGGGATTCGAACCCCCGACCGTAGTGGCCGTGCAGACCGTGACTGGAGCGCCTCAGTCTCCTCGGACACCGCGGCCGCCTTTTAGTAGCTTACTAGCTTAAACCCGCGGCTCCGCTCGCATGTTGGTTGATTATGATAGATAAGCTACCTTTGAGGTGAGGAGTGTGCTATGAGACTGGTTTTGAAGGATGAAATGAAATCACACGTAAAAATGCACTCGTTTCGAAGAATCTAATCACGAAATTCAACAATAATGATTGTAATAATATCACAGATCGATCGCTTGATGTAGTACGCGAAACGTGAAATCGATATTTTTAAAGATATGTATTAAAAGAAATTTCTTTTTTTACAGCTTTATTTATTCTTATATTTCCTTATTCGTATGCTTATCCTTACAGAGAAAGACCCGAAGACATTGTAGCACGCGTAGAGGAAAGATATGGTCTGTGGCATCACATTTCGCTGTATGAAACCTCCTTGCTATAGAGTCGCAAACGTCATCGCTGGCCTTCAGACCGAATTTTTTTAATAATTTGACGACTTTCAACCACCATATCTTCCACCCCCCCCCCCTTATAGCTATCGGCAAGGAACTGCTGTGGTGTACAATGGGAGACCTTGGTCAATAATTACACAAATATCATTTGTTTGCGTTCTGTAGTTTTTGCTGCAGAGCGAAATATTAAGACACACACACACACACACCTAGAATTTTATATACACCGATAACTTTCCATCCCAATATAGTCCACCCTTTTATCATTATCAACTCTCAAGCAACGATGCAACCAATAAAATCATTTTCAAAGAGCAAATATAATTTTCAAAGAGTAATTATTGTCCCGTATTTCGCGTTATATTCTTCAGATTACTAAATATCTATCAGATCGCTATAAAACCGTACCCAAAACCTTCCTCAGGTATAAATTACTAACTGTACAAATATTTAAGTCTCTGCGTTTTGTTCGCACGTGATAAACGTACACCGAACAGACATTCATATTTATATACATATAGATAAATAGCTATCCGATCGCCGTAAAACCGTGCCTAAAGCCTTCCCGAGGTAGACATTAGTAACTGTACAAATTATTAGCTCTTTATGTCTTGTGGTTCAGATGTGATAAACGTACACCGAACAGACATTCACAGTTATAGATATAGATATACTTTTAAATTATTATCAGAATTTTGTTCCATTTAAGTTATTGCATAAAATGATTTCCAGTCCATAATATACAGCAATCAGTGAGAATAAAATTTCCTTTAGTAAAAAATCTGCTTGATTGCAAATTGTTTTATTCCTTATTTAATGACTCGTTTCGCCCCTTAGCAGGGCATCTTCAGATTATCTGCGTGACAGAATTTACACAAAATTACAAGGCGTAATTACAAAACGGGGATAATGGGACATGGGCTTATTTTGTTTTTAGAAGACAGTAAAAATGGTGATTAAGTTATTGCTGTATTTTCATTCCTTTGCCACCTCAACAAAAATATATATAAAAAAAAAAAATCGCAATTACATCTCCAGTCCTCCTTGGTGTATCATTTTAGATAGCCAGTAATGCGAGGCGCGTCCATAAAATAAGTTCCGTTTGGTTATATAAAACGAACGGGTACAGATACAGAAATAATATTGATTGTACAAAAATCTACAACTGTCGGACTACTTTTCTACATAGCCTCCAAAATTTTGTAGGCAATTGTCATAGCATGGCACAAGGTTTTGTGTGCCTTTTTCATACAATGTTGCCGCCTGTGTATTTAACCATGTGATAACATGTCCTTTCAGGTCGTCATCATCGTTGAAGTGTTGTCCATCAAGGACAGATTTTAGGTGTAAGAAGATGATTACTGTCAAAACATTATTATTATTATTATTATTATTATTATTATTATTACGATAATGCCTGACCTCACATACCGAATGTGACCAAACAGTTCTTACGGAAATTTCAATGGGACCTGTTTGATCATCCCTCATACAGCTCTGACCTCTCTCCTAGCGACTTTCATGTCTTCTTACACCTAAAATCTGTCCTTGGTGGTCAACACTTCAACGATGATGAAGAGCTGTTACCACATGGTTGAATACACAGGCGGCAACCTTCTGTGAAGGATGCAAAAAATGTTCACATGTTTGTAAAGCTTATGGGACTTAACTACGGGGCCATCAGTCCCTAAACTGACAAACTACTTATGAACTACTTACGAACTAGGACGGCACAAATATCCTTGCCCGAGGGGGGATTCGAACCCCCGACCGTAGTGGCCGTGCAGACCCTGACTGGAGCGCCTCAGTCCCCTCGGCCACCGCGGCCGGCTGAAGGATGCATGCGACAACTTGTGGCACGCTATGACAAGTGCCTACAAAATTACGGCAGTTATGTGGAAAAGTAGTTTAAGAGTTGCAGAATTTTGTGCAATAAAAATGTCTTCTGTATCTGTGTACAATTTCATTTTATTACCAAACGGAACTTGCTTTTTGGACGCGCCTCGTATATTAAAATACAACAAGTCGTGGTTTCGTTTGCAACGTACACTTCCGTTATTTAATACGAGTCTTGATTTCCTTGAATTGCCGTTGCGTCGAGCGACTAACACTGGCCTGGCTCGCAAATGCCAGCCCGGACGTTCCACAGTGTGGGTAATAGAAGGCGGCGCGTAACGAAGCCATTCAACAGGGTCCTCCAGGGAACTGCTCCTGAGATGAGAGCCATCAGGCGCGCGTCCTCCACATACAATGTAAAAAAAAAAAGCGACGCTACAGAGCCCATAACGAGATTTCGCGCAATGAGGAATCTTGTAACTGCTTACTGGCGAAAGCCGTAATGAAGGTTTGTCAACACACGCCGCCGCCCCATGGCAAGAGGTAAGGGCTAGTTTACACGACGACACTACGTTTCATGAAACTGCGCTACTGGACAATGCGCATGCGCGGAATGAGTTCGCGCAACTCGTTGACGAAAGTAAACAGTTTCGGCACCTTCCAACTTTTGCGAAACTGATTGCGCGTGTTTTTAGGTTAGGTCATGACCAATACAGAACAAAATACAACACAAAGGGGTGAACGGGAGAAATAATCCGGTTGCTGAACATATATCCGTTGCGTAGGTGTTTGTGCGATTTTAACGGCGTGTTACTGCTCTTCTGGCAATTATTTATGAAATTAAATATTGATTGGTTGACGATTAGTGAATTGCAGACTAAAATACATCCTATACAAACGAAGTATGGCAACTGTGGATTTCGGAACACGGTACAAGTACTGCAGAGACAAGAAACGTAATGCAATTGGTTCAAATGTTCAAACGTTTGTATAGCTTATGGGACTTAACTACGGGGTCATCAGTCCCTAAACTTACAAACTACTTATCAACTATCTTATCCTAAGGACGGCACAAATATCCATGCCCGAGGAGAAATTCGAACCCCCGACCGTAGTGGCCGTGCAGATGCAATTTGTAACTTCAGTTCTGGTAACAATGCTTCACGCATAACCGTAACTTGTTTCTTCATTGCATTACTAACTCTGTTTAAAAGAAACGTGAACTGCTCTGGTGACATTCTGAGTTGATTAAAATAACTTCTAGGGTCTTCAATCAGAATTTCTTTCAGGAAGGTCGCTGAGCAACAGAGCTGGCGTCTTTTTTTTTATCCATTCACCAACCCAAACACGTTTTTTATTGTTTTTATGTTTCGTCTTATGCAAGGACTTCACACAGACAAGCAATAGATTCGCCACAACTCGTACAGCTACCAAAACTTTCATTTTACGGCGACTACAACACTCACAAAACACGAAACTGAAGTGTATGGTATTGGCACCGTGTCTACACACTAAACTAGCTGCGCGCAATTCATTTCATGCAACGAGTTTCGCAACCTGGTGTCGTCGTGTAGACTAGCATTTAGGCTAGTCTACTCGACGACACTGTGTTGCGACACTCGTTTCATGAAATGAGTCGCACGCAACTGGTTTCGTGTATGTCTGTAGACAAGGCGCCAGTACTATACACTTCAGTTTCGTTGTTTTGTAAGTGCCCGTAGTCGCCGTAGAATGAATGTTTTGGTAGCTGTAAAAGCTGTTGCTTCTCTGTCTGAAGTCGCTGCATAAGACTGAACATAAAAAAGAATTTAAAAAAAAACGTATTTGGGTTCGTGAGTGGATTAAAAAAAGACGTCAGCTCGGTTGCTCAGCAACCTTGCTGAAAGAAATTGCGATCGAAGACCCTAGATGTTATTTTAATCAACTCAGAATGTCACCAGAGCAGTTTACGTTCCTTTTAAACAGAGTTAGTAATGCAATAAATAAACAAGATACTGTTACGCGTGAAGCAATGTTACCAGAACTGAAATTACAAATTGCATTACTTTTCTTGTCAAATAGATATTCGTCTCTACAGTAGCTGTACCGTGTTCCCAAATCCACAATTGCCATAGTTAGTTTGTTTAGGTATTTGGAATTGAAAGTACTTTAGTCTACAATTCACTAATCGTCAACACATAAATATTTAATTCAGGAATAATTGCTTCAAGAGCACTAACACGCCGCTGCTTATTCCTGAAATTTTCATCTTCAAAATGGCACAAACACCTATGCATCGCATATATGTTCGAAAACCCGATTATTTTTTCCTTTCCCCCCTTTATGTTGTGTTTTGTTCCGTATTGGTTATCACCTAACCTAAAAACACGCGCAATCAGTTTCGCCAAAGTTGAAGGCGCCGAAACTGTTTAGTTTCGCCAACGAGTTGCGCGAACGTCTGCCGCGCATGCGCACTGGCCAGTAGCGCAGTTTCATGAAATGTAATGTCGTCGTGTAAACTAGCCTTTACTGTAATACGGAGGTGATAGCTCAAGGAGCGTATGTTGTACTGCTGTGTGAGGCATTAAAGAAACCACGAGAGTAAAACAGGTTGGTTTTCATCGTTAGTATTCGAAAGAGCACAGCTAAATTAGTATTAAAATATAATTTACAAACACTTTACGGAGATAGAACATGCAAAACTGTGACAGTTGATCTATCCAGATAAGGTTCTCACCAGAAGAGATAACGTGTCTGATTATGGTTCGTCGCGAATAACGTTTTCTTCTCCCTACAGTACTTAACTGTTTGAAAATAACCTTGCAGAACCCGTTAAGGACGAGAGTTATTGCCTGCCGCGTGTGTCAGTGACAAGGAAAATACATGGGCTCGAACAAACATATCTGTATGAATGTTTGCTTACAGGATCTCTACACACACCTCAATGTGCTGGTGGGTGTCGTTTTTCTGCAAAGCTCTGCAACCATGCTCTAGATAGCACTGTAGATATAATTGTAGACACCATACGTAATGCAGATATCTTAACTATAACTTATGTAATAATCATCGTACATGTTCTCTAGCGTATTGTCATCAAAAGCCGTGATAATAGTTGCAATTTTAACCTTCTTCTGGGAAGACTGTTGGTATTCACTGCCACTGCTTCCGTCGTCTCTTCCCGCACTTAGCGTAGCACTACCGCTTGCAATGAGTTATTCGTCATTATCATCCTTTTTATCATCATTATGTGTTAGTGTTACAACAGTATCTTACTTATGCTCATATTTCTGTACCATGACAGATACGAGAAAGCATGCGAATGATTCATCTTCTACACTAATACCATCTTCACGAAGAATGGTTCTTCGTAACTTCATTTCAACCAATCGCAATACATTAGCAGTATTGATTAGCAATCGGCGCCCCATCTGACGCTTCACCGCGCAAATAAGGTCACAAAACGCAACTTCGGAAGCACACTGCACCGTCCCTACTGGCCAACCGACAGGTCAAAGTGCAATGCGGCATGGCACACGCAGAGGCCTCTAACGGACGACTACAGAGTTTTGTAGATGCGGGAGTATCACTAGTGCAATAAGGAACCTTTACATTATCTCTCATACGATTTTGGTGTATCTGTGTTTGTTCGAGCCCAGGTACGTTCCTTGTGAGAAGGAAACAGCAACACCTCATAAAGGACACACTCAACTCGTGGAGTTATTTGTGCCCGTTCTCCCCATCTACTACGTCCCAATAAAAAGGTTAATTATCACATTGCTATTCAAACATATACATTTTATATATTGGCCCACTTTAGGTTACGGTAGTAACAATAAAAGTGAGCCTTTGCGATCGCCTTTTGGCAGCTCGAAATTTAAATGAAAATGACGGCTTAACCGTTTATCTGGCACTAAAATTCAATAAACTAATTATCCAAACACAAACTAGGAAAAAACATTATTTTGTGCAGGGTGACACAATTTTATCAGTTACTAGCTGAAAACCCGACGTTGCCCGGGTATTTATTTATTCCTGTCACTTTTCAGGTATATATTTATTTTAGAAGAGCTGTATGTCTCTAAAATCTCTTGGAATACAATTAGTAGTAAAGAACTAATACATTAAAAAATGGTGCGTGGTGGGGCGGTTTTCCATGAACTTCAATGTTCATGTGCTCATATATCATGAACAGTGTATAGTACTGTGACACAATTTAGAAGGTACACTCACTATAATGCGTGTATACAGTCTGTAAAATTTCCTGTGGCTACAATTTGGAGTGTAGAAATTAAAAATTGTAACGTCGTACTGAATGCCGTAGTATAAATAGTTTGTGATTCTTACACTTACGGCGACCGTCCTCATGGATTGAAGCTTACGTGTACAATATTTCATAAAGATTGGGACAAAACTGTAGATTTGTATGCAACATGTAAAAATACACGGACACTCAGTTTTATATATTAGATTTCCTTCAGTTGGCTCTAGCCCCCAGTGCTACAGAACGACAAATAAATAAATAAATAAAAATAAAACAACAAAAATAAATCACCCATTCACAGCCTGTGTTTGCTTGGGGCTCCGTGAAGGGCGGCTGTATACTCTGTTTCATTATACAAACTTCATTCGTCGGTCTAGCGGCCAGCCACACCTGCTGCAATGTCCTCAAAATGTTTAGCTTTAAATAAATGCAGGCAGGAACAAGAAGAAAAGAAAAAAAAATGGACAAACGACACATTCATTTTTAACTACATTATTGTATATTCCACCTAATATCAGTCAGTGAATATGTGTTACACCTGACTTCAGAGCAATGCAGAGTTCCTTAAGGCTGCCGCACCAAAAACTGGAAACTTGACTGAATAGTTTCTAAGTCGCACAGTCCCTAAATAAAAATTAAAGTCTAGCGACTGAGAAATTCTTAGTTCCACTGTCACAGAATATAATTAGAGACCACGAAACGCCATTGAAGATTTTTTCTATGTCCCACAGGCGCAGAATAAGATCATAGTTCTCGAAGCACCACAGAACAAGTATTTCTAAGTTCCACATTAGAACACTTCGCCGAAATTTTATAAGTCCTCAAACGCCTCCCACAGTCACCCAGCATAACGTCACATCTTTTCTGTCTAACCGACACCAATAGACTTCCCCTAACAAGCCAAAATGGCCGCCTTAAGTACCCTCACTGGCTTACTCTTAATTCAAATCAGTATCTTATTTTTACAAAATTACCTGTTTCACGTGAAATGCAAATGAAATAAATACATGTGATGATCGTATGTAACGGAAAATTTCCGCTGAAACAGAATATGGCATCAAAAACATTGTACATATCGTAGTTTTTACATTGAAAAAAAAAAAAAAAACTTTTCTGCTTTTGCTCTTTTAGTATTTAAACATGGGTTATTCACTGTACTATTGATTCATTGGTTTCATTAACTATTTACTTCAGTCTAGTTTACCGTACTGCCGCTAATACTACAGTTATTATTGTTTATTTATTAAAGATCCAGCTTTTATACCTGAAAACCATGTTACTGGCCGCTAATTCAAATTTACTGGATTTGCGCAAAAAACTAAATATTCATCTTAATAGTATTCACTTAGAGATATAATTTGACACATTGTATGTAATATTTGGTTAAGTCGTTTTCAAGATATATCGTTCACGAAATCGTTGTTTTATAATGATTTTTGATTTACCAAATCTCAAAAACTATGAAATTGACAGGAGGCGCGTTTATATCACCGTATCCGTCTAGTCTTTATCTTTAAAATGAGCCTACACGCTCCCTTGTATCATAAATGGCTCAATAGTTGTTAATTTTTAAGTGGTTTGTTGCATATTTCTCCCAGGCCAAACAGGGCTTCTCCCACCGAGTGCATAACGGCCTGGATTTTCCAGTCACGTGTCTATACACAAGGCGAGCGACCAGACGCTCGTTTGACAGATGAGAGGTGCCGCTATTTATTGACTAATCCCTGAAATACGACGACTCAGTAGCTGTCTAAACATCACGAATCCGCCTCATGTGCGCGATTTACGACAGAATTGCAGACTTCAAGTCCCCACGAAAGTGTCCCCCTTACAGAATTCTGACACTTGATCGCAATACGTAAGTTCTTTAATGTCGTTTGTTAACAATAACAGCTGTTTCCAAAGAGTTACTAGCTTTCACTCATTTAAAAGAGTCAATAGCTTTCAGTCATTTAATACTAAGCAGCAATCCAGACAACGTCCTTCACACCTATAAATCCATCATGTGCCCAGACCTCTGTTCCTTCCACCCCGCCTGGATATCAGCCCCTCCTACCTTCTACAAATCCTTACTGATGCTGGAACGCCACGCCCTCCGCCTCGCATACCGTATCCGACTCCCTTCCCCCACGCGGATCCTCTAAGACCTAATCCCCAGCTCTCCTCTCCTACAACACCTCGAACATCTCCGACTCTTTTACACTACCCGAAAAATAGAGTCCCAAAACCCTCTGGTATACCCTAGTGTCACCAGTCCCGGGCCTCTGCCACGCCTCCACCAATCTATCCCTCCCCACCTTCACCTACATACACTCCATCACAGACAAATATATACAGACGGGAAACCTCCGTAAGGGTCCGGTCCTACGCTCAGGGGTGCAGGGAGGGAGGATTTCCAGCAGTTCCGTAACATGTCCCATGATGGCGCTGCGGTCAGAAGCAGCTCTTTAAACTGGCCAGAGAAGGCGGTAGGTAGCGGCTGTCCCCACCACCACCTCCCCTCAAACGCCAGCAAGCCGGACACAGCCGTGGCCTCGTGGCAGGCGGCACGAGCTCTCCCCTCAGCCTCCCCTACACGCTACCCACTGACGTGCGAGAGGCACCCTAAGCCAGGGAACCGCCTGACACCTGCTAGCATCTTACAGAACTATGAGGGGAGCGTAGGACAGTGGTTTAGTGGGGGGGCTTCTCCTCTGTATATGTTACTCTGTGACTCTGTGTCCTTTCCCAGGGCAACTTCCGCACCATTCCCTTACCGGATAACGAACTTCGTCCCGATATCTACACCTCCTACCAACTCTGATCCCATCCATGTAGCGTCAGCGCCCCTCTCCCTCCTCCATCCCCTCCTTCCTCCCGCTTGGCTGCCCCTATCCCGCCCCCAGGGTCTTGCCCAGCCCCCATTCCCCCTTCCTCCCCTCCCTTCCACTCCCCTCCCCCTTCCCCCGCGCTTCACCCATCCCTCTCCCATCCCTTTCCCCTCGCCCCCCTCCCCCGCCACGCGGATGCGTCTCGACATTTTAATTGGTGCTCCAGAGTGTTCGCGACTAGAGGTCTTTTGATGTGTTTCTAACCTGTGCCTCGCCGGCAACGTCCGACAAATTTGTTACCTTGTGCACCATCCACCTGTCTTCGCTTTCTGCGTGTGTGTCCGTCAATGTACTTTTAATCGTCAACGTGGCTCTAAACAGTTTTATGAATATAATGTCTGTATTTTATCTCCGCCTTCTTGTCTCTGTCCTCCAAATATTTGGTCTGTAAGTTTGTCTTTTTACTGTTCTCCAATTTTCACCTTATCTGTCATTTTAACTCTGCAAATTTTATTCTGTGTTTCATGTTCATTGCCACTTGTCATTACATGTATGTCTCAGGGCTGAAGAGCAGCCAACAAAGCTGCTGCCAGCCTGCTGCCTGAAGTTACAGGTAGCATTAAAACATCAATAAAGGAAAAAAAAATCCAGACAACTTGTCGATAGCACCTCCTTGACACTTGCGCTTAAATGCGTGGAATATTCTGCTGCTCCCATTTCCAGTAAGCTCCCACAAGAGTTCAAAAATCTTAGTAGTAAACCACAAAGTTTCAAATGTAGAACGAATAGGTCACTTTCTATTCTGTCGAGGAACCCTTTAAAATTTATTAAATTAAACTAATTCCTATGTTAAGTTGTTAATTATTTTTAATTAAACTTACAGGTTGTTGTCTACTAAGACTACCTATACGTATCATTTTATCTATTACTACTGCTCTGTTACGATTTCATGTACTGACTAGATCCATGACGATGGAGACTTATTCTACAATTAGGTTCTGTGGAACATGATATAGATCAGTAAAATATATCACTTACAAGGAAAGTACTTCTTGGTATAGGAATTTTAATGGTCACTAGTGTATTAATTTTATTCCAAAAGTTATTCTGAAAACAAATATTTATTCACTTGGAAAAACCCAGAGGCTAAACTAATTGAACTACAGTAATGAGCGAGGACTCAAATGAAAGGGCTCGTCAAGACGCAAAGTTTGGTATAACCTTATTATCTGCAACATTTATATTTGTGTATACTGAAGCACTATTAAGGAGTAACAACAATCATTTGTTAATAACAATATATACAAGACAAATACACAAACAGCGTGACAGTGATAAGTTGCAGGTGTCGTAATCACACATTATGAACTGTTTAGAGTATATTATTTTTTGCTTATTTTAATATCTTGTCTTTGTGTAAACTAAATTAATTTGTTTATCGGCCGTAATATGTTTAAATTTAAGCACAGTAATGCGGAACAGTGCATGGGAAAGAGGCCAGGAAAATGTACGTGGAAAACGCTTCACCTAAGTCATTACTTAAGTATTCATTGTGCGACGGCCGAATGACTTATTTGTCATGCTGAAGTTACTCATTTGTTTAAAATTAAGATTTCGGGGTCATTATTAGTGTTAGAAATTAAAGTAATGTGTGTGTTTGCATTAGAATTTTAGCGCACATCTAACGATGCCGTCATATCAATATTTCAAACATTATTTAAAAAGTTTGTACTCTACTGAGAGAGCCACTGAACCTCGTTAGCGGGACGTATTACTGGAAAGACCCGACAGGTCGTTTATAAAGGGTGCCCTGAGCGGCCCAGGTTGAGTCGACGGTAGTTCAGTCTTGACATGTGTTGCGAGTGCAGTGGAATCGAGTGAGGCGATAGGTGATGTACATAGCCGCAGAATCCATCGCGCTGGACTCTGAAACTATCCGGACGTGTGTGGACTATGATTTTGAACAGTAGTCGTAGCTCAGAAATTATTCACCGCATTCTGACATGCGTTTTTTGTATATAACAACGAACTTTAATAGCAATCATTTTAGAAACATTATCCAAATGGTTAAACACTCATATAGCTAGTTAGTTAGCAATATTGGGGGCTCGAGCTAATCATACCAGACCGAGTCTAACGGATTTCGTGGTTCTCGCAAGAAGTAATCATGTAATGGGAAATAAACAGTTTTAGCAAAAACGCAAATGTCATGTTGTAGTCAGTTATTTAGTAGATGCCGTCATACTTCAACATTTCCTGAAATTGAATTTGAAAGTTTGGTTTTACAAATAAATGTATACGTGTATGGACAGCAACGAGCCGAAAGTAGCAGGAATAAGTCATCCCCTAAGACAAAGGTAGTTTAAGTGTCCGTACCGTTACACGTTGATGAAATTGACCATAAATGTCAATTTTCGATTTTTTTCGTTCGTTAGTACAACTGATGGACAATACGTTTCCAAAGTTTCAATTTCGAAATCGCATCCGAAGTGCCTCGAAATTAATTAAAAGTGCGATGCGTTTTGAAGCAGCACTTCAATAGCAGCTCAGTAAACAACGATTCTCTGAATTACTTTCAAGCAAAAATGTGCGGGGTGCATCCAGAAGGTCGTGATACATACTCTTTGGTTTTATAGATCATCATCTTTGACTCCGTTCCGAATCTTATAAACAATAACAAACTAGCTGCATCGTTCATGACGAAGCAATTCTTTCTTTGCCTTGTGATTCCACGGACATTTGTACAAGCATTAGATTCTTTTTGATTCAGTTTTACACGATCAGTAGAGTGTATAAAAAAACTGGATAAACTGCGTTTGAATAAGTTAAATAGAATAGGTGAAAAATAACGACAACCTGCAATGAGGCTACGTCCGAAGTAAGAACGTCTGCTGAAAATGTGAACGTCTCCTAGCAGCTCCAAGCGAAAAATTAGTGAGGTGTTTGGTGCATACTGCAGTGATGAATCTCTATTTCTGGCAGATCCTGCACTTCTCAAAAAGTGTGTTCATGGCAAAACCCAGAATCCAAATGAGTCTCTAAATTCACTCATATGGAAGCGATGCCCTAAACCACATTTGCATCTGCTACAGTTGTCAGAATTGCAAATTATGGTGCAGTTCTTGTATTTAATGGTGGGAACGTCGGGACGATGAAGGTATTAGAAAGAATGGACTTTAAGATAGGAAATTTTACTCAAGTCATCCTGAGAAAAATAGATTTACAGCGCGTCTCTGCAGCTGAAAAGTCTGTTGAAGACCTGGTAAAGGAAAGATGTCAGACAACAAAAAACCGGAAGAGAAGCCTTTAAGGGAAAGACGACTCAGAGTACAGATGCGGTGCCTTCTGAAGAAGTGGCATAAGGAATAAAGTTAGGTTAAACTTTAAACTGAGTTTCCTGAAAGTTTGTTTTTTAAAGTTTATGTAACTTTTCCTCAGATTCTATGAACGCTAAAATTATGAAATTTTGTAGTCATATTTCTGTAAACCTAATAAACGTTTTCTCAAAGGCAAATCTTCAAATTCTGATTGCAAAATGAGATATGGGACGAAGTGCTTAGAATTTGCATTAATTTAAAATTGTACTTGTGGAATTACAATTTAAAAAATATGAAAATTCTCCTATTTTGAGCTATTCCAAACACGATATGAGAGAAGCTTGTAATGTTACGTTGAAGAGTATTACCTCTTTTACATCGACTTGAGGTATCTAAATATTAATTAAGTTGATATTAGTCTTGCGCAGAACAGAAGCTGCCGCTGCCGCCAGAGTGAATGTCTTTTAGAGATTTTGGGAGCGAAAGACGGCGCAAAGGTCTCAATGACATACGAAGTAATTGAAGAAGTTTCTCCATGGTCTAAGAGTAGTTGAGAAGGACAGAAAGGACAAATGAAGCATTAATTCTTGTTGATTTGATATGTATGTTCATGGTACTTTTTATTGTTCATTCATGACTTGGTTGCTGTTGAACACATTGTTCCAATACTCGTCTAGAAATGCAATAAGACGAATAAATTGAGTTGAGAAGTTTCGCAGTAAACTAGAGTTCTTATTTATATTAATGAGCATCTCAGCTGAACAATTAACATAAAAAACCATAAATTATAACAGCACGTTTTGGAAACTACAGAGGCACAACTGAGGCTGGATCTCTTAAATAAAATTTAATACAGATACATTAAATCACATACTTAACCTGGCTGGAAGTTAAATATGGAAGTGTTAGTTTGCGGTTGGGTGAAAATATTTCAACTAGCGTCCAGAATACTTCATGTTTCGATCGTGAGACAGGAAGAACACTTCAAGCTTACAATACATAAAGAGATGAAACAGAATTTTTTGTAGAAATCTGTTGCATGCTTTCTGAGAAAAAGGAACATTTTTTTGCAAATAAAACTTCAAATCTCATTTTAAAAAGTTGAATGTATATAATGAAAGGTTTTTGTATGTTCCTGTGTTACTTCCATGTAAAGCGTGGAACAAAATTTCATTGGCATATCTGCAAAACTGTAGATTTGGTCCATTTTTGAATAGCGTGTGTTTTTAATCAACGTCCCTCCTTAATTTTCCGGACACGAACCGTCTTCGGACACTTGAATCAGCATGGGTTTCGAAAAAGGCTTTCGTGTAAAAGCCACCTCACGCTATTCGTCCACGAGACTCAGAGGGCCATAGACACGGGTTCTCAGGTAGATGCTGTGTTTCTCGACTTCCACAAGGCGTTTGATACAGTTCCCCACAAACGTTTAATGAACAAAGTAAGAGCATATGGTCTATCAGACCAATTGTGTGATTGGATTGAGGAATTCCTAGATAACGGAAAGCAGCAGGTCATTCTGAATGGAGAGAAGTCTTCCGAAGTAGGAGTTATGTCAGGTGTGCCACAGGGGAGTGTCGTGGGTCCGTTGCTGTTCACGATATATATAAATGACCTTGCGGATAACATCGGAAGTTCACTGAGGCTTTTTGCGGATGATGCTGTAGTATATAGAGAGGTTGTAACAATGGAAAATTGTATTCAGATGCAGGAGGATCTGCATCGAATTGACACATGGTGCAGGGAATGGCAATTAAAGTTCAATGTAGACAAGTGTAATGTGCCGCGAATACACAAAAATAAAGATCCTTTATCATTTAGCTACACTATAGCAGGCCAGCAACTGGAAACAGTTAATTCCATAAAATATCTGGGAGTAGTCATTAGGGGGGATTTAAAATGGAACGACCATATAAATTCAATAGTCGGTAAAGCAGATGCCAGACTTAGATTCATTGGAAGAATCCTAAGGAAACGCAGCTCGAAAACAAAGGTAGTAGGTTACAGTACACTTGTTCGCCCACAGCTTGAATCCTGCTCACCGGTGTGGGATCCGTACCAGGTGGGATTGATAGAGGAAGTGGAGGAGATCCAACGGAGAGCAGCGCGCTTCGTTACAGGATCATTTGGTAATCGTGAAAGCGTTACGGAGATGATCGCTAAACTCCAGTGGAAGACGCATGCAGGAGAGACGCTCTGTCGCTCGGTACGGGCTTTTGTCGAAGTTTCGAGAACATACCTTTACCGAGGAGTCTAGCAGTACATTGCTCCCTCCTAGGTATATCTTTCGAAGAGATCATGAGCATAAGACCAGAGAGATTAGAGCCCAGACAGAGGCATACCGACAATCCTTTCCGCGAACAATACCTGACTGGAATAGGAGGGAAAATCGAGTGTGTTACTCAAGGTACCATCCGCCACACACCGTCGGGTGGCTTGCGGAGTATGGTTGTAGATGTAGATGCAAAGACCTTACAGTCTGGGGCACAATCAAGCACTCGTGTACTGCGCAGTGCAGCTGGACATAATTGCGTCCCGTGATTGTGGCCCTGTCAATGGGAGCCCGTACGTGGCCAGCCAGCACGAAGCTCTGTATATGCTCCCAGACAAAAGGCTGCGCCGGGCTTTGACGCGATCTCGCAGTGGCCCGGGGTCACGCTGGTACAGCACAATCCGTCGTCGGTAAGCGCAGTTCTCTGCCCGGGTGGCCCAAGTGGTGCAGACGCTGGCCCGCTCTTGGGTTCGCGTTTCTCTGCAGAATCCAAGCGCGAAGCAGGCCCGGAATGCTCCGCTGTTTAGTGCAACGGCGCTGCCACCGCCGAGACAAAGGGGACATCTAGCCAACGGCAGCAGGTGGCCGCTAGTACTGCGCTGTGCTGTCTGACACCGCTTGTCTCACTACATGCGGGGTGCTTCAGCAGGAACAGTAAATATTCTGCGAGGTGGTAATGCAGACGTACCGCAATAAAAATGCCATATAACCTGAGTCCGATTTTTATCGATTGAGGGGGGGGGGGGGACGTTGATGAAAAACACACACTACTTCAAAAATGCACGAAATCCACAGTTTTGGAGATATGGCGATGAAATTTTGTACCACGCCTTACAAGAAAGTAACAGAGTTACATATAAAATCCTTTACATACGTCAATTTTTTTAAAATGAAATTTGAAGTTTTATTTAAAAAAAGAAAAGAAACGTAAGGGAAGATCGGGTAAGTGGACGAGGAGTCGAAGATAACGAATTTCGAATTACTCCGCTAAATCTACAGATTGTTTAACGTGCACTATGGTACAGCTTTTTTTGGTTTCTAGAAAACAGAGGCTAGGTAGTGGATGCTATTTGTGTAACAATTTTACATGAGGTTTAAGTATGTTTCATGCAAGTAATACTTTTGTATTACTGAATATCAGTTGATTCATCTTAAATATCGTTTTAATAATGGTTTGATTTATTGTGTTAGACTGTGTTCATGTATAAGTCTGAATCCAAAATGTCGATTGCGGTTAAGATGACGAATTATGAAGTTCATAAGGAAGACAGGGTGGGAGGAATGGAGCAAGGAATCGTTGAAAGAGGGAATGCAGCGTGTAAGGACTGGTAAGCCTGTTAAAGCCGCCGCTAGGAAGTTCAACTTCCCTGAAGCTACTTTACGTCACTATATATATATAACCTTGTCGATGAAGCAGGCTCTGCTCAGTGTACGGGCTTAAATTACAGCGATGCAAAGGAGAAAAGTTATGTTTCTGTCTCTTTTGATAAGTAGATAAACATCAATAAGTCTTTTTTTCTAAATAAAATGTTTATTTCGTCATCGTACCCTACCTATAGGGCAGTTGGACGAATGGTACTTTCACTAACAAAAACAGGTCTAGCTAAAATATATTCAGTCCTAGGAAACGTTTAAGAGCTTTATTACAAAGGAGATACATTAACCAGTCGTTTTCCCATAAATAAAATATGTGATTTCAACGTAAGAGCCAGAAAAAATATAATAAACGTTAATGTCGCCATCTTACCCGACTTTCCCCTATGTTCCTTATTTCAGAAAGTATTCAAGTGATTTCAACAAAAATTTCTATTTCGTCTCTTTATATCTTGTAAGTTTTCTCGTGAGTTTTTTGGAATAGGTCAAATTGAAAAATTTTCATAATTTTTAAATTATAATTCAAAAGTACAATTTTAAATTCATGCAAAATTCCAAGTACTTTGCCTCATTTCTCAGCTTGCAATCAGAATTTTATAATTTGCTCTTGAGCAAAAGTTTATTATGGTCACAGAAATATGTGTACAAAATTTCGTAATACTAACATTCATAGAATCTGAAGGAAAGGTACATATACTTTGTTTTTTAAACTTTACAGGAAACGCAATTTAAAGATCAAGGTAACTTTTTTTCCTTATGTCACTTCTTCAGAAGACACTTCTGAAAGACTCGCCACTACTGAACAACAATACCAAAAGCAGTTTCCAATACACGCCGTGTCTTGCACAAGCATTTATTGTAAATGGCCTTTTTAGGAGGATCTTCCAAGGCTTTAAGAAAAGGGTGCATTAAATAAGTCTGTAATTTAAACCGTTCATCACGTAGTAACACATGAGGCACATGGGTGGTTGTACTCTGGATTGGCTTTGGAGGCAGAATATTTTTTACTTGTATAAATTCACGGAAAAAATTGCAGGGTTTTCAGAAACAGCTCTGTAAAATGTTCAAATATTTGTTAATCTATCGGTCTCAACTGCTTGGTTATTAGTCCGTGGCTTAAAAACTACTTAAACTAAGGTAAAGTAACCTAAGGACAATACAAAGTACTATGCCCGAGGGGTGACTCGAACCCCTAACGGCGAAACGCCGCGCGCACCGCAGCACGGCGCCCCAGTGCGCACGGATAATCCGCCGCGGCTTGCTCTGACACTGTGTTTGCCATAATTGGCCACATCAAGAACCACAAAGTTGTAATCATTATCAACAACTGCAAGCAAGACAACTGAAAATTTTTTTTATAACAATAACAACTTCAGACACTTTTTGGACATTTTATCCATACATGATTTCCATCTATGCTGCCAATGCAGTTGGGAAACTTCCATTATTCCTTGACACC
This sequence comes from Locusta migratoria, assembly GCA_026315105.1. NCBI lineage: Eukaryota > Metazoa > Arthropoda > Insecta > Orthoptera > Acrididae > Locusta > Locusta migratoria. Next base: position 267,637,299 of record CM048744.1, on the reverse strand, counting down.
AACTTCAATTTTCTACAACTTTTCTTCAGTCCGGCCGGGCAAATATAGTGGTTGTAAAACGTTGCCGGAGACAATTGTTCTGCACACACTTAGCAATTGTTTGGTGCGAATCTCAAATATCTGAAACGAAAATGTACTTACTATAAACTACTATTAAATGCGTAACATTAAATAAGTAATTTGTATTCTGATTGACAGGGGAGGCTACAAAACAAAAGTGGTAAAACCTGAGAGACTCCTAAAGCAAGCAGCTAAAGTTTATGAGAAAAGGGACAGGTTCAGAAAAAAAAAAATGAGAACTAGCCATGGGCTCGCCACTTGGAATTTCTTAACGACTCACTTTCCTTTCAACCGACATCATCAAATGTCGAAGAGACGGCAGGGGGCACTGACTGACGATGCAGAGCGTGGGGAAGGGAAGATGCAGCCACTCCTCCTGAGGCGTCACCTCATCTGGCAATAAGGCCGAAGCGTAAGGAGAAGTGGAAATTCATCTGAACGACTGCTCACGTTTACACGCACCGCGTCAGACACACACATGCTACAAGCTACAGTCAGCAACAGGATTGCCCAGCGCTGCCCGCGCTGTTTTTGACGGTGCCTTTACAGAGATTCAGCAAAGTTAAATGCATTTTCTTTCGTGTGTTGGTACCATGGTTTCTATGGGTTACTATCGGCGTTTTTATCGAAGGCATCGGTTTACTTTTGACGTTATACTTATGAAGTCGTACTTATGTTTACGCTAAAATTTTCATGTGATTCGATGGCCAAGTATACAGCACTACGAGCTGCAAGTAAGCCAATACGCCGAGCCGGAATGACCGTGTGGTCTAAACCGTCATGCCACAGAGTGTGCGACCTCTACCGTCGGTGGTTCGAATCCTTCCTCGAGCATGTGTGTATGTGTGTTGTTTTCAGTTTAAGATAGTTCAACTACACTGCTCGAAACAATTAGTGGATTACGTGAGATATGATACACAATATACAGGGTGTCCCACTCAACTGTTTCACCTCAGATATGTCTGAAACTACAAGACATATCGAAAAACCACTTTCACGGTCATGAACGTACGGCAGGGGCTTATGAAAGTAGGTACTATGAGACACTCTAAAACGTGAAGAAATATCATTTTCAACACAAACTTAAGTTTTTTTTTTAAAATACCGCATATTATTTCTTAAGCAATCGATAGGATGAAAAATCACAAAAAGAATGGCGTCGGTTGCATCGCGATGCGTCAATTACATCCGGAGAAACTGCGAAGCGAAGTTGACGTTTGAAACTCGTGAGGCGCGCTGCTAGCGCGTGTCCGAGACTCAAGCGAGACTCACGGTTGTCTCTTGGACACGCGCTAGCAGCGCGCCTCACGAGTTTCAAACGTCAACTTCGCTTCGCAGTTTCTCCGGATGTAATTGACGCATCGCGATGCAACCGACGCCATTCTTTTTGTGATTTTTCATCCTATCGATTGCTTAAGAAATAATATGGGGCATCTAAAAAAAATATATTAGTTTGTGTTGATAATAATCTTTGTTCACATTTTAGAGTATCTCACAGTACCTACTTTCATAAGCCACTACCGTACGTTCATTACTACTTTCATAAGCCACTACCGTACGTTCATTACCACTTTCATAAGCCCCTGCCGTACGTTCATGACCGTGAAAGTGGTTTTTCAATATGTTTTGTAGTTTCAGAGATATCTGGGATGAACCAGTTGAGTGGGACACACTGCATATATATATATATATATATATATATATATATATATATATATATATATATATATATATATAATTCAGATATTAGTTACAATAATAATTTGTGAGTTGAGTGATACAGTACGAAATTTTGCTGTCTCAAAGATCTTAGTCTCTATAGCGTTTACTTAGAGCGAGATAGCTTGTGGCTACCACAACAGCGAAAAATTCATTGCCCTCTAGTATGGAGTGCGATCAGCTCGGACGGCCAGTACAGTTGCACACCTGCGTGTCTTGGACAGTATGAGGTTATCAATCAGCTCTTGTGGGGTATCTGGCCTTTCTTCCATGACTGCAATATCCAGCTCTGCAACCGTTATGGGAGGTACTGGTCTGGTTGCGATGCGTCTGCCAAGTGCATCCAAGACAGGCTCAGTCGGGTTTAAGTCCGATGAACAAGCTACCCATTCCATTCGGTCAAGAATGTTGTCCACCAGTACATCTCTATGGGGACAAGAATTATCGTCCACCAGAATGAATCCATCCCCGAGGGCACCAGCGTAGAGCCAACAAAAGGTCGAAGGATCTGGTCTCTATAGTTCTTGCATTGCACTAACTGCTCACTACACTATCTGAACCCAACTGCTTGTGTAATTCAAAAAATGTTCAAATGTTTGTAGAGCTTATGCGACTTAACTACGGGGTCATCAGTCCCTAAACTCACAAACTACTTATGAACTAGCTAATACTAAGGACGGCACAAATATCTATGCCCGAGGGGGTATTCGAACCCCCGACCGTAGTGGCCGTGCAGAACGTGACTGGCCCGCCGCATACCGCTTGGCCACCGCGGCCGGCCTTCTGTAATTCGTTTGGTAAACAAGTCTTCTTACGAAATTTGTTGTTAATCATACAACTCAGTTCAAAAGGAATAGCAGTGTGCTTAGCTGCAGCACCAGGAGAAAGGATGATCTTCACAATGCAAGGTTAAATCTCACTTTGGCACAAAAAGGGGTGAATTATGCTGCCACAAAACTCTACGGTCATCTACCAAGCAACATCAAAAGCCTGACAGATAGTCAACTAGCATTAAAAAAATTAAAGAATTTCTGAATAACAACTCCTTCTACTCATTAGATGAATTTTTGGATATAAATTAGTAAATAAAAAATAAATTAATTAATTAAAAATACTAACATATATTTAGGTTATGTAATATTTTGTACAGACACATTTCATTAACCTTACACGTTCCACATCATTACGAAGTGTCGTATTGGTGATCTATGGAACAAGTATTAATCTAAGCAACTTTTATAAACACTATTTCGGTTGTCGTAATGTTGTTGCCTCCAATCCTTAAAACCGACACAAAAACGACGAACCACTTTAGTTAATTCTGCCGATGACAATACGTCATAACCTAATATCTCAACTGATCCATTAATTGTTTTGTCTCGTATTTTACGAGGTGATGAATAGACTAACTGCAATAAGAATGCCACATAACAAGTGTCGAATTTAATCGAGTACAGAGATACAGCTGTTTCCAACGCATTTTAGTTCCATGTGTTGGTACACTGATTTCTATGGTTTGCTATTGGCGAATTTACCGAATGTCAATAGTTGAGTGTTATGTTCAAGTTATGAAGTCGTGCTTTACTTTACGTTGAAGTTGTCATTGTGAGTTGCTGGCCAAGGCTACCGAACTGCAGGGTGCGAACATGCCAATATGCCGAGCAGGAATGATCGTGATGTCTGAGGCGTGATGCAACGAATTGGCGTCCGCTCTCGTCGGAGGTTCGAGTCCTCCTCCCCCCCCCCCCCCACACACACACAAACGCGGGAGAGGTCACCAATCCGCGGCATGACGCCGTCACGTTGAAAACTGCAGGTGGTCCGGAATTTGAAGGCTGGTCGGTAATAGAGCACAACACTTTATACTTAGAACAAGTTTATTGCTAACACAAGCGTACACTCAGGACAGACTGACTTCTGATTCAAGTACCCCGCTATTTAAACATAGGAACATACAGGAACTTGCAAGTATATCAAACATAAGAAACAGTTCGAAAATTCCAGAAATAGTAAATATAAAGAAATGTATTTTTCTCTGCCACTTAAGGTCTAGGATCTGATGACCTAAGCTGTTTGGTTCCTTAGCATTAGAAAGTTTTTTTAAGACGCCGATATGCCATTCTTTTTTTTTTTTTTTTTTTTTCAATACAAAAAGCATGGTAATTGGAGGAAGGAACACAAAATGTCGTTTAAAAATAGGGGGAGAAGAAATAGAACAAGTGCATAGCTTCAAATACTTGGGAAGTATGACAATGGATGATATGTACTGCACTGCAAAAATTGAGAAAAAAATTGCCATGAAAAAAGAGGTATTCAAAAGGAAACAGATATTACTTTGCGGACCATTAAAGAAAGATCTGAGGAAAAGACTTGCCAAGTGTTATATCTGGAGTGTTGTGCTGTATGGTGCGGAGACCTGGACTTTGAGGAAGGAAGATGAAAGAAGATTGGATGCACTAGACATGTGGATATGCAGGAGTATGGAACAAGTGAGATGGGAAGACCGAATAATGAATGAGGGAGTATTAAGAAGAGTTGGAGAAGAAAGAAACATGCTGGAAGTCATTAGGAAAAGAAATCGAAACTGGATTGGACATTGTTTGAGGAGGGACTGTTTACTGAAGGAAGGAATCGAAGGTACGGTGAAAGGAAAAAGAGGAAAGCCAAGATATCAAATGCTGGACAACATCGAAGGAAATAAATATGAAGAAATGAAAAGATTGGCTTTGGACAGAGAAAAGTGGAAGAGGATCAAGCCATGTCAAGAAGAGGATCAACCCATGATAAGACCTGCCGCAAGGCAAAATACAATTGATGATGATGATGAGACATTTGTGTATGAGTTTTAAATGGAATCGCTGCTGCAGCTTTGTAGAGAATACGGCATAAGGGGACTGATGACCTTATAGTTTAGTCCCCTATAAACAACAACAACACGGCATAAAATTAACTAACCGCAGACTCATGACTCTGGTACACTGCTCAGCAATCGTATTGCATTTGAAGGTGTAAATGAACAGACTGTGTATGAAGTAGAAGACAGTCAGTCGGTAGAACGTAATCTTTAAGCAAGCACTTTTAGATTAAGGGGAGTCGTATCGCCCTATCTCAACGACATTAAATTGGCTATATAAATGCCCCGTTTTCTCAGGAACTGTTGAGTACAGAAATGTAGTGTATTTATCAAATGTTGTCGCATGTTTTGTGACAGTATTGTTCTATAATCACATTAAAATAACACCTGGAGAAAGGTTATTTTTTACCTAAACATATAATTGAATTTTAACTATTACACGAAATACTACTAAAATTAGAGCTATAACATTATTGTACTATATGTGTTATGCGGTAAACAATTCATCGATGTAGATTCAGAAGTTTCTGAGAAAAAGGGCCATCTATACTTAAAAATGTTATTTAAAAATTGCGTTTAAAGAAAACAATTGTAATATACAGCCAACTGATACATAAAAAATATGTTAGAATCCTCCTGGACGGTAGTCTTCATATCCTCATTCATCTTCCTCTCCGAGTGCTGCCCTCCACCTCTTGGCTCTGGCTTCTCTTGACAAATTGTTTGTTGCAATCTCTGCCTTCATGATTTTCAGTTGGTTCAAGTCAATCACACTTTTAGTGGTGTTGTAACCTTTATGAATTAAAAGATATTCCAAAATCTGTAGTCTTCCAGAATATCCATCATTGAAAGAACACCAATTTTGATTTAGTCATGATGAAAACAGGAAACACAGAAACTAAAACACGGCTAGTGGATAACTGTTGTCAAACACCAGCAAATGTACAGTTCAAAGAGTTTACTGCGAAGTACCGCCAGTGTAGGCAACTTACAAAACAGTTGTCTCCACAGCCTTATAGACTATATAGTTCCAGAGAAAACTCCCAATGTGCGAAATTATGGAAAACAAAATTTCTCAGGAACGTCAGTACATGATTATTAAAAAAAAAGTTTTAAAAATAGTAAATAATCGAATATTTCAGTAAACCGAACACCAAATTAAGCATTAACGTCCATATTTTCATAATTTGCATAAAAGTACAAATGTGATACTTGGACATTTTTGGCGGTGCGACTCCCCTTAATTGACGCGCTCACAATGCAAGTGTTGTAAGTCCAGAAGAAGGTGTCTTTTTTTTTTTCGTTTTAGATACGAGGCGTATTACTTTCAGAATTAAGGGCAATCTTCAGAGGACCTGTGAATAAAAAACCTACTTGGACTGGTTGTTTCCTGATGGCAGAACTTCACTTGGCAATTGAAACATCTGTTTATTATTTCAGACAACAAGTGAAGCATGTCCACGCTGCAAGCTGTGTTTCAACAATATGTTGTTCTGTTTCACGAACTAATCATTACTATGGACAAAGAAGGAGGTTCTGAGGAAGCTTTAGATAAAATAATTTATTACAGAACGTACTGAGGATCAAAACACGTTTTATTACGTATATAATTTGTATCTATGATTTGCAGTAAAATAATCTTTTGCGAAACCTCTAATGAATTGGAATTCACTTACGTTTCACTAATGTTACTTTCGGTGCTTTGTAACAGCTACTTTTATTATATTTTTTGTCATAGGGCTCCGAGATGGGATCGTAAAGAATAGTCCGTCATCGTTAAAGCAGAGAGGAAGGAAACGTACGAGACATGTGGAGACCTGGGAGAAAAGCAAAAAGAAAATTCTCCGAAATACTGGACAAGAGTATACCAGCAGAAAAGGAAACCAGGTTACAGGAAAAGTTTTTATCTACAGAATGTGCCCCTGTCGCTTAACATTTTCTGCACGGGTCATTGAGGATCAGTCTAGGAAATTGATTCCATCTGGAACCTAGCAGCTACCAGATCAAGGCAGTCTATAGAAGCAGCGACGTGCAGTTGCAGCCGCAAAGCAGAAGTATGTGTTGGATTTTCTTCCTTTCGTATCTCCCATTGACCGCCGCATCTTCAAACATATCCCATGTGTTACAAACACACGTCAGGCACAGATTGCTAATAATGATGCTGATTCTAAAGAGAATAATAAATGTTTTTATGCGTTACTCCGTTAAGGTAATGTAGTATATACAAGAACTGCTTTGGAGATAAGAGAAATGGCAACGTTATGTTGTCCACTAATGTCTTTGCGCTTATTGTCAGGGGACAGCTGAAGCAAGTCCAAATGTTTCGTTTGCAAAATTGTTACCGTCGCAAATAATTACTCTATGTACTTCATTTTGCATGGACAACATGAAGTGCAATATCCTGATTCAAAATAAGATAAATTTCTGTTTCCTGATGTTTATGCTGAATTTATTATTTCCCTATATCTTTATCCCACGATATCTCAGAAACATTATCTCTGGACTTACACCACTTGTATTCTGAGCGCCTCAGTTTGCACAACATTGTCCCAAGAGATGACAGCGATCTTTTCCAGAGATATTATGTAACGTAGGACAGTCTACATCGGAGAATGTAACTTTATTCAACCGGTCGTAACTTACTGCAGGTGATCTTCAGAATATCCACATACGTCGTGTGGCCGGCGCTGGCTACTTCAGAGCGGCCTCGGCTTAGCACTATGGCTACACATGCACTTACCAAATATGCAGTCATAGTGTGAAACCAAGGCTGCTCTGTATTCTGTTCTGTACTCCTCATTTTCCTCCTCTTTCTCTTTCATTGCTTTGTAGGCAAGCACTTTTGCATCTTCTTGTTCTTCATCTTGTTATCTTCTTGTTCTTCATCTTGTTACCTTCTTGTTCTTCATCTTGTTCATCTCCATCTTGTTATCTTCTTGTTCTTCATCTTCTTGTTTTCTTGTTCATCTTCTTGTTCATCAAGAACTCCACATATACTTGACGCTGTTCCTCCTCTCGCAGATATTGGCGTAAGGGCGGATACATCACTGCGCGAGATCAGCACATCCACAGTGTTGCTTACTTACACAATACCATTAGGACACAAACTGCAATCAACAAAATTTCATGGCAGCTTATATACATTTTCTGGTCATCTCATTGGTGACGTCCCTTCCTAGATGCTTATCGGTCATTCAGTTTCTTCTGGCCACCAGAGCAGAGACATCTGCATGTCAAAATAAAGATAAGTAATATAAAATAATTATAAATATCAACAAATAATTCTTTCCTTGGAACAACATTGTCTCGTTATACAAAATGTTCCAAAATGTTTGTAAAGCTTACGGGGCTTAACTACGGGGGCCATCAGACCCTAAACTTACAAACTACTTATGAACTAGCTTATAATAAAGACGACACAAACATATATGCCCGATGGGGGATTCGAATCCCCGACAGGGGAATGGCCTCGCGCATCATAGCTTAGCGCATCATTGCGCTCGGCCGCTCCGCCGCGGCTCTCGTTATACCAAAGGTATTAAATATAAGAAGAGACATTGAATTAAAATTTGTGCTGTGACCGGGATTAGAACCCGAGACATACTTATTGGGTAGGCACTTTTATTGAGCACAAATTTTAATTCAAAGCCTCTCCTTATATTTAATACCTTTGGCATAACGGGACAATGTTGTCTCAAGGAACGTATTATTTGTATATATATCACCTCGAAATATAAAAATGCAGTAAATGAAACAGGCAAAATGGAGTACAGACGACTAAGAAATGAGATTGACAGGAAGTGCAAAATGGCTAAGCAGGAGTGGCTAGAAGCCAAATGCAAATCTGTAGAAGAATGTATAAGAAGGGGAAGAGTAGATACCGCCTACAGGAAAATAAAAGAGACATTTGGGGACAAAAAAAGCAACTCTACGAATATCAAGAACTCAGATGGGAATCCAGTTTTCAGCAAAGAAGGGAAAGCTGAAAGGTGGAAAGAGTACATAGAGCAGCTCTACAAATGAAATGAACTTAGAGACGATGATGAAGGGAAGAGGAAGTAGATCAAGATGAAATAGGAGATACTATACTGAGAGATGAATTTGACAGAGCCCTGAAAGACCTAGGTCGGAACAAGGCCCCAGGAGTAGATGACATACCCTCAGAGCTGCTAAAGTCTCTGGGAGAGTCAGCCATGACAAAACTATTTGAACTGGTGTGTTGGATGTATGAGACAGGCGAAATACCCTCAGACTTTAAGAAAAATGTAATAATCCCCATTCCAAAGAAATCAGGCGCAGACACGTGTGAAAATTACAGAACCATCAGTTTGATAAGTCATGGTTGCAAAATTTTAACACGAATTATCTACAGGAGAATGCAAAAGCTGGTAGAAACTGACCTCGGGGAAGATCAGTTTGGATTCAGGAGGAACGTAGGAACCCGGGAGGCAATATTCACTTTACGTCTTATCTTAAAAGATAGATTAAGGAAAGGCAAACCTACATTTTTAGCTTTTGTAGATTTGGAGAAAGCGTTTGACAATGTTGACTGGAATACACTATTTCAAATTCTGAAGTCAGCATGGGTAAAATACGGGGAAAGGAGAGTTTTTTACCGAAGCCAGACCGCAGTTATTAGGCTCGAAGGGCATGAAAGGAAAACATCAGTTGGGAAGGGAGTAAGACAGGGTTGTAGCCTTTCTCCGAAGTTATTCAATTTGTACATCGAACAGGCGGTGAAGGAAAGCAAGGAACAATTTGGAATAGGGATTAAAGTTGAGGGGGAAGAAATAAAAACATTGCGTTTTGCTGATGACATTGTAATTCTGTCAGAGACAGCGAAGGATCTGGAAGAGCAGTTGAATGGAATGGACAGTGTGTTGAAGAGAGCGTATAAAATGAACATTAACCAGAGCAAAACAAAATTAATGGAATGCGGTATTAGAAAATCAGACGATGCTGAAGGAATTAGATTAGGTAACGAAACAATGAAGGTGGTAGATGAGTTTTGTTACTTGGGTAGTAAAATAACATTCGATGGTCGCAGTACAAAGGATATAAAATGCAGAATGGCAATGGGAAGGAAAGCATTTTTGAAAAAGAGAAACTTGCTAACATCGAATATTAATTTTAGTGTAAGGAAGTCTTTTCTGAAGTCATTTGTGTGGAGTGTTGCCTTGTACGGGAGTGAAACATGGACGATAAGCACTGCGGACAGGAACAGGATAGAGGCTTTTGAAATGTGGTGCTACAGAAGAATGCTGAAGATTAGGTGGGTAGATCGCATAACTAATGAAGAGGTACTGAACAGAATTGGTGAGAAAAGGAATTTTTGGCATACCCTGATTAAAAGAAGGGATCGCTTGGTAGGACACATTCTTAGACATCGAGGAATCCTAAATTTAGCATTGGAGGGAAGTGTGTGGGGTAAAAATCGCAGAGGGAGACCAAGAGACGCGTATAGTAAGCAGAATCAAGTGGATGTGGGTTGTTATGAGGAGATGAAAAGGCTTGCTCAGGATAGAGTAGGGTGGAGAGCTGCATCAAACCAGTCTCCGGACTGAAGACCACAACAACACATCACGAGGCGGGATTGTTCCCAATCGCATTCCTTGCTAGGGTGTTATTCCAATATAGGAGAGCCCTGGCAATTTGATACGCATTGCGCAGGGAACATTAAGGTAGAATTAAAGTATGTGGTGTGGAGGGAGACGTGCTTTTCGACAGTCCGTGTAGTCGCTTTGGCTGCAACGCTGAGGTAGGTGAGTGGTCTAAAGCTTCTACGTAGTAATTAGGATGTTCCGGGTTCGAATCCAGGCCACAACATAAATTTTAATTCAGTGCCTCATCTTATATTTAATACTTCAAAAATAATTGTTTCCATCGTGGCAAGTTCTCTAAAGATAATATATATTTGGAGAAACTAAAGTAGTAATGGAAAAGTCGTCTCATTCATTCACCATCATACAATACAAACATGACACCTCATTACACACACTCCCATTAATTTCACATTAAACGCGTACACTTAAAACGCAATCATGACACTGCGAGGATGGAGCCATATTGGGCAGAGGAAGATGAGAGGTTTCACAGCCAGCTCTACCAGCAACGTAGCCACGGCGGATTAGCCGTGCGCACTGAGACGCCGTGCTGCTGTGCACGCGCCCGTTCTCCGTCGGAGATTCGAGTCCCCCTCGGGCATGGGTATTAGTGTTGTCGTTAGGTCTGTTTACTTTAGTATAAGTAGTAAGCTACGACTAATAACCAAGCAGTTGAGTCCAATACATTTACGAACATTTTTGAACCTGCAACGTCGCTGCTATCTATTGCGGGAAACTGTCAACATCAGCACTGTAAAAGATGTACGTGTTGTTCAAAGAGAAGAAGCCGTATTAAAAAAACTACCCGCAGTAGACATATTCCACAGGTTGTGTTGAAATTTTAGATTTTTGTAACAGGTCTTCGAAATAAACGAAATAACGATTTAAAAAAAAAAAAATGAGTTATTATTCAACTTAATGAGCAGATAGGTCCGTACTAAAAAATACTGGCCTGCATACATATTCCCACTGTCAGTAATACAACCTGATAAAAAATTTTCACGAAATAATTACAAGATTTGTCTGTGTTTTGAAAGCGCGAGTGGCCGAGCGCATTGAGCCGATATGCTGCGATAATCGTCCGTGTTTCGCTCCTATATAAGGCAACACTCCACACAAATACCTTCAGAAAAGACTTCCTTACACTGACTTCAGCGACATCAAAGCCAACAGCGTGGCTATACTGTAACGGCAAGGGAAAGGACGATGCAACAGTGATCTAAGACTAGACGATGGCCAAGGAGTACTTGGCCGAAAGCTCATAGGATTCTGCAGGCCCGAGAGGACTTTATTCGCCGGCCGCGGTGGCCGAGGGGACTGAGGCGCTTCAGTCACGGTCTGCACGGCCACTACGGTCGGGCGTTCCAATCCCCCGTCGGGCACGGATATTTATGCCCTCCGTAGTTGTAGGTAGTTCATAAGTAGTTTAGGGTCTGATGACCCCGTAGTTAAGTCCCTTAAGCTTGACAAACATTTGAACATTTTTGGACTTTATTCATACGTGTGTTTAATAAACAGTTTTTTTTTTTTTTTTAAATCCAAAATATGAATATCAATACACTACACAGTTCACGTGTACATTCCAATGAAGTACGAGAGAAACAACTCTATTGTGAAATAGGGATTAATAAACCTGTGCTACATATTTATTTTACAATTTCTGTTCTGCGCATAAATACAGACGGCGCTGATGAAAAAGCTACGCCGATTCGCGCATCGGTCGCAGCGAAATATTTTTTTTGCAGGCAGTAAATGGAATACGCTGTTTCAAACTAAACTCTGTGTCCACAATCTGATTCGTCGCAGCAAGAGCGATGCTATAGCAATGTCCATCACATATGTAACAAAGTTAAACAGGCGAAAGCGCAATCAGTGGAAAATGAAGTTCAACGTTACATAATTTTCTGTTATTTCGTTTGCCGAGAATAATCTCCGTACAGTGCAGGTCGCTCGGTGAGTAACTGACTGTGCTTCCGCTCGTGTCTATGTTTAACTGCACTGTTCACAAGTAATCGTCATCTGCGAAAATGGCCGAGTAATATGGGGAATGTATAGCATATTGGTGTAACTGTATTCTTGATAATACATTTTTTTCGCTACAGGTTAGCCGTAAGCAGCAAAAGCTTACAGGAGAAGACACGTAATATTGAGTGCTATGACAGGGGATGGCACACTGATTCAATATTTATGTATTTTGAGAAAACTTTTGATAACCGTTCTCCTGAAAAGAGACTTCTAATAGAATTGCGTGCCTAATCCTATGACATACAGTCGTAATGGTGCGACTGTATTCGAGATTCCCCGGCAAGTAGGTTAACGGAAAATCTTCCAGTAAACCATAAGTATAATCTTGCCGCCGCTCCCCCACAGTCTAACATATGCAGTCACGACAGTCCCCCTCATATACACTACTGCCCATTAAGATTGATATGCAGAAGAAGAAATGCAGATGATAAACGGGTATTCATTGGACAAATATATTATACTAGAACTGACATGTGATTTAATTTTCACGCAATTTGGGTACATAGATCCTGAGAAATCACTACCCAGAACAACCACCTCTGACCGTAATAACGGCCTTGATACGCCTTGGCTTTGAGTCATACAGAGCTTGGATGGTGTGTACAGGTACAGATGCCCATGCAGCTTCAACACGATACCACAGTTCATCAAGAGTAGTGACTGGCGTATTGTGATGAGCCAGTTGCTCGGCCACAATTGACCAGACTTTTCAGTTGGTGAGAGATCTGGAGAATGTGCTGGCCAGGGCAGCAGTCGAACATTTTCCGTATCCAGAAAGGCCCGTACAGGACCTGCAACATGCGGTCGTGCATTATCCTGCTGAAATGTAGGGTTTCACAGGGATCGAATGAAGGGTAGAGCCACGAGTCGTAACACATCTGAAATGTAACGGCCACTTTTCAAAGTGCCGTCGATGCGAACAGGAGGTGACCGAGACGTGTAACCAGTGGCACCCCCTACCATCACGCCGGGTGATAAGCCAGTTTGGCGATAACGAATACACGTTTCCAATGCGCGTTCATCGCGATGTCACCAAACACGGACGCGACCATCATGATGCAGTAAACAGAACCTAGATTCATTCGAAAAAATGACTTTTGCCATTCGTGCACCCAGGTTCGTCGTTGCGTACACCATCGCAGGCGCTCCTGTCTGCCGGCCACGGTGGCCGAGGGGACTGAGGCGCTCCAGTCACGGTCTGCACAGCCACTACGGTTGGGGGTTGGAATCCCCCCTCGGGCATGGATATTTGTGCCGTTCTTAGTGTTAGCTAGTTCATAAGTGGTTTGTAAGTTTAGGGACTGATGACCCCGTAGTTAAGTCCCATAAGTTCTACAAACATTTGAACATTTTTATTGGTACTAATTTTATATCATTTGTATTTTGATTACTATCTCTGTTTGCTTGGAAACTGCACTTATAATTTTATATATTATGCAAGACAGCCTTATTTATTATGTATTCTCCGATAAATGTACATGTTTTTAGAAAAAACATTCGAACATTCGCTCCTGTCTGTGATGCAGCGTCAAGGGTAACCGTAGTCATGGTCTCCGAGCTGATAGTCAACGCTGCTGCAAACGTCGTCGAACTGTCCGTGGAGATGGATGTTGTCTTGCAAACGTCCCCATCTGTTGACTCAGGGATCGAGACGTGGCTGCACGATCCGTTACAGCCATGCGGGTAAGATGCCTGTTATCTCGACTGCTAGTGATACGCCGCCGTTGGGATCCAGCACGGCGTTCCGTATTGCCCTCCTGAACCCACCGACTCCATATTCTGCTAACAGTCACTGCATCGCGACCAACGCGAGCAGCAATGTCGCGATACGATAAACCGCATTCGCGATAGGCTACAATCCGAACTGTGTCAAAGTCGGAAACGTGATGGTACGCATTTCTCCTCCTTAAACGAGGCATCACAACAATGTTTCACCAGATAACGCCGGACAACTGCTGTTTGTGAATGAGAAATCGGTTGGAAACTTTCCTCGTGTTAGCACGTTGTAGGTGCTGCAACCGGCGCCAATCTTGTGTTTAATGCTCTGAAAAGCTAATCATTTGAATATCACAGCATCTTCTTCCTGTCGGTTAAATTTCACGTCTGTACCACGTTATTTCGTGGTGTAGTAATTTTAATGGCCAGGAGAGTAGAATGAATGTGAATAGTATCGTTTAAATCAATTTTAACACAATTTTTACGACAGGGGAGGTACGCAGTGCCAAAAAATGGATAATAACTGCAAAACGACTGCACATTTGTATTTATTACGTATCCTAAGAACCACTAGCAGGTATGAAACGGTAAATTGGAGGGCAATTTATGTAAGATTCTCTTGAAACTTAAGAATTTATAATGAACATTTTCAGTTTATATTAAGAACAAAAAATTGCTAATAATCAATAGAAGATCCAGCCCTCTGCGGAAAGATGTCGGTTTGCTATTCAGAAACGTCTGGCTTTCTTCACTACTATTCCAGTCAAATCATAACTGTTGAACGTAAGAAACTTATATCAAATGCAATATCTACATTATTTAATGTAGCAGATGTGCCACTACAGCTAATACAATACCTACATTATTTAAAGTTCCAGATGAGCCACTACAGCTGCAGTTAAAGAAAAATAAAAACGTGACAATAAATCATGGAAAGAGAGAACACAATTTTCCATCAAATCAGTAACAAATTACACAATTGTTGCTAAATCTGCATCACAAACGCCAAGAGTTTTCAAGACATTGGTTATGTAAGCAAAATTACATTCAAAAGTATATGCGTTTGTAAGAAAGACGAGTTAAGTGGAAAAAATGTTCGAATCATTAGACTCCATATCGAATTTTTACACGTAAGAAAGTTCCTGACACATAGGAACAGACCACAAAAGGAATTAATGTTTCTAGCCTGTTTACATTCCTTCATTTTCAACGGAATAGGCTACAAAATATACACATACTAGCTGAAAACCCCGGTTGCCCGGTTGTTTCTGCCTTGAGTTAATTCTTCTTCTATGCCTTCTCTCTCTCTGTCCATCACTTTTTTTCTAAAAACATGTTATATTTGTAGGAGAATACATGAGAAAGAAGGTTGTCTTGCATAACGGACAAAATTGTAAGTTCAGTACCCAAACAAAGAAAGATAGTAATCAAAATACAAATGACATATAAAATTTGTACGATCTCATATTTATTGAGATATATGTTGTGTAATTGTATAATTTTTCAGGTATATATTCATTTGCATACGTGCTGTATGTCTGTAAAATCTGTTGCGAAAACAATTAGTACTAAATAAGTTCGTTTTCCAAAAAACGTTACAGTTTATGTGCTCATATCTCATGAACTGCGTGTGGTACTGTGATGCAACTTCGAAGGTACATGCAGCTATACGTGTACATACTGTCTGTAAAATTTCCGTTGCTACAATTTTTAGTGTAGAATTTACAAATTGTAACTTCATACCGAATGCAGTAGTTTTCGTCCACGAATAGCACAAAAGTAGTAAGCGAGACACTTTTTTCGTTTTATCATTTTGCAGGGGTTGTCAGGGAGAAAAAGTTAAATAAAGGTTTGAAATTATGTTTAAATTTTGTTGCAATTCGCTAAGTACTCTCCTTCTCAAATAGAGGATTGATAAAGTCAAGCTATCGCGTGCTGCAAGACGGGGTAGTTTTCATTGTTCATGACGTCATATCTCCGGAACTGTCGGCCCTATCGCAAAATCCTTTCTTACCTAATGTCTTCTGTTTATAAACTACATTCCTGCCAATTTATACTTCATAGTTCATGTAGTTTTCGATATTTCGTGTTTAGTCAGTCAGTGAGTGAGTGGATGAGTGTTCTTTTATGTAGACAGATATTCTTACGTATTTACGTATTAATATGTTGTTGTTTACATCACGGAATCGGAGAAATTCGACTGTTTCGACATTTATTTCACGATTATTTTATCTCTCTCTATATTTTACTAAGCTTGGAACGCAAAAAATACAGAAACTATTTGGTCAATTACATAGAAAAGCAATTATAAACAAACGTGTCTCTTACGGCACCTTGCCCACCACTAGGAGCGGGTAGTGTTGTTGCAGCTGTCAGTTGGTAACAACTTTCACATCAGTGAGTGTCGCGACTGTTTATGTTAGAATGTGGCTCCCCTCCCCCAAAAGAAATGTTGTAGCTCTTCTGCTGTTCTTATTTATACAGAGTATTCAAAAAATGAGTCGAACACTTCGTCTATTACTGCCTTCTACGCTACCGTACGGGGGCACGGCACCGTCCTGGTGTGAGAGAAGTTAAAAATTTGGACAGAGAAGTATGCCTGTCCGAATAGCTTAACGTTTAATCTGATCGACGAACTTGCTCCTCCCTCTAAAATGTAGAAGCACCCATTCCTACCTCTCACTAAGCAAGACGTTTCTCGTCGAACATAGTTACGTCCATGGAGACGTGCTTCACACAATGATTTCTACGACACGTGATGTATCTCGCATAATGACGATGGGCCATACCAGGAATTTGGTGGGCTGGAGTTTCTGCATCATGCCGTATCGATACACAGGCTAGTGCAGACTAGTATCTGGTTATCAACGGAAAATACATGACGCGGCTTCGGCTATGTGCTACTAATACGACGGATTCCCCTCTTCGCTCTCAGTGCGCGCTAGACACTGATGGATATCGGCTGATGTGTGGAATTTGAGGAGATACAGCTGATGATAAAGAAAATACTTGGTTTTCTTTGTCGTACAGCTCTCCGAGCTATTGAACCGCAGTCACTTCTGTTTCCGGAAGAGACAAATGCAATGAACTGAATCAAAGGACTATCAATTATGTTTCATGATCGTGATAAGCGTGTGCTTGATTTTTGGACGTTCCTCCAAGACCGCTTCACTCTCCTATTGCACAATTCAAGACACCGACCCATCCGCAGCCAGATTGAGTCGGGTAAGACAGTTGCTAGTGAATAGTCAGGAAACGTGAACCTATGTGACGGAAAAAGACGAAAACAGTTTCTTCGAAAAGATGTGCGCGGAACGCTCATATATGAACTTGAAACTGTAATGATACAGGAGGTAGATGTCCGGAATGTCAGAGATAGCTAATTAACACAATTTATTAGTTATATTGGTTTCAATGTATTTTCAATTTTTTTTCACTTTTTTAATCTTTCCCACGAATAATTAAATTATGCTGTATTGATTTTTCCTCTGATGTATCGAAATATATTCGTAAAGTATAATCATATGGGTAACATATGAGAGTATATCACCTGTTCGTTTGTTTCTAAAAAAATGAGGTAGCAGTTAGTTAGCTTTCACCACGAAGCTAATTAAGACATGTTGTATCATATGAAATGTACATTTGCTTTTCAAAACATAAAAAGTATGTTTTTAATTTGTGTTGCAATCCATTTCATTTAAATCAACAACTGGTCTTAAAGGGGCCCCACGGCCCGCACAAACTTATTAAAAAATAAAAAATAAAAATAAAATAAAAGGTAGTCTCACAAAAAGAAACATTCTCGTTCTCTACAGAATTAGTAAAAACTAATTCCTGTGAAAGTGTTTCAGGAACTTGCCGTTATTACATTAAATTCAGACTCATGAAAGGAAGTTTCGTGAAATACGTACTATTTAAATCCAAACAAAATGCAGATTCTCTTTTAAAATAATTATTTTATATGTTCATATTGCTGACGAATACCGATTGTTGTGTTACAAAACTCAGCTAGCATCTATCCGCATGTGGTCGGTGTGCGGTTACGATTTACGTTTGTTCCACCGGGAGGGCGAGCTTATTTCTAGTATCAGTATCTATTAATGCTGAACGTCTTACTTAATTTTAATGGCAATACCTAAAAGAGGAGATACTTTTCTTTAGTCAATGATCTATTTTTATGGTACTTATTTTTTAAGAATAATTACAATAAAGAATTTTATTTGCAGAAAAAAAATGTTAAAGCCATCATTGAATCAAAGTAGGCAAATCAGGGTTCGAGTACCGGTCCGGCACAATTTTTCAACTTCACCATTAAATTCAATTCAGTGCCCTGAAAGAGCCGAGTTGATGAAATATTTCTAATATATAAATATACGGCTGTTTATGTCACTAAAAGAATGTTGCTTGATCTTACGATCACTTTGAATAGCCGAATCAGCTGTCTCACTGCTGCAGCAACAGGTTGTCACGTACCCAACGCCACCTTGTCCCTAGATGGAGCTGGCATTACGCAAAGAGAAATAGATAAGGACTGTACAGTAGGCATTTACAAGCGCGGAAACCATGCGACAAATGTCTGCCTGCTTTAGGGTGGGGATACCGTGGCGGTCGACCGGGGACACAGCATATTTGTTTGGCTATTGTAAATGTGTGTGACGTTTATGCTCAATACAACGGTCATCAACAGTCCTGATACTTTGACCAACATGCCACGGCTGCATGCGATACAATAGACACGCACCTTTCACAAACGTAGTTCATCCTTAACGGATCCCAACAGGGCCTTAATTTTAGACTCTGGACGAAACGCACATTTCACATTGGTTTCCCGCAAAATGCGGCCAATCTTGTTGGAAATGCTGCCAACGTATGGCAGAAAGGACACTGACATGGTGTCAACTCTGTGCTATCATCACTAGCCCGTTGCACAGGTGGTCGATAGCGCAACACTCTTTTAATCTGCCTTTCACTATAGCCATTCTGTCGAAAAGTGACCTCTCCTTCTATCCCGCCGTAGCGTCATGAGCCAAACACTTCTGTAGCAGCGTTAAGTGACGCTTCATTTAATGTAAAGGGCGATATCATAGGTCACTGGATGAGTAGAAGCGAGTGATTTGGAGTGATGAGTCGCAGTCTAGCCTCTGCTAATCCGGAGCCTGGGTTTCGGTTCAACGCCTTGTGCAGAACGTCTTCCGTGGCCGTCTGTGATGCCAACAGTGGAGTTTGGAGGAAGTGGTGTTCCGGTGCAGCAGTGATTTTCGTGGTTAGGATGTGGTCAGCTTATGGAGCCGAATAACATATCTCACAGCAGCGCATACTGCGAAATGTATAGCAACGGTTTGGACACAGTGACTGACTGTAGGTGACAATAGTATTCCAGAAAATGATTTGCCTTTCAATACTCCCGAACAAATCTCTAAGTAACACCCTCGGTATGATGTACTGTTCCTTCTATATAGGGCAAAAATGGTAAAACATATTTCTTACCTTTCTTCATTTATATGGTACGCATAGTAGTAATTCGTAAGATAATATGTAATTTCAAACCAATTATTTAATCTGTGAAAACACATTTCTTTTTCCTTGTCTTCCATAGTTTGTCTTTTTCGTAATTCCTGACGGTGGATACATGTTTCTGTTTGTCCACCTAACTTATATGAAAAATATAGGTAATTCCAACGGGAAAACAGCATTTTAAAGTTGTTACTTTATTATCCCTTCCAGAAAATCAGCTGGAGAAGTAAGAAGTCCGATACGGTCTCAAGAAATTTATTATGTACGGAAAGCAGATAAATTAAACTTTCGTGTTACCAAAAGGTACGGCCAAACTTTCAGGAAACATTCCTCACACACAAAGAAAGAAAATATGTTATGTGGAAATGTGTACGGAACGCTTAATTTCCATGTTTGAGCTCATTTAATTACTTCTCTTCAAATCACATTAATCATGGAATGGAAACACACAGCAACAGAACGTACCAGCGTGACTTCAAACACTTTGTTACAGGAAATGTTCAAAATGTCCTCCGTTAGCGAGGATACATGCATCCACCCTCCGTCGCAACGAATCCCTGATGCGCTGATGCAGCCCTGGAGAATAGCGTATTGTATCACAGCCGTCCACAATACGAGCACGATGAGTCTCTATATTTGGTACCGGGGTTGCATAGACAAGGGATTTCAAATGCCCCCATAAATGAAAGTCAAGAGAGTTGAGGTCAGGAGAGCGTGGAGGCCATGGAATTGGTCCACCTCTACGAATCCATCGGTCACCGAATCTGTTGTTGAGAAGCGTACGAAAACGTCAACTGAAATGTGCAGGAGCTCCATCGTGCATGAACCACATGTTGTGTCGTACTTGTAACGGCACATGTTCTAGCAGCACAGGTAGAGTATCCCGTATGAAATCATGATAACGTGCTCCAGTGAGCGTATGTGGAAGAACATGAGGCCCAATCAAGACATCACAAGCACTGAAGTCAACATTACCTTCCTTCAATTGGGCCAACTGGCGGTGAATCGAAGAAGTACAGTACATACTAACGAAACAATTGGGTATTTTGACAATTGTCTGCACGAATTATTTCAATTTACATTTAAAGAGAAATACTAAAATGAGCTCTAACATGGAAATTAAGCGTTTCCGGACACATGTCCACATAACATATTTTCTTTCTTTCCGTGTGAGTAATGTTTCCTGAATGTTTGGTCGTAACTTTTTGTAACACCCTATATATATAGGGTGTTACAAAAAGTTACGACCACGTAGCGACCACTTTACGTTATATATATATATATATATATATATATACACACTAGCTGAACCCCCGTTGCTTCGCATGCGTCGGCTGTTTGGTCTGCAGCATTTGTTTCTTTTTAATCCTGACGAAGAATCCATATCTTAAGTTTCGTAGTTATAGCTTGAAATTTGAGTTAACAGCAACATTTTTTGAAAATCAATTTTTTGCGTCCTCAATTTTACCCCCTTATTTGTCGAATTTCAAAAAATGCCGAAACACGTGTCTTTTTAATTCGAACCCCGAATCCAAATCCGAAATTTTGTAGTTCTAACTTCAAAATTGCCTAAATAGCTACGTATTTTCAAAAAACGTTTCATCCCCTATTTCAACCCCTTACGGACGGAATATCGAAAAATCGCTTCTTAAATGACGCCTACAGAGTAAGATCAACAACCTCCACAAATTTCAAGTTTCTATCTTCAGTGGTCTGGGCTGGGCGATGATGAGTCAGTCAGTCAGTCAATCGGGACACTTGCTTTATATATATATACGAGGGGTATTCAAAAGAAAAGGTACAAAACGTCTTAACAACCAGACCGATTAAAATGTGGTTGGGTTAACCTACTGCGATATCTAGGGACGCGAATGTAGTGTCGTCACCTCGCCCTACAAAATTCAAGGCTGTGCCCTCAGCAGGCCTTTCTCGACGTCCGATAACCGATACTCATCGAATTCCTGGAGCACGGGGAAACCATTAACAGTGACGTGCATTGTGAGACACTCCGTAGCCTACGCAAGTCAATCAAGAGGAAACGGCCTGGGCTGCTCAAGGAGGGAGTGATTCTGCTCCCTGATAACGCGCTTCTACACGTCTCCAGGGTCACACAAAGGGTACTGGCCAAGTACAAGCGGGGGCAGCTTGAGCATCCGCCCTACAGCCCGGACATGTCGCACTCGCTTCAACTCTGCCGACGAACTGAAGGACAAAGTAGAAGACTGGCTCTCTCACACCTAAAGGAATTCTGTGAACAGGGAATCTTTCGGCTCGTTAAACAGTGGAATAGTTGTGTTCAGGCGTCTGATGATTACTTTCGAAAAAAAGACTTCACTTATTCTATTACACCCTCAGTGTCGTTTCGTAACTTTTCATCTGAACAACCCTCGTAATATTACGAGTAAGTTTCATACCTGCTCTCAATAATAAAAGGTAAACCATTTTATCGGGTTATTTTGGCAGATACTTATTACAAATTTCAAAGAACTTAGGTACTGCCATCATACCCCAGATTCAGCGTGCTTCAGTAGTGGGATCGATAAAAATCTTCCACCATTTTCTCAGCCGTAACTGAAGATACGCTACAGTCAATCAGGACGTCGACTTTGCACCAGTCCGCAGCGTCGAACATCACACCTTTTACAGATGTTTTGAGAGTTGCTATTACCATTTTCTGCTCAATACTGCGACGACAATGTAGACGTCTTAAAGTAGACGTCTGGGTGGGGCGTAGAAGTACTGTGCAGAAAATAAGTTTCCTATAATCAGTTGGGCGGAAAACACCTGAGAGATCACATCACTGCCTCTTAAGCTTTCATATCTTAATGAATAATGAGCTGCCGTCCCCCCCCTCCCCCTACGGATATTCATGCACCTCAATGGTTGTCTCACGAATAGCGATAAGGCCTCCATAATTGCGAAGAATCGACAGATACCGTGTAGATATCCACTATCAGAGGTCTGAATATTTTCGTTCAGACAATGTATGTGAGAACGGACCCGCCCACTTAGCCGCGAGCTTCATGACGCCACTTTCCGGGAATTGGGAGGTCTCCACGGCAGATAAACGTCGTGGGTTCGAATGTGGTCAGTCTGGCTGTGGTTTTTAGGCAGTTTTCCACACCCAAATAGGTGAAAACCTCCGTGGTGCCGACGTTCCACTTCAGTTACACGATTAAAAACATTTAGAAAAACTTTCTGGGTAACACTACCCAGATACTTGGGGTACACATATTTCCTCCATTGGGGAAAGGGGTGCAGAACAGGGGGAGGAGCAAGGGAGTGGTGACGAAGGGCATCAGGCATAAATAGGGCATAAAGTAACCATGGAAAATCTCTGCGCAAGCGGGAAAAGAAGAAGAAAAAGAAGTATGCAAGAACGGTATACCACATTCAGAGCACGTCTCAATTGAACTGAAGTCGAATTCCGACACATTTTGTGTGTGCTGGCAAGTTACTGGAATGTGTGTTTTTCATTATTGGTCGCCTTTCTGTAGCGAAGTAAACGAGTATTGTCATTTCTGCTACTGAATCACTGACGTGAGCAATTGCTTCGATGAAGCGGTATTGTATTCATCATCAAGTTCGTTAAGGAAGAAATACCTTATGAATCAATAACTGGTATCCTCAGTTCTTCAGCTTCCTCTGCAGAACTTTAACGTAGTATTGCTGTTTAAAATGACCTTTTGTTATCACTGATCGAAGTTCAAGTGCACCGTACAATACGCATTAGATAAATACGTGAAATAAGAGACGGGAAAGATGCACCGTGGTACAATAACTGAATTAGGAAACTGTTACGAAATCAAAGAGAACTTTGCCGCAAATATAAATGTAGCCAAAGTACTGCAGATAAGGAAAAGTTAAATGATGCCAAAATTAGCAAATGTTCAAATGTTTGTTAAGCTTAAGGGACTTAACTACGGGGTCATCAGTCCCTAAACTTAAAACTACTTATGAACTACCTACAACTAAGGATGGCACAAATATCCATGCCCGAGGGGGGGATTCTAACCCCCGACCGTAGTGGCCGTGCAGACCGTGACTGAAGCGCCTCAGTCCCCTCGGCCACCGCGGCCGGCCCAAAATTAGCCTAAGGGCTACCTTGCGAGAGGTATTCAGCGACTTTGAGAGCAATCTTTTGTCTACCGACGTGGCAGAAAACCATAAGAACTTTTGCTCCTACGTTAAATCGGCAAACGGTTCAAAACCAGATCCAGGCACTCTGATCATAATGGTGTTTAAATAGAGGTTAATAAGGCCGAAATATTAAATGTCTTTTTACAAAGCTGTTTCACAGAGGAAAACTGCACTGTAGTTCCTCCCCTAGGCTATCGCACGAACGAGAAAATGGCAGATACTGAAGTAACAGAGAGATAGGAAAGCGATTGTAATCGGTCAATAGAGGAAAGGACGCTGTACCTGTTGGGATACCAATTCGAATTCACAAGGAGTGTGCAAATGAACCTGCCCCTCTTTTAGCAGCAGTGTACCGAAGGTCTCTAGAAGAGCAAAGCGTTCCCAACGATTGGAAGAGGGCGCAGGTCAATCCAGTTTACAAGAAAGGTCCTCGATCAGATGCACAATCGGCCTATATCTCTGTCAGTTGCAGAATTTTGGACAGCATTTTATGTTACTGGAGACCGAAAATCTGCTTTGTGTGAATCAACATGGCATCCGAAAGAACGATCGTGTGAAGCAACTAGCGCTATGCTTGCACGAGTTCCAGAAGCGCTATGCTTGCACGAGTTCCAGAGAGCAGAGCTAAACGGTCCCAGATCGACGGGTGTTTCTTGACTTCAGCAAGGCATTAGATACCGTTCCACACCGTCGCTTGATGAAGAAAGTGCGAGAATATGGGATATTCGACTACTGTGTGACTGGATTGAGACGTTTCTGCCTAACAGAACTAAGATGTTCAAATGTTTGTAAATCTATCGGATCAACTGCGTGGTCATCAGTCCGTAACTTACAAACCACTTAAACTAAGATAAACTAACCTAAGGACAACAGAAACACCCATGTCCGACGGCGAGCGGCCGCCGGGCGTCGAATGCGTACGGCCAATCCGCCGCGGCACTACCGGCACGCGTGTCATTTCCAACAGAGAAAAGGCTTCAGATGTTGAAGTGATCTCTGGCGTGACCCAGGGGAGTGTTATAGGAGCGTTGCTTCTCACAGTATATATTAATGATCTTATAGATAACATCAGACTTTCAATGATGCTTTCTGCGGATGATGTTCTAATTTATTGATAAGTCACAACACTGACAAGCGAAACTTCCCGTCGTATCCCCGTCAGATTTAGTTATAATTTGACGCAGTGGACACGCCTTGAAAAACTGAACACAGATCAGTCAAGAAAAAGCGAAGAAGTTGTTTAGAAATATGACAATTTTTTTTTTATTTTCGCAAAATTATGATCTGTCTGTCCGTTCATTAAAGTCTCTGTTCGCTGTAATTAGTTTAGTGTCTGTGTTTTGCGACCGCCCGGAAAACCGTGCGATTAGCAGACGAATTGAAGTGCCTCTCCAATAGGAACCTAAAACATTTGATCGCATGGTGATAGGTCAACCAATTCCTCCACAGGAAAACATATCTGATGTATACTATATATGTGCGTCATATGACAGGAATTTCTAGTGGACCCATCTATCTTTTACGCTTGGTGAATGGGTAAAGAGATTCTACCTTGCCCGATTTAGGTTTCTTGTGAATGTGATAATCACTCCCAAAAAGTGATGAAAACATAAGAGTTTGTCACATAAACTGCAACAAATTAACGCAACAGTTTTACAGTCACAGTTTTCCCTGTGCTCTATCAAAACATATGGTTTAACTTTTTCGAATTTTTCCGTGTGTAGACTAAAATCCGGCGTATGTCCATGCAAATCTGAACAGGTACCGATACTATGGCGCAGTTACCCCGCATCAGACGGACGAACAGGTAATTTTCTGAAAATGAAAAAATTAAAATATTCGCCTGTGGGAACGCTCGAACCAAGGACCTCTCACTCCGAAGCTTGTCACGCTAGGACCATGGCGCTCGTGTGCTCACAACCTGCTCGACGTTGCTTTATCTTTTGCATGGGCTGCTCAGTTTTTATATTTTGCTTATTTTTTCATAGTTCCACACAACTTCGTGTTTTCTCGATTGATCTGTGTTCAGTTTTTGACGGCCTATCCACTGCGCCAACTTATAACTAAATCTGAGGTGGTTACGATGGGGAGGTTCCCTTGTGAGAAAGGGTAACGATATGGAGGAGATCTGTAGCGTATTGACGCATGGTGCACGGAATGGCAATTGAGCCTCAACATAAACAACTATAAAGTGTTGCGTTTACAGAGAAAGAAAGATCCTTTATTATATAAGAGGGTTGGAACTTAAATAGTAGCAACATTGCTGTGGGGACACTATTTAGTGGAATCTACTATTGCCGCGGTGGAGTAGCCGAGCGGTCTAAAGCATCTCGCTGCGAAGCTTGCGGTTGCTCGCCGTTGATGTTCGAGTCCTCCCTTCGGCATGGGTGTGTGTGTTGTCCTTAGGTTAGTTTACCTAGGTTTAAGTAGTTTGTAAGCTACGGACTGATGACCACGCAGTTTGGTCCGATAGATTTACAAACATTTGAATCTACTATTGTCGCTGACAGCACACGTTGTTGACATACATACCTTGCCACCAGTACCCGACCCACGTCACCGGCGTGTGCACAATCGAGGGAAACACAGTCACTTCTGAGTGAGCTGTTTAACGTAACGATATCACTATGTTTTAGAAACAGGAAACAATCGAGTGGGATCAAGATTGAATGTGCCAGAGGTCGTACAGCATGACAATGTCATCAAGGTCTTCAAGAAGCGTGCGGGGAATCGGCATTGCCGTACAGAACAGTGGCACGTTGGGTAATAGTTTCCAACGAAGGTCGGATTTCATACATCGGGCAGATCGTCCTAGCATTTCTGAAGAAGTTGCTGTAGCGTTAGTGGACAGGGTGGTGAAATGGTGGTTCTCGTGTACGACTGTGATGGTGTAATACAGGGTGTTACAAAAGGTACGGCCAAACTTTCAGGAAACATTCCTCACACACAAAGAAAGAAAATATGTTATGTGGACATGTGTTCGGAAACGCTTAATTTCCATGTCAGAGCTCATTTTAGTATTTCAGTGCAAATTTTCTATCTACGGGTGAGGCTTCATTCCAACGTGATCAAATTGTAAATTTTCACAGTCAACATTTGTGGGCTGACAAGAATCCGCACGCAATTCTGCAATCACGTCATCAACACAGATTTTCTGTGAACGTTTGGGCAGGAATTGTTGGTGATGTCTTGATTGCGCCTCATGTTCTTCCACCTACGCTCGCTGGAGCACGTTATCATGATTTCATACGGGATACTCTACCTGTGCTGCTAGAAATTGTGCCTTTACAAGTACGACACAACATGTGGTTCATGCACGATGGAGCTCCTGCACATTTCAGTCGACGTGTTAGTACGCTTCTCAACAACAGATTCGGTGACCGATGGATTGGTAGAGGCGGACCAATTCCATGGCCTCCACGCTCTCCTGACCTCAACCCTCTTGACTTTCATTTATGGGGGAATTTGAAAGCTCTTGTCTCCGTAACCCCGGTGCGAAATGTAGAGACTCCTCGTGCTCGTATTATGGATGGCTATGATACAATAAGCCATTCTCCAGGGCTGCATCAGCGCATCAGGGATTCCATGTGACGGAGGGTGGATGCATGTATCCTCGCTAACGGAGGACATTTTGAACAATTCCTGTAACAAAGTGTTTGAAGTCACGCTGGTACGTTCTGTTGCTGTGTGTTTCCATTCCATGATTAATGTGATTTGAAGAGAAGTAATAAACTGAGCTCTAACCTGGAAATAAGCGTTTCCAAAATGTTCAAATGTTTGTAAAGTCTATTGGACTTAACTACGGGGTCATCAGTCCCTAAACTTACAAACTACTTATGAACTACTTACGAACTAGGACGGCACAAATATCCATGCCCGAGGGGGGATTCGAACCCCCGACCGTAGTGGCTGTGCAGACCGTGACTGGAGCGCCTCAGTCTCCTCGGCCACCGCGGCCGGCTAAGCGTTTCCGGACACATGGCCACATAAAATATTTTCTTTGTTTGTGTGTGAGGAATGCTTCCTGAAAGTTTGGCCGTACCTTTTTGTAACACCCTGTAGAAACGCATTACGTTCCTCCACTAGAGGCAATCATTGCACATTATTACTGTTCGTTTTTAGGAGCATCACCTCCGACCAGGTTTGCGAAACAAGCGGCAACCCTCCAAACCTCCTAATTACACAATAGCAGGACAAACTCTAGAAGTAATTACTTCATAAGATATCTGGAGTAGATTCGAAGTGGAACGAGCATATAAAATCAGTCGTGGGTAAGTCAGATGGTAGATTCATTGGAAGAATCCTCAGGAAGTGCAGTCCGTCAACGAAGGAAGTAGGTTACAAAACTCTCTTTCGGCCAGCGCTTGAGTATCGCTCAACATTGTGGCATGCCTACCAGCAAGGGTTAATAGAAGGCAAGGAAGATGCAACGGACAGCAGTATACCTCTTTATAGGCTCATTTAGCGTCACAGAGACGGTTAGGAAACTGCATTTGCAGACGCTGCAAGACAGGCGTTCTGCATCGCGGTACACCCTTTTGTCAGAGTTTCAAGACCAAACGTTTCATAAACAGTCAACCAATATATTGTTTGCTCCTACGTATATCTCGTGAAGCGATCACAAGGATTACATCACGGAGATTAAGATCCGCACGAATGCATACAGGCCGTCATTTTTTTCCGGGAACCATATGGGATTGCAATACGAGGAATGACACGGGACGCATAATACCATCATCACCTAGAGAGAAGGCCGCGGCGCTCTCGTGTGACGTCAGACAGAGTAGGTCAAACTTAAATCCCATTGAACTGTTACGGGATGAACTTGACAGGGAGGTCCGAAAACTGAGGTCCACTAATGTTGAAGAGCTGTGGAATAATTTAGACAGCTGTTAGATTGCAATATCTACACAAACACATCAAAATCTTATTTCCAGAATGCCAAGAGTTTATGCAGTTATTTGGAGGGCAAAGGGTGGATACTTTCACGAGGCTAAAATATAAACCATATTGTATTGTACTTAATGATAGAGAGAGAAATGTGTTTTTTTGTTGGTATATCTATCTCTTACGATATGTTTGTACATTGAAATAAAGTATATAGTTCTGTGCATAAGTGACCGAAAACTTTTGAAATTTTTTCGAAGCATTTTTGTTTGCTCTGGGAAGACAGCGGCCTCATGATACTCTTTTATTTATTAAATATGAAAACAGTGTAGAGTGCAAAATATACTATTTATTATCAACTACTTTGGACCCAGTGTTGGGGGACCTGGTCGAGCAGTGACGGCACCTGAGGAATTCACAGCTCCTCCTCCCCTCCACACCATCTCGGAACAACATCCTGAAGATGGCACTACATCGTGTCGAAACCAACTGATAAGAAAGGGAGAATTTTGCGCTCTACACTGTTTTTATATATAAAAAAAAAAAAGGTTATGCTGTTGATGAAAAATCGTTGAAAATCGTAAAGCCGCAAATACGAGGGTTGAGGCTTAAATAGTGGCAACTATGTATTCACAGCCGATACAAAAACGTCACATGTTTGCACCTGTTACTGACCTTCAAAGTAGCCACCAGCGTTGTGTAGAACCCGCTGCCAGCGAGGTGGAAGGTGTAGTATACTGTTTGTTGTTGGTGCGAATGGAGTAATCCACTGCCTGTCGAGTCTCTGGAACAGTTCTGAAGCGAATGCCACGAAGTGGTTCCTTCTCTTCACAATCAAATCTAAGTCACAAGGAATTAAGTCCGGGGAGTATGGTGGATGATAAATTAATTCCTAGTCCCATCGACCGAACAGAGCAGCAGCAGCTTGCGCTAATCCGGTTTCGTAGGCGAGCTCAAGAATCGTCTGGCGTCGGTCACTGTCCTCTAACGCGGCAACAGTATGCAGTTCTTCTTCAGAGACGCTAGGACGACCTTCCCGATGCATGTCTGTCACAGTTTGCCGACCTTCGTTGAAGGCTTTTACCCAAGGTGCCACTTTCCTGTACGGCAATGCCGATTCACTAATGTTTGTACAACTTTGGGACTTAACTGCGGGGTCATCAGTCACTAAGCTTACAAACTACTTATGAACTAGCTAAGACTAAAGACGGCACAAATGTCCATGCGCGAGGGGGGATTAGAAACCCCGACCGTAGTGGCCGTGCAGACCGTGACTTGAGCGCCTCAGTCCCCTCGGCCACCGCGGCCGGCGCCGATTCACCGCACGCCTCTTGAAGACCTTGATGACACGGTCGTGTTGTACGATCTCTGGCGCATTCAATCTTAATCCAACTCCCTTTTCCTGTTTGGAAAACATAGTGACACCGTTACGTTAGGCCGCTCGCTCACAAGTGACGCCGGCCGCGGTGGCCGAGGAGACTGAGGCGCTTCAGTCACGGTCTGCACGGCCACTCCGGTCGGGAGTTCGAATCCCCTCTCGGGCATGGATATTTGTGCCGTCCTTAGTTGTAGGTAGTTCATAAGTAGTTTGTAAGTTTAGGGACTGATGACCCCGTAGTTAAGTCCCTTCAGCTTAACAAACATCTGAACATTTGAAGCCAATTACACGAAGGTAATTCGATAGGTACATTGTCACGTATTTGCACAAAATAATAATGATATGTGTACATAGCCGTAAGAGAAGAAGAAAGGAAGGAAGCTTAGCTTTTAACGTCCCGTCGACAGCTTGGTCATTAGAGACGGAGCTAACGCTCGGAGGTTTGGTTAACATTGGGAAAGGAAATCGGTCGTGCCCGTTTGAAATGAACCATTCCGGCATTTGCCTGGAGTGATTTAGGGAAATCACGGAAAACCTAAATCTGGATGGCCGGAGGTGGATTTGAACCACCATACTCCTGAATGCGAGTCCAGTGCGTTACCACTGCGCCACCTCGCTCGGTCGTAAGAGAAGAAAAATGAACTGTAGATGCTTTTGTATGTGTAGTTCTGATGTTAATTTCTCTACCATGCGTTGAAGTGACTGTTTCCCTCGATTGTGCGCACGCCGGTGACGTGGGTCGAGCGAGTCCATTTGCTCGGAGGTTAGGTAGGTGTGTCAACAACGTGTGCTGTCAGCGACAAAAGAAAATACCATTGAATAGTGTCTCCAGAGCAGTGTTGCCACTATTTTATGTTCCAACCCGGTCTAAAGTGTACTGACTGCATAAAGTATAGGAAAACCATTGGTAAGACAGATACATCAACGAAACAAGTGTATTACGTAAACTCTTTCAACCTTGTTTCATCTGTAGCCGATACACAAGAGATCAAATGAACAGTGTTCCGTTTCATTATGGTATCATTTATCAGGACGACGTACATAATCTACAAACTGCAGAGGAAGTCTCTATAAGGAGGGGATTATATTTAAAGAACGACACAATCAAAGCTATCCACAATTGCGATCATGTTGCTTTATTAAAGAAAAGCCGATTTCAGTCAACAGACCATCTTCACGTTACGGATTAATAAGGTTAAATGGAAGCTTTCTTGGTGTCAGATAGCTGATATAATGATAATCAGTATTTCGGAGATTATCTGCTAACTGAATATCTTCGTCCGTGAATAAATGCACATCACAGTTAATCTTTGTGGTTTCCAATATGCCGTGCTTTACGTGAAAAGGCACTATTCAAAGGATTGAAATTTCAATTATCACGACTGTTCGGGAAACCGGAACGTACCGGGTAGTCTTCTAAATGCTTCCAGGATTAAAAAAAAAATTATATATATATATATATATTCATTTCCAGTATTTCGCATAATTGTTTACGGAAATTAAAAAATAAAACCGCTGTCATAATCTACTCTTTAAGAAATATGATCTTCAGTTACAAGGTAAAGATACAGAATTAGTTAAAAACTGTTTTTCTCTTGAAGCAACTTAGTCGATGGGGCACAAGTTCCTTGAATTCGTTCACCCACTATTTCAGAATTGGATTTCAAACAGTTTCAAAGCTTTGCCAATCAATCTCGCTGAGTCTCTATCTCCCCCCCCCCCCCACCCAGGAAAAGAGAAAAAAAAAAAGAGCTCATCATCTGTGAAAATTTATTACAAAGACTTCTATATAAAGTCGATTGCAGTAGTAACGAAAAATATGAAATTCAATTCACTGCTTTCATGGCCTGGTTTAGAGTTATATGTCATTTCATATTACAGCCATGCCTATCAATGAGAATAGTATATGCATTTTACTGTTGTGAGTGTACGCGATTATAATTCTTCGTTCTTGAGCTGGTGGAGAATTATGTATGTACTTGAAATTGGACCAAGATCGAAATTGTACAGGGTTAGAATAAAATATCATCTGTAATATGAGCGAATCAGAGAGCTTAGACCTTTGACACACAGGCGAGCGCTTACACACACACGCACACACACACACACACACACACACACAGCTGGGGAATTAATCACGGAAGGAAGAAATCATACTGGTAACGCTAGTACTGTATGCTTCACTCGCATTGTTATGTGGGTGGGAAAGTATACACCTGGATGTGTAATTATTAATTGCTCGTGGAGATTACCTCTCCCGACAGCTGCTCAATTTCTCAATCTTTAGGTATCAAAACACAGCTGTTTATTCATACGAACTGCTCTCCACATTCTTTACGAGTTTATAGTTTGAAATCTCATAAATTTTGCTATGAGAATTTTTACGAAATAGAGTTTTTTTTATAATTTCTTCTAATTAAAACAATAAAACCACAAGAACCAATACGAACAACAAGAACACCATATTCCCTTATTTCCGAAATGTCCCAATGCATACTGAACAAATTTCCAAGCCGACCCTCCGATCCTACCAACAGAATGAAGCTTAACTTATCATGTTCGTTCTCCATTTTCACGTTCATTGGTGCCGAAGCTGCGATCAAAGCTACTTTGCAAAATTTATACTCTAGTACTATAAATTTCATTGTGACTGGATCTGAAGCTGCGATGAGTTTTGTAAGTGATTTGGTATTTCCTTCAGTGGAGGTATTTTATTTATTGTAATTATGCAAAACAAATATATCATTTATGGTTAAACAAATTCGCAAATGTACTCGTTGTGAAATACTTACCACTAGCAACAGAAAAAATAGGAAAAGCACGAAATATTCCCCGAAAAAGAAAAAGAAGAAATCATATCTCAATCCCACAGATGAAATAACAATAGACATTTGCTAAAAGCAAACAAAAACAAAACTTTTGTATGTACACATCTAACAAGGAGACCACAAGGGTATCAGTTTTAGAATTTTTTGATCCTTATGGTACGTGAAATTCACAACTTAAATAACAATCAGCCAAAGCCATTCGACGAGACTCAAAAATTCTAATAGAAAATCGACTTTGAAGTTTTGCAAGTACACGCAAGTACCAGTAAATAAAACATTTGCAGCACCTGTCTTTGTAGCTTAGGTGGTAGCGTTCTAAGCCTTACAACCATTGAGTCGGTGGTTCGAATCCCGCCGTCACACTTTTTTTTATTTATTATCTAATGGTAATTTTTAGGAAAAATGCAGGTACTTTTGTTTATTCGTAATTTTCTGCAGTTTATTAAATGTTGTTAATAATGTTGGTTTCAATAAAAAATATTCCTAGTTACAGTTTTTACAGTATTGGCTTCACTCTTGATTTTCTCAGGGGAGCCAAAACAGTCTTGGCCCAACCCGCCACTGCCCGCACCGAAACTAAGTTTATTGTGCGGTGGCTTCACTCTTAGTAGACGACGGTTGTCTTTGATTGTTCAGTTTGTCAAGAGCTACGACGTCGGTTTTGGAAAGTCATCTCCGTAGCTACTAATGGCTTTCCAAGCAGCTAACCTACTCAACCATCTTTCAGGTGACAAAGTGTTCAGCTCGTTTACATACACAAACAAAACACAACAGGTGGGATTAGAGATCCCAAAACGTTTTATAAAACTGAATTAAAAAAAAAAAAAATAAAAATAAAAAAATAAAAAAAACTGCCTCAGCGGGATTCTAACCACTGACTATGCTTGTGAGGCCTTAATGCTACCACCTGAGCTACACCGACGATGCTGCAACTGTTTTAATTATTGGTACTTAAATGTAATTTTCAAAACTTCAAAGTCGATTTTCTCGAAAATTTTTGAAACTTGTGTGTAATGGCTTTGGCTGATTGGTTTTTAAGTTCTGAACTTCACGTAACATAAGTATCATAAGTATAAAAAATTCTAAAATCCGGTACCCAAGCGGTTTCCTAGTAAGTATTGTTACAGACAAAAATAAAACAAAAATAAAACGAACACAAAAGAAAACACTAGCTACAAGACCATTACAATTCACAACGACTATTTAGATACATACGACTGAAAACAGTCTTTCTCGCAGTCAGGTATATACAAAATTAATAGTGAAGGATGCCGAAAATTTTACATTCGACGAACAGGAAGGTAATTTAGTATTAGATTCAAAGGAAACACGAAATTATGTGCTAATTGCTCAACTACCTTTCCTGCACACATAGAACAGACCCGCCGCGAAACAGCTGATACTAAAATTCACTACAAATATTACGTACGTTACAGAAAGGTAAAATCATGGATATAATGTAAAAAAAAAAATTAATACACGTCTCTCTAAAAGGCTAGACGGAAAAATTGAAGTGGATAAAAAGACCTGGCGAAACATTATAAACCCAGAGAACCGCAGAATGTACTATAAATATGACTAACACGAAATTTCATCAAACTGTAAAGGAGGTAATGAAACCATTTAATCGATTTTCATGTTGTCCAATACTGTTGCGATCGACTTTGTATCGAAGATCTTGGTAACAACTGAGCGAAAATTACATGCTCATTAAACGACCAAATAAATATTTCTTACTATTTTATGAACATTACATACGGTCATAATTAGAACAATGATTAACGGAAACTTAAAATATACAGAAGAACAAAGATCAAATACGAAATCAGTTACATAATTAGAATCGTGCTAGAATATTTTCGGAGGAATCATCGCCTGCATGTGTAACAACTGCTCACAAGTCATACGCTGATAAAAACTATGAAGCGAGATTATATCTTTCTAGTTCAAGATATTTATACAATTAAGGTACTCAAAAATGATCTAAGGACGAAGGTGTACAATCGTACATCACATCTCTGTGTATAAAAATTCTATATTTATTTCTAGGCGTTCCTAGACCACTGATCTAAATGCGATAAAACTTTGGTTAGTTCAATTCCGTATGCCACGAAAGACCCTAGCGCAAAACCAGAATAGTACGACACAGTACAGGAGCTATGACGATAATGAGACGATAATGAGATGCCACCGTGCTGTAATAGATTTGTGCTTCCAGTACTTGAAAATGAGATCACTTAGCGACCTACGAAAACCTTACAATTTCAAACCTTTACGAAAATGTTTCTCGCTGAGAACCCCCCTGCAACCTCCCCCCTCCCTCGCCCCACAAACACACAAAAAATAACATTTTCGCTTTGCTTGCCGTTAAACGGCTGCATCAAGCATAAAGTTTTAAATTATTACTTCATTATTAGTAAAGCTATTGACAAAATATTGCTCATATAGTATCCATATGAATTAATCTGCCAACAGATTTATATCTATGTACGGCTCACGGTTGGTGAGATATGACATCATAAACACTGAGATACCTGAAAAACTGGCATGATATTAGGTCCTATTCATAACACATTTTGTAAACATATGAAAGGGGGTACATAAAATCGCGAGCAATTTACATTGCAATATGGTGTCAAAATTTCAAACCAATTGGTAAAAAAGTCGGAAGATTTGCCATTACGAAAATTTATATTTCCTATTCGTTTGTTATAAAATAACAAATCTCGGAAAGTTGTTGACCCACTGATTTCAATTTTGACACTAAGTTGCATCTAATATGGGCGAGTTTTATGTGCCTAATATTGCAGCAGTTCGCGCACGTATTCAATACAATTGTCTACTTTTTAATTCACCTGATTTTCCCGCCATGCCGCTGCAAGCGTTGATATTAAAAATTCGCGTGCTTGTCATTCTTCTCGGAAACGTCGATACACCTCTGCTTTACAAAGCTGCCGAGCTTTCAGCGGAAAATATGAACAATATTAGGGAAGCTACAACACTGACGGGAAATTTTAAAGATAAAGATGTATTGTATGTGCAATTGAACGATCAAACAGGGAGCAGGGGCAACTACTAAATTGTGTGGACTAAATTTGGAAAATCCATGCTTCTGACATGGGTAGGAAGTGTTACAGGTTCCCTAATACTCCTTGTCTTTATACATGATTTAGGAGACAATTTGCGCAGGTCTCTTAGGCTGTTCGCGGATGATGCTGTCGTTTATCGTATAGTAAAGCTAACAGAAGATCAAAACCTACTGGAAAAAAGATTTTGATAAGATATCTGCATGGTCCAAAAATTGGAAATTGATCCTAGATAATATAAAGTGTGAAGTCACCCACATGAGCACTGAAAGAAAGATATTAAACTTCATACAGTCAAATCTAAAGGCCATGAATTCAAATATATACTTAGGAAATACAATCATGAACAGTGTAAATTGGAAAGAACACATAGATAATATCGTGTTGAAGGCGAATCAAAGGCTACGTTTCATTAGCGGAACACTTAGAAGATATAACAGTTCTACTAAAGAAACTGCCTACATCATACTTTTGGGTACTATTTTGAAGCACTGCTGACTACGGTGGGATCCCCATCAAATGGGGCTGACAAAAAATATAGAGAAATCTCAGAGAAGGGAAGGTCGTTTTGTATTATCACAATACAGGGGAGAATGTCACAAATGTTGAACGAGCTGGGGTAGAAATGATTAAAAAGAAGGGCGTTATTCGCTGCGACGATAATTATTACCGAAATTTCTGACAGCAACTTTCTCTTCCGAATGCTAACATATTTTGTTAGCATCCACCTACTTAGGAAGAGCTGATCATCATAATAAAATAAGAGAAATCAGATTGAAAACAGGAAGATTTAGGTGTTCCTTTTTCCCGCGAGCTATTAGAAAATGGAACGGTAGAGAAACATCAAAAAGCGGTTGGATGAGCCCTCTGCAATGCACTTAAATGTGGTTATCGGAGTATTTATGTAGACGTAGATGCAGAAAGCGGTTCGATAAAACCTCTTCCAGGGACTTAAATGTGATCTGCAGAGTAAATAATTATGTATATGTAGACAACTGCATGTGGATTGGTAATGGCCCAGACAAATTAGACCTTTGGTGGGTAACAAATAAGAACAAGCTGCAAACAATTTTCATCAACGCGAGGCGTCACAAATAAAAGTAATATGAGTTCTCGAGTATAACTAAAAACCGATCATCCTACAAAATTTTTTACGCATACCAAAATGCAAGAGCATACAATTTGGCGTAGAATGAGCAACTTAAAAGTTAAAATCGTTTCATCCGTTTAGCACTACGATTACTTTGACGTTTTTATTGGTATTTATGCATAGGAGGGAGCATATTTGAAAACTGAGGAGCTACTTCGACACAGAATTTAACGCTCCTCAACTTTGATACGCGACATTTTTAGTTTGGAGTTGCTCTTGTTGAGTAACAGGCATTGAAACATGGGCATAACTCACTTTGGCATGAAGTTTGTAAAAAATGCCCATTTTTAACGAACGATTGTGGCTGAACGCCTAAACCGATTTTAACTTGTATTTAGGTAATTCTACGAGAAATTTTATACTCTTTCAGTTTGGTATTCGCAAAAGTTTTCTGTAGGGTGCACAATTTTCTGCTTATAGGCATAAAACTGGAAAAACACGAAAAAATTCGTTGTTTTTCGGGTTCATAACTTGCAAACTCATTACTCTTTATTTCCGATGGCTAACATCGATTAAAATTATTTCCGGCTTATGCTTACTTTTAGTCAACATCGTCTTTTTTCGGGGTAATTTTCTTGAGCACCGCGTAGGGAAACCGTCTGACTTAGTCGTGTGTTCTCCAAACGAAAAACCAAAATTATCATATTTACAGAAGAACTTCAGGAAACAGATTATAAAACCAAAACCGTCCTTACTTTCCATTACACTGCAATGCATCCTGAATGCAAATAGTCATTTATAAAATTAAAGTACTGTTTCCAATTTCCGGTGCAGATACATTTCAGTGACATTGAAATGAAAAGAAAAAAATAGAAAACCTGTTTTACGTTCCGCTTCAGGTATTCCTGTAGTTTTTACGAGTACAATAATAATATAAATAACAAAAATTATGGACGATACGATTACGACTCTATTACTGTGATAATATTTATGCACAAAACACGTAATATTCTCTCTAATCGTTTTTTAAGAGACAGTCAAAATTATTTAATATCTGAGTTTAGCTTTGAAAAAACACTTTTTTCAACAGTTACCTCTTTAAACTATTATTTTAATATCTGTCCAATATTTTCATTATTTTTACAGTTAAAATATTATCACCTGTCTTGACGTGGTAGTTTGTCCTCTTTTTCAAGTTTATTTTCTTTGCCTGTACTGATTTACGTAAAATCAAGTGAGAGTGGCAAATCACCGTTATTTTTGCAAATATCTCTGAAACGGTGGGAGTTATGAAAATAACATAATGGAGAAAAGTTGTTGAGCATTTTCTCCTCTACAACTACGTTTATTCAATTTTCGTCCTAGATGAACGGTTAAGGAACTATTTGCAATTAAATTTTCTGCCATCAAAAGGCCATTACCAATGTCTATTTTTAGTGTTACTATCTGTAACACTGTTCAAAGATTAAAATTTATCTAATACATTGCAGAATAATATCTCTGATAAAAAGAAGACAATATAGATGTTTCATTATTTTGCTAAACAGCTCTGTACTCATTCTTGTTGTTGCTCTCGTTTAGATTGGATGCAATATGTAAGTTGCTATGATTTTCAGATTAATGAAGTTGCTTATTTAAAGTTAAAATTCTTACATTTGCGTACATTATTTCTTTTCGTTCCTTTACCAAATAAATAAATACATAAGTTAATTAAAAAATTAAAAAAAAAACTATCTTTTCACATGCATTTACAGAATTTTCAGGAAACGACCATGCCATCATCCTACTAGCGATGCTTAATTGTTCTAGGGAGGAGTAATTAAACTTTTGTGTTTGATTTCAGTTCATATTTTTAGCCGAGCGAAATAACGTCCCTGAAATATTTTGTTATATTTATTTATTCCGTTTGTGAAATAAAATTGAACTGTAGCGAGGCGGAATATTTTCGTTTAATAGGAATTTTTGCCTCCAATGATTATGCATAAGTGCTTGTGTGACAGACGTCGAACTTGCGGTGATGCAGAAAATATAGTAAAAATTTACAGCACTCATAAATGAACTTTATTTCAAAATTGACGAACGAAACTCCACGCTGAATCACCACGTTGAAGTGTTATTTCTGATTACGTGGAATGAGTTTGCAATAAAACAGTTATCATACATTCTTGCTCAGCATTTTTCCTCCGCAAATTTAAATTAACCCTTAGCTACCTAGGTCACTTTTCTGTCACACTCTGCCCTAGGTGCGGTCTGACAGACCGCAATTTTTAAATAATCATAAACAGTTCTGATTGTTACCTAAGTGAACTAATTCAATTTATTGCACAAAGGCTTCTTATGTCTACATAAATTCTGTAAAAGCAATACATTTTTAAAATGTTTTTATGAAATATAATCAAACGTACAACTGCAGAAAATGGATTTAACATTACATTATTTTATTACGCTGTAAAAAGTCAAATACTCCGGCCTTTAAATTGTACTTTGTGCCATATTTTTATTGTTTACTATGCATGTAGTGGTAAAAACTCAAGAAACTTTCAAAAAAAGCCACAAAAATAAAAATTCCACTATTGCTTTGTTTGTAACTTTTTGTCTTTACAAATGTTTTCTTTGCGCTCGATGCAAATTTTGGTAGAACACTCAAGACAGATGGACTTCTTTCAACATTGGCAAACATAAGACGTCTTTCTCTTCTTCTTTTGGTCAGTCTCTCCATACGTCTGTCATCATCATTTCGATTACTTGTTTCACTTGATGAATCCACAGGTGCAATTTCTTCTTCACTTTCACACTGTTCTGAGACTCAAGTATATTCATTTTGGATTTCATAGTCACCTTCTGATCCCACATAACTTCATAAAGGGTCTTGAAACCATTTCAAAATAGTATCCTCAAAAGGAGCGTCTGTAACACGCATAGCAGAGGAAGAGCTCGGCGCCGAATCCATAACGCAAAGGCCGCTTGCACAAAAAAAGGTGTAATCATATTGCTCCGACTTGCGTTAACGTGGCTACTGACAATGGAAAACAGTGCACATGTTGCAAGCAACGATTACACAACACTGTATTACCCTTCCGCACCCCTATCCATTAACAATTGACCAACAATTAGCCATTGCGGTCTGAGAGACCACACCTGGGACGTTAAGGGTTAAAAAACCGAAAAATAAATTTCTTTTTTCTTTCTTTTCATTTATTTTCTTTTTCCGACAAAAAATTAAATAAAAAAAAAGCAGGAGTGACATTTGAAACCTGTTTCATCTGCGGAATAAATGAAAAACGGACGTTCTGGTAGCTGTTGGTCAACAATTACGTCTGTAAAATTTGGTGCCGATCGGTTGAACGGCGCCGCGACCTATAAAGTGAGAACACGTTACAGGCAGACGGATATCGTCAAATCGCCATTATTTTTGCAAATATCTCTGAAACGGCGCGACATATGAAAAAACAAATCGGAGCAAAGTTGTAGAGAATATTCTCATCTACAAATGTTTTGTTACAGTCCGTGTACCTGACGGGCAGCAAATCTAATGGGGCGAAGGTGAGTAAATTTGAAAATTCAGACTTACTTGGGCGGAGATGGATCCACAGAACTGTTTATAGCTGTGGAGGACAGTTCTGTAGCTCCATCGCCGCCCAAGTAAGTCTGAATTTTCAAATTTACTCACCTTAGCCACATTAGATTCGCTGCCCGCCAGGTACACGGACTGTAACTAAACATTTGTCATTTTCCAGTCTGACGATGCGCTAACAGCGCGAAACGCGTTATTGGAGAATAAAATATTGCAACAGAGACTGAGCATTTTTTAAGTATAATGGTGGTTCGATGAACCCTCTGCCAGGCACTTAAATGTGATTTGCAGAGTATCCCATGTAGATGTAGAAGTGAGGGCCCACTTGCGGTAGGGAGGCGAGCGCCACGTAGTGCGTCGTTGCCCCGGCACTCACCTGCTGCTGGAAGCTGATGGGCGGCAGCGCCGGCAGCCGTGGAAGCGCGACTGAGCGAGAGCCAGCGGGGCGGGCGCTGCTAGCGGCGCGCGCCGCAGACGCCAGCGCGCCACGCGGCCGCAGCGCGCAGCACCGCCCGTCGCCGTGGAAACGGCACCTCCCACCTGCCGAGCGGCGGGCAGGCGGCATCTCTATAAGCGCTGCCCGGCGCGCGCCCCGTCCAGTTAACGGGTAAACCGGCTCGTTTGAGCGCCCCTACCCCACAATTCCTTTTCATTTCTGGATGTTGTGAGCTTTGCGGTAAGCACCGTGTTGCTGCTCATAGTAGAAAGGCGGGAGCCGTGTCAGTTTGATGGGGGGGATTTTCATGAAATAAGGCGCAATCACTGGGAGCGGAAGCTGCGTCGGCTGCAAGAAATGGAAATGGTCACAGTCACGCCGTTACGACTTTTTGTTGGGCAATGTGAGAGAAAGTAATTCCGTGTAATGATTCACGATGTACGGAATCCTGTATAGTGAATACAGCGTGAGCCAAAAATCGCCGAGTACCTTCTTTTACTTCAAAATCTCTGCTGGAATTAGAAGACCTGAACATTCCAGCAAGGTGCACGTAATTTCACCCATAGCTAGAGGAACCTGCTTGCCCGCGGTATTTGCTTTATTTGTTTAATATATCTAGTAGATGGAGTAAAGAAGCAAGAATTTAGGTACTTGTAGAAAAGTATCTAGAGTATATGCTGTCACGGTTTTATAATTTTTGTGAATAATTTCAATCTGCGGTGTCGCATAAGTCTAAAGTGCGCGCCAAGTACTTTCGCCGGCGCGGCGTTCTTACGACGTCAGCCACGAGCGCCCTCTGTGCAACTCCGCTCGTGGCCACGACTGCACTGCATCGTTCACATGGGACTGAGATAGGAACCAGCTAACACTTGGCTATCGGATAGGCACTAGGAACCATCAGTAGGCAGGCCTATATGTAGTTCGACTATGTAGCAGCATTCCACTAGTCTGCTGCACTCCAAGTTAAGTAATATATTATTTCTACGAAATATACAACTTGTTTCAATCTAGCTTAGTGTTTCTGGTTTCTGCTGTCCCACTGGCTGGTCACCTCAGACTCTGTACCCGCACACGCGTGCGTTAGTCCAGTCAAATTAGGGTTTCAACTCGGAATGAGAGGTAACAAGCTGAATATTTGCATAAACCTTTGTTTTGGCGTTCTAAATGATGTGTCAAAAGTCTCATAAAATCTGGCGTCCGCGTCTTAAGATATTAAAGGTCAAAGGTCACGAAAATCAGTTTTTCGCAAATATCTCGCTTCCTATGCGTTAAATGGTATTTTCATCTCAGATATAAGTTGTAGAACATGAAATTCTGTACAATTTTTGTTTTAAACATTTTTTGTGCAATTCATCGTTTTTTAGATAGAGTGCGGAGAGCGCACAGGTCACAGCGCTCAGACATATAAGACGTAATACGAGGTCAGCTGCGAATCACAGTCAATGGTACGTTGAATAAAACAATTATAATGGTAAATAAAATTTCATTATTTACGAATTAATACCCAATTTTAATAATACTTACTTATTTCAAGTAATTACAATGTCATGAATTCCATACTTTAAGTATATTTCAATTCGGTTCCAATGTATCGTAACTACATTAATGTAGAAAATAATTTTAGTATTTTTTTATTAAATGTGTAAACCGTAGAATATTTCTAGTAATATTAAGTTTATACCTGGAAATATGGACCCTTACAACGCCACCTTCTCTATTTATAAGTCGAAACACAACTTCCAGAGAATAACTGCAGGCAAAAAGTTTGAAAGTAATCTTAAATACGTACGAAGTCCGTATCCAACATCTTTATTTGATAATAATGACATGAGGAAAACCACGAAAGCGACATTATATGACAAAATAAGACCTGTCGATATCTATCTTGATGAAAGTAATGTGACATATACTATCGACGGTGGATTTCTTCTGCAGCGCGTCATATGGAGCAAAGACGATACTTTCAGCGTTGTTTTAGACAAATATAGAAAGGATTTACAAACACATTATGGCTCAAGAATGGTTGTTATATTGGACGGATACTCGGACTACAGTAGAAATACTAAAGCAATGGAACAACTAAGAAGAACTTCTGTTCTTTCAGAATCGTATGAAGTTTGCTTTGAGGAAACAACGATTGTGCCAATCAGCCAAGAGAAATTTTTATCAAATCGATCTAATAAAAAAAAGCTTGTTAAGAAATTAAAAACTGTTAATATCACTACAAAATAAGCCAGAGATGATGCTTATGTTTATATAATCGAAACAGGTATTGAAGAATCAGAGGACCAAAGGACTGCCGTCATCGTAGGAGAAGATATTGATTTGCTTGTCATTTTAAATGGACGTACTCAGTCGCATCAACAAGATATTTTCTTTAAAAAAGTTCGTAAAGGCAATGTTAAAACACAAATATACTCCTCCAAAAGTTTTGAACATAATCCGCGTTGTAAAAAACACATTTTACTTTTGCACGCATTGAGTGGCTGTGACACGACATCTGCGTTGTTTAAAAAAGGCAAAAAAACTTGTTAAAATATTAGAGAAACTTCCAGATTTGGATCAGGTAGCTCAAGTATTTCAACAAGAAAATTGCCCTGCGCAAACGTTACTTGAAAATGGAGTACGTATCTTGTTGGCAATATATAACGCTCCAAAATCTGAAGACAACATAGATCATCTTCGATACACGCAATTTGTTAAATCGACAAAACTTAATAAACCTGTGCAACTATCAAATCTGCCACCAACTAGTGCAGCTGTTCATCAACATATCAATCGTGCTTACTACCAAGTACAAACGTGGTTAGGAAACTATTTTGAACCCCAGGACTGGAGTTGAGTGCTGCAGAATGAACATTTGGAGCCAATACTAACAATATTACCACCTGCACCAGACGAGCTCCTGAATACAATATTTTGCAACTGCAAAAATGGTTGTGGTTCGCGCTGCGGGAGCAGGAAATCGGGGATGCAATGTTCTTCAGCTTGTGGCCAGTGTAATAAGCAAGCTTGCCTCAATGCGTCATCACACCAGAACGATCTCGATGAAGATAGTGCATATGACCCCGAAATCTTGGAAGGTTTAGAGACGACGATTGTCGATTAACAGGATGATGACAACGAAATGGACGTTTTCGAGCGACCGGATGAAGACGACGATGATGATCAAGAAGATGAAAATTGAGACCTATGTATAATTAATAAGTAAAGTGAATAAAAATCCTCCTCACGTTTAAACTTCTAACTATAATAAATGAATCATACATGTCTACTAAATAAAGATTTACATAAAACGTATTTCCTCTTTTTTTTATTTAATACTTTTTGCTTTAAATATAATTAAGTCTTAATTGTAGTTAATTTTATTCTTTTCTACATGAAACATAATTAAGATATATTAGAGTATAACTAAAACATACTTGAAGTATTTGGCTTCATAACTTTATAATTTCATGAAATAAGTAAATATTACTAAACAAATCTTTTTGATTTGTGAATAATATTATGAAATATTGAACATAATTCATAAAGAATGAAGGTTTGTTATTGTAATTGTGGCAATGATTTACTAATTTTAAACAACCTACCATTGACTGGGATTCGCGGTTGACTTGCATTACGTCTTATATGTCTGAGCGCTGTGACCTATGCGCTCTCCGCGCTCTATCTAAAAAACTATGAATTGCACAAAAAATGTTTAAAACGAAAATTGTAGAGAATTTCATGCTCTACAACTTTTATCTGGGATGCAAA
Source organism: Locusta migratoria (assembly GCA_026315105.1). Classification (NCBI taxonomy): domain Eukaryota; kingdom Metazoa; phylum Arthropoda; class Insecta; order Orthoptera; family Acrididae; genus Locusta; species Locusta migratoria. Next base: position 267,592,633 of record CM048744.1, on the reverse strand, counting down.
TACCATTTAACGCATAGGAAGCGAGATATTTGTGAAAAACTGATTTTCGTGACCTTTGACCTTTAATATCTTAAGACGCGGACACGAGATTTTATGAGACTTTTGACACATCATTTAGAATGCCAAAACAAAGGTTTATGCAAATATTTACCTTGTTACCTCTCATTCCGAGGTTGATGCCTTTTTTCGGCTTATTTGACTGGACTACGTCCCATTTCCCTGTGTCGGTCTCTCTCTACTCGGCCACCGACACCCAGGACAACCGGCGGAAACGAGACACAAAAGTGGCGACGAGGAAGTGATACAAAGTGGCGACGAGGATGGGATACAAAACTATCTGCCTATTAAATTTAATTTAAGTACGGGCAATTTTTGCCCCCCTCCTCCCCCCCCCCCCCCTTAGACATCGGTGAGACAACTTTTCTCATTAAAATATTTCTCAGTACGACAGCAAAAATTGCAGTTTCTGACTGTTGGTACCGCTGTATTACGTTCCCATTGTTTTGAAATAAATTTCCATTGCTGTTAGAGGAGTTCTACATTACTCGCAATTCTAATAAAATGTCTCTGTCAGTATCAGAATTACTGCAACTGTTCAAGCTGTTGACTTTTATTCAAGAGGAAGATGTCACATCTGTTTGAAGACTAAAAAACTCTAAAAGGGAAAAGGCAAGATGACAAAAGTGTCTATTGTTTGTTGCAGGTGTTCCAAGTATGTGTGTTCCACTAATTGTACAAAAGCAATAATATGTGCAAATTGTGAAATTGAAAGTGAGTAGGAAGGAAAACCTCAATTGTAAATTTTACTGTTTTCGTATTTGTGGTTTGGTATTGTACGTTCTTTATGATTTCTTAATACTAGTCTGATGTATTTCTAAGAGTTAGTTTCATGATAAAGATATAACAACATTTCTCATATTCATTACTTTATTTGTTGTGTCTGTATCTGTTATAATGTTCCTGATAACTATGGAAAGGGTGTTGCAACCTAATAAAGAAATTCCTAGTTCATTAAATAATAAAAAGTAAATAAACAAACAAAAATAAATGGTTAAAAAGTGAAAAGAACGTGAGGGCAATTTTTGTCCCCCCGCAGACATCCATGTGACAGTTCCGAGCTTAGTGGTGCTAGGATTAACGTGTAAACCGGCTCGTTTGAGCGCCCCTACCTCACAATTCCTTTTCATTTCTGGATGCCGTCAGCTTCGCGGTACGCACCGTGTTGCGGCTCTTCGTGGAAAGGCGGGAGCCTTTGATGGGGGATTTTCCTGAAATAAGGCGCAATCACTGGGAGCAGAAGCTGTGTCGGCTGCAAGAAATGGATATGAAGTTCAAAATCACGCCGTTACGCCTTTTTGTTAGGCGATGTGAGCAAAGTATTTCCGTGGAATGATTCACGATATACGGCATCCTGTATAGTGAGCCAAAAATCGCAGTGTACCTTCTTTTACTTCAAAATCTCTGGAATTGGGGCATCTGATCATTCCAGCAAGGTGTACGTAATTTCACCCATACCGAGAGGAACCTGCTTGTGGTGAAAATGTATGCCTCATTTCAGTTTTACAAAGCTATTTAAGTATATTTTCGCGATTTATTTCTCATTTCGTTGTTTCCACTTTTCAGCGATATTCATTGCTTTTACCTCACAAGTCTTCATTTTTCTATGTACAGGGTGTCCAGAAAAGGACTCCCTGATTTCAAAATTAAATATCTCGAAAACAAAGATCGATAGTGGAATGCAGTAAACGGTATGTTTATTGTGAAACCTGTAAGAAGTTCATACAGCCGTTTTAAATAATAGTTACAAAATCTGCTAACAGATGGTGCTGTAATCGCCATACGTAATGCATAGTACAAATAGTGATCCGAAGCCCAGAGCGATCAGTTCCACTATTGAAACGTGAAAGGAGGTTAGCGTACTGAAGGAAGAGATTAAAACCATGTACTCCATTGAGCAACGCGTTTTTCTGGTGCTAGAGTACCACAGGTTAGAAGAGAGTCCTACGGCAACGAGGCGAAGTTTTCAAGGACGATTTAATGTTCCCAAAGGACCCGATGCGAAAACCATTCGTACGCTCTTCACAAAATTTCAAGGAACAGGCAGCGTAACTGATGATCTAGTGGGGCATATTGGTCGCAAGCAAACCGCAGTTACGCCTGAAAATATCGCCACAGTTTCTGGAATTATTGAGCGAAATACAATGTCATCCATCCGTAGAATTGCATAATTGCATCGGAGACTGGTTTGAAGCGTTCCAGCACGCAGAAAATACTGAGAAAGAACCTACACATGTTTCAATTCAAACGCACCCGTACGAGCCGTGCAAAGAGTTGCCTTTGCTAATCAGATGCTCACAATGCTTGATAGTGGAGGATTTGATGTTGGCTGCATCTGGTTTTCAGATGAAGCACACGTCCACCTGAATGGACACGTGAATAAGCAGAACTGGCTATTTTGGGGTTCCAAAAAGCCATATTGGTGTGAAGCGAAACCCCTGTATTCTCCTAAAGTTACTGTGTGGACTGCAGTATGCAGCAGAGGCATTATTGGCCCTTTTTTCATTCTACAATCGTTCACTGGTGCACGTTACGTTGCAATTTTGGAACAATTTGTCGCCACACAGCAAGCGTTAGAGGATCGACCAAGTACTGAATGGTTTATGCAAGATGGAGCCCGACCACATCGGACCGAACAAGTTTTTCGCTTTCTTGAGGAATACTTCGGGAATCGAGTCATTGCTTTGGAATATCCCAAATTTACTGGTGCAGGCATGGATTGCCCTCCATATTCGCCGGATTTGACTCCCTGTGACTTTTTTTGTGGGGCACAGTGAAAGACATGGTCTACCCGAAGCATCCCGCCACGCTGGACGAGCTTCAATCGGGGACCTCTGTGGCATGTGAATCCATTTCGGTTGAGACACTACGAAATGTGATGGCGAATTTCATTCTTCGTTTGCGTCACCTTTGCAGTGCCAATGGTGTACCTTTGAAAACATTGTGATGTGATTGTTTGCAAAGAGTGTTTTCATACGATTATTTCACTTATGTATGCTGATATGAGCTGTACAGCGTACAGCGCCATCTGTTAGCAGATTTTGTAACTATTATTTCAAACTGCCGTATAAACTTCTTACAGCTTTCACAATAAACATACCGTTTACTGCATTCCTCTATCGATCTTTGTTTTCGAGATATTTAATTTTGAAATCAGGGAGCCCTTTTCTGGACACCCTATAGTAGAAAGGCGGCAGCCGTGTCAGTTTGATGGGGGATTTTCCTGAAATAAGGCGCAATCACTGGGAGCGGAAGCTGTGTCGGCTGCAAGAAATGGATATGAAGGTCAGAATCACGCCGTTACGACTTTTTGTTGGGCGATGTCAGCAAAGTATTTCCGTGGAATGATTCACGATTTACGGCATCATGTATAGTGTATACAGCGTTAGTCGAAATTCGCAGTACCTTCTTTTACTTCAAAATCTCTGCTGGAAGTGGGAAACCTGAACATTTCAGCAATGTGTAATTTCACCCATACCTAGAGGAACCTGCTTGAGGTGAAAATGTATGTCTCATTTCATTTTTACAAAGCTATTTAACTATATTTTCGCTATTTATTTCTCATTTCGTCAATAATTTCGTGAAATTTTATTTCCACTTTTACGCGATATTCATTGGTTTTAGCTCATAACTCTTTATTTTTCTATGTATAATACAAGAATAATAAATTAACGAACTGAGCTACAGAGGGTATTGAATTCTTAGAAATCGCAATACGTTTTTATTCCAAAGCGGCAAAAATGTTCAAATGTTTGTAAGGCTTACGGGACTTCGGGGTCATCAGTCCTTAAACTTACAAACTACTTATGAACTAGCTTATACTAAAGACGGCACAAACATCCATGACCAACGGGGCATTCGGACCCCTGACGGGGAGCGACCTCGCGCATCGCAGTATAACGCCTCAATGCGCTCGGCCGCTCCGCCGCGGTCCAAAGCGGCATATTCAGATTTCAACCAGTTTAGTTGTTAAGACGTTTCGTACCTTTTCATTACACCACCACTAGTGTTTCTACTGTGAAAAATGTTTGATGCGGTGTTCATGAGTTCCCTGGACGTCAATCTGGACTGAAGATGATCGATGAATGAACGAAAGCGATATGCACATTTTAAAATAAATCTTTCGTATCACAAATATGAAGCGGAAATTATTATTATTATAATACAGCGTACTATTGTAAAGTGTTTCCTACAGTCAGTTTTGACCTTGCCCCTCATGATGATACAAAATCATTGCTGAACATGGTGGCAGTGTGAACAGTATTTGTGCGGACAAGAAGTCGCAGATGCCGATCTTTTACCACAATTATCGCTTTGCAGCAGTGGTTCCCAAATCTTTTCTGTCACGGAACTCACAATTGTTTGGTCAAATTTTCGGGACCCATTATTGATTACAGCGACCACAAACCAATTCATAGTAGTGTAAAATTATTTCTAATATGAAAATGAAGTTATTTTTATATTATCAAATGTTTTCTGGGCAACAATCTTGAAATTGGTAAAAGGAACATTACACCATTCGAAGGTGTATTTGGAGGTACACGATGGTCTCCCTCATTTTGATCCAGAGAGGGATTACGCTTGAGGCTTCGACAAGAAGATTTCAATGAAGGCTCGCCTGATCTTTCTCATAGGTTATTGTCGTAAGATGCTTACAGGTTTAGCTTATAAGGTTGTCCTTTACAAGTGGATTTGTTATTGATAAGAATTCATCAATAATTCCTTGAAAGTACGCCCTAAAAAGCAAACAAATTTCAAGTAATAAACAACTTTCACTTTGTAAATTCCTTAAACTCTAAATATCAACCCGTTACCATAATTTAAGTAAAAACGCGGTAATATATGCTTCAGAGGGTGAAACATTTTATCGAATTAATAAGACTTAGAAATACACTTCCACATTTCTTCAGTCCGTAGAGTATTTTAGTTTTGTAAAGTTGTCCGGTGACCCATCTGAATAAGGTCCGCGACACAATGGGAACCACTGCGCTACAGCGATCAGTACGAGGTAAATCAAGAACAGTGACAGTAGTCTGAAAACGGTTCCAGGTTCTTACGCCACCACTTCGACCACGACAACGCGCCTTGCAACATCTCCTGATGAAAATCCTCGTTGACATAAACCAACAACCGGAATGGCATCAATTGTCGAGATTCCTCTACTTGGCATGGGAGAACGTAAGTCAGTCTTGTTTGCATTGTCTACGGAACTACCTCTGTTTTATTTTGGTGCTGCCAGAGTTAGCTAGCGCGAATTGAGATCTGCAACGACTTCTGCTAGTCTCGTCGTCTTATATTTCGTCACAGTTACCTTCAATGGCCGAACGACCCACGCAGTCAACACACTCTTGCGTTCGTTTTGTGAGTTACCGAATAATGTTCTTCCGCTTTCCCTGTATGCGTTATACCTGAGACGAGTAAAGTAACGGGATGCCTCTTAATATCGTGCCAGAACTTTTTTTCCGGTGAAGTTCTAAAGCTCTCCCTTCAGCAGGTATGTGCAGCAGTACCGAAACTTTGTTCCTTATGCAACAGGAACTTGGGCAGAATCGTGTACAGCCAAAATTTCCTCCGCCAACAACTTAAATTGGAAAGACATAGATAAATCATTAGTACTCATCTTCTAAATTCGGCTCCGTGATGTCAGCAGCTAGAAGTTCCGTTGTGTCGCACTACATGGTTAACTACTATTGTTTCCATGGTGCTTGTAATAAATAACTTTTGAAATAAACAAACTGCTACAAGTTCAACTGCGGTTTATTCTGTATCTTTTTTTCCAATTAACAACTTAAAAAAATACAATTCTAGCGACATAATAGCTAGATGGAACAAGTCTTAACGGTAACACCCAATAGTCCAGAGAGAACCTTAAACATCCTACACAGTCACAAGTGAGATTCCCAAAGAGTACATTGGTTCAAATTATCGAACAATATATCGACAATTTATTACACAATAATTAATAACATTGAAATTTATATATGTAATATGTTAGAAGTGTTATGAATGTTGTTTTACTGACTTGTTTACCCAAAATAAAAGGCGTAACTAAAGAAAAGAAGTTAAATTCAACTTGCGCCTTCCATCCTTCATTTTTATGATGTTGGCAACAGAATTTCTGATCGCGGGATAAGCAAACTATGATTTTTAAAAGGGTACGGTACGAAACAACAGACTATAATGCAGTTTAATTGACCTCGCGACTAGCATGTAGAAAGTGCATAACGTACAAAATCGTTACAAAGTGCAGTAACACGACATGGCGTCTACACCTACACAAATCACACTGAAGTGCATGGCAGAGGATTCATCAAACGGCTTTTATGATATTTTTCCACCGTTCCATTCTCTAATAGAGTGCGGGAAATAGGAACATCATATCTTTCCGATTTCTCTTAGTTTATTGTAATGATAATGTCTCCCTAGGTAGCTGGGTGCTAACAACATATGTTCGTATTCCTAATGTCAGCGGAAGTCCCTTGCAGGATTATTGAGGCACGCTGTCTCTACATGTGCAAGTTTTGGCAGTGCAGGGCTCTCTGCACATCAACTAAACTGTTGACTACGTGCGATAAATATTAGATGGGATTCATATCAGGCGATTTGGGTGGCCAAATCTACAAAATCTTTGTTACTTTGCGTTGTAGCCTAGTTGACCTCATCCAACATTATCACTGTACAATAAACGTGATAAAAGTAGTCGCTTTGGGATGCATCTAATAACATTGCAGTGTGGAGTACATCAACATTTAAGAGAGTTACATGTTATCAATGGAATAATATAATCCGCACTCGGAGCAACCATTAGCCACAGGAAAACACATCTCCTGTGGCTCAATGAAGGTGCCCAACCCTTCGCACATACTTTCACTGAATCTGTTGAAATGGAAGTGTTAGGACTAAAACTCCGTAAGGATGTAAATGAGCTCCTTTCCAGTAATTCTAAAAGCATCGTGGACAAAGTACGGGGAGGTCTTATTGCAAATAGTACGAGGCAACTGAACATCATTCAGAGGATCGAATGTGTAAATACACTGGCTCTTTCTAAAATGTGGTATACTGCACAAGTAATCCCTATCAATAGACAATGTATTGCACAAATAAAGAAGTACATAGGTTGGTTTGTGTGGAAAGGTAAACTATTCCGGGTGGCCAGGGATCAGTTGACATAACCATTTGCTGAAGGAGGCTTATCTTTAACTGATTGTGAGGCAAAATGTTCAGCCCTGATTGTGAAAAATCTCATACATACCCTAAAATTACCGGCTAGTCAGTCAGATTTGCTAAAGGCTGGGTGGGGTATCGCAGCAAGCAATAGAGGTGACAGAAGGCTGCCGGCAAATATACTGCGTACATTGCAAACAGCAACATGTGTTTTAGATATATCTTCCAACGTAACGTTCTATACGACAAAGAAAATACTCGAGACCATTGGTGTAAAGGTCCATATCCTCCAGCAATCCAAAAGAAACACAAAGACTTAAATTGGAAATATGTCTGGTCCAATTTTGCAGATAAATCTATATGTTCAATGTTGCGCTCATCAGCTTACATGTTTATAAATGATTTAATCCCGACTGCTGCCCGTCACCACAGAATAAAGCTCACCGGTCACCCGTATTGCCAGCACTGCGGATTGATCGATACTGCCAGCCACCGTGTGGTAGGCTGCTCCAAAATAGCGGATCTGTGGAAATGGATCAAGTTTAAATCGGCAGGATTGCTGTCTCTAAGTGTCAACGACATCAACACAAAGAAACTGGTGTACATTGATGTAAAGGCTTTCCCAGTGTCCAAGACGAGAATAACTTGGTTCATATATTCGTTCATCAACTACGCCCTTGCGGGAGGTGGATCTGTGAGCGACTTTCGACAATACATCCTCAGTGCAAGATGGGAAATCCTCAACGATGCATGGAAAAGAGAGAAATTTTCGCCGTTCATTCACTTTTTGTAAGATTATAACTATTTTGTAAAAAAAAAAAAAAAAAAAAAAAAAAAAAAAAAAAAAAAAAAAAATTACCTGACCGTTACAAGTTGCGTTCTTTAATTTTTATAGTATTGATGGCCGTTGTTAACTGATGCTAATATGGCATTTGTAGACACTAGATTATCATTTATCGTACGAAGCACGACGTGTTTTTGTTTATTATTCAGTGGTCCATTGCTTTGAAATGACAACGTGTAAGTTACAATAAAAAAAATCATCAAATACGCAACGCAAGACCGGCTTATGCCATTAAGTTAATTCAATGGAGGGTGTCAAAATTCCGTTATTTTTGCAAATATCTCTCAAACGATACGAGATATGAAAAAAACCACAAGAGAGCAAAGTAGTAGAGAATTTTCTCCTCTAAAAATTCGGTTATTCACTTTTCGTGTCAGTTGAATGGTTAAGCCGTTATTTTCATTTAAATTTCGAGCTGACAAAAGACGATCGCAAAGGCCCAGTTTTAGTGTTACTAACGTAACCTAAAGTGGGACAAAATCTAATTTTGGTACAAGTCGAAGTTCTTAATCGGAACAATATTCTAGAAGACTGAATTTACTGCCATGCAGTAAAGCTCAGAACTTTGTTTCTTCACTGCAAGTGCACAAGGAATTCCGTCAACGTCTCGTCGATTGAGAGTTAATTAGAGGCGGTGTATGGGCTCTGTCGGCAGAGAATAGCAGCACTTGCAAGTGTGCTTGCAAGTCTCTGAAATGATTTCTCAGAACCCAGGAGAAGCTTAAATGGTTTTTGGTGGACGTTGGAGGAAATGCGTTCCATTCGAATGCGTGTCCACAATATAAATACTGTTTCGTGCAAGTCGTCAAAATGTAATACTGTTCATCCTTGAAACTAGACGACTGTGGTCCACGTTGGAAATCGATGGCTGTTACTTTTTTTCAATGAAAACCTGTGGTAGTAGCTTTCGTTTGAAGTTTGTGTCCTAATGTAATTGACGGTAAGTCATCGAGTAAAACAAGTGATATCTGGCGTTCCACAGGGAAGCGTTATAGGTCCCCTACTCTTCCTTGTGTTTACAAATGATTTAGGAGACAATGTGATTAGCTCCCTTAGACTGTTCGCGGATGATGCTGTCGTTTATCGGTTAGTGAAGCCAACAGAGGATCAAAAGCAACTGCAAAGCGATTTACACAAAATTTCTGCATGGTGCGAAAATTGGCAATTGACAGTAAGTAATGAAAAGTGTGAAGCAATACACATGAACACTAAAAGAAATCCGCTGAACTCCAATCACGCGATAAATCAGGAGTTACAATTACGAACAACTGATGAGAACACACAGAAAATATTGTGGGGAAGGCGAACCAAAGGTTACGTTTCATTGGCAGAACGCTTCGAAGATGCACCAGCTCCACCAAAGAGACTGCCTACATCACACTTGTGCGTCCTCTCCTGGAGTACTGTTGCCCCTTGTGGGACCCTCACCAGGTGGGACTGACGGAAGACATTGAGAACGTTCGGAGAAGGGTAGCTCGTTTTGTTTTATCACGTTACGGGGGGGGGGGGGAAGCGTCACGGAAATGTTGCACGAATTGGGGTGGATATCATTAAAAGAAAGACGTTATTCATTGCGGCGTGATCTGTTTGCGAAGTTTCAATCACCGACTTTTACTTCTGAATGTGAAAATATTTTGCTAGCACCCACGTACTTAGGGAGACATGACCACCCCCAATAAAATAAGAGAAATCAGATCGAAAACGGAACGATTTAGATGTTCTTTCTTCCTGCGCGCTATTAGAGAGTGGAACGGTAGAGAAAAGCTATGAAAGTGGTTAATGAACCCTCTGCCAGGCACTTAAATGTGATTTGCAGAGTATCTATGCAGATGTAGATGTACAAAGTGCACCTACCTTTGCGCTGCCAGTAACAAGTTTGATTAAGCAATCAGCTGCTTGTCCACAGATCACAGTTGAACATACGAAAGGATTACTATGTGCTTGGAGAACAGTACAACTAACCTCTTTTCCGGAGGTCAGATGTGGTCGAGCAGAACCTTTCACAACGACATACTCGACCAGAACCTTGGCAATGTATGCGAAATAATCGACCAGAACCTTTGGCTATGGCACAACCGACAAGAACCTTGCGCGATGATTATGTTTGTCGTTACGTTTCCATACATTACAACATCCGACCAGCATTCCACACGAATGCACCAAAACTCTAGGTTTGCATGATTTGACCGGCTGGTCAAGTGGATTTTTCGTAATCTGCGCTCCATTCTAAGCACAAGAAAGTTATTCACACATCTCGGTATTTAAGTCTTGATACCTCCTGAACATCAAAACGAACAATGATTTTGTAAGTACTCTCAGATGTGTAACTAGACAGGTTTCGTAAAGTTTTGAAACTGTGTGAAGATCATTGGAAGACGAAGCACAGGATCAATAAATCATTGCGCGCGATAGTGGAAGCAAGACTGAAGAAAACAAAGGCACGTTCGTAAGATTTGTCGACTTTGGAAAGGTGTTCGACACTGTAAAATGGCGCAATTAGAAAATCTATGTCCCAATAATTAAGTTACTGTTGGATACCATTAACTTCTTCAAAGCTGTAGTTGTTAACACTCCCCTTGAGCATAGTGAAATAAATACAAAATAGAAACACTGTATAAAAAACCTGTACTATAACAACGAGTACACGCAGTAAATAAATAAGTTCGATTTCGCCGTCAGAGGAAGAATAAATCATGGGAATGTCACTCATGTGAGACTTGTCGCAAGTGGAAGAGAACGCAGCGTTGTTATTTGGGGGGTTCAGGGCACAAGTGGCGTAACTCCACCTACGATACTTTGGAGTAAGAGGAGCATCCATTTAGAAGTGTATAAAAATTATTAATGTTAATAATTTATCAGTATTTATGAATAGAGGATAATATGCACTAAAGTATCTGCCGGCCGGGGTGGCCGAGCGCTCTGCGGCGCTTCAGTCGCGGTCTGCACGGCCACTACGGTCGGGGGTTTGAATCCCCTCTCTGGCATGGATATTTGGGCCGTCCTTAGTATTAGCTAGTTCATAAGTAGTTTGACCCCGTACTTAAGTCCCATAAGCTATACAAACATTTGAACTAAATTCTCTCTCAATCTATTAACATAACGGAATATCATACAGGAAATGTGTAGTAATTGACGTGTTATAGAAAAATGGAGTAGATTGTGCACTGGACACTTATCAAGTATCCACTGTAACTTCAAGTACACTGTGTGAATACAGGTTCGTCGTTTTCTCCGACCGAAATCTGATCTCGGGAATCTGAATAAAGGGGTAGATGTTTGTTTGTAAATCTATCGGACCAAACTGCGTGGTCATCAGTCCGTAGCTTACAAACTACTTAAACCTAGGTAAACTAACCTAAGGACAAACACACACACCCGTGCCCCAGGGTGGACTCGAACCTCCATGGCGAGCAACCGCGCGCTCCGCAGCGAGAAGCTTTAGACCGCTCGGCTACTCCACCGCGGCTTGACGGGTAGATACGTTCGTAGGAAAGTTCTTGAAGAGTGAATGATACACAGGAGGAATAAATTTTAGAAGATCAGGCAGATCCTTCTTTTTGTTGGTTGTCATAGTCCGCCTGGTCTTTTAAAGTCTCCCTTGTGTCACTGAGGTCTGCCTAACGTGTGCTTACGAAAATCCACCTCATGAATTTCTTCACTTTGATGGAAACGTCATTTAAAACTCAAGGAAAATGGCGCTGTCAGTTCAAATTGCATCCACCTGACTTGCAGCCAATTTAACGGATGCCCATCACGAGCCCTTTTCCTCATCACTGCGCTGTCTAGTAGCTCCTTCGTTGAGACAAAGTCATCGTTTTTCATTATGCGAATATGGAAAGGCTTTTTATTTTTACACCCTTAGATAGTATCTACCCAATCACCAGCTGAGTAAATATATTGTTTCTTGCAACTGGCTTATTCAAGCAGACCAAAGTCTGCATCATTAGGCTGATTGCTGTGTCCAGGTATCATAAATTAGTGGTTCATCACTTCCACTTTCATATCTGGGTCTTGCATTAATTTCATTAAGGAAACACACACAATACTATTATCTTATATTTCTTAAAAATGTACTAAAACTAAAGTCAGTCGGCCAGACGAAACTACCAGACCGATTTCCTACATTTTTGTTTTAAACGAAAGGTATTCATCCACAGATTTGTCATCAAGTATCGGATTTCACATAACTCTCGCCTTCCATTTTCTATACTCAAACGCGATTTGCTTCTGTATATTTCTTATGGTAATGTCGTTGCTGTAAAGTAAAGTCAGTCGGTCAGGCCGTTCTATCCGACCGATTTCCTTCATTTTGCTTTGAACAAAAGGTATTAATTCGCAGATTTGCCATGGAGTATCAGAATTAAAAGCCTCTCCACCATTTATTTTTATTCAAACGCGGTGTCCTCTATCCTTGCAGTGAATATTTTAATCGGTTTGTTTTTCGATATCTTCGGTTCTAATTCAGGTAAGCAGTTATTTTTGACCAAACACAAGTCAGCGGATCAAGCTCTTTCATATGCGCTTTTAAACTCTTGCATTTGTTGATTCTGAAGAAAGCTATTCGTGAACATTCAACTTTACTTCCATTTTTTGCCAACTCTTTTGTCATTCCACTAACAGTGGAAGTATTCACACGGGTCCTCTATTTATTTATTTATTACTGATGTGGCTTACCTGTCATATTATCATTCATAAGAACATTTTCCTGACTGTTTGGTGGATATTCCGAACCACATTCCATAATATAGTTACTACAAGAACCTTCAAATTCGATATTGCACTAATGCACAAAGACATACGTACTTCGTGCTCTGAACAAAGGCGCGTAGCAGTTAAAGCAAAAAGACAGTGGTGCACTGTACGCTTAGATGATGAAACTGCAGAGAAACATACTTATAGCTCTGAACTGTAGCTGTCTCTATTATCAAACATTTCTGGAACTCGGTTTCAACTAAAAGTGGAGTTACGCCACATGTGCTCTCAAACCCTGATATCGCAGTTACAAACGAGTGTTACGACTGCACTGTTCTCGTAGCGCCCAGAGTACGTTGCACTTATCAACGGAAATTGGGGCTCAACTGACCACCAACCTCGCCCGTTCCAACCGCCTTCTCCATGAACACCCTGAATTTTCATCACTTGGTGCAACCAGTGGCTCCTATCTATAAATCCTACCAAAATCCAGTCGATCATTGTAGGTGGCACCACTTCTTCCTTCCATCCACGTGAGTTCTACCTCACCCTCCATAACCGACCCATCCGCCTCACCCCCAATGTAAAGTAATTGGGCCTCACCATAGATCGCACCCTCTCGTGGAACCCCTACCTTCACACTATCCAAGAAAAAGCCCGCTCACGCGTCCGTCTCCTCGAACTCCTTACTGGTCGCACCTGGGGTCTGCATCCTTCCACCATCCTCTATACATACAAATCCTTCATCCACCCCATCCTCTGCGTCTCCCATCCTGCCTAGATCTCTGCCCCCCCTCTCAATCAATCTACAATTTCCTAGAGAGTCCCTAGGGAACCTTCCATATCTCTTTCAACCCCCCCCCCCAACCCCTACGCGGCTCCTCTATCACCTCCTTCCCTTCCCCCGCCTTCTCTGATTCATTGAACACCTTTGTCCCCATTTCCCCTACCGTAAACTGGACCTCCTCTCACCCTACTATTCATCCTATCGATGCCAAACCCAGTCTGTTGCCGCGTCATTACCACTGTATCACCTTGCTCCCCACTTGTCCACCCTCCTTACCCTTTCCCGTGGCAATTTCCGCACCCTCCCCCTCCCTGACGATGCTGTCGGCCCAGACATCCATCCTTCGTACCAGCTCTGATCCTCCCCTTATCCTCCTACCCCTCTTCAGTCCTTGATCCCACCAAGAGGGCCTCCTTCCTCGCCCCCCTCCTTTTGCCAGTCCCTCCGAAATACCACCTCCCCTCCCTACAGCTTCTGGAGACGTCCAACCCCCTTCCTTTCCCCTGGGCCCTGTGGCCCCTCCTCACCCTGTCACCACCTGTCGCCTCTCCTCCGCTCCCTCCCCACCTTCCATCTCATCCTCCCTCCTTCTGGCCCATCTACACCCGTCACATCTACATCTACATGGGATACTCTGCAAATCACATTTAAGTGCCTGGCAGAGGGTTCATCGAACCACCGTTATACTATTTTATCTCCCATTCCATTCTCGAATAGCGCGCGGGAAGAATGAACACCTGAATCTCTCTGTTCGAGCTCTGATTTCTCTTATTTTATTCTGATGATCATTTCTACCTATGTAAGTGGGAGTCAACAATATATTTTTGCATTCGGAGGAGAATGTTGGAGATTGGAGTTTCGCAAGTAGCCGATAAGCGCCGTTATTGTAATGATTCCCGTCCCAGGTCCTGTATCATTTCCATAACGCTGTCTCCCCTGTATCGTGACAATACGAAACGAGCTGCCCTTCTTTGGACTCTTTCGATGTCCTCCGTCAAACCCACCTGATAAGGATCCCACACTGGGCTGCAATACTCCAAAAATGGACAGACAAGCGTAGTGTATGCAGTTTCTTTTGTAGTTCTGTTGCATCTTTTAAGGGTTCTGCCAATAAAACGCAGTCTCTGGTTCGCCTTTTCCAGTTTAAGTCTGAAGTAATAGTAATTATTAGGTATTTTGTGGAGTTCTGACAAGGAGACGACTTGGGTATCGGATTTAACAATTTCTCTATATTTATAGCACGTGAAGTTCAGAACTTCAATAACAATCAGCCAAAGCCATGCGTCGCAACTCGTAAGAATTCTCGAGAAAATCGACTTTCAAGTTTTTCAAGTATACGTAAATATCAATAACTAAAACGGTAGCAGCATCTGTCGGTGTAGCTCAGGACGTAGTCTTCTGGCCATATAACCCTAGGTCGATGGTTCGAATCCTGAAGTGATCATTTTTTTTTCTTTTTTCGTTGTGTTCGAATACTTACACAATTTTAATATCTAATACTAATTTTGACGAAATATGCACTTTTTTATTATTCGTAATTTTCTGTCTTTATATATAAGGCAGTGTGCCCGTATGTTTGTGTGTATGTATTTCATACACATCCACAGTTTTGTTCCAATCTTTATGAAATTTTGCACACGTAAGCTTCACTCCATGAGGACGGTCGCCGTAAGTGTAAGGATCACGTACAATATATCGTTCACAAGATATGACGTCATAAACAATGAGATGCGAGACAAACTGCTGCAGTACGCGACAATGTTGAACATTTCCTCCTAAACCACCGGACCGACTTCAACCAAATTTGGTGCACAGATTCCTCACCGTGAGGTAACAATTACGTAATGGTAAGAAGCACATACGACAGATGGTTCAGGAGATACGACGTCATAAACAATAGGAGTTGCAAGAAACTGGCACATAATGCGACGAGACTTTATGAACACAATATATCAGAACGAGATTACTTTGCGACTTGCAACAAACTTTAAACATAATTTCAAACCTTTATTGAACTATTTCTCGCTAACAACCATAGCAAAATGAGGAAGGGAAAAAAGTTTTCGCTTACTACTTTTCCGCTGTTCAGGACTAAAACTACGGCATTCGTTATGACATTACAATTTATAATATCTACTCTACGAAGTGTAGCCACGGGAAATTTTACAGACAGTATACGCACATATAGTTGAATGTACCTTCTAAATTGTATCACAGTACGACACGTAGTTCATGAGAGATGAGCACATAAACAGTAACGTTCGTAGAAAAACGTACCAAGTTTTAATCTATTACTTCTTTACCACTAATTGTATTCCCAAGTGATTTTACAGACGTGCAGCACTTATACAAATGCACATATACCTGAAAAGTTATACAGTTGTACAACATATAATTCAATAAATATGAGATCGTACGAATGTCATATGCCATTTGTATTTTGAATACTATCTTTCTTTGTTTGGTTACTGCATTTACAATTTTGTACGTTATGCAAGACATCGTTATCTAATATATAAAGCAGAGTGTCCGTATGTTTGTACGTGTTGCATACAAATCTACAGTTTTGTTCCAATCTTTATGAAATTTTGTACACGTAAGCTTCAATCCACGAGAACGGTCACCGTAAGTGTAAGAATCACAAACAATACCTAGTTCACGATATATGACGTCATAAACATTGCGATGCGCGAAAAACTGCTACATTTAACGACAATGATGCTCATTTTCTCCTAAACCACTGGACCGATTTCAACCAAAGTTGGTGCACATATTCCTTACGTGAGATAACGATTACTGTCGGAGTATGAAACATATGCGACACATGTTACAGGAGATATTACCTGATAAACAATAAGAGTTGCAAGAAACTGCCTCTTAATCAGACGAAACTTCTTTTAAATACACTATATGAGACTTACAGTACTTAGCGACTTGCAACAAACTTTAAACATAATTTCAAATCTTTATTGAACTTTTTCTCGCTGACAGCCATAGCAAAATGATGAAAGGAAAAAAGTTTCTCGCTTACTACCTTTCCGCTTTTCATGGACTAGAACTTACGGCATTCGGTATGACGTTACAATTTATAATTTGTACACTTCAAATTGTAGCCACATGAAATTTTAAAGACAGGTCACACACATATAGTTGAATGTACTTTCTAGATTGTATCGCAGTACGACACGTAGTTCATGAGATATTAGCACAGTAACAGTAACGTGGAAAACCGCCCCATCACGCACCAAGTTTTAATCTATTACTTCTTTAGTACTAATTGTATTCCCAACAGATTTTACAGACATACAGGCCTTATACAAATGAATATATACCTGAAAATGGCAGGAATAAATAAATGAATACCCGGGCAAAGCTGGGTTTTCAGCTAGTTTTTATATATTCTCCGATAAATACAGCATGATTTTAGAAAAAAAGGCGATGGACAGAGAGAGAAAGGGTAAGATAAGTACTAACTCAAGTCAAGAATAAATAAATACCCGGGCAACGCCGGGTTTTCAGGCAGTATATTATAAAGGGTTGTTAATAATTTCGGCTTCAATCAAAAAATATAAGTATCATTTTTCATAGTATTGGCTCCATTATTACTTGATGAAGGTAGGCTTTGATTGTTCAGTTTAGGAAGAGTTACGACGCTATTTTCTGGAAAGTCGTATCCATATCGACTAATGGCTAAACAAGCAGCTAACCTACTCAACCGTTGTTTTAGGTGACGGCAAGGTTGTTCAACTCGCCTACATGCACATAAAAATAAATAAATAAATAAATAAACTGACGCAACACGTGGTATTTGAGATTCCATAATGTTTTATATAATTGAATTAAAATACGAATATATATATTCTGTCATAGCGGGATTCGAACCAACGACTATGAGGCCACAACGCTACCACCTGAGCTACACCGACATATGCTGCGACTGTGTTACTTATTGATACTTACGTGTACTTGCAAAACTTCAAAGGTGATGTAATCAAGAATTTTTTAGAGTTCCGTCGAATAGCTTTGGCTGATTTTTATTTGAGTTCTGAACTTCACGTACCGTAAATATAAAAGAAATCTAAAATCCGATACCAATGTGGTCTGCTTGCGTGAGATAACACGCGGAATATGATGTTCTCTGTACACTTTTGACATCGTGGATCTCTGAATATTGAGTTCCGCAACTATTTCCGAAATGGGATGACCCTTGCGTCTAGACTCAAATGCAGTTCCGCGTTCAGCGTCTATTAATTCCCATCGTGCGGGAACAGTTTCACGTGAACCACCGGAATGCGCATGTGCATTCGATGCTGCGGTCATATGTACATGTGTATATCGCTATCCCTTGAGAATGGAAACTGCCGCCTATATCTATGGCAAAAGCAAATAAGTGGCTGAGAATTCTATGGTTTAAACGTATATTGAAGCGGTGTTTCGCAGAAGCAATAACACAAATCATTATCTATATTTTAATACGTTAATGCGTTCGACCAGTGGTTCGAAAACTGTGGGTCTCTGCGTCCAGACGACTTAAAAATAACGAAGTGAAATGTCTTGAGAACTTGAAACACGAGAAAGTTCGTTATATAATACTTATTAACTTCACGATATTATTGCTCATCTCATAAAGAAAATAAACAGTTAAACAGCGCCACTTTTTATTTAAAATAATAACAGTTATGGATAAAACAGTTTAATTTTGAAACTTCCTGGCAGATTAAAATTGTGTGCCGGAACCGGGACTCGAACCTGGATTCGGATTACTGTCGAAAGATTTTTTTTTCCTCAAGATAATGCCCTGACCTCACACACCGAATGTGACCAAACAATTCTTACGAAAATTTCAATGGGACCTGTTTGATCATCCTCCATACAGCTCGGACCTCTCTCCTAGCGACTTTCATCTCTTCTTATACCTAAAATCAGTCCTTGGTGGTCAACACTTCAACGATGATAAAGAGCTGTTACCACATGGCTGAATACACAGGCGGCAACCTTCTGTGAAGGATGCACGCAAAAACTTGTGGCGCGGTATGACAAGTGCCTACAAAATTTCGGCAGTTATGTGGAAAAGTAGTTTAAGAGTTGTAGAATTCAGTGCAATAAAAATTTCTTCTGTATCTGTGTAAAATTTCATTTTATTACCAAACGGAACTTACTTTCTAGATGCCCCTCGTATATTAATTCTACCTGGAAGTAAATTACGATTTACGAAAGATTAATAAAGAAAATTTAGCGCCAGTAATCACTCACTAGTATGGTGGCAATGAATCATATCACATTTCTTATAAAACTCGCAAACTTTCGCACCGAAAGGACGTGTTCCAACCTCTTCCCAGCGTCAACTTTGCTACAGCACTACCGCCGTCGTGTGGGAAACAGAGAGAACTCTCCAGCCATACCGCACCTAAAAAAAGTAAGAATGTAAATAATAATAAAATTGTAATAGGAACTGCGATAATTAGAAGCGTACAACGCCCACCAGCAGTTAGCGTCATAAATTCTCTGTTTATGTAATAAAAGTATGTTGCCTTTTAAGCCTCAGAGCACGTTAGGCTGCCAGCTGCCTTATGATAAATAATTCCCATAGGTCTCACAGTAACAAGTGCAAGTAAGAAGAGGTAGTCCTATTCGCTTGCCGTTGGGGCCTTCTGGTGCCTCGTCAGCCGTGCTGGTAGTGTATTTGCAAGTCGTTCTGCTTCCCTGGGACCCGCGCCAAACACACGCCGACCGCAACCCTCAATGCACGGCTGTGATGCGGGGTGCCGGCGGCGCCTGCTAGCTAGCTCGCACGCAATATCTCAGTACAGTTCACTTCAGCGCGGCAGCATCCACCATGCATTCGTTACGTTTCACGCTCGTTGACTACGTTCGTGACCTGCGAGCAGAAGTGCTTTTTCCACCGCGGACGAAAAATGTACCTGAATCGGATGCGCTGCAGAGTGTAAATATATCGTGAAGTATTTCAGGTGTAAGTAATAAAAGGAGGGCAGAAGTTCGCCACGGCACGAAGAAATGAACGACATTTTAGAGAGCATTTCGCAAGAAGCAGATTATTTTCTTAACTTATGGAAGGAAACCAGCAAAGTGACGAACATGAATTACCAGCAAAACAGGTAAATTTCATGTTACATCAAGGATTTAAAAATAAATATACAACGCTTCTTTTCAACTTCCTTGGAATTACGTTAATTTGGGGAGGAATTCCACCTGACGAAAGACACGGATTTATAGCTTTGTTCCCACCAGATGTGTATCAGCACTTTATGTGCTATTTCCTGTGGGTAACTATTAATATATGTTTTAAATAATCGGTACATGTTATCCTCTTGATTAAATCATACGAACTTTCGACATGGAATTCGACAAAATTAGCGATTATTACCATTGTTTACACACAGTACACAACTGACAAGGAAACTACTTGGGCTCGAACAAACACATATACACCAAAATCGTATGAGAGATAATGTAAAGATCCTTTATTGCACTTGTGATACTCCCGCATCTGCAAAACTCTGCAGTCGTCCGTTAGAGGCCTCTGCGTGTGCCTTGCCGCATTGCACTTTGACCTGTCGATTCGCCAGTAGGGACGGTGCAGTGTGCCTCCGAAGTTGCATTTTGTGATGTTATTTGTGTGGTGAAGCGTCAGATGAGGCGGCGTTTGCTAATCAATTCTGCTAATTTATTGCGATTAATTGAGATGCAGTTACGAAGAATCCTTCTTCGTGAAGATGGTATTACTGTAGAAGATGAATCATTTGCATGCTTTCTCGTATCAGTTATAGTACAGAAATATGAGCATAAGTTAGATACTGTTGTAACACTAGCACATAATAATAATAGGGATGATAACGAACAACTCATTGCAAGAGGTAGTGCTACGGTAAGTGTGGGAAGAGGCGATGGAAGCAGTGGCAGTGAATACCAACAGTCTTCCGAGAAGAAGGTTAAAGTTGCAACTATCATCATGGCTTTTGATGACAATGAGCTAGAGAACATGTACGACGATTATTACGTGAGAGATATCTGAATTATGTATGGCGTCTACAATTACATCTACAGTGCTATCAAGAGCATGAAAGCAGAGTTTTGCATAAAAACGACACCCACCAGCACATGGAGGTGTACGTACAGATCCTGTAACCAAACGTTCATACAGATATGTTTGTTCGAGCCCATGTA
The DNA here is from genome assembly GCA_026315105.1 of Locusta migratoria. Lineage (NCBI taxonomy): Eukaryota > Metazoa > Arthropoda > Insecta > Orthoptera > Acrididae > Locusta > Locusta migratoria. Next base: position 267,571,904 of record CM048744.1, on the reverse strand, counting down.
CTTTCCTTGTCACTAAAGTTCACTTCAGCGCGGCGACATCCACCATGCGTTCGTTACATTTCACGCTCGTCGACTACGTTCGTGACCTGCGAGCACAAGTGCTTCTTCTACCGCGGAGGGAAAATGCACCTGAATTAGATGCCCTGCAGAGACTAAAAATATCGTGAAGTATTTCAGGTGAAGTATTTCAGGTGTAAGTAATAAAAGGAGGGCAGAAGTTCGCCACGGCACGAAGAAATGAACGACATTTTAGAGAGCTGTTCGCAAGAATCAGTTTATTTGCTTATCTTGTGGAAGGAAAGGAGCAAAGCAGCAAACATGAATTACCAGCAAAACAGGTAAATTTCGTGTTACATCGAGGATTTAAGAATGAAGAAATATATACAGGGTGTTACAAAAAGGTACGGCCAAACTTTCAGGAAACATCACTCACACACAAAGAAAGAAAATATGTAATGTGGACATGTGGACAGATACGCTTAATTTCCATGTTAGAGCTCATTTTAGTGCTTCTCTTTAAATGGAAATTGAAATAATTCGTGCAGACAATTGTCAAAATACCCAATTGTTTCGTTAGTATGTACTGTACTTCCTCTATTCACCGCCAGTTGGTCCAATTGAAGTAAGATAATGTTGACTTCAGTGATTGGGCCTCATGTCCTTCCACCTAAGCTCACTGGAGCGCGTTATCATGATTTCATACGGGATACTCTACCTGTGCTGCTAGAACATGTGCCTTTACAAGTACTACACAACATGTGGTTCATGCACGATGGAGCTCCTACTCATTTCAGTCGACGTGTTAGTACGCTTCTCAACAACAGATTCGGTGACCGATGGATTGGTAGGGGCGGACCAATTCCATGGCCTCCACGCTCTCCTGACCTCAACGCTCTTGACTTTCATTTATGGGGATTTGAAAGCTCTTGTGTACGCAACCCCGTTACCAAATGTAGAGACTCTTCGTGCTCGTATTGTGGACGGCTGTGATACAATACGCCATTCTCCAGGGCTGCATCAGCGCATCAGGGATTCGTTGCGACGGAGGGTGGATGCATGTATCCTCGCTAACGGAGGACATTTTGAACATTTCCTGTAACAAAGTGTTTGAAGTCACGCTGGTACGTTCTGTTGCTGTGTGTTTCCATTCCATGATATGCTATTTGAAGAGAAGAAATAAATGAGCTATAACATGGAAATTAAGCGTTTCCGGACACATGTCCACATAACATATTTTCTTTCTCTGTGTGTGAGGAATGTTTCCTGAAAGTTTGGCCGTACCTTTTGGTAACACCCTGTATACAACGCTGCCTTTCCACTTCCCTGGAATGACGTTAAACTGGGGAGGAATTCCACCTAATGAAAGATACGGATTTATAACTTTGTTTCCCACCAGAAGTGTATCAGCAATTTATGTGCTATTTTCAGTGGGTTTAAACATTTATTTACTTTCTGAAAAAATAATCATCCGAACTTTCGTTATGGCATTTGACAAATTTAGTGATTATTACGTTAGTTGGTACACAGTACACAATTGAGACTTATATCACTCAGTTGAGACAGTATGTGTTGTTCATTATCTATCTGACAAGGGAGTTTTGTTTGATAGTAAATTAAGATTTAAAAACGGTACATACTGTTCTTTACGTATACCACAAAGCTTTTAGTTGTATAGCTTTGAATCCAAATTTACTACCTCTACATCTATTTATACTGCATAATACACACTTGTCAACTGCAAAGACCACATTTTTGTCCTGTTTATTGTGTTTTCAAACTGATAATTAATATGTATTGGGTTGTTAACAGCGTTGTTTACGGTTTTCGGTACTGCGGTGTTTGTTTTCTTGTATTTGTCGTGTTGAAACGTTTATTTATTTTGCCGCTGTTACTACACACGCAAATTGCACGAACTGCTAACCAAGCAGAGTTTCTGTCGCAAATTCAGGTGTCGTCACAGTAGTGCGGTGTTAGTTTGCTTCGTGGCGTGTTTGTTTGGAATATGGCGCTTCAATTTATGGTGTTCAAGGTGTTTGTGAAAATGAGCTTTTGTGTGCGTGTCGGAGGGAGACAAAGAAAGAGAGAGATGAACAGGCAGGTAGAGTGGTTGGAACAGATGTATGTGCAAGTTGAGGTGGTGTTTTTTTGTATAGTAGTGCTCTTGTGGGAAAGAGCGTATTGTTCATTCATGTGTAGCAGTTGAGAACCTTCCGTATGAGATAATATTCCCCTATTGCTCAGTTTTTGTAAAGGCCGTTACTAGTTTTAAATTTTTTTAAAGCAGCTGGTATGTCGTACAAATGATAATTTTGTGCTGTTAGGTGATCAGGAATAGTGGAAACTATTTGTTCAAATGTTTGTAATTCTATGGGACCAAACTACGTTGGTCATCAGCCCCTAGTCTTACAAAGTACTTAAACTAAGTTAAACTAACCTAATGACAACACACACATCCATGTCCGAGGGAGGATTCGAACCTCTGACGCGGGAAGCCGCGACTCTATTAGCTTTCACTGTTCTGCATACCTGGGTCTAAAATTCTTGCATGTATAACCCACATACGTAAATTGGCAGCAACTGCAGTGATATATACTAGACCGGCTGTATTCCGTATTCTCTCAGTTTTAAGTGTAGGTTTCAGAGTTTGATGATGCTCTTGTTCAGATAAAGAACAAAACTACTCAGTACAACAATCGACTGTAAAAGCTCGACCAGGAGGCAATATGAGCGAAAATTAGTTTAGAAATGGATTGAAATTATGTTTAAAGTTTATTGGAAGTCCTCTCCTTATGAAACACTGGACGATTGTAGAACGGGTAATTATCGCTGCATGTTGGAAAAAGCTCGACTTTACCGCATCTCGATATTTAAGACGAAATATCTCGGTAGCTGCATCATTTTCTTGATTTGCAGCTCTTATTTTTCCGTGTTTGCAGTAAAAATTACTGGGTATGAGGTCCGCCTTATATGCAAGACACTGTTTTTATTTGGCACCCAAACTAGTTTCAGCACCTCTGCGCCATCATCAGTGGGCTTTCAATTTATTTCATGCTTAATTTACAATTTGTGGTCATGTAAGACCCTTTTTATATACTTATGAAGTGGTTGCGCTGTCATGGTTTCTTTTGTCATATACTCCTTCTTCCGCACTGTTTCACAGAGCACACATGTAATACACATATTTTTGCGGACTTTTTTTTATCACAACCACTTTCCACTTTAAAAATTCGCCTGTGTTTACTTTGTTAAACTATAAGTCCGCAAAAATATGTGTATTACATGTGTGCTCTGTGAAACAGTGCGGAAGAAGGAGTATATGACAAAAGAAACCATGACAGCGCTACCACTTCATAAGTATATAAAAAGGGTCTTACATGACCACAAATTGTAAATTAAGCATGAAATAAATTGAAAGCCCACTGATGATGGCGCAGAGGTGCTGAAACTAATTTGGGTACCAAATAAAAACAGTGTCTTGCATATAAGGCGGACCTCATACCCAGTAATCTCGTTACCTATTTGTTCTACAGTAATATAATCTTGTACGTGCATTCACTTATATATCTAGCTACACTATATGTAAAATATGTGGGGAATAACTGTAACAGTAAAGGAGTAATGTAGTCAAACGTCACGCCTGATGCTGAGTTTTACTGTGCGCTGATGTAAGCAGCAGGTAAGTTTCGACGAGTATAAGTGTCTATCACGTCATATCTTTTGAACTATGTGTCTTATAGTGATATCATTTTGGAAATGCATACAGCGATAAACGGGGGTGCACAAAATAAAGTGAACACCAGCATTGGCTTTGACAACAGCTGAAATTTTTCCAGGAACACATTCGTAAAGTATCGTTATAGTTTCCAACAAAATACGATCCTTTTTTTTTTACCAAAACAACAGCCAATTATTTAAAATGTGTTGAACCTGCAAATCTAATCTTCGCTCTCTTTTATAAATGCCCATAACTGTTATGTTGGTTCAATGTAATTCTGATCTCCAGGGGTGACATACACGCCTGAACTTTTCTGGAACATTTTGGAAGGTTGCAGTGTTTGATAGAAGTACGTTAGTCACAGTATGCAGTTCGAATATGTCACCAACCTCGATAGCAATCACAGTTATCCGACCAGTGAAGACCAGCAACAGTAGAATGCCACCATTTCTTCTTGGTGTAGCTATTTTAATGGCCGGTAGTGCATGTCGTAAATCAAGCTATCCTCTTCCAACAATTTGGGATACAGAAACAGCAGGGAGTCGTCCCTTACCGTAAAATGTCTGGCAGACCGTCGCCACGCACCTACAGAAATTCACAGACTGGCGCGACCGCCGACATTCGTGTTTATCGGTAGAGCATTGTGTTCTCCAGCAACGCTGGCCTCTAGTACCTGGCCAGGTACCGGCCTGTCTGCCGAAAACGTGCCTCATAAGCCCTACTGTGCGCTACTGACACCACAGGATGACCAAGAGGACATCGCTTCGGTACTGCTTTGAGATCTTTCAGCGAAAAAAAAAAAAAAAAAAAAAATAATGGCCGCCTCATATAACACCAAAAGCGAAACCAGCCTCGGCTCAAGTCGCAGCTTCCTGCAGCTCAAAACATCTCGCTCGCCACTCCCTTGAGTAACAACAGAAATTGAATATATGAAGTACTCTAATAACCGATTATATCAATGAACAAGACTCACTCATCTCTCCCAACCTCATACTGAATGTAGAAATCAGAAAATAAGAATAATAAAATTGTTCTTATTGTTACGGTCTTCAGTCCGGAGACTGGTGTGATGCAGCTCTCCACCCTACTCTATCCTGAGCAAGCCTTTTCATCTCCTCATAAGAACGGCAACCCACATCCACTTCAATCTGCTTACTATACGCATCTCTTGGTCTCCCTCTGCGATTTTTACCCCACACACTTCCCTCCAAGGCTAAATTCACAATTTCTCGATGTCTAAGAATGTGTCCTATCAAGCGATCCCTTCTTTTAGTCGGGGTATGCCAAAAATTCCTTTTCTCACCAATTCTGTTCAGTACCTATTCATTAGTTATGCGATCTACCCACCTAATCTTCAGCATTTTTCTGTAGCACCACATCTCAAAAGCCTCTATTCTCTTCCTGTCCGCACTGTTTATCGTCCATGTTTCACTCCCGTACAAAGCAACACTCCACACAAATGCCTTCAGAAAAGACTTCCTTACACTTAAATCAATATTCGATGTTAGCAAATTTCTCTTTTTCAAAGATGCTTTTCTTCCCATTGCCATTCTGCATTTTTTATCCTCTGTACTACGACCGTCATAATTTATTTTACTGCCCAAGTAACAAAACTCATCCACCACCTTCATTGTTTCGTTACTTAATCTAATTCCTTCAGCATCGCCTGAATTTCTGAGACTGGGTTCCATTATATTTGTTTTGCTCTTGTTAATAAAATTATTCGTGCAATAAACACCTATTGTGAGATATTAATCAGATATAAGACACAGTAGAGACGAGAAAATTGAGAAATAAATTGTCGAAAAGAATCATCACCTTTCAATCTTCTCTTATGATTTTCTATACATAAACCAGATTCCTTGTACAAAGCAATCCAAACTGTGATTCATCGGACCATACCACACATTTCCTGGCATCAAGTGGCCAGGATTTAAGATGTCTCACAACTTCCTTCACAGCTTTCCTTCGACTACTGTCATTAAGGGTTTGGCAAACGGCATGAACGTTAATCTTCAGTCGTACTGTTTTTATCGAGAATGTATTACTCAACTAAGTTAATCGCTTTGGTCGTGGTAGTTTTATGTTGTGTGCGCAGAAGCGTTTTTAATTATCGTCAGTCGTCGAGTTTTCGTCCTCTATTCGCCTTCGCATGTTTACAGTGGATACTGTCGCCAGGGAAACGTTAAACAGTGCAGCCGTTTGCGTCAGAGATGTTCTCAATAACTGTGCACTAACGATTTGACCTCGTTGGAAGTGTCAAAGATCACGCATTTCACACATTATGTGTGTTTTCCGCAACAGAAGAAAACGTATGATATACCGCGAGGTAACGGCCAAGGCTTCGTACGTCCGTTGTGCACTGTGGTAACGTCATAGCGTTAACAGGTACGGTGCCGTATTGGAACAAGATTTAATATACTGCATGGCGTTCATATTATTTTATCTACCCCTTCTATATAGATACTGCCTGCTAAGTGTGTTGCGAGCTGAGTTAATAGTTAAGAAGGAATATCTACATCTATATAAATACTCTCCAAGTCACATTTAAGTGCATGACAGAAAGTTCATCGAATCGCTTTTATGATATTCCTCTACAGTTTCATTCTCTATTAGCTCGCGGAAAAAGGAACACCTTAATTTTTCCGTTTTACATCTTATTTCTTTTATTTTATTGCGATGATCATGTCTCCCTGTGTAGGTGGGCGATAAGAAAATATGTTCTCATTCGGAAGAGAAAGTTGCTGAAAGAAATCTCGCAAATAGATCTCACCGCAACAAATAACGCCTATTCTTTAATGATTTCCTCACCAAATCGTGCATCATTTCTGTGATAGTCTCTCCCCGATATCGCGATAATACAAAACGAGCTGCCCTTCTCTGAACTTTTTCTAAATCGTCCGTCAGTCCCACCTGGTGTGTATCCCATAGTGCGCAGCAATACTCCAAACTAGGACGCACAAGTGTAGTGTTAATAGTTTCTTTAGTAGAAATGTTGCATCTTCCGAATGCTCAGCCAATGAAATGTAGCCTTTGGTTCCCCTTCACTACAATACTTTCCATGTGTTCTTTCCAATTTAAGTTGTACGTAATCGTTTTTCCTAGTTATTTATTTGTAGATTTGACTGATGTATGGTATAAATGAAGTTTAACGTATTTCTTTTAGTGGTCATATGGATCACTTCGCACTTATTAGTAAGGGTCAATTACCAATATTTGCTCCATGTGCCATGGCAGATGGTGAAGTCTGACAGCATGAGCAGCGAAAATATATTCTGTGTAAAATCTTTTCAGCAATCAGTCGTAAATATTTAGTTTATTCAAACCTAGATTTCGATCACTGTGCTTTAAATAAACAGTTAAAGGATGTAAAACATTTCGCCCTCCATATTGGAGGTTACGTTACGTTCATACATCGAAATGTCTTACATGTTTTAGTGTTTGTTTTAAGCATTGATAATGACTACACAATCGTGGAAATCTAGATCTGAATAAACTAAATATTTACGACAGATTGCTGAAAAACATTTTTACAAATCAAAAAAAGTGCCGAAATGGAATCAAGCCTGAGAAAATGTAATCATTTTGCAGAACGTGTGAGCGAGAAAAAGTTTGGGCAAGGTTTCAAATTGCATGTGAAATTTGTTGGAAATATCTAAGTTTTATCATTTTCAAGTAATGTATGAGCAAATTTGGAATGTTTGAGTAACGTCAGCTTCAAGACAAACACACATTTTGTAACTGTGATACACTCAAAAATTACGACACAGTTTTACGTCCGTTACCAACCTCCAAGAACACAAGCGACCAAAATGCAGAGGGTGCAAAATTTAAAATAAGCAAAGAACTATGTCCTCATGCCGCTGAGTAGCATAATTTATTGAGTAACGCATCGCAGTGTTGTTTAATACGAAAACTGTTCCATTATAACGATCAACGAAACCTTTCTCTCCTCATGTGCTGATTGGACAAGAGTTAAATATCAAAGGCTGAGTTTAAAAGTAATCACAATCGAAACAAGGCCCCCGGAGTAGATGATATTGCGTCTGAATTGCTGATATCGTTAGGAGAACCAGTTGTGAAAAAAAAAAAGGTTCAACTTGTTATGCAAGATATATCAGACAGGGGAATTACCCTCCGACTTCAAGAAGAATATCGTAATTCCAATTCCAAAGAAAGCAAGTGCAGACAAGTGTGAAAATTACAGAACTATCAGTTTTATAAGTCATTGTTGCAAAATACTAATACGAATTATTTACAGACGAATGGAAAAACTTGTAGAATCCGACCTCGGGGAAGATCAGTTTGCATTTAGGAGAAATGTAGGAACACAGGAGGCAATACTCACATAGCGACTTATCTTAGAAGATAGGCTAAGGAAAGGGAAATCTACAACACACTTTTCCAAATTCTGAAGGTAGCAGGTGTAAAATATAGGGAGCGAAGAGTTATATTCAACCTATACAAAAAACCTTATTAGAGTCTAAGTGCAAGAAAGGGACGCAGAGGTTGGGAAGGGAGTAAGACAGGGTTGTAACCTTTTCCCAATGTTGTTCAATCTGTACATTGAGCAGGCAGTGAAGGAATGGAAGGAGAAATTTGGAGAGGGCATTAATGTGCAGGTAGAAGAAATAAAAACATTGCGGTTTGCCGATGACATAGTAGTTCTGTCGGAGACCGCAAAAGATCTGGAAGAGCAATTGAATGGGATGGACAGTGTCTTGAAAGGAAGATATAAGATGGACATTAACGAGAGTAAAACGAAGGTAATGGAATGCAATGTGAGAAAATCAGGTGATGCTGAAGGAATTAGATTAGGTAATGAGACAATAAAAGTCGTAGATGAATATTGTTATTTGGGTAGCAAGATTACTTCTGAGAGCCGAAGAAAGAAGATATAAAATGCAGAATGGCTATGGGAAGAAAAGTGTTTCTAAAGAAGCGAAACTTGTTAACATCCAATATTAATTTAAATGTTAGGAAGTTCTTTCTGAAAGCATTTGTCTGGAGTGTAGCATTGTATGGGAGTGAAACGTGGACGATAAGGAGTTCAGATAAAAAGATGACAGAGGCTTTTGAAATGTGGTGCTACAGACGAATGATGAAAAAGAGATGGGTAGATCACGTAACTAATGAGGAGGTGCTTAACCGAATCAGGGAGAAAAGGAGTTTCTGGTATATTCTGACTAAGAGAAGGGATAGATTGGTTGGACACATTCTGAGACATCAAGGAATTGTCAACTTAGCATTAGAAGGAAAAATCGTAGAGGGAGACCGAGTGACGAATACAGTAAGCAGACTGAAAAGCATGAAGGCTGCCGAACGTATTCTCAGATGAAGAGACTTGCACAGGACAGGGTAGCGTGGAGAGCTGCATCAAACCAGTCTGCGGACTGAAGACCACAACAACAACGCTTGTTACAGAAAATGTCGACTATTTCAATAGGCAGCTCAATTAAACCTTCGTGAAAATATAGAAGTGGTTGTTAGAGGAAATGGTAAATGAGAACGATACCCAACATTTAATGAAGGCGAGCTCGTGACAAACAGTAATCCTCGCATAATATGAGTAAGCGACAATGAGGAAGAAGCCGCCGCATGCGAGTTTCGGGTCAATTAGTGCAGGTAAGCGCGAGGGGAGGATTACGTCATAGAGACGGCGGCGAAGCACCCCTGCCGCTTGAGCGAGCAGCGGGCCGCAAAGCCGATAATGGCCAATAATCCCCTGTTAACAGGGGCCCAACTCCCATTGTGCCCAGTAGCCGCTTTTAGCGAATATAACCGTATTCAAATTTTAAACAATCCGTGTACCGCGAGAAATGCTCACTTAAAAAATATCAAAGTAAGCTGTGATATAGGGGAGAGTTGCCGACGTTGGACCGTTGCCTAAGTTGGACCACCTACGTATTTCACTGTGTGTTCGTAACGTAAACTTTTAACCCTGCGGCAGGCGCGCTGAAGATTGTTACGTCAGAGGGCGCGTGCGGCACTCGGTGCCGCCTACATTTAAACACACAGAAAAGCTATTTTTTTTTAATTTTTGGGTGGAATTAATTATTTATTGTGTATAACATCATTCTTAACAGCAACTTTTAATATGATCTGTATACATATATATAGAGGGTGCTTGGGAAAATTAAAATTGTTACAGTATATCTGACATAAGTTTCCAGGATATTTCGTAAACGCTACTGTAATAACAAATTCTAAATAAATTATAACGACAGATATGATTCGATTGTTTACCATTGTTAAAGCAAGTTTTACAAAAAGTGTAATATGTATAAAATCTTTGTAGTAATAATAAAGAATAAGGCAGTCAGTAAATACATATCAAGAATCACACAATTTCTTCCTCCGCAGAAGCTCTGCAATCATTACATGTGACAACATCGTGGCAATGTTGCTTGCAAACGAATCTTTTGCAGCTATTGCAAGTGACAGTAGTTTTTTTCCTTTTTTTTTTTTTACCACCACAAATATGGCACCTCCCACGCCTTCTTACAGTCTCATCGTGATTGGCGGGAATTGATCGATGAGGTGACAGAAAATCTTGAATATCTCGTGGTAGAGTAGAGAGCTGAGCCCTTTCTTTCAAATGGCAGTCCATTAGAGCCAAGGCCAGGTTTGTTAGATAGGTTCTTCTTCTGAATCTTTTCTCTGGATTGTTTGCAAAGAACAAGACCTGGGAATTTATCCCAGCAGTATCCAGATAACGAAAAAAAAAACAATGCTAAGGGCCATCTTATTGTGCTCCTTTGTGTAGAATAGGATGTATACATATAATCCGTAGTATCGACTCCACATTTTGTTGTAGTGTAGTCCAAATTTACAACAGACTTGCCTGGCTGCTCAGATTCGCTAGAATCATCTGCAGTTTCAACTATTCCTGCTTCCTCATCGCTGTCAGAGAAATCAGCGTAATCTTCTTCGTTAGATGATTGCAGAAGAAGACGCTAAATTTCTTCTGGTGTTAGTCCTTTCCTTTGTGCGGACCTGGAAGACAATAAAATAATTCTAATACCAAAGCAATGTTAATAACTGAATCATCGTACACCCACAGAGCTGTAAAACAAAGCTTCTAATCATCAAAACATGCGACAGTGGTACGGCTACATTTACTTACATTACCGGGCGCGTGCGGTACGCAGTGCCGTCTCGGTGCAGTCGTCCACTCCGCAGGTCAGTCACAGCTGTTACGGTGAGTATATTGGTGGCGCAGTAATGTAGTTTGGCTCGTGACTAAAGAATCCAAGCATATCTAGCTAGCACCATTGTTGCGTGCTCGGCACGCTGACGTAATTATAGAAAGAAAACAAAATTAGCGGCACCGTATGCCGCCACGCGCCCGCCGCAGGGTTAAGTTGGCTCCACTTGTGAGAAATACTGTCGAGGTCGCGTGGCTCAGTCGGCAGTCGACAATAGTCATTGGAGTTAGAAGGGTTTCCATTACTATGTTTTCTTCTTTGTCGCTGCAGGTCTTCTGCTACAGATCACAAGCTTTCCTCTGCTGTAAAAGTAAGTAAAAAAATCACCAGCACTATAGTTCATTAGTGCCATTCCTTAGTTAATAATTCAATATCGCAAAACTAGAGTTTAGCGTTGTTTGTTCCTGCAACGTTGTTGTCGTTATGGTCTTCAGTCCGGAGACTGGTTTGATGCAGCTCTCCATAATACCCTATCCTGAGCAAGCCTTTTCATCTACTCATAAGAACGACAACCACATCCACTTTAATCTGTTTACTATACGCGTTTCTTGGTCTCTCTCTGCCATTTTTACCCCACACACTTCCCTCCAATGCTAAATTTACGATTCCTCAAAGTCTAAGAATGTGTCCTGCCAAGCGATCCCTTCTTTTAGTCAGGGTATGCCAAAAATTCCTTTTCTCACCAATTCTGTTCAGTACCTCTTTATTAGTTATGCGATCTACCCACCTAATCTTCAGCATTCTTCTGTAGCACCACATTTCAAAAGCTTCTATCCTCTTCCTGTCCGCACAGCTTATCTTCCATGTTTCACTTCCATACAAGGCAACACTCCACACAAATGCCTTCAGAAAGGACTTCCTTAGGCTTAAATCAATATTCGATGTTAGCAAATTTCTCTTTTACAAAAATGCTTTTCTTACCATTGCTATTCTGCATTTTATATCCTCTGCACTGCGACCATCATTTGTTAGTTTACTGCCCAAGTAACAAAACTCATCTCTCTCGTTTATTGCTTCGTTATCTAATCTAATTCCTTCAGCATCACCCGATTTTCTTAGACTGCACTCCATTACCCAAGTTTTTGTCTTGTTAATGTTCATCTTATAAGAACCTTTCAGCACACTGTCCATTCCGTTCAACTGCTCTTCCAGGTCCTTTGCTGTATCTGACAGAATTACTATGTCGTCGGCAAAACGCAATGTTTTTAATTCTTCCCCCTGAACTTTAATTCCTTCACTAAATTTCTCCTTGCTTTCCTTTATAGCTTGCTCAATGTACAAATTGAACAACATTGGAGAAAGGCTACAACCCTGTCTTACTCCCTTCCCAACTGATGCTTCCCTTTTATGCCCTTCGAGTCTAAAAACTACGGTCTGGCTTTTGTACAAGTTGTAAATAACTCTCATTTCCCTGTATTTTACCCCTGCTGACTTCAGAATTTGAAAGAGTGTATTCCAGTCAACATTATCTTTAACGTTATCTTTACCTATATGGCGTCGAGTTGCCGAAGTTGGACCAATGGCTATTTCCTAATTTGGACTGGTCCAATTTAGGGGACACTCATAACAAATAACACTTAAGGTCATTTTAACAATAGATGATAAGTAAATGTTACGTTTTTAGATTTATTTTCAAGGCGGCAATACAGTTAAAAAATAAGTAATATGTCTGGTAATCTTTTTTAGGTTTGCAAGATGGAAAAAAGGGGAATGTACGAGAAATGGACTGAAGATGAACTAAAGGCCGCTGTAGCAGCATACAAAAACGGTGACCATGGACTTAACGAGTGTGCTCGTATATACGGAGTATCAATAGCTACAATAAAGAGACATGCTGATGGGAAAAAACACGTTCTCAAATGAAGTTATGTTATTCGGAAGACAATCAACCTTTACGACTGAGATGGAAAAAATTGTCGCAAATCACCTCCTTTTATTAGAAGAGAGGTTTGTTTTTGGATTCACAATCAAAGAAGTTCGCAAACTTGCATTCGACATAGCAGAGAAATATAAACTACCTCATTCTTTCAACAGAGAAAAGAAAATGGCGGGTAAAAAGTGGTTTTATTCATTTATGAGACGAAATCCACAGCTTTCCCTCCGTCAGCCAGAAGAAAAATATGTTAAAAAGATGCTTTTTTAAAAATATTTCGGGTCCTGTTTCCTTTTCTTATCATTGTTTTACCACATGGTTCAGTTTAAGCAACTGAAGGTCCAAATTAGGCAACCGGTTTCCTAATTTGGATCGTTTACATTTTTTTACATTCTAAATAATACCCATTTATCCTTTGTGTTTATTCAAAGTATAATACTGGCAGATGAAAGTGTACAACAGGTAGCTTCTTTAACAGTGTTTTTTGTTTCGACTGGATAAATAATATAGGGTGGGGATATCAAAATAAAAATGTGATCCAATATCGGCAACCTTCCCCTATTACAGCAGTTCTTTTCGCATAGTCCTTCAACCAACGAAACGCTTAATTCACAATCCACGCGTGTTGCAACGCCTGAGTCAATCGATAGCAGTCCACTTCTTTCTCTCACAATCCGGTGTCCAGTGGGCGTGTTTAATGGCGAGACCAATGCAGTGTTCTTGAGACTTGCAAGCAGCAGCTATAGCCGCCAACAGTGTTAGAAATTTTGAATAAAGCAATTCCGATGACAGCTGGTAAAGTGCGTTTATTAACCACACATGATCGGCATTCTCATACCGTTTACGAGAAGAGGTGCATAATATTATCAGCCCAACAGAAAATACCGTAGTTCTTAATTGTAAAGAAGAAGGTCACGTTTTAAATTTGTTGGATGGGGCTGAAACTTTTAGAAATTAAACGAATTAAATGTCACATAACAATCGGTTGGATTTTAGAGCTCATAGAATTTTTAAAAATTTTCGACAGTGTGATCAAATTATAAACAAACATCTGTTAATGCTTTCAATAACGCCCCTTTGCGAGCAGGTAATTGGCTGTGAACGGCATTTTTGCGGCAGAAATATGGTCGAATCACGTAAGTGTGTTAGACGAATACCTTTTTTTTGTAATACGCAATACGGACACAAGGCATAATTAGAAGAAGAAACATATAAGAACCACACAGAAGAAAGGTGTACGTCGTTCTCTCTGTCGAGTGATAAAATAATTACTCATTCTGTATTCACATAATTTAGACAAGAAGCTCTGCAACTGATGATATCTCATGTGGTTCACATGTCATTAATTTTGGTACGGTAAACCTAGGGCCTCGGTGGAGTTGCAAAGTGATCTAAGGCGCCTCGCCACGGAGCGTACGGTTGCTCGCCGTCGGAGGTTCGTGTCCTCCCTCAGCCATGGGTTTCGGTGTTTGTCCTTAGGTTAGTTTAAGTTTTTTTCCGAAAAGTTCCGTGCAAATGTCCTTTCAATTGTGAGGATGTAGCTGAGAATAAATGATCTGTACCAACATCTACAGGAACTAAATACATTCATCGCCATTCAAACATCACAAATGGAAATGAAGTAGTGAACACGGCTTACAGTAAAATTACTCACTTTACAGAAAACTGGAACAGTGAAAGAAAGTTTACAGCTGGTACTATCTTCGCATCTTGGAAGACGGAGTCTATTGCCTTGAAAAGAAAGATAAATGGCCATCTGATTCATAGTGAACAGTTTCAACTATTAACGGTGATCATAACATATATATTTCAATACATTGCCACAGTAATTATTGAGCGGGGAAAAGATGAAACATTCCACACTGGATTTATTATAATGGCACAAGACTAAGAACCTTGGATTCATCCAGAACCTTATTATGACTTGGATCCATTAACATGAAGATTGATCCCTCTACTGCAACCCTAGGATCGGTCAAGGGGAGGGTGTGGTAATTTAAAATTTTAATTAGGAACCCCCAATTGTTATTGCAATAGTACAGATTTCGATTCTCCATTACAAAAATATGTAACTTTTTAACGAATCATTTCTTCATTTCGTTATATATGAATCTGTAATCGGCAAAAATACAAATAAGTTTAAGTAGTTGAAAAACTAATATTTCAAACAAATACACATGGAATCTTTCTCTACGTTTAAGACTTCCAGTGTCAGTAAACAGTAGGACAATACTGCGAAAAGTCGTTACAAAAGGCACATTCCTAACACGGAACAGATTAGCAGACCTCTGACGAACTACTTCAACATGTTTGAGTGCCTCAGAGAACGAGAAAATGTGATTTACCGTTTCTCTGCGATCGTTAAAATCGTGGAACAAGTGCGTGGATATTTTTATAGTGTGAATCAATTAAGTACGATGAAACGTCTGACCACAGACGGAGAGCATGTTGACAGTCTGTGCTTTATTCGAATGTAGGGGGCGGGGTTACATGATAGTATTGTCAAAAACATCCAACAGTACTTCGATTTTTCTAATCTGATGCGTATTTTTTGAACTATTACCGTTTTCCAAAATTTTCAATTCATTTTAGTTTTTGATGATTACATCATCTTCTATAATGAAACGAAAAAAAAAAGTTTCATATAAATATTAAATACGGAGTTTCATTGAGAATCCAAATCTGCAATAGAAAATATGGTTTCCTATTTAAAATTTCAGAGTCAGCCCCCCTTCCACCTCCGGAGGTGGTGCAGGTGAGTCGAGTTTTATGTTAATGAAGGTACTTGTTCGAGGTGTACAACTTTTATTACATGTTGTTTTTGAACCGATTTGTATTTTTGCATATATTCCGAAAAACCGTTTTAAGTGCCTCCAAGATAACGAATACGGTGGTCAAAATAATTCTCAAGTTTAAAATAATTCTCAAAATCAAAGGTATTTCTAGAACAATTACACAATGATAGGTCCGACGTATGGAAAAATGTTAGAGGAAAAAGTTGTAAGGTTTAAATAGCTCTGCTGTCTTCTAAGTATCAATTGCTCTGTTATGACATACGTAAAAAAAATCACGTTCCAAAATACCTTCTGTGTACTGTAATTCACTGCATATTGTTGGAAAAAAAATTCGGCAATTTGTTTAATACACATTACTTTCATAACATAAAAATTATGATTAGTTAGCCCTACCTATAAAAAGCCCAATACAATGCAGGTTGTCCACGTATTGTTTTAATCCTTACAATTAATGAAATTGTTTAAAAATTAATATTATTGTAGTGAAACTGTATACGTGTTACTACGCAGATAATTCTCTCCGTTGGAACTCGGATTCCTCTATTATTTATTTGTTTATTTCGGACCAGAGGTGTAAGTAAACAAATATTCCATATCATCATTTTTTCGATTTCCGTCGTCCTTAGTTGAATATGAAATTGTTGGAGGTGTATTACCGTCTTTAGCAACTAAATGAAAGGAGTTTTGTGTGTGCCATACGCGTTTCGCTTCTTTATTTATGAAGCCTGTAAAACATGTTATTTTTGTATAATATTGTAGTACAGTCATAATATTATAGGTATTTTTCACAGTATGACAGTTAACAGTCTTGTTACAATTACTAAAGGTCGGATCTACTAGGTTAGAAACAACTTCTGTAGCACTAGCTTTTGGAAAGTTAATTTAATTATATAGTTTTTGGCCCTACTTACGGTTTTCTGTGTTATTTCATGTGTGTCTTCATGGAGATGTTTGTGAGGTCTACAGTTGGATATGGTATTTTCGGTCTTGATGAAAACCCTTGCATCACAACTTCACTGTGTACTCGTTTTTGAACGTTTGTTTACAATGTTTCGTGTTGCCAACTGTCGCTTTTCGTCTGTCTCTTGTTTGTGTTCCTTGTATCTCTGAGTGTATCAGCTGTTTTTTGTTTGTGTTGGTGTCTGTGTATACTGTGTGTGTGTGTGTTGTTATTTGTGTTAGTTTTTTGTGAGTATGGGAGTGTGTGTGTGTTATTTGTGTTAGTTTTTTGTGAATATGGGAGTAGGGGCATGGGAGCGAGAGGGAGAAGGAGGTAGGGCATTTCATGTTTCGTTATTATTTTTCACTGTTTTTGTGGCCAGCTTGATCAGTGAGTTGTTGCTTATGTTGATCTGATCATTGATCACTTTTTTATTCATTGCCAAGGCTCTCTGTATGTGAAAGTTTTCTTGTAGTGTCGGGATTTTTCTGTCTCGATTGTTGGTTCTGATAATTTTCATGTCTTGTTCCATGGTGGATGGTTCGTGTCCGTGTTGTATCAGGTGTTCTGCAAAGGTGGCGTGGCTATTTTCATACTTCCTGCTTCTTATGTGTTCTTTATATCTGGTTTTGAAGTTTCTGCCTGTCATTCCCAGGTACACTGATTTGCATTCTTGGCATTGTATCTGGTATATACCTGCCCCTTCATATTTGTCTGGTTTATCTGTTGTTTGCAACTGTGACAGAAGTGTGTTTCTTGTTCTATAGGCAATTTGTAAACCTTGTTTCTTTAGTATGTTTGCTATTTTGTGTGTTGATTTGTGTTTGTATGTAAGGGTGTACCATTTATTTTTGCTGATTGTGTCATGAGTGTTGGTGTTTTGTGTGTCTGTGTGTGTTGCCTTGTCTGTGTTTGTGAGAGTTTTGGGTGTTTGTACTTTGTGCTTCTTGGAATTTTTCATTAGTTGTGTTTTGATTTTTTGGTTGAGTCTTTCTACTGTTTGGGTGTTATAGCCATTGTTTTTAGCTATAAGTTGTATTGTTTTCAATTCTTTCCCATAGTTCTCCTTGCTTAGTGGGATATTGTTCAGTCTATGTAACATGTGTCTTAGAGCTGCTAGTTTTTGGTTATGGGGGTGGTTGGAAGTGGCATGTTTGATTGTGCCTTTCATTTAGTTGCTAAAGACGGTAATACACCTCCACCAAATATTCCATAATTTGAAAGAGAAATTTCCAATTTGAAGTTCGTAAAAAGATATTGCTACAGTGCAAAAGTTTCTTTTTAATTATTACAGTGTCCAAGAGGTCAACAGTTCTGTGGTTCTGCTTTTCTTTGACCTTCTTCGATTTCTCCATTACCGTCATCTGCAATGATTCCTATATTCACAGCAATACTCCAAATGAAGAAATTTGTCTTCTCTTATAGGTATTCTGACTATATGACACACTCTTTACTTCACCTTCGTTGAAATATGTGATGCCCGAATTTTTTATATTCTTAGTTATTCATTTAAGTCGACAACCACTAAATCTGTATTGTTTATCGCATGGAGCACCTCATAGAGGTTATCATTTAGGACCACATGACAATTTCTGCACCATCTAATGCTAAGTTGACTATTCCTTTATGTCTCAGAATGTGTCCAAGCAATCTATCCCTTCTCTTAGTCAAGATATGTCAGAAACTCCTTTTCTCCCCGATTCGGTTAAGCACCTCCTCATTAGTTATGTGATCTACCCATCTAATTTTCATCATTCGTCTGTAGCACCACACTTCAAAATCTTCTATCATCTTTTTATCTGAACTCCTTATCGTCCACGTTTCACTCCCATACAGTGCTACACTCCAGACAAATCCTTTCAGAAAAGACTACCTAATATTTAAACTAATATGGGATGTCAACAAATTTCGCTTCCTCAGAAACACTTATCTTCCCATAGACATTCTGCATTTTATATCTTCTTTACTTCGGCCATCAGAAGTTATCTTGCTGCCCAAATAACAAAACTCATCTATCTCATTATCTAATGTAATTCCTGCTGCATCGCCTGACTTTCTGACGCTACAGTCCATTATCCTTGTTTTACTATTGTTGATGTTCATTTTATGCCGTCTTTTGAAGACACTGTCTATTCCATTCAATTGCTCTTCCAGGTCCTTTATTGTCTCTGAATTAGTATGTCATCAGCAAACCGCAAGTTTTTCATTCCCTCTCCCTGGACTTTAATTCCCTCTTCAAATTTCTCCTTGCATTTCTTCACAGCTTGCTCAATGTACAGATTGAACAACAATGGGTAAATGTTACAACCCTGTCTCACTCCCTTCCCAAGCACTGCGTCCCTTTCTTGCCCTTCGACTCTAATAATTACTGTCTGATTTTTGTACATGTTGAATATAGCTCTTCGATCTCTATATTTTACCCCTGCTACCTTCAGAATTTGAAAGAGTGTATTCCGGTTAATATTGTCAAAAGCTTTCTCCAGATCCGCAACTGCTAAAGACGTAGGTTTCCCTTTCCTTAACCTATCTTCTAATGTATTGCCACGCGTCTCCCTACATTTCTCCTAAATCCAAACTGATCTTTCCCAAGGTCAGATTCCACCTACATACATTACTGTATATCCTCTGCTTCAGAATTCTTTTTAATAAGACATTTTTTCTCTCCCCTGTTAAAAGAAGTTTTGATCATCGCATATCCGAGTTGTGTGATATTGCCGCTTTCTCTTTTGTAAGTGGTCGTTTCCACACGATATTGCGCTGTTGGGACCCTTTGCAGGCCTATGTTTACGGCACAGACTTCCCCTAACAAGCCGTTCTTTATTTTCTGACTTCCCCTAACAAGCAGTTCTTTATTTTCTATTTTGCGAGCAGTCGAGATCGAGCAAGCAGTAATGGTTTTTCCAATGATTACAACGACACGAATGTAGTACTAGACGGCAGCACAGCGGCCAGTGGCGGCTCGTGCTTCAGATGACTGACGGTTCACTTCTTTAAGTACCGGAAATTGATAGTGCCGCCCCCCCCCCCCCGCCCCCTCGCTCGGCTTCCAGAGAGACAATTTGGCGCACGTCTGCGAGTTGCGGCAGAGGAAAGCGCCCTCATTCCCCCCCCCCCCCCCCTCCCTCCCCCCTTAGATATATTTTCGTTACAAGATCTGCAGAATGTCTTACCTCGACTTGTTTTCGCTTGCTACAACTCGAGCTGCGGCGTCGGCCTACCAAGCTTCGTTATTTCACACTTCTCTTCCAAGCTTAAAGCTGAGTAATTTGTTTCTAAAAGGTACTGAACGTCGATGATATTTCTTTGATAATAAACACCAAGAAAATATGAATATGCACTTGAACACTAAAACACAGTAAGTATCCGATTACACTGTTAAGTAACTGTAACAAAATGAATCTGTTACATGAGACAAGCTACCTTCGGGTCACGTGACACTGTGAGGCCCCCCTAAACTTACGCATGCGAAAAGGCTGCTCTTTCCCACATCTTTTCAAACAGCTAAATATTTATTACATCAAAGAATGTAAATGACATTTACCCTCAAAATCGAAAAATATCTGCTAAAACGTCCAAAGTATATGTGTCAAGTATCGATACTGAAGTATTGTTGTTCCCGTATCCGTTATTAAAAAAGTGGGTTTAAAAAATTTGCTAGCAGTCGGTCTAGAAACCACTACGTTCGACAGCGCAGAGCGATACCGCTAACCGCACAGTTATTATTGGAAGGTGCAGAGTGGTGACTTAATAATAATTAATGATAGGATCTTCTTAAGGCTTTTACAGATGATGCGTTTTTAAATTATAGTTATAAGATATTTTACCAAATATCACGTATTTTTGATGAATCTTCAAAGCGCTAAAGACAAATATGACGGGCGGGTGTTGCCTTCACGAAGGATTTGCGCATGCGCAAGGTGAATGCGCAGTAGCTCCATCGCCTTGCTTCGGAACGATTCGTGCGTAACCGTCAGAGCTCGAGTAGCCAGGAGCTGGTGTCTCTGCCAGCTCCAACGCCAATGTTGAAAGCGGCGTTTCCCCTCGGTCCCTCCCTGCCACGGAAACGCCCATATGCTGCCTACAGGGGTTCAGAACAGAATTTGAACTTCAGCCGCGCATGCGAATTGCAATGCTGAGGCCACTGGCGCCTATATTAAGCGGCCGCGCTACGACTAGTGTACGTGGTGTCTCCGCGACGTAAAACGTTTCTCATGCAATAAAAATACTTTGAATATGCATATAAAATTATATGATGGAAGAACGAAGAATGATAGTTTAAAAACACTTTTTGTTTTATCAACAAATAATACAATCCCTTGAGACAACATTGTCTCATTATACCAAAGGTATTAAACATAAGGAGAGGCATTGAATTAAAGGTTATGCTGTGGCTGGTATTCGAACCCGGGACCTCCTACTTACTAGGTAGGTGCTTTAGACCACTTTTTTTTGTTTATTTTTTTTTTTTTTTTTCTCTATGGGTAGTTCTGTTCATTGCGGACGCTGATCTTGTTTGTTCGTTTTTGTTCGTTGTGTTCTTGGATCAGCCTTTTTTTCCCCAGAGGGTGTTGAGCTCTCTGACCGGGCGCGCTGAGCCACGTCTCCCGGCTACATTCAGCTAACACGGCGTTGTAGCCAAAGCAACTACACGGACTGTCTTAAAGCACGTCTCCCTCCACACCATATACTTTAATTCTGCCTCATGTTCCCTGTGAAATGCGTATCAAATTGCCAGGGCTCTCCTACATTGGATACGCATTTCACAGGGACATGAGGTAGAATTAAAGTATATGATGTGGAGGGAGACACGCTTTAAGACAGACCGTGTAGTTGTTTTGGCTACAATGCGGTGTTAGCCGCTTGGTCTGAAGCACCTACATAGTAAGTAGGATGTCCAGGTTTCGAATCGCAGCCACTGCATAAATTTTAATTCACTGCCTTTCTCCTTATGTTCAATACTTTTTGTTTTATTTATTTAGTTTTTTTAATCACGAGCTATTTTTCGGCGGTTCACTGAACCAGTGAACACACAGGACGCGCTGCCACTGCCGAACAAGCAGTTCTTTATTTGTTGTTTTGAGAGCATCCCGGATCGAGCAAGCAGTATTGCTCTTTCCGATGATTACACAACGGCACGAATGTCGTACGAAACGACAGCACAGTGGGAAAAAGGGAGGGCGCAGGGCGAGGTCGGGATGAAAATTACAGAGCCCGTACTGGAAACGGAACACCGGACTTTGAAGTGGCGTAGTGGGCAGCCGCAGTGTCGGTAACATCCGAAACACGAGGCGGCCGCGTGTCCGGCAGTGCTGCCAACACAGCGCGTCAACAAACGGACAAACGAACACGGCGCCACTGCTGCGGACAAAGGAGCACACATCTAAGCCGCGACTTTCACTACTCGGGAGAACGCAGGTCTGACACCTGTCACACTGAAAGGATACAAGTCTTATTTGTATGCCTGCTCTTGTTGCATTTTCGTTTCCTTTCAGATATGTTGGCAACAACACAGATGTCGTTTATTTTAGGGACGGTGTTGTTGCCTGGCGCCACCATCTTGCTTTACATCACGTCTAAAAGTTTTTATTATACGAGACGACAGGAGCGCTTCAAGCGGTTCCCAAAATGTGTTGTTTGTCGTCGGTAACACGCATTTATATTCTTCTGTTTTTACGGTAACTAGAGCACAGTCTCACACATACAGTCACGACACTTCCGCTGTTTTTTGTCATACGCCACGACAGCACCGCCCCAAGCGGCTGTCAAGGTACATTTCTCAATACGATATCAGGCGAGTGTGAATATTGTCATTTAAATTGATTTTAATGTAGGTTTTACAACGGGGAAGGCATGTAGTGCCATAAAAGTAGGTAATAACCAGAAAATAACTCAATTTCGTTTTATGAGGTTTGCTAAGAACCATTGGAGGGTATGAAACGGTACTTTACAGGACACTTTATTTAAGATTATCTTTAAATCTACGACTTTTTATTCAAGTATTTAATTTTCTATGCACAACAAAAATGGCTAACAAACAGGAAATCCAACCTTATGCAGAAAAACGTCTGTTTTCTACTCAGAAACGTCAAGGTTTCTTCACTACTATTCCAGTGAAATCATTAACTGTTGACCATAAGAAACTTATATAGAATGTAATACCTACACTATTTAATGTACAAGATCAGCCATTACGGCTGTAGCTGAATGAAAGTGCTCACAAACACGACAATAAAACACCGAAACCACAAAAAAGTTTCCCAACGAAGCAGAAACCAGTTCCACAATTGAAGCTCCACTTCTTTGCTCTGTTGAGTTGAACATTCTCTTACAAACAAAACAAAAGGCCTTTTAGTTTGGTGCAAGAAAGAGGCAGCTCCACCCACTAGTTTCAAAGAAATCCAACAGATCGTTCATTGATTCCCAGAACCGGGCCTCAGCTTTATGCCAAGCGACAGAGCGATAATACAGAAAAGTGTTTGTGGAAGATGGAAAGAGTTTATCTTCCACTGGACTATGCTCGCATTATCAGAAGAACCAGTCCCGAATTTCATGTCACTGAAGTGGACCAAAAATTTGTGTTCAACTTTGTTGAGACGTTGAAGAAATTTTTTTGTAAAGGACCCTTACGTATCATTATCGGACAAGAAAAGAGGAAAATATTTAATCACTAAGTACAAAATATTCCTCTATGAACAGCCATACATCG
This sequence comes from Locusta migratoria, assembly GCA_026315105.1. Classification (NCBI taxonomy): domain Eukaryota; kingdom Metazoa; phylum Arthropoda; class Insecta; order Orthoptera; family Acrididae; genus Locusta; species Locusta migratoria. The sequence continues at coordinate 267,548,667 of CM048744.1, read as the reverse complement.
GTCTAGGGGTTATTTAATGCAATGCGACCGCAGGGATGACTGTCTTCGATAAAGAGCAAATTTGCAACAAAGGACCTGCGAGTCTCGTAACAATGGACCACTCATCACGCTTATTATTGTCTCCTCCCTCTTAAAGGTCAAAAGTTTAAAGACGTCAAAGAGCTGGCCAGAAGGTCATGTTGGGCAAAACGAAATGTGGGTTTGCGACCAATTGATGTCAGATGCTTCAAACGATCTTGAAGAGACTGAAAGGGCGCTGGAAAACTGGATAATTAATCTATTATACCAATAATGTTGTACTTTCTTTATTAATAAATTTTTTAAACTGAAATATGGTTAATTATAAAGACATTTGTCCTACAAACAGTTTTTCGTTCACTTTGGAGCTGAACGGAGGCAGTTCCAAAACTATTGCACGTACCTGAGTGCAATCATTTGTGTATTTTCGTCAGTAGTATTAGATACCCCATAGACTATAACAAGGCTGACAATTTATTCGTTTTGGTGAAAACTGAATTTGTAAAACTTTTTTTTTATTTTTTTTTTTTTTTTTTTTTTTTTATTTTGCCACAAACGGGCAAAAGTGGAGCTGCCACCTTCTTGCACCGATCCTTCAATTGTTGCTACATCTGAACTACAAACGGCAAGCATCTTTGGAAAACTGTTCGAATCATTAGACCGCACATCGAAGTTTTACACGTCAAAGAAAGTGCCTGTCATGTGCGTGATATGTGAAGCACATGTTGCATGAAGTCAAAGCAGACTGTACCATAGTTATCGGAAAAAAAACCACAGAAGAATAAATATGCGAATTATCAACGATATGGCCGGCCGCGGTGGCCGAGGGGACTGAGGCGCTCCAGTCACGGTCTGCACGGCCACTACGGTCGGGGGTTCGAATGCCCCCTCGGGCATGGATATTTGTGCCGTCCTAGTTCGTAAGTAGTTTGTAGGTTTAGGGACTGATGACCCCGTAGTTAAGTCCCATAAACTATACAAACGTTTGAACATTTAAACATATCAACGATAAACAGCATATTTGTAACTATCATACTATTGAAAGAAAAGCCGGAGTTGTTCGAAAATGGTAACAGATGAATAAAAGCAGGAAATTAACACGACTCATTACAGTATGTGTCAAAGCAAACAATAGTTTTCGTAAGAAGACTCAAATGAATAAAGACACTTGTTATGAAGGAGAAACAATATTATAAAAGCATACTATCGAAAAGAAAAGTAAAGGTTCATTGAAACTTGTAACAGAGTAATAAACGTAGTAAATGTTCATACGTTATAGGAGAGAAATACGGCCGAAAGACTTCAGTGACACCACTGATACTGTATACGGAATTTGCAGTCTAGACGTGTGCATTTTCTACAGAGTTCATATAAATCTTATTTGTAGCTAAAATTATATTGCCTGCTGATGTCGCAACCCTGTGTCTGCCTACTTTCATAATTTATGTTTCTTCGTGGTTCTATGTTTCACAGCCTGTATTTTTCTTCTTCTGCAGCGCAGGGCCAAACTTAGAAGACTCCAGATGAAGTATGTAGACAAGGATTTCTGTATGATTACATGACTCTGGCAGTTTATTTAACTAAGCAAGGCAGAAGACATCGCTTTCTGTGAATCAGTACTCTGTTATAGAAAAGTTTTCAGTGCGATATATTGCAACAAATTATTTGTAAAACGCAGTTTACAGTTAAATTATAACATACTACAATTTCCGGAAGGTCAAAGAGAATCCAAGATTAGCCGCAAAAAAAAAAAAAAAAAAAAAAAAAAAAAAAAAAAAAAAAAAAAAAAAAAAAAAAACGAAACAAAGTAGCTACCGGTGAGTAAAGCATATGACGGGCAAAGAGTTTCTATTGATGAAAACTCGACGATCGAAGTTACTATACGAGGTGGTCAAAATAATTCTTAAAGACAAATGTGTTTATAAAATAAGTAAATAATGATAGTTTCGATCGATCGAAAATGTTTGAAGGGGTAAAGTTATAGGGCTAAAATAGCTCTGTAACTGTGAATTGCTTTGTTATGAGATCCGTAATAAAAAGTAAAATCTAAACTTTTGTAATGCATTACCAATCAGGTTCCAAAATATTCTGTGTACTGTGATTTAAAAGGGAAAGCAGTCAACAATCCGAATATTTGTTTGAACACCACAGTGCTTTACTAGGAATGGTCCTGTTTGGAGGTGGTATGAGATTGCCTTCCTCCGACCTTCGAACTGACTTACCCAGCTAGTTATAGGGGGACTTACATTTTAACGTGGATTCCGAACCACGGTGCTACTCCGTATTTTTCACATGAGCAATACTGCCAGAGGTCAAAGACCTGGTGGGGATCGAACCCGCGACCTTTCCATTTGTAGTCTGGCACTCTACCAGATTTAGTTCACGTTAATTAGTGGAAAAAATTCAGCAACTTTAAAAAAAATTGTTTTCATAACATAAAAATTTGTGATTAGTTTTTTGTTTATAATGTAAGTTTCCTAAGATTTTTTAATTCTTACAGCTAAATAAATTATTAAAAATTAATATCATTGTAGCACAACTATTTGAGAAGCAAACAAGGCTCAAACCGTCACTGCTATGTAGCCGTGTGAGAACACCTAGACAAAAATCGAATGTGCATTTATTTTAAAGAAATGGAAAATTATTTCATATAATTTATTTTTTACTTAATGCGAGCTGAAATTACACTACATTGCCTTTATTGGATCATGAATATCGACGAGTTACAGGTGACTCTATTTTTAACCATATTTTCGATATATTTCGGCACTTAACAAATCAATGAATACTCGTAAAATCAAACGATAAATATTTTCAAGCTATAGAATTTCTTGCATTAACGTTGTTTGGACGCAGCTATAGATAACGAATTATTTAAGAAAAGTTTTATGCAACTTAGCGGTTTTTATGGCTGGTTGGATTGAGTATCATGGAAAACATGCAATTTAAAATTTAATATCATATACACTTATTTTGTCTGGTAATAACTTCAGAATCACTTCTTCAAACTGCCTGCAGTGATGGACGTTTTGTGTGGTTAGAGAGTGTCACAGATGTGATTCATGAAAAGGATGGTGTTTTTCATTGCAGCGAGATTTATTTGCGAATTTTCTTTCAACAAATTTCTCTTCCGAACATATTTTGTTAGCACCCACTTACATTACGGTGACATAATCATCATAATAAAATAAGATAAATCAACGGAAATATTCGGGTGTTCCCTTTTCTCGCGCGCTATTAAAGAATGAAAAGGTAGAGAAATATCAAATAAACGGTTCGATTAACTCTCTGCCAAGCACTGACGTACTACAGAGTTTACATTTACAGAGTAAATGTAGTACGTCAGATATATTCTTTATTTCCAGAAGCACTAGAAATTGGAAATTTGATCATTCTGCCACACAACTACAGGACAACATTTAAAAGCAAGGTTTTACTGTATTGCGTGAGAATATTGTCGCTATTACAGCATGAACCCTGGTGGAAATTTTTCCACTTGTGTTTAGCAGCTCGCTGTCAACGTGCCCTCTCATTTAATAGAAAGGTCATACAGGTGAACTCTGTGTAATGAACAATTTCCTAGGGAATTATATTTTTATAATGTCATATAATTCCAGCAAATTCTGCTTCAAATTAAAGAGTAAACGTGAACCGCAAATAATCCACGCAGAATTCAAATATTGTCTGGCACTCTTTGTTTTAAGCTCTGTGTTTCAATGTATGTGCATATCAAGTGCGTGAAACCACCAACTTTACAAGATTAAGTAATAAGCTCTTTTTTCGCAACGTCGGATCCTGTAACATTTGAATAAATGATGTGGCCAACATTCTACTTGATAAGTACAATTTTATATTCAAGTAATATATATTCAGCGAAATGTAATGAATAAAATTATATTTGTAGATGAACATAAAAATTTTATTACTTTATATGCGATTAACTGTGCCGCTTACCCAGCCATCTCCTGCTCCAACTTATCCATTTAAATACGTTCTTTGTTACGTATAAGCACCGAGATATCGTGTAACTATTCTTTCCTGTTGTAATAATTATGTATTCTGTAATTGGAAAAGCTAAGTATTGGAATCGAAAAGGAAAGAATAGAAACTGAAACTAGGTGTGTACTGGAGGAACAAATGATTTAAGATATGTATATATAGTTGTGTGTGTGTTTGTGTGTAGTACTACGACTACACGCCAATTAATAGGTAGTAATATAAAAAAAATATATGTAATGTGAAATGTTTTTATGATGTGTGAAAAGTGGTGACGAGAACATCATTAAAAGAAAAGAAACAATATGTTCGTACAACAATTACGTATTTTTTATAAAAATTATATAGTAAACTCATTGAGATTTATGTTATTGTTTAGTAGTAGTGTACATTATTCCTTGCTGCACGGAAGTAGCCGCATGTTCCGAGGCATAATTCTACGGACTGAGCGGCCGATCCCGCCGGTAGTTCAAGTCGAATATCGGGCATAGGTGTGTGTGTGTGTGTGTGTGTGTGTGTGTGTGTGTGGCAGAGAGAGAGAGAGAGAGAGAGAGAGAGAGAGAGAGAGAGAGAGTGCTTGTGTGTGTTGTCTTTAGTGTAAGTTAGTTTAAGTAGTTTGTAAGTCTTCTGTCTGATGTCCATAGCATTTTGGTCCAATATATTTACAAAGATTTGGTATTTATCGAACATTGTTCCCGTGGAAAATGAACAGCGATCAAAAAATATCCGAATAATATAATAATTATAGCAGTCTAGATCTCAATATGATATTTATTTTATTATTATGACCCGTTTGGATCAATAATGATCATCCTCAGATGATGTCCATGGTGAACTGGACCGTGTGTTGAGGAGCACACTGCTCTTATTTTATTTTATTGTGATGACTGGTTTCGATCAATAAAAATCACCATCAGATCATGTCCATGTTGAGCTGGCCCGTGTGTTGAGTGGCAACACTGCTCTTATTTTATTATGATGACTTATTTTGATCAATAAAAACCATCCTCAGATGATATCCATGGTAAGCAGGCCCATCTGTTGAGGTATGTCTGTAGCGTGAAATATAGGCAGAAACTTCTGAATTTTTATATGTCGCTACTAAATAAAGTATTGTATTTCAATTCTTTCTGCAAAGCAAATCTCACAGGACTTTCCTGAAAGACAGCTTATCTATCATACAACACGCGAGCGGGGTCGCGGGTATAAGCTAGTGTCAAATACGTTTGGCTGTGTGTTAAAATACGGTCAGAATTAATATTACGAGTTGAGTGCATAGTTATTAGATAGTAGAGTTGTAACAAAAAGTAGACCGTAAAATACGTCAGTGCGATTTTTTCGTTGCGCCTCGGATTGCATTGCTGGCTTGGCCTCCAGTTCAGTCACAATTAGAAGTCGTGTGGACGCTGACTGCCGGACGACTAGTCTAGGGTTCACAGCCCGCTAGTGCACCAGATCCATTGCGACAATACGTGAAGCAGTATGCCCCAGCAACTCATCCATAGCCGAGGTGTGTGTCAGCGGTTATAGCCAGCAATGTGTAGTGGTACAAGCCACTTTCCCCCACTTCTTCAATAACTTGACATACCCAAATATTTACCAATCAATTTTAGTGAATTAATTAGGCATGATAGGAACAGCAGCTGCTGCCAGAATCTGTTTGTTTCAGATTCTGGAGGTGGTGGCAGCAGCAAGTGGCCTCAGATATTATGTCTACCCAGTCAAAGAGATATGGAAATACCATGGAAGAGTTTGTGTTGTGGTTGCTATGCTAGTTGTTGATTTTGGTTTGATATTCCATGTCTGTTATCTGTCATGATATGTACATCAATTAACTATGTACTTAAGGAGATAATAACGTCTTGAATAGTAAAAAATACGAAGTTTGAAGTATAAATGATTTATTCTATAAAGTGCATAGGTTAAGAAAAATGACAGATTATCTGGAACTCAATTGATGGATAATATTATTTGGAGGCACAGCTATTGCTGGACCTCATTATCTCAAGATTTTGATATATTGAAATAGAAAGGAAAATTTACAAGTTAAGAAGTCATCATTCATAAAGAATAGCTGTCAGCTTGGTTTTCACTGAATGGTGAATTGCTAAGCATATACAAAATAGTACTATTACACTGCCTATGTTGGAAGTCATTCAGCCAGTAATAGTTCAAATGTTAGCAACACTCAGTACTGATTTCATTCTCCCTCACTTCAAATGGGGCAGTTATTTTCGATCATTAGGTGTTTGTACTACATTGTATGTCTTAAATAAATTTGGCTGTGATATCCCTGGTCGTTCGTGTTGTTGAATTTAGAATGTCCAGAAGTCAGTGAATAGCAATTCACTCATCTGCGAGTGCTAAAAACTACAACATTTCCAGGCATGCCATTTGTAGGGGGTCGGGATCGATTTAAAAAGAAATGGTTTCATGCATAGCTCAGCGCTACCCATGGTTGTTGTTGGGTAGGTGGTCCCGTATTCCTCCTGTAACTGCTCGAGTGTTTTAAGATCAGGAGATCTGGGATCATGCCATGGTTGTTATCTTACTGCGGCATTCGTCATCCGGCCTGAGTGTTATCAAGGAGAAGTGAAACGTGGCAGTCGAACTGTCGTGTTCAATTACGACAACCCTATTAATGAACTGTAATGTCGAAAAATAATTCGGATTGTCTCTAAGAATGTTCACTTGACGTTTTCCTGTCATCTCTACTGAGAACAGGATAACTGAGCCTAAATGGCGAATAAGTAAATACGGCTGTGATCTTTCCTGCACACGACCCTGGTGACGCGTAAGAACGTTGGGCCCATTCTCACCAGCTTATTATCTCAAACTGAAACCGGGACTCATCAGAGCCGCGGCGGAGTGGTCGAGCGCATTGAGGCGCTATTCTCCGATGCGCGAGGCCGTTACCCGTCGGGGGTTCAAATCCTTCCTCGGGCTTTGATGTTTGTATAAGTTATCTTGAATGAGAGCAACCAGTCGCCTTTTATGCAAAATGTTTTTATCGCGTTTTCCCATAACCGATTGTGATTGGTGAACGGTCTTTTACATTACAAATGGTGGGTAGTGGAATTTGTGCATAATTTGTGATATCGATAAATCCATTGCCACAATTGGTAGCATGCACACATTGATTGTGCTGCTATACACTTCATACACCTTACACAACACGTACAGATGTAAACATATCAAAGATCTTTGGCGTATGAAAACTGTGTAGCATAACATGACTAATGTGTTTAGCAGCACAATAAATATGCCATCCTACCAGTTGTGTTGTGTAAGGTGTATGAAATGCACAGTAGCACAATCAGTGTGTGCATGCTACCAATTGTGGCAATGCATTTATCGATATCACAAATTATGCACAAATCCCACTACCCACCATTTGTAATGTAAAAGACCGTTCACAATCTGATGATGATATGCTACGCATATCGAAACCGGTTATGGGAAAAACGCGATAAAAACATTTTGCATAAAATATACTCGTACCTTATTTTATCACAGTCGCAGTGTTACTCATTCATAATGGAGAAAAGTTTTATTGATGTTTGTGGTGTCTTTAGTATAAGGTAGTTCATGAGTAGTTTTTAAGTTTACGGACTAATGACCCCACAGTTAAGTCCCATAAGCTTAACAAACATTTGAGCTTTTTTTGGTGGTGGTGGGGGGGTTCATCTGATACTGCAATACTGCTCCATGGTGCATTGTCAATGTTCAGTGATGAATGCCAGTCCTTGAGCTCAGTGTCGAGATGTCAACAGAGACACATGTCGCGGTCCTTTGATACTGAAGCCTATGAGCTCCATTGGTCTCTTTGCAATCCCTGGTGCAAACATATCGCTGTCACCCCACATTGGCATCGGCGGCGACCAGACGCAACTGACCCTCCATCGCCCCGTTAGGTTCAGTGCAGGCTACGTGATGTCCGTTTCTACAACATTTGTGATCACCTCGTGCCGTGGCTAACTACCCATCCCGGATGTGCTATACCTCAAGTGTATTGTACAAGGAATTATCCCACGTTCAAAGGCGGTTAGCTACTGACGTCCTGCCATATTCACTACGCACCTGTACATAACAGTCTACTGAGATAGCCTATCTACAACAGTGTCAGGAAACCTCGCCTAGCATAAATATTCGCGTGTTATTCCCTATAGTAATTTTCCTTGAGACGGAAAAGTTTCTTTCTATGAATCAGCATGAGTTTATGAAACTTCGTTCATGTGAAACTCAGCTTGCCTTTTTCTCACATGATATCTTGCGATCCATGGATGAAGGGCAACAGACGGATTATGTTTTTCTCGACTTCAAAAGGGCGTTTGACGCGGTGCCACACTGCAGACTGATAAAGAGGATACGAGCTTATTGAATAGGTTCACAGATTTGTGACTGGCTGGAAGACTTCCTAAGTAATAGAACGCAGTACGTTGTTCTCGACGGCGAGTGTTCATCAGAGACGAGTGTATCGTCAGGCGTGCCCCAGGGAAGTGTAATAGGACCGCTATTATTTTCTATCTATATAAATGATGTGATGGACAGAGTAAGTAGTAATTCGCGGCTGTATGCTGATGATGCTGTGGTGTATGGGAAGGTGTCGTCTTTAACTGACTGTAATAGCATACTGGATGACTTAGTCAAAATTTCTAGTTGGTGCGAAGAATGGCAGCTAGCTCTCAATGTAGAAAAATGTAAGGTGATGCGCATGAGTAGGAAAAACAATCCCATAATGTTCGAATACAGCATTAATAGTGAACTTCTTGATGCAGTCACGTCGTTCAAATATTTAGGCGTAACATTGCAGAGCGATGTCAAATAGAACGAATATTTAAGGACAGTTGTGAGAAGGCGGACAGTCGACTTCGGTTTATTTGGAGAATTTTGGGAAGATGTACTTCATCTGTAAACGCTTGTACGGCCACGTCTTGAGTATTGCTCAAGTGTTTGCGACCCGCAGCAGATCAGTTTAAAGGAAGACATAGAAGCAGTTCAGAAGCGAGCGGCTAGGTTCGTTACTGGTAGGTTCGACCAATGCCCGAGTGTCACGGAAATGATCCGGAAATTCAATTGGAGATCGTTGGAGGAAAGACGACGTTCGTTTCGTGAACTTGTGTTGAGGAAAATTAGAGGGCCGAAATTTGAAGATGAGTGTAGTACGATCTTGCTGCCGCCTACTTACATTTCGCATAGTTATCACAAATACAAGATAAGAGAAATTAGGGCTCGTACGGAGGCATATAGGCATTCTTTTTTTTTTCCTCGTTCTATTTGGGAGTGGAGTTGGAAAGGAAATGCCTAGTAGTGGTACAGTATACCCTCCGCCACGCACCTTACGGTGGATTGCGGAGTATGTATGTAGATGTAGGCCAGAGTTTTTCAAACTGTGTGTCGCGACCCCCTCGGGGGTCACAAATTTTTGTTTCGGGGGTGGGGGGTAAGGGGATTCGGTTGCAGGACGATACAGTAGCAGCATGTTCGATAGCAAATCTATGTTTCGTGATGTTCAGCTATTATGGCAGAAGTTACACAGGGAAGTGACAGGGTTTCATGAAAGTCGCGTAATTAACAAGTCATCTGTAGGTGGAAAAATGGCTGTTATGACACGTCTCAGGTGGCCCTTAATCAGTCATCAAAAGTGTTACAGGTATAAGATATTCATATGGCACTTTGATTTCTAATGATGGACCGACCGAAACGCATAACAATGAAGCCATTTTTCCACCTCACGATGACTTGTTAATTAAGCAACTTAACAGCGTTTGTGCGATACTGCTACAGTTACTTACAGTGGATGAAATCTTCTTGTATGACTGTCTCATGTTCAAATATTGTTATGTCAGAAGAACAAGTTCTCATTAACAACATAATTTTTCAACTATATGTAGAAATATCGTTTTGCTACTGGATCATAGTAGTTTGGAGCTTGTAACGAGTTTCCGATGCAGTATTATTTTTAATTAGCTACAAACGAAATGAGCTCGGCAGCGGAGGGTAAGATGAGTCGAAGTAGACCAAGAAGAAAGTACTTAGATTCGGTGCAGAATGATTTTGAAGTTAAAGGCATAACATCAGACGGGGCATCAATGTTAGCATTGAATAGGGGATCATGGAGGAATTTTATTAGAGGTACTATGCTCCAGACTGAACGCTGAAAGGCATAATCAGTCTCTAATGATGGTGATGACAAACAATACCATTTCATTACTGGATAGTAGTAGTTTGCTGTTGGTTAGGGGTTTTTAGAATTGTTTCGAAGAAATATCTAAAGTTTACGAGCGTCCTTGAAATATTAGGAAATGATACATCAGCTTTGATGGTTTCATGCTCGCACATAACATGTCGCCACAAATTTCACACAGATTTCTTACTCATAAAAGCAAAACCATACATCAAATATTTGTAGTTTTAAGTTTTTTTCCGCAGACGTGAATCGCTACGCAGATGTAAGAAAGAAAAAAAAGTACTTTGCCTTTGGAATCACCGACATAGTTTGAGTACGGACCTGGGGACTCGTAGGACATTTTTATTCGAAAAGGGTATCGCAAGTTCAAAAAGGTTCAAAAACACTGCCCTATACAAAATATTTATATACTCAGAGATTTTTTGTTAAAAAAATTAAATAAAATTATTTTATTGCAAAACTTAGATTTGACATTTACTTCACGTCATAATGTGACTAATGTAGTAGACATTAGAAGAAAAACGGTCCCCCTCAGTTGAGATTTCACTCTTTCGCCGATTCGATGTGGGTATTAACTTGAAAACTTCTGCAGCCAAATAATGACCTATATAAGTTCGACTTTAAAAAAGGAAACAGAGTTTTACAGAGTTTGGTGTACTTATTTGTCAAATATTGTATGAAGTCTTCGTGTCAGGCTAGATGCTGGTAGTGAGCAGCCAGAGAACGATCTTGCGTTACAGGTCCTGCACCGATGCGGCGAAATCCAGGCGTTAGCAACAGACACCAGATAACCGTCACGGTTCGTGCTGTTCCGTCTACCAAGATAACGAATAAATTAGGCTTATTCGCTGGAGGTAATGTTCCAGAAAACAGTTTTCTCTGTGAGCCGGAAATTTATTGGCCTGTACTTTACACGGAACATTTGCGTAGAATGTCGACAATTTAAGCTAACTAGGAAGGCGCAGAAAGCAGAATCTCATAGCAGGGAGGAAGATGACAGCCTGCTGTTATGGGATCACATTCCAAAGAAGTAATTACCGGCCAGAGCATACTCATTCAAACTAAGTCAATAGCGATATAATGTTTATAAGATGTCGGTTTCAAAAGTAATGTGTCTGCATAGAATCTGAAAGGCCGAGAGTTCGAATCCCTGTTGAGGTAGGAAATATTTCAATCTGCCATTAAGCTTAGATGCATCTATCAATGATGTGAAGATTAGCTAGGAACAAAACGTTGTTCGTACTTCACTTAAACTGGCAAGTTTACTAAAGTACCTTAGGGACACATAAGACGCAGTAATGTCGTCAAACTGAAAGACTTTCATCTGGCCGTTGAATCGCATAGAATTATGAGCATAATATGCATATATCAACAAACAAATTCGTAATATTGATTTTACAAGGAAGCCAATGACACGAAGGTAATTCGATAGGTACATTGTCACGTATTTGCACAAAATAATAATGATATGTGTACATAGCCGTAAGAGAAGAAGAAAGGAAGGAAGCTTAGCGTTTAACGTCCCGTCGACAGCTTGGTCATTAGAGACAGAGCTAACGCTCGGAGGTTTGGTTAACATTGGGAAATCGGGCGTGCCCGTTTGAAATGAACCATCCCGGCAGTTGCTGGAATGATTTAGGGAAACCCCGAAAACCTAAATCTGGATGGCCGGGGGTGGATTTGAACCACCATCCTCCTGAATGCGAGTCCAGTGCGTTACCACTGCGCCACCTTGCTCGGTCGTAAGAGAAGAAAAATGAACTGTAGATGATTTTGTATGTGTAGTTCTGATGTTAATTTCTCTACCATGCGTTGAAACCTCGAATAATAACACGTGAACATCGATAACTTACGTGCTACCGACTTTTGACCTGCGTACAGATCAGGTTATACAGTAGAAACGAGATAAGAAAGTAACTACTTCTAGGTCCATGATGTTGTCTTCAGTGGGAAAGGGTAAAGCCACGGATATGAGCCTTCGATTCGGCTTAAATTTGTCAGTTCGCTTGTGTAGAATCTAAAACGGAGGACACTCAGTTATTCTGGTTCAATTCCACAACCCTATAACGTTTAACTAGCAATCGACAATACACTCAAATTTTATGGGAACGATAGATAATTGTAAATATAGTATTTTTCATCATCATTTATTGGGTCCACCAGAACACATTTTTCCGAAATCGAGGAAAGAAACTTTCACAACTGCTGTGTATGTGCCGGTATGGTAAAAAAAATTTCGCCATTAGTGAAACGGCCAAGGTAACTGGTTGGGAGGTGGAGAACCCCCTTCGAATTTCGAGAGGAAGTAGCGGATTTAATTCTTCTCTTCTATACTTTTCCATATCTCAGTTGATATGGATAGGAGGGTTAATGGGGTAAGTAAATCAATAAGGAATGATGACAAGGTAAGCAAATAAATTTCTCACACTAAACTAAAATATTATTCCTGGTCACTCTAAAATGGCTCTTATACTAGACTCATGGTACTTGTCATACAAACATTTGAAACTAGTATACACGCGGCAACAGGATCATCTAATGAATGCAGTCTCCTTTCGAAGAGTCTTTTCGGGAATTAATTTTGATGCGTATCATGTATACGCATCATTTCCTGAAAAATCGGTGCCAAAAATTTGTTATGAATTCTGCTACGGACAATTATTCACGTCGTTTGGGAAATTTGTTTGCCTACCTTAACAATCGTTGAGCACAAGTACCCAAATTGAATAAAGCCTGATATTATTATTCCGTATTCAGTCACGCACCTTCTTAACCGTCCTAGCGAAAACTCCAGCGAACACGGTTGAGGCATAGAATCGGCTGTTTCCATGGACAGTCAGTAAGATATATCATCAGGCAAGATGTTAACTCGCAAGAAACTTTATTAGTAATATGAAGTGAGTTCTTCAGCCACTGAACCCATAGGAACCTCTGCACTATTTGTCATAACAGATACATACTGTTCGTATGCAAGCACAGAACTGGCAAAATTTTTATAGTTGGCGTAAAGCCTAAACTCAGAGAGTGCGATGGAACAAACAATTGTGTTTTACTCAGAATACACAGCGGCCGTATTTCTTATGATTCCATCTTTCTTGGGCAAATTCGGTCGTGCACTACTTCAGTAAGACGAAAAGCTGAGATCAATTAGCTGCAATTCTGAACAATTTCATCGCGCTGTACCCCCTCCCCTATCTTAAGTATTTGAGGCGTATTCTGCATAGTTATTAACTTTACGAATAGAGCCCAAAAAGAGAAAACAGAAGTTTCTGATTAACTGAAAGCAATCGGCAGCGCTTCAGACTCGGAATTTTCCTCACGTAATGACATTATTTTGGTAACAGCTTCTCAACTACTTCACCCCTTCTCCCAGACGGTGACAAAGTTTCAAAACTACATAATTACTCGTCTCCACCCTAGCGCTCGTCTAGAAAATTCGTGCACTGGATCGCAAGTTTAACAACACTGTTACGAAAACATCATCCCTCGGTTAGCGCAGTCACAACTTAATGTATTAAAAGAGAAAATGAACTGGAAAGAGTCTATAAGTAAATGAATAAACACACGCGCACTCACGTAAGCACACACACACACACACAAACACACACACACATGCGCGTGCTATTAGTGTAATTGATTTAGTACAGACTCTTTCTGGCGAAATCCATCTCTCAGTATTGACTCTGGACGAAAAAAAAAATTCTGATGTTCCCACTGTATACAGTACACTTTTTAGCTGACCGCATTGAAAAGCACAATTCAGAAAATTAAAAGAACGAACGATACGTTCTGACAACAAAAGTTAGTGGAAATTTGGAGCAGTTTTACTTATGGTTGCCACTGGGGACAGAGTGGTCACTCGTTAATTATATAAATTATAGCTAAATTCCCGCTGCTTCGCACGTAGACTGGTTGTTTCTACTTCTAAATATAAATTTTCACAGATTTGGCTGTGAAATGCTTTCCTAATAAAGTAGTTTGATATTACTTGCCACCTCCTATTGTACCATTGACGACAGAATTCAAAACACCCTGAAACACTTTTTTTTTAAAATTCTATCGATGGTTCCAAATCCAAATGTTTGCATTTCTAGCATAAAAAGAGTCGTAGTACATCCTTAGAAGATTTTTCTCTTATTTCACCCGCTTAATGGTTGAATTTCCAAAAATATCGAAACACGTGTTTTAAAATCCAATCAAAAATGTAAATCCGAAATTTTGTATTTCTTGCTTCAAAATTGTCTGAATAGCAACGTATTTTCGAAAAACCGTTCATTCCCTATTTCACCCCTTAGGGATGGGAATATCGAAAAATCGCTGATGCCTACAGTGTAAGATAAACAACGTCTATAAACTTCAAGATCCTATCGTCTGTAGATTCACTTTTTTGCGCCGTTTTCTGTCTTTTAGAAACGGAACGAGAACGCGAAATTTCTTACTTAGGCTTTGGCATCTTTCTTGGTAGTTTTACTTTTCAAACTACACTATGCACTTATTTTTCTTTATTCTTACACTTGTTGCAGAAAAACAAATGAATGATGGGTTTCACGTTTCGCTGTTTATAACCTCTTTGCTATTATAGTGTCAAAAGTCATCGCTGGTCTTCAGTCCGAATTTTATGTAAGGGGACGACTTTCAACCACTACATCTTCGACCGTCTCATAGTTATCGACACGGAACAGCTATGGTGTACAACGTGAGACTTTGTACTACAACGATTCAGAGAGATCGTTCTTCTCCATTGTGTAGTTTTTGCTGAAGAACAAACTACTGCCACCCACACGTAGATTTTTATATAAGTCGGTAACTTTCAACTCCTATATCTTCCACCCCCTTATCGTTATCATCCCTCTACCACCATAGTGTACAACGGGAGACTGAGACTTACTACCGCACACAAACACTATTCGTTAGCGATGTGTCGTTTTGGCTGCAGAGTGAAATTCAGGCAAAGACACCTCAATTTTTATATATATTAACATGTACTGTATGTGTTGTCTGTTATTTCGGTCAGATTTCGATATCAGATTTTACACTTGCACTTCCAAATCTTCAATCGTGGGATGTGTTGCGCCAACATCCAGGGAGTGGAAAAATTATGCAAACACCGCACAAGAAACAATATATACTTATTAGTATGGATTTGGACGTCGAATTACTTTGAGAATAGTTGCAACCCTTCAAGCAACAAATTCAAATGTTTGTAAATCTATCGGACCAAACTGCGTTGTCATCAGTCCGTAGCTTACAAACTACTTAAACCTAGGCAAACTAACCTAAGGACAAACACACACACCCATGCCCCAGGGAGGACTCGAACCTCCACGGCAAGCTCCGCAGCGAGACGCTTTAGACTGCTCGGCTACTCCACCGCGGCTTTCAAAAATGTTCAAATGTTTGTATAGCTTATGGGACTTAATTACGGGGTCATCAGTCCCTAAACTTACAAACTACTTATCAACTACCCTATCCTAAGGACGACAGAAATATCCATGCCCGTAGTGGCCGTACAGACCGTGACTGGGGCGCCTCAGTCCTCTCGGCCGCCGCAGCCGGCGACTTTGAAAGTACACGTAAGTACCAATAACTAAAATAGTTGAATCATCTGTCGGTGTTAGCGATCTGGTCTCTCAACCATAGAGTTGTTGGTTTGAAATCCATTGTGACGTATATTGTTTTCGTTTTCAAATTCGGTTGTATAAAACATTTTGGGCTCTCTAATTCCACGTGTTGGGTCAGTTTTTTTATGTGTATGTAGACGAGCAGAAAACCTTGTCTTCACGTAAAACGATGTTTCAGTAGGTTAGCTGCTTGGGAAGCCGTTAGTAGCTATGGAGATGAATTTCCGAAAAGTGTCGCAGCTCTTCACAAGCTGAACAATGAAAGACTATCGTCGTCAACTAATAGTGAAGCCAATACTGCAAAAAATGTAACTTACGTTTTTTGATTGAAACCATCATCAAAGGTTGTTAAACATTTTATAAAATATAGATAATTACAAATAAACAAAAATACATGCACTTTTCGTAAAAATTAGCATTAGATATTAAAACTGTATAAGTATTCCAACACAACGGAAAAATAAATAAATAAATAAAAAGTCCGTCGCGACAGGAATAGAACCATTGACCCTACCATTTCTCGAGAATTTTTGATAGTTGCGTCGAATGGCTTTGTCTGATTATTATTTGAGTTCTGGACTTCACGTACCATAAATATCGAAAAATTCTAAAATCCGATACTCATGTTGTCTCCTTGTAAGTGTTGATATGTATGCAGTGATGCCAGTTTGTATAAACGTGTAGTATACTGCATGGTGTTCGTATTATTTTTTTCACCCCCAGTATGTATAACGCAAGCAGTTCATACAGAATATGGTCCAGTAACTGTAATGACCTATGGTGCTTACGGTAAGTAGACGTCACAATGAAAACTCTCAAAGGGAGTATTTGTAACGAAATGCGTATTTCGAGTCGTCACCACAAAGCCGGGCATGATATATTGACGATATGTTAGTAAGCACACTACTGGCCATTAAAATTCCCACACCAAAAAGAAATGCAGATGATAAACCGGTATTCATTGGACAGATGTATTATACTACAACTGGCATCCGATTACATTTTCACGCAATTTGGGTCCATAGAGCCTGAGAAATCAGTACTCAGAACAACCACCTCTAGCCGTAATAAGGGCCTTGATACTCCTGGGAATTGAGTCAAACAGACCTTGGATGGCGTGTACAGGTACAGATGCCCATGCAGTTTCAACACGATACCACAGTTCATCAAGAGTAGTGACTGGCGTATTGTAACGAGCCAGTTGTTTGGCCACCACTTACCAGACGTTTCCAATTGGTGAGAGATCTGGAGAATGTGCTGGCCAGGGCAGCAGCCCAACATTTTCCGTATCCAGAAAGGCCCGTACACGACCTGCAACATGCGGTCGTGCATTATCCTGCTGAAATGTAGGGTTTCGCGCGGATCGAATGAATGGTAAAGTCACGGGCCGTAACACATCTGAAATGTAACGCCCACTGTTCAAAGTGCCGTCAATGTGAAAAACAGGTGTAACGAATAGCACCCCATACCATAACGCCGGGTAATAAGCCAGTAGGGCGACGACGAATAGACGCTTCCAATGTTTCTTCACCGCGATGTCGCCAAACGCGGATGTGAGTATCATGATGCTGTAAACAGAACCTGGATTCATCCGAAAAAATGACGTTTTGCCATTCGTGCACCCAGGTTTGTCGATGCAGGTCATCCTGTCTGTGATGCAGTGTCAAGGGTAACCGCAGCCATGGTCTCCGAGCTGATAGTCCATGCTGCTGCAAACGTCGTCGGAACTGTTCGTTCAGATGGTTGTTGTCCCCATCTGTTGACTCAGGGATCGAGACGTGGCTGCACGATCCGTTACAACCATGTGGGTAAGATGCCTGTCATATCGACTGATGGTGATACGAGACCTTTTGGATTCAGCACGGCGTTCCGTATTGCCCTCCTGAACCCATCGATTCCATATTCTGCTAACAGTCATTTGATCGCAACCAACGCGAGCAGCAATGTCGCGATACGATAAACCGCAATCGCGATAGGCTACAATACGACCTTTATCAAAGTCAGAAACGTGATGGTACGCATTTCTCCTCCTTACATGAGGCATCACAACGTCGTTTCACCAGGCAACGCTGGTCAACTGCTGTTTGTGTATGAGAAATCGGTTGCAAACTTTCCTCATGTCAGCACGTTGTAGGTGTCGCCACCGGGGCCAACTTAGTGTGAATGCTCTGAAAAGCTAATCATTTGCATATCACAGCATCTTCTTCCAGTCGGTTAAATTTCGCGCACGTCACTTTCGTGGTGTAGCAGTTTTAATTGCCAGGAGTGTATAATGTTATTTTAAACTGTCATTGATATCACCAGCCTACTAATACTAGAAATAGGCTGCATGTAGCACTACCACACTGTAGAACTTTCATATACGAGGTGAGCCGCATTTAAAATTAATCTGTGATTTTTGCCGAATGACTTCTCTCTTGCTTTCTATTGCTTTGCACACCATAAAAGGCGAGAACGAAGAGCTTTGTAACTAATGAAGACAGTTGTCAAGCTGCTCTGTGTCATTTATAATGCTAATCCATTTGCCGATGGTGTCAGAGCAGAAGTCAGAACTGGGAGTGGTGGTATTGTTACTGTTTAATTAGGTGGTGTGTTTTGGCGATGTGAATTATATGTATAATATGATACGGACATTTTTTAATGAGAGTGAAATGAAAGCTAAAATCGTACTGTTTGTAAAGCCAATGAATAATCTATGTGGATAGGAGCTATAACAAACTTTTGTTTCATCTATTCAATCTCTTTCAGGATTATGGATTTTATTAACCGATTAAATGGTAATTCCTGATGCGTTTCTAAAAAATAAATGTGCAGCTTCCTGTCCTTTATTTTTTTTATTCAGATTAGTGTTACAAGGGGATAGTGAAACGTGTTTTTGGTTAAAATATCGATTTGCGTTGTATGTCTTATATTCCGCCAAGTTTCTCCTTTAAAATCACGTATCATAAATAGCTCTGTTAGAGTTATAACTCTTTTATTTTTATAGATTTGTGAGATCGGACATTGCGCTTTAGTTATACGCCTCTCTAATGGCTAACAATAAACTTTGTGGAAGTACATTTATGTGCCATGAATTCAAATACTCTTTATACACTATTTATGCGAAAATGTTTTTCTCTGACTTTATCAAGTTACTCTTTACTTTTGTGACTTGGGATTGTTTGTAAATTTTGAAGAAATAAGGAAAGTTATATGGGCTTTGTATTTCTACACCACATCCACAGATGAGCATCCAGAACATGGTTTGTGCCCCAATGGTGAAAAGAGCTGGTGTAAATACAATAGTGGACTAACACCTGCCGGCCGCGGTGGCCAAGCGGTCTGCGGCACGCCAGTCACGGTCTGCACGGCCACTACCGTCGGGGGTTCGAATCCCCCCCCCCTCGGGCATCGACATTTGTGCCGTCCTTAGTATTAGCTAGTTCATAAGTAGTTTGTAAGTTTAGGGACTGATGACCCCGCAGTTAAGTCCCTTAAACTTAACAAACATTTGAAGATGATTAACTATGGACCAGGTGGATTCTCCACTTCATAACTGACCGCATCGCTGAATTTAGTATGCACTTGACCATCCTACAGGGATCTTCTGGGGGAATTTTAAATTTGTTTGATTTTTGACATATGTCTTTGACAGTCATTTTTTAAAAGGAATGTTTAGTTTCACTTTTTAATAAGTTTTTAAAAGATATTGTGAGTGTGTTGATTATGTTCTCATTTATGTTTTATCGAAATGTTTGATGAATATTAATTCCATTGTCTTGCTGTAGCCTTCGATAATGACGGAACGTCGAAACGCGTAAGGCCTCAATAAATTTAAATTAGTGGTCAAGACTAAAGTTTATTTCAAGTGTATCAGTATGACCACGTCTCATAAATCTCTAATGGAGACAGCAAGGAACATTAGGACGTTTGTTTAAGAGGAAATTTAATATTCCAAAACAATGCACGGAAATCAGATACAAACTCGTCTCAGAATTATGCAGCCTTGGTCTGCGTTTAGATGTAGCTCTAGTCTATAGAAGATACACAACGGAGGTTAGTTTCTTACTGTGCTGTACGCGAAGATTTCTACCCATTCCATTCACTGATAATGCGCAGAAAACGTTACTGCTTGTATGCCCCCTTTTAAAGCTGGTATTAGCCGAAGTTCATTCCTGTGTTAAGAAAAAATAATGCACGCTTTCGTCCCAAAAATGTAGCAGTAAAACATATATACTAAACGTTAAAGTTTTATTTGTCTGTTATGGTATATTCTTTAACATGACGTATGAGATAGGCCTTAGCCAACAAGTTGAGAAAAAATAATTGTGACATTGTGGGATAGATCTCCTTTTCATAGTCAGCTCTAGCGACCTGGGGAGGAGTTGACCTGCTCTATAATACGTTAAAGGATTTGACCGCCACCCTACTGAAATCAAAATCAAATGTTTGTTAAGTTACAGGGACCTAACGGCAGTGGTCATCGGCCCCTAAACTTACAAACTACTTAAACCAACTTGTCCTAAGAACATCACAAACATCCATGCGCGAGGGAGGACTCGAACCTCCGACGTGGAACGGCCGCGCGTACCGTAACAAGAAGCTTTAGTGTTCACAGCTATTTCGTCACGGCCCGTCCTATTGACACTAACTACTTAACTATTTTATCAGTCAGTATATGACTGGTTGCTTGAACTATAGCATCGGGTTGAAAAATCTTACGCAGAACATTCGAAAAAATGTTTCAAATGTTCGCATAGCTTATGGGACTTAACTACGGGGTCATCAGTCCCTACACATACAAACTACTTATGAACTAACTAATACTAAGGACGGCACAAATATCCATGCCCGAGCGGGGATTCGAACCCCCGACCGTAGTGGCCGTGCAGACCGTGACTGGAGCGCCGCAGTCCCCTCGGCCACCGCGGCCGGCGTACATGTGACGTCCCATAAATTTTAAGATTGGACAGCAGCCACAATTTTATTAGGTTTCGGTCCATAGTAATAGTTTTTTTAAACAATTATTTTATCAGTTGACGTGGATGAAAACAACTGATAAGTTGGAATTTGTAGTGATGTCTAACGGGCAACGAAGTAAAACTAAGCACCTGAACATGCGCCTTTAACGGCGTGAAACAGTTACTGTATCTAAAGAGCAGATCGCATTAAAATAGCTGATGCGGCACGAAGGATATTTCATTCGTTTTATTACAAGACATTTTAGGGACATAATTTTCTTTAAAAATTTTTGTAGCTATTTGAAATTCTTAAAAGAAAACAATGAAAAGTAGACCTGCACCATAATACTAAAACGGTTTGATTTTCACGACTGTTCTCGCTAACTACTTACTACTGCATCACTAAAATACATTTGAGGGTGCTACGAGCTAGCAAATTTTGCTAGGAGAAGTCGTTATAGCGCTTGCTTGGAGGTTACTCGGATGGCAGACATCTCTGAGGATGTTTCCTAATTAACGCTTCACATATCAAGTGACTGCATCAGAAACTGCTGATTAGCACATCAAAGGCGCCAAGCTCCGTAAGAGAGGCAGCTGCGCAACTGGAGACAGCTGCGGCGAAGTTGGTGTGTTTCAATTATCGTCGTTAATGGCAGCGTGCCAAAGCCAACTCTACCGCCGTGTACGCCGTTCGTAATAGCGAGTATAATGAAAAGACACATTAAAAGAACCGCCCCTTAAAGCCGCATTGGGACCATAGTATTCGACGTTCTGTGAACTGCATTCCTTTGTCTTTTCGTGGAGTTTACAAAGCACATTCTAAGAAACGAAGTGCTTCAGTAACATCGGGCGAAGCAGATACTGAGTGGCGAAACAGAGAAAATAACATCCAGTTAATCCTTTGAGGCACAAAACATAAAACCACTGAATTTCACGCGGAAAACGATTGAAATAGTTCAGATACACTATAAGGAAATGAAAATAACAATTTATGAAATTTTTTATTTTTATTTTTTTTTTTAATTTTTTTTTTTTTTACATTTGCTTGAAACCTAGGAAGTGGCTTCCATTGAAACCACGGTGGCAAATAATGACAGTGCTCACGATACGTATGAAAACACACAACATACCATCAATAGCCTCAAAATAACTACTTATGGAAATGTATGAAACAATTCTTGTCAGATGACAAACATAAGCCTACACCACATGTTTTACAATGCCATCTGGATCTATCAGGGCTCTTTTTCGTACTACAGTATGCTCGTTTTAGAGGCCTATGCTGCGACATGTGTTTTTCTTCAGACTTTCTGTTCTCCATGGGCTACGGTTTGAATCTCTTTGGAGGCGGTGTACTACATGATGGGTAAACCTGTCATATTTCTAGTACCTAGTAAACCAGTTACAACTTTCCTTCTAAAGTCTCTGAGTGTTTCACTTTTATCGGTGTTGCATAATGTGTGCAAAATAAATTTACAACAGATACATTTACAAAGTGCCAAAACAATCGTAGCGAGGACTTTTTTACTTTTGTATCAATTGCATAGAAAGATCGCAACATATCAGCTTTGTCAACAAATCCCATATACACATGATTTGCATTAGCTATGGCGGGACAAGCACTTTGCTTTATACAGCCATCAGCCCCCTTTCTTTTTACAACAGAGACATCATCTGGGAGGACTGATGGTTGATAAAAACACTGCAGTGCGTTTGTCTTTCCATTTTAAACAGGTTATTACAACATTCCTTACTGACCAATCAGAATCCCCTCTTCTGACGTCTTTATCATGCTTCAGCAGAGGCAAGCCTTTGCGATTACATCTTACAGTATCATAACTAGGCAACCCACGTTGTTGTAGCTCTCCTACTACTAATGGCACATAAGCACAGTGGCCCCATATGAAGCCACCATGGAAATGCGAATATTGTACTAACTATATACATTGTTGTGTGTAATTGGATACGTCAGAGTATACTTACAACATTTTCATAAATAAATGCCGGTCGCGGTGGCCGAGTGGTCTGCGGCGCGCCAGTCACGGTATGCAAGGCCGCTGCGGTCGGGGGCTCGGATCCCACCTTGAGCATGGATGTTTGTGCCGTCTTTAGTATAAGCTAGTTCGTAAGTAGTTTGTAAGTTTAGGGACTGATGATCCCGCAGTTAAGTCCCTTAAGCTTAACGAACATTTGAACATAAATAAATACATAGGAACCTACCTTTGTTATATATACTCAATAAATATTTACTGGATTAAACTGAATAGCAGCCACTATAACTGATGCAAACACAAGTATTGGCAACTTTCTTATGACAACAAGAGAGACTCTGGACGTAGTTAAAAAAAATTCTCACAGATGTCAGCACTAAGCAGGATGGACTAGAGCACTGTATTGGGAGAGTACCGCCAACCGGGCGAGCGCCGCCATTGTAGGCCTGTTATATCTCGCAATAGCAGCGCTATGCACGGCACTGTTAAATTAACATTTATGATGAAGGGAACCGGTCTGTACATCGACGTGGTATGACAATACGTTAAGTAAACAATGAACTTAGGTTTTTAATCGTTTCATCACATCTACAGCGAATATTAAGGAAAAATTGGTAATCTGAGATCAAGACCTTTATTTTTGAGCAAACTAGTTGTAAAATTGTTTCGTGCTAAAATTTAAACCCTGTACCAAATGCACTGCTTTCGCAATAAGTGGCGTTCCTGCTTTCAAATTAGCTAAGGACTGACGTTTTTATATGTAATATATTGGTTTTACCAAAGTACATGTAATTAATACATGTTGCTTTCCATTAATCTAGTGCCTAATGTTGATAGATGTTGTGTGCTAACCTACATGTGATATTATCACATAACATTAACTGAGCTAACATTTTGGGAAGGTTTAAGTTTTTACACATTGTTATCTCACTGCTGGGTACTTCAGTAAGATAAAGTTTATCTTATAATTCGAGTTTTGGAGATCTATTTAATGGGCGGTATCATTTACCGCCCAAACTTTCGTAATATGCAGGTTAAGTATAAATACGAAATTCGTCAAATACGGCACATTATGTTAGATTTTCATGTATTTGTATCTTTTAAAAATATCTTTTCTCTTACATGTGTTGTCCGTCCAACATTGCTCGCAAGAAACTTGAACAGATAAACCTAGAAGTTTACTCGATATTTCAATACAAATTCACTTACTTCGCAAAATTTTGCATTCTCGTATGGAAATGCATTTTTTCTTCCAATGCGGTGTACCCACAATTCGCATCTTTTCGCATCTCTTTCGCCCGTGGAATGCGTAAAACTTGCTACCTCGGACTGTCTAAGTATAACAATTCACTGCCAACAATGCGGCATTTTTCACCATATAAAATTGGAATATACTACGTTAAGCTCTTAATTTAATACATCATGAGTCTACACATTTACAACGCCTCTAAATGGTAAAATAACAGCTAGTTAAGTGAAATATGCCATTTACGCTAATGGATTGCTTAGGCCTAAAACGGCGGACGTGCCCAACCTGCGTTCAACTGACCAATAGCAGCCGGCGGTTGTCGGCCAGCCACACATGAAAGGTTGTCGCTATCTCCCAATACAGGGCTCTAGGATGGACAGAAGGTGGCTCCAGTTGAAAACACTGTGTCACTCTGCTGGAAAACAATAGAAGCTAAAGTGGACGCAAATAAAATCACTATGCCTCAAAGGGTTAAGAACTGTAGCATGGTCGGTGCCAACGTTTGCGATGAAACAATACTACAAAGCAATTGTAAATATCGAAGGTGCTGGATTGTTTCTTTTTCTTTTTTTTCTGATCTGTGTCCGAGTTGTTTGTCTCGGATAGTGATGGATCTTCCCACCTTCAGCACTCGGAACTCCATCTCAGTCTTTGCACAGAAACGGCAGGCCGAGCAGAAAAATTGTGGGAGAATGTTAGCGCTGCACCGCATGACAGAGATGGATTTCATTCCTAGCGGAACGCTGCACTTCTCTCCAGGAATCAATCCATGTGTGGAGTCGAGCTTTTATCCGCCATTCCCTTTTATTCACAGTCTCTAGAAAAAAAAAGTGATGTTGATGTGTCTTTAACACTTACGTAAACTTCGCACAATAACTAAGCATTTGCCGCTTGCAACAGAGTTGTTCCAGGCTTGTGAATGTAGTGAAAGCTGAACTGGCATACAGTTTAGGACGCAGTAATAAACCCTAGGTTCCATATGGAATCGAATTCCCATTTACTGAACTGCTTCGAAAGTTTGGTTACCTTAGGAATGATCACAAAGACAAGATAAGAGAAATTAGGGCTCGTACTGAGGCATATATACATTCTTTCTTCCGTTTTCTATTTGGGAGTGGAATGGGAAAGGAAATGTATTCTGCGCCACGCACTTTACGGTTGATTGCGGAATATGTATGTAGAGGAAGGTTACAACTCGCTATTTTTTAATATGTTGTCTGTTGAAATACTTCCCACCATTATTCTAGTAAATCCATTATTTCATGTCAGTCTCCTTTGTCAAAATTAATCCCGGTCTCTTTTCCGTCTATTGCGTTTCAAAATCATCCGCCTTTTGTATTTTTCGTAATTTTCCGACTTTAACAATGATAAAGAGGTAGACATATTAAACGCAGACGAGCTCTTCCGTTTTCCCACTGTTCGCCGTCGGTCGCGTACGGGGTTGTGGGGAATTGTAATATACTGGCGGCGGACTAGTAAGGCACTGGAATTCCGACATTTGTCATAAGTTGTGTCAAATCTTTAAACTTGCACGGTGACTATGTAAAGAAGTTTTTTAATGTATATTCTTCTCAACATTAATCGAATTTTCCATCCATGCTTGACAGAACATGAAAATATTATCAAGAAGGAAGAATTCCCTATGTTCTGCAAAATTATTTTTTCAGCTACCAACCGGTTTTGCCAGCCGCGGTGGCCAAGCGGTCTGCGGCGCGTCAGTCACGGTCTGCACGGCCACTACGGTCGGGGTACGAATCCCCCCTCTGGCATGGATATTTGTGCCGTCCTTAGTATTAGCTAGATCATAAGTCGTTTGTATGCTTAGGTACTGATTACCCCGTAGTTAAGTCCCATAGACTATACAAACATTTGAACTTTTTTTTTAACTAACCGGCTTTCGACTTCTTATGCCATTATCAGGTAACAACTGAATATCGCTAACATTTCTTCACAGATATTCCAGCCGCGCGGGAGTAGCCGAGCGGTCTGGAGCGCCACGTTGCGAATGTTCAAATGTTTGTGTAGCTTATGGGACTTAACTACAGGGTCATCAGTACCTAAACTTACAAACTACTTATGAACTAACTAATACTAATGACGGCACAAATATCCATGCCCGAGGGGGGATTCGAACCCCCGACCGTAGTGGCCGTGCAGACCGAGACTGGAGCGCCTCAGTCCCCTCGACCACCGCGGCCGGCGCCACGTTGCGAATCGCGCAGCCTCCCGCATCGG
This sequence comes from Locusta migratoria, assembly GCA_026315105.1. NCBI lineage: Eukaryota > Metazoa > Arthropoda > Insecta > Orthoptera > Acrididae > Locusta > Locusta migratoria. Next base: position 267,522,427 of record CM048744.1, on the reverse strand, counting down.
AGGTTCGAATCCTCCCTCGGGTGTCTTTAGCATAAGCTAGTTCATAAGTAGTTTGCAAGTTTAGGGACTGATGACTCCGCAGTTAACTCCCATATGGTTTACAAACATAACAGACACGCCGTTTTACGTTATTAAACTACAGGTGATACAAATTCACATGTTCACAGGAAAGTGTTATATTTTTATGGCACTGAATTACATTTACTAAAATATAAAGATATATAATAATCTGATGTTGTATGTTGACGTTCTGAGCTTGGATATTATCGTTAAAAGCAGCCGGGAGGGGGGGAGGAGAAAGGTTGGGATTGTTACATTGTGAAATAGTACTGAAATGGTAACATGGATCCAGCTGACGCTAGTATTGTATTAAATGATCAAACCCAGTTTGTGTTTTCCACTCCATTGTGTTTTAGTTATGAGTTTGTTAAATACGAGGGTGAGTCAATACATAAAACGCAAACTGAGGTAGACACGCCAGTACTGCCTGCTGTGTTGGGTATTTCTCTACCACTGCGGCACATCCGCCTTGTTGATTGCAGCAGTGTAAGGAACTAAATAAAGCTACAGCTCAAAAGCGTCACTTACAGGATGCAAACGGTGCCACAAAAATTCCAAGCTACAGGCTTTCAACCCTTTCGGACCTTCTGGCTACAAATGTGTACATAAATTCTACGGCGTCTAAGGTGATTCAGAAGCATTTTTTCTCAATGGAAAGAACATGAATACGACACCTGAGTGTTCAATCATTTCATCATGCACAATTACTGCCACCTGCGGAAGATCACTACAAAAATATTAAGAAGCGAGTGTTGCACTGCGCAGCAGTTTGCGAACTTCAAAGAACACGGAAATAGTGGGTTACTCGTATTCCACTATATATCTGAAAGTAGAAGTTTTTATTTTGCGATGTAGTTATTGCCGGCCGCTGTGGCCGAGGGGACTGAGGCGCTTCAATCACGGTCTGCACAGTCACAACGGTCGGGGCTTCGAATCCCTCCTCGGGCAGGGATATTTGTGCCGTCCTTAGTATTAGCTAGTTCGTAAGTAATTTGTAAGTTTAGGGACTGATGACCCCATAGTTAAGTCCCATAAGCTTAACAAACATTTGAACATTTTTGATGTAGTTATTGAACGATCAGTTTATTTAGTACAACAGTACAGTGCCACCTGCAGTTGGCAACATGGCCACCCGGTGCCGCCGCGGCTGTTGCCACACACCCAGCACAATAGTGAGGGCCGGAGCCTCAACGGACGCGGTCTAGCCACTGCTAATTGCCTGTCACTTCCACCAGCCCTCTGCCAGCTGCGAAAGCCACACAAGCCGTTCCGCGAATTTGCAACCAGCTATTGTCTAGCCTGGAAACAGTTTCGGAGCACTTCGCGTGTTTACATCATTTTGTGATGCACTACATTCTACTTGAACACTGCGTTTCTACTTTTTGAAACGATCGTGCAATTCTAACAAAACGTACATCCGAAGTTTGAGCTATTGGTTCAAGAGTTATCACCTCATTTCTTCACTCTCCTGACAGGAATAATGTGTTTCGTAAATGATTTACAATGTTGTTGTTGTGGTCTTCAGTTCGCAGACTGGTTTGATGCAGCTTTCCACGCTACCCTGTCCTGTGCAAGTCTCTTCATCTGAGAATACGTTCGGCAACCTACATACTTTCGAATCTGCTTACTATATTCGTCCCTCGGTCTCCCTCTACGATTTTTATCCCATACGCTTCCTTCTAATGCTAAGTCGACAATTCATTGATGTCTCAGAATGTGTCCAACCAATCTCTTCTCTTAGTCAGGATATGGCAGAAACTCCTTTTCTCTCCGACTCGGTTGAGCACCTCCTCATTAGTTACGTGATCTACCCATCTAATTTTCATCATTCGTCTGTAGCACCACATTTCAAAAGCTCCTATCATCCTTTTATCTGAACTCGTTATCGTTCACGTTTCACTCCCATACAATGCTACACTCCCGACAAATGTTTTCAGAAAGGTCTTCCTAACATTTGAATTAATATTGGATGTTAACAAGTTTCGCTTCTTTAGAAACGCTTTTCTTCCCATAGCAATCCTGCATTTTATATCTTCTTTACTTCGGCCATCAGAAGTTATATTGCTACCCAAATAACAAAATTCGTCTACTATTTTTACTGTCTGATTACCTAATCTAATTCCTTCAGCATCGTCTGATTTTCTGACATTGCATTCCATTACCTTCGTTTTACTCTTGTTAATGTTCATCTGATATCTTCCTTTCAAGACATTGTCCATCCCATTCAATTGGTCTTCCAGATCTTTTGCGGTCTCTGACAGAATTACTATGTCATCAGCAAACCGCAATGTTTTTATTTCTTCTCCCTGCACTTTAATGCCCTCTCCAAATTTCTCCTTCCTTCACTGCCTGTTCAGTGTACAGATTGAACGACATTGGGGAAAGCCTAAAACCCTGTCTTACTCCCTTCGCAACCTCTGTGACCCTTTCTTGCCCTTCGACTCTAATAATCGCTGTCTGGTTTTGGTATAGTTTGTATGATTTACAAACGATTTCTAATTTCTAGATCAGCCGCTGTAGAAACTCATCGACCGTATAAAAATTCGAATCTGTTGCTACACTATTTTATCGCCTTTGACTTCCCACAGATTGCCAATGTAAGTATCCCTTTCATGTACAGCAGTGTTTTCCAACTTGTGGGCCACAAGCCCAGGGGGTCATCGTCACAGTAGGAAGTACTTGCACCGTAAAAATAACTGGTGGTTCAGCAATGAAATTTATTTAATCTAAAAATTACAGAGTTTCTTGTGTAACATTAATTATCAATTTAATATATCATACATTGTTTTATAAAACAGTGTGTTAATCATTAATAAACTCAAAACCTGAAAACTGTTTTCAGAAGCCAACCGGTAGATAAAAGAACACTGTACTATATGAAATTCTGAAAGATTAAAAAAAATTCTACTTCTTGAGAAATTGTCTATACAGTGGGACCTTTCTTAATGAGCTTAACTCGCTTCTGAGTCCAGCCTGAAATGGAAACACCCATTAAGCAAAACAAATCATTCTGTTGGAAATGATGTAAAAATGATGTGTTCCATTCCTAAAAACACATAAAAAATTTCGTCCAACAATTTAAAATAGAGCTGTAGCAAAAGAAAGAAGATTAAATTTGTTTTCTTTGAGATAACATACTTGTTTTTCTATTCGTGAGGAGGGGGAACCACCAGAAAATGTTTGCTTGGAAGGGGATCACATATTCAAAAAGGTTTAAAAACACTGATGTACAGAATCAGTTATGAATGTCAGTCTAGACTCGTGTTGCAAACTTTTCTTAACAATTGTAAGAATAACCTCTATGCCTCGATTTGACTGTCACAAAAATACCTAATGTTGAAACTTTCCTGGGGGATTAAAAGTGATAGCGAAACACAATCTGTAGGTAATAAGTCTATTTATATATCAAAGCTGGCTCGTCTTACGATTTTTCATGAACAAAATGCTCAAATGTTTATTAAGCTTATGGGACTTAAGTGGGGGAGCATCAGTCCCTAAACTTACAAACTACTTATAAACTAACTTATACTAAAGACAGCACAAACATCCAATCCCGAGCGAGGATTCGAACCCCCGTCGGGAAACGGCCTTGCCCATCGGAGCATAGCGCCTCAATGCACTCGGCCACTCCGCCGCGGCTTTTCATGAACAAAACGAGCTATTTCTACCAAATATTATTCTGATACTGATCACACTAGATGCATTTCTATGTCAGTTAAGGAAAAAAAAATCAGCAGTTGACTTGGACCTTACGAAAACGAGTTGTTGTTGTTGTTGTTGCCACTGCTACTGTTTTACCTGACTATAGAAGTATTGAATAATATTTAAAAGAAATAAAAAGATAAATTACTCGATGGTAAAAACAGTTCTAGATCGTCGGCATGGAAAGCAATTCCGCTACAGCTGCAGTCATTTACACTACTGGCCACTAAAATTGCTACACCAAGAAGAAATGCAGATGATAAACGGGTATATGTTATACTAGAACTGACAGGTAATAACTTTTTCAAGCAGTTTGGGTGCATAGATCCTGAGAAATCAGTATCCAGATCAAGCAGCTGTGACCGTAAAAACGTCCTTGATACGTCTGGGCATTGATTCAAACAGAGCTTGGATGGCGTTACAGGTACAGATGGCCATGCAGCTTCAACACGGTACCACAGTTCATCAAGAGTAGTGACTGGTGTATTGTGACGAGCCAGTTGCTCGACCACCATTTACCAGACGTTCGATTTCAATTGGTGATAGATATGGATAATGTGCTGGCCAGGTCAGCAGTCGAACATTTTCCGTATCCAGATAGGCCCTTGTAGGATCTGCAACATGCAGTCGTGCATTATCCTGCTGAAATGTAGTGTTTCGCAGGGGACGAATGAGGGGTACAGCCACGGGTCGCAACACATCTGAAATGTAACGGCCACTGTTCAAAGTGCAGACCATGAGAACAAGAGGTGTCCGAGACGTGTAACGAATGGCACCCCATACCATCACGCCGGATGATACGCCGGTATGGCGATGACGAATACACGCTTCCAATGTGCGTTCACCGCGATGTCGCCAAACACGGATGCGACCATATCAATGCTGTAAACAGAACCTGGATTCATCCGAAAAAAATAACGTTTTGCCATTCGTGAACCCAGGTTCCTCGTTGCGTACACCATCGAAGGCACTCATGTCTGTGATGCAGCGTCAAGGGTAACCGCAGCCACGGTCTCCGTGCCGATAGTCCATGCTGCTGCAAACGTCGTAGAACTGTTCGTGCAGATGATTGTTGTCTTGGAAACGTCCCCATATGTTGACTTAGGGATCGAGACGTGGCTGCACGATCCGTTACAGCCATGCGGATAAGATGCCTGTCGTCTCGACTGCTAGTGATACGAGGCCGTTGGGATCCAGCACCGATTTCATGTTCTGCTAACAGTCATTGTATCGCGACCAACGCGAGCAGCAATGTCGCGATACGATAAACCGCAATCGCGATAGGCTACAATCCGGCCTTTATCAAAGTCCGAAACGTACGGTACGCATTTCTTCTCCTTACACGAGGCATCACAACAGCGTTTCACCAGGCAACGCCGGTCAACTGCTGTTTGTGTATGAGAAATCGGCTGGAAACTTTCCTCATGTCAAGAACGTTGTAGGTGTCACCACCGGCGCCAACCTTATGTGAAAGCTCTGAAAGGCTAATCATTTGCATATCACTGCATCTTCTTCCTGTCGGTTAAATTTCGCGTCTGTAGCACGTCATCTTCGTGGTATAGCACTTTTAATGGCCAGGAGTGTAGTTGTGCTATCCCTCAGAGGACAGAAACGGACTAGAATATGAGCTGGACGTAAAATTTTACAGCCCTTTTTCTCGGAGACTACTGGCTAGCGCTTTACAACTTTTATGTGCCGACTTCTTTAATGCATACTATTAACCTGAAAAGTTTGATCCCAGGCTTAATTTCCGAGGCCCTTAAGGTCCCCTTGTTAGTAGATGAACCTTCAACGAAATCCAGCGAAAAACTAAAGAAACTGTATGGACATGCAACGATATGTTAAACGCAGCGGTATGTTAAACGCTCAGAGGACGGCCTGAGTAGGAGTAACAGGTGTCTGGATCAGATGGGTTACTGCTGCTATCATGATTTAAGTGAGTGTCATAGTGGAGTTCTGGCCTCGCACGAGAGACGGGACACATCATCTCCGTGGCAGACCATTTTACGAGTGAATTGTGAATATCGGGAATATCCGACATCGATGCCCCAAGGGGAGAACAGCGCGATTCAGATGTGTGAACGTCATTTATGTTAATTTTATATCAAACGTTATTCAGTAAACTAATATTTATTCACTTGGAAAAATCTAGAGGGTAAACTAATTGAAGCCGCGTGGGAGTAGCCGAGCGGTCTGGAGCACCACGTTACCATCGCGCGGCTCCCGCATCAGTGGTTCGAATCCTCCCTCGGGCATGTGTGTTTGTGTTGTCCTTAGGTTAGTTTAACTTAGTTTAAGTGGTTTGTAAGACTAGGGACTGATGGCCAAGGTAGTTTGGCCCCATAGAATTATAAACATTTGAACTAACTTAACTACAGTAACAAGCGAGGGCTCAAATGAAAGGTCTCATCGAGACGCAAAGTTTGATATAACCATATTAACTGCAACATTTATATTGCGCATAATAATGCACTTCTAAAGAGGAACAATAGTGATTTGTTAAAAACAATTAATACAAGACAGATACACAAACAGCTAGGCAGTGATAAGTTGAAGGTGTCGTAAACACACATTATGGCCTGTTTAGAATATATCATTTTTGGTTATTTCAGTATGTTGTCTTTGTGTAAACTAAATTATTTTGTTTATCGACATAATTTTTTAAAATTTGTGAGCACAGTTATTCTGAACCATGCACTGGAAAGAGGGCTGGAAAATCTACCTGAAAAACACTTTACATAAGAGATTACTATTTAAGTAATCTCATTGTGCAACGGCCGAAAGAACTATTTATCGGTCATTCTGAATATATTAATTTGTTTAAACTCAATTTTATTAACGTTAGAAATTAAATTTGTATTAGAATCTTAGCGCGCATCTAACGATGCCGTCATATCAACATTTCAATCATTATTTAAAACGTTTTGTACGCTACTGCGAGAACCACTGAACATCGTTATGGGGACGTATTACTGGAATGACTTCATAGATCGTGTATAAGTGGTTGCAGGGAGCGGCCCAAGATCAGTCTACGGCAGTTCAATCTTCAAAGGAAATCATTTTCTCAAAAAACTCAACACGTACCATACAACAAAATAAAAAATGCCACAATCAGGAAAATGAGGGACGTGGTTGAGCTGAAATAAGAAAAATTAGTAATCATTAATTTATTTATTGAATTAAAGAAACGTACCTTGTTGAGTCTTTAGTATAACACAATGGTTTTATACAATTCCGTTCCATACAAATATTCTCTTCCTCTTGATACGAAATCCACTGTCCAATATAATACGTTTGTATTCATAAATATAGAGTGAAATAAATCAAACTCAATACAATCATTGCTGACCAACCTTAGTACACAACACAGTTGCCATACATCTGTCAGCTAGCCTAGCTCACAATCGACTCTCCTGCTCAACAGCTCACTCTCTACTACTCGCCTCAGCAGTCAAAGAAGCTGCTGTAGCGCTGATGCTACATCGCAGTTACAAAGACATTATTATGTCCAGTAGTTACAAACATGGACTGAGATTATCGATCATGGATGACTTTCACATACAAAATAAAGCTATAAGGCGGATACACGTTCAGATTCACAAAAATAAAGCTAAAAATCCATAAATAATGAACTTCAGATTATGGCTGCCTACTTTCATACTGCCTGCTAGTCTGTACTGCTTTATTTGAGACACAGGCTGAATACATAGATTAGATCATTGGTTCGACGACTAAGCTCCTGAGCATCTTCGATTACAAATACCAAGTGGCTACACTTGTAAAAGCAGTAGTTTATACACAGAATCGGCTGAAGCTGAGACGTGTGGGACGAATCGTAACGACTCAATATGTCCTACTTGTAAGTGCAGCGTTCACTCAATTAACCCATTAGCCGCTGACGTATCCTCGGTCTTATTCACTTTTGTGACAGAGTTACGTGTAGTTATGAAATGCTTTCAAGCTGACGAGTAGACCTCTCTCTCTCTCTCTCTCTCTCTCTCTCTCTCTCTCTCTCTCTCTCTCTCTCTCTCTCTGCTGGTCGTCTGTCGCACTCAAAGGTCCGCTGACTGTAGGCTTTCCACTCGTCGACGCAGCGTCAGCTATCGTCACGAACGACTGGCGTCGCATTTGACGACAGAGGCGATGACCTGCTTCAACCTAGCTTTGTTGGCGGTTCTTGCACCATCTCGTATTTTAACAAGTTTCTCTGTCACAATTTCGCGCTGTAACTGCTGTTCAAACCACATCTCCAGCCCTCGTACTCTCACGGTTTTATTGATAGCCCAGCAAGATGCAATAAGTAACGTAAAGTAGATATCATCGGAGTAGTACAGCAACTAAAATCACGTAACAAGAATAAGTCTTCTGGTCCGGATTGTATACCCATTAGATTTCTATCTGACCATGCTGAAGCGACAGCTCCTTACTTAACAGCCATATACAACCGCTCTCTCAGAAAAGGATCTGTACCAAAATATTGGAAAGTTGCGGAGGTCACACCTATATTCAAGAAAGGCAGTAGGAGTAACCCACTACACTACCGGCCTATTTCATTGAAGTCAATTTGCAGCAGGGTTTGGAATATATCCTGTATTCAAATATTATGAATTATCTCGAACAGAACGATCTATAGACCCAAGGTCAACACAGATTTAGAAAATATCGTTCATACGAAACACAACTAGCTCTTTATTCACACGAAGTGATGGGTGCTATCGACAAGGGTTCGCAAATCGATTCTGTATTTCTTGATTTCCAGAAAGCTTTTGACATCGTACCTCACAAACGGCTTTTAATCAAATTGCGTGGTTATGGTATATCGCCCCAAATTTGCGATTGAGAAGGGGATTTCCTGTCAGATCGTAGTAATCGATGGTAAGGCATCGCGTAAAACTGAGGTGATATCGAGCGTTCCACAGGGCAGTGTTATTGGTCCTCTGCTGTTCCTCATTTACATAAACGATTTGGGGGAAAATCTAAGTAGCTCTCTTAGGTTGTTTGCAGATGACGCCGTCATTTACCGTCTAGTAAAGTCATTTGAAGATCAAAACCAACTGCAGAACGATCTGAATAAAATATCAGTATAGAGTAAAAATTAGTAACTGAACCTAAATAATGAGAAGTGTAAATTCGTCCATACGAGTAGGAAAAGAAATCCGTTAAACTTTGTTTACAACATAAATCAGTCAAATGTGAAGGCCGTAAACTCCACAAAATACCTAGGAATTACTATTACTTCAAGCTTAAATTGGAAAGAGCGCGTAGATAATCTTGTGGGAAAGGCGAACCAGAGACTGAGTTTTATTGGCAGGACTCTTAAAACATCCAACAGAACTACAAAAGAAACTGCATACACTACGCTTGTCCGTCCATTTTTGGAGTATTGCTACCCAGTGTGGGATCCTTATCAGGTGGGTTTGACGGAGGACATCGAAAGAGTCCAAAGAAGGGCAGCTCGTTTCGTATTGTCACGATACAGGGGAGACAGCGTTACGGAAATGATACAGGATCTGGGATAGGAATCACTACAACAACGGATCGTTTCGCTGCGGCGTGGGCTACTTACGAACCTCGAATCGCCAACATTCTCCTCCGAATGCGAAAATATATTGTTGACTCCCAATTACATAGGTAGAAATGATCATCAGAATAAAATACGAGAAATCAGAGCTCGAACGGAAAGATTCAGGTGTTCTTTCTTCCCGAGAGCTATTCGAGAATGGTATGGGAGATAAATAGTATAACGGTGGTTCGATGAACCCTCTGTCAGGCTCTTGTATGTGATTTGCAGAGTATCCCATGTAGATGTAGATGCACGGTACCAATTGCCTCAAGCACTACTTCAGACATGACTCGAGTCCATGCCATGTGGAGTTGCGTCACTTCTGCGTGCACGGGGGCCCCCCTTCACGATATCAGACAGTGAATTTCCTGGTAGTTATCTCTACAGCAAACGCCCTGGCGCCCAGGTTACAATTTCCGTTTCGCGACGGCTGAGATGTTTTCCACAGTGAGACTCCCTTTTGCCGGCCGCGGTGGCCGAGGGAACTGAGGCGCTCCTGTCACGGTCTGCACGGCCACTACGGTCGGGGATTCGAATCCCCCCTCGGGAATGGATATTTATGCCGTCCTTAGTTGTAGCTAGTTCATAAGTAGTTTGTAAGTTTAGGGACTGATGACCCCTTAGTTAAGTCCCATAAGCTCTACAAACATTTGAACAGACTCCCCTCGGGCGGCGTGAACTGCTGGACTTATTTTCTGCTCGGCGCCCGCAAAATCTCATGAACAATGGGGCGTCCGGTGTGATTCCCCTGTAGGGGCAGCTGGGTAAACGCGCCGGCCGCTGTTCAAACAGCCGCAGGCAGCCAGCTCTCCTGCTCCGCACTGCCCGAGGTGTTTGCTCGAGACCCCTGGCTCTTCTAATTACGCCACTCTCTCGCGCATACCAAATCTCTTCCTCAGTCGCAGTGCCGGTGCCCAAGGGGGAAACGGGCAGCCCCCGCCGCCAGAATAAAGGTACGCTTTTCAGCTTAGAGAAGAACGTTCCGAGAAGACATTCTTAAGAATGCATCACATCGCAGATGATGCTGTCGTTTATCCGTTAGTGAAGTCAATTGAGGATCAAAAGCAACTGCAAAGCGATTTAGACAAAATTTCTGCACGGTGCGAAAATTGGCAATTGACACTAAATAAAGAAAAGTGTGAAGTAATACACACGACCACTAAAAGAAATCCGCTGAACTTCAATTACGCGATAAATCAGTCAAACCTTAAGGTCGTAGATTCTACCAAATACCTAGGAATTACAATTACGAACAACTTTGACTGGAGAGAACAAATAGAAAATATTGTGTGGAAGGCGAATCAAAGGTTACGTTTCATCGGCAGAACGCTTCGAAGATGCACCAGCTCCACGAAAGAGACTGCCTACATCACAATTATCGTCCTCTCCTGGAGTACGGTTGCCCCTTGTGGGACCCTCACCAGGTGGGACTGACGGAAGACATTGAGAAGGTTCAGAGAAGGGCAGCTCGTTTTGTTTTATCACGTTACGGGGGGGAAAGCGTCACGGAAATGTTGCAAGAATTGGGGTGGAAGTCATTAAAAGAAAGACGTTATTCATTGCGGCGTGATCTGTTTGCGAAGTTTCAATCACCGACTTTTAGTTCTGAATGTGAAAATATTTTGCTAGCACCCACCTACTTAGGGAGACATGACCATCCCAATAAAATAAGAGAAATCTGATCGAAAACGGAACGATTTAGGTGTTCTTTCTTCCCGCGCGCTAGTAGGGAATGGAACGGTAGAGAAAAGTTATGAAAGTGGTTAATGAACGCTCTTCCAGGCACTTGAATGTGATTTAAAGAGTGTCTATGTACATGCAGATGTAGATTAGCTCTCTCTGTGACAATTAATTAGGCATGATAGGAATAGTAGCTGCCGCCAGAATCTATTTGTTTCAGATTCTGGAAGTGGTAGCAGCAAGTGTCATCAGATGTTATGTCTACCCAGCCAAAGAAATTTAGTATTCCATGGAAGAATTTGTGTGTCATGACGGTTGTTATGGTTGTTGTTGATTTTGTATTCCTTTCCAAGTCTGAAATCTGTTAAGAGATGTATAACACATACCTATGTACTTATGAAGAAGATGTCTTCTTGAATAGTAATAAATATGGAGTTGAAAGTTTAAAATACTTTCTTTAATTCATTAAGTACATAGCAGAAGGAGCTTGACAGAATTTTCTGAAGTTTAACTAATGAATAATATTGTTTTGAGGCGTAGCTGTTGCTGGACCTCATTTTTAAAGATTTTGATACTTTGAAACACGAAGGAAAAATGCAAGTTAAAATTACAGTCTCTTAAAGAAGAGCTGTTAGCTTGGTTCTCGTTGAAGGGTGAATTACAAGCATATACAAAATAGAACTATTATACTGCCTATGTTGGAAGTCATTCATCACAGCGTCATAGGCAGCACACCAGTAATACACACTGTAAATACACACATTCGCAGTTCTGTTTTTATTTAAAATCAAACAATATCGACAGCTATTGAAAGAGTCATACCAAGCGAATTAACGAAAGAGGGGGCTTACATGCCGTGGTACGCGAAACAGGTTAGATCACTCTTGCCGAATGAATTAAAAATACATACGAAATTTAAAGAGACACAAAATCCCTAGGACTGGCAGTCTTTTACAGAAACTCGAAATTTAGCCCAAGCTTCAATCATAATGCGGATCGAAGCGGCGGCGTGGAGCAAAGGGTCGTTCGCCCCCCCCCCCCCCCCACTTTCAGCAGCTACTTAGATACAGGGTGACTCACTCAACTGTTTCACCCCAGATACCTCTGAAACTACAAGAGATATTGAAAAACGACCTTCACGGTCATGAACGTACGGCAGGGGCTTATGAAAGTAGGTACTATGAGGCAGACTAAAACGTAATGAAATATTATTTTCAACACAAACCTATGTTTTTTTTTAATGGACACCCCATATTATTTCTTAAGCAACCAATAGAATGAAAAATCAAAAAAAGAATGGCGTTGGTTGCATCGCGATGCGTCAATTACATCCGGAGAAACTGCGTGTCCGAGACTCAAGGGAGACTCCGGTTGAGTCTCGGACACGCGCTAGCAGCGCGCCTCATGTATTTCAAACGTCAACTTCGCTTCGCAGTTTCTCCGGTTGTAATTGACGGATTGCGATGCAACCACCGCCATTATTTTTGTGATTTTTCATTCTATTGACTACTTAAGAAATAAAACAAAATCGGTTTGTGTTGGAAATGTTATTTCTTTACGTTTTAGATTGTCTCATAGTACCTACTTTCATAAGTCCCTACCGTACGTTGATGACCGTGAAAGTCGTTTTTCAATACCTATTGTAGTTCCTGAGATGAAACAGTTGGGTGGGACACCCTGTATATATCCGAAACTAGCGTGCTATCACTGCACTGAGTCTTCAAAACTGTGAGACATTTGTTTGTTTGGGCGTGGGGTACAGAGGGGCGGTCACTACTCGAGTCTTTTTACTGAGCCAGAGTTTAGCTAACGATGAGAATTATTTCACCCCCCCCCCCTTCCCCGCCCCAGCGGGCCGTCCTGGATACCGCCTCTGGCTTCTATGCAGAAGTTTATAATAATTCCCGTCACGAAACATAGTCACGTAATATGGTAGAGAACCCTAAAAAAATCAGATTTAAAGTATACTAGTGGCAAAACACAGTCAATTCCTTCACTACACAATAGCAATGGTGATGCCACTAATGAGAGTTATGCTAAAGCAAAATTGCCAAGCACAGCTTTCCGAAATTCCTTCACCAAAGAAGACGAATCAAGTAGTCCTGAATTCGAATCAAGTGATGATGAAATTTGGAAGTAGATATCCCTTAAATCACTTTAAAAAGCAAGTTTCTGGTATCGATTATATACCAACTAGGATCATTTCGAATTATGCTGATGCAGTAGCCCCATACCTAGCTACCGTATACGAGGAGCGTATTGAAGTAAGTTCCGTTTGAACAGAAGTACAAAACGAAAGGTTATTTCAAAAAAGTAAATTCATTTTCAGAATGTACATACTGTATTTTTCGACATAGTTGCCAAGTTGTTACAAACACTTATCATGCCTCTCAACCAATTTTAAAATACCCTCCTCATACAAGCTTTCCTCCTGTTCCGATAATCAAGAGTTCACTGCCGTTTTGTAAAGCACTGATCTCGATACGTCAGGAAATTCGTTTGAGAGACCTGTTATTGTGAAGCTTCTGTTCTCACAAATCCTCGCTTCAGCTGAAACCTCCAAATCGACTGTAATCTAAGATGGACGACCGGAGCGGTCCTCATCATGCAAGTTGTCACAGTTATCTTTGAATTCTCTTACCCACTTACGTACTTTGCCTTTGCTCATAAGAGTATCACCGTACCATTCGCCAATCTGTCGATGAATTTCTGCAGCAGACAGTTTCTTGGTGACAAAAACCATATCACTAAGCGAACCTCACACGCGGCGGGCGAGTAGAGAGTTTTAAACCTTTTGAAAGCACAAGAACAGAACCGTACAGGTTAGCTACAGAGCTGAAACTCATCGCTGTTTTTCCCGACGCATGCTGCTACACGACGCTCGTTGCGGTATGTGCGCCAACTAATAGTGTCTACAACAAAGTGTACAATTCGAATGGCTTGCATTTACGGACAGCAACGTACCATCTGACACGCTATCGGAGGGCAACAAAATGACTCTGTGCCTATACAAAATGAGAAATACCACTTAAACAGCAGCAATGAAGCACACAAAAATGAGAGTGCTGAAAATTATCAACTATTTTAAACGAATGTGGAGCTGCTGAGATACAGGGTCACTGTTTCACAGTTTCTTCGCGAAAAATAACCAGTTGCTTCAGCGTTGTAGTTCTAGAGGCAAGGCAGATATTTCTGTTACAAGACTGAGGCCCTGAAAACTGCAATACCTTGAAGATGGCATTCAACAAACCTCAAATTCATACAGAGGTATAGTCCAGCATTAAACATGAAAATACGTTTCAGTGCAGTTACACAAGAAAACTGGAGGAATGTTTTCCACATTCCAGAGGGGGTGGACAATAAAACACCTAACATAGACACAATATTTATTTATTAGTAAGGAGTTAGCTCACCAATAGCTACAGATTGGTAAACTGTCTTGATGCTTTCCAATTAGAGTTGTGGCGATTCGTGAATGAATCGTTCATTTGAACAAATAAAAATACAGAATCGTAAGAATCGAATCGTAGTGCGGACGAATCGTCGTTCAAAAGAATCGTCTGTTTCGTGACAATACCAAATTACAACGATTCATGCTTCGAAGGCAACTGTCGAATTGTGTCGAATGATTACGAAAGCAGTTAAGGAGGGGAACGCGTGTGAAGAAACAAAGCACGGAACGAAGGTTGTAGGACGTTGGCTATTATTCACGAATTACTGATGAGAGAAACGAAAGACACAGAATACACAGCTGCCAATACACACGATTAAAATCAAGAAATCAATGTTTGATGAAACGTACGTACCTGTTTATTTGGTCCAGATGCAATGTAACAGTCACACGTCAATTTACATGCAATATATTTAAACGAGAAGTTCTTGGAGATTTATATTTCTAATATCCCGCGAACAGCTCTAACGGTTTGGAATACGTGTTGTATTGGGTGATCTAAAAGTGAGTATAAATTTGAAAACTTAATAAATCACGGTTAATGTAGATAGAGAGGTAAAAATTGACACAAATGCTTGGAATGACATGGGGTTTTATTAAAACCAAACAACTACCGTTATCGGGCCTTTTTTCTTTCAGGAACTGCGTGATTTTGGTTTTGTAACTACTACCGTGACGGGTGAGAGGTACGCCGATATGTTACAGAATCGCATCATCCCCAGCCTGGCTGGCGCTCCACTCCATATTGCTAGACGCGTGAGAGATCTCTTGCGCGCGTAGTTTGGTGGTGATCGTGTGCTCAGCCGCCACTTTCGTTATGCTTGGCCTCCCAGTTCTCCAGACCTCAGTCCATGAGATTATTGGCTTCGGGGTTACCTGAAGTACAATGTGTGTATCGTGATCGACCGACATCTCTAGGGATGCTGAAAGAAAACATCCGACGCCAATGCCTCACCATAAATCCGGACATGCTTTACAGTGCTGTTCACATTATTCCTCGACTACAGCTATTGTTGAGAAATGATGGTGAACATATTGAGCATTTCCTGTAAAGAAATCATCTTTGCTTTGTCTTAATTTGTTATGCTAGTTATTGCTATTCTGATCAGATGAAGCACTATCTGTCGGACATTTTTTTGAACTTTTTTTCTGGCTCTAATAAAACCCCATGACATTCCAAGCATGTGTGTCAATTTTGACCTCTCTATCTACATTATTCCGTGATTTATTATGTTTTCAAATTTATACTGACTTTTTGATCACCCGGTATATGGAGGGGGTTTTGATTTCTGAATTTATCTAGATACTTATATTTTTCGTAAAAACGCAATTTTACAAAAATATTTTTTATGTAAAAACGCAATTTTACATGTTTTTGTGACGGCATGTGGTAAATCTTTTTTACTACTTATGTTTTATGTTACTCTGTGTATAGGTGTCTTTTGTGAAACAACTGTATTTCACACACCTTTTAAATACAGTTTTTTTTCTACGCGTTTGAAAGTTTTACAGTGTGTAGATACATCCTTTAGCAACAATATTTTCATTTCTCCACATAATCCACATCCCTTTCCACTGCTTTACGCCATTTTGTCTGAGTGTGTGCAGTACGAGGCCTGCCGCTGCGAGGACGATCCTCAATATTGCCGTGCCCGCTTTCATCACGTAACCTGCTTGCCTACTGACTAACTGTACTGCGATCGACAGCAGCATCTCCATACACCTTTTTCAACCTCTTGTGGATGTTTCCCACTGTCTAGTTTTCATAGCACAGGAATTCAATGACAGCACATTGCTTCTGACGAACGTCAACAGTTGCAGCCATCTTGAAGACATGCTGTAACGGCCCCACTCACGGAAACTGGTTGAACTAAGTTTGAAAACAAGCGGGAAGGATGTATCTAGACACTGTAAAACTTTCAAACATGCAGAATGAAAAATGTATTTTTTAAAATAGTGTGCATTTCTTTTGGAGTGTCTCGTACAAACATTTCAATATAAAAACGCGGCGTATTTCGTGTATCTCGAATAAAATTTAGTATTTAGAGATGGATTTTAATTTTTAAAGTTTATCTGCAGACGTGTTTCCTGAAAATACGCGATTTTATACAATTATTATTTTTAATCTATTAGATATGCGTTAATTACAATGCATTTATGAAATTTATATTTAAATGGTTGACCTATTCAAACAGAAAGAAAAAATATTATATGGTTAGAGCAGGATTGGAATTACTTGACCTGGGCTAACTAGTTTGAAATATCTACAACACTACCAAATTAGCTAAGCTGGCCGTTGAAATAATTGGCAGTTATTCATAAGCGCTTGCAAAATTCTAAAGTCCATTTTCTCGAGTATTTTTGAGTGTTGACTGGGATGGCTTTGGCTGTTTACTATTTGCGATCTGAACTTAATGTACGATATATATTTTAAAAAAATATAGATATAATATAAATATTTAAAAAAGTCCAAAAATAGAAAAATCCGACACTCATGTGGTCTCCTTTTTGTCATTCTGTAAGAATCGCCCCATCTTAAAGATATTGCAGTTTTCAGGACCTCACTCATATAACAGAAATTTTTGCCTTATTCTTATAACTACAACGCTGTAACAACGGGTTATTTTTAGCGAAGAAACTGTGAAACAGTGACCCCGTACCTCAGCAGCTCGACATTCGTTTGAAAGACTTCATTATTTTCAGCACTCTCATTTCTGTGTACTTCATCGCTGCTGTTTAAGCTGTATTTCTCATTTTGTACAGGCACAGAGGCATTTTATTGCCGTCCGATAGCGTTTCAGAAGCAACGGTTCTGTCTGCAAACACGAGCGATTCCAATTCCGCGAACAATGCCATCGCCGCTCCCGCTCTTCACATCTCTGGACACGGTAGCGCACAGCGGCTTTGTCCTTGCAGAATTTCGCAGGAATTTTCTTCGTCACAGGTAATAATCATATTACGAAAAACTGAATCTGATGATATTAAATTTGAAGTGCTCGCAGATCTCGTTCCGGTTCGCGGAACAAATAACTGCTCTTCTACCGCTTCCCCGTCCCCTTTTGTCTGATCACGAATTTTCGAATAAAAAACGAGGAAAAAAGTTTACTCGATTCGTGTTCCCTCGCTATAGATTTGTCTCTCTCATACTCAATTCACCTGCCCATATCGCAACCCTCCCTTTCGACCTCCATTTTAAAAAATCCTCTTGCCGTCACCTCCCTCTACCCTCTCATTTCCATTTGTCTGATCTGTCTTCTTCTTACTTATTCCTGATCTCTTTAGTATAACTGATATGCTATTGTAACCAATTGCTTTTACCATGGTCCTACCTAACCTATTCAATCGCTCTCCTGGAAAAGTATTTCCAAGCAGAGTTAAGCAAAAATTAGTCCAAAATCTTCTTTTTCTAAATCTTTACTACTGTGATGTAGTTGAACCTGGCAGAAAGAGTGAAAATTCGAGGTGTCTGGAACTAGTGATGAATGCTTTCTTCAGGTACGTGTTAATTAGCCGGCCGCGGTGGCCGAGGTGACTAAGGCGCTCCAGTCACGGTCAGCACGGCCACTACGATCGGGGGTTCGAATCCCCCCTCGGGCATGGATATTTGTGCCGTCCTAGTTTGTAAGTAGTTCATAAGTAGTTTGCAATTTTAGGGACTGATGACCCCGTAGTTAAGTCCCATAAACTTAACAAACATTTGAACATTTTTTCGTGTTAATTACAGTGTTATACGATCATAGTAATCCTCCATATACCCAGCTAAGTTGGATGCGGCCACATAAATGGTGTGATATTCACACGCTGTGCATACTTCATCGATTTCTCAGTCACCAGTGCTTCCAGTACTTTACCTCTCACATTAAACACATATCATCATTCGACAACCGCAATACCGCAATACTTCTATCATCTTGGCTGTAGCTTTGCATAACACAAACGCGGCCTTCTTCATCCCAGCTATACGACTATGAACACTATGCCCTGTGATCTGCGTCTTAATCAAAACCGCTCCACATTCATGAAGAAACTCAAAATTTTCATTGCATTTTTATGCTCCTCTCATTCTTTCTTTCTTATTTCCATCATAGTTTCGAATTTTACCATTCTTTTTCCCTTCCTGTAACCAGTTTACCTCTTCTATAGCTCTTCACCCCATTTTATCGTCTTTTGTTTAGACTGAAAGTCTTGGTAGAGGTATGCAACCTTTATGATAAAAAAAGCCTTGTATCTTGAATAAATAAGGCAACTGTTCAGCCTCTACTCTAATTTCCATGTTACTCAAAAAATGTTCAAATGTTTGTAAAGCTTATGGGACTTAACTACGGGGTCATCAGTCCCTAAACTTACAAACTACTTATGAACTACTTACGAACTAGGACGGCACAAATATCCATGCCCGAGGGGGGATTCGAACCCCCGACCGTAGTGGCCGTGCAGACGGTGACTGAAGCGCCTCAGTCCCCTCGGCCACCGCGGCCGGCTCCATGTTACTAACAATATAATTTGCCATACAATCTTTATTTTCTAGAAAATATATACCTTTATTTTATATAAATATTATCTTAAGCACAACTGATGTTTATTCTTATTTGGCACTACATAACAACAGTAGTTTAAATGACAAATCTGACTGCATCAAATCTAAAAATATATAATATCGGTATGTAATACCAAATTATGTAAAACTATAAAAATATTTCATATTTCAATTATAAATTGCAAATAATTTTGTTTATATACTTATTGGCTGTATATGTATCTTATTGCCAGATCACAAGATGATGGGCATATTGTGAATTGACAATAGATAATCTACTAATAACACCTAGTGATTATTCAAGCAATATCTAGCAATATTAGAAACATTAAAAAAATTCTATCGTCTTATGTCTCTGCGCGATGTGCATGACTCACCGCCTGCAAGAAGATAACGAGAAAGTTCCTAAATCGTAATTGGACTGACGCTCATAATATAAAACATGCTTACTATCATTTACATAGTCATACTTATCATTACTGTTACTATTAAAGATTTTTAAATTTTTTTTGTATTATTGTTACAATTATATTCTAGCAGTCATCTTTATTTTTTAATATTTATAGTGGTATTACACGTGGTTTTGTTTGTAATGTACCATACAAACTATAATTTTCAATCTGAGTGAGCCAGGTAAGGTAAATGCATAAACAATTCAATAAAATTAATTGCGGAATTGTTGCCGGTGTAGGATTATGACCCGTAAATGTTCAGTGGAATTCATGTCAGACGATCTGGGTGACCATATCATTCGCTAGATGCGTCCAGAATGTTCTTCAAACCAATCGTGATCAATTTTGACCAGCTGGCACGGCGCATTATGAAACAAAATATTGTATCTTTGTTTGGGAAGATGAGACCCAAGAATCGCTACACACGATAGCATGAAGCCGACCTAAACCACTGACAGTCAATGATCAGATCGGTCTGACCAGACTCCGCTTCCCACACCATTATGGAACCCCCAAAAGTTCGAACTGTCCCTTGTTGAGCACTTAATGGAGACTGCGCTAAGTTCTAACTCTACCATCAGCTTATATGAACTCAAAGTGGGACTCATCTGAGAAAGCCGTGGTTTTCAGGTCGTCTAGGGTCACGAACTCCGAAGAGGTGCTTAAGGAGAAGATTGAAAAGTTGGACAATTCACTCCAGTATTCAAGACAGGCAATAGGTGTGATCCGGAAAATTAGAGGCCTATATCATTGACGTCGGTTTGCAGCAGGATTTTAGAAACTATTATATCCTCAAGCATTATGAACTACGTCGAAGAGCACAACCTATTTTCCCAGAGTCAACACGGATTCAGAAAGTATCGTTCTTGTGAAACACAGGTAGCCCTTTACTCACAGGAAGAATGAGTGCTGTAGACAAGTAGACAAGGCACGTCAAATAGATTCCGTATTTCTATATTTCCGGAAGGCTTTTGACACTGTACCTCACAAGCGTCTTCTAATCAAATTGAGTGCTTATTGAATAGCGCCACAGTTGTGCAATTGGATTCCTGATTTCCTGACAGAAACGACACAGTACCTTATAATTGTCGGAAAGTCATAGAGTAGATCTGGAGTGATATCTGGCGTTCCCCAAGAAATAGTTGTAGGGCCTCTAGTGTACGTAATTTTTATAATATTAGCAAACTCGGCAGTGCTTCGCAATTGCTAAATATGTATAAAACTTTCTCGGACTTATTGCCACGTCAATTTTTGATAAAATTTCAAGCTTTCGAAGATATCCTCCATCTTCTTCGTCAGGAGCCGTTGACTGACAGTGCTGGTGCTGGTCAGTCCATTCGTACCGTCTCCGAACGCTGTACAGAACACCAGCGGCATATTAAAAACCGAGAACTGGGGAAATCAGCCTCACGAACAAACATAAAATTTTGTTCGACGAAACAAAAATTTTGTCCCAGGCCTCGACATACTGGGACTCTGTAATGAAAGATGCTGTAGAAATAAGAATGTGTGAGAACAATTTCAACCGTGATATCGGGTATAATCTTAACGGTGCTTTGAAACGAGCGTTCGATACAGAAATGCAGCAGAGACACATCGCGCAACGTGTCGACGTAGTCTGAATCTGTGACAGCATGACGTTGCGGCCGACCAATCATAAGCCGTCCATGGGCCACCACAGCACCAGCACTGTCAGTCAGCGGCTCCTGACGAAGAAGATGAAGGATATCTTCGAAAGCTTGAAATTTTATCAAGAATTGACGTGGCAAGAAGTCCGAGAAAGTTTTATACAGAAGTGTCGCCGTGAAAGACTTCGTACTCAATTGCTAAATATGCTTGGCAATTGAATATACTTCATACACTCCTTGCCTTATTCTCTCTGCCCTTCGCCTCCCCAATCTCTAAGATTTTTTTTCTTACCTTCGTATTTCTCCTCTCAGGCTTCTCACTGAATAAAGTAGCTGAAAATCCTGCAATGCCGGGGTATTCTTTTATCCCAATATTCAATTAGTCCATGTACTCTTCCCTCCTTCATCTGCCTCTTCTTTCTCCTCATCTGCCCCCTCCTCCTCTCCCCCAACCACCAGTAGCGATCCATCAATTCCCTGCCTCTGTCATTACCGCCTCCCGCTCTTTCTCAATTTCCTGTCCCATTCTATATGTTCCGCTTCTCCCTCTCTTGTATATGAAGTACAAGGTCAAGCGACTGTTTTACGGCATCTACAGCGAAACTGTTGTGAACGGTAGACTTCTTTTCGTTTCATCATTTTGTGGATGATGGGAAGACGAGTTACAGAACGCTTCATAAAGTCCGAAATTACATGCAAACTTTGTTGCAGGTCCCTAACTACTTCCAGTTTCCAATAATTGTCATATAAATCTGGGTATTTTCACGCGGTGGCCTCTCTTATGATGTCATATCTCCTGAGCTGTGTGTCGTGCTCTTTTGTTCAAATGTTTGTATAGTCTATGGGAGTTAACTACGGGATCATCAGTCCCTAAACTTACAAACTACTTATGAACTACTTACGAACTAGGACGGCACAAATATCCATGCCCGAGGGGGGATTCGAACCCCCGACCGTAATGGTCGTGCAGACCGTGTCTGCAGCGCCTTAGTCTCCTCGGCCACCGCGGCCGGCGTGCTCTTTTGTTTTTGGGTTAGGAAGCGTCGTGGGTGTACGGTGAACAGTTCACCAAAGTTTCATTGCAATGGTTTATGAACACATATAGGACATACAGAGAAACATTCATTTTTATAATAGAGATTTTAGGAGACAATCAGAGTAGTTTCCTTAGATTGTTCACGGATGATTCTGTCAATTATCGGTTAGTAATGTCACAAGAAGATAAAAAGCAACTGCAAAATGATTTAGATATAATATCTGAATGGTGCAAAAAATGGTCATTGACCCTTAATACTGATAAGTGTGAAGTCAAACATATGACCATCATAAGAAATCCGTTAAAGTTAATTTACACGATAAAACAGTCAAAGTTACAGACCTTAAATTGAATAAAGTGTCTAGGAATTTCAGTTGTGAACAACTTTAATTGGCAAGAACACATAGAAAGTACTCTATAAAAGGCAAACAAAAGACTATGTTTCATTGTCAGAACACTTAGAACATGCAATATTTATACTAAAGAAACTGCCTACACTACGATTGTGTGTCCTATTTAGGATTATTGCTGCGCATTGCAGGATCCCCACCAAGTGCGACTGACGGAATGTTTTGAGAAGTTCAAAGGACAACGCATTTTGTATTATCGCGACATAGGGGCGAGACGGTCACGGGCATGATGCCAGAGGTGCGGTGGAAACCATTAAAAGAAAGGTGTTAATTGCTGCGGCGAGCTCTATTTGCGAAATTTATTTCATCGACTTCCTCCGATGAATGCGAACACATTTTTAACACCCGCCTTCATAGGAATACATGATCATAATAAAACAAAACAAAATCAGATCAAAAACAGAAAGATTTAGGTGTTCCTTTTTCCCGCGAGCTATTAGAGAATGGAACTGCAGAGAAATGTCATAAAAGTGGTTCGATTAACCCTCTGCCATGCACTTCAATGTGACCCTCAGAGTATCCACATTGATGTAGATATAGACTAACAAGACGGAGAAACAGCAGTGGGTTGTAAGGAAGGTGCAATAACACGGTGAGCAGACTGTACATCGATTTAAAAACACGTAACCCGCACAAAAACTTTAAGAACTGTTTCTAATCTATATATACGAAACGAATTGTACAAAGTTATGGATTATTTACAGAACCACAGAAGCTGTTTTCAAACTAAAAATCGAAACTCGTCTGGTGTGAAGTAATTGTCTTAACTGCAGCCAGCAAAAGACGAAAAACTCTGACAATTTTAACAGCTGGTGCAAAAGATGACCACACAACCAAACATATCATTTTGTATGCTCAAACTTATAGTATTTATAGTGAGATCATGGTTTGGAGACGTTGCCTTTTTAAACTAACTTTTATTGAGTTTTAGTATTGTACAGTAAACACCGGCTTAAAGTTACCAAGCCCAATAAACAATTAAAAATCCGTAAAACAAAGCTATTACTAAACAGTTCTAAGTGACCGCGAAACGGAAGGTGCAATTTAACTTTAGCGGAAGGAACGTTTAAAGCTATTAAAGAGAATTGACTGTTTGTTGAAACGATCATTTTCACCTGCGTCATAAATAGCTAATGTGCAATTAGATCTGAGGGATAGCGACCTGAGAGGTTAAAGGAGAGAAATGACCAAATCCTATTTCTTTTCCAAGCTCCGTAATTGGTAGGCTGAAATACACAACAGAATCGCTCATCAATCTCGGCCGCATGACAGATCGGAAAAACAATAGGCCACTGCCTCGTTGTTCTCGTGTGAGCGAATCTGAAATATATTGCATTCTTAACAATTCATATGGCCATGATGAATTGTTAAATAAGGAAAAATGATTTTCCTGGAAAATTAAAGGCGAACGAATGAATTAATGAAGAGCGAAGTGAATATATTTCCGAACAGTACCACTTACATGCCGACATAAAACTGAAGAGTGATCGTAGGAAGAACGTGTTACGGTAGACTCCATGCAACGAGCTTGAATTTCATAGAGTGACTAACACACGAGCTACAGCGCTCTTTGCGGCAACTTCTGTAAACTAGTACTCAGTATTTTTAGTGGTCATTGTAACGATACACTAGATTTTTTTATTATTTTTTTATTTATTTTTTTTTCTCTTTTTATGATCAGCGATGCTTATCGCCTCCGGTTCCCTGTGGCTCGTAATATAACTAACTTAATTTCGTTCGTCATTTTTTACTTCAGGACAAGCGAGAAGACGGAACCGCGATCGTAGTTTTTATCACTTTCTTGTCTGTGTCTGATATGTTCAGACGTCTTCCATTCACGTATCCATTCATTGTAAGTAACTGGGATGCAAATTGTTGCTAAAAATATATCACTTAAACCTAAAATCATCCCCTCTCTTTAGCTTTTATTTAAATGAATCCCTCCAAATAAAATATTTATTTTCTAACGTTTTCAGCTCGTCGACGTCCGTAATAGTTTAATGTTCAAACGCCATTACGATCGCTTCGCATATCTTTAAAATTTCACACACTATTACTCATTCTTACATAATACCTTGCTTGATTTCAGAACAGGCAATCACTTCTTTTGAAATTTTACGAAGCCCGATCATTTTTTTTTATCTTTCTATAATTACTATTAACTTCATGTTTCATCCACGGTAATACAACAATGAAAAGCGAAGTGAACTGTCTGAGCATTAGCCTAGTACGGAAAGTATCTCGAACATTCTCATATTAAATAAGAAAAGATTCACAGTTTCAGCTTCTGCAGTACGAAGCATAGGATCCAGCTAGATGCTTTCCGAAAGTCTTATAACGTGCCGGTGCTTGTGTGGTGCCCGACTTTAACATTCAACCCGCGGTTTATTTGGTTTAATGTTTATAAATGTTAATTTGTGCTATGTTTTAACTAAATTATTTCAAAAATTCAAAATTTCGATGCAACCAATTTTTTGTCCAAACTACAATCGCGGAATCAATTTTAACAACTTATGGCATCACACGAAAGCAAGGGTAACGTTATATCAGTCTACTTGAAACGAGTCTGTCTATCGTATGTTGTTCTTGAGCTTTAAGTGTTGTATTAATTAGTGTGTACTGTATTAGTTTGTACTGGATTTGTTGCTGAAATATGGCTCAAGTGTGTTGGCCATTTAAATGCTCTAATCGAAGTCATAAAGCGACAAGTACTTCTTGCAAGAACACTAATGGCCGGTTTCTGAAACAGTAGTTACCTGTACCGTTACAGTTACCTGTGGGTTACCTGAACGTTAAGTACAAAATGGGTTTCCGAGACAACAGTTACCGTCACAGCCGTAGTTACCGGTCCGTTAAAGATAAATGCGCGTTCCCTTTAGTTTTAACTATATCCGCTACGTAGCGCTAGTGGGCTTCCAAACGCAAGTCCAGAAGTTATTTAGCAGTAGTAATTTGTTTTTGTTTTTATGACTGGGTTTCGTATAATTTACATACAATTTTAAAATTTATGAAGTTGAAGAAAGGAAATTTTTCATCGTCGTCGTCACCGCCGTCTTCTTCTTTTTCTTCTGATGCTTCGGACAGTTGTTCAGAAGAAGAAAACTTAGTTGTACTCGGCACTGTTGAAACACCACGACGCGTTTTTCGTGTTAGATGACAACCATTTGATCTATGTAATGAGAGCGAATTTCATATGCGTTTCAGAATAATAATAAAAAAATACTGACCAATGACATTGCCCGGGGTCAAACGGGGAAAAACGCGGAAAACAACTTTCCAGGTTAAATTTTACATCGCGCTCGGCGGTCGCGTGAGATAATGTTGACAAAGGGTGACGTTTGCATTAGCTGCATCTCCCTGGCGATTGGTCAAGCAACATCTCGGCACTGAGCAACAGTGGCCAACGTTATCCTTCGCGATCGCCGATCTGGATATAAAATTTTACCACATCAAAATCACAAAGCCATGCTCTCATAATAAAACTTTCAATTAAGCATAAAGATACTTCCCTTTGCAATAGTGTTCTGCCATGCAATTGTCATTACGATCAGTCAATGTTTATTATTATTATTATAACGTGGGGCTCGGGTAGGTGGATGGGTGGACGTAAATTGACCAGTCTGTGTTGTGTAAAGTAATGTCACATTCACAGAACAAAGGGAAGAGGAAAACTTAAATGCATAAAAATATATGTTGACAACAAAAGTAATACGTATGATTTTATTGTTAACCCTGTCTTTGTTGTTCTTTGTCCTGTTTTTCTTTTTAAAAAAGAATACAGCTCTCTGAGTTGCCTTATCGTCTTCTCTCCTGTCTGTTTAACGAACTGTACAGTTTTGTGACAACTTACAAGGCGTGTTGTTTTTCCAAAGTAGTCAAACCATCTGCCTTTTCATTTACTATAACTACTTTCTATAATCAAGTCGGTCAACAGATTTTTTCTCAAATAGAGTCCAATTTTTTCCTCGCTTGTCGCCCATTGCCTTTGAAAACAGAAACAGAAAACTCTTAACTGCTACACAAACGAAGACGCGCCTCCGATTTCACTTAATAATCGATAAAATTCGAGTAATTGCGATTTTCGTTAGTAGTGCCATCTGTTATCTGTTGAGACGTACTATTTGCTTCGACATAAAGTGCAGTTACCTCATAGTTAACTAACGGTCGTTGAAATCAGCTACGGGAAACCCAAGGAAGTTATCTAGCATGTTAAATTATAACGTGACGGTAGCTAACGGCACGGTAAGTATAGTTTTCCCGAAACCGGGCATAAATCTTTTGCCTTGTTTGATCTCAGTCTATCTATACTCAAACGAAATTCCTGACTAATGACACATAGTTACGCCACGAGTGAAGTTTCATATGAACTATCTTCCAATTCCCTTCAAGTACACACGAAAAACATCCTCAGTTTTCAGTTGGTTTTGTAGTGGGACAGATTTGTGAGCCCTTACTCTCCCATATCAGCTTTGTTTTGCAGAAGATGAAAAACATTGTATATTAATGAACGATAGTTTCATGACTGAATTGGTGCTAAAGAATTCAAATTTTGAATGTAAAGTTACATACTGGTCTTTTTCCTTCCTCCCGCTGGTATAAGGACCTGTTTGTGTTTAAGAAAAAAAAATAGAAATATAAACTATTATATATATTATATTAGGCGGTGGACAGAGACTTCGGAGAGAAGTTCGGTGCCACGGTTCACGAGAGGTCTTAAGTTGCTAGGTGACGTTAGAAAACTTATAAATATTTACTTAGCAACTGACTATAAGAGCTATAAACAGGTTTTCTTAATAAGACTGAACCAAATTTAGGACGAGTTCGGTATGATACGAGATTGTTTTGAAAATTTAAAGTTCTTCATCACCTTCACCCTTTGTCCTACCGCAGTGTGTTTGTGAGATATTTCTTCTTTTGTTGCTCCTGTGGTTGATGAAACCACACTGTTGCATGTCTACACCTTCTTTAAAAATATTTTTGTTGTTGACAATATTTGACCAAGTATGGTTGACATGTAACTAGTGCAATGGCGGATTTAGAGGGGGCGGACAGGGGCACAGGGGCACTGCCCCCCCCCCCCTCCCCCGCCAGACAGCCTGACGAAAAAATGAAAGAGAGAGAGAGAGAGAGAGAGAGAGAGAGAGAGAGAGAGAGAGGAAGAAGGGGGGAGAGAGAGGAAGGGAGAAAATCTTAAGAATAATTAACTTTTACTTACAGACAGCATGTAACTGTGAGTTTAAAAAGACAAAATAACTGTAATTAACATAATGTAAATTGACTTTTGTATTATGCTTCCTTTTAATTGCTTATTTCTCCTTTTTTATCAATAATTTCGATAAAACTAAATAGAAGTAGTTTTTTGTTTTATGATTGCTTGGGAGATGTTGTGTACGTTTTATTCACATGAAAATTTAGTTAATGGATTTAATTATGTCTAAAAATCGCGAATTTTCTGGGCTGAGTTCAGGCTGGCCATTCATGTCTTTTCGGTCATCAGTTTATCACTCTGGATTCTTTTCCTAGACACTAAGAAACAGTACTGTCACGCGTTATAATCAGTTTTATCTGAAGTGACACGTTTCGATTTTCCAGTTATTGGAGCAAATTAGAAATTTCAATGGCATTTTTCCGCACATCGTATACAATGGATTTTCATGCTAGTAGAAATTCTTCTAGAAACGCAATCAAGTTTCAAATGCCGGCCGCGGTGGCCGAGGGGACTGAGGCGCTCCAGTCATGGTCTGCACGGCCACTACGGTCGGGGGTTCGAATCCCCCCTCGGGCATGGATATTTGTGCCGTCCTAGTTCGTAAGTAGTTAATAAGTAGTTTGTAAGTTTAGGGACTGATGACCCCGTACTTAAGTCCCATAAACTATACATACATTTGAAGTTTCAAATGTTCAAATGTTTGTTAAGCTTATGGGACTTAACTACAGGGTCATCAGTCCCTAAACTTACAAACTACTTATCAACTACCTTATACTAAGGACGTCACAAATATCCATGCCCGAGGGGGGATTCGAACCCCCTACCGTAGTGGCCGTGCAGACCGTGACTGGAGCGCCTCAGTCTCCTCGGTCACGGCGGCCGGCGCGATCTAGTTTAATTTTGTTTATCGGCGAAGTTTTCTTGAAAACTCTTTACGTTTTGCGTGGTAACTTTACAAAGCACAAAGAAGAAATTGATTCAGTACAACGCGACACAGGAAATCTGAGTTTAGGTTTTGAGGGAACATCAAACTTATCGCGACATATTTACTTGCTGTTTGATTGTCGTTCAGTGTATTGTTTGATAATGAAACAGCTACGCCTGATACAGTATTTTTTGTTCACGGTAAGTTGACGATTCGTGCGCTGGCTGTTGGCAGCGGCAGGGGGGGGGGGGCGTGTATCATGGCTGCCGGGAGGCGAGGAGCAGTGAGCGGAAGGCAGGGTGCAGGGTCGCAGTGTTGGAAACACAACCAGTAATATTTCGTGTCTAAGGGCAGGGTGACGTTGGCAGCGCTCCGAAATAATTGAATGTTCTGTAACTATTTCAGATGTTTTCTGCTCCTGGCATCCCCAGGTAAAATCGTCTCCACTTGTCGAATTAATATACTTCCATCTAACTACCCGAAACGGTCGAAATGTTTCAATATTTCGATTTTGTAAGCACACTAAGCAAATGCTTGCCAGCGGCAGCCTTACGGTAGTGGAACTGTTACGATTACATGCTGTTATTATTTATTTCAACTCAGATGCTCCGTGGAACGTAAGTTTTTAACACCTGAAACATGGTTTCATAAAACTTAAATCGCAGGAAAAATGTAAATATCTTAACAGAACGCCGGGCCAAATTAACACTGTTAACAAAAAAAAAAAAAAAAAAAAAAAAAAGGGTAAAAGGCGGGAAAACGTAAAGTCCAGGACCGTAAAAGTGGGGTTTCACTGTACGTGAAATTGGAGAAAATATAAAAAATTCAAGTTTTTTGAGTAAAATTCAAGGGTTTTCCCAGTTTTTTCCTGATTTCGAAAATTCCAGATTTTTTCCTAGTTTTCACGATTTCAAGGTTTGCTGGACACCTTGATTACTCACTGTTAGAGGTTCGAACGTTAGTTTTGTAACATTGAGGAAGGGAGGAACAGAAAAGTTGCACAGTGAGTGAATAATACAGGGGGGAAGAAGAATAAGCAAGAGAGGCGAAGGCGGAGATGGGCACAAAGAAGGAGGCGATGGACAAAGAGAGGGGACGCGAGGAGATTTACAGAGAGCGTGAGAGAGGGGATGATAAATTACAAAGGGATATAAGGGAGGAGGACGAAAAGGAGAGGTAGAAAGAGAGAGTAGAGAGCAGGGTGGGCAGAGAGAGTAGAGGCAGAAGATGCACGGAGAGGTGCACACGGGGATGATCTAATGGAAGATTAGAAATAAGAGAAACTGAAATTTGTGTGTATTTCTAAGGAACCAAACTACTAAAGACGTCTGTCCCTAAGCCTAAAGACTAGGTCAAATTACTTATGCTAAGGAGAACACACACATGTACGACAGAAGACTCGAGCCTCCAATGGAGGCGGCCGTGCAATCTGTATAGTGGCGCAACAGAACGCGTGGCCATCTCCGCGCGGCAAAGTTGGAATAAATTCATACCCGGGCAGCGCCGGGTTCTAAGGCTGGTGCTGAAAATAATAGTAAGTTACTCTCAATTTCCCTTAAGTGATTTTGATTCCACAATCAGTGGTGATAACTAACATGGTTTTGTTTCCGAATGCTTACGTGCTGTTATTTCAATCTGCAGTTCATACAGCACAATTCACTAGTCACGTTCTGCTTTCATAAGAATGATTTTTCTAAAAAGCTCCCATCAGCAGAAGTAAATTCAAATTCATAGCACGTATCTTACAACAAGTAGGAGTATACGTGGGTTCCAGTCCATGCGAATTCGTGCTGTTCCTGAACGTGTTTCAAATTATTATCGCAGTTAATTGTGAGTTGCTGTTACACCAAACAACGTGAGGTCGTATAACCTAATTGTACGTATCCGCTTTATGTGAATGGGTACAAACATATTTGCAGATCGTTCAAGGAAAATAGACTGCTCTGATCGTAGCGTCGCATTCACTTAAATGACAATATTAACACGTAAACAGTATTACGAGTACCGATTTTTAATATTAATTATACCAGAGTAGTGACACATCTATAATTCGATAGATAGTTCTTCATACATTTGCACAAAATAAAAATCAGGTGTATACGTAGCCGTTAAGCTTAGTACAAGCAAGCAGGTGTTTTCATATCTGTTACCCTCTCTAGCGCGCATTAAAATCTCCGTCTATCATAATAATAATAACAATAATAATGAAAATAAAGTGTGAAATTAGAAGTGCTAGCTGCGGCGGAGTGGTCTAGAGCATTGAAGAGCTATGTTCCGATGCGCCAATGCAAGTGTTTCACGATCTGGATGACCCCGTGTAACATAATACAGCGAAGATCAGTTCATGTGTGTATAGAGTGAACGTCAGATGTCTCCTACGGCACCGGAAATTCTCGAGAAAGTCAATAATATGCGAGCTGCTCTGTCTCAACAATGCAATGTCGTCTTCGTGAGCGAGGTTTAAAGGGTTGTCTAGCGGCCAAAAAACCTTTATTACGCTTACAAAATAAGGTGAAAAGGATAAAGTGGGCACAGCAACATAAAAGCTGGATCGTACAGCAATGATCCAAGGTGTATTCACGGTTGAATCGAACTTAAAAGTATTTGCGAGCCATCGTCGAATGTTTGTTCGTCGACGGCGTGGAGAACGTATGAAGACTCAGTGTATGAAGCATGGTGGAGGATCGGTTATGGTGCGTGATGAAGTCAGCGATCTCGTGCGAATTAATAGAACATTAAAAAAGGCTACTGATCAACAATGCAGTTGAATTTGGCAAGAGGCTTACTGGTCGTGGGTTTGTTCTGCAGCAGGACAATGAACCCAAATATTCTTTTAAATTGCTTAGAGGTTATGTCAATAGAAAAGAGAAAAGCGGGGAACTGAAAAATATTATTTGGCCAAATCCGTTACCAAACGTAAATCACACTGAAATGTTACGGGATGAACTAGACAGAAGGTTGGAAAACTGGGTTCGACTAATGCTGAAGATTTATGAAATAATTTATGAAGCTGTTGGTCTGCAATACCTGCACAAACACACATTACAAAATCTTATTTCCAGAATGCCAAGAGTGTGTGCAGGTGTTCGGAGGGCAAAGGGTGGATAATTTGACGAGGATAAAATATAAACCATAATGTACTGCACTTAATGATAGAGAAAATGCATTTTTTGTTGGTGTATCTAGTTTTTAAGATGTTTTTTTTACATTGAAATAAAGTATCTAGTTTGGTGCATAGGTGATCGAAAACTTTTGACCGGTAGTGTAACACCACTAGACTTAGCTACAGCGAAAAGTGGTCGTATACAGATACTACATATTGAACTACAGGCTGCACTATGATGTTATTTGGTTCAAAGAATAGCGCTTCAGTTTTAATTCCTGGGTCAAAACTTCTGTACGAAGTGCCAGGACCTTTTCAATCAAATCACGCCAATTACATACTCTGGTAAGTTAAAGGAACAGGATGATGTCGTGTTGCTGCTTCGTTGATTTTTATATATGGAAGATCGGCTATAAAGCACCGAGCCACTCGCTGGTCACGGCTACCTCCAAACTGCGAAAAGAGTAATCGTTGGTGGAAGATGAGGGTGCAAGCAGTTCCTCAGCGTTCAGTTGCCAAGTCGATATCGGGGCTGATTGCTGTGCTGGGCCAGTCGGTCGCAGGAGGGGGAGGGAGAGGGCGGTTATTGCAGACGTGACACCGACACCCACCCTCAGCCGCGCTCCCCCTTCTCCCTCGGGGTGGGTGCTTATATAGCCACAGGCACTCTTCTCATGTGTCACGTCCAAATTCCGTCACCTACTTTGACATAGAGATGTCTGTGTTATGGGGTCAGAAGTTTATTCAGCAACCGAACACCTCTACATCTACGTACATACTGCGAAAGCCACCCAAAGGTTAAAGCGGAGTTACTTGCTTTCCAGTCCCACTCCCATACAGATATTTGTAAAAACGAATGCTGTCATGGTTCTGTAGGAGCCGTATCTCTCTGACCTTATCTTTGTAGACTTTAAGCGAAATACTGGATGATCAAAAAGTCAGTATAAATTTGAAAACCTAATAAATCACGGAATAATGTAGATAGAGAGGTAAAAATTGACACACATGCTTGGAATGACAAAAGGTTTTATTAGAACCAAGGAAAAATGTTCAAACCCTGTCCGACAGATGGCACTGGACAGGAAAACGTCAGTAACTGCGCATGAAAATCGTGTATAAAAGGAGCTGTAATGAGAGAGAGAATCAGATGCACCAGCAGTCGCAGTATGTTGACGTTACCTAAAAAGGCGCTTTTAGTAAAGCTGTATTATTACGATCCTATCGCCATAGGAAGGGGATTCGAACGGGTAAAGTTTTGTTGACAAATGCAGCTGTCGCCAGAATGATTTCGAAGTTCGAAGCCACGGGTTGTTTAGACGATAGACACCGTAGTGGCCGACTGAGCACAATGCGTAATGCTGCTGAGACAGTTCAGGAAGAAATGCAGACTGTAGCGGGCTCGTCTATGCACGGGGAAGTTTGAGGTCGTGCAGTTGCACGTCGCGAAGGCATTCCATACACTACTGTTTGGTTGGCACTTAGGCATACCATCCGATGCTATCCTTACAAAAGCCATCGGCATCATGAACTGTTATCTGGCTATTTAGTGAAGCGAAGGGCATTTACGGTGTGGGCGTTTCAAAAGATGGCGGAAGATGACGATTGGCTGAGTAACGTGTTGTGGACCGACGAAGCTCATTTCACGCTCCGAGGGTCTGTCAACGCCCACTACTGCAGAATTTGGGCTACCGAAAACACTAGAACTGTCGTTGAAACACCATTGCACGACGAGAAAGTCAGAGTATGATTTGGATTTACAACATCTACCGTTATCGGACCCTTTTTCTACGAGGAACTGCGTGACTCTAGTTTTGTAACTGCTACCGTGACGGGTGAGAGAAACGCCGCCGGCAGCGGTGGCCGAGGGGACTGAGGCGCTCCAGTCACGGTCTGCACGGCCACTACGGTCGGGGGTTCGAATCCCCCCTCGGGCATGGATATTTGTGCCGTCCTAGTTCGTAAGTAGTTCATAAGTAGTTTGTAAGTTTAGGGACTGATGACCCCGTAGTTAAGTCCCATAAGATTTCCAAACATTTGAACATTTGAACATATTTGCTTTGTCTTAATTTGTTATGCTAATTATCGTTTTTCTGATCAAATGAAGCGCCGTCTGTCGGACATTTTTGAACATTTTTATTTATTTATTTATTTATTTATTGTTCTAATAAAACCCCATGTCATTCCAAGCATGTGTGTCAACAGTAGAATCGTTGTACAGTTCACTTCAAATTCCAGCCCTCTAAAT
This sequence comes from Locusta migratoria, assembly GCA_026315105.1. NCBI lineage: Eukaryota > Metazoa > Arthropoda > Insecta > Orthoptera > Acrididae > Locusta > Locusta migratoria. The sequence goes on along the minus strand of CM048744.1, from coordinate 267,488,426 downwards.
TTATTCAACAGTGTTTCTTGAAAAGAACGTCGCCTTCCCACCAGCGACTCCCATTTGAGTTCCGGAAGCATCTCAGTAACATTTGCGCATTGATCGAATCTACCAGTTACTAACCTAGCCGCTCACCTCTATGTTCTTCTTTACACCCATCTGTTAGGGATCCCAAACACTTGAGCAGTACTCAAGATGGGACTCTACAAGCGTTCTACATGCGGTCTCCTGTACAGACCAATCACATCTTCCCACACTTCTCCAAATTAACTGAAGTCGACCATCCGCCTTCCCCACGACTGTATTTATGCTTGTTCCGTTTCATATGTGCATAGGTGATCGCGACTCTGGCAAGCAGCACACTACTAATGCTGCATTATGGGATTGTTTCTGCTACTCATCTGCAGCACTTCTCACTTTTCTACATTAGAGCTAGCTGACATTCTACACACCACCTAGAATTTGGTCCATGTCATCCTGCATCCCACTACTACATTCAATGACGACACCTTCCTGTACACCAGAGCACCATCAGCAAACAGCCACAGATAGCAATTCACTCTGTCCGTCATATCATTTATATAGATAGCAAATAATAGCGGTGCTATCACACTTCCCTAGAGCACTCCTGACGATACCCTAGTCTCTGATGAACACTCGGCTTCGAAGACAATATACTGCAATCAATTACTTAAGTAGTCTTCTAGCCACTCACATATTTTGGCACCTAATCCATAAGCCGTTCCCCCTGGGGGAGGGGGGTTCGAATCCTCCCTCGGGTATGGATGTTGTGCTGTCTTCAGTATAACTAATAAACCAGTTCGTAAGTTTAGGGGCTGATGTCCCCGCAGTTGAGTCCCATAAACTTAACAAATATTTGAACATTTTTATTCCATAATCTCGTACCTTCGTTATCAGTCGGTAGTGTTGTTCCTTGTCAAACGCCTTTCGAAACTCGAGAAAATCGAAACTCGAGAAATATGCAGTCTGCCTGTTGCCCTTCATGCATTTTCCGGTCGCGTGATGAACGACCATATGTGGCAGCATACAAAACAAGCGACACCAAACGAGTAGTCACAGAAACGCTCGTTGTAAGTCGGCATAGCACGCAAAGTGTGATGAGAGAAAAGGGTAAGCGGGGTTACGCATGTTCGATATGTTGTGTGAAAATAAACGGGTGCTCATGGATTCAGAACAAAAAGTACCAGAAGTTTTCGGAAGAAAACAGCACGAACAAAATGAATCGATCACGCGGCTACGGGGCAAAAGCCATTTAGAACTTCCACGTAGACTGAAATTCCATTCGGGACCGAGAGTCGATCGTGTGTCCTTTTGTTTCGCTCTTGTCGACTTAGCAAAATAGGTGAGACTCACGATGCACTATTTCAACTTTATTTCCAGCAATACATCTCTCCTATTCTTCCGCAATCCCTTTAAGGGAAGTTCCCGAGAAGTTTACATAGTAATAGAAAGATACTGATGGAATTAAATATGTAATGAGTGGAATAAAATTTTCAGTCGCCTTTAGAGTGAGCGCTGTTATGAAACTTTCCGACAAATTAGAACTTTTTGGGGACCAGGATTCGAACGCAGGAGCCAACGCAAAACAGAGAAAAATTGGTGCCACAAACATAAAACACTGACACTTGGTAACTGGAAGTATTTGGCATAACAGTTGGCATTGCTTCCTACAAGCTACCAAATGTTCAAATGTTTGTAGAGTATATGGGACTTAACTACGGGGTCATCAGTCCCTCAACTTACAAAATACTTATGAACTAGCTTATACTAAAGGCGGCACAAAATCCATGCCCGAGGGGGGATTCGAAGGGTTTCGCAGGGGTCGAATGGAGGGTAGAGCCACGGGTCGTAACACATCTGAAATGTAACGACCACTGTTCAAAGTGGCGTCGATGCGAACAAGAGGTACCGATACGTGTAACCAATGACACCTTATACCATCGCACCGGGTGATACGCCATCTTGACTGCTAGTGAAACGAGGCCGTTGTGATCCAGCACGGCGTTACGTATTGCCCTCCTGATCTCACCGATTCCATATTCTGCTAGCAGTCATTGGATCGCGACCAACGCGAGCAGCAATGTCGCGATAGGCTACAATCCGACCTTTATCAAAGTCGGGAACGTTATGGGACGTATTTCTCCTACTTACACGACGCATCACAACAACGTTTCTCCAGGCAACGCCGGTCAATTGCTGTTTGTGTATGAGATATCGGTTGGAAACTTTCCTCATGTCAGCACGTTGTAGTTGTCGCCACCGGCGCCAACCTTGTGTGAATGCTCTGAAAATCAAATAATTTGCATATCTCAGCATCTTATTCTTGTCAGTCATTTTCGTGGTGTAGCAATTTTAATGGTCAGGAGTATTCAAATGTCTCTATCATAACCATCACTTTAACTGTGAATGAATATCTCACCATCCTAGACATCAAACTACTCATTAGAAACACTGTTATATTCGAAAATCGTAAATCTGCCAAGCTCACAGCTCACAATATTCAGGTATACTTTGTACAGCATCATGAAATTAGCAAACATCCCTCCAGCACAGCAACATCACCACTCCTTCACATAACTGAACCGTTATGAGGAGTTTGAGTGCAGAGGGTAAGGACCAGATTTACAGGTCCAACATCGTTGAAGTAACTGATGGATGCTTTGCAAGAATGTTAGTGCAAGAACGGATAACATTCTCTTGAAAACAATAGAGATATTTCACGACTCTGTTTCTTGAAGAATTAGAGATGTACCTAAAGCCAATGGTGTGTCAACTCCTTAGTAATAAATAAATATTGTCTCTATGTTGGATTCAAAATGTTCAAATGTTTGTTAAGCTCAAGGGACTTTACTGCGGGATCATCAGTCCCTAAACTTATTAACTACTTATGAACTAACGTACGCTAAAGAGAGCACAAACATCCATGCCCGAGGGAGGACTTTCGAATCGGGGCATAGCGCCTCAATGCGCCCGGCCACTCCGCCACGGCCTATGTTTGGTGTTCATATTTTTTCGTCCACCTCCTGTAACTAGTGATTATCGCGTCAATTACGTTCGAGAAAGGGTACCTCACAATCTGTAATTGCCTTTTACGTCAGGCTGGGAAAACCGGCGGGGAACCCTGAACCCGAACGAGGGGTGGGGGGTGGGGTGGGGGGAGAAGAGGGCGGGGGAGATGGCTGGAAGGTAAAAGGAAGGAAGAGAGAAAGGAAAGGGGCGGGAGTGGTAATGCATCACAGGAAACCAAGTTAGTGCCGCAAAAGCTTGGGCTCTCTCGCTCGCGACGCACGTACTCATGAAAAAGTCGAGAGGACCCTGAGAGAGGAGTGAGAGAAGCTAGTGGTGCGGCTGAACAGACTGCTAATAGCTCTAACCGATGCTTTTCTATCCACTGGTCCTATAGACTAATTGCTTACTGTTTGCAGCTCTCTCGCTCGCGACGCACGTACTCATGAAAAAGTCGAGAGGACCCTGAGAGAGGAGTGAGAGAAGCTAGTGGTGCGGCTGAACAGACTGCTAATAGCTCTAACCGATGCTTTTCTATCCACTGGTCCTATAGACTAATTGCTTACTGTTTGCAGCACGGGCTTTGCAAACAGACTGACAGACCTCCCGCTATGACAACCCTCTCGCCTAGTGATTACCTGCACTCTCTTACGTCGCAGAGTCATACTTCATTTAGATTCATCTTTTGACACCTCCTCATTATTTTAGGTTTCGCATTACACTAAAATCTTTGGTGAAGTAGAATTTTGGAGCATATTCTCAGCTCCAATGTAGTAAATATCCTTGAGACGGGTAAGCTTATTTCTATGAAATAGCAAGGACTCAGGAAACATCGTTCATGTGAAACTCAGATTGCCCTTCTTATCACATGACATCTTTCTAGATATCAATAAGGCATTAGACGCGGTGCCGCACTGCCGACAGCTAAGGAAGATATGACCATACGGAATAGATTCACAGATTTATGACTGGATGGAAGACTTCCGAAATGGTAGAACGCAGTACGGTTTTCTCGACGGCGAGTGTTCATCAGATACGAGTGTATCGTCAGGCGATCTGATTAGCAGAGTAACTTATGATTTGCGGTTGTTTGCTGGTGATACTGTGGTGCATCATTAATTGACTATCGTGGGATACAGGATGACTTAGACAAAATTTCTAGTTAATATGAAGAATGGCAGCTAGCTCTAAATGTAGAAAAATGTTAGGTGATGCACATGTGAAGAAAATATCATCACACAATGTTCGAATACAGCATTAGCAGTGAGCTTCTTGATGCAGTCGCGTCGTTCAAATATCTGGGCGGAACATTGCAGAGCGATATGAAATGGAACGAGCATGTAAGGACAGCTGTGAGTAAGGCAGTCAGCCGACTTCGGTTTATTGGAAGAATTTTGGGAAGATGTACTTCATCTGTAAATGAGACCGCTATAAAACGCTTGTACAACTACGTCTTGAGTACTGCTCAATTATTTGGGACCCGCAGCGCATCAGTTTAAAGGAAGACATGGAAGCAGTTCAGAGGCGAGCAGATATGTTTGTTACTGGTAGGTTCGACCGATGCTCGAGTGTCACGGAAATGCTCCGGCAACTCAACTGGGGATCGCTGTAGGAAAGATGACGTTCTTTTCGAGAAACTCCGTTGAGGAAATTTAGAGGGCCGGAATTTGAGCCGTGGCGGAGAGGCCAAGAGCAGTGAGGCTCTATGCTCCGATGCACGAGGCCGCTCCCCGTCGGGGGTTGGAATCCTCCATCATAAGTAGTTTGTAAGTTTAGGGACTGATGCCCTCCCCCCCCCCCCAGTTAAGTCCCATAAAGTTTACCGAAATTTGAAGCTGACTGCAGAATGATCTTGCTGCCACCTACTTATATTTCGCGTAAACACCACAAAGACAAAATAAGAGAAATTACGGTTCGTACGGAGGCATATAGACATTATTTTTTCCCTCGTTCTACTTGGGAGTGGAACACGAAAGGGAGTGCCTAGTGGTGGTAAAATAGTGCACTTTTGACGTCCCATTTTCATTTTTTATACTTTGAAAAAGGCCTTTTCAGTGTGTTTTTAGCTACAGCCGTATCCAAAATGAAAATGGGGATGTTTAATGTTTGAGCAACGTTAATTTTTTTGTGGAAACAGTTGATTATGTGTCTGTTTCGTGTTGCCTGAACCACGATAGCAACAACACAGATTCCCATGTGATTACCTATACAGATCACCAATGAGCTGATAGTGAGACATGTGACTTAATAAAATCCGTAGAAACGCCTAAAAATGAAGCTGGCTATGAAAAAAAATATTGCTGGACAATAAAAGGAATAGTTTATGTCTATACAGCGAAATTTGGTTTTATTGTAAAGGAAAATGCTGTTTCTTTTTTTCTTTAATGAATGTTAGATCTTTCATCTGTTGCCCATAACAGACGTATTTTCAGAAACCAATGGCCTTTTACTGTTAATCTGTTAAGAAATAGTGAACAACAGCGTCTTTACTTACGAAAGTTGGTGAATTGCATCTTACGTATAAAGGAGAGTTGTAAATCATCTTTTTTTTTCGATTGTAAAGTTTTAAGGTGAGAAAGGTAGCAACATCATGCTTGAATTTCGGATTAGATGTAATGGTGGTTTCTTAAGAACTACAGTTAAAGGCAACAATGATGAAGCTGCCAAGTTGTTGACCTAATCTTCAGTAGGCTGAAAATCAGTAGGCCTAAACACATTTTCGCCAGCAACCATTTGCGGTTCGTAGTTGGAGACTCTTAAGGCAGCTGTCAAGGATTTTCGTGCGCTGAGACTATTACTGTAAACTGTAATGCAGCCCGCAGAAGCAACAATACATAAAACAGGTGTCTTTTCGCTGTAGGCGGCTATCAGTTTGATAAATTGCAATGTAACAAGTTCAGGCAGTATTAGTTTTGCTTAAGAGTTTGTTCGGTTTGTCGTTTAGTTTCTGAGTGTTTTACTATCTCCTCCACTCGTTTATTTTCCAACTCACCATCTGAAGAAGGGTTGGTAATAAGTAGAAATCATTTATGCACTGAGGAAAATATAAAGAACAGTTTCTATTATTATCACTCATTGGTGATCTATATAGGTAATCACATGGGAATCTGTGTTGTTGCTATCGTGGTTCAGACAACACGAAACAGACACATAATCAACTGTTTACACAAAAAAATTAACGTTGCTCAAACATTAAACATCCCCATTTTCATTTTGGATACGGCTGTAGCTAAAAACACACTGAAAAGGCCTTTTTCAAAGTATAAAAAATGAAAATGGGACGTCAAAAGTGCACTATTTTACCACCACTAGGCACTCCCTTTCGTGTTCCACTCCCAAATAGAACGAGGGAAAAAATAATGTCTATATGCCTCCGTACGAACCGCAATTTCTCTTATTTTGTCTTTGTGGTGTTTACGCGAAATATAAGTAGGTGGCAGAAAGATCATTCTGCAGTCAGCTTCAAATTTCGGTAAACTTTATGGGACTTAACTGGGGGGGAGGGGGGGAGGGGTCATCAGTCCCTAAACTTACAAACTACTTATGAACTAACTTATACAAAAGATGGAGGATTCCAACTCCCGACGGGGAGCGGCCTCGCGCATCGGAGCATAGAGCCTCACTGCTCTTGGCCTCTCCGCCACGGCTCAAATTCCGGCCCTCTAAATTTCCTCAACGGAGTTTCTCGAAAAGAACGTCATCTTTCCTACAGCGATCCCCAATTACGCTGACGTTAATTGACATAGACAAATTTTTCAGAAATGTCGTTTAGTGAAACGGAGGTCGAAATAAGAGAATAAGTGTTCGACTTAATTGTAGGTACTCGTTTGCTTCTGACAAAACAAGGTAACAATTTTCGATTTGGGGCGCATTTTAGCACGAAAAAAAAAAAAAAAATTCAATCGCAGCTTACACAGAAGATTGCCAATAATATTGCAACACTAATTTTATGGCGATATGTGTTGAAATAATTTTTTTCTCTTCTACAAAATGTTTGTTAGGTGAAATTAGTTTTAAAATGAACGAAAAAAATATTTAAATAGTTTTCAACGAAATAGTTGTGCTGTTAAAAATTTTGTTGATGATGTAGGCCGAGACTACGTTTTATTTTTAATAACTTTCATTCGCCGTTTTCCGGGGGAAATGTTCCAAAAGATGCTAAATGTGATGGTAGCAAACCTTTCTTTACGTGATGCTTATGTTGTTCCAAATTTCTGTAGCAAGAAAATTTCCGATATTGGTATTATGGAAGAGAGGGAGCGCATCAGTTCTTATTGAACAAATAACATAAAAATAAAATATAAGAATTAATATGGGAATAAAATACAGGTATGAATGTAAGAATTAATATAAGAAGTGATATACGAATGGCATGTAGGCGTATGAAGAAAAGTGGCACACTGCTACTCCATTGATGCACCATAACGTTAATATGCAAACACAAAAATTGAAGTAACCATTTGTAATATTTATATAAGGAAGATTAAAAATTGTGTTTCTTTGTTTGAAACTCTTAAAAACCTACAGTTATATTCCGAGCTTTACGAAAATTTGCACACTTAACCTTCTACTTACAATTGGATTGTACTATACTCACAGATTTCAACACATACATACAGCGTTATTCCGATCTTAAAAGTAATTCTGTACACTTGACTAACAAAACAAGAGGAAGGTCATGCCTATATAAAATTTCGTATGATTCTCAAATCAATGAATGTGTTCATGGAGAGGGTTTTTATAAATTGTAAGTGAGCGTATAGTGCGTCGCAAAGGGTACTTTGTTTCACTGATCGCCACGAAAGTTAATAGATAAATGAGACTTTCATAGATAGGGAAGAAGGAGATTAAGAGGCATAATGAACAGAGCGAGGATGAGGAGATTTGAGGGGGGGGGGAGTGGAAGAGATAGGCCGAAAAAGACGACGGAGGAGGCAGAGAGATAAGAAAGGAAGAGATGGACAGACAGAAATAAAGAGGATTGTATGGGAGACGGACTTGTGAGAGTCTGGGATAAATTAATACCCAGGCAACACCGGGTGTTTAGCTACTATGTAATAAATACTAGGTGCGTCTGAAAAGTTCGGTGAATGTTTGAGTATTTTACAAACCGCGCTGACGAGTATGAGGTGCGCTGGTTAGTGGTCATGCTAATATGCAGCCAATATGCACGGTCCTATATTGGCATCACCACTAACCAGCTGCCCATTAGGATGAATGTCCACCGCCAAACTGTGGCCATAAACAAGGTAGACCAACCTGTGGCACAGCATGCGGGGGAGCACGTGCTTGATTTCAATGTCTGCTTCACAACCCGGGCCATCCACCACCAGCTTTCCTGAACTGCATAGATGGGAGTTATCGCTACAGTACATTCTCCGATCCCGAAATCATCCAGACCTCAATGAACGGTAACTTCCCTTTTTTCCACACCTTGGAGTCCCTACCTCTATCCTAAACCTCTCATATTTTGAGTGGTGCGTGCGTGCGTGCGTGTATGTGTGTGTGTGTGTGTGTGTGTGTGTGACCGCGCGTATGTACGTGCGGCATACGAACGTTTTATTTATTTTTTATATCTATATTTTGTTTATATTATTTTATTTTATTATTTTTATTTTTTTTTTCTCCCCTCACCCGCCTCCCCACTTCATTCCTAAGCTGTATCATTCCCATCTAGGCTGTGCTGTACTTATTACCACCACCGTGAGCAAACGTTCCTATCCCCTCTCCCTTCCCCTCACCACTACTCCACTTCCCTCTCCGATTTACACACCGCAGAGCGTGATTCGAAGTGCGGCAGCCGGATGTGATGGTTCTATGAGTGTGTTGTGTGCCTGTCTGATTGCGTGAGTGTTCTAATTTCTGAAGAAGACCATAGCCGATAGCTGAAAGTGTTGTATGTGTGTGTCTTTTGTAAGTGCCTGTCGCAGCTCGTCGCCACGTCTTTACGGTGAGTTGTAAACTGTCCTTATTACTTATTACTGGACGGAGATAATATTTAAATTGATATTTATATCATCTTAGCAGGAATGTTCCACTACGTCCATTGCCGAGGTGCTATTCCGCTGCATGGAGAACCTTTGCAGTAGTGACACTTATCTATGGAACACAGAAGCAGACTTAAAATTTGTGATGTGGAGGGAAGTCGTACTTTGACTATTCCGTGGCGCCTTACTCGTCAGAGGTGCGGTGGTCTAACGGAATGCATTATATATAAAACGAACCCTATTCATGATCAATAAAGACCGAAATAACATTACGTCAAAACTGTTCACAGCGGTTCAACCAGAAAGCATACAACCCCCGATCAATGTAGGCAAACTTAACAGTAAGCTAAAGCACATAAAGGAATTTTATGTAGAAATAAGTTATTTGGGAACAGACACGTTACATAAGACTAATATAGCAACAAGAGAACTAGTAGATAAATGGATGAAATCGGACACGACGAATAAAATTGAAATGCAGCACCCGAACGTAACGTAGAAATATGTATGGACCAATCTAAACCGGAAAATCTATCCAATTGAGGTAATATCTACATGGTACAAGGTTATAAATGACATCGTCCCAAATAATGAGAAACTCAATCGAATAGGACTCTGTGATACACATAATTGCTTAAAATGTAGTTTAGTAGACACGTTACGGCACAGATTTATGTGCTATGGACATGCACAAAATTGGAAATGGGTGAGGCAAAAACTAGGACACCTCTCAAGAAGTGATGGAAGTAACTACACAACGGACATACTCCTACGACCTGATCAGACATTTTGTCCGGAAAAGAAAACCAACAGTGGCTCCTAGGCCATTATGTCAACTATGTAATCAATAACAATGGCAGTGATAGTACAATTGAATTTAAAATTTACATGAATTCAGCTTACTGGCAATCGAAGAAATTCGGGAATCATTAAACATGATTGACATAGTCTTTCAAAAGAAAGCAATAACATAAAACAAATATTAGAAAAAATAGTATAGTTACAATGAAACAGAAACTTCTTCGAAGATCAAGAAATAAAATTTGTAAATAAGAAGCACCAATTAGGGATTAAGGAAAAAGTAACTTTATTGAACGTAGAGGAAAACATATTTACGTTTCCAGAACAGTTTGACTTATATCACCTTAGATAATAAAGGAAAGAGAAGCGTTCGCTTCGGAATTCTATGGGCGACGGTCCGAGAGCACCACTCAGATTTTCATTTGGTGGTAAATGGATAAAAAAAGAAAGAGAATGTTGTATCTGCTGCGGTTTGAACACCTAGCAGCGTTATTTTGATTTTATAAGAAGAATGTTTTGATTTGGTATTTTAATGGTTTTCGTCGTTTATTTAGGTAAAATTGTCTTAAATCCACGGGGACAAAAAAAAAAAAAAAAAACAAAAAACAAAAAAAAAAAAACAAAACGGTAAGGCGTCTGCCTAGTAAGCATGGAGGTCCGGGTTCGATTCCCGCCCGCACCATAAATTTTAATTCATTGCTTCACGTTTATCTTACATGTCTTGGACATATTCGAGACGAGAAACCGTCTCAGGGTTTCTCAATCTGTATTTAACATTGGTTATGTTACGAAGTAACAAACAGAAGCACGTTAGGAATTGGTAGTCAAGTTACATACCTGTTTTGGTGTGCAGCTGTCGGATAGAGGCGGCCCTGCAGCGTCTCTGGACAGCAGAAAGCTCGGTGTGCTGCGATGTGTAGTCGGCGAAGGTCACAGCCTCTAGAAACGTCTGCTCCACTGTCGCTGACATCGCCGGCAGACAGCTACTGGCACACGGCTTTCCCAACTCTTCCTCTCCTTTCTTTGAGACTCACTTAAAACTAAATTACACCTCTCTGCAGTTTCATACCGAGGGGTAAACAAATACGCTCCAGGTTAGTCTAGTTGTCATATCCATCTCAACAGGTATGTTTCTCTACTTGTGAGAGCTATACTGTGTACCCGACATACGTCACAGACATCACATAAAGTCGGTATAGGAGAGAAGTACTTTAGTGTGTGTGTCCTGAGAGCTGTTGCCTTGGCTGGGTTTCTGACACTCACCTCGGGTGCCCCAGTGAGTGGCGGTCTGCTGCTGTGGACACTTACCTGCTGGATGAACGGCGTGGGTGTGGACTCACCGTGAAGCCGATGCCGACGGTGGCGGAGAAGGAGCCGCTCTGGAAGCGGCCCGTGTCGAACTGCACCAGCAGCGACGTCTTGCCCACGCCGCTGTCGCCCAGCAGGATCGTCTGCACCAGCACCAGACAGCACACTCAGTTGCTGTGAGCAAGCCGCGCGGGCCGTCCCTACCACACATTACATTAGTCTAGTACTTTGTACTGTCTCAAACACTACATGCTCACCTTCGATGGACAAGATGTCGAAATGAATTATTTTTTATATCTTGTAGGAGGTTTTTGTGGACTATTACTGCCCTAAGTTATCTTTTACAGGATAATTGTTGAAAATAAACCTCCCCTTTGTCATAAGAGGTTCCAAAGAGTTATTTTATTTCTTTAATAAGCCGCGTGTTTTGCGTATTTCAAGCGTCAACTTCGCGTCGCAATATCTCGGGATGTAATTGGAATATTGTGATGCAATCAACGCCATTGTTTATTATGTGATTTGTCATGCTATGGATTGCTGAAGAAACAATATAGGGTGTCCATTTAAAAAAAAACAACAACATAAGTTTGTGTTAAAAAAACACATTTGCTTTCGTTTTAGAATGTTTCCAAATATGTACATTCATGGGTCCCAGCCGTACATTGATACCGGTGAAAGTCGTTTTCCAATAGCTGTTATTGTTCCAGAGATATTTTGGGTGGCAAGATAGCTGGGACACCCTGAATATATATATATATGTGTGGTGTTACAAGATTGAAGAGGGACTACACAGTCAAATCATACAATAATCTCTATATATAAAAGGAAGTGTCCCGATTGACTGACTGACTGACTGACTCATCATCGCCCAGCCCAATCCACTGAAGATAGAAACTTGAAATTTGTGGAGGGTGTTGATCTTACTCTGTAGGCGTCATTTAAGAAGCGATTTTTCGATATTCCGTCCGTAAGGGGGTGAAATAGGGGATGAAACGTTTTTTTGTAAATACGTAGCTATTTAGGCAATTTTGAAGCTAGAATTACAAAATTTCGGATTTTAATTCAGGGTCCGAATTTAAAAGACACATGTTTCGGCATTTTTTTAAATTCGACAAATAAGAGGGCAAAATAGGTGACGCAAAAAATTGATTTTCAAAAATATGTTGCTGTTAACTCAAATTTTAAGCTAGAACTACGAAACTTGGGATATGTAATCTTGGTCAGCATTAAAAATCCATGAGTTTCAGTATTTTTGGAAATTCAATAAGTAAAAGGGTTCAATAGAGGATCAAAAATTCTTTTTGAAAACACGTTGCTATTGATACAATTTTGAAGCTACAGCTGCAAAAATTGATATATGTATAGTTGGCTGGACGTTGAAAAATGCGTGTTTCGGTATTTTTGGAAATTCAACTATCAACGGGGTTAATTTGTAGAGGGGGTGTTTTTCGAAAAATGTTGCTATTTAGGCATTTTTGAAGTTAGAACTACAAATTTTCGGATTTGCATTCTGGGTTCAAATTTAAAAAACACGTTTTTCGGTATTTTTGGAAATTAGACCAATAAGGGGGTGAAATACGAGATGCAAAAATTGATTTTCAAAAATATGCTGTTGTTAACTCAAATTTCAAGCTATAACTACGAAACGTAAGATATGGATTCTTCATCAGGATTAAAAAGAAACAACTGGTGCAGACCAACCAGCCTACGCATGCGAAGTAGCGGGGGTTCAGCTAGTACCCTATAAAAACCAAGAAACGTAACAACTCGTTCCATAGCCCATGAATACGACACTTCGTAATGATGTGGAATGTGTCAGGTTAATGAAAGGTGTCTTTACAAATAATTACTTTGTACTAAATATTACAGGACACAATATTTTTTACTTTATTTATTTTATTATTTTTTTCAGATTTACTCATTTACATCTAAAAATTCATCTATAGTGTAGAAGGAGTTGCCATTCAGAAATTCCTTTAATTTCTTTTTCAATACTAGTTGGCTATCTGTCAGACTTCTGATGCTACTTGGTAAGTAACCAAAGACTTTTGTGGCAGCATAATTCACCCCTTTTTGAGCCAAAGTCAGATTTAACCTTGAATAGTGAATCTCATCGTTTCTCCTAGTGTTGTAGCTATGAACACTGCTATTACTTTTGAATTGCGTCAGATTGTTAATAACAAATTTCATGAGTGAATATATATACTGTGAAGCTAGAGTGAATATCCCTAGATCCCTAAATAAATGTCTGCAGGATGCTATTGGATCGGCTCCAGCAATTATTCTGATTACACGCTTTTGTGCAATGAATACTTTTTTACTCAATGTTGAATTGCCCCAGAATATGACCCCATATGAAAGCAGTGAATGAAAATAGGCGTAGTAAGCTAATTTACTGAGCTGTATATCACCAAATTTTGCAATGACTCTGATAGCATAAGTAGGCTGAACTCAAACGTTTCAGGAGATCTTCAACATGTTTCTTCCAATTCAGTCTCTTGTCAATGCAAACACCTAATAATTTTGAATATTCTACCTTAGCTACAGATTTATATTCAAAGTCTAAATTTATTAATGGTGTCATGCCATTTACTGTATGAAACTGTATATACTGGGTTTTATCAAAGTTTAATGAGAGTTCATTTGTAGAGAACTACTTAATAAATTTCTGAAAGATATAATTTACAAGTCTTGTTTGTCAGGTGTGATAGCTATACTTGTATCATCAGCAAAAAGTACTAGCTTAGCACCTTCATGAATCTAGAAGGGCAAGTAATTAACATATATTAAAAATAGCAAAGTACCCGAGACCGAGCCTAGTGGGACCCCATTTTTGATAATTCCCCAGTTAGAGGAATTAATTGTTTCATCTATATCATGTGAACTGCTTATTTCAACTTCCAGGTAAGTATGATTTAAACCATTTGTGCAGTGTCCCACTGATACCAGACGACTAGTATCTGTCCTATGAGTGCTGAACTATAGCAGAGTTAGCTAGGAATTGTTGACGTTGTTCCTATTTGTCGCGGTACACCATTCGGATGCCGTGACAGTGATGCAATTTACGTTCTTAGATTTTCTAAACTTTTTACGAGGTAAGTTTTTATGACAAATTGGTCTGCCTAACTTGTAGATATAATTGTTTAGGTCAAGTACCTTATAAATGGAGATACACAGAAAATTTTAACAGTCCGCTATCACCCTTAAATGGATAGTTGTGTAATGTAATCCACCGAAAGTTAAAATGGCCATAGCGAAGGTAAAGTGGAAGCATACATACAGTGGCATTGTAGAAACGTTTCTGAAGACGTTCAGGGAGAAATGTGGATGTAGTGTGTGTTGTATGATCAGTGGGGTCACTCTATGTGTGCTGAAAATGGACACATTTACATATGCGTTTTTTGCAAGTGAACTTCTTCTATATTTTTCTATTAGGGTCAACAGCTATGCTTAAAATATTGCTCTGTATTTTCCATTTAATGTAAAAACAATAGTTTCCTCTTTCTAATTTCATTTTAGTTTATTTTATTTTTTTATTGTCCGTTTTCCACGACAACTTACTGTCTATCTGAACACCTAGAAATTTAAACTGTTCAGTCTCACTTATCATATGCCCATTATGTGTAATCAAAATATCAGCTTTCGTCAAATTATGTGTTATAAATTGTAAAATCTGAGTTTTACTGTGATTTAACATCAACTTGTTATTTACAAACTATGAACTTATCTCCTGAACTGCATTATTTGATACTGTGTCAATATTACGAACAACATCCTTCACTACCAAGCTGGTACCATCAGCAAACAAAAATATTTTACAATCACTTGTTATGCTTGAAGGCATATCATTTATATAAATAAGAAACAGTAATGGTCCCAAACAGAACCCTTGGGCACCCCACACTTATCTGTTCCCCATTGCGATTGTACGTCATAGCCATTTTCAACACTGCGGACATTTACCTTCTGTTGTCTATTATTAAAGTGAGAGATAAACCAGTTGTGAGCTACTCCTCGTATTCCACAATGTTCCAACTTCTGCAACAATATTTTGTGATCAACACAATGAAACGCCTTTGTTAAATCGAAGAAGACGCCTAATGTCCGTAGCCTTTTATTTAACCCGTCAAATGCCTCACAGAGGAACGAAAATATAGGATATTCAGTCGTTAAACCACTTCTAAAACCAAACTGTACGTTTGACAACAAAGTATGTGAACTGAAATGATCAATAAATCTTGAATATACAGCCTTCTCAATAACGTTAGAAAAAACCGATGGCATAGACATAGGTCTATAGTTGTCTACATTATCCCTTTCTCCTTTTTTATAAAGTGGTTTCACTACTGAGTTCTGTAATCTGTCAGGAAACTGACCTTTCTGAAAGGAAAAATTGCAATTATGGCTTAGTACTGGGCTAACATATGTACTTTAGAATTCTGCTATATACCCCATCATGTCCATAAGAGTCCTTAGTCTTTAGTGATTTAATTATTGTCTCTATCTCCCCTATTGAAGTATCATGGAGGACCATTTCAGGTAACAGCCTCGGAAAGCCATTTTCTAAAAATGTTATATGATTACCTGTGGAAACTACGGTTCTGTTTAGTTCACCTACTATATTCAGAAAGTGATTATTGAATACAGCATATATATCTAACTTGTCAGTAACAGAAACATTCCTACTACGCACTGACGTTATATCTTCTATCTGCTGCTGCCGACCAGACACTTCCTTCACGACTGACCAGATAGTTTTAATTTTATCCCGACAGTTTGCTATTCTTTTTGCATACCACATAATTTTTGCCTTCTTAATGACATTTTTCAGAACCTTACAGTACTGTTTGTAATGAGCTACTGCATCTTCATTCTGACTGCTTCTAACATTCTGATACAATACCCGCTTTGTTCTAGAAGATACTCTTACCCCGTTGTCAGCCAGCCTGGCTGCCTGTTACATTATATCAATACTTCCACTTTATATTATAAACATCTTCTTCACACATATTTTAAAAGATTTGCAAGTTCTATTCCATCTTAGTACATCACTCAGTATGGAATATTAATCGTCTTTACATCATGACGACCAATGTAAAAGTATGATAAGACAGAAGACTCTAACAGAATATAAAGTTTTCACAATACCTTTATTTTGTTTTTAATCCGCCATAGCGCTTCTAGTCATAAGTTCTTCTGTGCATCCTGAAACTTCTTAGATGTGGCAGCTCAAGTTCCATGTGCAGTTGCTAACATTAAAGTATTATTACCGCATAAACAAATAATTTGATTATCTTGATTCGAGCTTGAGACATGTAGTGAACCTTGTTACACTACAATCTACAAGACTAAAACTGAGAGCAGAACGGCTGCGGCTGTGCGCCGTGAGCCCTAAGGCTCCTTGCTGCGGAGTGCGCGGCTGCTGGCCGTCGGAGGTTCAAGTCCTCCCTAGGGCATAGGTATGTGTCTTTGTTGTGCGCAGCATAAGTTTAAGTAGTTTGTAAGTCTAGGGACGATGAGCACTGCAGTTTAGTCCCATAGCTTTACACACCTTTGAAAGGTTGCATCGACTTCGAGTTCCAGGAACTACCGGACCCCTGCAACGCCTGAACGGTTGTGGCGACTTCTAGTTCCTGGAACTGCAGCTTGGCCATTCCAGTTCAAGACGGGCCGTACGACCGGTCCCGTTCCTGTTACTCTGTTTCAATTCCTAAGTTTCAGCTCACTGCTCCGTTCCGAGCTGTCGTCCGTTTTGTCGACTGCCGTCGCTCATTCTCATTGGCTTTCAGTCTCTTTTTGAAGTTTGGACTACTGTTTCTTCGCATATTCTGTGTAGCGTCCATCACCAGTAATTTACTTTTTACAAGTACTTTATAATTTTGTAACTTAACGTGTATAACAATTGCATTCTTTGTAATACTTAGCTTTTACAGGCGTACCAAAGGCGAATCTACTTGTTTCTACGTAATTTTTATCAACTTCAGAAGACATAATTTGCACGAGGTTTCTTTTATTATTATTATCATTATTATTCTTGCGTACATTTTTAGATTTCATCTCCTTCATTTTATTTTTAGTTTTCACGTAACTTTCGGTAATTTCGCAAAAATATAGTGTAAATGTGCACAAATAAACATATTTTACACTTTCCTTCCTAGCCAATACGTGACACTTAGGTGGCTGCAGTTTTTAAGTTTCTTTGTACTACTTATTTGTTACGTTTTTTGCGTCAGAGTTACAACAAATAGTTATGCGCGGTATTGAATGAGTAGAAAAGGAGATTTCGATTTCGAAACATGTAGACTGCAATAATATAGTATTTACTTTTTATATCATAAATTGTTGTTCAGCTTTTATAGACCAACCACTCAGTTTCTAACTATTTTGATTATCTGTTATCGGATAAACTAAATATATTATGAAATGGTTGTACGTGTATATGTACGTCCTGCATTTCATCCGACACTAGTGGATCGATTTCAAGCAAATTTGGTACACATACCTCTTGTAACATGAGAATAAGTACCGTGGGTTTTATAACACTCTACATCCCATAAGAGCTAAGAGACGAGCAAGAACGTGTTTTCAAGACCCTGCCATGTTGGCTGTCCTGCACAACCGGTGAGTTTTGTGCCAATAGTATCAGTATGCTTTGTATACCTACTGTCCAGGCAGTCTATATGTCAGATAGAAGTGAAAGAAGTGGAGAACGAGACGGACAGGGAGGAGGAGGAGCACGAGGTGGATGGGAGAAGAGGTGTTGGACAGACAGAGAGGGGGCAGCAGGATTTGAACGATAGAGAAGGAGGTAGGAGAGGGGTATGAAGAAATGGCCAGGGAGAGACGACGGAAGGCGAGATATAGAGAGGAGGGGGAATTGGTTAGAGAGGTTGGGTGAAGGAGAGGATGCCCAGGGAGAGAGAGGAAGAAAAATCTGAAGACGGAAGAGGAGGAAGGGATGGACGGCGAGAGGGGCAACAAGAAGATAAACAAGAAGAGAAGGTGTAATGAGAGAGAAGATTGAGATGGATACAAAGAGATTATGTACAGATATAGATTTGGTGTAGGAGATGGGCATAGAGACAGGGGGATGTGGAGATGGACGGGGAGAGAGAGGGGAGGGGGAGGGGAAGGAAGAAAGAGATATAAATGAGAAAATGAGATGCGGAGTAGCGCAAATAGAGTAAGGCAAAGATATTGGGTAACATGAGACATGCAAGAAAGAGATGAAAAGGGAGAGAAGGGTGTGGGAAGCCTGGGAGATGGAGTGGGGGAGTGAGGAAGGAAGGGTTGGAGAGAGAGGTAGGGAGAGAGAGAGAGGGGAGATGGCCAGGAGGGGTCAGGATGAGATGCTTCTAGAATAAAGGGAGGCTCAGATGGATGAAGGTATGGGGAAGAGTAAATACGGTCAGGAAGTATATGGAATACATGTGGGAGTTAAATATAAAGATACATAAGTTACATATAAAGATGGCATGGCTGAACATAAGAGAGTGGGCAGATAAGATGGAGGGTGAGAGTGAAGGATTATATTGACAGAGACAATCAGAAAAGGAAATGTAAATACATGAAGATGAAATCTTTTGTGAATTTTTATTTTCATTTTTAACTAAAGACTGGAAAAATAAATACTTAGACTATGCAGGCGTTCGCAGCTAGTAATTGGATAAAAGAACGGTGAATGAGTAATAAAGGAACAATTGAACGGTTCCTAAAAATAAATGAATTAGTTCCCAAAAATGAACTAGCCTTCTGATCTCTAATATCAAGCCGCCTACAGAGGTGACCTGAGCGCCACTGTGTCACGTCACACAGAGTACGCCGTCATCGCTACCTGACTGAATGTCGCTGGGACTGAGTGCGCACTCATCATTCCCTAGAGCAGCGGTCGGCAACTGGCGGACCACGGAAGCTCGAACCTGGACCGCCAAATATAGGCCTATTTTGAAGTTAAAAAAAAAAAAAAAAAAAAAAAAAAAAAAAAAAAAAAAAACTTTTTTCTGTTGAAAACAATTCGTATGAGAGCCAAACTTCTATATTTTTCTAGAATGTTACAATTAACTGCTGAATACTTAGAACCCTTAATGATTATTGTAGGTAGATTAAATAGTCGTCATGATGTACAAAGTCGGGGAGTACACTGAAGAGCGGCGGCAGAGCGGAACAAGCTGGTCAGTGATTCCCATAAAAGCTCTGTACACACGATTGCAGCACAAGAACTTTATTTATGGAAATTCTATAAATCGACTTCATACTCCTACAATCTCTGAAACCTCTACTTAAACGGTCAGGTTAAACGGTCAGGGCATATCCATTTAAACACCATTTTTGTGCTCCTAACGAACGAAAACCAGAAGCTATTTTGCAAAATAATGGTTTTTTTTTTAAAAAAATTTATAGATTTCTATTTCATATTAGTTTGAGTGCGAAAATTAAAATTAAAATAACAAAAAAAATAGTGAATATTATTTCTCCTGGATATTTGAATACAAATATGCCTGACTGTTGAATGTCATATTATTTTGTGAATAAAAATTAAAATAAAAAAATAATAAGGAATATGAGATTTTTCTTCTGGTCCCCGATAAAAATTTTCAAAAGTTTTCGTACCCCATCTAAGATTACTTGCCGACCTCTGCCCTAGAGACAAGGCCTCACAACAATCTGTGTGACGTCATACCGAGTAACCCGCAATCACTAGGTGACTGACTGGCCTCTATGCGGCAATGGGCTGTGCCCCAGGAGGTATACAGTCAGTTAGTGATCGTAGCCTACTCGGTGTGACATCACACAGACTGTTGTGAGGTCTTGTCTCTATTGTCTCTAGACGGTGTTGGCACTGTCTCACAGTGGCCGAGCAGATTTCTTCGTGACTGTGGCCTACTCTGTGTGACATGAGACAGCAGGGCAGATGTCCTAGGAATGAGAGGTGGTATGTAGATGCACGCAAGATAAATTGGGCAGCAGATGCGCAAACGGCTGGGCAAGTGTGGGGATAGCAGTAGAGTTGGGGGTAGCGGCCAGAGCAGTGAGTGAGCGCTGGAGGGGAAGTGCCCAGCTCACTGGTTGGCAGGCGGAAATGGACTGACGCGGCCTGCCCTTCTGAACAATCGAATGAATTTGTCCGGCGCTTCTCTGGCAGACAAATACAAACAGATGGGAAACCTCCGTAAGGGCCGGGTCCCACACTCAGTGGTGCGGGGCGGGGGGTGCTGAAGCAGTTCCGTAAGATGTCCCATGATGGCGCTGCGGTCAGAAGCAGCCCTTTAAACTGGCCAGAGCAGGCGGCAGGTAGCAGCTGTCCCCACCACCACCTCCCCTCAAACGCCAGCATGCCGGACACAGCCGTGGCCTCGTGGCAGGCGGCACGAGATCTCCCCTCAGCCTCCCCTCCACGCTACCCTCTGACGTTCGAGAGGCACCCTCAGAAGTGCCTCTAGTGTGGTTTAGCGGTACTAAGCCAGGGAACCGCCTGACACCTACTAGCATCTTACAGAACTACGAGGGGAGCGTAGGAGAGTGGTTTAGGGGCGGCTGCTTCTCTGTATATATTTGTCTGTGGCACCGTCTACGTAATACGTGCAGACTGTACCTTGTGCACGGGCTGCTCGGCGAGGTCGTGCGCGTCCCTGGGGGTGGAGGCGCTGGCGGCGGCGGCGGCGGTGGAGGCGGCGGGGCTGGTGGCCGGGGAGTCCGCGTTGTACAGGCGCAGCGCCTCGGCCGGCGGCTGGTAGTCGCGGTAGCCCGTGGGGCTGGGCGTCGCCTGCGCCGGCGGCCGCGGCGCCGACAGCGCGTCGCCGGGGTCCTGCCCGGGGGACTCGAACACGTCGTCGCTCATGCTGTCGTCCGTCGCCAGCACCTGCCGCACACAAAACACACAAAACACGTCTCTAGCAAGCCCCCCAAACACGCTGTCTCACCATCACAGCACTGCGCCACTAGCTACAAACACCACATACACTGTTGTTTCAGGAGAAATCTACACATATTATAAAAATGGCTGTATGTGTTTAGGGTGTGTTCCACAACTCCTCTGAAACTACTAGATCGATTTAAACCAAATATGATAGGTCTACTTCTTGCAACACGAGAAACAGCACCATGGTTTTTATAACCTCATAGCTCTCATAAGAGCAAATATACGGGCAAAAACGTGTTTTACAGCCCCTGCCATACAGACTGCCCTGCACAACTGGCTTCTTGTGTCGGAATAGTATCGACTAGGGCACCTGGATATAGACGGGCATGCGCATCCGCCATTTTCGTTCCTTCGCTTCGACGCTTTAAGCATGGTGGGCTGTGCAGCTCCGAATTGTTCTAATCGTTCAGAAAATGGTTTTCGTGTTTTTTCGTTTCTAATGGATTCTGAAGGGCGTAAGATATGGTTAATAAACTGTCGTCGTGACAAATGGACACCAACAAGATCTTCAAAACGATGCGAGATGGGTTAATTCACTTGTAGTTATGCACAATTTCTACACGTTGTAAACGACAAATTTCGGCACTTTATTTTTATTTTTATTTTATTTTATTTATTTATTATTTATTTTCTTTTTCAGCAAAGTATTCGACGCTATGAACTGATACAGTAGACAATAACAATACTAATTACTTTTAAATGATGCACACTGTTTTTTACTAGTTGCAATGGCTCATGCGCCTCGGAACGATGTTTGAATCTACTGTGATGTTGATTTTAGTTACAGCTACTGTGATGTTAATTTTAGTTACAGCATCGGCGGAGTTATTTGCTAATGTTGGCAAGAAAATGTTCGCTTTTAGGAGGATAATTAATTTACTGACCGGACAAGTGTACATACAAGAAGATGGTAAACATGAAAAATTATTTTCTCTCATTATACCTGTTCGAGTTTTCAAAGACCATTTAAAGGTCGTTGCCAACATCAGTACACTACGCCGCCGAGGCCGTAAGTAAAATTGACCAATGACAAAGTAAATTGTTAAATGAGAAATTAAAATATCTCGTATATATAAATCTTTTACTGCGTCCTACAGTATCTTATTCTGTGCAGTGAAAGAGTATTTTATATGAATTCTGAAAAATACGCCATAAAAAAGTAACGACGTGGGAGTGTATTCTGGAGAAAATTATGGCATTCGAAAACGGAGATTTCTTGCATGTTAGCAGCTTTGGTACTGCATATGGTATCCCATAAAAGTGAGCTGTCGAATGCGAAAGAGTTGCTCACAATACACATCCACGTGGAGAAATACCAGAAAACATACTTAACGATTTGTCAAACCATATTACAATAACTTATTACGACGAGATTTATGTTTGATCCAAATATATATTTTCTTTTTGGCATGTGTATTAGAAATGAAGCAAGCGATATTTAAAAGCGATAACAGCGGAAAAACTCTGCTTTTTACAACCTCGCGCTATCACCGCCTGGAACAAAAATGGCGGTGGGAGCTGCCGCTACGGCAGAAATTGATGCGCATGCCCGTCTATATACAGGTGCCCTAGTATCGACCTGCCTGCCCACGCTGTCCAGAGCAGTCTACATGTCAGAGGCAAGAAACAAGTGAGAGAAGTGGAGGATGAGATGGACAGACAGAGTAAGGAGGATGGATAGGAGAGGAACAATTGGACAGTCTTTGAGGAGGCAGCAGGAAATGAGCAGAGAGACAGGAGAGTGGATATAAAGAAAGGGCCAGAGACAGGTCAGGAGTGGAGATATACAGAGGAAAGACCAAGAGGATGAAGTCTTGGAGGGTGAAGGAGAGGTGGTTAGAGAGGGGCAGAAAGAGTTGGAGAAGGTAGGGAGAGAGAAGTGGACAGAGACGTGAGTGACGAGAAGATGGACAAACACGAGGAGGAGGAAATTTAATGAGATTGGGTGTTGTGGGCACGATGAGACGGCGATGAGGAGATGGAGAGACAGAGTAGCAAGGGAGAGATAGATATGAGGATGAGATGGAATAGAGATAGGAAGGAACAGGATATGGGAAAACATAGAGTGCATAGGAAGAAAGATGTGAGGAAGAGATGGACAGAGAGAGGAGAGGGACTTACCATTAGACTCTGGGGAGGAGAAGACTGGCTGAGAGAGTGTAGACGAGGACGTGCAGAAAAAGAGGAGGGTTGAAAGAGAGAGAGAGAGAGAGAGAGGAGAGATGGAGAGAAGGGGTGAGGATAAGATGTATATCGATTAAGGGAGGATGAGATGGATGAATACATGGGGAAGAAGAAATGCATATAAAAAGTCTAAAGAATACATCCATGAGTTATATGTTGAAAGGGCATGGCTGCACATAGGGAGAGGGCTGGAAGAAAGGGAGGGAGAAGGATTATGTTGGCAGAGGAAGTGGACATAGAGAAATGGAGAGATGGACTGAAAGAGATGTGGGAACAGGAGGTGTGTGGAGGAGGAAAAATATATACCTGGGAAATGCAGCATTTCGCAGCTAGTAGTAATGTTTTGAGACATGACAATCTAGGTAAGTTACTACTAAAATACCATGTAACACGTGTCTAATTTTTATTCTGTACACAGATACAACTGAGTTCATTGCACTGGGTGATCAAAAAGTAAGTACAAATCTGAAAACTTAATAAATCACGGAATAATGCAAATAGAGAGGTAAAAATTGACACACTTGCTTGGAATGACATAAGATTTTATTAGAACAGAAAAAGGGTTCAAAAAATGTCCGACAGATGGCGCCTCATCTGATCAGAAAAGCTATAATTAGCATAACAAATTAAGACAAAGCAAAGATGATGTTCTTTACAGGAGATTATCAATATGTTCACCATCATTCCTCAACAATAGCTGTAGTCGAGGAATAATGTGTGAACAGCACCTGTAAAGCATGTCCGGAGTTATGGTGAGGCATCCCTAGAGATGTCGGTCGATCACGATACACTTGCGACTTCAGGTAACCCCACAGCCAAATATCGCACGACTGAGGTCTGGGGACCTGGGAGGCGAAGCATGGCGAAAGTGGCGGCTGAGCACACGAGCATCACAAAACGACGCGCGCAAGAGATCTTTCACGCGTCTATCAATATGGGGTGGAGCGCCACCCTGCATAAAAAATCGTACGTTCCAGCAGGTGTTTATCAGCCAGGCTGGGGATGATGCGATTCTGTAACATACCGGCGTATCTCTCACCCGTCACGGTAGCAGTTACAAAACAAGAATCACGCAGTTCCTCGAAGAAAAAAGGTCCGATAACGGTAGATGTGGTAAATCCAACCCATACCGTGATTTTTCTCGTCGTGCAATGGAGTTTCCACGATAGATCTAGGATTTTCGGTAGCCCAAATTCTGCAGTTGTGGGCGTTGACAGACCCTAGGAGCGTGAAATGAGCTTCGTCGGTCCACAACACGTTATTCAACCAATCGTCATATTCCGCCATCTTTTTAAACGCCCACGCCGCAAATGTCCTCCGCTTCACTAAATAGCCAGGTAACAGTTCATAATGCTGATGGATTTTGTAAGGACAGCATCGGAGTTATACGCCCAAGTGCCAACCAAACAGTAGTGTATGGAATGCCGGTGCGACGTGCGACTGAACGAGCGCTGACTTCCCCGTGCATAGACGAACCCGCTAGTCTCCATTTCTTCCTGAACTGTCTTAGCAGCATTACGCCTTGTGCTCGATCGGCCACTACGGGGACTATCATGTAAACAACCCGTGGTTTCGAACTTCAAACCCATTCTCGCCACAGCTGAATTTGTCAACAATATTGCCTGTTCGAATCTCGTTCCTATGGCGACAGGATCTAACGCTGAACTCAAAATGTTCAAATGTTTGTAAATCTATTGGACCAAACTGCGTGGTCATCAGTCCGTAGCTTATGAACTACTTAAACCTAGGTAAACTAACCTAAGGACAACACACACACCCATGCCCCAGGGAGGACTCGAACCTCCACGGCGAGTAACCGTGCGCTCCGCAGCGAGACACATTAGACCGCTCGGCTACTCCACCGCGGCAACGCTGAACTAGCACATTCTCCATTTTGATAAGGCAGCTTCACGAAAAGCGCCTTTTCAGGTAACGTCAACATGCTGCGACTGCTGGTGCATCTAAATCTCTCATTACAGCTCCTTTTATACACGATTTTCATGCTCAGTCACTGACGTTTTGCTGTCCAGCGCCATCTGTCGGACTTTATTTGTACTTTTTTCTTGATTCTAATAAAACCCCATGTCATTCCAAGCCTGTATTTCAAT
Source organism: Locusta migratoria (assembly GCA_026315105.1). Taxonomy (NCBI): domain Eukaryota; kingdom Metazoa; phylum Arthropoda; class Insecta; order Orthoptera; family Acrididae; genus Locusta; species Locusta migratoria. The sequence goes on along the minus strand of CM048744.1, from coordinate 267,463,101 downwards.
TTTTACTTTTCTATCTACATTATTCTGTGATTTATTAAGTTTTCAAATTTATACTAACTTTTGATCACCCGGTATTTTCCTTTCTTGTTTTGATACACAGCGATACGTTCTTATTGGTGTATTTATCCAATATGAGCGTGCAATATTGATGTTCAAGTAGTTATACGTGCTTTAGTAGCTGCGTGGACGTCGTCCTGATCACAACGCAGCAGAGAGCATTTCTTCACGTGTAAGTTTAACCGGCTCTTCCCTAGAAGCGACATACTTTGACATTCCTGTGCGGTTCTTCCTTCAGATTCTTAAATTTACCGTGTGATCACGTCTATATTAGATTCCGATTCACGTTAAATATATGATTAGTGTATTCTTCCGCCGTGTGAATTGCGACAGTCGCCTGTTTCTGTTTTCAATCGAGTTACAGTTGGTTTATACTGTCAGCTATCGACAGGCAACACCGAGACCGCACAAACGTTAAGTTCCAGGAAATTCTTTCGTTTTCTCCTCTGCTCGGCAGTTTTAGCTCTTGCGTCCGTTGATGTTGTCGTATTTTGTAGCCCCGCTCTTTGGTTTTTCTAAATTCGTATAGCTTTCATTTTCTTTGGAATCGTAACAGCACTAGTCGTTATTGTTTACCTTACTTGCCGCGGTGGAGTGGCCGAGCGTTCCAAGGCGCCTAGCTGCGGAGTGAACCGCTGCTGGCCGTCGGAGGTTCGAGTCCTCCCTCAGGCATTGGTGTTTTTTAATTCCTTAGTATAAGTTAGTTTAACTAGTTTGTAAGTCTAGGGACTGATGACCAGCGTAGTTAGGTGCCATAGATTTACAAACATTTGAACATTTACCTTAGTTACTTACTGTAGAGTCTTCATCGAACCTTTTGGGTCGTTCGATTTCTGGGTACGATAGTCATGGATAGGGAATGACTGCTGTGTGGGGATGCAAATTGAGTTGGTGACACTTCGCTCCCAGTTTCAGGCTGTGGTAACCAAGGTTGCACAGCTGGAGGCTGCAGTCGAGGAGCAAGTGCAGGGAGCAGAAGACTTACCGGATGACCGATGATGACGCCCCCCTGGTTCGGTTCACCAACAGATTTGAAGCACTATCTGTGCCTGACAGTGTTCCTGAGCCGAATGCTGTCGCTTATGCTGAGGTCATCTCCCAGCCTGCAAGACCCAGGCTATCACAGATGGCGACTTCGATAGTGATTGGGAGCTCCAAAGTTAGGCAGGTAACGGAATCCCTTAGAGATATGGCTGCTAGAGACGGCAATAAGGCCAATGTCCACTTCGTGTGCATAACGTGTGGAGTCCTTCGAGATGTGAAAAGGATCGTTCAGAATGCCACGAAGAATACGGGGTGCAGCCAACTGCGGGTGGTGGCTCAAGTTGGTACCAACGATTGTTCCTCTTTAGATGGGAAGAGATTCTCTACGGTATTGAGCGGTTGTCTGGAGTGGTAAAGACTGTCATTCTTGAAACTTCCTGGCAGATTAAAATTGTGTACCGGAACCGGGACTCGAACCTGGGACCTTTGCCTTTCGCGGGAAAGCGCACTGCCGACTGTGCTATCCCGACACGACTCACGATGCCGCCTCACAACTTTACTTCCGCCAGTACATCGCCTCCTACTTTCCATACTTCAAAGAATCACTCCTGCGAAACATGCAAGAATAGCAATCCTGGAAGAAAGGATATGGTGGAGACATGGCTTAGCCACAGCCTAAGGGATGTTTCCATAATGAAACTTTCTTTCTGCAGCGGAGTGTGCACTGATATGTCAATCTTCCTTGCAAGAAGAAGGCAGAGCCCCATCTGCAGTATAGTTGACAGGATCGACTGCGGACCTGCGTACAGAATAGAGTGGAGGGTCTTAATCAGAGGCTCAGACGGTTCTGCAACCGTGAAGGTTTTTTATTTTTTTTATTTTTTTATTTTATTTTATTTTTATTTTATTTTTTTATTTTTTAGGTTAGAGGGCATTGGTAACGTAGGGAAAGGGTTTCAGTTTCAAAGGGCAGAAGTCACAGATAGAATAAACACATTCAAAAACCATTGGTTCAAAAAAATGTTCAAATGTTTGTAAAGCTTATGGGACTTTACTGCGGGGTCATCAGTCCCTAAACTTACAAACTACTCATGAACTAGCTTATACTAAAGACGGCACAAACATCCATGCCCGAGGGGGTATTCGAACCCCCGACCGCAGCGGCCGTGCAGACCGTGACTGACACTCCACAGACCGCTCGGCCACTGCGCCCGGCAACTTATTTCGTCTAACAGTTGTAAATTGTAGCTGTGTGGGGGAAATTACCAGAGCTCCAAGCACTAATAGAAAGTACTTAAGCCTGAATTATTATAGGTAGCGAAAGCTGGCTAAATTCGAAAATAAGCTCAGCAGAAATTGTTACAAAAGAACAAATTATGTTCATAGAGGATAGATTCAACAAAACAGGTGGTTGCGTATTTATTGCTGTCACAAGTGGTTTATCTTGTAGCTAGATTAAGTATATAGTTCCCATGAATTGGTGTTGGTAGAGGTTTCACCTGACTCAGATGATTCGATTGCAGAAGTGTTCAAAGAAAGATTGGATCAATACCCTCGAAATGATGGCGAAAATAAATGTTTAATAACCCAACCCAATTCAAAAGTACTAGTAGTTTTCATAGTTACAACAGTAGGAGAAAATATTACCTTTACAGTACAGGCTAAATCGAAATTTGCAACAAAAATTTGGTTAATTATTCTGCTGCAAACGTCATTGGTCACCTACCAAATAACGTAGAAAGCCTGAAATATAACCAACTGTCATTTAAAAAGAAAATAAAGCTATTTGTGAATGCAAACTCTTTCCACTCAGTTGATAAATTTTTAGATATAAATTACTAATTTTACAACCAAAAAAATAAATTGAAAAGAACGTATTGAACGCGAAGAGACATTTTAGTAAATTGATACATTCCATATCAATATGAAATGTTGTTTTCATGATCTATGGAAAATGTATTAATCTAATTTAAACGTTGAAGATATTATCCTCTACCAGCCACCAAAGTTTTAAAACGTAATTCTGATACATCATTTATAATCACAGTAGTGCTTTAATATAACATTAGATTATAAGCTAAGCCATAATTTCTTATTAGGCCTCAAATCTCGCAAATTGCATAATATAACATTGAAAAATGCTGAAAAATAGTAGATGACAACTTTTAGAGCAATATTATAGCTGTACTAAGTATGTTAGACAGCCACATGACTATCAACATGAAACAAAATACCAACGTTTGTAGTCTTCCTGTAAACATATCCGTTATTACCTTTATTAACGCAAATATCATAACTTCAAAAATTGTTAGGTAAGATGATGCAAAAAAATTTGTATCACGGAGAATGAATGAAGCCAACTTCTCGGAAACAATTCTGGGTAATACAATAAGATGAACTGTTTTTCACCCAGGAAGAACTAAATTTTGGTTTTATATATTAGGATGCAAACAGGTACAAGATAACAGCTTAAACCACACGAAAGTATACACATCACTTCACACCTTTTCTAGACTGTTTCTTAGAACAAACATCCATAAAATAACGAAAGGACAGAAGAATTACAACAAAAACTATTATTGGTTAGTATATGTTCGCTGTTTAAAGTGGAGAAATACTGAAATCAATCAGTCAGAAGAAACACTCTAAGTTAAAGATCTCGGAAATTATGTAACTGAATTTTTAAGGGTTTAAATTTAATGATGCGTAAATGACTGTTCTCTTCGTACACAGTAATGTCATTAGACTTCTATGGAAACAACTACTTTAGTCAGGAACTGCTCAGTCTTTTCAAAATCAACGATTAATAGGCTCTGTCGTAGCCTATCTTGGGACCCACAACAGCGAACGACGTCATATATTAATGATACACACCGCTACGAACTACATATCGAAGGAATTAAAACATAATTCAACAATGACAAGTCTAGTGTCACGAAAATGTTCATAGTTCGATTTCATCGCCAAAGTTAGTAGTGTGAAGAATTAACAGATTACCAGAATATTCCAGGACCTCGACTGATTAAGTTCTAGTGAGATAACAAGGAAAGAAATCGTGGATGTTCTTTTCTGCGATTAAGAAGACTGGCACCAAGATGACAGCCAATTACGTAATTTATTTATCCGTAACGAGAAACACCCACATCAAACCACGACTCAATCCTCATAACATAAAAGGTAAATTAGTTTTCTATTATTTATAAATTTTAATCTTCGAAATTCATCTTTAACCGGTAGAAAATCTAATAAAACTTATTATTTGTTGTGATTCTTTTCATTAGAAACGTGTTTCATGACACCACAATCGCATATTCGCCTTGTCAGAACCGTAGGGAATGAAAAATTCCTAGAATAATTTCTAGCATATCGCTTTTACTGTAATTAAAATATTCATAAAAATCATACTTTCCAACACAAATTGTCTGGGAAAAAACTTCTTGGATGACTCGTTTGAAAATTCTAACTACCCTGAATATAGGAGCAGTGTCGGAGATTTTATTCATTTTTTATTTTATTTATATTTTTATTCATTGATGACGCACTGTGAAGTAGGCTTGCAAGCAGTATGGCATAGCGTGCCGTTTAGTGCTCTTAGACCAAAAATTTTTAAACTGAGGGAATGCGGGACCGTTTCGCCATTGTGCGGGACATTTTCAGTAATCATCCCAATGCGGGACAACGAGTCCAAATGCGCGACTGTCCCGCAGAATCCGGGACGGTTGTCCGCCTTATCTAAGGAGCCTTGCTGCGGAGCGCTAGGTTGCTCGCCGTCGGAGGTTTGAGTCCTCCCTCGGGCATGGTTTTGTGTGTGTTGTGCTTAATCTAACTTTGTTTAAGTAATTTGTAAGTCTACGCACTGACAACCGCAGCAGTCAAGTCCCTTATATTTAGGAACTTCTTGTAAACTGCTTTACAAGAATGATGACTGTGCACAAGTCTCTCTCCATAAGTTTAGGACACTGAAGAGTTTGAAAAAAGGCGTAGGTCCGGTGAATGTCATAGGTTTTGAGAAAATAATTCGAAAAGACAAGTTCCTTTGGTGTACAGCCTGGTACAGGGAGCAAACGAATTGATTCGACATCAGTGGAAGACGTGACCACAGCAATGCAGGAGTTCGAGTGTTGGTGTGCAAAACTGTAGTACTCGTAGAACTGCCCGAACATTGGACAAACCTTTGAGCGCGATGCGTAAAATCCTACGAAACTTCCTTCTTTGCTATAGGTTCAAAATTACCTGTATGTTAGAGTTGCTTCCTGTTGGTCTACCAGCAAGAGAGACCCTTGCTTTAGAATTTCCTGCTCGCATGGAAGTGGACGATGAATGTCCGTGGAAGATTTTGTGGATAGACGAAGCCCACTTCCAATCTGACAGGCTATATCAACACACAGAACTGTCGAATGTGGGCAACAGAAAATCCACACTCGAATCAACCAGTATCGCATATCTTCAAAAAGACACTGACAAGGAAAGTACTTGGGCTCGAACAAACAGAAATACACCAAAATCGTATGATAGATAATTTAAACGTCCCTTATTGCACTAGTGATACTCCCGCATCTGCAAAACTCTGCAGTCGTCCGTTAGAGGCCTCTGCGTGTTCCATGTCGCATTGCACTTTGACCTGCCGGTACTCCAGTAGTGACGGTGCAGTGTGCCTCTGAAGTTGCGTTTTGTGACGTTATTTGTGTAGTGAAGCGTCGGATAGGTCGGGGATTGGTAATCAATCCTGCTAATATAGTGTGACTGATTGAGATGAAGTTACGAAGAAACCTTCTTCGTGAAGTTGGTATTGTTGTAGGAGAGGAATCATTCGCGTGTTGCCTGGTATCTATTATAGTACGGAAATATGAGTAAATACCAGGTAACATGCGAATGATTCATCTTCTACACCAAGACCATTTTCACGAAGAAGGGCCCTTCGGAATTTAATCTCAACCAATCGCAGTACATTAGCAGGATTGATTATCAATCGCCGACCCATCTGACGCTTCACTACTCAAATAACGTCACAAAACGCAACTTCAGAGGTACACCGCACTGTCCCTAGTGCTCCCGACAGGCAGGTCAAAGTGCAACGCGGCATGGCATTCTCGGAGGCCTCTAATGGGCGACTGCAGAGTTTTGCAGATGCGGGAGTACCACTAGTGCAATAAAAGACCTTTACATTATCAATCATACGATTTTGGTGTGTTTATGTTTGTTTGAGTACTATCCTTGTGAGTGCCTCGGCTTTACGACATCTTAGGGCCATATTTTTTCTAAGTGCCAGCTGCTTCCGGTCCTGTTGCCTGTACCGTCACTGGTAAGCGCTATGGGTGTCTTTTGCGCAACCACGTCATTCCAGCTCTCCAACAGCGCGGATGTGTGGATGGGATCATTTTTATGCAACATGGCGCACCTCCGCACATTGCAGTTAAACAGCTGCTGAAGCGCGATTTCGGAATTGATAGGATTATCAGCCGCTATTTACCTACAGCTTTGCGTCCCGAACACCTGATCTTAATCCGCGTTACTGAGCCCTGGCTGTGGCACTGTCTGAAAGATATTGTGTTCAGTGTTCCGATAGCGAACTTTGTTGCTTAAAGCCACGCATTGCGAAAACAATTCTGAATGTGGCTACGGAAACACTTCGATCATGCTCGATTTCAACTTGTTGCAGAAAATGATGGACAGCGTACTGAACAAGTTTGTGCCAGACACACGGAAGTTAAAAATCTAATGTGATTTTTCTGCGGCAGTTCCTGGAAGTCGTCGCAACCGTTCCGGCGTTCCGGATTGAGAACGCCGAATGGGACCGATTAGTAGCACCTAAGAAAACGGCGAACTGCCCTTCGACCTGTGTAGATCCTCGGTCCTTTCGTTCGCTTTTTTGAGCTGTTCCTGTGGAAGTGTTCATTCTCTAATGACCCAACTCAAGTGCCGATGCAAATTGCATCACAGCATAAAGGAATTTTATACACAGCCGGTATGTCGAAAAAGTCTAGTCCATCTTTGCAGATGTTAAATTATATTTTAAGCTTCCTGGTTGGTTTGAAATTAGTTTCCAAGTTTCCACTTCTTACTTGCACGGTAACTCGTTCCATACCATTACTAACGAACGGAAGAAAAACTTGGACTTTTGGCGATTGTTGTTCATGGTTGATTTTCGCTCTCTCTCTCTCTAGGACGAAGGGTTACGAGTAGCCCCTTGGTAGAACATTCCCTTGAAAGTTGGTCGTTGATGAACAAAATCATTAAAAAAATGCTGCATATATTTTGTGATCCCTGTCGACCACTTTTAATCACCCATGCCTTTTGTCTGGCGTGGTGATTAGAGTCTTTGAGAAGGTATGGATCTGCATGTGTAGCCCTGTAAATTCTGTGGTTGAATGTCCTCTGCATTCGCTTGACCAAACACATCTAGAAAATTCATTTTTCCATTATTTCAGCTTCAATTTTGGGGTTGTAATTGTTCTGATGTATCAGGAATGCATCTAATTCGACTGCACCGTGTGTCCATATTAAAAACTTCTCATCGACATAACGATACCATATAGTAGGTTTTTTATCATCCGTCTGAAAAGATTATTGTTAAAACAACATCATAGATAAATAGGCCACCGCTGCACTCAGACTCCCCATAGGCACAGGAATCGTGGTAAATAAAGATACCAAATAAAACCTAAAAGACTCTCACTATAGCCAACGTTTATTTCTTGTAACTTGCCGACGAAATGTGCCGGATGTCGATATAAATAAAATAAATGTATTCGCAATTGTGCATATGACTCAGCGTCAGCGGTACGATTTAATGGTGACGTGAAAATTTATGCCGGACCATGACTCGAACCCGTATTTCCATCTTTTCGCAAGGGGTCGCGTTATCATAGTTTATTTTTAATTTACTCCGAGTTACTTGTATTACTTATTTATCACGTGAAAATACACAAATCTAGCAATGGAGTTTGTACATTAATGTCGGGCCGGGTGGTCTCGGGGTGAAGCGTTCGACTGGAAACCGAAATGTCCCGGGTTGAAAACCCGGCCGGACCTCGGATTTCTTCAGTCTGCGTTTTAACCCGTCCTTCACCTCTCAACGATGTGAGGAGTCGCCAGAAACAACACGTGGTTGGGATTCCACGTTCCCCTTTCCCCGGTTGGATAACTGGGGTAGGTCAGGGACACGCAAGTCGCTGAAGTGGCGTCCAACTGAAAGACTTGCACCAGGCCAATTAGCTGCACGAAATTATAAGAAAATATTGATTTTACATATTATTGAAGCAGTAGACGAAAAATAAGGCAGTCATGCATTACACCAAAAGTGGATACAGCCTGCATTGGACATAGTACTTGGGGCAAGCATGCATTACACAAAAATGGGGCTGGTAGAGATGACCAGGTAAATTATCAACCAAGGACAGACCACAGTCAATCCTTCTAATGAAACAATAAAAAAAATCCTTTCTTGCTAGTTGGCTCTCCAAGTACACTATTCGTTCATTCAGTTGGTCCACGATCCTTTTGTGTTCTGCCATTATTCTCTGAATTTCTTGTAGCATGCGTGCTATTTCCATATGCAGGTGTTCAATTAAATTGTCCCTTTCTGCTAGTACATCGGGAGATATGGAACCATTTCAACTATGCAGATCCGGTAACTCTCCATTTAATCCTGAATCAATCAGGGTGCCATTAATAGACTCAGTTTCGTGAGTACTTTCCTCTGGTGGAAGTACTAAGACTGTTGTCACATAACTGCGAAGATGAGCTTCCACTAAGAAATTGGGTGGATTCTCTGGCAACAACTGAATCTATATAAGAGTCTTGAAGTATTGCATTGTGTGTGCATTAAGGTAGAATGTCTTAGCTTTTAAAATTGTTTAAAGAACTTCTCTCTCTCTGTGGCCACCCAGTGTATCTGGTGGTAGGCTTGGATATAATTTGAAAATTATTTTTACACAATAGTCATAGAGCTACGAGGAGTCCTGTATGCATAGTATCAGTGGAGCCAGTCGACATTGTCCACAACCGGTTATAGAAATGGATCGGGACATGCCTTACTGTCCAAAAACTGCTGATTAAAGATTCAGAATTTAATCCCTCAAGTGGCACCAGTACTTCCGCAGGTCCTCAGGATTCCCTCTGAAGCGTTGACAGTAAGGCAATACTTGCGGGTGGCCTTCCCGCAAACACCTTTTATAGCACGTGACAGAACTTTCATGGAACAATACGGCTGTCCTGAATATGAAGTCGCAGTAAACATGCCCAGAAAGTTGCTCCACCTTTTTCTTGAAATGTTCCAACGATTGTACTTCTCACATGTTTTTGCTTCACTGGATTTTCAATCTTGTCGATAGGTTTTCTTTTCAAAATTCTCCCTCTCCAATTCCAGTCCAGTTTTGCGCTGCTGCAGAACCCTCGGAAGCGACAGCGACGAGATGTTCTGTAAATTTAAAACTCTGTAATTTCGTAAACCCGGACCACACCATACATCACAAGCCTGCACTCGCTTAACCATTGCAATAGCCGCGCGACTTCGCAAGCCTACCAGAAACTTCCATATACCACACACAGCCACATTCTATGAGATAATTCCCGCGCAAGGAGAGACTTTTACTATATTTGTCGCAAGCAGTGCTGTGGCTGATTCAAATACGATGTGCAGCGTCCGTGTTTATCGATAGAACTGAGCAAATGTCCTTGAGACATGCATGCTATCTGTAGTCGCCTCAGCGTGTATGCATGCATGTCTGAATGATATTTTCTCAGTTCTATCGATAAACATGGACACTGCACATCATACGAGTCGCATCCAGAAAGTAAGTTCCGTTTCAATTTATCTCCGCTGCAGCGCTGCGATTGCAGTTCCGCACATGCGCTGTAGACGATGTGTATCAAGGAGAAGAACATGCGCCATTTGGAGATCGCTGTAAGTTACGTATGCTTTGTTGTGCTTGTTTGAAATGTCATTATCAATACTTTAAAAATGCATATTTCCAACCATCAGCTGTTCATTACATTTATAAGTTTACCGGTTTCGGTTTTGAACCATCATGAGACAAGTGAAATCAGGTCGGTGATTCGGTTTCTGAATGCAAGGAAAGTGAAACCAAGTGAAATTTATCGGCAAATTTGCGATGAGTGATTCGATGGTGAGAAGATGGGCCCGACAGTTCAATGGCGGGCGTAGTGATGTGCACGATCAAGAACGAAGTGGGCGTCCACCTTTGGTTACAGAAGGACTGGTTCACGCGATTGATGACAAGATCCAGGAAAACTGTAGATTTCCACGATCACTGATGCATGAAATTTTTACCAAACAACTGAAATTTCGTAAATTTTGCTGACGTTGGGTACCAAAGATTCTCACTGAGCAACACAAAACACAACGCTCCTAGCGACTTTCATCTGTTCTTACATCTCAAGTCTTTCCTTGGTGGTCATCACTTCACCAATGACGACGAGCTAAAAGAAACTGTTCCAACTGGTCGAAGACACAGGCGGCAGATTTCTATGAAGAAGGTATACAAAATCTGGTGCCACGCTACAACAAATACCTGCAAAACTTCTGCAGTTATGTGGGAAAGTAGTTTAAGAGTTGTAGAATTTTGTGCAATAAAAATTTCTTCTGTATCAGTGTACAATTACATTTTATTACCAAACGAAAGTTACTTTCTGGACGCGCCTCGTATTTCAATATGGCTGTCAGTACTTTAATTAAACACAAGGTTGCCACAACGAGGCAATATGTCAAGCTAACTCTAGAATGAGAGATAATATTACATTCACAATCGCCGTAAGTGGAGCCTGTTCTTTGTGTACTTATGGTAACTCATACAGCATAGGGGATATGCTTCTGTGTCGCATAGCAACTTCTTATCATCGAAAGAGAAAGATTCTTTCATCAATGGATTAGCCGTTTTTAAAATCTTCATAGTCGGATACTTCTGCAATTTTTAAAAAGTTTTTGGTGTCTAAAATACGAGGTATGTCCACAAAGTAAGTTCCGTTTGGTTATATAATCCAAACGTGAACAGATACAGAAAAAATATTTATTGTATAAAAATCTGCAACTGTTGAACTACTTTTCTAAATAACTTCCGAAATTTTGTAGGAACTTGTCATAGCGTGGACAAGTTTGTGTGTGCCTTCTTCACAGAAGGTTCCGCCTGGGTATTCAAGCATGAAGCAAACATGTTCTTTCAGCTCATCATTGTTGAAGTGTTGACCACAATGGACAGATTTTAGGTGTAAGAAGAGATGAAAGGAGTCTTCTTCCCTTCACGTTGCCGCCCGACTTAACAAGGCGAATGTGACCAAACAACTCTTACGGGAATTTCACTGGGACGTGTTTGATCATCCTCCGTACAGTCTCGCTCCTAGTGATCTTACACCTAAAACCTGTCCATGGTGGTCAACACTTCAGCGATGACGACGAGCTGAAAGAACATGTTACCACATGGTTGAATACACAGGCGGCAACCTTCTACGAAGAAGACATACAGTGACTTCTGCCACGCTATAACAAATGCCTACAAAATTTTGGAAGCTATGTAGAAAAGTAGTTTAATAGTTGTATATTTTTGCACAATAAATATTTTTTCTGTATCTGTACAAGTTTGTTTTATATAACCTAACAGAACTTACTATGTGGACATACCTCGTATCATTGACGATATCGTAATAGCCCGTACCCCTCAACAAGACGGTTGCATTTCCCTACCATTGGAGAGAACAATGACGTTGGTATCTGCGTTAATATGTCTCAGCGCCTTCCTTTGTGCCGGCAATAAATTAGTTCTGGCTGGCTCACGTTTACGCGGAATTCTCGCTGCTTCCATCCTAATTATATCAGCGGACCATTGTGGAACCTGGCGGATGCCTGCCTAAGTATTTGCCGTGATATCTTCCGTGGGTACTGTTAGAGCAGTCACCGCAAAATTCCCTCCTTTGGCTAGTACAGGAATTTCATCATCAGACAGATTAATAACAGTGCGAGAATCAGTGGAGTATCTCAAGTCAGGGCTATGGACAAGGGCTGGCTCACGCCTTTGTTGTAGCGCGCGCCGCTGTGGCCCTGCTGCCGTGACGTCACCAGGTTACAGAAGCAGGTGGACCGTGGCTGCCGAGTGCCTGAGCTGAGCGCTGATTTGTGTTGTGTTTGGCACCCTTTTTTGTACAGGTGTTTCGTGTGTAGTGTGGTGTCATTGAGTTATTTCATTTACAATGGTTAACTGTTGTATTGCGACGTGTAAAAATAATTCACGAAAAACGAATGAGGTTTTTTACCACAGGTTCCCTAGTGATCCTTCCATGATTTCCATATGCCAAGTTAAAAGTAAACGAGCGGATCAAATAAATATAAAAAATGCTATAATTTGCAGCGATCACTTTATTGCCAGCGATTATGAAGACGACATGAAAAACAGAATTCTCAGTTTACCTAAATATATATATATATATATATATATATATATATATATATATATATATATATATATATATATATATCCTCAAAATACTTCCGGTTCCATCAGTTAACATTGCTAATGTGAGTACTGATAATTCATACATAGACTTAAGAAATAAAAGGCACAACAGAAGGATGGTTACGAAGAGAGCGATGGAACATCTTAAAACAGTAAGTCCTAAAAAATTAAGATTATCCGAGAGTGTTGTAAAAAACACTGAGAAAAATATAAGTGATGCAAATACGGCAAACAATGAACATCGTGATGCAGCTACAGACCGTGGTGAAGAAGACTCGCCTAAATGTTTGAGTTGCTCTGAAAAAGCAACAGAAAACAGAATCACTTGAAAGATCAATACAAGCAATCAAATGTGAACTACAAATAGCTAGAACGAAAATTAAAGCAACCGCTAAAAAAAAGCTTAAGCGGAATTTAAGAAGTAAGACTAATTTAAAATTGTCCTCAGTAAACAGAAAGTTAGAAACACGAAATGTCGAAAACAATGTCACATATTTCTCAACAATGCCAAAATGTTGCTTACAGAGAACCAGATTAAAGCTATTACGAACAGAAAAAAGCTAATGAAATGAAATTCTGACGACATTTCGGGAGTCATAATTTTCAAAGCTTTAAATAAAATAACCTATGAATTTTTGCGGAAAAAATGTATTTTCCGCTTCCTTCTCCACCGACTCTAAAAAAGTGGTGCATGAAATTCCAATGTAACCGTGGCATATCTACGTCTTCGCGGACATGCCTCACTATTTTAAACTGTTGAGTTACCACTTTTTAAACAGTGCCCTAATTTTTTCAGATGTACCGAACTGACCGTTAGTATTTTGATAAACGTTATGCAGAAAGATTCAGGAGAAATCAGACTGTGTCACAATTTGAAGCCAGAGTTTCTCAATCTAAAAGGAAATGCAAGGCAAAAAGTCGGGCCTGCAAAATCAATTTTTTCTAACACAGTTTCAAAAGCAATATCAGTTTTATCTGGAAATAATGAAACAGCACTTTTTTTAAAGTTACGAACAAGTTTTTCGATGTAATGAATTACGTATATAATGTGTAAAGGTTTTGTACAAATTTGTTAAAAGATGAAGATAATTGTTACTTTCACTGGCCCCGGCTTCGCATGGGTAATCTTTAAACTTCTTTAACTCTAAATGTGGAGCTGTTATAGATTTAAATACAAGTCCAAGAAATCATATGTCTAACTTTTATAGATCTCCCACAATCACTATTTATGTAGTCTGAAGCCATCCGGCGCCAGCGCCTTTGGAGAGAAAAGCGGTAAATGTGCCCCATTCGTAAAAGTTAGACATATGCTCTCACGGACTTTTGTTTAGATCTATCTGAGTTCTGCAATTTAAAACAAACCGCATCACGATACGTTCTGTAGTTCTCGAGTAAAATAAGATTAAAGTAATAAAAAATGAGCAAATAGTTGAAGTCTGGGAATAAGTAGCATTAAGATTATTATGCAATATATGTACCGCATATGTAATATTAAATTCATTTTCACCTCAACTGTTGATATTTCAGTTGCTTGCCTTCAGGTAAAAATCACGTGTAAGACATACTGAAAACAATCACCATTAAAACAGTAGTTATAGTTTAGCGCTGCCGCGCGACGCGGTGCATGTACCCGCGTGACGTCACAGCGGCAGCGGGCCGGCGCCACTTCCAGCGGCTACGTGAGCCAGCCCTCGTACCTAGCCCTGATCACAAGTACCCACGTAAGGTATCATAGCGAGGGGTTGCGAGTCGTTTTGGAAACGAAACCGACAATCTATCTCGACAGTTATTCGTGATCCGTTATATACGTGATGAAGCATTTAAACTGTTTTTCGGTATATTTTGAGAAATACAGACAGGAACATCAATTAATACAAATAATATCAGCTGCACCAACCCCGGGGGCGGGAGGAGGAAGGATCACTTTGAAATCTGAAATAGGAAACCCTATTTTTAATTGCAGAATTCGATTTTCCGCGAAAAATTATTTAGCTTTTATTTGATATAATTTTTTGGTTTCATGATAGATGATGTATTAAACGGTAAAAATTATAGCAGTTGAAAAGTGTTGGGAAACAAACACACATTGGACCCTTTCTCTCGGTTTAACACTAACAGTTTCAGTAAAGAGTTGGGAATTACTGCGAAAAATCGTTGCAGAAGGACCATTCATATCAGGGAACACATTACATACTTTTGACGACCTCTTCCTATTTAACCTCAAAGTACGAGAGAATGAAGTCTACTGTGTCTGCAGTCGGGAAGATCGTGAAATCATTGACGTACAATGAATAATCTGACCATAGACTGAGAGTCTGCTCGCAGTCTGTGCTTCATTCGAGGATGTGAGGTGTCACATGATAGCATTATCAAAAATATTGAAAACTGTCCTTTCATTTTCCTAATATGATGTTGACATATTACCGTTTCTCAACAATTTTCATCTTTGTTGATGTCGTCATCAGGGAAGACAAGATTGGCACTCTACTGATCGGAGAGTGGAATGTTTGAGCCCTTAATCGGTAGGGGGGAGGGGGTTAGGAAATTTAAGAAGGGAAATACATAGGTCGAACTTGATATAGTGTGGATTAGTGAAGATCGATGGAAAGATGAACAGGATTTATGGCCAGATGACGAGGGGACTAAAACTACCAATGAACAGTTGGGGTTATTAGAGGATTAGGTCTAACGATGAATAAGAAAATATGAATAGTGGTACGTTACTGTGAACAGCATAGTGATCGCTTTAGTTCAAGTTTATATGTTAAATAGCTTGCCGAAGGTGAGGAGATCGAATAAATGTATGAGGAGGTATAGGAAATTATTCATTTAAAGGAGAGGAAGACTTAATTTCACTAAGGGACTGAAATTCGATAGTAGGAAAATGAAGGGAAAGGAAAATAGTAGGTGAATATGGACTGGGGAAAAGAATGAAACAGGAAGCACTCTGCTAGAATTTTGCACAGTACATAATTTAATCTGAACAAACAATTGGTTTAAAAATCATGAAAGATACCAAGAGACACCGGGCGGTAGCAGATAGATTTTATAATGGTTAAACATAGATTTCGGATTAGGTTTTAAACTGTAAGACATATTCAGGGACAGATATAGACTCCGACCATATCATTTTGGTTATGAACTGTAGACTGAAACTAAAGAAAATGCAGAGAGGTCAGAAAATAAGGATATGAGACCGGATAAAATAAAAGAAGGGAAGAAGCAGAAGATGAAATCGTAGATACTATACTAAGAAGAATTCGATAGAACATTGAACGACCTAAATCGAAACAAGGCCCCTGAAGTAGACGTCATTCCCTCTGAGCTATTGAAGCCTCTGGAAGAGCCAGTATAAAGTAGTTCATAAGTAATTTGTAAGTTTAGGGACTGATGAACCCGCAGTGAAGTCCCTTAAGGTTACAAATATTTGAACATTTGAATTTGAACATAAAAGATACTGTTCGCAAGCATCCGATATCGCATTCAGAAATGTAGCTTGCTAGTCGCTTGGAACGCTGCTGTCACAATGCATAAAAAATCAGTTGGAGTGTCGTGTCTGTGTATGTTAGACTGTTGTTGCAGCCTTTCCTT
Source organism: Locusta migratoria (assembly GCA_026315105.1). Lineage (NCBI taxonomy): Eukaryota > Metazoa > Arthropoda > Insecta > Orthoptera > Acrididae > Locusta > Locusta migratoria. The sequence continues at coordinate 267,447,004 of CM048744.1, read as the reverse complement.
AATATTGTTTAATTTGTACAGTGAGCAAGCTGTGAAAGAAAGCAAGGAGAAATTGGAGGAAAAAAAATAAAGCTCAGGGTGAAGGAATAAAACCTGAGTTTTGTAATTCTGTCAAAGATAGCAGAGGATCTGGCACAGAAATTGGACGGAATGGACAGTGTCTTAAAAAGCGTATAAGGTGAACATTAACTTTAACAAAACGAGGGTAATAGAATATATTCTAAGAAAATCAGGGGATGCTGAAGGAATTAGAAAACGAAACAAAGGTGGTAGATTTGTTACTTGCGCGGTGATATGATGGTCGCAGAACAGAGAAGATGAACTGCAGATGGCAAAGAGGAGAAATTTTTTAACATCGAATATCAATGTAAGTGAAAGAAATCTTTTCTGACGTCATTTGTGGGGAGCGTTGCTTTGTACGGTTCTGAAACATGAACGAAAAATAGTTCAGACAGAAAGAGAATAGAGGCTTTTGAAATGTGGTGTTACAGAAGAATGCTGAAGGTTATGTGGGTTGATCGCGTATCTAATGAGGAGATACTGATCAGAATTAAGAAGAAAAGGAGTTTCCGGCATGCCTTAACTAAAAAGAGGGATCGATTGGTAGGCGTCGAGGAATCTTGAATTTGGTATTGGAGGAAATTGTGTGGGTAAAAATCGCAGAGGGAGACCAAGAGAAAATACAATTAGCAAATTTAAAGAGATGTGCGTTGCAGTTCTTATGAGGAGATGAAGAGGCTTGTTCAGGATAGAGAAGGGTGGATAGCTGCATCAAACCAGTCTCCGGACTGAAGACATAACACAATTACTAAAAGAAAAACCAGTTTTAAGTAGTACTCGTTGAAAAAAGGACACGTTTCACTTGACCTAAACTGAACATGTAATAGTGGTTTGAGGAACAGTAGGAGGGATGTTGGGCTTTCTTTATTTTATTTCAAGCCATTTGTGGAAATGGAAGTCATTGACTTGTGTTAGCATGAGTATTTTTCTTGCCTTTGGTGGTTGAATTATTTCGTCGCAATTGGTAAAAATTGACGCCTTCCTCAAATCACTGTTTCGCACTAATATATAAGAATCAAGTTTTCGGATTTTCAGCAGTCAGTTAAATAGCTACAGAAAAGCCACCCGCAACAGTGGCCGAAACGTCAGAACGTTCTACGGATCACCAATGCGATTTCACACGCTGAAGCATGTTATTGACAGTAACAATAGTAACCGCAGCCTACGTTTACAGGTGAAAATGTAATTTCGTAAGAACGTTAACACATTAAACGGTAACCATCTTATACATTAAAATAATCTCCGAAAACTAAAGTCAATCGGACAGACCAAACTACCCGGCCGATTTCCTTCATCTTTGTTTTAAATGAAAGGTATTAATTCGCAGATCTGTCGTAAAGTATCAGAATTAACTTAATCTGTCCATCCTTTATTTTGATTGAAACGTGGTATGCTCCTGTCCTTGCAATGAATATTTTAATCGGTTTGTTTTACGATCTAATTGTTCTAATTGAGGTACGCAGTTCTGTTTGTCCTAACAACACTCGGCGGATCTAGCTCTTTCATTTGCGCTTTTAAAAACTTGCATTGTTTGATTCTGGAGAACTTTATTTCCATTTTTCCCCAACTTTTTTGACATTCCATTCCACTAGCTGTGCGAATTATTCCCAAGGGTCCTCTAGTAATTTATTATAAACTAGCTGAACACCCGGCGCTGTCAGGATATTTATTTAACTATTCCTGACATTTTTCAGATATATATTCATTTGTATTAGGGCTCTATGTCTGTAAAATCTCTTGGGAATATATTTAATAGTAAAGAAGTAATAGATTAAAACTTGGTGTGGGAAGGGGCGATTTTCCATGAACATTACCGTTTATGTGGTCATGTCTCATGAACTACGTGTCGGAATGTGATACAATTTAGAAGGTACATTCAACTATATGAGTGTATACTGACTGTAACATTTCCTGCGGCTACAATTTGTAGTGTACAAATAATAGATTGTGACGTTATACCGAATGCCGTAGTTTTACTCCATAAACAGCGGAAAAGTAGTAAGCGAGAAACTTATTTCCTTTCATCATATTGCTATGTTTGTCAGCGAGAAAAACTTTCATAAAGGTTTGAAATTACGTTTAAGATTTGTTGCAAGTCGCATTTGTTGCCGCATTGTGGCAGTTTTTTGCGATTCCTATTGTTTATGTCGTCATATCTTCTGAACCACGTGTCGTATGTGATTCTTAATCCTGCAGTAATTGTTACCTCACGGTAAAGAATGTGTGTACCAAATTTGGTTGAAATCGGCTCAGTGGCTTTGGAGAAAATGAGGAGCATTGTCGCTAAATGCAGCAGATTTTCGCGCATGTCATTGTTTATGATGTCATATCTCGTGAACTATGAATAGTATGAGATTCTTTAACTTACGGCGACAGTCCTCATGGATTGAAGCTTGCGCGTACAAAATTTCATAAAGATTGAAACAAAACTGTAGATTTGTATGCAACACGTACACACACACAGACACACAAACCCACAAACATACGGACACTCTGCTTTATATATTAGATAAAGAAGTGGTAGAACTTAATTGTTATTGCTATTTATAGGACGAAAAATAATATGAAAGTAATATGATACTTTAGTATTGTAAAGTTTCCCGGCAAACCGCCCGAAGGGGCAACACGACCCACTAGTAGATCGCCTTCCGCAGTTGGGGAATGACAGATCACAGCAAATTTTATGAGATGCATCCGGGTGCTTCCAAAATGATTCGTTACGTTTCCTAGCGTGCATTGTATTGCCATTTTCTATCGTCTAGGAGTACTCTCTCTCTCTCTCTCTCTCTCTCTCTCTCTCTCTCTCTCTCTCTCTCTCTCTCTCAATTTCCTGAAAGTTAATATGCACTGAGCTGAAAGAGTCTGCAGTATGAACGTATGTATTAGTACATTTCAGTGCAAAAGGAAATAAATAGCGCACATTAGTTGTGGTCATGTGAAGAAATACCTCGAAACTGTGCGTTTTACAGAGAAGAAAGTATCACCAGATGTATGTTTAACCTTTCAGAGATATTGAAATATTTGTTTCGCACGCTAGGTGGCACATGAAAACGCTGCCATTGTACCGATGCGTCAGCGGGTTTCTCATTTGCGTTACTGGCGAAGCACGTATGAGAATTAGAGCACCACTAGTCGTCTGCATGCGTTCAAACCGTGTACCGACTGTTTTCATATCTGACAGCTGTACCACTCGTGATTTACATTTTCAGTTGTAGCTCATCTCGATAGCTCATCTCGAAACTCCATTGCGCAAATGAAATGCAGTTCTCAATAAAGAGGCCCTCATTATCCTGACGTACAGAACTGTATTCTTTCTCTCCTCTCCCTCTCTCTCTCTCTCTCTCTCTCTCTCTCTCTCTCTCTCTCTCTCTCTCTCTCTCTCTCTCTCTCTCTGTCTCTGTCTCTTCTCTCTCTCTCTCTCTCTCTCTCTCTCTCTCTCTCTCTCTCTCTCTCTATCTGTCTCTCTCATTCTCTCTCGCTCACTCTTGACGGGTGCACTGGTAGATTACACCTTTTCATTCTCAAAAGCTGGAAACTCGCATCATCATTTAACCAGTACCGCACAGCATGAAGTGTTCTTACGAGCTTTTCAGCATCAATACGACACTAGCCTATAGCTTGAATGTAGAAACGAATATTTTCTTTTCATGAACGAACACCGCATAGCGCTATAACTGTGTTCAATTCCAAACTCTGAGTGGGCTCACTAACGCTTTTCCAACAAGTCAAAACAATTATGCTCCCAGCTTGAAGAGAAACAAACACACGATCATTGGCGATACATTTATTATAACTATGATGCTGATTGTTTTCCAGTTCACAGTAGTCTCATTGTGGAATCTGGACTACTAGTTACCGAAATCGTCAATGTCGTAGTTAAGTGCAGTTCTTCATACACAGCCAATGAATGCGTCATATACAAATATGAATAACACATTTAACAGACATGAAGAACGTATTTATGGCAGTAAATGAATGACCCGTTACTGTTGCGTTAAAGTAACAACATACTTCCCCATAAGAAACTAGGGGCTTTTTAAACCACGGATTAGTTTTATCAGTCTAATTAAGTTGGTATTTCCAAGATAATTAAAACAGTGGATGCGGCGACACTGTACTCCACTTCACTCGTTTATTTTATTTAATCGTGTCTGAGCTACATCTGTAGTTAATTAATAGGCTACATATACTAGATTACAAATAAAACTAAGTATTAATTATACATTCGTATATACAATCGTGATTTTCACACATCATACGTCATTATTGTCCATAGCAGACTCATATCTCTCTCCAGTGTTCGGCACACTTCACTGCAGCGTCGTTGGCCAGCCACAGGTCTTGGAAAGTGCATGGCGCTGGCAAGGATGGGCAGCTCAGCAGGTGTGTCATTGTTTGTTTTTCTCCACATTGGCAGAGCTCGTCTTCTGCGTATCCCAACTTGAACAGGTAATCATTTGATCTTCCCATTTGACACTTAAGTCTATTTAGGCTCTTCCAGACTCTCCATTCCAGTTGAGACCCAGCCGGAAGTTTTTCTTGAATGTTGCAACATTGCAAGCTGCTTTTTTTCTTCAATTTCTGTGATTCCTTGGTTGTAGATTGACTTTCATGTAGTGGATGTTCAAATTTAATGAAATCTTTGCTCGATTTTAATCTTGCCACCACTGGCTGATGTCCGAAAAGGGGAAGCTTTCTATCCTCGTACTGTCTGCTTCTTCCAGCCATCGCCAAAGTTTGCCGTCTGATCTGTGGGGGAGCTATATAAAGGATATCACGGTTTGTAGGCTTCAGGAATCCCGTAATTAACCGACATGCCAGTGCTGTATCTAGCTTGTGAGCGTGCGTCGATCATCTCCACATGGGGCTAGCATATTCAGCTGGAGGTAAACACAAAGCCAGGGATGATGAACGCAGAATTTCAGGATTTGCTCCCCAGTGTGAGTTGGTGAGTTTGCGGATTATACCGTTCCGTGTGTTGATTTTCGCTCTAGTTTTTCTACATGTCTCTTGTAGGACAGTGGTCGATCTAGTGTGACTCCGAGATAAACTGGGCTTGGGCAATGTTTAAGTTTAACTGAGTTCCATTCCAATTGTAATTTCCTTTTTGCTTCCTGGTTGTTCACTCGTTAATCCTGTGTCTTTTGTTAGGTATCTTCCTTCTTTATGTTGTATATGCTTGATATTTATCAAGCTAGGGGGCGGTTTAAATTATTTGTTAAGCATATAAATAGTTTTAAATACCAAAATCACTTCTTGAAACTTTTATTTTATTTTTGATGACCGGTTTCGTCAATCTTAGTTGTCCTCTTCAGATCTCTAAATTTTTAAAAAATAGCACCACATATGGCATACTGCTTGATGTGGAAGTCATAAAAGAGAGATACATATTTTAAAAGTACTTTCTGCCAACAACACTGCCGACTTCCTTCTCACCCCCACAGCCTCCCTATCACAAATTGCAGCTTTGTTGATTATATAGATTTTTTATCAGTCTTCTGACGTTTGAAGCGGACGGCTGTGAATTCTTCACGTAGGTCCGGCGCTTCATTTCAGAGAAACAACTGTACTGTACCAATTATTTGTTCGACGTACTGCAAGAAGGATGGGTAGCTTTGACAGTTTTAGGACCAAACAGGTAGAAATACAAGGGCTAATGAAATCCTTGGATAAAAAGGGAGATGCTGAACTTAATTGATGTAAGGAGAAAACATTAAAATATAGAAAATGAAGCAGAGTAAGTGGTGTTCAGACAGCTAAAAACCGCACTAACGTGTTTTACGGTCCACTTCTAGTTTTCCTGTAGTTTTTACGATTATTTCAAACATTTCGGACAAAAAATAATCTATACATCTTATAAAATAGGCTGTGTGTGTGTGTGTGTGTGTGTGTTCCACATCTCCTAAACTACTGGACCGATTTCAACCAAACCCGGTACACACGTTTCTTACTATCAGGCGGCAATCTCTGTAGGAGTAAGAACCACCTGTGACTCATACGTAAGGAGTTATGACGTCATAAACAATGACAATCGTGAAAAACGGCCACATCATGCGATAGTGTTCTACATCTGCTCCTAAACTAATTGACCGATTTTAACCAAATGTGTACAAATATTCTTTACGGCCAGGAATCATTTGCTATGGTGGCAAATGTCATCTATAAAACATAGTTCATACGATATCACGTCATAAACACTGTAAACTGCCCCATCTTGCGGCACGTGATAGTGTGATATTACAGATATAGGGGGAAACATTGTTTCCATGTGAAAGGCGGGTTTTGTCAGGCTTTTGGGTTTCCCAGCCGGCTGGCAAACAATTTAGGGATACAGGTAGTCAGGGTTTTCCTGATGTGCTCGGAAACTGGAAGCGGTCTTGGCTGAGCGAGGGCGTCTATTCCAGATTGCAACTGAATTACAATATAGCCACACACATTATTCTAAAAGTCCATATAAAATCAGGGAATGATCATACGGCAAATATAATTATATGAATGGATTCAGGAGACTTTGGAGAATCAAACGCTGTAATAACAATTGCAATATCCCTTACAGATAAAAAACAGACAAATTTCAGTACTATAATAATAATAAGACTTATATTTACAATTATTGATACGTAGTGTTTATCAGTAACAATTTAAGAAGCAAATGGGCAGCATTGCACCATGCTACCTACCTAAAAAGACGTACCACGTTATTTCCGTATTCTTTCAATAAACTTTATTTTACTCTCTCGTTCTGCCTTTCGTTGCTGTAATAATATTCTTGTGTCAGAACATAGATTTAACCATAGAAACACAAAACATGAACCCATCAAAGCGCATTACTTTTATATATGTATTTTATTATATTTAATATTATTCTTAGTAACGTTCGTTTTTATGTTGTAGACTGTCACTTAAATATTTCATGGCCGACTCAAAATAGTAGACATGCAGCAGATGATTTATATATAAACAATGATAAGTATTTGTGGACAAGAACTGAATATATTTGTATAAAAAGCCATGATAAATATTAAATGTGAAACTATATTTCGACTGCGGCAGTATATTTGAACAGTTAGATGGCTATCTGCCAAAGAGCTGCAGTCTCACCCGTTTTTTAGTATTGTTAAATATGTATTTGTTTGTTATATGTAAGCAACATTTGTAGAGAGGTGGTCAAAGCATTTAATTCTCTGATATTCAAATGTATAATATTTTGGAAGGGAATTTATCTTTTAAAGATCAGGCGTTAGGATGCGCGGAAGTATAAAAATTTGGAAGCACGAAGAGCACGCTTTCGAACGCTGGGGAAGGGACTCGTAACTTGGACGTGGTAGTGAAAGGTCGTGACGCTGGGCGATCAGAAGCCGCGTTACGAACTTGTGATTTCAAGAGATACGCATGTGTGGAAAATTTACGGGACTGTGACTGCAGAACTTAGTCTCTGCTTGAAAAGTAATAAACTATGCACGGTAGTAGGGTTGTGGAACTGTGATAATTCAGCAATCGTATACTCGTGTGATTAAAAACCGTGTTTTATAACAAATACTTTAATCTCGAATTAATTTGGAACTGCAATGTTCGATGGACTACACTAATTTACGAGTGATAATTTGGAACTTTCACTCTTGAATGCTTGTGATACTTATTGTGCCTCTCATGAACCGTAGTAGGAGAAATATTTAGTTATTTACCGATGTATAAAGTAGTACCACCTCCGCATTTCATGTCCAATAAGAGTAATAAACTCCATTTATAAAGAATTACTTCGAGAGTGAATCACTTCTTTATCTTAGAATCCATTTTGTTGGTTATTCATACGTTTAATTTATGTTAGTTTAAACATATTTTCACGCCACCATATGCAGATTAATAGAATGGTTAAACTACAGATTAATTGTTGATCTTGATTAGACAGATTGGGTACCTGTTTAGGGCATACATAACTCACCCCTATGAACAGAGACAACGAGACATAAACTTTTACTACCCAGAGTTATGTATTGCCCAAGACTTATTGGTGCGAACCGATAGGAAGATCGAAATAGTGCGATTTTATTCTTCAACTATTTGAGAATGAGAGCACTTAGGCGCTTGCAATAAACTTTAAACGTAATTTTAAATCTTTCCTTTTTCTCGCTAATAACCCCAACAAAAAGATGAAAGGAAAAAGTTATTCCTTTCCCGATGTTAATGATGTACATCGACGGCATTTGGTATGACGTTACAAGTTATTACTTCTACACTGTAATTGTATTCGCGAGACATTTCACAGACAGTACACCTACATACTAGTGAATGTTCCTTCGATATTATATCACAGTTCGACATATACTCATGAGATATGAAGTGTTCTGGAAAATTATATTATTGTACAACTCATAGTCAAGGATATATGATGTCGCAAGTACTGAGCTGCATATTTCTTTGTTTTACTGTTTCATATTTTCTAAGCTGATTTCATGAATACATGAAATGAAATCTTTTCCGAATTTGTATTTTCGTTTCTAATATAAGACTGGAGAAATGCATATATATCCGGGAAAACAGGGTTTATCAGCTAGTGAAAATATAAATTAAACGTATAAAAATACAAAATTAAATACGAGGGTTGGAATTTAAATTGTGGCAACAAATTACTCACAAACGATACAAAAGGTTTACATGTTTGCACCTGTTACTGTCCTTCAAAGTAGTCACCAGCGTTGTGTAGATCCAGTTGACAGCGATATGGAAGGCGTAGTACACCGTTAGCAGAGCCTGTTCTGTTGATGGTGCGAATGGAGAGGTCTATTGCCTGTCGAATGCTACGAAGTGCTTCCTTCATCTTCTGAATAAAATCAAAGTCACAATAACTTAAGGTCTGCGAAAGAAGCGGCAATTGTTTCTGTGCAACGCAGCTATCATTCTGCATGACAGTGTTTGGGCGCATACAGTGCAAGCTGTGGCTGCTCTGTTCGGTCGATAGGAGTGGGAAGTACTGTACCATACACCATTCTCCGCGGACTTGAGTCCTTGTGACTTTGATTTGATTCTGAAGATGAAATAACCACTTCATGGCATTCGCTTCAGAACTGTTCCAGAGGTTCGACAGGCAGTAGACCGCTTCATTTGTATGATCAACAGAACAGGCTCTGCTAACAGTATACTGTGCCTTCCACATTGCTAGTAACTGGTTCTACACAACGCTAGTGACTACTTTGAAGGACAGTAACAGGTGCAAACATGCTTTTCTATCGGTTGCCACCATTTAACTTCCACTATTTATGTTCCAGCCCTCTTATATAAATATATTTCTTATATATTTAACGTGTATTATTTATACTTTTTATTATTTTTTTCCGAAATATTTGCGAAAGTTAGATGTAAAGCAGGCCATTGCGGTTTTTATTTTTATAATTTCTTCAATCAATTTTTTTTGACATTTCACGATAATTTTAATTATAGTTTACTGAGTCTATATTGCGAAACATTTTATACTGGCATATTTATTTTCTATTTAATATTAAATTTGTTATTTTTAGTTTTAAAGAGGACCGTCATTCCCCTTGCTATCTTATTGTTCAAGTAGTCTTATGTTTTATTGCAGCGGCTTTCTCTTTTATCCTCTTTCGTTTTATAGTTAATCATACATTTATCTTAGTTGTGTATATTGGTCAGTCCTCAGGGTTGTATCTATTAGATTAGTAATGTTTCAAATGTTTGTTAAGCTTATGGGACTTAACTACGGGGTTATCAGTCCCTAAACTTACAAACTACTTATGAACTACCTTATACTAAAGACGGCACAAATATCCATGCCCGAGGGGGGATTCGAACCCCCGACCGTAGTGGCCGTGCAGACCGTGACTGAAGCGCCTCAGTCTCCTCGGCCACCGCGGCCGGCTTAGATTAGTAGGACATGCGAGAAGCTGGAGGTTAAAAAAGAAAGATTCAACCTTTCCCGAGCATCTACTCACAGAAAACCATACTTATGATGTAGACTGTGAAATCTTACATTCCCCCGAGAAAAGCAGGAAGATGACACTGTTTGAAAATATTGGAAATCAATAGACATATGGCAGAGGACGCCAGTACAGTATTAAATGACCAAACCCAGATTCCTTTTTCCCCTCTACCTAAAATGAGCTTTAGTAATCAGTTTGTCAAAGTATCATGTTACCACTTCAGTAATATTTCACGATGTAACAACACCCAGCCGGCCGCGGTGGCCGAGGGGACTGAGGCGCTTCAGTCACGGTCTGCACTGCCACTACGGTCGGGGGTTCGAATCCCCCCCTCGGGCGTGGATATTTGTGCCGTCTTAGTCAGTTCATAAGTAGTTTGTAAGTTTAGGGACTGATGACCCCGTAGTTAAGTCCCATAAGCTGTACAAACATTTTTTTTTATTTTTTTTTTATTTCTTTATTTTTTTTATTTTTTTTTATTTTTTTTGTAACAACACCCACGTTCCTGTCCCCCGCACCCCTCTGCTTTTAACGATAATATTCAAGCTTATAATATATATATATATATATATATATATATATATATATATATATATATATATATATGCATTAAATGAAATTTAGTGCCATAAAAATGTAACACTTTCCGGTAACCATGTGAAATTAAATCATCTGTAATTTAATAACATCTTTATAAGAGACGTATCTGCGAAGATATGTTAGCGACATTCTGGTGTTACCTGGTAATGGCGTAAAAAGCCGAAAGCTGATTTGTAACTCACTAAATAATTTTACAGAACATCAGGAATTTTTTCCTTTTTAATAATATATATTATCACGTCCTCACAGGCACCGACGGAAAGTTCAGTTGAGCCGCGGTGGAGTAGCCGAGCGGTCTAAAGCACCTCGCTGCGGAGCGCGCGGTTGCTCGCCGTGGAGGTTCGAGTTCTCCCTGGGGCATGGGTGTGTGTGTGTGTGTGTGTCCGTAAGTTAGTTTACCTAGGTTTAAGTAGTTTGTAAGCTACGGACTGATGACAACGCAGTTTGGTCCGATAGATTTAAAGACATTTGAACAGACAGTTAAGTTGATGTTAGTTGTACACATTTTTTTATTTCTTTTTGTTCTTACATCTCATTATTTCTTCAGTAAATATTCGCGATATTTGTCGTTATCTTTCCAAAGCTTTTGTCGTTATTATGACGGTAGAGCCATATGAGGTATTATACATGTGCACAAACTTTCATAGTCAAAATATCGAAAAATCTTTCTAACAAAAGCTACTCGGTATTAAATTCTGAACAAGTTTGACTTGAAATGTTTTTCGATCCGACTCATTATTAGCTGAGCCAAGATACGGCACAGTGCAGCCCTATAGCGGCGTCCTATTATGCCGCCAGAGGGGGGGGGGGGGGGGTTCTGGTGCATGGCGGGCAACAAACACGTCTGTAAAATTTGGTAGAGAGAGGTCAAAGAGCACGACCTAAAAAATTGGAACGGGTACACAGAGCTAAATCAGGTACACCAGGTTGTCTAGTTTCGTCATGGCTGGCTCACCCAAGTATATCAGCAGTTCAGAGAAAATATCGTGTACTCCAGGCACAGACATACATTACCAGACTGGCAAACGTGCCTCTGTGACTGAAGTTTGATGCCGCCATCTTGCCTCACCTCACGTCAAAAAGTTTCCGTACGATACCTACTACTATGATCTTCTGCCACGATATGACGTTGTAAGCTTTACTAACTGGTTTGAACATAATTTGCATTTGAGCTAACACTTCCACATTTTCGAATCATGTTATGAGAAGAACATGTTATGTACGGTTAAACATTAACTAGGCAAAGACTTTCTACCATTTTGTTATGTTGCCAACATAATCATGAGAGCTCGGCGGAATGATAGGTAAAATTTTACCTTTACGTACAGTTAAAGCAGAAGTAGCTATCTGAAAAACACTAACAAGAATAAAGCTGTGTGTTATCCACGACAAATAACACATTTATAACGGCCATACTATTAAAAGAAAAGCCGAAGTTGATCGAAACCGTAAACATATTAACAAAAACAGGAAACGCGACTCATTAGTGTGTGCATCAAAGCACACTATCGATTTCGTAAGAACTTTCAACAGAATAAGGGTACGTGCTATCCACTATGACAACACTTTTATAATGTCCATACTACTGAAAGAAAATCCGAAGTTGAATGAAATTGGTAACAGATTAATAATAACAGCAAATCAATGCAACTCATTACTGTATATGTTGAAGCTTACTCAAGCTTAAAAAATTTCAGCCATATACAAAAGACGAACTTCCTACATGTCCAAACTCTAAGTACAGCATAATTACGTCAGTTCATCCGTATTTTTACGACTGTTTTCTGTAATAACTCACACGTCTGCTCGCACGTTATAGTATAGAAATATGGCGGCGAGACTTCACTGACACCAATGATACTGTATACTGCATTGTCAGTCTAGTAATGTATGTCTGTGACTCCAGGAGAGTGGTTCGTCTATGATATTTTAATCCGGTCAAGACACCAAAGGGCAGTGTCTTGAAAGAAGGATATAAGATGGAACTAACGAGAGCAAAACAAGGTTAACGGCATGTAGTCTAAGAAAATCAAGCGACTGTAAAAGGGATTAGATTAGGAAATTAGGCACATGAAGTTGTTGCTGAGTTTTGTTATTTAGTTACTAAATAACTTGTGATGGCTGAAGTAGAGAGGATATGAAGTCCATAATGGCCATGGAAACAAGACTATTTTTGAAGAAGAGCCATCTATTACCTTTCTTCTTACTCTTTCTCTTCGGCCATGTTCCCGCACGTGCACGTTCGGCTCTTTTTTAATCCGGATTTGGCGTGTTAATAGTTACGGGGTGCCCGGATGCCCTTCCTGTCGCCACCCCCCGGTGGAAATGTGTTCTCCAGGAGTCTCCGTATAGTATTACAGGTGTGAAAGTGATTGTCTTTCAAGAACAACCCAAACACCGAGTTGATCATATTGGCTCACTCGCTGCCCTACTATCTAATTCATAACGAATCCTGTTCCTGTTATACCATTTCCTATTATCTTCCGAACAGAAATCCTTTCTTCTCTCCATTTGTTTTCAGAAATCTCTAATATATTTATAATGAGCTTTTGCATTCTCCCTTCCTAATTTGCTGGTTTTTGTAATATGTTCAAACTTCTGACAGTCCATTCTTCGATTCATAGAAAAACCCCTCATTAGTTATTTTCTTCTCGTAGTCACCTACTTAACATCTATAAACATGGACGACCGCAATAAAAACGTCTACCCAACCCACCAACCAAGAGAAGCGACAGTAGCTGGTACAGTACATCCATGGCAGGAGGCCCATAAACCGGGAGAATCTTAGTCAGTAGAAGAAGAAGAAGAAGAAGAAGACGAAGAAGAAGGTACTTTGCTACAGGGTATCATGACATTCAAAAAGGAGGAAGGCATTAAGCGTATTTAGACAGACATATGAAGGATTCATATTAGTTCGAAACCAGTAATGGCTATAAAAAGTAAATTTGGTGGATGGTAGCTATTTCACAATGTATTAAAAACTGCCAGTAATACTATGCAGTTACTGCAGAAATACATATAACTGTAATAACAATCATTTTATTGGCAATGTAGTTGTATCTTTGATAAGTAATATTGAGTCAGTAGCGTTCACAGTGTCAACACAAGTTGATGAATTAATTGTTATCAGTAGATACCTTGTCATTCAGTGAATTAGAGTGAAAAGTCCTCCTTGTAGTAACGATATTAATTTTGTTAACTCTGATCAGACGGCACTTGCTGCGAGTTACGTAAAGTCACAGGTCGTTACTGGCAGCAGTTGCGTAACAATCATAGATTTCGTAGAAGCCTTCAGCATTCTTATTAACAGTAACGAATACCCTACTTACTGCCGTGCACTTTTTTCTGCTGTTGCGATCAATATTACATAAAAGATAGAAAGTCCTGGTCAAAATAAAACGTTGCACCAAGGAGTAGCCGCGGTGGAGTAGCCGAGCGGTCTAAGGCGTCTTGCTGCGGAGCGCGCGGTTGCTCGCCGTGGAGGTTCGAGTCCTCCCTGGGGCATGGATGTGTGTGTGTGTTGTCCTTAGGTTAGTTTACCTAGATTTAAGTAGTTTGTAAGCTACGGACTGATGACCACGCAGTTTGGTCCGATAGATTTACAAACACTTGAACATTTTGAACCAAGGAGTAAATGTATCAAGGTGACAAACATCTTTTTATTTAAATCTTTTGTCCCTAAGCTGGATATCTGTCTTTTTTTCCTATATTGAAAATATCTCGTTCATGTCACAAGACCCCTGGAGTGGATAACATTCCCTCAGAACTACTGAAGTCTCTGGGAGAGCCAGCAATGGCAAAACTATTTCACTTGGTACATCTGCAAATTACAATCAAATAAAATGACGTCCACCATGTAATAAAATGGCTGCCCTACATCTTTACTAAATTATTCAGTACAAAGGGAGTAACTGTTTTACGGACTCACTAAGTATTGTTACACCACAAAAATTGTGACAGGGAAGCGTGTTTAAAATCTTGGAATGCTCACCGTAGCTAGACAGAATCAGGTAAGCAGCTCTGTAGTAGAAATGCTCGCGTGTCTTTCTTGACGACGGCAGAAGCTGCGTCGGCAAGTTGGACCGAACGAGGTGGCGCAGTGGTAACACACTGGACTCGCATTCGGAAGGATGGTGGTTCAAATCCACTTCCGGCCATCCAGATTTAGCTTTTCCGTGATTTCCCTAAATCACTCCAGGCAAATGCCGTGGTGGTTCCTTTGAAAGGGCACGGCCGATTTCCTTCCACATCCTTACCCAAATACTCCGAGCATAAGCTCCGTCTCTAATATACCACGCTATCGACGGGACGTCAAACTCTAGGCTTCCTTCGGCAAGTTGGAAAGCCTACCGTCAGCGAACTGCTGAGTGAGTGAGACGGCTATCAGGCAGAGAGGCGGCTAGTAAACATTTCATAACTACACGTAACTCTGCCACAAGAGTGAATAAGACCGCGGATGCGTCAGCGGTAAAGGCACATCGAGTGAACACTACATTTTCAAACGGAACACATTCGAACCGTTTCATACGTCATAGCTTCAGCAAATTTTATGTACATATACTCTCGCTTTTGGAAGTAGCAGTCACTGGGTCTTTGGGATCGACGATGCTCAGGAGGTAGGAGGTAGTCGTCGATTCACTGGCTTAATCAGTGTGTGTAGCGGGACAAGATAGTCGTACTACATTTTCCTACGTCAGCCCTGTTTTGAAGTTCTAAAAACAAAAAACGAAACTTATTATTCAAAATGTATACGTATTTGATGTTCATGTAAATATTGTTATTTTATATGATTCTTAAAATGTTTTATTTTCTGTATGTTACATGTACGATCGAGGCGCCGCAATCAACAAGGGCAGCGTCGTCGCCACCGCAGCCAACCTTGAAGTAAGTGACCGCTAGCAGAATTTAACCGACGGCTACGGGGCTACGAATGCAGCTGCGCCTTCTTTATTGCCGCGCGTCAATCGTTTCAAAGAAGAAAAGATGAGAAAGTTAAATGATGAATATTTATTGTTTGAGATTCAGTCCAAGCTGGTTGTACAGGTTCAGGTCTCTTGCTAAACTGACTATGTATTAGTATGCAGAAGAATAAATATTCGTCAATATTGGAAAGTATCTTCCATTAATGAAGAGTTATTTATAATCAAGAATATATTATAGCAAGAGTAATTTGATTTTTGTGAAGAACTTCTACTTACAACAGAAAACAATTTAAATTCTAATTGAAATTATTAGTGACTAGCTTCGAAAGTGATATTACATGGATATCGATTGTGAATGTGGAAAGCCGCGGTGGAGTAGCCGAGCGGTCTAAAGCGTCTCGCTGCGGAGCGTGCGGTTGCTCGCCGTGGAGGTTCGAGTCCTCCCTGGGGCATGGGTGTCTGTGTGTTTGTCCTTAGGTTAGTTTACCTAGGTTTAAGTAGTTTGTAAGCTACGGACTGATGACCACGCAGTTTGGTCCTATAGATTTACAACCATTTGAACATTTTTTTGAATGTGGAAAAACAGTGTTTAGCAGGCGGTGGAATATTAATTTTTTCAGTACAAGTTAGCGACAGCAAACAGTAGTGCCTGTGTTTGACTTAGATAAAATTTTAGTAACGGCCACAGACTAGTTTTCTTGCCCCGCTCGTACAAGAACGTTCTTTATTCTTAGTGTACTATTTAAAGGAGTTAATCTTATATTTTCTGATTTATATTGTGGAGCGGAACACTTCGGACGAATTCTTGAAATTTTGCACGGTTAGATTGTGGCAGCTGGTGCTGCTAGGGGACATTAAATAATTAATCAACATTTCGTAACTACAGTTCCTTAGCAACGGATAAAACTTTTCTAGTATCAAAATGTGCTCAGTCTTTGTCACAGATTCACAGATAGCAGTACATACTGGTAGGTGCTAGAGGCAGCTAGGACATGGAGTCTGGTCGAGGCCATACTTCGCACTAAGCATCATCTGGGAAGATGGTGATCCGTTGTACTGACGACTTCACAACCCTATGGTTGCTGCCTGAGGCCAGCGCAGACTTCAGTGGTTAGTTACCGGGGGCCAATGTTCCTGTCGTCGATTTAGCACTCTGGCACGACCTATTAACCAATAGTCAACACGGATTCAGAAAGTATCGCTCTTGAGAAACACAGCTTGCCCTTTATTGACATGAAGTATTAAGTGCCATCGACAAGGGATCTCAAATCGATTCCATATTTCTGGATTTCCGGAAGGCTTTTGACACTGTACCCCACAAGCGGCTTCTAATGAAATTGCGTGCTTATGGAATATCTCCCCAATTGCGCGGTTGGATTCACGATTTCCTATCAGAAAGAGCACAGTTCGTTGTAATTGACGGTAAGTCATCGAGTAAAACAGAAGTGATATCTGGCGTTCCACAGGGAAGTGTTATAGGTCCCCTACTCTTCCTCGTGTTTATAAACGATTTAGGAGACAATCTGAATAGCTCCCTTAGACTGTTCGCGGATGATGCTGTCGTTTATCGGTTAGTGAAGTAAACAGAGGATCAAAAGAAACTGCAAAGCGATTTAGAAAAAATTTCTACATGGTGCGACAATTGGCAATTGACACTAAATAAAGAAAAGTGTGAAGTAATATACATGACCACTAAAAGAAATCCGCCGAACTTCAATTACGCGATAAATCAGTCAAACTTAAGGTCGTAAATTCTACCAAATACCTAGGAGTTACAATTACGAACAACTTAGACTGGAGAGAACACACAGAAAATATTGTGGGGAAGGAGAACCAAAGATTACATTTCATTGGCAGAACGCTTCGAAGATGCACCAGCTCCACCAAAGAGAATACCTACATCACACTTGTGCGTCCTCTCCTGGAGTACTGTTGCCCCTTGTGGGACCCTCACCAGGTGGGACTGACGGAAGATATTGAGAAGATTCAGAGAAGGGCAGCTCGTTTTATCACGTTACGGGGGGAAAGCGTCACGGAAATGTTGCACGAATTGGGGTGGAAATCATTAAAAGAAAGACGTTATTCATTGCGGCGTGATCTGTTTGCGAAGTTTCAATCACCGACTTTTAGTTCTGAAAGTGGAAATATTTTGCTAGCACTCACCTACTTAGGGAGACATGACCATCCCAATAAAATAAGAGAAATCAGCTCGAAAACGGAACGATTTAGGTGTTCTTTCTTCCCGCGCGCTATTAGAGAATGGAACGGTAGAGAAAAGTTATGAAAGTGGTTAATGAACCCTTTGCCAGGCACTTAAATGTGATTTGCATAGTATCTATGTAGATGTAGATGGTGCTAATCCTGTCAGCCAGTATCCAGAGTCGGGTATCAGCACGGCATCCGACTCCAAGGGGGTCCACGCATGGATCCACTAGCAGCTGCAGAGAGTGGAGAAGGGACCGAGTACTTATCAATAACAGTCTCTGCTTCGATTCCCGGACGTCGCGGCGAGGGCTCTACCGCCCAGACGGCTGACAGCAGTCGGAACACCGAGGTCGCAGAGTAACGGCTAGCTGACGTGCCCTAAGGCGACGCCACCTACTGCTCTAGCTCCTGTCGATCTAGCGCCTTCATCCGAATTATTATTTGCTACTAGCTGAAAACCCGGCATTGCTCGGATATTTATTTATTTATTTCTACCATCTTTCAGGTATACAGTCATTTGTATAAAAGCTGTATGTCTGAAAAATCTCTTGGGAACACAATTAGGAGTAAAGGAGTAATAGATTAAAACTTGGTGCGTGATGGGGCGGTTTTCCATTAACGTTACTGTTCATGTGCACATATTATTTGTTCAAATGTTTGTATATGGTTCTTAACTACGGGGTCATCAGTCCCTAAAGTTACAAACTACTTATCAACTAGCTTATCCTAAGGACGGCACAAATATCCATGCCCGAGGGGGGATTCGAACCCCCGATCGTAGTGGCCGTGCAGACTGTGACTGACGCGCCTCAGTCCCGTCGGCCACCGCGGCCGGCTGCACATATGAACTGCGTGTCGTACTTTGATACAATTTAGAAGGTACACTCAAATATATGCGTGTATACTGTCTGTAAAACTTCCTGTGCCTACAGTTCGTAGTATAGAAATTATAAATTATATCGTCATACCGAAAGCCGTAGATTTAGTCCATGAACAGCGGAATGTTACTGTTTATGTGCTCATATCTCATGAACTACGTGTCGGAATGTGATACAATTTAGAAGCTACATTCAACTATATATGTCTATACTGTCTGTAAAATTTCCTGTCGCTACAATTTGTAGTGTTCAAATTATAAATTGTAACGTCATACCGAGAGCCGTAGTTTTACTCCATAAACAGCGGAAAAGTAGTAAGCGAGAAACTTTTCTCCTTTCATCATTTTACTATGGTTGCCAGCGAGAAAAAGTTTAATAAAGGTTTGAAATTATGTTTAAAGTTTGTTGCAAGTCGTTAAGTACTGTCATTCTCATACAGTGTATTTCTAAAGTCTTGCCGCATTATATGGCATTTTTTTGCGATTTCTATTGGTTATGACGTAATATCTTTTGAACCATGTGCCGTATGTGATTCTTAACCATGCAGCAATTGTTACCTCACGGTAAGGAATGTCTGTACCAAATTTGGTTGAAATCGGTAGAATGGTTTAAGAGAAAATGAGCAGCATTGTCGCAAAAAGCAGCAGTTTTTCACGCATCTCATTGTTTATGACCGTCATATCTCGTGGACTATATATCGTATTTGATTCTTACACATACGGCGACCGTCCTCATGGATTGAAGCTTACGTGTTCAAAATTTGATAAAGATTGGAACAAAACTGTAGATTTGTATGCAACGCGTACACGCATACGGACACACTGTTTTATATATTAGATGAAATAAACGTTTAAACTTTAATTGTGTTTTATTAGCGTCGTCTGGCGCTCCTCAAGGTTCCGCGCCTCATCCTGACATAAAGATGGGAACCCACCGTTCGGCCCCAGCAGTACGTATACTCCCTTTGTACTAAATAATTTTAGTAAAGATTTAGGGTAGCCATTTTATTTGATTGTAATTTGCGGATGCACCTGATGATGAGATACAGGTCTCGAAATTCGGGTATGGCATAAAATTAAAAAAGTTTAAAATTAACAACTGTTGCGGATCCCATTATTTAAAATAAAGATAGACGGTTGTGGATGTCTAAAAGGAAGACAACTGTGAACAAAAATATTGTCCGCTTTCCCACATCTCCTATATTTACGTGGCAATATCGCGGTCAAGGAGTTAGAGGCCCGAGGAAAGAATCCGCAAGGAGAGTTATAAAGATACGTTAGTCGTGACTGAAGAAACAGAGAGAAGACTGTAGAAAGAAAGAGGCAGTATCAGTGTTAGAGAAAATGATAGTGACATAGTTGTAGACAACAACAAAAGAAGATAGTGAAAATGGAGAGATAGGGAAGAAGGCAGTGGGAAACACAAAGTGAAGAAAGTGCTAATGGGAGGAAAACGAGACACTGGTGGAGAGACATATCTGGACAGTATCAGTGAAAGGGAAGTGATGTGTATGAATCCTTCTTTATGATGAAAGTCTGGGTGAAAGGATTTAGCATGTTCTGTGTTAAAAGAGCGCGAATATGTTCACAGGCCAAAACGTTTGCTTTATAATGACTTGAGACATGGAATGAATTATTCACCTGCAACAAAACAGCAGAAAAATACTTGAGTTGTATGACACGTCAACGTGTGCTATATTTTTGTTTAGACTACATTGCAGTTAATGAATAAATTGTACTGTTGTACAGATGTTAACGAAGACGTGAAAAAAAAATCGAGGCGTCTGATCCAAGCATTATTTTCCGTATAGCGTCCACGTCCAGTCAATGAGTGTAAAGAAGAGACAAATTTGAGAACTGAACACTAGAGATATCATCTACAGCAATTCAATAACTGAAATATGATAGAAACACAATTCTTGAATAAAAATGTAACTCATATAATTGGACTCTACTTCCTTTCTTTTGAGTTCTCCACAACCGTAAGTTACACAGTTGTTGACCATTATGTATTTATTACAGTAATGATTCGTTCATATCTTATTTTCAAAGGACGCCAAGAGCAAAAGAACAGCACGACCTATACATATGGAGTTGTCAGCCTCAAAATAATTGACGGTCACGATTTTCACAGATCCATAACACTACAGTTGTTCAAAATTTTCAAAAGGTTTGTTAAGCTTATGGGACTTAACTGCAGTGTCATCAGTCCCTAAACTTACAAACTAACTTATACTGAAGACAACACAAACATCCATGCCCGAGGGAGGATTCGAACCTCCGTCGGTGAACGGCCTCGCGCATCGGAGAATAGCGCCTCAATGCGCTCGGCCACTCCACCCTGGCCACTACAGTTGTGTATTAAGACTCCGTAAAGGGTCGTGTGTCCAAACCACCACAATATATTGAAACAGTAATACAAATTTCCACCTGGTGGTTATGGTATAAAATATTTATTTGAAAATATTGCATATAGCATATCGATTTCCTTCAATGAATGAACTACTTCTGCGCATTTTCAAGTCCAGGGGATACATGTACACCGCATAGGTTTTTTAACAGTTGAAATACATGAAAATATGTGTCAGACGTGCTTCTAAATGTGTTCAACACGGAATGCACATTGACCTTTTCATGTGTTAAATATATTATAATGTGTTAATGAGTCCCCTGAAGTGAAACTGCACTGAATTTGTTCATTCAATGAACGAAATCGACATGCTATGTTTTTAAATAAATATTTTATATCATAACCACCAAAGAGGAATTTCTGTTATTGTTACCACAGTCGTTGTCCAGGATTTATATTGAAATCACTAGCTCTTCTCATACAATAACCAGTGATTTATAGACTACTTAGATGTGTAACTCTACAGCTAGTATTTTATAAATCATTGTTTATTTCGAAGAACTAGACAGCAAAGTAATGTTTTCTTTTTCAGGAAAAAAAAAATAATTTGAGACCGAAAGATGAATAACGAGGAAGAATGTACGGCATTGTGCTTATCTCCGGTGCGTACGGCAAAAATTATAAAGTCGGTGACATTAACAAAACTAAATTATAAAAAGTTTTTGATACATCGCGTTTTGCAGCTCTTAAAATGTTGTAGGAAAGACATTTTTATATTGCACCAAAGCTGTTTTTATTTTAAATGCTGACTAGTTTCGGGCTTTGCCCTTTTTATTAAGCCACATGTTATAGAGAACAATGTTTGATTTAAAGGAAGATACATGAATATGGCAATGTTACATTGTAAGTGCAAGTCGTAATTACTTACATTCATGTATATTTTATTTGGATACTACATAGAACACGCTGTTTGTTTTAATTACATTGGTGTAATTTATTAAGCTTTTGATCCAAAGATGTTTTGGTTAAGTTTTTAAGTATTCTTTGTTTTACTTTGTTTGTGGCAATATCGCTGGTTATATGCAGGGTGACATAAACAGTTCCATTACAAATATTAGTACGTAAAATGTTTTAGTTTTCATTTCGAACTATTTTAAGTGTTCTAAATTACTTGTGTATTACACGGTAATATAACAAACGGAAATGCGCAATAAAAATTCATCAAAAATTTCCATAACACCTTGACCAGCATATAAAGTACAATCTATCCTACCGTAATATACTTCAAAATGTGCAAAAGGTCGCTATAAATTCTAGTAGCACAGCAATATTGTCCTTATATGGAAGGAAGATTACTGTTTAACACCCCATCGACAGTGTGGTCATTATAGACGGACCTTACGCTCGGTTTGTTTGGGTAAGGATAGGGAAAGAAATCGGTCGTGTCCTTTGAACGGAACCATCCCGGCATTTGCCTAGAGCTATTTAGGGAAATCACGGAAACCCTAAATCGTGATGGACGGAAGTGGATTTGAACCACCATCCTCCCGAATGCGAGTCCAGTGTGTTACCACTGCGCCACCTCGCTCGGTTTGTCCTTATATCTCTATACTTATAAGACGCATTTGTTGTCTTTCTGTCTGTTCTCTTATAACTCAAGATCCAGACAACCAAATAACGTGAAATTTGGCACACGTACGCAAAATTACATGGGGAAGGTTTCGTTCCATGTTTTGGAAAAAAAAACCTGAAAATTTGAAAAAAAGGTGAAAGTGCTTTTTCAATGTTTCCGTATAAATCTATATCTTCGCACTGATCTTGATCAAATTTTGCACAACTGGCCTTGAAAACAAGAGGAAGGGCACTGTCTACATAAACTTTCGTTCAGTGCATGGTGGAGGGTACTTAAGGATTTCGACAAAATCCACAGTTTTGCTCCGATCTTATGAAATTTTGTACACTTGACCTGGAAAACAAGATGAAGGTTACTGTGTAATTAAATTTCGTTCGGTGCATGGGAGAAAGTACCTTACTTACAGACTTCGATTGCACTCTTTATACGTATAAATGTTCAAATGTTTGTTAAGGTAAAGGGACTTAACTGCGGGGTCATCACTCCCTAAACTTACAAATCTATACATATAAGACGCTTCTACAGAAAACCTTATTTTAAACCCGGGAAAAGCTGGGTGCTTGCAGCTAGTTACAATATAATACACGCAAGTAATTTATAACACTTAAAATAGTTCCGAATGAAAACTAAAAATTTATTGTACGAATATTTGTAGTGGAACTGTTTATGTCACGCGCATATAACCAGCAATATTGCCACAAACAAAGTAAAACAAAAATATTTTTTTGTGTCCCAGTCTCGTCGCCACTTTTGTGTCTCGTTGTCGTAGATGTCGGTGGCCGAGTAAAAAGAGACCGACACAGGAATAAAGGATGCACGCTTGTGCAGGTACGGAGGTGAGCAGCCAGTGGGACAGCAGAAACTGGAAACACTAGAGTAAATTAGAACGAGATATATATATCTTAGTGACTTAGTAATACCTAACGTTTAGATAGTTCTTGACTGTAGAATGCTGATAGATAGATTAGATAGAGGCCTGCGTAATGATGATTCGTAGTGCCTATCCGATAGCCAAGTCTTAACTGGTGCCTATCTGATTCCGAAGTGTTAGCTGGTTCCTATCTCAGTCCCAAGTGAACGATGTCGTTCAGTGGTGGCCACGAGCGGAGTTATAGCAGAGGGGCTCGTGGCTGACGTCGTAAGAACGCCGCGCCGTGCGTGCATGGCGGCGCGCGGCGAAAGTAGGTGGCGCGCACTTTAGACTTGTGCGACACCACATATTTAATACTTAACAAGAACAGCTTTGGATCAAAAGCTCAATAAATTACACCAAAGTAATTAAAACAAACACCGTGACCTATGCATTATCCAAAGAAAAAGAAATATGTGAATGTAAGTAATTACGTCTTGTACATACAATGTAACATTGCCATATTCCTGTATCTTCCTCTAAAACAAATTTCGTATTCTATAATAGGTGGCTTAAGAAAATGGGCAAAGCCCGAAAGTAGTCAGCATTTAAAGTAAAAGCAGATTTGGTGCAATATAAAGATGTCTTTCCTACAACTAAATTATAGAATGTGAGCAACAGCTTAGAACTGACGGGAGAGTATAGACAGAGGTCAGCTGTAGTTACAGGGAAGCAGTGCAAACAGAGACTGACCTTGTGTGCCCACGTCTGTCGTCGAAGTCGTGGCGGCTTTGGAGGCGGCAAGCCACGGGGCAGGCGAGCTGGTGGGGGCGTGTTGCTACCGGGGGCGGGGGCGGACGTCCTACTGTTGTTACCTCCAACAGCGGCCGCTGCGGCGCTGACAGCAGGTTCACTGGCGACAGTCGTGTTGGCACCTCCAAGGCCAGTACTAGAGGGCTCCATGGTAGCAATAGTGTTGTTACCCCCAGTGTCGATAGCAGCGATCTTCGTGTCTGCAGTAGTGTTGTTACTTCCAGTAGAGGTCACTATGGAAACACAAGTATTGTTGCCATGAAGTATGCTGCTAAGACACACCTTGGATCCATACGTGTTGTTGCCACCAGTAGCTGCACTAGTGTGTTCCATAGTTGCAGCAGTGTTACTATCTCTACTAGCAGGCTCTGTATTGTTGTTATCAGAGGCGCTTTTAGTGGATTCCATGTTGACAGTGCTGTTGTTATCTCTGAGGTCACTGCTTAGGGTCACCACAGCTGCACTGTTGTAGTTACCGCCAAGGCTGGTATCAGCGGGTTCCATGGCTGTAGTAGTGTTGTTACTTACAGGGTCAGTACTAGCGAGCACCATGGCTGTGGTAGTGGTTTTGCTACTGACGTCAGTAGTAGTTGGCTCCATGATGGGAGTAATGTTGTTACCTGCACCACTCGGCTCTGTAGCCACTATAGTATTGTCTGTGGCACTGTTAGTGAGCACCATAGCTTCAGTAGCGTTGTTATCTTCAAGATGAGTACTACCCGGTTCTTTGGATGCAGTAGTGTTGTTATATCCAGGATTAGTACGAGCAAGCTCCATGGTTGTGGCAGAGTTTTTACCTCCATTAAGAGGCTGTTCGGCAACAACAGAGTTCTTGATATCTCTGTCACTGTTAGCGGACTTTATGACTGCATTAGAGAGCAGTATGTTGTTGCCATCAGAGACACTGCTACCACACTCCGCGTCTCCATTAATGTTGCTGCCTCCAGGGGCTGTATTTGTGGGCTCCATACAGACAGTAGTGTTGCTAAATTCCAAGGCACTGCTAGAGGACACCATAGTTGCAGTATTGTTACGTCCAGTACTAGCGGTTTCCATGGCAGCAATAATGTTGTTACCTCCAGGATCAGTACCAGCGATTTTCGTGGCTGCAGTAGAGTTGTTACCGCCACTAGAGGCCATTTTGGAAACAGAAGTGTTGCTGGCACCACGAACGCTGCTAGCAGACTTCATGGATCCGTTAGTGTTGTCGCCACGAGGAGCTGTACTAGCGCATTCCATAGTGACAGTAGTGTTATTAGCTTCACTAGCAGGCTCTGTGCAGACAGTGGTATTGTCATCAGAGGAACTACTAGTGGGTTCCATGGTGAGAGTAGTGATATCTCTAGGGTCCCTGGTAGTGGCCACCACAGCTGTAGTTCTGTTGCTACCTTCAAGGCTGGCAACAGCGGGCTCCATTGCTGCCTTAGTATCAATAGTGTTGTTACCTCCAGCAATCTCCGCAACTTCAGTAGTGCTGTCACCTCCACGGCTGATATCTGCGGGTTCATTGACTGCAGCAGTGTTGACGGCACCAGGGGTGGTACTAGCTGAGCCCTCGTTGTTACCTTCACAGTTGGTACCAGCGAGATCGACGGCAGCATTAGCGGGCGCTATGACAACAGTGTTGTTGCCAACATGGACGCTGCAAGCAGACTCTACGTTTCCATCAGTGTTGTTACCTCCAGAGCCGTTACTAGCGGTCTCCATGACAGCAGAGGTGTTGTTGCCACCTGTAGCGGTACTGGCGGGCCGCGCGATAGAAGTAGTACCGTTGCTATCAGAAGCGCTTCTAGCGGACTCCTGGGCGCTACTGAGGCTCGGTTTGCGCCGCTACCAGCTGCAGGAAGACTGCGGTCGCCGTTTCCGGACACTGGGTCCGCCTTGGCGCTTCCGTGCTATTACAAGTGCGCCGCTTTCCTTACACTAGTCTATTCACTTCGCGCGTGAATTGCCGTGTGGTCTAGGCCGCCACGTTATGGATACCGCGTTCTCTCGCATCGGAGGTTCGATTCCTCCATCTGGCATATATATACAGGGTGTTTCACTAAGTGTGTTTGCCTCTGTAACTTATAAAATAATAGTTGACGGGAAATTTTAATGCGGTAGGTCAACACAAGAAATGTTACACTTTCTGCGGAGCTATGGACATAGTTTATTGTATCATTTTCCAAAGAGTTACAGCACAAAGATATAATTTTTTAAATGGAACAATAGTTTTTTTGTATCGTGCATTGGACTCGTTGAAACCAGCTGCGTCCAAATCAATTTAAACTACATTCCTATCACTGTTAGTTTGGGAGCTACAACCCTTCAAAGTTTAGGGGGCGGAGGTTACGACAGCGTAGTTGACTGGCTGGTGGTCATGACACAGTGGGCCGTGCCCCAGGGGATAGCCGCTCGGCCAATCAGCTACGTTATCGCCCCCGGAACTTTGAAGAGTTGTAGCTCCCAAACTAACAGTGATAGGAATGTGGTTTAGATTGATTTGGACGCAGCTGGTTTCAACGAATCCAATGCATGATAGAAAAAACTATTGTTCCATTTAAAAAATTATATCTTTGTGCTGTAACTCTTTCGAAAATGATACAATAAACTATGTTCATAGCTCTGCAGAAAGTGTAACACTTCTTGTGTTGATCTACTGCATTAAAATTTCCCGTCACCTATTATTTTATAAGTTACAGAGGCAAACACACTTAGTGAAACACCCTGTATATACAGTGCTTGATTTGTAAAAAAAGAGGTTCCGGTAAGGCGATTTTTATTCACACTTCTGTAAGTATTATTATAACTTTTTTCTGAGAATTTTGAATGGGAAAATCGGTGGCGTATCCAGGATCGTGTTTTGGTGTGTACAATGTTGTGTACAATAACCCAACTCTATTTTTTTCAAAATTCGGTCTTCTGCACAAAAGACCAACAGACTGGCCACTGTTTATCGTCTTCTTTGGTGTCCTCTGTAGAAAAAGATGGAGTGACGCTGGATGAAGCGCGCTGTCTGAACTATTTCCATTGGTGGCGTTGGCAGTTGCTCAGGTCCTTAGTCCAGTTTCTGTTTTTAGGTATTTTGTGGCAATAACTAGTTACTTGATCCATTCCATACAGCGATGGAAAACTTTTCAGACAACTAAGCAAACACAAGAGAACAGCGAAAGGTACATCCGGCGCTAGACACACCAGAAGTCGACTGCTGATACTTCGTCAGCTGTGACACTATGTGAACGGCAAAAACCTCATTAGGCCGATATTACACTATCAAATTTATTGGACAAAGAAATTGGATGAAATATTGGTCCTATTTCTTTGACAAAGATCTTTGACGTGACGCCGAAATTATTTGATGAAAGTTTTACAGAATGGCCATGGAAATCATCGCGTGATAATAAACATGTGTGTTTGCGTGTGCGTGTGTGTGTGTGTGTGTGTGTGTGTGTGTGTGTTTTTTTGTCTTTAGCATAGACTAGCTGAAAACCCGGCGTTTCTCGGGTATTTATTTATTTATTCCTGCCATTTCTCAGGTGTTTATTCATTTGTATAAGGACTGTATGTCTGTAAAATCTCTTAACAATACAGTCAGTAGTAAAGAAGTAATACATTAAAACGTGGTGTGGGAAGGGGCGGTTTTACATGAACGTTACTGTTTATGTGCTCATATCTCATGAACTACATGTTGTACTGTGATACAATTTCGAAGGTACACTCACCTATATACGTGTATACTGTGTCTAACATTTCCTGCGGCTACAATTTGTAGTGTAGAAATTATAAATTGTAGCGCCATACAGCGTCGTACTTTTAGTCCATGAAGAGCGGAATGTTACTGTTTATGTCCTCATATCTCATGAACTACGTGTCGTACTGTGATACAATTTAGAAGGTACATTCAACTACATGTGTGCATACTGTATCTAAAATTTCCTGTCGCTACAATTTGTAGTGTTCAAATTAGAAATTGTAACTTCATACCGAGAGCCGTAGTTTTACTCCATAAACAGCGGAAAAGTAGTAAGCGAGAAACTTTTTTCCTTTCATCATTTTAGCATGGTTAACAGCGAGAAAAAGTTTAATAAAGGGTTGAAATTATGTTTAAAGTTTGTTGCAAGTCGTTAAGTACTGTCATTCTCCTACCGTATACTTCCAAAGTCTCGCCTCATTATATGGCATTTTTCGCGATTTCTATTGGTTATGACGTAATATCTTTTGAACCATGTGCCGTATGTGATTCTTAAACATGCGGCAATTGTTATCTCACGGTAAGGGATGTGTGTACCAAATTTGGTTGAAATCGGTCCAATGGTTTAGGAGAAAATGAGCAGCATTGTCGCAAAATGCAGCAGTTTTTCGCGCATCTCATTGTTTATGACGTCATATCTCGTGAACTATATATCGTCGGCGACCGTCCTTATGGATTGAAGCTTACGTGTACAAAATTTCATAAAGATTGGAGCAAAACTGCAGATTTGTATACAACAAGTACAAATATACGGACACTCTGCTTTATATATTAGATTAAGTAGTTTGTAAGCCTAGGGAGTGATGGCCACAGTACATTAGTTCCACACATTTACGAACATTCGAATATTTTAATCCACACTTACGGCCGCAGTAGAATGGCCGAGCGCTCATGGTGTCTTGCAGCGGAGCGGGCGGTTTCTCCTCATCGGAGGTTCGAATCGTCCTTCGGGCATGGATGAGTATTGTCCTTAGGTTATTTTAAGTAGTTTGTAAGCCGGGACTGATCAGCGCAGTAGTAAATTAGATTTACAAACAACTGAACATTTGATTTTCCAAACTTCCTATACCCTATAGAGCAGGTTCAAGATGATAGCAATCACAAAAACTAGGAAAAGATGCGGGCTCACCAAACAACTGCCGGCCCCTACCTCACTTGTACCGCCTTTTCAAACTTTACGAAACATTGATCCTTAACGGAATTAATAAAATCGTTGATTCGAAGCTTCTCCAGCAGCAAGTCGGTTTCAGATCAGTTAAATCTTGTATTCGCCAGGTCTTGCCACTCACAGGCGATGTAGAAGAAGGGTGTGAAAACAAATTAATAACGGGCTTGCCTCTGGTTGATCTGTCACTTATGTTACTGATCACCGAAAAATACCACTAAAAGTCTATTATATTACTTGTTATATACTATTGCTATCACCCACTCATGAAGAAATTGTTCCACCTGGTATGCAGCTGCGGTGGAGTAGCCGAGCGGTCTAAGGCGTCTCGCTGCGGAGAGCGCGGTTGCTCGCCGTCGGAGGTTCGAGTCCTCCCCTGGGGCATGTGTGTGTGTGTGTGTGTGTGTGTGTGTGTGTGTGTACGTTTGTCCTTAGGTTAGTTTACCTTAGTTTAAGTAGTTAGTAAGCTAAGGACTGATGACCACGCAGTTTGGTCCAATAGATTTACCAAGAAGAAAACGTCTGGTATGCAAGATGTATGACACAAGGTGAAGGCAAAAAAAAAAAAAGAGTGAAATGTGAAAATTACTGTACTATCAGTTTAACAACCCATGGTTGCAAACACTAACACGAATTATTTGCAGTCGAAGGGAAAAACTGGTGTAATCCGACCTTGAGGAAGGTAAATTTGAATTTAGGAGAAATGTAGGGACACGCTAGGCAATACTCACATTAATACTTGTCTTAGAAGATAGATTAAGAAAAGGAAAAACCTTTTACAATGTTGACTGGAATACACCTTTTCAGTTTCTGAGGTATCAGTGGCAAAATATACAGAGCGAAGAGCTATATTCAACTTGTGTGAAAACCAGACAGCAATTATTAGCCGCGTGGAAGTAGCCGAGCGGTCTGGAGCGCCTTGTTGCGCAACGCGCGGCCTCTTGCGTCGGAGGTTCGAATCCTCTCTCGGGCATGGATGTTTGTGCTGTCTTTAGTATAAGGTAGTTCATAAGTAGTTTGTAAGTTTAGGGACTGATGACCCCGTAGTTAAGTCCCATAAGCTTAACAAGCATTTGAACATTTGATTTGGTTGCTTCAGCCGGCTGTTCGAGTCCTCCCTTGGGCGTGTGTGTGTGTGTGTGTGTGTGTGTGTGTGTGTGTGTGTGTTATCTTTAGTTTAAGTAGTTTGTAAGTATAGGGAATGATAACCTCATAAGTTTGGTCCCATAGTTTACCAAGATTTGAAAATTTTTCGAAGCTGCAGGGTAACTGTAATGGCTCTACCCTTGAGCACACTGACGCTTGACAGGTTACTCACAAACAAACGTCACTGCGACAAAATCTGAAAGCAGGTGGCTGCAAGAAACATTCTCAGACGCCTGACTGGCAGAAGTGTGTCGCCAAAGCTATTGTGCTTGTACCTTGTGCGTAAGCACACAGCTGAACAAGGGTGTCCTGCCTGGTCTAATCTATGCATGGAAAGACATCAGCCTTAATGGAATCTGCAGGCTAGTTACAGGATGCAAGAAGCATACCCCATTCCAAAAGCTCTACCAAGCTTCAGGTTTCAGCAGTTCCAAGACTCGAAGGGCACCTCATGAAAATAAAGAACAGTTCAAATAGATATTTGACGAGCGTCTTGCATTCGACGGCAGCCTTTAAGGATCCAAAAGCCATCAAGACATTGGTTCTTCATCTACATCTTGGATGAACCCTCTGTCGACTATCTCTTTCCAGAACACCCACAGTGCGCCGATGAATAAAACTATACACCATGGAAAATGTGAAACCGTATAAGCGCATGTAAAATCTAATAAAATGGGGCCTATTAGAACCTGACGACAACTTAGTGCGAATGTGGTGTAATCTTCTAACATGCCGCAATTGTGTTGCGTGTTGCGCTCTAGCCGACCTCTGGGGAAGCGAGACCAAGCACCAGACTTGGCCCAATATTGGGCCAAAACATTGACAGATCCGGACACGAAAAAGTGAAGTAAAGTAAGACAATAATACCGACAGAAATCACAGTTGATCTCAAAGCTTTTGTTTTAAGATGTTTCTTTTAGATGTACTGGAAATCAAAACGTGAAGCATGCAGAAGGGCTGGGGAAGAAATAAAACATAGTATGACACGGCCAGGTGTTATACAGCGGTAACAAAACCCACGTGACACCTCCTGGTACCATGTCGCACATCTTCTTGCCCGGCGAAGTCCAGCAACTTAACGTTACCTGGGCTGAACAAATCGTTGGAAGTCCTCTGCAGGGATATTGAGCCAAGTTGTATCTACAGATCGCGGAACTGTTGCCTCAACGCGTATCGATGGGTTATTGATCAGTCTTCTGACAGAACTCGCTGAGCTATCCTACCTACTTAAACATTATATACGATATTTACTAGGCTATAGTACCCCACCTCCCTATAGTAACCTTCCCTCCCCCCCCCCACTCAATTTTTGACATCAGAATACGAAATTTAAAAAAATCTCGAAAATTCGTGAATTTGTTAGTTACGATAAGTTCAGCACTATTTTCCCTGAAATTCGACAATATTACCCGTCGCTGACTTCTGGAACAATTTTACTTTTACAGCACAACGGTAACAATAGTTCCGCGATGGAGTAGGCTATAGTGTAGACCGATTTATCGTGTAAATGAAGTTTAACGGGTTTCTTAAAGTTGTCATATGGATGACTTCATACTTCTCATTATTAAGGGAAAATTGCCATTTTTTCACCCTGCTATTATCTCGTCTAAATCATTTTGCAGTCGTGTTTGATCTTATGCTGACTTTACTAACCGGTGACAGTATCATCCGCAAACAGTCTTACGGAGCTACTCAGATTGTCTCCTAAATCGTTTATAAAAATAACACTACCCTGGGGAACGCCAGATATCACTTCTACTTGATGACTTTCCGTCAATTACAACGTACTGTGTCCTTTCTGACAGGACACCACGAATCCAATCACACAATTGTGATGATATTCCATAAGCACACAGTTTGATTAGGTACAGTGAGGCTTGTGAGGTACAGTGTCGAAAGCCTTCCGGAAATCTAGAAATACGGAATCTATTTGACATCCCTTGTCGATAGCACTCACCACATCATGTGAGTAAAGGGGTAACTGTGTTTCACAAGAACCATACTTTGTCAATCCGTGTTACTATGGTTCTCTGCCGGCCGCGGTGGCCGAGGGGACTGAGGCGCTCCAGTCACGGTCTGCACGGCCACTATGGACGGGGGTTCGAATCCCCCCTCGGGCATGGATATTAGTGTTAGTTAGTTGATGAGTGGTTTGTAAGTTTAGGGACTGATTTGATGACCCCGTAGTTAAGTCCCATAAAAAAAAATAAAAAAAAGAAGGTTCTCTTCGAGGTAGATGATAATATTTGAGGAAAGAATAATTATGTTTAAAATCCTGCTGTAAACAGACCTCCGTGATATAGGCCTGTAATTTTACAGGTCACTCCTATTCCCTTTCTTTATGCAACTTCCCAGTCTTTGGGTACGGAACGTACGCTGAGAGAGCGATTGTATATGATAACAAGGTATGGGGCTATTGCATCAGCATACTCTGAAAGGAAACTAATTGGTATACAATCGCGACCGGGAGACTTACTTTTGTTACGTTGCTTCAATACACTAGCGGTACCACAAAAGGTCCTCCCCCCATGAACCACAGACATTGCCGAGGTGGGGTGGCTTGCGTGTCTTAACAATACAAATAGTCGTACTGTAGGTACAACCAAACGGAGGGTATCTGTGG
This sequence comes from Locusta migratoria, assembly GCA_026315105.1. Classification (NCBI taxonomy): domain Eukaryota; kingdom Metazoa; phylum Arthropoda; class Insecta; order Orthoptera; family Acrididae; genus Locusta; species Locusta migratoria. The sequence goes on along the minus strand of CM048744.1, from coordinate 267,414,089 downwards.
AGAGGCCAGACAAACGTGTGGTCCTGAAGAGGGGCAGCAGCCTTTTCAGTAATTACAGAGGAACAATGTGGATGACTGACTGAGCTGGCCTTGTAACATTAGCTAATGTGGCTTTGCCACACAGCTAATGCGAACGGCTGAAAGCAAGGGAAAACTACAGCCGTTACCTTACCCGAGGACATGCAGCTCTACTGTATGAAAATATGATGGCATCTTCTCGGGTAAAATATTCCGGAGGTAAAATAGTTGCCCATTCGGATCTCTGGACGGGAACTACTCAGGAGGATGTGGTCTTCAGGAAAGAAAAATCTGGGATTCTACGGATGGGAGCGTGGGATGTTACACCACTTAATCGGGTAGGGAAGTTAGAAAATTTAAGAAAGGAAATGGATAGGTTGAAGTTAGATATAGTGAGGATTAGTGAAGTTCAGTGGAAAGAGGAACAGGATTTCTGGTCAGGCGAGTACAGGATTATAAATACAAAATCAGTTGGAGGTACTACAGAAGTAGTTCTGATAATGAATAAGAAAATAGGAATGCGGGTAAACTACTATAAGCAGCGCAGTGATCGCATTATCATAGTGAAGATAGATACAAAACCAACACCGACCACAGTAGTACAGGTTTATATGCCCACTAGCTCTGAAGATGGTAAAGAGATCGAAGAAATGTATGATTAGGTAAAGCAAATTGTTCAGACAATTAAGGGAGATGAAAACTTAATTGTGATGGGAGACTGGAATTCGGTAGTAGGAAAAGGAAGGGAAGGAAAAATAGTAGGTGAATATGGATTGGGCAAAAGGAATGAAAGAGGAGATAGCCTGGTAGAATTTTTCACCGAACATATTTTAATCACAACAAACACCTGGTTTAAGAATCACGAAAAAAGGTTGTATACGTGGAAGCAACCAGGAGACACCGGAAGGTATCAGATAGATTTTATAATGGTAAGACATAGATTTCGGAATCAGGTTCTAAACTGTAATTCATACCCACATAGACTCTGACCATAACTTATTGGTATTGTACTGCAGGCTGAAACTGAAAAAAAAACTGCAGCAAGGTAAGCAAATAAGAAGATGGGACCTGGATAAATTGAAGCAACCTGAAGTTCTTGAGGGAGCTTTAGGCAACAATTGAAAGAAACGGGGGGAAATAAAAGACTAGGAGAAGAATGGATAGCATTGAGAGATGAAATAGTGAAGGCAGCAGAGGACAAAATAGGCAGAAATGCAAGACCTGCCAAAAAAATTCTTGGGTATCACAGGAAATACTAAATTTAATTGATGATAGGAGAAAATATAAAAATTCAGTAAATGAAACTTGCCGAATGGAGTACATAACTACCAAGAAATGAGATCGACAAGAACTGCCAAATAGCTAAGCAGAAGGCAAACGCAAGTCTATAGAAGAATGTGTAAATACGGGAAAAATAGATCCGCCTACAGGAAAATAAAATAAAGATTTGGATACAATAAAAGCAGCTGTATGAATATAAAGAACGCAGATGGAAAACAGTTTCTCAGCAAAGAAGGGAAAGCTGAAAGGTTGAAAGAGTATATAGCGGGGCTCTACAAAGGAAATGGGCTTAAAGACAATATTGTAGGAAGGGTACAAGGTGTATATAAAGATAAAATAGGAGGTACTTTACTGAGAGGAGAATTTGACAGAGCACTGAATGACCTAAGTGGACACAAGGCCCCTAAAGTGGACGACACTCCCGCAGAACTACTGAAAAATCTGTAAGAGCCAGCAATGACAAAACTATTTCTACTGGTGCGTAAGATGTATGAGACGAGGGAAATACCCTCAGACATTAAAAAATGTAATAATCCCCATTCCAAAGAAAGCAGGTGAGAGAGGTATGAAAATTACAGAACCATCAGTTTAATAAGTCACGGTTGCAAAATTTTAACACGAATTATTTACAGAAGGATGGAAAAGCTGGTAGAAGCAGACCTCGGGGAAGATTACTTTGGATTCAGGAGAAATGTTGGAACACGTGAGGCAATAGTCACTTTACGGCTTATCTTAGAAGATAGAGTAAGGAAAGGCAAACCTACATTTTTAGTTTTTGTAGATTTGGAGAAAGCTATTAACAATGTTGATTGTAATAGACTCTCTCAAATTCTGAAGTCAGCAGGAGTAAAATATAGGGAGCGTAAGGTTATTTACTACTTGTACAAAAACCAGACAGCGGTTAACAGAGTTGAAGGGCATGAACGGGATGCAGAGGTTGGGAAGGGTGTAAGGCGGGGTTGTAGCCTTTCCACAATGTTATTCAATTTGTACATTGAGCAAGCCATAAAGAAAAGCAAGGAGAAATTTGGAGAAGGAATTAATGTTCAGGATGAAGAAATAAAAACGTAGCATTTCGCCGATGACATTGTAATTCTGTTAGAGACCGCCAAGGACCTGGAGGAGCAGTTGAACGGAATGGACAGTGTGCTGAAACGTGCATATAAGATGAACATTAACAAGACGAAAACAAGGGCAATGGAATGCAGTCTCAGAAAATCAGGCGATGGTGAAGGAATTAAATTAGGTAACGAATAAATAAAGGTGGTAAATGAGTTCTGTGACCTGGGCAGGAAAATAACATATGGTGGTCGCAGTACAGAGGATATAAAATGCAGAATGGCAATGGGAAGAAAAGCGTTTTTGAAAAAGAGAAATTTGTTAACATCAAATATTAATTTAAGCATAAGGAAATCCTTTTTGAAGGCATTTGTGTGGACTATTGCGTTGTATGGGAGTGAAACATGGACGATAAACAGTGCGGACAGGAAGAGAATAGAGGCTTTTGAAATGTGGTGCTACATCTGCATCTACATAGATACTCTGCAAATCACATTTAAGTGTCTGGTAGAAGGGCCATTAATCACTTTCATAACTTTTCTCTAGAATTTTATCGCGCGAGAAGCAAGAACACCGAAATCGTTCCGTTTTCTATCTGATTTCTCTTATTTTATTGGGATGGACGTCTCCCTATGTACAGAAGAATACTACAGAAGAATGCTGAAGATTAGGTGTGTGGATCGCGTAACTGATAAGGAGATACTGATCAGAATTGGGGAGAAAAGGAATTTCTGGCATACTTTGACTAAAAGAAGGTACCGATTGATAGGACACATTCTTAAACATCAAGGAATTGTGAATTTAGTTTTCTAGGGAAGTGTGTGGGGTAAAAATCGCAGAGGGAGATCAAGATATGAATACGGTAAGCAGATGGATGTGGGTTGTCGTTGTTGTGAGGGGATGGAGAGGCTTGCTCAAGGATAGAGTAGGGTGGAAAGCTGCAGCAAACCATCCTCCGGACTGAAGACGACTACAGCACAACCACAAAAAGGTAATATTTCTAGGCAGCCAACTACTATTCATAATTATGCCTTACGATTGTCACACAGAGTAAGGCTAAAGGTTCACTACTCCATCACTTTAGATTACGATGTTAATATAAACGAGATATTTTTGTACTTAGTAACTGGAAGGGGTCAATTGCCAACGCTGAAAAAATATTGTATGGAGACGAACAACCTATCGCCACAACTTACTATACACCGAGGCTGACAAACGGGTGAAGTACTAGCGACAGTAGAAATAACAGCTTGTCATTCAAAGCAGTAGGGGATATTACGCAACGCGCCTGTGGTGGATTGGTGGGACCGCGTGACGTAGTAGGTCGGAACTCCGCGTTTGCACAGCTGTTGTCGCCAGAAGCACGAGCAACTGTGGCAGCGCCGGCAAGGACATTCCATACTGGCACAGAAACCAACGATAACATTCTTAAGTACATGCCGGTCTCTAGCGCCAGCCATTTCTGATCAGTTCAGTAATCTTTAACATACGTTCGAAATATACCTTCAATTAAACTAAACTGTTCCTTGTTTGTATCAACCGATTGGTTCTTATCTAAAGATACGAACTATCCTACGATAAACGTTTGTAATAAGTACTGTATGCTAGATTCAGTCTTAGTTTTTCTACAAAAAACATTTCACTAAGATGTAAAAATCAGACCACACGGTAAGTGCGCAACTATGTAGTTACCATGCGGATAGAGATTAATTGTTAAGTATACGCAGTGGCCGATCGTACAAAATTTGACCAGTGTGCTACAATATTACAAAAATCAAAGAAAGCTTGAATCATATTTCAAATAGGTATCCGAAGCATACTGTTATAATCGGTGGCGACTTTAATTTACCCTCGATATGTTGGCATAATTACGTATTCAAAACCGGCGGCAAATATAAAACATCGTCCGAACTAGTTCTGAATGCTTTTTATGAAAACTACTTCGAACAGTTAGTTCATGAACCCACTAGAATAGTAAGTGGTTGCGAAAATACCCTTGATCTCCTAGCAACAAATAATCCGGAGATAGTAAAGAGCATCAAAAAAAAAAAAAAAAAAAAAAAAAAAAAAAAAAAAAAAAAAAAAAAAAAATACAGGGATTAGCGAACATCGAGTTGTAGTAGCGAGACTAAATGTCGAAATTCCCAAATGCACCAAAAATAAACGAAAAATATATCTATTCAATAAAGCAGATAAAAATTCGCTTCACGCTTTCCTGAGTGATAGTCTCCAGTCCTTCAGAACTAAAAATGTGAGTGTAGATCGGTTGTGGCTTACTTTCAAAGACATAATATCAGTAGCAATGGAGAGATTAATACCAAATAAATTAATAAAAGAGGGGGCTGACCCCCCGTCGTACACAAAACAGGTCAGATCACTGTTGCAGAAACAAAGAAAAACGCATGCAAAATTTAAAAAGACACAGAATCCACAAGACTGGCATTCTTTTACTGAAACTCGCAACCCAGCGCGGACTTAAATGCGAGAAGCCTATAGTAGCTACCACAACGAAATACTATCTCGTAATCTTGCAGAAAATCCAAAGAAATTCTCGTCATATGTGAAGTACACTAGCGGCAAAACACAAACAATACCTTCACTACGCGATAGCAATGGTAATACTACCGACGATAGTACTGCTAAGGCAGAATTACTCAACACAGCTTTCCGAAATTCGTTCACCGAAGAAGACGAAGTGAACACTCCAATATTCAATCCAAGAACAGCTGTCAGCATGCGAAACTTAGAAGTAGATATTCCTGGAGTAGTAAAACAACTTAAGTCACTAAACAAAAACAAATCTTCCGGGCCAGATTGTATACCAACTAGATTCCTGTCAGAGTATGCTGATGCAATAGCTCCGTACTTAGCTATAATTCCCAACCGATCACTCAGCGAAAGATCCGTGCCCAAAGACTGGAAAGTTGCCCAAGTTACTCCAATATTCAAGAAAGGCAATAGGAATGATCCCCAAAATTACAGGCCAATCTCATTGACGTCGATTTGCAGTAGGATTTTGGAACATATACTTTGTTCGAATATTATGAACTACCTCGAAGAGAAAGACCTATTAACCAATAGTCAACACGGATTCAGAAAGTATCGCTCTTGCGAAACACAGCTTGCCCTTTATTCACATGAAGTGTTAAGTGCCATCGACAAGGGATCTCAAATCGATTCCATATTTCTGGATTTCCGGAAGGCTTTTGATACTGTACCCCACAAGCGGCTTCTAATGAAATTGCGTGCTTATGGAATATATTCCCAATTGTGCGATTGGATTCACGATTTCCTATCCGAAAGGACACAGTTCGTTGTAATTGACGGTAAGTCATCGAGTAAAACAGAACTGATATCTGGCGTTCCACAGGGAAGCGTTATAGGTCCCCTACTTTTCCTCGTGTTTATAAACGATTTGGGAGACAATCTGAATAGAACCCTTAGACTGTTCGCGGATGATGCTGTCGTTTGTCGGTTAGTTAAGTCAACAGAGGATCAAAAGCAACTGCAAAGCGATTTAGACAAAATTTCTACATAGTGCGAAAATTGGCAATTGACACTAAATAAAGAAAAGTGTGAAGTAATACACATGACCACTAAAAGAAATCCGCTGAACTTCAATTACGCGATAAATCAGTCAAACCTTAAGGTCGTAAATTCTACCAAATACCTAGGAGTTACAATGACGAACAACTTTGACTGGAGAGAACACACAGAAAATATTGTGGTGAAGGCGAACCAAAGGTTACGTTTCATCGGCAGAACGGTTCGAAGGTGCACCAGCTCCACCAAAGAAACTGCCTACATCACACTTGTGCGTCCTCTCCTGGAGTACTGTTGCCCCTTGTGGGACCCTCACCAAGTGGGACTGACGGAAGATATTGAGAAGATTCAGAGAAGGGCAGCTCGTTTTATCACGTTGCGGGGGGGAAAGCATCACGGAAATGTTGCACGAATTGAGGTGGAAATCATTAAAAGAAAGGCGTTATTCATTGCGGCGTGATCTGTTTGCTAAGTTTCACTCACCGACTTTTACTTCTGAATGTGAAAATATTTTGCTAGCACCCACCTACTTAGGGAGACATGACCGTCCCAATAAAATAAGAGAAATCAGATCGAAAACGGAACGATTTAGGTGTTCTTTCTTCCCGCGCGCTATTAGAGAATGGAACGGTAGAGAAACGTTATGAAAGTGGTAAATGAACCCTCTGCCAGGCACTTACATGTGATTTGCAGAGTACCTATGTAGAGGAAACAAATTATACTAAAATAAATGGTCAAACTTTGTATGATTACCTTTAATTAAATATCAATTAATACTGTATTGACAGTAAGACCTTCAGGGAAATCTATAACAGCGCTGGCAACTGCAGGTAGTAAATATAACGTTTAAAAATATTAATTTTATTTACAGAAATTAAAAATTTAGAGGTATTTGAATTCGAGCCTCACACAGGAATTGGGAGACAAAGTGTAAGACGCTTGATTCAGCGCGCTATTTGACTCTGTAAGCCGCAATATTCGTCATATACTATTGTTCCGCAGTCGTCACACGCAGCGCAAAGAGAAATATTGGTCCGGTGCTGCAGTCGGTCTCAGCACACGAGTCGCCTGGCCCGACGTCACGTCTGCGCTTGCGCACTAGCGAACAGACGACTGCGCCGCCTCTCTGCGCACTTACCAGTGCGGCTGAATCTCACTTCAGCACATGGAGCTGGTTTCCTGCTATCGCAGCGAGAGCGCTCCAAAATGCGTTTTCATCCTTATTACTAGCATTCTAATACGCATTGGAAGGGAATTGGCATAATTTTATTGTGATATCTGGCTCGTATTCCAAGAGAGAAATGGCATAATTTTAGTAATATATTTACAGTGTGCTGCAGCACATTAGCACATTATCACCAGCCGTCACTGAGTATACGTGAATTAATCTTGCCTACGGGTCACTGTCCACATATAACTATGTCGTCTTCTGAAGCTGATTTACAAAGAAACTTTTAAGGTTAAATCAGAACATGGGATGCTAAATAAGGTTGAAAATACAACAACATGTGTTCTGTCGTAGAAGCTAACATTAAATATTTTCAAACAAAAATAATGATCGAAGTTTTGCATTGTCTTTATCTGTGCAGATAGATTATCGTTCGGACAGCACTTACAAGAAATGTACATGCGCTCGAACAAACATATTTGTATGAACCTTTGGTTACAGGATCTCTACGTACACCTCAATGTGCTGGTGGGTGTCGTTTTTATGCAAAACTCTGCAATGATGCTCTAGATGACGCTGTACATGTAATTGTAGACGCCATACGTAATGAAGATATCTTAACTATAACTTATGTAATAATCATCGAACATGTTCTCTAGCGTATTGTCATCAAAAGCCATGACGATAGTTGCGACTTTAACCTTCTCCCCGAAAGACTGTTGGTATTCACTGCCACTGCTTCCATCGCCTCTTCCCGCACTTACCGTAGCACTACCGCTTGCAATGAGTTGTTCGTCATTATCATCCCTATTATCATCATTATGTGTTGGTGTTAAAACAGTATTTAACTTATGCTCATATTTCTGTACCATAACAAATACGAGAAAGCGTGCGAATGAGTCATCTTCTACACTAATACCATCTTCACGAAGAACGGTTCTTCGTAACTTCATCTCAACTAATCGCAATTCATTAGCAGGATTGATTAGCAATCGCCGCCCCATCTGACGCTCCACCACACAAATAACATCACAAAACGCAACTTCGGAGGCACACAGCACCGTCCCTACTGGCGAACCGACAGGTCAAAGTGCAATGTGGCAAGGCACACGCAGAGGCCTCTAACGGACGACTGCAGAGTTTTGCAGATGCGGGAGTATCACTAGTACAATAAGGGATCTTTACATTATCTCTCGTACGATTTTGGTATATATGTGTTGGTTCGAGCCCAAGTACTTTCCTTGTTAGATTAGCTGTTTCGTACCGTAGTGGTTAGTATCGTGAACTATAAACTCCCGAGTTCAAATCCAACACACTCTCATTTTTTTTTTCTTCTTTTTTAAACGACGCTGAACAATGTGATAATGTGAAATAGAATCGAATTATTGACGAAATTACTATTCATTTCAAAAGTTATTAATAATAAGTTGCATTTACCAGATACGCTCAAAACGCGTTTTTGAAACACAAATCTCTGGTGTATTCATCATAATGTTGAAATACTGCATCGCTAATATAAATATTACATCAGAACCAATATGAAATGTGTGCATTCACCAACTACATTAATAAACGATTTTAAATACAAATCCTTGGCGTGTCATATCGGGCATTGCCGTTTCGTATTCATCAGCTCACTGATCTGTACATAATAATACTTTACACACTTGCAGATGCTGAGCATAGAGAACTAATGTAGTAACAATTATCGTACGCAGTGTTTACATACCTCAAAATGATCGTCATAAAATGTACTAGGTGTCCGTTGTCTCATTTCAATCTCTGAGAGCGAGTTTCAAGCACATTTTACGCAATTTATGAGTGCATTCTTTCGAGGCGAGTTATGTTGATAAAATTTTCTCGGGTTCTCATCCGCGTCATGTTGTTTACTATGCACGACGTTTCGGCCGAGATCTCCTCGGACATTGTCAAGTGGTTGACTGTCGAATGATTGCTGCTGTCGTCGTTATACAGCTGCATTGCAGGCTGTGAAGCAGAAGACCCCTCAGGAGGACTCAAAGAAACTTGCGTTTTTGCCGTTTTGCGGCTCAGTCACTGGAAAGATTAGCCGACTCCTGAAGAGACACAAGATGGACTCGGCCTTAAAGCCTCTTTCAAAATACGTCAATTAAAGAGACCAGTTAAGGATAATGCCGTCGTAAGAACACCGGGACTGTATAAAATATCTTGTGGTTGTGAACAATTTTACACGGGACAAACAGCGCACCCTATAGAACAGCGCCGTGTGAAACACGAAAGATGTTATCGTATTCCGTTTGAGGCGACATCCATAATTGCAAGAACGTACAGTTTCTGAAATAGACTAATAAAAGAGGCGATTGAGATCAAAATAGTTGACAATACTCTTAATAGAGACGGCAGCTTGCAGCTGAGCACGGTTTGGAACCCGGCGATCGGGAGGTTGAAGCGAGCGGGTTAGGAATGCGAACAAAACATTGCCTTATATGGTCATGTCGCGGAGCACCAGTGACGTCACAGCCCGCAGTGCAGCTATATAAGGACGACAGCAGCGATCATTCGACAGTCAACCACTTGATAATGGCCGAGAAGATCCCGGCCGAAACGCCAAGGATAGTAAACCACATTACGCGGCTGGAAACCTGGAAACCCGACAAAATTTTATCAACATTTTACGCATTTCTGAATTCTTGGTACATGCAAAAACAAATTTCAGGAGTTTTTAACATGTATTCGTACAATGCAATGATACGCAATATTTGTAGACCATTTTCAGGTGCAGCAAAGCTAATGCGCTGAGTGGTCAGATAAGATGTACTCTCTTCTGCAAGTAGGAAGTAAGTACCAAGACTAAGTTAGCAGTGCACCGCTCTATCTTTCGACCAACTTTGTTGTATGGGAGTGAAAGTTGGGTGGATACAGGTTACCGTATTCATAAGGTAGAGGGTACAGATATGAAATTAGCTAGAATGATTGCAGGCACTAATAGATGGGAACAATGGCAGGAGGTGTCCATAATGAGGAAATGAAAGAAAAACTGAGAATGAACACCATAGATGTAGCAGTTAGAGCGAACAGACTGAAATGGTGGGGTCATGTTACACGCATGGGAGAAGCAAGGTTATCTAAGAGACTCATGAGCACGACAGCGGAGGGTAGGAGAAGGCGAGGTAGACGAAGAAGAAAGTACTTAGATTCGGTGCAGAATGATTTTGAAGTAAAAGGCATAACATCAGACGAGGCATCAATGTTAGCATTGAATAGGGGATCATGGAGGAATTTTATTAGAGGTACTATGCTCCAGACTGAACGCTGAAAGGTATAATCAGTCTTTAATGATGATGATTTCAGGAATATAAGTGTCCAAGTAATATATCACTGTTAGTGAATTTTACGGCAGAAAGTGTAGCATCAAGTTAGTTGTCACTGGTGGGCTTTCAAATATTGGAACTCCATTCTTCTTCATTTTTTTTTTTTTTTTTTTTTTTTTTTTTACGAAATATTGAGATTCAAGAAGAAAAAAGCATGTTATGAGCATAACACAATTAACTATTAAGACGACTTCCAGAAACTAGTGAAATGCCGTAATCTGTTTAACAAGTACAAGACATTGTCTCCTAATAGACAACAAAATCTTTGTAGACTAATGTAAAAAGACTTGTTTAAGTAACGTCTGGGTTGAGACTTCGTAGTCTCTGAAATATTTTGGATTTCCTTGTAATAATTTTCAGGCCTGTAACGTGCATTTTATGTGAAAAGCTAATAAACAAGTTTCAGTTTATGTTGGGAATCTACTGAATGTCATTAACTGCTGCAAATAGCTCATCGGATTTATATATTTTTCTTTTCTATAGGTGAACTTTAAAGGTGAATATCTCGAAAAATGCAATTTGTCGTTAGTTCCCTGTGGCATATAATCGTCGAAATAAAAGTAACCAGTTGTAAACGTCAGGTATTACAAAAGTATGTGTCTTACAATGCAATGTCATACCAAATTTTAAAAAAATTAAATTCCCTGCAATTGAAACATTTAAAAAATTTGGCTGTAATTAATTTTATTTCCCTTACTATGTAAGAATTACTTATAAACTATTCCCCATCTTTCCTGCGATGATTATGACAATCGTACACGTGAAGGTTGGCGTATAACGACAACTTTCACTGTGTGTAAGTGAAATCGATTCCAAACAGGACAGAATCTGTTCAGAATACCAATGGGGCGTTGTGTTCAAAAAGTCTGAGAACTGCTGAAATTCAGGGCCGACCGTAATAGTTTCATTCGCTAAACTAGTCAGTACATATAAAATCGCCCTCAGCTTCAAACGACCTTGAGGTAGGTCATTTGCTCACAAATATACTCTTGACAAACCGATTCGACGTCCGAAAAAGTCTTCAACCGCATCGACCTAATCTCTCAGATCTTTGCTGCCTTTTCTCTTTCCTTGATATTTGAGGAAAATGCATACTGCAAACCATCAGCTTTTATTATTTTTCAAACTTCTACCGGTTTCGGTTATAAACCATCTTCACGGAAGACTATTGAATAAATTATTGGGTTAGGTTTGCTCTATTTCCTAACATTAGGTCTTTGATGTATATTTTGTTCACTTATTTTTATACTTTCACAGATAATTGTTGTTGTTACATATTTTTATTGTTTTCATTATCCATCCTGTTATTTTCGTAATGTTTACATACTGCTTTCTTTAACATGTCGCGAAGACACCTAGTCAAAGATATAACCTATGATGGTTGCCTAAGATATATCATTTTCACAACATCTATACTTTGATCATAGCTAATTTTATCTCACTGACTGATGTGTTCAATAGTTGTGTTAGGTTCTCTCGTAATAGGCCTTGGTTCACCATCACACAGCCTGGCATTGCTTTCATGTTTTTAATCAAGACTTGATGCCTAATGACGTCTTATTTATTTTTATTGTGTGACATGCATGCCAGTATGCATAAGGAGGCATATAAGGCATCTGTTTAATCAGTCTGCCTACGTCGTAAGTACTTACTACATGAAACTACTGGGTTATATTGTGTATTTTACTTCAGCTTGTGTACAATTCTGTTTCTGTATATTTATTCAATAGTCTTCCGAGAAGATGGTTTATTACCGAAACGGGTAGAAGTTTGAAAAATAATAAACAACTGAATGTTTACAGTATGCATTTCCTCAAATATCTTACGGCTGTTGAACCGTATCTTATTAAAAATTTGAGCATATCTGATAGCCTCGACATCCCATCTGCATGGCCTGTAGGCTGTAATTAGTCTATGTCACATTTTCGGTGAAATCCAAAATGCAGTCCCCTCAGAGCTACAGCCTGTGCATCCTATTGCTTTTCATGTGCTTTGTTGATACACTCTTCATTTCATTCGTTGAGTATATTTCCTTCACTGATTCTCAATAATTTGTAACACGTTACCTCAGGAAGTTCAGCACCGTGCTTTGTTACGAACACAGTTTTTCTGGCTTCCTCATTTGATTAAAGCTGATCGACTGATCTGCTACTAGAATGGAAACCACATATTTATTTATCAGTTATAATGATGATGCTCCATGGTTTTACTGTGACAGTCTTAGTTCGTTAGACCCAAGTCGTCAAAAAAGGTACTTTTCTAAAATTCCTACTAGGGTGAACAGACGTTCCGTATTTTATTGGATCGTCCCTTATTTAACTTGCATGTCCCATTGTCCCGAGAAAATGAGGCACGTAAGCTATACAGTATTTTTTTTAATTGTCCAGAATATTTTGAAATAAAGTTTTTAAAGTAATGTGTAGCTTAACTACGTGGAGTACGAATGTGGTCACAATCGAACAATAGAGAAATTAGACTTTGATTAATAAAATTAGGGATGATTTCTGCAGTTCATTGTTTGGTTCCTCGTAATGCTTTCACACGGAATGTTCAGCCTCTCACCGACGTGCAAGCGTTGATTACTGCGTGATGGATCACTGGTAATCCAGACGACCAATCACGAGTTTTTGATAGCCAGTTTCATTCTTCATATTTTTGTTTCGCTGTCGATGCCGTGCACATTAAACCAACAGCATCAGAGTCCGACCGAAAACATGATTTACTGCCGAAACCGAATATTCGGCTCCTCTGCTAGTTTCGGCCGTAAACCAAATCGTAACCGAAACGTGCGTAATTGAGTTAAAATGTCAGGTAAATTTACGTGACACCACAAATCACTAGTTTTTCCACATTTCGCAAGATCCCCTCCCTGTATTAAGACTACTTGAGTGTGGGTAAGCCTAACCATGAGTCCGTAGCAGATGACATAGGAGGCGACCAGGTTTACACAAAATCTACGATATTTTTTATTAAAGTACTTTCAAATCGGATTCTATTCTCCTCATTGTGACATTTTCTATAAAAAAAGAATTAAAGTAAGTTAGAGAAGTAAACTGAACTCGACACAGTGGAGTCTCGATATTTCGAGTTTCGGAATTACGAGCTTCCCATAAATTAGGGCACCTGGATATAGACGGGCATGCGCATCTATTTCTGCTGTAGCAGCAGCTCCCGGCGCCATTTTGGTTCCAAGTGATAGCGTGATCATGTGAAAGGCGGAGTTTTTCAGCTGTTATTGCTTTCAAAAGTCGCCTGCTTCATTTCTAATACACATACCAAAAAGGAAATATATATATGGATCATAAATTAATCTCGTCGTAACAAGTTACTGTAATATGGTTTGACAAATCGTTAAATATGTTTTCTGGTATTTTCCCACCCGGGTGTATATTGTGAGCAACTCTTTCGCATTCGACAGCTCACTTTTATGGGATACCACATGCACTACCAAAGCTGCGCTAACATGCAAGAAATCTTCTTTTTCGAATGTCATACATTTGCTAAATTAACATCGCAGTACCTGTAACTAAAATTAACATCGCACTAGCATCAAACATCATTACGAGCCGTATGTGGAATTATAACTAGTACAAAAAGTGTGCATCATTTAAAAGTAGTAGGTATTGTTATTATCTAAATGATGCCACTGTATAAAAAAACTGTCGAAACCTGTCGTTTGCAACGTGTAGAAATTGTCCATAACTACAAATGAATTAACTCACCTCACATAGTTTTGAAGACCTTTTTTGGTGTCCATTTGTCACGACGACAATTTATTAACCATATTCTCCGCCCTTCAGGATCCATTGGAAACGAAGAAACACGAAAACCATTTTCTGAACGATTAGAACAATTCGGAGCTTCACAGGCCACCACAATGAAAGCGTATTGACTGTCCTATTCTACAATCGCGCGTCGAAGCGAAGGAACAAAAATGGCGGATGCGCATGTCCCTCTATATCTAGGTGCCCTAACATAAATCAGAGCGTCATAAAACAAAACAAAAACTGCGGGTACACTCGGTCTTCATCGGAAAAATCACTCCACCATGACGTCGTGAAGTAAATAGTTAAAAGACTCTAAAACCTTTACGCTGCCAATGTAAATGCCTATTTAAGCACTTTGTTTTTTAAAAAAGTTCACATTTTGACACATATATTCTTTCCAAAGTCGATTTACTTATTTTTCGCACATGCATTTCGATAGTTCGAGGTGGTACAGGTCCAGTTCACTTCTAATTAACGAGACTCTGCTGCATAGCCACCACAAAAAGTTCCACAATCCTACGTATTTTCTTGTAGGCAGATACTCTTTAGGTACACAACAGACATGCCAAGTAGATACTGCAAAATGCTACAGCTTGGACGTGACAACCACCATACAAAATACGCATAGGGTTACCAGACGTCCTCTTTTAGCCGGACATGTCCTCTGTTTTGGACCCTAAAAATGGTCCTGCCAGGTTTTTAACAAAATGGGTAAATGTCCTCTTCTTTGCGTTGTGCAATGTTTCAACTTGAAAGTGCGTAAATATAATCTGCCATAATCACTAACTCTAGAGAATTCAACCTTTTTTGAAACAATGTTATTTTTTTCTCGTTTCTGTGCCGTGCTGCTCTGAGGTCAAACTACTTCGTAACAATTGAAATAATTGGCGTGGCAATTGTCGCGGAGTACGAGCTTCGAGGCGGCCAATTACAAACATAGGTCTGCAACAATGCTTGACAGTGCAAAACACATAGTACACCATAAAACTCTCCCCTCCTTTCTCTGGTCGGAGTGTTGGGTGACACCCAAAAATAAGACGTTCAGGCTGTCGAGCGGGGACTCGGCAGTTGTGTGTGCTGTCTGTCAACCACACTTATGAATTTAAGATCAAATGCTAGTACATGATCCGAAATGGGAATATAAATAATGAAGGAACGCTTAGATAATTTTTACAGTTACTTTATTAGTGACGATTTTACAGTCAACAGTACTATGGTTTCCGTAAATGATGCATCGTAAAAACTTTCAAGTGAATACCGGAGTCATCGGCAAAGTATGGAAAAAAAGTTCAGCAGTTAAGACGAAATTACAAGTGGCGAAGTGATGAAATATCAGGGTTTCTCTGCTATGTAGTCCTGCAATTCGTTCTACGGTTCTCAACATTTCATGCTTCTTAATTTGTAAGAAGATGAACAAATTACGTAAGATGTATTACAAACAAGACTCTGTTAATACAGTAGAGACATCACTAGTACTTGAGTTGTCAATACGAGAAGAGAGAGGTTCTTTTATGAATCTAGAAACGTCCTCTTTTCTGCAGACGGACATCTGGTAACCCTAAATACGCAGAAAGTAACAATTTGTTTGCTTCCGTAAGCAGCTTCTATGTATATAATCTTGGCAGAGCTGGCTTTCTATTTCCATTTTCACTTCCGTTTTTGCAATCGACAAACAACTTCACGCATCTCCTTTTTGGCATTCCTGAATACAGAATGCATATAAGTTACAGTCAGTAAATCAGCTTCAATCACTGCTGCAGAAAGTATTTCGAAAAATAAGGTCAGAGTTCCGAAGAGCAGTATGATTTTTGTACGTTAAATTTACGGATACTGAACAGTAAAAGGCGTGTACCACTCTTGTGTTTTATAAATCCATATTACTTATTAAAAATCCTGGCCTTCAAATAAACGCATTATTAAAACATTTCAACATAACAGTGTGCTAACCCGTTCCATTACGTACAATACTGAATGAGTTAAATTGTAAGTTAGTCTAAGAATATCATTATAAGATAGGATTGCTTTATATTGTGCTTAACAACAAAATACCTCCAATATTTATGCACGAGGAGAGACTCCCAGCATTTAAACGGCGCCCAGGTAATTGAGGTAAAGCGCTATTGTTGACTGAATCCGACCCGAACGCTACTCGACTCCATCCGTAAATTCAGGAAACTTAGTTTCGGTTAAGCCGAAGTCTTCTTATTTCTGGCCGAAACCAATATTTTGGCCGAAACTGGCAGAAACCGAATTTGAAACCGAATATTCGGTTGGTCCTTAACTAGCACTTTAGCACTTCCCGTATCTTTGTGACTGTCTGTTACCTGAGGTCACAGCGTTTAGAAGAGTGATTTAACTTGATTTAACTGATCGCAGTTTAAATTAACTCGTATAGTAGGAGACTCATCCAAAAGCTAAGTTTCCTCTCTCTCTCTCTCACTCTCTCTCTCTCTCTCTCTCTCTCTCTCTGTTTCTCTCTAACACACGGTAGCAACTAAAAGTGGGCCCTTGCGATCGCCTTTTGGTAGCTAAAAATTTAAATGAAAGTAACGGCTTAGCCGTTCATATGACACGAAAATAAGTTTGTAGAGGAGAAAATTCTCTCCAACTTTGCTCTCTTATGTTATTTTTTTTTTTTCATATCTTGCATCATATCAGAGATATGTGTAAAAATAACGGCGATTTCACGATGTCTGTCTATCCGTAAAGTGTTCTCACATTCTAGGTAGAACAGTTCAGTCGACCGGCACAAAATTTTACAGTCTATATTAGTTGGCCGGCAGAGACCAGAACCTCTCTTTCTCATATTTTTCGGACAAAAAATACGTCAGTAACAATAAAAATTCCGTTTGTCATGTAATTGTAAGCAAACAGTTCATCTGACACGAAAACCGAATAACCGAAGTTGTAGAGGAGAAAATTCTCTACATCTTTCCTGCCTTATGTGTTTTTTTTCTTTTTTTTTTCGTAGCTCGCACCGTTACAGAGATATTTGCAGAAATAACGGAAATTTGACATCGCCTCTTGATTTTACATATACCAGGCGTTAGGAAATGTCACGTGACATTCCTCACCCAGAACTCTCTCTGGCGTAAACCATCTTGCTTCCTGTATTTTATGATTTTCTTATTATAACTTAGGTTTTGCCATTTCAAAGCAGTAGCCCACTGAAGAATTAACAAAAGCACGTCGGTCATAGTTCGATAAATCATAATCTAATGTCTAAAAATGTCATTTTAGCTGTTACCAACTGCCAGCAATCATACGAGAATTAACAGACAATGCCGTAGTTGTTCGTCTTACAAGACTAGCACTCCCGGAAGAAAAAATATGGTAGAGTGCTTGCCCGCGAAAGGCAAAGGTCCCAGGTTCGAGTCCCGGTTCCGGCACACAATTTTAATCTGAGAGGAAGTTTCAAATCAGCGCACACTCCGCTGGAGAGTGAAATTTTCATTCTGGAAACATCCCTTAGGCTGTGGCTAATCCATGTCTCCACCATATCCTTTCTTCCAGGAGTGCTAGTCTTGCAAGTTTCGCAGGAGAACTTCTGTGAAGTTTGGAAAGTAGGAGGAGAGGTACTGGCGGAAGTAAAGTTGTGAGGCGGCATCGTGAGTCGTGTCGGGATAGCTCATTGGAGAGCGCTTGCCCGCGAAAGGCAAAGATCCCAGGTTCGAGTCCCGGTTCCGGCACAATTTCAATGTTCCAGGAAGTTTCAGTTATAAATATTTTTAGGACTGATCACCCCTTAGTTCAGTCCCATAAGCTCTACAAACATTTGAACATATAAATATTTTGCTGTGTTTCACAGTATAACAGTTATAAATCTTTTCTATGTTACAATTTCTTAAATTCTAACCTGATAAGTTAGAAACATCTGCTGTAGCAGAAGTTTCTGCGAAGATAATTTAAATTTTCAGTATTACTTTTCGTTTTTGGTAGTTATTGAGATCCAGGCACATTGGCCATAGGGGCAGGATAGCTCAGGCGAACTGGTTTATAACATAGACGCTAGATCGTGCTAGGCATCAATCAGCAAGTTGGTAGCACTGTCCTCCTCGCTCTACAGCACCAATATGGCCGACGGAGCAGTTCTGGACAAGCTGAAGTGATTGTTTTTGTGCGTGTTTCAATAAAATTCTACCCGTCTGTTATATGTGTGTTATTTAACTTTTGCTTACTCTAGGCGCATAAGGTGAGTTGTATAATTAAAGGTCGTTGTTTAAGGATTATGTGTTTATGGCATACAATCATAATAGCTTCAATGAGTTTTCTAAAGAACAGAATTTATTGTAACCATGGCAATGGGGCAGGCTGGCACAGAGAGAACGGGGCACAATGGCCAGACCCGCCTACCTGCACCTCCTATAGGACCTATATTACATTTAAACTCGATCAAAGGTTTGTTACTTTTAATCACAATAATATTTGTAATTCCTAGAGTTTATTAAATAATTCACATAATTCTCGAAGTTAAACAAATTTGGATACTATGTTTGGCGGCAGCTTTTATAATTAACTTTAAGAGGTTTTCTGTCGTATGATGACTGCAATAATTGCATTCAGCATAAGACGAAAAGCCTGTTATCCATATCTATAGATGTGAATGTCTGTTCGGTGTGCGCGTATCACGTCCGAACGACAAGACGCAGAGACTTAAATATTTGTACAGTTACTAATTTACACATGAGGAAGGTTTTAGGCACGGTTTTATAGCGATCTGATAGATATTTAGTAATCCCGAAATGCGGAACAATAATTATCTTTGAAAATCATATTTACTCTTTGAAAATGGTTTTATTGGTAGCATTGTTCCTTGAGGGTTTGATAATGATAAAAGGGTGGAGTATATTGGGATGGAAAGTTATAGGTGTATATAAAATTCTACGTGTCTGTCTGTCTGTGTGTGTGTGTGTGTGTGTGTGTGTGTGTGTGTGTGTGTTAATATTTCGCTCTGCAGCGAAAATTACAGAACGCAAACGAATGATCTGTGTGTAGGTAATTGTTGTCCGAAGCAACCATTTTGTCAGAAACATCAGCCGAAAAAAATGCTTTTATACCTCGCATTCCTTTAATCCCTTCAGAAATGCCGTTTCAGTTCAAAAGACTTCAGTTTCCAGTTCGTCTAGCTCTTGCCATGACAATTAACAAAGATCAAGGACAATCATTAAACGTCGCAGGAATCCATTTACAGCCCTCACGTTTTTCACATGGTCAATTATACCTCGCTTGCTCAAGGGTGGGCAACCCAAAATATCTCTACATTTACGCCCCAAACAATACTACAAATAACGTAGTTTACCACAATGCCCTAAAATAAAATTAAAATCAATTTGGACATTACTTTCACCATACGTGCTGAGATATTGCAAAACAGGCTATAAGGAATAATGTATGTATTATTTATTGTAAATCGTCAAACACTTCACATAATTTTATTTTTTTATTTGAATGTTGATTTAAATGTTTGTTTCTAAAGAAGGTACTGTATTTCATTTCATCCTTCAAACCCAGTCTCATAGCACACTACTGATATATGGCTTATCGATCATAATCAACCAATACGCGAGCGGAGCCGCGGGTTTAAGCTAGTAGTTAATATTTTAATATATTTCAGAGGTCAAAAGACCATAATATTTAGGAGATAAAAAGCGACTTAAGAGAAAACGCCAATCTGTAAATTTTGTTTTAAGTTTAAATTATGATCTGAGTAGCAAGAATCTGGCTCATTCCTTGTTTTTAGAACATCTGGCTTTAGTTCATAAATTTTTTATGTATACCAACATAAAAATGGGTCGAAATTATAAAAGAAAAAGTGTAAGAGATATCATTTCTGAAGATACGATTCTGAAAACTGTTTTAGAAGTAATAGAAAACAAAAGATCTGTAAGTGCTTTTAGTTGAGAGTTTGGGATTCCAAGTACAGCTTTTGGGAGGAACTGTTCTAAGTAAAAAAGACCTCATATCTTTCCACACAGTCTATTGAAAGTCAGGAAACTTAAACTTATCCTCAAAGCACGCCATTGAAAAAAAGAGAAGGTGAAAGTGTTGGAAATAAAAATTAAATCGCAATCTAGAAAAACACTTTTTCGAAAAGAAAGTACGAGCAATGGTAGAATGAAATCAACTGAATCAACTGCAGGAGACCTAAAACGGAACCAGAATCAAAGTCAAGAGGACGATGAGGTAGTTCACTGTGCCTATGGTCTTTTTCAAACAGCAACCGTATGTGTCCCATACTTATATTTTGGAAATCAGGTGAACCTCTTTTATACAGATAAACCAGACTTTGTTTTGTATGTGGGTTTAATAAAAATGAAGAATTTTATTGAAAACTAAAACTGAAATGAACTGAAAAGACTTAAAATATTGCAAACCCAAAATTATCATTGTAGTATATAAATTAAAATTTGGATAGTAATTCAGAATGTTGAAAGTAAAACAAAATACTGTTTATCATAGCAACTTCGTTGTTGTGAATGTTCAAATGTTTAAGCTTAAGGGACTTAACTGCGGGGTCATCAGTCGCTAAACTTACAAACTACTTATGAACTACCTTATACTAAAAACGACTCAAACATCCATGCCCAAGGGGGGAGTCGAACTGCACACTGCTCGACCACTGCGGCCGGCTGTTGTTGTTAAGTACCTGTTTCTGAGAACTGAGTATTATTAATATAATTTACATTTCAATTTTTTTTTCTTTTTTTTTTTTCTTTTAGTGAAAGAAAGTCGTTTATTACGTAACTGAAGTCAAGTTTAGTTAATTTGTCGAGTTCTGTCAGCAAGGTAGCTATTTTACGATTTGCATTCAACCTCATTTGACCTACACCTTTATGTTCTTCCGCTTCCCATCGTGATAAAGAAGGTAATCAAAGACTGACAAAGTTAATGATTTCCCTTACGTTATGCATTCGCATCACATCGATGAAAACTAATATTTTTAGTAATACAGTGATATGAATACTATATTGAAAGTGACGTCTGCTAAGTACACCATAAACTGTTTTGAAATATGTTACATTAATTTATTTAAAATATCTTGCACGGCATTAGGCAGACTGGTACAGCAATCAATCAAATTAATTTTTAATAAGACACAGTCGTGGTTACAAAAATTTATTGCGTTGATGGAAATAAATTATTGCAACCACGACCGTGTTTTATTGTAAACCAGCAAACCCGGCATCGCTTCGCAGTAGTTTCTCCCAATGTCTATCCCTTCCTTCACCTTCATTTGTCCATCTCCTCCTCCCCCTACCTTCACACCACTCCCTCTTACCCCACGCCATATCCATCTCCTCCCCTTCTTCTCTGCGTCTATATCATCTCCCCTTGTTAAATCCATTTTATTCCCCTATACTCTGTCTCCTCCTTCCCAGCTCTCTGATCTTATTTATTGTTATTGCAATCGGGAACTTGATTGGGGATAGAAGTCAAAATGGACAAGTAAATCAATTGGAAAAGGTTATTAGAGAGACGTTTCGAGCTGATCTACCTGTCAGGTTAGTAGCTTCAATGGCCGCATGTTTAATGGTTGCATTGTACGAACAGGTATTATTATAAGTTCCTGTTTTATGTTACAAATGACTGGGGAGGAAGAAAAAACAAAACCGCACATGTTTGCAGCACAGCTTAGCATATTTTTCTCGCAGCAAGCAGTATAGAAATGTTTCTTATAACACATGTATCTTCTTAAGCGTTTTTGAATTGGATACAAAGTAATTTAGCATGATCAAACTTTAATGATAGAAAACTCATATCATACAATAATTAATTGAAATTAAATAAGTGGGACGGCAATACAACGTTTCGAAAGTCTTTGTGTTGCGTTCATTTCTTGTCTTATTGGGAATCTAATTGAAACACGATTAACAATATTGCTAAATACCGGTAAAATTTTACAATCCGCGACACGTACGTAGTATAGCTATGTTGGCAACAGCAGTTGGATCGTGGGAATTAAGTCGACCAATCGTGGCAAAGCTTGAGATGGCCAATGAAATTTTAGATGGCGACAGTTTGTTCCGGAGCCAACTGATGCAACTGCTGCGTAATCGACTGCTGGATTGTATCTCTACCGCAAACGTTCAATTATAACTGCCACGCGTGGCCTTCTGTTTTGTCGACGACCCATATTATTTCGTGCGTAAACTGCAGCTGAGGGAGTCGAACTCGACTGTACCCTTTGTTTCAGAGTCATAACGGATCGCGCTTGAGAATTTCTTTTCGCTGTGTACGATCTTCGTCGGTCTCATTGACTACGATCACGTAGTGAGATTGCGTTGCACGTTCGCCGACCGATATCACGACGACGCAATGGAGGCATTGTTCTAAAAAATAAACCACGATCTGTACTTAATTTGTTTGTAACACTCAAAAATACCACGAAATGACATCAATTCTATCTTTGCAATTCTCCAAAGATACCACCAATAGCATCATGGAGGTAAGAATAATACGAAGGGGCTTGTAAAGAAACAACGATTCATGTTAAATCTGTCAGACAGTTTTAACCTTGTGTGCATATCGCCATCTCCCTTTATATTATTCTAACCTCCTTGGCGTATTTGTTCGTTCTGTTACAGCGTATTTGGTCGCTAGGTGAGTAGCGAATGAATAATCTGATTGTTGTAGAATCGAGAAAATGATCTCAGCTGCAAGCGTGCGTTCAGTTTTTCTCAAATTCTGATATAATACGTAGGCAAACGGGACAAAAAGTATCCTATGTCCTTCTCCTGCTTCTAAGCTACCTCCCCACAAATTTTGAGCCAAATCGGTTCAGACGTTCTTTAGTTATGAATAATGTAACTAACACGACTTTCTTTTATATATATAGATTAATTTTTAGGAACTTATTAAACACTCTATCCCACTTGAGGATAAAATTTGAGGAGATCTGTTACTGATCTGTACTTGGTTTTAATGTAATCTTCTTTTGAAACTTCTACACAACTAATTTTAATGGTAGTTATGAAATTCCTTCACGCATAGAAAAAGAAAAAAAAAAGTGACAACATATTTAGTATCTATATAACTACGGTGTGCCTCGGTTACACAGTGGTAGAGTGCCAGACTACAAATCCAAAAGTCGCGGGTTCAATCCCTGCAAGGTCCTAGGGTTTTTATCTGTCATTTTCCACTTCTTTCAACTCTGGCGGTATTGCTCATATGAAAAATACCGAGTAGCACCGTGGTTCGGAACCCACGTTAAACTGTAGGTCCCCCTAAACTGGCTGGGTAAGTCAGTTCGAAGGTCGTAGGAAGGAAACGGCATACCACCTCCAAAACAGGACCATGCCTAGTAAAACACTGTGGTGTTCAAACCAATCTTCGGATTGTTGACTGCTTTACCTTTTATATAACTACTAGCTTAACTCCCGCTGCTTTGCATGCGTAGGCTGGTTGGTCTGTACTAGTTGCTTCTCCCTCTTAATGTAAATTTTCATAGATATAGCTAAAGCACTATCATAATGAAATGTTGTGATACTACTTGTAGCCGCGGCAGAAAGGCCTTGCGTACTGAGGCGCCATGCTGCGATGCGCGCTGCTGTTCGCCGCCTGGGGTTCGATTCGCCCCTCAGGCGTGGGTGTTTCTGTTGTCCTTGGCATAAGTTTGTCTAAGATAGTTTCGTAAAAAGATATAAAATAGCCAAGATCGCTTATCATCAGTTTTTATTAATGACGACCGGTTTCACTGAACTATGTCAGCATCATCAGGTCAAATAAAATATTTTACAAGGCCATAATCTTGTAATGTCAAATAGTTGTTATATAAAACGATTTACAGTGCATAAGTGCACTAAGTCATTATAATAAAACGTAATTAACACAGTGAGTGACAAAAGCGAACTGTGCTTTTGTCACTCAGTGTATTAATTACGTTTTATTATAATGACTTAGTGCACTTATGCACTGTAAATCGTTTTATATAACAACTATTTGACATTACAAGATTATGGCCTTGTAAAATATTTTATTTGACCTGATGATGCTGACATAGTTCAGTGAAACCGGTCGTCATTAATAAAAACTGATGATAAGCGATCTTGGCTATTTTATATCTTTTTACAATAATATAAATAGATCGCCTCCTATAACGTAAACCAACTTAAGATAGTTTAGTTTTTAAGCCTTGGGGACTGATGATTTACAAACATTTGATTTTACCAATTGTAACACCCTGTGGCACCCCTTAATTGTTGAATTTCGAATAAATACCCCAATATGTGTCATTTAAATTCCAACCAAGTATGCAATTTTTATTTTTTTTATTTTTTTTTTATTTTTTTGTTGTTGTAATTCTTGGTTTAAAATTGGCTTAGTAGCTAAGTATTTTCAAAAAAAATGTTTCATCCCCTATTTCACCCCCTAAATGACAAATTTTCTGAAATACCGAAACACGTGTCTTTTTAATTCTGACCAAGAAAACATATACCAACTTATGTGGTTGTAGCTTCAAAATTACCTAAATAGCAAGAGATTTTCGAAAAACATTTTCGAAAAACATCCCCTCTCCAAAGTAACCCCCTTTGTGGTTGAATTTCAAAAATTACCGAAACACGTATTTTTTAAATTCTAACCAATAATACAAATATCAATTTTTGCAGCTCTAGCTTCAAAATTGTTTTAATAACAACGTGTTTCAAAAAGAATTTTTCATCCCCTGTTTTACCCTCTTACTTGTTGAATTTCCAAAAAATAGTGAAACTCATGTTTTTAATCCTGACCAAGATTCCATATCCGAAGTTTCGTAGATGTAGCTTAAAATTTGAGTTAACAGCAACATATTTTCGAAAACCAATTTGTTGCGTTCTCTATTTTCCCCCCTCATTGGTTGAATTTCAGAAAATGCGGACACACTTGTCATTTAAATTCGAACCCTGAATTAAAATCCGAAATTTTGTATTTCTAACTTCAAAACTGCCTACATAGCAACATATTTTCAAAAAACGTTTCATCGCCTATTTCACCCCCTTACGGACGGAATATCGAAAAATCGCTTGTTAAATGACGCCTACAGAATAAGATCAACACCCTCTACAAATTTCAAGTTTCTATCTTCCGTGGTTTGGGCTGGGCGATGATGAGTCAGTCAATCAGTCAGTCGGAACATTGCCTTTTATATATAGAGATTCCTTTTGTTATGGGTTGTGAAGTTACAGTCGACAACATTATTATCTCCTCGTGTTTGTTATCCACTATTAGACCAATCTGATAACGAATTCTATGCACTGACACAATATGCCAGGATATATCATGTATTTCAGTACTCTCAACTTTCCTGTTAATATTGATCAATCAGTAAACAAATTAAAGCCAACAACAGGATTTCGTTGTGCACGAAGTTTTCTAACTTAATGAAATAAGAAGGCATGACGACTAGCGTTTTGCCGACATCCTAGGTTGGCCAGATGGTCGGAATTTGTGTGGATTTCCCTAGACATGTGATACAATGTTTAGACTCCAAACAAAATGCAGAATATCCAGACAAACATCTTCCTGCAAGGTTCCATACTAAACAGTCATTTGAAAACACAAATTAAAAATTGATATATTACTTGTGTTGCCTGCACAAGAGGTCGTGTTGAATTGATATTTAGGTGACGGATGGTACTTAATTTTATGAAGGCTGACATTATTATGCTGAAATTTGTTGCGAATTGTTTTAATTTTCAAATCGTTTCTGAATACTACTATACGATCCAAATTGCTGCACTCCCTAATATTTAAGCTATATTAGTAAAAATGAAAATATTTATTTGTGGAAAATCGTTATCTCTAGAAGTTTGAAATTTTAACAAAAATTGCATTTTAATACAAGTCGAGAAGGAACTTTCCACGGACTACATACAAAATCAGTATCAAAAGTGTTAAGATGAGGAATTATTCCATTTATTACACTAGAAGTATTATTTTTATATCATTCTTCTGAGCATTTTTAAATAGAAGATTAGGACCAACAATTGAGGTTTTTATATATCAATTTCCTTAATATATGATAGATAACCTTTAGCGCTATATGTAACTTCTGCCATTTTTTGAAATAATTTCCTCTATATAAAATTAATATAAAAGCAAATACGACATATACTGAAACACATTCATAAAAAGATGGATGTCCTCTAATGCAATATTGGGTCTAATTTCAAATCATTTGGTCAAGAACTTTTAGAGATTTGCAGTTTGGATCATCTGAAATTTGTATATGTGTACAAATGTGAGTGTTCGTTTGATTATAATTTTCAGATAATGCTGCATTCAGTCTCCCAGATATATTTTTATGTACTCAGTGGAACGCTATCTGCTACATGTGTAGTAAATGAAGAATGTTACAAACACGTTAATTTTCCTTTGTTCAAAATCGTTAATTATTGGAGATTCTCTACTGATTATTTTAAATTTAAAACATAAGATTGTATTATATTACAGGAGGCTTTTATGTACCGTTTTCTTTAACATATGATATATAACCCATATACAGGGTGTTACAAAAAGGTACGGCCAGACTTTCAGGAAAGATTCCTCACACACAAAGTAAGAAAATATGTGTTGTGGACATATGTCCGGAAACGCTTAATTTCCATGTTAGAGCTCATTTTATTACTTCTCTTCAAATCACATCAATCATGGAATGGAAACACACAGCAACAGAACGTACCAGCGTGACTTCAAACACTTTGTTACAGGAAATGGTCAAAATGTCCTCCGTTAGCGACGATACATGCATCCACTCTCCGTCGCATGGAATCCCTGATGCGCTGATGCAGCCCTGGAGAATGGCGTATTGTATCACAGCCGTCCACAATACGAGCACGAAGAGTCTCGGGGATGCGTAGACAAGAGCTTTCAAATGCCCCCATAAATGAAAGTCAAGAGGCTTGAGGTCACGAGAGCGGGGAGGCCATGGAATTGGTCCGCCTCTATCAATCCATCGGTCACCGAATCTGTTGTTCAGAAGCGTACGAACACGTCGACTGAAATGTGCAGGAGCTCCATCGTGCATGAACCACATGTTGTGTCGTATTTGTAAAGGCACATGTTCTAGCAGCACAGGTATGAAATCATGATAACGTGCTCCAGTGAGCGTAGGTGGAAGAACATGAGGCCCAATCAAGACATCACCAGCAATTCCTGCCCTAACGTTCACTTGAATCGAGGAGGTACAGTACATAGTAACGAAACAATTGGGTATTTTGACAATTTTCTGTACGAATTATTTGAGCTCTAACATGGAAATTAGGCGTTTCCGAAAACATGTCCACATAACATATTTTCTTTTTTTGTGAGTGAGGAATGTTTCCTGAAAGTTTGGCCATACCTTTTTGTAACACCCTGTATGTGTAACTCTTCTAAATATTTTAGAAAGTCACTTTTTCATTATAAAATTTATATCAACACATACACGACATATACAAGCTGCTGATGATTTAACTTATGTATTTCACACTTCGACTAAGTGCTATGTTGAACACACTATTTAACCACCATTTTTTAAATAGTGTAATTTGAGCAGATCTCCTGTTATTGATCTGTACTTCGTTTTAATGTAATCTTCTTATGAAACTTCTACACAAGTAATTTTAATGGTAGTTATGAGATTCCTTCATGCATAGAAAAAGAAAAAAATGTGACAGCGTATGTAGTATATATATAACTTCTAGCTTAATGCCCGCTGCTTCGCAAGCGTAGGCTGGTTGCTCTGCACCAGGTGTTTCTTCCTCTTAAAATAAATTTTTATAGATATAGTTTAAGTATTATCATAATGAAATGTTGTGATACTATTTGTAGTCCTGGCAGAATAGCCGTGCGTACTGAGGCGCCATGCTCCCGTGCGCGCCGCTGTTCGCTGTCGGGGGTTCGATTCGCCCCTCGGCCATGGGGGTTTGTGTTGTTCTTCGCATAACTTAGTTTAAGTAAGTTTAATTAGTTTGTAAGCCTTAAGGACTGATGACCCCGTAGTTAAGTCTCTTATGATGTACAAACATTTTATTTTAGTACTTGTAACCCCGTCATAACCACGTTGTAAAATTTTATATGACCAGATGATGGTGGCATAGCCCATTGAAACCGGTCGTCATAAAATAAATAATTATATTTTAAAAATAGGTATAAAGAAATACGCTCGCATAACAATGCAACTTTGTGTGGTAATTTCAAAGTATTTACTTGAGAACGTACTGGATATACGATTTTTAAGTTAACGTAACATTAAACAAGTCTCTAGATTAGACAGAGTTGTAGAAGGAGGTAGAGGAGGGGAGAAAATTAACGAAAAGAGGAGGCTGGAGAAGATCTAGACGACGGATGGGGAGAGCCAGAAGTTAGGGATAAACACACACAAGGGAAGGCCCATCGGTATAGGGAAACTAGGCAATTGCCTAGGGCGCTAGAATTTGGAGGGCGGCAAATTTGTCATGTGCGACGAACCCTCGTGCACTCGCGGTACGGTTCATTTTGCTGTTGCGCTGCGGTTCCAGGAGAGATGAATTCCTGGTTACTGCACACAGACAGAGCAACAGGCAAGAGACGAGACGCAAGTCAATGTTACATGCATTCTCTTTGGCTTTTCAGAATTTTGCTAGTAAGCCTTTAATGCATAGACGAACAGCAGTTTGCAACTAATCAACCCGTGATCAAAGCTAGCAATACTGCAATAAATTCAACTGCTGAGAGATTTCATCAGATTAACAACCTAAATCGTGTATTTGGTTGTCTGTAGAACATACATGATGTACAAAATAAAACTCCTAAAGCTGTTCTTGAAGAATTTGTTAATTTGGAAGAGTCTCTAACTCACAAAGACTAAAGATACTGATGCTACAGAGCTATGCAATGAATTACGAGCCATTGCTCAATAACCCAATAACTCAAGGTCACAGGATGTTCTGAGTTACATTTGTTAAAATGGACTTATAGACATTATATTTAATTTAGTTACTGCACTAAGAGTGTTGCTTACTCTTCCTGTGGTTGTAGCCAGTGGTGAGCACAGCTTCTCGAAATTAAAACTATAAAAACATATCTGCGATCCAGAGTGACTCAAGACAGGATTGTAGGGTTGACTACTTTGTCAGTTGTACAAGAAACAGTAGACACGATTGATTTAAAGGAGATCGTCTAAGATTTTGCAAAAGCCATGGCAAGAAAAATGAAATTTGTGTGACTCTTTGTATAATTAAGCTTATAATTGTATCAATTATTATAAACTATCAACCAAAACTTTTTTAAAAGACAAAATGCATAAACGATGAAAAAGTAACATTATTGTATAAAAGTGTATGATGTGTCCCAATTTAATGGAAAAATATGTTTATATATTATGTTGTATGTATTTGAATTAAAAAAAGATGCAATGTTTATTTTACATTGATGATTTATTGCGATTTTATTAAATGGGGCGCTATTAAAATAATTTGCCTAGGGCGCCGAATTTGTTCGCGACGGTCCTGGATAAACACACAAGGGGAAGGGGCGTAGGATTAACAGAGAGAGGGGACGATATGGGGAAGCCGGAGAGGAGACAGAGAGATAGGGGAAGGAGGGAGGGAAGAGAGAGGGGGGAAGGGGGGGAGGATGTATACAAAGTGAAGGGAAAGTCGAGAAAGGAGAGGAAAGGTTACAGAGTTACAGGTGGCGAGAAGTGTAAGATGTAAACCCGATTCGAGCTCACGGAGTATTATGAAATTACACACATCAGAAATGTGTGCTTTCTCTTTTCTTTATTTTCCTTCTAATAAATGAAAATTAATTATTTGCTGACAGTATTAAATCTTTTTGTACCCAGATGATAAAAACTACCATTCCTAAACACTTATTCCTCCCAAAAATAATTAAAAAATCCAGAAATTTTGACATTTTTTGCATATATTTTAATCCTCAAATCTGGCAACTCTCCACGACTCCAAACTCAGATTGCGAAAGGACTGAGCAGAAAATCATTTGCGCCATTTTCAGAGCAATTGCCTTGATATAAGCCGTAAGTCATTTAAAGAAAGTATCGATAATTGGCATCTCAATGGTCGGTTAAGAATGGATATTTACTCTTCGTAAATATAGAGCCAGTGCCTTATTCGATTCTGTAATTCATTCCGCTGACCCTAGCACTTATTTTATTTTGTAGAATATAGCCACAAAATAGTGAAAATGTTTGTGGTACTATCCTTAATTTAACAACAAAATTTAATTATGAAATAATTCTCTGGCGTCAAGTTATAGATTAAAAAAAGGTTGTTCGTACCATCAGTAACTTGACCCATATGTTTATTTCGTGGTTTATTTAGGTCATGAAAAGGTAAAGTTGCCTAATAAAATAAGAAGTATTTCAAAGAAGATGGAACTGGTAATGGGGTCACAGTTTTTATTGTAAATTTTATAAATGCATGTATGTATGTCTTTTACATAAAGGAGAAGCTACGAAAGGAAACCTTTGGAAAAGAGCATTTAAGCCTGTAACATCAGCTGTTTCAGAACTAATTTTAGATAGACATTCAGAAAAAGAAATCAACCACTTGCACCAAATAACCGTTTTATAACAATCCGTTGCATTGATACCAATTAAAAGGAACTGAAATTGGGTGCTTCAGATAACTTTTGTTCTTTCTGTACCAAAGCAGTACCTAAATTTAGCATTTGCTACTTTCAGTCGTACGGTATAGACAGAAATAAACTACTGGTACACTTTACTATCTACAAGCAAAACAAATTCGTTTCTCAAGAGTAATACGCCTTAAATAAAAGTAAAGTGCCACACATATTATAAGTGATGCTCTGAAAATAAACGAGGAATCAATCAACAATGAAACAACAGCATTGCCAATAATGAGCAAAACTGCACAGCAACAATAAAACATTTCAGAACCGAAGCACGACAAACTTATTTTATATTTGCCAACTATTTCTTTCTGGCTTTAAGAAATTCGAAAACAACGCTGCACAATTCCATGACAAAATTGTTTGTGATAATGTGACAGCAATTCTAAAAAACAGAGTTTTATATTCTTTTCAGCAATACAGGTAATTTTTGGATTAGTAAACAACTGCATAACACGTAAAGGAATCTCAGACACCTCGTACGGAACACGTAAATAACTCACTGTACCTCGCAGAAGTCTCCAGCTGAAGTAGTTCTCACCCTTTAACGAAGGCACCTGTAGGCTCTTACGCCGTACCCTCTGGCGGCAAGACTGCGAAGCAGTTGCAGCTGTGCTTTCGGCCAGTGCCGCTAGGAGCGCTAGCGCCGCACGCGAATTCGCGGGTCAGCGTCCGCGGGTCAATCTTTTTCTTTCAGGCAAGCTAGTACCTCTTTAACGTCATTAAAGTTTGAAATATTGACGTAATGTCCACACGGATTACTTACTTTCATACGTATATACGACGTTAAAACAGTATAATAAAGCAGGTTCCTTTTGTAAAGAAAGGTCTCGTGATGATTCAGTGAAATTGTTGTGTGCTCTGTTGCTCTGAATCTCGCACGCTATATGCTTCGTGAAAACGAACTAGCGTTACATCTGTTAGTAGTGAAGCTGTGACGCACATAGTTGGATAATTGTTGCAGTAAATATATGAAGTAATATTTCGACATTAATTAAATGCTTCCAGTATTTACATTTCCGCCCATTTCTGGAATGTACCATCTGCAATATGGATGGTACAGACCTCGCAATCAAACGTGGCCCATGAGCGGAGTATTTTGGGAGCTGAAGCTTGCATTCAGCTCGTGGTGCATTGGCTGTTAGAACAAGCCCCGCCTCTTTCTCCCAGTGCCGCCAACTTACGGCGTATAGCTTAGTCAGGTTTTAAAAGAAACAACATGTAAGGGTTTAACGCGTCACAGATGGAACACGAAATTAAGTATCACTTTAATGTTTGAACGTATATCTACGAAATATCAATATTTTAAGGGGACTTATTAAGCGGGTGTAGAACGCTTTCTGCCTTCTTTATATTGTCGTAACTGAATAACAATCGGAATTAACATTCTTCATACCGCTTTCAAGAACAGCTTTCCTTTTTCTAAAAGACGTCGTCGGGGTATGTGAACTTATTTTAGCAAATAACGAAGTGGAAGACAACAATCAATACCACGCACAAATCAACAATACATTGACGATGTCTACGGTGTACAATGCTGTTAGGTGAGGTAGGTAGAGAGCATAAACACACGAAATCCGCCGACTTCCACCGATCACAGAGGCGTGATCTTTAGAGAATACTCCCCATTGCACTTCCAATAAAGCAGAATATTAGCGCCGTGAGAACAGGATAGTGCGTTTGACGTCGAGAAGAAAAGTCGCGGTTTGGCATCTTCACAGAAAATGAAACAACAATCGTTTGGGAAGGGATACGAGACGCCATAGTTATCAGTTACAGCTATCATTGCAGTTACATCGGCAGTTTCTTTTAAAACATGTAAGTGTTACTCATCTGTAACTAAACAATGAAGCATATACATTTAGAAAGGATAACTGTGTTGCTGCACGTACAAAATAAACTTAAGCTTTGTATAATAGGTTGAGTTGAAGAAACCTGTTGTTTTAAAGGAATTAAATGCAAAATAATTTACCTGCTCATTATTTACACCTAAAAGAGGCCTAAGTGGACCACAAAATCATTTTTTTTAATAATTACATTATGCCATATGATCGGCTACCATTGAAATTAATGATGAAGTTTTATTTATAGGTCCAAGATTTTTACTAAGCAAAGATGTTAAAGAATCTTATCGTAATAATGTATAATCCCTGTATTAGACTTATCTGAATATACATGTGATATTTCATTCAGTTGACTGTTTTTAAATTTAAATATTTATGTTATTTCATTGAGAGTGAAATCTAAAGCTGATTGCAGTCATTAAAGCTATTTCAAATACGTGAAATTGTAAAATTCAGCGTAATTAATGGATTTAAAAGGCATTGGACTAAATTATTCAATATGAGGAAAAAACACTACAGGTTCTCAAAAGCGGAACAATAGGTATTGTAATTAGTTAGACGGTGAAGCCGTTTGATTAAACTTGGCGACACACTAATCCTGATTATTGTTCTCACATGCTGATATTATCAGTGAATAGATACTATTTAGGTTGATAATCATTTGAAAATTTCTTACGAGGCTTGCAAATAATTTCATTAACACATTTGAGTTTAAATGGATGGTTATTAAACGAAAATCACCTCAAGTACATAGAAACTTACCGGCGGAACTCGAAGAGGCAAAGAAGTGGATAAATAATATGACGTCATGTCCTTTTATAGTAAAACCTTTGACAAATGAATACTGTATAACATATTTTGTTGTTAACTATCATCAAATTTTGATGACGATTATAGTTTGTTGCTGTCTGTACCCCTTTGGCAAACATGTTAAATATGTTTTGTCTAATCATTTTAATTAGGCGCAAAGTCATAAATGGGGTACCACACGTAATTGTGAAAACAGCCGTGGGGACAGTGTAACAGCGCATCGAGCAAGCATCTCGCTCCGTGACACCGGCGACGTTCAACTTGGCCGCACCACATTTAGAAGGCGCATTGCATTATGCGCAGCGTTTGTGGGATCTGCCCCTGAAACTTTGAAGGGTTGTAGCTCCCAAACTAACAGTGATAGGAATGTAGTTTAAATTGATTTGATCGCAGCTGGTTTCAACGATTCCAATTCACCATAGAAAAAACTATTGTTCCATATAAAAAATTATATTTTTGTGCTGTAACTCTTTGGAAAATGATACAATCAATAAACAAAGTTCATAGCTCCGCATTAAAATTTCCCGTCACCTATTATTTTATAAGTTACAGAGGCAAATACACTTAGTGAAACACCCTGTATATACATTCACTCATGAAATTTGTTATTAACAAACCGACCCAATTCAAGAGTAATAGCAGTGTGCATAGCTACAACACTTGGAGAAAGGGTGATATTTACTATTCAAGGTTAAATCTAACTTTGGCACAGGAAGAGGTGAATTATGCTGCCACAAAAGTCTTTGGTCACTTCCCAAGTAGAAACAAAATTCTGACAGATAGCCGACTAGTATTTAAAAAGAAATTAAAGGAATTTCTGAATGGCATCTACTTCTACACTATAGATGAATTTTTAGATAAAACTTAAAAAAAAAGTAGGAACAAAAAATAAATAAAACAATACACGAAAAAAAATTTAAAAATGTAAATGAGGAATCCTTTATATATTGGTGGCATGTTTAGACAAAATTTACTACACTGACACGTTCCACATCATTACGAAATGTCGTATATATGATCTATGGAACAAGTATTAATCTCATCTAATCACACACTCTCATTGGAGGATAAAAAAATAGAAAAAAGTCATTTTCGAAGTAAGTGGTCACTATAATGGTCAGCACAGAAGTCATAATGTGTGAATATGAAATTTCAAGTACAGATTTTAGTATTAATTATACAACGAATCCAATGAAGCCTACATAATGCGAAAGGTACTAACGTAGCCGGTAGAAGTGGTAAAAGGTAGTAGGCCTACATTTTTTCGTTTATATAAATCTTATATTACCTTCTCTATTACGCATTAAAATTTCCAAGTGTAATAATAATAATAATAACGCATGTTCAGGGAAAGTTATTAATGGGTTTATTTTCACTATCATGCGTATCCTGGGTAGCTTCAATGCCTCATCTGATACTAGTAATAAAGTATGTAAATTATCGTTGTTTATTGGCGTCGTTATTTCGATTATTTTTCTGTAAGCGTGACTATGCGATTTTTTGTCACCGGTACCACAAACTTTGAAGTAAGCACCTAATTTTTAATTTCTTTTCGGAATAGCTACAACGAGCTAAAGAGGAAAAGAACATAGAGAGGGAAGAGAAAGATAAGGACGTACCGGAGGAGGAGGAATGGAAGAGATGGACAGAGACGCGGAATGGATACAGACTGGAGGAGCAGGTGGAGATGAGGATGGCGAAGAGAAGGTCACATAACAATTTCCTGAAGAAAATCACTCTCCAGATTTCTTTTCCTTCCACACAGTCACAGCAACGTGAACCAGGGTACTGATTTAATTGATGAATATTTTCCTATGATCTTACGTTCACCAGAATTATTTTATTTACTTTTCATATCAGTTATTACTTTTCATTCGCCACAGCGAAACGAAGCTAGGTTTACACGGTAACGTACATTACGGGTAAAGGAGACAAGTAAACGCCTGAGAGTTATGCAGCACACAGCACTGGCCTGCGTCGCGTAAGGTATGATAAAAAATGTTTAAGTGTTTTTAATTCTCATGGGACCAGCTACTTTGGTCATAAGTCCCTAGACTTGCAAACTACTTAAAGTAAGTTGAACTAACCTAGGGACAATACACACATCCATGCCCGAGGGGGATTCAAAACCCCGACGAGGGAGAGGTATGATATCGTGACCATTTCACTCACATAAAAATTAAGAAACTGGCAAAGGTCTTTGGGCAGATTCACCGTATCGTTGTAAAACAAAGCACTCCGGCATCTTAAGCACCGAGAGAGCAACAAATAGGGTTTATAGCCGAGGAAAAAAAGAATTAAACACACAGGGAATTATACAGGGCAGTAACATAATCTGTAGGAGCACCGTTTGACCTTAGACTTCATTCTCTAGTAACCTACGTGGCACCAGAAATGTTCAAATGTTTGTTAAGCTTAAGGGACTTAACTACGGGGTCATCAGTCCCTAAAGTTACAAACTACTTATGAACTACCTACAACTAAGGACGGCACAAATATCCATGCCCGAGGGGGGATTCGAACCCCCGACCGTAGTGGCCGTGCAGACCGTCACTGGAGCGCCTCAGTCTCCTCGGCCACCGCGGCCGGCCGTGGAACCAGCACGAAATTATTATTGGAGGGAGAACAGGGGGGAAAGGTACTCAGAATATAGGATAATGCTCAGAAGGGGGCCAGAAACGGAAGATCTTCTTAAAAAAATTAAAAATTCAGACCTGATACTTCATTTTGGAACGTACGGTTTGACTCAGAGATTTAAAAATACGGTTTAATGCGGATGAACCAAGAAAGGTATTGTGTTAAACTGTTTATTATGGTAGATTATGGCTAATTTGACGTCATTATGGTCTGCAGCAAAACATATGTCTCGTTCTGTATGGTAGACAGGATCATTTACTGAAATAACTCTGTGTTCACTTCCTCAGCAACTAGAGAGCGTAAATGTTCAGCTCACGGACGAATTCACACACCATTTCGAATCGGACTCTCGCCAGGTGCAACCGAAAAATACACACAGTAGAACCACAGGACATATGACACAAGAAAACGAAACATTGCAGTAATCGTCTGAGGAGGAATCTGATTGTCATTATGTCAAAAAAGGGTGTGTGTGTGTTCCAGGGATTTGAGGTTTTTCAGTGAAAATTATTTCTTATTTTGCTTCTATGTAAAGCGGCCTACATGAAATAGACGTTTGTGAATGTTTTCTTCTAACGTATTTTCTGTTTGTAACATTTTAAGTGTGATTTACACACAATTTGAAGTTACACATCGAATAACAATATGCCGTATTTATATATATATTAGGACTATGAAACGTATCTAAAAAAATAAAATAAAAATAAAATTGCTATTGAATAGTGTTTAATTTAGCGCATTGAAGTTACAATTTAACCAGTTATACCAATACCACCTGGTATTAAACGAATGGGAAACAAGGTTGACAAATATTCGTAACCGTTATTAGACATCGTCGGAACTCTACTTCTGACCATATATCTGTACATAGTTCTCCTAAAGCAAGAGTTTAAGTCTGGATAAAAACAAATTGTATTTTTCAATTACCAAATATAAAATATATGATTAACACTTTATTTATCCATAGTGTGTATATAATTTCAATATTCTGTTAGGGCGATCAGGTGTGACTTGTTATACTGACTACCAAGACCGCTTACGTTGAAACAACTTATAATCAGTTTAATCAGAGCTGCTCGCTATCCTTAGATGATCTCATTCCATACAACTAGGTGTCATCATCTTCACTGAAATGGGAATGTGCTAAAGTCATATAACACTATACTGCATTGACATCACTGCAGCGAGGGGGGGGGAGAGGGAAGTACACTAGCGGCAAAACACAAACAATACCTTCACTACGCGATAGCAATGGTAATACTACCGACGACAGTACTGCTAAGGCAGAATTACTAAACACAGCTTTCCGAAATTCTTTCACCAAAGAAGACGAAGTGAACACTCCAGTATTCAATCCAAGAACAGCTGCCAGCATGCGAAACTTAGAAGTAGATGTTCCTGGAGTAGTAAAACAACTTAAGTCACTAAACAAAAATAAATCTTCCGGGCCAGATTGTATACCAACTAGATTCCTCTCAAGTATGCTGATGAAATAGCTCCGTACTTAGCTATAATTTACAACCGATCACTCAGCGAAAGATCCGTACCCAAAGACTGGAAAGTTGCCCAAATTACTCCAATATTCAAGAAAGGCAATAGGAGTGATCCCCAAAATTACAGGCCTATCTCATTGACGTCGATTTGAAGTAGGATTTTGGAACATATACTTTGTTCGAATATTATGTACTACCTCGAAGAGAACGACCTATTAACCAATACTCAGCACGGATTCAGAAAGTATCGCTCTTGCGAAACACAGCTTGCCCTTTATTCACATGAAGTGTTAAGTGCCATCGACAAGGGATCTCAAATCGATTCTATATTTCTGGATTTCCGGAAGGCTTTTGATACTGTACCCCACAAGCGGATTCTAATGAAATTGCGTTCTTATGGAATATCTCCCCAATTGTGCGATTGGATTCACGATTTCCTATCAGAAAGGACACAGTTCGTTGTAATTGACGGTAAGTCATCAAGTAAAACAGAAGTGATATCTGGCGTTCCACAGGAAAGCTTTATAGGTCCCCTACTCTTCCTCGTGTTTATAAACGATTTAGGAGATAATCTGAATAGCTCCCTTAGACTGTTCGCGGATGATGCTATCGTTTATCGGTTAGTTAAGTCAACAGAGGATCGAAAGCAACTGCAAAGCGATTTAGACAAAATTTCTACTTGGTGCGAAAATTGGCAATTGACACTAAATAAAGAAAAGTGTGAAGTAATACACATGATCACTAAAAGAAATCCGCTGAACTTCAGTTACGCGATAAATCAGTCAAACCTTAAGGTCGTAAATTCTACCAAATACCTAGGAGTTACAATTACGA
This sequence comes from Locusta migratoria, assembly GCA_026315105.1. Lineage (NCBI taxonomy): Eukaryota > Metazoa > Arthropoda > Insecta > Orthoptera > Acrididae > Locusta > Locusta migratoria. The sequence goes on along the minus strand of CM048744.1, from coordinate 267,375,695 downwards.
ACAATTTTGACTGGAGAGAACACATAGAAAATATTGTGGGGAAGGCGAACCAAAGGTTACGTTTCATTGGCAGAACGCTTAGACGATGCACCAGCTCCACCAAAGAGACTGCCTACATCACACTTGTGCGTCCTCTCTTGGAGTACTGTTGCCCCTTGTGGGACCCTCACCAGGTGGGACTGACGGAAGATATTGAGAAGGTTCAGATAAGGGCAGCTCGTTTTGTTTTATCACGTTACGGGGGGGAAAGCGTCACGGAAATGTTGCACGAATTGGGGTGGAAATCATTAAAAGAAAGACGTTATTCATTGCGGCGTGATCTGTTTGCTAAGTTTCAATCACCGACTTTTAGTTCTGAGTGTGAAAATATTTTGCTAGCACCCACCTACTTAGGGAGACATGACCATCCCAATAAAATAAGAGAAATCAGATCGAAAACGGAACGATTTAGATGTTCTTTCTTCCCGCGCGCTATTAGAGAATGGAACGGTAGAGAAAAGTTATGAAGGATTTGCAGAGTATCGATGTAGATGTAGATGTAGAAGGCAGAGGAGCGTGCACCCCCCCCCCCCTTTTTTTTTAAAATCAGTTTCAAATTTTTTAGTAGACAAATTTCATATTTAGTGTGTGAAAATATGAGTGGACACTTCATTATTACGTACCACATGGCACTACTTCATAATATTCATGACAATCAGTATTGAACGAAATAAGTTGTATGAGTGAACGTGCATTTCTGTGTGCGCAGCCTGCCATTATTTAATGTCCAGATACGTCATAAATACCTTGAACTGTTTAATAACATTATCTAGGAAAGTTGCATTTCCTATGTTCGTAGTGTGTATTGTGCCTAAAAGAAATACTGGTCTGATTCTCTGCAAAAAATTAGATGTCCACAGTTATTTTCAGTTTTCCATTCAATTATTGGACGATTTTCTGATTGTTGAACGGTGAAGAATGTCTTTCGACTACAATGAGATAGCGTGTTCATATTTGGTAAAAAAAATCTGTTGCTTTATTTAAAAATAATAAATAATAATAGGAAAAAGTTTTTTTGTAACAGTCTTTTATTCAAGAATTTGGACGTCATGTGCGGATAGGCGATAAAGACTCCTGTACAGTATAGCACGGTAAGGAGCACCTCTGTCGTGGAGCGGGGCTTAGTGAATCTCCAGTGGAGGGAACTAAGAACTGCGCGCTCTTCATAGAGTTGACCGAGGTATGTGAACATAGACAGAGTGCATTAGGTAATGTTTGCGGGCGCCTTTTTGATTGGCAATATGGGGGGGGGGGGTAGTCTGATACTGACATACCACGCCAATTTATAGCCAGGTCGTTCTTGACTTCATCAAGAAGCAGGGAAAGTGCGATCGGCAGTAGTAGATCAACACAAACAATATTTAGTTTCTATTTCAGCGAAGACGTAGCTAGCAACCCGTCGACGCAGTTAACGATATTGTGTGCGAACTACCCATCCTCAAACAGTAATAACAAATACATTTTTTTACCATTGCGTAATATTTCTGACATTGCGACAGCCTCGAACGTAAACTGACGAAATTTAATCAATTTTAAAGTTAAGTAGCCCTGTTCTTCAGCCATTGTACCAACCTTTATTTTACGTATTTTGAAACTGTTTATACGTTTCCTCTATCCTGTCAACCTCTCCGGAATTTGGTATATATATATATATATATATATATATATATATATATAATTTCTTTTTTATTTGAGATTTTTTAAAGTAAGTTTACAATCAGTTTTTCATTTCAGTAACTAGCGACATCACTGTAGTACCCGAACTGATCCTCACTAGTTACACCTTTTTAATTTTCAGATTTTTCTTACAGGAGATGTCATCTACGTCTGTCTTTCCATAAGTGATAAAGTTTCACCGCTTGTAGGTAGGCAAGCAGCATTTTTCTGAATTCTGTGTGCCATGCTGTTGATGTCTTTCTTGCAGCAGCCTACAAATATTGGAAGAGTAGTATCAAAATCAGAACAGGTAAAAGAAAACTACACGTCAGACGGGGAATTATCTTAATTTTTTTTTTTTTTTTTTTTTTTTTTTTTCAGGAATTCTTCGAGAGAATAAAAAAGACTGACCCACGAGGAAATTCATCAGTTCGGACTTGAATGCGTTTGGATTGCTACTGATATTTTTGAATTCTTGTGGCAGCATGCAACATAATAATATACGCCCTTCTGCACAAGAGTCAACATGGCGTGAGGAAAGTTCTAATTCGATTTCTGTCTAGTATTAACTGAGTGAAAGCTGGGAATAAGCAAATATTATGAACAGCATTTTTAAAAATATGCATTGAGAGATCTAATATCAGAATTTCTAGGCTACTGAACAGGAGCCGATAAGAGGTTCGCAACTTACATATTCCTCGGACCGTCAGTTTCCGCGCCATATGTACACTATTATAAACCACATCATCTACATACAAAAGAAACAACAGCGGCCATATAACAGACGCCTGGGGCACACCTCACTGAACCGTGCCCCATTGTAAGTGCACATCATAGTCATTTTGAACACTGCACAGAATTACCTTCAGCTGTCTATTACTACAGTAAGAGTGAACCAAGTGAAAACCTACACGTTATGAGTGAACCAATTGTCAGCTGCTCCCTTTCTTCCATAATGTTCCAAAATCCGTAACGTTGTTTTGTGATCTGTATGTTATTAAATCGAAGGTAGCGTTCGCATCATTTTATTTAATGCCCCCAATGACTCACAGACAAAGGAAATATAGCATTTTAGTTGTTAAACCCCTTCTAAAACCAAACTGTACATTTGACAACAAATTATGTAAAATGAAATGAACTATTTACCTTTGAATTATAGCTTTTCAGATTACTATAGCAAATAACGATGGTATAAAAAGTCGGTCTGCATAACCCTTTCTCATTTTTGTACTTTCACTACCGAATACTTTAATCTTAGAACAGTACTTTAATATTCCGCAAGACTGCATCAAGGTGCCATGATTTTACAGGCTTGTAATTTAGAACATTAAGTAACATTTTGTTCTGCGCTACTTTTGATGTATTTGACAAATCTTGTTAATTATTTAAAAGTTCCATTAATTACTTCAGCTATTACATTTGACAATAACGTCGAAATTACTTATTTGACAATAACGTTTAAGCATGTCCACATTATCTATGTAATCACGGTAAACTTACATCTGAAAGACAGAAGGTGGATTTGAACAAAAAATGCGGGATCAGTGTGTTATCATTGCGCCACCTCGCTGAGTAATCTAATATATAAAGCAGACTGTCCGTATGTTTGTACGTGTTGCATACAAATCTACAGTTTTGTTCCAATCTTTACGAAATTTTGTACACGTAAGCTTCAATCCATGAGGACGGTCGCCGTAAGTGTAAGAATCACGTACGATTCATAATTCACGAGATATGACATCATAAACAATGACATGCGCGAAAAACTGCTTCATTTTGCGACAATGCTGCTCATTTTCTCCTAAACCATTGGACCGATTTCAACAAAATTTGGTACACACATTCCTTACCTTGAGGAAACAATTGCTGCAGGGTTCATAATCACGTACGACGTATGATTCACAAGATATTACGTCATAAACAATAGGAAGCGCAAAAAACTGCCACTTAATGCAGTGAGATTTATAAATACGCTGTATGAGAATGATAATACTTAGCCACTTGCAACAAACTTTAAACATAATTTCAAACCTTTATTAAACTTTTTATCGCTGACAACCACAGCAAAGGGATGAAAGGAAAAAAGGTTCCCGCTTACTACTTTTCCGCCGTTTATGGAGTAAAACTACGGCATTCGGTATGACGTTACAATTTATAATTTGTACACTACAAATTGTAGGTGCAGGAAATTTTACACACAGTATACACGCATATAGTTGAGTGTACCTTCTACATTGTATCACAGTACGACATGTAATTCGTGAGATATGAGTACATAGACAGTAACCTTCAAGGAAAACCGCCACTTCCCGCACCAAGTTTTAATATATCAATTCTTTAATACTAACTGTATTCCCAAGAGACGTTACAGACTTACAGCCGTTATACAAGTGAATATATACCTGAAAAATTGAAGGAATAAATAAATACCTGGCAACGCCGGGTTTTCAGCTAGTCTGATATATAAAGCAGAGGGTCCGTATGTTTGTGTGTATGTATTGCATACAAATCTACAGTTTTGTTCCAATCTTTATTAAATTCTGTACACGTAAGTTTCAATCTACGAGGACGGTCGCCGTAAGTGCGATAATCATGTACAACACATTTTTCAGGAGATGTGACGTCATAAACAATGAGATGCTAGAAAAACTGCTGCTTTAAGCGACAATGCTGCTCATTTTCTCCTAAACCACTGAACAGATTTCAACCAAATTTGGTACACATATTCCTTGCGTGAGACAACAATTGCTATAGGAGTAAGAACCACATACGACACATTGTTCAGGAGATGTAACGTCATAAACAATATAGTTCCAAAAAACTGCCACATAATGAGGCGAGACTTTATAACTACACTATACCTGGCGTAATGTAAGAAAGCGCTTCCGCGCATAGAGGCGCAGCGATAAGGGAAGGAGGAGGGGAGGAGCTACAGGCGAGCGCCAACAGTGGAGCCTATAGAATGAACGTTATTGGCTGTCATTGCAGTAATGGAGGGGGATGCGCAGAACGGCTGAAAACTAGGCCGCCTTCGTACGTGACGCCGACTATAGATGAGAACGAAAGTACTTAGCGACTCACAAACAACTTTAAACATAGTTTCAAACCTTCAATAAACCATTCTCGCTGACAACCATATCAAAATGATGAAAGGAAAAGCCGGCCGCGGTGGCCGAGGTGACTGAGGCGCTCCAGTCACGGTCAGCACGGCCACTACGGTCGGGGGTTCGAATCCCCCCTCGGGCATGGATATTTGTGCCGTCCTAGTTCGTAAGTAGTTCATAAGTAGTTTGTAAGTTTAGGGACTGATGACCCCGTAGTTAAGTCCCATAAGCTTAACAAACATTTGAACATTTGAACATGAAAGGAAAAAATGTTTCTCGCTTACTACTTTTCCGTTGTTCATGAAGCAAAACTACGGCAGTTGCAGTTTATAATTTCTTCACTACAAATTGTAGCCACAGGAAATTTTACAGGCAGTGTTCACACATATAATTCAATCTACCTTCGAAATTGTATCACACTACGCCACTTAGTTTATGCGATATGAGCACATAAACAGTAAGGTTCATGGAAAACCGTCCAATCACGCATCAGATTTTAATGTATTGCACCTTTACAATTAAATCTGTTTGCAACGGATTTTACCTATATACAGCACTTATACAAATGAATATATAAATGCAAAATTATATAATTGTACAACATATAATTCCATAAATATGAGATCGTATAATACTGCTCAAATGTTCAAATGTTTGTTAAGCTTATGGGACTTAAATGTGAGGTCATCAGTCCCTAAACTTGCAAACTACTTATGAACTAACATATACTAAAGACAACACAAAAATCCATGCCCGAGGGAGGATTCGAACCTCCGAAGCGGGAGGCCGCGCGACCCGCAATGTGGCTCTCCAGATCGCTCGGCTACTCCCGCGCGGCGTATAAACTGCGATGGGTAAAACCCTATCACATCATGCAACATGTATTCCTGTCAACTTAAGTTAATTCCTGAAAAGCTGACATTAGCAGAGGTGCCCACAGGGTCGCCACAGGGGGCGGGGGGACAAGACCCCAACTGCGTCATTGAAATTTCTTAGGGTAGGAGGGGGGGAATTATCACTTTTTGTTACCCTGGTCGGGGGCTTTATAAAACAATTTAAAAACATGAAATGAAAGATATTTAATTTCAATATTAAAAGACAAAACATGAGCTAATAACTCGGGTGTATGGGACGAGGTGGTCGCAGTTTGGAGGGGGGGGGCGAGTCTTTGGCCAAGGGAAGGTGGCGGTCACCTCTGGACAGCGGTGTTGACAACTCTGAGCTCTGAAGCGCACACGGATGCAGGCGATAGCAATAGACTTTTTTAGAGTTATAAGGAAAGGAAGAGATGAAACAGAGTACATCGAACCAATACCCATTATTTACGACAAATCTGGCTTTTAACTTCAAGAGCATACAGTTTCCAACGAGACTTGCATTTTCTATTACGATTAATAAACCACGGGGCAATCTATTCAACTCTGTGGAGTGGATTAGATATGCCCATATTTCCACACGGACAACTTTACGTCACTTGCCCAGGGGTGGCCTCACCAAATAAATTGTTCATATTAGATCCTGGATAAGTAACGAGAAATGTTGTTTAGAGTGAAGCTGTGCTTTAAATGAATGTATGAATGTTACATATCATTTGTATTTTGAGTATTGTCTTTTTTGTTTGCTTACTGTACTTAATTTTTTGTATACAACGCAAGACAGCCTTATTTCTTATATATTTTCTGATAAATATAACATGTTATTAGAAAGAAGGAGATGCACAGAGAGAGAGAAAGTATAGTAGTACTAACTCAAGGCTTGATTAAATAAATAAATGAGTAGCCTAATATCAAACCTGGACATCTGACCTAATGGTCGAAATATAGTTAGCAGTCGATCCTAATGGAAGTTTTGCCGCTCTTTTCATTGCTGAAATCTGTTTCTTTTTTTTCCAAAAACTAACGTAAATCTGATAAATCACACTTTAAATTTGACTGTTCACATCAAAAGCGGACACTTGCATAAGAGCCTGATATCAAATTCGGACACTTGTTGAATGAAGCAGTTTGCACCAATAGGAACACAATGTATGATCACAAGACCTGGAAAATCAGACATGGCGACAGTATGCGCCAGGTACTAAGACCTATTAGCCCGTACTTAAGTTCTTCAGTATTTTTATAGTATTATTACTAATAACCATCTTAAAGCGAGTAAAATGGAACATAATATATCACCAGCATCTGAAGGAAAAGCTAGGAAGCGGTTGAGACAACCTGAAAAGTGTAAAATAAACAATGAAAAAAATCAAAGGTAAGACTAGCTTGTAAACTACACTGTTCTATTGTAAGGTGTGTTGTACGAAATTATCACTTGTTGGAAAGAAGTTCGATGTCAGAGATAAAGAAAGGATGTTTACGGAAAAATCTGGCGACAGTTTCAACAGACTTTTTGCTAATAATTTTAGAGATTCAGTGCCGTAACATTTCATTTTGTATATAAAATTAAAAAGATTGTTATGATTATTGTCGTTTTCATTTTTCCAATATGCAATAGAGTTAAGAATTTAATATTTTCCACTTTATGTCGATATTGCTATAATTTCACAGATTATACACCTGTAAAAGATTCTCGTCAGCAGTAAGCGAATGTCTGTGTATCAAAAACGGACATCTGAAAGCGTGTTCACATCAAAAGAGGACACCTACACATTTTGATTTCAAAGACAGACATCTGTATTTTCAAACACAATTTGAAGATGCTTGAGTATTCAAATTCATATTAATCCTGGAGTATTAAAGTTGATAATGCTGAAATCAGCTTATAAATATATTAGCTCTACGTTTCGCAATAAAAAATGACTTTTATCTCAGTGTCTGGGAAACAACAGATGTCCGTCTTTGATAATAGGCTACTAAAGTACCCGGGCAACGTCGGGTCTTCAGCTAGTAAATAAATAAAAATTACTGTTACTGTGGCTTGACTTCCATATGGTGTCAAAAATGTTTTCTTAAATTACTAGTGGCACTTCTAAACGACAGTTATGTCAGCAACGAAACTAGAGTTTATTTAATGAATGGAGATTTTATACGATACTCTGCTATTGAAGATATATCTCGGATTCTGCAATACAAAAAAATCTTTCGTCGGAACAGTCTCCAAGGTGTACGTGTTTGTCAAAAGCCGAGCTACAAGAGGAATTCTTATTCACAAACAGTTCTGCTTGTCTGATTTTATGTAGCAAGGGTTTTACCACGCTCTGTCATGAATTTCTCGCAAAGCGCAGAACCCTGTTACTTCCGTGATTAAAGAAGTTGTTTCTGCTTCCGAGAATTCCTCCTCTAATTAAGGAAGTCGTTTCTTGTTGAACTTCTTCCACCCGTTTATATCCAACGAGCAATACTGTGATTCCCAAGATATTTTAACGATGTAAGAGATGGAAGATCCTTGATTTGTGATACTGTTTGTCATTATGTTCTAAGGAACGCCAGGTATCTCATCTTACGATCACATACGACAGTGGTCAAACACTAAAATCTTGCGTTTTTTCTGCTCATCTCACTTTATGACTTCTGTCATTTCCGTAAGAGATATTTTTAAAATGACGCAATAATCGTCCCATACAAAACGGCAGCCAGGTCTTTTTTATTTTAGAAGTCTGTTCTAACAGTTATGTACTTAACAATGGCGCGTGATAGGATTTAAAGAAAGACTTCAACTGAGGTTTCTCTTCTATTCCGGTTTATTATGGGTAGAGGTGATATAATGAAATATTCTGTTGATAATGATCTATTAACATAAATTACTATTAACTGTCAGATTTCTAATTTTTCTGAAAACGTTTTTTTTTTCTTCCTGACATCGTCAGGTTTGAGAAGAGCGACCTGTTTCAATTGTAAATAAATACTTTTTGAAAAATCTTTATTCTTCAAAATGACAATAATATTTATGAAATGTCGTAACTAGTTTCGGCCTATTTACAAGCCATTCTTCAGATCCTGTCCACCCATCTTCCTTCCTGAAGTGCTGAGCCTTTATGTGGGAGAGCCCATAATGGAATAGACAATGTCGGACAACAGAGACAGGCTCATAACTCCAAGAAATAACATCGGTGGACAAGATCTGAAGATGGTTTCCAGGTAAACCAAAGCTAGTTATCACATTTCATAAATACTGACTAATAAAGATTTACGAAAAACTATTTTTATTTTCTTAAAATTTCTAACGACAACTTAAATATCACATTGGTCCACCTCAAGATCGTAATATACAGTGATACTTCGAGATATTTATTCGATAAGGCGCTGTTACAGGGTTATGCTAAAAATATAATGCTTCAAAATTATTCCGTTCTAAATACCGATTAAAGTACTCACACCATTCAGACTACTACAGACGTAAAAAGAAAAGTTGATACCACCAGTTTGCTTTGACCAAAAACGTCGTATCTTACGTCAGTCTATCACAGACGACCAAATTTGAACCTGTATTTTCTGAAAAACCTGCAGAAGAAAATTACCCAAAACAATTGTTTGTTTATAAATGTGTACTGTAAGTTTGGTATTGTGGGTTTTATTAGAGTGTATTACAGCTCAATTGTTCTGATCGATACCAGTTTTCGTAAACAGCTTTTTTATTTTTATGATTTCGCACAATGGAAATTTGGTATCGCGGGTTTCATTTGAGGTGATCCAAGTTCAATTGTAGTGCTCTATACCAATTTTCGTATGTTTTCGTCGGATGGAGTTTTGGTATCGTAGATTGAGGTGTTTTAGAAATCAACTGTTGTGATCGATACCAGTTTTAGTTTGTTTATGTTTTTCTTCGGTGTAATTTTGGTATGGTGTATTTAATTTGAGGTGTGTTAGAGGTCATTTGAAGTAGTCTGTTCCATTCGCCGTTATCTGAGTATTTTTTTAATGTGCTTTTTCGATGCTTTATTTGGTTTGTGTTTTGTTAATTTTCACTTTCTTTTTTAATTTAGGATCTCCCCTTCCAAAAAAAGACGTAATTCCCGCGGTGGATTCGTAAGATTCTTTTCAGTGTAATTTATTTTTATTTTTACTATTTCATTTTGCGTCTATCTGTATTCGTGTGGTTATTTCACTATAATCCATTCCTATGAAAAAATTATAAAACCGACAATATATACAATTAATAGGAAAACATAGGTCAAGTCTAGTTACCGATACCGGCTACACATTTCCTAAATATACTCGGCAGCTTAGTTCAGAAATATGTTTTCAACAATTTTTTACCTCCCCATCCAAAACACTTTCCCTCTGTAGGCCCATTAAAATCTTTGGATATTAAACTTCCTGGCATATTAAAATTGTGTTCCGGAACCGGGACTCGAACCTGGGACCTTTGCCCAGTAGAGCGCTTGCCTGCGATAGGCAAAGGTCCCAGGTTCTAGTCCCGGTTCCGGCACACAATTTTAATCTGCTAGCAAGTTTCATATCAGCGCACACTCAGCTGCAGAATGAAAATTTCATTCTTTGAATATTATTTATAAATCGTGAAAATTAATTTCGTTTATATTTGTTGTTCGTATAGTCTATGGGACTTAACTACGGGGTCATCAGTCCCTAAACCTACAAACTACTTATGAACTACTTACGAACTAGAATGGCACACATATCCATGCCCGAGGGGGATTCGAACCCCCGACCGTAGTGGCCGTGCAGACCGTGACTGGAGCGCCTCAGTCCCCTCGGCCACCGCGGCCGGTTTCGTTTATGTTTTCCACCATTTTATTTAGTATGTCTCAGCCCCAAAAGCCCCAATTTCCTGCGGTATTTCCGTTAAGTTCTATGAACATTATTTACATCGCGTGATAATTATTCTCATGCCTCAATCCCATCGTTTCGCGCTATAATTTACACATTATCAAGATGCTCTTTTTGCGCCGTGTTGGATCTTGTTTGCCGGCATAGTTGCTAATTGTTTGTCAGCGGACTCTAGTGGGATCGATAGTTGGAGCTTTCTCGCCACAGGGCGTGATGTTGTGAGTTGCCTAGAGACTCTGTATAGGAAGAGAGTGGTCATGCGTGAGACTGCTCCACATTAGCTGACAGCCCGGGACGCCATGTTTTTACCAGATTTTCCGGGCTTCACATGTGTGTGAATAGCTACAGTGTGCGTTTCTGTACTGTGGTGTGTCTTAAAAGCTTCTGACAGCGATTTCACTGTACAGTTACGTACACGTTGTATTACAGTAGGCAGTGCTCCACTTTTGCACGTATTTTGTTGGTTCTATTTACGTAAATTACCGTGTTCGTTGGTCGTTGACGATAACCTTAGAACTTCACGGAAATTTTTAATATTATATGTTGGTTTGAAGTGACTTATTGAGTGTAATTAATAATGTGTTTTACATAGTCATTAAGCGCAATCTAGAGAAATGGCTCCTTTTTCGTCTCCCTCTGTTGGCTGTAAAAACCGAAATAAATACTTTTATATGTTGCTTGTGTTCGGAAGGAATGAGGAAATACGGGAAAAGTGGACAGTGAAAATTAACCGAGAAAACGGGAACCGTAAAGGCGACTTATAAAGCAAGAAAGGCATTGATGAAATTCAATAATAGAACTACTGCCTGTGAAATTTCCGCGTGGTGTAGTGGTCGTATACTTAATTCATAATATGTTCGAATCCAATAAGCAGTAATTTTTTTTAAACAGTATTTGCTAGTTTTTTGTTAGTTCATTGTTCTGGTTTTTGACATGTCGTGCTACAAGGTATGTTTTAACATTGCTACGGCACCTCCCCCTTGGCTGTGTATTATTGGCTATTCACAATCCCATAATTGGTTACAGGAAATGACGTGAGAAAGAGAGGGAGGCGGGACTATTGTAGATATTCAGTTACCTATTTTGAATCTGTTTCTGCTGTTTCACTAGAGATAGTATTTTTCCGATTTTCTATGATACTCTGTCCCTAAAAGTATCTACAGAATGACGTTTTTGGTATTTCCCAGTGTAGAAAAATGTTATAAGATCGACAGCACACTTAAAATGCATTACGGCGGGGCGGAAAGCGATAACATTGTACTAACTTCGGCGATGGCTATTCCGACAGAAAATTATGAAACAGCATTATTTTCTTTGAGATACATAACATGGAGTGTCTCTATTTCCTATTAATCAACTGGCAACTGTCAAAATTACCAAAACATAAAGTATGGTATTAACATTCGACAGTATAGAAACTGCTTCATGAGATTTATTTGCTTACAAATTTATTATTCCTGCATGAACATAGATGAATGGCATTTCTTTAAGCACGTACCGATCAGTAAGCAAGAACATGTGCTGTGGTGTCACGGGTGGAAGTGATGGCTTATTTCTATCGTCAGGTGGCTGCATTTCTGCTTGGGTCGCTATGCAAGTGCAAGTCCCGCGCACAGTCTGGTAAAAACATGGCGGACACCGACCGGTTGGCCACTCTCTCCCTATACAGGCTCTCTAATCGCCACTACACACGCTCCGATTTATCATACGACCAACAAAGTATCCAACGTACCAACCAATTGGTAGCAGCCTACACACGTTCCGACCAATTGCACGTAGCGCCGCCCTGTTCTGCTGTCTGTTTATCGAACTGTTTTTGTTTTCGCGGGTTCGCTGTGCAGACGACCTCAGCATGGAAGTTGGTCGGAAAGCGCTACACACAGTATAATTTGTCGGGTAAACTGGTGGGGAATCGGAGATCGGGTGGTCAGGCACAACCAACCGACCGACAAGGAAAGTTGGTCGGGTAGCGCCTAAAACCGATCAATTTACTGTGTGACCAACAAATTCGTCCAATAAATCGCATCGTGTGTAGGGCCCTTAGGTTGGCCGTTCGTGGTGCGTTGCAGGAGGAGTTTTGTTCGGCATTCGTGGCGAACAGTTCCGGATGGGAAGACGTGGTGGCGAGTGGCGCTCGGAGAACAGCCACTGCAGCTGCCACCTGTCTGTCTTCGGTGTTGTTGGCCTGGTGTAACACACAGCCCGCGGAATGTGATACGTGGCATGAAGGCTTTGGTCAGTGTCTAGTAAACCTGACCTAGACCGCGTGATATGAACTAAAATTCTGCCTGGAGTGTTGTCGCACTCGCAGTCTCTAACTCTACATTTACATCTACATCTATACTCCGCAATCCACCGTAGGGTGCGTGACGGAGGGTACACTGTACCAGTAATAGGCATTTCCTTTCCTATTCCACTCAAAAATAGAACGAGGAAAAAAAGAATTCCTATATGCCTCCGTACGAGCCCTAATTTCTCTACGCGAAATGTACGTTGCTGGCAGCAAGATCGTACTACACTCAGCTTCAAATTCCGGCCCTCTAAATTTCCTCAACAGAAATTCACGAAAAGTACGTCGTCTTTCCTCCAGCGATCCCCAATTGAGTTGCCGGAGCATTTCTGTGACACTCGCGCATTGGTCGAACCTACCAGTAACAAACCTAGCTGCTCGCCTCTGAACTGCTTCTATGTCTACTTTTAAACTGGTCTACTGCGGGTCCCAAACACTGGAGCAATACTCAAGACGTGGTCGTACAAGCGTTTTATACGCGGGTCTCCTTTACAGATGAAGTACATCTTCCCAAAATTCTCCCAATAAACCGCGACAGCATCAAGAAGCTCACTACTAATGCTGTATTCGAACATTATAGGATTGTTTTTCCTACTCATGCGCATCACCTTACATTTTTCTACATTGAGAGCTGCCATTCTTCGCACCAACTAGAAATTTTGACTAAGTCATATTGTATGCTATTACAGTCAGTTAAAGACGACAGACTCCCGTACACCACAGCATCATCAGCAAACAGCCGCAAATTACCACTTACTCTGTCCATCAGATCATTTATATAGATAGAAAATATAGATAGAAAATAATAGCGGTCCTATCACACCCCCCTGGGGCACGCCTGACGATACACTCGTTTCTGATGAACACTAGCCGTCGAGAACAACGTACTGTGTTCTATTACTTTGGAAGTGTTCCAGTCAGTCACAAATCTGTGAACCTATTCCATAAGCTCGTATCTTCGTTAGCAGTCTGGAGTGTGGCACCGCGTCGAATGCCTTTTTGAAGTTGCAAGGGAGTGTCACGTAGTTTTCTACGGGTATGTTGCTGTTACTAGCTGTTAACTTGTATTATATAAGCTCGTATCTTCGTTAGCGTCGTTTTCTACGGGTATGTTGCTGTTACTAGCTGTTAACTTGTATTATATAAGCTCGTATCTTCGTTAGCGTAGTTTTCTACGGGTATGTTGTTGTTACTAGCTGTTAACTTGTATTATATCAGTTGGCTTGCGATCTAAGTTGTACCCGAGATATGGTAAGAATGATGGTGCCTTCTATACTGTCCGCGCGCCTCGGCTGCATTAGAAATTTGAATTACTGTATCCGTACTACTGACAAGCTCTCACAGTGACTTTATCATGTCACGAGTACTTTTATTATGACTGTTTTCTATCTGGTGACTAGTTTTAACTTTAGTTTAGTTCATAAGTGTGGTTTACTTTATGTTGGCCGGTTGCTTGTGGTAATGGATTCTGTGTTTCAGGTATTCTGTTAAAGCTTTGTCTGTTATTGCATTGTAATACGCCGATTGGGTAACTGTTGAACGCCACTGGGGTCCGTATTGATCTTCTTACTGGGACCCAGACTTTTAATTCGAGTAATCTTTTGTTGTTGTCCTGTTGTAAAATAATATTTCTATAGTCAAGAAATGTTCAGAAATTGATCAGCTACCTACTAGCTGAGACTGATTCGGATCTAAATAAAGGGTAATTACGTCCATTACGTATAGATTATTTTGCGAGATATTGATTTTAATAACTTGTATGAAAAACTTTATTTTTTTTTTAGTTTTTCCTGCTAGATTGGTCATTTTCGGACGTAGATTCGTTTCGTTTTATGTAGATCGTTGCGTTGTTCGCCCAAATCGCGCTGAGCCACCTCGCCGGATCCACTGAGCCAATCACCGCTTCCTAAACCCAGTGTCACAGTGACAGTTGGTAAGATGCTTATGGTGATAGATCCGTATCAAAATTCCTTTTATTTCGTAAAAGCTTGGCCTTCTTGAATTCTCACTTGCAGCATCTTTCATGTCTCACCATGCCCTACATGTACCGCAAATTTGGACGAATTCAGCGTTGACGAGTAGGCGTCCTCTTCTTTGTCAGCTAATTCAAACTTTGCTACAAGATGACAGTGTCATAACGATTGTACTCTAATCGGCGTTCTGCACATTACCGACCCATGTTAATTTAATAATTTACTCATACATAAATGGTATTCATGTAAACCGAAATAGAATTGTATTGGACCTCTTGTTAAGGGTGCGTCTGTCGGACTCTGTATTTGTTTATATCAAACTGTAGGGCCACACCACTTGAACGTGAAGTTTGAAGCCATCTAACTACAATAAATCAGCTTCATAACTACATACACACATTCCACAAAGTAGTTTTAATATACGATTCCTGAGCAACAGAATCAGCAGGTACCAAGCACAATATCAAAAATCTTTAATCCCCTTTGCACCATGTAAGATTCAAAAATACTTGAGGGTAACCACAGTTGTATTTTATTTCTTATAAATGTTTTATAAACGTATAATATTATATATTAAAAACTGAAGACAGTCGGCCAGACCAAACAATCCGCCTGGTTTCCTTCATTTTTGTTTTAAACGAATGATGTTCATCCACAGATTTGTCATAAAGTATAAGAAGTTTCATAACTCTCGCCTTTCTTTTTCTATACTGAAACACAATTTCATTCTGTGTGTTTATGGGGATATCCTTTCTGTAAACTAGAGTCAGTCGGTCAGGTCCGTCTATCCGACCGATTTCCTTAATTTGTGCTTTATTCATTCGCAGATTTGTCATCAAATATCAGAATTAACCAAAGTCTCTCCATCCTTTATTTTTATTCAAACGTGGTATCCTGTTTTTGCATTGAATATTTTAATCGGTTTGTTTTACAATATCTTCTGTTCTAATTATGATACGCAGTTCTTTTTGACCTAACAAAATTCAGCGGATCAATGTCTTGCATTTGCGCTTTTAAACACTTGCAATGATTCATTCTGAAGAAAGCTATGAGTGAACATTCAACTTTACTTCCATTTTCCCCATATTTTCTGTCATTCCACTAACGGTGCGAAGTATTTACACGGGTCCTCTAGCATATGTAAAATATGCTTAATTGTCTCCTAAAATGACAAATAGGACCAAAGTAACGTGGGGATGGGAGGGTAGGGGGGGGGGGGAGGCAAAGGAACTGAGGTTGAAACAAGGCTATTGATCGAATGTTAAAGAAGTCCAAGAAGTAATTCAGTCTGTACAACAAATGAACAACACAACTCCAGTTCATTGGACAACATTGGACAATGGCTTAGATGATAATGAAAAAGCCACTGTGGAGTGGATGAGTGCTCTATGGCGCCTTGCTCGGACCGCGCGGTTGCTCGCCATCGGAGGCTCAAGTCCTCCCTGTGGCATCGATGTGTGGTGTTATCCTTAGTTCAAGTTAGTTAAAGTACTTTGTAAGTCTATGGACTGAGTACCATAGGAATTTTGTCCAATGGGTTTACAAACATTTGAATTTGATAATGATAAAGCTGATTTTCTAGCCAAAACTGACACAAACAGGAACAAGTAGCATGTCGTATTCTGCATTATCAGCTACATTTTTCAAGGAGGAATTAAAACGAACCAATATAATTTCACGTGAGGTATAGGTCTGGGAAAAACTCATGGACGACCCGGCAATATCTGATGCTCCAGAAAGAGAGGCAGCAGTTATATTCCGGTTGACTACTGAAAATGATTGTTTGGCCTGCCATCCACATAAGAACTCCATCCTGCAGACTCTAGATCAAATCAGTTCAGTTATCAACAGAGAGCATGTAAAATAATGTTCAAAGTTGTTTGATTCTAATTCAATCATTACAACACTTTCTTATGAGGAAAGAAAGCGAATCACGATAAGTAACACTGCATTGAAAGAATAATAGTAATAATAACTATGAATGGCAGTGATTTTCCGTCTTTTGCAACTACAATAAAATGCGATTTTTTCACCCCAGACGCGTTTCGTTTTATTGAATGTAAAACATCATCAGTGGTCTGAAATAATAGAAATCTACAGTTTGGTTTTTGTTTAGATCGAAAACAGTTCTTAAATGGACCCTGAAAAGTAGGCCTAATGTTTGGTACTTACGGAAATTTTGTCTTCTTTTCGCTTCACATCTTGGAATGCCGGTCTGTTTAGTGCAATACCGCCGGTTCTTCATGCTGTGTCGTTTTCTCACTACTTTCACTGTCACTGTTTCACTGTTTATAGTTGTTTTTCACAGATCAGAAGTGTTTGTTTTTGTTTTTACTGATTCTGCTCAGTGTGTTATTGGAGTGTTGCCAACCTCACAAATGTAGTTCTTTCTCTATGTTTTATAATAAATTATGTTTCGATGTATTTAGTTTTGATGTAAGCAGATTGGAATAGTGGCAGAATAATACATGTATATATTTAATGGGAACATTATTATTATTATTTTATTTAATTTTTTTAACTATTATATTATTATAATTGTTGTTATTATTGGTGGGGGGTTTAGTAGTAGGGAAAGATGACTGAATGGTGGTTGGATGTGGTAAGGTGTGATGTGAAGTGAGATGGAGGACAAAAGTGATGGGTATGAGGTGTGGTGCACTAATATTAAACTCCTGGGTGGTGGTAATGCAAGTAGTGTGCATTGTGTGATGTGTGTGTGTTTGGGGGGGGGGGGGGTTGTGTTTTTTGTTGAATCTGGTATGTGATGTAGGGTAACAGTGATGGGAACGAGGTTGAGTGTTTGTTAGCAGGGAGCGAAAAAGTTTGGGAGTTTTATATCAATATGTGTGACACGTTCGGAGGGTCTCGTGTTTAGCGGAGAGATGGCTATGTGATTTTATTTTACCTTAGCTGTGGTGTGTTGGTAGTGGTATCTGGAATGGGATGTGGAAGTAGTCTGAGATAGCTACGGGCATGACGGGGAATGTTTTATGTGATTTCATCAATTATTTTATACAATGTTTGTTTTCCAATATTTATTTGATCATTTAGTAGTTGTTTGTTGTGTGATAGTGCTTTGTGTATGTGGAGGTTTTCTTGGAAGGGGAGTAGGTGTCTGTAATAATAACTTCTTAAAAATTAATAACTTTTCACAGCTTAAAGTCGTTTTAAAGAACAAAAGCTTGAACTGTTCTGCTTTAACGGCACTATCTAGAAATGGCAGCACAATGTCTAATAAAGCAGTGCAACTTGAGTCATGACTCGACGGTTAAAAATTGACTGTAGTGGAAAATGAATCATAAAACAAAATAATGTTGTCACAAATGTTCAAATCCAGAAAGAAACTTTCACTCTGCAGCGGAGTGTGCGCTGATATGTAACTTCCTGGCAGATTAAAAGTGTGCGTCGGAACCGGAACTCGAACCTGGAACGTTTGACTTTCGCGGGCAAGCGCTCTACCACTGAGCTATCCCGACACGACTCAGGGTGCCGCCCCACAACTTCAATTCTGCCAGTACCTCGCCTCCTACTTTCCAAACTTCACCGTGAGACGTGTCGGGATAGCTTAGTGGTAGAGAGCTTGCCCGTGAAAGGCAAAGGTTTTTTCTGTAAATACTTTATTGACGTAAGTAACTATAATCTCAAAAAATTTCATATTCACAATACTAAAATTCTTTATAGGTTATTTAATTGATAATTAAAAAATCACACTGGTGAAAAGCCACAATTGTAACTTCCTGGCAGATTAAAATTGTGTGCCGGAACCGGGACTCGAACCTGGGACCTTTTCCTTTCGCGGGCAAGCGCACTACCGACTGTGCTATCCCGACACGACTCACGATGCCGCCTCACAACTTTACTTCCGCCAGTACCTCGCCTCCTACTTTCCAAACTTCACAGAAGCTCTCCTGCGAACCATGCAAGACTAGCACTCCTGGAAGAAAGGATATGGTGGAGACTTGGGCTTAGCCACAGCCTAAGGGATGTTTCCAGAATGAAACTTTCACTCTGCAGCGGAGTGTGCGCTGATACGAAACTTCCTGGCAGATTAAAAGTGTGCGTCGGAACCGGAACTCGAACCTGGAACGTTTGACTTTCGCGGGCAAGCGCTCTGCCACTGAGCTATCCCGACACGACTCAGGGTGCCGCCCCACAACTTCAATTCTGCCAGTACCTCGCCTCCTACTTTCCAAACTTCACCGTGAGACGTGTCGGGATAGCTTAGTGGTAGAGAGCTTGCCCGTGAAAGGCAAAGGTCTCAGGTTCGAGTCTCGGTTCCCGCACACAATTTTAACCTGCCAGGAAGTTACAAATGTCCAAATGTTTGTAAACCTATTGGACCAAAGTGCTATGGTCATCAGTCCCTACACTTGCAAACTACTTCAACTAACTTACACTAGGAGTAAGACACACACACACACACACACACACACACACACACACACACACACGTACACACACACACACACACACACACACACACACACACACACACACACACACACATATATATATATATATATATATATATATATATATACTGAGGGTCTACTCGAATCTCCGACGCCGGCCGCGGTGGCCGAGGGGACTGCCGGGCGCCGTGGCTCAGCGCGCCCGGTCAGAGGGCTGAACGTCCTCTGTAATAAAAAAGCTGAGCCAAATGATCAACGAACGACAAAGAACGAACAATGAAAACGACCGCAAAGCATAGATCTACCTGATGAACAAAAAAAAAAAAAAAAAAAAAAAAAAAAAAAAAGGGGACTGAGGCGCTCCAGTCACGGTCAGCACGGCCACTACGGTCGGGGGTTCGAATCCCCCCTCGGGCATGGATATTTGTGCCGTCCTAGTTCGTAAGTAGTTCATAAGTAGTTTGTAAGTTTAGGGACTGATGACCCCGTAGTTAAGTCCCATAAGCTTAACAAATATTTGAACATTTTTGAATCTCCGACGGGAACAGCCGGGGAGTCATTAGCATGACACCTTATACCACGCGGCAATGTGGTGGCATTATTAAATAATAAAGTACAATAACTATACGCAGCGGCCTATTTCTTAAGTTTCAACGTATTTTGCAGTAATTTGTGCCTACGTTAACTATTTCACTGAACAAGGCGCAAATAATTCGATACCAAAAAACCACTAAAAAATATAATGTACCACACAATAACTATTGAAATTTTAGCTCTAATCTATGTATAATAACTTTTATTCGGTATAAGGTTTACGAACGACAAGCAAAACACATTGTACAAGAATTTTGTTATTAAAAACCACAGGAGTGACTGAAATTTTAAGGTGTATATGTCTGTGTGTTGTTCTATGTATTTTGTGTATGCATTGTCGTATATACTGTATAGTATGTATAATTCGGTGAGTTTCGGAACGACAAATTGAATCTATACAACGGGCGCAGCCATGTTGGCCTGTAGCAGTTCGCTTTGAGAGATCGATGTGTAGTGACGTGTGCTGATGGACAGCCTGTCAGTTGCGGCTCAAGTGTTTAGACGTTTTCGGTCACGGAGTTGCTGTAGGGCTTGGCAGTTTACAAAAGTTTTCGACAGTAGCGCTTGTGGACTTTAAGTCTGAACGGCAGAACGGCAGAGTTGTCCAATATTTGGAATAAAGCTGCATATCATTTCAGACCTTCAGCGGTCTCCTGAACACACAACTGTAGAAATGGTCACCTGCGTAGCAACACTTTTGTCGCACTGACAGTGTAGAGAGTGGAAAATACTGTAAAGGTGGGGAAATAATTCGGAATGAGAGTGAACATCGATAAGACCAAGGAGATGAACGTAGCAAAAGAAGACGACTCGGTCAGTACATCGCTAGGTGCGAGAAAAATGAAACAGGTTCGATCATTCTATTATCTGGGAAGCTTGATAACTTCCAACGCAAGTTGTGCAGAAGAAGTGAGACGCAGAATGTACCGGGTAATCAAAACTTAATAAATCACGGCATAATGTAGATAGAAAGGTAAAAATTGACACACATGCTTGGAATGACATGGGGTTTCATTAGAACAAAAAATAAAATAAAAACGATAAAAAAAAGTTCAAAAAAATCCGACAGATATCACTTTATCTGACCAGAAAAGCAATAATTAGCATAACAAATTAAGACATAGCAAAGATGGTGTACATTACAGGAAATCCTCAACATGTTCACCATAATTCCTCAACAATAGCTGTAGTCGAGGAATAATGTTGTGAACAGCACTGTCCGGTGTTATGGTGAGACAATAACAGTTCCGATCGGAAGATTCACTTGAATGCCAGTGTTGTTTAAACAACTGTATTGCAGCACCGGTGCATACTCTGTTACCGAAATATTCAACACCACATTAATCGAGGGTAAAACCTATGACCTAGAAGGATTTCAATAGTGAGAGCTTCTCATTTGCTACGACTCTCATTAATGCTTTTACTCCGTCATTTTTTTCTATTAAAACCCCATGTCATTCCAAACATGTATGTCAATTTTTACCTCTCTATCTACATTATGCCGTAATTTATTAAGTTTTCAAATTTATACGGACTTTTTGATCACCCAGTACATGGAAAAGAAAGCGTTTGTCCGAGCGAAAGATATACCGACAGCCAGAAGCATCCCCATTAACCTCCGGAAGAGATTCTACAAGAATCTGATGTGGACCGTGGTCAGAAAGAAAGAACAAAAATATTTAGAATGTATGAAGTGTGACTATGGAGAAGAATGGAGAAAGTGAAATGGACTTACAGAATGAGAAATGAGGTTTTGAACTAGTAAAAGAGGAAAAGAAGGTCATGAGAATATTACATAATGGACGAGGTTACAAGTACATAAAAAAGGATGCCCAGGACAGAAAGACATGGAGGATGCCCTGTTGATACCTGTCTGAGGACAGATTTACTGAAGGAAGAAGTGTAGAGAAAGACGTCGTGGAGACAGACTAAGCCTGCGGGTTCCATCCTCGTGTGGAAGCAATTTTTTTTAAATAAGAACTTCAAGGACTTGTAACTTTCAGGCAAAAAATAGACGTATACGTGAGAGGTATATGTGTATATTATCTCTTTACAGATCCAAATTGTCATTAAATCACCATCTGCTTGGAGAATAAGCTAGTATTAATGGTCATTCCGTTGCATTTTTTCATAAAACTGCGTTAAACTGTGAACGATATATACAAATGTCGGGGATGAGCAGTCACAGTGTGTCAGTAATACATAGACCGATTTCGGATTGCATTCTGAAATTTTGGCTGCGCGACTACATCTACATCTACATACATACTCTGCAATCCACCGTAAGGTGCGTGGCGGAAGGTACACTGTACCACTACTAGACATTTCCTTTCCTATTCCACTCCCAAATAGAACGAGGAAAAAAAGAATGCCTATATGCCTCCGTAAAAGCCCTAATTTCTCTTATCTTGTCTTTGTGAACACCACGCGAAATATAAGTAGGTGGCAGCAAGATCGTACTACACTCAGCTTCAAATTCCGGCCCTCTAAATTTCCTCAACAGAAATTCACGAAAAGAACGTCGTCTTTCTTCCAGCGATCCCCAATTGAGTTGCCGGGGCATTTCCGTGACACTCGCGCATTGGTCAAACCTACTAGTAACAAACCTAGCTGCTCGCCTCTAAACTGCTTCTTTGTCTTCCTTTAAATTGATCTGCTGCGGGTCCCTAACACTTGAGCAATACTCAAGACGTTGTCGTACAAGCGTTTTATATGCGGTCTTGTTTACAAATGAAGTACATCTTCCCAAAATTCTCCCAATAAACCGAAGTCGGCTGTCCGCCTTACTCAGAACTGTCCTTACATGTTCGTTCAATTTCATATCGCTCTGCAATATTACGCCTAGATATTTGAACGACGCGACAGCACGAAGAAGCTCACTATTAATGCTGTATTCGAACATTATGGGGCTGTTTTTCCTACTCATACACATCACCTTACATTTTTATACATTGAGAGCTAGCTGCCATTCTTCTCACAAACTAGAAATTTTGTCTAAGTCATCATGTATGCTATTACAGTCAGTTACAGACGACACCCTCCCATACACCACAGCATCATCAGTAAACAGCCGCAAATTACAACTTACTCTGTCCATCAGATCATTTATATAGATAGAAAATAATAGCGGTCCTATAACACTATTCACTAACAGCTTTCTTTTCTTTCCCTTTCCTCATTTTGCAACAACTTAGCTATAAAATTTGTTGCACTTGTAGACGTACCATTATCTCAATATCAGTTCCACAAACCGGCATAAATGCAAATTCTGTTACAACAACTTATAAACAAAACGCAGTGGTAGTTATCTCCGCAGGAACTTGGAACATTCGACAGAACTTGGTTCATTTCTTGGACGCCATCCAGATATCTTTTCTCTCCTATTAATCAGATGACTCCATGCTGTTGCACACCAGCTTTGTAGCGGAAGTATAGTGGTAAATTTTTCCAAGTCTTGTATTACTGTAGACACATTGCGGTGTGTCGACAGAACGGGGTAGGCGAACAGCAGCTACTTTGCTTCGTACTTACTGGGTCAGGCTGACAGGAATGGACGCACACGCGCCGGACTGAATAGCACGCTTCAGCGGAAGTTAAATGGAACAGTACGAGCTTGCAGTGTCACGTCACTTCGTTACGTGAGGAAACAGTGCCTAAGTCTAACGCAACAACTCGTATCCGGAGCCTCCTGGAACCACCAGCTAACCTGAACACGGCAAGATGTAAAACGCCGGCACATTCATTTGCCAGCGACAATGCGGTTATGACAGAGCGCGTAGGTGAAATATCAGTCGCTCCACACACACTACATATTCTCCAGCACTTAAGTTCGTAGGGAGTCGGTCAGACGAATTCGATGGCTTACACTTCGTATCACTCGATTCCCTGACATGTTCTAACGTCGGTACAAGTCTGCGAGACAGCAATTAGGCTGGGGACCGAGAACCACCAGTCCAGACGTGTGAATCTCTCATTCACACTGAAGGGTGGTAGAACTGTTCTGTCCCTAACTATAGACTGCGATTGTGTTGTTGTAAGCTGTTAGGATTCTTAATAATTTTGATTTTGTATTTTTTTTCTAATTATCATATTGATAAGTAACGATAACAATAATTATAATCATAAATTATAACTTTGTTTTAATTCAAGACAACTTGATGTCCCTCTTTTGTTTAGACTGAAATTTCTTATTATCCCCAAGTAATTTTAGGTTGCAACTTTTAAACGGTAGGATAGACACAAGTTTCAATTTTATTTATATTTCATCATTAATGTGCTGCAAGAAGCTATTGTCTACAGATAAAAGGTGAGTGAATTTAAATTTATTTCGCACATACTTAGAATCTCGACTTGTTATGATCTTACATTTTTTTGCATACAAGAATCGTAGACAACTAGTTCATCAGGTAGCTATTAATATTTCTTGACAATCGCGGAAAGTACTCGACATAAGAAATTAATTACACCACCTGCTTGTTGTTCACTTTGTTATGTCATTCACACTCAATTGTATAAGTCGTAACCAACTTGCTTATCAGGAAACGATACGACACTAATTTTCCTCTGTTGTTTTTGTTGTGTCTGTATCTCAAATCAGTAAAACCAAGAGAGTCGTTCTTATGAACAATTGTATCGCAGAAATTATGAACCGTACAAAATATGATCCGACTGGGACATATTGCAATTTTCAACATGTTGTTGTTGTTTTGGCCTTCAGTCCGGAGACTGGTTTGATGCAGCTCTCCACCCTCCTCTATCCTGAGCAAGCCTCTTCAACTCCTCATAACAATGACAACCGACATCTATTTGAGCCTGCTTTCTACATTCGTCTCTTGGCCTCCCTCTGCGAATTTTATCCCACACATTCCCTCCAATGCTACATTCACGATTCCTTGGTGTCTAAGAATGTGTTTTACCAATCAATCCCTTCTTTTAATCAAGGTACGCCAGAAATTCCTTAGAATTCTGTTCAGTACCTTGCACGATCTGCCCTCCTGATCTTCAGCATACTGTAGCAGCACATTTCAAAAGCCTCTATCCTCTTCCTTGCTGATTTATTTATCGTTCATATTCCATTGCCGTACAAGGCAACACTCTATAAACAACATTGAGGAAATACTACAACCCTGTCTTACTCCCTTCCCAACCAATCCTTACCATTCAAGCCGTTCGACTGTTATAACTGGTATTTGGTCTCTATACAAGTTTTAAATAACTTTCTGCGCCCTATATTTACAACTGCTGACTGTAGTGTATCGGTATATGATGTGACCTGAAAATAACTTATTGATTACGTTTTCAGATGTTGTGTTCATGTGATTCTATGAGTCTTATTTCCTACGATAAAAGGCAGGAATGTTACGATATGTCCATTGCCGAGGTGCTATTCCGACGCATGGAGAGCATGGCAGTTGCGGCAACATTTCATTTAACAAAGAGGCTGAATTACAGTTTGTGACGTGGAGGGAAGTCGTACTTAGACTATTCCGAGGCGCCTTAATCGCTAGTATAGCGGTAGTAGGGAGGTGCCGTGGCTCAGCGCACCCGGTCAGGGGGCTGAACGCCCTCTGTAATATAAAACGCTGGGCCAGATACTCAACGTACCATCAAGAACGAACTGGAACAATTATCGCAAAGCCTATATCTACTATATAAATGAATGTTTGCCTGTATGTCCTCTATGTGTTCATAAATCATTCATTATATTGCAATGAAACTTTGGTGAACTGTTCACCGTACACCTACGAAGGTTCCTGACCCAAAAACAAAAGAGCACGACACATAGTTCACGAGATATGACGTCATAAAAATGAGATGCTCGGTAAACTGTTGCATTAAGCGAAAATGCTGCTCATTTGCTCCTAAATCACTGGATCGATTTCAACCAAATTTGGTACACATATTTCTTACGTGAGATAACAATTGATGTATGTGTACCAACCACATACGACACATGGTTCAGGACATATATCGTCATAAACAATAGGAATCGCAGAAAACTGCCACAGAATGCGACGAAAATTTATAAATACACTATGTGAAAATGATAGTACTTAGCGACTTGCAACAAGTTTTTACATATTTTGAAACCTATATTAAACTTTTTCTCGCTGACAACCGCATCAAAATAATGAAAGAAAAAAAGTTCCTCGCTTACTACTTTTACGCTGTTCATGGAGTAAAACTACGGCATTCGTTATGGCGTTACAATTTATAATTTGTACACTACAAAATTGTAGCCGTAGGAATTTTTACAGACAGTGTTCACACACATACAGCTGAATGTACCTTCGAAATTGTATCACAGCACGACACGTAGTTCATGCAATATGAGCACATAAACAGTAACTTTACTATTAATTGTATTTACAACAGATTTTACAGACATACAGCACTTATACAAATGAATATATACCTGAAAAATTATACAATTGTATAACATATAACTCCATAAATATGAGATCGTACGCATTTTATGTGTAATTTGTATTTTGATTACTATCCCTCTTTGTTTGGATACTGCACTTATAATTTTGTACATTCTTATTTATTTTCCAATAAATATAGCATGTTTTTAGAAGAAAAAGGAGATGGACAGAGAGAGAAGCACTAACTCAAGGGACTACATGTATATCTATAAATGTGAATGTCTGTTCGTTGAAAGTTTATCACATCTGAACCACAAGTCATAAAGAGCTAAAAAATTTGTACAGTTACTAATGTCTACCCAGAGAAGGCTTTAGGTACGGTTTTATGGCGATCGGATAGCTATATTTATTTATATAAATGTGAATTTCTGTTTGGTGCACGCTTATCACATCCGAACGACAAGACTCAGAGACTTAAATATTTGTACAGTTACTAATTTATACCTGAGGACGGTTTTAGGCACGGTTTTATAGCGATATGATAGATATTAAGTAATTTGAAGAATATAACGCGAAATGCGGAACAATAATTACTCTTTGAAAATTATATTTACTCTTTGAAAATGATTTTATAGATTGCATTGAAAAAAGGGTGGACTATTTTGGGATGGAAAGTTATCGGTGTATATAAAATTCTACGTGTGTGGGTGTGTTAATATTAAGCTCTGCAACGAAAACTACAGAATGCAAACGAATGGTCTGTGTGTAATTGTTGTTCCAAGTCTCCCCTTGTACACCATAGCAGTTTCATGCCGATAGCTATAAGGGGGTGGAAGATATAATGGTTGAAAGTCGTGAAATTATTAAAAAAAAATCTTCGTAGATAAATGTGCATTGCGTTACTTTACACATATTACAAGAGTACATCTACTTTTATTAGACCACATTCAGACAATGTTACTCTAAGCCACAAGTCTGAAACGGTGCAAAAGCATATTTGATACGTCACTTGCTCAAGGGTGGGCAACCCAAAAAATCTCTACAAACAATACTACAAATAACGTAGTTTACCAGAATGCCCTGAAATGAAATTAAAATGTAGTTGGGCATTACTCTCACCATACGTGTTGAGATATTGTAACACAGGCTATACGGAACTAATGTATGTATTATTTATTGTAAACCATTAAGCACTTCACATAATTTTATTTTTTTATTTGAATGTTGATTAAAAATGTTTGTTTCTAAAGAAGATATTGTATTTCATTTCATCCTTCAAAACCAGTCTCATAACACACTACTGAAGGATAGCTTATTAATCATAATCAACCAACACGCGAGCGGAGCCGCGGGTTTAAGCTAGTAAATAAATATCCGGGCAAAGCCGAGTTTTCGGCTAGTAAATAAGTAAATAAAAGTGGTTAAGACGTCTGCCTAGTGAGTATAGAGGTCCGGGTTCGATAGAGCAATATTCTGGCAAGGTGACTTCTGCCGTATCGAGGCGTCTGTTTGATCTCTGCTGGATGCCGCGTTTATACCCTCCCCCCCTCTTCCCCCTCCCTACCCTTCTTGCAGACTCCTCTCGACTCGAGGAGTGTCTGAAGGCAAGAAGTCCGTCTGACGAAATATCATGCTTTTTGGACGATGTGATACAGTTGAAAACCCGACCCTGGAAAGTCTAAAGTCACATATAAAATACTCCTAGGACTGTCTGTTATTTTCATCTTACTGTTGCGTACACGGTTGTTGAAATGCCGTTACCTTTAAAAACTCTAATACTCTATTTGATCCTAGTCGACTTCTTTTAGCGAGGAATGCGTTTTTTGTCTATGTTAACTACTATGGTTCTTATAATCATACCATTTGTTTCCATAAACAATAATACGTTTTTCACGCTAAAAAATAAATGCTGCTACCTATCCAGGGGAGAAATAGATTTATATTTTATTGAGTGACGTCAAAGTGCTCCGTAGAGCACCTGGATATAGACGGGTATGCGCATCCGCCATTTTTGTTCCTTCGCGTCGAGGCGAGACGACAATTATAGCAATCAGTATACTTTCAGCATGGTGGCTGTGCAACTTCGAATTGCTTTAATTGTTCAGAAAATGGTTATGTTTCTCCGACGTAAAATATTGATAATAAAATGTCGACATGAGAAATAGGCACCAATAAGGAATTCAAAACTATACGAAGTCGATTAAATTATTTGTAATTACGCACGGTTTCAACAAATTGTAATCGGAAAGTTGCAAAACTTGTTTTTTACCGAATGATCCGAGGTAACAACTTCTGTTACTAATATATATATATATATATATATATATATATATATATATATATATATATATATATATTGGCGATAACAAACAGTGTCAACAAACAGACTAAAACTATATTAATTATCTTTAAATGTGCGTACTGTTTTTACTTATTACAGTGGCTCATATGGCTGGTACTTTAACCCATGTTCGATACCGCTGAGATATTAAAATTCACGTTCTGTGAGCCTCTGTCATAGCTATGTTGTAGTTTACTGGCAAAGTGTCTTATCTGCAAATTAGGCCCTTTTTATTCGCCTATTGATGGCAATCGGTTTTTAATTACTTTGTTAGAATTTTTTTGCCATGAGTCGTAACTGAACACCTTTCTAACCATGTACTTTGATTGCTATTAACTTATTAAAAGAACTCATTTTTAGTTTCATATTGAGGACAGTCAATTTGGAAAAATAGAACGAATAGTTGGAAACGACTCTATTTGACAGCAATAACAACTATTTTCAGTGATCTATTTCTCTCTTATTCATAAATCTTTTATTGCATCCTAGTTTATCATGGTAATGTACTTTCATAGTTTGTGCATTGAAAAAATATTTTATATGAATTTTGGAAAATTATACTGTAAAAAAGCACAAACCTGGGATTGTATTCTGGTCAAATTTATCACATCACAGTCGAATTTTCAAATGTTTGTAAAGTTATGGGACTTAACTGCGGGGTCACCAGTCCCTAAGCTTACAAACTACTTATGAACTACTTTATACTACAGACAACACAAACATCCATGCCCGAGGGGGGGATTCGAACCCTCGACGGTGAACGGCCTCGCGCATCGCAGCATAGCGACTTAATGCGCTCGGCCGCTCCGCCGCGGCATCACATTCGAAAACGTAGAATTATCGCGAAGCCATGGAAGTGCATCTGGCATCCAATTAAACTGAGTTGTCCAATGCGAAATATTACTCCGGATACACACAAAGATGGGGGAAAAAATAAAAATAAAAAACAAAACCATATATACATATTTTCAAGCTGTAATAAAATACTTTGTTATGAACAGATCAAGTTTTAGTTACTGGTTGATATATGTATTAGAAGCGTAGCACGGGACATTTCAAAGCAATAACAGCAAAGAACTCCGCCTGTGAGATGCTCACGCTGTCGCCGCTTGGAACAAAGATGGCGGCGGAAGCTGCTGCTATGGCAGATGTTGATGCGCATACCCGTCTATATTCAGGTGTCCTAGTGCTCCGCTTATTCCTTGATTGCCCTTCCTTTCAGGCGTCAATAAGTAGAAAACCCCACGTTGACCCCACGATACAAACAAATCTGGACACCAAACCATTTGATTTTTGAAACAATAGAGGTATTCCAAATTAAATCTTTTTCGCATTTTGCATAGTTAATGTGTCACGTTCTTGTGAAGAATGCATTGCGTAAGCTGTAGCATACACTTTAACTGTCTATCGTTCAATATCGTAATGTTAACGTATCCCGGAATTTTTTGGTTTGTAGCTATAGGTTTTGAGGCATTCTTCAATGTGTGAATTTTACGGTTCATTTCATACCATAAAAATAAATCCTCAGATTTCGCTTAACGTGAATGAAATTCAGTGAAATTTAATTTGTATGACGGCACAGTATCTTATTAAATCTAGTTGATCGAAACACCTACGACATTAATATTTCAGTTCCCCAAGTAAACATAATGGTTGCATAAATCAGGTTAAGTCCTGACACCATTTATTGCGCCAAGACGTAGAAAATTTCATCAATACCGTCGCTATGTGGAATATTTCTCACATGACTCTTACGTAACTATGGAACTATGTTGAAAAATCGATCACTTTTCCCCAGTCAAATAAAATGAATGTCAACCGAAATGTGTTAAGTTCGCTCCTACCTATTAGTGTTGTAATAAACCATTGTCGTTCACCGTTCATGGGCAAAATTTTCATTGGAAAAGGGATTAAAACGTGCAAATATAGTTCAAATTGTCAGAACAAATCATTCAAAAAAAAAAAAAAAAAAATAAATAAATAAAATAGAGATTCAAGGTACAAACCAATAAAATTAAGATATTTGCAGTAAGGAAGACAGGTCACCATATCCCCACCTATGCAATATTCTGAAAATATAAAACCAAGGTAGTACATAATCTACTGCATTTTGTGAAACAGTTTTTACACGTAAACAATGAACTCATGAAATTGAAACTCAGGTGAAATTGAATGACAAAAGTTGAAGCCAATTGTACTTTCTTGACCAGGGGGCCGGCCGCGGTGGCCGAGGGTACTGCGGCGCGTCAGTCACGGTCTGCACGGCCACTAGGGTCGGGGGTTCGAATCCCCCCTCGGGCATGGATATTTGTGCCGTCCTTAGTATTAGGTAGTTCATAAGTAGTTTGTAAGTTTAGGGACTGATGACCCCGTAGTTAAGTCCCATAAGCTACACAAACATTTGAACATTTTTGAAATACCCGAAGAAGTTGTTGTCGAGTTCCAATTATGCCTTGGACTGTCTGCTTTGTTCCGTCCCTCATTTACATTTTTTCATTGAATATTGGTATAAAGAAGATATTTGCTAAATGTTTGGATGTACTTAGCTATTAAAGGTGATCTTGAGACGGGGAATTCAGTCAGGGGAATAAGAGAACGAAAGAACCAAAAATAGTGGAATGGTCGCAAAACGAAGGTGAACTAATCAAAATCCAAAAAGAAGTAAATAAAGAAATACAAGTTTCAGAGGTAAAATTGCAATTTCTTTGCCATACGTTGAGGTACAAATAGCAAACTAATATTTTTGAAGGCAAATTACTGTGCAGAAAGGACATAGGATGACCTCATACACAATTCTAAAAATAGAAGTCTATTAACCATCAAAGATGCCAAATCAGATAATATAAGCGGCAATAATTAGAATTTGAAAGCATAGGATATCTGTCATATTAGTTTCGAGTACAATTATCAAGACACCGATCGTACTAGATGACTGACAGTATGACATCTACACCTACATGGGATACTCTGCAAATCACATTTAAGTGCCTGGCTGCCATTATACTGAATGAAACTTTCACTCTGCAGCGGAGTGTGCGCTGATATGAAACTTCCTGGCAGATTAAAATTGTGTGCCGGAACCGGGACTCGAACCTGGGACCTTTGCCTTTCGCGGGCAAGCGCTCTACCGACTGAGCTACCCCGACACGACTCACGATGCCGCCTCACAACTTTACTTCCGCCAGTACCTCGCCTCCTACTTTCCAAACTTCACAGAAGCTCTCTTGCAAACACGCAAGACTAGCACTCCTGGAAGAAAGGATATGGTGGAGACATGGCTTAGCCACAGCCTAAGGGATGTTTCCAGAATGAAACTTTCACTCTGCAGCGGAGTGTGCGCTGATATGAAATTTCTTGGCAGATTAAAATTGTGTGCCGGAACCGGGACTCAAACCTGGGACCTTTGCCTTTCGCGGGCAAGCACTCTACCGACTGAGCTACCCCGACACGACTCACGATGCCGCCTCACAACTTTACTTCCGCCAGTACATCGCCTCCTACTTTCCAAACTTCACAGAACCTCTCTTGCAAACACGCAAGACTAGCACTCCTGGAAGAAAGGATATGGTGGAGACATGGCTTAGCCACAGCCTAAGGGATGTTTCCAGAATGAAACTTTCACTCTGCAGCGGAGTGTGCGCTGATATGAAACTTCCTGGCAGATTAAAATTGTGTGCCGGAACCGGGACTCGAACCTCGAGTCAATTTTAATCTGCCAGGAAGTTTCACACCATTATACTATTTTATATTCCATTCCATTCTCGAATAGCGCGCGGGAAGAAAGAACACCTGAATCTCTCCGTTCGCGCTCTCATTTCTCGTATTTTATTCTGATGATCATTTCTACCTATGTAAGTGGGAGTCAACAATATATTTTCGCATTCGGAGGAGAATGTTGGCGATTTGAGTTTCGTAAGTAGCCCACGCCGCAGCGATAAGCGCCGTTTTTGTAATGATTTCCATTCCAGATCCTGTATCATTTCCGTAACACTGTATCCCCTGTATCGTGACAACACGAAACGAGCTGCCCTTCTTTGGACTCTTTCGATGTCCTCCGTCAAATCCATCTGATAAGGATCCCACACTGGGCAGCAATACTCCAAAAATGGACGAACAAGCTTAGTGTTTGCACTTTCTTTGGTAGTTGTGTTGCATCTTTTAAGTATTCTGCCAATAAAACAGTCTTTGGTTCGCCTTTCCCACGACATTATCTACGTCTTCTTTTCAATTTAAGTCTGAAGTAATAGTAATTCCTACGTATTTAGTGGAGTTTGCGGCTTTCACATTCGATTGAAACAAAGTTTAACGGATTTCTTTTCGTACTCATGTGGACAAATTCACACTTCTCATTATTTAGAGTCAATTGCCAATTTTTACACCATAGTGATATCTTATTCAGATCGTTCTGCAGTTGGTTTTGATCTTCAGGTGATTTTACTAGACGGTAAATGACGGCGTCATCTGCAAACAACCAAAGAGAGCTACTTAGATTTTCCCCTAAATCGTTTATGTAATTAAGGAACAGCAGAGGACCAATAAGACTACCCTGTGGAACGCCCGATATCACCTATGTTTTAGTTGATGCCTTACCATCGATTACTACGAACTGTGTGCTCTCTGACAGGAAATCCCCTTCCAGTAGCAAATTTTGGGCGCTATAACATAACCACGCAATTTGATTAAAAGCCGTTTGTGAGGTGCGGTGTCTGGAAATCAAGAAATACGGAATCAATTTTCGAACCCTTGTCGATGGCACCCATCACTTCGTGTGAGTAAAGAGCTATTTTTGTTTCGCATGAGCGATATTTTCTAAATCCGTGTTGACCTTGGGTCAGTAGATCATTCTGTTCGAGATAATTCATAATATTTGAATACAGGTTATGTTCCAAAATCCTGCTGCAAATTGACGTCAATGAAATAGACCTGTGTAACTTTCCAATCTTTTGGTACTACGGTACTACGGTCGGGGGTTCGAATCCCCCCTCGGGCATGGATATTTGTGCCGTCTTTAGTATAAGGTAGTTCATAAGTAGTTTGTAAGTTTAGGGACTGATGACCCCGTAGTCAAGTCCCATAAGCTTAACAAACATTTGAACATTTTGAGGCCACTTAGCTATTGATTAGTGTTTTGCGTTTGACGTTGTCCTCGATGGGCTTGTTTCACAAGTGACGTATTAATTATTTCATGTTGGTATCCTATCACTACATCTTGATATGGGGTGATAGAATTAGCATTCTAGAAAATATGCGTGTTCGCGGAGGACTTGGGGTATTTTCAGCACACACCGACTTCTGGCAATGTGACTGATTTTGCCGCAATACGGAGAGAACGGTTAATTGGATGGGCAGTAAAATATATAACCAGTACAGAGAATACGACGAGGGCTTCATGCGTGTGCTTTTCAAGCGGATGGCTCTATATGATTAAGTGAGGCAGGTAGATGATTGGAGCTTAATTCTGAAAATGCTGACAATTACGTTGTAATTACGTTTGAGTTTTACGTAGTTGGTTCCCGGTAGCTAGCATAGTACCCGTCAAAATTTTCTCGTTAACTGACGTCAGAGGCGTGCGAGACTTGATACCCGACAGGAGCTTCGAGGAAATAAGAGCCTGCTCTTACACTGGTCGGCCAGGTTCAGCAAACATTTCATTTCGCCGTAATTGAGTGGGGTGTTATATTACCCCCTATATTCCCTTACGGCAATTTAAATCTTGATTGGTTAAGTTCACGGAATCCTCCTCCAGGTCTGAATAGTATAATTAGTGCGAACCCTATCCTGGTAAGGACGCGATCAATGTCGAACTTCCTGACGGATTAAAATTGCGTGGAGGATGAGATTTGAACTCTGAACTTTTCTTTTCGGTGGTTTCACTCTTACCCAATGAGATAGCTGTGCATTCGAGCTGCTTTTCCGGTAACAAAGTTTGAATAAAAGAGAAGCTCACGCAAACTAAGGATTAAAAGGGAGTCGCTGACACGTGGGTCACCGATTTTACCAAATTTTGCAAGGACGTTTTTATTTTGACATGATTTGTGGATTTTTGCTAGATGCTTCCTACCTCTTGAAAAAAATCTAGGTCATTGTTCATGATGGAATAATATTTTCAATACTGTACATCGAAATATCGTAAAAAACGATATTTTATGAATATAAAGTAAGGTGCAGAGTTCATAATGTTTGAGCTTTTCTATTTGGCTGACAATAGTCCAACAAATAGACCATCATTTGGAATTGCACAATAATATACTTGAGGTATTTTTGCACTAGGTATCAAATGACTGTAAATCTATCATATTTAGTCCCACTTATTCGATAATTAATTACTACTACCGATGTTTTACTTCCAGAAAGGCAAAGGAAAATCTTTCGATTATAACAACATCCCCTCAACACCTGGCTTTGCTTGGGTATTTATTCAAGCCTTGAGTTAGTACTTCTCCTATCCCTTCCCTCTATCTATTTCCTTTTTTTCTAAAGACATGTTGTATTTACGGAAAAATGTACCAGAAATAAGGCTGTCTTGCATAATGTAAAAAACTCTAAGTGCACTTTCCAAACAAAGAAGATAGTAATCAAAATATGTAAATTTATACATTCATTTTAATTCAAAACTTCATTCATCTACATCTAAATATATACTGCGCAATCAACCGTAAGGTGCATGGCGGAGGGTACACCGTACCACTACTACGCATTTTCCTTCCTATTTCCCGCGCAAATAGAACGAGGAAAAAAGAATATCTATATGCTTCTATACGAGCCCTGATTTCTATTATCTTGTCATTGTGATCATTAAGTAGGCGTCAGGAAGATAGTTCTACACTAAGCTTCAAATTCCGGGCCTCTAAATTTCCTCAACAGAATATCTCGAAAAGAACGTCGTCTTTCCTCCAGCGATCCCCATTTGAGTTGCCGAAGCATTTCCGTGACTCGGCCATTGGTCGAACCTACCCGTAACAAACCTAGCTGCTCGCCTCTGAACTGCATCTATGTCTTCCTTTAAAGTGATCTGCTGCGTGTCCCAAACACATGAGCAATTCTCAAGACGTGGTCGTACAAGAGTTTTATACGCGGTCTCCTTTACAGATGAAATACATCTTCCAAAAATTCTCCCAATAAACCGAAGTCTGCTGTCCGCCTTACTCACAACTGTCATTAGATGTTCGTTCCATTTCATATCGCTCTGAAATGTTATGCGACAGCATCAAGAAACTCACTACTAATGCTGTATTCAAAGATTATGGGATTGTTTTTCCTAATCATGCGCATCACCTTAAATTTTTGTCTAAGTCATCCTGTATGCTATTACACCCTCCCATACACCGCAGCATCATCAGCAAACAGCCGCAAATTACAACTTACTCTGTCCATCAGATCATTTATATAAACAGAAAATAACAGCGGTCGTATCACACTCCCCTAGGACATGCCTGACGATATAGTCGTCTCTAATGAACACTCGCCGCCGAGAACAACGTACTGCGTTCTATTACTTAGGAAGTCTTCCAGCCAGTCACAAATCTGTGAACCTATTCCATAAGCTCGTATCTTAGTTAACAGTCTGGAGTGTGGCACCACGTCGAACGCCTTTTTGAAGTCGAGAAAAACACAATCCGCCTGTTGCCCTTCAACCATGGCTCGCAAGATGTCATGTGAGAAAAGGGCAAGCTGAGTTTCACATGAACGATGTTTCCTGATTCATAAAAAGAAGCTTTTCCGTTTCAAGGATATCACTATATTCGAACTGCGAATATGCTCCAAAATTCTACATGAAACTGATGTCAACGATATTGGGCTATAATTGTGTGGGTCAGTTCTCTTACCTTTCTTGTAAACTGGAGTCACCAAGGGTGGTGAGTTCAAGATCTTCTCCTCGTACCTATTTTTACTGCAGTACGTTGACAATTGTTATATGGGGCAACATGTTCCTGACATGTGAGAGGACTGTTCGGATTTTACAGCAGTGTTTTATCGGCAGTTTGCTCTTGCTTCGTTTGTTTGAAAGTAGCCAAGCTGTAGGGGTTTATTCGTCTTTTCACCGAGTAAAGAAACACAAATGCTTTTTTGCAATTATCGAAAAACAAAATACATCGTTCTCAACGGCAGAAATGTCAGAAATATATATATGTTACGTAAGATATGTTCAAAAATATACTTCTTAGTTAAAAATCATAATTTGCGAGGATTCTGTGCATGTATGGCGTAGTACACCATAAAATCAATAGATGTTTCTGTTACACTTTCTACTTACATTTGGGAAGCTTATGTCAGCGATGGACAGTGATCTATGAATGCAAACTAGCATTGAATGAAATTGGCTAGGACTTAGGGGTCATTGGTCTGGTTTGTGTATTAAAAACGTCGCGATTTTATTATTTTATTTTTTATTTATTTATTTATTTTTGTTATTTTCAATTTTTTATTTGGTACTATGGCTAGAGGAGACTAAATGATCCTACAAGTTGCGGTTTTCAATCGCAAGACTAGTTTCTTGCAGCTCACACGTTACTCTTTCTGCACAAGCCTCTTCATCTTCGATTAAGAACAATATCACATTTCCTTTTGATTATGTTTACTGTACTCCCCCCCCCCCACACACACACACATATACACACTTCCCACCAACACTAAATTCACGATTCATTGATGTCTCACAATGTCCTACAATCGATCCTTTCTTAAAGTCAAGTTATGCTTGACATTTGTTTTCTCCTTAATTCTGTTCTGCACACTGCAACCAGCCACAAGCAATGAACGGACTGGTCATTTTCTAGAATGCAGTGTATAAGATGAACATTAACAGTAGAAAAACAAGGATTGCGATTAAATTAAATAAGGCGATGCTGAGGGTGTTAGATTAGGATAGAACATAATGTTCTGGTTGCTGTATTTATTTACTACAGTATTATTACGTGTACAGCTGCGGTTGTTTTTCTACTCATGTGCATTACCCTACATTTTCCTATATTTAGTAGCCATTCTTCGCACCAACTAGAAATTTTGTCTGTCATCCTGTATGCTATTACAGTCAATTAAAGACGACACCCTCCCATACACCACAGTATCATCTGCAAACAGCCGCAAATTACTACTTACTCTGTTCATCAGATCATTTATATAGACAGAAAATAATCAGCGGCACTATCACACTGCGCTGACGATTGACAATACACTCGTCTCTGATGAACACTCGCCGTCGAGAACAACGTACTGCGTTCTATTACTTAGGTAGTCTTCCAGCCAGTCACAAATCTGTGAACCTATTCCATATGCTAGTATCTTCGTTAGCAATCTGCAGTGTGGCACCGCGTCAAATGCCTTTTTTCAAATCGAGAAAAACACCATCTGCCTGTTGCCTTTCATCCATGGCTCGCAGGATGTCATGTGAGAAAAGGGCAAGCTGGGTTTCGCATAAGGATGTTTCCTAAGCTCGTGCTGATTCATAGAAAGAAGCTTTACCGTTTCAACGAAATTTACTATATTCGAACTGAGAATATGCCCCAAAATTCTACAGGAAACTGATGTCAACTATATTGGCCTGTACTGATGTGGGTCAGTAGCTGAGCGATCTGGACTGCCATGTTGCGAGTCGCGCATTGAAAGCGGGTGAGTGATGGCATGATTTTCTATTAACATTCAGTGTATGTCGTCATATTTCACGAACTTCCTGTCGTACTGTGATATAATTCCGAAGGCACATTCAGCTGTATGTGTGTATAATGTCTGTAAAATTTTCTACTGGTATAATCTGTAGTGTAGAAATTATAAATTGTAAAATCATACCGCAGTTTTACTCCATAAACAGCGGATATGTAAGCGAGAAATATTTTTTTCCTTTCGTCATTTTGCTCAGGTTTGCAGCGAGAAAAAGTATAATAACTGTTTGAAATCATGTTTAAAGTTCGTCGCAAGTCGCTAAGTACTCTCATACTCATAAAGCGTATGAATAAAGTCCCTTCGCATGATGTGGCAGTTTTTTGCGACTCCTGTTGTTTATGACGTCATACCTAAAGTGACCAAATGTTCAAATGTTTGTTAAGCTTATGGGAATTAACTACGGGGTCATCAGTCCCTAAACTTACAAACTACTTATGAACTACCTTATACTAAAGACGGCACAAATATCCATACCCGAGGGGGATTCGAACCCCCGACCGTAGTGTCCGTGCAGACCGTGACTGAAGCGCCTCAATCTCCTCGGCCACCGCGGCCGGCCCTACAGTGACCGTCCTCTTGGTTTGAAGGTCAGGCGTGCAAATTTTCTTAAAGACTGGAACAAAACTGTAGGTATGTATGCAATACAAACACATACACACACAGAAACACACACACACACACGTACACAAAAACACACCCTGTATAAAGAGTGATGCGAAATTCTGGTACTGCGTAGTCCTGTATAAAGACTAGCGATATCACCTACAAACCTCTAATTATTTTTCAAATGAGTTACTGAGCTAAATATCCATATATTCGACAAAAAGTTTAAAAATCTCTTGAAATGTGTTTAAAGGTTGTTGTTAAGTGACCAAGACTCTCATTATCAAATACAGGATTAATATAATTTGCGCAACATTGTAGGCAAAATCCAGTTAAACATTTCCATGTTTATGACGTCACATCTACTGAACCTTTTACCGTACTGTGGTGTCGCACAAGTCTAAAGTGCGCGCCACCTACTTTCGCCGCGCGCCGCCAAGCACGCACGCCGCGGCGTTCTTACTACGTCAACCACGAGCGCCCTCTGCTAGAACCCCGCTCGTGGCCACCACTGAACGACATCGTTCAC
This sequence comes from Locusta migratoria, assembly GCA_026315105.1. Classification (NCBI taxonomy): domain Eukaryota; kingdom Metazoa; phylum Arthropoda; class Insecta; order Orthoptera; family Acrididae; genus Locusta; species Locusta migratoria. Next base: position 267,336,397 of record CM048744.1, on the reverse strand, counting down.
TTGGGACTGAGATAGGAACCAGTTAACACTTCGGAATCAGATAGGCACCAGTGTAGACTTGGCTATCGGATAGGCACTACGAATCATCATTACGCAGGCCTCTATCTAATCTATGTATCAGCATTCTGCAGTCAAGAACTATCTAAAAGATAAGTATTACTAAGTCTCTATGAAATATATATCTCGTTCTAATTTACCCTAGTGTTTCCAGTTTCTGCTGTCCCACTGGCTGCTCACCTCCGTACCTGCACAAGCGTGCAACCTGTATTCCTGTGTCGGTGTTTCTACTCGGCCACCGACACGTACGACGGAAACGAGACACAAAAGCGGCGACGAGGCAGGGACACAAAACGTACAACATAATTTTGCAGGTATATTCGGTATTAAACGTGGATAACGTCTGCAAAACATATAGAAGGTACTCATCAAAGCGGAGCTCTTGGCACTGATGTTTTACACGCTAATGTAACCAGAACGTAGTATTTGACGTGTCGAAGTGTCCATCATCTCTTTTCTTCTAAACAATGTGTTGTAGAGTGATATAATTTTATAGGTAAATTCCGTGATATCTTTATTTCTTCTGCAAAGGATGTTGCGAATGGAATCAGTTGTAAAAAATAAACGCCATGGCAGAAGTTGATGTTTTACTGCATTAACAGCACAAATGTATTAACTTTTCATCTATTCAGCAATTTCTCTGGGGAACACACCGAGGAAAAGTTTCGCAAAGGTATTAAGTGCTATGTGGTGTTGATTGTAAGTTGCTTTGTGACGTCATTTTGGAGTAATGGACGAAGAAGTTGGTATATTTAGCTTAGTCAGCTTCAAGACATATAAACAGTTACTAATTGTAATACGTCTTGTGTTTCGTGTTAAACGGACATAAGATTACACCTCTTAATGAGCAGAATATGTCAGGACCTTAAATTTTTATATTCTGGTAACAATTATGCGAATTATTAGAAATAAAATTTTTCTTCGTTCAAGAAGACGTTAGATAGGTGACTTCCAATAAGGGGGGACCACGCACCGGATTAGCGTGTTTCCTATAATTTTCATTTTAATTGACGGCCGGTTTCGGCACACGTACGTAAACCATCTTCTGGTCACTGATAAGATAAACGTTTGTATTTCTATTGCAGAACTCGACATTATGATTTATGAATACAATACAAATGTAACATTTATCACAGACAAGATGGTACCTATATGTGCACAAACAGGTCCTCAATTATTTTGTGATGTCGACAAAATAAAATATTATTTCAATTGAAGTAAGATCGCTTTCCTAACGTGAGCAAATTAGGTGACCCTCCGGTCAGAGCACTCCTTGATAGAAAGTCAGAAGAGTACCTGCGAAAAAAAGCGTCTATTCACATCAATCTCTAAGTTAACGTATTTTATTCATGAACCTTGAACAATGTATGAAACTTCCTGGCAGATTAAAATTGTGTGCCGGAACCGGGACTCAAACCTGGGACCTTTGCCTTCGTAGGCAAGCGCACTACCGACTGTGCTATCCCGACACGCCTCACGATGCCGCCCCACAACCTCACTTCCGCCAGTACCCCGCCTCCTACTTTCCAAACTTCACAGAAGCTCTCCTGCGAACCATGCAAGACTAGCACTCCTGGAAGAAAGGATATGGTGGAGACATGGCTTACCCAAAGCCTAAGGGATGTTTCCAGAATGAAATTTTCACTCTGTAGCGGAGTGTGCGCTGATATGAAACTTCCTGGCAGATTAAAATTGTGTGCCGGAACCGGGACTCGAACCTGGGACCTTTGCCTTTCGCGGGCAAGCGCACTACCGACTGTGTTATCCCGACACGACTCACGATGCCGCCCCACAACCTCACTTCCGCCAGTACCCCCGCCTCCTACTTTCCAAACTTCACAGAAGCTCTCCTGCGAACCATGCAAGACTAGCACTCCTGGAAGAAAGGATATGGTGGAGACATGGCTTACCCACAGCCTAAGGGATGTTTCCAGAATGAAATTTTCACTCTGTAGCGGAGTGTGCGCTGATATGAAACTTCCTGGCAGATTAAAATTGTGTGCCGGAACCGGGACTCGAACCTGGGACCTTTGCCTTTCGCGGGCAAGCGCACTACCGACTGTGTTATCCCGACACGACTCACGATGCCGCCCCACAACCTCACTTCCGCCAGTACCCCGCCTCCTACTTTCCAAACTTCACAGAAGCTCTCCTGCGAACCATGCAAGACTAGCACTCCTGGAAGAAAGGATATGGTGGAGACATGGCTTAGCCACAGCCTAAGGGATGTTTCCAGAATGAAACTTCACTCTGCAGCGGAGTGTGCGCTGATATGAAACTTCCTGGCAGACTTGAACAATGTATGTTCAGTAAACGAGTTATACAGTGCTGAGAGATTGTAATTCCGTAGTATAGCAATGCTCGTGGTTACCACGTTACATAGAATTACGCCTACAAACTGTAATAATTGATAAATGTTTCAGCCAAATACAGTTTTTCCTGGTAAGTACCAGCAGATGATTAATTCGTGGAATTCACAGCGGATCTTTACGCAATGTACGCTGGATGATCAAACTATCCCGAATGTGGAATGCATCAGGAATGCATCACTACATGTTACGCATGGCGTACCCGTCAATACAAACAGAGGAGAGGTCGTATTTAGTTGTCAGTGGTGAAACAGCAACAGGAGAATGAGGCGCCAAGCCGCGCGAGAATAGCCTTGCGCACTAAGGCGCCTTGCTGCGGAGCAGCTGTTCCCCATCGGAGGATCGTGTCCTCACTCGGACTATGTGTGTGTGTGTGTGTGTGTGTGTTGTTCTTAACATAGGTTAGTTTAACAAGTTTGTAAGTTTAAGGCCGCGGCGGAGCGTCCGACCTCATTTAGGTTCCCCGTCGGGGGTTTGAATCCTTCCTCGGGCATAGATATTTGTGCCGCCCTTAATGTTAGCTAGTTCATAAGTAGTTTGTAAGTTTAGGGACCGATGGCCCCGTAGTTAAGTCCTATAAGCTGTACAAACGTTTGAACATTTGGGTCGGCTCGGAGGACTCATTGACAAGGTACAGGGGCGAATATAAATGATAAGGGGGGAGGGGGAGGAGGGCTGGCTCCTCCAATAATAATGAATATGAGGAAAAACAATGATTTTTACTAGTTGACCTGTGCGAATAATTCGTGCTCTGTTTTGATCTATCACAGATAGGTAAGATAGTAATGGAGAATAGTTAGATGCTGGTACATATATGTATAAAAGATAATAAACTTTGGACAGTAGTAATTAAATATTAGTACCATTGTAAGAAAATTTATATAATTAAATAGAATGTTATTAAATGTGAAACACATTAATAAATCAGATATTGAACTTTCTTGTTTATTTTACTTTTTGAAAACTTGTTTATTTTACAAAACTTCTTTGAAAACAATTTTAGCAGTTATAATGTGATCATAGTTTACTTTTTGGCCGTTTGTGTCTTTGTCACAAACATAAATATCACTGAATGAGCGAACTCGAGAAAAAGTCTAGTATAACTGTCCATGCGAAAAAACGTCTTATGGTAAATATAATCCTGCCCTTTGAAGCGTCTGACCTTGTGATTTATTTATGCTCATAGCGAAGGCTGCTTTCATTGTGAATTGTCTTCTTATCTTTTGGAAAGGCATGGTTGGATCACAAGGTGAGGGGTTAATGCTGGGTATTAGCTCAGTTTTATTGGAGTCAGTGAATATAGCAGTGATGATGCACTCGCCTTATCTTGCACCATTAATTAATCCCTGATTAGCATTAAGATTTCTAACTAACATAATCATAGCATTGTTCTTGGAGTAATCGTAAATACATGTCCCATTTACGATCGTATCAACTTATATTCTACGAGCAGTACATTTTCTTTTTCAAAGTAAAGTTATTTTGGGAAACAATAACTTTAAACTATCTGTGTATTTTTCTTCATTAGCGGAGAACGAAACTTTGAATATGATACCTCAATCCTTAATTTTGAAAAACCTTTATTCTTTTCATTCTCCGCTCCGAGGAATGGAGCTGGCTGTTTGAGATCCAGCCCATAATGAGTCGCGGTTCTATTCAGCCAATTATCAGACAAGCTGATAGTGGGGCTAAGGGGGGATCCCATTTGGGAATAATTTGGAGGGGTTAACCAGTTCCTGCATACGCCTTACAACCAAGGAAAACCGCCCGTAATGCTTGGTCGGAACCGGGGGATTGGGACCAATCTAATTTATCTCTGGGACGTTGCCCCAGACTACAAATGGATTATCAGGAGAGCACGAGTGCACTCACGACAATCAAGGATCGGACGCCCGAGTTACTCTCGTAAACTCGTAGAGATCAGCTCGACCAACAGTGGACAAGCTTTACCCTAGAGGAACCGCACCCGTGAGCACGGTATACACTGCGTCCGATATGAGTAAAGTAATATGGGATGTATGGCGTACCTACAAAAAAACACCTATGAGAAATAATATATATGATGATTTAATGTTAACAATAAAAAAAGCTTTCCCTCGGTAAAGTAAAAGGAGCTTCAACGTAAATTATCCTCTGAATATGAGAAGCAAAACATACAAAAAAACATGGAACGTCCCGAGAGGCCTCTTAGACGGGTTTTTGAAACTGCCGTACCCGTTTTTGGAAGGGAATTTCTGTAAATAATCATGCCTTGTGGCCAGTGAGCAGGAGGGATTCATCAGAGGGACATCTTCCGGAGTGGTCGAGGTGTTCAGACATGCTCTGTATGCTCCGATCTTCTTCAGCAAAACTTCGGAATTGTCCAGAAATATTCTGTCCACGTTGAGTTTGCGTCGCAGGTGAGGAGATATATAGATTGAGCTGTACATTTCAAATCGGACTTCGCGGCAATTTGTATTTGTTAAAAGTTTACAGCGAGTGCATACTCAGCTAGTGATAGAGTAATTTTTGGTCTCGTTCCACGAAACGTTGACGTACTTCGGTTTTCGTGGTATTTTTCGCATCATGTGGAACACTAATTGGAACGTAGCTGTACCGAAGGCCAGATCTCCAGTTAACTTGCACCAGAATCGCAGTGAAAGAAGTGGGGCGTTCGGTGTGTTCTCGTTTCTGTAGATCGCCCTTTTCTGGCCGGCTTGTTTATTCCTCTAACGAGCTCGGTCACCGGCTGTGTTATTGTCAGGTGACAGCAGAAACGCGCCCTCGTTATAACTACCGCTGGGGTGCTCACGCCTCCACAATTTTATCGGTTTTTTCAGCAATCAGCATGAACCACACCACGTCGGTACACGATGCACCACACCGATGCCATGTCGTATTGGTCATGCATTTGCTGCCCGGCAAAATATCTAGTTTGTTAGCTATTTTCTGTAACTCGTGGCACTTGTAATAGGGAGTACAATTATTTGATACTAGCTGAAAACCCGGCGTTGCACGGGTATTTATTTGTTTATTTCTGCCATTTGTTAGGTATATATTCATTTGTATAAGGGCCATATGTCTGTAAAATATCTTTGGAGTACAATTTGTAGTGAAGAAGTAATATATTAATACTTGGTGCGTGATGGGACGGTTTTCCAGGAACATTACTGTTTATGTGGTCATATCTCATGGACTAGGTGTCACACTGTGATACAATTTATAAGGTACATTCAATTATATGTTTGTATACTGTCTGTAAAATTTCCTGCAGCTGCAATTAAAACTGTACAAATTACAAATAGTAACGTCATACCGAATGCCGTAGTTTTTGTCCACGAACAGCGGAACATTACTGTTTACGTGCTCATATCTCATGAACTACGTGTCGTACTGTGATACAATTTTGAGGGTACATTCAACTATATGTGTGTATAGTGTCTGTAAAATTTCCTGTCGCTACCATTTTTAGTGTTCAGATTATAAATTGCAACGTCATACCAAGAGCCGTAGTTTTACTCCATAAACAGCGGAAAAGTAGTAAGCGAGAAACTTTTTTCCTTTCATCATTTTACTATGGTTGCCAGCGTGAAAATGTTTAATAAAGGTTTGAAATTATGTTTAAAGTTTGTTGCAAGACGCTAAGTTCTGTTATTCTCATACAGTGTATTTCGAAAGTCTCGCCGCATTATATGGCATTTTTGCAATTTCCATTGGTTATTACGGAATATCTTTTGAACCATGTGCCGTATGTGATTGTGAACGATCAAGCAATTGTTACCTCACGGTAAGGAATGTGTGCACCAAATTTGGTTGAAATCGGTCCAATGGTTTAGGAGAAAATGAGCAGCATTTTCGTGCATCTCATTGTTTATGACGTCATATCTCGTGAACTGAATATCGTATGTGATTCTTACACTTACGGCGATCGTCCTCATGGATTGAAGCTTACGTGTACAAAATTTCATAAAGTTCGGAACAAAACTGTAGATTTGTATGCAACACGTACAAATATACGGACACACTGCTTTATATATTAGATCCATCCACTGACCATGTCAAACCGTCGTATCATACTCCCGTCGATATTGCTTCGCTGACCCACCGAAACCACAGGCTTTGCCAATTTGCGATGCTAGTTTAATTTAATGCTAATTAAATCTTAGTTTTTCTTGTCAAATCGCTTGCCCATTCCTCCTTCCGGTACCCAACGGATCGAGTGGTTTCCTGAAGCACCTGTATTTATCTTGTCTCATTCTGTACTGTTACTTCATAATTTTTGGATGTGCTCCTTTTTTATTATTGTAATAAACCTATATTAATCACGTTATTCATTTTATTTACTAGCCCCGTCATACTGAATATTTAGAAAGTGTGACTCAATGTTATTTATATGCTCTAGTGGCTTCTCCCTCAGGATCTACCAGTCATCAGCCACTTTTTCTTTCATTGAATTTGTATTACGAGTGTACCTTCAATCAGCCCAGGCAACGATAGACATGCGAATGAGATGCCTTCTAAACGTGCCTTCCATTCGCCATCACAAAAGTAAGATTTTTCCCCCACATGACACGAAATTGGGGGATGTATTTCAGTCAGAAGATGCCAGGATCCTTCCTATCCTCCCGATATTAAGCATTCATGCACCATACGACTTTCAGAATCAGTAGTGGCACAGAATGAGGAGCAGTACCACCCTCCAGGAGGAAACCACGCACTGAAACTGTGGCTGCGTGGTACAGCTCGTATTAGATCGCAGTCTCTGTAACGAAGTGTGACTGAATAAACGGTATTTCTTCTTACTTAGCTTGCTTTTATAGCAAATGTTTGATCCAGCGCAAAGTACGAAGAGACTGGAAAAAGACACAGGTAACTCCCATGTATAAGAAGGTCGAAAGAACGGACCCACGAAATTACAGACTTATGTCATTATCATCAGTTTGCTGTAGAAATATTCATGTTCTCAGTTCTAATATAGTAAATTTCCCTGAGGCGTAAAAGCTTCTGAGCATGCATCAGCACGTGTTTAGCAAGCATCGATCGTGCGAAACCCAGCTTGCCTTTTTCTCTCGTGACATGCATGCTATGGATGAAGGGCAAAAGGCAGACTGCATATTTCTCGATTTTCGAAAGGCGTTTGGCACGATACCGCACTACAGATTGCCAACGAAGGTAGTAACTTGTGGAACAGGTACCCAAATATGTGAGTGGCTCGAATAATAACTTATGTAATAGAACCCAGTACGTTGTGCTCGATGGCGAATGTTCATCAGAGACTAGGGTATCATCAGTGGTGTCTCAGGGAAGTGTGATAGGAAAAAAATGTTCAAATGTTTGTAAATCTTATGGGACTCAACTGCAGGGTCATCATTCAAACTTACAAACTACTTATGATCTAGCTTATACTAAAGATGGCACAAACATCCGTACCCGAGGGGGGATTCGAACCCCCGACGGGGAACGGCCTCGCGCATCGTACCTTAGCGCCTCAATGCGCTCGGCCGCTCCACCGCGGCGTGTGATAGGACTGTATTATTTTCTGTCTATATAAATGATCTGACGGACAAAGTGAGTTGCAATCTGTGGCTGTTTGCTGATTATTCTGAGGTGTACAGGAGGGTTACGTCATTGAATGACTATAGTAGGAAGCAGGATTACTTGGAGCAAATTTCTAGGTGGTATAAGGAATGGCAAATGAAAAAAAAAAAAGTAAGGTGATCAAGATAAGTAGCAGAAACCATCATGTGATTTTAGAATATAGCAATAGTAGTGTGCCGCTTGACAGAGTCGCGTCAGTTAAATACCTACGCGTAACGCTTCGCACAGATATTAAATGGAACGAGTATATAACGCGATCGTGGGGAAGGCGATTTGCTGACTTCGGTTCATTGGGAGAATTTCGGAAAGATGTGATTCGTCTGTGAAGGATACCGCGTATGAAACGCTTCTACGACCCCGTCTTGAATATTGCTCAAGTGTTTGGGATCCCCATTAGTTCGGTTTAAAGGGGGACATAGGGGCAGTCAGAGGCGGGCTTCTAGGTTCCTAACTGGTAGATTCGATCAGTGCGCGAGTTTCAAATGTTTGTACAGCTTATGGGACTTAACTACGGGGTCATCAGTCCCTAAACTTACAAACTATTTATGAACTAGCTAAGACTAAGGACGGCACAAATATCCATGCCCGAGGGGGGATTCGAACCCCCGACCGTAGTGGCCGTGCAGACCGTGACTGGAGCGCCTCAGTCCCCTCGACCACCGCGGCCGGCAGTGCGCGAGTGTTATTGAAATGCTTCGGAAACTCAACGGGGAGTCGCTGGCGGTAGGGCGACGTTCTTTTCGACAAACACTATTGAAAAAATTTAGGGGGTCGAAATTTGAGGCGGAATGCACGACGATACTACTGCCAATCTACAGTTCGCGTAAAGACCACAAAGATAACAGCAGAGCCGGCCGCGGTGGCCGAGGGGACTAAGGCGCTCCAGTCACGGTCTGCACGGCCACTACGGTCGGGAGTTCTAATCCGCCCCTCGGTCATGGATATTTGTGACGTCCTAGTTCGTAAGTAGTTCATAAGTAGTTTGTAAGTTTAGGGACTGATGACCCCGTAATTAAGTCCCATAAACTATACAAACATTTGAACAGTTGATAACAGCAGATAGATTACGGCTCATACGGATTCATGCAAACATTCGTTTCTTCCTCGTTCTATATGGGAGTGCAACAGAATAGCTAGTAACTGCTAGTGTCCCAATAACAAAATAATGTGTTACCAGTAGTGGTACTGAGTCACCTCTGCCAAACATTTCTGAGTGGATTGCGGAATGTGTACGTAGGTGTAAATTTTTGGCCCACTTTAGGTTACGGTAGTAACACTAAAAGTGGGCCTTTGGGATCGTCTTTTAACAGCTCGAAATTAAATGAAAATAACGGCTTAACCATGCATCTGACACGAAAATTGAATAACCGAATTTGTGTCTGTCTGTCTGTCTGTCCGTAAGGTGTTCTCTGTTTTTAAGACGAACCGTTCACCTGATCAGCACCAAATTTTGTACACATAATTGTAGGCTGCCAGAGACCAGAACCTCCCCTTTTTCAAATTTTTCGGACAGGAAATGCAGTAGTAATAGCACAAAAAGACGTTTGTAATATAATTGTAATTGTAAACGAACCGTTCATCTGACACGAAAATTGAATAACCTAATTGGTAGAGGGGAAAATTCTCTACAACTTCGCTCTATTATGTTTTTTCATATCTTGCATCGTTGCAGAGATATTTGAAAAAAATAACGGCGATTTGACGATGTCTGACTGCCTGTAACGTGTTTTCCAATTTTTAGGTCGAACCGTTCAACCAATCGGCACCAAATTTTACAGACATAATTGTTGGCTACCGGAGACCAGAAACTCGCTTTTTGAAATATTTCGGACAAGAAATACGTTAATAATTCAAAAAAGCCGTTTTTAATGTAATTTTAATTGCAAATAAACCGTTCATCTGACGCGAAAATTGAATAAAGGAATATGTAGAGCAGAAAATTCTCTACAACTTTGTTCCCTTATGTTTTTTCATACCTCGTATCGTTTGAGAGATATTTGCAAAAATAACGGATTTTGACACCCTCCATTAAATTAACGAAAACCAGCCGTTCGCGGATGTCACGTGACATTCCTCGCCTAAAACTGTCTCTGGCATAAGCCATGTTGCGTTGCGTATTTGATGATTTTCTTATTGTAACTTACACGTTGACATTTCAAAGCAATGGCGCACTGAAGAATTAACAAAGGACGTCGTTCTTCGTACGATAAATGATATTCTAGTGTCTACAAATGTCATATTAGCGTCTGTTAACAAAGGCCATCAATAGTATGAGATTTAAGAACACCATTTCTAACTGTTACCTGTAGCGTAGTGGGCACTGTATTAGACTGACGCTGAAGGTCAGTGGTACGGAACTCGCCAGTACCTTATTTTTTTTTTCCTACAAGGGTTTCAGACACTCTTATTAATTAATTTTTAATTATTTAGATTATTATTTTGCTCCAAAATGTTTGCAAAAACTTATAAAGTTGGCCGAAGTGTTTGCAAAAATTATTACCTGAAAACAAAAAATATGAGCATGTAGGAGATTAAGTTTGAAACAGGTTTCTATTCTCTCTCTCCCTCTCTCTTTCCTAACGGCCGTTCGTCCGATCTCCCGCTCTGGCCCAAGCCGCTGCGCGCTTGCACGCGTCACTTCACCTATCGATTCGTAACACTAGAAAACCATGCAACGTTTCCAAGTATTTTTACTTTCTATCAAAAGTATTCAATATTAAGCTCCATGAAGCACATCGCTGTAAAAAGTAAAATACGTCCGCCAGATTGTTTTTTAAATATACGAGGGGCGTCCAGAAAGGAAGTTCCGTTTGATAATAAAATGAAATTGTACACAGATACAGAAGAAATTTTTATTATACAAAATTCCACAACTCTTAAACTACTTTTCCACATAACTGCCGAAATTTTGTAGGCACTTATCATAGCGTGCCTCAAGTTTTTGCATGCATCCTTCACAGAAGGTTGCTGCCTGTGTATTCAACCATGTGGTAACAGCTCTTTATCGTCGTTGAAGTGTTGACCACCAAGGACAGATTTTAGGTGTAAGACGAGATGAAAGTTGCTAGCAGAGAGGTCCGAGCTTTATGGAGGATGATCAAACAGGTACCATTGAAATTTCCGTAAGAATTGTTTGGTCACATTCGTGTGTGAGGTCAGCCATTATCGTGAAAAAATATTTTTTGACAGTAATCCTCTTCTTACACCTATAATCTGTCCTTGGTTGGCAACACTTCAACGATGATGACGACCTGAAAGAACATGTTACCACGGTTGAATACACAGGCGGCAACATTCTATGAAAAAGGCACACGAAATCTTGTGCCATGCTATGACAATTGGCTACAAAATTTCGGAAGCTATGTAGAAAAGTAGTTTAACAGTTGTAGATTTTTGTACAATCAATATTTTTCTGTATATGTACCCGTTCGTTTTATATAACCAAACGGAACTTACTTTCTGGACGCGCCTCATATATATGTATGTGTGTGTGTGTGTGTGTGTGTGTGTGTGTGTGTGTGCTCCAGAAGATCGTAGAGAAACATTATTGGTTTTAAAACCTGTGTAAAAATGTCAGCAACATAGTTCATTAACAGTTCCTTTCATAACATAAAAACAGAAATAGTTGAAGAAAACGAGCCTAAGAAAGTGCACATTTATAAAATCATTGTTTGATATTTATAATTAACAGAATCTAAAAAAAATATTTAATAGTATGATATTACAACTCTTCAATAAGAAAACAGATGGAGAACCATTACTCGAGGCAGATTCTCTGATCAACTCTAGACAATTTTCTAGGAGCCTCTATTATAAAAAATAAAACAAACAAAAAATCGATATATCTCAAACAATACCGGATATTTTCAATTTTTTTTCGGAAAAGGTCTTTTTTGACTTATTTCGTGCCATTCTTGTGATAAATAGTAAGTTTGTAAACGTGAATGCTGTCGAGATATAAGGAATCTAGTTTTTAATGAATTTTAAGTGTTTTTTTTTTATATAACTCGAAACGTATCAAATCAATCGATACACACAAAAAAAGCAATCGATACGTTATCTTAAGGGCTACAACTTTCTCATTTAACATTTTACCATCGGGGTTACCGTTTTTTATTTATTTAATAAAACCCGTTTTTTGGAACTTTGCTAATTTTTTTCGACAAATTTCGCCATCTAGGCTCGAGTTTCAAAAATAGAAACTCTATTTGAAATATAATTTCCTACCCACTAATATGTTCTTTTTTTCAGGTAATAATTTTTGCAAATTTAACGTTACGCCGTTGCAGAATGCTTGGATTACTCGGCGTCCAACGTTTAGTGAGTGGAGCGCTGCTAAAGTATTTCAAAGTATTTGCTTTATAGTGTAGAAGACTTATAGAATTTAAAGATGGCACAACCAACTAGAATAGGTACCTTGAAATTTGAATTCAACGGAAATTTTTCACGCCCTAAATCATAAGAAGTAGAAACGTTCATAGAAGAAATCGTAAAATTTGATTCTGACGACGTACTTGGAATCGAAAACATCGTATCGTGTGGGGGGACTTTTAAGTTTAACATTGTGATAGAAATATCGGAGAGGTTAACGTTTTGGTGTTAAAACTTTCAGAATATTTTAAGGACCTTTTGGAATTTACTCAGAACGGATTAATTCAACCATGTAATCATATTGGAAAGACGTAGTTGAGAAGGAGACACTTCCGTAAAAGCATATACAGGGTGTTACAAAAAGGTACGTTTCAGGGAACATTCCTCACACACAAAGAAATATTATGTGGACATGTGTCTGGAAACGCAATTTCCATGTTAGAGTTAATTTTGTTACTTCTCTTCAAATCAAATTAATCATGGAATGGAAACACACAGCAACAGAACGTACCGGCGTGACTTCAAATACTTTGTTACAGGAAATCAAAATATCCTCCGTTAGTGAGAATACATGCATCCACCCTCCGTCGCATGGAATCCCTGATGCGCTGATGCAGCCCTGAAGAGTGGCGTATTGTATCACAGCCGACCACAATTCGAGCACGAAGAGTCTCTACATTTGGTACCGGGATTGCGTAGACAAGAGCTTTCAAATGCTCCCATAAATGAAAGTCATTAGGGTTGAAGTTAGGAAATCGTGGAGGCCATGGAATTGGTCGGCCTCTATCAATCCAGCGGTCACCGAATCTGTAGTTGAGAAGCGTACGAACACGTCGACTGAAATGTGCAGGAACTCCATCCTGCATCGTACTTGTAAAGGCACATGTTCTGGCAACACAGGTAGAGTATCCCATATGAAATCATGATATCGTGCTCCAGTGAGCGCAGGTGTCTCGATACAAACGTACCCCGTGCTAATCCATACATCAAACGGGCATCTGCCAACACCGCATTTGTAAACATTGGACTGACTGCAAAACCACGTTCGTGATGAACACTAACCAGTTGATGCTACGTACTGATGTGCTTGATGTGCTTACTGTTGAGCAATGAGTCGCATGTCAACACAAGCACGGAAGTCAACATTACCTTCCTTCAATTGGGCCAACTGGCGGTGAATCGAAGTACAGTACATACTAATGAAACAATTGGGTATTTTGACAATTGTCTACACGAATTATTTCCATTTACATTTAAAGAGAAATACTAAACTGAGCTCTTACATGGAAATTAAGCGTTTCCGGACACATGTCCACATAACATATTTTCTTTCTTTATGTGTGAGGAATATTTCCTAAAAGTTTGGCCGTACCTTTTTGTAACACACTGTATACATAATGGAAGTCGGAAGTCATGTACGATGGACAACCCCGCACGTGTTCAGGTTGTGGGTTACCAGCACATGAACGCACAGATTGGTTTCAGCGAAGGGTGACCAAGGTAACGGTTGAAGACGCAGTCATTCCCATGGAGATGTCCAGATTGCCTGTGACATATGCAGCGGAAAATCGCACGAATACGGTCACTAAATCAAGCCTTTCAGTGGATACAAACGAAAAATGTTTTAAAAAAATGTTAAAAACTACGGCATAAATGAAGAGAACAGTACGGGAGAGGTCAACCTAACTCCACCTCAAAATACAGAGACAAATACTTAAGCATAACGAGACCAACGAAGTATAAATGCCACCGAATATCGTTAACAACGAGATCAAGGAGAAGCCTCTGTAGAAGAGCAAAGTACAGTTTCAGAAACTGTAGTAGGTAAAAAGCTGAGCCATTTCAAAAGGCACAGAAAAGGAAAATAGCTCCTCCGGATGCAAGCCGGAAAGTGCAAACAGTGCCTTTAAAGGGAAAACAAACAGCGCGCAAAATAAGCGGAATAACGTCTCAGGATCTGGTATTGACTCATCCGGTCTCTCACACAACAAACACCGAAGAGACTTTGCTCGAGTTAATGAATAACCAACAGAAACGCGAAAAGAAAAAACACCAGTGGAAACTCCATGACAGGCAAACTAAATAAAGGGATGAAAAACGAGTCTCTACAAGAAATAGGCCAGAAGATATTAATGAGACGCCGACCGACAAGGAGATGACCGACGTCACATAACTTGATACATAACTGGGGCCGAAATAAGAGAACAGGAACAGAAGTCGTTCAAAACAAAAACAAAAACTAGTAACGTGAAATGACAAGATACTGCAGTACTCCACAAACGATGACTAACTATAACAATGAACATACAGAACAGATTATGAGTTCCCTGAAAGCTTATAGAATTGACTCATGAAATATGGACAAGATGTGCAGCCAACTAAATTCGAAAAAAAAAATGCAAGGTATGATAGGCGCGGCCGATATACACTATTGGCCATTAAAGTTGCTACACAAAGAAGAAATGCAGATGATAAACGGGTAGTCATTGGACAAATACATTATACTAGAACTAGCATGTGAATACATTTTCGCAAAAATTGGGTGCTCAGAACAACCACCTCTGGCCGTAATAACATTCCAAAATGGCTCTTTAGGAAGCCAGTGCCTTTTATGTTGTCCAAAAATCACTTCAACTTATGGTAAATTGATGATCATACCACATACATCTTCGTCGTTGTTTCAACAGATTTTGTGTAGCATGTTTATTTTTCTCTTTCCGTTATTTTTAGGCCAGCGTAAAATTTTTATTATTGGTAACAGTTTCATGTGTTTATTTCACATATTTTATGTAGGCCTAAGGTGGATGAATTAGTGTTTGCACTGTACCGGTAATTTATATTTTTGTTATACGATATATTAATGTGCCCACCCTCTGTAGCCATATATAACTCAAAGATATGCAAAATTCATTCGTTTCTGAAATTGACTGGCGTAACATAATAATTTATCGACTTTTTTGTTACCGGTAGAAAACTATCAAACGTGTGAAGGTGTAAGCACATTATTTTTTCTGTTATTTTAGGAATTGCTAAGGTAGTTCCTTCTGAACAAAAAGGATTTTATATTAATGAGTGCATCAGGAAGTTCCATGTTTAACATATATCCTTAAAACTTATTTAAGTCAGTGCGGGCGTCTTTGAGGGATTGTGACTGTAAAGTAAAAACAACACTTCGGGAACAATTTGAAGAGGAAGACGTCGTATGTGCAGATGAGCTATGTTTGAGAACTATATACATCTATTAGATTGTCTGTTAGCAAACAGTACGGTAACATCTTTCTCTTGTCTTTTAAACCTGTGACTATACACATAATCAACAAAGTAGTGAGAAATGCATTGTAAATAGTAGTTGCTAAAACCGCATCTCATTCTCTCGTAAATTAAGCGTGGAATAAACGAATGTTTGCAAGACTTTAGACGGCCTGTAAATTCTGTTGTATCGTTGTACAATTACAGAAGATAGGCCTACAAAATTTAGCCTTAATTACAAAGTGTCTCGAAATTTTTCACCCCATAAGGCGCCTAAAATACATTTCATTACCGCTTTGTGGTAAATGCCTATGAAAAGTGACTTCTCCTCCTTTCACGTATTTTTCTTTACAACTGTAGCAACAACAGTAATTGACCATTGCTATTAATAACATGCAACAGTTGAAAACGCAAGAAATACATGTAATACGATAAATTTCGGGATCGTTCAAAATCACTAGCAGAAAGATGCGCACCAAAATCACGTGACTCTCCCACACAGATGTTGAGAACATGCGCAGAACGCATTGCTCACTCCAGAGATATCTACTCTATGGGAACCCCCCTCCCCCCGCACCCCGATTTCCAGCAACTTCGCAACTGCAGCGCCGCCAAGCGACTGTGTCGTAAAATCATACCGCGGAACGATTATGCACTGAATGTGTATTTGGAGTGCAGCAGCACGTTCAAAATACCATCGTATTTATGAGCATTTGTGGCGCTAAAAATTGCAGTAGGTATCAAAAATATCATTAGAAATCCGTCATTTGCTGGAAAGTAAGAGAATAAAGTTGCGAATAACAAGTTTTCATTTACAGTGGTTAGTTACACTTTTAGTCATGTAAGGAACTTTAACAGTTCATTCCCTTCGAAACTTCGGCTCTTAATGAGAATCGAAAATGCTTAATTACAACTTCCTAATAGTACTGCTGTTTAAAAGTAAAAGGTTCAAATGTCTGTAAATCTATCGGACCAAACTGCGTGGTCATCAGTCCGTAGCTTACAAACTACTTAAACCTAGGAAAACTAATCTAAGGTCAAACACACACACCCATGCCCCAGGGAGGACTCGAACCTCCACGGCGAGCAACCGCGCACTCCGCAGCGAGGCGCTTTAGACCGCTCGGCTGCTTCACCGCGGCGTTTAAAAGTAACGTCTAAACGCTTCTCGGTTGCAGTTAATCAACTATTTTAGTAGGGCCTGCTTAGTTTCTTACTTCAGTTTCACAAAATTTATAGGCCTATATACCGACATGTTTTGACGTTTGCGTAGTGGTTTGAAAACACGTTGCTCCAAATAAATAATGTGTCCTTATATAAACTATTAAAATATTAGCACCTCACATTCTTGAGGATATTCAGATTGATACTTGCCAAGTAGCTAAAATATCATAAAACGGTATACGCAAAGCACAGAATCAAGGATAACGTGCAAAGAGTTTTTATAAGGAGAAGTCTAGTTTTAAATATGTTACAATGTCTTAAATCCTTTGAAACATAACTTACGAACGATGAAGTACTCGCCGAAGACGTGAATATAATCACCAGTTCCTTTCGCACATCAGCTTACAATTCATTTCTGCTTTTAAAACGTTTCTGTACGATACGATTACGATTCAGCTGACACTGCGGTGACGTCTCACAAGTAAATCTACTGGAAAGTCACTCACTGACTTATCTCCCGCGGTCGTTTGATATTGCCCATGTGAATCTGCATTGTTAACACGTTTTATTCACTTTTATTCGCTATTATTTCAAAAGTATATTTCACAGTATTTTGAAAGCCGCATGTCCATTCACTGTCTATTGAAGCATTTCGTGGAGTATTCGTCCGTTAAGGTGGATACAGGGTGTATCAAACAGGGTAGCAGCGTAAACTTACAAGGTTAAAAGTACACGATAGTAGAAGCAAAATTGTCCCAGTAAACATGGTCCGCAAGCGAACCGTTTGCTAGATAATTACGAATGTATGGTTCCAAGCCGCCACTGACATCATTGTAAACATCGTCCTTGTTAGTACATACTAATTTGAAATTTATACTTTACTATCTTCGATGTTTGCTTCAGGATGTTCCCTTCAGAAACGTCAGAGAATTTGGTACCTGCATGATGGAGCTCCGGCACATTTTGCTGTTGCTGCAAGACGGTATGTAACGCGCAGGTACGGCCTAAGATGGATGGATATTGGCCTCCAATATCCTTTGGATTTTAGAGTCTGGGGTCACCTCAAAAGCGTCGTGTACAGCACACCCGTTAACACGGCTGTAGAACTGGAGCGGAGTGTTGTACACGCTTGTCAAGAATTTCGAAATGATCCGGGGTTTTCGAAAGAATTCGGAATTCATTGCAGAGATGAGCACAGTATTGCATCCTGATGCAAAGAAGACACTTCGAACACCTCCTTTAACACGTAACCCATGCGTGGAATGTGAACTACATGCGATGTAACACATAATATTAAAGTCTAAATTTTATATTAATGTGTACCTCCCTATAGAGGTTTTAATAGATTGTACCTCGATTAAACAAAAACAAATTTTCATGGAAAAAACTGGTCTCTTTCGGTTATGTGGCGTTCTATTTTCACTCCCCATCCAATATCATGTCAAAAAATCATTAGAATCCCATTTTGAAGGGATCGTTTCATCCTTAAATACGTTATATCCTCGCTTTATATATATATTCAGAAAAATCGAAGAGTGACACTATCGTAGGTTTACTCGTGATGAGTGTTAACACGTACGCAGTGGTATCAACTTACAAGAAGATGTAGAATATTGCGTGGTGTCCACCCCTTGTATGTCACAAGATGCAGTCATTTATTGATTTAGGAACTGATGTCGACAAATAGCTAGCGGTATACCAGGTGATCAAAAAGTTGGTATAAATTTGAAAACTTAATAAATTACGGAATTATGTAGACAGAGAGGTAAAAATTGACACACATGCTTGGAATGACATGGGGTTTTATTAGAACAAAAAAATAAAAAAAATTAATAATAAAAAAGTTCAAAAAATGTCCGACAGATGGCGCGTCATCTGATGAGAAAAGCAATAATTAGCATAACAAATTAAGACAAAGCAAAGATGATGTTCGTTACAGGAAATGCTCAATATGTTCACCATCATTCCTCAATAATACCTGTAGTCGAGGAATAATGTTGTGAACAGCACTATAAAGCATGTACTGAGTTATGGTGCATTGGCGTCGGATTTTGTCTTTCAGCATCCCTAGAGATGTCGGTCGATCACGATACACTTGCGACTTCAGGTAACCCCAAAGCCAATAATTGCACGGACTGAGATCTGGAGACCTGGGAGGCCAAGCATGACGAAAGTGGCGGCTAAGCACACGATCATCACCAAACGACGCGTGCAAGAGATCTTTGACGCGTCTAGCAATATGGGTAGGAGTGCCATCCTGCATACAAATCGTACGTTCCAGCAGGTGTTTATCAGCCTGGCTGGGGATGATGCGAGTCTGTAACATACCGGCATATCTCTCACCCGTCACGGTAGCAGTTACAAAACTAGAATCACGCACCATCTGTCGGACATTTTTTTCTTGTCTATATCTATAAATTGAATGTCTGTTCGGTGTACTTTATCACGTCTGATCCACAAGACATAAAGAGCTAAAAATTTGTACAGCTACTAATGTCTACCCGGGGAAGTCTTTAGGCACGGCTTTATGGCGATCTGATGGCTATTCATTTATATATATATATATATATATATATATATATATATATATATATATATATATATATATTAATGTGAATGTCTGTTCGGTGTACGCTTATCACGTCCAAACAACAAGACGCAGAGACTTAAATATTTGTACAGTTAGTAATTTATATCTGAGGAAGGTTTTAGGCACGGTTTTATAGCGATCTGATAGATATTTAGTAATTTGAGGAATATTACTCGAAATGCAGAACAATAAAATTACTCTTTGAAAATTATATTTACTCTTTGAAAATGGTTTTATTGGTTGCATTGTTGCTTGACGTTTGATAATGATAAAAGGGTGGAGTATATTGGGATGGAAAGTTATCATTGTATATAAAATTCTACGTGTGTGTGTGTGTTAATATTTCGCTCTGCAGCGAAAACTACAGAACGCAAACGAATGGTGTGTGTGTAATTGTTGTCCGAAGTCTCCCGTTGTACACCATAGCAGTTCCATGGGGGTGGAAGGTATGGTGGTTGAAAGTCGTCAAATTGTAAAAAAATTCGGACTGAAGTGCAGCGATGACGTTTGCGACTCTATAGCAAGGAGGTTACGTACAGCGAAACGTGATGCCACAGACCGTATCTTTGGTCTATGCGTGCTACAATGTCTTCAGCTCTTTCTCTGTTGATAAGCATACGAATAAGGAAATATAAGAATAAATAAATAAAGCAGTAAAAAAGAAATTTCTTTTAATACATCTATTTAAAAAAAATCGATTTGACGTTTCACGCATTACATCAAGTGATCCATCTGTGATGTTATTACAATCATTATTGTTGAATTTCGTGACTGGATTCTTCGAAACGAGTGCATTTTTACCTGTGATTTCTTATATTTTCTCTGATAAATGTAGCATGTTTTTAGAAAAAAGGAGATGGACAGAGAGAGAGAGTGGATAGGAAAAGTACTAACTCAAGGTTCGAATAAATAAATAAATACCCGGGCAACGCCGGGTTTTCAGCTAGTTGTTGTAATAAAACCCCGTGTCATTGAAAGCATGTGTGTCAATGTGATTCTTCAGTTTCTCCCGGCGTCTCCCGTCTGTCCAATATATGACTTTCCACACTGACACGGAATCTGGTACACGCCGGCCTTCCTCAAACCGAGATCATCTTTGGCGCTCCCCACCAGTACACGAATTTTATTCGGCGGACAAAAAACAGTTCCAACCTGGTGTTTTTTCAAAATGCGGGCGATCTTCCCCGAGAGTGCGCCGGTATATGGAACGAACGCAGTGCTTACATCCTCCCTCGTGTTTTCCTCTGTTTCTACAGGTTGTGATGTAGTGGTTGGGCGGAGAGCCCGCTGGATCTGCCGCTGTGAGTACCCATTTTTTTTCGAAATACAGTTCTGAGGTGTTCCAGTTCCTGGGGTGGACTCTCTGCGTCGGAGTTAGTGCGCGCCCTATGTACTACAGTTTTAAGTTCCCCATTCCTCTGTGAAGGGTGGTGACAGCTGTCTGCGTGTAAATACAGATCAGTGTGCGTTGTCTTCCGATATATACTATGCCCCAGGGTGCCATCAGCTCTTCTCTTGACCAAGACGTCCCCGCGGGGCGCGGGGCGCGGAGGGGTCGCTCCGCGGGCCGAGGGTATTTAAATGGCCCGCTACCGGGCTAGAACCCAGTTCCCTTCGAGCAGCCGTAGCATGCGGATCTCCGTGCCGGCGCGTTTCCAGGAGCCTAGTTCACCTGATGATGGCGACATGTATGATCGCCGAAATATTGTGCCTGTTGGACACTATAGACCGGCAGTACACCCGTGGATATTTTGATTATGTGTGTCAATGTTTACCTCTCTATCTACATAATTCCGTGATTTATTAATGTTTCAATTTCATACTGGCTTTTTGATGAGGCGGTATCTTTGGCACACGTAGTAGCCGGTACTCACGCTAGGTGGCGGCGAGGTGGGCGCGGCGACGAGCATGGAGCTGGCCGACGCGTCGCTGGCGATCCCCGTGGTGCGCATCAGCTGAGCGCGGAGAGGCAGCGCATCACACGAGCTGCAACACACACACGTGACGTCAGCTGGCGCTACACTCACCCACAACACACACATACTACTGGTCAGCAGTGCCAGCGACCTACTACACAGGCGCTCTGAAACAGGTGACGACTGGCACACTTTACGTTACGGTAGTAGAAAGTGGGTCTCTGTGGACGCCATTTTACAGCTCGGAATTTAAATGAAAATAACGGCTTAACCGTTCGACTGAGACAAAAATTGAATAAACATATTTGTAGAGGAGACAAGTTTTTATAACTTTGTTCTATTTTTTTTTTTTCATATCCTGCATAGTGTCAAAGAAATTAGCAAAAATAACGGCGATATTACAGCGACCGTCTGTCTGTCTGTAACGTGTTCCTACGTCGTGCCGTTCATCTGAACGGCACCGAATTTTACAGACGTAATTATTGGACGTCAGCGTCCAGAAACACCATTTTTCAAATATTTCGGACAAAAATAGTTTAGTAACACTAAAAATATAGCCTGTTTGTAATGGACTTTTGACAGCAGGAAATTTAATCGCAAATAACGGCTTGACAGTTCATCTGAGACAGAAATTGCTTAAACGTATTTCCAGAGGATAAAATTACCAACAGCTTTGCTCCCTTAAGCGCTGCGATTCACAGATATTTGCAAAAATAAGCCGGTCGCGGTGGCCGAGGCGACTAAAGCGCTCCAGTCACGGGTCTGCACGGCCACTACGGTCGGGGGTTCGAATCCCCCCTCGGGCATGGATATTTGTACCGTCCTTAGTACTAGCTAGTTCATAAGTAGTTTGTAAGTTTAGGGACTGATGACCCCGTAGTTAAGTCCCATAAGCTATACAAACATTTTACTACTCAGGCCTCAGATCTGAATCCCAAGACCAAAAGCATAGACTCCAACAACATGTTAATACAACAGTAAAGAAGGCAATATGGACAGGCATACATATCTTTAGAGTCCAACCAAAAGATTACTTGCGGTCAAAACCAACACCGTATCCGAATATTCCGGTCTTCTTCTAGTTGTGGCCGAAACCGATATTTACGTAATTACGTTAAAATTTCCGTGTAGTTATGTTATACCGCAAATCACTAGTTTTCCCACATTTTGCGCACAGCCATACCTCAAAAATTAAAATGTTCAAATGTTTGTCAAGTTTATGGGACTTAACTCTGGGGTCATCAGCCCCTAAACTTACAAACTACTTATCAACTAGCTTATACTAAAGACAGCACCAACATCCATGCCCGAGGGGGGATTCGAACCCCCGACGGGGAACGGCCTCGCGCATCGGAGCGTAGCACCTCAGTGTGCTCGGACGTCCGCCGCGGCCTTAAAATTACAAACTAGTTAAACTAACCTACGTCAAGAACAACAAACAAACACACACACACACACACACACACACACACACACACACATACATAACGTCAGCTGGCGCTGCAGCCGCCCACAAGAAGAACAGCAAACTAATGCTCAACAATGCCAGCGACCTACTGCCCAGGCCTAAGATCTGAATCCCAAGACCAAAAGCATAGGCTCCTACAACATATTAACCCAGATGTTCCTGAATTTTTATTTCGGTTACTTCTGGTTTAAAAGACAGTTTATTACATCTATTACAGATCTTTCAAATGTTGCAACATTGATTTTACACGAATTGCATCCTTAGTCTCGCCATAATAGGCCATTCTTCTGAAACGAGGTAAAAATGAAAACCGTAAATTACATGTCAGATATGACGTTTTAATTAAAAATCCATCCCTAAGTTTCTGAATAATAAAAATGAAATTGATGGGTAAGTATTTATACACCCAAAATCATCAGTTAATTCATACATTGCTTCTGAATACCTATCTTCATAGATGACTAAAAGAGAATCACGTGCTAAAACTATGACTGTTAGTGTTTCCATGTGAGTGATATCCAGACAACAGTCAGATATTGGAGAATGTGTTTGTGTCAAAAGGAAACAATTTACTCTAAATGTTTAAACAAACTAAACCCCATACGTCCTGAAGGACGTCAGGATCATCTGGATTAATACAACAGTTAAGAAGGCAATATGGACAGGCATACATATCTTTAGAGTTCGACTGAACCATAACTTGCGGTCAAAACCATCAACATATCCGAATATTCGGCTCTTCTTCTAATTTGCGGTCGAAAGCGATACTTACGTAATTACGTTAAAATTTCCGTGAAGTTATGTTATACCGTAAATCACTACTTTTCCCACATTTTGCACGCAGCTATATCTAAAAAATTCAAATGTTTCTTAACCTTATGGGATTTAACTGTGGGGTCATCAGTCCCTAAACTTACAAACTACTTATGAACTAGCTTATACTACAGACGTCACAAACATTCATGCCCAAGGGGTGATTCGAACCCCCGACGGGGAACGGCCTCGCGCAGCGGAGCATAGCGTCTCAATGCGCTCGGACGCTCCGCCGCGGCAGTCATACCTCGCATATATTGTTGTCCTGGTGTTCAGTCAGTGCTGCATAAGATACGCTGTGTTTGTAACTGTTTTTTCGTCCTGGTCAGCCTTTTTTTTTTTTTTTTTTTTTTTTTTTTTGTCGTTCCCGGCCTGCCTTTCAGAAGAGGTTGTAATACAAGTTTTATTTACCGAACTGTACATAGATACTCAACTTAAAAACCTCTCTTTGTCTCTTCTCTTCTCGCGTCGTCGTCATCTGTACGATGCTAGCTGCGCTGAGTCCTAGTGACTACCTAGTTAAAAACATGACAGCTTACACTCATTTTGTAAGCTGTCATGTTTTTAACTTGTGTATTTTTTATATAATGACTAAGTGCAATTGTTATTTTATACCCAATTTTTTAACAAGATGACCAGCTTATAACACATATGTGTCCAGATGATGGTGACACAGTGCACCGAAACCGGTCGTCATTTAATAAACTATTAATGTGCGATCTTGGCTTTTCATTTTGAAAAATATACTTGAATTAACTTGTGCTAAGGACAACAAATGCTCCCATGCCCGATGGAGGACTCGAACCTCTGACGGCGAGCAGCGGCGCGCTCCGCAGCTAGGTGCCTTGGAACGTTCGGCCACTCCATCGCGGCCCTGTGGTGTCATCACTTCATCACTAGGAAATTTGTGCCGACGTTCCACAATATCTGCCTCTCGTTCCGTTTACACTGAAGTGACAAAAGTAATGGCTAATGGGGTAACAAAATGCACAGGTACAGATGGCGCTAAAGTCGCGTGCGCAAGGCATAAAAGGGCGGGCCGTCATTTGTACTTCGGTGGTTCATGTGAAAAGATTTCACACATAATTCTGACCGCATGATGGGAATTAACAAATATATACATGTGGCGTCTGTTCCGAAAGAGCAGACGTCACTTCTGATCCTGCAGTTGTTATTACTTAATATTCATAGAATATAAGACATCAACTGCCATTGGGCAAAGCTGAAAATGTGTACCCAGCCGGGATTCGAACCCGGGTCTTCTGCTTTCTAGGCAGTTGCGCTGACCCCTACACCGCTGGGGACACAGTGATCACCGCACCTGCAAGGACTACCTAAGCACGCCTCCCGTCAGATACAAATTCCCAGCTTTTCCCTGCCCACAGTACAGACGTGCTTAGGTAGTCCTTGCAGGTGCTTAGTAATGGGAGGTGACTGTTTCGAAGCACAGTGAGGTAACTGTAGTTCATAGGTCATTTACGTTAATGTTATAGAACTGTTCAGCGAAATTTGCTGTCAGGCGGTGTTAATTAGAAGCAGAGAGTGAGAGAATGGGATTGTGTTGTGATGCTATTCTAGAGCACCATAACATCCACCTACATACGAGGTACGTTCACAAAGTAAGTTTCGATACATAAAAATATATTTATTGTACAAAAATCTATAACTGTTCAACTACTTTTCTACATAGCTTCCGAAATTTTGTAGCCAGTTGTCATAGCGTGGCACAAGTTTTTGTATACCTTCTTCAAAGAAGGTTGTCGCTTGTTTATTCAAATATGTGGTAACATGTTCTTTAAGCTAGTCATCATCGTTGAGGTGTTGACCATGAAGGATATATTTTAGGTGTAAGAAGAGATGAAAGTCGCTAGGAGCGAGGTCCGGGCTGTATGGATGATGATCATACACGTCCCAGTGAAAATTTCTGTAAGATTTGTCGTTCACATTCGCCGTGTGCGGTCGGGCATTATCGTGGGAAAAACGGTGCACATGACTTTTTGAGGTGTCAAAATTTGCTTAGGCTTCACCTTCGTTGGTGATGAAGTGTGCCTCCATTCCATTGATTGCCGTTTTGTTTCGGGGGTGTCGTACGTTACCCAAGTTTCATCCCCCTTGAATATCCAAGTGTGTCAAAACCTGAAATGCACTGCCCATTCGTTATTTTTTTGTGTTGTTCAGTAAGAATTTTGCGTACCCAACTTGAGCAAAATTTTTCAGTAAGAATTTCATGAATTAGTGATCGTGAGATTTGCGGAACTTCCATACCAAGGGCACAAAGTGTAAATTTACGGTTCTGCTTAATATTCTCTTCAACTGTGTGAATTAGTTTATCAGTAACCACGGAAGGGCGTCCACTTTGATCACGTCCGTCACTGAACAGTCTGACCCATCTTGTAGCCATTGAATCGCTCGTAGCATGTTGTCCGTAAACCTCGCAGATTTGCCGATGACTTTCCTTTAACTTTCTTTGCATTTAGAAAACGAATCACAGATCTGATTTCACAGACATTATACAGAAGCACTACAAAGCTCACGTCGGCAGCAGCGATCTGAATATGGCGTACACGTCTTCTCCTTGAGTTAGAGTAATTGTCGCGCATGCTCGGAACTGCGATCGTAGCGCCGCCGCGGATAGAAATAGAAACGGAACTTACTCTGTCGACGACCCTCGTATTTACATTTAAAGTATTAATTCATATGCTTCTGTCTGGCATTATCCGCCTACTCTAATAATTGTTGTATATTATTATTATTATTATTATTATTATTATTATATCAATTACATTGTTATCAATTAACTCATGCAAAAATTTGAAAAACAAAGTGTTTAACACGACATATTAAACAAATAGAGAGAATAGGTCAAGAGTAAGCATTAAATAAATAAATTTCAGATTCCGGCATACGCCGCAGTGGCCGACACAGATCCTCGCACTTCTCAGTACCGTCTTTTAGTATGCCGGAGCTTACGTTATGACGTAACTGTTCTTTTAGTGAATTTATTTTTTAGTATTTTTGTCACGATCGCGTTTTATTTTGCTTTTCCTTTTATTTCCATCTACTCTGCCATCCTCGCCGTTGCGGAATAGCCGTGCGCACTGGGGCGCCGTGCTGCGGTGCGCGCAGACGTTCGCAGGCGGGGATTCGATTCCCCCCTCGGGCATGGGTGTGTGTGTTATCCTCAGTTTAGTTTAAGTAGTTTGTAAGTTAGGGACTAATAACCAAGCAGTTGAGTCCTATAGATTTACAAACATTTGAACAAACATTCTGCCATCCTCAGATCTTATGGAATTGTGATCGATCGCACCCTACAACACGTGCAACTATTTATTGTTGTTTGCTGCTTCAGTTTGCTGCTTCACGATGGCACGTCATAAACGTATATTTGCTATTGAGAAAGACAAAATTAGAGCAGTGCCTGAATGAATAATTAAAAATAATGGTGAGAGAGAGAACTTCTGGGGAGATCCACAATTGGAGAGGAATAAAAGAGATGCTCATTCTGATTTTCTGGGAAGTGAGTAAGGTGTATCCATTTATCAATTAAATATAAGCAGCTCATATGTTTTTGACTTCCAGAAATACTGCACCCAGTTCATTTATATTTTTTGTGAATTTTCTGAAACAACATACTTTTATTAGTATTTTTTTTTTTTTTTAATTTTGTGAGTTACATACTTTTACTATATGAAAATAACGACTGGTTTTGTGTAATTTACATTGTAGTTCATATTATTGATTTTGACAAATATGATTCACGTAAAAAAATATTTATTTTCATTTAAATTTTGTAGAAAAATCGGCATAATTTGTTTTTATGGCCTTTTAAAATGGTCTCCTGCTATGTCTAACTTGAATGATTTCAAACTTTAATTCCAGATCAATAATTGTTCGAGTGTTGGATCTTCCAGTTTCAAGTCGTCTTGACGAAAGGAAGCGTAGGTAGCAGCTGGATGATGTGGTCTCGGATCATCTCATGGACGTAGGATTCCTCAGATGTCAAAGTTGTGAACCGGCAACGCCTGCTCAGTCCCTGGAGTTTCATCGTCCATTGTCCATACGTCTGAGAAGGCTTCTTTCGGCATTGGTAGAACTCAGCTCCTACCGCTAAAACATGAAACCGACGATAATAGGCTGCGCAAATGTCACACATGTGGAGGAAGGTCAGTGTCTCTGGATCCTTTGTTTGAAGCTTCGCTAACATCACTTAGAGTTCCGCGGTAGGAAGTATGAACGTTGATCCGTGTCTTGAGTCACCTGGTGGATGTGAAAACGTTGCCCTGTACATAGGTCATACATATGCCTCTCTTAAACTTCATCGTTGATGATGATGATCGTTCGGCATTAACGACCGGTAGACCCCAACTGGGGTCGTGTTCAGCCTGCCTGGTGCAAGTCTTTTTATCTGACGCCACTTCGGCAACTTGCGTGTCAATGATGATGGAATGATGATGAGGACGACACAACACCCAGTCCCCGCGTGGAGAAAATTTCCAACCCGACCGGGAATCGAACCCGGGCCCCCTGCGTGGCAACCCACCACGCTGTCCACTGGACTACGGAGGCGGACAACTTCATCGTTGAATGCTGGGATCTGCGGCGGCGTCGACGAAGGCCGATGTTTGAGGACTTCGGTGACCATCTGTTTTGAGCAAGTCGTGCAGTTGTTGTACCAGCTGTCGCCGCACAGCCGAAAACTGCTGGAACAGGTTTTGGAGGAGTTTCTGGAGCGCACGGTTCACTTATGGGTCACCCATAACGCACTGGATAACGAGGCAACAAACGCGTTACCATTTGTGTTGTAACCGTAGCAGCTCAGTTCTGAACAACACGTAGTACAAACACTCAAAATTCTTACAAGTGGCGGTGAAACTCTGAGTACAAGTCACAGACTTGGTAGAACAAGACATGGACAGAGAGAGAGAGAGAGAGAGAGAGAGAGACAGTCCTCAAGTAAAGTTCGTTCTGGGAGTTACTCACTCTGGAGATAGTCCAAAGGCAGGCCAAGGTCGAGATCAGGAGAAACGGCAGTTCCGTCCCAGGAGAATCCCAAAGGTCCTGTAGAGGGTGGCGGTGGTCATCGTCTTGAAGCCGTCAGGTAACTTAGGCAGGATATTTTGGAAAAAGGTTGAAGTTTACAGTAATTGCCATATTTCACAAAACTAGATAATTAACGAAAAAAAACCGATTGTAGCCGGCTTTGGTTTTTCGATAGTTTTGATCAAATCTTGTTTAGACAAACAACATGAAAAGTTGCCAAAATATCTCTATAGCAACGAATTTCCTTTGATTCAGCACTGGCTCCTTATCTTTTATCAAAAATCTGAATATTACATCTTAACAAGCTCCGTATCTTTCGTGAAGTCGTAACTTGTAGTTTTGTACAAAGCTGTAAATTTGTTACATATACAGAAGTTGTGTATTATGTTTTCTATTCTGTTATGTTTTATATTAACGCACTTCTGTAAAGTTTAATTTCTGAATTGCTATTCAAAACAAATTAACAACATTTTACTTTTGATTATTGCTTACTTATGGACACTTGCACTATTTTTGTTTTATTTTTTCCTAAAATTGTTATAAAATTTGACTTTGTCCATCGTAATTGCGGACCAGGGGCTTCAGCTCTATATCTTGTAATGAAAAATAATACCATCAGCTGCGTTCAATATACTTATTTAGCAACCAATTTCGACGTTCAGTGGCGTCATATTCAGGCCCTTAAAATAAAAAACCTGCATATTGCTGGATTACAGCAATGTGCAGGGTACTTTTTTTAAGGGCCTGAAGATGACGCCACTGACCGTCGAAATTGGTTGCTAAATAAGTATATTGAACGCAGCTGATGGTATTATTTTTCGTTACTCGTCATAAAATTGTGCCCGACCGTATTGGGTACGACATGTAGCGGGACGATCACTTATCTACACAGAATTTGTAGCAGATCGCGGCATTTACTTTGTCACCATCCAAAGAAAGATCTTTTTTTTTTTCAGTTCTGATTGTACTTCTCACTTTACTTTTTCTCTCTTTATGGCACATTGCCTATAAATTTGTCCTAAGGTTTGTATTCATTTCTTACACCTATTTTGTCATATGTTAAAATTATTGTGCAAAAAATTGTAAGATGCCACTTTATATAATTTTACCAGGTGATCGGAAGATGGGTACAGCCCGAAACGCGTCATGCAAGATAAATGTATGCAGAAACATCCTGTCAATACTTTTTCGCGACCTTTCTGCCTTTTTAGAGTCATTCGTACAATTGAATGAATAATTGTCGCATACCTCTATTACGAATTTCAGGAACATTCACGACATTCGAGATCGCTGAGGCTTAAATACGCAGTCGGGACCAATCGGCGTTTGGCGTATTGACTCTTGTTCTGTCGTCGTCGTCGTTGTTGTAGCAGCTACGCATAGAAAATGTAGCTCCGTTTATCATTCGTTGTCGTTGTGGCTGGCTTACAATGACTCGTGTTCTGAAGCTGCGGCGTTATCCGCCAACGCCGTACGATTATGCAACTGGTGCAGCCGATGTATTGCTTGGTCTGCCGGCCTTACAGGGGCGAACAGAGGGCGGCAGAACAACAACAGGTTAACAAAATAAATGTTCGTGTATTTAGGGGAAACGAAATTAACAATCCAAGCAAGAAAAAAGATTTAGAAATACCCGGTATAAAAGTAATAGCACAATGAACAGAATGATATATTTTCAGAAGAAAAGTTTATAGGGAAAGAAGGAGTAAGAATGCAGATGTCAAGTGAATCGAAGAAAGACAATCGGAATGACGTGTTTTACGACCCACTTTAGATTTGTAATTTTACAAGTTTTTGCAAATATTTTGGACAAAAATAATAATCTAAATAATAAAAAAATTAATTAATAAGAGTGTTCGAAACCCCTTTTAGGAAAAAAAAAATTAGGTAATGGTGGGTCCCGAATCACTGACCATCAGCGTTACAGTCCAACGCATTGCCCACTACGCTACAGCTAACAGTTAGGAGATACGTTCGTTAATCTCTTACTATTGATGACCGTTGTTAACTGATGCTAATATGGCATTTGTGGACACTAAATTATCATTTATCGTACGAAGAACGACGTGTTTTTGTTAATTCTTCAGTGAGCCATTGCTTTGAAATGACAACGTGTAAATTACAATAAGAAAATCATCAAATACGCAACGCAAGATGGCGTACGCCAGAGAGAGTTCTGGGCGACGAATGTCACGTGACATCGGCGAACGGCTGGTTTTCGTTAATTCAATAGAGGGTGTCAAAACTCCGTTATTTTTGCAAATATCTCTCAAACGGTAAGAGATATAAAAAAACATAAGGGAGCTAAGTTGTACAGAATTTTCTCCTCTACAAATTCGGTTATTCAATTTTCGCGTCATACGAATGGTTAAGCCATTATTTTCATTTAAATTTCGAGCTGTCAAAAGACGATAGCAAAGGCCCACTTTAGTGTTACTACCATAACCTAAAGTGGGCCAAAAAAAAAAAGTCACGATGAAAAGATAAAAGAATATTGGAGAAATTGAACGCAGAAGTTTGAGAAAGATCTGGCCCTCTTTTGCTAAATTGGAAGGGTAGAAATGACACGATTTCCATCTCATTTCATCGCCCTCTCTGCATCGAGATGGCAGCTCACGTTTGGGGCCTCCTGAAAACTGTTCGACGAGGCCTTCCTGAAAGTGTACCGTGCCTATATTGGACTGTGTGCATCACCGAACCTCGCCCCCTCCGCCGCTTAAGCTATCGCGCGTACGCCGTCGCTGCCTGCATAATGCACACGGCCAACTTCGACGGCGACTGACGTGTCTGCGCCCTGGCTCACGCTGAATTAATACTCACCTACCTGCAGGTCAGCACACCCAAAGTCCTGCTGACGTCACATCGCACGCTGCGTCGTTATCGACTACGGCACCAGCAGTCGCTATTCGATCTCTTCGTATTTTATGATCCCACATTCTATAACCCCCCCCCCCCTCTCTCTCTTTCTCCCCCCCCCCCTCTCTCTCTCTCTCTCACTCACTCACTCACACACACACACACACACACACACACACACACACACACATACACGCGCACGCACAAACGCGCGCGCGCGCTCGCCCATTTTGAAAGACCACCGTCTGTCGTCTTCCATATATTTTTTTTATAAAATTGTAATTTATTTGATATCACTAGATTAGCATTTTGTTAAAACTACAACCCCACTATTTTTCGAGGCATGAGGAATAGCATTTTTATTTCACGTTTTAAAATATTAGTTTCTGAAATGTTAGTTAATATTGCTAGGGTTTTGTTATTTTAATAATTTATTATTTTGGTTATGAATGTGGCAATATGTACGGCTTCTCCGCTACGCCACTGTCCCTGTGAGAATGTGTACTTGTTTTACTTTGAAGTGGATGTGCGGGAATCTAATGGCTGTCTGAATGTTGGTGGTCATAGCTCGCTTTGCATGGTTTTCTCTGGCTCAGAATCGATAGTCAGTCGTTATCAACTCCTGCTGGGGATGCGACCAAAGAGGTTTCTACACCTTTTAGTTACAAGCCGTCGACGAGCACTCTCCGGGGCGAGTCTCGAGATCTTATCTCTCCACCACCGCTGGGTTTTGCCAGTTTCCGGTAGCTTTCCCGCCTCCTGGCCGGTCTGGCTTCTGTTCTTCACTTTGTGCTCGGACCGCGGTAAGGTAAGGTTGGTTCTGCTCTTGTGTCTGTGGAGGGTAGCAATCCATTGTCTAGCATGTTTAACTAAGACTCTTGAACTTAGATGCATTTTTCGGAATATTTTTTTCTGATCATGCACGGATATGTGCCCTAGTTTTCCAATCCAGTGATTTCCAACAGATAAATGCAGTGTATGTGTTACTAGTTGCAGTTTGATAACGGCCTGGTATATTCAAACCTTTTGTGATTATGTGGCGGTGTACGAACTCCGTGTAAATTCTTTCTAGCTTTGTGGAGCCCGATTTCTAACAGACGATATGTTCATTTTTGTACAGTGCATGTGAAATCTTTCTTATTGTTTCCTTCTGTGAGTGATATGTGTTCGACGTGGTTGTTTCTTAGAACAAAGCCTTCATTGTTTGTTCCATGTCTATCAGGCAAGTAATCATTCTGCTGCAGCTACAATTTTTTGCACAATAATTTTAACATGCGACAAGAAAAGGTGTAAACAATACAGATTGACTAAATATGCAAATCATAGGACAAATTTATAGCCAATATGCCACAAAAAGAGCAAAAGTAAAGTGGGAAGTATCACCAGAACTGAACAAAGTACAAAATAATATATTTTTCTTTGGATGGTGACTGAAAGTAAATGATGAGAGCTGCTATGAATGCGAGTAGGTGAGTGATTGTCCCGCTAGAAGGCGTACCCATACCGTTGTGCATTAACGTTAAAATTTCAAATATTATCCTGCCACAATGTTATGACAAGGTAAAACAAAAATAATGCAATTGCTGCTGAGTAGGCAGAAGTCAAAAGTAAAATGTTGGTCGTTGTCTTGAATACCAGTTCACAAGCCAAATTTTAAGTAAGTGCGTTAATATAAAGCATAACATAATACAAATACTACTTCTACATGTGTAACAAATGTACAGCCTCATACAAAACTAAAAGTTACAACTTCATGAAAGATATGAAGCTTGTTAAGATGTAATATTGAGATTTTTGAGGTTCCAGAGCCGAAGCAAGGAAAATTCATTTTCTGTGTAGACATTTTGGCAACTCTTCATGTTGTTCGTCTAAAAAAAGATCTGATCAAAAATATTGAAAGACCAAAGTTTTCTACTACTGGTTTTTTCTTTAATTATCTGGTTTGGACCTAAACGGTAATTACTGTCAACTTCTGCCTCTTCCAAAATATCGTACGTAAGTTACCGAACGGCTTCAAGACGACGACCACCGCCATGTTCTACAGGTCCTTTGGTGTTCTCCAGAGATGGAACTGCACTTTCTCTTGATATCCGCCTTGGCCTGACTATAGACTATCTTTAGAGTGTGTGAGCAAGTAACCAACTTTACCTGAGGACTCTCTCTATCTCACTCTCTCTGACTCTGCGTCTACAGAGTTTATGCCTTGTAATCAGAGTTTGACTACCACTTGTGCAGACTGTGGACAGTGGCGTAGCTACGTAGCTTGGCACCCGGTGAGGTGATCCAATTGTCACCCCCCCCCCCCTCCAACACCTCCACCACCACCCTCGCCAACCTTAGAAAGAATGAAAAAAAATTCAAGGAGAGAAGAATAAATTTTTGATACACATCATGAAATGAACAAAATAGACAGTTAATTAGTTTGTAAACAGTCTGTATGAAAGGAAATGAATAAGACTAGTTTTTATAAATAACATAGTTTATTCGATTATTAATCAAGCAGAACAAATAGCTAAAGACTGTCTTAATGACTGGTGACTTTCACATGCATTTTACAATAACCCGTCTTAACTTTCCATGCAGCAAATTTTGAAATTGCATCGTCAAAATCAGTAACTTTAGCCACATTATTTTCAGTAGACAAAATTTCCAAATTAGAGAGTCTTGCTTGGCTCACAGCAGACCTAAGGTAATTCTTAATGCGTCTCAGCTTTGAGAAACTTCTCTCACAGGACGCTACCGAAACAGAC
The DNA here is from genome assembly GCA_026315105.1 of Locusta migratoria. Taxonomy (NCBI): domain Eukaryota; kingdom Metazoa; phylum Arthropoda; class Insecta; order Orthoptera; family Acrididae; genus Locusta; species Locusta migratoria. Next base: position 267,302,177 of record CM048744.1, on the reverse strand, counting down.
AAAGTTAAGAAAAATCTTAATCCCAAAGTGAGGTTCGGAACAGACACAGAAATTCCATATTCAACAACAAACTGTAAAACTCTTAAAGATGTCGATCCAAGAGATTCTTCTTTTGGGATATTAGCAGCCTGCATAAATCTTCGCAGGCGTAGAATTTCGGTGAGGATATCTTCAGAAATCTCATCGTAATTGCCAATTAAACATTTTACAATAATGGGAAGTTCCTTTTCTGAATCGGATTTCTGGCTTCTAAAACAGCAAAATGTTCTGATATAAACTCCACGTTTCTGCAACGTGTATCAATTTCTTGTTATAACTGTCGATGCACTCTAATATTGACCTTCTCAGTTCCTGGTGCAAAGTCAGCGTCTCATCTACAGCCTTTTCCCCAGGCATCATTTTCTTCTTCCTAATATTTCTTATTTTTTCGACAGGAATGCCCATCTCGTCACATGTGTCCTTCGCAAATCGAAAGACTTCGTCCACAAGCAAATGGAAATATCGATATTTATTTACAGCAAACACTATTTAGTTGTAGGTTTCAGAAATTACTGCAACCAGTCTTCTTGGTCGCGACTGGTTGCAGTAATTTCTGAAATCTATTTCAAGAAACAGTCGCAGGTTCCAACGCAATGGATAAAAGTTTTACTACTTAGTTGTCTTTAGATTTTTAGTCAAATATTGCTTAAAAGAGCAATCTTCCTGAAATGCAATAAGTTAGTTGTCAGTTGTCTGTTGTTGCATAGGAGAAAATGATTCACTTGTACTTACAATGCACACTGAACGAAGTGAAGGACGTTTAGTATTTTTTCCACAATGTTCTGTCTTAAGATTTTGCTGTTATTGCCACACCCTTAGTGGCACTACGCGACACCCCTTGGTGTCGTGACATACAGTTTGGAAAGCTCCGCACGGTACATTATAACGTACCACATTGATAGCCACGGCGGAAAACAGTTCTGGTTTATGCTAGACTAGTTCACGCACGTTTGACCACTTGAACAGCCTAGCACAAAGTAAATTCGTGATATATATATATTAATATGGCTGGTTTGGCTAACTGGCCGTTTGTTTTAACGTTCAAATCACGAAAAAGGAATACAGCGACCGTTTATACTCTAAAAGTGGCAGCAACATCTGAATAAGTATGGTAATCACTTTTAAAGCTGGGAGAAACATCTGATTCTCAAAAAATCATTAAAAACAAAACAAAAATCAGGCATTTGCCATCAGCAGAAAAGAAACCCCTTGTTATCTTTCTTACAACTATGGGAAGAAAAAGTGGTATTAAAAAATTATAAATAATTCCAATTACTTACGTGCAAATGAATAAATATTTCATCTGATCTTCTGAATATTGCGGAAGAAAACTCTGGCGTCCGGTCACTCACGATAATAGACGAAGAATGGCAATAGCCCCGTAGGTTCAGACAATTAACAATGGTACATTAGCGTGGAAAAAAAAGAAAAAAAAAGAAACCTCTGGCAAGTTTTGTCACCCCCTTGGAGTCGGTACCCGGTGCGGACCGCACCCCCCGCACCACACTAGCTACGCTACTGACTGTGGATGGGAATGAAGTGTGTTGTTGAGAACTGAACCGCTTTCGTTAAAGTGTCAACGAGTTTGTTGCCTCGTTATCCAGTGCGTGATGGGTAACCTGGAGGGAATCTCCTCCTCAACCTGTGCAGAAACTGCTGGTACAACAGGTGCACGAGGTACACGAAATGATAGACACCGACGTCCTCAAACAACGCCTTCGTTGGCGCCGCCGCGGTTCCCAGCATTCGACGAACTCAGGCCCGTAGTCCGTATTAACAAATGACTCCTTCCCTTCAGACGTTTATGTATAAACTTTTCGCGATGCAAAACTACAGTTTGCATTGCAATATGCAACAGGAAGTACTTGAAACGCTTACATACTTTGACATTCCCTTTCCCTCACCCCACTCCCTGGCCATTTTAAACTTGTTGTATAACAATAATTATTTGACAGCTATATCGAATGACCTTCAACTTAGTTTCACAGCTGAGATGCAATAACTAGGTATTAAAGGTATGTTAATTATTTTGTGTGTTACAAAGTATTGACTGGCAATGTTTTCTTTATTTTGTTTGTTTCATGACCCGAGAGAGCACTCTGGTCATGCGATTTCAGCTCCTTCGCCACCGACACCCATATCATTATATAAATACGCTAACACGAAAACTGTGGTTCAGATTACTATTTTTTCGTAAAAGAAGGCCAATGAAAGTTATATAATTCGAAAGACTGTTTGTCGTAGATTTCACGAATATAAATATTATGTGTGCATTTAGCCATTAAAAGTGGTAAAAGGAAGTAGGAATTTTCCTATCTACAGCTCGGATCAAGTTCTACATTCTCCAACAATCAGCTCACAGATTGGTTATTCGCCTTGACAAAAGACGCTGTAATGCAGCTGCAGCGCATCTGCAGTATTAAAACAAGTGAATATCGAAACATGGAGTGCTCCCGACTCACTTTCTTGTGCTGTTCAAATGCTTCATTTTCGCAGTGATTAAGAGTGGTTAAAGGAAATGGATGTTTTCATATGAATGCCGATATAAAGGATGATGCGCCGGGAGAGGCATCTAGCGGTGCTCGGGTGGAACTACGAAGTCGAGAATGCCGTTATAAATGATGTTGCGCCGGGAGAGAGGCATGTAGCGGTGCACGGGTGGAACTACGAAGTCGACATGTTGTCAGCTCTGCAATTCTGATTATCGCAGTATCGAAATAACATTCTTTCTTGGCGTTGTATAAATATACGAGCACCGAAATTGTATTTCCATTAGGATAATGAAAGTTATATACAGTAATTCGAAAAATGGCATGAGAAGTATATACTTCCGTTTTTATTTGTTGTTATTGTGTCAGGCATTTTGCGTAACACGTAAAAGATACCGTTTCATACCTCCCATTGCCGGTTAAATTTTACCAAATATCCCAGCGGCCTCCTATGATAATGTTGGCAACATATGCTGAATAGTGAGAATCCTGTGAGTCTTCATTTTAGCCAATCGCTTGACGACGCTCACATGTCGCAAAACACTACTAATATGCACTGGAATTTATGGTTGTGATTAAAATAAATTAGTAAAACATCACTAAGGAATTATGATATTGATATTATGTCGATTTCCAGTTAGTTCACATGTCACCTTTGACGTGAAGCAGTGTGAAATAAAATATACGTTCGTTACATTGAAACTGATCTCTGCCTTGTACATTCGAAAATTCTATAGAAGCTTAGAACTAGTGTGAACTGATAAGTTTTGAAAAACTTTTGAGGTCTTTTTTATATTAAAAAAAAACACTGGGGCAATTTATTCTGAATGGGTAATATTTTAAAGATTGATTAATTTTATTGAATCAAGTTCATTTAATTTCAAGTGATCAATGTCATTTTGACGTACAGGACAGATTTAATACAAGCATCAGTGACTTACGGCAAGTTTTGGGAAATTGTTTCACGAGAAATTGTGACAGAGATCAGTGAAGTTAGACTCGTTCAAGAACTAGTGAAAGCATTAATTTGAAATTTATCATGGAGCTATCTCTCTATTTATATGTAGTGCGCCCTTCCCAGAAAGAAGTGTGATAGATCAAAAAATGATTTTAAACCTTTATATATATATATATATATATATATATATATATATATATATATTAAATTGAGGTGTTTGTGCCTATATTTCACTCTGCAGCCAAAACTACACATCGCAACATCGCAAACGAATAGAATTTGTATGTGGTGGTAGGTATCAGTCTCCCATTGTGCACTATAGTGGTAGAAGAGTTGATAACGAAGATAAGGGAGTTGAGAGTTACTGACCTATATAAAATTATACGTGTAGGTTTAAATATTTTACTCTACAGCAAAACCTACACAATGGAGACGAACGATCTCTCCGTATTGTTCTAGTACAAAGTCTCCCGTTGTACACCATAGCTGTTCCGTGTCGATAACTATAAGAGGGTTAAAGATATAAATGGTTGAAAGTCGTCAGCTTATTTAAAATTCTGAGTTAAGACTAACGATGACTTTTGATACGATAATAGCTAAGAGGTTATATACAGCGAAACGTGATGCACATTCTTCAGGTTTCACTGAAAAGTGAATCTACAAACAATAGAATCTTGAAATTTGTAGACGTTTATCTTACACTGTAGGCATTAACGAGTTTTCGATATTCCCATCCCTGAGGGGGTGAAAAAGAAGATGAACGATTTTTTAAAAATTCGCTGGTATTCAATTTTGAAGCAAGAAATACAAAACTTCAGACGTTTTTGGATATTCAACCATTAAACGGGTGAAATAAGGAATAACCTTTTAAGGGCTCTACTGAGGCTATTTTGATGCTGGAAATGAGAAAATGTGGATTTGGAACCAAGGTTAGAATTTTTTTTAAAGTGTGTTTTGGAATGTTTTGAATTCTGCCATCAATGGTGCAATAGAGGGTGCCAAGTTGTCTCAAAATACTTGATTAGAAAAGCATTTTTAAAGCTCAATCTATGAAAATTTATATTTAGAAGTAGAAACAACCAATGCAGACCATCAAGTCTACGTACGCGTGCGAAGAAGCGGGAATTAAGGTAGTTCATTCTACTCGTATAAAAACCTAAGCTGCGGTCTTGAGTTAAATGTGACATTGAATTTTACCTTAAACGAAAGACACGTGTTATGGATACTCATATTAATTTTAAATGGGAGAAACGGAATCCGTGCTACTGCTTACTCCTCTAAAGATTTTTGAGGCTGCAACCCCACTAAACGCAGTTTCACACCCCTTTGGAGTAAACTATTCACCGGAATGTGATGGTGATCAGAGGCGCAAATGAATTTTTATTCTCTTAATCCCTCCTCTTTTGCGCCTTTCTGTGGTATAATCACAGGGAAGTATGAAATTGACGCATTCAGACTGCTTAGAGTTCCGACGATGTTTAACACCATTTAGCTACATTTACTATGATACGGAAGCTTTGGTTTAAAACCGTTTAATACCAGGTGTTACCGGTAGAACTGGTTAGATTGTAATTGTAATCTGCAAAGGTCAGAAATGTTAAAATCGGTATTTTATTTGTTAAATAGATTTCATAGTCCATAATGTAGATATACGGTATTATTTTATTCGATATGTACCTCCAAGTTTATATTACGAACGGAGAACTCATTACAAGAAAACAGCGTCAAACTTCTACTCCGTGTAGGCCCCTGTCCATGTTAGCAAAATATAAGGACACAATTTAAAATGAAAGGAAATAAACCCACACCACTCTTCAACAAAAACACATGCACATCATAATGTTACTGAGACTCCTTCTCACGCGACTATTGTAATGTTTCGGTGTCTTGTGAGTCACCCATGTACCTGATGTTCCACTGTATATATACACCAGTTATTCGTCTGTATATGAAATCTGTATATTTTGTAATGGTGAGTGAATTCGTCCATGAACTGACCAGTTAAGCTCACTTGCTGTTGGATAAGGTGGTACTTTAAATATGCTAGAAGCAAGGATTTGCTATTCCAACTCTCCTGAGCTGAGTGTCGCTATATCGCTGCGTTTATGTTTCCTGGCAGTATGTGAAATCTTATGAATGTCTGCAGTGCTGCCTAACCCCCAGGAACATAGCTGGTTTTGAACACAGAGTCCTTACAAACGTGACTTATAGGTCATTGGGTATGTGACGTTTTAACAGATATTTCCCTGGAAATGGCGGCTTTCAGTGTGCGAGTACTACGCTAGCGTCAGTGATCCGTCAAGTTATAAGTTATTTTTAGTGAGTTTATGGTGCCGACTTGAGTCAACATAACATAGCAAGTAGCCGGCCGCGGTGGCCGAGGAGACTGAGGCGCTTCAGTCACGGTCTGCACGGCCACTACGGTCGGGGGTTCGAATCCCCCCTCGGGCATGGATATTTGTGCCGTCCTAGTTCGTAAGTAGTTCATAAGTAGTTTGTAAGTTTAGGGACTGATGACCCCGTAGTTAAGTCCCATGAGCTGTACCAACATTTGAACATAGCAATTTCCAAAAAAAGGCCGAGGATTTATTCACGTGAACAAACATGATCAATATCGGTAACGAGAAAAAAAGTGAGAGAAAATGACGGGGGGTTTCAAGAGAAATGAACGTGAGAGAAAATGACAGGTGGTGTTTGAAGAGAGATACAAATGAGCTCAATGCCTTTTCGTTTCGTGTATCGCCTCACCGGTTACTAAGGGTTGCTCCCACATTTTTTTATCGAATGCCAGCAGTAGAGTGTTGATGCTCAATTTGTGATGTCATGCTTAAGTGTACACTGATATTTTCGTTATGATTAAGAGGAAAGGTGTGTGCCGGTTGTATTTATATATGCTGAGTAAGCCGATATAGTAGTTGTGTATTAGTTTTGTAATTGAAACGCTGCTTTGCTGCTTGTAGAGAATACAGCATACGTTTTCCTAAGTGAAGTGCCTGACAATGATTCAGTGCATATCAATCAATCGAACAGAGTGTAGGTGAAGTAGAACACATTATTCATAGTTTATTGTATCATTTTCCAAAGATTTACAGCACAAAGATATAATTTTTAAATGGAACAATAGGTTTTTCTATCGTGCATTTGAATCGTTGAAACCAGTTGCGTCCAAATCAATTTAAACTACATTCCTATCACTTTTATTTTGGGAGCTAGAACCCTTCAAAGTTTCAGGGGCAGATACCACACGCTGTACATAATACATGGCTGTGTGGTGGGTGATGGGTGTTGTGGCGGTGGGAAGTTGATTTACATGTGATGTTCAAATGTGTGTCCATGTTCCTCAATGCATAATGCAATGCGCCATGGAAAGGATCTGCGGACGAGATGTAACATCGTCGGTGTGACGGAGCGACATGCGTCCTCGATGCGCCGTTTTAGATCATCGGGGGATGTGGGCTCAGTGACATAAACACGATCCTTTAGATATCCCCACAAAAACAAATCTACTGGTGTTAAATCGGGCGACCTTGCGGGACATGAATGAGGACCATGTCGCCCCAACCCCACCACACAGCCATGTATTATGTACAGCGTGTGGTATCTGCCACTGAAACTTTGAAGGGTTGTAGCTCCCAAACTAACAGTGATAGGAATGTAGTTTAAATTGATTTGGACGCAGCTGGTTTCAACGAATCCAATGCACGATAGAAAGAACTATTGTTCCATTTAAAAAATTATATATTTGTGCTGTAACTCTTTGGAAAATGATACAATAAACTATGTTCATAGCTCCGCAGAAAGTGTAACATTTCTTGTGTTGACCTACCGCATTAAAATTTCCCGTCACCTATTATTTTATAAGTTACAGAGGCAAACACACTTAGTGAAACACCCTGTATAATATATGATGGCCATTACGTATACAAAGGTTCCACTAAACTTTTAAGTCCTATTTGGGAGTATTGCTGCTCACTGCGGGATCCTCACTAAGCCAGACTGACGGAGGATAGAAAGAAAGTTCAGAGAAGAGCAGCTCCTTTTGTATTATCGTGTTAAAAGAGAGTGTCAGGGAAATGTTACACTAGTCGGTGTAGAAATCATTAAAAGAAAGGCGTTATTCATTGCGGCGAGATCTTTCACCAACTTTCTCCCCCAATTGCGAACATATTTTCTTGTATCGTGAGACACGATCGTCATATTAGAACCAAAGAAATCAAATCGGAAACGGAAACATGTATGTGCTCCTTCTTCTCTCACGCTGTTACATAATTGAACGATAGAAAAATATATTGAAAGCGATTCCATCTGGCAGGCACTTCTACATCTACATAACAACTCTGCTAGTCACATTGAGATGCATGGCGGAGGGTTCATCGAACCATTTTTATTATATTTCTCTACAGTTCCATTCTCTAAAAGCTCTCGGGGAAAAGCAACACCTACATCTTTTAGTTTTCGACCTAATTTCTCTTATTTTGATGATAATGTCTTCCTATGTAGATGCGTGCCAACAAAATATGTTCGAATCCGGAAAAAAAAGTTGGTGAAAGAAATTTAGCAAACAGATCTCGCTGCAACAAATGACGCCTTCATTTAATGATTTCTACCCCAACTCGTGCATCATTTGTATGACACTCTATCCCCAATATCGCGATAGCACAAAACGAGTAGCCCTTCTCTGAACTTTCTCTAAATCGTCTGTCAGTCCCACTTGGTGTGGATCCCACAATGCGCAGCAATACTCCAAAATCAGACGCACAAGGGTGGTGTAGGCAGTTTCTTTAGTAGAACTGTTGTATCTTCTGCCAACGAAACGTACCCTTCACTTTCCCTACAATATTTTCTGTGTGTTCTTTCCAATTTAACCGTTTAATGGATAGTGGAGCTGATCAGCTACATACCTTACTTTTTCTATTATGTCTCAAACTGATCAACATTTTACTACAAGTTCATTTATAGTGTTAAACATGCAAGTAGCTCGTCCTAGAGATTATAAATTCCAGAGTGCTACTGAATCAGTTAGTTATCTGCAATACGTTACTCCTAACATGTACGTTTGTTTAGGTTGGTAGTCCTCCTTTGCCATGTAAAAGTAGTCAATCACATACTACTGTTCCATTATAAGTTACTTTCTGGAAAGATTAGAAGCATAATCGTGACATTTACTGCATCGGGTACATAACGGAAGCAGTATATAGCTAATGAGTTATGAACGTTTTGTTGCTAGTAGTGCATCTTCAATGCGCCAAAAACAAATATGGAGGATTTGCGCAAGTGCAAGGCGACGTGCGCAGTAGCTCTATTGCATTTGCTTTGGGACCATTCGTCCGTAACAGCCAGAGCTCCAGTCGCGAGGAGCTGGTGTCTTTACCAGCTCCAACGCCAATGTTAAATGCAGCGTTTCCCATCGCCCCTGCCTTCCGCGGGAGCGCCAATAGGCTGCCTCCAGGGGACTCAGAAGAGAATTTGAACCTCAGCGGCGCATGCGCGTTGCAAGGCTGCGGTCACTGCCGCCTATATTAGGCGACAGCGCTACGACTGGTATACGTGCTGTCTCCGCGACGTAAGACGTTTCTCATGCAAAAAAAGTACTTTGAATGAGCATATAAAATGATCTGATCGAAGAAAGAAATGTAGAATGATGGTTTAGAAACACTTTTTATTTTATTAATTTATTTACTTTTTTGATTCACGACGAGTTTTTTTTTTTTTTTTTTTTTTTTTTTTTTTTTTTTTTTTTTTTTTTTTTTTTTTGCGGGGGTTCACTGACCCACTGAACACAAAGGACTCTATATATATTGGCTACTTTTAGTCTTGAAATATTCGTATAAGTCTAGGGAAGGTTTAAATGGTGATAAAATATGGAAAATTTGTTCGGAAAATAGGAAAATCAGGAAAAACTGAAACAGCTTTTCCCAGTGAGCTATCAATACCGTTCGTCCAATTTCGATGAAATTTTGGACATTTCATGTTGAAAGCAAGAGTAAGGTTCGCATCAGATAAAAATTTGGATAAGTTGCCCGAAAAGCAGGAAAATTTAGGAAAAACTGAAAGCCCTTTTTTCTACGAATAAAAGTGAATTGCCACATGGTTGTAAGAGCATCACTTGAGTACGTCATTCGGAGAGGGATAATTCTGTTTTTGTTTCGTTCATTATGGTCTTGGAAAAGCTTTCAGTAGTAAATAAATAAAAAATAAATAAATAAAAATAATAATAATAGGGACAGTTAAAAAGTAATGTCGCAAAATTCAAATAAGTTCCTTTTTCACTGCGTTTCTAAATGTGCTCACCACTATAAGTTGAGAACCGTTCATCCCATTGCAATAAAATTTTGATCATTAGACGTTAAACGAAAGATGAACATTCTTATGAATAAAACTTTGGGAAAGTTACCCGGAAATTTTGAAAATTCTCGAGAAACTGAAAGAGCTTTTTTCAGTTGGGATGACATTCGTCTGATTGCGATAAAATTTTGCATATTTGACGTTCAAATCAAGAGTAACGTTCTTATGAAATAAAAAGTTGGAAAAGTTTCGTGGAAAAATGAAAAATTAAGAAATAATAAAAAGATTTTTCAATGAAATATCAATGCCATTCACCTGATTGCGATAAAATTTTGCAAATTCGCAATTCAAAGCGAGAGGAAGGCTTCAGTGAAGTAAAAGTATGGAATAGTTGGCCAGAAAAAAGAAAAATTTGCGGAAAACTGAAAGAGCTCTTTTCTTTGGGATATCAATATCATTCTTACTATTGCGATAAAATTTTGCAGATTTGACGTTCAAAGAACGAGTACATACGTACTTCTGTTGTTCTGCCGTTCTATCTACTTTTTAGAAAAGGGGCAATGCATTTTTAAAAGTTAGCTATAACTTTTCAAAAATAGTTAAGAAGTTAAAGAGTAATTAGCTTTTCCAGAGTAATTATTGTTACATATTTCGCTTTATATACTTCAACTCAAAAAATGTGACATGAACAATATCCTGGACATGTGTGCGTGATTTGACCACTGTTTCCGTCCACTATCGTGCCGTTACTTAGACCTTCTGATGATACTGTGGTGTCGCACAAGTCCAAAGTGCGCGCCACCTACTTTCGCTGCGCGCCGCCATGCACGCACGGCGCGGCGTTCTTACGACGACAGCCACGAGCGCCCTCTGCTGCAACTCCGCTCGTGGCCACCACTGAACGACATCGTTCACTTGTTACTGAGATAGCAACCAGTTAGGAACTTCGGAATCAGATAGGCACCAGTGAAGACTTGGCTATCGTACAGGCACTAGGCAGACCTCTAGCTCAACTATGTATCAGCACTCTGCAGTACTGAAATATGTAAAAGTATTGTATAAATTATGTGCAATATATATCTCATTCTAATTTACTCTAGTGTTTCTAGTTTCTGGCTGCTCCCCTCCGTATCTGCACCAGCGTGCTATCTTTATTCCTGTGTCGGTCTCATTCCAATCGGCCACCGACACCTACGACGGAGACGAGACACAAAAGCGGCGACGAGGCTGGGACACAAAAGATACCTTTATAAAGATACTGGGTCTATACTACATATGATTTAAACTAATATGGTTTATATTAAGACGTGTGTGATATGAAGTTCACCGGGTCATCTAGTCGTTTATAAATATAAGGAACAGTAGTGGCCCTATAATATTTCCCTGGAGAACGCCAGAGAGCACTTCTGTTCTACTCGATGAGTTTTCGTCAATTTCAAGGTACTGTGTCCTTTCTGACAGGAAATCACGAATCCAGTCGCACAAATCTGATTCGCAGTTTAAATGCGTTGATGTACAAGAGAGGCGTCGGGCCCCTCGCTTCGTAGAACTGAGTGGCAAAACCCGCGCAGGTGTTTGCCGGCAGGCGGCAGGTGGCAGGTAGCAGGGGTGTACTTGTTGCGCCGGGGCGTGGGCGGCGCTGCACGTGTGGCGTGGGCGGCCCTGACCTCGCCCCGGGCTGCTGCGCAGTCGATAGTCGCAGTCGCGCAGGTCGACTCTGCGCACGCCGCGACTGCGGGGGCGCCGGTCTGCAAGGCTAGCGCCGACCCGGCAGCTGTCAAAGGCCTGCTCTGCAGCTAATTTATACAATAACGCTCACTACACGGTCGCAGGGCGCGACGGAGCAAAGGACAGGAACACTCTCACACGTCAACACTGTCTCTCTCTCTTTATTAATTTACTAGCGCCACACGGAAGTTGCCACGTGGTCTAAAGGCATCATACTACGAGGTTCGAGTCCTCCCTCAGGCATGGGTTTGTGCGCAGTGGCGGCGCTAGGCGTCGGCGACGTCGGAAACCGCCGACGGCCTCGCGCCTGTTGGGGCCTCGCAAAACATTGTTAAAATTTTAGCTTTTTTCATTTATTATGCTTAACGGCACTTTTCAACGGCTATGTTATGTAGCGACGACCTAGATCTAACTTACACTAGCGTAACCAAAGGTCGAACATAACAGCCGTACCCAAGAGTGCGATTCGGCTCCAACAAAAGTGACCTCGCTCACCATGGTATGACGCTTCAGTGCGCTCGGTCATTTCCCGCCGGCAGCTATTAAGTTTCCCTATTTATTTCCGAATGAGTGCAGCATTGATGAAATTTTTTGTTAAATACTTGCAAAACAACTTCTTCAGTACATTTACAAAAAAAAAAAAAAAAAAAAAAAAAAAAAAAAAAAATGATATCCAAATGTTTATATAACAAATAGAATCAAGCTCACAGTTTGCTAGTACAGCTACAGCCGAGAGAAGCTTCTTTAAGTTAAAATTAAGACTTACTTGAGAATCACAAAGACCCAAGAAAGACTATATACGTTGCCAGTACTGACAATAGAAGCCGAAATAGAGACTAGTATTATCTAAGATGTGATTTTAAAAATAAAAATAAAAATGTTCAAATGTTTGTATAGTCTATGGGACTCAACTACGGGGTTATCAGTGCCTAAACTTACAAACTACTTATGAACTAACTAAAACTAAAGACGGCACAAATATCCATGCGCGAGGGGGCATTCGAACCCCCGACCGTAGTGGCCGTGTAGACCGTGACTGGAGCGCCTCAGTCCCCTCGACCACCGCGGCCGGCTTAAAAAATTCAGTGAGGCGAAAAGCCGATACGTTTCGACGTTAATTTGTGTTTGTTTAGTGTAATTTGTCATTGTAATAACACCTGTCTATTATATTAATAAAATTTTAGTATAACGATTATTGATATATAATTCAGCTCATTTTATTTAACATTTTCTTCCTTAATGAAAAAAATTAAAGGGGCCTCGCAAAGGCGTGTTCGCCGACGCCCAGTTTTCGTCTAGCGTCGCCACTGTTTGTGCGTTGTCCTTAGTATAATTTTGAAGGTGGAAGAAAGTACCAACAGCTCTATTGCGATTATTTATTCAATCACACAGGGGCGCCGACTCCGTGGGTGCTTCGGGGCTCGTTCAGCCCCCAAGAATTATTTCAGGGTACTGAGTTTTGTATCCCATCCTCGTCGCCACTTTTGTGTCCCAGCCTCGTCGCCGCTTTTGTCTCTCTTTTCCGCCGGTTGTCGTGGGTGTCGGTGGCCGAGTAGAGAGAGACGGACACAGGAATAAAGGATGCACGCTTGTGCAGGTACGGAGTTGACCAGCCAGTGGGACAGCAGAAACTAGAAACACTAGGCTAAATTAGAACAAGATATATATTTCTTGGAGTCTTGGTAATACTTAATTTTTACATAGTTCTTGACTGCAGAATGCTGATACATAGTTCAGATAGAGGCCTGCCTACTGATGATTCCTAGTGCCTATCCGATAGCCAAGTCTTAACTGGTGCCTATCTGATTCCCAAGTGGCCGATGCAGCAGTCGTGGCAACGAACGGAGTTGCAGCAGAGGGCGCTCGTGGCTGACGTCGTAAGAACGCCGCGCCGTGCGTGCATGGCGGCGCGGGGCGAAAGTACGTGGCGCGCACTTTAGACTTGTGCGACACCACACTGAGCACCCACATAAAATTGAGGTGGAAAATAAAAATTGTATAAATTTAAAAAAAAATCGGGAAATTCAAAACCTACCTTATGACTCAAGAGGCAATGCAAAACGTGACCATAGAGAGAGACGATATTTCATTCGTGAAAGAAATGATCAGTTTTGTACGCGGGTCCCCACGCGAGTAGTAATGAGTGTTCGTGTTTCACCCATTATGCTAGCTTTATTCATCCTGAAGCACGTCGGTTCTTTTGACCTTTCAGGTGTACGTATTTATGAACACTCAATTCTGTTCTTTCAGGAATTTAGCTTGAAGAATCTGATACTGATGCTAAAGTTAATCCTTTTTTTATTTATCTTTATCTCTCCCCTTGTTATTAAAATTATACGAGGCGCGTCCAGAAAGTATGTTTCGTTTGGTAATACAATGAAATTGTACACAGATACAGAAGAAATTTTTATTGCACAAAATTCTACAACTCTTAAACTACTTTTCCACATAACTGCCGACATTTTGTAGGCACTTGTCATAGCGTGCCACAAGTCTTTGCATGCATCCTTCACAGAAGGTTACCGCCTGTGTGTTCAACCATGTGATAACAGCTCTTTGTCATCGTTGAAGTGTTGACCACCAAGGACAGATTTAGGTGTAAGAAGAGTTGAAAGTCGCTAGGAGAGAGGTGCGAACTGTATGAAGGATGATCAAACAGGTCCCACTGAAATTTCCGTAAGAACTGTTTGGTCACATTCGGTGTGTGAGGTCAGGAATTATCGTGAAAAAAAAAATCTTTTGACAGTAATCCTCTTCTTACACCTAAAATCTGTCCTTGGTGCACAACACTTCAACGATGAAGACGAGCTGAAAGAACATGTTATCACATGGTTGAATACACAGGCGGCAACATTCTATGAAAAAGGCACACAAAACCTTGTGCCATGCTATGACAATTGCCTACAAAATTTCGGAAGCTATGTAGAAAAGTACTTTAACAGTTGCAGATTTTTGTACAATTAATATTTTTTCTGTATCTGTAACCGTTCGTGTTATATAACCAAACGGAACTTACTTTCTGGACGCGCCTCGTAGATTCAGTTGAAATTTGTAATGTTTTTCTCTCAGGCTTAAAAAAACCTTGGACTATATTAATACTGTCAGAGATATCATGAAGTTACCTCGAAATGATAAAAGTTTCGATGAAGTATACACTCTTGCTTGGAACTGACCAAAAAAAAAAAAAATTTGAAGTCGGACTTCAAAATCTCAAACTATTTCAAAGATTTCTTTAAACCTTGGTGACGGTGTTCTACCAAACGCTTTTGTCAGTAAGAATAGCGTCGTACAAAAAGAGTTAGAATAGTGTACAGTGAAAAATTATTTCATTGGTCGTGTAGATGTTTTGGGGTGTTACTTATATCGAAACATCCACTTCGGCCAATTATATCGCTTTATCGAAGTGTCGGCCGCGGTAGTCGAGAGGACTGAGGCGCTCCGAGAGCAAAAACTAATTCTGTGAAATGGATATGTGGCCACGCTGTACACTATTTGTTCGGCGATGGAGAGAAGACTGTGCTTGATTTTTGGAACTATATAAACGAACGACACTGTGCAATAGTTACGAACCCCAAGTACCGCGAATATTTTTCCAATTTTCTTTGGAGTGCGTTCCATAACCCGCCTCGCAGCTGGAACATCGATGAAAGGAGAAGTTGCCCCAAGAACGATAAAAGTACTCAATGACTGAACTATAACCGGCAACGAAATAAATCGAGAAGACGTTCATTGATGATCCGCAGCTAGACCTTCCTTGGAACGCACCATGTCGTAAAACGACGACCTCTTAATTTTGTTTTTACGCCGGATGTAGAACGGCATTATTTTCTATATGAAAATGCAGAACTGTATATATTAATAAAGAGTATACATGAAGCAAATATTTATTCCTCCCTTTTCCCCATTGTAAATCTACATATATCTTTACGCGCCGATCCTAAAGTGGCAGAGATAGTGGTGTAAAAAAAAAAAAAAAAAAAAAAAAAAAAAAAAAAGGCGCTCCAGTCACGGTCTGCACGGCCACTACAGTCGGGGGTTCGAATCCCCCCTCCGGCATGGATATTTGTGCCGTCTGTAGTATAAGGTAGTTTATAAGTAGTTTGTAAGGTTAGGGACTGATGACCCCTTAAGTCCCATAAGCTATACAAACATATGAACATTTTATTGAAGTGTCTTAATGCAGCCATGCTTTCCTTTTCTTCTATCTTTAGTAAGCCAGACCACTGCCTATTTACTTTTATCAAGTATTGCTCATTCAAAAATGCATGCACATGTTTTTCAGGGGGTTGGTTTCGAACATTTGTGAACCGTGACATAGAGCACCCACACTGATTTTCAAAAGTCGGTGCCTCTGCAATCACACCATCTTCAGACCCGCGTTGTGCAACTGTCAGTATTAGCACATCATTTAAATGGGTAGCCGTAAATTTCTTAGTTCTTTCATGTCAAAACTGCAACAGCATAATAACTGAATAAATAATCATAATACAGCTGCTGGTACTTTCTCCCACCTTCAAATTTATCAGCTGTAGTCCCAGCCCATTGACTATAGAGGAAGTTAAATTTAGTATGAGTTAGTTGATGTATTTTGTAAGTGTAGGGAGTGTAGGGAGTTTGGCCGATTAGGTTTACAAACATTTGAACATTTGAAATGTGCTGCCTCTCAGGTCGTATGTTAATCGTCTCCTTCTTCCCATTCCGCTCATCGCCTTCTGCTTCATTTTCTGTCCAGTACACCTGTATCTACAGTGAATTTCTGCCTGAAGTTCATTTTCGTGCAGTTTACTTCCTATGAGGTCATTTCTCCTGATCAATGTGGCTTACAAATAAAATAAAATAAAATAAAATAATAACTTTACTTTAACTGTTACTTTACATTTCACAAGGTCGTATGTTAATCGTCTCCTTCTTCCCATTCCGCTCATCGCCTTCTGCTTCATTTTCTGTCCAGTACACCTGTATCTACAGTGAATTTCTGCCTGAAGTTCATTTTCGTGCAGTTCACTTCCTATGAGGTCATTTCTCCTGATCAATGTGGCTTACAAATAAAATAAAATAAAATAAAATAAAATAATAACTTTACTTTAACTGTTACTTTACATTTCACAACATGTTTCGGGCTCCGCTTGTCATCTGGTGACATGTCAGAAATTAAATAACTATATGTTTACAAAAACAACTGTGAACGCACGTAATAAACATTACTTAAGAAATAATTACAAATAAAGAACAGCTACTCGTGACAAATTCGAATACCTGAGAAACACAGTCTCTTGAAGCACTAGATAGTTCATTTTATCACGAATTCCAAGGTTTTTTTTAATGATAAATGACACTAAAACTTTTTACGTGCTACTAATACTCCTTTATCAGTAATTATAACTGAAGCAATGTCTGTTTCACGAACACAGACTTTTGTAACATAATCTTAATCACTGACATGTCACCAGATAATGGACTGTGCCCGAAACATGTGAAATTAACAGCTATGAGATTTTTTCTACAACTAAAAAGCGAGTAAATTTGTTTGTTTTCATCTTGACGGTTTTATACCTCTAACAAGACTTTCAGTCCGAAATTAACTTTACAGTAAAACAATTTTCCGCAGGGATAAGTGAACCAAAGAGCTTTAATCTTTCCTTTACCTCGTGACGTAGTAGTGAAGAACATAATTAGTCTCCTTAACCACTGTAAATGCACATGCATTGCGTAAAATTTATGGTGATTTTAGCTATCGTCAAGATGTTTTTCGCCGGCTGCGATGGCCGAGCGTGCTGCGGCGCGCCAGTCACGGTCTGCACGGCCACTACGGTCGGGGGTTCGAATCCCCCCTAGGGCATGGATATTTGTGCCGTCCTTAGTGTTAGCTAGTTCATAAGTTGTTTGTAAGTTTAGGGACTGATGACCCTGTAGTTAAGTCCCATAATAAGCTGTACAAACATTTGAACATTTTGGGATGTTTTTCGTGATCTTGCTGGTAGACACTTAGGGCATTTGGAATAGCATAGCTACAACTTGAAAAATTTTTGCAACGTGTCTAATTTTTCTTGTAAGCTTTTATCAAAAGTGTAGAGTTATTCATTTTTAAACACCCAGGATTTTGCTGCGAAGTTAATGTCCCAAAAATATTAAATACCATGCCTTGTTTATTGAATCGAAACAATGAGTGCTATTTCTTGTTCATAGAAATAGTGAAAGTTATGCCTTGTTTATGGATTTATATTAGAACATAGCAAAGTATAGTACTTCATGCACCAAGAAAGTGGCAGACAATGGATATCT
This sequence comes from Locusta migratoria, assembly GCA_026315105.1. Classification (NCBI taxonomy): domain Eukaryota; kingdom Metazoa; phylum Arthropoda; class Insecta; order Orthoptera; family Acrididae; genus Locusta; species Locusta migratoria. The sequence continues at coordinate 267,284,396 of CM048744.1, read as the reverse complement.
ATACTATTACTGAAGAAACTGGTTGCAACAAGAAAATTGAAAAGAAAGGAAACTCCAATTCACCTTGTAAAAATGAAAAATAGAAATAAAATATCGCACTGCCGTGTTTTACGGCCAACTTTAGGTTTTCCTGTAGTTTTATAATATATGCAAACATTTCGGACAAAAATAATAAAAATATATAAATAATAAAAACTTATGGACGATACGATTACGACTCTACTTTCGTAATCATATCTATGTATTCAACATCTACTATTCTGTGTGACCATATTTTAACAGACAGTCAAAATTATTTGATATCTGAGTCTAGCTTAGACAAACTTATACTGTTTTGAACTACTACCTCTTTAAACTGTTATTTTAATCTCTCTCCCATATTTTTATTATCTTGTTCCGATGAAATCTCACTTTGGTACTTCGTCCTCTTTTACAATTTTTTTTCTTTCCTGTACTGGTCTACGTGAAATAAAGTGACAGTTTGAAATCTCCGTTATTTTTACAAATATGTCTGAAACGCTGCGAGTTTTGGAAAAAAACAGAACAAAGCAACTTTGTAGAGAGTTTTCTCCTCTACCAGTAGGTTTATTTTCGTCTTAGATGAACAGTTAAGGCGTTATTTGTAATTAAATTTCCAGCTGTTAAGAAGCCGTCATAAACGGCCTATTTTTAGTCTCGCTAACCTTTTTTTTTTTTTTTTTTTTTTTTTTTTTGGTCCGAAACATATGGAAGAGGGAGGTTCTGGTCGCTGATGACCAACAGTTACGTCTGTAAAATTTGCTGCCGACATAAAAAGTGGGAACACGTTACGGACAGACAGACATTGTCAAATAGCCATTATTTTTGCAAATATCTCTGAAACGATGCTTGAAATAAAAAAATTAAAGAATTAAAAAAAAACACAACGTAAGAGAGCAAAGTAGTAGAGAATTTTCTCCTCTACAAATTCCTAAATTCAATTTTCGTGTCAGATGAGTAGTTAAGCCGTTATTTACACTTAAATTTTCAGTTGTCAAAAGGTGATCGCAGAGTCCTACTTTTAGTGTTACTACCGTAACCTGAAGTGTGCCAAAATACACCCCAGTATTTGCCAAAAGCATTCTAGAGAAATCACAAAAAAACAGAGTTCTGACAGCTGCGAAACATGCCAGTCGTAGTTGTTGGGTTTGAATTACATTTGCGTTTACTTACATCTAGGACATGTGCTGCGACAAATCGAAGTACTTACTGAGCTCGGAAAATAAGCGTAATATAAAGCCACGACATCGAGAAAAGCAAACCACCGACGACAATCCCATTAAGGCCTTACATAGCTCGTGACTCCGTAAAAATACTGCATCCAGGAAATTGCTTCACGCACGAAAGCAGGCGTGGTTGCACTCTCGTCCACTGACGAGAATTATTGCTGAAGTATACTTGGGAGATGGAATTACCTGCATGCCAACTCTTCGTCTAGTGCATAACCTGTAACACAAAGGGGGCATCTGCAGCTCGTGTGCCGGCCGCGGTGGCCGAGGTGATTGAGGCGCTCCAGTCACGGTCAGCAGGGCCACTACGGTCGGGGGTTCGAATCCCCCCTCGGGCATGGATATTTGTGCCGTCCTAGTTCGTAAGTAGTTCATGAGTAGTTTGTAAGTATAGGGACTGATGACCCCTAGTTAAGTCCCATAAGCTTAACAAACATTTGAACTTTTTTTTTGCAGCTCGTGTCTGGAGACCTCAGCTAGCCAGCGCCTGGTTTGTTGGTCAGTTCAACACTAGGTAGGCTGCCGCTGCGAGAAGGTTACATCTGATAAGATTAACGCCACAAAGAGCCGCTTGAATGTCATTGACGACGTGCTTATCCACCCAAAGATGAACAAATAAAGCAATAAATATCCGTTAAAACGAGTGCAAAGTTACTGATAGTACGCTTTAAAACCTCTAGAGGTGGAACCCTTGGACGTATACTACTGACACGCGAAATCTCATCCCAGATTGAATTTCCGAGACCGGAAGGTTCCCCTCTGAGAGTAGGTAGTTTGCATTCATAGATCACGGTCCATCGCTGACATAAGCTTCCCAAATGTAAGTAGAAAGTGTAACAAACATTTATTGGTTCTTTGGTGTACTACGCCATACATGCACAGAACCCTCGCAAATTAAGTTATGATTTTTAACTTTGAAATATATTTTTGAACGTATATTATCTTACGTAAAATACTTATATTCCTGACATTTCTGCCGTTGAGAACGATGTATTTTGTTTTTCGATAATTGCAAAAAAGCATTTGTGTTTCTTTATTCGGTGAAAAGACGAATAAACCCCAATAGCTCTGGTACTTTCAAATAAACGAAGAAAAAGCAAACTGCCCATAAGAAACTGCTGTAAAATCTGAACAGTCCTTTTCCATGTCAGGAACATGTTGCCCCATTTAACAATTGTCAACGTACTGTGATAAAAATAGGTACGAGGAGCAGGTCTCGAACACACCACCCTTAGTGTAACAAACTAACTCTCTATCAACTAGCCCACGTTTTTTTTTTTTTTTTCTCTCCCCTCACAGCCCTTCCTTACGGTCTCCAAAATGCGCCTTCTTCGGCGAGCTTCTGTTGCTTTCTTCGAAGTAAATGAAATGAAATAAATACACCATTATCTGATTTTAAACGAAAACGATCTTCCTGGAAAATGGAGCAGTAGAAAAAACGTGCCATACTGAAAATAATCTGTTCTTGCTGAATCAGCAGATAAATAAAAGAAAGAATATGTTCTTCTTGTATCCAAAGACAGTAAATCTTCTCTTTGACTCGGAGTATGAAACATACATTCTTCACTTAGCGTTGATTCCACTAGTAGCATGTTTATCTATTAAGCAACAGTACAAAAAATAGACCAGAAGAAGGGCACTCAAGCGCCCGAAACCGGTCGTTGAAGTTCATAATAAATAACGACAAGCAACTGGTTGCTGCAATTCATTTATTTATACATTCTTCTGTAAACATGCGTTGAGGCATAATAACGTCGTCATGTAGAGTGCGTACGTGGCACGAGTTGTCGAGAAATCACTGAATTGTGTATCGCAGAAAGTTAGCGAAGAGCTTCTTGTAGTTCTTTCTCTTCATAAGCTTCTGGTGCTGTGTATGGAGTTACAGGTGGAAACTATATTTGCTTTTCGCTTCTTCTGTCAGTATGTTGTATAAAGCGTGCTGTTTTCCCCAGTTTACGGCATTTCTTTTCGTGGCTGGGTAAGGCACGTCGCTGGGGTTTAGAAGGTCCTTCGGTGTAACGGTATGTGGAGCCGTTCGGGTGACTTTGGCTATGAGTTGGCGAGTGATTTGCCAGATTTCATCTACTTCAGCGCACAGGAGCTCGACCTGATCTGTAGTTACAGTTACGCTTTTCCTCTACTCCGTAGGTCAGGTGTTACTTATTATAATTTATGCACGTTATCCTGGACGACAGCACGTAGCATGAATTACATAATTTTGTTTGATACTCTATCGATATACAACGTTTAGTTCCGATCTGACCGTCTGACATCTGGAGGTTCGGACATTAGTCACAGCTTTGGTGTCACACTATGGAAGATCTTTAGATCCAAACAAACAATATTCGTTTGGTCATAGCCCTCCAGCTCATCGCTTAGCCAAACTGCTCGTATAGTAAAAATAATATTCTTTTACGTATAACAGTTATAGACCTTGCACTTCGCCTTACCGTTCGTATCCGCTTACCCACCGGGATTCTACAACTACTCTTCAAATTTCCATATCTCCTCAAAGATACTAAAAAAATGTTCAAATGTTTGTAAGTCTTATGGGACTTAACTACGGGGTCATCAGTCCCTAATCTTACAAACTACTTATGAACTACTTACTAACTAGGACGGCACAAATATCCATGCCCGAGGGGGGATTCGAACCCCCGACCGTAGTGACCGTGCAGACCGTGACTGAAGCGCCTCAGTCCCATCGGCCACCGCGGCCGGCCTCAAAGATACTAAACATGCACGAATATCCTACACTATTAGAATACTCTGTCAATCCTATCGAGTCTCCTTTCCTCTCCTTTGCAATCTTAGCGTGCTGCTACGTCTCCACCTGCAGTTACCGTCCACCCTCAACATCCTCTCCCAACGATATTTCAACCACCTCCCTCTCCTTGTTCGTGAACTAAGACCTAACTTGTGATGGTGCAGCTCTTATGTCTTCTGTGCTTGCAGTGTTAGTTTTGTGTTTGATTCCGCTTTATGCAAGACGCTTTTTTTGTTTTAATACCCAAACTAGTTTCGGCACTTATTGTGCCATCTTCCGCGGGTTTACGGTGTTTATTTTATTGTGTCATTCGCAAGATTGGCATGTGAATTAATTGTGGAATGACAAGTTTTGACAGCCTGTCATGTTTGAGCTGTGGTGTTGCTGCTTGTTTGTTTGTGACGTGTTCTTACGTTTTATGGTCTTCAGTGCGATTTTTGCTGTGAAACAGCACTGTTTACATCGGCATTTTTCTTGTTGTGGCGATGTAAACAGTACTGTTTCACAGCAAAAATCGCACTGAAGACCATAAAACATAAGAACACGTCACAAACAAACAAGCAGCAACACCACAGCTCAAACATAACAGACTACATCTACATCTACATCTCCATACATACTCCGCAATTCACAGTAAGGTGTGTGGCGGAGGGTACACTGTACCACTACTAGGCATTTCCTTTCCTATTCCACTCCCAAATTGAACGAGGAAAGAAAGGATGCCTATATGCCTCCGTACGAGCCCTAATTTCTCTTGTCTTTGTGATCTTTACGCGAAATGTATGTAGGCGGCAGCAAGATCGTACTGAACTCAGCTTCAAATTCCGGCCCTCTAAATTTGCTAAACAGAAATTCACGTAAAGAACGTCGTCTTTCTTCCAGCGATCCCCAATTGAGTTGCCGGAGCATTTCCGTGACACTCGCGCATTGGTCGAACCTACCGGTAACAAATCTAGCTGCTCGCCTCTGAACCGCCTCTATGTCTTACTTCAAACCGATCTGCTGCGGGTCCCAAATACTTCAGCAATACTCAAGACGCGGTCGTACAAGCGTTTTATACGCGGCTGTCTGCCTTACTCACAACTGTCTTTACATGCTCGTTCCATTTCATATCGCTCTGCAATGTTACGCCTAGATATTTGAACGATGCGACAGCATCAAGAAGCTCACTACTAATGCTGTATTCGAACATTATAGGACTGTTTTTTCTACTCATGCGCATCACCTTACATTGTTCTACATTGAGAGCTAGCTGCCATTCTTCGCACCAACTAGAAATTTTGTCTAAGTCAACCTGTATGCTATTACAGTCAGTTACAGACGACACCCTCCCGTACACCACAGCATCATCAGCAAACAGCCGCAAATTACAACTTACTCTGTCCATGACAGAGACTGTCAAAACTTGTCAGTCAACAATTAATGCACATGCAAATCCTGCGAATGACACAATAAAATAAACACCAGAAACCCACGGAAGATGGCTCAATAAGTGCCGAAACGATTTGGGTATTAAAGCAAAAAAGTTTCTTGGATAAGGCGGAATCAACCACAAATCTAAGACCTAACGTTTACCCATTCTGCCAATTCTATCCATACTTATCCACCCTCTCTGTCTTCAAATGTTCAAATGTTTGTAGAGCTTATGGGACTTAACTGCGGGGTCATCAGTCCCTAAACTTACAAACTATTTATGAACTAGCTTATACTAAGGACGGCACAAACATACATGCCCGAGGGGGGATTCGAATCCCCGACCGCAGCGGCCGTGTAGACCGTGACTGGCACGCCGCAGACCACTCGGCCACCGCGGCCGGCTCTCCGTCTTCTTCCCACATGTCAACACCTCCCTTATCAATGACAGTTTATAGATTCTGATACCAGCCATTCCTCCTTTCTTGCCCTCTAATACGAGGTATAGTTGGAAAATAAATTTACCCGTCGACTTTAGGCAGAGTTGTGTATGAAAAAAAGTAGAATGAGGTATTAAATAAAAGACATATCTTTATTTTTCTACATAATTTCCAAGTACATTGAGACATTGTTAAACTGTTTTATAAGCTTCAAAAAGCCGTCCAGAGAAAAATCACGGCGTTGCCTAAGGAAGAAGCGTTGAACGACTTATGGGCGAAAGACGACACAGCAGGTCAACGCGCACATGCAGGACACCGATACATCAATGGGTAGAGGTACACCATGAATATGGCAATGACTTTCTGTTTCGAATTGTGACGGGGGATGAAACGTGTATACAGCATTACACGACCGCATCGAAGGCCGTATCCATTGAGTGGAAACATCCGTCATCACCTGTCCGAAAGAAGTACAAAAGAACTCCGTCTACAGCTAAAGTGCTACTCACCGTTTTCTGGCACGCATTACTTCTTCCGTATACAGCGCCAGATTTTATTCCTGGAAGGCTTTTTGAAGCTTGTAAAGCGGTATGACAAATGTCTCGATGTACTTGGAAATAATGTAGAAAAATAGAGATATGTCTTATCTTTATTGTCTCGTTCTATTTTTCCCCCCTTTCATACGCAACTCTGATCACAGTTGACAAGGGAAACTTACTCCCCAACTTCCTCTCAAATTATTTCTATTCCGTCTCCACCTCGTATCAATCCCCATCTATTATCGCCTCCTCCGATCTCTTTCTGTAAGCATCTCTCCTTCCATCAACCGTCCCAGGGCAGGTCCCCATTTCAAGTTTCGTTACACTCGAAGTGATCCGTACTACGTTCAGTGTCTCTTTTATCGTTCCCAAATTTTCGTTTTTACGGTGCTCTTCAACAGTTGCAATCGACAAGTGTTCAACTGTCCCGGAGTGTTTGTAGTTGAGCTAACTGTTATTCACGTGACATTTGTATCATTGTTTCTTAAATTTACGCATGAAAACAGCCTCATTTTATTTTGTTTTTCCATGTATATTTTTTTTAAAATTTCAATTCTCAAAAATGTTCAAATGTTTGTATAGCTTATGGGACTTAACTACGGGGTCATCAGTCCCTAAACTTACAAACTACTTATGAACTAGCTAAGACTAAGGACGGCACAAATATCCATGCCCGAGGGGGGATTCGAACCCCCGACCGTAGTGGCCGTGCAGACCGTGACTGGCGCTCCTCAGTCCCCTCGGCCACCGCGGCCGGCTTTCACTTCTCTCCGTAATTATTGGACTGAAACTACAACTGAGATAATTGTGTAGATTTAAGGAAAGTACCAGCAGCCATGCTTAGATTTTTTAATTAATTAAGCGACCGGTTTCGGTGCTATATTCGCAACATTTGCAGGCCCCCAGTGCGTAGCTATCACAAGTAATAACGCGTTTAAAAGGGGTAGCCATTGTCACTGGTAACAGTAAATTACTTCGTCCTTGACATGACAGGTATCAAACGACAACTGATAATATTTGTAAATGCACACACTTTTTTAACATAGCTGCTATTGTCAGCGACCGTTACAACGTCAATGGATAAAAAAGCAGCCCTCGGTCGCAAATTAAAAACCAATTTACGGCGACAATGGTACAATTACATCCTGCTCCCCATCTTCAATGTTGTCGTCGCAGCTAAAATCGTTGTCATCACCAAGGCAAATCATTTACTGTTCATGATCCCTTCCATTGTTTGCACTGCCCGAATCAGTTTTTCAACGTACTCGACCCTTTTTTTCCCAAGATGCAGCATCCACATTGGTAACAGCTTCATGCAACAGCTTTTCCACCTCCGTTATTGTGAAAGACTTATTATTGTTCCTTAAGTAATTCTTCACGTCACTCCATACAAATTTTATAGGGTTAAAACGCAGTGAAATGGAGGCATTTATTTCATTGTGACGCTGCTCCTTTGCGATTTCGTCTACTGCATATGTGGGTGTAACGGGCTTATTTTGTTTCACGAGCGCATATAAAAGAAGTTTTGACATTGACATATCTTGTAACCACTGCACTATAACTTCTTTCCGATGGTTTGAGGCGAGAATGAACTTCCTGCTCAGAGCATAAGCTTCGAAGATTTTATTCATACGAAATTGAGAGCTTAATGAGAAAACGTCACTAGACAAACGTATTTTCGATAAATTTATCCAATTACTTGAACTGGGAAAGTCAAGTTAGACCGCTCACAGTAAAACAAATCGCAGCGAAAAAAGCACACACAACATAAACACGCGATAAACACAATAGCATATTGCATGGTATCTAAAGCCTTTATGTATGATTCATATTTGCTCCCTTGTTTTTCAGAACTTGAGAATGGGATAATGTAGCACTTACACAAACTTTTTTTTATCTTTGAAGGGGTGAGTTAAAAAAGGTACACATTCCACAACTTTCACAAATTAAACTGAGATAGCCATTTTCTTCTTTGGACGAATCTACATCCACTGAGCATAAAAAAAGCATCTTCCTCTACTTCAAGTGCGATTGCAAACAATAGTTAGATACGAGTGAGTTGAAGAAGGGACATATTCCTGACACCCACTACAGTCCTAGTGCTCGCTGCTCAGTCATGTGTCTGACGTGTAATGTAGCAGATAAGAGAGCTGTTTAAGGGTATGTTGGTTATCTTTACAGTGTAAAGTGATAAGATCGGTGCCAAAATTAGTTTAGTGAAGTTTATTAGGTTTTGCTTCACTTCAATCAAGTAACAATGTCAGCAACAGTGACAGCGGTAAACCAAGACGTAAAAAGGGGAGACATCACAAAGAAAAACATGTACGGGAGATGAAAAAGTTAGCAAGGTTTCGTGGAAATGAGTTTGAAGCTTCAGCAAGCGTTCATGATAGTAAAAATAAAACTTTTTTGTAATGTTTTTCAAACAAGGCTTTTTTTTCAGCTTATGATCCACTAGAACAAAAAGATTGACGACTGTCTACTATGAAAAGTCCAACAATAAAAAATGCTTAATTGGAAAACATTATTTTTTGTAAATATATGTAGCCAACAGTTTTGAAAGACTTTTTTTTTTTTTTTTTTTTTTTTTTTTTTGCCTTTTTACAAAGATTGAAAAATTTTACTTGCTTATTTCTGAAACCTTTTTAGCATAATCCACAAATTCGGATGAAGTTTGTGCATTTAAAAACTTTGAGTTGAAAAAGGTACATATTAATGAACATATTTACACAGTTACATGGTATATAACAAATATTTATACATAGGTACCATGTGCAATGTGTTTGTTACACTTAAATGTACACATTCACAATAGTAATTTTTCTGTATAACAACTAGTTTTCTCACAAAACTTTTTTTTATTTGCTGAAAGTTTATGTTTTTGGAATGTGTACCTTTTTAACTTACACATTCAATAGACAACTGCTGCTTAATTTACCTGAATAATTTGATAAACATTTGTACAATGGACTCAAAATAGGTTGGGTTCTAGAGTTTGTCTATTATTGTAGGATCATGGACATTAGTATGTGCAACTGTTTTAAGTACATTGGTTCCATTTTGTTCGTTTGTGTGACTCATAGATGATTCTTCATTCGGCTGGTGCGAAAAGGTGAGTTGCCAATGCTGACATCTGAGATGGTTGGTTTCCTGTACATGCTAAATTGATGTTTGTGATTAATATTTCCAATTTTGAGACAAAAAAATGTATGCTCTTACCAACCGTGAACTCGATATTTTTATGATTTCTGCTCCCATGGATCAATTTCACTGTTTGTGCCATAAAACGTAGGAAATACCATCAAAATACATTACGTTTGTGATATGCTGATTATTAGCAAAGAACAGTTCTTCGAAATTTTTATGTGTATGTTGGCTAATATCTCACATTTCCAAGACATTATGTTATTAATAAATCGTGTTGTTTAAGTTAAAATAATTGTATTCAAGGACAAGAGATAGTATTTATATGTGATCATAGGTCTCTGCAATACTATTTTTTTTATATCGAAGCATATTTTGTCTTCTTAATCGTTTCTTTAACAGGGATGTTCGTATATATAGATACTATGTCCAGTGATGCAAATTCAGCTGCAGGTGAGATTTGTCTTAGGTATTGTCTATGATGACCGAAGAAGAGTAGATGAAAATGAATAATAGCAATGGGAAGGAAAGCATATTTGTTAACATCAGATATTTATAGTGTTAGGAGCTATTCATTGAACGCATTTGTGTGGAGTATAGCTTTAGACGGGAGTATAACATAGAAGATACTCAGTTCGGACAGTAAGAGGATTCAAGCTATTGAAATAATGTGCTAAGAAGAATGTTAAAGATACGACAAGTAGGTCTCGTAAATAATGAGGAAATACTGAACAGAACTTAGAGAAAATAAATTTCTGGCATAACTTGGCTAAAGCAATGGGGTCGCTTAATATGAGACATTAACAAATTTCTGTTCAGTAGTGGAGGGAATTAGGGGAAGGAAAGTGGGTATAAAACTAACAGAGGGAAACGAATGGAGGAGAACGGTAAACAGGTTGAAATGGATGTGGTTTGCATTGTTATTCAGAGATGAAGAGGCTTGCGCAGGATACAACAGACATTGGACAGAAGACCATAACAACAATGGATCCTCTAGAAGTGATTAAGAGTTTATCAGTACTAAACATACGTGTCCTTAAGAAGTTTCTAGGATCCTGATTTGAACTAAATGTTGCAATGCCAGTCTTTAGATGGCTGTTATTTTGTATATGATCGAATTCAGGTCGGCTGCTCATCTTCAATTACGTTAAAAATAATTGAATGGCAACTGATCAAAAGCTACTGGCAATAAAGTTAAAAGAATTAAAAGGCGTACCATTTTTAACAGTTACAGAGGAACTGTCATTTTCTGAAGGAGATTTTTACTGTCGTAACTAAATACACTAGCATACTGGCACTTCAAATTACCTTTATACATACATATGATAGGTAGACTTTTGATCGCTTAAAAAGGCCCTCTCTAAGGTACAAATAATCGAAATTTTTGTAAAGTCAATGTATAATACTGATGTACAGAATAGCTTTCAAAAAAGCTGTAAAAGAACTTTAAATATACAAACAAATACGTTGCAATATAAGAAAAAAAGGCTTTTCAATTTTTTGTGAATATATAATAATTTAATGACTAAATGTACAGTAGTTACTTCAGAGCCCACTGCGCATACTAATAGCAGTCTTCCAGCGGGTTCAGGGTAACCTTATAGTGGTCCCCGCTATTCTCTGTTTGATGCCATTCGCGCATATCCTGGTCTTGTGCTGCTCTTGCACGCAGCGACTTTAGTCTCTGGCTTACAGCCAAGCGTTCGATAGATTTGTCTGCTTTACTTCCGATACATATGAGCCGCTCACTGGCTGGCCGTGAAAGGCCTTGCCTACGTATTCAGACTGCCGTTCTATTTCCAACTAAAATCAATAGCGGAATGCACAATTCAGCAGCAAAACCAGCCGTTGGGAACATTCCAACCCCATTTATTATAAATCTCCTACTCTCCGCTGCCTGTATGCATTGTTAATGCATTTCCTCACCTGAACGTTTGCACGCTAATTGCGTACGCTACAGATCAAACGTGATAAACGCACACTGCAGCGTAAAATAAACATTCCCTTTACTCAGATTCGCCCGGTAATAAATATTTAAACGTCGATTTATTCGGGAGAAATTAACTTTTCAATATTTCATACGGTCGGGATGAAAAATACACTCGTCACTACTACAAATTACCAAGTAAAACTAAATAGAGTCGTTGATACCCATACAACCTTTAACATAATTGATTATTATAATTTACCTGGGTTAATCAATGTTTCGAAACAGAGCGATTAATTTCAGCCAGTCTGAAAAGGTTCGCCGATAATGGATCATTATATTTTACCGTGTTTTCACTCGTGGTCTTCGAAAGTTAAATTGAATACTTTACCACGTTGAAGTAGACTCTGAAAGAATTAAAGTTCAAAGGGCTGACTGCTTAAGCAGATTAGTGATTACTTCATAATTATATTAAATTAATTTTTACACATTTTCACAGTATTATCGTTTTCGGTAATTGTCGGCATTTTCAGGATGAATGAAAAACGAAATAGATAACTGCGTTGCACTGCAGACTGAAAGACACGTTATAAACATCAGAAAATGTTAATACTGTATGAAGTGTCTCAGCCTACAACAAGGTAATGTGTTCCACTCACATAACGTGTTTTACTGACAATAAGGCTACATTCTTATAAGTCATCAATTATCAATGAATGTTGCTACTGAAATGGAGTTCACAATCCACAGTACTTAACATGTTTATATATAAAACACATAAAACATGTTTATATGTAAAACATATTGTCCAGGTTCCATCTCCAAACTTTTCTACCTTTCTGCAGTCTCTTAAGTTTGAATCTGCAGTTCATAACCAATAAGAGTCTATGTCTGCCCCTGGGTATATGGTACAGCTTAAAGCCTGGTTTCTAAATCTATCCCTTACCATTATAAAGTCAATCTGGTACCTTCCAGTGTCTCCTGGTCTCTTCCACGTATACAGCCTTCTTCCATGATGATTAAACCAAGTGTTGTTGATCATTAAATTGTGCTCTGCGCAAAATTCTACCAAGCGATCTCCTCTTCCATTCCTTTTTCACCTACTACATTTCCTTCTCTTCCCTTTCCTATTACCGAGTTCCAGTCTCAATCATGTTTCCGTCTCTCTTAACTTTCCGAATAATTTATTTTATCTCCTCATACATTTATTCGCTATCCTCATCATCGGCCGTGCTAGTTGCCATATAAACTTGCACTACTGTGGTCGGTGTTGGTTTTGTGTCTATCTTTGCTTCGATAACGCGTTCACTATGCTGTTAATAGTAACTTACCCGCATTCCTGTTTTCTTATTCCTTATCAGACCTACTCCTACGTCACCACCTACTGAATTTGTATTTATAACCCTGTACTCACCTGACCAGAAATCCTGTTCATCCTGCCATCGAACTTCACTAATCCCTACCATACCTAAATTTAACCTATCTATTTCTCATTTCAAATTTTCTAACTTACCTACGCGATTAAGGGTTAGAACATTCCACGCTCCTACCCGTAGAATGCCTATTTTGTTTTTCTTGATGACGACATCCTCCTGAGTAGTCCCCGCCCAGGGATCTGAATGGGGGACTATTTTACCTCCGGAATATTTTACCCGAGAGGATGCCATCATCATATGTCCATACAGTAGAGCAGCATGTCCTCGGGAAAAGTAACGGCTGTAGTTTTCCCTTGGTTTCAGCCGTTCGCAGTAACTACACGGCAAAGCCAAGTTATCTGATGTTACAAGGCCAGCAAAGTCAATCATCCAGACTGGTGCCCCTGTAGCTACTGAAAAGGCTGCTGCCCCTCTTTAGGAACCACACGTTTGTCTGGCCTCTCCACAGATACCCCTCCACTGTGGTTGCACCTATGGTACGCCTATCTGCATCGTTGTGGCATGCAAGCCACCCCCACCTCGGGAATGTCTGTAGTTCATGGGGGTGGATTTCTTTCATACGCTCCCATAAGTATAAAGTGTATGTCGAAAAAAGGAGATGGACAGAGAGATGAGGGATACGAGAAGTAATAACTTAAAGCATGAATAAATAAAAAATACCTGGGAAACGACGGGCTTTCATTTAGAGTAAAACTGCGGAATTCAGTATAACGTTACAATTTCTACATTACAAATCCTACTCGCAGGAAATATTATTAAGTTGTATGCACCATGGAGCTGAATGTATCTTTTAAGTTGTATGACAGTACGACATGTAGTTCGTGAGATATGAAGACATAAACAGCAATGTTCATGGAAGACCGTCCCATCACGCATCAGATTTTAGTTTATTACTGCTTTACTACTGTCTCTATTTGCAAGAGTTTCTTAGATATATCGTACTTATAAAAATGAATATGTACCCCAAAAATTATACAATTGTACTACATATAACTCAATAACTACGAGATCATATAAAGGGTGATCCATTGATAGTGACCGGATTAAATATCTCACGAAATAAGCATCAAACGAAAAAACTACAAAGAACAAAACTTTTCAGCTTGAAGGGGGAAAAACAGATGGCGCTATGGTTGGCCCGCTAGATGGCGCTGCCATAGGTCAAACGGATATCAACTGCATTTTTCTAATTAGGTACCCCCATTTTTATTACATATTCCTCGAGTAAGTAAATACATATGAATGTTTTATTTGGAACCCCTTTTTCTCTTTGTGATAGATGATGCTGTAATAGTCACAAAAGTTCAAGTACGTGGTATCGCATAACATTTCGCCAGTGCGGACGGTATTTGTTTCGTGATACATTACTCGTGTTAAAATGGACCGTTAACCAATTGCAGAAAAGGTCTATATGGTAATTATGTATGGCTATTGTGATTAAAATGCCCAATGGGCCTCTGCTGTGTATATTGATCGTTATCCTGGAAGATATCATCCAAGTGTCTGAACATTTCGTCAGGTAGTTGCGTTATTTAAAGAGACAGGAAGTGTTAAGCCACAATTGAATTGTCAACCCCGACCTGCAACAAATGATGATGCCCAAGTAAGTGTTTTAGCTGCAGTAACAGGTAACCCGGACATCAGTAGCAGACAAACTGAGCGAGAACCGGGAATTTCAAAAATGTCGGTGTTGAGAATTCTACACAACATAAATTTCACGCGTACCATATTTCTATGCACCAGGATTTGCATGGCGAAGTTTTTGAACGTCGTATTCAGTTTTACCGCTGGGCACAAAATAAATTACGGGACGATAATAGATTTGTTTCACGCGTTCTGTTTAGTGACGAAGTCTCATTCACAAACAGATGTAAGTCGCCATAATATGCAGTATTGGGCAAAGTAAGATCCACGATGGCGGCGACAAGTGGAACATCAGCGACCTTGGCGGGTTAATGTATGGTGCGGCGTTATGGGAGGAAGGATAATTGGCCCCCGTATTTTATCGATGGCAATCTAAATGGTGCAATGTATGCTGATTTCATACGTTATGTTCTACCGATTTTACTACAAGATGTTTCAGATGACAGAATGGCGATGTACTTTCAACATGATGGATGTCCAGCACAAGCTCGCGTGCGGTTGAAGCGGTTTTAAATGGAACATTTAATGACAGGTGGATTGGTCGTAGAAGCACCACACCATGGCCCGCACGTTCGCCGGATCGAACATCCCCGAATATTTTCCTGTGTGGAAAAATGAAGGATATTTGCTATCGTGATTCAGCGACAACGCCTGAAAACAAGCGTCACCGCATTGTCAATGCATGTGAGAACATTACTGAAGGCGAACTACTCGCTGTTGAGAGGAATTTCGTTACGCGTATTGCCAAACGCATTGAAGTTGAAGGACATCATTTTGAGCATTTATTGAAGTCATGAGGTAATTGCAGGTGATCATGCAGTAACAGCATGCGTTCTCATAATGCATGATAATTTCAGAAAAGTACATGTATCACTTTGGAACAACCGAAATAAAGTTCAAACGTACCTAGTTTCTGTATTTTAATTTAAAAAACCCTACCTGTTACCCACTGGTCGTCTAAAATTGTGAGCTATATGCTTGTGAATATTACAGCGCCATCGATCACAAATCGACAAAAGTGTTCCAAATAAAACATTCATATTTGTTTATGTACTAGACGAATATGTAATAAAAATGAGGGTACCTACTTTAAAAAAAATGCAGATGATATCCGTTTGACCTATGGCAGTGCCACCTAGCGGGTCAACCATAGCGCCATCTGTTTTCCCCCTTCAAGCTAGAAAAGTTTTGTTCTTTGTAGTTTTTTCTTTTGAAGCTTATTTCTTGAGAAATGGACCACCGTGTATATTGCAATGGGTAAAATCCTGTCACGTCATGTACTACGTTTTAATGCAATTCTTATTTACTAGTAAGACATTTGTGTACAGTAGTCAGCTTAAGGAAATTCCTGAACGCTGAATTTTCTATTACAATTAATCAATAGCAGGGCAATTTATTAAATACTGTCGACTGGATCTGGCATCTCCATGTTTCTCATTTGGACAGCTTTATGTGGCTTGCTGATGATGGGCTCATCAAACAATTGATTCATATTAGATCCTGCATAAGTAACAAGAAATAATGTTTATAGTTGAGTTTTGAATTAGATGCATGTTACATAACACTTGTATCTTGATGACTACCTTTCTTTGTTTGGATGCTGCATTTATTATTTTGTACATTATGCAGGACAGTCTTATTTCCTAGATTTTCTCCTATAAACATAACACGTCTTCAGAAAAAAGGAGGTGGACAGAGAGAAGGAGAGAGAAGGGATAGGAGAAGTACTAACTCAAGGAGTGAATAAAATAAAATAATAAAAAAATACCCTGGCAGCGACGGGATTTCAGCTAGTTGTGTTATAGAGAAGACCCACCTGCAACGTAATACATGTTTTTATTCTTCTTTCCATAATGATGCTTGTGAGTGTGGACGTGATGCTGTTTTGGTAACAGAGATAAGAGAAAGAAATAGCATAAGCCTCCAGGACATCTGCGATAGCTGAAACAAACTACTCAACTACGGAACGATGGTGTCTTTTGTTTGGGCCATCTGCAAATTTCGTCATTATCGTAGGCAATTCACAGGAGTTACAGATAATCATTCGCTTTGTTAGTTAGCACGTCCTAAGGACTCATCAGGTGGTCACTACGTCTTAAAGAGTGTGACATGCGATGATGTACAGGAGATGAAGAAATTGCAACGTGCCGACTGCCTCTAAGAAATCCAGTGGAGCAGCAGCAAGACAATAAAGGAGACTTTGCTCTCCATGATCTTTATGATGTACAGACGAAGGACGCCAAGCTATCACAAATCATCCATGCCTTGTATCGATCAGAGCATGCAAAAGGAGACTTTGAGATAATTAATGGGTTACGCTGCAAGACAAATTTACGCCCATTTCAAAACGGCTGCCTACCAGTGATTCCTAAAAACGTGCGATTAGACGTTCTATGGAAATTCCATAATGTTCCTGATGCCAGTCACATAGCGTTTGTATGAACTTATGACAGAATCTGAAAGAGGTTTTTCTGCCCAGGATTACTGAGAAGTGTTAGTCACTATGTTTCCCAATTGTTAAGAGTGTCAGAGAAGGTAGACATACTAATACCAGCAGCAGAAACGCCTTTCTAGTGTGTTGGGCTTGACCTACTCGATTTCCTAGTGGCAATAAGAGGATTATTGTTTGTACTTATTATCTAACCCTATACACCAATTAGAATTGTGGAAACAGCCGAGGCACCTGAAGTAGTCATAATCATCGTGGAAAACATTGTATTGAGGCGTGGAGCACTGAGAATCAGAGGAAAAGTTTTTCAATCGAGACATGTGATACTCAAAGAAACATTCCACCTAGCATGACGAATGCCTAGCATTCTCAAACTAACGGGATCATTGAACAGCTTAAGACATTGTCTGATTTGCTGTCCACGCATGTCAACGTGGAGCATATCCTCTGGAATGAGACGTTGCCTTTTGTAATGTTCGCAAACAAGAGACCTCCGGATTTACTCCATTCTTCTTGTTGCATGGCCGTGAACCAACAAAAACGATGGTCACTGTCTTTCCTGTTTGGGTTGTCGAAGTGAACAATGACTTCATCTATCAATTATTCTGGAATTGGCTCGACTCCATACTCTTCAGATGAGGGGTAAAATGTATGATGCCAACCATTGCACTGGGGATCTCGTCTAGTTCGTCATCCCAGTTCGGAAGGTTGGACTTTGTGAGAAGCTATTCAGAGGCTACTCTGGATCGTAAACGATCACAGCTATCTGATGTTACTTATAAGCTTGTGACCCCGACTGAAGACGACGGAGCCGGCCGCGGTGGCCGAGGAGACTGAGGCGCTTCAGTCACGGTCTGCACGGCCACTACGGTCGGGGGTTCGAATCCCCCCTCGGGCATGGATATTTGTGCCGTCTTTAGTGTAAGGTAGTTCATGAGTAGTTTGTAAGTTTAGGGACTGATGACCCCGTAGTTAAGTCCCATAAGCTTAACAAACATTTGAACAGTTGAACATTTTTGAAGACGACGGATGGCTAGGCACAGGATCAATGTACTATTTAAGGAGGCACACAGAGATCCTGCGACACAGGAAAAAGTGGAATTGCCTGCAAGACTGAAGAATGTAAATGGCTACGAAAATGGTAATATGTTCGACGGGGTCCACCGCCAAAACTAACTGTACTCAAATCAGTTTAGTTGTGCCATACACAAATATTCTTGCATGTTATAAAAAAAAAGTAATGGAAACAATTGAAAGTTTGAATGATCAAATTAGTTTCCAGAATGAAACTTTTCACTCTGCAGCGGAGTGTGCGCTGATATGAAACTTCCTGGGAGATTACAATTGTGTGCCGGAACCGGGATTCGATCCTGGGACCTTTGCCTTTCGTGGGCAGGTGCTCTACCGACTGAGCTACCCCGACACGACTCATGACGCCGGCTCACAACTCTATTTTCGCCAGTACCTCGGCTCCTACTTTCCAAACTTCACAGAAGCTCTCCTGCGAATCATGCAAGACTAGCACTCCTGGAAGAAAGATATGGTGGAGACATGGCTCAGCCACAGGCTAAGGGATGTTTCCAGAATGAAACTTTTCACTCTGCAGCGGAGTGTGCGCTGATATGAAACTTCCTGTCAGATTAAAATTGTGTGCCGGAACCGGGACTCGAACCTGGGACCTTTGCCTCTCGCGGGCAGGAGAGCTTCTGTAAAGTTTGGAAAGTAGGAGGCGAGGTACTGACGGAAATAGAGCTGTGAGGCGGCATCGTGAGTCGTGTCGGGGTAGGTCAGTCGGTAGATCGCTTGCCCGCGAAAGGCAAAGGTCCCAGGTTCAAGTCCCGGTTCAAGCACACAATTTTAATCTGCTAGGAAGTTTCATCAAATTAGTTGTTAAAACCTCCACGCCAGTTCACTGTTACTTGCGTTTTTGGGCAAAGTAATTTCAACCATCTGCCAAACTTCTGCAGGTTGAATTCACATACATTCATGCGAATATAACCTGGAGGATGAAAGTAAGGAATATAACTAATTAAATGTGACAAGAGCGATATAGTCACTGAAGCACACTAAAATATTTAACATGTCATGTTCGACGTTACAGGTATTTAAAAAGCGAGAATGTCACAAAAACTGTAAAGCGGTTACATGGATCTCTTTTTGCAACGCCGTAAAAATGGTTAAGAATTATTTTTTTTTTTTTTTTTTTCTGTGAAATCAGGTAGAGAAATCGTACGCATGTGGCTCTCCGCTGCGATGGGTCGTCGCTGATGAGAAACTGGACAGTTAAAATCACGCTAATAGTAATTCGTTTTAGTCTCCTTCGATATTTGACATTATAAGCTGAAGTCGCTCCATTTCTGTTGACTTAGAAACGCGACATTGACACCATTGTATAACGACTTTACCTAGGAAGTACTGCGGATATCAGCATCCGTATAATTTATGAAACTCATTTGTGGTTTTAGCTATATTTAGCTTTTTTTGCTGGCGTCACGTAAGAAGGCGCTTCCGCGCATTAGAGGCGGAGCGATAGGGGAAGCGTGGAGGGGAGGAGCTACGGCCGAGCGCCAACAGTGGAGCCTGCGGGAGGAACACTGTGTAACTCGCGGCCAGCCACGCGCCTACAGAATGAACACTATTGGCTGTCATTGCGATAATGGGATGAGGGGGGAGGGTGCACAGAACGGCTGAAAACTGGCCTCCTTCGTAAGTGACGACGAGCGTAGCAAAGTGTTAAGACCTTTCTACACGGTAAGTGAGAGCTTACGAGATTACCCATGATGCACCGGTCACGCCGTCCGCGTACAGTGTAGACGCGTCCACTTGCACAAGATGGACGCATACGATCGCTAGTAGACGGAATAGGATGGATCCTATTCTCACGCGTATAGAAGTGCTTCTCGCATGTGCAGACGACCGAGTGGGGAACCCAGCTGACAAACGAAGCGAAGTCGGGAATTTGTTTGAAAATGTGTACTTGTCTCCTGCTCAGAGCAACGTAGTTTTTCGACTCAGTCGTATTATAGGAGGTGATACTATAGAGGAATTGCATTAAAATTTAATATAACCTGTGTGCAATTTTTATTGAATACAGAGATATAGCTGTTAATATGAAATCCAACAAAAGCAGAACAAATCTAAATCAAGAAATTTTCACTTAAAAGTAGAATTTTGTGTATCTTCTACACGTTCATTTCCACGTAGTTACCCGGTTTTCTGCTTACTAGGACAGATTCAGACTTTAAACTACGTCGAAAATCGGTTATTTAAATAATAGTCAATATGGTGATCTACCAAGAACCGACGAAAGAATCAGTCAAAATATCCAAATCAGTTTGTTGTGCATACAAAGAGCTGTATCTCTGTACCCAATAAAAATTCGGCACACGTTATATGAAATTTTAAGTGCAAATTGTATTTATTACCATCTTCTAAAATATTTGCTATTTTTCCTGAAACATGCTGTAGTTAACAGATGAAATATTTGTATTGGTGAGCATTATTTGAAGCTTCATCAAAGTCAAAGGTCTACGTATAGACACCTTAACTTGTTCATCATATACTTAGGCGCCACAAACCGCAGAGGCTGGAAGTATGTAATCACATTTTATAATGAGAACGTTAACACATGTGAGCGACGTAGTTACGCATGAACTGCACGAAAACAGTTAAATACAGTTTCACAGTGGCAGTCTAAAACACAAATGTTTTAATCATCACAATGTATCATACAGTTTCGAAAAGTGATGTTAAAGCGGCGATTCATTTGCTGTAAGCAGACGACTCAGCAAATTCGTATCGTTTGAACGCTTCTTTGTAGTTCGACGGTCTATCGCAAGGGTCGCTGCAGCTGACAACGGCTTCCTTGTGCGTGATGCACGTCTCGTATAGAAAGGGCTTAACTAAAACGTAGCGACAGGTAACCTACACACTGTCAGACTTTTCAGTGTATGAGAAGGTCCCAGAAAAAAAGAGCCATTTCACAAAGACTTTACGAATTGTGGAAAGGTAAATGGTTTATTGAAAAGCTAATACTTCACACTGAAACGTCTAAGAAATAATCAAATTTTCTTATTTACATAAACGATTTAGGGGAAAATCTAAGTAGCTCTCTTAGGTTGTTTGCAGTTGACGCCGTCATTAAGCGTATAGTAAAATCATCTGAAGATCAACAAAACCAACTATAGAACGATCTGAATAAGATATCAGTATAGTGTAAAAATTTGCAGTTGACTCTAAATAATGAGAAGTGTGAAGCCGTCCACATGAATACGAAAAGAAACCGTTAAACTTTGTTTACATGATAAATCAATCAAATGTGAAGGCCGCAAACTCCATAAAATACCTAGGAACTACAATTACCTCTGACTAAAATTGGAAAGAACACGTAGATAATGTCGTGGGAAAGGCGAACCAGAGACTGTGTTTTATTGGCAGAACCCTTAAAAGATGCAACAGAACTACTAAAGAAACTACAAACACTACGCTTGACCGTCCTTTTATGCTGCCCAGTGTGGGATCCTTATCAGGTGGGTCTGACGGAGGACATCGAAAGAGTCCAAAGAAGGGCAGATCGTTTCGTATCGGCACGATACAGGGGAGTCAGCGTTACGGAAATGATACAAGATCTGGGTTGGGAATCATTACAAGAACGGCGCTTATCGCTGGGGCGTGGGCTACTTACGAAACTACAATCGCCAACATTCTCCTCCGAATGCGAAAATATATTGTTGACTCCCACTTACATAGGTAGAAATGATCATCTGAATAAAATACGAGAAATCAGAGCCCGAACGGAGAGATTCAGGTGTTCATTCTTCCCACGCGCTATTCGAGAATGGAATGGGAGATAAAATAGTATAACGTTGGTTCGAGGAACCCTCTGCCAGGCACTTAAATGTGATTTGCAGAGTATCGCATGTAGATGTAGATGTAGAAATTTTTAGTTCCTATAAAATCGACTGAGATACTATGGTGAGGTAAAAAAAAAAAAAAAAAAAAAAAAAAAAAAAAAAAAAAAAAAAAAAAAAAAAAATTACGAAAAATGAAAACTAATGATTTTCATTTTTCTCTAGGGAAATGAAACGCTTTGTCAGAAAAATCGTTCATAAAAGATGTACTGTAGACTTATACACTTTTAAATGTTTTCAGAGCAAGACAGTCGGAGGAATAGATTTATCCCTTTCTTAGAGTGCCGGCCGCGGTGGCCGAGGGGACTGACGCGCTCCGGTCACGGTCTGCACGGCCACTACGGTCGGGGCTTCGAATCCCCCTCGGGCATGGATATTTGTGCCGTCTTTAGTATAAGGTGGTTGATAAGCAGTTTGTAAGTTTAGGGACTGATGACCCCGTAGTTAAGTCCCATAAGCTTAACAAACATTTGAACATTTGAACATTTTTGAAAACTACGTGCCAGCTCCAGCGCTCCAGTGGATACCTACAATGTAAACAAACTTCAAATGTTTGTAACTCTAAGGGAGTCAATTATTTTGGTCCCTAAGCTAACAATTTACTTAAACTTACGCTAAGGACAATACACACACCCATGCCCGAGGGAAGACTCGAACCTCCGACGCCGAGCAGCGGCGCGCTCCCCAGCAAGGCGCCTTAGAGCGCACGGTCACTCCACCGCGGCCTACTACGTGAACCTCAGGCGGTGGTTAGTTCATTCTGTGTTCTACTATGTGTTTGACAAGTGCTAAATAAATCACCGCTTAGTTCAAATTAAAAGTGGTGTGTGTGTTTTTGAATGAATCCTAAAGGTAGTATGTGTGGGGCGAGCGTGTCACTGTTTGTGTATTAAAAGACCGTCCACGCTAAAATTCACAAATAAATATTCTGTTGTGGTTTTAGTTACAAAATAATTTGACTAAGCAATGAGATTTTAAAAAAAAATAAGGAGCGTGCTACAACTATGATAATTTTGTCACTTGAATAAACAAGATGTCCAACAAAGATATTTGAGATTAATTGGTTACCAAAATCACTGCACTTGATAATGTGCCTATCAGAACAATAACCATACTGATTCAACGTACTAAAAATGTCCTACTAGTCTGGTAAAGATTTCAAGTATCACTCACTGAAAATATTTCTTACTCTTTACGTGATCTACTTCATTTCAGATCAGACATATCACTTTAACTGTTACTAACATTGACAGACTTAATAATTTGAACTTTCATTAAGACTCAGAAAATCTTTAACGATGGACTTTACTGGATTTATGAACAAATTACTTCCTGTTCACGTTATAGACCAATTGATCATTACAAAATCCCTGAACTGTTCTAATTAGCACATTAATTTTACAAACACAATAATTATGCAACATTATCATAGGAAATAATGATCAGAACGGATAGCAATTCAAATTGGTGAAAGGAACGAGGAACTGGTAAAATGACTCAGGGTTAAATGATAAATGTAAGCTGCACTAAACAGTATTCATTAGCAAAAAACCAAACACCAACTACAATAGTTTAAATACAGGCTACCATACATAACAATAGAAAAGTACAAGTTTACCTTATTTGAGACAAATTTATTTCCATACAAAAATTACAATCTGCAGACTTGGTTGAGACTCTTCAAAACTGTCAAATTTTACTCTCCGAGTCAAACACACAGACAGATCAATCCGACAGTTCCACGACTACTGCTCATCGACTCAACTCTACCATAATCAGACATCGACTTTCCTGCACGAAGGTCACACAGCAACAACTGCGAGTGCAAAACATACTCCAAAGATAAAACAAAGTCTTTGGTTTACAGCAAAGATATGAAAATAAGTACAGTATGTTATATCGTTTAGTAAAATGGTACAAATCTGTATCTATAAATGTGAATGTCTGCTCGGTGTACGTTTATCACGTCTGAACCACAAGTCATAAAGAGCTAAAAATTTGTTCAGTTACTAATGTCTACCTGGGGAAGGTTTTAGGCACGGTTTTATGGCGCTCGAATAGCTATTTATCTATATATACTAATGTGAATGTCTGTTCGCTGTACGCTTATTTAGTCCATACGACAAGACACAGAGACTTAACTATTTGTACAGTTAGTAATTCATACCTGTCGAAGGTTTTAGGCACGTTTTTATAGCTATCTGATAGATATTTAGTAATTCGAAGAATATAACGTGAAATGCGGAACAATAATGATTCTTTGAAAATTATATTTACTCTTTGAAAATGGTTTTATTGGTTGCATTGTTGCTTGAGAGTTGATAATGATAAAAGGGTGGAGCATATTGGGATGGAAACTTATCGGTGTATATAAAATTCTACGTGTGTGTGAGTGTGTTAATATTTCGCTCTGCAGCGAAAACTACAGAACGCCAACGAATGGTGTGTGTGTGTGTGTGTGTGTGTGTGTGTGTGTGTGTGTGTGTAATTGTTGTCCGAAGTCTCCCGTTGTACACCATAGCCCGTTACATGCCGAGAGCTATAAAGGGGTGGAAGATATGGTGGTTGAAAGTCGTCAAATTATAAAAAAATTTGGACTGAAGGCCAGCGATGACGTTTGCGACTCTATAGCAAGGAGATTACGTACAGCTAAACGTGATGCTACGGACCATGTCTTTGGTCTATGCGTGTTACAATGTCTTCAGCTCTTTCTCTGTAAGGATAAGCATACGGATAAGGAAATATAAGAATAAATAAAGCAGTTAAAAAAGAAATTTCTTTTAATACATCTCTGTAAAATAAATCGATTTGGCGTTTCGCGCATTACATCAAGTGATCCATATGTAATATTATTACAATCATTATTGTTGAATTTCGTGATTGGATTCATTGAAACGAGTGCACTTTTACCTTTGATTTCTTATATATTTTCTGATAAATGTAACGTGTTTTTAGATAAAAGGAGCTGGACAGAGAGAGTGAGAGTGGATAGTAAAAGTACTAACTCAGGGTTCGAATAAATAAATAAATACCCGGGCAACGCCGGGTTTTCACCTAGTATTACATAAATTTGTTTTCTACAGAATTATAGCTTAGATTTTTGTAACAAAACATGCTCAAGGCTGTATGACAGGCAAAAATTAAGTGAAACCTATTTTGCGTACTCCTTTCAAAATCAGTGTTCTTTAAACATCAAGCTAAGTCCTCCGCTACGTGACAATATTTATTACAGTGTGCTAGCCAGAGGATAAATCTTGCCTAGTCGACTGCTCCGATACTTGGTTGCAAGCACTTCGTGACAGCTTTCGCACTGGTCCTTTGCTTTCCAACCGCTAGTACAGGGTAAGATGTGAAATAGTGGGCGTTATCCTCAGCGTGACGTAATTGTAACTTAAGCCACCATAATCCCCCAGTGTTTACGCTCCTCGCCGCATTAAACTGGCGACGTTGCAACGTGAGACGGTAAAGTGATATCTCCGTCTCCCTCGCGGCTATCAACAAGGGTAGTTAAGGGTTCTTCAATAAATTCTCTCTGAGACACCTCATTCCCTAGCCCGAGACACACCCAGCGACCCAGATAACGTGTTATTATGGGGTGGGAAGGCCCTGAATTAGTAATGCGGTAGCTTTAAGGGCAGTCTTATCGTCTGGTATTCTTTTCTTGAGAATGGCTTTCTTCACTCGGTCAACGTTCCATTCACAGAGCGCTGTACTCTGCGCAACGCTACTTGATGCCTTCTTTATTTCTGTCGTAAAAATGGGTGTGTCTTCAATATATGCTGTCATCTCCCATCCTTGCTGCTTAAAACATTACGTCTAAGGCCCACGGCAAATAAATCTCTCTCTCTCTCAATAATATTTGTAGTATGACAATTGAAAGATGTAATTAAAACTTTCTTTTCAGTTCAGATTGCATTTCGTGGAATGCGGTGAACAACGACCACCATAGAATTTTAATAGCCAGACAAATCTCAGAATTTGGTGTAAGCAAAAAAATTAACCCTTTATTGGCACACACAGAAATCACTAGAAGAAAAAGAATGTTACTTAAATGTGTAAGGCGATGTGATCAGATTTATACGATTTTTTTTTTTCCAAAATATAGTTTCTGGTTTTGTGCTGTTACCAGGGATGGAGTGTTGGGGTATCAGAACAGTAAGAAGCGAATTTCTATTTTAATTTCATTTTTTATTATTAAAAAATAGAAGAAAAATTAATAATAATAATAGACAATTATTAATTAATGTTGTGAAGAAAAAAATTCATCTGTGGAACTAAAAGAAAAAAGTGGAAGAGCAGTATCTTTGCTTGTTAATTAGCAGTCAGTCTTGTCTTGTCTGCTCGAGCAGTTAGAAGTGATGAGCTGTCTCGTATTTTTTTGCTTGTATACTTTAGTTGTGATGTAAATGTTTTTAGAAAAATAGAAATCTTTCTCAAGAGTGAAAAGTTTCGTCTTAGTTTATTACTTAGGCCTTAAAGTGAACCACATGATGACCTTGAGATGAAGCAATCAACAATAAGAAGACATTCAGAAAACTGTCAGTAATTTATTTTATTTTATTTTTATTTTTTTATTTTTATTTTTATTTTTTATTTATTTATTTATTTTTTTTTGCATGAGTTTAAAGTTTTTTTGAAGTTTATTAATATTGACTGCAGTTCTTCTTTGCTAATTTTCATTAACAATTTTGGAAATACATATTGTAGATATATGTAAAGATGTTTCAGTTTGTAAGTAACATTGCCCAAAAACTTCACATGGTGGTACAGTATCAATACTACAGAGTTGTTCTTATGATTGCAGAAATTATTGTATCTTCGACTATTTCACGTGAAACATGTGAAAACCAGTAGTTTTTGGTGCAAAGTTCAGAAAAATCCCATGATTTCCACATTTTACAGTTATGTATCCCTGAAGGCAAAACTTGCAAATTCCTTTTGGCCCGTAAGTTGTCAAGTGACAACGTATTGTCATATCTGTCATACCGTACATCAATGACTGGTACAGGAGATGCTGTTTCATTCTTCTTTTGGACTTATTGTCTATATTGTAGTGGTCTACCAGGCCTCCCCTTACCAATAAATATATCCATTTTCAGTCTCCCCTATAAGAACTCGTCAACAATTTGCCATAATAAATCAACTTCAAGGCTTCCTCTTTCGCTTTTATAAGCAGTTTTCCATGTATCACGAAATATGACGTAACGAAATTGAAACAAACATATACCTCGGTAACTTATGTGGACTGTTCACAAATATTCATTTTATTTCTAAACTTTTCGCAAAAGACAACAAAGAGTCACTTTATTGGAGAGCTTAAATGTTAGTTTCAAGTACTGTTGCCCATCCAAGGATGGAACTTGAAAGATATCTCATAAAACTACGCGCAATTTTGATGTTGCTTGAGAACAAAATTGCCAAATAAAGGGTTAACGACCGAAGCTGACTTTTTCCATGGTGATTGATATTATCCATTCGACGAGAGACGAAGAGAATAGCTTTTGTTACTCTTATTCCCGACGTAGCTTAAAGCAGATGCGTTTCTCCAGACGTGTGAGTTAGCGTGACTGTCTGAATTAAATCTATTCAAATTCTAGCTGAGATTTTACTTTATAATTTTAGGATTTTAAATAAAAGACTTAAAAACATTACAGAAGGCGGTACTGCCTGGGTAACAAATAGGTAAAAAAAAAAAAAAAAGAAAAGAAAAAAAACTTTTAACAGTGTCAATACAGAGAAGCTTTGGGAGATAATAGCGAATCGCGGATATCCGAAGCATCTAATAAACGCAATAAAAATTTTATAACAAAATACAGATATTCTAAATCTAAGTGGGGAAACGACTAATGAGATACCAACTAATAAAGGGGTACGACAAGGGTCCTGCACCTCTCCAACTTTGTTCAACATTTATTTTCAAATGTTCAAATGTTTGTAGAGCTTATGGGACTTAAATACGGGGTCATCAGTCCCTAAACTTACAAACTACTTATGAACTACTTACGAACTAGGACGGCACAAATATCCATGCCCGAGGGGGGATTCGAACCCCCGACCGTAGTGGCCGCGCAGACCGTGTCTGCAGCGCCTTAGTCCCCTCGGCCACCGCGGCCGGCATTTACTTTAATGAAATAATATGTACATGGAAAACAATTTCATGAGCAGCCATTTAAATAATTTACTATATGCTAATGATGCAGTGATCCTAGCAGATAAGGAAGATCACCTTCAGAAAGAAATCTACTTATTAAACTAACAAGTGCACAGCTTTACATAGAAATCTCAAAAGAAAAAAAAACTAGGATTATGGCCTTGATGGGGAAAGAACCAATTAGAACCAAAACAGTGATAGATCACAAGATTTTTAGAACAATTAAACCATGTAAGTTACCTCGGATGTGAATTGACATATGGCTATAGCAAAGATATATCCGGATATGTAGAACAAATAACAAAAACCTAACAAACAAAACCAGGACGGACACTCAACTTCAGTTCTACAAAACAGTTGCAGCTCCCACACTGCTCTATGGAAGTGAGACCTGGGTGATTATCAAGAAGTACGAAAGCCGTATTCAGGCAAAAGAAATGAATTTTTCTGAGAGGAGTCAAAGGCTGCACAAGAGAATACAGGCTAAGGAACCAAGATATTAGAGAAGAACTTCAAATCCGTATCCTAAATATTACACAAGAAAATGGAACAAATATCTAGAACGAATGGAAAATGTACAGGCAATACATTATAAATGACTTGCAAGAAGAGGTAAGAAAGACTCTGACAGAGATTGGTATCGTAACAGGCAATTCCTACGTAATACCTGAAAAGAAGATGATTTTTAAAGCCCTTTCTCCATGTCATATTTCAGTCATTCCTCCTCCATTTAAGGATTCTTAGTTGTGATTTCGACGCCATTGTTCCGTAGACTATTTAGTGCCGCCGTTACTGTTCAAAGTACAATTCCTTTCAATTAATTATAATCCGCTTTCCGATCTAATTTAGACCTTGATTCATGGCTATTCAATTTGGAAGTCCAGTTCTGTCGCATTAACCGTCTTTTACGTAAAGCGATCGAAACTGTATCAAGTGTGTTTGCCTCTGTAGCTTATAAAATAATAGGTGAGGGGAAATTTTAATGCGGTAGGTCAACACAAGAAATGTTACACTTTCTGCGGAGCTATGAACATAGTTTATTGTATCATTTTCCAAAGAGTTACAGCACAAAGATATAATTTTTTAAATGGAACAATAGTTTTTTTCTGTCGTGTATTGGATTCGTTTAAACCAGCTGCGTCCAAATCAATGTAAACTACATTCCTATAACTGTTAGTTTGGGAGCTACAACACTTCAAAGTCCCGGGGGCGGAGGCTGCGATAGCGTAGCTAACTGGCCGTGTGGCTATCCCCTGGGGCACGGCCCACTGTCTCATGACCGCCAGCCAGTCAGCTACGGTGTCGTAGCCTCCGCCCCCTAAATTTTGAAGGGTTGTGGCTCCCAAACTAACAGTGATAGGAATGTAGTTCAAATTGATTTGGACACAGCTGGCTTAAACGAATCCAATACACGATAGAAAAAACTATTGTTCCATTTAAAAAATTATATCCTTGTGCTGTAACTATTTGGAAAATGATACAATAATATATATATATATATATATATATATATATATATATATATATATATATATATATATATATATATATATCGTCTCCGAATCATTGTTCTAACATCTTGACCTTGCCGTAAAAATTGTTCCTTTCCTTGCTTTCTGTTGTGATGATTATATGCAGTATTAACCATTTAATCCAATGTTAATTCCATGAGTATGATAATAAAATTCAAACATCATATTTCACTTATTTTCATTCTTCCGGTTAAATAAGCAAGACATTTCAATTTTTAACTACTGAAGTGTGACTACTTTACAGACAGTAACTATTCTTCTTAATAATTTTACTGATGGTCGCCACAAAGTTATGCTAGCAGCGAAGTACTCTTCTATCTTTGGAGAAAGTGTAATCATATCGTTGCTGGAGAGAGAGACTGCTGTAGTTGAGAGAAAGAAGTCAGTTAGTGGTGGTGTTTGAATTGTTGTTGCATGGCTTGATATCCAGACCTAAGCAAAGAGGGGAAAGCTGAACTGTGGAAGGAATATATAGAGGGCCTATACAAAGGAAATAACATGAAGGCAGTATTCTAGAAATGGAAGACGAAGTGGAGGAAGTTGAGATAGGAGATATGATACTGCCAGAAGAATTTGACAGAGCGCTGAAGGACTTGAGTCGAAACAAGGCCCCTGGATTAGATGATATTCCGTCTGAACTTCTGATATGATTAGGAGAGGCAGTCGTGAAAAAATTGTATCTCATGGTATGCAAGATGTATGACACAGGGGAAATACCCTCTGACTTCAAGAAGAATATAGTAATTCCAATTCCAAAGAAAGCAAGTGCAGACAAGTGTGAAAATTACAGAACTATCAGTTTAATAAGTCATGGTTGCAAAATACTAACACGAATTATGTACAGACGAATGGAAAAACTTGTGGAATCCGACCTCGGGAAAGATCAGTTTGGATTTAGAGGAAATGTAGGAATACCGGAGGCAATACTGACATTACGACTTATCTTAGAAGAGAGGTTAAGGAAAGGAAAACCTACGTTTATAGCGTTTGTCGATTTGGAGAAAGCTTTTGACAATGTCAACTGGAATATACTCTTCCAAATTCTGAAGGTAGCAGGGGTAAAATATATGGAGCGAAGAGTTATATTCAACCTATACAAAAACCAGACAACGGTTATTAGAGTCGAAGGGCAAAAAAGGGACGCAGAAGTTGCGATGGGAGTAAGACAGGTTGTAGCCTTTCCCAGATGTTGTTCAATCTGTACATTGAGCAGGCAATGAAGGAATGGAAGGAGAAATTTGTAGAGAGCATTAAAGTGCAGGGAGAATAAATAAATACATTGCGGTTTGCCGATGACATAGTAATTCTGTCACAGACCGCAAAAGATCTGGAAGAGCAATTGAATGGAATGGACAGTGTCTTGAAAGGAAGATATAAGATTAACATTAATAAGAGTGAAACGAAGGTAATGGAATGCAATGTCAGAAAATCAGGCAATGCTGAAGGAATTAGATTAGGTAATGAGGCAATAAAAGTAGTAGATGAATTTTGTGATTTGGGTAGCAAGATAACTTCTGATGGCCGAAGTAAAAAGATATGCAGAATGGCTATGGGAAGGAAAGCTTTTCTAAAGAAGCGAAACTTCTTAACAGCCAGTATTAATTTATATGTTAGGTCAGGAGTCCACTATACTTAGGAAGCGGCTACACGGGTAGCGGGGGCTGTGTGGCGTGGACTGGGCGGTTTTTAAGGTTAGAGGGCCTCGGGAATACACAACACGGGTTTCAGTCTCAAAGGGGGCAGGTCAGACACAGGAAGAAAGCAGATCTAGAAACCATTGGTATAAGAGTTGTAAATTGTCGTAGCTGTATTGGGAAAGTTCCTGAGCTCCAAGCGCTGATAGAAAGTACTGAAGCACAAATCGTTATAGGTTCTGAAAGCTGGCTGACGCCTGAGATAAATTCGGCCGAAATTTTTCAAAGGGCCAAATGGTCTTCAGAAAGGATAGAATAAATAAAAAAGGGGGTGGCGTGTTTATTGCTGTTACAAACGGTTTATCCTGCAGCGAAATTGAGGCAGATACTTCCTGTGAGTTGGTCTGGGTAGAGGTTATACCTGACAACCGGAATAAATTAATAATTGGATCTTTTTTTCGGCCCCCTGAATCAGACGATGCGGTTACCGAAATGTTCAAAGAAAGCTTGAATCGCATTTCAAATAGGTATCCGAAGCATACTGTTATAATCGGTGGCGACTTTAATTTACCCTCGATATGTTGGCATAATTACGTATTCAAAACCGGCGGTAAATATAAAACATCGTCCGAACTAGTTCTGAATGCTTTTTCTGAAAACTACTTCGAACAGTTAGTTCATGAACCCACTAGAATAGTAAGTGGTTGCGAAAATACCCTTGATCTCCTAGCAGCAAATAATCCGGAGATAGTAAAGAGCATCAAAACAAATACAGGGATTAGTGATCATCGAGTTGTACTAGCGAGACTATATGTCGAAATTCCCAAATGCACAAAAAATAAACGAAAAATATATCTATTCAATAAAGCAGATAAAAATTCGCTTCACGCTTTCCTGAGTGATAATCTCCAGTCTTTCAAAACTAAAAATGCGAGTGTAGATCAGTTGTGGCTTACTTTCAAAGACATAATATCAGTAGCAATCGAGAGATTTATACCAAATAAACTAATAAAAGAGGGGGCTGACCCCCCGTGGTACACAAAACAGGTCAGATCACTGTTGCAGAAACAAAGAAAAACGCATGCAAAATTTAAAAAGACACAGAATCCACAAGATGACAATCTTTTAGTGAAACTCGCAACCTAGCGCGGACTTCAATGCGAGAAGCCCATAGTAGTTACCACAACGAAATCCTGTCCCGTAATCTTGCAGAAAATCCAAAGAAATTCTTGTCATATGTGAAGTACACTAGCGGCAAAAAACAAGCAATACCTTCACTACGCGATAGCGATGGTACGACAGTACTGCTAAGGCAGAATTACTAAACACAGCTTTCCGAAATTCGTTCACCAAAGAAGACGAAGTGAACACACCGGTATTCAATCCAAGAACAGATGCCAGCATGCGAAACTTAGAAGTAGATGTTCCTGGAGTAGTAAAACAACTTAAGCCACTGAACAAAAATAAATCTTCCGGACAAGATTGTATACCAACTAGATTCCTCTCAGAATATGCTGATGCAATAGCTCCGTACTTAGCTATAATTTACAACCGATCACTCAGCGAAAGATCTGTACCCAAAGACTGAAAAGTTGCCCAAGTTACTTCAATATTCAAAATTACAGGCCTATCTCATTGACGTCGATTTGCAGTAGGATTTTAGAACATATGCTTTGTTCGAATATTATGAACTACCTCGAAGAGAACGACGTATTAACAAATAGTCAACACGGATTCAGAAAGTATCGCTCTTGCGAAACACAGCTTGCCCTTTATTCACATGAAGTGTTAAGTGCCATCGACAAGGGATCTCAAATCGATTCCGTATTTCTGGATTTCCGGAAATCTTTTGATACTGTACCCCACAAGCTGCTTCTAATGAAATAGCGTGCTAATGGAGTATCTTGCAATTGTGCGATTGGATTCACGATTTCCTATCAGAAAGGACACAGTTCGTTGTAATTGACGGTAAGTCATCGAGCAAAACCGAAGTGATATCTGGCGTTCCACAGGGAAGCGTTATAGGTCCCCTACTCTTCCTCGTGTTTATAAACGATTTAGGAGACAATCTGAATAGCTTCCTAAGACTGTTCGCGGATGATGCTGTCGTTTATCGGTTAGTGAAGTCAACAGAGGATCAAAAGCAACTGCAAAGCGATTTAGACAAAATTTCTACTTGGTGCGAAGATTGGCAATCGACACTAAATAAAGAAAAGTGTGAAGTAATACACATGACCACTAAAAGAAATCCGCTGAACTTCAATTACACGATAAATCAGTCAAACCTTAAGGTCGTAAATTCTACCAAATACCTAGGAGTTACAATTACGAACAACTTTGACTGGAGAGAACACATAGAAAATATTGTGGGGAAGGCGAATCAAAGGTTACGTTTCATTGGCAGAACGCTTCGAAGATGCACCAGCTCCACCAAAGAGACTGCCTACATCACACTTGTGCGTCCTCTCCTGGAGTACTGTTGCCCCTTGTGGGACCCTCACCAGGTGGGACTGACGGAAGATATTGTGAAGGTTCAGAGAAGGACAGCTCGTTTTGTTTTATCACGTTACGGGGGGGAAAGCGTCATGGAAATGTTGCACGAATTGGGGTGGAAACCATTAAAAGAAAGACGTTATTCATTGCGGCGTGATCTGTTTGCGAAGTTTCAATCACCGACTTTTACTTCTGCATGTGAAAATATTTTGCTAGCACCCACCTACTTAGGGAGACATGACCATCCCAATAAAATAAGAGAAATCAGATCGAAAACGGTTTAGGTGTTCTTTCTTCCCGTGCGCTATTAGAGAATGGAACGATAGAGAAAAGTTATGAAACTGGTTAATGAACCCTCTGCCAGGCACTTAAATGTGATTTTCAGAGTATCTATGTAGACGTAGATGTAGAAATCCTTTCTGAAAGCATTTGTCTGGAGTGTAGCATTGTATGGGAGTGAAACGTGGACGATAAGGAGTTCAGATAAAAAGATGATAGAAGCTTTTGAAATGTGCTACAGACGAATGATGAAAATTAGATGGGTAGATCACGTAACTAATGAGGAGGTGCTTAACCGAATCGGGGAGAAAAGGAGTTGCTGGCATATCCTGACTAAGAGAAGGGATAGATTGGTTGGACATCTACATATTGAGACATCAGGGAATTGTCAACTTAGCATTAGAAAGAAGTGTGTGGAGTAAAAATCGTAGAGGGAGACCGAGGGAGGAATACAGTAAGCGGATTCAAAAGGATGTAGGTTGCCCAACGTATTCTCAGATGAAGAGACTTGCACAGGACTGGGTAGCGTAGAGAGCTGCATTAAACCAGTCTGCGGACTGAAGACCACAACAACAACAACAACATGTTACGAATCTTATGCATTCTGTTCGAGGTTCTGTCAAGGAAAATGTTTCTTTTAAAAAATAAATTTGAAGTATCAGTGCGTTAGTTATTCTTTTATTGCTTTTTTATACAGGATGTATAAACTAGCACCGGGCAAAATATACGACTGAAGAAGTAAAAACGTTCCCGTAAAAGGATCCGAAGTCGAGCTCATTATGTGGCTGAGAGCATTCAGTGATTTTTACTATGCAATATTCTTCTAGTTAGTCCAAAGGTATTACAATGTAATTTTTTTTATTAACATCTCCTTGATCTATTCAAGAGTCACCACGCCACTTAAATGACATTTTAGGCGACATTCAACAGGCGAAATATAAAGAATGAAATTCACGCTTCTTTTAACTTTCTCATTTATTCCGACTGGTTTCGACTATAAACTGTCATCTAAAGCAGTGTTTTTCAACCTGAGGGTCAGGACCCCCAGGATGGGGTAGCGAAGTATTGTTTAGGTGTCGCCGTCACAGGAGAACCGTAAAGTAACCAGGAGTTCAGTAATACAAAAACGTATGCCTAAGTGAAATTTATTTTATGTTGAAACTAGCTTATATGCCCGTGCTTCGCAACTGCTCTTTAGGGTTCCGGACCTCAGTCAGTAAAAGCAAAATCCTTGTTGGATCGCTCTGTCAATAAACCCAATTCTCCTAGCGAAGATGTCAAATGTAAGTAAAAATCATTGTCCGAAACGAGGAATCTTCATAAAGATTTTGATACAAAAAGTGAAACGTGCCAAAAAAAAAAGCAAGGAAATGTCGCCAAGTATTTAATGCACAAAGCGAAATCAGTAACACTATGTTCAATGTTTGTTGTTATTCGTAGACACAAGATTGCTTAATCCTGTCACAGACGTTCGCTTCCTTGATATACTACGCCATACTTATTATGCAGCAGCGGTATTTATTAGTTCTTTCGTGCACTACAGCGCCTCTATTGCATGTTTGCTGTACTACGCAATCCATACTTCAAGCATAACCTACATCTAAAACAATTTCCCTTATGAAGTTGCTCTATGCAAATACGTGAAGTAGTTTAGGAGATTAGGTTTTTCTAATAGATGAACAGACAGTTACTGAAAACACTTAAGATTGCGATGTATCTTTTTTCCGTGATCTGATTGTGATGAAATCATGTTGCCCCAATCTTAGCTCAAATTTCCTGTGAAAACCGCTTGAAAATGTGTCAGTAGTTTCTTTTTTTAAACGTTTGCGAAACGTGTTATAAATAGGCATATCTTCATGAATATGATGTAGCTCACATCATACATCAGTTATATTCGCCAGTTAAACATTTATTTAATGATCATTCATATCTTTGGATAATGGGCTGAGGCATGGAAAGCTGAAATATAGTAAGTATTTCCTTAATAAAATAGAAATATCACTGACAATAATTATTATTCTGACGGTTGGCCCTCTTTCTGTTAGATGCACTATTGTCGCTCCAAGCGTGAAAACTTAAACTTCCATAGCATTTGTACATAAACGTTAGACTGTGATATCCGTATGTAACTATATGGATTAAATACGGCGATGATTGTATCAGTTTCATATTCATTGCGTTGAATCATATTTCGTAAAACATAGCAACCAAGAAAACGATTTTCAGAAATATGGTAAATTAGAAAAGTCAAAGAGTAAATAGTATTTTCAATGGGTAATAATCCGATTGCTGCCCCGAACTTCACACGAACACCCGCAGCCAGAGATCAATGCCCGCAGCGCTATCTATTAGTTCTTTGCTGCATTACGCCGTTCTTTCCAAGCATCAAATACACCTAAAACTTCAAATTACGATACCTTTTACTTTCATGATCTGATTTTGATGAAGTGAAGCCTATATGTTGCCCCAGGATATTCTCTATTTATCTTTGATACCCCCAGGAATGTTCCTTTCGTACTTTTGGAGATTACTCTCTACAAATAGACACATGCGATTGCTTTCAGAGAAATGTTTAAATTGTGATATCTTACTTTTTCGGATCCGATTTTGTGAAATGAAGCGTTTCCCTAACCGCATGATACCCTCACATTTCCTATGCAAAACCAAAAAAAATTCGTCTATTAGTTTTGGAGATGAAAGAGAGAGAAAGTCATCACAGTTGTCGATGAAAAACGTTAAGTTGTGATGTTCTTCTTTCCGTGATCCGATTTTTATTAAACGAAGTCTATATGTTGTCCCAAGGTACGCTGAAGTTACCTGTGAAACCCCATGGAAAAGTGGTTTCTAATAGATGAACAGACAGACACGACGGTCTATGAAAACACTTCGTGATTCTATTTTGATGAAATCATACCTAGATCCTGAACCAATCTTCGCTCATGTTTCCTGCGAAAACCGCATGAAAACCTTCCAGTAGTTTTGAAGATTGAAGGGAACAGCGACATGCCTGCATTTACGGATTTATTATTAGTATCGATACGTTGCACAATTGTACAATTTTTGCAGGAATATTTTGATTTGTATAAGTGCTGTACGTCGGTAAAATCTGTTGTGAATATGGTTAGTAGTAAAGAAGTAATAGATTAAAACGTGATGCTTGATGGGGCGGTATTCCATGAACGTTACACTTTACGTACTCATATTTCATGAACTACGTATCGTAGTGTGATACAATTTGGAACGTACATTCAGCTTTAAGTGTGTATTCTGTTTGCACAATTTCCTGCGAGTACAATTGGTAGTGTAGAAATTATAAATTGTAACGTTATACCAAATGCCATAGTTTTGCTTTATAAACATCGAAAAAGTTGTAAGCGAGAAACTTTTTTCCTTTCATTATTTTGAAGTGGTTGTTTGCGAGAAAAGTTTAATAAAGGTTCGAAATTATGTTTAAAGTTTGTTGCAAGTCGGCAAGTACTGTCATTCTCATACAGTGTATTTATAAACTCTCATCGCAGTATGCAGCAGTTTTTTGCGATTCCATTGTTCATGACGTTATATCTCCTGTATCATGCGTCGTACGTGGTTCGTACTCCTACAGCAGTTGATAGCTTACGTACGAAATATGTGTATCAAATTTGGGTGAAATAGGTCCAGTAGTTTAGGAGGAGATGTGGAACATACATACCTACACACATAAGCCTATTTTATAAGATGTAAGATTACTGATTTCTTTGTGTAACATTCATTATGAAGCGATCATATATTGTTTAACGATACAACGTGTTAATGATGAAAAAGCACGAAGTCTAAAAACTGTTTTCAGGAAAAGAATTTGATACAATAAGTAATTCTGAAAAGTTCGAAAAAAAAAGATCTACGTCTTTTTAAATTGTCTTTACAATGAGACCTTTCTTAATGAGCATAAGTCGCTTCTAAATCTGGCCAGAAAGGCGAAATGTTCATTAATAAAACTATATTTTTCCTGTAGTAAATCACCTAAAAGGGGATATGTGTACCATTCCTATATATATATATATATATTTATATATATATATATATACTACGTACAAAAATTTAAAAGAAAGCTGAAGCAAAAAAAGAGGATATAAATTGTTTCCTTTGAGATAACCATGGATGGGGAGTAATTGCGTAAAAGTAATCGAATCACAGGTAACGATTTCGTGTAATTTTTACTTGTTATCGATACATTTTAGAAAATGTAATTTTTACTTGCAATTTACTTCTTCGAATAAAAAAAAGTAATCGTTACAAAATTGGAATCGTTAGTTTTCGCACGTATCTCGCAGTCGACAAAATATCGTCACTTCGATATTCTTTGGCGCAACTCTAACCTCCTTGGTCTATATCTTTGGGCGCAGGAGGTTTTTCTTTATAATTTAACATCCTTGGTTAAAATTGCCAAGACGAAACCGAGCGCAAAGTTTTTTCGTTTCCTTATTTAAGGAATTATTTTGAGTTACAGGTGCGCAAAGCTAGGACAATATGACAGTGAAGTACAAACTCTGTCCGGGAAGTAAATTGCTGAAGTCGGCCTCAAGTACTACATCGAATTTACGGATGCATATACAGGTAAGCAAATGAAACTAGAAAATGTTTTATAAATATTTAAGTTAGAACTTTAATCACATGTTACGGTAATTTACAAGAATGCTTGCAATCGAAATATATCTGCTTGGAACGATATATATCGAAAAAGCAACTCTAAATCGATTATGCGAGCACAGATACGCGAGATGACAAAATTTGAATGTTTACGTACTAATTATTTTGACGAGTGGTAATGTAAAGCTGCGTTGACATGAATATTTTTCAGCAGAATCGTGACACATTCATAGGAATTTTCGTAGAAATTTTCTGAATGTTTGTGATGACTTACATTGTAATGTAATGTCTCATATGCGTCAGGTATCCATACAGTATATATTTCGGAAATGAGCGAGGACAAAAGATCAACAATTTTATTTGTGTATTAATACATGACCATTATAAATACGACTTTCATCGCATAATAAAACACTGCAGCATATCTTCAAAAAGTACTTCGATAACAAGTCACTTTATGGGTATGACAGTTTTCCTTTCTCTTTGCGTATCTTTGACTATGAAGTCTTTTAAATCATAATAAACAATAAAACACTTAACCGTCAAGATACTAGAAACCATTAAAATAGTTCCAACGACTATGAACAAAACACACTCCGTATGTCGCGCGTGAGTAGCCGCGTAATCGATTTAGAGTTACATGGTCGAGTTTCAAGCCGATTACAATCCTTCTTGGAAATTACCCATATTACTGTTAAATGATACAACTTTCGATAAAAGACATCGCTAAGCTGAGGAAACGAAAGGACGGTCAAATTTTTCCTTACGGCGGAGGCGTCTAGTGCTAACGTAGGCAAAGAAATTTTCGCGATTTATTTCTAGTCGCTATACGACCCGCCGGCTTTGATCCGTTACGTCATCCTTGCGCTTAAAGCACTGGATATATCGAGCTGAACAATCCGCCATTTTGAATCCCAATCTGACGACAGTGTTGTATGCTTTGTGTGGTGAAGCTAAATGAATCAGCGAATATTTTGTCATTTTATTGTTTCACAGTGTGAAATGGTTGGTCGTGCTCTTCCAAACTGCTCAAATAATAGCAGACAAGGTCGATATAAGTTTTATCGATTCCTTCAAACACAGATCGGCGTAAAAAGTGGCTTGTAAATTCCAGACGTCAAAATCGAGGCCTAAACATGTAAACAAAGGTTTCATTTTGCTACAGATTGTAAACAAAAGAAGACATACAGTGTGTTTAAAGTAAGCTGCTTTTCTTCATTTCATTTAGACCAACTAAGGAGTTATATCTAATGTATTTTAAGTAATGCTTGAGAGCAGCTGGCTTTACCCAGCATTATATCGCATTAGTTCAGCGTTTAATTAAAATGTGACTCTCAACACGAGAATATATAGGCGTAAGCCACGCTGTGAACAGGATGTCTGAAAAAAGAAAATAAATAAAAAATTGAACAATTATACGTTTGTTAATAAATCGAAGTTCCCAAAGAATGTGAACAAGTAAGAAGTCGTACATGAAAGGCATTGAATTCAAAATTTAGCATGCAACATTCGCTTTATTTCAATGGGTTTGCTACCATAGAGACTTTATTTAGTCGTTATCTAACGAAATCAGACGTTCGAAAGTTATTAAATACATTTTTGACGTGAAATATTCTCTGAAATATGGCGTGTGTAAAATATGCGAGATATTAGAAGAGGGAATACGGGCAGTATAGTATCACAATTTAATAATATTCAATAACTGTTTTTGAAAGCAACTCTTAGTTACTATAAACATATGTGGACATACCATCTATAAAGCACAAAATATGTTAACAATAATGTATTTTGACGGTACGTGGTAAATATTAAGAACGACAACTTATGACGTAATTTGGAATGTAAATCCATCTAATTACTAACTTTAAGTGCTTGCCTCTTACCGTTAGATGTAAGCAAACAAATTTACTATGCTCCAATATTTTCTGCGTTAGAAATGTATATTTAAAGGCCTTAAGAGCATATTAAAAAGCGAAAGTGTTGCGTTGTCTTCAAATGCCCGCCTTTTACGCGGGAGTCAAAATGGCGGATTGTTCTGCTTGTATTATACAGTGCTCTACTTGCGCTTAAAGCACTTGCTCTACTTGCGCTGATAATTTCCAAGAATGCTTGCAATCGAAATGTCTGTCTGAAACGATATATATCGAACGTGCAACTATATATCGATTACGCAGGCATTGATAAGCGAGATGACAAAATATAAATGTTTACATACTAATTATTTTCACGAGTGGTAATGTAATGCTGCGTTGACGTGAATTTGTTTACAGCAGAATCGTGACACATTCATAGAAATTTTCGTACTAATTTGTTGAATGTTTCTGATATACTGGATATAGTAATGTAGTGTGGCATACGTGTTAGGTATCCATGCAGTATATATTTCTGAGATGAGCGAGAACAAAAGATCAACAATTTTATTTGTATAAATGAATGACAATTATAGATACCACTCTCATTGCATAATAAATCTCTGCAGAATATCCTCAAAAAAGTACTTCGAGAACGAGTCATTAAATTAGTGTGACAGTTTTACGTTTCCTTTGCATAGCTTTGACTATGAAGTCTTTTAAATCATAATAAATAAGAAAAAAACTTCACCATCACTCAAGACTATAGAAACCAATAAAATGCGTTCCCATGACTACGAATAAAACATACTTATTAACTACGCTTGAAGAGCAGCACAATCGATTTAGAGTCGCATGGTCGATATGTATCGTTTCAGGCCGAGATATTTCGATTGCAAGCATTCTTGGAAATTACCCTTGCGCTGTAGTTTTGTGGTATGTGCGTGCTTGTAGGTAGCTTGAGTAATTATTTGGTGGCAGAGTTAAAGACAATAGTTCGTTTACAACCAGAATACTGATTACAGATTACGATTTTGTGTTTAAAAAGTGACCTATACCTTCACTCTGATGGTAAGGTACTGATCAGGTTTGAGGTTTTTTTTTCCCTTAAGTGAGCGCCGAAGGCTGACACCTGTGATTGATGGTACATTCTGTTTTTGTAATCCGTAATAGTTTTATTACGTTTCATGAGGGGGGGGGGGAGTCGCCACAATATTTTTGTTCGAAAGGGGGTTGCCAAAATATTTTTGACTTGGAAGGGAGTCGCAAATTCGGAAAGGTTGAAAAAGACTGGTCTAGAGGATAAGGGGAAAGAAAGTTTTTCATGGTTTCACGTGGTGCAATGCAAGATTACTGTCCTTACTGCAATCCCAAATAGTTTTCACGACGTAATATGAAAATATCAATTAATACAAATAAATGATCCCAGAGACGGATTTACGTCTCAAATATGTCAAAGACATTATTGATAGATCTGAAGCATTGAATTAAAATTTGTGGTGCGGCCGGGAATCGAAACCGGACCTCCATGCTTACTAGGCAGACGTCTTGGACTACCACACCACTAACGATTAAGGCGCCTAGGAATAGTCTATGTACGATTTTCCGTTACAACACAAATTTTAATTCAGCTTCTTTGTTCCAAAGATAATTGCCACTACTGCCAAGGCTCTCCATGCAGCGGAATAGCACCTCAGCAATGGACATGGTGGAACAATCCTGTTATGGCAGTAGTGGCAATTATCTTTGGAACAAAGAAGCTGAATTAAAGTTTGTGTTGTGAAGGGAAATCGTACATAGACTATTCCAAGGCGCCTTAATCGTTAGTGGTGTGGTAGTCTAACGGTTAAGATGTCTGCTTAGTAAGAATGGAAGTCCGGGTTCGATTCCCGGCCGCACCACAAATTTTAATTCAATGCTTCAGATCTATCAATAATATGAAAATATCCACAAAATTCAATTATTGTGTTTGTCACTCTGTATCATGTCATTATTTGATGTCTTGAACAATTACCTCGTATTGATGGAAGAACAAGTCACGCTCTCATGCGCTTTTGTGAGAGATCAAGACCATCTCGCAAGTTTATAGTTGTGACACGTCTCTGGTGAAATGCTTCTCACAGATTAAACCCATACTTATATACGAAATTAAATTGTTTCGAACGTAAATGATTGGAACGTACTGACTTACCTCAGTGATTACAATATTCCACATGAAGCAAGCTGACCCATGAAACAGTCTCGTTTCCAGAGTAACTACTTTTTGTGCGTTAAGCGAAGTAATTGGTTCGACGGGCATTAGCGATGTGTCATTAAAAACCAAATTCACTTACGCGCAGTGAAATTGCTACAGGACACGCTAGGCCGTGAAATTACTCCCACAACACGCCCGAACGCTCATATTACGTCGTTAAATAAACTGCTGACCGCTAAAATCGAAGCGGTCATTCGTTACATTTAAAATTGAACCGACATGATCGTTACTTTTCGTACTTCCACACACAGTGAGTCCCAAATATATGAGGTAGAGGTAGACGTGAAACGCTGCGGAATTTTTTATATTTCTCTACCACAATACATAGTTACAAACCTTTGCACAAGTTGCATATTTACCCGCCAAAGTTGGTTAATATTGTAATTTGCATATAATAACACATTTTCATAGACACTGAGAGAGAGTGTTCAGTATTTATTATCATTATGATTTTATGTATTTATTTTGATTTCTTACTTTTATTCAAGATGGCGTGGTGCCTCAATGTTACAGGGCTAGCGCACAATCTCTAAGGACGCGGGTCGATCTCTGGTCAATCACGGGATTTTTATCGGTTAATTATCACTTCTTTCACTTCTGTCAGTGTTGTTAATGTAAAGAATGACGACTTCCGCCGTGGTTCGGTGTCCATGTTAAACAATAGGTCCCCTAATAACTGGCTGTACAACGAAGATCAAAGATCGTATATCACCTCCAATAGGATCGAACCTAGTAATGAACCATGGTGTTTAAATCAATCTTCGGTTTCATAACTACTTTACCTTTGCAGTTTTAGTGATAGGAACGAAGACGACGGAAAGGAATACGACAAGTGAAAATTTGTGCCGGGAAACCGTGTCTTCCGATTTGGATCAGCGGTCGCCTTAACCATTTGGCTAACCGGTTAGTCTTTATTTCACATTAAATATCACATACCAAACCATCTTCGTCGGTAAAAGTTAAGGAGCATTACCATCAACTGGCTCAAAACGCCTAACTCAGTTTTCCAAACTTTTTTCCATGTAATTGTAGGACATACCCTTTCATCTGTTCATCTGTATTAGTGAAAGAGATTCTGTTGTAAGAAATGAAACTTTAAAGTTATATTTTATACTAGCTTATATGCCCGTGCTTCGCAACGGTTGTTAAAGAGGGACCTGTGTATGGCCGCGGTGGAGTAGCCGAGCGGTCTAAAGCGTCTCGCTGCGGAGCGCGCGGTTGCTCGTCGTGGAGGTTCGAGTCCTCCCTGGGGCATGGTTGTGTGTGTTTGTCCTTAGATTAGTTTACCCAGGTATAAGTAGTTTGTAAGCTACGGACTGATGACCACGCAGTTTGGTCCGATAGATTTACAGACATTTGAACATTTTGAAGTGCATGGGAGAGGACTGATCGAAGCGCTTTTATGATATTTCTTTTCCGTTCCATTCTCTCCGTTTCCGATATGCTTTCTTTAATTTTATTATGATAAACTCGTCTC
The DNA here is from genome assembly GCA_026315105.1 of Locusta migratoria. Taxonomy (NCBI): domain Eukaryota; kingdom Metazoa; phylum Arthropoda; class Insecta; order Orthoptera; family Acrididae; genus Locusta; species Locusta migratoria. The sequence continues at coordinate 267,240,184 of CM048744.1, read as the reverse complement.
CCTATGTAGGTGGGTACAAACAAAATACGTTTGATTCGTAAGAGAAAGTTGGTGAAAGGAATTTCGTAAATAGATCTCGTCGCAAGGAATAACGCCTTTCCTTTAATGGTATCCACCGCAAATCGTGCATCATTTCTGTGACACTCTTCTCCCTATATCACGATAACACAAAACGAGCTGCCATTCCCTGAACTTAGTCTATATCATTCGTCAGATCCACTTGGTGGGGATCCCACAATGGGCAGCAATACTCCGAAATAGGAAACACAAGTGTTCTGTAGAACGTTTCTTTAGTAGAACTGTTGCATCTTCGAAGTGCTCTGCCAATGAAAGGTAGCCTTTGGTTTGTCTTCCCTAGAATATTTTCTACATATTCTTTCCAATTCAAGTTGTTCGTAATTTTAATACCAAGGTATTACGTTGAATTTATGGCCTTTAGATTTGACTGGGTTTTCGTACAAATGAAATTTAACGGATTTCTGTTAGTGGTCATATGGATGACTTCACACTTCTCACTATTAAGGCGCAATAACCATTTTTGCACCATGCAGATATCATATGTAAAAAAAAAATATTAAAAAAAAATTGCCGGCCGCGGTGGCCGAGGAGACTGAGGCGTTTCAGTCACTGTCTGCACAGCCACTACGGTCGAGGGTTCGAATCCCTCCTCGGACATGGATATTTGTGCCGTCCTAGTTCCTAAGTAGTTCATAAGTAGTTTGTAAGTTTAAGGACTGATGACCCCGTCGTTAAGACCCATAAGCTTTACAAACATTTGATTTTTTAAAAACTTTGCAGTTCCTTTTGATCTTCAAGTGACTTTACTAACCGTTAAGTGACAGCATCCGCGCATGTGCAAGAGAGCTACACAGATTGTCCCATACATCGTTTATAAAGATTAGGAACTAGGGACCCTAGAACACTTCCCTGGAGAGTGCCAAATATCACTTCTGTTTTACTCAGTGAGTAACGAACGACAACCTACATCCTTTTGAATCCTTTGGTCTCCCTCTACGAATTTTGCCCCACACACTTCCTTGATGTCTCAGAATGTGTCCCACCAACCTATCCCTTCTCTTTGTCAGGATACGCCAGAAACTCCTTTTCTCCCCACTTCTGTTGATCACCTCATTAGTCACGTGATCTACCTATCTAATCTTGATCACTCGTCTGTACCATCACATTTCGAAAGCTCCTTTCATCTTTTTGTCTGAACTCCTAATCGTCCATGTTTCACTCCCATACAATGCTACACTCCATACAAATGCTTTCAGAAATGACTTCCTAACATTTAAACTAATTGTGCTTGTCAACAAATTTCACCTCTTCAGAAACGCTTTTCTTCAAGTAGTCATTTAACCTTTGTATATCTTCTTTACTTCGGGCATTAGAAGTTATCTTGCTGCCTAGCAACTGATGTATTTTATGCTCTGACTGGACAATTTTTAATTGTGAAAATTAATATGTCATGGTTGCAAAATACTAAGACGAATTATTTACAGACGAATGGAAAAACTTGTGGAATCCGACTTCGGGGAAGATCAGTTTGGATTTAGGAAAAATGTAGGAACACGGAAGGCAATACTCACATTACGACTTATCTTAGAAGAGAGGCTAAGGAAAGGGAAACCTACGTTTTTATCGTTTGTCGATTTGGAGAAAGCTTTTGACAATGTCGACTGGAATACACTATTCCAAATTCTGAAGGTAGCAGGGGTAAAATATAGGGAGCGAAGAGTTCTGTTCAACGTATACCTTAACCAGACAGCGGTTATTAGAGTCGAAGTGGAAGAAAGGGACGCAGACGTTGGGAAGCGGGTGAGACAGGGTTGTAGTCTTTCCCCAATGTAGTTCAAACTGTACATTGAGCAGGCAGTGAAGGAATGGAAGTAGAAATTTTCAGAGGGCATTAAAGTGCAGGGATAAGAAATAGAAATATTGCGGTTTGCTGATGATATAGTAATTCTGTCAGAGATCGCAAAAGATCAGGAAGAGCAATTGAATGGGATGGACAGTGTCTTGAAAGGAATATATAAGATGAACATTATCAAGAGTAAAACGAAGGTAATGGAATGCAATGTCAGAAAATCATGTGATGCTGAAGGAATTAGATTGGGTAATGAGACAATAAAAGTAGTAGATGAATTTTGTTATTTGGTAGCAAGATAACTTCTGATGGCCGAAGTAAAGAAGAAAAAAAGCAGAATGGCACGGGAAGAAAAGCGTTTCTAAAGAAGCGAAACTTGTTAACATCCAGTATTAATTTAAATGTTAGGAAATCCCTTCTAAAAGCATTTGTCTGGAGTGTAGCATTGTATGGCAGTGAAACGTGGACGATAAGAAGTTCAGATAAAAAGATGATAGAAGCTTTTGAAATGTGCTACAGACGAATGATGAAAATTAGATGGGTAGATCACGTAACTAATGAGAAGGTGCTTAACCGAATCGGGGAGAAAAGGAGTTTCTGGCATAAACTTACTAAGAGAAAGGATAGATTGGTTGGACACATTCTGAGACATCAAGGAATTGTCAACTTAGCATTAGAAGGAAGCGTTTGGGGTACAAATCGCAGAGGGAGACCGAGGGACGAATATAGTAAGCAGATTGAAAAGGATGTAGGTTGCCGAACGTATTCTCAAATGAAGAGACTTGCACAGGACAGGGTAGCGTGGAGAGCAGCATCAAACCAGTTTGCGGACTGAAGACTAGAACAACAGAACTGACATTTCTTGACTCCTATGATTCACTCCTAGTTTACGTATATAATCAAAAACAGTGGTTCGCATATGACTGAAATGTCGAAACTAGTCACCACTTTGTGAATAAAATATTTCACTTTGCGGTCTAGGCTATTTTATCAATTTCAGATAAATTGTTTAAAATTTTATTAATCTTAATCATATTGACAATGTCAGATTTTGCACGCAAATAACAAAACTCATCTACTACTTTTATTGTCTCATTACCTACTCTAATTCCTTCAGCATCGCCTGATTTTCTGATACTACATTCCATTACCCTAGTTTTACTCTTGCTAATGTTCATCTTATATCTTCCTTTCAAGATAATGTCAATTCTATTTAATTGCTCTTTCAGGTCTTTTGCTGTATCTGACGGAATTACTATGTCATCAGCAAACCGCAAGGTTTTTACGAGGCGCGTCTAGAAACTTAGTTCCGTTTGGTAATAAAATGAAATTGTACACAGATACAGAACAAATTTTTATTGCACAAAATTCTACAATTCTTAAACTACTTTTCCGCGTAACTGCCGAAATTTCGTAGGCACTTGTCATAGCGTGCCACAAGTTTTTGCATGCATCCTTCACAGAAGGTTGCCCCCTGTGTATTCAATCATGTGGTAACAGCTGTTTATCATCGTTGAAGTGTTGACCACTAAGGACGGATTTTAGGTGTAAGAAGAGATGAAAGTCACTGGGAGAGAGGTCCGAGCTGTATGGAGGATGATCAAACAGGTCCCATTGAAATTTCCGTAAGAATTGTTTGGTCACATTCGGTGTGTGAGGTCAGCCATTATCATGAAAAAAATATTTTGACAGTAATCCTCTTCTTACACCTAAAATCTGTCCTTGGTGGACAACACTTCAACGATGAAGACGAGCTGAAGGAACAGGTTACCACATGGTTGAATACACAGGCGGCAACATTCTATGAAAAAGGCACACAAAACCTTGTGCCATGCTTTGAAAATTGCCTACAAAATTTCGGAAGCTATGTAGAAAAGTAGTTCGTTTTATATACCCAAACGGAACTTACTTTCTGGACGCGCCTCGTATTCCCTCTCCTTGGATGTTAATTCCCTCTCCACTCCAGGTGTATCTACCTGCATGCTGTCAGCTGTACTTGATTCTAATTCAGGAGTATTTGCTTCGTCTTCTTTGGTGAAAGAATTTCGGATACCTGTGTTTGGTAATTTTGCTCTGGTAAAACTGTCATCAGTATGTATCTAGATAATACCTTCGGTGAATTGCACCTATGTCTTCCTTTTATACGGGCGGTTGCCACCACGTGTCCGGAAGCTACTGCTGCGGGCTTCATACCAGTGCGTCAGGAAGTTGCTCGGAAAGCCGCACTCATAAAACTCTGACGATCCAGACAGAAAGAGTGCAGTTGCGGCGGCAGACCCCCGAAAACTTTATCAGGACTGACGGAGTAGCAGCCGGTAGCGACTCGCACTGGGGGACGCGGGGGTAGTTTCGCGCCCTGCTCTTCCGGAAGCAATAAAGTGTCCCGCCCCGGGCGTGCAGAGTTTGACGGCGTCTGCAGATGTCTGCCGTAAAGTCAACGCCTGGGGGGTAGCAGCGCCACAGCTCACGGGAAGGCCTCCGGACACGTGCGACCTAGCAGAGCCGCGTCCTTCGCAGACACACACAGCACCCCCTATAGAAGAAAGCCTGCGCACGACGTCACAACATGGCGGCGGTGAGAGGCTCAGAGTCCTCTGAAAGATTGTAAACATTAGCAGTGCACGCTGTTTACAGTGTATTTATTGCGTACGTTTCATTGGCAGAACCCTTCGAAGATGCACCAGCTCACCAAAGAGACTGCCTACATCACACTTGTGCGTTCTCTCCTGGAGTACTGTTGCCCATTGTGGGACCCTCACCAGGTGGGACTGACGGAAGACATTGAGAAAGTTCAGAGAAGGCCAGCTCATTTTGTTTTATCACGTTACGTACCGGGGGGGGGGGGGGGCGTCACGGAAATGTTGCACGAATTGGGGAGGAAATCATTAAAAGAAAGACGTTATTCATTGCGGCGTGATCTGTTTGCGAAGTTTCAATCACCGACTTTTACTTCTGAATGTGAAAATATTTTGCTAGCACCCACCTACTTAGGGAGACATGACCATCCCAATAAAATAAGAGAAATCGGATCGAAAACGGAACGTTTTAGGTGTTCTTTCTTCCCGCGCGCTATTAGACAATGGAACGGTAGAGAAAAGTTATGAAAGTGGTTAATGAACCCTCTGCCAGGCACTTGAATGTGATTTGCAGAGAAAAAAATGTTCATATGTTTGTATAGCTTAAGGACTTAACTACGGGGTCATCAGTCCCTAAACTTACAAACTACTTATGAACTAGCTAATCCTAAGGACGGCACAAATATCCATGCCCGAGGGGGGATTCGAACCCCCGACCGCAGTGGCCGTGCAGACCGTGACTGGAGCGCGTCAGTCCCCTCGGCCACCGCGGCCGGCTTTGCAGAGTATCTATGTAGATGTAGATTGGTGTTGCGAAACGGCATTTTGTCAGTAAAAAAGACATCACTCGTTGTTGTATCTTCCGGGTTATGTGGTCGTGGTCCACGAAACATATCTGTTCCTGACGTTTCGTCCAGAGCTGCGCTGGACATCTTCAGAGGTACTGGTAGCGGTGAGTCTTGCCGACTCGGCCGAGTCGGCAAGACTCACCGCTACCAGTACCTCTGAAGATGTCCAGCGCAGCTCTGGACGAAACGTCAGGAACAGATATGTTTCATGGACCACGACCACATAACCCGGAAGATACAACAACTATTACTTCAGCCGGTCGTGAAAGCCTTCACTGCATAACATCACTCGTTGTTCTCACACCCACAAATCGTCCAGCTTAGCGATTACATCGTACACAACACCAATGTATGTAATAAATACAATCCTGAACGAAAGAATGCACTATAAACAGCGTGCGCTGCTCATGTTTACAATCTGAAGACTCTAAGCCTCTCACCGCCGCCATGTTGTGACGTCGGGCACAGGCTTTCTTCTATAGGGGTGCTGACACACAGCGGACCGGACAAAATAACGTAAACACAACGGAGAAAACTACACTGCTGCAAACAATTGAGGGGTTTAGTGAGAGAGGGAACTATCCCACTATGAGGAGAAATGGAGGTAATTAGAGTTTTCTTAAGTGCTGTATTAAGGCATTATTTATACAATCAAATACCAGAAGACTTGTTGAACAAACCATTCAAAATCAAAACCGGTGTTCGACAAGGAGACGGACTTTCCCCAATTCTCTTTAACTTGGTTCTAGGTAAAATAGTCAAAACATGGGAAAACACACTAGAAACGAGAGGCATAAATGATATAAACATGGGACAAGGACAGAACAAATTTAAAGTAAAATGTTTAGCCTGTGCGGATGATATTTCACTGATAACTGAACACCAGGCAGATGCAACTGTTATGCTCGATCTATTACAAGAGACTTCTGAAAAGACTGGACTAAAAATATCTTACGAAAAAACCGAATATATAGCACTCAAAAATAATGGAGAAAGAAAATTATACGCCGGCCGCGGTGGCCGAGCCGTCTGCGGCGCGCCAGTCACAGTTTGCACGGCCACTACGGTCGAGGGTTTGAATCCCCCCTCGGGCATGGATATTTGTGCCGTCCTTAGTATTAGCTAGTTCATAAGTAGTTTGTAAGTTTAGGAACTGATGACCCCGTAGTTAAGTCCCATAAGCTCTACAAACATTTGAACATTCTTTTTGAAAAAATTATGAAAACAATGTATGGGAAAATTAAAAGAGTTGATAAATTTAAATACCTAGGGGAATGGATCCAAGCCAACGGTCTAGATAAAACAACAAGTAAAGAAAGAGTAAAGAAGTTAGAATTTGCTTACAAATTAACACAAAACTACTACAATAAGAAATCAATATTCATCCAAGCGAAGCTTAGACATTATAATTCAGTTATTAAGATACAAGCAACATATGGCTCAGAGGGTCTCACATTGAATAACAAAAATGTGAACTAAGAGAACAAGAAAAAAAGAGAGAGGAAAATACTAAGAAAAATTCTGGGTCCCGAGAAAAACAAAGAAAACATATGGATAAAAAGGAGAAATGAGGATTTATAGAAAAATACAGAAAAAATTCACAGATACAATGAGGAAAAGACGGCCAAAATTTTATGGACATTTAAAAAGAATGGAAGACACACGGATTACAAAGAAAATTTTTAATTATGTTAATAAACTTAAGAAAACTGTAGGATGGATAGAAGCAGTGAAGAAAGATGCAAACAAAATAGGTGTTACAGAAGAAATAAAATGACAGTATCGCATCAGGATACTGATAGAAAACGCAACCTATTAAGAAGATAAGGCCAAACCTCGACCAAAGAGAGTCTGGACAGACGTGCAGTTGGAGAGAAAATGAAGAAGTACTGGGAAGACAGGAAGAGAAAGAAAAACCATTAGTCTCAAGTTGTATGCGATCCATAGCTGGCCAAATTCATAAAAAAAGGGGGGTCACTTTTTTCATATTAACTTATTGTCACGCAAATTATGCAAAATGAAAAATATCAATGTTTTCAAATTGCAGCAAAATATTATTGGCGAAGGGGTAAATCGTATGGCAGAATGAAAATAAATAGTAGCAATAGATGGCGCTGTAAGTACCATAATTTAATCCTTACATATCCGAATTATAAATAATCTGAGAAGTGACACCTGGAACATAGGCAACCATCGCTGCCCCACATCCCCGCTGGTTAGCTACTCAAGCACAATAAAGCCCTTTCTACACGGGAAGTGAGAGCTTATGAGATTACCGATGATGCACCGGTCACGCCGTCCGCGTACAGTGTAGACGCGTCCACTTGCACAAGATGCACGCGTACGATCGCTAGTAGACGGAATAGGATGGATCCTGTTCTCAGGCGTATGGAAGTGGTTCGCGCAAGCGCAACGCCGTCTCTGTGTGTTTACGGATCTCCGTGTTTTCATTCGCATATCTGTACCAGATTATTTGGCTCTCCAATGCAGCTTCACTCACACACTACATTAAAATTTAAAATCAATCAAACGAAAGTACTTTTATATGTCACTTGTTTTCTAGACCCATAATGCTGAAATGGCAGAAATTGGTTGTCGTTGTTGTTGTTGTGGTCTTCAGTCCGTAGACTGGTTTGATGCAGCTCACCACGCTACCCTGTCCTGTGGAAGTCTCTTCATCTGAGAATACGTTCGGCAACCTACATTCTTTTCAATCGGCTTACTATATTCGTCCCTCGGTCTCCCTCTATAATTTTTACCCCACACGCTTCCTTCTAATGCTAAATTGACAATTCCTTGATGTCTCAGAATGTGTCCAACCAATCTATCCCTTCTCTTAGTCACGATATGCCAAAACTCCTTTTCTCCCCGATTCGGCTAAGCACCTCCTCATTAGTTACGTGATCTATCCATCTAATTTTTATCATTCGTCAGTAGCACCACATTTCGAAAGCTTCTATCATATTTTTATCTGAACTCCTTCTTGTCCACGTTTCGCTCCCATACAATGCTACACTGCAGACAAATGCTTTCAGAAAGGACTTCCTAACAGTTAAATTAATATTGGATGTTAACAGGTTTCGCTTCTTTAGAAACGCTTTTCTTCCCAAAGCCATTCTGCATTTTATATCTTCTTTACTTCTGCCATCAGAAGTTATCTTGCTACCTAAGTAACAAAACTGGTCTACTACTTTCATTGTCTCATTACCTAGTCTAATTCCTTCAGCATCGCCTGATTATCTGACATTGCATTCCATTACCTTCGTTTTACTATTGTTAATGTTCATCTTATATCTTGCTTTCAAGACACTGTCCATCCCATTCAATTGCTCTTCCAGATCTTTTGCGGTCTCTGACAGAATTACTATGTCATCGGCAAACCGCAATGTTTTTATTTCTTCTCCCTGCACTTTAATGCCTTCTCCAAATTTCTCCTTCCATTCCTTCATTACCTGCTCATTGTACAGATTGAACTACAATGGGGAAAGACTACAACCCTGTCTCACTCCCTTCCCAATCTCTTCGTCCCTTTCTTGCCCTTCGACTCTAATAACCGCTGTCTGGTTTTTGTATTTGAATATAACTCTGCGCTCCCTATATTTTACCCCTGATACCTTCAGAATTTGGAATAGTGTATTCCAGTCGACATTGTCAAAAGCTTTCTCCAAATCGTCAAATGCTAAAAACGTAGGTTTCCCTTTCCTTAGCCTGTCTTCTAAGTCGTAATGTGAGTATTGCCTCCCATTTTCCTACATTTCTCCTAAATCCAAATTGATCTTCCCCGAGGTCAGATTCCACAAGTTTTTCCATTCGTCTGTAAATAATTCGTGTTAGTATTTTGCACCCATGACTTATTAAACTGATAGTTCTGTAATTTTCACACTTGCCTGCAGTTGCTTTCTTTGGAATTGGAATTACAACATTCTTCTTGAAGTCGGAGGGTATTTCCCCTGTCTCATACATCTTGCATATCAGGTGATACAATTTTTCTTCATGACTGACTCTCCTAACGACTTTAGCAGTTCAGACGGAATATCATCTACTCCAGGGGCCTTGTTTCGACTCAAGACGAAATTTGTGTGGAAATAATTTGTATCTGACCACTAACGCCAGTAACAGTGAGTGATGATGATAGTAATTCAGTGTAGGCGTCAGATTAACTACAGTGGCTTCTAGAAGTGAACAATGAAGCAAATTTGGGGTCTGTTTTAGGAACAATCTAGCAGTCAGCGGAAGCATTTTCGTGTGATTTAAATGTCTCCAATTTTTAACGCCTCAGATGCAGGGTTCGACGTATGTGTTTAACGGTTGCATTGTGTGAGGAATATTTTCAAAATTTTCAAATGTTTGTAGAGCTTAAGGGACTTAACTACGGGGTCATCAGTACCTAAACTTACAAAGTAATTATGAATTAGCTTATAATAAAGAGGGCACAAACATCCACGCCCGACGAGGGATTCGAACCCTCGACGAGGAACGGCCTCGCGCATCGAGCAAAGCGCCTCAAAGCGCTCGGCCATTCCGCCGCGGCACGAATATTTGACACATTTCATAAACAACCTGTAACATCCAAATCATTGTTGTCACGAGTTAATTCTGGTACTTTTTTAAAAGTAATTATTGGTGATCAATATGACATCTTACAAAACAGTGGTATCAGAAATGATCTTATAAAAGTAGTTTATTTTATAGAACGAAACACGATTCAATGTTTTCGGTTTTACCCATCAGAGAATCACGTTTTACACATAAGGTGTAATTACCGGCAGGTGAAGGGTTAAGCCCTTTCTATATGAGACATGCAACACGCATAAGGAACTCATTGTCATCTGCAGCGCCCCTTGCGACAGACCGTCGAACTACAAAGAACCATTTGTCGAATCGTCTGCTTCACGCGTCTACTTCGTTTGTTGCCAAGTTACGGCAAATGAATCGCCGCTTTAACATCACTTTTCGAAACTGTGTGATATGTAGTCATGATTAAAACATTTATTTGTGTTTTAAGACTGCAACTGTGAAACTATATTTAATTTTTTTCCCTGCAGTTCATGCATAACCTCGTCGCTCACATGTGTTAACGTCCTCATTATAAAGTGCGACTACATACTTCCAGCCCCTGCGGTTCGAGGCACCTACGTATATGATGAACAAGCTCAGTTGTCTATACATAGACCTTTAACTGTGATAAAGCTTCAAATAATGCTCACCAAAAACAAATATTTCATCTATTAACTACAGAATGTCTCAGGAAAAATAGCAAATATTTACAAGATGGTAATAAAGACGACTTGCAGTTAAAATTTCATATAACGTGTGTCCAATTTTTAATGGGTACAGAGATACAGCTCTTGGTATGTACAACAAACTGATTTGGATATTTTGACTGATTCTTTCGTCGGTTCTTCGTAGATCACCATATTGACTATTATTTAAGTAACCGGTATTCGACGTAGTTTAAAGACTACATATGTCCTAGTAAGCAGAAAACCGGGTAACTACGTGGAAATGAACGTGTCTAAAATACACAAAATTCTACTTTTAAGTAAGTGTGATGTTGTACTACCAAGAACCGACGGATAAATCAGTGAAAATTTCGTGATTTACATTTGCTCTACGTTTGGTTGGATTTCATATTAACAGCTATATCTCTGCATTCAATAAAAATTATACACAGGTTATATTAAATTTTTAATGCAATTCCTCTATAGTATCATCTCCTAAAATACTTACGACTGAGTCGAAAAACTACGTTCCTCTGAGCAAGAGACAAGTGCACATTCTAAAACAAATTCCCGACTTGGCTTCGTTTGTCAGCTGGATTCCCCATTCGGTCATCTGCGCATGCGCGAAGCACTTCCATACGCTTGAGAATAGGATCCATCCTATTCCGTCTAGTAGCGATGGTATGCGTGCATCTTGGGCAAGTGGACGCGTCTACACTGTACGCGGACGGCGTGACTGGTGCATGATGGGTAATCTCGTAAACTCTAACTGCCTGTGTAGAAAGAGCTTGTGACAGAGCTCGAAGTATATCCCCTGAATGGATATACTGATATACCCAGTGGCGGCTGGTGATAATGTGCTAATGTGCTGCAGTACACTGTAAATATATTGCTAAAATTATATGCCATTTCTCTTCGAATGCAAGCGTGAAATCGCTGTAAAATTACATCCTTTCTCTTGGAATACGAGCCAGATATCACAATAAAATTATGCCAATTCCCTTCCAATGCCTATTAGAATGCTAGTAATAAGGATGAATACGCATTTTGAAGCGCTCTCGCCGCGATATGTGGAAACCAGCTCCGTGTGCTGAAGTGGGATTCAGCCGCACTGGTACGTGCGCAGAGAGGCGGCGCAGTCGTCTGTTCGCTAGGGCGCATGCGCAGACGTGACGTCAGGCCTTGTGACTCATGTGTGCTGAGACCGACTGTAGCACCAGATCAATATTTCTCTTCGCGCTGCGTGTGTCAGCTGCGGAAGAATAGTATATGACGAATATTGCGGTTTACAGAGTCAAATAGCGCGCTGACTCAGGCGTCTTGCGCGTTGTCTCTCAATACCTGTGTGAGGCTCGTATTCAAATCTGTCTGTCTGTAAATCTATCCGACCAAACTGCGTAGTCATCAGTCCGTAGCTTACAAACTACTTAAACCTAGGTAAACTAATCTACGGACAACACAGGACTGGAACCTCTACGGCGAGCAACCGCGCGCTCCGCAGCGAGGCGCTTTAGTTCGTTCGGCTACTCCACCGCGGCCGTATTCAAATACCTCTGAGTCTAATTTTTTTATTTCTGTAAATAAAATTAATTTTTTAACATTATATTTACTACCTGCAGTGAATACATGCAATTGACAGCGCTGTTATAGATTCCCCTGATGGTCTTACTGTCAATACAGTATTAGTTGATATTTAATTAAAGGCAATCATACAAAGGTTGACATTTTATTTTAGTATTTTTTTCATGTTTATTTTTGTAATATTGTAGCACACTGGTCAAATTTTGTACGAGCCGCCACTGGATATACCGTACGGGAGCCCCGCGCAGGTATTGCGTTCGCTGAGGCCAGAGCCACCCCTCCCCTCAAACTCCTTCCCCCCCCCTCCCCACCGCTTCCGCCCCCCTCCCCCCCCCCCAGACTATCTGAGCGCCACGCTTTCGCCCGGGCGAGCCAAGCTATTTATACCACAGCTGGCGAGGGTGCGGACAGCGGAATTCGCCACCTAAAGGCGACAGCCGCAGTTTGGAGCCGCGCGTGATCTGCACCAGCCGTGTTACACGCGAATTCTAACGCGTGCCAAAATTAAAGAATCTGTACAACAATTACGTTTATATCGTATTTATTGACGCATTATTTCACCCTGAATTATCCTGTCGCGTGTAAATCCTAGCTTTAATCAATATCCAACATGGTTTTCATCAGAGAAACCCTTCGCCGTGGAGGAAATAACGGTATGACGTATGTGAATAGAAGTAAACGACGTATTAGTACAGGTCACGCACTTTTTCGTGGCCCCTCTGTGATCGGCGGAAGTCGGCTGAGTTCGTGTGTATACGGTACGTTTATGCTCTCTACCAACCTTACGTCATAACAGCATTGTATACCGTAGACATCGTCAATGTATTGTTGATTTGTGCTTGGTACTGATTATTGTCTTTCACTTTTTTACTTGCTAAAATAAATCCACAAACCCCGACGCCTTATTTTAGGAAGACTGTCCTTGAAAGTCGTATGATGCATGTTAATTCCGATTGTTATTCAGTTACGACAATAAAAGAGGCATAAACCGTTGCTAAGTCCCTGTAAAATATTAATATTTCGTAGATATACGTTCCAGTTTTCTATTACTCAAACATTAAAGTGATACTTAATTTCGTGTTTCATCTGTGATGCTTTAACCCCGTACATGTTATTCGTTTTAAAACATGTTACCTATGGGCCGTAAGCTGGCAGCACTGGGAGAAAGAGGCGGGTCTTGTTCTAACAGCCAATGCGCTACAAGCTGAATGCAAGCCTCAGCTCCCAACGTTCTCCGCTCAGGGGCCACGTTTAAGTGCGCGAACTGAAGTTACATTCAGATCACTAAATAGTACCCACAGACACTATACAACCGAATGTATAACTCAGGCCTCTGAGCCAGTGCTGCCAAACCTACCGATTTCTTGGTAGATCTAGCGAAATCTCAAGTTGGCTACCGATTTACCGAAATATTTTAATATCTACCGATTTTTCCCTTAATCTGCATTAGAAAACCAATTTCTTATATTAGCTATTACAATGCACTATTATAAAATTATACTCGACAAAGCACTGTTAACGTAAGTGGCACATTTTAATTTCCTATTGTCGCGGCGTTTTCCTGATTTTCCTGATGTCTATGATTCTCACATCTTTGCTTTGCCGCACAGCGGCTCTGACGCTTTTGAGTAGGACAACTCTAAACATAGCTCTCCTATCGCAAATAATATTTATCCATTTTTGACAGGCGATACTTATCCACGTGATGTGTGAACCTTGATTACATTATTTAAGAAGACATTGCCCGAGGTGCGGTGGCTTGCGTGCCTCAACGATACAGATAGCCGTATCGTAGGTGCAACCACAGCGGAGGGGTATCTGTGGAGAGGCCAGACAAACTTGTGGTTCCTGAAGAGGGGCAGCAGTCTTTTCAGTAGTTGCAGGAGCATAAGTCTGGATGATTGGCTAAGCTGGCCTTGTAAAATCAGCTAATGTGGCTTTGCCACATAGTTACTGCGAACGGCTGAAAACAGCCGTTACTTTTCCCGAGGACATGCAGCTCTACTGTATGAATATATGATGATGGTATCCTCTCGGATAAAATATTCCGCAGGTAAAATAGTCCCCCATTCGGATCTCTGGGCGGGGACGACTCAGGAAGATGCCATCATCAGGAAAGACAATACTGGCATTCTACGGATCGGAGCGAGGAATGTTAGATCCCTTAATCGGGTAGGGAGTTTATAAAATTTAAAAAGAGAGATGGGTAGGTTGAAGTCCGATATAGTGGGGATTAGTGAAGTTCGGTGGAAAGAGGAACAGGAGTACAGGATAATAAATATAAAATCGGTTGGGGGTATTATAGGAGTCTGAATATTTTTTCCCCACAGGTGTCTGATATTGAATAAGAAAATAGGAATGCGGATAAACTACTTTGAGCAGCGCAGTGATCGCATTATCGTAGTTAAGATAGGTACGAAACCAACATATACCACAAAACTACAGGTTGATATGCCAACTAGCTCAGCTGATCATGAGAAGATCGAAGAAATGTATGAGGAGATAAACGAAATTATTTTGACTATTGAGGGAGAGAAAAAATTGTGATGGGAGAATGGAATTCGGAGTAGGTAAAGGGAAAGAAAAGGTAGTAGGTGAATATGGATTGGGCAAAAGGAATGAAACAGGAAGCCGCCTGGTGGAATTTTGCACCGAACATAATTTAGTTAAAACAGACACCTGGTTTAAGAATAACGAAAGAAGGTTGTATACGTGGAAGAAACCAGGAGACACCGGAAGGTACCAGATAGATTTTATAATGGTAAGACATAGATTTCGGAACCAGGTTTTAAACTGTAAGGCATACCCAGGGACATATATAGACTCTGACCATATCTTACTGGTCATGAATTGTAGGCCGAAACTGAAAAAAATCGCAGAAAGGTAGGAAGATAAAGAGATGGGACCTGGATAAATTGAAGGAAGCTGAAGTTCTTGAGATTTTCAGAGGCAGCATTTGAGATATACGGGGGGAAATAAAACAGTAGAAGAGGAATGGGTAGCATTGAGAGATGAAATAGTGCAGGCAGCAGAGAGCAAAATAGGTAGAAAGGCAAGTCCTACAAAAATCCTTAGATATCACAGGAAATACTTAATTTAATTGATGAAAGGAGAAAATATAAAAATGCAGTAAATAAAACAGGCAAAATGGAGTACAGGCGACTAAGATATGAGATTGACAGGACGTGCAAAATAGGTAAGCAGGAGTGGCTAAAGAAAAGCAGCTGTATGAATATAAAGAACTCAGATGGAAAACCAGTACTCAGCAAAGGAGTGAAAGCTGAAAGGCGGAAAGAGTATATAAAAAGGCTCTACAAAGGAAATTAACTTCGAAACAATATTGTAGGAAGGGAAGAGGAAGTAGATGAAGATGACATAGGAGATACTATTCTGAGAGAAGAATGACAGAGCACTGAAAGACCTAAGTCGAAACAAGGCCCCTGGAGTGGACAATATTTCTCTCAGAACTACTGAAGTCTCTGGGAGAGCCAGCCATGACAAAACTATTTCACCTGGTGCCTAAGATGTATGATACAGGGAAAATACCCTCAGACTGTAAGAAAAATGTAATAATCCCCATTCCAAAGAAAGTAGTTGCAGACAGGTGTGAAAATTACAGAACCATAAGTTTAATAAGTCATGGTTGCATAATTTTAAGACGAATTATTTACTGAAGGATGGAAAAGCTGGTAGAGGCCGACTTCGGGGAAGATCAGATTGAATTCAGGAGAACTGTAGGAAGACGGGAGGCAATCCTCACTTTACGGCTTATCTTAGAAGATAGTTTAAGGAAAGGCAAACATACATTAATAGCTTTTGTATATTTAGAAAAAGCTTTTCACAATGTTTATTGGAATAGAGTCTTTCAAATTCTGAAATCAGCAGAAGTAAAATATAGGAAAATGAGGGTTATTTACAATTTGTACAAAAACCCGACAGCAGTTATCAGAGTTGAAGGGCATGAAAGAGATACGGAGGTTGACAAGGAAGTAAGACAGGATTGTAGTCTTTCTCCAATGTTATTCGATTTGCACATTGAGAAAGCTATAAAGGAAAGAAAGGAGAAATTTGGAGAAGGAATTAAAGTTCAGGGTGAAAAAAAATAAAACATTGGGTTTTGCCAATGAGATTGTAATGCTGTCAGAGACAACGAAGGACCTGGAAGAGCAGTTGCACGGAATGGACAGTGTGTTGAAAGGTTCATATAAGATGAACATTAACAAGAGCTAAACAAAAGTAATGGAGTCCAGTCTAAGAAAATCAGGCGATGGTGAAGCAATAAGATTAGGTAACGAAACAATAAAGGTGATAGATGAGTTTTGTTACGTTGGCTGTAAAATAACACGAAGGTCGCAGTACTGAGGATATAAAAAGCAGAATGGCAATGGTGAGAAAAGCGTTTTTGAAAAAGGGGAAATTTGTTAACATCGAATATTGATTTAAGCGTAAGGAAGTCCTTTCTTTAAGGCATTTGTGTGGAAGTGAAAAAATGGACGATAAACAGTGCAGCAGGAAGAGGATAGAGGCTTTTGAAATGTGGTGCTACAGAATAATGCTGAAGATTAGGTGGGTGGGTTGCGTAACTAATGAGGAGGTACTGAACAGAATTGAGGAGAAAATGAATTTCTGGCATACCTAGACTAAAAGAAAGGATCCATTGTTAGGACACATTCTTAGACATCACGGAATCGTGAATTTAGCATTGGAGGGAAGTGTGTGGGGGGTAAAAATCGCAGTGGAAGACCAAGAGATGAATATAGTAAGCAGATAAAAATGGATATAGGGTGCCGTTCTTACGAGGAGATGAAGATTCTTACTCAGGATAAAGTAGGGTGAAGAGCTGCATCGATCCAGTCTCCGAAGTGAAGACCGCAACAACCTAATTTTATGGTACTACATACTTTCCCCAATGTAAGAAGTATGTTAAAATCAAAACAATCAATACGCGCCATCATGCAATACCGTATTCAGATATGTAGCTTGCCGTCCGCTTGGAGTGCTGGTGTCGCATTGTATAACAAAAAACTGTAGCAGTGTTGTGACTGTATACGTTGGACTGAGGTAGAACTGTAGTCTGCCTGCACATTCATATGTTTTGCACATGGTTCTGCACTGCTCGCCTTGTTTAATCTGACATACAAATTTCCATTAGCATGTACGTGACAAGAAAATGCTTCATTACTTTTTGTTTTGAACGTTACATAAATATGCAATGTAATAAGCTGTTGCGGGACCGGGATCCAAACGTATTTGCTGTTCATGTTCTTCTAACATTTCCTATCAGCTATGTTAACTGATTCTTCCGTCACTTCTTGGTAGGACATATTCATTATGAAAATTAAAATACACAATGTTGTGTTTGTTTTACGGGTTTGTTTATTTTGTGAATCGATTTTCGGGTTATTAGGACATCATCATACATTTACTAAAGTTCAGTCAGAGAACTTGTGTTGTCAGTAAACCAGATGAGATGTTACATACAGAAAAGTAAATTAACTTCCTTGATGGAGCAGTTACAGTGTAAATAAATATTCAAATGAAATCTGTAAATTAATAGTACTGAAAAAAGGAAACATAAATACCATACATAGAGAAACAGTGCAAACAAATTCTTACAACATGACTACAGTGAATAAAAATAAAATTAAACAAGAAATCTATTGTTTTAAGGGTTGTTCAAAACGCAAGGTGACACAAATATTAGAAATATTAGGAACCTGACACACCATTGTAACTAAAAAAACAAGTAGACAAAAATATAGGGGTTGGATAGGAGAGTATAGGTAGCGTGTATTGGAGAATTGAGAAGTTTAACAAATCGGAGTTATGCACTCGAACTGAAAAACGCTGAAAATAAAGATATTCAGTTATAGTGTTCACAATTAAATAAAGAATTACTGTAAGGGCAGAGTACAGAATAATTTTGTATATTAATACTGGCAAAGAAAGATACAAAGCTCGTCTGTTTCTCTATGTATGGTATTTATGTTTCCTTTTTTCAGTACTATTAATTTACAGATTTGATTCAAATATTTATTTACCCTGTAACTGCTCCATCAAAGAAGATAATTTAGAGTTCTGTATGTAACATCTCTTCTGGTTTACTGACAACACAAGTTTTTTGACTGAAGTTCACTAAATGTCTGATGATGGCCTAATAACCCGAAAATCGATTCACAAAATAAACAAACCCGTAGAACAAACACAAAATTGTGTATTTTAATTTTTATATCAGCTGTGTTGTAACTAGCAAGGAAAAAAATGCTCTATGGCTGGCACTATCGGAAGGCTGAAATTAAGCCACAGATATAAATTAACAAGATTGGCAATCACAGACACATATTAATCACACTGTCAGTGCTCTACGCAGTATCATTGGTGTCACTCTACTATCGTCGTCATATTACTACCATACAGTTTCAATCAACTTCGTCTTTTTCTAGAATAGTATACTCGCTACAAACCTGCTTCTGCAAGTAGAGAAGGCTTTTTGTTGTTGATAACGAGTGTCCGTATTTATTGGAGTTTTCTTACGAAAACTTCAGTCTGCTTTCAACTTGTATCTTATTGTTAAACTCATAACACGATTCTACAATTTGTGTGTTAAATTAAGCTAGTACGCAAATATTAGCTCAACTTCAGAGCCTGTTTAAACCACCGCGAAAATACTAAAACGTCATTATAGTTTAGAAGTTGTCTAAGTAACATACACAAGCTTCTTGACATTTGTGTAGGTAAGATGGCGGCGTCAAGCTTCACTAAAACCAGCGATTGTGGCAGTCTACTTAATGTATGTCTGTGCTGGCAATGCCGTATGCAGTATCAGTGGTGTCACTGAAACGACGACATTTGTACCTATAAAAATGTCATTACAAGTCGGAATAAACTCACTATGAAAGTGCTCTTGTAAGTAGAATGTACTACTTTTCATTCCTAACAAATGACTTTATTCACCTGAGTGTTCTACGAAAACTGAAGTCTGCTTTGAACGTGTTCTGTATGTTACTCGATGTTCATCTAATAACACGATTCTACAGTCTATGTGTTAAATTCAACTAGTACGCAATTATTAGCTGAACAATAAGACTTGTTTTAACCACATCAGAAAGCTTACATCATTTCATTTAAGTAAGTACTTTCATATCTTGCGCGCCGAAATAGCGTTTTACGTGAATTTTAGAAAAATATTCCGTGTAAGAAACACAGACCTGGGATTGTATTCTGATCAAATTTATTACATCACATTCAAAAACGTAGAGTTACCGCGGAGCTATGATAGTGCATCGGGCATCCAATAAAAGTTGTCCAATGGGTAAAAGTGCTCTGGTTACTACCCTGACTGCGCTAGAGTTCACATCTAGTTTGTATAGATATCGTTGGTTGGTGCTAATGTAATCTATGATTATAGATGACACTATCACAGATATACATTAATGCATAGACCAACAATAACATAAACTGCGAGTGACGTCATTATAACGAATAGGGCACCTGGATGTAACCTGGCTTGCGTATCCACTTCTGCTATAGAAGCAGCTTCCGCCGCCATTAAATACTTACTAATATGTGTATATTTGCAGCTTATTCCGCTGAAAGTAAGTAGAATATAAACGTAAGAGAACCATAAATTTTAATTATGGTGTGTTTTTACTATGACAGGCAGTTTTTTATGCATATCAATTCTGTGTGGAGTGTAGTCATTCCCACGTTTTTACACCTACTCTTCTTCCTTATACGAGTATTTTCTTTTGAGTGTAATTATTTTAGCTTAAAAAAATCTTTGAAGATTCTTACCGTTAGTGCTTCAGCTGTAGCAACAATTGTGGAAGTGGGTCTTTCTTTGTTAGAAAACAGTTTGATTGCTTTCGCCCTTTTATTGCCACGTCTGTGACGTTTTTCCTATAGATTCAGCTGTGGTGGCCGATTTGGTAATTTAAATATTGTTGTTATTGCCTTCTGTCTACGTTTGCTATGTTCCACCATCAACGATTTTAAAAGTGGTGTTTCCTAGTCTTTTTTTAGTTTAATAGAAAATGAAATTATGCAGTAAAAGCTTAAGATTACAAGATAATTGTAAATTAACTACATTGTAATGAATCGTTTCGTACCTTGTCAGGGATCTTAGGGAACTTAAGATAGACAAACGTGGAGCTATTTTAAGTTATTACCTATTTTTATGGCACTACATACCTTCCATAACCCCTTCAGTCTTGAATTATTTTAATGATAGAATAAAACATATTCTTGTAATTTTTTCATCTCTATAAGACCCTATAAATTTCATATTTGAGCAAAATTAAAACTTTTCATATTTGATTTCCAAAATTAAAAAATGTCAAATAAATTGGACACCGCTCCCTTAAGGCAGTTAAGGATATGAAATAAGAAGTCAAGAGTTATATATGTCACAGCATGTGTACTGTGGAACATATATCGCAAAGTGGAATTTGTACAAAATTCATAAATTAATACATAGAGTAATTTCAACTACTGATGTCATGTCTGACGCACTCCGCAACGGTCCACTATGTTTTTCATTGTAGCACGCCATTCTAGTGACAGATGGCAGCAAGGAGCACGAAACTTAAAGCGACAGATGCCCACTAAACAGGCCAGTGTGTCTCAAAGTAAAGCGAAGTCGTATACTGTTTAAAAATTAATAAAAAGTCGGTGTC
Source organism: Locusta migratoria (assembly GCA_026315105.1). Taxonomy (NCBI): domain Eukaryota; kingdom Metazoa; phylum Arthropoda; class Insecta; order Orthoptera; family Acrididae; genus Locusta; species Locusta migratoria. The sequence goes on along the minus strand of CM048744.1, from coordinate 267,219,415 downwards.
GAATATATTGGATGCCAGGTCTGAAAGGGCTAATGTAAAAAAGTATGTTAAAATCAATATAAACGATATTGTTCGCACTCATCCGATATCGTATTCAGAAATTTAGCTTGCCGACCACCTGGCTGCTGTCGCAGCGTGGTCCCTTAGTATAGAACAACACAGTGTCAGCACATTCATGTATTTTATAAATGGTCTTGCACTTCCCACAATGCTGTGATTTGGCAAACAAATTTACTTCAGCTTCCAAATGATAAAGAATTGTTAGGGTACTCCTTGTTTCGAATTTTAGGTCAATTAGCGACTTAATAACCAGAATGGAAACTAAATGTATTCCTATTTTCTTTTCGTTTTCTAATAACACTTCGTGGCACTCATATTTTAATTCGGCACAAACTGAACATTTAAGATTGGTACTCTCAGAATTAGATTAGATTAGGTAATGAAACAATAAAGGAGGTAGATGAATTTTGTTATTTGGGTAGCAAGATAACTTCTGATGGCCGAAGTAAAGAAGATATAAAATGCAGAATGGCTTTGGGAAGAAAACCGTTTCTAAAGAAGTGAAACTTGTCAACATCCAATATTAATTTAAATGTTAGGAAGTCCTTTCTGAAAGCATTTGTCTGGAGTGTAGCATTGTATGGGTGTGATACGTGGACGATGAGGAGTTCAGATAAAAAGATGATAGAAGCTTTTGAAATATGACGCTACAGACGAATGATGAAAATTAGATGGGTAGATCACGTAACTAATGTGATGGTGCTTAACCGAATCGGGGAAAAAGGAGTTTCTGGCATATCCTGACTAAGACAAAGGATAGATTGGTTGGGCACATTCTGAGACATCAAGGAACTGTCAACTTAGCATTAGAAGGAAACGTGTGGGGTAAAAATCGTAGAAGGATACCGAGGGACGAATACAGTAAGTAGATTGAAAAAGGATGTAGGTTGCCGAACGTATTGTCAGATGAAGAGACTTGCACAGGACAGGGTAGCGTGGAGAGCTGCATCAAACTAGTCTGCGGACTAAAGACCACAACAACAACAAACCCTCAGACAGCGAAAGTTCAACATCCATTTACTATTGGATGCAAAGTAATGATCCAGCATCACCACCGATCGCAATATAAACAGGATACAAAATTATAGTGTTTGGATTTGTGTAAATCGTCATGGCCTATTATTGTTAGATTGGCAACGCCACATGTATACCTCGTTTGTATTTTTATGTTTTCGTCCTTTGAAAATAACTTATTAACGATTGATTAATAAATACATTATTGTGAAGTACTGCGTCGCTTATGGTTGTAGAGAACTGATAGGAATAGAAGTACAGTTAGATTTTTATTCCGAACTAGTGTTTTTATCAAAATTATTTAATCAATAAATTGCACTGTGATATAGGTACTTTTCGTGTTCAGGTTTCTATTTGCCTCTTGTTTCCCTTCTGAGGTCACAGACTGGATATGTGTACTGAGTGACGCAGCCAGGATTTAGTTCCGGGGGAGGGGGGGGGAGAACACTTTTTATAATCTATCCAATTATACTGCCAAAACAATTGCACGAGAAATAAAATGAGTAGCCTCGCATTAATTTGAAAGTGTAAGAGGAGCAACTTGGTGGAAATTGAGTGTTTATAACCAGAAAGCTGGTAGAAGCCGACCTCGGGGAAGATCAGTTTGGGTTCAGGAGAAATGTAGGAACACGGGAGGCAATACTCACTTTACGGCTTATCCTAGAAGATAGATTAAGAAAAGGCAAACCAACATTTCTAGCTTTTGTAGACTTGGAGAAGGCTTTTGACAATGTTGATTGGAATAAACTCTTTCAAGTTCTGAAGCAAGCAGGAGTAAAATATAGGGAGCGTAAGGTTATTTACAACTTGTTCAAAAACCAGACAGCGGTTATCAGAGTTGAAGGGCATGAAAGGTGGTTGGGAAGGGTGTAAGACAGGGTTGTAGCCTTTCTCCAATGTTGTTCAATTTGTACATTGAGCAAGCTATAAAGGAAAGCAAGGAGAAATTTGGAGAAGGAATTAAAGTTCAGGGTGAAGAATTAAAAACATTGCGTTTTGCCGACGACATAGTAATTATGTCAGATACAGCAAAGGACCTGGAAGAGCAAGTGAACGGAATGGACAGTGTTCTGAAAGGTGCATATAAGATGAACATTAACAAGAGCAAAACTAGGGTAATGGAGTGCAGTGTAAGAAAATCAGGTGATGCTGAAGGAATTAGATTAGGTAACGAAACATTAAAGGAGGTAGATGAGTTTTGTTACTTGGGCAGTAAAATAACAAATGATGGTCGCAGTACAGATGATATAAAATGCAGAATGGCAATGGGTAGAAAGGCGTTTTTGAAAAAGAGAAATTTGTTAACATCGAATATTGATTTAAACCTAAGGAAGTCCTTTCTGAAGGCATTTGTATGGAGTGTTGCCTTGTATGGGAGTGAAACATGGACGATAAGCAGTGTGGACAGAAAGAGGATAGAGGCTTTTGAAATGTGGTGCTACAGAAGAATGCTGAAGATTAGGTGGGTGGATCGCGTAACTAATGAGGTGGTGCTGCACCGAATTGGGGAGAAAAGAAATTTCTGGTATACCTTGACTAAAAGAAGGGATAGATTGATAGGACACATTCTTAGACATCAAGGAATTGTGAATTTAGCATTGGAGGGAAGTGTGTGGGGTAAAAATCGCAGAGGGAGACCAAGAGACGCGTATAGTAAGCAGATTCAAGTGGATGTGGGCTGTCGTTCTTATGAGGAGATGAAACGGCTTGCTCAGGGTAGAGTAGGGTGGAGAGCTGCATCAAACCAGTCTCCGGACTGAAGACCACAACAACAACAACCAGCTCCTAAAATAATTAAGTAGCTTCTATGTTACTAGCCAAAGAGAAAGGTCTTTACAGTTTAATTAACATGAGACTCTATGTGTAAAAACTGAACTAAAATAACACTATTGTCGTTCATAAGATTCCAATCGGTGGCGTCGCTGACCTCCTAAGCAGCGGGTCGTCGCATATGAACAATCGGCTCGTAACTTCAGCAGAGCAGTAACAAAGCGGCAGCATCAAAGCTTGTCGCGTGGGCGTTAAAACCGCTGACAGTAGTGATGGGCAGTTCGGATCATCTCACTGTTTCGAAACATACGGATCATCTGATTCTAGTGAGTCGAGTCACTGTTTCGGCACACGAAACATCTGGCGTGCTGCAGAGTCGTGCACCGCGCTACCTTCCCTGATTCACGTGAACCGCGACAGCTTCAGGGCGCCGCCGTGAGTCGACTCACTGCTTCGGCACTCAAAACACGAGACGTGCCGCAGCCCTGCGTCCTGCCACCTCCGCTGATTCACGTGAGCCGAGATATCTGTAGTAGGACGATACAGTCAAATGTCTACGTTCATCCAGAAATGAATAACTTTTCTAATGAATCAATAGATGCAAAATATTTAAGATTTGTTCCTAAGACATATTTAATACAATCACCAGATATTACTACAAGTATTAACACAAGGAAACGTATTTCACAATTTACGTGATGAAACCACAAAACTGAACTAAAATCGTTCAGTGTCCAGATAGGTATTCCAATAATCAGATTCATCTTCAGTCAGTCAAATAAAAGAGAATCAGTTACAGTTTCTTTAAATTCAAATTAAAAAACGTTATTTTTGACATCTTACTGGGAATGCTGTTTCGTCTCACTGAAATTATTTGCCCTTGCTTCGAAAAGATGCTTTCACCTGGCACAGCTGTAGCAAAAACGCGAAATTACCTCAAAACACCGAAGGACGTACCAACTTTTCTTGGTGTTAGCCCAGTTTTCAAAGCTCAGTTGAAGGTTACCGGTAGCATAATTCAAGATCTCGCGTAGTTACGGAAACAACTTCAAAGCCGTTGCACGCCTGGGCACTGTGTCGAACTCACCCAGGCAGACTAACAGCATATAATGGTACCTAGCGTCCGATACACGAATCACAAGATCCGTTGTTTCGAAACAGTGCTGATTCATGTTCCGACTCAGTAGAACAGTTCGCTAACGCGATTCATTGAGTCGAAACATCAACTCAGTAGCCAACTCTAGTTGACAGTAACAGCAGCATACGTCCTCAGTGGCGGCATCACGTTGGTGACCCACTGTCACGTTCACTTATGCTTGCAGTATTAGCGTTACATTGTAATTTATTACATGTGCACTATTTGAAATTTCGCTTTCAGACATGTTTTTCTTAATTTTCTTTCTTTTTAAGAAGAAGAAAAAAATTATAAAATAAAAAAAATCTTTGGGAGATGCTGGAGGGGGGGGGGGGGGCTTCAGCCCCATTAGCGCCCTCCTCCCCCCCCCCTCCCGTGGCTGCAGCACTGGTATGGAAATCATGCTTATATCAGGCGCTTCGAATCTGTTGCCTCTACACCTTTATTTCTCTGTCTACTGCAGTACAATTCGCTGCAGACCGTCACCGAATTCTGTTCGTTTGGAACAGACGTATCATAGATTAGAAACGAGTTTATAGTTGAACAGTATTTTGTCACAGTAGAATAATTTACCTAATGTTTTCACTCTGGAACAGCAATTACTATTTTCATTTGTTTCACATTTTAATAAGCCTTGTAGGCAAAATATTCTCAGGTATTGCTGAAAGGAGAGTGCGAGTATTAATTGAGGATAAGTTAGATGAAAATCAGTATGGGTTTAGGCCTCTTAGAGGCTGTCAGGACCAGATCTTTAGCCTACGGCAGGTAATGGAAAATTGCTATGAGTGGAACAGGAAATTGTATCTATGTTTCATAGATCTGGAAAAGGCTTTTGACCGTGTTCCTAGGAGGAAGCTACTGTCAGTTCTTCAAGATTATGATATAGGAGGCAAACTTCTGCAGACAATTAAAGGGCTTTACGTAGATTGTCAGGCAGCAGTTACAGTAGATGGCAAATTAATATCATGGTTTAGGGTAGTTTCAGGGGAAAGACAAGACTGTAACCTGTCACCATTGTTGTTCATACTATTCATGGGTCATATGCTGTAAACAGTAGACTGGCAGGGCGGGATTAAAATAGGTGAAAACAAAATAAACAGTCTCGCATATGTGGATAATTTAGTTGTAATGGCCGATTCGATTGAAAGGTTGCAAACTAATATTTCAGAGCTCGATCAGAGGTGCAAGTATTGTGATATGAATATCAGCATCTCCAAAACGAAAGTAATGTCTGTGGGAAAGAGATTTAAACAAATTGAGTGCCAAATAGGAGGAACAAAGTTAGAACAAGTACACAGTTTCAAGTACCTGAGATGTATTTTCTCACAGGATGACAGCATAGCGAAAGAATCGGAATCGAGGTGCAGCAAAGCTAATGCAGTGAGTGCTCAGCTAAGATCTACTTTCTTCTACAAGAAGAAAGTAAATACCAAGACTAAGTTATCTCTATCTTTCGACCAATTTTGTTGTATGGGAGTGAAAGTTGGGTGGATACAGGTTACCTTATTTATTAGATAGAGGTTACAGATATGAAAGTAACAACAATGATTGCAGGTACTAATAGATGGTAACAATGGCAGGAGGGTGTCCATAATGAGGAAATCAAAGGAAAACTGGGAATGAACACCATAGATGAAGCAGTTAGAGCGAACAGGCTGAGATGTTGGGGTCATGTTACACACATGGGAGAAGCAAGGTTACCTAAGAGACTCATGAGCTCGTCAGCGGAGGGTAGGATTAGTCGAGGTAGACCAAGAAGAAAAATGTTCAAATGTTTGTAGAGTCTATGGGACTTAACTACGGGGTCATCAGTCCCTAAACTTACAAACTACTTGTGAACTACTTACAACTAAAGACGGCACAAATATCCATGCCCGAGGGGGGATTTGAACCCCCGACCGTAGTGGCCGTGCGGATCGCGACTGGAGCGCCTCAATCCCCTCGGCCACCGCGGCCGGCGCCAAGAAGAAAATACTTACATTCGGTGCAGAATGATTTTGAAGTAAACGGCATAACATCAGACGAGGCATTGAATAGGGGATCATGGAGGAATTTTATTTGAGGTACTGTGTTCCAGACTGAATACTGAAAGACATAATCAGTCTCTGGTGATGATGATGATACTATTTTTAGTTATTCTGCTATCGGAGTGAGTGAGCGCGCGAATGAAGCTTGTATGGGATGAACGAATCTTGAGATGTGTTAATAATTTATGATTAATGCATGTGTGTGGTGAATCAAATTATGTAATCGTGCAACGAGTAAGTGACATGTAGTACCTACTGTTATGCTGCCACTCAAGGAGTATCGAAAAAAAAAATCCTGTCCTTCGACAAATAAAGATTGCATTTTTTGAAATTATTTTCCTTTTGAAAAATACAAAGCATGAGAAATAATTAAAAGAAGTTTCCCAACTTTTTTAACTCACACAACAATCTCTAAATATTAATGAACTCATTTCCCATATAAAAATTGCAACAAAAATTACTAGATACAAGTGTCTCTGGAACAGAGTTAAAGTGTTCACTTACGATATACGTAAATTCTGAATGTCCCTTCATCAGAAAACAGATAAAGGGAAACAAGAAAAATGTATTCGCAAATGAAAACATGACTGACCGTCAGCTGAACAATTTGTTGGTGACACACATAACAATTTTTACGGGAACTCGAACCCAGATTTTCCGATTTGCACAAGCGGGCACCTTAACCATTAGGCTCTCCGTTCCGGGTCCGGTACCGATGCAAACCTCTATATAGCATACATAGTGTACTATTACCCTACAGACCTGACGGTATCTGTGACTCCCGCACAGGAGACGTTTGTTTACTATCCCAGGCTTCGTTTTGGCTTGAAATACAAAATGTACTGTTAATGATTTACGATTTAACCAATGTTATCCATGCATGTCTAAATGACGTGGTATTGGTTAATTTCAAAACGAGAACGCTGAACATTGTGCATATGAAAGAAATTACAAGTCCTAAATACAACCACAGCACTAGGTTTAAAATACCTTGTTGACATGAAGCATAAGCTGTGTTATAAATTACAATAACTGAACAACAGGTAGCGAAATTCAGAATACGACACTACAGTCATGACACTCCTACACTTATTTGTTATACACTGCGACAGCAGCGCTCCTGGCGGTCGGTAAGCTACATTTCTGAATACGATACTAGATGAGTGCGAATAGTATCGTTTATATTGATTTTAACTGACTTTCTACATTAGGGAAGGTATGTAGTGCCTTAAAGATAGGTAATAACCTAAAAATAGCTTCACACTTGTCTCTCTTACGTTTCCTAATATCCCAGACAAGGTACGAAACGGTACATTATAGGACAGTTTATTTGTAATTATATTATAAGCTAAAGCTTTTACTAAATTTATTTTTTATATTTTTTCTTTTTTTATAAAAAGTGGCTAGGAAACACCAGGAGACCGGGCAGAAAGACGTCGCTTTCCTACTCAGCAACTTTAAGGTTTATCACTACAATTCCAATAAAATCGGTAATGCTGGAACGTAGGAAACGTATATAGATCACAATAATCACAGTACTTAACGGTCCAAATCAGCCACCACAGCTGTAGCTGAAGGAAAAACGTCACAGACGTTGCAATAACACGGCAAAAAGTAATCAAACTGTTTTCCAACAAAGTAGAACCCAATTCCACTATTGTTGCAACAGCTGAACCACAAACGATAAGAATCTTCCAAACACTGATTTTTAAACTAAAATAATCACAGTCAAAAGATTATGCGCGAATAAGAAAGCGGAGTGAAGTGTAAAAACGTAAGACTCACTGAATATATAAACTGCCTGTCATAAGAAGAACAGACCATTATTGAAATTTATGTTTCTATTACGTTTACATTATAGGTACTTTAAGCGAAATAAACTGTAAATTATACACATATTCCTAAGTATTTTTTTCAAGACAAGTTGTTCTTTATACCACCGAATCAATTACATCCAGCTGTTTTTACATTAATTTCCATATATATAAGTCTCTTGATATTTCACTAATGCTTGTAACGCAAAAATTATACTAACTATTTCTTGAATTACTTAGAACAATCATTATAAACAAACATCACTCCTTGGTAGACTTGCCCACCGCCAGAAGCGCTAGTGTCGTTGCAATTGTCAGTTCGTAACAACTTTTACACAAGTGTGTCGCGACTGTATATTTTAGACTCTGATGTAGTGTTTAGTCTGGAGACTAGATTAATAGCGCTTCCCAAACTATTCTACATTGTGCGGGCTACTTCATCTCTGCGTAACTATCAGCCCATACATTCAGTTAAAACTATTTGCTGCAGTCAGTTCTCGGTGTACTATTATCATTTTTTATCTATCATGCATCCATTATCAGAGTGATGATTCATTAATCAGTTGTGTCCTGTCAGCACATCTCTTCTGTTTACCAAATTCTACCACACATTCTACCCAAACTTCAGCATCCTCTGCAGTAAATGAAAATGAAAAATTTGTGTTATAGCACGATAATTCGCAGATTATGTCTTTCTTTGAACTTTTTCCAAGAGTGTGCTCGTTCTCTAATGACCACAGTGTTAACGGGACTTTCAACCCTCATCCTCTCTCTCTCTCTCTTTTTTATTATTATTTTTTTAACACTGATAGTCAAAATTATACTCTACTGGCCATTAAAATTTCTACACCAATAAGAAATGCAGATGATAAACAGGTATTCACTGAACAAATATGTTAAACAATAGACATGTGATTACATTTACACGCAATTTAGGTGCGAAGATCCTGAGAAATCAGTACCCAGAACAACCAACTATAGCCGTAATACCGGCCTTGATACGCCTGGGCATTGAGTCAAACAGAGCTTGGATGGCGTGTACAGGTACAGATGCCCATGCAGCTTCACCATGATACCACGGCTCATCAAGAGTAGTGACTGGCGTATTGGATGAGCCAGTTGCTCCGTTACCATTGAAAAGAAGTTTTCAATTGGTGAGAGGTCTGGAGAATGTGCTGGCCAGGACAGCAGTCGAACATTGTCCGTATCCAGATAGGCCCGTTCAGAACCTGCAACATGCGGTCGTGCAATATCCTGCTGAAATGTAGGGTTTCGCAGGGATCGAATGAAGCGTCATAACACATCTGACAAGGAAAGTACATGGACTCGAACAAACATATCTGTATGAACGTTTGGTTACAGGATCTCTACGTACACCTCATAATAATCATCGTACATGTTCTCTAGCGAATTGTCATCAAAAGCTGTGATGATAGTTGCAACTTCAACCTTCTTCCCGAAAGACTGTTGATAGTCACTACCACTGCTTCCCGCACTTACCGCAGCACTACCATTATCATTATTATGAGTTTGTAACAACAGTATCTAACTTATGCTCATATTTCTGTACCATAACATATACGAGAAAGCATGCAATACTAATACCATATTCAAGAAGAAGGGTTCTTCGTAACTTCATCTCAACTAATCGCAATACATTAGCAGGATTGATTAGCAATCGCCGCCCCATCTGACGCTTCACCTCACAAATAACATCACAAAACGCATCTTCGGAGGCACACTGCGCCTTCCCTACGAAGGTCATAGTGCAATGCGGCATGGCACACGCAGAGGCCTCTAACGGACGACTGCAGAGTTTTGAAGATGCGGGAGTATCACTAGTGCAATAAGGGATCTTTACATTCTTTCTCATATGTTTTGTTCTATATGTGTTTGTTCGAGCCCAAGTACTTTCCTTGTGAAATGTAACGACCACTTTTCAAAGTGCCGTCGAAAACAATAGGTGACCGGGACGTGTAACCAATGGCACCCAATACCATCACGCCGAGTGATACGCCAGTATGGCGATGACGAATACACGCTTCCAATGTGCGTTCACCGCGATGTCGCCGAACACGGATGCGACCATCATGATGCTGTAAACAGAACCTCGACCCATCCGAAAAAAATGACGTTTTGTTATTCGTGCACCCAGGTTCGTCGTTGCATACACCATCGCAAGCACTCCTGTCTGTGATGCAGCGTGAAGGGTAAACGCAGCCATGGTTTCCATGCTGCTGCAAACGTCGTTGAACTTTTCGTGCAGATGGTTGTTGTCTTGCAAACGTCCCCAAGTGTTGACTAAGGGCTCGAGACGTGGCTGCATGATCCGTTACAGCCATGCGGATGCCTGTCATCTCGACTGCTAGTGATACGTGACCATTGGAATCTAGCACGGCGTTCCGTATTGCTCTCCTGAACCCACCAATTCCATATTCTACTGACAGTCATTGGATCGCGACCAATGCGAGCAGCAATATCGCGATACGATAAACCACAATCGCGATAGGCTACAATCCGACATTTATCAAAGTCGGAAACGTGAATAAGCGCATTTCTCCTCCTTACACGAGGCATCACAACAGCGTTTCACCAGGCAACGCCGCTTAACTGCTGTTTGTGTATGAGAAAAATGGTTGGAAAGTTTTCTCATGTCAACTCGTTGTAGGTGTCGTCACCGGCTCCAACCTTCTGTGAATACTTTGCAAAGCTAATCATTTGCATATCACAGCATCTTTCTTCCTGTCGGTTAAATTTCGCGTCTGTAGCACGTCATCTTCGTGGTGCAGCAATTTGAATGGCCAGGAATGTATTTGATGTAAACAAATGTCAATGCGCATTTTAGTAGTGTTCACATGTTTGTAAACTAAACTATCATGGTCATCAGATCTGAGACTTACTAACAAACTAACTTATGCTAAGGATAACTCACACCCCCATGCCCGAGGGAGGACTCGAACTTCTGACAGGAAGCGGCAGCGAAGTCTATGACCTGGCTCCTTAGATCGCGTGGCGTTTTCCTCACGGCTGCATTTTACATTTTCTCTCTGTTGGTCACCTGTAGATATTTTTCTGCCGAAATAGCAGAAATCATCTACGACTTTTAATGTTCCCTGCTCTACACTGCTTCACTCAGTATCATGATTTCATTCGACTCCATTTCATTACTCTTATTGTACTTTTGATGACACTCATCTCATGAGAGACGACACAATAAAGCACAGATATTGTGGTTTAGTGACACAGATGTAAGCCTGCGGACAATAACCATGGTGGGATGAACGTCAAGAGAAATCCCATTGCAGTGACGAAATGAAACTATATTTTCTGCAATTCCCTCTGGTGAACTCAATTCTCACCAAATGAATGCCGTCCACAGAATAAGTAGCAAACAAAAGTCAGATAATTGACATGCATAGCGAGTGAGGTAGTTGGAGACGGGCAACACATAGTGCGGGAGATAAGACATACTGAAGCCAGAATTTGCATTTAGATTGCTGCGAAGAGTAAGCGGGCAGGAAATGAGCACACTTTTGTAGCTAAGACGTTTCTCAGACCAGCAAGAAGGTGTCATGATCTACATGGCCAGCCTTCATGACAAAGAGAGTGGGCATAAATTATTCTTAAATTTCTGTCGACGAATTCCAGTCTTATGAAAAACTAGCTGAAAACCCGGCGTTGCCCGGGTGTTTATTAATTCCTGCTCTAGTTAGTACTTCTCTTATCCCTTCTCTATCCCCGTGCATTTCTCTTTTTCTAAAATGAGGTTATATTTCTTGGACAATATATAAGAAATAACACTGTCTTGCATAATGTAAAAAATTATAAGTGCAATATCCAAACAAAGAAAGATAGTAATCAAAATACAAATGACTTTTAAAATTCGTACGATGTCATATTTATTGAATTATAACAATTAAATTAATGTAATTGATTTCACTCATTTTTGAGGAAATGTCGCTGATAAAGCGCAAATGAAAAATATTTCTATCAGATTGCAGAAGTTTATGCACTCACCGTTTATCAGAAAAGTAAGTAGTGTAGATCAAATCACACGTAAAAATGCACTCGTCTCGAAGAATCCAATTACGAAATTCAACAATAATGATTGTAATAATATCATATATCGATCACTTGATGTAATGCGCGAAACGTCAAATCCAATTTTTAAAGAGATGTATTAAATGAATTTTTTTTCACTGCTTTATTTATTTATTCTTATGTTTCCTTATTCGTATGCTTATCCTTACAGAGAAAGAGCTGAAGACAATGTAGCAAGCATAGACCAACGATATGGTATGTGGCATCACGTTGCGCTGTATGTAACCTCCTTGCTATAGAGTCGCAAACGTAACCGCTGGCCTTCAGTCCGAATTTTTTTAATAATGTGACAACTTTGAACCACCATATCATTCATCCTCTTATAGCTATCGGCATGGAACTGCTATGGTGTACAACGGGAGACTACAGACAACAATTACACACAAACAAATCGTTTGCGTTCTGTAGTTTTCGCTGCAGAACGAAATATTAACACACACACACACACACACGTAGAATTTTAGATACACCGATAACTTTCCATCCCAATATAATCCACCCTTTTATCATTATCAACCCTCAAGGAACAATGCAACCAATAAAACCATTTTCAAAGTGTAAATATAATTGTCAAAAAGTAATTATTGTTCCGCATTTCGCGTTATATTAAATAAAAATCTACCAGATCGCTATTAAACCGAGCCTAAAAGCTTCCTCAGGTATAAATTAGAAACTGTACAAATATTTAAGTCTCTGCGTCTTGTCGTTCGGACGTGATAAGCCTACACCGAACAGACATTCACATTAATATATATATAGATAAATAGCTATCCCATCGCCATAAAACCGTGCCTAAAGCCTTCCCTGGGTAGACATTAGTAACTGTACAAATGTTTAGCTCTTTATGTCTTGTGGTTCAGACGTGATAAACGTACACCGAACAGACATTCACATTTATAGATATAGATGACGATTCGGTCCGATTAATATTCAGGAAGCTGGTAAAATTAATCGCCAATTAAATCACATAAAACTAATTTTCTCCGACAATCTAGACTCACCGTCTGTTTGCCTGACCATAGGAACATCGTCTTGTGGGGGCGAAATAATTTTCCGCGTCCTGTAATAATTAATATATTAAATTGGCAAGATGGCGATCAGCCACAAAGGCTGCCGGAGTCGTTAAGTTCAAACCCGGAGAGCCAACGCATTCTTCGCGGAAGGACACTTCTGTACCCGTTCTCTCTGAAGAGTTGCCGCCACGGCAGGCCGCCACCCTAGGAGTCGTGAAACCGCACCTTGCGGGCCGGAACGAACTCTGACGGTACTCTGGGTCAGGTTGGTAGCACTATACTGTGGTAGCACGTCACTAGTTTTGTCGGAGGAAGAATCAGCGGTGCGAAACTCCCGTTAACAAAACTGGCGTGAGCGACGTGGCCGCCCTCAGTTCGGCAGTTGCTTCAGATGCTTGCAGTTCTTAGGAGGACAGGTCCGCGATCGCCTATCGTGCAGAAGTAGCCGTTATGTTCAATCTTGGTGATATTTCGAGTTGACCGACATGAACTTCACACTTCCACCGAGCAGGTATTCGCGATTAAAGTAAAGTAATCGCATTCGGTCGCGAGTTTCCTAACTATGCAACGGTTTGCATATCGGGCGATAGGCTTGATGATTTCTAAAACTCTTTTGCTTTAGTTTTTGCGCCGCCCTTGTTTCGGGCTCAATCTACTCTACTCATGCTCAACGAATATTTCCGTAAAACACTCTCAATACTCTCTCTTTCTCTCTCTCGTTAAAGGCTAGTCGAATTATTTGAATCTTCTTTGTTTTCGATGTTTGCTCTCCTTTTGTATCTCTTGTCCTGCAGTAAGAATAAATAAGTCCGGTAAGGTGTAACAGGCTGCCTCGTAACTCTGTGTGGTATTTTCAGAATATATTTACTTTTTCACTGAACTGTCCGACGTCTTGTCTGAAGCCTTCCCCTTTTGCTACCATTTTTATTAATTTATTAAATAATAGAAACCCCTGCTAGAAGAGATGAGGTCCTTTGCTGGTAACGGCCACAGCAACAGGAGATTAACAGTTAAGTCACCTGATAATAGGGAAGCTATAGTCAGGCAGATTGATTTAACATAATCTCGTTTCATTTGTTTCTTCCACAACCAACCATCGGAAGAGACAGGCGCTACAGACTGAAGTAAGACGTTGGGGATTGCAACAGGACATGTGTAACATGAATGTACAGTTTTTAACAAATTTTGCTAAAAATGTCAAATACGGTGTTGCTTGTTTCATTCTCCATTTGAGAGTAGTACTTAGAAAGGACATTATTTCTGCCTTTTAATATGTATATGAAATTTGTAATGACAATAATAATTATTGATAGATCTGAAGCATGTCTTTGACATATTTGAGACTATATCCGTCTCTGGGATTCTTTAATTGTACAATAATAATTGTTATCCTGATTATTATTTCAGGAATAATTTTTGTCAAGTGTTTAATAATATTGATTATTTATGACGGAAACTGGTTCAAGTGCAAGAAATCGTGTACGATATGTTAAGTGTAAAAGAAAAAATACTTCTCCGTTGATACCGTGAAAGGCGCCAACTTTTAGTGCATAAGAAAAGGCACCGCTTGGCAGATACCTGGCGTGGAGTCGGAGTCTGGCTACCGTACAGCACAGTAGTCGAGCAACGTCCACTGGGCTAAATTGCAGCAAGACTATTAGAACTAGCCTGGGATACTCTGGTGGCAATTGTTATATCCTGGCAGCAAAATTGTGGGCACATTGGAAATTATAAGCCGACGTCAAGAAGATCAAACAGTGCCACACTGCAAGAGCCACTTTCGTAAATGTTTGTAGGGACTGATGACCCCGCAGTTACGTCCCATAAGCTTCACAAACATTTGAACATTCGTAAATGTTTGTGCCTTACACTGTGCAATCATGCAGCAACTCAACTCCAGTAGGTGATTCAAAAACTGGTCACGCTTTTCACCATTATAAAAGCGTACGGACTAGTATCTTACTTGCTTATTTTCTTAATAGTAATTTAGATAAATTCCAATTAGTTTCAACTATTATTTTCCTCATCATTTACCTAGCCAGAATCCAAACCTCACGTGCATTAATACGAGTATTCTTGACTTTATGAAAAGGAACGTCCATAAAAAGTGCAGAGTCTGTAAATTCATGGTGTCCTTATCTGGAGCAGTAAATTAAATGTCAGTTAACAGAATTTTACTTTTGGGTCCAACAGTTGTATTCACAAACGTATTTTTAGTTGGAGGGTAAATAAGATAATATGTTTGATTCAATTGATAAATAGCTAATCAGAACTGTTTTACTATAGAAAGATATTAGAGCCAGTTTAGTACAGTAGTATAATACAGCTTTCTGATATTGGATTAAGTAATAAATAAACAGAAAAATTCAGATTAATAGAGTTGTAAATATTACCATCAATGTTTTTGTTTGAATATGTTCTGCATATATAATACAGTAGTCCAGTTCTTGAATAGTACTGGGTTTTACACTGTTACAGTTGAAGGTAACCCATATTATTCAGATAGACATTTTTCTGAAGAGGTGTGGTAGAAACCTTTGTTTTATATGCAAATCAAATAACTGCAGTATTAAGTAGTTGTTCTATTTCTGTAGGGTTTATATCAAAGATCTTGAAAGTGGCAAATCTATAGCAACCTATGTCCAAATTTTCTGTGATCTAACTCTCGTTATTGTGGAAAAACGCCTCTCATACTTAAAACAATGTCTAATTGGTAAACGAAGTGTTTTGGCCTCCCTTGTCTCTCCTGTTGCTTCTGATGAAATTCGCAGAATTTTATTTAAATGCTGTTAGAGTAACTTTTGCCTGCCTATGCAGATTGATTACCAATTAGAATATATACTGATTCATGCTGTAAACGGTAACTAATTATTGTCTAATTAAGCTGACGACTGTATTTGTATATTGCTTTGTAAACACGTAAATTGTATAAAACCATCATAATTTTACTACTGAACTGAAATTACTCTTGTTACTGAAATCACATTGGAGGGTGACTTACCATTAGTATTAATTTAAAATTTCACTACATGTGGTGATCTTACACACATTTTGGACTTAGCTGTACTTATTGTAATGAATGTGCACAGGTTTGTTATATCATTTAGATGACAAGCTAGTTTAAGTAGTAAGCGCTTTTGTAACACTGTTTTAAGGGAAAACAAGACAAATGATTCTAAAAGAATAGTTGTGTCCATGCAGGCCAGAATGCTATCATTTCTTAACTAAAAAAGAATCCTGGAATAATGAAATCGGCACGTATTACAATTATTACAACGACTATTTGGCTGGTTCCAACGAGTATATCCCCTTGTTTCGTCCATCGTTCCTTATTTTGCTTCCGAGGTTATAGTATTCTTCATTTCTTCTACAATGTGGCCTGATGTTGACGTCCCTTACCGCTAATCCCATGCTAACCTCCTGTCCGCCTCTTGTAAAAAATTTCATCTTTTTTTTTTTGCTCTGATCACAGTTAAAAAGCATATAGTTAGGTACATCTGTTGGTAAGAACGGCTTTCTTATGGGAACTCTTCCTTGTCGGTCTGTAGGGCTGATAAGACTCTATTTCCTTGAAACTAGTAAAGTTGTCGATTCTAAATGACACATACTAACGACTACAGCTCCTTAGCGGAGTAGGAAATATTAAGAATCTAAGTGAAATCAATCAAAAGATGCGGACATTTATTTAACATACACTACGGGCCATTAAAATTGCTACACCAAGGAGAAATACAGAAGGTAAACAGGTGTTCATTGGACAAATATATTATACTAGAACTGACATGTGATTACATTTTCACGCAATTTGGGTACATAGATACTGAGAAATCAGGACCCAGAACAACCACCGCTGGCCGTAATAAAGGCGTAGGCATTGACTCAGAGCTTGGATGGTGTGTACAGGTACAGATGCCCATACAGCCACAGATCATCAAGAGCAGTGACTGGCATATCGTGACGAGCCAGTTGCTCGGCCACCATTGACCAAACGTTTACAAATGGTGAGAGATTTGGAAATGTGCTGGCCAGGGCAGCAGTCGAACATTTTTCGTATCCAGAAAGGCCCGTACAGGACCTGCAACATGCGGTCGTGCATTACTCTGCAGAAATGTAGGGTTTCGCAGGGATCGAATGAAGAGTAAAGCCACGGGTTGTAACACATCTGAAATGTAACGGCCACTGTTAAAAATACCGTCGATGCGAACAAGAGGTGACAGAGACGAGTAACCAGTGGCACCCCATCATCACGCCGGGTGATACGCCAGAATGGCGATGACGAATACACGCTTCCAATGTGCGTTCACCGCAATGTCGCCAAACACGGACGCGCCCATCATGATGCTGTAAACAGAACCTGGAGTCATCCGAAAAAATGACGTTTTTCCATTCGTGCACCCAGGTTCGTCGTTGCGTACACCATCGCAGGCACTCTGTGATGCAACGTCAAGGGTAACCGCAGCCATGGTCTCCGACCTGATAGTCCATGCTGCTATAAACTGTTCGTGCAGATGGTTGTTGTCTTGCAAACGTCCCCATCTGTTGATTCAGGAAACGAGACGTGGCTGCACGATCCGTTACAGCCATGTGGATAAGATGCCTGTCATCTAGACTGCTAGTGATACGAGGCCGTTGGGATCCAGCACGGCGTTCCGTATTGCCCTCCTGAACCCAGCGATTCCATATTCTGCAAACAGTCACTGGCTCGTGACCAACGCGAGCAGCAATGTCGCGATACGATACACCACAATCGGGATAGGCTACAATCCGACCTTTATCAAAGTCGGAAACGTAATGGTACGCATTTCTCCTCCTTACTCGAGGCATCACAACTATATTTCACCAACCACGCCGGTCAACTGGTGTTTGTTTATGAGAAATCGGTTGGAAACTTTCCTCATGTCAGCACGTTGTAGGTATCGTTGAGTTTCTAAGTCAAGCTAATCGAAAGAAACGGCTATTTTGTCGTGGATTTTGTTACTCGTAAACTCACTGATCAAAACCTATAGGGTAGGTCACTTTCAATTAACCAAGAATGATGAAATTTGGTAAGGAGAATGGTTTTGCAGTATGGCCACATTAAAAAATTTATCAATTTGTATATGATACATGGAAATTTGTCATTGAAAATATCACTGCACTCGTAATTTGAGTACAATCTCAGGAACTTTATTAGGGATTTTGGTTTAGTTTACAGTAGCAGACTGATTCATTCGAAAGACTTGTCTATATAAATAACAAACATTTAATGCTAATTATCAGAGCTTCTTTGTAATGAAATTCTATGCCTTTATGAGAACGATTTCTTTTTGTATGTAGTGTTGGTTGCCACAGTGCTGACAGTTCTGCGCGTATGATAACAAACAGTATATGCGTTCCAGAATGAAACTTTCACTCTGCAGCGGAGTGTGCGCTGATATGAAACTTCCTGGCAGATTAAAATTGTGTGCCGGAACCGGGACTCGAACCTGGGACCTTTGCCTTTCGCGGGCAAGCGCTCTACCGGTGTCGTGTCGGAGTAGCTCAGTTGGTAGAGCGCTTGCCCGCGAAAGGCAAAGGTCCCAGGTTCGAGTCCCGGTTCCGGCACACAATTTTAATCTGCCAGGAAGTTTCATATCAGCGCACACTCCGCTGCAGAGTGAAAGTTTCATTCTGGAAACATCCTTTAGGCTGTGGCTAAGCCATGTCTCCACCATATCCTTTCTTCCAGGAGTGCTAGTCTTGCATGTTTGCAAGAATGCTTCTGTGAAGTTTGGAAAGTAGGAGGCGAGGTACTGGCGGAAGTAAAGTAGTGAGGCGGCATCGTGAGTCGTGTCGGGGTAGCTCAGTCGGTAGAGCGCTTGCCCGCGAAAGGCAAAGGTCTCAGGTTCGAGTCCCGGTTCCGGCACACAATTTTAATCTGCCAGGAAGTTTCAGTATATGCGTTGTTTCAAAGCGACACTGGTAATTGAATCTGGGTTGTACTTCCATTGCTTGGAATGAGGTTCCTGTGTTCCACAAAATATTATTTGAAGCGATGACTTTTGCGTAAAATAACAGTTCCAGACATTCGTCAAATTCTACCGTATATACCAACAGGAAACTGCCGAAGGTAGCTCTTACACAGTTCCAGTTAGCATAGTATGCTGATATAACCGTAAAATTAGCAAATGAGACGTTATCGAAAATGAACTTAAAACGATTCTCGAGAATTTTGGAATTCCCGGCATAGCTATTCTACAAGTAGCGACATCCGACTACCGTTAATAACGATAGCAGGTGTAAGATACCTATGTCTTTCATAGGTGCATTTGTTAACCATGTGATTATCGATAAAAGATTTTGTCGCGTTCTAAATTAATTTCAAGACTAATCAGAATGTTTGCAGTATTCAACATGTATCAAAAGCATAATCATTAATCACAAATGTATCCTAAAGTATTTTTCAGAACATATAAAATCTCTATGTAATTATTAGGAAGAGATAGTGGTTGTTCTTTGCTGGTGGTTAGAGTATTCTGGATAAGTGGATTATGATTGGCTTCTCTATGGAATGTTAATGGGTGTATCACGAACACGCAGTATATGTTTCACCTCAAAAGCAAGTTCTGCATCCGTCTACAGTTATTTAAAGTCTTGCACATGCAATTTCTTTTGTGTACGAAGGTAGCCTATGGGAGCTACCTCATCTGGAATTAAGAACCCGCAGATTATACACACGGGACTTTATCTGAAATTGATCGTAAAACTGGCGTTACAATAGACACAGAACTGCTGCCAATTCCAGGTTGGGTAGTGGATTATCCGTTCGGTGCAGATAGATTCATTATAGAGTCTCTCTCTCTCTCTCTCTCTCTCTCTCTCTCTCTCTCTCTCTCTCGTGCAAAAAATGAATTCATGGTTAACAGCTTCACACAGTTGCAGACCAGGAATCGAGAATCTAAGAGCTGTATCGACATCACAGCATCTTATCAGAAATCGACCAGAGACTTTTAAATTTCATCGTGTCTAGAGAAAGAGTTACTCTAAAATAATTTAATACCTCAAACACATTGAATTTATTTATTTATTAATTTACACAGGCAATCTCGATTTCCGGATTGATTAAATATCTGTATAAGTAGGGGAAACGTTCGCAGCGGGTAAACATGCGCATCGCTTTTTTTTTCTTATTTAAAAGCTTTTTTGAACTTTGTAATTAGTGCTACACCTAGCAGGGGACTGATGACCTAGCTGTTTAGACCCCTTCCAACAAACAACAAGCTACACCTATCGGCAGGTTAGCGAACTACTTTCGTATGGTCTGGGCCACCATTACAGTTTCCCGTTCAGTGAGTTTGAAAATGGTGAAACGTACATTGTGATCTAATTTGCAGTCCTCGAGATTTAAGACAGTGAGTCTCTACTTATTACGTTGACTAAATTTACTTGTTTTATAGTTAAAGCCTGTATGTTATGGGTATGTTTTTAAGGTGGATCCTGTTTGGTTTTAATTATTTTTAAGAAAATTGTAGCAAAAATTTATTTCCAAGACACTATGGGGTAAAGGTGCGTACCGATGCGCACTTTTCCCCTCATGTAGTTACATAGCAAAACATAAAAGTTGCTACAAAGCTTAACCTCGGCAATAGGCCTAAGCCTAATGCAAAAGAAAGTATGGATAAGAAGAGACTTTAAAACAAGAAAAAGGATAATCAGACTTTTGGCAGGAAACATAAAAGAATGTAAAGAATAAGAAGACGATTGAAGAAGAGTCAGACGATTCAGATGTAGACGAAGTTCCACTGTGTAATGACGATGAGTCCGATGATATCGACGTGGAGCTGTTTGAACCTGGCGCACTTGAAGGAGCCGACGATGAGATTTGCGGACTTGGTGGAGACCATGTTAAAGACAGGGAACTGTGGTACAGATGTACTTTGTGCGGAAGATGGTACCATGCACCTTGTACCACAATAATTCCGCTATAGATTTTATATGTGATATGTGTAGTGAAGGAATTATCTAACTTGTTAAATATGTAGGCCCCTTACATCAAAGAAAACTTTGCATTTTATTTGAAAACCCATAGTCTTGAACTGTGTTAAATTTTGTAAAATTTGATTAAAGCTCGTGTTTAACCTAATCTAATATGTGCCTTATCAATACAGTCTTTGGAACACACGTTGTACTGTTCTTTTCCTCTCCAGGTACTACTGCGTATCAATTCTCCTAACATGCGCACAATTACCCCACCCGATGCGCACGTTTTCCCGAACGTGACGTGCGTTTAGGTAGTGTCTTGGAATTTTGTTTTTGATGAGTTTATTTTTGAATATTTTGGGTTATCTTACTTTTTATAGATACTAGAATAGCTCATCTAAGTTTTGCTATAAAATAGACTTTATTTAACGGCGTCATTTTTTTTCCAGTTCAGCCTGGGTCGCCCGTTTCGCCCACTTCACCCTAATTAAATTTATACCGAACGTCTACACGCGAATCCCACTGACAAGTTACATTTTCAGTATGCTTTATCTAGTACACATCTACACATGTACTCCACAACCCACCTCACGGAGTATGGCGGAGGGTTCTTTGTGCGGCAGTGTCACTTCCTGCTTTTCTGTAATTGACGTGTATCGTTCTCGAGAAAAACGATTGTCGGTAAGCATCCATGTGGACACCAATCTTTCGAATTTTATCCTAATGGTCTTTTCTCCGGATATACACACGTAGGAGGAAGCACAATGAAAAGCAACATTAAAGTATTGCTCGATCACAAATCGCTATACATGTGTAGTCCCAGTATTGTTTTGCAGTTGAGTAACCCTGTAATACAGCCTGAAGATCCGCCTACATTCCGCTGCAATTTGGCAGCGTTGCGACTTTATTGCATGCTCTAGCAGCATCAGCCAAAATTACGCTGGAGAGGCCGATCGTTCTAAGGCGCCTTACTACGGAGCACGAGCTTGCTCGCCGTCGGAGATTCGAGTCCTCCCTCGGGCATGGGTCTGTTGTTGTCCTTAGCATAAGTTAGATTAAATAGTTTGCAAGGCTAGGGACTGATGACCAGAGTAGTTAAGTCCCATAGAATTACAAATATTTGAACATCCGACAAAAGGGTCATCGAAGTTCAATATTAGCTACTAATCCATTCATATTTTTAAAATTTTAAACATTTTTCTATTAATGATGTCAATATTGTTAGTGACTATCTCCAGCTCGCGAGTAGAGAGTACCTAGAATGCTTCAAACGGGCACCGTTTGTGCGACGTTTTGCTAGTCATTGGTTCCTGCACGATGTCTCATCCCCTCAGAATTCTAATGTATACTTTTGTAATCATCTTTTCTATTTTAATTATGAACGATGTTTTGCTTTAACCTCCCCCCCTCCCATTTAGTGCACCGTGTTCTTTCGTCAATGTTGACGTTTCCCACCATAAGATGGCCCTCGCGTGGCGCAAGTATTTCAAAAGCATTCTTCAACTCTTCTTTTCACAAAAACACGATTACACATCGTGCTAAGCACATGGCTAACCTCTAGACACCATGTACCTACACTTTTATCAGCTTTCTCATTTTTATCCCATATTAGGACGGTGAAAAGATGCGGTTTAAGAGCTTTTAAATATTTGTAAAATAACATGTTGACCACAGCTGCTTAATTTATTAGCTGAAAGCTACCGGTTTCTGTTAATGTACCATTCTCAAGCGCCAGCAGAGCTTAGCCAGTTGCTGTGTGATATGTTAAGCAACTGGCTAAGCTCTGTGGTGCTTGAGAATGGTACATTAACAGAAACCGGTAGCTTTCAGCTAATATCTACATCTACATAGATACTATGCAAAACACATTCATGTGCCTGGCTGAGGGTTCATTAACCACTTTCATAACCTTTCTCTACCGTTCCATTCTCTAATAGCATATGGGAAGAAAGAACACCTAAATCGTTCCGTTTTCGATATGATTTCTGTTATTTTAAAGGGATGGTCATGTCTCCCTATATAGGTGGATGCTAGTAACATATTGTCACATTCAGAAGTAAAACTCGGTGATAGAAATTTCGCAAATAGATCTCGCCGCAACGAATAATGTCGTTCTTTTAATGATTTCCATCTCAAACCGTGCATCATTTCCGTAATGCTTTCCCCTAATAACGCGATAAAACAAAACGAGCTGCCCTTCTCTGAACCTTCTCAATGTCTTCCGTCAGTCCCACCTGGTGAGGGTCCCACAAGGGGCAACAGTACTCCAGGAGAGGACGCACAAGTGTGATGTAGGCAGTCTCTTTGGTGGAGCTGGTGTATCTTCGAAGCGTTCTGCCAATGAAACGTAACCTTTGGTTCGCCTTCCTCGCAATATTTTCTGTGTGTTCTCTCCAGTCTAAGTTGTTAGTAATTGTAACTCCTAGGTATTTGGAAGAATTTACGATCTTAAAGTTTGACTGATTTATCGCGTAATTGAAGTTCAGTGGATTTCTTTTAGTGGTAATGTGTATTACTTCACACTTTTCTTTATTTAGTGTCAATTGCCAATTTTCGCACCATCTAGAAATTTTGTCTAAATCGCTTTGCAGTTGCTTTTGATCCTCTGTTGACTTCACTAACCGATAAACGATAGCATCAACCGCTAACAGTCTAAAGGAGCTATTCAGATTGTCTCCTAAACCATTTATTAACACGAGGAAGAGTAGGGGACCTATAACGCTTCCCTGGGGAATGCCAGATATCACTTCTGTTTACTCAATGACTTACCGTGAATTACTACGAATTGTGTCCTTTCTTAGAGTAAATCATGAATCCAGTCGCACAATTGGAGCGATATTCCATAAACAAGCAGTTTAATTAGAAGCCGCTTGTGAGGTTCAGTGTCAAAAGCCTTCCAGAAATCCAGAAATATGGAATCGATTTGAGATCCCTTGTCGATGGCACATCATTTCATGTGAATAAAGGGCAAGCAATAAATTAAGCAGCTGTGGTCAACATGTCATTTTACAAATACCCCATATTATTCTGACTTTTTTTTACATATCTGTCCATGTCCATTTTTTACACTTTTCCTTCTTTTAACAGTAGACGCATATTTTGATCACTCGACTATGCGCACACTCGTTCGCCCTCTCGGTGCCACCTAGCGCAGTTGCATGTCACTAATGTCTCTGGCCTCTCACAAACAGAACACATGGGTATCAGATTTTAGAAATTTTTTATATTTACGATACATGAAGTTCAGAACTCAAATAACAATCAGTCAAAGCCATTCGACGCAACTCTAATAAATTCTCGAGAAAATGTACTTTCAAGTTTCGCAAGTAAGCGTATCAGCATGTGTCAGTGTACTGAGGTGGTAGAGTTCTGGCTCTACAACCGTAGGTTCGGTGGTTCGAATCCTGACGCACTTCACTAGTCTGTGCCCATTTGAATGTTGTCCTATCTCCCTCCCTCCCATCTTTGCCATGCCATTGATCACCGTTATAGAAAGTTAGAAATAGCTTTACAAGCAGGTAACGTACTCAACCATCGTTTTACGTGACAAGGTTTTCAGCTCGTCTACTTATACATAAACAAAAACTGACACAACACGCGGAATTAGAGAGCGCAAGATATTTTATATAACTGAATTCGAAAATGAAATATCGGCCACAGTGGCATTCGAACCACCGACTCTATGGTTGTGAGGCACAAACGGCACCACCTGAGCTACTACACCGACAGGTGCTACAAGTCGTTTAATTATTGGTACTTACGTGTACTAGTAAAAACTTCAAAGTCGATTTTCTCGAGAATTTTTTAGAGTTGCGTCTAATGACTGTGGCTGATTGTTATTTAAATTCTGAACTTCACGTGCCATAAATATAAATAAACTGTAAAATCCGATACCCATGTGGTCTCCTTGTCAGTAAGCGCAGCTCACTCGGCGTGTGTGCGGCATTACTACACAGTTTAACACGTCTAGTTTAACATTTTACATTTTAACTGTTTGGCATGGAGTAATGTTGCGCTTCACAAGAGCACTTCTCTTTGTCTTAGTTACAACAACTTTTACATGAACAGTGAGTATATTCTCATCAATGCTGTATTTTATTTCTAATTTCTATATTTTCCTATCAGTTTTACATTAATTTCTGCATATTATTGTTCTTAGGTCCGACTTCCGAAGAAGACAAAATTAATTTTCTCAAAACCTAGGTAAAGGTTTTAACTAACCCATTTTAACGTAATTGGCTGGCTGCTATTTATTGTAAAAAAAAAAATAAAAAAAAAAAAAAATTACACTCTACCGTTGTGAACTGCAACCACATTCAAGATTCTTATTCATTCATGTCATTTGAAAAGTAATGGTCCTATAAGACTTCCATAGCACACTCTACAAATTATTTTCACGTCGTAAGAATTTTCTCCGTTTACAGTGACATGTCGTGTTCATTTTTCTAACAATTCAGCAGTGTACCCACGTACTTAGTCTGATATTCCGTACGTATGTATTTTCTTCGTTAGGCGACGCTGCGGAATCGTATCAAACGCCTTTCGAAAGTCAAGAAAGACGGCAGCTACATGCTTACCTGTATTTATTTCCCGTGGAAAAAGTGAGTTCGGTTTCATGAGATCGTTTCTTTCATAACGCGTGTTGATTCCTACAGAGGAAATTTTCGGTCCCTATAAATATCAAAATACTCACGCATAACATAATTCAAAATTCTACAACAACCCTATGTTGGAGAAACGTGCGTATAGTTTTTCGCATCTGCTCGACGAGCACTGGTGAAAATGACAAAGGCCTTCGCTAGAGACCTACAATACACTGCTGCTAGAATCGAACTGATATCCCGTCAGACCCACTGACCTTACGTTTACAGTGTTTAGCGATATCAATTACTTTCCTATCCTGTCGCTTGCACTACAGGTTCACGATACGATAAATGTAAGCTTCCTGTCATCCGGTGGCCGCCATGTTTTTACCAGAATAAGCGCAGGCATAGCAACCCAGGCAGAAAAGCAGCCATCTAACTACTGAAATAAGGCATCAGTTCTACCAAAGCACATCTTACTAATTAGTACGTGGGTAAAACAAAGGCCATTCGTCTATGTCTATTTGTTGTTGTTGTTTGGATGTTTTAGGGGGACAAAACTACGGAGGTCATCAGTCCCCCTATGTCTATTTAGACCTAATGAATTAGTAAGCTAATAAGTCTCTTGAAGCGGTATTTATTTCTGCCGATTATTAATACCTTATTTTACGATGTTCAACTTCGGCAGTTGACACTATATTAATAAGAGATGTATTCCTTGTTATTAACCTTGAAGAAAATGATGCTATTTCAAAATTTTCTGTCTTCATATCTATCGCTGAAATTAGTACATTATTATCGATTTCCGCCCCGATAAGATGCATTTTAAGTGTACTCCTGTCGATCTTATAACATTTTCGTTCAGTGGGAAAACTGTTATTCTGTAAATACTTTTTGGAACACAGTACCATTGAAAGTCGGGAAAATACATATACTATCTCTTCTAAAACAGTAGAAACAAACTCAAAATAGGCAACAATTCCGCCCACGTTCCTTTTTTACAATCTGTAACCAATTATAGGATTGTGAATATCCAATAATTCACAACCAAGGGGGAGGTGCCGCAGCCATGTTAAAACATACCTTGTAGCATGACATGTCAAAAACCAAAACCATGAACTCACAAAAGCTACAAAATACTGTTTAAAATTTTTTACCCCTGACCAGATGCGAACCCGCGACCTTTGCACCACGAATTCAGTACACATCCACTTTTTTTTTCTTTTTTTTTCTTTTTTTTTTTACTTTTTAATACCTTTTTCTTCCTAAGTAAATGGGATTTCTTCTTATTAAAAAATTAACATATTCTTGAAGACTACTTCTAGAGTCTCCACGAAAGGAAGGAATTATTTCTTTATAAACTAATTTGAAATCTTCGTCTTCGAAATGACTGAATTTTCTTCTTCGAAGACACAATAAATTAAAGTGAGTATCTTATTCTAAAATTATATTAAACATAAAAAAAAATATTTAAAAAGAAAAGTATCCTCTTCGCTTCTCCTGTACTTCCGTGAATGAACATGAGTTAATTTGCCGTTCCGAGAACTTCAAGGTTGTCTTCTCGTATATGCTGCTACTGCAGTTGATACCGTTTTTCTCGTGTCAACATCTTCTAAGATATTTTTCCTTCCATTTCACATCTCTTGTACCATGAAGCATCAGTCAGCAACGTCTCTGTATCACCCTTCGAAAATTACAGGAGATTAAGCCATGTATGTAAAAATAGAGATAAATAAATAAATAAATTTAAAAATCAATCGGTGATACCCGAGTTTTATTTCTATATCAATATCCTGAGGAGAAAATTCGCGTATTTTTCTCTGTATTTGTTCATTCGTTTTAATTTTTCGTGTTCTGTCAGAAGATGCGCCCAATAGTCTTCTTTACTCTTGTTTTTCTCTGAGAAAATATAATACACTGTTTGCCCTTTAAACCAATTGACTGCTCGTCTCTTCGTTATTGGGTAGGGAACTTCATCTGGATACAGAAGTCGAGCTGGTGTAATCGTTCTCGGATATGTTCTCAGTATAATTGCTAGTTTTGTTCTGCAGAGGAACCAAATGTCTTTCACTGCGATGCATGTAAAACGATGTTCCTCTGTGTCGATTAAGTCACAGTTAATGCAGTTTGGAGTCTCTGCTAGATGTATGGCATGTAATTTTGAATTGGTAGGAATTTTCCCGTTAACCGCCATATACCAAACGGACCGCACTGTGGACGGTAAGTTAGGGTCTTGAATATTTTCCCAGATTTTTTCCCAGGCATATTCGTTGTAATTAGCTTCTATTTTATTTCTCCTCTTTCTTTTCATCGTGTTGTTATAAACTTCATTAACTGTGTATCGCTCCTTCTCAGGAATACTTCTTTGAACGTAGCTAAGTTCTAAAAGAAAGTGTTTGAAATGACAGAATGCGCTCGGAATATGATTCACATCTATTGGTGGGTCCATACTAGCCGGTGCAATTTCGTTTAAAAGGTGAGTTGTTAGCGTATCGGGTGATCGTTGCCACTGTTTATAAAACTTGCTGACGAACAGAGCCTGTGATTTGTTGTAAATGTCTGTCAATTTAAGGCCTCCTTTCTCCAAAGGAAGCGTCAGAATGTCGTACTGGACTTTGAAGATTTGCCCCCTGGTGACAAAGTAGCCGAGTGCTGATTGCATCTGGTTAGCTATGACCTTAGGTATTGGTAGTACCTGGGCGACGTAGTTTACTTTAGTTGTTATATACGTGTTGGCTAAATGAACTTTTTGTACAGCGTTCAGATTTCGTAAAGTATGGTGTTTTATAGCGGCTCTTATTTTAGCCAACAAGTTTCTATAGTTTAGGGCAGCCGTGCGGCGGATGTTACGGGTGTATTCTATTCCGAGAGTTTTAATAGTTTCCACTCGTTTTAAATGTACGTCAGCCGTTAGGTCAAAACTCCGACCGATCTGCATTAATCCTGACTTTTTTCGATTTAATATTGCTCCTGACGCAGCTTCATAGGTCGATATAATTTGAAGCGCCTTTCTTAGTTCCTCGTCGTTCCTGATCACGAAGCTAACGTCGTCCGCATAAGCTTGACATATAATCTTGTGGCCATGTATTTGCAGTCCTGTGAGGTCTTGCGTCATCCAGCACAACAGAGGTTCGAGCGCTATTGCGAACAAGCTCAGAGACATGGGGCAACCTTGGCGAACTGAACTTGTGACGTTGACCGGTTTACTTAACTGTCCATTGACACAGATTCTGGAGGTGGAACTTGTCAGTAAATTTTTGACTGCTGTAATAATTTTTTGCGGAAAGTTCATTGCTTCCATGGTGCGGAAAAGATACAAATGATTGACCCTATCAAAAGCCTTTTCAAAGTCAAGTGCTACTATAACACTTTGAATATTGCAAGCTTCTGCCGTCGCTATGATATCCCTGTATTCACATAAAGTATGATATATCGCCCTGTTTTTTCCTACGCTAGTTTGGTAAGGTCCAGTGATAGTCGTGATAACCGACTTTAATCTGTGCATCATGATGCGCGTGAAAATTTTGTAAGCACTGTTAAGTAACGTTATGGGACGCAGGTTGTTGATAGTCTTCCCTCCCGGAGTTTTAGGAACTAACAAAATTATTCCTTGGGAGAATTCCTGTAATACGTCACTTTTGGTGTTGAGTAGTTCATTACATACGAGAGTCAATTTACTGATTAGCTGTTGTCCAAAAGTTTTGTAAAACTCAGCTGGTAATCCGTCGGGGCCGGGGGACTTGTTCTTTGGGCTCCTCCGTATGGCTTCTGCCACTTCCTCTTCTGTGATGTTTGCAGACAGGTCTTCTGCTTCGTCTGGGTTTAATTTCACCGACATCCTTGCTATGATGGCTTGTTGCGCCGCTTCATCTACCGGTTTGGCAGCTAATAGCATTGTAAAATGGTTAAAAATTTCATCTCGTATGTCAGGTTGTCTCGTCAGGGTTCTCCCGTCGTCAGTTTTTAATTCTGTCAAGATTTTCCTATTAGTTCTTTTCTCTTCTTGTATGATATGGTACATCGATGTTGATTCCTCCTGCACGGTGGATTGTAAGCGCGTTCTGACTTTGCAGCCTTCTAGTTGTTTCCGCTTTAAACTTAAAAGTGTGGCCTGTATCCTTTTGATTTGTACATGATTTTCTATTACCGCTGCATTTTCCGTATATAGGTCTCTAAGACACTGAAAATAAAACTCAGTTGTGGTCTTCATCCAGGCACTTTTCTCGCGGGCGTAATGTTTCATTGTTTTAACTAATGCGGGTTTCGCGCATTTAATCCACCATCTAATGGCTGAGTCGTACCTCATGAACTTGCTTTCACATTCTGCCCACGTATTTTGGAAATATGCGTGGCATCCTGGATCTTGTAGGTGCGCTGTATTTAGTTTCCACGACCCTCTAGCTCTGTACGTTCCCTGTTTTTCCAGGTTGACAGTGCAAATGCATGCTGCGTGGTCTGAAAAGATGTTCGGCCATATTTCTGATTGCAGAATTTGGTTCCGTAAATTAGATGTTGCATAAATTCTATCGATGCGGCTTGCGGAATGACTAGTAACGTGAGTAAAACCGGGCCTGGCACCATGTTTAAGCT
Source organism: Locusta migratoria (assembly GCA_026315105.1). Classification (NCBI taxonomy): domain Eukaryota; kingdom Metazoa; phylum Arthropoda; class Insecta; order Orthoptera; family Acrididae; genus Locusta; species Locusta migratoria. The sequence goes on along the minus strand of CM048744.1, from coordinate 267,189,370 downwards.
CCCACGTGTCAAGTAGATTTAGTTGTTCGATGATGTTCTCGAGCTCTATGGATTTGTTGAAATTGGGTATTTGATCTTTGGGGTTAATGACACAATTGAAATCGCCTGCGAAAATTAGTTGTTCCGGACGCCTTGTGAAAAGAGGCACTATTTCTTCTTTAAAAAACTCTGCCCTCTGTCGTTTCTTTCCCGTTCCGGAAGGGGCGTAGATATTAATCACCCTTGTGTTATAAATTGTACACGCTATGCCTCTGCTGTTTACCAGTCTCTCGATGTTTGTGACTGGGATTCCCTCTTTCGTCATAATTGCAGTCCCGAGTTCATTACTATGACCGGGATTAATTAACGCATTGTAACCTGTGATTCGGTCTAGTCGTATGTCTGTGACTTCCTGTAAAAGGGCGATATCTATATCAGCTGCGTACAGGAAATCTTGCAAATTTCTTAATTTAAAGGTGCAGCTTATCTTATTAATGTTTACAGTTGCAATGCGGTATGCTTGCAAGGGTGCTACATTCGCAGGCACACGTGTTGCCATACCCCCCTCTTGATGTTACTTGCTAAACAGGACTTAAAAGAAGTCTGGGTCGTCTTCTAGTGCGCCCGCGCTGGAAGACGATTTTTGTTGTTTGTCGGACTTGTCATTCCGTGACTTTGGCAACCCCCCTGCCTTGTATTCTTGCAAACCTTCCATCTCCTCGTCTCGCGGATTATCATCGATGTCATCAGACCACTCTCGTGGGGCCTTGTTTCCCCGTGTCTCAACCAGTACTTTTGGTTGTACTGGGTTGGAGTCCAGGACCCTTGTATTACTCTTTGTGTATTCTTCTTTTGTGTTGGTGTGGGGTTGTCTGGAGGTGACTGTGATGCCTCCTGAGTGAGAACTTTGCGTACGTGGTCGGCTTTCTCACGCATTTTTCGCGCTTGCTCCTCCGCTCCTTCACGGGCTATACGTCGTTTTTTGAGTTTTTTCGAAGGTGATTTGCTAGATTGGTCTTCGTCAGATTCCCGTGCTACAGTTGTTTCTACTGTAGGTGTTCCCACTACACTATTGTCGTCTTTGTTTTTTGTAGTCTCAACTACTGGGTTAACTACTTCAACACCATGTGCATTACTATGATGTGGCTCCTGTACGTTAGACGTTTCCATTACTTCGACCTGTTCGGGAGGATCGGTGTACGCCTTCAGCGCAGTCTCTAGGTCTTGTTCTGAGGCAATGTTACCTCGCGCGGCGGCTACGTAGCTGATGGGCAACGTAGACATGCGACCAGGCCTCTCTCGTTCGCCGGTCGGTAATTGCGTCACGCGCCGTTGTACACATTGCGCGCGAACGTGTTCTGTTGAACCGCAGCCGGAGCAAGTTCGCGGTTGCCCATCATATATCACGATTGCTCTATAACCACCGACGGTGATGTAAGACGGAATATGTTTTAACATGTCAATCTTCACTTGTCTTACACCATTTAATACAGGGAAAATGTGAAGATTTGACCATTTTTCCGCGAAGTTGCTTATGACAGTGCCATATTCCTTGAGCTTGTCGTTAATTTCGGCATCAGTTATTTCGAACGGTAATTCAAATATTCGCACCGTTTTTAATCCCATTCCGGCTCGTGCAATTGTAACGTTCCCGATATTTCCATCAGAATGTTTAAATTTTAATGGTCCTCCACATGATTCGATTACGTTCTGGCATTTTTCAGCACTTATCATCTTTAAGAATACTGTACTACTTACAATCGATAAATGAATTCCTACCAATTCATCTATAGTGATCTTCATTACATCTCGAATAAATATCTCTATTTCAAATGATTTCGGTCTCGCATAATTCGGGTCAAAGCTCAGTCTAAGTGTGTCTTCTCGTCGTCGTTGATCCATTATAGTCGTCTAAAGTTCATCTTCAAAGGTAAATAAGAACGCAGAAAGCGCGCACTCACCGAAAACTCCTCGCGGCCGCCAACAGCGAGGACGTAAACAAAGCGTCCGCACAGCACGGCTGCCCGACGAAGACTGCACTACACCAGGCAGTAATCGCGCATTTACAGCTTCAATTTCTTGTTTCATTAATACCTTTCTTGCAATATACGGAGCGGAAGCAGAAAATATTTAGTTTACACAGACAGGACTAATTCTTTGGTTTCCATAAGTCGCCTTTACAGTTGCTGCTTTCTCGGTTAACTTTCACCTCCGACTGTTTCCGTATTTCCTCATTCCTTGCGAACATAACCATCATAAATATGACAGGAGACCTCTTCCCTGGAGTGACGTATTTAAAACGTTTAAGTGGCCCGTTAAATCAGTAAGGAATGCTAAGTCACAAATCCAGGATCTTCTTGCAACTGAGGAACAGGCTAATTTTGACTAGTCATGAATAATGATATTTCATTTCTTATCTCAAAGAATCGATCTAACGCCTTACCCCTACACAACCAGCGCACATTACAAAAATAAGGAATAGCAACATACTGAGTACCACATTCTTCAAGAAAAATTTAAATTGTCTCTGTCTCACGCCTCGTGATCGGATGGAATCTATAACATTTCTAATTTTCATATATTTTGCGCATAGATTCTCTTGATGATGTATGCAGTGGACGGCAGAGAACTCTTGTGTTGCACCATAAACAGGTTTCCTACGTTCTTTCATCAGCGCTATTAATCTCACATTAACTCCTACCACAGATGGAGCCCCATCTGTTGCGACAGAAGCAAGCTTATTTCAACTCAGGACAACCTTTCAACAGACTTTTCAACGCCTTTGAGAATTTCCAACACAGCGGCGCTGCGCTTGAGGAGGATCAAATCTAAAAATTCCTCTGTTGTATTCAGCTTTGTCATCGACGCCTTGAATGAAAATACCTAACTGTGCAGTATCTGACATATCAGAGCTCTCATCGATAGCTAAAGAATGATGAATAAACTTACTTGCCGTAACACCCAGTTTTTCTTGCACTTCTGAAGCCACGTCCTGAGTACGTCGCATAACAGTTTTCGGAGACAAACTCACTTTTTTAAAGTCTTCTACCAAATGTGGACACATTTCTTCAGCGGACATCACAGTCACGTCTTTCCCATAGTCACCCTCAGCAAATGGTCTAACTCTGTTGACAATGTGTAGAGCTATTCTGTAGCGCAGACGGACAGTCGTTTCGCTACTCTGACAGTCCTCGGCATCAGCACGTTCCTTTGATTCAGATATTAAGGCGACCCTTTCCTCTGCTTTAAATTTCCCATACTGACTTGCGTGGCACAGCGAATAATGACGCTGCAAATTACATTTTTTATACGTCGTGCTTCTCTCACACACCAAACACTTTGCACCCTCACTGCATTGCACAAAAATAAACAGATTTTCCCACACAGAAATAAAAACCGATTTGTCCGTTTTACTTGTACTTTTCACGTTATTGTCGTCAAGACCACTATTGCTGATTGAGGCCTCCAGCTCCGTACCGAGCGAGGTGGCGCAGTGGCAACACACTGGACTCGCATTCGGAAAGACGGTGGTTCAAATCCACCTCCGGCCATCCAGATTTAGGTTGTCCGTGTTTTCCCTAAATCGCACCAGATAAATGGCGGGAAGGTTTCTTTGAAAGGGCACGGCCGATTTCCTTGCCCTTAGCGTAGGCACCGTCTCTGATAACCACGCTGTCGACGGGACGTTAATCTCCAAACTTCCTTCCTTCCTTCCAACTTCGTACTGACAGTCTCCTCTGACGTCACAGGAATTGACAGGCTTGCTCTCCCTGCTCACACGTCACACCGACCCCCCCCCCCCCCCCAGGGGGCCTACAGCTCTTTTGTGGGTATGTGTGTGGCGCGCACGGGGCCCCGAGCCGAAGTAGCCTTTCTTCTTCCCCAGGCTGCTTCACACTCCCCCCCGGTTTGTGCCCTTGCCCGGAGACGGGTGTCTGAGTAAATTAAGGTCATCTCCTTTTCTACGCTTTCCTTTTCCTACTGGTCCTTCCCTCCTTTCACTAGTTTTTTTCCGCTCATTCTTCTTACTCTGTTGTTCCTACCTTGAAGCCGCTTCGGCGTTTGAGATTCTCCCTTTTCCCACTTTTCTATCTCCCTCTTTCCATCATCTATTCTTCTTCCATCCTCCCTGTGCGTGTCTGAAGGCCGACCCACGCATTCCCATGCGTAGCAGGTGACGGGGTAATGCGTAATTCCCGCCCCGGGTAGACAAGTAGGGTACGTACGTACCCCCTGGTAAGGGCCAGGCCCAGTGATGGGTGATTATCCGAGCAGGTACCTTCCGACCATGCCGATTGGTCCCTCCGTCCGTTTCTCGGGAGGTGTGACCTGAGGTGTGAACAACCACCTAAGGCGGGGTAGCCCTCAGTGAGGGTCCCCATTATAAAGGAGCGCGCCATCGGAGACGCCGGTAATCATGTGGGACACTTCCACAATGTCCTCTCTCTCTTCCCTTTTGACTTCGACCCAAAAACGAAATTTGAATGCCCCTCAATCAAAGAAAGTACTACCAAACGTTCCTAAGTTTCGGATTGTTACCCGTACTGATGGTCATGATTTCTCTAAGGTCAATCCCTTCATTATTCAGAAGGGTGTAGATGCCATTGCAGGTCCGTTGAAGAAATGTTCTCGACAACGTAATGGGAGTTTGCTGTTAGAAACAGGCCCAGAAACTGATCTGCGCCACGCTTTTGCACACCTTCCCGGTAAAAGTCGAAGCCCACCGTACCCTTAACTCGTTTCGTGGGGTGGTCTACTCTCGATCCCTCGACGGGTTATCGTACGAAGAAATGAAGGACTACTTGACTGATCAGGGCGTCATAGCTGTCCATATGGTTATGAAAAAGGCTGATACAGGTTTGATACCAACCAAAACCGTAATTTTGACATTTGACAAGGTGGATCTCCCTTCCAAAATCAAAGCAGGCTACAAAATCATTTCCGTTCGCCCCTATATCCCGAATCCCACACGTTGTTACCAGTGCCACAGGAATAATCATACCCGTGAGTCTTGCCCCCATGCAGCCAAATGTATCACCTGTGGCAGGGACGCTCAGGAGGGGGACTGTCCGCCTCCATCCCCTCACTGCATCAACTGCATGGGTGACCATGCTGCTTCATCCAGAGACTTCCCTGTAAACAAGGAGGAGCGGGTAATCCAAGAAATCAGAGTACGCGAAAAAGTTTCGACCTCTGCTGCGCGGAAGATAGTAGCCGGTTGAAAACCCGCTGAGCTCCCAGGAGTAAATACAGCGCTGTCCTTGCCTCTCCTCGTGCTACTAAGGAGGTTGGCAGACAAACGTGTGACCTTACTTTTAGCGACACGGTTGTCAGATCGGCCAGTCCAAAGATTGCCCGATCAACCTCTCCACTCACTTCCTCTCACAGAAAAACACAGTCATCAGCAGGTCCTCCCAAATCACGGGCGTCTAAATCGAATGCCCGGACTTCCAAGAAAGAGCCTGTCAGTGAAGATTTCTTAAGATCTGAGCCTGCACACACATATCATCGTCATTCCTCTAAGAAGGCACACAGAGAAAAGAGTTTCTCTCCTTCCCTGCCACAGCGCGACTCAACTGTCACGCCATCTAACAGTGGCACCACCCGGTCTTCCTCTGTCTCGACGGAGCGAACTACTGCTAGCCGATCATCCGGCCCTTTACTGGTGGAGGAAGCTGCCCCTGCCGATAAATCCAGGCAGGCGGCAGAAACTCCGTATGAAGCGATGGAACATGCCCCTTTACCTGTAGATTCCAGTAGCAGCGTTTCCTCGAAGTTAGACCCTCAGTGGCCAGGTTATCTCCTCTAGCTTTTTCTTCTCTCTTTATCTTCACTCATGGATCTACTTCAATGGAATATTCGCGGTATTCGTTCCAACAGAGAAGAATTGAAACTACTAGTCAGATTGCACCGTCCATTCGTGGTCGGACTTCCAGAAACGAAGTTACGCCACGTGACGATATAATTTTTTCACAATATACCTCCGTGCGCTTTGACCTGCCCCATGTGGAGGGTATTGCAGCCCATGGAGGGGTTATGTTGCTCATTAGAGATGACATCTACTACCATCCTATTCCACTGCACACTCAACTACAGGCAGTTGCCGTCCGCATCATTCTTCCCACCTTTTCCTTCTCCCTTTGTAACATCTATACCCCATCGTCTTCTGCCTTTACTAGGGCAGATGTGCTGAAACTCGTTGACTAACTTCTTCCCCCTTTTTGTTGATTGGCGATTTCAACGCCCACCACCCCCTATCGGGTTCTCCGGCCTCTTGCCAGAGAGGCTCCCTTTTAGCGGACATTCTCAATCATATTAATCTAAACACAGGTGCACCAACCTTTCTTTCAGACACGACGCATACCTACTCTCACTTGGACCTCTCGATATGTACTGCTCAACTTGCGCGTCGGTTTGAGTGGTATGCTCTCTCTGTTACGTACTCGAGCGACCATTTCCCCTGTATAATTCATCTCCTTCATCATGCCCTACCTCCGTGTTCTACTAGTTGGAACATCTCGAATGCTGACTGGGGACTGTTCTCCTCCATGGCGTTTTTCCATGATGGGAACTTCCCCACCTGTGACAATCAGGTCGAATACCTCACGGAATTCATTCTCAATGCTGCCGAATATTCCATTCCACGTACTTCGTCTTCTCCACGTCGAGTCCCAGTCCCCTGGTGGACTGTGTCATGTCGCGATGCTATTAGAACTCGGAGACGTGCTCTACGCACCTTCCGCCGCCACCCAACGTTGGCGAACTGTATCAATTACAAACGTCTACGAGCGAAATGCCGTCGAGTCATCAAGGAAAGCAAACGGGCCTGCTGGATTGCTTTTACTAGTTCATTTAACAGACTTACTCCTTCTTCTGTTGTCTGGGGGGGGGGGGGGGCTGCGCCTCTTATCTGGCACTAAGGTCCACTCCCCGATTCCTGGCTTGACCGTCGCAAATGAAGTCTACGTGGACCCAGCCGCTATATCCAACGCTTTAGGTCAATCTTTTGCAGTAGTCTCGAGCTCCACACATTACTACCCCACCTTTATCCCTAAAAAACAGGCAGGAGAGGCACGGCCACCTTCCTTCCAATCTCTCAATCGGAAAAGTTACAATGCCACCTTCACCATGCAGGAGCTTGTGTCCCGATCTTCTGCTCCAGGGCCTGATGCAATTCATATACAGATGCTGAAGAACCTTTCTCTTGCGGGTAAATGTTTTCTCCTCTGCACTTATAATCGCATATGGATTAAAGGTCAAGTCCGCACACGCTGGCGTGAAGCAATTGTTCCCATACCAAAACCAGGGAAGGACAAAGATCTTCCTTCGAGTTATCGCTCCATTTCTCTCACCAGCTGCGTTTGCAAGGTGATGGAACGCATGGTTAATGCTCGGCTGATTTGGCTACTCGAATCTCGCCGTCTCGTTACCAACGTCCAATGCGGATTTCGTAGGCATCGTTCTGATATCGACCACCTCGTTACCTTGTCGACCTATATTATGGATAACTTTTTGCGTAAGCTCCAGACGGTAGCTGTGTTCTTTGATTTGGAGAAGGCTTATGACACCTGATGGAGGGCGGGTATTCTCCGCACGCTCCATACATGGAGCTTTCGCGGCCGCCTCCCCTTTTTTATTCAAGCATTTTTACTAGATCGACGGTTCCGTGTACGAGTGGGCTCTGTTTTGTCGGACACCTTTCGCCATGAGAATGGGGTGCCACAAGGATCTGTGTTGAGCGTGGCACTTTTCGCCATAGCAATCAACCCAATTATGGATTGTCTTCCGGCTGACGTCTCTGGCCCCTTTTTGCGAACGACTTTGCGATTTACTGCAGTGCCCAGAGAACGCGTCTCCTGGAACGCTGTCTTCAGCGTTGTCTCGACCGTCTTTATTCTTAGAGCGTCGCCTATGGTTTCCGGTTCTCCAGTGAGAAAACAGTCTGTGTAAATTTCTGGAGATAGAAAGAGTTTCTTCCGCCGTCTCTCCATCTTGGCCCCGTTACTCTGCCTTTCGTGGAGACGACGAAATTTTTAGGGCTAATATTGGACAGGAAACTCTGCTGGTTTCCGCATGTGTCCTATCTGGCTGGCCGGTGTACTCGTTCCCTTAACGTCCTCTGTGTTCTTAGCGGCACGTCATGGGGTGCGGATCGAACCGTCCTACTTCACCTCTACCGGTCCACTGTCCGCTCAAAATTGGATTACGGAAGCTTCGTTTACTCTTCCGCACTGCCGTCCATTTTACGCCGCCTAAACTCGATTCACCATTGGGGGCTACGCTTGGCGGTAGGAGCTTTTTACACAAGCCCTGTTGACAGCATCTATGCCGAAGCTGCCGAATTACCTTTACCCTATCGACGCGACATACTGCTGTGTTTGTATGTATGCCGATCGCTTTCGATGCCCTACCTTCCTATCCGTCATTCTTGAACGACTCCCTCGATAGCCAATACGGGCTGTCCGATACTGCCCTGTTCCCTCCTGGAGTCCGCTTTCGTCGCTTGCTACGGCAGCACGATTTTACTATCCCTTCCACATTTCAAATAGGTGAGAGCCCAGTGCCACCGTAGGTTCAGGCTCAAGTTCGCGTTCACTTCGAACTCACCTCACTCCCAAAGGAGAGTACTTCGGATGCTGTTTACTGCTCGAGGTTTCTTGATCTTCGTGCACGGCTCGGAAATATACGGATGGCTCAAAGACCGATGAAGGTGTCGGTTGTGCGTTTGTCGTCGGGGATGACTGTTCTCAGTACAGGCTTAATGACCACTGCTCGAATTTCACAGCTGAGCTTTCTGTCCTCTATCAGGCTGTGGTATACATCTGCCGACACCGTTCTCCTTGTTATGTCATCTGCTCTGACTCCCTCAGCGCCATCCAGAGTCTGAGCGACCCCTTTTCGGCCCATCCTGTTGTGCACCGAATCAACCGCTCCCTTCAGTTCTTAGCTGCCGACGGTCCTCGCTTTCACCTTCTGTGGAAACCTGGCCATGCAGGCGTGCCTGGTAATGAGGCTGCTGATGCCGCTGCCAAGGCTGCAACTCTCTCACCTCGGACAGCTACGTACTGTGTCCCATCGCATGATATCCAAGGGGCTCTTTCCCGGCACCTTATATCGTCGTCGCATAATGTATGGTTCTCGCTTACAACTCGGCCCATTAAACCGCTCCCGGTGGCTTGGAGGACCTCGTCACGCTGCTCGCGACGAGAAGAGATCATCTTGGCCCGGTTGCGGATCGGACATGGCTGGTTGAGCCACCGCCACTTGCTCACTGGTGACCCCGCACTGTTATGTTCCTGTGGCCACCCGCTGTCAGTGCGCCATGTTTTATTGCCGTGTTCCAATTTTACTCCTGTTCGGCTTGCACTACATCTGCCGGACACACTGGAAGAAATTTCAGCTGATGACTCTAGCTGTTGCTAGAGTATTGAATTTTATCAACTTGACGAATTTGTCAAAGGACATTTAGCTCTTCCCTTTGTTGTTTTTATTCTATGTTTTAGCTGTTTTTATATAGTCTTACTATCCTTGGGTATATCTCAGTTTTGATTCTGGCGCTAATGACCTCAGCAGTTGTGCGCCCTAAAACCACAAAAAAAGGTCACACCGAATGAAGTTGTCTTCCTCTGCTCTAGAGTCAAGGCCTCACATCAATCCGTGTCACGTGAGAGCTAGTAGGGCGCGATCACAAGCTGACTGGTTGGCTGCTACGAGACAGTGTACTGGGCCCCAGCAGAGTTGACTACGCCAAGCGCCGAGTGCCACAACACTTCATCTTTCAGGGGCTCCCTCTCGACGTTCTGTCGTCGTAAACAGCTAGCCTCCTGACGCAATTTGTAGAGAAAGTCGAATTAACTGTGACTACCAAGGAAATTACAAGGTTATCGGATATTTTTTCTTTTTATGTTGATGGCACATGTAAACTCCCGGCCACTAAAATTGCTACTCCACGAAGATGACGTGCTACAGACGCGAAATTTAACAGACAGGAAGAAGATGCTCTGATTTGCAAATGATTAGCTTTTCAAGGCATTCACACAAGGTTGGCGCCAGTGGAGACACCTACAACGTGCTGGCATGAGGAAAGTTTCCAACCAATTGCTCATACACAAATAGCAGTTGACCGGCGTTGCCTGGTGAAACGATGTTGTGATGTCTCGTGTAAGGAGGAGAAATGCGTACCATCACGTTTCCGACTTTGATAAAGGTCGGATTGTAGCCTATCGCGATTCCGGTTTATCGTATCGCGATATTGCTGGTCGGGTTGGTCGCGATCCAATGAATGTTAGCAGAATATGGAATCGGTGGGTTCAGGAGGGCAATACGGAACGCCGTGCTGGATCCAAACGGCCTAGTATCACTAGCAGTCGAGATGACAGGCATCTTATCCGCATGGCAGTAACGGATCGTGCATCCACGTCTCGATCCCTGAGTTAACAGATGGGCCGTTTGCAATACAACAACCATCAGCACGAACAGTTCAACGACGTTTGCAGCAGCATGGACTATCAGCTCGGAGACCATTGCTGCGGTTATCCTTGACGGTGCATCACAGACAGGAGCGGCTGCCATGGTGTAAGCAACGACGAACCTGGGTGCACGAATGGCAAAACGTTATTTTTTCTGATGAATCCAGGTTATGTTTACAGCATCATGATGGTCGCACTTTGAACAGTGGCCATTACATTTCAGTTGTGTTACCCGTGGCTTTACCCTTCATTCGATCCCTGTGGAACCCTATATTTCAGCAGGATAATGGACGACCGCATGTTGCAGGTACTGTACGGGCCTTTCTGGATACGGAAAATGTTCGACTGCTGCCTTGGCCAGCACATTCTCCAGATCTCTCACTAATTGAAAACGTCGGGTCAATGGTGGCCGAGCAAATGGCTCGTCACAATACGCCAGCCACTACTCATGATGAACTGTGGTATCGTGTTGAAGCTGCATGGACATCTGTACCTGTAAACGCCATCCAAGCTCTGTTTGACTCAATGCCCAGGCGTATCAAGGCCATTATGACGGCCAGAGATGGTTGTTCTGGGTACTGATTTCTCAGGATCTATGCACGCAAATTGCGTGAAAATGTAAACACATGTTAGTTTCAGTATAATATATTTGTCCAATGAATACCCGTTTATCATCTGCATTTCCTCTTGGTGTAGCAATTTTAATGGCCAGTAGTGTAGTTTAGATCTCAAATAGCAATCGGTCAATGCCGCTCGATAAAAATCTCAAAAATTCTCGAGAAATTGGAAAACTTTTCGGATAGTCGCCGGGGCTCAGCAGAAGGAAAGGAAATTACGTTGTAAACTGATAATTAAGAAACAGTAGACTCGAAGGTTCGAATACAATCATTCGTGCTTGTTCTGTTTAGGTTGTGTTCGATTACGTCCACCACTTAAACATAACAGTCATCAAATATATAGTAATCAACATATATGTAATTTTATGAAAAATGTACGTATTTAGCTTATTTTTAAAACTTTGTTCATAATTAAAATAAAAATTGCGTTTTTGGAGGAACACTCGACTAAACTTCACAAAAAACTAGCTTTTTAATTGTGAATTGCATACAGTAAAATATATGATTTTGTTTTCTTTGAAATCAAGCCTCATTATTAACAAACTTTCATTAAATATTAAGATGTAGTTTTTTATTCAGAATAATGATTTCTTAGGTTAATTATCTTATAATTGATGAATTGCAAATCGTATAGGTATTCAAACTCATTGAAAAATGTAATAAATTACGACGATGAGTGATGGGATTTGAGCCATAGTCTAAAAAAAATTCTTGTTTGCTAGTGCAAAACGCTACCAAATGACTTCAAAAGTCCTATAAAGTCGATCTCCTCAAGATTTTTTTTCGACTAGTATTGAATGGTTTTTGCTGATGTCTATAATGGTACCATAATTACAAAAATCTGAAACTCCTGTTATTTCCTTGTGTCAAGTATATCGACATTTGTATTGCTTACCTAGTTAAATATGGACACTGCACATCGCGTTTCCTACAGGTAGAATGTTTTTACTGAGATGACGGGTAACAGCCGTAATATATTTTTAAAAATTCATATTGGCAACCATGAGCTTTTTATTATAGTTATAAACGAAGCAGACTGACTACGTTGACACACTGTTTGATACATTATCCATGTCAATCAATAAAATTACTATTCTGAAGGTGATTTATAATCGAAACCGGTAAAGTTATGACTATAATAAACAGCTGATAATTGTCAAAATGTACTTTTTAAAATTTCCTAAAAGTACGAAGTGGTGTCTATCCGTTTGTAGGAGATTAAGAAATGTTTGCTTAAAGTGCTGCCGAAATCGTTCAAGTCGGAGTATAAAAAGACCCTACCGCCAGCATATGACACATATACGTCGAAATCAGTAGCCGCTAAGTTGAAGCCACCATTTGTTTTTGTCTCGGGATCTGGGTAGTTCCCTGGATAAACCTGCCACCTCTCACACGATCTCCCCTGAAATATCGACGAATCAGAATCTGATAGGAGAAGTAGGTTCCACGAAGGTCCTACCCCGAATAGAATTTCTCAATCGTGTGCTCGTAGACTGAGAGGTGTGGGTTATTTTTGTTCTGCGATCAATTACTTGAAGTGTCGGCCTGCGAAGACAAACAGAAAAGCATGGAACACCATCTAGTTATCGTTATCTCTTACAACAACCTAGTCCTTAATAGTTATCGCTGTTACAGTCGCCTTGTTCGTACGATCGACTTCTGCTTCTGATCGTGGTTAGGTGTTTGAAATGTCCAGAACGTAATCAAACGTTCTAAATGCTTTTAATAGTCAGATAGTTTAGCGGTAGCAGAAAGGATACGGCTTTTCTTTACTTACACCCAATGCACGAATCCCCAACACGCAAACGAACGGCGCACGGCACAAAACAGGAACTGCAACAGATAAACAAAAATTGTACAGGTAAGCAAAGTCAAAGAGTTCCGGATTCAGAGATAGAGTCTCGTTATCCGCGATGTCGGATTAAGACTGCCTATCAAAGAATTTAGCATTTTTAATTACTCGTCTGCTAGTCTGATTATATCTTCATTATTTATTTTAAAATATGTAATCCATTTTCTTTCTGCCGAGCGGGAGGGGTGGGGGCGCAGGAGGGGAGAACAGAAGGAAGGAAGGAAGCTTAGGGTTTTACGTCCCGTCGACAGGTTGGTCATTAGAGACGGAGCTGACGCTCGGAGTTACGGTTAAGGAACCATCCAGGCATTTGCCTGGGATAATTTAGGGAAATCAAGAAAAACCTAAATTTGGATGGCCGGAGGTGGATTTGAACCACCATCCTCCCGAATGCGAGTCCAGTGCGTTACCACAGCGCCACCTCGCTCGCTGGGATAATAGAAAGACTGTATAGGGAGAGAGTGGCCAACTGGCCGGTGTCCGCCATGTTTTTACCAGACTGCGCGCAGGCCTTGCACTTATATAGCGACCCAGGCAGAAATGCAGCCACCTGACGATTGAAATAAGTCATCACTTCCACCCATGACAGCAAAGCACATCTTCTGGCTTACCTATCAGTACGTGGTTAAAACAAATTCCATTTATCCATGTTTATACAGCCCTTATAAATTTGTAAGCAAATAAGTCTCTTAAAACAGTGTATATGACTTTCCAATGTTAATACTATATTTTACGGTGTTCTCGTAAGTTTAACAGTTGGCAGTTGATTAATAAGAAAGAGAGGTATTTCATGTTTTGTATCTGAAAGAAAATAATGCTATTTCAGAATTTTCTGTCTGCATATCCATCGCTGAAATTAGTACAATATTATCGCTTTCCCGCTCCGATAAAACGAATTGTAAGTGATCTGTCGATCTTACGTTTTCCTATACTGGGAAATACCAAAAACATCATTCTGAAGATACCTTTAGGGACCCTGTATCACAGAAAATAGGAAAAATACCGATAATATCTCTATTGAAACATCAGAAACTGACTCAAATAAGGAAACTGAGTATCTACAACGAGTCAATAATCCCAGCCCCATCCGTTCCTCACGTCACATCTCGTAACCAGTCATAGGATTGCGAATAACCAATAATACACAGCCAGGGGGGGGGGTGCCGTAGTCATGTTAAAACACACTTTGTAGCATATGTCAAAAACCATAAACCAACAAAAGCTAGAAAGTGCGTAAAGGCTACTTATGGAAACGAACGAATTAATTATCCTGTCTGTGTGAAGTAAATATTTTCGCCCAAAGCAAGAAAGGCACCGATAAAATTCAGTAAAAGAACTACTGCATCTGAAACTCCCACGTGGTGAAGTGGTTGCGTACTGAATTCTTAATTTGACAGTCGCGAGTTCGGATCCGATACGTGCAGAGCATGACATCGCACTCATGGAAGTATGTCCAAATACCCCTGAAATTCTCGTTGATAACCTCATACTGTCCATGCCACGCAGGTGGACAACTGTACTGGCTGTCCGAGGTGATTATACATCAAGTTAGAGGGAAACGACAATGACTTTTTCACTATTATGGTAGCCCCATGGTGCCTCTCTCTAAGTAAACGCCATGTAAACCTCAAGTAAGGAGACACCAACACTAATTACAATTGTAACCAATATCCGAATAAAATATGTTCCCAATTGTATATTGTGTATGATACCTCACCTGAACACCTAATTGTTTTGAGTAGTGTAGTAGGTAGGAGTCAAATTATTCCGCCAAATACGCCTAAAATATTATGTAATTGAGGTACGAAATAAGCAGTATCTATTAATATAGTTGATTAACGGCAATCGTACACGTTCAGATAACATATTTATTCAACAACTAGCTGAAAACCCGGCGTTGCCCGGGTATTTATTTATTTATTCCTGCCATGTTTCAGGTTTGTATTCATTTCTATAAGGGCTGTAAGTCTGTAAAATCTCTTGGGATATAATGGGTAATCGTTGGGTGTACTCTGTTTCATTCTGTTCCTTTCCTTGTAGCTCTATGGAAGTAAATTGCTTTCGCTTCCAGCCGGATGGAGCAATTTCCATGAATGTTACTGTTTACGTGCTCATATCTCATGAACTACGTGTCGGAATGTGATACAATTTAGAAGTTACATTCAAATATATATGTGTATACTGTCTGTAAAAGTTCCTGTCGGTACAATTTCTAGTGTTCAAATTATAAATTGTAACGTCATACCGAGAGCCGTAGTTTTACTCCTTAAACAGCGGAAAAGTAGTAAGCGAGAAACTTTTCTCCTTTCATCATTTTGCTATGGTTGCCAGCGAGAAAAAGTTTAATAAAGGTTTGAAATTATGTTTAAGTTTGTTGCAAGTCGCTAAGTACTGTCATTCTCATATAGTGTATTTCGAAAGTCTCGCCGCATTATACGGAATTTTTTGCGATTTCTTTTGGTTATGACGTAATTTTTTTTAACCATGTGCCGTGTGTGATTCTTAACCATGCAGCAATTATTATCTCACGGTAAGGAATGTGTGTACCAATTTTGGTTAAAATCGATCCAATGGTTTAGGAGAAAATGACCATCATTGTCGCAAAATGCAGCAGTTTTTCGCGCATCTCATTGTTTATTATCTGTAATTTAATTCTTTTACCATACATCTATGATGTTCTTAACTATTGTTATTGTATGATACAGGGTCTGAAGAAGAGAATTACAAGTCACACCTGCCTAATATCGCGGAAGGCCCCTTGCGAATACGCAGCAGTGGGGCGACGCGACGTGACGTGGACTCGAGTACTATCTGTAGTACTGCTGGAGAGAACTGACACCTTACATCCTGCAGCGCTGTCCATATATTCTTAAGGAGAAGGGCGGGTGGAGATCTCTTTCGAACAGCACGTTGCGAGGCAGCCCAGATGTGTTCTATAATAAAAATACGCTTTCTTTATTCTCTGTCTATCCGTCTTGGTTAGACGGATGATGCGACGTCGGTGATGTATTATTGACAAATGAAAATCCTTAGTTTTGGACTTCTAATTACTAGTTTCGGGAATACATTATTCTCTTCTTCAGACCCTGTATCGCCGGCCGCGATGGCCGAGGAGACTGAGGCGCTTCAGTCACGGTCTGCACGGCCACTACGGTCGGGGATTCGAATCCCCCCTCGGGCATGGATATTTGTGCCGTCCTAGTTCGTAAGTAGTTCATAAGTAGTTTGTAAGTTTAGGGACTGATGACCCCGTAGTTAAGTCCCATAAGCTTTACAAACATTTGAACATTTTTTAGACCCTGTATCAGACAATAACATTAGTTAAAAACATCATAGATGTATGTTAAAAAAACATTAAGTTACAAACATGATACCAGTTGATTGTAATGAAATAACTTTAAAATATTAATATTGGTCAAGTGTGGGGTTTTCTTACTAATATAGGCATCAATTGTCTGGTGAATATGAAAGTAAAGATCTCAAATAATCGTCATTACAAATAATACAATTCATTGAGACAACATTGTCTCGTTACCAAAGGTATTAAACATAAGGAGAAGCATTGAATTAAAATTTATGCTGTGGCCGGGATTCGAACCCGGGACCTCCTACTTACTAGGTAGGTGCTGTAGACCACTTTTTTTTCTATGGGTAGTTGTCTTCAATGTGGACGCTGATCGGTTTTTGATCATTCTTGTTCAATGCATCGTTGGCTCAGCTTTTTTATTACAGAGGGCATTAAGCGCGCTGAGCCACGACGCCCGGCGTCACTCAGGTAACACAGCGTTGTAGTCAAAGCAGCTACACGGAGCCGGCTGCGGTGGCCGAGGGGACTGCGGCGCGTCAGTCACGGTCTGCACGGCCACTACGGTCGGGGTTCGAATCCCCCCTAGGGCATGGATATTTGTGCTGTCTTTAGTGTTAGCTAGTTCGTAAGTAGTTTGTAAGTTTAGGGACTGATGACCCCGTAGTTAAGTCCCATAAGCTTTACAAACATTTAAATATTTTTGAACTACACGGACTGTCTTAAAGCACGTCTCCCTCCACACCACATACTTTTATTCTGCCTCATGTACCCTGGGAAATGCGTATCAAATTGCCAGGGCTCTCCTACATTGGAATAGCACCCCAGAAAAGAACGCGAATAGGAACTATCCCGCCTTGTTCCTCAGGCCGAGGACAGTTCCTATTCGCGTTCTTTGCTGGGGTGCTATTCCAATGTAGGAGAGCCCTGGGAATTTGATACGCATTTCCCAGGAAACATGAGGCAGAATAAAAGTATGTGGCGTGGAGGGAGACGTGCTTCAAGACAGTCCGTGTAGTTGCTTTGGCTACAACGCTGTGTTAGCTGATGAGAGAGTTGGCCTGCAGCGGCCGTGCAGTGAGGACCTGTTGCGCTGCGCTGCGGGAACGCTTGTTTACGCGCGAGGGGTGAGTCGCTCGCTCACAGCCGTGTTTACCTGCTATTTAGCGTGTGCAGAATGATTATCGAGAACCCGTAATGGCTTATCCGATGGCTCAGCCCATGCGAAAAGACACTTTGAAATTAACTTTCGACAATTCCTTTGCACGACCTACCTCTTTCGAAGTGGAAGATATCGTGGAACGTGAAATGAAAATAGGACTTGACGACATAATTGGAATACATTTATCGATTGGTTCTAGCGTCGCGTATCTAAAATTGAGAGATGCCGATTTTTGTGAGAAGGTTTCTGAATCCGTTGGAGGAACTCTTAAATTCAAACACAGTGATGGTAACGTCGGTAAGGTCACAGTTACTCACGCCGGTCTCGGCATTCGAACGATTAAGATTGTTTGAATTGCCGTTCGAAATACCTGCCAGCGACATAGATGCCGCAGTTTCGCCTTATGGTAAAGTGATCAGCAATATTGCCGAACGTTAGTCGGCTGCTCACAAGTTTCCGGTGCTGAACGGTGTTTGGCAGCTGAAAGTAGACCTAAGGCGATACATTTCCTCGTACGTCACTGTGGATACCGTGCAATTGTTATCTATGATGGACAACCCAAGACATGCAGCAGATGCGGCTCTACAGGCCACGAGCGAGCGGAATGCGTACAGAGGCGAGTTGCGCAGCTGCCTGCGGGTGATACTGTGGCGCCCCTCACGGTGGCGACACTGCCGACGTCATACGTTGCGGTGGCGCGCGGCGAGAAGTCATTGCAGGCCAGTGGTGGCGCAGCTTCAGAGACACGTCAGGACGTTGTTAAGGAGACAGGCAATGCCATTATTGATAGTACTCCAAGTCCGTGTCGGGAAATTACAGAACACCGAATCGACGCGGTGACTCCCAAAATTCACAACACAGAAGACGCCGCGGATGTCGTGTCTCAACGAAGTGTACGTACTGTGGAGGCAACTGATACGCCTATGGTAGATGCTATCGATTCTGACCCCGTCAACGAATCCATGTCAACGGTTCCAGTATCGGAAACGGCCGGTACTTCCCCAAAGAAAACTAAAAACTGAAGGTTGGCACATCAGGGGGCGGAACAAACAGCGCCTACTTTACGGGGAAAGGCGAAGGTAATAGCGCAAAAATTAAAAGAAGGGGACTTAGAAGATGCTGACCCCACTCAGCGTGGACAAAACAAAAACCCAAATCAGGGTGCACTGTCGGGATCTCCCACTGAAACGACTAATCAGAACGCGTCAACATCGAATGCGCCGCAAGATACGTGCCTTCAAATTACTGAGGACGTAGGTACTACTTTTACAAAAGAGTGGGCGGACGATGTAGACATAGACGATACGGATATAGAAATGAAGGACGTTCCAGAGGACCCGAGTGCCTCAACTTCCACATTGGGAGATAACAGACCAATTTCTAACGTTGCCATAGCCACCCAAACAGTAGAAAACGACAGCGTCTCACCGTCCCATCAGAATGATAATAATTAATGTGCCATCTTTCCACTCCCAGTAAGACATGAACAGCTTGCAAGCGTACAAAATTGTTACGCTAAATCTCAATAAGATCCGCATTTCCTCAAAGATGAAAAGTTTACAAGACGATGCTGACATTGATGTCGCTATGCTGAAAGCAGTGTCGGACATCGAATTAGATCAAATAGCCGAATATAACGCCTTAACCAAACCTGGCCACGGAGATGACCTTGGAACTGCAATGCTGCTTAAAGAGTGAATAATCGTCAACAATGTGGAAAGACTTGTGTCCAGCAGAGGGATCGCGGCCACCTTTAATAACATCAGGCTGATCAATGTTTACGCTCCATCCGGATCAGGTAACAGGCGACGCCGGGCGGAATTTTTTAGACATGACGTGCTTCCCCTGTTTGCATCGACATGTAGCGAAATCATTTTTGCCGGTGATTTTAACTGTGTGCTAAATCAAAGGGATCAGATCCCAAATTTTAATCCTTGTGTGGAACTTGGGAAGATCGTGCAAGACCTCAGATTAATTGACACTTGGACTTTCTTGCACGGCGAAGCGATCGCCTTAACACACATCACCAGCCATTCCGGTAGCCGGCTTGACAGAGTCTATGTCTCACAGAATTTAACGGCTCAACTGTTACAATCCGAAATATGGCCCACAAGTTTCTCTGATCATGCAGAGTACATATGTACCATTGACATGTAAAAACAAAATACTTATCGAGGTCGTGGCCTGTGGAAATTCAACACCGCACATTTGCAAGATTTTGAATGTTTCTAACAACTTGGCAAGCACGTGAGCTTAAATTTCACAAATTCAAATCGGCAATCGATTGGTGGCTCAAATGTCCCAACCTCAATTAAGGAGAGCATTAATGTGTTATTCCCGTGAGAAAAACATGTGGTACAAACGAACCTCGGAATTCTATTTCCAGTGTCTCCCGGATCTGTATAAACTTGATGCCACCGTGATAACAAATTTTACGAAGATTAAAAAAAATAGAGGTGAAACTTCTCTCTCTGAAACGGAAACAGCTAGAAGGTGTCAAAATCCGAGCGAAAGTTCCGAATTCGGTACAGAATGAAGAGGCTGCAATGTTTCACATGATACGAGAAACTAAACGAGGCAAGCGGAAAATTTTAACAGAAATTAAAACCAGCACTGGTGAGACTGTGACCAAACAAAGTGACATAAAGGCGGTTGTACAACAGTATTATTCCGATCTACTGTCAAACAAACCAATTGACGAGAACGCTCTCGCGGATTTTACACCACATCCGTCACGACGTCTCAGTACAACGGACGCAGCTCAACTGACAGTTGAGCTGATGGAAGACGAGTTAGACGATGTCGTCATGCAGAGCCAGAGGAACAAATCGCCTGGGAGCGATGGGTTACCGGCAGAGGTCTATCAAACTTTTTGGCCGCAAATGAAGACTAAACTACTAGCTATATGTAACGAATTATTGGATCCCAACACCGTCATTCCACCAGAATGATGGGATTGTTGTGTTACTGCTAAAGAAACCGTGCAGCAATACGCTTATGGCCTTAAGACCGATTACCTTAATGAATGAAGATTACAAAATTTTTGCCCGAGTCCTCAGCCATCGCCTAAAATCGATCATGAGTACGATCACGGGAGCCTACCAATCAAGTGTCGGGAGAGACTTGTCGATTTACGAAACACTCACAGACTATCGAGATACCATAGCAATCGCCGAGACTTGTAAATTAAAATGTGGCATCGTAACGTTAGATTTTTAAAAAGCTTTCGATAGAGTGAGCCATCATTTCCTCTTCCACATTATGCAGGAAATGGGCTTTTCGGACCGGTTCGTCAGTATTTTGCAAAATTTGTTCCACAATAGTACTTCACGAATTTTAATTAATGGTCAGCTCGGTGAAGCCATTCACATTGCGAGTTCAGTAAGTCAGGGATGTCCGATGTCAACAGCTTTATTTGCCATCGTCATCAAACCACTGCTCGCCAAGCTAACGCAGCAGCTGCAAGGCTTGGTTATAAATGGACAGAAGATCGTTTGTCGCGCATACGCAGATGACATGGGATTTCTAGTTGTCAATACGCAAGAAGTAGACTCCTCGCTCCACACTATTGAGAGATATGAGGCTGCATCTGGAGCCAAACTTAACTGGGACAAATCTGGTATTATGAATATTGGACGCGGATTAAATATGCAACACCAAGCGCGACTGAGAGAAATAACTGGCATGACATGTTTAGGAATACAGTTCCGGAAGAAGCTGCAAAACACCATCGCAGTCAACTATAGAGAGTTACTTAATAAACTCAGAGCATGTGTCCAACTTCACAACATGAGGCAGTTAAATACGCTACAAAAAGTACAACTAGTTAACACATACATCACGTCGAAAATCAACTATGTTGCAAAAGTGTTGCCCATTCCGAGCGGCATCGCACAAAGGATGTTGTCAGCACTAGGTCATTTCGTGAGCAAAGGAAGCATCTTTAAAGTGAAATACAAGACGTTAACGCTTCCGTTACGAAACGGTGGGTTAAATCTCACAAACGTCCACACAAAGGCACAAGCGCTGTACATAAGTAGTACATACAAGCTGTGGAATACATCCCCGAACAGTTTAATTGCCCTTCTGCTCAACGAAATCTCACCACCGGACCTAAACCCTCCAGTTGATGTTCACCACATACCGCATGCACTGTACCATGTTCGGAATTTCTTATTGGACTATAGTTACGTTCGAAGATCGTCCAAGTAAACAGGACTTTATCATGTACCTACGGATACAACATCAAAAACTACAGGCAATCTCGAATTATGGTAAAAATTATGCAAATTTTTAACCAAAACAATCAGTGAATAACTAATGTACTAACGTACGATTAACGGTTCACTTTGGAGAAACGGAAATTACATTCAGTTGACATGGAATTTGATTTTATATAGAATGACCAGAAAGTAATCCCACGAAGACAAGAAGTAATAAATAAGAAACAATGTAAACTTTGTTTCATCAATCCCACAGCCGGGATACTTTGGCCGTGACACTTTTCGGAGTTACAAGAAGACAATATGTGGTACTAATACCCGTTAACTGAGAAGACACAGGATAAGGAATTGAAATAGAATCAGATACGGAAACGCACCACAAATTCGAGAAGACGAACTCCGTTGGGCAACCACTGAGCTGAATTTAAACTTGCTAAAATGCTAGTCAACGTTAATTTATATGTTTATTTTCAGAAATCCCTTATTTTAAAGACGTAAATACGTCGGCTTCTGCATTTTCTTTTTCTCTGCTGTCAAAGAAGCACACATTGGAAGACTTTTATTTTTAAGTATCTGACAGCAGCCAGTCGGTAGAGTGCTTACCCGCGAAAGGCAAAGGTCCCAGGTTCGAGTCTCGTTTCCGGCACACAATTTTAATCTGCCAGGAAAAAAAAGAGGAAATAAATTGGTCTATAGCACCTACCCAGTAAGTAGGAGGTCCCGGGTTGGAATCCCGGCCACAGCATAAATTTTAATTCAATGCCTATCATTATGTTTAATCGTCATTGCAATTGATTGAGTGGCTGTATCTATGATAGCGTTCAGATAACTAAACTAAATGCTTATAAGTAATTAACTGTAATCCTCAAAGGGACGGTTGTAACATATCTGACATATTTGCAGAGTAATGTACCATGTACGTAACAACTGTCATGGTTAAGGTATACATATAATATGCCAGTGACGTGCAATGATCCTTTCATTAGTGGGGAGGGGTGGGCAAGTTTGGAGCCCTTAACCTTACGGGAATTAGTACATAGTGACTACGAGTTTGAGTACTGTGGGCAGGGTAGAGCTGGAAATTTTTGTCTGACGGGAGGCGTGCTTAGGTAGTCCTTTCAGGTGCGGTGATCATAATGTCCCCAGTGGTGTAGTCGTGAGCGCAACTGTCTAGAAAGCGGGAGACCCTGGTTCGAATCCTTGGCTGGGAACATATTTTCAGCTTTGTCCATTCGCAGTTGATGTCATATATTCCGTAAATATGAAAGAATAACAACTGCAGGATCAGAAGTGACGTCTGTTCTTTCGGAAGAGACGCCACATGTATATATATATATTTAATTTTTTTACCATACGTCTATGTTGTTGTTAACTATTGTTATTGTCTGATACAGGGTCTGAAGAAGAGAATAATGTATTCTCGAAACTAGTAATTAAAAGTCAAAAAATAACGGCTGAAGGTTTTTCATTTGTTAAACACCTTCTTTAGGTTGTTATGGCAAGTTCAGTGATAAAATGTATTTATTTTCCTTTACCAGTTTCAGTGATTTAAATCATTATCTTCAGAATGGTTTATAGGGCCATCATTTAGAAAAAAATGTCCAATAAAGAGTTTCTCGTCGAGATATAAAATGAATGTCAAAAGCATGCTTAATACGTTGATAAATACGTCAGCAAAATGGATCGTCATATTAGATTAAAAGGTAAAAATGTAACTATTTCTGACGTAAGTGTAAGACAGATAGTTTTATTAACATTTGAAACACGTCCACCGAATGTGTGGTCGTGTTCCAGTTTTGAGTTATTCATTAACCTAAAGTGTTTTTCCACCATTAATATTGTCTATTAGTATGTTAATTATTTTTATTCTGTTTATTAATGATCAATGCCCCACGTTTATATATGTTTCCACCCGTGCGATTGACCTTGTGTGTTCATGTGAATGTGGAAGATTGTTTTTAATATTGACTGACTGCCGTGCAATGGCTTACAGTCGCCGCCTCGCGCTTTAGGACCTCGTTTGCTTTAATTAAGAACGCATGACTTCGTTTGTCGTCTGCGCTGGCGTCTGCTGGGTAGCTAGAGACAAGCTTACTTGGCAAGATGTGGAGGTGGCCATGTCCTTAGTGTGATGCCAACCTAATCTTGGATGAAAGAGGTGACAACAGACCTCTCTGGGAGCCGTTGAAGAGGGTATTATCATCCTCAGGTAAAGAGGATTGGTAGACACTATGCTCCGAACGCGCTGTTTGGGATTTTAGCGCGCTCTACATCCGGTGTGTGGTGTGGAAGGTTTTGGCGTAGCCTTAGAGCTTCACTCTTGCTGCAACCGTGGAAGTAAGTACTTTGTCGAATCATGCTGAGGGGAAGGCATGCTGTTAGAACTTTGCTTTCTTTGTGATCAGACAGTCTTAGTTTTTCAGTGATAGTTTTATTGAGTAGTTCTCTCGCTATGTGAGGCGAAGTGTGTCTTAATTTACAGAACTCGAGTAATTTGGTGTAAATTTAGTATTTGCATTTTCATTCTGGTGATGATTTTGAGTCCAGTTTTTCTCAAGTTAGAATACTCGTGTGTGGCCTTCAGCCTTTGTGTAAGCTTAGTATGTTTAAATTTTCTTTCTTTGTTTTTCAACTAATGTTTTCACTTTGCATCTGCATCTGCAAGTATGCTAAATATTTCTCAGATTTTCTGGTTTGATTCCGTCTTTCCTGCCTTGTATCACCAATTGCACCACATGCTTTTGTAACGGTCATTACTTCGGCCTTCAGCCATACTTTTATTAATACTAGCTTTCTTCTATATGAATTCTCACATGTGCTTTAATTGCTTATTCTAATTTAACTTTTTTGTAAATTCTATTTGGTGTTGTTGCACACCACGTGTTATTTAAGGATAGTATACCGCTGCCTCCCCACACGAGTTCGTTTGGTGCATAGTCGATTTTTAAATGTTTGTGCTTCAAGAGACATGCCATCTCGTCAAAACGCTGCTGATGCTTTGCTTATCGCTCCTATGAGCTGTTCCTACATGAGGAAGTGTCGTAAGCATTATGTGCGTGTCTGTGAATGAATGAGTGTGCTTTCATTTATCCATGGCGTTTTTCCAATTTTCCTCCCACGTTACCTCCATATTCATAAAAGGCAGAAACAATTTAATAAGGGCAGTAGTTTTATGATTTAATTCACTTTTGTACAAGGTATGTGCTTAATTTGG
This sequence comes from Locusta migratoria, assembly GCA_026315105.1. Lineage (NCBI taxonomy): Eukaryota > Metazoa > Arthropoda > Insecta > Orthoptera > Acrididae > Locusta > Locusta migratoria. The sequence goes on along the minus strand of CM048744.1, from coordinate 267,164,550 downwards.
TCTTCCCACATTTGTTTGCTTGTTATTTTTTTGAATAGATGATGATTTAAAGTATCAAACCTCTGCTTATAATTTCGTGCACCCCATCCCAAATTTAATCATCTGTTCATTTATTTTTAACACTAATTTTGTGTTTGTTAAAACGTTGGCCGCTCCCTTAAGGAGTGAGCAGTTAGATGAATTTCCATTGCACTAGTACTATGGCCATTTGTAAGGTAGTTAGTAGTATTTGCAGATCTCAAATGTCCGAGATCTTGCTCAGATAATTTAACAGGCTACTTTCACATTTAAGCAGATCGCTGTCCATTGGTGTAATATGCCAGGTAACTGTTCAGTTATGTTCGTGTGGGGAGTTTGGTGGGCAGCAGAGGTGTTTAAAGTGTGTTCCTGGAGCCATTTTGTAGTAATTTTGGACGTGTGGGGTGTCGAATTCTCTCGCTGAAATGTTCAAAGTCCATCGGAATGCACAATGGACATTAAGTGATGCCAGTGATAGAGCCAGTTGCGATCGTACGTGTCACCTGTCAGAGTAGTATCTAGACGTCTCATGGTCCCACATTACTCCAACTCCACTCACCCCCACACCAATACACAGCCTCCACCAGCTTCAACAATGTCCTGCCAACGTGCAGGGTTCTTAGATTCATGAGGTTGTCTCCACAGCCGTACAAGACCATCCACTCTATACAAGTGGAAACATACTCGTCAAAGCAGTCAATGCGTTTCCAGTCCTCAACGCTCAAATGTCTCTGTTGACGAGCCCAGACGAGGCTTGAAGCTTTGTGGCGTGGAGTGAGCAAGGCTTCACGACTCGCCCTTCGCCTCTGATTTATTTATTTATTTATTTGATTTTTCTGTTCCATAGGAGTGAGGTTCCATGGTCATGGAACAAGTCAATACAATAATTGTTACACAAGAATAGTAATAGCAAATTTTAAGTAGTCCTTTGCACACGAAAATCTTAAGACAAAGTGAAAAGAATTAATAAAGAAAAAACTGAATTAGCTTAATTGTTTAACTTTTCTTGGATTTCCTCGACAGAATAAAAGGAGTGAGCCGTGAGGTAACTCTTCAATTTAGATTTGAAAGCGTGTGGATTAGTGTTAAGATTCTTTGGTTCTTGTGGCAGGTTACTGAAAATGGATGCCGCAGAATAAAATGTTCAAATGTTTTTAGTCCTTATGGGACTGAACTATGGGGTCATCAGTCCCTAAACTTACAAACTACTTATGAACTACCTAATACTAAGGACGGCACAAATATCCATGACCGAGGGGGGATTCGAACCCCCGACCGTAGTGGCCGTGCAGACCGTGACTGGCGCTCCGCAGTCCCCTCGGCCACCACGGCCGGCGCTGCGGAATACTAAATCCCTTTCTGCACAAGTGTTAAGGTGGTGTGATGCAAATGTAGATTCGACTTCTGTCTAGTATTCACCGAGTGAAAGCTACTAACTCGTGGGAATAAGCTGATATTCAAATGTTTGTAAAGTCTATGGGACTTAACTACGGGGTCATCAGTCCCTAAACTTACAAACTACTTACAAACTAGCTAATACTAAGGACGGCACAAATATCCATGCCCGAGGGGGGATTCGAACCCCCGACCGTAGTGGCCGCTCAGACCGTGACTGGAGCGCCTCAGTCCCCTCGGCCACCGCGGTCGGCAATAAGCTGATATTATTAACAACAAACGACATTAAAGAGAAAACGTATTGTGACGCCAGAGTCAAAATTCCCAGGCTACTGAAAAGGGGTCGACATGACGTTCGCGAACTTACACCAGATGTTGCACGAACCGCCCGGTTTTGAGCCACAAGTATCCTTTTTGCATTGTAAGTGAGTGAAAGTAAGCGTCAATAGCTTATGTTTCGTTGAATGGTTCGCACGCTGGCCCAGTATTGAAATCCGCAGTAATTCGCGAGAAGGTTGCACTTGTGTCACGTTGAATGCATCTCTTCAATCGTCGGTGGTCCCGTTCTTGCGGGATCTTTTTCCAGCCACAACATAAGAGGTGCGACAATAAAGTAATGAGACTAATGTGGAAATAAATCGCACTGATGTGTTTTACGGCCCACTTTAGATTTGTAGTTTTATAAGTTTTTGCAAACATTTTGGAGCAAAATAATAAACTAAATAACAAAAAATTAATTAATAAGAATGTCTGAAATCCTTTTAGGAAAAAAAAAATTCAGGTGGTGGGTTCCCCAACCATTTACCTATCGCGTCATACTCCAACGCATTGTCCACTGTGCTACAGCTAACAGTTAGGAGTTGCGTTCTTTAATCTGATACTAGTGTGTTGGCCGCTGTTAACTGATGCTAATATGACATTTATAGTCACTAGATTATATTTATCGTACAAAGAATGACGTATTTTGGTTAATTCCTCAGTGCGCCATTGCTCTGAAATGACAACGTGTAAGTTACAATAAGAAAATCATCAAATACGCAACGCAAGATGGCGTATGTCAGAGAGAATTCTGGGCGAGTAATGTCACGTGACACCTGCGAACGGCTGGTTTTCGTTAATTCAATGGAGGGTGGCAAAACTCCGTTATTTTTGCAAATATCTCTTAAACGATACGAGATATGAAAAAAAAAACATAAGGGAACAAAGTTGTAGAGAAATTTCTCCTCTACAAATTCGTTTATTCAATTTTTGCGTCAGGTGAACGGTTTATTTGCAATTAAAATTACATTGTAAACGGATTTTTTTTTGTATTACTAACGTATTTTTTGTGTGAAATATTTCAAAAAGCGAGGTTCTGGTCTCTGGTAGTCAACAATTATGTCTGGTGCCGATCGGTTCGACCTAAAAAGTGGGAACACGTTACAGCCAGACAAACATCGTCAAATCGCCGTTATTTTTGCAAATATATCTGCAACGATACAAGATATGAAAAAAATATAATAGAGCGAAGTTGTAGAGAATTTTCCCCTATACCAATTAGGTTATTCAATTTTCGTGTCAGATGAATGGTTAAGCCGTTATTTTCATTTAAATTTCGAGCTGTCAAAAGACGATCGCAGAGGCCCACTTTTAGTTGTTACTACCGTAACCTAAAGTGGGCAAAAAATTTGCTTATCGTTGTAGTCAAGTTTAGTATTGCCTGTTTCAAAGTAGTTCCTTTATGTTCAAATGTTTGTAGAGCTTAAGGGACTTAACTGAGGGATCATCAATCCCCAAACTTATAAACTAGCTTATATTAAAGACGGCACAAACATCCATGCCCGAGGGGGAATTCGAACCCTTGACAGGCAACGGCTTAGCGCATAGCAGAGTAGCGCCTCAATGCGCTCGGCCGCTCCGCCACGGCAGTTTCCTTCTGATTGCACACTTTTTCCATCGCTTTTGCCATTGATGGAAACATTTCTGGAACTCATCTTCTGTAATATCCTCCAAGATCCTTACAACAGCTTTTTGGACATCTTGTGTTGTTTGAAAATGGTGTCCGTTGAATGCCGTTTTGACTCATGGAAATTGAAAAAAGTCGCACGGAGCGATATCTGGTGAGTAAGATGGCTGTGGTAGTACTGAAATTTGTTTTGAGGTTAAACACTGCTGTACTGGCAGAGCAGTATGGGATGGCGCATTATCGTGATGCCGAATCCAATTATCAGCAATGTAGGCATGGACATGAAGAACTCTTTTTCGAAGTCCTTCTAAAATTTCTTTGTAGTAACATTGCTTAACTGTTTGTCCAGGAGACACGCACTCGTAAACAATTCCGTGAGGTTGATGACCGTCCACCGCGGTCTTCATCTTCAACATTCGTTCTACCTTCACTAAACATTTTATGCCAACGAAAAACCTGAACTCTTGACAGAACCTCCATCCCAAAAGCCTTCTGAAGTTTACCGTAGGTTGTAGCCGCGTTTTCACCCAATTTAACGTAAAAACAAATGGCATACCGTTGCGCAATATTATGCTGTTCCATTTCCATGACGAGAGGCACAAACACGAGTTAACATATTACAGCACCACTCACGACTGAGCAGCTGCATCTATGTGCGGCTTGGAGTAGAACCATCTTATAGACCGTCAAAGATAATGTGCCTACACGAGCCTACAGGGTTGGCGCATCTTGCAAATAACGTCAGTCTCATTACTTTATTGCCGTACCTCGTAAGTCGGAGATCTGGTGTTCTACCGGATTCTCGATGTTCTCGGTGCACTCGTGAAACGGTCGTGCGGGAAAATTCACACGTCATCGCTACCTCGGAGATGTAGTATCCCACCTCTCCTGCGCCGAATATATCAGCACGTTCAAAATCACTTAAATCATTACAATCTGCCACTGTGGCAGCAGTGACCCAACTAACGCCTCTGACAGACACCTGTTGCGTTATATAGGCTAGGGCTCCTGGATATAGACGGGCATGTGCATCAATTTCTGCTATAGCGGCAGCTCCCGCCGCCATTTTGGTTCCAGGCGGTGATAGCGTGAGCATGTGAAAGGCGGAGTTTTCCTGCTGTTATTGCTTTCAAACGTCGCTTGTTTCATTTCTAAGTCACGTACCAAAGAGCAAATATATATTTGTATCAAAAATTAATCTCATCGTAATAAGTTATTGTAATATGGTTTGACAAATCGTTAAATATGTTTTCTGGTATTTGTCCACCTGGGTGTGTATTGTGAGCAACTCTTACGCATTCGACAGCTCACTTTTATGGGATACCACATGCACCACCAAAGCTGCGCTACCATGCAAGAAATCTCCGTTTTCGAATGCCATATATTTTATCCAGAATAGGCCTACACTATCAGGTAGCTACTTTTTTACAACGTATTTTTCAGAATTCATATTAAATACTTTTTAAATGCACAATATATATCACCATGATAAATTAGGATGCTGTAAAATATTTATATATACGAGATATTTTAATTTCTCATTTAACAATTTACTTTCTCATTGGTCAATATAAAAAAAAAAAAAATGTTCAAATGTTTGTATAGTCTATGGGACTTAACTACGGGATCATCAGTCCATAAACTTACAAACTACTTATGAACTACCTACAACTAAGGACGGCACAAATATCCATGCTCGAGGGGGGATTCGAACCCCCGACCGTAGTGGCCGTGCAGACCGTGACTGAAGCGCCTCAGTCTCCTCGGCCACCGCGGCCGGCTGGTCAATTTTACTTACGGCCTCGGCGGCGTAGTGTACTGAAGTTGGCAACGACCTTTGAATGCCCTTTGAAAACTCGAACAGGTAGAATGAGAGAAAATAATTTTTCATGTTTACCATCTTCTTGTATGTACACTTATCCGGTCACTAAATTAATTATCAAAAATGTTCAAATGTTTGTTAAGCTTAAGGGACTTAACTACGGGGTCATCAGTCCCTAAACTTACAAACTACTTATGAACTACGTACAACTAAGGACGGCACAAATATCCATGCCCGAGGGGAGGATTCGAACTCCCGACCGTAATGGCCGTGAAGACCGTGACTGAAGCGCCTCAGTCCCCTCGGCCACCGCGGCCGGCAATTAATTATCCTCCTAGAGCGAACTATCTCTTGCCAACATTAGCAAATTACGCCGCCGATGCTGTGACTGAAATTAAAATCGCAGTAGCTGTAACTAAAATTAACATCGCAGTAGCTTCAAACATCGTTACGACCCGTATGAGCCATTATAACTAGTAAAAAACAGTATGCATCATTTAAAAGTAATTAGTATTGTCTTTGTCTAAATGTTGCTACTGTATAAGTGCCTGGCGTCGAATCCTTCGCTGAAAAAAAAAAAAAAAAAAATAAAAAAAAGTTAAAAAATTAAAAAAAGTGTCGAAACCTGTCGTTTACATCGTGTAGAAATTGTGCATAACTACAAATAAGACAACCCACCTCGCATAATTTTGAACACCTTGTTGATATCCATTTGCCACGACGAAAATTTATTAACCATATTTTACGCCCTTCAGGATTCATTGGAAACGAAAAAGAAAACCAAAACCATTTTCTGAACGATTAGAACAATTCGGAGCTGCAGAGCCCACCATGCTGAAAGCGTATTGACTGCCCTATTCTACAATCGCGCATCGAAGCGAAGGAACGAAAATGTCTGATGCGCATGCCCGTCTATATCCAGGTGCCATGATCTAGGTGTTGACGACCGCAGCGTCGTCCTCTGTTTACATATCTCTGTATTTTCATATGCAGGCCTATGCAATTTCTTTGTCTCTTCAGTGTACTGCCCGTTCCACTGCTTTTCTGTCGCTGCGTGTGTGGTAGGCTTTGAAAGCTGATGCCCCACTAGGCGATTTTCTCGTCTCGATAATAACGCGCCTGAAATAGTTGCCTTCAAGTGCCACACTTCAGACGATTATAATCGCGGTCGATGAAATCGCGCCGCAGTCAACTGGGTGCCGGACCAGCGACGAAAGTGCATGGCTTCTGCAGTAGTGTTGCAACCTGCCCCGAAAGACACCACTTACGACGAGCTGTCTTTAGCTGCAGTAGCATTATTTGTAGTTCGTCGTCGCAGAAGGCACAACTGCTCTCGACTACAGACTGCTAACGAAGATACGAGCTTATGGAATAGGTTCACAGATTTGTGACTGGCTGGAAGACTTCCTAAGTAATAGAACGCAGTACGTTGTTCTCGATGGCGAGTGTTCATCAGAGACGAGTGTATCGTCAGGCGTGCCCCAGGGGAGTGTGATAGGACCGCTATTATTTCCTATCTATATAAATGATCTGATGGACAGAGTAAGAGGTAATTTTCGGCTGTTTCCTGAAGATGCTGTGGTGTATGGGAGGGTGTCGTCTTTAACTGACTGTAATAGCATACAGAATGACTTAGACAAAATTTCTTGTTGCTGCGAAGAATGGCAGCTAGCTCTCAATGTAGAAAAATGTAAGGCGATGCGCATGAGTAGGAAAAACAATCCCATAATGTTCGAATACAGTATTAGTAGTGAGCTTCTTGATGTTGTCGCGTCATTCAAATGTCTAAGCGTAACATTGCAGAGCGATATGAAATAGAACGAGCATGTAAGTCAGTTGTGAGTAAGGCGGACAGCCGACTTCGGCTTATTGGGAGAATTTTGTGAAGATGTACTACACCTGTAAAGGAGACCGCGTATAAAACGCTTGTACGACCACGTCTTGAGTATTGCTCAAGTGTTTGGAACCCGCAGCAGATCATTTTAAACGAAGACATAGAAGCAGTTCAGAGGCGAGCAGCTAGATTTGTTCGTGGTAGGTTCGACCAATGCACGAGTGTCACGGAAATGCTCCGGCAACTCAATTGGGGATCGCTGGAGGAAAGACGACATTCTTTTCGCGAATTTCTGTTGAGTAAATTTAGAGGGCCCGAATTTGAAGCTGAGTGTAGTACGATCTTGCTGCCTCCTACTTACATTTCGCGTACTGATCACAAAGACAAGGTAAGAGAAATTAGGGCTCGTACGGAGGCATATAGGCATTCTTTTTTTCCTCGTTCTATTTGGAAGTGGAATAGGAAAGGAAATGCCTAGTAGTGGTACAGTGTACCCTCCGCCACGCACCTTAAGGTGGATTGCGGACTATGTATGTAGATGTAGAATGATAATGGTAGGTGCATCCAATTATCATGAATCATCCAACTGAAGGAACGGTTCAAACGTTGAATGTGAAACTTTAAGAGCTATCGAGCGAAATTATTTGATTACTGTGAGCATCTACTGGTAACGAGTTCCATTTCTCAGCCTTAAAAACATCTTCGCGCACCTTCTTCCACGCATCTGTCTTCAACAGATCTATATAATCTTGCGATTTTACGTTGTAGAAACAAGGATATTTCTCTACCTCAATTATTATCAGTTAATTGTCCAAATGATCCAATGCAACAACATTTGCGCAGTTTTCGGACACACACAGGCGAAACAGAACTGAGTGCAGAACCTCGTGGTTGTCGCTGTCGAATGGGCCTGCACTGGGCCTATTTCTGACGCGGCAATAGTCGTCAGCATTCCTGCCACACTGGGCTACTTTTATCTACAGTCGCGCAGCAGCCACGAGCTGCTCTACTCACAAGGAGACCACGTGGATATCGGATTTTAGAATTTCTTTATATTTAAGGTACGTGAAGTTCAAAACTTAAATAACAAGCAGCCAAAGCCATTCGACGCCACTCTAGAAAATTCTGGAGAAAATCGACTTTGAAGTTTTGCAAGTACTTACACGTAAGTACCAACAATTAATAGTTACAGCGTTTGTCGGTGTAGCCCAGGTGGTAGCGTTGTGGATTCACGGTCATAGAGTTGCTGGTTCGAATCCAGCTATGATAAATGGTCTTTTTTTGCGAATTCAGCTATATAAAAGATTTCGGGATCTCTAATTACACGTGTTGTATAAATTTTTTTTATGTGTATGTAGAAGAGCTGAACACTTTGTCTTTACCTAAAACGATGGTTGAGAAGGTTAGTTCCTTAGAAAGCCATTACTAGCTATGGAGATTACTTTACAAAAACAGCGTCGTAGCTCTTCAGAAACTGAACAATCAAAGACTACCGTTATCAACTAATATTGAAGCCAATACTGTAAACAATGTAACTTATTTTTTTATTGAAACCAACATTATTAATTACGATATATATTACAGGATTGATTAATACAAAGATTAATTAATAACAACATCTTCTCGTATTCCTGTTATCCTCCGCCAAGCCTCTTTATCCAGCGCTTCTTTCTTGTCGATGCCGCGATGTTCCATCACTCCATTTATCTGGTCTGTCCAAGAGCGTCGTGGTCTTCCGCGCTTACGCCTGCCGGGTGGTTTCCATTCGTAAACTTTCTTAGGCCACCGATGATCTGGCATTCTCATCATATGTCCGTACCATTTCAGTGATTTTCTTTCAATTCTGTCTATCACTGTATTATTTGCCTTCATTCTAGCTCTTACTTCATCATTAGTTTTTCTTTCGATTCTTGATATTCTGGCACTCCTACGCAAATAGTCCATTTCGACAGCTATTAGTCTTCTTTTGAGATCCGCGTTTAATATCCATAGTTCTGATCCATAGCATAGCACTGATTCAACCATTATCTTACCTACTCTTTTCTTATTATTGTTGGAAATATTCTTATCCCACCAAAAAGAATTCAAACACCCTAACACCTTTCTGCTTTGCTTTATTCTGTATTTTACTTCTGTGTGGCCCAATCCATTTTTATCACAATGTGCCCCGAGATATTTAAATTTATCTACCTGTCTCATAACTGCTTCGTCATTGATGTTTACTTCAAATTTTGCATCACTATTCACAACCAGATATCTGCTTTTGTTAGACTCATTTGTAGCCCCCAGTTGTTGTATTCGTGATGTAATCGTGATATATATATATATATATATATATATATATATATATATAAAGAAAAAAAACAGAAAATTACGAATAAACAAAAATACGAGCATTTTTCGTAAAAACTACAGTTGGATATTAAAACTGGGTAAGTATTTCAACACAACGAAAAGATTATGTAGGATTCGAACTACCGCCCTTAAGGTTGTAAGGCTATCGCTGTACCTACAACATAAAATCGCAAGTTTAGCCTGCGATGTCGAACTACATACAATGCTGCTGCAGGTTAAGTTTTGAACAACGACAGCTCATCGTGCGTGTCGTGTATCGTGCCTAGTTGTAAAAGAGCTGCAGAAGCCAACGATTTTTCTCGCTTTTGCGGCATCCAGGTAAGTACGGTGCGACTTCATCACACGCGATTACGTTCAAATGTTCAAATGTTTGTTAATCTTAACTGCGGGGTCATCAGTCTCTAAACTTACAAACTACTTATGAAGTAGCTTATACTAAAGACGATACAAACATCCATGGCCGACAGGGGATTCGAACCCCCGACCGTAGCGGCCGTGCAGACTGTGACTGGCGCGCCGCAGACCGCTCGGCCACTGCGGCCGCCCCCGCGATTATAATCGTTTCAAATGTGGCACTTAAAGGCAACTATTTCAGCCGTGATTGGTATAGAAGAAAACCGCCTAGTGTGGCATTAGCCTTAGGCCATATTCACACGGGGATACTCTAGTCTCCGAGCGACTGAGATACTCTGCGACCAAGAGACGCGGCATGTGTAGTTAAATGGGGTCATCCGCACGGGGTTACTGCAGTAGTGGCGTCGCAGAGTAGCCGTGTCTCAGATACCACTCAACACGACATTCTGGTTACAGAGTCTCCCAGTCTGTTGGTTGCATTGGTATGATTTGCTATCATTGTGCAAAAATGTTTAATTTTTAATTCGTGGTATATAAAGCAATTTGTCCTCACTTCGCGATATGTTACAGACTTGAAAAATTCAGTGCTGGTATAGATCAGAACACACTGAATCGTTTTCTTACCTGTTGTGTAGCAATGGTAATTTTTTAATGTTCCCATCACGAATGTTTGGCTGTAAGATTGACTGATGGTGATCGTGTGATCTCGAATGTCTGTAGTTTAGTTTTTACCTTAACGCTCTTTTAAAGAGGTAAACATTGGAGGATGCAATATATTGTTTGACTCACGTAAGAGAAACTGAAATTAACCTGAAAGTAACCACATGTCGAATGTAATCTCATCGTAATATTTGAAATCTATTTAAAAATTTCACGTGCACTAGTCCAAATTCAGAAAATTGTTATTTAAATTTCAAAAAGTATATTATATTATACCAAGTAAAAAGTATAAAACAATTTTTCCTAGTCCTGTTTACGGAATGTATGACATCCACTGCGATAAGGGCAAAGTTGAAAAAGTGTACCTAGCTTGGATTCGAACCCGAGTCACCTTCTTTCTATGCAGTTGCGCTTACTGTTACGCCACTGGAGCCACAGCGATCACCACACCTGCTCGGGTAACCTAAGAACGCCTCCCGTCAGATACAAATTCTCAACTTTGCTTACCCACTATTGCTCAAACTTGTAGTTTTGTAAACTGATTCCCATAAGAGTCATCGGCATATTATATATATATATATATATATATATATATATATATATATATATATATGTGTGTGTGTGTGTGTGTGTGTGTGTGTGTGTGTGTGTGTGAGGTGTCACTTCTTTCTTAGTTGTCCGAACACGGACACACACACACACACACACACACACACGCAACAGATAGCGCTATGTCGGCCCGCTAGATGGCGCTGCCATAGCTGAAACTGATATCAACTGCATTTTTTAAAACAGGTACCCCTATTTTATTACGTATTCGTCTAGTACGTAAATACATATGAATGTTTTATTTGGAACACTTTTGTCGCTTTGTGCTAGATGGCGCTGTAATATTCACAAACATATTGCTCACAATTTTAGATGTACAGTGGGTAACAGGTAGTTTTTTTTTAAATTAAAACTCAGAACTTAGGTAGTTTTTAACTTTATTTCAGTTGTTCCAATGTAATACATGTACTTTTGTGAAATTATCATATGAGAACGCATGCTGTTACTGCGTGAATACCTGTAATTACGTCATGATTCAATAAATGCTCCAAATGATGTACTTCAATGCATTTGGCAATACGCGTAACGAAATTCCTCTCAACGGCGAGTATTTCGCCTTCAGGATTGTTCTCACATGCATTGAGAATACGATGACGCATGTTTCCAGGCATTGTCGGTGAATCACGATAACAAATATCTTTCAATTTTCCCCTCAGAAAGAAATCTGGGGATGTAAGATCCGGTGAACGTGCGGACCATGGTATGGTGCTTCTACGACCAATCCACCTGCCATAAAACGTTCCATTTAAGACCGCTTCAACTGCACACGAGCCATGTGTCGGACATCCATAATGTTGAAAGTACATCTCCATTCTGTCATGCAGTGAAACATCTTGTAGTAAAATCGGTAGAACATTACGTCAGAAATGAGCATACATTGCACCATTTAGATCGCCATCGATGAAATAGGGGCCAATTACCCTTCCTCCCATAATGCCGTACCATACCTTAACCCACCAAAGTCGCTGATGTTCCAATTACCGTAGACATCGTGGATTTTCCGTTGCCCATTAGTACATATTATGGCGGTTTAAATTACCTCTGTGAATGACGCTTTGTCAGTAAACAGAACGCGTGAAAAAAAAAAAAAAAAAAAAAAAAAAAAAAAAAAAAAAAAAAAAACTGTTATCGTCCCGTAATTTATTTTGTGCCCAGCGGCAAAACTGTACACGACGTTCAAAGTCCTTGCCATGGAAATCCTAGTGCACAGAAATATGGTACGGGTGAAATTTATGTTGATGTAGAATTCTCAACACTGACGTCTTTGAGATTCCCGATTCTAGCTCAGTGAGTCTGCTACTGATGTCAGATTAGCCGCAACTGCAGCTAAAACACTTACTTGGGCATCATCATTTATTGCAGGTCGTGGCTGACGTTTCACTTGTAGCTAGAAAAGTTTTGTTCATTGTAGGTTTTTCGCTTGATGCTTATTTCGTGAGATATTTCTCCCTGTCACTATCAATGGATCACCCCCTTAAAATTCCTAACCACATACATAACCTAAAAATCTGTGCTTGTAAATTTACAATAGCTACTACAAAAGTCGTGTAAATGGAATAGATAATAGCAGGAACTAGAAGTTGGTTAGAAAAATTACACAACCCTTCGTATAACGTGTAACGCAACAAAGTTGTTAATGACTTTGGTGAACTATTCGTGTCCCATGTCTCTAATGCATGTCCGCACGTTATTCGTTTTAATTATTGTGATAACCTTTAAGACTCACCGGTACTAATTTTCAGAACTATACAGATGTACCGGTTTATACTGTACTGTAATATAATCGCCACTGCGCGCTTCCGTTTTCATTTACGTTCATTTCACACCGCGACCGAGTGGGCAGCACAGGAGACCAGAGTCGTGCCTGTGTGAACGTGATGGACTACTCGAGTCGTAGTCTCCCAGTAGTCCAAACATTCTGTGACGGCGTAATGCTAAATTTGCAGAAATTATTACCTGAAAGCAAAAAATATGAGTGTGAAGGAAATTAAATTTCAAATAGTTTCTATTTTATGAAACTCGAGCCTGGATGGCGAAATTTGCCGAAAAAATCGCAAAATTATAAAAAAAAGAAAGTTTTTATTAAATCACTTAAAATTCTTTAAAAAGTAGATTCCTTATAACTCGACAACATTCACGTTTCCAATTATAGCACGAAATATGTCAAAAAAGACGTTTTTCTAAAAAAATTAAAAATATTCACAATTTTTTTAGATATATCTATTTAAATAAAAAGGCTTCGTAGAAAATTGGCTAGAGTTGGGCAAAGGATCGACCTGGAGTAACGGTTATTCATCTGTTTTCTTCGCGAAGAGTAGTAATATCACAATAATAAATAATTCTTTAGATTTTGTTAATTATAAGTAAAAACTGAATGACTTTAAAAACCTTGCAATTTTTTGGGGACCGTTTTCAACTGACAGCGTTCCTCTTTTTCTTTATAATATATATATGAACAGTCTAGAGCGAACTGCATAGTCCATTGACGTCGACACAAAAAAGGCCTTTTGCTTTCAAAAAATGTGGTAGAAGATTTTTTTATTTTGTGTACATAGTTGACAATGTGTATAATACATGTATTCCTCCTTAAAAATCCTAGGGACAACATTTTTGTGCCCAAAAAACTGCAAATTTTTTGGACGTTCTTCGGATTTTCGCCTATTACTCGGAATCTATGCTACCTGCAGAAGATGTTACGATTACCGAAATAAAAGAGCATTAAATTACACTTCGAATGACCTATTCAAATGTCAAAATCGATACAGTCATTAAGCAGCAATCAAAGTTGTCGGTTTTACCAACGTGTCAAAAAAGTCGACTCCAACGATTGTACCTCAAAACCGGCTAATCCAAATGAAAACTGTCAAATTATAGACATTGTAAAGTATGAAATTTCATATTATAAAAGTAAAAAGCTTTTATATTTTTCATTTGTACAGATTTTATATCAGTCAAATGTAAATACATATTGGCCATTACTATGTTCTTGGTTTTCTTATAGGACGCGAAGCATTTAACGCATGCTTTATATATATTAAACGCGAATGAAAAGAATTATAGATAAAAAAAATTGTCGTTGTTAGGGCACCGTCTTCTCACAAGAAATTTCATTTCACTGAGTATGACCAATACATAACAAAAAGGACCCAAGGAAATGGAGTTACTTTGGTTTTCAAGTGGATGCACGTTTAATATTGCCTAAAAATAAAAAAAACTTGGTACTTTTCTAACATGAAATTTCATTTCAAGTGTTCTCGGAGACAACACACTCCAGTCCCTCCCTTCCCCCCCCCCCCCCCTCTACCACCGTCGCTTTCCCAAATCCTGCTCGCCCGCTGTGGCCTGATGCACTACGCGCTTGCACGGTTCACTTTACCAGTCGATTAGTAACACTAGAAAGCAATGCAACGTATCCAAGTATATTTACTTACTATTAAAAGTATTCAGTTTTAAACTCTATGAAGCACATCGCTGTAAAATGTTAATTACGTCCACTAGATTATTATTTATTTTTATTTCTATATTTTTAAAAAAAGAAAATTATTTATCTTGGCTCCAGAAGGTCGTCAAGCAACATTATTTGTTTTAAAATATGTGAAGAAATGTCAGCAACGTATTTATTTAATAGTTCCTTTCGTAACATAAAAAAAGAAATAGTCAGTTGAAGAAAACGGACACAAAAATTTGCAAGTTTTTCAAAGTCATACTTTTATTTTACTTATAATTAACGAAAACTAAAAAATTATTTAATTGTATGATATTACAACTCTTCACGAAGAAATCAGACGAAAAGTTGTTACTCTAGATCGATCCCCTGAGCTACTCTAGCCAATTTTCTAGGAGCCTTTAAAAAAATAGCTATATCTCAAAATATACTCTTTTTACTTATTTCGTGCCATATTTGTGGTAAATAATAAGTTTTGAAACTTGAATGTTATCGAGTTATAAGAAATCTAGTTTTTAAAGAATCTTAAGTGTTTTTTATACATATATTTTGAAACGTATCGATTCGTACAAAAAGCAATCGATAGATAATCTTAAAGGCTACTACATTCTAATTTAACGTTTTCACATCGGAGTTATCGGTTTTTTAAATTTATTTAATAAATACCGTTTTTTGAAAACGCGAATTTTTTCGACAAATTTCGCCATCTAGGCCCGAGTTTCATGAAACAGAAACTATTCGAAATTTAATTTCCTACATGCTCATTTTTTATTTTATTTTTTATTTAATTTATTTTTTAAAATTATTATTAGGTAATAATTTTTGCAATCATTTCTCCCTAATGCTGGGAGTACAGTCCCCTGGTCGTCAGGTAGCTGGAGATTCCTGCGTACCCCCGTGTGAATAGCGGCTCAGTCTGCAGTCTGAGTGGCAGCTCGTCACGTGGTGTCGCGTGTCGAGTGTAGAGAATACCACAGATCAGGAACACTGTCGCCGGCACAGAGCGGCCGCGCTGTCTTCTCACAGCGGCCCCTCTGCCACTGCACGTCCGCCGAGATGCGCCCCCCGTGCCCTGGATAGCTCCTGCTGGCTGCTGGGCAGAAGGCACGGCTGTGCTGTGTCTTCCGTGCAGTCCGCCGGCGTCGAGGCGCTTCCCCACACAACAGCGCTTTACTTCGCCGCGTCTGCCACTTGACTGCGTACCACGTAACACACAAGACGTAATGACACACTGCGCGACGTGAGAACCACATTAAAGACGACATTTTTGCTTCGAGACCCTAACCTGAATTGCTGAGTAGAAATATAGCACCGAACTTTCGCTTCAAGGAGACGGCAGGAATATCTGGACGGTGTTATGCATCATTAGACCAAGCGCCTTTTGTTGTTATCTTCTGATTTCACCGAATTCTATTGAGAAACATCATAATCCACATCTACATCTACATAGATACTCTGCAAATCACATTCAAGTGCCTGGCAGAGGGTTCATTAAGCACTTTCATAACTTTTCTCTACCGTTCCTTTCTCTAATAGCGCGCGGGAAGAAAGAACACCTAAATTGTTCCTTTATCGATTTGATTTCTCTTATTTTATTGGGATGGTCATGTCTCCCTAAGTAGGTGGGTGCTAGCAAAATATTTTCAAATTCAGAACTAAAAGTCTGTGATTGATACTTCGCAAACAGATCACGCCGCAATGAATAACGTCTTTCTTTTAATGATTTCCACCCCAATTCGTGCAACATTTCCGTGACGCTTTCCCCCCGTAACGTGATAAAAACAAAACGAGCTGCCTTTCTCTGAACCTTCTGAATATCTTCCGCCAGTCCCACCTGGTGAGGGTCCCACAAGGGGCAACAGTACTCCAGGAGAAGACGCACAAGTGTGATGTAGGCAGTCTCTTTGGTGGAGCTGGTGCATCTTCGAAGCGTTCTGCCGATGAAACGTAACCTTTGGTTCGCCTTCCCCACAATATTTTCTATGTGTTCTCTCCAGTCTAAGTTGTTCGTAATTGTAACTCCTAGGTATTTGGTAGAATCTACGACCTTAAGGTTTGACTGATTTATCGCGTAATTGAAGTTCAGCGTATTTCTTTTAGTGGTCATGTGTATTACTTCACACTTTTCTGTATTTAGTGTCAATTGCCAATTTTCGCACCATGCAGAAATTTTGTCTAAATCGCTTTGCAGTTGCTTTTGATCCTCTGTTGACTTCACTAACAGATAAACGACAGCATCATCCGCGAACAATCTAAGGGAGCTATTCAGATTGTCTCCTAAATCGCTTATAAACACGAGGAAGAGTAGGGGACCTTGTGGATAAAAATCACCGTTCTTGTCGTAGCAATGGTTGCCATGATTTATTAAAAAATACTAAGTGCCACTTCGCCTATCGATTATTTTCAATTTTTCATCACAAGTCCAAATACGACAAACCAAACCGCAATTCTGCAACAGTAGACCAAGCGCCGCCTGACGGTGTTTAGTCCAGTGATGCTAAACAAAACTTGGCGGAGGAGCTGGTTCATAACATCGACTGTGTGCACCGATCTAGCAAAACACCTTGTTACCTTGCTCTGTAAACTGTCTAGTGCTTACGGACGTAATACTAGGTTTTGTGTTGTAATGTCGTGAAGATTATGTTCAAATGCTCAATTGTCTGTAAACCTATCGGACCAAACTGCGTGGTTATCAGTCCGTAGCTTACAAACTACTTAAACCTAGGTAAACTAACCTACGGACAAACACCCCCCCCCCCCATGCCCCAGGGAGGACTCGAACCTCCACGGCGAGCAACCGCGCGCTCCGCAGCGAGGTGCTTTAGACCGTTCGGCTACTCCACCGCGGCGTGAAGATTATGGTTAACGGATGTGATAATTGACGTATCCAAATCAAGTAGACAACGTATTACTGAAAGTGCAACAAGTAAGTCGAATGGATCTGAAGCTTGAAAGGTAGGACATCGTAAGTAACCTTTCGAGGTTAACTTCAGAACTACTTCATAAGGACCTAAACACAATGCCGTAAGCTTTACGCATCCCGTTCTTCTTCTTTTTATAGGGTGAATATGCATCTTCCAGCAAGGACATTCCAACCAGGGATTCTTCAAAAAATGCAAATAACCGTAACAATGATGTAACATCAAATGCAGTAGTGGGTAAGCAAATCGATGATGGGTCTGTAACTTGTAAGGAAGGCGAGAAATTCGGATCTGGAAGAAGCCACGAAGACAATGACGAGAGGCCAATAAACATTAAGTGGAAAGATCTCACAGAAGAATGTGCGTGATAACGATGTACAAAATAACATTCCTGAATCACGTAGAGGTCAGTTATTGAAAGGCAGGCCCAAATGGGGCAGAATACGTAAGTACGAAAATCAAGACAGAGACGCTAGGGAAAAAATGTTTCATAAAAAAAAAAGTTCAAATGTTTGTTTAGCTTATGGGACTTAACTGCGGTCTCATCAGTCCCTAAATTTACAAACTACTTATAAACTAAGCTTCGTTTTCAGTAACGTGACCTCATTAAGTTGTTTCAGGATATCAAAGGCATATGGCTTATTAAGGCTTTATTTTTATAATAGGCCTAATGCACAGTTCAGTTACGCATAATGAGATCAAAGGACATTCAGGTCGTTCAGTCGACTGATGCATAACAGAACTGCACAAGCAGCAATTTAGCATTAGTAGTCTAACGATCATTTGTTTTATTTTTTCGTGTTATTTTGCTTTTAATTACGGTGATCTTCCAGTAGTAAGTAAAACAATAATAACCCTTCGTCTGTACAAAAAATTGAGAAACTTCAAGAATACATTTTTTAAGGAGATGGTAACTTTGCAGGCCATTATTTCGCTTATGACATTTTGGCGCTTGGTCTAGTTATACATAACACCGTCCATCTGTAAATCAAAATGAGGATAAGAGTCTCTGGACTACAATATATATAAAAATTGAGGTGTTTACGCCTATATTTTTATCTTGCAGCCAAAACTACTCATCGCAAACGAATATGTTTGCATGTGGTAGTAGGCATCAGTCTCCCATTGTGCACTATGTAGGTAGAGGATTGATAACGATAAGGGGGTGCAAGATATGGAAATTGAAAGTTACCGGCTTATATAAAATTCTACGTGTGGGTGTCAATATTTTGCTCTTTAGCAAAAACTGTACAATGGAGGCGAACGATCTCTGTTTTATTGCAGTACAAAGTCTCCCGTTGTACACCATAGTTCCGTATCGATAACAACAAGAGGGTGAGAGATATAGTGGTTGAAAGTCGTCGGCTTATATAAAATTCGGACTGAAGACTAGCGATGACTTTTGACACTATAATAGCAAAGAGATCATATACAGCGAAAAGTGATGCCAAGGAGGTTAGAATACAGAGAGACGCCCTTGCGCTGAAAAAGTGAAGCCTGCCTCCCTCACATTGCAGAGTTTTGGAGAAGTGTTTTTATTGTAAAGCTAATGTTTTAAGTCACTTAAAACAGAAATAAAATGTCCGACGGTTTTGCCGTGATTTACAATGTGTTAAAAGAGTGCAAATTCTCCGTTAAATATTAAGTTTTCAAATATATTATGATCAGTATTTATTACTATTTCTTCAAGAAAGTATAGTGTTTGAAAGTACATACTTTGTAGTGACTGTCAGTTCGATGCATTAACTCTAACAGGGTCGACTTAACGCTTAGTTTTAACGGAGAAATTGCATTACAAAACTGACCAAGATGACGGAGAGACTTCAACTCACGTAAGTGCTCGGTATAGAAAATGCCATCTCCCTTTATTCTAACCTCCTTGCGTGATGCACATTCTTCAGTCGTTTTTCTGCAACAAGCGTACGAATAAAGAAAAATAAGTGCATATTGCAGTTTGAAAAGTAAAACTACCAAGAAAGATGCCGAAGCCTTAGAAAGAAATATCGTGTTTTTGATCCGTTTCTAAAAGTCAAGAAACGGCGCTGAAAAGTGAATCTACAGACGATAGAAACTTGGAATTTGTATGCGTTGTTTATTTTACACTGCAGGCATCAGCTATTTTTCGAAATCCCTATCCCTAAGGGGGTGAAATAGGGGATGAACGGTTTTTTATAAATACGTTGTTATTAAGGCAATTTTGAAGCTAGAAATACAAAACTTCGGATTTAGATTTTGATTGGAATTTTAAAAACGTGTGTTCCGATATTTTTGGAAATTCAAGCATTAAGCGGGTGAAATAAAGAAAATCTTTTAAGGGTGCTACTAAGACTATTTTGATGCTAGAAATGCAAAAATTTTGAATTGGAACCATGGTAAGAATTTTTATTTTATTTTATTTTATTATTTTTACTTATTTATTTATTTATTTATTTATTTATTTTTGTAAGAGTTTCGGGATGTTTTGAATTTTGACATCAATAGTGCAATAGGGGGTGGTAAGTTGTATCAAAATACTTGATTAGAAAAGCATTTTTTTAAAAAATCTATGAAAATTTATATTTAAAAATAGAAACAACCAATGCAGAGCATCCAGTCTACGCGTGCGAAGCAGCGGGAATTAAGCTAATTTTGAAATAAAAATCGTCTTGGTTGCACAGTAGTTTATTAATCCTTAATGACCTGTTTCGTACTTACATAAGTGCATTATCAGATTATAACTCAATCTTCTCGTTGTGAGACTGTTCGTTGTCTTTATTGCATCTAAATACTAATATTTCTGTATTTTTCGTAAAACCCTAAAAAGGAGCGGTGGTGCCTTTAGACACCAAATAAGCCCAATCACAGGGAGTATACCATGCTCGCTGACTATCTATGATTGTAAATTATAAACATGGTCTTATTTGTTGGCTATAGGTATCACCGCTCCTTTTTAGGGTTTTACAAAAAATACAGAAATAACAAATTAGCGTGTGGGTGACATAAAGACAACTAACAAGGATCTGATGTTACTCTGCTCTGAGGACGAGATGCGTCATTGAGGATTAAGAAATTGCTGTGCAAGCAACACATTTTTTTTATTTCAAGCCGACCGCGGTGGCCGAGGGGACTGAGGCGCTCCAGTCACGGTCTGCACCTCCACTACGGTCGGGGGTTCGAATCCCCCCTCGGGCATGGATATTTGTGCCGTCCTTAGGATTAGCTAGTTCATAAGTAGTTTGTAAGTTTAGGGACTGGTGACCCCGTAGGTAAGTCCCATAACTTGTACAAACATTTGAACATTTTTATTTCAAAATTTAATTTCACTGGTTGCTGTACACCATGGATTGGAAATAATGTTTTGAAGGAGTAAATGCCGCATATAATGAGAGGAAGGTCTGGAATGAGTCTTGCCACTATATGGATTAATCATTAGCGACACGTTAAAACTTTTGCCGGGCTGTGTCATTCACCTCGGGCCAACGGTCGTCTTAGCACCATTTTTTCCCCTGAGATAATTTCTTTGCGGTCGTGAGATCATGTTTCTTCGATGTTGTTCTTGAGTTCTTGACAAAGTTTTTTTTTATTTTTTTATTGTTATTTTTTAATTTTTTGTTTTTTTTTTTCCACAGAGGGTGGATAGCGCTCTGATCGAACGCCTCACAAGTCACTCACTGCGGAGTAATGCCCACATCACGGCTGCCCTTTTATGCTTCCCATAAAAATTCCCGCGCGAGGTCGACCGATATTACCGGATCGTTGCCGTCATATTACATACCTATATAGATTGGTATGTTGTTTTTGTTCTTTCAGAAGGAACAGACACCACACCAAAGTGATCCAGGAGGGAAGGTACTGTACAAGATTTGAGTGGGGATTCTGAACAAAAAACTTCTAATAAACATATACCCTTTTGTTAAAAAAAATGTTCAAATGTTTGTTAAGCTTATGGGACTTAACTACGGGGTCATCAGTCCCTAAACTTACAAACTACTTATGAACTACTTACTAACTAGGACGGCACAAATATCCATGCCCGAGGGGGGATTCGAACCACCGACCGTAGTGGCCGTGCTGACCGTGACTGGAGCGCCTCAGTCACCTCGGCCACCGCGGCCGGCACCCTTTTGTTGACGATGGGTCAAGAGATAGTTCTGTTCAACTGATTGAGCATGGGATACGTTCCAAAACGCAACTGCAAATGCACGTCATTGATACAGGTGTGTTATTTAGTGAGTTACTCCTGTTGCCTTTCTTGAATATTGGTGTTTCCCGTTGTCAAGAAGTTTTGTTGATCTAATGCATAACATTATAGGCATATACATCTGACTTGGGTCAGATGTAGAATTTTGGCTCACGTTGTATGTTCTGGTATTATGATATCTCTGGAGACCGGAAATCTCCTCTGTGGGAATCAACTTGGTTTCTAAAAGCAGCGATCATGTGAAACACAGCTCGCGCTATTGGTTCGCGAGACCCAGAGGATAGTACGATTCCTGATGAGCATATAGAATGTCAGACGAACTGTCCGAATGTATTGAAGAGTTCCTAGCTAATATAACGCAACATGCCATTTCCAACTGAGAAAAGTCTTCAGATATGAAAGCAATTTGTGGTGCACTCCGGGAGTGTTATAGGACCGTTGCTTTTCACAATATGTGGAAAATAATCTCGTAGATTACATCGGCAATCAATTATGCTTTTTTGCGGATGATGATCTGAAGTTGTGGCACTGGAAAATTGAAATGAAATGCAGTAGGATGTTCAGCGTGTGAACAAATGATATACGGAATGGCAATTGAGTCTCAACATAAACAAATGTAAAGTGCTGCGCCTGAATAGAAAGAAAGATCGTTTACACAGTTGCAGGTTAAACAGTGGAAGCAGAAATAAAGGAAACATCAATGAAAGAGAGCTGAAACCACCAATCAAAATTAGCAACATTCAATATTTAAGACACCAGCTTTCCCTAATCCAGCAATAAACATAACACCCAGAAGATGGCCGCTTGCAATAGTGGCCGAAACGTCGGTGAAATATTTGATATATTGTCGATGCGGTCCAATACCCAGAAGAGTTTTATCAACACTGGAAGGAGTTACTTCCGTAAAATATCTGGGATTAGACAGAAGCGGCGATTTGAAATGGAACGGCCACATAAAATCAATGGTCGATGAGGCAGATGCCAGGCTGAGATTTATTGTGTTATGACTTCGGGATTCTGTAAGTTCAAGAGGTGGGCAGTGACTACCAAGGATGTGGACATGGGTCTGCGACTAAAAGCATTGATTATTCCGCAAGAACTTTAGTAACACAGTAAACTAATTTTTGATGTGTTTGTGTTGGTACAATTTCTTCCTAGCTACAAAACAATTCTGCAAGGCAATAGTATAATGTTCTGGCTCGTGCTAAGTAACTGGTGGCTTTCGTAGATGATCCTCTTCTATTGGACTTTCTGGAACTGTCGAACTCTTGCATCTGCTTTGTACCGTCTGGAACTGTCCCGCACTGCCTTTGCCAGAAGATGATGAGCACGAAGCTCATCGAAATGTTGCGACAAGACGACACAATCACTCGGCTGATTACCCGAGAAGACTTCATTAAAGGAATTCGCCGAGAAAGTCTACAATCGCATATATCTGTCCCGCACTGTCTGTTGTTGCTGTGGTGCGCCGGCGTTGGTTCAAATTCACCTCCAGCCATCCAGATTTAGGTTTTCCGTGATTTCCTTAAATCACTCTCGGCAAATGCCTGGGTGGTTCCTTTCAAAGGGCACGGCCGAATTTCCTCCCCTAATCCTTCCCCAAAAATCCGAGCGTATTCTCCGTCTCTAACGACCACGCTGTCGACGGGACGTTAAACCGTAAGCTTCCTTGCCGGCCGCGGTGGCCGAGGAGACTGAGGCGCTCCAGTCACGGTCTGCAGGGCCACTACGGTCGGGGGTTCGAATCCCCCCTCGGGCATGGATATTTGTGCCGTCCTTAGTTGTAAGTAGTTCATAAGTAGTTTGTAAGTTTAGGGACTGATGACCCCGTAGTTAAGTCCCATAGACTCTACAAACATTTTTTTTCGTAAGCTTCCTTGTTGCGCCGGCCTATATAGGCGAGCCCCGTTCTTCCTATTGTCTGGCGAGCGATGCAGGCAGAGGTACCGACACTGCGGGCGCTCTCGACGGCCGAAGTGCTATGGAGCAACTTATCGCTCTTCAGATACTTACGCGGCGTCTTGCCTGGACCGCCGGCGTTGTGGCGTATAGCGTTGCCACAACATATTGGAAGAGAACCTCAGGAAGTGTATGAAGGAACTGAGATACCAACAGCCATATGTATAATAAACTATTTATTGTATCACAATCAGTTTTGGCATTCCACCATGCCATCTTCAGGTTCCTACATCGGAGCATAATATCCAAAAGTAAGGATACTAAAACTGGATTCGTGGACTTCTGTCCCTTAGTGGGAAACAACAACAACACTAAGAGATAAAAATCCACGAATCCAGTTTTAGTATCCCTACTTTTGGATATTGTGCTCCGATGTAGGGACCTGAAGATGGCATAGTGCAATGCCGAAACTGGTTGTGATACAATAAATTGTTTATTATACATATGGCTGTTGGTATCTCAGTTCCTTCAGACTCTTGACCAGCCGCTGTCCAGTTTCCACCACCAATGATGGATTAAATAAGACTCAGGAAGTGTAGTCCGTCAACAAAGAAATTTTGTTTACAAAACACTCTTTTGGCCAATGCATGAGTATTGCTCATCAGTGTGGGATCTATGCAAGGTAGGATTAATAGAAGACATAGGGAAATCCAACGGAGAGCAGCACGCTTCTTTACAGGGACATTAACGTAGGTGTGAAAGGGTAACAGAAATGATCATGAAACTTTTATGGTAGACGCAGCAAGAGAGGCGTTCGGGATCGCGATACGTGTCTCGATTAATCACCCAATATACTGCTTGCTGCTAAGAACATCTCGCGAAACGAGCACAAGGATAAAATTAGAGAGATTATAGCCAACATGGAGGCATACAGGCAATCGTTTAGTCCGATAAAGAAAACGAATTTCCTGTGTGAGACCGCGATCTTCATTTTCTGTCGATAAGAATAAAACCGTCCACATCGCTAAAACTGTATTTATTACATTGTTTCGGCATCTGCCGCCAACAGAACTAGAAAACTCTGAACTTGTGAAGTTCAGTAATAAAATATGTTCAGATGTTTTTAGATCTGATAACGACAGATGATGAAACTAGGCAATAAACTGATGCAATTTCAGCAATCTAGACGGTTTTATTCTTATTGAGAATCGCGTTTTCCGCGACTGTAATAGAAGGAAGAAGTGAAAATGGTACAAAAAGTATCCTTCACCAAACACTGTGAGGTGGTTAGCGGGGTATGATATAGATGTAAATTTCCTTGAGTCCATGCATCATCACGGTTTCAGGAAACATCGATCGTGAGAAATACAGCTTGCCCTTTTGCTTCGTACATCTTGCGAGATATGGATGAAGGGCAACAGGCAGTCTACAAATTTATCTATAGGATTTAAGAAAACTGCACCAGTCACTTTTTCTTGAAATGATGTTTATTCCATGAACCGGTTTTCAAACACAATAAACAGAACCTAGTCCGCCTCCGTTGCACAGTGGTAGAGTGCCAGACTACAAATCCAAAGGTCGCGGGTTCGATCCCCGCCAGGTCCTAGGATTTTTATCTGTCACTTTCCACTTCTTTCACGTCTGGCAGTATTGCTCGTGTGAAAAAATACCGAGTAGCACCGTGGTTCGGAACCCACGTTAAACTGTAGGTCCCCCTATAACTGGCTGGGTAAGTCAGTTCGAAGGTCGGAGGAAGGCAACGGCATACCACCTCCAAACAGGACCATGCCTAGTAAAGCACTTTGGTGTTCAAACCAATCTTCGGATTGTTGACTGCTTTACCTTTTTTTAGTCTGTATTAGCATTCTAGAACACCACTAGTGTATGAATAAATATAGCAATAATACGAATTTTAGTATCGTACTTTTAACTGATTGTATACATACATATTAAGTAAAAAACGATGCAAACATTGCAGACAGTATTTGTTATTCACTTTTGCAGTTTAATATTGACAAAATTAATTGCTAAATGATCGACTGTATCATACTGAAAACAAACTTACCTGTACAAAGAGTGTTATATCTTCGAATTAAGACGTTTGTAAATAACAGCAGCTGTAAAAGCATACGTTGGACGCTGGTCGGTCAGCACGGCCACTACGGTCGGGGGTTCGAATCCCCCCTCGGGCATGGATATTTGTGCCGTCCTAGTTCGTAAGTAGTTCATAAGTAGTTTGTAAGTTTAGGGACTGATGACCCCGTAGTTAAGTCCCATAAGCTTTACAAACATTTGAACAGTTTTTTGCAGTCTGCGGCTGCTTGCTGGTGATTCTGTGGTGTACAGACAGGTGTTGTTGATTGACTGTAGTAGGCTGCAGGACGACTTGGACGAAATCTCTAGGTGGCGTGACAATTGACAGCTAGCTCTAAATACAGAAAAATATAAGGTGATGCACATGAGTAGGAGGCACAATCCTGTAATATTCCAATGAGGCATCAGTCGTGTCCTGCTTGACAGAGTCCCGTCAATTAAATATCTAAGCCTGACGCTGCACAGTGATATCAAGAGGAACGAGTATGTAAGGACAGTCTGAGGGAAAACGGATGGTCGATTTCAGTTTATTGGGAGAATTTTGGGAAGGTGTGATTCATCTGTAACGGAGACCGCATATAAAATGATTGTGCGACCCCGTTTTGAGTATTACTCAAGTGTATGCGATTCCCAACAGATCGGTTTAAAGGAACACAGAGTCAATTGATAGGCGGGGCGGCTAGATTTATTACTGGGAAGTTCGATGAATGCGCGAGTGGTACTGAGATGGTTTGGAAACCCAGATGGGAGTTGCTCGAGGAAAGGCAACGTTCTATTCGAGGAACACTGTTGAAGAAATTTAGACTACCGCAATTTCAAACTGACTGCAGAACTATTGCCGTCTAATTACATCTCGCGCAACCACAAAGATCAAAGATTTTAGGGCTCGTACATATGTATACAAGCATTTGATTTTGGCTGATTCTATATGAGAGTGGAATAGGAAAGCAAGTAGTACTGGTACTAGGTACCCTACGCCACGCACCTTTGAGTAGATTGCGGAGTATGTATCAACAGACTTTGTTTCCAGTATGTTTCCAAAGCTGATTCGAGTCTTCTGCTGCAGCGTTATTATTTTTCAAAGAAAATGCTTATACAGTCTTCAGCGTCTTTAATGCATATTAACATATTAGTATCACAGTGTGACGTATATTTAAAATTTCTAAGCAGTCGGTCAACAACTTTCGTAGATTAAAGGTTTTACACAAAAAACACGTAAACTGTTGTTAATATAGATTGACGATCTAAATTATCTTCAGATTGCTTTATTTTGTCTCATTTATGAACTGCAGACACCTTATAGAAACAAAAATTCAAATTTTTGTAGATCTATGGGACACAACTGGTTATCAGGCCCTAGGCTTATCAACTACTTAAACTAACTAATGCTACGGACAACAAATACACCCATGGCCAAGGGAGGACTCGAACCTTCGACGGCGAACAGCGGCGCGCTTCGTAGCGAGGGGACTTGAAACGCTCGGCCACTCCACCGCGGAGTAAAAGTAAAATCGACAAATTTTTTTTTTTTTTTCAAACAGTACTATCTACACTTCTGGCCATTAAAATTGCCACACCACGAAATGACGTGCTCAGACGCGAAATTTAACCAACAGGAAGAAAATGCTGTGATATGCAAATGATTAGCTTTTCAGAGGATTGACACAAGGTTGGCGCCGGTGGCGACACCTACAATGTGCTGACATGAGGTAAGTTTCCAACCGATTTCTTATTCACTAACTGTAGTTGGCCGGCGATGCCTGGTGAAACGGTGTTGTGATGCCTCGTGTAAGGAGGAGCAATGCATACCATAACGTTTCCGACTTTGATAAATGTCGGAGTGTAGCCTATCGCGATTGTGGTTTATCGTATCGCAACATTGCTGCTCGCTTTCGTCGCGATCCGATGACTGTTAGCAGAATATGGAATAGGTGGGTTCAGGAGGGCAATACGGAATGCCGAGCTAGATCCCAACGGTCTCGTATCACTACCAGTCGAGATGACAGGCATCTTATCCGGATGGCTGTAATGAAACGTGCAGCCATGTCTCGATACCGGAGTCAACAGATGGGGACGTTTGCAAGACAACAACCATCTGCACGAACAGTTCGACGACGTTTGCCGCAGCATGGACTATCAGCTCGGAGACCATGGCTGCGGTTACCTTTGTCGCTGCATCACAGACAGGAGCGCCTGCCATGGTGTACGCAACGACGAACCTGGGTGCACGAATGGCAAAACGTCATTTTTTCGGATGAATCCAGGTTCTGTTTACAGCATCATAATGGTCCGTTACATTTCACATGTGTTACGACCCGTGGCTCTACCCTTCATTCGATCCCTGCGAAACCCTACACTTCAGCAGGATAATGCACTACCGCTTGTTACAGGTCACGTACGGGCCTTTCTGGATACGGAAAATGTTCGACTGCTGCCTTGGCCAGCACATTCTCCAGATCTCTCACCAATTGAAAACGTCTGAACGTCTGGTGAATGGTGGCCGAGCAACTGGCTCGTCACAATACGCCAGTCACTACTCTTGATGAACTGTGGTGTCGTGTTGAAGCTACACGGGCATTTGTACATGTACACGCCATCCAAGCTCTGTTTGACTCAATGCCCAGGCGTATCAAAGCCGTTATTTCGGCCAGAGGTGGTTGTTCTGAGCACTGACATATGCACCCAAACTGCGTGAAAACGTAATCAGATGTCATTTGTAGTATAATATATATGTCCAATGAATACCCGTTGATCATCTGCATTTCTTCTTGGTGTAGCAATTGTAATGGCTAGTAGTGTATTTTCATCGATTTTACATTATGATGATACATTCTTTGAGTCTATAAGGTCTCTATAGAACATGAATTAGGCAGGTAAGTAGTGTAATCTGAAAATGACAATTTATATATTCTGAACTGATTATTTCAATAAATTATAAAAAAAATATCAATCTTGTCTTTAAAACAAGGTGTATACCATAAAAATAAGATCTCTCTCCGTCAGGTATAACACTCCATATAATTTTAAAATTTTTACACCTGTAAGTGACCTTCGACTGTAATATTTTACATGAATTTCTGTTGATCTGTGTGGAGAAAGGGCTGTTTACAGCTAGAGCGAGAGGCAGGTATGGAGAAATACTAATGGACAAGAAGGTGACTTTATGATGGTTAACTTTTTATGTATTCAGGTACGGAAATATAAAAGAGCTCCTACTCTGGCCGCATAAGAGGCATGGGTGGCGACTGGCCTCCGTGTTAATCTCAGCCAGTGATCTCATTTGAATGCAGTCTGAATGGACGTGGGATGAGCTTACCACCATGAATGGCGATGTCGACTTTGTAGGTCTTGCATGAGTTATTTCTCTTGCAAGAGGCACCTCATCTGTTCTCACGAGTCCGAGGTAGACGCAGAGGTTGATGTAGACCAGTGTTTAGCAACCTGTGGGTCACGAACCCCAGCGCGGTTGCAAATTCTTGCTCGGGAGGGGGGGAAGGGGGTGGCAGTCGCAGGAGGATGTGGTAGCAGCTTGTTCGATAGCAAACCTACGTTTCGTGATCATCAGCTACTATGGGAGAATGGCAGAAGAGACACACCGAAGTGATATGGTTTTATGAAAGTCGCTTTATCATCAAATGTAGATGGGAAAATGTCTGTGTTGTGAAACGTTTCAGGTGGCCCTTAAACAGACATAAAAAGTTTCGCAGGTAAAAGAAGTAACTGTGGCAATTTTGATTACTGATGATGGGCCGACCGAACCGTGTAACAATGAACCCATTTTCCACCTCATGGTGACTTGTTAATTAAGGGACTTAAAACCGTTTGTGCAGTATTGCTACAGTCTTTTACAATGGTTTCAACCTTCTTGTATGACTATCACAAGTTCATATATTGTTATGTCATAAAAAATATCACTAACATGATTAAAATAGTATTAATACATATCAATATCACTTTATTACTGTATCATGGTAGTTTGCTGTTGTTTAAGGGTTTTTAGTATCCTTTCGAAGAAATCCGAAGTTTATAAGGATCATTTTTATATTAAGACTATCTGAAAACCCGGCGTTGCCCGGGATGTTAAATATCTGCCAGACTGCATGTGAAACTGCAGTAGGTGTAGATGGAAAGCACATGTTATAAAAATCAGGTTCCAGGTTTCCGATTCTGACTTTCAAACAAAAGGTTTATTGATACCACTTATTTCTAATGCAATAACATTTTCCCCTCTATAACACACACACACACACACACACACACACACACACACACACACACACACACACACACACACACGACATATGTATATTTTCCAGGCTCTAATATGAATAAATTATTTGGTGAGCCCGCCCCTGACATGAAAATTCCAAATCCATTCCGAAGTATTTAATAGATTGCCTTGTAATTTATTAATCGTAATAGAAAATGCAAGTTCCAATGAAAACTTCAGTCTCTTAAAGGTAGATTTGTGGGATATAATGGGTATTCGTTGGGTGTACTCTGTTTCATTCTGTTCCTTTCCTTGTAGCTCTATGGAAGTAAACTGCTTTCGCTTCCAGCCGGATGGAGCAATTTTCCATGAACGTTACTGTTTACGTGCTCATATCTCATGAAATACGTGTCGGAATATGATACAATTTAGAAGTTGCATTCAAGTATATATTTGTATACTATCTGTAAAATTTCCTGTCAATTTCCTACAATTTGTAGTGTTCAAATTATAAATTGTAACGTCATACCGAGAGCCGTAGTTTTACTCCATAAACAGCGGAAAAGTAGTAAGCGAGAAACTTTTTTCCTTTCATCATTTTACTATAGTTGCCGGCGAGAAAAAGTTTAATAAAGGTTTGAAATTATGTGTAAAGTTTGTTGCAAGTCGCTAAGTACTAACATTCTCGTACAGTGTATTTCTGAAGTCTCGCCGCATTATATGGCATTTCTTGCCATTTCTATTGGTTATGACGTAATATCTTTTGAATCATGTGCCGTATGTGATTCTTAACCATGCAGCAATTGTTACCTCACGGTAAGGAAGTATGTACCAAATTTGTTTGAAATCGGTCCAATGGTTTAGGAGAAAATGAGCAGCGTTGTCGCAAAATGCGGCAGTTTTTTCGCGCATCTCCTTGTTTATGACGTCATATCTCGTGAACTATATATCGTATATGATTCTTACACTTACGGCGACCGTCCTCATGGATTGAAGCTTACGTGTACAAAATTTCATAAATATTGGAACAAAACTGTAGATTTGTATGCAAGACGTACACACATATGGACACTCTGCTTTATATTTTAGAGAAGTGATGCATCAGCTTTTATGGTTTCATACTCGCACATCACAACGCGCCGCCACAAAATACGTATTGAGATTCATTGCCGGCCGCGGTGACCGAGGGGACTGAGGCGCTCCAGTCACGGTCTGCACGGCCACTACGGTCGGAGGTTCGAATCCCTCCTCGGGCATGAATATTTGTGCCGTCCTTAGTATTAGCTAGTTTATAAGTAGTTTGTAAGTTTAGAGACTGATAAACCTGTAGTTAAGTCGCATAAGCTATACAAACACTTGAATTTTTTTTTTTTTTTTGAGATTCATAATCCATGACATCAAAACGATGCATCAAATACTTGTAATCACAAAGTCTTTTTTTTTTTCAATTTTGATTCGTTTCCACTTCTGCAACTTTCACCAGACGTGAATGGCTGCGCAGCTCTTATAAACATCTAAGAGAGAAAATTAAATACCCTGCCTTTGGAATGAATAACATGGTTTTATTGTGGGCCTTCGGGGTCGCCGGATAGGGGGAGGGGGGTCTGATGCGTTCAAAAAGGTTGAAAAACACTGATGTAGACGAAGCCGTAAGGCTGACAAAGGAGGCGGAGTGGAGGGGGCGAGGACAGGGACCGAGGAGAAGAGGAAAGGTAATCCGTCGTGAAAAAGTACCCCAATAGCTCGGGGCCACGCGCGGACTCGAGCAAGCCGCGTGGGAGGCTCCGGCTACGGAGGCGGGGTGTGTGGAGCTCGGAGCAGGCCAGTGATTGCTGGCCCGGCAGCGTGGGTGTGGCGTCGGCGACGGCTGTTCTCCTCTGAGTGACCTTGGGCAGAGCTGGGGGCAGCCGGTGGCTGGCTGGCGGCGTGACCTGGCCGGGTCGATCAATACGGACCGCGCAGCCACAGCGCCCGCCGCCCACGCAGACAGCGGGACCCGCCAGCGCCCCGCCGCCCCCGCCGCGCACCTGCCGCGCCCCGTCGCCCCCGCCCCCGCCACCGCCACCGCCGCCCACGCCTGTACCTGCGATATTAAGCTCCAGTCACTCTGCAGGTCAGGGCAGCGGAACCCCGCGCCGCGCCGGGCGACGTCGCCTTCAAATGGAGCCGCCTTCACAGTGGGCGAAACGCCAATTCCACCTCACTGTGTTTCGTCACAGAGTAACATATACAGAGAAGAAGCCTCCCCTAAACCACTGTCCTACGCTCCCCTCGTATATCCGTAAGATGCTAGCAGGTGTCAGGCGGATCGCTGGCTTAGGGTGCCTCTCGCATGTCAGAGGGTAGCGTGGAGGGAAGGCTGAGGGGAGAGCTCGTGCCGCCTGCCACGAGGCCACGGCTGTGTCCGGCTTGCTGCTGTGTGAGTGGAGGTGATGGTGGGGACAGACGCTACCTGCCGCCTGCTCTGGGCAGTTGAAAGGGCTGCTTCTGACCGCAGCGCCATCATGGGACATCTTACGGAATTGCTGGAAACCCTCCCTCCCCGCACCCCGGAGCGCAGGACCGGGCCCTTATGGAGGTTTCCCGTCTGTATATATTTGTCTGTTGTTTCGTGCAGAATTGAACCATGAAGCTGAGGTTACGAGATAACAATATAATCTCTGAGATGCTGCGTGTAACTTAATAAATGAATAAGGCCATTCCACACGGCGCATGGCGAGCGTATCCGGATGCACGCCAGCTATTTTAAAAAGATCGCTTCCTTTGTCATCAAATGAGGCTGTTGAGAGATTTCATTACTGCCACATTGCTTTCCAACAGTAAAAGAACAACGCAACCTTGTTAATTTTATTAGATTATTCGTAGGTTATCGATTTAATAACTTGTGGCGAAAGAGAAATATTCTGTTACTTGGTTGTGTGAGGCCTGTATCAGGGGAGAAAAACACAGATTTAGAGCTAACGGCGACCGGTGGCGAGCACGACGGTAGCTCTGTTATTCGGAAGGTCAGCGGTTCCCGGAAGACGCCTTACGGCTGAAGACCACAGTAGGTAGGTTGGACCACACACAAATATATACAGACGGGAAACCTCCGTAAGGGCCCGGTCCCAGGCTCAGGAGTGCAGGGCGGGGGTAGCTGTAGCAGTACCGTAAGATGTCCCATGATGGCGCTGCGGTCAGAAGCAGCCCTTTAAACTGGCCAGAGCAGGCGGCAGGTAGCGGCTGTCCCCACCACCACCTCCCCTCTAACGCCAGCAAGCCGGACACAGCAGTGGCCTCATGGCAGGTGGCACGAGCTCTCCCCTCAGCCTCCCCTCCACCCTACCCTCTGACATGTGAGAGGCACCCTCAGTAGTGCGTCTAGTGTTGTTTACCGGTACTAAGCCAGGGAACCGCCTGACACCTGCTAGCACCTTACGGAACTACGAGAGGACCATAGGACAGTGGTTTAGGGGGGGGGGGCTGCTTCTCTGTATATGTTACTCTGCGGTAGGACTGAGGCGTGAGCCTTCCAAATACCTGGCTGGCGCCACCAACGCTGGCGTAGTCTAGGCGGGAGCGCCTGGAGCAATACAATACAATGCTTTGAGAAGGGACAGCTGAGACGTCTGGCGCCGAGTTGACGAACCCGCTAGGACATTGTACGTGGCGAGCGCCGCAATTATACAATAGCGAGGGAGTTGGCCATGTTTTCGAAGGTTCCTGAAGGCCAACCACCGCTATTGTGAGAACGCTGAACGGAAGGGCAAGGCCCGACCGCTGGAAATGCTGGCCATTGGCTGCTGTTTTATAGTAAGGGGGTTCGGCTGTCCCACTCCTGAACGATAGCCGTGATTGGCCGTACTTTGGCGCATAGCTGTGGATTGACGTTTCAGTAGAGATAGGCAGAGCCTGGAGGTTTTGCAGAGAGGAGACGGAGATTTTAAGGAACAGAGAGAGGACTGGTGTTTGCACAGCCGAGGAGAGCAGACGCTTCTCTTCTGTTCTCAGTTTATACTTGTCGTCGAGCAGCTATACATAGAGTTTGTGGTACAACTTTCGGAGTTGCTCCAAAACTTGTGCTAATAGCGCTTTGGAAAGCCGAGAATAAGGTCAGACTGCCTGATATTACACGCACCGATGCGCTAATTGCGATTATCACAGTTCTGGTGTCACCTCTGCCTACAGTACATTCGTGTTTCACACGTAAATTGTCTGTAGTGGCACAACATAGCCGAGCGAGTGAGATCGTAGGCACTAAGATCCGGCAGGGTCGAAGTTGGCTAATATTAGTTAAATATCGCTTCTGGAATACGAAGCTGAATTATCTCCAGGTCCGCGACTTGCAGCTACTGACACTCGCAGCTGCCGCCCAGCCGTCGTGTTGTTGACATCTCCAGTCAGCACAGTTTGGTACAGTATCGCGTGCATTTGCTAGTATTTAAAGGTGTATTCATATTTTCGGACTGATGAAAATATTAGGTAAACTCACA
This sequence comes from Locusta migratoria, assembly GCA_026315105.1. Taxonomy (NCBI): domain Eukaryota; kingdom Metazoa; phylum Arthropoda; class Insecta; order Orthoptera; family Acrididae; genus Locusta; species Locusta migratoria. The sequence goes on along the minus strand of CM048744.1, from coordinate 267,130,337 downwards.
GAAATCTGGTATCGGAATATTCCTCTCGATTACGCCAAGGTTTCCAGTTAAATGTGGCTTATTACAAGTGTTTAGAATCAAATACAATTATCTTCGACTTACCAGTCACTTGCTGTCGGAGTGTATATTATATTTGTAAATTTGTATAATTTGTTCTGTGTTCAGTTGTGTGTATCTTGCTTTCAACTCTGACATTCATTTGACTTCAGAGAATAAAATGAGTCAAAACAAATTTCTTTAATCAAATCATTAAAATTAGTTAACCCCCCTTTTACACAATTTTGGGTGGCTTTTATTACTTGGAAAATAGAGGATAAATTAATTAAATGTTCGATGGTGGGTCAGCCACGCCTATCCATTAATATCAAGTGATATTCCAACACACCCACACAAATATACCTTTCACTGTTCACACTGCAGGACACGGCCACATGCTACGCCAGCTACGCTGGTCACGCGTGCCTTCCGATAGCTCCTTGAGCGATCTTTCTAAAGGGTATATTACACGGAGCGTATTTTGTCGCTAGTCGCTGGCGAATTTGGACGGAGCTGCTAAACTCGCTCCGTGTAAACAAGGACAGCGAACGAAGTCGCAACTCCGAAAGGCGAGCGTCTAATGTTCAAGGGTGAGCTACTTTAGACGCTGGTCGCTGGCGTTTTAGGTCGCTCGCAAGTGTTGGTCGCCCCGTGTCATATACAGGAGAGTATAAACGATATATAACGATCTGAATAAGATATCAGTATGGTGTAAAAATTGGCAATTGACTCTAAATAATGAGAAGTGTGAAGTCATCCACATGAGTACGAAAAGAAATCCGTTAAACTTTGTTTACAAGATAAATCAATCAAATGTGAAGGTCGTAAACTCCACAAAATACCTAGGAATTACTATTACTTCAGACTTAAATTGGAAAGAACACGTAGATAATATCGTGGGAAAGGCGAACCAGAGACTGCGTTTTATTGGCAGAACCCTTAAAACATGCAACAGAACTACAAAAGAGACTGCATATACTACGCTTGTCCGTCCATTTTTGGAGTATTGCAGCCCAGTGTGGGATCCTTATCAGGTGGGTTTGACGGAGGACACCGAAAGAGTACAACGAAGGGCAGCTCGTTTCGTATTGTCACGATACAGGGGACACAGCGTTACGGAAATGATACAGGATCTGGGATGGGAATCATTACAACAACGGCGCTTATCGCTGCGGCGTGGGCTACTTGCGAAACTCCAATCGCCAACATTCTCCTCCGAATGCGAAAATATATTGTTGGCTCCCACTTACATAGGTAGAAATGAGCATCAGAATAAAATGCGAGAAATCAGAGCTCGAACAGAGAGGTTCAGGTGTTCATTCTTCCCAAGCGCTATTCGAGAATGGAATGGGAGATAAATAGTATAATTGTGGTTCGATGAACCCTCTGCCAGGCACTTAAATGTGATTTGCAGAGTATCCCATGTATATGTAGATAAAGTAGCCACCAGTCGAGTCAAAATGTGGAAGGAAGTAATAAATGCTGGCATTGTTTCTCCCAAGAGTCCTAAAAGAACAATCTACCAAAATCAAAACGGAAAAGTAGGAAAAAATAAAAGAAAATGGATAAGTTTCAAAAATGTTTCAAATGTTTGTTAAGCTTATGGGACTTAACTACGGGGTTATCAGTCCCGAAACTTACAAACTACTTATGAACTACTTACGAACTAGGACGGCACAAATATCCATGCCCGAGGGGGGATTCGAACCCCCGACCGTAGTGGCCGTGCTGACCGTGACTGGAGCGCCTCAGTCACCTCGGCCACCGCGGCCGGCGAAAATGGATAAGAAAATGGATTGTGAGGAGGGATAAATATAGTGCTTCTGCAAATCTTTTGAGGGAATTATTGTGTGGAGATCCTTCTGCCTACATAAATGTAATGAAAATAAGATATTTTATTGTTTTTATTTTTGTTTTCAGGTGTTTGGTACCCATGTCCCCCAAGAGACCTTCAGTCTTCAATTCGTCATTTGTCAAACAGTTGGTTAAATTGAGTGTCTTTAAGTTTAGTATTTAAATAATCATTTTAATGCCCTATAATACTGGAAAACTTTGATAAATTTCCAGAAATTTGATTACAATTCTACCTCATATTTTGTTTGGCGGGAAACAGAACTGTTTGGTATCACCTAACCTCCAAACAATATGTCCTATTGTACGTCCCGTTTCAATTGTTTTTTAAGTCAGCGTATTCACTCGCTTTTCGCCTATACGTTTAGCGACAACAGACGTTAGCGACTAGCGACCAAATACGCTCCGTGTAATATCAACCCCGCCTAGAAGACAAGGCCTGACAACCGGCCGTGCCTACGTGACACCGAGAGGCGGAGACTTCCAGCTGACTGGCTGGCCGCTGGGGCATCCCACCGCTTCGTAGCGACCAGCCAGTCAGCTTGCGTCCGCCGCCTCTCGATGTGAAGTAGGCAAGGCCGGTTGTCAGGCCTTGTCTTCTAGGCGGTGTTGGTAATCAATAAACACATATAAAAATGGAATGTGAGACTTGTGTCCGCATATTTCACTTCGTAGCCAAATTATTCACTGCAGACCAATGGCGATTATGCATGAGAGTAGCCTTTACGTTCGCGGTGTGCACTATGGTGTTTTGGTCGCGGTGAGTGGCGGTGGGTGAGTGTGGCGAACAAAAATCCGTAAAATGTGGAGCAATACGACGATCAAAAGATGCTAAAAGATAAAAAGACTTAAAGATAAAACACGGGGAAACACAGACATACATTAACTGAGCATTAACTACACTGGAAATAGACCAATGAACTCAATATGAACACTGGAAAGAGAACTGTAGTGCTTAGCGTCAAAATACTGACGACTGGATAAGAGAGACAAATATACTTCGAGCGTCACGGTTTCATAATACATAGTACCTTCTCCATATTATCTTTGAGCTCACTGCAATACACAGACTGTAGACATACGTTAATGTATGACTGTGATGGAAAGTGTTGTGCCCCAGCTTCGTCGCCACTTTTGTGTCTCGTTTTCGCCGGTTGTCTTTGGTGTCGATGGCCGAGTGGAGAGTGACCGACACAGGAATAAAGGATGGGCGCGTGTGCAGGTACGGAGGTGACCAGCCAGTTGGACAGCAGAAACTAGATACACTAGAGTAAATTAGAACAAGATATATATTTCGTGGAGTCTTGGTAATACTTAACTTTTACATAGTTCTTGACTGCAGAATGCTGATACATAGTTTAGAGAGAGGCCTGCCTACTGATGATTCCTAGTGCCTATCCGATAGCCAAGTCTTAACTGGTGCCTATCTGATCCCCAAGTGGCAGATGCAGCAGTCGTGGCCACGAGCGGAGTTGCAGCAGAGGGCGCTCGTGGCTGACGTCTTAAGAACGCCGCGCCGTGCGTGCATGGCGGCGCGCGGCGAAAGTACATGGCACGCACTTCAGTCTTGTGCGACACCACAGAAAGTTCGTAAGTCATATATACGTATATGTTACTCAATTGATAAAGTTGCATTGCCAGTTTCAAAATTACCTCCGTGTGAATTCTTTGAATATATTTACATAAGAATTCCTTGCAAGGAAAATTGAATTTATGTAGTTTCCTTTCTGATTTCAGTGTAGGCCGATCCTCGTTACATTTTGAGTTCGTTATGTTTAGAAATTCGTAGAAAACGCCATCGTACAGGAAAGGACAAATTAGGTTGTTGTTAGTTACATAGCACACCAAATAACTAACAGATGCCGATGCTTCGTTTTTTCATTCTCATAACTGTGGTGTAATACACTACAACAAGGGGTACACTTTTACTTACGGCATCGGCGTAGAGTCCTGACGTTGGCAATGGCCGTTCAATGCTTTTTGAAAAATCAGTCACGTAGAATAAGGGGCATAATTCATTATGTTAGTGATGATATAAATAATTAGTGCTGTTCTGGTGAATAAACTAATGAACCTCCTAAAGCATTTTCATGTGTCGGACTAGAACAAAAAGTAATTATATGTGTGTGCGCGCCACACAACCAAACATCAAATATAGTTTATATGAATGTAATTAAATGTTACAATATTGCATGTAAGAAACGTGTACAAATTAAAAAAAAAAAAGTAATAGTAAAAAGAACTAAACGCAAAGTCTCTCACCGCAGTTTTTTTCCTTCAATATTACATTTATAAAACTACTGATACAAAACTTTAACCCAGCTAGTATACCCTTAAACGTGGCGGATACGTTTTCAGTCCGCGCATGCGCAGAGCGAAGGTTAGGCCTCGCGCAAGACAAGCTTCGTGCACTACACAGCGCGTCATCTTCGTTGTCTGAGCTGTTGTGTTTATCGTCGATCATTTGCAAGTAGTTGGTGTGAGATTGTGCTTTTCAGTAACCTTCGTGGGTTCAAAATAGAGCAATTAATTGAAGAAATGCGTACTCATCCACTGATTTGGGACCATACATTAAAAGTCTACAGAGATGTTACGTTGAAAGAAAAAGCATGGGATGAAATTGACGAAGCGTTATCAAAAGGTACTAAGTACATACATATTCTGCGATAATATTATTAAATATCTAAAAACTTTGTATAATGTTTTATTAAAACGTGCAATATTGGGAATGTGATCATAGAGGGGCTTCACGTTGGTTGCCTTATATTTTGGTTTTAGCTTGTCACTTGTAAGCTGTAGATTCGGCTTGACTTTCACAGTTGTAGTAGATGGATGGGTTCAAAATTTTATTTGTCACCTCAGTATGAAATTTAAGTTGGTAGACCTGGAACTTCTTAATTAATAAAATTTATATCTTTGTTGAAATTTTCATACTGTAATTATTGGTTCTGAGTATCATTTAAAATTAAAGACTTTTTATAATGTTTGAACATGAAATTCCTTTTCTCAGGGGCTGATATTTAATAAACCGAAAAAAATTGAATCATTGAGTCCCGGTAGTTTAGACAGTTTGAAGCCCGTCACAAAAGATATTATTTGTACCTGATTCCTTCCTATCGAATTATTCTTTAGAAAAAAATTCATTACAAGTTTCTTCTAACCAAAACTGTTAGATATTTTCTTTCACATATTAACTGATTCATTATGAATTTTACAGATATATGTTCACTTTTAGAATATTCTTGGAAAATATTAGGGAACTAAATACTCGAATAATTGTTTAAGACGTATTTAAGTATCGCAGATTCTCTATTTTGAATTTAATATTAACAACAAAAACACTTTCACAGAAAACACTTTGAGTTCACAATTCGTGATTATTTTCATCAAAGTCTCATTTATATTGAAGTCTCTGGGTCCTGTCACATTGCTTACAAACTTTAACTCTTCCAGATACATTTTTAAAAAGTTATTTCATTAAACGTGACAATAAGTTCAAATTCCAAAATCACGAATATTAATCAGTTTACTACGGGAGGCAGAAGTCTCTAATTCTTCCGTCCTAGCCTATCCCGTCCAAAGATAATGTACGCATTTGCGTATGATCACGATATGAAAGTTTATATTAATAAATGAATAGTTTTTCGCGGGTTCCTTCCTATCTTGGAAATATTCCGCGTATAATACTTTGAAACTAATCACGGAGAGCTATCACACAGAGAGTTAAAGACTTCAAGGTCTAGTAACATAGAGAGCAAGTAACGTAGAGAGAGAGTTATTCACCTACTGGTACTATTTATAATAGCAACCTGACAAATGATATTTAATATACAAGGTGTTTTGACCTATGTATTCCCTGGATACTGTTATTCTGAATTACTCTGATCTAATTTGAATATACTAATAAATTTTAAAAATGATAAATTTCTGCCTCTAAACAAATAATTAAAATTACGTAACGATGAAAACTGTTGAAATATGGTCTTCTAATGCTATGGTCGCGATATTGTGTTACAAGTAATGTAGTGTCCAGTCACCATAATTGTTCACCCTACTTATTAATGATATTTGTATTTTTATTATGTAATTATTACGTTTTCGAAGGAAACGAATATTTCTATAAAGTAAAATAACCAGAAGAAAATTTTAAAATCAGCTACTGTTATATTCTGTTCAAATAATAGCAGAGAAGATGCAGTAATTATAAATTAAATGCAATATTATCATTCAGTGTTCATTGTGTTTACAGACAGTGAATACCTATAACAGGGAACGAGAATATCCAGTGTTTTCATAAAATAATGATGCGTTTTTTAAATTAAAAAATAAAAAACCAAAATGGTACAACCAAAATATTTATTTTATTGAAACCCCACGGAAAACAATTAAACTATCTCTTAAAAGAAGCACACAAATATCCAGACTGACAACACGGAACCGTCGGAGTAGACATCTTTCTGCATACTGGCATAAAAGGTGGCTGGTATAGCATCGCAACTGTCGCCGCTGTGTGAATTGGTACGTGGCTAGCTTGGCGAACATCCACTCCACGTGCAGTGTTGAATGGCCTTAAATAAAGAAGTAGTAGACAACTCGTGCGAATACTTCACACCGTTGAATGACAAAAAAGTTGGGGAAAAATGGAAGTGAAGTTGAATGTTCACGCACAGCTTTCTTCACAGTCAATCAGTGCAAGTGTTTAAAAACGCAAATGAGAGAGCTTGATCCGCTGAGTGTTGTTAGGTCAAAAAAGAACTGCGTATCTTAATTAGAACCGAAGATATCGTAATACAAATCGATTAAAATAATCAATGTAAGGACAGGAGGACACCGCCGTTTGAATAACAATAAAGGATGGAGAGACTGAAGTTAATTTCTATTCTTGATGACAAATGAATACCTTTCGTTTAGAGCAAATATAAAGGAGATCGCTCAGATAGAACGGCCTGAGCGGCTGACTTTAGTTTACAGAAGGACTTGCCCATAAGAAATATACAGAAGGAACTCAAGCTTGAGTACAGAAAAAGGAAAGCTAGAGTTATGTAAATTCTGACACTTGCTGACAAATCTGTGGATGAATATCTTTCCTTTAAAAGGAAAGGAAATAATAAATTATTTCAAATCAACTCTCCCTTAGACTCAATGAAATTTAAAAGACTCTGGTCAGCTTCTGATAATATGCTGCAAAAATCCTGAAAGAGAACAGTTTATTTGTTTCTTACCACACATGCTAGAAGTAGTGGTGACGATAGAGCTCGTATATTCTCGATTCATGGTCTGCGCTGCAATTGTGTGAACCGAGAGAGGGAGTCTCCGAAATGAGTCTATTTTCATCGAGCGGACAATACACTATCCAATCTGTAATTGCCAGCAGTTCTGTGTCTAAAGCCCTTTTTAAACGATGAACGAAAGTGAACAAGATAGATAATAGTATACTGAAGGGCTCCTAGCGTACTAGCCCAGAACTGTAAACTCATGAGAGATGTTGTGGCATCGTGCTTAGACGATAAACGTAATCAGACAGTAAACCATGCAATAAACACTACTAGCGAATGTTTTGCGAGTCTAGTTTGTTGTTGTTTTTCGGTGCTGTAAGCCAGTGGTACATCTTCTGGATACGAAAGGCCAATTCACACTTTCTATTACGTCAATGTCACGTCACAGCACCGTCCCATCTACTTGTATTCACATTGTCCGTCACGTCCATTTGCTTATCCCAATACCTGATTTTGAAAGTGAGTTTATGACTGGCGATCTGTGATGTAGGAAGTCATAGTTTTAAACACGGCCACTGCATGTGTTCGTGTTCCATTTTGAGTTATTCATTACTCATAAGTGTTTCTCCGCCATTAATATTGTCTATTTGTATGTCAGTTATTTTATTCTTTTATTAATGATCAATGCCCCATGTTTATATATGTTTCCATCCGTGTGATTGAACTTGTGTGTTCATGTGAATGTGGAAGGCTGCTTTTAATATTGACTGACTGCCGCCGAATGACTTACAGTAGCCGCCTCACACTTTAGGCGTCGTTTACTTTAGTTAATAAACGTAAGTCGTTTGCACTGGCGTCTGCTGGGTGGCCACAGACAAGCTTACTCGTCAAGATGGTGAGGTGGCCTGTTCTTAGTGTAGAACCAACATAACCATGGTCGAAAGAGGTGACAAAAGAAACCTCTCTGGAGCTCTATAAGAGGGTATTATCTCCTTCAGGTAGCGAGGGTTGGTCAGCACTATGCTCTGAACGCACTCTGAATGGCTTTTAGCGCACTCTCATCCGGTCTGTGGTGGGGAAGGCTTTTCGCGTGGCCTTAGGTTTCATTCTGGTTGCGTCCGTTGAAGTAATTACATTGTCGAATTATGCTGAGGGGATGGCATGCTGTTAGAACTTTCCTTTCTTTGTGATCAGGCAGTCTTGGTTTTTCAGTGATAGTTTTCTTGAGTAATTCTTTCGCTATGTGAGGCGAAGTATTTCTTAATTTACAGAACTCTACTAATTCAGTTTGACTTTAGTATTTGCATTCTTATTCTGGTGATGATTTTGTGTCCAGTTTTTCTCAAGTTGGGATACACGTGTCTGGCCTTCAGCCTTTGTGTAAACTCAGTATGTTTGAATTTCCTTGTTGGTTTTCAACCAAGGTTTTCGCATTGCGTCTGTGTCCACGAGTATGCTAAATATTTCTCAGACTTTCTTGTTTGATTCTGTCTTTCCTGTCTTAGTATGACCGATTGCACTACGTGCTTTTGTAATGGTCTTTACTTCTGCCTTCAGCCATCCTTTCACTAATACTAGATTTTTATATGAATTCTCACATGTGCTTTACTTGCTTATTCTAAATTAATAACTTTTTGTAAAAATTCTATGTAATTCACCTTGGCCGCATACCACATGGTATTTGAGGATAGTATGTCAGTGCCTCCCCTTACATGAGTTCGTTTGGTGCATAGTTTCATTTTAACTGTGCTTGAAGACACGTGCCATCTCGTCAAAACGCCATCGATGCTTCGTTTCGCCGCTGCTATCAAGTGTTTCCGCATGAGTAATGGTGTCACAAGCATTATGCGTGTGTCTGTGAGTGACTTAAGCACTTTCCTTTATCCACTGTGTATTTGTAAACTTCCTCCCACATTACCTCCATATTCATAGAAGGGCAGAAACAATTTTCATTATTGTCAGCAACTTAATTATGTAATTCACTTTTGTACACGGTGTGTGCTTTATTGTGCTTAATATGGTCTCACCAAATTTATTTGCATGTTCATTTTAGCGATTAGATAATGATTTAAATTGTCAAACCTCTGCTTTATAATTTCATGCAACACATCCCATATTTAATTACCTACTCCTTTTTAACATTAATTTGTGTTTGTTGAAACGTTGGCTGCTCCCTTAAGGAGTGAGCAATTAGCTAAATTTCCGTTGTGCAAATACTATGGCCACTCGCAAAGTAATTTAGAGCAGCAGTGAGCGTTTTTCCAAATCTCTACTGCCCGAGATCTTACTTATAAAACTTAACAAACTACTTTCAAGTTTAATACTGTAATTGAGGAAACAACAACGCTAAATATTATTGATGGCCAAAGAAAACTTTACAATGTATGTTTTTGGTCAACTTAGTGTGCTAAAGTTTCGGGAAGTGAAACAATATTTCAAAACATCGACATCTATTTTCAGGCGAAAATGCGCATGAACACATCAAACAACATTTATAAGAGCATAAATAGAGCTCGTATGTTGCTGTTCTTATGAGGAGATAAAGAGGCTTGCTCAGGATAGAGTAGGGTGGAGAGCTGCATTAAACCAGTCTCCAGAAAATGTTCAAATGTTTGTAAATCTATCGGACCAAACTGAGTGGTCATCAGTCCATAGCTTACAAACTACTTAAACCTAGGTAAACTAACCTAAGGACAAACACACACACACCCATGCCCCAGGGAGGACTCGAACCTCCATGGCGAGCAACCGCGCGCTCCACAGCGAGACGCTTTAGACCGCTCGACTACTCCACCGTGGCCCAGTCTCCAGACTGAGGACCACAACAACAACAACATTACTTTATCCACTACCATTTGCCCGCTGACATTCTTAATACCGCTGTGCACAACTGAATTTTTGTCCTTTTTCATTTAAAAAGTCATGTAATGAAAATTGCTTCATCAAATTACAATCTTATTCAAACAAACAATTGGCTTCTGTCTTTTCTGTTACAATGTTGCAAAACATAAGCCGTTCTTCCAAACCATTTTCCCAAATTTTTAAGAAAGGCCTTCCTAACATATGGTATAATATTTTTCACATATTTCTGTAGTCTCCTCTGGCTGACGAAGTAGAATTTCATCATTGCCATATCCAGTATCGTAATGTCTGACGTCGTGTTTCTATAAGTTGGTAATAATTTCACGGCAAATGAGGATATGCACACTTTTTCATCTAATAGCAAAAGTTTACTTACAAATTAGTTGTAGAAACAAAGGGAACTGCTCCGGATAAGGGCAGCTTCTGCAGACACTACCCATTGTTATGGGCTTCAAGCGCCACGATGTGCGCAAAAAGGCGAACTGTGTGTGTCGGCGACATCAAACACTTCTGGTGTTGCGACACAAATCGGCGACCGACTGGGCGACCAATCGAAATTTGTATTGTCGCTTGTTCTGGTGAAGTAAGACTGCCACGGTATTCAACACTACTAGGAAAAGTAGAGACAACAATAAAAATCCTCTTGATGGCGGGATTAGTGTTAATGCTTAATGTTAATATTCTAAATTCGATGATTTTTTTTCCTTTTACTATGGAACAAGACTCTTCGTTCAATAACGACAAATTCCGACGGCTATAATGGCGGGGCCTCGTCTGCTTCGGGTCCCCGGCGGGCACGATACTTGACATTGCCTTAACCCAGCCCTCAATCGTACAAAAATGTCTAATTCTTATACTCAGAACAAAAAAAAAAATACTTGAAGCTTTCCTCATAAACGTACTGAGAACTATTTTTGGATCCTTTTATGGTTGACAGACTGCAGGCCTAAAAAAAAAGGCGGTCTACATTTTATAATCGTCTGTACACAACGACAACGACGAGAGACACTCCACCATTTAAAAAGAGAGAAAAAATATTCCTTTATTAGATTGTGTAACAGAGAGTACTTATTATAAAAATTTTATAATAATAATTTTTTTCATACAGAAAATGCAATCATGACGGTTTTTTAATTGTTCATTTTAGCACTATCCTCTTGAGGAGACAGATGTGGCACTACAAGCTGAATCACACAGACGTATGATGCTCAAGGTTTAAACAGCCGCCTAAGGCATCACTCGTCAGCGTGTGTCAGCTGCAGCAGTTTCTCCTGAAGGTGGTGAACAGGTGGATCGCCGAAATACTGAGGCAGTTTGATTTTTGTGTACCAAAAACTGTTCAAAAGTTTGTTAACCTATGAGACCAAACTGGTCTGGTCATCGGTCCCTAGACTTACAAATTTAAACTAGTTGTCATTTGAAAGGTAGCGGGCTGCACGGCTCCCGCCAGTCATAAAGCAGTGGGTGGCCGGCAAGGTCGGGTCCCACCACGTTGCCACTTCCGTTCCGCTGCGCGCTGCCACAGAGTAACATATATAGAGACGCAGCCCCCTCTAAACCACTGTCCTACGCTCCCCTCGTAGTTCCGTAAGATGCTAGCAGGTGTCAGGCAGATCGCTCGCTTAGGGTGCCTCTCGCACGTCAGAGGGTAGCGTGGAGGAGAGGCAGAGGGGAGAGCTCGTGCCGCCTGCCACGAGGCCACGGCTGTGTCCGGCTTGCCGGCGTTTGAGGGGAGGTGGTGGTGGGGGCAACCGCTACCTGCCGCCTGGTCTGGTGGCTGCTTCTGACCTCAGTGCCATCATGGAACATCTTACGGAACTGCTGAAAACCCTCCGTCCCCGCACCCCTGAGCGTAGGACCGGGCCCTTCCAGAGGTTTCCCGTCTGTATGTATTTGTCTGTGGCGCTGCCCACGACATGTGGCTGCTAGTCGTCAGTCACTACGTTTACATGGAACACATCTTCCGGAAGACGAAAACCGATTTTCGTAAACCATTTTTCGCTGTCGTGTTTACATGGCACAGCCTGAATCGGATTTCCTAATCTACTTAAGATGGCGGCTGAAAAACAGCTGATTTAGTCCCCGATTTAGTCAGCATAATCGCTATTCTTCTTTACTTAAATACACCAGATTCATGCTCACTCTAATATTAATACTTTTATTTCACATTAGACAATATCACTCTGTCCATAAGTGCCGAAAATTCTTTCCAAAAAAACACAATCTGACAAGCCAAGAACGCTTCAAACACGGTTGCGTTTACATGGGCACGAAAATCGATTGTGGAACTGGAAAACCGCTTTAGAGAAGTGGAATTCCAGAATCGATTTTGGAGTGTTTACATGACCAACCAAAAGCGGAATTGGAAAATCGGTTTACGAAATCCTGTTTTGGGAGCGGATGTAAACGGGGTGAGTGAGCCGTTGTAGACGCGCGAGTGACAGATTTGTGTGGATTTAGCTTCGCGTGCTTTACGATGTGCGATGAAAGTAGTCGAAAGAGAGGAAGACCGCGGCTGCACTCACCTCGGAAACTTCCAAAAAGTTGTGGACATGACGTAGTTATAGGCAGTCAGGCGCATGAATACGTCTGTTCTTTAAGGGAGTATTTTGAGAGAGATAGGGATGTAGGAGGGCCTCCTGCTCCTTTGGATAAAGTGGTGGAGCGAACTGCAGCTGCTCTGCAAATCAGAAAACAATCAGTGATAAGGATCTGCAAGGAGAAATTCGCGAAAGAAGACGCAGGTGAATCATCTAAGTTGGAGACACTTAAAAAGAAGAAGTGACTCGAGAAGAGAGTAACAAAACTCGACTCTTTGCAGGAAGATGCGATTCGACGGCAGACATACGTATTTCATTCGAGGAAGGAGTATCCGACACTCAAAAAACTACATGCTACCCTCGTAGCAGCGGACCTGTTTGAAGGCAGTAAATCGTCCTTGTTACGAGTCGTGAAAATGTTAGGTTTTCGCTATGAATGTATTTCTGGAACCAAGTTGTTAGTGGAATGGCAAGACATTGCAGCTTGGCGATGCCGCTTTCTTAGAGAATTAGTAGGGACTAATTTTGACGATATCGTTTGGCTTGATGAGACATGGGTGAATGCAAAAAAAAAAAAAAAAAAAAAAAAAAAAAAAAAAAAAAAAAAAAACTATAGAAAAAGGTTGGACAGTATGGCAGTCCCAATAGGCAGAGCAGTGAGAACAATTGTAGTGTATGCCGGAAACTCAAAACGTTTGTCAGTATCTGCTAAATCGGAAGGATACTTTGAGATGGGATTGATGAGTTTAACTGTCAGTTCATTACTTCCTATGTCCACAAAAGCCAAAACTGGTGAAAATAGATGAAAGAATTGCTCATAGGTCGCAAATATTGTTCTGAAATCTTGCATTACAAAATTTAAAAAAAGGAAAGACAAAAAAAGATATGAATGAATTTTATGCTTACAGCTGAAGTTGTTCAGTTGTGCTTCATTTGTATCAGGTTTCCTGTTGATAATCTCTGATGAAATGCCAACTGTCTCAGCAACTACTTTTTCTTCATTCATAGTGATGTCATAATGTCTTTAAGTTAATCACCGGATCGCTACATTGAGGGAAAATTCTTTGTTCTGTATAACAACATTTTTGTGATCTACAGTGGTCAAGAAATTGTGCCAAAATATCAAGAGGCCTTTGAAAGCTGTCAAGTACCTTTAGAGACCTAAATCAATATTTTTTGCAGATGAGTTAATACAGCAGGAACACGTCTGAAACTCTGTAGATCAAAGGATATGGCTTCTAAATTTGGCGGAGTATTTTTAGTCTTTGATTGCAACAATATTTAGACAAAGGGACAAGTTGTTTCAACAATTCCCAATGACCAACCGTAATAGAGAAGAAAGAATAAGAAGTCTCGACATTTCTAAAAATGAATCACATAATAATTCAGTTCAGCAGAATAAGCACAGTCTCTGTTCAGTGAGTGTACTCCACATAGAGGAAACATTCATACTGTGTTAATACTAAGGCGACCATACTTTCTTGATTCAAATTCGGGACATAACCACTTTTTCTAGATCCAAATTTGGGACAAATTACAAATTTTGTAATTTGTATATATATTAGAAGAAGATTTTAGTGAAAGTGATAATTACAAAATATCAGTCTAAGTTGTTACAATTCATTTACACTACATTAGTACTTTATATGATGAAGGAATGCGATCATAATAACTGTATTTAAAAGTGTAGTGAATTTTCTTCAGAAAGTCAGTATTTTTCAACATGTGAAAAAATTCTACACAAGTTTAATAATAATTTACTCTAGTTACTAATATTGATTTCACAGTTTCTACAGCAAGCTGTGATTTGTCACTTGTCCAGATATTATTAATGTGGGGAAATTACCCTTTCGGTAACAGCATTACTTCCAGAAAGGCAGAAGATTAAATTGCACTAGGTTAAGCACATTTGAGAATGGCACATGATTCTGTCTGAAATGAGAAATAATATGCATCCATTGTTGACCTGGAAAAGTGGTGTTAGCAGTCCATTCACTGATTTTCTCACTCTTATACATTTGAAACGGTTTCGACTATTTGAGATAAGTACCTTAAGTCTAAAGAACTTTGTGTCAAACAGTTTCCCCATCATAATTAAAAGTAATAATAAAATAAACCGATACAGGTGAGATAAGTTTCTAAATCAGATCATAATTGTTAAATCTGGGACAAACAATTGTACCGAATTACCTTTGAAAAAATTTGGAACAAACACACAAAAGTCGTGACTGTCCAGGAAAAGTCAGTACGGTTGGTCACCTTAGTTAATACATACATACAATACCAACCCATGTCAGTAACTAAGAGCATCAAACGAAGTAATCGTTTAAGATGAGCATTTTGTCATAAATTACTACAATTGCCTGAAGAGTCTTCTAAAATTTCGTTGAATGAAAAATATTCAACGTGTTTTTTCCAGTTTGTTTTTAATTTCAATAAGCAAAACAATGAATCATTATGGCTGGGCTCGGGCCCCCTTCAGCACCAGGCCCTGTTCCCATGGGTCCACCCATTCCCCCTCCCCCCCCCTTGGCCCTGGACCCATGGGTCGACCCATCTCCATCGTTGTGGAGGCCATGGTACTGATCCTGATGATTGCATCCGGAATTTAATATAACTATTGCAGACATGTTTCACTAATTTACTCCAAGTTGACCACAACCAAAATCATGAATAGAATTTAACAAATCGGCATAAAAACTCAGGGATGTATTAGCGGAGCGAAAGACAAGTTATTTCAGAAGCACGTCTCCAACAATTAGTTTCTTTCCTAAGATGGTGGTGGAAAGCACAATCGTTGATTGCTGTAAAGTAAGACACATATTAGTGACAGGGAAGGAAAATGAACTTTGATTCATAAATAAATCCAATTACTTAATAAAAATGAAGTCATCCTTATTATTAGTACACATTTCTTTGCACCATCTTGACAAACATTTTACAATCGCCCGTACACAACGACAACAACGAGAGTGGATCTGTCCACAGCACCAACTCCTCCATTTAAAAAGAGAGAAAAAAACTTCGTTATTAGATTGTTTAACAGAGAGTACTTATTATAAAATTTTTATATTGATATATTAGCAGTTCTGCATGCACATTTAACAATCGAAATTTTTTCATAGTCTCATACATCATTTCATACAGAAAATGCAAATCATGACGCTGTTTTAATTTGTCATTTTAGCACCATCCTCTTGAGGAGACAGATGTAACACTACATGCTGAATCTCACAGACGTCTGATGCGCAAGGCATAAATAGCCTCTAGGCACCAGTCGTCAGTGTGTGTCAACTGCAGCAGTTTCTCCTGAAGGTGGTGAACAGGTGGATCGCCGAAATACTGAGGAAGCTTGACTTTTGCGTACCAAAAACTTTCCAAAAGTTTGTTAACCTATGGGACCAAACTACACTGGTCATCGGTCCCTAGACTTGAAAATTACTTAAACTATAGTCTGATTTAGTTGTCACTTGACAGGTAGTGGGCTGCACAGCTCCCGCCAGCCATAAACCAGTCCCATTGTGGTGCCACTACCGTTTCGCTGCGCGCTGCCAGAGAGTAACATGTAAAGAGAAGAAGCCCCCCCCCATAAACCTCTGTCCTACACTCCCCTCGTAGATGCCACATGATGCCAGGCGCTTCCCCAGCTTAGTACTGGCACAGAGTAACATATACAGAGAAGCAGCCTCCCCTAAACCATTGTCCTACTCTCCCCTAGTAGTTCTGTAAGATGCTAGCAGGTGTCAGGCCGTTCCCTGGCTTAGGGTGTCTCTCGCACGTCAGAGGGTAGCGTGGAGGGGAGGCTGAGGGGAGAGCTTATGCCGCCTGCCACGAGGCCACGGTTGTGTCCGACTTGCTGGCGTTTGAGGGGAAGTGGTGGTGGGGTCAGCCGCTACCTGCCGCCTGCTCTGGCCAGTTTAAAGAGCTGCTTCTGACCGCAGCGCCATCATGGGACATCTGACGGAACTGCTTCACTACCCCTCGCCCCACACCCCTGTGCGTGTGACTTGGCCCTTACGGAGGTTTCCCGTCTGTTTATATTTGTCTGTGGCGCGCCCAAAGCATGTGGCAGTCAGTCCTCAATGGGCCGTTGTAGACGTGCGAGTGGCACATTTGTGTGGATTTAGCTTCGCGTGCTTTACGATGTGCGACGAAAGTATTCGAAAGAGGAAGACCGAGGCTGCACTCACCTCTGAAACTTCCAAAAAGTGGCGGACATGGCGTCGTTATAGGCAGTCAGGCGCATGAATACGTCTGTTCTTTAAGGGAGTATTTTGAGAGAGATAGGGATGTAGGAGGGCCTCCTGCTCCTTTGGATAAAGTGGTGGAGCGAACTGCAGCTGCTCTGCAAATCAGCGAACGATCAGTGATAAGGATCTGCAAGGGGAAATTCGCGAAAGAAGATGCAGGTGAATCATCTATGTTGGAAACACCTGGGAAGAAGAGGCCACTCGGGAAGAGAGTAACAAAACTCGACTCTTTGCAGGAATATGCGATTCGACGGCAGATATACGCATTTTATTCGAGGAAGGAGTATCCGACACTCAAAAAAACTACATGCTACTCTCGTAGCAGCGGACGTGTTTGAAGGCAGTAAATCGTCCTTGTTACGAGTCGTGAAAATGTTAGATATTCGCTATGAATGTATTTCTGGAAGAAAGTTGTTAATGGAAAGGCAAGACATTGCAGCTTGGCGATGCCGCTTTCTTAGAGAATTAGTAGGGACTAATTTTGACGATATCGTTTGGCTTGATGAGACATGGGTGAATGCAAGACAGGTTGGACAGACGATACCATCAGAGGTAGTATGGCAGCCCCGATAGGCATAGGAAAGAGAATAATTGTAGCGCATGCCGGAAATTCAAAAGGTTTCATATCGAATTTCCTGCTATTATTGACTTCAAAGAGGACCTCCCACTACCACGAAGAGATGAACCACAGTATTTTCGTGAAATGGTTTGAAGACTCTGCGCTTCAAAACTTAACGAAGAGCTGCATAATTATTCAGTTCTCCAGGACAAGGCACCCACAAAGGCAACGAAGAAAAACGACATTGTTTGCTGGCTACTGAAACGTAAGATACAGTTCGACAGCAATTTGACAAGGGCGTAATTATTAGAACTTGTATCACAACACAAGCCAAAGAATCCCATTTACATTGTGGATGAAGCAGCCAAAAAATACGGGCATATAGTGCTCAGATTGCCTCCCTACCATTGTCACTATAACGCAATAGAGCTGATTTGGGCACAGGTTAAACAGCATATTGCTGTATAAAATAAAAAATTCACATTAACTGAAGAGGAACGCCTGTTGAAAGAGGCAGTTGAAACAGTGACACCAGAAGACTGGCGAAAGGTAGTGCATCATGTGAAAGGTGTGATGCAGGAAGTCTGGAAGAATGAAGGCGTCTTACAACAATGCGTCAAAGACTTAATAATATCCGTCAATACATGCAGCGACACAGATAGCGCCAGTGACTCTAAATTAAACCGTGTTTTCCCGTTGTCTGATTAGTGTATAGTGTACGTACTGTGTTTGTAAATTTATTTAGTTTAATATCTGATTCTTCTTGTGAGACTAAAAACTACTGTTCAGCCAGCTCCCGTCATCTCATAATGGTAAGTTGCACTGCATTTTAATTAAAATTCATTTTTGTAGACACTAAGATGTTATTCAATGTGTGTAATACTTTTCGAGATCTGAAATGACAAGAAGGAAAATTTCCCGGATGCGAAAAATCTCGTACTTCAATAAAGAAAATATTTCTTATGTGCTTACAAATATCACTGAGATTGATACTATATGTAAATTTCAAAATTTTTATGTAAATTTTGCAGGGAATAGAGATTTCGAACATCATACTTGTTACGAATTCAATATTGATACATATGCGTAAAAGCATAGTTTTTAGATATTTATATGCCGGAAACGCAATGCATTACGAAAACTTTTAAAGATTTGTTACCAAGCGTGTTATTTTAGCAATGAATGAAAAAAATAGTGTTTTGAGAGCAATAGTTTTTAAGGTATGAAGTGACAAGTTTGAAGTTGTTAGTGAACTAGAAAATTTAAATAGTTTCAAACAAATTAACGTAGCTCTTGCCCTAATTAAAATCAAGAATAGATTTTTGACATACTGTGAGACTTTATAGAGACGTACATCGTGTGTGAATTTGAAATTTTTTTACTCGACTCTTGTAGAAGATAGAGGCTTTAATGCGATTTTCTATAGCCGCGGAGAGCGATACGCTGAGCCGTCTGCAGCGCTTCAATCACGTTCTGCACGGCCACTACGGTCGGGGGTTCGAATCCCCCCTCGGGCATGGATATTTGTGCCGTTCTTAGTATTAGCTATTTCGTAAGTAGTGTGTAAGTTTAGGGACTGATGACCACGTAGTTAAGTCCCATAAGCTCTACAAACATTTGAACATTTTTTGAGCGGTACGCTGTGGCGGCTGCCGCCAGCCAGTACTTGACGTGACAACGCTGCAGCTTTGGCCCGCAAACGTCAAGTGACAACCAATTTTAAATCAGACTATAAGCTACACTAAGGACAACACACACAAGGGACTGATAACCCAGCAGTTTTTGCCCCTTTAAACACCCAACAACAACAACAACGACAACACACACACACACACACACACACACACACACAGGGAGCACTCGAATCTCTAGCGGGAATGGCAGGCCAGTCCGTAGCATGGCGCCTTAGGCCACGCCGTCATACCACACGGCCAGAGTCAAAATGTCGATAACAAAATTAAAGCTAAATTAACTTAATATCAGATTCTGAACAACTTTTACTTGAGGTAATCACTTTTGTCACCGTCAAAATAAACTTCTTAATTAGGGGTACAAGTGTTGCTTTCGACCTTGATTTCAACGGACAATGAAGCACTTACGAGTTTCCCTCTCAATGCCACCGAAAACCCATATATGTTCCGTTTCGTTCTTGAGCTTTCGTCCTCTCCCGTGTTTTCTTGTTGAGATGTGGGTTTCATCAATCTCTACAACTTTTCCTGCTCCACCAATAGGAATACTGTCGCTTGTCACAACCACATAACAAAATTTCGCGTCAGAAGCCGTAATAGTCGCAAACGGTATTAATATTAACATCAGTCTCTGCAGTGCAAGCTTCTAATATATATTGCCGTATCCAACACACAACTATTACCAGACGTTTCTCAATACTAAGTTTTGTGTTGGCAAACCAAGTGTTCGTCCGAATGGATGTCCTTTTTTTGCACTTCGAACAAATGAGTTCGTAAGGGAAATCAGGCTGCGAAGCTTTCTTCTGAAGTTTAACAGTCCCTTCAGTGCCACAGTCCACACATCGCCTACATTCACTATTAGGCAAAAGTTACAATTCCCAGCAGAACTGAATACACTTCTTCACAGAAGAAATCCGCGGAATCATCTCGCGTCACGATAATTTATCCATACCAACAAATTATCAACTGGCGAACAATAACCAGAACACGCAACAAATTAATTCGAACAACGAAATGTCTAATTCCCATGGAGGTTAATTCCCGACTTCTTTTGTCCTTCGCGCGCGCGTCACTTTTTAGACATATCTCGATCGCACAGCTTTATCGATATGACTGATTGCAGCGATATGTATCGTTACTATTTCGAGAGACAACGCTTCTAGGAAATTACCTTTAAATATTGTTAGTACCCGCTACATACTGCATCGGTGACTTTTAGGGATCTTACCCTTGTACGTTGCAAGGTCCAGTCATCGCTGAAATCGCTTCCTGTCTCCATGGTGACCGATAGCGTCCCCTCGTCATTCATCTCTGGCGCATCGTCTGCTTCGCCACTGACGCCACAGACATACATTACTAGACTGGCAAACTTGCTTCTGTGACTGAAGCCTGACGCCGCCATCTTGCCACACCTCACGTCAAAAAAGTTTCCAGACGGTACTGCTATTACCTTCGGACAACATACGAACTTTACTGGATGATTTGAACATGAGTTCCATTTGAGCTAACACTACCGCAATTTAACACACAGGCCTACATTGTCGAATCGCGTTATGAAAAAATGTGTTACGTACGGTTAAATTTTACTTGACATCCTGGCGGCCTCGGATGATGTTGTTGGCAGTCATGTGAAGTTGGCATTAGCCAATAGCGTGACAACGCAAATGTTTTGTCATGAAGTCTTACCCCGCGTCCACACATTGGCACCAACGTTGGATCCAATATTGGCCAATAATTTTTCGACAGCGCCAACACATTGGCGCCAACATTCAATTGAATTTGTGGAACGCCAACGTAAGCATGTCTGACGCACAGATCGCGGATGGGGCATTAGCCGTCTTAAGTGTGCATAACTATATTTTATCGCTGCGAAACCAAAAGTTTTTTATATATAGCCAGAGCTTAAAAAAGAAAATATGTAAATAACTTTACAAAAGAATGAAACTTTCACTCTGCAGCGGAGTGTGCGCTGATATGAAACTTCCTGGCAGATTAAAATTGTGTGCCGGAACCGGGACTCGAACCCGGGACCTTTGCCTTTCGCGAGCAAGCGCACTACCAACTGTGCTATCCCGACACGACTCACAGTGCCGCCTCACAACTTTACTTCCGCCAGTACCTCGCCTCCTACTTTCCAAACTTCACAGAAGCTCTCCTGCGAACTATGCAAGACTAGCACTCCTGGAAGAAGGGATATTGTGAAGACATGGCTTAGCCACAGCCTAAGGGGTGTTTCCAGAATGAAACTTTCACTCTGCAGCGGAGTGTGCGCTGATATGAAACTTCCTGGCAGATTAAAATTGTGTGTCCCAGGTTCGAGACCCGGTTCCGGCACAAAATTTTAATCTGCCAGGAAGTTTCAACTTTACAAAAATTTATTGTAACATAATAAAAGTCTGATAAAAATAAATATGTAATTCAAATCACTTACCTCTGTATTTATTGTGTTTGTATCTTTTTTATTGTGTACTTGTCCAAGAAACGTATCCATGAAATCGTACGCAAACCATGTGCATTTATACACATCATCACTAGATGCACCAGAACGAATAGAATCTTTTATTTCCTTTTGATACAGGCGATAGGTAGATATTAACGATTCTTTCTTTCTTTTTAAATCGCTCACTGGGCAATTCAGGCTAAATTTCTGCTGTATGCATTGCCAGGCATCGGCAGTTGCATTTTTGAGTCTATGGTTCCTTGCAGCTGGATTCTATAAATGGCTCTCCTTTTGATAAAGCTCCAAAAATTCGAGCACATGGGCATTACTCCATTCGTACTGAGACATTTCCTAACAAACTTTTATTGTACACATAGTGAAGAACGAACACACGCAGTTTCAAACTTTCCGTACTAGCTGACGTTTTCAAAACAAAGCAGACGACAAAGATAGATAAACAACGTTGGCTCCAATGTGTGGACGGCGTATCAACATTGGCCAACGTCCTTTGATCTTTGGTCGAAAAACCGACACGCAAAGGATCCATACCAACGTAGGAGCCAACGTTGGCTCCAACGCTATTTCACCGATCCACACATTGGACGAATACCGTTGGCGCCAACGTTGGTTCCAATGTGTGGACCCTGCCTTAGTTTTACGATGGTAATCACTTGTACCTAGTGAACGAGGGTACATACAAGAATCTGACACCCATAAAGCAGGAAAAGCGTTATTTATTTACTTCATCGTCTGTAGGAAACACAAATCGATTCACTCTGTGTGGGTATCTAAGAATATTAACATCTTGGCAAACACTTTCTACCGTTTCGTTGATGTTGCCAACATAATCACGCGAGGTCGCTGGGAGGGGGTGTGCAAAAAAATTACCGTTACGTACAGTTAAAGCGGGCTGTAGTTATCTGAAAAACACTCAGAAGAATAAAGATACGTCTTATCCACGATAAACTGCACATTTATAACGGTCATACTATTAAAAGAGAAGCCGGAGTTGATCGAAATGTAAGTTAAAATAATTAAAAAACGTTCAGTCTCTGTTGCAATATTTTATTATCCAATAACGCGTTTCGCGCTGTTAGCGCATCGTCAGACTGGAAAAAGACAAATGTTTTGTTACAGTCCATGTACCTGGCGGGTAGCGAATCTAATGTGGCTAAGGTGAGTAAATTTGAAAATTCAGACTTGCTTGGGCGGAGATGGAGCCACAGAGCTATCTATAGCTGTGTAGGAGGAATCTTAACAATCTGTGTTGTCATTGGGTACCTGCAAAGTTCAAATACAAATACGTACTAAGTTCAAATAACCCTTACGTACTTTGTACGTCTACCTCTTTGCAGGCGCCCAATGACAACACGGATTGTTAAGATTCCTCCTACACAGCTATAGATAGCTCTGTGGCTCCATCTCCGCCCAAGTAAGTCTGAATTTTCAAATTTACTCACCTTAGCCACGTTAGATTCGCTGCCCGCCAGGTAAACGGACTGTAACAAAACATTTGTCTTTTTCCAGTCTGACGATGCGCTAACAGCGCGAAACGCGTTATTGGATAATAAAATATTGCAACAGAGACTGAACGTTTTGTAATTATTCAACTCTGTTGCTGCACCAGCCACCACCACCACCACCATCATGGAATGGAATGAAATGTACGAAATGTAAGTGATTAATAAAAACATGGAACGCGACTCATCAGCACGTGTCAAAGTAGACTGTAGATTTCGTAAGAACTCTCAAAAGAATAAGGGTACGTGATATTCACGATGAACAAGACTTTTAAAACGTCCATATTACTGAAAGAAAATCTGAAGTTCAATTAAACTAGTAACATTAATTAAACTGGTAACAAATGAATGCAACTCATTATTGTGTGTGTTAAAGCTTACTCCAGATAAAAAAAAAAAACAGCCATAAACAACAAACAAATTACCAAAATGTCAAAACTCTAAAGAGGCCGAAGTTACGTTACTTCATCCGCATTTTTACAACTTATATGTAATTACCCACACGACTGCTCACACATTCGTAGTATATAAATATGGCAGCGAAACTTCGCTGACACCAATGATACTGTATACGTCACGGCCAGTCTAGTAATATATGTCTACATCTACATCTACATCTACATCGATACTCTGCAAATCACATTTAAGTGCCTGGCAGAGGGTTCATTAACCACCTTCATAACTTTTCTCTACCGTTCCATCCTCTAATAGCGCGCGGGAAGAAAGAACACCTAAATCGTTCCGTTTTCGATCTGATTTCTCTTATTTTATTGGGATGGTCATGTCTCCCTAAGTAGGTGGGTGCTAGCAAAATATTTTCACATTCAGAACTAAAAGTCGGTGATTGAAACTTCGCAAACAGATCACGCCGCAATGAATAACGTCTTTCTTTTAATGATTTCCACCCCAATTCGTGCAACATTTCCGTGACGCTTTCCCCCCCGTAACGTGATAAAACCAAACGAGCTGCCCTTCTCTGAACCTTCTCAATATCTTCCGTCAGTCCCACCTGGTGAGGGTCCCACAAGGGGCAACAGTACTCCAAGAGAGGACGCACAAGTGTGATGTAGGCAGTCTCTTTGGTGGAGCTGGTGCATCGTCTAAGCGTTCTGCCAATGAAACGTAACCTTTGGTTCGCCTTCCCCACAATATTTTCTATGTGTTCTCTCCAGTCAAAGTTGTTCGTAATTGTAACTCCTAGGTATTTGGTAGAATTTACGACCTTAAGGTTTGACTGATTTATCGCGTAATTGAAGTTCAGTGGATTTCTTTTAGTGGTCATGTGTATTACTTCACACTTTTCTTTATTTAGTGTCAATTGCCAATTTTCGCACCAAGTAGAAATTTTGTCTAAATCGCTTTGCAGTTGCTTTTGATCCTCTGTTGACTTCACTAACCGATAAACGACAGCATCATCCGCGAACAGTCTAAGGGAGCTATTCAGATTATCTCCTAAATCGTTTATAAACACGAGGAAGAGTAGGGGACCAATAACGCTTCCCTGTGGAACGCCAGATATCACTTCTGTTTTACTCGATGACTTACCGTCAATTACAACGAACTGTGTCCTTTCTGATAGGAAATCGTGAATCCAATCGCACAATTGGGGAGATATTCCATAAGCACGCAATTTCATTAGAAGCCGCTTGTGGGGTACAGTATCAAAAGCCTTCCGGAAATCCAGAAATATGGAATCGATTTGAGATCCCTTGTCGATGGCACTTAACACTTCTGTGACTGTCTCCACGTCGCCGTATCCACGGCAACCATTGGCTACATTTTATCTTTGATTCGGACTCTTTCTTCGATTCTAAATTTACCGTTATCAACTGTCAATAGATGGCAGGTATTTCTTACACCACTACCTTCTTTTTACTCTGAATTACTTGTAATTTGTCTGTACTAATGACAATAGCAACTAATTTTTATAGATAACAAAACGTCATTTTATATCCATAACGAGTTATTTATGTTTTACATAGGCCTACTCTTTCACATAGGCCTACGTAGCTACCATTGATCTCTATAGTATCTGGATGTTGAACTTCAGCTGTCTTAGCGTGCCAGCCATAGATATTCATATTTAGTTTCTTGCCAAATTCAAACATGGCCGCTATGAAGCTTTACAAGAAAAAGAGAAGAAAATATGTTTCGATTCCATTCCCACATCAGCCTACTACATCGAATATTGAATTAAATTCCACATGAAGAAGTATGCAAGCAATTTTTTGTCAAGTAATAACTGATAGAAACTCGTTTGCCAAATTCAAACATGGCGGAAGATGCGAAATCGTGTGCAAAACATATGAATGTGTAGGCACGCTGCAATTCTATGCTCAGACACCAGAGTTATACATCCAGTTTGTATAGAGATCACTGGTAGCTACGGTATGAAACGCCTCATTGGTTTATGATCTGCTAATGCAGCAGTCGATGGGCAGGTCTTATCCTTTGTAACTCGCAACGTTCTCTCGCTGTTTAAGAGTCGTCACACAATCATCGCCTCGGCACCAATTTGAGGTATACTGTTTTATTTAATCTTGTTGTTCATTTATGTCAAATCTTATAGCTAATACTCAGTGTTTGCCACGATGTTAATATTCGTAGAAATTCACACAGAGTGAATCGATTTGTGTTTCCTACAGACGATGAAGTAAATAAATAATGCTTTTCCTGCTTTATGGGTGTCAGATTCTTGTAAGTACCCTCATTCACTAGGTACAAGTAATTACCATCGTAATACGAAGACTTCATGACAAAACATTTGCGTTGTCACGCGAATGGCCAATACCAACTTCACATTACTGCCAACAATATCACCCGAGGCCGCCAGGATGGCAAGTAAAATTTAACCGACGTACCACGTTCTTTTCTGTGGCGCGTTCCTATCTCTGCTGTGTTGTGGTTTGAAACCAACATCTAAAATTGCCCAGAGTCACGTGACTGAGTTTTCGTCAAATGTTCAAATGTTTGTTAAGCTTATTGGACTTAACTACGGGGTCATCAGTCCCTAAACTTACAAACTACTTATGAACTAGGACGGCACAAATATCCATGCCCGAAGGGGGATTCGAACCCCCGACCGTAGGGGCCGTGCTGACCGTGACTGGAGCGCCTCAGTCACCTCGGCCACCGCGGCCGGCGAGATTTCGTCATAATGAGCATCAGTTATTATCATTTACAGGTGAAATCAAGAGTTGATTTTAACAATAAAACGGCTTCTCGTATTCCTATTACACGTCTAGTATTAAAGGTAACGTAATTTCATATTGATATTAATGCAGCTGATTGTCGTGTTTGGAAAAGTTAATAACATGGCAATTGGTACACGGTTGTTTGATTGTAAAAGAAGGTTACAATTAGGTCTGTGGTGCCTTTTGTAACTTATCGAAAAGGTGATAAAGATATGTGTGTCACTATAAGACTATTACAAAACAAATAGGATTACAAGAAAATATTGTATGCCTATTTGTAAACTGTATATATGTGACAAGTTATTCACAGACAGGGCGAAGAAACGTGTAACATTCATAACAGTTTGGTAGACATATTGGTAAACTACATGTATATGTGACAAGTCATCTGGAATAATTTGTCACATATATATCTAGTTTACCAATAGACCTAGCAAACTGTTATGAATGTTACACGTTACTTTAGTCTGTCTGTGAATAACTTTTCACATATATAGTTTACCAATAGGCCTACAATATTTTCTTGTAATCCTATTTCTTTTGTAATAGTCTTACAGTGACACACATATCTTTATCACCTTTTCGATAAGTTACTAAAGGCACCATAGACCTAATTGTAACCTTCTTTTACAATCAAACAACCGTGTACCAATTGCCATGCTATTAACTTTTCCAAAATATCGCTTATTTTTGTAACAAATACCATGTAATTTATTTTTCAGACTGTCACTACTTTTCTTAGTCAATAATTAATAATTTTGGACAACTTCTTAATATACCTTCCTAACAACGTTTATTTTCTGCTTATCTGTGTTATTCTTTGATGAACATGTCGTAAAATCTTTGCCTTGAAGTTTGTTTGTAGTAACCTTTGTACCTGATGATGGCGTAACAGCCGTAAACTAGTTTTGTACTAAACAATAAATGTTGTGGAATATTACAATGATCAAATTCTAATTGCTTTATTCCACCGGACAGGAAAAGATCCGTTAAGATATTAGGAGTTATGCAATGCCTTTTGTTACTGCTAGTCATTTAATGCATACTGATGGCGTATACGTCACAAAGTTACAGTGAAATCTGAACATTTCTCCTAGATAGTTCACTCTTTCTGCAACTGAGTGTCTTTACTCTCAGCAGGCAATTTTTACATCACATAGTGATTTTATCGATGTCTGAGACTTTTCTTAACTGAACTATCTCATCTCAGCAAAGAAAATATTTATCTTTCAATCACCTGCATCTCTTGAAACCCTAAGTTTGATTTCTATCAAACTTCAACACATTCGTGACTGTGACTTTCAACGACTTTTCTTTTTTACTTTATGTGGCATACACACACACTGTGTGTGTGTGTGTGTGTGTGTGTGTGTGTGTGTTTTGCCAACGAGTTTATCCAGAATATTTTCTGATTTTACGAGAGAGAAGTTGCTGCAGCAAGTTCACTGCAGTAACACTATCGAACATGTTACGAGTCCAAAACAACGGTTCGATAACGGTCTTACATAAAAGCAGTATGGATTTCGTCTCTGTGCCTGCACAGTGATGTTATGGTACGCGTCTAGGAAAATGTAAGAGTCCCACGTAGGCCTAATAGCAATCCCTTTTATCGAACTGCTTCAAAGATCTGATTACCTTACAAATGAGTTAATACCCTAAATATTTAATTTTAACAACGAAATGGACAAAAAGTTTAGATATAGTTTAATGCTTGTTCAAAGTCACTAAGTTCACGTGTTTTCAAACACAGTATAGAGTAACTTGCAATGCATTTTAGTCAAAAGCTAGTTCTTCACACAGCTCACGTCATATCTCCTGACTATGCGTATTGTTGTTGTGGTTTTTAGTATGAAGACTGATTTGATGCCGCTATCCACGCTACTCTATCCTGTGCAAGCCTGTGCAGCTCCGATTAAGGACTACAACCCACATTCATTTGAACCTGCCTACTGTATTCGCCTCTCTGTCTCCCTCTACTACTTTTACCCCACACGCTTTCCTCCTATACCAAAACGACGATTCCATGGTGTCTGAGAATGTATCTTACCAATCTATCCCTTCTTTTAGTAAGATATGTCAGGAACTTCTTTTCTTCTCAATTATGTTCATTATCTCCTCGTTAGTCACGCGATCTACCCATCTTATCTTAACCATTTTTCTGAAGCACCAGAATATTCTATCCTCTTTCTGTCTGAACTATTTATCGTCCACGTTTCCACAACCGAACAAGGCTACATTCCAGACAAATATCTTTAAAAAAGACTTCCTAACACTCAAATTATTAATCCAAGTTAACAAATTTCACTTTCTCAAAAAAGCTTTCCTTCCCATTTCCGTTCTACATATTTTTTCTGTACTTCATAGTAAGTTATTTTACTGCTCAAGTAACTAAACCCATCTACTGCTGTTATTATCTCGTTTCTTAGTCTAATTACCTCAGCATTATTTGTTTTAATTCGACTACATTTCGTTACCTTCATTTTACTCTTGTTAATGTTAATTTTCATCTTATTCGCCCTTTCAAGACAATGTCCCTTCCGTTCAGGTGCTCTTCCCAGTACTTTGGAGTCTCTAACAGAATGACAAGTTTATTTATTTCATTTCGTTGCACTTTAACACCCTTTGCATATTTTCCTTGCTGCCCTTCATAGTAAGCACAATGTACAAATTAGATAACGTTGGGAAAAGGGTACTCCTTGTCTTACTCCCTTCCCCAAAATGCTTCCATTTCATAGCCTTCAATACTTCTAACTGCTGTCTCGTTTCTCTACAAGGTGCATATATCTTTCCGTCTGCTATTACTTTAACCTTGCTGACTTCAGAAAATGAAAGAGTGTATTACAGTGAACATTTTAAAAAACTTCCTCCAAATCAACAAAATCTAGAAATTTAGCTTTGCTTTTCCTTACTCTATCTTATAAGATAAAAAGTAGGATCTACTGTTGCCTTAAAAGTTTCTACATTTTCCGTAAATGATCTTCCCCCAGGACGGTTTCTATCAGTTTTTCCATTCGTTCCTACATAATACGTGTTCGAACTTTCAAACTGAGACATGACATTGTTGGTTCTATACTTTTCACACTGCCTGTACTTGCGTGCTTTGGAATCGGAATTATTGCATTGCTATTGAATTTCACGTTATTTCGCATTTTCATACAGTTGCCCATCAGGTGGAACAGATTTGATATGGCTGGCTCTCCCAGAGACTTCAGTGACTCAGGGAATGTCGTCTACTATAGGGGCAATGATGTAATTTTGTACGTAGGCTCAGTGAATTATGTGGATAATGTCTGGAAAATATAAATACTCTCCTGGCCATAAAAATTGATACACCACGAAGGTGACGTGCTACAGACGCGAAATTTAACCGAAAGGAAGAAGATGCTGTGATATGCAAATGATTAGCTTTTCAGAGCATTCACACAAGGTTGGTGCCTTTGGTGAGACCTACATGAGGAAAGTTTCCAACCGAATTCTCATACCAAAACAGCAATTGACTTGCGTTGCTTGGTGAAATGTGGTTGTGATGCCTCGTGTAAGGAGGAGAAATGCGTACCATCGCGTTTCCGATTTTGATAAAGATGGGATTGTAGCCTATCGCGATTGCAGTTTATCGTATCGTGACATTGCTGCTCGCGTTGGTCGCGATCCAATCACTGTTAGCAGAATATGGAATCGGTGGGTTCAGGAGAGCAATACGGAACTACGTACTGAATCCCAACGTCTTCGTATCACTGGCAGTCGAGATGACAGGCATCTTATCCGCATGGCTGTAACGGATCGTGCAGCCACGTCTCGATCCCTGAGTCATTATATGGGAACGTTTGCAACACGACAACCATCTGCACGAATAGTTCGACGAGGTTTGCAGCAGCATGGACTATCAGCTCTCAGACCGGGGCTGCGGTCACCCTTGACGCTGCATCACAGTCAGGAGTGCCTGCTATGGTGTACACAACGACGAATATGGGTGCACGAATGGCAAAACGTCATTTTTTCAGATGAATGCAGGTTCTGTTTACAGCGTCATAATGGTCGCATCCCTGTTTTGCGACATCGCGGTCAACGCACATTGGAAGCTTGTATTCATCATTGCCATACTGGTGTATCACCAGGCGTGATGGAATGGGGTGCCATTGGTTACATATCTCGGTCACCTCTTGTTCGCATCGACGGCACTTTGAACAGTGGTCGTTACATTTGAGATGTGTTACGACCCTTGGCTCTACCCTTCATTCCATCTCTGCGAAACCCTACATTTCAGCAGGATAATGCACGACCGCATGTTCCTGTACGGGCCTTTCTGGATACGGAAAATGTTCGAATGCTGCCCTGGCCAGCACATTCTCCAGATCTCTCACCAAATGAAGACGTCTGGTCAATGGTGGCCGAGCAACTGGCTCGTCACAATACACCAGTCACTACTCTTGATGAAGTGTAGTATCATGTCGAAGCAGCAAGGCCATCTGTACCTGTACACGCTATCCAAGCTCTGCCCAGGCGTGTCAAGGCCGTTATTACGGCCAGAGGTGGTTGGTCTGGGTACTTATTTCTCAGGATCTATGCACCCAAATTGCGTGATAATGTAATCACATGTCAGTTCTAGTATAATATATTTGTCCAATTAATACCCGTTTATCATCTGCATTTCTTCTTTGTGTAGCAATTTTAATGGCCAGAAGCGTAAGGAATAAATTAAATCGTCACTCGCGTCGCTGAAGTATTGTGGCACGCCATTGAATGTAGAAGGTAGTTTTTAACTACACTATTACATTACATCTTCTGAACCGTGTGCTGTATACTGTTATAATTTTGCAGGTACAATTAGTCATGTATATACATATTGTCTGCAAAGGGTGTTGCCAATACAGTTAGTAGTTAAAGTCATGACAGATGTTGAAATCTGACCAGCGAAAATGTAAAAATGATAACCCCTATTTCCTTTAATGATTGTTAGGGTGTGTCTGTGCGATAAAAATTTCGCATGTGTTTGAACTTATTTGTGATGTTATCATTTTTAGAGTAGTTGGTAGACAAAGTGCACATATTTGTGGCCGTCACCTTCAGAAAAAGAAAGAATTAAGATTATGTCTCTTACTGGAATTGAGTAGAATATGATAACATATAATCGCTCAAAATGGGACCAGTTATCTGGATATGGATGTACAGTTCTCATTTATCGTACAATGGTGAATTTCACTGTAAATATTTCAATTCATTTCATATGTGACCTACCATCTGTGCGCGTATCAAGAGAGATTCCGAGCAAGTCACAGACTAGCTCACATCAGTACATCCAGAAGAATGCCACTGTAACGTTGGGAAAGTAAAAGCCATCTTACATTATGACGCGATACAATACCCAGAAAACTTTTATGTCAAGTCAAGGTCTGTACAGATGCGATATCCCATGAAGCCAGAATATGATAACACTGCGTGCCGAAATCGGTCGTCGTTATAAGTACCATCACCATCTCGGAAAAGTATCTTTTTTCCCAAATGATAGCATTTTTTTTTTTTAAATCACTTATTAATCAGACGAATTACTGCGGATCAAATTTTTCTGTGTCCCGGAAGCTATTAGATACGTGGCGTCTGACAGTATAAGAGCCGAGAAGCGACACATTTTTAATCAAGATCATTCGTGAGATGCATCGTAGATTAGTATGGAAGGTATATCGGTGATCAAGTTGTCTGATTTTCAGGTAAAATCAGAAATCAGTGAAGAAAAGTTTTAAATGGAGGTTTTTGTTAATACAAAATACGTAATGACAGTAAAAGTGCCAATGTGAGTGGAATACAAAAGTATGAGGCGGGCAACATAGAAAACGTGAGTAATCGGAATAGTTGATTATATTTAGAAGCCTTAGTAAGAGAAATGTTCATGCCAAAAATATAAATAAAAAATCATACAAAAATATAAAACAAATATGTTGCTACATTTGAGTACTGGAGATGCTTTTAATTAAAGCGTAACGCGTCTCCTCCTGATTGGATTAATTTTACAGTTGCAAAAGACGGCCAATTATGCTATAGAAACTGTAGAAATCATGTGATTTGTGCACATTTCGTCTCTCAAATTCAAATGTTCAAATGTTTGTATAGTCTATGAGACTTAACTACGGGGTCATCAGTCCCTAAACTTACAAACTACTTATGAACTACTTACGAACTAGGACGGCACAAATATCCATGCCCGAGGGGGGATTCGAACCCCCGACCGCAGTGGCCGTGCAGACTGTGACTGGAGCGCCTTAGTCCCCTCGGCCACCGTGGCCGGCTCATTTCGTCTCTCAAGAAAATGATTAAAGTTCAAACAAACCACATGGGTGCCGGATTTTAGAATTTTTTAATATTTGTGGTACGTAAAGTTCATAACTCAAATAACTATCAGCCAGAGTCATTCAACACAACTCTCAAACATTCTCGAGAAAATCGACTTCGAAGTTTTGCAAGTACTCGTAAGTACCAATCATTAAATAACTTGTAGCATATGTCACCGTAGCTCAGGTGGTAGCATTCTGGCCTTAGAACCTTACTATCGGTGGTTCGAATCCTATCATAGCTGATTATTTACTTTTCTCCGTTCTGTTCGAATAATTACACAATTTTAATTTCTAATGGTAATTTTTACGAAAAGTGCACCTATTTCTGATTATTCGTAATTTTCTATATATTATAGAAGCTTGTTAAGAATTATGGTTTCAATCAATGAAACATGAGTTACCTTTTTTACAGTATTGGCTTCACTATTAGTTGATGACGGTAGTAATTTGATTGTTCAGTTTGTGAAGAGCTACGACTCCGGTTTTGGAAAGTTATCTCCATAGCTACTAATGGCTTTCCAAGCAGCTAACCTTTTCAACCGTCATTTTACGTGACGACAAGGTTTTCAGCTCGTCTACATACACATAAACGAAAACTGACAACACGTGGAATTAGAGATCCCAAAATGTTTTATGTAACTGAGATGGAAAAAAAATAAATAAAACCTGTAACAGTGGGATTCGAACCACCGACTTTGTGGTTGTGACGCCAGAACGCTACCACCTTTTACTTATTTATTTATTTATTTGTCATCTGGTAGATCTACGGCTCGGGATAGTTTGTACAGTTTGTTCGTGGTTGTTCGTTGCGTGGTTGGCTCAGCTTTTTTTATTAAAGAGCGCATTCAGACCACTGACCTGAGCTACTCCGACAGATGCTGCAGCTGTTTTTATTATTGGTACTTACGTGATCTTTTCAAAAACTTCAAAGTCGATTTTCTCGAGTTTTTTTTTTTTTTTTTTTTTTTTTTTTTTTTTTTTTTTTTTTTTTTTTTGGACTTGCGTCGAATGGTTTTCGCTGATTGTTATTTAAGTCTCGAACTTCACGTATTATAAATATAAAGAAATTCTAAAATCCGATACCCGTGTGGTCTTCTTTTTAGCAGAGTCAGAAGTAGCCTTTTTTTTTTCTTTTCTGCTACTTAAAAGTCAGTATTCTTGTTCTAAAATATTCATTAATAATTGTACTGCATACCTTCAGGTCTTGGCCTCTACTAGGAAATGTGAGGAAATATGGAGCTGCTAAAGCCTGTGAGAGGTCAGGCAGGGAGCGAGGACTCAGTCCTTGAGGCACTCTCCAGTTTTTTAGCTACAACGTTGTGTGTTACTGCACATCCGAGAAATATTGCCTTACCTGTAGGCTTCAGCGTCAGCCTAGCTGTGTATCATGCCCATCCATGTTTTTTTTTTTTTTTTAATCTTCTATTTTTGTTTTCTTTTCTTTTATTTATTTATTTATTTATTTTGCTTTTTTCCGTATAGCACTGCTGAGAAAAGAGAAGTTCTAGTGAAATAGGGATACCCATAATGTAATTAAGAAACACATGCTGCTATGGCAATCTTGTACCTAAATAAAATGACACGTGTATCTTGATGAAATGCAACACAAATGTTAAGAGGAGATACTGATATGATGCATACTTGTGTGGAACCTTTGACGAAATTATTTCGAAAGTAGTAGCGCAAGTTTTGAAAATATTTTTCAAACGAATGAACTGTTATATTTAGAGCCTGTCATTACACTCCTTTTGACGTACCTGTCAAGAGTATTTTTCTCAGACGTCGACGACACAAGCTTCTATTACTTTATCTGGTGAAGATATAGTATTTTTTCTCGTGTATTTTTCACGACTAGAACGATAAAGGGGATACCGTACGAACAATAGCATAAGAACTATAGTGTAGTGTATTATCTTGAAACAAAATTGCGAGTAAAACTTGCGGATGAAATGTTAGGCGAAATTGTGAAACGTAACAAAGCCAAAGACTTTTCCTCAAACTTTTCTTATCAGTTTAGCATCGAAAACACGGATAAATCTTTTGTTGTTCATATATATATATATATATATATATATATATATATATATATATATATATATATATATATGTGTGTGTGTGTGTGTGTGTGTGTGTGTGTGTGTGTGTGTGTTTGCGGACCTGGAGATGAAACTAAGTTTTATAAACTGATGTATGAGGGCATGAAAACGATACAGAACAACATGAGGTGCAAATACATGCAGAGGGGTAGCTAGGAGAAATGAAATATGAAATGCCTAGAAGAACGACGAGGTGATGCTACCTAGGCAGGCAATATCGCGAGGGCGTCTTGCACCGGCGGTTCTCAAGAGGAAGTCAGTCGTCCGGAAAGAATGCCGCCAATATTTCTCTCATCTGTGACGCCGCAGCGATGCAGCTACTCTCTAACTGCATTCCGTACCTTTATTAAGCTCCTGCCTCTTTCCAATTCATTTTTCGTGTGGAATTTTAATTTTCGTTTTGTGCTCTGTTTAATTGTGAAACGTAACAAAGCCAAAGACTTTTCCTCAAACTTTTCTTATCAGTTTAGAATCGAAAAAACGGATAAATCTTTTGTTGTTCAATAAAGGTTCTATATGTAGGATGATCAACATAAAACAAGACTAGAATTTTTTTTGGACAGAGAAATTGTAAGTCACAAATTTATCCATGTTATGTGGATTGATGTGAGATCTGCGACTTTGAAATGACACCCCCAACAACACGGAACATAACCACACAATAATGAACTTGTAACAGTGAAATACACCCTATAATGGCAGTTGCCTCCGAAATGCGTCGTGCTAATTCAAATATTAGTAAAAAGTGACTGCTGCAGTATAAATTATTTAAAAAAAATTTAATGTAAGTCACCCAAGCTCAGGGTCCGAATAGCTGTCCTTTAATAGACGTTGCAGTATATGGCCGTAGTGAATGTTGATGCTGGCCTTTACATGGTTTATCACTAGTGAGATACGCATATCAGAGTGGCTCGTGACGTAACGATGTATCCAGTACCGTCTTACTTTTCATAGAGCAGTGACTACTTTTAATTTTGGTTTTTAAAGAAGCAGCAACTATTTGCAGTTGAAATTGTTTCATTATTACCAGTTACGGCTACTTAGTGACCTTCATCAAAAAAATGTTCAAATGTTTGTTAAGCTTATGGGTCTTAACTACGGGGTCATCAGTCCCTAAACTTACAAACTACTTATGAACTACCTTATACTAAAGACGGCACAAATATCCATGCCCGAGGGGGGATTCGAACCCCCGACCGCAGTGGCCGTGCAGACCGTGACTGAAGCGCCTCAGTCTCCTCGGCCACCGCGGCCGGCGACCTTCGTCAGATGTCTGTATTGGTGTGTCTGTATTATTAGTCCAAACATAGTTTCTGCTGTTCAGTGTCGTTCCACTACTTTAGACTGATAATATAGGAACACCAATACAGAAATCTGAAGAAGGCCAGTAATTGCCCGAAACCCGCGATAATAAAACCATTTCAACTACAACTGGTTGCTACTTCTTTAATATATGCTTTCATGGACAAAATACTGTATTTATTTTGTGTGTGTGTGTGTGTGTGTGTGTGTGTGTGAGAGAGAGAGAGAGAGAGAGAGAGAGAGAGAGAGAGAGAGAGAGAGAGAGAGTGAGTGAGAGAGAGAGAAAGAGAGAGAGAGAGAGAGAGAGAGAGAGACCAGGCGGTGGCGATCTTCACCGTCAACGATGTTAGTCTTACTACCATTTGTTTTCGATATATACTTTAGCTAGTCAAGGAATCACGATATGTTCACATTGTAGTGCTCATATTGCTCATTAATGTAGCTATTAAACAAGAAATATGCATATGTAATTACTGCAGTTCTTGCATATTAACATTACTGATTAAGCCTTTCAGCGTTCCGTTCGGAACGTAGTAACCCTACTAAAATTCCTCTATGATTCAATGTTAACACTGATCCCTCGACTGATGTTAACCCTGTTACTTCAAAATCATTCTTAACCGAATCCAAGTACTTTCTTCTCGACTCCTCCTATCCTCCACTGCCGAAACCGTGAGTCTCTTAAGTAACCTTGCTTCTCCCATACGTGTAGAACGACCCCACCACCCTGCCTGTTCGCTCTAACTGCTTCGTCTGTGGTTTTCATTCTTAGTTTTTCTTTGATTTCCTCATTATTG
This sequence comes from Locusta migratoria, assembly GCA_026315105.1. Lineage (NCBI taxonomy): Eukaryota > Metazoa > Arthropoda > Insecta > Orthoptera > Acrididae > Locusta > Locusta migratoria. The sequence goes on along the minus strand of CM048744.1, from coordinate 267,093,660 downwards.
AGAACCTCCTGCCATTTTCCCATCTATTAGTACTTGCAATCATCCTTGCTACTTTCAGATCTGAAAACTTAACCATATTAATAAGGTAACCTGTATCCACCCAGCTCTCAGTTTCAAACAATGAAGTTGGTCGAAAGATAGAACGGTGCACTGCTACCTTAGTCCTGGAGCTGACTTCCTTCTTGCAAAAGAGATTAGATCGTAGCTGAGCACTCACTGCATTAGCTGTGCTACACCATGATTCCAGTTCTTTCAGTATGCTGCCATTCTATAAGAAAGTAGAACCTACCACCCACCTGTTCTAGCTTTTTGTTTCCTATTTCGCACTCAATATGTTTAACAAAATTTCCATAGACATTAATTTCGTTTTAGAGATTCTGATCTTCATACCATAACCCATATATCTCTGATCTAGGTCTGAAATATTGTATTGCAACCTTTCAATCGAATCTCCCATCACAACTAAGTCGTCCCCATATGCGAGATCTCGTATTTCGCTTTCACCTATTTTAATCTCATCCTGCCAGTCTATAGTTTTCAGCATATGATCCAAAAATAATATGAACAACAGTAATAATAGATTACAGCCTTCTCTTACCCCTGAAACTACTGTGAACCCTGTACTCAATTTACCGACAACTAGAACTGCTGCCTCACTATCTGCGTAAAGACATTTAATTGTCTTTATCAGTTTGCGTTCTATACCATAATCCTATAGACCAGTGCGGTTACCCTTGACGCTGCATCACAGATAGGGGTACCTGCGATGTTGTACGCAACGATGAACCTGGGTGCACGAATGACAAAACGTCATTTTTTTTTTTTTTTTTCGGATGAATCCAGATTCTGTTTACAGCATCATGATGGTCGCATCCGTGTTTGGCGAAATTGCAGTGAACGCACATTGGAAGCGTATATTCGTCATAAACATACTGGCGTATCACCCGGCGTGATGGTATGGGTTGCCATTGGTTACACATCTCGATCACCTCTTGTTCGCATTGACGACACTTTCAACAGTGGCCGTTACATTTCAGATGTGTTACGACCCGTGGCGCTACCCTTCATTCGATACCTGCGAAACCCTAAATTTCAGCAGGATAATGCACGACCGTATGTTGCAGGTCCTGTACGGGCCTTTCTGGATGCGGAAAGTGTTCGACTGCTGCCATAGCCGGCTCATTCTTCAGATCTCTCACCGATTGGAAATGTCTGGTCAATGGTGGCAGAGCAACTGGCTCGTCACAATACGCCAGTCACTATTCTTGATTAACTGTGGTATCGTGTTGAAGCTGCATGGGTATCTCTACCTGTGAAAATCATCCAAGATCTGTTTGACTCAATGCCCAGGCGCATCAAGGCCGTTATTACGGCCAGAGGTGGTTGTTCTGGGTACTGATTTCTCAGGATCTGTGCACCCAAATTGCATGTAAATGTAATCACATGTCAGTTCTAGTATAATATATTTGTCCAATGAATCTGCATTTCTTCTTGGTATAGCAATTTTAATGGCCAGTAGTGTATTACGCATTCACCTCGTGGACAGTCTACTTCGTAAGTTACCGCTATTTTATCAGAAGGGTTGTAGCTGATCACTGTCACGGTAGGTCAATTTCATTTCCGTTTGGAAGCTTGCAGCTGTTATGCGGGTTCCTACGGAGCATTTATACCGCTTTCACAGAGGACCTCCTGTACTTCGACGTCACACATTATAATGACGTAAGCGTGGTTATTGGATCCGTGTTATCTTGATAGAGATCTCCTGGCTAGCAATATTCTCTCTTTCTGTACGTAATCCAGGTGTTTTATATAATTTTACTGTATAATTTTCTTGTCTTACAAAAAAGCATATTCCTGCTGTGTAACTCAGATTGTGAGTGAATTCTAGAAATCATGTGACAGGGTTGTATCACGTTGATGTATTCATTATCTGCAATACAGAACTTTTTTGTCACAGGTATTCCCTATTTGTTCTGTAACATTCCCTATATGTTCCGTTTCCATTTAATGAAGCTGTCTATTTGGCGACGAAACACCTACCGAGAGAAAAAGTCCGACACCTTAACGCTCCAGGGACAGCAGATCGGCAGGTGAGTGAATCTTGCTGTCTGAGAGGGAAGGTGATCAGCTGTACCACTTCATACTACCTTTTCAAATAGTGTAGCCGCGAGAGACTGGCTGTGCGCTCTTGAGGCGCTTTGCTGCGGAGTTGACGTCTGCTCCCTCTCGGAGGTTCCAAATGCCCCTCTTGGACGTGATGATGATGATCGTGTGGCATTTATGACTGTTAGACTCAAACTGGAGCCGTGTTCAGCCTGCCTGGTGCAAGTCTTTTTATCTGACGCCCCTTCGGCGACTTGCGTGTAAATGATGATAGAATGATGATGGCCAGCCGTGGTGGCCGAGGGGACTAAGGCGCTCCAGTCACGGTTCGAATCCCCCCTCGGGCATGGATATTTGTGCCGTCCTAGTTCGTAAGTAGTTGATAAGTAGTTTGTAAGTTTAGGGCCTGATGACCCCATAGTTAAGTCCCATAGACTATACAAACATTTGAACATTTGAATGATGATGAGGACGACACAACACCCAATCCCTGAGCGGGGAAAATCTCCAACCCGACTGGAAATCGAACCCGGGCCCCCTGCATTGCTACCCACCATGCTGTCCACTAGACTACGGAGGCGGACCTCTTGGTCGCGTAAGTGTGAATGTGTGGGTGTGTGTGTGTGTGTGGGTGTGTTGTCGTTAGTGTACGCTCGTTTTAAATAGTTAGTAAGTGTTGGGGATGTTGACACTTCATGTTTGATCACATAGCTTTACAAACATTTGAACATTTGAATTTCAGATAGCTGAACCACATCATTTAGAACAGAGGTGGGCAATGAGCGAGTCGCGCTCTCGGAGCCGCCTGCCTGAGCGGGAGCAGAGCCGCTAGCAGCTGGCGTCCAGCACGTAGTTCCTGCCGAAAAGACTAGATGGCGTTATGCGGAGCCAACGCGCTAACGTAGCCGCAGAAATGTACCTGGCTGAGTGTGTTATAAAATAACTTATAATGTGGTGTCGCACAAGTCTAAAGCGCACGCCACCTACTTTCGCAGTGCGCCGCCATGCACGCACGGCGCGGCGTTCTTACGACGTCAGCCACGAGCTACAACTCCGCTCGTGGCCACTTTTGTGTCCCAGCCTCGACGCCACTTTTGTGTCCCAGCCTCGTCGCTGCTTTTGTGTCTCGTTTTCGTCGTAGGTGTCGGTGGCCGAGTAGAAAGAGACCGATACAGGAATAAAGGATGCACGCCTGAGCAGGTACGAAGGTGAGCAGCCAGTGGGACATCAGAAACTAGAAACACTAGAGTAAATTAGGACGACATATATATTTCATAGAGACTTAGTAGTTCTTAACTTTTACATAGTTCTTGACTGCAGAATGCTGATACATAGATTAGATAGAGGCCTGCCTAATCACGATTCCTAGTGCCTATCCGATAGCCAAGTCTTCACTGGTGCCTATCTGATTCCGAAGTGTTAGCTGGTCCCTATCTCAGTCCCAAGTGGACGATGCAGTGCAATGGTGGCCACGAGCGGAGTTGCAGTAGAGGGCGCTCGTGGCTGACGTCGTAAGAACGCCGCGCCGTGCGTGCATGGCGGCGCGCGGCGAAAATACATGGCGCGCACTTTAGACTTGTGCAACACCACAGCCACCACTGTACGACATCGTTCACTTGGGACACTTCCGAATCAGATAGGCACCAGTGAAGACTTGGCTATCGGATAGGTACTAGGCAGGCCTCTAGCTCAACTATGTATCAGCATTCTGCAGTACTGAGCTATGTAAAAGTTAAGTATTACTAAGTCTCTGTGAAATATATATATCTCGTTCTAATTTACTCTAGTGTTTCTAGTTTCTGCTGTCCCACTGGCTGGTCACCTCCATACCGCACAAGCGTGCATCCTTTATTCCTGTGTCGGTCTTTCTTACTCGGTCACCGACACCTACGACGGAAACGAGACACAAAGGCGGCGACGAGGCTGGGACACACAAGTGGCGACGAGGATGGGACACAAAAGATAGTAGATTCCACTGCTAGGGGTATCTCCCGATTTATGCTATTATGTTTATAAGTAAGTAACGGAACTACATGCGCCAGGAAGCATGCAGACCTCTAGCGGCAACTAGGATAACTACCGGCTGAGTGCGAGCGCTGCTCATTGAGCCTATTTGTGCCCACCTCTGATTTACAACCTGTTGCAAGCCGTTTGGCAAATATAACAACACGTGCCGGTATAACAGATCTGTTCGTTTTCTGTTAGCACGAGAGCAGACGACGCAGTATTTGTTTACAACGTTGTTTACTTGGCCCCTCCACGAACGACACAGAATTACGTCTTCTGTGAGAGGTGATTACCGCGAGATGTTGGGGCCGTTTGCGGAATGGATTGGCCCGCGTTAGCGCCAGCGACGTAACGAGGTCGCCGACGGCACATCAAGAACGTATTTGCCGAACGAGATGGGCCGCGGCCGATCGATGGCCAGAGGGTCGCTTCTGAGAGGACTCTGCACCAGCTGCCGTGTCGCAGACACACCGCACAGCGCGTGGTATGGCCCCAAAGAGGCTGGATCTCGATTAAGGGCAAGCGTCCCTTTGTCATGGTCTCACCGTCATATGAATCCCTTACTGCAAAAAGGGGCCATGTTCACTCTTCTTCTGTTGAAAGTTGGACATAAAACAGAGTGAAATAAATCGCAATTTGCGATCACTTGCCGCGGCGGAGTAGCCGAGCGGTCTAAAGCGTCTCGCTGCGGAGCGCGCGGTTGCTCGCCGTGGAGGTTCGAGTCCTCCCTGGGGCATGGGTGTGTGTGTGTTTGTCCTTAGGTTAGTTTACCTAGGTTTAAGTATTTTGTGAGCTACGGACTGATGACCACGCAGTTTGGTCCGATAGATTTACAAACATTTGAACTTTTTTTTCTTTTTTTTTTTTTTTTTCTTTTTTTTTTTTGCGATCACTTATGGCTTCACTGCACTAGGTTTAAATGTAAACCTAGTACAGTGAAGCCATAAGTGTTCGCAAATTGTGATTTATTTCATTAAAAATGAACGCTGTAACGTTGTCAAAAATATATATAATTGTAAAACAGAGTGTCTTCCATTTCTGGTGTAAGTTTGAAAATGTTGAATTACTTTACTTATTATTTATTATTTATTTATCGTATGACATACATAATTTCATACAGTATTTAATTACAAAAGTACATCAAGACATTGTATGCAATCAATTGCCTTCCTTGCTGCAGCTAGCAAATCGGCGAAGAATCCCTTCTAAGCTCGGCCTGGGCATTTTTCCACTATGTGTTGGATCGTCTGCCTTTCAGCACCACAGTCGCAATTTGGCTTTTGTATCTTTCCCCATTTCTCTGGATTGCGAAAATTGGCAATTGACACTAAATAAAGGAAAGTGTAAAGTAATACACATGACCACTAAAAGAAATCCGCTGAACTTCAATTACGCGATAAATCAGTCAAACAGTAAGGTCGTAAATTCTACCAAATACCTAGGAGTTACAATTACGAACAACTTTGACTGGAGAGAACACATAGAAAATATTGTGGGGAAGGCGAACCAAAGTTTACGTTTCATCGGCAGAACGCTTCGAAGATCCACCAGCTCCACCAAAGAGACTGCCTACATCACACTTGTGCGTCCTCTCCTGGAGTACTGTTGCCCCTTGTGGGACCCTCACCAGGTGGGACTGACGGAAGATATTGAGAAGGTTCAGAGAAGGGCAGCTCGTTTTGTTTTATCAGGTTGCGGGGGGGAAAGCGTCGCGGAAATGTTGCAAGAATTGGGGTGGAAATCATTAAAAGAAAGACGTTATTCATTGCGGCGTGATCTGTTTGCGAAGTTTCAGTCACCGACTTTTAGTTCAGAATGTGAAAATATTTTGCTAGCACCCACCTACTTAGGGAGACATGACCATCCCAATAAAATAAGAGAAATCTGGTCGAAAACGGAACGATTTAGGTGTTCTTTCTTTCCGCGCGCTTTTAGAGAATGGAACGGTAGAGAAAAGTTATGAAAGTGGTTAATGAACCCTCTGCCAGGCACTTTAATGTGATTTGCAGAGTATCTATGTAGCTGTAGATGGAGGGCGTCAGCGCTTCTTGTATGTTGTAAATGTTTGTAAAGCTTATAGAACTGATTGCGGGGTCATCAGTCCGTAAACTTACAAACTGCTTATGAACTACCTTATACTAAAGACAACACAAACATCTATGCCCGAGGGGGGATTCGAACCCCCGATGAGGAACGGCCTCGCGCATCGTAGCATAGCGCCTCAATGCGCTCGGCCGCTCTGCCGCGGCGCTTCATGCATGGCCAGTACGTATGCGGTTCAGTGTTTCCAATCCACTCTTGGAGGACAAGTTTTTCTTCAGGGACCGTCTGTTTTTTTTTTTTTTTTTTTTTTTTGTGGAGGTGTTTTGAACTTCACAATTACTCAATAAGATAAACCTAGTCATGGCAATGGATGGATAACTGTTGCTATAGTACGGTACGATGGTAGTACTGTTAAGGCAGTTTCTGGATTGGAGAGTCTTAATAACAGAGATGTGATTGCTTTTCGTACATTTCAAGTAGCTCAAGTGTACAACCGTGACGTTTGGAAATCTTATTTCACCTCTAGCATGCCTTTTACATTGAGGACGAGGAATCATCGAAAAATTAATGAGCAAGAGAGTGCTTGTATCTGGGCGAAAGGTCATGATAATTTTATAGATAAGGAAAAGGATCAAGGATACAAACTTTATTTAACTTATGTAATAATACACAAGATCACCAGTCAAATTTATTTTAAAACAATTATCATGACCTTTCACCCAGATTCAAGCACCCTCTTGCTCATTAATTTTTCGATGATCCTCGTCCTCAACGTAAAAGGCATGCTAGAGGTGGAGTAGTTTTATCTACTTCCTCTTTCGAGCTGCTATATAAGTCGTTGTTATCAGTAAGACGGCGTCAGACGTCGGGCAGCGGCGCGTGCAGCAGCATCGAAGACTACACACAGAGCATGCCCTGTTATCTACATCTACATAGATACTCTTCAAATCATATTTAAGTGCCTGGCAGAGGGTTCATTAACCACTTTCATAACTTTTCTCTACCGTTCCATCCTCTAATAGCGCGCGGGAAGAAAGAACACCTAAATCGTTCCGTTTTCGATCTGTTTTCTCTTATTTTATTGGGATGGTCATGTCTCCCTAAGTAGGTGGGTGCTAGCAAAATATTTTCACATTCAGAACTAAAAGTCGGTGATTGGAACTTCGCAAACAGATAACGCCGCAATGAATAACATCTTTCTTTTAATGATTTCCACCCCAATTCGTGCAACATTTCCGTGACGCTTTCTCCCCTGTAACGAGATAAAACAAAACGAGCTGCCCTTCTCTGAACCTTCTCAATATCTTCCGTCAGTCCCACCTGGTGAGGGTCCCACAAGGGGCAACAGTACTCCAGGAGAGGACGCACAAGTGTGATGTAGGCAGTCCCTTTGGTGGAGCTGGTGCATCTTCGAAGCGTTCTGCCAATGAAACGTAACCTTTGATTCGCCTTCCCCACAATATTTTCTATGTGTTCTCTCCAGTCAAAGTTGTTCGTAATTGTAACTCCTAGGTATTTGGTAGAATTTACGACCTTACTGTTTGACTCATTTATCGCGTAATTGAAGTTCAGTGGATTTCTTTTAGTGGTCATGTGTATTACTTCACACTTTTCTTTATTTAGAGTCAGTTGCCAATTTTCGCACCAAGTAGAAATTTTGTCTAAATCGCTTTGCAGTTGCTTTTGATCCTCTGTTGACTTCACTAACCGATAAACGACAGCATCATTCGCGAACTGTCTAAGGCAGCTATTCAGATTGTCTCCTAAATCGTTTATAAACACGAGGAAGAGTAGGGGACCTATAACGCTTTCCTGTGGAACTCCAGATATAGAAGGAGATTCAGGCGTTCGCGCCTTACTGTCTTCAAGGGAATTGATGATTATTATTTATTTTTTATTTTATATATTTATTCTGTTCCATAGGACCCACTTCAGGAGTAAGACTCCATGGTCATGGAACAAGTCAATACATTAATTGTTACACAATAATGGTAATAGAAAAAGTGAAAAGAATCAATAAAGAAAAAATAAATTAGCTTAATTGTTTAACTTTTCTAGGAGTTCCTCGACAGAATAAAAGGAGTGAGCCACGAGGTAACTCTTCAATTTAGATTTGAAAGCATGTGGATTAGTGCTAAGATTCTTAAGTTCTTGTGGCAGCTTATTGAAAATGGATGCCGCAGAATACTGCACCCCTTTCTGCACAAGTGTTAAGGTGGTGCGGTGCAAATGTAGATTAGACATCTGTCTAGTATTCACCGAGTGAAAGCTACTAACTCGTGGGAATAAGCTGATATTATTAACAACAAACGACATTAAAGAAAAAACGTATTGTGACGCCAGAGTCAAAATTCCCAGACTACTGAAAAGGGGTCGACATGACGTTCGCGAACTTACACCAGATATTGCTCGAACCGCCCGTTTTTGAGCCAGAAATATCCTTTTTGCATCAGGCGAGTTACCCCAAAAAACAATGCCGTACGTCATAAGTGAGTGAAAGTAAGCGAAATAGACTACTTTTCGTGTTGAAAAATCACTTATCTCAGATATTGTTCTAATGGTAATGTGGAAATCAATTTGTCATCAGGTCTTGGAGGACAAGTTTTTCTTCAGGGACCGTCTATTTTTTGTGGAGGTGTTTTGAACTTCACAATTACTCAGAAAGATAAACCTAGTCATGGCAATGGATGGATAACTGTTGCTATAGTACGGTACGATGGTAGTACTGTTAAGGCAGTTTCTGGATTGGAGAGTTTTAATAACAGAGATGTGATTGCTTTTCGTACATTTCATGTAGCTGAAGTGTACAAACGTGACGTTGGAAAGTCTTATTTCACCTCTAGCAGCCAGGCGGTTTCTCAGTGGTCAAGAAGTTTTGGCATTACGGTGGGCAGTGTCTTTGCCAATGTTGTTCCCAGAGACTGTGGACATCAAAGTTGTAGTTCGGCAACTCTTTAGCTGATAGTAATGCTGGTCTTTTCGATTTGAGTCTTCTGGGTTCCAGGTCAGCTACATCGTTGTGTACGCGAACCTGGGAGTGATTAGTTAGTTTCTTGAACGAGTGATATTCGATGTATGGTTAGCCAGAAGATCAACGATCATCATCGATGATTGTTTGGCTGCCTCAGAGTGACGGTTCTTTAGCACCACCTGGGAGACACATGTAGCTTACGGTATGCTACTGAAATTAATCAGTCAACCAGTTACGCATAAATCTTTATTCCATCAAAAACATAAAATTTACAAAATCGCAAGTCCTATAACGTATTTCTTCAACCGCACTAAAGCTGTGACATGTCATGTAAAAGCAAGTTGATAATTATAGTTAGCATTTATGGAAGCACCTATTCAACGATTTTGTTATAAATTGTTATCTAATTAATTACCTACCCAACATTTACAGCGATTGTATCAATGATAGGTGTCTAGTTTTGCCATTGTTATTTCGTGACCTTTCAGTACAGTACTTGCTGCATTAAAACCGTACTTCAGACACCACACTTTTACTGCTTCAGCAACAATTATAATAGTTGAGCTCAGTCCTTAAAGTCAAATGCGTAATTATTTCCTTTTTCGTGTGCGGTATACATTGAACATTAACTTGTGAAGCAATGTATAAATCAATGTTTTAACGTACACCTATGTGAAATATATTTAATGTTAAAATTACGGAGTTCCTTGGGTAAGATTAATTATGAATTGTCATATGTTGTTTTATAATACAGTGTGTTAATGATGCGTAAGCGCAAGCCTGAAAGCTGTTCTCAGGAACCAATCGATAGGTAAAAGAAGTTGATATAATAAGTAATTCTAAAAAAATCAAATAAAGGTCTGCTTCTGTACAAAACGTCTCTACAGTGAACCCTTTCTTCATGAGCACAATTCGCTTCTGAGCCTTGCTTGAAATGAGAAACAATCGTTAACCAAAATATTTTTTTTCTGTCGGAAATCATATACAAAATAAGACAATGTGTTCCATTCCGAAAAATACAGAAAAGAAACTTCGTCTAACAATTTAAAAGAAAGTTGGAAGAAAAATAAAATGAACATTAAAATTGTTTCCTTTGAGATAACGTTTTTCACGGTTGTTGAGTAGGGGGTTCCCCAGGACATTTTTATTTGGAAGGGGTGGCCAGAATAACTTTACTTGGAAGGCGGTCGCATATTCTAATAGGTTGAAAAACGCTTGTATAAAGCAATCGCACGGCGATATCATGTACTATTGAAATTTTTCATTTTCTTATGCCTGATTATGTTTAGTTAGATAATCGATTTTGCTTGTTCTCATGTGATATGCCTTAGACTTTGTAGATTTCGTGTAAGAAAAAGAGGCATTGATGTAATAGTTTTGTTTTCGTCATTAAGTGCTTCTAAGTCGTTACATTCAGCTCTCGCGGGCTCTTGAGCTTCGATATTACCGAAGTCGATTTTAATTAAATGTATACCGCCCACACTTTTCATTGCCGAGATCACGATAATGTCAGGAGATGCCACGACTCTTCTGGGAATGGCTGGGAAACTGGTTTCCCTTTAATCCTACCACATTTATAAAGAACTACTACACAGTTTTACCACTTGTGTGTTATATGCCGTGAAAAACCTGTATTGGGGAAGTGTAATAGGTTTTTCACAGATTATCGCAATCCCACGGCTTCGCGTGCGTAGCCTGGACTACCATCACCGGTTGTTTCTTCTTCTTAAAATAAAATTTTCATACATTTTTTTGAAACACTATCAGAATATTCTTAATACCAACATATTTTCAAGAAAATCTTTGATCCCTTATTACACCTCTTCAGTGGCTGAATTTCCAAAAATGCCAAAACAATTATATTTTTAATTCCAACTAAGAATCCAAATACCAATTTCTGTAGTTATGCCTTCAAAATTAGCTTAATAGCTACATATTTTCTAAACGCTTTTCATCCCATATTTCACCCCCTTAATGACTGAATTTCCAAAAATACCAAAATACTAATCTTTTTAATTCCAACAAAGAACCCAAATACCAATTTTTGTAGTTCTGGGTTCAGAATTGGCTTGATAGCTACATATTTTCAAAACATTTTTTCATCCCTTTTTCACCCCTTAATTTTTGAATTTACAAACATGACGAAAGACGTATCTTTTTTAATTCGAAGCACGAATCAAAATATTTTGTAGTTCCGGCTTAAAATTGCCTTAATGCTAAAATAGCCTTAAAAAACCCTCATCCCCTACTTGACCCCCTTAATGGCTGATATTCTTTTCAAAAAGAATATTTTCACCCGCTATTGCCCCCCTGTAACCGATGAATTTCTAAAAGTACCAAAACACTTTTTTTTAAAATTCTAACGAAGAATCCAAATCCAATTTCTCGTAGTTCTAGCTTCAAAATTGCGTCAACAGCAACACATTTTCAAAAACAAATATTTCATTCTCTAATTCTCCCCTTTAAAGGTTGAAAATCCAAAAATACCAAAACACGGTTTCTTAAATTCTATCCAAGAACCCAGGTTCGAAATTATGTATTTGTAACTTCATAACTACCTAAGTAGCAACGTATTTTCAGAAAAATCTTTCACTCGCTATTTCGCCTCGATAGGGTTGGAATATCGAAAAATCGCTTCTTAAATGACGCCTACAGAGTAAGATGAACACCCTCAGCCAACTTGAAGTTTCTATCATCAGCGGTCTGGGCTGGGCAATGATGAGTCAGTCAGTCAGTCTGTCTGTCAAACGGGACATTGCCTTTTATATATAGTGTCTAGCTTTAAGCCCGCTGCTTCGCATGCGTAGGCCGGTTGGTCTGCACTTGTTTCTCCCTCTTAATATTAATTTTCATAGATATAGCTTAAGTTCTATCATAATGAAATGTTATGATACTACTTGTAGCCGCGGCAGAATGACTGTGCGTATTGAGGCGCCATGCTGCGGTTCGCGCTGCTGTTCGCCGTCGGGGGTTAGATTCGCCCATCAGGCTTTGGTGTTTGTGTTGTCCTTAGCATAATGTGCCTTTTAAATTCCAACCAAGTATGCAAATACTGTTTATTGTAATTCTGGGTTAAAAATTGGCTTAGTAGCAACGTATTTTCAAAAAATGTTTCATCCCCTATTTCACCTCCTAAATTATTAATTTTCTGAAAATACCGAAACATGTATCTTTTTAATGCAGACCACGAAAACATATACCGGTTTATGTGGTTGTAGCTTCAAAATTACCTTCATAGCAAATGATTTTAGAAAACCTTCCCCTCTCCAATTTAATCCCCTTGATGGTTGAATTTCCAAAAATATCGAAGCACGTATTTTTTAAATTGTAGCGAACAATACAAATACCAATTTTTGCAGCTCTAGCTTCAAAATTGTCTTGATAACAATGTGTTTTCGGAAAGTATTTTTGATCCCCTATTTTACCCCCTTAGTTGCTGAATTTTCAAAAATACCGAAACACGTGTCTTTTTAATTCTGATCAAGAGTCCATATCCTAAGTTTCGTAGATTCAGCTTGAAATTTGAGTTAAGAGTAACATATTTTTGAAAATCAATTTTTGCGTCCCGTATTTCACCCCCTTATTGGTCGAATTTCCAAAAATACCGAAACACGTGTCTTTTAAATTCAAACCCCGAATCCAAATCCGAAAATTAGTAGTTCTAACTTCAAAATTGCCTAAATAGCAACAGATTTTCTAAAAACATCCCCTCTCCAATTTAACCCCCTTTATGGTTGAATTTCCAAATATACAGAAACACATATTTTTTAAATTCTAACCAATAATACAAATATAAATTTTTGCAGTTCTAGCTTCAAAATTGTCTGAATAGCAACGTGTTTTCAAAAGGAATTTTTATTCCCTATTTTACGCTCTTACTTGTTGAATTTCCAAAAACTCGTGTTTTTTTTAATCCCGACCAAGATGCCATATCCGAAGTTTCGTAGTTGCAGCTTATAATTTGAGTTAACAGCAACATATTTTTGAAAATCAATATTTGCGTTCCCTATTTTACCCCCTTACTGGTTGAATTTCAAAAAATTCCGAAACAAGTGTCTTTTAAATTCGAACCCTGAATTAAAATCCGAAATATAGTAGTTCTAGCTTCAAAATTGCCTAAATAGCAACGTATTTTCAAAAAACGTTTCATCCCTTATTTCACCCCCGTACGGACGGAATATAGATAAATCGCTTGTTAAATTACGCCTACAGAGTCAGATCAACACCCTCTACAAATTTCAAGTTCCTATTTTCAGTGGATTGGGCTGGGCGATGATGAGTCAGTCACTCAGCCACTCAATCAGTCAGTCGGGACATTGCCTTTTGTATATAGAAAGAAAAGATAAGTAAGGCAATATATTTAGCTGTTTGTTTCTCTATGATTTGATTCTCCAGTCCGTATGAATGAGAATGTTGCAACACCGATGTAAAACACTTCTCCTAAAGCATAATGAAACCCTCTCGTATCGGAGAAGTTATGCGTGGTTTAGAGATGTAAAATGCTTGCATAACTATATACGTGGATTCTTTTCTTTTCCTACTAAAACGTAGTATTGAAGTCATTCTTTCAAACAATTGAGATACGATATTTCGTACGTAATAATGCAACAAAATGTTAGTGATTCTCTTTTTGAGATACGAGGTTTTTAATATAAGCTCATGTTGTATTAAATTAAATTGTCTCCCCAGTATTTCTGGCATTCTCGCTAGGAAAATGAGAAACTCAGCGTTCTTCTAGCACATCAATACTCGCCTGGAAGTTTATTGCCAAAGAAAAATGTTCGCTCCTATATGATGCCAGAAAATTCTACGTGATAGGCTCTACCCTTCTTTTTTGCTGTCAATTGACGTGGAATGTCAGCCACTGAAAATACATCAAATTCCACTCTTATTGCACGTCCAGTGGCCACTAATACCTGAGCTGACGATATCTGAGATTCCATTCGTCAGGGACACATTCCAAACCTGGTGCATTCCTACCATTACAGCCGCTCTTCGTGGCTTGTAAAGAAAATACTGAACGTGCGAGAATTACTACATTTATTTAATTCATTGTATCGGCATACATCATTCGTGCAATAAACTGTTTGCGTTTAGAATTGTTCTGTTTTTTAATCAAATCTCAATGTAGCTTGCCATTGATGCAAATAATGAAAATTTCAAGTATATCGTTTCTTTCCAATATTCCCTGAAAGAACTACTGAAACCAGAGGGCAGTTACAAGAATCAAGGGCCATGAATGAGAAACAATGATTGAAATAGGAGTGAGATGGGCTTGCAGCTTATCCACGATCACTCAATTTGTACTTTCAACAATTAGCAAAGGAAAACAAAGTCTAATAAGTACATAGTCAAAAAGATGAGTATCATCGTATTGAAGTAAAAGGGAAAAAGTCTCCTCTTTTTCAGCTTTGTATCAAGAGAAACGTACAAATTGTCGTGAAAAAACTGTGCGTGCGTGTAGAGACAATGTGATCAGCTGCAAGTAGAGGAGTACATCTACAGCGCAATAAATTATAGTCATAAAACGGTGAACAACTACTTGAAGTAGCTTACATTGATACAAAAATTATCGAAATTGTTTCCGCTGTTTAATTTCAATGCATTTTTCCACTTTTTATTCTGAAGTATCTCAGTTAATTTTCGTTCTACCTGGGGTTTTTGAAGGAAACAATTATTATGTTAACTGCTGCTATGTTCTTATTTAAATAAAAAAAGAAGTAAGAAGTTGGGAGTTTAGTATTTTCTTTTACGTTTATTACATTGAAGACAGAGACTCGATGGACATCAACTGAAATAAACGTATAAGATGCCCTTAATACTTAAGGTAAGAGAACGATTTAAATGATGACTGTTTAGAACGTACCACAGTGGTGTAGGCAAAATCTAGAAGATTTGTGACATTTCTGGTCCATTAACTGGTAAACAACCTCAAACTGGTCTGAAAAACCACTTAAGCTCCAGCACTCTTGCTTAGCCGCCTGTTTCGTTAACATTATGAACATCATGTATCAAGGAAAAAAAGACTTTTTTGTGAACTTATTAACGAAACTAAGTACATTTACTACTCGATTTAAATATGACTCTTACAAAAATGCATATGTTTCCTACTAAGAAGGCTAGAACAAAGGAAACAATTTAAATGTTAATTTTCGATATGCTGTCTGTTTTTACGGACTGCCCGAAAGAAAAGACACCATTTGTCGTCGTCAAGAGCCATAATTTACGAATTCGGAATATTCCAATATGTCGACTGTTACAGATCTCAGCGTCACGATGTTGTTTATACAGGGTGTCCAGGAAAGGACTCCCTGATTTCAAAATTAAATATCTCGAAAACAAACATCGATAGAGGAGTGCAGTAAAAGGTATGTTTATTGTGAAAGCTGTAAGAAGTTTATACAGCAGTTTGAAATAATAGTTACAAAAGCTGCTAACAGATGGCACTGTAATCGCCATACGTAATGCTTAGTATAAATAGTGATCCGAAGACCAGAGCGATCAGTTCCACTATTGAAACGTGAAAGAAGGTTAGCGTACCGAAGGAAGAGATCAAAACCATGTACTCTATTGAACAACGCGTTTTTCTTGTCCTAGAGTACCACAGGTTAGAAGAGAATCCTACGGTAACAAGGCGAAGTTTTCAAGCACGATTTAATGTTCCAAAAGGACCCGATGTGAAAACCATTCGTACGCTCTTCTCAAAATTACAACGAACAGGCAGCGTAACTGATGATCTAGTGGGGCATGTTGGCCGCAAGCAAAACGCAGTTATGCCTGAAAATATTGCCACAGTTTCTGGAATTATTCAGCGAAATCCAATGTCATCCGTCCGTAGAATTGCATCTGAGACTGGTTTGAAGCGTTCCAGCACGCAGAAAATGCTGAGAAAGAGCCTACACATGTTTCCATTCAAAATTCAAACGCACCAGCCCATATCCGCACGAGCTGTGCTACAAAGCGTTGCCTTTGCTAATCAGATGCTCACAATGATTGATAGTGAAGGATTTGATGTTCGCTGCATCAGGTTTACAGATGAAGCACACTTCCACCTGAATGGATACGTGAATAAGCAGAACCGGCGATATTGGGGTTCCGAAAAGCCATATTGGTGTGAATCGAAACCACTGTATTCTCCTAAAGTTACTGTGTTGGCTGCAGTATGCAGCAGAGGCGTTATTGGCCCTTTTTTCACTCGAGAAACGGTCACTGGTGCACGTTACGTTGCAATTTTGGAACAATTTGTCGCCACACAGCAAGCGTTAGAGGATCGACCAGGTACTGAATGGTTTATGCAAGATGGAGCCCGACCACATCAGACCGATCAAGCGTTTCGCTTTCTTGAGGAATACTTCGGGAATCGAGTCATTGCTTTGGGATATCTCAAATTTACTGGTGCAGGCTTGGATTGGCCTCCATATTCGCCGGATTTGGCTCCCTGTGACTTTTTTTGTGGGGCACAGTGAAAGACATGGTCTAACCGAAGCATCCCGCCACGCTGGACGAGCTTGAATCGGCGATCTCTGTGGCATGTGAATCCATTTCGGTTGAGACACTACGAAATGCGATAGCGAATTTCATTCTTCGTATGCGCCAACTCTGTAGCGCCAATGGTGAACATTTTGAAAACATTGTGATGTGATTGTTTGCAAAGAATGTTATCATACAATTATTTCACTTATGTATGCTGATATGAGCTGTACAGCGTACAGCGGCATCTGTTAGCAGCTTTTGTAACTATTATTTCAAACTGCTGTGTAAACTTCTTACAGCTTTCACAATAAACATACCGTTTACTGTATTCCTCTATCGATCTATGTTTTCGAGATATTTAATTTTGAAATCAGGGAGCCATTTTCTGGACACCCTGTATCTGGTCAACCCACCCATCAACCCACCCACCCACCCACACACACGCACACACACACACACACACGTACATTCATACATACACAAAACCACACACTTAGACATAAATTTAATATTAAAAATAATAAATACAAATAAAAAATTACAAAAACCACTATCTCCACGAAATATGTTGAACAAACATAACTTACACTGTACAAAACACATCCAAAGTTGATCTCACAAGTAAAACGTAAGATGATGCGCAAACTTCATTGACCAAGAAAAAGTGATATGAGACGAAAACACAAATTAAACGAAAAAAATTGCCAGAAAAGTAGGCATAACATGCCGGATGTAAACAAAATCTTACATCGAAGATCGACTAACCGCAGCTAGCAAGACGGAAAATACAGCCGTGGGATGTAGAAAGGGAACATTAATATCGTACCTAAATTATACACCAACTTTTAAAACCACATAACGTGCAGGAATAGTTCAAATTGTTTCTAATCATTATATGCAAATAGTAAGTATTAGTGCATTTGCCTTCGGAAAGACAATTGTGGCTTTTCACCAGTGTGATTTTTTATTATCTGTTAAATAACCTATAAAGAATTTTAGTATTGTGAAAATGAAATTTTTTGAGATTATAGTTATTTACATCAATAAAGTATTTAGAGAAAATAACTGGAAAATTAATATATACCACAAACGTACATTTTGTATTCCTTGTAGTCTGAGATTTGCAGTTCATCTATAATGTCGTTCTGTATGTCATCTTCAATCAATAATTAATTTTCAAAGTTTTTGTACATACAAGTAGCCTAAATAAATTGAGACTTACCCTGAAAACATTGCTTTTTTACGTTTCGATTGTTTTCCTTTCTTTATACATATTATTCTCTTAATAACAAATATTCACTATTTCATTTTATAGTTGTTGTTTTCTTTTTAGAATACCGGACACATTTTCGAAAATATATATTGAGATATGTAAGTTTAAGGTATATATTAAATGTTCAACTATTTTTCGTAAACACTTTGTAGATGTAATTAACTAAAGCCTCAAAATACTGTCATATATCATAAATACTAAAATTATTTGTACAGAGTGTAAATTTTAAGTTGACAAACCACAATAACTCGAAAAATAAGTTTCACACGAAAAAATGTATAGAACCAAAGTTGATTATTTTCGAGGGGCACATCTGCTAGCGCTAAAATTATCCCGTTATCCCACCCCCCTGGGGTTGGGCGAGAGATAACTATAAAATTTCAAATGGGAACCCCCATTTTATATTGCAGAATCAGATTCTACATTAAAAAAACTACGTACATTTTTTTTAAACATTTGTTTCGATTCTTGGTAGTTAGCGATGTAATTCGAGAAAATCCATGTCCTCATTATTGTGTGGAAAATGGTTACGGATACATAAAAAATACTTATTTACTTCGTAAATTTTGATTCGCCAAAACTAAAACTCTCCCTGCTCGCTACCAGCCGCGTTTGACGCGGAGTTAGTATTGCTTGTCGCTCATAGAAATTCCAGTCCTGTCTAACAATAGAATCTGATTTTGCAATAAAAAAATGGGGGTTCCCATTTTAAATTTTATAGTTATCTCTCGCCTAACCCCAGAGGGGTGGGATGACGGGATAATTTTAGCACCATCAGATGTACCCCTCGAAAATAATCAACTTTGGATTCTAGACATCTTTTTCGTGTTATTCAACTTCGTCAACTTAGAACGTGCACCCTATAAATCATTTAACAGATAATAATGCCACTGATGATGGAGAAACTTCTGCAAAACGTGTTCTGGTGGAAAACAATAAAATAAAATAAGAATTTTTTGCTGAAGGCAGTAGCACTTATTCTTACTATACGTTAGGAATCAAACACGAGAAAAGAGGGCTTCAACCACAAAATGAATAAACATGCATAACAAAATGTAGAAACCTATGTAGTCACATTTACAGAATCACAGAAGATGCTTTTTAAATACAAAGCGAAACACGCCTGGCTTGGGAAATGTGTGCTATTTGCAGCAAGTATACAACAGGAAAACTAACTAATACAGTATCAATTAAACAGATGGAAGCTTGCCTGAGCAAAACTAACATCTTTTCACCCCATGGTTCTAGCTCAAACAGGAACCGACCAGCATTGCTCCAAAAATATATGATTCTGTACTCGCCATCTTCAAGTGTATTTATAACATCATTACTGTGCAATAATGATTAGAGTATATTTGTGAATAATGAAATGCCAGATCGCAGTATTTCGTCTTTATTTATAATAGACGACCGGTTTCGATGTACATAGACATCTTCTTGTCTTTAAGGGCGAACATAAAATTGGTTAAAAGAACCAACAAAGAAGTTTACAGCCTGTACACCCATTTTGGTAGACACTTTTGTCAAGTTTTCGAATGAATCCACTCAGCTGGTTTGTCACTTTCATGAATACAATGACAGTCTGTACACCCACTGTGATATAACTAAAGAGAAGTAGCTGTAGTTGTAGGATAGTCACACTCTGGTAGATATTTTATGCCATTTCATGTATGCAATAACATTTTTCACACCACTCTGATACTATATTTCATTTCGAGCGATTAAAATTTTTATAAAAACGACATAGATGGAAACCTCTGACATTAATTATTAGGGTTGCTACTTATACCATAGGCTATGATATCACAATGTATGTAAACTCTTACATCCTAGCTTCTCAATATGTACTGTTATATAATGCCAAATGTATGAATGTAGTGATAATCTGTAAATCTACCCCGATATATTATTTTATGAAATATTATATGGAAACGGCAAAAAAAGCGCTTAAAATTACTTACTGTCATTCACCCAACTCCTAAACTATGTACCAACACCTCAACCCCCTCATTCCCCATATGTAGTGACAAATATGCCAAGAGTGTGTAGCTGTAGGCAGTTGTACACCAAGTCTGATGTACTTTTCCATTTCTGTACTTGTCTGTAAACCCTAGCAGATACACCTGCAATTGTAAAATAAAAAATATTTTTATACTGTTCTTTCACAGCGGTAAGTACTATATGTGCTGTATTTTGTAATTGTGCTGTGTGCCGTTTCTATTCCTCAGCTTGTTGTGATCCTAAATAATGAGTCTATTTCTGGCTATATTAATAATTTACTGTAGCACATATATAGCCCATTCTGTGTGCTATATCTTACTATTGTGCTGTGTGCTGTTTTCATTCCTCAGCTTGTCATAATTTTTTAATAATGAGACATTATTTCTGGCTATATGTAAATTGGAACTTTATGTAACAGATGTAAATTGACGAGCCCTGGCAGTTACACCAGCAATTTCAAATTTTATACTGTTGTTTCACAGTGGTAAATCTTATACGTGCTGTATTTTACAAGTATGCTGGCTGCTGTTTTTATTCTTCAGCTTGTCGTAATTTAAAAAAACCAAACTTTTTCTTAATTATAGGTAAATTAAAATTTTATGCAACAGATGTAAATTGATGAAACCCCAGTAGATACACCTTGCAAATTTTAATTTTATTATCGACAATTGATAACAGTTGTAAGGATTTCACATACAATAGTGCACTCTACCGGCGTGTCAAGGTAACCTTATAGTGATCACAACACCGCCTGTTAATAGCTTGTTGTCACTCACAATTGTGCACTATGGTGGTTCTTTATGTATATATGATTACACGAGTATTTTAATATGTGACAACGCACCAGTAATATCCAACTTGCTACAATATGCATTTCTGTGATAATATTATAATTTAGTGCAGGTACGTGAGAAAAAACTGTAGACATATGATTACCTATACATGCAATTATGTGGCATGTTTCTTTGTAGGGTTGTTTTTTTTTTTTTTTTTTTTTTTTTTTGTAACCGTACATTTTATTTTCGCCCTTAGAGACCAGAAGATGATGTCTGTGTACATCGAAACCGGTGAAAATAAGGGGGAAATACCGCGATCTTGGCATTTCATTATTCACAAAAATACATTTATAAGATCTCTCCCTGCCATGAGCAAATTAAATGATTAGAGTATTTCCCCTAATACCTTACACCGCGTCCACACATTGGTACGAACGCTGGCGCCAACGTTGGCCAATATTTTTGAGGCAGCGCACTCACATTGGAGCCAATATTCAGTTGAATTCGTCGAGAGCCAACGTAAACATATCTGACACACAAATCGCGGACGATGCATTAATGGTTGTGAGAGTGAAAACAAAAAAAAAGAATCATATCTTATCATGTAAAAGATGATGGGGTGTGTTGTATCACTTCCTACCGAATATTAATTATGAAATCCTTAAGTTTTAAAGTATGTTGCAAGTAATCTATACACATTATTAAAATTCAGACCTGCGCTTTAAGTGACTGAACTTAATAAAGAAAGATACCAATACGTTTTGAAGGGACGCTATACTTGCTTAAGTTCTTTTGGTATTGATGGTTGACTCTTTGTTTTCTTGGTACAGGAGACAGCTTTAGAAGTCTACACTTCCTTTCTAAAGTAACCATGTCATTGATATCTCTGGTAGTGCTTGAAGTTTGCAAAGCAATATGTGGAACTTGACAGGAAATGTTAATTTTAAAAATTGCATTCAGTAATTGTGTCAAAATGAAAAATAAATAAAAAAAATTAAATAATAAAAAACGCTGGATCCAATGCTATTTCACCGATTCATACATTGGACGGGCACAGTTGGCGCCAACGTTGGTTCCAATGTGTTGATGCGACCTTACCCTAAATACATCCATCACATCAGTGCAGTACAGCCTCCGTGCAGGTGAGCGTATGCGTGGGTCGTGAGCACCGCTGGTGGTCCCACGGCCGGGCCACTTCCCTCTGCGTACCCGACAGCTGATCTCCCAACTGCCAGTCAGCTGTCCAGCACGCAGCGGCCCAGCCATTTTCTGCTATCAAATGTGACGCGTGGTGAGGTATAAAAGCTGTAGAGTGTCTCCTCCGAGTAGGCACTGGGCGTACCAGATTCCACACAAATCAGATTGTACTGCCATAGCAAACACACTGCCATAATTTGCTCAGCAATCTCGACAATAACATCGCCCATAACGGGCGCTTCACCAACAATCTGGAGATGTTCGTCCGGCAGCCAAAGCAGTGTATTTTCGCTGTTATGGCTGTGTAATGAGACTCGAGGCGTGGGTTTGTTTATTTTCTTCTCATACAGCAACGTTAGTTCGCCTCAAAGCGGCAGGAACAGTCTTCAGTAGCACGATACCTCTGTTGACATCTTAAGATGAACCACGTCCTCTCGTATTGGCACATGGTACATGACGCATATCGATCTGCTGTGACGCCAGGCAACGGGTTCGTCGGCCTCCCGATATTCCGTACGCTGCAATACGGACCTCTGTTGACTCAGCAGTGTCGGTCCGTCAATGGCTTCAACCAGTACGGGAGTATCTGGAGAGCCACTTCACAGATGCAGGCGTGCTACACTGTGCAAGTTGTGACCCATTGCCCCTCACAGCAGACTCTCGATCTCCTGTAGATTCTCGGTGAGGTGGCGTCAAGAGGTCTCAGAATACCTGAGAATCCAAACTCATACTGCTGGTGACCCTCCGACGATGACTCGGCCACTTGCAACATGTGGACCAACACCGAGAGTGACTCACGCTG
Organism: Locusta migratoria; assembly: GCA_026315105.1. NCBI lineage: Eukaryota > Metazoa > Arthropoda > Insecta > Orthoptera > Acrididae > Locusta > Locusta migratoria. The sequence continues at coordinate 267,071,014 of CM048744.1, read as the reverse complement.
TGACACGATGGACAACTCTCTGAAACTGTTGCTGCTCTGAAGAAGGCGATTATTTATTCTACTTTTTGTGTCCTTGTTAAACCAGAAGTATCGCTTCGAATCACGCATCAGGCGATATCTTTTTCCACACCAAGTGCAGTGTCCTCCATGGTCATATAACGTAGGTGTCTTCTGCAACCGCTGAATTATCACGACTGTGTAGAGAAGCCGAGCTGGTCAGATGGAGTACAGAAATCTCATAATGTAAAAGGAATGTCCCTCTTTCACCAACCACTAGTGTCAACTTCATACCACATTTGAATATCTCTTGCTTACTCCTACCAGGTGATCAAGAACGTTCTTTGCAGAAATACATTTAAATTAATTTCATTTACTTTTAGGTGATTGTTTTCGTTAAGTTCTGACATCATTTGGTTTTATGCCTCTATCAATAAATGAAATTGTATGTGTAACAAATGCCTGTTACCCATTTTTGATAAATCCTATAAAACTGAAGCCCATGTCCCATTGTATTGTCAATAAATAATTTGGTTTTATTAAAATATAGCACACAAACTGTATTCACTGCATGAGGTTAGGATGCACTAACTGAAGGTGGTGTGCTCTCATTGTGAGTCTACCTGCAACTGTTAATGGAAGATAAGAACGTGCACTCACAAGTGTAAGAACCTCAGGCACGGTTGACCATTTTGATCATCTTTGAGAGGTCACTTGTCAGTGAAGAAAAATGAAGAACTGTGAAACATTTTTGTTACTACACATAGGATTTTGAGAGCTGTTCGTAAATTTCATGAGACTCGAATGCTGGACCTCCCAATTCTAGAACCTTCTGTGACATACCCACTGTGCTAACTTAGTGACTTGCTAGTTTGTCAGAAATTCTATTCTTATACAATATTTTTATCTTAGATTTAACAACAAGGGCACCACAAATACTATATTGAATGACTTAGTACTTTATGTAGGCTTTATCCTGAGTATGCATCTATAGTAGTCCCCACTACATTAGGTTCATGTTCAAATGAATAAACCGACTCAGTTGAAAGTATAAAAATTAACAAATGAAAGTGGTGGTCAACGGATAACAAATCTAGATTTAATTCGTGGAATATATTGCAGGAAGGGATACGTCCAGATTTAAATCCCAGGGTAAGATCCAATAAAATATTCTGAAACCCTTTTTTTTTTCCATCCAAAACAGGGGATCATGATAAGGAGAAGCTGAGGGTAAATCAGTTACGAAAACACAAGATTTAATAAAAAGGGTTTTATTTTATATTAAATCATTGCAACTTGAACTTAAAGGTTACTTTACCAAATAAACAATTTAGTACTTATTTTGTGCCTACTCTCACAAGTATATAAATTACCTGATCTCCTAGTGTCCTTTAATACTGTACATAAACTGTATTTTATGTCACACATGGGGAGTGAGAGGGTGAGATAGGAATTATCCACACAAACGAAGTAACATCCCCGAAATTTACAGAAATATGCAAACACTCAGCAGCAAGCTCAGCGCAAAGCTATTATATAAAAATTATACAAACTGATATTGCTGGTTCAATATTAGGCTGGCTAGTGGACCAAACACACGGAACAAAAATTATAACCACATTTGAATGATCCGATATTCTCACTTTTGAAATCATAATAGTGGTGTTTCATTGCAAAACACACGAGAAAGGTAATCTCTAGCACTTGTATGTGCCTAACCACAGAACAAATATGTGAACAGTGAGGCCACTAGCTCAACACAGGGGAAGACAATTCAAACTGATTCAGAAATCGAAACAAATTCATTCGTTAATACATAAAAACATCATGAAGTGTAATACAACTGTTAAATGTTGGTACGACCCAACATAACATCATTATATTAAAAATGTTAAATTTCCCCCCTCGAAAGCTACATGAAAATCGAGTATATTTAATATCCAAAGCATTGCAAAAAACTACGTGCGAATAAAAGCACATTTACTATACACAACTATTGTTCTTAGCTGACTCCGCCAAATACTAAGTCTGGAGTTGCACAAAAAAAAAAAAAAAATAAAATAAAACAAGTGAAATAACTAAAATTTCCCCCACAAAACCTACATGAAAATGAAGTACATTTCAAATCCCACGTAATGCTTTACAAAATAGAACTATAACTGATGATTAAAAGACATTATAATGACTTGAGTCTGCATCTTATATGCAGTATTGCGAGGCCCACAGTACCCTAATTTCACCACGATATCTTACATCTTATAAAATAGGCTGCATGTATGTATGTATGTTCCACATCTGCTCCTAAATCACTGTCCTGGTTCAACCAAACTTGGTACCTATATTCCTTAATATCAGTCAACAACCGCTGTCGGGGTAAGAATCACCTACGACACATGCGTAAGGAGATGTGACGTCATAAACAATGAGATGCGCGAAAAACTGCTGCGTCAAACGACAATGCTGCACATTTCCTCCTAAACCACAGGGCCGATTTCAGCCAAATTCGGTACACATATTCCTTATGTGAGATAACAATTGATGTAAGAGTACGAACCACATATGACGTATGGTTCAGAAGATATAAACAAAAAGAGTTTAAAGAAACTGCCACATAATGCGACGAGACTTTATGAATACACTATATGAGAATGAGGGTACTTAACGACTTGCAACAAACTTTAAACGTAATTTCAAACCTTTATTAAACTTTTTCTAACTGACAACTATAGCAAAATGATGAAAGTAGAAACGTTTCTCGCTTACTACTTTTTCGCTGTTTATGGAGTAAAACTACGGCATTCGGTATGAGGTTACAAATTATTATTTGTACACTAGAAATTGTAGCCGCAGGACATTTTACAGATAGTATACACATATACAGATGAATGTACCTTCGAAACTGTATCACAGTACGACACGTAGTTCATGAGATATGAGGACGTAAAGAGTAACGTTCATGGAAAACCGCCCCATCAAGCATCACGTTTTAATGTATTACTTCTTTACTACAAACCGTATTCGCAACAGATTTTACCGACATACAGCACTTATACAAATCAAAATATTCCTGCAAAATTTTACAATTGTACAACATATCTATACTAATAATAAATCTGTAAAAGCACGCCTGTCGCTGTTCTCTTCAGTCTTCAAAACTACTGGACGAATTTGCATGCGGTTTTCACATTAAACATGAACGAAGATTGGTTCAGGATCTAGGCATGATTTCATCAAAATAGGATCACGAAGTGTTTTCATAGACCGTCGTGTCTGTCTGTTCATCTATTAGAAATCACTTCTCCAAAAGTACATCACGAATTCGCATGGGGTTTTCACAGGTAACTTCAGTGTATCTTGGGACAATATATAGACTTAGTTTCATAAAAATCGGATCACGGAAAGAAGAACATCACAATTTAACGTTTTTCATCGACTACCGTCATGCGTACGTTTCTCTTTCATCACCAAAACGAATAGAAGAATTTTCAAATTTTCAGAGGTTTTTCACAGGAAACGTGAGAGTATCTTGCGATTACAGAAACGCTTCATTACACAAAATCGGATCAGAAAAAGTAAGTAATCAAAATTTAAACATTTCTCTGAAAGCAAACGCATGTGTCTATTTGTAGAAAGTAATCTCCAAAGTACTAAATGAACATTCACGGGGGTATCAGATAAATAGAGAATATCCTGGGGCAACATATATGCTTCATTTTATCAAAATCAGATCAGGAAAGTAAAAGATATCGTAATTTGAAGTTTTATGGTATTTCATGCTTGTAAAGAACGGCGTAACGCAGCAAAGAACTAATAGATAGCGCTTCGGGTGTTCGTGTAAAGTTCGGGGCAGCGATTATTACCATTTGAAAATACTACTTACTCTTTGACTTTTCAAATTTACCATATTAGCGAAAATCGTTTTCTTGGTTACTATGTTCTAGGAAATATGATTCAACGCAATGAATATAAAACTGATACAATCCTCGCCGTGTTTAATCCAGATATTTACATACTGATATAACATTCTAACGTACATGTACAACCGCTATGGAAGTTTAAGTCTCACGTTTGGAGCGCAATAGCGCATCTAACGGAAAGAGAGCCAACCGTAAAAATAATATTTGACTTATATTATATTTCTGTTTCAAAAAAAAACTGACATATTATCATGCAGTTTTTACAGGAAATTTGACCTAAGATTGGGGCAACATACAGGCATTATTTCATCAAAATCAGATCACGGAAAAATATACATCGCAATCTAAAGTGTATTCACTAACTATTCATCTATTAGAATACCCAATCTTCTGAATTACTTCGCGGATTTGCATGGAGCAACTTCGTTTCATAAAAGTGGAATCAGGGAAATTGTTTTAAATATAGGTTACGCTTGAAGTATGGATTGCGTAGAACAGCAAACAAGCGATAGAGGCGCTGTAGTGCACCAAAGAACTAATAAACACCACTGCTGCATAATGAGTATGGGGTAGAACAACAAGGAAACGAACGTCTGACAGAATTATGCACTCTTTTGTCTACGAATACCAACAAACTTCGAACATAGTGTTACTGATTTCGCTTTGAATATTGAATACTTAACGACATATCTTTGCTTCTTTTGGCACGTTTCACCTTTTGTATCAAAAACTTTATGAAGATACATCGTTTCCGAGGATGACTTTTACTTACATTTAACATCTTTATGAAGATACATCGTTTCGGACAATGACTTTTACTTACATTTGACATCTTGACTAGGACAACTGAGTTTATTGACAGAGCGATCCAACAAGGATTCAGTTTTTACTGACTGAGGTCCGGAACCCTAAAAAATCCAAGACACATACAGGCCCTTCTTCAACAACCGTTGCGAAGCACGGGCATATTAGCTAGTAACTTAATAAAATAAATTCAACCTCCACACTCGATGAACATTACGATTCCCTGAGTACTATCAACACGACGAATTATCTATTCTGCCGCATTTCTTACCAAATTCTGAAAAAAATGGAGCAGCAAGCCATGTTTAATATATGTCAACTGCCATAATATTATTTTCCTTGTCATGCAAAAAAATGTTCAAATATATGTTAAGCTTAAGGGACTTAACTACGGGGTCATCAGTCCCTAAACTTACAAACTACTTATGAACTAACTACAACTAAGGACGGCACAAATATCCATGCCCGAGGGGGGATTCGAACCCCCGACCGTAGTGGCCGTGCAGACCTTGACTGAAGCGCCTCAGTCCCCTCGGCCACCGCGGCCGGCCCTTGTCATGCAATGTGACACTATTTTGGATTGAAGTTTAAGATCCATGCATCCGTACATCTCTACTCATGAATACTTTCTATTACAGATGCAACCTATCCCTCTCTCCCACTCTATCTCTCTCTCGAACTTACAGTGCTCGGAAAATAGAGTTAACTCAGAAAGCTTGAGTATGTCAGATGTTCTGAAGCTGTCGGATAAGTCGAGCAGATAGTTTTCCTCTTTTCAATTTTTCACTCTGGGCAGGACAGTTTTGCCTCTTGTTGTGCTCTGATTTTCGATATTTGATCCTAGCTGAATAGTTGTCCTTAGGTTAGTTTACCTCAGTTTAAGTAGTTTGTAAGCTGAATCAAATTTGTAAGGATGCCAAGGTATATAACAGAGATATTACTTTAAAATATGCATAAAAGTATCGAAAAATGTTTGGTCTTTTGAGGGCAACTGATCGTTTAGATGTCTCTGATGTTTAAAATAAACCCGCTTAGATATCTGAAATTCTTCCAGGATGCTTAATTTCCGTTCTTTTTGGGCATAATGCAAAATTTCTAATTTGTCTTTGGTGGGAGCTTGATGCCCAGAAGCTTTAAGTACTCGGCAAAAGGAGAGTATTTCTTTATTTGCCCCTTTTTTGTTAGCAGATGTTCATTGAATCGTGTTTTGAATGCCCTCCCTGTCTGTCCCACATACTCAGCTGGACAGTCTACACATTTAAACTTATAAACGCCTGAAGCTGCGTGTGGCTGTTTGATAGGTTGCTCGTTGTGTGGTAGAATTTGTAGAATATTTGTTCCACGAGAAAGTTAAAATGGATGGGTAGACCAATTGGAAATGGGTTATTAGAGAGACCTTTCGAGCTGCTATATTTGTGAGGTTAGTAGCTTTAATGCCCGTACTTTTAATGGTTTTATTGTGCGAACAAATTTACTTTCCTGTTTTATGTTAAAAATGAGTGGGAAATGGAAAGCAAAACCCCACATTTTTACAACACAGCATAGCATATTTTTCTCGCAGCGAGGAAAATATAAAAGCTTTTTATAATATGTTAATATTTGTCCAAACAAAAGCAGCGAAAAAAAACAAAAAAACAAAATGAGGATCGAACTTTAATGTTAGAATTTCCATATCAAACAAAACAATTAATTGAAGTTAACAATTAATTGAGCTCGTTACAAACGTACCTTTACTTGTTACTTTCGTTAGAAATACGGCCGCTACACTGTTCTTGACACCGCGAAAAATTTTATTTTTACTGTTAATATTACGTGAACTTTTAATTTTACTTTTACTGTTAATATTACGTGAACGTTAAATTTGCCACGTTGATACCCTATGACTGCTTTTGAGGCAACTATACTACTGAGGAACAGATCACTACAGTCCATGTCCCACGTTATTCAAATACACTTGTCATACAAATTGATCGAAATTAACGAGAGACACCCGCGACCTCCATTTTAAGTACTGTTCCTGCACTTTCATCATAATCTTGCAATTTCAGAATCAACCTGAGTTTCGTCGCGAATGCCAGTGTGACTGACCATAATAGTAACACTACATTTGCGAGCAGCGGGACTTCTGCAATGTATTATGTGACATTAACAATTAAGATATTATCGTCGCCGAGGCCGAGGGGACTGCGGCGCTCCAGTCACGGTCTGCACGGCCACTACGGTCGGGGGTTCGAATCCCCCCTCGGGCATGGATATTTGTGCCGTCCTTAGTGTTAGCTAGTTCATGAGTAGTTTGTAAGTTTAGGGACTGATGACCCCGTAGTTAAGTCCCATAAGATTTAAAAACATTTGAACATTATTTTTTTTTATATTATCGTCATGAATGAAGATGTGCAGATGATAACTATTGAGTACCTTTAACAAACTTTTATAGTAGACAAGATGAAAAAAACCCATTAAACTGAAACGTTTGCAGATAAAAAAATACAATAATACTTATGTTTGTGTTAAAACCGGACGTCAGATCACCGAGGATTAACCTGAAAACATGTGCCAAGAAGAATAATCCAAAACGTTTGAAAACAAAAACAATCATCTAAAATCGTAGAGCTAACCAATGTGCACTTAAAACTCGTCACGGATGTTTATATACTCATCACATAATAAATAGTATCACAGAATATGTGCAGTCTCCCTATTGGTTTTCGTTAGAGTTGGTATCGACATGGTAGATGCGAATAACAAAATGTGCACCAGTAAATTCGTATCGATACGGTAAGTGCGAGTAACGAAATGTATTCATCAGTGACGATTCAGTATTTCGTATCAACCAATCTATTTGTTACTCAGTACCGAAACTCTAATTGAAATTCAATAAGTGGAATGGAAATAGAATGTTTCGAAAGTCTTTGTGTTGCGTTCATGCTTGTCAATAAACTATATTTTTTATCTTTCCGTCCGGAGAGAAAACTAACAATGCAGATGGTTTACCCTCGTACATACCATGTACAACTGCACAAGGGAAAAACTCGTAGATTCAAGATTTATACAAGGTTGCATGTAAAATCTGTCTGTCTGCTTTAACCTTGTGTACATAGGCTTGTCGCTAGTTTTAGGAAGTAATTTGTTTTATAATGGTGAAGAGTAATATTTACAATGCGAATCCACCCGTCTGGAAAGGTACTTTCAGTTTTTCTCAAATTCTAACATTTTCCGGTAGATTAAAAAAAAAAAAAAATACCTTGTCCTAAGAGTTAAAAACACGAAAGATCAGCCAAATCGGTAAAGCCATTCTAGAGTGATGCGCTTTCATACATACGACAATTCACTTTTTTTAATATAGATACCAGATATTGCTCTTCTCACAACATAATCCATATACTTTGGCAACAAATGCTGTCGAATTGAATAGTGCTAATTTATCTAGAAATCAAGTTTTCTGCAGACATAATTTATGCTGTACTCCAATTAATTTATTGAACCATCATCATGAGTATTTCTTTTTAACAGTAACTTTCTAATTACCTCTACCAAATGCGGAATCAAGATGCACATTCATATGCCAGAGACATTGGTGGGCGGCAAAGAAGTGCATGTTGGGATGTCGATATTCCAATGTCAGCTCCACTGTGACGACATCTTTGTACGTTTATTACAGAAAGTACGGGATTACGTTACTAGTTCAACTTCAAAACACTATCTCTGTTGAATATGTCAATGAACGTAATTAGCATAGATAGTAGATTCAAGCACTTTCTGTAATCAGCTTACAAAGACGTCGTCACAATGCTGCCCACAGTGATATGTCGATAGCCCAACTAGATCGACCGCGAAGCCACAGAATTAACTCTTGCATTGTGCACTACTTTTCCGCCTCTGGCAGGTATGTATCTGTGGCCGCTCCGCAAATTTAAAGCACGAAGCGATCGCTGGAGCATTACTCTTATGGCTTACTCTGAGGGTAGCAGAACTTTATACCGACAAAATATTAGAAGAAGAAGGAGAATTCTGTCTTTGTACCTGCAAAACTCGAGGATTCACAACGAAACAACAATTAACTGACAAAATACTAGTAGTTTATAAGTCCACGTTTGTATGGATGTCCAACGAGTGCAGCCCATACTATATTTAACTCGACTTTAAACCATGATATCTCCGACAGCAGATACTATACCTTAACTCAAAAATAGCTTCTCGACTTTATCTATTTATCTGATTTATAGCAAAGTTTGAACTGCATTGGAGCAAGCTTTTAAATGGTGGAAATAACGCATTTCAGAACCTTCGAGGAAAATCGATTTATGCCCATAAAATCCTAATAAGATTTGAACCATTCCTAAAATATCTTGCCATTAACTTTGGATTATTTTCAACAGACGTCTTTTACAGTAGAAAATAATTCAATCTCATTTGTCTAGGCTCCAACTTTGGTTCAATTTGAAACTTGAGTCACATACAGTAATATAACTACAGTAGAACAGATGAGTGTTGATCTGAACAAAACCATTTTTTTTACCGCATGATCGTTCTCGAATAGGCAACGATAACCACGATCCCCAAAATACACGATTCTACACGCGGTGTTTATATACCGGGTGATCAAAAAGTCAGCATAAATTTTAAAACTTAATAAATCACGGAATAATGTAAATAGAGAGGTAAAAATTGACAGGCATGCTTCAATGATATGGGGTTTTATTAGAACAAAAAAGGTTCAAAAAATTTCTGACAAATGGCGCTTCATCTGATCAGAAAACCAAAGACGATGTTCTTTACAGGAAATGCTCAATATGTTCACCATCATTCCTCATCAATAGCTGTAGTCGAGGAATAATGTTGTGAAAAGCACTGTAAAGCATGTCCGGATTTATGGTGAGGCATTGGCGTCGCACCTTGTCTTTTAGCATCCCTAGAGATGTCGGTCGATCAAGATACACTTGCGACTTCAGGTAACCCCAAAGCCATTAATCGCACGGACTGAAGTCTGGGAACCTGGGAGGCCAAGCATGACGAAAGAGGCGGCTTAGCACACGATCATCACCAAATGACGCGCGCAAGAGATGTTTCACGCGTCTAGCAGTATGGGGTGCAACGCCACCCTGCATGCAAATCGTATGTTCCAGCAGGTGTTTATCAGCCAGGCTGGGGATGATGCGATTCTGTAACATACTGGCGTACCTCTCACCCATCACGGTAGCGGTCACTGACGTTTTGCTGTCCAGCGCCATCTGTCCGACTTTTTTTTTTTTTCTAATAAAACCACATGTCGTTCCAAGCACCTGCCTATCTACATTATTCCGTGATTTTTTAAGTTTTCAAATTTATACTGACCTTTTGATCACCCAGTACATATTAGAGCCTTTAATTTTTAGATTATTACACCTGTTATCTTACCTTTAAGATATCAAGCACATAACTGCAGTACCGCTGTAGTGTAGTTGAGACTCCCCATGTGATGTGTGCGCTGCCGATGGAGCAATGGTGTCGAAGCTTTGGCCAAGCAACTCCCCTCTGAGTGCTGGAGCAGGGATCTCCCAATACCAGCCCTCTGTCCAGCACTCAGAGGGGAGCGGCCCCGCCACATCCGTGGTGCATGTAGACCAGCCGTTTGCTGAAGTGGCGTCCTCAGCGTCACACGAAGATGTCCTCTACTACAACTCGAAATTCTTCCAAAAACAATAGATTGCCAATGGTTTCGTTGCTCGAAAACCTTACAGTAGTGTTTCTCGTATAAGGTGATGATGAACGTTGCTAAATGATAACAGAAATACATTTTACAAGATCTCTATACACATGTCTGCCAACCCATCACCCAGCCTTCTTCCCTCCATCAGCTGCATTCACCCTAGACAGTGGTACCGACGATTTTCGCAAGTCTTGGCTTAACATAATGTTTGTGGTATGAAAGAAAACGCTTATACTCCGCGGTGTGCAAGTCGAAACCTATAGACTCCTACATCTACATAATTCCTCTGAAAGTTACATTAAAGGGCAACGGCAGAAAGTTCATCGAACCACTTTTATGATATTTCTCTACAGTTCCATTCTCTAATAGATCTTCTATTTTTCCATCTGATATCTCTCATTATGATTAAGATGTCTCTCATTGTGGGTGGGTGTTAACAAAATATATTCGCATTCTGAAGAGAATGTTGGTGAAAGAAATTTCGCAAATAGATCTCGCTGCAACCAATGCCGCCTTTCTTTTAATGACATCCACCCCAACTCGTGCATTATTTCCGTGACACTATCTCCCCCTATACCGCGATAATACAAAACGAGCTGTCCTTCTCTGAATTTTCTCTAAATCATCCATCATTCGCACCTGGTGTGGATCCCACAATGCGCAACCATACTCCAAAATAGGACGCACCGACCATTTGGTTTCGACTCGTTGAGCATGGTACAGGCAATGCACATAAAATTGCTCACTATATGAGAGGAGGCATGTGTGTCCACAAACTTTAATTAAAGATAGTATCTGCTTTCTCACATCAGCATCCACCCTAATTCGATTAAATCCACTTGCATATCGCTACAGCCGTTATCCCCCTACTCGTCCTTTCCATTTTACTACAACCACTCCTCACGTTGTAATAGGCCTATCTATATATAAAAATGTTGTGTTGGTTTGTGTGTGTTTCAAAATCTGAAAAGTTTCTTCATCGATTGAGCTCCAAATTTGTCAAAGTGATGCGCTGTAACGCAGGAAGGGCTTTACATACCTAATATATATATATATATATATATATATATATATATATATATATAAATGACACTTTAGCGATTTTTTGTAACAATTTCTCCACATTGTAAAACTTACATAAATTCATATATGATATATATATATCATAGGTATGTGAAAACATATGCGCATTCCTGTAGTACGTTGTATCAATATTTAAAAGCATTCGGTCAAGAACTTTCGGAGATATAAAATTTTTAACATAACACTAAACATGGTTCTAAGTTCTAAGACGTGATACAGGATGGGTAGGCAATGACGAAGAGGGGGAGGGGACATATACACGTACTTTCTTAATTGTAACAAAGACTTCAAATACCAACTTTCGTTGTTCAGGCTTCAAAACTGGTTTATCAACAGCATTTTTCAAAAATCTTTTCATCCCCTATTTCACTCCCTTAATGGCTGATTTTCAGAAAAAGCCGAAAGACGCCATTTTAAAATCCTAACCAAGACTCCATATACCAATTTATGTAGGTCTACCTTCAAAATTGGCTTGATAACAACGTATTTTCAAAAAACTTTTCATTCCCTAATTCACCCCTTAGAGATGGAATATCGAAAAATCGCTTCTTAAACGACGCCAGCGGTTTAAGATGAACACGCTCTGCAATTTCAAGGTTTTATTATCAGTGGTTTTGGCTGAGCGATGATGAGTCATTCATTTAATCAGTCAGTCAGTGATTCACTCGGAACATTGACTTTTATACATAGGTATTAAGCGATACGAGCTGTTGTGATCCCTTTCGAAAGCCGTCTATTTCGTTCCCATGTTATATAGTGAGTATTACCAAGCAGAGTGCAGTGGAGTCGCTCAAAAATTGAAGTCGCTTACTAAGTCGAAAGACGGGGAGGACGACCCTGACACGCAAGGAATTGATGTAAGATGAACATCGATTCCATGAGTGCCAAATAATAGCCCCCACCGCGCAAAGAATCATTGGTGATACTGGATAACACGAACGTCAGGGATATGGATAAACATATATAATTACGTCACTTTTAGAGTTTTAAGGTAATGATTAAATTTTACCCAAGGCGGCGGCGTAGTTAAATTTAGCTACGGAATATTCGTTTCATGAGGATAATTAATTTGAAAGACAAAAGTACATACAAGACCCGTCAACCAGAGAGCAAGCACAGACTTAATTATCTGTTAAATTGTAAACATAAAAGAATGTTCCCCTCAGCCTATGTTATTGGCTGCTCGGTTAAATTTCACTTACAGTGTCAGTATCGTAGAGTAGAAATGTTGGCAACGAAATGTTCAGTTTACAAGCAGAATTGATTAATTGATCGGACAGTTGTTTGTGCAAGAACGTATTAACGACAGAGCAGGAACTGCATTAAATGGTTATTTTGTGGTCAACAAAACGATACATTCAAAATATTCAATCTGATAAGAATCTCCTTCGAATTCCCATTGTGTTGCAGAAAATAACATTCCCGAGTAACGTACGGGAACCAGATGCTTCCTAATAATGTTTGAAATTCAAGTAGCCGGGTCTCTAACGATATATATCGAATGTGCGCTTCTAATAAATACATGCCGACAGAAGATGGACGTTTAATATCGTAGAATTACTCAGAAATGAAGGTTTAATTTTACTTACGGCAGCTGCTGCATTCGGTACTAATGTAATATTTTCATGGTAAACACGGAAGATTCATTGTATTGCAGTCAAGAGATTTTGGTAACATCAGCCACTGCCACCAGTGTAATTTTACCGAATTCATTATACAAATACATCAACATGAAAAATGACGTATCGATTTTCGATTATGAATATACAAGGAGGTCAATGAAGCTTACGTAATTCAAAAGACGCTTTAACATAGATACGTGAAAAACGCAGCCATTAAGAGAGGAAAAAGGAAGCAGATATTTTCATATGTAGCTCTGATCACGCTTTATATTTTCCAACTGCCAAATAAGTGAGCGTCGAAAATTGAAGTGGTGCCAACTTCTGCCTTGCGTGCCGATCAGGTGCTATGGTAAAAATGCGACACTAATGTAACAACTTATCATGAAAACGCATTATAGGTACGTTCATGTTTAATGGTTAATTTTAACTAAGATCGACCATGATATTAGCAGTGGAAATCAAAACACCATAGAAACGAATTCTAAATAAAAGGTTGTTTATGGGCGTCGTTATTTCATTTCATTTCATGTAACAGTAACTTTATGATAGTTTCCAGCAGATAACTCATAACGTGAAGCAATATCATAATTTTTAATTTCTCTATTTTATACAGGTACGATGAGCAAAAGATGATACGGGCATAGGGATAAGATGGAGGAGGAGATGGAAGATGGATGGAAGGAAAGGGAGTGATAAACAGAGGCCGGGGATTAGATAGAGGGAGGATGAAGAGGTAGATAGTGGGGTAGCAGGAGATAGACATAGCGGATGGCAAATAGATGGAAAGAACAGCTTTTTACATCACACGGTCCTGAGTCGGTAAACTGATCTGTATGTTTGTGGAGAAAGCGAATGAGAAAAGAAGGATTCTATCTTAAGGGTTTAAAATCATGAATATCTGCGAAACTACATTTTTTTATAACTTTCGTTTCACATAGCCACAGTGGCACAACGAACGATGTAGACGAAATCCCTTGTGAGTGTGGAAAACGTTACATAGGTCAAACCACGCGCACTGTACAGGAACGATGCGTTGAGCACCAGCGGTGTACACGCCTTCTCCATTCCAACGAGTCTGCAGTAGACGAACATTGCATTTCTACTGGCCATTCCATGAATTACAAAGAAGTAAAGATTTTAACCACAGCTTCTACTTTCTGGGACTCAGTTGTAAAGGAAGCTGTACACACACAACTGGCGGACAACCTGTTAAATCGTGACGACGGATTTCATCTTGACAATACATGGAAGCCACTTATATCACGCCTTCGTTCTGAAACAATGTCTGCGTCTTCACTTCCGATTGATGTTACCACTTTTAATGATTAATTATTCATTTGTAAGTACTGTGGATACGTAACAGCTCTGTTTATGTTTGCACACAGCGCTCAAATGTTTATCTTTGAAGTAAATATTCATCTATGACTAGCGCAGCAGTTACGAATGTGATATCTTCGAGCATGCGCAGTCTAATCTTCAGCAGCTTTGCATCACTTGATTTACCGTATAAATAGGCACGCGCAGACGCTGAGAACTCAGCAGTCGTAGCTGACTCACCAAGGTGAGGAGAGGAGCGTCGCGCCGCTGCTGCACTTAGCCGCGTAAACAGCGAACAACTCTCGCCGGAGATGGCAAATCAAGCTGCGACAAGGAATCGACGGGGACAGCCACGAAGTGGCGTTCTAGCGGCGTTAGTCCACCTGGCTGCCGAGGTGATGGCCTCGGCAGGCGCGGGTAGAAGGCAGCGCCGACGGAGGGCGCGGAAGTTTGTGCAGTGCTTCCGCTACCAAAAGATAGTCCACGTGGCCGGTGACTGCATGGTGACGTTTGCGTGTTTGCGCTGCGCGGGCGCACCCGACACGCGCAACTGCACGCACCAGCGGGGCGCCGACAAGCGGTGCGTCAACTGTGGCGGCCCCCACGCCGCCAACTTCCGCTGCTGCCCGTACATTGAAGAATGGCGCACGAAGAAGTCGGGACGTACGGAGAAGTCGAGGACGGGCACTGCGACGCCGGCCGTCCCGTCCCCTGCGCCTCACCACCCACCATGTGGGAACGTTCGAGGGTCGGCTGATGGCGACGCCGTCACGCCGGGTGCACACGTTATTCTGCATCCCGCGGCGGACGACGCCCTGCTTCGTCTTCAGGCCGCGATGCCGGCAGAACGGGAGCAGTACCGCGCCGCCCTCGACGCCGCGATGCGACGAATTGCGGACCTCGAGCGGGAGGTGAGGCTCGTCAAAGCGACGATTAGCCACATCCCGCCCCCGCATGCTGGGGTGACCTGCAGTTCTACTGATACTGCGACTGAAACCGCTTCCCTCGACTCCGCCATGACGGGGGACGCGGGCGCGGCGAAGATGGAGGTGGACGCGCCTCCGACACGAACTGGCGACGAGGCTGCGCCTGAGGGGGCGGCCGCCGCGCACGTGGAGGGAGAGGGCGTGTCGGAAGACGACGCGACCTACTTGGAGATGCCGACGAAACATGACGTCAAACGAGTCCTGCTACGAGTATTGACGAAAATCCGCATCAAGGACTGCGACGACGAAGACCTGCATTACCCGTTCCTTCCAGAATCGAAAATACCACCACCTCCCCACCACCCAGTTAAATTATCTGAAGAAATTCAGCGTCCTATTTGGCGGTTAGTGGGCCGTCAAGGTTTTAACGATTTAAATAATTATTGCGTTTTCACAGAAGAGCCGTTTAAACAGATAGCCCAAATAGCCCAGGAATACTTGGACCTTCGGCGCTCTCGCAAATAGAGCGGCCCCCATCTATCCGGGCTGCCTTACAGGTCGAGGGCTTAAGCCCTGCAGGCCCTTACAAGTCAGTCCCGAAAGTTTATGGCAAAATAAGGAAATAAAGTTAGCCTTCCTTGCTCCTACACTGCTCCATCTGGGGTTGGAGATCGCTGGATAGTGATGGTACCCCATTCCACCTTGTTCCATTTAAAAAAAAAAAAATAAAATAAAAAAATAAAAAATAAAAAAAGCTGAGAACTCAGTCTTGGACTCGCCTTGAAGATGGCTGTAAGGTTTGCAGCCGAAATATCGGACGAAGAATTGTCGCTGTCCCGGGTACACTCCCGAAAGATGATGGAATATTATGTCCGCCGAGAAAACTTCAATAATCGATATAGATTTGATTGAAGCATTCTCTCGCTGATTCTATGTTCACATGCATTACAGTATTTCCTTTTCCATTTCATATGAGAATGAGCCACAGCGAAGCGTGGCCGGGTGTAGCTAGTATTTTATGAAGACGTCATTGTCCTGGGGTAGCTACATAATAGACAGCGTCCTTATTCTAGGGAACGTCACAGACCGTAGAACGCTATTTCCACTCGAGAATAATCTAGCCAATTTAATGCATTATACAACGAATTATTACAACAATAACAACACAACACAAATTCTCCACCATACACCAAAACCATGAAAACAAAAAGCCATGTGCGGATGATACGGCCGTTTATTTGCAATATTTTCCAAATGACGCTGACTGATGGCTATACAAGTCGTAACGTTTTGGAAATATCTTTCTATGGATTTCTCTGAAATACTTCCCACAACGCGTTTATTCAGGTTTTTAAGACACCAAGCGTGCTTGAGAAGCTGAGCTCTATGTACATACATGTAGTACAGTCAACAAGTTCTGAGACTGACAGCACGACGGCCGTATAGTGCATGACAGCGCATAGGTGGCGCCGTGGCGTGATACCATGTCAGTTAAGCCGGCTTCACACAAACAACTAAACTGAGACAAGAACGCGTGCCTTTCTTCAGTTGCATTGTGAGCTATCGTTCACACAGAACTTCACAAATAATACTTACAAGGAAAGTACTTAGGCTCGAACAAACAGAAATACACCAAAATCGTATGATCCTTACTGCACTAGTGACACTCCCGCATCTGCAAAACACTGCAGTCGCCCATTAGAGGCCTCTGCGTGTGCCATGCCGCATTGCACTTTGACCTGCCGGTACGCCAGTAGTGATGATGCAGTGTGCCTCTGAAGTTGCGTTTTGTCACGTTATTTGTGTAGTGAAGCGTCGGATGGGGTGGCGATTGGTAATCAGTCCTGCTAATATAGTGTGACTGGTTGAGATGAAGTTACGAAGAAACCTTCTTCGTGAAGATAGCATTGGTGTAGAAGATGAATCATTCGCATGTTACCTGGTATCTGTTACAGTGTTTCTAATCTATGCTCATATTTCTGCACTATAAGAGATACCAGAAAATATGTGAATGATTCATCTTCTACACCAAGACCATATTGGCGAAACACGGCTCTTCGGAATTT
Organism: Locusta migratoria; assembly: GCA_026315105.1. Lineage (NCBI taxonomy): Eukaryota > Metazoa > Arthropoda > Insecta > Orthoptera > Acrididae > Locusta > Locusta migratoria. Next base: position 267,053,596 of record CM048744.1, on the reverse strand, counting down.
TATCTCAACCAATCGCAATACAATAGCAAGATTGATTACCAATCGCCGACCCATCTGACGCTTCTCTACACAAATAACGTCACAAAACGCAACTTCAGAGGCACACCGCACTGTCCCTAGTGCTCTCGACTGGCGTACCGGCAGGTCAAAGTGCAATGCGGCGTGGAATACGCAGAGGCCTCTAACGGACGACTGCAGAGTTTTGCAGATGCGAGAGTATCGCTAGTGGAATAAGGGACCTCTACATTATCTCTCAGACGATTTTGGTATATTTGTGTTTGTTCGAGCCCGAGTACTTTCCTTGTTAGTTGTGCAGTTTTCAACATGGCGTCCGCAGTCTCAGCTGATCGCGATTGCACAGCTCATTTCATTCGCGGCCAAATGACTGTTACACTTTGTTCCACAAGCACACGATGTGTTTTCTTAATTGATTCGACATTTTAGCCGCAAATAAAGACGCCAAAATGTATACCTCGAACGCAAACACACTGGTTCGAAATACCACGCGATTTGACAGTTGATTGCCGATATTTGGTGGTAGGGGAAGAAAGTGGCGAAACAAAGTATAACCAAGTTGAACATTTTGTCGCGTGGAAAAAGTAGCGCCTCTTAAGTGGCGCTACTGAAACCAGGAAGTTCACACTTGCTACTGAACTGCAACTTCACTACGCAACTAGCCGTTGCACGCCATTAGTTATTTGTCTGGTCCCGGCTTTAGTCACTGGTTCCTGCAAGGGGCAGTTGAGTGAATGCACTGGAAGCAAACGTACGGTCGTTGTTGTGGCGCAGAGTCGATTGCGCTAGTCGGACCTTTTTATTTCTTCCTGCTTTTAGACCCGCTGCCTATACAATATAGCGGGTCGTGCTCTCACAACTAGTCTCTAAGCCGCTGCACTGGGAAACCCAATGCAAAATTTGTCCGTGCCCCACCACGTGGAGGTGGACCACATTGTTCTGAGAGTCAGCAGTATTACTTCTGCAGCTTACAAAAATATTAATAAGTAATAATACAATATCGTTATGAAATTAAAATGAAATTATTACAATTTTATACATTTTAGATATTTACAGCATACAGTGGTTTAGTTCTTACAAGTTTGTTTCATGTTTCACATTTCAACGTTATGAGCTCAAACATCGATATAAATACATAAGACATAGAAATAGAATTACAAATAGAAGATGTTTTCCACAGTTCTATAGTGTATCATTATACTTATTGAATAAGTTCATACATCTAATATATGTGCATGGAACGAAATAATACAATTACAAATCAATTTGTAATGCAGTAAAGTTAATAATAAAAAGCAATTACAGTTTTAATTGTGATTAAAATAATTGAATATGAATTTTCAGCAACAATTACAATACTCAACAATTTTATAGATGATACTACTTACAAAAATTAATATTACAAAAGTATTATATTTACAAGCTAAAATTAGAACATTATATATGATGGTAATAAGAATTGGGATTACATATATATAGTGTACAAGACTGATTTTTGTTATTTATTAAATTTATAATGTTACTATTGGTGAAACAATAACTTGTTTTAAATTATAAATAAACTAAGAAAAAAAAAGAAAATCGTTTATAATTACCTAGATATTTTATAAACATTGACTACATATAACTCCCAATGAGTATCAAATATATCTACTACAAAGTTTGATATATACTTTTGTACCTGTTACAATGACATTGATCATAGTACTTGTCACAGTTTGAGCAGCGGACAAACATCAAGTTCAGCCAGAAATTAGGCAAAACCATTGCCAAAGCGTTTGAAATGATGCAGCAGGTGTACGGTGAGGAGGTATTGTGTCACAGTGTTGTGCTTAGGTGGCCCTAAAATTTGCGCAAGGGCGGGACAGTCCGGAAGATGATGTGCGCACTGGTCGCCCACGAACAGTTCGAAGGGAAAGCAAGATGCAGGAAGTTGCAACGTTGGTGCGTCCTAACCACTCCTTATCGGTAGACGCTCTCCCAGCAGCAGTAGGGATTATCTACGGTACTTGCCACAAAATTCTGACGGACGGACTCAACATGTCTGGTGCTACCCAGCACAATGCGCCACGAATCGTCGCAAGACCAACGTGACGATCGCGTGACGATATGTGGTGAACTCATCAGTTGTGAGGAGAGTGATATTTTTCAACCAGATAATAACTGGAGACGGAACACGGTGTTTTCTTTACGATCCGTAACTGAAACAACGATCAGTCACCTGAAATGCGGCAGCATAAGCAAATAGAGAGCGGTGTGTGTGCTTTTGCTCCAGGCAGCAACTGTACCGAGTATACAACTTTAATTCGTACGTAATCTCACAGCATAATACATCATACTTTTAAGGCAAAACTGAAACTTCTGAGCAACATATTTAAACGTTTTTTATCACTTCAAAATCCAGAGTATAAGACATTGACATTCAAAGATATCACAAAATTCTAAATTAATCATCTCAGAGAAGCTAGATCATTACCAAAGATATAATGCAATATAAGATCTTTGTAAACACATAGCATCAAAACAGCTGTCAAATAAGAAAGTCATTACATTAAAAGTTATTAATAAAATGACTTTCTAAGCAAGGTACCTATAATAATAATACAGATGTACAGATGCTGTGTGTGTGTTACCAACAAATGGAATGTAAGTAATAAATTTAATACCGTATAATGTACTCCCTATTTGTTTCGAAAAAATATTTTTCACAAAATTTATTTCAATTGTTGCAGACCAAATACGGCGAAACAGCTGTAGTGGACAAATAAATAAAGCTAATAAGCAGCAGTAAAGGATATTATACTTATTAAAAATGCCATATTACGATATTTAAAAGTACTGATTTATCTCAAATCAAATTACCTGTAGACATAATGCAGGGTGTATTCTATTTAATTAACTTACTCAGACACCTTCTCGAGAATACCCTTTAATAGTTATTTATTGATTACATTTACTAAGTGTGTATTCAAGATATATGTACAATTCTCCATTTAACATACAAATACACCAAAGTGACTCCCATAATTATGGCACAATTATACATTACTGCCTGTGAGAAGTTTACGTAAATGATTGCACACTGTTGCGCTGCAGCTATTTTGTTGTAACTGTTGTGGCGACGCGATTCGCCACAACGCCAGCGGACTACACACTTCGCTGCGCCACTTCCAGAAGAGGCGATAATTCGCTCCACAGTACTTCGGCCGCCGGAGGCGCCCATAGTCTCGGTACCTCTTTGCCTTGCTTCGCGCGCCAGCCAATCGAAACACAGGAACTCGCCAACATATTTCGGCGTACCACAGCCACGACAGCCAGTCCAGGGGAACGCAGTAACTCCTGCGCAGAAGCAAACGCATTTCAGTCGTACTGCGCATGACGTCACCAAGGAACACTTCCCGCGCGCTCAGAGCTGTCTGTTCGAGGCTTTGTGATTTGTGTTTCATGAGTGCTGTCGATTTCGCTGAGTTACTCTTGTTTAGTGAGTGATTTGCCAGTGGAAGTGCCACTCATCTTATGTTCTCCAGCAAACAAGAAGTAACGTTTGTATGTATTATTTACACGCACGAAAGGTAAAGTTTAGATCAGCATTCCACCTAGGTTGTTTATAGGTCACTTACCCCATCGCGAAAGATGTCCAGAGCTACGATAACTTAAAGGAAAACACAACAGAAACACTTCTATAACTTTTCAAGGTAAATACACCCACAGATCAAAGAAATACACTTCACAACCTTCGATAGCTTTTCTATTCCGTCAGCGGAATGTTCGTCGAATTAAATCGAAATCGCATCGATAGATCAGACATTCAGATAAGTACAACATGCAATAGCTTTGGTGTATCTTACCAGTCGATCCTATGAAAGTTAGATGAGGGTATAGAGGAAGAAATAGAGCTGATAAAATAGAATATAAACACAGGACTATACTAGCCACAGAATCGAACCAATCATCGACTGTGTCTTCCAGATAGAAGGCGATGCAGACGTTAACGACCACACAACGTACCTCTGAGTATCCAATAAAAACACACAATGAAATAACAGAACACTGTCTTCCTAATTCATATAGGTAATAAAAGGGGTTCGCTACACCCTCGGCTACGATTTTTCGCACCCTCGCTGGTATTACATAGGTTTGTTACTATTTTAAAAGTGTAAAGTGAAGATCTTTATAAATGTGCGAGTGTGTAGCAGTTCGATTAGCTAATCCAAATGAGCTCTAAAAATGAGGTTTTTGCATAATTACTCGAGTGAAACCGTCAGTGTCCAAATGTTAGTTCAAGTTCTTGTAGATTGGCGACCCTTAAAAAATAAAAATGAGCGTTATATAGATATTGTTTACTAGTTAGTTCTTTTTCGAACTCAAGTAAGAAAATTTAATGATCATTTCCAACATTTACATTGGGAGATAAGTTTTGATTCGATGCACACTTGTCATTTCTGAGGAAGCTGTATCTCTCTGAAGGGTGAAAAAGTTACAGAATTCACAAATAACATTCCAGCAATAGCAGAACATCAAATCTACTTCTCATTATTTCAGTGAAAACTGAAACATAGCTCAAATACGCCACTCAGATGCTCGGCCCACATACTGTAGCGCCGTTTCCAAGGCAGCCGCTGTTTCTCCGTGACGTCACAGCGTCAATCCAATGGCAACACAGAACGCTTACGGTTCAACCTCATTTATTTTTACGGACCTTCAGTCAGTCAACGAGTCAGTAACAGTCAGTCAACGAGTCAGTACGGAGCAAAGTACGTAGTACGACGGTTCCATTAGTTGGCAGAGTTCTACGAAGAAAAGAGAAGTATACAACGTGATACCTTGCAGAACAATGTAATGGATAGAAGAGTCTGTAGAATCACAAGCAGCTAGGAGTTGAATATTCTCTTTATCTCAACGAAATAAATCGAGGAATAGATCAGATTATTGAGCGTGTAATGTAACGGGAAACATGAGGCATGCCACACCTTAGGTGCCCTCAAAAAGAAATCTTCAACCATCCGCCAGATTTTGGGTGCTAAATACATCTTCAGTCCTTAACTTCCATAATTTTGTTACGTAGTGCAGTAATACAGCGCATATCATAATATACTAATGTGTCAGAGATTTCACCACTCTTATCAAGAGTTGATTATACAAATTACATAATATACAAGGGTTATTGCAAAAGTAATACCCGATCCCTGGCATACCTTGCGCGTTAAACGCCGCCAGTATCGTGGTTAATGTTGCTGTGTGCTGTTGATGGTGTCAGTTTAAGACAATCAATCAGCCCGCCTATTGTGAAGTAAGGGCAGTGATACGGTTTTTATCTGCAAGAAACATTTCAGTGGCAGAAATCCATCGGCAGATTACTGAAGTGTACGGTCCTAACATAATGCGCGACAGTAAAGTGCGCAAGTGGGTGCCAGCCTTTAATGAAGGTCGGACAAATGTGCGCGATGCACCACGCTCCGGCCCAGCATCCATAATTTCAGACGAGTTGGTTCATGCGGTTGACGATCGACTATTCACTATTTGAGGTTTAGAAGTGTCTTCCATGAATGTGAGTAAAATGATGAAGTGAAAGGAGCTGTTAAAGACTGATTATCTTCCCAGTCGGCCGATTTCTACGTCTTAGGCATCCAAAAGTTTGTTGAACGATATTAGAAATGTCTAAATAAGTATGGAGATGATGTAGAAAAATAGAATACGACGGAAGGGATGTCAATAAAACAATTGCGTTGGAAACAAGTTTGATTATGGATGTTTTTGTTTTAACTGGACATTACTTTTGGAATAGCTCTCAGCATATGGGTGATTGCTTGTGAGCAATTAACCACTGTTTTAATTGTAACTGCACTGCTGGAAATGAAAATTCTTACACCTTCTTAGACTTTACCAATTCATTTAAGATTTATTGTTGAAGCAGTACATGTGGAATACATGAAAAAATTACATTTACATATTACTGGCCATTGTCTTGTTTTTTGGGCGCAAATATTTTATTTAATTCTACATGAGCAATGTAACTTTTAGCTTTGAATATGGTGCCAAAAGGATGAATTGACTTGTATACTGCCTGGAAATGTGAAATAAATAATTTTTCTCTGATTAGTTATGTTTATGAAAGGACTTAATTTGCCTGTTTTCTGTACTTTCTCTTAGCTACACCATTTGTTTGTTGGTGGCTGCTGTACAACAATGAATTAAAGTGGCTTGGATGTGTTCATAAACATATGAAATTCTATATTTCTAAGATTTCCTCATGTATATCCAATATCAATTTATTTTGTGTGTCCCAATAATGGGACAATAGCATGTTACATTTTCAGTATTTTGTTGAAGTACCTTATTAGGGCCCCCTATAAAAAAATTACTATATGCAGTCTTGAGATCTGATGTGTTTCAATTGTATGAGATTTTCCCTCGTCGACATTTTACGATTCCAAGAGAATGAAAAAACTCCACAAGGCCTCACATTTTAAGAAATTATAACGGAACTGCAGAAGCATGAGGTGAGTGAATATTAAGTTCCTGACTTATAACTAGTGTTTATTCCTTTCAATGCAGATAAAATATCATATGAAGGAGATATTGACGAAAATGTCTCAAAAATTTGACAGTCTGTAATTTTTGTTCTAGTATACTGAAAGTTATTCAAACAACTTTCTTCTTTCATTTGTCACCCAAGGAATAATATTAATACAAAAGAATGCTGCAAAAAATAACTTAAAAAGTTCTGTCAGGTAATGGGTTAACAACTCAGGCCTACTGAAATATGACTTTTCTATCCATCCTGGAAAAGCAATAGTATGCAGTTTAGCCTCCACAGGCGACAGTACAGACACTGATAATGGAACTGCTCACGTAGTTCTGAAAGAGTTGTGGGTTATCGAGTCAGACACTTCAGTTGTCATCCCATCATATCCCTCCTGTGATCCTTTGGAGACAACTTCGGAGATCGTGTTAGTCAGGGACGTTTCTGCAAGTCTTGCAGAGCGTGATCAGTTCCGCGCAGTGTGTGGGTGAACATTACCCTGTAGGAACAACACATCACGTTACTGTTGCAACAATGGAATAAACAATGAAGGTGAAATACAGTTGTAGCTCATAACGCCCCAGACCATAAGGCTTGAGGTGCGGCCTGTTTTTATTGGTGGAATACATTCTACGAGGCAACTATCGTCAGGTCTACATCTTACGCTCAAACGAGCATCACTTGCCCACAAGAAGAACTGAACACCTTTCCAGAAGATCCGTATGATCCCAGATGCCACTGCTCAAGCCGCGCATGTCGATGCCTGAGTGGAAGTTGGGGTAGAGGTGTACGTGCCTGTAGTCCCACTGCTAGTAACCAGTTGGCAACAGAGCGTGTTGACACTTCTGGGATCATGCACCCTCTTTTTTGTGCTGTGGTAGCTTAACGATCTGCAGCCTCAACTTTGTTGGGCGTCTGTGCTGCGTGGACATCCGAAATATCGCCAAGGCTCTGAAACTTCACGTTACCGTTGTAACCAGTATCGTCACAAGAGTGACGAAGCTCCAACAACTTGTGTGACAGTTGTCTGAAAGAACTGACCCAGCATTCAGAAGCACCCAGTTTGACCCTTTTCAAACTCGGTCACTTCGCAGTACGAAGGACGAGTTCATCTTCTCAGTATAATTCATGTTTCTTTCTCACGTTGAAATGACACTGAGCATTATAGCTGTATACCAATTAATGTTACCAATTAATGGTGATCTGCAACTATGTCACCATGCTGTTGGTGGACGACATTAACACCATTACCAGTATATTTATTATCCCCCAGGTAACATTAACATCCAACCAAAATTGCAGATGCATCAACTTAATCCGGCAATGTGCTTACTTTTAAAGCACATTTTGGACTTGATTTGATGCTCTATAGTTAGCGTCATGTAAGAAGGCGCTTCCACGCATAGAGGCGGAGTGACAGGGGAACCTTGGAGGGGAGGAGCTTTGGCCGAACGCCAACAGCTGAGCCTGTGGGAGAGACATTGCGTAACACGTGGGCAGTCACACGCCTAGAGTATGAAGATTATTGGCTGCCAGAGCGGCAATGGAGGGGGGGTGCGCACAACGGCTGAGAACTGGTGGACCTTCTTACATGACGCGGACTATAGTATTCCATGCATGTCCATTAGGTCACCGTATTGCGCAGGCCTCATTACCCTGGAAGGGGAGTTACGTGTCCTTGACAAATCACTAGTTAAGTGGAGCTTGCGCGTTCCAAGGTATTATAAGAAGCGCTGGTGCCGCCAACTGGTATACTGTGCCTGGTTAGTTTACGATGAAAAGTAATCACATTTTTATGAATATATTGATTTATTACTATGATTTCTCATTACTTTTTGGCCCACTTTAGGTTACGGTAGTAACACTAAAAGTGGGCCTTTGCGATCACCCTTTTTTTGTCATCCATCTGCCTGACACAAATCCATTACATTCCACATTTATATTGCTCGAGGGAACAACGATATAGTCAACCTGAAGACTGACTACAAGTCATTTCTTAAGTTTTATTAATAATCCTTTCACTTCCATGGTTCGTTTTATTAATTTTTTTTCTATGGGACTTAACTACGGGGTCATCAGTCCCTAAACTTACAAACTACTTACGAACTAGGACGGCACAAATATCCATTCCCGAGGGGGGATTCGAACCCCCGACCGTAGTGGCCGTGCAGACCGTGACTGGAGCGCTTTAGTCCCCTCGGCCACCGCGGCCGGCTTTTATTAATTGCTAGCCACAAACCCGACATTGCCCGGGTACTTATTTATCCTGACTTTCTGTCTCCCCAAATTTTCTTGCGTTCTCCTTCTGTCCGTCCCCTGCTCTCCCCTCTCGAGGTTCATCTCCTCCTCCCCTTGTCTACGAAAACGTAACATGTATCTGACAACCTTCGTGGTGATCGATGAAACTGTGTCAAAGTTTATTGCGGAGTACCTTCTGTTATGCAATATACAATGGACAGTGGAGTACAGAAACTATCTCCATGAAAACGTACGTGTCAGCTTCAATGGTACTCGGTGAGGTCTCTTGTAAGGCACCCCCTGCCATGTACCATACGAAATCTTAGGGACACGGCAATCTTCCTCTTGTTTCGAAGGTCAAATTAGCAAAAATTCATCAGGTTCAGAATAAAATGGTAGGTTTGAATGAATTATAAACATATACTCTTTTTGTATATAAATAGACGAGAATTAATAATAGAGACAAATATGTCCTGGAGAAAGTGACAGATGTAAATGAGTAAAACTGTTCTCGACTTACCTCGTATCTTCAAAAAAATTAGATTTTCGCACGTGTGTAAAGTAACCTGATTCATAACGTCATACCGTCTAATATGGCACATGGCATCATATCATCCAACATGTCACTACGTGCCAATGGACTTTAGGACGTGTGCATTCGCATATCTCCACTCATAACTATGTCAAAATATTTCTTAAGTCATCAAGTAAGTCGAGAAAATAGTTCTCTTTTACATCTTTTACTCACAGCATTACATATTTGTCTCTTGTTGTGCCGTGATAGCACCTTTTGTTATTCTTTTATCCAACTTTTATTTAAATCTTGCTGCAGTTAATACATAAACAACGAAACAATAATTAACAGACAAAGCACTGCCAACTTTTAAATTCACCTTTACTTTGATGTCCAATGAGTCTCACTATCACCAAAATTTAGCGAAACTGTAAACAATCATATCTTGATAATGGACAGTAATTACTTGATAAAAAAAATGTTGGACCTTATGCACTTCTCTAAACAGGTGCAAAATCTTGAACTAAATGATTCTATAGCGATGAATTCACTTGTTTCAAACTGTTTTCGATGCTAACTAAGATCCGAACATTGCTCATAAAAGTGCTGCCAACTGTTGAAAATTAATTGTAGCTAAATTCAAATACTTTGCGAAAGGAAGTAATCAGTTTGCACAGTTTTCCTTGATGCCTACTCAAAGTTTAGTTCAACAAATACGTTCGTAATTTAGAAAGATTTTGAAACATTAAATCTGGACTACAGTTAATCATAATAAGGTAAATAAATTTCTTTTGACTTTATGGATGTTACTAATATCGAGTAAAATTTAAACAGATTTAAAGAATAATAAATGGAAAAATCTACTTGCTTGTAGACCTTCCAAGACAAAACATAAATGCTAATAATATCATAACAGAGTACACTAGAAAAGTATTAAATTCAATTCCATTGACAACTTCTGAAAAAGAAGTAGTGAATTCACATAATTTGTCAATGCGCCTCCTCCTGTTTAGCATTTGAAATTTACTTATACACATGGTACAGTAAACCAAGTGGCCGCTCGCCTCCACTATTCAAAACTATTCGCGCCATGATCGTCGCTCAAAGAGGAACCGAGCACTAAGTCTCTAAAAACGAGATTCTGCTCTCAGTGTCTCCACACAAACACCATTTACTATAATGTTACGATTATTTTCCCTGATATGTTATCTTAAATATAACAATGGCTCATTGCACTACAGCTTCTCTGATGTTGAGCTTCTGCGTGGGTTACGTGCACCATCGATGGACTCGAGGTGTCGAAGCTGCAGCCAAGCAACTGTCCACTGAGTGCTGACAGAGGGTAGAAGTCCTCTGGCCAGCACTCAGAAGAGAGTGGCTTGCCCTTTCTGCCTTCAGCTGTAATGCATGTAAAAGAGCTGCACAGCGAGGTTTAGAAGCAGTGCAGCTTCTCCCCCTAATAGGCATTAGACCTACCCGATCAGCAACAACTTTGTAACGTCAAAACTTAGCTGCCCTCTTTCTTTGTGTACTACAAATGCAAACTTCTCTGGAGCATTTCGTGGACATACCAAGTTAGTGACGAACTCAGTATACAAACCTGATGCCATAATAGGAATGTTCATCTTACAATAACCGCTAGTGTCATCTATGTACCTCATTTGACTACCTGCAGCTTAATCCAAATTCTCCGATGAATTACGTATAATTCAATGCTGTTACATAGATACACACATGAAAACGGTGAAACAAGCTTTTCAACTAGTTTGGCAACTTTTGAAATAGAGAATTTGAAAAACAAATTTGAATAAAAACTCGTCAGATATTCGTGTAAATGTAAACAAACACAATTCGTAACATCATGTCGTATAATATGGCATATGGCATCATATCACCAACATGAACTAAAAATGACGATATGTGTATTCACACATCTCCACTGATAAGTATGTAAAAATATTTTAAAATACATCACCAGATACATCTAGAAGATAACTTCTCTATCTTATATCTTTCAGTTTGGCCATGATAGATATTCAAGAATTTTATTCATATGACGATCGCGGAAAATCCGTCAATACTTAAAAATCTAGTTTTGATAAACATATTTCCTTCTTGTATGTTGTGACAGTTTTTCAACTTTAATTCCATCAAACTGAAGTTGTTGTCGTAAGATTCCGAAAAAATGTATTGATGAAAAATTTAAACAAGGCGTATATACCACTCTTTACTATGCTTGTTTAAAACTTGTTGAAATTAATAAATAAACACCAAAATAGCCCCTTGTTCTGAGACGTCACGCTACAGACTGACTAAATGTTCCAGGCAGAGCTTCGATTCCTCCATCGGGCATGTGTGTATGTGTGTGTTTTGTCCTTAGTGTAAGTTAGTTTAAGTAGTTTGTAAGCGTACGATTGATGACCATATCAGTTTGACCCAATTGGTTTATAAACATTTGAAACAACAATCAATATCTAAGAGACAATATAAATTTTCAAATCCTCCTTCATATCGATGTGCAACGAGTCTCAGCACGTTCTAATTATAGTAGATATTTTAAACTTCATATTTTGATAATAGAGCAGGACTGTTTTATAAAGAACCTCTTTGGCTCATCATTTATATATGTGCATAGTTTTAAGGAAATGATCAAGTGTATATCGTTCAAATGACTAGCTTCAAATTGGTTTCGGATGTAAATTAAGATCTGAACATTGCCCATAAAAGTACTCACAATTGCTGAAAATTAATTTCAGATTAATTAACATCTTTTGCAAAAACAATTAATAAATTCACATAATTCGTCACGGTGCAACCTGCGATTTGCTGTAGAACAATTAGGTGCTAAATTTAGGAAGATTTTGAATCATCACATATTGACAACTGAATAATAAATTACGTTTTGATTGAATGGATAACTCTAATTTCGTGGACACTTCGCTCAAGTATAAATAGTAAAAGTGGCATGTTTCGAAAGCAACCTTGGACAACCTCTTTAGCACATAATTTTCTAATAATATCCGAACACTGAACAAATATGACACATTAGTAATGCATGAAATTCAAATCAATTATCGTCTTTTGCAGAAGGAATAAATCGACTAGCACAATTTTTCAGCGTGCCAGTTCCTGTTAAGTATTTGAAATTTACTTATACATTGGTACAATAAAAAAGGTATCTTGCAAAGTGTGTGATTGAAGTGTAGTTTTCTTTAAATGTAGTTCTTGAGCACATTTAAGTATCAGTATCTCGGAGCTCAACTGGTCGGAAGCATCTACAAATATGGCCTGTAACTGAAGGCCCTCAAGACCGTTCTTGCTTCAGTAATCCACCAGATTCCTAAGACTACTCATTCACGGTCTTGAGTAATTTCTACGTAGCTGTACTTCATTCCTCAAATTACACGAATCACAGTAAACATATTCCATTGTCTCTGCCTTTCTGTGGACGTCGACATTGCCCGATATGTGAGCCCCTGAGCGCATTGTGTCCATTGTTGATGTTCCCACGGTGTCGAAGATTGGCACAAGTCACTTTCTACTGAGTGCTGGACAGAGCACATCCACAGTGCTAGCGCTCTGTCCAACACGCGGACGAAGTGGCTCGCCATTTCTGCCTTCAGCTGTGACGCATCTCAAAGAACTGCATGGCGAGGTTTAGAAGCAGTGCAGTATCTCCTCCTAGTAGGCACTGGACCTACCCAGTCAGCAACATCTTTGAAAAGTATCTGACTGAAGAGTCGTTCTCTTTGATGGTCCCACGGTGTCGAAGGTGAGCCCAAGCAACTGCCTACTGGGTACTGGACAGAGCGCCTCACCAGTACTAGCGCTGTGTCCAGAGCCCGACGAGAGTGGCTCGCACATTTCTGCCTTCATCTGTGATACATGCCAAAGAGTCACACGGCGAGGTTTAGAAGCAGTGCAGTTTCTCCTCCTAGTAGGTATTGGAGCTACCGAATCAGCAACAACATTGAAAAGTTTGTGACAGTAGTGTCCGTTTCTTTAAATGTAGTTCTTGAGCACATTTTAGCATCGGTGTCTCGGGGCTCAAGTGGCAGGTAGCAGCTACAATTTCGTCCCTAACTGTAGGCCCTCAAGACCATTATTGCTCCAGTAATCCACCAGATTCCTTAGACTAGTGATCCATGGTCTTGAGTAGTTTCTATACCATTGAACTTCATTCCTCAAATTACACTATTCATAATGGACACATTTTATTGACTCTGCCTTTCTGTGGACATCCACAGTGTTTAATATGTAAGCCTGTGAGCGCATTGTTAATGGTCCCACGGTGTCGAAGATGCTCCCGAGCATCTCCCTACTGAGTGCTGGACAGAGCACCTCTCCAGTGCTAGCGCTATGTCCAGCACCTAGGCAAGAGTGGCTCGCCATTATACCTTCAGCTGTGATGCATGTCCAAGACCCGCAGGGCGAGGTTTAGAAGCAGTACAGTTTCTCCTCCTAGTATCTATAGCACATACACAATCACCAACAACTTTTTTTAAAAAATGTTACTGCAGCGTCGTTTTGTTTACATTTAGTTCGTGAGTACATGTAAGTATCGGTATCTCGGAGCTCAACTGGCGGGTAGCATCTACCATTTCGTCCGTAACTGTAGGCGCTCAACACCATTCTTGCTCCAGTAATCCACCAGATTGCTTACAATACTGATCCACGGTATTGGGTAATATCTGCACCGTTCTACTTCATTCCTCAAATTACACTATTCATAATGAACACATTTCATTGACGCAGCCTTTCTGTGGACGTCCACAGTGTCCAATATCTGAGTCTCTGGGCGCATTTGGTCATTGTTGATGGTCCCACGTTGTTGAAGATGGACCCAAGCAACTCCCTGCTGGGTGCTGGACAGAGCACCTCTCCAGTGCTAGCGGTCTGTCCAGCACCCAGACGAGAGGGGCTCGCCATTTCTGCCTTCGGCTGTGATGCATGTGAAAGAGCCGCACGGCGAGGTTTAGAAGCAGTGCAGAAGCTCCTCCTAGAAGGTATTGACATACCCAATCAGCACCAGTTCTTGACCACGTTCCACTATCGGTACCTGAGGGCTCAAGCGGTAGGTAGCAACCAGAATTTCGTCCCTAACTGAAGGGCCCCAAGACCATTCTTGCTCCAGTAATCCACCAGATTCCTAAGACTACTGATCTATGGCCTTGAGTAATTTCTACAATGTTGTACTTCATTGCTCAAATTACAATATTTATAATGAACATATTTTCTTGACATTATCTTACTGTGGACGTCCACAGTGTCCAATATGTGAGCATCTGAGCGCATTGTGTGCATTGTTGATGGTCCCACGCCCAAGCAACTCTCTACTGAGTGCTACCATGCCTACATACCTACTGCCATGGCCAGCAACCCGATGAGAGTGTCTCGCCATTTCTGCCTTCAGCTGTGATGTATGTCAAAGAGCTACACATCGAGTTTTAGAAGCAGTGGAGGTTTTCCTCCTAGTAGGTATTGGACCTACCCAATCAGCAACAGCTTTGAAGAGTATGTGACTGAAGTGTCATGTCCTTCTTGACCACACTTCAGTATCAGTATCTCGCAATTCAACTGGGTGGTAGCATCCACCATTTCATCCCAAACTAAAGGCCATCAAGACTATTCTTGCTCCAGTAATCCACGAGATTCCATAGACTACTGATCCACGATCTTGAGTAATTTCTTCACCATTGTACTTCATTTCTTAAATTACACTATTCATAATCAACACATTTTATTCACTCTGCATTTCTGTGGACGTCCACAGTGACCGATATGAGAGCCTCTGAGCGCATTGTGTGCATTGTTGGTGGTCCCACGGTGTCGAAGATGAGCCCAAGCAACTCCCAACTGGGTACTGGACAGAGCGCCTCACCAGTACTAGCGCTGTGGCCAGAGCCCGACGAGAGTGGCTTGCACATTTCTGCCTTTATCTGTGATGCATGTCAAAGAATCACACGGCGAGTTTTATAAGCAGAGCAGTTTTTCCTCCTAGTAGGTATTGGACCTACCCAATCAGCAACAGCTTTGAAGAGTATGTGACTGAAGTGTCATGTCCTTTAAATGTAGTTCTTGAGCACACTTCAGTATCAGTATCTCGCAGTTCAACTGGTTGGTAGCATCCACCATTTCATCTTAAATTAAAGGCCATCAAGACCATTCTTGCTCCAGTAATCCACGAGATTCCATAGAGTACTGATCCACGATCTTGAGTAATTTCTTCACCGTTGTACTTCATTTCTTAAATTACACTATTCATAATGAACACATTTTATCACTCTGCCTTTCTGTGGACGTCCACAGTGACCGATATGAGAGCCTCTGAGCGCATTGTGTGCATTCTTAATGCTCTCACGGTGTCGAAGCTGAGCCCAAGCAACTCCCTACTGGGTACTGGACAGAGCACCTCACCAGTACTAGCACTGTGTCCAGAGCCCGAGAGAGAGTGGCTCGCACATTTCTGCCTTCATCTGTGATACATGCCAAAGAGTCACACGGCGAGGTTTAGAAGCAGTGCAGTTTCTCCTTGCAGTAGGTGTTGGACCTACCCGATCGGCAACGTCTTTATAACGTCTAAACGTTGCTGCCCTCTTTCGTTACGTACTACATATGTAATCTTTATAAGCAGGATTTAGTACACACAACAAATTGGTGACTAACTCAGTTCACAAATCTCGTGCCTTAATACGAATGTTCGTCTTACATCAAGCGCTGGTGTCATCTCCGTACCTCATTTGAAAATCAGCAGCTTAATCCAAATTCTTCGATGAATTACGTATAATTCAGTGGCGTTACATTGCTACATACATGAAAACAGTAAAATTTGCTTTCAACTTATCTGGCAACTTTCGAAACAGAGAAATGAAAATCAAAATTGAATAAATAACTCATAACATCACTCCATATAATATGGAGTATGGCATTATGTCATACAACATGAAACTAAAAATGCCTATATGTGTACTCACACATCGTAGCTCATAATTATTTCAAAATATGTTAAAAACATCACCAGATACAAGTAGAAGATAATTTCTCTCACTTATATCTTTCACTTCGGCCATGATCTGCAGACAGATAATCAAGAATTTTATTCATATGACGATACGGAAAATTCCTCAATACTTAAAGTTTAGTTTTGATACACATATTTCCTTCTTGTGTGCTGTGATGGTTTTTCAACTTTAATTCCATCAAACTAAAGTTGTTGTCATTCTAAAAAATGTATTGATGAAAAATTTAACAATCTGTATATACCACTCTTTACTATGTTTGTTTAAAAGTTGTTGAAATTAATAAAGAAACACCAAAATAGCCACTTTTTCTGGGATGTCATGCTACAGACTGAGTTAGAGTTCCAGCCAGAGCTTTCATTCCTCCATCGGGCATTTGTATATGTGTGTGCATTGTCCTTAGTGTTAGTTAGTTATAGTAGTTTGTAAGTCTACGACTGATGACCATATCAGTTTGCTTCAATTTGTTTACAAACATTTGAGTATTTGAAACAACGATCAATATCTAACAGACACTATCAACTTCCAAATCCTCCTCCATATCGAAGTCCAACGATTCTCAATATGTCCTAATATAGTATGACTTTAAACCATATTAATAATAGATAAGGATTGTTTGACAATGAAACATATTGTCCTTTCTTGCAGATATCTATTTGCACAGTTTGAAAAAAATGAACAAGTTTAAAGCGTTCAAATGAGTAGCTTCAGACTGATTTCGAATGTAAATTAAGATCTGAACATTGCCCATAGAATTATTCACAAATTGCAGATATCTATTTGCACAGTTTGAAAAAAAAATGAACAAGTTTAAAGCGTTCAAATGACTAACTTCAGATTGATTTCGAATGTAAATTAAGATCTGAACTTTGCCCATAGAAATATTCAAAAAATGTTGAAAATTAGTTTCAGATTACTTAACATCTTTAGCAAAAGAAATTAATGAATTCACATAATATGAAAGGATGCCAACTGCGATTTGCTGTATAACAATTATGTTCTAAATTTAGCAAGCTTTAAAACCATCACATATAAACAACTGGTTAATTAATTACGTTTTGATTGTATGGATATCTGAGCGCATTGTGTGCATTGTTGATGGTCCCACGGGGTCGAAGATGCGCCCAAGCAACTCCGTACTGGACAGAGCACCCAGACGACAGTGGCTCGCACGTTTCTGCCTTCAGCTGTGATGCATGTTACAGAGCTGCACGGTAAAGTTTAAAAGCAGTGCAGCTTCTCCTCCTACTAGGTATTGGACCTACCCAATCAGCAACAGCTTTGTAACATGAAAACTTAGCTGACCTCTTTCGTTATGTACTACAAATATAAACTTTATTAGGAGCATTTCGTGGACATACCTAGTTAGTAACAAACTCAGTACACAAACCTCATGTCATATTATGAATGTCCTTATTACACCAATCGCTTAAGTCATCTCTGTACCTGATTTGAGTACCTGCTGCTTAATTCAAATACTCCGCTGAGTTACGTATAATTACCCAGAATACTTCACCACTGTTACATCACTACGCACATAAAAAAGTAAAACTAGGTTTTCAACTTATCTGGCAACTTTTTTAAAAATAAATAAAAAACAAATTTGGATAAAAAATCGCGAGAGTTTCGTGCATATGTAGAATAACACAATTCATAACGTCATGTCATATAATATGGCACATGTGCAACATGTCATCCAACATGACACTGAAATTTATGATATGTGTACTCGCACAACTCCAGTCATAAGTATGTTAACATATTTTAAAATTGATCATCAGTTACATTTAGAAGATAATTTCTTTCTTTTATATCTTTCACTTTGATCATGAGATATTTCCTTCTTGTGAGTTATGATAGTTTTACAACTTTAAGTCTGTCAAACTGAACTTGTTATGATAAGTCCTCATAGCCGATGAGACTGAAAAATTTAATAAAAGGTGTATATACAAGTTTTTACCATGCTTGTTAAAACTTGTTGAAAAAAATTAGCCACATGGTCTGAGACATGATGCTAAGGACTGGGTGGCCGTTTCCGTCAGAGGTTCAAGTCCTCCCTCTGGCATGGGTGTATGTTTTGTCCTCAGTAGAAGTTCGTTCCAGTGGTTTGCAAGTCTAAGGACTGATGACCATATCAGTATGATTCAAATGGTTTACAAACATTTGAAGCAACGATCATTATCTAACAGACACTAGGAACTTTCAAATCCACCTTCTTATTTATGTACAACGAGTCTCAGCTTGTTCTAAAGATAGGACGACTTTAAACTGCCTTTTTTGTTAATGGATAATGGTTGTTTGATTAAGAACCTTTTGGCTTTATGCGTTTATGTATGTGCACAGTTTGAAAGAAATGAACAACTGTAAAACATTCAAATAATCAGCTTCAAATTGCTTTGGATGTAAATTAAAATCCTAACATGCCCAGAGGAACACTTTAAATAGTTAATAGTTACTTTCAGATTAATTAACATCTTTTACAAGACGAATTAATGAATTCACATAATTTACGAGGATGCCAAATGCGATTCGCCGTGGAATAGTTATGTGCTAAATTTAGCAAGATTTCGAATCATCACATCTTGACAACCGGATAATAAATTTCGTTTTGATTTTATGGATGTCTCTAATTTTTTGGACATTTTCATCAGGTATAAATAGTAAAAGCGACGAGCTTCGAAATCATCCTCAGACAAATGCTTTTAGTAAATAATATCCTAATAATATCTGAACAGCGAACAAATACGACCCACTAGCAAAGTATTAAATTCAAATCAATCATCGTCTTTTCCAAAAGATATAAATCGACCAACATAGTCTATCAGACTGCCAGCTCCTGTTCAGCATTTGATATTTACTTATATGTAGGCACAGTAAAAGGGGTGATGCTCGTCTCAGTTAATCAAAATTTTTCGCACCAAATCTCCAAGAAAGGCGATTCCTTCTTAATGTCTCCAAACAAACACCATTTACGATACTGTAGTTAATAGAGTATTTTCCCTGATATCTTACCATAAATATAACCAAGACGTCATAGCTGTACAGCTTCTCTGACGATGAGCCTCCACATGGGTCGTGAGCTCTGTCGACAGTCCCTCAGTGTCGAAGCTTTGGCCAAGCAACTCCGCTCTGAGTGCTGGACAGAGGACCTCCAAGTACCAGCCCTCTGTCCAGCACTCAGATTGAGAGTGGTCCCGCCACTTTCTGCCATCAACTGTGACACATGTGAACGAGTCACCTGGTGAGGTTTAGAGATAGTATGGCGTCTACTCCTGGTAGATACTTGGGCTAACAGATCCATCGTAAACTTGCTTGCACTACCACATTAAAACAGAGGCGTTTCTTTAAAACTACATAGACTGAAGTGTTGTTTCCTTCAGGTATAGTTCTCTAGCACATTTGTGGATCAGTATCCCGGGGCTCAACTAGTAATTAGCTTCTACAATTTCGTCTCTGACCGAAGATCCACCACACAGTTTTTGCTCGAGTAATCCACAAGCTTGCTTCGACTGCTGATCCACGGTCTTGATTAATTTCTACAATGTGGTACTTCATTGTTCAAATTACACTATTCACAATGAACGCATTTCACTTCTTCTGCGTTTCTGAGGATGTCCATGGTGTCCAGTATATGAGCCTCTGAGTGCGTTGTGTGCATTGTCGATGGTCCCACGGTGTCGAAGAAGCGCCCAAGCAACTCCCCTCTGAGTGTTAGACAAAGCACCTCTCCAGTGCTAGCGCTCTGTCCAGCACCCTGATGAGAGTGACTCGCCATTTCTGCCTTCAGTTGTGATGCTTGTCAAACAGCCGCACGGCGAGGTTTAGAAGCAGTGCAGTTTCTTCTCCTACTAGGTATTGGACCTAGCCGATCATCAAAACGTAGCTGCTAGCTCTTTCGTTATGTACTACAAATGAAATCTATATTAGCAGGATTTAGTGGACAGACCAAGTTAGTCACACACTCAGTACACAACTTTCATGCCATTATAGGAATGTTTTTCTTACACCAACCGCTGGTCTCATATCTGTACCACATTTGACTACCTGCAGCTTAATCATAATTCTCCAATGTATTACGCATAATTTCCCCAGAATACTTCAGTGGCGTCACATCGCTACATACATGAAAATAGTAAAACTAGGTTTTCAACTTATCTGGCAACTGTTTTAAAAAGGGAAGAAAGCTAATTTTAATAACTAAACCTTGAGATAATCGTGCATATGTAAACCGACACAATTTATAACATTATGTCATATAATATGGCACATGGCATGTAATAAGACACTACATGACAATAATTTAGGATATGTGCATTCACACATATTCCGTCATTAGTATGTCAAATTTTATCAAACCATCACCAGATATGTTTGCAAGGTAGTTTCTCTCTTTTACATCTTTCACACTGGCCGTGACATATTTCGTATTTGCTTCTTGTGTGTTGTGATAGTACCAATTTCATTGTTTCTTCCAACTGTAATTATATCAAACCAAAGTTGTCGTCATAAGGCCTTGGAGAGGCTGAGAACTGAAAAATTAATAAAAGGCGTATATACCAGTTTTTACCAATATAGCCTCATGGTCTAAGACGTCATGCTGCAGACTGGGTGGTCACTCTAGCGAGAGGTACAAGTCCTCGCATGGTATAGGTGTGTGTTTTATGTCCTTATTGTAAGTTAGTTCGGGTCGTTTTTAAGTCTAGGGACTGATGACCATATTAGTTGCATCCAGTTGGTTTACAAACATGTAAACAGTTGAAACAATTATCAATATCCAACAGACACTACAAGCTTTCAAATCCACCTTCGTCCCGATGTCCAACGATTCTCAGTATGTTCTAAATGTAGTTTAATTTTAAACCATAACTTTCTGATAATGGATAATGACTGTCTGGTAAAGAACCTTTTTAGCTATACGTATTTATACATGTGTACAGTTTGACGAAATTATACAAGTGCAAAAAGATTCAAATGACTTGTTTCATACTGCTTCGGATGTAAATTAAGATTCGATCATTGCCAATAAAAATGCTCGCATTTGTTGAAACTAATTTCAGATTAATAAACATCTTTTGCAAAAGGAATTAATAAATTCACATATAACTTAATAACATCTGAACAGTGAACGAATATGACACAATAGCAAAACATTAAATTCAAATCAATTGTCATCTTTTGCAAAAGGAATTAATCGATTAGCATAATTTGTCAGAGCTCCTGTTCGGCGTTTGAAATTTACTTATTCGTAGGTACAGTAAAACAGGTGGGTGCTCGTCTCTTCTAATCGAAACTTTTCACAGAATGATCGTCGCTCAAACAGGAAGGCAGCACCAAATCGAAAAAACAACGCAATTCCTTTCTCAACTTCTCCAAACAAATACTATTTACTATATTGTGAAGATTAGTGTATTTTCCCTGATATCTTACCTTAAATAAAACCGGGATATCATTTATGTACAGATTCTCTGACGATGAGCCTCTGCATGGGTTGTATGCTCTGGCAACGATCCGTTGGTGTAGAAGCTGCAGCCAAGCAACTCCCCTCTGAGTGCTGGACAGCGGATCTCCCCAGTACCAGCCCTCTGTCCAGCACTCAGACGAGCCATCAACTGTGAAACACGCCTGCAAGCTGCCCGGTGTTCCTTCTAGTAGATAGTGGGCCTACCAGAACCAGTACAACCTTCCATGTACTGACACAACAATGCGGGTGGGATACTGCGTTCGTAACGTTTCTTGAGAATTACTTGACTGAATTTTTTGTTTTGTTTTTTATTTTTTTGTAAGTGTAGGTCTTGAGCACTTTTATGCATTGTTCTTTGGGGCTCAACGGATACGTAGCTTCTACTGTTTTGTCCCTAACCAAAGGCCCATTAGACCGTTTTTACTCCAGTAATGCACCAGCTCCATTTGACTGTTTATCCAGGGTCGAGAGTAATTTCTACAAAGTCATACTTCGTTGCTCACCAGCATGTGAGTCTCTGAGTGTCGATGGTCCCACGATGTCGAAGATGTGCCCAAGCAACTCCCATCTGAGTGATGGACAGAGGATCTCTCTGTGCTACTGATCTGTCCAGCACCCAGACGAGAGTGACTCCGCATTTATTCCGGCGAAAGTTATTCGTACCAAAGTGCCATTCTGGCGAGGTTTGGAATGAGTACAGTGTCTCCTCCTAGTACGTACTGGACCTACCAGATCAGCAACGACTTTTTAAAATTCAAATTTAGCTACCCTCTTTCGTTATGTATTGCAAATGTAATCTGTATTCGCAAGATTTCGTGGACACACAAAGTTTGTGAGCCCCCTTACATAAACCTCGTGTCATAATAGAAATGTCCGTCTTACACCAACAGCTGGTGTCATCTTCATACCTCATTTGAATACCTAGCGCTTAATCCAAATACTCTGTCCAATGATCTATAATTGATCCAGAATACTTCAGTGGTGCTACAACTAGCTTTTCAATTTACTGCTACCTTACAACTTTCAAGTAAGTAAAAATAAACAAATCTGAATCAATATATCATGAGATATTCGTGGATATGTAAACTAACACAATTAATCATATCATGTTGTAGAGCATAGCACATAACATCATTTCATCTAACACGACACAAAATGCTATTGAATTTTAAGATATGTGCATTCCCACATTTCCACTCATAAGTATGTCAAAATATTTTCAAAGCCACCAGATAAGGCGAAAAAGCAGTTCCTCTTTCACATCTTCCCTCTGGTCATATTTGCCTCTTGTGTACTGTGATGGTACCAATTTCATTTTATTTGCCATCCTTAAATCTATCAAATTAAATTGTTGTCATACTCTACAGATTCTCTGTACTGGAAGACTAAAGAAAGCATTCACGTAAAATTTAATAAAGGTGTATATACAGTTTTTACCATACTTGCATACTTTCTGCAACTGATATATGAACAACGAAACAGTATATAAAGACTTAATTCTGGTGACTGTCAAGGCTACCTTCACCTCTAAATGTCCGACTACTGCCAGCATGATCTATATTTAGCACGACATTAAACTGTCACATTTTGATAACTGATAATGTTTGTTTGATAAAAAAAAGGGTTTTGACTTTTTGCATTTACCTAACTATGTACACAGTTTGCACGTAATGATACAAGTGTAAAGCTTCAAATGACTTGCTTCGAATTGATTTGGTTGTAAAGTAAGATCCGAACATTGTCCATAAAAATGCTCACTAGTTTTGACTATTCATTTCGGTTTAATTAACATATTTTGCAAAATAAATTAATCAATTCGATATGACGGTATACCAAGTTGGATTTACTGTGCAACAATAATGTTAATTTAGCAAGATTTTGAGCCATCACTTCTTGACAACGGGTAATCATAATTGGATAAATACATTTCTTTTCATTTTATGGATTTCTCTAATTTCTTTGGCAGATTAAAGCAATTCGTACAAGTATAAATGATGAAAGTGACATGCTTCAGAAACATCCAAGGCCAACCGGTTTTAGTATATAAAAAACAAATAATATCAAATCAATGAACAAAGAAGATGCCATCAGCAAAACATTTAATACAAATCAGTTGCCATCTTCTGTTAAATCAATTAATCGATAAGGATAATGCATCAGAGTGCCAGCTCCTGTACAGCGTTCGAAATGTACATAGGTACAGTAAAACAGATGAGTACTCATCCGCACTAAACCAAACTTTTCATACCACAATCGTTGCACAAACAGGATACGATTACCTACTCCACAACAAAGGAAATTCTGATCTCAGCTTCTCCAAATATATGTATAACAGAATTTACTATGATGGACGAAGCATAGTATTTTCCCTGACATCTTACCTTAAATATATCCATGCATCACTCTAGTACAACCTCTGTGTAGTTGAGCCTCAGCAAGGGTTGCTTACATCGATGACGGAGTCATGGTATCGAAGCTGTGGCCAAGCAACTCCCCTCTGAGTGCTGGACAGAGGATCTCCTCTGTCCAGCACTCAGATGAGAGCGGCACCGCCACTTTCTGACATCGACTGAGATACATGTCAACAAGCCCTCCAGTGAGCTTTAGAGGAAGCATAGTCTCTCCTCCTGTGTACTGGCCCCGGTTCGAATCCGCCCAGTCGCAGGGCGTCGCAGGGCCGAGCATCCTGTATGTGGTTTCTAGGCGGTTTTCCACATCCCCCTAGGTGAATACCGGGTTGGTTCCCAAGTCTCGCCTCATTAACACGATTTGCAAACATTTCGTAACGCTTTACACTTTCACACAAGTCATATAACAGTACACACGAAAATTTGGGGTACATATTTCCTCCCGGGGGACAGGGAGTGGCGGCAGGAAGGGCATCCGGCCACCCCATCAATACCAACATGCCAAATCTGCAATAACAAAGCCGACCCTGCAAGTGCGGGACAAGGGCTGAAAAGAAAGAAAGAAGAAATAGTGTCTCCTCCTAGATTGTTCTGTGCCCTCCAGATCTAGCAAATTCATGCTTGTACAACCATTGCAAGAAATGGAGAGACAATGGTCTCAATGATGTTTCTTTAAAACTGTATGAACTAAAGTTTAATGCCCTCTGAGCTTAGTTCTCGACGACATTTATGTATTGGTATCTTGGCGCTCAACTGGTAGGGTAACTACTACAATTTCGTCAGTAACCGAAGGCCAACCAGATGGTTTTTGCGCCAACAATTCGCCAGTTTCCTTCGACTGCTAATCCTATATCTGACTTCACTGTACACTGAATGGTATTCACAGTGTCACAGATTCTGCCTTTGGCTGGGCGAATGAATCTCAGCATATGAGCCTCTGCATGTGTGGGGTGCGTCATTGACGGAACTGTGGTGTCGAAGCGGCAGCTAAGCAACTCCTCTCTGAGTGCTGGACAGAGGATCTCCAGAGTGCCGGCCGCGGTGGCCGAGGGGACTGAGGCGCTTCAGTCACGGTATTCACGGCCACTACGGTCGGGGGTTCGAATCCCCCCTCGGGCATGGATAGCCGGCCGCGGTGGCCAAGGGGACTGAGGCGCTCCAGTTACGGTCTGCACGGTCACTACGGTCGGGGGTTCGAATCCCCCCTCGGGCATGGATATTTGTGTCGTCCTAGTTTGTAAGTAGTTTATAAGTAGTTTGTAAGTTTAGGGACTGATGACCCCCTAGTTAAGTCCCATAAGCTGTACAAACATTTGAACATTTGATTTGGGCATGGATATTTGTGCCTTCCTTAGTTGTAGGTAGTTCATAAGTAGTTTGTAAGTTTAGGGACTGATGACCCCGTAGTTAAGTCCCTTAAGCTTAACAAACATTTGAACATTTTTGATCTCCCGAGTGCCAGCCCTCTGTCCAGCACTCAGATGAGAATGGCCCCGCCAATTTCTGCTGTCAGCTGTGGCGCATGTCAACTAGCCGCCCAGTGTGATTTAGAGGCAGTACATGTCCCTTCCTGGTAGACTTTGGCCTACCAGTTGAAACACAACCTAGCTTATACTACCTCACAGAAGCAAGTGACGTAACTGGTCAGAGATCTTGTCAGTCTCATCACCCTTGTTGGCCACTTCAACGATCCTTCTAGCAACGTCCATCCAGGCAACCAGTGCCATGTTGACTTGCTGTTAGTGGATAGCTATTATTTGCATGTTAATTAACAGTGATAATGGTTTTAAAATAGATCTAATATATAAAGCAGAGTGTCTGTACGTTTGTATGTGTTGCATACAAATCTACAGTTTTGTTCCAATCTTTATGAAATTTTGTACACGTAAGCTTCAATCCATGAGGATGGTCGCCGTAAGTGTAAGAATCACATACGATATATAGTTCACGAGATATGACGTCATAAACAATGAGATGCGCGAAAAACTGCTGCATTTTGCGGCAATGCTGCCAATTTTCTCCTAAACCATTGGACCGATTTCGACCAAATTTGGTACACATATTCCTTACCGTGAGGTAACAATTGCTGCATGGTTAAGAATCACATACGGCACATGGTTCAAAAGATATTACGTCATAACCAATAGAAATCGCAAAAAAACTATCACATAATACAGCGATATTTTATAAATACGCTATATGGGAATGAGAGTATTTAGCGACTTGCAATAAACTTTAAACATAATTTCAAACCTTTATTAAACTTTTTCTCGCTGGCAACCATAGCAAAATGATGAAAGGAAAAAAGATTCTCGCTTACTACTTTTCCGCTGTTTATGGAGGAAAACTACGGCTCTCGGTATGATGTTACAATTTATAATTTGTACACTACAAATTGTAGCCGCAGGAAATTTTACAGACATTATACATGCTTATAGTTCAGGGTACCGTCTAAATTATATCACAGTACAACACGTTGTTCATGAGATACGAGCACATAAAGAGTAACGTTCATGGAAAACTGCCCCATCACGCACCAAGTTTTAATCTATTACTTCTTTACAACTGACGGTATTCCCAAGAGATTTTACAGTGATTCAGACCTTATACAAATGAATATATACCCTAAAAATGGCAGGAATAAATAAATAAATATCCGGACAACGCCGGTTTTTCAGCTAGTATTTTATAAATCCAAGAACTTTCCGTAATAAACATACAAAGACGTCGTCATAATGCATGTCGCAGTATATATCGCCATCCTAACATAGACTGACCACAAAGCGTAGATTTAGCTCACGCACTGTGAACTTCTTTACTGCTGACCAACATCTATCGTGCATTGTATCTGTGGCTACATGTGCAGTTACTTTGTACGTGAGTCTAAAACGACAAAGTGACTGCTGGATCTTCAGTCATATGGATCAAACTGAGGATGTCTAAACGTTATACAGCCGAAATTTGAGAACAAGAAGTGGAAATCGTGCTGCGGATAACCCCAAATTTAATGGAGCAGTTTTTTTGTCACCAACAGTTTGGAATGCACAACGCACCAACAATTAACTGACAAAACAATGCTCATTTCGAAGTTCACTTGTGTTTGCATCTCCACCTTAGCTTATCTTTAAACCATCATATCTTGACAAAAAATAATCATACTGATTGAAGCACAAGGTAGTACTGTTACAAGTCACAAATTCACTGGTAACAGTAATACCATGTATTTCAATCAATTTCAAACAACAGTCACGGTAAAGTCTGAACCAAAATGTTTTCATTTAAAGATAATGATACCTTAACTCAAAAACAACATCTCCATTTTATCGATTTATCTAATTTCTAGCTAAGTTTGAAGGACTTTGTGCAAGCTTAAATGGAAGAAGAAACGCATTTCAGAAACTTCCGACGAAAACCGTTAACAAATGTAAAACTCTAACAAGATTCGAGTTACACACAAAAAATGTTGCCTCCATCTTAAGGTTATTTTCAGTTGACGTCTTTTATAGTAGGAATTAATCCATTGTAATATATCTGCGTGCCAAATTTCTTTCGTACTTGAAACTTATGTAAATACAGCACAGCCGACAGGTGCTGGTCTGAACAAAACCAAACCTTTCACCACACTATCGTCTCTCAAATCAGCAACGATTACGATCGTCGCCAAAATACACACTTGGCGTTTCCAGACATATAAGGGCACTAATTACTCGAGTACTTCCCCTGACACCTTACATTAAATATACATAGACTCATAAACGGATCCAAGGGGGGGGGGGGAGTGCCCCCTCCCCCATGCCCCTTCCAGCAATTATATATATATATATATATATATATATATATATATATATATATATATATATATATATAATGCGAAGCATGCGTGTTGTGTGCTATCACTGCACTGAGTTTTCAAAACTGTGAGACGTTTGTGTTTGATTGGGCTTGGGGTAAAAAGGGATGGCCGATACTGGGGTCTTTGTACTAAGCCAGATTTTAGCTGACGATGAGAGTTCTTAGAGTTCTTCCCTCCCCCACGTCCCAGCAGGCTGTCCTGGATCCGCCCCTGTCCAGACTTCATTATTGTACAGCTGCTTTTGTGTGGACTATGAGCACTGCCGAGTGAGCCATGGTGTCGAAGCTGCAGCCAAGCGACTCCCCTCTGAGTGCTGGACAGAGGATCTGCCCAGTACCAGCCCTCTGTCCAGCACTCAGACGAGAGAGGCCCCGCCACTTTCTGACATCTACTGTGGCGCATGTGAAATGAACCACTGAGTGATGTTTACAGGCAGTACAGAGTCTCCTCTTAGTAGGTACTGGACCTAGCAGATGTAGCATAACCTTGCTTGTACCGCCACAGCGAAATAATTGGTCAACGATCTCATCAAAAACATCACGCTTGAAGGCCTAAGAGCCAGCGAAAGGAAAATTTGCCCAGCGCTGCATTGGAAGTCCAAAAGGATGGGCATGACTGCACATCATGCTTACGTTCCACTGCCATGTATAAAGTTGACACGTTACAAACCACCCACTCACCTACTGCAACTCGAAATACTCCTAAGAATCATTCAACTAGAAACATCGTCCTCATAAAAAGCAGCCAATTTGGCGATTCTCCTGTCATGTAGTTGATAAGGGGGCTAAACTTTTGTCAGTCTCATACTCTGTTTTTAAATGTTCAAATGTTTGTTAAGCTTAAGGGACTTAACTACGGGGTCATCAGTCCCTAAACTTATAAACTACTTATGAACTAGCAACTACTAAGGACGGCACAAATATCCATGCCCGAGGAGGAGTCGAACCCCCGACCGCAGTGTCCGTGCAGACCGTGACTGGCGCGCTGCAGTCCCCTCGGCCACCGCGGCCGGCATACTCTGTTTTATAGGTAATGAAATAACCAGAATAAAAATGCTCCTACCACCATACAACAAAAGATGAATGTGGCTATGTCAAAGATAAATGAGCGAAAAGGAAGCTTAGGGTTTAACGTCCCGTCGACAGCGTGGCCATTAGAGACGGAGCTTACGCTCGGATTTCAGGGAAGGCTATGGGAGGATACCGGCTGTGCCCTTTGAAAGGAACCATCCTGGCTTTTGCATGAAGTGATTTAGGAAAATCACGGTATAACGTTGCCCTTGCTTCGTATGATGCCATAATTGTTAAAGTAGATTCCGCGATTATATTTTGGACAAGGAATTGATGGTACCGAATTTTTTTATTTGAAATAATTTAGTTAAAGTACAGCACAAAAAGAACATTAAAGCAAATAAACGGCGGGTTGCATATTAATGTCGGGCACCATACAAGTAACAGCACGTTATAAGACTTACGGAAAGCATCTAGCTGGATCCTGCGCTTCGTATTGTAGAAGCTGGAAGTAATGACTTTTACTTATTTAATACGTGAACTTTTGAGATACTTTCCGTAGGAGATCAATGTTCAGACTGTTCACTTCGCTTTTCATTATTGTGTGACCGTGGGTGGTTACATGAAGTTACTGGTAATGATAGAATAATAAAAAAAAATTATCGGACTTCATGAAATTACAAAAGAAATGACTGCAGGTTCTAAAATCAAGCAAAGTATTGTATAAGGATGATTGATTGTGATTGAAATTTTGCAGATAATGCGAAGCGATTGTAATGGCGTCTGAACATTAAACTATTACAGATGCCGAGGAGTCGAAAACATTAAAAAATTAAATATTTGACGTGGAGGAGTTTGATTTAAATGAAAACCAAGGAGACAGAATGCTTTTAAATTTAAATAATATATTTTCAGCAAGAGCTTGCATTATTCTTACTTACATGAGTGGATACAGGTATGAAAGACGTCTTGACACATCGGATTCAGACAAGAGAGTGAGTAAAACTACTATCATGGTTCCGTCTTCTCACTTGTTCGGAAGTAAAAAAATCACGAACGAAATTAAATTAGTTGCATTCGAGTCAGAGGGAACCGGAGGCGATAAGTATCGCTGATCAAAGATAAACAAAAAAATAAAAATTTTAGTGTATCGTTACAACGGGAAACGTAAATCTGGATGGCTGTAGGTGGATTTGAACAAACATCCTGCTGAAAGCGAGTACAGTGTCTTTCCACTGCGCCACCTTGCTCGGTAGTGAAAGAGGGGATTATAACCTACTCTACTTGTATGTCAGCTGAAAAAGTTTCAATTCAAATATATTGCTAATATTCATTCACATATCAGGTACCAAGATGTGTATTGCAAAGTCAAATAACGTCACACATGGCCTAATTTCATCCAACATAGGACAAAGCAGTTCTCATGTCATGGAAGTTGCCACTGGTTACCGCTGTCATTTAAATGCATCCCCACACAGGTATCCATGGTATTACAGATCCCTCAGAGCTCCATGCTCTGGGAAATCAGGAGAATTGTAAAATAGCTCAAACTGCTTCCTTCATTTAATGCATGGACAACAAAACCACAATTAACGGAAAATACACCCTACTTTAATGGTCACACACTAGCTCCGTTTTGATTTTCACCCCTCGCTTACTGTAACGTCCTTTCACTATGCCAGATGTTCAAATGACCATACAAATCACCACTCATCCGGTCTTAACCTTTACCCCGTCAACCTATCTCAAATAGGAACCGAATATCAAGACCTTCGAAATCGCAATGCTATGTAAATTTTATATATTATATATGCTGCCATAAAACACACAGTCCATGCTGAGTACATTACCTACACAAATACTCCGTATCCTGCATGACATGCTTACAAGTTTCTTTCTAACTCATTATTCATAAAAACAAATTAGCATATGAAAATTCCCAGATTTACGACTTGTTCCTGTAAGGGCACTGTCGAAGTACACCATACTTGACGCCTTTCTTGGAAAGGTAATATCGCAGACGTAAACAATGCCTATTGAAGTGTCAGTGAATGCTGCATTGAGTAGCTGGTGCGATTAGTGTACCAGACTGACATCAGTGGCAGAGAGTTTGATGTAACTGTATAGACTTCGTGTTATTATATGTAGTCATTAATGAATAGTGCTCATACTTTCATATCATATCTTGAGGTTGGAACAGACCGAATCAAATGTCATTATTAAACATAATAAAAATCGAACATTTTGGTTTAAAAACATCACTATAGCTGAAACAACTATCAATTTTTTCAAAGTGATAAAGGGAGTCAGCAGAAAGTTAAAGTTCTTAAAGTCAAGATGGTGACCAGATTGATGATTATGTGCTGACTAGTTCTAGTAAAATATCCTAAGCATTATTTTCTTGAACTTAATGTTAACCAATTTATGAAAATCAAGTACCTGCACTTTGAAGACTAATAGACTATCCATTTAAGCATAGGAATTTCCACACTTTTGATTGAAAATGTAACGCTATTTAGACGTCATTTAACCACATTCAGTTCTTCTGAAACTTCGTTTCTGGCAACTGAAATGTCAGTTGTAGTAGAATGCCAACTCTGTATCACGTGATGGGAGAAGACCAGTATGTCTACCCCGACCAGACCCCGCACGTGTACAACAAGTGGACTTGTGGAAATGCTGACATGGTGCCGAAGGAAGGGGCTCGCCAACAAAGGGCCCACATATGAACATCTCAGTTTAGACGTTGTACAAGGATTTCGTTGAAAAGAGTGCTTATCTTCCGTCGAAGATCACGGAATAAGATATATTTCCTTGACTTCAGCAATTTATCTAATTTCTAGAAATGTTTGACTTACTAGTACAAAGAATAAATGGTGAAAGTGACGTACTTCAGAAATCCCCAAGGAAATAGTCTTATGTACATAAAATTGTAGCAAGATCAAAACGATGTACAAATAATAGCGCTATTAATAGAGCATTAGTTTCAGCTCCATTGACATCTCTTGTAGGAGGAATTAATCGATTTGTATTATTCGTTTTTGTGGTCCTTCAATATATCGTTCAAACGTTATGCGCAATGTGCAGAAAAATATATGGGTGCTCGTCTGAGATAAACGAAATTTTTTCACTCATTATCGTCTCTCAAATAGGCAACGATCACCACGACCCCCAAATATGCCCTCGGCGTTTTAGAGTGTATAGCAGCGGTACTGTGCTGAAATTAATGGCGTATATCCCTCGATATCTTACCTTAAATGCATCCGGCACATCATTGCAGTAGAGGCGCCATGTAGTTGAGTCCTTGCATGGGTTGTGTGCGCTGCTGATGGAGCCGCGGTGTCGAAGCTCTGGCCAAGCAGCTCCCCTCAGAGTGCTGAACAGAGGATGTCTCCAGTGCTAGTGCTCTGTCCAGCACTCCGACGAGAGCGGCCCCGCCACTTTCTGCCGTCAACTGGGCCACCATTGAGTCTTAGATGCAGAACACTGTCTCCTCCTAGTAGGTACTGGGCCTTCGAGTTACAACCAAAGCGGTAGGTGGAACAAAACAAAGTGTCCAGACACTCTGTGACGTAAATGGCATTGAAACAGAGGACGGCACTCTAAAGGCGGAATTACTAAATGTCTTTTTCCAAAGCTGTTTCTCAGAGGAAGATTGCACTGTAGTTCCTTCCCTAGATTGCCGCTCAGATTACAAAATGGCAGATATCGAAATAATTCACAGAGGGATAGAAAAACAATTAAAATCGCCCAAAAGAGGAAAGGCCGCAGGTCCTGATGGGATACCAGTTCGTTTTTATACAGAGTACGCGAAGGAACTGCCCCCCCCCCCCCCCCCTTCTCGCAGTGGTGTATCGTAGGTCTCTAGAAGAGCATAGCGTTCCGAAAGATTGGAAAATGGCTCAGGTCATCCCCGTTTTCAAGAAGGGTCCTCGAACAGATGTGCAGAACTATAGGCCTATATCTCTAACGTCGGTCAGTTGTAAAATTTTGGAACATGTATTATGTTCGAATATAATGACATTTCTCGAAACTAGGAATCTGCTCTGTAGGAATCAGCATGGGTTTCGAAAAAGGCGTTCGTGTGAGACCCAGCTCGCGCTATTCGTCCACGAGACTCAGAGGGCCACAGACACGGATTCTCAGACAGATGCTGTGTTTCTCAACTTCCGCAAGGCATTTGACACAGTTCCCCACAAACGTTTAATGAACAAAGTAAGAGCACATGGTCTATCAGACCAACTGTGTGATTGGATTGATGAATTCCTAGATAACAGAAAGCAGCAGGTCATTCTCAATGGAGAGAAGTCTTCCGAAGTACGAGTGATGTCAGGTGTGCCACAGGGGAGTGACGTGGGTCCGTTGCTGTTCACGATATATATAAATGACCTTGCGGATAACATCGGAAGTTCACTGAGGCTTTTTGTGGATGATGCTGTAGTATATAGAGAGGTTGTAACAATGGAAAATTGAATTGAGATGCAGAAGGATCTGCCTAGAATTGACGCATTGTACAGGGAATGGCAATTAAATCTCAGTGTAGACAAGTGTAACGTGCTGCGAATACACAGAGAGAAAGATCCTTTATCATTTAGCTACACCATAGCAGGGCAGCAACTGGAAGCAGTTAATTCCATAAAGTATCTGGGAGCAGTCATTAGGAGGGATTTAAAATGGAACGACCATATGAAATCAATAGTCGGTAAAGCAGATGCCAGACTTAGATTCATTGGGAGAATTCTAAGGAAATTCAGTCCGAAAACAAAGGAAGTAGGTTACAGTACACTTGTTCGCCCACAGCTTTAATACTGCTCACCGGTGTGTGATCCGTACCAGGTGGGATTGATAGAGGAAGTGGAGAAGATCCAACGGAGAGCAGCGCGCTTCGTTACAGAATCATTTGGTAATCGTGGAAGCGCTACGGAGATGATCGCTAAACTCCAGTGGAAGACTCTGCAGGAGATACGCTCTGTCGCTCGGTACGGGCTTTTGTTGAAGTTTCGAGAACATACCTTTACTGAGGAGTCTAGCAGTATATTGCTCCCTCCTACGTATATCTCTCGAAGTGATCATGAGGATAAAATCAGAGAGATTAGAGCCCAGACAGAGGCATACCGACAATCCTCCTTTCCGAGAACAATACGTGACTGGAACAGGAGGGAAAATCTATACTCAAGGTACCCTCCGCCACATACCGTCAGGTAGCTTGCGGAGTATGGTTGTAGATGTAGATGTAGATGCAGTCAGCTCGTCAACTGCATCGCCCTTGAAGGTCACTTCATTGACACTCTGATGACCTCTGTAAATTCGTCTATCAGAAGTCTAAAGGGATAGTGGGAAGCGCACTCCGCATCGATACGAGTACGTGTAACAGATTAATGTTGTCACGCCATCACCTACTTACCTACTATAACAGTAAATGTTACTCGAGTGGAAAGCCGCCATTACAACGATTCTCCTATCAGGCAATAAAAATGTTTGTAAACTACTGTTTTTCTCGTACTCCAATATTCAAACAATCAGAATCGAAACTACTCCCATCAGAGCACAGTGTAAAGCGAATATGGCCCTGTCAGTCAGAGATGAAAAAAGCAGAAGTACCTTCTCAACTTAACTGCAGCCTCAAAATTACTTAAATTGAGAAATATTTGCGATTTGACCACATGTAAAAATAACACCACACACAATGTCAGTTCGTATAGCACAATGTCATCCAACATAGCAGTTGGGCCCAGTGGTCTTGGGGTAAAGCACTCGACTGAAAACCGAAGGGTCACGGGTTCGATATCCGGTCGGAGCTCGGATTTTTTGTTTTTTTCAGTCTGTGTTTTAACACATCCTTCACCTCTCAACGATGTGAGGCGTAGCCAGAAACATCACGTGGTTCGGATTCCACGTTAAGCTGTAGGTCGCTTTACCCAATTCGATAACTGGGGTAGGCTAGGGACACGCAAGTCACCGAAGTGGCGTCCAATTGAAAGACTTTCACCAGGCCAATGGGCCACATGAAAGTATTATTATCCAACATACCACATGTCATGCAATACGACACCATAGAAGTCTAGGATACACCCCCCATTCAGAAATACTTACTATCTCCCCTTTCCCGACCTCACTTTCCTGTACAATCATCATCATTATAATAAATCACGACATGCCTATTGCAATTAACATATAAATAACGAAACGGGAGAGCAAATTTCTAGTGGACAAGTAACATACTTCAAAACACTCCAATCGAAATGCATTCTTTTGACGTCATAATAACAATTGTATTTTTACATTAGCATTAACTGCATCCAAATATAGCTTGCATTTAATAAATCGAAATAGTTTGTGATTATTGGATAACAAAAATTAGAATATTTACGTTTTTTACCTCTGTACAAATTTTTAATCGATTCGCACAATTTAGTACAAAGTGATTCACTTTCAGAAGCCAGTTATTTGCAACATAAAACCGCAATGAAATCCGATCGCTGCATATAAAAATGTCATTAGCTGACAATTACTTTACTGCAATTGACTTCTTTTGTAAAAGGAATTATTTGTCTGGTCACTATCTGAGTGTCGATGATTCAGCTTCACATACTGTAACATATCTGTGGTACAAAAAATGTTCAAATGTTTGTAAATATATGGGACTCAACTGCTTGGTTATTAGTCCCTAGCTTAGAAACTACTTAAACAAAAATACCCTAAGAACAATAGATACACCCATGCCCGAGGGAGGACTCGAACCCCCTACTGCGAACGGGCGCACGCACCGCAGCAAGGTGCCGCAGTGTGTACGGCTAATCCGCCGTGGCTATCTGTGGTACAACATATGTTCTAATGTCCATACAAATTGGCGCTGATCCGCTTTAACCTTTTACCTCATCGCCCTATCCCAAACAGGAACCGAACACTAATGCCTTCGAAATTGCGATTCTGCTCTCCGCCTTTGCAAATATACCTTTCACACATGTTGTACAGCACTTTATCCCACGGATGATAGGAAATTTAAACAACCCATCCCAGTGCTGCATAAATAAAATTTGTTGGAAGCGTTGTCAGGATGGAAGGCGGAGCGGTGAAAGCTTGTGCGCGCCCTAGGAAAGGGTGGCTGAATGGCACATAAAAGAAAGAATTGAAGTTAATATTTGGTATATTCTGATATACGGGATACATGGCGGGGCTCGCCCTGGGTACGGATGCAATGAATGAATGCCAGTCTAAACGGATTAGAAAATGTAAAAGGTTACGGTAATGGTTACGGTTCACACAGTTGGTGGCTGATACCGAACAGCCGCTAGGCGGGAGCGGACGGCATGCGGCCGTTCGCCCCGCACAGACGCTGAGCCTCTGGAGTGCGTCTGTTCTGCACGAGAACTCAAACGGAAGAGAGCGAAGGAACTGATTCTCGCACCTCTGAGATCTCCAGCAGCAGCACACGTGATCAAACGTGAGTGTCTGCTATTGGCTCCACGGTAGCATGCAAACGTCAGTAGTTTCAGCACGAACGCCAGAAGGATGGCGTGATTTTAGAAGCAGCATTCAATACTGGTTCTGGCCGGCTCTGTCCTGCAAAGTGGACAGCTTTGGTCACGTTGTCAAGTCGTATGTCGCAGTGGAAGCACACTTGTAAAACTTAGGCGAAGTTTTGAAATAAATTTTTGAATTATTTCCCTAAACTATTTTAGACTGGCTGGTCATCCTGTACAATGTATGATATCTTGTTTACCGACAGCAGCGACACCACGCGCCATGTTTCGTGCGTTGTAGTCATCACTCGATAAATTCTAAGTGTAGGCAGAGTACGTGATCTCCTCCAGTACTACGGACACTGAATGTACGTTTACACTCTTTCTTCCTAAAAAGTTATTTATAAAAACAGATTAGCACTGAAATAATCCCATGCTCGCGACTTATTCCTGTGTGGCGACTGTCAGAGTCCATCCTTGATTGTTGATTTTTCTTAGAAAGGTAACATCGTTGAGGCTTACGACGCCAGATCAGTGGTAGCGAAGACAATCCGTTAAAGGTCAGCGTGACTAGCGCGAGGTAAATGGCAGGAGAGGGCTTGCTAGCCAGCTGGGCCATTTTACGAAATTTTTCATTAGTAACACAAAGCTGTATAGAAACTGTGTTGAAACGCTCACGTTATATCCTTTAGTAGGAACTGACTGAAGCCAAGTTATTTTTAACTAATACCAATAGTCAATATTAGATCTGTGACAACTGCTGTCTTCGTGCAGTATTTAAAGGATTTCGCAGAAATGGGAGTGCCACTCAGAAATGTTTAAGTTTTATTTTATTTCATTGAGGATAGAAATGCTCTGTTACAGTACGCTGATGATTTGTATTTATTTCGTGATAACAAGTTCCCGTAATAAGCAATGATAGTTTAACACATATTGTCCAATTGCATTTTAGAACAACAACAACGATACAGAATGCAACATGTAAAATGTTTGTTTATTGTTCCTAGTTATCACATGGAACGTAAGTCAACCAAGGGAAAACGATGATACACATGTTAATTCGCAATTTGCAGAAACCACCTACTTTAACTGCTCTCCTAAAGGTAGTTTGTGCAAACTGCGAATAAATATATATTTATTTAAATATATGTAGTTTTGGACCATCTCCAACGTATGTTCCTTTCGAACTGACCTATCATAGTAAAATGATGTAAATTCTTTCTTGACCGAGAATTTCGCTGTTAATACTATGTGGTATGAAATTAGTGTCATAGTTCTCCATTACATTGAGAAAGGAATAAATATAAATAAAAAATCAAATCAAATGTTCAAATGTTTGTTAAGCTTATGGGACTTAACTACGGGGTCATCAGTCCCTAAACTTACAAACTACTTATGAACTACTTACGAACTAGGACGGCACAAATATCCATGCCCGAGGGGGGAGTCGAACCCCCGACCGCAGTGGCCGTGCTGACCGTGACTGGAGCGCCTCAGTCACCTCGGCCACCGCGGCCGGCCTAAAAAAATCACATGCTTCAAAATTATAACTAGAACTACAGAACTCTTTTTTGTTAGAATAGGAGGCCATCACTTTCGTTTTAGTTCTGCTACAAAAATTTCATTTGCACAATTCGTGATATATTAAAAAGAAATCAGAACCATAACAGAAAGTATTATATGCAACCACTGATTTCAGTCATTATATTTGTTGCAATATTTTGTTGCCACTTTCGTCTTTGTACTCAAATTTAGTCTACCAAAGTTCACAACCAAACCCTTTGATAGCAGTTTTACAAATTTGTAGACTTAATACGTTTAGTAAACACCAGATAAATCTATCCAAGACCTTATGAAAGTAGTTGCTACAGCATATAACAATTACTGTTCACTGTAAGTTTCGCTCGTTTAGACCGTGTACTTTCATTATAATCAACACAAATATTTCAACAGCGGTATTTTCATTGTTATTGCGGACTTCAACTAACTGGAACACTTCGAACTGAAGCTATATCACTCACAGGTTCGTGAGATTTCATTCCTGCATTTTTAGGAAATAAACTGCCAGGCTCGTCAATTCGTACCTTCGATAAAGTCCGACGGAACTTGATGCACATCCGTATTCAACAGTCAATTTTTATTTAAAACGTGGAAGTCTAAAAGGTAAAATTCCGTAGTGGGTGTGGCATAACACCTCCAAATGTCATCGCGGATCAGTTTGCTTCAAACATGCCGGACCTAACGCCACTCTATGAAATTTAAGGTCTTTGCCCTAAACAAAAAGGCTCTATAGAACTGTTGATTCAAGATGTGATGTACACGACGTCATTGAAGTACATACGATTTTGCAGCAACACTTTTTCTGTCTATTAAAATTGCAGGTGCAGTATAATGCCAACTCCAGGTCTAGGGGAGAGGAACACTAGTGGTTGCCCTGAATGGAACATTTATGCTCAAATTGACCCCAAGACCAGGTGACCTGGAGAGCGCGGGGAAAACAAAGGATTTTATCTGCTCAATGTACATTTCGCCGCAATTTTGGTGTGCACCTCCTCCAAACAAGTTAATTATAAAGTGGTACAAGAATTGTGACGGCAAGCAGAAAAGACATTCTGGCCATCCAATAGTCGTGCTTCAAGTTAGTGATGGCGTAAAGCTAGCCTTTCTCCTGAACCTCAAAACGTCAGTGCTTCTAGCAAGTAGAGAACAACAAATATAAAAAAAAAATCAAAATTATGCATTTTGTAAAATTCCGTAAGTTAAATAGCCTCCACCATGCACCAAATGAAATTTTATACAGACAGTGACATTCCTCTTGTGTTTAAGGTAGAGTATGCAAAAATTCATCAATATCAGAACAAAACTATAGATTTCTATGCAATAGAAATGCATTGAAAAACGCAATTTGTTGTACTCAAATATTTCAGTTTTATTTCATACAACGCTTATTCTGAGAATATCTGTGAAATCTGTCGAGGCGTTCTCAA
Source organism: Locusta migratoria (assembly GCA_026315105.1). Classification (NCBI taxonomy): domain Eukaryota; kingdom Metazoa; phylum Arthropoda; class Insecta; order Orthoptera; family Acrididae; genus Locusta; species Locusta migratoria. The sequence goes on along the minus strand of CM048744.1, from coordinate 267,014,105 downwards.
GTTATGCCGCCAACAAAAGGAATTAGGAAGCCATTTTTATGTTGCAGAGTACCGTCCCCCATGAACCGTATGAAATTTAAGAAACACGGTGACCTTCTACTTTTTTTGAAGGTCAAGCGTGCGAAATCTCGATTTCCTATCAGAAAGGACACAGTACGTTGCCGGCCGCGGTGGCCGAGGTGACTGAGGCGCTTCAGTCACGGTCAGCACGGCCACTACGGTCGGAGGTTCGAATCCCCCCTCGGGCATGAATATTTGTGCCGTCCTAGTTCGTAAGTTCAAAATGTTTGTTAAGCTTATGGGACTTAACTACGGGGTCATCAGTCCCTAAACTTACAAACTACTTATCAACTACCTTATACTAAAGACGGCACAAATATCCATGCTCGAGGGGGGATTCGAACCCCCGACCGTAGTGGCCGTGCAGACCGTGACTGGAGCGCCTCAGTCTCCTCGGCCACCGCGGCCGGCAGCTCGTAAGTAGTTCATAAGTAGTTTGTAAGTTTAGGGACTGATGACCCCGTAGTTAAGTCCCATAAGCTTAACAAAGATTTGATTTTTGAACACAGTACGTTGTAATTCACGGTAAGTCATCGAGTAAAACAAAAGTGATATCTGGGGTTCCCCAGGGAAGCGTTATAGATCCCCTACTCTTCCTTGTGTTTATAGACGATTTAGGAGACAATCTGAATAGCTCCCTTAGACGGTTCGCAGATGATGCTGTCGTTTATCGGTCAGTGAAGTCAACAGAGGATCAAAAGCAACTGCAAAGCGATTTAGACAAAATTTATACATGGCGTGAAAATTGGCAATTGACACTAAATAAAGAAAAGTGTGAAGTAATACACATTACGACTAAAAGAAATTTGTTGAACTTCAATTACGCGATAAATCGGTCAAACCTTAAGGTCGTAAATTCTACTAAATACCTAGGAGTTACAATTACGAACAACTTTGACTGGAGAGAACATATAGAAAATATTGTGGGGAAGGCGAACCAAAGATTACGTTTCATTGGCAGAACGCTTCGAAGATGCACCAGTTCCACCAAAGAGACGGCCTACATCACATTTGTGCGTCCTCTCCTGGAGTACTGTTGCCCCTTGTGGGACCCTCACCAGGTGGGACTGACGGAAGACATTGAGAAAGTTCTAAGAAGGGCAGCTCGTTTTGTTTTATCACGCTACGGGGGGGGGGGGGGGGGGGAAGCGTCACAGAAATGTTGCACGGGTTGGGGTGGAAACTATTAAAAGGAAGACGTTACTCATTGCGGCGTGATCTGTTTGCGAAGTTTCAATCACCAACTTTTACTTCTGAATGTGAAAATATTTTGATAGCACCCACCTACTTATGGAGACGTGACCATCCCAATACAATAAGAGAAATCAGATCGAAAACGGAACGATTTTGGTGTTCTTTCTTCCTGCGCGCTATTGGAGAATGGAACGGTAGAGAAAAGTTGTAAAAGTGGTTAATGAACACTCTGCAAGGGACTTAAATGTGATTTGCAGAGTATCTATTTAGATGTAGATGTATATTGGTGTAAATAAAAGACAAAGACTAGATTCTTGTTTTTTATAATCTAAATTTGTTTCAAAACACATTATGTCCTTTCGGCTGCGGCAAAACAAGAAAACTCCATAGATTTCAAAAATTCACTCTCAGATAAAGAGTGAGATTTGTCTCACTGATTCCATTTTTTTAACTTATTGAAGCTTAATAAATTCTCATACAGAAATCCTAACTTACTGCATAACTTTGCCTAATACTAGTTCTTTGGTCCTCCTGTAAAATTTCTATTTGTCGACTAATCGCTTTTTGAAAAGTTACTCTTCATATATAGATCGCTCCTGATGTTGTGATATTCCTGGCCTGTGGCCACTTCATATTTCTGGCCGCTGGCCGTTTCTTTGCTAACATCGTGTCTTAAACGCGGAAGAACGACAGCAGTGTCGTTGAAATGTTGAAATGTGGGGTAGGGAGCAGTAGCATATGTCACAGTAGGTGCTGGTTGCCGTGGGAAAGCCCGCCTATGTTACTGGTGCTCTCCTCGCATTGGCTGCTGCATTTCGCATCACGTGATTTAATTTGAAATTACTTTTGTTTATTATAAACTAAATATTAATTATTCAGAGCTGAGAATTTGTAATAAATATCTCTCAAGGACAGGCTAGATTTAACAGTTTAAAAAGTTTAAGATGCCTTCTCTTATTGTAACAAGAGAAGAGCGATTTTGCAGAAGGCGCGCGACGGCCCTGTTTTGGGGCGAAATAGAGCGTCAGGTGCCCTCTCGCAACGCGCCGCAGTTTCAGTCTCGAGCTGACCACACTATACGCGCCGGACCGCGCCGGTCATGAGTAAAGATTTTTTGTAATAGTGAAAACAGTCGAGGTCTCAACATGAACTATGGGCAGCATAGGCCGTATCATATTAACAATAGTTGCTAATTTTTTATTATTTATTTAATAAATAGCATCCCTGACAATTAAAAATCTCGCGAGTCGCTTATTATGCTTCCATCATAAAGAACTTTAGCCTCACTTGTATGCTGTAGAAGAACCAACGACCTGTGTGCTGTCTTCTGCGCAGGGGACACAACTATAGAAGACAACAGGTTAGTCAGAACTCTATGCTTTCCATAAAGTCTCGGAAAGCAACTACGGCACCTCGTGCGTTCTGTAGGGCGGTACAAACGCACACTGCTACGCAACAGCATCCGCAAAGATGTGGAGGTTTTAGGGGACTTGTGGGAGGAAGCAGTACTAATCTCTCCATCCGCAAATAAAACCCTAGGAAGCTTGTAATGTCTTACCTTAAATATATCCAGAACATCGTTTCAGTGAAGCAGCCATGTAGTTGAGCCTCTGCGTGGGCTGTGAGCACTGCTGGCGGAGCCACGGAGTCGAAGCTGCCACAAAGCAGCCCCCCTCTGAGTGCTGGACAAAGGATCTCCCCAGTGCTAGCCCTCTGTCCAGCACTCAGACGGAGAGCGACCCCGCCACTTTCTGTTGTCAACTGCAACTGCGACACATGCAGACGATCCTACTAGCGGGTATTGCGCCTAGGAAACTCAGTAAACAAACTGGCCTGCGATGCTCCATCAGAGAGAACAGTAATGCTACAATTGCAGAAATGGTTTATGGCTCACCCATCAGAATACCAGGTGATTTTTTTCGAGAGTATGCAACAAAATTGGATGCAGACTTACCTCAATTCGTTTCACAACTGAAGCAGTACATGAATCGTCTGAAGCCTGTACAATACTCCCACAAAGCAAAAGAAAGACCTTTCATACACAGGGATCTCAATGAGTCAACACATGTATTTGTGCGAGTTGACCGAGTCAAAAAAGCATTAGAACCTCCATATGAAGGCCCATACGAAGTAATAGAAAGAACCCCAAAATTTATTGGTGTTAAACTAAAAGACCAAGTCAAGAATATCTCCATTGATCGACTGAAACCTGCGTACCTCATGAATCATAATGAGAAGCAGCCTGAAGACACTTCAACTGAACGGTCAGCCCAGGTCAAACAACCAGACACAACCGACTGTGGAAAACCAAGAAGAACAAGATCTGGTCGTGAAGTTCGATTTCCTGCAAGATTAGTTGAAGAACTGCAGTGTTAAGTGACTATATGACTGAGAAGGGGGTGATGTGGGGACACGACAAATTACTATTTGTATTTTCTGATCTGTATTAAGCTAATTGGTATTCTCTGTTATTATCTTTGATCGTTAACAAAAAAGAGTACAAAAAAACTATTCTTCTCTTGTCACTGTATTACGCTTCCATGATGTGTGATATGCAAGATAGAAGTAAATAAATGTATGGAAAAATAAGTGTTAAATTTAATATTTAATGAACCGTGTGCTACACTACAAAGCAGGCGAGACAACTGCTCAGCAGACTAGTCATCACGTCGCCCTTGATGCCCACTTCATCGACTGTGAAGCATAGCTGTAAGAATGCGCGCAATTCTTACTGCAATTAATCAATAAACAATGAAACTGTATTTAAATGGTAATGTATATCAGTTTATAAGGTCACCATTGCCTGCATGTTCATGCTCTAATATTCTCTGTCTTCTTCATTTAGTTGTATTTTAAAACATGATATCTGTACAACATTTAATGACAAATAAAGTAGTTTACATTTCATCCAGTCATCTACCTTCCTTCAAAACCTAAACCGACTGGTACACGTTTAAAGTTGAAGTGTAATGTTCTTTGGATAATTTATGCGGAACAGGTATTTTGGACACAAAACAGAAATATACATACAAACTGTGGTATCAGTTGAGCATTAGGTTCAGCCAAATAATACTTGACATTAATAAATGTAATCTCTGCAAAGGATAAAGAAAACTTCAAATGTTCAAATGTTTGTAAATCTATCGGACCAAACTGCGTGGTCATCAGTCCGTAGCTTACAAACTACTTAAACCTAGGTAAACTAACCTAAGGACAAACACACACACCCATGCTCCAGGGAGGACTCGAACCTCCATGGCGAGCAGCAGCGCGCTCCGCAGCGAGATGCTTTAGACCGCTCGGCTACTCCACCACGGCGCGTGTCATCAGTCCGTAGCCTACAAACTACGTAAGCTTAGGTAAAGTAACCTAAGGACAACACACACACACACCCATGCACGAGGGAGGACTCGAACCTCCGGCGGCAAGCACCCGTGTACTCCTCAGCGAGGCGCCTTAGACCACTCGGCTACTCCACTGCGGAAAAGGATAAAGAAAACTGATTTATTAAAATAATTCACTTTAAGCATATATCTCCCTCTGAACAAAGTCTGAAACGTTTCATACAACTTAGTATGAAATGACTCACTTCAGAAATCTTACTGAAAAACAGTTATTTGCAAATAAAATACCAAAACATTCGAACGATTCACATAAAACTGTCAACAGATGAGCATTACTTTCACCGCAATTAACTTCCTTTGCTAAAGGGATTAATACATTAGCGTAATTTACCTGGGCACCAGCTGCATTTCGACAGTTGAACCCTCCCTTTTCTAAAGTAGACATGCATCTACGACAAGTGAAAATGGCACTCTGCCCAACGAGCAGAAAATTACAACAAATCCCAAACACATGGTTAGCAATGTGTCACGAAAATGCTTGCCCTTTTATCCCTATAACCAATTGGTGCAGATGTAAAAACCTGAAGACCATTCAATGTGACAGCAGATGTGTTCTTATCTTCAGTCCCCTCCAGGGGCTCACGGTTCTTTCGTGAGTACGTGCATGACGAGCACGGGGCCCCGAGCTAATGCAGTCTTCCTTCCTTCTTTACTTCCTAGACTGCATTTCCTTTCCCCTCCCCGCCTTTCCTATCCTCCCTCTTACCCTCCCCACTGGGGGACAGATAACGTTAACAGATTAGTCCCCCTATCTCAATGAAACGCTCCAAACGATGACCCTCTTCTTCAGAAGTTATTGCACAATTATGATAATCTTCGGTTGGAGATAACAGGAGAAAAATGACTTAGACCTCATCGATTTATATAAACTGCAGAAAGTATTTTATATGTTCCAGACAAGTTTAAATGGCAGACTCGACATACTTCAATAACTTCTAAGATTTAGCGTTTTTTGCATTAATTTGTATGGGTGCCAATTCCAGTATAGTGTTCAATCGTTGTTTATATATTGTAATATGGCTATAGTAAGACATATGTGTCATGGACTGAGCTAAGCCAAATCTTTCACCCTATGTTCCTATCTCAAATGCGAAAGGAACACTCCAATCTCCAACATACGAGATTCTGCACTTGGCATTTTCAAACGTATTGCAGCGACACACCACTATAATTTACTGATCCTGATACTTTACCTTAAATACATCCAGCATTTTATTTCGGTACAGACGCCATGTAGTTGAGAGTTGTGAGCACTGCCGCCAGAGGCACGGTGTCGACGCTATAGCCAAGCAGCTCCCCTCTGAGTGCTAGACAGAGGAGCTCCCCAGATCTGGTCCTCTGTCCAGCATTCAGATGAGAGCGACCCCGCCACTTTCTACCGTCAACTGTGGCACATGTCAACGACCCGCCCTGTGAGGATTACAGGCTGTACAGTGTCACCTCTTAGTACGTACTGGATCTACTAGATACACCAAAACCATGCTTGTACTGCCGCAGCAAAGCAGGCAAAGTAACTGGTCAGCAGACTTCTAAACCGGATGCCCATGTCTTCGCCACTGAAGTGACCTCCAAGCGTACAGCTAGCACCTGGTAATCTCGCCTAGCACCGCATAAAAATTCCAACTGGATTGGCAGAAGTGGACATCAGGCGAAACGTTTCAATGTACTGGTTAAGTTGTAATGGATACAAATAGGTGCTGATCAGATATAACCTTTTGAGCCCACCAACTATCTTTTCTGAAATAAAAACCAAGCACGTAGACCTTCGAAATCGCGATTCCACCTTTTCAAATATACCTTTTGTGGTGTCGCACAAGTCTAAAGTGCGCGCCACCTACTTTCGCCGCGCGCCGCCATGCACGCACGGCGCGGCGTTCTTACGACGTCAACCACGAGCGCCCTCTGCTACAAATCCGCTCGTGGCCACCTCTGAACGACTCGTTCACCTGGGACTGAGATAGGAACCAGTTAGCACCAGTGAAGACTTGGCAATCGGACAGGCACTAGGCAGGCCTCTAGCTCAACTATGTATCAGCATTCTGCAGTACTGAGCTATGTAAAAGTTAAGTATTACTATGTCTCTAAGAAATATAAATCTCGTTCTAATTTACTCTAGTGTTTCTAGTTTCTGCTGCCCCACTGGCTGGTCACCTCCTACCTGCACAAGCGTGCATCCTTTATTCCTGTGTCGGTCTTTCTACTCGGCCACCGACACCTACGACGGAAACGAGACACAAAAGCGGCGACGAGGCTGGGACACAAAACCTTTTACATATCTGTTATATTTTGTTCAGCAGCAGCACCAAGCGCTCCCGCCACATGCAGGACAATCTAGACTAGCTCTTGACAAATGAACAGTCCAGGAATATATTATCTCCATTAACAATCATGTATGGTCTGGTTACAATTTCAGCGAATAGTTGTACATGCTACATTTGGCTGTTCCTTAAACATATATTGATAAAAAATAGTTTCGACTTGATCCAGTTATCTACCTTTCTTCAAGTTTCTACAAGTTTAAAGTGACGACGTGACGTGCTTAAATAATCTCACAGAGAAACAGAATCCGAACAGTGTACATAAATGCTATGTAATTATTTGAGTATTAACTTCAGCCAAATTAATCTTGTCATTAAAATAGTCAAATCTCGGCTAGAAGTAATGAAAGTTCTATGAAAATAATCACTTCATGCATTTATCTACCTCTGAACCAAAACTGAAGTGTTTCGTGCAAGTTAGAACCAAATGACACGCTTCAGACATTTTTTTTAGAAATACCGTTGTATTAACTGAGTATTAATTTCACCCCAGTTAACGTAGTTTGCAAAAGGAATTAGTACATTCGTATAATTTTTCTGGTTTTTGCAACATATCTAGAGTACGTCAGATGATCCAATTGCCATAAAAGTGGGTGATGGTCCGGCCTAGCCTTTTACACTATCATTCAAGCTAAAATATGAACTGAGCTCCGAAACTTTCAAAATTGGTTTCAAACCTATCTTTTACGTATCTGTTATATCGTGTTTAGCAAAAGCGACGACCCAACAAACCATATGCAAAGCATTGTAGTCCTTCTCTTCACAAATTCGCAGTCCACAATGAGTACATTATTTCCTCCAATACTCCCGATACTGCAGGGTGTGGCTACAAATTCTCTTTCTAAAACATTATCTATAAAAACAAAATTACTACCAGACTACATCAGTACTGAGTGTCGACGTCTCTGTTAAGCGACATAATATCGCTTAGGCCATCAGTCAGTCAGTGGTCGACGAGAGTAGGGTGAGATATATGCCTTGAGACATACAGGGTTTGTGGGCTTTAGTGCCTATACATGCATTTATGTAACTTATCCATAGTTCCACATAATTTAACGTACTGTATACAATTTGATTTTTGTGATACGAGTTATTAATAAATAAACGTTGACATTATATCTTTTCATGGCAACTGATTAAACTCACAAAATTGTTAACCATAACCATGAACACGTATCTGTGCTAAAAGCAATACATTAGCTGTAACTACCGCCGCATTTTTGCAGTCTGATGAAAGAAATCAGTTTAAAGGGATAGTTTATGTTACAGTAGGGCCACTCAAAAATATCAGAGGCTATTTTTTTTTCCTTTAATTTCCTTCTTGACTTTGGAGTAGTATCCTATGAGTCAAGATACAAATGTTTGACTAGTATTAGTAAAAATCATTTTAAAAGGACATCCATCAGTCTGCAACAGCAAAATATTTGTTTATTGTTCCTACTCATCACATGGAACGAAAGTCAACCAAAGTAAAAACGATTAAATAAGTGATTTATCGCGGTAGAGAAGTTCTCCATTATTTCAACTTGCTACGAAATGAGAGTAACAGAAACATTTCATCCATCATTACATCATTAGAGGATATGGAGAACATCACTTTGGTTTTAGTGCTATTGTGAAAATATAATTTACACATATCGCAAAAAGATACAATGATATCAGAACAATAATAATGTGCCAGAAAACATCTGCTCGCAGTAATTGCGCAAGACGAATTTATCGTACCCAAGTGTTTGTGACTATGTTAGGTCTGAGAGGAAAATGTGAAGTTACAATGTAGTTCTTAAAAAGAAGTACATGATCGTTATTTTATCGTTGAGTTTCTCTTTGTGATTTACAATCAGTTTTCTGCACCATAGTGTAAGCTCATTTTAGCCCAATCTTCATTACCGTAGATATTGGATTGCTTTATTGTGAAAGTCATATTCAATGTGAATTGGGGAGAAAAGGAGTTTCTGGCATATCCTGACTAAGAGAAGGGATAGATTGGTAGGACACATTCTGAGACATTGAGGAATTATTAACTTAGCATTAGAAGGAAGTGTGTGAGGTAAAAATCGTAGAGGGAGAGCGAGACGGATACAATAAGCAGATTCAAAGGGATGTAGGTTGCCGAACGTATTCTCAGATGAAGAGACTGCACATGACATGCTAGCGTGGAGAGCTGCATCAAACCAGTCTGCGGACTGTAGATCACAACACAACAACAACAACAACAACATATTCAATGTAAACGCGTGGCTTTAGTGAAGTGTGCACATTATTCTCTTTCGCTTAGTATTAATTTATTCATATAAATCACGTATCTGCATCTGCAAAACAGAGGCTTTGCAGTACTGTTGACCGAAAATGTAACGATACTTTGTCATCCTTAAATTTCATATGATTCTCCTGCAACTCTCTTTTATCCCTGTTAACTTATCAATTGTAGTAATTGCCAATCCCCGACCTAGGAGCGGGAAACGAAGCAGTCATCTCTTCCCATACTGTATCTAAACTATGTAACCTCTTTGCCACAGCAGTAAATACTCTGAAGATGGCCTAAGAAGCCGAAAACCGGTTAAGTAAACAAAAATAAACTTGTAGAACAAACACAAAATTGTGTTTTTCATTTATGCAATTAGAATTGTTAGGAGGAGGCTACATAAAAGGTTGCAATTGCGTCCATATAACTAGATTAGATGCGGAAGTTATTACGTGAATGTGATTGCAATTCTGTTGCGATTAGCAGAAAAGAATTGGTAAATTATGACTACTTCCGTTGACAATAACTGCTTAACGAGATCACTCTCGAATTTACCGCTTTATATATATTCTAGAAAACAATGGAATCATTAACACAAGTTTAAAAAGAATAAGGTACAAACTTTAAACACATCTAAGGAAATCTGGTTTATGCTCTAAAATTGAAATAAGGTCCAAAAGAATGAACATTAATTGAGAATTAATTTTAGTTCACTTGACGTCTTTTGTAGGATGATTTTAGCGATTTGCATAATTTTTCTGGGAGATGGCTGTAGTTTATCGTTCAAAATTTATTATAATACTGTCACATAGCTAAGATAAACATACGGGTGCTCGTCTCAGCAAATCAATTTTATTTTCACCTCTTGATGCTACCTCTAACATAAAAGAGCGACACGACCGCCTAAAAACACACAGTTCTAAACTTGGCGTTTTCGAACATATTTCTGTACTATGAATATTTTCTTGCAATACCGAATTTCCTTTTTTAGCGTCACTGTATAAGGTACGGATGTTCTACCAAATGGTGACATATGACAATTTCTGCCGGTCCGGGACTCGAACCCGGGTTTCCCGTTTTTCGCGAACGGCCGCTTTAACCACTAGGCTACCCGACCACGACTGCAGGACCGACCCAAACTTCCATATGCCACCATGACTGCACATATTCGGGTGGCCTAGTAGCCTAGTGGTTAAGGCGACCGCTCGCGTAAAGCGGGAAACCCGGGTTGGTGTCCCGGGCCGGCACAAATTTTCATATGTCACCATTAGGTCGAACATCCATACCTTATACAGTGACGCTAAAAAAAGAAATTCGCTATTGCGAGAAAATTTTGATAATATTATCATCACTGTAATTCGTCATCATACAGTTACATTTGTGTACTTTCGTCCTGTAATTGTTAGAGTATTTCCACAAATACATCCAACAGTATGGATGCATCGACTGTGTGCCCTTCTAACGGATCCAAGGTGTCGGAGCTGCGGCCAAGCAGCTCCCCTCTGAGTGCTGCACAGACGATCACCCCAGTGCTAGTGCTCTGTCCAGCACTCAGATCTCTGGGTGAAGAACTGGAGCATCTCAAAGTGGTCTTTCAACAGAATGGGTACACTGCTCAACAAATTTGTCGTGCATTTCAATTTGGTCCAAAAGGTGAACCATTAGAAGACAATTACAAGTCTATTGCCTTTTTGCATTTCGCCGGGAATATTTCCTCGAAAATTTCAAGAATTTTAAGAAGATTCGACATTAAAAGTGTTTTTATGCCCCCACCTAAGACTAGGGCCCTCCTTGGGTCAGTCAAAGATGATTTAGGACTGAGGAAACCCGGTGTTTATAGTATTCCTTGTTATTGTGGTAAAACTTACATTGGCCAAACGATCCGCACTGTTCAGGATCGGTGTGTGGAACACCACCGTCACACTCGGTTGCTCCAACCTGAAAAATCGGCTGTTGCTGAACATTGTTTGAATGAGGGACACAAGATGTTGTACGATGAAACTAAACTGATTCCCGCTACTGGGAATGTGTACTCAAAGAATCAATGGAAATTCGTATGGCCGATAATATTATTAATAGGGACAAGGGTTTTCCACTAAGTAAAACTTGGAACCCGATTTTATCTGACATCAAGCAACAACGGTCTTCATTTCGACCTGCTGTTTCTTTAAACTAGCCTTGTTTTCGACCCATCGTTTTTGCCGTTTTTCTCCACCGGCGCGCTACTGTTTCCATTGCGCCTAGGTGGCTTCTACTTTGATTTCGCGCACGCGCGGTGGGTCGTCAGCAGTGTATAAAGGGGCTGCTGTTTCTTGTTCTTTATCAGTTTCCGGCGAGTTAGTGTTCTGCGCTCTCACCTGAAGATGGCAGCCAGTTGGTCTGTTGAAATATCGTGTCTGGTTGACGACGGTATCCGGCTGCATACCCGAGATCAATATTATCAGTTACTACGCCGGGAAAGTCTACGCAACCACTCAGATCGAGAGCGACCCCACCAGTGTCTGCTGCAATCTGTGGGGCATGTCTGCAAGCTGCCTGGTGTAGTTTAAAGGCAGTACAGTGTCTCCACCTACTAGATTCAGCATCGACGTGCAGCGAAGCAGGAGGGATAATTGTCCATTGATCTTCTCAGTCCCATCGTCCTTGAGGCCACGGTATCGACACAACAGTGATGTAAGTCTAGACTGCCAGTGTCAGGCAAACTGGCCTAGTGCCAGACTTGAAGTGTCTTCTCATTGTACGTTCAGGTATATATCTGATGTGGAACAACCTAGAATAAAATGAATTTTGAATTGCTGTAAGTACCTCAGCCTCGCCTACCGCATCCGGCTCCCTTCCCCCACGCGGATCCTGTATGACCTGATCCCGTTTCCCCACCTCCTTGAATACCTCCAGCATATCCGTATCCTCTATACCACCCGTAAAAAACTCCTGCAACCGCATGGTCCACCCCATCCTCACCAACCCTGGGCCTCTGCAACGCCCCTAACGCGTTATACTCCCTTCCCTTCATCTCCACTCCCTCCATGTCCTCTCCCAGAGTAATTTCCGCCGCCTCCCCCTCCCTGATGACGTCCTCCGTTCCGACATATACCCGTCCTACCAGCTCTGACCCCCCCCCCCGTAGATGTAGGGCCCCCTCTCCCCTCTCCCTTTCCCCTCCCACGCTTGGCTACCCCCTCCCTGCCCTGGAGTCCCTACGGCTCCTCCCTACCCCCTCCTTCCCCACCGTTTTCCTCTCCCCCGCGCTTCCCTCCCTCCCCCCTTTCTCAGGGTCCTGGACCGACAGTTTTATCAGTGCTACGTCCAGTGTTTTGTGCTGTGCTCCAGTGAAGTGTACGCTTTTTTTTTTTTTAACTGTGTCCACCGCAATCAGACAAGCGTCGTACCGTGTGTTTTAATTAGTGTCTCCGTGTACTCGGTACTCGCTGTCCTGTGTTATTGTCGTCCTAAATGTTTTTTTTTTCTTTTCTTTTTTTCTCGGCTGAAGAACAGATTATAGTGCTGCTGCCAGCCTGCCAGAGTACTGGTATAAAACACAATACAAGTTAAAAAAAAAAAAAAAAAAAAAAAAAAAAAAAAAAAAAAAAAAGCTGTAAGTAGTTGTCATGTAAGGGCAGCCTTTATCCATGGCACCAATAAGTTAATGCACAGAGCAAAGAGAACCTCAAATCCCAAAAAAGAATGGCAAGGAAAAGCCTACATAAAGGTTTGTACTTGCAGCCATACAACTGGAATCGATACAGAAGTTATTACATGAATTTGACAGGAATTCTGTTGAGACCTGCAGTAATTGTTCGAAAATATGACATCCTTTGTTGACGATAATTGGATATAAAATTAGACTCGAGTTTAGCGATTTATATAAATTCTAGAAGAGATTGAAATGATCTGTACATATAACTGGAATCGATGCAGAAGTGCCGGCCGCGGTGGCCGAGGGGACAGAGGCGCTCCAGTCACGGTCTGCACGGCCACTACGGTCGGGGGTTCGAATCCCCCCTCGGGCATGGATATTTGTGCCGTCCTTAGGATAAGCTAGTTGATAAGTAGTTTATAAGTTTAGGGACTGATGACCCCGGAGTTAAGTCCCATAAGCTATACAAACATTTGAACATTTTGATGCAGAAGTTATTACATGAAAAGGACTGAAATTTTGTTGCGATCTGCAGTAATTATTGGTGAATTATGATGTCCTTTGTCGACGATAGTTGGATATAAAATTAGAGTCGAGTTTAGCGATTTGAATACATTCTATAATACACTGAAATGATTTGTACAAGTTTTAAAAGAAGGAGGGACGCACTTAAGCCGGTTTTCTGTAATATTTTGTACATGCGTAAACTGGCCACAGATGTATATTGTGAGTGGCACAGCAATCTTTGGAAGTTCAATTGTAGAGTAAGCGCTGTGGCTGCGTGATAGAGCAGTCAGTAGTAAGTCTGTTGCGAGCTGTGTTGGGAGTCAGTTGCGGAGAGTTAGTTGTTGGGAGAGGGAGCGCGAGGACGCTGTTGGAGAAGGCAGTCGTTAAGTATATGTTGCAGCACGCCATTATTATAATGCATGATGTTAGTTTAATTTTGCCGGCCGCAGTGGCCGAGTGGTCTGCGGCGCGCCAGTCACAGTCTGCACGGCCGCTACGGTCGGGGGTTCGAATCCCCCTCGGGCATGGATATTTGTGTCGTCCTATTAGATTGTCCATAAGTAGTTTGTAAGTCCCCGTAGTTAAGTCCCATAAGGTTAACAAATGTTTGAACATTTGATTTTTGAAGTTTAATTTTCTGTAATATTTTCTACTTCATATTTTTTTAATAATACATAATTTCTAATATTCAATTTGCGTTCTGCATCCTCATTTGGTAGTTTTCCCTTTCCTTTCATTTTCTTCAATTATGATTATTGTTGAACGTAATTGCTACCCACCTACAATTTTTGAAAATTTTTAATGCTGAAATACTGCACGACGTGAGCTGCTTACTATTTCCTGTTTCCAGTTTTGTAATAAGAAGATACGGGGTAAGGTAGTTCTTATTTTTATCTGTGACGCAGTCAGATTGTTTCCCCCATTTCATTATTCAAGTTCATCAGTTTTGTTATACCCTTTGGAAGTACTTTATACAGGGCCATAAATTCTAGTAATTGAGTTTCCCCATTTCCTGGGCGTGCCCATTGCGCATATTAATGTTTTCTAAGGCTTACCTCGGTGGTCGTAGTGACCACATTGTTCAATTTTTAAAAGTTCAGTTTTGCAATAACGTAGTGCTGATCAGTTTCCACTAATCTATTCCAGATACCTTGCAAATTTTTATTAAAATTTTATTTATTTAAAATTTACTGGGATACCTTGCAAAATACATCCAGCACGTCATTGCAGTAGAGATGCAGTGAAATTGACCCTCCTCTGGTCGAGGGGACTGAGGCGCTTCAGTCACGGTCTGCACGGCCACTACGGTCGGGGGTTAGAATCCCCCCTCGGGCATGGATATTTGTGCCGTCCTAGTTCGTAAGTAGTTCATAAGTAGTTTGTAAGTTTAGGGACTGATGACCCCGTAGTTAAGTCCCATAGGATTTACAAACATTTGAACATTTGAATTTTTCGTTAAAAGATATACAGCTAAAGCCCCTGATCCATAATTAAGATGGACAAAGTCAAATTGCATTTCATGTCGAAGCGAATGTGAGTACAGGTTAATGTTGTCGAGCCACCAGCTACCTACTTGCCTCTTACAACTCTAACTGCCACCAACAGTCAATTATCTGGCATCACTCTCCTCACATAAGGCTACCAGGTTTAGCGATTCTCCTATCAGGTAGCCAAGAAATTTAATAAACTGCTATCTATATGACACTCTGCACTTCAAATATTCTAATAACCAAAATGAGAATTATTCCTAGTAGAGTACAACAAGAGGGTGAACATGGCTCTGCGAGTCAGAGATGAAACAGAAAGAACTAGCTTCAGAAATATTAAATCAAATTACATCGTCATACTCACATAGCATAATGCCATCCAACATAACATTTCTCATGTTGTGCAATAAAAACTAACAACATTGAAGTTTACAGATGCATCATTAGTTATTAATACTTGCTATATACATTCTCCCACCCCTCTTTTCTGCGCTCACTGCACTGGGAAATTTTGATTAAGTTTTAAGAAAGAGCTAATTTCTTAATGCAATTAACGAATAAACAACAACATAGTAATTAACTGACAAAATATGTATCTTTTTAGATCACCATTGTTTTCACGTGCAACAATTTACTGTCAGTGCTAAATTTAACTGTACTTAAAGCCATGATATCTGCACAGCATGTAATAATAAAAAAAGTAGTGAAGAATCATCCAGTCATGCATCTTCCTGTAAAATATAAGCCGACTGGTACAAGTTACAAAAATGTTCAAATGTTTGTAAAGCTTAAGGGACTTAACTGCGGGGTCATCAGTCCCTAAACCTACAAACTACTTACCAACTGCCTTATATTAAAGACAGCACAAATATCCATGCCCGAGGGGGGATTCGAACTCCCGACGGGGAACAGTCTCGCGCAGCGCAGCATAGCGCCTCAATGCGCTCGGCCGCTCCGCCGCGGCTACAAGTCAAAAGTGGAGATGTAAAGTGATTTTAAGAAACTCACAAAGAAACAGATTCTAAGCACTTAAAATGCAATCCGAATGGTGCACATAGAAACTGTGTAACTAGTTGAGCATTACTTGAATCCCTTTTTAACTCGGCGTAGTAAATCGACAAAGGCTAGTGATTAATGCCTTACAAAAAATTGTTTTATGCACTTATCTGCCCCTCTGCAAAGTCTGAACCGTTCCGTACAATGTTGCACTTGAAGACAGAAAACATGTATAAAACTGTTATTTGCGCATAACATACCAAAACCTCTGCCCTAATTTCTCCACAATTGACTACCTTTGCAAAAGGATTCAGTACATGTGCATTATTTACTTGAACACCGTTGCGTTTCGACAGTTCAATCCTCGTGTGCCTACAGTTACGACTGAGGCTCTAATAACCGCTGATCTGGTCTAACCTTTTACCCCATCACCCAAACAGGAACGGAGCACCTATACCTACGAAATCGCTATTATGCCCTCTGCCTTTTACATATCTGTTACATCTTGTTTAGCAGCAGTGCCCTCCACATTTTGCAGGGCACACATTTTCTTTCCCAACACTCATTGCGTGGCGTGGTTACAACTCTTTATAAAACGTAAATTATAGAAACAAATTATTGTTTAAAAAATTCTCATGGTAGCGAATTCATCCTGTCAGGTTAATTTCAGAATACACATCAATGCATTGCTAGTTACGCAGTAGCGAAGGCGATCTCCGTGATCGGCGAGAGTAGTGCAAGGCATATGCCACGAAATCGACAGAACGCTTTCGAGCTATATAGATATTAGTAGCACACATTTTGATTCAATGTGTGTTTTTATAAGTAATACCAGTCATTGATCAAACTTTCATATTATATAATTTTAAAGGGACTGACATATGAACCACTACATTATTCACCAAAACCAACTATGAGAATTTGGGCGAAAAGCAACAATCCTCTTCCTCATTTAATTAAAACAATTAAATGAGTCAGCAAAAAGAGGACGATTATGTTACAATTCGACCACTCAACAGCCACAACTGTTCTAGTGTTCTGTTTTGCTTCTTTTTCCATTTGTTAATGTTAAGAATCCTTGTTCAGATCGTGGTGATTTTTATTTTTTATGTGACGACTAATTTCAATAAATATACTGTGTAAAATACAGAATGAGCCAGTTTATTGTTCCTAATCATCACATGGAATGAAAGTCAACAAACGTCAACCAAGGTTAAATGATGCAGTTTTTGATTTCTCATGGTTCACAGTTAACACAAGCTGGTATGAAATTAATCTAAAACAAAAACAAATCATACAGCATTATAGACGTCATTTTATGGGAATTTGAAAGCATCACTCTTGTTATAGTTCTGTTGTGGAAACATTATTTGTGCAGAATCCAAACTACTAAAAATATATTAGGATCTGAAGAGGGGTATATTACATGTAATTTAGTTGTGTCAATCATATTTGCAGTCAACGATGCTTAAAGTGGAACAGATACATGATCGCTATTTTGTCATAGAACTTCACTTTGTAATTTACAGTCAGTTTTACCATCAAAGTGCAAGCCTTTGAATTAGTATGACTCACAAAAGGCATGTAGTGGAACTGCCTTGACCATATCACGTATTAAAAATGTTATTTTCGTGGCTCTTGATAGTGGACAGCTTGAATGGGGAAGTAATATTTAAATTAAAAACATGGTTTTGGTGAAGTTGCACATTATTCTTTTGCACTTGGTTTTAACCACTTCATCGAATTTCCACATTTCCACTTTAAAATTCAATAGACTATTACCACAGTCTAACATACACAATCAAGACACTCACTGCTGTTAAAGTTGTTACCAACTAACAGCTGCTGCGACACTAGCGCTCCTAGTGGTGGGCAAGCCGCCGTAGGAGTGATGTCGGTTTATAATTATTTTTGTGCGTAATTAACGAAATAGTTGGTATAGTTTTTGCGTCGTTACAAGCGTTAGTAAAATATTAAGAGATATACATAACACGGACATTACTATGAAAACAGCCGAATTTAACTGATTCAGAAGTGTAATGGAGAACTTCGTCATGAACAAATACTTCGAATATGTGTTATTTTGCAGCTTATTCCGCTGAAAGTAAGTAGAATATAAACATAAGAGAAACATAAATTTCTATTATGGTTTGTTCTTACTATGACAAGAGGGGTTTTTTTTTTTTTTTTTTTTTTTTTTTTTTTTTGACGCGTATCACTTCGGTGTGTAGTCTAATGATTCGAACATTTTTAGGCTTCACTCGTCTTTCTGATACGCGTATATTCGTTTGAGTGTCATTACTTTTGCTTAAGATGACAATGTCTTGAAGATTCTTGCCGTTTGTGGTTCAGTTGCAGCAACAATTGTGGAATTGGGTGAATTGGGTTCTTCTTTGTTGAAAACGGTTTGATTGTTGATTGCTTTTTCCGTTTTCTTGCCATGTCTGTGATGGTTTTTCCTTTAGCTACAGCTGTGGTGACTACTTTTGTACGTTAAATACTGTAGTTATTCCATTCTATATGCGTTTCCTAGGTTCCAACCTCACCGATTTTACTGGAATTGTAGTGAAGAAACCATAACGTTCCTGAGTAGAAAAGCGACTACTTTTTGCCAAAGGCGGGTCTTCCGGCGTTTCTTAGCCATTTCATATTTTCAATAGAAAATGATATTATTCAGAAAAAGCCTATAGGTTACAAAATAATTGTAAATAAACTGTCCTGCAATGTGCCGTTTTATACCTCATCAGGGATCTCAGTAAACCTAATATAAACAAAGGTGGAGCTAATTTTAAATTACTACCTATTTTTATGGTACTACATTCGTTCCCTAGAGTGAAAAGTCTGTAAAAAATCAGTATAAAGGATACTATTCGCACTCATCCCAATAACGTATTCAGAAATGTAGCTTGCCGACCGCTTGGAGCGCTGCAGTCGTGGTGTATAACAAAAATCTGCGGGAGTGTCGTGACTGTATATGTTAGACTGTGCTATTACTTTAAGCAGAAGCTTTGTAGCACTTATTGACTGAATAGGGTAAGATGGTTTCGATCATTTCGGACATATGTTATTGTAACTGGAAATATATTGAGAAAAGATGTAATTTTAATTATAGCACTTGTTCTTGGATGTTTAACTAATATGTAACACAAATATTAGACAATTACAAATGTCGGTATAGACTCACAAAAAAGTTACAGAATTGAGAAAAATCGATCGAAAATGTATCACACTAGTTACAATTGTGATCACTTCCTAGTAGAATTTTGACTAATGGTATCTTCCACATAAAAAGCACTTTTTCCGTCAGGCACCAACGCATACTTCGTTATACCAAACATTGCATTTTGGATAGAGAGTCTAGCCAACCTTAAATAGAAAATTTATAAGAGCTCGTTAGACTAAGTAGCTTCACTTACCTCCTAACGTGAAAAAATTTATCTCTCCGTAGCACAAAGTGGTATATTCTTGGAAAAGACAGGACGAGCTGTAGGAACCTGCTACGCTGCAATGCCATACAACGAGACACTACGAGACTGACAAATGGCGCGAAAATTTATGTTGATCAGAATTGTACCTATATCGAATTTGTACCACCTTACCCTATGTAAAAATACACTGACGTAATTGAATTATATATATTTTGCTCATACTTTATTTTTATCTATTACCATGTCGCTTTTCCACAATGCTATCACCGGAACTGGGAGGGGAGGGGGGGCGGAAAACTGGGTGTCTGCTATGAGTGGACCACGCAGGTTGTTAAACAAAGGAGTAACAACAAGGTAACACAAGGGAGGGGCCACCAACTATGAACTATATTTGGTCAATTTATGTTCAGCATAAATTTCATGTGGAACCACAACTCAACAACTCAGCTTTGAAATG
Organism: Locusta migratoria; assembly: GCA_026315105.1. Taxonomy (NCBI): domain Eukaryota; kingdom Metazoa; phylum Arthropoda; class Insecta; order Orthoptera; family Acrididae; genus Locusta; species Locusta migratoria. The sequence continues at coordinate 266,994,372 of CM048744.1, read as the reverse complement.
GAAAAGGAAAATCGGAAAGGGCACTATGCCCTATCGACAGTTCTACCACAAGTTGTTGAAATTATGTCACCAATCATTCACCCAAGACGCAAAATGTCAAGGCTCAGATCAAGTCGAGAGCTACTAATCCCGAAAGCAATAGTGTCAAAGAAACTAAAACGTGTTATTGCAGAAATAACTAATGGAACTGAACCGATTTGAACGAGTTTAAGTGGAAGAAGTGACACATTCCCAGGAAAAAAAATCTAATAACGTATAAACGATGTACAAATAGTAGTGCCTTTACTTGAGCGTTAATTTCAGCTCAGTTGGCGTCTTTTGCAGAAAGATTTAATCGATTCTCATAAATTGTCTGGGCGTGGGCGCCTGTTCCATTTTATTGCTCAAACTCAATTACATCTAATATATAAAGCAGAGTGTCCGTGTGTTTGTACGTGTTGCATACAAATCTACAGTTTTGTTCCAATATTTATGAAATTTTGTACATGTAAGCTTCGATCCATGAGGACGGTCGCAGGAAATGTAAGAATCACATACGATATATAGTTCACGAGATATGACGTCATAAGCAAGGAGATGCGCGAAAAACTGCTGCATTTTGCGATAATGCTGCTCATTTTCTCCTAAACCATTGGACCGATTTCAACCAAATTTGGTACACACATTCCTTACCGTGAGGTAACAATTGCTGCATGGTTAAGAATCACATACGGCACATGGTTCAAAAGATATTACGTCATAACCAATAGAAATCGCAAAAAATGCCATATAATACGGCGAGACTTTCGAAATAAACTGTATGAGAATTACAGTACTTAGCGACTTGCAACAAACTTTAACATAATTTCAAACATTTATTTAACTTTTTCTCGCTGACAACCACATAAAAAACTGAAAGAAAAAATGTTTCTCGCTTATTACTTTTCCGCTGTTTATGGAGTAAAACTACGACATTCGGTATGTCGTTACAATTTATAATTTGCACACTACAAATAGTAGCCGCAGGAAATTTTACAGACAGTATACACACATATAGTTGAATGTACCTCTTAAATTGTATCTTAGTTCGACACGTAGTTCACGAGATATGAGCACATGAACAGTAATGTTCCGCTGTTCATAGACTAAAATAGTATGATGTTATTATTTGTAATTTTCACATTAGAAATTGTAGACGCAGGAAATTTTACATACAGTATACACGCATATAGTAGAGTTTACCATCTAAATTGTATCAAAGTACGACACGTAATTCATGAGATATGAGGACATAAACAGTTACGTTCATGGGAAACCGCCACATCACGCACAAAGTTTTCATCTATTACTTCTTTATTACTAACTGAATTCCCCAGATATTTTACAGACATACAAATGAATATATGCCTGAAAAATGACAGGAATAAATAAATAAGTACCCGGGCAACGGCGGTTTTTCAGCTAGTACTGCATTATAGCTACAGTAAAATATACCAGTCTAGGTCCCAGCTACACCAACTTTTTCACCTCATGATCATATCTTAAATTGAAAACGACCCTCAAAACACACGGTTGCTACACTCAGCGTTTTCAAACATATTACAGCACTGTCGCGATGTGATTATCAGCGTGTTTCCCCTGATACTTTACCTTACATACATCCAACACTTCATTGCAAAACATCCGCTGTGTATTTGAACCTATGCGTGGTTTTTGTGCACTGCCAACGGAGCCACGGTGTCGAAGCTACGGCCAGGCAACTGTCCTCCAAATGATAGACAGAGGGTCTCCCCAGTACCAGCCCTCTGTCCAACACTCAGAAGAGAGTGGCTCCGCCTCTTTCTGCTGTCATCAGTGTCACATGTTGAGGAGCCGCCTGGTGGCGTTTAGAAGCAGTCCAGTATCTCATCCCAATAGGTACCAGATTCTGCATAAGCTTTCTTGTACTGCCACATCAAAGCAGGCGAGACAGTTGTTCAGCGATGTCGTCAGTCACGTTGCCCTTTATGACCGCTTCATCGACACTCCAGCGACGTCCATCCATTCAGCCAGCGCCAGACAATTTCACCTGCGCCGTACCGCAAATCCAAAGCAATGGGCAGAATCACACATCACGCGAAGTCCATTTTGCAGTGTGCTCGAGGTCAAACACCTACCGGTCTATTAGAACTCGAAAAGTGTCCAAGAATCAGTCACATGGCAACAGCATTTCTCCTATCAGGTACCAAAGAACGTGAATAGACTGCTATCTTTATCACATTCTTTATTTTAAATATATATTCTTTTAACGATAAACAGAAATGCTCCACCAGTCAAAGATGAAAAAGAGGGCTACTTGCCACTTGACTTACATGGCAGCTCGAAAGTGTTAAAATAAAAAGTTTTGTGCATTCGTGCATATAAAAAAGGACTACCATACACAGTATCAATTTGTACGAGGCGCGTCCAGAAAGTACGTTTCGTTTGGTAATAAAATTAAATTGTACACAGATACAGAAGAAATTTTTATTGCACAAAATTCTACAACTAGGATTGCCAGATCTCCGGGCGCCGCCCGGAGTGCCCGGGTTTGGAATGAATTCTCCGGGTCTACGGGCCAATGACTCTCATCTCCGGTCTTGAATGTAACCTTCATCGTAACTTTTTTTTTCTTTACGACGCTTTTTAAGTACTATGCTCATGTAGCGACGATCTACATCGAACTTAACGTTACTTAAACTAAGGACGAACACAACATCCATGCCAATAAGTACATTACAGTAAATTTATTTATAACAACAGGCATCTCTTTTAGTACAGTAATAATCTTGTATTTATCTCTCATAGAAAGGACAGCACTATTACGTTTAATCATTCTATGGCCTGAAGTTTACTTCTTTGCGCGGCAGCAAGTGGTCGTAACAGGGAGCAGACGGTAACTGTGCCCCTTCACAAGGAGCCAGTGAGAAGCTCTTCTCGGTGGCAAGCGGCAACTCTTGGACGGCGCAGCTGTCGATGTGAGCAGCTTTGATGCTGCCGCCACTTCTGCTGCCACGACGACTGAAGTGTGCCGATTGTTGATCCACAGCCACTGGCGGTCTGGCCGGTCAGCTGCGGCACGTGAAGGCCAACCCTAGCAATGTTCCACCGGGGGATACTTGCTGGGAGGGAGGAGATGATTAGTTTTTTTTTTCTTTTAGAATTCACGTGTAATCCTGGTTGGGGGAGGAGGAGTTGGTCGCAGTTGGAGGCCGGGGGGGGGGGGGTGAGTCATTGGCCAAGGGGGCCATGTCTGGTCTCCGGGCCTGCCTCGAGTTCAATCTGGCAACCCTATCTACAACTCTTAAACTACTTTTCCACATAACTGCCGAAATTTTGCAGGCATTTGTCATAGCGTGGCTCCGGGTTTTGTATACCTTCTTCATAGAAATCTGCTGCCTGTGTCTTCAAACCAGTTGGAAACAGTTTCTTTCAGCTCTTCGTCATCGGTGAAGTGATGACCGCCAAGGAAAGACTTGAGATGTCGTGGATCTTGTCATCAATCGCGTGAACCAGTTCTTCTGTAACCAAACGTGGACGCCCACTTCGTTCTTCATCGCGCACATCACTACGCCCGCTATTGAACTGTCGGACCCATCTTCTCACCATCGAATCACTCATCGCATTTGGTCCGTAAACATCGCAAATTTGCCGAAAAATTTCACTTGGTTTCACTTTCCTCGCATTCAGAAACCGAATCACCGACCTGATTTCACAGGCGGCGGGATTTTCAATCAACGCCGACATTTCAAACAAGCACAAAAAAGCGTACGTAACTGACAGCGATCTCCAAATGGCGCACGTTCTTCTCCCTGATACACATCGTCTACAGCGCATGTGCGGAACTGCAGTCGAAGCGGAGATAAATTGAAACGGAACTTACTTTCTGGACGCGCCTCGTATATCATTACACAAGGCAAATACCCATCCCATATACCATTTATTCAATATAACACTAAACACCACTGACGTTTAGGTATGCATCACAGCTCCGGCATACCTGCTACTACAGATGTATCTCCTCCTTCATTCTTGAGCTCTTCCACTGGTGAATCAACATTCAGTTGTAAGAAATCGCCATTTGGTTACTCCAATTAACGAATAAACAACGAAACTGTAATGAAACGACAAAATATGAAAACTGTTAAGGACACCATTGTCAGAATGTTCAACGATTTTCCGTTTGTGCTAAACCATCATATCTAGTCAGCATCTATATCTATAAATGTGAATGTCTATTCGGTGTACGTTTATCACGTCTGAACCACAAGACATAAAGTGCTAAAAATTTGTACAGTTACTAATGTCTACCCGGGGAAAACTTTAGGTACGGATAGCTATTTATCTATATATATATATATTAATGTGAATGTCTGTTCGGTGTACGCTTATCACGTCCGAACGACAAGACGCAGAGACTTAAATATTTGTACAGTGACTAATTTATACCTGATGAAGGTTTTAGGCACGTTTTCATAGCGATCTGATAGATATTTAGTAATCTGAAGAATATAACGCGAAATGCGGAACAAAAATTACTCTTTGAAAATTATATTTACTCTTTGAAAATGCTTTTATTGGTTACATTGTTCCTTGAGGGTTGATAATGATAAAAGGGTGGAGTATATTAGGATGGAAAGTTATCGGTTTATATCAAATTCTACGTGTGTGTGTGTGTGTGTTAATATTTCGCTCTGCACCGAAAAGTACAGAACGCAAACGAATGGTCTGTATGTAATTGTTGTTTGAAGTCTCCCGTTGTATACCATAGCAGTTACGTGCCGATAGCTGTAAAGGGATGGAAGATATGGTGGTTGAAAGTCGTCAAATAATAAAAAAAATTCGGACTGAAGGCCAGCGATGATATTTGCGACTCTATAGCAAGGAGGTTACATGCAGCGAAACGTGACGCCACAGACCGTATCTTTGGTCTATGCGTGCTACAATGTCTTCAGCTCTTTCTCTGTATGGATAAGCATACGAATGAGGAAATATAAGAATAAATAAATAAACCAGTAAAAAAGAAATTTATTTTAATATATCTCTTTAAAAAATCGGTTTGACGTTTCGCGCATTACATCAAGTGATCGATCTGTGATATTATTACAATCATTATTGTTGAATGCCATCTCATCTTCAGATCCAGTGTCATAGCACAGTATTGAAAGATAGCTTATCTATTATAATCAACCAACACGCGAGCGGAGCCAGATAATAAAGTTGAAAATGCACAATAAAAAGAGTAGTTTAGATTTTCCAATCATCTACTATCCTACGAAATTTGAAACATTGCTTTGGTAGTATTTTCAAGTAGATATGTAATATACTTGAAGAAACTCACACAGAAACAGGGTCTATGCACATAAAATAAAATGCGAATGTATATAAGAAATGTGCAATTAGCTGTACATAAATGTCGCTCACAGTGATTATTACATGTAAAAACGTCTGAGTGGACATATCTAACTTCTAACAAATTCTCAATCGGTTTGTACAACCTGGTACGAAATGAAATTAAAGACATCATATAGCATTAGGAAATCGTTATTATCACATAAAATTACAAAATATCAGAGCGATTTCCATGAAAATTACGATACCTGAGGATTGATTTCTCCACAATTGACTTATTTTGCAAATGAATTAATTAACTACCATAATTTACCTGGGCAGCAGCTGCGTTTTCACATTTCAACCCTCACTTACTGCAACACATGTAAAGTACAACGGATATTACTTTCGCACCAATCCTTCGGACAATGTGCGGGGCATTATACCTACACTTTCTAAAACCTAATCGATTAAAACATTGTATTTGAAAATTCCCATGTTAGTCAATTCATGCTGTGAGAGTAATGTCAGAATACACTATCCTTTAGTACGATCTTTTGGTAGAAACATTTTTCTCGTTCAGGCTGACAATGACTTCCGTGTTAGCGAAGGCGATCTGTCAGTGGTCAGTGAGAGTAGTGGTATGGTCAGGGGCTTGTTTGCTGTATAAACGTTTAGTAGCATACAGTTTGAGTAATTGTATAGAATCTGAGTTTTTACAAGTGACATCATTCATTGATAAAGTGTGATGAAACGTTTATATTATAAAATTTTATCCCTGCCCGAGGGGGGGGGATTCGAACCCCCGACCATAGTGGCCGTGCAGACCGTGACTGAAGCGCCTCAGTCTCCTCGGCCACCGCGGCCAGCGGTTATCAGTCCCGACACTTACAAACTACTTAAACTACACTACTGGATATTAACAAGAAATGCAGATAACAAACGGGTATTCTTTGGACAAATCTCTTATACTAAAACTGACATGTGATTACATTTTCACGCAATTTGGGTGCATAGATCCTGAGAAATCAGTACCCAGAACAACTACCTCCTACCGTAATAACGGCCTTGATACGCCTAGGCATTGAGTCAAACAGAGCTTGGATGGCGTGTACAACTACAGATGCCCATGCAGCACAACACGATACCACAGTTCATCAAGAGTAGTGACTGGCGTATTGTGTCGAGCCAGTTGCTCGGCCACCATTGACCAGACGTTTTCAGTTGGTGAGAGATCTGCAGAATATGCTGCCCATGGAAGCAGTCGAACATTTTCCGTATACAGAAAGACCCGTACAGTACCTGCAACATGCGGTCGTGCATTATCCTGCTGAAATGTTGGGTTTCGCAGGGATCGAATGAAGGGTAGAGCCACGGGTTGTGACATCCGAAATGTAACGATGCGAACAATAGGTGACCGAGACGTGTAACCAATGGCAACCCATACGCCTGGTGATACGCCAGTATGGCGATAACGAATACATGCTTCCAATGTGCGTTCACCGTGATGTGAGCTGCGGTATCAGGTTGAAATTGTAAAAAAGTTAGAATTGCTTAATGTAATCAACATATAAACAACGACATTAGAAGTCAGTGACAAATGTGTCGACTTTTAAGATCACCATTGTTGCACAAACAAAGAGTGTCTCTACAAGGTCCATTTAGCTATGTTTTAAACCATGATATCTGGCACCGGAAAATGTTTTAAAAAATCTGGCCAAGTCTAGATCACAGCTATAACATCCGTTTCTCGAATCTATTCACGGCACTTTCAAACCCCTTGTAACTTCATCATGGATAAAACTAAAAACCAAAGTTTACAGTAACCAAGTAACAATAGTATAATTCAGAAATGGAGCTAGTTTGCTCCATTTCTGAATTATTCTATTGTACACTTTATAGTTCACGAAATATTGTGCCACAGAGAACTAGCCGTGTGAATTGGAGCGCCATGCTGCGGTACGCGTGGCCGTTCGCTGTCGGGGGTTCGAGTCCCCCCTCGGACATGGGTGTTTTTGTTGTCCTTAGGTTACTTTAGCTTAGTTTAAGTGGTCTGTAAGATACGGACTAATAATCCAGCAGTTGAGTCCGATAGATTTACCAACATTTGAACGAAACATTGTCAACCTAAATTCGTTATTTTGTCACTCATGCACGGATCACAAATATTCTAAGACGTCTAGCAGACACTAAACAGTCAAAGTTTTTATTTACTTAGTATTTACCCAATAATGAAATAAATGTAAATATTTGCAAGTTTCAATGTTTTCCAACGTTCAGAACTTTTTATTTTTAGTTGGTAAATAAATATGTTGTAACAATAGCTCATGATTCATGTAACTGTGGTATTCTCGGATTAAAGGGCTGAAGTCATACATTGGAGTTAAAGGGAGGGTAGGGGGGGGGGGTAAGGTGGGAGACAGTTGTGCCCTTCATTCTTGATTTCAATGTAGCCTTCTCTACTGTGTAAGTAGTGGTCAGAAACGACATGAAATTTGAATTACACGTTAAACTGTAGGTGTAAACAGTGCACTTATATGTACTTACTATTCAGTGATTGCATCTGATGAAGCGCACTTAGCATCTTCGAAAGTGAAAAGACTCGATGGATAGCATTTAATTAACGTCGATTTTGATAATTTGAAATGTCGAGAGACTGTAAGAGCTAAATATAGTTGACTTAGGTGGACCTACCGTCCACATTTTCTAAAATCGTGATATCAATACATCTGATAAAAACTTTGTTTATGAAGATTTTGAATCTTCAGTGTTCTCATGAAGTCAAGCACACATGACACTTTCGATAGTGCTGTCAAAGCCTACGAGTTGCTGAATATAATCGACATATAACCACTTTCCATTTAGAGTCACCAAATAACTGTTACAGCAACGACTCCGAGAACAACGAAAGAAGGCAAGTAGTGAGCTTCAACAAAACACTTAGCTGACGTACGAATAATGTTACCTTCTTTTTATATAGCAACTCCAGTTTATCGTTCAAACATATATTCCCTAATATAGCAACAGTAAAATGTATTTATGATGGCTATAATTATAATAGTCTTAATGACACATACAAAAGAAAATTTGAAGATGCTAAGGATGATCATGGAAAGCATGGCACACAAATTTGGACTGTAAGTGAACCCTACAATAACCAAATACATGATAGTTGGAAGAGCCCCACACCCAGAAATCCAGGAATTAACTGTGGATAATAACACCTACAAAAGAGTAAAGGATTTTAAATATCTTGGAAGCATAATTTCAGAAAATGCATTGTCTGCAATGGAAATAGAGGCAAGAATTCCAGCAGGTAGTAGATGCTTGCACTCAATACACGACATTTTGACTTCCCAGAGCATATCACGAGCCCTCAAACTAAGATTGTATAAAACATTAATTCTTCCTGTGATTCCATATGGGTGTCAATGCTGGAGCACTAGAAAACAGGAATTAAACAAGCTCGCAGTTTTGGAAAGGAGATGCTTGAGGAAAATATTTGGATCAGTTAAAGATAACATAACAGGAGAATGGAGGAGAAGGCACAATATAGAATTAGAACAACTCTATAGTGAGCCAAACATTGTGGGTTTGATGAAAAGTAGAAGATTAGTACGGGCAGGGCGTGTGGTACGTATAAGTGAGGAGCGACGGCATAGGGTGGCCATGGAGATGATACCAACAGGCAAAAGAACACGGGGACGACCAAGAAAGAGATGGATGGATGGGATAAGAGAAAACCTGCAACAACTTGAGGCCTGGAAAAGCTGGGAACAGACAGCGAAGAATCGCAGTGAATGGAGAGTATTGATTACATCGTCGCGCGGTCCACTGGGCCTGATCGCGTAGAGTACAATTGGTAATATTTTCACATCTTGTCATATATCAAAGAAGAATCAAGCACTTTGATACCTTCAACACACGATTCTTTTGCACTCAGCGTCTTCAAACGTATCACAGCATTACTGTGCTGTTATTATTATTTCTCATGATATATTGTCAAAAATACATCCAGCATATCACTACAGTACAGTTGCCATGTAGTTGAGCCTTTGCGTCAACTGTGTACCCTTCCAATGGAGCCGAGGTGTCGAAGTTGCGGCCAGGCAACCCCGCTCTGAGTGCTGGACAGAGGATCTCTCCAGTGCCAGCCCTCTGTCCAGCACTCAGAGGGGAGTGGCCCCACCATTTTCTGCCGTCAACTGTGCCGCATGCACACGAGCCGTCTGCTGACGTTTAGAGGCAGGACAGAGTCTCCTACTAGGTACTGGGCCTACCTGCTTCAGCATTGATGTGCTGTTATTACCACAGCAAAGCAGGCAGGGTCATTGGCCTCCGGCCGCAGTGTCCGAGCGGACTGCAGTGCGCCAGTCACAGTCAGCACGGGCACTGCGGTCGGAGGTTCGAATTCCCGCCTTGTGCATGGTGTCGTCTTTAGTATAAGGCAGTTCATAAGTAGTTTGTAAGTTTAGGGATTGATGACCCCACAGTTAACTCCCTTAAGCTTAACAAACATTTGAACATTTTTTTGGTAATTGCCCAGCAATCTCGTCAGTCAAATCTTCCTTGAAGGCTAATTCATCGACACCACAGCCAGCCATGGTCAGGCAAACTTACTTAGCACTGACCTTGAAGTATCAACTCATTGTGCGTTCAGGCATAAATCTTATATGAAACAACATCCGAAAAAAAAAATCAATTCAAAGAGAAACAGGAATTTCGTTTAAAACCAATACATCTGCAACAAATGAAAAGGGCCTTTGACCTATCTAACTGCAGTGATTTAAGTAGTTGATGATGTGAAAGCAGCCTTTATCCATAAAGTTAATGCACAGAGCAAAGAGAACTACAAAAGGTTAGGAGGAGGCTACATAAACGCCTGCACTTCCACCTGTATATCTGGAATCGTAGCAGAAGTTATTGCGTGAATATGACAGCAATTTTGTTTCAATCTCCAGTAATTATTTGTAAATTATGACAATTTCGTCGACGATACTTCAATAAGAAATTATTCTTGAGTTTAGTGCTTTAAATCAATTCTAGAAAACACTGAAATTATTTTTACAGGTTTAAAAAGGAGTGAAATTCAAAAGTGCAAGGAAATCTGTTTTAAACACAAAAATTGTAATACTGTCCAAACCATGAACAAATAATAGTGCCTTTAATGGAGAGTTAATTTCAGCTCACTTAAGGTCTTTTTCAGGAGCATCTAATCGATTCACAAAAATTTTCTGCGCAATGGCTCCAGTTCAAAATTTATGATATATACTCTCATACTATAAATGTGAATGTCTGTTCGGTGTATGTTTATCACGTCTGAACCACAAACCATAAAGAGCTAAAAATTTGTACAGTTACTAATTCCTACCCGGGGAAGGCTTTAGGTACGGTTTTAGGGCGATCGGATAGCTATTTATTTATATATATTAATGTGAATGTCTGTTCGTTGAACGCTTATCGCACCCGAACGACGAGACGCATAGACTTAAATATTTGTACAGTTACTAATTTATACCTGAGGAAGGTTTTAGGCACGTGTTTATAGCGATCTGATAGATATTTAGTAGTTTGAAGAATATAACGCGAAATGCGGAACAATAATTACTCTTTGAAAATTATATATACTCTTTGAAAATGGTTTTATTGGTTGATTGTTGCTTGAGGGTTGATAATTATAAAACGGTGGAGTATTTTGGGATGAAAAGTTATCGGTAAATATAAAATTCTACGTGTGTGTGTGTGTGTGTGTGTGTGTGTGTGTGTGTGTTTTAATATTTCGCTCTGCAACTAAAACTACAGAATGCAAACAAATGGTCTGTGTGTAATTGTTGTCCAAAAACTCCCATTGTACACCATAGCAGTTCCATGCCGATAGATATACGGGGGGGGGGGGGGAGAGATATGGTGGTTGTAAGTCGTCAAATTATTTTTTTAAAATCGGACTGAAAGCCAGCGATGACGTTTGCGACTCTATAGCAAGTAGGTTACATACAGCGAAACGTCATGCCACAGACCATATCTTTTATCTATGCGTGCTACAATGTCTTCAGCTCTTCCTCTGTCAGGATAAGCATACGAATAAGGAAATAAATGTAAATGAATAAAGCAGTAAAAAGGAAATTTCTTTTAATACAAGTAACCTAGTTTACCAGAATGCCCGAAAATGTAATTAAAATGAATTTGGAATTTGGACATTACTCTCACCATACATGTTGAGATATTGCAACACAGGCTGTAAGGAGTAATGTATGTATTATTTATTGTAAATCTTTAAGCACTTCACTTTTTTTTTTTTTGTATTTGAATGTTGATTTAAAAAGTTTGTTTCTAACGAAGGTGTTGTATTTCATTTCATCCTTCAAACCCAGTCTCATAGCACACTACTGAAAGATAGCTTATCTATCATAATCAACCAACACGCGAGCGGAGCCGCGGGTTTTAGCTAGCACTCTCATATAGCTGGTGCTAGTTTGAGTGAAACCATTTTTTTCACCTCTTCAGCTTAACTCAAACAGAAAAAGAGCAACATTACCTCCAAAAAAAAACATTATTCCAATAACAGCCACTGTTGTTGTTATGGTCTTCAGTCCGGAGACTGAGCAAGCCTTTTCATCTCCTCATAAGAACGGCAGCTCACATCCACTTGAATCTGCTTACTATACGCGTCTCTTGGTCTCCCTCTGCGATTTTTACCCCACACACTTCCCTCCAATGCTAAATTTACGATTTCTCGATGTCTAAGAATGTGTCCTATCAAGCGATCCCTTCTTTTGGTCAGGGTATGCCAAATATTCCTTTTCTCACCAATTCTGTTCAGTACCTCTTCATTAGTTATGCGATCTACCCACCTAATCGTCAGCATTCTTCTGTAGCACCACATTTCAAAAGCCTCTATTCTCTTCCTGTCCGCAATGCTTATCGTCCATGTTTCACTCCCGTACAAGGCAACACTCCACACAAATGCCTTCAGAAAAGACTTCCTTACACTTAAATTAATATTCGATGTCAGTAAATTTCTCTTTTTCAAAAATGCTTTTCTTCCCATTGCCATTCTGCATTTTATATCCTCTGTACTGCGACAATCGCATGTTATTTTACTACCCAAGTAACAAAACTCATATACAGCCTTCATTGCTTCGTTACCTAATCTAATTCCTTCAGCATCACCTGATTTTCTAAGACCGCATTCCATTATTTTTGTTTTGCTCTTGTTGATGTTCATTTTATACGCTCTCTTCAACACACTGTCCATTCCATTCAACTGCTCTTCCAGGTCCTTTGCTGTCTCTGACACAAAAGAACACATTTGGGGACCAGAGTCCAGCAGTTGTTAAAAGTATCTTACGCTAAATACATCCAGTACATCACTATTGCACAGGTACCATGTAGTTGGGCGTCTGCGTCGAGCCAGTGGAGCCACAGTGTCGAAGTTGTGCCCAAGAAGCTCCCGGCTGAGTGCCGGACAGAGGGTCTCCCAGTGCGAGCCCTCTGGCCAGCACTCAGCCAGAGCTGCCCGCCACCTGCCAGCGAACGTCGACGAGCCGTCTCCTCATAGGTGCTACTGGCTCTCCCAGATTCAGAATAACTTTGCATGTACTGCCACAGCAAAGAAGGCGAAATAACTGCAGCTACGATGCCCTTGATGGTCATGTCATTGACACAGTGACGATGTGCGTGCAGGGCCGGCCGCGGTGGCCGAGGAGACTAAGGCGCTTCAGTCACGGTCTGCACGGCCACTACGGTCGGGGGTTCGAATCCCCCCTCGGGCATGGATATTTGTGCCGTCCTAGTTCGTAAGTAGTTCATAAGTAGTTTGTAAGTTTAGGGACTGATGACCCCGTAGTTAAGTCCCATAAGATTTACAAACATTTGAACATTTTTTTTTTTTTGTGCGTGCAGTCAGCCAGTGGCAAACAAACTCGCCTAGCGCCCCACCACAAGTCCAAAGGCATGGGTCGAAGTGTACATCACCCAATATTCCATTTCTCTAGTTGTGCACTAAACAGCATTGGAGTGTATAGATACTTCACCACTCGGGGAAAATTTCTATTACAGTTGTCTCTCCCCCTGGCCTCTTCTGACCTCACTACATTGGGGACTTGGGTTCAAGTCGAGGGAAAATGAGAATTGCTTACTGCAGTAAGCGAATAGACTAATTAACTGACAAAAATATATAATAATGATTTTGCAGCCAAGATCCCATTTTTCATTTATTATGTTACCGGTTTTGGCGTGCTCGACGCCATCTTCAGACCTGTCGTATTTTACATAACTTCACATCATTTTTTACATACTACAAGGGTACATCTAGGCTGAGGCGTCACCAAACATAAACACCTCGCTTCAGAACCATTGGAAGTTGAATGTATATATTTTATTTGTGACTAGAAATTTTATGTTTGGTGACGCCTCAACCTGGATGTACTCTTTTAGTATGTAAAAAATGTTGTGAAGTTATGTAACATACGACAAGTCTGAAGATGGCGTCGATCACGCCGAAACCGGTAACATAATAAATGAAAAACGTGATCTTGGCTGCAAAATCATTATTAAACAATTATAGATCGCCCCATTGAACAATGAGTTCCTTATATAAAAATGTATAAATTTTTAAGTTCACCATTGCCTTCATGTTTAACTATTTTATGCATCTAATGTAATTCATTTAGCTGTACTTGAATCCTTGATATCAGGGCAAAATGTAATGATAACAAAGTAGTTTACATTTAATCCACTCATATACCTCACTGCAAAGATTGAACTTATTGGCGGACGTTTAATACATAGAATGGCGGAGATTTACAACAGAAACTGTTTAATGCGCGAAAAACTGTAATAATATCAAAACAATGAACAAATAATAGCTCCTTCAATTGAGCATTAATTTCCATTCTTTGGCCAGAGGAATTAGTCGATTCGCTTAATTTCTCTGGGCGATAAATACAGTTGATCATTTAAACATATATACCGTAATATAGCAACAGAAATACGTACTGATTCAGCATTAACGTGCTAGATACTAAACCTACCACATTCAGAATTAACGAGCATGTATTACCACAACGAAGCACGCAGGATCATTGGCCAGCGATCTCGTTTGTCACATTGCCCTTGAAGGCCATTTCATGGACAAAACTATCATATACGTCCAGACAGACAGGGTCACCCAAACTTAAAGTATCTACTCTATGTTCGTTCAGGCACAAATCGTACATGAAACAACTTCCGATAAAATAAATTTTGAAGCGAAACATGATTTTCGTTTAAAACCATATATCTGCAACAAATGAAAACGGCATTCTGAACTATCTATCAGTCGTGCCTTAAGTAGTTGCAACCTTCATCCATGTCCCCAAAACGTTAATACACAGAGCGAAGAGAACTACAAATCCCAAAAAGAATGGTTAGCAAGAGGCTACATAATCGCTTGCACTTGCATGTATAAAATAATTGGAATCGATGTTGATGTTGTTACGTGAATACGACTGTAATTCTGCTGTAATTTATTTGTACATTTGTACATTATGGCATTTTGGTCGACGATGATTCAATAGCAAATAACTCACCTGTTTAGCGCTTTAAAGAAATTCTAGACAACACTGAAATTCTGTGTACAAGTTTAAATAGAAGAAGGTATGAAATTAAAAACTCCAAGGAAATCCGTTTTATACGCTCAGATTCTAATACAGTCCAAGCCATGAACAAATAATAGCGCAATTAATGGAGAATTCATTTCGGCTCACTTGACGTCTTTTTCTGGAGTGTCTAATCGATTCACATAAATTTTCTGCACAAATGCTCCAGTTTATCGTTCAAAATTTATCATATATACTCCCATATATAAAAAAAGGTAAAGCAATCAACAATCTGAAGATTGGTTTGAACACCACTGTGCTTTACTAGGCATGGTCCTGTTTGGAGGTGGTATGCCATTGCCTTCCTCCGACCTTCGAACTGACTTACCCAGCCAGTTATAGGGGGACCTACAGTTTAACGTTGGTTCCGAACCACGGTGCTACTCCGTATTTTTCACATGAGCAATACTGCTAGAGGTGAAAGACGTGGAAAGTGACAGATAAAAATCCGAGGACCTTGTGGGTCCGAACCTGCGACCCTCGGATTTCTAGTCTGGCACTCTACCACTGTACAACCGAGGCACACCAAATACTCCCATATACCTACAGAAAAACATATGGGCGCTTGGCTGAGCAAAAACAATTTTTTTCACCTCTTAATCCTATTTCAGACAGAAAAAGAACAACACGTCTCCAAACACACGATTCTAACCTCGGCGTTTTCGAACTGATTTGTGAGCTACCGTCCTGCAATTGTTAGAGTATTTCTCATGATATCTTACCATAAATGCATCTAGCGCATAACTACAGCACAGGTGCCATGTAGTTGAGCCTCTGCGTCGACTGTGTGCCTTCCAGTGAAGCCACGGTGTCGAAGCTTTGGCCGAGCAACTCCCCTCTGAGTGCTGGAGCAGGGATCTCCCAATACCAGCCTTCTGTCCAGCACTCAGAGGGAAGTGACCCTGCCATATTCTGCCGTCAACTGTGCTGCATGTGCATGAGCCGTCTGGGTCTCCACCTACTAGGTACTGGGCCTACTAGATCCAGCTTAATGTGCTTTTATTACCCCAGCGATGCAGTGATCTACTTAGTCACATCATTCTTGAAGGCCACTTCATCAACACAACGATGGCATACGACCAGACAGCCACGGTCAGGCACACTTGCCTAGAGCAGAAAGTTCAAGTGTCTACTCAATGTTGGTCAGGCACAAATCTTATATGGAACAGCTTCCGTTGTTGTTGTTGTGGTCTTCAGTCCGCAGACTAGTTTGATGCAACTCTCCACGCTACCCTGTCCTGTGCAAGTGTCTTCATCTGAGAATATGTTTGGCAATCTACATCATTTTGAATCTGCTTACTGTATTCGTCCCTCGGTCTTCCTCTACGATTTTTGCCCCACAAACTTCCTTCTAATGCTAAGTTGACAATTCCTTGATGCCTCATAATGTGTCCTACCAATCTATCCCTTCTCTTAGTCAGTATATGCCACAAACACCTTTCCTCCCCAATTCGGTTACGCGATCTACCCATCTAATTTTCATCATTCGTCTGTAGCACCACATTTCAAAAGCTTCTATCATCTTTTTATCTGAACTCCTTATCGTCCACGTTTCACACCCATACAATGCTACACTCCAGACAAATGTTTTCAGAAAGGACTTCCTAACATTTAAATTAATATTGGATGATAACAAGTCTCGCTTCTTTAGAAACGCTTTTCTTCCCAGAGCCATTCTGCATTTTATATCTTCTTTACTTCGGCCATCAGAAGTTATCTTGCTACCCAAATAACAAAATTCATCTACTACTTTTATTGTCTCCTTACCTAATCTAATTCCTTCAGCATCCCCTGATTTTCTGACATTGCATTCCATTACCTTCGTTTTACTCTTGTTAATGTTCATCTTATATCTTCCTTTCAAGACACTGTCCATCCCATTCAATTGCTCTTCCAGATCTTTTGCAGTCTCTGACAGAATTACTATGTCATCAGCAAACCGCAATGTTTTTATTTCTTCTCCCTGAACTTTAATGCCCTCTCCAAATTTCTCCTTCCATTCCTTCACTGCCTGCTCAATGTACAGATTGAACAACATTGGGAAAAGGCTACAATATTGTCTTACTCCCTTCCCACCCTCTGCGTCCCTTTCTCGCCCTTCGACTCTAATAACTGCTTTCTGGTTTCTTGTATAGGTTGAATATAACTCTTCGCTCCCTATATTTTACTCCTGATACCTTCAGACTTTGGAAGAGTGTATTCCAGTCGACATTGTCAAAAGCTTTCTCCAAATCTACAAATGCTAAAAATGTAGGTTTGCCTTTCCTTAACCTAAATTCTAAGATACGTCGTAATGTGAGTATTGCCTCCCGCGTTCCTACATTTCTCCTAAATCCAAACTGATCTTTCCGGGTCGGATTCCACAAGTTTTTCCATTCGTCTGTAAATAATTCGTGTTAGTATTTTGCACCCATGACTTATTAAACTGATAGTTCTGTAATTTTCACACTTGTCTGTACTTACATTCTTTGGAATTGGAATTACAATATTCTTCTTGAAGTCGGAGACTATTTCCCCTGTCTCATACATCTTGCATACAAGGTAATACAATTTTTGTATGACTGGCTCTCCTAACGGCATCAGCAGTTCGGACGGAATATCATCTACTCCAGGGGCCTTGTTTCGACTCAAGACCCTCAGCGCCCTGCCAAATTCTTCTCGCAGTATCATATCTCCTATGTCATCTTCCTCCACTTTGTCTTCCATTTCTAGAAATCGAAGACAGCTTCCGATAAAATCAATTTTGTAGGGAAACAGGAATTTCGTTTAAAACCATATATGTGCAATAACTGAAAAGGTCACTCTGACTTATCTAACTGTAGTGTTTTAAATAGTTGAAGATGTAATGGCAGGGCCGCAAAACGTTAATGGAGATAGTGAAGAGAACTACAAATCCGAAAAGAATCGTTAGCAAGAGGCTACGTAATCACTTTCATTTGCATCTATACAACCGGAATCTATGCAGAAGTTATTGCGTGAATACGGCAGCAAGTCTGTTGCAATCTCCAGTAATTATTTTTAAATTATGACATCTTTCGTCGACGATAATTCGATAACAAAATTAGTATTGAGTTTAGCACCGTATAGGAATTCAAGGCAACACTGAAATTTGTAATCTTCTGGGCCTGCTGTATCGTACATATCACTTAGAGACATTATAAAGTGTTAATACCAAAGACGTTGCTTTTTTAATAAATTATTTAATCCGACATGCCTATTTCGGCGTGAATGCCATCGTCAGGTGTAATTGGTAGCTCTTCTTATCCTTGTAAGATAGTTGTTTATCTTATATGTTTTGGTTTTATTTACATATGTAAGAGAACTGTTGTTATAGCTTCATATATATATATATATATATATATATATATATATATATATATATATATATATATATATATATATATATATATATATTATAATCTTTATGTTGTTGATGTGTGACACATCAACAACATAAGGATTATTTAAAAATATGGCACAAGATGAACTGAAAGACATGGCGACGAATGGGAGGGGACGTTTTCTACAGGTTGTATTGTTGGTTCAAGCACAAAATCTGATGTGTAAGTATCTCTCAGCAAGTTAATTTTGAAGTGTTAGTAGGATTTCGTTGAAAAGTATACATCTATGACAAACGAAAAAGACACTCTGGCCAACTTCCGAATGGTAACGGTAGGTTTCCTCTTTTCTGCAGGCTGTACCTATAGCCACATCGGTATGATTGCTCCTAACTGTGGCTAACTTTTGTTGCCATGTGGGTGTACTTGCATTTTTAAGAGACCTTGTACAAATTCGATCAAAGAAGCACTTTCCTTGTCCAGTAACAGGGATTGCGGTGGAAGGGTCTATATTTAAAGAAAATAGGCCAGTACGTGCTACAGAAATGAAGGACACTATGATGTTTTTTTTTTTTTTTTGTCTAGAATTCCTTTCTGTGTAACAGGATGCTTTCAGAAGTATTACAATCTGAAGAAATTTTTAATTAAATCAATGTTTTGTATGCATGTAGTAAATATCCAGAAATTAATTAAAATACAATGTATTAATGACAATAAATAGTTATCTTTACAAAATTTTATGCAACTCAAAAATTCCAAAATAATCCATTTCAGGCAAGAAATAGCCAAGTACATAAAATTTTAGCCTTCAAAGGTCTTCAAGAGCAGCCAACCACATTCTCGCCTTCTACAACTCGAAATGCCCTCAAGAATCAGCCACCTGATAACACTGTTCTAGCAGGAAGGCACCAGATATTCGCCTTTCAGGTAGCCAAGTTGTGAATCAACTACTTTCTTTGTCACACTCTGTACTTTGAACTTACAAATGACAAGAATTAAAAATCATCCTGTTACAGTACAACAGAACGGCGAATGTGGCTCATCCAGTCAAAGATGAGAAAGTGAAGAACTAGCTTCTTGACTTACATGGCAGCTTCTAAAATATTTAATTTAGAAAATATTTTCAGTTGTGCACAGGTAATGGAAAGCGAGGGGAACTACAAATACGAAAAAGCATGGTTAGCAAGAGGATACGAAAACGCTTGCTATAGTATCTATACCATTGAAATTGATGCAGATGCTACTGCTTGTATGCAACAGCAGTTCTGATGGGATCTACAGTAACGATTAGTAAATTATAACATCTTTCGTCGACGATCATTGGATGAAATAATTCCTTTCGAGTTCAGCAAATGATCTAAATTACAGACATGTTTGGAATGATTCGAACAAGCTTGAATGGAGAAAGTGACACTCTTCAAAAATAACAAGGAAATACGTTTTTCGCACAAAAAATTATCATAACTTCCAAACTATGAAGAAATAATAATGAAATTGTGTATTAATTTAAGCTGAAATGGCGTCTTTCCAAGAGGATTTGATCAATTCGCAACAGTTTGTCTGGGCATCATCTTCAGTTTATCATTCAAACTTTATAATATAATATTATTATTGCTGGTCTGAGATAAACCAATTTTTTTCACTTCCAGATCCTATCTCAAAAAGATAATGAGTACCATATCACTCCAATCTGCACTCGGCATTTTTAATGTATCACAGTGCAACTGCGATATAATTATCAGAGGATTTCCTATTATATGTTAAAAACAGTCTGCACATCCCTGCACAGCTTGTTCTGCCACACCAAAAACAGGCGAGCAAATTGGTCAGCTATCTCGTCAGCCACAAGTCCTTTAATGTATAGGTTTACGCTGCTAGGAGGCTAGCCACCCACACGCCTACTGTAAGTCGAAATGGTCCAAAGCATTACTCAACTAGCAACATCGCTCTCTTAAAAAAACTCTTTTAGCAAACCACCTTCTGTAGTCAAGCATTTGTCTAAACTGTTGTCATTCTCGTACTCTATTTGATAGATGAAGAAATAACCAGGATGAAAATGCTCCTATCACAGAACCACAAAAGGTAATGTGGCTATGCCTGTCAAAGACGAAAGAAGGGAGAACAATCTACTCGACTTATTTGTTAGCTGAGAAATATTTAAATCAGAAAACAATGTCAATATTTGTGCATATGGAAAGCACCAACATGTATTACAGACCACTCCAGAACTCCATGCACTGGGTAATCAGTACTAAAACATAACATGACTCAAACTGCTTATTACAATTAATGTATATACAACAAAAGATCAAATTATTGAAAATAGAGTCAACTTATAAAATCACTGCTATCTCCGATTCGATGTGGAGCCCCTGCTTACTACCATACCTTCAGTAAGACAGAAGATCAAATGGCCATACAAATGAACGCTGATCCAGTCCAACATTTAAGCATAACATCAAATCTCCATTAGGTACTAAGCATAAGATGGTGAAAATCACACCTTACTTGTTACATATCTGTAATATCTTTTTTAGCAACAGCAGCACATGTGCATCTGGTAAGTACTCAGTCCAAGCAGAGTACATCATCTCCTAAACACTCGATAATCTGTCTGACATTCTTCCAAGTTTGCTTTCTAACACATCAGTCATAAAACCAAATTAGCATAGGTAAATTCCCATACTTGCTATTTGTGAACGGTACTGCAGAGATATACAACCATGATTATTACATGAAAATCAATACTTCAACTTTACAAACCAAAGCACTTTATTCCAAGTGATAAAGGGAATGATCAGAAACATTTCTGTTATGTAATAATTGGTCCATATAGCAAAGTTAGATTTTTTTAAATTAAGGATTAAATTCATCTAAAAACGATCTTTTTATTATGATGTCATGTGATTATCATACAGCATTACAGAACGCATTTTTCTCAGGGTAATGAAGACATCACTATGTTTCAGTTCTGTTGTGACTGCTTTATTTCCACGGAGCTCATTACAGGAAAATGAGATCACAATTATAATATGGACAGACCATGTGTAACATAGTGAATCATTACATTTCAAGGCAATGGGACTTATGTTCCTATCTGCAGCAGTTACTGGAAAATTAAGACTATCTTTCTAAGGCAGCTGCATAAAATATTTCGGTAGTCATGTGAGATTTATCTAAATTTTAGATAAGACTGATCTCGGTACTACTACTCAAAATGGTAGAAGTATTACATTTGCAAAATTTCAGCGAAAGCCGTTTGAAGCATTTGAATGTATTACAAGATCGGAACGATGTCAAAATATTGTTGCTATTACCGTAGCTTCATTTTCACCTAAATTAAGTTTTCTGCAGGGATAATTTATCTATTTCCATAATTTGTCTCGTAAACAGATCGAGTTGATTGTACAAAGTTTTGTTACGTACAGTAATATAGCTACAGGAATACTTGTGGATATTGGTCTTAACCATCCAAATCATATATCAAACGGGAATGCAGCAACAAAATGCACGAAGCACAGGATTCTACATTATTGTCTTTCTCATTCTCTATGTTGTAAATAGCCAAATAACCAAATTAAAATTACCCCTATCACGCCACAACAAAGATGAATTTTACTATGCCAATGATTGGTGAAAAACAGCAGTACAATCTTCTATTCTTACATAGCAGGTTCAAAATATTTAAATCAAAATATATTGCACACATTGTTAAGAAATAATATTAGTAGTAGGAACGTTCCAGTGCATCTAGTGTAAGTCCAAAATGTAGGTAGGGGTGGACATTCTACCTGTGCCCCATTGTGTGCAAGATTGAATTTCTCATGTGATGAAATAAGACATTTTGCACCAGTAAAGTTAAGAATGCATACCCTTTCACATATATTAGGGAATACATACCATCCAGGGTTCCTTACACTGGGAAAAAGGATTAAATTGAAAGTGCTAATTGCTTACTGAAAATAACGCATCATCAACGAAATTGTAATTAACTGAAAACACACACAACTTTAATGTCACCCCCTCCTCTGTTTCAATTTCAGCCCAAGCATGCTGTTACATACATTCAGTAAGACAGATGTTTCCAATTGTCATAAAAATTATTGCAGACCAATTTTAAACTTTTACACCATCTCAAATAGAAACAGAGCACTAAAACATTCAAAATCGCAATTCTTCATACATGTTACATATCTGTAATATGATTTTATGAACAGTGTCACCATTTGCATCGACAAAATATAGTTTTCATTTTTTTTTATCAAGGAATAAAATTCTCGATGTCAAGAGTTTGATCATTTCTATTATTATGTGATAACTAGTGTTGGTATTATGCCATTTAACAAAACATTCAATCTGAATTCACCAGTAAACACCATAAAATTTTTGTTTGTCGTACCTACTCATTACATAGAACGAAACGCGACCAAGCTAAAAATAAAATATGCTTTCTCTTCAAAATTCGTGTTCTTACAACTTCACGGTTAATACAATAGTTATTCTACTCATGATTCTACACTTGACGTTTTTAAACAGAACACAGAAGTACCACACTGTAATTTCCGCTGATACCTTACCTTAACTCCAACCAGCAGCTCATAACAATACAGCCGCTTTGTAGCTGAGCCACAGTGTCGAAGCTACAGCCAAGCAGCTCTCCCTGAGTGCTGGACAAAGGATCTCCCTAGTGCTAGCCCTCTTTCTATCACTCAGAGGGGAGTTGCTTGGCTGCAGCTTCCATATAAAGTATCATACACTTGTGAACAGTTGTGTGTCAAATTGCCGGCCGCGGTGACCGAGAGGACTGAGGCGCTCTCGTCACGACCTGCACGGCCACTATGGGCGGGGATTCGAATCCCTCCTCGGGCATGGATATTTGTGTCGTCCTTGGTCTTAGCTAGTTCATAATTAGTTTGTAAGTTTAGGGACTGATGACCCCGTAGTTAAGTCCCATAAGCTCTACAAACATTTGAACATTTGACACATGAGTAAACGTTCATGCATGTGAAAAGATTATCAAGATCATAAAGATGCACAAATATTGATGCCATTAACGTATCAGGAATTTCAGCTCAATGGTTCCTTTTTTTTTGTGGAGAAATTAATCAGTTCAAAATAACTTGTTTGGGTGACAGCTCCAACTAATCATTCAACCTTCCCTCATGCACAGTAATATAGCTACACGATTCCGAATCTCGTGTTTTTAAACATAACACAGCTGTACAACATTGTAATTATCAGAGTATA
Organism: Locusta migratoria; assembly: GCA_026315105.1. Classification (NCBI taxonomy): domain Eukaryota; kingdom Metazoa; phylum Arthropoda; class Insecta; order Orthoptera; family Acrididae; genus Locusta; species Locusta migratoria. Next base: position 266,970,821 of record CM048744.1, on the reverse strand, counting down.
TCCCCTGACAAGTTACCTTAAATACATCCAGCACACCATTGCAGTAGAGCCAATGAGAGTTGAGCATGATGATGAAGCTGAGGCCAAGCAGCTCATCTCAGAGTGCTGGACAGAGGACCTCCCCAATGCCAGTCCTCTGTCCAGCACACTTGATGAGAGCGGCCCCGCCACTTTCTGCCGTCATCTGTGGCGCAAGTCAATGAGCCACCCTTTGAGGTTTACAGGTAGGGCAGAGTCTCGTAGTAGATACTGGGAGTATCAGAATCATCAGAATCTTACATGTGTTATCACAGTGAAGCAGCAGCGATAATTAGTCAGCCACCTTGTCAACCACATCGCCCATCACGACCACTTCAACGACAATCGATAGTCTACACAGCCAGCATCTCATCCTATGTATTCCAGATAATCACATAACCAGAATAAAAATGCCCATACCACAGTACATCTCTGCCAGTTAAAAACGAAAAAGAGGAGTATAATCTCACAGATTAACAAGGCAGCTTAAACATATTTAACTCGAAATTTATATTCGAAACAAACACAGAGTCAAATCAGGTAACATCACACACAGCATAATGTCATCGAACGTAGGATATATCTCAAGGTGTGCAGTATCATAGCAAACAATTATGAAATTGATAATAGATCCCTACTGAAGTATACTGGCTATTACAACGATCATTTCTGTTACCTCACCTCCATGAAGTGTGTAATCAGGACTAAATTGTAAGGGCACACCATCAGTCTACTGAATCATCATATAAACTACAAAATTAACTGAAAAAGGTAGTTTATTAAGGAGTTAAATTCTCCAAACTCATGATGGTTGAATATTTTTATTATTATGTCATGACTAGTTTTATTCAAATGCCTTATGCGTAATTCTCTTGCACTTAATGTTAACCACTTGATCAAAATCAAGTATATGCACTTTGGCACTTTTGATTGAAAATATAATGCAACACTGACGTCTTTGAAGTACATAACAATTTCTTTCGAAACTGTGTTTCTCTCTGTTAAATGTCACTTACAGTAGAGCACCGAGTAGTAAGCAAAGGGAAAGGTAGGGACAGGGCACCAGAATGTTTGCCCTTAGCGAATTTCACAGGTGGAGACCAAATTGACAGGAAGGCATCACTAAGGTAAAATAGTAGAGATATGCAAACGATGTACTAAAACAGTACAATGAGTCGAGCATGGAATTCAGCTCAATGAACATCTTTTCATGAGGAATAAATCAAGTCAGATTATATGTCTGTGTGTCCAACCAGTTTATCGTTCAAACTTCACATTCAATGTATCGCAAAGTATATAGGTTAGTCTCAGCTAATCAAAATATTTTAACTCTATCATCATCTCTCAGATAGGCAATTACCACAATAACAACCATATTAAGCGATTCTGCTCTCGGTGTTGCCGAGCATTTTGCCACGCTACTGCACTGATATTAGTGTTGTTCAGCCAATGATACCTTACCTTAAATACATCCTACAGATTGCTGCAGTACAGCCGCCAAAGTAGTTGAGCCTCTGTGTGGCTTATGTGCCTGCCAACTGAACCATGGTGAGGATGCTGTGGTCAAGCAGCTCCCCTCCGAGTGTGGGACTACGAGCTGGACAATCATCCCAGATCCGGCCCTCAGTCCAGCACTCAGATGACAGCAGCCCAGCCAGTTTCCGCATTCAATTGTGACACAAATAGTCGAGCTGCCCGGTCAGGTTTAGAGGTAGTACAGTGTCCCCTCCTGTCAGCTATTGGGCCTACAAGATTCAGAAGAACCTTAACCACAGTGTGGAAGCTGCGGTCAAGCAGCTCCCCTCCGAGTGTGGGCCTAAGTGCCGGGAAAATCCTCCCAGATCTGGTCCTCCGCCCAGCATTCAGACAAGAGCGTTGCTGCCATTTTCGGAATTCAGATGTGATGCAAATAGTCGAGCCGCCAAGTCAGGTTCAGAGATAATACTATGTCTCCTCCTGTCAGCTTCTGGGCCTACAAGATTCAGAAGTACCTGAACCATGGTGAGGTTGCTGTGGTTAAGCAGCTCCCCTCCGAGTGTGGGACTATGAGCTAGACAATCATCCCAGATCCAGCCCTCAGTCCAGCACTCAGATGACAGCGGCCCAGTCAGTTTCCGCATTCAATTGTGACGCAAATAGTCGAGCTGTCTGGTCAGGTTTAGAGGTGGTACCGTGTCAGCTACTGGGCCTACAGGACTCAGAAGGATCTTAACCACAGTGTGGAAGCTGCGGTCAAGCAGCTCCCCTCCGAGTGTGGGCCTAAGTGCCGGAAAATCCTCCCAGATCTGGTCCTCCGTCCAGCACTTAGACAAGAGCGGCCCTGCCACTTTCTGCATTCAATTGTGATGCAAATAGTAAAAACGCCCAGTCAGGTTTAGAGGTAGTACAGTGTCCCCTCCTGTCAGCCACTGGGCCTACCAGATTCAGAAGAACCTGAACCACAGAGTGGAAGTTGTGGTTAAGCAGCTCCCCTCCAAGTGTGGGACTAAGCACCAGACAATACTCCCAGATCCGGCCCTCAGTCCAGCACTCAGACGAGAGTGGACCTGACACTTTACACATTCAATTGTGATGCAAATAGTCGAGCCGCCTCTCCTCTCAACTACTGGGCATAGCAGATTCAGAAAAACCTAAACCACGGTGTGGAAGCTGCGGTTAAGCAGCTCCCCACCGAATGTGCGTCTAAGTGCCGGACAATCCTCCCAGATCTGGCCCTCAGTCCAGCAGTTAGACAAGAGCGGCCCTGCCACTTTCTGCATTCAATTGTGATGCAAATAGTCGAGCCGCCCAGTCAGGTTTAGAATTAGTACAGTGTCCCCTCCTGTCAACTACTGGGGCTACTGGATTCAGACGAACCTTGCTTGTACTGCCACAGCATAGCTGATGTGATAATTTGTCAGTGATTTCGTCACCAATGTCCCCCTTTATCACCATTCAGTCGACAAAAAAGGCGTCGTCCATCCTAACTGCCTGCATATGGCAAACGCGCCTAGTGCCGCACCAGAAGATCGTACTGATGGGCAGTACAGTACATCGTGCTGTCTCAATGTCCAGATTAAAGTTGTCACTCCACAAAACGCTTACTGCACTTCGAAATGCGCTCATGAATCAGTACTCAAAAGAAGTAGCTAGATTGGCGATTCTTGTATGAGGTATTCAAGTACTTATGTAAACTATTGTCAGTCTTATACACTTTTATGAAAGATAATGTAATTACCTGAAGGTAAATGATCCTATCACAAAATGTGAATGTGGCTCTACCAGTCACAGTCACAGGAAAACAAACAACATAACTTGTGTGTCAGCTTAAAGAATTAAATCAACGGCTATTGTCAATAATCCTCTATATATAATGTACCAAATGCATATTGTCAAGTCATATATTATCACAAATTCCATAATTACATCTAAAGTAGGACATTACATTTTCTATGTCAAACAAAATGACACTAAACACCATTGAAATTTAGACATCGCTATTCAGGTATATCCCTCAAAGCTCCACACACTGAGTAATCAGAACTGAACTGTAAAATGGTTCAAATTTCTTACTGCTGTTTACGTATTAACATCAAAACTATAATTAACTGAATATACACTTAACTTTTAAGGTCACCACTAACTTCATCTATAAGTTCAGCCCTTGCTTGCTGTGTCATATCTGCAGAACGACATATGCTCTAATGGCCATGCAAATGAAGACTGATCTCCCACTTCATTATTAACCATAATCAGCAATGATTATTGGGTTCAAATTAATGCTTTATCTGTAGAAACCACTAACTTTTTCCAAAGGGTAAATGAAATTATCAGGACTCGACAGTTATGTAACAACTGGTCCACTCACCAAAGCTAGAGTTTTCCTTTTAGTTTCTTTTATTAAGTATTAAAATTCCCTAAATAATGACCCATATCATATTTGTTATTATGTGACTAGTATAGTTAGTAAAATGCCTTTTAAGAAAACATCCAATCTCAATGCACCAGTAAAATATTCGTGTACCACAACTATTCATCACACGTTCTCTCATGGTAGAGAACTTCTCTATTTATAAGAACAAAAATATAATTATCTTTTAGCATAGCAGCATTAATTTTGTGAGATTCTTGGTGGGGGATGGTATCTTGTTCTCTCTTCTCCGTTTATAAAATATTATAGTTATAGCATAACACCATTACTTTTTGTGAGGTTTTTCTGTGATTATTTGCAGAACTCAGTACCAAAAAGTAATTACAACTGTAATGCAGATATAACATATGCATTTTAGTGAATCATTACATTCACAGGCAATGGGAATTCTCTTCTAATATCCAACAGTTACTAGAATACTAGGATTTTTCAGTCGAAGATTAATGGTAAAAAATTTTGTTAACACTATATCGATTTATCTAAATTTTAGATAAAATTTCTCTCATTTGTACAATATAAAATGGTAAAAGAGACTCATACATATAAGTTCGAATAAAAATCGTTTTATGCAAGATCAGAACTATTCACAAATATTGTTGCCATTCGCATCACTTTCAGTTCAATAGAGGTTTTCTTCTGCAGGAATTAATCTATTCGTACAATTTGTCTGAGCAAGAGCTCAAATTGATAGTTCATAATTTTCTTATGTACAGTAATATAGCTATAGTAAAACTCATGTGTGTTGGTCTTACCTAACCAAATTATATCCCTCTACTATCACATATCAAATTGGAAGGGAGCAACTATGGTCTAAAACACATGATTCTGCACTCAGCGTTTTCAAAAGTAACACAGCACGAACACATTGTAGTTGTTAGAGTATGTTCCCTGACACCTCAACACCTCACCTTAAATACATACGGCACATCACTGTAGTAGAGCTGCTGTGTATCGGAGCCACAGTGTTGAAGCTGCGGCCAATCAACTCCCCTCTGAGTGCTGGACGCAGGATCTCCCCAGTACCAGCCCTCTGTCCAGCACTCAGACTGTCTGTCATCAACTTTGACGCATGTTGACGAGATGTACATTGAGGTTTAGAAGCAGAACGGACTGGGTCTTCAAGTTACAGATGAACTCGCCAGCCACGTCGCTCTTGAGTGCCACTTCATCCTCAGAACCGCACCAGAAGGCCACTTTGCTGAGCAGTACTGTACACCGTGTTGAACGTTTCAATGTATAGGTCAAAGTTCTCATGCCACAAACTACACACTGGCCTACTGTAACTCTAAGTGCTCCTATAGAATCAGTCAACCAGCAACATCATTCTTTCCTCAAGTAGTCAAGTATGTGTCTAAACTATTGTCATTCTCCTACTCCATTTTATAGATATGAAAATGCTCCTATCATAGTACAATAAAAGGTGGATGTGGCTATGGCTTACAAATATGAAAGAGAGGAGAAAAACCAATTCAACTTATATGGCTGCTTAAAAGTATTAAAATAAAAAAAATCGCACTGACGTCTTTTACAGTCCACTTTAGATTTGTAGTTTTTGCAAACATGTTGGACCAAAATAATAATCTAAATAATAAAAAATTAATTAATAACAGTGTCTGAAACCCTTTTAGGAAAAAATAAATTTAGGTATTGGCGCGTTCCGAACCAGTGACCTTCAGCGTCACAGCCCAAAACATTGCCCACTACGCTACAGCTACCATTTAGTAAGTACGTTCTTTAATTTCATCAATTGATGGCCGTTCTTAACTGATGCTCTGATGCTAATATGGCATTTGTAGACACTAGATTATCATTTATCGTACGAAGAACGATGTCTTTTTGTTAATTCTTCAGTGCGCCATTGCTTTGAAATGACAACGTGTAAGTTACAATAAGAAAATCATCAAATACGCTACGCAAGATGGCGTATGCCAGATATAGTTCTGGGCGAGGAATGTCACGTGACATCTGCGAACGGCTGATCATCGTTAATTTAATGGAGGGTGTCAAAACTCCGTTGTATTTGTAAATATCTGTCAAACGATACGATTTAAAAAAAAACGTAAGGGAAGAAAGTTGTAGAGAATTTTCTCCTCAACAAATTCGTTTATTTAATTTTCGCGTCAGATAAACGGTTTATTTGCAATTAAAATTACATAACAAACAGCTTTTTTGGTATTACTAACTTATTTCTTGTCCGAAATATTTCAAAAAGCGAGGTTCTGGCCTCTGGTAGCCAACAATTATGACTGTAAAATTTGGTGGCGATCGATTGAACGGTTCGGCCTAAAAAGTGGGAACACATCATCAGACATCATCAAATCGCCGGTATTTTTGCAAATATCTCTGCAACGATGCAAGATATGAACAAAACATAATAGAGCGACGTTGTAGAGAATTTTCTCCTCTACAAATTCGGTTATTCAATTTTCGTGTCAGATGCATGGTTAAGCCGTTATTTTCATTTAAATTTCGAGGTGTGAAAGACGGTCGCAAAGGCCCGCTTTTAGTGTTACTACCGTAACCTAAAGTGGGCCAAAATTGTCAGTATCATACATATGTAAATCACCAATGTCACCACCAACTCTGTTTCGATGTCCAGTCCTTGCTTACCTTTGGTATGACAGATGTATTAATGGCCACACAAATGAACACAGATCTAATCTAGCCTTTTGACACATCACACTAACTCAAGGAACCAAGGACGAAAACCATCAAAATCCCAAATCTGCATCCCTGTTACATATCTATTATACGTAGTTGTGACATAAAGTCACGAAGGAGGCAGACGACCATGATTAATAGTAAATAAAGTCTGCAATAGGCGGCATAGGTCTCTGTATTGATTAAAGTCATGAAATGGTTAAAATATGACTTTATTTGACGCTTTTCGGCCTGGACCATCATAATTCTGCATACATAGATTACAAGTACGTCAGTACAAATGGTTACATCTTCTTGTCGTAACATTGGGGAGCATTTGTAGTGACGTACTTGTAATCTATGTATGCAGGATTCTGATGATGGCCCAGGCCGAAACGCTTCATATAAAGTCATATTTTAACCACTTCATGACTTTAATCAATACATAGACCTATGCAGCCTATTGCAGACTTTATTTACATATCTATTATATCTTTCTTAGCAACAGTAGCACCATGCGCTTCTGAAAACTACTCAGCCCAGGTAGAGTACATTATCTCCTCAAAAACTGCACCCTGCGTGACTTGCTTACAAGTCCTCTTTCTAACACATTACTCATAAGATCATCCAGGGTGTCCAGAAAAGGGCTCCCTGATTTCAAAATTAATATCTCGAAAACAAAGATCGATAGAGGAATACAGTAAACGGTATGTTTATTGTGAAAGCTGTAAGAAGTTTATACAGCAGTTTGAAATAATAGTTACAAAAGCTGCTAACAGATGGCGCTGTACGCCGTACAGCTCATATCAGCATACATAAGTGAAATAATGGTATGAAAACACTCTTTGCAAAAAATCACATCACAATGTTCACCATTGGCACTACAGAGGTGGCGCAAACGAAGAACGAAATTCGCCATCACATTTCGTAGTGTCTCAACCGAAATGGATTCACATGCCACAGAGATCGCCGATTCAAGCTCTTCCAGCGTGGCGGGATGCTTCGGGTAGACCATGGCTTTCACTATGCCCCACAAAAAAAAGTCACAGAGCGTCAAATCCGGCGAATATAGAGGCCCATCCGTGCCTGCACCAGTAAATTTGGGATATTCCAAACCAATGACTCGATTCCCGAAGTATTCCTCAAGAAAGCTAAACACTTGTTCGGTCCGTGGTCTCCATCTTGCATAAACCATTCAGTACCTGGTCGATCTTCTAACGCTTGCTGTGTGGCGATAAATTGTTCCAAAATTGCAACGTAACGTGCACCAGTGACCGTTTGTCGAATGAAAATAGAGCCAATAATACCTCTGCTGCATACTGCAGCCCACACAGTAACTTTAGGAGAATACAGGGGTTTCGCTTCACACCAATAGGGCTTTTCGAAACCCCAAAATCGCCAGTTCTGCTTATTCACGTATCCATTCACGAAGTGTGCTTCATCTGTAAACCAGATACAGCCAACATCAAATCCTTCACTATCAATCATTGTGAGCATCTGATTAGCAAAGGCAACCCTTTGTTGCACAGCTCGTACGTGTATGGCCTGGTGCGTTTGAATTTTGAATGGAAACATGTGTAGGCTCTTTCTCAGTATTTTCTGCGTGCTGGAACGCTTCAAATAACTCTCAAGTACAATTCTACAGGCGGATGACATTGGATTTCGCTGAATAATTCCAGAAACTGTGGCGATATTTTCAGGCGTAACTGCGGTTTGCTTGCGGCCAACATGCCCCACTAGATCAACAGTTACGCTGCCCGTTCGTTGAAATTTTGCGCAGAGCGTACGAATGGTTTTCGCATCGGGTCCTTTTGGAACATTAAATCGTGCTTGAAAACTTCTCCTTGTTGCCGTAGGACTCTCTTCTAACCTGGTGTACTCTAGCACCAGAAAAACGCGTTTTCAGTGGAGTACGTGGTTTTAATCTCTTCCACCGGTACGCTAACCTCCTTTCACGTTTCAGTAGTGGAACTGATCGCTCTGGGCTTCGGATCACCATTTATATTAGGCATTACGTATGCCATCTGTTAGCAGCTTTTGTAACTATTATTTCAAACTGCTGTATAAACTTCTTACAGCTTTCACAATAAACATACCGTTTACTGCATTCCTCTATCGATCTTTGTTTTCGAGGCATTTTATTTTGAAATCAGGGAGTCCTTTTCTGGACACCCTGTTGGAAAATTCCCACATTTGCTATTTGATCCTGTGGTGGTAACTGACAAAGTAGACAGTCTTTATCAGAAAGATAATATCATGACGCCAACAAAGTACATATAGTGTCAGGAGGAAGGAAGGAAGGAAGCTTGTAGTTAAACGTCCTATCGACAGCGTGGTCATTAGAGACGAAGCTTATGCTCGGAATGTATGAAGGATGTGTAAGAAAATCGGCCATGCCCTTTCAGAGGGCCATTCCGGCATTTGCATGGAGTAATTTACGGAAGTCACGTAAAACGTAAATCTGGATGGCTGGAGGTGGATTTGAACCACCATCCTTCCGAATGCACATATAGTGTCAGTGAAAGTTGCAGTCAATAGCCGGCATGGTAAGTTTGAGGTTTGTGGCACCGGACAGAAAGAGGGCTTTCGAGCCGTGTAAAAGTCTTTACATAACTTATGAGTGGTGGCACTCAGTCTGAAGTAATTGTATAGAATTTGTGTTATTATAAGTGGTACCAGATACTAACAAATAGTGTCCCAACGTTCATATTTTATCTTGAAGTAGGACGGACTAACCCAACTTCATTATTAATCATAACCAACTATGATAATTAGGATAAAATCAAAGAAGCTGAATTAAAGTTTGTGTTGTGGAGGGAAATCGTACATAGACTATTCCGAGGCGCCTTAATCGTTAGTGGTGTGGTAGTCTAACGGTTAAGACGTCTGCCTAGTAAGCATGGAGGTCCGGGTTCGATTCCCGGCCGCACCACAAATTTTAATTCAATGCTTCAGCTCTATCAATAAAATCAAATACTTCAGCTGTAACAATCACCGGTTTTTTACGAAGTGATAAGAAAAAACATCATCAAGTTTTCGGTTATATAACAAATGTTCCACTCAACAAAGCTAGAGTTTCTTTTTTGGTTTTCATAAACGATTATTTCTCTCTAACTCAAGTACTACATCATTTTTATTATTATGTAATGAATAGTGTTAGTAATATGCCTTTAAATAAACATCCAACCTCAATGGACCAGTAAAATATTTGTCAACATATGCAACGAAAATCTACCAAACTTAAAAATGAATAAATTCGTGTTCTCTCGCAATAGAGAACTAAACTTTTAACACAATAATACAGGGTGAATCACCTAATCACCCAACACTTGCACCGTAAATATTGCGAGAACGGAAAGTGCGATTGATGTGCAGTCCTCACAGAATAGATTGGTAATCAAGGATGCATATTGTTAGCCAATTAACAGATTGCAGAAATACCTAGAAAGTGTATTTTTATGCAAATATAGAATTTTTCAAAAGGAACAATGGTTGTTTCTGTCATGGACTGCAATTTTTGACAGCAGCTGTGTAGACAGAATTTTTAATGACATTTTTATCACGTCTAGTTTGGCAGCTACAACCATTTAAAGTTTTAGGGCCGGAGGCTACGACAGTGTAGCTGACTGGCTAGTGGTTATGAGACAGTGGGCCTTGTCCCAGGGGCTAGCCACTCGGCCAGGCAGCTACGCTATAGCAGCCTCCGCCCCCGAAACTTTGTACACAGCTGGTATCAAAAATTCCAGTGCATGATAGACATAACCATTGTCCCATTAAAAAAAACTGTATGTTTGCATAAAAATACACTTTCTAGGTAATATTACAATCTGTTTGTTGACTAAAAATACGAGCCCCTGACTACCAATCCATTCTGTGAAAACCGTATATCAATCGGACTTTCTGTTTCCGCAATATTTACGGTGCAAGTGTTAGGTGATTTCACCCTGTATATTGTACATTATTAAACAACTCATTTTCGTGAGGGTATGGAAGAAATCACTTTGTTTTGGTTCTATTGTGAACGCTTTATATACACAGAACTCCACGCAGAAAAAGATATCACAACCATAATGCAGACGTACCATATGGATTTTAGTGTACCATTACATTTTTTGAGCAACGGGAATTCTGTTCCAAACCTAAGCAAATATTGGAAAATTAGGACATTTCTCTCGAAGATAACAGAATAAAAACTTTCAACAAAAACCGTTTCATGTATGAAATAGTCCAACGAGATCACAACAATGCACAAAAATTGTTACCCTGAACATAGCATACCTTTCAGCTGAATGGAGGTTTTTGGAGGAATTAATCGATTCGAATCTAATATGTAAAGCAGTGTGTCCGTGTGTTTGTACGTGTTGCATACAAATCTACAGTTTTGTTCCAATCTTTATGAAATTTTGTAAACGTAAGCTTCAATCCATGACGACAATCGCCGTAAGTGTAAGAATCACATACGATATATAGTTCACGGGATATAACGTCATAAACAATGAGATGCACGAAAAACTGCTGCATTTAGCGACAATGCTGCATATTTTCTCCTAAACCATTGGACCGATTTCAACCAAATTTGGTACACACATTCCTTACCTTGAGGTAACAATTGCTGCATGGTTAAGAATCACATACGGCACATGGTTCAAAAGATATTACGTCATAACCAATAAAAATCGCAAAAAATGCCATATAATGCGGTGAGATTTTCGAAATACACTGTATGAGAATGTTAGTACTTAGCGACTTGCAACAAACTTTAAACATAATTTCAAACCTTTATTAAACTTTTTCTCGCTGACAACCATAGTAAAATGATGAAAGGGAAAAAGTTTCTCTCTCACTACTTTTCCACTGTTTATGGAGTAATACTACGGCTTTCGATATGACGTTACAATTTATAATTTGCAGTATACACATATATAGTTGAATGTAGCTTCTAAATTGTATCACAGTACGACACGTAGTTCATGAGATATGACTACATAAACAGTAATGTTCCGCTGTTCACGGATTAAAACTACGGCATTCGGTATGACGTTACAATTTATAATTTGTACATTACAAATTGTAGCCGCAGGAAATTTTACAGACAGTACACACACATATAGCTGAATTAACTTCTAAATTATATTACAGTATGACACGTAGATCATGAGATATGAGCACATAAACAGTAACGTTCCGCTACCCATGCACTAAAACTGCGGCATTCAGTATGAGTTACAATTTTTAACTTCTACACTGCAAATTGTAGACGCAGGAAATTTTACAAACAGTATATACGCATATAGTTGAGTGTACCTTCTAAATTGCATCACAGTACGACACATAGTTCATGAGATATGAGCACATAAATAGTAACGTTCATGGAAAACCGCCCCATATCGCACCAAGTTTTAATCTATTACTTCTTTACTACTAATTGTATTCCCAAGAGATTTTATAGACATACTGCCCATATACAAATGAATATATACCTGAAAAATGGTATTAATAAATAATAAACGCCAGGTTTTCAGCTAGTAGTTTATATGGGCAACAGCTCTAGTTGATCCATCAAAATTTACTTATGTACAGCAATATAGCCACAGTAAAACTAATTGGTGTCATCTAAGCAAATCATATCACCTTATTATCCTATATCAAATGCGGATGAAGCAACAAGACGCAGCAATCACAGGATTCTGCACTCAGCATTTTCAAATGCAGTGGTACAACACTAATTATTAGAGAATTTCCCCGATACCTTACCTTAAATTTATCCAGCACACCATTGCAGTAGAGCCACTGTTTAGTTAAGCCACGGTGTCGAAGATGCGGCCTAGCAACTACCCTGGACAGAGGATCTCCCCAGTGCTTTCCCTTGCTTCTACCGCCACAGCAAAGCCGGGGAAATAATTGGACACAGAATCCGTTATCCACATCGCTCTTGATGGTGCTTCTTCGTGTAGCACTGTATTAAATACTTTAGCCTAAATTATCAGCGACGCTCAGAGAATGTAATCAACGTCTATTTCCTCCAAAGTCCGATATTTGTTCGATTTACTTACCTATTGTGATAAGTTTCTTTTTGTCACGAAACATTATTCCGCAAAGCGTAATACTAAACAAGCGTCTCGTTGCAGTGGACAGTTATCGGATTAATTTAACTATCTGCACTTAGTTATTAGTTTCAGCTCATCATAACCTCACCTGGCTAATTTCGAAGAGAAAGGTATTTTCCCCAAAATTTCTCTCTGGTCATATTTCCGTGTGTTGTCTTGACCTCAACAGTAACTGTCGCCATGTCATAATGCCGCATTCATTCATATTCTGCTTTGTCGTTTCCACTTTAAATGTAATTGCCACCTCTTATTCAGAATCTCATTACCTTCAAAAAATGTTCAAATGTTTGTATAGCTTATGGGACTTAACTACGGGGTCATCAGTCCCTAAACTTACAAACTACTTATGAACTACTTACGAACTAGGACGGCACAAATATCCATGCCCGAGGGGGATTCGAACCCCCGACCGTAGTGACCGTGCGGACCGTGACTGGAGCGCCTTAGTCCCCTCGGCCACCGCGGCCGGCCTCATTACCTTAAAGTTTACTATTTCTTCTGCAGATTTCAATTTGGAACCTGTACAGACATCATCACGCAGTATTGCTACAATCAACAACAACCTTCAGACAGCCCGCATCTCGCAAAATCGCCTAGCACCACACCAGAAGTCCGAAGACATGGGAAGAAGAGCCCACAACGTCAGAACTTTCGAATCACTAAAGACTAACAACTCTTGAGGATATGATGGGTTATCTAGCAGGATTCTAAAGTATTGTTCTCTATATATATATTAGCCAATTGCTTAGCTGTATTTGTAATTTTTCCTGAACAATTAAAGTACTCACAAGGAAAGTACATGGGCTCGAACAAACATATCTGTATGAACGTTTGGTTACAGGATCTCTACGTACACCTCAATGTGCTGGTGGGTGTCGTTTTTCTGCAAAGCTCTGCAACCATGCTCTAGATAGCACTATAGACGTTATTGTAGACGCCATACGTAATGCAGATATCTTAACTATAACTTATGTAATAACCATCGTACATGTTCTCTGGCGAATTGTCATCAAAAGCCGTGATTATAGTTGCAACTTTAACCTCCTTCCCGAAAGACTGTTGGTATTCACTGCCACTGCTTCCATCGCCTCTTCCCGCACTTACCGTGGCACTACCGCTTGCAATGAGTTGTTCGGCATTATCATCCGTATTGTCATTATTATGAGTTTGTAACAACAGTAACTTATGCTCATATTTCCGTACCATAACAGATACTAGAAAGCATGCAAATGATTCATCTTCTACACTAATACCATCCTCACGAAGAAGGGTTCTTCGTAACTTCATCTCAACTAATCGCAATACATTATCAGGATTGATTAGCAATCGTCGCCCCATCTGACGCTTCACCACACAAATAACATCACAAAACGCAACTTCGGAGGCACACTGCGCCGTCCCTACTGGCGAACCGATAGGTCAAAGTGCAATGCGGCATGGCACACGCAGAGGCCTCTAACGGACGACTGCAGAGTTTTGCAGATGCGGGAGTATCACTAGTGCAATAAGGGATCTTTACATTATCTCTTATACGATTTTGGAGTATATGTGTTTGTTCGAGCCCAAGTACTTGTTAGTAGTGAAACCACTTTATAAAAAAGGAGAAAGTGATAATAAATCAAAAGTGGTTTGACGATTAAAATCCATTTTCTCGATTCTCTGAAAGGCACTTGGTAGATTAAAAAAAATGGCTACTAACATTAGGCGCCATCTCTCATTTAACAATGGCGTTTGATTGTGTTGATCACAAAATATTGTTTCAGAAGTTGGAACATCATGGAATAAGAGGAGTGGTTCACAACTTGTTCACCTCTTACTTTAATAACAAACAGCAGAGTTGAATATGGCTATGATTTGCAGTCACGATTGGTCAGAATTAAGTGTGAATTGTCCCAGGGGTCTGTTGTCGGATCGCTGCTGTTCCTTATTTACATAAATGATATGTGTTCAAGTAACAGAGGTGATCGTAAAATATTTTAGTTTGCCGAACATATCAACTTGGTAGTGAAGGATGTGATTATAATATTGACATAGTATCAAATAATGCAGTTCAGTAGATAAGTTCAAAGCTTGTAGAAAATAAATTAACGCTAAATCACAGTACAACTCAGTTTTTACAATTTCTAAAAATGAATCAGTAATTAACTGAAAATACGCTCAACTTTAATTTCCCACATGCTTCCTTTCGATGTTTAGCTCTTGCCCCTTGTAACATACATTAACTTCTATTTATGTTCTAAAGGCCACAGAATTAAAAGCTGATCTAGAATAACTGTTTGCCCTGTCATTCCATCTCAAATATCAACCGAGCACCAAACCCTTCGAAATTGCTATTCTGCATACGTTATATATACAGGGTGTTTCACTAAGTGTGTTTGCCTCTGTAACTTATAAAATAATAGGTGATGGGAAATTTTAATGCCGTAGGTCAACACAAGAAATGTTACACTTTCTGCGGAGCTATGAACATAGTTTATTGTATCATTTTCCAAAGAGTTACAGCACAAAGATATTATTTTTAAATGTAAGTATAGTTTTCTCTATCGTGCATTGGAATCGTTGAAACCAGCTGCGTCCAAATCAATATAAACGACATTCTTATCACTGTTAGTTTGAGAGCTACAACCCTTCAAAGTTTCAGGGGCAGATACCACACGCTGTACATAATACATGGCTGTGTGGTGAGTGATGGATGTTATGGCGGTGGGAAGTTGATTTACATGAGATGTTCAAATGTGTGTCCATGCTCCTCAATGCACAATGCAATGCGCCATCGAAAGGACCTGCGGACGAGATGTAACATCGCCGGTGTGACGGAGCGACATGCGTCCTCGATGCGCCGTTTTAGATCATTTGGGGATGTGGGCTCAGTGACATAAACACGATCCTATAGATATCCCCACAAAAGGAAATCTACTGCTGTTAAATCGGGCGACCTTGCGGGCCATGAATGAGGACCATGGCGCCCCAACCATCTTCCTGCAAACCTGTTGTTTAGTTCTTCCACAACAGCACGCGCAGAATGGGCTGGGTGACCATCGTGCTGCATCCACATATGGACTCTCGTGTGTAGACACACATGTTCAAGGAGATCACCCAAACTGTCGACTATAAAAGCGCGATATAACTCACCTGTCAGTGTACCTGGGAAGTAGTGTGGACCGATTATTTCAAGGATTCCACACCACACGTTAATAGACCACCTATGTTGACGGTCGACAGGTCGTGCCCACCGAGGGCTGTCTGCGGCCCAGTAGTGCATGTTATGGCGATTCACTGCACCATAATTTGTGAACGTGGACTCATCAGAGAACATAACACTTTCTAAAGACTCCAGCGTGAAATTACGCATGGCCCACTCACAGAAAGTCACTCTTGCACGGAAATCGTTCCCATGCAGCTCCTGGGTCAGTGACCGGCGGTACGGGAGAAACCTGTGACCGTATACTATACGCCACACAGATATGCGACTGACACCAGCGACTGCAGCAACGGCTCGTAAGCTGACATGAGGATCGTGGTGTAGTGCAGCTAAAACAAACACCTCCGTCCCCTCACTTCTTGCAGGTCTTCGTCTGTTACTGTGGCGCATTACCAAATTGCCTGTTTCCCGAAGTCGTTGTTCAAATGTTTGTATAGTCTATGGGACTTAACTACGGGGTCATCAGTCCCTAAACTTACAAACTACTTATGAACTAGCTAGTACTAAGGACGGCACAAATATCCATGCCCGAGGGGAGATTCGAACCCCCGACCGTAGTGGCCGTGCAGACCGAGACTGGAGCGCTTCAGTCCCCTCGGCCACCGCGGCCGGCTAAAATCAAATAACCTGAATTAAAACGCTAGTATCACAGTACAGCAATAGTGAGTGTGCTCTGCCAGAGATGAAACAGAGGAGAAAAATTCCCTTAAAATATTAAATCTTATCTTACATCTTATAAAATAGGCTGTATGTGTGTATTTATGTATGTATGTAAGTTCCACATCTCCTCCTAAACTATTGGACCGATTTCAACCAAACTTGATACACATGTTCCTCAATATCCAGGCAACAATCGCTGTCGGTGTATGAATCACCTACTACAAATACGTAAGGAGATATGACGTCATAAACAATGAGATGCGCGAAAAACGGCTGCGTCAAACAGCAATGCTGCACATTTCCTCCTAGACCACTGGACCGATTTCAACCAGATGTGGTACACATATTCCTTACGTGAGATAGCAATTTCTGTAGGAGTATTAACCACATACGACAAATGGTTCAGGAGATATAACGTCATGAACAATAGGAATCGCAAAAAAACTGCTACATAATGCGACGATACTTTATAAATACACTATATGAGAATGACAGTACTTGGCGACTTGCAACAAACTTTAAACATAATTTCAAGCCTTTATTAAACTTTTTCTCGCAGACAACCACATCAAAATAATGAAAAGTTTACTACTTTTCCGTCGTTCATGGAGCAATACTATGGCATTCGGTATAACGTTATAATTTATAATATCTATACTACCAATTCGACTCGCAGGAAATTGTGCAGACAGAATACACATGTAACGCTGAATGTACATTGGAAATTGTATCACAGTACCACACGTAGTTCATGAGATATGAGGACGTAAACAGTAACGTTCATGGAAAACGGCCCCATCAAGCATCATATTTTATTCTATTACGTCTTTACTACTAACCACATTCGCAACAGATTTTAACGACATATAGCTATTATACAAATCAATATATTCCTGCAAAATTTTACAATTGTACAACATATCTATACTAATAATAAATCTGTAAATGTAGGCCTGTCGTTGTTCGCTTCAATCATCAAAACTACTGGACGAATTTTCAAGCAGTTTTCACAGTAAACATGAGCTAAGATTGGTTCAGGATCTAGGCGTGATTTCATCAAAATAAAATCACGAAGTGTTTTCATTAACCGTCGTGTCTGTCTGTTCATCTGTTAGAAACCACTACTCCAAAACAACTTCACGAATTCTCGTGGCCGGCCGCGGTGGCCGAGGAGACTGAGACGCTCCAGTCACGGTCTGCACGGCCACTACGGTCGGGGGTTCGAATCCCCCCTCGGGCATGGATATTTGTGTCGTCCTTAGTCTTAGCTAGTTCATCAAGTAATTTGTAAGTTTAGGGACTGATGACACCGTAGTTCAGTCCCATAAGTTATACAAACATTTGAACATTTTTGAATTCTCGTGGGGTTTTCACAGGTAACTTTAGCGTACCTTGGTACAAGATATAGACTTAGTTTCATAAAATTCGGATGACGGAAAGAATAACATCACAATTTAACGTTTTTTATCGACAAACGTCATGTCTATCTTTCTCTTTCATCTCCAAAACTAATAGATGAATTTTCAGGGAGTTTTCACATGAAACGTCAGGGTATCTTGCGGTTACAGAAACGCTTCATTTCACAAAATCGGATCAGAAAAAGTAAGATATTTCTCTGAAAGCAATCGCATTTGTCTATTTGTAGAGAGTAATCTCCAAAAGTACTAAATGAACATTCATGTTGGTATCACAGATAAATAGAGAATATCCTGGGGTACCATATGGGCGTCATTTTATCAAAATCAGATCAGGAAAGTAAAAGACATCGTAATTTGAAGTTTATGTGTATTTCATGCTTGGAAAGAACGGCGTAACGCAGCAAAGAGCTAATAGATAGCGTTGCGCGTGTTCGTGTGACGTTCGGGGCAGCGATCGGATTATTCCCCTCTTCAAATTTACCATATTTCTGAAAATTGTTTTCTTGGTTGCTATGTTCTACGAAATATGATTCAACGCAATGAATATAAAACTGGTATAGTCCTCGCCGTGTTTAATCGATATATTTACATACTGATATCACTAACGTATATGTACAACTGGTGTGGAAGTTGAAGTCTCACGCTTGGAGCGACAATAGCGCATCTAACGGAAAGAGAGCCAACCGTCAGAATAATAATTGTTTTCAGTGATATTTGTGCACCATTAAGGAAATGCTTACTATATTTCAGCTTTCCATGCCTCAGTCCATTGTCCAGAGATATGAATGATCATGAAATAAATGTTTTAAATGGCGAATATAACTGATGTGTGATGTAAGCTACATCATATTCATGAAGATATGTCTTTTTCTAACACGTTTCGCAAACGTATTAAAAGAAACTACTGACACATTTTTATGCGGTTTTCACAGGAAATATGAGCTAAGATTGGGGCAATATATAGACATGATTTCGTCAAAATCAGATCAGTGAAAAAAGATACATCACAGTCTTAAGTGGAATCAGAGAAATTGTTTTAGATGTAGGTTATGCTTGAACTACGGCAAGTAAGTACAGCAAACAAGCGATAGAGGCGCTCTAGTGTATCAAAGAACTAGTAGATGCCGCTGCTGCATATTAACTATGGGGTAGTACAACAAGGAAGCGAACGTCTGTGACAATTAAGCAATCTTATGTCTACGAATACCAACAAACATTGAACATAGTGTTACTGATTTCGCTTAGTGTATGAAATACTTGACATTTCTTTGCTTATTTTGGCACGTTTCACTTTTTGTATCAAAAACGTTATGAAGATACATTTTTTCAGACAATGACTTTTACTTACATTTGACATATTTATGAAGATACATCGCTCCGGACAATAACTTTTACTTACATTTGTCATCTTGGCTAGGACAACTGAGTTTATTGACAGAGCGATCCAACAAGGATTCTGTTTTTACTGACTGAGGTCTGGAATCCTAAAAAGCCATGATACACACAGGCCCTCCTTCAATAACCGTTGCGAAGAATGGGCATATGACTAGTTCAATAATATTGGCAAATCGTGCATAAGTCATATAGCATCACAAAGAGTGTGATGTGGTCTAATGTAGGACATAAAATTTCTCATGTTGTGTGATATCACCCAAATCACCCAAATCCCCTAGAGTTTCATGCACAGAAGAATAATTACCAGACTGTACGGCACGACGAATTACCTACCGCAATTAACATTTAAACAATAAATCAGTAATTAACTGAAAATACGCTCAATTTTAATTTCCCACTAGCTTCGTTTCGATATTCAGCCCTCGCTTACTGTAACATAGTTTCAGTACTATAGACGTTAGAAAGCCCACAGAATTAAAAGCTGGTTCAATTACAACTGTTTACTTCATCATTCCATCTCAAGCATAAAACGAACACAAAAACCCTTCGGTATCGTAATTCTGCATTACATCTTTTTTTTAACAACAGTGGGTGAATGTCCAGTGCATTCTACTCTTTCTAAAGACGAACACTCACTTCAAGCACAGTGCATTATCTCTTCAAACACACCAGATAATGTATGACATGGTTACTACTTGTCTTCCTAACACACTAATCTCAAAAACAAATTACCATAGGAAAATACCCATGCTTAGGACTTCATTCTGTGAGAATACTGTCAACGTTCACCATCCCAGACACCTGTGTTGGAAAAATAAGATCGCTGACGCCAACAATGCTACTTCTGTATCAGTGAACAATGCAGTCAGCTACCGGTGTGATCAGCGAAAATATGCGGCACTACACAGACAGAGAGCTTGCGGCCCGTGTAGGCGATCTTACGTAACTTATAATTTGTGGCACGCATTTTGAAGTGTCTTTTTTAAGAATTTGTGCTATTATAAGTTATACTAGCAACTAGTAAATAGTTTAAACGATCATATTGTTTCGTATTTAGTAATTCACTAACCTCATATCATTATTATTCTTAACTTGAAATGAGCATTAGGACCAGAAGCAATGCTTTAGCTGTTACAACAACCGTTTTCTTCCAACGTTATTGACTAAATCAGAAGAAGGTAATTGAGAATTTAGCAGTTGTGCAACTCACCAATGAAAGAACATCCTTTTTCTTTTCCTTAATAAGGATTAAATTCTCTAAGTCAAGATCGTGATCAATATTATTATTACTTGTAATGACAAACTTTAGAAAAATGTCCATTAAGAAAACATTAACATCATTGCGCCGTAAAATTGTTGTTCCTACTCGTCACATAATACGAAAGTCGATCAATCTAAAAATATTATGAAATTTCTATTCTCTCACGAAAGAGAACTTCACGTTGCTGCCAATAAAGATTTCTGTCTGCTAAATTGCGTGTTAAGAAACACATCTGATGTGGGGCCACCGTCGATCAAGTCAGTTTAGAAGTGCTGTAAGGATTTCAAGGAAAAGTAGGCAATGGTCTGCAATTCGACAATACCAAATAAAGTGTTTTGTTTCGAATTTATCAATTTGACAAAATTCTAGAAACTTTTCAACTGATTACTGGCGGAAGTAACATTCTTTGAAATATCGACAATTATAGCAATATCCAATCAATGTAACAAATTATGGTTCTGTTAATAGAGCTTTAATTTCATCTCAATAGACATTTTTAGGGGGAATTAATCGAATCGGATAATCTGTCCGGGTGCCTCACCGGTTTGTCATTGAATCTTCAGAGTCAATATGTAGTAAAGTATATGGTTTCTCGTCTGAGCTAAACCAAATATTTTCAATCCCAAAATCGTCTCCCAAATGGTCAAACAACCCCGAAAATTAGCGATTCTGTACTCGGCGTTTTCAAATACATTACAGCGATACTGTACTCAAATTATTTGAGCACAGCCCACGATATCTTACCTTAAATAAAGCCATCACTTTATTCCAATGCCGGGCCGGCCGCGGTGGCCGAGGGGACTGAGGCGCTCCAGTCACGGTCTGCTAGGCCACTACGGTCGGGGGTTCGAATCCCCCCTCTGGCATGGATGTTTGTGCTGTCCTTAGTATTAGTTAGTTCATAAGTAGTTTGTAAGTTTAGGGACTGATGACCCCGTAGTTAAGTCCCATAAGCTGTACAAACATTTGAACATTTGAATTTTATTTCAATACAGCTGGCACAGAGCTTAGCCACTGCGTCGATTGTATGCACAGCTGATGGAGCCAGAGTGTCGAAGCTTTGGCCAAGCAACTCCGCTCTGAGTGCTGGACAGAGTCGTCCTGTGAGTTTGAGCGGCAGTACAGTAAATCCTTCTACAGGTCACGCACTTTTTGATGGCCTCTCTGTGATCGGTGGAAGTCGGCTGAGTTCGTGTGTCTACGGAATGTTTATGCTCTCTACCAACCTTACCTCTTAAGAGCATTGTACACCGTACACATCGTCAGTGTATTGTTGATTTGTGCTTCGTATCGATTGTCATTCACTTTGTTATTTGCTAAAAATAAGTTCACATACCCCGACAACTTCTTTTAGAAGACGAAATGCTGTACTTGAAAGTGGTGCGAAGAATGTTAATTCCGATTGTTATTCAGTTACGACAATAAAAAGAGGCAGAAAGCGTTGCTACATCCACTTAATAAGTCCTTTAAAATATTAATATTTCGTAGATATACGTCCCAGTTTTCTATTACTCCATCTTTAAAGTGATTTTTAATTTCGTATTCCATCTGTGACGCTTTAACCCCTTACGTGTTGTTTCTTTTAAAACCTACAATTATACGCCGTAAGCTGGCGATACTGAGTGAAAGAGGCGGGGATTGTTCTAACAGCCAATGCGGTTCGAGCTGAATGCAAGCTTCAGCTCCCAACATTCTCCGTTCAGGGGCCACGAAAAAGTGCGAGATCTGTAGTAGGTATTGAACCTACCACATTAATCATAACATTGTTGTAATGCCACAGCAAAGGACGCAAGGTAAATGGCCATCGATTTCCTGAGACACATCGCCCTTCGTATACGTAATGGACCTGTCTGTCCACAGAGCCTGCATCAGACAAACTTGCTTAGCGCCCAACCACATGTCCAATGGGATGGATTGAAGTGCATGTACCAAGGTACAGGTAAAATTTGTCATGACACAAACAGCCTACACACCTACTACAACTTGAAATACTTCCAACAATAAACTGGCTGATTAGAGATACTCCTCTCAGATAGTCAATTATGTGTTTAAACTCTTGTTCTTCTCATGATCTATCTAATACATAAAGCAGAGTGTCCGTATGTTTGTACGTGTTGCATACAAATCTACAGTTTTCTTCCGATCCTTATGAAATTTTGTACACGTAATCTTCAATCCATGAGGACGGTCGCCGTAAGTGTAATAATCACATACGATATATAGTTCACGAGATATGAAGTCATAAACAATGAGATGCTCGGAAAACTGCTGCATTAAGCGACAATGCTGCTTATTTTTTTTCCTAAACCACTGGACCGATTACAACGAAATTTGGTACACATATTCCTTTCGTGCGATAACAATTGCGGTAGGAGTAAGAATCACATATGACACATGGTTCAGGAGATATAACGTCATAAACAGTAAGAGTTACAAGAAATTGTCACTTGAGGAGACGCAACTTTGTAGGAGAATGACAGTACTTAGCGACTTGCAACAAACTTTAGACATAATTACAAACCTTTATAAAACTTTTTCTCGCTGACAACCATAGCAAAATGATAAAGGGCAAAACGTTTCTCGCTTACTACTTTTCCGCTGTTTATAGAGTAAAACTACGGCATTCGGTATGACGTTACAATTTATAATTTGTACCGTACAAATTGTAGCCACAGGAAAATTTATAGACAGTTTACACACATATATTTGAATGTACCTTCGAAATTGTATCACAGTACGACACGTAGTTCATGAGATATGAGCACATAAACAGTAACGTACATGAAAAACAGCCGCATCACACACCAAGTTTTAATCTATTACTTCTTTACTACTAATTGCATTCCCAAGATATTTTACAGACGTACAGCCCTTATACAAATGAATACATACCTGAAAAATGGCAGGAATAAATAAATAAATACCCGGGCAACGCCGGGTTTTCAGCTAGTATTATATAAAATCAAATAACCTGAATAAAAATTCGCGTGTGATAGTACAGCAAATAGCGAGTGCGGCTCTGAGATGAAAAAGAGAAGAAAAATTCCCTTCTCTGGTGGCATTTTAAAATATTAAATTCAAAACTATTGGAAAATCGTGCATTTGTAAAGTACCAAAATATAAGTCATATAGCATGACATATAGTCTAATGTTAGGATATAACATTTCTCATGGTGTGTGATTTAACGCAATTCACCATTGATGTTCAGGATGCATTCCCAGTCCCCTTAGAGTTTCATGCACTGGAAAATAATGACCAGTTTGTAAGACAGCACGAATTACCTACCACAATTAATAAGTATACAGTGAATCAATAATTATATGAAAATACGCTACACTTTAATTTTCCACTAGCATCGTTCCGATATTCAGCCTTCGCTTACTATATCATACTGTAAGTACTATATATGTTCTGAAGGCCACATAAGTAGAATGTCATCCAGTATAACCGTTTACCTTATCATAGCATCTCAAATATAAACCATTTCGAAATCACAATTCTGCATACCTGTTACATATCTATTACATCTTTTTTAACAACAGTGGCGCCATGAGCAGTGCATTCTAGTCTATCTGCAGACAATCATCCAGTCCAGGCACAGTCCATTATCTCCTCAAACACTGCATTTTCCATCATATTGTTACTAGTTGTCTTCCTAACACACTAAACTTAAAAATCAATTACCATAGGACAATATCGATGCTTAGGACTTGATTCTGTTAGGGTACTGTCACAGTACACCTCTATTGGAAAGATAAGATAGCTGACGCCAACAATGCTAATTATGTATCAGTGAACAATGCAGTCACTGGTCGGACTGATTAGCGAGAGGTGTACGGAATCAGACAGACAGAGAGCTTGCGACCTGTGTATACAGGCTTACGTAACTTATCATTTGTGTCACGCATTTTGAAGTAATTGTTTAGAATTTGTGTTTTTATATTTTATATCAGCACTAAATAAATAGTGTTCAAACGATCATATTGTATACTTACTTAGTAACTCACTAAATCCACATCATTATTATCCCTAACACAGATGAGCATTTGGGCTAAAAGCAGTGCTTTAGCTGTACCAACAAACGCTTTCTTCCAAAGTTATTCATTAAATCAGCAGAAAGTGGTCCTTTATGTAACAGTTTGGCTACTAACCAATGTAAGAGTTTCCGTTTCGTTTTTTATTAAGAATTAAAATTCTCTAAATCAAGATCATTATCATTGATATTACTTGCAATCACTGGTTTTGGAAAAATGCTTTTTAAGGAAACATCCATTCTCAATGCACCAGTAAAATAGTTGTTTATCGTTCCTTCTCGTCACATGCAACAAAAGTCAATCAAGCCAAAAATTAACACATTTGTAGTCTCTCACGTTAGGGAACTTCAACATTTAATACGATAATAAATCGTGTAACTTTCCACAAGTAATTTTTGTGAGGGTGTATAAAAGATTACTGTAGTAAAAGATATCACAAAAAAGTTAAAATATCACATCAATATACGAAGATATTAAACGTAATTTAGTGCCATCAGTCATTACATGTTTCATCAACACTAGCAGAAAACCAATTTTCAAAGTAACAGCACTAAACATACACATCGTTATATTACTGTTGTGTCTATAGTAGTCCTGACACTAGAAATATGGGCTAAGATAAAAGTATAAACCTCAACAGCAGTATACTTCGTGGAACTGCGAATTGTATATCTACGTTCATATATCAGGTTGTGAAAATGTAATTAGTGTGACTCATGTTGTTGAACAGCTTGAATGGAAAGCGTATTGAGTGCAGGAAAATTGGCTTTTGTGAAGCGTGTGGATTATTCTCTTGTACTTATAGTTAATCACTTCATCTAAGGAAAGTATCTGCACTCTAAAGATTAGCATACTATTCCTTTAAACATACAATTCATCGAAATGTTGATAAAAAAATTATACTCTGACGTCATTGAAGTACATGTAATTATCCTGAAACATTGATTCTCTCTATTGAAATGTTTCTTGTGGTAGAATGCCATACCTGAATCAAAGGTGAGGGTATGAGCTGATCAGAATGTCTTTCCCATGTGAAACACGCAGATTAACAGCAAATGGACTCCAATGCATGGTGGCAAAGTGTTGCGGAGTGAGTAGAGGGGCGGAAGTAAGTGCCAACAAAGGGTTGTACCGACTCAGTGTGCGTTAAGGAACAAATGCGATATGGAACCACCTCCAAACAAGTCCGTTTAGAAGTGGTATAATGATTTCGAAGAAAAGAACGCAACTGCCAGCTATTGGAGATAATTGAAAAAAAAAGCTTATTGTATCGAATTTCGCAATTTATCAACATTCGATTGTTAAATTTGTGGAAAAGACATACTTCATAAAACTCCATAATTATACCAATATCCAAACAATGTACAAATTATGGTCTATTAATTGAGCTTTAATTTCATCTCAATAGACTTTTTAGGAGCAATTAATCGAATCGGATAGTGGGTGCTTGAATGGTCAGGATCAATTCATAGTAAACCATATGGTATCTGGTCTGAGCTAAACCAAATAATTTCAATCTTAAAATCCTTTCTCAAATTGGCAAACAACCCCCAAGTAAGCAATTTTGCACTCGGCGTTTTCAAATACATTACAGCAATACTGCACTCAAATAATTGGAGTACAGCCATTGTTCTCTACGGATGTTGAACTACAGGTTTCTGAGTATGTCAGCAATAGATGTTCATATTCTGTTTCGTGACTAATTACAACTTGGCTGCCATGAAGTATCACTAGAAAATAAAAAGGAAATATATTTCGATTCCGTACTCACGCAAATCTGTTACTTTGCATATTGTCGCGTAGCAATGGAAGCAGGCTTGACTTCGAAGGCAACTGAACACAGTACTTATACTAAAGGCACGTTTATTACGAACTTAACATACACGAAGCACTTACTGCCTCTCGGGCAGAGTGCTCTGCTATTTATATACAGACAGAATTTACCAGAAATTAGAAGAACAGTTAACATAAGAAACAAGTAGAATTTACAAGTTTTTGTCATTTCGACGACGGCTCATAATCCTCAACTTCGTATGTGACGTCTGACAGGCGGCGTATGACACGATACGGACCAAAGTATCGCTTCAATAACTTTTCTGACAGTCCAGCCTTCCGTACAGGGGTAAAAATCCATACCAGATCTCCTGGGCTGTACACAACAGGTCGGTGCTTGTCGTTATACCGCTGACGGTCCTTCTCCTGGGCGTTCAGTGTCCGTACGAGAGCCAGCTGTCTAGCTTCTTCGACCCTGGTGATGAGATGTTTAACATAGTCATCCTTAGTGTCGTCCGGTTGGAACGGGAACAGCGGCCATGGAGCAGGAAAAACGGAGTGAAGCCTGTGGTGTCTTGTCTTGCGATATTGTAAGCAAATGTCACGACTGGCAGAATTGTATCCCAATCCTTCTGCTCAACATCGACGTACATCGACAGCATATCGTCTAACTTCTCACATCACGAATGTACTGAGGAGTTGGAAATTCTGTGACTGCCCTTACTTTATCTGGATCAGAACGGACACAATCTCCGTTGACTAGGTGCCCCAGGATGTTTATCTCTTTGGCGACGAAGAGTCACTTCTTTGGAAAGAATGGCGTCGCCCTGCTATGACTTACGCTGCAGCCGCCAAACGGCAGCCCATGAACCGGCTGACGCGACCACAACCAACGTACCCAGCGCCTCCACCAAACAAGCTGTTCCATCCAGGTAGCAATAAACGTCGGCCAAGCACATCGTATGATCCCACCTTTTGTACCCGGCGCCTCCACAAAACAATGTTGCGTTGCAATGGAAGCAGGTTTGACTTCGAAGGCAACTGAACACAGCACTGATACTGAAAGCACGTTTATTACGAACTCAACACACACGCAGCACTGACTGCCTCTCAGGCAGAGTGCTCTGCTATTTATACACAGACAGAATGTACCAGAAATTAGAAGAATAGTTAACATAAGAAACAAGTAGAATTTACAAGTGAACATAAGAAAGATGTAGAACATTCTGGAATTGTTAATTACAAAGAAATAAATTTTTGCCGGCGGGCGGGATTGAACCGGTGACCTATCCACTGCGACACACCGGCAGTCGGTTTACATGGTGTCTCGCGGCAATATTGACCCAAATTTCAAATTCAGTGGTAATCTAGCAATTATTTGTCATGTACTAACGGATGTAAATTCGTTACACTAATTACAACATGGCGGACAGTGCACAATCGTGTGCCAAACATATGAATATGCACGCAAAATACAGTTCCTTTCTCAGACGCGAGAGTTATACATCCAGGTTATACAGTAATCACTGAATACAGCCCACGCTATCTTACCTTAAATACAGCCAGCACATTATTGGAATACACCTGTATGGAGCTTAGCCACTGCGTGGGTTGTATGCACTGTTGACGAAGCGACAATGTCGAAGATTCGGGTGAGCAACTCCCCTCTGAGTGCTTGACAGAGTATCTCCAGAGTGCTATAGTCTGTCCAGCACTCCGACGAGAGTGGCCCAGCCACTTTCTGCCATCAACTGCGATGCAGGACAAAGATCCTGCCTGTGAGGTTTAGAAGCAGTACAGTGTCTCCTCCTAGTAATCACTGGGCTTACCATATTAAACATATGAGAGCTGATGACAGCGATGTTGAGCGTCCTAAAACTCCAATAACAACAACAACAACAACAACAACAACAACAACAACATTAAACATAACCTTCTTGTACTGCCATAGCAAAGCAGTCAAGATAATTGGCCAACGATCTCATCGCCCTTCACGGACACTTAATGTACACAGTGGGGAAGTCTGTCCACACAACCAGCATCAGTCATACTCGCTTACGCCGAACTAGAACCCCAATCGAATGAGTTGAGTCATCATCACCATCATCATCATTAGAGACTGATTATGCCTTTCAGCGTTCAGTCTGGAGCATAGTACCTCTAATAAAATTCCTCCATGATCCCCTATTCAATGCTAACATTGATGCCTCGTCTGATGTTATGCCTTTTACTTCAAAATCATTCTGCACCGATTCTAAGTACTTTTTT
This sequence comes from Locusta migratoria, assembly GCA_026315105.1. Taxonomy (NCBI): domain Eukaryota; kingdom Metazoa; phylum Arthropoda; class Insecta; order Orthoptera; family Acrididae; genus Locusta; species Locusta migratoria. The sequence goes on along the minus strand of CM048744.1, from coordinate 266,942,134 downwards.
CTTAGTCTACCTCGACTCCTCTTACCCTCCGCTGCCGAGCTCATGAGTCTCTTAGGTAACCTTGATTCTCCCATGCCTGTAACATGACCCCACCATCTCAGTCTATTCGCTCTAACTGCTTCATATATGGTGTTTATTCCCAGTTTTTCTTTGATATCCTCATTATGGACACCCTCGTGCCATTGTTCCCATCTATTAGTACCTGCAGTCATTCTTGCTACTTTCATATCTGTAACCTCTACCTTATGAATAAGGTAAGCTGTATCCATCCAAGTTTCACTCCCATACAATAGAGTTGGCCTAGAAATAGAGCGGTGCACTGCTAACTTAATCTTGGTACCTACTTCCCTCTTGCATAATAGAATAGATCTTAGCTGAGCACTCACTGCATTAGCTTTGCTGCACCTCGATTCCAGTTCTTCCGCTATGTTGCCATCCTGTGAGAAAATACATCCCAGGTACTTGAAACTGTCTACCTGTTCTAACTCTGTTCCTCCTATCTGGCACTCAATGTGTTTGACTCTCTTTCCCACAGACATTACTTTCGTTTTGGAGATGCTGATCTTCATATCATAATCATTGCACCTCTGATCGAATGAGTTGAAATGCACATCATTTTTTTTTACATATGAATGTACAGGTCAACTAGCAGAGTAGAAATTTTCCTCTCAGGTAGTTAAGAATTGGTCTTGTCCTTTTCACACCCAGTAGATAATCAAATAAACTGAATAAAAATGTTTCAACCACTGTGCAATAAATGGTGAATTAGGATCTGCCAGAGATGAAAAAGAGGAGAAAAGCTTCTCGTCTTACATGGAAGTTTAAAATATGTAATTCAAACATATTGGCGATTGATGCATATACGAGGTGCGTCCAGAAAGTAAGTTCTGTTTGATAATAAAATGAAATTGTATACAGATACAGAAGAAATCTTTATTGCACAAAATTAAACAACTCTTAAGCTACTTTTCCACATAACTGCCGAAAGTTTGTAGGCACTTGTCATAGCGTGCCACAAGTTTTTGCATGCATCCTTCATAGAAGGTTGCCGCCTGTGTATTCAACCATGTGGTAACAGCTCTTTATCGTCGTTGAACTGTTGACCACCAAGGACAGATTTTAGGTGTAAGAAGAGATGAAAGTCACTAGGAGAGAGGTCCGAGCTGTATGGAGGATGTTCAAACAGGTCCCATTGAAATTTCCGTAAGAATTGTTTAGTCACATTCGGTGTGTGAGGTCAGGCATTATCGTGAAAAAAAAATCTTTTGACAGTAATCCTCTTCTTACACCTAAAATCTGTCCTTGGTGGACAACACTTCAACGATGATGACGAGCTGAAAGAACATGTTACCACATGGTTGAATACACAGGCGGCAACATTCTATGAAAAAGGCACACAAAACCTTGATCATGCTATGACAATTGCCTACAAAATTTCAGAAGCTATGTAGAAAAGTAGTTTAACAATTGTCGATTTTTGTACAATCAATATCTTTCCTGTATCTGTACCCGTTCGTTTTATATAACCAAACGGAACTTACTTTCTGGACGTTCCACAATAAAAAGACATAATAAACACTAGGCATAATGGCGTACAATTAAGGATATACCATTTCTTATGTTGTGTGATACCACTCTAGTCTCCATTTGTGTTTAGGAAGCACCCCCACTTCCCTACAATTCCATGAACTTGGGAATAATAGCCAAAATGTAAGACTGCACAAATTGCTTACTGCAATTAATGTATAAACAATGAAACAATAATCAACCGAAAATAAGCTCAACTTAAATTTCTCGCTTGCTTCGTTTCAAAATTCAGTCCTTGCTTACTGTAACAGATGTAAGCGCTACAGATGTTGTAATAGCCGTAGAATTAAAAGCTCATTCAGTACAATCGCTTACCTCCATTCAGTCCCAAATAGAAACCGACCACCAAGGCCTTCGAATTCACAATTCTGCAGTTAATAAATACTTTAAACGATCATATTGTTACTTATGTAGTAACTCACTAAACTCACATCATTATCATCCTTAAACAGAAATGAACATCTGGGATGAAAGCAATGCTTTACCTGTTACAACAGCCGCTTTCTTCGCAATTTATTAAGGAAATCAGCAGAAAGTAGTCGCTTATGTAACAGTTCGGCAAAACAAAAAGGTAAGAATTCTCTTTTTCGTTTGTCTATTAAGGATTAAAATTCTCTAGGTCAAGATCGTGCTCATTATTATTATTAGCATTTTTAATGACAAGTTTTAGAAAAATGTTTGTTAAGGAAACATTCATCCTGAATGCGCCAGTAAAAAATTTGTTCCTATACATGACATAAGACAAAAGTCAATCAAGCTAAAACTTATGAAATTCGTTTTCTCTCACCTTGCCGCCAACAAAGGTGTCCATCAGCATGTGTGTTAAGGAAAAAATCGCATGTGGAACCATCTCCAATCAAGTCTGTTTAGAAATGCTATAATGATATCAAGGAAAAGAAATAAGCCGGGAGCGGTGGCCGAGCGGTCTGCGGCGCGCCAGTCACGGTCTGGACGGCCGCTGCAGTCGGGAGTTCGAATCCCCCCTCGGGCATGGATGTTTGTGCCGTCTTTAGTATAAGCTAGTTCATAAGTTATTTTGTCAAGTGGGCTCAACCACAGAGATCGTGTAAAAACACTAAAGTATGATGCGTTTCAAGGGTCAAGCCCTCATCATCAGATAAACTATTCAAGAATCTTAAAACCTGAGACAATAAAATATAAAATTTCCCGTTAAAAGCAAAATAGTTATATTTCAGAATAAACGGAAGTAGGAAACGGGAAATTTTATATACAAGAATACGGACTGGCTATGGGTTCAATTATTTCAGGAACAATAGCAGACATTGACATTTTGGATATACGGGATTACTGCCGGATGTATGCGTCGTTCTGGCACAATATTTCGGCCGCGTAACTCGCTGCCTTCTTCAGGTGCTACCTGAGACTGCCGTTTTTGGAGGACCTGGTCCAGTATTTATGCCCAGCAGACGCTAGGCGCTCTGTCTGCGGTCCGCGCCCAGCTGGCGCTGCTTGTAGGGTGTTGTCTCTTCCCTGGCGTTCCGTCGGACGTCCGCGCCCCAATCGGCCGCCATCTGTGGCAGTGGCAACTCTCTGAGGCCCCTCCCACGTTGGCTGCTCCCTCTGCGGTCCGCGCCTGTCTGGCGCTGCTCCTGAGGTGTTGTGGCTTCCCTTGTGCTCCGACGGACGTCCGCGCCCATCTTGTCCACCATCTGTGGTCGGTGCAGCTGTCTGAGGCCCTTCTGGCGTCAGGCGCTCTGATCTTGGTCCGTGCCCACCTCGCGCCTCTCCTGAGATGTTGTGGCAGCGCAGATGCTCCAACGGACGTCCGCGCACGCCTCGGCCGACATCTGCTGCTATAACAGCTGTTTGAGGCCCCTCCTGCATTGGGCGCTCCATTCGCGGTCCGCGCCCGCATGGCGCTTCCTCTGAGGTGTTGAAACCTCCCTGCTGTTCCGACGGACGTCCGCGCCCAGCTCGTCCACCATCTGTGGTCAGGGCAGCTGTCTGAGGCCCTTCTGGCGTCAGACGCTCTGATCTTGGTCCGTGCCCGCCTCGCGCCTCTCCTGAGATGTTGTGGCTGCACAGATGCTCCAACGGACGTCCGCGCCCGTCTTGGCCGACATCTGCTGCTATGGCAGCTGTTTGAGGCCCGTCCGGTGTCAGGCGCTCCATTCTCGGTCCGCGCCCACCTAGCGCCACTTCTGAGTTGTTTCTACTTCTTGTGGAGTTATTTGGTCCCTTCCGCTGGGCCTTAACAAGTTCCAGAGCCGGACTCCACGCTGTACTTAGCTGGTAACCGCTATCTCGGTTTATTAGGTTGTCAGTGACCTTTATTTCGATGGCCTCCTTTATGATGCTGTCCCAGAATCTTGGGGTCTGTGTCACAATTTTGGTTTTGTCATAGTCCATTGTGTGGCCATAGACAGTGCTCTGCTATGGCTGACTTGGTTGCCTGTCCGAGTCTGGTGCACCTCTGGTGTTCTTTGCACCTTATATTCACCGTCCTGATTGTCTGGCCGATGTATGACATCCCGCACTGACACGGAATGCTGTAAATGCCTGGTTTATGTAGCCCCAGGTCATCTTTCACACTTCCCAGCATTGTCCCAATTTTGGCAGGTGGGCAGAATATGCTCTTAATATCATACTTCATAAGAATTCTGCTGATCTTCGCAGAAATAGGACCAGCATATGGTAGGTATGCCACCTTCTTTGCCTCCTCCGGCTCCTCCTCTGTATCCTGTGGTTGGCTGGTTGTATGAAGTGCCCTCTGAATGTCTCTGGAGGAGTATCCATTTCTGCTGAAAACCAGCTGAAGGTGTTCAATCTCCGTGGCAAGATTTTCTGGATCTGACAGAGCTTTGGCCCTGTGCACTAGAGTTTTCAAGACTCCATTCTTCTGTGCTGGGTGGTGGCAGCTACTGGCGTGAAGATATAAGTCAGTGTGGGTGGGTTTTCGATACACACTGTGTCCCAGAGTGCCGTCTGCCTTCCTCTTGACCAGGACATCCAAAAATGGGAGCTGCCCATCCTTCTCTAGCTCCATAGTGAATTTTATACTCGGGTGGCGTGAGTTTAGGTGTTCCAGGAACTCCTCCAGCTTCTCCCTGCCATGGGGCCAAATGACAAATGTGTCATCAACGTACCTGAAGAAGCACTTGGGTTGATAAGTGGCTGATGCAAGTGCCTCCTCTTCGAACCTTTCCATGAAAAGGTTGGCTACCACTGGTGATAATGGGCTGCCCATTGCCACTCCTTCCGTTTGCTCATAAAACTGACCCCCGTAAAGAAAATAAGTTGAGGTCAGTACATGCTTGAACAAGTCAAGCAGGGCACCATCGAACTTTTCCCTGATGAGATTGAGTGAGTCAGTCAGTGGCACTCGCGTGAAGAGCGACAGCACATCGAAACTGACCAAGATGTCTGAGTCTACAGTGTGTAGCTGCCTCAGGCGTTGCAGGAAGTCCTCCGAGTTTCGAATGTGGTGGGTGCATTTACCCACATATGGTGCCAGTTTCTTCTTCAGGTATTGTGCAGTGGGGTAGGTTGCTGCACCGATGTTGCTGACAATAGGTCGGAGAGGGACTCCCTCCTTATGGACCTTGGGGAGTCCATAGAGTCTAGGTGGTACAGGCGCTTTGGCCTGAAGTTTCTTGATGAGCTGTTCGGGTAGACCTGTCTCCTTCAGCAACATCCGGGTTTTCTTGTCCACTTTTTCTGTGGGGTCACCCCCTAGAGGTTTGTATGCAGTGTCCTCCAGAAGTTGTTGCACCTTGCTTTCATACTCCAACTTGTTTAGGATGACTGTGGAGTTACCCTTATCAGCTGGCAGAACTACAATGCTGTCGTCCTCCCGTAGCTGTCTGAGTGCCGCTCTCTCCTCGCTCGAGATGTTGCATTTGGCGGGCTTTGTCCTGGTGAGTGCCCTGCATGTCTCCCTGCGGATCTCTTCAGACACACTGGAAGGTAGTGTGTTGACCACTTGCTCAACTGCACTGATGAATGCAGCCACAGGTACGCTTCTGGGAGTAACTGCAAAATTGAGGCCCTTGCTGAGTACTTTTGAAGTGGCCTCATAGAGCTGCTTGTCACTCAGGTTGACCACCGTCCTTATGTCCCCATCCTGTTGTAACCTTTGGTTGAGGCGCTCAAACTTGGCCTGTTGACAAGCTGTTGATTTCCTCATGGTGCATTCAGCCAAAGACCAGGAGGCACCATCAACCTGGTCCCAGTCTTCTCGGGTCAGGGTAGCTGCTATGGAAAGGTGGAGATACAGCAATTCCCTGGACATGACATCAAGTCGATGGCGCATGTCACGCACTCTTTCTCTTACCAGCGCAAGGCTGGCTCGGTGTTTTATCCTGTTCGCCGCTCTGGTGTTAACATGATGCTTGAACATGGCGAAAACTGGAACTACATCCCCCTCTCGGCATCTTAGTAGGAAACTGAGAGAACTCAGAATCCTCCCCTTTCTCTGCCGAAGCTTATCCAGCTTCTTGATGTTAAGGTACATCTCCTCCCCGTAGAGTCTTCTTCCGCATGCGCGGACGTCCGTTGGAGCATCTGCGCTGCCACAACATCTCAGGAGAGGCGCGAGGTGGGCACGGACCAAGATCAGAGCGCCTGACGCCAGAAGGGCCTCAGACAGCTGCACCGACCACAGATGGTGGACAAGATGGGCGCGGACGTCCGTCGGAGCACAAGGGAAGCCACAACACCTCAGGAGCAGCGCCAGACAGGCGCGGACCGCAGAGGGAGCAGCCAACGTGGGAGGGGCCTCAGAGAGTTGCCACTGCCACAGATGGCGGCCGATTGGGGCGCGGACGTCCGACGGAACGCCAGGGAAGAGACAACACCCTACAAGCAGCGCCAGCTGGGCGCGGACCGCAGACAGAGCGCCTAGCGTCTGCTGGGCATAAATACTGGACCAGGTCCTCCAAAAACGGCAGTCTCAGGTAGCACCTGAAGAAGGCAGCGAGTTACGCGGACGAAATATTGTGCCAGAACGACGCATACATCCGGCAGTAATCCCGTATATCCAAAATGTCAAGATCTCGCCGGGAAAGCATGAAGAATTACAATAGCAGACATTTTTATTAATAACCTAGAAAACCGGCTTTTCACAAATATGCAGCACCCAGTTGATAAAATATTATATTATAAACGCTACGTTGACGATACGTTGCTATTGATAGATGGAGGACAAACTGAAATTACTGAAATAGTCAATAAATTTAACAGCCTACATGAGAAAATCGAATTTACCGTTGAACAAGAGAAGGATGGCACACTTTAGTTCCTTGACCTTAACATTACGAAGCAGGATGGCAGACACTTATTTAAAGTGTATAGGAAACCTACAACAACCGACATTCTAATACATAACAGCTCTTGTCACCCTAATGGCCAAAAACTTTCTCACCAACGCTGTTTAGTCGATAGAGCCTTCAAAGTGCTAATGAATGAAAAAGAGAGAACCACTGAATTTAACATTATAAGACAGCTTGCTAAGGTGAATGGTTACCAGGAAAACGTAGCGAATAACTTAATACGAAAGAAACAGCGTGCGAAATCAAATATAAATGGCACGGATAATATCACGAGGGTAATGGTTCCGTCTCAGAAAGTGGCGAACATACTAAAACCTTTTAAAGTAGAAGCTGCTTTTTAAACTAATAATACGTTACATCATAAATTACGAAATAACTTAAACGAAGAGGCTGATGAATATGCAGATCAGGGGTTTATAAGATACAGTGTAGTAGTTGCAGTGCCAACTACATTGGTCAGACTGGTAGATCGTTTAAAGTTAGGTACAAGGAACGTAAGGACGCCTTCCGACTTAATAATTTGGACAAGTCCGCTGTAGCTACGCATATCCGCGAAACTGGCCACCCATCAAAACGGACTAAAGATGACCTTAAGATTTTGCATAGCTAGGATAAGGGAAGAAAGTTAGATCTGCTAGAACAGCTGGAGATTACAATATATAACGCTAAAAGCGACGTTTCATTAAATGAACAAGTTCAAGGCAATAAATACAGCTTTTTTTAAAAACTTTGTGGATCTATTATAACAAAAGTCGTTTATTTTAAATTTCAACCTCTGTCTTACTGTACACCTGAATGTACCCACTGCCTTGTGGATAGTCTTTGGCATTTAGAGGTGTTTGTTTTCCTGTACATACATGCGCCCCACTCGTGTTGTTGACTCCGTGCATTTCACTAGTGTTATGCGCCGCCGGTGCTGGGGTCTGGTTTGAATCTTGACGAAGCTCAGTTTGCTGAGGACCCTTCTTCGTTGACACGGTTACAAGAGAAATAAACACGTTTTCTTTTATTGCGTTTTAGATTTTTATTGTCTCAGGTTTTAAGATTCTTGTATAGTTTATCTGATAATGAGGGCTTGAGCCTTGAAACGCGTCATACTTTAGTGTTTTTACACGATATTTATGGTTGAGCCTACTTAACAAAATAATGAAGTATACAACCGCGACCTCACACCCATTAGGATATAATTAGTTCATAAGTAGTTTGTAAGTTTAGGGACTGATGACACCGTAGTTAAGTCCCATAAGCTATACAGACATTTGAATTTGAAAAGAAGTAAATTGCTATTGGACATTACCATACAAAAAGTATTTTTTGGAATTTAGCAATTTACCCACATTGTAGAAACGTTTGAACTAATTTGTGCAATGATTAAATGCGAAAGTCTTAACTTTTTGCAATATCAAAAAAATGTATCAAATTATAGTTCTATTAATTAAGCTATAATTTCATCTTAATAGACATATTTAGCACATATTTAGCACAAATTAAACGAAGTGGATAATCTGTCTGGGTGCCTCACCAGTTCATCGTTGAATGTTCAGGCTCAATACATAGTGAATTATATGGCTTCTGGTGTGAGCTAAGCCAATTAATTTCAGTCCCAAAAACGACTCTCATATGGGCAAACAACCGCGAAAATAAGCGATTCTGTACTCATCGTTTTCGAATACATTACTGCGATACTGTACTCATATTGCTGGAGTGTATCCAATGCTATGTTTCCTTAAATAGGGCCAGTACTTTATTGCGATACAGCCGCCACAGAGCTTAGCCAGTCCGCAGGTTGAGTCCACTGCTGACGGAGCTGCGGCGGCGTCGACGCTTCGGCCAGGCAACTCCCTCTGAGTGCTGGACAGAGGACCCCCAGAACCAGTCCTCTGTCCAGCATTCAGCGAGAGTGACCCTACCAGTTTCTGCCGTCAGATGTGCTGCAGGTCAAAGAGCCGCAGTGTGAGGTTGAGAGGCAGCACAGTGTCTCCTCCTAGTAGGTACTGGGCCCACCACATGAAGCATAACATTCCACAGCAGAGGGTGCAAGATAATTGGCCACCATTTACCTGTATGTGTCTAAACTCTTGTCCTTTTCATACTTCATATCATATAAAATCAAATAACATGAATAAAAAATCGCACTGACGTGTTTTACGGCCATTTCAGATTTATAGTATTATAAGTTTTTGCAAACATTTTGGACCTAAATAATAATCTAAATAATAAAAAAAACCTTTTAAGGAAAAAAAATTTGATAGTGGCGGGTTTTGAACCACTGATCTTCTGCATCATAGTCCAAAGCATTGCCCACTACGCTACACCTAACAGGTAGCAGTTGCGTTCTTTAATCTCATACTATTGATGACCGTTGTTAACTGATGCTAATATGGCATTTGTAGACACTAGATTATCATTTATCGTACGAAGAACGACGTGTTTTTGTTAATTCTTCAGTGCGTCATTGCTTTGAAATTACAACGTGTAAGTTACAATAAGAAAATCATCAAATACGCAACGCAAGATGGCGATTGCCAGAGATAGTTCTGGGCGAGGAATGTCACGTGACATCTGCTAACGGCTGGTTTTCGTTAATTCAATGGAAGGTGTCAAAACTCCGTTATTTTTGCAAATATCTCTCAAACGATACGAGATATGAAAAAACCATAAGGGAACAAAGTTGTAGAGAATTTTCTCCTCTACAAATTCGTTTATTCAATTTTAGCATCAGATGAACGGTTTATTTTCAATTAAAATTACATCACAAACGGCTTTTTTTGGTATTACTAACGTATTTCTTGTCCTAAATATTTCAAAAGCGTCATTCTGGTAACCAACAGTTATGTCTGTAAAATTTGTTGCCGATCGGTTGAACGGTTCGACCTAAAAAGTGGGAACACGTTACAGCCAGACAGACATCGTCAAATCGCCATTATTTTTCCAAATAATGGAGCGAAGTTGTAGAGAATTTTCCCCTCTACCAATTAGGTTATTCAATTTTCGTGTCAGGTGAACGGTTCGCTTGCAATTACAATTGTATTATAAACGTTTTTTTATTACTACCGTATTTTTTGTCCAAAAATTTGAAAAAGGGAGGTTCTGGTCTCTGGCGGCCTACAATTATGTCTGTAAAATTTAGTGCTGATCGGTTGAACGGTTGTTCTTAAAAACAGGGAACTCTTTACGGACAAACAGACAGACATCCCAAAATCGCCGTTATTTTTGCAAATATCTCTGAAACGATACGAGTTATGAAAAAAAAAACCATAAGAGAACAACTTTGTAATTTTCTCCTCTGCAAATCCGGTTATTCAATTTTCGTGTCAGATGAATGGTTAATCCGTTATTTTCATTTAAATTTCGAGCTGTCAAAAGACGATCGCAAAGGCCCACTTTTAGTGTTACTACCGTAACCTAAAGTGGCCCAAAATGCTAGTGTTACAGTACAGCAAGTACTGCCAGACATGAAAAAGAGGAGAAAAATTCCTATCTCTAAATGGCAGTTTTAAAATATTAAATTCAAAAATAATGGCTCATAGTACCTATGTAAAGTAAGAAAGTATAAGTTATAGTATCAAGGATGGCATAAGGTGGTCTAACGTAGGACATAAGATTTCTCACGTTGTGTGAAATCACACAAATCACATTTGATGTTTAGGATACATCCTCACTTCACTAGAGTCTCATTCATATTGCGGAATAATGTCGAAATTGTAAGACAGCACGAATTATCTACCGCAATTAAAATGTATACAATGAATCAATAGTTAACTGCAAGTACGTTATTCCTAATTTCCAACTAGCTTCGTTTTGATGTTCAGCCCTCACAGATTCAAAAGCGGATCTAGTATAACTGTTTACCTCACCATTCCATCTCAAATATAAACAGAGCACCAAAGCCTTCGATATCGCAATTCTGCATACCTGTTGTATATCTATTATATCTTTTTTAACAACGACACCATATGCTGTGCATTCTTGTCTTTATGCAAACAAATAGTCTAGGCACGTCACTATCTCTGCAAACACTCTGCATTATGCATGACATGGTTACTAGTTGTCTTCCTAACATACTAATCTTTAAAACAAATTACCATAAGAATATACCCATGCTTAGGACTTGATTCTGTGAGAGTATTGTCAAAGTACACCATCCCAGATGTCTTTGTTGGGAAGATAAAATCGCTAACGCTCTGTATCAGTGAACAATGCAGTCTGCAGCGGGCACAAGGAGTTTAGAATAAAGGGAGGAGGCGTTACTTATGCTTAGAACAGGCATTGGTAAAAACCAGGGGAGCCATGCTTTCGTGCCCAAAACAAAGATTTCTCTGTTTGTATATTACCTTTGTTTGGGCACAGACAAATGCGTAAGTGCCCAGGTTGCTGGCTTCACTTTTTCAGTATTAGGGCCTTTCCAGAGATTCTAACCTCCTTGAGCCGACGTGATTAGCGAAAATCATACAGCGCCAGACACACACAGAGCTTGCGACCTCTCTGGGTGATTTATGTAACTTATCATTTGTGGCACTCAGTTTGAAGTAACTGTATAGAAGTTGTGTTATTGTAAGTGATACCAGCTATTAATAAATAGTGTTCAAACGATCATATTGTATACTCATGTAGGAACTCACTAAATCCACATCATTATTATCCTTAATCCACTATGAACAACTGGTCCAAATGCAATACTTTAGCTGTAACAACCACCACTTTTTTAAAATCCAAAGTGATAAAGAAAATCAACAAAAGTGGTTGGTTATGTAACAAATCGCTCACTCTGCAATGTTAGAGTTTTCATTTTCATAGTTTATTACAGATTAAAATTCTCGTTTACATTACTGTGTTGTGCCTTTTAGGAAAACATCCATTCTCAATGTACCAGTAAAATTTCCATTTATCGTTCCTACTCAACTCATGCAACGACATGCAACCCAGCTGAAAATATTGATTTTTTTTTTTCGCGGTACAGCATTCAAGAGTTCTTTTATGTGAGGATATGGGAGAAATTCCTTTTTTTATTGAATTGTGAATTGAGTGAACGCTTTATATGCACAGATTTCAATATAGTAAAAAGTTCTCACAAGCATATATTCGAGTATTATACGTAATTTTAGTGATGTCAGTCACTACATTTTCTGTCAACAGTACCAGAAGAGCAATGCATGAAGTTATAGTAGTAAACATACACATCCTACACACCCTATTTTACCTATATATTAGTTCTCAACGCCTGCATACGGCATTTCATCCAGTTACTTCAAAATATGTGAAACAAATACAGGATCGTTCTTTCATCGTCTACCTTCCTTTGTGATTTATAATCAATCTTATGCACCAAAATCTGAGCCCTATTTGGAATATACTTTGTGAAAAGCAATTAACCCTACACTGCAGGAATTTTTATTTCGGCGCAAAAAGTATATATGGTAGAAAATGTTCACCTGTGCAGGGGAAAAATTATATAACTCTTTTAACAATGTGAATGTCATTATTTACCTGTTGCCATTGTCAACATCATGCATTTAGACATAAGTCACTCTGTAGGAAAATATTGGCATCTAAAATGTTTTCTACTACGATTTATTTATTTATTTATTACTTGACAGAAGTCGTATCAGTTTGTAATTACATTAATGCTGAACAGTGAGTAACACCCGCTGGAGCGCTCTTTGTTGCATTTCTCCTCAATTCATGATTGCGCTGCCTTCTATGGAGGAGACGATCAACTAAATGCTTAGAAAAGACTCCAATGTATACGATATGCATAGTGTTGTCATCTGTCAACAAGGAGTATGTTTGAAAAAGCAACAAAAATTTGCGTTGCCAAACGAGAACACCATGCAGTGTAGGGTTAAAATATCGTGATGCCCATATCATCCTATGAATATGTGATAGTGTACCTCTTGACATTTAACAGCTTGAAAGCAAAGATCGTTTTGAATATAAAAACATGGTTTTAGTTCATTGCATTTCGTGTTAACGATTTCTTCGGAATTTCGCATTTTGAAGGTGAATAGGCTATTACTTTAGGCACAGAATTTTTAGCACTGTTGATTTAAAATGTAATTCTACTGTAACGTCATTGAAGTACATAAGATTCTTCTGAAACTTTGTTTCTCTCTACTGAAAGTCCCTTAAGGTAACTTGCTCGTGAATCATTTTAAAAAATTGATTTTTTGTTTTTCATCTTGAATTAAAGTTTAGACTTTTCTAAACACAGTGGTGTTAAAACATTTAAATTGGGCTATGGGAAGTTGTTTAAATATCAATTACTCTGTGTGCAGCCAACCCCTTTATTTCTGCTACTGTCACAAGTTGACTGTTGTCATTACACTTCTCTCCCAAAAACATAAGAACAGTTGATTTTCATGTTAGTTTGGGCTACATTCTTCCATGAAGCCTCTATAGATGACAGTCCACAGCATGCGCTTTGTGACAGTGGTGTATGCCTATGGTGTGGGTACAAAAAGCACTCGAAAATGGTCATGTTTATGTACACCACCACTCCCTACCGTTTGCAGTATTGGAGGCAAAGAAGCCCATATACAGGGTCCTAAGTGACAAAAAACTTTTTTCACGATGCTTACACGGTAAAATACAAAACGTGAACGAATGCTTCAACCATTTGATATGGGAACATCTGCCAAAAACAGTGTTTGTTGGCTTCATCACCATGGGATTAGGTGTGTTACATGCTGTAATTTGTTTTAGAGTTGCTAGGAGTATCTTCTGGGTTCAATATGAAACAATCACTGGTGGCAACTGATAAGTTGAGAGCGGCCGAAGCTGAAAAGGTGGTCCTTGAGGCAACTAAAGAAGACAGGGCAGCAAGGAGAAGCATAAAAAGAAAGAGAGAAGATAACATACAAAACAAGAAGAATATGGACCTGGAATGCATTAGGACCAACACAGGTGAATTATGGATAAATATATACGTTACATAAAAATTCCTGGCAAATACCTTTTCTGACATGTTTGTTTTATGGAAAAATAAACTATTTGAGATAGAGATCTGAAATTTTTTGGAATGTTTCAGGATATTATTTGGAGAAAAGTAGACTACACACACTAACCTACTATCAACAGGTGCAAAAGTATCTACTGATTAATTATAAAAATGTATCATTTGTTTTGAACATCAAATGTTCTAGATACACATGTTCATTATATATACCTAAAGTTTCAAGTGTCTAAGACGGTTAGTCAATGCATAAAATCAAAGTATGAAGCGACAAATCATTTACAGGCCTTCACAAAATAAACTCTAAAAAGTTCAATATGTCAATTAGTGAAACTACCTGTATAATAACAAATTGTTCAGAAAGAGATATGAAACATTGTCCTACAATTTTATTCTATTAAGAGTTAGGGGTTTTACGTTACAGCTGTGTAAACTTTACGAAAATCTGTCGCATTTTTTCAGGCATTCACAGGCAAGTTACCTTAAAGTGGAATGCCATTCTGGGATCGAGGGTGTGAGAGTATGGAGAGATGACTACAATGTTGTCCCCGAGCTGAACTCGCATGTGGGCACCAAACGGACTCCAAGACATTGCGTCAAGGTGCAAAGGTAGGGGGGGGGGGGGGGGAGGGCGCTGACAATGTCTTGTATCTGCTCATTGCGCGTATAGGAACAAATTTGAGGTGGGACAACCACGGAACAAGACAGTTTTAAAGTGATACAAGGACTTTGTTGAGAAGAATGCATCTGTCTTCTGTAGTAGATAATAATTGAATAAGACATACTTTTTCGACTTGAGCAACTTATCTAAATTCTAGAAAAAGTTTGAACTGATTTGTAAAAAAGTTTAAACGTCGAATGCGACGAACTTCATAGAACTCCTAGGAAATAGTTTCACATATGTAAAATTATGGCATGATTCAAACGATGCTGCCATTAATTGACCATAATTTCAACTCACAAGGAAAGTACTTGGGCTAGAACAAACACATATACACCAAAATCGTATGAGAGATAATGTAAAGATCTCTTATTGCTCTAGTGATATTCCCGCATCTGCAAAACTCTGCAGTCGTCCGTTACAGGCCTCTGCGTGTGCCATGCCGCATTGCACTTTGACCTGTCGGTTCGCCAGTAGGGACGGTGCAGTGTGCCTCCGACGTTGCGTTTTGTGATGTTATTTGTGTGAAAAAGGGTCAGATGGGGTGGCGATTGGTAATCAATCCTGCTAAAGTATTGCGATTAGTTGAGATGAAGTTACGAAGAACCGTTCTTCGTTAAGATGGTATTAGTGTAGAAGATGAATCATTTACATGCTTTCTCGTATCTGTTATGGTGCAGAAATATGAGCATAAGTTGGATACTGTTGTTACAAACTCATAATAATAATAATAATAATAATAATAATAATAGGGATGATAATGACGAACAGCTCATTGCAAGCTGTAGTGCTACGGTAAGTGCGGGAAGAGGCGATGGAAGGAGTGGCAGTGAATACCAACAGTCTTTCGGGAAGAAGGTTAAAGTTGGAACTATCATCACTTCTTTTGATGACAGTTCGCTAGAGAACATGTACGCTGATTATTACACAAGCTACAGTTAAGATATCTGCATTACGTATGGCGTCTACAATTACATCTACAGTGCTATCTAGAGCATGGTTGCAGAGCTTTGCAGAAAAACGACACCCACCAGAACATTGAGGTGTATGTAGAGATCCTGTAACCAAACGTTCATACAGGTATGTTTGTTCGAGCCCATGAACTTTCCTTGTCAGTTCACATCATTGCAGAATGAATTAGTCGATTCGCATCATTTGGTCAATGCACAGTAAAATAGCTAAGAATTGCGTATTTTGAAGGTCGTTGTGAATCATGGGGTGATAAGGTTTGGTGTAGCTCAGACCATCAACCAGATATTTTACTGTGCACTGACCAAATTATGCGAATCGACTAATTCCTTCTGCAATGATGTGAACTGACAAGGAAATTACATGGTCTCGAACAAGCATATCTGTATGAACGTTTGGTTACAGGATCTCTATGTACTCAATGATCTCAATGTGCTGTTGGGTGTCGTTTTTCTGCAAAGCTCTGCAACAATGCTCTAGATAGCACTGAAGAGCAACCATGCTCTAGATAGCACTGTAGATGTAATTGTAGACGCCATATGTAATGTAGATATCTTAACTATAACTTATGTAATAATCATCGTACATGATATATATATATATATATATATATATATCAATCACTGCAATTATTGGAGTATAGCTGAAGAAAAAGTGAAATGATTGAATAGCATTGTCGACCATGAGATCCCATACGGGATTGGTCGGCCGCCGTAGTGCAATTCTTTGTAGTTGACGCCACTTGGGCGACTTGCCTGCTGATGATGATGAGATGATGATGATTTGGACAACACACAACACTCATTCCCCTGCCGGGAATCGAACCCGGACCCCTTACATCGGCGGTCAGAGACGCTGCCACTTGAGCTACGGAGGCGGACAAAGCTGAAGACTGCTTAAATACATCCATGAGATTGTTGCAATATGCAATATAGCCGCCGTGTATGTGCATCTCTGCGTGGGTTGTGTGCACTGCCAATGGACACACGGTGATGGTAACGAAGCTGCGGCCAAGCAGCTCCCCTCTGAGTGCTGGATAAAGGATCTCCCAATGCCAGCCCTCTGTCCAGCACTCAGAGGGGACTGGCCTGCCATATTCTGCCGTTAACTGTGACGCATGTCAACGAACTGCTTGAGGCTGTTGAGTGTCTCTTCCAAGTAGGTACTGGGCTTGCCAGATTCAACTGTCACAGCGTAGCACCCAATATAATTGATGAGGGGTCTCGTCAGCCACATGGCCCTCGATGTACGCTTCATCAGCACAACGGCGACTTTTGTCCAACCACTCAGCATCAGCCAGCCTCTACTTGTGCTGCACCAGAAGTCTAAAGGAACAGGTACAAGTGCACACAATGACGGACGTTGCAGTGTACCAGTTAAAGTTTTTAGGCTGTCAATCAGCTACTCATATTAAAACAAGAAATGCTCCCAATAATCAGTCATCTGGCGACACTCTCCTCACAAGAAGCCGGCAGGGTGGCGGTTCTTGTATTAGATAGTACATGATATGAAATAAACTGCTGTTGTTGTGGTGGTCTTCAGTCCGCAGACTGGTTTGATGCAGCTCTCCACGCTACCCTGTCCTGTGCAAGTCTCTTCATCTGAGAATACATTCGGCAACCTACATCCTTTTGAATCTGCTTACTATATTCGTCCCTCGGCTCCCTCTACGATTTTTACCCCACACGCTTCCCTGCTAAGTTGACAATTCCTTGATGTCTCAGAATGTGTCCAAGCAATCTATCCCTTCTCTTAATCAGGATATGCCAGAAACTCCTTCTCTCCCCGGTTCGGTTAAGCACCTCCCCCATTAGTTACGCGATACACCCATATAATTTTCATCATTCGTCTGTAGCACCACATTTCAAAAGCTTTTATCAACTTTTAATCTGAACTCCTTATCGTCCACGTTCCACTCCCATACAATGCTACACTCCAGACAAATGCTTTCAGAAAGGACTTCCTAACATTTAAATTAATATTGGATGTTAACAAGTTTCGCTTCTTTAGAAACGCTTTTCTTCCCATAGCCATTCTGCATTTTATATCTTCTTTACTTCGGCCATCAGAAGTTATCTTGCTACCCAAATAACAAAATTCATCTACTACTCTTATTGTCTCATTACCTAATCTAAATCCTTCAGCATCGCCTGATTTTCTGACATTGCAGTCCATTACCTTCGTTTTACTCTTGTTAATATTCATCTTATATCTTCCTTTCAAGACACTGTCCATCCCATTCAATTGCTCTTCCAGATATTTTGCGGTCTCTGACAGAATTACTATGTCATCGGCAAACCGAAATGTTTTTATTTCTTCTCTCTACACTTTAATGCCGTCTCCAAATTTCTCCTTCCATTATTTCACTGCCTGCTCAATTTACAGATTGAACAACATTGGGGAAAGGAACCCTGTCTTACTCCCTTCCCAAACTCTGCGTCCCTTTCTTGCCCGTCGACTCTAGTAACCGCTGTCTGGTTTTTGTATAGGTTTGATATAACTCTTCGCTCCCTATATTTTACCCCTGAAATCTGTATTTTAGTTATTCATATAACCAGAATGATGAATGATCCTACTACAGTAAAGCAGTACAATACAAGGTGTATGTGTCTCTGCCACTGAAAAATACAAAACAGAAGAACTATCTTACATGACAATTTAAAAATATTTATATCAAAGTGATAGTAGGACATAATATTTCTTGTGCAGTAGTATACTAAATACCTAAATGTTCAGGATGCAACCCCACTCAGGGATACATGTTGTTACAGATCCACTTCCCGTTTCCTCCCCACACCCCCCACACCCCGATATGTAACTGATACGCAGAATTGCGATTTTCACAATGCCAAACAGATATCCGAACAGTAATGGAGTAATATTACAGGCGATCCAATGATGGAAATCATTTCATCTTCAATTAACAGTGCTAGAAGAACTCTGTCTAAACTAATAGCGTCATACAATCATATCTGAACACCAGATTGTGCCCATCTTAGCCCCCAAAGTACAAATATGGGATGTCCATGAAGTATGCAGAACATAGTGAAATAAATACATGATCCTTATTTCATTATCACCCTGCAGTCTGTGTTTTACAATAATTTTTTTGTCCAAAGTATGAGCCTATGTTGCAGTTTATGATTCTGACAAACCCAAACTAAGCTTTAAAATGTAATTGTGTGTTTGTCCTTAGGTTAGTTTACCTAGGTTTAAGTAGTTTGTAAGCTACGGACTGCTGACCACGCAGTTTGGTCCGATCCATATACAAACATTTGAACATTTAAAATGTAATTAGCGTGTCTCTTGATATTGGACTATTGGACTGTTTGAATGCAGAATGTATATAAAAACGTATAGTTAAGTATCCACAATAGTCTCCTGTAATCAGCTTTAATCATTTCATCGAAATCCAGCATCTGCGCTTTGAGGACTATATCACTTTTAATGATAAAGTGTATTGAATTACGTACACGTCCGCCCCCTCCGATGGTGTTGTTATCTTGTTACTTTGTTCTCTCTATTAAAATGTCACTTTGTGGTAGAATACCAATCCCAGATCCGGGATTTCGCGGTTGCAAAAGACGTTCGTTGAGTACCCTAGTTCCTAAATGATGTATATGCGCTATTTTAGAATGCGGCGATTTGCATGAAAATGACACACACTTCCCTCTCTCTCTCTCTCTCTCTCTCTCTCTCTCTCTCTCTCTCTCTCTGTCTTCTTTTTTTTTTTTTTTTTTTTTTTTTTTTTTTTTTTTTTGATGGAGTATTAGTCTCAGCATAGTTCATTACCACTCCAATAGTTGGAAGTAAAATATGTGCGTTGTGAGTACATGTGTGTGGGCAACTTTCGTCCACTGTAGTTACCTTTATATGCATCGGCCCACGATTAAGTACAGAGAACACAGTTTGATTTGAACTAATTGTACAATGACAACTTTTTGCAATATGTTTATTAAAGGGTATCTGAAGATGCAATAGTTCATATATATTTTTGTGTGGCCATGCGCATTGAGGCGCTATGCTACGATGCACGAGGCTGCTCCCCATAGGGGGTTCGAATCCCCCCTCGGGCATGGATATTTGTGCCGTCTTTAGTATAAGCTAGTTCTTAAGTAGACTGATGACCCCACAGTTAAGTCCCTTAAGCTTAGCAAACATTTGAACATTTTTTAAATTTTTGTTTCTTACCTGCTTTTCCGCTCTCCAAACAGTCACGCAGCTGGTGTGTTCTAGAATGCCAAACAATGAATAGAGTTACATCTCGCCTCAGGAGATAATAACTGAAAGACTCTGATACGGTAATTGTGTTTATTGACAAGACAAACTAACCATCCTCTGGAAACAAAACAAACTTCTGAAACTAAGGCAAACACAACAAACATCAACTAAAAATTCTCTTCTTCACCAATTAGGTACAAGCCAGGGAGATAACGACAGCCTTGAGAGAACGGCCAGGGAGACGGAGCCGGACGACGTATTCCGTAGCGAGAATTCCTGGAGGCACGGCATCGCTGGCAGAGACTCTTCCCCAGAGGCGTCGGACGCGATTTCTCAGCTATGGTTCTTGTTGGCGGTCGGTGGAGAACTGCCGTCGTGTTGCACTGCGCCCCCCCTAAATAGTCGGCACGCAGTGATACGTGGCAGTCTCGAGCTGGTCTCATGTGACTGTGCGGAGGAAAATAGTTCCAGTTTAGTGCGCTCTCTGGCGGTGCTCGTCGCGTCCTCTGGTGACTCCGGAACCGCCACAGTGAAAGACCTCACTGTTATGCATTCATGCGCTTGTACCCTGCATTGCTGTTGTCCGCTCGTCAGGCGAACCACCAGTACATGACATCCCTCCCCCGTAAAGAGATGAACCAGAGAGAGACCAGTGTCGGAGTCTGGATGGACGTCCATGGCATCGGATGAGCCCGGCAGTGAGTGGATCGCCAGAGGTGTGTGGTCGACGTCCATCGGTACTCGCCAGGGTGCAGGAGTTGGCTGCCCACCATCTTCCATTGACACTGGAGGGGCCATAGAAGGGGTTGGTCTTGCAGGGCCTCCTGGCTGGTCGACGAGCCTGCAAGAACAACAGGCGGTGAGTCGACTGCAGTCGTCAACTGACGGTCCTGGAGCACACCTGGTTCAGATGCTTGTGGCGAAGGGACCCATCTTAAAGTTGAACCTGCACCATTGCTCGTCCCAGTAGGTTTGTGACCACCGCTGCATCCTGACGGCGGTCGCGGTGGGAGAACACCAGGACCCAGAAATCATTGTGGATAGCAAACCGGTGTCACTGACCTCGCAACGTGTGCTCTACAGGTCGTTGTGGATGGAGGAGGGAGAGGAGAGAACGCTGTGGGCGCCCATGGAGCTGCTCCGCCGGACTGGTTCCCTCCTGTGGAGTTGTCCTGTAAGAGCCCAAAAAGATGGAAAGAGCATCATCCAGTGAGTGGTGTGCGGAGAGCTTTGAGATTTGATTCTTGAAAGTCCGTACGAACCGCTCTGATAGTCCATTGGATGTGGGGTGGAAAGGCGCCGTGTGTACTAGGGCAATGCCATTGGATGCACAGAAGGCCGTGGATTCTGCGGACGAAAATTGAGGGCCATTGCCGGTCACAATTGTCTCTGGTAGGCCTTCGACGGCGAAGATGCGAGTGAGTGCCTGGATGACGTGGGTCGATGATATGGAGGACATCTGGGAGACATAAGGAAACTCCAAGCCGGTGTCGACTGCAGTAAACCACGAGGAGCCCAGAAAGGGGCCTGAACCAAGGTATTGATGCCTCTGGCCATGAGAAGTACGAACGTGCAAGAGCAGCTTGTTTGCTCTGGCAGGAGGGGCAGGCTGCCACCATAGAGGCGATATCTGCGTCAATCCCATTCCAGTAGACATGTTGACGTGCGAGGCGTTTTGTTAGCATGACTCCCAAATGACCACCATGAAGCAGGCTGAGGACCTTGTGTTGTAGGGAGGGAGGAATGACAACCTGTGGTCGGCCGTTTTCGCCCTGGATGAGAAGAACACCATGATGGACAGAGAATTCCTGCCGTCCACGCCAATAATTTTGAACCCCTGAGGTAAACACCTGCCACAGATCTGACGGCCAACCCTGCGGAACCAGCCGGATGATCTCGCACAAAACTGGGTCCTGTGCAGTCTGTTTGGCTATTAGTCCTGGAGGCACAGCGTCGGTAGCAGAGTCTCTTCCCCGGAGGCGTAGTCGCGATCCCTCAGCTATGGTTCTCATTGACAGTCGTCGGAGAACTGCCGTCTGTTGCACTACGACCTCCTAAATAGTCGACGCACAGTGACACGTGGAAGTCTCGAGCTGGTCTCACATGACTGTGCAGAAGATAATAGTCCCGGTTTAGTGCACTCTCTGGCGGTGCTCGTCGCGTCCGCTCGTCAGGCGAACCATCGGTACATGACAAATGGTACTGTATCGGCTCAACGTGCGTTCAGGCATTAATCGGATGTGGAATCACCTCCGAACAATCCAATTTCGAACTGGTAGAAGCATTTCTTCAAAGAATGTGCATCTGTGACAAGCGGAAAGGGCCCTCTGGCCGATCATCAGTCCCACTGCCAGTTCTTGATGGTGGAAGGAAAACCTTTCTGCTGAGACCCAAAAAGTTAGGGTGCAGAGTGAGTATAGAACTATAAATTCCAGAAAGCTTTGTTAGTAGTCACGAAAGGGCTTGCTACAACTAAAATTGGTGCAGAAGTTAAAACTTGAAGACCGTTCAAGGCAACTGCTCTGATCGCAAGCAGGCAGCAGTTACTGGAAACCAACGATGATGTTCTGTTGAAGATCATTTTAAGTGATCAGACAAAGATCTATCGGACTGGTAAGATTTATTTGTCTTCTGAGCGGGGTGGGCAGTTCTGTTATCTTCGAAATGGGTAGGGGTGGTGTCAGTTTTCAAGGAGTTCATTAACATCAGTATCAATAATTTTCGCAGCTGAACGGATAGCCGTTAACATGTTTTAAAAGTGGAACACACGTTCCATTGTGATCGACTCTAAAGTCGTCGTCGTCCCCATTCCATTTGTGTACGCCCCTGTGTTTCATAAACGCTTGAGCAGACATGTTGCCCCTCTGCGGTCTGTCTCAGAACGACGTTGTTGAAAGACACAAAGACTGACACACAACAGCCGCGAGTGCATTACTTACTGCCTCACTTACACGGACAACTTTCTTGTTTGAATTCAGAACTCGAAACCAGTGAGTTTATGACAGTGACTCGAGCGTGTTATCCCCATACTGCAGAGCTTTCCAAACTGGGTGTCGCGACACACTGGGGTGTCGCGTAGTAGTATCGAGTGTGTCGATAGACTAACAAATTTAGACTCTAAACAAAAAACCTTGTCATAAAATAACACAAAAATCCATCTCTTCATACTACCCTGAAGAATCGCCTGCAGCTAACCATCCTTCTCTTCATTCAGTGCACCACAGATCACGTATTAAAGGAATGATCGGTGCACATTAATTGCGTGCTCAGCCGCTAGGCGGCAGCTCTACTTCAGCAGCGGTAGACACTCAGGGTTCGTTCAAGCAGCTGCCAGTTGCCAGATTCCAACAAACAGCGCATGCGCAAAGCTGCTGCTGATACTCGATAACAGCTTTCCACGTGCGCAGTTTGCTGGAACTGGCAGCTGCTTGAACGAACCTCCACTGTAGTCTGCTTTCCTTCTCAAAAAGCTGCACCAGAGTGTTTTATAATGGATTTATCAAAGCTACGTCACCCTCGGTAGCGTCCTTACAATTAAATGTCAATCAATGACACAGTGGCTGTTAAAGCTGTCACAGATTGTAAAAGCAGTCACAATTGCCCACTGACTAAAGTTATTCAGTAACGATGTTTAGTATGGAGCCGGCAGCGATGACCGAGCGGTCTGCGGCGCGTCAGTCCCGTTCTGCACGGCCACTAGGGTCGGGGGTTCGAATCCCCCTTAGCGCATGGATATTTGTGCCGTCCTTAGTATTAGCTAGTTCATAAGTAGTTTGTAAGTTTAGGGACTGATGACCCGTAGTTAAGTCCGATAAGCTCAACAAACATTTGAACATTTGTTTAGTATGGAGTATGGCCAGGTGATTAACGGAGAGTAGTATTTTAAATGCAGTGATTGTTGGTTCGAACCCTGGTATGCATTAATATTTTTCCTCTCAGTTTCGTGTGCGTATCAGGTTCTGGGACCAGAAATGACATTCATATTCTTACTTGTCACAAATATTTATCCATTTTTTCCGAATATGTCGGGACTTCACAGGTCGTGGTGAAGCAAGAACCTAACAATAGAAATTAAATAATAATTAATCACCTATCATGAATACATTCCCTTTATTTCTGAAAAGGGCAGATGCACTTTGAGTAGTTAGTTTTCACCCAAAAGGCACTTGTGTAACATATGATTATAGCTAGATACCCTGAAACTAGTTATTGAGAGCACGTGCCTTGTTTGCAGCGAAGCTGCCACATTAGAAATTAGACTGATACTTGTTCCATAGATCATGAACATGAGATTTCGAAATGCTGTAGAACGCGTCAGTTTAGTTAAAGAAGAATACATCACCTACATGTTTTTATAAAATTACTAATTTCTATGTAAGAATTTATCTACTGTGTAGAAAAAGGTATCATTCAAAAATTATTCACTTTCTTTTTAAATGCTGAGTGGCTATGTGTCAGACATTTGATGTCATTTGGCAAAAGATCACAGACTTGTAGTAGGATAATTCACCCTGTTCTATGCCGAAGTTAAATTTAACCTTAAACAGTGTAGATCATTCTTTCTCTTAGTGTTTAACCTATGCAAAATGCTATTTCTTTTGAATTGGCTTGGGTTATTAATAACAAATTTCATATGTGAATATATGTATTGTGAAGCCACTGTGAAGCTCCGTAGATCTTTAAATAAGTGTCTCCAGGATGATCTTGGGTGGTCGCCAAAAATTATTCTAATTACACGCATTTGT
Source organism: Locusta migratoria (assembly GCA_026315105.1). Taxonomy (NCBI): domain Eukaryota; kingdom Metazoa; phylum Arthropoda; class Insecta; order Orthoptera; family Acrididae; genus Locusta; species Locusta migratoria. Next base: position 266,917,708 of record CM048744.1, on the reverse strand, counting down.
GTAATGAATACTTGTTTGCTCAGTGATAAATTACCGTAAAACATGATGTGATATGAAAACAGTGAATGTAAATAGTCGTAGTAAGCTAATTTACAGAGACGTTTGTTGCCAAAATTTGCAACAAACCGAATAGCATAAGTTGATGAAATCAAACATTTCAGTATGTCACCAACGAGTTCCTTCGGATTTAATTGCTCATCAATGCACATACCTACAAACTTTGAATATTCTACCTTAGCTACAGACTTCTGTCCACAGGCTATATTTATTAATGGTGTCATGCCATTTACCGCATGGAACTGTACATACTGGACAATCAACGGTGTTATCGAATGAGGATCTTTGTGTTTAATAATGTCGCAATCAAATTATCGAAATAACAAACAATATTAACCTTTTACATACCGTTGTATTGCCATCCTGGTGTTTGCATACATAATTATATCGGAGTGGCGATTCCAGGGCTTATTTACTAGTGGTATCAGAAATAATACTTTGGTACAACTGTGGCACCATTACTCAAAGTATAATTCAGGTGGTAATGCACATGTTGAAGTTTGTTCTGAGCTTGCTATTTAATGTGAAAGGTTATTCATCTCAAACCCAAGATAAATTTCTCTCATATATGTGTGCAAACCAGATATATTTTGTGGAGACAGGTTATTGATATCGGTCGAAGGTTATTGACTGAAGCTGTAAGTAAAATTCTATAGCTTCACCAGTTTTTCATCAGTCAACTCTTGTTTATGGCGTGTGATTACTAAAGGTAGAAGAAAGAACCAGCTTTACATCTTCGTGTTTATAGAGTGGCAAGCCATTTATCAAAAACAGCAGAGGACCCAAGACTGAATCCTGTGGGATCCTGTTCTTGATAGCTACCCAGTTTGAGAAATCAGCCGTTTTTGCAGTTTACCACAATATTGCACTTTAGCTGAGGTGAATAAACTCAATATAATGCTGAAAACTGTTATCGCAAATAAACAAAACTGTGATATACACAGTGTTATTCATATAATTTAATAACGATAACGTAATTATGTTGTAGACAGATATACAAAAGTCTGAGCGTGCGGGTGTTTGTTTGCATAACGAGGTAGTGAAATTTATTTTACAGTGTGCACATGTCTGCGTCGACTGTAGACGACGAGAATCCGGCGACCGTAGTGCTGTGGTACTGCATTCTATCAAGTCGTAAAGACAACTCTGCGGCAATTCACTGGCGAGTGTCGGCAATTTGCTGGAAAGCTTTGGACGGCGCCTTTCTGCCGGTGGCTGTAGTCGAGCAATTTGTGAGATAAGCTGAAGTGGGCCGCAGATAAGCCACGGACAGGCTGCCGACGCCGCTTTCACTGCGATAGCGCCCCGCGTCCACTCGAGGAACGGCGCTGATGTCGCCCGAACTCTGTACGTCACGGGAGGGAATCTCATTCACACCTAACCACACCGGAAGAGGAAACCGCGACGCTCTCGTGGCCAACGATACGTACGGGCTTGAGCGCAGGTGAATATGCCGTCAGCAGAGTGGCACTCGATAGCGCCAGGCGTGAAGTCTAAATCTACATCTACATGGGATACTCTGCAAAACACATTTAAGTGACTGGCAGAGGGTTCATCGAACCATCTTTACACTATTTCTCTCCCATTTCATTCTCGAATAGCGCGCGGGAAGAAAGAACACCTGAATCTCTCCGTTCGAGCTCTGATTTCCCGTATTTTATTCTGATGGTCATTTCTACCTACGTAAGTGGGAGTCAACAATATATTTTCGCATTCGGAGGAGAATGTTGGCGATTGTGTGCAGCGATAAGCGCCGTTGTTGCAATGATTCCCAGATCCTGTATCATTTCCGTAACGCTGTCTCCCCTGTATCGCGAAAATACGAAACGAGCTGCCCTTCTTTGTCCTCCGTCAAACCTACTTGATACGGATCCCACACTGGGCCGCAACACTCCAAAAATGAACGGACAAGCGTAGTGTAAGCAGTTTCTTTTGTAGTTCTGTTCCATCTTTTAAGGGTTATGCCAATAAAACGCAGTCACTGGTTCGCCTTTCCCATGACATTATCTACGCGTTCTTTCCAGTTTAAGTCTGAAGTAGTAGTAATTCCTTGGTATTTTGTGGAGTTTACGGCCTTCACTTTTGATTGATTTATCTTGTAAACAAATTTTAACGGATTTCCTTTCGTACTCATGTGAACAACTTCACACTTCTCATTAGCCGAACGCGGTGGCCGAGGGGACTGAGGCGCTCCAGCCACGGTCTGACGGCCACTAGGGTCGGGGGTTCGAATCCCCCCCCCCCCTCAGGCATGGATATTTGTGCCGTCCTTAGTCTTAGCTAGTTCATAAAGTAGTTTGTAAGCTTAGGGACTGATGACCCCGTAGCTAAGTCCCATAAGTTCTACAAACATTTGAACATTTGAACTTCTCACTATTTAGACTCAATTGCCAATTTTTACACCATAGTGATATCTTATTCAGATCGTTCTGCAGTTGGTTTTGATCTTCAGATGATTTTACTAGACGGTAAATGACGGCGTCATCTGCAAACAACGTAAGAGAGCTACTTAAATTTTCTCTCAAATTGCATTATCATTTCTGTTTTATTCGATGCCTTACCATCGATTACTACGAACTGTGTCCTCTCTGACAGGAAATCCCCTATCCAATCGCAAATTTCGGGCGATATACCAAAACCACGCAATTTCATTAAAAGCCGTTCGTGAGGTACGTCGTCAAAAGCCTTCTGGAAATCAAGAAATACGGAATCGATTTGCGAACCTTTGTCGATAGCACCCATCACTTAGTGTGAATAAAGTGCTGCTTGTGTTTCGCATGAACGATATTTTCGAAATCCGTCTTGACCTTGTGTCAATAGATCATTCTGTTGGAGATAATTCATAATATTTGAGTACAGGATATGTTCCAAAATCCTGCTGGAAATTGACGCCAATGAAATAGGCCTGTAGTTTAGTGGGTTACTCCTACTGCCTTTCTTGAATATATGTGTGACCTGTGCAACTTTCCAATATTTTGGTACAAATCCTCCTTTGAGAGAGCGGTTGTATTTGGCTGTTAAGAAAGGAGCTATCGCTTCAGCATAATCAGATAGAAATCTAATGGGTATACAGTCCGGACCAGAAGACTTGTTCTTGTTAAGTGATTTTAGTTGCTGCACTACTCCGATGATATCTACTTCTACGTTACTCATTACGGCCTCTGTTCGTAATTAGAAATCTGGAATATTGGTTTCGTCTTCATTGGTGAATGAGTTTCTAAAAGCTATGTTTTGTAACTCCGCTTGAATAGCGCTGTCATCGGCAGGATCGCCATTACTATCACGTAGTGAGGGTATTGTTTGTGTTTTGCCCCTAGTATATTTAACATCACTTATGCCCTTATGACGAAAGAGGCCGTAAATCGAGTAATTTCAGCATAATTACACTGGTCAAAACAATTAGGGGATCAGATTTCAGACAACAGGAATCGTTAAAATAAGGCAACGGCTAGGTTGTCCATGGGCAACATCAGCAAGAGATGACCGTTATCTCCGGTTAACAGCCCGTCGAGACAGGAGGCTGATTCCAACTCAGCTGCAAAGCACCCTGCAAACAGCAACAGGACGCGCAATATCAACACAAACACTCCGAAATCGCCGTCGTTAATGTGGCCTCTAGGCACGGAGGCCTATCGTGTGTTTCCCATTAAAACCACGAAACCGTTTAGCCCGCAAAAACTGGGCGGAGTAACATTTCGCATGGCGCCGTGTTCTGTTCACAGATTAGTCCAGATGTTGTGTTCAGACGGACAATCGTAGTTCTCTCATCTAGAGAGAACGTGAATCTCGGAACAACCCTGCTTGTGTGTAGGAAACGTCATGGTGGTGGACGAAGGGTACATGCAGGAGTCCGTATTGACGGACGTGCGGACCTCTCATTTGTTCCGAATGGGGCTATGACTGCTCACAGTTATAGAGACGAGGTTCTTAGACTTTTTGTTGTGCCCTACGCTGGAGATGGGTTCCTTCGGGTGGGCAATAACGCTCGTCTCCACAGAACTGCACTGGTGGACAACGTGCTTGAAGCCTGCTTACCGGACTTAAACCCGATTGGGAATGTCTGTGCTGCACTTGGCACGTGCACTGCAGCTAGACCAGCACCTCCTACAGCGGTTGCAGAACTGGATATTGTACTCGTAGAAGAATGGCCTAATATCCATCAAGGGCTGACTGACAACTTCATATTGTACATGACACGCAAGTGTGCAACTGCACTGGCCGTCCGAGGTGATCACAGAATAAAGAATTTTCATAAAAATGAGTGTCTATAATTAGCATATATCTCATAAATTTTATATAAAATTACTCAAAAATCTAAAAGGATAAAAATAACGATAGAAGTGACACTCCAAACAGCCATTTTTCATATTATATATATATATATATATATATATATATATATATATATATATATATATATATATATAGTAGTTTGTCTGTGCGTGGTGCTGGAAAAACTCATTTCGTGGCCCCAATGGGCGTTACATGGTCTGATAGCCGCCCATCCCCCATAGTTCAAGATACTTTTGTTTCAGAGTTGCAGGTGTTAGTTGTAAACACGTCTTAATTTAAGTTTTATTTAAAATCGTAAATCTCCAAAACTGCTACCAAAATTTTCATATAATTTTCATAACTAACTTTAGCATAGCTTTGGCCACCATATAGGATTCATTTCATCAACATCAGATCACGAAAATCAGATTAAAATCCATATTTTCTGTTTCAGAGAAATAATAATCTTTATTTACATTTGAGCTCTTTCATAAGAAAAAATAATTACATATTATACATAATCAAATAATAGTTTACTGTTTACAGTTAGGGTTCAGTAAGACACCATAGTTACACAATTATTTCATAATTTACGTAAAATAAAAGTGGAACCAAATATAACAGTACTTTCTGAAAATATAACATGAAACATGAAAGACTCAAATATGACTCATTGATTAAAAGGGTACATTATGATTGGTAAAAAAAACACACATTTTGTTCAAAGGGATAAATAAAGTATTTGTATGAATGTTGCAACATATTCTTAAGAAATGAGCACTGTATATTGTGATGATACTGCTGGCCCTCTCATCTCAATGTTACCGTACGATACTGTCTGCATCGAACCCTGAATCGTGTGGTTCAATAGTGATACATGTTGCGTGTGAAGTTAAAAACGAAATAGCAACCTAGGAATCAGTGTAGGAAAGTGATACTGTGATTAAAACAAGTGATAGATTTTATTAATTAAGAGATTCGTTTAGATACTTTCCAGACAGTTCTATAAACAATAGTTTCGTCATTGTATGTTATTGAAAGGCTTAAACAGATGAATTGTAAAAACATTTTTGAAAAACAAAAAGATATGAAAATAAATAGCATTGTATATATGTCAGGCTCATAAACAAGTTGTGTTGACCCGCTAATTGTGTTATTTCGACTATTACATTAATTATCAATATTGAATTCTTTGTATTATATATATTGACTGACGTGAGATTTTGAGTATATTTTGTGAATGGCCATGAGATTTGATAGTTCAATATATGTTAGGAACATGTATGATGTACTCATTAACAAACTAACTGACATTTATCATTATTCTTTGTTGTCAAACAAAAAGTAGCGTGATTAAGTCTTAAAACGATATGTCGCTTGTAAAATTATTGTATGTATAGTTTTCATTTTTTATTGTGATTAATTTTGTGTACATGAAATATTTTTCTGCTATGTTTGTTAATTGTAAATCAGTATATTCAATTGTTATGTACAATGCGTAATGTAACGTCATTATTGTCAAGGTTATATATTTGCCTCGCCGCCTTGCGGGGGGGGGGTCGAGTTTTGGCTTTCCTAAAGTGCTCTGGAAGCTATGTCAGTCTGTTGTTTTTAAATGGAAGTACTGTCGGCTAAGTTCTCTTGCATTGTTTTGAATTTGTTATGTTTTGGTGGAGAAGAAGTTTAATTCAAATTAAAGAAGAAGTGAAAAACTGTACATAACGAGTATTTATTTCTACCACGACGCCCCAGGAGAATAATGTTGCAGCGAGCAGAACCCCCACACATCGTTATGTGGAAAAGCTGAGTATTATGTTTAAAAGTGTTAGACTATAATTACTTAAAATCTCTTAAAACATTTTATTATACAGTCATATTTATAACATATTGTAGGGGTAGTTTGATAGAGCTGAATTAGAAATAACTAGCGACTATAAAAACGGTAAGTGGGTGGTTGTATTGGTGGAAGTACTTCTAAGAGACAGGTGATGTAGGCTGGGGGACGGGTAAGTCTGTGTTTGGAAGACTACTGGCAAATTTTGTTATATTTTCTAAAACATCATACATTCCAGTATAAATGCAAATTCAGTATAAGTATATATATGTTACTAAAATTTTCACTCAGTACATTTTCGCCATCTGTTGCGTGCCAGCAGCGTACATTTATCGATAACAGAGAGGGGGGGAGAGCCCCAAGAAAAGGACGTGTGAATTCTAAATAGAAAAACTACAAAAATTTGAACATGGCTGTACACAATGTAAAGAACAATAACTGGCTAATAGCGTCAGATGAAAGTAGGATCAGTGGAATAGAGAAAAAATATTCCATGTTAACGTAGGTTCGAAATAGACTACTGCAGAGTTGTGGCCATCAAACAACAAATAGCGACAACTGAGTGTGTGTACACACTGTAACTAAAGTTCCCCAGCTAATGCCTTTTAAGCTGAAGTTACTGATTCAATTAGTTGAAGATAACGATTTCAGCTGAAAAGTCAGAGCCAAGCAAATTTTGTATTCCTCTTCGCTGATACATTTGAGCCGAATAGCTATTCGATAATGCTTACGTTATAACACCGTAATGTTTGTTAACTGTTTAACATAACTAGGTGTGCTGCCGAAACAGAAACGAAGCAAGACAGCACACGGTAGTCTAAGGCGCAATGAAAACTTTAAAAAGTCTCGAATTTTGTTAATTTTCGGTAAATGTAAAATAAGAAAGTTTGGATTAACTACAATTAATTTTTATCTAACTTCCCAGATATTTTTTACAAGAAATGCTCGAAATTCTGGATTCCAATATCACAACAAATTCGACGTAGCAGGAGAAATGATTCCTCTCGAAATGTGAATGATTGTTTCGATTATAAAAATTCTTTTGAATGGATCGCCACGGATGTTAAAAGTTTGATGCATAGAGTCTTTCACAAAACTTCGGACAAAAATATCTGGTATTGTTAAATGAGGAGGTCGGGAATTCTATTCAGGAGGACAACTGATCCCTACCCACGTGCACCAAAGCACATCATCCACATGTCGCTCGAGTGGAACGTGATCGTGAACCACTTTTGGTAACGACATCCTTTGGAGTACGTGGAGTGGAACGTCTTTACTTCAAAGCATTGTCAGTTACTATTGCCATTTAATGGTTGAGGTAGAATAAAAGATTCAATCAAGTTCTCATCAACAGTTTGTTTAGATATTCGGCGAAAACCTTAGCGGCTGACCATGTTTTTGGTCATATGTAAGACTTACCGTTCATAAACATGACGCTGACTTAAATCATACACAGAATATTAGCTCTAACTCAATAAACAACTACTTCAGGGTGCTTGATATTGTTATTAAAGAATACACCGGTAACATCTATCCATTTGTTTTAATGGCTCTCATACGGTATTTATTTTATCAATCCAAGTATCCATTACTTCACTTCCATAATTAAGACGTCATCATAATATCTTACATCAGAGACTTGGAACAGTATTACAGTGATCATAATGATCCACTTACTTTAATAGTTGAAAATAGTTATATTGAACTCGCATCTGCGATGAATAATGTCACTGGTGATACCGGGACAAGAGATAAACAAACCTTGAATGTGATTTCAAAAGGAATGAATTTATATTTAACTTTATTCTCTTCTGTAATTTGTAAGAACCCATGTTGAACGGGAATAACTTTGCAAATATATTCCCTGTTTCAGTAGACAAATTTACAATGTTTTTCTTGTGCAAGTCTCCTGTGCAAATAGTTTGATAAAAGGATCGGCAGAAATTAACCCTAAATTAACTTTGAGAAGAACCAACAGTATCCATATGATTGATAGTGTATGTTTACCTAGAATGAAGAAGTTTACATTTCCTTTGGGTAATTTAAAGTAGTATTAAGGATAAAGAAGTTTGCTTAAATGACTGTACATTCAATACAGATTAACTTAAAAATGACTTCACACTCCGTAATGCACGAATTACAAAATCAACAATGGCAGGAAGTAACAAACACCAAACCATAGGAAAACGCAGGTTATCTGAACGTTTATGTGAAAGTGAAAATAATTTGCGCAAGAAAGCGTAAGACTGTAAGACTGTTGTGACCCGAATAATGTAACACGTTTAGCTGACTGTTTGCGCAAGGTCAAAAGCAAAGGCCCATTGTAGAGAATGAAAGAGAGCATTACGGCACTATTTTATTTGGCATATACGATGTCCTATGTGCAGACCACACTGAAGTACGGCACAGTATATGCAAGTGGCTTCTTATTCTTCTTTTCCCCTATACATAATATAGGGTGTCCGTGTGCTTGAGTGTTTGTACTGCATACAAATCTTCAGTTTTGATCCACTCTTGATGAAATTTTGCACACTTGACTCTCAAAGCAAAAGGAAGATCGCTGTTTGTTGTCATAAACTTTCATGTGGTGCATGGCAGAGAGTACTTTACTTAGAGACTTCGATACCAACCTTTAGTTTCATTCTTATGTTGTACAAAATTTCTTCATTTGACCATAAAAAAAGGGAGGAAGATTGCTGTCTACATTATGTTTTGTACTGTGCATGGCAGAGTAACTTATAACAGACTGACACCACTATACTAATTATCACGAATGTCGCTCATTTATGCTTGTATGTTATCACTGATAAAGATTTTATAAACCTCAAACCATCGCATGGCGCTGCTTAGAGTGTACCTTGCAAAAAATTTTGACAGTTTTTCGCTTAATAAACTCTAATGTTGACAGTTTGTAATAAATAAATAACCGAGCAACGCCAGGTTTCCAGCTAGTAATATGCATAAACAAAATTCTCGTCGTTGAAGTGGGAAGCTCGAGTAACGTACTAATAATGGAAACAACCATTTAAAGTTTTTAAATACGTCTATTTATCTCACAATGTAAACAAATAATCAGTCAAAACAAACATGACTTACAAGTGAAAAGCAGATTTTAGAAACGAAAGTGATCCAATATATATGCAAAAAATAAATTCACAATGGAACTAGAAGTTTCTTTTATAAATTTGTTTGGCATTACTATTGATATCAGCACAAAGACACACGCATTTACAGAAAATCCGTGGTAAGTGATACAGTAGTCCCTGCTACCTCAAAGCACCCACACAGCCATAAACCTGCAGCTTTCCATTCAATGGGATATCGCCTCATAACGTTTCCATTATCTGATTGTGCATTTCAAACAGAACTACAAACCATCAAATTTATAGCATCCATTAATGACAATAACCCTGATCTGATTGACAATATACTTCATTACAAGAAAATGAGAAAAAAATCACTTTTGTATTCCGGACGAAAAAACAATGAGTCAGTAGTCATAAAAAAATAGTATCATCCCATAGTTAGGCAATTTTCAGATCACTTTGCTGAAAAGTTAAAATCTCGAAAATATTGGCCTACATTTTATAACACAAACATTTCAAAGTGTTTATTCAATAGTAAAGACAAAATTCAACTCCTAGCACAGAGGGGTGTGTATAAGATCATACACAGACGTTATAGAAAGTGTATATTGATCAGTCTGGCAGGACTTTATTTATTAGATTATCAGAACATGAGAGAAGGTGGAGGTTAAAAAAGAAATATTCAACCTTCGCCGAACATCTGCTCACAGAAAAACGCACTTACGATGCAGATTGTGAAATCTTATTTCCTCAAGAAGAGCAGAAAGATAACACTACTGAAAACACTGGAAATCAATAAACGCAAGTTCAGTATTAAAAGATCAAATCCAGTTTCCTTTTTCCCCTTCTACTAAAATAAGTTTTGTTATCAACGTTACCATTTATCCATTTCTTAAATGTATCAAATGTTACCACTTCAGTACTATTCACAATGTAACTATCCACCCTTCCACACTCCTTTTTACGAAAATGTTCAGGCTTTGAACCTGTACATATAAACACGAACTATATATATATATATATATATATATATATATATATATATATATATATATATATATATATATATATATATATTCGTATTACGTTTTAGTAACTGTAATTTAGTACCATATAAATTTAAAATTTTTGGAATTCAATGTAAGTTATGATATTATGTGTTCTTCGGTTGAAACATTAGGTGAATAATAATAACTGAGTCTAACATGAATTTTATTTTGCTCTTCCTTATAACTATGTGTGACAATTTTTTATTTCACAGAGATCGCCGATGATTGTATTCCGCCATTTATACAGCGAACGAAATTGGAGAAGTGCAAATGCTAATTCATCTAATCAATTTACTCCACAATCACGTGCCTGAGGTCGCATGCGGTTTATTCATAAAATCAATTGTATTTTTATTTTGAGCTAGGCGTGGATATTTTATGAATTATCGGTAGCATTTTATCCAACATTACGTCTCCAGGCGGATGCCAACCAACAGTACTGAAACAGCCACAACAGATGCATTTGGTGGTTCGTTGGTTGTTACTTTGAGTGTGCCGTTTACGACTTTTAATTTTCAGATTGTGTAATTTTATCAGATAAAATTTCTCATGGCAAAACAATACTCATTCTTCTAGTGTAACTTATGCAGACACGTTTCACGATAAATTATTCAGTGATTTATTTTGGGCTTTACATTTTTGCATTCCTTTCACTATTTGAATTATGAAGAACTATTACTTCAAACAGAGACATACATTTCAGCTTAACTCTTCGCTTGATAGTGTCAGCCAAGCGGTGCTGTGCAAAACTGGCATATTTTCCTTTTGTGAAATGGAAGACTGCGGTGTCGTAAACCAATAATATCATACGAGATTGTTTAGTAACAAGTAAAAATAATACTCTTGGGGGCATGTAGGTATATGTATACTTAAGGAACATCAATCATAATCAAACAGTTTTCAACATTTATGAAAAATATTATCACAGTAGTCTTAATGCCAAATAGACTTTAAAATTAAAGGGGAAATATTGTCAGTAAATAAAGTATGAATTAACCCTTAAATTCATTACTTTTTTTAAATTTCAAAACCAAATTATTTTCGTGTTTTGTAAGTTGTACAAACAAAGGGAAAAATAGTTTTAAAATCCTGTGTTATTAGCACATATGCAACAGCCAGAAACTTGTTATGTAATTTTCAAAATTCGATGCTATAAACAATTTTTGTGCTTATTATGGTTCTCCATAGTTGTCTTTATTGCCGTGATTTCTTCGCCTTCCAAACCTGGCTCTTTATATGGAAAACAAAACGTCAAAATCTGCAATATCTGCGCTCCAAACACAAGCAAAGATGTTAACAGAAGTTCACACTGCAGCCAACCTCGACACAAGAAACACCACAGACATTTTCTACAAACTCTGCTGCATCTGTTAAACACGTGTTAGTTTTCAAAATTCCCCTTAGATGCGAATGAAACAATATTACAATCGATGTTGCAGTTATGTAACATCATGCATTTAAGGGTTAAATCTAAATACATACTAAATAAGGATGTTAACGGATGACAGCAAACTAGATGGAAAAACCAGGAATCTAAATAACAAAATATATGAAATTAATGCTAATCGTTTTATTGATAATGTTTATGTTTATTTACCTTTCTTTGCATTAGAGATCGGAAAAAAGAACTGTTCAGGATTTTCAAAGATATTTCGGGCTTGCAGCCTGTCATTGATGTATACAAAGCACGATGTTCAGTATGGTACGTAATCTTGTTCTGCATGTCTAAAAAGTTCTGGGTAAAATTTTTATGGCAAGACGTAAAAGTCATTTGAAGTCTTACCTCTCTGATACCATCCATCTTTCAGTTCTGAGTAGCACTAAATATCTGTCAGTTCCATAAGGAGAGTGAGACTTTCAGTATTGACGCCGCAGAGTACAGTGTAGCCATAATTCTTTAATCCATTCCCACGCGCGAAATCAAGTCCAATCTTGTTTCAAATTCGGTACACAGCTTCCTTAAAAAGCAAGTATACACTTTAAAATGTGCAGCAAGTCGCAGTTCCTGAAAGAAAGAGACGATTGTAGCTGCCAGCTGCGTTTCGCCGCGTTCGCTAACTGATTGGCTGTGCTCTGGGACACAGTCCACAGTCTCATAGCGGCCAGCCAGTCAGCTAGCGATCGTGGCCTTCTGTGTGTGAGGCGCTGCCTCTAGTCGGTGTTGGCATCAATGGATCCAGACTGCTTGCTGCATATACTCTTGCGGCGTCCATCGCAGCTTTTTCTGTGCATTATGGGTAGCAACCTCCAGGCAACTCGGCGCTTGGCGATCTAACATGCCAAACAGCCATAATTTGGCACAATATTTCTAAGAAGGATAGCCGATCAATCTGTCAGTCAATTCCAAGCCGAATAACTGATCACATCAGGGTGTGACGTTGTTTCCTCAATTCACGAAGCTCTTTCTTTTTAATAAATATTTTTCTTAATTGTGAACGGTTATTAGTCACGTCCACTTATTTCCGTCCCATTCTGACAATTCCTTTGTGCTCTGTCGTCATTTCCTTGAAATTCTTCATTTAGATCTACACTCATCCACCGCAAAGGTACATGGCGGAGGGTACGAACCATTACAACCCAAATAGAACGAGGGGAAAATACATGCCTGTACCATAGGAGCACGAAATGTGATGACTCGTCTCCAATAACACGAGATGAATATGGTTAATGCGAAAATCTCTCACTGTGCAGCACTGCGATCTTTTTACGCGCTGTAGTATTCATATTTATAAACGCTACACTGTGTGCTTCGTTGCCAATTGGGATTTATACGAAGAACTGTTCAGTGGTACAGATTGTTAGTGGTGTTCGATATTTAATTAAAGTGAAAGACCTGAGAGCCAAGGAAATAATACATACTGGCCATTAAAATTTGTACACCAAGAATAAATGCAGATCAGCAACGGGCATTCATTGGACAAATATATTATACTAGAACTAACATGTAATTACATTTTCACGCAATTTGGGTGCATAGACCCTGAGAAATCAGTCCTCAACTACCTCGGGCCGTAATAACGCCCTTGATACGCTTGGCCATTGAGTCAAACAGAGCTTGGATAGCGTGTACAGGTACAGATGCCCATGTAGCTTCAACACGATACCACAGTTCATCAAGAATAGTGACTGGCATATTGTGACGAGCCAGTTGCTCGGCCACCATTGACCAGACGTTTTCAATTGGTGAGAGATCTGGAGAATGTGCTGGCCAGAGCAGCAGCCAAACATTTTCTGTATCCAGAAAGGCTCGTACAGGACCTGCAACATGCGGTCGTGCATTATCCTGCTGAAATGTAGGGTTTCGCAGGGATCGAATGAAGTGTAGAGCCAACGGTCGTACACGTCTGAAATGTAACGGCCACTGTTCAAAGTGCCGTACTTGTCAACAAGACGTGACCGAGACGTGTAACCAATGGCACCCCATACCATCACACTGGGTGATACACCAGTATGGCGATGAGGATTACACGCTTCCAATATGCGTTCACCGCGATGTCGCCAAACACGGATGCGACCATCATGTTGCTGTAAACAGAACCTGCATTCATCCGAAAAAATGACGTTTGCGTTTCGTACACCCAGGTTCGTCGTTGCGTAAACCATAGCAGGCACTCCTGTCTGTGATGCAGCGTCAATGGCAACTACATCCATGGTCTCCGAGCTGATAGTCCATTCTGCTGCAAACGTCGTCGAACTGTTCGTGCAGATGGTTGTTGTCCATCAAACGTCCACATCTGTTGACTCAGGGATCGAGACGTGGCTGCACGATCCGTGGCAGCCATGAGGAGAAGATGCCTGTCATCTCGACTGCTAGTGATACGAGGCCGTTGGGATCCAGCACGGCGTTCCGCATTGCCTTGCTGAACCCACCGATTCCATATTCTGCTAACAGTCATTGGATCGCGACCAAAGCGAGCGGCAATGTCGCGATACGATCAACCGCAATCGCGATAGGCTACAATCCGACCTTTATCAAAGTCGGAAACGTGATGGTACGCATTTCTCCTCCTTACACGAGGCATCACAACAACGTTTCACCAGGCAACGCCATTTAACTGCTGTTTGTGTATGAGAAATCGGTTGGAAACTTACCTCTTGTCAGCACGATGTAGATGTCGCCACCGGTGTCAACCTTGTGTGAATGTTCTGAAAAGCTAATCATTTGCATATCACAGCATCTTCTTCCTGTCGGTTAAATTTCGCATATGTAGTACGTCATCTTCGTGGTGTAGCAATTTTAATGTCCAGGAGTGTAGTTAATAGTAGGATGTGCGGTCTCCAAACTGAAGTTACGATGGCTTTCTCTCTTGCGCCTTATTGCAAGTCAGGATATAGAATTTTCAAGCAGCTAAGACGTTTCTTCAAGCCACCAAAAGATTATGTAAACTTTTACAACCAGAAAAAAGTTATCCCAAGAAAAAACAAAGCCCTATCAAGAAATTAGTAAATTTGTGATGCTCATTTTGTTAAAAACTTGGTATTGAAAACTGACAAGTTTATTACTGATGGAAACCAATTAGCAGCATTGCCCATTAATTGGCACTTGAAACTAAATTCAGTTCCCCGCAAATTCTGTAAATTTTTCGGTATTAGTCTACTATATTAAAGCTATAAAAATCTCAAAAGTATGAATAAAACGCGATACCAATTCTGATTTAAGTAGAACCCAGTTTTTGTAATTCTTCATTTTTGATCCACTTGAAGTAAGTCTATTGAAAGAGCATTTTTTTTTTAAATTTAAAATGTAGCTTGTCCAAGGCAAACAACAAACTCAAGTAAGAAAAGGCTATAGTAATTGTGCTGCTCTATTAGGTACTCCTGGGCAAATAACCTTGTTGTGTCCTGTGCATTCTTACTTCACTACCGGCCAAGAAAATCCAAAGCTTGACTCAAATACTGAACAGTAATAGTTGAAAACACAACATTTAAAGATGATTAAAGATCTACATCGTTCTGCATTACGTATTATAGAAATGAAAATTGTTCACTCTAGTTTATTCGCAGCATTAGTAAAAGTGAGTTGTGAATGTGTTATATTTTGTACTATTTTCACGATCGTTACCTAGCTTGTCTGTTGTAGAATTATGTAGTGACGCGGTAAGAATAATATTAGTGTTGCCATATAACATTCAATTATTGCTTTTTTTCCTTTTCTTGCTACTTAAATACATTGACAGTCCAAAAATTACTTTGTGTGAAATCAAGCAGTTACGCGCTGTTGCGTTCTCGTATCTCCACTTTCCATGCCAGAACAATTTTTAAAAATCGCACTGTCGTGTTTTACGGCCCACGTTAGAACTGCCTGTAGCGTTATGATTTTTTGCAAAACATTTCGGAAAAAAAATGATAAAAATTCGTGATTACGTATTTCACGGCAGTTCACGAAATATAACAAACGCACATTTTAGTGGGATCACTTTTACATCTGCAAAACTCTAAAAATTGCATAACATAGCTCTATTTAATTAATAATGGTGCCCAAACCCTTTTTAAGAGCCAAAAGAGGTTCGAACTACCGACTATGTGCATCACAACCTAACTCGCTGCACACTACTTTTCTTTTTTTTTTTTTTTTTTTTTTTTTTTTTTTTGATTCTACAAGGACAGATTTGGTAAACTACTACCAGAACGTTGTCAGACTTTCCCATAATCTGAGAGAATATAGCAAGGAACCACATAAGGTTTCTTGTTGTTTTCGATGTGGATTTGTGCAACTCCTGTCACGAAAACAGCTAAAAAATTCTACTCCAGTGAGACCCGAACCATTAACCAAAGAGGCACCTCTCTGTGGCAGACGACTACATTAACCCTTTTATATATATATATATATATATATATATATATATATATATATATATATATATATATATATATATATATAATTTTTTTATTTTTTTGGGGGGAGGGGAGGGGCCTCCAACCACCCTCACAGCCCTTCCTCTCGCTCTCCAACTCCAAATATCGCCTTCGTCGGCGTGTTTTTTGATTTAAAAATAAAAGAAAATCTTTTTTTCTTCTTTCTTGTAATGGCATTAATTCTCTTCTTACTTGACGTTGGTCACCCATGACAAAAGGTTGAGGAGTCAAAACTGAAAGTTTTTAACACGTGAAACGTAACAGTACCTTCTTCGGTTGGAAACATAAATATATATATAAAATTTTTTTTCCAAACGAAATAAAGAAAAAATGAAAAAAAAATCCTTTTCAATCTCTGCTCACCGACGATTTCAGAGTTCGTCTTCACGAGAGTTACAATGGAGTGTTTCCATGTACTGTTTTATCCGTTACTATGTTCGTTTACATTTTTTTCTGTTTTTTGATTGCTATTCTTATTTTGTCTTCTCTAACTCTGAACGCGTTAGTTAGTCAAGAAGGAGATACAAATGAAATGTCTCTTTTACAAAACAGACTTTTTCCAAAATAATTGTTTTTAATAAAAACAAAATTTTTGAGTACTTGTTCGCTGATTGATCATGATCTTATTTGTTCTTTACATAAATGTTGATTTATTTATTTTCAAATCAATTTCAGTCACACTATCAAAATATCAATGTGAATAGAGGAGTTCATATGATGGTCCTTTTGAGGAAATTTGCGTAATGTTTATGATAATTGTTCATCTGGAGTAATTTTTGATGTTGGGTCGCGATATAAGTCCAAAAGTCAGCTTCGCTCTTCTCCTTGTTTGATAATATGTAAAACACTGGTTGAAACCAGTTCACGGCGTTTTTCTTCGTGTTAGGGTATAGTGCTTCATCCGGGTGTAAGAGGTTTGTTGGAGTTATTGTTTGCGGCGATGTTCGTTGGATAATTGCTAATATTCTTCTTACTGGCTGCCATATATTCTTAGCATTGCCGCAGACAAATTCATCAATATCGTTGATTTTACAGACAGTACACAAAGCGGAATCTGCCAGATGAATCGCGTGGAGTTTTGAGTTCGTCGGTATTTTTCTGTTAACGGCATAGTACCACTGTGCCTTCACGTGAGTTGGCAACTGCGGATGATAGATGTTTCTCCATATATTTTGTCAATTAAAGTGATGATAGGCCTACTTTTGTTCAATGATGTTCTCGCTGCGGTTTTTTATGAAAGTTTTGTAGACTTCTTTCACTCTGATCAAATCTTTTTCTGGTAGACACATTTGGATATAACTGTATTCTATTAAGAAATGTTTCAAATGGAAAAGTTCGTTGCGAATGTGTTGAACATCGATTGGAGCGTCGTGGTTGGGCGGCGCTATTTCATTCAGTAAGAATTTTACTACGCTATTCCATGATGTCGTCCACTGCTTGTACGTTTTGCCAGTGTACAGTACCTGTGCCTTGTTATATACGTTCATAAGATTTAGGCCACCGTTGTCGGTTGGAAACGTCAGTGTTTCATATTTTATTTTAAATATATGGCCACGGTTGACAAAGTGACCAAAAGCAGCCAAAATTCTGTTGGCGACATCTCGTGGCATTGGCAAGACCTGTGGTACGTAATTTATTTTAGAAGTTAAATAAATATTTATCAATGCCACTCTCTGTAGTTCATCTAGTTTCCTGAGATTGTGTTGTTGTATGCTGGCACAAATGGTGTTCAGTGTGCTCCTGTAATTTATTGCAATTGTGTGCTGAATGTTTCGCGTGTATTCGATACCAAGGCATTTTATAATGCTCGCCTCCTTAATTTGTCCTTGGATGGGAGCTCCTAATCCGCGTCCGATGTTCATTACTGAAGACTTTTTTCTGTTCAGCTTTGCGCCGGATGCGAGTTCGTATTTTCGTATTATCTCTAGTGTTTTTATGATATCACTGTTATCTCTTACCAGAAACATGACGTCATCAGCATATGCCCTAATGACAACTTTCTGGCCATTCGTTATTATGTCTTGCAGATTTTGGCTTAAGGTTAAAAGTAACGGTTCAATAGCTATCGCAAACAATAACATAGATAGAGGACATCCTTCTCTCACTGAACTGTTTATTATAATTGGTCTGCTGGGTTGACCATTAACCATGATTCTCGATGTAGAGTGGTTTAAGTAGTTCTTAATAATAGCGATATAATGCTGCGGAAAATTCATGGCGCACATAACGTGGAAAAGGTAATCATGGCTAACTCTATCAAATGCTTTCTCGAAATCTAATGAGACCATCGCGCATTTAATTTTACAGACTTCAGCAATTGAAATAATGTCTCTATACTTGGTCATGGTGGTGGATGGATCGCTCTTTTCCAGCGCTCGATTGATAAGCGCCAGTGACAGTGTTCAAGACTGATTTTCACCTCTCATTCATGATGTGTGAAAATATTTTATAATCGCAATTCAATAAAGTGAGAGGTCTGAAATTTGATACTGATTTCCCTGCAGGTGTTTTCAGGATGAGAACTAATGTTCCTTCTAGGAAGTCACTCGGTATATTAGTGTTTGGATTCATCAGTTCTTTACAAATGCATGTTAGTTTAGGTATCATCTGTCTCCTAAAAGTGTGATAGAGTTCAGCCGGAATCCCGACAGGTCCAGGAGACTTCTTATGATTGCGTCCTCAACCTCTTCCTGTGTTATTTCTGTTAACGAAGTGACTTCTTCTTCCTGGTCGAGCTTCCGGGTGAGTCCTGTCGTAAGTGCATTCTGCGCTGTTGCATCCGTTGTTGCATTGCTTAATAGCTCGGCGAAATAATGTTGAATTTCGGTGTTGATGTCATTTTGCATTGTCAATAATCGACCATACGCGGTTATTATTTCAGTTATTATTTTCCTTCGCTGTCCCTTCCTTTCAATTATAACATGGTAGATTGATGTATTTTCTCCACGTATATCATTTTGGAGTCGTGAACGTATTTTGCAACCGTCATGTTGTTTCCGTCGTAAAGCTATGAGCTTAGCTTGAATTCTTTTTATCTCCATGTGTTTGTTAATTATAGGTGTATCAGATCTATACAAATCTCGGAGGACTTTAAAGTAGAATTCAATCGTCTGCTTCCGCCAGGCCATCTTTTCCCGCGAGTAATTTATCATCGCTCTTCTTATCTTCGGTTTGGCTCATTGCAACCGCACATGGTGCCGAGGGATAGGCTGGGAATCGCTTCTCGCATTCTTTCCGTACATTGTGAAATACTTCATGACTTTCAGGATCTTTAAGATGTTCTGTATTAAGTTTCCACAGCCCTCGTCCCCTGTATGTTTGTTGCCTTGTCAAGTTACTGGAGCAGATGAACTCTATGTGGTCTGAAAGATGGTGGGCCACAACTCTGTATGCAGAACATGTTGCTTCAGGTTGGCGGACACGTAAATCCTGTCAATGCGGCTGGCAGAGTGATTTGTGATATATGTGAACCTCGGTAATGCGCCGTTTTTGTGCTCCCAAGTGTCAGTTAATATCAATTGTTTAACAATGGCGTCAAGTTCGGCACAGTAATTAAAATTTGGCTTCTGGTCTTTAGCCGACAGGACACAATTATAGTCACCGCCAAAAATTATCTGATCATATCGGCCGCATAAAAGGGGGTCTGTATCCTCTTTAAAAATACAAACTCCTGTTACTTGTGCCTGAGGGTGCGTAGATGTTTATTAACCTAGATCATCTTAAGAACGATGTGTTTTTGTTAATTCTTCAGTGCAACATTGCTTTGAAATGACAATGAGTAAGTTATAATAATAAAATCATTAAATACAGCAAGCAAGATGGGCGAGGAATGTCACGTGAGATCTCGGAACGTAAAATCGAGGAACGGTGTCAAATCGCCGTTATTTTTGCAAATATCTCTGTGACAGTGCGAGTTATGAAAAAACCCCTCAAGGGAGCAAAGTTGTAGATAATTTTCAGCTCTACAAATACCGTTATTCAATTTTCTTGTCAGATGAACGGGTGTATTCGCAATTAAAATTATGTTACAAACTGATTATTTTTAGTGTTACTAACGTATTTTTTGTCCGAAATATTTGAAAAAGGGAGGTTCTGGTCTCTGGCAGCCAACAATTATGCCTGTAAAATTTGGTGCCGATCGGTTGACGGTTCGAACACGTTACGGACAGACAGATGGACGAACAGACAGACATCGTGAAATCGCCGTTATTTTTGCAAATAATTGACACAGACAAACAGCACACACAATAAAAATGGCATACACTGACCTACCACAACAAATTCACATACAATATAGGTAATATATTCAAGAAACAAGGCATAAACATTCCCTGCAAAACAAGAAACCCAATTCAAAAACACACCCCCAACCTAAAACCAAAAACAGACAAATACCAACAATCTGGTATCTATCAGCTCAACTGCAGAGACTTATATTGGGATGACTGGCAGAACATTTGATACTAGATACAAAGAGCACATCAGAGCTTGGAAGTATAGCACCATTCAACATTTGCCGACCACCTGAAACATGAACGCCATAGGCCCAGCACTATAGAAAAAGATATGGAAATCATACAGACTAGTAGAGACAGACACCTAGTCCCCTTCCAAGAAAACCTCCACATACATGAAGCACTATCACACAACAAACAATTACTAACTGACCAAATAAATATTGGAAAGCAAACATTGTATAAAATAATAGAAAAAATCAAATTAAACATTCCTCGTCATGCCCCTAACTATGTCAGTCTACTTCCACATCTCCTTCCACATACCACTATCAACACTCCACAGCTAATGTCAAATAAAATCACATACCCACCTATCCGCTACACATGAGACTCTCCGAACGTGTAACACATACTGATTTTAAAACTCCCAAACTTTTCCGCTCCCTGCTAACACCCACTCAACCTCGTTCCCCTCACTGTTACCCTACATCACATACCAGATTCAACAAAACACACAATTCCCCCCCCCCCCCCCCGAAACATACACACACACACACACACACACACACACACACACACACACACACACTACTTGTATTACCACCACCCAGGAGTTTTAATATTACTATTACTTATTCTCAATGAATATACAGTACCTTAATTATTTAATAAAAGCCAACTGACAAATTTCTCGCCTCTACCAACCACCACCACACATCATGTCCATTACTTTTGTCATCCATCTCACATCACACCTTACCACATCCAACCACAATTCAGTCATCTTTCCCTACTACTCAACCCCCCACCACCATCACCACCAATAATAATAACAATTGTAATAATATAATAGTAATAAAAAATTAAATAAACATAATAATAAAAACGTTTCCGTTATATATTATTTTGCCACTATTCCAATCCGCTTACATCAAAACTAAATACACTAAAACATAATTTATTATAAAACATAGAAAAAGCTACACTGTGAGGTTGGCAAGACTCCAATAACACACTGTGCAAAATCAGTCAAAACAAAAACAAACACTTCTGATCTGTGGAAAACAACTATGGGCAGTGCAAAAGTGACAGTAAAAGTAGTGGAAAAAACGACACAGCATGAAGAACCGGCGGTATTGCATATAACAGACCAGCATTCCATGATGTGAAGCGAAAAGAAGACAAAATTTCCGTAAGTAACAAACATTAGGCATACTTTTCATGGCCCGTTTAAGAACTGTTTTCGATCTAAAAACAAAACAAACTGTAGATTTCTATTTTTACAGACCACTGAAGATGTTTTACAGTCATTAAAACGAAACACGTCTGGTGAGAAAAAAAAATCGCATTTTTATTGTAGTTGCAAAGACGGACAAACACTGCTATTCACAATTATGAAAGCAACTACGGACATTATGGCCACACAAACGAAGAATCTCTGAAACGATAGGAGAAACGAAAAAATATATAAAACAGAGCAAAGTTGTAGAGAATTTTCTCCTCTACAAACTCGGTTATACAATTTTCATGGCAGACGAACGGTTAAGCCGTTATTTTCATTTAAATTTCGAGCTGTCAAAAGCCGATCACAAAGACCCACTTTTAGTGTTACTACCGTAACTTAAAGTGGCCCAAAAGGAATTATCAGTATTGAGAGTTGTTTAAATATATTCCCACATCATCATTGATGCGCATGAGTAGCAAAAATAATCCCATAATGTTCGAATACAGCATTAGTAGTGAGCTTCTTGATGCTGTCGCGTCGTTCAAATATCTAGGCGTAACATTGCAGAGCGATATGAAATGGAACGAACATGTAAGGACAGTTGTGAGTAAGGCGGACAGCCGACTTCGGTTTATTGGGAGAATTTTGGGAAGATGTACTTCACCTGTAAAGAAGGCCGCGTATAAAACGCTTGTACGACCACGTCTTGAGTATTGCTCAAGTGTTTGGGACCCGTAGCAGATCAGTTTAAAGGAAGACATAGAGGCGGGTCAGAGACGAGCAGCTAGATTTGTTGTCGGTAGGTTCAACCAATGCGCGAGTGTCACTGAAATGCTCCGGCAACTCAATTGGGGATCGCTGGAGGAAAGACGACGTTCTTTTCGTGAATTTCTGTTAAGTAAATTTAGAGGGCCGGAATTTGAAGCTGAGTGTAGTACGATCTTGCTGCCGCCTACTTACATTTCGCGTAAAAATCACAAAGACAAGATAAGAGAAATTAGGGCTCGTACGGAGGCAAATAGGCATTCTTTTTTTCCTCGTTCAATTTGGGAGTGGAATAGGAAAGGAAATGCCTAGTAGTGGTACAGTGTACCCTCCGCCACGCACCTTACGGTGAATTGCGGAGTATGTATGTAGATGTAGATATATGTGAATCCCGACTTTATAACAAGCAAAATATTTGTAGGCATCCGAAAGTGTACAACCTTCACTACCTGGGAGAGTAGTACGTAATTTGGAGCTAGCGCCATCACGCGGAGAAACAGCTGTACTGGAATAGTGATGAAACTTTCTATTCGTTTTGCCTCTTGCTTCGTTAGAGTGCGGAACCGTATCAAACGCCTTTCGGAAATCCAGGAATATACAGCATGCATGTTGCCCTTCCTCCATAGCTCGCAAGGTATCATGTGAGAAAAGGGTAACCGGAGTTTCATACTAACGATGCTGCGTGAAGCCATACTGAAGCGTGGACAGAAACTATTCCGTCTCAAAGAAATTTACTATATTCGCACTGGAAATATCTTCAAGAATTCTTTATCGGTTTGTAGCTACGCGAGTCCGTTCTTTTACCTTCCTTATAAACGGGAGTCACCTGCGCTATTTCCTAGTAGCTTTGGGAATCTGTACTGTACCGAAGATTCGCGAAAAATACAGCCAAAGTGAAGATCCAAAGCTGCAGAGTACTCTTTGTAAAACCGAATTCGAAATCCGACCGGGCCTGGTGATGGCGACTTAATTTGTTTTAACTTCTCTCAACTGTTTCCCTGCAACTCTTCTCTTGACGTTCTACGTCACTGTAATTCCAGCCGATACTCAAAAGGATATTTGAGCGAAGTGAGACAGATATATGTCACCAGGCATGTGTTCGGAAGGACGCCGATTCAATTCTCCAACTTGATATCCAGACTTGCTTTCTTCTTGATTTCCTAAAAATTCTTACGGCTATCCGTCGAAAGGGGACCTATGAAAGGGCTGCACCGATTTCCTTACCAACCCTTTCTAGAGCTAACACTTTTCTTACAAGGAGACCACATGGGTATCGGATTTTAGAATTTCTTTATATTTATGCCACGTGAAGGTCAGAACTTCAATAACAATCAGGCAAAGCCATTCGACGCAACTCTCAAAAATTCTTCTTAGCTAAGGACAAGGGGAAAAAAAGAAAAAGAAAAGGTGGCAGCGTGCTGGCGTCATACCCATGAAGTCGGAGGTTCCATTCCCGTTGGGACCTTTTTTTCGTTTTCCTATTCATATATAGAACATTTTGGGATCTCTAATTCCACTTGTTGTGTCAGTTTTTGTTTACGTGTATGTAGACGAGTTGAAATCCTTGTCGTCATGTAAAACGATGGTTGAGCAGGGTTGCTTCTTGGAAAAACTTTAGTAGCTAGGGAGATACAAATACAGTGCCGTAGCTCTTCAGAAACTGAACAATCAAAGACTACCGTCGTCAACTAATAGTGAAGCCAAAAGTGTACAAAATGTAACTTACGTTTTTTGATTGACTATCATTATTAACAACCTTCCATAAAATTGCAGAAAATTACGAATAAACTAAAACACGTGTACTTTTCGTAAAAATTACCATTAGATATTAAAATTGTGTAAGTGTTCGAACAGAAGGGAACTTTTTTTTTTAATCTGCAGTGACAGGATTCGAACCACCGAACCCAGGGATGGAAGGCCAGAACCCTACCACCTGAACTGCACGAACAGATGCGTCTGCCATTTTACTTATTGGTACTTGGTCCATACGTGTACATTGCGAAACTTTAAAGTCGATTACGTCGAAAATTTTTGAGAGTTGCGTCGAATGGCTTTGACTGGTTGTTATTTAAGCTCTGAACTTCACGTACTATAAATACAGAGAAATTCTATAATCTCATACCCATGTGATCTCCTTGTCAGACGAGGACAAGGTGTTGAGGTTGGGTTGGGTTGTTTGTTTGGGATAGGGGGACCAAACTACTGAGGTTATCTCCCCCGGTGGGGAGGGGAAAAAAGTTCAAATGTTTGCATAGCTTATGGGACTTAACTACGGGCCGGCCGCGGTGGCCGAGGGGACTGCGGCGCGTCAGTCACGGTCTGCACGGCCACTACGGTCGGGGGTTCGAATCCCCCCTCGGGCATGACTATTTGTCCCGTCCTTAGTGTTAGCTAGTTCATAAGTAGTTTGTAAGTTTAGGGACTGGTGACCCCGTAGTTAAGTCCCATAAGCTATACTAACATTTGAACATTTTTTTGAACTTAACTACGGGGTCATCAGTCCCTAAACTTACAAACTACTTATCAAATAGCTTATCCTAAGGACAGCACTAATATCCATGCCCGAGGGCGGATTCGAACCCCCGACCGTAGTGGCCGTGGAGACCGTGACTGGAGCGCCGCAGTCCCCTCGGCCACCGCGCCCGGCGGGGGGAGAGGGGCGGGGCGGGGTGAAGAGTGAGGATAGGAAAGGGAAAGGAAATGCAGTCCGGGAAGTAAAGAAGGAAGGAAGGGGCCCCGTGCTCGCCACGCACGTACTCACGAAAGAACCGTGAGCCCCCTGGGGGCTAGGACAAGGTGTCACGAACGACATGAACCACGAACCGTATGAAAAATGACGATTCTTTTCATATATTACAAAGTTCGGTCCGACTTATAACCAGGATTCTGATCAAATTAATCGCCAATTAAATCCTACAAAACCAACTTTCCCCGAAAATCTAGTATCACCATCTCCTTGCCTGACCAGAAGGCCATCGTCTCGTGGAGGCGAAATAATTATCCGGGCCATGAATAATTAATACCATAAACTGACAAGATAGCGATCAGCCGCAATGGCTGCCAGAGCTGTTAATGCAAATCCAGAGAGCCAACGTCTCTTTCGCGGAAGGACACTCCCGTTCCTGTCCCCTCTGTAGAATTGCCGCTAAGGCAGGCCGCCAACCTAGGAGCTGTGAAACCGGACCTTGCGGGACGGAACAGTATTCTGGGTAACGTTGAAATTACACCAGTAGTTTTGCTCCCTGAAGAATCAGCGGTACGAAATTCGATTTAAAAAACTGGCTTAAACGTGGCCGCTCTCAATTGCTTCTAGTACATGAACGGCAGGTCCGCGATCGTCTAGTGTTCAGAACTAGCCGCCATGTTCGATCTTGGTGATTATTCGCGTTGACCGACATGAACTTCACCGTTCCACCGAGCAAGTTTTCGCATTTAAGGTAAAGTAATCGCGAGTTCACGAAATGTGCAACGGTTTGCATATCTGACAATAGCCGTGTTCAACACTAAATGCTCTTGGTTTAGTGTTTGTGCGCCCCTGCTTTGGCCTCAGTCTATAGTACTTATGACCAACGGATATTTTCATGAAACACGCTCAATATATACTCTTCCCTTAAAGGCTGGGCTAATTATTTATATATTCCTTCTTTTCGATTTTTTTTTTTTTTATGTCTTGTCCTGCAGCAAGAATTAGTAACTGTTTTGTCTGATGTGACAGGCTAGCTCGCAATCCTGTGTGATACTTGCAGAATACATTGCACAGCAACAGAATAATAACCGGTAAGTCATCTGCTAATTCGGAAGCAGAAGTCAGGCAGGTTAACTAATTCCACAATCTCATTTCATTTGTTTCTTCTATCAACCAACCATCAGATGAGTAGGCGCTACTCCAATGAACTCGGTTTTTCCATTAACATTAAGATATGAGCAGTAACGTCACACTTTGATTTCCCAAAACAAAAGGTACTTTTGCAATGTCATCGAGAGTGAATCCTTTCGTGTCTAGTCACTCCAACTTCTATCTCCATAGGATTCGCAAGTTATTGGTCATAGGAATGTTAGTGCTCTTCCTCCCGTCGGAATTACGACATTTAGGTATCCCGTCTTTTTTCCGTCTAATGCTATCATGTGTTAAGTGGGAGAACATTGTTAATTGTTTTAGTATCATGTACTTGGGTACAGCGCGGTATTCATCTGGTCGGATTTTGGAAACCGCCTAAAAACCAAAACGATGCTTGCCGCCATACCGGCCCATGACGTTAATACACCAGATGAATTCGATCCCGAGTTCAGAGTAGGCATACGTCCCCGAATATTGCACGTGTGTAATGCTAGACTCCTTTTTTCTAGTTTTTTTCCTTCGTAAAAATTAGAAACAAACTTTGCGTCGTAAACGATTTTCGCTGAAAACTAACAAGTTTCAATACATGTACAGACATTATCAATAACACCAAGACTAAATACTACCATTTAATTTGTATAAAATAATTTTCAGTTGGGGAAAATAATTATTTTTTAATAAAAGTTCCTTTCACCAGTTTTGAAAGTCTTACCCAGCAAAGAATTTGAATTTAGCTTCTTGCATACTACAAATAATTTTTATATTAACTGGCGTGCAATCAGTGTACAATGGGTCGCGAATATTTTTCCAAAAAAATAGTGGGCCTCATTACAAAAGAAACTGGGAACCACTGATTTAGACTGTAAATGCAACAATACGTATTTACATGTTTCTTCTTTTTGCCTCCTCTTCTGCAGTTAATATAGGATAATTAACTATCGTTTGCGTCTTTAATTAACAGTCTAATTAAGACAAGACGCGTGTCACTTTATTTAAAACCATTTTCAGTAGTGAACTGTAACAAGTAACAAAAGAACTGTTTTACATTTTTGTTTGATTTTTTGATTATGAATAGTTCTCATTTTTAATTATTACGATTATTCACTTTTTTCTATGTCCTTCTAATCATACTATTAGAATGTTGTTCACAGTTGCAAAAAATGGTTAATTATCCTACATAAACAGGTTTACAACGATATTATTCAAATTAATGTTTCCACAGTGACTGATTAGTCCAGAAGTAGTATGAACAGCTATAATAAACTCGATCACATGCGATGTTCAAGTTTTACAACTTGAACTAAATGTTACAAAATGTGCGACTTTGAAATTGAATTACGATTCAAATGTTTATCAATAAGCATGAAATTCTGGTTCGTGTCCAGGTCCGCAAAAAGCTATCTGTATTGATTTGTTACTGCACAAATTCTGTTACAGGAAGTAGTCAGTAGTTCACGCAAACCCTTTAACAGGTTTTTAGGGCCAGAATTATGTGTTTTAAAGTAAGCTTCTAACTGGCTCCTTTGAGCTAGAATTAATTTTACAATTAACGGTGGTCTTACAACTTGTATTCTAAACCCCGGAAGTTCCACATCTTTATAACTGGCTGACAAGTTCTACAGAATCAGGAAAATATTTACCTCATTTGGTTGGCCCAATACTTGTTACCTACATGTGGTTTTCGTAGTTGGAGAAAGGTTCCCAGTGTTTTGCTGCAGCTAACATACGCAATCTTCACCAGCGCTGCCAGTCATGTGCGCGACGAACAGAAAGGGCAACGACTTCTGCTATTACGAGCGCTCAACGTACCGAGCGCTCATGTTTTGTAAACATACGGGTGTGTCATTCACAGATTTTTCTGAAATTTTGCTACCTTATAATACATGAAAAACTACATACATAAGAAGCAAGTTCTACTCAGAAATGGCTAAGGGGCACTTTCTTTCGGCGGTAAAACGTATTTAAGAGGTGAAACGGTACCTCAAAAATGGAGGCTAATATGGAAAAACTTAGAGATTAGTGAAGTGATTTCAATGATTATTATTATAAAAGTGTCTTTTGATAAAAGACGAAGATCGGCCTACGTATACTGGAGGGAGAGTGAAAATTAGGGGGGGGGGGGGGACAACTACCCTGAAAGGGACAATTTTTTTTGCTACAAAAATTAGGTTTGATTTAATCTAACTAGAATCTATTATATCGTCAAAAGTAAGACAAATTAACAAACACGTATAATATATAAATGAATGTTTGTCTGTATGGCCTCTATTTGTTCATAAACATTCATTCGATTGCAATGAAACTTTGGTGAACTGTTCACCGTACGCCCACGAAAATTCCTGACCCAAAAACAAAAGAGCACGACACATAGCTCAGGAGACATGACGTCATAAATAATGAGGTCACCGCGTGAGAATACCCGGACTTATGCGTCAATTATTGTAAACGGGAATAGTGAGGGACCTGCAACAAAGTTTGCATGTCATTTCGGACGTTTATGAAGCGTTTCGTAACTTACCCCTCCCCCCGTCACACACAAAATGATGAAACAACAAAATGATGAAACAACAGTTTCGCTGTAGATGCCGTAAAACTATCGCATCAGGCATGACCTTGTATCAAATAAAGTTAGCATTACAGATTTGCATGCTACTATTTATTTTTGTCTGCAAGTCTCCCTTAATTCTCTCGCATTCTAAATTAAGCAATCTGTATTCTTAATCTCTTTCTATATAAAAGCGAAAGGACACTCATTCATTCATTGACAAAACACGAAATCTCGAAAACCACTTCACCTGTGAAGCTGAAATTTGGCAATAATGTAGTTTATAGGTAGGAAAGTCAGCAAAGAAAGTATTTTGTAATAGGTGCACGGCGGAGCATAATTCTCCTACAGACTCGCGAAGCCGGGCGCGGTGGCCGAGGGGACTGAGGCGCTCCAGTCACGGTCTGCACGGTCACTACGGTCGGGGGTTCGAATCCCCCCTCGGGTATGGATATTTGTGCCGTCCTTAGTATAAGGTAGTTGATAAGTAGTTTGTAAGTTTAGGGACTGATGGCCCCGTAGTTAAGTCCCATAAGCTTAACAAACAAACAAACAAAAAGACTCGCGAAATCTACAGTTTAATTCAGATCTTCACGAAATTACGCACCTTCAAAACAAGAGGAAGGTCACCGTCTACCTTAAGTTTCATACGGTGCTTGGGGGAAGGTACTTTGCAACATAAAAATGGATCCCTAAATACCTTGGCAACGCCATAACTTGAGAACTGCTCGAACGATTTCACAGATCTTTTTTTTCGTTGTTTTCGATATTCTCAGAATAAGGGTTGTATTAAATAAAACTGGAATATTTGAGAACAACAAAGTGCGTATTTCAATGTGACCCTGCGTTTCTATTGCATAGAAATCTATAGTTTTGTTCCGATACTGATGAAATTTTGCACACTCTACCTTAAAAGCAAGAGCAATGTCACTGTCTGTATAAAATTTCGTTCGGTGCATGGTAGAGAGTACTTAACTTGCGGAATTTAACAAAATGCATAGTTTTGCTCCAATCTTTATGAATCTTTGCACACATGACCTTTAAATCAAGAGGAAGATCACTCGTTACATAAATGTTTATATGGTTCATGACAGATGATACATTGCAGAAAACTTTGGTGATAGAGGGAAAGGTGGAAACGAACAGAGAGATGGGACAGAAAGAGGTGGATGCAGAGAGAGGGGGGGGAGGGGATGTGGACTACGAGAGTGTCGGATAAATATACACCCGGGCAACGCCGGGTTTACAGCTAGTATGTAAATATTTGTGGGGTAAACAATTGCTGCGCTCGTTTGATACTGCCCAAGAAACATGTTCTGATTATTTCTGAACTGTTTGATCTCTTTGATACACCGATATTTAAAGTCGCTGAATCCGAATCTGAAATCAGATTCTCAAAATTCAATATGGCTGATTCAGCGTAGTGGACGAAAACTCTTAGAATATGGCTTGAATAAACAGTAACTCTACATACGACTTTCAAAATACTGTAAAATCTCCTTTTGAAGTAACAGCGAATAAAAGTAAATAAAACATGTTAAAGATGTTTATTGAGTTTAACCGGCAGCGTTAGCGTTGCTCGTGATGTAGCGTGTGGAGGTCGCACGGCCAGATTTACATCTCTTCTCGCTACTTGCCTCTGAAAACTTTCTGGATCAGCAATATCGAATTTTGAGAATCTGATTTCAGATTCGGATTCAGCAACTTTAAATACCAGTATGTGCAAAAGATGAAGCAATTCAAAAATATAGATTCACAAGGTGTTTCATGAGCAGTATCAAATGAGCATGGCAATAATAGGGTTGTTTTCCCTTCAAATATTTATATATGAAGAGTTTCTTAATTAGCCTTCTGTTTTAAGTTTTAATTGATTCTACTTCGATTTTTGTAGGAAAAAAAACCTTACTCTTTTTGGGTAGTTGGTCGCGTAAGTTTCACTCCTCTCCATTATACCTAGGCCAAATTTCGTCTTTTATCAAAAGTTCCTTTCATAACAAAAATAATTAAAATCGCATCTCTAAGTTATCGTAATTTTTTTTTTCATATTAGCCTCCATTATGAAAGGGCCGTTTCACTCCTTAATTGTGTTTTACCGCCAAAAAAAAAAAAAAAAGAAAAAAAACCGTGTCCCTTAGCCATTTCAGAGTAGAACTTGCTCTTTAAGATCTCCATTATTTGCTGGATGTATTCCAGTCTTTGTCCCCCTACATAATTACCCTCAATAGCTCCGTCTAGAACCCTGGAGATTATTTGCTGATGTCTTACCAAATGCTCCGTCATCCTATTCCTTATTCTTATTTCTTATAAGTATTTTCCGTATGTTCTCAGATTCTGCAGACAACCATTTGTTACTTTAAAAGTTCACTTAAGTTTCTACATTCTTCTATTACCCAGGGTAATTAGATAAGGGGGAAGGGGTTGCAGGGGACCAGTCACCCCCCCCCCCAAAAAACAAAAAAGTTGTAATGCTTACCCGTGTTAGAAAAAAATCTAACACTGCGCACAACTTCAAATATTGCCACAACTAACAAGCTATTTTTGAAATTTGATTGTCGACTCACAGATTAATTGAATCACGAGATATGATAGAATGCATTTTTAGATGGTCAGTTCACAGGCTTTGAAAGGTGATGGAATATTCAACTAAAATCGTAGATGTTAGAGATTTTTTCTAACAAGGCGAGTGAGCGCGGGCTAAATTTAGGGACAAAACTCCCAAGTTGGCAACACTGCCCAGAAGTACCTGAAAATAAAAATGCAAGGCGTATGGAATGGGCGGTTGTGGATTAAAACAAAGGCCAACTACGATCGCGCCGTTCTGTCATGCCTCTGCACTGTTTACTTGTACCCGTAAAAGCCGTCAGCTTGACCCCTTGAGCGAGCTGTTTATTGCGCCGCTATCTCTCCCAAGCTGTGTAACGATTCTCGTGTCTCGTTGCGCTTTATTGCAGCGCGGCGAAATCTGGCGCGTTTCAGCGCGCTTTTCACAAATCAGTTGATTGTTGCCAACAATTAGAATCCTTTTGGTAGCAGCTAAGTGCCCTGTGGAAAGAATCGCAAAAAAATATATCTTGACATTGAGGATTCATCCTTGTTTTATTATTCCACACATTGCGTCTCCAATCGTAGCAATGTCAACAAGCTTGATGACACTGTTAACTTCATAGTCGTGAATCAACAGTGATCCAGTGTGGAATAAATTTATACTGGTCACAAAATTTGATCTGAAGACTACATGTTTCGGATAGTGAAAACCATCATCATATCTGGTATTTCATAACATGCGGTACCCTAACACAATAAATCCATAATGGCATCGTCAAAGAAATGATGATGGAATTATTCTTCTGGCGATGCCACTATGGCTCCATTGTATTAGGACACGTTATGAAAATAAAATCTGAAAATTTTCTACTCACTGACCGAAATCGCTAGTCTAAGGACCAAATGTGATCGTTGACGCAAATAAAGAAATTTGTTCTCTTTAATAATTGTCTAAACCCATATATTCAAGAAAGTGCCATTTTCTCAATCTACGACGTACTTTATTCGACGTTATATAGAAGCGTAGACGTTGAGATGGTGAAAAAATATTCCAGAAGCAATGTTGCCAACTCTGATGCTCAATTTTCCCCTAAATCGTATGTGAATTCCCCCTAAAAAAAGTTTTTGTTACGTCACGTTTTGCAGCTCTTAAATATTCTAGGAAAGACATTTTTATATATATTGCACCAAAGCTGAACATGTTCAGCAGGGCCTTGACGCCATACAATTTTATTATGTTAACCCCCCTCCACGATTCTGAAGATGATTTAATCGAAACGCGTCAATAAACCCATGACCACATCACTATCTGTGGTCCTATAATTTTACACAGCATCCTAATAGCACTGTTTATCATTTAACAATGTGTAGGTCACGTTGTGTATTTGAAATACCTATCGGAATTAATATCGTGACCTACACGGTGTCCAAACGTAAAATAATGTGGCTTAAGAAAATGGGCAAAGCCCGAAACTAGTCAGCATATCAGTTAAAAAAAAAAAGCAGATTTGGTGCAATATATATAAAAATGTCTCTCCTAGACTATTCATTTTCGTTGGTAAAACATTCCAATAAAACTCTGCATGGCGAATTAATGCATTCGTTCTAAATGTCAACGAAAACCTAATTACTAATATTCTACTCTTTAGTGGTCACTAAAAGAAAGAGCAGTAGTTTCTGCGTGACATTCTAAGTTGTAAGCCGTAGTATATAGGCTGCAGGGACAAGTTAGGCTATATAAACGTCCCTGTTCAGCTATGCTAATAAAGTCTAACAAACTGGGAATAAACGTACCTTTCAACAGGGGATCTGATTCCCACGCCTTTGTGTATCTCTGGGAATATTTTTTCTCTCTCGAAGCCATAGTAACTTGAATATACACACACACACACACACATACACTTCCAGCGTGTTCAACTTCAGTTCACAATCGCCAATACAACAATAGTACTGTACAATAGACGTTGCAGAAGCGACTTTAAAGGAGGGCAGTGCCAACGAAAACACAACAATGAAATATTTCATTGTAAGGTAGGGCTCAACAAATTTTTGTAGGTATGTATTATTCATGTCTGAGAAGCCCCTAAAAATTCCCCTCAAAGAACACTTCCCCTAAATTTCCCCCTGAAGTACAAATCCCTCCAAATTCCTCCAAAGACAGCACAGTCCCCCTAAACTGCGGTCGCTCGCGTATAATGTTGTCACGCGATAGCACCCGTGTTATATTTTTTTCTAACAATGAGATCTTGCACCTTTTCATCTCTTTGTGCCAGAAAAAGACACGTTTATACAATAAATCATTTCTGTATAATTACCAAAGCATTATAATTTAGTATAAACATGGTATGGAACATGTAATTTGACGAATTTGTGGATGTTTGCAAGAAGAGCTACAGTGCCGAAACACTGACAACGATAGACGAGATGTTAGAACCATTCTATGGAAGCTTCAACATCAGGAAGTATGTACCAAACAAGTCTGCAAAATATGGCATCAAGGTATATGCGCTTTGTGATGCCAGAACCTTTTATACGCTAAATATGGAAGTATATGCTGGCAAACAGCCTACTTGGCCATATCAAGTACCAAATGATGCAGAGAACGTGGCGCTACGATTGATTAGGCCGATTGACAAAACAGGCAGAAACGTGACGATGGACAATTATTTCACATCTATACCACTGGGTAACAAAATTAGTAGATACAAATTGGTAGATACTGTACAGAAGAATAAAAGAGAAATTCCACCGGAATTTCTGGGCGTAGAATGTAGGCAACTAAACACCAGCATTTGGAGAAAAACCATGCAACAACTGCTTCATTTCCTCATACGTCTCTAAAAAGGAACAGAAAAAGAACGTTCTAATGTTATCCACCATGGACAGCGACGATTCTGTAGACGCTAACAGTGGCGAAGCAATCTACAATCTCAAAAAAGGAGGTTTAGATGTTCTCGACCGTTCTAAATCAGAATATTGTGTTTCAAGAAGAAACCGCTGGCCCCTTACACTGTTTTTCGATTTTATATACTTCCATATCCGACAGACAATGTCATGTACTCTGTATAAACAAATGCTTCATTCAATTTGTAAAAATCAATAAGAACATCTACTTTGCTCATAAAAGACGTAACATGTGCTGAACAGTTTCAGGAGAAAACAAACGAACACAGTCGCATGTTACACATACAAAAAAAAAAAATTAAAAAAAAAAATTTAAAAAAATCGGCCTAAAAGTGAAGCAAGGCGGTTTAATAACGGAAGGAGAAGTAATTGTTACCTTAAGACTTCCGTGTTAGAAAAAAAAAATCTAACACTGCGCACAACTTCAAAAATAATGCCACAACTAACAATCTATTGTTGAAATTTGATTGTCGAGTCACAGATTAATTGAATCACGAGATATGAAAGAATGCATTTTTAGATGGTCAGTTCACTGGCTTTGAAATGTGACGGAATATTCAAACTAAATGTTAGATTTTTTTCTCACAACTCGAGTGAGCGAGGGCTAAATTTAGGGGCAAAACCGCCAAGTTGGCAACACTGCCCAGAAGTACCTGAAAATAAAAATGCAAGGCGTATGGAATGGGCGGTTGCGATTAAAACAAAGGCCAACTACGACCGCGCCGTTCGGTCAAGCGTCTCCATTGTTTACTTGTTCCCATAAAAGCTGTACGCTTGACCTCCTAAACGAGCTGTTTCTTGCACCACTATCTCTCCCAAGCCGTGTAACGATTCTCGTGTCTCGTTGCGCTTTCTTGCAGCGCGATGAAATCTGGCGCGTTTCAGCGTGCTTTTCACAAATCATTTGATAGTTGCCACCAATTAGAAGCCTTTTGGTAGCAGCTAAGTGCCTTGTGGAAAGAAGGCCATTAGATTTCATTTATTTTGACAGTTCCAGGAAAGAATTCATTGTCGGAACGAACGCAAAGGCATGACAATCCGGGATTTGTGCGTTTCAACGATTTCTATTCCACGAGGATAAGACAATTATTAACCGCAATTTAGTTATATTTTTGTTTATGTTGGTAGTATTGTCGTTTTACGTTGGTGACGCATGTTTTGTTTATTTGTTGTTATATCCGTACAATTTTCAAGCTGCTACGTTAGTTTCGTTGTCGCTGCCGTGCTGTTAATCATGGCTGCTCCGCTGTCTATTTGCACCAAAGAAGAGCAACGTTCAGTGATACGTTTTTTGTGGGCGGAAGGTGTATCAGGGGCCGAAATTCAGTACAGTACGGGAGCAGTGTTTTGCCACAACGAAGTGCGTATGAGTGGATTGAAAAATTCCGAAATGGTCGCACGAGTGTTAAGCACGATGAAGGAGCCGGACGACCGTTTACCGCCACAAATGAAGAAACCATTGAACGATCACGTGAAATGATGCTCTTAGACAGACGATTAACTATTGATGAAGTGGTTCATCGTCTTCAAATTAGTCATGGTTCTGCGTACGAAATTATTCACAACAGACTTGCCTTTCGTAAAGTTTGTACAAGATGGGTCCCAAAACAACTCACACAGTTGCATAAGCAAACGCGCCTCGACATCTGCAAAAAACATTTGGATCGCTATGGTAACGAAGGTGACAACTTCATAGGCAGACTCATTGCTGGTAACGAAACATGGATCCATCATTACGAGCCGGACAGTAAACGGCAGACTATGGAATGGAAACATCCAAATTCGCCGTGCAAGAAAAAGTTCAAGACCCAACCGTCCATAGGAAAACTGATGCTTACTGTTTTTTGGGATGCACGAGATCCTGTATTGGCACTTTATGGTAAAAGGGGCACAACAATAAACAGTGTACGTTACAGTGAGATGCTTACTGACAAGCTAAAGTAGTCTGCAACTCGAAGAAAACGCTGAGGATTGCTGTCAGAAGGTGTTGTGTTGTTGCACGACAATACCAGTCCGCATACTGCTGTCCACACTGCTGCAACGCTCCAGAAACTCAAATTCGAAGTACTGGATCATCCTCCATATAGTCCCTATCTTGCCCCTTCTATCACTTGTTTGGTCCACTCAAACTGGCATTAACGGGCCGTCGATTTGACTCGGACGAAGCAGTGAAGGAAGAGGTGCATTCCTGGCTCGCAGCTCAACTGAAAAACTTCTTTTATGAGGGCTTGTAGAGCGATGGACGAAGTGCATTGAAAAGCAAAGAGACCATGTCGAAAAATGATGTTCTTGTAAGTTTCTTATTTTATTACAATAAAATTTTACAACTTCTTTCCGAATAATAATTGACTTACCCTCGTAAGTAACACATTCACATTGTTGTAGTTCCCATCTGTGCACACGCCGTCATTCATTGAATTGAAAATTACAGGTTGTTTCTTGTGAGAATAAACCAACATTAACTAAGCTATTTATTTTTTTAAAAATAGCACCGTTACTGTTTTAGAACATAAAGGTTCATCATCAGACGTTTGTTGACATCCACATACATTTGTTAATATTTGATTCTGAATTCTAGTCCCTTATGGCGAAATATTCTTGGGCTGGTGGTGCCTTGCAGTTTACAACAGATGATTGAAATGAGGCGCTCCAGTCACGGTCTGCACGGCCACTACGGTCGGGGGTTCGAATCCCCCCTCGGGCATGGATATTTGTGCCGTCCTAGTTCGTAAGTAGTTCATAAGTGGTTTGTAAGTTTAGGGACTGATGACCCCGTAGTTAAGTCCCATAAGCTTAACAAACATTTGAACATTTGATTTGATTGAAATGACATATTTGAGCCTAACTAGCACAAGGACGTCGTAACACACTGTAAACAAATCTCACAGTTGATTTGTTGTTGCTGTTATTTTTTACTTCCAGAATTTTCGATGTAAGTGAAAAGTAACAGCAACAACTGTGTTACGAGGATCTGGTTTTAGTGTGTTACATCGTAATTAATGCTAATTATGGTCAAATGTCATTTTCAATCCTCTGTTGTAAACTGTATGACTCCACCACTATAGGAAAATTTCGCCACAAGAGGTTAGAATTCAGACGTAAATAACAGCTGTCTCGTGACGAACCTTTAGGCTCGAAACCAGTAAGGGCGCTAGCTTCATTAATAGTAGCTGATTGCTGTTTTCTTCTTTGCAAGAATAAACCTTTACTTTGTACAAAACCGCGATTGTTCGTTTCATTAATTATTGTATTTCGACTACACAATGGATAAGTCACCAGACCACCACAATATTGCAATATTTTGCAGCTTTGTTATGTGATAACAAATATTTATTTAAGAATGTCACAGTATGCTTTCGTTCCCATGATTGAACATCCTCAGTGCAAATTTAGAGTCCTGAAGACTCTTATACATCGAATAAAACAGTTAACAGTCCGATCCATAAAACATTATATAAATACGATAACAAGAAAATTGTGGTACAGATTACTAATTTATTCGTACAAGAAGGCCAATGAAAGCTACATAATTAGTAAGATTGTTTGTCGTAGTTTCACGAATATAAATATTATGTTTGCATTTAGCTATTAAAAGTGGTAAAAGGAAGTAGAAATTTTTCTATCTACAGCTTGGATCAAGTTCTACATTCTCCAACAATCAGCTCACCGATTGGCTATTCGCATCGACCAAAGACGCTGTAATGTAGCGCATCTGCAGTATTAAAATAACGTATTAAAATAAGTGAATATCGAAACATGGAGTGCTCCCAACTCACTTTCTTGTGCTGTTCAAATGCTTCATTTTCGCAGTGATTAAGAGTGGTTAAAGAAAATGGATGTTTTCATATAAATGCCGATATGAAGGCTGATGCGCCGGGAGAGGCATCTAGCAGTGCTCGGGTGGAACTACGAAGTCGACATGTTATCAGCTCTGGAATTCTGAATATCACAGTATCGAAATAAAATTATTTCTTGGCGTTGTATAAATATACGAACACCGAAATTGTAGTTCCATTTCAAATAAATTATTAGGCCAATGAAAGTTATATAATTCGAAAATGGCATTAGAAGTATATACTTCCGGTTTTATTTCTTGTTATTGTGTCAAGCATTTTCCTTAACACGTAAAAGATACCGTTTCAAACCTCCCTGTGCCGGTTAAATTTTACCAAATATCCCAGCGGCCTCCTATGATAATGTTGGCAACAGATGCTGAATAGTGAGAATCCTGTGACTCTTCATTTTAGCCAATCGCTTGACAACGCCGATGTTTTCTCATGGAATCTTCGCTTTACGGGGGCAATTATTTTTACTGAGCAGACGAGGGTGCATACAAGAACCTGTCAACCATAAAGCAGGAACAGCATTATTTGTTTACTTCATGGTCTGTACGATACTATAATCAAGTGATTCTATGTGGTTCGAACAAATGGGCAAATATTTTCTATCGTGTTGTTGATGTTGCCAATATAATCACGCGAGACCGCCGACAAGATACGTAAAATTTTACTCTCAGTGATCATTGTAAAGACAATTTGTCGACATTAGATCACAGGCAATACTAGTATAAATAAATAGACCTCTCCAGTGCATGTGCTGGTGAGGCCTTTTTATTTCTATGGTTTTGACTGTTAAGTGGTTTATGCGGTGTACAAAAGTCCTCAGTGCTCGAAATCTTCACTGATGACATTCAATCATGTGAACGAAATCGATATGTGAAATTTTTAAACAAATACTTTATACCACCGAGCAGGAAATTTTTAATTTTTATCATTGTTATAGGCAACGACCTATCGGTACAAAAGTATGTACAAATGTCAGGTGGATCCTTGAGACTGATAGACAACACAAAATAAGTTTTTTGAATATTTTTGCAAATGTTGCCAAATGCGCGGCTGAGAGCAATTCTTAGAGTATGTAGCGCAGATAGTTTATCGAGCACGGTCGAGAGGTTAAGCATTTAAGGAAGTACAGACAGTTGTAACAGTGGTTTCTTCATCAACCACACTATGCTACCTTGCAGAATATGTGGCCACTGCGCTCGTCAGTAGCGACTGCTTGCTAGCTGCTTCAGCTGAGGCCGGCAGGCTTCGCTAGGCTAGGCTTTGCTAGGCTGGGCTAGACTTGGCTAGGCTAGACTACGCTGCGGCGGCTACGTACATGTCGGTCGCCTGTGTCGC
The DNA here is from genome assembly GCA_026315105.1 of Locusta migratoria. Lineage (NCBI taxonomy): Eukaryota > Metazoa > Arthropoda > Insecta > Orthoptera > Acrididae > Locusta > Locusta migratoria. The sequence goes on along the minus strand of CM048744.1, from coordinate 266,878,096 downwards.
CGCGCGCGCTGCCCCAGCGTCCTCCAGAGCGGCCGGCGGCTGGCGGTATGCCGTCGCCGCCACTCCTCGCTTCGAGCTTGCCGGCCGAGCCGAGCGCCGCCGACAGCAGCCGAGCTTTGCCGAGCGCGCATCGACGCCGCCTGGCGAATATCGACCCTGGGCGCGGGCGGGTGAGGGGCAGGGAGTGGGCGGCTGCGCGTGACCCAGTTGGTCAGCTGACGGCGCCCGGCGCCGGCGCCGCGAGGCCCGACCGGCCCCGTTATGAGGGCAAACGCCGCCGCTGTTGGCCCGGGACGCGGGCGCGCTCACACTACACCACCAGCCGCCATCGCTGTGCGGCCGGCGGCCATTCTAGTAGTCGATAAAGAACAACAAGAATGCCTTACAGAGTAAAAAAAAAGCAAAATATTGACTGGGAGCACGACAGGCAGATGGTACCACAGGGATCCGTTCTGGGTCTCATTTTTCTTCATTTTGTTTATTTTTCGCTCCAGTTGCCTAGCTAGTTTTGCACGCTCCACCAAAATGCCTTTCCTGTGACAAACTTTTCATCTCGAACAGCCGCCTAGTTTTTATGACCTACAGCTCTGTCTAGTAGCATCGATATTTTCTGTCAAGTCTTAACACATGCTCTGTCCATGGTTGTCAGTATGTTCCACATTCGCTGTACAGGTAGTACACCATCCCAATGGATAATATTACCTCCATTGTCAGTTGAGGGTGCCACAGCAATCCATTCTGGGTCCATTATATTTCGATACAGTTCATTTTAATCATTTAATGCATGACTTTTATATGAAGCTGTAAAACCTACCACAATTAATGTATAGTACGAATATACTGAGAGAGCCCCGGAAGGCCCCGTTTTGAGGACAATCACAGTCGATGTTAGATCGGGATGCAGTCACGCTGGCACTCCACACGCATCCTCCATTCGTTGTGCGGCCGGCGGCCATTCTAGAAGTCGATAAAGAACAACAAGAATGCCTTCCAGAGTCAATAAACAGGCGAAATAGTGACTGGGAGCACGCCAGGCAGATGGTTCCACAGGGATCTGTTCTGGGTCCCTTGTTTTTCTTCATTTTGTTTATTTTTCGCTCCAGTTCCCTAACTGGTTTTTCACGATCCGCCAGAATGCCTTTCCTATGACTACCTCTTCATCTCGAACAGCCGCCTAATTTTTATGATCTACAGCTCTGTCTAGTAGCATGGATATTTTCCCTGAAGTCTTAACAGATGCTCTGTCGCTGCATTCGCTGTACAGGTAGTACACCATCATAATGGATGATAAATTACCAGGATTTCCTCCAGTGTCAACCAAGTATAATCAAAATGGAAAGGTACTGACTGGCATCATGTGAAGTTGAGGGTGCCACAGGGGTCCATTCTGGGTCCCTCCCCTCATCACTTCTTTTAACGGTTTAATGCATGACATTTTATTTGAAGCTATAAAATGTATAGTGTGTATATTCTGAGAAAGCCCCGGCAGGCCCTGTTTTGAGGGCAATCACAGCCACTGTTAGCCTGGGACGCAGGCGTGCTCACACTCCACTCCCACCCGCCATCGCTGTGCGATCGGCGGCCATTCTAGAAGTCGATAAAGAACAACAAGACTGCCTTACAGAGTCAATAAAACAGCTAAATATTGACTGGGAGCACCTCAGACAGACGGTACCACAGGGATCTGTTCTGGGTCTCTTGTTTTTCGTCATTTTGTTTCTTTATTTTTCCTTCCAGTTCGCTAACTGGTTTCACACACTCCACCAGACTGCCTTTCCTATGCCAACCATTTCCAACAATCGCCTAGTTTTTTTGCCTCCAGCTCAGTCTAGTAGCATGGATATTGTTCCTCAAATCTTAACACATGCTCTGTCCCTGTTTGTCAGTATTTTCCACATTCGCTGTACAGGTAGTACACCAATGGATGATAAATTACAAGGATTTCCGCCAGTGTCAACCAAGTATAAGCAAACTGGAAAGGTAGTGACTGACATCATGTTAAGTTGAGGGTGCCATAGCGATCCATTCTGGGTCCATTATATTTCGATATCCACCCTCCCCTCTCCAGTTCATTTTAACCGTTTAATGCATGACTTTTTATTTCAAGCTATAAAACCTATCAGGATTAATGTATAGTGTGTATATACTGAGAAAGCCCCGGCAGGCCCCGTTTTGAGGGCAATCACAGCCACTATTAGCCCGGGACACAGGCACGCTGGTACTCCACTCGCAATCGACATCGCTGTACTGCTGGCGTCCATTCCAAAATTCGATAAAGAACAACAATAATGCCTTACAGAGTCAATAAAAGAGCAAAAAATTGACTGGGAGCACGTCAGGCAGATGGTACCACAGGGATCCATTCAGGGTCTCTTGTTTTTCTTCATTTTGTTTATTTTTCGCTCCGGTTCCCTAACTGGTTTTGCACGCTCCACCAGAATGCCTTTCCTATGACAACCTCTTCATCTCTAACAGCCGCTTGGTTTTATCATCTACTGCTCTGTCTAGTAGCATGGGTATTTATCCTCAAGTCTTAACACATGCTCTGTCCTTGTTTGTCAGTAGTTTCCACATTCGCTGTACAGGTAGTACACCATCCAAATTGATGATAAATTACAAGGATTTCCTCCAGTCTCAACCAAGTATAAGCAAGAAACTTCCTGGCAGATTAAAATTGTGTACCGGAACAGGGACTCGAACTTGGGACCTTTGCCTTTCGCGGGCAAGCGCACTACCGACTTTGCTATCCCGACACGACTCACGATGCCGCCTCACAACTTTACTTCCGCCAGTACCTCGCCTCCTACTTTCCAAAAGGTCCCAGGTTCGAGTCCCGGTTTTGGCACACAATTTTAATCTGCCAGGAAGTTTCATATCAGCGCACACTCCGCTGCAGACTGGAAGTTTCAATCTGGAAGTATAAGCAAAAGGGAAAGGTACTGACTGTCATTGTGTGAATTTGAGGGTGCTACAGCGATCCATTCTGGGTCCATTATATTTCGATATCCACTCTCCCCTCTCCAGTTCATTTTTACCGTTTAATGCATGACTTTTTATTTGAAGCTATAAAACCTACCATGATTAATGTACAGTGCGTATATACTGAGAAATCCCCAACAGGCCTCGTTTTGAGGGCAATCACAGCCGCTGTTAGCCGACATCGCTGTGCGGCTGGCGGCCATTCTAGAAGTCGATAAAGAACAACAAGAATACTTTACAGAGTCAATAAAAGAGCAAAAAATTGACTGGGAGCCTGTCAGGTAGATGGTACCACAGGGATCCGTTCTGGGTCTCTTGTTTTTCGTCATTTTGTTTCTTTATCTTTCCCTCCAGTTCGCTAACTGGTTTCACACACTCCACCAGAATGCCTTTCCTACGCCAACCTCTTCATCTCCAACAATCGTCTAGTTTCTATTGCGTCCAGCACTGTCTAGTAGCATGAATATTTATTCCTTCATGTCTTAACACACCTTCTGTCCCTCCTTGTCCATTCGCTGTACAGGTAGTACACCATCCCAATGGATGATAAATTACAAAGCTTTCCTTCAGTGTCAACCAAGTATAAGAAAAATGGAAAGGTGCTGACTGGCATCATTTAACGTTAAGGGATCCATTCTTGTTCTATTATATTTCGATATCCACCCCTCCTTCAATTTATTTTAACCCTTTAATGCAGGACTTATTATTTTGAAACTGTAAAAACTACCACAATTAATGTATAGTTCGTATATACTGAGAAAGGCCCACCCAGCACTGTTTTGGCGATGGCCATTCCAAAAGTCGATAAAGAACATCAAGAATGCATTCCAGACTCAAAAAAAGGCAAAATTTTGACTGGGAGCATTTCGAGCAGATGGTACCACAGGGATCCATTCTGGGTATCTTGTTTTTCTTCATTTTGTTTTCTTATTTTTCGCTGCAATTCGCTAACTGGTTTCCCACACTCCAGCAGAATGTCTTTCCTATGCCAACCTCTTCACCTCAAACAGTCGCCTAGTTTTAACTATGTCCAGCTCTGTCTAGTAGCATGGATGTTTTTCCTTCTAGTCGTAACACATGTTCTCTCCTTCCTTTCCAGTATTTTCCATATTCTCTATACAGGTAGTACACGATATTAACGGATGATAAAGTGCAAGGATGTCTTCCAGTGTCAACAAAGCAAAAAAAGAAAGCAATGGCGGCGCGTCTGATATGTTCACTGGTTCAGTGAACCCCCAGAAAAAAGATCGACGTGAAAAGAAGTAAATAACCAAATAAAATAAAGTGTTTTTAAACCACCATTCTTAGTTTCGTTCTTCTATCAGATCATTTTATATGCACATTAAAGTATTTTTTACTTCGTTTTACTTCGAGGAGACAGTCCGTATACGAGTCGTAGCGCGGCCACTTAAATTTGGCTGCACTGCCGCAGCTTTGCCTTGCGCATGCATGGCTGAGGTTCACATTCTCCTTCTGTACCCCCTGGAGGCAGCATACGGCCGCTCCCGCGACTGGGAGGGGGCGGGGGAAAACGCCGCTTTTAAGATAGGCGTTGGAGCTGGTAGAGAAGCCAGCTCCTGGCCACTCGAGTTCTAATGGTTATCCACGAATGGTCCCAAAGCAAGACAATGGAGCTACTGCACACCTCTCCTTGCGGATACGCAAATCCTCCATTACAGCAACATTCCCCCCCCCTTCATTTTTGGTTTGGCGCATTGAACACTGATAAAAAACACGTCATATTTGGTAAAAATCTTATAATTATAAATTAAGGACGCATCAGCTGCAAAAGATATCAGTAGATACGTTCATGAATAATAATGAACTCTCCTTCTCTAGGTCAGAGCTTTCCAAATTGGGTGTCGCAATACCCTGGGGTGTCGCGTAATTGTATCGAGGGTCTCGCGAGGATAACAAATTTGGACTCGAACAAAAAAACTTGTCATAAAATAATACAAAATATACTTCTCTTCATACTACCGTGAAGACTCGCCTGCAGCTCATCATCTTTCTCTTCATTCAGTGCACCACAGATAACGTATTAAAGGACTGATCGGCTTTAGGCGGAAGCTCTGCTTCAGCAGCAGGGTTCGTTCAAACAACGGCAAGATTCAAGCAAACTGCGCAAGCGCAGAGCTGCTGCTGATACTCGATAACAGCTCTTCCCATGCGCAGTTTGCTGGAACTGGCAGCTGCTTGAACGAACCTTCACTGTAGTCTGCTTTCCTTCTCAAAAAGCTGCACCAGTGCGTTTTTTAATAGATTTATCAAAGCCACGTCACCCTCGGTAGCGTTTCTTACAGTTAAATGTCAGTCAATGACACAGTGGCTATAAAAGCTGTCACAGATTGTAAAAGCAGTAACAATTTTCCACTGACTAAGCCATGTTTAGAATGGAGTATGGCAGGGTGATTAACGGAGAGTAGTATTTTAAATACAGTGATCGTTGGTTCGAACCCTGGTATGCATTAATATTTTTTCTCTCAGTTTCCTGTATGTAACAGATTCTGGAACCAGAAATTACATTTATATTCTTACTTGTCACAAATATTTATCCATTTTTTCCGAATATGTCGGGACTTCCGAGGTCGTGGTGAAGCAAGAACCTAACAATAGTACTTAAATAATAAGTCATAACTTGTCATAAATACATCCTCTTTATTTCTGAAAATAATGTGATAATATTGAACTGAAAGGGAACAGCCACTGTGCTGTCAAAATCAGAAATCCGAGCAGCTAATTTCCAGATACCGTTTTCAATCGCTCCAGCGAAAAACGGTTTCCGAAATTCAGTTTTCGTGTTTCGGAAGTTGGGTCGCATGCAGAAGAAGCAAGTATTACTGTGTGAGTTAGGCATTGTTGTCTGCGGTGTTACTCTGTTGTACATCTCCGTAGTTCCTAATGTTTCTTTTTCTTGCGATGAGTGTAAGTAATTGCTGCAGTCAGGATAAACATTAAACATGTCAGTGCTTACGAGGATTTCAGTTTCGTTTACAAACTACTTTTAAGCGATACTTGATTTCCGCTCCCCCCCCCCCTGCTAGAACCATTTGAATTCTACCATATATATTTATATTAGTGAAAGGGTGTCGCGCAACACTGTAAGCTATAAAAGGGTGTCGCCATGAGGGAAAGTTTGGAAACCACTGCTCTAGGAATTAAGAATAGCCTTATGGTTAGCATCATCGCGTAGCGCCGTCGAACGTAGTGGGCTCGAAAGCGACTGCTAGCAATTTTTCTTTAAAGCCAATATTCTTTTAAAAAATACGAGAACAACAATGATGTTTGTATTGTTAGTTGCCGCATATCTTTGGACGTTTTTACAAATGTGTCGCAATTATGAGGTTGAATGACATTTACACTCTTCTTTGTTACAAACATTTAACTATTTGGAAAGATATGTTGGAGAGCAGGCTTTTCGCATGCGTAATGTTAGGAGTGGGTGCTGCTTACTCTGCCACTTGACCCAAAGGTGTCTTCTCTCTTCATCATAACAGATTCATTTTGTTACAGTCACTTAACAGTGTAATCAATAAATTACTGTGTTTTACTGTTCATGTGCATATTCATATCTTCTTGATGTTTATTATCAAAGAAAAATGAACAACGTTTAGTTTCTTTTAGAAACAAATTACTCAGCTTTAACCTAGGAACATATGTGTGAAATATAGAAGCTTGGTAGGCCGACGCCTCAGCTCGAGGTGAAGCAAGCACATACAGACCGAGTTAAGACATTCTGCAGATCTTGTGACGAAAATATATCTAAATGGGAGGGGGTGGCACTATCAAGAGGTGAACCCCCAGTCATCTGAAGCAGCAGCCGCCACTGAAGGAAAGGTACTGACTGGGATCGTGTGAATTTTAGGGTGCCACATGGATCCATTCTGGGTCCATTATAGTTAGATAGCCACCATCTCCCCTCTTGTTTGTTAACTATTTAGATGTGGTCCACCACAAATACCTCTCCTGTCAACCTCTTCATCTCAAACAGTCTTTTACAGTTTATACTCTCTCCAACTCTGTCAAGAACCGTCGATTTCCCTCAGGTCTTCACACATTTTCTGTACAGTACTTCCCTCCTTCTTGTCAATATTTACCATATTCGCTATGCCATCATAAAGAATTATAAAGCACAACAGTAACATCAACTACTGTGAACAAAGTATAAACAGAAAAGTAAGATATTGAACACTGTCATCTGGAATAGTTTACCACAGAGATCCTTTCTGGGTCCAATGTATTCCATATTTTTCTGTTCCCACACCCTCCAGACTGTTGTTCCACATGGCCCACCAATATTGCCTATCCTTTGCGAACCTCTCCATCTGAAAGTAGTACTCACAATTTACGCCTGCAATTATTTCTTGGGTGTATTCCTGGGTTCCTTGCAGATTTTACTCTCTGCAACTCCATCTATACCGCCGCCTTTTTGCGCGGTGTCTTAACACATATTCTGTCATCCCCTTCCTCTTAGTTGTGAGTATTTTCCATATTTCACGTGTGATCAGTGTGTCAGCTGTACAGAAAATAAAGAACAACAAGGATGCCTTACCTTGTCAACAAACAACAAGGGAAGGTATGTGAATGGATCCATTCGTAGTCCACTGTTTTTACTGTTATTATTATTATTTTCCTCCACCTCTAGAGTGTTAACTCGTTTCATACAGTCCAACACGTACGCCACTCGTGTGCCAAACTATACTCCCAGCGTAGCACTCGCAACTAACGTCCTCGATGTAACGTCCTTGGTGAATTATGTGTCTCCGGTTTTTACTCTCTACGGTTCAGTTTACTACTATTGACGTTTTCCCCTAAAGATTTACCACATTCCTGTTATCCTGTACCTCCTCCTTCACACTATTTTTCACATGGCCCTGGACTAACCCGCTCTGAGGCGAAACTCCTCATTTCTTACCAGCCGAGATAATTTATATATCCTACAGCATCATATCTCAAACGCTTTGGTTTTCTTGTTTTCCGGTTTTAGAATAAATAAGATTTATTTTATACCTGATCAGAAATTTTGCTCACTTGACTACCGGTTTCAGTCAGCGATGAATGTCTTCACATCTGCTTTTTTACAGCATCTCTTAATACAATGAAGCCACATTAGCATAATTAAAAATGTCTCATTGTATTAGGAGATGTACAAGTGCATGTCTGAAAACAGTCATCATTTATTGAAACCGTTAGACTCCGAACGAAAGTTTTTATCAAAGACGGAAAATAAATTTACTTATTCTACGCTGGAATACTGTTTGAATTTGCAAGTATTAAGCAGCATCTGAAACTATCTTCGGGTTTCATCAGGACCCATGATTCACCACTGTACAATGATAAGGTCCTAAGATAAATTCTAACAAATTTCTTCCTCTATTTACGGCCAGGACTAGCCTCTTTGGCTCATTTATACTATTCAAATTACTCTCAATCAAAAATTTATGTTGTTCATTCTATTCAACACCTATTATAATATCCTTTATTGTAAATTAAAATGTCATGTTTTCAGTGATCGTCATCATTTATATAATTTTACCCAAACTTCTTACATCATGTCTGAACTTGTATTTCATTTTCGCCATTGCTTCTTCCATCAACAGCAGGGGTAAAAATGCAGCCATTCATTGCCTCCATTTAAACCGGGCACATCCTTGCTACAGTTCCCTTCTTTTTCTTGTATACTACATATTGTATATTAAGTCCCTTTCTCTATATGTTACTCCTATTTGCTCAGAGTTTCCACACCTCGCGTCGCTTTGCGATGACTAACGCAGTTCCTTGAGAGTATCGGCCCACTTTAGGTTACGGTAGTAACACTTAAAGTCAGCCTTTGCGATCGTCTTTTGACATCTTGAAATTTAAATCAAAATAACGACTTAACTATTCAGCTGACACGAAAATTTAATAACCGAATTTGTAGAGGAGAAACTTCTCTACAACTTTGCTCTCTTATGTTTTTTCTCGTATCTCGTATCGTTTCAGATATATTTGCAAAAATAACGGAGATTTTGCGATGTATGTCTATCTGTCTGTCTGTCCGTAACGTTTTCTCTGTTTTTAAGACGAACCGTTCAACCGATCAGAACCAAATTTTACAGACATGATTGTAGGCCGCCAGAGACCAGAAACTCCCTTTTTCAAATTTTTCAGACTAAAAATACGATAGTAAGCTCTTTGTAATGCAATTGTAATTGCAAACGAACCCTTCATCTGACACGAAAATTGAATAACCTAATTGGTAGAGGAGAAAATTCTCTACAACTTTTTTCATATCTTGTATATCTTTGAGATATATTTGCAAAAGTAACGGAGATTTGACACCATCCATGGAATTAACGAAAACCAGCCGTTCGGAGATGTCACGTGACATTCCTCGCCCAGAACTCTCTCTGGCATACGCCATCTTACCTTGCGTATTTGATGATTTTCTTATTGTAACTTACACGTTGTCATTTCAAAGCAATGGGTCACTGAAGAATTAACAAAAACACATCGTTCTTCGTACGATAAATGATAATCTGGTGTCTACAAATGCCATATTAGTATCAGTTAACAACGGCCATCTATAATATGAGTTTAAAGGACTCGTCTTTTGTTTGATAACCGTAACGTAGTGGGCAAGGCGTTGGACTGTGATGCTATAAGTCAGTGGTTCGGAACCCGCAACTACCTAGATTTTTTTTCCTAAAAGGGTTTCAAACACTCTTATTAATTAATTTTTTATTATTTAGATAATTATTTTTGTCCAAAATGTTTGCAAAACCTTATACAGCTACAAATCTAAAGTTGACCATAAAACACGCCAGTGCGATTTTTTTTCTAAAGTTTTTGCACCATTTTCAACTGCCACTTGATGATTGTCTCCATGGTGCCTTTATCTTTCCGAAATTTGGACGTATCGTTATCGAAGAGATGCCTGAATTTCCTTTTCTGTTCTTCAGTATAATTATCAGTGGCGGTTGGTGCTTCAGTTGAGCGGGGTTCACTTCTTTGAGTGCAGGATCTTGGTAGTAGCGCCGTCCCCCCCCCCCCCCTCCTCCACCCCGCTCGGCGTCAAAGGAGACAATTTTGGCGCTTCGGGTGAAAGTGTCCCGGTTTGCCCCCCGCCCCCTAAAGCTGAGTCCTTTGTTTCTAAAAGATACAGAAAGTTGTTCATTTGTCTTTGATAATAAGATGATATTCTGTCTGAACTGCTGATATCGTTAGGAGAGCCAGTCGTGAAAAAAATGTATCACCTGGTATGTAAGATGTATGCGACAGGGGAAATACCCTCCGACTTTATAGAACTTTCAGTTTAATAAGTCATGGGTGCAAAATACTAACACGAATTATTTACAGACGAATGGAAAAACTTATGGAAGCCGACTACGGGAAACATAATTTTGGATTTAGGAGAACTGTAGGCACACGGGAGGCAATACTCACATTACGACTTATCTTAGAAGATAGGCTAAGGAAAGGGAAACCTACGTTTTTAGCGTTTGTCGATTTGGAGAAAGCTTTTGACAATGTCGACTGGAATACACTTCCAAATTCTGAAGATAGCAGGGGTAAAATATAGGGACCGAAGAGTTATATTCAACCTACACAAAAACCAGACACCGGTTATTAGAGTCGAAGGGCAAGAAAGGGACGATGAGGTTGGAAAGGGAGTAAAACAGGGTTGTAGCCTTTCCCCAATGTTGTTCAATCTCTACATTGAGTAGTCAGTGAACGAATCGAAGGAGAAATTTGGAGAGAGCATTAAAGTGCAGAGAGAAGAAATAACATTGCGGTTTGCCGTTGACCCAGTAATTCGGTCAGAGACCGCAACAGATCTGGAAGAGCAATTGAATGGAATGGACAGTCTCTTGAAAGGAAGATATAAGATGAACATTAACAAGAGCAAAACGAAGGTAATGGAATGCAATGTCAGAAAATCAGGCGATGGTGAAGGAATTAGATTAGGTAATGAGACAATAAAAGCGGTAGATGAATTTTGTTATTTGGGTAGCGAGATAACTTCTGATGGCCGAAGTAAAGAAGATATAAAATGCAGAATGGCTGTGGGAAGAAAAGCGTTTCTAAAGAAGCGAAACTTGTTAACATCCAATATTAATTTAAATGTTAGGAAGTCCTTTCTGAAGGCATTTGTCTGGAGTGTAGCATTGTGTGGGAGTGAAACGTGGACGATAAAGAGTTCAGATAAAAAGATGATAACAGCTTTTGAAATGTGTTGCTACAGACGAATGATGAAAATTAGATGGGTAGATCATGTAACTAATGACGAGATGCTTAACCGTATCGGCAAGAAAAGGAGTTTCTGGCATATCCTGACTAAAAGAAGGGTTGATTGGTTGGACACATTTTGAGACATCAAGGAATTGTCAACTTAGCATTAGCAGGAAGCGTGTGGGGTAAAAATCGTAGAGGGAGACCGAGAGACGAATATAGTAAGCAGATTCAAAAGGATGTAGGTTGCCGAACGAATTCTCAGATGAAGAGACTTGTACAGGACATGGTAGCGTGGAGAGCTGCATCAAACCAGTGTGCGGACTGAAGACCACAGCGAACGAATAAAGACCAAGAACATATGAATATGGACATGAACACCAAAACAGGGTAAGTAATTGTTGTTCTCGTATCTGTTACAAAGAAGATTGGGTTTAAAAATATTGCTTGCAGTCGGTCTCTAACCCACTATATTCAACAACGCAGCGCGATGCCGCTAACGACACGGCTATCGTTGCTATGTGGAGAGAAGTGACTTCATTATTATTCATGATCGGATCTTCTGTAGACTTTTACACTTGAAGACCCAATAATTTTTAGTTATAAGATATTTCACGAAAATGGCGTGTTTCTGATTAATCTCCAATGCGCGAAAAACAAACATGAATGGCGGATGTCGGCTTTATGGTGGATTTGCGCATGCGCAAAGAGACGTGCACATTAGCTCCAGTGTCTTGTTCGGGACCATTCGCGCGTAAGCGTCACAGCTCGAGTAGCCAGGAGCTGGTGTCGCTACCAGCTCCAACGCTAATGTTAAAAGCGGCGTTTTCCCTCTCCCTTCCCTGCCGCGGAAGCGCCCATATACTGCCTCCAGGGGGTTCGTGTCAGATGAACTGTTAAGCAGTTATGTTCATTTAAATTTCGAGCTGTCAAAGACGATCGCAAAGGTCCACTTTTAGTGCTACTACAGCAACCTAACGTGGACAAAAAAAAAATAAAAATAAAAATAAAAAAACGGTCCTGTGCTAAATGATTCCACACTGCGACTGTCCAGGAAGAAGCGATACTGATTGATTTGCGTGTGGATTTTCTGTTGCCCACAGTTCTGTGTATGGACATATCCTGTCACAGAGAAGTGAACTAAGTCTGTCCACAAAATCTTCCACGGCCATTCATCGCCCACTTCCATTCGAATAAGAAATTATGAAGCAAAAGTCTCCCTTGCTGGCAGGTCAACAGAAAGCAACTCGTGCACCTGGATAAATTTGAATGGATAAAAAGAAGGATGTTTTGTAGCTCTTTACGCACCATGCTCACTGGTTTGTGCAATGTTGCACACCAAATGAACCAGTATTTCGAATTTCTGAATCAAAATTTCCAGACCCAAGGCAGTCATCGGACCAGCGCCTTTTTTAATCCCTTCAGTGTCCGGGACTTCTGCAGAGCGACTTGTGCGTCATTGTTGTAAAGCAGCTTTACCAGTAGAGCGCGATCATACATTGAAACCGTTATGGTGAACGTCTCGGACGCGAAATAAGGAAAAGACGTGTACCCGGCGTGTTATACCAACTTCATTGAGTCATGCGCAATGCTCATGACAGGTGTTTTCATTTGCGTATTCCAAGGAGGTTAAAATACAGGGCGACGCCCTTACGCTGAAAAAGTGGAACCTGCCTCCGTCACATTTCTAAGTTTTGGAGAAGTGTTCGTATTGTAGATATAATGATTTATGTCACTTAAACAGGAATAAAATGTCCGGCGGTTTTGTCGTGATGTACAATGTGTGAAAGAGCGCAAATTAGCCGTTAAAAATTAAGTTTTCAAATATATTATGATGAGTATTTATTACTATTTATTCAAGAAAGTATATTGTTTGAAAGTACGTATTTTGCAGTGACTGTCAGTTCAAAGAATTAACAGTAGGAGGATCGACTTAACGCATAGTTTTAACGGAGAAATAGCAATCCAGCACTGACCTAGATGGCGGACTGGCTTCAACTGACGTTAATGTGCGGCATAGATAATGCCACCTCCCTTTATTCTAACCTCCGTGGCATTTTCTGACACATACAACGCCATCTATTGATCAGTTTTCTCACTATTTCTTTTTCTTCAGCCATACATTATCCCCCTTCTCCGATAATATTCCGTTGCAATTTGACGTCATTCTGACCAGTGGTGTTATTTTTACAGCGTTTTGAATGTTTAATTTTAATTAGAATCACCTTGCAGTATATTATTTTTTGTCTTATAATATTAGTGTTTTTTCAAGGATCAAGGCGCAACCTTACACAGTTGAAAGTACACGACAATAGAAGCAAGAAGGTCCCAGTACACATAGATATGGTTCAAAGCCGCCACTGACGTCATTCTAAACATCGTCCTAATTAGTACACATAAATTTGAAAATTTGACATTACGGTTAGGTTTTACATCGCATTTAGTTCTCATTTCACGTATGGGTTACCTGTTAAAGGAGGTGTTCGAAGTGTCTTCCTTGCTTCTGAACGCACTATTGTGATCGTATCTGCAGTGAATTTCGAAATTCTTGACAAGCGTGTACAACTCTCTGCTCCAGTTCTTCCACCGTGTTAACGGGTGTGTTGTACATTTCGCTTTTGAGGTGAACCCAGACACAGACATCCAAAGGATTTACATCAAGTAATCTTGGAGTCCACGGTACAGGTCCGCTTCGACCTATTCATCTTTGGCCGTATCTGCGCGTTAGATACCGTCTCTGTATTGTGTTTTTATATATAAATTAGTCGTTTGTGCCTCTAAGGAGCACATTCAACCGTTACTTAGCACTGGCCTTCTTGACTTTCTTGTTCTCCTTTTCTTCCCAAAACTTCTTCATTGTTTCACTATGGTTCTCACTGTGCTGCTACCCATTGCAGCTCCATATTTTTGTATCTAAATTTTGTTATTGTATTGGAAACGGATGAATAGCTCAATGATCGCTTGAGTGCTGTACATCACAATTTTCTTATGTGGTAGAAGGTTGCGTGCTATTAATGTCTATTGTTACTTATATTGGTATATTCATAGACAGACTAGTTATGATAAACTAGCTTAATTACCGCCGCTTCGCACGCGTAGACTGGATGCTCTGCATTGGTTGTTTCTACTTGTAAATTTTGATAGATTTAGCTTTAAAAATGCTTCCCTAATCAAGTAGTTCGATACAATTTGCCACACCCCATTGCACCATTGATAGCAGAATTCAAACTTCCCCAAACACATTTTTAAAAAATTCCTACCATGGTTCCAAATCCAAATTTTCTCATTTCTAGCATCAAATAGTCTCAGTAGTACCCTTTCAAGATTTTCCCCTATTTCACCCACTCAGTGGTTGACTTCCCAAAAATATCGAAACACGTGTTTCTAAAATTCCAATCAAAAATCGAAATCTGAAGTTTTGTATTTCTTCCTTCAAAATTGCCTTAATAGCAACATTTTTCAAAAAACCGTTCATCCCCTATTTCACCCCCTTTGGGATTGGAATATCGAAAAATTGACGATGCCTACACATAGCTCAGGAGATATGACGTCATAAATAATGAGAGGCCACCGCGTGAGAATACCCAGATTTATGCGTCAATTATTGAAAAATGGGAGTAGTCAGGGACCTGCAACAACGTTTGCATGTAATTTCGGACGATTATGAAGCGTTTTGTAACTGACGTACCCACAAAATGATAGTTTACCGCTCACAACAGTTTCGCTGTAGATGCCGTAAAACTGACGCATCAGGCATGAGCTTGTGTCAAATAAAGTTAGTATTACAGATTTGCATGTTACTATTTATTTTCGTTTGCCAGTTTCCCTTAATTTTCTTGCATCCATAATTAAACAATCTCTTTTCTTAATCTCTATTTATATAAAGGCGAAAGGACACTCAATCACTCACTGACTGAACACGAAATTTCGAAAACTACTTCACCTATGAAGCTGAAACTTGGCAGGAATGTATTTTATGGGTATAAAATGTTAGCTAAGAAAGTATTTTTTGATAGGTGCCTGGCAGAGCATACTTCTCCTACAGACACAAAAAATCTACAGTTTCATTCCGATCTTCACGAAATTACGCACTATCAAAACAAGACGAAGGTCACCGTCTACCTCAAGTTTCATACGGTGCATGGTGGAGGGTACTTTGCAACATAAAAATGGATCCCTTAATACCTTGGTCGCGCGATAACTTGAGAACGGCTTTCTCGATTTCACATATTCTTTTCTTGTTGTTTTCTTTATTCTCAGAACAAGGATTGTATGAAATAAAACTGGAATATTTGAGAACAGCTAAGTGCGTTTTACAATGTGACCCTGCGTTTTTAATGCATAGAAATCTATATCCGATATTCAGAAATTTTGCACACTCTACCTTAAAAAATAACAGGAATGTCACTGTCTGTATAAAATTTCGTTCGGTGTATGGTGGAGGGTACTTAACTTACAGAATTTTACAAAATGCATAGTTTTGCTCCGAGTTTTATGAATTTTTGGACATATGGCCTTTAAACCAAGAGGAAGATCAATTGGTACATAAATGTTTGTATGGTACATGACAGAGGGTACCTTGTAGAAAACTTTGCCGAGAGAGGGAAACGTGGAAACAAACAGAGAGTTGGGAGAGAAAGAGGTGGAAGAGAGGGGAGAGGGGGATGTGGAATACGAGAGTGTAGGATAAATAAATACCCGGCCAACACCGGGTTTACAGCTAGTACATATACAGGGTGTTACAAAAAGGTACGGCCGAACTTTCAGGGAACATTCCTCACACACAAAGAAAGAAAATATGTTATGTGGACATGTGTCCGGAAACGCTTAATTTCCATGTTAGAGCTCATTTTAGTATTCCTCTTTAAATGTAAATTGAAATAATTCGTGCAAACAATTATCAAAATACCCAATTGTTTCGTTAGTATGTTCTGTACTTTCTCGATTCACCGCCAGTTGGCCCAATTGAAGGAAGGTAATGTTGACTTCAGTGCTTGTGTTGACATGCGACTCGTTGCTCTACAGTACTAGCATCAAGCACATCAATACGTAGCATCAACTGCTAAGTGATCATCACGAACGTGGTTTTGCAGTCAGTGCAATGTTTACAAATGCGGAGTTGGCAGATGCCCATTTGATCTATGGATTAGCACGGGGCAATAGCCGTGGCGCGGTACGTTTGTATTGAGACAGATTTCCATAATGAAGGTGTCCCGACAGGAAGACGTTCGAAGCAATTGATCGGCGTCTTAGGGAGCACGGAACATTCCAGCCTATGACTCGCGACTGGGGAAGACCTAGAACGACGAGGACACCTGCAATGGACGAGGCAATTGTTCATGCAGTTGACGATAACCCTAATGTCAGCGTCAGAGAAGTTGCTGCTGTACAAGGTAACGTTGACCACGTCACTGTATGGAGAGTGCTACGGGAGAACCAGTTGTTTCCGCACCATGTACAGAGTGTGCAGGCACTATCAGCAGCTGATTGGTCTCCACGGGTATACTTCTGCGAATGGTTCATCCAACAATGTGTCACTCCTCATTTCAGTGCAAATGCTCTATTTACGAATGAGGTTCATTCCAACGTGATCAAATTGTAAATTTTCACAATCAACATGTGTGGGCTGACGAGAAGCCGCACGCAATTGTGCAATCACGTCATCAACACAGATTTTCTGGAGCACGTTATCATGATTTCATACGGGATACTCTACCGGTTCTGCTAGAACATGTGCTTTTACAAGTACGACACAACATGTGGTTCATGCACGATGGAGCTCCTGCACATTTCAGTCGACGTGTTCGTACGCTTCTCAACAACAGATTCGGTGACCGATGGATTGGTAGAGGCGGACCAATTCCATGGCCTCCACGATCTGCTGACCTCAACCCTCTTCACTTTCATTTATGGGGTCATTTGAAAGCTCTTGTCTACACAAACCCGGTACCAAATGTGAGACTCTTCGTGCTCGTATTGTGGAGGGCTGTGATACAATACGCCATTCTCCAGGGCTGCATCAGCGCAACAGGTATTCCATGGACGGAAGGTGGATGCATGCATTCTCGCTAACGGAGGACATTTTGAACATTTCCTGTAATAATGTGTTTGAAGTCACACTGGTACGTTCTGTTGCTGTGTGTTTCCATTCCATGATTAATGTGATTTGAAGAGAAGTAATAAAATGAGCTCTGACATGGAAATTAAGCGTTCCCGGACACATGTCCACATAACATATTTTCTTTCTTTGTGTGTGAGGAATGTTTCCTGAAAGTTTGGCCGTGTCTTTTGTAACACCCTGTATATTAAGATAAGACAAACAAAGAAAACGATAATCGCAGAATTCGTCTCAATGACATAACAGTGTTAGTCGAGTATTCAGACAATGTGGTTGGTTCCTGCAAGCAAGCTCACAGCGGCAGAGAAGCGTAGCTACCGCACACACTTAGCGAATGCCGCCGTGGCTGAGGCTTAGCGGGACATGCATACAGATGGGAGGAATAGCGCCGTGAATGGCAGCGTTTCTAAGGCTGCCCGCTCCCGCTGTGTCTCTGCTTTTATAAGCTGCCCTGTCGGCGACGTGCTCCGCGCATAGTGCGTGTTTACGTCTATGCTCATGGGATGTTATGAGGCATGTGAATGTACCTAGTAGCTTCCTTTTGTCATTTCCGTCTTCTCCCTTTCTCTTATAAATGGTGTACAAGAGAATGTTTTCGCCCGGTCTTTTGTTATTCGGAAACTTCACCATAGCACCATAGTATTAACAGACTGCACTCCCTTGTCTTACCTGAACTGAAATGGAAATCGCTGGAGGGAAGGCCACGTTCTTTTGGAGAAACACTGTTGAAGAAATTTAGAGAGCCGAAATTTTACGCGGGACGATTCTACTGCCGCCGACACAGTGGAAGGCGGGGCAAGATGTGGAAGCTTACTTTAATCCCCTAACAAAAGGGATAAAAATAAACTAATCAAAATAATTTTGATTACAATTTTTTGTTGAGCTATTTAATTACAATTACATGCAAAGAAAATTGCAAACTTGTTGCATTTAGTTATATATATATATATATCCCGATTTGGAAAATAAATTACAAATTCCCCATCTTGCCTCATATGCGGGCTAAGACGGGGAACTACCATGAATTCACCTAGTCAGACAACTGGTATATTTCTAGCAAGTTGACTGTTGAACTTTCTTCAGTTGCCTGACTAGATGCACCAGTTTTAACACTAGCTTAATATTACTGTAACCATTCAGATTTGTTTGCACATTAGTTCACGCATTTTAACGCTTATAACTCACATCCTTAACTAAGTTCTCATATGAGAATCACTTCTCAGTTCATCCCCATTAATATTTGAAGCCATTTACACAATGACAATTTGTTTATATTGACAGTTGCCCAGACAGTGGCATTCTAAGCATCCTGCTAGAGTGCCAGCTGCTAGTTCCAAAATATCCCGCCTATGGCGCCACTTATCATTGTACTTCTCATACTACTGAATATTAATCTGTTAAACGACTGACTTATCAACCACCTGCACCTCTCTTTACGCTTTTATCAGCTACATCCATTATTATTGTTTTTTATCCCACGCCTTTTTTTCCTTATTTATCTTTACCCTTCACTAAAAGGCTCATTCATAGATACTTTGTTAGCAGCTGATTGTTATTCATTGCATAATCTCGGCATTTAGCGTTCAGCCTCCTGCTAACATGTACGTATATTAAGCTACAATACTAAAACGTAAGTGTAAATTTTATCCATTTATACGAATATATTTTTATTACAAACTATTTGTTTTAAAACTGCATCAATCATTGTATTAACTTTATAAACTTTCACTCTCATGTCGAATACTTTTATACTCACAATTTGAAATTTCTGTAACCGACTTTTATACGTTTTATATCCTTCACTGTAATATCAGCGCACATGTTTGCCTGTATAGAGACCAGAAGAAGGGCACTCAAGGGCCAGAAACCGGTCGTCAAAAATAAATTATTACAAGCAACTGGTTGCTGAAATTTATTAATTAATAACCTGAACAGTTGCTGCCATGGTTAAAATACTTGACATCTAAACTTAACATCAAATCTGAATTTTTGTTTTAATAAAAATGCCATTATTCGACCTTCATTGTGCTGCAGGCCCCAAAGATCGTAAACTTTATTTTTTTCTATTTTCATTGATAATTTTCGACTCTGTCATTTACAGAGACACTGGCAAGGAAAGTACATGGGCTCGAACAAACATATCTGTATGAACGTTTTGTTACAGGATCTCTACGTACACCTCAATGTGCTGGTGGGTGTCGTTTTTCTGCAAAGCTCTGCAACCATGCTCTAGCTAGCACTGTAGATGTAATTGTAGACGGCATACGTAATGCAGATATCTTAACTATAACTTATGTAATATTCATCGTACATGTTCTCTAGCTTATTGTCATCAAAAGCTGTGATGATAGTTGAAACTTTAACCTTCTTCTTGCAAGACTGTTGGTATTCACTGCCACTGCTTCCATCGCCTCTTCCCGCACTTACCGTGGCACTACCGCTTGCAATGAGTTGTTCGTCATTATCATTCCTATTATCATTATTATGAGTTTGTAACAATTTATGCTCATATTTCTGTAGTATAACAGATACGAGAAAGCATGAAAATATTCATCTTCTAAACTAATACCATCTTAACGAAGAAGGGTTCTTCATAACTTCATCTCAACTAATCGCAATACATTAGCAGGATTGATTAGCAATCACCGCCCAATCTGACGCTTCACCACACAAATAACATCACAAAACGCAACTTCGGAGGCACACTGCACCGTCCCTACTGGCGAACCGACAGGTCAAAGTGCAATGCGGCATGGCACACGCAGAGGCCTCTATCGGACGACTGTAGAGTTTTGCAGATGCGGGAGTATCACTAGTGCAATAAGGGATCTTTACATTATCTCTCATACGATTTTGGTGTATCTGTGTTTGTTCGAGCCGAAGTACTTTCCTTGTGTTATGACGCAGAGCACTGGATTCACATTTTAAAGGACAGCGGTTCAATATCACCTGGAGGCATCCGGTTTTTGATTTTTTTTTTTTTTTTTCCACAAGCGTTCCAGGCAAATGTGACGTGCTTCTTTTCTACTGGCAGGCCAGTATGCTTCCCCATCCTTGACACAATCCTTGCTTACGCTCAGCTCCTGATGAGCTCTTGTCGACTAGATTTTAAATCCTAATCTTCCTTCCCTTTCCTGGAGAGCAGCCCGTCTGTTAGAGAGATTTCTGTGGTGGGGTTTTAAGTTTTCATTAGACGAGTGGATCTTCCCGGCCTGTGGTTAAACTCGCAGCTTTAATGAAGAGCGATGGCACGGTACCGAAGCGCCGAAGCTCTCGAGTACAGAGTGCGATCCTGCCTCTCCATGAATCCTGGTAAAGATGACGCGGAGCTGGCAGCTGGCAGGTAGCGCGTGCTGCGGGTAGCCGCTCGCCGCCTGCCTGGCCGCAGCTTGCGCTCTGCGGGTAGCGGGTAGCGGTCGACCAGGGGCACAAACTTCGCTCTGACACTTCCGTCCTGCGCCTCCGGTAGAAATGCCCAAACTGCGACCACGGCGGCTCCATAAAAGATCTTGTTGCAACTATTTATTTACTTGCCGTTTCAGCAAATTTTTTTGCAAAACAATTTAGTAAAAATAATGTTAAATTATGTGTTGTAGTATGATGTACATTTGAAGGTACATTCAGTGGTATATGTGCCTAATGTGTGCAAAATATTTCGTGACTGGTGTTAGTGCCGGCCACGGTGGCCGAGGGGACTGAGGCGCTTCAGTCACGGTCAGCACGGCCACTAGGGTCGGGGTTCGAATCCCCCCTCGGGCATGGATATTTGTGCCGTCCTTAGTTGTAGGTAGTTCATAAGTAGTTTGTAAGTTTAGGGACTGATGACCCCGTAGTTAAGTCCCTTATAAAATGGTGTTAGTAGCAAATACGTAATAAATCGAAACCTCATGCGTGATGATGCGGTTTTTCATTAACCAAATTGTTTATGACTATCAATCATGAACGGGATGTCGAAATGTGATATAGTATCGAAGGAACATTCAATGGTGTTTGTGTGTACAGTCTGTAAATTGTCACTGGAATACAACTTACAGGGTAGAAGTAATAATAACTTGTAACGCCATGCCAAATGCCGTAGATATAAATCATGAACATCGGAAATGTAGTAAGCAATAAACTTTTTCCTTTCATCATTTTGTTGCGGTTGTTAGCGAGAAAAAGTTTCATAAAAATTTGAAAGTATGTTCAAAGTTTATTGCAAGTGCTCTCATTATCAAATAGTTGAGGAATAAAATCATGGTATCATGCAAGATGGGGCAGTTTTTCATTGTTTATGACGTGATATCGTATGAACTATGTATAGTTGGAGGTTTTGCAACCATAGAAAATGATTCCTGACCTTAAAGAATATTTGTATCAAATTTGGTTGAAATCGGTCTATTAGTTTAGGAGCAGGTGTAGAATATTATTCCATGATGCGGCCGTTATTCAGGACTGTCATTGTTTATGACGTAATATCTCCTTATGTTTGTATCGTAGGTTGTTGTTACTCCAACAGAGATTGTTGGCTAATAGTAAGGAACATGTGTCCGAAAGTTTGGATGAAATCCGTCTAGTACTTTAGGAAGAGATGTGGAACATACATACGTACATACATACAAAGAGCCTGTTTTATAAGATGTGTAGATGAACTATGAACGTCCTCATTTGCCTTTGATTATAAGTTTATTTGCATTACAGACTAACAGCTATATCTGTTACTTTTATAAAACTGAACACCTGTTATATGACATTGTTTTTCTCTTCGTTTATTCTACCATCTCCTAATATATTTACCACTAGCGACCCGTCCACCTTCGCATGGGTTGAATTTTCGAGTATATTATACATCTATAAATATCGATGTTTGTGTATTTTATTCATTTTACATTCTACCTAACGCGTTTAAACACAATGACTATGTTTGTAGAAAACATAATACATATTTACGTACTAATATAACAGTGTAACATATATTCAAATATTTGCGGGGCGATTGTAGAAACACCGCCGACTGGAGGTCAAACCTGATGTTATTTCAGAAATTAAACATATTTTCGGGTCTCCGTAACACCAAAACGAGATCCGCCGAAGCTGGATTAACGTTTATCTGAGTCAACACGGAAGATTCTTGGAAACACCGTTAAAATCGGCTATCGGCATGATTACTGCACCTCGACAGCGGATATTAATCGGCATCCAATATTTGTTATGGAAGCTTTCATGTTTGAAAGGTGGAAGGAAGTAAACAGGAAAAGAGCTGTACTGAAACTTCTCCCAACACAAAAAAGATTTACTTACGGAAATCGTTTTGGGACGATATAAAGAAGGACGTTTCTGTTGATTTTAATCCGCACAATGTCGGAACAGTTAGTTTGAAAATTTTCTTTTTCTTTTTTAAAAAAGGTCAAGGAAAGCACTTGCACGTAAAGAGGTATTTTTTAGACTGTCTTCGCAGTTATTACGGTACATTTGATATGACGTCATAAACAATGAAATTTCCGAATAACTGTTACATCAGGATCTATTTTTACACAGCACTTCCTAAAATAATGGACCGATTTCAACTAAACTTGGTACACAAATTGCTTACTATTAGACAACAATCGGTGGGGTTAAAAACTATCTACGACACATAGTTCATGATATATGACGTCGTAAACAATGAGTCATAACAACTTTCCCATCACGCGACGCGTGATTTACGAGACTTCATTCAAAAATGTTCAAATGTTTGTATAGTCTATGGGACATAACTACGGGGTCATCAGTCCCTAAACTTACAAACTACTTATGAATTACTTACGAACTAGGACGGCACAAATATCCATGCCCGAGGGAGGATTCGAACCCCCGGCCGTAGTGGTCGTGCAGACCATGACTGGAGCGCCTCAGTCCCCGCGGCCACCGAGAATTCATTCATGCACTATTTATACATAGCAGTTTCCTAAAATTACATTCTACAAATCTGAAAAATTATGTTATTTTTGGACACATAGTCAAGGATATATGATGTCGTAAGTATTTATCTGCATGAAAACGAAACTTAAATGGACAGATAGGAAGGTAGAAGCCGATGGACAGAAAGAGAAAAACGAGATGGACTAAATATTGTTCATAGCAAAGTTTTGAATAAAAAAATGTCATACAGCACTTTTATTTTATTACTATTTGTCTTTCTTTGGATACTGCACTTATATATGCGTATTTCATTGGTTTACTGTTTCATAATTTCTAAGCTGATATCATGAATATATGCAGATGAAATCTTTTCAGAATACACCACGTCGCATTCTTCTATGAGGTCTGCGCTATTCATAATCCGAACGATCAAATAGTCTCTTGTGTCTACTTTTCAACCTACTTCAAAAAAGGAGAAGGAGGTTCTCAATTCGACTGTATTTTTTAAGTTTGTTACCTCAAATCCTCCGACTAAGGTAAGGTAAAAAGGTAAAGCAGTCAGCAATCCGAAGATTAGTTTGAACACCACAGTACTTTACTAGGCATGGTCCTGTTTTGAGGTGGTATGCCGTTGCCTTCCTCCGACCTTCAAACTGACTTACCCAGCCAGTTATAGGGGGACCTACAGTTTAACATGGGTTCCGAACCACTGTGCTACTCGGTATTTTTCATATGAGCAATACTGCCAGAGGTGAAAGAAGTGGAAAGTGACATAAAAATACTAGGACCTGGCGAGAATCGAACCAGCGACCTTCGGATTCATAGTCTGGTACTCTACCACTGTGCAAACAAGGCGCAGATGTGAAACGATTTTGATGATACTTTTTAAATTTGAAAACTGGTGCTTTCCGTATGGTCCCATTTCAGTTTGGTCCAGTTCTGACAATGGCATCCATAGGAAAACCGTATAAGTCTTAAATTTGCGTTAAGTACGCGCGCAACAAATGGACAAACAACTCAATATCACGCCAACCGATTTCAACGATTCCTTTTTTTATTGGAAAGAATGTACTTCAAGGGTAGTTCTTATTACGGAATCAAAGACAAAGTAACGGAACGCTTCACTTTTTAGGAGCAAATTAACGATACTCGGCTGAACCTTTTATAGGTTGTCAGTATATTTGGTCAAGTAATGTCTTGTTCAAAACTTCTTCATCTAAAACCGCAAGTCTCTTTTGAAATTGTCCTCGAGGTAGATATCTGTTGAGATAGGCGTTTCTCCCTGACTTCGTTTGTTTCATTTAAACGGCGCTGTCTCATATGAGCGGCGCGTTTAGTAGGTCTACCCATATTCAGAAAAAATTGTTAGTGTACTTCAGATTCACTAAAAATAAAAAACAAACAAAAATTTTAACAAAAGAAAACGATTTCAGAAAGAAAACACTATTCCAAAGCAAATTAATATGCACTAAAAAGTAAAAAAATAATTGCGCATTCTTCTACAACTTAATAATCGACTTACTTTTTCTGCTCATCAGTATGTAGGTACGATCTATATGTTTACCACGCAAGAAGATAGGTAGGTACGTACCCACTTTAAATCTAACTTAACACATGAATAACAAACAATGATGAAAATATTTTTAAAGTTCTCCTAAGTAAAATGATATGAATAATAATAGACTACTTAAAAGTCAATCAAGTTATTACGATAATATAATGTAGTTACAATTAGCTAATGTTATTTTTGGAGCCTATGTTTAGGAAAAACTACAATATATGTAGCAAAAATAATACGAGAATATTGAGACCGAAGTCGGATCGGATGTTTCCTTGGCCGACACCGACTGCAAATATAACAATAATTGTTGCTACATTATCGTAATAACTTTACTGTCTCTTAAGTAGTATAATATTTGTCATTTCATTTAGGAGAACTCTACATAATCATTGTTATTCATAAGTATGTGTTCAGTTGAATTTAAAGTGGGTGGTAAACAGATAGATCTTATCTACATATGGATGAGTAGAAAAAGTAAGTTGATTATTAAGTTCTAGAAGAACACGCAGTTGTTGGTGGTCTTTTTTTTGTGCCTTTTATTTTTTGTTTTGGAATAGTTTTTATTTTTTTTATTTTTTTATTTATTTATTTATTTTTTTTTTTTTTTTTTTTTTTTTTTTTTTTTTTTTTTTTTTTTTTTTTTCTTTGCAGACTTCGTCTTTCAACCATCCCCACAAGCAGAAGTATAAAGGGGTAAGGTCCGGGGACCTTGGTGACCAAGAAACGTGTTCATATCTACCGATCCATCTTCCTGGGAATGTTAGGTTTAGGTGACGTGTCACCGGACGACTATAATGTAGAGAATCTCCGTCATGCTGGAAGAACACACTCGTCCTTGTCGCAAAAGCAATCTCTTCCAATAATGCTGGAAGCTCATTTTAAAGAAAGTTTAGATACCGGGTACCGAGGACGATGCGGTGACACACTGATTGTCTAACAAACCACTCCACACGTTTACAGCCAAGCTTTCTTGAAAATGTGGCCCTGCAATTGCTTGTGGGTTTTCTCTAGACCGCTGGCGTGAATTGTGAGTGTTATTGATACCGGTCAGGAACGAAAGTAACTACAACTGTGAAGAGTAAAAACGCGATTACTTGCCGCTTTTCAAGTAACCAACGACAAAATTCCAATCGTCTGTCTTCATCCCCCTGCTTGAAGGTTTTGAATGAGCATTAAATGATACGGGTGGAACGTGTGCAAACGTTATTTCGGCCAGATTCTTCTATGTGTAACGCCGATACGTGCAGACGTTCTACGTGTGCTTGTTGAAAAACGACGTCCTACCAATGAAGAATGTCTTCGTCTTTATCCACAGGCTGTACTTTTTCACGATCAGATGCAGTATGACTACTGGGCAATCCATCAGTGTCATGCAGCGTAGTGAACAAACGACTAACACTCTTAAAACTGATAGTAGCGGTTAGGAAATAGTATGCCGCTTTCTCCACAACATCCCTGGTGCTCACGGTTCTTTCGTGATACGTGCGTGGACTGCATTGCATTTCCCCTCCTTTCCTATCCTCACTCCTTCCCCAACCCACCGGGGATCTGATGACCTTCGCAGTTCGGTCCCCCTGTCCCAAATAACCAACCAACTTTTGCCACAAGCAGCAGCAGCAGCGTTTCCACTTCAAAACCGGTAAACAAAAACCCATATTGGCATGTTTGCACGCTGCAGTGCAATACACTTGGCCAACAAATGACAATCAAATCTTCAATCTAAACTACAGCACGCCTTCACCATTTAAACATCAACGCTCTACTGGCTAAATAATTTCCAATGTTTGTAAATCTAAGGTACTTAACTGTTTCGGTTATCAGTCCCTAGGCTTACAAACTACTTAAACTAACTTGTGCTAAAGTCAACACATACACTCATGTCCGAGGGAGGACTCGAACCTCCGACGGCGAACAGTCCTCTGTCCACATTCGTTAAATACGCTCATAGCAACCTATAGCAACCGGTGTATCGGCACACGAAACGAATTCATTTGTATCTCTGTACTCAGTAAAATTTGCACACATTTATATGGCATTTTTATTGCAATGAGTCTCTTCCTGAAATATCCTTTGTTCTGTCGGACATGTCTGAAAGAAACGATAGTACGTAGTGATATAACATGTTTTAGTTATCTCTCAATGAACCATTCATGTGTATTCTCTACTACCAACTGGCACAATTTCTACTTCACTTAATTTAACAGAAAGGAATGAATTTGAAAGAAAGATAAAGATACTTATTTAATTTCTCTATACTTATAAGACGCATTTGTTGTCTGTCTGTCTGTTCTCCTATAACTCAAGATCCAGACAACCAAATAACGTGAAATTTGGTACACGAACACAAATTACATGGGGAAGGTTCGTAAATAGTTTTCGTTCCATTTTTTGGAAAACCAACCGCATAATTTGAGAAAAGTGAAAGTGCATTTTCAATTATGTGTCCGTGTAAATCTATATCTTCACACTGATCTTGATGAAATTTTGCACAACTGACTTTCAAATAAGAGGAAGGGCACTGTCTACATAAAATTTCGTTCAGTCCATGGTGGAGGGTACTTATGGATTTCGCCAAAATCCACAGTTTTGCTCCGATCTTGATGAAATTTTGTACACTTGACCTTTAAAGCAAGATGAAGGTTACTCTCTACATAAAATTTCGTTCGGTGCATGGGGGACAGTACTTTACTTACAGACTTTCTACATAAAACCTTATTTTAAACCCGAGTAAAGCCGGGTACTTGCAGCTAGTAAGTTCATAATTCGCTCACCCGCAAGCAAAGTGGCACAATTCAGAAACATGAACTTTTATAGGAGAAGCAAAAGAAAATTCTTTGCTGCAACATAAGTCCATGTCACTTAACTCTCTCTCTGTAGCTATAAAAGCGCACGTAAAAGCGCAAAACCTTCAAAAAAAATTAGGACTTAGGAAAGATAGCGAGGATTGATTAAATTTAACTCCCTGAACTTCATTATTGTTACCCCGTTTGGAGTTATGACATTTTTCTAGTGACAGAGTTGATTAAATTCCAGTTCCATCTCTCAACTTACAATAACGTCAATGTAGCTCATTCAAAATATTTTAAACCCTATGATTACTTGCTTGAAGGCAGGTTCAGATTGAAAGCCGGGTTTCTACAAATTTAAATGCAAGAAAAAAAATCTGAAAATTTTGTACATGTAACTAAATTATAAAGAAATCTCAAGTTTATAATTAAATTTCAGCAAACAAACTACTACAACATACGCATATATAAAATCTATTATCCTGCAGATAAACTGCTGATAACAATGGAACACAGAAGCACGCTAGTTATGTCACAGAATTCAAAATAACTACATGGGTGTATACGAACCCATATTTCCCTTGGCCATGCCATAACTTGAGAACGGCTCGACTGATTTTGCTCATCTCTTTGTTGTAAGATTGGAAAATTCGACGAACACTGTAAGTGGGTGTTCCACTGTGTCCGTGTGTTTCCATTCCATTCAACTCCTATAGTTTTGTTCCGCTCTAGATGAAATATTGCACACTTGATCTTCAAAATAAGAGGAAATTCAATGTCTACATAAAATTTCGTTCGGTGGATGGCGGAGGGTACTTTACAACATAATATTTCTACACCAAACTACCGTTTTATTCCGATTTTGATTAAGGAACCACACATTTACTCGAGGAAGGAAGCAAAGAAAGAAGGAAGAAAACTTGTGGTTTCACGTCGACAGCGTGCTTATTAGAGACGGAACCTTTAGTCAAGCACAGAAGAGGAGTGAACGACGAAGTTTTGTCCTTGTTAGAAACTTCTACACCTGCACCCATACTCCGCAAGCCACCTCACGGTGTATGGAGGAGGGTACTTTGTGTACCATTATCGCTTCCTCCTGTTCCAGTCGCGTTGGTTTCACGGGAAAAATGACTACCTTTGTGTGTGCTCTAATCTGAGCTAATCCTTGTGGTCGCTTCATGAGATATCCGAAGGGGGAGGCAAAATACTGATTGACTCTTCAAACACGTTTGTTCTTGGAACTTCGACAAAAGCGCGTACCTCAATACACAATTCCTCTCTTGCAACGTCTGGCACTGAAGTTTCTAACAATCTCCGTGATGCTTTCGCGCTTACTAAACGAGCCCGTAACGAAGCGTTCTACTCTCAGTTGGATCTTCTCTGTGTCTTCTATAAACCCTTCCTGGTACGGATTCCACGCTAATGCGGTTCCTTTAGAGGGATGCTTGTCCACTGTTGGTAGAGCTGATCTCTTCGAGTTTACGAGAGTAACTCGGGCGTCCGATCCTTGATTGTCGTGAGTACACTCGAGCTCTCCCGATAATCCATTTGCAGTCTGGGGCAACGTCCCGGAAATAAATTAAATTGGTCCCAATCCCCCGGTTCCGACCAAGGTTTTCGGGAGGTTTTCCTTGTTGTAAGGCGTATGCCGGAACTGGTAAGCCCCTCCCACTTATTCCCAATTGAGATCCCCCCTTTGTCACACTATCAGCTTGTCTGATAATTGGCTGAATAGAACCGCGACTCTTTATGGGCCAGATCTCAAACAGCCCGCTCCACACCTCACCCCTCGAAGTGGAGAATGAAAAGGTGTTTTTTTTTATTTTATTTTATTTTTTTTTTTTTTTTTTTTTTTTTTTTTTTTAGCCCACGCTGATGAGTAATACTCAAGCGCTGGCCGAACGAGAGTTCTGTAACCTCTGCTGACAGACAACACTTCCTGAGGATCCTTCACGTGAATATGTCTGGCACCTGCGTTACCGACGATTGATTTTATATGATCGTTCCAGTTATTTAATGGAAGTAACTGCTTCCAGTGTTTATCCTGCTATTGCGTAGTTTTTTAGTCTTTCTATGTAAACACAGCACAGAGGCTCAATTGCAATTCTTCCCAGCATGCATCAATACGCTGTATATCCTCCTACATTTTGCAACCCAGTTTTGCGACTTCTCGACAGACTACAGCATCATTCGTAAAAAGTGTCATCCAACTTCAAGCGTTTTGTACGGGGTCATTTATGTATATTGTGGAAAACAACGGTCCTATACTACTCTTCCGGGTCACGCCTGAGATCACACTATCGTCTGAAGACTTCACTCCGTTCAAAATGACAGCCGCGCGGGAGTAGCCGAGCGGTCTGGAGCACCACGTTATGGATCGCGCGGCCTCCCGCGTCGGGGTTTCGAATCACCCCTCGGATGTGTGTGTTGTCCTTACGTTGGACACTACATTGATATGTTCAAAAAATATGTTACATTCAGTTAATTTGACATATGATTATGCATAGCTGATATTAGGATGACTGGTGTATTGAGGATGATCACTATGTGATCTAAATCGATCTGCAAAAACATTAATAAAAAACGACCAATGCTGCATACTATATTTATTGTATTCATTAGTTTAACTTAGTTTAAGCAGTTTGTAAGTCTAGGGACTTATGAACAAAGAAGTTTGGTCCCATAAGAATTACAAGCATTTGAACATTTGAGAATGAAATGCCGCATTCTGTTAGCTAGGAACAACAACCTAGAACAAAAACAAAGGAGTACCCGCATAGAACCGATATAACCGAAGATCAAAGCTAAAAATAAAAAAAATAAATACTGTACAGCGCTTGTTCACGAAAGCCAAAGGTCCCTGGTTCGAATCACGATATGATACGCAGTTTCAATTTTCGTAAGTTTGGAATTGTAGTACTGGTAATAACGCTATTTTTCTATAAAAAAAATTCCATATGTAAAAAATCTTTTGGTTTGTGTTTTTCATTTATATTGTTCTATATAAGTCAAATAAGTGCCTTCCATACATCAAATTAATTTGTGGTAGGAAGCAAACAACATTGCAACAAAATGGTACAGGACTTCGGACGTAAGTAGCAAATAACTACTCAATTGCGAAGATCTGTTTATATTCTGTCAGATGGTTATTAGTTATCGTTGCGTTCAAATTGGTCATGCCCAGAATAATTCACCAACAAGGGCCCGTCTGCAGATGAACCTTGAGTCTCTAAACCGGTAACGGCGCTATTTTACAAATAAATATCATTAGCACTGCTGCGTTCTTCACAGCAAGAATCAGGTTGTCTTTTGTACACAGTCATGGTCTTAATTTTGATTTTCTATAAAACAGGAAAAAAAAGTTCAAGTCCGCATGAAAATTCATGGTGAACTGCTATCCCAAGATAGGTTGAGTGGAATTAACAATCTAATGAGGACAATATGGATTGCGAGTGAACCAGAAAAAGACAGCCGCGTCGGAATATAATTGCTGCGGTGCATGCGGCCGTTCGCCGTCGGACGTTGGAGTCCTCCCTCAGGCATGGCTGTGTGTGTTCTTCTTAGGGGATAATATCTCTCCCCCTCTCTCTCTCTCTCTCTCTCTCTCTCTCTCTCTCTCTCTCTCCCATGTATATACCTATGCACACATATAAATACAACCTTTTGACACCTTCCCCACACTATATTCATATTCCCAAAAGGTCCATGCCTATGTTAATTCCTCTTAAATATAAAAATACCACTAAATCAGATACAAAATAGCACCTTATTCTATTACGCCAACAAATAATAAAATAAAAAAATTGTAGTGATGTAGAACAATTGTACCATAAAGATTTAACATTAACTTGTCAGAAATAATGTAGCATTATGACATATTTTCAGTCAAATGTATGATTTTCAAAATAATGCAAGTGTTAACTAAACATTTTCGTACAAGTGAAAAATCTTTGCAGAATATCTTTGCCGAAGATATTTGTTTTGCTTACTTCTGTATTGCTAAAAATGATTATATATATCTATTGGACCAAACTGCTATGGTCATCAGTCCCTAGACTTACAAGCTTCTTAAACTAACTTACACACACACACACACACACACACACACACACACTACTCCACCGCGGTTTAAATAATGCGTGTGGGAGTTGTGTAGAAATGTGAATCGTACAACTGCAAAGCAAAAATGCGTGCAAAACCAGTATGGATGTACACAGTTTAGCAGCTATACCACATGGAATAAATACCACACCACAATAGTAAGTAGTGACTTTAAGTCGATATTATTAAATCAATATTTCTCGCCATATGACTTATTTTATGTTGCTCTTCAATTACAGAGGTCCATCAGTCCTACTATACACCAACTTAATACAAAAATTTGTCTTATCATCTGATGATGATATTCTAGTCATATCGTAACCGGTAAAAGGATAACATTAAAAACAACATTTTTCACAAAATTTCGAACTCTCACGATTCAACACAAGCTAAGAAGCACCCATCAGTGGCAACAACGGAAATCAGTCACATTGATAGAAGTGCTATCTTTCACTCACCGGCATCAAGTGTAACAGAAGGGGGCGAAGTGAGAACCCTCCGCCACACACCGCACAAAAACAGACACTGAAGCAGACGTGGGCAGTTTTCAGCTTCCCGCTTCCTACACCTCAATCTCTGAATGAGAGTTACGGCCAATGCGGCGACACATTTGTTCGCAATTCTTTTATAATTTTCTGCCGTCAACATAAAGCTACTACTTATATTTCAAGAGTTGTCAGTTTTCAATTTTTCCGTTTCTTTTGAACCAGCACTTAAAAATTGTGAAACATCATGAAGTCCTGCTGAAATTTTCTGATAGTTACACAGGAGATATTCAAAATGTTCAAATCTTTGTAGAGCTTATGGGACTTAACTACGGGGTCATCAGTCCCTAAACTTACAAACTACTTATGAACTAGCTAACACTAAGGATGGCACAAAAATCCATGCCCGAGGGGGGGATTCCAACCCCCGACCGTAGTGGCCGTGGAGACCGTGACTGGCGCGCCGCAGTCCCCTCGGCCACCGCGGCCGGCGGGAGATATTCGGACGCTAGCGCCAGTAAGCGGCTTATGCAAAGTTCTGCTGCGCTATCTTTTCACAAATACTTGAACTGCTGCACTAACAATCTGCCCCTCTCTCTGCGTAGCATTCACTTTTATTTCATTTAAATAATCCTAAATTACTGTGATAAGTCTGCTACATGCGGCGATCTGCAAGAAGTTTCTCAAAAACGATAATTGTGCAAGTTGTTTCTCCTGTTGGGAGAACGATTTACTTAGTTACAAGACAGGAACAAATTTAGAGGAATCTCAGCCGCTGCATTGAACTGATCTCCGGACTGAAGACCACAACCACAACTGCAGAGAAATAAGTCACGTGAAATGTGTTTGTGTGTAACTCAGACACATAGTCAGCCATGATTATTAGACTGATGACCCCGTAGTTAAGTCCCATAAGCTCTACAACTCTGCATAATTATGAATATATATATATATATATATATATATATATATATATATATATATATATATATATATAAATTGCTGTTCGTTAGTCTCACTAACACTCGAGTACGGCTGAACGGAATTGGCTAATTTTAGTCTTGAAATATTTGTGTAAGTCCTGGGAAGGTTTAAACGGTGATAAAATATTGAAAAGTTGTCTGGGAAAAGAGGAAAATCGGGAAAAACTGAGACAGCTTTTTACAGTGAACTATCAATACCGTTCGTCCAATTGCAACAAAATTTTGTACATTTCATGTTGAAAGCAGGAGGAAAGTTTGCATCAAATAAAAATTTGGAAAAGTCGCCCGGAAAGTAGGGAAATTTAGGACTAACCAAAAGCGATTTTTTTTCTACGAATAACAAAAAATTGCCACGTGGTTGTCAGAGCATCTCTTGAGTACGGCTTGACAGGATAAGGTTTGTATGAAATAAAGTTTTTGTAAAGTCTACCAAAAAATTGGAAAATTTGAGAATAAATGAAAGTGCGTTTTTCAATGTGTTTTTGATTGAATTCAGCACTATAACTGACTATTTCTATGACGGGTAATTCATTTTCTGTTTTGTTCATTATGATCTTGGAAAAGTTTTCAATAAAATAAAATTGGGACAGTTAAAAAGGAAAGTCGCAAAATTCGAACCAAGTTACATTTTCAATGTGTTTCTAAATGTACTCAACACTATGATTTGAGAACCATTCATTAGATTGCGACCGAGGACACAGCGTCCAAACCGACTGCAGAGGACTCTTTCCTGCACGTCTCCCGCCACACCCAAATCTCCACTCGCCACACTGCAATGCTCGCAGCCACAATACTGTATTCCCGCTTCAGGGAGAACAGACCATGAAGAATCGAGACACATTTAATTGTCGTCAGGAGCCCATTCTCGGATTGTATACAATTATATGTATTTTTGACGACGTTGCAGCGTTCATTTTTAACAAAATAAATCGCAATCTGCAATCACTTATGGCTTCACTGTACTAGGTTTAGATGTAATACCAATGTGCGGCGAATGAAACTTTGTGCCCAGCCGGGATTCGAATCCGGCTGCAGAGGATTTTGGGTGTGGCGGGAGACGTGCAGGGAAGAGTCCCCTGCAGGGGGGTTGGTCACTGTGTCCTCGGTGGCGGAGTGGTCAACGCGTCTGCGTAGTAAGCAAGAGATCCCGCGTTCGAATCCCAACCGGGCACAAATTTTCATTCGCTGTACAATGGTATTACATCTAAACCTATTACAGTGAAGCCATAAGTGATCGCAAATTTCGTTTATTTCATTACAAATTGTATCCTATGCCATGGAGATAGCTACATATGAGCATTTGATTCTGTTTTATTTAACAACAACGTTTATGTTGAGCTAATCTTCTGAAGAAGGCAAAATTATTTTTGCCGAAACCTAGGTCGAGGTTTTCGTACTAAACCATATTATGCAATTGGTAGGCTGAAATTTGATCACAATTTGATTGAATAGTACATACCACGAAAGAAACTTGACAAACTTGAAAAGCAATAAATGGCCATTTAACAGAGGTCATCTATAATGGAATAGCCGAGCGGAAGTACCCGCGTGATCTAAGGCATCATGTTACGAACTGGGCGGCCGCTTCCACCAGAGGTTCGAATCCTCCCTCGGGCATAGGTGTGTGTGTGTATCCTTAGTGTTAGTTTAAGTAGTTTAAGTCTATGGATTGATTATCGTAGCAGTTTGGTCAAATAGATTTACTTGCATTTGATGTTATACTGGAATAGTGACACTAATGTACGTGAATTATCAATGTACGTACGTCCAGTGCTGTTACTGTACTGATACAAAAATTGCTGCACTGCTAGGGCGGTGGCGCCGTACATTTGAGGGCAACACCACTACAAATGTATACGTCAGTAGGTAAAATGAACCAAAAAAGTTTAGAAAGAGGTAATTTTATAATAAACATTGGCAGAAGTACGACATAATTATTACTTTTATTTTTTTTAATAATGCCATATGGGGTGATTAAAAACAATACAAATGAGGAGCATCGTTTCAAATCGTATTATGTCCAAACAAACTAAATTTTTGCAGGAGAAACAAAAAACCTATTACTCGTAACCTGAGGAATATTTCACAAATTTTTAAAATTTTGCAGTTGTTTTATTGGAGGTGTACTTCTTGGTACGTAAGTGAAAAAGTAAAATAAATTTCCTGTTGTGTTCTTCAAATTTAAAGAAAATGTGTGGGACTTAATACACTTTGATTCAATAATCTGTAAAATATACAAATAAAAAAAGGTTACTGTGGTAAATATAGAACTAAGCATTTATTTTTGTTTCTTTGTGGAATAACATTAACTGCCTCAGATTTAAGTTGATGTGCATATTTGGGTTTCTTTCTCCTCTTTCGGCTTCCCACTGAATGATCAACAGTAATTTCTTCCTCCATAATCGAAAAACTACTCCCTTACATTAAATACACAATATAACTGATTATTGAATGCGTAGAATTGCTGAAAATAGCGCGCCAGCTGTCGGCATAGCCAACCATGCAAAGTGACAGTACTGCTCCACGCTGG
Organism: Locusta migratoria; assembly: GCA_026315105.1. NCBI lineage: Eukaryota > Metazoa > Arthropoda > Insecta > Orthoptera > Acrididae > Locusta > Locusta migratoria. The sequence goes on along the minus strand of CM048744.1, from coordinate 266,842,462 downwards.
ACGCAATATGATTCGAAACACACGCTACAGTGGACTGAATACGCTCTCAAACAACGGCTACTTCACAGACGCAATTTACGCTGTAAGTGAATCCGATTTGTTACATTCTGATTTGACAGCATGAAAGATCGCTATGTAAACTATGCAAAAATGTATCAATGTTGTCCACGGATGGAATTTATAGGGTTTGAAACGATCCTCCTCAAATATTACATAAAATTTGCAATACAATCACAGAATTAAATGGTCAAGAAGTACACTACATATAATTTTTTTTTTTTTTTCGAAAAGTGAAAAAATTTGAAATGTTAATAAGCTATTTTGCTGCATATTGATAAAATAAGGAACTGTACAAAGTGTTAAGTTCATATAAATGAATTTTTAGGTACTTACATATATTGTGCGCTATAGGTTTACACAGAGCACTTTGTAACCACAGCTGAACATCAAGTACAGAGATTATGCTAGAAATTCATAATTAAGTTGTTTATATGTGAGTCTTTGAATAAACCATCCAGTGGGCGTAAATAGAAATGGGGAATAAAGTTACATGATTTAAGGGTCATATAATACAGTATTCTTAACAGAAAACTGAACTTAGAGTATGCAAAACCAGCATACTAACTGGTCTTTGATATCATCATCCTTTATACAGTAGTATATGACTCTGCTAGGCGATTAGTAGACTGGTTTATAACTATTAGGCAGTTAGTATGCTAGTTTGCATACTCTAAGTTAAGTTTTCTGTTAAGAATACTGTATTATATTACCCTTACAGCCTGTAACTTTATTCCCATTTTCTCTTTACGCCCACTGCATGGTTTATCCAAAGATACAATTATTAACAACTTCGTAATGAGTTCTAGCATAATCTCTGTACTTGATGTTCAGTTGTGGTTAGAAAATACTCTGTGTAAACCTATAGGGCACAATTTATGTAAGTAGCTAAAAATTCTTCATTTATATGAACTTAATACTTTGTACAGTTCCTTATTTTATCAAAATAGCGTATTAATATTTCACATTATGTCACTTTTCGAAAAAAACTTTATATGCAGTGTACTTCTTGACCCTTTAATTCTGTGATTGTATTGCAAATTTTATGTAATATTTGTATTTGTATAGTATTCTTAACTGTTTCCTATACATATACCTGAAGAAGGGCAATAATTACTGGGACCGGTTGTAAATAAATTTACAACCTTGCAACTGGTGGCTGTTTACTTTTCCAACCTATAAAAAAGGATGGTTAACATCTACATCTACATTCATACTCCGCAAGCCACCCGATGGTGTGTGGCGCAGTGTACCTTGAGTACCACTATCGGTTCTCCCTCCTATTCCAGTCACGTATTGTTCGCGGAAAGAAAGATTGTCGGTATGCCTCTGTGTGGGCTCTAATCTCTCTGATTTTAACTTCATGATCTTTTCGCGAGATATACGTACGATGGAGCAATATACTGCTAGACCCCTCAGTAAAAGTATGTTCTCGAAACTTCAACAAAAGCCCGTACCGAGCGACAGAGCGTCTCTCCTGCAGAGTTTTCCACTGGAGTTTAGCGATCATCTCCGTAACGCTTTCACGATTACTAAATGATCCTGTAACGAAGCGCGCTGCTCTCCGTTGGTCTTTTCTACCTCCTCTATCAACCCCAACTGGTACGGATCCCACACCGGTGAGCAGTATTCAAGCTGTTGGCGAACAAGTGTACTGTAACCTACTTCCTTTCTTTTCGGACTGAATTTCCTTAGTATTCTTCCAATAAATCTAAGTCTGGCATCTGCTTTACCGACGACTGATTTTATATGGTAGTTCCATTTAACTCACTCCTAATGCCTACTCCCAGATAATTTAATAATCAACTGCTTCCAGTTGCTGACCTGCTATAGTGTAGCTAAATGATACAGGATCTTTCTTTCTATGTTTTCGCAGCACATTACACTTGTCTACATTGAGATTCAATTGCCATTCCCTGCACCATGCATCAATTCGATGAAGATCCTCCTGCATTTCAATACATTTTTCCATTGTTACAACCTCTCTATACATGACAGCATCATCCGCAAAAAGCCTCAGTGAACATCCGACGTTATCTACAAGGTCATTTATACATATTGTGAATAGCAATGGACCCACGACGCTCCCCTGTGGCACACCTGACATCACTCTTACATCTGAAAACTTCTTTCCATTGAGAATGACATGTTGCATTATGTTGTCTAGGAACTCCTCAATCCAATCACACAATTGGCCTGATAGACCATATGCGCTTACTTTGTTCATTAAACGACTGTGGGGAACTGTATCAAACGCCTTGCGGAAGTCAAGAAACACAGCATCTACTTGAGAATCCTTGTCTATGGCCCTCTGGGTCTCGTGGACGAATAGCGCGAGCTGGGTTTCACACGATCGCCTTTTACGAAACCCATGCTGATTCCTACAGAGCAGATTTCTAGTCCCCAGAAATATCATTATACTCGAACAAAATACATGTTCCAAAATTCTACAACTGACCGACGTTAGAGATATAGGCCTATAGTTCTGCACATCTGTTCGAAGTCCCTTCTTAAAAACGGGGATGACCTGTGCTATTTTCCAATCTTTCGGAACGCTACGCTCTTCTAGAGAGCTACGGTACACCACTGCAAGAAAGGGGGGGGGGGGCAAGTTCCTTCGCTCAAAAAAGGAAAGGCCGCAGGACCAGATGGGATACCAGTTCGTTTTTACACAAACTGGTATCCCATCTGCTCCTGCGGCCTTTCCTCTTTTGAGCGATTTTAATTGTTTCCCTATCCCTCTGTCAATTATTTCGATATCTGCCATTTTGTGATCTGTGTGGTAATCTAGAGAAGGACATACAGCGCAATCTATGAAACAGCTTTGGAAAAAGTATATTAGTAATTCAGCTTTTAGAGTGTCTTCCTCTGTTCCAATGCCATTTTCGTCACAGAGTGTCTGGACACTTTGTTTTGATCCACCTACCGCTTTGACATAAGACCAAAATTTCTTAGGATTTTCAGCCAAGTCAGTAGACAGGACTTTACTTTCGAATTCGTTGAACGCCTCTCGTATAGCCCTCCTCAAGCTACATTTTGCTTCGTTTAATTTTTGTTTGTCTACAAGGCTTTGGCTGTGTTTATATTTGCAGTGAAGTTCCCTTTGCTTCCGTATCAGCTTTCTGATAAGGTTAAAATCTGTAACACTATATCGCAGTCATCGCATTGCAATATCCATTTCAATACATTTTAATTTTTATTAATTTTTGTAAGAGACAGAATTTACGTACTTTCTCAAAATTTTAAAGAAATCTGTTATATCTTTGTAAAGTCAGAATAGTTAAAGTCATAGAGTAACCGGGTCAAAACACTGCAATCACAGTTATCATTTGTCGTAAATATAGTATAAATATAACCGCAGTAGCATTGATCTCTCTCTCTCTCTGTCATTGTTTTACGGTGTGTAAGGATCTCTCTGTAAGCGTCTCGCGTAATTGACTTGCAAAATAGTCAGGAATCATGTACGGAAATATTTTGGAACTTTTTAATTCGCATTTAAATTATTCCTACAGAAATTAAAAACTTTGATAGTTAACAATGAATGATCGAAAGGTTACACGATTGCGTAGATACATTATCTATGGACTTTAATTCGGGATTAGGCTACGGAACGTAGAGATAGTTAATATTCAAGGGGGATTTAAAAGAAAAAAACTGACAATTAATTTCATTGAGAACGGATAGAGCGTATAAAAGAACTTTAATTTGGCTTTGGGAGAATATTCTGAACTTTGATTATACCAGAGATATAATGAACTATCAATTTGAAGAAATATATTTTGAGAATTGTGTCTCAAATAACGTGTGACTTTGTTCAGTGTATGTGGTAACTGTGTGCTTTTATAGTTAAAAAAAAAACGCGCTGACATGTTTTACGGACCACTTTATATTTGTAGTTTTATAAGTTTTTGCAAACATTTTGGACCAAAATAATAATCTAAATAATAAAAAATTAATTAATAAGAGTATCTGAAACCCTTTTAGGAAAAAAAATTAGGTAGTGGCATGTTTCGAACCACCGACCTTTAGGGTGATAGTCCAAAGCCTAGCCTATTTTTCTTTTTATTTACTTTTTTTCCTTCTGTGGTTAGTTCTCTTTGTTCCAGACGCTGATCGTTTTTGTTCGTTGTGTTGTTGACTCAGCTTTTTTATTACAGAGAGCGTTTAGCCCCCTGACCAGGCGTGCTGAACCAGGGCGCCCGGCTTATGCAAGATATAGAACATTCTGGAATTGTTATTTACAAGAAACAAATTTTTGCTGGTGGTCGGGATTGAACGGGCGACCTTTAGCACCGCAATCCGTGACGCTAACCCCTGCGCCACGCCGGCAGGTGCTGCGGCTCTCATTCAAAACATGAGTCTTATAATGTCATACTATTGAGGGCCGTTGTTAACTGATGCTAATATGGAATTTGTAGACACTAGATTATCATTTATCGTAGGAAGAACGATGTGTTTTTGTTAATTCTTCAGTGCTCCATTGCTTTGAAATGACAACGTGTAAGTTACAATAGGAAAATCATCAAATATGCAACGCAAGATGGCGTATGTCAGATAATGCGAGGAATGTCAAGTGACATCTCCGAACGGCTTGTTTTCGTTAATTTAATGGAGGGTGTCAAATTTCCGTTATTTTTGCAAATATCTCTCAAACGATACGAGATATAAAAAAAAAGCATAAGGGAGCTAAGTATTAGGTTATTCAATTTTCGTATCGCATGAACGGTTCGTTTGCAATTACAATTATATTACAAACGGCTTTTTTGGGTATTACTACCGTATTTTTTGTCCGAAAAATTTAAAAAAGGGAGGTTCTGGTCTCTGGCGACCTACAATCAAGTCTGTAAAATTTGGTGCTGTTCGGTTGAACGGTTCGTCTTAAAAACAGGGAACACGTTACGGACAGACAGACAGACAGACATCCCAAAATCGCCGTTATTTTTGCAAATATCTTTGAAACGCTACAAGATATGAAAAAAACATAAGAGCAACGTTGTAGAGAATTTTCTCCTCTACAAATTCGGTTATTCAATTTTTTTGTCAGATGAATAGTTAAGCCGTTATTTTCATTTAAATTTCGAGCTGTCAAAAGACGATCGCAAAGGCCCACTTTTAGTGTTACTACCGTAACCTAAAGTGAGCCAATATAACATCCGCGGCGAAGTAGCCGAGTGGTCTAAAGCGCCTCGCTGCGGAGCGCGCGGTTGCTCGCTGTGGTGCTGGAGTCCTCCCTAGGGCAAGGGTTTGTGTGTTGTCCTTAGGTTAGTTTACCTAGGTTTAAGTAGTTCGTAAGCTACGGACTGATGACCACGCAGATTCGTCCGATAGATTTACAGACATTTGAATATTTTGCCAATATAACACGGATTGTGTTTTAAAAAAGTTTCTCGAAAACCTTGTTACGTAGATAGTACCCTTTCATAAAATAAATGATATTTGAAAATTACTTTTAAATAACATCCTTGACTGTGTTTGAGATAGGAATGTGGAGGATAAATTTATTAAAAACATTATCCAGTAAAAAAAAAAAAGTCAAGGCCAATTTGCAAATACTATTTTTCACGAAAGAATTAGTAATTAACTTCCTATGTGACATACTTCTATAAAATGAACTACCGGGGCAAATTAGATAAAAGTTTAAAAAATTATCGATATTCATTCTATGAACGCGGACCTATCCATCACAACGCTGCTGATGTGGTAAGTTATACATCTACACACTAGCTCTGCTTTCCACTGTCCATTCACGATTGTTTTTTAAATTCTCTGAGTTCCCATCTCTTGTAATACTTGATGATGCTTTTCATTAAATTCTCAGATTTTAACCAATCCATTAATGCTGAGCATCGCGTGCTTTTACACCAACTAATGCCATCCAGCAGTTTCCGAAGTATGTTGACGCCCCTAATTCATTGTTTCCTGATGTAGTGGATAGGTCCGCGGCATGAAACTGACATTTGAATATTTTTCTTGTTACAGTGTTCTGATGATGCGCCAAAAGCGGGAAGCGCGTTAAAGAGAAATAAGTATAATAATTTGCAACAGAGACTACCTTTCAATTCAAATTTAAAAAAAAAGACTTTGAAATTAACTAAAAACCCTGAGAGACAGAATTCTTGTGCTCAAACATTCTAAACGTTATCTGAAGACTTTATTAGGTACAAAAAAAAAAAAAAAAAAAAAAAAAAAAAAAAAAGATATGGTTCAGTTTGTACTTACGTTAAAAACAACAAGCCGTAACTGAATATACTAAGAATTGACAGGCTTACCAACCTAAATTCCTGATGTACGACGCAACGAAAATTTTGAGAGCCTAGTAAACCAATACATCGACGACGACAAAAGCCTTACACATTATATAACTGTCGCCTACGATAAAAATAAAAGAAAAGAAAAAAGCCGGCCGCGGTGGCCGAGGGGACTGAGGCGCTCCAGTCACGGTCTGCACGGCCACTACGGTCGGGGGTTCGAATCCCCCTTGGGCATGGATATTTGTGCCGTCCTAGTTCGTAAGTAGTTTGTAAGTTTAGGGTCTGATGACCCCGTAGTTAAGTCCCATAAGCTTTACAAACATTTGAAACATTTTGAAAAAGAAAAAAAGGTACCCATAGTATGTCACAAATCGTAAAAGGGGGACTGCTAAGACCATAAAACTAAGCAACCTACAGGGTGTCCAGAAAACGGATCCCTTATTTCAAAATTAAATATCTCGAAAACAAAGATCGATAGAGGAATGCAGTAAACGGTATGTTTATTGTGAAATCTGTAAGAACTTTATACAACAGTTTGAAATAATACTTACAAAAGCTAATAACAGATGGCGCTGTACGCTTTACAGCTCATATCAGCATACATAAGTGAAATAATCGTATGTAAACACTCTTTTCAAACAATCACATCACAATGTTTTCAAAATGTTCACCATTGGCACTACAGAGGTGGCGCAAACGAAGAATGAAATTCGCCGTCACATTTCGTAGTGTCACAACCGAAATGGATTCACATGCCACAGAGATCGACGATTCAAGCTCGTCCAGCGTGGCGGAATGCTTCGGGTAGACAATGTCTTTCACTGTGACCCACAAAAAAGTCACAGGGAGTGAAATCCGACGAATATGGAGGCCAATCCATGCCTGCACCAGTAAATTTGGGATATTCCAATACAATGACTTGATCCCCGAAGTTTCCTCAAGAAAGTGAAACACTTGTTCGGTCCGATGTGGTCAGGCTCCATCTTGCACAAACTATTCAGTACCTGGTCGATCCTCTAACGCTTGCTGTATGGCGACAAATTGTTCCAAAATTGCAACGTAACGTGCACCAGTGACCGTTTCTCGAATGAAAAAAGGGCCAATAATGCCTCTGCAGCCCACACAGTAACTATAGGAGAATACAGAGGTTTCGCTTCACACCAATATGGCTTTTCGGGACCCCAAAATCGCCAGTTCTGCTTATTCACGTATTCATTCAGGTGGAAGTGTGCTTCATCTGTAAACCAGATGCAGCTAACTTGAAATCCTTCACTACCAATCATTGTGAGCATCTGATTAGCAAAGGCAACCCTTTGTTGCACAGCTCGTACGGGTATGGCCTGGTGCGTTTGAATTTTGAATGGAAACATTTGTAGGCTCTTTCTCTGTATTTTCTGCTTGCTGGAACGCTTCAAACCAGTCTCAGATGCAATTCTACGAACAGATGACATTGGATTTCGCTGAATAATTCCACAAAGTGTGGCGATATTTTCAGGCGTAAATGCGGTTTGCTTGCGGCCAACATGCCCCACTAGATCATCAGTTACGCTACTTGTTCGTTGAAATTTTGCGAAGAGAGTACGAATTGTTTTCGCATCGGGTCCTTTTGGAATATTAAATTGTGCTTAAAAACTTCGCCTAGTTTGTTCTAACCTGTGGTACTCTAGCACCAGAAAAACGCGTTGTTTAATGGAGTACACGGTTTTAATCTCTTCCTTCGGTACGCTAACCTCCTTACACGTTTCAATGGTGGAACTGATCGCTCTGGGCTTCTTATCACTATTTGTACTAGGCATTACGTATGGCGATTACAGCGCCATCTGTTAGTAGCTTTTGTAACTATTATTCCAAACTTTTGTATAAACTTCTTACAGCTTTCACAATAAACATATCGTTTACTGCATTCCTCTATCGATCTTTGTTTTCGAGATATTTAATTTTCAAATCAGGAAGTCCTTTTCTGGACACCCTGTATATGTGTGCAGTCGAAGCCGAAAGACTGCACAACATTCGACTGGGGTGCTCGCGGAACGAAGTCAAGAAGGCAGTGGAGTCGCGATACAATCGTCCGCGCCTGAGGCGGGCCGAGAGGATACTAGAGTTGTGGCGATTCGTCAATGAGTCGTTCATTTGAACGAATACAAATAAAGTATCGTAAGAATCGAATCGTGATTCGGACGAATCGTCGTTCAAAAGAATCGCCTGTCTGACGATTCATGATTCGAAAGCAAGTGGCGAATCGGGCCGAATAATTACGAAAGCCAGAAAGCGTGTGAGCAAAGGAAGCACAGAACGAAGATCGTGAGCCGTTAATTGTTAGCCTATTCACGAATTAGACATGACAGAAACAAAACGGAGCGAAATACGCAACTGCCAATACGTACAAATATACTTCTTTTATAAAGTTGACATATTATGTATTTAAACGAGCAATCCTTACACATTTACATTTAGCATATCCCGGAAATGGCTGTAACGATTTAGATTAAATTTTGTGTTTAGAGAGGTGTAAGCTTTTCGAGTTCATCTACATAGTTATAGCTTTGTAAAAAAATCAATTTTACAGAAATATTCTTTTTATATAAATAGGCGATTTTAAATGTTTTTAAAGCCATCACAAAAGTCTTTTTTGCCACTTTGGTTTTTACGTTACCAACTTTCCTGAAAGAAACCGATTTTAGAAAAAAGAAACATCGTAATAAACGTGAATTTCTTGCATCTCGAAAGACATTTAATATTTAGAAACAGATTTTTATTTTTAATGTTTATTTCGTGTTTCCTTCAACTTATTGATTTTACATAAGTATTTTGTAATGATTAGATACGTTTTAATTACCATAGATTTAACTATATTTATATTTAAATTGCCGAAGTATTCAAACAGAACAAAAAAAATTATACGGTTACTGTAGGATTCGAAATAAGTGTCCTACGTTCAGTAAACCTGCAACGCTCAAATGTTCAAATGTTTGTATAGTCTATGGGACTTAACTACGGGTTCATCAGTCCCTAAACTTACAAACTACTTACGAACTAGCTAAGACTAACAGCAGCTGGTGCATACAGGCTCAAAACTGGTAACAACTGGAACTCTTTGGGATATCCAGAATCACACACTAAAATAGTGAGTGAGGTAAATACAGGAAAGGTTGGGGAAATGCCAGCCGACTATATTATAACCCCATACTGCTTCAACAAGCCTTTCAGTATAACAATTAGAATTAGGGGGCAGTGGGAGACAATAGTTCGACACCGTACGGGGGATATTGTCTGGTTCACTGACGGGTCGAAATCAGACCAAGGCGTTGGGGCCGGGGTATACGGGGTGCAGCCAAGACTGGAGGGCGTCATCTTTGTAGGGAAACTGGCCTCAGTATTCCAGGTCGAAATCACTGCCATCAGGGCATGTGTAGAGGAGAATTTGCGTAGGTGCTAAAAAGATCGTAGCATCTATATCTATTCAGACAGCCAGGCAGCCCTGAGATCACTGGCAGCTCCTACAACAAGGTCTAAAATTCTTGCAGAATGTCACAGGGTCCTGTGGAGCTAGGGGAAAGCATTAGAGTAAACCTATTGTGGGTCCCTGGCCACTCGGGGATCAGTGGCAACGAACATGCCGACAGATTAGCCAGGATGGGGGCAGAGACTCCATTTATTGGACCGGAACCTGTCCTGACAATCACCAAGGCAATGATCAAATTGGAGCTACGTAACTGGCTCAGAAGACAGCACGTAGAATATTGGACCAAAGTCCATCAACAAAACATGGCAAGGTAATGATGCCAAAGCCATGTTTTAAAAGAAGCTCTGCAATCCTGGGCCTGAATAGGAGAGAGATTAGACTCATGGTTGGATTGCTGACAGGCCATGGGAATTTCAAAAAACACCTACATACAATGGGAATAACAGAAGAGGACCCTAAATGTAGGATCTGTGATGACAGTGATGAAACTGCATCACATCTAATCTTCGAATGCATTGCATTGGAGAGTAAAAGGCACAGAACATTTGGGACAACGAGACCCGAAGAAATTGTGTCTAATAAAGAACTGGTAAAGGGACTCCTTGCACTGTTCAAGGGCAGTGGTTGGCTTTACTAGATATACAGGGAGCGATACCGCACAATAAACTTAGTTTCGGTGCGGGCAGTGGCGGGTTCGACCTCGACTGTTTTGGCTTCCCTGGAAAAATCAAATCAAATCAACTATGACTAAGGACGGCACAAATATCCACGCCCGATGGGGGATTCGAACCCCCGACCGTAGTGGCCGTGCAGACCGTGACTGGAGCGCCTTAGTCCCCTCGGCCACCGCGGCCGGCCCTGCAACGCTACTAAATGAGCTATGATGACAACAGAAATAGTTGGTAGTATACTATGTGTTTATAACCGCACGCTAAACTTCAGACTATTTTCTCGAGAATTTTTGAGAGCTGAATCGAATGGCTTTGCCTCATTATTATTTTAAGTCTGAACTTAACGCACCATAAATATTTTAAAAAATCCGATACCGATATTGTCACCTTTTCGGCATTTTGTAAAAATCGTGCCGTCGCAGACCAGAAACAACGAATCGTAGGAGCAGATGCAAAAGGTTAAGATTCCAACATCCATAACACAGATATGTATTGCCATCTATGAGCAAGATGTAGAAATACGAATCGCGCCAATGCAGACTACAGAATCACGAAAGAATCGGGAACTAATCGTAAGAATCGATTCACAATGTGGGATTTTGAATAGCAAGAATCGATTCATAAAAAAGAATCGTGTTGCCCAACTCTAGTGGACAGCGCAGCGATATGTGAGCAGGCAGGCTGGGCGCTGCGAGAGACGCCCCACCTGTCCCTCCAGCAGGCAGCAGTTGATACGCCTCCTCTCCCCCCCCCCCTCCCTCTCTCTCACACACACACTTGGCTCTTCGTTCTCCTCCCCCCCCCTCCCCAGAGAGTCCTCACGTTCCATCCTGCCTGCCTCTCCCCCTACCCAGCGCCTCCGCGCTTGCCATCCCTTCCCTGCTCCCTGCGGGGTCTTCCGGATTTTAACTCGTGTTCCAGCAGTGTAGGCTGGTGCTTCAGATGACTGGGCATTCACTTCTTTGATTGCCGGATTTGATAGTGCCGCCCCCCCCCCCGTCGCATGGTGTCCAAAGAGACAATTTGCCGCAACTCCACGAGCGGCGCTGGGGGAAAGCGCCCCGGTCGTCCCCTCCCCACCCCCGCCCCCTTTAGATATATTTTTTGTTAAAAGATCTGCAGAATGTCTTACCTCCGATATTTGCGCTTGCTTCAACTCGAGCTGATGCTACCAAGCTTCTTTCACTCTTCTCTTCCAACCTTAAAGATGAGTAATCTCTATATATAAAAGGAAGTGTCCCGATTGACTGACTGACTGACTCATCATCGCCCAGCCCAAACCACTGAATACAGAAACTTGAAATTTGTGGAGGGTGTTGATCTTACTCCGTAGGCGTCATTTGAGAAGCGATTTTTCGATTTTCCGTCCGTAAGGGGATGAAATAGGGGATGAAACGTTTCTTGAAAATACGTAGCTGTTTAGGCAATTTTGAAGCTATAACTACAAAATTTCGGATTTGAATTCAGGGTTCGAATTTAAAAGACACGTGTTTCGGCATTTTTTGAAATTCGACAAATAAGGGGGTAAAATAGGTGACGCAAGAAATTAATTTTCAAAAATATGTTGCTGTTTACTGAAATTTTAAGCTACCACAACGAAACTTCGGATATGAAATCTTGGTCAGGATTAAAAAACCATGATTTTTAGTATTTTTGGAAATTCGACAAGTAAGAGGTTTAAATAGAGGATCAAAAATTATATTTGAAAACACGTTGCTATTGATACAATTTTGAAGCTAGAGCTGCAAAAATTGACATTTCGATAGTTGGTTAGACGTTAAAAATTACGTGTTTCGATATTTTTGGAAATTCAACCATCAACGGGGTTAAATTGAAGATTGGGTGTTTTTCGAAAAATGTTGCTATTTAGGCAATTTTGAAGTTAGAACTACAAATTTTCGGATTTGAATTCAGGGTTCGAATTTAAAAGACACGTGTTTGGCCATTTTTTGAAATTAAAGCAATAAGGGGGTAAAATAGACGTCGCAAAAAATTGATTTTCAAAAATATGTTGCTGTTAACTCAAATGTCAAGCAATCACTACGAAACTTAGGATACTGACTCTTGATCATGATTAAAAAGACACGTGTTTCGGTATTTTTGGAAATTCAACAACTAAGGGGGTAAAAGAGGGGATCAAAAATTCTTTTCGAAAACACTTTGTTGTCAAGACAATTTTGAATCTATAGCTACAAAAATTGGTATTTGTATCGTTCGTTATGATTTAAAAAATACATGTTTCGGTATTTTTGGAAATTCAACCATGAAGGAGGTTAAATTGGAGACGGGGTGTTTTTCGAAAATCTGTTGCTATTTAGGCAACTTTGAAGTTAAAATCACAAATTTTCGGATTTGGATTCGGGGTTCAAATTCAAAAGACACGTGTTTCGGTATTTTTGGAAATTCAACCAATAAGGGGGTGAAATACGAGATGCAAAAATTGATTTTCTTAAATATGGCGCTGTTAACTCAAATTTCGAGCTATAACAACGAAACTTAAATATGGGTTCTTCATCTGGATTAAAAAGAAACAACTGGTACAGACCAACCAGCCTACGCATGCGAAGCAGCGAGGGTTCAGCTAGTCTAATATATAAAGCAGAGTGTCCTTATGTTTGTACGTGTTGCATACAAATCTACTGTTTTGTTCCAATCTTCGCTTCAATCCATGAGAACGGTCGCCGTAAGTGTAAGAATCACGTACGATACATAGTTCAGGAGATATGACGTCATAAACAATGAGATGCGCAGAAAACTGCTGCATTTTGCGACAATGCTGCTCATATTCTCCTAAACCATTGGTCCGATTACAACCAAATTTGGTACACACATCCCTTACCGTGAGGTAACAATTGCTGCATTGTTAACAATCACATACGACACTTGGTTCAAAATATATTACGTCATAACCAATAGAAATCGCAAAAAATGCCAATTAATGCGGCGAGACTTTCGAAATACACTGTATGAGAATGAGAGTACTTAGCGACTTCCAACAAACTTTAAACATAATTTCAAACCTTTACTAAAGTTTTTCTCGCTGGCAACCATAGTAAAATGATGAAAGGAAAAAAGTGTCTCGCTTACTACTTTTCCGCTGTTTATGGAGTAAAACTGCGGCTCTCGGTACGACGTTACAATTTATAATTTGAACACTACAAATTGTAGCGACAGGAAATTTTACAGACAGTATACACTTCTAAATTGTATCACAGTACGACACGTAGTTCATGAGATACGACCACATAAACAGTAACGTTCCACTGTTCGTGGACTAAAACTACGGCATTCAGTATGACGTTACAATTTTTAATTTCTACACTACAAATTGAGGTCGCAGGATATTTTGCCGACAGTATACACGCATATAGTTGAGTGTACCTTCTAAATTGTAGCACAGTACGACACGTAGTTTATGACATATGAGCACATAAACAGAAACGTTCATGGAAAACCGCCACATCGCGCACCCACTTTTAATATATTACTTTTTTAGTACTGATTGTATTCCTAAGAGAGTTTAAAGACATACAGCCTTTATACAAATGAATATATAACTGAAAAATGGCAGGAATAAATAAATACATACCCGAGCAACGCCAGGTTTTTAGCTAGTCTAACATATAAAGCCGTGTCCGTATGTTTGTACGTGTTGCATACAAATCTACAGTTTTGTTCCAATCGTTATGAAATTTTGTACTCGTAAGCTTCAATACATGAGGACGGTTGCCGTAAGTGTAAGAATCACATACGCTATATAGATAACGAGATATGACGTCATAAACAATGAGATGCGCGAAAAACTGCTGCATTTTGCGACAATGCTGCTCATTTTCTCCTAAACCATTGGACCGATTTCAACCAAATTTGGTACACACATTTCTTACCGTAAGGTAACAATTTATGCAGTGTTAAGAACAACACACAACGCATGGTTCAGAAGTTATGACGTCGTAAACAATAGGAATCTCGAAAAACTGCCTCATAATGTGGGGAGACTTTATGAATACACTATATGAAAATGAGGGTATTTAGCGACTTGCAACAAACTTTAAACATAATTTCAAAACTTTATTAAACTTTTTCTCGCTGGCAACCATAGTAAAATGATGAAAGGAAAAAAGTTTCTCGCTTACTATTTTTCCGCTATTTATTCATTAAAACTACGCCATTCGGTATGACGTTACAATTTATAATTTATACACTACAAATTGGAGCCACCAGAAATTTTGCAGACAGTATACACAAATATAGTTGAATGTAGCTTCTAAATTGTATGATATTCCGACATGTGGTTCATGCGATATGGGCACATAAACAGTAACGTTCCACTGTTGATAGACTAAAACTACAGCTTTCGGTATGAAGTCAGAATTTATAATTTCAACACTAAAAATTGTAGCCGCAGTAAATTTTACAGACAGTGTACACGCACATAGTTGAGTGTACTTTCTAAATTGCATCACAGTACGACACGTAGTTCATAAGATATGAGCAGTAATGTTCATGGAAAACCGCCCCATCACTTACCAACTTGTAATCTATTACTTCTTTACTACTAACTGTATTCCTAAGAGGTTTTACAGACAAACAGCCTGTATAAAATGAATATGTACCTGAAAAAAGACAGGAATAAATAAATACCCGCGCAAAGTCGGGTTTTCAGCTAGTTATTTCTAAAAGACACTGACCGTTGTTTATTTTTCTTTGATAAGGAACACCATGAACATATGAATATGCACATGAACAGTAAAACACAGTAACTAATTACACTGTTAAGTTACTGCAACAAAATGAATTAGTCACGATGAAGAAACAAGTTACCTTCGGATCACCTGACACTGTAACCAGCATCCCCTCTTAACCTTACACATACACAAAAGCTGCTCTCCCCCCACATCATTTCAAACAACGAACAGTATAAATGTCATTTACCCTCAAAATCGCGACACATTTGCTAAAACGTTCAAAGGTTTCTGGCAAATAACAGAAGTCATTGTTGTTCCCTTATCTGTTAAAAAGAACAGTGGATTAAAAAAAAATCCTTGCAATCGGCCTCGAACCCACTACATTTGATAGTGTAACCCATTACGCTAACCACGCTGCTATTTTTCATGATCAAATCTTCTGAAGGCTAGTACAGTTGATGCGTCTTTAAGTTATAGTAATAAAGCAAACATGAATTGTTTCTGATGAATCTTCAATGAGCCAAAAACAAATGTGAAAGGCTGATGTTGCCTTCATGGAAGATTTGCGCATGCGCAACGAGAGGTCCGCAGTAGCTCCATTGTCTTGCTTCGGGACCATTCGCGCGTAACCGCCAGAGCTTGAGTAGCCAGGAGCTGGCGTCTCTACCAGCTCCAACGCCAATGCCAAAAGCGGCGTTTCCCCTCGCCCCTCCCAGCCGCGAGAGGCCGCGCTACAACTCGTATACGGACTGTCTCGGCGACGTAAAACGTTTCTCATGCGATAAAAATACTTTGAATGTGCATATAAAACGATCTGATAGAAGAACGTAACTAAGAATTATAGTTTAAAAGACACTTTTTTTATTTATTTATTGACTTTTTCACAGTTTACCAGTGTGCCAGTGCTTATCGTTCTAGTGTTTGTGGTATCTCGTCGAATTTTACAACTTCAACAAGCGCCTTACCGGCAGCACAAAATGTTGCCATGTGTCTTAATCACTGGTTCCGTCTCGCCGCCTTGTGAACTGTGTCGACATCAGTGTGTTTTAGGCACCGTGGCAATTAATCTTATAATATGTGTATGTTACAAATTGTTTTCACGTTATTTTATTCACCATCATTCACCTTTTGCATTTTAAATTCTCCCTTGTTTCGCCTTTGTTATTTGTTATTCTCATTCTCGAAAAAGGCGATCGTGCGAAACCCAGCTCGCGCTATTCGTCCACGAGTCTCAGAGGGCCATAGACACGGGTTCTCAGGTAGATGCTGTGTTTCTTGACTACCGCAAGGCGTTTCATACAGTTCCCCACAGTCGTTTAATGAACAAAGTAAGAGCATATGGACTATTAGACCAATTGTGTGATTGGATTGAAGAGTTCCTAGATAACAAAACGCAGCATATCATTCTCAATGGAAAGAAGTCTTCCAAAGTAAGAGTGATGTCAGGTGTGGCACAGGGGAGTGTCGTAGAGCCGTTGGTATTCACGAGGTATATAAATGGCCTTGTGGATAACATCGGAAGTTCACTGAGGCTTTCTGCGGATAATGCTGTAGTATATCGAGAGGTCGTAACAATAGAAAATTGTATTGAAATGCAGGAGGATCCGCTACGAATTGACGCATGGTGTAGGGAATGGCAATTGAATCTCAATGTTGACAAGCTTAATGTGCTACGAATACATAGAAAGAAAGATCCTGTATCATTTAACTACACTATAGCAGGGCAGCAACTGGAAGCAGTTAATTCCATAAATTATCTGGAAGTAGGCATTAGCAGTGATTTAAAATGGAACGATTATATAGAATTAATTTAAACTTATAAAATTGCCGATGACGGGCAGTGATCCTTTCTTCTTCAGTGCGGAGGCACTCCTAGGCCCTTACTCTTACGGGAATAAGCACTAAGTTGCTACGAGTTTGAGTTCTAGTGGGCAGGGTAGAGTTGCAAATTTGTATCTGGCGGAAGGCGTGCTTGAGTAATTCCGTGCAGGTGTGACGACCGCTGTGTCCCCAGTGGTGTAGGAGTCAGCGCAACTGCCTAGACAGCAGGAGACCCGGGTTCGAATCCCGGCTGGGTACACATTTTCAACTTTACCCATTCGCAGTTAATATCATACATTCCATGAATATTAATAAAATCAATCGTCGGTAAAGCTTATGCCAGACTTAGATTCATTGGAAGAATCCTAAGGAAATCCAATCCGAAAACAAAGGAAGTAGGTTGCAGTACACTTGTTCGCCCACTGCTTGAATACTGCTCAACGGTGTGGGATCCGTACCGGGTGGGGTTGATAGAGGAGATAGAGAAGAACCAACGGAGAGCAGCGCGCTTCGTTACAGGATCATTTGGTAATCGTGAAAGCGTTACGGAGATGATCGCTAAACTCCAGTGGAAGACTCTGCAAGAGAGACGCTCTGTAGTTCGGTACCGGCTTTTGACGGAGTTTCGACAACATACCTTTACCGAGGAGTCTAGTAATATATTGCTCCTTCCTACGTATATCTCGCGAAGAGATCACGAGGGTAAAATCAGATATACTAGAGCCCACACAGACGCATACCGACAATCTTTCTTTCCGCGAACAATACGACACGAATAGGAGACAGAACCGATAGTGGTAGTCAAAGTACCCTCCACCACACACCGTCGGGTGGCTATCGGAGTATGGATGTAGATGTAGATCTTGTCACTCAGATGGAGAGCGGCGCTGAGACCGCTGCTTTAAAATCATAATAAAGGAAGAAAAATAAAAGCTGGGAGAGACAGTCCGCGTGCAGCAGGGTTGCCAACCTGGGGATTTTCCCCTAGACTTAGGAGGAATTTTTTATCTTTTTCAAGAGACAATTTATAGGGAAAGAGACGTCTGAGAGATTTTTAGGGGGCATAAGATACGTCAGGGGCTTGTAAGGGGGAATATCTACAAGAGGGGGTAGCAGGAACACCACAGTTACACAGTTAAGAGGCAGAGCGCTCAAACAGGAAAGAAACGTAACATTAATATTTATTTATTTCCGAAAACATCCTTCTCATATGAGGCGTATTCTTTCTTCCTTTGTTTTGGTTTATAATTTCAAAAAAAGTTTCGACGACTGCCAAAATCAGATATTACTGTTACCCTCTAATCTCCATACACAATCACAGTAATGTCCCGTAATAACTTTGTCTTGTTTCCTTTCTGCAAATCAGTACAGTCCCAAGTCTTCCGAACCCATTGATGCCAATCACAACAATGGGTCTGCGTACAATGTAACACTACGTACACATTTGATGCAAACTCTCAATAATAATTGTTCAAAAAATTTGTTAAGCTTATGGGACTTAACTGCGGGGTCATCAGTTCCTAAACTTACAAACTACTTACATACTACATTATACTAAATACAACACAAAAATCCATGCCCAAGGGAGGACTCGAACCCCCGACGGGGAACGGCCTCGCGCATGGAAGCATAGCGCCTCAGTACGCTCGAACTATCCGCCGCGGCTAAAAATAATTGAGCACCATTCTGCACTTGCTTCGACATGACATCATATTTCCTCGTGTGTATCTTCACTCCTGTGATTATACCATTATATGGTGATTAACTTGCTTTCTGACTGATAACATGTAAAATCAAAATTTCGTTTTTTTCTAAATTTCCATTGCAATCCTACAGTTGTAAATTAATATATATAGATAAATAGCTAACCGATCGCCATAAAACCGTACCTAAAGCGTTCCCCGGGTAGACATTAGTAACTGTACAAATTTTTAGCTCTTTATGTCTTGTGGTTCCGACGTGATAAACGTACACCGAACAGACATTCACATTTATAGATATAGATCTACGGGTAATCTTGGTGCCTGAGTTGGCAACTCTGGCGTGCAGTCTTCAGTCGTCCGTCTAGTCGGAGTCCATGATAGTTACCTGCGCATATCAACAAATTGTTCAGTGACTGGACTTTATTTGTTCTAGACAGCCAGGGAAACCTACTATCAGTTTCCTGCATGGACATCTGAGATAAGCATTTCAGTTTCTGATGTTAATAAATAGCTTTATAATTAGTTTACTTATTTTCAAACAACTGACGGGTATGCTGCCTGGTGACGTCGTCGACCAGCGCCGATATTTCGACAGGAGGACACCCTGCCATTCTCAAGACACAACTTCACTCAAGGAAGCAATGTGCAAGCGAATATAATACCTCTGTTTTCAAAGGGTAAACAAGGAAGATAACACTACAGAATCAACACATCCAAAGGGACAAAGTTAATGCTGCCCCACCTGTTGATTAATAGTTAATATCGATATTTTTGATGTTTTGGTCATCTTTGGTTGACTCTATAGTGACTTGTGTAGTGGAGCAAGATAGTCGTACTACATTTTCGTATGTCAGCCCTGTTTTGAAGTTATAAATAAAAAAATGAAAGAAAACGAACCTGTTTATGTAAATATTGTTATTTTTTATAATGCGATTCTTAAAATGTTTTGTTTCTGTACATTTCGTGTACGATCGAGGCGCCGCAATCAACAAGAGCAGCGTCGTCGCCGCCGCAGCCAACATTACAGCAGACGGCCGCTATTAAAATTTAACCGACAGCTACGGGGCTACGAATGCTGCTGCGCCTTCTTTATTGCCGCCCTTCGACCGTTTCAAAGAAAAAATAAAAGAATATTAATTTATAGTTAGTTTTGTTTGAGATTGAGTCCAAGCTAGTTGCCCATGTTCACGTTTCTTGCTAAACTGACGCTGTATTAACATGAAGAAGAATAAATATTTGTTAATGTTGAAATATATCTTGCATTTATGAAGATTTATTTATGATCAAGAATATTTTATAGCAAGCGAAATTTGATTCTTGTGAAGAATCTCGACTTATTTCAGAGAACAATTTAATTCTGATTTAATCACTACTGATTAGCTTAGAATGTGACATTATATTTGTATCATAATACAATATCTGGAAAACCAGTGTTTAGAAGGCAGTGGAATATTACTATTTTTCAGTACTAGTTAACGACAGCGAACAGAAGTGACTGTGTTTGATTTTGATGAAATTTTAGTAACGGCCACAGACTGTTTTCCTTGCCTCGCTCGTACAAGAACCTGATTTATTTATTTTTGATGAACTATTTAAAGGAATTACTTTTACAAATTTTAATTTATGTTGTGGTGCGGGACACTTTGGACGAAGTTTAGAAAATTTACACGGTTTGCTTATGACGGTGTTGCTAGGGAACTGAAAATAACAAATCAACAACGTCCTAGCAACTGATAAAATTTTTTCTAGTTTCAGAATAATTTCATGATTAGAGACTAAAGAGGAACATGAATAACAATATTAAACATCGCAATTATATCGTCGCCGTTCCACTACACTTGTACTGTGTGGATTATCTTCCTTGTTTACCCTTTTCAAGCCGAGGTATTAAATTCGCTTGCACATTGCTTCCTTGAGTGCAGTTGTGCATTGAGAACGGCGGTAGTCGATGATGTCACCTGGCAGCATACCAGTAAGTTGTTTGAAATTTCATTACTCCGGGAAAAGTTAAGTTTTCACATTTCAATTATTGTTCTACAACCCTGGGCGCCATTGGCTGCATTCTCCCACCTCGTGCTAGGCCTACTCACAGAAGATGGTGCGAGAGTGAAGGTCGGAGTAAGTTTAAAATTAGGGAAAGTTTAATTTTTAAAGCTCACAACCACCAGCTACGAACCTAATTCCTAAACATGCAAAACACTGGAACTGTGATTACTGCTGTTTGACTCGTTTTCTAGGGGATGATATCACACGTTCGCAGCTTTCCTTCCCTGGATATGATTAACAAAAATATTTATAATAAAGTCAAGTTCATGAGAGAAAGGGGTGTACTAACTACTATTTTTGAAAACACGTAAAAGTTCACTTTATGTTGTTTACTTCACAATATTAGAGCCCTGTGGCTGATACGTCTGTACGTCGACACATTTATCAAATAAAGTTATAGCTCGTGAGCCCCCAGACAAAATGAATATTTGTCGCAAATTGTTTTCACACCAGGTGGCTGTCTCAAACACCGTTTATGTTCATGCCTATGCGACGACACGTGTTACATTAACAAATCACAGTCACTTTAATTCAATGCGATGCACACCTTGTTCCACTGGCTAAATATTCACAAACTCACAGTAGCACTCGATTCAACTTGGTGCAGTCTACGACAAGCAACCACACGTGGCGATTGCCACACACCAATCTAAAGTCTCCACCTCGAGAGCCACATGCCGACTGATGCAGCTCCCCACGTGCTCCGGAGTCGTCACTTCCTGCCCTCGTGCGCGTGCGCGCCAAAAGCTCAACTGCCGGGGTTTTTTCCCCTACGTCACCAACTTCCCCATGTGAGCTTTTCTAACCGATTTGCCAACGTACAGCGCTCAGCCAATACATTTCTAAAACTTTACTTAAAATCAAAATAATTACACTACACGTTAAATAAATTGTCTTCTTAGGTTTTTATATTGGTATAAACATACTTTGTACTATTTATCATAATCGTGCAATTTCTTATGTCACAGATAAGTGATTTAACTGAATACTTCAAGATAAAATACACAAGATTAATTGAAAATAAAATGAGAAATAGTTAATATATTATTTTTATAAACAAACATTGCCATGCTAGTTGTGTAACTGTCTTGTATTCATTGGTAATTTATTACTTTTCATTGTCAATTAAACATATTACGCCAGATGTGACTATATCAGCCAATGTATTGTTTATTTATCAACAGGCTATTTTGTAATGAGGGCCTTAAAGGTTCCTAACTGCTTCGTATTACTTCAAATGCCAATAGTATTAGAATATTTTATTTCACGCTGTGCACTGCACTGTGCCTGGCACTCGCCATTGTCCCTCTCTCCCCTCACCGGAAGCGAAACTGGAAAATCCTAAGCTGGAACAAACCACCAACGTCGGCCTGCTTGCTGGCCTTCCGTTAGCTGCAAGCACACAGCAAATCTCAACGTGGAGAATTTCTACCTTTGGCCTAACTATAAATTTTGTCACCCAACTGCGAACATACATTGCTACCGTAATTAATAAGATTAAAATTTGTGACATTTTATGCATTGGAATGGTCAATGTTTGCAGTGAACTTCATACTGTTTAATTATCAAATGCTATTAATTACCAGTATTTCTATTGGGCGGTAATCTTACAATGGCTCGACTCCTATGCTCATTACCTGACCGCCTCCAGCCTCCCTCTAGAACAGGGAGGCAATACAATACGTCATTACACACCAACAAGTTGTCGAAGAAGTCAAGAAACCACTTACGACATCCTGTTAATGAACAAATGATAGGATTTCGTAATTGGTTTTTTGACTTCTTTCACTGCCACTGCTTTTATCTCCACTATTTCCCTTCCTCTTTTACTGCATCCTTCTCTTTCCCACTACGTTTGTTCCGTCCTTCTCTCCCACCGTCACTGTTTTTCTGCTATTCTCTTTCGGCAGAAAACGGGCGAAAATATTCGCATACTAAAATTGTAGGCGATTAAGTAAAATGATGATTCAGGCATATGATTTCGCTCTTTTCTGCCACAGTCTTTTAAACAGGTATCCGTATTTCCCTGTTATAGCAGGGTATGCCGCTCCAGGCCAAGAGGGCGTGTGTAGGTGGAAAGTGACCATTTCACAGAGACAAGAGACGTCGTAAAGTTATATTGGTGGTAAAATCACGAGTAAAACTTGGTGTGGTGAGATCACCACCTTTTTCTTGACCAGACCCCTTGCTATTTATACATACTACAGTTAAAAACTACGCCTTAAACCAACCTCATCCACCTTCATCCGGACTTTATGTGTATATTTTAAGCACATAAGAAAGGTAACATTGAAACGCTTGATGTTGGATAATGATATCAAAAATCGTTCTAAGGTCGTCAGAGTATATTATCCTAACAGTATTTGGTAAAATTTGCGGTGATTTACCAACAATAGAAATTATCAATAGAAATTATAGAAGAGACCATCCCCACAACTGTCACTTTCGGCACCCAAATGGTGTTTTTTGTTAACATAATTGGGTAAATAATGTAATTTAAAATCTGAGGCACTTGCCGGGTGTGGTTGACGGTTACGGCCCATCGTGCAAAAAATCTGAAATTCGATTTAGTGTGTATGTACGGTAACTTTGAATGTCTGAAGAACATATAGTAAACATTTCAGCGAAATGAAAAAACTGAAATGATAGAATCGTCCATTTCCGCAGTCACTATTTCTGATATTCAAAATTCGAAGTTTCTCGGGGTGAGAA
The DNA here is from genome assembly GCA_026315105.1 of Locusta migratoria. Lineage (NCBI taxonomy): Eukaryota > Metazoa > Arthropoda > Insecta > Orthoptera > Acrididae > Locusta > Locusta migratoria. The sequence continues at coordinate 266,819,050 of CM048744.1, read as the reverse complement.
ATTGAGTGAAGTGTGCTTTCCATCTTTGCATGTATTTAAGAGTGATTCGAAATTTCGAAACAAATAGTTTTAATCAATGTTTAAAAGGCAATAATGTTTATTCTTTATAATGTCAATATTAAATCAATTTTCTATGGTAAGCACTTCGTAGCAGCGGTAACGCAAACATTAAGTAGTCAGATGACTACTTTGTGTTTCAGTGAGATAATTTGTGCTAGTAAAAATAATTTTTCCTTTGTATTTTGAGGTACGTCGCCTGAAAGCAGAATAATTTAAACACAGATTCATATTTTCCGAGAAGTAGCGCACAGTGTTTAGGTATTAAATGAGAATTTTCAAAAGCAAGGAATCATTTCGGAAGTTTGCATCTGTGGACAGAGTACGTATTTTAGGTTTTTTACGGGAAGCGGGTTGTTATATGCTAATTACAGAAATACAGACGACTTTTTCTGCCGTGGCGGATTAGCTGCGCGTACTGGAGCGCCGTGTTGTGGTGCGCGCGGTCGTTCGCCGTCGGGGGTTCGAGTCCCCCCCCCCTAGGACATGGGTGTTTCTGTTGTCCTTAGGTTAGATTACCTTAGTTAAAGTAGTCTGTAAGCTACTGACTGATAACCTAGAAGTTAAGTCCGATGGATTTACAAACATTTAAACAAAGATTTGAACGACGTTTTCTTCAAACAAAAGAGAATAAGAAAAGCCTACTCAGCAATAAGCTGGAAGTAAAAGACAAGGTAACATGAATGTTCTATATTTGCCCGAAAATTACATAGATACGTCCGCACCTGCAAACAGAAAATTAATACAGAATATCGATGAAATCGGAAAATGTTTCACCTTTCTCAGCCAATCATATAGCACTTACTGCCGAAATGGAGAATGTAGGTGTATCTGCGATACTGGCGATAAAAGACCGACGTTTTATGGCAGTCGTTGATCGAATACGGTCAGAAAACTCCACGATGGGGATTCTTAGTTCAGTGAATAATGCTCTGGAAGTAAGGTGATCCATGCCGGTACAAGTACAAGATAAATGTAGAACCAGAACAATTTTCTTGCGCTAACAATAACATTTCCGAAATGAAATAAAAGCCACTGAAGACATAAAACATTATTGAAACATCCTTTCAATATCATAAATAAATCTACGTTTGCATAAAGTGGTTCCAATACCCATCATACACAAAAATTCGTTACAACTGGTCGAAATTATTATTTTTGAGTGTTCCTTATTAAATAACTGTTCAAAGACGTATACACTATGTGATCAAAATTATCCCGACACCTGGATGAAAATATAGTATAAGTTCGTGGCGCCCTCCATGTTTAATGCTGGAATTCAATATGGAGTTGGTCCACCCTTAGCCTTCATGATAGCTTCTAGTTTCGCAGGCACAAGTTCAATCCGGCACTGGAAGATTTCTTGGGGAATGGGAGCCCATTCTTCACGGAGTGCTGCACTGAGGAGAGGTATCGATGTAGGTCGGTGAGGTCTGGCACGAAATCGGCGTTCCAAAACATCCCAAAGGTGTTCTGTAGGAATCAAGTCAGGATTCTGCAAGGCCAGTCCATTACAGAGATTTTATTGTCGTGTAATCACTCCACAGACATACATTAATAGATTGCAACGCCTTGTATAGTATCATTGGTGTCAGTGAAGTCTCGCCGCCATATTTCTATACTATAAACTAGCAAGCAGATATCTGTGTTATTACAGAAAACAGTCGTAAAAATATGAATGAACTGACGTAACTACGCTGTCTTTAGAGTTTTGACATATGGTAAATTCGTGTGTTGTATATGGCTGTAAATTTTTCAGCTGCAGTAAGCTTCGACACTACAGTAATGAGTTGCATTGATTTGCTGTTATTATTAATCTGTTACCAATTTAATTCAAATTCCGATTTTATTTCAGTAGTGTGGTCATTAGAAAAGTGTTGCTTATCGTGGCTAACCCGTATCCTTATTATTTTGAGAGTCCTTACGAAATATTTGACACATACACTAATAAATCGCGTCGCGTTATCTATTTTTATTAGGCCTTATCTGTTGTCAGATTCGTCAATTTCGGTAAAATTTTACTTACCTCCCGACAGCCTCGTATGAATATGATGGCAACATCAACAAAACGGTAGAATGCCCTCACCAAGATGTTGATATTCTTAGAAATCACCACAGTGTGACTTGATTAGTGTTTTGTACAGATGAAGAAGTAAATCAATAACGCTGTTCCTACTCGATGGTTGATAGGTTCTTATATGTACCCTCGTTCACTCTGTAAAAGTAATTGCCCTTGTAAAACGAAGATTTCTTGAATAAAAATTTGCGTTGTCAAGCGATTGGCTAATGCCAACGTCACACGATTGACAACATAATCACGCGAAGCCACAAGAGCGGCAAGTAAAATTTAACCTTATGTAACACGTTCTTCTCGTAACACGATTCGACAATGTAGGCCTGTATGTTAAATTCAACTATTGTGGAAGTATTAGCTTAAATTCAAATCATAGTCAAACGAACTCGTAAATCTTACAACGTCATATCGTGTCAGAAGAATATAGCAATAGCGTACGGAAACTTTCTGACGTGAGGTGAGGCAAGATGGCGGCTTCCGGCTTCATTCACAGAGGCCCGTTTGCCAGTCTAGTAATGTATGTCTGTGAATCACTCCGCCACAGGCCGTGCTTTATGAACAGTCGCTCGATCGAAATCCCCGAAATTCTCTTCAACAGTGGGAAACAATAAAGTGGTTAAAACATCAATGTACTCCTGTGCCGTGATAGTTCCACGCAAAACAAAATCGTACTGGCGTGTTTTACGGCCCACTTTAGATTTGCCTGTTGTTTTATGACTTTTTGTAAACATTTCGAACACAAATGACAAAAATAATATAAATTGATGGACGATACGAGTACGACTCTACTATTCTTTCTAACCGTATTTTAACAAACAGCCAAAATTATTTAATATTTGAGTTTAGCTTTGACAAATACACTTTTTCTTCAACTTTTACCTCTTGAAACTATTTTTTTAATATCTCTCCCATATTTTTATTATCACTTAATTTACTCATCTCGGGGAACGATCTTATTGTATACTAGCTGAAAACCCGGCTTTGTCCGGGTATTTATTTATTTATTCCTGCCTTTTTTCAGGTATATATACATTTGTATAATGACTGTATGTCTCTAAAATTTCAGTTACTAGTAAAGAAGTAATAGATTAAAATTGGTGTGCCGGCCGCGGTGGCCGAGGTGACTGAGGCGCTCCAGTCACGGTCAGCACGGCCACTACGGTCGGGGGTTCGAATCCCCCCTCGGGCATGGATATTTGTGCCGTCCTAGTTCGTAAGTAGTTCATAAGTGGTTTGTAAGTTTAACAAACATTTGAACATTTGAAATTGGTGTGTGATGGGGCGATTTTCCATGAACGTTACTGTTTACGTGCCCATATCTCATGAACTACGTGTCTTACTGTGATACAGTTTGGAAGGTACACTGAACCAGATGCGTATATAGTGTCTGTAAAATTTACTGCGACTACAATTTGAAGTGTACAAATTATAAAATGTTACGTCATACCGAATGCCGTAGTTTTACTCCATAAACAGCGGAAAAGTAGTAAGCGAGCAACTTTTCTCCTTTCATCATTTTGCTATGGTTGTCAGCGTGAAAAAGTTTAATAAAGGTTTGAAATTATGTTCACAGTTTGTTGCAAGTCGGTAAGTACTCTCATTCTCAGACAGCGTATTTTTAAAGTCTCGCCTCATTGTGTGGCAGTTTTTTGCGATTCCTATTGTTTATGACGTCTTATCTTCTTAACCATGTATAGTATGTGATTCTTAACCCTGCAGCAATTGTTACCTCACGGTAAGGAATGTGTGTACCAAATTTGATTGAAATAGGTCCAATGGTTAAGGAGAAAATAAGCAACATTGTCGCAAAATGCAGCAGTTTTTCGCGCATCTCATTGTTTATGACGTCATATCTCGTGAACTATATATCGTATGTGATTCTTACACTTACAGCGACCGTACTCATGGATTGAAGCTTACGTGTACAAAATGTCATAAAGATTGGAACAAACTGTAGATTTGTATGCAACACGTACAAACATGCGGACACTCTGCTTTATATATTAGAAATAGGATAGATGCCAAGATCGCAATTTTTATTTTATTTATTCAAGACGACTGGTGTCGACACTCTATGGTGGCATCATCTGGTCTCTTTGACATTAAACTGCTTATTATAGTGCTCCACATAAAATGTGGTAGGTGCACTTGTTGATAGTTATATAGAAAATCATGTGCTTGTGAATAGTCAGATATAAAATGGAAGGCTGGTCAAAATTTAAAAAAAGTAAAATATACATAAAATATTAACCACCATGGTGCACATGTCTGGTTGGTTTTATGGAGGTGCGTAACATATGGCGTTCGGAAACCAGTCACATGCCATCACTCGCCCTAAACCTTGCCCGAAACTCTCTCCTAGTTTCTGTATTTAATGATTTTCTAATGATAACCCAGACGTTGTTATTTCAAAGTAATGGTGCACTTAATATTATCAAAAATACGCCGTTGTTTGAAAAATGAATTACAATCTAACATTCCCATGTTAGTAGATGGTACGAGAATTACGGATTACTCTCGCAGCTGTTCGGCGTAGCGTAATGGGCAGTGAATTAGTATGTGATGCAGGAATATCTTAGAGCTTAGACAGTGGTTAGACACTTAACGAGTGCGCTGGCTCAGAACGCTCGGTCATAGGGTTTACGGCGTGGTAGCTGAGCGTGCTCGGTCAGGGTGCTCGACGCCCTCTGTAACGAAACAACTGAGTCAACAACGAAACGATCAAAGTTAAACAACGTCCACAAAGGACCGATGAAACAGATGATCCAATGAAAACAGAAAAAGAAAGAGGGTTCTACGTCATCTGTACTTAAAAACCTACGTAAATTTCTCAACATATAACCCAGGATGGACATGAACAAACGACGGCAAAGCATCGATCTACCTGAATAATAAAAAATATAAATCAAAACCTACCACTGGCATTTTTTTTCATATTCTTTCCTAAAAGATTCCGCACATTCTTGTTAATTGAACACAACTATATCATGCAAGATTCTGAGTTGTTCAAAGGTAACAGCACTCTGTTTGAAAAGTGCGTTTGTTCTGTTTTGTAAAACTATCATTAAATACGTACCAACTAATTGCAAACATAGATTTCTTTAACACAAGTACACAAAGTGGGTAGATACCTTTACAACTATTGTTGTAAATGACGCAATGAAATTAGTAACTTTGTATACAGATTAAGTATTAGAGCTTTGTGGAATTCGGTATTACCACACTTATTCCGTTTGTTATTTTAACTGTAAAAGAAAATGTAGTCACAGTTTGAAGCAGAATATTTGCTCTTTATTTTACAGACAGGCAGAGACATAGTCAAATAGCCGTTATTTTTGCAAATATCTCTAAAACGATGCAAGATATGAAAGAAACATAAGAGAGCAAAGTGGTAGAGAATTTACTCCTCAACAAATTTGTTTATTCAATTTTCTTGTAAGATGTACAGTTAAGCCGTTATTTTCATTTAAATTTCGAGCTGTCAAAAGGTGATCGCAAAGGCCCACTTTTAGTGTTACTGCCGTAACCTAGAGTGGACCAAAAGGAGTGCAAGCCCCTTCAATGACAAACACGACCACACCATAACACCACCGCCTCCGACTGTTAACTGCTGGCACTACACACGCTAGCAGATGACGTTCACCGGGCATTCGCTATTCGCTACACCTACACCCTGCCAGCGGTTCGCCACATTGTGTCCACTGTTCAGTCGTCCAATGTTTACGCTCCTTATGTGGTGTCGCACAAGTACAAAGTGCGCGCCACCTACTTTCGCCGCGCGCCGCCATGCACGCACGGCGCGGCGTTCTCACGACGACAGCCACGAGCGCCCTCTGCGACAACTCCGCTCGTGGCCACCACTGAAGGACATCGTTCACTTGGGACTGAGATAGCAACCAGTTAGGACCTTCGTAATCAGATAGGCACCAGTGAAGACTGGGCTATCGGACAGGCACTAGGCCGGCCTCTAACAACTATGTATCAACATTCTGCAGTACTATGTAAAAGTTAAGTATTGTATAAATTCTGTGCAATATATATCTCGTTCTAATCTACTCTAGTGTTTCTAGTTTCTGGCTGCTCCCCTCCGTACCTGCACCAGCGTGCTATCTTTATTCCTGTGTCGGTCTCATTCCACTCGGCCACCGGCACATACGACGGAAACGAGACACAAAAGCGGTGGCGAGGCTGGGATACAAAACCTTACACCAAGCGAGACGTCATTTGATATTCATCTGCGTGATCTGTGCCTTATGGGCAGTCGCTCGGCCGTGAAATCCAAGTTTTCTCACCTCCCGTCTAACTGTCATAGTATTTGGACAGGATCCAGATGCACTTCGGAATTCCTGTGCCATGGTACCAATAGATACCTATTCCACTGCACGACCCCAATTATCGGCGGTCTCCGTCAATCAATAGACGAGGTCGGCCTGTACACTTTCGTGCTGTACGTGTCCCTTCACGTTTCCACTTCACTATCACATCAGAAACAGTGGATCTAGGGATGTTTAAAGGAGTGGAAATCTCATATACAGATTTCTGACACAAGTGACACCCCATCCCCTGACCACATTCGAAGTACGTAAGTTCCGCAGAGAACCCCATTCTGCTTTCACGATATCTAATAACATGTCGCTGACAAGGAGTACCTCGGATTAGGTGGCAGCACAAGGGACATTATGTGAAAACGCATGTTTTTGGAGGTATCCGGATTCTTTCTTTTAATCACGTGGTTTAACATGGATGAGTCTGAGATGTTACAAGTCACCTTTATTGCTGGTTGGACGTCACAAACTTTTGTATGTAAAATAAAAACTCTAATAAATGTCATACATTGCCAAGAAGAATGGGCCAGATTGTTTTAACGCCTCTCTCTCTCTCTCTCTCTCTCTCTCTCTCTCTCTCTCTCTCTCTCTCTCTCTCTCTCTCTCTCTCTCTCTCTCTCTCTTTGTGTGTGTGTGTGTGTGTTACTCTCTCTCTCTCTCTCTCTCTCTTACTTGCGAGACCACATCCGGATAAAAGCTCCAACAAAGTGCAAGGAACTATACATTCCTTTGTAATACAGATATAACAATCCGAGTATCAGAGTAATCATAATGTGTAAAATTATGTTCACATTCACATAAAAGAATAATCCAGAGATTACGGTTAAGAATCACGCTTTCTACTAAAAAAAAGTCTACTTATATAATCGGCTCATTAAAGGAGCATACGAAGAACAAGCTACCAATAAAAAGAATCAACCCGAATTCTTATTTATGAATTAACTAGCTGAAAGCCCTGCGTTGCCCGGGTATTTACTTCTTTCTTCCTGCCATTTTTCGGGTATATAATCATTTGTATAATGGATGTATGTCTAAAATCTCTTGGAAATACAGTTAGTAGTAAACAAGAAATAGATTAAAACTTTGTGCGTGATGTGGCGGTTTTCCATGAATGTTACTGTTTATGTGCTCATATCTCAAGAACTACATGTCCTACTGTGATACAATATAGAAAGTATACTCAACTATATGCGTGTATACTGTCTGTAAAATTTCCTGCGGCTACAATTTATAGTGTAGAAATTATGAATTGTAACGTCATACCGAATGCCGTAGTTTTACTACATAAACAGGGGAAAAGTAGTAAGCGAGAAACTTTTCTCCTTTCATCGTTTCGCTATGGTTGTCAGCGAGAAAAAGTTTAATAAATGTTTGAAATTATTTTTAAAGTTTGTTGCAAGTCATTAAGTACTCTCATTCTCTTATAGCGTATTTATAGTCTCGCTGCATTATAAGGCAGTTTTTTGCGATTCCTATTGTTTATGACGTCATATATTCTGAACCATGTGTCGCCATTCTTAGCCCTTCAGCAGTTGTTACCTCAGGATAAGGGATGTGTGTACCAAATTTGGATGAAATCGGTCCAGTGGTTTAGGAGAAAATGAGCAGCATCGTCGCTAAATGCTGTGTTGTCCGCGCATCTCATTGTTTATGACGTCATATCTCGTGAACTATGTATCGTAGTGATTCTTACATTTACGGGGACTGTCCTCATGGACTGAAGCTTACGTGTACAAAATTTGAAAAAGATTGGATCAAAACTGTAGATTCGTATGCAACACGTATATACATACGGACACTCTCCATTATATATTAGATGCTTTTGAGACACGTATTGTAACTTTGGATTGTAAGATGTGAATTGTAATATATTTCTTAATACAGAACTGTCATGACAAGCACAGTAAAGTATTTTCACTGAAGTCACATACGTGAAAACGTATTATTCTATGTACTGCATTAAAAATTGACATTTGTTTTTACTATTTTTTTACTATGCCCAGTAGTTCTTACAATTAATCATCGACTTTTCTGTCTTAAGAGGGCTTTAATTTCAGTTAAAGACAGAAGAAATAATTAATTCTTCATTTTATATTATTATGTTTCATCTAGGTTCATTTTCAATAGATTTTCATTTATTTCTCGCCCAATGCAATGCAAGCAAAACTCTGTATGCGGGGTGGCATTTTTGTATCGATCTTATTACATACAGCTGGTGCGGCGCTTGGGGAACACCGCTGAAATTTACAGCATGAATATTCAGTGCCTGACGCCACGCTTCTCTCTACAACCTGCTCGGGTTCTTAATTGTGTACAGTTTGTGTAAGGTTGTTGTCTTCATACCTTCTGGCGAAAAGTGAAATAGATGTAACCACCAGCTTACATTACATTACCTATTGGATTAAGACTTGTCCTATAGTTCACGATCACGAGATTTGGTTGAAATGCAATGTTTCTTAAGCTTAAGGGACTTATGGGACTTAACTGTGGGGTCATCAGTCCCTAAACTTACAAACTACTTATCAACAACCTTATACTAAAGACGACACACGCCGGCCGCGGTGGCCGAGGCGACTGAGGCGCTCCAATCACGGTCTGCACGGCCATTATGGTCGGGGGTTCGAATACCCCCTTGGGCATGGATATTTGTGCCGTCCTTAGTATTATTTAGCTCACAAGTAGTTTGTAAGTTTAGGGACTGATGACCCCGTAGTTAAATCCCATAAGCTGTACAAACATTTGAACATTTAAAGACGTCACAAACATCCATCCCGAGGGGTTATTGGAACCGCCGACCGTAGCGGCGTGCAGACTGTGACTGGCTCGCCGCAGACCGCTCGCGACATTTGGTAATGATGTTGACCATTTCAGCTGAACGAAAGGTTTCTTTCTTTACTACTTCTTTTAGCTGCTAATTTATACCTCGAAATATATCTGTAGAAGGCGTTTTCATTCATAAATTCTTCTAGTTTTTTTTTTTTTTAAATGGTGGGTGGCTATCCGAATTTTGATGGTATCCGGTGAGTAACCAAATTCTTATGTGCTAAAGTCATATTTAATTTTGAATAGTGAAGGTCACCCTTTCTCCTACTATTGAAACTATGCACACTGCTTTTACTTTAGAATTGGGTTGACTTAATAATAACAAATTTTGTAAATTAATACACTGCTGAAACCAATTAGCGAATTAGGTGAGATATCATGCACAAATACGTATGTTAACTCATTTTATTCAGATATAGATTCCAACCACAATGTCTGCGTCATACAGTATGATATTTAGCTGTCTCATTTCTTTACTTGAGGCTTACATGGCGATAACTTACAACCACAGGCCTAATATACACTCCTGGCCATTAAAATTGCTACTCCAAGAATATGACGTACTACAGACGCGAAATTTTAACCGACAGGAAGAAGATGCTTAGCATTTCAGAGCATTCACACAAGGTTGGCGGCAGTGGCGACACCTACAACGTGCTGACATGAGGAAAGTTTCCAATCGATTTCTCATACACAAACAGCAGTTGACGCGCGTTGCCCGCTGAAGCGTTGTTGTGATACCTCGTGTAAGGAGGAGAAATGTGTACCATCACGTTTCCGACTTTGATGAAGGTCGGGTTGTAGCCTATCGCGATTGCGGTTTATCGTATAGCGACATTGCTACTCGCTTTGGTCGCGATTCAATGACTGTTAGCAGAATATGGAGTCGGTGGGTTCAGCAAGGCAATGCGGAACGCCGTGCTGGATCCCAACGGCCTCGTATCACTAGCAATCCAGATGACAGGCATCTTATCCGCATGGAGCAGGTTGTAGCCACGCTCCCACCCAATGTGTCAAAGGAACTTTGCTAAGGGACTTGCAGGGCACTCACCAACGCCAGACCTCCAAAATCGAACATCACAGCTGAGGAAAGGCTTGTACTCAGGAAGCTCCGGTAAGACAGCAGTATTGTAATACTCCCAGCAGATAAAGGGAACTTTACTGTCATTTTGAAGCGGGTGGATTATGATGAGAATGTGTGCCAACTTCTTAAGGGCCCTGCTTACAGAACTTTGGAATGGGACCCCCTTGACAAGGTGGACAAGAAGACTAAGGCTCTCCTGAAGGAGACACGAATACCTCACAAGATCATCAGACAACTTAGGGCAAAAGCACCAGTACCTCCAAGATTTTACGGTCTTCCTAAAATACACAAGGAGGGCAGCCCCTCCGCCCAATTGTCAGTAATATTGGGGCATCCTCGAATGAAACAGCCAAGTACTTGAAGATTCTGCTTTCTCCACATGTGAAGAAATGTTCTTCACATCCGCAACTTATAAGACTTCCGGCAACGCCTTCAAGCAACTACGCATTGCCGGCCGCGGTGGCCGAGGGGACTGAGGCGCTCCAGTCACGTTCTGCACGGCCACTACGGTCGGGGGTTCGAATCCCCCCTCGGGCATGGATATTTGTGACGTCCTTAGTCTTAGCTAGTTCATAAGTAGTTTGTAAGCTTAGGGACTGATGACCTCGTAGTTAAGTCCCATAAAAAAATAAAAAAAACTACGCATTACAGACTCAAACATCATCGTTAGTTTTGATGTGCTATTGCTGTTCACCAGTGTTCCACTGCAAGACTCAATAGTACTCGTTGTAGCGAAATTTGACGGCGCTCTACTGGACCTGTTTAGACATACACTGACCTCCACATACTTCCTGTATGGGAACCAATACTTTGAACAAACAGCTGTGGGCAGCCAACATCTTCATGGAGAGATATGAGGAGAGGGCATTAAAAACAGCGATATATATACCCACCTGCTTCTGTAGGTATATGCATGATACCTTCGTGATCTGGTCTTAAGTGATGGACAGGCTCAGTGAGTTTCTCGAACACCTTAACTCATGCCACCCGAATATCAAGTTCAACTTGGAACTGGAGAAGAATGGACAGCTGCCGTTTCTGGATGTACTGGTAAGAAGGAAAGCAGATGGATCAATTGGCCACAGTGTGTTCCGAAGCGGACACAGACTGACATATCTGCAGGCCAGCAGCTGCCACCATCCTGCACAGAAGAACGGGGTTCTCGAGTCAGTAGTCCAGAAGCACGTGCCTTGTCGGACCAAGAAAATCTACCTACAGAAATAGACCACATTACAACATTAAAACAGTGTTCTACAAAAATGTGTATATGACAAGACAAGTTGAGAGGGCATTCCAGTCAGCCACTACACCAGAGGTTCCAGAAGCAGAGGAGGAAAAAGCAAAATGCGGCGTATCTGCCCTATGCTATTTCTGACCGAATCAGTAGGATTCTACGTAAACACAACAGCAAGTGTGTCTTCTGTGCAGCCAGCAAGATCGGGGGCTAGGTGAGAAATGTAAAAGACACCCTGGGGTTACGGGAACCAAGGATTTACAGCATTCCTTGTAAATGTGGAATGTCCTACATTCGCCAGACCACCAGAACAGTGGACATCAAGTGCAAGGAGTATCAGAGGCACACCTGATTAAGGCAAGTGACCAAATCAGCCATTGCTGAACACTGTCTGGAGATGGATCATTGCATGAACTATGATTACACCAAGATTCTGGCACAGACACCCAGATTTTGTGCCAGTGTTATTTAGGAGTCAATAAAGATCAAAGTGGCTGACAATCTCATGAACCAAGACACAGGATACCAATTAAGTAGAGACTGGGACCCTGCTCTAGAATTATTAAAGAATCAGCGAGGACAGCACCAGTATAACACAAACACAAGCACAAACATTCAGAACGTTCCCCAAGCACAGCACCAGGAGGACGGGACTGAAGACACTACATCCACCAGGACCTGGCACAACAGGTGCGGACCACAGAGGGAGCGCCAGACCGAAGTTGAAGCTTTTAGAGGCTGGTACGACGGGTGCGGACCACAGAGAGAACACCCAGGGTAGCAGCGGACAGAAAACGAAACATCAGCGCCGCAGAACACCTTAGCGAGCAGGCACGGACCGCAAACTAAGCGCCATACTAGAGATGACACGATCGGAGGCGGGTTTGGCGGGCGCGGACTACAGAGGGAGCACCAAGGGCAACTGCTGACACAGAACAGAACGTCAACACTCCACAACAGCTCAGCGCGCGGGCGCGGACCACAAACGGAGTGCCAGACCCCAGGTGGAACTCTCAGAGACGAGAATGTAGGGCGCAGACCACACAGGAAGCAACTAGCGCCATGACTGATGTAGGACTGATGTAGATCATCCCAGCGAGTGGGCTCGCACCACAGACGGAACATCCAGCCAGAAGATGAAGCTCTCAGAGACATGTCTGATGGGCGCAGACCACAGACAGAGCACCTACAACTGCCAGTAGAGGGGGACGGCTGCAGGCATAAATATTGGGCCCGGTCCACTCAGAAAGCTACAACACCCTCACCGATAAGCAGATGGGACTGAGAAGATGCGACCCGCCCCCACTACGCCCTCGACGATGACCGAAGCGGCGTAGCAGCAGCGGCGAAGAAGAGCATGACGGCTTCCACACAGAAGCCGTTGAGAAGACAACTCTAAAGGTGGCAAACCACCAACAGCTCTGGTCCAGGTTTCCGTGGTTCCCTGTTGGCTGTAAGGTGAATACCGGAGCTGTCCCCATGCCCACGGAATGTTCCCAATTGGGAAAATCCCCCCCCCCTCCCCCCCCGCAAACCTGATACCCCGGCAAACTAAATAAACAGAGTCCCAACAGCATAACAAAGCAAATAACTCAGGCTGATAAAGAGCATAAGCACGCTCTAAGAAGGCCTGCTCCTCCCCCTAAGGGAGGAAAATGAAAAGTTAAAAAAAATTAAAAATAAAAAAGGATAAATAAAAATAAATAAATAAAAAACACTCAGAAAGCAGTCTCAGGTCGCACCTGATGAAGGTTATGAGTTACGTAGCCGAAATATTGTGCAGATTAGACACTGACATGTTCTCTATGAGAAAAAAGATCGGTATTAAAGTTTCAATGTGAAAAGGTTGACAACTGACTTTTTAACATGAATTTAAATAAGATCCAGTTTGCAGAATCAAGGAAAGGCTCTGTCTAATTGCAATAATTGTCAAATATTGTTTTCATATCACAATGAACGGTAACATATTTTTGTATTAATTAGTCATATCAATTCTGCTCAAAAATTAAGATCACATTAATTCTAAAAAAGCCATATCAATATTCATGTGTAACTTGGACAGAATAATACTACAGCGAATAAGGTGCATTGTCTAACCATAACACAGGGGACAGGAAAAGAATACCATTAAAGATTCTAACACCTAGTCCAATTGCCTTTTTAACAAACCTCTCATTTATTCAGAATGACCACTATTTAAGTTTAAATTAACACTGACTAACATTATTTTGATTACATAGGTCGATTAGGTTAGTACTATTCAACAATGGCAAGCGCAGTAAACAAATTACCAAATGAAACATACTTATTTGAAGTCGAAGACAATTCATAAAATCTCGTCAATAATTATTCCAAATCAATTACGAATTACGGAGTCCTCTCGTTCTTCCAAAAATGATGCATGCAAATATGTATAATGATGGTATAACAATCATGCTGGGTAACCAGACTGCTTACTCAGGCAGACCACATTGTACTCTTCCTGATGGCTCAACACCGACTCACTTTGCTACATCTCTGTCTTGGTTTCCCGTGCCACCAACGATTATTGCTCGCACTCTCCAAAGATATGCTGTTTCCAAAGACACCAGTGGTAACCCTTCAACATCTTTTACTACTTTCTTTATACATGGTGTTACAAAAAGGTACGGCCAAATTTTCAGGAAACATTCCTCACACACAAAGAAAGAAAATATGTTATGTGGACATGTGTCCGGAAACGCTTACTTACCATGTTAGAGCTCATTTTATTACTTCAAATCACATTAATCATGGAATGGAAACACACAGCAACAGAACGTACCAGCGTGACTTCAAACACTGTTACAGGAAATGTTCAAAATGTCCTCCGTTAGCGAGGATACATGCATCCACCCTCCGTCGCATGAATTCCTGGTGTGTTGATGCAGCCCTGGAGAATGTCGTATTGTATCACAGCCGTCCACAATACGAGCACGAGGAGTCTCTACATTTGGTACCGGGGTTGCGTAGACAAGAGCTTTCAAATGCCCCCATAAATAAAAGTCAAGAGGGTTGAGGTCAGGAGAGCGTGGAGGCCATGGAATTGGTCCGCCTCAACCAATCCATCGGTCACCGAATCTGTTGTTGATAAGCGTACGAACACGTCGACTGCAATGTGCAGGAGCTCCATCGTGCATGAACCACATGCTGTGTCGTACTTGTAAAGGTACATGTTCTATCAGCACAGGTAGAGTATCCCGTATGAAATCATGATAACGTTCTCCAGTGAGCGTAGGTGGAAGAACATGAGACCTAATCAAGACATCACCAACAATTCCTGTCCAAAAGTTCACAGAAAATCTGTGTTAATGACCTGATTGCACAATTGCGTGCGGATTCTCGTCAGCCCACACAAGTTGATTATGAAAATTTACTATTTGAGCAGGTTGGAATGAAATTTACATTTAATGAGAAATACTAAAACGAGCTCTAACATGGAAATTAAGCGTTTCCGGACACATGTCCACATAACATATTTTCTTTCTTTGTGTGTCAGGAATGTTTCCTGAAAGTTTTTGCGTACCTTTTTGAAACACCCTGTATATAGTGACCAACATTCTCCGCCCATTTCTCCCTTTGTGGTACCAGTTTCAATATGCCCTGTTTTTCGTAAAAGTACTCTTGGAGTGTCAGGAATTTCTTTATGAGACCAAACAGATGAAGGTCTGAAGGTGTAATTACAGGACTGAAGAGATGATGCAGTTTGGGAGTTTTCTCACGAACAGGAGTAGCAACATGGGTCAGACATTACGATGAAAAAGTTTGACACTGTCAGCATTACTGTGCTGCCGTTTGTCAAGAATTGCATTACACAATTAACCAAATTCTTTATGTAGGACATACCATTAGCAGTGGTCCCGCATTAAGGAAAAACTACCAATAACACACCATACATATCCCAAAACACTGTGACCATCAATTTTCTAGCTCAGTGAGTCACTTTGATTTTTTTTTAATGTAATGACTTCAATAAGAAGTCAAAGCCAAGTTCCCATATATAAATTACTCATTTACTATAATACGAGTATGTAATTACTAGTTTCGGAAAGTTATCTTGCCATTAACAAATGATCAAATGTTACTTTCTCAAACTATTAAAATACTTATTACAAAATACAAGACATATGAATTAAAAACTGATACAGCACTGTACATACCACATGTAGTTTGGTACACAATGGATATAATATCTTTGACATCTGATGCATCCACATTTAAAGTTAGAATTTCTGTAGTACTGTACATATCACATGTTTGGATATTATTGTCATAATACCTTGGTCATCTAATGCTTGCGTACTTGAAGTTGAAATTAGACAAGTTCTTGCGTCTATGGTGAAGCATTTGTACTGAATTCGGCGTCTTGTTCCATACCAATTCACCATTACAAGCATTACTAACAGATCGACATTTGTAGGAACTAAACTTTATCTACTAAAAAAAAAAGTAAACAATATATCTGAAACTATGTCCCATTGACACATTATCTCATGATCACTACAGTAGTATAGCTGTGCCGGTTCTACGCCACTGAGATTCGCCCGTCGACGATAGTGTCATCGACGCCAGACGCTAGGCCAATTGCCGGACCGCAGATCAAAGGATACCGCCACAGGATGATTGATAGGTCTTCCTGGAAGAACGAAAGATGATTGACAGTTTACATTTAGGTCCTTTTGATTCGTTACTTGTCCGACCGCTAATCAAAGGACGCCGCCATAACGCACTTAAGGATGATTGACATGTTGCAACACCTCCCTCGGCCACACACGTCGCCCCCCTCCACCCCTCGGCGCCGCCACCAGACAGGCGGCACCTCCGACAGGTCCAGACCTGTAGACCCCTCGACATGTCTATACTCGCACCCTGGACCACACACCTGGCCGGTTCGACGCCCCCCTCCACCCCTCGGCACCGCCACCAGACAGGCGGCACCTCCGACAGGTCCAGACCTGTAGACCCCTCGACATGTCTGTACTCGCACCCGCGACCCCTACTCGCTCGGCCGATTGCCGGACCGCCGCCTCCGCCGCCGCTGCCACCAACAGATGCTACCCCCTCCTCCTCCTCCACGCTCGCGACCGCTTCTCAAAGGACGCCGACACCCGCCCTACCCGCGAGGACAAACAATACCGCGACGAGATTGTCTTGACCGCACCGACACCGCCCCCACAGGCCGACCCCTGCTCTCTTTTTACGACGACCGCGCCCCGCCAGGCCAGCAGCCAATTAAATTGCATATTTATTATTAAGCGCGCCGCAGCGATCCGTACGCCAGATCTCGATTTATGTAACAACAACAATTTCCGCCGTTTATTATTATTCTTGGAAAATAAAATAAAGCTACCATAGTGTTCTTCGTATGCTAAAAAACAATTTAGAACAGAAATGCTTAGTTGGTCTCGTATACTACAGCATGTAGTAGTAAAATATTAAAACTCGTATGCAAAATTTGCAAGTAAGAATTTCCACTCCCATCTCTCTCCATGCTCTTCGCATAGACAACAGCCGACAGACGTGTTTAATAATAATAATAGCGCAGGTTACGGTAACGAACGCCACAAACTTACGTATCCATCTTAACACATACTCTTTCGATATACAGAAACAATTCTAACGAAAAGAAAAGAAATGGTCCGTTTCGGAACACGACCGCAACCTTAGATCTATAAGTGTATATCTTCGTTTAGACGATGCAAGCAACAGCCGTCGAACGGAATGTAACTTGTATGCCAACCACTCTTTCGACAACATAACAGCAGCAGCAGCAGCAGAAGACGGCATATTGTTTATACAAAAATTCCAAATAACGAAACTCGGCAATGACATCTAGCACAAAGTTTATAAATATACATCTGCAAAGCACCGTTAAACTCGTATGCAAAATTTGCAAGTAAGAATTTACATTCCCATCTCTCTCCAGGCGTGTTTAATAATAATAGCGCAGGTTAGATAATAAACGCCACAAACTTACGTATCCATCTTAACATATACTCTTTCGATATACAAAAACAATTCTAACCAGAGCCAATTAACGAAAAGAAAAGAAATGGTCCGTTTCGGAACTCGACCACAACCTTGCATCTATAAATGTATCTCTTCGTTTAGACGATGCAAGCAATAGCCATCGAACGGGATGTAACTTGTATGCCAACCACTCTTTCGATAAAACAGCAACAACAGCGGCAGCAGCAGAATACGACATATTGTTTATACAAAAATTCCAAATAACGAAAATCGGCAATGACATTTAGCACAAAGTCTCTAAATAAACATCTGCAAGCACCGTTAACAATCGTCCAGAACGCAGAGCGCTCTCTCGGCAGACTACATAAAAGAAACATACGCTAAGTGTTTAAACAAAAACACCTAAGTTACATCTCCAAATGATCAAAACCTTCTATGCAGACGCACCATTCTGACAAGGATAGCTCGCAATGCATTTATTTAATGGAGCTGAGCCATGCCGAAAGTTCCGAAATTTAACACTCTCTCTCTCTCTTTAGCGATCTTGCCCTGTTACGTTTCCTTCTTCTTAGATCGAGTTATAACAGCGCATTCCGAGAGTTCGGGTATTTTAATTTTACCTCTTATTTCCTTGCTACAGCAGTACACATCCCATCTAAGAAATCTCTATGTTATGTTACGATGCAAACTACATTTATCTGACACCGATATTCCAGCGCCCCAGAAGACATTTAATCCCTATTGTGCAACGGAGAGTCGAAATAAAAGAAAAATACGTGAAATAATTTAGCGATTCCGACCGTCTACACTAAAACTTTTCGAAATTATTGGCCTAACAACACCCTTATTCGACAATACAGCAACCACAGAACCGAAGTTACCTGCCCAATGCAACACAGATTTCCAGCTCGACCCGCCCTTTACCCACAAAATTCCTACTCCGAACTAAGATTTATTATTTTAATTACAAGTAGATGTCCACCGCAAACGAAGACGCTAACCTACACGCCACAACACATGATTCTATATAGGACATGGAGTGTTTACAATTTTTGTTTTGTTTATTACAGTACAACTGAGTACATGCAACGTAATGTTCGCAAACACTTATATCGCAACCAACTCCCGCACACTTCGATCATAACCTGCTCTCTAAGGAATGGATGGGAGTCACACACAGTACAAACACGTTTGTCGTGTGTTCCGCTAATTTCGGCCAGTACAACAATGCGAGACCAATCCCCCCGCCTGTTTACTGTAAAAGCAAATATTTTCCCCCACACTATCTGTTTAAACCGGGCTTGCACATATACAATAGCCTCCTTTTAAAAGCATGTGTCTTCGCCATATAACCCAGTTTTCGTTTACCCTTCTTCTTCTTCTTAGGACTTGTGGAATAACGTAGACGATATCTACGTCTGTGGATAATAAAGTCCTGGAATGCTAAAAAAAAAAATATAGTTCCTTGCTCGACTCTACAAGTAATTTACAGTCGAAACTAAAAAAAAAAAACATAATGTCCGAGAGAGCGGTCAATTTTCTGGTACTCTTAATAACCAAGTATCAAATCTAAAAGCGTTAGCACAGTACAACGGCGCACTTTGTAAATACCGTAACTTCTCTTTTAGAACACTTAAACAATCTTCTTACACAATTCTCCATCCTGGTAATACCATCTTCTCGACCCGGCGAAAAAATAAAAGTCCTAACAATCAACTGCCTGGACTCTTTATAAAATCGATATCTTTGCTTACACCAGGGCTCGTGATTTTTCGACAAATTTATTTTGGTTCTACAATTCGACGCCAACCACGTTAAGCAGTCGTTTCCTCGCCCGCAACCACTTTGATATTGCTCCTCCCATCCGAAAGTCATGCTCGGATACGAACGCCACTCGGTTAAAGTATTGTCCAAAAATCCAGGAGATAGAAGCCATCTACACGAAGCTGCTGCTGTAGTATAGATGGGAGCGCCTCCATTAAAAAACATCGATTAGCTGCAGTTTATAAGATATATACCCACAGGACGTATATATTTCCCCCCATGTATTCCATAAATAATAACTTCGTCTTATCTCCAACGTTTGCAGTATCGAACTTGCGGAATTTACTACACACACACACGCGCGCGCGCGGACTCCATTGGCTACAACTAGCGCACTTTAAGTAACGAAACTATAGGAGTTTTATAAAACACGTTGATTTTCGACGAAAGAATTATGATTTACCGCAGCAGGCATATCCGCTACGTAAACGTGTTGCACACCAGCCGTAAAGTAGCCAACACTAGCATACGATTAAACAGGCGATGCTTCG
Source organism: Locusta migratoria (assembly GCA_026315105.1). NCBI lineage: Eukaryota > Metazoa > Arthropoda > Insecta > Orthoptera > Acrididae > Locusta > Locusta migratoria. Next base: position 266,799,150 of record CM048744.1, on the reverse strand, counting down.
ACGAAAGATCAATGCACCACCAAAGTCGGTTTTATTTAGAGCTTTACCGTGACGTATATATTTAGGGTAGATCAACACTTTTTACTTACATTTCGTCCCATATAGCCCACAACACTCTCTGTAAGCGCCAAACATTTCCAACACAGTAACAGAAGTACACCTACAGTCAACACGAACCTACAACAACAAACGAATCTAGCCATTCCAACTCGATTTTCGTCCCAACTAGCATTCTGCAAGCTATGTATACGTTCGTAACAACCCAGACAGAGCTATCCTTACATCCGTCACTAACCCAGTACCAACTCTAAACAAGTTACCACAGATGGTGTTATAACCGCGATCAGTAACAGACAAGATCTCCCAGACACACAGCGTTTTAATAAAGTTTCGATCTCGCTCTCTCTCCACCCAATAACTACGTTGGTTGCTTGACCTGGCCCTAACATCCAACCACAACTTTGTTTCCAATGCATAGCCTGGCAGACAATATTTCTGGAACGCTCTCTATCAGCCAATAGACTATATACCTCGAGCATTCGCGCACAAATCACCATCGTATTCCACTCCTTCTAACAAATTATTACTCTCGATAAACATCTGTAACACAGTGTAAAAAAATGAGCGACGTGCACACGCACAGAACAGCTAACAAGAAAAGATCTAGATCCAAGCCAAGTTCTTATAATCCTTACAAGCAGCAACGCAAAATAGTCTACACCATTTCGAACTAATGCAACACCAGATTTTTTTAACGATCTCCAAGAGCAATCCTTTAGAGACTAAACATACGATTAAATGCACCTCCAATGTAGGTAACTAATCCTCTAACTCGATGCTTATCGACCAAAGAACATTAATTTACCACTGCAATCATCTCCGATACGCTACCGAGAGACGTCCATTCGTAAACACAGCTAAAAGAAGATATAAATGCCCCACATCCATGCTACTAAGTATCTATATGTATTTCCACAATTGTGGACCACATCCGCGTTGCATCGTATCGCACGACTAAACAGTTCGAAATAGGTACTTCGCGCAAGCTAGCATGCACACTCACATTCCATGTTATTTCTGGCTGTAGGCGAGTGCGGACCTGTTGACTCATCGTAGACGCCGGTTTGGAGCGTGTGTACGTCCTATACATGTAAACATACCTGTCCACGCTCGCACCTAACCCGGAGAAGTTTTCGGTTTAATTTTTCCTGGCCGCACCAGATTCCGAATACAAGAGAGCTATTTTCGCGAAGATAGATTTCCTCGCAGCTGACGCAAGCGATGTTTTTACCGTACGAGCAGTCGTTAAACTTTTATACGCAGATACATATGCAGACAGTAGGATGTACGCAAATTTGCGATGTAGCTCTTACAGAAACGAAACATAGTTTTTTTCAGAAATTCGATAAGAAGAAGAAGAACGAAATTTATACAAGATGAACCAATGTGCAATAAGTCAAACCCCAATCCATGCAGCAATGTACCGAGCAACATCGATTTAAACGAACGCTTTGCTTAACTGTAGAATAGAACAACACAGAATTACACCTCCCTAAGAGATACTTTACCGAGGAGTTACTGCTCTTTGCTAACAAGAAACATGTCTTCTGGTATCTTCTCCTAAACCATATAAGACCGAAACTTTCTACTCGAGAAGCTAGACACAGAATACAAATCGTTATTTATTATGTTCTCGAACTCCATTACGTATCTTCGTTTCCTCCTGCACCTTCGGGCAATGCTTCTAGACGAGAACAATCGTGTATTTTAACTTTTCCCATTATTTCCTGGTTATAGCACTATGCGTCGCTATGTGTGTACGTTACCAACTCCTGTGGTAATTTCCGTATGGAACACTAGGTTTTACGATTATTGCAAACGATTGCTTGTTATTCCATCCGTTTTTAACTCTGCAAATGACTGCCCCAGTCCACCACATTTGGATGCAATGTAGTCCCTTCTCCAAACGATAATGCAATACGTTTTTCGTGTCTTCCGCTGTTTTCGGCCAGTACACCGACGCGTGACCAATCTCCCTGACTGTTTACTGTAAAAAGCAAATATTTTATAAGTCCCAGTCGTAACCAGATTTCTCCACACCCTCCGTTTAAGCAGGGCTTACACATATGCCATAGCTTCGTCTTTCTCCAGCATTAGTTTGTACTCGTCCTTTATGGCAGTTGCTTTAGCCATATATTCTAGCTTCCTTCTCTTGGTCTCAATATCCGCCATTTCCAGTTTTCTTTTGGCGCACATAAGACATTAACTGCACGTAGCGATGTAATTTCTTTAATGGGGGATGGCTTAAGCCTGTGTGATACATTTACTCTTTTCGCTGGGCTTGCAGAATGACATTGTTTGTAGGTACCAGACCTAATTCGGCGATATCTATATCTGGAGGCAGTGTGGAGAACAATGTTCTGGATTGGGAGAAGTATGTTTCCCCTGCATTAATGTAGCTTTTAAGTGTACTACTTATATCGTCTTTGCCGATGCCAGTATTACGAATCTCCACCTAATTTACAGGTAAACAATGGAAACTAAAAGCTGACAGAACGTAACGTACAAGCTTTTATCGATCTGGAAGGTTTAACCTGTACACCGATCAATTTTCGGGTATTTTTATTACCCCAGTACACAAATTGCAGGACACTATTAAACGCTACAAAGCATCTGTTGTCCCAGATGTTTGTTATTCGCCCCCCACATGGTGGAGAAACACTTTGCAGATACCGTTTAAAAAACTTAAAGAGTCTTGCACAAGATCAAAAACACTCTCCATCCGGTAATCGTATATTGTAATACCCCTGTTCTCGACCCAACGACGAAGTAAGTGCTCAAATGCAGCAAACATACCTCTATCTCTCTTTTTAGGGTAAATTGGGTCACGGATCACAAAATTCACACCACAACCAGCGGTTTTATCCCCTAGTAAGACTCCAGGACGTTCTCCAAATTATGGAGAAAATATTTCCAGGCGAAGTACTAAATAACCTCCATATAGACGAGATTCTGGTTGGCTTCTTCGGGACTTGTGGTATAGAGACAAGTGCGTAGAATCGAATCCTGCATATGACAACGCGACGGTGGCAAGTTCCGAAGCGCAGCAGCTGGGAGGACCTCCAGGCTATAGCGAAGACACACATCCTCCGTAACTCCCACAAGGTGTTGTGTTGGAATATATAAGGGATGGTTGGAGAAGCCTCCACGTCACATCCTCGAAAAGGAAAGCATGCTCCTGGATAGCTAACATGCCTTCTAATGCGCTAAAAGTAGTGGGAATGGGAGCGGAAAGGTAAAGGAATGGTGGCGGGTAGGAAACGGAAAGGTAGCGGAAAGGTAAAGGAATAGTAGCAGAAAGGTAGCAGAAAGGTAATGGGTAATGGGAAGGGTAGCGGAAAGGTAGCGAATAGGTATCGGAAAGGTATCGAAAAGACAGCGAGCGATACTCTATAAGTACAACGTAATATTTGTATCGGTGTTAATAGAATACGAATGCTTAGAGGTGAGGGACCATTTCTTTTCTTTTCGTTAATTGGCTCTGGTTAGAATTGTTTTTGTATATCGAAAGAGTATATGTTAAGATGTAATAATGGAAAGTCCAGGTTGGAATAAATAATATAGTGAGGACAGTTTACAACTCACCGCAAAGACGTGGCGACGAGCTGCGACAGGCACATACAAAAGACACACACATACAACACATTCAGCTATCGGCCATGGCCTTCTTCAGAAAATAGAGCACTCACGCAATCACACAGGCACACAACACAGTCATACAACCATCGAAGGTGGCAGTCGGAGGTGATGGTTGTATGAGTGTGTTGTGTGCCTGTGTGATTGCGTGAGTGCTCTATTTTCTGAAGAAGGCCATGGCCGATAGCTGAATGTGTTGTATGTGTGTGTCTTTTGTATGTGCCTGTCGCAGCTCGTCGCCACGTCTTTGCGGTGAGTTGTAAACTGTCCTCACTATATTATATATGTTAAGATGGATACGTAAGTTTGTGGCGTTTATTATCTAACCTACGCTATTATTATTAAACACGCCTGGAGAGAGATGGGAATGTAAATTCTTACTTGCAAATTTTGCATACGAGTTTAACGGTGCTTTGCAGATGTATATTTAGAGACGTTGTGCTAGATGTCATTGCCGAGTTTCATTATTTGGAATTTTTGTATAAACAATATGCCGTCTTCTGCTGCTGCTGCTATTATGTTGTCGAAAGAGTGGTTGGCATACAAGTTACATTCCGTTCGACGGCTGTTGCTTGCATCGTCTAAACGAAGAGATACATTTATAGATCTAAGGTTGCGGTCGTGTTCCGAAACGGACCATTTCTTTTCTTTTCGTTAGAATTATTTCTGTATATCGAAAGAGTATATGTTAAGATGGATACGTAAGTTTGTGGCGTTCGTTACCGTAACATGCGCTATTATTATTATTAAACACGTCTGTCGGCTGTTGTCTATGCGAAGAGCATGGAGAGAGATGGGAGTGGAAATTCTTACTTGCAAATTTTGCATTATGGATTTCGTCTGCAAGATGTTTCAGTGATGTTACACCTCAGGGAAGGAATTCGCAGCGTACCACACCGTCGTTGTTCCACGAGATGCAAAACATTATTATTCGTGGATGCACCCAGATCTCTGTACGGGGAATTACCATTTTTTTGGCTCAACCATCCGTTTCCTTTCGTCATGGTAGCACAAAGACGCGAAATCCTGACAGAAGATAAAAATTGATGGTGTTGTTCACGAGTCAAGCAGTAATGTGACGCGCAAGCAGTAATGTACCAGTTGAATTTTTTTATTTAGGCTTAGAGCAAGCGGTATCCAAAAGGCCAATTTTTCCTTTCACCATTGCAAGCAAATGTTGCACGTATGTAGAATTATCACATTTCAAAATTCACAAGTACAATGACGTGGATCATTGTCAGTTAATGTGTTTAAACATTTTAATATCCCTCTGAAGACTTCATGCTGTTTTTCTTACGATTTTTCTGTGTCATCAATATTATTTTCCTGTATAAATAGTGTATACGAATGTCAATGCTAAGCGGCAAAGATTATTTCGTAATACTCGATGGAAGTAACTATTATGAAAAAGATGTAGGCTACAATATAACTTACACAATTTCAGTTGTAATTCATTAACGTCGGTGGCCAAACAATAATGAATAAAACTATTGTGAAATGTAGAGGCCACCTCTATTTTGTCTTCTTTTGGATCCGCTGGAAAGAGAGAGGACAAATTCTGAAAGTGTGGTGTAATTAGTCTTACTTTGTGAATAATTGCTGCAATGAATTGCATCAGTGTCAGCATTCTAATCCTGAAAATCCCTATTTTCACGTTGTATATTGTCACGCTGAATACTGCAGGTAGTCTGGAATTCGAAGGCTAGTTGTTAATAAAGCACAACACTTTACATTTAGAATACGTTTATTGCTAACACAAGCGTACACTCAGTACAGACTGCCTCCTGCTTGGAGTGCTCCGCTATTTATCATAGAAAGAATCAAACATAAGAAACATGTAGAACATTCTAGAAATAGTAAATACAAACAAATAATTTTTTCTGCCTCTGTCGGGATTTGAACTGGGGACCGCAAAAACAGCGATCTGCGCCACGCGTTCTGTCAGCAGACTCGCGGCAATATCTTTGTCCATTAATATTTCGCTTTTATGTGGTCCGCAATACGATTTATCAGAGTCACTGTTAGTAAGTATCATTTAATTATAGTACTCATTTATTGAGAACCTTGAGTTTAGATTCTTACCATTCAGAACTTTCCGATGCCTTCCATTTAAATTTTAAATTCCTTTTTCATGGTCATTAATAATAGTAACAATTTCTATCGAAGGTCCGCGATATCGAGTCGGAATATTCTCGCAGATTTGGCTTGGGTCACTGCCAGTCACAAATTTAATGATATTAACAGCTTATTCAATTTACTTTCAATTAAAGAAAGAAATTCAGAATATTTTGTCATTTCCAAACAGCAGTTGACTGGCGTTGCCTGGTGAAACGTTGTTGTGATGCCTCATATAAAGAGGACTTTGATAAAGGTCGGATTGTAGCCTATCACGATTGCGGTTTATCGCATCGCGACAATGCTGCTCGCGTTGGTCGCGATCCAATGACTGTTAGCAGACTATGGAATCGGTGGGTTTAGGAGGGCAACACGGAAGGTCGTGCTGGATCCCAACGGCCTCGTATCACTAGCAGTCGAAATGACAGGCATTTATCCGCATGGCTGTAACGGATCGTGCAGCCACGTCTCGATCCCTGAGTCAACATATGGGGACGTTTGATGGACAACAACCATCTGCACGAACAGTTCGATGACGTTTGCAGCAGCATCGACTATCTGCTCGAAGACCATGGCTGTGGTTACCCTTGACGCTGCATCACAGGAGCGCCTGCAATGGTATACGCAACAACGAAACTGGGTGCACGAATGGCTAAACGTCATTTTTTCGGATGAATGCAGGTTCTGTTTACAGCATCATGATGGTCGCATCCGTGTTTGGCGACATCGAAGTGAACGCACATCGGAAGTGTGTATTCGTTATGGCCATACTGGCGTATCACCCGGCGTGATGGTATGGGGTGCCATTGGTTACACGTCTTGGTCACCTGTTAATTGCATCGACGGCACTTTGAACAGTGGCCGTTACATTTCAGATGTGTTACGACCTGTGGCTCTATCCTTCATTCAACCCCTGCGAAACCATACATTTCAGGAGGATAATGCATGACCGCATAGTGCAGGTCCTGTACGGGCCTTTCTGGATATGGAAAATGTTACACTGCTGCCCTGGTCAGCACATTCTCCAGATCTCTCACCAATTGAAAACATCTGGTCAATAGTGGCCGTGCAACCGGTTCGTTACAATATGCCATTTCCTACTCTTGATGAACTGTGGTATCGTGTTGAAGCTGCATGGGCATCTGTACCTGTACATACCATCCAACCTCTGTTTGACTCAATGCCGAGGCGTATCAAGGCCGTTATTTCGGCCAGAGATAGTTGTTCTTGGCACTGATTTCTCAGGATCTATGCGCCCAAATTACGTGGAAATGGAATCACATGTCAGTTGTAGTATAATATATTTGTCCAATGAATACCCGTTTATCACCTGCATTTCTTCTTGATGTAGCAATTTTAATGGTCAGTGGTGTGTTTCTTTAGCGATCACACACATGAACTCCACAGGTAATTGAAGTGAGTAGTTTAGCTGTGCCGGTTCTACGCCACTGAGATTCGCCCGTCGACGATAGTGTCATCGACGCCAGACGCTAGGCCAATTGCCGGACCGCAGATCAAAGGATACCGCCACAGGATGATTGATAGGTCTTCCTGGAAGAACGAAAGATGATTGACAGTTTACATTTAGGTCCTTTTGATTCGTTACTTGTCCGACCGCTAATCAAAGGACGCCGCCATAACGCACTTAAGGATGATTGACAGGTTGCAACACCTCCCTCGGCCACACACGTCGCCCCCCTCCACCCCTCGGCGCCGCCACCAGACAGGCGGCACCTCCGACAGGTCCAGACCTGTAGACCCCTCGACATGTCTGTACTCGCACCCGCGACCCCTAATCGCTCGGCCGATTGCCGGACCGCCGCCTCCGCCGCCGCTGCCACCAACAGATGCTACCCCCTCCTCCTCCTCCACGCTCGCGACCGCTTCTCAAAGGACGCCGACACCCGCCCTACCCGCGAGGACAAACAATACCGCGACGAGATTGTCTTGACCGCACCGACACCGCCCCCACAGGCCGACCCCTGCTCTCTTTTTACGGCGACCGCGCCCCGCCAGGCCAGCAGCCAATTAAATTGCATATTTATTATTAAGCGCGCCGCAGCGATCCGTACGCCAGATCTCGATTTATGTAACAACAACAATTTCCGCCGTTTATTATTATTCTTGGAAAATAAAATAAAGCTACCATAGTGTTCTTCGTATGCTAAAAAACAATTTAGAACAGAAATGCTTAGTTGGTCTCGTATACTACAGCATGTAGTAGTAAAATATGTGTGTGTAGCTTATGGGACTTAACTACAGGGTCATCAGTCCCTAAACTTACAAACTACTTATGAACTAACTAACACTAAGGATGGCACAATTATCCATGCCCGAGTGGGGATTCAAACCCCCGACCGTAGCGGCCGTGCAGACCGTGACTGGAGCGCCTCAGTGCCCTCGGCCACCACGGCCGGCCCCACTGTTGGCAGACTGTTTAAATTGTGAAGCAGAATATAATGACTAAAGCATCTGTTCTGCGTATGTGTTGACCTTACTAAAATTATGATAACAACGCTGTAAACTTATTCACCAACCTAACACTTTTCTTACGCGTAACGCTCTCCCATCGTCCTCAGACGCGATAGAAAGTGATCACAATGTTTTGGCTCATCAGCATACCTTGGCCGTACCTTCACGAAATGCATGTCAATCATTGTGAAACAGAGAGCACATTGGGTATCTCACTACTACTACTACTACTGCTGCTGCTGCTGCTGTTACTGCATAGACGAAACTGTAAAGATCAACTCCCAATTTTAAATTTGAATATGTTCCACAGCAACTGTCTGCGAATATACTTGGTGGCTGAAAAAATCAATGCATACGGGACACTGAAGTAAAAACTGATTTAATTCATGTGTCATTGCAAATACAAGCCAGACTCACAATTACTTATTATGTTCAAACTGTTTTCCGTCGTCATTAACACATCTTTGAAGTATTTTTGGAACACTCATATATACTCTTTGCCATAGTGTGGTATCACAGTGAAAATTTGAAATGCATCGCGTATTTACTCGTATCGTTCAAAAATTGTCTGAGGCTTTTGAGAATAAACAGAGCCCTCGCCCTCTTAACATATCTACGACCGTGATATCTGGTGAACGTGGAGACATATCAATATCTACCCTTCGCCCAATCACTTTTCTTTGGAAACTTTCTTTAAAATAATCGTGTTGAAAGTAAAGTTCTTGAAAGTTTTCAGCACACTTCATAAGTCCTGGTACCACGACGATCTGAAGCACATCCAAATAGTTATTTCCTGTCATTGCTCCTTGTAAAACATACGGTCCAAGAGAGGCAAATAATGGCATTGCTCACCAAACACATCACGTTTATGTAGTTGTTCTAACAAAAGATTTTGATTGGCATTATACCAGTAAGTGCAGTTTTGGCTGTTAACTTGTCCGCTTAACTTAAAATTGGCTTCGTCAGATCACACTACTTTTTTTAAAAACAAGTTTGGATCATGTTCGTGTTAATTAAGCATCAATTCACAAAACTGAAGACACCATCTTGAAGTAAAGCATGTCGTAAAGGTGAAATGTTAACTTTAAACCTCTTCATGTATAACATTCTTTGCGTTCACTTTCGTAATCAGTACAGTTGTTAATCGTCTGGTTGACTTGCGCGAATTTTATGTCAGAGCTAAACATATCCGCAATTCATTTTCTCAGCTGTGTCTGTTCTTGGACGGGCAAAATCTTGCTGCATCCATATAAGGTCCATGTTTTTCAAATCTACCTCGGTGTCGTACCCTTTTTGTGTAGACGATAGTCTTTCCTAAAGTGTCTTCCCTAATCATTAAGAACTAAAGTATCAGCCCTTTTAAAATACGTTTTCAAGTCCACTACTATGATTATTGTACTTTTTTTCTTTTTAGGTCATAGTATTTTATACCAACCAGACAAGGATTAATTATCATAATTTGGTAATAACGGTACTTCCTCTCGCTGTTACTTTTGTTTTCTTCTAACAAACTTTCAGTCATTTTTGCGTCATCTTGTATAATTTTCAGCCTGCGTTTTCATCCATCCTTCACCTCTCAACGATGTGAGGAGTAGCCAGAAACGGCACATGGTTCGGATTCCACGTTAAGCTGTAGGTCCCCTTACCCCAGTTGGATAACTGGGGTACGCTAAGGACACACAAGTCGCCGAAGTGGCGTCCAATTGAAAGACTTACACCAGGCCAATGAGCCACACTAAATTATTATTATTATTATCATTATTATTAAAGCTGACACACGAACGATGATAAGGTACGTATGAGAAGAGGAAGATGGGAATAGCATCTTTGCCGGTTTCAAGCGATAACTGAAGTACGTCTATACAGGTGCTGTGCTACTGAAAAAATCTTATATCCTGCAAATACTTGCTCTCGCTTGCTTAGGTAGAATTTGTTGCATTTCAGCGATAACAGCTTGCAACAAATAGAATAAAGTCCATTGAATAACTCGCTACAGTCAAGTTTAATTTTGGCAATACCTACCACCAGTGATCTCTACACAAACTGGATGTACAACCTCGGGTCTCTGACCGTAGAGCTGCAGCTTGCCTGCATATTCATATGTTTTGCACACTATTTCGCTTTGCCCGCCATACTTTAATTTGCCAAACGAATTTCCATCACGTAGCAAAGAACCGATTTGAAAATTATTTCAATGTGCGCTGTAATAGATTGATATGGGAGCGGAATCGAAACGTATTTTCTTTTCCTACTCTTGTAATATTTCATGGCGGCCATATTTAAAATGTGAAATACGAACTTCTATGGCTGACATGCTCAGACAGCTGAAATTCAACATCCAGGTAGTGTAGAGATAAATAAATGACTGTGATAGTCGCAGCAGAGCATTAAGAACAATACTGAACGCTCATTGGCTGTCGGTGAAAGCGTGACGTAGGAGCGCAGACCAACACTAAACTCAACCGCCATCGTTCCTGATGAAACGTAGGTGAACTTAATGACATCCGAGGTCTGCGATGTTGAATGTCTGCATGTGATATCTTTGGCTCCGTGAGGACAGTCTTTGGTGTGTGTTGCACCGCGTTTCAGCTGGTAGTGTTCGTTGCCCCGCCACCGATGAATGAGCAGTGACAGTGTTGTGTAGGCAGTCATGGAGTTTAAAAACTGTAGTGTGAGTTTGAACAGACGAATCTTTTCTATGTGCAATAATAACGTTAATTTTTATTTTCCATGGACGATAAGGTAAATCAGATTGGAGAATTTAACGATGATGAAAGTGAGCTGATATTATGAAAAATCAAGGTAAGGAGAATCATCATTTCTTTATTGGGCGCTCCGCGTACTTATGCATCTCTGACAGACATTCAGTATGAAGGCCTAGAGTTCGTAGTTTTACATTCATTTTCTAAATAAACCAATTTGTAGTGCAGGTATGTAGTATGATTTTTCTGTATATAAATATGATGAGAATAATTTTGAGTTTGATACATTGTTTAACGTACTATTGGTTTTTGATCGCAGTAAAGATAAAGTGTAATTTCAAAAAAGATAGCATAAAATAATTATTTTCAATAAAGAAATGCAAAAGAATGACTATTAGTAATGTTTCATGTCCATAATTCTTATGAAGAAACTGTAAAATGATCCATTTTAAAATCAAACCTGCAGACTGTTTCGTGTTAATCATTTATTTCTAGCACCAAATATTTTTTTTAAACTTCAGAGATGGAGAAATTCTGTATTTGTGTAGTTAGTGAATTCGCATCGCACACCTGCGAATTCTGTAGTTATCTTTGACTTTGCAGCAGCTGCAGCTTTGGGAGTAATTTTGAGAGCACTGTCACATTTTTCTGTTACCTTGCGTATAGTTAGACCATAAATCAGCATTAACTGACAAGTGAGCTACGATAGGAATAATTGTTGAATTGAGACAAAAATGGCGATCAATAACTTAAACAGAAAATGTAATTCTTATTGTTCGGACAGTTTCAGTTATTAATTAGTCAACTTGTTTTCTACCAGAGTAGATGTAGATGTATACTAGATGACCTGGTGAACTTTGTATTACTTGCCTATGAATGTAAACCATATTAATTTGAATCATATGCATTTTAAGTGTGTAGTCATCCATATGATCACTAAATGAAACTCGTTAAATATCATTTACACGGTAAATCAGTGAAAACCACAGGCCATAAATTCAACCAAATAGCTAGGAGTAACAATTAAAAGCAATTTAAATTGGAAGGACTGGAGAGAACACACAGAAAATATTGCCGGGAAGGCGAACCAATGGTTACGTTTCATTGGCAGGACGCTTCGAAGATGCAACTCAACCAAACAGACTGCCTATATCACACTTGTGCGTCCTCTCCTGGTGTACTGTTGTCGAGTGTGGAACCCTCACCAGGTGGGACTGACGAAGAACATAGAGAAGGTTCAGAGAAGGGCAGCTCATTTTTTTTTTTTCACGTTATTGTGGGAAAGCGTTACAGAAATGTTGCACGATATGAGGTGGAAATCATTACACTAACGACGTTATTCGTTGCGGCGAGATCTGTTTACGAAATTTCAATCACTGACTTTTACTTCTGAATGTGAAAATATTTCTCTAGCACCCACGTGCTTAGGGAGACATGAGCATCCCAAAAAAAAATAAGAGAAATCAGATCGAAAACGGAACGATTTAGGCGTTCTTTCTTTCCGTGCGCTATTAGAAAATGGAACGGTAGAGAAACGTTATGAAAGTGGTTAATGAACTCTTTGCCAGGCACTTAAATGTGATTTGCAGAGTATCTATGTAGATATAGATGTAGTTTAAATTGCTTACACTCGGTGAATAAAGCCACAGCGTTAGTATTTGTTTTTATTATATATTTGGTTTTTGTTGAAAGTCACGTTGAATCACGTTGATAAAATTTTCAGTCAGATTAGTGAAGTTTTAGGTATAGTTCAGATTCATTAACAATCACCCATGACACACACGCAAGCATACCACACGATTCCTTAAGAAGCCACTCAGCTACAGTTGAAGAAATTGTTATAACACTCTTTATTTAATTGACTATTTCATCATCATTGACACGCAAGTCGCCGAAGTGGGATCAGGTTATAAGACTTGTACCAGGTAGGCTGCAAACTATCCCAGTAGGGGGTTTAAAGGCCAAAAAATGACACACGATCATTAACATTATTAACAACTTTCAATTTTGTTAACAACTTTCGCTGATTCCAATTATAGTGCATCAGCAACTTAACAGATGTTGATGACACCACGTGATTACCTAAAGAAATGAATTCTTGCTATTGGCTAGAAATTTCAGTTGTCTGATTTTGTGTAGAAATGTGTTGAATCCAGTCGTCATTAACATTAAAGAAATGAAGTATGCCGCGGTGGAGTAGCCGAGCGGTCTAAAGCGTCTCGCTACGGAGCGCGCGGTTGCTCGCCGTGGACGTTCGAGACCTCCCTGGGGCATAGGTGTGTGTGTGTTGTCCTTAGGTTAGTTTACCTAGGTTTAAGCAGTTTGTAAGCTACGGACTGATGACCACGCAGTTTGGTCCTATACATTTACAAACATTTTGAAATGAAGTATATTTTACCTTTTAAGTTGCTCAGACATTGAAAATATATATTCTGCTGCACCCTGTCCTCCATAAATGTGTTCCTAAATAAAAGTTAGTAATCAGTAACATGCCTGTAATTGCCCAAAACATACCCCAAAGCCGGCCGCGGTGGCTGAGGGGACTGAGGCGCTCCAGTCACGGTCTGCACGGCCGCTACGGTCGGGGGTTCGTATCCCCCCTAGGGCATTGATATTTGCGTCGTCCTTAGGATTAGTTAGTTCATAAGTAGTTTGTAAGTTTAGGGACTGATGACCCCGTAGTTAAGTCCCTTAAGCTTAACAAACATTTGAACATACCCAAAAGTATACAGGCATTACTATTACTTCAGACTTAAACTGGAAAGAACACGTAGATAATGTCGTGGGAAAGGCGAACCAGAGACTGCGTTTTATTGTTAGAACCCTTAAAAGATGCAACAGAACTACAAAAGAAACTGTATACACTACGGTTGTCCGTCCATTTTTCGAGTATTGCTGCTCAGTGTGGGATCCTTATCAGGTGGATTTGACGGAGGACATCAAAGGAGTCCAGAGAAGAGCAGCTCGTTTCCTATTGTCACGGTACAGGGGAGACAGCGTTACGGAAATGATACAGGATCTGGGATGGGAATCATTACAACAACGGCGATTATCACTGCGGCGTGGGCTACTTACGTAACTCCAATCCCCAACTATGGTGTCGCACAAGTATGAAGTGCGCGCCACGTACTTACGCCGCGCGCCGCCATGCACGCACGGCGCGGCGTTCTTACGACGTCAGCCACGAGCGCCCTCTGCTGCAACTCCGCTCGTGGCCACGACTGCTGCATCAGCCACTTGGAACGGAGATAGGAACCAGGGAATCAGATAGGCACCATTTAAGACTTGGCTGTCGGATAGGCAGTAGTAATCATCAGTAGGCAGGCCTCTATATAAACTATGTATCAGTATTCCGCCGTCAAGAACTATGTAAAAGTTAAGTATTACTAAGTCTCTACGAAATATATATCTCGTTCTAATTTACTCTAGTGTTTCCAGTTTCTGCTGTCCCACTGGCTGGTCACCTCCGTACCTTCTCACGCGTGCATCCTTTATTGCTGTGTCGGTCTCTTTCTACTCGGCCACCGGCGGAATCGAGACACATAACCAACATTCTCCTCCGAATGGGAAAATATATTGTTGACTCCCACTTAAAAGGTAAAGCAGTCAACAATCCGAAGAATGGTTTGAACACCACAGTGCTTTACTAGGCATTATCCTGTTTGGAGGTGGTATGCCGTTGCATCCTCCGACCTTCGAACTGACTTACTCAGCCAATTATAGGCGGACCTACAGTTTAACGTGGGTTCCGAACCACGGTGCTACTCGGTATTTTTCACATGAGCAATACTGCCAGAGGGGAAAGAAGTGGAAAGTGACAGATAAAAATCCTAGGACCTGGCGGGGATCGAACCCGCGACCTCTGGATTTGTAGTCTGCCACTCTACCACTGTGCAACCGAGGCGCACTTACATAGGTAGAAATGGCCATCAGAATAAAATACGGGAAATCAGAGCTCGAACGGAGAGATTCAGGTGTTCTTTCAAAAAAAATGTTCAAATGTATGTAGAACTTATGGGACCTAACTACGGGGTCATCAGTCCCTAAACTTACAAACTACTTATGAACTAGCTAAGACTAAGGACGGCACAAATATCCATGCCCGAGGGGGGGATTCGAACCCCCGACCGTAGTGGCCGTGCAGACCGGGACTGGAGCGCCTCAGTCACGTCGGCCACCGCGGCCGGCCAGGTGTTCTCTCTTCCCGCGCGCTATTCGAGAATGGAATGGGAGATAAAATAGTATAATGGTGGTTCGATGAACCCTCTGCCAGGCACTTAAATGTGATTTGCAGAGTATCCCATGTAGATGTAGATTCATTTCACGAATATCTGTAATTCTGCAAATGATACGAACTTTGTTACGTCTGTTACAGCAGATATTTGCGTGAAAAGCGGCTGGGTTCACCGACGTGCCTAATTAAGGACCATCAAAGCGACGGAGAAGTATATTTGCCGTGCCAACAGCACGCCGAGTTTAATTAATAACCGGCGATTATATGGAAGCCGCGAGCGAGCAGCCTCTCTCTCGCGTGGGTCCGCCTCGGCCCGGAGAGTAGGCGCGGCTTAATGGAATATGGATCGCGGCGCCGCTAACGAGGCAGGTGCCGCAGCATCCATTATTTTCACACGCGGCTGGCTGGCTGGCGACTGTTCGCGCGGGTTACCCTTCCGCTGCGTCACTCCACCAGCGAGAGACCACCGAACGGGACCGTTCCGCCCTTACAAGAGGTACCGACTGGCTGGCGGTAGTTTTGACGACACAGAGCACAGGTACCGGTAACTCACTTGCAGTTCAAAGATTATTCACGCTTATTATGCTGCATCCCTCCCAGGCCTGGTCACTTGCTCAGAGGGGGGGGGGGCGGGGCGGGGAGTGCTGAAGCAGTTCCATAAGATGTCCCATGATGGCGCTGAGATCAGAAGCATTCCTTTGAAACTGGCCAGAGCAGGCGGCAGGTAGCGGCCGTGCCCACCACCACCTCCCCACAAACGTCGGCATGCCGGACACAGCCGTGGCCTCATGGCAGGCGACACGAGGTCTCCCCTCTCACGTGGGAGAGGCACCCTCAGTAGTTGCCTCTAGTGTGGTCTACCAGTACTAAGCCGGGGGACCGCCTGACATCTGCTGGCATCTTACGGAATTACGAGGAGAGTGTAGGACAGTGGTTTAGGGGGGGGGCTTCTTCACTGTATATGTTACTCTGTGCCTGCACTCCCCTCGTAGCTCCGTAAGATGTCAGCAGATGTCAGGTGGTTCCCTGGCTTAGTACCGGTAGATCACACTAGAGGTGCTTCTGAGGGTGCCTCTCGCTCGCATGTCAGAGGGTAGCATGGAGGGGAGTCTCAGGGATAAGCTTATGCCGCCTGCCACGAGGTCACAGCAGTGTCCAGTATGCCGGCGTTTGAGTGGAAATGGTGGTGAGGACAGCCGATACCTGCCGCCTGCTCTGGCCAGTTTAAAGGGCTGCTTCTGACCGCAGCGCCATCATGGGACATCTTACGGAACTGCTTCTACACCCCCCTCCCGGCCTGGCCCGCACCCCTGTGCGTGTGACCGGGCCCTTACGGAGGTTTCCCGTCTGTATATATATATATTTGTCTGTGATGACAGTCAGCAAAGCTTTCCCCTGCCCTGCATGTTCACCTCTGTCTTTAACTCTCCAGCGATTCTTGGTGATAAGCTGCTAAGTGTATAATTAGACTATTTCACTCTGACCTTTATCTACTAATGCGCTAATTCTTAGTTGATTTACTACTAGTTGAACCGTTCAAATACATACGTATAAAAGATAATAAACTTTGAATAGTAGTAACAAATATTAGTCTTATTGTAAGAAAAATTATATAATTAAATTAAATACAATATGTTTAATTTTGAAACACACTCCTGACCATTAGAATTGCTACACCATGAAGGTGACGTGCTACACACGCGAAATTTAACCGACAGGAAGATGATGTTGTGATACGCAAATGACTAGCTTTTCAGAGCATTCACACAAGGTTGGCGCCGGCGGCAACACCTACAACGTGCTGACATGAGGAAAGTTTCCAAACATCAGTTGACCGGCGTTGCCCGGTGATACGTTGTTGTGATGCCTCGTGTAAGAAGGAGAAATGCGTACCATCACGTTTCCGACTTTCGTAAAGGTCGTATTGTAGCCTATCACGAATGCGTTTTATCACATCGCAACAATGCTGTTCGCGTCGGTCGCGATCCAATGACTGTTAGCAGAATATGGAATTGGTGGGTTCAGGAGGGCAATACGGAACGCCGTGCTGGAACCCAACGGCCTCGTATCATTAGCAGTTGAGATGACAGGCAACTTATCCGCATAACTGTAACGGATCGTGCAGCCACGTCTCGATCCCTCAGTCAACACATGGGGAAGTTTCCAAGAAAACAACCATTTGCACGAACAGTTCGACGACGTTTGTAGCAGCATGGTCTATCAGCTAGAAGACCGTGGCTGCGGTTACCCTTCACGCTGAATCAAAGACAGGAGCGCCTGCGATGGTGAACGCAACGACGAACCTGGGTGCACGAAAGGCAAAATGTCATTTTTTCGGATCAATCCAGGTTCTGTTTACAGCATCATGATGGTCGCATCCGTGTTTGGCGACATCGCGGTGAACGTACATTGGAAGCATATTTTCGTCATACTGGCGTGTCTCCCGGCGTGATGATATGCACCTGTATGCAGTTCCCGCCGCCATTTTGGTTCCAGGCAGTGGCGGCTGGTGATAATGTGCTAATGTGCTAATGTACTAAAATTATGCCATCTCTCTTCGAAAGTAAGCGAGAAATCGCTGTAAAATTACATCCTTTCTCTTGGAATGTGCGAGCGTGAAGGTCGGGATGAGAGTTTAAAATAGAGAAAGTTTAATTTTTAAAACTCACAACCACCAGCTGCGAACCTAATTCCTAAACATGCAAAAACACTGGAACTGTGATTACTGCTGTTTGACTCGTTTTCTAGGGGATGATATCACACGTTCGCAGATTTCCTTCCCTGCATATGATTAACAAAACAAATTCATAATTAAGTCAAGTTCATGAGAGAAAAGGGTGTACTAACTACTAATTTTGAAAACACATGAAAGTTCACTTTATGTTGTTTATTACACCATATTAAAACCCTGTGGTAGATATGTCTGTACGTCGACACAGTTATCAAATAACGTTATAGATCGTGAGCCCCCAGACAAAAATGAATATTTGTCGCAAATTGTTTTCACACCATGTGCCTGTCTCAAACACCGTTTATGTTCGTGCCTATGCGACGACACGTGTTACATTAATAAAACACAGTCACTTTAATTCAATTCGATGCACACCTTATTCTACCGGCTAAATATTCACAAACACACAGTAGCACTCGATTCAACTTGGTGCAGTCTACGACGAGCAACCACAATTGGCAATTGCCACCCAAAAATCTATACCCTCCACCTCGAGATCTACATGCTGACTGCTGCAGAGTGACGCCGCCCGGCCAGCTACCCCACTCGCTCCCGAGTCGTCACTTCCTGCTCAACTGCCGGGTTTTTTCCCTACGTCATCAACTTCCCCATGTGAGCTGTTCTAACCGTTTGCCAACGTACAGCGCTCAGCCAATACATTTCTAAAACTTTACTTAAAATCAAAATAATTACACTACACATTAAATAAATGTCTTCTTGGGTTTTTATATTGGTATAAACATCCTTTGTACTATTTATTATAATCGTGCAATTTCTTATATCACAGGTAAGTGATTTAACTGAATACTTCAAGATAAAATACACAAGATTAATTGAAAATAAAATGAGAAATAGTTAATATATTATTTTTATAAACAAACATTGTCATTCTAGTTGTGTAACTGTCTTGTATTCATTGGTAATTTATTACATTTAATTGTCAATTAAACATATTACGCCAGATGTGACTATATCAGCTAATGTATTGTTTATTTATCAACAGGCTATTTTGTAATGAGGGTCTTAAAGGTTCCTAACTGCATCGTATTACTTCAAATGCCAGTAGTATTAGAATATTTTATTTCACGCTGTGCACTGCACTGTGCCTGGCACTCTCCATTGTCTCTCTCTCCCCTCACCGGAAACGAACTGGAAAATGCTAAGCTGGAACAAGACACCAACGTCGGCCTGCTAGCTGGCCTCCCGTCAGCTACAAGCACACAGCAAATCTCAACGTGGAGAATTTCTACCTATGGCCTAACTATAAATGTTGTCACCCAACTGTGTACATACATTGCTACCATAGTTAATAAGATTAAAATTGTGTAACATTTAGTGCATTGGCATGGTCAATGTTTGCAGTGAAGTTCATACAGTTTAATTATCAAATGCTATTAATTACCAATATTTCTATTGGGCGGTAATCTCACACGGCACCTGTATGCGCATCAAATTCTGCTGTAGCGGCAGCTGCCGCCGCCATTTTGGTTCCAGGCAGTTCTGGCAAAAAGGAAAGTTTTAATATTGCAGTCAATGATTGGTTCATTCGGACCAGAGGATCCAATTAATTCCAGACCAATTAATTCCATGTAACACAGTCCACACCATTATTAAGCCACCACCAACTTGCATATTACACTGCTGATGACTTGTATGCGTGACTTTGTAGGGTCTGAGCCACCCTCGAGCCGTACCATCAGCTTTCAACAACTAAAATTGGGACCTATCTGACAAAGCCCCATGTGGTGTCGCACAAGTCTAAAGTGCGCGCCACCTACTTTCGCCGCGCGCCGCCATGCACGCACGGCGCGGCGTTCTTACGACGTCAGCCACGGCAGAATTGTTAAGTTTAATTCATGAACCAAATATTGCAGTGCGTCTTTTAGTACACGTGAATTGAATACTAACCACTAAATTAATATTACTAAATTAATTACACTACAAGTTCATAGTCAGTGATCTGCAGTTGTTATTAAATGTGCTTTAAGTTTTTGCAACAGTACTAATTATTCTTCGAGCACTGAAATCTTTTGAAATTCAACTGATTTTAGTTAGATTTACGTAACGTCTTTTATTGTTCAGGTTGAGCCTCGGAATATTAAAGGTAACGGAATTGGAGCCTGTTTGGATAATTCCGCAGGTGAATAATTTTATCGACACTGATTAATTTGACACAAGTTCGCTATTGACTCTTTGCAAAACTAAGAATTACTGATCTAAAGACAGTTAATTGCTTAGATCTTACTTTGCAGCGGTGGTGTAATGTGGCCGGAGATTGTTGCTGGCACTTTATATTGATTGGCAAAATGGTATCTTCGTGGCGACGAAATATTGTTTAAACATTGGGCCCACAGCACTCCTGGCCGCGGCGGGTTAGCCGTGCACATTGGAGCGCCGTGCTGCCGTGCCCGCGGCCTCTGCCGTCGAGGGTTCGAATCCCCCTTCGGGCATGGGTGTTTGTGTTGTCCTTAAGTTAGTTTACCTTAGTTTAAGTGGTTTGTAAGTTACGGACTGATGACCACGCAGTTACGTCCGATAGATCTACAAATATTTGAACATTCCTCTTGACATTATCCCTCTTGAAGTTTTAACGCTGTGCCCACGTTAATTATTTGCCAGTGCCTGTTTGCCAAACTGCTGCTCGTACCAACGTGTCGTAAAACCAGTTTGCTGCTGCTGTCCAACGTTTCTACCGTTCACCTCGAGAGTTCAACAAACAACAACCGTTCTCTCTGGCGCCTCGCGCCAGACTGCCTTCAGCGATAACACTGCTCCACGCAAAGATGTTACGAACATTGCCCTCGCTAAGCCAAATCTACTACAATGCCTCACATTTGTTTCTCAGTGCAATATGAAATCGTTCAAACATTCGTCATTTACATAATTTACTTACATAAGAAAATTAACCAATTATATATATATAGGCTGTACTAGGGCACCTGAATATAGACGGGAATGCGCATCAACTTCTGCTGTAGCAGCAGCTGCCGCCGCCATTTTTATTCCAAGTGGCGACAGCGTGACTTCTCCAAGGTAGAGTTCTTTGTTGTTATTGCTTTGAAATATCCCTTGCTTCACTTGCAATTCATATATCAAGAAGTAAATAAAGATTCTAATTAAAAATTAATCTAGTTGTATTGAATTATTTTAATACAGCTTGAAAAATCGTTAAATATATATTTTTTTTTTTTTTTTTTTTTTGAATTTGCTCCCCTGGGTGTGTGTAACCAGAGAAACTTTTAACTCACTTTTATTGGATGCCACATACTCTTCCATAGCTTCGCGATAACTCCACATTTTCGAATGTGATGTGATACGTTTGATCAGAATACAGACCCAGGTCTGTGCTTTTTTACGGAATATTTTTCAGAATTCATATAAATACTTTTACAATGCAGCAGCTATGAAAGTATATTACAATGATATTTCAGGATGCAGTAAAGAGATTAATAAAGGGATGTATCACTGACAATGGTTGGTATTGCTGTCAAATTCAATCGTTTCCAACGATTCGTTCTATTTTTTTCTTTTTTCTTTTCTTTTTTTAAATTGAAACGAAAAATTCGTGTTTTTAATAAACAACCTACAAGTTTTAAAAAGCTTTTCAGTTACTGCTTATGGCAAAAAGTTCCTAATTAAGTAATTAAAAACTGATTGCCTCCAATTGGCGAATAAAAAGGGTCCAATTCGGAGGAAAGACACTTCGCCACTAAACTACAACATAGCTATGACGTAGACTCACAGAAGTTTGTGTATTCTAACGTCGTATTAGTTTCAAACATGGTTTACAATTACGAGCCGTATGAGCCACTTTAATTAGTAAAGACAGTATGCACCTTTAAAAGTATTCATAAAAAAATAATTAAAAAAATAATATAAAAAAAAAACAAGCCTTGAAAGCTGCCGTCGTTTACAGAGTGTTGAAATCGTGCGTAATTACAAATGATTTAATTCACTTCGCATAGTTTTGAAGTCCTCATTGGTGTCTATTACTCACTATGATAGTTTATTATCAGTACTTTATTGTTTTCAGGCTCCACAAAGAAACAAAAGAACCATTTCTGAAAAATTAGAACAATTCGAACATGTACAGCCACGGAGCAGAAAGCACGACACGATGGATCAAAAATGGCAGATGCACATGCCCGTCTATATCCATTGCCCTAGGCTATACATATTTCTCATACTATCCTCTGTCATTTATCTGATTGCGTTTACACACTCAGACTATGGCGTTGGTCACTGTGTTGTTGCGTTATTGGCTGAGATCGTCGTTGTGTGTGCACAGTCATATCTGACTGTGTGAATGTATGTGTTTCTTTTTCTGATAAGGCCGTGGACGAAAATTTAAGTTGTGTGAATGTCATTCACTACTGTGCGTGTCTGTGAGAGGCTTAGTGAACGTCTTTACCGTGAGTTGCTTCTGATCTGGATTATGTATTGTTCACTAATTAAAGAATTGATACATTAGCATCCCACGTTCTTTGCTAAAACTTACGCACAATCTCGAACTGAAACCTCCATTTTTCTACTCTGCGTATGTAGTATTAGTTACTCAGTCATGTTCTTCTCTCTTCAATGATTCCCTCAGAAAAAAAAAATAAAGAAAAAAAAATAAAGAAAGAAAGAAAAAACTTCGTAAGAAAATGGAGAATTCGTAAAAGTGGAACTTTTGTGACACGTAGTAAAAATAAAACTTAAATTATAATTCTTTTGCCCTAGATTATGGAAGAGATAAGAAGCCTAATTCTGCAGTTGTATATCGCATCGGAAAGCGCATAATTTTGCCACTAGAAACAATGACCTGCCATAGGGCCTGAAGTATAAGGTTGTTTATACAGAGAGAAACAGTAACTGAGCTTAGCGAAAACAATTTGACCCTTCTAGCGAATTCTGATCGCGAAACGAGAGATGAAAACAGTGGTGTCCGGACAAAAGCACCCAGTGACATTTGCACCCAGTGACATTAGCACCCAGTTCTGGTCGAGGGGCGGCCCGCTAATCTCCCCGTCCGATCTCTGCTCGGCAGGTAGAAGAGCCGAGGGCTGTGAGGTCGCATTGACACAAGGCCGTACTTGACGGCAATAGCATTGCTGCAATTTATAATAGAAGCGAGCCTAAAGAACAACCAAGGCATATTAATAAGATTTGTGACCTGGAAAAAGTCTTCGATATTGTAAGGTGCTGGATGATGTTCGCAATTCTGAGAAAAATAGGAGTAAGCTTGTAGCGAAAGGCGGAAAATACATAGTTTGTATAAGAACGAAGTCGATACAATAAGCGTCGAAAGTCAAGAACGAAATGCTCAGATTAAAAAGGGGGTAAGAAAAGGTTATGGACTGTCGCCATCACTGTTCAACTTGCACAATGAAGAGACTTAATGTAGAAAATAAAGAAGATGTTCAAGGCTCTGATAAAAGTTCTGGGTAAAAGGATATCAGTGATAAGATTTGCTAATGACATTGCTACCATCTGTGAAAGTGAAGGAAAATTACACGGTCTGTTGAATAGAATGAAAAGACTAATGAGCACAGACCATGGACTGAAGGTAAACCAAAGAAAGATGAAAGTCATAAGAAGTAACAGAAATAAAAGTAGCGAGAAAATAACATCCGAATTGGTGATCACAATGCAGTGCTGTAGCCGGCCGCAGTGGCCGAGTGGTCTGCAGCGTGCCAGTCACGGTCTTCACGGCCGCTGCGGTCGGGGGTTCGAATGCCCCCTCGGGCATGGATGTTTGTGTCGTCTTTAGTATAAGCTAGTTCATAAGTAGTTTGTAAGTTTAGGAATTCTGCTACCTTTGCAGTAAACTAACTCACGACGGAAGAAGCAAGAGGGATATAAAAAGTAGATTAGCACAAGCAATGATGGCATTCACGGGAAAGAGAAATCTACTGCTGTCAAACATCGCCCTGGACTTTAGGCAGAAATTTCGCAGAACATAAGTTTGCAGTATAACATTGTATGTAACTTGGACTGCTGGGAAATGAGAACAGAAGAGAATTGAAGCACTTGATATGTAGTTTATGGAGTTGTACAAAATATCACGTATTTTTTTTTTAGGTACTGCTTTTAAGTTTATGTTTTAAAGTCATAAATGCCTGGGTATTTATGAATTTTGGGCATTTGCCCAAGCATTTGCCCCAACTTGCAAATGTCGAGGCATTTTACATCACTAGGAGAAAAACAGAATGGAAACATCAAGCAAATAATTGAGGATGTAGGTTACAATGGTACTCTGAAATGAAACGGTTGGCTAAGGATTTGGTGGCAGGTCGCATCAAAGCAGTCAGAAGACTGATGACTAGGGATACAAACGATAAATCTACGTTTTGAAAACATCGACGTTTTGCCCCAAAACATCGCTGTTAACAGCGATGGTTTGAACATCGATATATCGCCTTTGTATCGCCCATAGAAGTCAAAAACTATCAACGCTGTTAAATTCTGGTTCTAAGCCTTTTTACTGTATATGAAAAGGATGTTCTACAGTATTGTATGTTACGTTTATAAAACAAAGGAAGAAACAAATATTTGGGTTTTATTTCCGAAAAGTGATAATTTGCGAATGTGTGGTTACGTTACCACGTTACCATGTAAAAAAAAAAAAAAAAAAAAAAAAAAAAAAAAAAAAAAAAAAAAAAAAAAAAAAGGTACAAGAAAAATGTGTACCCAGCTGGCACAAATACACAAATTGCACGAACCGAACACTACGATCTTCATAATCGTACGCGTTTCCAGTGAGCGACGACTGGGTGACGTGGCATTACCGCGAAAACAGGAGGGACGGCTTAGGGAGGGTACGAGCTGCAGGTAGGTCGTGACGTAGTAAACAGGTCAGACTGGATGCAAATGTCGCAGATTTGGGGTTGGGTGCAAATGTCACTGGGTGCTTTTGTCACATATCCGAAAACAGTCTGTTTGCGTTGTGTCACAGTGAGCGTAGCGAAAACAGATTTCCCGCCTCCACTAAGAGATCGCCATTCTCGGAGGGGAAAACAACTTATTATGACGAAAGTCAAACTACCGCTGTCCATAGTCAACACGGTTTTCGGAAGAATCGTTCTTGTGAAACACAGCTAGTCTTTACTCACATGAAGTGATGAGTGTTATCGATAAGGGATTCCATACTTCTAGATTTCCGAAAGTCTTTTTACACTGTACTTCACAACCGTCTTCAAATCAAATTGCGTGCTTATGGAATATCATCACAGTTGCGCGATTTTATTGGTGATTTCCTGTCAGAAAGGACACAGTACGTTGTAATTGACGGAAAGAAATGTTCAAATGTCCAAATGTTTGTAGGAAGTTATGGGACTTAACTACGGGGTCATCAGTTCCTAAGCTTACAAACTACTTATGAACTAGCTAAGACTACAGACGGCACAAATATCCATGCCCGAGGGGGGATTCGAACCCCCGACCGTAGTGGCCGTGCAGACGGTGACTGTTGACGGAAAGTCATCGAGTAAAACAGGCGTTCCTCCTGGGTTATAGGGCCCCTACTGTTCCTTGTCCGCAGAAACGGTTTAGCAGACAATCCGAGCACCCCTCCTCCGCTGTTTGAAATGATGCTATCATTTATCGTCATGTGAAGTTACCAGAGAATCAAACGCAGTTACAAAATTATAGTCACCTGGCATAAAAATATACCGTCTTTAGGTTGTTAAGCCAAGACCGTTGATAAAATATATTTATTACTCTGTCCGAGTTCGATGATTGAAATCAACATCTTCAGAAGGATTTACAAGGTCTTCACTTAGAACATGTCAAATAAAGAGTTTCTCGTCGAAATGTCAAACGAATAAAAATGTATGGTCAACATGTTAAAATATACGTCACCAAAATGGATCTTCATATTAGAGGAAAGATAAAATACTTATGCTCACTAATGAGAACACGACAATGTTGCAATATTCCACAATATTTATTGTTTAGTACAAACTAGTTTTCAGCTGTTACGTCATCATCAGGTACAACGGTTACTATAAACATGTGCATCAAAGAATGACATACATAAGCGAAAGAAAAACGTTATTAGTAAGGTATATTAAGAAGTGGTCCAAAATTATTAATTATTGACTAAGTAGCTAAGTAGCGGTTTGAAAAATAAATTATATAGTTTACCAATAAGCCTACCAATCTGTTATGAATGTTACACGAACCTGTCCGTGAATAATTTGTCATATATAATACCAATAGGCCTACAAACTTTTATGAATAGTTACATGTACCTTCCCCCTGTCTGTGAATATTTTGTTGTAATCCTGTTTGTTTTGTAATACTCTTAAAGTGACACATATATCTTTATCACCTTTTCGATAAGTTCCCAAAGGCACTATAAGGCCTAATTGTTCCATGCAACCTTTTACAATCAAACACACATGTACCAATTGTCATTAACTTTTGCAAATTATCGCTTATTTTTGTAAGAAATACTATTTAATTTATTTTTCAAACTTTCAAGTTTCTTAGCTACTTAGTCAATAATTAATAATTTTGGATCACTTCCTAATATACCTTCCTAACAATTTAATAATTTTGGACCTCTTTTTAATATACCTTCCTAACAACGTTTTTTTCCCCCTTATCTATGTCATTCTTTGATGCACATGTCGTAAAATCTTTGCCTTGATGTTTGTTTATAATAACCTTTGTACCTGATGATGGCGTAACAGCGGAAAACTAGTTTGTACTAAACAATAAATATTGTGGAATATTGCAACATTGTAGTGTTTTTATTAGTGATCATGTATTAAATATTCTACCAAGAACCAACGGAATATTCTATCAACGAAAATAAAATACTTACGTGAGAAACAGTCATATTTTATCTTTTAATCTAATATGACGTTCCATATTGGTGACGTATATTTTAGCATGTTGACCATGCATTTTTATTCATTTTACATTTCACGGAGAGACTTTATTTGACATGTTCTTCCAAGTGAAGAACTTGTAAACCCTTCTGAAGATGATGATTTAAATCATCGAATCCGGTAATAAAGAGTAATAAATAAATATATTTTATCAGCAATGTTGGCTTAACAGCCTGAAGAAGGTGTATTTTTAATTACAAAATTATTTACTTACCAGTATGGGGCATAAATTATCAATGACACTAAAACATGAAAATTGTGAAGTCGTCCTTGTGAGTACTCGAAGAAATCCGTTAAAGATCATTTACACGATAAGTCATTCACAACTAAGGGAATTACAATCACGAACAACCTTAATTGAAAAGAATACACATAAATTGTTATGGAGATGGCAGACCAAAATCTGCGTTTAATTTAGCACTAAGAGGATGTAACAGTTTTCCTACGGTAAGTGCAATCACTACATATGTCCGTCCTATTATGGGGCATTTCATTTGCAAAATGATATTGTAGCCACAGTGCTACTAAAGAAACTGCCTACACCACACTTGTCCATCCTTTTTTATAGCACTGTTACATAATGTGCGATCCTCACTGTGTGGGACGGAAGGCGTAGGAAAAGTTCAGAGAAGGGCAGCTCGTTTCGTACTATTGTGATACAGGGGAGCGTTTGGCACAGAAATGACGCACGAGTTGGTGTGGAAATCAAGATAAGAAAGGCGAAAACTATTTACGAAATTTCTTTCAGCGACTTTCTGCTTAAATTCGAACATGTTTTCTTAGCACCTACCTGCATAGGAAGAGATGATCAACATAATAAAATAAATCAGATGGAAGACGAAAAGATTTTTGTGTTCCTTCTTTTCCCGCGCTGTTAGCGAATGGAACTGTAGAGAAATATTATGAAAGTGGTTCAGTGAACCCTCTGCCAGGCTACTTAACTTCTTTGATTAACAGTCCCTAGACTTACAAACTACTTACACTAGGTTAAACTAACGAAGGACAACACACACACCCATGCCCAAGGGAGGACTCGAACCTCCGAGGCCGAGCAACCGCGCTTCTCACAGCAAGGCGTCTTGGAACGTCCGGCCACTCCACCGTGGCTAGGTAGCTTGTGCGCGCTGCCTAGAATGGGGGTAAACATTTGCCTCATCGTCTCCACAGATTTGTCATTTGTTAACGCTTTGTGATTGTTGCATCGCTTGCGTTTTCTCTGTCGTTTTAAAGAATTTTGTGCAGCTTCTTGTTGTTAAAGTTACTTTTCATGTGGATCTTTTCATTTTTTAAGTACGTCAAGGAAGCTGAGGAACGCTGCTGCTTAACTTTCCGGGTAGTATGGCAGTGGTTTATGAAACTCTTTTGTTCCTGACGCCGGCCGCGGTGGCCGAGGGGACTGAGGCGCTTCAGTCACGGTCTGCACGGCCATTACGGTCGGGGGTTCGAATCCCCCCTCGGGCATGGATATTTGTGCCGTTCTTAGTTGTAGGTAGTTTGTAAGTAGTTTGTAAGTTTAGGGACTGATGACCCCGTAGTTAAGTCCCTTAAGCTTAACAAACATTTGAACAAATTTTTGTTCCTGACGTTTCGTCCAAGACTGCGTTGGATATCCTCGCGCTTCTCTTCCGCTGAGTCTCGCCGACTGATGGGTCGGACGTCTGAGAACGACATGTATAGCGTAGAAAAGGGGGCGTGGTCGAAGTCATACGTGGTGAGCAGAGATCATCCAAGTCAGAGATAAAAACTTCACTATCAACTTTCGCCTAATCAAAGATGAAAAACTGCTTAACGATTTTGCTGCGCTACTGTCCAGGGGAAATACCCTCAGACTCTTAAAAAAAAAAAAATGTTATAAACCCCCTTCCGAAGAAAGCAGGTGCTGACAGGTGTGAAGACTACAGAACCATTAATTTAATAAGTCATGGTTGTAAAATTTTAACACGTATTATTTACAGAAGGATGGAAAAGCTGATAGAAGCCGACCTCGCGGAAGACCGGTTTGGATTCAGGAGACATCTAGGAACACGAGAGGCAATACTCACCTTACGGCTGATCTTAAAAGATAGATTAAGGAAAGGCAAACCTACATTTCTAGCTTTTGTAGATTTGGAGAAAGCTTTTGACAATGTTGAGTGGAACATCTGAAATCAGCAGAAGTAAAATATAAGGAACGGAAGATTATTTACAACTTGTACAAAAACCAGACAGCAGTTATCAGAGTTGAAGGACATGAAAGAGATGCAGCGGTTGGGAAGGGTGTAAGACAGGGTTGTAGACTTTCTCCAATGTTATTCAATTTGTACATTGAGCAAGCTGTAAAGGAAAGCAACGAGAAATTTGGAGAAGGAATTGAAGTTCAGGGTGAAGAAATAAAAACATTGCGTTTTGCTGATGACATTGTAATTCTGTCAGAGACAGCAAAGGATCTGGAAGAGCAGTTGAACGGAATGGACAGTGTGTTGAAAGGTGCATATAAGACGAACATTAACAAGAGCGAAAAAAGGATAATGGAATGCAGTCGTAGAAAATCAGGCGATGATGTCAATCATTTTCTTCCTAATCCTTCTTCCTTCCCCTCCTTTATTAATAATTTGAAAGTGCAATATGGCTGCGAATATAGTGACTACATTTAACGACGGGATAGGGCGTGTCAACTCCCCTTAAGTAAAATATTTTGTTCAGCTTTAGAACTAAAGTAGCAATGTCGTTGTCGAGATTCGACCCAGTGTTCTGCACAGCAGCCTATAATCTCATCCACTGCTTTAGACACCCAGTCACATCGATGAGTTTCAGCCTTCTAAAACTTCGGTTTCATGTAATTAATACGAAGCACATCTCTTGTCGGCGTTTGTAATTACATTAACTGTATACATGATAATAAATTATGGCGTCTGCGAAAGTATCCAGACCCAGTAGTGTTTAGTTAGCGCTATGTCATTTTACGAATATCGCTAGCATCGTTGTGCGTGTGTCCTGATTAGGCACAAAAACACATCAAGAAAAGCTGCCAGCCAATGGCTCATATGAATAAGACGGAGAACATTCTCTGATTCGAATGAATAAAGCTTACTCTGAGAAAGTACTCAGCTTGAGTAAAGAGGTGACGGAATTTGCTCAATACAAAGAACATTCTCCAGTTGCCTATGTATAAAACTAGAGAAGTACTCACAAGCAGATAGCACTCACCGTTTTATGAAGTTAGCTTTGTAACGTACTTCAAGCTAAGTGGTTAAATTTTGCTGAGGTTTTATAGTAAAAATGGCAGATTAAGTTACCTTCCACGTAGACTGGATGAAGAAGAGGAACTAAAAACTTTTTTGTAAAGTTTTAACAATGAATAATGTTTTAATAAAGTTTTAATAATGAATAATGTCGGCGCAGTTTTTTCATCATCACTATAGAAATGAACCATAGATAGATTCAGCTGCAGTTTTGGAGCGCGTATTTACAATTGTAGGCTAATTGTTAGATAAGAAAATATATTGTCAGCTTTGAAATTTTAATAAGGCCTTAGCAGAAGCTAATTCCAAATGAAATGCATCTCAAGATGTCAGTCTGTACCACACGAAATAAATATTACTGCAATACTAAAATACTGTATCTTTCTTTATTATTTTTGCTTTTTTAATCACCCTAATGCCGATTAGCCTATTTAGGATACGTTTTCTGACAATATTAATCTTAATTTCTGTTATGTTAAAAGGAAGCAGACCCGTCAGGAAAATTAAAAACTAGTAAGCCCAAAACCAGCAATATGTTTCTCGTAACAAAATCGTACTGCAACCGCTTAACACATAACGCACGAGTAGACTACTGTGCGTCGCGTTTAACCAAAACAATCGTGTTAGAAAACTGACATAGTTCGGTTTGAATAAGACGAAAAAGTGATGTATTCTTACGATTTCGATCGCATATTGCGGCCACTTAGTTTTAAAACCAAAAAAAATACGGTAACATTGTCAGAAAATTTGCTTTCATCAACTGTCCGTATTTAACAAGTTTATTTGCGTGTCCGTATGTAGTCCTAGAAAAGAAACTAAAATCTAAACATAGTGCAACTATTTTTGCATCGAATAGTTTGCCTGTTGGAGCGAATTGAATGAAGATTACTCGCCTATTCTTTGCCGGGCACAAGGACACAACATACGCCGATAACTTATGCAAGGTGGACGGGAAGTAGTGAGAATTAACTACCTGCACAAAACAAATTACGGCTTAAGCGTTCATCTGACACGAAAATGGCAGAAATTAATTTGTTTAGGAGAAAATTATCTACAACTTTGCTCTCTTGCGGTTTTTTTTTCATATCTCGCATAGTTCCAGGGATATTTGCATAAATAACAACGATTTGTGTGTGACGTATTCCCACTTTTTAGGTCATGCCGTCCAACCGATCGGCACCAAATTCTACAGACGTAAATGTTGGCCGCCAGCGGTCAGAACCTCCCTTTTTCAAATATTTCGGACAAAAATAGGTTGGTAACACTAAAAATAGACCTTTGTGATGGCCTTCCGATAGTAGGAAATCTAATTGCAAATAACGCCTTAACAGTCCGTCTGTGGCAAAAATTGAATAAACGGATTTGCAGAGGAGAAAATTCTCAACAACTTTACTCCGTTATGTTATTTTCATAAATCACGCCGCCTCAGAGATATTTGCAAAAATAACGGTGAATTGAGGCTGTCACTTGATTTTACGTTCACCAGTACAGATAACGAAAACAAACTTGAAAAAGAGGACAAACGACAATGACAAGACAGGTGATAATATTATAAAGGAAAACGACAATATGTGGGACATATATTAAAAAAAGTAGTTTAAAGACGTAAAAGTTCCCAAAAATATATGTTTGTCAAAGCTAAACTCAAATATTTAATAATTTTGGCTGTTTGTTAAAATATGGTCAGAGAGAATATTACGTGTTGGGTGCATAGATATTATCACAATTTAGTAGAGTCGTAGTGGTTTCTTTCATATTTTTTATTCTACATCTACATGGTATACTCTACATATCACATTTAAGTGCCCATTCCATTCTCAAATAGCGCGCGGGAAGAAAGAACACCTGAATCTCTCCGTTCAAGCTCTGATTTCTCGTATTTTATTCTGATGATCATTTCTACCTATGTAAGTGGAAGTTAACAATAGATTTTCGCATTCGGAGGGTAATGTTGGCGATTGGAGTTTCGTAAATAGCCCACGCCGCAGCGATAAGCGCCGTTGTTGTAATGATTCCCATCCCAGATCCTGTATCATTTCCGTAATGCTGTATCCCCTGTATCGTGACAATACAAAACGAGCTGCCCTTCTTTGGACTCTTTCGATGTTCTCCGTCAAACCCACCAGATAAGGATCCCACAATGGGCAGCAATACTCCAAAAAAGGACAGACAAGCGTAGTGCATGCAGTTTTTTTTTTTTTGTAGTTCTGTTGCATCTTTTAAGGGTTCTCCCAATAAAACGCAGTCTCTGGTTCTCCTTTCTCTCAACATTATCTACGTGTTCTTTCCAGTTTAAATCTGAAGTAATAACAATTCCTAGGAATTTTGTGGAGTTTACGGCCTTCATTTTGATTGATTTATCTTGTAAACAAAGTTACAAGTTTTTTTTATTGTCTTTGTTCGAAATGATTTTTTTATTCTCAGAGAATGCCATTTTGCTCTGGGAATCTTCTTCGGAGAAATTTCTATTTTTTTATTTGTACGGACTGATTTATTGGAGTTGTTGATGCAGCTTCGAAAAGGGGAACGGTTCGCACGTGAATTTGAGCACTCAGATTGGATGAAAGAAGTTCCAACGCGAGAAAACTATCGGGTAATTTTAGTCTGGCTACAGTAGCCACTAGTGTGCAGGGACTATGAGACTCAGCGCTGGCGTCCGGTTGCCTACAATGCGGGGAGGCCGGGAGGTTAGGGCCCTCTTGGGGACGTTTAGTGGCCTCCTGGACCCCGGGGGACTCAGTAAGCCGTCAACGAGCAACCATTTCCCCTCCCGGACGCTGCACTTCCAGAGGCTGCGACGAGACGCATTATGGGCGAGGGTATCAAATCCGGACTTAGATCTCCTGGCGTTCCCCAGGATTTTGTTGTAGGATCCATCCTGTTCCTGATCTTTATAAACGATTTAGTCCCTATTCCCTATGCCGTTATTTATCGATCATTAAAATGAACTGAAGATCAAAATGAGCAGCAAATTATTTAGATATCTGCATGGTGCAAAAACTGGAAATTGATAATTATGAAAAGTGTGAAGTCATGCATATCAGTTCTAAAACGAATTCGTTAAACTGCATTTATACGATAAATGGCAAACATAAAGGCCGGAAATTTATCTAAATACCTACGAATTATAATTACACTACTGGCCATTAAAATTGCTACACCAAGAAGAAATGTGGATGAAAAACGGGTATTCATTGGACAAATATTTTATACTAGAACTGACATGTGATTACATTTTCACGCAATTTGGGTGCATAGATCCTGAGAAATCGGTACCCAGAACAAACACCTCTAGCCGTAATATCGGCCTTGATACGCCTGGGCATAGAGTCAAACAGAGCTTGGATGGTGTGTACAGGTACAGATGCCCTTGCAGCTTCAACACGATACCACAGTTCATCAGGAGTAGTGACTGGCGTATTGTGAGAGTCAGTTGCTCGGCCACCATTGACAAGAAGTTTTCAATTGCTGAGAGATCTGGAGAATGTGCTGGACAGCATTCGAACATTTTCCGTATCCACAAAGGCCCGTACAGGACCTACAACATGCGGTCGTACATTATCCTACTGAACTGTAGGGTTTCGCAGGAATCGAATGAAGGGTAGAGCCACGGGTCGTAACACATCTGAAATGTAACGGCCACTGTTGAAATTGTCGTCGATGCGAAAAAGAGGTGACCGAGACGTGTAACTAATGACACGCCATACCATCACGCCGGATGATACGGCAGTATGGCGATTACGAATATACGCATCCAATGTGCTTCACCGCGATGTCGCCAAACACGGATGCGACCATCACGATGCTGTAAACAGAACCTGAATTCATCAGAAAAAGACGTTTTATCATTTGTGCAGCCAGGTTCGTCGTTGCGTACACCATCGCAGGCGCTCCTGTCTGTGATGCAGCGTCAAGGTAACCGCAGCCATGGTCTCCGAACTGATAGTCCATGCTGTTGCAAACGTCGTCGAACTGTTCGTGCAGATGGTTGTTGTCTTGCAAACGTCCCCATCTGTTGACTCAGGGATCGAGACGTGGCTGCACGATCCGTTACAGCTATGCGGATAAGATTCCTGTCATGTCGACTCCTAGTGATACGAAGCCGTTGGGATCCAGCACGGCGTTCTGTATTGCCCTTCTGAACGCACCGATTCCATATTCTGCTAACAGTCATTGGATCGCGACCAACGAGAGCAGAAATGTCGCGATACGATAAACCGTAATGCCGATAGGCTACAATCCGATCTTTATCAAAGCCGGAAACGTAATGGTACGCATTTCTCCTCCTCACACGGGACATCACAACAACGTTCTCTACGCAATGCCGGTCAACTGCTATTTAGTAAGAAAAATCGGTTGGAAACTTTCCTCATGTCAGTATTACTATCGTCGGATTTTTGCGTTTCTGATCGGCGCGAACGATGTTTGTGTCTCCAATGACGCAGACGACATACGTGGGGGACGCTACACTATCAACGAAACTTCCTCATTAACTGAATTCCCTTGAATGAGTTGATAATCGAATTTCACAGGATGGCTTGCAGGATAATGTTGAAGTGCAGGATATTTTTAAGATTTTATAACATCTAGACTGGACGCAGGATAAGACTTTTCAAAAAAAGTAGCACCCTGCTAAATGCAGGACATCTGGTTACTCTCGCCTATACGTGACATACGATAAACACATCTATTTTTATAGATATGCATAAAGATATACCTTGAAAACATCTTTCTTCCATTCTTTGTTTCACTCCACATTGCCACAGCAAAGCATATCAGGGTACTGGTTTGACTGACATATTTTCTCGGTGACTTTATATTGACGAGAATTATTTTACTTATACTGGCTTAAGAATTGTCACGGGACGGCGGGGCGCAGATAGCTGAGTGGGTGTGATGTTTGCGCACCAAACTGCCAGTGAGTCAGCTGCAATTATACAGGAGGCCTACTCTTACGTGTTTTTCAAGTTATTTGTTTGACAAGTCAAGTCGAATTGAGCTGACGCCTTTCGAACGGAATAACGTGGCCGATGCCCGACGGATGAGAATTGAGATTTCGGCTTCATATGTTCAACCGTGTTCTCCTTATGAGGAGATGAAGAGGCTTGCTCAGGATAGAGCAGAGGGGAGAACTGCATCAAACCAGTCACCGGACTGAAGACCACAACAACAACAACAACAACATGTTCAACAGTATCTAGAGTGTATCCATTAAGGCTGTTCCTGACGACTCACTTTTTTTTATCATATAGCGTTTACCTGAGTACATCTCTTGCTTTGCTAAATTTAAAGAAAGTTCAGAATTACAAATACGAAATCAACCACATAGGATCGTATTTAAACAGTAAGGTAGCAAGTAACAAATACACATAAAAATTTCACCATAATCAACAGGAATATCAGATACTTTACACTAAATATCATATACTTTACACTAAATAAGGTTAAAAATATATTTGATTTAGAGTTCACAGAATAACTCATGACATTCAAGAAGGCACATGGCAGGTCCACGGTGTAGCATCACACCTCTACAGCGTAATACAAGAGTTTCGTGATTTCATTGTAGTGTTCTCGTTATTTCTTAGTTCCTCTCTTTCTAATAAATGAGGCGCTCACTTGAGCATAATATCTCTCCTGCTACCAGCGAAGAAAATAATGAAAGAAAGAAAATTACACATTCTTTTGTCTGCTGGCGGTCGTATCGAGCGGGTGCAAATTGAGAAGCGCGCTCGCATTTTTGTAACTGTTTGAGGAACAAATAAAAAATAAGTTATAAAGGTATTTTGTATTGTCTCCATTATATTTCATACGCCATTTCTCATTCGGTGTAGCTGTGTGTACTATCTTCACAGTGGAAGAAGCTTAATGTGAGATGAGGAGCCGATACAACAGCAGTAGCACCAAAATGCTCGGGGTTAATTTTGAACAACAGTTTGTGTGAGTAGAGTGACAGGGTCAAACTAATATTACGCAGATAGCATACTCGTATAAAAGTAGCATTATCCCTTCCTGTTGTACCACCCATGCATTTTTAATTAGATTTGCCACAAGTCTCAATTTGTGCATAGGAGGCACAATCTGTGCAGCTTTTTTCAAAGGCAGGATATTTTTGCGATACCAGTTTTACGAGTTTTATTGTTTGCGTATGACTGGAAGACAAATGAGTGTTCTTTATAAACTCAACAGACGAAGGGATGAGGCTTACAGTTTAATATCTCTTCGAAGGTAACGTCATGACAGATGGAGAATAAACTGGTACAGTGTAGTAACACGAAACAACTAACTTAATCATTATGCACTGAACAAATGTCAGTTGACAGCTGCTAAAACCTATGCGATATAGAGCGCTGGACAAAAATGTAGAATAATCTCGAACAGAAGGATCTATTCACCCGAGGTCAACGCCTTTTTAGAAAATAACTTTCTTGTGAAATACGATTAAGTCTTTACTCACAAGAAGTAATGAATGCTTTCGATAAACCTAGTCTCTCAGTAGGCTTTTGACACAGTATCTTACAAACGGTATCTAATATTACTGTGTCGTTATGGAAACCTGACGTTTTGAGCCCGTGGTTGTGCATATATAAAATGATACTTACAGTAAAAAACAGCAATCAACAGCATTAAATTTATAAAATAGCGCCGTGACCGGTTTAAAACTCTACAGTTCATCAGAAAATTGCTGTTCACGTCTACGTACATTTCTTGTTATCTACATTTTGGTTGTGCTCACAATTTTGCCTTGGGGCGAATAGTTTTTGGTTAGGTGGTGCCATCGAAAAATCAACTATTACTTCGCAGTGTTGTTTGCTGCAGTTGTTGAAGCAATGGGAACTTCATCAGTTTCTTAATGTAGTACGAGCAGCAAAGGGTGATTCACCACACTTATATAGTACCGGGTGATCAAAAGTTAGTATAAATTTGAAAACTTAATAAATCATGGAATAATGTATATAGAGACGTAAAAATTAACACAAATGCTTGGAATGACATGGTGTTTGATTAGAACCAAAAACAAAATTGCTAGATGCCTGAAAGATATCTTGCGCACGTCGTTTGGTGATGATCGTGTGCTCTGACGCCATTTTCGTCATGCTTGGCCTCCCAGGTCCCCAGACGTCAGACCGTGCGATTATTGGCTTTGCGGTTACCTGAAGTCGCAAGTGTATCTTCATCGACCGACATCTCTAGGGATGCTGAAAGACAACATCCGACGCCAATGCCTCGCCCTACTACGGTCGGGGGTTCGAATCCCCCCTCGGGCATGGATATTTGTGCCGTCCTAGTTCGTAAGTAGTTCATAAGTAGTTTGTAAGTTTAGGGACTGATAACCCCGTAGTTAAGTCCCATAGACTATACAAACTTTTTTGAAAATGCCTCGCCATAACTCCGAACATGTTTTACAGTGCTTATTTCTCGACTTCAGCTATTGTTGACGAATGATGGTGAACATATTGAGCATTTCCTGTAAAGAACATTATCTTTGCTTCGTCTTAATATGTTATGCTAATTATTGCTTTCCTGATCAGATGAAGCGCCATCTGTCGGACATTTTTTGAATTTGATTTTTTTGGTTCTAATAAAGCCCCATGTCATTCCAAGCATATGTGTCAATTTTTACCTCTCTATCTACATTATTCCGTGATTTATTAAGTTTACAAATTTATAACTTTTTAATCACCTGGTACATTTGGTGTGTGTGTGTGTGTGTGTGTGTGTTTTGTTTGTAAGAATTCTCCTGTATGTCTCAAATTTTTGACTGGGTTGTTGATTTCCCATCTGAGGTCAGGATTTCTAAATCTAGGAAGGTATATTATGAAACTAGTTTGAAGGGCGGGACCAAACACGTGTCGTTTGTTGTTCTATTTAATAACAATCTATTTACCAATAATACATCGTAAAACAAAAAACATTACCCAACGAACATCCTCTGACAACTCTATAACATGAGGTTTATCAACTAATTTGGTAGTGCATAAAATAAAAAAAAGTTTGCATTATACTTAAACTTCATTAACAAATAACTGCCCAGAGCAAAGGACCAACCTTTAATATAGCTTTAATCTTGTTTAACCAATAACTTGACAAACCAAAATGCGAAACAGCAGGGCGTGAAGGAAAAACATAAAAATTACAATTTCATTTACTTAGGCTACAGACACTATCTTACACAGTAATTAGCCCAAAGCAGCAGACTTCCTAAGTAATAGATCGCAGTACGTTGTTCTCGGCACGAGTGATCATCAGAGACGAGTGTATCGTCAGGCGTGCCCCAGGGGAGTGTGATAGGACCGCTATTATTTTCTATCTATATAAATGATCTGATAGACAGAGTAAGTTGTAATTTGCGGCTGTTTGCTGATGATGCTGTGGTGTATGGGAGGGTGTCGTCTTTAACTGCCTGTAATAGCATACAGGATGACTTTGACAAAATTTCTAGTTGGTGCGAAGAATGGCAGCTAGCTCTCAATGTAGAAAAATGTAAGGTGATGCGCATGAGTAGGAAAAACACTCCCATAATGTTCGAATACAGCATTAGTAGTGAGCTTCTTGATGCTGTCGCGTCGTTCAAATATCTAGGCGTAACTTTGCAGAGCGATATTAAATGGAACGAACATGTAAGCACAGTTGTGAGTAAGGCAGACAGCCGACTTCGGTTTATTGGCAGAATTTTGGGAAGATGTACTTCACCTGTAAAGGAGACCACGTATAAAACGCTTGTACGACCACGTCTTGAGTATTGCTCAAGTGTTTGGGACCCGCAGCAGATCAGTTTAAAGGAAGACATAGAAGCAGTTCAGAGGCGAGCAGCTAGATTTGTTACTGGTAGGTTCGACCAATGCGCGAGTGTCACGGAAATGCTCCGGCAACTCAATTGGGGATCGCAGGAGGAAAGACGACGTTCTTTTCGTGAATTTCTGTTGAGGAAATTTAGAGGGCCGGAATTTGAAGCTGAGTGTAGTACGGTCTTGCTGCCGCCTACTTACATTTCGCGTGGTGATCACAGAGACAAGATAAGAGAAATTAGGGCTCGTACGGAGGCATATAGGCATTCTTTATTTTCCTCGTTCTATTTGGGAGTGGAAATGCCTAGTAGTGGTACAGTGTACCCTCCGCCACTCACCTTACGGTGAATTGCGGATTATGTATGTAGATGTAGATGTAGGTACCGGACTTTATTCGCCCTGCTTAGGAAATGTATAACCATAAAAGAAAGACAAAGTCCATTGATAAAATACAAATACGAAAACCCACTAATAAGTTCTAAATAGAAACAATCCGAAGTAAATTTACTTGCTTAATTATCAAATTGCCTTAAGTGTGAACTTTTAGCTGAGAAATATTAATATCTTGAAGAGCAATAACTAAACACGCCTCAGTGGCTCCTGACTGTCGTCCGCGACCTCTCTCGAGACCGAAAGAGCAGGAGAATAAAACTTGACTAAAGGAGAAGGCGCCAAAAAAGTGGGCGCGGGACTTCTGGATCTCTGTGTGCTATGACGAGCCAGGCGTCACCGCGGCGCTGATGTGACAAACAACTGGACACAGGGCCCACAAGCAGCGGAACCTGTAAACATAATCACAGCGAGGGCAGTTTCTTACCAAGGACAACATAAATCACATACATATCTCAAATCTTAAAGATTTACTGCTTAATCGGAAATACTGCCAGAACAGTGCTAGCCAATATACGAGGATAGTGGGGCTCTTCAGTTAATTTAGTTAAAGCCAGACTAAAGGGAATAAAACAGTAACAACTCGGCACTAATGTCAACAACAGTAAATAACACCACGCGCGCATCATAGTTATTATATTTAATATTAAAGGAACACAATAACTGCTAAGACACTCATCTTCTGTCAGGAGCTTTCCGGAATCCAAGGAGCTGCTCTCAGCAAAACTAGCGCTCCTCACTTTCAAATAACATGGTTGAAATTTCAGCAGCAGAGTTGGCGACTTCGGTGACAAGTGGCGACGACATTCGTATATGGACAAAATTCTCTCAGTATATAAACATACTGTTCAGCAGTAGCTCTCCACAGTTCCGCGCAAAACAAAGATGGCCGCCTCAATCCGTCCTGTCGGCCAAAACATGCACTCGGCATAATTCCAAAACGTCCGCACATAAGGGAAAGATACTCCAGTCTGAAGGCGGATCCCGTCGATAGTCACGGCCAAAAAGGTATATAAACAACATAGAGGGGCTACAGGCAAGCTACAGCGCTCTGGGTGGTAGCACTAAGCAACATTGGGCGCCATGTTTGAGAACGTCAGTTTGAAGCAGCAGCGTGACCAGACGCTTCTGTTTGTAATCTAAACTAACGTGTAAGCGCTGTAATTAGTGGTAAATCATGCCCAGAGTATGTTCAGCGTACAATTGCAGCAATCGCAGTGATAAAACTGTTGGAATATCATACATAAAGAAACAGATATGTAATTATATAGATCATTGTGTATCAGCGTGTATTTGTCTATAAACATTCATTATACTCAACTTTCTCATTTACCAAGTTTCAAAATTATGTTTACTCCACGACCATCAAAAAGCTAGGCAGAGGACGGATGTATCTGGTGTGTTTTAATGTAATGACAGTTGTTTATATAGTGTACAAAAGTGTATTAATCATTGGGTAAGTAGCCTAGGTATATGAACTGTAATTAAACTATTCTTTATACAGATTTCCTTTGACAAACAAGGAGATGCTAACGCAATGAGTAACAAGTACGAGGAGTGATAAGTGACAGCCTACAAAGTATAATTACATATGTTCTTGTCATTTTGAAGAAAAGTTATGGAAGCTACTACCGATTGAAAGCGGCTATTTGCAAATGCCATTCCAACACTATTTTCGTTTTCTGAGCACCTACAGAAACCAAAATCTGTAATAAGGATAGTACCAAGGAAACGTCAAATTGCGGAGAGCTTGATAAATACGTAATGTACTTCAAAGCTTGAAACATCATTTGAACCACAGGCAGAATAAAGGTAATTAAAGACTTTAAAGAAATTCGCGAGTATTTATAGGGAATATTTGTCGGCAAATACAAACGATTATTGACATTATAGTAACATCAAATAATGCAGCAGTTAGACGATTCTAAACATTACACTTAGGATGCAGTAGTAAACTAGAAATGCTATTCGTGGTGGTAATTACTTTCCAAAATGCGTCGCCCAGAAATTAAGTAAAGCAATATTTCACTTTTTTTTAAGTCTTAAGATGTATATGGTCCTAAACAGTTTGTGGGGAATGTATTCGTTACGCTCAGAGCCTCAGTTGCTCAGTTGGCCATCACGCACGTGCTGCGGTATCGCGCTCTGCAAGGAAGCCATAGGCAGCTAATGGTGTTACGTGATTGCCCGCAGTTAACCGCTCTAAAAGCTCTGTCCTTTCTGCCCTTATCGTCCACACGGCCGTGTGAGTCGCCGTTATACTGCACTTACTTTTTCGTTTATACGATCAAGGAATGTATGCCGTATGAATGGTGCTGTATGCTGTATTCTAAACACGCTATCACATGTGCTACAGTGTGGAAGTCAGGTTAATACCGCACTATGAAAGTAAAATAGACAGCTCTCTCCCAGAGCTTGTTACATTTGTTGTGAAAACCACGCAGTTCTTAGACATCCACGTCCAGTAACCAACGTCAAGATACGTTATTGTAATTAGCCTCTGCAATTAGCGGTCACGTGAAAAACTAATGAACAGCAACTAAAACGACTACCTCCTCGACAGCAAAACTTTTTTCTTCATTTGCCCTCCTCGCGATTATTTCAAAAGCTTCGTCATTCGGACTGATCACTTAGTTCATTGTTTCTGTTGTGTACAGCAACCTTGAAGCAAAACGCTGAAGCATTTTGCGTCATTAAAAATTCACGAGTGATATTGTAAGGCTGAATTTTCACCAGGACTGACCGTAGCTGTGTGAAGTTACTGTTTAACGTTTTAAAGTTGTTCAGATCGTTTTAAATCAACCCAAGAAGAAGAGATTTTTGGTGAAGAATCACACACAAATATTGCGCTGGAAACATGCATGTTAAATGCGGTCCTCAAGGAAAATGGGTATATCATAAAGATTGTAGTGCAGTTTTTTAAGTGTAACCACCACTGACATAAGGATTTTTACAAGATGCAGGAGCAACATACGGTCTCTGCCTTGGTTCTGTGAAGTACACTGACTAAGCGGAAAAAAGTTCTAGACATATTCTATGTGATTCTAGAACAGATCATCTTACTATTAAATATAAAACGAAGCGCAGATGACGGATGGGAATGAATTTTAACTTTTTGTTGATATGTATAACGAAGAATTCAAAATCGTCACTACAAGGAAAGAATTTCAGGTTCGCTAACATTTGATTAGATCACTGTACTCTGTTCAAAGGAGGAAAAACCTCTCACAATTTATAAGAGAGAATTATACACAAAATATGACTGATTTCCAATGGCTTTTATAGTTGCTTTGGTTACCTTCGAACACATCTTATGTAATTTTCCAACTAAATTTTCCGCAGATGCGACAAAATGAAGGAAGCGAAAGGTTAAATCATAAGGAAACCAGTAAACGGTTATAAGAAGAGCAAAGGAAGGGAGTAGTTGTGAAGTGACTGAAACATGGTTTTAGCCTGTCCTCCAAATTACTCAATGTGATATTGTGCAAACAGTAAAGAAAACCAACAAAATCAGTAAGAACAAATAATTGCATATTGGACTTGCAAATTACACTAATGGCCATTAAAATTGCTACACCAAGAAAAAAGAAATGCAGATGATAATCGGGTATACATTGGACAAATATATTATACTACAACTGACATGTGATTACATTTATACGCAATTTGGGTGCATAGATCCTGAGAAACCAGTACCCAGAACAACCACCTCTGGCCGTAATAACAGCCTTGATACGCCTGGACATTGAGTCAAACATAGCTTGGATGGCGTGTACAGGTACAGATGCCCATACAGCTTCTACACGATACCACAGTTCACCAGGAGTAGTGACTGGCATATTGTGACGAGCCAGTTGCTTGGCCACCGTTGATCAGACGTTTTCAATTGACGAGAGATCTGGAGAATGTGCTGGCCAGGGCAGCAGTCGAACATTTTCCGTATCCAGGAAGGCCCGTACAATATCAGCAACATGCGGTCGTGCAGTATCCTGCTGAATTGTAGGGTTTCGCAGGGACCGAATGAAGGGTAGAGCCACGGGTCGTAATACGCCTGAAATGTAACGGCACTGTTCAAATGGCCGTCGATGCGAACAAGAGGGGACCGAGACGTGTAACCAGTGGCACCCCATACCATAACGCCGCTTGATACGCCAGTATGGCAATGACGAATATACGCTTCCAATGTGTGTTCATCGCGATGTCGCCAAACACGGATGCGACCATCATGATGCTGTAAACAGAACCTGGATTCATCCGAAAAAATGACGATTTGCCATTCGTGCCTAGTTCCTCAGATGAAGAATTCTATCAGCTAGCAGCAGTAGCATGTCCTTGACGAATGTACTCCTATGATGTCGTACCAGGATGGTTTTGGAAACGAAGGAAACACATTGGTTAAAAAGTAATTATTTACCAAATTACTTGGATCGATATAATTATGTAGATCATGAAGATCCAAATTAAGACACTTAAACTTTATTTCTACACGAATTTAATTTTCGTGACCATCGTCAATTATAATGTTCAACGATACGTTGAGTATTGTATTGGATCTTTAATCCTACAAACTGATGATGGAACCATTAATTTTTTTTATTGTATTGGAAATATATTCTTTGATCGGACTTCAAAAGTTTGGACATTTCCTTCAGTTGCTGATGGCTTAAAAAAGACATTTCCTCTTAATTATTTTTCGCTTTGTAGCAAATATTATTATTACTTTGAAGAATATTGTAATTCATATGTAACATCTTATACACCAGCATAACGTGAAGCACATAATAACATATTACAAAGTGTATACGAAAGACATGCAAAACCAATTACCCTCTCTACAGGAGGTTATACAACATTTATCCATACTCTGAAAACCCACAAAGATCTTCTGCTGTGTAATAGATGTGGAATTGGATGCTTCACTAACGGATGATGATCCTCTTCGTTACTCATGAATACAAACAAGTACTAAGTGAAGTTTTAAATAAAATGATGATCAAATACCTGTTTCAGATAGTGATAACGATAATTGATTTTAAAAAAAGAAGATACTGTAATATATTTTATTCCCATACAAATTGAGTTTCAAAAATTCTTCATGTGTCGTCTTTATAAAAATAGCACTAAAGGTATACAAAGATTCTGATAACAAAAGTAACACATCGGATTTTTTTAAACTGCTGACTTTATTTGTTGGTATTTTTTCCTGTATGTAACTTATGTGTTGTCACTGCGGCCAAAACAGTTAAAACGTCTCAATCAAAGCAACAAATTATTTGATTAGAATTTCTTTTATCATCTCTTAAAATCTTCATTTCTGATAGACATGAGCCTTCTACAACTACATGTAGTACCCTGCAAATGAATCTCCCTTCTGTTATCAATCAAGATAATTGTCTCTGATTATTTCAGATGCAAGTAAACAAACCCAAGAATATTGGGAAAATAATATTTTATGTTATGTTCTTAACAATCAATCAATTTGTATCATCTGTTTTGGAGTAGAGTGAAACACTGTTCATCAATTTTCCACATTTTAGATGTCAGTCACGTGGTATATAAATGATTCAAATGTTCAAATGATTGTATAGCTTATGGG
Organism: Locusta migratoria; assembly: GCA_026315105.1. Taxonomy (NCBI): domain Eukaryota; kingdom Metazoa; phylum Arthropoda; class Insecta; order Orthoptera; family Acrididae; genus Locusta; species Locusta migratoria. Next base: position 266,754,325 of record CM048744.1, on the reverse strand, counting down.
ACTTAACTACGGGGCCATTGGTCCCTAAACTTACAAACTACTTATGATGCAGCTAACACTAAGGACGACACAAATATCCATCCCCCAGGGGGGGATTCAAGCCCCCGACCGTAGTGGCCGTGCAGACCGTGACTGGCGCGCCGCAGTCCCCTCGGCCACCGCGGCCAGCTACAAATGATTATTCTCAAATTATTTTTAAATTTTATGTTGAAAAATATTCATATAATTTTATCAATAACTTGGGAAATATAGTTTTTCTTTTATACTAGATGCGTTGAGAAGCAGAATATATTGTCGTACTCGATTCACTTTGTGCTACTTCTTAACTGTCATTTGTTCTTGTATTCTTAAACTACTTTAAGAAATTCATCTTATTTAATAGAAATATACATAATGAAATCTGGTTATGTGCAATATAATTTTTATTGGTGAAATAAATATAATGTTTATCACTTGGTTCATAAAACCTACCATTTTTTTTGCTGACAAGCAACCATACGTTGGCATGCATAAAATATTTTAAAATGTCTAGCTCGCACTGTTTTTTATCATTACGCGTTTCGATACATCATCATTAGATCTCTTTGAAGGTTGCATTTGGTAATAATTTTTCGACTTCGGATTCAATAATTGACGCCTTCTTAATCATGATGGATTTAATCTTGTATCCGTCACGAATTTCACTTTTCACAAACGCCATTTCAGATCTCGGACAATGGACAACGTGAAGTTGTGGTTTTTAACAAGAAGGAAATCAATGCGCGTTATTATTGAGGTCCATTTTAATAGCAAAATGTGTTCGTCATGATGTGATTCCAAATTATGCTAGGATAAAGTGCAAAAATTACTCCAAGAACTTTGCCAAAATAATGCGTAGATCTGAAACGGTTTTTGTGAAAAGTGAAATTCGTGACGGGTACAAGGTTAAATCCATCATGATCAAGTGCGACCAAGAAATTTCAAAAAAATTTTATGCATTCAAATATAATGTTATACTAAGCTGTCTTTTTGTCTTTCCATCTTTTCGACTTAGGCATTGTTACTTGTGAGATTACCGCCCAATAGAAATACTGGTAATTAATTGCATTTGATAATTAAACAGTATAAAGTTCACTGCAAACATTGACCATGCCAATTCACTAAATGTTACACAATTTTAATCTTATTAATTATGGTAGCAATGTATGTACGCAGTTGGGTGACAACATTTATAGTTAGGCCATAGGTAGAAATTCTCCACGTTGAGATTTGCTGTGTGCTTGTAGCTGATGGGAGGCCAGGGAGCAGGCCGTTGGTGGCTTGTTCCAGTTAGGATTTTCCAGTTTTCGTTTCCGGTGAGGGGAGAGAGGGACAATGGCGAGTGCCAGGCGGAGTGCAGTGCACAGCGTGAAATAAAATATTCTAATACTACTTGCATTTGAAGTAATACGATGCAGTTAGGAACCTTTAAGGCCCTCATTACAAAATAGCCTGTTGATAAATAAACAATACATATAGTCACATCTGGCATAATATGTTTGACAATGAAAAGTAATAAATTACCAACGAAGACAAGACACTTACACAAATACCATGACAATGTTTGTTTATAAAAATAATATATTAACTATTTATCATTTTATTTTCAATTAATCTTATGTATTTCACCTTGAAATATTCAGGTAAATCACTGATCTGTGACATAAGAAATTGCACGATTATAATAAATAGTACAAAGGATGTTTATACCAATATAAAAACCTAAGAAGACATTTATTTAATGTGTAGTGTAATTATTTTGATTTTACGTAAAGTTTTAGAAATGTATTGGCTGAGCGCTGTACGTTGGAAGTCGGTTAGAACAGTTCACATGTGGAAGTTGATGAAGTAGGGGAAAAAACCCGGCGGTTGAGCTTGGCGCGCGCGCGCGCTCGCAAGGGCAGGAAGTGACGAAGCGGGAACAAGTGGGGTAGCTGGCCGGGTGGCGTCGCTCTGCATCAGTTGATATGTGTATCTCCAGGTGGAGACTTTAGATTTTTGGTGTGACAATTGCCAAGTGTGGTTGCTCGTCGTAGACTGCACCAAGTTGTATCGAGTGCTACTGTGTGTCGTGAATATTTAGACGGTGGAACAAGGTGTGCATCGCACTAAAAGTGACTGTGTTTTGTTAATGTAACACGTGTCGTCGCATAGGCATGAACATAAATGGTGTTTGAGACAGGCACATGGTGTGAAAACAATTTCCAACAAATATTCATTTTGTCTAGGGGCTCACGAGCTATAATTTTTTTTTTTTTTTTTTTTTTTTTTTTTTTTTTGATAAATGTGTCCACGTACAGATGTATCAGCCACAGGGTTCTAATATTGTGCAACAAACAACATAAAGTTAACTTTCACGTGTTTTCAAAAATAGTAGTTAGTACACCCTTTTCTCTCATGAACTTGACTTTATTATGAATTGTTTTGTTAATCATATGCAGGGAAGGAAAGCTGCTAACGTGTGATATCACCCCCTAGAAAACGAGTCAAACAGTCGCAATCACAGATCCAATGTTTTTGCATGTTTAGGAATTTGGTTCGCAGTTGGTGGTTGTGAGTTTTAAAAATTAATCTTTCCCAATTTTAAACTCTCACCCCGACCTTCACTCTCGCATACGCCAGTACAAATGAACACATGTCTCGCGTTGCGTGCCTTTTATATCCGTATTTGTTAACAATATCTGTCTGGGTAGCCTTGACTGATCACTTGCTATAGCCACCCACCCACTACCATCTGCGATCTCTATCGTCAGCAGTGTTAGAACAACGCGCTTTGGCGCACTGCCGGCGTCAGATAGAACAGTATCAACTGACGTCATCTCTTAATGCAGAGAACCTGGTTGTTTGTTTTGTGCGGCAGATAATTACAGGTACGTCACGAGCAGAAAGCACACGGCATCGTGTGCCAGGGGCAATCTGTTTGTAATCTGCGTCTTGCAAAGGAACCAGTTGCCTTGAATAAATGAACTGGAATACTGAGAAGGAAGTGCAGCTGACAAGCTTCTGTTTGAGGTGGAAAATTAGTTCTGAAAGTGGACTGATTAGAAAAGACCAACATCGTGAACAGGTAGGAAGCACTCGGTCTACCTCCGCCTCTCCTCCTCCTCCCACGCTTACCCTCCCCCCCCCTCCCCCTCCCCCTCCCCTTTGTCAGTCATCTCCTCTCCCACCTCCTAGATCCGTTCTGTCCATATCCTCCTCCTATCCAAGGTTAGTCTATAAAAGGTTGGGCCCGAAGCGAAATGACGTGCTATTGGCCGTTGAAATGACGTCAGCGGCGAAGCGGCACTGCTAGCGAGGGGCACGAAGCGGCGCTACGCCTTCACGTAGAAGGGTGATTCTATTTACACTTCGGTAAAATCAGACGTGACGTCATTATGACGTATCCACACTATCGAAGACGACTGGAGCCATGATCGACTTGTGTGGTCGTTCTAGACGCAAAACTGCGGTTGCAATTGTAGCAGACGAATTAAAGGAGTAGCTGATAGTATCTTCAGTTGGGAATGGTATATTCATTACAGATTCGGAAGATATAACTTTGCTTTCTTTTTTTATTAAGTAAGAAGTTATAAACTATCTGAAAAAGGACCTACACTGTGAGCTCTGAAACGTTATTCAGTCAAATCTGATGTTGTCATCGTGGCCCATTTGTGTTTAAAACTAATGGAAACTTTTTCTCTAAGCGAAAAATGCTACAGAGTTGCATTGTAGTACGGAGTCTACGTTAAACTAAGAGGACAAAATACGGTTACCAGGCTATGAAGCGACATACAAAAACAACATATAGTCGCCGTAGGTATATGTATGTTTTCGCCGAAACTATAAATCAAATGAGCTGGATATTAATACAGTCATTTGTTACAGAGGCTCTGCGAACATCAGGTAAAACATTTCGTAAAACTGGGTACTCATCTACCGTCAGGTTGCTGCAACATGCTAGTTCTTTTCTTTGAAAATGTGTGAAGTTCTCTTAAGGCTCGGTCAGCGTTATTTCTGAGATAATTTTCAATTAACATTTACTGAAATTTCCGTCAGTGTTTTCCAAAACATGATACCAATATTAAGAAAGGCCTAAACTACGAAGGAAAAAAGTATGCAGTTCAGAAAGAATGTCGAATTAAGCATGTTATCCCACCGAAAACCAGCGTCTCGAACGATCGCAAAAGTCGATGCGTCGCTCTTCTGGACGTCGATAGTGTGGATACGTCATAATGACGTCACGTCTGATTTTATCGAAGTGTAAATAGAATCACCCCACGTAGGACACCACCAAACACACAAAAGTCAACTGTTTACGCATTGCTTATTGTAGTTACATACCTCGTTAAATCCTTCCGATAGCCGAAGAATGCCACTGACGTCATTTTCGGCTCTGTGATGCCGCTGCTTTCTCTTTCTTAAGCTTCATGCTGATGTAGCGCACTCGAATAACAATTCGGTCCGTAAGAATATTCTAATGACCTCCGGCACCACATGAGGATATTTCTGCGAAATTACGTCGGCTAATCTCTTAGAAATATTGTTTTTTCTTTGAAAGTGTGTCACTTCAGTTAATCTCATTGAACAGCAGCTCAAACTCTGACATCTGCCGCATCCACTCGTCTGACGGCACTAACAAACCTCCTCGTGATAGAAATTCTGTCCACCTGTGTTTTGGAGGATAAAGTAAATTCAAATGTTTGTACAACTTATGGGACATAACTAAGGGGTCATCAGTCCCTAAGCTTACAAACTACTTACGAACTACCTTATACTAAGGACGGCACAAATATCCATGCCCGAGGGGGAATTCGAACCCCCGACCGTAGTGGCCGTGCAGACCGTGACTGGAGCGCCTCAGTCTCCTCGGCCACCGCGGCCGGCGAGGATAAAGTAGTTCATTAGACGACACCCCCAGTGAGATCTCTTATTTCTCAGCACGGCGTGCAATGTAGCCTGCCAGATATTTGAATACTTCAGTTGGGTATTCAACATGTATCACAGCAGACGGTGCAGCAGCCTGACAACTAAAACTTATGTCCTGCCTCTCTGCTTCTCCATCTGGCATGGTCATTGCTTCAGACATATCCGGTAAAATTCCACACAGCGGACTAGATGACAGAAATTGTTGTGAATCTTCTTCCTGTCTCGAAGTAGACAAAGTATTAGACAGTGGAATGTCTTGAGCATTCTTCCCCAGAAGCAATAAACGCAGCCGATGTTTTACTTCTTTAGGGTGAGGATGCTGATAGAAATGGCCAATACCTCTAATCTGTGAAAACAAATTTTCATGACAGTCCTGGTTCAGCCGTGCTGTTAACACGCGAGGACTTGCGCCTGAGGATTTTGCTCACAGTAATTTTAAAACAATCGGCATTTTACCAATTTTAAATAGTCAAATGTTTGTGTTTTCTTATAAACGCAACTAGAAACACTTATTTAGACATATTAAGTACATTACAAACTGTTCTTTGACTGTCAGAAAAATTCCTTATACCCGATCGAGCGCGTAACTTTTAAAGGCGCATGTACTCGCGGGTTAATATGCACGGAATGACTAGTGATAAAAGGTCAGAATGAAAGCCAAATAAAGAATTAATTGACATTAAGAGCCCTTTCCGTAATGGTAACAGCTTCCTTCGGTTTCCAATCTGAATTGTTTCACAGCACAAATATGTTATGCTGAGAACTGTTTTTTGGAGCTGCTCGTTTGTTCCATAGGCACTTTTAATGTCTTTTTGTCAACGATTCTAGGACAATTTAAAATGTCAAACGAATCATTAACATATTAATCGAATTTTCTGTCGTAAAACACACGAATAAACGAAACAAAACATACACTGTAAACAACTGCAGGGCTACCGCTACAACTGCCGCCGTGTGCTTCGCCGGTGACGTCATGCGCAGTACGACGAATTTCTTCCTCGGACTGCGCAGTCCATTCGTGCCCCCTCTGCTCCTATCATCATCCATATCCTACTCCGTATTCTCTCTATCTATGAAAAATTGCATACATCTACCAAATTTCATTGTGATCGCTCAAATGCTGTCAAAGTCTGATGTTAAGTATCCACCGCCAATCCACAAATTGTTACCTTTGGTGTTATTAATGTTACTAATTGTATGTGTTATTTTTGTGTCCTTCAGTCCGGAGACTGATGCAGCTTTCCACCCTACTCTATCCTGAGCAAGTATCTTCATCTCCTCATAAGAACGGCAACCCACATCCATTTGAATCTCCTTACTGTATGCGTCTCTTTGTCAACCTATGCGATTTTTTCCCACACACTTCCCTCAAATGCTAAATTCACGATTACTTTGTGTCTAAGAATACGTCCTACCAATCTTTCCCTTCCTTTAGTCAAGGTATGCTCGAAACGCACTTCCTCCCCAGTTCTGTTCAGTGTATCCTCGTTAGTATTCTCCTGTAGCACCACGTTTCCTCTATCCTCTTCCTGTCTGAGCTATTTACCGTCCATTATTCACTATCGTTCAAGGCAACTCTCTACACAAATGTCTTCAGAAAATACTTCCTAACACTTAAATTAATATTCTATGTTAGCCAATTTCTATTTTCAACTAAACTTTTCTCCTATTGCCATTCTGCATTTTACATCCTCTGTACAGCGACGATCAAATGTTCTTTTTTTTCTGCCCAAGTAACAAAACTCATCTACCACCTAAATTGTTTCGTTAGCTAATCTAATTCCTTCAGCATCTCCTGATTTTCTTAGATTACATTCCATTGCCCTTGCTCTTTTTAATGTTCATCTTATACGCTGCTATCAATACACTGCCCCTTCCGTCCAATTGCTGTTCCAGGACCTTTGCTGTCTCTGAATGAATTACTGTCATCAGCAAAATGCTACATTTTTATTTCTTCGCCCGAACTTTAATTCCTTCTCCAAATTCCTCCTTGCTTTCCTTTACAGCTTGCTCAATATACAAATTAGAGAAAGACTACAACGCTCTCTTACTCCCCTCATAAACAGTGATTTCCTTCCATGCCCTTCGACTCTAATAAATGCTGTCTGGTTTTTGTACAAGTTGTAAATAACCTTCCCTTCCCTATATTTTATCCCTGATTACTTCAGAATTTAATGTCTTTGACATATGAGACGAAAATCCTTCTCAGGGATTGAATATTTCTATTAAAATTGAAAGAGTGTATTTCAATCAACATTGTCAAAAGCTTTGTTCAAATCTACAAAAGCTATAAATGAAGGTCTGTCTTTCCTTAATCTATCCTCTAAGATAAGTCGTAATGGGAGTATTGACTCCAGTGTTCCTAAATTTCTCCTAAATCCAGACTGATCGTCCCCGAGGTCTGCATATAGCAGACTTTCCATTCTTCTGTAAATAAATCGTGTTAAAACTTGGCGACCATGACTTATTAAACTGATGGTCCTGTAGTTTTCACACCTGTCTGCACTTGCTTTGTTTGGAGTGGGTATTATTATATTGTTGTTAGAGTCTGAGGTATTTCACCTTATACATCTTACACACAATGTGAAATAGTTTTGTAATGGCTGGTTCTCGCAGAAACTTCAGTATCTCTGAGGGAATGTCGCCTACTTCAGGGGCCTTGGTCCTACTAAAGTGTTTCAGTGCTCTGTCAAATTCTTCTCTCAGTAGACTATCTCCCATTTCACCTACATCTACTTACTTTCCAACAATATTGTCGCGAAATTCAGTTCCTTTGTAGAGCCCCTCTATATATTCTTCCACCTTTCAGCGTGTCGCTTTTTGCTCAGAACTAGTTTTCCACCTGAGTTCTTGATGTTCATACAGCTATTTTTCTTGTCTCCAACCGTCTCTTCTATTTTCTTGTGTATATTTTCCCCAGTTATACACCACTGGCCATTAAAATTGCTACACCAAGAAAAAATGCAGATGATAAACGGGTATTCATTGGACACATATACTAGAACTGACATGCCCATGTATCTTCAACGCGATACCACAGTTCATCAGTAGTGACTGGCGTATTGTGACGAGCCATTGCTCGGCCACCATTGACCAGACGTTTTCAATTGATGAGAGATCTGGAGAATGTGCTGACCAGGGCAGCAGCCGAACATTTTCCGTATCCAGAAAGGCCCGTACAAGACCTGCAACATGCGGTCGTGCATTATCCTGCTGAAATGTAGTGTTTCGCTTTGATCGAATGAAAGGTAGAGCCACGGGTCGTAACACATCTGAAATGTAACGGCCACTGTCCCAGGGCCGTCGATGCGAACAAGAGATGACCGAGACGTATAACCAACGGCACCCCATACCATCACGCCGGGTGATACGCCAGTATGGCGATGACGAATAAACGCTTCCAATATGCGTTCACCTCTATGTCGCCAAACATCATGATGCTGTAAACAGAACCTGGATTCATCCGAAAACATGCCGTTTTGCCATTCGTGCACCCAGGTTCGTCGTTGCGCACACCATCGCAGACGCTCCTGTCTGTGATGCAGCGTCAAGGGTAAAAGCAGCCATGGTCTGCAAGCTGATAGTCCATGCTGCTGCTAACGTAGTCGAACTGTTCGTGCAGATGGTTGTCGTCTTGCAAACGTCCCCGTCTGTTGACTCAGGGATCGAGACGTGGCTGCACGATCCGTTACAGCCATGCGGATAAGATGCCTGTCATCTCGACTGCTAGTAATACGAAGCCGTCGGGATTCAGCACGGCATCCGTACTGCCCTCCTGAACCCACCGATTCCATATGTCATTGTATCGCGACCAAGGTGAGCAGCAATATCGCGATACGATAAACCGCAAACGCGATAGGCTACAATCCGACCTTTATCAAAGTCGGAAACGTGATGGTACGCATTTCTCCTCCTTACACGAGGCATCACAACAACGTTTCACCACACAACGACGATCAACTGCTGTTTGTGTATGAGAAATCGGTTGAACACTTTGCTTATATCAGCACGTGGTAGGTGTCGCCACCGGCGCCAACCTTGTGTTAATGCTCTGAAAAGCTAATCATTTGCATATCACAGCATCTTCTTCCTGTCGGTAATTTCGCGTCTGTAGCACGTCATATTCGTGGTGTAGCAATTTTAATGGCCAGGAGTGTACATTCTTCTACCGACTTGCATTTGTCCTCTAGCCACTCCCGCTTAGCCATTTTTCAATTCCTGTCAATCTCATTTCTTAATCGTTTGTACTGCATTTTACCTGCTTCCTTTACTGTAGTTTTATATATTCTCCGTTGATCAATTAAATTCAATGTTTCCTGTGATATCCAGGAAATCTTTGTAGGGCTCGTCTTTCTACCTATTTGGACCTCTGCTGCCTGTTTCGTCCTTTAAAGCTACCCATTTTTATAATAATACTATACAGGTGTGCAACACATAAGAACGAAAGTATATTTAGCATAGTGTGTCACTGACCTATAATATAGCTCCACGAAACTAGGGCCATACCTGAAAATAACTGCTACAGTACAGAAGTGAAGGTATCTGAAAGAAAAATAGTAATGTTAAGAACAGAAATGACACTTTCATTCAGTCATTACATTGAAGTCAATTTATGATATTTCCTTGTGAATCATCGAAGCTTTAAGTTCAGATTGGAATTTATTTGCTATCGAATGACTGTGACCGCATAGGGACAACTGTTGCTTTCGTATGTTCGCGTTCTTCCAGAAATGCTACACTGCTTGCTGTATCAAATATATTTTTAAAAAATATATGAAAACCAAAGTCAGTCGGCCATGCCGTTCTATCCGGCCGATTTTCTTCATTTTTGTTTTAAACTAAGGTATTCATGTACAGATTTGTCATCAAGTATCAGAATTCACTTAACTCTCGCCTTCCTTTACTTGTATTCAAACGCGATATCGTTCCGTTCTTGCTGTGAATATTTTAATCAGTTTGGCTGTAATTAAGGTACGCAGTTCTTTTTGGACTAAGAATGCTCAGCGGATCAAGCTCTTTCGTGTCTGCTTCTAAACACTTGAGGTGGAAAGTCGGGAAGAAATCAAAGTTGGAGAACTAACAGACGATGGCTAGAGCTAATGAAGAACAATGGATTTTTACTGACAAACATTCTTTAGGGATGCAAGTCACTTCTGTAGTGTGCACTGGCATTGCTGCTAGTTTGCTTCCCCAAGGTCATACAGTTCACACTCGATTTAAATTTCCCCTAATTTACATGAAAATTCTGAATCAGGTTTGAATGTGAACAGCGAAGAGGCTAATGCTATTCGATCTGCTAAGCTCATCATACAAAGCACCCATGGCAAACAAGCATTCAACATTTTCGATGTTTAAGAGGAACCCTGCAAATTCATATTCATCCTCCTCAGCTCGCATATTTTTCTTCAGCTTGAAAATTAAAAAAAAAATGACCACATAGGTGAAGATTTAATTGAGTTGTGTACTACAACTTATGGAATAATTTTCGGAAACCTCCTCCTAATATGATAATTTGTCCACCAAAAGGTACTTCATTATGCATATCTTTCAGTAAACGGTTTATGCATATTAAGGAATGCTTCCAGAATGAAACTTTCACTCTGCAGCGGAGTGTGCGCTGATATGAAACTTCCTGGCAGATTAAAATTATGTGCTGGAACCGGGACTCGAACCTGGGACCTTTGCCTTTCGCGGGCAAGCACACAACCGACTGTGCTATCCAGACACGACTCACGATACCGCCTCACAACTTTACTTCCGCCAGTACCTCGCCTCCTACTTTCCAAACTTCACAGAAGCTCTCCTGCGAAGCATGCAAGACTAACACTCCTGGAAGAAAGGATATGGTCGAGACATGGCTTAGCCACATCCTAAGGGATGTTTCCAGAATGAAACTTCCACTCTGCAGCGGAGTGTGCGCACACTAAGGTTAGCACAATCGGTAGTGCGCTTGCCCGCGAAAGGCAAAGGTCCCAGGTTCGAGTCCCGGTTCCGGCACACACTTTTAATGAGAACTTCTTCGACTTGTCTTCTACAGTAATTTCAAATGTAAACATAGCCTCTTATGACAATTTGAATCTACTCCCAAGAAGTTCAAGATAACGGAAGAAGAAAGTGAACTTTTGAAGTTTCCCACATAAATTTTTAGCAGCCGAGAAAAGAGTCTACCTCCCAATGTGCTGACTTTGAAAGAAGGTGTTACTTTAATGCTCAGCAGAAATTTGAATCTAGCTAAGGGATTACTGGAAGACACGAGGCTAATAGGAAAATGTACAACAATATCATAGATTTAAAGGTTGCAACCGGTGTGAATTTTGGGGAGCGGATACTGTTGTTACCTCGCATAAATTTGACGCAATCTGACATTACAGTGCCCTTGTTTTTTTTAAACTACGATAATTTCCAATTAGACTATCGGTTTGTATTACGATGAACAAAGTGCGGGGTCAAACACTTGATCGAGTTGTAATCTACTTTCCTAGTCCAGTTTTTAGTCACGGATAAGTTTATATATTATGGTGCCTTACCCAGTAAGAAAAGTTCAGAAATGTAAAAGCAGAAATTAAATCTAAAAATCGACGAACAGCTAACATTCTCTGGAAGTATAGATCCAATAATATTGTTTACACTATTAAAATCAATAGGACTACCAATTTCGTATGAAAAAACTCAGTACATGGACACGAAATCCACAGACAGGAACCCATTGGTAACAAAGTATGGAGAGATAGCACAAGTAGAATGTTTCAAATACCTGGGAGAGATTATACAGAAAACTGGACTAAATTCGACAGCCAATAAAAAAGAGTTGCAAAGCTACAAAAAGCTTACAGACTTACATGGAACCATTACAATAAAAGAAGTATATCTGTTAATGCCAAATTAAGACGTTACAAAACAGTAGTCTTACCAGAAGTCTGGTATGCCTCAGAAACGACAGTAATCAGAGGAAGAACGAAAATGAAGGAAATGGAAAAGCAAGAAAGGAAAATTCTAAGGAAGATCTATGGGCCAGGATCTGGATAAAGAGACCGACAAAAGGACTGACAGAGACAATTACAGACTGCATCAGAAAAAGAAGGACAAAATTCTATGGCCACATTCATAGGACGAATGAAAATAGGCTGATCAAGAAGATTTTTAACATTGTGATGAGTAATACGATAAAAACTAACTGGGCAAAGTAAACTATGGAAGACCTTAAGAAACTAAATATCTCTACAGAAGAAATAATAAACAGAGAAAAAAATCAGGAAACAGAAATTCGAAGAAACAAACAAAAGAGAAGAAAGCAGGAAAGAAGTGGACAGAAGAGTGGAAGAAGAAACACAGTGAATATATGAGAGGTTTTTGGGAAGAGAAAAGAGAGAGACAAAAAACAGTGACATGAAATTTTATTGTTTTTAAACGCGCTCCTAAATGGGAAATTAACGATAGTAATAATAATTAAAATCAATAATAAAATGCTGAGTTCAATATTTACATTCACTCATTTCCACTTTACGTCATTGACCACTATCGCTGCGAAGTATTCGAACGTGTCATCTAGTTATTAGCATTCCGGTGTCAGCGGCAGTTGGGCAGCAGTAAGAAATGAGTGAATACAGCCGATCTGTGATAGGTTAGCAGTGCAGAGCAGAATCAATTTTCATTTGATGTAATGCGAAATAACAAAAACAGACATGCAAAACATAAACTTTTTTGATGATAAAATGTTGAGTGATCCTGAAGGAATTCTGAGGAAAAGTTTTCCAATATTTCATATGTTGGCAGCTATGAATAATTTAGTCGATCTTGGATCTAAAAGACATCCAATACAGGAAAGATTTGATGTTCAATTATTTGGAAGGCGGCCTATGTGTAAAAGTAATGTGTAAATGATAAGACAGGTTTTTTAATCAGACGAGTTTATTTGTTGCCAAGAATAGGAATGATGTGTAATGAGAATGATAATTAACTCTTTGTACACGAGTAAAATGATTACATAAGGAAATGAATTTAATTTTTCTCAAAATACAGAAACAGATTTTTTAAAACTGAGGTGCCACTATCTTGTGAATTATTTATCACAAAAATCACGCCAGATCCTTTGATTAAATTCAAACAATCAGCTCCAATTAAGTTTTAATGATGAACCATCTTGGCAGTCGAATGAAACAGTCCCTTTTGGGGCCACGTCAGCTGTATTACATCAATTAATTGGTTTTTACCATTGATCTCTATTCTACCTGGATGATGAACTTCAGATGTCTGATCATACCAGCCACAAATGTTCATATTTCGTTTCTTCCCAAACTCAAATATTGCTGCCACGAGTATTACAAGAAAACGAAAAGAAAATACGATTCCGCTTTCATATTAGGCTGTTTTACTTCGCCTATTCTTTGTCGTTTCCTCCATTGATGGAAATTCGTTAAGTTAAATTTAAACGTGGCGGGCATTGCGGAAACGTCTGGGAAATATCTGAATGTGGAGGCACGCTGTTATTCTATGCTTAGCAAGCAAAGTTAACATATTTCCAGTTTCTTTAGACACCAATTCTCTCTCTATTCAGGTTTGAAGTGTCAAGTCGCTTTCGCGAGGTATGTTTTCATTCTGTCCGCGATTGTGTGATTTTTTATTTTTATTATTATTTTATTTTTATTTTTATTTAATTTTTCATTCGAACATGGTGCTCTGTTAATTCAACCCCCCCCCCCTACATTTTTCGTTTCCTCCACCCAGTGCGCGCGTGCCGCGCCGCGCAGAACGAAGCGCACGCGAAACTGGGGAGCCAGGAGAGCAGCCGACAGTGGGAGGTAGGCGGCTGAGGCCAGTCACAGCAGAAGCTGCGCGCCACCTCTTCACTGCTGCTGCTGCCCTGGCCGGCAACGGCCGGCGCAGGCGACGCACGTAACACGTCTCGTCGCTCACCGCAGTCACACACATGTCTGTCGGTCATGGCAAGAAGGGCGTAGGGAGAAGGAACGAGAGGGGGGGACCTGACTATAGTCATTTTAAATAATTGGATCCGCAACAGCAGGACACACCATTTAAATGTAGTGATGGGGGCTCCGGGGCAAATACAGTGACACAATTTTCTTTCTTAAGGTGGGTTTTCCAAGGCGCGATTGCTGGCTGCGACTGCGATGGATCCGGCTCGTGACGACTGGCCGGCTGCTCGCGCATGCGCACTTTGAGTTTGGAGTGCGGCGCGCGGCTGATGCGGCGGCAATCGCGGGACTGCACCAGTGAGCAGTGTTGCGATGGGAGTCGCGACAACTCAAGGCAGCGGCAGAAAGACGTCGAGCCAAGTGGACCGAAGAAAAATGGATATGAACCACTCATAAGATGTGAGCCTGCCTCGCCCTGAAACTACTGCCTTTGTAGGCTCAACAATTTAGATTTCGTGGTAATCTAGTGACATATATAAGAGTAGACTGAAAATATTCGGAAAAATTAAAGAAAAATGAAGTTTGAAAATAAAAAATGTGACCGGTGGTAACAAGTTTTTTTGTTTTTGTTTAGGTGATCCCACAGGTGTAAGTGAATGCATGACAACGTTAATGTAATATTTTCATTAATTCCATTCATACCAATACAGTCCGTTTTGTGGCGCGCCGTAAAAATTATCTTGGTTTATATGAACAAAGATAAATGTTGTGGTGTAACATTTGGATTCAAATATCTCGTGTACGGTATGGATTACATCATCGATGTTTTAAAATCTGTTTGTTTTCCATATTCCCTGGAAGATGGTTTAGGACAAAATCCGGTCAGAATGAAATAAATTATAACAGTCTTACAACTGTTGTTGATGCATTTAACAAGCTACAGATTTCTTTCTTTCTCTTTTGTATGTGTTTGCTATATTTTGATCTCCCTTGGAAAAAAAAATCAGCTGTACGTTTTCGAACACTGGGACTTATTTCAAAGGCAATACAGAAGGTGAATCCAATCAGTTAGAATGAAAACAGGCCTGAGACGAGAGACATGCAAGCTGCATCAGGAGTTTCAGATGAACACACTCCTGGTCTTATAAACAGCACCTCAATCGTAAATAAGAAAATAAAAGAACAATTACCTTAGCGTCACTGTGTTTTATTTATTTTTTCAGTTCCACTGATAGATTTGTTGAATCGGTTGCAGGATTTTCTCTGTATGTCACTCTCTGCAAGTTCCAATTCATGTTCAAACTGGCTGACATTTAATCTAAACTCAAGTATGAATTTCGTGCCGTCATTTAAAAGGTGCCTCTTAATAAAAATGTTTTAACAGCGTTCGTGGTCATGTGTTACAAAAATAGAACTATTATATAAAATCTGCGATGACACAGTGAATTACACGGCAAAGTGATGAAATAAAGAGTGGTGTCGCACAAGTCCAAACTGCGCGCCACCTACTTTCGCACGGCGCGGCGTTCATACGACGTCAGCCACGGGCGCTCTCTGCTACAACTCCGCTCGTGGCCACCACTGAACGACATCGTTCACTTGGGACTGAGATAGGAACCAGCTAACACTTCGGAATCAGATAGGCACCAGTGAAGACTTGGCTATCGGTTAGGCACTAGGCAGACCTCTAGCTCAACTATGTATCAGCATTCTGCAGTACTGAGCTATGTCAAAGTTTATTGTATAAATTCTGTGCAATATATATCTCGTTCTAATTTGCTCTAGTGTTTCTAGTTTCTGCTGTCCCACTGGCTGCTCACCTTCGTACCTGCACAAGCGTGCATCCTTTATTCCTGTGTCGGTCTTCCTACTCGGCCACAGACACCTACGTGTGTACGAGACACAAAAGCGGCGACGAGGCTGGGACATAAAATAAAGAACCAAAACTTCCATCCCTCTGGAGAATACACACACAGCTCCATGAAGTCGCACATAGAATTAACACTAAAAAACTGCCATTGATTACGGTTCACAAATAAAGAAGAGAAACGCCTTTCATTTAGTTGAAATAGACGGAAATAAACCTCCATAAATGTTAAATACTGTTTAATTAATACCTCGTTTTATCGTAAAAAACTATAGTTATTTCTGTATATCTGTAGATAAAAAAAGCTTGGATTATTAATGATTGTGTAAAACATGAATTCCTTCCCAGGCTATCATTCAAAAAAAGGGTTCAATGTCTTCAACAGTTTGTAAGATGTGATGATTGTTACCTCCGCACAATTCAGGTTGCACGTGGAGAGAACTGGTGCGCTAGTCGCGACGCTCCCGTACCGTAGATACATGAGCCAATATCTCGAAAACGGAGACAGGTATCGTCCTGCTCTCAACTTTAAAAATAATTTCGAATTATTGGCTTCGTTTTTCTCCGGTACAATGTATGACCTAAAATGAACCATACGCAAAGTAGCCAGCGACTACATTTTTCGATGTAAATACTTCAAGTTCAATGCAATAGGTTACTTAAAAATTAAGTATCTGAATAACTATGAGGAATTTTGAGAAAATAGACACTTCGTTATCAAGCTGGGGTATGAAACTACAAGATATGCAAAAACCAAAATTTTTTGCGTGTTAGTTTCCTCAAACTCGACAGAGATGTAATAAAAAGTGAAAAAGCACGCACAACCGAAAGTAGCACTTTTTAATTTTTTAAAGGAAAACGAGAATCTGTAACGAAACACTAAATGTGGGAAGTGATGTAACTTTCCTTCCTTAACATGCAGTATTTTTTACAGCAACAAAATTGGAAATTTTATTTTCGTCATGAATTTCCCGAGTCGCCGACCAGGAGCCGCGCCTTGGTAAACGGCAGCGGCTGCCGTCGTGCTCCCGACTCGCCACCGCCCGCCACGGCCGGAAAAGGGAGGGGGGCCGAGCCGCAATCGCAGGTAACAGCCGCGTCTTGGACAACCCACCTTTAGGACACATTCACAACCGTCCGTCCATCTTCATCTTAAATAACTGGATCCGCAACAGTTAACTTTAAACTTTTTTTATTTTCGAACACTGCAGCTTACAATGTTTTACCGACCATTCACAACAGACGACGGTAGCCCAGACTGTCACTCAATCACCCTTATACTTCGAATATGTTTTTGTGCTAGGAATGCGTCTAAACATACAACTTGCAAGCAATTTTATCCTTCCTGGCTGGACTCGGACAGAAGGACAGACTAACGACAACCTGCTCTCACGTACAAATCAAACCAGTCGCACTTTGTGCCGCTTTTAAAACAAAATTATCAAGTACCAAAATGTTCAAATGTTTGTAGAGCTTATGGGAGGGACTTAACTAAGGGGTCATCAGTCCCTAAACTTACAAACTACTTATGAACTAGTTAATACTAAGGACGGCACAAATATCCATGCCCGAGGGTGGATTCGAACCCCCGACCCTAGTGGCCGTGCAGACCGTGACTGGAGCGCCTCAGTCCCTTCGGCCACTGCAGCCGGCTTTAACTTATACTGGACATTTGCGAGTACCTAGTATCCACCCATGACTTTCAACCGGAACTAAGCTATATAGGGATCAGAAACGTGATTGTAGAAATTGATAGTTCAGCTGGAATCGATTGTTTAAAGTGGATAAAGTCGAACTGCTGAGTAAAAAATATATAATAAATTTATTTGCCAAACCAGGAGTACTGGTGTAAATAAATTTACCAGTAATTACCTTATCGATTTTATAAAGTGTCCTGACAGGCGTTTGCGGGAGACTTTTACTTCTTCGTTTGGTCTAGAACATTGCATTACCATGCTGGAGGCTATACTATACAATTACAGTCTAAATAGTAGTTTCGACTCTCTACAATACTGTTTAAGTGTTTTAAACGATGAAAGCCAATATTTACAAAGTGCATCCCATCCTTGTGGTCTCAGCTAACAAATTCCTTAGAGAACAGTTGTTGTGTTCAATCGTGTTTTGCAAATTGTTTACTGGGTTAATAAGAACACCGAAAATTCACTGGCGTGTCTGTAAATCTAACGAACTCCTCTGTCTGATACGACGTTAGCTGTCTATGCAGTGTACTTAAGGGTCAGATGACGGGTACATTGCACTTACATGGTAATCAGAAAAACGTGTAGAAATACTATGGTCGATGTATGCGTATCTGTCGGAGGCATGTCACATTTTCCTGCATTGTGATGACAGGTTGAAAGTTTCCGTTGGAGTGCGATAGAAGTGTTTGCGATCATTACATTGCACGTACGCTGTTGTACTGTGACAAAAAAGAAGTGTAGACACACCATGTTCTTTTAACGATCAGGTGTTGCAGTGTGTTGATTAGCATCCTAGTTAATAGAGAAGTCATCTTCGTTTGCATTACACAACTACTTGCAATTATTGATTTAAAAAAAAAAGAAATCAGAGTTCTGTTTAGTGGAATGAAAAAAGAAATATTAATTAACACAGGAAAGGAGCTTGATTTATATTTCGGGTAAGAAAGTTTTGTCTCTCTCTGTCTATATTTTGGCTATGGGGCTGGTCGATCGTGCTCTACAGAACTGAAAATCTGTTGTAATTGTGTTGCTTCCTAGCTATCGGGTAGGTAAAGTATGACCGTCATGTCCTTTCGGGTAGGGAGGGAGATGTTTTCGGTTCTGTGGTTGCTGTATTAGTGTCATTACGAAGGAGGATGTTGTTGGGTCAGTGCTTTTTATATCCTTTGCTATATTTAGTTTCAGAAAGATGGGTATACGCAAGAAGATGTGTACTGCTGTAGAAATTACTTTATGAAAGGAATAAGAGGTAAAATTAAACTACCCGAATTCTCTCTTCAAGAACAATTCTCGGAAGGTGCAGAACTGGATATTAAAACCATAAAAGTGGTGGATTACAGGAAGATATGGAGTTCGAAAAGTTACCTTCCATGTACCTGTTGAAATACTGGATTGGAGGAGAAAATAGAAGACAGCAAGCAATACATTGATCTCAGGAAATGTTGTAAAGACTTGGTATATTTCGTAACGAACTGTGTGCAGTGTCAAATATTGTAATATGGCATGGTCGCTAAAGAGAGAGAGTATTAAATATCGGAACTTGATCATTTTGTTTCAAAAGCGGCCACAAAGTGCGACTGCTGTGATTTGTATGTGAGAGCAGGTTGTCGTTAGTCTGTCTTTCTGTCTGAGTCCAGCCAGGAAAACTGACAACATCGCTTGCAGTTAGTTCTATATTTAGTCGCATTCCTAGCACAATAACATATAACGGTGGTTGAGTGACAGGGTAACTGTCCCCTGTTGTGGATGGTCGGTAAAATACTGTATGTGTGTGTAAGCTGCAGTGTTCGAAATCTGTAGTTTCTATGCAGATGTTGTGCTTGAATCATAAGATGCCCTTGCCGATTTTCGCTATTACCGTCAGTAAATTAGAATTTTTATATAAACAATATGTCTTCTGCTGCTGTGTTACGAAAGTGTGTTTGTTAAGATGGACACACAGGTTTGTGGCGATCGTTGCTGTTACATCCCGTTTATTATCTAACGAGCGCTATTATTAAACACGTCCAATGGCTGCTGCACAGAAAGCTGCTATACGAAGAGCCTGTAGAGAGAATACTTAAAATAATAACACTTTATGATATTTTGTGTAAACATTTATCATATGTTCGTCGATAGGACTGTAAGAATTGTTTTATATAGCTTACCGAGAGAACACTCTTGAGTTTGCTATCGCAATAAAGAGGTCGAACTGTACTCAAGTTACTGTCTAGACATTCAAAGAGTGTTAAGATGGAGACATAAGTATGTGGCGATCGTTACCATTACATTTCGTTTATTATATAACGTTGGTTTTTTTATATTTTTTTTATTTTTTTTATTTTTTTTTTATTTTTTTTTTTTATTTTTTTTTTTCGTAACACGTTCGTCGACTGTTGCAAGCATTGTCTATGTGAAGAGATACATTTATTTTGCCCAGGCACCTTAGGGAGCGAACGCTTTCCGAAAGACGGAACAGTTTTTTGGATAGTCGCGAATGTTAGGTTAGAACTGTTTTTAAATAATTGTCGATAAATGTACAACACTTACAGTACACCCATCCGTAGTACTACACCGAATTTATTTATGCTGTGTACCGGAAAAATTGGGAGTTGTACTTAAGGTTCCATGCAATGTTGTTATGGTCTCTGCTTACTATACGCGTCTCTTGGTCTCCCTCTGCGATTTTTACCCCACACACTTCCCTCCAATGCTAAATTTACGATTCCTCGATGTCTAAGAATGTGTCCTACCAAGCGATCCCTTCTTTTAGTCAGGGTATGCCAAAAATTCCTTTTCTCGCCAATTTTGTTCAGTACCTCTTCATTAGTTATGTGATCTACCCACTTAATCTTCAGCATTCTTCTGTAGCACCACATTTCAAAAGCCTCTATTCTCTTCCTGTCCGCACTGCTTATCGTCCATGTTTCACTCCCGTACAAGGCAACACTCCACACAAATGCCTTCAGAAAAGACTTCCTTACCCTTAAATTAATATTTGATGTTAGCAAATTTCTCTTTTTCAAAAATGCATTTCTTCCCATTGACATTCTGCATTTTATATCCTCTGTACTGCGACCATCGCATGTTATTTTACTACCCAAGTAACAAAACTCATCTACCACCTTCACTGTCTCATTACCTAATCTAATTCCTTCGGCATCGCCTGATTTCCTAAGACTACATTCCATTATTTTTGTTTTGCTCTTGTTAATGTTCATTTTATATGCTCTCTTCAACACACTGTACATTCCATTCAACTGCTCTTCCAGGTCGTTCGCTGTCTCTGATAAAATTACAATGTCATCAGCAAAACGCAATGTTTTTATTTCTTCTCCCTGAACTTTAATGCCTATTCCAAAATTTTCCTTGCTTTCCTTCACCGCCTGCTCAATGTACAAATTGAATAACATTGGAGAAAGGCTACAACCCTGTCTTACTCCCTTCCCAACTGATGCTTCCCTTTCATGCCCTTCGAGTCTAATAACTGCGGTCTGGCTTTTGTACAAGTTGTAAATAATTCTCCTTTCCCTGTATTTTACCCCTGCTGACTTCAGAATTTGAAAGAGTGTAGTCCAGTCAACATTGTCAAATGCTTTCTCCAAATCTACAAAAGCTAAAAATGTAGGTTTGCCTTTCCTTAATCTATCTTCTAAGATAAGACGTAAGGTAAGTATTTCTTTGCTGAGAAGTGGTTTCCCATCTGAGTTCTTGATATTCGTAGAATTACTTTTCTTGTCCCCAAATGTGTCTTTTATTTTTCTGTAGGCGGTATCTACTTTCCCCCTTCTTATACATTCTTCTACATATTTGCATTTGGCTTCTAGCCACTCCTGCTTAGCCATTTTGCATTTCCTGTCAATCTCATTTTTTAGTCGTCTGTACTCCATTTTGCCTGTTTCATTTACTGCATTTTTATATTTTCTCCTTTCATCAATTAAATTTAGTATTTCCTGTGTTATCCAAGGATTTTTTGTAGGTCTTGCCTTTCTACCTATTTTGTCCTCTGCTGCCTTCACTATTTCATCTCTCAATGCTACCCATTCCTCTTCTACTGTTTTATTCCCCCCTGTTTCTGTCAATTGTTGCCTAAAGCTCCCTCTGAAATTCACCAGAACTTCACGTTCCTTCAATTTATCTAGGTCCCATCTTCTTATTTTCCTACCTTTGTGCAATTTTTTCAGTTTCAGCCTACAGTTCATGACTAACAAGTTATGGTCAGAGTCTATATCTGCCCCTGGGTATGTCTTGCAGTTTATAACCTGGTTCCGGAATCTATGTTTTACCATTATAAAATCTATCTGATACCTTCCGGTGTCTCCTGGTCTCTTCCAAGTATACAACCTTCTTTTGTGATTCTTAAACCACGTGTTTGTTATGATTAAATCATGTTCCGTGCAAAATTCTACCAGGCGACTTCCTCTTTCATTCCTTCTGCCCAGTCCATATTCACCTACTATTTTTCCTTCTCTTCCTTTTCCTACTACCGAATTCCAGTCTCCCATCACAATTAAGTTTTCCTCTCCCTTAACTGTCTGAATAATTTCCTTTAGCTCCTCATATATTTCTTCGATCTCCTCATCATCGGCAGCTACTGTTGTCGGTGTTGGCTTCGTATCTATCTTGACAATGATAATGCGATCACTGTGCTGCATATAGTAGTTTACCCGCATTCCTATTTTCTTATTCATTATCAGTCCTACTCCTGTGATACCCCCAACTGCTTTTGTATTTATAATCCTGTACTCACCTGACCAGAAATCCTGTTCATCCTGCCACCGAACTTCACTAATCCCCACTATATCCAACTTCAACCTATCCATTTCCCTTTTTAAATTTTCTAATTTTCCTACCCGATTAAGGGATCTAACATTCCACGCTCCGATCCGTAGAATGCCAGTATTGTCTTTCCTGATGATCACATCCTCCTGAGTAGTCCCCGCCCGGAGATCCGAATGGGGGACTATTTTACCTCCGGAATATTTTACCCGAGAGGATGCCATCATCATATGATCATACAGTAGAGCTGCATGTCCTCGGGAAAGGTAACGGCTGTAGTTTCCCCTTGCTTTCAGCCGTTCGCAGTAGCTGTGTGGCAAAGCCACATTAGCTGATGTTACAAGGCCAGCTCAGTCAATCATCCAGACTGTTGCCCCTGTAACTACTGAAAAGGCTGCTGCCCCTCTTCAGGAACCACACGTTTGTCTGGCCTCTCCACAGATTCCCCTCCGCTGTGGTTGCACCTACGGTGCGGCTATCTGCATCATTGAGGCACGCAAGCCACCCCACCTCGGCAATGTCTGTGGTTCATGGGGGTGGAATATGTGGAACATGCAATATGTTTCTTAAACTGTATGTGCCAATTCTGAGAATACAGAACGTTCTGTTGTTAATGCAAAAACATAGCAATTAATATGCATATTCAAACAACTTACGGGTATGCTGCCGGGTGACGTCGTCGACAACCGCCGATATTTCGGCAGGAGAACACCCTGCCATTCTCAAGGCACAACTGCACTTAAGGAAGCAATGTGCAAGCGTATTTAATACCTCGGTTTGCAAAGTGTAAACAAGGAAGATAACACACAAAGTACAAGTCACAGCAGAGTCAACACAACCAAAGGTGACCAAACATCAAAAGTATCGATAGTGACTTAATCAACAGGTGAGGCAGCATTAATTTTATCCCTCTGTTTTTTGACGAGAGACAGTGCCGGATTCCAAGCAGAATTTAAACAAAAACCACCATCTCTGTTTATAAGGTCGCTTGCTAGTTTAATTTCAACAGCTTCCTTAATAACACTATCCCAATAGATGGAGGTGCATGCCAGGATCTCCGTGTTGTTGTATTCCATAGGATGACCGGTGTCAAGACAGTGTTCTGCAACAGCGGATTTGTTGGGCTGTTGTAAGCGCGTGTAACGTTTATGTTCAATACACCGGTCTTCCACAGTCCTGATTGTCTGACCAATATATGACATGCCACAACTGCAAGGAATACGATATACGCCTGCCTTACGCAAACCAAGATCATCCTTTACGGACCCCAACAGGGCCTTTATCTTAGAAGGTGGTCGAAAAACACATTTCACATCATATTTACGTAAAATACGACCAATCTTGTTGGAAATACTTCCTGCGTAAGGCAAAAAGGCCATAGATTTAGGTGCCACTTCATTACTATCGTCACTCACCCGTTGCACAGAAGGCTGATAGCGGACCTCGGCCAAGTGCGCGGCCATTGGAGGTGGGGACCGGCATGTGTGAGCCGGCCGGGGTGCACTACAGTAGTTCG
Source organism: Locusta migratoria (assembly GCA_026315105.1). NCBI lineage: Eukaryota > Metazoa > Arthropoda > Insecta > Orthoptera > Acrididae > Locusta > Locusta migratoria. Next base: position 266,730,685 of record CM048744.1, on the reverse strand, counting down.
TGCGCCTGCCCTGGCGCAGTAGCGGCGTTACTACCCTACTAGCGAAAATCTTTATCGGTTATCAAAATACGTCCGAAAAATACGTTTGGGTAGCAAAAGTACGAAGTGTGTTGAGAGACGCCATTCAGGGCGCTCTGAAACTTCTCATGCGATTTTAAAAAAATGTATACTGTCATGTACCGGTGGTTCGCCTGACGACTGGACAAATACAGGGTACAAGCGCATGGATGCAAACCAGTGAGGCGTCCACTGCGGCGGTTCCGGAGTCACCAGAGGACACGACGAGCACCGCCAGAGAGCGCACTAAAACAGATCTATTTTCCTCTGCACAGTCACTTGAGACCAGCTCGAGACTGCCACGTATCACTACGCGCTGACTGTTTAGGGGGGCGCAGTGCGACGATCGAAATCCTGGCGTCTCCCATCCCTTGGAGCACAACGGCGAAATACCTAGGGGTAACCTTAGACCAAAGGCTCACCTGGAAAGATCACGTTAGTGATGTAAGACAGAGGGCCACAGGACGCTTTACGCGTTATTTCCCGCAACACGGGATCACGCTGTACCTGTCACTGGTCCGCCCTATGCTCGAGTACGCGTCCCCAGTCTTTGGAAACGCCGCCTCCGTCCACATCCAGCTGCTGCAGACCATCCAGAACCGCGCTCTGAAGACTGCTCTGCATCTTACAACGCGCTATCCAACCGACTTGCTTCACGAAGAAGCCGGCATTCTACCGCTCCGAGAGAGATTCCGCGTCACCACCAGGACCTTCTACGAGAAGACGGAGCAGTCCCACAACCGGCTCATCCGGCAATTGGGGACACAACGACACTTCAGGCCGACAACCCGCTGGCCTGACCTGCTGCGAGACTAACAAAAATCTCGTAGCAAACCAGGAAAAAATATATATATATATAATAATACATCGTCAGTAATCTGACAGTCTAAGTCTACTCAAAACAGCGAGGTTCTAATACTTTTTTTCCTATGTTTCAGGTACAGCAGGAATAGCAGCAAATGCTTAGCCTGCACAACCATCGGACCAAGGTCGAGGTTCGTCATGAAAGTGAAGCGTGAAACACGATGGCAGTTATCCGCCGACCGCCTACGAGAACCATAGCTGAGGGATCGCGACCCACGCCTCCTGGCCGTTCTCTCAAGGCTATCGTTATCTACCTGGCTTGTATCTAATTGGTGAAGAACAAAACTTTTAGAAGATGTTTTGTGTTTGCCTTAGTTTCAGAAGTTATAAGTTTGTTCTGTTTCCAGTAGATGATTAGTTTGTCTTGTCAATAAACACAATTTCCGTATCAGACAATGTCTTTCAGTTAATATCTCCTGAGGCGAGATATAGCATATACGACTAAAGAATTTGATTTTAGTACACTTTCCAAATTGATATATTTGCTCAATGAAAGGGAGATTATATATTCGTTATTCATCTTAGTTAATGTGCAGCATCCAATGTAGTAAACTATTGCGACCTATTTTAAAGAGTTTGCACAGGTAAAATCACATTGTGTAGACTTTTCGCTCACGCACGATAGCTGTAGGTTCGGAAAAGCACCATGCGAAACTGTGATTTTTGAGGATTCATCTGTTGCTGAGTGACATTTGACTCAAATGTTACCTGTAAGTTGTTATCTACAAAAACTATTTCCCGTCTACGAAAATCTGTATTCTTTATCACGATAAGCCAGAAAAATCATCTTTGGTTACAAAAAAAAAACTCTTTTGTTGATTGTCCCATATAAATCATCATTATCATCATTACACATCATTACAAACGGATTATGCCTTTCAGCGTTCAGTCTGGATCACAGTCCCCTAATAAAATTCCTCATTATCCGCTATTCAATGCTAACATTGATACCTCGTCTGGAGTTAAGCCTGTTATTTCAAAATCATAAAACAAAGTTGGTGTAAAGACAGAGCGATGCACTGCTAACTTAGTCTTGGTGCTGACTTCCTTCTTTCAGAAGAGAATAGATCTTAGCTAAGCACTCACTGCATTAGCTTTGCTACACCTTGATTCAAATTCTTTCACTATGTTGCCATCCTCTGAGAAAATCCATCCTAAGTACTGTCCACCTGTTCTAACTTTTGTCCTCCTATTTGGCACATAATCTGTTAAAAATCTCTTTCCCACAGACCCCTTACACCTCTGATCTAACTCTGAAATATTAGATTGCTATCTTTCAATCGAATTTGCTATTATCACTAAGTCGTACTTATATTCTACTGCTTATTTTTTACCTTCTTCAATCTCACCCTGTCAGTCTATTGTTTTCAACATAAATAGCATGAAGAAGTGTGGTGACAGGTTATAGCCTTGTCTAACCCCTGAAACTACGTTGAACCATGGGCTCAATTTGCTGTCAACCTTAACTGCTACCTCACAGGCTACGTAAAGACCTTGAATTGCCTGCAGAACTTTGCCTCCCATTCCATAATCTTGTAGAGCTGACCATAGCTTCCTCCTAAGAACGCGATCATAAACCTTTTCTAGATCTATAAAACATAGATACTTGTTTCACTCATAGCACTTCTCCATTATTATTATTAAGTTAAAGATCTCATCCTGACAGCCTCTAAGAAGCCTCAACCCACACTGATTTTCATCCAACTTGTCTCGCACTCTCCTTTCAATAATACCTGAGAATATTTTACCCACAACGCCAATTAAAGAGATACCACTGCAGTTAATTCCATCTTTTCTGTTTCCATGCTTGAAATTGGTGTGTTTACTGCTTTCGACCCGACTCCCACGCCATTTCATTTATCCATTGTAACTTTTTGAGACCTAACATTCCACTGTATTTGATGAGTTCCGACTTTATTTTATCTATGGCAGCTGCTTTATTACACTTCAGTCTATTGACCATTATCTCCACTTCCTCAAATGTGATCCTGTTTTCATCAACATTCCTATTCCATTGCACCTGCAAGTCTGATACATCATTGTTCGTTTTCACCTACATTGAGCAGCTCTCCAAAATATTCCCTCCATCTGCCCAAGGCATCCAGATGATTCATTAGCAGCTTTCCTCACCTGTTCAGAACACTTGTAAATCCTTCATTCCTCCGTTTGTAAGACTGCTAATTACGCTCCAAAATGGTTTTCAAGCGGCTTGACCCAGAGTTTCTAATCATGTACTGATTCTTCCGTCGCTTCTTGTTTTAGCTTTTTCTCTCTTCAACATAACTACCTAGATGTGCTTCAACATAACTACCTAGATGTCGAGCATCCAAAAACCCCTACCCATCCATCCATTCAACATAACTTTCTTTGGGTCTGCTTCTTCCGGCCTTTACACATTACTGTTCCGATACATTCTCTAGCCACAGCTGATAGTGTGTTTCTGTACCTTGTCCATTCCTTTTCTAATGACTGTAAATTACTACATTCGAGTAACTGTTACCTTTCTGCGATCATTGTTATGTATCTGCTCCTGATTTTCTTGTCCTGAAGCTTCTCCCTCTTATCCTTCTACACATGGTGTGAGACGGGGGCTGTAATTAGTCTATTTTTCATACTAACCTTGTGTTACTGTACCTTTCTCTTTACGCTAATTATTGAAATATGTAACATTTTTCTCAGTAGATCTTTCTTTATTTTGATTTCTGTGCCTTTGGGGACACATCAGGGGTGATGGGCTCCTGGGATTGTAGTACATTCTATGTTTATATGAAAATTTCAGGATCTTAATGTTTATTGGCGCAGCTTGGCTGCTAAAAAGTGGTTTTACGTGTTTGGTACGGTCAGGCCGCGCAGAGCAGAAAAGCTCTTGGAAGTCTCCCACCAACTTTCGCTCGCCTTCGGTGAAGGACGAGAGGGGCTGGCTTGACCTGTTTGGCGCCGACGCTACAGGCGGCGGAGTATACCTGGCAGAATTTTTTAGAATGTGTGGGACGCTTTACACAATGCTGGCCCGCGGTTTACGGTGGGCGATAGCGGGGACTACCTTTTTAGTCATTCAGCCGTTTAGCAAGACAGGAATTTGCCTGATACAAACAATAGCAGAGTCCTCTGGGCCCCGGGCTGTTTATGGAGACGTATTTCCCTTAGGCGTTATCTAAAAAAATCTTCCTAGAAAGCAGCAGAGTTTGAACACAGTTAGTGTAACAAATGGTTAGGTTGAGAGGAAAGCTTTCTGCCCGTCTAGTACCCCAGGGGCTTGGCTCCAGCGGCTGTATATATAGCACAACGTTAACATTTTTAGGTCATGTGACCGTAGCAAGGAGCAAGCTGAAATTCCTCCCAGGGTATTCACCCTGGGAACGGTGAAATACGCGGGAAGCTTTGGTGGCGTGGGCGGAGCCTCTTGGCAGCCACAGAGAACGCGTCCTGATTGGGCGAATTATTTTAGAATGACAGCTAAACAATTTGTCAACGGCGCTACGCCTTCCAATTGGTTTGATTATTAGCCGTTAGCAGAGATTGGTACGTCTATTTGCGCGTGGCTGTGACGGCCGTCACTTGCCGTGAGCTGCGGCAAAGCGCGAGGAGGCATGAAGACTCCGGTTTGAGCGTTCGAAGTGTACGGAGCTTGGGAGACTCCGGTTTGAGCGTTCGAAGTCTACGGACCTCAGGAGACTCCGGTTTGAGCGTCCTAAGTGTACGGAGCTCGAGAGACTCATGTGTGAGTGTCCGAAGTGTACGGACCTTGGAAGACTCCTGTTTGTGCGTCCAAGGGGTACGGACCTCGGAAGACTCCTGTTTGAGCGTCCGAAGTGTACAGACCTCGGGAGACATCGTCTTAAATGGTCCCCTGGTTAGACTTGTGTCTGATTCCGAAGATTCGGACCTTGTAGAACTTGCATTTACTTCACGGACGTTACATTGTCCTGTGGTTACGCTGTGAGCAGCCACAGTTTAGTTTTCGTTTTGCTAGAAGTCCCTATTTGAGCATTCGCGCCTTTGCGAATCGGGCATTGTTTTTACAGATCTTATTACGCAAGTGACTGATCGATTTGTGCCAAGTGGCCTTTGTGTCACCTATGCAAAATATTGATTAGTCTACTAGCGCGATAGAATCGCACAGCAACTGCCTAGCGACGCCGACGCCAGTGACGCTGTGTTACATGTCGACCCTGCTTAACAGGTCGCAGCAATTACGGTCGGATAAAAATTTCAGCTCATTCGCTCCCACCGCCTGCTGCCTGCGAGCCTGAGACGCTGCCGTCGATGATCATCTGTGTGGGTAAGGTGATGCACTTGCTGGAGGGTTATATGAATCAAACTTGTTGGATTCTGTCCCTTATTTCATTCTTTTGAGATCTGCTTATTTACTTTGGGGAGCTTAGGGCTAACGATAATTTCAACCCCCTGTGTAGCCAATCTAATAGCATTCTGTTTTGCAAAATCTCCGACCTTTGACTCAGCCAGTCATTTTTGTGACTCAGTATTTTAACATTTATAAAAAAAATTGTTTGATTACCATTATGTGTTTTACATGATAGGAAATGCCATCTAATTTATTTTTTGTATGTTTAATTATAATAAATTGGTTTTAAGCAGATCTTTCTTGTAAGAACATTCCTTTTGCACCATTTTGGAGGGGAAACAGAATAGTTAAATTCCACAGTGTACCAATAATTTTTCAAGTACATTTTTGTTTGTTTGGTACAACTGATACATTGCAATAGAGTAGGAATATTTATTATATGTTTGAAAATATGATGACATTATAGCTGATCAGTAACATTTCCATTTTCCATATTTTGGAGAAATATGGTGGCGACCCAAGATAATTAATTGCTGTCCTAAATATATATATATATATATATATATATATATATATATATATATATATATATATATATATATATATATATATCCATAACTATCGACCTAGTTTACAATGGATATGACTCCTGCACATTTGGCCTCACAAAACCAATTTTATTGCTGTTTAAGGGGGGAAAACCAGAAGGAAGTAAGAAGGATTTAACGCCCGACGACAGTATAATCATAAGAGACGGACCTCACGCATGGATTTTTGGGTAACTGGGTAATGATTAGGATGGAAACTGGACTTTCCCTTCGAAAGGAACCACCCAGACATTTGACTGGAGGGACTGGAGGACATCACAGAGAACCTAAATTTGGATGGCCGGAGGTGGAGTCCAGTGTGTTGCCAATGCGCTACCTCGATGGCTCATCTACACTTATTCATGGCAAATCGTCAAAATTCTTACGATGTTTACTTAAGATAACGACCTGGGAAGTTTTGAAAGTGTTTCCATAATACTATCCGTTACCGTCCATAGGTACTTAATATTCGGTGTATCGTGTAACTAAAGTAGCGAACGTACGTCAGGATATCTACTCGCCATTTACTCGTTACAAATTGACGTTAATCGAGTCAGTAATGAAACATTTCGATGAGAACATCCTGCAGATGGCTATTTAAGGAACTGCGGATGCCGACTAGGCTTGCAAATACATCTATTTTCTAATTAATTTATCATTAAAATATATCTTTTTTTTTCGGACCAGTAGCTCAGTTCTGGGAAGAAAAGCGTTTCTGAAGAAACAAAATTTGTTGAGATCCAAGAGTAGTTTAGTTAATGCGAATGACGATAATTGAAGTGCCAGAACATTAAAATAATAATAATAATAATAGTTCAAATGTTTGGAAGTCCTTTCTGAAAGTATTTGTGTGGAATGTAGCATTGTATCGGAGCAAAATGTAGACGATAAGGAGTTCAGACAAAAAGATGATAGAAGCTTTCGAAATGTGGTGCTACAGACAAATGATGAAGATTAGATGGGTATATCACGCAACTAATGAGGAGGTGCTCTATAGGATTGGGGAGAAAAGGAGTTTCTGGCATATCCTGACTAAGAGAAGGGTTAGGTTGGTGGGACACATTCTGAGACATCAAGGAATCGTCAACTTATCATTAGAAGGAAGTATGTGGGGTAAAAATCGTAGGGGGAGATCAAGGGACGAATACAGTAAGCAGATTCAAAAGAATGTAGTTTGCCGTTCTTGTTTGGAGACGCACGACAGGGTAGCGTGGAGAGCTCCATCAAACCAGTCTGTGGACTGAAGACCACAACAACAACAAATAGATCAGTTCATGGGATCAATACTAGAAACGAGAATAACTTTCACAAAGATTTAAAGTCACTTGCTTTGGCGCAGGAAGGTGACCACTATTCAGCAATACGCATTTTCAACAACATGCCAGCAGCCATAAAAAATTTAACAAGCAATGAAGTTCAGTTTGAAAAGAGTCTAAAGGCTTTTTTGGTGGCCAATTCCTTCTATTCCAACGATGAATTTCTTAGCAGAAGTGACTGATATATGTTATTGCACATAATATTCACAAAAGTGATCATTGTAAATTAAGTGTTGTGAAAAAAATCAGCCTAAGAATTATCATACGCACCTATAATCTTCAGCATTTAGTATGTAGTAAAAAGGTTTATGTGCTTTAAAATGTAAATATTCTAAATATTTTATTTTTTCTGGCCAATTTCACCGCCATAAGAGCAATTACATTTGGAATCTGTGGAAGGTACATTAACACTTCTGATCTCATTTTGTGGGTATTTATCGTGTATCTTGTTTTCTGACATGTTCTACACCCAAAAGGATCTCCTGATTTGGATCAACAGGAACGAAAAGATCGTTTATATTCTAATCCAAACCAGGCATTTGCCTACATACGTTCATTGCACCTTTTTTGTTCCGTATCCTGTCCTCAATCAATCTCTAGAATTTGTACACGGTGGGGAAAAATCGTCCTGTATATTTCAGTTGATATCAGCGCTAAAAACAGTAGCCAAACAGAAAAATCTACGTGTCGGTCGACATTCTAACAATTGTCGGCATCCGCTTTTAGATACGTTTATTCGTACACGAAATAAAAGAGCTGCCTTACGTGGCTCACCTTTGTGGGGCTGTAGAAAGGCTAAAGCCCTTCCTACACGGAAAGTGAGAGCTTACGAGATTTCCCATGATGCACCGGTCATGCCGGCCGGGTACAGAGTAGACGCGTCCACTTGCGTAAGATACATGAATACGATCGCTAGTAGACGGACTAGGATGGATCCTAATCTCACGCGTATGGAAGTGCTTCGCGCATGCGCAGACGACCGAATGGCGAACCCAGCAGATAAACGAAGCCAAGTCGCGAATTTGTTTGAGAATGTGTACTTGTCTCCTGCTCAGAGGAACGTAGTTTTTCGACTCAGTCGTTTTTAGGGGGTGATGCTATAGAGGAATTACATTAAAAATTTCATATAACATGTATACACTTTTTATTGAATACAGAGATATAGCTGTTAATATGAAAACGAAACAAACTTAGAGCAAATGTAAATGAAGACATTTTCACTTATTTATCCGTCGGTACTTAGTAGTACGACGTCACAATGATTTGAAAGTAGAATTTTATGTATGTTCTACACGTTCATTTCCACTTAGTTACCCGGTTTTCGGCTTACTAGGACATATTCAAACTTTGAAGTACGTCGAAAACCGGTTATTTAAATAAAACTCAATATTGTGATCTACTAAGAACCGACGAAGGAATCAGTCAAAATATCTAAATTTCTATGTGCTTTAAATTTGTTACACATACCAAGAGCTGTATCTCTGTACCCAATAAAAACTGGACACACATTAAGACTTCAAATCGTCTTTATTACCATTCCTGAAACATTCTGTAGTTAATAGATGAAATATTTGTTTTTGGTGAGCATTATTTGAAGCTTTATCACAGTTAAAGGTCTATGCATAGGCAACTGAGCTCTTTCATCATATACATAGGTGCCTCAAACCGCAGGGGCTGGAAGTACGTACTCGCAATTTACAATGAGGACGTTAACACATGTGAGCGAAGTAGTTACGCATGAACTGCACAAAAACAGTTTCATAGTGGCAGTCTACAACACAAATAAGAGCCGGTTCGTCCATCTCTCGTTAATCTTCTCGTTAGTTAACGAGAAGATGACTTTAACGTCCAGTTAAATGTGCTCGTTAAGTGCATTGCGTTTGTCATTGCCAGATACACCTCTCGTTTGCTAACCTTCAGAAAAAAGAGAAAGTATGATATATTTCGACTATGTTGGCAATAGAACAATAAACAGCTGTTCGCCATATTTGACTGGCAGGGAAGAGGTTATCAGACCGTAACAAACGTGAAAGAAGCTCGTGTTTTACAAGAAGTGAGTGCGTGTGTCTTGCGGCCTTAATAGAGGAATATAAGGACACTTGGGACTGACAAGGGGAACACCAAGAATGGTACAAATGAATTTTGATGGGTCGCAGGTATGTTGTGTGGGAACTCCTCCAGACCACCAAGCTAAAAGGATTTGTTCCAGTGCGCCTTTGTTTCCATGAAAATCGAGATCAAAGTCCAGCGAGTAACATCTATACCTGTACTAAGGCACCAATGTTATGACAGTCACCGTGGTGTAATTAGCAAGGCGCTTGACTATCACACAGACGCCACGAGTTAAAGACGTGAGTGGGTTTTTTTTTTTTTTTTTTTTTTTTTTTTTTTTTTTTTTTTTTTTTTTTTTTTTTACGCTCTTGACCGACGATTTATTGTGCATGATTATATGCTTTCATAGTCACTCTTATGTTAATGCTTGAGTAATTGGTCATATAACAATAATAAGTAAGCTTGCAGACATAAATAATGCATTCTGTTTTTATTACGACAGATAACTTACAAAATATATACCTATTTGTTGAACTCTTCGGATGGTCGTCTTTTTCATGCAGCGTTTACACACTGGTCTTTTGAAGACGAAATCGCATAACAATTTTTGCATCATCCTAGCATTCAAAATGATTTGGACGAACATAAATACAGCTAGGACGCCTTATTGTGGCAATAACCTCGTCCAAAATATTGACATCCTCTTCATTGTCAACCGAATCTCATATTCCAGCCATTTTCATCATACCGATTCTCACTTAACTAGTCGTTACCCCTAAGCCTGTATTTTGATATGGTAACAATAATTTTAGGGTTATGTTACATATCTGTAATACATCAAACTTATCGCTACTGACATGGGTGGAGGCAATTAATATGACGATAAAATTTTCCAGGAAAGGTGCTTTCCACACAATTTTTTCATACATGCAGTGCTTCTGTTATTTTGTTCGATAAATCGGTCTTTATCACGGTATTTTAGCGTTTTGTAATCCTGCCATTTTCATACACATTCTCACTTAACCGGTCGTTAGCCGTGTAACGAGCAGAATTCTACTTGTTAACTTAACGACCAGTTTGAGGTCATTTAACGTCAGGTTAACTCATAACGAAACATTCACAAACGCAATTCTCCGCTAACGACAAGTTAAAATCGTAACTGGAACTTAACGAGAGATTGACAAACCGGCCCTTAAGCCAAACGCAATTCTCCGCTAACGACAAGTTAAAATCGTAACTGGAACTTAACGAGACATTGACAAACCGGCCCTTAAGCCCTAAGGGCCGGTTTGTCAATGTCTCGTTAAGTTCCAGTTACGATTTTAACTTGTCGTTAGCGGAGAATTGCGTTTGTGAATGTTTCGTTATGAGTTAACCTGACGTTAAATGACCTCAAACTGGCCGTTAAGTCAACTAGTACAATTCTGCTCGTTACACGGCTACGAACGATTAAGTGAGAATCTGTATGAAAATAGCAGGATTCCAAAGTGCTAAAATACAGCAATATATTCACGTGATAAGACCGATTTATCGAACAAAATAACAGAAGAACTACATGTATGAAAAACTAGTGTGGAAAGCAGCTTCACTGAAAAATGTTATCGTTATATTTCTTTACCCATTCATGTCAGTAGCTAGCAGATGAGTTTCATATATTGCAGATACGCAACATAACCTTAAAATTATTGTTGTGATATCAAAATACAAACTTATCGGTAATGACTAGCTCAGTGAAAATCGGTATGATGAAAATGGTTGGAATAAGAGATTTGGTTGACACTGAGGACGATGTCAATATTTTAGACGATCTAGAGGTCATTGCTCCTATAATGCGACCTAGACGTGCTTATGTTCGCCCAAATCATTTTGAATACTGAGATGATGCAGAATTTGTTACACTATTTCGTCTGGGAAACGCTACATGTAAAACTCCACGACCATCTCAAGAGTCCAACAGATAGTTACTTATTTTGTAAGTTATCTGTCATAATAGAAAACAGAATACATTATATATGCCTGCAAGCTTATTAATTAAGTATTTGGTAATATTGTACCACGCTTCTCGCCGGGCTGCAGTGGTTATGTTGGCACCAATAGTAATGATGGCAACTCAGACGACCAATAAATGTTTTTTCGTGACAACTTCAAATAGAACGAAAAATTTTTTTCTGAACGGACAAGGGTACATACAACGACCTGTCAACCATAGAGCAGGTACAGTATTAATTTTGTTGCGAGTGAAACGAGCAGCAATAACATTTACTCTGTAGCTCGTGAAAAATATTAACACAATTCTACACTTCATTGTTTATCTGTTGCCAATATAAGCACTGGAGCCCGGCGAGAAGCGTCGTAAAATTTTACCCAGTATTTACTTACGCTTGTTGCGCCTAGTGTGAGGCCTAAAATGTGATTCCTTCCTCCAATCTACAGGAACTGTATACTTTTGCCTATGTGCAGGCTTGCACTAAGATACTACACACTTAGCATGTTATCGTACTAAGCTGTAAGCATTTTGACTGTCCTACATTTTCCGTGGAAAGCATTGAATTCATTTGCCACAGCCGATCATGTCGCTTTTTTCTTCTCCTTCCATGTTGTATCGTCCGTTTTTTTACATTCGAATGCACCCTAATATTTCTCTATTGAAGAAACAACACACTCACACTAACTTCTTGTAAAATTAGAGCTTCTTTCACGTTTGTTTTCCATAACGCCAATTAACAACTATCTGCTAATCTCTTCCCTGATAGTTAAATAAGGGAAACAGCTGTTTATTCAGACAGCACTTTCATTTGTTTCTATTGCCAACCTAGTCGAAATATATCGTACCTTCTCGTTTTTTCCAGGTTAGCAAACGAGAGGTGTATATGGCAATGACAAACGCAGTGCACTTAACGAGCACATTTAACTGGACGTTAAAGGCATCTTCTCGTTTACTAACGAGAAGATTAACGAGAGATGGACGAACCGGCCCTAAATGTTTTAATCATCACAATATTCATAATATATCTAACAGTTTCGAAAAGTGATCTTAACTCGGCGATTCATTTGCTGTAATTTGACAACAAATCAAGTAGACACGTGAAGCAGACGACTCAACAAATGCGTACCGTTTGAACGCTTCTTTGTAATTCGACGGTCTATCGCAAGGGGCGCTGCAATTGACAACTACTTTCTTGTGCGTGTTGCACGTCTCGTATAGAAAGGACTTTACGGGTGGCGTGCAGAACAGAGTGGCGTGCCTGTCAGGGATGAGCAGAATCACAGAGTAACATATATATTTGTCTGTGGCAGAAACAGTGATCTCAATGATTAACACTGGATACACAACTGTAGTGCTTTGAATCTGTGAAAATCGTGACACACTATTTTTGTTAGGTTGGCAACTCCGTACGTATAGGTCGTGTTGTTATTCTGTATTCTGCGTCATTTGAAAATAAGATATGAATGATTAATTACTTTAATAAATACATTATACTAAAGTTAGAGTCGAAATGAAGTAGAGTTCAAATCCATAGATGAACTATATTTTTGGCCAGTTCCTATCACACTGAATTTAATTAATAAATGACACTGTTGTAGACGCTACTTCTCGTGTTCATTTCTCTATTTGCCTCTTGTTTATAATGCTTTCCGTTTGAACCCACCGACTGGAAATTACTGCATGAAAAATAACGCTTATATCAGACACCTCGAATTGATCGTTTTTACACCTTCATTTATCTTTCTACAGTAAAACAATTTATCCATTTAACGCAATATGGTAGAAACACTACTTCTGAATAAAAATATAACTGACGTACACGTTTTAAAAAACCCATGCCGTTTTCTACTGTTTCGTTTCATGAGTATACCGTTTATTCGATGTCTCAAATATTTTGTGAATAGTATTAAAATTTTCATAGGTAGCTGCCGTTGTATTTGAGTTACTTTGTTCGGAAAGCAACTAGAACAAAAGATTACAGATGTCATAACTTTAAATTCGGTGTACGCAAATGTGGCTTCGAACGTCACGCTTTCGTAATACACAGTACTGACTCCAGATTATCTTTGAGCTCACTGGGCAGAATGCACGTAGGCCTGCCTCCCCGCGGAAGCCACGGCCCTGGCTGAGGCTCGCTAGTAACGCGCGCTATGCTGCTGCACGCGCCTTCCGGGCTGCTTCATTGTCACAGTCGCCCTCAGGGCGCAGTCGCGCCGACGTACACAGCCAGCACATACCTGAAGACCAACAGCCGGGGATCCCGACAACTGCAACGGGCTCTATGTCACATGGAAACACACGGTTGCTGCTAGTCCCATTTTTAACATGCCGTAATTGGCCAACATTTAAACAATGTCTTCTTTTGCTACTGCTTATTCATTAAGCCTTGATCGTACCTATTTTGCATTGGAACTTGAAGTATTGCTTGCGCAGTGACGCGTTACTTTCAACTCAGTTATCATCCGTAACAGTTTCTTTTCAAAGGTAATGGCGTCATTACACACTCCAAAGAAAGTGTTGCTCTACCTCGGTTCCAACGACTCGTGGACGCCGGACGCGGTGGCCGAGGGGACTGCGGCGCTCCAGTCACGGTCTGCACGGCCACTACGGTCGGGGGTTCGAATCCCCCCTAGGTCATGGATATTTGTGCCGTCCTTGTTCATAAGTAGTTTGTAAGTTTAGGGACTGATGACCCCGTAGTTAAGACCCACAAGCTATACAAACATTTGGACATTTGACTCGTGGACACTGACGTGAATGCGTATATTGAATCAAGAACACTACTCCTTAAATTGTCCAACAGATGTCTCACAATCCGCACAGCCGCGGTGGAGTGGCCGAGCGTTCTAAGGCGCCTTGCTGCGGAGGTTAGAGTCTCGTCTACATCTACATGCAAATCACATTTAAGTGCCTGACAGAGGGTTCATCGAACCACCATTATACTATTTATCTCCCATTCCTTCTCGAATAGCGCGCGAGAAGAAAGAACACTTGAAACTCTCCGTTCGAGCTCTGATTTCTCATATTTTATTCTGATGGTCATTTCTACCTATGTAAGTGGGAGTCAACAACATTCCGAGGAGAATGTTGGCGATTGGAGTTTCGTAAGTAGCCCACACCGCAGCGATAAGCGCCGTTGTTGTAATCATTCCCATCCCAGATCCTGTATCATTTCCGTAACGCTGTCTCCCCTGTATCGTGACAATACGAAACGACCTGCCCTTCTTTGGACTCTTTCGATGTCCTCCGTCAAACCCACCTGATAAGGATCCCACACTGGGCAGCAATACTCCAAAAATGGACGGACAAGCTTAGTGTATGCAGTTTCTTTTGCATCTTTTAAGGGTTCTGTCAGTAAAACGCAGTCTCTGGTTCGCCTTTCCCACGACATTATCTACGTGTTCTTTCCAGTTTAAGTCTGGGAACTAATAACCAATGAAGGTAACTCCATAGATTAACAATCATTTCAACAACCTGCCCAAACAACCACGCACGAGCACTGCCATTGTGACTGAGTGACTAACCCCCGTAAGAAAGTACGTTGCTTGTGTTCAGGGTAGTTTTTCCATACCTAAAAGGTCAATTCCGAAGTGTGAACGTATCCGCATTTTTTACTTTGTGTCAAGAGCGACTCTTGTCAAGAGACTTTTCAGACGAAGTGAATCAAAGTGACGCTACTCAGTCGTGGATGGGGTACAGAGATACAAGAATTGTCGATGCTTTGCGTCGCTCTGGCCGCCCAATGGCTACCATATTTTTCATTTATTTCTCATTTAAAGTCCTGCTGCCTTTTAATATTAAGCAAGATGTACATTTGCAATTTTACACGTTAGCCTATATAATACATTGAGTTCATGGATATTACATATTTTGAGCATTTAGAAATAGATAGAAATAGGAAAGGACAAAAGAAAAATGTATAAATAGGGTGAGTCCCGAAGACATGCATATATTTTAATATGTTATTCTACAAGTAATACTAAAGAAAAAAGATCATATAAACATAGTTCCGCAAATTTTTAGTTACGTAGTTATGGCTAATAAAAAATTTTGCCTGAAATTTAGCAACCTTGCTAATAGCAAGCCATCGCAAAAATGTAGGAGCACGATTTCCATTTGTTTCGTTATTATTGACCTGGTAAATTTAATAAAACCTGTTCCAGACGTGTATCTGCAGAAGTTTTCCAGAAATTTCAGAGAATATACAACTAATTTCCAGAAACAACGCAAGTGCATTTGTTTACTTTCCTTTAAAAATGTTTGCACCAGTTAGTGAACGGTTTCAGTCGTGTTTCTTAACCTTTGCCGCGACGGAGTGGCCAAGCGCATTGAGGCGCTATGCTCCGGTGAACAAGGCCACTCCCCGTCGGGGATTCGAATCCCCCCTAGGGCATTGATGTTTGTGTCGTCTTTAGTATAAGATAGTTCATAAGCAGTTTTTAAATTTAATGACTGATGACTCCGCAGTTAAGTCCCTTAAGCTTAACAAACATTTGAACATCTTCCTAACCTTCAAACGAGTTGCTTTTTTGTATAGTTCAGTCAAAGAAGGACAATACACGTGAGACATTACGTGCTCACATTATCAATGCAATAGACGAAAATAAGAACAACATTGTGTAACTGAAACGAGCAACAAAATGTATTCATACAGCTAAATGCATTGAACTCAATGGAGAAATTTTTGAACATTTGTTAGTGTGAATGTATTGTGAAATTGTATCTACACTGCTCAACTTCTCATACACTGAACTTCGTTTCTTCCGATTTAACATGAATTCATGCGTGCTGTGGTATTAATAAAAGCAGATTATTTGACACATTCCCACAGTTATCATTAACTTTATTACCGTCATTTTCCAAAATCAAATTCTTTACAACTTCTGTTGGAAACTTTGCGCTATTGTCTGGGATTTTAAAAAATTACAAATTTTCCCAAAATATTTCTTCGCTTTCCCGTAATTTCTGGAAAACTACGGCAGATAGATGTCTGAGACGTTTTTTATTAAACCAATAACAACAACAAAATGGAAATCGAGCTTCACTGTAATCTCATACTGTTTTGCGAAGGCTTCATATTAGCGAGGTGAAATCTTTTATTAGCCATAACTCCATAAATAAACATTTGCGGACCTATATTTATGTGAATTTTTTTTTAGTTTTACTTGTAGAATAACATATTAAAATATTTGCATATCTATTTACTCAATACGATTCCATACGATAAACCTAAGAGCTTACTTTTCCAGATTTCTGATGATGCTCTAAAAAGACAAAACATGCTGGTAAGTTGCAATCAAGACGGTCTTTTATAAAAAGTCATTTTGTTAAAAAGTTTGTGTGATACTTTGAATTTCATCATGCCATCTTGCCTTATCGGTTTTTAACTTTCTGACAGCTTTCTCGACTTCTTCTTTTAGAACTGGAAGTCCTGCTAGATTGTCGTTCCTAGAAATCTCAATATTTGCTCTATCATCTGAAAAGATGTTCGTAATATAGTCTTATAACTCTTTAATTAGAAAGAAGTCCGGAAATTTGAGATCTGGTAGTTATGGTGAATGTTGAAGTTGCACGACAATGTTCGTCGACACACAGCCAATATCGTCAAACAGTTCCTGGCAAAAAAGGGTGTGTTGCAACTTTCAACATCCACCATACTCGACGGATCTCAGTCTTCCAGACTTCTTTCTATTCCCTCGACTCAAACTCGCTTTGAAAGGAAATTGATTTGAAGAAATATCTAAGATCCAACGAAATGTGACGAGGCTTTTGAACACGATCCCAAAGGAAAACTTCGTGTAAAGTATCCAGGACAAGTAGCGCAGAACTCAGCGGTGCATAGTTATTGGAAGGGACTATATCGAAGGATAGTAAAATAATTGTAGTACCTAGTTCATCTAAATGTTACACAGGACTATTCACGGAACTTTATGGTCAGAGGTTGTTCACTCATGTCCAGAACACGTTGAAAGGCTAGAGACTATAAGTCGATATTCACAGGACATGTTCGTTAGTACGTTCTGTAGAAATGATCAGCATTTCACTCACCTCGGTTCGCCATCACTGTCCTGCTGCCTAGTAGGCACAGGTTCGCCATGGGCCCTGTTAACTTCTTCCGTGACGGCAGGGACACGTGTAAGGGATCAATGGCGCTCTCTAGTTGAGCCGTCCATGCGGTATTCACCTGGCTTCAGAGTTCATCTGTGGTGGTTGGCTTTGGGTCTCACCCTGTCGTTTCACCATACTCGTATTCCACACACTTTCGATTGCCGTCAAGTCTAGTGACCTGGCTGGACAGCGCCAAAGTTTGACATCCTGCGACAACAACAAGGCATCTGTTCGTGCAGAAACATGTAGTCATGCATTATCTTGATGAAAAACAGCGTATAGAGTGTCGTGCAGAAAGGGTATGGCCACGGGTTACAGAACGTCATTCATGTGGATCAAAATAGTTCACAGTGCCCTGGACACATATCAACTCTTATTTTTTTATTGTATCCACAGGTACATATGCGGATGACTTAGTTGTAATGGCCGATTCGATTGAAACGTTGCAAACTAATATTTCAGAGCTCGATCAGAGGTGCAAGGAGTATGATATGAAGATCAGCATCTCCAAAACAAAAGTAATGTCTGTGGAAAAGAGATTTAAACAGACTAAGTGCCAAATAGGAAGAACAAAGTTAGAACAGATAGACAGTTTCAAGTACCTGGGATGTATTTTCTCATAGGATGGCAACATAGTGAAAGAACTGGATTCTAAGTGCAGCAAAGCTTATGCTGTGAGTGCTCTCTTCTGCAAGAAGGTAGTCAGTAGCAAGACTAAGTTAGCAGTGCACCGCTCTATCTTTCGACCAACTTTGTTGTATGGGAGTGAAAGTGAAGATGGTGGGGTCATGTTACGTGCATGGGGGAAGCCAGGTTACCAAGAGACTCATGAGCTCGGCAACGAAGGGTAAGAGGAGACGAGGTAGGCCAAGAAGAAAGTAGTTAGATTTCGTGCAGAATGATTTTGAAGTAAAAGGCATAATATCAGACGAGACATCAATGTTAGCATTGAATAGGGGATCATGGAGGAATTTTATTAGAGGTACTATGCTCCAGACTGAACACCGAAAGGCACAATCAGTGTCTAATGATGATGATGATGATGATGATGGACCCACAGGTATCGGCCGACATATTTCACCCGCTCCTCCCGACAGAAATCCGCAGTCTGTGGTACCAACTGATAGACAATACCCTACACAACCAGTTCAAGACTCTCCGACATGCATTATGTTGCCTCTAACGACTGTCCCACCTGTCGTGTCCCGGACACCAGGGAACATTGGTTTCAGTGTCATCGGATGTCAACTGCATGGGGTCGTATCTGTGGTATGGTGGCCCTCATTACTCAAACAACTCCACACATTGTTCCAGTGAAGTGGTTCACCGTGCCCAACATGATATCCAGTCCGTGAACGAGACACCACATTCTGGTTAGCTGGACACGTCGCATATGCTATTATTGATCTCGAGCTGATCGATGGCGTGGAATTCATGGCCTACCTTTGGGCTGCACGCGAACATACCGAGGCCATCAAGGAGTACAAGGCGTGATTTGCAAACTTCCTATTAGCGGCCCACATCCGCGGGTATCAACAGGTGCCGCATTGGAGTAGCCGCGCGGTCTAAGGCGCCTCGCTACGGAGCGCGCGGTTGCTCGCCGTCGGAGGTTCGAGTCCTCCCTGGGGCATGGGTGTGTGTGTGTGTGTGTGTGTGTGTGTGTGTGTGTTGTCCTTAGGTTAGTTTACCTTAGTTTAAGTAGTTTGTAAGTTACGGACTGATGACCACGCAGTTTGGTCCGATAGATTTACAGACATTTGAATATTTTTGATTTTCCTAGCCTTCAAACATTTGAACATTTTGAACATCAACAGGCTCAGAACCAATAACGGACATCTGTCTGTCACTCGCATAACCAACTTGTGGATGTGCTGTATTGTGCCTTCCCTCATCTTCTCTTGTTCCTCTGTCACTTTATTACTTTTCTTTCGGGTTAATTTATCCCAGGTTATGGCCTTGGAATGACATTTCAATTCCACATTTAATACCCCCATCAATAGTCTGGCATGAAGAATCCAGTTTGAATGAGTACCACTATCAACAGTCTGGCGTAGAATCCAGTTTCAATTAGTACCATCATTATTCCCCTACTTTTGTAGTTTGGAAGAAATAAAAGATTGAAATCTGTTCTTTGTTTTTTAATAACTCTGTATTTCTAACTGCTATAACAGTTGTGTTGTACAGCCATGTTAACATAATGTAAATAAGAGTGCGCTGCAGCGCCATGCAAGTCACTGTAAGTTGGTTTTTGTGTGAGTCGAAATCTGAAATAGTTGGTACTGTGATTTGTCAAAAAGTTTCGATGTCTCAAGTTTGTAACATATATTGCTGAAAGAATACGAATGTTGGTTTTGTATTTAAAAAAAAAAGTTGCATGCCCCCATTAATAAATTGAAGAAATGAGTCAAGCTGAGTGTTATTTAAAGTAATGCAAATAACATTCCGCATCATACTGGATTCCAGGCAAGAAAAGACGAATATTTTCGAAATTAATATACCAAATCTATCAACAGAATAAATACATTATACTGCAAAGTACATTCTGTTATATAACTTGATCGCATAGTCGGTAGGCGTGACATTATAACATGTTGCACTTGCACAATTCACTATTTTTATTTTTTTTCGCACTTCCTGTATTCGTTGTTGATCTATATTCAGTTTTTTACAGGTTTCCCACTGCCTCATCTTACCACTAAATCATTGGGGGGGGGGGGGTGCATGTGGAGATCCCCTTGCAAGGCAGTAATCACAGACGAAGACACCAACATTAGTTCAGAGCTGATGACGCAGCAATCTCATTTGTCTCGTATTCACAAGCCGCGGACTAAGCCACTGCTCCACAGGCTAACAGAGAGACAGAATGTATTCATTAGAGCAGCACATACTGCCCTTGAATCAGGCTTACTGAAGCCGCCCCTCTTTCAGGCGGAGTGGTAAGTGAGGACAATGTTTCAAATTAACCTGTTTTGTCGATTAAGTGCAGATGCAAGCAAACAAGCCGATGGCTGGACTGGTAATGCTAGCTAAGTAAACAAGACTCATCCGAGTGTTACGTAAGCTACTAGGACAGCGCGTAATAGCATCATGTCCTTCCTCTCCCCTCCCCCCTCCCCCCAAATCAGTGAGACACATTCTCTGCTCTTGCTGTGGGTGGAATTTATCCAAAGTCGCTTGGTTCCCATCGTTTGCGCGCCATTGCTTAAAGACATGTAAATTATTATTATTCAGAAGCAATGTTTAATCTAAGACTTCGTAACAAAACAACCCTTGTCGAAAACTGGTTCCTCCTAAAATGTTTTTATGGCTTCTTAAGTAATTACTGTTCCTTTCTACCACTTTCAAACAAGATACTTAGCTTTTCAACATTACAATGTATGGGGGTTCTGCTCGCTGCAACATTATTCTGATGTTAAATGTCAATTAATTTGTTAATGAGTATATCATACATGTTCCGAACGTATATTGAACTATCAAATATTTTGTCCATTCTCAAAATGTACTCCAAATCTTACGTCAGTCAATATATACAAAGTATCACAACATTGAAATTTCGACTATTACATTAATTAACACAATTAGCTGATCAACACAACTTGTTTATGAGCCTGACATTTATACAATGCTATTTATTTTCATTTCTTTATGTTTTACAAAAGTTTTTACCCTTCGTCTGTCTATTTATTGAAATAACATACAATGACAACTATTGTTTATAGAACTGTCTGGAAACGTCTTATACAAATCTCTTAATTAATGAAATCGATCACTTGTTTTAATCACAGTATCACCAAGACACTCTCCTACACTGATTCCTAGGCTGGCTATTTCGTTTTTAACCAACTTCACACGCAACATGTATCACTATTGAACCACACGATTCCGGCTCCGACGCAGACGGTATCGTACGATGACATTGAGATGAAAGGGCCGGCAGTATCATCACACTCCTTACGAATGTGTACGAGCTGCATTCAAGTTATTACACATCCGATTTTTTTCTCGTGACTGGCTACTGATAGAAACAGGTGGTTTGTTTTAAAATACGCGCACACTCATCGTGAACGCACGATAGATGTCAGCATGGTTCGGCACTTCCAGAGAGAGAGAGAGAGAGAGAGAGAGTCTGACATGTGGGTCACCAATTTCCATCAAATTTTGCATTGACGTTCTATATTGCATATAAAGAGAGACATCTTTCGGCTGTTTGTTACACAGTAGTTTTTCAAAAAATCAAGGCCCAAGTTGATTATGGACAATTGCATTTTCAATGCTATACATCGAAAGATGGTCCAAATATAAGAACTTTCTAAGAATACAGGGTGAAGCAGAGGAAACGCTTGCCTTACTGTTGAATGACTGGGACAGATTTGATGTTGTTATGGTCTTCATTCCGGTTACTCGTTTGATGCAGCTCTCCACCCTACTCTATCCTGAGCAAGCCTTTTCATCTCCTCATAAGAACGGCAACCCACATCCACTTGAATCTGCTTACTATACGCGTCTCTTGGTCTCCCTCTGCGATTTTTACCCCACACACTTCCCTCCAATGCTAAATTTACGATTCCTCGATGTCTAAGAATGTGTCCTACCAAGCGACCCCTTCTTTTAGTCAGGGTATGCCAAAAATTCCTTTTCTCTCCAATTCTGTTCCGTACCTCTTCATTAGTTACGCGATCCATCCACGTAATCATCAGCATTCTTCTGTAGCACCATATCATCCAACTTACACTCGCATACAAGGCAACACTTCACACAAATTCTTTCAGAAAAGAATTTCTTACACTTAAATTGATATTCAATGTTAGCAAATTTCTCTTTTTCAAAAACGCTTTTCTTCCCATTGCCATTCTGTATTTTATATCCTCTGTACTGCGACTGTCGTATGTTATTTTACTACCCAAGTAACAAAACTCATCTAACACCTTTATTGTTTCGTTACCTAATCTAATTCCTTCAGCATCGCCTTATTTTCTAAGACTTTACGCCATTACTTTTGTTTTGCTCTTGTTGATGTTTATTTTATATGCTCTCTTCAATACACTGTCCATTCCATTCAACTGCTCTTCGAGGTTCTTGACTGTCTCTGACTGAATTACAATGTCATCAGCAAAACGCGACGTTTTTATTTTTCACTCAAAACTTTAATCCCTATTCCGAATTTTTCCTTGGTTTCCTTCACAGCTTGTTCGATGTACAAATTGAATATCATTGGAGAAAGGCTACAACCTCGTTTTATTCCATTCCTAATCAATGCTTCCCTTTCATGTCCTTCGACTCAATAACTGAGGTCGGGCTTTTGTACAAGTTGTAAATAACCCTCCTTTCCCTGTATTTTACCCCTGCTGGCTTCAGAATTTGGAAGAGTGTATTCCAATCAACATTGTCAAAGCTTTCTCCAAATCTACAAAAGCTATAAATGCAGGTTTGCCTTTCCTTAATCTATCTTCTAAGATAAGCCGTAGGGTGAGTATTGCCTCCAGTGTTCCTTCGTTCCTCCTGAAACCAATCTTCCCCGAGGTCTGCTTCTACCAGATTTTCCATTCTCCTGTAAAAAAAATCGTGTAAAATTTTGCAACCATGACTTATCAAACTGATGGTTCTGTAATTTTCGCACCTGTTTGCGCCTGATTTCTACCTATTTGGTCCTCTGCTGTCTTTACTATTTCATCTCTCAAAGCTACCTATTCTACTGTTTTAGTTTCCCCCATTTCTGTCAGTTGTTGCCTAAAGTTCCCTCTGAAATTCTCAAGAAATTCAGGTTCCTTCAATTTGTCCAGTTCCCATCTCCTTATTTTCC
This sequence comes from Locusta migratoria, assembly GCA_026315105.1. Classification (NCBI taxonomy): domain Eukaryota; kingdom Metazoa; phylum Arthropoda; class Insecta; order Orthoptera; family Acrididae; genus Locusta; species Locusta migratoria. Next base: position 266,707,608 of record CM048744.1, on the reverse strand, counting down.
TACCTTTCTGCAGTTTTTTTTTTTTTTTTTTTTTTTTAGTCTGTTACTCATGACCAATAAGACACGGTTACAGTCAATATCTGCCCCAGGATATGTCTTACAGTTTAAAACCTAGTACCGAAATCTATGTCTTACCATTATAAAATCTATCTGGTACCTTTCGGTGTCTCCTGGCCTCTTCCACGTATACAACATTCTTTCATTGTTCTTAAACCGAGTGTTTGTTATGATTAAATTATGTTCCGTGCCAAATTCTACCTGGAGGCTTCCTCTCTCATTTCTTTTCCCCAGTCCATATTCACCTACTATTTTCTTTCCCTTCTTTTTCCTACTACAGAATTCCCGTCCCCCATCACAATTAAGTTTTCGTCTCCCTCAACTGACTGAATGAATAGGTTTGTTAAAAACAATAAAAACATGCATTAAGTGACAGATTTTTAATGTAGTTTTGAAATATACATACTTTAATTAGGTTCGAAAAATAATGTCTTGTAGATGACGGCCTTGTTGCTGGATACAAATTTGGATCCTCTCCCGAAAGTTACGCATGGCTCTCTCCAACATTTCATTCGGCACAGCTTCCATTTCCTGACGAATGGAATTCTTTAGGTCATCGCTTGTGCGAAGCTTGTTGATGTAGACTTTTGATTTTAAATATCCCCACAAAAGATGTCGCACATCGACAAATCGGGTGAGTGAAGGGGCTAGTAAACACCAAATTTCGAAATTACTTGTCCTGGGAACATTTGCCGAACCACTTCCATGGATGCTCTCAACTTGTGGGTTGTGGCATCGTCCTGCTGAAACCATATTTCTCTTATGTTCAGTTGACGCCTTTCAGGTTCTGGACGAAGAAAGTTGTTTAACATTTCAACGTAGCGCGCTGATGTCGCAGTAACTGCAGTTCCTTCCTCTTAAAAGGGTCCATAAATCCCCATCTTCGAAATGCAGCACCACACTGTTACTTTTAATCTGTGGAGAGGTCTATGGTGTAATCCATGTGGGTTCTCCGTCGCCCAGTACTGACAATTGTGTACAGTGATGTACCCTTTTAGATGAAAATGTGCTTCATCACTCATGAAGACTGTAGCATCTGCATCTTCCGTAAAAGTTTTGTCCATTACACGACAAAACTCTCTGCGCTGCACAAAATCCCCTTCTCTAAGCTGCTGAGGCGCTTCAGTCACGGTCTGCACGGCCACTACGGTCGGGGGTTCGAATCCTTCCTTGGGCATGGATATTTGTGCCGTCCTAGTTCGTAAGTAGTTCATAAGTAGTTTGTAAGTTTAGGGACTGATGACCCCGTAGTTAAGTCTCATAGACTTTACAAACATTTGAACATTTCTATGATGCTGGTCAATCATTATCTTGTACGGATGAAAAGATCATCATAGGCCATATCAATAAAAAAGAGCACGTGCTCCAGAGAAGATTGTCAGAGCTGTGTAAGTTCTCATTTTTGTATGAATAAAAACTTCGAAGCATATGCTCTGAGGAGGAAGTTCATTCTCACTAGCTCCCCTCCTTCTTGAGTAGGTCCTCCATGTGTCATATCCGCCACAGATCAGCTGTTCAATCGTGAATTTCTTTAAACTACCCCAATCAGGCAAATTAACAAGTGATCAGGAGGAACTGTACTATGTTCACATATTAGTTTGTTGTGCAGTAGTATATTGTTAAGACTACATATGGACTTTTTACGAAAATTTATTCTTGTGACGATTTTTGTCATGCGAGAAACTTTATTACTGAAGTTTGTTTAGCACAATTTGCGAACGAAATTTTAAGAATGCATTACATTTTCATCTTTTTTAAAGTGGAGCGCTGCCAGAGCTTTCTAACACAGGATACTTTTTGTAAAATATGACACACAATGTTCTGCTCAGTAGTGATAGGCCATCAGATTTTGTTACAAGAAACAGACTGATAGGTATGTAATTAAGCAGTTATTAATTTTACTGTCGTGTATACTCACACCTAACAAAACAGAAGTAACTATTACGAAGCCGGAAAACGCATCTCAAATAGGCCAACCGCTTTGGGTAGAAAGAACAAGAGCAGTACAAAAATAAATGCAAACGTAGGCTTCTGCGGCCGTTGTCACTATCAATAAAACTCTTCTGGGTATGAAACCGCGTCGTCATTTTATAAATTCCACCTACGTTTCGGCCACAGACCCTGTCAGACACAGATCCTGATGAAGGCCGCCTGCAACAGTGGCCGAAACGTAGGTGGAATTTATAAAATGACGACGCGGTTTCATACCCAGAAGAGTTTTATTGACAGTACAAAAATACTTCAGTTTCTTGTATTGCAGCAATACAGTATTTATTTTGTGATACAGTCTGTGAAATCCTGATATGCACTTTATTTGGGATTAACATCACAAGGCGTTATTAATAGACCCTGTTTAAAAACATACAGTAGTATTTTATAGTATATGTAGCTGTTTACACCCGTAAATATGCACTCCAACCAAACGAGTAAAACACGCAGCCACATCAACTTGTGTTTCATTTCTATGTCGGTAATAAAAAAGCTCCTCTGACATCACTTTCGTCACTGTATAAAATTCTTGAAATGTCACACTTACGACTGTGAAGGACGCGACTAGTCAGCAAAATATTTTTATTTGCATAAACTTTCTATTTCTTCTCGTATTTCTTCACACTAGCCTACGTGAAAGGAACTCTTTTTTGCTTTCTAAGCCACACAAATTTTATCATTTTTATTATAAACCAGTAAAACGTAACTTTAATAGAAGTTACTCAGCACGAAGTATGCTAGAGACTCACTTCAGAAAACGGAGATTGTTCTCCGGTCGTGAGAAACTTCTCCAGTTTTTTATGCGAAATCGGAGAATGTTCTCTGTTGTAAGCAACTACCCCCTCCTTTTATCTCGCACTTTGAACATACTCGGTTCAAGTACGAGGCGCGCCCAGAAAATAAGTTCCGTTTGGTAATAAAATGAAATTGTACACGGATACAGAAGAAATTTTTATTGCACAAAATTCTACAACTCTTAAACTACTTTTCCACATAACTGCCGAAATTTTGTAGGCATTTGTCATAGTGTGGCACCAGGTTTTGTATACCTTATTCATGGAAATCTGCCGCCTGTGTCTTCAACCAGTTGGAAACAGTTTCTTTCAGCTCATTTGGGGGAAGTTCATAGCGAGAGCACTAATTGTAAACCTACGATTTCCCTGGATCTTGTCATCAATCGCGTGAACCAGTTCTTCTGTAACCAAAGGTGGACGCCCACCTCGTCCTTCATCGTGCACATCACTACGCCCACCATTGATCTGTCGGACTCATCTTCTCACCATCGAATCACTCATCGCATTTGGTCCGTCCATCGCAAGTTTGCCGATAAATTTCACTTGGTTTCACTTTCCTCGCATTCAGAAACCGAATCGCCGACCTGATTTCAAAGGCGGTGGGATTTTCAATCAACGCCGACATTTCAAACAAGCACAACAAAGCGTACGTAACTGACAGCGATCTCCATAAGGCGCACGTTTTTCTCCTTGATAAACGTCGTCTACAGCGCATGTGCGGAACTGCAATCGCAGCGCTGCAGCGGAGATAAAGTGAAACGAAACTTACTTTCTGGACGCGCCTCGTATATTCTCCGACTCGCTTTATTCTTGCGATCCTGAGTATGTTCTCTGGAATTCAGAGTATAAAGCAGATAGTCCGTTTTATTCATACGGCCCCATGTAAGATGTGGTGAAGTGAAAGACGTGACATACCCAGCGCTACAGCCTGTCGTCTAACCGATCGTTTCGGAGTAGCAATAACTACTGTTCTCACTCGGTCTACATTTTCCGGAATACGAACTGAATGGGGAATCCCAGGTGTTTTTTTTTTTTTTCTTTTTAACCCATCGGATATAGTACTTCGATCAGGCACTGCACCTCGATGTCCAGCTCTAAAATTTTGAAGAAAAGACGTTGCACTGTTATGACGGAATCATTGTTTCTAAACTACTGCTCGACGACGAACACACGATGCTCTAGTGAAGATCTCTCGGGCGTGCAGCCGGATGGATTGATCGTTGTAGAACGAATTTTCGATAGCGTAACGTGCCATCATCATCAGGTTACTCCCGCTGACTGAGGCGCTGGATCGGCAAGGATGGGGCCCCTCCACGCCCACACCAACGTGGTGACCATCACAAAAGTTCTACTGTCACCTCCGTAATTAAGTTAGTTTGCTAAGGTGGATCACGGGATGTGGGAACCGCGATGTTATCCGTACGTGTGGGCGCGATCACCCATTAATACGGTGCATCTGGAGATAGAATTGGTCGAAAGGTATACGAAGGGTAAAGGTATGTAAGGGCAGAGGAAAAAAGTGCCAAGGCAAGAGCCAAGGGAAAAAAACCTCTGCGACAGTGGGGTAGGTATGAAGGGCAGTAGCGGTATGCTATCTGCGACAGATCATGCAAGGGTTGGTAATGTTAGTGATGGGTATTTTCTCAGTACCATTAACTTTGCTAGGTTTGTCATAAAGAATCAGTCCGTTTTGATGCGAGGTTCTTCTGCAGCTGAGCTCCAATTATGCCTCCTGGGTCGGCTGTGGCAGAATACCTGTAACATAGCCAAGTCTGTCAAGGTAGTTAGGCAGTTCGGTCATAGAACTGGCTAAGTGTGCGGGACTGTTTAGGTTTGTTTGTGTTTAGTGCGATGAATATGGTTTCCCTGCCTTGCCTGTAGGTCGGCTGTGGGCTCAGCTGGCATTGCCAGTCAGATTGCTGTTTTGCAGGGGTTTGCCATGTTCATCGTGTTTGTGAGTTGGTGTTCCCTACGGCCGTAGGTGGTTAGTCTCTGAGGAGAAGTGTTTTTGGGCGATTATGTTTCCACCTATGGTTGTGATCGTAGTTCCCCAAGCGTAGGATGAAGGGGTTGTTCGAGTGTCTCGAGTTTCTGTATAGTCGTGTGGCGAGTTTCTTGAATACCACCGAGAGGCGCTCTAGGCGGTATTCATTGTGAAGGTCCACGGTGCGTGTGTATCGTGGAGCGTTGCTAATGATGCGTAGTACCTTGTTCTGTATGAGCTGCAGGCGGCGCAGCCGTGTTGGCGCCGCGTATGCCCAGCACGGAGCACCGTACGTCATCAGAGGTCTAATATGTGTCATGTAGAGGTTCCTCGACACCCGGCTATTCAGTTTGCTTTCCCTGTTGAGCATCGGGTAGAGTTGTTTGAGCCTCGCGTTTGCTCTGTTGGTCATGTGTTGTATGTGGTCCCCCCATATGAGTTTCCGGTCCAGCCAGACACCAAGGTATTTGACTTTCTCACGGAAGCGTATTGGGCGTGTATGTAGAATAATTGGTCTACAGTGTTGGTGTTTGCGCAGGTGTTTCGGTCTGCGTGTGAACAGAACTGCCTCACACTTGTCGACGTTGACTTTGACACGCCATTTCTCCAACCAAGGTTCGGCAGTTCTGAGTGCTGTCTGTAGGCATGAGTTAATGTTTGATGGCTTCCAATCTTGCGCCATGATGGCGGTGTCATCTGCGTAGATTGCAGTCATCGTGTTATGTGTGGATGGAAAATCATTAATGTATAGGTTAAACAAGAGGGGCCCCAGGATGCTGCCTTGGGGTACTCCGGCTTGAATACCATGTCGTGTAGACTGTTTGCCCTGCACGTCAGTGTTGAAGCTTCTGTTGGTGAGATATGAGTGTATGAGATGCACGAGTCCGTCGGGAAACGCGGCGTCGTTAAGTTTGCGTATAAGGCCGTTGTGCCAGAGACGATCGAAAGCTTTTTCGATGTCCAGGAACACCGCCCCAGTGGCTTTGTTTTTGTTGTAGCCGTCTGTTATGTGTTCAACTACGCGGAGGAGTTGTTGTGTTGTGGAGTGGTGATTCCTAAATCCGAATTGCTCCGGTCTTAGGGTGTCATTGGTGATGCAGTGCCGAGTGAGACGTTTAAGTATTACCTTCTCAACTATCTTACTGAGCGAGCTCAGCAGACTGATGGGTCGGTAATTTTGTGGGAGGGAGTTGTCTTTCCCTGGCTTCCTGAACATCAGGACCTTGGCCGCCTTCCAAAAGGCAGGGAAGTGTTGGTGTTGCAGGATGGCATTTGTGATGTGTGTCAGGTACTCTACTGCTCTATCCGTGAACTCCTGGAGAACCCGGTGTTTGAATGCCATCATGGCCAGGCGCTTTTCTGGCTGTGGTGTGCTTGATGGCCCATGTGATTTCATGTGTGCTAGTACGTCTAATTTCGTTGCGCGGAGGCTGGGCCATGAAGCGTGTAATCGCCTGGTCCGTCTCTAGTGTGAACACTGGGTCGGAAGGAGCCAGGTTCGGTGTGAATGACGCTGCTAGTGTTTGGGCCATTAGCTCAGCTTTCTCTTCCGCTGAGTATGCTGGGCCGTTTGGTCCCTGTAAGGTAGGCGTGTAGAGTTTCTCCCTGGTGAAGTGTCTGGCCAGAGCCCACACTCCAGGACGTGTGGTATCAAGTCCAGCGAGTTTCTGGTTACATTGTGTCGTTTTGAATGTTGTTATTTTACCCCGTATGATACCCTGTAGCCTGTTGACGTGATGTTTATACACCGGACGCCTGGTACGCTGCCAGTATCTCCTGAGTCGGTTTCTCATTGAGATAAGGCCCAGGATTTCCTGGGGCAGGGCCGCTGAGTGTTGTTGTGTGGCACGTAATGGTATGGATTCGGCTATTGCGTCTTGGACAGCAGTTGTGAGGACTTCAACAGCTTCATCAATTTGTTCTGTTTGTGTAATCTCGTGAGTATCAGGAATACGATTATCAAGCGTTTCCTTGAACAGAGCCCAATTTGCGCGCTTGTAATTTAGTATCCTGCGTGGTTCATTGTACTGCAGTGTTTCTTCCGTGTGAAGTATAACGGGGGTGTGGTTGGAAGGCAGATCGTTTACAACCTCAAGGTTGAGGGTAACTGTTATGCCCTTGATGAGAGCCATGTCTATCACGTCTGGCCTTTGATTCCTTTGGTAAGGAATATAAGTCGGTTCAACCGGTGCAAGTGTGATGTAGTTTCTGCCTAGTGAGTGTTCGTACAGTTTTTTGCCGTTGCGATTTTGTCTGATTGAGTTCCAGTCGCGGTGTTTTGCGTTCAGATCTCCAGCGGCGATGACTCGCGGTGCAATGTTGAGTACTGTGCTGATGTCGCGTGTTACAATGTTACCAGGAGCGTTGTAGAGCGACACCAGTGCAGTGTATGCTCCGTTGAACTTGACCCTGACGGCCGTGGCCTCTAATCTTTCAAGTGCAGGGAGCTGGATATTTGTGTGTTCAATGTCTTTGTGTATGATGATTGCTGTTCCGCCTCCTTCTCTGCCGTCCGCTCGGTCGGTACGATAGACGCAGTAGCCAGTAAAGTTTAGTCTGTTGTGAGGTTTGAGTTTAGTCTCGTTCACAAGGGCAATCAGTATCCCTGAGGCGCTGGACCGGCGGCTGTGCTATTTATACCTGCGGTCACCACCCTCCACTGACCTCGAGTGCGGACACCGGGATGCTGCGGTGGTGGGGGTAGCTCCTGCTCTGGACTCGAGTGGCGGACCTCAGTTTGCGCTCTGCCTTCGCTGTGCTCGGTGTTCTGCTTGCGCCGCGATCGAAGAACTTTTAGTGCCGGATTCCATGCGTGGCTTAATTGAAATCCACTGTCCTTGTTTATGAGGTTCTCGCGTAGCCGGATTTCGATGGCCTCCTTATACAGACAGTCCCAGTACCGCGATGTATTGTGGAGAACCTCTGTGTCTTCATATTTCATCTTGTGTGTTGTTTCCAGACAATGTTCAGCAATTGCTGATTTTGTGGGCTGTTGGAGTTCGGTGTGGCGCTTATGCTCAGTGCACCTTTCTTCAATTGTTCGAATTGTTTGGCCAATGTACGCTTTCCCGCACTCGCACGGAATGTGATAAACTCCCGATTTCCGGAGTCCCAGGTCGTCCTTCACTGTCCCTAGAAGAGATTTGATCTTTGCCGGCGGGCGGTACACGCATTTGATGTTTTGTCGTCGTAAGATTCTGCCGATTTTTCCGGATACGTTGCCTGCGTATGGAATGTAGGCAATTTTTGCCGGCGGATCCTCCTCGGGTGTTGGCTGTGGTGTGCTCTTATGTTTGAAAGCACGTCGGATTTGTCGATCGCTATACCCGTTTTCCTGGAATACTTCCTTGAGATGGTCAAGTTCTGGTTTCAGGCTTTCTTCGTCGGAGATCACACGAGCTCTGTGGACCAGCGTAGTTAGAACCCCTTCTCTTTGGGACGGGTGATGACAGCTAGAGGCATGGAGGTACTGGTCCGTGTGGGTTTCCTTCCGATAGACACTGTGTCCCAACGTTCCGTCCGGTTTTCTGCGAACCAGAACGTCCAAGAAAGGTAGCTGACCGTTTTGTTCAACTTCCATTGTGAACTGGATCTGGCTGTGTATGGAATTCAGGTGTTGCAAGAACACCTGAAGTTCATCTTCGCCGTGAGGCCAAATGACGAACGTGTCGTCGACATATCGGTAGAATATCGTCGGTTTTAGTGGCGCTGTGTTTAGTGCCTTGTCCTCAAATTCCTCCATGTACATGTTGGCAATCACAGGTGACAGGGGACTGCCCATGGGCACGCCATCAGTCTGTTCGTAGTACTCTCCGTCAAAGAGAAAATAGGTCGACGTGAGCACGAAATTAAATACTTTTGTGAAGGAGGGCCCAAATTTCTTCTCTATGAGTTCCAACGACTCCTTCAGTGGTACCCTGGTGAAAAGGGAGACAACATCGAAACTGACCATGAGATCTGAGTTGGACAGTCTGAGTTGCCGTATCCGTTCCACGAACTGAGCCGAGTTTTTGATGTGGTGCTCACATTTGCCAACCTGCGGACTCAAAACTGACGTCAAGTGCTTCGCGAGTTGGTACGTTGGCGCTCCTATTGTGCTCACAATCGGTCTCAGAGGTATACCCATCTTGTGTACCTTTGGAAGCCCGTATAGTCTTGGTGGTGCGGCCGCACGAGGACGGAGTTTCTTAGCTGTTTCGTCTGTGAAAGTACTCCGAAGAAGTTCAATTGTCTTGCGCTGTATTCGGCTGGTTGGATCCGTCGTGATCTTCCTGTAAGCAGGGTCATCTAGGAGCTTATACATTTTCTCCTTATATTCCGCAGCTGTTAGCAGAACGGTTATGTTCCCCTTATCCGCCGGCAGGACGACGACGTCTGGATCATCACGCAGCGACCGCAGCGCGGCCCTTTCACGTCTGGTAATGTTGTGCCTGGGCGGCGCAGGCGCGGCTAGAGCGCGGCACGTTTCCCTCCGTATCTCCTCGGCTGTATCCGGCGGTAGAGTGGAGGCCACTTGTTCCACACCGCTGATGAATTCTGCGACAGGTAATGCTGCTGGTGTAGGGGCAAAGTTTAAGCCTTTCTCCAGGACTGATAACGCAGCAGTGTCTATACTTTTCCCTGTAAGATTCAGGACGGTGCGCCTCGGCTCCTGATTAGGCTGTTTTGATGCTAGCCTGTTGAATTTTGAAGATTGTTTCTTGGATGCATTCCTTTGTGCCCGCTCTGCTTGCGCCCAGGAAGATGTTTCAACCCAGTCCCAGGTGGTAGGGGCGAGCAAGGACGCCAATTCCAGGTGTAGAGAAAAGAGTTTGCGACCTGTGGAATCAAGCTGGCGGCGTGTGTCTTTGATACGTTCGCGTACCAAAGCCAGGCTGGCTCTTCTCGTAATTCGGTTCGCTGCTGGTGTCTGAATATGATGCACGATCTTGGCAAACGTTGGCACAATGCGATCGTCACGGCATCTCTTCAAAAAGGCAAGTGCACTTAGCAGGCGTTGTTTCCTATTTCGGAGCTTATCTAGCTCCTTCACTTGCTGTAGCATTCCCTCCCCGTAGAGGAAACCAATGTGTGTTCGTAGATTTTCCCGGCGAATATGCTGAGTGAAGATCTCTCGGGCGTGCAGCCGGATGGATTGATCGTTGTAGAACGAATTTTCGATAGCGTAACGTGCCATCATCATCAGGTTACTCCCGCTGACTGAGGCGCTGGACCGGCGGCTGTGCTATTTAGCGTACTACGAGAGTACTACGAACAGACTGATGGCGTGCCCATGGGCAGTCCCCTGTCACCTGTGATTGCCAACATGTACATGGAGGAATTTGAGGACAAGGCACTAAACACAGCGCCACTAAAACCGACGATATTCTACCGATATGTCGACGACACGTTCGTCATTTGGCCTCACGGCGAAGATGAACTTCAGGTGTTCTTGCAACACCTGAATTCCATACACAGCCAGATCCAGTTCACAATGGAAGTTGAACAAAACGGTCAGCTACCTTTCTTGGACGTTCTGGTTCGCAGAAAACCGGACGGAACGTTGGGACACAGTGTCTATCGGAAGGAAACCCACACGGACCAGTACCTCCATGCCTCTAGCTGTCATCACCCGTCCCAAAGAGAAGGGGTTCTAACTACGCTGGTCCACAGAGCTCGTGTGATCTCCGACGAAGAAAGCCTGAAACCAGAACTTGACCATCTCAAGGAAGTATTCCAGGAAAATGGGTATAGCGATCGACAAATCCGACGTGCTTTCAAACATAAGAGCACACCACAGCCAACACCCGAGGAGGATCCGCCGGCAAAAATTGCCTACATTCCATACGCAGGCAACGTATCCGGAAAAATCGGCAGAATCTTACGACGACAAAACATCAAATGCGTGTACCGCCCGCCTGCAAAGATCAAATCTCTTCTAGGGACAGTGAAGGACGATCTGGGACTCCGGAAATCGGGAGTTTATCACATTCCATGCGAGTGCGGGAAAGCGTACATTGGCCAAACAATTCGAACAATTGAAGAAAGGTGCACTGAGCATAAGCGCCACACCGAACTCCAACAGCCCACAAAATCAGCAATTGCTGAACATTGTCTGGAAACAACACACAAGATGAAATATGAAGACACAGAGGTTCTCCACAATACATCGCGGTACTGGGACTGTCTGTATAAGGAGGCCATCGAAATCCGGCTACGCGAGAACCTCATAAACAAGGACAGTGGATTTCAATTAAGCCACGCATGGAATCCGGCACTAAAAGTTCTTCGATCGCGGCGCAAGCAGAACACCGAGCACAGCGAAGGCAGAGCGCAAACTGAGGTCCGCCACTCGAGTCCAGAGCAGGAGCTACCCCCACCACCGCAGCATCCCGGTGTCCGCACTCGAGGTCAGTGGAGGGGGGTGACCGCAGGTATAAATAGCACAGCCGCCGGTCCAGCGCCTCAGTCAGCGGGAGTAACCTGATGATGATGGCACGTTACGCTATCGAAAATTCGTTCTACAACGATCAATCCATCCGGCTGCACGCCCGAGAGATCTTCACTCAGCATATTCGCCGGGAAAATCTACGAACACACACGATGCTCTACTCTCCAACGCTCCATAGCGACTGAAACTGCATTGTAGCAAATTGCAGCGAAGCAGCTTGGTGAAGAAAGCCGCGCAGCAGAATAAACCTACTGCAGTGAAGGGGCCGTCGATTATACAACTCATCGAATCTGCTGATTATGGCAATAAGGCAGAAGGAGATCGTGCACCTGTCCCGCCCTTACACATATCGTGCAGGGGCGCGTGGACGGAGGTGTACGATACCATAGCCGGCTGCTGCAAGAGAGAGAGGTCGGCATCGAGACGGTCGACTCGGAAGCCACCATCTCGCTACAGGCAGCGACGAAGGCAGATCACAGGGCACTCAAGAGCGCGGGTAGCGTTCGTTTCACACTGGTACTTGTAATCGTGACGTCATTGTGACGTAAGGGGGCTGTCACTGGTGGTAGGCTTTCGATTATCGACTTTTGCGAGCGCGTTTGAGTGACTCAGCGTGGACCGCACGAATTCAGTTATTCATATGCTTTGTGCGTGTGACTTTGTGCGATCATGTGTGCTGAGCAGGAAGTAGATGTTTATAAAAAGCTATTTTAGGCAACATTACAGGAATACTGATAGAATCTCGCTCTATAAGAAAGAGAAATGGCGTGGAACAACAACGCTAAATGTTATTGACGGCCAAAGAAAACTTTACAACGTATATTTTTTGCAAACTTAGTATGGTTAAGTGCTGGGCATTGAAACAACATTTCAAAACATCGACATCTATTTTGAAGCGAAAAAATAAACATATGACCATGTCAAACAATATTTATAAGAGCATAAATAGAGCCTGTTTATCCATTGCGATTTGCCCACTGATATTGTTAATATCGTCATAAACAACTGAATTTTTGCTTGTCATTTTCATATAAAACGTTATTTAATGACAAATACGTCATCAAATTACAATGTTATTCAAATAAACGGTTTGCTTCAGTCTTTTCGGTTACAATATTACGAAACGTAAACCATTTTTCGGTTTCAGATATCCGACCTCGCATTTAGGAGGACACTCAATCGAGAAAAATATTTAAGTCGTTATGAAACATTTGGAATTTACCATTAAAACAAAGTAAACAATAAAATAAACATTAATCACACACAATTATATATAGACCCTATAATCATCGACTACTACATGAAAATCGCGTGACGAAAATAGGTTAACTTCAGATGTTAGCAGACGACTGTTCCGACAAAACATTCTTCTCGACAAAGCTTGACGTGACGTGACGGACAGTGTGAATGCCGCCATTAGATATATATTGTGGAATGTTTTGACGGACAGTGAATTGGCCTTAAAAAGTTCTAGTTACGACTGTTCCCGTATACTCATAAAGTCTCGATCTCGATGCTATAGCGATCGACAGATCGATAGCCTCCTTTCTGGTCGCCTCCACAGCACCGCTACGTCAGGTTTACAAATGCCAGTGTGAAACGAACGCTACTCCAAGAGCGTTGTGGCTGCCTTCTTAGTCGACGCGCCTCCCTTAAAGATGACGTCCGAAGGGAAGCCACAGAAGTACACCAGAGCGCCCCTGAGAGGCCTGCCATGGTTGCGATGATGCAGCAATCCGGAAAGGGCTGGGGTGAGCTGTGTTTGGTGGCGCGACTGTAAAGTTGCACTACCGGACCAATAGGAAGAGGCCGCTGCTCTACGTTGCGGCTGTGCAAAAGGTCGACGAAGGGGGTGACATCTTCGCCTTGCGGAAGCTTCTGGGGTTCCCAGTGACGGTGGAAGTTCTCCCTGCCGACATGGACCCCCTCCCCCAGTGCTACAAGTGCCAGATCTGATCGTAGTCCAGTCAAAACTAGTGTCAGAGGTAATGTCACGTTGCAACATTGTCCACAGAATGACAACTGCATACCATCCTCAGACAAATGGTCTTACAGAACGTTTTAACAAGACGTTAGCGGATATGCTGTCGATCTACATTGATGTTGAGCAGAAGGAGTGGGATACAATTCTGCCAGTCGTGACATTTGCTTACAATACCGCAAGACAAAACACCACATGCTTCACGCCATTTTTCCTGTTCCATGGCCATGAAGCTGAGACGACAATGGATACGCTGTTCCCGTTCCAATCGGACAACACTCAGGATGACTATGTTAAACAGCTCTTTATTACTATTTCTGTGTCGTTTACCAGTCATGACTGGACAGACTGCGTCAAGATTATATACATATACATACATATATAAAAGAAGAAGAAAAAGAGAAAAAAGGTTTACAATTTGGACATATACAACACAAATATTATCATTTTGTCCAGTCACTTTCATCACTGTTGAAAAATTCACCAATTGAGTACAGTGGGTGCTCTTTCAGGTCCTGTGCAATTTTCTTTTTGAATGGTTCTGGTGGCAGGGATTGCACTTCTTTTGGCAGCGAGTTAAACATTTTCAGTGCAACCATTGGAAAACTGTCTTGTGTTCCAGTCAGACGACAGCTTGGTATTTCAATGCTCCTCTTGTTACGGGTGTCATGGTTATGTATATCTTGCCTCATGCTGAACTTCCCTTGGTTTTCTTTTATGCTCATGAGGCATAAAAACACATACTGGCTGAAGATCGTCATAATACCTAACCGTTTGAATATTGGCTTGCAGTGGTCCAATCTTTTGCTTGATGTAATTATTCTGACAGCCTTTTTTTGTAGCATTAACACTTCTTTACAACCTGCAGCATGTTGTTGTTGTTGTTTGTTAAGCTTAAGGGACTTAACTACGGGGTCATCAGTCCCTAAACTTACAAACTACTTATGAACTACCTACAACTAAGGACGGCACAAATATCCATGCCCGAGGGGGGATTCGAACCCCCGACCGTAGTCGCCGTGCAGACCGTGACTGAAGCGCCGCAGTCCCCTCGGCCACCGCGGCCGGCAAGCAGCATGTCCCCATAGCAGTAGGCCATAATTAATATGGCTATGAAATAGCGCATAATACACTGTTACAAGGTATTGGTCAGTTAATGTACCTTTAAGCCTTCTCAGAAGGAATATTACACGGGAAAGCTTGGAGCATACATACACTGTGTGTTCATTCATTGTAAGTTTGCTGTCAATCATGAAGCCTAGAAGTCTAACAGCTTCCATATTCTCGTGACAGCCAATTTTGCTAAGGCTGCATATAAGGTGTTGTGTTTTTCCTTCATTCAGTTTCATTTTATTTTTGATGAACCATTCTTTTGTGTATTCGAAGAGGTCGTCTGTTGCTTGAAGAGCTTGTGCTGCAGTTTTTCCTTTGGCAAAAAGAGTGGTGTCATCAGCAAACTGTAACATGTGGTTGTTACAGCCCATATCATTAACATATATTAGGAACAGGAGAGGACCTATGACGGACCCTTGGAGTACGTCATGTTCCAACTTTTGTTCTTGTGATAAGGCTCCATGTATTGACACCACCTGCTTTCGGTTTTCCAGATAAGATTGGAGAGTTGCCAGAACAGCACCTCCAACACCATAGCAGTTTAATTTATCTTGTGTGAGATGCAGTCAAATGCCTTGCTCAGGTCACAGAGTGTCAGTGCCACACTTTCTCTATCTTTCTAGTCAAGTCCAGTGCTGCCGTAAATGTCGACTTTCCCTTGCGAAAACCATGCTGTGTGTCCTGGAAGAGCCTATTTCCTTCAAAATAATTTTGCAACTGATGTTTCATTACAGACTCCATAACTTTACCTAGGATGGGGATTATTGAAATGGGTCTGTAGCTGGACACTTCACATGGATCACCTTTTTTGTAGACTGGTACTGTCCTTGCCAATTTCAGGAATTCTGGAAAGACACCGGAGGATAAACATTTGTTAATTACTATGGCTAGTGGTTGGGCAAGCTCTGGAGTTATTTTCTTTAGCACTGCGCAAGACATGCCATAGATATCTGCACTCTCATCACAAGGGTGGAAGAAGCAAGACAGCTGGCTCGCATACGGACACTGGACACTGGACGCCGAGGAGAAGGACCGACAGCGGTATAACGACAAGCACCGACCTGTTGTGTACAGCCCAGGAGATCTGGTATGGATTTTTACACCTGTACGGAAAGTTGGAGTATCAGAAAAGTTATTGAAGTGATACTTTGGTCCGTATTGTGTCATACGTTTCCTGTCAGACGTCACATACGAAGTTGAGGATTATGAGCCGTCGTCGAAACGACAAAAACGTGGAGAAATTGTTCACGTCCTGCGCACGAAGCCTTACTACGATCCTGAAGAGAAGATAGGCAACAGTGGCTTCTTGTTCAAGGACTCTAAGGACGATAATGATACTGATGGACCCACGATAGGAACGTCTGTCGTCGGTAATCATGGAGAAACGAAGGATTCTCCAGAACTGTCATACAGAGGAACCATGACAAGGTCAAGATGCAGGACGTTGCAGCTGGCTCCAAAGGGAACATAACAGCTGGTCGCTGTTTTTCCAGGAGAGGGAGCAATGTCGTGAGACCCCACATAAGCCAACTGCTGGCGTGGCGCAGGGGATAGCATCACTGACTGCGGTGCTAAACGTCTCCTGTTCAATCCCGTCCACTGGCAAAAATTTATTTCTTTGTAATTAACATTTCCAGAATGTTCCACATGTTTCTTATATTCACCTGTAATTTCTACTTATTTCGTATGTTAACTGTTCTTCTAATTTCTGGTACATTCTGTCTGTGTATAAATAGCAGATCACTCTGTGCGAGAGGCAGTCAGTACTGTGTATATGTTAAGTTCGTAATAACCTTGCTTTTAGTATAAGTGCTGTGTTCAGTTGTCAACCCTGCCTTCGAAGTCAAGCCTGCTTCCATTTCAATAGGACACTATATGAGTTGCTTGCCAATAATTCTAAAAGCATAGAGGACAATGGATGGGGAGCTCTTATTGCAAATAGTATGAGATAGCTGAACATCATTCAGCCGATTGAATGTGTAACTACACTGGCTCTTTCCAAAATGTGGTATGTGGCATAAGTCACACCCATTGACAGACAATGTATTGCACAAATAAATAAGTACATAGGTTGATTTTTGTGGCAAGCTCAACTATTCTGGGTAGTCAGTCATTTGCTGAAAGAGCTTATCTTATGTTCATCCGTGATTGTGAAATATCTCATAAATACACTAAAATTACTTACAAGTCAGTCAGACTTGCTAAAGGTGGGTGGGGTATCATAATAGGGAATAGAGGTGACAGAAGGGTGCTGGAAAATATACTAAGTACATTGCAAACAGCAACTTATGTTTTAGAGAAGACTCCCAACGTAACACTCTATACATCAAAGAAAATACTCGAGTTCTTTGGTGTAAAAGCTCCAAACCATACAGCAATGCAGATGAAACATAAAGACTTAAATTGGAAATCAGTCTGGTCAAATTTTTCAAATAAATCATTATGTTCAATATTGCACTCATCGGCTTACATGTTCATAAATGACTTAATCCCGACAGTTTCCAATGCCAGAGAATACTCACCAGTCACCTGTACTGCCAGCACTGCAGAAAGGTTGACACTGCCATCCACCATGTGGTAGAATGCTCCAAAATAGCGCATCTATGGAAATGGATTAAGATTAAATTGGCAGGATTGTTGTCAAAGAGTGACACTTAAATCAACACGAAGAAACTGGTGTACACTGATGTCAAGGCTTTTCAGGCGTATAAGACGAGAACTCTAGCACGGTTCATGTACTCATTCATCAATTATGTCTTTGCGGGAGGTGGAATTGTAATGGACTTGCAACAATACATCCTCCCTGCCAAAAGAGAAATCCTCAGCGATCCACGGTGACAAGAAATATTTCACCATTCATTCATTTTTTGTAAGATAATTTGTTCTAAAAAATTGTAACATTTAGTAAACAAAGTTATTAAAAAACACAAGGTCAAAAAAAGAGAGCTCGGTCAGAAGGTTTGAAGCCCTCTGTAATAAAAAAAACTGAGCCACATACTCAATGAACAACCCAGGACGAACATGAACAAAACGACAGTCAAGCATCGATATACCTGAAAAATGGGCTTAGTCTATCAAACCGTGGTTAGAAATTCGAACATCCATTATGGCAATTTTTTGTTAGTTTCGATGTATTTGATAGTATTTACTTATTTGTAATACCTTTTCTTGTCTTATTTCCAGTAGGGCACCAGGAAGTGTGATTAATATTAAATTAAGTGTATTATCTTTTTACAGGTGTTTTATTTGCTATGCACAGTTTAAAAACAAAAAACTTCTAAATTATATAGTTACATACCGTAACTCCAATTACTTGCTCTTAAATACTAGCAACACTGCAGTAGAGATACTGTTGTTGTTGTTGTTGTTGTTGTTGTTGTTGTTATGGTCTTCGTTATGGATATTGGTTTGATACAGCTCTCCACCCTACTCTATCCTGAGCAAGCCTTTTCACCTCCTCATAAGAACAGCAACCTACAACCATTTGAATCTGCTTACTATATGCGTCTCTTAGTCTCCCTCTGCGATTTTTGCCCCACACACTTCCCTCCAATGCTAAATTTACGATTCCTCAATGTCTAAGAATGTGTCATACCAAGCGTTCCCTTTTTTTAGTCAAGGTATGCCAAAAATTCCTTTTCTCTCCAATTCTTTTCAGTACCTCTTCATTAGTTATGTGATCTACCCACCTAATCTTCAGCATTCTTCTGTAGCACCACATTTCAAAAGCCTCTATTCTCTTCCTGTCCACACCGTTTATCACCCATGTTTCACTCCCGTATAAGGCAACACTCCACACAAATGCCTTCACAAAAGACTTCCTTATACTTGTATAAGTATACCCCCATGAACCACAGACATTGCCGAGGTGGGGTGGCTTGCGTGCCTCAACGATACAGATAGCCGTACCGTAGGTGCAACCACAGCGGAGGGGTATCTGTGGAGAGGCCAGACAAACGTGTGGTTCCTGAAGAGGGGCAGCAGCCTTTTCAGTAGTTACAGGGGCAACAGTCTGGATGATTGACTGAGCTGGCCTTGTAACATCAGCTAATGTGGCTTTGCCACACAGCTACTGCGAACGGCTGAAAGCAAGGGGAAACTACAGCCGTTACTTTTCCCGAGGACATGCAGCTCTACTGTATGAACATATGATGATGGCATCCTCTCGGGTAAAATATTCCGGAGGTAAAATAGTCCCCCATTCGGATCTCCGGGCGGGGACTACTCAGGAGGATGTTGTCATCAGGAAAGACAATACTGGCATTCTACGGATCGGAGCGTGGAATGTTAGATCCCTTAATCGGGTAGGAAAATTAGAAAATTTAAAAAGGGAAATGGATAGGTTGAAGTTAGATATAGTGGGGATTAGTGAAGTTCGGTGGCAGGATGAACAGGATTTCTGGTCAGGTGAGTACAGGATTATAAATACAAAATCAGTTGGGGGTATCACAGGAGTAGGACTGATAATGAGTAAGAAAATGGGAATGCGGGTAAACTACTATGAGCAGCACAGTGATCGCATTATCATTGTCAAGATAGATACGAAGCCAACACCGACAACAGTAGTACAGGTTTATATGCCAACTAGCTCTGCCGATGATGAGGAGATCGAAGAAATATATGAGGAGCTAAAGGAAATTATTCAGACAGTTAAGGGAGAGGAAAACTTAATTGTAATGGGAGACTGGAATTCGGTAGTAGGAAAAGGAAGAGAAGGAAAAATAATAGGTGAATATGGACTGGGCAGGAGGAATGAAAGAGGAAGTCGCCTGGTAGAATTTTGCACGGAACATGATTTAATCGTAACAAACACGTGGTTTAAGAATCACAAAAGAAGGTTGTATACATGGAAGAGACCAGGAGACACCGGAAGGTATCAGATAGATTTTATAATGGTAAGACATAGGTACCGGAACCAGGTTATAAACTGCAGGACATACCCAGGGGCAGATATAGACTCTGACCATAACTTGTTAGTCATGAACTGTAGGCTGAAGCTGAAAAAACTGCAGAAAGGTAGGAAAATAAGGAGATGGGACTTAGATAAATTGAAGGAAAGTGAAGTTCTGGAGAATTTCAGAGGGAGATTTAGGCAACAATTGACAGAAACAGGGGGAAATAAAACAGTAGAAGAGGAATGGGTAGCATTGAGAGATGAAATAGTGAAGGCAGCAGAGGACAAAATAGGTAGAAAGGCAAGACCTACAAAAAATCCATGGATATCACAGGAAATACTACAGTTAATTGATGAAAGGAGAAAATATAAAAATGCAGTAAATGAAACAGGCAAAATGGAGTACAGACGACTAAAAAATGAGATTGACAGGAAGTGCAAAATGGCTAAGCAGGAGTGGCTAGAAGCCAAATGCAAATCTGTAGAAGAATGTATAGCAAGGGGAAAAGTAGATACCGCCTACAGGAAAATAAAAGAGACATTTGGGGACAAGAAAAGCAACTCTACAAATATCAAGAACTCAGATGGGAAACCAGTTCTCAGCAAAGAAGGAAAAGCTGAAAGGTGGAAAGAGTACATAGAGCAGCTCTACAAAGGAAATGAACTTAGAGACGATGTTGTAGGAAGGGAAGAGGAAGTAGATCAAGATGAAATAGGAGACACTATACTGAGAGATGAATTTGACAGAGCCCTGAAAGACCTAGGTCGGAACAAGGCCCCAGGAGTAGATGACATACCCTCAGAGCTACTAAAGTCTCTGGGAGAGCCAGCCATGACAAGACTATTTGAACTGGTGTGTAGGTTGTATGAGACAGGCGAAATGCCCTCAGACTTTAAGAAAAATGTAATAATCCCCATTCCAAAGAAATCAGGTGCAGACAGGTGTGAAAATTACAGAACCATCAGTTTGATAAGTCATGGTTGCAAAATTTTAACACGAATTATCTACAGGAGAATGGAAAGGCTGGTAGAAGCTGACCTCGGGGAAGATCAGTTTGGATTCAGGAGGAACATAGGAACCCGGGAGGCAATACTCACTTTACGTCTTATCTTAGAAGATAGATTAAGGAGAGGCAAACCTACATTTTTAGCTTTTGTAGATTTGGAAAAAGCATTTGACAATGTTGACTGGAATACACTCTTTTAAATTCTGAAGTCAGCAGGGGTGAAATACAGGGAAAGGAGAGTTATTTACAATTTGTACAAAAGCCAGACCGCAGTTATTAGACTCGAAGGGCATGAAAGGGAAGCATCAGTTGGGAAGGGAGTAAGACAGGGTTGTAGCCTTTCTCCGATGTTATTTAATTTGTACATCGAGCAGGCGGTGAAGGAAAGCAAGGAAAAATTTGGAATAGGGATTAAAGTTCAGGGGGAAGAAATAAAAACATTGCGTTTTGCTGATGACATTGTAATTCTGTCAGAGACAGCAAAGGACCTGGAAGAGCAGTTGAATGGAATGGACAGCGTGTTGAAGACAGCATATAAAATGAACATTAACAAGAGCAAAACAAAAATAATGGAATGCGGTCTTAGAAAATCAGGCGATGCTGAAGGAATTAGATTAGGTAACGAAACATTGAAGGTGGTAGATGAGTTTTGTTACTTGGGTAGTAAAATAACATGCGATGGTCGCAGTACAGAGGATATAAAATGCAGAATGGCAATGGGAAGAAAAGCATTTTTGAAAAAGAGAAATTTGCTAACATCGAATATTAATTTAAGGGTAAGGAAGTCTTTTCTGAAGGCATTTGTGTGGAGTGTTGCCTTGTACGGGAGTGAAACATGGACGATAAGTAGTGCGGACAGGAAGAGAATAGAGGCTTTTGAAATGTGGTGTTACAGAAGAATGCTGAAGATTAGGTGGGTAGATCGCATAACTAATGAAGAGGTACTGAACAGAATTGGTGAGAAAAGGAATTTCTGGCATACCCTGATTAAAAGAAGGGATCGCTTGGTAGGACACATTCTTAGACATCGGGGAATCGTAAATTTAGCATTGGAGGGAAGTGTGTGGGGTAAAAATCGCAGAGGGAGACCAAGAGACGCGTATAGTAAGCAGATTCAAGTGGATGTGGGTTGCCGTTCTTATGAGGAGATGAAAAGGCTTGCTCAGGATAGAGTAGGGTGGAGAGCTGTATCAAACCAGTCTCCGGACTGAAGACCATAACAACAACATACTTGTATTAATATACGATGTTACCAAATTTCTCTTTCTCAAAAATGATTTTCTTCCCATTGCTATTCTATATTTTATATCCTCTGTACTGTGACCGTCATATGTTATTTTACTACCCAAGTAACAAAACTCATCTAACACCTTTATTGTTTCGTTACCTAATCTAATTCCTTCAGCATCGCCTGATTTTCTAAGACTGTGTTCCATTATCTTTGTTTTGCTCTTTTTAATGTTCATTTTATAAGCTCTCTTCAACGCACTATTCATTCCATTCAACTACTCTTCCAGGTCGTTCGCTGTCTCTGACAGAAGTATAATGTCATCAGCAAAATGCAATGTTTTTATTTCTTCTCCCAGAACTTTAATCTCTATTCCAAATTTTTCCTTGCTTTCCTTCACCACCTGCTTGATGTACAAATTGAATAACATCAGAGAAAGGCTACAACCCTGTCTTACTCCCTTCCCAACTATTGCTTCCCTTTCATGCCTTTCGAGTCTAGTAACTGCGTTCTGGCTTTTGTACAAGTTGTAAATAACCCTCCTTTCCTTATATTTTACCCTTGCTGACTTCAGAATTTGAAAGAGTGTATTCCAATCATCATTGTCAAAAACTAAAAATGTAGGTTTGCCTTTCCTTAACCTATCTTCTAAGATAAGTCATAAAGTGAGTATTGCACCCATGTTCCGACATTTCTCCTGCAATTGAATCTACTATTGTTGATGATAGCACACATTGTTGACAAACTTACTTTACCTCCAAACAAATGGACTCGCCCGTCCCATGTGACTGGCGTGAGTACAATTGAGGGAAACACAGTATTTGTGAGCGAGGTTTTTTTCCCACTATTTTCATTCCATTCCTGATGGGAATGGCAGGCCCATTTTCGAACTAGATGGGTTCGTTTGGGCCAGAGAATATAGCTTATTCTGTTGAGACACACTTTATTATTTTAAAATGGGGGACTGGGCGTTCATTGTTTTTTTTTAATCCGAAATAATTAAATTTTGTAATCTAGGAGGTTAGCCCGCATGTTTCTTGTTCAGAGGAAAAAAACCTCCCTAGAAAAAACCTCGGGGTGGGTAGTAATTTTCATTTAAAAGAAATATTTGCTGTAAAATCTAATAAAATTAAGTAAGATACTTTAAAAAAACTATAAATGTGCTATCAATTAAAACATTTGGATATAGTTAAAATTTCAATTCCAACCTTGCAAGGCTTCTAATGTTGATAAAGATCTTCTCTGACTTCTGGTATTCTCCAGGATACGTTTACTCTGTGATACAATTCGTCCCTGCTAATGCTTGGATTCATTCTTCCTGCTATTCTTAAAATTCTTCTTTCTGTACTAAAAATCTTGGGCAAATGTGCTTGATCTGTAATCCAGATATGTGCCACATACTCCAATGTGGATCTGATATAGCTGCAATATGTATATAGAAGTTCTGATGTTGTGGCACCGTGAAATTTTCCTTTAATTAGTTTTAAGAGGCCTAATCTTTTCCGTGCCTTCATGATGAGTTCTGAGATAGCTTGGTTGTAACTCAAGGTCGAATCGAATGTTATTCCAAGATATTTAGCGGTTTTATGAGGTGAGATTTTCTTTCCTCATAAAGTAATTTTTAGGTTCTTTGTATCTTGATTTTATAGTGCATTAAATTCCGATGATGAAAAACTATCAACTGGCTCTTTTGTGTGTTAGGTCTTATACACCATTTTGCTAGCCAGGGTTCTAAGCATTGGAGCCCTTCTGCCGATGGTGAGTGACACCAAGAAGCGGTAACATCCGCATATAAAGCTAATTCCTCATTCTATTTCGGCAGTAAAGGAAAGTTGGCAGTATATAAAGAATACAACAGTGGTGATAAAATTGCCCACTGTGGGATTCCAGCTTCCGGATGAAAAGGTGTCGAAATAACATTATTTATATGGACTACAGTTGGTCTATCATCCAAACTGCTAGCAATGAGTCTAAGTAATTTGTTCAGAAAGCCCATCTTCAGCATTTTATAATATAGGCCTCTGTGCCAAACCTTGTCGAAGGCACGTTCTATATTCAATGATAGTGCCATAGGGCAATCGCCAAAGTTTAGTGCTTGAGTAACACTAGTGGCTATTTGCATAATTGGGTCCATCGTTGAATGATCCTTTTGGAAGCCGCCTTGAATCGATGGTATTAGCTGTCATTTTTCAGTAAAATGTTGAATTCTAGTTCTCATGATTGCATCAAACGTCTTTCCAATCACCGATAACAAAGTTATAGCTCAATATGATGTAGGGTCGTCTGATAACTTTCCGGGCTTGAGGATCATTTAAGGGCTGTTATCAATTATTTTGGTCAGATCGTAATGTCTTATGGGTAATACAATTGTTTTTTTCCATTGTTTATGTCTGATGATATCTCCTGCTCTGTTATATCCAGTACTAGATCGACTGACATTCATCCAACATATCCTGGATTGCATTATTAATTAAAATTTCATGATGAGCATCAATTTTCCATCATTAGGATGTTGATGTATGTTATTTAATATATATCTAAAAAGTGCTACCTTCTCTGTGTCTTCTGCTAGAATCTTTCCTTCATAAATTAATGGTAGGTTTTCTTTATTTGTATCTCCTGTAATTTTTCTGAAAGTTTTCAAAACATTGCTGAATTCTTATGATCTAGTTTTCTTATGTCCTCAATCCATTTCTCACTGCAAAATTGATTCAACTGATATCTAACTTGTCTGTTTAATTTATTCCACTCTGTTTTGTAAACCGGATTTCCTGTATGTATGAATAGGTCATACATTTTCCTCTTTAATTTAATGATATTTAAAATTCTACTTGGAATCCTCTGTCTTCCAAGTATCATGGTGATCTGTGGAGAGCTTTCCTACGTAGCTGTATTAAGGATTTCAACTATTTTATCGTTATATTCATCCAGATCCTCTTTATTAACTGTTTGTTCCATAGTCTGAATGGCTGCTGTAACAAGTTGTTTAAATTGTTGTAAATCTAATATACTGATATCATGGATGACTTTTTGTTCAGCACTGCAATAATTATGTTGTATTTGTACTTTCAGCAATGAGGTGTTGAAGAATATTGATAGATGATCACTCCCCACAGATTCTCCAATTCACATCTCACTAAAATAATTTCTTATGTCTCTCAGAAAGCATTTTCTTGGGCAGTAAAATAATAAATTATGGTCGCAGTACAGAGGATATAAAATACAGATTGGCAATGGGAAGAAAAGCGTTCTTGAAAAAGAGAAATTTGTTAACACTGAACATTGATTTATGCCTAAGGAAGTCCTTTCTGAAGGCATTTGTCTGGAGTGTTGCCTTGTATGGGAGTGAAACATGGACGATAAATGGTGCAAACAGGAAGAGGATAGAGGCTTTTGAAATGTGGTGCTACAGAATAATGCTGAAGATTAAATGGATTTATCATGTAACTAATGAGAAGGTACTGATCAGAATTGGGGATAAAAGGAATTTCTGGCATACCTTGACTAAAAGAAGGGATCGATTGGTAGGACACATTCTTAGACATCAAGGAATCGTGAATTTAGCATTGGAGGAAAGCGTTTGAGGTAAAAACCGCAGAAGAAGACCAAGAGTTGGATACAGTAGGCAGATTCAGACAAATGTAGGTTGCCGTTCTTATGTGGAGTTGAAGAGGCTTGCTCAAGATAGAGTATTGTGGGAGTTGCATAATTGCATAATTGCATGTAACCACAAATTGGCAGGAAAACCGATTTCTGGTTGCCCTGGAAGGCTTTCACCCCTCCGATCCGGTGGAGCACCCTTCGACTACACCTATTTCTATATATAACAACAAATCAGAGCATTCTGTTCGGTAACATGATAAAAAAAGAGCCTTAATTAGAGCTCATATCGCATCCAAAATTAGATGTGCATATAGATGAATCATATATATGATCATCTACAATGCCATATGTATGTACTCCTATTACTCTAGTAATTATATGGAATCTTCAATCCATAGCCATTGAAATCGCTTGCCAGACTCTCCCACTGAAAGCAGCAGTTCCAACCGCTGACAACAGATGGCTCTGACCCCACCTCTCCCCCACCCAGCGCCTACACAATGAAGCCATGTGTGCAGACGCTGGCCACCCTCCTCTGGAGCTGACCAGTCTCTATTATGTGCCTCAGTCCGCCGGCCGTAGCCGCTGCGACCGAGGAGACGCGGCACACAGGCCGACTGCCCACCTTCAGCCTCCTGACGATCACGTACTTGCGTACATATGCGAAAAAACTACCGTAGTGCATTTACGGAGCCCCGCCTCGGCATGCGCGCAATTTTCCTGGTCGACCCCAGCGCGCCGACCGGGCCGCGCCCCGCACCTAGCGAAAGAATTGCCGCGAAGCCCGCGCCGAAAATTATTATTATTATTTAACAGCGCCACCGCCCGTCCCTCGGCCGCCGCCTGTAGAACTCGGAAGAGCGAGCTGCCGTGACCTGCATGTGAAGTCTGCACCGAAAAAATTATTATTATTATTTATCCGCGCCACCGCCCGTCCTCGGCGACGGCGACGCGGACACAGCGATCCGACCGCCCCGATTATTATTTTTTTCCTACGAACGTTATAGCTAATTTGCAGTGGAACAGTCCGCCCCCAAGAAAACAATTTGCTGTGCCTCTCCTGGCGAGAAAAGCAGAACTCAGACGGACAATAGCGGCCGTGCGCTCCATTCAACAACCCCTTGCTGCTGATACCTGCTTCGCCTCAGCCTTTCAAAACAGCGCGCGCGGCCGACAGGCGGCGGTGAATTACACACGTGCTCTGCCGAGCGTTACCTGTAAAGGCTAAGCAAATAGTTCCACTCCACACGCGCGAAGAAGAAGAAGCGCTCGTCACTGCACTCTGCGGACAAACCTTAAAAATTAACAAACGTATATCACTTCTAAAAAAAAAAAAAAAAATAAAAAAATAAAAAAAAAAAACAGTGACAGCAGCGACCGAATCATGCTGTTTTTTCTTTTACGAACCTCTCTCTCTCTTTCCTATTCCCCACAAGTAAAAACAATCAAGCAGAAAATGCGAGAAATATGTTTTTAATGTAACTTATATCGCCCTTTCTCGAACCAGTATTACGTAGGGCTTATTGCATACGTCATATTCCCATACACACACGCGATCACATTTATTTATTACGCACTGGATCCAGGTTGCAGAAACAATTCTAACCAGGACCAACTAACGAAAAGAAAAGAAATGGTCCTTTTCGGAACTCGACCGCAACCTTAGATCTATAAATGTATCTCTCCGTTTAGACGATGCAAGCAACAGCCATCGAACGGAATGTAACTTGTATGCCAACCACTCTTTCGACAAAACAGCAACAACAGCAGCAGCAGAAGACGGTATATTGTTTATACAAAAATTCCAAATAACGAAAATCGGCAATGACATCTAGCACAAAGTATCTAAACATACATGCAAGCACCGTTAACAATCGTCCAGAACGCAGAGCGCTCTCTCGGCAGGCTACATAAAAGAAACATATGCTAAGTGTTTAAACAAAAACACCTAAGTTACATCTCCAAATGATCAAAACCTTCTACGCAGACGCACCACTCTGACAAGCATAGCTCGCAATGCATTTATTTAATGGAGCTGAGCCATGCCGAAAGTTCCGAAATTTAACACTCTAGCGATCTTGCCCTGTTACGATTCCTTCTTAGATCGAGGTATAGATGTGCCTTCCGAGAGTTCGGGTACTTTAATTTTACCTCTAATTTCCTTGCTACAGCAGTACATATCCGATCTAAGAAATCTCTATGTCCTGTTACGATGCAAACTACATTTATCTGACACCGATATTCCAGCACCCCAGAAGACATTTAAACCCTATTGTGCAACGAAGAGTCGAAATAAAATAAAATACGTGAAATAATTTACCGATTTCCGACCTCTACACTAAAACTTTTCGAAATTATTGGCCTAACAACACCCTTATTCGACAATACAGCAATCACAGAACCGGGGTTACCTGCCCAATGCAACACCGATTTCCAGTTCGACCCGCCCTTTACCCACAAAATTCCTACTTCAAGTTCCTTTCTTATGCATTCCACTAATCTGAACTACGATTTATTATTTTAATTACAAGTAGGTGTCTACCGCAAACGAAGATGCAAACCTACACACCGCAACACGTGATCCTATATAGGACATGGAATGTTTACATTTTTTTTGTTACAGTACAACTGAGTATATGCAACGTAATGTTCGCAAACACTTATATCGTAACCAACGCCCGCATACATCGATCATAATCTGCTCTCTAAGGACTGGATGGGAGTCACACACAGTACAAACACGTTTGCCGTGTGTTCCGCTAATTTCGGTCAATACAACGATTCCAGACCAATCCCCCCGGCTGTTTAGTGTAAAAGCAAATATTTCTCCCCACACTGTCTGTTTAAACCGGGCTTGCACATATGCCATAGCCTCCTTTTAAAAGCCTATGTCTTCGCCATATAACCCAGTTTTCGTTTACCCTTCTTCTTCTTAGGACATGGGGAATAACGTAGACGATATCTACATCTGTGGATAATAAAGTCCTGGAATGCTAAAAAAAATATAGTTCCTTGCTCGACTCTACAAGTAATTTACAGTTGAAACTAAAAAAAACATAATGTCCGAGAGAGTGGTCAATTTTCGGGTACTCTTAATACCCAAGTAATCAAATCTAAAAGCGTTAGCACAGTACAACGGCGCACTTTGTAAATACCGCATCTTCTCTTTTAGAACACTTAAACAATCTTCTTGCACAATCCTCCATCCTGGTAATACCATCTTCTCGACCTAGCGAAAAAATAAAAGTCCTAACAATCAACTGCCTGGACTCTTTATAAAATCGATATCTTTGCTTACACCAGGGCTCGTGATTTTTCGACAAATTTATTTTGGTTCTACAATTCGACGCCAACCACGTTAAGCAGTCGTTTCCTCGCCCGCAACCACTTTGATATTGCTCCTTCCATCCGAAAGTCATGCTCGGATACGAACGCCACTCGGTTAAAGTGCTGTCCAAAAATCCAGGAGATAGAAGCCATCTACACGAAGCTGCAGCTGTAGTATAGATGGGAGCGCCTCCATTAGAAAACATCGATTAGCTGCAGTTTATAAGGTATATACCCACAGGACGTACATATTTCCCCCATGTATTCCAGAAATAGTAACTTCGTCTTATCTCCAGCGTTTGCAGTATCGAACGTGCTGAATTTACTACACACACACGCACTCCATTGACTACAACTAGCGCACTTTAAGTTACGAAACTATAGGAGTTTCATAAACCACGTTGATTTTCGACGAAAGAATTATGATTTACCGCAGCAGACACATCCGCTACGTAACGTAATGCACACCAGCCGTAAAGTAGACAACACTAGCATACGATTAAACAGGCGATGCTTCGACGAAAGATCACTGCACCACCAAAGTCGGTTTTCTTTAGAGCTTTACCGTGACGTATATTTAGGGCATATCAACACTTTTTACTTACATTCCGTCCCATCTAGCCTACAACACTCTCTGTAAGCGCCAAACATTTCCAACACAGTAACAGAAGTACACCTGCAGTCGACACGAACCTACAACAACAAACGAATCTAGCCATTCCAACTCGTTTTTTGTCCCAACTAGCATGCTGCAAGCTATGTATACGTTCGTAACAACCCAGGCAGAGCTATCCTTACATCCGTCACTAGCCCAGCACCAACTCTAAACAAGTTACCACAGATGGTGTTATAATCGCGATCAGTAACAGACAAGATCTCCCAGACACACAGCGTTTTAATAAAGTTTCGATCTCTCTCTCTCTCCACCCAATAACTACGTTGGTTGCTTGACCCGTCCCTAACATCCAACCACAACTTTGTTTCCAATGCATAGCCCGGCAGACAATATTTCTGGAACCCTTTCTATCAGCCATTAGACTATATACCTCGAGAATTCGCGTACAAACCACCATCGTATTCCACTCCTTCTAACAAATTATTACTCTCGATTAACATTTGTAACACAGTGTAAAAAATTATCAACGTACACGCACAGAACAGCTAACAAGAAAAGATTTAGATCAAAGTAAAGTTCTTATAATCCTTACAAGCAGCAACGCAAAATAGTCTACACCATTTCGAACTAATGCAACACCAGATTTTTTTAACGATCTCCAAGAGCAGTCCTTTAGAGACTAAACATACGATTAAATGCACCTCCAACGTAGGTAACTAATCCTCTTTAAGTTATCTAACTCGATGCTTATCGACCAAAGAACATTAATTTACCACTGCAAATCATCTCCGATACGCTACCGAGAGACGTCCATTCGCAAACACAGCTAAAAGAAGATATAAATGCCCCACATCCATGCTACTAAGTATCTATATGTATTTCCAAAATTGTGGATCACATCTGCGTTGCATCGTATCGCACGACTAAACAGTTCGAAATAGGTACTTCGCGCAAGCTAGCATGCATACTCACATTCCATGTTATTTCTGGCTGCAGGCGAGTGCGGACCTGTTGACTCATCGTAGACTCCGGTTTGGAGCGTGTGTACGTATACATACCTGTCCACGCTCGCACCTGACCTGGAGAAGTTATCGGTTTAATTTTTCCCGGCCGCATCAGATTCCGAATACACGAGAGCAATTTTTAAGAAGATAGAATTACATTGATTGTAACAACAGACATAAAAATAAAAAAAAAAACGATCGAAATGCTGCAGCTATACCATAGCTCTTAATATACCACTATCGCAATAAAGACAGCCTTAGAAGCCATAAAGAGAGAACCGCACACATGCGTATTACCGACAAATACTGTAAACACTTAACCCTAATCACTTCTTCTTGTACTCGGTGGATGCCCAAATGAGGCACATACTAAACAAAAACTGGGAGATTCGTACATCCTACACTAATCCTCTCGCACAACAGAGCTAGTACCTTTAATCTCATGCTTCCGTAGATAGTAAATAAGAACACAAATTGTACAGCACAATACTTTTACTACATTTAGCACAAATGTCTACATACAGGAAATAAGGTTATTTACATCTCGACACAGAATACAACACGTTCTTTATTATTCTTGTTATGTGTAACTTTAATTTTCTCCGCTGTAACTCGTAGTTTTATATCCACATCGGCGTCTTCTATTTCCGCTCCAGCCAGAAGGGCATTTTAACTGTCCAGGAGCATGCTTTGCGTTTCGAGGATGTGACCTGGAGGGTTCTCCGACCATCACCTATATATTCCAACACAACACCAGGTGGGAGTTGCGGCGGATGTGTGTGTCTTCGATATAGCCGGGAGGTCCTCCCAGCTGTTGCGCTTTGGGACTCGTCACCGTCGCGTTTCAGCCGAATGTTTTGTCATATGCAGGATTCGAATCAAAGCTCCTGTCTCTATACCACAAGTCCCGAAGAACGCATCTAGAATCTCGTCTATATGGAGGTTATGTAGTACTTCGCCTGGAAATATCAGTTAAAACCATAATTTGGAGAACGTCCTGGAGTCATGCTAGGGGATAATACGCTGGTTGTGGTGTGAATTTTGTGATCCGTGACCTGATTTACCCTAAAAAGAGAGACAGAGGTCTATTTGCTGCATTTGAGCACTTACTTCGTCGTTGGGTCGACAGCAGGGGTATTACAATATACGATTACCGGATGGATAGTGTTTTTGATCTTGTGCAAGACTGTTTAAGATATCCCCCATTAAAGAAATTACATCGCTACGTGCAGTTAATGTCTTATGTGCGCGAAAAGAAAACTGGACATGGCGGATATCGAGACCAGAGAAGGAAGCTAGAATATATGGCTAAAGCAACTGCCATAAAGGACGAGTACAAACTAATGCTGGAGAAAGACGAAGCTATGGCATATGTGTAAGCCAGGCTTAAACAGAGTGTGTGGGGAAATCTGGCTACGACTGGGACTTATAAAATATTTGCTTTTTACAGTAAATGGTCAGGGAGAATGGTGACGCGTCGGTGTACTGACCGAAAGTAGCGGAACACATGAAAAATGTGTAGCATTCTCGTTTGGGGAAGGGACTACATTGTATCCAAATGTGGGGGACTGGGGACCGTCATTTGTAGAGTTATAAACGGATGGAATAACAAGCAATAGTTTGCAATAATCGTAAAACCTAGTGTTCCATACGGAAATTACCACAGGAGTTGGTAACGTACACACATAGCGACGCCTAGTGCTATAACCAGGAAATAATGGGAAAAGTTAAAATTCCCGATTGTTCTCGTCTAGAAGAATTGTCAGAAGGTGCAGAGCTATAAAGGACTTGGAATGCAGGAGGAAACGAAGATACGTATTGGAGTTCGAGAACATACGTTCCCTGTACCTTGCGAACTTCTGGCTGGAGCGGAAATAGGAGACGCCGATATGGATATAAAACTACGAGTTACAGCGGAGAAAATTAAAGTTACACATAACAAGAGTAATAAAGAACGTGTTGTATTCTGTGTCGAGATGTAAATAACCTTATTTCCTGTATGTAGACATTTGTGCTAAATGTAGTAAAAGTATTGTGCTGTACAATTTGTGTTCTTATTTACTATCTACGGAAGCATGAGATTAAAGGTACTAGCTCTGTTGTGCGAGAGGATTAGTGTAGGATGTACGAATCTCCCAGTTTTTGTTTAGTATGTGCCTCATTTGGGCATCCACCGAGTACAAGAAGAAGTGATTAGGGTTAAGTGTTTACAGTATTTGTCGGTAATACGCATGTGTGCGGTTCTCTCTTTATGGCTTCTAAGGCTGTCTTTATTGCGATAGTGGTATATTAAGAGCTATGGTATAGCTGCAGCATTTCGATCGTTTTTTTTTTTTTATTTTTATGTCTCTTGTTACAATCAATGTAATTCTATCTTCTTAAAAATTGCTCTCGTGTATTCGGAATCTGATGCGGCCGGGAAAAATTAAACCGATAACTTCTCCAGGTCAGGTGCGAGCGTGGACAGGTATGTATACGTACACACGCTCCAAACCGGAGTCTACGATGAGTCAACAGGTCCGCACTCGCCTGCAGCCAGAAATAACATGGAATGTGAGTATGCATGCTAGCTTGCGCGAAGTACCTATTTCGAACTGTTTAGTCGTGCGATACGATGCAACGCAGATGTGATCCACAATTTTGGAAATACATATAGATACTTAGTAGCATGGATGTGGGGCATTTATATCTTCTTTTAGCTGTGTTTGCGAATGGACGTCTCTCGGTAGCGTATCGGAGATGATTTGCAGTGGTAAATTAATGTTCTTTGGTCGATAAGCATCGAGTTAGATAACTTAAAGAGGATTAGTTACCTACGTTGGAGGTGCATTTAATCGTATGTTTAGTCTCTAAAGGACTGCTCTTGGAGATCGTTAAAAAAATCTGGTGTTGCATTAGTTCGAAATGGTGTAGACTATTTTGCGTTGCTGCTTGTAAGGATTATAAGAACTTTACTTTGATCTAAATCTTTTCTTGTTAGCTGTTCTGTGCGTGTACGTTGATAATTTTTTACACTGTGTTACAAATGTTAATCGAGAGTAATAATTTGTTAGAAGGAGTGGAATACGATGGTGGTTTGTACGCGAATTCTCGAGGTATATAGTCTAATGGCTGATAGAAAGGGTTCCAGAAATATTGTCTGCCGGGCTATGCATTGGAAACAAAGTTGTGGTTGGATGTTAGGGACGGGTCAAGCAACCAACGTAGTTATTGGGTGGAGAGAGAGAGAGATCGAAACTTTATTAAAACGCTGTGTGTCTGGGAGATCTTGTCTGTTACTGATCGCGATTATAACACCATCTGTGGTAACTTGTTTAGAGTTGGTGCTGGGCTAGTGACGGATGTAAGGATAGCTCTGCCTGGGTTGTTACGAACGTATACATAGCTTGCAGCATGCTAGTTGGGACAAAAAAACGAGTTGGAATGGCTAGATTCGTTTGTTGTTGTAGGTTCGTGTCGACTGCAGGTGTACTTCTGTTACTGTGTTGGAAATGTTTGGCGCTTACAGAGAGTGTTGTAGGCTAGATGGGACGGAATGTAAGTAAAAAGTGTTGATATGCCCTAAATATACGTCACGGTAAAGCTCTAAAGAAAACCGACTTTGGTGGTGCAGTGATCTTTCGTCGAAGCATCGCCTGTTTAATCGTATGCTAGTGTTGTCTACTTTACGGCTGGTGTGCATTACGTTACGTAGCGGATGTGTCTGCTGCGGTAAATCATAATTCTTTCGTCGAAAATCAACGTGGTTTATGAAACTCCTATAGTTTCGTAACTTAAAGTGCGCTAGTTGTAGTCAATGGAGTGCGTGTGTGTGTAGTAAATTCAGCACGTTCGATACTGCAAACGCTGGAGATAAGACGAAGTTACTATTTCTGGAATACATGGGGGAAATATGTACGTCCTGTGGGTATATACCTTATAAACTGCAGCTAATCGATGTTTTTTAATGGAGGCGCTCCCATCTATACTACAGCTGCAGCTTCGTGTAGATGGCTTCTATCTCCTGGATTTTTGGACAGCACTTTAACCGAGTGGCGTTCGTATCCGAGCATGACTTTCGGATGGAAGGAGCAATATCAAAGTGGTTGCGGGCGAGGAAACGACTGCTTAACGTGGTTGGCGTCGAATTGTAGAACCAAAATAAATTTGTCGAAAAATCACGAGCCCTGGTGTAAGCAAAGATATCGATTTTATAAAGAGTCCAGGCAGTTGATTGTTAGGACTTTTATTTTTTCGCTAGGTCGAGAAGATGGTATTACCAGGATGGAGGATTGTGCAAGAAGATTGTTTAAGTGTTCTAAAAGAGAAGATGCGGTATTTACAAAGTGCGCCG
This sequence comes from Locusta migratoria, assembly GCA_026315105.1. NCBI lineage: Eukaryota > Metazoa > Arthropoda > Insecta > Orthoptera > Acrididae > Locusta > Locusta migratoria. Next base: position 266,673,248 of record CM048744.1, on the reverse strand, counting down.
TTGTACTGTGCTAACGCTTTTAGATTTGATTACTTGGGTATTAAGAGTACCCGAAAATTGACCACTCTCTCGGACATTATGTTTTTTTTTAGTTTCAACTGTAAATTACTTGTAGAGTCGAGCAAGGAACTATATTTTTTTAGCATTCCAGGACTTTATTATCCACAGATGTAGATATCGTCTACGTTATTCCCCATGTCCTAAGAAGAAGAAGGGTAAACGAAAACTGGGTTATATGGCGAAGACATAGGCTTTTAAAAGGAGGCTATGGCATATGTGCAAGCCCGGTTTAAACAGATAGTGTGGGGAGAAATATTTGCTTTTACACTAAACAGCCGGGGGGATTGGTCTGGAATCGTTGTATTGACCGAAATTAGCGGAACACACGGCAAACGTGTTTGTACTGTGTGTGACTCCCATCCAGTCCTTAGAGAGCAGATTATGATCGATGTATGCGGGCGTTGGTTACGATATAAGTGTTTGCGAACATTACGTTGCATATACTCAGTTGTACTGTAACAAAAAAAATGTAAACATTCCATGTCCTATATAGGATCACGTGTTGCGGTGTGTAGGTTTGCATCTTCGTTTGCGGTAGACAACTACTTGTAATTAAAATAATAAATCGTAGTTCAGATTAGTGGAATGCATAAGAAAGGAACTTGAAGTAGGAATTTTGTGGGTAAAGGGCGGGTCGAACTGGAAATCGGTGTTGCATTGGGCAGGTAACCCCGGTTCTGTGATTGCTGTATTGTCGAATAAGGGTGTTGTTAGGCCAATAATTTCGAAAAGTTTTAGTGTAGAGGTCGGAAATCGGTAAATTATTTCACGTATTTTATTTTATTTCGACTCTTCGTTGCACAATAGGGTTTAAATGTCTTCTGGGGTGCTGGAATATCGGTGTCAGATAAATGTAGTTTGCATCGTAACAGGACATAGAGATTTCTTAGATCGGATATGTACTGCTGTAGCAAGGAAATTAGAGGTAAAATTAAAGTACCCGAACTCTCGGAAGGCACATCTATACCTCGATCTAAGAAGGAATCGTAACAGGGCAAGATCGCTAGAGTGTTAAATTTCGGAACTTTCGGCATGGCTCAGCTCCATTAAATAAATGCATTGCGAGCTATGCTTGTCAGAGTGGTGCGTCTGCGTAGAAGGTTTTGATCATTTGGAGATGTAACTTAGGTGTTTTTGTTTAAACACTTAGCATATGTTTCTTTTATGTAGCCTGCCGAGAGAGCGCTCTGCGTTCTGGACGATTGTTAACGGTGCTTGCATGTATGTTTAGATACTTTGTGCTAGATGTCATTGCCGATTTTCGTTATTTGGAATTTTTGTATAAACAATATACCGTCTTCTGCTGCTGCTGTTGTTGCTGTTTTGTCGAAAGAGTGGTTGGCATACAAGTTACATTCCGTTCGATGGCTGTTGCTTGCATCGTCTAAACGGAGAGATACATTTATAGATCTAAGGTTGCGGTCGAGTTCCGAAAAGGACCATTTCTTTTCTTTTCGTTAGTTGGTCCTGGTTAGAATTGTTTCTGCAACCTGGATCCAGTGCGTAATAAATAAATGTGATCGCGTGTGTGTATGGGAATATGACGTATGCAATAAGCCCTACATAATACTGGTTCGAGAAAGGGCGATATAAGTTACATTAAAAACATATTTCTCGCATTTTCTGCTTGATTGTTTTTACTTGTGGGGAATAGGAAAGAGAGAGAGAGGTTCGTAAAAGAAAAAACAGCATGATTCGGTCGCTGCTGTCACTGTTTTTTTTTTTTTTTTTTTTTTTTCTTTTAGAAGTGATATACGTTTGATAATTTTTAAGGTTTGTCCGCAGAGTGCAGTGACGAGCGCTTCTTCTTCTTTGCGCGTGTGGAGTGGAACTATTTGCTTAGCCTTTACAGGTAACGCTCGGCAGAGCACGTGTGTAATTCACCGCCGCCTGTCGGCCGCGCGCGCTGTTTTGAAAGGCTGAGGCGAAGCAGGTATCAGCAGCAAGGGGTTGTTGAATGGAGCGCACGGCCGCTATTGTCCGTCTGAGTTCTGCTTTTCTCGCCAGGAGAGGCACAGCAAATTGTTTTCTTGCGGGCGGACTGTTCCACTGCAAATTAGCTATAACGTTCGTAGGAAAAAAATAATAATCGGGGCGGTCGGATCGCTGTGTCCGCGTCGCCGTCGCCGAGGACGGGCGGTGGCGCGGATAAATAATAATAATAATTTTTTCGGTGCAGACTTCACATGCAGGTCACGGCAGCTCGCTCTTCCGAGTTCTACAGGCGGCGGCCGAGGGACGGGCGGTGGCGCTGTTAAATAATAATAATAATTTTCGGCGCGGGCTTCGCGGCAATTCTTTCGCTAGGTGCGGGGCGCGGCCCGGTCGGCGCGCTGGGGTCGACCAGGAAAATTGCGCGCATGCCGAGGCGGGGCTCCGTAAATGCACTACGGTAGTTTTTTCGCATATGTACGCAAGTACGTGATCGTCAGGAGGCTGAAGGTGGGCAGTCGGCCTGTGTGCCGCGTCTCCTCGGTCGCAGCGGCTACGGCCGGCGGACTGAGGCACATAATAGAGACTGGTCAGCTCCAGAGGAGGGTGGCCAGCGTCTGCACACATGGCTTCATTGTGTAGGCGCTGGGTGGGGGAGAGGTGGGGTCAGAGCCATCTGTTGTCAGCGGTTGGAACTGCTGCTTTCAGTGGGAGAGTCTGGCAAGCGATTTCAATGGCTATGGATTGAAGATTCCATATAATTACTAGAGTAATAGGAGTACATACATATGGCATTGTAGATGATCATATATATGATTCATCTATATGCACATCTAATTTTGGATGCGATATGAGCTCTAATTAAGGCTCTTTTTTTATCATGTTACCGAACAGAATGCTCTGATTTGTTGTTATATATAGAAATAGGTGTAGTCGAAGGGTGCTCCACCGGATCGGAGGGGTGAAAGCCTTCCAGGGCAACCAGAAATCGGTTTTCCTGCCAATTTGTGGTTGTACCAGGAACCTCCCAACTACGTGAGTCAAATGTAATTACCGTAAATGCATCCTAGCCATGCTGCTGTTGCTGCCGCCGCCCCTCTGACTCTCTGCGTCTGAATGACTGCAGAATATCGGTTGGGGATGGTCACGTGGTAGGGTGGGGGTGGTGGAGGGGGTGGTCACGTGCTGTGCTCTCATTGGCCGGTGGTAGTCACGTGACTGGTAGGGTGGGGGGTGACGGTAGGGTGGGGGTGGTGGAGGGGGTGGTCACGTGCTGTGCTCTCATTGGCCGGTGGTAGTCACGTGACTGGTAGGGTGGGGGGTGACGTAGATTGTAACGTGATGCCTTGGGGTGAGCTCAGTTCCACGCCAGACGTGGAGGAGTGAACACGTGCAATAGCAATAACAATTACAATAAATAAATAATTACCCTAAGTACATGTAATTACTCTAGGTACATGTAATTGCAATGATGCAATTACTCTAATTACACGTAATTGCAATTATGCAATTACGCATAATTAATTTGATATCAAATTTATATCAGTTTGATTATTTTGGACCCAGAAACGGCTTTTGTATCCTACTAACTTGGTTCATAACCTAGATGACATTCTGTTTTTTACCAGGAAAAATATTTATTAGTGCCATTTTTATTGCCCTCGGGAGGTAATCTGTATGTGGAAAATTCTATTCAATTTTAGCTTATGATTGTAAAGTTGTTGGAGTATCGATACATTTGATTGAAGCTGTTGTTTCAACACTATCTGATTCTTTAGGATGTTTTGGACATTTGATGTCAGTTGAGTGATGGTTCCTATAACAATTCGCACATTGCAGCTGTTTTGTTTAAGAGTTACAGTTAATTCCAAATTTTTACTGCATTTAACCTTGTTGTGGCAGTTTATTGATTGATGGTCAAAACTGTAACATCTAGTAAACTGAATATTTTGTTGTGGTGATCATCTTGAAGGTTCTCCTCAATGGGTTTGTCCTTGAAATGATTTTGTAATAAATAATCGACTGTTTATTGTTCCCTCGTAAAAACTCTCATTAGCCTTTGATTTTCCAATGTTGATCTCGACTTTACCCTGACAACATTTAGAATATTTAAGTTGGGGCCGGCCGCGGTGGCCGAGGTGACTGAGGCGCTCCAGTCACGGTCAGCACGGCCACTACGGTCGGGGGTTCGAATCCCCCTTCGGGCATGGATATTTGTGCCGTCCTAGTTCGTAAGTAGTTCATAAGTAGTTTGTAAGTTTAGGGACTGATGACCCCGTAGTTAAGTCCCATAAGCTTAACAAACATTTGAACATTTTTAAGTTGGGAATATTTTTTAATTCTTCCATCACTTCTATTGGTTCAACGTCCAAGTCAATAGTCTTGATCATTACATTAAGGGTGTTTTCTGTAGTTACTTTTGCTTCAGCGCACAAAGTTGACTAAATTTTTTTTAACTTTGTTGAAAATACCTGGATGATAACTGATAATCGTAACAGATTTGTCTCTTTGGAAGTTGAATGAATCAATATCGTTCATTAGAGAAAGTTGTTTAAATGTGAGGTAGAGTTGTTTCTGAGTTACATCTTCTTTGAGATTGTTAATAAAGACTATGTTCGCTTGCTCTTTCAAATCCTTGGTTTTGTCTCCTTTTGGTTTAGATACTTCAGTCGAAGTTTCGGGAGCATCCTCCATTTCGTTCGTCTTCAGATTACCTCATTTTGACTCTGGTCCATTCTTTTTTGTCTTCCGATTAGTGTTTTTTTCTCGGTGGTCCTTGATCATTTTCAGTTGTTTCCAGTTTTTTGCTTGTCTTTGTTTTCTTCTTCGATATGGTTTAAAAGCCATCATCATTATTTGAATTAACAGCCATTTGTTCTTGTTCCAAACCAGGGCTTCTGCCTCCTCATTGGTTGGAAATTTGGTGACAGGTTGAGATGTTACTTTGAATGAGAGTCCAGAAGACGGTACACAAGTGTATTTAGCGGTATTTTTATCCATGTCAATATAGTTTAAATACTGTGGGACGTTGTAATCCATGTCGAAGAAATAAAACCAAATTAAAATCCAATTAAAATCCATAAAAAACAAAATACAAGCACTTGCAGGGAACCCTACAGATAGCCTTAGCCTTTGTGTCAGCGGGTTTCCCAGACCTGAACGGGACCCTGAGACACATAAACCCTCACTAACTTCCTAGGTTTGGCTAGCCCAAAACAAACTAAAAGATGAGGTAAAATGGCAAGCGTGTTGATGAAACATAAAAGTCCAGAATAAGCAGCTCTCATGTCAACACCAGCAGCAGCGGCGAACTGTAGCCGAATGAGTGGTCACTACGTTTTCGAAACAGGAAGAACAGAGTTGGATCACGGTTGAATGTGCCACAGGCCATACAACACGACAGTGTCATCAAGATCTTCCAGAGGCGTCAGAGCCCCAGTATGGTAAACGTTATGGTGATTCTCATGTACGACTGTGATGGTGTTATGCTAATGCATTACATTCCTCCACAGCACACCGACAATGCACAGTATTTTTTGTGTCCCAGCCTCGTCGCCGCTTTTGTGTCTCGTTCCGTCGTAGCTGTCGGTGGCCGAGTGGAATGAGACCGACACAGGAATAAAGATAGCACGCTGGTGCAGGTACGGAGAGGAGCAGCCAGAAACTAGAAACACTAGAGTAAATTAGAACGAGATATATATTGCACAGAATTTATACAATACTTAACTTTTACATAGTACTGCAGAATGTTGATACATAGTTGAGCTAGAGTCCTGCCTAGTGCCTAACTGATAGCCAAGTCTTCACTGGTGCCTATCGGATTCCGAAGTCTTTACTGGTTCCTAACTCAGTCCCAAGTGAACGATGACGTTCAGTGCTGGCCACGAGCGGAGTTGTAGCAGAGGGCGCTCGTGGCTGTCGTCGTAAGAACGCCGCGCCGTGCGTGCATGGCGGCGCGCGGCGAAAGCAGGTGGCGCGTACTTTGTACTTGTGCGACGCCACAGTATTGCTGTTCGTTTTGAGAGTATCACCTGCGACCAGCTTTGCGAAAGAAGTGGAAACACTTTCTGTGCAACCAACCCATCATTTTGCATGACAGAGCACAGGCGCATACAGCACAATCTGTGGGTGCTCTGTTTGGTCAATAAGACTGGAAAGGACTGTACCATCCACCATACCCCCCAGACTTAAGTCCTTGTGACTTTGATTTGATTCTGAAGATGAAGGAAGTACTTCATAGCATTTGCTTCAGAACTCTTCCAGAGATTCGACAAGCAGTAGACCGCTCCATTCACACCACCAACTGAACAGGCTGTGCTAACAGTATATTAGCCTTCCACATCGCTGGTAATTGGGTATACACAACGCTGGTTACTACTTTGAATGGCAGTAACAGGTGCAAACAAGTAATCCTTTTGTACCCATTGTGAATAAATAGCTGCAAAAATGCAATTGCATCTTCTATTGTCGCTAATAGCACATATTGTCGTCATACCTACCTTACCTCCAAGCAAATGTACTCGCCCTTCCCACAACGCCAATGTGCGCACAACGAGTGAAACACAGTCACTTGTGAGCGAGCGGTCTAACGTAACGGTGTCACTAACGCGTTATGTTATGTTGTTTTTGGAGCATCACCTAACCAGTTTTGTGAAAGAAGCGACAGCACTTTCTGTGCAATCCACCCATTATTTTGCACGACTATTCGCAGGTGCATACAGCACAAGCTGTGGCTGCTCTGTTCAGTCAATAGGACTGGGAAGTACTGTACCATCCACCACACCCCGAATGTAATTCCTTGTAACTTTGATTTGATTCCGAAAATGAAAGAAGCATTTCATGACATTCGCTTCAGAACTGTTCCAGAGATTAAGCAGGCCGTAGTGCGCCTCGGTTGCACAGTGGTAGAGTGCCAGACTACAAATCCAAAGGTCGTGGGTTCGATCCCCGCCAGGTCCTAGGATTTTTATCTGTCACTTTCCAGTTCTTTCACCTCTGACAGTATTGCTCATGTGAAAAATACCGAGTAGCACCGTGGTTCGGAACCCACGTTAAACTGTAGGTCTCCCTATAACTGGCTGGGTAAGTCAGTTCGAAGGTCGGAGGAAGGCAACGGCATACCACCTCCTAACAGGACCATGCCTAGTAAAGCACTGTGGTGTTCAAACCAATCTTCGGATTGTTGACTGCTTTACCTTTACCTTTTTTTTTAGACTGCTTCATTCGCACCATCAGTAGAACAGGCTCTGCTAACCTTATATTACGCCTTCCACATCACCGGAAATAGGTTTCACACAATGCTGTTGACCACTTTGAAGGACAGGAACAGGTGCAAACATGTAACTCTTTTGTATCAGGTGTGAATAAATAGTTGCCACTATTTACGTTCTAACCCTCATATCAGCTATTGAGATTACTCACGTTTTCTATGTTGCTCTCTTAATGCAATTTTCATTACACTCGCCCTGCTATTTATGCTGTCACACCATTTTTATTAATCCTGTTTACCAATGCCGCCAGAAACGCACCTTTTCTGTAATCTGCCAAGATGTGTTATCTTTTGTTTTGTTTTGATTTGTAATGGATCGTTTGTTTGTCTGTTGTGTGTTTGTTTCTCTAAATATATATTTTATTCCTGTGTGTATGTGTGAGTCGGTACTTTGTATATTTGTGTTACCTTAAGTTCTTTGGTGCGCATTGTGAGATGTGTTCATGTTTTGTTTCTGTCAAAATGAACATCTGCTAACAGTCTGTGATGCCCATGTATATAGTTGTGTGTGTGTTTGTGTGTGCGTGTGTGTGTGTGTGTGTGTGTGTACCTGCGTGTAGGGAGGTTTCTTGTTTTGTTTGTGTGATATATTATATGGTGGATTTGGGTGTTGGAGAGGATACAACAAGCAGCCGGACTTAATAATATAGAACAAACAGTAATTGATAACAAGAAAGTCTCATTACAAAATTGAATAAGAAAATTCAAAACAACCAAGAAATAAACAAAACACCCACAAAACCAGGAACTCATAACACCCACCATTAAAGGCCAATTCACACTGTCCGTTATGTCAACATCACGTCACGGAACCATCACGTCAAGTTGTATTCACACCGTCCGTCAGTGTCCGTCACGTCCATTCGCCCATCTCAATACACAATGTTGAAAGTGAGTTTATAAGTGGCGATCTGTTATGTAGAATCTCATAGTTTAATACTAGAATTGAGTGAACAACAACGCTAAATGTTATTGATAGTGAAAGAAAAATTTACAGTGTATGTTTTTGGCCGCCATTAGAAATATATTGCGGAATGTTCTGTCGGATGGTGACATGATGTGATGTGACGGACAGTGTGAATTAGCCTTAACTCACAAAACAACATCAACATTACCCAAGAACACAACACAGAAACTCAACAAACAAACTGTTGCAACTCACTTATGGGGGGAAAGAACTGACACACAGAAATGGAAATATTATCGAGAAACAAGGAATAAAAATAGCATACCAAAGTCATAAATCAAAACAGAAATTTCTAACAAACAAACAAAAAAAAGAGATCAGTCACGTCTATCAAAAATCCTGTATTTACCAGTTCCAATGTAATAACTGTGATGCTCTATACTGAAGACAGACCAGCAGGACATGTTAAATAAAATATGAAAAGCATAAAACATCATAGAAGTATGGCAGCAGCCATGAAAAATTTGCAGAACATCCCAGGCAAGGAAACCAATACTCTACACCGTAGAAAAAGACATGAAAAAGTTAAGATTCCCTCCAAGAGAATTTCCAAATTCGAAAAGCAATTATAGAAAAGAAATACATACTAAATGGCCAAGTAAACAACAGCAAGCAAATGCTATTTAAACTAATAAAACATAAAGTAGACAAAGATGAACCTCCCCCCAACCAAAATCACCACACCTACAGAAAATCAAAACATGCCAGCAACCTGGTGCATGTGGCCATTCGCCATTGGGGGTTTGTGTTGTTCTTAGCATAAGTTACTTTAAGTTAGTGTAAATAGTTTGTAACTCTAGGGACTAATGACCACCATAGTTACATGCCTTAGATTTATAAATATTTGAATATTTAAACAAACACAATAAAGTCATAATAACACACAGAGATTTATTTATTGGTCCTGTAGATAAAATGCTAGTCACTTGTACATTGATAGGTCAAGAATACAATGTAATGTAAACAAGATACAAAGTTAGTACATAAAATAGAAAAGATACAGCATACTCAATGCAGTGCAAATAAAACAACATTAAAACACAAATTCAGTTAAACATAGCATTTGATAAAAATACAACGTATGTTAGAAGCAATATGTCTAGACTGCAAACAAGAATAGTTTTAATTCTTATTTAATGTTTGTAATATGTACTGAGAAGTAGCCAAGACGCCCCAAATGTACAAAATGCTTTGGGACACCTCCGAAATTTTGTGTGAATTAAAAAGATTGTGTATGAGATTATTGAAAACTTTCAGTCTTGTATCCAGACATTCAGTAAAAGAATAGAAGTAATGGTTTGCTACAAGTTTCTTCAGTTGATGTTTAATTTTTTTTTGGGGGGGGGTAATTGGATGACTTCATATTACTGGGAGGTGGTTATAAATTTGATAAACATATATATAACACCATCTGCATAAAGTTTTGTATTGCAGCTACATTTTGTTTCTAGTGTCATGGATGTGACGATCTAGATTTTTGTGTAGGGATTTTTAAGTGCTGCACGATGAAGCAAGTTAGCTCCATTATATACATGAAAGAGAGTGGCAGAATTTTAACAGACTGGAATTGTGATTTGCTATGTGAGGACACCCATTTTGACAGAAACAAAACAGAAACGCATCTCACAATGTGAGACAAAAATCTTAAAAGCAAGGCAACATATAAATAAATAAATATACAAAGAACCGCCTCATACACACACACACACACACACACACACACACACAAACGCGCGCGCACGCGCGTGTGCACCACGGACGGCCATCAAAAGTGCTATCAGGGGATCCATTGCAAAATAAGACACACCCATGTTATCAGACCAGTTTTTGGCGGCTTTGGGAAACAACATTGATTTAAAATGGAATGACGGTATAAGCAACAAGAAACCTATGATGAGGGCAACATAGAAAATATTAGTAATCTTAATAATAAATTATATTCAGAATAATATAAAGCCATAACATGAGACCCATTCATGATCAAGTTCAGTAAAACTACACAATAATGTAAATTAAAAAATATATTATTACAGGTGAGCACTGAAGATACTTTAAAATAAAGCGATACAAGCCTGGGCTGAATTAGATTAATTTTTACAGTTGCCAAAATCTGTCATTTACCCTGTACAAACTGTATAACTGCATAGAAGGAGATCAAAACACAAAGAAAAAACATGTATAAATGAATGTATTTCTAAGTATTATAATTTTTTTTTCTGTAAGGCCCGTTAATGGCGAGTCTAAACAGATGGAAGCCTGTGTCACTTTGAAATGAAGATGCATCATAGTAGACAGAATATCAACACAACGCCACTTTATTTAGCTTTAATAAACCATTTGTTATAGTGGAAGGTGCAATATATTATCGGAACTAGGGACCCTGCAGTTACTATTGGCCAAAGTAAAGTTTATAACCGTTATTCTTGACGAAAGACATGTCACAAATTACATAAATTGCTAAAAACTGAAATAATATGGAAAATTTGACAAACATTTCAAAACATAATTTATTTCATTCACCAAATAGAAGTATTCAAACGTATAAATTAATATTTAGATACTAATTCATGATGTAATTTTACCTTATGCGTTGTCTTTTCTCTTATTTCCAAGTAACAAATACCGGTGCAATAAAAAGGCTACATTTTTCTCCTTGAAGAAAACTGACTTTTTCGCAGCCTATTAAATAAGGCATTTTAATTAAATTTACTTCTGATATTTACGATCTTATTTCACCACAGTATGGGCTTTTTTTCTAATATTTGCATTAGATTCGGTATATCCTAATTTTGCCAGTATACAGACTACTGGTAATGATATGTGAAAAGTTACTAAAATACTTTAAATTTTAGATAACAACAACAACCTACTAGTACAAGAGGAGGAATAGTAATTTCTTTGTTTCCTTCAAATGCACCAATAAATATATTTTTCTTAACATTTCATAGAAGCTATTACCAAAATCATCTGTTTGAGAAAATTAGCGCTAGTCATAAAATTAAATCGTTGTATGCCATTGTTTATTGAAAGACCAGTGGAATGCCACGTCTGCGGTTGTTCGGTCACATAATGGAAGTCTTTTTAATTTAAAGCCACGCGGACGACAACACTCAACACACATTCCCCCGCCAAGAAACTAACCTGGCCCCGCTGAGCTAAGGAGGTGAACAGTGATAATATACAGACAAACCAATACTGTTATATACCGGCAAAAGTGGTTTCTAACTAAAGCTGTCTCTTTGTTTCTACCCAACGAGCTTGAAATTCTAGCTCGTTGTTTCTACCAGTACTTGTTCCACGACCACGAGTGTACTCTTTCGGAATACGAGTTTCGTGTCACAAAGAAGATAGTTCACAGGCAGTAGGAGTGTTACTTATTTCCTTCCTAACGTCTTTGATGTGAATGTTTTGGAGGGAACTTTAATGACATATGAAAACAACATTTAAAAAATAATGGATCCTGCAGAAGTAGAATTCCTAGCAGAAAAGAGAATGGTGAGCATCGTTCCAAACTTTAACTTCGACCGAATACACTTGATATCGGGAGAGATAGGACCTTTTCGTGCTGGATTGCCTGTTAATGTGCCTATATGGATGGCTTTAAATCTTAAGCAGAGACAGAAATGTCGTATCATTGCTCCAGACTGGATGAACATAGAAAACCTTCAAGACGTGAAAGAACAGGAAAACCAGTCAAGGTTAGATATTCTTTTGGCACTTCAAATGTTTTGTATCCTGTGACTTTAATTCAATAAGTAATAGCGTGGGATTCATATAACTAATTTCAAATTTCAGGTTGTTTACAAGAATGCCGAGTGAACATTTCATGGTCGAGAGCCACCTGTTGCTAGGTGCGGCGAGCGATGACATACCGCAAGCGGAAGAAATCCGTACAATTATTAAGGTTCGTTGTCCACTTACTCAGACCTATGTAGCTAAAAAATATACAATCTGGCAATATTTTTTAATGTTCCTCGGTCGTATTTTTGTTACTACCTGTACGCAGTGACATTAAATTTTACGCCAAGTGATGAAAAATTAGTAATCCCATTATTCCGCGATCTGTTGCTCAGAGTTGTTTTGCTTCCAGGAAAGCGCTCTGAACTTATTGTTATATGCTACAGCAGTATTAACCCCTTGTCATCATAATAGTGTAGTGCAAAAATGTCATTGGTGTCATAGCTAGTCTGTCAAGCTAATGGGCCACTGAGATTTTGTTGTTTGTCTAAAACTAGATATAGGAGAATTAGTGGTGATTAGATTGTTTGGTTTGAACCAATTGTAGACCTGTTTAGTTGACTGGATTAAGATAGGGAAGAGCCATTAATTAGTATGCTTCGGTTGCTAGCCAATATTTACAGTTCTTGAATATTTATCAGTCAATCATTTGTATAGGCTATGAACAGAAGTATGAGCCTTGGGAATGACTGTCGAGTCAGTTATTTGTATTAGACCTGTGGTAGGATATTTATCTTTTAGTTATCTCTTCTTTACACTCCAGCAATGTTGTTCATGTGAAAAGTCAAGTTTAACCCTCGTTTGGAATCCATGTAGAAATAGGTCCACCTATAAGTGGATGGATATTTAAATTCAAATGTCGGAGAAAGGCAGCACCACTACCTCCAACATGACCAAGCCTAGGAAAGTGCTGTGGTGGTCAAACCAGTCTTCGAAATGACTGCTTTACCTATTACCTATTGTAAGCTCTGTCTGAAATATAGCCTAAGTCTAAATCATCACAATTCTTTGTAGTAGCATTACTGAATTTGTAAGTCAGTTCATATTGCGTTAACATTGATGCAGTCTCAGCAATTGAGCAACTTCACAAGTTTGTTTCCTGAATGTCCATATAGTGGTTTGACTTTAGGGTCAAAAGACTTAATGCCTACAAGAAATAATATCTAGGATAGAGGAAAAGTAATTTTTTTTTTTTTATTTACAAACGTTTGGGTAAGAGGTAAAACAGTCGTCAATGGGAAGATTGGTTTTAAAGACCACAGTGGTGTATTAGGCAGGGTCCTGTTGGAGGTGGAATGCCATTGCCTTTCTTCAACGTTTAAACTGATGTATGCAGCCAGTTATAGGGATACCTACAGTTGAACATTGATTCCACACATTAACAACATTGACAGATACGAAAAATAGTTATAAGTAACTGGTATACGAATCCTAGGATTGATTAAAGATTGAACCCACTACCATTGGATTTGTAGCCAAGCACTTTATAATACAATAATAATAACAAGCCACGTACTTAAGAAATCAAATAGTTACAATGTTAGAATGCCACCCACGAATGCTTGAAAGTTAAACAGAACATACTGCAGTCTATTTGGTTGTAGATTGCTCAATTTTGTTACAAACTTGGATCCTAATGATACATAGGCCTATATCATAAATGCAAAATGCTGAAAATGAATTTCACAATTCATAGAGCTATAGGTCTTATAATTTTCACACTACTGCCTTATCATTTGCCATTAGTATCACTGGATGATCAGTCCGTTTTCCCAGTTTCCAATTTTTTAGCTGTAGGCCTACTAGTGCTTTACAAGTCGTAACCATAGTTTGCCTGGACTTGAATAGCCCAATCATGAGTTTGACATTTTCAGTTAATTTAGGTTTATTTTCAGTACCAAAATATCCAAGTTATCCCTAATGTTTGGGCTCCTTCGATTTTGAACATCTAACTCAATTAACAGCAATACTGACTGTCTCGATACAACCTATCTGCCTGGACCGAGGACATCATTTAAGGAACCATACTAAATTAAATAAGGGAGAAAGATGCAGAAAACATTCCAAAACACAATAGAATAGGCTACTCATTAAATAAAACTTTCCAATGTACACAAAGGAACTTCCCTTCGCAATGTTATCCTCCTAACCAGTTGCTATAACAAATGATCGTTTCAAGTAGTTGTTTGAAACATGTTAAAGTCTGTTATCTATAATAACTACAGATTATTTGTATCTACAATACAGAACTATTAAGATATCTCATGTACTGGTTTTCCGACATCTTGATGATGTCATGGGTCAAACCAGACGGATGGTATCCCAGTCTACAGTTATACCAAAAAACCTATAGCTTACCATCAGGGGGAAACTGCAGATCATGTTTTAAAAACAAAATATTAATCTATAATCTGTTATGTTTGTAGACGAACTATCATCTTTAACTCAGCCACGACATAATTACTCACGCCTTCCACAAACACGCACGCACCTCAAAACTATCGCACTGTGAATATGTCACGGGTCAAAGCTGATGGGCAGTATCCCCGTCTGCACATGAGCCAGTAGTCATACAAAACATGCTGGCACCAGGGGCCAAAGCCAGTGAGTGGTATTGCGTTCTTCAGTTGATCACAATTAATTTCTCATGCAAGATTTTTTTTTTTTTTTTTTTTTTTTTTTTTTTTTTTTTTTTTCCCTTCCTTCTTCTCTCTGTAAATATTACTTTCTCTGTTTGCATGTTATTTTTGTAATGTAGCCTTGGAAATCGATTTTCCTCGAACACCCTACTATATTTGTGTAATTTAATTTTTATTTTATGTATATATCCCCCCCCCCCCCCTTGTTAGTGGTTACTGCTGCTGCTGTAATTTTCAGTATTGTCTACTCAAAGGAAACACTTCAAATAAATTACAGGTCTTATAGTGTACAGGAAAATAGTATTTTTCTTCAGGTGTCCTATTTCTGTACCTATTTGTAGAGCCAAATAGTTTTACAGATTAAAGTCTCTTGGCTTTAAGCTATTGGATGTGGGCTGTCACATAGGTGGATAGCTCTCAACGACTGGAAAAGTTGAGTGTATATGTACAAGTATGCTCGTGATTTTATCTTTGACTTACTCAAAAATTTTATTTATCATTGCAACGCCTCAATACAGCAATACATTGTATTACTTTAGGACAATCCCATCTTGATGACAGTGTAGTGAAAGCATCTGAGGATGTCAGTAAATTCTGCTGAAACTGGCCATGAATTGAAATAGTTTCAGCAAAGCGGTCTTGGCATTCCATATAACAAAACATATACATATTTTATGTAATGTATTACATATCCAAGAAATAAGTATACAAAAGTGTTCCTGTATAGCGTTGTCAAAATTTCAAAGTACTTGATCATGAACTTCTGGAGATTAAAGGTTTTGCACAAGGGATCATTTATATTATTATTAATATGCCCGATTGTAAACAGTTATGAAGATTGCAAAAGACAACCAAGACAAATCTCCACAATGGCCATTCACTATCAGGAATCAAGTATGACAAGACTCCATCCAATACACAGTTTTGAAGTGTAAAAGAATCCCATAGGCTATATTCAAATGACTTAATGCACATCTTGCCAAGTAACAGCATCAATGACATGTCTGCAGGTTGTCGAAATCCTGGTTATCTTCAATGTTATCAGAGTACAGTGAAATTTTACTTAGGTCTGCAGTGGCACAGCTTGATATTGTTAAAAGTGCACTTTGAGAATAATTTAATTTACTGACTGTACAATGGTACATACAAGAACCCATCAACCAAAGAGCAGCAAGAGCATTCATTATTTATTATTATTTGTTAATTATGTATTCCCCTCATTCTGTGTGATTGTTTTCAACGATTGTTGTCGACATCGGCACACTAAGCCAATGCTGCCATAAAGTAAAATTTTATGCAGCTGCATACCCTGGGTTACCTGAAGCACAGGATACTACTTACTTCCTTTTGTTATGAATGACATTACTTTTTAAGGAAAAAAGTGATCAATTTACGTTAATCCATCCACCTACTTGAGCCCCATGTTTTAATTTGAAAACTCTAATCACTCAAAATTTCAGTTGTTCATAATGCTGATTACTTGGCAGAGAACACTATGGTGAATGACCGTTCCTTTGTGCATAATGAAAAGTTTTAAGAGTTTTGTTTTGTTTCGGGATGTCCCCCCCCCCCTCCTCCCCTGATTTAGTATGTTTTCCAATCATGACGCCATGGGTCAAAGCAGACAGCCTAATAACAACAGCAACAACATTTCTTTAAAAGGCATGTTACTGTACGATGGTGCAGATCATAAATATTTGTAGTGATGGCCTAAAACAGACAATTGTGTGGATACAACATTTTTGAAAATAAATTTATTTTCTGTTTTGTAATGAATTACTGCATTTTGTATCTTACATGTACCTCTCTATATTTATGTCCTATCACCTTTAACATTGGGTCTGAAAGTGTTATATTTACACATTAGCTTTGTAGGGTAGTCTGTAGAACCTGGTTTCAACTGTGATAAGTTTAAGAGTATTTAGCATCCTAGGTTTAAAATTAATCTACATTGGGCTGATGTTGTCTAGTTACTAGACACTTAACATTTGCAGGCACCTGCTGAGTTCTCAAATATTATGTTTTATGTTTCTGTTGTTCACCAATGTGCTTAGGAACAATACATTGTGCCCCAGTCAGTTATGCTATCAAGTTTCCTTCAGCCACATGGTTAATTATAGTCACAAATAGCTTGTTGGTGAGACATGGTTCATTGATAGAGATGGTTCGGGTGTCTGAATTTATCATCATGTGACTATGAGTTTAAGTTCTAGTGGTCAGGGTAAAGTTGCAAATTTGTATTTGACAGGAGGCATGCTTGAGTAATTCTGTGCAGGTGTGACGATTGCTATATCCCCATTGGTGTATGGGTCAGCGCAACTGCATAGAAAGCAGGTGACCCAGGTTCGAATCCCGGCTGAGTACACATTTTCAACTTTACCCATACACATACATTCCGTGAATATGTATAGATAGTAATTGCAGGATCTAAAGTGGCACCTGTTCTTTCAGACATGTGCGAAAGAACAGACACCACACATTATATATATATATATATATATATATATATATATATATATATATATAGTAATTATTGGAAATATCTTGCATAATTATATATTTACATAACATGTTATTTAAATTGTTTATTGTAGTTATAATAATCACTCTTAACAGAAACTTTATAAGTCATTTATAACATGCTTTTTGGTTTTCTGTTCCTCTACATCAGACACAATGACATGAAAATGAGCTCAAAAATAAATTCTAACTACACTCATGGTTTTTTGTACATATTATCAGTATAAATCAAATTATAACTATCAAACAAAAATAACTAATAACAAGAAAAGAAATGTCAGCACATTATTATGTGCCTACAAAATCACTTGCTTCCTTTGGCCTCACAACAAAACCTATAATTGATTGTCATTAAATGAGGCTTATAAATGCAATTTTTCTTCTGTCCTCGGCCAAGTATAACACCTTTGCTTTTTAGAGGCACTAGTAACAGGCTCATCTGCATTAGGTGCTGATAAGGATTGTTCTCTGCCAACCAATTTGCACATAATTTCCCATATATCTTTGGCCAGATTTGGGCTATTTTCTCGTCTACAGCAAACATATGGCTTTAAAAGATTCATTGCAAAAGAACAACTCTATTAGCAAGAGAAGAATTCATTAAAGCAGCAAAGATTGTGTTTGGCCATCTTCTTGTTCTCCATGAACAAGAGTAATTTGAGCATGTCAAATCTAAGGCATCAATTTATCTTTTAGTGTCATTGTAAAATTCTATAATTTCAGGTTGCTTAGACTGTTTATTTACATTTTGTGATGCATGGAAGATAGTAAAACTATAGTTTTATACTTTTTTTTTTTTTTTTTTTTTTTTTTTTTTTTTTTTTTTTTTTTTGAACAAATGACCTCAAGGTCTTGTCAGATAGAAATCCAAATAATGAAGATTCAGTGGGTCTTCTTTTATTAGGCAAAAACTTGAGTAATTTCCCATTTGTTTTTTCACACAGTATGTAAGTATGTTAGTCTTCATTTCAATAATTCATCTACTAACTTAACAGATGTAAACCAACTGTCTTCAGTGATCCCTTTTAGTTCCATAAAATGGCTTGTTTTGCAGTGCCACAAGACAGGATGTGCTAAAAGGGCTATTTATTTGGGTAAGTGGTTTTCCAGGTTTACTTCTGATAAACATAAACTTAACTCAAAATTTAACCAACATTTCATCAACACACAAATATTCTGAACAAGAATAGTTCGTGGTACAATTGCTAATTAACTTTTCAAAAATTTATTGTACCATGGTCAGTTTATGTGTAGATTTTCATTCTTCTCGTGTTCTGATATCGTCAAAGGTTACAATGAAATGAATAAATATATATGTTTATTCCCAATGCACCTCAAAAAATATCTCTACCATTGGAATCAGTTGCCTATAAAAATCTAACCTATTCATCATTTGACTTGAATATTCGAAATAAACAGAAGAAACAAAAGATAAGCATGTAACTCACAGGATTCAATGTTCTTAGCATAATGGAGCTGAATATTTGTACCCAAGTTTTTTGTTGGCATAGTACACAATAGTCTATCAAATCATCAGTAAATAATTGTTCCCAACTGTCTAATGGCGACATTACACTTTTACAAGCAGCAGGTCCTCTGCCCGCACATTTTCGTACAATATTGTGCTCTTACATGAGATGAATGTGGTTCAGATTTACTCCATTTATATATGTTCCTACAGTAAAAATAGTTTTATGGGCTTCTTCTTCTTCCTCTTCATTCGAAGAAAAGCCTTCACTGTGTATAGATTCATGATCGCTAATGTCAAGTTCTTTATGGCTATTTTGTTCTATGTCTATAGTTTCTGAGTTAGTTTATGCCTTTTAGAAGGAGGCACTATCATCACAGAGAAAGTTAGCCATTGTTATAAACATCTAATATATAAAACAGTGTGTCCTTATGTGTGTACGTGTTGCATACAAATCTACAGTTTTGTTCCAATCTTTATGATATTTTGTACATGTAAGCTTCAATCCATGAGGACGGTCGCCATAAGTGTAAGAATCATATACGAGATATGACGTCATAAACAATGAGATGCGCGAAAAACTCTGCATTTTGCGACAATGCTGCTCATTTTCTCCTAAACCATTGCACCAATTTCAACCAATTTTGGTACACACATTCCTTACTGTGAGGTAACAATTACTGCTTGGTTAAGAATCACATACATATTACATCATACCCAATAGAAATTGCAAAAAATGCCATATAATGCGGCGAGACTTTCGAAATACATTGTATGAGAATGGTAGTACTTAGCGACTTGCAACAAACTTGAAACATAATTTCAAACCTTTATTAAACTTTTTCTCACTGGCAACCATAGTAAAATGATGAAAGGAAAAAAGTTTCTCGCTTACTACTTTTCCGCTGTTTACGGAGTAAAACTACGGCATTTTGTATGACATTACAGTTTATAATTTGTACACTACAAATTGTAGCCGCAGGAAATTTTACAGGCAGTATACACCCATATAGTTGAGTGTATCTTCTAAATTGTATCACAATACGACAAGTAGTTCTTGAGATATTGGAAAACCGCCCCATCACGCACCAAGTTTTAATCTATTACTTCTTTACTACTAACTGCATACCCAAGAGATTTTACAGACTACAGCCCATATACAAATGAATATATACGTGAAAATGGCAGGTATAAATAAATACCCAGGCAGCGCCAGGTTTTCAGCTAGTATTTCAATAAAGATAAATTACTGTATTGCCATATTGTAAATAAATACTACTTAAAATAACGTGTGGGGTCTACGGATACCCCAACAGGTACTTACTGTTGCGAGAATGTGACGCACATCCACCAACTGAAAGCTTCCGTAGTACATGAAAAATACCTACAATGAAGATTCTGTAGTGCACCAACAATGGAAATTATAATATCTTGTGGAGTTCCGCTCAGACCCCGGCTGTGTATTTACAGGTTAACCACTATAAATGCCAAAGCATGCTCACTGGACTGGCCCACATCTTCATGTTCCACTAAGTCCTTCATCATGGTGTACTGTATTCATCACTTAATGCTTTACTATTACTTATATTCTGCAATAGAGATAATGACAGTACAAGGATTTGAGACCAGTTGTTATTGGTTGCCCATACAGGCATTTAATGCCCACTGACAATGTCCAGTCATTCAGGCTGACAAGTAAGGTTCACATGTTAATTTCCTTTTTGTGGCTTTATCAGTAATTCTGCAAGCATTAGGTGGTGAATATGATGGACAAACATGTGGCTCAGTAGCAGAGTCATAGCGTACCAGACTGTGAATCCACAGGTCGCGGGTTCAACCCCCGCTCAGTCCCAGGATTTTTGTCACTTTTCACTTCTTTCAATTCTGGTACTGTTGAATAGAAAAGTGCCAAGTTGCACCTTGGTTTGGAACCCATGTGAAACTTAGGTTCTACTATAACTGGCTGGGTATTGGGTAATGAATGTCCGAAGAAGGCAACAGCATACCACCTCCAAACAGGACCATATCTTGAAAATCTCATGGTGTCCAAACCAATTGTTGTTGGTATTGTTGATTGATTTATCTATGTAGGCATTGTAACATTTGGAGATTTAGGCAATTACTAGAAATTAATACAAATAGAAGCAGTAATCAGTGACCTTTTGAATGAAATAGAAAATACTGGTCCTGGTCTGGCACAAATGTTCACATGTCAGCAACTGATTTCAAAGAATTCAGTTAGCAAATGCAATTAAAAATATTTAGTACAGCTGTAGATCAAAGTGTTTGTTCTTTCAGACATGTAATGACAACATTATTAACAAGATGTTGAACCCTAATCTACCTTCCTTTCTTAGTTATCCAGACGCATTTTCATGGTTATAATCAAATTTCTGTTCTCACTACTCTTAGGTAAAAAAAGTGTGTTTGTGCCAGTGTGTTCCTTGTTCAGTACACATGATTTGTCGAATATGCCTCACCCCCTAACAAATAAATTCCCTGAACCCTTGCTTTTGAATGGTCCTAAGTCGCCTTGTGTTAAAGTGCATTGAAATGTGTGGTTGTTGGGTAACTTCCCACTTGTTATGAAATTAAATCTCTGTCCCTGGACATAGGAAGCCAACAAGTCAATCATATGTTCTCTCTCTCTCTCTCTCTCTCTCTCTCTCTCTCTCTCTCTCTCTCTCTCTCTCTCTCTCTCTCTGGGGGGGGGGGTTCTTGCCCAGCAGGTGATCCTGTGAAGTAAGTTTCTCTGGCACTTAACATTGATAGTAGCTCCCCTAGTGGAGAAAGAGCCAACTGTTTTGTACCATGCCACTATTTGGTAACTGCAGTGCTGCTACTTGCCACTATGATTGGCTCTTTCTCCGCTAGGAGCGCTACTGTCGTTCTAAGTGCCAGAAGTAAACTTTTTCATATATCTGAGACTGATATTAGTACGTAAATATTTCTTAAATGAGATGAGGATTGTATAAGTATGGTATTCATTGTGTTCAATCATATTACATAGAACATAGCAACCAATAAAATACAAGCAGATTGATTTTTATAGATACAGAATAAAAATTCCACCTGTACAAACCTGAGAGCTGGTCATTGGGTTTGCAAGTGAAGCTGTGCCAATGACTGACTATTTGAATGTTTTCTGTGGAAACATAACAAGATATTATCTGCACAAATTTTAGTTGAGACACAAAAAAGGAGAAGACAGTATTTTTAGAAAATCATTCATTCATTTCCATGTCCGGTCGGTCAGCATTTCCAAAAAATAGTAGCTGTGATAGCTTGTCATTTCCTTTGTAAACCTCTTGTGTTGTGCTTGGGTTGTCCAGGAGGCAGCATACAAGTAAGTGCCTTGGATCTTCTTCAGCCCCACAGTCACAAGAGGTGTCTGCGCTCGCTGGAAGGATTCCCCTTTTCTTCAGGTTGGTCTAGCATCAGAGGACGCCCACTCTTAGGTAGTTGAGAGACCTCCACACGGGATATTGTAGGTTTGCGTCAGGAGCTACTTCTTTTGGTGATATGTCTGCAGGCAGTGAGCTCTCCATGTTAAGAGACGATTTGCCTCTGGTGCTCCTCTAGTGGTGCAGTCATAGTAAGGAAAATCTTGTGGGATTTAAGGTGGGATCTTGCTGCCTGGTGACCAGAGGATGTCAGTGGTCAGTGTCCTACTTTGTTATCTCATTGTCTGCAGAAATGGCCCATGGCCCTCCCTGGGGCTATTCCAATAATTGGATACAATTTCTGCACTGGTGTTGGCTTCAAGCATCCTGAGATGGTCCTTGCTGGATTATGACTGCAATGTAGACTTGCTTAGCGTGCGCTGAAGCGTTCCACACAAGAGCAGCATACTTGGTGGTGGATACACAAAGTGCAATTGCAGAAGTCCTTAGGTGGTATGGGTTGGCTCTCCAGCTGCTGCCAGCCAGCTTCTTAAGTATCCCATTATGAGCACTGACTTTTCATTTCACATTCAAACATTGCTGCCTGTATGTTAAAGCCCTGTCCAGAGTGACACCTAGGTAGACTGGTGTTGGACAATGTTTCAGTTCTTCTCCTCACCATGTGATGTCCAGTTTGAGCTGCACCTCCATGTTGTAGGTGGAAGGCACTCATTTGAGTTTTACTGGGATTTGGCTTCAGGTGGTTGGCATCATAGTACGTGGAGAGTCATCCATTGCTAGAGACAGTTCCCTCTCTACTTCTTTAAAGGTTGGCCCCTGAACAGCTACTGCTGTGGCATCGGCATAGATTAAGAGCCTAGTACTTGCTGCTATTGGCTGATCATTTGTGTAGATGTTGTACAGTACTGGAACAATCACACCAACTTGGGGGAGACCATTCTCCTGCGTTCGCCATCTACTACTCTTACCGTGTAATGAGACTTGGAATCTTCGGTATCTTCTGTTCTGAATGAAGGTGCTAATATCGGATGTTAGTTGGTAGTCCTTAGTAAGGTATACACTTTAACAATTTCCTACGGTTCACAACGTTTTATGCAGCAACGAAAGTGATTCCAGTAATCTCACCACACTCAAAAGAAAATGAAAATGCTTTTTGAATAAAATAATGTTGAGTGTTTGGCTGTGTGTATTTATAGCACCAAAGTGAACAAATCGCCAAAATTTTGACCCCTTTGCAATCAATGGTATTATTAGAGCAGTTGATTGGAATAGTGGTCAAAGCATGGTCAGTTCATTTGCTTTAGTGTTTTATGACACAACCCATCACCCAAAATACTTTTCAAAATTACACTGGCCATGGAAGCCTACAACTTATATGAACATACTTGTTCAAAACTAGTCACCATTAATGAATATGTATGGAAGTAAAACATGGGACTAAATAAATAACTAAATACAGTTGCGAGCTTTTATTAGAGTGCAATATTGGAGTAACATAAACCATGTAATTTTTTTTAGGTACATTTGAGTGGTCTTCATGCCGTAAATAGTTAAAAACATGTTTTGACTTATTTCAGCATCCAAATTCAGTGTGTGTTAAATGATTTGTATATAGTTGCTCTTGTCACAGTGACATAACTTGAGCATCTTCTATAAATAAGTGTAATTTTGTCGGCTTTAGTCTTAGTTTATGCTCAGCCATGGGAAGATATATTGAACTTCCCTGTTGTAGCTGCCAAGATAACTAATTGATGCACATCATGTTTGAACAGCAGGCATGTGTTCATCTCATAAGTAAAACACCCTCCACTATGGGAGGTGACAGCCTAGTCACCTCATTTAAATCTACATTATTGGTAGTAAACAGCTTGTGAGTTGTCATTAAATCTTAATGGTAGTTTGTATCCAGGGCTCCATTGTCTCAACAATTCTTCAGTTGAACTTTTAAAACAGAAACCTACATTATCTGCCCTTTCGCCTCCCCATTCTCATTTTCTTGATTGTGTGAAAAAAGAATAATTTTTATTTTGAAATGTTATTTTCGGCCTTCACCCTTTCATACTAATGTCATACAGAAGTGTTATCTAAAATCTTGTTGTCTTCAGTGTGGTTTTGACATTTATTATCTCACAGATTTCTCAGTCACATTTCATTGAATGACTCTTTATAGTTACATAATATACACTTTTTTTTATTCCAGGACATATGGGATTTACGTATGTCTAAATTGCGCTCGTCTGTAGACGCCCTCTTTAAAAGTGAAGGCACACATGCAGTCCTTGGTCATTTGACAGCAATGGAAATAAACAGTGTTAGACCACTGTTGCCACATTCACTGGATCAATTAAATAGGCTACAGAAGGTAAGAATTTGTTGTCTAACAGCTTCATTTTCACACCGTGTTACATATTCTTATACTTGTGTTGTTTTATTCTATTGCCAATTGCCAACTGATTGGGTAGCAGTTTACTCATTCCATATCACTATCCTATTTTTTATATACATTTTATTTTATTTATTATTATTTTTTTCTTTTGACATTTGTACTGTCAAATCACAGATGCCTAATCAGCTTGGGTAAAGCAGTTTGGTGATAAGAAAGGAGTGTGGTAATTGTAGGTACAATGCAGATATGGAACTGACATGATTGCTTATTATGCTGAAAATTATCTTAGGATTACCAAAGAATTCTGATTCAGTTTTGTAAAGGGGGGGGGGAGACAAAAGAAAAGGAAAAGAAGAAAGAAAAAAACCACGGGCAAAAGTGAAATTAGTGATGGCATGACTCTTAACATCCATAGTGCAAAATGTCATACATATGACACAATTGTTTGACCACAGTTTGCATGGGTTGTGTACCATGGAAGTTCAGTCTCTCTCGATAGTTGATATAAATAAATACAGTCTAATGAAATTATTTAAGTATTCAGAAAGTGCTCAAAATGACTTCCCTGTGTGGCAGGAGCAACCTGACATCTAAATACATCCCATACTCATTGAATTTTGGCTGTAGAAATTCTTAAAATCACAACCCAAAACCAGAGCCGGGCACAAGTTGATTGATCTGTTAATCATTAATTAAGTTAACTTTTGAGTAACATTAACTTTTAAGTTAAAGAGTCTGTTAATGTGGTTTTTTTTTTTAATTAACTTCCATTAACTTGTCCTCAGTCCGTTATTTTTGTACGTACTTCTTGTTTCCATCAGCGATAACAATGGCAAAATAGAACGTTTCAATGAAAATAAATATTTGTCTTAAGTCCCTGTTGATTAATAGTACGTTCAGTGATGTACTAAACAAATAAGTATTTTTAATATTCTAACTTGTGGAATATCTGCTCGCTGTAGATATTAGTGGTTAATGGGGGACAGTAAGGCAGGAAAGGCTAATTTTCATTACAATTTTCTCGTTGAACTTTGTCATAGCTGATTGGAACAAATTTAAATTGCATACTGCGAAACAGTGTGGCTCGATAGCACAGTGGTAGAGTGACAGACTACAAATCCAGAGGTCACGGGTTCAATCCCCGCCAGGTCTAGGATTTTTATCTGTTACTTTTCACTTCTGGCAGTGTTGCTAATGTGGAAAATATCGAGTAGCACTGTGGTTTGGAACCCCCATTAAACTGTAGATCCCCCTATAACTGGCTGAGTGAGTGAGTTTGAAGGTCGGAGGAAGGCAACAGCATACCAGCTCCAAAAAAGACCATGCCTAGTAAAGCACTGTTGTGTTCAAACCAATATTCGGATTATTGACTGCTTTACCTTTTACTGCGAAACAATCGATAATGGAGGCTGCAAGATATGGCTGACACACCTAATGAGGAAATTAGCATATAATTTTAATTATATTAGTTTCCCCATCTTATGCTGACTGCAATTAAATACTTTACACCAGATAATTTTAGTTTTTATTTGTTTCTTCTGAGCAACATTTTTTAAAATTTTGTCATTCAATCTAAGGAGACCACAGGCCAAATATGTTTAACAAGTAAAACAGTGTCTAATGACAATGTGGCTGGACATGAAATCAAAATATTCATTTAACGACATGGCATTTCTTGGGGAGAATATTTTAATACATGTTTTTATAAAATATATTACCAATACACCTTAAAGTGCTGCAGTGGAACATCTTTTTTCTAACAGCCGGATAAGAATTTTAATATGTTAATGTTTCTGAAAGGCAATATGCCCTTATGTCAAATGATATTCAGTGATGTTACATATTTTGAGTCTCCCATAAATTTTATTTTATTGCTCAATTATTATTATTTTGACAATCTTCATTATGTACAAGTAGACTAATCATCTGACAAAATGTAACTCTTTTCTGACAAAGTGAAAGACTCTAGCGAAGGCGGTTTTGCAACTTTACAACATGGTATATGACTAGTCCTCATTTTTTCTTTTACGCTCGAAGCCTAGTGCCACGATAGTGTCAGAATAACATTAGTTTATATTTATACTTAAAAGTCCTACTTAAAGTTGGCCAACTAATATTTAATTGCTCACTTCATTAATACAACAACCGCAAATATATAAATTTGGATACTGAAGGCGAGTTTTCGTGGTTGAACAGTACTTTTACGAGTTAACAATTAACATTAACTTCTGTTAAATTGTCTGTAAAGCAGTCAACAATCCGAAGATTGGTTTGAACACCACAGTGCTTTACTAGGCATGGTCCTGTTTGGAGGTGGTATGCCGTTGCCTTCCTCCGACCTTGGAACTGACTTACCCAGCCAGTTATAGGGGGACCTACAGTTTAACGTAGGTTCCGAACCACGGTGCTACTCGGTGTTTTTCACATGAGCAATACTGTCAGAGGTGAAAGAAGTGGAAAGTGACAGATAAAAATCCTAGTACCTGGCGGGGATTGAACCCGCGACCTTTGGATTTGTAGTCTGGCACTCTACCACTGTGCAACCGAACCTTAAATTGTCTGTAAAGTAACGCTTTAACATTTAACAAAGTTAACTCTTTTAATAACAGATCAAAGATTAACAAAGCTAATTTTTTGAATAATGATGTCCAGCTCTGCCCAAAACTGTTTAGCAATTCGAAGGGCAGTTAAGTGAGACCCTCCCCTCCCTCTTTCCTTACTATGTGTCATTTCTAGCATAGTGTCACATCATTTCAATGTTAAGGCTATCGTAAAAGCATATGGAAAAATTTCTGTGCTTCGGGTAACAAGGAGAGACTCTGATGTGGTCATAGATTTTGATCAGGTATTGCATGAGCATTCTTTATTGAAAACAGGGAAACATGTATTTCAGATTTTTGCTAGATACTTTGTTTTAAGAAAATAAAGTACAAAGTTGATAACAGACAGTCATATTTCAAAGTTATACACCAAAAGACTTCCTAAAAATGAATAGGATTTATTAGTATAATAAGGGTTCCAAAGTTAATAATCTTAGCTATTAGAGTTTTTGTGTTTTCATGCTATAAATCTACATCCATACTCCACAAGCCACCTCATGACGTCACTTCCACCCATTCCAGTCGCGTATGGTTTGTGGGGGAAAAATTATTGCCTTTATGCCTCCGTGTAGGCCCTAATCGAACTAATTTTATCCTTGTGGTTGCTTAGTGAGATATCTTTAGGAGGAAGAATATATTGGTTGAATCTTCTAAGAATTTTTATACAAGCCCGTACCACGATACAGAATGTCTCTCTCTGTGTCTGCCGCTGAAGTTTCCTAATCATCTCTGTAATGCTTTTGTACATATTAAATGAGCCCATAGCAAAGTGAGGTGCTCTCCATTTGATCAAATTCTTTATCACTTCAACCTCTCTGTGGTATACATTCATCTGAGTTTAGGATTTCATTACTATTGATATCTGGCTTGAGCCAGCTTTATGTCCCTAGTATTAAGAGAGTATTCTGACTATCTAAAAGTGAGAACAGTTCGGTAATTTTCCCTTTGACATTCCTACAGTTAACTATTACTATACTAATCTTATCTTTCTGTTTTCTGTAGTATTGAGTTCTGTCTTGACCAGAATCAGTAAGCATCTTAATGGGCCTGTTAAGGAATTTCACTAACCTTAAAGAATCACATATGCACTCCACATGTACTCCACTACCCTAGTAGTCTCTTCCTGTGCATGCCTGACCTATTCAGGGGATTCTACGTTTCTCCTCCCAATAGTTGAGGTTGAGAAATTTGTGCCCAAGATTACGACAGAATAGTCCACTCGGCTCCAAACCAGAGGACCACAAACTGTTCTGTGGAAAATGCTGTAAACTGATAGCTCCGCTTCTACCCTGCAAATAAGGCTACAAGGCTAGTTGTCCTCACCAAATCCACCAACCACCTGAAGGAGCCAAGGATGACCTCTGAACCATGGTGGGCAGGAGTCATTGGCACCAACATGAGCAATGCTCTTCAGTCAGGTGCACACAGTACTCTCTATCACTACTTGCAGAGCCGCCGCATCTCGGATGAGGCCACCAGGCAAGCAAGCAGTGCACACTGGCATTCTTTCCCACTATTTCACTAAGGGGTTCAATCACCCACCAAACGTTAGTTCCCAATGGCTAGCAAAGCCACCCTCTGCATCTTTTTGGACCTCTCTGAAGGAGTGTGGCTATCACCACAGCAGGTTTGGTGGCCCATGCTAGCTCATAGGCGTTATCAGCAGCAGACAACACATTGAACCTATTGCTGAGGTGTAATTGGAGAGCCTTACAGCTGGTTCCGTTTAAACTTCTGCCCAGAGCTTCATCACCTGCACAGTTGCAACTGTCCACTGTCAGGGTCGTTGGAAACTGTAACCACACGCATCAGGGATCGGAGAAGTCGCTGTAGGGACGACAGGTATCCCAACTATTGCCTCAGGTGCCCAGGTGACACTGCAACCCAATGCAGCAGCCTGAAGACTGTTGTCTAAATAGTCTCCAGCTGCTTATGGCCAGTGGTCAAGTACTCCTTAATCTGCACACAACAGGTGCAGTCCCTATCCATCTCCGTAAATTTGCCTAAAATTACTGTATGTACCAAAAAGTGTAAAAATACAGCCCCTGAAAACAAACACTAATGAAATTTGCCAAATACATGAGAATGAAGCACTTAAAAGTGAAAGCACTAATGAAATTTTAAGAATCTGACCGGCAGTGAAAATGCAGAAAAATTAAATTATGCTACTTGGCACTTGTAAGTGTGAGGCTGGTGGCTGCCATTTAGTGAGTGTACAATGTGTTAGAGTGGAGAAATTATCAAATAATTGTTACAATATTTATTACTACATATTGTATACTTGTAGCAGATGTGTGCGCTCCAGATATTTAATTTTCAGAGAGTCAAGAAAAGAGTGATTCAATGTAATTTGCATTTGTTTGCAGGGAAGTCAGATTACTCCATCCATGACAACACAGGATGTATCGCAGTAAGATCAGCAAAGAAAACTAAAGAGAAGAGATCTTACTGGAGGACAAAAATTAGCTGCCGTTTCAGTGAGTGGTTGATTGTCAGTATTTTGACAGCAACTTGTAGCAGGGATCCTGTATAAAATGTGCTTTTTTAAATAAATTAGTCTTAAAGACTGTATGTAACACTGATACAGAATGTGTAATTGCTGGAAATTGTAAATTTATGATGAAGTTAATTCAAGTTGTAATTGGCAAATATTTTATGTTGTTTCAACAGCCATTTTTGCTCATTTTTCT
This sequence comes from Locusta migratoria, assembly GCA_026315105.1. Lineage (NCBI taxonomy): Eukaryota > Metazoa > Arthropoda > Insecta > Orthoptera > Acrididae > Locusta > Locusta migratoria. The sequence continues at coordinate 266,643,575 of CM048744.1, read as the reverse complement.
CTATTTTGTTGTTATATTTCAATGTTTGTTGTCACTTTTAATATTGTTAATAAATACTATTTTACCATGTTCCTGCTCTTTAGTTTTAATTGTTCATCACAGATTCAGTATTCATTATTGCATATATCATCACAGAGGAAGTATTTAAGAACATGGCATTGTTTAAGACGGTGTAACCAACAAAGTAGAGCATGTTATGAATTGTAAGACATATGTCTTTTGTTTACAGTGTCAGTTTGGAGGGTCATATTACAGATATAGATGATAATAAATTGCAGGTTGTAAAATATTCAGTTTTAATATTCAAACCAGGGAAATAAATCAGTTGAGATATTAAGACTAGCAAATTACATCAAGATACTCTTAATATTAATTTGATATATTCAATGTTCAAGCAAAACACACACTTTACAAGCCACAAATATTTGTGCACTGCAAGAAAGTGCAATAAAAATTGAAATACCCCGGTCTAATGTTACCTGCTGATCTTACGCAGGTAGCATTTGGTGTGTTGAAATACCCCAGTCTCATGTTACCTGTAAAACTAATTTCAATCAGTTAAAGAATGAGTTGAATGCTCTTGAGAGGAACTAAGTTAAATTTTAATTCGAATTTTAAAGACTCAGACTTTATTGCTGACATTCCATATTCTCTTAAATCTGCAGCACTCTTAGTAGTACTTCATGTAACTCTTAAGAACACTATCCAAGAAATGTATGAGCAGATAAAAGAAATTATTCAGACAGTTAAGGGAGACAAAAACTTGTCATGGGGGACTGGAACTCTGTAGTAGGAAAAGGAAGAGAAGGGAATGCAGTAAGCGAATATGGACTGGGGAAAAGGAATGAAAGAGGAGATTGTCTGGTAGAATTTTGTGCAGAGCACAATTTAATGATAACCAACACTTGGTTTAATCTTGAAAAAGGGCAGTGTATGTGGAAGAAACCAGGAGACACTGGAAGATACCAGATTGACTCTATAATGATAATGAATATGTCTTAGAAACCAGTTTTTAAATGGTAAGAAATATCCAGGGGCAGATATAGATTCTGACCATAACTTTTTGGTTATAAACAGTAGATTAAAACTTAAGAGACCACAAAAATGTAAAAAAGTAAGCAGATGGAACCTGGACAAATTGAATGAACCAGAGGTGGTTGAGAATAATATTATGTAGATAGAGAACAACACACTGTAAAGACGAATGTTGTCGCCTACTGACACAAATAAGACACACACAATTCTAAATTTTCAGCCGCAGCCCTCCTCGGAAAGAGCACACTCATCCACACAATCACTCAGGCACACTCATCTGCTCACATCAGCCATCTCTGGCCGCCCAATACAGTCTGACTCACGGCAAGTGGAAGGGATGGGAGGGGGAAGGAGTGGGCAGGGAAAATAAGGGTGGGGATACAAGAAGATGGGATGTCAGGTGGAAAATGGATAAGTGTGCCTGAGTGATTGTGTGGATGAGCATGCTCTTTCTGAGGAAGGCAACAATGTCAGATGCCGTTGCTCAATCATGGCATTGCTGGCCGAGTGTGGTTTTATGGTGTGTATATAGCCACAAAATCTCACCAGCTGTGCACTTGTCGGTATTTGTCTGTAGTTGTGTGTGAGGGACATCTGAACCTCACTAGCCACATCAGTGTAAATACAGAGGCTACAGTTTGTGCCGATATGTCAGAATTCTCTCGGGTCAAGGACTAAACCTGTCTGTCATTGTCAGTACATATCTTCAGCCATCTGATGGGGGAGTTGTCTCCATATCGAGGTCAATGTGGGCAAAATGTGAGGCTGCATCTGGAAAAATCACCCATTGGTGAGTGCACATTAAGGGGGATCCTATAGAGTTGGCATGTTTGTGACCACTCACAGCAGTCTCTTTTCATATCAAGCCATACAAAACACTGTGTAAGTAGTCTGAACGTTGGTTGAACTCTACGATAACAAAAATTGTGGAAAGTGTCAAACACTTGTTTCCGTAACACGACTAGTATGAAGGGGCGGTATCTTCCATGTGCCACATCCCTATAGTTGAATGTTTACTCCACAAACACTGACTATTTGCAATCATGGTACTGCTGTGTCATTGTGCAGCAGGGCATGTAACTCTGAATCCACTTGTTGAGCCTTCATGAGTACTTTAGTGTCCGCAGGCATAGCCCCTATATTTGATTGCAGGCCCTGGACCCAGAATCAGAGACAGGCCCTCGCCCCTCCATCTTTTTTTGCTGTTGTCTGCAGTAGTTTGTAATTGCAAGTTTATATCTTGATCATGCTCTTTTTAAGAATGTACTAACTTGGTAGAACAAGGTATAAATTTCATATGATAAGTTTCATTTATAAAATTATTTTACTTAAATTTGAGACTTGACTTACAATGGCCACAGGAGGCCCATAGCCAGAATTTGGTTTCGGTGCGGTGGGGGAATAGCCAGTTATGACGTATATACCAACTTGTGAAGCTTTACAACATAAGTTGAACTAAAGGCGCAGATCTATTTCAATAGAGACAATACTAAATTTTATTCAATACAAATCTTGAAGGAGCAACTTCAGCTTAATTTTGAATTACTTTATCAGGAATTATGTGAATAGTGAGGCTTTTCGGATGGGGGGCGGGGGGAGATCAATCCCCTACACACACACACACACACACACACACACACACACACACACTGGCCACGGCCCAGGCCCACAGTAAGCCAGCCGTAGTTCAACTTAACAGAATATGTGTTCGTACTTCTGGCAGACGCTGCGCCAGGTAAGGTGGAATTGCTGTACACCCATGTATTGATTTTAACTATGGAAGGTCCAGATTGGAATGTTGATAATCTGAGGATAGCTAGCAACTCACCATAAAGATTATTGCTGAACTGCCAACAAACTCATATTCACATTAATACAATTTGTTAATTTTCGACCATGACCTTCGTCAGAAAAGCCTCGTGCATAACTCATCCATACATGACTGCCATCCCCAGCTGCACTACCACAATCAATGCTGGAATGTAAGACAGCATATTGAAACAACAAGGAGACAACAGTTGCTTTTATTCCATACACAGTATTATAAGGAAACATGCCGAAAGTACAGAGAAACGCTATGAGGGGCTAAATTGGCCCTGCAGTCCTTCTAGGTAGTTATCTTGATATTTAGCTATCTGTTTGAAGTAGAACACTCTAAAACAGGGTACATAATACTTTACATAAAAATGAAAAAATCACAGAAGTCAACTCATTTCATGGTCTGATCAGGGCACACGGGAAAAATTGGTAAAGGGGGCAATTCGGCCTCTCGATCCTTCCAGTGCTGAGAACCTTCATTGGATTTATGGTTGACAGACTGCAGGCCTACTGAAGACGGCCTAAATGTGTAAAATTTCAAAGAAGCTGTCAGTATCTGCTAAATCTGAAGGATACTTTGAAATGGGACTGGTGATTTTAATTTTCATTCCATTACTTCCTAGGTCCATGAAAGCCAAAAACTGGAGAAAATAGATGAAAAAATTGTTCATAGCTCGCAAATATTGTTGTCAAATCTTGCATTACAAAATTAAAAACTTGAAAGAAAAGAAAGAAAAAAAAATCTGAATGAATTTGATGCTTAGAGCAGAAGTTGTTCAGCTGTCCTTTCATTTGCATCCAGTTTCCCATTGATAATCTCTGATGAAATGCCAACTGCCTCAGCAACTACGTTTTCTTCATTCAAAGTGATGTCATAATGTATTTTAAGTTAATCACAGGCATCGCTACTTTGAGGGAAATTCCTTTGTTCTGTATAATGACATTTTTGTGATCATAGAGGTGAAGATACTGTGCCAAAATTATATAAAGAGGCCTTTGAATGCTGTCAAGTACTTCTTGAGATCCAAATCAATATTTTTTATGGAGTTAATACAGCAGGAACACATCTAAAACTCTGCAGATGGAAGGATGTTGCTTCTAAATTTGGAGGAGTATTTGTAGCCTTTGATTGCAACAAGACTTGGACAAAGGGACAAGTTATTTCAACAATTCCCAGTGACCAAGTCCTAATAGAGAAGAAAGAATAAAAACTCTCAACATTTCTAAAAAAGAATCGCATCATAATTCAGTTCAGCAGCATAAGCACCGTCTGTTCAGTGAGTGTACTGCAAAAGCAGAAACATTGCATACTGTGTTAATAATGTGACCTCATTTTCTAGAGCCAAATTCGGGACACATTTCAAATTATATATATTCATTATATTAGAAGAAGATTTTAGTGAAAGTAATAATTACAAATTTCAGTTTGTTGTAAAAGTACATTAATTTATACTTTATTAGTCATTTATATGATGGAGGAATGCAATCAGAACAACTGCATTTAACAGTGTAGTGAATTTTCTTCGCCAAGCCTGTATTTTTCAACATCATGTGAAAAAAAGTCTACACAAGTTCCATAATAATTTACTATAGTTACTAATACTGATTTCACAGTTTCTACGACAAGCGGTGTTTTGTCACTTGTCCATATATTATTTAAGTGGGGACAATACCCTTTCAGTAACAGCATTATTTCCAGAAAGGCAGAAGAGAAACTGCATTAGCTTAAGCACATTTGAGAATGGCACATGATTCTGTTTGAAATCCGAAATAATATAAATCCTTTGACCTGGAAAAGTGGTGACTGATTTTCTCACTGGTATAGTTTGTGCACGTATCCTCAGTGGAAATGGTTTCGACAGTTTGTGATAAGTACCTTAAGTCTAATAAACCTTTTGTCAAACAGTTTCCCATCATATTTTAATAATAAAATAGACTGATACAGTGAGATAAATTTCTAAATCGGAACATAATTGTTAAATCTGGGACAAATATATGTACCGAATTACCTTTGAAAAAATCGAGACTCCTGAAAAAATCGGTACGGTTGGTCACCTTAGTTAATAAACACATACAATACCAACCAATGGCAATAACCAAGAGCATCAATCGAAGTAATCATTTAAGATAAGTGGTTTATCTTGGATATCTACTACAATTGCCTGTAGAATCTAAAATTTCGTAGGATGAAAAATATTCAACATGTTTTTTCTAGTGTTTTTAATTTCAGTAACCAAAAAATTGAATCATTTAGTGCTGGGCTTGAGCCCTGGACCCATGGGTCCACCCTTGTAAGGGCCATGTCCACAGGCTGTGATACACTGGCTACCCAAAACATAGTCTGCAACTAAGAAACTGCAAGTACTGACTTGGAGAGGTGGTATGGTTCCTGTTTGAATGCTAGTCAATGGCTTGTGATCATTGTATATGGAGAACACCCTTGCTTTAACGTGTGGTCTGAAATATTTTATTACATGACAAATAGGCAATATATGTGCTCTATTTTTATTATGGTGATATTTTGTGAGAAAAATATGCAAGTGGCTACCAACTTTGTTCTTCAAATGCCGAAACCATCTCGACAGTCCACTGTACTGAAGAACTCTTCTTGACATTCGGTCCAGCCAGTTCTGCGGTCAACAGTTCCTGTTGCTCTGCTGTCTGGTAAATGTTGTTAATGAAAATTCAACATACCTAGATACCTATGGAGTTATTTGATTGTAATTGGTCTAGAGAGTTGCAAAATTGCTTCAACATTCTCTCTTTTGCCAGTGAACCTGCAGAGGATATTCGGTGTCTGAGAAATTCAACTTCTCTCTGTCCAAACACGCATTTGGCAACATTCAACACAATGATGTAATGCTCCAGACAGAAAACTTATCAGATGTTGGTCCTTAGATAGAACAACACAAGTACATCATCATGTATGCAAAGCAGAATGGCAACCCATGTAAGACAGAATCAATAAATTGCTGCTAGGTTTGGGCAGCATTGTGCAGTCCAAATGTCATGAATTTGCTCTTGAATAAACCAAACCTGGTGACGATTTCAGTCTTTGGTATATCCTCAGCTGCCACATAAATCTGTGTGTAGGCTTTCATGCAGTCAGTTACATTGAATATTGTCACTCCTTGCAGTAAATCAGTGTAATCCCTCAACAATGGCATGGAATAACACTCAGATACTAAGCTCCTCTCTTCTGAACTACAGTAAATGCAGGTCAGATGCCCATGAACTATTTGAAGGCCTGATGTTTTAAATTCAAATCTACCAATGGCAAGACACCCTGGCACTAACCTTATAGGCGTACAAGACACTGGAGGTCCATCTGTACTCTTTACGTAATGAACTGTATCAGAGAAGACACATTGTTGTGCACTTGTGGGTTTCATCAAGGTTGCAAACTCCCATAGTAACAAAAAGTATTCTTCATCGATGACCTGTATTACCCATCATGTTCTTTAAAATTACTGTGATATATGATGAGTGGAAGTCCTGTAATATTATCCACTAATCAGGTGTTGAAAATGTCTGGCTCCAAATAATCTGCTTCTGTTACAGCTTCCACAAATACTGCCTCCATGAAAACTATGTAGCCCTAAGTTTAAATCTTTATTCTGTGTTATGTATGTTGCAATGGCAGAATTGATTACAGCAGACAGATGAAATGCCGTTGTGCCCCACAACTCTCAGCTACAAATAGGCACTGTGACATTGTCAGACAGTTAGTAGTACCTATGACCAACCCAAGGTTGGTATTCTGTTATGCTCAAGGCTTTTGTGCATTTCTTAATGTGGCTGCCAAAACTCCTGTAGTACTTACATACTGAATGTGCAGTATCAGATGTTGATGGGGATGAAGAACAGCTCCTAGATGGTTTACAGTTGTGTTGCTTGTAACGTTTACAATCACCTTTCAACAATAATATGCCGATCTGAGTGCACAACATATTCATTCACCTGTAACAGCACATCAAAATCCACACAGGAGGCTGTAGGGGACCCCGGTTGTGCTACTACAACGCACTAACCTAGTTTGGAATGATGGCTTCTTGAATGCAGTCTGCTAGACTGACACAGCATCCATACACCTCTGTTTGCAAAGCAGTGATTACCTTTTCTTGCAACAGCAGCCTGCTGCTCCATAAGGTGTGTAGACGATTGTCAAGTACCATCATAGTATCTAGTTAGCTCCAAAGATGCCACAGGTATTGAGATGGTTTCTGATCACCAATGTCTTCTTGTGTCAGAATTTGCGTGAGTCAATCTTCCTCGGATGAAGCTACTCTATGAATCACTTCTGCTTTTATACTATCATAGGCCTTCTCTAAAGGCAGAGCCATAATATTATCTGACACTTCAGATGCATAGTGTTGGTCTAGTTGGCTCAATAAAAGTGTGAATTTGGTAGCATCCACTGTGATACTTTTGTAACAAAAACTGTCCTTGACCTGTGCAAACCACAGTACTAGATTATGCGGCGAAACCGGCGGTAGACGACACTGAGGGCTGCTCCATTTTGTGCAGTTCTGTAGAACCAGTATTTTCAGCAGAATCACATAAGGATGACCACTGACGGGATTATTGCAATTTTAACTCCCGTACTTGAAACAGTGTTCACTGAAAATACACTAAGGGTAACTTTATTCGGTTATAGTAGCAAGCCGGAAGGAATTAGTTGCACAGAGAAACTGTATCAAACATAATATCATTTAGCACATATTTGTCTATAGTCCAAAGTTTGGGTTACACCTATTACTGAATAGACGAAATTTCTTTAAAAGTTTCTTCACAATGATCATATGGGACCTCCTCTCATGAACTATTCTACTAATGAAACTATGTCCAATGCTGGTACAACTACTCAATTACGTAAGCATTAGTTCCAAGCTTACTTCCTCTTTGTGATATGACACATGTTCCTCTGTGTCTAGTTTGTTGGGAATAAGTTAATCTTATTGTTACTATCACTGCCCTTTGGTTTTTCATACAAGTTTGATTATGGATGATACTAGCTTGAATAAGGACATACTCAGTCAGGTTAAGTATTTGTTGCCGTTACATCTAACACATTTCCATCACAAGTGTGCTTCCAAACTAATTTTTCAATGTATTTCTCAAGTAAAGTGTTTAGTACTATTTTGCAGAATTTGTTGTCACCTTCACAGCTTAGGAAACACTAATTATCTCAATTAATCTTACAAAAAATCGTCCACTGACAAGGGGAGGCGACGAGTTTGGATCATGGATTTTCTTCAAACTTTATACCCTTTTAGCAGATCATTAGAACAATATGTGCAAGGGCTAAGGCACAATACGTGAATCATTTCGAGAAAATTGCAGTTGTAGAAAAGGCATATTACAATAAAAATAAGATAACCAGTATCCTTATTATAAACTTCACCAAAATCAAAAGTACAATAACTAATAATGTCATGGCCATTGAAACCTTCCAGACCACCAATGTTATTGAAAGAACCAACAGAATAGCATTGGTAAGCTATCCACTTCCTGCTTGATAGATGCCATTCTTTTCTGTATTAAAATTCAATGTCGCTACTACAAAAACAGCAGTCCCATCAAGTACTGATTGTAATCCATTGCCATTAGCTTTCTACAGTATTATTCTTAGTAGCAATGCAATGATGAAATGCACATTATGAAATCCAAAGGCAGATTGTGAATGGAGCCAATGTGTGTTTTCGACATGGATTCATTAGAATAGAAAGCAACGTCAGATGCACACTGCTTAAAAATAGTGTCTCATGGTAGTATCCTTCCAACTCACCAAGTGACAGTACCTACAGTGAATTACATAAAATCTGCAGAAGTGCTGGTATCGAAAAGAGAAGGCACCATAATATTTTTTCACATTATAGTCGGCATCACCTATGAAGGTGGCCCAGTTGTCAGCCGTTCTACACGTCCCCCTCTATTACTGCACTGGCAATCAATAATGTTCATTCTGTAGGTGCGTGACTGGCCGCAAATGTTTCTCAACAGTTGGTGCTCCACCATAGCTCCTCCCCTCCACCCTTACCCTGTGGCTCCACCTCTATGTGCAGAAGTGCCTTCTTATATGATGCCAGGTATAACAAAATTTTGTGTGGTGCCAACTCGTGAACCTAATCTTCCTCCCTTAATCGAGGGGTCAGTTTTTCAATGTTTGATTTAATTTTAGGTAATAATAGCCTCAGGTCTCCATGTTGTGTTATCTGAAGTCTATTTCTTTGCTTGGAAGTCATATCATCACAATAAAACTACATGAAAAATGTAGCTTTTTTTAAAACTGTGTGGGTCTTAAGCTCTGATGTGGTTTTGAGGATCTAGTGCCTATGACCTATATATTAGGCAGGAAGCTTAAACTACATGTTGATCTATTGTCCCTGGACCATGACGCTGTTTTATCAGCTATTTGATAGTGCAGGGTGTCTCACGAAAGATGCCTGACAGGCATCTGCGGATCACGCGGTATGGCCACTGCCGCTGCATCCGCCGGCCATGGCGGCGCCCGATTCTCGGACTCCATTGTGCCGTGGGTGCATACACTGAGTTAAAGTCTAAAAAATATTGCCATCTGAGTAACTTAAGCTTACCTTTATTTACAGTAGATGTTCAAATTGATGTCCCTCTATGGAAAGAGAGGCCTGACATCTCTTGAACACATTTGCAAACACTCAACGAATTTCGGCTGCCGAAATCTGGGAAATGAGTAGTCGAATCTTTTTTCTCGAAACAATAAATTCTGACAGGTATGTGAAAATTTCCTGCCTCCATTTTTTCAAGAACTTTCACCCAATGAAAAGCTGTACAGTTATTTCATGCAGGACAATACAAGACCATACATTGTCAATGCTTTTGTGGCAGCAATACGAAGTGTTTTTGATGATAGGATAGTTGACTGGCCTCCTCGTTCTTCAGATCTATTCCCTGTGACTTTTATCTTTGGGAAATGTTAAAAGACAAGGTGTATGCAAGCAATCCCCATACACACAAAGAGTTCGAAGACAGGATTCAACTAGTCATTTCCCAGATTTCGGCAGCCGAAATTCAATCCAGTGTTCGCAAATGTGTTCAAGATATGTCAGGCCGCTCTTTCCATAGAGGGACATCATTTTGAACATCTGCTGTAAATAAAGGTAAGTTTAGGTTACTCAGATGGCAATGTGTTTTAGACTTTAACTCAATGTATGCCCCCACAGCACAATAGAGTCCAAGAATCGGGCACTGCCGTGGCCAGCAGATGGAGTGGCGGCAGCCGGGAGCCATATTGTGCGATCCGCGAACGCCTGGCAGGCATCTTTCATGAGACACCCTGTATATTCTAATAAAATGTGTCAGTAGAAAAGTTAAAAGACTTGATAGCCAATAAATGAAATTAAATTGAAATATTTATGCAGTAAAAAGCACTATGTGAAGTACCAGTAGTCCTGTCATAATGTTTCATAGTATGTGTCACAGTTCTGAGAGACTTGGCATTAATGTCTATGCTGTAGGATAGCAAATAAAACTAGATAGTACTGAGAGCCATGAATATCTAAATGAGGCAAATCGAAAGGAGACATTCTATGTATGATAGCCATATTATGAAATCGGGCAGAATGACCAACCGACAAACTTAACACATTATGATCAGTGAAGCTGCAATACTGAGTGCCAACCATGTAATTGCTTGCTTGCAACTAATGTGGCTTCCATTCATGAATCATGCAGACAATAATGGACAGACCAGGTGGCTTACAATGTGACATCACTTGAGTATCAAATGGCTCACGTTTGTAAACTCAGGCACTGCAGTAAAATGCATCTGCAGTTAACAAATAGTATTCCATAACTGATGTAGTGGAGACAAAACCATAGTCATGACCACCTCGTGGTGCAACATCATCCCTAGACACTCAAGCTGGGACGCCTGTTTGCATCCATTCTACAGACTATAAAAAAATCTGTGTTTGTGTGTGTTTTTATTTGTTTTTGTGTCTGTCAATGAGCCTGCACTTTGTGTAAGTTAAACAACCTCTATTTTTTATACATATTTTTCCTGCCTGGAAAGTTTCCCTCTATAATATTGGTGTGGTGTCTGTGCATTTGGATATGTTTGAAATGGTGAGTATAAAAAGGTTATGGAGAATGGCAGCACTACATCTGTAGTGTGCGACTTTGGGAAATTTGAGATGGACGGGAGACGAGAGCAGGTAGCCCAGTTGTAAAGGTGACTGCTGGCCTGAAACGGCAGACGCACATTCAAATCGCTGTTAAGTAATTTAAATGCCCTAGTGCAGATAGTAAAACATTGTTGCCTTTTGACAGCATCAACAAACATAGAAAGTATTAATCATTCTCATTACAGAGTATCTGAATAAATCTGTCAATGAGAGTATGAAATTTTATTTTCTGCTGTGATGACATTGTGAAGGTAATTGTGGAAGTATTCACTTGAGTAGTTGTGTGTGTATAGTTGTCTGAGTGATTGCATGAATGTATGTGTTTCTTTTTCTGACAAAGGCCATGGCCGAAAATTTAAGTTGTGTGAATGTGATTATCTATTTTCGTGTCTGTCAGCAACTCAGTGAGCCTCTTTATCTATCCTACAGTATTAACTAGAGGACAGATAGATTCCACCAATAGGAAAATAAAGGGAGATGTTTGGAAACAAGGAAAGCAGTTGCAAGAGTATCAAGAGCTCAAATGGAAGCTCAGTACTACATAAAGAAGGAAAAGCTAAAAAGTGGAAAGAGTATGAAGAGGCTACACAAGGAAAATGAGAAGAGGTTAGATGAAGATGAAACAAGATATGATGCTGCAAGATGATTTGACTCGCACTGAAAAACCTAACTGTTGTTCGTCGGAATGAACAATGGACGTGAATGGATGCAGATGATCAACCAGGATGCATATGACCATGTCACTTATCAAGAGTCATATCTAGATATATCAGGAGTCCTGTCTCATTCCATCTGCACACATTCCTCATGATTACAGAGCCTGTATCACCTTGAAGTTATCTCACCATGAAGTTGTCTCTCTACAGGGTGGCCACAGAGAAATAGTTCAAAAATTCCCTGACATTGCCAGATTTTCCAGTAAAGTCTGTAATACTTTTCCCTGACTTTGAAATTTTATTCGCATTATAAAGAAAATTTTAATTGGTTTCTAACTGGCAAAAATCTTGGTATAAAACTCATAGAAATGAAGACACATTTGACACACTCAACTATTCATTTTTTATTTTATTCATTTTTGTACATTGCCATATTTGGTATTTTCTAAGTAATTTGACAATCTTATAAAATGTATACAATTTAAAATGAGTAATACATGAGTGAATTAATGACTTGTAGCATATACTTGTACAAATTAAAATGTTAACATTTGGTAGATAAAAATATTGAAGATTTTTGCACCGCTCATCAATAGCTTGCACCTCTGCTAAAATTTAACTTTTTTATGCCGAATCTCCCCCCCCCTCCCCCATTTCTTAGTCATTTTCTTTTTACATCTTAAGATTTAGTTATTGTAACATCTTTTTTCTGACATTCAGTTTCTTGTGACAATTTTGAACATTAATTCTAGTAAGAATTAATTAAAAGATTTTTGGAACACCAAGAGGAACACCATCTCAATTTTATTCCTTTAGTATTTTTGGTGTTAGCAGTTTCTCTTTGCATGTAGTAGTAGGTAACAGCCTGATAACTCATAGGAAGCATGTGCAGCCAATCGTGTGTTGGGTGTCCAAATGTCAACAAATCTTAGTTCTTGAACATACTTTCACTGTGCTATTATGTTCTTCCTAAATATGAAATATTTATAGTAGAACATAATTATATTTATGACAAACAAGATTGTGAAAGTGTTAGCTGTTTTATGAGACAGAAGAAAGATGCCATGGTGTAAAGACAGATATTATGTTTGAGATTCTGATTATGTGCAAAGAAAACTTTGCTTCATCACAACACACTGCCAAGCAATCTCCATTTCAAAAGATTAGTAATTTGTAATTAAATCTTGGAGCTAAAGGCCATTAGTGGGTAAGCATGTATTGTCACTGTAATCTCAAGGAAGTACGACAATCACAGAATTCTACAGCCAGAAACACTAAACCAGGCAATCTCTTCAATTTCGGTGCAATAAAGTCACTCGATCTTTTCTTGCCTCTCATTGGTTATGTGAAATACAGAGAAACACATGAGAATACTTGAAAGATGCAAATCTGTGTATTTTAAAGATTACTAATAAGTTCCTACCTAATCACATATTCGAAAATTGCAACATATTGGCTGCTACCATCTAGAGCAAGAATCCTGAAGCCTTTCACATTATTGGTTTTTATGCAAAGAAATTTATTTTTGTTGCTACGAATATTTGAAAGGCCGCTACATACGAAGATTAGTAACAATGAATTTCCCTTTTCTCTTTTGGATATTTATTAAAATTCAGTGGTTCTATTTGATTAGACGGCAAAAGATAGTTGTGGTCTCTCCTAGTGCCATTTTTCAGAACCTCTGTTTGCCTTACAGCCGATTCTAAGCTGCAGGCAGTTTTTTAATCCCAACAACAAGAAAAAACTGCGGCTTAGATTCAGATAAATACGGGGGGAAAATTCCCCTTATACTTTAGGAAATTTCCTGGCCGCACAAAAGTTTCTGATAATTCCCAATATTCCAGGTTTTACTGGTTTGTGACCACCCTGCTATACCTTTATAATGCCATCTCTTGATATGATTGGAAACAAGTCTTGTCAGGCAAGCCAACATGTTTCCAGTCATCAACAGTCCAATGTCGATGTTGATGGGCCCAGGTGAGGGTTAAGATTTATCTCGTGCAGTCAGCAAGAATACACGGGTGGGCCTATATAGGTGATGTTCATTTGAATGGTTCACACAGTGATTGTTGTTGATGGCCCAGCATCGAAATCTGCAGCAATTTGTGGAAGGGTTGCACTTCTTGCAAAATCTTTTCCCAGTCACAGTGATGTTAGAGACTTTATGTTTCACTAGATTCCTGATGTTCACAATGCGCTCATAAAATGATTGTACAAAAATATCCCCACCTACCTTGGAGATACTGTGTCTTATCTCTTGTGTGTCACCTAGTTTTATCTGCATCTTTTATCTTTGTGAACTAACGTGTGTTTAACAGATGCAGCAGAAATTTGTAGAAAGTGTCTGTGGTGTTGGCTGCAGTGTCAACTTCTGCTAACATCTTTGCTTGTGTTTGGAGAAAACGGCAGTGTCATAATTTTGCAGATATTTTGTTTTCCATATAGAGAGCCGTTTTGGAAGGAGGAAAAATATCACACTAATTAATATGGGTATGGAGAATCATAATAAGCACAAAGATTCGTCTATACTATCCAACTTCGAAAATTATATAACAAGTTTCTTTAGATTGCACATGTGCTCTTTTTTATTAAAAAAAAAAAAAAAAAAAAAAAAAAAAAAAAAAAAAAAAAAAAAAAAAAACACTAGCAACATAGGATTTCTTTTACTATTTGTCCCTTTTTTTGTACAACTTATAGAACTTGAAAATGATTTTTAAGTAAAAAGAAAATCATTCATCGTGATAACCTGCCGTTGTAGCACTAACCAATCTAACACCTGCAGCAGACACTTGTTGTTGTCTTATGTAGGCATTGTTGACTGCAGTGCTGTCAGAGTGTTTACATATCTCTGTGTTTGCTTATGCATGTCTATAAAATTTTCTTTGGCTCTTCAGTGTACAATATCATATTAAAGTCATATTATTATTATTATATTATGTTTCAAGTGGTGTTTCTAGTCTCATATGTTTGTAGATGTTGTAATCATAAAACTCTCACCTACTAAAATTTGTGCCTAGGCCAGGATTCAAACCCAGGACCTCCTGCTCACAATGCAGTTGTGCTAAGCCCCTATGTCACCCCAGACAAACACACCTCACATACTTGCATAGATTACCCAAGCACATACTCCGCCTGACCCAAAGCCCTCATATGCCTTTCTGTTTCGACCATTGTCCTCCATGGCTCACAGCTGGCTCTGTATTCCCACCAAGAGTCTGATCCCCTGGTGCATCCATCACTTGTTGGTCCCATGTGCCTACGTCCAAAAGAACATATGACACAATTTCTTAACTATTGTCATAGCATACAGATACAGTATAACTTCAATAGGGAATTTCTTGCTTGTGTAGTTCCCAGTTCCACATAGTTATTCAGTCTACTTTTTAGATGAGATCCCAATGGCTCATTTCCATTATGATTGTGTGTATATATATATATTTATATATATATATATATATATATATATATATATATATATATATATATATATATATATATATGACCGGCTCGTTGATAGAAACAAATAAAATAAATAAAATCACACACAAACACACATACAAGCTTTCGCAGCCTAGCTGCTTCGTCAGGCAGAAGGGAAGGAGACGGAAAAGGAAATGATGAGGGTTTTAAGGGAGTGGATAAGGAGTCATTCCAATCCCGGGACAGGAAAGACTTACCTTGGGGAGAAAAAAGGAGGGTAAACAAATACACACACACCCACACATTTACACAGACACAAGTACACTTAGGCAGACATACTGTAGAAAGCAAAGAAGTTAGAAGTTAGACAGAGATGCCACTTGAGGCAGAGGCTCTGTCCAGAGAACCAAGGCAAAGATGTTAAGATGGTGGGTGGGAATTCGAATTTAGCGGAGGTTGAGACCAGGTGGACAACGAGAAGAGAGAATATGCTGAAGGGCTAGTTCCCATTTCCGAAGTTCTGAAGGATTGGTGTCGGTGGGAAGTATCCAGATAACCCGGACGGTGTAACACTGTGCCAAGACGTGATGGTCGTGCCCCAAGGCGTGTTTAGCCACAGGGTGATCCTCATTACCAACAAACACTGTCTGCCTGTGACCATTCATGCGAATGGACAGTTTGTTGCTGGTCATTCCCACATAGAACGCTTCACAGTGCAGGCATGTCAGTTGGTAAATCACGTGGGTGCTGTCGCAAGTGGCTCTGCCCTTGATTGTGTACACCCTCCGGGTTACGGGACTGGAGTAAGTGGTGGTGGAAGGGTGCATAGGGCAGGTTTTACAACGGGGGCGGTTACAAGGGTAGGAGCCAGAAGGTAGGGAAGGTGGTTTGGGGATTTCATAGGGATGGACTAGGAGGTTACGGAGGTTAGGTGGGCGGCGGAAAGACACTCTTGGAGGAGTGGGAAGGATGTCATGAAGGATGGATCTCATTTCGGGGCAGGATTTTAGGAAGTCGTATCCTTGCTGGAGAGCCACATTCAGAGTCCGCTCCAGTCCCGGAAAGTATCTGGTGACAAGAGGGGCACTTCTGGGGTTCTGTTGAAGGTTCTGAATTTGGGGGGATGAGGAAGTGGCTCTGGCAATTTGCTTCTGTACCAGATCAGGAGGATAGCTGCGGGATGTGAAGGCTGTTATCAGGTTATTGGTGTATTGATTAAGGGATTCAGGACTGGAGCAGACTCGTTTGCCACGAAGACCTAAGCTGTAGGGAAGGGAACGTTTGATGTGGAAAGGATGGCAGCTGTCATAATGCAGGTACTGTTGTTTATTGGTAGGTTTGATGTGGACAGATGTGTGCAGTTGGCCGTTGGATAGATAAGAGATCGACATCGAGGAAAGTGGCATGGGATTTGGAATAGGACCAGGTGAATTTGATGGGACCAAAGGAGTTGAGGTTGGAGAGGAAATTCTGGAGTTCTTCTTCACTGTGAGTCCAGATCATGAAGATGTCGTCAATGAATCTATACCAAACTTTGGGTTGACAGGCTTGGGTGTCCAGGAAGGCTTCCTCTAAGCGTCCCATAAATAAGTTCGCGTACGAGGGGGCCATCCTGGTCCCCATGGCTGTTCCCTTTAGTTGTTGGTATGTCTGGCCCTCAAAAGTGAAGAAGTTGTGGGTTAGGATGAAGCTGGCTAGGGTATTAAGGAAAGAGGTTTTAGGTAAGGTAGTGGGTGGTCGGCGTGAAAGGAAATATTCCATCGCAGCGAGGCCCTGGGCATGTGGGATATTAGTGTATAAGGAAGTGGCATCGATGGTTACAAGGATGGTTTCAGGAGGTAACAGGCTGGGTAAGGATTTCAGGCGATCGAGGAAGTGGTTGGTGTCTTTGATGAAGGATGGGAGACTGCACATGATGGGTTGAAGGTGTTGGTCTATGTAGGCAGAGATTCGTTCTGTTGGGGCTTGGTAACCGGCCACGATGGGGCGGCCGGGATGATTGGGTTTGTGAATCTTCGGAAGTAGGTAGAAGGTGGGGGTGCGGAGTGTCGGTGGAGTCATGAGGTTAATGGAGTCAGGTGAAAGGTTTTGTAGGGGGCCTAAGGTTTTGAGGATTCCTTGAAGCTCTGCCTGGACATCAGGAATGGGATCGCCTTGAAAAACTTTATATGTGGTATTATCTGAAAGCTGACGCACTCCCTCTGCCACATACGCCGATCAAGTACCACTGTCGTGGAGCCCTTGTCGGCAGGGAGAATGACGATGGAATGGTCAGCCTTCAGATCACAGATAGCTCGGGATTCAGCTGCGGTAATGTTGGGAGTAGGATTAAGGTTTCTCAGGAAGGACTGGGAGGCAAAGTTGGAAGTAAGGAATTCCTGGAAGGTTTGAAGAGGGTGATTTTGAGGAAGAGCAGGTGGGTCTCGCTGTGACGGAGGACGGAACTGTTCTAGGCAGGGTTCGATTTGAATGATGTCTTGGGGAGCTGGATCATTAGGAAGAGGATTATTTTTCTTCGTGGCAAAGTGATATCTCCAGCAAAGACTGCGAGTATAGGATAGTAGGTCTTTGACAAGGGCTGTTTGGTTGAATTTGGGAGTGGGACTAAAGGTGAGGCCTTTGGATAGGACGGAGGTTTCAGATTGGGAAAGAGGTTTAGAGGAGAGGTTGACTACTGATTGGGATGTTGTGGTTCAGGATTGTGTGGATTAGGATCGTGAGGATTAGGATTGTGAGGTTTGGAGGGAAGTGGAGCTGGAAGTGGGAGATTGAGCAGATGGGAGAGACTGGGTTTCTGTTATATATAAAAAGCAGCTGGATTATATGAGAGATATAACAGTGACTTTTTCCTCTTAACAGTAGGTATTTTTTAATTTACTTACCATTAGTGTACAATGAAATAATTTGAAATTAAGACTGCTTTGATGCAGCCCTCCACACTAATCTGTCTTGTACAAGTCTCTTCATTTGCTTTTAACAACCATCATCTGTTTGAACAAGTCGTCCACATGAGTATGAAAAGAAATCAATCAAATGTGAAGACTGTAAACTCTACTAATTACCTAGGAATCAGACTTAAGCTGGAAAGATCACATAGATAATGTCACAGGAAAGGTGAACCAGAGACACTGTTTTATTGGCAGAACACTTAAAAGGGCCACCCATTTTGTATTGTCATGATACAGGGGAGACAGTGTCCCAGAAATGATACAGAATCTGGGATTGGAATCATTAGAACAACGGCATTTATTGCTGTGACATGGTATACTTCCAAAACTCCAATCACCAACATTCTCCTCTGAATGCGGGAATATATTGTTGATTGCCATCTATATAGGAAGAAATGATCTTCAGAATAAAATATGAGAAATCAGAGCTCGAACAGAGAGATTCAGATGTTATTTCTTCCCGTGCACTATTCAAGAATGGAATGGTAGATGAATAGTATAAAGGTGGTTTGATGAACCCTCTGCCAGGAATTTAAATGTGATTTGCAAGAGTATCCTCATGTAGATGTAGATACAACTGTTGTATGTTAACATATGAAATAGTTCTCTTGGAGTTAATCCTCAAGTTTTCAAAGGCAATTATTTTTCAAATGCTTATGGGACAGGGCATAGAACAGATTACATGCTGCATTGTCAGAGACTTGTTTGAAAATACTACCTTCTTATATTAATTTGAAGCTTACAACGGAAATTCCCCATGACACCATAGATTTAGTGATCAGTTGGACCAGTTAAGAAGCAAAACAAGAACAGTAAAGGTTGCAATGCAAGATAGTTATTACATATGGTGGTGTGTTGTGTTGGGCTGTTATGCATGAGACCCATTTTGAAAGCCCCTTGTACTCTACATTTTAATTTCTCTGTTTCCAGGAAATATGATCAATGACCTGTTTGTTTGTTGTATTCAGTTTTGTGTCTTTGTTATGCTGTAACATCTGTGTCACACAACTGCTCTTTTAGCTGCGAAACGGAAATGGCTCTCAAATGGATGCCACAAATGTTTATATGACAAGGCAACAAATCAACCAAATCCACCAGAAAATGTAATAAAATGAAAAACGCCAAGCTCAGAATATTTTTTTTTATTTTATTTTTTTTTATTTTTTATGCGAGATGACCAGTTTTGACACTCAAGGATGTCATCTTCTGTTCTCTGCTACAATTGGCATTTATCTGCTTATTAAAGACCTGCACATACTATTTTGAAATTATGTTAGTGGGATAGTCAATGTAAAACAGTTTTGTGCTGGTGGAAAGTCAAATGTAAAATAATAAAATATGTGTACAGAAAGAACTACCATAGTGCTCATTGCTGGATGAGCACCTCCATAAAACTTTTATTTTATGTTTGACTTTCCACCAGCACTAAACTGTTTTATATTTGATAATCCATGAGCAAAATTTCAAAATACTACGTGGAAATTACTTTTCAAAAGAGATAGATTGGCTGGCCAGTACTTACCTTTGTGCTGTACCGCCGATAGTGCTACAAATGAAGAAAAAAGAAAAAGGACAAGCTTTCGGAACACAGTTCCTTCTTCAGGTAGGAGATAAGGCAATAAAAAAGGGATGGGAACTGAAGGGGAAGGTAATTCATGACCTAGGTCATGAGGATGGTGTTTGAAGAGTGTGGAAGTCAGAGATACTGTATATTAGTACTGAGCCATACCAGAGAGGATACATATCACCAAAGAGGAAAGATCAAGCAGTAAAGAGAAGAAAAGATGAGTGAACCGAATTATGCTGAGCGGTGGAGGTGGGGGGTTGTCTAAAATGTTTTTGATTAATAGGGAAAGATAGGAAGGGGAGTGAGAAATGAGTAATGGATAGGTGAGTTGAGAATGGAGGAGGGGGAGAGGTTAGTGTAGATTTAGGCCAGGGGGGTGGCGGAAGGAGAGGATATGTTGGAGGGCAAGTTCCCATCTCCGTAGCTCTGAGGGATTGGTGTTAGGTGGTAGTAACATGTGCCAAGATTCCTGGCATATTCCTATGTGGAGCACTTTAGTTAGCAGATAATTGCCGATTGAAAGAGAGAACAGCAGATGACACCCTTGAGTGTCAAAAACGGTTGTCTAGCATTAAAAAAATAAATAAAAAACACTGCAATCTTGGCATTTTCATTATATTACTATAAGAAGATCCTTCCATATAATGAGCAAATTAAGTACCAGAAAATGCATCTGGTGTTGCATACATGACATGGTATGTGCGTTGTATATAGGCATCTCTTATCAAAGCACCAAACATGTGTGCCTCATGAGTGATGGAGGTATGCTCCTTTTCCAGTTTAGGTGTTCATGTGAATGTGATTTGGCTTCTCCCAAAGAAATGTTGACGACATAATACTTTTGTCAATACGCTGTAAAGGTTCGTAATCATACAGTTTTCCCCCGTGCTCTGTCAAAATGTATATTGTTTAATGTGTGTGTGTGTGTGTGTGTGTGTGTGTGTGTGTGTGTGTGTTTGGATTCCCTCCACATGAATCATTTTCTACAACTAATGTGTAGTATGACAATTACTAAGGCTACAAAAAGAGAACAGATACAAAAATAACTAGACAGATAGTTCATAATTTTGTGAAAAACACAAAATAAAAACATAGCGAACAAGGGAGTTTTGAATGTGGATCTCCCATGTCACAGTCCATTATTATAACCATGTCAGCACAGTGGTAAAAAGTTTCTGAATGCTCCACATTATGTGCTTGGACCATTCACTTTTTCAGTTTTGCTTTTTTTCTCATAGTTCCATTCACCTTATACCAGTTTAATGCTAGATTTGTTTTCAGTTTTTGACACACTATTCACTGTGTCATTTTACAACTGAATCTGAGGGGGGTTGCAATGCAGAGTTTTCCTTGTGAATGATAAGATACAGTAAAAGTTCAAGGACAAGTTAGAAGTCAGCGAAAGCAAACACTGAAAAATACATAAAACACAAATGTTATTTACAATGTGGAAGATTTTGCAAGTGAGGAACCTAAGTGCCAAATATATTTTTTCCTCGTTATAATCTCTGTGAACATGGGTATTCTTTTTTAAAGGAGGTACTACAGAACCTCAAAGAATATTTTTTAAATGTTATACTGTGGAAAAACTGAAGAAAGAGGAAGACTTTTCTGTTTTAGTGTGTAGGCAACAGTTTCTTTTAACATAGTGTAATAAATTTCATTCTGCACCACTTAGCCGTGGTGAAATAGCTGTGTGCACTGAGGTGCCGTGCTGTACTGTGGGTGTCCGTTCGCCATTGGGGGTTCGAACCCCCCCCCCTTGGAAATGGGTGTATGTCTTGTCCTTTGGTTAGTTTAACTTAGTTTAAGTAGTTTGTAAGCTAGGGACTAATAACCAAACAGTTAAGTCCCATAAATTTACAAATATTGGAAAATTTTGCACCACTTAACTGTGCAATTTTAGACACCATCCAGTCCATCCAACCAATCTTCCTTATTTGTCGTTTATGCTGCAAACATTTGTCTTTTCAAATATCATCTAACTTTTCTTCTATGTGCACAGATTATAAGGTAAAAACAACTTAGATTCTTGTCTCACTCTCTTGTCCCCTACTGCCTTCCTTACCAGGAGGGGGCAACAGATAATCAAAATAAATACAAATATGGTGTCCTAAAATGGTGTCATACAGGTCACAGTGCGCCTCGGTTGCATAGTGGTAGAGTGCCAGACTACAAATCCAAAGGTCCCGGGTTCGATCCCCGCTAGGTCCTGTGATTTTTATCTGTCACTTTCCACTTCTTTCACCTCTGGCAGTATTGCTCATATGAAAAATACCGAGGAGCACCATGGTTCGGAACCCACGTGAAACTGTAGGTCCCCCTATAACTGGCTGGGTGAGTCAGTTCGAAGGTCGGAGGAAGGCAACAGCATACCACCTCCAAACAGGACCATGCCTAGTAAAGCACTGTGGTGTTCAAACCAATCTTCGGATTGTTGACTGCTTTACCTTTTTTACAGGTCACAGTGTGAAATATTAAAGACCTTAACTTTATTTATATGTTTAGAAAACTTTAAATTTAATAAGTATGTTAAAATCAATAAAAACTGTACTATTCATACTCATCTAATATTGTATTCAGAAATGTAGCTTGCCATCCACTGGGAGCACTGCTGTCACAGTGTATAACAAAGAGCAATGGGAGTGTCGTGACTGTATATGTTAAGACTGTGGTAATACTTGTTTCCTATTCCAATTGTCATTATCCATGCCAAGTGAAGCATGTATAGTTTTATTTCATTCAAACTTGCAGCTGTCAGGATGTAACAATGACATATCTCCACTTGATTTGTAATATCAGCACTGTTGGTACCTGATGCCCATCTACCTTCATAAAATGTGTATAAAACCTTCAGTCTGATAGTTTTCATGCTCATGCCTAGTGCACTGGATGTAGATTACATGGTCAGATACCACAGTAATATAGCATTAAACAATAAATGCTTCATGCATTGAAGTATTTAGTAGTCTTCAAAATAGATTAGTACATCACTTTACAGATTGTTTTTCTTTCCGCAAAGACTGTGAAATTTTGTCAGTCTTGCACACTTTTCAACAAAGTTCTTCTTAAGGTGGGGGTGCAGGCATCACTCTACTTACCGAAGGTAGTAGTGTTGTTAAAACTCAACAGAAAGAAGAGCAATACAGCTTTACCTGTGAGACTGCAAAGTAAATATGTAATTGTTACTAGCTTGAGGATTTTAAATTACATTGCTACTAAAATATAACATATTGAATGTCAGTTCATAGCAGTGCAGAAGGAAATACTATAAAAACATCAATGGCTTTAGTGCAACATCTTTATTAAGCAAAAGACACTTGCAGTATGTTTAACCATCATAAAAAAGATACATTATAACTGACTTGCACATTGGATTTATGCAAGATTTTGCATACAGAATCAACTACAGGTCCTTTGGTTTGTCTCCAGCTTTGATGACAGGAATGATTAAAGACACCATTTCCTGAGATTCTAACTACCTATGACTGCACAAAGTATCAGAAAATATGTGCATTATCTTTGGCTACAAACCCTTACATCAGTATCTGGTTAACACTCACTAGATGAAATTGACTGTCACATCACATAAATATGTTATTGTTAAGAAGTACACATGAGCGGTTTTCTTCCACATAGATTTTTACAGTTCTTTTATCTTTATCAGTCAGTGATAAAAAATAAAATATGTGCATTGTATGTTACAAAAACAATGTAATATTTCATGTATTTATCTTTCATACTTGCTGAGTTCTAACTTATTTACCACTCACCATTTAACAGGTCTTTTAACATAAAGATTCTGCATAAAATTTGACTTAACACTTCACAGTTGCATGACTATTTGTTCACACTACTCATTCCCTGAGAAATTGTGTATTAGAGAGGCAGTTTATAATGAAATATGAAGCTATTTAGATGAACTTTTTTTTTTTTTTTTTTTTGTCTACAAGCTGTTGTTGCAAATTAGTTTGTAACTGCAGTTGTGCTTTGTGTTAGTATGTACCGTGAAACAAATAGTTTGAAACTACAACAGTGTTTTACCATTACTGTTTAACTGCTACCATACAACTGATAACTATATACAGATTGACTATTTTTTATCACTCAATATTTTGAATACAGGATTTATCACAAATATACAACTAACAGGTCGACTGTACATATTTACAAATGGAAAAATATCAAAGAAAGACACAGGCATAAACTTATCTACAATAGGTAATTACTAACATTTTGATCACAAATAGTGCCAATGCACCACACACTTTAAATGTCCACGATACAATGTCCTCAGAGATTGTTGTTCTCAATGTATCATGCAATGAGTTTGTTTACACAGCATGAAAATTGTTTTCATGGAATCTTTCACACTGCCACAATTTTACTTGGGTCCACTTTAACTCTTATGAACATTGTGTCATCCTTGACAAAATGTCGTTTCTTGAGCATCTCGTGCGACACAAATCGTGGAAAACCAAAACCTAGTGAGTCTGGCTCCTTGCTTGGTCTCTGGAAATTTTTCCATGTCGGGTCTGGAATGAAGCTTTCAACAATGTTGCAGGCCTAGAACACAAAGCAAAACTTCATGATAATGTAACTTGAAAATAAATACCTAGTTTAATGCTGTATATCTCTTTACTCAAAATCCATTATTTATATACCCATCAGTTAATTATTTCAACAGACTTCATGCCAATGATGTGAGAAAATGAGACAAGTTTAAAACAGATGTGGGAACTTTGTTAAGTAGGAAAGCATGATTGCAATTTTTACAAACATCAGAATCATGTTAAATAGTAAGTGCTACAAACAATACTGTATTTTCTCAAATCTAAGCTTCATCTAAAAAATTCAAGGAGGGGAAGATTGTAAGACCACATTTCGAAATTGAAACAAAATTGATTTATTCTAACATTAGATACAAATTAAGTATAATGGACAAAGATGCAGCCACAGCAGTTGGGTTCAAGTCATAAGGTAGCAGCCGAGCTTAAGCAAGGTTATTTTGGTGAAAATACTTTTTAGCTGTAAGCAGCAGTTCTTGGTAATGGCATGATGAATGATGTGAAGTATGGGAAGGCAATTGTGTGCTGTTGCAGTCTTTCTGAATGTATACAAATCTGCATTTGCCTTAATTTCACTGTGCTATTATGCTTAAACTAACCACAAACTAGAAAATTGTGAAATATGCATAGAACCACATCAATTATATTTCTAACAAGTTAATGTGTGATTGTGTCAGCTGCCTTACACTCAGAGCGATACAAGAGACAAATACCAAGTACTGAAGAAAAATGTGATTAAATAATTATGGTATTTTGGTTATGCAAGAAGAAACTGACCCTCAACACAACACTCTGCTAAGCAGTCTTAATGTCTAATATTCAAAGATTCAAATGTTTAGTGTTTTGTAATTAAATCATGGGGCCAGGTAGACCATCAGTGGTTCAGGTTTGTATTGTCACCATAATCCCAAGTAATTATGAAAATCTCTAATACCCACTGCCCAAAACACCAAACAAAACAATCCCTTCAATTTCAGCTATAATTCATGCCATCTTTTCTCGTTCCTCATTGGTTACATGAAATACCGAGAAACAGATGCGAATATTTCTGAGTTGCAAAAATTGTATTTTAAAGCTGTGTTACTACTTTCCTATATAACCACATATTCACAGCTACCAAGTCATGCAACAATCCTAAAGCCATGTCCGCTGTTGGTACTGATGAAAAGAAATTTATCTTTTGTTGCTACAAATATTTGAATGCTGCTACACTGGAAGATGAGCAGCACTGAATTTCTCTTTCCCTTGTTGCATTGATTCAGTTGCATTGTGTTCATTCAGTTGGCAAAAGTATGAAAAAAGTAGACTCATCTTATAATGTGGTTTTTTTTTATTATTATTATTAGCACAGAAGTTTTGGTGCCAGCAGGCCATCTATCTTTGAGTCTGCAAAGTGTGCCTAGCGCTTCTTATATTAGAAAGGAAAAGTTAGCTGTGATGGATCCTAGTGCCATTTTTAGAACTCAATTCTAAGCCACAGGCAGTTTTTTGAATCCCGAAAATGGGGGAAAAAGTGTCGCTTAGATCTGAGTAAATATAGTAGGCTACTTTTTTGAGCAATCAACAGCTTTTGTTACCACAATCTTGGTCAACTCTTTTTAACAGATATTCTAGAAATACTATTACTAAGAGCCCAATATATTCACTTACCTTCTCTGGCACAGGTGCCTGGTCAAAGAGTGTGAAGGAAACAGAATGAGAAAAAGGCCACCGCAGGAGAGCATCATATTCGCCTGGTAAGATTTTGATGTACAGCGACAAGTGAGAACCTTGACCAGCACCATTTCCATTCAAAAAAAGTGATGCCTAGAAAGGATTAAAATTAATAGTAATGAGATAAATGCAAAAAAAAAAAAAAAAACTTTTTTCTTCTTTTTCTTTAAGAATTAAATAAAAAGTGTCATTTGCATGTTATCAAAGTTGCTCACCTGCAATTTGTATCCATATTGACTAGTGTAAAATGGAGGGCTAACTAATTCCATTCCATCTTTGGTATTTGCTTCAGCCATTTTCAAAGTATAATCTGTGATTTTCCAAATAAGAGTACCTGAAAAAATAATACAGCTGTAAATAATTTTAAATTATATCAACAGGATTCAAAGAATTTTACAACAATAACTGCCAGTGTATATTTAATTAAATCAATGGGGAAAGTTGAAAATTTGTCCTGCTTAGTATGCTGCCTCATGATGGAGCACTGCTCCATTTAAGACAAAATGGTGATCACAGCTAATGTCATAAATTCCTTTATATATGAAGACCTCGGGGGTAAATAATGATAACCCTCAACTTTTGTATTTTTAATGTACTTGGTGCAAACAATCATATCTGACAGAATGTTTCATTTTCTTCAAGTAGTACATGAATCTGCAGAGAGCTGGCAACATAAATATTCAAACATGCAATAGAAACTGTTTTTCGAAGATTCAAGTCATCATATCTCAGCACTTTATAAATGAGGATTATGATTATCTTCCCCCTAGTTCTTCCTACTGATTGATAATAGGTGTAGTATCAAAATTGATTCCGTTCTTTTTGACATCTCTGATTTATTTATTTATTTTATTTTCATCCTAGAAAAAGGTCCAGTGTTAGAAAATAATGATCGGATTTTAAAATGATGTTAGTTACACATTACTTCCTTTGTGTAAATTCCTCAGCAGACAATTCTGAGAATTCCAAATTTCATTATGGTATTCCTCTGAGAGCACATCAAAGTAATTTTACTCTTTAAGTGCAGCACCTAGTTAGATTCTAGGACTGAATGTTAACTGTGAAAATATTTTAACAGTACATGATAAAAAACAACGATGAATAATTTACTTAATTCTACCTTTATTTGACAAAAACATGAGGACTGTTAGTTAAACAAAGGATATTATTATTATTTAACAATTAAAAATTGTTATATCTTCAACAAGAAAGATACTGTGTTGAGCTAATAATATCATAGTGTTATATTATATACTAGTGTTTTCTTGTAAATGACATAACCTAGTTCTCCCAAGCAATAATATGTCATGCAGAAAAAATGTGACTGTTGACTTATATGTTTTACCTGACTTGTACAAATGTAAGCAATTAATTTGACTTTAACTCCGGATGAATTTATTACACCTCTGGATACATTCAGTATGAACATTTTTCAGGTTACAAAGTGGCACAAATATGCCAGGTTTTGATTTAAAATGTTCAAGTGCCATATAAAACAGTGAAAGGTAGGGTACATGATTGAATATGACAAGTGCAGTATTCCACTTGTTTTAGTGTTGATACGTAATATTCCAACTTATGCTTCTCACATTACTTAAAGCTTTTGGGCTGAGATGCCGTGGTCCATACATAAAACTTTCCCCTGACGTTTCACCCTTGTCTGCTGTAGCGAGCAGTACGCAGCTTTACCTCTGAGGCTGCCTTCCGCAGACGAGGGCGAAACGTCAGGGCAAAGTTTTATGTATCGACCACTGCATCTCAGCCCGGAAGCTTTAAGTAATGACGATACCTGCTGTGAAAGCCTTCATTCTATGATTATGCTTCTCACAGTTTTTTGGGGGAGGGAAGGGGGGGGGTTGCATAAGCATTTCAAAATATCAGACAATTGCAATCCTTTTCAGTTGAACTGCAATTCTGTGTTTTATTTTGGTACATGACCAGTAGAAATAAATGACAAAAAGTACAACATTGTAAATATGACAGTTAAGAACACTGTGTGAGTATAATATGAAGGCATAATCTAAAAAATATAATCAATTATTACCTGAATAATTCAGAGACAATCGTGATACTGCATTCTTAAGACTTGCAATTTGATGTTGTTGTTTTGTGGCAATATTGCACATGAGAGCAAGGTGCTGCTTTGTGCTTTCATCCAGATGTTTTTCCAGTGCATATCTGGTACCCTGCAAAAAACATCAGCTTTAATGGGAAAGCTAAAATATCTGACAGATAATTATATAACTGATTTAAGTTTATCAATAGTAATTTGTGTTAAAGCCATAACCGCACTACTTTTGAAAAAGTGTGGAATCATTTGCCTTCAGCTTCCAGTATAGCAGGGACTTCAGGGGGAGCATTTTCCTTTGAAATATCATATAATTTATTTCATTACATAATAGTACAATAGTCGCCTATCCATAAAGATAGAACAAACAAATGACAGATATTTGTAAACATCTTCAAGATCAGTGGAGTTCAAACAAAAGACCACATAGGCCTAGTTCATATGACCATATTCTCACAAGAATTTATTGCGCATTGGTAGCTGCACTGGAAACTACTTTTAAAAAATGGACCTTCCACAACTGTGCCAACTATCTGTTGCTCTTTCCTGTACTCATTCCCAACCTTCTATCTTATACCCATGATTTCATACAAGGAACGAACTGCTTTCTTCCACTACCCAACAGATATCTGTCATCCAGACTCATTTTAATCCATGCCATTGAAGTTTCTCAGGTCTTTGATGCTACACTTTCCAAAGAGTTTCTCTTTTGTGAATTACTGAAACCTGTTGCATTCTTTCTTTAGTTTCTGAACAACACCATTGTACACTAATTTTCAACCTAGACAGAATCTCAAAACTGCAATATGCTCTGTTACTAATCATACTGCCATTTTGTCAGCCCAGATAATGATGCACAAAAAGCAACAGAAGTTACGTTAAATAAGGAAATGTTTCATTTCTGCTTACACAGCATGTATGATGTGTAGTTTAAATCAGTGTTTTAAACCTGTGGGTTGTGACCCCTCGGGGGTCACCAAGTCTTGCTCAGGGGGTCGTGGTCTTATGTGGATGCAGTAGCATCATGTTCAATGGCAAATCTATGTTTTGTGACATTCAGCTAGTATGGCAGAAGTGCCACACAGCAGTTACAAGGTTTCATAAAAGTTGCTTCATTAGCCAGTCACCCATACGTGGAAAATTGGCTTTGTTGTAACATGTTTCATGTGTCCCTTAATTAGATATCAAAAGTGTCACAGATATAAGATGTACCTATGGCACATTTCATTTCTCATGATGGGCTAACCAAATGCGAAACAATAAAGCTATTTTTCCACCTCATAATGACTTCTTTATTAAGTGACTTAAAAGCATTTGTTAAGTAATACTATTTACAATTGTCGCAATCTTCTTCTATGTATGTGACATGTTCCAATATTGTTAAACCAGAAAAACAATTAATCACTGACTTAATATTTTTAATCAATACATAACAATACCTTTTTACTGCTGAATCATAGTATTTTTCAACTAGTAAGGAGATTTTAATGCAGTATTATTTTTACTCAACTAACAATAATACCATTTTATTTCTGGATCATAGTAATTTTCTGTAGGTTAAGGGTTTTCGGTACCGTTTTGAAGATATCCAAATTTTATGTCCATCGTAGAAATCTTAAGGAGTGATACATTGGCTTTCGTGGTTTCATACTCTCACATGACAACACGTCGCCACAAATTAAACAATGACACTTATTATTCATGACAGCAAAACCATACATCAAATACTTGCATTCATAAGTGAATGGTAATGAAGATCTTAGATACATCTAAGAAATTAAATAATTTGAATTTGGGATCACTGATATAGCTTTATTACAGCCGTATTGGGTCACCAGACATTTTTATTCGCAAAGGCAGTCACTGGTTCATAAAAAAGTTGAAAAACACTGGTTTCAATTAAAGGAAACACTCTTTTCAAAAATTAACAAGATAATCACAAACATTTTTGCACAGTGAAAAATAGTTGACACAACTATGAATAAATGCACAGGAAAAAATTAAGGGTAGAAGAATGAAATTACAAAAGAGCAAGTACAGATTTATTTTATACATGGAGTCCAAAAGGATACAAAGAAGCAAGAAGTGTCATTCAGACAGATAACTTTCTGAAGACTCCATTTACGTTTTGTTGACTTCAGAGTCACATAGAAAATTGTCTTCCTACTCAAAATATTTCAGTATTTTAATCCCAATATTGTGAAATGTTAACTAAATTTTATAAAATTAACATCATGCAGAAGCCATCTAACTGATCTACCCAGATATCAGATTTTTTTTTTTCTTAATGATGTTACAGTAGACAGTGATGAATGGAAAACAACATAAATGAATAAGCAGTGACTTTGACATGCACAGTCAAAGGGACCCTCAATAGAAATGTCTTCTGTGTCAACTGTTAGTCGTCCATAAGACATATGATGTATTCCTTTCAGAGTCAGAGTGTGTTAATGGCAAACATTATTACCTAGCATATATCTTACAATTTACAGTATGGAAATGAAATTTTATTGTTTTTAATTTTACCTTGAATCGACACCCTGCCTCTTTAAAAGCACAAGCAATTGACAGGGAGCTGCACTTGTCCCTCAGATGAGCTTCGAGGTCCTCCCGGGCAGGATGCGGAGCACCACACCGATTGGGGCAGGGGATGGGAACGCGCCCGCACTTGGCCTGGTGGGCGGCGAGGGTGTCGGCGACGAATTCCTTGGTGCAATAGCAGCAGGGCACCAGCCGCTTGGTGCAGTCCGCCGCCTTGTGCTGGCTCAGCTGCCTCCGCTGCACCTTCGTTCCACACTTGTTCTCACAGTACACTGGCTCGTAGCCACAGCTGCCTGCATGCACCTGTTCGAAAAAAGATAAATATAAAAATTCTGCCTGCAGATCAAGGAAATGAAAACTCTGTTTCAATCTTTAGACGAAGAAGGAAAGCAACTGATTGGGGGGGAGGGGGCTCACCTGCTAACAGCAAGCAAAATTATGAACAAATACCTTGAAGGAATACACAGATTTATGCACAGAAAAACTTAATACGATGCTAAAGATGCAAATAACACCTGAATGACGTTGATTAGAATGACTGTTAAATTTCCACTTGGGTCACTGTATGCTATGTCTACCATATTCTCGAAAAGAATTTCGCAACAGGTAGATGAGTTGAATGAAAATCCTGTGGCAGTGCATGCCCTCCAACATGTCTCCAGCGGCCTCGACACATGCCTCTTGAGCCTCGACACATGTTACGCCACATGTGCAATCTGGATACTCCCACCAGTCTCTCACAGCTGCGTAGATCGGAACTTGCCCTTCAAAATATTTGGTGTTCCCCATGCACTGGTCAGCCGTTCTATTTCCTTTGAATAATTTTTTCACTTATCTCTCGAGAAAGGCAATTACATTGATATTTGAACTGTGTATAATACGGTTAATATATTTCGAAGTGCGGCAGCCGGAGGTGACGGTTGTATGACTTTGTTGTGTGCCTGTATAATTGCGTGAATGTTCTATTTTCTGAAGTAGGCCATAGCCAATAGCTAAAAGTGTTGTATATGTGTGTCTTTTGTATGTGCCTGTCGCAGCTCATCGCCACGTCTTTGCAGTGAGATGTAAACTGTTGATTTTTGGAATTTAATAATAAATGGAACAACAAACTGGATCCGGAGAACAGAGAGAGCTTCAACAGCAATAAACAAACACACAAACATACACATATGCACCACTCTTGAAAGTAGGCTGAGATAATGAAGAAACACGGTAATTAATCACCATTAAGATTGTCCATTATGAATTTTGGAGTGGCTTACATCATGAATTTAAACTGAACTAGTATAAATACTTTTAAGTACCATCAACTGAAATAATTTGAATTCTCTGGGGGTAACAGACATCAAGGGTTTTTTCTTTCAATTTCTGGATAAACTTAGAATTTATTTCTATGAATTAACATACTTTTAAACAAAATTTAAAAAAATACTATTTGTTAACCAATTGAAGGACAGTAGTCAATGTCAGTGGCACGACCATTGTCAGCTCTTTGTGAAATTAATGATGCTGACTCCTGGATGTCTTATCAGAATGGACAACTTTTGAGTTTAACATTACAAAACATAAATGAAAGGAAGTTGTAAACACAGGTAGGTAAAGCAGTAAACAATCTGAAGATTGGTTACAACACCACAGTGCTTTACTAGGCAGGTTCCTGTTTGGAGATGGTGAGCCGTTGTCTTCCTCTGAGCTTTGAACTGAGTTATCCAGCCTATTATGAGGGACATACAGTTTTACATGAATTCTGAATCATGGTGCAAATCAGTGTTTTTCACATCAAGAACATTGTCAGAGTGAAAGATGTGTGAGAATGACAGATAAAAATGCTAGGACCTGGTGTCGATCAAACCTGCGACCTTTCAATTCACAGTCTGGCATTCTACCACTGTGCTATCGAGCCACACTTAATTAGAGAAAGATGTATATCTATAAAGGGTGCCTAATCGCTAGACCAATTTGGCACATGGCAGACAGGCTGTCTTGACACATTGTCCTACAGAATACAATTTTGTTTTATTCGTTGAAGGAAACTGGTATGAAGTGTAGAATAGTACATGGATTATATTTTAACAACACGGCTCTTTTACTGTAGCACAGGGGTGCCGACTGTGGGTGCTCCGGGGCTCATGCACCCCCCCACCCCCAAGAATTTTGCGGGGGTGCTGAGCACCCACATAAAATTGAGGAGGAAAATAAAATTGGGTAAATTTAAAAAAAAAAAAAAAAAAAAAAAAAAAAAAAAAAAAAAAAAAAACCTACCAAACGCTTTTGTCAGAGAGAATAGCTTCGCACATAAAGTGTTAGATTAGTGTACAGTGAACAATTATTTCATTGGGATGTTACTTATATTGAAATATCTGACTTCGGCCAATTAGATCGCTTTATTGTAGTGTCCTAATGCAGCCATGCTTTCCTTTTTCTTCCTCCTCCTTCTTCCTTCTGTATTTAAAAGGCCAGACAACTGCCTATTTACTTTTATCAAGTATTGCTTATTCAAAAATGTATTAACATGATTTTCAGAAGGGTTGGTTTCGAACATTTGTGAACCGTGATATAGAGCACCAACACTGATTTTCAAAAGTCGGCTCCTCTGCTGTAGCTGAAGATAAAACATACCACAGAAAACTAAAAAGAAACATATTCGCAAGTACAGTGACACAGAATTTTCCAAAGAATAAGATACTTGAGTGAAACACAACAATGAGTCTTCATGCTGAATTGTAACGAACAAAAAGGGAAAAGGAAAAGAAGTGGCAGTCGTAAGAACGGTCAGCTTCTTATGGATCAAATACTGTATTCTTCCTACAGTGCAATAATTGACAATTATGCTGAATTTCGAAGTTACTTCTTTACGAACTTGCCGTGGCTTATGTCATTCATGTCTTTTAGCTATGTTTACATTTATTTACTTTGCGGTTCCGCATCGTTTGACATTTTAGTATCGCTTGGAAAGCGGGAAATGTTACAGGTAGTTCGTAAATTAAGTAGGAAAATAATTAACAACAAAATTTAATATCATAAGACATACGAGATTTCTTGCACTAGGTGTGGTAGTGTGTCTTCAAGTGTCAGACGGCAGCGAGAATTATATTGTGATGCTGTGGTAGTAATTTTAGATGTTAATTATCTCGGGGCGCGCAGGTAGGTAAACAAATCAGGCAGGGCAGGTGTTGTTATTGTTGATGTTTTGAGTGCAGCGGAGCTGCGGGCGGCAGACGGCGCGTGCAGCGGCCGGCGGTTTCCGGCGGCCGGGACGAGGCCGGAATGCGCGGCCGGCGGAAGCCGGGCAGCCCACATCCGGCGCACGCCTCGCCTTCCCACCGCGCCAGGTGCGAACGCCGCCCAATCACAGAGGTCGCCACACTGCCCGCTCCCCAACCGCAACAGCTGCCTACCCGGCTATTGTGCACTGCCGCGTCACTAGAGCTGCGTTTGAACATGACTCGAACTGCTCGAACAATTTACGTCACAGTTCGGGAAATCTCGGGATATGTTCGATCACGACGCTATCCAGCAATGTCAGGAGGTACTATCTCTACGATTTACAGCGAAGTGCAGTAAACTATTTATATCCACGATAGAGCTGAAGTGCAGTTTATGAATCCGCGAGTGGCGTTTCATGTTTGGATGTTGGCAACGGCGCCGGAGCCAATCAGCAGTCGCGTTCCGGCGGCCAATAACAAATGGCTTTCTCTTTATGGTTTGTAAACAAATCGGCGTGGTGGATGTTAAGATCTTTAGATAAGCATATTGCATTGCAATAAATGTGGGATTTATATTTACGTTCTGTAATGGAGATTGAGCGTAAAGGCTGCTGCACTATGTAGTCAAAATTATTTTCACCAGCGCCCGAATCTCCGGTACAGAACCGGAACTTCGAGATACACGGATTCTTCCAAATTAACCAACATCTGGTTTTTTCTTAGGGAAGTGAACACTAATTTTAATAACGTCCATTATTCACATATTGCAATTCACTGGAAAAAATTGTCAATCGTATTACTTGAGAAACACTTAATTGAATTTACACTGCAAGAAATGCTTAAATCTGAAGCAAAAGAATGTGAAGAAAGGCCAAATTCACAACACATGAAACGCGAAATTTGATTGACCGCATTTGCCTGCGTTTTGGTGATTGCATGACTTTCGCAGCCTTTGTGAGCGCAATTACTTATACTGAGCGGTTCTGAGCCGTATTTTTAGGCGCTACTAAGAGAAAACTTCTTGTGTAACCGGTGTACCTAACCTTAAGGCTGCGCTGGCCTGTTGTTTTTGAAGTTGTCAATAGCGTGTTAAAGAGTAGTCTGAAAGTGTGTTGGAAACATCCTTTCATTG
This sequence comes from Locusta migratoria, assembly GCA_026315105.1. Taxonomy (NCBI): domain Eukaryota; kingdom Metazoa; phylum Arthropoda; class Insecta; order Orthoptera; family Acrididae; genus Locusta; species Locusta migratoria. The sequence continues at coordinate 266,608,738 of CM048744.1, read as the reverse complement.
ATTTGTAGCGTAGCCTTCAGATGGTTAGGTATAGGTTAAACAAGAACTTTTTTTTAGTACGTGAGGGCGCGTAGCGCCCGAATCTCCGGTACAGAACCGGAACTTCGAGATACACGGATTCTTCCAAATTAACCAACATCTGGTTTTTTCTTAGGGAAGTGAACACTAATTTTAATAACGCTCATTATTCACATATTGCAATTCACTGGAAAAAATTGTCAATCGTATTACTTGAGAAACACTTAATTGAATTTACACTGCAAGAAATGCTTAAATCTGAAGCAAAAGCATGTGAAGAAAGGCCAAATTCACAACACATGAAACGCGAAATTTGATTGACCGCATTTGCCTGCGTCATTCATCGCGCCGTTACCAACGTTCACGCATGAACCACAACTCGCGGACTCATATACTGCACTTTTACCCCAAGATAGTGTCATTAATGTATTAAGGAGATTAGTAAATGTGAAATGCTGACTGTAGTAGCTTCTAGGGTGCATGTCATAAGTAAAAACAGCAACTAATATGGGCTATACGTAAACGATAGCAATCAGTATTTATAACTCTAGTGCTGCGATCGAGCGACGCTTGTTGGTACTACGTACACAACAGCTCGTGTACTGTTTATTCGGTAGTCGCAATTACAGTTTATTTTCATACGACTTATTTCCGTGATTGGCTATTAAATTTCTAATGTTTTCCCTATTTCATCGCTTTCAACCTTGTATTCAAGGCGATTAAAAGGTGGTAACATTTTGATATGTTAGTGTACCGTATGAACTGGGAATGGGATGGTCATTTGCAACCTGTCTCTTATAATCACATTAAACGTGATGTCTACTTATGAAGGATTTGAAGTCACATAACATACTTCCAGAAATAACAGTCATATTTTCTTTTGAGTGTTAGCCTTGCAGTAATTTGATACAGTAGTTCTGTTAAAGTAGCAGACATTTGTTGCTCAATATATCGTATCTCGAAGTTATATCAGGCAGGTCACGTATGCACTGTTTTAAACGAAATATGCAGTGATGCCCTTCTTTTCTTTTAGATGTATTTGTACTTCCTATGGAATTAGTCCTGGGCAAAGTGATGACCTGGTAACTTCAGAAGTTCCCGCGTATCGTTTGCAAATACGCAGCGCGAGTTATCTGAGTGTTCGAACAGTTCGATACTGTATCGAGTTCTCTGCTGTATCGGGAAATCCCGAGCATGTTCGAACGCGAGTATCGTTTACCCAGGCCTACGCGTCAATAGCCAGATGCACTTCAAGTAAAGGGGCAGTGATGGGGCCTAAAATGACTGGGGCTCACTACTTTTACTGCAGCATGCAATTTACCATCAGTAAGCTCGAAAGTAGGTCGTATCCACTTTTTTTTTGGGGGGGGGGGGGGAGATTCTTGCATTTTCTAACTATACTAATGTGTATATGTCGTTTAGGCGGAAAAAAGTCATCTCCTCCCGCTAGTTGCATAAAATATTGAGCACTGACATCTCTGTGTAGTGTGAAAACACGCCATATTCTGGAAACGGGAGTGTGGTCTGGAGCGCCACGTTAATCCTGTGTTACCAACATTTGGTTTTAACGCTCGCTACTAACACCCGTATCTCAGGGGGTTTTGAACTTTTGTAAGTAACACCCGACAATTCGGTGAGCGTGATTCCAAACCAACACTCTACCCGTGTACACTTGTTTATCAATTTGTTCCTCAAAACGTCACAGCTCACTGACAATTTGAACGTAGCCGTCATGTTGACTGAGGTTACTGAGCTAGAGTTAAGGTTAAGGTAACTTTACACCGGAGCGAACAAACATCAGCGACCGGAGTATTCTCTTGCGTGTGGATGGTCCGTAAGCAGCGTTCGTTCGGCATTCGAAAGTGTTTACTCATGATCCGTTCGTTGTCGTTCTTGGAGCGAATCATCAAAGAGAAGTTTCGCGTTCTCTCGGCTTCGGCGCTCGCACTGATGTAAGCGGGTGCTACATGGATCAAATTATTTTAAGTCCTGTAAATCACTCTGTATAAGGCGCAATCATAGAGGCAAGACAAGCACACAGGTATATGCTGTAGGAGTTGCGCTTAGCGAAGGTGGAGAATGCAGCTAACCAGATGCTCTCAGCGCCTTCTAACAAATTTCCGCGGAGGTGCTAACAGAGACAAAAATGCGCCTTCTCTGAGAGCGTTTACCGTCCTAACAGCTGGAAGCGGCCTGCGTGCGGCTTCATATGGAGCGACTTATGGCAGGCCAGAGTCGTCGAAAACTGGTGGCAGCCACTCAATGCACGCGTCAGATACTGACCACCTCTACTCAAAACCCTCCACTTGCGTTCAATGCAAGTTTTCACAAGTAACGAAATAATTTAACCGAAACATCTTTTAACTTACGCTACACGTGCAGCTAGTAAAACGAACCCAGATCACGCAGATATACAAATACAGTTAAAACGTTTCCCAAAACCCAGGCTGCGTTTCTAACTATACTCATGTGTATATGTCATTTAGGCGGAAAAAAGTCATCTCCACCCGCTAGTGGCATAAAAACAGTAACAATCAAAGATCGAGGCCGACTGATACGCTTTCATGACTCTCCACAATGACCTGATGGGACTACACCGGTGCGTATTAACGGAAGTTCGATCATATAGCCCACGGTACCAAACGAAATCGGTGATTGCATTGAACCTTTCTTGATAGGAAGGTCGAAATATGTTTGCTTGGTTCGACAGTCATCGACCGATGAGGGGAAAAAAAAGAAAAAAAAACCTTATTCTTTTCATTCTCCACTACGATTAGTGGAGCGGGCTGTTTGATATCCGGCCCATAAAGAGTCACGATTCTATTCAGCCAATTATCAGATAAGCTAAAAGTGGGGCAAAGAGGAGACCCCAATTGGGAATAAGTGGGAGGGGATTACCAGTTCCGGCATACGCCTTACAGCCAAGGAAAACCTCCCGAAAACCTTGGTCGGAACCGGGGGATTGGGACCAAATGAATTTATATATGGGACGTTGCCCCAGGCTACAAATGGATTATCGGGAGAGCACGAGTGCACTCACGACAATCAAGGATCGGACGCCCGAGTTACTCTCTTAAACTCGTAGAGATCGGCTCGACCAACAGTGGACAAGCATCCCCCTAAAGGAGCCGCACCCGTGAGTACGGTATCCTCTGCGTCGATCGACCGATGTAGAAGTACGATAATTTCAGGTGTGTACAAGGGAATTGTGCTGTGAGTAGGGAGGGAAAAGAGCGATCGTTTAAAATCTACATCGGTATTTCAGTTCTAAATAATCGGTATATTTCGGCTTTGTTTATAACAGGTATTTTCCTAGTTTTAGTAATAAACAGGATTTGAAAAAACGGCATATCAGTTCTCCATAACAGCAGTACTATAATGTTTAGTTTTTAAATAATCTTAAAACACGAGTAACAGTTATTCGTACTTGAAAATTTGAGTTGTTATAGAAAATGGGGAAGCTGAAACTTATTTAACAACAACTCCGAGAGTTCGAAAGTAGCAACCAAATATGACAAGAACTGGTACAGTATTGCTGAGACAATGAATTTTTTGCCGTGAAGCGTGGTGTATTAGAGGTAGTTTCTGCTTCGAAACTAACAGTAACAAATCTAGCAACCACTCAATTGCTTCATATCTTACTTTGAACTGATCTGGAGTGAATGCCAAACTCTTGAGCAGTACTCAAGATGGGGTTGCACAAGCGGTCTCCTTTACAGATGACCCACGTCTTCCAAAGATTCTCCCAACAAACGGTCGTCAAGTATCCACCTTCGTGACGACTGTCCTTAACATGCTCGTACCATTCGATATCGCTCTGCAACGTTACCAAACTGTTACAAAGAGCACACTACTAATGCTGTATTCGTACTTTATGGGATCGTTTTTCCTAGTCAACTGCTGTACCTTTACATTTCAATACATTTAGAAACCAACTAGAAATGTCTGTCAATTCCCTAGAACACTGCTGACGATACCCATGCCTCTGATGAATACTAATCATCAATCCTTACTGGATTCTGTTACTTAAGAAGTCTTCGAACCATTCATTATATAGGAACCTGTTACATATGGTCGTACCTTCGTTAGGAGTATGCAGTGCGGCATCGTGTCATACATACGCCTTTCGGATATCAAGAAATATGCAGCATGCCTGTTGTCCTTCGTTCATAGCTCACAATATACAAAGTGAAAATAGGACAAACGGAGTTTCACACAAGCGATGCCTTCCAAAGCCGTGCTGATGCATGCACGGAAGCTTTTCCGTCTCAAGGAAATTCATTATACTTGTATTGAGAAAATGTTCGTGAATTCTGCAGAAAACTGACGTTACAATGCCTCTGTGGTAGAGGAAGTAAATTTGCTAGATGTACCTATGATTTCCACAGACTTGCTATCGACGGGGATAGTACCTACTCCCTTAACTTTGTGGTTGCTTCAGAGTGAAAAATTGTTACCACCAAAAAGTGGCGATGCAGCAAAGTCAACTTGTGACTTTTCGCTCGCAGTGTCTTCATGTCCTTCCTTTCATCATCATTGATGGAGACGATGAGATCGATGTCTACTCTTCGCTCTTTCTATGTTCCTGCATTGTATGAACGTATCAATGCGTTATTTTGAACATTAGCTACATAACTTATTTGCTATAGCGGTGGTTCGTCAATAGCAGCGTTAGTTCGGTAACACAGTCGTTTGTTTCATTATCTGAAGTGCCTCCTGCAGAGAACCCCGGCAGCAGCTTCAGACACGCAACGTTACAAGACACTGCTGTTGCATTGCGCGGCCTTCGTACCATGGTGTCACAGCTGCTTTCACTGTCGGCAATGCTCACACACAGCAAAGAAAATGTGCCTGTTGTACAGAAAGGTCACAAACAGTAGGCCAGCCTCAATAGTCTAGGAGTAGCATTGTTGCGTAGTCAAGGGGAGGTCAGGCATGCCCATGTAGCTCTGTCTCTTGCTGGTGGGTTATTAACGGACGACCTCTGTTGGTAGCCGTGCAGGGAACATTTGGATGGCTTTTATAATTGACGTGCCTTGTCTTAACGAGACAGGTATGTGCAGATGGCTACACTAAGAGAGATTAATACTGTGTATTATCCTTTAGTTGACAATATACCGCATAGTTCTAAATTGGTAGAAGTCGGTAAAACTCGAGCGTCTTTCAGGGTTGGTGCTTAATTTACAAAATAAAAATTAAGGACTTTTAAGCTCATTTTAGCCCACTTTAGGTTACGGTAGTAACACTAAAAAATGTTCAAATGTTTGTAATTCTATCGGACCAAACTGCGTGGTCATCAGTCCGTAGCTTACAAACTACTTAAACTAAGGTAAACTAACCTAAGGACAACACACATACACCCATGCCCCAGGGAGGACTCGAACCTCCACGGCGAGCAACCACGCGCTCCGCAGCGAGACGCCTTAGACCGCTCGGCTACTCTACCGAGGCAGTAACACTAAAAGCGGGCCTTTGCGATTGCCTTCTGACAGCTCGAAATTTAAATGAAAATAACGGCTTAACCGTTCATCTGACACGAAAATTGAATAAACGAATTTGTAGAAGTGAAAATATTCTACAAATATGCTGTCTTATGTGTGTGTGTGTGTGTGTGTGTGTGTGTGTGTGTGTGTGTGTGTGTGTTTTCCATATCTCCCATAGTTTTCTGAGATATTTGCAAAAATAACGGCGATTTGACGATGTCTGTCTGCCTGTCTTTCTGTCCGTAACGTGTTCCTACTTTTATTTATTATTATTATTATTATTATTATTATTATTATTATTATTTAGGTTGAAGCGTTCAACCGATCAGCACCAAATTCTACAGACATAATTGTTGTCACCAGCGACCAGAACCTCTTTTTCTCTCTTTTCATTGGTTCTTCGGTTTGATCGGCCCTTTGTGGACATTGGTTTCTTTTGTTTTATTTTGATCGTTTCGTCTTTAACTCAGTACTTTTGTTACAAGGGCGTCAAGCCCTGTGACCGAGCACGCTAAGCTACCACGCCCGCCTAGTTTCGAACCACCGTCTAACATTTTCGTACATCACAAACTAACTCGCTGCCCATTATGTTACGCCGAACAGCTGCGAGAGTAATCCGTAATTCTCGTACCATCGAAGGCAGGTGTTATCTCCTAACATGGCATTTTTAGACATTAGATTATTATTCTTTAAAACCGTGACGGGAAAGCTGTTATTAGCCAGCAGAAATTTCCTTTGTGGATGTCTTCAGATGGCCCTAACCATTCTTTCAATTTCCCTTTTTGCAGCTATAATTTGCTAAATGCAAACTTTCCGGGCATTTTGACAGAATTTTAAAAATACACCCATTTAGCAAATGTTACAACCAGACTATAATAGTTGCAAAGGCCTATCACGCAATTCTCCCCCCCCTCCCCCACCTTTTTAACTTAGCCAATTTAGCTGCTTTATGGGTGGAATAATTGCCGAGCCAAAAATAAGGAGTTTTACAGACTATTATTAAAAATTAAGCACTTTTAAGGCACCGTATGAAAATTAAGCACTTTTAAGAAACGTACGAACCCTGTCTTTGGTCGGTAGTCAAACATTCTTCTTCTGTGGCCAACATTAGTTAGCTGGCAGCAGGGGCGTAACTATGAGGGGGGGGGGATGAGGGGGATAGAACCACCCCCCCAAAAAAAAAGAAGAAGAAAAAAGAGAGAGGGAGAGAGAGAAGAAAAAGAAAAAAGAAATCGTATAACAGCAATCTGGTAAAGGTAAAGATTGGAAACTTGGGGTGTTTTACCATAAGCTTTCATTGGATGGGAGAGAATTAGTTTCTTCAACGGGAGTGGTAGATGGTAGTCGGTCTGGAAACTGACTAAAGTTGTGCTCGTCAAGCAGGTCTATCCCCCCCCCCCCCCAAAGCCAAGTCCTAGTTACGCCACTGGCTGGCAGTACTGTGTGTTACTGTGCTAATTTTATTCAGTGTCGAATGGAGGGTTTGGATCGGAGGAGGAGGGGTTCCTCATAGAAATTGTGGTTACTGCGCCATCTCCCTTATGCCAAACATGATTTTTAAAGATTAAGGGGGAATCACTCCCGCCCCCCCCCCTCCCGCCACCGACACAACGGTATCTCCGGCCGCGGATAACTGCTGCGGAGAGAGCACGACCGAAGTGGAGACGGGCAGATGGGAGAGCGCGGTGCAGTAGCGGTGCTCACCTCGTGCGTGACGCCGGTGAAGTCGTTGCCGCAGAACTGGCAGTGCACGCGCCGCTGCGGACACGTGTAGCGCAGGTGGTCCTCCATGAGCACGCGCGGGATCTGCGCGCCGCACTGGCTGGTGCACGGCACCGCGTCGTGCCGGCACGTGTTCAGGTGCGCCTGCAACACGCCCAAGCACAACAATCACAGCAAGGCACACGTGGGGGCGGACTGCTTGGTATGTGCTGCCACCTGTATCTAGAAATAAATAGGGTATGACCAACGACTAGGTTTACCATATGTTCATCACCACAAAGGAAGACATTTCATATAAAAAAGAGGACACTTTAACATACGGTAATGTAATCAAAATATCCACTGGAGTACTGCCGGTCTATAGCGTCCAACGGGCACAATATTTCGGCGATCATACATGTCGCCATCATCAGGTGAACTGACGGACTGAGCTCCTGGAAACGCGCCGGCACGGAGATCCGCACGCTACGGCTGCTCGAAGGGAACTGGGTTTCTAGCCCGGTAGCGGGCGATTTAAATACCCTCGGCCCGCGGAGCGACCCCTCCGCGGTCCTCGTCGAGGATCGATGCGTTGAACACCAGAGGCACACACGATTGATGTATCCGAGCAAGTCGGCGGTCGCTGAGCATTGTTTGTCGGAGAATCATGCGATGGAGTATGAACGCACTAGGATTCTGGTACAGACGTCGAGATACTGGGACTGCGTCGTTAGAGAGGCCATTGAAATTCGCACAAGTGACGACCTCAAAAACCGTGACTGTGGGTATAATCTTAGCAAAGCTTGGGAACCAGCGACTGGGTTGATTAAGAGTAAATCTAGCAAACGTAACGAAGTGACGACCACGGCGGACAGAGCCCTCACACCGACGTCATCTCAGACGCCGGCGCAATCGGTTCCACTGCGCGGGGTGCGGACCGCGGAGGGTCGCTCCGCGGGCCGAGAGTATTTAAATCGCCCGCTACCGGGCTAGAACCCGCCGTAGCGTGCGGATCTCCGTGCCGGCGCGTTTCCAGGAGCTCAGTCCGTCAGTTCACCTGATGATGGCGACATGTATGATCGCCGAAATATTGTGCCCGTTGGACACTATAGACCGGCAGTACACCCGTGGATATTTTGATCATCAAATACGCCGGAGAAACTGAAGAATTACGGTAATGTAATTTACAAATTTATTAATGAACCACGTAGAACTACTACAAACTAAAACAGTAACCCTGTGTGGTTGTTGGAAAACGAAATATTATGAACCTTGACAGTTTATTCCTCATCACTACTCTCAATTGTCTCATGCTTGTCTTACTCACTTCTGAACCAACTATATTTGGTGGAAGAAGAAATCTCTCTCAAGAGCTTTTTGATTTTTTTAACAAGTACCTGAGAAAAGCGCAGGCATTTGAAATGTTTGAAATTATACTGTACACATACAGTATAATTACAATATATTTCAAATATATTCATGTCTTTTGTCCACTGTGTGTTCACAAGAGAAAACAGGTTCTGTCAGCATTATGACTTGTCATAGAAAAAAAAAGAAGTCTACAGTTTTCAGCAGTTCAGAATAACTAACAACACCAGATGACTGATGTAAATATGCACACCTCACTTCAGCTGCTGGTATGTTCTGTTTCCTTTGATAATCTTCACAAAAAAAATTATAAAATTACAAAGCTGATCGGAGCAAAATATATAATTAATTCTTACATTCGTTTGATCATTCTCTTGAATGATTTGTATTTCTCCAGGAGCACATATTTAACACTGACTTTCTCTTCGGTATTATATTTAAGTCCGTAATTTATTTTGAAGCAAAAGCCTACCTACGATCTCGAAGACACAATATAACTTTAACCTAAACCACAAACGCCATAGAACGTAATGCAGAAGACAGAATGCACTGGTTGAATACAGAATAGACAACCGGGTCCCTTCGCAGAGAAATTCCGAATCTTTTGCAAATGTCAGGCCCATGCGGAGTGCGATATTATGAACGGCAATTTCACTCTGTGTATGCGCGTAATAGTTGCGAACTGTTTTGAACCGCAGTGCGAATGAACATGTTGTCGCCAATGACACAAAAATAAATTTTAATTCTCAGAACCCAAAAAAGAGGACATTTTGTAGAATTTTATAAATTCCGACCGGACACATTTTCTTGCCTCAAAAAGAGGACATGTCCGGGAAAAAGAGGACGTATGGTAACCCTACCAACGACCTATATAAACAACAGACTGGCTAAGGTGCTGCCATACTTGAAGCAAATTGAAACCTCACGTAGGCGTAACCAGTCGTCTGCTATAGCACTAAATCATATCACGTTCACTTTATTCTCTACCTGCTGATTGTTATTTTTATACCCAAGCTAAAATGGATAAAGAATAACAAGTTTGTTAATTAATTAGTTACGCGATCTACCCACCTAATCTTCAGCATTCTTCTGTAGCACCACATTTCAAAAGCCTCTATTCTCTTCCTGTCTGCACTGTTTATCGTCCATGTTTCACTCCCGTACAAGGCAATACTTCACACAAATGCCTTCAGAAAAGACTTCATTACATTTGACTTAATATTAGATGTTAACAAATTTCTCTTTTTCAAAAATGCTTTTCTTCCCATTGCCATTCTGCATTATATATCTTTTTTTACTTCGGCCATCAGAAGTTCTCTTGGTACACAAATAAGAAAACTTATCTACTATTTTTATTGTCTCATTGCCTAATCTAATTCCTTCAGCGTCGCCTGATTTTCTAAATTTACATTCATTTATACCAATGTAAAAATTATTTTCTTTAAATAACCTTATATGTATATGTTGTTGTTGTTGTTATGGTCTTCAGTCCGGAGACTGGTTTGATGCAGCTCTTCACCCTACTCTATCCTGAGCAAGCGTTTTCATCTCCGCATAAGAACGGCAACCTACATCCATTTGAATCTGCTTACTATACGTGTCTCTTGGTCTCCCTCTGCGATTTTTACCCCACACACTTCCCTCCAATGCTAAATTTACGACTCCTCGATATGTATATACTTATTTGCAAACAAAATTTAATTAATGCCAGTCTCGAAATGTGTGGTTGGCAACTTAATTTCTACAACATTTCAGTTTGTGTGTGTCCTATTTGCGGACTGATGCATTAGGTAATTGGTGTCCGTCCTTGAGTCCTCTAAGCAATGCAATTCTTCGTTTATGTTCTGATCTTTCGAATGGCCGGTAACCTCCACTTCCTTGAATAATTCATCTTATAAAGACCACTCCTCTTACTGTGCTCTCTCTCTCTCTCTGTCACACACACACACACACACAGAGAGAGAGAGAGAGAGAGAGAGAGAGAGAGAGAGAGAGAGAGAGAGATCTGTTTGATGCTGAGAAAGACCTTTTTTTTTTTTTTTTTTTTTTTTTTTTTTTTTTTGCTGTAAGCAGACCATTTACTGCGAGTTAAAACTGTGTGCACCGGACTGGAGTTTAATGCCCGCCTTACTAAGTACAATGGGCGGAAGGGGAGGAGTTATTTAAAGGAACTGTTGGCCTGAAATAAGCGAATAAGAAGAAGAAAAGGCACAAACGTTGGACTCTTTCGGCAGAAGAAGCCGCGCGTCTTCCCTGTGTGTGTGTGTGTGTGTCTCTACTGTCTAGAGGCCGGGCACGCAGCGCGTCTGCTGCCGTGGGAACCCCTCCCCCCTCCTTTGTCCCGTCGTCTGGCATCCCGTTGTGCGCTGCTCCCCAAGAGGTCCCTCTGTTCTGTGGTCACCGCCACCTCGCCCCCTCGTGTTTACACATCTGCAAGGACGCTCAGCGAAACCCCGCTTCGCGTACGATTAAGAACGATCCATACAATGGACGTCACAGACCGTTATGGAACGCTACGGGAAACGGAGGTGCAAAAATATTATCGTGTGGCATTGTTGGCTCGAGTATCCCAACGGGTTTGCAAAGGATACGCAGATGATCTTGTCATAGTAATACTTGGCAAATTTGCTGACACAGTAAAGAATATGGCACAAGGTGCTTTGGACATTGTGCAAGACTGGTGCAGAAAACAGGATCTGGGGGTTAGTCCTAAGAAGACTGTTGTTGTACCATTCACAAAGAAGCATATACAACATTCAAGTTGGAATCTAAAGCTTTTCAATGAAGCGCTACCTGTGAAGGGGACAGTGAAATATCTAGGGGTTACCCTAGATGATAAACTGACATGGACCCCTCACATCAGGAATATTTGCTCCAAGGCAAAAGGTACTCTTGTGAGTACCAGGAGAGCTTGAGGCAAAAATTGGGGCCTGAGCCCCAAGGGTATGCACTGGATATACACCACAGTGATTAGACCCAGGATCACCTATGGGGCGGTCATGTGGTGGAAGAAGGTAGAACAGCAGGTTGCTGCTAAGGAGCTTGGTAAGGTGCAGAGACTAGCCTGCTTAGCCATAACAGGCGGAATTAGCAGCACACCAACTGCTGGGATGGAAATCATGCTGGATATGCCCCCATTACAACTTTGGGTCAAGATAGAGGCAGCGGCTGGTGCATACAGACTCAAATCTGGCAACAACTGGAACTCTTTGGGATATCCAGAATCACACACTAAAATAGTGAGTGAGGTAAATATAGGAAAGGCTATATTATAGCCCCATACTGCTTCAGCAAGCCTTTCAATATAACAATTGGAAGTAGGGAGCAATGGGAGAAAATAGTTCGACACCGTATGGGGGATATTGTCTGGTTCACTGACGGGTCAAAATCCGACCAAGGTGTTGGGGCCGGGGTATATGGGGTGCAGCCAAGACTGGAGGGCGTCATCTCTCTAGAAAAACTGGCCTTAGTATTCCAGGCCGAAATCACTGCCATCAGGGCGTGTGTGGAGGAGATTTTGCGTAGGTGCTACAAAGATCGTAGAATCTATATCTATTCAGACAGCAAGGCAGCCCTGAGATCACTGGCAGCTCCTGCAACAAGGTCTAAATTGTTGCAGAATGTCACAGGGTTCTGTTGGAGCTAGGGGAAAGCAATAGAGTAAACCTATTGTGGGTCCCTGGCCACTCGGGGATCAGTGGCAACGAACATGCCGACAGATTAGCCAGGGTGGGGGCAGAGACTCCATTTATTGGACCGGAACCTGTCCTGACAATCACCAAGGCAATGATCAAATTGGAGCTACGTAACTGGCTCAGAAGACAGCACGTAGAATATTGGACCAAAGTCCATCAACAAAAACACAAGGTAATGATGCCAAAGCCATGCTTTAAAAGAAGCTCTGCAATCCTGGGCCTGAACAGGAGAGAGATTAGACTCATGGTTGGGTTGCTGACAGGCCATGGGAATTTCAAAAAACACCTACATACAATGGGAATAACAGAAGAGGACCCTAAATGTAGGATCTGTGATGACGGTGATGAAACTGCATCACATCTAATCTTCCAATGCATTGCATTGGAGAATAAAAGGCACACAATATTTGGGACAACCAGACCCGAAGAAATTGTGTCTAATAAAGAACTGGTAAAGGGACTCCTTGCACTGTTCAAGGGCATTGGTTGGCTTTACTAGATATACGGGGAGCGATACCGCACAATAAACTTAGTTTCGGTGCGGGCAGTGGCGGGTTAGACCAAGACTGTTTTGGCTTCCCTGGAAAAATCAAATCAAATCAATCCCAACGGGTTCGTCGCCTGTCTGTAGTGGTGTTTTACACCGCGCACACTGGTCTGTTTCCTCGTGGGAGTCTGTGTGTACCGGTAGCTGGGAAAGTAAAGGAAGGAAGGAAGCTTATGGTTTAACGTCCCGTCGACAGCGTGATCATTAGAGACGAAGCTTACGCTCGGAATTGTTAATCTAAGTAATGCCAAAATGCTGCTTCACTTTACAGATGTTAAAAACTTTTATTATTATAGCAATAGGCCTATTTCGGCACTGTGGCCATCATCAGGCTATTTCCATATGGCATCGTGGAGGTATAATTCATTACAATAACTGCATATAATTGCAGTATATATGCTCTTTAGATGGTATATATATTTCGTTTATCAGGTATTAATTCATTACTGCTAATCTGTCAGTCTGACATATCCTCCAGCGATGTTAAACTGACAGAATAGCAGTAATGAATTAATACCTGATAAACGAAATGTATATTCCATCTAAAGAGCATATATACTGCAATTTATATGCAGTTATTGTAATAAATTATACCTCCACGATGCCATATGAAAATAGCCTGATGATGGCCACAGTGCCGAAATAGGCCTATTGCTATAATAATAAACAGTTTTAACATCTATAAATTGAAGCAGCATTTTGGCATTACTTAGATAAACAATATGTCCTTAAAAGACATACACAATGCTGCAGGCCCAAATGAAATGAAATTACTTACGCTCGGAGTTTTGGGTAAGGATGAGGAACGAAATCGGCCGTGCCCCCCCCCCCTTTTTTTTTTTTTTTTTAAAGGAACCATCCCGGCTTTTGCCTGGAGTGATTTAGCTGGTTTTACACCTGGGCGAAACTGCTGTGACCAGATTCTAGCACTAACATGTCTAATCGATTCGGGATCTGAACAGCTGCCTTCGTAGACGTCTCTTCTGCCTATGATACCGTTTGGAGGAAAGAGCTTTTAGTGGAATTCTATGACCTCATTCCTTTAAGTCTTTTATTACAGCTCCTAGAGTCTAAGTGATCGTGTGGTCAAGGTCTCCTTGGGGAAAAGGAGAGCAGTTTTAGACGTCGTCATGATGGCCTCCCACAGGGTTCGCTCCTTGCTCCCATACTTTTTAAAGTTAACACTGCGGGCATTCCTGCAACTCTGTCCCGAAAGTTAATCTATGCAGCCGATTTGCCATCGCGACTCAACATACAGACGTTCACGTGGCAGAATCCACTTTAACATTTGATTATCCATCCTTAATAATTACTTGTCTCTGCGGAAACTAAAACCAAACCAGAACAAGACAGAAGTAACATGTTTTCACCTTAATAACAGGATGGCTAACTACAAATTTAGGAGCCTGTACCTGGGAGTTACATTGGACAGATCTCTCACATTCAAGAGCCACCTCCAAAAGATTGCAGGCAAGGTAAAGACAAGGGTCAACATCCTACAGTACTTAGCTGGATCAAATTTGGGAGCGGGAGCAAAGGTTTTGCGAACAAATGCTTTATCTTTAGTCTACTCAGCTGGTGAATACTGTGCTCCTGTCTGGCTAAACAGTGCCCATGTAAGAGAATTCGATGTGCAACTAAACAGGACAGTGAGGGTGATCAGTGGCACCCTAATGGCCACACCCCCTCCATTGGCTCCCAGTACTGTGCAATATTGCTCCTCCTGATGTCAGACGCAAAAAAGCCCTAATGAAAGAATTTAATAAGATTATGGCCGCTCCTAATCTACCCATCCCATAAGACCTCCCACCATTACCAGCCGCTTGAAGTCACGCAAACCACCTCTGAAAACAGCCTTACAGCTGCTTGATAGTGACTTCTCGCAGAAGTCCAGCTGGATGGGAGTTTGGGACGAATACGGTGAGAAAAACGGCAACCTTATAGACGACCCTATGGAAGGAGCTACAAGGAATGAGTCTTTCCAGGAGGGAATGGGCTTTGCTAAACCGGTTCCGTACTGCTACTGGCCGGTGCAATTACTGGAAATTTCTGTGGGGACAAGAAAATTATCAATCCTCTGACTGTGGGGCGGATATTCAAACAATGAATCACATCCTACCGCTGGCTCTGTGACAGAGATATAATTATTCTAACATATAGACGCCAGTGTGTTTTTTACTAAAGCTCTCTTTTTTTACTGTTAACAAATAATATTATTTTTATATAGCTGACAACAACCATACGTTACAAAAAGGTACGTCCAAACTTTCAGGAAACATTCCTCACACACAAAGAAAATATGTTCTGTGGACATGTGTCCGGAAACGCTTAATTTTCATGTTAGAGCTCATTTTAGTATTTCTCTTTAAATGTAAATTGAAATAATTCGTGCAGACAATTGTCAAAATACCCAATTGTTTCGTTAGTATGTACTGTACTGTACTTCTTAGATTCACCGCCAGTTGGCCCAAATGAAGGAAGGTAATATTGACTTCAGTGCCTGTGTTGACATGCGACTCATTGCTCTACAATACTAGCATCAAGTACATCAGTACGTAGCATCAACTGGTTAGTGTTCATCACGAACGTGGTTTTGCAGTCAGTGAAATGTTTACAAATGCGGTGAATCGAGGAAGTACAGTACATACTAACGAAGCAAATGGGTATTTTGACAATTGTCCGCCGGCTGCGGTGGCCGAGGGGACTGAGGCGCTCCAGTCACGGTCAGCACGGTCACTAAGGTCGGGGGTTCGAATCCCCCATCGGGCATGGATATTTGTGCCGTCCTTAGTATTAGCTAGTTCGTAAGTAGTTAGGGACTGATGACCCCGTAGTTAAGTCCCATAAGCTATACAAACATTTGAATATTTTTGACAATTGTTTGCACGAATTATTTCAATTTACACTTAAAGAGAAATACTAAACTGAGCTCTAACATGGAAATTAAGCGTTTCCGGACACACGTCCACATAACATATTTCCTTTCTTTGTGTGTGAGGAATGTTTTCTAAAAGTTTGGTCGTACCTTTTTGTAACACCCTGTATATTTAGGGAGATCACGGAAAACAAAAATCTGGATGGCCGGAGGTGGATTTGAACCACCGTCCTACCGAATACGAGTCCAGTGTATTACCACTGCGGCACCCCGCTCGGTCTTTAAGAGTGAAAGTGGTTGCGTGTACAAGGTCCGTCAGAAAAATTCGGTGAATGGTCTCGGGAAATATAGGAAATAAGAGTTACTAACAAAATACCTTTATTGGCCTTCAAAGTAATCGCCACTGGCTGCAATAGACGTCGGTTGTGCAGCTGTTGGAAACTGTCAGCAAACGCTTCTTGTGGAGTCGCTCAAAGCCCTGTGGTCACGCCTTTTGGATCTCCGCCACCGTTGTGAAGCTTAAGCCTTTCAGGGCCAATTTAAGACGGGGAAACAGAAAGAAGTCTGCCGGCGCCAAATCTGTACAATAAGGAGGCTGTGGAAGAACAGTGACCTCGCTTCTAGAGAGAAAGTTGAGCACCGGATCGCAGTGTGCAGACGCGCGTTGTATTGCAGGAAATTCCACTGTTCAGTGAGGTACAGATCTGGTGGAACCCGCCGGATGCGTCGCAGCAGCCGTTTCAAAACCTCTCTGGTAAACTTCAGGGTTGACAGTATCACCCTCGGGTACAAATTCATGATGGATCAATCCCTCTTTATCGAAAAAGGCAATCACCACGTATTTATCTTGGATTTTGTCAGCCGACTTTCTTTTCTTTTTTTTTTTTTTTTTCTTTTTTTTTTTTTTTTTTTTTTGGAGGGGGGGGGGGCGGGGAAGACGATGATCACCCTGACACTGACTGTCGCTTGGTCCCCAGATCGTATTGGTAGCACCACCTCTCATCTCGAGCTAATTATGACTGACCTTACACGTCCGGTACCAGAGCTTCAACCTAATATAGCTAAAGGTGTGTGAAGTTAGTGAAGAAGGCAAAACCTGACGCTCGTAAATACAACGCTATTTGAAATATGAGTTTGTGTTTCGAAGTCCTCGTTAATGAAGGTATAAAACCATAAAATTCGCAGAAAATACGCAGCATACGTAAATAGCAGCAGGCCCGGTTAATATTGAAGCATACATAAGGACGTCCTTGATAAATTAAGCACATGTGTGATAGTTGTAAAAAGGCTTTACACAATAAAACTAATTTAACGTAACACAGGCAAGAAATAATATCATACGCACTACAAATTATTTGCTTATTCGACTTTAAAATCGTAGTTATGGCCTTCTTGCAAGAAGTCTTGAGAAAGTGTTTTGACATAACAGGAAAATGTTCAAATGTTTGTTAAGCTTATGGGACTTAACTACGGGGTCATCAGTCCCTAAACTTACAAACTACTTATGAACTACTTATGAACTAGGACGGCACAAATATCCACGCCCGAGGGGGGATTCGAACCCCCGACCGTAGTGGCCGTGCAGACCGTGACTGAAGCGCCTCAGTCCCCTCGGCCACCGCGGCCGGCGACATAACAGGGGCCAGAACTATTGGTCTTCTACTTTCTATTTTTCTTCACATTCTGCTTTGGTATGGGGTGTGGTGACAATAGAGAGCACTGTTGTAGAAATTCGGTTATACTTAAGAAGTCCATTGGCTCTACGAATTCTTCGCATTGGTGTCCAATTGAATCACTTGCAGCACCTTGATCTGAACCTTAGTTTCATCTATCTGAAGCTCATTTACCACATCATCTATAGTTTCATTCTCTTCCTCGCATAACATGGTAGAACAATTTTCAAAAGTAAACTGGGCACCTTTGTCTAACCGCGAGTGCAAACTTGCTGATGATGTAGTCACAGGCGATATGTACAAAACTACTTTCTCACTGATGAAAGGGGATTCATCTGTATCCTGCTGAGCCTGTCGGAGGCTAATATTCACATGTAAGAACAGTTATCTTGGCCTTAAATTCATGTCTAATGAAGACAAAAACATCACCCTGTTAAAAGTACTTATCATACCTGAGAATGTGTTATCGACTATCGTATACTTGCATTCTATCCGCTCTACGAATCCATTGGAAGTGGTGTGATTATCGAATGTTTATGTTTCAAATTTTTCTCCGCTAAGTCAAGAAATAATACCGTCAATCCGTAAAATCGTAAAATGCTGAAATTTCAGTAAATTTTGCGGATAAACCGTAAAAGTTGACAGGTGTGAATGACATTTGCTAAAGGCACCTACACACGTTCCGATTTGTCGGGACCAATTTTATCGGCGGTCCGGTAAATTGGACTTGTGGTTGGTCGGACCTGACCGTCCGATATCCGATCGCCCCCCCCCCCCCACCAACGCCACCACTCCACCGATAAAGTGTACCGTGTGTAGCTCTCTACCGGGCCTACTTCCTGCCTGCGATCGTCTGCTGTCTGCACAGCGAACAAACGAAAACAAAAACAGTTCGACAATCAGAAACCAGAACAGGGTGGCGCAGCAATGGCTGCGTGCAGTTAGTCGGGACGTGTGTAGGCTGCTACGAATTTGATTGGTTGGCTGGTCAGCTGATTGGTCGGACGATAAATCAAAATGTGTGTAGGGACCTTAAGTCACTGCAGTTACCAGTCTTTTCCTAAAGCCCACTCCTAGCCTTTCACTTTAAATTCTACTAGTCTCTTGTTTGGACGATTTTGTGTTGATTCACTGTTTCCCCTTTGTCCTGATATCCATTTCCCAGCTAGCGTACCGCACACTGACGTCATCTGTGCAGAGGTGACGTCACAATGCGCGAAACAAAGGGAGGCCAGACTGTGGGCTCGCGACGGGAAGCACGCGTCAAGCCGTGGCTGGGCTCTTTACGATTCAGCTGCTAACGCGAGGCGCTGACCGAACCGCGGACACGCCGACTTTCCATTCGCACATCTCCTGCGTGCAAAACGCCAGCTCTGCGCGTGGAGCGTGAACCGTCCGCTAAAGGATTCAGGCCTGAACTTGTTGTTATACAAACTTGCCGTGGGAGTGGACACTGACAACGTTTCCCCGAGCTGCAACCGTTTCTAACGTTTAAGCAGGCGATAGCGACGTACAGCCTCGCGGTGGTCGACAGCAACGTTCTTTTGATTCAGTGTGCACATCAAGGTCACATAGTGATTCTTGGGAGTCTTTCCTTAATTTATTCACATTACCTTGGTTTCACTACGAAAGTCAGTGGGCGACTTACATGGTTTGGCTAGCACCAATGTAATCTCAGTGGGCACCTGTGAGATTCCGTTTCATTTTTGGCAATCGGTTGGTTCATTGTCGAAGAGATTGGTGGTTTCAGTCGAGAGCTTCGCTAGAGAGGGGTGGCACTATAGGCTCGCCTATACTATCAAACTTGTTTGTCAAAATCGCTCTTATCCAGTCATGGAAGTATCAAACCTACTTCACACCTACAAAAAATGTTCGTCAATTTAACCTCAATCTTGAAATAGACGTGGGAATGGATACAAATGCAGATAAAGTATTTCTCACATTGACTGTGGCACTTTATTTAAATAACAATAATGATATGAAAAAAAAAGAAGAAAATAAAAAACACGCTGGTCCAAGAAATGGTATGAAATTAAATGGAAATATACATCTAAAAAACTGTAAAAGAATATACTAAGTCGGAGCCTCAAGATTTCGATAACTTTCAGCGAGTGGATAGCGAAGTGTTTCTTTTTTTTTTTTTTTTTTTTTTCCTTCAGTTACGTCGCCATTACAATGGAATAAAAGACAAGTATGCGAAAATTTATTCTCTTCTGCTTCGTTCTCTAATGACGAATCATTAAAATATCACATTGCCGGAACGCAAAGCATACACGTTGTAAGAACCGGAGATTCGCTCCTGGCATTTTATTGGATTCTCTCTTGTACGTAGAGTAGATTTCCTTCTTAACGCCTTACTGCGTCATATATGTGACGTCTCGGCCATTTTGGCAAGTATCAGTACTGTTTTGTTTTCATCCTAGATCTTAGTATCCACGGTCGTAGAAACACATTGCACAGCGAAATGTAATAAAACTATTTTTCATTAAAGACATGCGATGAAACATTTACACAAACAACGTCCGCAATCTTGTCAAATTTATATTTGAAAATAACGTTAAATTGCTACCATACCCTCTTCACTCCTGAATGAAAAAACAATTAACAGAAAGTATTTATATTTATATTATCCAAGAAACTACTACATATTATTATTCAAAAGAGATAAGAGTGGTTAATCAGCACGTTACTCCTCAGTACCACCTATAGTCACACAACAAAGAAAAAATGATGACGAAAACAACTTGGATACTAGGTTTAGGAAAATTGTATGCTTCAGCAGGTAGGAGAGAAAGGGGGGAGGAGATAGGGTGTCACGGGATGGGTTCACTTGTGCACTTTCCGAAAGTTTTATCCAAACAATTTTTCTTTGTTGTGTGACTATCGGCGATACTAAGTACTGGAGTTAGTCAATCTCTCTTGAATACTACAGTACTGGCCGTTAAAATTGCTCCACCAAGAAGAAATGCAGATAAACGGGTATTCATTGGACAAATACATTATACTAGAACTGACATGTGATTACATTTCCACGCAATTTGGGTGCATAGATCCTGAGAAATCAGTACCCAGGAAAACCACCTCTGGCCGTAATAACGGCCTTGATACGCCTAGGCATTGAGTCAAACAGAGCTTGGGTGGCGTGTACAGGTACAGATGCCCATGCAGCTTCAACACGATACCACAGTTCATCAAGAATAGCGGCGTATTGTGACGAGCCAGTTGCTCGGCCATCATTGACAAGACGTTTTCGGTTGGTGAGAGATATGGAGAATGTGCTGGGCGGCAGTCGAGCATTTTCCGTATCCAGAAAGGCCCGTACAGGACCTGTAACTTGCGGTCGTGCATCATCCTGCTGAAATGCATGGTTTCGCAGGGATCGAATGAAGGATAGAGTCGAGAGTCGCAACACACCTGAAATGTAACGGCCACTGTTCAAAGTGCCGTCGATGCGAACAAGAGGTGACCGATATGTGTAACTAGTGGCAACCCATACCATCACGCCAGGTGATACGCCAATCTGGCGATGACGAAGACACGGTTTCAATGTGCGTCCACCGCGATGTCGCCAAACACGGAAGCGACTATGATGATGCTGTAAACAGAACCTGGATTCATCCGAAAAAATGACGTTTTGCCATTCGTGCACCCAGGTTCGTCGTTGCGTACACCATCGCAGGCGCTCCTGTCTCTGATGCAGCGTCAAGGGTAACCGCAGCCATGGCCTCGGAGCTGATAGTCCATGCTGCTGCAGTCATTGGATCGCGACCAACGCGAGCAGCAATGTTGCGATACGATAAATCGCAGTCGCGATAGGCTACAATCCGACCTTTATCGAAGTCGAAAACGTGATGGTACGCATTTCCCCTCCTTACCCGAGGCATCACAACAACGTTTCGCCAGGCAACGCCGGTCAACTGTTGTCTCTGTATGAGAAATCGGTTGGAAAGTTTCCTCATGTCCGCTCATTATAAGTGTCGCCACCAGCGCCAACCTTGTATGAATGCTCTGAAAAGCTAATCATTTGCATATAACAGCATCTTCTTCTTGTGAGTTAAATTTCGCGTCTGTAGTACGTCATGTTCGTGGTGTAGCAATTTTAATGGCCAGGAGTGTGTGTGACAGACTGTTTAATCGCCGGCCGCGGTGGCCGAGGGGACTGAGGCGCTCTAGTCACGGTCTGCACGGCCACTACGGTCGGGGGTTCGAATCCCCCCTCGGACATGGTTATTTGTGCCGTCCTTAGGATTAGCTAGTTCATAAGTAGTTTGTAAGTTTAGGGACTGATGACCCCGTAGTTAAGTCCCATAAGCTTAACAAACATTTGAACATTTTTGTTTACGGGGGCCTCCACTCCAGAGTGTTGCTGCTGCGAGCAGCTACGCCCAGGCGGTCTTGCCGGTGTCGCCGCTGCGGCAGCGCTCAGCCGCTGCTCGGCGCACTCGTCCGTTTGAGTTACAGAGCAGGGAATGCGCCGCTTTTTGCCGGCGAGGCTGCGCAGCCAGCGACGAGCCTCAGCCTGTCCTTACCTTCAGCTTGCGGAGCTCGTCCATCCACTTGCAGCCTTGCTTGTGGTGGATGCAGTACACCAGCGACCCCATGATGGCCTTCTCCGAGTCAGGGTCCGGGTAAATCTGCAACACAAACACACCACGACCCTCAGTACATGTCCGTAACGACTGTGCTTAAAAGAGTTGAAATTCGTCAGAATGCGGGGGACGTGGCGAAATTCTGGGAGGGGGGGGGGGCAGTTCTCAAGATCATTCAGTGCAGTATACAAAATATCTACGCACATAAAACATAAAACGTCTTGAGTATTGCTCAAATATTTGGGTTCCCCACCACATGGGTATAAAGGAGGACAGAGGCGCCGACTTTTGAAAATCAGTGTCAGTGCTCTATATCACGGTTCACAAATGTTCGAAACCAACACTCCTGAAAAATCATGTTCATGAATTTTTGAATAAGCAATACTTGATAAAAGTAAATAGGCAGTTGTCTGGCCTCTTAAAGATAGAAGAAAGGAGGAGGAGGAAGAAAAGGAAAGCATAGCTACATTAGGACACTACAAAAAAGCGATCTAATTGGTCGAAGTGGATATTTCGATATAAGTAACACCCCAAAACTTCTACACGACCAATGAAATAATTTTTCACTCTACACTGATCTAACACTTTTTGTGCGAAGCTATTCTTTCTGACAAAAGCGTTTGTTAGAACACCGTCACAAGGTTTAAAGAAATGTTTGAAATATTTTGAGATTTTGAAGTCCGACATCAAATTCTTTTGGTCAGTTCCAAGCAAGAGCTGTATACTTCATCGAAACTTTCATCGCTTCGAGATAACTTCATGACATCTCTGACAGTATTAATATAGTCCAAGGTTTTTTTTAAGCCTGAGAGAAAAACATTACAATTTTGAACTGAATCTATAATTTTAATAACATGGGAAGTACCAAAGATAAATGAAAAACATTTAACTTTAGCATCAGCATCAGATTCTTCAAGCTAAATTCCTGAAAGAACACAACTGAATGCTTATAAATACGTACACCTGAAAGGTCAAAAGGACCTACGTGCTTCAGGATGAATAAAGCTAACGTAGTGGGTAAGAACACGGACACTCATTACTACTCGCTTGGGGACCCGCGTACAAAACTGATCATTTCTTTCACGCATGAAATATCGTCTCTCGCTATGGTCACGTTTTGCATTGCCTCTTGAGTCATAAGGTAGGTTTTGAATTTTTGCGATTTTTTTTTTAATTTGTACAATTCTATTTTCCACCTTAATTTTATGTGATTGCTCAGCACCCCCAAAAAATTGTTGGGGGTTGCACGAGCCCCGGAGCACCCACGGAGTCAGCCCCCCTGAAGGAGGACATAGATGTAGTCCAGAGGCGGGTGGCTAGGTTTGTAACTGGTAAATACGATAAATGCGCGAGTGTTACTGAAATGCTTCTGGAAGTGCACCCGGAGTCACTGGAGAGAAGGTGACGTTCTTTTCGAGAAGCACTGGAGGCCGCAATTTGAGGTGGACTGCAGGATGATTCTACTGCCGCCAATCCACATTTCAAGTAAAGACCACAAGGATAAGATCAGAGAGATTAGGACTCGAAAGGATGCATTCGTTTTTCCCTCGTTGTACATGGAAATGGAACAGGAAAGCAAGTGACTACTAGTGGCACTGAGTATCCTTCGCCACGCACCTTTGGGTGGATTGCGAAGTATGTATGTAGATGTAGACGTCGCTACAGAAAAAAAAGCAGGTAAGTATTTTACAAATTTGCTTTTATTCACACATTTTAGCACTGTTATTGTATTACACTTCTCAATAATGCTTTGAGGATAAAAAAAACAAAACAGAAACATATATATAGTGAATCTAAATTCGCGCACTCGCGTTTCGCAGCGCGATTCATGATATGCTAGCAATAAAAAAAAAAAAAAAATAAAAAATAAAATAAAATAAAAAATGTGTGTCACAAAATTTCGTCCTGCGCATATTTCCGGCAGTAAATGGACGTCGAAGATTGAGATGGGTGTGTGTCCTATTAGTCAGTGTGTTTCAGAATTACTATACTACACCAACAAACATCTAAGGGATGTGGGAGGTGTCTTGAGGAAGAAAGTGAGCGTAGAAACCCATGTCCGGAAACGTCATCCAATGACGCTACAGAGCGTCGAAGTTGCTGGAGGGGATGTCTAGCGGCAGGAGCTGGTGCCTGTAACTTTTGGACTCCCCGTAGCGTCGTTGAATAGCTTTTCCTGGCATGGGTTTCAGTGCTCATTTTGTTCCTCAAGACGCCTAATACATCCCTTACAAGTCTGTTGGTGTAATTATGAAACACACTGACGTATGGAACACACAGCCATCTCAGTCTTTGACGTCCATTTACTGGCGGAAATATGCGCAGAAGGAAATTTTGTGGGATGTTGGCAGGAGAGGAATGGCGCTACGAAGCCCGAGTGCACGAATTTAGATTCAGCCTGTATACACCGGGTGATAAAAGTCAGTATAAATTTGAAAACTTAATAAACCACGGAATAATGTAGATAGAGAGGTAAAAATTGACACATGTGCTTGAAATGACATGGAATTTAATTAAAAATAAAAAAGTGCGTCCGACAGATGGCGTTTCATCTGATCGGAAAAGCAATAGTTATCATAACAAATTAAAACAAAGCAAAGATGATGCTCATTACAGGAAATGCTCACTATGTTCACCATCCTTCTTGTAGTCGAGAAATAATGTTGTGAATAGCAGAGTAAAGCATGTACGGATTTATGGTGAGCCATTGGCGTCGGATGTTGTCTTTCAGCATCCCTAGAGAAGTCGGTCGATCACGATACACTTGCGACTTCAGGTAACGCCAAAGCCAATAATCGCACTGACTGAAGTCTGGGGACCTGGGAGGCCAAGCATGACGAAAATGGCGTCAGAGCACACGATCATCACCAAACGACGCGCGCAAGAGATCCTTTTTTTTTTTTTTTTTTTTTTTTTTTTTTTTTTTTTTTTTTTAATGAAACCCCATGTCATTCCAAACATGTGTGTCAATTTTTACCTCTCTATCTACATTATTCCGTGATTTATGAAGTTTTGAAATTTATACTGACTTTTTTTTTTTGATGAGCTGGTATATAAAAAGTCCATCGTACTGCCACGGTAGAGATCCCCCAGGGGGAAGTAAAATAGGTTGCAAAGTAGTTGCGTTTAATCGACAGCAGATATAGTTTGAGTTTGAGGTTCACTCTTTATAACCTGGAGTGGATATTCATAAGCGCGAAATTGCTGAGCACAAAATATGCTTTTATTGACGTATCATAGAAATCGATTGTAACATCAAGAGGCCAATGGAAAGTACGCCATTTGCCCGCTAGTATGCCATATTTACATTTAACCAAACGATGCGTTGTATGCATACGGCTGTAGATTTTCTTTACAGGGATAATATATATAAAGGGGGGAAGGCCAAATGTGACACTATAAAATTCGTTTATTCAGTTTTCGCCTCAGATGAACGATTAAGCAGTAATTTTAAATTCGGGTTGTGGAAACGCGACCGTATATGCTGACTTTTAGTGTTACTACCGTAACCTAAAGTGTGCCAAAAAGTGGGAGATAACTGGAAAGTTCCTCGTAGTAGCGACCTTTGAACGGAGCTCGCTGGTAATTTGCTCGTAATATGGAACGTGTTAGAGCACAAGAGGGGCAGCGCGGGGCTGTCGTCGCGTCGCGTCGGTCAGGACAAACAAAGCGGTGGTCGGCGTGGACACGGGGCACGCGTGGGACACTCAGCTGACCGCTGCCGCCGCCGCCGCCTCGGATTCCCACCGCCGCGCCGTGGGTGAGTCAGGCGACCGAGACGCCGCGGCAGGAATGCAGCTGACGCCTGGGAAACGCCGCGCCGAGCACGCCGCCCTGCCTGCCGCAGCCGGTCTGCCTCAGCCGCACGAGCCACCGCTGCTAACCACGCCACTGGCGCCAGCACCAGCCTCAACACCGTCTACATACGAGGCCTCACAACAAGCCTGTGTCACGTCACACCGATAGGCCGCCATCGCTAGCTGAGTGGCTGGCCAAAGGGGCACAGCCCACTGCCTCGTAGCGCCAGCCAGTGAGCTTGCGATAGCGGCCTATCGTGACACAGGCTTGTTGTCAGGGCTCTTGTCTCTACACTTTTTTTATTATTATTCTTTATTATGGCTTTTGGTTACAGTGACCATACAGCCAGCGGTTATTACAGTGTCAACATTACAATAGAATTGAGATTCTTACAATGTATAGCACAATATTAATAAGAATCTCACATCATACATCCTTAGAGTAAAAGTAGGAGAATCATATGTTGTTGTTGTTATGTTGTTGTTATGGTCTTCAGTCCGGAGACTGGTTTGATGCAGCTCTCCACCCTACTCTATCCTGGGCAAGCCTTTTCATCTCCTCATAAGAACGGCAACCCACATCCACTTGAATCTGCTTACTATACGCGTTTCTTGGTCTCCCTCTGCGATTTTTACCCCACACACTTCCCTCCAATGCTAAATTTACGATTCCCCGATGTCTAAGAATGTGTCCTACCAAGCAATCCCTTCTTTTATTCAGGGTATGCCAAAAATTCCTTTTCTCACCAATTCTGTTCAGTACCTCTTCATTAGTTATGCGATCTACCCACCTAATCTTCAGCATTCTTCTGTAGCACCACATTTCAAAAGCCTCTATTCTCTTCCTGTCCACACTGCTTATCGTCCATGTTTCACTCCCGTACAAGGCAACACTCCACACAAATGCCTTCAGAAAAGACTTCCTTACCCTTAAATTAATATTCGATGTTAGCAAATTTCTCTTTTTCAAAAATGCTTTTCTTCCCATTGGCATTCTGCATTTTATATCCTCTGTACTGCGACCATCGCATGTTATTTTACTACCCAAGTAACAAAACTCATCTACCACCTTCATTGTTTCGTTACCTAATCTAATTCCTTCAGCATCGCCTGATTTTCTAAGACCGCATTCCATTATTTTTGTTTTGCTCTTGTTAATGTTCATTTTATATGCTCTTTTCAACACGCTGTCCATTCCGTTCAACTGCTCTTCCAGGTCCTTTGCTGTCTCTGACAGAATTACAATGTCATCAGCAAAACGCAATGTTTTTATTTCTTCCCCCTGAACTTTGTACAAGACATAAAAAATACATATTTAAAAGTACGAGTGACATATAGTACAACGAAAGTGCAAACAGCATAGGACCATATGAGAGATGAAAAGACAAATAAAAGTCAAAATATAATATAAAATTACTTATGCAGTTTCACGCTGTATATGTTCAAGTTAGACACACTAGCTCTAAAATTATAGCTGTATGCCGGTGACTTTGAGGTAGTCCGTCAGTAAACTGTACTTAAACTTGTCGAATCCATGAAGGAGGACAGTGACACTTGTGGGGAGGGGGTAACCCCTCGCAACCAGCGTGCGGTAGAATACACTTTGTGCAGCCGTATACTTGGTGCATGCCAGTATGATGTGGTTGAGATCCGCCACTTCCGTTGCATCTTTGTCGCAATGCCGAGAAGCGATGATTTTCAAACGGTGTAGGTGGACAGGGTAACATCCATGTCCCAGTCTCATCCGAATGATGGACGTTGCATGACGTCTACTAAGCGTCATCGGTGAACACCATGGTCGTGAGGAGACATTTGCTTATATAACTGCCATGTGTCCTCCCTTAAACGCTTGAGTTACTTCTCTTGGCAAGGCGGTCTACTGTTCGTTATGGGGTATACCTTGATGTCCTTTAATCCAAAGTAAGTGCATGTCTATGCCCACTGTCTGTGCATTTGTTATGGCCTCCAAGACGTCTCTACACTTGCGCTTAATAGTTCCCGACCGGGAGCGCTCACTTTAGTTCGCGGCTCTGCCGCTAACTAGTCCGTTCTTTTAGTTTGTCCGCTCCCAGTGACGGCCGAGCGGCGTGGTCTGCGCATGCAGGTGGAGGGAGCAGTCCCCCCACCTAGCTGCTTCACGGCGCTTGCTGCTTGAGCCGCTAACGATATCACGCAAACCAAAAGAGACAGTTTGTGGATAATCAAAAAAATGTTCAAATGTTTGTAATTCTTATGGGACCCTAGTCTTACAAACTACTTAAACTAAGTTAAACTAACCAAACGACAACAGACACATCCATGCCCGAGGGGGGATTCGAACCCCCGACGACAGCTCCGGTACGCGCGGCTAATCCGCCGCGACTGTGGACAATCTCTCGCGTTAAGTTTAGAGTTATCTCTATATATTTGCTTTATAGAATCTATTAGATATTGCAGAGTGCAGAACACATCAAAACAGAAATTTTGCCGCGGTGGAGTAGCCGAGCGGTCTAAAGCACCTCGCTGCGGAGCGAGCGGTTGCTCGCCGTGGAGGTTCGAGTCCTCCCTGGGGCATGGGTGTGTGTGTGTTTGTCCGTAGGTTAGTTTACCTAGGTTTAAATAGTTTGTAAGCTACAGACTGATGACCACGCAGTTTCGTCCGATAGATTTACAGACATTTGAACATTTTAACAGAAATTTTGTACCACTGAACTATGTAACTGGCTGGCAGACGCTCACCTCGAAATGGCTCTCATGAGCAGAAGGCAAACACATCATTTTTAATTCTGCTGCGCGCCCTCTCGCTATTGCTCGTCGGTGTTCCGAAAAGAATCCAACGATACGTTTGGCATAATAGTTCGCGACCGGTAACGCATGTTTTAATTCGCGACCGATTGCATATATATTAGTTCGCGACCGCTCGCGCATATTTTAGTTCGCGACCGATCGCGCATATTTTAGTTCGCGACCGATCGCGCATATTTTAGTTCACGACCGGTCGCGTATATTTTAGTTCACGACCGGTCGCGTATATTTTAGTTCAGGACCGGTAGCGCATATTTTAGTTCACGACCGATAGCGCATATTTTAGTTCACGACCGGTAGCTCTCCTTTCCGTTCGCAGCTTGACCGCGAAGTAGGTCGCTCATTATAGTTCGTCAACTATTTTTGGCTTTTGCTACCGCTACTAAAAGAGCTCTTTATTTTGTTAAGACAGCTTTTTTATATAATGATCAGTGTCGCCCAAACGTATGCTATTACCCGTATTTTTGGGCAATTAGACACCAAATAATTAAGTAAATAAACCAGTTATCAGAATGAAACTTTCACTCTGCAGCGGAGTGTGCGCTGATATGAAACTTCCTGGCAGATTAAAATTATGTGCTGGAACCGGGACTCGAACCTGGGACCTTTGCCTTACGCGGGCAAGCGCACTAACCGACTGTGCTATCCCGACACGACTCGCGATGCCGCCTCACAACTTTACTTCCGCCAGTACCTCGCCTCCTACTTTCCAAACTTCACAGAAGCTCTCCTGCGAACCATGCTAAGCCATGTCTCCACCATATCCTTTCTTCCAGGAGTGCTAGTCTTGCATGGTTCGCAGGAGAGCACACAGC
Source organism: Locusta migratoria (assembly GCA_026315105.1). Lineage (NCBI taxonomy): Eukaryota > Metazoa > Arthropoda > Insecta > Orthoptera > Acrididae > Locusta > Locusta migratoria. The sequence continues at coordinate 266,579,393 of CM048744.1, read as the reverse complement.
ACTGTCCCTAGTGCTCCCGACTTGTCTACCGGCAGGTCAAAGTGTAATCCGGCGTGGCTCACGCAGAGGCCTCTAATGGGCGAATGCAAAGTTGTGCAGATGCGAGAGTATCGCTAGTGCAATAAGGGACCTCTACATTATCTCTCAGACGATTTTGATATATTTGTGTTTGTTCGAGCCCGAGTACTTTCCTTGTCAGACCGCTACGAATTTTTGTGTCGAAGAGGAACTGAATCTTCCGTGTACCTTCCTACGTTGCGTTTTGTGACATTTGTGTAGTGAAGCGTCAGATGGGTCGACGATTGGTAATCAATCCAGATTATGTATTGCGATTGGTTGAGATGAAATTCCAAAGAGCCCTTCTTCGTGAATACGATCTTGGTGTAGAAGATGAATCATTGACACGTTTTCTGGTGTCTATAATAGTGCAGAAATATGAGCATAGATTAGAAACAATATAGTATATACCAGGTAACATGCGAATGATTCATCTTTTACACCCATACCATCTTCACGAATAAGGTTTCTTCGTAACTTCACCTCAACCAGTCACACTATATTAGCAGGATTTTTTACCAATCGCCGCCCCATCTGACGCTCCACCACACAAATAACGTGACAAAACGCAACTTTAGAGGCACAGTGCACCGTCACTACTGGCGTACCTGCAAGTCAAGGTGCAGTGCGGCGTGGCACACGCAGAGGCCTCTAATGGGCGACTACAGAGCTTTGCAGATGAGGAAATATCACTAGCACAATTATCTCTCACACGATTTTCGTGTATTTATATTTGTTCAAGCCCAAGTACTTTCCTTGTGAGAGACGATCAATAGTAGTTATGTATTTTCCTGTAGTCATATGTTTTTTTTTTTTTTTTTTTTTTTTTTTTTTTTTTCCCCAGAGCATTTTTCGGCTAATGTTCTGAGAAGATAACACCTTACCGAAATATAAACGCAGGAACAAGCGCCTTTCCTACGGGTTACGCGTTCTCAGTTCCGTCGATCTGTGTTCCCGACACGACCGGAAGTGTACGGCTGTGGCTCTAATGAACGATACGGCGAGAGCAGATGTTGAGCGGCGTGCGTGAGCAAACGTTGCCGCTAGGAACAAAAACCAGTTTGTTTCCGGACGAGGGGGGCGGCAGCGGCATTTAGTCGCTGCGGCACCTCAAAACGATTGTTTACAACGCTAGTTTAGGAGGACGAGAGTTAGAGTCTCAATTTCCGCTTCACGTGTGTCGCGATACGTAGTAAACAGTTTAACGGGGAAACATACACACACTTGATGCAGCTTAATCTCTTCTAGGGGACGATGCAAACAATTTCACATACCGTACTAGTAGTGTAGTAACTGCACTGATCTCTACACAAAAAAAAAAAAAAAAAAAAAAAAAAAAAAAATGTTCAAATGTTTGTAGAGCTTATGGGACTTAACTACGGGGTCATCAGTCCCTAAACTTACAAACTACTTATGATCTACCTAACACTAAGGACGGCAGAAATATCCATGCCCGAGGGGAACTCGAACCCCCGACCGTAGTGGCCGTGCAGACCGTGACTGACGACTGACGCGCCTCAGTCCCCTCGGCCACCGCGGCCGGCGATCTCTACTATATTGGATGTATAACTCTGGTGTCTGAGCATAGAAATGCAGCGTGCCTGCACATTCAGATGTTTTACACACGATTTCGCATTATCCGCCATGTTTAAATTAGGCAAACGAATTTTCGTCATTTATTACATGTCAAAGAATTGCTTGCTTACCTCCTGATTTGAATTATTAGTCGATATGTGATGCAGTAGATTGTTACGGAAACACAATCGAAACGTTTTGTCTTTCGGTTTCTCTATAGTACTTTATAGCTGCCATATTTGAGTTTGACAAGAAACCAAATATGGACATATATGGCTGGCACGCTCAGACTGCTGAAGTTCAACGTCCAGGTAGTACAGAGATCAATGAGTAATTCGTATTGTGCGGCAACCAAAGATTATTACACCAATATCGAACTGGCCACGGAATGCAGACGGTTGGCAACGCGAGTTCCTTCAATCCGCAAGAGGCTATGTATGCATCACGAACCACAAGAGTAAAACCTGACTGGCCGCAGAATAGTTAAATAGTAGGCGCATACGTCCACAGAAACTTGGCAACGTATCAAATAATAATCCAGAGATATATTTTTGTCTCGATATATCAAAGGTATGGAATTGAAGGCGAGGCAATGAATTAGTGACGCGGCCGTACTCTAAGCGATCAGCATAACGGCCTTATGGATACCGCGATTGTACGGACTGTTAAAACACGTCTCTCTTGACAACAAAAACTTCAGTTCTGGCTCATTCTCCAATACAAATACGTATCAATGTTGCTGAGGCTCTTCAGTGGAACAGCACCACAGCAAGCAGGAGGCCTCGGGTTCGAATCCCGGTAACGGTACAGTGACTCTCCTTCAGTTCAATACTTGGCAATGAGTTCATCCAAACTGTGATTGGTGTTCATCAAGTGTGTGCATCGACTTGGCAGTGTTACCGTCCAGCAGGTAAGAGATCTACGATTCCGGACCTAAGTGTCACGCTACGCGGAACATTTGCCTCAATACGTGCTCACGGATTTATGCTTAGAAACATTACGGACAGCAATTGAACGTTAAGAGTTTTAACGCGCGTATTCTGGACTTCAACATTATTTAATCTGAGTGTACATCTACAACGCTAAAGGCGATTCGGGAGGATGGTGGTTCAAATCCACCTCCGGCCATCCAGATTTAGGTTTTCCGTGATTTCCCTAAATCACTCCAGGCATATGCCGGGAGGGTTCCTTTCAAAGGGCACGGCCGATTTCCTTCCTCATCCTTACCCAAAAACTCCGAGCGTTAGCTCCGTCTCTAATGGCCAAGCTGTCGACGGGACGTTAAACCCTAAGCATCCATCCATCCGCTAAAGGCGTGAATCTTAAATGCAGAAATGAATCTTTGTTTGTGTAATTTGTTTGTCCAAAACAGTGTAATATATTTATTTATTCACTAGATATGTTTCGGCGTAAGTGCCATCAAAAAAAATTCAAACGTTCAAATGTTTGTTAAGCTTATGGGACTTAACTACGGGGTCATCAGTCCCTAAACTTACAAACTACTTATGAACTACTTACGAACTAGGACGGCACAAATATCCATGCCCGAGGGGGGATTCGAACCACCGACCGTAGTGGCCGTGTTGACCGTGACTGGAGCGCCTCAGTCACCTCGGCCACCGCGGCCGGCTAAGTGCCATCGTCAGGTCTCTTTCTGCACAAAACATTTTCTGTTATCAATATGTAACGAAATACTAAATACATAAAATTTTCAATATTGTATAGTGCAGTACATAGGGCATTCGGAGGTTTTTAACTGCTTTAACGGAGTATAAACTTTTTTCTCAACGAGAAAGTGTTTATGTTGTTTTTAGGAGTAATTCTCACAGTAAAAAGGTTGAAATATTTGTAATCCTGTGGGACGAAACTACTGAGGTCATCAATCTCCATCAATCTCAAACACCTTGAACCAACTTACCGATGTATAAAAGGAATTGAAGTACTGCTTCACTGTTTCCATCGTGATGTAAGTCTGCAAAAAATTTGGCGTTTCAAGTAATATAAGAAAAACCATGTAGAAGTTGAAAATGCCAGGATATCCTCCAGTCGCCTTCTAGGTACAGATTATATCAACGATTTGCGTGCGGAACTGCGAAATTCACCGTCAAAACGGGTGCCTAAGAGAGATGCATATCCTTCCTGTAATTTGCTTTTGCCATGTGATAGTACTGCCTTTGATAGCACCTCGAGTGTAACAGAAGGAAAGAACGTTTCAACGAAAGTGAAATCTTGGGAAGAATGTTGACGAATGTACTTTTTTTCGGATGATGTTTGTAATGATTCAGATGAAGTCCCTTTATAGAATTCGATAGGTTCACTGCAGAAGAGAAATTTTTGTCTTAAAACGTGTGCATGAAATTGCGAACACGTATAAATATTTCAAAGTCAGTTATCATCAACGAAACGACGTCTGCACGAAGAGGAAACTAACAAAAGAATTTTGGCTCGCGAAAATAATCGTATCTACGCAAAATCTTTTTACCGAATCAAATCAGTAGTCCTTTACAAGTTTCTAACAAAGTTCGATGGAGAAAAGCGTATATTTGCAAATTCGACGTGCTGTTTCGCAGAAAAATCAACAATTTTTTCAAGTAAAAACTCGAATAACCTTTACCTGCAGAGTTAGTGTTGCTATCTTGGGTAAACCGCAGTTTCCGTTACAACTTACGTATTTTAAACGACGTTTTAGTGATGATGAAAACGCAGGCTTAAACACTGAGAGTGAAAGAATTACTCGTTGAAAACGACACTGTGCGTACATCTTGTACAGTAGTTCACTTCTTCTCAGACCCAAGTCAGCAAATGCTCATTTACAACATTTAGTTTACAGGCAACTGCAAAATCCGGTTACAATTTGCTTATTCGATTCGATAGATGCTTGAACTTTCGAAGTCAGAAGTGTCTGTCTGAAGGCTAGACAAGCTACAGAACTTAGCAGTAGCATTCGAGCAATAGCAGAACAGCAAATCTACTTATCATTGTTTGAATAGAAAGTGAAATACACCTCAAACGCGCCACTCAAATGCGCGGGCAGCATTCTGTAGCGCCGTTCTCGAGGCAGCCGCTGCGCTGTTCCCGCGTAACGTCACAGCCACAGCCAATAGCACAGTCTAACATACAATAGCGCTCCAAGCGGTGAGCAACGGAGTCGCCTGTTAACGTCATATACATCGTATGAATAACACTTTATTCCCGCATCCTTTTCTACGTAATTCACGATACGACTGTTTTACTTTAGATACAAAGGTATTAGTCTAATATCAGACGAAACGGTTGATGCATAAACAAACAGCAGTGGAACTAAAACAGATGAAAGCTAGAACCTACTCACGCTGAAACATGTGCCTCCGAATATTTTTGCAGCTTTCCCCATTGAAACGGAAGTAATGTAAGCCTAAGACGCGTACCGTGTAGCTTCAAAGTAAACGTGTATGACACACAATTTCTTTTCATTTACTTTTGTGTTTTAGTTTTTAGGACAACTGTTAGCAAAATTACGACTTTCGTCTTTCTTATTGTTCTCTGTCGGACGAGATGTTTCCAACTAATACTTGAAATAGTAGTAAACTTTGTTGAAAGTTTACGAACTGTCCTTCATATAGGTTTACGTGCATATTTCCGAAAAAAAAAAGGAAGAGTATGACCAATTACGCCCAGATTTGAGTTTGGTGTAAATATTTTCTACAAATATTGGATATTTGCCTATTTCCCTAGATGGTTTTCATCTTATTTTCCGAACTTTCAATTTTTTACTAAAACATAAGGTTTTAGAGTTTTATTACATGTTCTTCAGAATGTTACTTTATATCTTAGGCCTATCATATGCTTTTTTTCTGTACCTTTGGACATCCAGACTGCAGTACATAGTTGTCTATATACACTATGAGCCATTTTCATCTCCTAAAAAAGGTCAAACAATCACTTATTTATAAATATATGTAATTTTTAGGTGAATCGTAACGGAAACTTTTCAGCAGAATGATTGTTACATACCTATCAGTGCCCTTAGGAAATTTCAAAACGCCGGCCGCGGTGGCCGAGGGGACTGAGGCGCTTCAGTCACGGTCAGCACGGCCACTACGGTTGGGGGTTCGAATCCCCCCTCGGGCATGGATATTTGTGCCGTCCTTAGGATAAGCTAGTTGATAAGTAGTTTGTAAGTTTAGGGACTGATAACCCCGTAGTTAAGTCCCATAAGCTTAACAAAGATTTGAACATTTTGAAATTTCAATACAGACAAATTAAGTATATTTTTCTGGTACATTTTATTGAGCTACATGCGTTTCCCGTTCTGGAAAACATCACGAAAAAGAATATACGCTACTTGTAACCCGATGTGCAACGCACGAGAAACCGCCAACTCAGTGGTGTCCCCTGCTGGCCGCTTGGTGCGCTGCTGTCGCGGTGGGTAACAAAAATTCGCTCGAGTGTCGTGATTGGTGGCTAATAGTAGCACAGAACGCTTACTGCTCAACCTTGTTTTTTTTTACGGATCTTGAAATTATGTCTGTGGCTGCATGGTCGATTGTCGCGGGGTTATCGATGTATTACGAGCTGTGCTGTAGCGGCGTCGTTGTAAATTTAATAAAGTTCCGGATTTCTTGATTTATGCAAGAAAAGGCCGGTGTCTTAATTAAATTCGCCCCAAAGCGAATTTAAATTCCTTCTTTCACCATTAAATCTCAAAAAGATGAAGTCGAGGCTCAAATTTTGAAGTTTTCGGAAAAAAAAAGTTTGTAAATGTATTGGACTAAACTGCTACTGCCATCAGTCCCCAGACTTACAGACTACTACAAACCCGGATTGAAGTGCACAACACGCGCCGCGACCAGCGCGAGCGATCGGCAGCTGTTGCTGGAGTAGCCGAGCGGTCTGGAGCGCCCAAAGAGGTATATAAACAACATGGAGAGGCTACAGGCAATTTACAGCGCTCTGGGTGGCAGCACTAGGCAACACTGGGCGCCATATTTGAGAACGTCAGTCTGAAGCAGCAGCGTGAGCAGACGCTTCTGTTTGTAATCTAAACTAACGTGTAAGCGGTATCATTAGTGGTAAATCAAGCCCAGTGTATGTTCGGCGTACAATTGCAGCAACCGCAGTGATGAAACTGTTGGAATATCATAAATAAAGAAAGAGATATGCAATTATATAGGCCGTTGTGTACCAGCGTGTATTTGTCTATAAACATTCATTATACTTAACTTTCTCATTTACCAAGTTTCAAAATTATGTTTACTTCACGACCATCAAAAAGCTAGGCAGAGTACGGATGTATCTGGTGTGTTTTAATGTAATGACAGTTGTTTATATAGTGTACAAAAGCGTGTTAACCATTGGGTAGGTAGCCTAGGTATATGAACTGTAATTAAAGTATTCTTCATACAGATTTCCTTTGGAAAACAAGGAGTTGCTATCCCAATTGGTAACCAGTATGAGGCGTGATAAGTGGCAGCCTACAAAGTAATAGTTACATAGGCTCTTGTCATTTTGAAGAAAAGTTATGGATGCTACCACCTATCGAAATCGGGTATTTGCAAATGCCATTCCAACACTATTATCGTTTCCTGAGCACCTACAGAAACCAAAAGCTGTAAGGAGAGTCAAATTGTGGAGAGCTTGATAAATACGTAATGTACTTCAAAGCATGAAACATCATTTGAACCACAGGCAGAATTGAGGTAATTAAAGACTTTAAAGAAATTCGTCTGTATTTATAGGGAAGATAAACAAATACAAACAATTATGACATTATAGTGCCGGCCGCGGTGGCCGAGGGGACTGAGGCGCTTCAGTCACGGTCAGCACGGCCACTACGGTTGGGGATTCGAATCCCCCCTCGGGCATGGATATTTGTGCCGTCCTAGTTCGTAAGTAGTTCATAAGTAGTTTGTATGTTTAGGGACTGATGACCCCGTAGTTAAGTCCCATAAGCTTTACAAACATTTGAACATTTTTGATTTTGACATTATAGTAACATCAAATAATTCAGAAGTTCGAAGATTGTAAACATTACACTTACGATGCAGTAGTAAACGATAAATATTATTCGTAGTGGGAATTACTTTCCGAATTGCATCGCCCAGAAATTAAGGAAAAATCAAGTCTGGCAGTGATTGATATAAAACATATGAATCAGCGTTAGCAGAGCCCAGTAAACACCTGGCGTGACACTGAAGTTTTCAAAGATGGCAGCAACCTTTTCAAATGGCTTCAACTATGGCGGCGCTGTGGCCAGTCTATGTTGTTTATATAGGTCTTTGGGAGCGCCACGTTGCGAAGCGCGCGGCCTCCCGCGTCAGAGGTTCGAATCCTCCCTCGGGCACGGATGTTTGTGTTGTCTTTGGTATAAGTTTACGGAATGATGACCCCGCAGTTACGTCCCAAACATTTGGACATTTAGAGCTGTTGCTGGTGTCGCGCCCGTGGGCGCCTGGGTTTTGAAATAGAGCCGCAGAGACGTGTAAAGCGCGGGCCGATGAATAATGAATGAGCGGGCAGGGGCGCGTTGGCGGCAGGAATGCGTTTCCGCACTTGCAGGTAATGAAGCGAGTGGGAGCGAACACGCGCGGCTAGCGGCTAGCAGCGCCGCCTATTAACGCAGGCCTCTGTTGACATACGGCCGGTGACCGCGCCGCTCGCAAATAAGAACCAGAAAGCGGCCGAAAAACGTCTTACACTGCCAGCGCAAACGTGCGGCCGTCTCCAACTCGTAAATTGCTCGGAAAATCACCGCGCTCCGCTTTGCTACATTGCCTTCCTCCTACCTATCAACTGACTTAACCAGTCGGGTCTTCATCTGCATACATACATTGCAATCCACTGTAGATGCGTACCACTACTAGTCGTTTGAAAAACGAATGCCTGAATCAGAGAGTCTATTCCAAAACAAATGTGATATTCTTGGTAGTTTTTTTATTTATTTTTGATTTTATTTATTTATTTTTTTAATTTTTTTAAGGATAACTCTATTTTTAAGATATTGTGCAGTTTGTTAGTTGGTCAAGTATTAATATACGCCGGCCGCGGTGGCCGAGGGGACTGAGGCGCTCCAGTCACGGTCTGCACGGCCACTACGGTCGGTGGTTCGAATCCCCCCTCGGGCATGGATATTTGTGCCGTCTTTAGTATAAGGTAGATGATAAGTAGTTTGTAAGTTTAGGGACTGATGACCCCGTAGTTAAGTCCCATAAGCTTAACAAACATTTGAATATTTATTAACATACAGCTTGTTCCGATGTGGTTTTTACGGCACCATGTTCAAGCATCAGGGGATGGAATTTATTAGTTGCCCACTTAAAACGAGAGAGAGAGGGGGGGGGGAGAAAAAAAAGACCCTGTTTCCGCACCACATGAGAACTGAATTCTTGCGTAAAGATAGTTTATGTCTGCGGATCAAAGATTTCTTTACAGTCTTTACAGAGAAATTTGCTAACATCGAATATTAATTTAAGTGTAAGGAAGTCCTTTCTGAAGGCATTTATGTGGAGTGTTGCCTTGTACGGAAGTGAAACATGGACGATAAAGTTAGCAGAGATCAGCAGGGCGTGAATATTTCGGAGGATTGTTAGGTAACTGCAGTTCGTAGTTCATCTACATTAACCCTATAAGCAACAAGCATGGGCAAAAATTACCCGCACATTTTTCTTTTATTAAAAATTATAATAAAAATCCTTCTTTGCTTATGGGCCTTTTTCTATTTGTGTCTTACCTTATAAAGTACTAACATCACATTTCTATGGTAACAATTTCAAAAACAGTAAATAAAATATAAAAAATTTTATGCCCAAGGGCACATTTTGCCGTGGGTTGGTATTGCATATGACCATAATTCTGAGTGTCTTCCCTACAACCAACGAGCAGGGAGAAAAAATGTTATTGTAAAATCAATTTCCATCACCTCTAATTTCAGTATATCCCAGCTATTTACAAGCCTAACAGACCTAATAACTGCTGAAATTATTGTAAATAATCTAATATATAAAGCAGAGTGTCCGTATGTTTGTACGTGTTGCATACAAATCTACAGTTATGTTCCAATCTTTATGAAATTTTGTACACGTAAGCTTCAATCCATGAGGTTGTCGCCTTAAGTGTAAGAATCACATACGATATATAGTTCACGAGATATGACGTCATAAACAATGAGATGCGCGAAAAACTGCTGCATTTTGCGACAATGCGGCTCATTTTTCTCCTAAACCATTGGACCGAATTCAACCAAATTTGGTACACACATTCCTAACCGTGAGGTAACGATTGCTGCAGGGTTAAGAATCACACACGTCAGATGGATCAGAAGATATGACGTCGTAAACAATAGGAATCGCAAAAAACTGCCACATAATGCGGCGAGATTTTATAAATACGCTGTATGAGAATGAGAGTACTTAGCCAGTTGCAACAAACTTTAAACATAATTTCAAACCTTTATTAAACTTTATCTCGCTGACAACCATAGCAAAATGATGAAAGGAAAACAGTTTCTCGCTTACTACTTTTCTGCTGTTTTCGCAGTAAAACTATGGTATTCGGTATGACGTTGCAGTTTACAATTTCTACATGTATACAGTTGAGTGTACCTTCTAAATTGTTTTACAGTACGACACGTAGTGCATGAGATATGAGCACATAAACAGTAATGTTCATGGAAAACCGCCCTATCACGCACCAAGTTTTTATAATTAGTTGTTCACTGCTAATTGTATTCCCAAGAGATTTTACAGACATACAGTCATTATACAAATGAATATATATACCTAAAAAGTGGCAGGGATAAATAAATAAATACCCGGGCAACGCCGGGTTTTCAGCTACTAGTACATAAACTTTCACACGACTGCGAAAGTAACTCTTTCCGTCCTATATCTGCAGGTAATCCAAGACGGCACTACTGCAATAAGGATAATGCAGTGTAGATGGGTTTCATGGGCTGATGGCAAATATACGCATTTTACAGGTTTCTCAGCTTATTGTAATACGGGCAAAATTTGTCCTTGTTTGGTGCTCCGTGTAACCTAAAATGTTATACGACTATTCCCCGAACTTTATTGTCAGATATTGTACTATCAATACTTGTGCCATTTACCATCTTTGCTTTCGTGATGGCGCTGTTTTGTACTTGTTCGTTTTGTGGTATCTTTCCTACCTTCAATGCAAACCGGAATACGTCCATACACAGTGTTTCCTCTCCGCTGTTGTCTTGAAAATGGCTGTGTGTAAACTTTCACGGCCGGAATGGTCAAAATTACTAAAAATTTTCTGGCTATTATGCCGTGGTCTAGTGGATTTATTGTCGAAACCCAACGTTTTGTCCCCGACTGCGGAGGACATTCTCAAGAGGGATCGTTGCACTTTGAATGTCCGATACACACCCTGGCTCGCTACTGACTGAAGCCAAATTCCGTTTACGACCCGCGGTGTAGTAGCCGATCGGTCTAAAGCACCTCGCTGCGGAGCGCGCGGTTGCTCGCCGTGGAGGTTCGAGTCCTCCCTGGGGCATGGGTGTGTGTGTTTGTCCGTAGGTTAGTTTACCTAGGTTTAAGTAGTTTGTAAGCTACGGACTGATGACCACGCAGTTTGGTCCGATAGATTTACAGACAGTTGAACAGTCCGTTTACGAGAGCTCGCGCGCAGAGGTGTGACGTCAGATGTTTGACATGCGCGCGCAATTCGTCGTTGCCGATTGCTGCCGTCCGTTAATATCGTCTGTTACATTTCTTCTTCAAAAGCGGAGTCCAAATTTCATTTAGTTTCACGCCCTCCTCCATCCTATTGACATTATTGGGGTATTTTACAATTTCTATAGCCTCTCTGTACAGTATGTACAAATAGGATGGAGGAGGGCGTGAAACTAAATGAAATCTGGATTCCGGTTTTGAAGAAGAAATGTAACAGTCTTCCACCATAGCACGATATTAACGGACGGCGGCAATCGGCAACGACGAATTGCGCGCGCATGTCAAAACATCTGACGTCACACCTCTGCGCGCGAGCCCTTGTAAACGAAATTTGGCTTCAGTGAGTAGCGAGCCAGAGTGTTTATCGGACATTCAAAGTGAAACGATCCAAATGTTTTCAAATGTTTGTAATTCTATCGGACCAAACTGCGTGGGCATCAGTCCGTAGCTTACAAACTACTTAAACCTAGGTAAACTAACCTAAGGACAAAGCACACACACCCATACCCCAGGGAGGACTCGAACCTCCATTGCGAGCAACCGCGCGCTCCGCAGCGAGACGCTTTAGACCGCTCGGCTACTCCACCGCGCCTGCCACGATCCCCCTTGAGAATGTCCTCCGCAGTCGGGGACGAAACGTTGGGTTTTAATAGTAAATCCACTAGACCACGGCATAATAGCCCGGAAACTTTTAGTAATTTTAAATGGCTGTGTGTAATCCAGTCGCAATATCAGCGGTCGTCGATCCCCCCGATTTGGCTACACACCGGTTCGGACAACAACAGTTCGCCAGTAGCCAGTTTTTCCATTCATTTCTCTGGAATCAGCGTCGCGATATCGGCAGGACGGTAACTGGCGGGGCTCGGCCGGGATGTAGTGGAGAAGCTGCGAGGAAGGCCGGCAGCTAGTCCCCGTCATGGCCATTTGGAGAGAGACCGGTGGGAGGCAAGGTCGTTGCACCTGCGGCTAGACGGCCGCGGCTCGTGGATACGGCACGGCACGGCGCGCAGGTGTCGGCTGCCCACGTCATCGCGCTCCCCGCTCCGCCCCGTCCGGTCCGGTCCGGTCTCGACCCGCGGCCTCCGACGCCCCCGCGCCGCCCACGCCGCCGCGTGGGCACAAAGAGGCAGAGGCAGGTGCCGGGCTGCGCGCGCCTCCAGCAGACACTCCGACTGGATGGAACCTCCGCTCAATTCACTGCACCACCAACGCCGCACGTCCAAAGTGGGTCGCCCACTACGGCGGCAGCATGAACGAACGAATGCAAACCATAGACGTGCGTTCGACCAGTCAACTGCGAGCGCGCATTTTTATACTTCGTTCCTCATAAGAATAAAGACGGTGTAAACAAACACAGAGCGATGAGTGAAAATGTTCAAATGTTTCCAAAAAGGCGATCGTGTGAAACCCAGCTCGCGCTATTCGTCCACGAGACACAGAGGGCCATAGACACGGGTTCTCAGGTAGATGCTGTGTTTCTCGACTTCCGCAAGGCGTTTGATACAGTGCCCCACAAACGTTTCATGAACAAAGTAAGGCCGGCCGCGGTGGCCGAGGTGACTGAGGCGCTCCAGTCACGGTCAGCACGGCCACTACGGTCGGGGGTTCGAATCCCCCCTTCGGGCCTGGATATTTGTGCCGTCCTAGTTCGTAAGTAGTTCATAAGTAGTTTGTAAGTTTAAGGACTGATGACCCCGTAGTTAAGTCCCATTAAAAAAAAAAAAAAAAAAAGACAATTGTGTGATTGAATTGAGGAATTCCTAGATAACAGAAAGCAGCAGGTCATTCTCAATGGAGAGAAGTCTTCCGAAGTAGGAGTTATGTCGGGTGTGCCACAGGGGAGTGTCGTGGGTCCGTTGCTGTTCACTATATAAATGACCTTGCGGATAACATCAGAAATCCAATGAGGCTTTTTGCGGATGATGCTGTAGTGTATAGAGAGGTTGTAACAATGGAAAATTGTACTGAAATGCAGGAGGATCTGCATCGAATTGACGCATGGTGCAGGGATTGGCAATTGAATCTCAATGTAGACAAGTATAATGTGCTTCGAATACCTAGAAAGAAAGCCCTGTATCATTTAGGTACACTATAGCAGGGCAGCAACTGGAAGCAGTTAATTCCATAAATTATCTGGGAGTAGGCATTAGGAGTGATTTTAAATGGAACGATCATACAAAATCAATCGTCGATAAAGCAGATGCCAGTCTTACGATTTTTTGGAAGAATCCTAAGGAAGTGCTGTCCGAAAACAAAGGAAGCAAGTTACAGTGTTCGCCCACAGCTAGAATGCTGCTCACTGGTGTGGGATCCGTACCAGTTGGGGTTGATAGAGGAAGTAGAAAAGATCCAACGGAGAGCAGCGCGCTTCGTTACAGGATCATTTGGTAATCGTGAAAGCGTTACGGATATGATCGATAATCTCTAGTGGAAGACTCTGCAGGAGAGACGCTCTGTCGCTCGGTATGGGCTTTTGTCGAAGTTTCGAGAACATACCGATAGTGGTACTGAAGCTACCCTCCGCCGCACACCATCGGGAGGTTTACGGAGTATGAATGTACATGTAGATGCAGAATGGAAAAATGTAGAAACTGATGTCGAGGAAGTTAATGTGGATTTAGGAGGAACTCGTGAGACAACACTCACTAAACTACTTAGAAGATAGGCGTTGACTAAAATACACTATTTAAAATTTTCTTAACTGGTGAGCCTATTCGCTGGAGACGTCCAAGAAAAAACAGCAGTCCGTCTATGGCGGCCGCGCCTTGGTGACGCGTCGAATTCCAAGAACGTGAACAGCGAGCGGAAACCGCGAATGCCGCAGATGCGCCCTTCCTCGAGTGAACGAGGCGACGGCGTTCCTTGGCGAGGACACGGGAGTAGCTAGCTGTGATGCACCGGAGCGCAGAACGGGTGCGCGAGTACAGGCCGGCTCTGAAATGCAGCCAGGCGCTCGCGTCAGCAGTTCCGCTGATCGGCGCGTCAGTCAAAAGACACGCGAGGCGCGGCCTCGTGCAGTGGCTGACCCGGCGTCCGAGTTTGTCATCGCCGACCCCGTTACGCGCTCGCGGAAAAGGTTAGCCAGATGACGCCGCTTCACTGGCGTCTGCCGCTACCTGCTGACGCGACGCGACGCGACGCGGCAAGTGCAAGGCATAAACTTACTACATAAATACTAGCCCGCTCGCTGGCGCTAGTGTCGCGTCCCCACCACAGAATAGGGAGCATACAGAAGGGAAAGCTGGGGGCGGCGCCTTTCATCTGTATGTTACCAAGCGTTGCGCTCGACGCCATATTGAAAAGCAGTAAACGCGGAACTATAGCCACTCAGTACTTTGGCTGGAAATGGACTTTTTACGAACTTCAGCTAATCTCACCGACTTTTACGATAGGAAACGGCTTTTCATTATGCTCTCATCTACTTTGCGCCCTCTTCTTGCACCTAACTGTAATCCAACGAAAAAAAATAGGCCTAACTTTAAATAAAACTAGGAAAATGTATGGTGGAATCGATGATCGTTTTATTTGGTGCTTATTTCTTGAAAAATCCCAAATAACGCGGAATTATGTTTGGGAAATTAGTTATAAACAAGAAAGTGACTTTACAACTGCCAGGTTTTATTTGACACGAATAAATTCGCACAAAATATTGAGTCAGACTTAGCAGTACAACGTGATTACACAGAACTTAATGACGTCTGGGCATATGTAAGAGTTGTATTTGCTTTACGAGTATCATTAATTTACTGATCGGAGAAGGGCATATAGAGGAATCTGTCAACCACAGAGCAGGAACAGCATAAAATAATTATTCCCCTTAATCTATTTGAGTATCCAAAGAGCATTTGTTGCCAACATTAGCACACTACGCCTCCAATGCCGCAAGTAAAATTTTACCTGCCTACTTGCGCACTATTCTTTGTCATTCATTTTATATTACTCCCTGCAACGTTACACTTATAAAATATAAATGTACTTCAACATTTTGATGCTTTTGAACTGCTGCAGCAACAGCAACAGCGAGAGTTATCGTCAAGAGAAGAAGCAAGGCTACTTTTAATAATTATGCAGACATTGCTCTCATTCGAAACTGATAACATTTAACTTTCACTAAACATATAGCGACGTTCACTTACTGCTCAGCATCTTTCGGGAAGGTGAAGAAAATTATATCCTTCTTTGTATTCGAATTATTGCGGCAATTAGGTGCTGAACACCATCGACCGCCTTTTCTTTTATTGCAGCTCATAATAAAAACGGAACAGCTCCAACTACTGACACACAGTTCTTTCTTTCCACTGCACTGCACTGTACTAAATACTTGTTTACTTTTATGCGATTCACGCAGTTAAAATACACAATTAACAAAAAAAGACGGCGCATTACCACGGCACAGAGTAGGGAGTGATCACGCGTTTACTGCTTCTCAAGATGGCCGATTCCGCGCATGCGCACTAAATTTTGGACGACAAACTGCAGTGGCAGTTTCCTTTCTGTATACTCATTCTGTGTCCCCACACTGAACGTGACAGAAGCCGCCATTTGCAGGGAAACAGTGCGTCAACATTGTTCATTCGTGTGCTGCTTTTAATTGTAACAGTAAGAATGATAGCAAAGCCGAAGTCGGAAACAGTGTTGCATTTCACAGATCAGTCATTACTTGTATAACGTATAGTATTTTCGCGGACAAATAACAAATCACGAGCGTTTGTTTTTTGTTTAGGTTTCCTCTCACAAATGATTCTCCAGAACTGATAAAAGTACATTGTTGCAAAATACTAACACGATTTCAGATGCTGTAATACGGCTGTCTGATGACGATTCGGATTATACGTCGTGTGAAAATAGCGTTAAGAAATGTTCAACAGGGCCGGCCGCGGTGGCCGCGGTGGCCGAGGAAACTGAGGCGCTCCAGTCACGGTCTGCACGGCCACTATGGTCGGGGGTTCGACTCCCCCCTCGGGCATCGATATTTGTGCCGTCCTTAGTATAAGGTAGTTGATAAGTAGTTTGTAAGTTTAGGGACTGATGGCCCCGTAGTTAAGTCCCATAAGCTTAACAAACATTTGAACATATTTTTTTTAATAGGGAAGGTTGGGAAAAACGACACCTCATATGAGAGCACCGAATGTAATTTCGGATTATGTATCTCCCCCTGCTTCACAGTTTATCACGCCGTTGTCCACTATGAACGCTAAATTATTTATTGAACTTATTAATGCTTATTGTCATTTTTCATTTCAAATGTTTTGTAAATATTTTTGAGAAGATAATAACAGGTTTCCCTGTGTAAAACAATATTATAATTCTTTCTCAATTTTTCAATTATCTGCTCGCGCGGCCTCCTGCGTCGGGGGTTTGAATCCGTCCTCAGGCATGGATCAGTGTGTGTTGTGTTGTGTTGCCAGTAGAGAAGCGTTAACACTCTTTGGGGTTCTGACATGAAAGCTCACTGACTTATAACATGGACAAGTTATCGGACTCCACCGGAATAAGTAATCTATCAGTATGACATTGATGCATCGGCGCCGCGAGGGAATTGTTGTGCGGTCTAAGGCACCTTGCCACGGATTGCGCGGCCGCTCCCCATCGGATGATCGATTATTCCAACGGGCATAGACATGTGTTGCTCTCCGCACCAGTTAGTTTAAATCAGTTCAACTAGTTTGTAAGTCTAAAGACCGATGACCTCATCAGTTTGGTCCCTTAGCTTTACAAATATTTGCCTCGACATATTGGCGGCTCCATGACATGCCCTCCGAGACATGGCTGTTTCTGCCAAACGCTACTACTGTTAATTTTTAAAAATAAAAATGCGACTCCAGTGGACCAGGAGAGGCTTTAAAGTGCATTTTTTACAAGTGCGGAGAGCGTATCTCTGTAGTGGATATCTGCATATATTATTTTTTATAGTACAATTACATTAATTGCCCGGGGGCGTATTATTTCCTCCACATTTTCGCTAGCCTAAAACGTAAAAAAAACACCGCACGGGACAAGAATTTAAACGAAGTCGAAACGGCAAGCGGGCTTACGCGTTTCTGGGTGTCTTTCTCCGTCTTACTTACACTTTATCGGTCTATAAAATGCTGCAATCGATGACAGAAGGCATCCATTTTACAACCTCTGCCGTAACATAACGAGTGTGCGCACACGTATATAAACGGACCGACGCACCAACGCCTACGTTCGATTCGGTCCCTCAGAACTGACATTTTACGAGCAATATCGTGTAAAGCCAGTGAGGCGAAACAGAGAATTATAAAGTTTCTACAAACACAGCGTCAAAACAGCACAATCCGAACTCGACAGTATCGCAGCAAACGACGTTTATTATTATTATTATTACTATTTTAGCTCTTTGCTCACACGAAGTGAGGATTCTATCGACAAGGGTTCGCAAATCGATTCCGTATTTCTTGATTTCCAGAAGGCTTTTGACACCGTATCTCACAAACGGCATTTAATCAAATTGCGTGCTTATGGTATATCGTCCCATATTTGCGACTGGATAGGTGATTTCTTGTCAGAGAGAACACAGTTTGTAGTAATCGATGGTAAAGCATCGGCTGAAACAGAGGTGATATCGGGCGTTCTACAGGGTAGTGTTATTGGTCTTTCACGATTTGGGAGAAAATGTAAGTAGCTCTCTTGGGTTGTTTACAGATGACGCCGTCATTTACCGTCTAGTAAAATGTGAAGATCAAAACCAACTGCTGAACTATCTGAATAAGATATCACTATGGTGTAAAAATTGGCAATTGAGTATAAACAATGAGAAGTGTGAAGTCGTCCATATGAGTACGAAAAGAAATCCGTTATATTTTGTTTACAAGATAAATCAATCAAAAGTAAATTCCACAAAATACCTAGGAATTACTATTTCTTCGGACTTAAACTGGAAAGAACGTGTAGATAATGTCGTGGGAAAGGCGAACCAGAGACTGCGTTTTATTGGCAGAACCCTTAAAAGATGCAACAGAACTGCTAACGAAACTGCATACACTACGCTTGTCCGTCCTTTTATGGAGTATTGCTGCCCAGTGTGGGATCCTTATCAGGTGGGTTTAACGGAGGACATCGAAAGACCCAAAAGAAGGGCAGCTCGCTTCGTATTGTCACGATACAGCGTTACAGAAATGATAGAGGATCTGGGATAGGAATCATTACAACAATGGCGCTTATCGCTGTGGCGTGGGCTACTTTTACAACACTCCAATCGCCAACAAACTCAAAAAAAAAAAAAAAAAAAAAAAAAAAAAAAAAAAAAAAAAAAAAAAAAAAAAAAAGTTCAAATGTTTGTAAATCTATCGCAACAAACTGCGTGGTCATCAGTCCATAGCTTACAAAATACTTAAACCTAGGTAAACTAACCTACGGACGACACGCACACCAATGCCCCAGGGAGGACTCGAACCTCCACGGCGAGCAACCGCGCGCTCCGCAGCGAGATGCTTTAGACCGCTCGGCTACTCCACCGCGGCCCAACATTCTCCTCCGAATGCGAAAATATATTGTTGACTCCCACTTACATAGATAGAAATGATCATCAGAATAAAATACGAGAAATTAGAGCTCGAACGGAGAGATTCAGGTGTTCTTTCTTCCCGCACGCTATTAGAGAATGAAATGGGAGATAAATAGTACAAAGGTGGTTCGATAAACCCTCTGCCAGGCACTTAAATGTGATTTGCAGAGTATGCCATGTAGGTGTAGAATCGGTAAAAATGAAAAAAGAAACCAATACAATCACACCCTTAATAAACGCGATAGTCGACTGCGCACCATTATCATTGTCAGTCAAATCATCTGATGCAAGGGCATGGCGTAAGAATCTACATCTGCATCCATAGTCTGTTAGCCATTTCACGGTGTGTGGCGCAGGGTTCTCTGTGTACCATTGTCTCTTCTTCCTCTTATTCCAGCCGCGTATGGTTCGCAGAAAAGAGCGACTGCCGTTATGTCTTTGTGTGGGCTCTCTGCTACAGCAGTCCCGGTCATTGTCGACTTCCAGAGAGCAGAGGCGCTTCCTCCCAATGAGGGACTTTCTCTGTCGGGATTAACTGTGAGGGCGAGTGACCTCGATCCAATTATCCCATAAAAGAAAAATTCCTGGCATTACCGGGAATCTAATGCGGTTCCTCCGCATAATGTTTTCTTACAGTGGCAACACTGCTGTATGCAATGTAATCTACTGTGGTCGCTGATAGCACACGTTGTTGACATACCTAACTTACCTTCGAGCTAATGGACTCGCCCATCCCACGTCACCGGTCACTTTGTGAGAGAGCGGTGTAATGTGTCACTATATTTTCGAAACAGGAAAAATGGAGTTGGATCAAAATTCAATGTGCCAGAAATCGTACAGCTAGACAGTTTCAACAAGATCTTCAAGAGACCCAGTATGGTGAAGTTATGGGAAAGAAAAGCGTTTCTGAAGAAGCAAAACTTGTTGACATCCAATATTAGTTTAAATGTTAGGAACTCCTTTCTGAAGGCAATTGTCTGGAGTGTAGCATTGTATGGAAGTGAAGTGTGGACAATAAGGAGTTCAGACAAAAAGATGATAGAAACTTTTGAAATGTGGTGCTACAGACGAATGATGAAAATTAGATGGGTAGATCACGTAACTAATGAGGAGGTGCTCAACAGAATTGGGTAAAAAAGGAATTTCTGGCGTATTCTAAGAGAAGGGATAGGTTGGTGGGACACATCCTGAGACATCAAGGAATCGTCAACTTATCATTAGAAGGAAGTGTATGGGGTAAAAATCGTAGAGGGGGACCGAGGGACGAATACAGTATGCAGATTCAAAGGGATGTAGGTTGCCGAAAGTATTCTCAGATGAAGAGACTTGCACAGGACAGGTTAGCGTGGAGAGCTGCATCAAACCAGTCTGCGGACTGAAGACCACAACAACAACAACAACAACAACATGGTGATTCTCTTGTACGACTAAGTCATTACGTTTCTCCACTGCAGACCGTCAATGTTAGTTTCTGGAGCATCACCTGTGACCAGCTTTCAGAAAGAAGCGGCAACACTTTCTGCACAACTCACCCACCATTCTGCACGACAATGCGCGGACGCATACAGCACAAGCTGTCACTGCTCTGTTCGGTCGATGGGACTGGGAAATACTGTACCACCCACCATACTCCCCGGACTTGAGTATTTGTGATATTGATTTGATTCCGCAGATGAAACAACTTCGTGGGAGTCGCATCAGAACTATTCCAGAGATTCGACACGGCAGTAGACCGCTCCATTCACACCACCAACAGAACAGACTCAGCTATACTACACTACACGCCCATATCGCTGGCAAGGGGTTCTACACAACGTTGGTGACTACTTTGAAAGACAGTAACACGTGCAAACATGTAAAGCTTTTGTATCGGTTGTGAATAAATAGCTGCCACTATTTACGTTCCAATTCTCGTATATTTTGCAATATAACAGAATTTTCTTTCTGCATGACATGCACTTTGTACAAATAGTTTTAGACTCAATTTTCAAGATGGTATGATGCTGCCAATAGAGCATCGAAACCAGTTATAATTAATGAAATAAATCGCAATTTGCGATCATTTATGGCTTCACTGTAATAGGTTTAGATGGAATACCATAGTGCGCCGAATAAAAATCTGTGCCCGGCCGGGATTCGAACCCGGGATCTCCTGCTTACTAGGCAGACACGTTGACCACACCGCCACCGACGACACAGTGACCAGCCCGACTGCATAGGACTCTTCCCTGCATGTCTCCCGCCACACTCAAATCTCCATTCGCCACGCTGTCTCTTTCCTATTACCACTGTATTCCAACTAAATCTATTACAGTGAAGCTATAAATGATAGCAAATTGCGATTTATTTCATTCATTGAACGCTGTAACGTCGTCAAAAATATATAAAAGTTATAATAAAAGTGAAATCAGCGATCTTGGCTTAAAACCATTTGTTACTAAATTATTTGATCGCTCCACGCCGCGGTGGAGAAGCCGAGCGGTCTAAAGCGTCTCGCTGCGGAGCGCGCGGTTGCTCCCCGTGGAGGTTCGCGTCCTCCCTGGGGCATGGGTGTGTGTGTTTGTCCTTAGGTTAGTTTACCTAGGTTTAACTAGTTTGTACGCTACGGACTGATGATCACGCAGTTTGGTCCGATAGATTTACAAACATTTGAATATTTTGATCGCCCCACCCGCAGCTAACATGAGCTCCATACACTCACGGTAAAAGTGCAGCTTATGAGTCCGCTGGTTGTGGTTCATGCGTAGTCGTTGGTAACGGCGCGATGAATGACGCAGGTGAAGGCGGCCAATCAGATTCCGCGTTTCATGTGTTGTGAATCTGACCTTTCTTCACATTCTTTTTCGTTCAGATTTAATAATTTCTTGCAGTGTAAATACAATTAGGCGTTTCTCTCTCAAGTAATACGACTGACAATTTTTCCAGTGAATTGCAATACGTGAATAATGGACGCTATTAAATTTAGTGTTCACTTCCCTAAGAAAAAAAAATTGGTTGGTTAATTTGAAAGAATCAGAGTATCTCGAAGTTCCGCTTCTGAAACAGAGAATCGGACGCTACGCGCCCTCACGTACTAAAAGAAAAAAAATCTTGTTTAACCTATACCTAACCATCTGAAGGCTACGCTACAGATCACTTTTTTGAATAAAAGGATGTTTCCAACACACTTTCAGACTACTCTTTAACACACTATTGATAACTTCAAAAACAGGCCAGCGCAGCCTTAAGGTTGGGTACATAGATTACACAAGAAGTTATGTCTCGTAGTAGCGCCTGAATATTCGGTTCAGAACCGCTCAGTATAAGTAATTGCGCTCGTAACGGCTGCGAAAGTCATGCAATCACCAAAACTAAAATACACTGATGAAAATAATATTGACTATATAGTACAGCCAGTGCGCTCAATCTCCATTAAGGTAAAAAGCAGTCAACAATCCGAAGATTGGTTTGAACACCACAGTGCTTTTACTAGGCATGGTCCTGTTTGGAGGTGGTATGCCGTTGCCTTCCTCCGACCTTCGAACTGACTTACCCAGCTAGTTATAGGGGGACCTACAGTTTAACGTGGGTTCCGAACCACGGTGCTACTCGGTATTTTTCACATAAGCAGTACTGACAGATGTGAAAGAAGTGGAAAGTGACAGATAAAATCCTAGGACCTGGCGGGGTTTGAACCCGCGACCGTAGTCTGGCACTCTACCACAGTGCAACCGAGGCGCACCAATCTCCATTACAGAACGTAAATATAAATCCCACATTTATTGCAATGCAGTATGTTGCTCTAAAGATCTTTACATCCACTACGCCGATTTGTTTACAAACCATAAAGAGAAAGCTATTTGTATTGGCCCCGCGAACGCGACTGCTGATTGGCTCCGGCGTCGTTGCCAACGTCCAAACATGAAACGCCACTCGCGGACACAAACTGCAAAATCAAAAATGTTCAAATGTCTGTAAATCTATCGGACCAAACTGCTCAAAAAAATGTTTAAATGTTTGTATAGCTTATGGGACTTAACTGTGGGGTCATCAGTCCCTAAACTTACAAACTACTTATAAACTAGCTAATACTAAGGACGACACAAATATCCATGCCCGAGGTGGGATTCGAACCCCCGACCGTAGTGGCCGTGCAGACCGTGACTGGAGCGCCTCAGTCCCCACGGCCACCGCGGCCGGCGGACCAAACTGCGTGGTCGTCAGTCCGTAGCTTACAAACTACTTAAACCTAGGTAAACTAACCTAAGGACAAACACACATACCCATGCCCCAGGGAGGACTCGAACCTCCACGGCGAGCAAATGTTCAAATGTTCAAATGTTTGTTAAGATTATGGGACTTAACTACGGGGTCATCAGTCCCTAAACTTACAAACTACTTATGAACTACTTACGAACTAGGACGGCACAAATATCCATGCCCGAGGGGGGATTCGAACCCCCGACCGTAGTAGCCGTGCAGACCGTGACTGGAGCGCCTCAGTCACCTCGGCCACCGCGGCCGGCGCACGGCGAGCAACCGCGCGCTCTGCAGCGAGGTGCTTTAGACCGCTCGGCTACTCCACCGCGGCCACAAACTGCACTTTAGCCCCCCCCCCCCCCCCCCCCAATCCCGCACACACACACACACAATTTTTTTTTGTTTTCCGTTTGCATTGTGTCGTGCTCCAAACACACACAATTTTTTGTTTTTCGTTTGCATTGTGTCTGAGGTATCGGGCTATTGCAGGTTGTGAGGATACAGGGTTTTAGGTTAGTACCCTCTTTGGTACGTTTTGGTCGAACGATAGTTATCGTTGGTGTGCAGCGAGAGCTGCTGGCAACAATGCTTAGGTTGGAATGTTCTTTGTTTGTTGGCCGGGGTGCGGCAGTCTCCCGCCGACCGCAGAGCGAGGCGGTAGCATGTCGGCAGTGAGTTCGTAACCTGCGTTTAGTGGTGGCTCAAGTTTTTGCCATTCCGTCGTATCGCATACGAGCTGCAGTTATATATTGAAATGTTTCAGTGTGGACTTGTGGACATTCATCGTAGTGGCACGCGGTTATTAAATCGGTATGTTTAAAGGGAAGAGTTTTTTAACATTTGTCGTTCCATAATAAAGGAAGTTAACAAAGTTTACTGTTATGGATCAACCTAGTTATTGTCCGCATCCCATACCGTCAAATCATTGGAACAATTATTAAATGATTAAGCATAAAATAGAATGTAACGGCGAATTCGCCCATCGAGGATTAGGTGGACGCAGCTGTGACGTTACAAGGTGACACAGCTGCAGATTACGGGTAGTCAGCATTAGAGGAGAGAGTTTTACCTGGCATTTTCCGTGTTTAGCAGAGCGGAGGACTGCAGCCAGCGGCAGCAGTTGGAGGCCTTCGGCCAAGTGAGTCAGCTCGACATCCTGCTGTCGACAAGGGGAACTGCTGAGATAGGCGAGCGCCTGAGGTTATCTCGGGCAAGGCAAACCCGACAGAGCGACGCAGCGCGGCGACGCACCGCCAGGACACCCGACACCAACACAACTCAAATTCCCTGACACTGCACGCAGTTACACACAAAGCTCAGCAGTGTTTTCTTCCGGCAAATTTTCAAAGGGTAAGTCAACAGGGACACTGACAAAAAAAAAAAAAAAAAAAAAAAAAATCTAACAAGTTCCACATTTCTGGACGTGTTATCTATATCTATAAATGTGAGCCGGCCGCGGTGGCCGAGGGGACTGAGGCGCTCCAGACACGATCTGCACGGCCACTACGGTCGGGGGTTCGAATCCCCCCTCAGGCATGGATATTTGTGCCGTCCTTAGTATTAGCTAGTTCATAAGTAGTTTGTAAGTTTAGGGACTGATGACCCCGTAGTTAACTCCCATAAGCTATACAAACAGTTGAACAGTATAAATGTCAATGTCTGTTCGGTGTACGTTTATCACGTCTGAACCACAAGACATAAAGAGCTAAAAATTTGTACAGTTACTAATGTCTACCCGGGGAAGGCTTTAGGCACGGTTTTATGGCGACCGGATAGCTATATATGTTTGTCTGTTCGGTGTTCGCTTATCACGTCCAAATGACAAGACGCAGACTTAGGTATTTGTACAGTTACTAATTTATACCTGAGGAAAGTTTTAGGCACGGTTTTATAGCAATAACGCGAAATGCGGAACAATGACTACTCTTTGAAAATTATATTTACTCTTTGAAAATGGTTTTATTTGTTCTATTGTTGCTTGAGGGTTAATAATGATAAAAGGGTTGAGTATATTGAGATGGAAAGTTATCGCTGCATATAACACATTCTCGCCAGGCTTTTTCGTTATATATTAAACCATAAACACACGATCCCTTAAAGAATCGGACTACTCGCGTATGAAACACCTTCTAACGTATGATTACGTTGTAATGGGCTGACATGTTAAATAACTGACGTCAGGCATACAAGCTAAGAGAAATTTTGAAATTTTTGATGTGATACTTAAATGAATGTTTATCACATCAGGTTATATGACGTGATAAACATTCAGTGAACTCCGTGCTGTACATTGTTAAAATTTAGTAGGTGCATTTCCTTTTTTCATTAATTACTCTTCTAGCTCAACTTCTAGTATATTTTGTTTTTCAATATAGATGTGATTGTATAAATACAGAGTGGGTCAAAAACGGCTTCACAACTTCGGAAAGACATAAATTTATTCTGATAAATTATAGAATAAATAAATGTATAGACATGCGAACCTCAATCTTTCACATTAAAGTGGAAAATGTGATTTGCCGGCCGCGGTGGCCGAGGAGACTGAGGCGCGTCAGTCACGGTCTGCACGGCCATTACGGTCGGGGGTTCGAATCCCCCCTCGGGCATGGATATTTGTGCCGTCCTTAGTATAAGGTGGTTCGTAAGTAGTTTGTAAGTTTAGGGACTGATGGCCACGTAGTTAAGTCCCTTAAGCTTAACAAACATTTGAATATTTTTTTGATCATTGACCCACTCGTGAATTGGTTGGCGGGTCATTATCACGCCGTCAAGTGTCTGGCACCACCCACGAAGTAGATCTTCACCAGATAATCGCTCGTGTTAAACAGGCGGCACGATGTGAGACGAGACGAGACAGACGTCGCTGTGGAATTGGAAGGAGTGCGGGATCCAACCAACAGCTGAGCGCTGAGATAAGATGTGGCGGGTGCGACCGGAAGTGGTGACCGTGACGGCATGTGGCGACGTCACGTCCGGCTGCCCGCGGCATTCCCCAGCCTCCCTCCCCCCTCCCCTAGGCTGGTGCACTTCCTCGGGATTGGTTCGGCACTCTTTAAGGAGTCGGCGCCGTCGTCACTTGCGGGAGCATCGCTCCCATCCAAGTAACATCCGTAATTGGGTGCTCCTTGTGAATCTTGCCGGCCAGGGCTTCCCATTCAATTAACCCTTTTTAAACTCATCTGACACCTATTAAAAAAATCAATAGCTTACTTCCTCCATGCACAATACTGTACTTTCTCCCCAAAAAAACATCGCAAGTCAAGATATGGGATACGGGTGTCCCACTGTGGCGACCTATCAAACAAACCTAAAAAAATAAAAAAATAAAAATACTAACAGTGCTGTACTGTTACTTGAAATTTGCTGTACTATTAAATACAGAATTATTGCAAATAGAGTGTATTAATCAAAGAACTGATTTTAATAAAAATATCTAAACCTTTACGTTTTCGTAAGTGCTTCCTAAAAAGTTGATGAAACAGTCTATTGAAAAAAGGAAAATGGAAGGTTCCATAATACTGGCTACATTCAGTCTCTAATAAATTTAAGCATCAGAATTGTCTATCAGTTTATAATTGTTGTTAACTCAAGCTCTGTCCACAATACAAAAATTCTATGAATACCTTCAGTTTGAATGTAAACGAAGGCTTCCGCGGCCGTTGTCATTGTTTATAAAACTCTTCTGGGTGTTGGACCGCATCGTCAATATATCAAATACTTCACCGACGTTTCGGCCACTATTGCAAGCGGCCATCTTCTGGGTGTTACGTTTACTGCTGCAGTTTACAGCAGTAAACGTAACACCCATAAGATGGCCGCTTGCAATAGTGGCCGAAACGTCGGTGAAGTATTTGATATATTGACGATGCGGTCCAACACCCAGAAGAGTTTTATAAACAACCTTCAGTTTGTTACATAGACCTACTTATGTGAATTTCATTAAGGTCTGAATAACTAAAATTTTCCGGCCGCGGTGGCCGAGGGGACTGAGGCGCTCCAATCACGGTCTGTATGGCCACTACGGTCGGAGGTTCGAATCCCCCCTCGGGCATGGATATTTGTGCCGTCCTTAGGATTAGCTAGTTCATAAGTAGTTTGTAAGTTTAGGGACTGATGACCCCGTAGTTAAGTCCCATAAGCTATACAAACATTTGAACATTTTTTTGAACTAAAATTTATTCTGCCGCCATCCAAGCTGAAAAATCTTAAAGTCCTATTTTATTTCAACACCCGTCCCTGAATCATTTCATAATTATGTATTAAAATTAACTATGAAATGGCGGCCGGAGACTGTACTTTAGCGGCCGATGTTGAATAAAGATGCTGGATCTGGAGCTAAAATCCTGAAAATGCTTAAAATCTTTGTATGGGTGGTGTTACTATGAACAACACGATATACTGTTTAACATTTCTATTGAAGATCTTATCTGATCTTTTACAATCATTTAACAGACTTTGATTACTATTGCTGAGAAAAAAAAAAAAAAAAAAAAAAAAAAAAAAAAAAAAAAAAAAAAAAAACAATCTAACAAATGACTCTCGCAAAATTATTATAATACCTTTCTTTCAAATCACGACTTGACACGTACAAAGAGGTAAAATTCACGATATTAAAATATCTTTGTTGGAAAAAAAAAAAAAAAAAAAAAAAAAAAAAAAAGACCATTGACGTCCTTGGTAACACATTATCTTTGACATCAGGGCACGGCACTTATGTTTTTGATTAGAATTCAATAGGGCGTCACTTATTATTAATATCGTTTCACTAAGGGACGCTACACCACGAACCCGACTGCGATCTAATTTTTTCCACAGTTAAATTTTTGTTGGTACAGTGAATTTATCAGGTTGATAAATACATCAAAAGTCAGTAGCAAAACACATTCATTGTTCTGACAATTCCGCAAACAGATTCTCAACTTGTAATTTGGAGTTATGATTTACGTTTTATGCAATGCCTCTTGGATGGGAGACCAGTTATTGAAATCCACCTCCGGCCATGCAGGTTTAGGTTTTCTGTGATTTTCCCTAAATCATTCCAGGCAAATACCACGATGGTTCCTGTCTTCGATGGAGACGGAGGTGCCATGTACGCCCCACTGTCTCCGTTTAAATGGGTTCTGAAAATCGCATTTCGTAAACAGATTACGTAAGTCCGCTATTGGTAGGTCATGTAAACACTGCAAAATCGATCATGGATATCCGGCTTCTGTAAAGCGGTTTTTCACTTCAAAAATCGACATTCGTGTCCATGTAAACGCAAGCGATTTTCAAACGTCCTTGCCTCGTCATAGTGCCAGAATCTGAATTAAGAAATTTTCGACTCATACGGACAATGACTATTGCAGTGAAGCCGCGTTGAATGGCCGCGTGGTGACACTACTTGTCAGAACATAGACGACACGGGTTGCAGTCACAACTACAAGATACTAAAAAAAATGTTCAAATGTTTGTTAAGCTTAAGGGACTTAACTGCGAGGTCATCAGTCCCTAAACTCATGAACTACCTTATACTAAAGACGGCACAAACATCCATGCCCGAGGGGGATTCGAAACCCCCGACGGAGAACGGCCTCGCGCGTCGCAACAAAGCGCCTCAATGTGCTCGGCCGCTTCACCGCGGCTGATAATGAACTGTTTACAATATTAGTGCATTTGTTGACTCTCGCAAGTCGACTATGTCGACTATAGTAAAAATAGAATATTTGCAACCAACACAAACTGGAAGTGTATCTGCGTGTTGTTCCTGTATCAGACCGCCTCATGGAGAGATCATTTTATGGGAATACTCATTATTTGTCAAAGTGACTGTAATGCGTAATCTAAGTACATCTCGTCGAAGATTCAGAAACCATTTTGCCCACGTAAGTTACCTGTGTCCTAATATTATTGTTCCTGTCATATGACACCAGTGTCGTACAGAATACATCAGACGTGTTTTCCTATAGAGAAATCGGTTGACCTATCACCCTGTAATCAAATGTTTTAGGTTCCCATTGGAGAGGCACTTCCTTTCGTCCGCTAATCGCACGGTTTTGCAGTGCGGTCGCAAAGGACAGACACCAAACTGATTACAGCGAACAGAGACTCAAATAACGGACGGACAGATCATAATTTTGGGAAATTAAAAAAAATTCATTCGAGGGAAGGCTTTAAAGGATCGTTCGCTCGGCAGCTCCTTACGCTAGCCACAGGAGCACGGCAGCCCTACGCTCACAATGTGGTCGACGTTGCCTATCTTTCTCATGGACTGTTCAGTTTTTATATTTTGCTTATTTTTTTTTTTTTTTCATAGTTCCACACAACGTCTTCCAGCTTCCTCGTTCGAATTGTGTTCAGTTTTTGACGGCCTATCCACTGCGTCAACTTATAACTAAATCTGAGGGGGTGTGCGATGGGGAAGTCCCCTTGTTAGAAACGGGAACTCCCTTCAAATTTCATTTAAAAAAAGTTGAATATATGTAATCAAAGGATTTTATATGTAAACTAGATGCCCCGCTGAACTTCATATCACTTACCTTTCAATACAAACTTTGTTAATTTAAATCATATTTGACACCCAATAGCTTTGTAAAGGCATCATTCAGATACTTAGTCTATCTCATGATGCCTTTACAAAGCTAAAGAGTCTAATAGCCGCGGTGGAGTAGCCGAGCGGTCTAAAGCGTCTCGCTGCGGAGCGCGCGGTTGCTCGCCGTGGAGGTTCCAGTCCTCCCTCGGGCATGGGTGTGTGTGTTGTCCTGTTGGTTAGTTTAGTTAGGTTTAAGTAGTTTGTAAGCTACAGACTGATGACCATGCAGTTTGGTCCGATAGATTTACAGACATTTGAACATTTGAAGAGTTTAATATGCATTTGTTTTAAATTAATATGGTTTATATTAAGGGGTAAGTGATACGAATTTCACCGGGTCATCTAGTCGACCTGGCAATGCTTCGCACTTGCTAATATGTATATACTCTTGCTATGAACTTCAAATGTGCAAAATTTTATTGCAATCAGATGAACGGTATTGATATTTCATACAATAATCTTCTCGTTGCAGTATATAGGGATGTAATTGGAATATTGTGATGTAATCAACGCCATTGTTTATGAGATTTGTCATGCCATGGATTGCTGAAGAAAAAATAACGGTGACCATTTAAAAAAAAAACATAAGTTTGTCTTAAAAAACACATTTGCTATCGTTTTAGAATGTTTCCAAATATGTACATTCATTGGCTCCAGCCGCACATTAATACAGGTGAAAGTCGTTTTCCAATAGCTGTTACTGTTCCAGAGATATTTTGGGTGGACAATATAGCTGGGACACCCTGTGTGTGTGTGTGTGTGTGTGTGTGTGTGTGTGTGTGGTTACTTTCATGTAAAAATGTTCAAATGTTGTATAGTCTATGGGACTTAACTAAGGGATCATCAGTCCCTAAACTTACAAACTACTTATGAACTACTTACGAACTAGGACGGCACAAATATCCATGCCGGAGGGGGGATTCCAACCCCCGACCGTAGGGGCCGTGCAGACCGTGACTGGAGCGCCTCAGTCCCCTCGGTCACCGCGGCCGGCTACAAATTTCATTGCCATGTCCCCAAAACTGTGGATCTGGTGCATTTTTTGAAATGAGAGTGTGTTTTGAATCAACGTCCCCCCTTAAGCATGTGGACTGAGCCCTCGCGGCGAGCAGCTGCCGACGGCGCTAAGGACAAAAGAAGAGCGCCGTGTAGCGAGCGTGTGAGCCGAGCCGAGGCCGGCGGGCGCGCCCAGCGCAGTTCCTGCCCGCGCCGGAGCCGCAGCAGCAGACAGCCACCGGCGATCCACGTGCGCTCCTCTCCCACACCGCAAAGCCACCGACGTGACGAGAGAAATGTGCTCCGCGCCTCAACTCGCCATGTTTGCGACCAGCGATATCGGTAAATTACCAAAATATGCTGTGGCAGTTCACATTATTATCACAGTCTAATATATACAGTCACGACACTCCCACAGATTTTTGTTATACGCTGCGACAGCAACGCTCCAAGCGGCCGGCAAGCTACGTTTCTGAATACGATACAGTGGAACCCCCGATATCCGACCTTCACGGGACCGGGCCGTGGTCGGAACGACCGAGGAGCAATAAAACACGTTTTTTTCGGGTCAAAACAGCCGTATACTGCACTAAATTATAAGTGTTGCACAAAATACACACTCAATACACACAGTGCTGCTTAATCGTAATTACGGTATTCAATAAAAAATTATTTTACAGTACATATTCTAATAAAAACTAACAATTTTTTTATAAAATAGAAAAGTTTAATTTTTATATTAATTAACGAAAACATTAAAAATACAGTACTGTACTGTTTAATCAAAAGGGCAAACAATTACACACAGTGTGTTCAGTACCTCATTTGAAGAACTCCTTAATAAAATATTTTATTAAATCAATTGCATAGACAGATAACTGAAATACCTACACTATAATATTATAATATAGAAACTGTGGGAAAAACAGGACAAAAGGAACTAAAAATGTCCTTAATACTCTTTTGCTTCAATTTACCCAATCTTGATTTCGCTGAAAAATAACGTCTTTACAGAGTTTGGTTCTTGAACAATAAATAATTGAATGTGTTCTCGGAGGAAACTGAGCAGAGTACTGTGTGATAAGAAGGTTAGCTGTAGAATGAAAGGAAAGCTTTACAAGTCTGTGGTGAGGCCTGCGATGCTGTATAGTGCAGAAACTTGGCCAATTACAAACGCCCAAGCCAAAAAGATGGAAGTGATAGAAATGAGAATGTCGAGGTGAATGAGTGGGATAACACAAAAGGATCGACTAAGGAATGAGTACGTCAGGGGAACAGTGAAAGCGGAACCCATAGGGAAGAAGAAAGTATGCTAACATGGTATGGACATGTGCAGAGAAGAGGGGAGTGCTACGTGCGGAGAAGAGTTGAAGACCTAGAAATGGAAGGATCAAGGAGAAGGGGAAGACCGAAACTGACAAGGAAAGTACATGGGCTCGAACAAACATATCTGTATGAACGTTTGCTTACAGGATCTCTACGTACACCTCAATGTGCTTGCTGGTGGGTGTCGTTTTTACGCAAAACTGCAATCATGCTCCAGATAGCACTGTAGATGTAACTGTAGACGCCAAATGCATATATCTTAACTATAACTTATGTAATAATCATCGTACATGTTATCTAGCGTATTGTCATCAAAAGCCGAGATGATACTTGCAACTTTAACCATCTTCTCGGAAGACTGTTGGTATTCACTGCCACTGCTTTCATCGCCTCCTTCCGCACTTACCGTACCACTACCGCTTGCAATGAGTTGTTCGTCATTATCATCATTATGTGTTAGTGTTACAACAGTATCTAACTTACGCTCATATTTCTATAGCATAACAGATACGAGAAAGCATGCGAATGATTCATCTTCTACACTAATACCATCTTCACGAAGAAGGGTTCTTAGTAACTTCGCCGGCCGCGGTGGCCGAGAGGACTGAGGCGCTCCAGTCACGGTCTGCACGGCCACTACGGTCGGGTGTTCGAACCCCCCCTCGGGCATGAATATTTGTGCCGTCCTTAGTCTTAGCTAGTTTATAAGTAGTTTGTAAGCTTAGGGACGGATGACCCCGTAGTTAACTCCTATAAGTTCTACAATATTAGTAACTTCATCTCAACTAATCGCAATACATTATCAGGATTTATTAGCAATCGCCGCCTCATCTGACGCTTCACCACACAAATAACGTCACAAAACGCAACTTCGGAGGCACACTGCACCATCCCTACTGGCGAACCGACAGGTCAAAGTGCGATGCGACATGGCACACGCAGAGGCCTCAAACGGATGACTGCAGAGTTTTGCAGATGCGGGAGTATCACTGGTGTAATAAGAGATCTTTACATTATCTTTCATACGATTTTGTTCGAGCCCAAATACTTTTCTTGTGAGATGGAAAGTCAAGGTAGCGGATGACCTACGCTCCAGAAATTTGTGGCTCTGAGAAATCAAATGTTCAAATGTTTGTAAATCTATCGGACCAAACTGCGTGGTCATCAGTCCGTAGCTTGCAAACTACTTAAGCCTAGGTAAACTAACCTAAGGACAAACACAAACACCCATGCCCCAGGGAGGACTCGAATCTCCACGGCGAGCAACCGCGC
This sequence comes from Locusta migratoria, assembly GCA_026315105.1. Classification (NCBI taxonomy): domain Eukaryota; kingdom Metazoa; phylum Arthropoda; class Insecta; order Orthoptera; family Acrididae; genus Locusta; species Locusta migratoria. The sequence goes on along the minus strand of CM048744.1, from coordinate 266,546,152 downwards.
GCTCCGCAGCGAGACGCTTTAGACCACTCGGCTACTCAAAATGTTCAAATGTTTGCAGAGTTTATGGGACTTAAATCGGGGTCATCAATCCCTAAACTTACAAACTATTAATGAACTAACTAATACTAAGAACGGCACAAATATCAATGCGCGAGGGGGTATTCGAACCCCCGTCCGTAGTGGCCGTGCAGACCGTGACTGGAGCGCCTCAGTCCCCTCGGCCACCGCGGGCTCGGCTACTCCACCGCGGCAAGGGGCTCTGAGAAGAAGCACTGGATAGACGTTCGTGGAAGAGGAGGATCCTGCAACGCCACGCCGACCACACATGACGTGGGAAAAGGCTGAGATGAATGTCCCCGGACTTTATGTATACCCGGTATTTACAACCATTTAGGTACCAATACATCCCAACGTTAAGTGGCTACAGCTCCTGGGGATCGGAGGGATACGGAGCTAATTCGTACAGAACTTGTGCAGACGGCGTAGGCAGATAAAGGTATCTGGACAAAGCACGGCGCTGCACTTAAAGAGAAAGGAGCGGGGTGGTGTACGGCCGGCAGCAACTGGCGTGGCTACTCACTGGGAGAGGGAAAGAGGGGGGGGGGGGGGAAGGACGGGATGGGAATGGGGGGGAAGGGAGGGTAGCGGCGGTCACGCGCCTTGCACTCACAATCGGAAACGGCTGCCTGCGGCGGCCGGCGGCATACAGATGCTCTTTCTTTGGAAGTCGGGGGCGGTGGAGGGGGCAGCGCACGACGCGAGCCCAAGATAGACGCGACACCCCATCTGCCGCGGCGAAGACACCGCACCAAGCGGCCTGCTTGCTTTCTATACCGATATCGTGGCGTCCTCTGTTGCAGGGTGGCCAACTTGGGGTTTTCACCCCAGATTTAGGGGGAGAAATTTTTTCAGGGGAGAATTTAGGGGGAAAGAAATGTTAGGGGGATTTTTAGGGGGAAAAGAAGTGACAGGGAGGAGTTGTAGGGGCAAGAAGAGAATTTATTTATTTTTGCATCAAATGTGTGTGTAGCAATCGGAAGACGTGTTGCCGTACTGATCGCAGATGTTCATTGCCAACCGTGCAGCATACTGTCAGCCTGTCGCTCTTCAGTCACTACTGTCGTACTGTTTTCATGGTTTCTTCAGTTCATGTTGGCTGCACTGTTTACTTACAGCGCAAGAAGGCGGCACACACTTTCCCTCTCTCCACCCCCATCCCGTCGCTCAACAATACTGGTTTTTTTCCCCCTCTAGTAAGTTAATGGACTGGTATTTTCCAAGGAAACTGCACTGAAATACCGCTAAGTCACGTTCTATGATCGGCAATTAAGTGCAATGGCGATCATTATGTTGTATTGGTAATCCATCATTACTTTTACTTTAATGACCAGCTCAATTTGTGATGTAAATGCATTGTTTTATTGCTCAAAAAGGTTACCAAAAATAAGAGAAAGTATGTACAAAAGTATGCGAAGATCTGGGGAACGCATCCCTTTACTGGAAGGTAAGACTGCAATTATTTCTTATTATGAGCTATCTTCCGGTATTGCACCTCTACGTTCGTGCCCGTGGGCATGGCTCTTAAATTTTAATATATGTGCAATATATAGCGGGAGATATATCTAAAAGTAGTCAGGCTGCAACTTCTAGCCGCCACCCCCCCCCCCCCCCAAGTTTGCTATTTTAGGGGGATTTCTTCCGATTTAGGGGGATTTTATAGTAAAGTTAGAGGGAATCTTTGTGGCTAAGTTGGCAACTCTGCTCTGTTGTCTGACCACTACTGGTAAGGACATTACATAACTCTGAGGAGCATCCAAAATAAAGGTACGTAACAGCAAAGTTCGAGTTACACTCCTGGCCATTAAAATTGCTAACACTATCAACATGACGTGCTACAGACGCGAAATTTAACCGACAGGTTGAAGATGCTGTGATATGCAAGTGATTAGCTTTTCAGAGCATTCACTCAAGGTTGGCGCCGGTGGCGACACCTACAACGTGCTGACATGAGGAAAGTTTCCAACCGATTTCTCATGTATGAGAACAGCAGTTGCCCGGCGTTGCCTGGTGAAACGTTGACGTGATGCCACGTGTAAGGAGGAGAAATGCGCACCATGACGTTTCCGACTTTAATAAAGATCGGATTGTAGCCTATAGCGCGATTGCGGTTTATCGTATCGCGACATTGCTGCTCGCGTCGGTCGCAATCCAATGACTGTTAGCAGAATATGGAAGCGGTGGGTTCAGGAGGGCAATACGGAACGCCATGCTGTATCACAACGGCCTCATATCACTAGCAGTCGAGATGACAGGGCATCTTAGCCGCATGGCTGTAACGGATCGTGCAGCCACGTGTCGATCCCTGAGTCAACAAAAATGTTCGTATAGCTTACGGGACTTAACTACGGTGTCATCAGTCCCTAAACTTACAAACTACTTATGAATTAGCTAACCCTAAGGACGGCACAAATATCCATGCCCGAGGAGGGATTCAAACCCCCGACCGTAGTGGCCGTGCAGACCGTGACTGGCGCGCCTCAGTCCCCTCGGCCACCGCGGCCGGCACAGAGTCAACAGATGGGGACGTTTGCAAGACAACAACCATCTGCACGAACAGTTCGACGACGTTTGCAACAGCGTCGACTATCAGCTCGCAGACCATGGCTGCGGTTACCCTTGACACTGCATCACAGACAGGAGCGTCAGCGATGTTGTACGCAACGACTAACCGGGGTGCACGAATGGAAAAAGTTTTACGGATGAATCCAGGTTCTGTTTACAGCATCGTGATGGTCGCATCCGTGTTTGGCAACATTGCGGTGAACGCACATTGGCAGCGTGTATTCGTCATCGCCATACTGGCGTATCACCCGGCGTGATGGTATGGGGTGCCATTGGTTACAGTCCCGGCCGCCAATGTAATAACGTAGTTTGCACGGTGACTTTCCTTCCCTGTAAATGGCGGCCTTTAATGCGGGAACAGTTGACTCAATGTTCCGCTACGGCGCGGTAGGGGCTCGGAAAGAACACGTGGCTGCTGCAGCAGAGAAGGTTCAGGGACGGCACAGAAAGGGCGGAGGGATGCGGGACAGGCAGTAGCAGCCCAGGCAGGCCGATACTCGCAACAGCTGCGCCGGCTGCGGCCACAGCTGCTCGTACCGCACACAAAACACTGCCGACTGCCGAGGGAGGCAGCCGTTGTCACGCCAACCGGTCACAACGGCTCCCAGCCGCTGTGTACAAAGAACGTGCCTGCCGTACGTTGCCACCACCTCTGCAGGCGGCGTTGCAACCGTCTGATGTTTAAATAAATACACTACTGGCCATTAACATTGCTGCACCAAGAAGAACTGCAGATGATAAACGGGTATTCATCGGACAAATATATTATACTAGAACTGACATGTGATTACATTTTCACGCTGTTTGGGTGCATAGATCCTGGAAAATCAGTACCCAGAGCAACCACCTCTGGCAGTACTAACGGACTTGATACGCCTCGGCATTGAGTCAAACAGATCTTGGATGGTGTGTACAGGTACAGATGCGCATGCAGCTTCAATATGATACCATAGTTCCTGAAGAGTAGTGACTGGCGTATTGTGAAGAGCCAGTTGCTCGGCCACCATTGACCAGACGTTATCAGTTGCTGAGAGATTTGGAGAACAGTGGCATAACTATGGGGGGAAGGGGGGAGAGATGAGGGGGATAGACCCCCCCCCCGAACCCGAAAAGAGAGAGAGAGAGAGAGAGAGGAAAAAAATAAATTGTATAACAGCAATCTGGTAAAGGTAAAGATTTGAAACTTGGGGTATTTTACCATAATCTTTCATTGGAAGGGAGTGAATTAGTGTCTTCAGCGGGAGTGGTAGATGGTAGTCTGTCTGGAAACTGACTAAAATTTTGCTCGTCAAGCAGATTTATCCCCCCCCCCCCCCAAAGCCAAGTCCTAGTTACGCCACTGCTAGTGAATGTGCTGGCCAGTACAGTAATCGAACATTTTCCGTATCCAGAAAGAGCCGTACAGGACCTGCAACAAGCGGTCGTGCATTATCCTGTTGAAATGTAGGGTTTCGCAGGGATCGAATTAAGGGTAGAGCCACGGGTCGTAACACATGTGAAATGTAACGGCCACTGTTCAAAGTGCCGTCAATGCGAAGAAGACGTGACGGAGACGTGTGACCAATGGCACCCCATACTATCGCGCCTGGTGATAAGCTAGTATGGCGATGACGAATACACGCTTCCAATGTGCGTTCACCGTGATGTCGCCAATCAGGGATGCGACCATCATGATGCTGTAACCAGAACCTGGATTCATCCGAAAAAATTACCTTTTTCCATTCGTGCACCGAGATTCGTCGTTGCGTACATCATCGCAGACGCTCCTGTCTGTGATGCAGCGTCTAGGGTAACCGCAGCCATGGTCTCCGAGCTGATAGTCCATGCTGCTGCAAACTTCATCGAACTGTTGGTGCAGATGGTTGTTGTCTTGCAAACGTCCCCATATGTTGACTCATGGATCGAGACGTGACTGCACGATCCGTTACAGTCATGCGGATAAGATGCCTGTCATCTCGACTACTAGTGATACGAGGCCTTTGGGATCTAGCACGGCGTTCCGTATTTCCCCCCTGGCGGGGGTTCTTTGTGTAGCACTACATTTCACCCGTCTGATGAAGGTATTACAGCCCTTCAGCTTGTAGCAAACATTCCTTAAACTCTGTAAACAAAGAGTTCACGATTGTACGTACAGCTAACTCATTTATTTTCGGAGCTGAATTTAACATTATTTCAGAGCGTAGCTCTAAACCGAAAATGCATAAAGTAATCCCCGAGAGTCGGTTGTGTCTTGTACCGAAAGTGTTTATACATGCCGGTGTCTACACAAATGCCAAGTTTAGAAAGAATCTGATCGTAACGGGGATAAGAGAATTGAGGAGGAGGAGTAGACGGAACTAGGACCGTATCGGTAATTTTTTATTGGAAAATGTCCATTTGAGGCGTAATTGTGACTCTTAAAAAAAAAAAAAAAAAGATATCAACTGCGAAGCACGAGAAATATAGCGAATTAAATAAAAAGAGAAAGAAACCGCTGGTAGAATATTCGCGACAAATTGTATCGAATTTGACATTGGTTTTGTCTTCGCCAGAAAGTAAAAACAAGTGCGATTGTTAAACTACTAAAAATAAATGAAATAGCGAAATCCGTAATTTCTGCTGGGGATTCCGTAAGACCGTAATTTTACCTTAGAAAGCATGTTAATAACAGAAAAAAATCGTAATACTGGGCATGTCTGTGTGGGTGGGCAAGAGGGGAATTGGGGATAGCGGATATGTGGATGGGGGTGGGGAGGTATAAAGAGAGAGAGAGAGAGAGAGAGAGAGAGAGAGAGAGAGAGAGAGAGAGAGAGAGAGAGAGAGAGAGAGAGAGGTGGAGTGGGGAGAGACTTTTAAGTCGGACACCTCCAACATCGACCGCAAAATCTGATTATGTTAAGCAGTTTACTGCACAGCGAGGGCGAAATTCTTCGTAGATTGCTGCTTAGGCACGTTACGAATTGTGAGGATAACAACTGTTGATACGCCACCGTGTGAGTTTACAGGTTTTATCTTCATTGTCTTTTCGCGGAGTAATGCGGAGTAGAAGGGAATATAGAGTAATAGAAAGGAATGTATTGGTTGAATCTTCTAACGGAATTTTAGTAGTAGTAGTAGTAAACTAGATCATGATGTAGAACGTTTCTCTTGCAACGTCTGCCACTGTAGTTAAGTGAATATCTCCATAGTAACCTAACTTGTCCTAGCTAAAACGCTCGTCTCGTTAAATTTTAATTCATGACTTCCTTTTTGAGAAACATGTTCAGCCATTGCCGATTTTTCCGTGTGGCCCAGACGACAGTTCCTTTTAAGTTCAGATATGCGAGTGTTGACGCTTCTTTTTGTTGTACCAATATATACTTTACCACAGCTGCATGAATTTTATAAACCCCAGGTGTTGCTAGGGGGTGACGTGCGTCTTTTGCTGATCTCAAATATTCTTTGATCTTTTTCGTGGGTCTGTAGATGGTTTCGACGCCATGCTTGGCCAATACTTTCCCGGTTCGATCAGTAATTCTGCTAATGTACATAACACGATGACTGCACGGAAAAATCGGCAGTGGCTGAACATGTTTTTCAAAAAGGAAATCATGAAATAAAATTTAACGAGACGAGCATTTTAGCTAGGACATCTCAGTACCATGCACGCATGTATAGAGAAGCAAAAGAGATCCACAAACACCAGAATAATTTTAGTAGGAAAGAAGAAGGACTGAGATTTGATAAAATATTGATGTCGACACTGCATCAACAAAATGACAATCGATTATTTTTAATCGAGAATGACGACGTCATCCAGAGATATCTACGAAGACAGCATGATGTGACGTATGGTGGTGCTCTCTATGCCCTCTATAAATGCGAGAGCCCCTCGGCCCACAGTGGCAGTAGCCGACAAGACCCTGGAAGATGTCTCCCGCAGTTGGAGACGAAACGTCGGGAGGAAGTTTTACATCTGGACCACGGCCCATCAACCCGGAATTTTATCTGAAGACCGGCCGTGAAAGTTTACATTGTATGACATGCAAACATGTTCGTCAACATGTCGCCTTCAATGATGCTCCTCCTTGTCCAGCTGAGCGAGCGTTTTCAAAGTAAAATAGGATTGCACTTTGAATCACGGACTAACCAAACACCCCTCCCACCCGATATTAAATTATGTTGTACAGGCTCTCATTGTTTGGGGATGTCATGGACAAAGGAACGGCTGGATCCTACAAGGTTGTGAGGGGTAGGGCTGATTGATAAAGGAAAGTTGGCCATCTGAAAAAGAGGAAATTATGATGCTGAGATAAAATAAATAAATAAATAAAAGGGGGGAGTTGACGGTAAAGAAAAGGTCTTACAACCCTATAGCTTGTAGCAAACATTCCTTGAGCTCTGTAAACAAAGACTGCAATATTTTCTCCATACAGGTAACTGCTTTTGTTTTGCGACCTTAATTTAACATTTCAGAGTGGAGATCAAAACCAAGAAGGCATACATCGATTTTTAACGCTAGGTTGTGTTTTGTACCGGATGTGTTTGAACAGATCGGAGCTTCATGACGTGAGGCGAAACCCAAGACAATTTCCGTAAGATCAAATGTTCAAATGTTTGTTAAGCTTATGGGACTTAACTACGGGGTCATCAGTCCCTAAACTTACAAACTACTTATCAACTACCTAATACTAAAGACGGCACAAATATCCATGCCCGAGGGGGAATTCGAACCTCCGACCGTAGTGGCCGTGCAGACCGTGACTGGAGCGCCTCAGTCCCCTCGGCCACCGCGGCCGGCTTTCCGTAAGAAACAAATCAGTACTTAACATGTTTTCCTAATGAACAGTTTTTTATCCAAGGAACAAAACATATAGTAGATATCTATCATTACAGACAACTAAAGATGTTTTACTGTCATTACAACGCAACGCTCGATTGCAAAAATATATCAATACATATATATAAATGGAAAGTGCGACGTGTGTCCGCATATTTCACTTGGTAGCCAAAATTATTCACTGCAGATAAATGGCGGTTATGCATTAAAGTAGCCTTTAGGTTCTCGGTGTGCACTATGGTCTTTTGGTAGCGGTGTGTGGCGGTGGGTGAGTGTGGCGAACAAAAAGCCGTAAAATATGGAGCAATATGACGATCAACAGATGCTCAAAGTTAAAAAGACTCAAAGATAAAACACTGGGATACACAGACAAACATCAACTGAGCATTAACTACGCTGGCAATACACCAATGATCTCAATATAAACACCGGAGAGACAACTGTAGTGCTTAGGATCAAAATACTCACAACTGGATTAGAGAGACAAATATACGTCGAGCGTCACGGTTTCATAATACTGTAAATAGTATCATCTCCCAAATTATTATCTTTGTGCTCACTGCAATACATAGACTGTAGACATAAGTTAATGTATGCCTGTGACGGAAAGTTCCTAAGTCATAGGTTACTTGGGTTTAGCGTACAGTATTGCGTTACTAACAGATTAATACCATCCAGTTAGATGAGTAATTAACATCTGTGTTTGTATTCTGTATTTTAGCTTTTCTAGAGCAATAAATATACACCATAGCAGTTCCGTGTCGATATCTATAAGAGGGTGGAAGATATAGTGGTTGAAAGTCGTCAGCTTATATAAAATTCGGACTGAAGACCAGCGATGACATTTCATACTATAATAGCAAAGAGGTTTTATATACAGCGAAGAATGATGCACATTCTTCAGTTGTAGTGAATCAGCGATTTTTCCGATAGTCCTATCCCTAAGGGTGTGAAATAAGGGACGAGCGGTTTTTTTTGAAAATACGTTGCTATTAAGGCAATTTTGAAGCAAGATATACAGAACTTCAGATTTAGATTTTTGATTGAAATTTTAAAAACACGAGTTTCGATATTTTTGGAAATTCAACCATTAAGAGGGTGGAATAAAGGAAAATCTTTTATGGGTGCTAGTAAGACTATTTTGAAGCTAGAAATGTGAAAATTTGGATTTGGAACCATGATTAGAAATTTAAAAAAAAAATGTGGATGTTTTGAATTCTGACATCAATGTTGCAGTAGGGGGTGCCAAATTGTATAAAAATACTTGATTAGGAAAACATTTTTAAAGCTAAATCTATGAAAATTTATATTTAGAAGTAGAAACAACCAATGCAGACAATCGAGCCTACGCGTCGAAGCAGCAGGAATTAATCTAGTAAATAAAATAAAATAAAAAATCGCATCTTGTTTGTAGTTGCATAGACAGACAAAAATACCCATCACAATTATAAAAGCAACTACAGATATTATGGCCACACAAATGAAGAATTTATCGTGTACTAGCTTAAACCCGCGGCTCCGCTCGCGTGTTGGTTGATTATGATAGATAAGCTATCTTTCAGTAGTGTGTTATGACACTTGTTTTGAAGGATGAAATACAATACCTTCTTTAGAAGCAAACATTTTTAATCAACATTTAAATTAAAAAAAAATATTCAAATGCTTATCCTTACAGAGAAAGAGCTGAAGACATTGTAGCACGCATAGACCAAAGATATGGTCTGTGGCATCACATTTCGCGGTATGTAACATCCTTGATATAGAGTCGCAAACGTCATCGCTGGCCTTCAGTCCGAATTTTTTTATAATCTGACGACTTTCAACCACCATATCTTCCACCCCCTTATAGCTATCGGCATGGAACTGGTGTAAAGCGGGAGACTTCGGACAACAATTACACACAGACCATTAGTTTGCGATCTGTAGTTTTCGCTGCAGAGCTTAATATTAACACACACACACACACACACACACACACACACGTAGAATTTTATATACGCCGATAACTTTCAATCCCAATATACATCTACATCTACATGGGATACTCTGCTAATCACATTTAAGTACCTGGCAGAGGGTTCATCGAACCACAATTATACTATTTATCTCCCATTCCATGCTCGAATAGCGCGCGGGAAGAGAGAACACCTGAATCTGTCTGTTCGAGCTCTGATTTCTTGTATTTTATTCTGATGATCATTTCTACCTATGTAAGTGAGAGTCAACAATATATTTTCGCATTCGGAGGAGAAAGATGGCGATTGGAGTTTCGCAAGTAGCCAACGCCGCAGCGATACTCCACCCTTTTATCATTATCAACCCTGAAGCAACAATGCAACCAATAAAACCATTTTCGAAGAGTAAATGTAATTTTCAAAGAGTAATTACTGATCCGCATTTCGCGTCATATTATTCAAATTACTAAATATCTATCAGATCGCTATACAACCGTGCCTAAAACCTTCCTCAGGTACAAATTAGTAACTGTACAAATATTTAAGTACGTTGCTTGCAGTGGCCATTTTGAGCAGCAGCTGAATTGTATTTCACTGTAAGGTTTTTAAAGTAAACGCCTTTTGCTACTGCGAATGAAGGGTTTTATTTTTATATATTTTTTTATATTTTTAAGTCACCCATACGCGTTTCGCCTTTGTCTCAAGGCATCATCAGTGTGTGTCAGCACTTGCTACTCCACTTCAGTCTTGTTCTGGCAATCAGGTCGAAATGTTAGACCGTTTTTTGAAACACATTGTAGATTGTACTGCTGTACAGCAGTAGAGACAGTATGCCAGCAGGTGACAGTAGAACCAGAGAACTGCAATGTGTTTAAAAAAACGGTGTAACATTTCGACCTGGTTGTCAGAATAAGACTGAAGTGGAGTAGCAAGTGCTGACACCCAATGATGATGCCTTGAGAGAAAGGCGAAACGCGTATGGGTGACTTAAAAATATAAAAATAAAACCCTTCATTCGCAGTAGCAAAAGGCGTTTACTTTAAAAACCTTACAGTGAAATATTTAAGTCTTTGCGTCTTGTCGTTCGGACGTGATAAGCATACACCGAACAGACATCCACATTAATATATATATATATATATATATATATATATAGATAAATAGCTATCCGATAGCCATAAAACCGTGCCTAAAGCCTTCCCCGGGTAGACATTAGTAACTGTAAAAATTTTTAGCTCTTTATGTCTTGTGGTTCAGACGTGACAAACGTACACCGAACAGACATTCACATTTATAGATATAGATTTAGGACGGCGAGAGGTGGAGTGTGGGTAACGGATACCGTCATACCTGAATGAAAGGTGGGGAGACTGAAAGAAGAAGAAGAAGAAGAAGAAGAAGAAGAAGAGAGAGAGAGAGAGAGAGAGAGAGAGAGAGAGAAAGAGAGAGGTGGGGAGTTTAAGCCGGACACCTCCAACATCGACCGCGAAATCTGATTATGTTAAGCAGTTTACGGCAAAACAAGGGCGAAATTCTTTGGAAGAGTGCTGCCGAGGCGCGTTACGCATTCCGCAAGCGATGACTCCGCCCCGTCACGTAACACACCTGTCTTGCGCGTGATGGCTGCTCCAGTTTCTGCAGACAGAAGCTCAGTCGCTTTCTCGCCGCTAGAGGACTGACACGGCTATCGTGGATGCCACTGCACGAGACCCGGGGTCACCTCTTATCTCGTTCCTACGGCCGTTACGTCACAGATACGACGGGGCAACCATAATTTTCGGTTTACATCCAGAAAACAAATACTCTAAATGTTTTCACAAGCGTCTTCTCTCGAGATAAGCGGTTGTTGCTTTTTTTTTTTACGACTACAAGAAAAGATGGTATTTGTTCTTCATCATACAGTCGTTAGTCACCTCCTACATAGCATAGTTCGTAAAAGATTTCCATAATAGCACTAACAGCGTTAGCGTTCAGTAATTTTCGCTGCAGAGCGATATATTAACACACATACACGTAGAATTTTATATACACCGATAACTTTCCATCTCAATATACTCCGACCCTTTTATCATTATTAACCCTCAGGCAACAATGCAACCAATAAAACCATTTTTATGGTTTTATAGCGATCTGATACATATTTAGTAATTTGAAGAATATAACGCGAAATGCGGAACAATAATTACTCTTTGAAAATTACATTGAGTAATTATTGTTCCGCATTTCGCGTTATATTCTTCAAATTACTAAATATGTATTTACTCAATGTAATTTTCAAAGAGTAATTATTGTTCCGCATTTCGCGTTATATTCTTCAAATTACTAAATATGTATCAGATCGCTATAAAACCGAGCCTAAAACCTTCCTCAGGTATAAATTAGTAACTGTACAAATATTTAAGTCTCCGTTGTCGTTCGGATGTGATAAGCGTACACAGAGATTCACATTAATATATATACATAGATAGCTATACGATCGCCATAAAACCGTGCCTAAAGCCTTCCCTGGGTAGACATTAGTAATTGTACAAATTTTTAGCTCTTTATGTCTTGTGTTTCAGACGTGATAAACGTACACCGAACAGACATTCACATTAATATATATAGATTAAGACAAAATGTCTCCATCAAGGAGCCATCATTCCGGCACAGTATAATCACGTCGTGACGTGGATGTGGATTGTCAATAACAGGCGCCCTGGCATGGTTTAAATGTCTGGAGGAGAGGAGTAAGCGGATAGCCCTCCCTGGTGGAGAATGCGTCCCTTAAAAGACAGCCTTGGGACGGGAGAAACCGTAGCCTCGCTACCCCGCCCACCGCACCTTCAGCTGTCTGCTGCTCGCGTCTCCGCAGACATCGCCGATACCCTCAATAGCGGACGCTGAAGGAGCAGGATGTTCCGGGTGCGTCGACGGACAAACGCCGCTCTTTTTGCGTCTGCCTGGTGTTGTCTTGCACCGAGACAGACCTGGGGCTTCCTGCCAGCACGACAATACGCTTGTCGTACGAACAGTGCCGAGTTTCTGGTTACGTGAGGTCGAGCAGGTATAGCCTACACGCATTCCTAGCTCTTCTTTGGGTGCCTCTCCCCCCAGACTTCCGTGTGATATGTAGGGCGTCCCACTTTGCACGATTCACCCAAAATATCTCTGGGACAACGAAGATATTAAAATAAAATAAAAAATATTTAAAAATTAAAAAAGTATACTTTCACTGATACGAACGTACGGCAGCGGCTTATTAAAATAAGTAAACAAATATTATTTTTCAACACAAACTTATATTTTTTAATGGGTACCCCGTATTATTTCTTAAGCAATGAAAAATCACAGCAATAGAGCGAAGCGAAGATGACGTTTGAAATAAATGAAGTCAATATTAGTGCGTCCCGACACTCAACAATGGAGTCTCCCTTGAGTGAAGAATTGCGTGGTTATGGTATATCGCCCCAAATTTGCGATTGGATTGGGGATTTCCTGTCAGAGAGGACACAGGTCGTAGTAATCGATGGTAAGTCATCGACTAAAACAGAGGTGATATCGGGCGTTCCACAGAGACGGATTTTCGTCTCAAATATGCCAATTATCTTTGGAACACAGAAGCTGAATTAAAGTTTGTGACTTGGAGGGAAATCGTACTTGGACTATTCCAAGGCGCCTTAATCGTTAGTGATGTGGTGGTCTAACGGTTAAGACGTCTGCCTAGTAAGCATGGAGGTCCGGGTTCGATTCCCGGCCGCACCACAAATTTTACTTCAATGCTTCATATTTATCAATAATGCTTTTATACTTTGTTTACAAGATAAATCAATCAAAAGTGAAGGCCGTAAACTCCACAAAATTCATAGGAATTACTATTACTTCAGATTGAAATTGGAAAGAACACGTTGATAATGTCGTGGGAAAGGCGAACCAGAGACTGCGTTTTATTGACATTACCCTTAAAACATGCAACAGAACTACTAAATAGGCTGCATACACTACGCTTTTCCTATCTTTTTTCAAATATTGCTGACCAGTGTGGGATCATTATTAGGAGGGTTTGACGGAGGACATTGAAAGCGTACAAAGAAGGGCAGTACGTTTCGTATTGTCATGATACAGTGGAGAGAGCGTTACGGAAATGATACAGGATCTGGAATGGGAATCATTACAACAACGGCGCTTATCGCTGCGGCGTGGGCTACTTACGAAAGTCCAATCGCCAACATTCTCCTCTGAATGCGAAAATATATTGTTGACTCCCACTTACAGAGGTAGAAATGACCAGCAGAATAAAATAAGGGAAATCAGAGTTCTAACGGAGAGATTCAGGTGTTCTTTCTTCCCTCGCACTATTCGAGAATGGAATGGGAGATAAACAGTATAATGGTGGTTCGATTAACCCTCTGCCAGGAACTTAAATGTGCTGCGGAGCGCGCAGTTGCTCGCCGTCGGAGGTTCGAGTCCTCCCTGGGGCAAGGGTGTGTGTGTGTTGTCCTTAGGTTAGTTTAAGTAGTTTGTAAGCTACGGACTGATGACCACGCAGTTTGATCCGATAGCTTTACAAAGATTTAAACTGTTAATGGATCATACGTTGAAAACAATAGCCTGGCAGGGTGACTTTAAAATGGGTGAAAGCAAAATAAGCAATCTCGCATATGCGGAGGACTTAATTGCGATGGCAGATGCGACTGAAAGTTTGCAATCTAATATTTCAGAGTTAGAAATGTAAGGGTTGTGGTACGACGAGCAATATCTCGAAAACGATAATAATGTCTGTGGAAAAGAGATTTAATAGATTGAGTACGAAATAGGATTCATAAGAAAGACAAGTATAATGTTGACTATTACTTCAATAAACATACGGCCGCGATGGACTGACCGAGCGCTCTAAGGCTCCTTGCTGCGGAGCGCGCGGTTGCTCCCCGTCGGAGGTATGAACTCTCCGTCGAGCATGGGTGTCTGTGTTGTCCTTAGGTTAGTTTAAAGTAGTTTGTCATCCTAGGGACTGATAACCACAGTAGTTTAAGTTTCACAGATTTACAAACATTTGAACATTTAAATAAACTTTCTACCAACCACAATCTTAATTTCATATTCAACTACTGTGTAGCTTATGTGATAGCTCAAACTGGTGTGGGATTGTATTTCCTTGGCCCATGAAACAGTTGCTGTTTCGAACATTAAATGAATTGAAATTAACGTAAACTCTCTGTAGAATGTTAGTCTCTCAAATCTTTATCATTCTTCGAAAATTTTCTGTTGAAAACGACGTACTAAACCAACGTAAGTTAAGTCTTACATTAAACTTTCCCCTGACCATGTCGTGTAGTCGTAAAAGATGCTGATCATCTGAGGTACTGTATTTAAATGAAAGCTGCTGACACTTTCGAGAAACGATGTATATGATGTATTTATGCACTTCCTCGGATGTAAAGCGCTAACATTATATTTTCGTAATTTTCTAACCTACTATCATATACCACACCACTCTCTGGACTTCCGATAACAAGACGAATGGCTCTTCAATCTGCTTCACTCTGGTCACCATGTTGCCTCTCTATCTTAGTGTATATCTTTGACTCTAAACGGATTACAATTGGCGACACAGTAACTCTCATCGAGTATGAAGGAACTGGCCTGAGTGAAACAGTGTTATACGCTGCGGTGCGGTTAACCCACATATTTGGTTACAATCCACTGTTTAGATATCAATGGTATAAAGACAGGTACCTTTGTTTTCGATCGCTTGAATCGAAGACTAGCCTCATAATTACTGGCGGGTGGACTTGTAGCGCGACAGGAGAGAGACGCGAGTTTATCGCGAGTGGAGTGACAACCGCTGGCGCTTGGAATGCCTCCTTTGTTGGTGTGGCCGCGCCGTTGCTAGGCAACTGCCTCTCGGCTAGCAGCTATTCACGGCCTCTGCGGGAGACCAGTGGTTCCGCCACGACGCGTACCAGCTCGAGTGTCAACATCAGCACACTCCGCCGCCGCCGCCGCCGCCGTAAGTAAAATTGGGAATTTTCTAGAAGGCGTGTACATCGAATGAAACGGCAATGCAATCGATATATATCGGACGTTCGACTTTCGCTCCGCTAGCAGTGACAAGAAGCTAAGATGGCGGAACAGCTGATTTGTGTAGCTAATACCGATGTTAATTCTTCATGTGATAATTCTATGAAATTTCTTGGCCAATAAAATTGCAACTAGATCGTGAATCGGAAAAGTATATGGGATCCAGCCACTACAGGGATGTAACAGTTCGTTTTACGCAATGTAAAATGACCGCATTCACTCAATAAACAACTTATACTCGTTGTCAATGAAAACAGACTTTTCAGCCAAAGCTACGTAATTAGAACAAACTATAGGTAGACTGTGCTATAGGTATCGAACAAGCGAACGATATGATTTTTACGAATATGTAATGATATTAAATGATGTGGTGAGGCAGGAACCTCGGAGTACAGCTTGTTCACTCACAAGAAAAGCTGTCCTCTTAGGTTCCTGCCTCACCACATCATTTAAAGCATTACATATTCGTAGAAATCATATCATTCGCTTTTTCACTCGCAACAATTTAAGCGGTAAAAGTTTACGATGCTTCTCGCCGGGCTCCAGTGCTTATGTTGGCAACAGAAGCACAATGAAGTGTAGAATTGCGTTAATATTTTATTACTTGCTACAGAGTAAATGTTATTGCTGTTCGTTTCACTCGCAGCCAAATCAGTAATGTACCTGCTCTATGGTTGATAGGTTCTTGTATGTACCCTTGTCCCTTCAGAAAATAATAATTTTCGTTTTAATTGAAATTGTCAAGACAAAATATTTATTGGTCATCTGAGTTGCCGCCATTAACCATTGGTGCCAACATAACCACTGGAGCCCGGCGAGAAGCGTCGTACACTTTAACCATTTAAGCTGTACTCTTAGGTTCCTGCCTAACCACATCCTTAAAAATCATAACATTCGCTTGTTCCGATACCTATCGTTTCTATATCAAACGCCGTCCGATGTATATCGATCGCACTGCCGTTTCATTCGACGTACACGGCTCCTACGAAATTACGGTAAAATTTAACCCACTCAACAATCCAATGAACACTAGTTAACAATCTCTTAGTGTATCCATTGCGTCCTTTGTATCATTTTCCAGTTTCAGCTGACTGCCGTAATACTTGAAGTGAAGTGATGAGAGAGTCCTTTAACTTATCAACGGGAATGAGCTGGCTCCACCACCAAACCGCTCCCCCCCCCCCCCCAGCGCTTTTATTCATGTGATAACCCCTCTGAAACCAATATTCGGAAGAAATAAAAGAGAATACGTCAATAACACTGAAAATTCGTGCCGTTTCTAAGGTAATTCCTCCGTAGCTGAAAAGTAACAAGCCGGATGTTCGCAATAGGATATTTAACATGTCTGCAAAATAAGCACTAGTGATTTCGACGACACCGGTCAAATTGGTACCTGAAGATGGCCTAATAAGCCGAAAACTAGTCCGTAAATAAACATAAATTAGTAGAACAAACACAGATGACTTGTTTTCAACCATAAACTACAGGCCTATTTCATTGACGTCAATTTGCAGCAGGGTTTTGAAACATATCCTGTATTCAAATATTATGAATTATCTCGAACAGAACGATCTACCGACCCAAGATCAACACGGATTTAGAAAATATCGTTCATGCGAAACACAACTAGCTCTTTATTCACACGAAGTGATGGGTGCTATCGACAAGGGTTCGCAAATCGATTCCGTATTTCTTGATTTCCATAAGGCTTTTGACACCGTACCTCACAAACGTCTTTTAATCAAATTGCGTGGTTATGGTAAATCGCCCCAAATTTGCAATTGTATAGGGGATTTCCAGTCAGAGAGGACACAGTTCATAGTAATCGATGGTAAGGCATCGACTAAAACAGAGATGATATCGGGCGTTCCACACGGTAGTATTATTCTCCTCTGCTGTTCCTTATTTACATAAACGATTTAGGGGAAAATCTAAGTTGCCCTCTTAGGTAGTTTGCAGATGACGCCGTCGTTTACCGTCTAGTAAAATCATCTGAAGATCAAAACCAACTGCAGAACGATCTCAATAAGATATCAGAATGATGTAATAAATTGCAATTGACTCTAAATAATGAGAAGTGTGAAGTCGTCCACATGAGTACGACAATAAATCCGTTAAATTTTGTTTACAAGATAAATCAGTAAAAAGTGAAGGCCGTAAACTCCACAAAATACCTAGGAATTATTATTACACCAAACTTAAACTGGAAAGAACACGTAGATAATGTCGTGGGAAAGGCAAACCAGAGACTGCGTTTTATTGATAGAACCCTTAAAAGATGCAAAAGAAAGTGCATGCACTACGCTTGTCCGTCCATTTTTGGAGTATTGCTGCGTAGTGTGGGATCCTTATCAGGTGGGTTTGACGGAGGACATCGAAAGAGTCCAGAGAAGGGCAGCTCGTTTCGTATTGTCACGATACAGGGGAGACAGCGTTACTGAAATGATACAGGATCTGGGATGGGAATCATTACAACAACGGCGCTTATCGCTGCGGCGTGGGCTACTTACGAAAATCCAATCGCCAACATTCTCCTCCGAATGCGCAAAAAAAAAAAAAAAAAAAAAAGTTGACTTACATAGGTAGAAATGACCATCAGAATAAAATACAGGAAATCAGAGCTCGAACGGTGAGATTCAGGTGTTTTTTCTTCCCTCGCACTATTGGAGAATGGAATGGGAGATAAATAGTATAATGGTGGTTCGATGAACCCTCTGCCAGGCACTTAAATGTGATTTGCAGTGTGTCCCATGTAGATGTATATGTAGTCGAAGTACTTTCCTTGTTCAAACAACTTATGGGGATGCTGCCGGTAGACGTCGTCAACAACCGCCGATATTTCGACAGGACATCCTGCCATTCTCAAGGCACAACTGCACTACAATTGACTGTGCAGTTGTGCCTTGAAAGGGTGTCCTGTCGAAATATCGGCGGTTGGCGACGACGTCTACCGGCAGCATACCCGTAAGTTGGCTGAACATTCAATACGCCGGGTAAATTAATATACTTTGCTTGTGTGTGTGTGTGTGTGTGTGTGTGTGTGTGTGTGTGTGTGTGTGTGTGTGAGGTGGAAGTGGAAGTGGTGTCGGCGAAAGTCGCGGGTGGTCCGTGTCCGGTTTCGAGTTACGTCCGCCTGTGCCGGAACAGGCTTCACTCCACGCCGGTCTCTCCGGACTTCCGACGCCGCGGCAGCCCACGTGGGGATCAGTTCACTTACCGATACCGCCACCGAGTGCGCACCTCCGGCCCCGGTGGCCGCTAATGTACGAGATGCGGCCCTCTCTCTGCGATAAGACACCGCTGCACCGGCCACACAAGGGACCTTCCATGTGAAGGGCGCAAGGCGGATTCGTGTTCAACTTCCCGTCGACAACAGGGTCATTAGAGGCAGACCGCACACTCGGATTAAGCCTTTTTCAAACGATGAACGAAAGAGAACAAGATGGATAATAGTCTACTGATGCGCTGCTAACGTACTAGTCCTGAACTACATCTACATGGGATACTCTGGAAATCACATGTAAGTGGCTGGCAGAGGGTTCGTCGAACCACCATTGTACTATTTATCTCCCATTCCATTCTCGAATAGCACGCGGGAAGAATGAACATCCGAATCTCTCCGTTCGAGCTCTGATTTCTCGTATTTTATTCCGATGATCATTTCTACCTATGTAAATGGGAGTAAACAATATATTTTCGCATTCGGAGGAGAATGTTGGCGAGTGGAGTTTCGTAAGTAGCCCAAGTCGCAGTGATAAGCGTCGTTGTTGTAATGATTCCCATCCCAGATCTTGTATCATTTCTGTAACGCTGTCTCCCCTGTATCGTGACAATACGAAACGAGCTGCCCTTCTTTGGACGCTTTCGATGTCCTCCGTCAAACTCACTTGATAAGGATCCCAAACTGGGCAGCAATACTTCAAAAATGGACGGACAAGCGTAGTGTATGCAGTTTTCTTTGTAGTTCTGTTGCATGTTTTAAGGGTTCTGCCAATAAAACGCAGTCTCTGGTTCGTCTTTACCACGACATTATCTAGGTGTTCTTTCCAATTTAAGTCTGAAGTAATAGTAATTCCTAGGTATTTTGTGGAGTTTACGGCATTCACATTCGATTGATTTCTCTTGTAAACAAAGTTTAACGGATGTCTTTTCGTATTCATGTGAACGATTTCACACTTCCCATTATTTATAGTAAAGTACCATTTATTACAACATACTGACATCTTACTCAGATCGTTCTGCAGTTGGTTTTGATCATCAGATGATTTTACTAGACGGGAAATGACGGCGTCATCTGCAAACAACCTAAGAGAGCTACTTACATTTTCCCCTAAATCGTTTATGTAAATAAGGAACAGCACAGGACCAATAACACTACTCTGTGGAACGCACTTCTTTGTTAGTCGATATCTTACCATCGATTACTACGAACTGTGTTATCTCTGACAAGAAATCACCTATTCAGTCGCAAATTGGGGCGATATACCATAACCACGCAATTTGATTAAAACCCGTTTGTGAGGTACGGTGTCAAAAGCCTTCTGGAGATCAAGAAATACGGAATCGATTGGCTAACCCTTGTCGATAGCACCCAGCACTTCGTGTGAATAAATTGCTAGTTGTGTTTCGGATGAACGATATTTTCTAAATCCGTGTTCCCCCTTGGGTCAATAGATCGTTCTGTTCGAGATAATTCATAATATTTGAATACAGGATATGTTCCAAAACTCTGCTGCAAATTGACGTCAATGAAAACTTCAAACTCATGCAAGACCTTGTGGCAGCGTGTTTAGATGATAAACGTAATCAGGCAGTAAACCATGCAGTAAACACTACTAGCGAATGTTTTGCGAGTCTAGTTTGTTCCTGGTTTTTGGTGCTGTAAACCAGTGGTACATCTTCTGGATACGAAAAGCCAGTTCACACTGTCCGTTACGTCGAAGTCACGTCACGGCACCGTCCCATCTAGTTGTATTCATACTGTCCGTTACGTCAATTTGCTTATCCCAATACCCGATGTTGAAATGGAGGTTATGACTGGCGATCTGTTATGTAGAAAAGCGTAGTTTCATACTGGAATTGAACCGTCGTCCTACCGTATACGAGTCCATTGTGTGCGCCACGTCGCTCGATGCCCTGTGCACTTACAGAGCAGCCAGATGTAAAACCTCACACTGGGTTGTAGCGCTGCAGCTTGGTGTTGCATGAAAGAGAGGTGACGTGATGCAGTTATCGTCATTTAGTAGCGAGTGCTTCCCATTATCTCGGGAGCAGCCTTAGCCACCCGCGACGGACTCGCGATGTATCGGGGTTCAATGTATTCCGCTACTGCGCCGTTTGAGACAGTGCTTTCGCTGCAATCACACCACCAGATTTGTGCTGCAAAACTGTTTGTAGCGTGACAGTTTACCTCGGTCCGACCCCTGTTCTGTGGTCGTTCGCGCAACTGGGAGCAGTTTTCAGGGTTTTAGTTTATTCATCGTTAACATGTCGTATTCACTATTTAAGAAAAAGTCTGTCCTATCCGAATCAGAATTGACGATAACAAGGAATTACGTAATCTATATCTATAAATGTGAATGTCTGTTCGGTGTAAGTTTATCACGTCTGAACCACGAGACAAAAAGAGCTAAAATTTGTACAGTTACTAATGTCTACCCGGGGAAGGCTTTAGGCACGGTTTTATGGCGATCGGATAGCTTTAATCTATATATATTGACGTGAATGTCTGTTCGGTGTACGCTTATCACGTCCAAACAAGACGCAGAGACTTAAATATTTGTACAGTTACTAATGTATACAAAAATGTTCAAAAGTTTGTATAGCTTATTGGACTTAACTACGGGGTCATCAGTCCCTAAACTTACAAACTACTTATGAACTTGCTAACACTAAGGACGGCACAAATATCCTTGCCCGAGGGGGGATTCGAACCACCGACCGTAGTGGCCGTGCATACCGTGACTGACGCGCCGCAGTCTCCTCGGCCACCGCGGCCGGCCTTAATTTATACCTAAGGAAGGTTTTAGGCATGGAAAAAAACGATCTGATAGATATTTAGTAATTTGAAGAATATAACGCGAAATGCGAAACAATAATTACTCTTTGAATATTATATTTACTCTTTGAAAATGGTTTTATTGGTTGCATTGTTGCTTGAGGTTTGATAATGATAAAACGGTGGAGTATATTGGGATGGAAAGTTATCGGTGTATTTAAAAATTGTGCGTGTTTGTGTGTGTGTGTGTTAATATTTCGCTTCGCAGCGAAAACTAGAGAGCGCAAACGAATGGTCTGTGTGTAATTGTTGTCCGAAGTCTCCCGTTGTACACCATAGCAGTTTTATGTCGATAGCTGTAAGGGGGTGAAAGATATGGTGGTTCAAAGTCGTCAAATTATTAAAAAAATCGGACTGAAGACCAGCGATGACGTTTGCGACTCTGTAGCAAGGAGGTTACATACAGAGAAACGTGATGCCACAGACCATATCTTTGGTCTATGCGTGCTGCAGTGTCTTCAGCTCTTTCTCTGTAAGGATAAGCATTCGAATAAGAAAATATAATCAACCAACACGCGAGCGAAGCCGCGGGTTTAAACTAGTTTTAGTATAAAATAAATTTCATTTTTCTTAGGCAATTATGTTATTGTACAACCCCTAGTATCGAGACATGCGCTGAATTCGAAGTTTTATGGTAAAAATACTTCCTTCTCTGACCGCGACGCTCCGAACTTTGCGACTCCCTTGGGGCTCACGTCCCTCAGGTTGAAAAACACCGAGCTAGAGGATTACTTTAGGTGTAATCTTTCGGAAGATGTTGCTGTACGATTATTTTCGTATGCATGCCTGGTTGTATGTGTCGCAGGTGTGCATATGTTGGCACTTGGTCTCGTGTTCAGTGGTGTATTGCGGACGTATGACCCATGAGGTATCTATATTTACATTTGTTCCACTGAACCACAACTGGGCTTTGCCCGACTGACTTCTGACTGTGGTTTCATCTAAATTGTTTGTATGTTTGACTGTTTGTCTATGATCTGTTAATCCCTAAATTGGCAGTTGAGTGTGGAGAATGGTCTTTTCATCGAAGCGTTGGGGTATGGTGTACCTAACTGTTGGATAAGGTGGTGAGTCGAAGTTGAAGCTCTTTCATAGAGAGCTTCTGATTTTCTCTTAATATAGGTGGAGATTGGAGGTTCATGTAAATATTCTTTTATGTGTCTGTTTGGTATGTACCTGTCAGCGTCTGCTATGACTCTGAAGATTCTGTTCTGAAGCAGCTTGGACAGGTGCGAGTCTGCGGCCATCGACCATATTTCAGAGCCACAGAGCATGCTAGGGAGTATGCAGGCTTTGTATGTCTGGAGCTTCTTGTTTAGCCGGCCGCGGTGGCCGAGGGGACTGAGGCGCTCCAGTCACGGTCTGCACGGCCACTACGGTCGGGGGTTCTAATCCCCCCTCGGGCATGGATATTTGTGCCGTCCTTAGTATAAGGTAGTAGATAAGTAGTTTGTAAGTTTAGGGACTGATGACCCCGTAGTTAAGTCCCATAAGCTTAACAAACATTTGAACATTTGCTTCTTGTTTACAGGGAGCTCCCTTCTCTTAAGGAGCGGGTAGAGTTAGTTAAAAGCAGCACAATCCTTCCCCCTCGATGTAACTAGTTGTTTCCTGAACGGCAGCCTTTTATCCAGCTGCAGGCCAAGGTGCGTCGCTGAATCACTCCAGTTGATCTCCCTACCTGCAACAGATATTTTTCTGTCCGGTTCTTTTAGTTTCGTGGTGAACATGACCGCTACTGATTTATCTGGTTTTATCTTTATTTTCCAGCAGTTGCAACACGTTGATGTCATCCAGGTGTGTCTAGAGTTTCCTGACTATAAAGTTCAGGTTTGTGCTGCTTTTAACTCTTTCATGGTTGCTGGTACATTTTCTGTACCACCATTCTGCCTTGCATAAATGCATGGTGGTACAAAATTCGTACCACATAATGATGTAGTACTGACTCGTCCAGCATGAAAGTTCATTTCCTGAACCACCCATTATATGTAAGGAGGATGTGAGGTGGTAGTTACCACAATGAACACGAGGTGTCAGAAGTAGTTTTGCTCATCTATGGTGATAGGTATGTCCCACAGCATATACAGTGTTGGTGGGTTTTTCCCTCTCTGCTGTCAAGTGCTTATTTTGTCTGTCTTTATGTGAGACGTTGTTGATTCATCTCTTTCATTGAGGTAAGATAATGATGTCTATACATTCTGATTAACTGTAAACTTCAAATTTCTTGGTTTTATTCTATATAAAATAAATAATTCATGCGTAATTCAGAGTTCAAAATTTGTACCACAATGCATCAAAGGTCTTCCACATAACTCAAGGTGTTATCTTCCATTTCAGTTAGTAATGAAAGACTTAAGTGACATGCTAAAGGATGATGACTTAATGGCAAAACTCCATGCAGAAATACCCTCAGGTCAGAGTTCGTCAGCTGAAAAGGCAGATTTTAGTGATGACCCAGGGCAGGGGTACACTTAATAAACTACCACTGTTTTCGAACTCTCTTTCTAAAAATTATTTTAATGTTATCAAAAGTCTCACTACAATGTAATTCCATAACATTTCACCATTTTTTATAAAATTGTTCAACAAATAAGTCTTGTGCAACAAGTGTCTAAATTTGTTTTATATCGCTGTGCATCAAAGAGTTAAACACCGCCGTATCGTCGGCATACAGGGCGATCTCGTTTCCTGCCAACTTTGGCACGTCGTTGTTGTATAGAGAGTACAGTATGAGGCCAAGAACCGACCCTGCGGGACTCCCGCCACAGCTTCTTTGATCGCACTAACGTGATTTCCACACCTGACAGAGTATTTCCTCTCTGCCAAGAATGAGTCAATCATGCGTATGATGTGCCCTGGGATGTCTACTTGTTGCGGACGTACGTTCCTTCTCTGTCAGGACTTACACCTGCCTTTCGGAAGCGGGCCAGTATGCCACCCTCCTCCCCACAGCGGCCAAAAGCGCCCTCTCCACCCACAAAAGACTGGAATGCCAGCCAAAGGACAGCTGCCCTGGACGCCACGTGGCCAGCTGTTACGTCACAACATTCCTTTCGCTCTCCTGCACGACGGCGTTTTAGAGTCACATTTGCAACACTGCGTTCTTTGATTACTAACTGAGGTAAATGGGGTGAAGTTAATGCGGCACAATAAGTCCTTCATCAAGTAAATAAAAATTCCGAAATCATGAAACGCAAAAGGAACTAAAAATTTTTTTTTTTTTTTTTTTTTTTTTTTTTTTTTTTTTTTTTTTTTTTTTTTTTTTTTTTTTTTCCAAACTCCGACTTGTAATATTAACGGCACAAAAGGAAGAAAGTGTGATCCACTCCACAACGGATGACGTTCTTCAAACTACTGCATCAGACTTTGAAGGCGACAATGACAACATGCGTACTTTCCTGGCTGACCTCATTTCCCGTGTTAAGACACTGTTCAGAACGAAACCTACACCAGCGTTCCGGGGCTCCAGGATTCTGTGAAAGGAACCAACACATTCTCGGGACTCAAGAGTGACGTGCTGACTTCCGGTAGTATATTAATTGCTGATCCTTCGTCACGTTTAATCAGTTAAAGATAAGTATGTTCAAATGTTTGTAAATCTATCGGACCAAACTGCTTGGTCATCAGTCCGTAGCTTACAAACTACTTAAACCTAGGTAAATTAACCTAAGGACAAATGCACACACCCATGCCCCAGGGAGGACTCGAACCTCCACGGCGAGCAACCACGCGCTCCGCAGCGAGACGCTTTAGACCGCTCGGCTACTCCACCGCGGCGATAATTATGTGTCGAACTCTAAAAACAGATACGGGGTTCTATGCCGATAATTCGATTTGATATATAATTCGGTATAATTATTTTAAACAAACATGCGGTACAAATATGGTACCTATTTTATGTTAATGGCATGGACTTATCAACCTGTCCTAACGATTTTATTACCATGACAATGACTTGGAAAAAACCTGTCTGAAGAGCTTCATGTAAGTAACCGCCAACTCATGTTACTTGTAATGTACCCTATATATGTAATTTATATTGCCTTTTGATAAATTTTAGTAATAATGCTATGCACAGCACTTGATAATGGGCTAAGGCCGAAACCTGGTTGTGGAAATAAACAATATTTCAGTCAAATGGCGGTAAATTCCTTTAAAAAGTTTTACATGACTGGTGCCCAAGATGCATACAAAATCATAGAGACAAATGTTCACCGCAACAATGTAGGGGAGATCATAGCTCGAACGGAGAGATTTTAGTCTTTTTCGTTCCCGTCTAGTATTCGAGAATGGAACCATAAATAAATAGTATGAAAGTAAAACTTCCCGGCAGATTAAAATTGCGTGCAGGAACCGGGACTCGAACCTGGGACCTTTGCCTTTCGCGGGCAAGCGCTCTTCCAGTGAGCTATCCCGCCACGACTCACGGTCCGTCCTCACAACTTTACTTCCGCGAGAGCGCTTGCCCGCGAAAAGCAAAGGATCCAGGTTCGAGTCCCGGTTCCGGCACACAATTTTAATCTTCCAGGGAGTTTCATATTAGCTCACACTCCGCTGCAGAGTGAAAGTTTCATTCCGTATGAAAGTGGTTTGATGAACCCTATTCCAGTCCAGGGTGGCCACCAAATCTTCATTTTCAAATTCAAGGTTTTTTCCCGGTTTTCCAGGTTAAAAATAGTTATTGTCCAGGTTTTCACGAAACTTAATTTTGCTCAAAGGGTTTAGCAATCAACTATACCGTAAAGAAACTAGTTACATATTTTTAAGACACATTGCATCCAAGTTGAACCATGTCACATTGTAATATACACCAAGCAGTGGCGAATTCTGGATTTGGATTGGGGAGAGAGGGAAGGGGTGGGGGCAAAGCTCATACAAAATGTGGCATTGTACCTCAAACTGATCTTCAAAGAACCAGCTCATATAATGAGGTTTTTCCTCATGGTTTTGGGGGATCTGCAGCCCCACAGACCCCCCCCCCCCCCCCCCCAGGATTCTACACTGACACAATGTATAGTACAGGGTGTATATTTTAAGTTGACAAACGAGAATAACTACAGAAAAAAAAGAAAAAAAGTATATATTCAACAACAGTTTTCACCATTATTAACGGACGGCAGAGGCGTAGGAAATGATACTGAACTTGAACTGCCTCCACTGTTTGGAAGCGGTGTGGGTGGCTGGTGTAAAATTTTAAATGGAAACTCCCATTTTTTTATTGCAGATTCAGGTTCTACAGACTAAATCGTGTATAGTTTGGTTTATTTATTTATTTTTAAATTCAATTGCCAACATATTGCACCGTAATGGTAATGATGATTTGCCATACTGCTGAAGAAATGTACCACCCAGGAAAGAAAATAAAGATTAATCATATTGATGATGCTTCAGAACCCAATTTTGAGGTTTTTTTCTTACTAAAACAACAGGGATTACTTATTTACACTTAAGTACATTTCGAACTGGTCGTGTAATCTGAGCAATAGGCTATACACGCGAACGATCGTTTAACTCTTAAAGCCGCGAGATCTCATGGGTTAAAAATCCCGGTTTCTGGCTGAAATTCAAGGTTTTTTCAAATTCAAGGCTTTTTCCCGGTTTCAAGGTTCGATAGCCACCCTGCAGCCACTTCAGTGTGGTCTGCAGAGTAACCACGTAGATGTACAGTAGGTGAAGACCTCCCGTACAGTAGGTCTGCTGCAACTGAACGCCTCAACCGCGACTGGCGACCACGCAGTCGTGACGAATGCTCTGCAAGATGGGGCCCCCGAAGCGAGACAATGAGAGAACTTCCGTTAGTCCCGTAGTAAATACGCCGCGTTTTTCCCTTCGCCGCGTGGGTTCTGTCTTAACGTTTAGAGTGCCGTTGCTATCTTCTTCTGATGATGACGCAAGGCATCTGCTGCAACAAAGGGCAGTGCTGAGTGGTCCTCAAACTGCCAGTAAATGCCACATAACAACCCTCAGCCCCAAGGCAAACGTAAAGGAAACGTCTGCAGTTAAAAACCCTGCCCGATCGTAACAGTAAAACGTTCCCCCGATTATCATGAAGCACACCCGACAAGCGCCTTTATAACTCTTTTCCAAGTGCTTCCGTCTCGTTATTATTATATTATTACTAGCTGAACCCCCGCTGCTTTGCATGCGTAGACTGGTTGGTCTGCACCAGTTGTTTCTTTTTAATCCTGATGAAGAATCCATATCTTAAGTTTCGTAGTTATAGCTTGAAATTTGAGTTAACAGCACCATATTTTTGGAAATGAGTTTTTGCATCTCGTATTTCACCCCCTTATTGGTCGAATTTCCAAAAATACCGAAACACGTGTCTTTTAGATTCGAACCCCGAATCCAAATCCGAAAATTTGTAGTTCTAACTTCAAAATTACCTAAATAGCAACATATTTTCGAAAAACACCCCCTCTCCAATTTAACCCCCGTTGATGGTTGAATTTCCAAAAATACCGAAACACGTATTTTTTAACGCCTAGCCAACTATACAAATATCAATTTTTGCAGCTCTAGCTTCAAAATTGTATCAATAGCAACGCGTTTTCAAAAAGAATTTTTGATCCTCTATTTAACCCTCTTACTTGCTGAATTTCCAAAAATACTAAAAATCATGGATTTTTAATCCTGACCAAGATTCTATATCCGAAGTTTCGTAGTTGTAGCTTAACATTTGAGTTAACAGCGACATATTTTTGAAAATCAATTTTTTGCGTCACCTATTTTACTCCCTTATTTGTCGAATTTCAAAAAATGCCGAAATACGTGTCTTTTTAATTCGAACCCTGAATTAAAATCCGAAACTTTGTAGTTCTAGCTTCAAAATTGCCTAAATAGCTACGTATTTTCAAAAAACGTTTCATCCCCTATTTCACCCTCTTAAGAACAGGAACATCGAAAAATCGCTTCTTAAATGACGCCTACAGAGTAATATCAACACCCTCTACAAATTTCAAGTTTCTATCTTCAGTGGTTAGGCTGGGCGATGATGGGTCAGTCAGTCATTCAATCAGTCAGTCAATCGGGACACTTCCTTTTATATATAGAGAAGAAGAAGATTACTAAATTATTATTCTGACTCTTTGTCTTCACGCGGGTGTGCCTTGTAGAATATTACGTTACGGCTCTCCAGATTACCTACAAACTTCGGCAGTATTTTGTGAAGTCACTTGGTCACGGAAATATCACCCGATTTGAGTGTGATTCTACCTCGTCTCTTTGAACGTATAACTCAGCAGACTCACAGCCATATTCGTGTGTTAACCCTTTCTGAGCAATGAACCATAATAGTTCCGTCCACTCTCTGAAGAGCCATAAAACAGCATGATTTCACGCACTCAGTTCTGTAGGGAGGTATGTCAACGTCTGATGCAGCTTGCAAGAACTCTTTGGCTGTGATAGCTGATAGTCCGTGGCGGAAAAAAAATAAAAAATGTTCTGATGCTGTATTGCTTTCGTAGAACTAAACCGACGTAAGAGCATTACATACTGCTATTTTGTCAACTGACATTGTAAGAAACGTGGCTGTGTTTTTATAAATAAAAACATTTTATAGCATACTTGTGGCTGGAAAATATTTTTATTTATAAACATTAGAGTATCATCTGTATGAAGGCCCTTTGTAACAGTTTTCGAGTGTTTCTGATGCTACTTTCACTTCTGATGTCTCCATTTGCGCTTAGAACAAGATTTTTACGGTCAGATATAAAAGACTGCGCCATGTAGCACAACAGATTGTAGCAAAACAGGACGTTGAACGAAGCATGTAAACGGAGTCAGAAACACTGGAGCCAAAAGGAAGAAAAACAACGAAAGAGATCTGTTATCGATGCCTTCAGGGTACTAAATACGAAGCTATCGCAGTACCATAGTGCAGCTCATAAGATGCATCCGGTGCCATTTTATTGTGATGTTTCGAGAGGGGCCTAGTGCAAACGATAAACTATTGGGTTTACTTTTTTACAGAATGATATATTAAGTTACAATATATGTTTAATCTATTAAGCACCCACAAATTATGTACTATATGGACCAGTTCAATGTTGGTTATTCACGATGACGGCTTTACACGAAGTGGTATCTCCAGAAAAGACTACGTAAGGCTGGTATATGAATTTCTGTTCGCACAGCATGTTGAGTGCACCAAAACCCAAAACGCAATTTTTTGCAGTCATTAGCAAACGTGGAAAAATACACCTAAGTGGACTGATTCCATGTAAACATAAAGAAACCATTACTGAAAATTGCATCAGAAACGCACATACAAAAGGAGAGTTTATACAAAGGCCTGTTGTTGTTGTGGTCTTCAGTCCGGAGACTGGTTTGATGCAGCTCTCCACAATACCCTATCCTGAGCAAGCCTCTTCATCTCCACATAAGAACGGCAACCAACATCTGTCTGAATCTGCTTACTGTATCCATCTCTTGGTCTTCCTCTGCGATTTTTACCCCACACACTTCCCTCCAATGCTAAATTCACAATTCCTTGATGTCTAAGAATCATTTAATAATTCGTCTGTGTACTTTTGTTTTTCTTTAGAATGTTCTGCAACGTGTGTCCGAATCGCGCTTCACAGAAAGATGTTTCATAGTAGTCGAACACTGTTTTCAAGAAAGCTTTGCCCGTACAACCCTTCGTTACTGAACAGATTTGTTTTCCTTGGTGGGAGAGTCTTCTTGCTACCTATATTGTACCACACAAAACAGATTTTCAGTTATTTCACTTCTCTTCAAAATTCGGATCAGACTCTATGCTCCTGGCGTTTATCTAAACAAGCTTGCACTCACATGCTGGGAAATCTTCACCGTTCTTATGTCTACAAATTAACTCTGAGGCTAATTCGGACCTGGAAACCAAGACAGTTTTTTCCTTGATTTTCCTGTTGGACACTTTCACTACTGTTTTTCGTTATGGAATTTAAGAGGACTCCTAGTTCTGTACTTGTGATCAGGAAGTTCCTCTCTAACAGACTTCTCGCTACGCCGAACGTGTCTCGGAATTCCGCACAACTAACTCATCGCCTCTGGCATTCCACCAGTGCCTCAGCTTTCGCGACATCGGCGTTCGCCAGGAATGCACCTAGACTTCTGATTTCGTCACCACCTCTTCGTAATCGAGGTCACCAACGCAAGCCTGTGCAACGGTGCTCGGTTAGAAGGTAGCAGTTTGAATACTGGCGGTGGATACAATTTTGTTCCATAGTAGTTCACTGGCAAGGGGAGGAGAGGTGGAAAGCATAAAATTACAATCCACCAGACTTTCCGATAACGCGGAACGATAAACGGCAACTATTGTTAAGGTACCTCTAGAGCGAAAACACCTGTACTGTTGGCGACAATTCATCAGGGGGTTGGGATCCTTAAAGTCGGTGAAATACTTAACGCCATTAGGCTCGAATAGGCAGTGGTTCAGCACAACTTTCCTTGGTACTCCTTCCTTGCATTTCATACTTTTTCAGAACAGTACAAAAATACTGGCATTTACTAACAAGTGAGTTCTTGTGGTTCTCTGATGAGACTACTGGCGACGAACTTTTGAGTGTGTGACGAATGAAATCTGAGGGCGTGTGACGAATGCCTGACTCACCCAACTTCATTTTTCTGGTTCAGCGCACCTGACATGCGCATGTAACCTTATTTACCCTAAGACACAAGTTTCGAGTCGGGGGATTGTGTCTAGGAAAAATGACGCCCTATACCGCGCGGCTATCAACAATACACTGACAACAGTCTCTTATCGTTTATAATGCTTTTGCACTTTGAATAAGAATTATATTCACCAGAAATACCTTTTCTTCTAATGGAGTGAACCGCGCCATTGAAAAAAATCGCACTGGCGTGCTTTACGGCCCACTTTAGATTTGTAGTTTTATAAGGTTTTGCAAACATTTTGGACCAAAATGATTACCTAAATAATAAAAAAAATTAATAAGTGTCCGAAACCCTTTTAGGAAGAAAAATTTAGGTAGAGGCGGGTTCCGAGCCACCGACCTTTAGTGTCATAGTCCAAGGCCTTGCCCACTACGCTACGGCTATCAATCAAAATATAAGTCCTTTAATCTCATACTGCCGGCCGCGGTGGCCGAGGGGACTGAGGCGCTTCAGTCACGGTCTGCACGGCCCCTACGGTCGGGGGTTCGAATCCCCCCTCGGGCATGGATATTTGTGACGTCCTTAGTCTTAGGCAGTTCATAAGTAGTTTGTAAGCTTAGGGATTGGTGACCCCGTAGTTAAGTCCCATAAGTTCTACAAACATTTGAACATTTAATCTCATACTATTGATGGCTGTTGTTAACTGATGCTAATATGGCATTTGTAGACACTATTTTATCATTTATCGTACGAAGAACGATGTGTTTTTGTTAATTCTTCAGTGCGCCATTGCTTTGAAATGACAACGTGTAAGTTACAATAACAAAATAATCAAATACACAACGCAAGATGGCGTACGCCAGAGAGAGTTCTGGGCGAGGAATGTCACGTGACGTCTGCGAACGGCTGCTTTTCGTTAATTCAATGGAGGGTGTCAAATCGATGTTATTTTTGCAAATATCTCTGAAACGATACGAGATATGAAAAAAAACACAACAGAGCATAGTTTTAGAGAATTTTCTCCTCTACAAATTAGGTTATTCAATTTTCGTGTCAGATGAATAGTTAAGCCGTTATTTTCATTTAAATTCAAAATGTTTGTAAATCTTATGGGACTTAACTACGGGGTCATCAGTCCCTAAACTTACAAACTACTTATGAAATACTTACGAACTAGGACGGCACAAATATACATGCCGGAGGGGGGATTCAAACCCCCGACCGTAGTGGCCGAACAGACCGTGACTGAAGCGCCTCAGTCCCCTCGGCCACCGCGGCCGGCATTTAAATTCCGAGCTGTCAAAAGACGATGGCAAAGGTCCACTTTTAGTGTTACTATCGTAACCTAAACTGGGCCAATACATACTTTATACTTAGGAAAAAAATGTTCGGTAGTCTACAAATATATAAAATAAATTTAAGCAAATAAAAGTGTGCTTGCAACATACCGTATTTCCATTCTATAATAAAGAAAACATATTCCCCGTACGTATATTTTATTTCTGGCCGATTTCTAGTAGATTTTGAAACTCTGTTTTTTTTTTTTTTTTTTTTTTTTTTTTTTTTTTTTTTTTTAGCGAAACTCGTGCATCATAGTTGGCAACACTGATACACAATTTCGCCTAGCAGCCTGCGCCGTCATGCTGCGTCTGTGTTGGGACGGACGTAACCGCCGGCGAGAATAGCTGGAGGAGACGGACGACGGCGCTCGTTACGTAAAGCCTGCGCGAGAAAGCCGGCGTGGGCGGCTGCACGGCAGGTACTTAGGCAAATCCTCACACCTGCCCGCCAGGCTTTCCTCGCGAGCGCTGCAGGCCTCGTCTGCGAGACCTCAAGTGTTAACGGAGTCCCCTCCACGTCAGACCTCGCTCAACGCCGCGGCGGCGGTGGTGGTAGTGATCGTGTGGAGGATTTGGCCGTTGGACCACAGTCAAGGTTGCCAATTTGGGGTTTTCCCCCCAGATTTAGGGAGAAAATTTGTTTCAGGGGGGAGTTTAGGGGGGAAATAAATGTTATGGGGAAAAAAAGAAGTGTCGGGGTGATTTTTAGGGGGAAAAGAGAACTTTTTTTTCCCCTTAAATATGTGTCTGGCAATCTGAAGACTTGTTGCCATAGTGATTGCAGATGTTCATTGCCAACCGTGCAGCGCACTGTCAGCCTGCGCTGACCACACTGTCACTCTTCTGTCGCGCTGTTTCCATTGTTTCTTCAGTTCATGTTGGCTGCAATGTACTTACAGCGCATATTTTCCCTCTCTCCACCCCCATTCCGTCGTTCAACAATACCAGTCTCTCTCTCTCTCTCTCTCTAGAAGTAATGGAGTGCGATTTCCCGAGGACACCGCTAAGTCACGTGCTGTGATCGGCAAAATCAAATCAAATGTTTGTTAAGCTTATGGAACTTAACTACGGGGTCATCAGTCCCTAAACTTACAAACTACTTATGAACTACTTACGAACTAGGACGGCACAAATATCCATGCCCGAGGGGGGATTCGAACCCGCGACCGTAGTGGCCGTGCTGACCGCGACTGGAGCGCCTCAGTCACCTCGCCCGGCTATGATCGGCAGTTTACTGCGTTAGCGATCATTGTGTTGCGTTAGTGATCCATCATTATTTTTACTTTAATGACCAGCTCAAGTTGTGATTTAAAAGCATTGTTTTATTACTCAAAATGGCTACCAAAAATAAAAGTATGTATGTACAAAAGTATGCGAAGATCTGGGAAACGGACCCTTTGCTGAAATGTAAGATTGTAATTAATATTTTATTATGAGCTATCTTTCGGTATGTGAAAGAGATGGCGGGAGAGAGAAGTCTCAAAATCAAGAAGATGTTTTTAATTTTTTTTTAATTTTATTTTTTTAACGAAAAGAAGTTAGGCTGCAGCGCCTAGCCGACGCCAGAACCCCCCTCCCCACCCGTTTGCTTTTTTAGGGGAATTTCTTCCGATATAGGGGGATTTTATAGTAAATTTAGAGGGAATATTTATGGAAGAGTTGGCAACTCTGACCACAGCTGGCGTCGTGGTCGCGTTCGGCTTGTCTGGTACGAGTTTTTTTAGGTGACGCTACTTCTGCGGTTGCGTCTCGACGGTGATGAAAGACTGACGATGATCGGGTTGGCCCAATCCACAGAGTGGAGAAAACCCCTGACCCGGCCGGGAAACGAACCGAGGCCACCTATGTGGCAGCCCATCACACTGCCCAGTGGACTACGGAGGAGGGCTGCTGAAATACACGCGGCATCGTCTGCGTAATCAACAATTTGGAATGAGCCTCTCGTCCATCCAGATTTAGGTAAACTGCGGTTTCTCGATCTCGTTTCTATTCCTTGAACATATTCTCACTTACACGGATAGTACTTGGGCTCGAACAAACACATATACACCAAAATCGTAGGAGAGATAATGTACAGGTCCCTTATTGCACTAGTGATACTCCCGCATCTGCCAAACTCTGCAGTCGTCCGTTAAAGGCCTCTGCATGTGCCACGCCCCATTGCAATTTGACCTGTCGGTTCGCCAGTAGGGACTGTGCAGTGTGCCTCCGAAGTTGCGTTTTGTGATATTTGTGTGGTGAAGCGTCAGATGGGCGGCGATTGCTAATCAATCCTGCTAATGTATTGCGATTAGTTGAGATGAAGTTATGAAGAACCCTTCTTCGTGAAGATGGTATTAGTGTAGAAGACGACTCATTCGCACGCTTTCTCGTATCTGTTATGGTACAGAAATATGAGCATAAGTTAGATACTGTTGTAACACCAACACATAATGATGATAATAGGGATGATAATGACGAACAACTCATTGCAAGCGCTAGTGCTACGGTAAGTGCGGGAACAGGTGATGGAAGCAGTGGCAGTGAATACAAACAGCCTTCCGAGAAGAAGGTTAAAGTTGCAACTATCATCACGGCTTTTGATGACAATACGCTAGAGAGCATGTATGATGATTATGACATGAGTTATAGTTAAGATATTTGCATTACGAAATGAAGGTGGTAAATGAGTTTTGTTACTTAGGTAGTAAAATAACATGCGATGGTCGCAGTACAGAGGATATAAAATACAGAATGGCAATGGGAAGAAAAGCATTTTTGAAAAAGAGAAATTTGGTAACATCGAATATTAATTTAAGGGTAAGGAAGTCTTTTCTGAAGGCATTTGTGTGGAGTGTTGCCTTGTACGGGAGTGAAACATGGACGATAAGCAGTACAGACAGGAAGAGAATAGAGGCTTTTGAAATGTGGTGCTACAGAAGAATGCTGAAGATTAGGTGGGTAGATCGCATAACTAATGAAGAGGTACTGAACAGAATTGGTGAGAAAAGGAATTTTTGCAATACCCTGAATAAAAGAAGGGATCGCTTGGTAGGACACGTTCTTAGACATCGGGGAATCGTAAATTTAGCATTGGAGGGAAGTGTGTGGGGTAAAAATCGCAGAGGGAGACCAAGAGACGCGTATAGTAAGCAGATTCAAATGGATGTGGGTTGCCGTTTTTATGAGGAGATGAAAAGGCTTGCTCAGGATAGAGTAGGGTGGAGAGCTGCATCAAACCAGTCTCCGGACTGAAGACAATAACAACAACAACATTTGCATTACGTATGGCGTCTACAATTACATCTACAATGCCATCTAGAGCATCAAAATGAGCGATGTACGAGAGTTAAACGGTACACCTAAATCAATTAGGGAAAAAAAAAAAAAAAAAGTTCAAATGTTTGTAGAATTTATGGGACTTAACTACGGGGTCATCAGTCCCTAAGCTTACAAACTACTTATGAACTAGCTAAGACTAAGGACGGCACAAATATCCATGCCCGAGGGGGGATTCGAACCCCCGACCGTAGTGGCCGTGCAGACCGTGACTGGAGCGCCTCAGTCCCCTCAGCCACCGCGGCCGGCAAATCATTTAGAATCGTACATGCTATCTCTCCGAGAAAGGTCTTTAAAAGCGGCAGAATTTCTCTGTCGTGGCCGGAAACAATCGTTTCCGCAACGAACTCACGACTTTCACCACAAATTTCTTAGAAAGGTAGTTACATTGTGAATATTATATTGACCACAAACTGTAATTCCTTCGTGAGAGCTCACAATTTTTGTCTGCGTTTGCTGCCGGCCGCGGTGGCCGAGGGGACTGAGGCGCTCCAGTCACGGTCTGCACGGCCACAACGGTCGGGGGTTCGGAATCCCCCCTCGGGCATGGATATTTGTGCCGTCCTTAGTATTAGCTAGTTTGTAAGTAGTTTGTAAGTTTACGGACTGATGACCCCGTAGTTAAGCCCCATAAGCTATACAAACATTTGAACATTTCTGCGTTTGCTTGAACAAGTGGAGGAATTCATGTAAACACTGCAACAGCATGGTTGTCAGTAGGATTTTTGGAGCTGCGATACAGTGGAAATAACGACCAACAGCAAGAATACTGCAGATGACAAACAGTGCAGAAATACCAGCTGCAATACAAACAAACAACAAACAAATCATCCGCGAACAGTCTAAGGGAGCTATTCAGGTTGTCTCCTAAATCGTTTATAAACACAACGAAGATTAGGGGACCTATAACGCTTCCCTGTGGAACGCCCGAAGAACGCAGCATTTCATTCCCACAAACAAGCCAGGACAAGACTGAACCTTTTTTTTTATCTACTTCTAAATAGAGCTTCGGACGGCGACGAGTCTTGATGGTTTCGTCAGGACCGTAGGCGTAGCTGTGAGGAGTAAGATGGACATAATTGACATTAATTGCTTGATACAATTACGCTGACTCGCCGGCAGCCGAAGTTGTGTGGCGCTGGCGCTGCGATCGGATACGAGAGCGACCGCGAGGTATTGCCTTACTGTGGAGCAGTTTCGTAACCGCAGGGACCGGCCGCTGCATCTCACACTGCAGGTGACTTCACGGAGCGCACACCACCGATGCAGCGCGTTTTGCGTCTACAGTTTGTGTGCGCAAGTGTGTGCTACGACCATACGCAGTGAATATCAAATAGTGCACGAGTGAAAGAGCATGCAGCAGCTTCACCAATGTACCAGTGATGCAGACAAAACTGTTGTTGACATCTCGTTGAAGTCGGATCTTCTGCCTGATATCATTGTCTAAAGTCAAAGAAATTACAAAATTGTTGTTCACTAAAATGGTGGTGACACCAGACACCAGGACCAGCACAAGACATCTCTGCACTTCAGTTGTTTGGTCATTCGCAACCGTCCCCTCCCAACTACCACCAGCAACGAACAATAACAAACGGATTTTAGATTAGTAAATATAAAGTACAATCAATCAGGGTAACGTTTTACCAGTCAGGGTATATTTCTACCACTTAATATTTGGATTTCATATGGCTGATGTTTTATCTACTGGGGAATTATTTATAACAGAGGTATTAAAAATTACTTTTAGAAAAAATATTACCAAATAGGTGGAACATGAGCCATTTGATACCCAAATATTAAGTGGTACAAAGTAACCCTGATTGTATTCTAAAGACTTCTGTATGCAAACAACGCCTGTTGATGAGCAGAAAATGCTCGAAACACGTAGTTTTATGTTAAATTAAACGTAAAGAAATAAAGTGACTGGTAGCAGAAATCACAAATATTTATGTTCAAAAATGTTCAAATGTTTGTAAGGCTTATGGGACTTAACTACGGGGTCACCAGTCCCTAAACTTACAAACTACTTATGAACTAGGACGGCACAAATATCCATGCCTGAGGGGGGATTCGAACCCCCGACCGTAGTGGCCGTGCAGACCGTGACTGAAGCGCCTCAGTCCCCTCGGCCACCGCGGCCGGCTCACAAATATTTATCACTGCAAAGTGGATCAATACAGGCAATTGCAACTATTACAGATCCTTGTTATCCGCATCATCGTTGTAATTAATGGATATTCCTACTGTGATAGGGGTTCCAAATTATTCATTCACTAAAAAACCGGTTATCGCAAAAACATAGCATTAGGTGCCTACCACAACATTTTAATTCAGACTGTCAAATCAATATGCAAGGATTACTTATTCAGCAGTAAAATAGTACTCGAAAAAATATCAGGGGAGTTCCTAAATCATCATCTGAATATCCCAGTTTTCATAACGTTTGCCTCCCAAAGGTATTAAAAAACTAACTTTCTCAGACTTTAATTCACGATTGCGTTAACAACAAATCTACAGCACAATGCTCTTTATTTTTGTTGAATATAGGCGCCTAGTCCTTTAAGATCTTCGTAACTAAATATCGTGCTTCGGTTTATTGAGGAACGTCATCCGAAACACGAGGTTGTAATTTGTAGGAAACAATAATTGCAAAGTTTCATTCTCCGACTAAATGAATCATTTGTTACAGTTACGTATCCCGATTAAAACCTTAGAATTTAGTATACGGGCGGTGTGTGGCCTGTGTTACAATTAAAATTTGCCTCAAAACATTTATTACTAACGAAAACAATCCTACTCACTACTGTACGCTGCGAAACGATTCCATGTACTCTTTTCATTCATACCCTTCGACCATCGATACTAGGAGGCGACATGACCTCGTTTTCGTGACTCGATTACCACCCGGCTGAATAAGCACGTGACTATTACAAAGTAATGGTAGTATCGAGGTGTCCTTACGATTAGACAGGGCTTTATGTAAAGGGAGATAATATTAAATTACCACTTTGGACCAGTGAAATATGTAAACTGTTGCTCATATCCGGTTAATATTGCCACCAGCAAAGCGCATACCTTTTGTACAGCGTGTCCAGTAGTGTCTATAATCGACGTTAATGCCTCGACATGTCAGAAACGAAATAAATTCAAAAAATTATTTTTAACGTCACTAAAACAGTATAAAATGAAGTAAGCATTATTCATATGTGTGACAATGTATGAAATATCCGTTAACATTTGCCACTTGAAGGAGACGTCACGTAACCTAAACTTAGTGTCACTGGAAGGTTGAAGAAAACACCGCTTGTGCATGCTAACAATAAGGCTGGAAGCAGGAAATTCCATGATGGTGCGACAGTATGTAACGGAAAATGGTACGTATGTTGTTGTTACAATGAAAATTTATTTTTGTAAACAGAATGTTACCCGTTAACAGGAGTAGTAAGTAAACCCGCAGAAATGAATCTGTTCTGACACAGAGGATCGGAGTAAAACAGTTACTTGAAACAAATATATGAAACAGTTTTCTTGGAACTTCTATCACTGCCTGACTGCGAACCACTTCATATTCACACTAGTTACATTTCCGCGTTCGTTTTCTTTTTGTAGCCGCGAGTATTGTTGCATTTGAATGTATCGCCAGTAACAATGTGTACCCAGTCTAACGATCACCATATATATATAGGCACACTAGCTGAAAACCCGGCGTTTCCCGGGTATTTATCTATTCATTCCTGCCATTTTTCAGGTATATACTCATTTGTATCAGGGCTATATGACTGTAAAATCTCCTAGGAATACAATTAGTAGTAAAGAAGTAACAGATTCAAAGTTGGTGCGTCATGGGACAGTTTTCCAAGAACGTTACCATTTGTGCGCTCATATCGCATGAACTACGTGTCGTACTGTGATACAATTTAGAAGCTACATTCAACTGTATACTGTCTGTAAGATGTCCTGCGGCTACAATGTGTAGTGTAAAAATTGTAACGTCATACCGCGAGCCGTAGTTTTACTCCATAAACAGCGGAAAAGTAGGAAGCGAGAAACTTTTTTCCTTTCATCATTTTAATGCGGTTGCCAGCGAGAAAAAGTTTAATAAAGGTTTGAAATTGTGTTTAAAGTTCGTTGCACGTCGCTAAGTACTGTCATTCGCATACAGTGTATTTCGAAAGTCTCGCCGCATTATATGGATTTTTTGTTGTGATTTCTATTGGTTATGACGTAATAGCTTTTGAACCATGTGCCGTATGATTCTTAACCATGCATCAATTGTCACCTCACCGGAAGGAATGTGTGTCCCAAATTTGGTTGAAATCGGTCCAATGGTTTAGGAGAAAATGAGCAGCATTGTCGCAAAATGCAGCACTTTTTCGCGCATCCCATTGTTTATGACGTCATATCTGGTGAACTATATATACCGTATGTGATTCTTACACTTACGGAGACCGTCCTCATGGATTGAAGCTTACGTGTACGAAATTTCATAAAGATTGGAACAAAACTGTAGATTTGTATGCAACATGTACAAACATACTGACACTCTGCTTTATATATTAGATTTTTGACATATGTAGTGAAGTGAACATTCAGATAGCGTCTGCTAGTGGCGTAACTATGGGGGAAGGGGGGGGATAAGGGGGATAGACCCCCCAGAACCCGAAAAAAAGAGAGAGAGAGAGAGAGAGAAAAAAGTGAAGAAAAAGAAATCGTATAACAGCAATCCTGCTAAAGATTGGAAACTTGAAACTTGGAGTGTTTTACCACAAGCTTTCATTGGAAGGGAGTGAATTAGTTTCTTCAACGGGAGTGGTAGATGGTAGTCTGTCTGGAAACTGACAAAAATTTTGCTCGTCAAGCAGATCTATCCCCCCCAAAGCCAAGTCCTAGTTACGCCACTGGCGTCTGTCATACATTTGAATGTATCACCATTAACAATGTGTATGCAGTCTAACGACAAGTATATGGGCACATTTTTAAGGTATGTAATTAAGTCAACATTGAGAAAGCGCGTGTCAACGCTGGAAAGAGAGTTCCTAGTTAAGGCTAGTTTACACGACGACACTAGGTTTCATGAAAGTGCGCTACTGGCCAGTGCGCATGTGCGGCAGCCGTTCGCGCAACTCGTTGGCGAAACTAAACAGTTTCGGCAGCTTCCAACTTCGGCGAAACTGATTGCGCGTGTTTTTAGGTTAGGTGATAACCAATACTGAACAAAACACAGCATAAAGGGTGGAAAGGAAGAAATAATTCGGTTTTTGAACATATATGCGATGCTTAGCTGTTTGTGCCATTTTAACGCTGAAAATTTCAGGAATAAGCAGCGGCGTGTTAGTGCTTTTGAAGCAATTATTCGTGAATTAAATATTGATGGGTTGACGATTAGTGAACTGCAGACTACATTCAATTCCAAATACCTATACAAACGAACTATGGGTATTGAGGATTTGGGAACGCGGTACAGGTACTGTATAGACGAATATCTATTTGACAAAAAAAAGTGATGCAATTTGTAATTTCAGTTCTAGTAACAATGCTTCGCGCATAACAGTATCTTGTTTCTTTGTTGCATTACAAACTATGTTTAAAAGGAACGTAAACTGCTCTGGTGACATTCTGAGTTGATTATAATAGCTTCTAGGGTCTTCGATCACAATTTCTTTCAGCAAGGTCGCTGACCAACCGAGCTGACGTATTCCAGTCACGAACCCAAACACGTCCCTTATTGTTTTTATGTTTAGTCTTATGCAGAGACTTCAGACAGAGTAACAATAGCTCCGCCACAACTTTTATAGCTACCAAAACTTTCATTCTACGGCGACTACGGCACTTATAAAACAACGAAACTGAAATGTATAGTATTGGCGCAGTGTCTACAGACATACAAGAAACCAGTTGCGCGCAACTCATTTCATGAAACGAGTGTCGCACCCTAGTGTCATCGTGTAGACCAGCCTTTAGTGTGTCGCGCGGATGAGGATCGCGGAGGTACCCGGCTACCCATTTGCGTAGGTTTTCTCGAGAGAGCGTTGAACCGCAGTGAGAGAGAGAGGAGCTAACGGCTGGCGAATTGCCAACGGAGACGTTAAGAGTGAGACAAAGAGCAGACGGACGGTGCGGTGCGGTCGCTCCTACAGGCACGTCGGTTAGCGGATGCGCCGGCAGACGACTTACTTGCAGGTCCAGCGGGGGCGGCGTCTGGGTCTGCGTGGTGGTCGTGGTCGCCTGCTTGTTGGGAGACAGCCGCGCGGGGAAGCTGAGCGTCTTGGTCCACTGGGCCAGGCTGCGCACCATGTCGGCGCCGGGCCGCGATCGGGGGAATCGCGAGCGCAGCAGCAGCAACAGAGCGACCTCTCGCGACCGCGTCTGACAACGCACTGAGCCGGCCGGCCGGACTCGACTCGCACGAGGCGCCGGCGCCGCCGCTAGGGGCGCGCGCGTCGCCCGCAGCAGCTGATCCGCGCCGCGTCCCCCAGTTGCGTAAGAAAGGCCGCGGCAGTCGTGAGGCTTCTGCGCGCGGCGGAGGATGTCGGCCGCCGCGGAGGCCGCTGTAGGACGCGCGGTGGCACGGCTAGCCTGTTACGCTCGCACCACCCACAGCTAAAGGGGGTCACACCCGGGGAAGCTTACCAGGCAATTCGCGCCAAACTGTGTCGCGTCGTCGGTTAAAAATGCAGTCTTTTCTAATGATAATTGGCCCACTTCAGGTTACGGTAGTAACACTAAAAGTGAGCCATTGCGATCGTCTTTTCACAGCTCAAAATTTAAATTAAAATAACGGCTTAACTATTCATCTGACACGAAAATTGAATAATCGAATTTGTAGAGGAGAAAATTCTCTACAACTTTGTTCTCTCCTTTTTTTTTTTTTTTTTTTTTTTTTTTTTTTTTTTTTTTTTTTTTTTTTTTTTTTGTCCCCTATCTCGTAGCGTTTCAAAGATATTTGCAAAAATTTCCAAGATATTTGCAAAAATAACGGCGATTTTGGGATGTATGTATGTCTGTCTGTCTGTAAAGTGTTCCCTGTTTTTAAATTCAAATGTTTGTATAGCTTATGGGACTTAACTACGGGGTCAACAGTCCCTAAACTTACAAACTTCTTATGAAATAGCTAACACTAAGGACGGCACAAATATCCATCCCACGTATGTACAGGGAGGCAATTGAAATCCACAAACATGAATACAATTTTAATCGTAAAGAAGAAGGATTAAAATTAGACAAGATATGGCGATCGACGTTGCGTCAATTACGTGACAATCGATTGCTCGCAATCGAGAGAACAGGAGACAGCTAGAGATAGGCACACATCTACGTGACGTGAGGTGGCGCCCTCTACGATCTTATATAAGGAGCGGCCTCAGCCCCCAGCAGCCAGTCTCCCTCCATCAGTCAGCGAGGCCCAGCAGCCAGTCGTCGGCTCAACCTCGGAAGATGTTCTCCGTAGTCGAGAAAGAAACGTCAGGGAGAGGAAGTTTTATAGATCGACCACGGCAACTCAGCCTGGAAGTGTTTACTGATGACAAATATACATGTACGAAGGGTGATTCGAACCCCCAACCGTAGTGGCCGTGCAGACCGTGACTGACGCGCCTCAGTCCCCTCGGCCGGCCCTGTTTTTAAGACGAACCGTTCAACCGATCAGCACCAAATTTTACAAACATGATTATAGGACGCCAGAGACCAGAACCTCCCTTTTTCAAATTTTTCGGACAAAAAATACGTTACTAATACAAAAAAAAGCCGTTTGTAATATAATTGTGATTGTAAACGAACCGTTCATCTGACACGAAAATTGAATAACCCAATTGGTAGAGGGGAAAGTTCTCTACAACTTAGCTCCCGTATTATTATTATTATTTTTTTTCTCCATATGTCGTATCGCTTGAGACATATTTGCAAAAATAACGGAGATTTGACACCCTCCATTGAATTAACGAAAACCAGCCATTCGCAGATGTCACGTGACATTCCTCGCCCAGAACTCTCTAGCATACGCCATCTTGCATTGCGTATTTGATGATTTTCTTATTGTAACTTGCACGTTGTCATTTCAAAGCAATGGCGCACTGAAGAATTAACAAAAACACCTCGTTCTTCGTACGATAAATGATAACCTAGTGTCTACAAATGACATATTAGCATCAGTTAACAACGGCCATGAACAGTATGAGATTAAAGGACTCATCTTTTGATTGGTAGACGTAGCGTAGTGGGCAAGGCGTTGGACTATGCTGTTGAAGATCGGTGATTCGGAATCCACCACTACGTATGTTTTGTTTTTCCTTAAACAGTTTCAGACACTCTTATTAATTAATTTTTTATTATTTACATTATTATTTGGCCGGAAATAATAACTGAACTTACAGACTGTTTCTTACGAACTTTCAAAAACAAACAACTGCACTTTTAAGGTACGTTCACACTGAAACCCCACTTCAACAAACAAAAACATGCAACAGTTGCCGGTCTAGCAAACTTAAAAAACAGTTGTGAATTTGGCAAACTTACAACTGTTGCAAAGCGTTGAAAATAGTTTCTGGCTCTTGTAAACACACATTCGTAATATTTATTTTCATAATAGTGCGTACAACATATTTAATTTAATGTTTGTGCCGAGTGCATTCCTTGAAAAGAAGGAAAAATTGAAACAATAATTGTACGTGGAACCGTGGATAGCGAGAGGAAGAGATAAAAAGTTCTCGCGCTAACGTACTACAGAACCTACACCGCGAGACCATGATCATGAAAATTGTTTTGGAATGATCGACATATTTACAAATACTTAAATACATCATAATCAGTGTTTCAGGATTTGGAGGCCAGGGTAGGCGGGAAAACAAAATGATGTCCCCAGTCCACTTGGAAATACATGTATTACCATAAAAAAGTAATTTTTGAGTTATCGAGATTTGGAGAACCCAGAATGATATGTCAAAGGAAATTAAAAAACTTCTTTC
This sequence comes from Locusta migratoria, assembly GCA_026315105.1. NCBI lineage: Eukaryota > Metazoa > Arthropoda > Insecta > Orthoptera > Acrididae > Locusta > Locusta migratoria. The sequence goes on along the minus strand of CM048744.1, from coordinate 266,501,444 downwards.
GGGGTATTTGCCGCCAAGACGAGAGGATCGGGGTCTGCCCCCTCCGTTCCCCCCTCCCCCCATCCCACGCCTTAGTTCGCCACTGAAAATAGTTACACGTTTTTTAACGCTTATTATAACCTCTTTAGAGAATATATTGTAATTAAAAATTTACGTTTCCATTTCTGTCATTCTGCCTCACGCACTGCAAACGTCATCTTATAATATTAGAATACAGTTCTGGAGAAAAAGCGATCGTTAATGAAATTATGTGTTTAAAAACACAGCCACGATCGCAAGAGAATTTTCATTGTTCTTAGGCAACCGGTTTCAGTCTGCTTTGAGACATCTTCAGGCCGACTGCAATACAAGAACGTTGCAAATATTATGAACGATGTATAGAAGATGGTGTTATGGCAATAAACAGTAAAATAAATACAATGTGAAAAGTTATACCCATGGCAGCCGATTGTGAGCGGGTCGGGAACCGTTGGCTGTGGAAATCAACTGCCGAATACTGCAGTAACGGTCGAGTTTATATCACTACGTTTACATGCAACACATCTTCCGGAAGACGAAAACCGATTTTCGTAAACCGTTTTCCGCCATCGTGTTTACATGGGATAGCATGAATCGGATTTCCAAATCCACTTAACATGGCGGTTGAAAAACAGCTCATCCAGTTCCTGATTTAGACAGCACAATCGCTATCTTTCTTTATTTAAAGACACAGTTTTATGACCACTCTAATATTTATACTTTTATTTCACATTACAAAATATCACTTTCCATATGTACCGAAAATTCTTAACTAGAAAACACAGTCTGACAAGCCAAGAACGCTTCAAAAACGGTTGCGTTTACATGGTCACGAAAATCGATTGTGGAACTGGAAAACCGCTTTAGGGAAGCGGATTTCCAGAATCGGTTTTGCAGTGTTTACATGACCATCCAAAAGCGGAATTGGGAAATCGGTTTACGAATTCCGATTTTGGTAGTCCATGTAAACGGGGTGTATATGGCCAGCTCCCCCCCCCCTCCCATAAGCAGCGTTACATTATTGAGAGTCAATTATGTACTTATTAATAATTTTGTTGTTGTTGTCTTACAGCCTACAGCTATGATATTATAAAAGGTGGATAAGCAAAGAGCATAAGCCTACAGATTATTATATTCGTTGTGACTGGTAACAATTTAGAGAAAATCGTTTTGAATAAAGATTAATGACACGTGGTTCTATCAATTTTGGTGTCTAACTGGCCTGTATCGGCATTTGAAGATTCTGCCAGAGACAGTAATACTTCATTGCTACTGCAATGACTTGCGCGTATTGATGGTTGCACGAGAGCAAAACTCGTCGCAGGACTCTTAGCAACGGACGATGGATGCGTTGATGCTCTACATCTACATATATACTCTGCAAATCACATTTAAGTGCCTGGCAGAGGGTTCATTAACCACTTTCATAACTTTTCTCTGGCGTTACATTCTCTTAATAGCGCGCGGGAAGAAAGAACGCCTAAATCAGTCCGTTTTCGATCTGATTTCTCTTATTTTATTGGGATGGTCATGTCTCCCTAAGTAGGTGGGTGCTAGTAAAATATTTTCACATTCAGAAGTAAAAGTCGGTGATTGAAACTTCGCAAACAGATCACGCCGCAATGAATAACGGCTTTCTTTTAATGATTTCCACCCCAATTCGTGAAACATATCCGCGACGCTTTCCCACACGTAACGTCATAAAACAAAACGAGCTGCCCTTCTCCGAACCTTCTCAATATCTTCCGTCACTCCCACCTGGTGAGGCCCCACAATGGGCAACAGTACTCCAGGAGAGGACACACAAGTGTGATGTAGGCAGTCTCTTTGGTGGAGCTGGTGCATCTTCGAAGCGTTCTGCCAATGAAACGTAATCTTTGGTTCGCCTTCCCCACAATATTTTCTATGTGTTCTCTCCTGTCTAAGTTGTTCGTAATTGTAACTCCTAGGTATTTGGTAGAATTTACGACCTTATGGTTTGACTGATTTACCGCGTAATTGAAGTTCAGCGGATTTCTTTTAGTTGTCATTTATATTACTTCACACTTTTCTTTATTTAGTGTAAATTGGCAAGTTTTACACCATGTAGAAATTTTGTCTAAATCGCTTTGCAGTTGCTTTTGATCCTCTGTTGACTTCACTAACCGATAAACGACAGCATCATCCGCGAACAGTCTAAGGGAGCTATTTAGATTGTCTCCTAAATCGTTTATAAACACAAGGAAGAGTAGAGGACCTATAACGCTTCCCTGGGGAACGCCAGATATCATTTCTGTTTTACTCGATGAATTACTGTCAATTAGAACGAACTGTGTCTGATAGGAAATCGTGAATCCAATCGCACAATTGGGGAGATATTCCATAAGCACGCAATTTCATTAGAAGCCGCTTGTGGGGTACAGTGTCAAAAGCCTTTAGGAAATCCAGAAATCTGGAGAGAATCTGCATATTTTAGCTGTGACTCATAATTGTGTTCATAAACTGCCACAATTTGGTTCTCGGACCGAGACGTTGACACAGTCACTCGTAACAACTGTGCACAGGGATGACAATCTTTGAATATTTATGAAATAACACTTGACGTTGCCATCCTACTTCACAGGCGACATGAATCGTGTTTCAAAGGAATATATTTGTATCAATATAATATGTGTTAGATTACGTAACACAACAAAACAGGTAACTGTTGTTGAGAACGGCTTGTCAAAATTATAAATTATTACTTAAAAATGCTGATTAAAAGAATGTTAAAACGCAAGACAAAATGTTCTTTATACTGAGCCCTGGGAATAACTTTATTACAGAAGTGTGCTATCCTTTACTTGTATTTCTTGGGATCATTAGAAGATGGAGGAGGCGTTCAAGGAACAGTCACAAGAAGTCAGAAAGTTCGAATAAGTATTTTTCTCTAAAATCTAGTTCTCCATTCAGCAAAGATAGTGGTTTGTTTTTAAAATGTGCCTAAATTTCCATCTGTTTTAAAAACAAACCACTATCTTTGCTGAATGCAGAACTCTATTTTATAGAAAAATACTTTTTCGAACTTTTTGACGACCTATTGTGACCGTTAACTGAACGCCTAGCTCAGCAAAATGAACATTTTGTCTTGCGTTTTAACATTCTTTTAATGAGAAATTTTAACTTTTAAGTAATAATTTATAATTTTGACCAGCTGTTCTCAACAACAGTTACCCATTTTGCACCATTTCATGCAGCGTCTACGCAGGGTATGACACCACTACGCACAAGGTTCCTGGTTTTTTGTTCACGACAATGCTCTTCAACACAGAGTCGGTATCGTCAAACAGTTCCTGACAGAAAAGGGGGTGGTGCAACAACTAAAAAACTATATTCGCCTGATCTCAATCCTACAGACTTCTTCCTATTCCTCCGACACAAACTCGATTTGAAACGAAAGAGGTTTGATGATATTCCTGACAGTCAATGAAACGTGCCGGGAGACTATTTCACAGGACAGTAAGGTAACTGTATTCATAATTAAATTAATTAAATGTTTGTATAGCTTATGGGACTTAAGTACGGGGTCATCAGTCCCTAAACTTACAAACTATTTATGATCCAGCTAACACTAAGAACGGCACAAATATCCATGCCCGAGGGGGGATTCGAACCCCCGTGCGTAGTGGCCGTGCAGACCGTGACTGGAGCGCCTCAGTCCCCTCGGCCACCGCGGCCGGCACTGTATTCATAGTTCGTCTACGTTAATGTTACAGGACTATTCATCGAACTTTTAGTGTCAGAGGTTGTATATATACGGAAAATTACCCTCAGACGTCAGGAAAAATGTAAGAATCATAATTTGAAAGAAAGAGACCGCAGACAGTTGTGTAAATTACAGAACTGTCAGGTTAATGAGTCATGGTTGCAAAATTCCAACACGAAGTATTTACAGAAGTATAGAAAATCTGGCAGAAGCCGACTTTGAAGAAGATCGGTTCGGATTTAGGAGAAATGTAGGAACACGCGAGACAATACTCACCTTACCACTATCATAGAAAATAGATTAAGGAAAGGCAAGCCTACATTTCTAGCTTTTATAGATTCGGGAAACTTTTGATAATGTTCTCTGGAATATGCTCTTTCAAATAGTGCAGTGAGCAGGGGTAAAATATAGGGAATGGAAGGTTATTTACAACTTAGACTATACACAAACCAGATAGCAGTTATAACAGTCGAAGGGCATCAAAAAGGAACGTTTGTTAGGAAGGCAGTAAGACAGGGTTGTAGCCTATCCCCAATGGTATTCAATATTTACATTGAGCAAGAAGTAAAGAAAAGTTATTGGAAGTAGGGATTAAAGTTCGGTATGTCACCCCATACAACACAAGATGGCATTTTTCAGATCTGCACTTGACCGTATGCACAAAATTCCACTCAGTCCACTAGACGAACAAAGAGAAATTGAAATTATCAAAGAAATAGCTCACAGAAATGGATACAACCCAGATTCAATTGACAAACTCAACAACAAAATTAAAAAGAAACACTCTACTCCTCCTAGGTCTAACTCACAAGAACAGATACACACATTTGCTTGCATCCCATTTATAGGAAAAACTTCATATCAAGTTGCCAACCTTTTCCGAAACAGTGGTATTCAAATATCCTTCAGTACTAACAATAAGCTTCAACAGAACCTCATCCACAACATCAAATCAAACAGCCAATGCCACCGGAAATCAGGTATTTATAAGCCTTCATGTGACAATTGCCCACAGTTCTACATTGGCCAGACAGGCAGGAGTTTCACTACAAGGTACCGTGAACACATGGATGCCTTCAGGTTAAATCATTTTGATAAATCCACCTTCGCAACACATCTGAAAGATAATAGTCACTCTGCCACAGCCATTGAAGACAACCTAAAAATTTTACATATTGTCAACAAAGAGAAGAAAATGAATCTCCTTGAAGAGCTTGAAATCTACATCCATAGTTCCAACTCGCCACATCTCATTCTCAATGAACAGGTAGAGCTAGCAAATAAATCGTTTCTGAATATTTTCAAAGAAATTATTCACACAAAAAACTGTCACTCATTACCCCCTCACAACTAAACACAGAACAAAACAGAAACAGCCTCTATAAGAAATACATAAAAAACCGCACCATAATTTATACAAATGTTTTGAAACGAAAATATGATAAAGACCACTTTTCACTCTATAATCTAATTCACTAGCAACTATTCTACATGCGATAAATGACAGTGTGGCTCCACAATAGTATAACAAATCTCGCTTTTGGGATTAGTAACATGTGATATAGCTATGTGTGTGGCATCTCTGTACTTCTGTGTGTACCTCTCTGTGTATCTTGAGCTAAGTTGTTTGACCATAACATGTGCCTAAATGTAAACATTGCGATGCTTGGAGTGTCAGTTATAAAGTGTACTGTGGCGATGTTTGGAGTGACAGTTATGAAGTGTACTGTGCAAAACCTGAAACATGGGAGTGCAAATTAGCATCATGTTACTACAATGTTCTCAACCAATATCCATGAGAAATGTACAAATACGAACTGGATACTTATATGTGAGTACACTTAGAGCCTTATCACAAATCACTCCACCACATACCATATTTGTTTTATATATATGTATATCTATAGGATACCTATGTATTTATAACTGTATGATAAGCACGAAGTAATTAACGTTTTCTTTAAACAGCTGTCTGAATGTAAACACCTGAGGATGGGCACAAGCCCGAAACCGGCAGTGTTCTAATAAACCGCAAAAAATTGTGACTGGTAGCGGATTTTATTTCCACAAAAAATAGAAACTTTACGGTATGCCGATAACATGGTAATTCTGTCAAAAACAGCATATGACCTGCAAGACCAGTTGACAGTTGAACAGAATGGACAATGTCTTGAAAGGAGGGTATAAGATGAATATTAACAAGAGCAAAACAAGGCTAATAGAATGTAGACTTAAAAAATCGGATGATGTTGGAGGAATTAGATTAAATTACGAAACAAAAAAGGTGGTAGATTAGTATTTTTACTTTGGAAGTGAAATAATATTCGATGGTATCAGTACAGATGATATAAAATGCAGAGTGGCAATGGGAGAAAAGCGTTTGTTAACATAGAATATTAACTTAAGCGCAAGGAAGTCTTTTCTGAAGGCGTTTCTTGGGTGTTGACTCGTACGGCAGTGAAACATGGACGACATCGTTCAGACAGGAAGAGGATACAACCTTTTGAAATGTGGTGCTACAGACGAATGCTGAAAATTAGATGTGTAAATCGCGTAACTAATGAACAGAATTGGGAAGAAAAGGAATTTTTAAAATATCGTGACTAAAACAAGGGATCGTTTGGTAGCACTCATTCTGAGACAGCAGGAAAACGTGAATTTTGCATTGGAGGGGAGTGTGTGGGGTAAAAATCGCAGAGGGTAACCAAGAAACGAATACAGTAAGCAGATTCAAATGGATGTAGGTTGCCGTTTGTATGAGAAGATGAAGAGTCTCGACTCAGGATAGACTAGGATTGAGAGTTGCATCAAGCCAGTCTCCGGACTGAAGATCACAACAGCCTGAAAAACAATGAGCTGCAACGGAAACGGACTGAAGTGGTGAGAACTGAGGAGCCTAAAGCACATTTTCGTAGATTCTGAGATAGTAGCATTTTTGTTTGCAAGATAGTGGAATGTTCAAATACTCGTGACATCTGTTTATCTTACGATGAACCAGCATTATCTCTGCTGGAGGCTCAGAATGTAAACAATCACGCAACGCTGACTCTACGATGCTATAGGTTCCCGGCGGGCCCAAAGGGCAATCCTAACTTTACTGCGCTGCGCTGTTCATTTGTTGTCTTTGGTTGTCAACACAATTTAGTGTTTACACCATGTACGTAGTGCAGTATTTCGTCATCCGAGATATACACTGAATTGCCGGCCGCGGTGGCCGAGGGGACGGAGGCGCTCCAGTCACGGTCTGCACGGCGACTACGGTCGGGGGTTGGAATCCCCCCTCGGGCATGGATATTTGTGCCGTCATTAGCATTAGCTAGTTCATAAGTAGTTTGTAAGTTTAGGGACTGATGACCCTGTAGTTAAGTCCCATAGACTCTACAAACATTTAAAAAAAATTTTGTATACTGAATTAAAAATGTCAATTTTGTGTATGTTTCAAAAGTTTATATTAATCCGAAGTAAATTAAACTTATGGTACATACACAAAATTGTTATTTTTTATTCAGTATGATGATGTTCCACCAAGAAGAAACGGTACATTATTTTTCATACGAATTCTAGGATGCCACGACTTGGTTTAAACCAAGTGAGATCTCTTTAAGACTGATGATTTACTTGTAATAATGACGATTAAAGTACAACATTCTCGTGCATTATTAAAGCACATACCGCAGTAGGATTTACCTGGGGTTCAAGGCTAGGACTTTCACGCGTAGCAGAATCTACCTAAATTACATTCCTGGCCATTAAAATTGCTGCACCACGAAGATGACGTGCTACAGACGCGAAATTTAACCAACAGGAAGAAGATGCTGTGATATGCAAATGGTTAGCTTTTCACAGCATTCACGCAAGGTTGGCGCCGGTGGTGACACCTACAACGTGGTGACACGAGGAAAGTTTCCAGCCGATTTCTATCACACAAACAGTAGTTGACTGGCGTTGCCTGGTGAAACGTTGTTGTGATGCTCCGTGTAAGGAGAAGATTTGCGTACTATCACGTTTTCGACTTAGATAAAGGTCGGATTGTAGACTATCGCGATGGCGGTTTATCGTATCGCTACATTGCTGCTCGCGTTGGTCGCGATCCAATGACTGTTAGCAGAATATGGAATTGGTGGGCTCAGGAGGGCAATACGGAACGCGGTGCTGATTCCCAACGGCCTCGTATCACTAGCAGTCGAGATGACAGGCATCTTATCCGCATGGCTGTAACGGATCGTGCAGCCACGTCTCAATCCCTAAGTCAACAGTTGGGAACGTTTGGAAGACAACAACCATCTGCTCGAACAGTTCGACGATGTTTGCAGCAGCATGCACTATCAGCTCGGAGACCATGGCTGAGGTTTCCCCTGACGCTGCAAGACAGACAGAAGCGCCTGCGATGGTGAACGCAACGGCGTACCTGGGTGCGCGAATGGCAAAACGTCATTTTTTCGGATGTATCCAGGTTCTGTTTACAGCTTCATGATAGTCGTATCCGTGTTTGGCGACATCGCGGAAGCGTGTATTCGTCATCGCCTCATCGCCATACTGGCGTATCACCAGGCGTGATAGTATGGGGTGCCATTGGTCACATATTTCGGTCACCTATTGTTCGCATTGAAGGCACTTTGAACAGTGGCCGTTACGTTTCACATGTGTTACGACCCGTGGCTCTACCCTTCATTCGATCTCTGCGAAACCCTACATTTCAGCACGATAATGCACGACCGCATGTTGCAGGTCCTGTACGGGCCTTTCTGGATACGGAAAATGTTCGACTGCTGCCCTGGTCAGGACATTCTCCAGATCGCTCACCAATTTAAAACGTCTGATCAATGGTGGTCGAGCAACTGGCTTGTCACAATACGCCAGTCACTACCCTTGGTGAACTGTGGTATCGTGTTGAAGCTGCATGGGCATCTGTACCTGTACACACCATCCAAGCTCTGACAAAATGCCCAGGTTTATCAAGGCCATTATTACGACAAGAGGTGGTTGTTCTGGGTACTGATTTCTAAGGATCTATGCACCCAAATTGCGTGAAAATGTAATCACATGTCAGTTCTAGAATAATATATTTGTCCATTGAATACCCGTTTATTATCTTTATTTCTTCTTGGTGTAGCAATTTTAATGGCCAGTAGGTTATTATGACATTTCAAGATATTACAATTCCGTCCACATACCTAGTTACCAATAGACTGAAGATTCCAACATCAAACAATATGCGGTATGTCCAAAAAATATCTGAAACCTTTCTATGAATTGGTTTTAACAGCATGTTAGATCATATCTGCTCTATTGTAATAATGAAACACTGAATAAGAAAGCGCCAACAGAAATGTATTAGCGACTGATTTACACCGAGCACACAGCGTTAAAGTAACGGTGTCGCAAACATACCTCGCTGATCTAACTCGCCTCTCTGAAAGGATATAACGGAGCGGCTTAACCTCAACCTAGGGGTTATTTCCGGAACCAAGCTTTCACTCCACAGCGGAGAGCTTGCTGTTATGAAACTTCCGGGCATGTAGCTGCTTGCTGGGAGTCGAATCCGGACCTTTGTCTTTCGCTGACAGCATTGCTGCTATTGCGTCACAATAAGCCGCCTTACGATTCAGTGACGGGACCCCCTTTGTCATGATCTGTGAAAGACACTTTACAGTTAACGTTAGATATAAGTTCATGCACTCTTTTACTGCTGTAATATTTATTAATTTTGGCCCACTTTAGATTACGGTAGTATCACTAAAAGTGGGCCTTTGCGATCGTCTTTTGACAGATCGAAATTTAAATGCAAATAACGGCTTAACTATTCATCTGACACGAAAATTGAATAACCGAGTTTGTAGAGGAGAAAATTCTCTACAACTTTGCTCTCCTCTTATATATATATATATATATATATATATATATATATATATATATATATATATCGTAGCTTTTCAAAGATATTTGCAAAAATAACGGCGATTTTGGGATGTATGTCTGTCTGTCTGTCTGTCCGTAACGTGTTCCCTGTTTTTAAGACGAACCGTTCAACCGATCAGCACCAAATTTTACAAACATGATTGTAGGCCGCCAGAGACCAGAACCTTCCTTTTTCAAATTTTTAGGACAAAAAATACGGTAGTAATACAAAAAAATATCCGTTTGTAATATAATTGTAATTGCAAACGAACTGTTCATCCAAAACGAAAATTAAATAACCTAATTGGTAGAGGAGAAAATGCTCTACAACTTAGCTCCCTTATGTTTTTTTCATATCTCGTATCGTTTGAGACATATTTGCAAAAATAACGGAGATTTGACAGCCTCCGTTGAATTAACGAAAACCAGCCGTTCGCAGATGTTCAAATGTTCAAATGTTTGTGAAGCTTATGGGACTTAACTACGGGGTCATCAGTCCCTAAAATTACAAACTACGTATGAACTACTTACGAACTAGGACGGCACAAATATCCATGCCCGAGGGGGGATTCGAACCCCCGACCGTAGTGACCGTGCTGACCGTGACTGGAGCGCCTCAGTCACCTCGGCCACCGCGGCCGGCTTTCGCAGATGTCACGTGACATTCCTCGCCCAGAACTCTCTCTAGCATGCGCATCTTGCGTTGCTAATTTGATGATTTTCTTATTGTAACTTACACGTTGTCATTTCAAAGCATGGCGCACTGAAAAATTAACAAAAACACATCGTTCTTGGTACGATAAATGATAATCTAGTGTCTACAAATGCCATATTAACATCAGTTAACAACGGCCATCAATAGTATGAGATTAAAGGACTCATATTTTGATTGATAGCTGTCGCGTAGTGCGCAAGCTGTTGGACTATGTCGCTAAAGGTCGATGGTTCGGAACCCGCCACTACATAATTTTTTCCCTAAAAGGGTTTCAGACACTCTTATTAATTTTTTTTTATTATTTAGATCATTATTTTGGTCCAAAAAGTTTGCAAAAACTTATAAAACTACAAATTTTGCGAAACACAGCTAGCCGTTTATTCACACGAAGTGTTAAGTGTCATCGACAAGGGATCTCAAATCGATTCCATATTTCTGGATTTCAGGAAGGCTTTTGACACTGTACCCCACAAGCGGCTTCTAATGAAATTGCGTGCTTATGGAATATCTCCCCAATTGTGCGATTGGATTCACGATTTCCTATCAGTTCGTTGTAATTGACGGTAAGTCATCGAGTAAAACAGAAGTGATATCTGGCGTTCCCCAGGGAAGCGTTATAGGTCCCCTACTCTTCCTCGTGTTTATAAACGATTTAGGAGACAATCTGAATAGCTCCCTTAGATTGTTCGCGGATGATGCTGTCGTTTATCGGTTAGTGAAGTCAACAGACGATCAAAAGCAACTGCAAAGCGATTTAGACAAAATTTCTGCATGGTGCGAAAATTGACAATTGACACTAAATAAAGAAAAGTGTGAAGTAATACACATGACCACTAAAAGAAATCCGCTGAACTTCAATTACGTGATAAATCAGTCAAACCTTAAGGTCTTAGATCCTACCAAATACCTAGGAGTTACAGTTACGAACAACTTTGACTGGAGAGAACACACAGAAAATATTGTGGGGAAGGCGAACCAAAGGTTACGTTTCATCGGCAGAACGGTTCGAAGATGCACCAGCTCCACCAAAGAGACTGCCTACATCACACTTGTGCGTCCTCTCCTGGAGTACTGTTGCCCCTTGTGGGACCCTCACCAGGTGGGACTGACGGAAGACATTGAGAAGGTTCAGAGAAGGGTAGCTCGTTTTATTTTATCACGTTACGGGGAGGAAAAGCGTCACGGAAATGTTGTACAACTTGGGGTGGAAATCATTAAAAGAAAGACGTAAAGACGTTATTCATTGCGGCGTGATCTGTTTGCGAAGTTTCAATCACTGACTTTTACTTCTGAATGTGAAAATATTTTGCTAGCACCCACCTACTTAGGGAGACATGACCATCCCAATAAAATAAGAGAAATCAGATCGAAAACGGAACGATTTAGGTGTTCTTCCTTCCCGCGCGCTATTAGAGAATGGAACGGTAGAGACAAGTTATGAAAGTGATTAATGAACCCTCTGCCAGGCACTTAAATGTGATTTGCAGAGTATCTATGTAGATGTAGATGCTGGACACAAGCAACCCGCCGTAACGAATTTGTTGTGTCGGTGGTAAGTGGCCATCCTTCTTCGTGGTTTCTTACCGTACTTGGTTGTAAACTCCGATGAATAGCTGTAGCACACTTGTTTTTGTCGAACTCCAACACACAGAAAGCTCGCTTCGCGCCTGATCTCACCATGTTTGCAACTAGCTCAAACTAGCGGCAGATAACCAAACTACGCTTTGGTGGTATACATGGAGAAAAAAAAATAGACCTTCAGGGTTTCTCTTCAAAATGACAAATGTATGGTATCTGTACAATGTTTGGTTCTTGTGCAATAAATAATTGAAAGTGTTCCCGGACTTTAAGTACACCCTTATTTTTATCAACGTGATATCTTACGCCGGACCAGGAACAGTCACTAAGTTGTTTCGAAATCGTTGGTGGGGCCTGACTGGTTGAGACAATAGTTTCGGTTCGTAATCTAGATCTAATTTGAACCATAAGATTTCAGAAACATTTTCATGTTGTAACTTGTCCCTGCCATATTTCGGGGTGTATACGCGTTGTCAGATCATCTCCGAATGTAAAATGGACATCTGCAGATAGTCGGAAGATTCTTGACTCAAATATTGTCAGTAAGTATTTCGTCTGATTTTTTTCAAATAGTGTGGAAAAATAAACACGTTCTGCATTTTTTCATCGGCACAAATACAACTTTACCATCGTGTTCTTCAATCAATTAATGTGATATCTTGATGTTTTTATGAATAGGGTTGTTTTTATGCATAGTACATGGCGATTTTCCTTCCTCATCTCTGTCCTATCCGAACTTGAGTAACGCCATTAATGACCTGCTCATCGGCGGGAAGTTGAACTGTACTCTTCCATCAGTGAGGAACGAACAAGCGGCTTAACGCTAGATACGCTTTGCGGTTGGTTTAAAATTTTGAAAATACTTCTAAATATGTTACAACATGAAATAGTATTTTTCCCAACTCATAACGTAGCTATTTTGATAGTAGAACAACGGTAATGGAATTTTACACAAATTAGATGAGAAATTGATGCACTAAAATTCTTCAATAAGTTTTACTAAGTAAAATAATTGACTATCTGCAAATGAGAGGGAAAAATTAAATGAAGACTGACAATAGCGTGAAAGGCATTTCTAAAAACAGCTGTTTGTTTACATCCAATATCAACTGAAGTATTGTGAAATTTTTATTTTTGAAATCACCAATATGCAGTGTAGCGCGATATGTATGTGGAACATGGACGATAAACAGTAGCCGGCCGCGGTGGCCGAGGGGACTGAGGCGCCCCAGTCACGGTCTGCACGTCCACTACGGTCGGGGGTTCGAATCCCCCCTCGGGCATGGATATTTGTGCCGTCCTAGTTCGTAAGTAGTTCATAAGTAGTTTGTAAGTTTAGGGACTGATGACCCCGTAGTTAAGTCCCATAAGCTTAACAAACATTTGAACATTTGATTTTTTGATAAACAGTATAGACCAGAATAGAATTTAACATTTCGAGATGCGGAATTACAAACGAATGCAAAGATTAAATGAGAAAATTGAATAAGTGATGGTGAGAAGAGAAATTTATGGAGCAACTTGACGAAAAGAAGAGATACGTCGGTAGAAATCGCCCTGAAGGCTCAAGAAATAAATTTGTGGGGGGATCCCCATGTTTTCAAGAAAGAAGCGGCATAACATTTTCTCCATACATGTGATTTAGAATCTTTTAGGACCTCTTTATCTCACCACAATTTTTTCATAGTAATCGATTAATCTGAAGGAAACTCTACCACAATGATATGGTTTTTAAAACTAAAGTATTTAGGTCAGCACCAGCGATATTAACAAAAATAAATAAATAATAAAATAAATCGAAAATAACTCAAATAGATTAATAAAACAAATTTGAGTATAATGGCAAAAATAATTAAAAAAACAAGTTGGTTTAAGAAAACAGAGGCGAACTTAAAAAGAATTCCAAATCACACGAATTATGCTGACAGATAAAACTCAAAGCAATTTACTAAAGATAAGAAAGAGAGGTTCCAAGTCCAAATCATACACAACAGGAAGGAACAGCACATTAAGAAATGTTTCATGCAACGTTACCCAAAGTCAGGTGAAACGAAAGAAGAAAAAGAACGTAGATCGAGCTTTCAAAAAAAAAGTCCTTCATCAGGCATAAGAGAGGAGGGAGGTCAAGGGAGGTAGAAGGGAAAGTTGATTTGAGCTATTCATAACCTGGACCTTTTTTTTTTTTTTTTTTTTTTTTTTTTTTTTTTTTTTTTTTTTTTTTTTTTTTTTTTTTTTTTTTTACTAGATATCGGTTCTACGTTTTCTCTTGTTTTTGTTACTAACGGCGGTCCTGAGCTGGAGAAAATACTAGCCAGCCTGTCTTAACTTTCTTTTTCTAAAAATTCCTTCATTGACGTGTACAGAGCGCTTTTAATACTTAACTAATGTTAGAAATCACCTAACAGCATAAGCATAATGAAAGGTGTATTCACGTTCCCAGAGTTTACGCTTTTCCAGCTATTTGCATTATTTTCTACTGGCTTCATCACATGACCTATTCTCTCAATCAGTTTTTCACTTTTCCCATTGATTTAATTCAATACCCACTGGCAGTCGATGTAGTAAATTGCTTTACGTCTTTATTAAACATATCAAATAGTCAAATTTTGCGCGTTTGAACTTCTACCACAGACTCCAAAAATTCAGTTCCAACCACTTTGTTAGTTTTTATTTACTCTAATATTTATATATAAAGTGGAGTGTCCGAAAGTTTGTGTGTTCATATACCGTACAAATCTAAGGTTTTGTTCCAATCTTCATGATATTTGGCAAACTTGACCTTTCAATCAAGGGGAAGGCCGCCATAAGTGTAAGTCTCATATAAAACACAGTACAGGAGATTTGACGTCATAAACAATGATATGAACGAGGAACTGCTTCTTCACGCGACAAAGTTGCATGTTTCCTCCTAAACCACTGGACCGATTTCATCCGTATTTGGTACACATATTACTTACCGTGAGGTAACAATTACAGCAGAGGTAAGCATAACATACGACGCATGGTTCAGGAGATATGACGTGATAAACAATAGGAGTCGCAAAAAACTGCTACATCGTGTGACGAGATTTTATTCATAAATTGTATAAGAATGAGAGAGATTGGATATATTTTTAAAACATTTAAATTCCCAACATAACAAATTTAAATTCACAATGGAACTAGGAGGATATGCTATAAATTTCTTAGATTTTACTATTGAATCAGGACAAAAACACTTATTTAGTATTTACAGAAAATCAGTAGTAACTGATAGTTATCCCTGCTATCTCACCCACCCACACAATCATAAACATGCAGCTTTCCATTCAATGGTGAATCGCCTTATATCAGCTCCGATGTGCGAAGCCGTTCCCTGTCGGGGGTTCGAATCGTCTCTCGGGCATGGATGTTTGTGTTGTCTTTAGTATAAGGTAGTTTATAAGTAGTTTGTAAGTTTAGGGACTGACGACCACGCAGTTAAGTCCCAAAAGCTTAACAAACATTTCTTCAGTTCCAGTATCTGATTCTACATTTGAAACAGAACTAAAAACCATCAAATATATAGCATACGGTAATGGCTATAGCCCTGTCCTGATTGACAATACACTACATAAGAAGAAAATGAAAAAAATTACACCACTTTTGTATTCTGGGCAACAAGAGCAAGTCGGTAGTCAAAAAAACGGGTATGTCATTCCATATTTAGGCAAAATTTCAGATGACATTGCTAAAATACTAAAATCTCGAAATTTCAGATCTGCATTTCAAAAGATATTCAACAGTAAGGAGTAGTGCGTATAAGATCCCATGTGGAAAAGCGTATATTTGTCAGTCTAGCAGGACTGTAGCTGTTAGATTATCAGAACATAAGCTGGAGGTTAAAAAAGAAAGATTCAACCTTTGCCGAATATCTGCTCACAGAAAACCGTACTTATGATGTACACTGCAAAATCTTTCACTTTCTCAAGAAAGATGACACTATTGGAAATACTGGAATAGCCGCGCGTACTGTAGCGCCGTCGGGGGTTCGAATCCTCCCCCGGGTATGGATGTTTGTGTCGTCTTTATTGTAAGGTCGTTCATAAGTAGTTTATAAGTTTAGGGACTGATGACCATGCAGTTAAGTCCTTTAAGCTTAACAAACATTTGAACATTTTTGAATCGATAAACATATGACAGAGGATGCCAGTATAGTATTAAACGATCAAACCCAGTTTCCCTTTTCCGCCCTTCTAAAATAAGTTATCAGTTTGTTAAATGGATTCAATGTTTCAATTTCAGCACTATTTCACAGTTAAATAGCCCCCACCTTCTTTCTACACCTAGCTTTTAACAATGAATATTCCAGTATTGAACCTCTACATATAAAATCATTTTTTATATATTTTTATTATTTTAGTAAATTTAATTCAGTGCCATGAAAATGTAACACTCTACGGTGAACATGTAAATATCTTCTGTAATTTAATAATATCCTTGTAACTCGCACATCTGTAATGAAATGTTAGCGATATTCAATTGTTACGTGATGATGGCCTAAGAATCCGAAAGCCGTTAGTAACTCAATACATAATTTTGCATAACATAAGGAATTTCTCCTTTTTGATAATATTATCATGTTCTACATCTGCATATATACTCCACAATCAACCGTAAGGTGTGTGGCGGAGGGTACATTGTACCACTACTAGGCATTTCATTTCCTATTCCACTCCTAAATAGAACGAGGAAAAAGAGAATGTCTATATGCCTCCGTACGAGCCCTAATTTCCCTTATGTTGTCTTTGTGATCACTACGCGAAATGTAAGTAGGCGGAAGGAAAATCGTTCTACACTCAGCTTCAAATTCCGGCCCTCTAAATTTCCTCACAATTTCTCGAAAAGAACGTCGTCTTTCCTCCAGCGATCCCCAATTGAGTTGCCGGAGCATTTCCGTGACACTCGCGCATTGGCCCAATCTACCAGTACCAAACCTAGCTGCTCGCCTTTGAACTGCTCCCATGTCTTCGTTTAACCTGATCTGCTGCGGGTCCCAAACACTTATGCAATACTCAAGACGTGGTCGTACAAGCGTTTTATACGCGGTCTCCTTTACAGGTGAAGTACATCTTCCCAAAATTCTCCCAATAAACCGAAGTCGGCTGTCCGCCTTACTCACAACGGTCCTTACACGTTCGTTCCATTTCATATCGCTCTGCAATGTTACGCCTAGATATCTGAACGACGCTACTGCATCAAGAAGGTCTCTACTAATGCTGTAATCGAACATAATGGGATTGTTTTTTCTACTTGTGCGCATCACCTTACATTTTTCTACATTTAGAGCTAACACCGACGGAAAATGTATTTAATGTATATTTTTAGATTGACATAGCTAATTTTGCTAGAACCATGTGTTCTCTGCTCACAACAAAAGAATCGAAGTTATAACGTCACAGCTGCGTACACCTAATCCTCGATGGGCGAATGTGCCGTTATATTCTATTTGCTGTTTAATTAATCCTTAATCATTGTTCCAATGGTATGACGGTATGGGATGCGGACAATTTCTGGGTTGATCCACGACAATAAACTTTGTTAACTTCCTTTATTACGGAACGACAAATGTTAATAACTCTTTCTTTAAATACGCGGATTAAATAACCGAGTGCCACTACGATAAATGTCTACAAGTCCACACTGAAACATTTCAATACGCAACTGCAACCGAAACACATATGCGATACCACTGATGGGCAAAACTTCAGCCACCGCTAAACGCGGGTTACGGACTCACTGTCGACGTGAGACTGCCTCGCTCTGCGGGAGACTGCCGCACACCGTCCCAGAGTTGCCAACTCTGCCATAAAGATTCCCTCTAAATTTACTATAAAATCCCCCTAAATCGGAAGAAATCCCCCTAAAAAAGCAACTGGGGAGGGGGTCTGGCGGCTTTTAAGCGCTGCAGCCAAACTGCTTTTCGATCTCTTTCACATACCGAAAGATAGTTCATAATAAGAAATAATTACAATCTTACCTTTCAGCAAAGGGTCCGTTTCCCAGATCTCTGCATACTTTTGTACATACTTTCTTTTATTTTTGGTAGCCATTTTGAGTAATAAAACAATGCATTTACATCACAAGCAGGGCTGGTCATTAAAGTAAAAATAATGATGGATCACCAGCACAACACAATGATCGCTAACGCACTAAACTGCCGATCATAGCACCTAGCGGCAATTCAGAGCAGTGTCCTCGGGAAATACTAGTCCATTACTACTAGATAGAGAGAAAAAAAACCTGGTATTGTTGAGCGACGGGATGGGGGTGGAGAGAGGGAAAATATGCGCCTTCTCCGTGCGCTGTAAATAAACAGTGCAGGCAACATGAACTAAGAAACAATGAAAACAGCGCGACAGAAGAGCGACAGTGTAGTCAATACAGGCTGACAGTACGCTGCACAGTTGGCTATCAGGGTTGCCAACGAGGTCATGATAAAAACCACCGAAGTGACCGTAAAATCCCACCAAAAACCACCGAACTTTCCGAAGTTCCCATAAAAAAAAAAAAAAAAAAAAAAAAAAAAAAAAAAAAAAAAAAAACATTGTCCATTCGTTTATTCTTGAACTATTGATTTGAAATGTGGGAGCAACTATGCATTTTAAAGGAAGAGTTTTTATGTACCTGACTTATCTGTATACACACTAGACGGAAATAGAAAAAAAAATATTGTTTATTCAAAAGCACTTGAGTAAACATGTTATACATAAAAACAAACAATAATTACTTTGAGCCATTGCAATGCTTGTCGGGTACATACAGCAAATTGTGAAATATTTGAACTTGACAACAGAAAGTAATCTAGTCTGGAAAGGAGGTCAGCGTCAGTCATACTATCGTCTTTATTTTATGTCAGAAGATCTAAATTTCAATGTAATCACATCTGAGAGAAAAGAAAGTTAACAATGAAAGTACAGTCACATATTAAGTGTCTGCAATGTTCAGTCATTTTCACAACAAGAAAAATCTGATAAAGTGATTTAGCGACAAATACATACCATTAACACAATGTCAGTGTGTGATGCAATTACAACACTTCCTCTCCATGGAGATTGGAGAACACAGAACTAACAGCCTACAACAATGAGCAATAAGTCATACCATTGTTAATATCTTTGAACTCTTAAGAATTTTACATTTTATCCAATAATGTGATACATTTCCTAGTCATTTATCTGTCCATATTCGTTAATAATTTCAAATTAGGATTATATTACTTCTGCAACTTTTAAAAAATAAAAATAATAAAATAAAAACGATTTCATTAAGATCCATCAACTTTCTCACCTCCCACTGACTCAGATTTTTTCCCACCGTCGGCTTTAAAAAAACCACCAGATTCGGTGGGAAACCATTGACGTTGGCAACCCTGTTGGCTATGAACATCTGCAATCACTATGGCAACAAGTCTTCCGATTAATACACACATATTTAATGCAAAAAAGATTCTTTTTACCACTAAAAATCCCCCGAGACTTCTTTCTTCCCCCTAACATTTCATTCCCCCTAAACTGCCCCCTGAAAAAATTTTCCCCCTAAATCTGGGGGAAAACCCCCAAATTGGCCAACCCTGCACCGTCCAACAAACAAGAAACGTTCAAACCTAAGCATTGTCGCCCAGCAGCTATATATGGCTGCATGCCAACGATAACTACTGTTCGACCAAAACGTACCAAAGAGGTTACTAAGCTAAAACCCTGTATCCTCACAAAGTGGTCCCTTATCTGGGGCCCTATTCTGTATCTTTTCGGCGCCCCAGAGTTCGGTTCGGTCAGAGAGCGCACCGAGGGGTCGAGTTATCGAAGCAGCTCCGTTAGTTCATTCTGTATGCCTTTCGGTGGCGTTGCGGTACGCCTTCCTGGGGCCCTATTCTGTATCTTTCGTACCGTTCGGTTCGGTGTGTTTTTCTCGGTGGTGACGTCAATTTCGGTTCGGTAGCGAAAATGGTTATTCTGTACGTTTCTGCGGCCTGCTACCGCCCGAAACGGCCACCGAAATTTCGAGCGCTGCACCGAAAGCCGCTGAGGTTTCGGTGAGGCCGTTTGGTTCGTTTCGGTGGGCTTGGATTGCGAATATAAATTATTATTTTAGCAATGCTGTGTCGTTTTAAATTCCGATAATGATACATCTGTTGTTTTTTAAGTAATAAGTAACTTTAAAACATTAATTTTCAAGGTTGTCTACAGATATTATCAGAATATTACGTTAAAATTGCTAGCGTTCTAGAGTTTAATATAACGACATAGCACTTCTGTAAACTCTATTGCAATAAACTTTATCTTAAAATACGCGTCTCTGTAATGTCTTTAATGCGCCGTTTCATTTATTCTGCAAACTCTCATATTACGGAAGTGTAAATACGAAATCCATCAAATACGGCGTCACCTTCGTTTTCGCCGTTCGCAAAGCTGTCGCGTCGTATTTGGCAAATTTTCGTATTTGTACGTGAGAATTACCGAAATATGCACTCCAGATACTCCACCGCATTGAAAATCTTCATAAAATGAGCCATTTTCACCGCAATCTTAAGACCTGTTGTGCCGACAAGCACGTTACCGACGTATCTGAACGGTACTTGTAGTGTTTTACCGTAGTTTTCCGTACAAACTGAGTATTTATTACTTACAGAAAACACTCTTACAACGTTTAAGTTAAAATGGAAAGGAAGTTTGTGAAGTTAGATAGTGGAAATCATACCAATTAGCAGCAGTATAAATAACCGATAATCATTCCGCAAAGAAGTCACTGGAAACAAAGACTGGCCTCTCATGTAGACGCTGTGGTCTATAAGTTAAGGCGACAACCTCCTATCCTAAATGTTTTAGGTTCGAATCCTTCCTGGTGCCAAATATATTTTCACCAGTCATCTTGTTTGGAACGAACCAAACGGCCTCACCGAAACCTCAGCGGCTTTCGGTGCAGCGCTCGAAATTTCGGTGGCCGTTTCGGGCGGTAGCAGGTCGCAGAAACGTACAGAATAACCATTTTCGCTACCGAACCGAAATTGACGTCACCACCGAGAAAAACACACCGAACCGAACGGTACGAAAGATACAGAATAGGGCCCCTGGAAACGGTTGGGAGCCACTGGTCGAGAAGAGCAGCGAAGTCGCGGTACCTGCCGGTGTGTCCCTCGTGCAGAGCTGGAACGCTGGTGGAGTGCTGGAGAGGTTGCCTGGAGAGGCTGCCTGGAGTCAGTGGCGGCGAGTCGCAGACTGCAGACAGGAGGTGGCAACTGCACACCTGGTGGCGTCACCCAGCGACTGCCTATACTGGGTAGGTCCCCTCCTCCTCCATGTCTCCCCCTCCCACTATCCCAGTTCACCAGATATGGCTCGTGCCTCGCTTCTCGAATAAGCTTCCCTCCTCCCACCACATTACATCATAATCCATGGTAGCCTTTCTCTCGCCCGTCTCAAATAATAATAATAATAATAATAATAATAATAATAATAATAATAATAAACCGAGAAATCAATTTTATTTTTAATACTTTGCTAAAACGAAGTACCCGTCCGGTTATAGCGTGGTTCCAAGTGCCCCTTTCCGGGACCGGAGAGGTAGGCAAAACCCGGTTCGAATCTGCCCGGCGGATCAAAGACGTGGGCCGATCAGCTTGGATGTAGATTTAAAGCGGTGACTCGCAAGGGTTCGCAAATCGACTCCGTATTTCTTGGTTTCCAGAAGGCTTTTGACACCGTACCTCACAAACGGCTTTTAATCAAATTGCGTGGTTATGGTATATCGCCCCATATTTGCGACTGGATAGGGGATTTCCTGTCAGAATAAACATAGTTGATAGTAATCGATAGTAAGGCATCGACTAAAACAGAGGTGATATCTGGCGTTCCACAGGGTAGTGTTATTGGTCCTCTGCTGTTCCTTATTTACATAAACGATTTAGGGGAAAATCTAAGTAGCTCTTTTAGGTTGTTTGCAGATGACGCCGTCATTTACCGTCTAGTAAAGTCATCCGAAGATCAAAACCAACTAAAGAACGATCTGAATAAGATATCAGTGTGGTGCAAAAATTGGCAATTGATTGTAAATAATAAGAAATGTGAAGTCGTCCACATGAGTACGAAAAGAAATCCGTTAAACTTTGTTTACAAGATAAATCAATCAAAAGTGAAGGCCGAAAACTCCACAAAATACCTAGGAAGTACAATTACGTCTGACAAATTGAAAAGAACACGTAGATAATGTCGTGGGAAAGGCGAACCAGAGACTGCGTTTTATTGGCTGAACCCTTAAAACATGCAACAGAACTACAAAACAAACTGCATATACTACGCTTGTCCGTCCATTTTTGGAGTATTGCTGCCCTGTGTGGAATCCTTATCAGGTGGGTTTGACGGAGGACATCGAAAGAGTCCAAAGAAGGGCAGCTCGTTTCGTATTGTCACGATACAGGGGAGAGACCGTTACGGAAATGATAAAGGATCCGGGATGGGAATCATTACAACAACGGCGCTTATCGCTGTGGTGTGGGCTACTTACGAAACTCCAATGGCCAACATTCTCCTCCGAATGCGAAAATACATTGTTGCCTCCCACTTACATAGATAGAAATGATCATCAGAATAAAATACGAGAAATCAGAGCAGAGCCCGAACGGAGAGATTCAGGTGTTCTATCTTCCCGCGCGCTATTCGAGATTGGAATGGGTGATCAATAGTATAATGGTGGTACGATGAACCCTCTGCCAGGCACTTAAATGTGGTTTGCAGAGTATCCCATGTAGATGTAGATGTATATTCCACCAGGTGGATATCGGAATGTTACTAAACTCCCGCTTCAGTTTCGCAAACATTTAGAAAACCTTTGCTCATTTTCACATTTATAACAGTATCTGCAGACTGTTGGGGTACACATTTCATCCCTCTGGTTAATGGGGTGGCGACAGGAAGGGCATCTGGCCACTGCTCAAACTAACTTGCTTAATACCAAAAAAACCACGCCGAAACTGCGTATGAGGGACAAAGGCAAACAAAAGAAGACGTCGGCAAAACGAAATATTATCTTGATACTCGTATTATCTGATATATTTGCACACTTATCATTGTACTTCTTATACTACTGAATATTAACCTGTTAAGCGACCGATTTATCAGTCACCTGTTCCTCTTTCTACGCTTTTATTGTCAACTACATCGGTCATTACTCTTTCTCATCCCACTCCTGTTTTTCCTTCTTTATTTTTTCCCTTTCATTATGAGGCTCAGCCATAGATACTTCGTTAGCAGCTGCTTGTTATTCCTTGCATAATCTCTGAACTTAGCGTTTAGTCACCTGCTAGCATGTACATAGATTAAAAAGCTACAATACTAAAATGTAAGTGTAAATTTTATCCCTTTATATCTTTTATTACATCTATTTGTTTCAAAACTGCATTACTCATTATATTATCTTTATAAACTTTCACACTCAGGTCGAATACTTTTATACTCACAAATTCAAATTTCTGTAACTGACTTTTGTAGGTTTTATATGGTTTACTGTAATACAAAATGCACTTGTTTGTCTGTATAGAGACCAGAAGCGCCCGAAAACGGTTGTCACAAACAAATTATTAGAAGCAACTGGTTGCTGTATTTTGTGGATTAATATCTACACAAATATTTTGCGAGCAACTGTGACTGCACATCGGAAGATAGTCATCATTATATCACATTCTAGTGAAACCGGTAAAAAATATCGATCTGTGTATGCTGTAATTGTTGATATTGTTTCTCCACTACTACTAGTGCAACTACCAATCCTGGAGACATGTATACTAACCTAGGCTTTTTTCTCAAGATTCTTCAGATAATACTAGTTCTTGAAACTATGGAAGTAGGAAGTCCCAGGAGAACTGGAACTGTCTTTGAGGATTTGAGAATCCGAGCTTTCCAGAATTTCCTCGTAGATTAATAATAATAATAATAATGAAGAATAATGTTTATAAACCTATTGGACAAATCTGCAATGGTGACCAGACTACAAACTACTTTACCTTACACTAAGAACAACACAGCGCCCATGCTCGCGGGAGAACTCGAACCTCCGATAGGAACGGCCGCCCATTCCCTAGCATGACGCCTTAGAACACGCGGCCATTCTCCGCCATTGTCGCTTTTCTATTTCTAATGCAATTCGAAGTCTGTCACCTGGTTTACCAATCGCTGAGCCTCTGTGATACTCCATTACACATCATTATGCAATATAAACCGATACTCAGGTATTTGTATGAGTTGACTGATCCTACTTGTGACCCAATGATGTTGCGAGTTGCAGCTCCTTATTGTCAGAGAAGCTATAAAACCTGACGGAAGACTGATTTTGTAGTTTGCCGCAAGCTGATACACCTACGAACATCAGAAACGTTTCTTAATGTCATCTCTTCCGGCCCCAGATCATTGTATACTACTATGAAAAGTAGTTGTTAAACTGTCGCAGTAGCAAGGAGGAGGAAGGGAGCTGTTGATTTAAGTTCAGTTCCTGAAAGCATTTGAATCTAGTCAGGTATCGGTACATTACAATTAAAATTTATCAATATTTGTTGCTATTAATAATGTCTTCTACCGTATTCCATAACTTTTTGAAACTTTTCAACCGAACTTAACGCAAGAATGTATTGATTCGAAATATTCAAATATCTGAATGTTACAGGGCACTGATATAAATTCAATTGCGAAGTTGAAAATTCGAACATGGATTTCGCATTTAGGGCCAGCGGTCGCTTTTACATTTTTTAAATTGTTATTTAATTATTTTCATTGCTTTTTTGTTGTGTTCAAATGTTTGTTATGGGACTTAACTGCGAGGTCATCAGTCCCTAAACTTACAAACTACTTAGAAACTAACTTATACTAAATACAACACAAACATCCATGCCCGAGGGAGGATTCGGGCCTCCGACGGGGAACGGCCTCGCGCTTCGGAGCATAGCGCCTCAGTGCGCTCAGCCACTGCGCCGCGGCTTTCGTTGTGGAGATCGGACGTTTGAGGAGGTGGTTTCGGTTTGTTTTATGTTGACAGATGCGTTCTGGGCTGAGTTTTCTGTTTCAGAGGCGACTAAGCCTCTGACCGAACGCGATGAGCCGTCTGATAAACATGGACTCTAAAATGCCTACGTTAATAGCTACGAGCACGTAATGATCTTCGACACTGTGTACTTGTTTCGTCTACTGATCAACTGTTATAGCATTTTATAGCCCTTCTTTACTAGACTTTTTTTCTTGTTTTGGTGAATACTAACTCTTCCTAAAATATGGAAAGCGAGGAGTTTGCCGTAGAAAATATTTGTTTCACTTTGCACGCAAGGAGACTATGTTGGAAAATGATGTCCTTGGAAGTTTTCTATTTCATTACAGTAAAATTTTATAAGTAGTTTGCGGATAATAATTGACTTACGCTCGTACTGTGGTAAAATACGTTGCACGAGATACTGCCGGCAGAAATCGAGCAAACTAACGGTTGTTTACGACTTAGTTGATTGAATGCTCGGTCTGGTAGTATAGGGTGAGAATTCCAAACTTAAAATACAGGACACATATGGGTGCCGAAGACTGCGAAACCAAAAGTTGCCTTCCCTGCAGCTTCATCAACATGAATGTTATCCCTTATACTATATGACTGCCTAGGTGTCACAGTGTCACTCATCAACGCAGACATACACGCGAAAAAATACACACACAGAATAGTAATAAACGAAGCCATTATTTCTCTTCTCCTCCCTCGTAATAAAGCTAACGTGTCGTATTTGGTGTGTTGTGTACAGAAAGTGCTACTTCTGAATATGAAAGAGTTACCACAGCACGAAAGACATTTAATTGCCGAAACAAGGAGAGGAGTTAGGGGTATTTGGGACGAGTCAAGCTACTTATACGACAATCTCAGTAACTATGACATACCAAGCCAAATGCTAATACAGAAATTAACTAAAAATTCTAGCACAATAAGAAGGCAAAAGAACTGCGTTACGAATTAAAGAAATACTTTATTTTTTATAGTTGTCACACGCATTTTTATAGTTTTCACACGCATACAAGTAGGAAAGACAGTTATTATAAAGTTTACTTATTTCTCTGTCAATTATATTTTGCCCAAGAATGTTAAGTCATTCAGGAGTTCGCTATTTTGACATTGATTTCCATAACAATCAAATCATGAAGTATTCTGAAAATGAGTTCTCGTTATAATTATTTCCTTTGCACATTAAATATGTTGTTTTCGCGGTCCATAAATTATTGCGATGGAGAGCTATTCTTCTTCTGCTGCAGCATTAGCGCCATGTAGTGCTGACACAAACCAAGCAATGAGCTCCAAATTTAGCACCAGATATTTCAGACAGAAGTTGAAACTTAGAGAACAGTTGTTATCAACTCGTTTCCCTGTTCTCAACTAACAAATTTTCTCTCGCGTGTAATTTTAACATGGTTCATTTGCTCAGAGAACTGATCTTGATATGTTTCTTTCAAGACACTTTATCAAATTTCGGTAAAGTTTTAAGACTTTACGGAACAAATTACAAGACAAGAGGATATTTGAGCTGAACACCATTTCGTGATATAATCAGTTAAGGTCTTGTGAAATGAACTTGAAATGTCAAAAAAAAATCAAACTCTTTCAGCACGCCATCTTGTAGCTAGGTATGTGGTTATTAATGACCCAGTTTTCGATACTTGGATAGTTGGACATGTCATGTGAAAGCATTACGTATTATCGATCAAAGAAATTTAAAAAATCCAGCCAAATTGAGTCTCTTTTTGTTTTATTTTTTTATTTATTTATTTATTTTCTTTCTTCGTTTCAGCCATCTAAGGACCACACATCAATTTCAATGTTTCCTCCTTTGTTCTTCTTGCTTTCTCCTCCAGTATTCTTTCGTCATTTCACTATGCATCCTTTTCTTCTCCTCCTGTCTTCTTCACCCTCCTGCCTTGGAATCCTTCCATTTTTAACACTTTCTTTTTAAAAGTTTCTCTTTCTGTTGCATCTTTTTCACTTATATTGTTTCTTTCCAAATCTTCCCTAACTTCTTGAATCCATGCTATTGTTGACTTCTTGTCATTATCAATGCTTAAAAAACGATTAAATTTTTTAAGCATTGATAATAACAAGACAGTGGTCGAAATCTAGATCTGCCAATAAATAATACTTACGACTGATTGCTGAAAATTTCTACAAGTCAAATACAGTCGTTGAACACAAGTTCCACCATGGAATCATACCTTAGTCTATTCTTTTTTTAATGATTGCCATTTCTTCTCCACTTGGTTAAGCTGTGCAGTACTTAAATCAAGTTATTTCAAAATATACGGAACGATCAGTAAAAAACGGGACAATATACGTCTCGTATTTATTTTGCCGGGACACACTAGCATACCTGCCAACCTTCAAAACTTAAAAATCAGGAGATCCAGTTTAAAAAAATAGGGAGATTCTTCAAAAATCAGAAGATACGTACTGTCAGAAATTGCAGCGCACTTTACTATAAACCTTAAGATAACTGATTTTAGCCTTTTCATGTCATCTTACAACACTACATAATGACTACTAAAAGACACTTGCATTAACCCAAATGTTGAATACATCCAGTCCAGGTAAAGTGATTGATTTTTTTTTTTACTAAAACAAAAAAGTTCGTAGCTGTATTTTTGTGCTATACTGCTACCAGGGAACATTTTATGAAACACGTGACCTACATGTTCATCGCATTGAAGTGGTAAACGGTACTCTAAAATAAACAACGCATGTATCACATGATCACTTTCACTCTTATCAGCAATTTCAGTCTTGTACTGTTACTCTCACACTTGTCATTTTCTTTGCACGTATTCCGGTACATCCGTTTTTCCACCATGTGATGTGGCCATTAGAGTTGTGGCGATTCGTCAATGAGTCGTTCATTTGAACGAATACAAATAAAGAATCGTAAGAATCGAATCGTGATCCGGACGAATCGTCGTTCAAAAGAATCGTCTGTCTCGTGACGATTCCAAGATCCAACGATTCACGATTCGAAGGCGACTGCCGAATCTTGCCGAATCGTGCCGAATGCCGGAGAGAAGAGGGGAGACGAATCGTCGTTCAAAAGAATCGCCTGTCTCAAGACCAACTACGAGATATTGTAGTTGGTCTTGCCTGTCTCGTGACGATTCCAAGATCCAACGATTCATGATACGAAAGCAAGTGGCGAATCGTGCCGAATAATTACGAAGGCCAGATAGCGTGTGAACAAAGGAAGGACAGAAAGTAGATCGTGAGCTGTTAATTATTAGCCTATTCACGAATTACAAATGACAGAAACAAAACGCAGCGAAATACACAGCTGCCAATACATACGAATATACGTCTTTTATACAGTTTACATATTATGTATTTAAAGGAGCAATCTTTACACATTTATATTTTGCGTATCCCGGAAATGGCTGTAGCGATTTGGATTATGTTTTGTGTTTAGAGAGGTTGAGCTTTTCGAGTTCATCCACGTAGTTGTAGTTTTTGTAAAAACTCAGTTTTGCAAAAATATTCTTTTTATATAAAAACGCGATTTTAAATGTTTTTGAAGCCATTTCAAAAATCTTTTTTACCATTTTGGTTTTTACGTTATCAGCTTTCCTGAAATAAACCGATTTTACAAAAAAGAAACATTTTAATAAACGCGAATTTCTTGTATCTCGAAAGAAATTTAATATTTAGAGACGAAGTTTTATTTTTAATGTTTATTTATATAGACGTGTTTCATTAAACTAACTGATTTTATATAATAATTATTTTATAATGATTATACGTGTGTTAATTACCAGATCTTTAATTAAATTTATAATTAAATGGTCGAAGTATTCAAAGAGAACGAAAAAAAAAAAATAAGGTTACAGCAGGATTCGAAATAAGTGACCTACGTTCACTAAACCTACAACACTACTAAATGAGCTATGATGACAGCAGAAATAGTTGGCAGTGTAATATGTATTTATAACCGCTCGCAAAACTTCAGACTATTTTCTCGAGAATTCTTGAGAGCTGAATCGAATGGCTTTGCCTCGTTATTATTTTAAGACTGAACTTTATGCACCTTAAATATTAAAAAATCCGATACCCATATTGTCACCTTTACGGCATTTTGTAAGAATCGTGCCGTCTCAGACCAGAAAGAATCGTGAACGAATCGTAGGAGCAGATGTAAAAGGTTAAGATTCCAACATCCATGACAGACATGTATTGCCATCTATGAGCAAGATGTAGAACTAAGAATCGCGCCAATGCAGACTAAAGAATCGCGAAAGAACCGTGAACGAATCGTAGGAATCGATTCACAATGTGCGATTGAATCGCAAGAATCGATTCCTAAAAAAGAATCGTGTTGCCCAACTCTAGTGTAGATGCACTGCAAGTGTGGAGCAGTCGCAACGGCGTGCGTGATTGTGCAGGATTACGGTGGCGGGTAGAGGCCAGTTGCTGGCCGTGCCGCTGTGTCCAGCGCGAGTCCCCTCCGGCGCGCTGCGTTCCCGTTGCGGCTCGCGCGTGCAGGTCCCGACCAGCCGGCTGCCCGTGCTGTCCCGCTCCTGCTGCCGGCTGGTCCCAGCACCCAGCAGCCAGCTCTGGTCCGCGACCGTCCTTGCGCGACCTTGACCCTTGCCGCTTTCACATTCCGGCCGGCCTGGGATTCGCCCTGGCTGCCAGTGCCTGCGGGTTCCGGCTGCCAGACTGCGGCATCTCTCTCACCCCTGCTCTGCCCTGTCCTGCCCTTTCTCACACACTCCTCACTCGCGCCCGTAACACCCCATTGTTTCCGCAACGGACGACATCCTGCGGCGACACGTCCTGTCTACGTCGTCACAGAGTATAACCACAGTCTAGCATATACAGTCACGACACTTCCGCAGATTTTTGTTATACACTGCGACAGCAGCGCTCCAAGCGGAGGGCAAGCTACTTTTATGAATACGATAGTGGGTGAGTGCGAATAGTATCGTTTATATTTATTTTAACACATTTTTTACATTATGGAACGTATGTAATATCATAAAATAGGTAATAACTTAAAATAGCTCCACCTTTGTGTTTCTTAGGTTTCTTAAGATCCCTGACAAGGTTGGAAACGGTACATTGCGGCACAGTTTATTTAATGTTATCTTGTAACACACAGGGCTATACTGAACAATTTAATTTACTATTAAAAATAGAAAAATGGCTAGGAAACACCCAATACCCGCCCTTTGGCAGAAAGACGTATTTTTTCTTCTCGAGAACGTTAACGTATCTCCATTCCAATTCCAGTGAAATCAGTGAGGGTGGAACGTAGGAAATGAATATAGAATGCAGTAACTACAGTATTTAACGCACCAAATCAGCCACCACAACTGTAGCTGAAGGAAAACAGCAGAAACGCGACAAGAAAACTGAAAAATCAGTCAAACCGTATTCAACAAAGAAGAACCCAATTCCACAATTGTTGCTACAGCTGAACCACAAACGACAAGAATCTTCAAGACATAGTCTTCTTAATCTAAAGTAATCACACTCAAAAGAATATGCGCTTATAATAAAGACGAGTGAAGCCTAAAAATGTGCGAATTATTAGACTGCATACCACAATGGTAGGTGTCAAAAAACTCTTTGTCATAGTAAGAACAGACGAAAATAGAAATTTATGTTTCTATTATGTTTATATTCTACTTACTTTCAGCGGAATAAGCTGCAAATATACACATATTCGTAAGTATTGTTCATGACGAAGTTTTTCGTTATACCACTGAGTCAGTTAAGTTCGACTGTTTTTACATTAATTTCCGAATTAAGTATGTCTCTTGCTATATTACTAATGCTTGTAACACAAAAATTATATTAACTATTTCGTTAATTACGTACACAAACAATTATAAACAAACATCACTCTTTCGACGGCTTACCCACCACTAGGAGCGCTAGTGTCGTTGAACTGTCAGTTGGTAACAACATTCACAGCAGTGAGTGTCGTGACTGTATATGTTAGACTGTGGTATAACCCGTTCACTTTACAACTGAGCCCCTTAACCCTCGGGCGGCAGCACCAATTATTATAACCTCAGCAGTAGCGCGATGCAGATTTGCCACCATTGTATCACCCCGTTTACATGGGCTCCCAAAACCGGATTTCGTAAACCGATTTCCCAATTCCGCTTTTGGTTGGTCATGTAAACACTCCAAAATCGATTCTGGAAATCCACTTCTCTAAAGCGGTTCCAAAATCGATTTTCGTGCCAATCTAAACGCAACCGTTTTTGAAGCATTCTTGGCTTTATCAGATTATGTTTTCTTGTTAAGAATTTTCAGCACATCTGGACAGACTGATATTTTCTAATGTGAAATAAAACTATTAATATTAGAGTGAGCATGAATCTGTGTATTTAAGTAAAGAAAAATAGCGATTATGCTGACTAAATCAGTGACTGAATCAGCTGTTTTTCTGCCTCCATCTTAAGTGGATTAGGAAATCCGATTTAGGCTGTGCCATGTAAACACGACAGCGAAAAACGGTTTATGAAAATCGGTTCTCGTCTTCCGGAAGATGTGTTACATGTAAACGTAGTGTATATTCCGAGTTATAAACCTAGAATATAGCTACTAAGTTATCGTAACGACAATAAATAAATAAATAAATAAATAAAAATAAAAAAGTAAATAAATAAATAAATAAAAAATAAAAATAAAAAATCGCACTGGCGTGTTTTACGGCCCACATTACATTTCTAGCTTTATAACTTCTTGCAAATATTTTGGACCAAAATAAAAATCTAAATAATAAAAAATTAATCAGTTTGGAAAACATGGTTTTCTTATTTGGAAGAAGCATTCAACTTATTATTTAATGATAAAAATAACAGTTCAGTTCGCAACATTATTTTTAGAATTTATTAATATAGGTGACCGGTTTCGATCTAGGTTTCGATCATCTTCAGACCTCGCTATAGATGTTCACGCGGTGAGTGTGGCGGCGACAGCCACGCTCACGCCTGAACATATATAGCGAGGTCTGAAGGTGATCTAAACCTAGATCGAAACCCGTCACCTATATTAATAAATTTTAAAAATAATTTTGAGAACTGGACTGTTATTTTTATCATAATAAAAAATTAATCAATAAGAGTCTCTGATACCCTTTTTGGGAAAAAAAATTAAGTAGTGGGGGGTTCCGAACCACTTACCTTCAGCGTCACAGTTCAACACATTGCCCACTACACCATGGCTAACACTTAGAAATTGCGTTCTTTAATCTCATACTGTTGATGGCCGTTGATAACTGATGCTAATATGGCATTTGTAGACACTAGATTATCATTTATCGTACGAAGAATCACCTGTTTTTGTTAATTCTTCAGTGTGTCATTCCTTTGAAATAACAAATTGTAAGTTACAATTAGAAAATCATCAAATACGCAACGCGAGATAGCGTATGCCAGAGAGAGTTATAAGCGAGGAAAGTCACGTGACATCTGCGAACGGCTGGTTTTCGTTAATTCAATGGAGTGTGTCAAAACTTCGTTATTTTTGCAAATATCTCTCAAACGATAGGAGATATGAAAAAAAAAAATAAAATAAAATAAAAAAAAGGTAACAAAGTTGTAGAGGTTTTTCTCCTCTACAAATTCGTTTATTCAATTTTCGCGTCAAATGAACGGTTTATTTGCAATTAAAATCACATTACAAACGGCATTTTTTGGTGTTACTAACGATTTCTTGTCCGAAATATTTAAAAAAAGCGAGGTTCTGGTCTCTGGTAGGCAACAATTATGTCTGTAAAATTTGGAGCCGATCAGTTGAACGGTTCGACCTTAAAAGTGAAAAAAAAAAAAAAAAAAAAAAATAAAAATAAAAAATAAAAAAATTACAGACGGACAGACATCGTCAAATCGCCGTTATTTTTGCTAACATCTCTGCAACGATGTAATATATGAAAAAAACTAAATAGAGCGAAGTTGTAGAGAATTTTCCCCTCTACCAATTAGGTTATTCAATTTTCGTGTCAGATGAACGGTTCGTTCGCAATTACAATTATATTACATTCGGCGTTTTTTGGTATTACTACCGTATTTTTTATCCAAAAATTTGAAAAAGGGAGGTTCTGGTCTCTGCCGACCTACAATTATGCCTGTAAAATTTGGTGCTGATCGGTTAAGCGGTTCGTCTTAAAAACAGGGAACACGTTACGGACAGACAGACAGACATACATTCCAAAATCGCCGTTATTTTTGCAAATACCTCTGAAACGATGCAAGATATGAAAAAAAAAAAAAAACACAAGAAAGCAAAGTTGTAGAGTATTTTCTCCTCTACAAATTCGGTTATTCAATTTTCGTGTCAGATGAATAGTTAAGCCGTTATTTTCACGTAAATTTCGAGCTGTCTAAAAACGATCGCAAAGGCCTACTTTTAGTGTTACTACCGCAACCTAAAGTGGGCCAATAGTTTAATGTACAAGTAGAAATATGAAATTTGTTAATATCTGAATTAGTACTAGTTATCTTCGGTGGATAAATATAACAAATGTAACATTATTTTGAAAGTGGACAATCATCATGTATAACAGACCCAGCAGTACTGTCGTTTCCTCTTGCCTGTAATTCCTGTCTCTAGAGTAATTAGTGTCAGCTTTTTTTGTGTTGTGTGGAACTTAGTACATATAATTTTACTCATCAATCATATTATCATCTATCATGAGTGAGAGAGCTTGCATCTCTGACCTCACGCTCCTTGCGTTTCCTTTTGAACCAGGGAAGATTTTCATGATATTCTTTTTCAGTGTTTTGGAGTGCTGCTTGTATGGCGTTTTACTCCACAGAGTGGTACCGTCTTCAATATCAGACTCATTGCGTCTGAAATCTTGTTCGGGACCATAACTAGGATTTACATTTGATTAATAGTATCCTGTTTACGATCTGATGAGGGATCTAGAAAAAAAAAATCACAGCCGGTAGCAGGGGCCCAGCGGCCTGCGGCGCACCAGTCACAGTCTGCACGGCCGCTACGGTCGGGGGTTCGAATCCCCCCTCGGGCATGTCGTCTTTAGTACAAGGTAGTTCATAAGTAGTTTGTAAGTTTAGGGACTGATGACCCCGCAGTTAAGTCCCTTAAGCTTAACAAACATTTGAACAAAAATCACTCAGATATTCATTACTTGTCGAAAGAAGTCTATTTCCTCATCTGTTAGACCCATACCACGTCTACGAAACCTGAAATTATGTAGTAGAATAACACTCATTTTCGCATTTTGTAAGGCTTAAAAAGGGTTAAAATGAGATTGACGGAAACTGCAGCATGGCTAATCAGGAGAAACTAGGGGACAATTGATCGAGAGTTAAACTTCTGTTTACGAAATAAATTTTAATATTTCAGCATTGTAATATGTAGGGCAAAATTTACACAATAAATATTTACTAGAAACTGCCACAAATCCATTTGCAAGGAAAACTATAAGTAACAAAGAATAATTCAGTTCTACTTACATAACAGGCAGCGCGGTGCAAATTTGCTACCAGTGATGCACTCCCTAACAAAACGTTTTTTGGGTGGACATAGCCGTGCACTAGAAACTCAGAAACTTCACTGACATCATAATTAAGGCTTAATTGAGGAATAGCTAAAGCGGAAATACGGCATCTCCATTATTGCTACAACAATGAGCATTCAAAGAAAAGTGGTAGCATATTTGCATCAACGCTGCCGCTCGATTGTTAAAGCACAAGTGGTGTGTTCAGAAAAAATCATTCTATCCACTGCACCAACGAGCTAGAATTTCATAGAGTTGTTAACACACGAGTTTCAGCGCTCTTTGTGTCAACTTCCGTAAACTCGTCCGCCATATTGGTGGTGGTCAGTACACTTGAGAGGATTCTGTCCATCGTATGTTGTTGTTCAAAGTGAAGTGCTGTACTTAGTGTATATTGTATTTAGTGTACATTTTCTGTACAATCTTTGCTTCTGCAATATGTCTAAAGTGTGTTCAGCATTTAAATACACAAAACGACAAATATTTCGAGCAGGAACACCAGTTGTTTTGCCTCTTTTTGTCTCTGTCTGCCTATACACAAACAAAATTCCTGGCTAATGACACATAGTTTCCCAAGAGTGAAGCATCAGATGACAAATCTTGCAATTCCTTTGAAGTACACTCCATAAAAAAGGCTCAGTTTTCTGCCTAGCATCTGTGTGCTTCTTCTTCTGTTGCTGCTGTGGTTGATGAAAGTATGTCTCTTCTGTTGAATAATAAAATAAAATTAACACTTTTGAGTGTCTACACCGTCTTTAAAAATATTTTCATTTGTTGTTGACAATACTTGATCAAACATGGTTAACATATAATCACTGCAAAGCGTGAAAGCAATAGTAACAGCCGGAATTTTTCACTTGTTAAATATCTGTGTTCTGTCTAACAAATATTTACGTATGTCAGCGTGGCAACAACGTAAGTTATTAACGATATGTTATTTCGGTGTAGAGTGCTTTTTTGGCATCTGACCAAGGCACATTTTTTATTGCTGCATTCTATTGTTTCGTCTTTGTATTCAAATTTCGTCAACCAAACTTCACAACCAAACCCTTTCACACCAATTTTAGCCGGCCGCGGTGGCCGAGGGGACTGAGGCGCTTCAGTCACGGTCTGAACGGCAACTACGGTCGGGGTTCGAATCCCCCCTCGGACCTGTATATTTGTGCCGTCCTAGTTCGTAAGTAGTTCATAAGTAGTTTGTAAGTTTAGGGACTGATGACCCCGTAGTTAAGTCCCATAAGCTATACAAGCATTTGAATATTTTGAACACCAATTTTACGAGTATGTGGACTTAATACGTTTAATAAGCACCAGATAAATGTGCCTTAGACTTTATGGAAGCAGTTGTTACAACACATTAACAACAAATGCAAATCCATGATCATGATTTTTCGTCATAACAATTACTGTTCACTGTATAAGTTCCGTAGCACTTTTAAACTATGAACTTGCATTATAATTAACAGCGATATTTTCAAAGCGGCACTTTGGTTGTTGGGTCAAACCTCCGCTAACTGTTATAATTCGAACTGGAAGTGTATTACTGACAGATTCGTGATATTTCATTGCCGTATTTTAAGAAAGTACACTATCTGGCTCATCAATTCACAGCTTTGATGAAGTCTGGAGACACCGACGGAACTTTGTGCACACCTGTACTCAATTGTCAATCTTTACTTAAAACGTAAAACTGTGTAAATAGGTAAAATTCTGGAGTGGGTGTGGCATACCAGCTGTGAGCCGATACCCCAAATAACATGGCGGACGGCAGTTCAATTTGCCTCAAACATGGCGGACTTATCGCCCCTCTATGAAATTCAAAGCTCTTTGCACTGCACAAACGATGCTTGTTGTAATTCACCTACCAACCGCATAGGTAACAGCACAAGGTTTTGCAGCCAACGTCTCCATCTCTTGGTTGACAGCACAAGTGGTGCAAGTACTCCACTAGACACTTAAAAGTCTCTGTCTTTCCCCAAACTTACATATCAGCTAGCTTAAACATAAGTTATACGTGTACCATTTAGGTCGCTATGATCTGTCATCAAAGGCAGGATTCATGTATTTCTGGGCCGAAGTGACTGGATCTAAAGGTTCACAAGAAATTGCTGCCTATTTGGTGAAATACTTTAATACAAGAGCATCAACAGCAAACCATGTGGTCATGTTCGATGAGTCGTGTACAGGTCAGAACCGGAACTGGAAAGTTGCCATGACCTTAATTAAACTTGTTCTTAGTGAAGACAACAACAATGAAGTAATTGACCAAAAGTTTATGGTAAGCAGCCATTCTTATCTTTCGAATGACTGCGACTTTGCTTCAATAGAAAATTTTAGCAAGAGGCAACAGATTTACACTTCTTATGACTGGTATCAGATCACTGCTAAGTCAAGGAAAAAAAAAAAAAAATCTTTCATGTCACAGTTATGCCGAACAATGATTTTTGTCTGTTGAGACCCTGATAAAAAAAGTAACCAAACGGAAGAAAGACAGTGAGGCATATCCCCCTGTGTCATGGTTGAACATGCAGTGGATTCGGTACCAAAAGACTGACCCAGTCACAATCCCTTTTAAGCACACTTTTGGAAGACATGTCCTTTTGAAAGTTGAACTTCAAGCCAGGATTCAAAAGAGGGTGACCTGTCAGCGTTCATAACGTCAGCCAAGAAAAGCTCTACAGAGATCCATGCCCTGTCACTAAGGAAAAAAGGAAGAAGAAGAAGAAGAAGAAGACGTGATGGACATGATGCCGTACATCCTTCAATTTCGTCACAATTACTACGAGAGCCTTGTTCTACTGTAAGTGGCATTGACTTTGGACCACTACCTAACTCATATGACAACAATGGTGATGAGTAGAAAGTAATATTAATTGAGTGCATTAAACTTATAAATACAGTATTTCTTACTACCATGGATGTTTTTGTTGTCTATAATATCCTTGTCCTGGTTACAACACGAGTGGTGTAACTACATTTAGACAATTGTACACGTACAATAACATACGAAATTTTCAAGAAAATGTGAATGTAAGCTAGAATTATGTTCATTGAGGACACTAAAGTTGACAAAACATAAAAAGGACGCATCTGATTTTTGTGTAACAATTCTATTAAAACAGTAAATATCTCGAAACTAAGATAATGTTACACCACTTGTGCTATAAGGGGTTCAGCTGCCTGTTTGACCTGAGGGCTATGAGCACTGTTGATGTGTTCTGCTATTGGTTGTTTGAATGAAGCACGAGAGCACGAGAGGTACAGGTGCGGTAACGTGGTTCTGCAGCTGAAGCAGATAAAACAAATGTACATTCTGTTAAGACATTCTTGTTCAGATAAACGATCCAAATGAAATATATATATATATATATATATATATATATATATATATATATACGAACTAACGACTAACGAACAGCAATAAGATATATATATATATATATATATATATTATTGTTGCTGTTCGTTAGTCTCGTTAAAACTCGAGAACGGCTGAACCGATTTGTCTAATTTTAGTCTTGAAATATTCGTGTAAGTCCAGGGAAGGTTTAAACGGTTATAAAATATGGAAAAGTGATCCGGAAAAGTGGAAAATCGGGAAAAACTGAAACAGCTTTTTCCAGTGTGCTAATTCCGTTCGACCAATTTCGATAAAATTTTGTGCATTTCATGTTGAAAGCAAAGTTTGCATCAAATAAAAATTTGGACAAGTCACCCGGAAAGTTTAGGAAGAACCGAAAGCGATTTTTTTCGATGAATAACAATCAATCGCCAAATGGTTGTAAGAGCATCACTTGAGTACGGCTTGACAGGACAAGGTTTGTATGAAACTTCGTGTCACTTACCTCTTAATATAAACCATATTAATTTAAATCATATGTATTTTAGACCCACTAGGTTTATAAAAGCATCAGATAGACCAAGTATCGGGTCGATAGTGGGAGGAAAGAGTAGGCAAATCACGCAAACATGTCTAGGATAATGTTCATGTCACATTCGTGGAAGTTCATGGAAGGTTTAGACGGTGATAAAATAAAGAAAAATTGCGAGGAAAATTTAGATTTAAATATGTAAAATAATGACTTGGTTGTTGTGTTGGGTACGTTCAGAACTATACTTTGAAAGAGTAAAGATCGCTTTACACGATCTGAACCCATATATGAACTGTCAAAGATAAAAAAAAATTGCTGTCGATAGTCTCGATAAAACTTGAGAACCTGGAAATAATGTTTCTGTAGGATACATAGTTCACAAGCTATGACGTCATAAACAATGAGATGCGCGAAAAACTGCTATATTAAGCGAAAATCCAGCTCATTTTCTTCCTAAACCACTGCACTGATTTCAAACAAATTTGTTACACATATTCCTTACCGTGAGGCAACAATTGCTGTAAGGGTAAGAACCACATACGACACATGGTTCAAGGTGTATGACGTCATAAACAATAGGAATCGCAAGAAATTGCCATGTCGTGTGATGAGACTTGATTCATACACTTAGCGACTTACAACACACATTAAACATTATATCAAACCTTTATTACACTTTATCTCGCTGAGAGCCACAGAAATACGACGAAAGGAAAAAAATCTTTTCCGCAGTTCATGGACTAAATTACGGCATTGGATATGACGTTATAGTTCATAATTCCTACAGTATACACACATATAGCTGAATGTCTCTTCGGAATGGTACACGTGATTAAAAATGGAGTTGGACAGAGAGGGAAGGGATTTGAGAAGAAGTAACTTAAAGCTTGAATAAATAAATAAATACCCGGGCAACGCCGGGTTTTCAGCTAGTAAGACTATCAAACTGTGCTTTTTTTTTTTTTTTTTTTTTTTTTTTTTAAGTCAGACAACACAGCAGTACTTTTACAAAACGACGTTACATTCGCTTTTAATGTGTTCTTCTGCAGGAAAGCGTATGAAACGAAAAAGAACTGCATTGTTACTATCCAGCAACTGAAGCGATGCTTTTAATACATTCTTCTACAAAAAATCGCACGAAATTAAAACGCCGCGGTGAAGTAGCCAAGCGGTCTAAGCGTCTCGCTGCGGAGCGCGCGGTTGCTCGCCGTGGAGGTTCGAGTCCTCCCTGGGGCACGGGTGTGTGTGTTGTCCTTAAGTTAGTTTACCTAGGTTTAAGTAGTTTGTAAACTACGGACTGATGACCACGCAGTTTGGTCCGATAGATTTACAAACATTTGAACATTTGAAATTAAAACTTGTTGTTTTACGATGTAACAAATAGTCGGTCGTATAGCTGATAAAATACATTTGCTGTTAAAACATTATTCTACAGTAAGGCGTAATAAACTAAAATCAAATATAAATTTCGGCGCATGATCTAAAAAGTAGCAAGAAGAAGTCCCTTCTCGGAGGATCGATGTTTCGAAACCATTATTATTCGCTAGTGCAAGTTGTTCATCCACCCTGGAAAGCCCGCTTTTATGAGTAAGCGACGAAAAAAATTCGAAATTTTGTACAAATCTCGAGAACATTAAAACAGAAAAGATATTCAGATAAATAGTGAAGAGCTTATTTACGAATAATTCGTTACAGATAAAATGTAACGGAAGCCGCCGTAGCGTAGTGCATAGCGTGTCTGCTTCTTGATCTAAAGTGCGCGGGTTCAAATCCCTCCACCTATCTCAGATTATTTTTTTATTTCGAAATGTGTTTGCAACTCTAACATTTTGCCATAAAAAGGTTTTTCAATGATGAGAAAAAAGGAATATGAATAAAAATCATATTTAAAGCAATCAGTCAATAAAAACTGTGATCAAACTTATTTCGATAAAGATATGAAAATAAAAGAACATTGAAGCACATAATAAGGTCTGCACCTCTTGCACATTAGGCAACGAGATATCCACTGCGTTCTACTTGCTACTAAAGCAGACGTTCTATGGTAAAGATTCAGAATCTTTTTTTCATCGATTACTATCGAAGTCCTACTCAAGTGAATGGTCAACCACCGAATGTGCGGTTTCAAAAAGCTTATTATAATATGATCAAACAAACGCAAAATTGCATTTGCTATTAATACACCATTACACAAGACTATGTGGGGAAATAAAACGTATTTTATAATCCCATAATTAACATGTAAAGCATTATGTGGCGAGTTACAGCATAACAACAGACACAAATCTTAAATCCATATGTAAGGGCTGAACACCTGGCTCTTCAGCACACAATTCTGTCTCATCTGCTGACTCGGTGGAGATGTTGCTGATGTCCGAAGCAGCTGTCTCTGTCGTCTCTGAATCTGCCTCGTCAGATGCGTCGTCAAAACCACAAGACGAAATTTCACTGGCACTGTCTGGTTAAAGCTGGATAATTACAATCTCAATAGCTGTGTCCATCAGTGCATCTCTAGATCAGAATTCGTCCTTGATAGTTTTAATTACACTCCTTTGTCCAGTCATCTTTCGTAATAATCTTTATTGCAGCCGAAGTCATTTGCTTAAGCTGGGAGAGGGTAACACTGCTGACGTTCGATGCAACTTTTTATTTCGTTGAATTCCAGGTACGTCCGATGGGGTTTAGACCACAATGGTAGGTTGGAAAGCGTATCACTGTAAGTGTTCTTTATCGCATGCTTTCAGTACTCTGTCTACTGTACATTCTGGATCGGGCTTCAAACGCTCTACAATTTCCAAGAGCTCGTTGCGTCTGCACCGAACGGAATTTTATGTTTAGTCAGTCATGATTGTACACTCTCGGCCATTAAAATTGCTACGCCACGAAGATGACGTGCTTCAGATGCGAAATTTAACCGTCAGGAAGAAGATGCTGTGATATGCAAATGATTAGCTTATCAGAGAATTTACACAAGGTTGGCGCCCGTGGTGACACCTACAACGTGCTGACATGAGGAAAGTTTCCAACCGATTTCTCATACACAAACAGCAGTTGACCGGCGTTGCGTTACATTAATTACAAACTTTATAGCTGTCAAAAGACAGCATTCTTACAAGTCTTTTTTGAAACTCAGGTGAATTAATATTAATAAAAATATAGTCCTAAATACTGATATTTATTAATATAAATTCGGTACATTATTTTTCATACGAATTTTAGGATGCTACGACTTGGTTTAAAAAACAAGTGAGATCTCTTTAAGACTAGAGATTTACTTGTAATAATGACGATTAAAATACAACACCCTCGTTCATTATTAAAACACATACCGCTGTAGGATTTACCTATTGTTCAAAGCTAGGACTTCACGCATAGCAGAATCTACCTAAATTACATTCCTGGCCATTAAAATTGCTACACCATGAAGATGACGCGCTACAGACGCGAAATTTAGCCAACAGGAAGAAGATGCTGTGACATGCAAATGATTAGCTTCTCAGAGCATTCACGCAAGGTAGGCGCCGGTGGCGACAACTACATCGTGCTGACATGAGGAAAGTTTCCAGCCGATTTCTCACACACAAGCAGTAGTTGACCGGCGTTGCCTGGTGAACGTTTTTGTGATGCCTCGTGTAAGGAGGAGAAACCATCAAGTTTCCGACTTTGATAGGGGTCAGATTGTAGTCTATCGCGATTGCGGCTTATCGTATCGCGAC
The DNA here is from genome assembly GCA_026315105.1 of Locusta migratoria. Lineage (NCBI taxonomy): Eukaryota > Metazoa > Arthropoda > Insecta > Orthoptera > Acrididae > Locusta > Locusta migratoria. The sequence continues at coordinate 266,459,386 of CM048744.1, read as the reverse complement.
ATTGCTGCTCGCGATCCAATGACTGTAAGCAGAATATGGAATCGGTGGGTTCAGGAGGGCAATACGGAACGCGGTGCTGGATACCAACGGCCTCGTATCACTAGCAGTAGCGGTGGCAGTCATCTTATCCGCATGGCTGTAACGGATCGTGCAGCCACGTCTCGATCCCTGAGTCAACAGATGAGGACTTTTGCAAGACAACAACCATCTACACGAACAATTCGACGACGTTTGCAGCAGCATGGACTATCAGCTAGGAGACCATGGCTGCGGTTACCCTTGACGCTGCATCACAGACAGAAGCGCCTGCGATGGTGTACGCAACGACGAACCTGGGTGCACGAATGACAAAACGTCATTTATCAAATGAATCCAGGTTCTGTTTTAGCATCATGATGGTCACATTCGTGTTCAGCGACATCGCGGTGAACGCACATTGGAAGCTTGTATTCGTCATCTCCATACTGGCGTATCACTCGGCGTGATGGTATGGGGTGCCATTGGTTACACATCTCGGTCGTCTCTTGTTCGCATAGACGGTTCTTCGAACAGTGGCCGTTACATTTCACATGTGTTACGACCCGTGGCTCTACCCTTCATTCGATTCCTGCGAAACCCTACATTTCAGCAGGATAAAGCACGACCGCATGTTGCAGGTCCTGTACGAGCCTTTCTGGATACGGAAAATGTTCGACTGCTGCACTGGCGAGCACATTCTCCAGATCTTTCACCAATTGAAATCGTCTGGTCAATGGTGGCGGAGCAACTGGCTCGTCACAATACGCCAGACACTACTCTTATGAACTGTGGTATCGTGTTGAAGCTGCATGGGCCGTTATTACGGCCAGAGGTGGTTGTTATGGGTACTGATTTCTCAGGATCTATGCACCCAAATTGCGTGAAAATGTAATCACATGTCAGTTCTAGTATAATATATTTGTTCAATGAATACCCGTTTATTATCTGCATTTCTACCTGGTGTAGCAATTTTAATGGTCAGTAATGTATATCTACTTTACGTGTGACGTGGTTTACTTTCGTGAACAGAATGATAGGGAGCATTGTCTAGTACCATAATGCTTCCACTTGGAATGTTTGGTATCAGGCGCTCTTGTAACCATTTTATGTAATTTTCACTGTTCATTTGGTTGTGAAAATCTTCCGACTTTGATCTGGAATCATAGATGAGTTCTGCTCTCTCAGCGAACCCCATTTCTCCTCCCGCATGAACCACTATCGCTCTTTGTCCAGAACTTCCATTTTTTCTCACACCTGGTACGTCACTATGTTGCCAACATAGTATAAATGACGGTTTTTTCGCACCTTTTTCGTTTTCCTTCAGTATTCTAAGAAAACGTGCACGATATTCTGCTATGTCCTCCCTCTATTCCAGAAACATTCGTCTGTTTTTACATTTTTTTAAACGAAACCCTATCTCCTTCGAAATTCTCCAGAAAGTGGTTCTTTTTCGTTTGAAATTAATATGTTTCCTCCTTCACCCAGTTATAAAGTTTTCAAAGGGTGGGTACCTCTCTTTTAATGTCGTAATACTCTAAAAACTTTCTTTTAAGTAAGCACTAATGAAATTCGTCAAGACACTTGGTTTTCTACATCTACATAAATACTCTGCAAGTTACATTGAACTGCATGGCAGAGAGTTCATTGAACCGCTTTTATGATGTATCTCTACAGTTCCATTCTCTAATATCTCCCGAAAAAAGCAGACACCTAAATCTTTCCGTTTTCGATCTGATTTATCTTCTTTTATTTTGATGATCATGTCTTCCTATGTAGGTGAGTGCTAACAAAATCTGTTCGCATTCGGAAGAGAAAGTTGGCGAAAGAAATTTCGCAGGTAGATGTCGTCGCAACGAGTAACGCCTTTCTTTTATTGATTTCCACCCCAAATCGTGCATCATTTCCGTAAAAGCCTCACAGCCAGAACAACTTTATCAGTGTAGTTTCCCTCCAGGACCTATCTTTCTTTTTTATTTTGAGTTATGGAATACTTGTAAGTTATTAAATTTAATTTTACTGATTTTGAGATGTACAGAATGAAGTGATACACTACAGCCCATTATATTCTTTTACGTGGTTTCCGTTTTTGTATTGCAATGACGAAATAATTTTTTCGCACTAAAAACTGCTAACGAATCGACCGCGATCGGTGCGTCATATTCGTTTACGTTGGCTCTTAACGAATTCAAACGAATGTTGGATCCAATGTGTGGACGCTGTCGCAAAATTATTGGCCAATGTTGGCGCTAGCGTTGGTACAAGTGTCTGGATGTGGAGTAAGCCGGATGTAACCATTACACCATGTTTTTGTTGTTGTGGTCTTCAGTCAAGAGTATGCTGATGCAATAGCTTCCTACGTAGTTATCATACGCAATCGTTCGCTCAACCAAAGAGTGAAAACTTCCACAGGTCACTCCAATATTGAAGAAAGGCAATAGGATTGATCTGCAAAACTACAGGCCTATATCATTTAAGTCGGATTTTAGAAAATATACTTTTTTTTCAAGCATTATGAACTACCTCAAGAGAACGACATTTTGAACCATAGTCTACACGGATTCTGAAAGTATCTTTCTTGTGAAACACAGCTACCTCTTTACTCCTACGAAGGGGTAAGTACTATCGACACTTACTTATGACTTTCCCACTGTACCCCAAAAGTGACTTCTAATCAAATTCCCTTCTTATGGAATATCGCCACAGTTGTGTGATTGGATTCCTAATTTTCTGTCAGAAAACGACACTATACGTAGTAATTGACGGAAATTCGAGGAGTAAAACAGAAAAGATAACTGGCGATTCCCAGGGAATAGTTACAGGGCCCCATCTGTTCCTTATCTTCATAAACGATCAGCTATATGGCGTGCTTCGCAACGGATGTTAAAGAAACGCTGGATACCATCGCTTTTAATGGTTCCCGACCTCAATCAGTAAAAAACAACGCGAAAATTCTTTCTTACGCTTTAGCATCTTTCTCGATCACTTTTCTAACTTCACTATGCGCTATGCTTCTATTGATGTCCTTGCAAACATGTCACAGAACATCGAAAGTACAATAAGTTCTGAGCAGGATCATTAGGATAAAAAAAAGTTTCCAATTCTTGTGTAAATATAAACCGTGCGTAGAATGATGGTAAATACTGACCTTCGTTATCGAGATGAAAATAAAAAAAAAAAGATTAAAGTCTGATGTTATATCGTGCCTAAACCGCTGAAGAAGCTATACGTTATACAACGTGTAAATTACGCAGCATTAAAATGTCATCGAAATCGGTTCGGTTGCTTGAAGACGATGACGTATCGTGAAAGCATTGTATTCATTATGTTGAATCGTATTACGTACAACGTATCAGCTATTATTACCAAATACGATATATTTAAAAACTCAAACAATAAATAGCTTTTCTGAGTCTTCAAGCGTCTCAGAAGCTATATGAGAAACTATGAAGCTCCGTTGTTCCATATTTCGAGTTACATACTTAAAATCAACAAATATCTTAAACACTTTCTAAAGTAGCCTACCTTCTTCTTCAGCGTTCAAACTATCCCGATGTCCAATTTAATCAAAATCGGTTACGCGGATTAGTCGTCAAAGCGCAACAGACAGATCTTCTTTCGCATTTATAATATTAGTATGGATTTAGAAGACAACCTGAACAGCTCTCTTACACTGTCAAAGGAGGATGCTGTCGGTTTAACGGAGCGTAATTCACAGTAAGATCAACTCCAAAACGACTTAGATAAGATAAATGCTTGGTCCAAAAATTGGCTATTGAACGCAAGAAACCATATTCTTAAAGAATAAAACTACCATATCGAACTGGTACAATCAGATAGAAAAGGTCCTGAAGGAATTAGGATCTCCAAATCTACATGACCGTAATGAAATGAGAAAAATCACGAAGTCATCGGGCGGTCAGGAAGAAGAGAGAAAAAATAACCGACATACGTCGTTAGCGCAACGAAAATAAGCCCATTCGTTGCTTGTAAACAATAATGGTCAAATGTCAAGAAATGTTGATTCCGAGTGTTCCTAAGCGATCTATTCGAGAAGAAGAAGAAAAAGAAAATATTGTCCTAGAAGCAAACCACAAAATTCTTTCCCAGATGGGAAGTGTCTCTGTTCCAAGTACAGTGTCAGGAATAAACATTTCTGCATTTGAGACATGTGTATAGACGTTTTTAATTCATTGGTTGTTTTATAAACAAATACAGCAAGATTTTAAAGGATAAGTTACCCATGACAGTAAGAATAAATTGCTGCGGGTGTCAACGAACCGGTATGAAAATTATTTTCTGATTAACAGAAGTGCTTTACTGCTTTTTCGAATACGTCACGATTTTAGAGAATGTGGTTAGGCAAGAACCTAAGATCATACTCATCATCACCATCATTAGAGACTGATTATGCCTTTCAGCGTTCATTCTGGGGCTTAGTCCCCCTAATAAAATTCCTCCATGATCCGATATTCAATGCTAATAATGATGCTCGTCCGATGTTAAGCCTTTTATTTCAAAATCATTCTTCACCCAATATAAGTACTTTCTCCTTGGTCTACCTCGACTCCTCTTACACTACGTTCCCGATTCCATGAGTCTCTTTGGTAACATTGCTTCTCCCATGCGTCTAACATGTCCCCACCATCTCAGCCTGTTCGCTCTAACTGCTTCATCTATGGTTTTCATTTTCAGTTTTTCTTTCATTTCCTCATTATGGACACCCTCCTGCCATTGTTCCCATCTATTAGTACCTGCAATCATTCTTGCTACTTTCATATCTGCCGGCCGCGGTGGCCGAGGGGACTGAGGCGCTCCAGTCACGGTCTGCACGGTCACTACGGTCGGGGGTTCGAATCCCCCCTCGGGTATGGATATTTGTGCCGTCCTAGTTCGTAAGTAGTTTGTAAGTTTAGGGACTGATGACCCCGTAGTTAAGTCCCATAAGCTTAACAAACATTTTGAACTTTCATATCTGTAACCTCAACCTTATGAATAAGGTAATCTGTATCCGCCCAGATTTCACTCCCATACAACAAAGTTGGTCGAAAGATAGAGCGATACACCGCTACCTTAGTGTTGGTACTGACTTCCTTCTTGCAGAAGAGAGTAGATCTTAGCTGAACACTCACTGCATTAGCTTTGCTACACTTTGATTCAAGTTCTTTCACTATGTTGCCATCCTGTGAGGAAACACATCATAAGTACTTGAAACTGTCATCTATTCTAACTTTACAGGATGATTCTTACAATAAGGGAGACGGCGACGAACCACTTTTATTATGCTATTTATTTACTAAATAGCCGTTACCGGTTTCCAACCTTTAAGTTCATCATCAGACGGCTGTTCACGACCGCATAAAGGTCATAAACAGCCATCTGACGATGAACTGAAAGGTTCGAAACCGGTAACGGGTATTTAGTAAATAAATAGCATAATCAAAAGTGGTTGGTCGCTGACTTCTTTATTGTAAGAATCACCCTGTATTTCATACACAACCGCTGGCTAAAAAATTGTCAGTTTTTGACAAAATAGTATTATTCTAACTTTATTGTTCGCATTTGGCACTCAATCTGTTTAAATCTCTTTTCCACAGACATTACTTTTGTTTTGGAGATGCTGATCTTCACATCATAGCCCTTACACGTCTGATAGAGCTCTGAAATATTAGATTGCAACCTCTCAATCGAATCTGCAATCACAACTAAGTCATCCGCATATGCGAGACTGCTTATTTTGTTTTCACCTATTTTAATCCCGCCCTGCCAGTCTACTGTTTTCAACATATGGTCCGTGAATAGTATGAACAACAGTGGTGACAGGTTACAGCCTTGTCTCATTCCTGAAACTACCGTGAACCATGAACTTAATTGGCCGTCCACTCTAACTGCTGCCTGACAGTCTACATAAAGACCCTTAACTGCCTGCAGAAGTTTGCCTCCTAAGAACCTAAGAGTTAAAACTTTACAGAACAAACAATTACTATAAACAGTTTGTGATATAAATCTTGCTTTCCTTTTTAGTTTAGATATGCATTGTGAGAGAATCGTAAAGTGTCGTGATTTCAATGTTTATGTATATTTTTTAAAAGTTTACTAAAGTGGTCAATCACGTGACTACACGGATCTGGGAGCAAGGAAGGCAAGGCGCGGGGTGTTTTGCTTGCCGGACGCTGAATAGGTAAGGTAGCTGCTTTCCGGCGTTTCATGTTTTATCTCGGATTGTACGTTTTTAAGCAAATAAAAATAATAAGAGCCGCCATCTTTAAATTGGAGTGACAAATTCGTATAGTAAATTCAGATGGCGTGTCCACCAGTACTTAGGATTTTCAGCCACACTTCAAGAGCTACGGACCTACGACCTGAGTCTACCTTGCATCAACATCACCTAAGGAATTTATCAGGTTAGTGAAATCAAAAGAACTTCAGCGTTCCGCCCTGACGAGGTAGAACACAACTTGGCCCCTCACACGTCGTGCATTGCTGGTGTTAACATGGTCGCAGGTATGAACGCTCGTACTAAATATAAGTGAGGTAAAAGGTACGGAAGAATAATGAAAAATTCAGGGACTGCGAATAGTAAGAGAGTAAATTGACTTAACGTAACATCCACTGGTAGTGGCTTTAAAGAAGTAACTGTCCTGTTATTAACCTGCCCAGCCCTCACAATTTTGCCGATCACATTATTTTTTCCTTTCCCCAACGTAATGATTTAAAAAATGTTCAAATGTTTGTACAGCTTATGGGACTCAACTACGGGGTCATCAGTCCCTAAACTTACAAACTACTTATGAACTACTTACGAACTAGGACGGCACAAATATCCATGCCCGAGGGGGGATTCGAACCCCCGACCGTAGTGGCCGTGCAGACCGAGAGTGAAGCGCCTCAGTCCCCTCGGCCACCGCGGGCGGCGCCGACTATGTAAGGTAGCTGCTTATAGCGGCATCAGTGCGGTTCGCGTTTTATACGCCTCGTGTGGCGTTCCGAAATTTATAAGTGCGCTCGTACGCGAATGTCTTCCGTTTCGGCTCCGATAGTTACGTGAGTGGCGAAGTTGTTTATTGTAAATTGTGATATATAGTGTAAATGTGACTAAAGAAAATAAACTAACGTAGAAGCACAAGTGTGGACTTATTCGTTAACGCAACTGTACCTTGTTAGTTCACTGGTTTAGGGGCATAAACTTCAAAGTGTAAAAGCAACAGTGTTACAACCGCCCCATAGTAGGCGAGTCAACATATATTTATGTTTGATTGTACACGAGCCCTGGCCGTTAGGCATGTTGCAAAGTACAGCTTAAATTGTTTCGAGTAAAACGAGAAGCAATGATATCTACATTGTAGCTTGTGCAAAGTACTTTGCTGTTTTCTACGAATATTTGAGCGTGAAAACTCACTGGAATCGATAGATCAGTATAAAGTCGGCAGAGCTTATTTACGTAAGAATGTTATAAAATGTTTGTAAAGCTTAACGGACTTAAATACGGGGTCATCAGTCCCTAAGCTTACTAACTACTTATGAACTACCTTACATTAAAGACAACACAAACACCCATGCCCGAGGGGGGATTCGAACCCCCGACAGCGGACGGCCGCGCGCACACAACACGACGCTCCAGTACGTGCGGCTTTACATAAGACCTATGTGGCGATAATGAAACGCTGCCCTGGACTTGCGTGAGGAGGCTAGCCCAGGGTTGCCAGGTTTTTCGAGAGCTCTGTCGCCAAATTTTAAACAAAAAATAGCCAAATATCGCCATCTTTTTATTAATAAAATGCCACTATATAGCCATCTTTTATCAATAAAATGCCAAAACACAGCCATCTTTTTCATCAGTAGAAATGCCGATTATCGCAATTGTAATCAGTTAACTTTATTATGTTAATGGTAATTATGTCATGTGACTCGACAATAATAATCCTGAAATTCAGGGGCCGGACACGGTGGCCGAGGGGACTGAGGCGCTCCAGTCACGGTCTGCACGGCCACTACGGTCGGGGGTTCGAACCCCCCTCGGGCATGGATATTTGTGCCGTCCTTAATATTAGCTAGTTCATAAGTAGTTGTAAGTTTAGGGGCTGATGACCCCGTAGTTAAGTCCCATAAGCTATACAAACATTTGAACATTTTTTGAATTCGTAATAACACTGAAAAATCAGCCATTAAAACGACAGAGAAATTATCGTGTGTAATCCACATTTACATTCTGCAAACCATTGCCAATCACAGTGAAGTGTGAAGCAAAGAGTTCGTCTCACAACAGCAGTCTTCATGAGTCTGCAAGTTCAGTTTCTTTACATCTCTGTGACACTCTCCCACAGATCAAAGATAGCCTACCTGCGGACATTTCATCTAACTTCTCTGATACGTTCACCCAGCATTCTACCGATTTTTAGTCGGTGTGATTGACGAAATGTCTCAAGAGGAATTGCTTTACATTCGTTTTGTATGAAGTAAAATGAAGTAGCCATTAAATCGCCAACTTATTCTTTTACTAGCCAAATTGAATCGCCAGTCGCCAGAAAGCTAGAATGGCTACTGTTTTAAGAAAAAGATAGCCAAGAATGCGAAAAATCGCCAGACCTGGCAACCCTGGGCTAGCCCTGGACAGCCGGGCTAGCAGCCCTTTGCTCCTACGGGCCCGCGCGTGTCGAAACGTGGGCGGGTCGAAACCTGCGCCAGGCAGGACTGGACTCCGCGCCTGCTGCGAAACAAACAAACAAACAAACACTGACCGCGAGACCCATTGGCGCGGAAGCTCTGACTGGACTGAAGGGTGCGTGACAGCTAGAACATGGAAACCACAGGTAGATTCCAAGCTCAAGAAAATAATAATAATAATAATAATAATAATATGACGACTATTACAGACGGGAATGGATACCGAATATTGGTAGGGTTACCAGGCGTCTTCTTTTACACGGACATGTCCTCTCTCTCTTTTTATTTATTTATTTTTTTTTTTTTTACCCAAAAATGATGTGGGCGGTTTTCAGCAAAATGGTTTAATCCGTAATTGGTAATATTGGGTATCAAATACCCAACTAAAACTTTGAAACGTCACTGTTACCGGATTGTTGTACGTCAGTTTTGGCCCACTTCACGTTACGGTAGTAATACTAAAAGTGGGCCTTTGCGATCGTCTTTCGACAGCTCCAAATTTAAATGAAAATAACGGCTTAACCATTCATCTGACACGAAAATTGAATAACCGAATTTGTAGAGGAGAAAATTCTCTACAACTTTGCTCTCTTATGTTTTTTTTTTTTTTTTTTTTTTTTTTTTTTTTTTTTTTTTTTTTTTTTTTTTTTTTTTTTCATATCTCGTAACGTTTCAGACATTTTGATGAAATAAAGGCTATTTTGGGATGCCTGTCTGTCTGTCCGTAACGTGTTCCCTGTTTTTAAGACGAACCGTTCAACCGATCAGCACCAAATTTTACAGACATAATTGTAGGCCGCCAGAGACCAGAACGTCACTTTTTCAAATTTTTCGGACAAAAAATACGGTAGTAATACAAAAAAAGCCGTTTGTAATATAATTGTAGTTACAAACGTTCATCTGACACGAAAATTGAATAAGCTAATTGGTAGAGGGGAAAATGCTCTACAACTTCACTCTATTATTTTTTTTCATATCTTGCATCGCTGCAGAGATATTTGCAAAAATAACGGCAATTTGACGATGTCTGTCTGGGTTCCTACTTTTTAGGTCGAACCGTTCATCCGAGCGGCACCAAATTTTACAGACATAATTGTTGGCTACCAGAGACCAGAACCTCGCTTTTTGAAATATGTCGGACAAGAAATACGTTAGTAGTACCAAAAAAGGCGTTTATAATTTAATTTTAATTGCAAATAAACCGTTCATCTGACGCGAAAATTGAATAAACGAATTTGTAGAGGAGAAAATTCTCTACAACTTTGTTCCCTTATTTTCTTTTTTTTTTCATATCTCGTATCGTTTGAGAGATATTTGCAAAAATAACGGAGTTTTGACACCCTCCATTGAATTAACGAAAACCAGCCGTTCGCAGATGTCACGTGTCATTCCTCGCCCAGAACTCTCTCTGCCATACGCCATGTGGCGTTGCGTATTTGGTGATTTTCTTATTGTAACTTACAAGTTGTCATTTCAAAGCAATGGCGCACTGAAGAATTAACAAAAACACGTTGTTCTTTGTACGATAAATGATAATCTAGTGTCTACAAACGCCATATTAGCATCAGTTAACAACGGCCATCAATAGTATTAAATTAAAGAACGCAACTTTTGATAGCCGTAGCGTAGTAGGTAATGCTTTACACTGTGACGGTGAAGTTCAATGGTTCGAAACCCACCACTACCTACAATTTTCTTTTTCTAAAAGGATTTCAGACACAATTATTAATTAATTTTTTATTATGTACATTATTATTTTTGTCCAAAATGTTTGCAAAAACTTATAAAACTACAAATCTAAACTGGGCCGTAAAACACGTCAGGGCGATTTTTTTTGTACCTATACCTTCTACTTTGAAGTCAGTTAATTCGGAGTCGGCTTGAAGCACGATACTTTTCTGATTTTATCCGAGAATGTTTTACATAGTGTGTATTTTTTTACCCATACTCTCAGTTGCGAAACTTTCAAGGAATATTCTCGATTTACATTTTGCAGGTACTATGTACTATGACGTCTGGCACGTTGTCTATAGCAGCGGTTCCCAACCTATGGGCCGCGGCCCATAAGTTGGCAGTCTAACACTGGGCCGCGAATGCTCATCGAAAGTCGAAGACGAGATAATAATTATCGGTAGGTTCAGGAGTGACACTCGTCACCAAATAAGAAAATGAAGTAAGAGTTAAATGTCCTATGTATCATGTATCACTAGTAAGTCGCCAGTTAGATCAGTCGCTCCCTCGGTTCAGCGGACATATTGCAACGTGCATAGAGAGGGTCTTGCAGTGAAAGGTTTGGACGAATATATCAAAAAACTCTTGACGATGCAGTAAAAATCGTCAATTTTATTATACCAAAGAAAATAAATTTGGGAGTGTTTAGTGTATTGTGTGATGAAATGAGAACACGAAGAGCTTCTACTTCACTCTGACGTTCGGTGGTAAAGTATTGTCAAGATTCTTTGAACTTCGTGACGAATTAAGGATTTTTCTTATGGATGAAAATTTTGCTGGAAACGTCCAAGTTCCAAGTGTGACCAAAGAAACGTTGTTGACGAGGTTAGCTAATTTCACTTATTACCTCACTCGTGCACCACTCATCAGTCAACCTTCTGCATGCTACCCTCCCTTTGTAACCTTAGGGTTTGTCAAAAATTGAACAAGCTCTAGTGGTGTGGCAAAAATTTCAAAAAATGCGAATAGTACACGGTGGCAGAAAGTTTGGACTAGGCACTACAGCAGTGTGTAAGCATTTTCATGTTTCTTTCAAGGACTACTTTCCTAAAACTTTGGGTGAAACCCAGTAGGATTACTTTAAAAAAATGAAAATTTCATCAGGTGTAGAAGACTTGTTAACTAAACCATCATGTGACCAGGCTGTAAAATCGTTTTTTAAAACAACGTCATTGGTCCCGTTCTGGATAAGGGTCCAGCAATTACCAAAATTGCTCTGAAACACTCAATGGCCTTTTCGACAACCTGTTTATGTGAACGAGCCTTTTCAATTTTACTCTTTTTGAAAAAAAGTACTGAAGTAGACTGAATGTAGGCTAAAGATAAGTAGTTTGAACCCAATATTGACTTGTCTTATAAGTGACAGTTTCAAATATCCCTCCGCCCGAGTTTTTTTAACATTGCCTACTCGATTTTTGAGTTTTCGTATACTTATTATAATTCAGTGAATATAATAAAAATCTTTCCTCTATGTTAGTATATTTTACTTGGTAATTTTTACTTTTTATTTAGTTACTGGGCTTCCTAGATGTTTTGATGTAATGGGTGGGTCGCAGAGCAAAAAAGGTTGGGTACCGCTAGTCTATAGTAACTAATAATTATGGGGGCAGTTCTCATCAAAGCGGTGAGTTTACGTGGTTCGCTATTGTTTGAAATTCCACTTATTGAAAACCACGTCACTATCCTAAGATGTTCTCGCTGACGCTTGTAGAAAGTGGTATATGAAACCAGTGGCGAATATCATATATTTTCGGGAGGGGTGGGGGCAGGGGAAAGGTTAATGTAAAGGTAATTTAACTCATTTTACGTAGACATCCCGCAGTGGCAAACACAGTCTAACCTATACAGTTGCGACACTCACTGCTATGAAATTGGGATGGGCCGAAAATCGCGTATCTGTTAAGAGTCACAGTGCTTTAGAAGTAGCATTTTTCACAGTCGCAACTTTACGGAATCTGACTGCGATTTCAGTCGCAGTTTAGAAGCGCAGTAGCAACTAAAAGTAGCAAGTCGCAACAAAGAGTAGCAAGATGCAGTTTGCACTCTGCCATCTGTTGGTCGAAGTTGGTACTAATATCTTTGCATTGGGCAGGCTATAGAGTCTACCTTAAAGGAAAGTATGGCCATCCTTTTCCGCGGCGCTTGCCGCCGTCTGCAGCTCCTGATTGGCTGAAATCGAGTCACGTGCTTTTTTCCGCCATCTTGGTCCTATATGTTGCTTGGCTGCCATGAAAACCTTGTGAATATTCGTATGTTTTGGTTTGAATAATGCCACAGTGTTGTACTTTTGGGTGTTTTTAAGAAGCGAAGAAGGTAGATAGTACTTCCATTGGGTATCAGAAATGCAGGAAGATGAACAGTTTGGCTGATGAAAATCGTCGGAGAAAACTAGGAGTCCAGAAACGAACTTCGGTTCTTGTGCTGTGATGATTTTAATACATAATGTAAATTAATAGATTAGAGATTCACTGACGAATGGATCACGCAGCAGATAGCTATATATTTTAACTTGAATAAATTTGTGAAGAAAATTCCTGCACAATGTCGTGAGGTTAAATTATTCACGCGTCGTTGATTTTATCTGCAGGTAGTTGTCGAAAACACACAATTTTATTTTACATATTAGTGAGTGAACTAGATATGAAATTAACTTACAGTTCCTGAAACAAGCTTCTCTCATTGGTTTTCGTGTGTTAGTGTGTCATAACAAGAAACAAAGAATTGAAACAAGACAAATATTAGACATTCAAATGTAATAGGCGTTGTAAAGACACCTTTAATTTCTTTTTCTGGTAAAAGACATGTAGTGGGTATCTCCTTGCATTTTTCGTAGTTCATGTAAGATATACGTACATAATACCCAAGAAAATACTCATCAAAGACTTTTACATGATCTAATTTACACTATGCTCCGATGATGACATGTTCGCGGTCTATTGAAATACTTGGCTACGGTACAGGTCAGCCTGAATTATAGGTGAACTGTTTAGATATAGAGCCACAAACCAGTTTTCTTAAATTCGAACGATAAGTATTCTGTAGAGCAGCCAGGTCCGCATGAACAGAAGTACGCGAAGTTCCCGCATCTGTCCGTCGGATATAACAGCCTGTATCTCGAGAATGAAAAGAGTTATCGTTCTGCTCTGAACCTTAAATAAAATTCCGATATCTTACCTACATTTCGTCCGCAGCATTGTATGAGCTAAAATCAACCATACGGAAAGTCTACGCAATGCGACTTTTCCTCTGCAAACTCTTCAAAATTTTGCGCAGTAGTTTACTTAATTTGATGTAGCACGGAAACTATAAGTAATAATGAACAGAAATTGAGATCATTATCGAGAGAATGTATCACACTATAACACGTGAAAAAATTAAATTTTTTTTATTGATTGGTTTTCTCAAAATCGGTTGATAAGTATTGTTAAGCGCTGGGAACTTCGTAGCGGTAGGCGTGTAAGCAGCAGCGGAATAGGCCCAACATGGCTGCGTCTGACAGGCTGGCCATACTTTCCCTATACAGAGCTTTAGTCTACCTGCGATTTCAGTGACACATCGCGTTTAAGAGTCGCAAGTAGCAACTAAGAGGCGCAGTTTAGACTTTGCCGGCTGCCATCTGTTGACCGAAATTGGTACTTCTAGCTTCCTGCCGTCTGCCTCGTGTATGTGTGGATTTTTGTGTATATGTGTTGGTCGAACGCCGTCTGCTCAAACCAGTCCTCACAGGTCCAAACTGCGATTTCAGTGAAAAGTCGCGATTAAGAGTCGCAAGTAGCAACTGAGAATAGCATTTAATATTCCGCCTTTTGCTACTTGTTGGCCAACTGTAGTACTTTCACTCGTGTGTTTGTTTAGGGATGTTGTCGAATTAATAAGCAAGAAGATAATTTTCTTTGTGAAAATGCTTACACTTAGTGGCACTATTTTACCTGGCGGCAATATTTACATGTTGTGAAGCAATGCCTGGCATATATGTTTTTACGTTTTAGTTGGTAAAAGACAACAAATGTGAATGTGAAATAAATATTGTATTACGGACTTGATCCCTGTTTAAAATCATTTTTCGTCATAGAACCTACAACTATTATGCGAATTCAGAATACGTATCTTACATTGCAAATCTGGTTTCGACGAATATTTTTGCATGCATTATACATCGTACATAAAATAAAAATTCCAAGGGGGTGGTATCAAGTGGTCAACTAAGTAATTTTACGAAACGTTTAACAGTTGGCCAACTCTATTTTCAGTGTGGACTGTGTTAAGTACTGCAGTATAGGAGTAAACTTGTATCTTCGAGAATTCTATAAAAATATTACACTTGAAAATAAACAAGTTTTTCGCGTAATGGAAAGTTTTATTTTCTCAAGGTTTGTTTTAGGTTTAGGAATGTTGTTTCCCGTCTTTTTCCTTTTTGTAAATTCCATCCTGTGATGATATAAGTGAAAGCAGATGGGTGGTATCGGATCCTTCAGTATTATTAAAATTTTTGTTTACTGCAGTGGTGGCATAGTGTGCTTATGTTGGCAACGACCGATGAATGATCCTAGGAATCTAAATCACATAGAATGATGGAAATAATATTTTGTTTATCATAAAATAAACAATTAATGTTATTCTTAATCTGTGGTTGTAAGGTTTCTTGTGTGTAACACTGTACAGTCAGTAAATTAAAAATTATTATAAAATGAAGATTTAGTTGCCAACATTAGCACATAGTTATTCGGCAGAATATGTAGTGATACCGAAAGGTTTTTAAGGGAAAATATAATTTTCAGAAGTCACTCACGGTTTATTTCACATTTACTTATCCCTATCAAATTGGTAAGTGACTTATATCACACAATGTTAAAAAAAAAAATCTGCTCATACATTCTACAGGCAAGAACATAGCACTCTTGTTGCACTGACACAGTTGCTATATTACTAATCTGCCTAATGTTTCTGTTAAGGTAGACTATAGGCCTACTTGCCAATTTCTGTTACACATTACTTGCAAATAACCTCACTTTTAACTATATATTACACACCAAACACTGAAATAGCTTTTAGAAGACTAATTGACATTTGTCGATGTGTAAATAATCCGAACATTACACGCATTTTTTTTTTGGAATATATATACATGTAGGACGAGGAATCTGTTACGGACAATATATATTGGATATGCTACACACATCGCCGAAGTCACGGAAGTAGCAGACATCACGGAAGTAGCAGAAATCGCAGAAGTAGCAATATCAGTAGCAGAAATCACAGAAGAAGCATTCAGAGTCACCGAAATCGCAGTTTGAGTGCGGAAGGATACATGTCGAGGATTTGTACACTACGATTGTAAACAGGGACAAATCGCAACTAAGAATCGGAGATATCTAAAAGTAGCAGTCACAGAAATCACTGATATCGGAAAATCACAGTTTAGCCCATCCCTACGTATGAACCACAGTGTATGAACGTTGTTATCAGCTGACAGTTGAAACGACACTAGCGCTCCTAGCGGTGTGCAAGCCACCGAAGATGTGATGTTTGTTTATAATTATTTGTGTGCGTAATTAACGAAATAGTTAGTATAATTGTTGTGTTCCAAGCATTGGTAAAACATCAAGAGACGTACATAACACGGCAATTAAATTAAAAACAGCCGAATTTAACTGATTGAGTGGTATAAAGATCAACTCCGTCATCAACAAATACTTACGAATATTTGCAGCTTATTCCGCTGAAAGTAAGTAGAACAGAAACATAAGACAAACATATGTTTCCATTATGCTCAGTTCTTACTATGTCAGCCAGTTTTTTGGTGCATGTCAATTCGCTGTGGAGTCTAATGATTCGCACATTTTTGGGCGTCACTCGTCTTTCTTATAAGCTCAAATTCGTTTGAGTGTAATTATTTTAGCTTGGAAAGCCAATGTTTTGAAGATTCTTGGCGTTTGTGGTTCATCTCCAGCAACAACCGTAGAAGTCGGTTCTTCTTTGTTGGAAAACAGTTTGATTGCTTTTGCCGTTTTACTGCCAAGTCTGTGTCGTTTTTCCTTCAGCTACCGCTGTGGTGATTGATTTTGTACGTTAAATACTGTAGTTATTGCATTCTATATACGTTTCTTACGTTCAGCACTCACTGATTCGACTGGAATCGTAGTGATGAAACGTTAACGTTCCTGAGTAGGAAAGCGACGTCTTTCTGCCAAAGGGCAGGTCTTCTGGTGTGTACTAGCCATTTTTATTTTATTTTTAACAGAAAATGAAATTATTCAGTAGAAGACTGTAAGTTACAAGATAATTGTAAATACACAGTCCTGTAATTTACCGTTTCGTATCTTGTAGGGGATCTTAGGAAACTTAAGAAAGACGAATGTGGAGCTATTTTAAGTTATTAGCCTACCTATTTTTATAGCACTACATACGTACATCAATGTAAAAAATACGTTAAAATCAATATAAACGAAAGTATTTGCAGTCGTACAATATCGTATTCAGAAATGTAGCTTGCCGGCCGCTAGGAGCGCTGCTGTCGCAGTGTATAACAAAAATCAGCGGGAGTGTCGTGACTGTGTATCTTAGACTGTGGTGGCGAAGATTTACGTCTAGTGCATAATCCTGTACAGCTGACATGAATTATTTGTGGAAAATTTTGTTGTTATTTCAACACACCTATGGAGAATAGTACTTTTATGTCAATTGCTGCTATGTAGGGCCTATATGTCCTTTTTTGTTATCGTCCAAGGGCAAATGAATCGGTCATTTCAAAAAGGTCATTAGTCGTGAAAGGAAAATTTTACAAGAGAAGGAAAAAACGTTCTACAGCATAAGCTATTTATTTATTGTTATTTTAATATCAATATTTAGTGAATTGCCAAACACTTTGTATTTTTGTTTTGTGATTAATAATTTAACCACAATATTAATTTAAAAATTGCTGACTTATGACCTTTTTGCAATGAACGACAGTGTGTTGCAACAAATGAAAGCATTACTTGCAAATAATTGCCTATTTTATTGAAAAGTCAGTTAATATTTTACACAGTAAAATGGAATGTGAATATTATTATCTGAAGTAAAATTTTTCGCAACATTTGTGTTTTTTTTACAACAATATGAAAATAGAATACAATAGAACAAGTCAATCTTCTTGATCACCATCTTCATTATTTGTTCCCCCTTCCGTTGGCCATTCTTGCAGTTGGTCATAAAATTCCACATATTCAGTTGGAATATACCTATTCACTTTCAATAAATCTTGTATTTTTTTGACATTGATCGGCACTTGCTTTTCAGGATACGCCAACGCGATGGGAAGTAAAGGATGCTTATTGAAGCTATGGAGGAGCTGGAATGTCTCTCTGATGATACCATCGATGAATTGCTCTGTTTTTACTTGCGCAGGATAATGTCCATCATACTGAAAAGTCATCCATTTAGAAGGAAAAAAAGAAACTTTTTGTTCCTTGGGAATTTTTCCCACGCTTGATTCGGAGATGCAAGTCTTATTAAAATAGACAGGCCACCAGCTTTTAAAGGCTAATACAGCAACATTATCAATAGTTTCCACTGAGTATTTACTTGATGCCTTTTTGATCATTATGGCATATTCTTCAGGTAAGTAGATCCGGTCATGACGTCTTACAAATTTTTTTATGGCCCCAAAATCTCTATCGTTTGGAAGGAAACTATGCCCGCATATAGGGAAGTAATGTTTCATCTTTCTAAATCTCCCAGTTGATACAAGTGTTAAACAAAAGCGAATCATTGGGTGATTTTTGTTTTGAGCAGCACACCCGTCAGAGAAGAGGTGAAGCTCATTCACATCTTTTGAGATATACTTATCGATGTAATTATACAGAAATGAGCAAACCTCATTTGCACCTTTCTTCGCTTCGCCTTCATGGAACACATAAAAGTGTACTGCTCGCTTTTCATATTACGTATGCCAAAAACATTAACCTATAGCTGTCTCAATAAAAAATATCCTGAACAAGAATATCAGGTAATGGTAAATTTTGCATGTAGTCAAAAGTCAGACCACAGACATTATTTTCGTTTTCACAACGTTCGGAAATTTCTTTAATTTTACTGTAAAAAGTGCAACCGCACATCGCTTCACAGAGTCAAAAAGATGTGCACTGCGTATCTTAGCTGACATTTCTTCACATGCACTACAAACATCGACCTGTTGACGCCCAAATCTGAGATTGAAATTTTCATTGAAATATTGTAAGTAAAATTTGTATTTGATATTTAAATCAGGATACTGTTGTACAGGAGGAAGGCAACGGCATACCACCTCCACACAGGACCATGCCTAGTAAAGCACTGTGGTGTTCAAATCAATCTTCGGATTGTTGACTGCTTTACCTTTTACTGTTGTACAAACAACTTGTGCATTGATTTAACATCTAGTCGAGTATCTAAATAGTGCAGCACCTTTCAAGGATAGTGCGTAGTTTCCTTAGGAAAAGAATCAATATGATCACTGATCTTTTGACAAATTTATCCAGGTATAGCATTACCTTTTACATGTTTCCCCCTGAGATCACGAGGACTTTTGCCTTGAACTAGCAATAGGCATAATCTTCGGACCCTTTTTTCTGTTACATCATGCAGACTAATAAAGGCTTTTATACATACCTTTATTTTTGTCGTGCCTGTAGTGATGGAATGACTGTAATGATAGCTTCTTAATTTAGAATCCTCATTTCGCGGTCTCCTGCTCTTGACACCTTGAACTTCGATTAGCCCTTGCAGGAAGATATCTTGTTGATTCTTATCACTAAAACTGTTCAGGTGAGCAATGATATCTGTCTTCGCGTCATCATAAAACAGAGAAAAATCAGTCCTTTTTGCAAGTGAAAGAGTCGAAGTTATCAATTACGATAATGCTTAAATTGCATACTATGCAGGTATATGCATTTACTTCCATACAGAAATCAAGTACACGTATTTTACTCAGTTGCAGTCATCTCCTGTACTCCGAAGCTGAATTTTCTCTCCTTTCCAATTCACGTATTCCACTCCCTTCTGAATCACGAATAATATTCCTTTTGTACTTATCAGCATTTCTTGTTCGTTTTTTGCCTACAGGAGGCATTCCATAGTCCGAAGAAGACGCAGACATAATCACACCTCGACAAATAAGTCGCTTCTGGATGCGACAATAATGACCTATTATTTGAACCTATAACGCTGTAAACACAACCATGGGTTGTTGCAGTGATGCTAACCTCAGACGACAAAATACGCGGGAAACCAGTGAAACGCCGCCAGTAACTTCTGCGTTCGATTAAATACACCTCCATACAGTCATTGCAAAAACGGCACGAGTCAATGACTCATAACCTTTTTGCAATGAACGAAGATTTCAAGGGTCGATAGTGACACCTTTTGATAGCTGTCTTCTGTTCTTCTTGTACGTATGAATCCGGCTACACTTTCCCATCCATTTCCAATGGATAACTCATTTTCGTAAAAAAGTTGGCTTATGACCATTTTGCAATGACCAATTCAAATGTAATGCTGTTCCTTAAGAGAGATACTGTCAGCAGGTCCTTGTAAGATAATGATGGAGATCATAAAAAGATGCCCAAATGCATCCAAACCGGTCATCAATCTAATGAAATAGCGATTTTGGCTAAAAACCATTATAAACTTATTCCAGATCGCCCGTGACGAACCCATATGTTCCATACGAATGCAATGTAGACGAAGAATTTCAATTGTAGCTGCAGGGTGCTGATGAAGCTGGTGAGGTTATAAACGAAAGTGAGGAGCACGATTTGTGAAACAAAATGTTCCACCTACGTACCTCACCAGTTTGATACCGAAAATGAAGCCCATGGAAACGACGATGGTGGAGAAATCGCTTTGTCGTCTTTGGTTGCCTATCGGTGTCGCAATGACACAAAATGCTCATGTGATGCCGCGCGGGAGTAGCCGCGCTGTGTGAGGCATCGTGCATTCCAAACTTTCCCTCATGGCGACACCCTTTCACTAATATAAATACATATGGTAGAATTTAGTTGGTTCTAGCGGGAAGGGGGGGGGGGGACGGAAATAAAGTATCGCTTAAATGTAGTTTGTAAACGAAACTAACGAAACTGAAATCTTCGTACGCATTGACATGTTTAATGTTGAGCCTGACTGCAGCAATTACGTACACTCATCGCAAGAAAAAGAAACATTAGGAACTAAGGAGATGTACAACGGAGTAACATCGCAGACAACAATGTCTAACTCACACAGTAATACTTGCTTCTTCTATATGCGACCCAACTTCCGAAACACGAAAACTGAATTTCGGAAACCGTTTTACGGTGTCGTGTGTACATGTCAGGGCCAGATACGGTTTTCCTGGATCGATTGAAAACGGCATCTGGAAATTAGCTGCTCAGATTTCTGATTTGGACAGCACAATGGTTGTTCCCTTTCAGTTCAATATTATCACATTATTTTCAGAAATAAAGAGGATGTATTTATGACAAGTGATGAATTATTATTTCAGTTCTATTGTTAGGTTCTTGCTTCACCGCAACCTCGGAAGTCCCGACATATTCGAAAAAAAATAAATAAAAAATGGATAAATATTTGTGACAAGTAAGAATATGAATCTCATTTCTGGTCCCAGAATCTGTTACATACAGGAAACTGAGAGAAAAAAAAATATTAACGCATACCAGGGTTCGAACCAACGATCACTGCATTTAAGATACTACTCTCCGTTAATCATCCGGCCATACTCCATATTAAAGATCGCTACTGAATAGCTTTAGCCAGTGGATAATTGTGACTGCTTTTACGATCTGTGACAGCTTTTACAGTCACTGTGTCATTGATTGACATGTAGTTGTAAGAAACGCTACCGAGGGTGACGTGGCTTTGATAAATCCATTAAAAAACGCTCAGGTGCAGCTTTTTGAGAAGGAAAGCAGACTACAGTGAAGGTTCGTTCAAGCAGCTGCCAGTTCCAGCAAACTGCGCATGGGAAGAGCTGTTGTCGAGTATCAGCAGCAGCTCTGCGCATGCCTAAGCCTAATAAACGTAACACCCAGAAGATGGCCGCTTGCAATAGTGGCCGTAACGTCGGTGAAATATTTAATATATTGACTATGCGGTCCAATACCGAGAAGAGTTTTATCAACAATAAATAAATGTTCGCTGTCTAACTCAAATAGTAATGAAACGCGTGGAACACAGATGGTGTGGGATGGGGTGGGTAGTTCCAGCGGGTAATGTTGTACATGCTCGGATCAGACAACAAAGATATTTACTCGCGGTTGACAATCCGGGTAATCGCGAATCCCTATAACTGAGGTCCGGATAATCGAGTGACCGATCATTCCTTTGATATGTGATCTGTGGTGCACTGAATGAAGAGGATGATTAGCTACAGGCGAGTCTTCAGGGTAGTATGAAGAGAAGGATATTTTGTGTTATTTTATGACATTTTTTGCCGGCCGCGGTGGCCGAGGAGACAAAGGCGCTCCAGTCACGGTCTGCACGGCTACTACGGTCGGGGGTTCGAATCCCCCCTCGGGCATGGATATTTGTGCCGTCCTAGTTCGTAAGTAGTTCATAAGTAGTTTGTAAGTTTAGGGACTGATGACCCCGTAGTTAAGTCCCATAGACTATACAAACATTTGAACATTTTTTATGACATTTTTTTTGTTTAGAGTCTAAATGTGTTAGTCTCGCGACACCCTTGATACTACTACGCGATACCCTAGGGTATCGCGACACCTAAATTGGAAAGCTCTGTGCTACGGACTGGGCGGCTAGTTCCGCCGGAAGTTCGAGTCCTCCCTCGGGCATGTCCCCAGTGTAATTTAAGTAGTTTGTAAGTCTACGGACAGATGACCAGTGAAGTTTGGTCCAACAGGTTTACAACGATGTTTGGCTCATGTGATAAGTGAGACGAATAACGGAAGTAGTAATAAATGCAGCAAATGTGCGAGACTTATTTCTAATGGTAATTCAGTTATGTTTCCTGGACGCTTGAGAACAGAGTGAAATAACTGTGAAAACTATATTACTGGTCCAATTAGGTTGATCAAATACCTGGAAATTAGTAATCATTTCCTGCTAAACTAAAATAGCCGAACGTTACCTAAGCTCGCACTTGAACATTGAACGTTGTTACTGAGCTAATTGTTGTGTCGAACTCTTAAGGCCCTATTCACAAATACGCAAATCGCGTCACCAGCTACCTGACAACCGGGAGACTAGAACCAGAGTTCAAATGTTTGTAAATCTAACGGACTCAACTGCTAGATTATTAGGCCGTTAGCTTACAAAAATGTTCAAATGTTTGTATAGCTTATGGGACTTAACTACGGGCTCATCAGTCGCTAAACTTACAGACTACTTATCAACTAGCTTATCCTAAGACGACACAAATTTCCATGCCCGAGGGGGGATTCGAACCCCCGACCGTAGTGGCCGTACAGACCGTGACTGGAGCGCCTCAGTCCCTCGGCCACCGCGGCCGGCCGTAGCTTACAGACTATTTAAACTAAGGAAAACTAATCTAAGGACAAACACAAACACTCATGCCCGAGGAGGGACTCGAACCCCCGACGGCGAACGGCCGCGAGGTAGCCGCTCACATTCATACTGGCATGACTCTGGTGTCCCGCGCTGCCAAGTCGCTGGCCGTGTGAAATAAAATTAAATCAATTTCATTGGCTGTGGGTGACGGAAGCGGACTTTTCTTTTTTTTTTTTTTTTTGTGGGGGGGGGGGGGGGGGAACCCTGCCGCGGTACAAGGTCTAGGGACTTTAGCAGTGACGATGATACTACAATATAGTTTTATTATTACCACCGGTACAAGCAGACTGTACCGACAATTTGTGCCTGTGAATTTTTAACAGCTATCACAATGTTTGTAATATTTAAAAAGACGTACGTGCAACATGCATTCGATACCTCAGATGCGAATAGTTCACTAAAGTCACTAACGATTTTTTTGCACTACAATTTATATGAAACGTTGTGGCTTTTCTGAGCAACATCTAGTTCCTACTATTCATTCCAAGCAGCCCACGTTATTTTTACGTTGTAGAACTATTGTCGTAGCATTTTAAATTTACAAGCACAAATTTTATGTCTATCTGTCTGAGGTTAGGAATTTGTATGGGATCCGGAGAAATTGTTTTATACTTTTTAGTCAGTTTTAAAAACGTAACATTTTTTAAAATTATTTAAATAACATAAAATAGTTTTTTGGTATAGTGTGCTTGAAATTTTTAAATAGATTTCAAACATTATCATGAGATTACAATACACATATTCGAATGTTTGTAAAGTTATGGGACCTAAAACTGCAGTGGTAATTTGGTCCCTACACTTAAAAGACTACTTTAACTTAACGTAAAAACACACACACACGCCCGAGGGAGGACTCAAACCTCCGAAGGCGAACGGTCGCGCGCACCGTAGCAAGGCGCCTTAGTGCGCACGGCTGTTCCGCCGCGGCAGTAGCCATGTGGTTACTTTGAGGTTAATTTCAGTTTCTCTTCCCTCAGTCAAACAATATATTGCCTTCCCCTACGTCCAGTATATCTCGTGAAAAGTGAAGGTAAGAACTAGAGAGATTGGAGGTCACACGTTTACCATCAATCTTTCTTACAACACTCGTGATAATAGCATTAAGAGAGAGACATCTCGCCGCGGTGGAGTGGCCGAGTGATCTAAAGGCCGTATAACACGTAAACACGACACAGCTAACGTTCGCGAGTCAGGTCTAGACGGCCTGCCACCTAGCGGCAAACCGGCTGAAGCTACGCTTTTAGCAGACGGTTTATCCGCCGTGGGGAAATAGGAACGGTGCTATTCTACCGTGGACGCGCGCATGCGCAGTTGAGGAGGTGTATCCGCGCAGAAGCTGTTTCCAGCGCACTTACTGCTGCTTTCTTCAGCAGAGTGCAGACGACATACGTGTTCTACTAGTCTTCGGATACGAACTACTGAAGTTTTCGTAGAGGCGGCCAGTCACAGCAAATGCTTCAAAAATAACTACGTCCTCCAGATATAAAATACCATGAACCGTAAATATAGATAAATAATATGCGTGTACCAGCACAGTATAAAATACAGTTTACTCTATTATTCTGTTTAGGCCTAATCATAACATATTTCATGCTTGGCGCACAATGGTAACATAATAATAATAATTTGTACCAGTTTGATATAATACTATTTGGTTCATTAGTCTGTATAATAGCGAAATTCCAAGCTAACTGCACAAGAGAAACGTAAAATATAATCAGATACTGACTATAGGGCGAACATTTGAATTAAACTTTTTGCCACGGCTAGGATACAATATGTGCTAAAAACTGTCTCGGGAACTAAATGTTAATTGACATAAATTAACCCATTTGCTTCAACCAGCTCGATGTGATACGAACTATGTAGTTCATTGCCCTCCATAATCGTAACGAAATTTCAATATAGCTGCACAAGAGAAACGTAAACATAAATATTTATTTGTAACAATAAGACATCAACAAACAGTTTGGTACACAACTCCCTGTAATGGTATCATAGTTTCATGTTACCTAGACAAGAGAACAACAATTGCTTAAGAAACACGAACCTAGACTTCTCAGAGATTAATATGAGCAAATAAAAGGTTGACAAAGAGATAAGCTATCCCTCGCTACGAATAAACGTCTAAACAAGCCCGCACTTCTGTACGTGTACCTTTGAGGCGCTCGTCCGGACATGTACACGTTAGGTCTGCCGTGTAATGGGACGGACGAAAACCTTGGCGGTTGCAACGGGCCTGGTTGATGAATGTGACGGGGCTGATTGAGAAGTGTGTGTGCGTGTATGTGTGTGTTTGTTGCCTTCAGTACTAACAGAGGTCTACAAAAAATGAAAGATCGTATCGGGCTACTAAAATTATGGATCTGACTGCAATACTACTAGGAGAGTAACTTGACAATTAGTGCGCAACGTAGTTCTGACCTACGTAAGGCAAGTTTGGGCACGTCGAAACTTACGCTATCTGACTGCAATATTAGATGGATTAAAAAGATACAAAATATTGGTTGGCTGACAGTCACTTTACGAGAACAATGAAAGAATGTCGTACTGTGTTGTACTTGTTGGCCCTGTCTTAGTATTGCTATACGATCAGTCTGCAAACACAATAAATAAATGTGTTTTTTATTTTTGTTTTGTATAGCTTATGGGACTTAACTACGGGGTCATCAGTCCCTAGACTTACAAGCTACTTATGAACTAACTAATACTAAGAACGGCACAAATATCCATGCCCAAGGGGGGATTCGAACCCCCGACCGTAGTGGCCGTGCAGACCGTGACTGGAGCGCCTCAGTCCCCTCAGCCACCGCGGCCGGCAAATAAATGTGTGCAAGAAATATTATTTTGTTGTAAAAAGGGAAGTGATACCTGCTTCACACCAACACACATTCTTCACTTCATATCGTTCATGTCACCCACTTGTTACAATGTACGTAATTACCATTAACTTACAATCACTTTCAGCGTCAAGAATAATCACAAACAAAATTAAACCAATCAAACTGAATAAATCTGAATTAAAGAAAATTAGAAAAGTAGCAATCAACAAATTCGACACAAGTAACAGAAACTATAAAAATGAAGAATGTGCATATTATTGCGAAGTCGTGCAATGAGGCAGTTTCTGAAACAGGGATGCAGCCCTACCCTCAGGAAAGAATTAATTATAATAAGTGAAAATGTCAAACAGTGAAAGGAACTGCTTTTTTTATTATTACGTTTGGTTAATGCCCTATCCATGTTATTACAACAATTACAGTGACGAGCCACGAGCCGGCCGCGGTGGCGGAGGGGACTGAGGCGCTCCAGTCACGGTCTGCACGGCCACTACGGTCGGGGGTTCGAATCCCCCCTCAGGCATGGATATTTGTGCCGTCTTTAGTATAAGGTAGTTCATAAGTAGTTTGTAACTTTAGGGACTGATGACCCCGTAGTTGAGTCCCATAAGCTTAACAAACATTTGAACATTTCTATGAATGGTAGTGATTTTCCGTCTTTTGCAACTACAATAAAATGCGATTTTTTCACACCAGACGCGTTTCGTTTTATTGACTGTAAAACATCATTAGTGGTGGAAATTTTGTCTTCTTTTCGCTTCACATCATGGAATGCCGGTCTGTTTAGTGCAATCCCGCCGGTTCTGCATGTTGTGTCGTTTTCTCACTACTTTCACTGTCACTGTTTACTGTTTATGGTTGTTTTTCACAGATCAGAAGTGTTTGTTTTTGTTTTTACTGATTCTGCTCAGTGTGTGTGGCCACACAAACGAAGAATTTGAACATTTGAACGAGCCACGAATTAATCAAGGTTGAGTGTAGGTTCCTACTGAATGGAAAGTGATATAAAGTGAAATAAAATGCAATGAACGACCTTGCGCAATCGAAAAACGTTTAAAGTAAGTTACAAAAAAATCAGCAGCATCATGAAGAACTCCGGGCTGTGTCCACCACGAGCTCCAGTGCAACCGTCACGCTCCGCTACTACTCTCCGACTCCCCGCGCGGCAACACCGAGCAAACCCCGCCTACCGGCCGCCAAATATAATTCTTGCGGACCCAGCAGAGATGTTTATATATATATGTTGTTGCCAACATATATAATCCCAAAACGTAAGGTACGAAATTTCCATTCAGTAGCCACGTTACACGGTTCCAAACTTATACGCTTGGGGTACTGGTGCGGACTTGTGTACGATAGGTGTGTCGTGTAATACGGCCTTAAGGTGCCTCGCTGCAGAGCGCGCGGTTGCTCGCCGTTGGATGTTCAAATCCTCCCTCGGATGTCTGTGTGTTCGTTAGGAACAGTTTAAGTAGTTTGTAAGTTTAGAGAACGATGGCCACTGCAGTTAGGTCCCATAGCTTTACAAACATTTGAAAAATTAGACATACTTTAGCAGCACATTGGTACGAATGCAACCAATAGACTGGGAGAGACGGCGACCAGCAGGTCGGGTCGCGTGGCCTGCGACGCCAGTACTCAGGTACTCTCTGGTACTCTCTGGTCAATGACTGCATTCAACTAGTAGCGCCGCGTCAGCTTGTCGCACTTTCAAATGAAATGTTTCAAATGAAACTTTCACTCTGCAGCGGAGTGTGCGCTCATATGAAACTTACTGGCAGATTAAAATTGTGTGCCGGAACCGGGACTCGAACCTGGGGCCTTTGCCTTTCGCGGGCAAGCGCACTACCGACTGAGCTACCCCGACACGACTCACGATGCCGCCTCAAAACTTTACTTCCGCCAGTACCTCACCTCCTACTTTCCAAACATCACAGAAGCTCTCCTGCGAACCATGTAAGACTAGCACTCCTGGAAGAAAGGATATGGTGGAGACATGGCTTAGCCACAGCCTAAGGGATGTTACCAGAATGAAACTTTCACTCTGCAGCGGAGTGTGCGCTGATATGAAACTTCCTGGCAGATCACAATTGTGTACCGGAACCGGACTCGAACCTGGAACCTTTGCCTTTCGCGGGCAAGCGCTCTACCGACTGTGCTATCCCAACACGACTCACGATGTCGCCTCACAACTTTACTTCTGCCAGTACCTCGCCCCCTACTTTCCAAACTTCACACAAGCTCTCTTGCGAACAAGCAAGACTAGCACTCCTGGAAGAAAGGATGTGGTGGAGACATGGCTTAGCCACAGCCTAATGGATGTTTCCAGAATGAAACTTTCACTCTGCAGCGGAGTGTGCGCTGATATGAAACTTCCTGGCAGATTAAAATTATGTACCGGAACCGGGACTCGAACCTGGGGCCTTTGCCTTTCGCGGGCAAGCGCACTACCGACTGTGCTATCCCGACACGACTCACGATGCCGCCTCAAAACTTTACTTCCGCCAGTACCTCACCTCCTACTTTCCAAACATCACAGAAGCTCTCCTGCGAACCATGTAAGACTAGCACTCCTGGAAGAAAGGATATGGTGGAGACATGGCTTAGCCACAGCCTAAGGGATGTTACCATAATGAAACTTTCACTCTGCAGCGGAGTGTGCGCTGATATGAAACTTCCTGGCAGATCACAATTGTGTACCGGAACCGGACTCGAACCTGGAACCTTTGCCTTTCGCGGGCAAGCGCTCTACCGACTGTGCTATCCCAACACGACTCACGATGTCGCCTCACAACTTTACTTCTGCCAGTACCTCGCCCCCTACTTTCCAAACTTCACACAAGCTCTCTTGCGAACAAGCAAGACTAGCACTCCTGGAAGAAAGGATGTGGTGGAGACATGGCTTAGCCACAGCCTAATGGATGTTTCCAGAATGAAACTTTCACTCTGCAGCGGAGTGTGCGCTGATATGAAACTTCCTGGCAGATTAAAATTATGTACCGGAACCGGGACTCGAACCTGGGGCCTTTGCCTTTCGCGGGCAAGCGCACTACCGACTGTGCTATCCCGACACGACTCACGATGCCGCCTCAAAACTTTACTTCCGCCAGTACCTCACCTCCTACTTTCCAAACATCACAGAAGCTCTCCTGCGAACCATGTAAGACTAGCACTCCTGGAAGAAAGGATATGGTGGAGACATGGCTTAGCCACAGCCTAAGGGATGTTACCAGAATGAAACTTTCACTCTGCAGCGGAGTGTGCGCTGATATGAAACTTCCTGGCAGATCACAATTGTGTACCGGAACCGGACTCGAACCTGGAACCTTTGCCTTTCGCGGGCAAGCGCTCTACCGACTGTGCTATCCCAACACGACTCACGATGTCGCCTCACAACTTTACTTCTGCCAGTACCTCGCCCCCTACTTTCCAAACTTCACACAAGCTCTCTTGCGAACAAGCAAGACTAGCACTCCTGGAAGAAAGGATGTGGTGGAGACATGGCTTAGCCACAGCCTAATGGATGTTTCCAGAATGAAACTTTCACTCTGCAGCGGAGTGTGCGCTGATATGAAACTTCCTGGCAGATTAAAATTATGTACCGGAACCGGGACTCGAACCTGGGGCCTTTGCCTTTCGCGGGCAAGCGCACTACCGACTGTGCTATCCCGACACGACTCACGATGCCGCCTCAAAACTTTACTTCCGCCAGTACCTCACCTCCTACTTTCCAAACATCACAGAAGCTCTCCTGCGAACCATGTAAGACTAGCACTCCTGGAAGAAAGGATATGGTGGAGACATGGCTTAGCCACAGCCTAAGGGATGTTACCAGAATGAAATTTTTCACTCTGCAGCGGAGTGTGCGCTGATATGAAACTTCCTGGCAGAATAAAATTGTGTGCCGTAACCGGGACTCGAACCTGGAACCTTTGTCTTTGCCTTAGGCTGTTGCTAAGCCATGTCTCCGCCATATCCTTTCTTCCACGAGTGCTAGTCTTGCAAGTTTCGCAGGAGAGCTGTGAAGTTTGGAAAGTAGGAGGCGAGGTACTGGCGGAAGTAAAGTTGTGAGGCGGCATCGTGAGTCGTGTCGGGATAGCACAGTCGGTAGTGCGCTTTCTCGCGAAAGGCAAAGGTCCCAGGTTCGAGTCCCGGTTCCGGCACACAATTTTAATCTGCCAGAAAGTTTCAAATCAGCGCACACTCCGCTGTAGAGTGAAAGTTTCATTCTGGAAACATAGCTGGTTTATCAGTCCCTTATTCCACTAGCGATACTCTCGCATCTTCATTGCAGTGTGCAGTATGCAAAGTGGGGTTTTGTGTCCAGCTATATCACTCAAAAAAGAACTATTTGCACTGAAAGCCGTTTGCTGATGTTTAATATTCATGATATTTCATGTAATTACATAAACATTGCCATGTTTATTAATAAGTAGTTAATAATACGAAAGAACATTTTTTACCTTCACGAAAACAGCGTTTTTTGTTTTGATTGTTTCATGAAGGTTTACAAAGCAGGGAAATGTACGGGGCAAGTGTTTGAAGAGGAAATAATGAGGTTTATTCCTGACCAAGAAAAATATATTAATGATTATTCCTGAATCTGTACCAACAGGACGAAATACTGTAAAAATGTCCGGCACTGGGGGAAGGAGACTAAGAAAATGGGCTGGCACTGGGGGAAGTCGGTTCGCATATATATGGCTGGCACTCAGAGTGTTAAGGTCATCAGTCCTTAAACTTAAAAACTACTTATGAACCAGCTAACACTAAAGACGGCACAAATATCCATGCCCGAGGGGGGATTCGAACCCCCGACCGTTGTGGCCGTGCAGACCGTGACTGGCGCGCCGCAGTCCCCTCGGCCACCGCGGCCGTCGGTCGCAGTTTCCATTCGCTCGGCGACTAGAGTAACCCCACGTTAGTAGTGGCACAGACAAATATATGTTATATATACATGTGGCGTCTGTTGCAGAGAACAGACGTCACTTCTGATCCTGCAGTTGCTATTATTTAATATTCATAGAATATATGACATCAACTGCGATTGGGCAAAGCTGAAAATGTGTACCCAGCCGGGATTCGAACCCGGGTCTCCTGCTTTCTAGGCAGTTGCGCTGACCCCTACACCACTGGGGAGACAGTGATCACCGCACCTGCAAGGACTACCCATGCACGCCTCCCGACAGATACAAATTCCCAGCTTCGCCCTGCCCACAGTACTCAAACTCGTAGTTATGCCGGTGACGGGCAATGATCCTATCGTTAGTGGGGAGGGGTGGGCAAAGTTTGAAGACCTTACTCTTACGGGAAATAGTTCATAACTATGAGTTTGAGTACTGTGGGCAGGGCGAAGCTGGGAATTTGTATCTGACAGGAGGCGTGCTTAGGTAGTCCTTGCAGGTGTGGTGATCACTGTGTCCCCAGTGGTGTAGGGGTCAGCGCAACTGCCAAGAAAGCAGGAGACCCGGGTTCGAATCCCGGCTGGGTACACATTTTCAGCTTTGCCCAATCGCAGTTGATGTCATATATTCTATGAGTATTAAATATATGTTGCTCTGTGGTAGTGGCTAAAACGTGCGAGCAGAGGGCTACTTACGGCTGCGGCGGGCCGGTGCCCCGTGGGACTGGGCGGCTGCGCCCCTGGCCGGCCTATGCGTCACCGCGACGGCGGCATTCCTCTCACACAGGTGATGTCAGCGCCGCGTGCTTAGGCTCACAGCCGCCGCCCAGCTCCGTCTGCACTCTGCCGCCGTGCACTTGGGACCCTCGTCCACCGTGCCGTTCCTCGCGCTGTTGCCTCGTCATCCGACTGAGCGAGCCACGTCTGCCACCCGGAACTGCTTCGCGCGGAATTAAAACGTCTCACTAATACATTTTTTCAACTATAGGTTTTCGTCCTCTGACAAGGAAAGTACTTGGGCTCCAACACATATAAATACACGGAAGTCGTGTGAGAGATAATGTAGAGGTCCCTTACTGCACTAGCGATACTCTCGCATCTGAAAAATTCTGCAGTCGCCCGTCAGAGGCCTCTGCGTGAGCCATGCCGCATTGCACTTTGACCTGCCGGTACACCAGTCGGGACCAGTAGGGACAGTGCGGTGTGCCTCTGAAGTTGCGCTTTGTGACATTATTTGTGTAGTGAAGCGTCAGATGCATCGGCGATTGGTTTGTTTGTAAACGGGTATTCAAATGTTCAAATGTTTGTAATTATATCGGACCAAACTGCGTGGTCATCAGTCCGTAGCTTACAAACTACTTAAACCTAGGTCAACTAACCTAAGGACAGCACACACACCCATGCCCCAGGGAGGACTCGAACCTCCACGGCGAGCAACCGCGTGCTCCGCAGCGAGACGCTTTAGACCGCTCGGCTACTCCACCGCGACCGGCGATTGGTAATTTTTGTGTCTCGTTTCCGCCGGTTGTCGTAGGTGTCGGTGGCCGAGTAGAAAGAGACCGACACAGGAATAAAGGATGCACGCTTGGGCAGGTACGGAGGTGACCAGCCAGTGGGACAGCAGAAACTAGAACACTAGGCTAAATTAGAATAGGAGACATCTTGAGGGAACGGAACATCGCAGCAAGATACAAACCTACCCGGAAGGTACAGGATTACGTGGAACTACACTGCTCAAGACAATTACGGGGCCGCGGTGGAGTAGCCGAGCGATCTAAAGCGCCTCGCTGCGGAGCGCGCGGTTGCTCGCCGTGGAGGTTCGAGTCCTCCCTGGGGCATGGCTGTGTGTGTTTGTCCGTAGGTTAGTTGACCTAGGTTTAAGTAGTTTGTAAGCTACGAACTGATGACCACGCAGTTTGGTCCGATAGATTTACAAACATTTGAACATTTGAACAATTAGGGATCAGGTGGATATCATACACAGTATTTTATACAAATACCACCTAAATTCCCGCTGCTTCGCACGCGTAGACTGGATGGTCTGCATTGGTTGTTCCTCCTTCTAAATATAAATTTTCTTAGATTTAGCTTTAAAAAATGCTTTCTTAATCAAGTATTTTGACACAACTTGCCACTATCTATTGCACCATTGTTGGCAGAATTCAAAACATCTCAAAACGCATTTTTTTTTAGTTATGACCATGGTTCCAAACCCAAATTTTCACATGAAAATAGTGTGAGTAGTACCCTCTAAAGATTTTCCCTTATTTCACCGCTTAATTGTTGAATTTCCAAAAATATCGAAACATGTGATTTTAAAATTACAATCAAAAATCTAAATCTGAAGTTTTATATTTCTTCTTCAAAATTGCCTTAATAGCAACGTATTTTCATCCCCTATTTCATCTCCTTAGGTATGGGGAATATCGATAAATCGCTGATACCTACAGTGTAAGATAAACCACACCCACAAATTTCAAGTTTCTATCGTCTGTAGATTCACTTTTCAGCGCCTTTTCTGTCTGCTAGAAACGGATCGAGTACTCTACATTTCTTTCTTTTACTTTGGCATTTCTATTAAAACTGCAATATGTACTTATTTTTCTTTATTCGTACGCTTGCTGCAGAAAAACAACTGAAGAATGTGCATGACATTTCGCTGTATATAACCTCTTTGCTAATATAGTGTCAAAAGTCATCGCTGGTCTTCAGTGCGAATTTTATATAAGCCGACGACTTTCAACTACCCGCTCATAGTTATCGACACGGAACTGCTAATCCAGTTGTCAGTATTTTGATCATAATCACTACAGTTGTCTTTCCAGTGTTTATATCGAGATCATTGGTGTATTGCCAGTGTAGTTAATGCTCAGTTAATGTATGTCTGTGTTTCCCAATGTTTTATCTTTGAGGCTTTTTATTTTTGAGCATCTGTTCATCGTCGTATTGCTCCACATTTTACGGTATTTTGTTCGCCACACTCACCCACCGCCACACACCGCAACCAAAACACCATAATGCACACCGCCAACCTAAAGGCTACTCTCCCGCATAACCGCCATTGGTCTGCAGTGAATAATTTGGGTACCAAGTGAAATATACGGACACCCGGCCCACGTTCCATGAATATTGATTGGTTGCAATCGTAATGTGTGTGTAATACAGTACGATATTCTGCTGTCTTCTCTTTGCTTGAGGATTACTTAGAGCGTTGCGCCACAGGGCCTACCATAATAGTGATAAAGTCATTCTCGTTGCCCCCTAATACGTTCTGTCATCACCTCGGACGACCAGTTCAGTTGCACACCTGCGTGGCACGGACAGTATGAGGTTATCAATCACCTCTTGAGTGATATTACGCCATTATTCCTTGAATGCAATATCCAGCTCTGCAACCGTTATGGTTGGTGCTGGTCTGTCTGCAATGCGTCTGCCAAGTGCACCCCAGAAATGCTCAATCTGGTTTAACTACGGCGAACAAGATGGCCACTCCATTCATTCAGTTACCTCAGCCTCAAGCATGTTGTCCACCAGCACAGCCCTGAGGGGACGAG
This sequence comes from Locusta migratoria, assembly GCA_026315105.1. Classification (NCBI taxonomy): domain Eukaryota; kingdom Metazoa; phylum Arthropoda; class Insecta; order Orthoptera; family Acrididae; genus Locusta; species Locusta migratoria. Next base: position 266,425,139 of record CM048744.1, on the reverse strand, counting down.
CGTTATCGTCCATCAGAAGGAACACACTTCCTATGGTACCAGCGTAGGGTAGGTCGAAGGATCTCGTCTATGTACCTCTGAGCAGTGAAAGCGCCATTCTTAACGACAAAGAAATCCGTACGTCCGCCAATGTTGACTCCTGGCCACACCATTCGTCCACCCTCATGATACCGTGATGTTTCCTGCATATAAGCAGGATTGTTCCCAGTTCCATTTTTTAAAATGTTTGTTAAGCTTAAGGGACTTAACTAAAAATGTTCAAATGTTTGTACAGCTTATGGGACTTAACTACGGGGTCATCAGTCCCTAAAATTACAAACTACTTATGAACTACCTTTTACTAAAGACGACACAAACATCCATGCTTGAGGGGGGATTCGAACCCACTACCGTAGCGGCCGTGCAGACTGTGACTGGCGCGCCGCAGACCGCTCGGCCTCTGCGGCGGGCCCCAGTTCCAAGTTCTCTCTAGATGAGGGAACGACGATTGTCAGGTTGAACACAAAACCTTGACTCATCTGTGAACAGAATCTAGCGCCATTCTTTAAGACTACAACCCTGATGTTACGCCACCCAGTTTGTGCGGGATAAACGGTGTCGTGGTTGTAATAGGACATACACCATAGGCCTCCGTGCTCAGAGGCCACATTTCCGAGGGCGATTTCGGACTGTCTGCGTTTGGTGCCTCCCTCCCCCCCCCCCTCCCTGCTTCCTGCCGGTAGTTAAGGAGGTAACCCTTAGAGCTGGTCATACTTTAACTGCTGTGAAAGCGATGCAATTGCTTAACCCTCAATTTCAGAGGCCTTGGTTACACATACATTCATAGAACATCACCTCTCAGAAGCGTAAATACAATTAAAGATTTACAACAATTAGGTTTTTTAAGATTTCAAAATAACTTTCACTTGGCAATATTGAGGATTTGCTGAAAAAAGTTATATTTTCAGAGGCCTTAGTTACACATACATTCATAGAACATCACATCTCAGAAGCGTAAATACAATTAAAGATTTACAACAATTAGGTTTTTTAAGATTTCAAAATAACTTTCACTTGGCAATATTGAGGATTTGCTGAAAAAAGTTATATTTTCAGAGGCCTTAGTTACACATACATTCATAGAACATCACCTCTCAGAAGCGTAAATACAATTAAAGATTTACAACAATTAGGTTTTTTAAGATTTCAAAATCACTTACTCTTGGCAATATTGAGGATTTGCTGAAAAAAGTTATAACTATTAAAGGACCTGACACCAAATTTAAGTAGTTTAAATTTTCCTCTCTCTGAAACGGTGTATACCATTAAGGAATTCACAACAAATTTTAAATAGTATAAGTTTTCAAAACCCATTCACAGTTTCGCGTATTCAAGATCTCTTCTCAGTAGGCATACACACCCTTGAACAATTCACAGCAGAACTCACAGTCTAAAATGTAAAAGGTCCATTGCATACCACAAATACAATTCAGGGTATAAATATTTACTAGCAGTGATTGATGTCTATTCTAAATACGGTTGGGTTGCTCCTCTGAAGACCAAATCATCTGACGAGGTCACTAATGCACTCAGAAAAATATATATGAGAAGTAGTAGCATACCAAAAAATTTGCAAACTGACTTGGGTAAAGAGTTTTACAATAGTAATTTCACGAAGTTGATGCAGAAATATAAGATTAACCATTACTCAACGTATTCTGTAATGAAAGCTTGCGTGGTTAAATTTCTTTATTTATAATAACATACAATATAACCCATCACTTGCATAACCCATTATTTGCTTCAGTTTCATAAACACCCGATACCTTCCCTTGCCACCCGATGTGGACGATTCAGTCCAGGGTGAAATAAGTAGTTGCGTTACTACCGCAGAAGAATATATTTGCCAGTACGAAAGGCAAGCCAACTACTCTAAGTCAACTGTACTATGTTCATAGCCTTCGCGTAAGAGCAAGAAGTAAGTTGAGGAAGTTTTGCTGCAATCAGATGAGCGTTATGGCAGCGCATAAAATACGAAGAAACGAACAAATATGTATGAAGTTTCCAATGTTCCATAAGACCTTCTCTTCCTTTACCTCCTCTCTGTTCACCTGCTCCTCTCCCCGTCGCCTCCTGTCCCTTTCTCTGTCCATTTTCTCCTTTCCCTCCCGCTGTTCATCTCCTTTCACCTGTCACCATCTCCTCTCTCTCTGTCCGTCTCCTCCCTCCCATTTCTGTCCATCAACCTACTCCTCTCCCTCCTATATACAGGGTGAGTCACCTAACATTACAGGCGGATATATTTCGTAAACCACATAAAATACTGACGAACCGATTTCACAGACAGAACTTGAGGAGAGGGGCTAGTGTTATTGGTTAATACAAACCATAAAAAATGCACGGAAGTATGTTTTTTTAACACAAACCTACGTTTTTTTAATGGAGCTCCGTTAGTTTTGTTAGCACATCTGAACATATAAACAAATACGTAATCAGTGCCGTTTGTTGCATTGTAAAATGTTAATTACATCCGGACATATTGTAACCTAAAGTTGACGCTTGAAACCTCCGACGTTCAGTTGCGTGTTGTAACAAACACGGGCCACGGTCGACGAGCAGCATCTGCAGGGACATGTTTATGATGGCGACCGTGTTTACGAATGTGGCTGTAGTGTTCAAAATGTTCAAATGTTTGTATAGCTTATGGGACTTAACTTCGGGGTCATCAGTCCCTAAACTTACAAACTACTTATGAAGTAGCTAATCCTAAGGATGGCACAAATATCCATGCCCGAGGGGGATACGAACCCCCGACCGTAATGGCCGTGCAGACCGTGACTGGAGCGCCTCAGTCCCCTCGGACACCGCGTCCGGCTGGCTGTAGTGCACTGTTGTGGTTTGGTCTAGCTGTCGCAGTGTCCGCATGTAGCGCTTGCTGCTATTGTTATTCTGCAGTCATCTTTGAACGCAGACTAACTGTAGTGCACTGCGTTACCATACGTCTGTGATAGTTTAGCGTTGTAGGAACTGTGACCATGGGGTATTCCAACTCTGGAAAGGCGTAGATGATACTCGTCTATGGCGAGTGTCGACAAAATGCAGCTGAATCCTGCAGGATGTATGCAGAACGGTACCCGGACCGAGAGCATCCAACGTGACGCACATTTCAAAACACCTACCGCCAACTGTATGCAACAGGTATGGTCGTAGTACGCAAACGGGTCCGTAACAGGCCCATCACAAGAGAAGTGGGTGCAGTTGTTGTGTTAGCTGCTGTTGCCGTGAACCCACACAGGAGTACGCGGGACATTGCGAGAGCCGGTGGACTGAGTCAAATTAGTGTCATGCATACTGCATCGTCACCGCTTTCATCCGTTTCATGCGTCGCTACATCAGCAATTACATGGCGATTACTTTAATCATCGAGTGCAATTCTGTCAATGGGCATTAACAGAGAATGAGTTGCAGTTCTACCTGTTTACCGATGAAGCGGGTTTCACAAACCACGGGGCAGTGAATCTACGGAACATGCATTATTGGTCATTGGCGACCACCTCATTGGTCCTCACTTCATTGCAGGGGCCCAAACAGCTGCAACATACATCGCGTTTCTACAGAATGATCTGAGAACGTTGCTCGAAAATGTCCCACTGGAAACGCGTTGACGTATGTGATATCAGCATATTGGTACACCTGCACATTCCTCAATTAACAATAGGCTGACCCTCGACAGGATGTTCGACGGGCGTTTCATAGGACGCGGAGGACGCATAAATTGGCCAGCCCGTTCTCCTGATCTTACACCTCTGGACTTCTTTCTGTGGGGTACGTTAAAGGAGAATGTGTACCGTGATGTGCCCACAACCCCAGAGGATATGAAACAACATATTGTGGCAGCCTGCAGCGACATTACACCAAATGTACTACAGCGTGTACGACATTCATTACGCCATAGATTGCAATTGTGTGCAGCAAATGATAGCCACCGCTTTGAACATCTATTGGCCTGACATGTCGGGACACACTCTATTCCACTTCATAATTGAAAACGGAAACCACGTGAGTACGTGTACCTCACCCCTCATGGTAATGTACATGTGCGTCAGTGAAAAAGACCAATAAAAGTTTAGCATGTGGACGTAATGTGCTGTTCTAGTCTCTTCTGTACCTAAGGTACATCACCGTTCCCTTTGGATCCCTACTTAATTCGGTGCTCTCCGATACACACTATCGAACAGCGGAGGAGTGGTACTCAAGCTTCAACTTCAGGTTACAATATCTCCGGATGTAATTAACATTTTACACTGCAACAAACGGCACTGATTACGTATTCATTTATATGTTCAGATGTGCTAACAAAACTAACGGGGATTCCATTTTAAAAAACGTAGGTTTGTGTTAAAAAAACAAACTTCCATGCATTTTTTATGGTTTGTATTAACCAATTACACTAGCCCCCCTCCTCACGTTCGGTCTGTGGAATCGGTTCGTCAGTATTTGATGTGGTTTACGAAATATATCCAGCGGTAATGTTAGGTGACTCACCCTGTATATGAAAACATACATATATGCGCCAAGTTTCATGGTGGCGGGTCAAACGGTTTGAAAGTCGCAAGGTTCCTTCCGACATACTAAATTCACTGGCTTACAATTTATAAAAATCTACTTCATAAAAACATACATTTATGTGCTGATTTCTCAAGGTGACCAATCAAACAACTTGTTGTTGTAACGTAGCCTCCGACATGCACTGCTTGCGAAAGGTAGCGCATGTATTAATTCGGGGTATCGTATAAGCTATCTCCATTGCAAATTTCATTTAAATCTGTCCATCCCTTTCAGCGTGAAGGAGTAGCAAACATATTAATCCATTGTAAGGTACTCTCCACCAGGTACCATACGGAGGCTTACGAAAGGTAGGCTATGTAACGATCAGGGTATAAGCTTTGTTCCAAATTTTAATGATATCCGTCTAGCCATTTCAGCGTGAAGGCGTAAGAGATGAATTAACTAATTGTGAAGTACCCTCCGCCATGCACCATACGAAGTTAATTTTAGTGTGCCTATAACCTTCGTGCGAGTGCAAGCAATGAGTTGACAAAGTCTTATGCAATCGGACGTACGGTATGGCCGTGCATAAAATACGAACATAAAGACTAACAAACAAATATTATTAATTTTTATATATCAGATAAAATAAAACGAATCGCCATTATAAACAAGGTTACACATGGTAAATAACATCAAGGTAAGGTACGACCTCTCAGTCAGAGGCAATATAAATCAATGGAAGGTTACTCATATGACATTTTTCGCTAGTGGAAGAGGATGGTCGCGCGGGAGTAGCCGAGCGGTCTGGAGCGCCACGTGATGGATAGCGAGGCCTCGCGCCGGAAGTTCGAATCCTCCCTCGGGCATGGATATGTATGTTGTCCTTAGGTTATTTTAACTCGGTTTAAGTCGTTTGTAAGCTACGGACTAATAACCACGCAGTTGAGTCCGACATATTTACAAAGATTTCAACATTCAAACATTTGAAGAGGAGGCGCCGTCTCAATGTCGGAATTACGAACGAATACTGCGACTGCGTTGATCTCTTATCGCCCTGAGGACGTTGTTGGCCACATTGGTTTCTTGTTTAGAGCGGGTTTTATACGTAACTATTCAGATTATAAGATTTTGCCCTTGAAATAGACATTCCTATTTTTATCAGTCGGTAAGATAATTTCGACAGACATTTTTGTAGTCATTATTGATAAATCTGAAGCATTGAATTAAAATTTGTGATGCGGCCGGGAATCAAACCTACCAGTAACAAACCTAGCTGCTCGCCTCTGAACTGCTTCTATGTCTTCCTTTAAACTGATCTGCTGTGGTTCCCAAACACTAGAGCAATACTCAAGATGTGGTCTTACAAGCGTTTTATACGCGGTCTCCTTTACAGATGAAGTACATCTTCCCAAAATTCTCCCAATGAACCGAAGTCGGCTGTTCGCCATACTCACAACTGTCTTTATAGGTTCGTTTCATTTCATATCGCTCTGCAAAGTTACGCCTGGATATTTGAACGATGCGACTGCATCTAGAAGCTCACTACTAATGCTGTATTCGAACTTTATGGGATTGTTTTTTTCTACTCATGCACACCACCTTACATTTTTCTACATTTAGAGCTAACTGCCATTCTTCGCACCAACTAGAAATTTTGTCTAAGTCATTTTATAGGATATTACAGTCAATTAATTATGACACCTTCCCATACTCCACAGCTTCAGCAAACTACAAGTTCCTCTGTCCATCAGATCATTTACATAGATAGAAAATAATAGCGGTCATATCACACTCCCCTGGGGCACGCCTGACGATACACTCTTCTCTGATGAACACTCGCCGTCGAGAAAAACGTACTGCGTTCTTTTACTTACGAAGTGTTCCAGCCAGTCACAAATCTGTGAACCTATTCTATAAGCTTGTATCTTCGTTAGCAGTCTGCAGTATGGCACCGCGTCAAACGCCTTTTTGAATTCGAGGAAAACGTAATCCTCCTGTTGCCCTTCATCCACGGCTCGCAAGAAGTCACGTGAGAAAAGGGCAAGTTGAGTTTCACATGGAAGATGTTAGGTGAAAAGTGTGCGGAACTGGCAGCGACTGTGGTCAGTTTATCGCGCCGCGGCGCGCTTTCACCGGTGACGTCAGCCGGCTGCGCGGAGCGTCAGCAGCCGGCAGAAGGAATGGCGGTGTCGGTTAGTCGGTTAGCCGCGAGGCGGGCCAGCCTCCACTCAACAACAGACGCAGCTGCTAGCCAGCGGCTGTTGCGGCTGCGGCGCACGCGGCCAACACGTGCGCGCTTGAGTGCTCGCCCACGCGCCTCGCACGTGCACCCAAACAGCCCCGACCCACCGCCACCACGTGTTCTCCTTTCCAACTTTACGGCTTCAAAACATTTTTTGCGTATATTTTTGGATGTAGAGAATACACGTCAAATCCACACCCACAGCTTTCCTAAATTCCTTCACCAAAGAAGACGGAATAAACACTCCTAAATTCGAATCAAGGATTTTGTGTCTCGTCCACCGGTTGTCGTAGGTGTCGGTGGCCGAGTAGAAAGAGACCGACACAGGAATAAAGGATGCACGCTTGTGCAGATACGGAGGTGACCAGCCAGTGGGACAGAAGAAACTATAAACACTAGAGTAAATTAGAACGAGATATATATTTTATAAAGACTTAGTAGTACTTAACTTTTACATAGTTCTTGACTTCAGAATGCTGATACATAGTTTATATAGAGAGGCCTGCCTACTGATGATTTCTAGTGCCTATCCGATAGCCAAGTCTTAACTGGTGCCTATCTCATTCCCAAGTGGCCGATGCAGCGCTCGTGGCCGACGTCGTAAGAACGCCGCGCCGTGCGTGCATGGCGGCGCGCGGCGAAAGTAGGTGGCGCTCACTTCATACTTGTGCGACACCACAAAGAACATCCGCCAACATGAGTAATTCACAAGTAGATATCCCTGGAATACCCTTCTACTTGTACATACCTACATATATACTCTGCAAATCACATTTAAGTGCCTGGCAGAGGGTTCATTAACCACCTTCATAACTTTACTCTACCGTTCGATTCTCTAATAGCACTCGGGAAGAAAGAACACCTAAATCGTTCCGTTTTCGATCTGATTTCTCTTATTTTATTGGGATGGTCATGTCTCCCTAAGTAGGTGGGTGCTAGCAAAAGATTTTCACATTCAGAAGTAAAATTCGGTGATTGAAACTTCGCAAACAGATTACGCCGCAATGAATAACGTCTTTCTTTTAATGATTTTCACCCCAATTCGTGCAACATTTCCGTGACGCTTTCCCCCCGTAACTTGATAAAACAAAACGAGCTACCCTTCTCTGAACCTTCTCAATGTCTTCCGTCAGTCCCACCTGGTGAGGGTCCCACAGTGGCCAACAGTACTCCAGGAGAGGACGCACAAGTGTAATGTAGGCAGTCTCTTTGGTGGAGCTGTTGCATCTCCGAAGCGTTCTGCCAATTAAACGTAACCTTTGGTTCGCCTTCCCCGCAATATTTTCTACGTGTTCTCTCCAGACAAAGTTGTTCGTAATTGTAACTCCTAGGTATCTGGTAGAATTTACGACCTTAAGGTTTGACTGATTTATCGCGTAATTGAAGTTCATCGTATTTATTTTAGTGGTCATGTGTATTACTTCAACTTTTCTTTATTTAGTGTCAATTGTCAATTTTCGCACCATGTAGAAATTTTGTCTGAATCGTTTTGCAGTTGCTTTTGCTCCTCTGTTGACTTCACTAACCGATAAACCACAGCATCATCCGCGAACAGTCTAAGGGACCTATTCAGATTGTCTCCTAAATCGTTTATAAACAGAAGGAAGCGTAGGGGACCTATAACGGTTCCCTGTGGAACGCCAGATATTACTTCTGTTTTCTCGATTACTTACCGTCAATTACAACGAACTGTGTCCTTTCTGACAGGAAATCGCGAATCCAATCGCACAATTGGGAAGATATTTCATAAACACGCAATTTCATTACAAGTTAGTAACATGGTAGCAGGGGTGACTTGTAATCCCAAAGTTTCAAATGTTCAAATGTTTGTATAGTCTATGGTACTTAACTACGGGGTCATCAGTCCCTAAACTTACAAACTACTTATGAAATAACTAATTCTAAGGACGCCACACATATCCATGCCCGAGGGGGGATTCGAACCCCCGACCGTAGTGGCCGTGCAGACTGTGACTGGAGCGTCTCAGTCCCCTCGGCCGGCTCCCCAAAGTTTTATTTTGCATATAATTCAAATTTTACAAATTAACAAAACGAAACCTGATCTGTTTTTAAGTCATTAACATTCTTATTAACATATAAACACTTTACAGTAATTGGATAACAGTTATTAGGAAATTGTTCTGTAAGAGAAACAAGCTATGCAGATTTCTTTTCTATGATCATTGTATGCAAACCTACTATATTTTACATAAGCTACTTTCACTTTTCTGTCTTTATATCTATGGCATGCATGCTATCTTGGTTCCTTCTACAGTTTTGTGCGCCACTTTTCCTGATCTCTGTGGATCCTTTGTTCTCTTTGTTCCTTAGAGTGCAGCTATATTTTCCGAAAGCTCTCGTGGCAAATTTTTCTGAAGGCGCCGTTTCATGTGTGGTGAAGGAAGCTGGAATACAAGATTTTGTAGAAAATATTTTCTTTTCACTTTTTGGTGTAATTTTACAAGGAATAGAATAAAAGCATTTATTGCTGCCTAGTCAAATATCCCGTAAAACGTCCAAAGTGGCCAGCGCACGTGTACTTGTTGAAACAAAGAACGCATGTACCATTTTGTCAAATACATCCATACCTCCTTTCGTACTGTTATCAAATTCAATGATTTTTTCGAAATTATTAATTTGTGGTCTGGTCAAAAAAATGTTGAAAGGTTTGTCAAGCTTGAGGGACTTAACTGCGGGGTTCAAAAATGTTCAAATGTTTGTAAAGCTTATGGGACTTAACTACGGGGTCATCAGTCCCTAAATTTACGAACTACTTATCAACTACCTTATACTAAGGACGGCACAAAGATCCATGCCCGAGGGGCGATTCGAACCCCCGACGCCAGCCGCGGTGGCCGAGGGGACTGCGGCGCGCCAGTCATGGTTTGCACGGCCACTACAGTCGGGGGTTCGAATGCCCCCTCGGGCATGGATATTTGTGCCGTCCTTAGTCTTATCTAGTTCATAAGTAGTTTGTAAGTTTAGGGACAGATGACCCCGTAGTTAAGTCCCATAACTTTAAAAACATTTGAACCTCCGACGGGGATTGGCCTCGCGCATCGGAACATAGCGCGTCAATGCGGTCGGCCGCTCCGCCGCGGCTCGTCTGATCAACAACAGACAAAAGAACAACAGTTTTTTCCGTTTTAGGAGTGAAGGCGGCAACTGTTTTTTTCTGATGATTAACAAATTCCGACAGTAGTATATTCTTCTTTCTCTTGGGTAGGAAACTTGATGGAATTTCCGCCTCAAAGTACCAACAATTATCAAATTCTTTTTCAGCAAAATGTCTGCCAAAGGTATAGATCTGAAACAATTGTCACAATTGATATTTCGACCTCTGCCACGCATAGTGCTGGACAGAGGTTTCACGTAGTATGTTGACAGACTTTCACTTGTGTTTCTATAATTTGTTGAAATCCAAGACAATTTATAAGACATCTGAACCTCATTCGAGACATAAGACTTTGTACACAGATGCGCCATACCATATTTCTTCAGTGTTAGGACGACCATCTTTTCTGCTGTCTCACATATAAAGCAATCCCATTAGTGCACCTATTTCTTGTTTGCCGTTTCAGCAAGAAACCTCTGGCCAGTTAACAGCTTTAAGAGTTTTTACCATATTTATACTTTGCGTTTTACATTTCTAAGGCGGTATTTTAGACCATAAAAATCCATTCTTACTCTTCATTGTGTTGCTGATGATGTCTCCTCCTCATCAGCACCATATTTTGACGTCGTAGCTCCAAACTCAGAATTTGTTTAGATTGTGTTTCCAAATTATCTTCCTCGCTTGAAAATAAGTAATTTTTACTGTAATCGTCTTTGTCTTCCTCCAAAACACTTCTTACAAAGTCTTTAAACCTTGTGTAATTCACATTTACAGATTACATACTCGGAGAGCTTACGAAATCTAGCAATTAGATTTCTCCTACGAAAATGGTAACAGGGGTGACCTATAACCACAAGAACTATTCGATCTCAAGTAGAAGATGAACACAATGGTCTAGCAGCACGACAGACCAGTGATTGATTTATACAAGAATGACAAAAGAATACACAATCCTGCCGGAAAAAAATACCACGGTTGCCAACTTAACAGCAGAACACTGGGGTGAAGCATCACCCCTGTTACTATCGGAGGGTAAGCAACATAAATCACGTAAGGAATGCAAGTCTCCCGGCCTCAATTGTATACCAATTAGTTTCCTTTCAGAGTATGCTGATGCAATAGCCCCATACGTAGCCATCATATACAACCGCTCGCTCAGCGAACGTTCCGTACCCAGGTCACTACAATATCCAAGAAGGGCAGTAGGAGTGAACCGCACAGTTACAGGCCTATATCACTAACGTCGGTTTACCACAGAATTTTAGAACATACACTTTCATCAAACATGAACTACCTCGAAGAGAACGACCTACTGACCCATATTGAACTTGGATTCAGAAAGTATCGTTCTTTTGAAACACAGATAACTTTTTACTCACATGAACTGATGAATGTTATCGGCAAGGGATCTCAAATTGATTCCACATTTCTAGATATCCAGAAGACTTTTGTTTTGACACGGTATCTCACAAGCGACTTCTGATCAAATTCTGTCCTTATCGAATATCGCCACATTTGTCCGGTAAGTAGTAATTGACGGGATGTCATATCTGGCGTTCCCCAGGGAAGTGTAACAGGACCCCTATTGTTCCATATCTTTATATACGATGTAGTAGACAAAGTGAGCAGTTCTCTTAGACTGCAAGCAGATGTCGCTGTTGTTTATCTGTTAGGGATCAAAATGATATACATAAGATATCTGCATAATGCAAAAAATGGCGGTTACCCCTGAGTAATGAAAAGTCTAAAGTCATCCATATGAGCATTAAAAGAACACCTAAGTTTCATTTGCATGATAAATCTGTCAAATGTCAAGACCGTCAACTCAACTAAATACCTACAATCCTAGCCATTAAAATTACTACACCACGAAGATGACGTGCTACAGACGCGAAATTTAACCGACAGGAAGAAGATGCTGTGATATGCAAATGATTAGCTTTTCAGAGCATTCACACAAGGTTGGCACCAGTGGCAACACCTTCAACGTGCTGACATGAGGAAAGTTTCCAACCGATTTCTCATACACAAATGCATACCATCACGTTTCCGACTTTGATAAAGGTTGGATTGTAATCTATCGCGGTTGCGGTTTATCGCGATCCAATGACTGTTTGCAGAATATGGAATCGGTGAGTTCAGGAGGGCAATACGGAACCCCGTGCTGGATCCCAACAGACTCGTATCACTAGCAGTCGAGATGACAGATGACAGGCATCTTATCCGCCTGGCTGTAACGTGCAGCCACGTCTCGATTCCTGACTCAACAGATGGAGACGTCTGCAAGACAACAAACATCTCCACGAACAGTTTGACGACGTTCGCAGCAGCATGGACTATCAGCTCGGAGACCATGGCTGCGGTTACCCTTGACGCTGCATCACAGGCAGAAGCGCATGTAATGGTGTACGCAACGACGAACCTGGGTGCACGGATGACAAAACGTCATTTTTTTTTTTTTCGGATGAATCCAGGTTCTGTTTACAGCATCATGATAGTCGCATAGTCGCCTTACTGGCGTATCACCCGGCGTGATGGTATGGGGTGCCATTGGTTATACGACTCGGTCACCTCTTGTTCGCATCGACGGCACTTTGAACAGTGGCCGCTACATTTCAGATGTGTTACGACCCGTGGCTCTACCCTTCATTCGATCCCTGGGAAACCCTACATTTCAGCAAGATAATGCACGACCGCATGTTGCATGCCCTGTACGGGCGTTTCTGGATACGGTAAATGTTTGACTGTTGCCCTGGGCAGCACATTATCCAGATATCTCACCAATTGAAAACGTCTGGTCAATGGTGGTCAAGCAACTGGCTCGTCACAATACGCCAGTCACTACTCTTGATGAACTGTGGTATCGTGTTGAAGCTGCATGGGCATCTGTAACTGTACACGCAATCCAAGCTCTGTTTGACTCTATGCCAAGACGTATCAAGGCCGTTATTATGGCCAGAGGTGGTTCTTCTGGGTACTGATTACTCAGGATCTACGCACCCAAATTGTGTGAAAATATAATCACATGTCAGTTCTAGTATAATAATTGTCTCCAGTGAATACCCGTTTATCATCTGCATTTCCTCTTGGACTAGCAATTTTAATGGCCAGTAGTGTATGAATTACAATTACGAACAACTGAAATTGGTAAGAACAACCAGAAAATATTTTAGGGAAGGCAAACCAGAGGCTACGTTTCATGGGTAGAACGCTTAAAAATATGCAACAATTCTACTAAAGAAACTGCCTACGCTACACTTGTGTGTCCTATTCTGGAGTACAGTTGCCCATTGTTGGATCGCCACCAAGTGGAACTGACGGAAGATACAGAAAAAGTTCAGAGAAGGGCAGCTCGTTTTCTATTATCGCGATGTAGGGGAGAGAGTGTCACGGAAATGAAGCAGGAGTTGGATGGAAATCATTGAAATAAATGCGTCATTTGCCGCGACGGATCTATTTGCAAAATTTATTTCGCCGACTTTCTTTTACGAATGCGAACGTAGGGAGACATGTTCATCTTAATAAAATAAATCAGATCGAAAACGAAAAGCGTTGTTCTATGTTAGGTTAAACACTAAAAACTAAAGTGATACGAATATTTATTTAACTGTTATCTGTGCTGTAACAGTTGTACGATCTGCCGCTGTCGACCTTACAATACGTCTATCGTGGCGCACAGATTCACAACCTCTTCTGACGGTGTGAGAATGTTCACTTGACCATTGTAACCAGAATCATTGCACAACTGACATATCACGTCCAACTTTTGCAGTAATTATCCGGAAGCACCATCCCGCTACTCCGAGGGCCACAATTGGACCCGTTTCGAACTTGCTCAGTTGGCTGTAGGAATCACGATTTCGTCTCCATGGTATGGCGCCAGATTACTTCACATGTTGACATCACGCTGAGTCTTACAGTTGTAAACATTCCCTATTAAAGGAAACACACACGTGGCTCTCGGGCAGCCATGTCGCAACGCTGTCTGTTGGCGGACGGCCTGAAAACCATTATCAGTACATCTAGTATCCCGCAGGTGGCATCTGCATTAATCGTATCAAAATATTGTCCGACAGAGTATTTAAGTGCGATCATTACAGATCAAGAAGTATATTACAGCTATATTTGACTTAATTTGTTGTGAATGCGATAGTCATTCCTCACTCGTTATTTCCTTGCCAGATATAAACCGTGTTAGTGAACTTTTGTTACTTTCGCCTTTCAGGCAAGAAACGCTTCCGCTTACATGTATCTACTTTATTTACTAGATTACTTGTTTCTTATATTTTTCTTTACTTGATGATTCTTACAATGAAGGAAACAGCAACCAACCATATTTCATTACGAAATCTAAATATTTGAACATTTCGACCGTTTCGTGGGGTTGAAATAAATTAAACGACAAAGTTGAAAATTTGTCCTGGACTGGGTTTTGAAACCGGATTTCCCGCTTTGTGCCAGCGGTCGCCTTCACCAATCAGGCTATCCAGGTACGCTACCCTAATTCTCAACTTGTAGCACACTGCTCATTGATTCCTTTTGCTCGCAGCCTGTAACGGATTCTCGCAAGGGATCGAGCGTTTTAGTGTGTCCTCATTTAAATTGTTATTGTCAGTTGTGGGCATATTTAAAATTATTGGAATGGTGTCTGTTCTGTTCGCCGCAGCGGATTAGCCGGGCGCACTGGGGCGCCGTGCTGCGGTGCGCGCGTCCGTTCGCCGTCGGGAGTTCGAGTCCACCCTCGGGCATGGGTGTGTGTTAGTTTACCTTAGTTTAAGTAGTTTGTAAGCTACGGCCTGATGACCAAATTGTTGAGTCGGATAGATTTACAAACATTTGAACATTTTTTGTGTTTTTTTTTCGGACATGTCCGAAAGAACAGACACCATTAGTTGACAGTAACGGTCATAAATTTACCAAATCGAAATATTGACCATTTAGATCGTGCCGTTGAATTTATTTCAACACCCCCGAAACGGTCTAAATGTTTCAATATTTCTATTTCGTACATTTACGGCCGTAACTGTCAACTAATGGTGTCTGTTCTTTCGGACATGTCCGAAAAGAACAGACATCGTATCAATAACGTTTGATTATGCCATTCATTTACTAAATAGCGCCGTTACCGATTTAAAACCTTCCAATTCATCGTCAGACGTCTGTTCACGTCGACAAACAAATTTTTTGTCCTCTACATTTCGACTATGCACATAATTATATCTTGTGGCGAAAAATTCTTGGTTAGGTGGTGCCATTGAAAAATCAGTTCCATTACGTTGTATGGTTGTTTGCTGCAGTTATTGAAGCAATGGGCACTTTGTGTATCACTTATTTCTCTTAGAAGAACAGCATAGCGTGATTAACCACATATAAATAGAATGTGAAAATACATTTTGGTATGTGTGTGTGGTTAATCACGATATTCTGCTCCTGATAAGAGAATAAGCGATAGACAAAATGCCCATTGATTCAACAACTGCAACAAACAACCAAACAACTTAATTGCCCTGATTTTTCGATGGCACCACCTAACCAAGGAAAAATTATATGCATAATCGAAATGTAGATGAACAAATAATGTTTTTGGAGATGGACAGCCGTTTGACGTTGAATTGGAAGGTTTGAAAGCCGGCCGCGGTGGCCGAGGGGCCTGAGGCGCTCCAGTCACGGTGTGCACGGCCACTACGGTCGGGGGTTCGAATCCCCCTTCGGGGAAGGATATTTGTGCCGTCCTTAGGATTAGCTAGTTCATAAGTAGTTTGTAAGTTTAGAGACTGATGACCCCGTAGTTAAGTCCCATAACTTATACAAACATTTCAACATTTTTGAAGGTTTGAAACCGGCAACGGCACTATTTTGCAAATAAATAGCATAATCAAATGTGGTTGCTTGCTGTTAACTTCATTTTAAGAATCAACGTGTATTTTATACACAACCACGAGCTCAAAATGACAGTTTTGACAAAAGTAAGATTAATTTTTCAGTCAGTTTTCGCATTTTCTTGACAGCGGTCTTGCAAAATCAGGCAACTTCGTTCTCCTCCTCTGACAGATGTATGATTGACGTTAACGCCTCTACAATATTTTCGGAGCTGAAAAGGTTCTTCGCCACGCCTTTTCTTCAAGTTCCGTTTTGATGCTGACTGTCAGCTGCAAGAGGAAACATTCACAGTCTCACCCGTTGTGTTTGTGCTTGTTGTGGGGGGTGGGCGATTGTGGTTCACATATTGCTCTATCTTCTGATGTCTGCCGACTTTCATCTTTATCTTCTTTTCACAGTTGTAGGACGGCAATGACATTGTTACAGTTTGAACTTTTTCGGAGCTACCGTGTTCAGAGTATACACAAAACGAACAGATGAACTTCAAAACACACAGTTGAATAATAATAACTCAGAATGACACAGGAAGAATGACGTACCGCACTTAAGCCATGGTAAGCAGTTATGTACACAAAACAGTGCCAGTAATTTCGGTAGAGCTAACGGGTATCGGTGGATGGTGTAAAAATTACAGGGCACCAACCTAGGGTCGTTACACGCTTCACGGTAGGCAGACAAACCTGAGGAGACGCCGCCGTACTCAGTTCCTCTGGTGATTATTACACTGCATTCCACTTGTCTCCGGCTAGTACAACGGCAGCGAGAAACTGGTATTTATTGAGTTTTCGTACGGTATTACAAGTGCAAGTAAGGTAGTAATACACTACTGGCCATTAAAATTGCTACACTAAGAAGAAATGCAGATGGTAAACGGGTATCATTGGACAAATATATTATACTACAACTCACATGTGATTATAAATTAATGAAATGCAGCAACCAGTTGCTTGCGGTTATTTATTTTTAACTTTAACGACCGGTTTCGGGCGCTTGAGTGCCCTTCTTCTGGTCTATTTTTGTACTGTTGCTTAATGAATATACATGCTATTAGTGGAATCAACGCTAAGTGCAAAGATTATGGAATGAATAACATGTGATTACATGTCCAAGCAATTTGGGTGCATAGATCCTGAGAAACCAGTACCCAGAACAGTCACCTCTGGCCGTAATAGCGGCCTTGATAAGCGTCGGCATTGAGTCAAGCAGAGCTTGGATGGCGTGTATAGGTACAGATGCCCATGCAACTCCAACACGATACCACAGTTCATCAAGAGTAGTGAATGGCGTACTGTGACGAGCCAGTTGCTCGGCCACCATTGACCAGACGTTTTCAATTGGTGAGAGATCTGGAGAATGCGCTGGACAGGGCAGCAGTCGAACATTTTCCGTATCCAGAAAAGCCCGTACAGGACCTGCAACATGCGGTCGTGCTTTATCCTGCTGAAATGTAGGGTTTCGCAGAGATCGAGTGAAGGGTAAAGCCACGGGTCGTAACACATGTGAAATGTAACGGCCACTGTTCGAAGAGCCGTCGATGAGAACAAGAGGTGACCGAGTCGTGTAACCAATGGCACCCCATACCATCACGCCGGGTGATACGCCAGTATGGCAATGACGAATACACGCTTCCTATGTGCATTCACCGCGATGTCGCCAAACACGGATGCGACCATCATTATGCTGTAAACAGAACCTGGATTCATCCGAGAAAATGGCGTTTTGTCATTCGTACACCCAGGCTCGTCGTTGCGTACACCGTCGCAGGCGCTCCTGTCTGTGATGCAGCGTCAAGGGTAACCGCAGCCATGGTCTCCGAGCTGATAGTCCATGCTCCTGTAAACGTCGTCGAACTGTTCGTGCAGATGGTTGTTGTCTTGCAAACGTCCCCATCTGTTGATTCAGGGATCGAGACGTGGCTGCACGATCCGTTACAGCCACACGGATAACATACCTGTCATCTCGACTGCTAGTGATACGAGGCCGTTGGGATCCAGCACGGCGTTCCGTATTGCCCTCCTGAACCCACCGATTCCATATTCTGCTAACAGTCTTTAGATCGCGACTAACGCGAGCAGCAATGTCGCGATACGTTAAACCGCAATCGCGATAGGCTACAATTCGACCTTTACCAAAGTCGGAAACGTGATGGTACGCATTTCTCCTTCTTACATGATGCATCACAACAACGTTTCACCAGGCAACGCCGGTCAACTGCTGTTTGTGTATGAGAAATCGGTTGGAAACTTTCCTCATGTCAGCACGTTGTAGGTGACACCACCGGCGCCAACCTTGTGTGAATGCTCTGAAAAGCTAATCATTTGCATATCACAGCATCATCTTCTTGTGGGTTAAATTTCGTGTCTGTAGCACGTCATCTTCGTAGTGCAGCAATTTTAATCGCCAGGAGAGTATGATAAATTTACATAAGATGTAAATAATAATACACAATATGTTCCTATACATAATAATATAAACAAAACAAACATCAGTGATTATTAAATGATAGCTAAACTAAAATAGAATGACAGCCACAATTCACTATAAAGTTGCGTCCACACGCGACAGCCACTCAATAGCAGCAGGACTGGCCTCGATAAAACCTTTCTAGTTATCACATCCTCCAAACGGGCAATCTCGCATTACATCTTGTAATGTTTGTTCGGCAGCTTCGCAGTCACATGCTGGGTTGCCAGCGTGAATTTGGATTTTGCATGTTGCATGTTCAGTACTTGCACCGAATTTTACGGTGAAATTGCATTTCTGGAAGTTGTTGGCTGGGGTCCTCTGTGTTGTGGCGGTTAAAGTCACTATTATTCCACTTAATTTTCCAGGATATGTGGATGTCATAGGTGGTTCCTTGGACAAGTGTTCTGTCTTTCCGTATTGGTGCTCTTGATTTCAGGCGATGTCGACAATGGTCATCTAGTACTTGGTGTATAGGTAGTAGTAGTCTTGCCTAATTTGGATAACCGAGCGAGGTGGCGCAGTGGTAAGACACTGGACTCGCATTCGGGAGGACGGTGGTTCAAATCCACCTCCGGCCATCCACATTTAGGTTTTCGTGATTTCCCTAAATCCCTCCAGGCAAATGCCGGGGTGGTTCCTTCCAAAGGGCACGGCCGATTTCCTTCCACATCCTTACCCAAAAATCCCAGCGGAAGATCCGTCTCTAATGACTATCCTGTCCACTTTACGTAAAACTCCAAGCTTCCTTCCTTCCTAATCTGGATGATTTACTTTTTGCCATTGCTGAATCGTTGCTTGTTGTCTTTGCATTTATGGTGGAGTAGTGTTTGAAAGGACATGAAGTCATTGAATTGAGGTCGACTTTAAAGTCCCTGTTATCGCCCGCTTGGTTTCTTTGACCTGGACTTCTATTTTCGTCAATGGGTACTCCTACTCCACACTAGGACACAGTACTCCGCCACAGAGTATACGAGTGATAGTGCTGTGGTATATATTTCCATCTGCTCCCCATATGGTACCTGTTAATCTCCGGATGACGTTATTTCTGGCATGTTAGTTCGAGGTGTTTTCTGAAAGTAAGTGACTTGTCAAGAGTTAAGCCTAAGTATTGGGAAAATTTGTTGTGTTTAATTCGCTTTCTATTTAAAGTAATATTCAGTTCTCTGTCTGTTTGTTAGACGCAGATCTCTGTTTTATTTGGGTTTGGGCAAAGTCTCCATTTTTGTAATACTGGTTATTACTTCTATGTCAGTGCTCGAATTGTTTCACGTTCTTCTAGCCACTTGCTTTGAGTAGCTATAGCCATGTCATCAGCGTAGCAAAACTTATATGCCTTAGTGTCGGTCATGTCACTGATGTAACATTAAAAAGCAGTGGAGGTAATTTGGATCCTTGGGGAGTCCGTTATTTATTTATTTTGACTTGCTACTTTGTAAACCCGGATTAAATTTGAAATATCGAACTTTCACCATTTTTTTCCAACAGGTTTGTTAACTTAAAGCATGAAATCATTTTGGCAAATTTCAGGATGAGTCCATACCGTATCATAAGCTGCACTGAGTTTAATAAACAGTACCGATGTTTTTAATCCTTTGTGGAATCCCGAATCTATGTATGATGTGACGCCTAATACTTGTTCGCAACAACTTTGATGAGATCTAAATCCGGCTTGTTCATGCGGCAGGTGTCTGTCTATGGTTGGGTATACACTATTAGCCGGCCGCGGTGGCCGAGGGGACTGAGGCGCTCCAGTCACGGTCTGCACGGCCACTACTGTCGGGGGTTCGAATCCCCCCTCGGGCATGGATACTTGTGCCGTCCTTAGTATTAGCTAGTTCATAAGTAGTTTGTAAGTTTAGGGACTGATGACCCCATAGTTAAGCCCCATAAGCTATACAAACATTTGAACAATTTTTTACTCTATTATTGATAAGCCTTTCCGGCAACCTATAGGAAATGCACAGTAAGGTTACTGGGTGGTAGTCTGCAGGATTTTCAGGAGATTTCTCTGGTCTAAGAGTAAGAGATATTCTGAATTCCTTCGGGATCTCTCCAGTTTATAGTGTATCATTCAAGTAGTCTTTAAGCCAGTTTTGCTATTGATAGATTTAAAATAACAGCGCTGCAAAGTCTTAAAAAAAAAAGAGAGAGAGAGAGAGAGAGAGAGAAAATGGATGGCAAATTCATATTTAGAAAACGCCAGAAATATGCTAAAGTTTACAGAAAATTTGAAAAAATGCTAAGATAGTTACTTTCACTGCCAAGAACAAATCAATGTAAAAGAAATGAATTGGTAGTGCTGCGCATCAGATTAGTATCTCCTTTTTGACGTAGCCACACTTACGGAAATACATGGATTTAAGAAAGTTGCTACATAGACACAAATCATTATTAACAATAATACATCATGTTGGAATATTATAATAAATAAATGAACCATACTAACATTCAGCACTCCATGTATTTTGCAACGTAACTCTAATCACTAATGCATCATCAAGGCGCATTAGTTAATTGCTATCTCCAGAGAAGCAACATCAACATAATCGTCGGCGTTCGGCAGGACACTTGGTGACGGATCGATTTACAGATGTTCAATGCCGAGTATGAAGCTTTCGATCAGCCTGTATTGAGGACAACGTCGTTTGCTTTGTTGTTGAGCTGTGCTGTCGGTATCTGTGTGGCTTTGTTTGCGCCTTTTTCATTGTTTTTGTTATTAAATTCGCAACTAGATAGCTGGTGCCCCATCAAGTGGGTTTCGTCCTACTCAAGTTCGGGAAAGGATGCGAGTTATCGGGAGCTGTGAAAGCTGTACAGTCGGGTTGTGTTGCGTGCACTCCACATGGCAGTGCAGTGGCCACACGTCGGCCTCACATTCGGGACGACGGCGCGCACAGTGGGCCAGAATCTTGAAAACGCCGCCAAAAATGAAAAATGGGAATTTTGGGCTACCAGGTAGGCTGCATCAATGCTGGATCAACGGAATTCTTGCGTTGTGGACGACCAGATGGTCATTTTTTTGTGTCCCAGCCTCGTCGCCGCTTTTGTGTCTCGTTACCGTCGTAGGTGTCGGTGGCCGAGTAGAAAGACCGACACAGGAATAAAGGATGCACGCTTGTGCAGGTAGGAGGTGACCAGCCAGTGGGACAGCAGAAACTAGAAACACTAGAGTAAATTAGAACGAGATATATATTTCTTAGAGACTTAGTAATACTTAACTTTTACATAGCTCAGTACTGCTGAGTGCTGATACATAGTTGAGCTAGAGGCCTGCCTAGTGCCTGTCCGATAGCCAAGTCTTCACTGGTGCCTATCTGATTCTGAAGTGTCAACTGGTTCCTACCTCAGTCCCAAGTGAACGATGTCGTTCAGTGGTGGCCACGAGCGGAGTTGTAGCAGAGGGCGCTCGTGGCTGACGTCGTAAGAACGCCGCGCCGTGCGTGCATGGCGGCGCGCGGCGAAAGTAGGTGGCGCGCACTTTAGACTTGTGCGACACCACCCATTTGTTCTGTTATATCTCAATTCAAACGCGACAGTCCATTGTTAGCTAGGCTGCAAAAACACTCTTGTTGTTGAAGACAGTTATTTGTTTTTTGTGCGAGTGAAACTAATACTTACGATGTGGAAGATATTCCAGGAGGTATGTACTGATGAAGAAACAGGCATATCACTATTAAATCATCAATTATGCATGTTTATTTTTCAATTACCTTACTACATGAAAATGGGCGAGAAAATTGTAAAACGCGGTTAAAAATAGAGATAAGTTACGATTTCGACGATATTCCGCTCTCTTTTGTGCTGTGTCTGCAAGTATATATTATTACCTTTGTAAATTAAGCTTCAAATTCAGCTGCTAGTTGCTGCTGTGGCTTTGAGCCACTTTTTAGAAAAATGTCGTTGTCGGCATCTACAAAAGTGACAATAGAATTAACTAATTATGAGCTGCATTTGTACAATTTAAATTATAATAGACTCATAGAAACATTGTAACGAATAAATAATTAAAAGGTAAAGCAGTCAACAATCCGAAGATTGGTTTGAACACCACAGTGCTTTACTAGGCACGGTTCTGTTTGGAGGTGGTATGCCTTTGCCTTCCTCCGACCTTCGAACTGACTTACCCAGCCAGTTATTGGGGGACCTACAGTTTAATGTGGATTCCGAACCACGGATATATAATAAATAAATAAATAAATAAAGAATAAAACAATTACAAAAATGACGGAAAGTATAACAGATTATTATTATCATAGAAAATTTTATCCACGTAAAAGACTCCACTTGAATTTCCCATTAAAATGTAAGCGTATGCGCTAAACTGAACGCAAAGAAGTTATCGTGTGGACGCGTCGTAAGCCCTTTTACAATGTAACTGGTGTAACGGCATACTTATTCCTACATCTACATCCATACTCCGCAAGCCACCCGACGGTGTGTGGCGGAGGGTATCTTGAGTATCACTATCGTTTCTCCCTCCTAATCCAGTCAGGTATTGTTCGCGGAAAGAAGGATTGTCGGTATGCCTCTGTCTGGGCTCTAATCTCTCTGATTTTATCCTCACGGTCTCTTCGCGAGATATACGTAGGAGGGAGCAATATACTACTAGACTCCTCGGTAAAGGTATGTTCTCGAAACTTCGACAAAAGCCCGTACCGAGCGACAGAGCATCTCTCCTGCAGAGTCTTCCACTGGAGTTTATCGATCATCTCCGTAACGCTTTCTCGATTACCAAATGATCCTGTAACGAAGCGCGCTGCTCTCCGTTGGATCTTCTCCACTTCCTCTTTCAATCCCACCTGGTACGGATCCAACACACCGGTGAGCAGTATTCAAGCTGTTGGCGAACAAGTGTACTGTAACCTACTACCTTTGTTTTCGAACTGCATTTCCTTAGGATTCTTCTAAGTCTGGCATCTGCTTTATCGACGATTGATTTTAAATGGTCGTTCCATTTTAAATCACTCCTAATGCCTACTCCCAGACAATTTATGGAAATAACTGCTTCCAGTTGCTGACCTGCTATAGTGTAGCTAAATGATACAGGATCTTTAGTTCTGTGTATTCGTAGCACATTACACTACATTGAGATTCAATTGCCATTCCCTGCAGCATGCGTCAATTCGATGCAGAGCCTCCTGCATTTCAATACAATTTTCCATTTTTACAACCCCTTTATATACTACAGCATCATCCGCAAAAAGCCTCAGTGAACTTCCGATGTTATCCACAAGGTCATTTCTATATATTGTGAACAGCAACGGACCTACGACACTCCCCTGTGGCACACCTGACGTAACTCTTAACTTCGGAAGACTTCTCTCCATTGAGAATGACATGCTGCATTCTGTTATCTAGGAACTACTCAATCCAATCACCCATTGGTCTGATATACCATATCTCTTACTTTATTCATTAAACGACTGTGGGGGAACTGTATCAAATGCCTTGCGGGAGTCAAGAAACACGGCAGCTACCTGAGAACCCGTATCTATGACCTTCTGAGTCTCGTGGACTAATACCGCGAGCTAGCTTTCACACGATCGCCTTTTTCGAAACCCATGCTGATTACTACAGAACAGATTTCTAGTCTCCAGAAAAGTCATTATGCTCGGACGTAATACATGTTCCAAAATTCTACAAGTGACCGACGTTACAGATATAAGCATATAGTTCTGAACATCTGTTCGACGTCCTTTCTTGAAAACAGGGATGAACTGCGCCATTTTCCAATATTTTGGTACGCTACACTTTTCTAGAGAACTACGGTACACCACTGCAAGAAGGGGGGGGGGGGGGGGCAAGTTCCTTCGCGTATTCTGTGTAAAAAGGAACTGGTATCCCATCAGGTCATGCAGCCTTTCCTCTTTTGAGCGGTTTTGTTTTTCTATCTCTCTGTCATTTATTTCGATATCTGACATTTTGTCATCTGTGCAACAATTTAGAGAAGAAACTACCATGCAGTCTTCCTCTGTGACACAGCTTTGGAAAAAGACATTTAGTATTTCAGCCTTTAGAGTGTCTGGACATTTTGTTTTGATCCACCTACCGCTTCGACATAAGACCAAAATTTCTTAGGATTCTCAGCCAAGTCAGTACAAAGAACTCTAATTTCGAATTCGTTGAACGCCTCTCGCATAGCCCTCCTCACGCTACATTTCGCTTCGTGTAATTTTTGTTTGTCTACAAGGCTTTCCGTCTGTAATGACCACGCTGTCGACGGGACGTTAAACTCCAAGCTTCCTTCCTTCCTTCTACATGGCTTTGGCTACGTTTATGTTTGCAGTGAAGTTCCCTTTGCTTCCGTAGCAGCTTTCTAATTCGGTTGTTGTTCCACGGTGGCTCCTTTCCATCTCTGACAATATCTTACTCATCTAATGAATATTGTATGATGACTTTGAACTTTGACCACTGTTCCTCAACACTATCTGTACTTGAGATAAAACTTCTGTGTTGAGCCGTCAAGTACTCTGAAATTCCCTTTTTGTCACTTTTTCCGAACAGAAAAATCTTCCTTCATTTTTAATATTTCTATTTACGGCTGAAATTATCGATGCTGTAACTGCTTTATGATCGCTGATTCCCTGTTCTGCGTCAACTGTTTCGAATAGTTCGGGTCTGTTTGTCACCAGAAGGTCTAATATGTTGTCACCACGAGTTGCTTCTCTGTTTAACTGCTCAAGGTAGTTTTCAGATAATGCACTCAAAACAATTTCACTGGATTCTTTGTCCTGCCACCCGTCAAAACGTTTGAGTATCCCAGGCTATATCCGCTAAATTAAAATCTCCTCCCAAAACTACAACATGATCGGGAAGTCTACTCGAAATATTTTCCAAATTTTCCTTCAGGTGTTCTGCCACAACAGCTGCTGAGCCAGGAGGCCTATAGAAACATTCAATTACCATGCTCGAGCTTCCTTTAACTGTGACCTTCACCCCAATTACTTCGCAATTCGGATCTCCGTCTATTTCCTTCGATACTAATGCATTTTTTATCGCCATATTGTCCGGCCTATCTTTACGGTATACATTTCAGTCTGAGTTTAGAATCTCATTCTTGAATGAAACTTTCACTCTGCAGCGGAGTGTGCGCTGATATGAAACTACCTGGCAGATTAAAATTGTATGCCAGAACCAGGACTCGAACCTGGGACC
Organism: Locusta migratoria; assembly: GCA_026315105.1. Lineage (NCBI taxonomy): Eukaryota > Metazoa > Arthropoda > Insecta > Orthoptera > Acrididae > Locusta > Locusta migratoria. The sequence goes on along the minus strand of CM048744.1, from coordinate 266,399,751 downwards.
TTTGCCTTTCGCGGGCAAGCGCACTACCGACTGTGCTATCCCGACGCGACTCATGATACCGCCCCACAACTTTACTTCCGCCAGTACCCCGCCTCCTACTTTCCAAACTTCACAGAAGCTCTCCTGCGAACCATGCAAGACTAGCACTCCTGGAAGTAAGGATATGGTGGAGACATGGCTTAGCCACAGTCTAAGGGATGTTTCCAGAATGAAACTTTCACTCTGCAGCGGAGTGTGCGCTGATATGAAACTTCCTGGCAGATTAAAATTGTGTGACGGAACCGGGACTGGAACCTGGGACTTTTGCCTTACGTGGGCAAGCGTACTACCGACTGTGCTATCCCGACACGACTCACGATGCCGCCTCACAACTTTACTTCCGCCAGTACCGCGCCTCCTACTTTCCTACTTATGAATTAGTTAATCCTAAGGACGGCATAAATATCCATGCCCGAGGGGGGATTCGAACCCCCCGACCGCCGACATGAGCAACAATTTGCAGTCGGGTGCACTCAGTAACCCAGCCTTCTTTGTTTATGGGCATTTTTCTATTTGTCTCTCAACTTATAAAGTACTACACCGTACATCTCTATGGTTACAACTGGAAATAAAATATAGAAACCTGCCTATTCATCTGTCATTGTGAGTGCCGAGGCTAGAACAAACAAGAGGGCTGTTCAAACAGCAGTAAACGTCCTTCTTATGAAAGAAAATCGCTAGGTGTGTACTTGACAACGCCTACCGCAACGGTCACGCGATTACTGCCGTGTAGGCTGCACGCCACGCCTCTGCGTCGTGCGGGTAGCCGGCATTCGCTTGTGGCAGGCGCGCGGCTACCCGACCGGAACAGGTGGCGGCAGCAGGGAAAACCGCGGCGTGGCCTCCGCGCTTCCAGTGTTTCTCAATGCGCCGAGGCTGAGCGGAGACGGATCCAGGTCGAGGGCGGCGCAGCGGGAAGCTCCAGTACTCGGAAGTCCGCCGCAGCCGAGGAAGGGACACGGCGGTGGCGCGCGTCCTCACACGAGAGGCGAGCTGGCGGAAGGATTCAGAAAGTATCGCTCTTGCGAAACACAGCTTGCCCTTTATATTCACATGAAGTGTTAACCCTACAAGCATCAACCACGGGCAAAAATTACCAGTACATTTTTCTTTAATTAAAAAATAACAATAAAAATCCTTCTTTGTTTATCGGCATTTTTCTATTTGTCTCTCAACTTATAAAGTACTACACCGTACATCTCTATGGTTACAACTGGAAATAAAATATAGAAATTTTATGCCCAAGGGCACATTTTGCCGTGGATTGGTACTTCACGCGTGACAATAACTCTTAGTGTCTTCCCTATAACCACCGAGCTTGGAGAAAAAATGTTATTGTAAAATCAGAGTCCATCACCTCTAATTTCACTATATCCCAGCTATTTACAAGCCTAACAGACCTAATAACTGCTGAAATTATTATAAATAATAGTATATAAACAACTCTCTCGGTCCTATATCTGCAGGTAATCCAAGACGACAATACTGCAATAAGGAAAACGCAGTGTACATATGTTGTGACGGACAACAACTGATGGCAAAGACAAAAAAGTAAATGCATTTTACAGGATTCACAGCGCATTGTAATACGGGCAAAATTTCCCCGTGATTGGTGCTCCGTGTATCCTAAAATACCTTGGTGCTGCTAGGGTTAAGTGCCATCGACAAGGGATTCCGTATTTCTGGATTTCCGGAAGGCTTTCGACAGTGTACCCCACAAGCGGCTTCTAATGAAATTGCGTGCTTATGGAATATCTCCCCAATATCTCGACTGACGCGTTCCACATCATTACGAAATGTCGTATATATGATCTATGGAACAAGTATTAATCTAATCTAATCTGTGCGATTGGATTCACGATTTCCTATCAGAAAGGACACAGTTCGTTGTAATTGACGGTAAGTCATCGAGTAAAACAGAAGTGATATCTGGCGTTCCACAGGGAAGCGTTATAGGTCCGCTGCTCTTCCTTGTGTTTATAAACGATTTAGGAGACAATCTGAATAGCTCCCTTAGACTGTTCGCGGATGATGCTGTCGTTTATCGGTTAGTGAAGTCAACAGAGGATCAAAAGCAACTGCAAAGCGATTTAGAGAAAATTTCTACATGGTGCGAAAATTGGCAGTTGACAGTAAATAAAGAAAAATGTGTAGTAATACACCACTAAAACAAAATAAATCTCCCAGGACAGACTGTATACCAACTAGATTCCTCTCAGAGTCTGCTGATGCAATAGCTCCGTACTTGACTATAATTTACAACCGATCACTCAGCGAGAGATCCGTACACAAAGATTGGAAAGTTGCCCAAGTTACTCCAATATTCAAGAAAGGCAAGAGGAGTGATCCCCAAAATTACAGGCCTATCTCATTGACGTCGATTTGCAGTAGGATTTTGGAACACATACTTTGTTCGAATATTATGAACTACCTCGAAGAGAACGACCTATTAACCAATAGTCAACACGGATTCAGAAAGTATCGCTCTTGCGAAACACAGCTTGCCCTTTATTCACATGAAGTGTTAAGTGCCATCGACAAGGGATCTCAAATCGATTCCATATTTCTGGATTTCCGGAAGGCTTTTGATACTGTACCCCACAAGCGGCTTCTAATGAAATTGCGTGCTTATGGAATATCTTCCCAATTGTGCGATTGGATTCACGATTTCCTATCAGAAAGGACACAGTTCGTTGTAATTGACGGTAAGTCATCGAGTAAAACAGAAGTGATCTCTGGCGTTCCACAGGGAAGCGTTATAGGTCCCCTACTTTTCCTCGTGTTTATAAACGATTTGGGAGACAATCTGAATAGCTCCTTTAGACTGTTCGCGGATGATGCTGTCGTTTGTCGGTTAGTTAAGTCAACAGAGGATCAAAAGCAACTGCAAAGCGATTTAGACAAAATTTCTACATAGTGCGAAAATTGGCAATTGACACTAAATAAAGAAAAGTGTGAAGTAATACACCACTAAAACAAATCCGTTGAATATATATACATGTGGCGTCTGTTCCGAAAGAACAGACGTCACTGCTGATCCTGCAGTTGTTATTTTATATATAATATGCCAGTGACGGGCAATGATCCTATCGTTAGTGGGGAGGGGTGGGCAAGTTTGAAGCCCATACTCTTACGGGAATTAGTTTCATAACTACGAGTTTGAGTACTGTGGACAGGGCAAAGCTGGGAATTTGTATCTGACGGGAGGCGTGCTTAGGTAGTCCTTGCAGGTGTGGTGATCACTGTGTCCCCTGTGCCGTAGGGGTCAGCGAACTGCCTAGAAAGCAGGAGACCCGGGTTCGAATTCCGGCTGGGTACACATTTTCAGCTTTGCCCAATCGCAGTTGATGTCGGATATTCTGTGAATATTAAGTACGTTGAACTTCAATTACGCGACAAATCAGTCAAACCTTAAGGTCGTAGATACTACCAAATACCTAGGAGCTACAATTACGAACACCTTTGACTGGAGAGAACACATAGAAACTATTGTGGGGAAGGCGAACCAAAGGTTACGTTTCATCGGCAGAACGCTTCGAAGATGCACCAGATCCACCAAAGAGACTGCCTACATCACACTTGTGCGTCCTCTCCTGGAGTACTGTTGCCCCTTGTGGGACCCTCACCAGGTGGGACTGACGGAGGACATTGAACAGATTCAGAGAAGGGCAGCTCGATTTGTTTTAACGCGTTATAGGGGGGGAAAGTGTTACGGAAATGTTGCATGATTTGAGGTGGAAATCATTAAAAGAACTACGTTATTCGTTGCGGCGTGATCTGTTTGCAAAGCTTCAATCACCGACTTTTACTTCTGAATGTGAAAATATTTTGCTAGCGCCCACCTACTTAGGGAGACATGACCATCCCAATAAAATAAGACAAATGAGATCGAAAACGGAACGATTTAGGTATTCTTTCTTCTCGCGTGCTATTAGAGAATGGAACGGTAGAGAAAAGTTATGAAAGTGGTTAATGAACCCTCTGCCAGGCACTTAAATGTGATTTTCAGAGTATCTATGTAGATGAAGGGAAGGGGAGGCGGGACGTGGGAACGACTTCATTCGCGGTGGTGTGTCTACCGCGTACCACGCGCCTCTGCACTTCGACATAACTCTCTCCAATCACATTTAAATGCCTGACAGAGGAATCATCGAACCACCTTCAGATTTTTCCTCTACCTTTCTCAACTTCGCAAAAGTTCGTGGAAAGCATCAGCTCTTAAACACCTCCATAGAGTTCTGGTTTCTCTCTCTCACTTTTCCTTTTCTTTTTATGAGAATGATCATATCTGTCTTTGTAGTTTGGCGGCAGTACGATTTTTTCGCATTCCGAGCAGTAAGTGGCGGAATGAAATTTCGTGAAAAGATTACGTTGCAAAGAAAATTGCCATACAAGGGACATTTTCACTAATACAAACTATTTACAGGCCGACGTAAAGCCCTATAGAATTCGACCTTGGGGAAGTTCAGTTCGGATTTCGGATAAATGTAGGAACATGCGAGACATTACTCACATTACGATTTACCCTAGAAGATAGGACAAGGAAATGCAGGCCTACGTTTTTAACTTTTGTAGATTTGGAGACAGATTTTGAGAATGTTGACATGAATACAATTTTTGAGGAAGGGTAAAATACAGGGAACTAAAAGTTATATATAACTTGCACAAAAACGAGACAGCAGTTATAAGAGTCAAAGGGCAGGAAAGGAAAGCATTGTTTGAGGAGGTAGTTAAGACAGCTTTCCCCAATGTTATTCAAGTTGAACACTGAGCAAGGTGTGAAGGAATGGAAGGAGAAATTTGGAGAAGCAATTTAAGTTCAGGGAGAAGAAATTTGCAGTTTGCCGATGACATTGTTATTTTATCACAGCAAAGGTCCTGGAAGAGCAATTGAATGGAATGGGCAGTGACTTGAAAGTAGGTTATCAGATTATCATTAACAAGAGCGAAACAAGGACAATGGAATGTAGTCTAAGAAAATCAGGCGTTGCTGAAGGCATTAGATTAGGTAATGAGACAATAAAAATAGTAGATGAGTTTTTTATTTATTTTGTAGCAATATAAATTGTGATGGCCGAAGTAAGGAAGATGTGGAATGGGGAGGAAAAGTATTTCTGAAGAAGGAAACTTTGTTGACGACCAATATTAATTGAAATGTTATGAAGTCCTTTCTGAAATAATTTGTCTGGAGTGTAACATTATATGGAACTGAAAGCTTTTAAAATATGGTGCTACAGACGAATGATGAAGATTAGATGGGTGGTAGATCACGGAACTAACGAGGAACTAACTGGGCAGAAAAGAAATTTCTGGCATATCTTGGCTAAAAGAAGAGATCGATTGGTGGGAGACATTCTGAGACAGCAAGGAATCGTCAGTTTAGCTTTGGAAGGAAGTGTGTGAGGTAAAAACCACAGAGGGAGACCGAGAGACGAATACAGTAGGCAGATTCAAATGGATGTAGGATGCTGTTCTTATTCAGAGATGAAGAGGCTTGTACAGGACAGGGAACCGTGGAGCGCTTTATCAAACCCGTCTGTGGAGTAAAGACCGCAACAAGAACCGCAGGAGGAAAATTATTCGTTATTAAATGATGTCAGTGTATCATTGTATTCTGATTTTCAGTACCGTAAAGAATCTATGTAGAGTAATTATAACGGCACTAAACAGTTATTGCCTACACTCCTCATACTGCGTATATAAATAGTTACGTTGGGGAAAGGAAAAAATAATGTGATCGGCAAAATTGTGAGGGTTGGGCAGATTAATAACAGGACAGTTACTTCCTTAAAGCCACTGTTGTTGTTGTCATGGTCTTCAGTCCGGAGACTGGTTTGATGCAGCTCTCCACCCTACTCTATCCCGAGCAAGCCTTTTCATCTCCTCATAAGAACGACAACCCACATCCACTTGAATCTGCTTACTATACGCGTCTCTTGGTCTCCCTCTGCGATTTTTACCCCACACACTTCCCTCCAATGCTAAATTTACGATTCCTCGATGTCTAAGAATGTGTCCTACCAAGCGATCCCTTCTTTTAGTCAGGGTATGCCAAAAATTCCCTTACTCACCAATTCTGTTCAGTACCTCTTCATTAGTTATGCGATCTACCCACCTAATCTTCAGCATTCTTCTGTAGCACCACATTTCAAAAGCCTCTATTCTCTTCCTGTCCGCACTGTTTATCGTCCATGTTTCACTCCCGTACAAGGCAACACTCCACACAAATACCTTCATAAAAGACTTCCTTACCCTTAAATTAATATTCGATGTTAGCAAATTTCTCTTTTTCAAAAATGCTTTTCTTCCCATTGCCATTCTGCATTTCATATCCTCTGTACTGCGACCATCGCATGTTATTTTACTACCCAAGTAGCTAAACTCATCTACCACCTTCATTGTTTCGTTACCTAATCTAATTCCTTCAGCATCGCCTGATTTTCTAAGACCGCATTCCATTATTTTTGTTTTGCTCTTGTTAATGTTCATTTTATACGCTCTCTTCAACACACTGTCCATTCCATTCAACTGCTCTTCCAGGTCCTTTGCTGTCTCTGACAGAATTACAATGTCATCAGCAAAACGCAATGTTTTTATTTCTTCCCCTTGAACTTTAATCCCTATTCCAAATTTTTCCTCGCTTTCCTTCACCGCCTGTAGAAATTGAATAGCATCGGAGAAAGGCTACAACCCTGTCTTACTCCCTTCCCAACTGATGCTTCCCTTTCATGCCCTTCGAGTCTAATAACTGCGGTCTGGCTTTTGTACAAGTTGTAAATAACTCTCCTTTCCCTGTGTTTTACCCCTGCTGACTTCAGAATTTGAAAGAGTGTACTCCAGTCAACATTGTCAAATGCTTTCTTCAAATCTACAAATGCTAAAAATGTAGGTTTGCCTTTCCTTAATCTATCTTCTAAGATAAGAAAGCCACTACCACTGGATATTACGTTAAGTCAATTTAGGACTTTATTATTCACAATCCCTAAATTTCTTCTTATTCTTCCTTACCTTTCCCATCACTTATATTTAGTACGAGCGTCTAATTTATACCAGCAATGCAGGACGTGTGAGGAGTCAGGGCGGAACACTGGAGTTCTTTTGATTTCACTAACCTGATAAGTTCCTTAGATGATGTTGACGCGAGGCAGACTCAGGTCGTAGGTCCGTAGTTCTTGAAGTGTGGCTGAAAATCCCAAGTACTGGTGGGCAAGGCATCTGAAGTTACTATGTGAATTCGTCACTCGAATTTAGGGATACCGGATGTTATTCTTTTTAATTCGGTTAAAAACGTACAATCTGAGATAAAACGTCAAACGCCGCAAAGAAATGTAGCTAACGACTTCACACACAAATTTAAGTAAATCGTCTCCTTACTGGAGTGATACACAACCGCATACAGTTGCACGCTGCTTTAAAACGAGTTTCAGAAACTGCTGCTCTGTCCTCGACTGTTCGCTACCGCCTCGTTTGACTGCCCGCACTCAGCTGTATGCTGCAACCGCTTTGCAGCAGCGTCCAAACCCTACTGACTGTGACACTCGATTCTCTCCGCGCTGGCTGACCAGTTTGGCTCCAAGAGAACTTTCTACAGCGATTCGACTTGTTTTAGTTTTATAATTAAACTAGCTGAGGAACCCAGCGTTGCTTGGGTTAGAATATACTGCTGTAGCTCCGAACAATGTCATCTGGAAGCAAGAATTGTAACGACGAATATTTTGTAGGAAGTGCTTGCAGTGTAGCGCTCTATTATTCATTTGTTAGCCTATCTGCATTTTCATCTTTGTCTCTGCTGATCGTCGGTAAAGTGTGATTGAGGAAAACGCTCCGAGAAGTTAAAAACTTATATATATATATATATATATATATATATATATATATATATATATATATATATATATATATATATAATGCGTCGTTATTCTCAATTTTGTTACACATTGCAACAGCAGCGCCGAAAGCGGCTGGCAAATTACATTTCCGAAAACGATATTGGATAAGTGAGAATATTGACTTGTAGCAGTTTTCACAAATATCTTCTTAAATAGGAATTTGGAATGAATTGTAAGACTCTGTGAATCATGAGACTCTATACAAAAGAGTTTCGCGTGAAAGTGCTGGTCATAATGAGATGTGACAACAACGGATGCATCTGATTCGGTAAAATTTTACTTTCTATCCTGGCGGCCTCGTGTTTTTATGTTGGCAACATCAATAAGACGATATAAAATCGTTGCAAAGATGACCGAACCACATAGAGTGTAGATAAATACTGCTGTTCCTGTTGTATGCTTGATTTCACGACAAAATATTTGCGTTTCACGCGATTGGCTTATGACGATGTCACATGATTCTCGTTATTCAACAACTGTTGCCAACATTATCACAGGAGGCCGCCGAGATATGAGTAGGACTACGTCGCATAGTTTTTCTTGACCCAGCTGTCAAACAATAACACCTTTCACAGCAGAGAGTGTTGCGACTATATGTATCAGAGATCACTGATTAGCACAGACCAGCGAGCTTACTGGCACAGGCATATTAATATCTATGGCCTAAGAGACATTCATTAATGTATGTCTGTGTTTCCACCGCGTTTCCACGACAGAGATCAATGTTCCACGAGTATTTTTATCTTTGAGTCTATCTGGATTTTTAACATTGTTTTGTGTCTCTGTTCATAGTCGGTAATGTGTGGTTGACGGAAACATGTGATCTATTTAAAAAATTGCGTATTTGATATTCTTCGTCGTTATTAAAGTCTGAAAGGACCGCATGAAAGAATAAACAGATTTTGACTCGTGCTGTAAAGTTCGCAAGTCATAGAGTATACAGCTTTTCCTAAGAGTATTTATTGCATATTTTGCGAATTTTTCCTCGTCACACTCCCCCACTGCCACGCACCGCGACCAAACTCCCTTACTAACATCATTAGACCAAGGGCTATCTACCACCACAACCACGAGTGGGTGGTAGTATGTGGTCATGGAGAAAAGTCTGTCAGCACGTACACACACAAGCCTTTTATATATAGATATAGATAGTGTAAGGAAAGAAAATTATTGTTGGGGATATTGGGTGACAGGTGTTTATTATATTGAAGAAAAGTGTGAGTGGAGGTAAAAAAAATTGTTTTATGTGTTATTAACTGTGGTGGCTGTTGTTGTGATGTTTGAGCAACATAACAAACCTGACCTTAATTTCATGGTTGGTTACGTTAAACTCGTGATTAATGCAAGTGGTGTAGTTAAATTTTGAAAATATTTAGCAAGACAATTAGTGTAATTAACAAATACTATGACCCTATCTGACAAACTTTTCAAAAGATCACTCACCTTTCCTTTCCTTACAAAATCCCCTACAGAGACTGTGTACACACAGATAGCAGAAATTAACTTACTCCGTCTGTGCTATGCGTACGACTGAATTAGTACGCTAATGGTACTGATAATTTAGAAAATTGTGAATAGTAGCATTTTTAACATCAAGTGATTGGCAAATGGGTGCAGTGCAACCACTATAGTCAGTATCTAATAAAAATTAATTCACTCAAGCAAATAGGAAATGTAAGTAAATCAGTCTTAATTGATGCTATGCATACGGCATTAGTACGAGTTTGGTTCTTTATAGGATAGATGTGGCAGTGGCTATTATTGTTGAACTCAGTGCAAAACGAAATATAAAAGTTATTTATTAAGTCAACTGTCTCTTATCTTCTACTATCAATTTTAGCAAAATTGTCTCAATTGTTATTATCACAGATTCTAATAATTAATGACACTCACTTGACTGTAAAATTGTGTAGTAATATTATTCATGTATTATTGAGGATTGTCATTAGTTGTTCAAATAAGATATCAAAAGTACTGTCTAATGTTCTTGTATTTTAACAAAACTTAAACATGCATTCACAGTGAATTACAACCAATAGCATTTAACTTATCTTATTTATCAGTCCAGCGACGTGGTACTCTGCAGTCATATAAATGGTACACAAATTCATACAGAAATCATTTTGATGGTGGCTCCTCCTTTGGCAGCTTGCTAGCCGTTCGCCATGATGCTTCGCGAATCGCGTAATTAATCGCGACCGTTAGCGTCCGCGATGACGCTACCGCGTTTCGGACGTCTGGGTCGGTTACCGAACACGTAACGAATTTCTGCCTCAACAGAACGAACGAATAAATGTTTCATTAAAATCAATTCTTACTTCACTTATGTTCACAGGTTTCACATAAACTTTCATATCGTTGCACTTATAACAAATTAGAACTTTCACTTTGTTTTAACTTTATTACTTATTATTGTTTGAGCACTCCGCGGACCGCGTACGAACGTCTGATCTACGTCACGGGGCGGCAGATACTGCTGCTTGCCTGCTCTCCCACAGGCGAGCGCTGCTATACGATAAAGTCTCTGACCTGATGAGCCATATCGATAACTGTTCAGATCGATATTTGATCTCGTTTACAGAGAAGTATTTTACATTGACAAATTAAACATAACAAGTAATCACAGTCATCTAGAAAACATACAAAGTCCAAACAATAAAATAATATAAACAATTACAATACAGATAATAAATAAATGACAGAAAATGTTCACAATTTAGTTACCTACATACATTGTGCATCACGATAATTAATTAAGTCACATAAGAAGTTAATTACTACATATTCACTATAAACAGGTTAAAGCGAATAATATGTTCAAAATTAAGCTCATTCCTCATTATAATGTAAGGCTTACCTTAAGGGTTACCTTACAATAGACACTGCAAATAATTGTAAGATATTCGAACAACTTACGGGTATGCTGCCGGGTGACGTCGTCGACCACCGCCGATATTTCGGCAGGAGGACACCCGACCATTCTCAAGGCACAACTGCACTCAAGGAAACGATGTACAAGCGAATGTAATACCTCTGTTGGCAAAGGGTAAACAAGGAAGATAATACACCCAGTACAGATAACTGCAGAGTCAACACAACCAAAGATGACCAAACATAAAAAAATATCATAATGATAATCAACAGGTGATGCTGCATTTATTCTGTTTCTATGTTTCTTGATGAGAGATACTGCCGGATTCCAAGCAGAATTAAAAAAAAAAAAAAAAAAAAAAAAAAAAAAAAAAAAAAAAAAAAAAAAAAAAAAAAAAAAAAAAAAATGCACTGGCGTGTTTTACGGCCCACTTTAGATTTGTATATTTATAAGTTTTAACAAACATTGTGGACCAAAATAATAATGTAAACAACAAAAAATTAATTAATAAGGAAAACAAAATTTCTTTGGGAGTGGCGAGTTTTGAACCACTGACCTTCAGCGTCACAGTCCAACGCATTGCCCACTACACTACGTCCAACACTTAAAAGCCAACTCCTTTCATCTCATACTATTGATGAATGTTATTAACTGATACTAATATGGCATTTGTAAACACTATATTATCATTTAACAGAACGACGTGTTTTTGTTAATTCTTCAGTGCGCCATTGCTTTCGAATGAAAACGTGCAAAATAAGAAAATCCTCAAATACGCAACGCAAGATGGCTTATGCCAGAGAGAGTTCTGGGCGACGAATGTCACGAGACATCTGCGAACGGCTGGTTTTCGTTAATTCAGTGGAGGGCGTCAAAACTCTGTTATTATTGCAAATATCTCCCAAACGATACGAGATATGAAAAAATAAATAAGGGAACAAAGCTGTAGAGAATCTTCTCCTCTGCAAATTCGTTTATTCAATTTTAGCGTCAGAGGAACGGTTTATATGCAATTAAAATTACATTACAAACGACCTTTCTTTGATATTACTATCGTATTTCTTGTCGGAAATATTTGAAAAAGCGAGGTTCTGGTCTCTGGTAGCCAACAATTATGTCTGTAAAATTTGGTGCCAATCGGTTGAACGGTTCGACCTAAAAAGTGGGAACACCAGATAGACATCGCCAAATCGCCGTTATTTTTCCAAATATTTCTGCAACGATGCAAGATATGAAGAAAACATAATAGAGCGCGGTTGTAGAGAATTTTCCTTTCTACCAATTAGGTTATTCAATTTTCGTGTCAGATGAACCGTTCGTTTGCAATTACAATTATATTACAAACGGCTTTTTTGGCATTACTAACGTATTTTTTGTCCGAAAAATTTGAAAAGGGGAGGTTTCGGTCTCTGTCGGCTTGCAATTATGTCTGTAAAATTTGGTGGTGATCGGTTGAACGGTTCGTCTTAAAAACGGGGAACACGTTACGGACAGACAGACAGACAGACAGCCCAAAATCGCCGTTATTTTTGCAAATATCTCTGAAACGATACGAGATATGAAAAACAAACATAAGGGAGCAAAGCCGTAGAGAATTTTCTCCTCTACAAATTCGGTTATTCAACTTTCGTGTCAGATGAATGGTTAAGCCGTTATTTTTATTCAAATTTCGAGCTGTCAAAAAACGATCGCAAACGTCCAGTTTTAGTGTTACTACCGTAACCTAAAGTAGGCCAAAAACCACTATCTTTGTTTATAAGGACCCTTCTTAGTTTAATTTCAACAGCTTCCTTAATAACACTATCCCAATAGGTGGAAGTGCATGCCAGGATCTCCGTGTTGTTGTATTCCGTAGGATGGCCGGTGCCAAGACAGTGTTCTGCAACAGCACATTTGTTTGGCTGTTGTAAGCGCGTGTAACGTTTGTGTTCAATACATCGGTCTTAAAAAAAAGGTTCAAATATTTGTAGAGCTTATGGGACTTAACTACGGGGTCATCAGTCCCTAAACTTACAAACTACTTATAAACTAGCTTATATTAAGGACGGCACAAATATCCATGCCCGAGGGGGTAATCGAACCCCCGACCGTAGTGGCCGTGCAGATCGTGACTGGCGCGCCGCAGTCCACTCGGCCACCGCGGCGGGCACACCGGTCTTCTACAGTCCTGATTGTCTGACCAATAAATGACATGCCACAACTGCAAGGAAATATCCATAATACACCTGCCTTATGCAAAAATCATCCTTTACTGTCCCCAACAGGGCCTTTATCTTAGAAGGTGGTCGAAAAACGCATTTGACATCATATTTCCGCAATATACGACCATTCTTGTTTAAAATGCTTCCTGCGTAAGGCAAAAAGGCCATAGATTTAGGTGGCACTTCACTAATATCGTCACTCAGCCGTTATACAGTAGGCTGCTAGCGCAACGCACGTTCTTTCTACCTCTCATTACGACCATTCTGATGAAAGGTGACCTTGAGATGCGACAAGCGTATTTAATACCTCGAGGTATTAATTTCGCTTGCACATCGCTTCCTTGAGTGCAGTTGTGCTTTGAGAATGGCAGGGTGTCCTCCTGCCGAAATATCGGCGGTTGTCGACGACGTCACCCGGCAGCATACCCGTAAGTTGTTTGAACATTCAGTACGCTGGGAAAAGTTAAGGTTTCAGATTTTAAGATAGCTTGTTAATGAGAGGTTAATGATACTAACGGAAAATAGAATCTGGCTTAAAGTGTCTGAAATACCTCTATATAGAAAAATATTGTGTTGGTTTGTGTGTGTTTCGAAATCTCAAAAGTTCTTCACCGATTGAGCCCCAAATTTGTCACAACGTTGCACTGAAACAGAGAAATAAAATAATAGGTGACGGGAAATTTTAATGCGGTAGGTCAACCCAAGAAATGTTACACTTTCTGCGGAGCTATGAACATAGTTTATCGTATAATTTTCCGAAGAGTTACAGCACAAAGATATAATTTTTAAATGGAACAATAGTTTTTTTCTATCGTCTATTGGATTCGTTTAAACCAGCTGCGTCCAAATCAATTTAAACTACATTCCTACCACTGTTAGTTCGGGAGCTACAACCCTTCAAAGTTCCGGAGGCGGAGGTTGCGATAGCATAGCTGACAGGCCGAGTGGCTATCCCCTGGGACACGGCCCACTGTCTCATGACCACCAGCCAGTCAGCTACGCTGTCGTAGCCTCCGCCCCCTAAATTTTGAAGGGTTGTAGCTCCCAAAATAACAATGTTAGGAATGTAGTTTAAATTGATTTGGACGCAGCTGGTTTCAACGAATCCAATGCACGATAGAAAAAACTATTGTTCCATTAAAAAAATTATATCTTTGTGGTGTAACTCTTTGGAAAATGATACAATAAACTATGTTCATAGCTCCTCATAAAGTGTAACATTTTTTGTGTTGACCTCCTATATATATATATATATATATATACATTATGTGTAATATATTAAATAGGTATCTAAAAACCTTTCTCTGTTTCAGTGCAACGTTGTGACAAATTTGGGGCTCAATCGGTGAAGAACTTTTCAGATTTCGAAACATACACAAACCAACACAACATTTTTCTATATAGAGGTATTTCAGACACTTGAAGTCAGATTATATTTTCCGTTAGTATCATTAACCTCTGTTAACACCCTTTGCGATTTTGGTAACAACTTTTCCACATTGTAAAATTCGTATAAATTCATATATGACCAGGAACGTATTTAGGCAGGTGCAACATGTGTGGTCGACACAATTTTGGGAGCGGCAAAAATTTTCTATCGAATTAATTTTTAAATATGAATGTAATATTAAATGAATCATCGTTATTCAGTTTCGATCACAGCAATAAATTTTAAATTTCGGATTGTTGTGTTGATATCAGTGGCTTCCCAGAGAGGTGCTTTTTTTTTCAGTTTCAAACCCAGATGCCCGGAGGGGGGGGGGGCGTAAAATAAATAAAATAAATTACTGCACAGGGACGTGCCATACCCTAAATACGTCCCTGTATATGACACATATTTAAAAAAATAGGTATATAAAAACATGCGCGTATTCCTGTACCAATATTTCATGGCATTCGGTCTAGAACTTTCGGAGTGATTTCGCTAAATCACTCCAGACGAATGACACATGGTTCCTTTGAAAGGGCGCCGACGATTTCCTTCCCCTTCCTTAATATTTAAAAAAATTCGAGCGTGAGTTCTGTATCTAATGACCACGCTATTGTCTTCACTTATATTTGTCTTATTGTTCTCTTCTTCAAAATTTCATCTTTACATCTTTCTTGCCGCGGCGGATTAGCCGTGCGCACTGGGGTGCTGGTGCACGCGGCCTTTCGCCGTCGGGGGTTCGAGTCCCACCTCGGGCATGGGTGTTTGTGTTGTCCTTAGGTTAGTTAATCTTAGTTTAAGTAGTTCGTAAACTACGGACTAATAACCAAACAGTTGATTGCGATAGATTTACAAACATTTGAACATGAAACTTTCACTCTGCAGCGGAGTGTTCGCAGATATGAAACTTCCTGGCAGATTAAAATTGTGTGCCGGAACCGGGACTCGAACCTGGGACCTTTGCCTTTCGCGGGCAAGCGCACTACCGACTGTGCTATCCCGACACGACTCACGATGCCGCCTCACAACTTTACTTCCGCCAGTACCTCGCCTCCTACTTTCCAAACTTCACAGAAGCTCTCCTGCGAACCATGCGAGACTAGCACTCCTGGAAGAAAGGATATGGTGGAGACATGGCTTAGCCACAGCCTAAGGAATGTTTATAGAATGAATCTTTTAACTCTGCAGCGGAGTGTGTATTGATATGAAACTTCCTGGCAGATTAAAATTGTGTGCTGGAACCGGGACTCGAACCTGGGACCTTTGCGAGATACTGACAGAATTGAGGTTGTGAGGACGGACCGTGAGTCGTGTCGGAATAGCTCAATGGTAGAGATCCCAGGTTCATGTTTCTTACAAAATATTTTCATTAAACTCCGCTAATGATCCACGCTTTTACTGTACAGACTTAGAAAGAAGATGATATTTGAGCTAATCCAAGTTAAATGCTTTCAGGACGTAAAATGGGTAATCAATGACTGAATTTTTATAGTTGGAGAAGCAGCACATGTCACATGAAGGCGTTGCGCAATAGCAAACAAAGAAACTTAAATAATTTGCCTTCTTCTCTTTGAATTATAGCTTATTTTCTTTCTCGTTTGATTATGGCCACATTTGTTCTCCATTTGGATACGCAGTACGTTGCCTCATAAAGACGTTATCTAGTTAATATATAAAGCAGAGTGTCCGTATGTGTGTACATGTTGAATACAAATCTACAGTTTTGCTCCAATCTTTATGAAATTTTGTACACGTAAGCTTCAATCCATGAGGACGGTCGCCGTAAATATAAGAATCACGTACGACACATAGTTCAGGAGATATGACGTCATAAACAATGAGATGCGCGAAAAACTGCTGCATTTTGCGACGATGCTGCTCATTTTCTCCTAAACCATTGGACCGATTTCAACCAAATTTTGTACACACGTTCCTTACCGTGAGGTAACAATTGCTGCATGGTTAAGAATCACATACGGCACATGCTTCAAAAGATATTACGTCATAACCAATAGAAATCGCAAAAAATGCCATATAATGCGGCGAGACTTTCGAAATACACTGTATGAGAATGACAGTACTTAGCGACTTGCAACAAACATTTACACATAATTTGAAACGTTTATTAAACTTTTTCTCGCTGGCAACCATAGTAAAATGATGAAAGGAAAAACGTTTCTTGCTTACTACTTTTCCGCTGTTTATGGAGTAAAACTACGGCTCTCGGTATGACGTTGCAATTTATAATTTGAAGACTACGAATTGTAGCGACAGGAAATTTTACAGACAGTATACACATATATAGCTGAATGTAGCTTCTAAATTGTATCACATTCCGACACATAGTTTAGGAGATATGAGCTCGTAAACAGTAACGTTCATGGAAAACCGCCCCATCACGCACCAAGTTTTAATCTATTACTTCTTTTCTACTAATTATTGTATTCCCAAGCGATTTTACAGACATATAGCCCTCACACAAATGAATATATACCTGAAAAATGGCAGGAATAAATAAATGAATACCCGGGCATCGCCGGGTTTTCAGCTAGTTTCAAAATATATGCGACGGTTAATAAAAAACGGGACAATATGCGTCCCGTATTTACTTTGTCGGGATAATGGGACACTTACACTAATTAAGGGACGATCTCGTAAAATACAGGACGTCTGGTCACGATACTCACTCCGTTTACATGGGCTCCCAAAACCGGATTTCGTAAACCGATTCTCCGCTTTTGGTTAGTAATGTAAACACTCCAAAATAGATTCTGGAAATCCGCTTCTCTAAAGCGGTTTTCCAGTTCCACAATCGATTTTCGTGCCCATGTAAACGCAACCGCTTTCGAAGCGTTCTTGGCTTGTCAGGCTGCGTTTTCTTGTTAAGAATCTTCAGCACATATGGAAATAGTGATATTTTCTAATGTGAAATAAAAGTATAAACATTAAAATGAACATAAATCTGGGTATTTAAATAAAGAAAAATAGCGATTGTGCGGACTAAATCAGGCACTGAATCAGCTGTTTTTCAGCCGCCATGTTAAGTGGGCTAGGAAATCCGATTCAGGCTATACTATGTAAACACGACAGCGAAAAACGGTTTACGAAAATCGGTTTTCATCTTCCGTAAGATATGTAGCATGTAAACGCAGTGATACAGAATAATCCCAATTTTCAGAACAAAAGTAATCGCTGTAGGGATTAGTAAATTAGGAAAACGTTCCGCACTACCACATCTGGCTCAAGTCATAAGTTGTCAGCAATCGTAAAAAATCGAAAGCCTTCAGACAAATAACATATAGGGAAGACCAGGATAATGGCACCACCTTAAGGGAAACTAGTTTTTTTACCTTATTAAAATTGTGTCTTTTTCGTACAGAATAATACCACAACTTCGCCAGCTAATACTACTTTATTATAATTTTTTCAGCCGTGTATTTTGTTAAGTTTTATTGTGAAAAATGTGTTGTGAAAGTATACGCAGTGGCGCCATTACCCTGGGTTCCGGGATAATGACGCCATACATTTGAAAATCAAGGATAAACCTACACGATGAATGAGTAGTAGTAAGTAAGTATTACAACTGTTTTAATGTATACTTATCACTCTACTGTATTAGACATTTAGAAGGCATCTAGTACTTGTCAATGTAAAATTGGAATGAAAGTAGGTTTTATAATTTAGACTTGATTAAGACACCGCAAAAGTCAGAACTACAGATTTTGGCACTTCAAAACTACTACATTCTCTACATTCTGCAAGTGCCCATGTATGCATCTGTATTACACTTCATTTTTCCTAAATTCCCCACCATGGCGCCATTGCCGCATTTGCAAAATATGGATAAGAACGTTAATTTAAATCCTATGATTTTGCGAAACAATTAGGTTAGAGACACGAAATCGAAGCTGAATATCTACAGATGACGTTAATACGAGTATTAAAAAGCACTAACAGCCTATAGAGGTACTTATTTCAATAAAATACAAACTCGAAAATTAGACTCGAAAATTAGATCCAGAACGTCGAAACTAACAATTCCTTTCACACGATAAATATCTGTCAAAAGAGAGAGAATTTAATCTGTCTGCTATACAATGCTGCCATTTTAGGCATGCATGTGTGCAGATGATCAGCATCTGTGGTATAAATTATACGTACATGGAAGTAATAAGGTTGTGATGTCATACATGTGTTCTCGTTTAATCACACTCGTTAAAAAAGATATTTGTCTGTATCACGTACAAGTTTGCTGCCCTACTGTAGCAATAAAATTAGTAGTAGATCACTGAAGTTGGTAGCAGTAGTAAACATAAGACACGGTGGCCTTCGTTTCACCCTAGGCAAGCCTTGCGCGGTACTTTAAACAGTCTATGGAGTGTGTTTCTGGCTGGGATTCAACAATTTAGATCCGATGATTTTGCTAAACAATTAGGTTAGAGACACGAAATCGAAGCTAAATATCTACAGATGACGTTAATACGAGTATTAAAAAGCACTAACAGCCTATGGGAGGCAATACTCACTTTACGTCTTATCTTAGAAGATAGATTAAGGAAAGACAAACCTACATTTTAAGGTTTTGTAGATTTGGAGAAAGCATTTGACAATGTTGACTGGAATACACTCTTTCAAATTCTGAAGTCAGCAGGGGTAAAATATAGGGAAAGGAGAGTTATTTATAACTTGTACAAAAGCCAGACCGCAGTTATTAGACTCGAAGGGCATGAAAGGGAAGCATCAGTTGGGAAAGGAGTAAGACAGGGTTGTAGCCTTTCTCCGATGTTATTCAATTTGTACATCGAGTAGGTGGTGAAGGAAAGCAAGGAAAAATTTGGAACAGGGAATAAAGTACAGGGGGAAGAAATAAAAACATTGCATTTTGCTGATGACATTCTAATTCTGTCAGAGACAGCAAAGGACCTGGAAGAGCAGTTGAATGGAATGGGCAGTGTAAAATGAACAAAAATAACATGCGATGGTCGCAGTACAGAGGATATAAAATGCAGAATGGCAATGGGAAGAAAAGAATTTTTGAAAAAGAGAAATTTGCTAACATCGAATATTAATTTAAGTGTAAGGAAGTCTTTTCTGAAGGCATATGTGTGGAGTGTTGCCTTGTACGGGAGTGAAATATGGACGATAAACAGTGCGGACAGGAAGAGAATAGAGGCTTTTGAAATGTGGTGTTACAGAAGAATGCTGAAGATTAGGTGGGTAGATCACATAACTAATGAAGTGGTACTGGAAAGGAATTTTTGGCATACCTTGACTAAAAGAAGGGATCGCTTGGTAGGACACATTCTTAGACATCGAGGAATCGTAAATTTAGCATTGGGGGGGGGGGAGTTTGTGGGGTAAAAATCGCAGAGGGAGACCAAGAGACGCGTATAGTAAGCAGATTGAAGTGGATGTGGGTTGTCGTTCTTATGAGGAGATGAAAAGGCTTGCTCAGGATAGAGTAGGGTGGAGAGCTGCATCAAACCAGTCTCCGGACTGAAGACCATAAACAACAACAACAGCCTACAGAGGCACTTATTTCAATAAAATACAAACTCGAAAATTAGATCCAGAACGTCGAAACTAACAATTGTTCGTCTTCCGGAAGATGTGTTGCATGTAAACGTGGTGACTGTTCGGCCCGTAGCAATGTCTGCAGGTGGTTTGGATTCTCTCTTAAGAGGGTCGCGGAGCCGTTAGAGATTCCCCACGCCCCGAGCGGCCGGTGGCAGCTGCCAAGCCGCGGAATGTTGTAGCCAGCCAGGCGGCAATTCTCAACGGCCGGCTTCTGCAACTGCCAACCTCGTCGCATTTCCTACCGAGTGCTGAACGACACTGTGTATCATAAGTTGTAATTTCCTAAAGTTAGTGCATGATGGGTGTCATAGAACGCGACAGACAATCACAAGGCCCGTCAAATGATGATAAGCTTCGATCAGTTAACGCGTTACGACGCAGAAAGGAATCATCACTGGTGGTGAGTCTTGGGCGTACTCCTACGCGTCAGAAACCAAGCCGTGCACTATCATTGTGGTCCTCAGTCCAAAGACTAGTTTGGTGCGGCTCTCCACCTTACTCTATCCAGAGCAAGGAGCATCACCTTCCAATAACAACGGTAACACACATCCATTTGAGTCTACAGGGTACTTACTGTATTCGTCTCTTCTACGTCTACATCTACATGGGATACTCTGCAAATCACATTTAAGTGCCTGGCAGAGGGTTCATCGAACCACCATTATACTTTTTATCTCCCATTCCATTCTCGAATAGCGCGCGGGAAGAAAGAACACCTGAATCTCTCTGTTCGAGCTCTGATTTCTCGTATTTTATTATGATGATCATTTCTACCTATGTAAGTGGGAGTCAACAATATATTTTCGCATTCGGAGGAGAATGTTGGGCCGGCCGCGGTGGCCGAGGGGACTGAGGCGCTTCATTCATGGTCTGCACGGCCACTACGGTCGGGGGTTCGAATCCCCTCTCGGACATGGATATTTGTGCCATCCTAGTTCGTAGGTAGCTCATAAGTAGTTTGTTAGTTTAGGGACTGATGACCCCGTAGTTAAGTCCCATAAGTTATACAAACATTTGAAACATTTTTTGATTTGAGAATGTTGGCGATTCAAGTTTGGCAAGTAGCCCACGCCGCAGCGATAAGCGCCGTTGTTGTAATGATTCCCATC
The DNA here is from genome assembly GCA_026315105.1 of Locusta migratoria. Taxonomy (NCBI): domain Eukaryota; kingdom Metazoa; phylum Arthropoda; class Insecta; order Orthoptera; family Acrididae; genus Locusta; species Locusta migratoria. The sequence goes on along the minus strand of CM048744.1, from coordinate 266,378,635 downwards.
CCAGACCTTGCATCATTTACGTAACGCTGTCTCCCCTGTATCGTGACAATACGAAACGAGCTGCCCTTCTTTGGACTCTTTCAATGTCCTCCGTCAAACCCACCTAATAAGGATCCCACACTGGGCTGCAATACTCCAAAAATGGACGGACAAGCGTAGTGTATGCAGTTTCTTTTGTAGTTCTGTTGCATGTTTTAAGTGTTCTGCCAATAAAACGCAGTCTCTGGTTCGCCTTTCCCACGACATTATCTACGTGTTCTTTCCAGTTTAAGTCTGAAGTAATAGTAATTTCTAGGTATTTTGTTGAGTTTACTGCCTTCACGTTTGATCAATTTATCACGTAAACAAAGTATAACGGATTTCTTTTCGTACTCATGTAGACGACTTCACACTTCTCATTATTTAGAGTCAATTGCCAATTTTTATACCATACTGATATCTTATTCAGATCGTTCTGCAGTTGGTTTTGATCTTCAGATGATTTTACTAGACGGTAAAGTAGGCTTCATCTGCAAACAACCTAAGAGAGCTACTTAGATTTCTCCCTAAATCGTTTACGTAAATAAGGAACAGCAGAGGACCAATAACACTACCCTGTGGAACGCCTGATATCACCTCTGTTTTAGTCGATGCCTTACCATAGATTACTACGAACTGTGTCTTCTCTGACAAGAAATCTCCTATCTAATCCCAAATTTGGGGCGATATAGCATAACCACGCAATTTGATTAAAAGCCGTTTGTGAGGTACGGTGTCAAAAGCTTTCTGGAAATCAAGAAATATGGAATCGATTCCCGAGGGGACTGAGGCGCTCCAGTCACGGTCTGCACGGCCACTACGGTCGGGGGTTCGAATCCCCCCTCGGGCATGGATATTTGTGCCGTCCTTAGTCTTAGCTAGTTCATAAATAGTTTGTAAGCTTTGGGACTGATGACCCCGTAGTTAAGTCCCATAAGTTCTACAAACATTTGAACATTTTTTTTGGAATCGATTTGCGAACCTTTGTCAATAGCACCCATCACTTCGTGTGAATAAAGAGCTAGTTGTGTTTCGCATGAACGATATTTTCTAAATCCATGTTGACCTTGGATCAATAGATCGTTCTGGTATCCCTCTGCGATTTATACTCCACACTCTTCCTCAATGCTACATTCAAGATTCCTTGAATTCTAAGAATGTGTTCTACCAGTCGATCCCCTCTCTTATTCAACACATGCCAGCAACTTCTCATCTCCCCAATTTTATTCAGCGCTTCCTCATTAGTTACGCGATCTACCCATCTCATCTTCATCATTCGTCTGTAGGACCGCGTTTCAAAAGCTTTTGTCATCTTTTTGTCTCAACTTCTTATCGTACACCTTTCACTCCCGTATAATGTCACAATCCTGACAACTGCCTTTAGAAACGATTTCATAACATTTAAATTAATTTCTGATGTCAACAAATTACGCTTATTCAGAAATGCTTTTCTTACCATAGCCATTCTGCATTTTATATTTCTTCATTTCGGCCATCAAAAGTATTTTTCTACAAAATAACAATTCTCATCTACTAGTTTTATTGTCTCGTTACCTAACTTCAGCATAGCCTGATTTCCTTACACTCCATTTCATTACCCTTGTTTTGCTCTTCTTAATGTTCATCTTATAAAATCCTTTCAAGACACAATTCATTCCCTTCAATTGTTTTTCAGATCCTTAGCTGTCTCTGACAGCTAAGGACAATTGGCTCTTGGCTCCCTATATTTTACTCTCGATAACTTCAAATTTGAAAGAGTATATTTCCGTCAACATTAACAAAAGCTTTCTCTAACTCAGTAAAAGCCACAAATGTAAGTTTTCATATTTTAACCTATCTTCTAAGATAAGTCGTAATGTGACTATTCCCTCGCGTATTCCTACATTTCTCGTATGTTCATACTCATCTTCCGCAATAATGTAATGAATGAATAAATAAAAAATAAATGTTGTAAATAGGAAAACGTAACTAGTGGCTTTTGAGCTTAGGAGACCACATGGGTGTCCGATTTTAGAATTTTTTAAATATTTATCGTACGTGAAGTTCCGAACGCAGATAACAATTATTCAGAGCTATTAACGCAACTCTAAAAAAATTCTCGAGAACATCGACTTTGAAGTTTTGAGAATATATGTAACGAAAACCGAAATAAACAGGAAAAAAAGAAAAAAAAAAGAAAAAGGGGGAAAAAAAGTAGCGTTCTGGTCTCAGTCGTAGAGTCGGTGGTTCGAATCCCGCTGTAATAGCAGATATTTTTTCCCCGTCTTCGAATTCAATTATATTAAACATTTTTGGGTGTCTGATTTCACGTATTGTGTCAGTTTTTGTCGTCACGTACAAAAAAAAAGTTTGTAATCCTGTGGGACCAAACTACGTTGGTTTTCAAAATGTTTGTATAGCTTATGGGACTTAACTACGAGGTCATCAGTCCCTAAACATACAAACTACTTATGAACTAGCTAACACTAAGGACGGCACAAATATCCATGCCCGAGGGGGGATTCGAACCCCCGACCGTAGTGGCTGTGCATACCGTGACTGACGCGCCGCAGTCCCCTCGGCCACCGCGGCTGGCGTTGGTTTTCAGTCCCTAGTCTTACAAACTACTTAAACGAAGTTAAAATAACCTAAGGACAACAAGCATATCCATGTCCGAGGGAGGATTCGAACCTTTAACGCAGGACGCCGAGGGATCCGTAACGTGACGCTCCTGACCGCTCGGGTACTGCCGCGTGGCAGTCGTCACGTAAAGCGATTGTTGAGTACGGTATGTTAGCTCGTTGGAAAGCCTTTAGTTGCAACGGATGTGACTTTCGAAAAACAGAGTCGGAGCTCTTCACAAACTGGATAATCAAAGACTAAATCTTCAAATGTTTGTTAAGCTTAAGGGACTTAACTGCGGGGTCATCAGTCCATAAACTTACAAACTACTTATGAACTACCTTACACTAAAGACGAATGAAGCATCTATACCCGAGGAGGGATTCGAACCCCCGACTGTGACTGCAGACTGTGACTGGCGCGCCGCAGACCGGTCGGCCACTGCGGCCGGCAATCGAAGACTACCGTCGTCGAAACCAGCATTATTAACAACCGTTTATATCGTGTAGAAAATTACGAATAAAAAAAAAATACGTACACTTTTCGCGAAATTTACCATTAGATATTAAAATTGTGTAAGTATTCGAACACAAGGAAATAAATAAAAAAACCTTTCACGAGAGGATTCGAACTACTGACCCTAAGGTTGTAAGGGCACTGCGCTACTATCTGATGTAATCGACGGTAGTGCGATTCATTTAATGATTAGTACTTACGGTGACTTGTAAAACTTCAAAGTCGATTTTCTCGAGTATTTTTGAGAGTTGCATCGAACGTCTTTGGCTGATTGTTATTTGAATTATGAACTTCACGTCAGTTGCGGACTAAGGGGGGAAGGGGGGAAGGGAGGGGCGGGGACCGCCCCGGGCCTCCGGCATCGAGGGCTGCTCCGGGCCTCAAACAGCCTTAGACCGCCACTGTTTCACGTACCACAAATATCAAAGAATTCAGAAATCCGATACCTGTCGTGTGTAGTTGTTACTACTCATTTGTGTGTCAAATATGAATTGAGCACTGCTGGCCGCCAATATGTCGGACTATAGAAATGAAGCTTCCTGGCAGATTAAAATTGTGTGCCAGAAACCGGGACTCGAACCTGAGACCTTTGCCTTTCGCGGGCAAGCGCACTACCGACTGTGCTATCCCGACACGACTCACGATGCCGCCTCACAACTACTTCCGCCAGTACCTCGCCTCCTACTATCCAAACTTCACAGAAGCTCTCCTGCGAACCACGCAAGACTAGCACTCCTGGAAGAAAGGATATGGTGGAGATATGGCTTAGCCACAGCCTAAGGGATGTTTCCAGAATGAAACTTTCACTCTGCAGCGGAGTGTGCGCTGATATGAAACTTCCTGGCAGATTAAAATTGTGTGACGGAACCGGGACTCGAACCTGGGGCCTTTGCCTTTCACGGGCAAGCGCACTACCGACTGTGCTATCCCGACACGACTCACGATGCCGCCTCACAACTACTTCCGCCAGTACCTCGCCTCCTACTATCCAAACTTCACAGAAGCTCTCCTGCGAACCATGCAAGACTAGCACTCCTGGAAGAAAGGATATGGTGGAGATATGGCTTAGCCACAGCCTAAGGGATGTTTCCAGAATGAAAATTTCACTCTGCAGCGGAGTGTGCGCTGATATGAAACTTCCTGACGTATTAAAATTGTGTTGCGGAACCGAGACTCGAACCTGGGACCTTTGTGAGGTACTGACAGAATTGAAGTTGTGAGGACGGACCGAGTGGTGTTTCACTCTATAGAGTGAAAGTTTCATTCTGGAAACTTCTTCCATGAATGCTACTCTTGCCAGGTTCGCAGGAGAGCTTCTATGAAGTTTGGAAAGTAGAAGGCGAGGTACTGGCAGAAGTTAAGTTTTGAGGCGGTATCATGAGTCGTGTCGGGATAGCTCGGACAGTAGAGCGCTTACTCGCGAAAGACAAAGGTCCCAGGTTCGAGTCTCGGTTGCGGCATACAATTATAATCTGCCAGTCAGTTTCATATCAGCACACACTACGCTGCAGAGTGTAAGTTTCATTCTAATTAGCGTGAAGTTTGTGTGTGCGCTTTTATTCCCGTGCGTCTGTGATTATGCATGAGGAAAGGGCCATCGTGTGGACGAAACTGTGGTTCATCAATTTTTGACAACTATCTCATGTCCGAAAAACGAAACATTTTGATAGGAAGTAAGTGTGAAGATTCGCTTCACGGGACGCACACAGCGCCATTGCCAATAAGAGTGTGAGTCAAATGAAAACTTTAAATTTGTAATAAGAAATCGAAATTTCGCGCCGTTATACTGTAAGTTGGTAATTGTGCTGCAAACAGCGTGCAGAATGACGTGTAGGTGGCAAGGTACTGGCGGAAGTAGAGTTGTGAGGCCGTATCGTCAGTCGTGTCGGGATAGCACAGTCGGTAGTGCGCTTGCCCGTGAAAGGTAAAGGTCCGAGGTTCGAGTCCCGGTTTCTGGCACACAATTTTAATCTGCCAGGAAGTTTCGTTAAACAATAATGATAATAATAGTCTGTTATACTTTCCGTCATTTTTGTAATTGTTTTATTCTTTATTTATTTATTTATTATATATCCGTGGTTCGGAATCCACGTTAAACTGTAGGTCCCCCTATAACTGGCTGGCTAAGTCAGTTCGAAGGTCGGAGGAAGGCAACGGCATACCACCTCCAAACAGGACCATGCCTAGTAAAAGCACTGTGGTGTTCAAACCAATCTTCGGATTGTTAACTGCTTTACCTTTTTATTATTTACTCGTTGCAATGTTTCTAAGAGTCTACTCTAATTTAAATTCTACAGATTTTCTGCCAGGAAGTTTCATATCGGCGCACACTCCGCTGCAGAGTGAAAAGTTTCATTCTATAGAAATGAAGTTACTGTTGGTTAGTTTCCGATCTTGCCTCGTGCCGCGTGGAGCCTGTTGAGCATTTTTGGTAAATAATAGCGTAGTGCGCTTCTATTGCACAGTGGTAGAGTGCAAAACTACAAATCCAAAGGTGGTGGGTTCGATCCCCGCCAGGTACCTAGGATTTTTATCTGTCACTTTCCACTTTTTTCACCTCTGGCAGTATTGCTGATGTGAAAAATACCGAGTAGGACCGTGGTTCGAAACCCACGTTAAACTGTAGGTCCCCCTATAACTGGCTGGGTAAGTCAGTTCGAAGGTCGGAGGAAGGCAACGGCATACCACCTCCAAATAGGGAGGTGCTGGTCTACATCTGCTCCTACACGGGATACTCTGCAAATCACATTTAAGTGCCTGGCAGAGGGTTCATCGAACCCCCGTTATACTATTTTATCTCCCATTCCATTCTCGAATAGCGTGCGGGAAGAAAGAACACCCGAATCTCTCCGTTCGCGCTCTGATTTCTCGTATTTTATTCTGACGATCATTTCTACCTATGTAAGTGGGAGTCAACAATATATTTTCGCATTCGGAGGAGAATGTTGCGATTGTAGTTTCGTAAGTAGCCCACGCCGCAGCGATAAGCACCGTTGTTGTTGTAATGATTCCCATCCCAGATCCTGTATAATTTCCGTAACGCTGTCTCCCCTGTATCGTGACAATACGAAACGAGCTGCCCTTCTTTGGGCTCTTTCGATGTCAAAGGTCCCAGGTTCGAGTCCCGGTTCCGGCGCACAATTTTAATCCGTCAGGAAGTTTCGTTAAACAATAATGATAATAATAGTCTGTTATACTTTCCGTCATTTTTGTAATTGTTTTATTCTTTATTTATTATATATCCGTGGTTCGGAACCCACGTTTAACTGTAGGTCCCCCCTATACCTGGCTGGGTAAGTCAGTTCGAAGGTCGGAGGAAGGCAACGGCCATACCACCTCCAAACAGGACCATGCCTAGTAAAGCACTGTGGTGTTCAAACCAATCTTCGGATTGTTGACTGCTTTACCTTTTAGTGGGTGCGTGGCTACAGACAGTAACACTTTGGGTTCCCGCCAGCGTGTAATTGGAGTTCCGCAACGGCAGGAAGGAGGAGGAGGAGGAGGAGTAGGGAGGTAGCCGAGGCGGAACGGCGCGGCTCGGCGCCTCTGAGGCGGGGCTGGGCGGGCAACAGGTGAGGCTGTGGCGGTGGCGGTCGCGTGGCCGACAGGCCCCTCATACGGGCGCCAGGAATGCCGCAGCTGCCGCCGCCGCCGCCGCAGCTGCAGCTGGCGCGTGGCGAGCAACACCTGGCGCTGCGCTCGCTACTGCGCGGCCGCAGCCAGCCACCGACACACAGTCAGCCAGCTACCATAAGGCGGCCAACCGAAGAGGTATATAAACGACTTAGAGACACAGTCTATCACACGCAGTAAATATCCTCACCAAGAAGATACGGAAGGCTCACAATATATCACTCCTCACAATATCTGAGGAGGCGCAGCAGATGGACACACTGCTAGAGGAACTTAAAGAGTGCAGAAAAACCGCTATAGAAAATTATGGCAGCGGACAAGGAACCCTGCATACCGAAGGCAAGCACGGCGACTGGGGCGGCAGTTACGGCGACGCATCCAGGAATGGAGAGATGGGAGGACAGGATGTCGTCCTTCCTCCTCCAGACTAAGGATGAATGGAGATGAGTCGAAAACATTCGAGCGGAACCCACACCGAAAAGACCACTGCTGACGCCACAAGGATTAACAGAGGATCCGTTAACAAAGGCGGAAACATTTGTGGCAACGTATGAACAACAGACTACGCTGCTGAGGAAACAACTAACTCCAGCACAACAGTTATACGAAGAGGATACACTGCGACTGGTTCATCACTTCCTCACATCTGAAGACCAAATACGACCTAGGCTGACGACACCGAGTGAAGTTCGCAGCATCATCAGTGGCGTAGCTATCATAGGGCTAGGCGGGGCAGTGCCCCGGGGCCCCCGAGCTCAAGGGGCCCCTTGGCCTGCGTGAGCGACGTTCCAAAAAAGTTACCGTAGATCCTTGAACACTTTCATGTCCGCCTATTACTTAGGATAATCGAAGTTCAAGTGTATATAATAATTTAGTTGAATGAAGGTTTTCCGACTAAACGTTTTGAACCCTGACCAACAAACCTCAAACGCACGAATTGAAATCCAAAAATTATTCGCACCCCGGAATATAAACATAACAAGGCCCTTTGCTTGTCCGCTAAGACGTGGACCCTGCCATCGTCAGTGTGTTGTCGGTTGAAGTCGGAGTTGCCGTGCCTGCCAATCTTCGCGAAATAACAGTGAATGGTGCTGAATTACTAGCACAGTGTTCGACAGTAGACAGTGTGACCACATTTGAATATGAAGTCTCTACAATGTATTATTACATAACGGTATTATTATGGTAACTCAACTGTTTGTGTAGTGAATTCCCCAAGGGTGTGCTCCATAATCATAGATCCCAATGAAGTGCTGTAACCAACTGCATTCTGAATTTCGTGCAAGAAGATGAGAAAATATGGTTACTTTGTCACAGTAGTAAATTGTGCATTCAAGACATTGTACCCCACTGCCACTATAATAAGCGAAGATGTCAACTTAGTTATTTTACTTATTACTTTTTCCTGGCCAGACATTAATATACACTTCATGAAGCCTGGAAGGGGCACGGCTCAATCCAAAGTATTCCATCAAACAAAATCCGTCAACTTTCTTTTCTGAAACCATCCTACACGAATATTTCCCCTATTTTCCTTCTTTGATTGGGCTGTCAACGAAATTAGGCTGATCGGTACGGAGCAGTGAGCTAACAGCGAGGAGTTTAGCGACAGTGAGATGTCGATACTGAGAACAGTCCGCCTGCTGTCACCGCGGACTTGACTGTTCCCGGTTTGCTTCGCGGCAGGGGGCCATGTTTTCATGGTTAAGTAATACTTTTTCTTTGTTAATTTTTTACTAGTTCATGGCTGCGACGTCATTCACCTAGTATGGAGCAACGTCTGAAACTATACCAAGAGGTCGTTTATCTTTATGTCCTACCCAGGTCCTAATCTATCCCTCTGCAAAATTTCATTCAAATCCGCCCAGTAACTTTTGCGTGAAAGCATAACAAACAAACCAACTTTCACAGTTATAATTATATTTGAGAGTACAATTAAATATTCTGTGCTGCGTGACACATAATAATTTACTTAATAGTATTTAGGTTTGCCTTCCTATGTCTTCCAGTAGGCGGTAAGGAACTGATGATGAAGTAGTTTTGCATGGTTTTAGTTTAAAGAGGGCCCCAATGTCATTTTTGCCCCGGGGCCCTTGGTGACATAGCTACGCCACTGAGCATCATCAGGAAACTCCACCCGAACAAGGCATCTGGGGCAGACAAAATTAGCAACCTACATTTGAAGAATCTTCCCAGAAAACCACTGGTCCTCCTTACAAGGATTTTCAACGGCGGCATGGTCACTAAATATTTCCCTACAGCATGGAAAATAGCTCAGGTCGTTCCAGTCCCTAAACCTGGCAAAGATATAACACAACCATCAAATCACCGCCCCATCAGTCTTCTCAGCGGAATGGGAAAAGCATTCGAACGAGTCGTACAAAAAAGGATAATGGAGCCACTTATTGAAGACGGAACGATCCGAGCAGAACAGTATGGGTTCCAACGGAAACTATCAGCTGAGTTACAACTGCTTCGTCTGGCTGAACACATCACGAAGAATCTTAACGTCACGAAGGCAACAGCGGCCGTCTTTTTAGATGTGGAAATGGCATATGACAAGGTGTGGAGGGAGCAGCTTATCAGAAAACTTCATGAACAAACCACGGTACAGGACTGTTACATCAAACTAATTGCGAACTACTTAACTGACAGGAAGATGACAGTAACGGTAGAAGGCCAATCATCGGACACTCGACCTGTGGTCGCCGGCCTGCCACAGGGGTCGGTACTGTCCCCGATACTCTTCAACATCTATGCCAACGACATCCCGGCGGTTAAAGGGGATCAGATCTCTCAATTCGCCGATGATACGGCATTTATGACCAGCGGAAGACACATCAGAGCCAACATTAGACGCCTACAGCAACAATTGGATGCAATCACCGAATGGTGTAAGACCGACAAGGTGAAGCTGAATCCAGCGAAAACCACAGCTATTTACTTTACCAGGAAGCGACCGCAGATGACGTCCAACTTGCGTCTCAGTGGGCAAGACATACCCTGGGGAACTACAGTTAGATATCTGGGAGTTACCCTAGACAGGCAGTTATTCCTGCATAAACACATCGATAACCTAAGACCGAAGGTTTACGCTATGTCCAAGAACTTAATGCCTCTGTTCTTGAGTACAGAGCTGAGCACAGGCGCCAAGCTACGACTGCACATGGCCACAGTACTGTCTAAAATGTTATATGGCAGCTCCGTTTGGGGCCTAACTAGTGCAACACAGGTTGCAAGAATACAGGTAGTCCAAAACAAGACCCTGCGTTGGATTCTAAGGGCAGACCGCTACACCAGGAATGTAGACATCCATGAAGCTCTCCGTATGGATACCGTCATGGAGGCAATACGTAAGAGGGCGACTAGGATTCACAACAAAGTGGACCACCTTCGGCATACCGTCCACAACATTCAAACACTAGGAAGGACCATTTCATTACCCTGGCACAGATATAAAGTGCCACGATCCTAAACTAATTAAATTAAAAAAAAAATAATAACTTTTTTCGACGATGTCGATGTTTAAATTGTTACTGTATTGTATCATGTACTTGAAATTGTAAAGTTTTAATACATCATTTGGGGTATCTTATGGACCAAGATAAAGGCCCACACGAGTCCACCCCCAAAGTTTATTGTGAAATATAGTTATTATGTCCCCAAACAAATTGTAACCACATGAAGTGGAAATCATCAGCTGACGACGGGACTTCATTTACCTTATTCCATTAAAAAAAAAAAATTAATAAAATCGCACTGACGTGTTTTACCGCCCACTTTAGATTTGTAGTTTTATAAGTTTTTGCAAACATTTTGGACCAAAATAATGATCTAAATAATAAAAAATTCATTAATAAGTGTGTCTGAAACCCTTTTAGGAAAAAAAAAACTTTAGGTAATAACGGATTCCGAACCACCGACCTTTGGCATCATAGTCTAACGCCTTGCCCACTACGCTACAGCTATGAATAAAAAAACTAGTCCTATAATCTCATACTATTGATGGCCGTTGTTAACTGATGCTAATATGGCGTTTGTAGACAATAGATTATCACGTATTTTTGTTAATTCTTCAGTGCGCCATTACTTTGAAATGACAACGTGTAAGTTACAAAAAGGAAATCATCAAATACGCGCAAGATGGCGTATGCCACAGAGAGTTCTGCGCGAGGAATGTCACGTGACATCTCTGAAAGGCTGGTTTTCGTTAATTCAATGGAGGGTGTCAATCTCCGTTATTTTTGCAAATATGTCTCAAACGATACGAGATATGAAAAAAAACATAAGGTAGCTAAATTGTAGAGAATTTTCTCCTCTACCAGTTAGGGTATTCAATTTTCGTATCAGATGAACGGTTCGACTGCAATTACAATTATATTACAAACGGCTTTTTTAGGTATTATTACCGTATTTTTAGTCCGAAAAATTTGAAAAGGGGAGGTTCTGGTCTCTGGCGGCCTACAACCATGTCTGTAAAATTTGGTGCTGATCGGTTGACCGGTTCGTCTTAAAAACAGGGAACACGTTACGGACAGACAGACAGACGGACGGACAGACAGACAGACATCTCAAAATCGCCGTTATTTTTGCAAATATCTTTGAAACGCTACGAGATATGAAAAAACATAAGAGAGCAGAGTTGTAGAGAATTTTTTCCTCTACAAATTAGGTTATTCAGTTTTTGTGTCAGATGCATGGTTAAGCCGTTATTTTCATTTAAATTTCGAGCTGTCAAAAGACGATCGCAAAGGCCCACTTTTAGTGTTACTACCGTAACCTAAAGTGGGCCAAAATTGCAGCTGAAGCGATAGTAGCACTCCAAGCGGCCAGTAGGGAGTAACTGTGGAATGGCGTGACACAAACTGAGAAGTTGGAGTTTTTAATGCTGTTACTTTCATATTTCCTGGTCACTGAACGTTGCTTTGAACTTTCTAATACAAATACGAAAACACCATTAAAGTAATGTCACTGCTTCTGTTAATGGCAGTCTATAATTTAACAAACTGCCAGTGCAGTGTGATTCATACAGTTCACAATACTCGAGTCATATTAATATCGCCTGAAACCTTTTGAAAGCAGAAATGAATTGCAACCTGAAATGCTGAAGTATATAAAAGGAACTGGTTATTATGATTATGTTCGCGTTGTCGATGCGTACTGACATGTTGCACTAGTTTTGTTTCAGCGAATTTCGGACATTGTAATGTTTTGAAAAGTATACACGATTTTTCTATTGTAAAGGACTAGATTCTACATTGTCGTTTAAACAATATTTTCACCTCGTCCTTGCATCTGTGCCTTTCGTGTACCTATCATATTTTTTTATCTACTTGGCTAGCATCAAACTGAATATCTTCAACATTATGACGTGGTAATAGCTTATATATGAACATATTTATTTGTAACTACGTATTCACTTTATCAAACTAGTAGGTAACCGACAACATCTGTAAGTATAAAGGGTTATCATTTTCGTGAATCTGAGGTACGAGCCTTAGTAGTCATTCATACATTACTTTTATTCAGCAGCAATATTATGAAATAGTGGTCAAGTATTTGCGATTATCATTGACAGCAGTAACATTATTCTGTTCCTTCTGAGCATCCTTCGCAAATGATAGATTTCCGAATTATATTTTTGACAGTTGCTACAATTTATAGCACCACAAAAGCTCGTAAATACGAAGTTATTTTGAAAATGCTGCTTCAGTCCAAATACACATGCATTACTCAATTGATTCGCGGTGTGATTTTACGACCCGGCCGCTTGGCAGCGCTGCAGTCGCGAAGTTGCAGAAAATCAGTGCGAGTTTCGCGACTCTTATGTTCGGCTCTGATAGAGAGGCTACAGGCAAACTACAGCGCTCTGGGTGGCAGCACTTAGCAAAATTTGGCGCCATATTTGAGAACGTCGGTTTGATGGATCAGACTGAGCAGACGCTTCTGTTTGTCATCTAAACTAACGTGTAAGCGCTATTATTACTGGCTACTCAAGACCAGTATATGTTCGGCGTACAACTGCAGCAACCGCAGTCATAAAACTGTTGGAATATCATACATAAAGAAAGAGATATGTAATTATATAGGTCGTTGTGTATCAGCGTGTATTTGTTTATAAACATTCATTGTACTTAACTTTCGCATTCACCAAGTTTCGAAATTATGTTTACTTCACGACCATCAAAAGCTAGGCAGAGGACATATGTATTTGGTGTGTTTTAATGTAATGACAGTTATTATTATTTTTTTAATCTATCGGACCAAACTGCGTGGTCATCAGTCCGTAGCTTACAATCTACTTAAACCAAGGTAAACTAACCTAAGGACAACACACACACCCATGCCCCAGGGAGGACTCGAACCTCCACGGCGAGTAACCGTGCGCTCCGCAGCGAAACGCTTTAGACCGCTCGGCTACCTCACCGCGGCGCAGTTATTTATGTAGTGTACAAAAGCGTATTAACCATTGGGTAAGTAGCCTAGCTAAATGAACTGTAATTAAACTATTCTTCATACAGATTTCCTTTGAAAAACAAGGAGTTGCTAAACCAATGGGTAACCAGTACGAGGCGTGATAAGTGGCAGCCTACAAAGTATAGTTACATATGCTCTTGTCATTTTGAAGTTATCGATGCTACTACCGATCGAAAGCGGCTATTTGCAAATGCCAATCCAACACTGTTTTCGTTTCCTAAACACCTACAGAAACCAAAAGCTGTAAGGAGAGTACCAAGGAAACGTCAAATTGTGGAGAGCTTGATAAATACGTAATGTACTTCAAAGCAAGAAACATCATTTGAACCACAGGCAGAATAAAGCTAATTAAAGATTTTAAAGAAATTCGCCTGTATTTATAGGGAAGATATGTCGGCAGATACAAACGATTATTGACATTATAGTAACATCAAATAATGCAGCAGTTCGACGATTGTAAACATTACACTTAGGATGCAGTAGTGAACAAGAAATGCCATTCGTAGTGGGAATTACTTTCCAGCAGTCTAAAACTTGAAGTTCGAAACTTAAACTGCAGAAAGACGCAACATAAAGCAGAGGATACTTTCCTGATAAGTAAAGCGGAAAGCAGAACTGAGGTTCTACATTAATTTCTGTCTTGTTATTGAGAATATTCACGTGTTAGTTTTCGAGTGTCAATTGCATGACAATGATGGCACTGGTGTATTAAATATTATTATTATTTCACAGATGGTGACAGAAAAGCTAGGCGTTTACAGGAAACTGTATGTATTCTTTTTTCGTTGACGGTGGCGCCTGAAGAATTGGCAATATTATGTCAATTTAGCTTACGGCGACAGTGGCGGTGTTACTAGATAGCCGGCCGCGGTGGCCGAGGGGACTGAGGCGCTCAGTCACGGTCTGCACGGCCACTACGGTCGGGGGTTCGAATCCCCCCCTCGGGCATGGATATTTGTGCCGTCCTTAGTATTAGCTAGTTCATAAGTAGTTTGTAAGTTTAGGGACTGATGACCCCGTAGTTAAGTCCCATAGACTATACAAACATTACAAACATGTACCATACAAACGTTTGTTAAAATGTTTGTTACGCTTAAGGGACTTAACCGCGGGGTCATCAGTCCATAAACTTACAAACTACTTATGAACTACCTCATACTAAAGACGACACAAACATCCATGCCCGAGGGGGGATTCGAACTCCCGACCGTAGCGGCCGTGCAGACTGAGTGTCGCGCCGCAGACAGTTCGGCCACCGCGGCCGGCTACAAAAATTTATGTACTCACTGACCTTCCTCTTGGTTTGAAGGTCACGCAGGCAAAAATTCATAAAGATTGGAGCGAAACTGCATTTAGTATAACTCCGCAAGTTAAGTACCCTCCACCATGCACCGAACCAAATTTCATACAGATAGAGACATTCATCTAGTTTTTAAGGTAGAGTGTGCAAAATTTCATCAATATCGGAACAAAAGTATAGATTTCAATGCAATAGAAACGCAGGGCCACATTGAAAAACGCACTTTGTTGTTCTCAAATATTGCAGTTCTATTTCATACAACCCTTGTTCTGAGAATAACAAAAACAACAAAAAAAGAATCTGTGAAATCGGTCGAGACGTTCTTAAGTTACGGCGCGACCAAGATATTTAGAAATCCATTTTTATGCTATAAAGTACCCTCTCCCATGCACCGTATGAAAATTAAGTTAGACGGTGATCTTCCTCTTGTTTTCAATGTCAAGTGTGCGAAATTTCGAGAGTCTCTAGGAGGAGTATGCTCCGCCATGCACCTATCACACAATACTTTCTTAGCTTACGTTTTCTACCTATAAACTACATTCCTTCCAAATTTCAGCTTCATAGGTGAAGTACATTTCCAGATTTCGTGTTCAGTGAGTGAGTGAGTAAGTGTCGTTTCGCTTTTATATACATAGAAATTAAGAGAACAGATTTCTTAATTTGGGATTCAAGAGAATTAAGGGAGACTTCCAGACGAAAATAAATAGTAACATGCAAATCTGCAATGCTAACTTTATTTGATACAAGGTCGTGCGACAGTTTTACGACGTCTACAGAGAAACTGTTATGAGCGGTAGACTTCTTTTCGTTTCGTTTCGTGTGTGTAGTGAGAGGGGGGGGGGGGGTCAGTTACAAAACGCTTCATAAACATCCGAAATTACATTCAAACTTTGTTGCAGGTCCCCAACTACTCCCATTTTCCAATAATTCACGCATAAATCTGGATATTCTCTCGCGGTGGTCGCTGATTATTTATGACGTCATACGTCCTGAACTTTGTGTCGTACTGTTTTGTTTTTGGGTTAGGAACCTTTGTGGGCGTACGGTGCACAGTTCACCAAAGTTTGTCTGCAATCGAATGAATGGTTTATGAACACATAGAGGGCATACAGAAAAACGTTACAGTTGTAATTTGTGTGTCATACAGTATGATATTTTGATGTCTCAGCTGTTTACTTGAGGTTTACATGGCGTTTACGTAGAGCTACGGGCTACCATAATAGTGCAAAAGTCATTCTCGTTGGGCCCTAATATGGTGTGTGATCACCTCGGACGGCCAGTACAGTCGCACATATGCGTGGCATGGACAGTATGAAGTAATCGATCTGCTCTTTGGGGATATTTAGCCAGTCTGCCATGACCGCAATATGCAGCTATGCAAGCGTTTTGGGAGGTGCTGGTCTACATCTACATCTACATGTGATACTCTGCAAATCACATTTAAGTGCCAGGCAGAGGGTTCATCGGACCACCATTATACTATTTTATCTCCCATTCCATTCTTGAATAGCGCGCGGGAAGAAAGAATACCCGAATCTCTCCGTTCGGGCTCTGATTTCTCGTATTTTATTCTCATGATCGTTTATACCTACGTAAATGGGAGTCAACAATTCGGAGGAGAATATTGGCGATTGTAGTTTCGTAAGTAGCCCACGCCGCAGCGATAAGCGCCGTTGTTGTAATGATTCCCATCCCAGATTCTGTATCATTTCCGTAACGCTGTCTCCACTGTATCGTGACAATACGAAACGAGCTGCCCTTCTTTGGACTCTTTCGATGTCCTCCGTCAAACCCACCTGATAAGGATCCCTCACTGGGCAGCAATACTCCAAAAAAGAACGGACAAGCGTAGTGTATGCGGTCTCTTAGTAGTTCTGTTCCATCTTTTAAGGGTTCTGCCAATAAAAAGCAGTCTCTGGTTCGTCTTTCCCACGACATTATCTACGTGTTCTTTCCATTTTGAGTCCGAAATAATAGTAATTCCTAGGTATATTGTGGAGTTTAGGGCCTTCACCTTTGATTGATTTATCTTGTAAACAAAGTTTAACGGATTTCTTTTCGTACTCAAGTGGACGACTTCACACTTCTCATTATTTAGAGTCAATTGCCAATTTTTACACCATACTGATGTCTTATTCAGATCGTTCTGTAGTTGGTTTTGATCTTCAGATGATTTCACTAGACGATAAATGACGGTGTCATCTGCAAACAACCTAAGAGAGGTACTTAGACTTTCCCCTAAATCGTTTATGTAAATAAGGAACAGCAGAGGACCAATAAAACTACCCTGTGGAACGCCCGATATCACCTCTGTTTTAGTCGATGCCTCACCATCGATTACTACAAACTGTGTCCTCTCTGACAGGAAATCCCCTATCCAGTCGCAAATTTGGGGCGATATTTCGTAACCACGCAATTTGATTAAAAGCCGTTTGTGAAGTACGGTGTCAAAAGCCTTCTGGAAATCAAGAAATACGGAATCAATTTGCGAATCTGTGAGGATACAGGGTTTTAGCTTAGTAACCTCTTTGGTACGTTTTGGTCGAGCCAGAGTTATCGTTGGAGTGCAGCGATAGCTGCTGGGCGACAATGCTTAGGTTGGAATGTTCTTTGTTTGTTGGCCGGTGTGCGGTACAGGGTTGCCAGGTGTGGCGATTTTTCGCATTCTTGGCTATCTTTTTCTTATAATAGTAGCCATTCTAGCAGTTTGGCGACTAGCGATTAAATTTGCTATTAAAGGAAATGGTTGGCGACTTAACGGCTATTTTATTTTACTTCAAAAAGCAATCACTCTTTAGACATTGCGTCAATGATATCGGCTAAACTTCGGTAGATGCTGGGGAAATGTAATCAACTTACACAAGTTAGCACAAATATTTTCAAGTATCATGGATGTGTGGGAGAGTGTCACAGAGATGTAAAAAAACTCAACTTACAGACTCTACGTAAATTACCTCATGTACCCTACTTACGATGGTTCAAGAACATGTTTAAACGATATCTCGAAGTATACTACAACACCGTATGTATGGCTCCGCTGAGAACATGAGGATAAGATTATATAAATTACAGCATGCAAGGAGGCATTTAAACAGTATTTATTTTCCGCGTTCCATACAACACAGCAGAAATTCGTGACAACTGCTACTGTGAAGCGAACCATTTGATACGCACTTCACAGTCGTTAACAATGGTTTACAGAGTATAAAATAATGTCGATGGAGAACACGCGGTGATTTCCCAGTCGTTCTCATGGCTGATTTTTCAGTGTGTAATGACGCATTATTACGAATTAAAGTCAATACCACCCAAAAGTATGATATGCTTAGTGCATTATTATAAATTACCTCACCTCAAAATGTTTTAATGATTTTGTGTGTATTAAAGAAATGTTTGAAGGATTCAATAACTCTGTTTAAAATCTGTAAATATTTGTTTTTAAGAAGATGAAAGTGATTCGTAATCGAACCTATGCGTGAGAACATCCGTTGCGTAAGTTTGATAGAATGATTCTTGAACAGTTTTGTGTTGTAATTTTTATAAGTTATGAAATTAATAAATGTGAAAGTTAAATGTAATTGAATTCCCGGAGTCTCTCTATTATATTTACAATATGACAATATTTTGACTGCTCCCATTGTCAGTTGGTGTGTCTGGGTTTAGTTCTTGGATGGACTCAAATGTTTCTGTGAAGTATGAGTTTCCTTGGAAAGTTCAGTCTGATGTCTGTGAATGTGAGGGTGCCACAGTTTGTGTTACTTTTTACTCAGTAACCATCTTACTCCAAGAATTTCAGGATTATTATTGTCGAGTAACATGCCATAATTACCATAGCATAATAATGTTAACAGATTAAAGGTTGCGATATTTGGCTATTTTTACTGATGAAAAGATGGTTATATTTTGGCATTTTATTGATGAAAAGATGGCGATATTTTGGCTACTTTTTGTTTACAATTTGGCGACAGAGCAATAGAAAAACCTGGAAACTCTGGTGCGGTAGTCTCCCGCCGACCGCAGAGCGAGGGAGTAGCATGTCGGCAGTGCGTCCGTAACCCGCGTTTAGCGGTGGCTAACGTTTTGCCCATCAGTCGTCTCGCATATGAGTTTCGGTTGTAATTGCGTATTGAAATGTTTCAGTGTGGACTTGTAGACATTATAGTAGTGGCACGCGGTTATTTAATCAGTGTAGTTAAAGAAGAGTTATTAACATTTGTCGTTCCGTAATAAAGGAAGTTAACAAAATTTATTGTTATGGATCATCCCAGTAAGTGTCCGCATCCCATACCGTCAAATCATTGCAACAATGATTAAGGATTAATTAAACAGCAAATACAATATAACGACACCTTCGTCCATCGAGGATTAGGTGGACGCAGCCGTGACGTTATAAACCCTTGTCGATAGCACACATTACTTCGCTTCGTGGGTTACTCCTACTGCCTTTCTTGAATATAGGTGTGACCTGTGGAACTTTCCAATCTTTTGGTAAGGATCCTTCTTTGAGAGAGCGGTTGTATATGGCTGTTAAGTAAGGAGCTATCGCTTCAGCATAATCAGATAGAAATCTAATGGGTATACAATCCGGACCAGAAGACTTGTTCTTGTTAAGTAATTTTAGTTGCTGCACTACTCCGATGATATCTACTTCTACGTTACTCATTACGGCCTCTGTTCGTAATTCGAAATCTTGGATATTGATTTCGTCTTCTTTGGTGAATGAGTTTCTAAAAGCAATGTTTAGTAACTCTGCTTTAGTAGCGCTGTCATCGGCAGGATAGCCATTACTATCACGTAGTGAGGGTATTGTTTGTGTTTTGACCCTAGTAATCTCTTAGGGTTTTCAGTCAAATTTCGAGAGTCTGGCTGCATTGCGTCTGCCAAGTACATCCCAGACATGCTCAATCGGGTTTAAGTCCGGTGAACAAGCTGGACAATCCTTTCGTTCTGTTCTCTCAGCTGAAAGCATGTAACTCTGTGAGGACGAGTGTTATCGTCCACTATAAGGAACCCATATCCTCTGACAACAGGGCACGACAAGAGTCGAAAGATCTCGTCTCTATACGTCTGAGCAGTTAAAGCGCCATTCTGAACGACATAGAGGCTAATACTGACTCCTGCCCACACCATTCCTCCACCACCATGATAAGGTGATGTTTCCTGCACATAAACGGGATTGTTCCATGTTCTCTCCAGATGAGGGAACGACGAATCTATACATGGTAAACTACCGCCAAACTAACTTCAAATCCGATTATATCTGTAAACTAGGTTTCCCGCCACTTTTAAACGCTTTTCCATGCGCGTACTCCGCTACCGAGCAGAAAGCAGCGTCAGCAATTTTCACGGCATGTATTATCAGCTCAACAGTCAGAGCATATCATACGTCCGCAGGGACTGCAACTGGACGCGATTTCTTCTATAAAAAAGCTGAAGCATGATTAAGATATACCGGGTGATCAAAAAGTCAGTTTAAATTTGAAACTTAATAAATCACGAAATAATGTAGATAGAACGTCAGTGACTGCGCATGAAAATCGCGTATAAAAGGAGCTGTAATGAGAGAGAGAGAGAGAGAGAATCAGATGCACCAGCAGTCGCAGCATGTTGACGTTACCTGAAAAGGCTCTTTTAGTGAAGCTGCATTATCAGAATGGGGAATGTGCTAGTTCAGCGTTGCGATCCTATCGCCATAGGAAGGGGATTCGAACGGGTAAAGGTCCGTTGACAAATGCAGCTGTGGCGAGAATGATTTCGAAGTTCGAAGCCACGGGTTGTTTAGACGATAGACCCCGTAGTAGCCGACCGAGCACAAGGCGTAATGCTGCTGAGACAGTTCAGGTAGAAATGGAGACTGTAGCGGGTTCGTCTATGCACGGGGAAGTCAGCGCTCGTGCAGTCGCACGTCGCACCGGCATTCCATACGCTACTGTTTGGTTGGCACTTAGGCGTACGCTCCGATGCTATCCTTACAAAATCCATCGGCATCATGAACTGTTACCTGGCGCTTCTGTGCAGCGGAGGGCATTTTCGGTGTGGGCGTTTCAAAAGATGGCGGAAGATAACGATTAGTTGTGTAGCGTGCTGTGGACCGACGAAGCTCAATTCACGCTCCTAGAGTCTGTCAACGCCCACAACTGCAGAATTTGGGCTACCGAAAATCCTAGAACTGTCGTGGAAACTCCATTGCACGAGAAAGTCACGGTATGGGTTGGATTTACCACATCTACCGTTATCGGGCCTTTTTTCTTTGAGGAACCGCGTGATTCTGGTTTTGTAACTGTTAGCGTGACGGGTAAGGGTACACCGATATGTTACAGAATCGCATCATCCCCAAACTGGCTGATAAACACCTGCTGGATCGTACTATTTTTATGCACCCCACGCGTGAAAGATCTCTTCATGCTCGTGTGCTCAGACGCCACTTTCGTCATGCTTGACCTCCCAGGTCCCCAGACCTCAGTCCGTGCGATTATTGGCTTTGGGGTTACCTGAAGTCGCTAGTGTATCGTATCGACTGACATCTCTAGGGGTACTGAAAGACAACATTCGACGCCAAAGCCTCACCATAACTCCGGAAATGCTTTACAGTGCTGTTCACAGCATTGTTCTTCGGCTACAGCTATTTTTGAGGAATGATGGTGAACATACTGGGCATTTCATATAAAGAACATCATCTTTGCTTTGTCTTAATTTGTTATGCTAATTATTGCTTTTCTGATCAGATGAAGCGCCGTCTGCCGGACATCATTTGAACTCTCTCTCTCTTTTTTTTGTTCTAATAAAACCCCATGTCCATCCAAGCATTTGTGTCAATTTTTACATTATTCCGTGATTTATTAAGTTTTCAAATTTATACTGACTTTTTGATCACCCGGTACATGGAATCTGTTAACGCATTATAATATTTTAAAATTACATTTTAAGGAACGTACTAATGAGATACAACTAATAAAGGGTGACACAGAATAACGGGAAGTTTTAAAGTGCGTAGTGGCAGCCATGACCGAGTGGCAGCACTGTGGGACAGCGACGTTGGGCGAGTAAACCAGAGTAAACACTCCGCCATTTTATTACCCATTGAGCAGTGGGGCGGGCAACAGCTTGCGTTAGCCGTAAAAATGTTTTAATAAAACAGTGATAGCTCGGAAGCTACACAGAAGTAGTTCCGACGTTTTTACAACTTTAGACGTCCTGATGCCGTTCCGCCAGAACACGCGATAAAAAGTCAGCCATGGGTCTGGCGGGGCAGGAGTAAGGATGAGGCAAACTGTGGTGTCTGCCCCATCTGGCGCACGCGGAGGGGCGTCAAATGGACTCCAAGGCAAGGGGGCGAATGCGGGGGGGGGGGGGGGGGGGGGAGACAATTGGGAAATTGATAAGAAAAAATGTCGACCGGCATGAGGCGCCGTACACACAATGGCGATTCGTGACACCAAAAAGTATTCGTCCGACAGTGGCGCATTGACTATAACACGCACAGTCATTCAAATATAGCTGCGAAATGAATACTAACTATTTCCTTACATTAGCTGATTTCTACACTTGGATTTAAAATGCTATTTGTGATACATATGCCACCGAATTTGTGAATAAATACACGCTATTTAAAATCACGCCTCAGTGGATGTCAAACAAGTATTCTATTCGTCTAGTAAGCAATATCTGTGTCTTGGGCTGCACTGACACACGCCCCTCTCGCGTTCATTGTGCATTTGTTTACATTCACAGCACAGTGAATAGGTGTGCATCCAATATGAAAACCGTCGAGTGACATTTACGTAATATGGATTGAAAACGTTGCGAAACTACAATGGAAGAGAAAGAAACCTGCGTCAGATTGTTTCGACAAGGAAATTTTTTTCCAGAAAGCGGAGAAATCGTCGTTACACCTACCAGTACAGTGAAAAACAGTCAACAATCCGAAGATTGGTTTGAACACTACAGTGCTTTACTAGGCATGGTCCTGTTTGGAGGTGGTATGCCGTTGCCTTCCTCCAACCTTCGAACTGACTTATCCAGCTAGTTATAGGGGGACCTACAGTTTAACGGGGGTTCCGAACCACGGTGCTACTCGGTATTTTCCACATGAGCAATACTGCCAGAGGTGAAAGAAGTGGAAAGTGACAGATAAGAATCCTAGGACCTGACGGGGATCGAACCCGCGACCTTTGAATTTGTAGTCTGGCACTCTACCACTGTGAAACCTAGGCGCACGAAGACTATGATATACCGGTTTTATCAGAGCAATAAGTACAAAACAAATCACGAAGCGGTCGTCATGCAGTTCCGTCCAAGATGAAGAAATGACAGCTACTTCGAAAAGTCATAAAGAATACGAAAGTGAGCGCTCCATAACTTGCTAATGCTTTCATATGAGTACAGGAAGGTCTGTTTCTGCACAGACTGTAAGAAATATGCTTCATGAAGTTTGGTATGGAGGCCGAACAGCACGTAGATAACTGTACATAAGTAAAATCAACAGAAGAAAGCGAGTTGCACTTGCAAGAAACATAATTCAGATGGGTTTGATTTCTAGAAGAATGCTGTATTTACAGAGTAGAGTCTATTTAAGTCTAATGAGAGTGATAGTGTGGAGAAAAAAGAATTGTGAAGTTGAAGAAGGAAATATAACAGCCTCAGTTAAACATGGAGGAGGTTCAGTACTTGTTTGGATGGTGCATGAGGGCAAATGGTATTATGAACCACTAGATCTACATAAATGTCCCAAAAACACATCTATACAGTACTGTGAATCAATGTGCATGAATGTGGATCATGTTTTAACGCAATATAATGATCCCTAACATACGGCTTTAGATACAAAGCTGTAGCTGTTGTATAACACGCCCTACTGGATGCATACACCATCGCAATCTCAATGCTTTAATCCTATAGAGAATTTGTGGCATTTACTACACAGAAACATAAGCAATCGTCAGTTGCAATAGAAGTGATCTACAGAACGCTCTACAAGATGAATGGCGTAAAGTTACAGTGCAAACAGCAGAATCTCTGGTGAAATCTAAGCCAAGAAGAATGCAAGCAATTTTAAAAAGTACAGGAGACCCTACTAACAATGACATTCTATGTTCAAAGTGTGATTTTCAATACTGTAGACGAATACTTATTTTGCGTCTTACATTGCCTATCTGTTCTTCAGAATGCTTAACCATGTTAATTTAAGTAGTAATCTGCGTTCCTTTATTGTATTCTCATTTTTACCTATCAATAAAGGCAACCTTACCCCCTTCTTTATTTCAATCTGCCAGTTTTCCACTCTTTATACCATTAAACATAACAAAAAAGAATTAGACGAATACTTTTTGGATTAACTGTAAGTGAAATCTAGAGGGATGCGACAGAAAAGTTCACAGTAGGGCGCCGTCCATAGTGAGGCAATATAAGATAAGCGACATTTAGTAAGCAATACATTGCGAGATTCTCCGCCGCCGGGGGTTCGAATGCTCCCTCGGGCATGGATGTTTCTGTCGTCTTTAGTATAAGGTAGTTCATAAGTAGTTTGTAAATTTAGGGACTGATGACCTCGCAGTTAAGTCCCTTAAGCTCTACAAACATTTTATAGCGAGGTTCACAACAGCAGACGATTATCGTCGCGACCAGGGCGATAAAATTTGGTGGGAACACAATTTTCAATAACCTGAAAGTAGAATGAAACTTTCACTCTGCAGCGGAGTGTGCGCTGATATGAAACTTCCTGGCAGATTAAAATTGCGTGCCGGAACCGGGACTCGAACCTGGGACCTTTGCCTTTCGCGGGCAAGCGCTCTATCGACTGAGCTATCCCGACACGACTCACGATGCAGCCTCACAACTTTACCTCCGCCAGTAACATCCCTTAGGCTGTCAGGTGCGAGTCCCAGTTCCGGCACACAATTTTAATCTGCCAGGAAGTTTCAACTTGAAAGTAGCCTGTTAAATTATTTAAGCAAAATCTCGGGCAGTTGAGATCTGCAAATGCAAGTTAAAACGCTCACCTCTGCTCTAAATTACTTGATGAGTGGCCACAGTACTTACACAGTGGAAATTTATCGAACTGCTAATTCCTTAAGGGAGTAGCCAACGTTTTACCAAACACAAAATTAACAATTAAAATAAAATGAATAGATAATTAAACATGGGATGGGGAGCATGAAATTACAAAGCAGAGGTTTGATACTTTAAATCATCATCTATTGAAGCAAATACGTGTGGGAAGACCAAATTAAGCATGTGCCTTGTAGAATAGGGAATTAAATCATAAAGTTACTTCCTGTAATAAAATTGTTTCTGCCCTTTATAAATATGGAGGTAACGTGGGAGGAAAATTGCAAACACACAATGGACATATGAAAGCACATTCATTCACTCAAAGCCAGACCTGCGCATAATGCTTGCGGTACATTACCCATACGGGGACAGTTCCTAGCAGCGGCCGGCCGCGGTGGCCGAGGGGACTGAGGCGCTCCAGTCACGGTCTGCATGGTCACTACAGTCGGGGGTTCGAATTCCCCCTCGGGCATGGATATTTGTGCCGTCCTTAGTGTTAGCTAGTTCGTAAGTAGTTTGTAAGTTTAGGGACTGATGACCCCGCTGTTAAGTCCCATAAGCTATACAAACATTTGAAACATTCCTAGCAGCGACAAACGAAGCGGCAGCGGCGTTTTGACGAGATGGCAGGTGTCTTGAAGCACAAATTTAAAATCACTAGGCACTAAACCAACTCATGTTCAGGGAGGCAGCAGCATACTATTTGTAAGTACCACGTGGTGTACGACCTAGAAGAATTACACAGAATTTACAAAAGAAATTAATTTAGAATAAGCAAGTAAAGCACATGCGAGAATTCATATAGAAGAAAGCTAGTATTAATAAAAGCATGGCTGAAGGCCGAAGTAATGACCTTTATGAAAGCACATGGTGCAATTGGTCATACAAGACCGGAAAGACAGAATCAAACTAGAAAATCTGAGAAATATTTAGCATACTCGTGGATACAGACGTGAAGCGAAAATATTAGTTAAAAACAACAAGAAAATTTAAACATACTAAGTTTATACAAAGGCTGAAGGTCAAACACGAGTATTCAAACTTGATAGAAACCGGCCACAAAATCATCACCAGAATGAAAATGCAAAAATTACATTTACATCAAATTACTCGAGTTCTGTCAATTAAGAAATCTTCGCCTCGCATAGTGAAAGAACTACTCAAGAAAACTATCACTGATAAACCAAGACTGCCTGATCACAAGAAAGCAAAGTTCTAACAGCATGCCATCCCCTCAGCATGATTCGACGAAGTACTTACTTCCAAGGTCGCAGCAAGAGTGATGCCCTAAAGCCACGCCAAACCTTCCCCACCACACTTCGGATATAGAGTGCGCTAAAACAGAGCGCGTTCAGAGCATAGTGTCTACCAACCCTCTCTACCTGAGGAAGATAATACCCTCTTCAACGGCTCCCAGAGAGGTCTCTTGTCACCTCTTTCGTCCAAGATTAGGTTGGCTCCACACTAAGAAGCCAAGTAAGCTTGTCTCTGGCCACCCAGCAGACGCCAGCACAGACGAAAAACGAAGCCATGCGTTCTTAATTAAAGTAAACGAGGCCCTAAAGCGCGAGGCGGCGACTTAAGTCATTGCGCGGCAGTCAGTCAATATTAAGAGCAATCTTCCACATTCACATGAACACACAAGTTCAATCACACGGGTGAAAACACATATAAACATGGGGCATTGATCATTAATAAACAGAATAAAAATTATTAACATATTAATAGGCAACATTAATGGTACAGAAACACTTCTGGTTAATGAATAACTCAAAAATGGAACACAACCATACATTCAGTAGACGTGTTTCAAAATGAGTCAGAAATATGAGCTCAAGTGAAGAAGACGTCGTACTGGCTTATTGGTTCAGGAATAGGATGAGAAGGTACAGGAAACTCTGGGTAGGGGAGACCATTGTACCTAGGGCCACTTTTTTATGATCTCATATAAGAAATAAATTGCTTGACAATTTGAAAACTTAAAAATATTACTGAACGTGGCACTTCATAGAGACACCCCAATGTTAATTTCATGATTTTACTCAACTGTAAATACCCTTTTTAAAAGGTTTTCTTTCCTCGCATTTGGTCCCAAGGTACAAAGTGGTCTTGTACCTAGTGCCATACATATTTGTACTTAGGGCCACAGCCTTGTATCTAGAGCCGCAACTCAAGTTTTACTTTCTATAATACTATACATTGAGGAAAAGGCATTCTACAAAGTGTAATCAAATTACTTCTTAAAGAAACTTTAATTTTGGGCAAAGCCAGCCGCAGTGGCCGAGCGGTCTGCGGCGCGTCAGGCACAGTCTGCACGGTCGCTACGGTCGGGGGTTCGAATCACCCCTCTGGCATGGATGTTGTGTCGTCTTTCGTATAAGGTAGTTCATAAGCAGTTTCTAAGTTTAGGGACTGATGACCCCACAGTTAAGTCCCTTAAGTTTAACAAACATTTGAACATTTTTTCGTTCCACTGCTCTTACAGGTCCTTTGCTGTCTCTGACAGAATTACAATGTCAGAGGCAAAACGCAATGTTTTTATTTCTTCCCCCTGATCTTTAATTCCTTCTCCAAATTTCTCCTTGCTTTCCTTTATAGCTTGCTCAATGTACAAATTAAATAACATTGGAAAAAGACTATAACTCTGTCCTATTCCCTTCCCGACCACTGCATCCCTTTCACGCCCTTCAACTCTGACAACTAACGTCTGGTCTTTGTACAAGTTGTAAATAACCTTCTGTTCCCTACATTTTACTCCTGCTTGCTTTAGAATTTGAAAGAGTGTATTCCAATAAACATTTAAAAAACTTTCTTCAAATATACAAAAGCAAAACATGTGGATTTGCCTTTGCTTAAACTATCTTCCAAGATAAGCCGTGAAGTGAGTATTGCCTCCCGTTTTCCTACCTTTCTTCTGAATCCAAACTGATCTTCCCCGACGTCGGCTTCAACCAGCTTTTCCAATCCTCTGTAAATAATTCGTGTTAAAATTTTACAACCATGACTTATCGAACTATGGTTCTGTAATTTTCACACCTGTCCGCGCCTGCTTTCTTTGGAATGGGGATTATTGCATTTTTCTTAAAGTCTGAGGGTATTTCACCTGTCTCATACATCTTGCACACCAGGTGAAATACTTTTGTTATTGCTGGTTCTCCCAGATACTTCAGTAGCGCTGAGGGTATATCGTCTTCTCCAGTGGACTTGTTTCGACTTTCAGTGCTCTGTCAAATTCATCTCTCAGTATAGTATCACCTATTTCATCTTTATCTACACCCTCTTCCCTTCCTACAGTATTGCCTCTAAGTTCATTTACTTTGTAGAGTCCCTCTATATATTCTTTCCATCTTTCAGCTTTCCCTTCTTTGCTGAGAACTGGTTGTCCATCTGAGTTCTTGGTATTCATACAGCTGTTTTCCTGGTCTCCAAATGTCTCTTTTATTTTCCTGTAGGCGGTATCTATTTTTCCCCTATTTATTCTTCTATCTGGTACCTCCCGGTGTCTCCTGGTCTCTTTCACGTATACAACCTTCTTTCGTGATTCTTAAACCAGGTGTTTGTTACGATTAAATCATGTTCCGTGCAAAATTCTACCAGTCGACTTCCTCTTTCATTCCTTCTGCCCAGTCCATATTCACCTACTACCATATTCCCTTCCCTTCCTTTTCCTACTACCGAATTTCAGTTTCCCATAACAATTATGTTTTACTTTCCCTTAATTGTCTGAATAATTTCCTTTAGCTCCACATACATTTATTCGATCTCCTTATCATCGGCAGAGCTAGTTGGCATATAAATTTGTACAATTGTGATCGGTGTATGCTTCGTATCTATCTTGACTACCAAATGCGATCACTGCCTGCTCACAGTAGTTTACCTGCATTCCTATTTTCTTATTCATTATCAGTCCTACTCCTGTAATACCCCCAACAAATTTTGTATTTATAATCCTGTATTCACCAGAAATCCTGTTCCTCTTTCCACCGAACTTCACAAATCCCCACTATGTCTAACTTCAACCTATTCATTTCTCTTTGTAAATTTTCTAATCTCCCTAACTGATTAAGGCACGTAACATTCCACGGTACGATCCGTAGAATGCCAGAGTTGTCTTTCCTGATGACAACATCCTCCTGAGTTGTCTCTGCCCGGAGATCCGATTGGGCGACTATTTTACCTCCGGAATATTTTACCCAAGAGGATGCCATCATCATATATTCGTACAGCAGAGCTGCATGTACTCGGGAAAAGTAAGACTGTAGTTTTCCCTTGCTTTCAGCTGTTCGCAGTAGCTGTGTGGCAAAGCCACATTATCTGATGTTACAAGGCCAGATCAGTCAATCATCCAGACTGTTGCCCTTGTAACTACTGAAAAGGCTGCTGCCCCTCTTTAGGAACCACACCACATTTGTATGGAGTGTTGCCTTGTATGGAAGTGAAAGTTGGGCGATAAACGGTGTGGACAGGAAGAGGATAGAGGCTTTTGAAATGTGTTGCTACAGAAGAATGCAGAAGATTAGGTGGGTGGAGCACGTAACTAAAGAGGAGGTACTGAACAGAATAGGGAAGAAAATGAATTTCTGGGATCTGGATAGATTGGTAGGACACATTCTTATACATAAAGGAATCGTAAATTTAGCATTGGAGGGAAGTGTGTGGGTTAAAAATCGCAGAGGGAGACCAAGAGATGAATACAGCAAGCAGGTTCAAACAGATGTAGGTTGCCGTACTTATGAGGAGATGAAGAGGCTTGCTCAGGATAGAGTAGGGTGGAGAGCTGTATCAATCCAGTATCCGGACTGAAGACCACAACAACAACTATTACAGGTAGATACTGATGAAGAATTTCTTGTACTTATTTGCAGAGTCTTATAAATCAAGACATCTTCATCAATTTCGGTATTAAATCAGATGACCACACTGCCGCAAGAAACTGGAACTAATTGGTACAATTTGTAAAACGTAATAAAAATAAAGGTACTAAATTCTGTCAATATGCTGTTTATACTTATATCCATTTACATTACAGTAATCGTGGTACAATTTGTAAAACATTTTAAAAACAAAAACTTCTCAGTTTAATTAATACTGCTCTTTATATTAATATATACTTACCTTTTAATAGTGTTCAAATGTTTCAAAATCTTTGGCACTTAACTACTCTGATCATTAGTCTCTAGGCTTACAAAACATTTAAACTTATGCTAAGGACAACAAATACACATATGCCGGGGGAGGACTCGAAACTCCGACGGCGAGCTGTGGCGTGCTCCGCAGCAAGGCGCCTTGGAACGCTCTGCCATTCCACCGCGGCTGTGATAGTGCAGTAATAAATTATACATCTGGAGAAATAGCTTTCCTGAAGCGTGTAGCTTTTCTACTTTATTCTATTTTCGAAGGTTGGTGATACTGGGCGTTTCAGAAAATGAATGTTTTCAGGACTCATCCGATAAAACTGCCTGAATTTTGCTTTATGTTGGGACGACTCTCGAGAAACAACAGCCCAGCTATGGTGTAGGAATGTACCCAGAGTTTATCTTCTCATCTTGCGACTGAGGCAATACGCCTCTACAACGTGTTCCTCACTTAGGCCATATTTGTAACTGAAGTAGTGAAATTTTGGTACCAACGCATTTTTGTTGCCCAGAACGCGCCGATTTATGTTCTGCTGTTGTGAACGTATAGCTACCAATATATCGTTGGAATATATTTCTTATTACATATCGCTTATCTTATACCGTCTTAATATGAACGGCTCCTAAGACAAAAAGAACCATATGATTTCGCAATAGCAGATGACTGTGTCATTTAAGACCGCCGTGTGGTCTAACGCACCTCTTTCCGAGACGGGGAGGCGTATCGGATCCGGTTCGAATCCACCCGGCGGATTAGCAAAGGGGGTCGGAGTGCCGTCCAGCCTGGATGTGGTTTTTAGGCGGTTTTCCAGGTGAATACCGGGCTGGTCCCCAAGTCCCGCCTCAGTTGCACGATTCGCAAACATTTCATACCACTTTACACTTTACGCAGACATTTGGGGTACACATTTCCTCCAGAAGGGCAGGGGGTGGCGGCAGGAAGGGTATCCGGCCACCCCGTCATTACTAACTAACATGCCAAATCTGCAATAACCATGCCGACCCTGCATGTGCGGGACAAGGGCTGAAGAGAAAGAAAGATGACTGTGTCATTCGAGACGAGTGTCCAAAATATTGACCTCAAATATAGCGGCGCCTTGTTCAGTCTATGTTGTTTATATAGCTACTAGTCGACCCGGCAATTCTTCGCAATTGCTAATATGTATGTACTCTTGCTTTGAACGTCAATTGTGCAAAATTTTGTCGTAATCATACGGTCGGGGGGTTCGAATCCCCCCTCGGGCATGGATATTTGTGCCGTCCTAGTTCGTAGGTAGTTCATAAGTAGTTTGTAAGTTTAGGGACTGATGACCCCGTAGTTAAGTCCCATAGACTTTACGAACATTTGAACATTTGATTTGAACGTAATCATACGAATAAAAGAAAAGAGCTCATTCAGTTTTCCTCATATTTTTCTATTTTCTGGTCAACTATTCCAAACTTTTATTTCACACAAACCTTCCTCTCGCTTTGAACGTCGAATGTGCAAAATTTTATCGCAATCAGATGAATGGTATTGACATTTCATAGAAATATCTCTATATTATCTGAATTTTCCAATTTTCCGAGTAACTTTTCCACATTTTTATTTCATAAAAACGTTACTCTTGCTTTGAACGTCAAATATGCAAAATTTTATCGGAATGAGACGAATGATATTGATATCCCACTGAAAAAAGCTATGTTTCTCGCGAATTTTTAAATTTTCCGGGTAACGTTCCCAAAATTCATAAGAACGTTCATCTTTCGTTGAATGTCAAATGATCAAAATTTTATCGCAATGGGAAGAACAATTCTGAACTTATACTGTTGAGCACATTTAGAAATCCATTGAAAAGGGAACTTGGTTCGAATTTTGCGACTTTCCTTTTTGTCACTATTTTTTTCTTTTTCTTTTTTGGTGAAAACGTTTCCAAGACCATAATCAACAAAATAAAAAAGGAAGTACCCCTCTCCGTCATAGTCAGCTATAGTGCTGAATTCAATCAAAAACACATTGAAGAAAGCACTTTCAGTTTTTCTCAAATTTTACAATTTTCCGATAGATTTTCCAAAAAATTTATTTCATACATACTTGTCCTGTCAAGCCGTACTCAAGTGATGCCGTTACAACCATGTGGCAACTGATTTTTATTCATAGAAAAAAATCGCTTTCGGTTTTCCGAAAATTTCCTATTTTCCGGGTGACTTTTCCAAATTTTTATTTGATGCCAAACTTCCTCTTTCTTTCAACATGAAATGTACAAAATTTAATCGCAATGGGACGAACGGTATTCATAGCTCACTGGAAAAAGCTGTTTCAGTTTTTCCAGATTTTCCTCTTTTCCGGACAACTTTTCCATATTTCATCACCGTTTAAACCTTCCTTGGACTTACAAGAATATTTCAAGACTAAAATTAGCCAAATCGGTTCAGCCATTCTCGAGTTTTAGCGAGACAAAAGAACAGCAATTCATTTTTATATATGTATATGGATTGGTTTTTGGCTTCCGAAAGACGTGTCGCATGTGAACTTAGTGTCCTTGACGTACGAATCCACTTCTAAATATAAATCAGCTGCGTAGCATCAGTATTTAGCACGACTCCATAGGAAATATAGTAATCACAGTGTTATACAGAATTCGAACAAATGTATACCAACACCCACGGGTACTGATCACTAGATATCAAAAGAGGCGGACCCGTCCGCCCGTATAAGATGTGGAAAGTATTTTGCTGTCAGTAGAGAACCAGCACGGTAGAGTGTCGCTAATTCGGGATAAACAGGAATGTGACCACCTGCAGTTAGTGAAAACAGTTTTCTGAAATTTTCGTGGTTAAGAAAGAAGAAGAGTACGTTGAAATGAATACAAATACTGGCGCCAAAACACGATGTGTTTACTTAGGCATTCAAACGTATAGATGTTGTTGTTGTTGTGGTCTTCAGTCCGGAGACTGGTTTGATGCAGCTCTCCACAATACCCTATCCTGAGCAAGATCTTCATCTCCACATAAGAACGGCAACCTACATCTGTCTCAATCTGCCTACTGTATCCATCACTTGGTCTTCCTCTGCTGTTTTTACCCCACACACTTCCCTCCAACGCTAAATTCACAATTCCTTGATGTCTAAGAATGTGTCCTACCAATCTATCCCTTCTTTTAGTCAAGGTATGCCAGAAATTTCTTTTCTCCCCAATTCTGTTCAGTTCCTCCTCATTAGTTACGCGATCCACCCACCTAATCTTCAGCATTCTTCTGTAGCACCATATTTCAAAAGCCTCAATCCTCTTCCTGTCCGCACTGTTTATCGTCCATGTCTCACTCCCATACAAGGCAACACTCCATACAAATGCCTTCAGAAAAGACTTCCTTAGGCTTAAATCAATATTCGATGTTAACAAATTTCTCTTTTTCAAGAACGCTTTTCTACCCTTTGCCATTCTGCATTTTATATCCTCTGTACTGCGACAATCATTTGTTATTTTACTGCCCAAATAACAAAACTCATCTACCTCCTTTATTGCTTCGTTTCCAAATCTAATTCCTTCAGCATCACCTGATTTCCTTACACTGCACTCCATTACCCTAGTTTTGCTCTTGTTAATGTTCATCTTATATGCACCTTTCAGCACACTGTCCATTCCCTTCAACTGCTCTTCCAGGTCTTTTGCTGTCTCTGAGATTATTACAATGTCGTCGGCAAAACGCAATGTTTTTAATTCTTCCCCCTGAACTTTAATTCCTTCTCCAAATTTCTCCTTGCTTTCCTTTATAGCTTGCTCAATGTACAAATTGAATAACAATGGAGAAAGACTACAACCCTGTCTTACTCCCTTTCCAACCACTGCATTCCTTTCATGCCCTTCAACTTTGATAACCGCTGTCTGGTTTTTGTACCAGTTGTAAATAACCTTACGTTCCCTATATTTTACTCCTGCTTGCTTCAGAACTTGAAAGAGTTTATTCCAATCAACATTGTCAAAAGCCTTCTCCAAATCTACAAAAGCTAGAAATGTAGGTTTGCCTTTTCTTAATCTATCTTCTAGGATAAGCCGTAACGTGAGTATTGCCTCCCGTGTTCCTACATTTCTCCTGAACCCAAACTGATCATCCCCGAGGTCGGCTTCTACCACCTTTTCTATCCTTCTGTATATGTATAGATAAGAGTTATGAATTAAGTGTTGTAGTAATGTACTTTGTGAAGTAACGGTGGTGTGTCCATTGTACGGTGAATCTGCAAAGTCTCGGCGTGGCCGTATCACGCCATTGTCTGAACCGCAGGATGTCGGCTAGAATTGCTTTGGCCTTGCTGCACGTGGCGTACATTGCAAACCTGCCACTGCCGTGACTCACTCTTAGCCTTATCTGTGCCCAGGGGGACTTTTTTCTACACGTTAAACAAATGTTATTGTTTGCAAATAACATTTAGGTATTTAGAGAAGTTAGTCGCCTTTGTCAGTTTGTCGTTATGCAGATTTTTAAATGTATGCTTATGTTTTAATTTACAATACATTCCGAAACACTATGGAAGTCACCAGCACTTTTTTTGGCCTACTTTAGGTTACTGTAGTAACACTAAAAGTGGGCCGCCTTTGCGATCGTCTTTTGACAGCTCGAAATATAAATGAAAATAACGGCTTAACCATTCATCTGACACGAAAACTGAATAACCGAATTTGTAGATGAGAAAATTCTCTACAACTTTGCTCTCTTATGTTTTTTTCATATCTCGTATCATTTCAGAGATATTTGCAAAAATAACGGCGATTTTGGGATGTCTGTCCGTCTGTCCGTAACGTGTTCCTTGTTTTTAAGACAAATCTTTCAACCGATCAGCATCAAATTTTACAGACTTAATTGTTGGCTACCAGAGACCAGAACCTCACTTTTTGAAATATTTCGGACAAGAAATACTTTAGTAATACCACAAAAAGCCGTTTGTAATTTAATTGCAAATAAACCGTTCATCTGACGCGAAAATTGAATAAACGAATTTGTAGAGGAGAAAATTCTCTACAGCTTTATTCCCTTATGGTTTTTTTTCATATCTCGTATTGTTTGAGAGATATTTGCAAAAATAACGGCGTTTTGACACCCTCCATTGAATTAACGAAAACGAGCCAGTCGCAGATGTCACGTGACATTCCTCGCCCAGAACTCTGTGGCATACGCCATCTTGCGTTGCGTACACGTTGTCATTTCAAAGCAATGGCGCACTGAAGAATTAACAAAAGACGTCGTCCTTCGTACGATATATGATAATCTAGTGTCTACAAATGCCATATTAGCATCAGTTAACGACTATGAATAGTATGAAATTAAAGAAAGCCACTTCTAATGATCAGGTGGGCAATGCGTTGGACTCTGGCGCTGAAGGTCAGTGGTTCGAAACCCGCCACTGTCTAAATTTTTTCCTAAA
This sequence comes from Locusta migratoria, assembly GCA_026315105.1. NCBI lineage: Eukaryota > Metazoa > Arthropoda > Insecta > Orthoptera > Acrididae > Locusta > Locusta migratoria. The sequence goes on along the minus strand of CM048744.1, from coordinate 266,343,504 downwards.
AGGGTTTCAGACATTCTTATTAATTAATTTTTTATTATTTAGATTATTATTTTGGTCGAAAATGTTTGCAAAAACTTATAAAAATACAAATCTAAAGTGGGCCGTAAAACACGTCAGTGCGATTTTTTGTCACTTGTTCTCCATCTGGTCGAGCCAGCCCACACTAGTGGCGAAACGTCACCTCACTCCTGCCGTTGCTTCCTGGAAAACAAGTCCTTCTCTTGCAAGAATGAGCCACAAATCGCAGCTCACGTCTTTGTTACTGAAGCCACATTAACAATGCTTCACCTATTTTTTCTTCCAAATTTAGACTTCTTCATAGTTTTCCAATTAGATGTATCTTCTGACAATTTCTTAGAATAAAACTGTTTCAATTTAAGTAGGTTTATTCTCCAGTGTCTAACAGTGACGTCACTACCACAGGATTCAGTGCATCTGAACATTAAATAAAATATAGATTTCCTTCCTTTGTTTAACCATCTCTTTACAAGGAGTACGAACAAAAACAGTCAACAAAGAGAACGAAACGCTACACTGTAGTGTACCAACAGCGACAAACCTAAAACATCACTATCAACAAAACGTTAGCCACTGCGGCTACTGTGGAAACTTGGTTTGAGGGGAGGGTGAATAGTGGAAGGAAGTGTGGGAGAGTAAAAAATAAAATAAAAAAAATAAAAAATAAAGAAATAAAATAAAATAAAATAAAAAATGGACGCTCTCCTGTATGGAGCGAACTATCGCATCAGCACACTCCGATAGGAACCTAATCGGTATACAATAGGGACCGCAGATCTTATTTTTATCGAGCGTTTTCAATTGATTCATTACCGCAAAGGTAACTACTTGTATGATATTCTTTTTGGCAGCTATTCTTAATTCGAAATCTGGAATATTGACTTCGTCTTCTTTGGTGATGGATAGAGTCCGAACAAAACATGATTTGTGGCCAAAACCGAATCCGTAACCGAAACTTGCGTGATGAAATTGAACTTTCTGTATATTTTCGTTACACCACAAATCAAAAGTTTTCCCACATTTCTCAAGATCCTCTTCCTATTGTAAACCTTCTTTGAGTGATGTATATCTTGTTTGTGAAAGACATTTAATTACGGAAGCAAAATTCAGGAATGTGATTGTACCAACCTTTCTCTGGAACTTTCTAGAACCTAGCATTATCTATAAATATGAGCGTGAGGAATCACTGCCAGTCTTAGGATTACTTTGGCTCAGTCTCAGTGATTGTAATACCAGGTTGGAGTATCTATTTCTTTTTATACGGTGCAAATTTGTTTTTGAAGACAATAAATGTAAGTCAAAGATTCAGCAATGTACTTCCATTTACTATAAAGAACCCAAGCTGTCATATTAAATAGTTTCAAGACAACATCCACCTTGAGAAAAGCTGATTAACCCCACAGTTCTAACTGGATCAGCAAAGCAGATGATAAAATTCGTATTAATTATCAGAACTTGTGTTGGGTTTGTGGCGGTCCTATTCTAACTAATAGGTAGGATCGTCAGAATATGTGTTGAAAGGACATTGTAGGAAACGGCTCCATTCACTTCTTATACAGGATGCATCAAAAAGGTTGACGCAAACTTACACTATTGAAAGGACACGATAATAGAAGCCACAATGTCCCGGTGGATATGGATCCGCAACAAGCCATTCGCGAGATAATTACGAATATATGGTTCCAAGGAGCCATTGACGTCTTTGTAAACATCGTCCTAGTTGGTACACATTAATTTGACATTTAGACTTTACTATTAGCAGTTTATATCGCATTTAGTTCACCTGTTAAAGGAGGTGTTCGAAGTGTCTTCCTTGCATCTGGATGGAATACTGTGCTTGTCTCTGCAATGTATTTCGAATTGTTTCGAAAACCCCTAAATCAGTTCGTAATTCTTGATAAGCGTGTACAACTCTCTGCTGCAGTTCTTCAACCGTGTTAACGGGTATGCTGTACAGTTCGCTTTTGAGGTGACCCCAGACACAAAAATCCAAAGGGTTTAGATCAGGTGTAAGTCTAACCAGGAGGCTGTAGAAGATGACATGGAAGGCCAACAAGTTTAGACATATCGACGCTTCTTTTATTAAAGTAGTTTCAAATTTTATTCTTTTCTCCTCATTGTGAAATTTTGTACCTAAAAAAGAAACATTAAAGGAATTTAGACAATAAGTAAACTCAACTTGATACAGTGCAGTCACTGTATTTCGAGTCTCGGAATTACGTCTTTCCCATAAATAGGAGCGTCATGAAAGAAAACAACAACTGAGGATACATTCTATCTTCACAGAAAAAGACATTCCACCGTTATAACGCGAAGTAAACAGTGAAAACCCTTTAAAACCTTCAGGCTGAGAATGTAAATGAATATTTAAAAACATTGCTTTAAAAAAGGTCACATTTTTTTGTACGTCTATTTTTTTTCGAGGTCGATTTTCTTCTTTTTCACACGTAACTTTAGGTGGTTCGAGGTGATCCCGGTCCCGTTCACTTTAAAAGCTGTACGTGTGTTGTGGATGTTGAACCTATCGTTAGATCAGACAACAAATTGTTCCTTGACACAGCAATTTGGTTTAATTATGGCCCTGATACTGATGTATATGCTATTAAGTGAGAAACAGTGCATGAAACTGATTATGTGCGCAACGGATATTTTTAACAAAACAACTGTGACATGTAGCCTTTTGAAACAGACACTGACTATACTCAAAAATTTTGACTGCGAGAAAGATATTAAAAAAAAAAAAACAACCACAAATCACTTTCTTAATGCTTGACTGTGAGAACTTTATGCAGATCAGTTTCTAATTATTGAAATTTAGTATCAATTTAGTATCATAGTCAATTAACTATCCCTTACTATGGCACCAATAATGAAATCCGTTCAACAATATTATTCACATCAATACTGCACTTTAAATCCACTAATAATTAATTATCAAATGAAGGAAGTAGGTTAATTTTCTAACTACGTAAATGAGACTTGAAAGAAAGTTTAAGTTACTTATTATTAATAATCAGCATTACATTACCTACATAATACAACTTCTGACTTGCTGGCAAAGCAGCCTCTGCTCTACATCGGAGCCATACACACAACCCAACCGCTCTCTAAGCGAGCTGAACCACTAGTGCTAGTCTCTCTCAGTGCGAGCTACAATGCTATGCAATACATGATCTTTGCCAAAGATGAAACTTCATAAAGGACACATATCGATACATACAGTAGAAGCGATATAGGACACATATCGATACATACAGTAGAAGCGATATTATACATTTTCTTGCAAGCAAGTTACTCGATACAAAACAGGAGGCACAATATTGGACATTTTCTTACAAAATAATTTTTTATGGACACGTTTCAACTTCGAATTAGAGAGACTAATGTATACCTACCACAAATTCAGCAGTTCTGCACACTTTCTTGTAGGAAGATAATCTTTATATACGCAACATACATGACAAGCCGCGCGTCCCAAGGCGTCCAGCCGCTACTCGCCGTCGGAGCTTCGAGTCCTCCCTTAGGCATGGATGTATTTGTTGTCCTTAGCATAAGTAGTTTGTAAGCCTAGGGACTGATGACCAGCGTAGTTAAGTCCCATACATTTACAAACAAACAAAACAAAAACATGCCAAATAGATACTAAGAAATGCCACAGGCTCAACATGACAGCTACAATACATTTGTTTACTTCCATAAGTAGCTCAAATGTTCGAATGTTTGTGTAGCTTATGGGACTTAACTACGGGGTCATCAGTCCCGAAACTTACAAACTACTTATCTACTAGCTTATCCTAAGGACGGCACATATATCCATGCCCGAGGGGGGGGGGATTCGAACCCCCGACCGTAGTGGCCGTGCAGACCGTGACTGGAGCGCCTCAGTCCCCTCGGCCACCGCGGCCGGCCCATAAGTAGCCTTAACGATCTTGTTCTTCAGAGCGCTAGCTCTATTTGCCACCTTCACTTCCGTTTTTCGCAATTGACAAACAGGTAAACATTTCTCCTTTTTGGCAATCCTGAATACATAGCAGCTTCAATCAGTACTGTAGAAAGTACTTCCAAAAATAAAGTCACAGTTCCGACTAACAGTATATTTGTTGTCAGTATAAAATCACGTAAACTGAACGGGAAAAGGTGTGTACCACATGATAAATGTTTCCTAAACCCATATTAGTTAGCTCCTTGCTTTCAAGGAAACTCATAAACAAAACGTTACAGCATAACAATATGATAACCAGTTCCATTGCGTACAATAGTAAAATTATTGCTAACGTAGTATATCATTAGAAGGTACGAATCATTTACACTGTGCAGAACAACAAAATACCTACAATTTTTACGCGGGAGGAGAGACTCCTGTAATAAGGCGGTCAAATTTGTCGAAGCTCAATGCGGGACATTTTGAAGATGTGAATGAGGACTAAGATCATGTGAATTATTGAGCCAGTTATTCTGAAACTAGGAAAAAATTTTAGGCGAGCAAGTAGGCATACTCGTTTACTTTTAAAGTAACATATCTAACATGAGTCATATTTCATTCTTAATTTTCAATCTTTATTTAAAGTTCATAACGGTCTTTCGATCACCTTCGTTGTCTGTACTACTTTTATTTGTTGCAGCTCTTAGAGCATCGTGCTCGACACATTTTGATAAGCAGCTTACTCCGCCCTATGAATTATGTTTTGCAATAACCTCCAACAAAATGTGATAAAAACTACTTTTCAAAACCATTTGAACTACTTATGATAGTTCTTTCGATGAAGTGCAGAATGTAATTGTGCCTTTCTTCACGCAATACTTGCTCACTTTCGTTGTTGCATTTTGATAATTTCACCTTTTTTATGCTGAAGGAAGTAATATGAATGTTGATATTGTATTTACATGTTAGATTATAAATGCGTTTATACGGGCTGTGATAATATTACATCATGTTTGCTACCCTGAGCACCGAAAAATATTCCATTACACTTAAACGTACTTAAGTAGGCACAGAACATATGCCAAAAACAGAATGTTTTAATAAGTCATCCTATTACCAAATGCAGTACCAGCTTAAAACAAAAAGAACTTCCACTGCTAGCGAATTTGTCATTTTCAAATAGTCCGAAGAAGTGTAATTTTATTATTTTTTAACCTATTTTTGTAAGAAGACTCATTTATTTGTAGATGATGCACTGTGAAGTAAGTTTACTTGTAAGCAGTATGACATAGCGTGCCATACTACAACGGGAATAAAGTCTACAGGGGTTATTTTAACCGGTCCTATATCATTTCCTTTCCTCCTTCATGTTGCCATGGATGACGCACAATAGTTTGCGTTTGTTCCGCAATTACAGTGTACGCGAGAGTTCTAGTTACTTCCACTTCACTGTGTGAAGAGTAGAAACTCTGAACTTCACCAACCTGACGTCTTCTATAGATGTCCCCACGCAGATGATAGCAGGCAGGTCGGAGTTCTTGATTGAGGCTGAAATTATTATACTATTGACAGGAACTGATCTAATTACGAAATAATAGTTTCATGTGGGATGCTATCTAGTTTATTTAAAGACCGCAGGAAACCAGCAAACTGCATAATGACATCAACTTGACACACATTGTCTTAAATGAAAGTAAATATAAAGTTATTTCCCTAGATCTAAGATAATTAAACAGTGTTTTATGACCGCCTACACATGCATGTTACTCCACCGAGTGCGCGTACTGGAGTCACCTGTTACTCTTCCGAGTGCCTGTTCTGGACTGAAGTGTGGCGGCTCGACGTAAGACTGCCTTCGTTCCGCAATTTGGCGCGTAAACATGGCCGCCGTGCATCGTCCGTCATATATTAACTGTTTTATTTATATTTTTAGCAATTGTTAATATGTTTTACCTACTCAGGGCATAGCTTGACTTTGAGGGGTATTTCTAAATTGTGTTTGACTCTGAATATATTATTAGTTTATCAAATATTAAGAAAAATATGAATGCGTTTTGGCGCGTGACCGCCAGTTCTACAGCCAATCGGCGTCCAGTACTTGCCGTTCGGAGGCTTCCCTAGAATTCGGGGAGATTTGCCAGTGCTCTTTCCCATGATCACCCGACCTATTGTACCACCTGTCGTGGTTCTCACCAGATTTTACCATCTGTCGCCTACTGGTCCTAACCGGCTGCACTGAAGCAATCTTAATATGATGGCTTTAAGCCAGAAATATTACAAGACAAAAATACTTTTGGCTTGTGTTCTTGAACCAACAAGTTTAAAATTACGTGAATGCGGGATGCTTTCACCAATTTGAGGGATATTTTCAGTAATTTTACCAATGCGGGACAAGTCCAAATGCGCGACTGTCCCGCAGAATCCGTCAGGTTGGCCGCCTTAGGCTGTGGTAACAGTGGCTCCGATATCGGTGGGTCTTACCGACGACAGACATCGGCGGAAAACGGCCGATCGTTTCAAATCAGTACTCCACTATGGGCACGGTCACAGTGTAGCCGAACTCATCACCTGAACATAGATACTTCGGACAACAGTCGGTGAAATTCAAATCAGTTTGTTTTCTTCGGTCAAATCGACCGACGGTCTCACATGCTAGATATGGACAGTGAGAAACTGATATGCTTTGTGAAAGAGAAACAGATTGTGGCACCCAGAAGACGATAAATATCACAATAGGGATATAATTCGGAATCTATGGTCTGATATTTACATTTTATTGTAAACCCCAAGTTAGTTAAATCCTCTATCAGAAATTTTAGGCGTAAATTATAACCTCAATAAATGTGTTAAATCTGGGATTGTGGTGATTCTTAATGTTATTGTAGTGGCTCTCTTACGTTGTTTTGCACTGTGATAATCGGGTATTAGCTGTCCATAAATTATTCTTACTGGTTCTGGTGTCCTTTAAAAAGGTGATGAGTCTGTTCTGTGAAGTTACCTGCAAATGTGGTGCTGCCCTACGTGTGCTTTCGGTTTTCACTGGTTTCTGTGTTCAAAATTATTCTTAATTTCACACTTGTCTTTCACAAATATACTGAATGACAGTCATTGAAGTTCAATGTACCGTAAATTCATTTCTTTCATGATAATCGTATGTTTCTGGGTGGCCTATCACTGTGTTCGTCATGGATTTAAATACTGAAAACTGCATCCATTACGTATTTTTATGCTTAGCACAACGCATTTCGAGAATTTGCATTTGTTTACATAAATACATCGTGACGTTTCCATGTGTTTCTATGCAGCTCTTACACAGATGTTTTCTTTTTTAAGTTACTGTAATGAGAGAAATCGTGGCATACATAATAAAATCTTAGCAACTTTTTTACATACTAAATAGTACGTCTGTCTATACTTGCAGGTATTGTGTCTGCTTGGATATCACAACACAAAAATCGTCACACTGATTTTTGTACACAGGTATGCCTAAGTCACGATTATTATGTTGCATATTCTGAGTAATGGGAGAGGCACAATACCTTCAAGCAGACAGAAAAAAGTTATGGTTTCTAACATTCGGATCAAACAAACACTTCAATATTTGTTCTGTCCGATTTTCCAAACTTATGTAGCTAACCTAAAAGAGACAACTGCAGTGCAAGTGTGTCAGCAAAGCGCACACTGAAACGTCGAAAAAGTACCGTTCTTCTGTAAACAAATGCACTAGAAGATGCGAATAAATACTAGAAATTTCGTTGTGGTAAGCAATAAACTTCCCTAATTGGTGTAGTTTTTCATTATTTACAGCATGAAGGTTAACTGGTGTATACCTGCACAAATTCAAATAAATTCAGCAAAACTGTAATATTGCTTGTCAATGACACCACGAAATATCACAAGTATGTAACAGAAATTTCTCCTTTTACGGGTACCTCACATATTCGTAAAGATTGGGAGTAGAAATAACTGAGGACGGTACACAATCGTCGCCACTTTCTTCTTTCCAGACAGGTGTAGCTCATTCGTATGCATTCGAAGTGCTGGCCGCGGTGGTCGAGGGGACTAAGGCGCTCCAGTCACGGTCTGCACGGCCACTATGGTCGGGGGTTCGAATCCCCCCTCGGGCATGGATATTTGTGCCGTCCTAGTTCGTAAGTAGTTCATAAGTAGTTTGTGAGTTTAGGGACTGATGACCCCGTAGTTAAGTCCCATAGACTTTACAAACATTTGAACTTTTTGCATTCGAAGTCTTTATTAATAACAACAGCCGAATTGTAGCATTAATTTCGAAGCTTAAAAATGTCGGTGGAATCCATTGCACCCCAGGGAATTAGAATCTAATATACTTCAGACACAGAATACCTTCAAACCTAAGCCGGCCGCGTTGGCCGAGGGGACTGAGGCGCTTCAGTCACGGTCTGCACGGCCACTACGGTCGGGGGTTCGAATCCCCCCTCAGGGATGGATATTTGTGCCGTCCTTAGTTGTAGCTAGTTCATAAGTAGTTTGTAAGTTTAGGGACTGATGACCCCGTAGTTAAGTGCCTTAAGCTTAACAAACATTTGAACATTTTTTTTTTCAAACCTGACCTGACTTTCTCCTTTAACCGGACCAGCTGACAAACTACATCGGATGCAGTGTGACCACACCGTCGGTCGATATTTTTAGTCCAACTCGGTCAGCGGCGTCTGACGACGGTCTGTCGGTGCCACTGTGAACACAGCCTTATGCTAGCAGTTAAACGGCGCACCGTCTACTGAGGTACAGTCTTATTGTTGACTGAATCCATCCAGAACGCGATAGGACTTCACCAGTAAGTTCAAGACCGCTAATTTCGGTCGGTCCTTAGTGATGGGATTTCGGAAAGATGTGTTTAGTACCTGTGCTTTAGCGGCAAAATCTGTAAAGAGCAAGGAACTCGCACTGCTGGCGTGGTTCAGAATGCCCGCAAATGCCCCCTCCTTTTCCCTCTTCCACCTGGTGGACGGCCGCGCGCCCAGGCGGGCATTACGGCTGATGACACGACTGTTTCAATTGGCGTGTCGCCAGCAGGTGAGTCGCAGGTGCTCGTTAGCGGCTGCACAGACTCGCCGCCATCTGGTGGCTGGCCCACTGTGAGAATGGACGAAGAGCGCGCCGACCAGAGGCTGCGGCAAGTGGTCATCAGCGCATTACCGGAAAACCAGGGGCGCGCAGCACAGGGGCACAACTGCCGACAGATGGGGCGGCTAATCCCTCATCTGGCTCTGACCACCAACTAGCGCACTCCTCTTAACGTCCTCCCGACACTGGGCAACTGAAAAGCAACGGAACGCGTCGGCGGTCTACATAGTAACAGTTGGCCAACACGATTCTCTTTCAGGAACCGACTCCTGCGATTCAATCCCGCCAGTGGCGGCGCGTCATATGTGGTCACTGGTTCAATGAACCCCAGGGAAAAAGCACGTTCAAAAATGATCAAATGTTTGTATAGCTTATGGGACTTAACTACGGGGTCATCAGTCCCTAAACTTACAAACTACTTATGAACTACTTACGAACTAGGACGGCACAAATATCCATGCCCGAGGGGGTATTCGAACCCCCGACCGTAATGACCGTGCAGACTGTGACTGGAGCGACTCAGTCCCCTCGGCCACAGCGGCCGGCGAAAAAGCTCGTCGTGAAAAAAGTAAATAATTAAATAAAAAGTTTCATATTCACAGAACATATGACTCTCCTGCTTTCTAGGCAGTTGCGCTGACCCCTACACCACTTTTTTATTTATTTTATTTATTTATTTATTTTTGCTTCTGTGGGTAGTTCTTGTCCTTGCGGACGCTGATCGTGTTTGTTCGTTTTGGTTCTACGTGTTCTTTGGCTCTTTTTTTTTTTTATTACAGAGCGCGTTTAGCCTCCTGACCGGGCTCACTGAACACCACTGGGGACTCAGTGATACCGCACCTACAAGGACTAAGTACGCCTCCCGTCAGATACAACTTCCCAGCTTCACCCTGCCCACAGTACTCAAACTAGTAGTTATGAAACTAATTCCCGTAAGAGTAACGACCACAAACTTGCAAACGAGAGGCGTACTTATGTAGTCCTTGCAGGTGCGGTGATCGCTCAGTCCCCAGTGGTGTACGGGTCAGCGCAAATGCCAAGAAAGCAGGAGACCCGGGTTCGAATCCCGGCTGGGTATACATTTTCAGCTTTGCCCATTCGCAGTTGATGTCATATAGTCTGTGAATATCAAACAATAACAACTGCAGGATCAGAAGTGACGTCTGTTCTTTCGGAACGGACGACACATGTATATATAAAATAAAAAGTGATTTTAAAATAATATTCTTCGTTTCTTTCTTCTATCAGATCATTTTATATACACATTCAAAGTATTTTTATTGCATGAGAAACATTTTACGTCGCGGAGACCGCACGTATTGGAGTCGTTACGCGGCCGCTTAATATAGGCGCCAGTGGCCTCAGCGTTGCAATGCGCATGCGCGGCTGAGGTTCAAATTCTCTTCTGAACCCCCTGGAGGCAGCATATGGTCTCGCGGCAGGGAGGAACGAGGGGAAACGCCGCTTTTAACATTGGCGTTGGAGCTGGTAGAGACGCCAGCTCCTGGCTACTCGAGCTCTGGCGGTTACGCACGAATGGTTCCGAAACAAGACAGTGGAGCTAATGCGATCGGTTTCGTCAAAGTGATTCATAATGACCGAATAAAGTCTATGCTACAAAATCCTACGTCAGTGATATGGCTATATAATCGACCAAGCACGATAGTTCACGGCACTAACATGTTCGAAAATGCGATTAAGGGCCATATCTTGAGTTATGTTGAAGACACACGTAAGAGTGGAAGTGTTTTGAATAGCATTTGGCCTAGAGTTTATTTGTTTATGTGATGTCTAAATGGCTAACCATAAAAAAGTGCCTCAAATTTGTATTATACAGGGTGAATCACACCACAAATATTGCGAAAACGGAAAGTGCGATTAATGTGCGGTTTTCACAGAATGGATTGGTAGTCAGAGGCTCGTATTTTTAGCCAACAATCAGGTTGTAATATTACTCAGAAAGTGTATTTTTTAGGCAAACATACAGATTTTAAATTGTACAATGGTTGTTTCTATCATGCACTGGAATTTTTGTCACCAGCTTTGTACAAAGAATTTTTAATGGCATTTTTATCACGTTTAGTTTGGTAGCTACAACCGTTCAAAGTTTCGTGGGCGGAGGATGCGATAGCGTAGCTAACTGGCTGAGTGGCTATCCCCTGGGGCCCGGCCCACTGTCTCATGACCACCGGCCAGACAGCTAAGCTCTCGTAGCCTCCACCCCCAAAAGTTGAATGGTTGTAGCTGCCAAACTAAACGTGATAAAAATGTCATTCAAGATTCTTTGTACACAGCTAGTGTCAAATTCCAGCGCATGATAGAAAGAACCATTGTTCCGTTTGAAAAATTGTATGCTTGCATAAAAAATACACCATCTAGGTAGTTTTACAATCTGTTTATTGGCTAACAATACGAGTCCTTGACTACTAATCAATTTTGTGACAACCGCACATCAATCGCACTTTCCCTTTCCGCAATATTTGCGGTGCAAGTGGTAGGTGATTCACCCTGTGTATTCTATATACGTTTATCTATAAATTCTGTTTTCCCACTTCGGAAGAGTTTGTTCGTTATCAAGTTACATCTGAAGAGCCATGGCGTTTGGGCACTGGAAGTGCCAGTTGGGAGGATGGCCACATCTATAAAGTCTATTCACGTATTCACATGTGTTCTTAAGATGACAGTCTCGCGGAAATTAGATTAGTGATATGAATAACCTTTAACGAGATCCAGAGGTTCAAAGATACCATAATTATCCCTTTCGTTTCTATAGACGTTCTCTCTGCATTCGAAACTTTATCGTGTTTATAAAAAAAATTAAAATAAAATAAAATGTTCAAATGTTTGTAGAGCTTATGGGACTTAACTACGGGATCATCAGTCCCTAAACTTACAAACTACTTATGAACTAGCTTATACTGAAGACGGCCAGAGGAATGATTCGAACCCCCGACGGGGAACGGCCTCGCGCATCGTAGCATAGCGCCTCAATGCGCTCGGCCGCTCCGCCGCGACAACGTGTTTATCGTCTGTTCCGACCGACCGCCGTTATGAAACTTATCGTCCGATTTTAAGAAAACTACTTAGCGAAAAAAAATGACTTTTGAAGCTTCACTCGAAAAATCAGTGATTTTATTTTTGTTGTTCGTCATAGTTTCTATACAACTTCATATTAAGTAAAGTACTGCACGACATTTTAAAGAGTTTACGAAAGTAAAAACACAATGTGTACATTTTATGAATGGTTCCTTTTAGCTCGTACATAGCAGAACATGAAAATTTAGAAGTATAGAAATTGTGTATAAAATCGTGAGCAAAATAGTATCTAATTTCGTTGTCGCCAAATTACCTTTTATATCTGACGAACTGACGGACGGAGTGTGCTGTGTTTGGTTCTTGCAGATTTGGCAGCTAACAGCAATGGTTATCATTCTAATTTGAGAAAACTGTTCGATGAAAAAAAATGCGAGTTTTGCCCGTCGTACAGTCTGGTATCTTCGATTGATAAAGGGCTGAATCAATTTCTGTTAATAGTCACATCCTATGTATAAATATGTCGAAGTAAACAAATAAAGCCGACCGCGGTGGCCGAGGGGACTGAGGCGCTCCAGTCACGGTCTGCACGGTCACTACGGTCGGGGGTTCGAACCCCCCCTCGGGCATGGATATTTGTGCCGTCCTTAGTCTTAGCTAGTTGATAAGTAGTTTGTAAGCTTAGGGACTGATGACCCCGTAGTTAAGTCCCATAAGTTCTACAAACATTTGAACATTTTGAAACAAATGAACTGTCTAAACTTTACAGATCTGAATGACAGAATTCGTCATATATAACGACTACTCTCAGCTGTAGCAAGGAAAACTAGGGGGACTAGTTGAAAATTGACCTGTCAGATCTGAGAGTTGTAGAGATAGTGAGTAGGGAAGAGAACAATCATGGCAGGATAGGATAGTGACAGTGAAACTGAGACGGAGACGGTAGCAATGGGGAGAGAAACACGTAGACAATGGCTATGTAGGATGGTCCGTGTTAAATGAGCGAGAATATCTTTGTATGCTAAAATTTTGCTGAAGAAGGTGGAATGAGGACTGGTTCCCCACTTTTCTATCAGGGTATTATTAACATTTTTAACATTTTTCAGCTAGTTAATAGAGTACTCCTATTTGCTTTCTTGAGTATTGACGTGACCTGTTCAAGTTTACACTCCTTAGGTGCGGATCTTTCGTCGAGCGAGAGGTTATGCACGATGCGAAGCATCAAGTTATTTTATCAGCATAAATTCAAAGAAACCTAGAATACAAAACTGGCCTTCAGTAAGTGAGATGATTCGCTTCACAGCACCTACGATATTTACTTCTTTGTTACTCATGCATTGCTATTCTTGTTTTGAATTGTTGCATTCTTACATCGTCTTGCTTAGTGAAGGAATTTACATCTACATATATACTTCGCCGTCCACCGTAAGGTGCGTGGTGCATAGCGGAGGGTACACTTAACACTACTAGGCATTTTCTTTCCTATTACATTCCCAAATAGGACGAGGGAAAAAGAACGTCTACTTGCCTCTGTACGAGCCCTAATTTCTCTTATCTTGTCTTTGTGATCTTTACGCGAACTGTAAGTAGGCGTCAGCAAGATCGTACTACACTCAGCGTCGAATTACGGCCCTCTACATTTCCTCAACAGAAATGCACGACAAGAACGTCGTCTGGTCTCCAGCGATTCCCATTTGAATCCCCGGAGTATTTCTATGGCACTCGCGCACTAGTCGAAACTACCTGTAACAAAGCTAGCTGTACGCCTCTGAACTGCTTCATGTCTTCCTTTAAACTGATCTGCTGCGGGTCCCAAACACTTGAGCAATACTCAAGACGTAGTCGTACAAACGTTTTATACGCGGTCTCCTTTACAGATGAAGTACACCTTCCCAAAATTCACCCAATAAACCGAAGTTGGCTGTCCGCCTTACTCACAACTATCCTTATTTATTTAAGTGAATTAGTTTATTTGATTTCGTTGTCTCCGTGGGTTTTTAAGTTTACTTTGCCCTTTTCCCCTCCCTTTCTTTTTATTTAATGTGATATATAGCGACAAGTTTGCGTTTTCACTGTTTCCTTTGCACAATATCGACTGTGTAACGGTTTGCAGTGAAAGTAAATTTTTTCACCAGCTATAAAAGTGACTACTCGAGGAGATATCGAGACATCTACATCTCCATTAAGACTCCGAAAGCCACATCACGGTGTGTAGGCGGGTACTTTGCGTACCATTGCCACTTCCACCCATTCCAGTCGCGCATGGTTTGCTGGCTACATGGTTGCCTGTAGGCTTCCGTGCGGGCCCAAATCTCTCTGATCTTATCCTTGTAGTCGCTTAGGCAGATGTCGGGGATAGGGTTGTACCTTGGGACATTTTTTACATTTTAATTTTTTTATACTATGATTTTTTACAAGAAATTGGAAAATTTACCCCATTATAGGCATCAATTTTAGGTAATGTTGAACGAACAGCAGTTTACGCTAGCTCCAATATTTACACAATTACCAATAAAGACTTTTGTGACACTTGGTTCCACCTTGGAACAGTGGTGGTATTTACCTTGGGACACGGTTATGTATTCCAATTTCTTAGTTTTATGAATGGAAAAATCGTATTGTAATTATGTAGTCAATGTTTGTTAGTCCAAATACAAAAGTTAGAGATGGTGGGAATGAAACCCACGACACACCACTGGAGCTGGTAGTTCTTTCACTTTATTACTGTGATTAACAGTGCTGATTTTCTCAACATTAGGGAATACAAAATGGATTCTTTGCTTCCTTAAGAATTTCAAAGTTACATCTTGTTCTGTGCTTTCTAAAACTAGTCCTGCATAGTAAACATGAGATCTGCCACTGATGTCAAATTTTACTAAGACCCAACTAGCTTCAGAACAAGAAAATGTTACTTTTCTAGATGGAAAGAAGGATGAGAAATTCTCTTCTTCAGATGACAAATCAAATATGCTACCCCCAGAGCTACTGCCAAGCTCGGGAATTTCTTCATCAAAAGAAGTGGAAGATGAAAACTCCTTTTTCCATTTAGTGGCTTCTTTCTTTGGGAAAGACTTCTTTTTCTTGTTTTCTGTCTGTTTTCTCTTCAATTCTATGTCCTTTTGGTGTATAAGTGACAATCATACACCTTGCAGGTGTCCTAAGATGCAACCAGAGAAGTGTCCCAAGGTAAAACCAAATACACAATAACAGAAAACAAGTATCCTAACCTATGTACACATTTATATCTTTATAACTTATGGTATCAATAGCTTACTTAAACAATGCCCTACAACACTTTATTGAAGAACCATCAATAATGATGTTTAGCTTTAATTTATATCTTCTAAGGATAGCGGCTAAATTTTACTTTCAAACACGAAAACTTGTAAAACTCCTCCTCAGATCTCAAATACTATCCAAATACAATATGGCCTCCTATTCCCTCCAAAAAAGGCCTGACAACTTTACTTCATAGTTCTTAAAGTTTCCAATAGAGTTCACTGACTTTATTAAAAAGTGTCCCAAGGTAAAACCGTCCCAAGGTACAACCCTCTCCCCTACGTAGGAGGAAGCAATATTTTGGTTGACTCACAAGGAGACCACATGGGTATCGGAATTAAGAATCTTTTTATATTCGTGGTACGTGAAGTACAGAATTTAAATAATTATCAGGCAAAGCCATTCGATGCAACTGTCAAAAATTCTCGAGAAAATCGACTTCGAAATTTTGCAAATATCGATAATTAAAACAATTGCGGGATCAGTGGGTGTAGCCTTCGGACTCACAGCCATAGAGTCGGTGGTTCGAATACCGCTTTCACAGATTTTTTTTTTTTTTTTTTTTTTTTTTTTTTTTTTTTTTTTAACCGAATACTTACTCAGCTGTAAAACGTAATGGTAAGTTTTATGAAGAATGCACGTATTTTTGTTTATTCGTAATTTTCTATAGTTCATAAAAGGTTGTCAATAATGATGATTTAAATTTAAAACAAGAACTAACCAGCCAATTGAATTCGTGTGCGAAAAGAAACTTCATTCAAAGTATAAACAAATTTACGCTGTTTCAAATTCAGTTAAATAAAACATTTTGGGATCTCTAATTCTACGTGTTGTCGTTTTTATTTATGTGTATGTAAACGATCTGAACACCTTGTCACATTAAATGATGGTTGAGTAGGTTAGTTGCTTGAAAAGCCGTTAGTAGCTATGGATACGACTTTCCAGTAACAGCGTCGTAGCTCTTCACAAAATAACGATCGAAGGCAACCGCCGTCAACTAATAATGAAGCCAATACTATAAAAAATGTAACTCGTTATGTTTCTTTTTATTGAATCAATTATAATTAACAACATTTTATAAAATATAGAATATTACGAATAAACAAAAATACTTTCATTTTTCGTAAAAAATACCATTAGATATTACAATTGTGTAAGTATCCAAACACAACGAAAAAAATAAATAAAATAAAAAATAAAATACAGTTACCGCATGATTCGAACCAAGGACCCCATGATTGTAGGAGCAGAACGCTACCACCTGAGCTACACCCATAGATGGTGCAACGATTTTATTTATTAATGCTTACATGTACTTGCAAAACTTTAAAGACCATTTTCTCTGTATTTTCTGATAGTTGCGTTTAATGGTTTTGACTGATCATTATTTGAGTTTTGAATTTCACGTACCGGTACCATAAATTATATATATAAAAATTCTAAAACCCGATACCTATGTGGTCTCTTTGGGATAACAGTGACAACATCAGGGAACGTCAGAAAATGGACCGCATCAGTCCCGGCCTGGGTATGGTACATTTTTTGACGGGGTACGGTCCCTACCCTACGCACTTGAGCCGCGTAGGGTTGATGTTGATGTTTGTATAGCTTATGGGACTTAACTACGGGTTCATCAGTCCCTCATCAGTCCAAGCCGATAGTTGAGGGGCGGCCTCTAGCGAGCCCCTCAACTATCGGCTTGGACGCCTCGTTTGTTGCAATCATTTTACATTTTACAACCTAAGAATCTTTGTGCCTTGTTTAAATCAATACATTCAACTTTGTAAACTAAATTGAATGCAATTGGCCTTAAGCTAAATTATTATACTTCCTGTATTAAAAACATTTTAAATTGACGACACGCCCACTTTTCACATAGCCTCATTGGCCGCTACATTTCCGTTTTTTATCCTAACTGACAATTGTAATTTTTTACTATTGACCTTTACATTTTATCAGTTGATGTTTATAATTTTAAACATGCAATGATGTAATGTTTATATCAGAACACATCAGATCATGCCGATTATAATGTTCTGGAATGTTAAAAAATGACACGCCCATTTTTCTTATATCACCATTAGGCGCCAAAAGTTTTAAATTCTCCGAGTTCTATCGTTTTAATTACTTTACGTTGCTTTCTCTATGGCATAACGTAAGTTTCTTTCTGCTTCTGTACAGTACCTTTTTACATATGTATCATTCTATCTTTACCATATAATTTTTGTAAACTTATTGCTACACATTATATGCAGGTCTGTCACACTTGAAAATGGCCTAACATAGAGGCCGAAACCGGTAGTGTGGGCTTAAATAAAGCACAACTAATTGCAACTGGAGCTGGACTTTCATTAAATTTGAACCACAGTTGCGGCAACAGCAACCATCCAACGATGGAGAAACTAATAATTGGACTGCCCAACCAGGCAAGAAAAGCTGTCTTCACCTACAAGAAACTGCAGATAAGACTATCTTCTATTATTGCTAATTTAAAATTCAATAAGACTTGTTTACGACTTAATATTATCCCAAATTATGTAAAAGTTAGGATTAACTCAGGCTCTAATGCAGCTCGCTTTACAAAACGTCAATGTGAAAAACTGTGGATAAAAAACGAAATCCGGGACTTTCATAAGGAAAAGGAGCTTTTGAATTTAAACTTGTACAACACTCACTTAATGCTATCAAAATTTTTATCTTCTTTGCAATATGATCAGGTGCACGAATACATAAGAGTGGGAGTGCTTAAACAACAAAGAGAGCTGGAGGCTAGGCATAAAAAGAAACTAGACAGACTTTTCGCATCCCAAAATCAGGCCGTAATTGCCAAGAAGAATAGCGAAAATAGCTTTGAATTCTACGATAGGGTAATTAACAACACCACAATTGAATTCTCTAGGAATGAACAGACACTTTTAAATAAAGGTTTAAAGTTCATTCCTGAACCCGTTATGGGAAAGAAACAAATAAAAGATTTATTGGCTCATGCCAAACTGGCAATAGATACTATTAAGGTTAATAAAACTGAACAAGCAAGATTAGCCGTAGGAGTCAACAAAATTCTAAGTGAGGCTGCGTACCGACCTACAAAACACTTTTTCGAACTTTCTATATGTCGTGGCATCAATCAGAAACTAAAAGATCACAACGCCTTAATAACCAAGGCAGATAAGGCAAATACCTTGGTTATCACATACACACGCGATTACGTGGAAAAAGCAGAAATGTTCTTTTCGGAAAATAATATTACAGAAATAAATTACAACCCAACTAACAAGCTTCAGGCAGAGATCAGGAAAGTTATAGATAGGAACTGTTTTATATTCAGGGACAAAAAAGAAAAAGACAGCTTAAAAATAATGCATCCTCGAACTCCTTCTTTACGTTTACAAATCAAAACTCACAAGAATAATGCGCCTAGGCCAATTGTTAACGTTATCGACAAACCTAGTTATTTACTGGAGAAAAAACTAAATAAACTACTGAGAGAGCATTACACCTTTGAAAATAATTACTCTGTAAAAAACAGTTACGAACTTGTGGAAACAGACACATCTCAATCCCGGCTAACGCTAGGCTCGCCTCGCTCGACATAGCAAACATGTATACTAACATACCTATAAACGAAACAATAACAGCAATTAAAAATAATTTGCTGATGCACAAGAAACTTCCTCCCGGGGAAATCATTGAAATGATCGAGCTGCTGGAAATATCACTAAAATACAATTACTTTCTATTTCACGACAAAATCTACACACAGAAAGACGGACTAGCAATGGGATCTCCCTTGGCAGGTACACTGGCAGATATTTTCGTCAACCACTTAGAAAACAAATTCTTTAATCACTATCCTGAAATTAACGCTAAAATAGTGTACTATAAACGGTATGTTGACGATATTCTCGTCTTATTCAGTGGCTCCCAACAAGAAATAGACCAATTTGTAAAGGCTTTTAGCGAAATGCACAATAACATCTCATTCGCGGTTGAGCATCAACAGGATAACAATATTAAATTTTTAGATCTTTCCATCAGCATAGTTCAAAACAAACATGCCTTTGGTATTTACCACAAACCAACATCTTCTGACGTCATTATCCCGGCTGCATCTTGTCACCCTGCTCAATATAAAAAGGCTTATTTCCGGTCAGCAGTACATAGACTCCTCAAATTGCCACTACAAGATAATGAAGTAAAAAAGGAACTTAACTGGCTGCGAAATATAGCACGTAATAACGGCTATCATAGCATGATCGTAGACGACATTTGTAACGTGGCCAAATCCAACAAAAACCAAGTGAGCCAAAATATGGAACCGGGTAAGAAACACTTTGTATCATTTCCATTCAGTGGCCAGGTCACGTATAAACTAAGTAATTTGTTTAAAAATTGTAACGTGCAAATTGCGTACAAATCACAACCATCACTTCTGCATCTTTTAATACATGACATAAATACAACGCAGGACATATATCAAAACGGGGGCATATACAAAATTCACTGCTCCGTTTGTAATGCATACTACATCGCGCAAACAGGACGCAACTTCAAAACGCGTTACAAAGAACACACAGAACTCGGCAGAAAAAACGCTGAAAGCAGATCCACCTTCGCTGCTCACCTTATACGCAACAGTCACAAGGTAAACAGTATCGAAAACAACCAACCAATACTCCACAAAATGAAGAAAGGCTATTTTATGGATTTTTATGAAGAGGTTGCCATATATACTCACCTAAAAAAGTCCAAGGAAAACACGCTTAACGAGCAATGCACTCTAAAGAATACCAATTTCTTAGATATCTGCCGCCCAGTAATTGACAAAATTTTTTAGAAATGCTCCGCAAGTTCGTAGCTGTATTTGAAATACGTACATACTACTGTTTGTAAACAGTACAATGTAAGCAATCAACGACGCGTCCAAACAGCTCTGGAGCCCGCACCAGCGTTCCTGGTTCAAATTTCGCTCGCTAGAGGCCGCCCCTCAACTATCGGCTTGGACGCCTCGTTTGTTGCAATCATTTTACATTTTACAACCTAAGAATCTTTGTACCTTGTTTAAATCAATACATTCAACTTTGTAAACTAAATTGAATGCAACTGGCCTTAAGCTAAATTATTATACTTCCTGTATTAAAAACATTTTAAATTGACGACACGCCCACTTTTCACATAGCCTCATTGGCCGCTACATTTCCGTTTTTTATCCTAACTGACAATTGTAATTTTTTACTATTGACCTTTACATTTTATCAATTGATGTTTATAATTTTAAACATGCAATGATGTAATGTTTATATCAGAACACATCAGATCATGCCGATTATAATGTTCTGGAATGTTAAAAAATGACACGCCCATTTTTCTTATATCACCATTTGGCGCCAAAAGTTTTAAATTCTCCGAGTTCTATCGTTTTAATTACTTGACGTTGCTTTCTCTATGGCATAACGTAAGTTTCTTTCTGCTTCTGTACAGTACCTTTTTACATATGTATCATTCTATCTTTACCATATAATTTTTGTAAACTTATTGCTACACATTATATGCAGGTCTATCACACTTGAAAATGGCTTAACATAGAGGCCGAAACCGGTAGTGTGGGCTTAAATAAAGCACAACTAATTGCAACTGGAGCTGGACTTTCATTAAATTTGAACCACAGTTGCGGCAACAGCAACCATCCAACGATGGAGAAACTAATAACATTATTAGAGACAAGGACAACTGGGACATTCTAAACCGTATCGCTGATGAGGTGTCCACACTCAAACAAATCGAATACAATGAAACACGCAAACACCAGATCGTCAGACGTGTAACCGACAGGCCAGGCACATCCTGTCATTAAAGTGATCGAGACACATCAGACACAACATCTACAAATGATGGCACACGCACCACGGATACCGTCAGCGACTGAAAGAAATACAAACCTCAAATGCACAAAAAAGAAAGAAAACAACCGGAACAAAGCGCCCAAATCAAGAATTGTGTATAAAGTGTAAATAAATTCTGTTACCTCTCAGTTTTAGAATTAAATGTAGGATTGTAAACGTTAATTGTTGTGAATGTTAAGTAAAATTCGCTATGTTAATGATATTGTAGAAACCTAAAATGCATCTAATATAAAAGTAGAATATAAGCATAATAGATTACCCGCAGCGACCCACCAGGGTCACAGCGCTCGAGGTTTATTCCGATGCCTCTGATCCTGGCTGGTCCCAGATCAGCCTACCCCCTCTCTACAACCCCCAACTTTCCTATCTTTCTTTATGCAACTTTCTTAAATACCAAATTCCTTAGTTTCAATTTCAATTATTTTAGTTATATCCATTTTCTCCAACCTCCCCCCCTTTTTTTTCTTCCTTAAACATAATATAGTGTAACTCAATTTTGGTAAAATCAACCATGTAAAAATTTAAATATTTAAGAAAATGGTTAACTAAACTATCCCAATTAAACTCAACTGTCTATGTAAATTGACCAGCTTTATACCCAAAGGCAGCTGGTCCTAAGTAAGGAAATAAATAAATAAATAAATCTCTTTGTCAGATGAAGATATGAGTCTTGGAAGAGTCATGACGGAATGTGGCTAGGGCAGAGGAGACAACAGGCGAGGTTGTTAACAGTGCAGAATTGTCTAAACTCAATGAAATGGCTCACTACATTATGCATGACACAGTTTCCAGACAGCGAAAGAAGAGGCGTTTGGGGCATAATGTGGATCGAACGCTGGCCGCCCCTCCAAGATGCCGCCCTCCCCTCCGTTTCCTCCACGGCCCATTGTTTACAGTCGGTTGCGCCGTGGAAGTACAGCACGGATCGCTGCCCACACCTCTGTCTCGCTTCGGTAGCCTCAAACGACAACGGAAAGTTTGCGCGCTCGCCGCTGTAATTATCGTTCCCACTTGGAACACCGCAGTGAGCTTACGAAATGGTTTCAAACCACGCTCGAGTTGCAGTCGACGTCGAGACCAGCAGGCAGCAGTAGGCAAAGGCGTTACCTGGAGCGCGGGCGCCCGCACCGCTTGTCCCTGGGCAATTCCCCTCCCCTTCTCCCCCCTCCCACATCATTAACTCAAATGTTCGTATAGTCTATGGGACTTAACTACGGGGTCATCAGTCCCTAAACTTACAAACTACTTATGAACTACTTACGAACTAGGACGGCACAAATATCCATGCCCGAGGGGGATTCGAACCCCCGACCGTAGTGGCCATGCAGACCGCGACTGGAGCGCCTTAGTCCCCTCGGCCACCGCGGCCGGCCCCACATCATCGCTAGCAAGACCAGCCGCTCTAGTTCGTGGTATTAGTTTGCACAGTGCCGAAGCCTCATTCGCGTTCGTGCAACACCGTCTAGAACAGAGCTTTCCAAACTGGGTGTCGCGACACCCTGGGGTGTTGCATGGTAGTATGAAGGGTGTCGCGAGACTAACAAATTTAACCTCTAAACAAAACAAAAAACAAAAAATGTCATAAAATAACACAAAATATTCTTCTCTTCATACTATCCTGAAGACTCGCCTGCAGCTAATCATCCTTCTCTTCATTCAGTACACCATAGATCACGTATTAAAGGAATGATCGGTGCACATTAATTGCGTGCTCAGCCGCTAGGCGGCAGCTCTGCTTCAACAGCAGTAGACAAGACGTTAAACCTCCTAGGCGCATCTGCTCCAAACGGAAGTGACGTCAGGAGTACGACTTCATTGGTTTCAGCGAGAGCCAATAGGATTGCAACGATTTGTTGATATCAGCATGTGCTGTCATCCGAACCGTGTTTGTCAAAAGTTAGGGGGAAAAAAGTTCGAAAGAATGAATTTGCAGCTACTTTCGGATGAACACAAAGTCTTGTGGAATGTTATTAATGATTAGTCGTAACGTGGATATTTCTGGTGACATGTCTTTTGCTTATGGGGATGTAGAGGATTCTTCAAAATGCAGTAGGCCTAATGTGCTTTCTGTTTTGTTTGCAGCAAAAGTATTAAATAAAAGGAAAAATACCCGTAATGATTAGCAAATAAAGTGATAATACGTGAAGCAGTTGCAGCACATTATTAAATTTTAACGTCAGCAGTACACAATATAAACCTAGGTAGTGAGTAGTGATGTGTAACATTACCGGTATATGACGTTTTCGTGAGTAAGCTTATGACTAACGACAATCTCCAAAAAATCCATATATCTGAGTGGCCGTGATTTTGAGTCAAAGTCCGATTTTATAAGTTTTGTACACAGGCAAATAATATCTGAATTATAATCGTATTTCCTGTCTTAAGCAGACTGAAATTAAGGGCAGCTTTACACCATCTGCATTTCATATGTTATACACAAAGCATCATCTGTAGCTGGTGTTAAAGCCTATAAATAACAATTGAAACGCCTATGATGTAAAAATTGTTCTTAGTTGCTGTTGGCTTAAAACAGAAGAACTGATTGTAATTAATTGTAACGGGTGCTGCAGATGATGACTCCACAAACAAATATAGAAAAAATTTCTTTTTTCTTTCAGCGAAAGCAACGTTTTATATACCGTATATATAAAGACTAGGGATGCCCTGTCCCATAACTATAGTGTATTTGCCACAATCTTTGCTATTCTTTAATCGTTCTGTTGCAATTTGTTCTTAGCACAGAGTTGCAGTTATTACAAATATTGTGTACTTACATCAAGTGTAGACGTAACAGAGGGTCGAGGCTTATAACTAGGCGTACCAAGACTCAAACATCAGTCCACCCATTCAAGTTTTGGTTCTTAGGTTTCACTAAAGTAACTTACCTTTGTAATGCTAGCATGATTGTGAAAATATGGCATAGCAAATTCCTGGCATTATGTAAATACAGAAACCAATGGTGCTGTATTTTCATAATTTGGGCTTGTTCTGTGGTTCTTATGCTCTGTATTTCGGTGCAGGTCAGAAACCTCTTGGATAGCATGTTGAACTCTTGCAAGTACCAAAAGTCAGACTGGGCATAAAATTTCAAACTCCATCTATTATTTGATCATTTTGCAGTGTACTCTAGCAAATTATTTCCAAACTTAGCACAAAAAACAGCTAACATAATAAGCTAAAATTATACAAGTTACACTCAGAATATTACTATTAATCATCAGTTAATGATGCACCCAAGGATATCAGTTGCAGAAGCAGTGATCGAAGAATTAAGATCCTGCCATTGTGTTTCTGTGTCACAAAATACCTGAAACTAACAATACTTTATCATTGTAAGTTCTGTCTCAACAGGAAAATCGCTACTGCCCTTACTACATATCCACTTTTGAAAATGTTCTTTTCTCTTGAACTTTTTCCTTCTGCTCTTAAAGTCTGTATCCTTCAATCACCTTTCATCCAATATACTGAAGTGGGTCTATATGAATGTGAAATCTTACTCACATGTACTCCAAATAACATCAGATCCACATCTTGTGAACTACCTGACTGACTACTAATGTATGTAAAAGTGACAGTAGAACCTATGTGGTGGTCCACTGCTTGTGTGCATTGAGGGCTCCTAAACAAATAAATAAATAGAAAATAAACTGACAGAATCACAATATACTCCACCAATCCACTTCTCTAAAAATTTTGCATAATTGAATCCAGAACCTAAATTAACATTTGATAATATTAATGCTTTTTAATTTTCCTTATCGGTATTCAGTGAAATAATGAGGAGCATTTTCTCAACACTTGAAGGATGTGAGCTACAACACTTACAATTTCATAGGCCAAAACAAAGTTGTACACAATATTACCCATTCATTGCCCTCCTATCGGACATCATATAGACTCTCCTCTTCTTCGCATACACTATTTATCTCCTTCATTATTGTATTTGTAATCCAGTTCAATTGTGCATACACATTTCCATGTCAATCATTACAAGAAATTTTTGTTCATATTGTAGTCTCATCTGAAGCCTATTACTTATCCACTTGTAACAACTGTCAAATTACACCCACTGTAACTGCCCACACTTAGCCAATCATGTGACATCAATTCAGATCAATTGCATTAAGTTAAAACAGTGAAAGCAACTTGCATATATAAACCATGTTTGTTTCTCAGAATGGACCTTTTATGAAATCCAAACTACATATTCAAGCATCTGTATGGGCTCTTCTCTATAGTCACAGAATTGGTGTTGAGGTGATTGGTGGCCATTAGTTTCAAATTGTTATGTTGTTTTATATCATAAGCAGTTGTGTAATGTATGCCAGAGCTGTACCACTTGTATTCTGCAGGTTGCCTGCATCAAAGTTGCCAAGAGATTTTTCTGGTAGGATACAGATACTGTAGTACCGTACATGTTTGTGGTAATTTTTGTTGTGGTTCTATTTTTACTCATATTTCAAACATTGGAACATTAAAAAATCGGTTTCACAGATAAACAACAGTCAACATAAGATGGAAACTCTATCTCACAATTTAATGGTAATCAGCAGAGGCCATAGTCATCAATGAAATGCATATTGTCAAGCAGCAGTTTCAAGTAATCTTATTGACCATTGATCAGGCAAGATGAAATAGGCTTTGTCATTAATATAGTACACATCAGAATAAAACTTTCTCACATAATTTGCAATGAATAGTTCTTATGGAAGCAATTTGTATGTATGATAAAATTATAAGAAGAAGCCACATTGTCTAAAAGATAGTTAATTTTTAATACTATTATGTATGTACAAAGTATACTGAAAAAGCAAGTACAGCTAATAAATAGAATTTATAAATTTATATGAATCATGCATACCAACATTCATTAGTTAGAGGGGTAAAAGTTTACTTGCCGTGTTAAGTAGCAATGCCCAGAGCTGACCAATTGTAGTGCAGATGGGGCAACCAATCAAATATTAGCCGATAACAGATGTTTTGTCTTCACAATAAACATTATTATTTTCATACAGCTAAAAACAGTCTCCTGAGGTACATACATGTCTACAATCTTACTTTGTTACCATGAAGATGCATCTGAAAGAGGGGTTAACTTTTTTCACTGATCATGAAGTAAATAACTAAAGCTCTGCCTGCTCTAGGTTGACAGGTTGTTGTGTGTTCCTTCGTTCACTCAATTATTGACCTGTAATCGTAACCATGTCATGTACTATCACCTGACGGGCTAGCGTCACATACAGCAGCCATTCCCTAAATCGCGACACTATGCCAAACACAAGAAGGAAACTTGAGCCATAGTGGATTCAGCTGCTGTTCCTTATACTTACAAAATTATACATTTGTTAAATGGTAGATCCATGTAAGTGCAAAAAGAAAAAGGCACAGCTAGTACAGTTGCTGAAAAATTTCAACCAGAAGTGCCCAAGGGCAGTGGGGGTGTCATAATGCAAACTGCGTCATTGAAATTTTTGGGGGTGGGGGGGTGGAGGGGGGGTGGGGGGTGAAAAATGAGTACTTTTGACGAGCCTTGGGGGGGGGGGGGGTTCTTTATAAAAGAATTTACAAAATGTGAAATATAAGTAATTTAATTTCAATATTAAATGGTAAAACCATATCTATTACATAATAAACTAGGAATTCAGGACCTAATATCTCAGGTGCTGGGAGGGGGGGGGGGCAGGAGAGGAGGAGGCACCTCTGGTTTCAACATTACTGAGGCAATATAAGTCTTAACAGTAGAATTGGTTGTCAGATAGGCAGCTGTGCTATCTTTCCTTAAGAATTTCAATTGGTATGGCCTGAACTGTTAGTGACAGTTTGTTGAAATCTTTGGAGCATTTACTTTGTGTGAATTACCAGTTTTTGCTTCTCTGTTTTGGTATGTGAAAATGTGCCCTCTTTCTGATGATTTAAGCATTAAAAAGGACACTGACAAGACCTTTCATGCCACTGGTTTTTCCCATATTTTATATATATGATCACAGCAGTCAATAGCCTGTACCTGGAAAACAGTGGACAGCAGTTCTGCTTGGTGTCTCCTTTACACCTTGTGTGTAATGTTCTGAATTTTCAGAATTCTCAAAATGTAAGGAGTATGTCTACAAACAGAAAGGCCAAAACTTACATGTGTCTGAAAAGTCCAAAGTACATTAGTCTAAAAAAGTTTCCAAAGGAATCTCAACATCTTTTCACACACCTGGTCTATATGTTCTTCCTAGTTGAGTTGTGAATTAATATAGAGTCCTAAAGTTTCAATGTGTATTTTTGATGGCACTCGACAACCCTAAGAGAAGCTGTTTTATTTTTTTGGGATTATACAGTAACTTACTTCATGATAACCAGTGGAGGATGAAATTGAATGATTCCGGTGTGCTATTACTTAAGGCTCCGACATTCTTGTGTGAGTGGAGAAGAGTCGTGTCTTCAGCATAGCATATAACTGTACTGTTTATGTAACAAGGCACATCAATTATTGTGATGATGGAGGAGGTCTCAAGAATCGAGCATTTTAGTACCACAGTATTAATTATTGTTACTGGGGAGTGTTTATTTTTAACTGTAACAAACTGCCTTCTGTTGTGATGATATGAAACTTCTACTGATAATCTTGGATTACATACACCATTACATTCTAGTTTTGCTAACAGGACATCATAGAGAATGAAATTAAATGCCTCACTTATATATCATGTAAGACAAGTGGTACCACATTCCGCTTTTTAAAGATGGTTAATGTCTGGTCAATAATTTCTAAACAGCTATAGCGGTATTTTTACCCTGACAGACTCAACATTTGACAACTGCCAGAATGTACAATTGAAATTGGGTGATAGCTGTTTGTCCTCCAGATAGTAAACATATGTTAAGTATGAATGTCAGTAGTTTGTAGGTAAAATCTTGTGGTTTTATACATTGTAATTGGAGAGTCAGTAGCAGTGCATACTCAAGTTTGATCATTTTGGGAATGTTCTTTTAATTTTAATGTGTATGATATACCAATTAAGAAAGGCATTAAGCAATTCCATAGCAAATGTGTCAGTTGCTTCTATTTTAGTTTGTTTCTTTAACTAATATAGAAGTTATTCAATTCACTGGTACAAAGCCGTGTATTGTTTGTGCAGACTCTTGAGCTATAATTTGCCGTACTGCCTTGCATCCATTAAATGCATCTCCTGTGTAGCTCTGCATGTTGGATAAAGTTCAGAACAGTATACGTTAAGTGATCTTAGATTATTGAAAGTTCAGCCACAGTGTTGAACATTTCTACGTTAAAATCCTCAGGTATGGAAATTATTGTTTTATATTTCATATTTTTCTAAACACTAACTCAGATTTTTCAAAATGTAGCAGTCACCATCAGGAGACCTATATAAGCTTAAAACTATTATGTTTTCGGTGATGATTTTTATGTGACTTAATTCTGCATATAATTCTTTATAGTATGTAGTTACATCAGTTTTAGGCTATTTGATATCTCTAATAAAGATACCAGTATACCATTTCATCTCTGTTGCAGCAGATGTTATGTGTACAAAACAAATATATTAGAAACGGAAACATTTATCTGATTTTCAATTAACCTTTGCACAACATCAACATTCACGTCACCACAGAAGTGTCAGAGTACGAAGTACCTTACTTCTAATACAACACATATTATGTTGTGAGGACCTTGCCTTTCTTACTGTTTTTGTGGAAGTCATTTAGTTTTGGAACAATGTTTACATTCCCTGTATGGCTGTCAGGTTGTGCTGTTGCCATTTTTCTCACACCAGAATTGTGATTTCTCACAGGTGGTTGCTCTTCTAGTTGGTCAGCTGTTGCTGGGTTCAGGTACGTGAGGTGTGGCTGCTATTCTTCTTTGTTGCTGGGGTTCTTTTCTTTCTGTTGCAGCTCCCTGGGTATGTTTCTCCTTAGTGGACTACTTTGTGTCTGGTTTGCTACTGCCTTATATTCCTTTGTTCTTTTTTCAGACACTTTAAAATGTGTTGGAGAACAATTTTCACTTAACTTTTTGCAACATTATTCGAGCCATCTTAAATAAGAGCAGAATCTTTTATTAGTTTATGTTCATCGTTACAGAGTCATATGTCTAGCGTTAAATTTTAATTAAGTTAGCATCTGCGGCGTAGTGTTCTAATGTTGGCAAAAAAATTTTCACCTTATGACGGCAAGCACAGAGACAAGAGTCTGTCAACAATACAGCAGCAACAGCATTAATTACTTATCTCATGTTCGACACTATAAATTATTCCCTCTAATTCCGTGTGACAGATTTTCGAAGAGAAATCAGAGTTCATTGCCAACATCAGCACACAACGTTGTTGCTGAAGCTGGAAGTAAGATTTTAGTCCTTATGGTACTTTTCCCTTGTTGTTTGCGCTTAAGTGCTTTATGTTGGCTGCACAACTTTTGCCGTGATTGTCTGATGAAACACATTTTTCATTTGCAATACAGGGGCTATTTACCTGCTTTTCAGGTTAATTGTGTAGGTGTGTTTGTAGTTCTTAATGAGTGTCTTTCGTCATCAGTTTATTGCCTCGGTCTTGGTTGCGCGTTGTTTATATTTCAGACGGGCCGAAACAAATGTTTACAACCGGGTTTGTTGCCCGACCTCATTATGTTCCGTGCATTGTACATACCTTTCGCGTCTTTGTAATTTATTAGTTAATCAGTTACTACCGTTTCCATATTCTTATGTTAATTTCGTGTTGTTGAACTTCGCCTTCCCGAAGATTATCAGACGCACCAAAACACGATTTTGCTTAATTATCTCGATCGTTGGATACACAAATTACACTTCCAGATTTTGACTCAGGAAGCTCAGACACAAACAGCGAAATATTCTTCTACATTTTATTCAGCTGACATCTTTCCCTGACATTATGTTGCAATAACATGGCTAATTTCACTCGCTTTATGCTCAGTGTGTAACACTGCACTACTACAAGCGAATTCTCATTTTAAATATTTTGTTGTTTTTACACTATTTTTTCCCGCTGCCGTACCCTAGTACTGTTAGTGTAACTCAGTTAATGACACATCACACGGCAAATTTAACAGGCTATTGTTTTTCAGAATTTAGGAAAGTACCGATACTTGAAAAGCTGATATGCTTAATTTCACACATCCACCGTAAAAAACAAAAGAATCACTAGAGTATGTGCACATAAATGGTATTTATTAAATACGGCACTTAAGCTGTAGCAGTTCGGTTTCCCGTACATTTTATTTCAGGCGCGCCTACGCTGCTGACGTCATCACTAACCGATGACGACGCTTCCGTTTGGAGCAGATGTGCCTAGGAGGTTTAACGTCTTGTCAGCAGTAGACACTTAGGGTTCGTTCAAGCAGCTGCCAGTTGCCAGATTCCAGCAAACTGCGCATGCGCAGAGCTGCTGCTGAAACTCGGTAACAGCTCTCCCCATGCGCAGTTTGCTGGAACTGGCAGCTGCATGAACGAACCTTCACTGTAGTCTGCTTTCCTTCTCAAAAAGCTGACCGGAGCGTTCTTAATGGATTTATCAAAGCCACGCATCCCCGGTAGCGTTTCTTACAATTAAATGTCAATCAGTGACACAGTGGCTGTAAAAGCTGTCACAGATTGTAAAAGCATACACAATTTTCCACCGACTAAAGCTATTCAGTAGCGATGTTTAGTATGGAGAATGGCCGGGTGATTAACGGAGAGTAGTATTTTAAATGCAGTGATCGTTGGTTCGAACCCTGGTATGCGTTAATCTTTTTTTTTTTTCTCTCAGTTTCCTGTATGTAACAGATTCTGGTACCAGAAATGACATTGATGTTCTTACTTGTCACAAATATTTATCCATTTTTTACGAATATGTCGGGACTTCCGAGGTCGAGGTGAAGCAAATGTTCAAATGTTTGTAGAGCTTATGGGACTTAACTACGGGGTCATCAGTCCCTAAACTTACAAACTACTTATGAACTAGCTAATACTAAAGACGGCACAATTATCCATGCCCGAGGGGGGATTCGAACTCCCGACCGTAGTGAGCGTACAGAACGTGACTGGTGCGCCGCAAATCGCTCGGCCACTGCGGTCGGCGTGGTGAAGCAAGAACCTAACAATAGAACTTAGATAATAATTCATCACTTGTCATAAATACATCCTCTTTATTTCTTAAAATAATGTAATATTGAACTGAAGTTGAACAGCCACTGTGCTGTCCTATTCAGAAATCCGAGCAGCTAATTTCCAGATGCCGCTTTCAATCGATCCAACAAAACCGTATCTGGCCCTGACACGTAAAAACGACAGCGAAAAACGGTTTCCGAAATTCAGTTTTTGTGTTTCGGAAGTTGGGTCGTATGTAGAAGAAGCAAGTATTACTGTGTGAGTTAGGCATTGTTGTCTGCGGTGTTACTGTGTTGTACAAAATGTTCAAATGTTTGTACAACTTATGGGACTTAGCTTACAAACTACTTATGAACTAGCTAAGAGTAAAGACGCCACAAATATCCATGCCCGAGGGGGGATTCGAACCCCCGACCGTAGTGTGTGTTGTACATCTCAGTAGTTGCTAATGTTTCCTTTTCGTGCTATGAGTGTACGTAATTGCTGCAGTCAGGATCAACATTAAACATGTCAATGCGTAGGAGGATTTCAGTTTCGTTAACAAACTACATTAAAGCGATATTTTATTTCCGTCCGCCCCCCCCCCCCCCCCGCTAGAACCATCTAAATTCTGCCACATGTATTTATATTACTGAAAGGGTGTCGCGCAAAACTGTAAGCTATAAAAGGGTGTCGCCATGAGGGAAAGTTTGGAAAGCACTGGCCTAGAAGATAGGGCCTGACAACCGGCCTTGACTACGTCACACCGAGAGGCGGCGGACGCAAGCTGACAGGCCGGCCGCTACGAGGCGGTGGGCGTGATCCAGCGGCCAGCCAGTCAACTGGGAGACGCCGCCTCTCGGTGTGACGTAGTCAAGGCCGGTTGTGAGGCCTTGTCTTCTAGGCGGTGTTGGTTCGTGGCAAAAATAGGTATTTGTGGTGTAGAGAAGCAGCTGAGAGAGCTCTGTACAAAAAAGTCTCCTGGTCCGAATGGAATACCAGTTCGGTTTCGCAAAGAGTATTCTGCGGCGTTGGCCACCAACACCTAGAGAGAAGACCGCGGCGCTCTCGTGTGACGTCAGGCAGAGTAGGCTGCGCGCGCATAGCTGACTAGCTCGCTGCTTCGGCATAAGGTTCGTTCGAGTGGCGCTACTGACGATCTGAAACGGTTTGAGGCGTTAGAGTGGCACTTTTGACTCTTTCTGACGATATCTGACTGACTAATCGGGTGTTCGAGTGGCAGAGCTGATAGTTTGAGATCGTTTATTTAAGTAAGCAGATTTTCGACAAACCGTTTTCTGACTGACTCCAAAGCGTTTAACAAACCACCTCCAAAAGACAAGCCTGCACATTTACGAAGAGGTTTGTGTTCCAAGTCTTCCATTTTCTCTTGATTGAGCCTGAGCTTTGTATATTACACAGGCATTCTTTCAACTTATGTGGCCTTCTAATACAGTACATCCCCTTTTTATTACATCCGTACATACTACAAATAAAATGTGTCGAAATTTTCATAACATACGAATTTAAAGATGAATGCATATGTTTTTACAGTTTGGATTGTGATATATTCGCCTGAAAATGAAGTCAAAATAGTCCTACTGAGATTTTCTGTGCTATCTGTAAATGAAGTGATTGACACATAAGAATGTGTCGGGCAGTATTTTCTTCACAACAGGCATTAGCACTGATAGATTTTTATAACCGCCATCTAGCTTTATATGTGCCACTATAGCGTCTCACAATTACCGTTCCGTCTGTTTCTCCTTCTTATTATTTATTATAGAAATCTATTAGTGCCAATGTGAGGTTTCTACACTAAATGTGTAACTTCTGGGAAAATCTTGTACGATGATAATTCTTGCACAACACCTGCAAATTTTTGTATTTTTTGTATATTAATTTGTATGTTTCATTTTTTAAATTTTATTGTAACTCATAATAATGAAACAAAATGCATATGAATTTGTATGTTACCGAAAATTCCTTTCACACCCCACATCCTATTTTACCTCATTTTTGTATGCGGTTTTGTCAGGTTGAATTTGCTACATTATTTACAAATGAGGGAAATAATAGTGAGAAATACTCTGGCTTTTTTATTATTTATTTATTTATTATTTAACATGCCCCATTACATAGTAATATTACACGTTTGATGGTTAGATTCAGGCGGTTACATCAAATATTTTTGCAAAGACAAGTACAGTATATATGCTGACAGGGTTTACAAAGGAACAAACAGTTTTATACATCAGGAAATCTTATTGAATTACAAAAATTGTAAAAGTCTGTAGTGAATTTATGTACTAAGTCATATTTACTGACGGGCCATCCTCCTCCTCTGGCAGCTATCTTTTTCCTGAGATGGTCCCTCTCTTTCAATAAATTGCAGGAGTCAAAAAGCACGTGGTCAATAGTTTGTACAGCTCTGTTACATATGCACGTTCCGTCTTCAATTATTTTGAACCGCTGATAGTAGGCTTTCAGTTTCCCATGACCTGTTAACATAGCTGTAAAATTCTGAGATATTGGAAGTTTAATCAGTAAACGTTGTCGGATCGTAGGAAAATACGGTTTAGTGCTTCCCCCGTTTTTTGTTCTGTGCCACTCAATGTCCCATTTGTTCCTAAACTCTTCTCGAAGTTTCTTCTTTACGGCACTTGTAGGTATTTTGTTGTAGCGTATTGATTGTCGTGATCGAGCTGCTCTTTTAGCAAGGTTGTCAGCTAGTTCATTTCCCCATATCCCTTGATGTGCCTTAACCCATTCGAAATGCACCAGCCAGTTGTGTGTCTGCAACCTTCTGATTTTACATCTTATTTCTTCAATCAACAAGTTGTGGTTTTTCGGATTTCGCAAAGAGTCCAAAGTAATCCTGCTGTCGCTGTGAATTACTGCAGTTGTATCAGTATTCGAGAGATTATTTATGAACTCAAGAGCATTGAGGATGGCAAATTGTTCCGCTTGATTGTTTGACCATTCATTAGACAGTTTTAGCTGTATCTGGTAAGTAAGCCTCTTATTAACAAATATTGCTATCGCCGAACCCACTCCGTCATCTGACTTGCTTCCATCTGTGTATAGTTCAACAGCGTAGCTTTTGCTGGCGTCCTTCTCAGTTATCCTCGTAAAGTCTGCCGGGTGTGCCCAGCTTCTGTACTCTAGGGCGATGTCGATTGTCTGTTTGGCGTCTTTGGTTTTGACCAGGTTATAATATTTGGCTATTTCCTGTATCTTAAGTGTTATGGACATGAGACCTGATAAAACAAAGTGCTTCGCTGGATGTCGTTCTGTAAGCTTTGACCATTTTTAAATTGATTAACCGTTGGACTCTATTAATTTTGGTATGGTTGTATTATCGCTCCAGTGCGTCTATCCACATCGGTGAGCCGTACGATAATACATGCAGTATTGCTCCTTTATAAATAGTTTGCAGCGCTGTAGCCCGCAGACCCCAGTTGAGTCTAGCTGATCTGGAAAGAGCGTTAATCAAGACCGTGCATTTATCTGTAATATGTTGAACGTGTTTGTTGAATGTAAACTTACTGTCGATTATAACGCCCAGATATTTTAGATGGTCTACTTGTTGAAGCACTTTGTTATTAAGGTATACTGCGATTGTCGATGAGGCAAATTTCCTTTTCCTGGTGATAAGTATAGATTTTGATTTCTGTTTGTTGAATGGAGTTTATTATTACTGGCCCAAGTCGATATTAATTGCATGTCTGTGTTACATATGTTCTCAGCGGCAAGAGGACTCTCTCCTTTGGTTAGTACCATCAGATCGTCGGCAAAGGCTATAACAAGAGTGTGCTGAGTAAGGCAATTTAAGCGAGGAATCATATAATATATTCCAGAAACCTGGTCCTCAACAAGAACCTTGTGGGCATCCTTTGGTAGCAGATCTTTCTATGAGAAGGTTGTTCACATTCAGTTGCAGTTCTGTGACTGAAATAGCTACGTGTAAGGTTATACAGATTTGCAGGACAGTTAAAATAACGCAACGTCTTTAAAATACCAGGCCACAAAGCTGCGTCAAAGGCGCCCTGTACATACAGACTCACCTTGATGACACACATTTTAGTTGTGAGACTACTCTCCACAAATTCTTTTACAGCCATTAGCGCGTCAGTGGTACCCGCTTGTGGAGTGAAACCGTACTGGTCCTTATGCAGAAGATCTCTGGAGTAGACGAAATGCATTATTCGATTTATTAAAAGTTTTTCCAGTATCTTCGCTTCAGTGTATAAAAGACTTATTGGACGATACTTGTTGATTTCTGCGCTCTGTTCCTTTCCAGGCTTAACAATCGGTATTATTTTAGCTCTTTTCCACAGTTTGGGGAAGCATGCCCTTTGAAGGCAACGATTGTAGATCGTAGTAACAAATTGAGGAAACATATTAAACACCCTCAGTAGAACTGAACTATTGATGCCACTCTCTCCTGGAGACTTTTTAGGATTCAGATGTTCCATTACAGTACGAATTCCCTGTTTAACATTCAAATGATATATAATGTAAGGTGCAATATGAAGAATTTAACAAATTATCTGCATGGTTTTAAGTTGGTTAATGGGTACGGTGAATAAGACAAACACCTTGGTCGAAGAGAGCAAAGATGCCAAGTAGTGCTAAGGGTGGCCCAACTGTGAAACAACTGAAATAAGCGTTCGAGTTGGCTTCGGAGTTGGAAATTGTCAAAAAGCGCGCATGCGCAATGCAGGCCTTCCAAATCATCAGTAACTATCAGAAACTATCAGCATTTGGGCCACTCGAACGAACCTATAGTGGGCCGTGCCCCAAGGGCTACCCAGTCAGCTATGCGCGCGCAACCTACTCTGCGTGACGTCACACGAGAGCGCCGCGGCTTTCTCTGTAGGTGGTGTTGCGTTGGCCCCCTACTTAGCTTACACTTATCGCGAATGTTTAATTCAACGCAAAGTTCCTAGTGAATGGAAAAAAGGGCAGGTGACTCACGTTTATTAAGAAAAGTAAAAGAACTGACCCACATAACTACAGGCGAATATCGTTGACATTAGTTTTCTGTAGAAATTCAGAGCATATTCTCGGCTCGAATACAGTAAATTTCCTTGAGACGGATAAGCTTCTTTCTATGAATCAGCAAGGGTTTAGGAAACATCGTTCGTGTGAAACTCACCTCGCCCTTTTCTCTCATGACATCTTGCGAGCCATGGATGAAGGGCAACAGGCAGATTGTGTTTTTCTCGGCTTCAGAAAGGGATTTGACGCGATGCCGCACTGGAGACTGCTAACGAAGATACGAGCATATGGAATAGGTTCACAGATTTGTGACTGGCTGGAAGACTTCCTAAGTAATAGAACGCAGTATGTTGTTCTCGACGGCGAGTGTTCATCAGAGACGAGTGTATCGTCAGGCGTGCCCCAGGGGAGTGTGATAGGACCGCTATTATTTTCTATCTATATAAATGATCTGATAGACAGAGTAACTTGTAATTTGCGGCTGTTTCCTGAGGATGTTGTGGTGTATGGGAGGGTGTCGTCTTTAACTGACTGCAATAGCATACAAGATGACTTACACAAAATTTCTAGTTGGTGCGAAGAATGGCAGCTAGCTCTCAATGTAGAAAAATGTAAGGTGATGTGCATGTGTAGGAAAAACAATCCCATAATGTTCGAATACAGCATTAGTAGTGAGCTTCTTGATGCAGTTGCGTCGTTCAAATATCTGGGCGTAACACTGCAGAGCGATATGAAATGGAACGAACATGTAAGGAGAGTTGTGAGTAATGTGGACAGCCGACTTCGGTTTATTGGTAGAATTTTGGGAAGATGTACTTCATCTGTAAAGGAGGCCGCGTATAAAACGCTTGTACGACCACGTCTTGAGTATTGCTCAAGTGTTTGGGACCCGCAGCAGATCAGTTTAAAGAAAGACATAGAAGCAGTTCAGAGGCGAGCAGCTAGGTTCGTTACTCGTGTGACAGAAATTCTTCGGGAACTAAAATGGGGATCGCTGGAGGAAAGACGACGTTCTTTTTGAGAATTTCTGTTGAGGAAATTTAGAGGGATGGAACTGGAAGCTGACTGTAGAAAGATCTTCCTGCCGCCTACTTACATTTCGCGTAGAGATTACAAAGACAAGATAAGAGAAATTAGGGCTTTTACAGAGACATATACACATTATTTTTTCTCTCGTTCTTGTGGGAGCACTTTACGGTGGATTGCAGTATATATATGTAGATGTAGTGGGGTCGGTCGTATGTATATTGACTAAGACAATGTGATTACTGTGTTGCTCATAGTAGTTTACCTGCATTCCTACTTTCTTACTCATTATTAGATCCACACCTGTAATGCTCCAACTGATTTTGTATTTGTAACCGTGTACTCACCTGACCAGAAATCTTGTTCATCTTTCCTTCGAACTTCACTAATGTCATGTTTCAAACTGTCCATTTTCCCTTTTAACAGTCGGTGCGTGGCGCCTCTAGCGGCAGAAATTGCAACTTCTGCATTCACGCTCAACCCCATTTGATCCCGGGAAGCGCCGAGGCTGTTACAACGTGCACACTAGCGGGTTGTGCCGCAGATCAGTGTTGCCAACCGTAGGACATGTCCATATGGATACGGACTTTCGACTTTTTTTTCCAAACTGTAGAGAAGGATTTCCGATCTCTTTACAAGCCCCTACAATCGCGTAAGCGGCCGACTGCGAACAGTGAACAAATTGAAGAGCGCCTTGGCGCCCATTGTGGTGGCAAACTTCCACGCGAACTTTAAATGTACGTAAGATTCTTTTGATTAGAGAGTATTCATTTGAGTTAAGTCGCGTAAACTATGTCTAATTGAAATGTTTAATTACGAAACAGCTTCAGACTGAAAATTTATTACACATACGGTGTTGAAATTAGCCAACAGCGTTTCCTCTTCCTAACGAAACCGAACTATGACATGTAGTTTTTTAGCGTTGAAGTGCAGCATATGAACGGAATTTATAGTCAGGCACGATTTTGTGGCACTTTCTCAGTATACTCCACGAATGTGAAACTTTTGTACAAACATTAATTTCGGAAGAGTTTCACAATTTATGTCTTTGCTTTAGTGCTATATTCTCAAACATTTAGATATTTCATAGCATCAAAAAATCCAACAGGGCTGCCTGAAACAGCTAATTTTAAAAACCGACTGTGAAAGTGAAATATGCCATCAGATACATAACTGAAAAATAGTTTCTTACCTTGTGAATACAGCAACCAGGAACTACCAAATTCTTTTAAGAACACGAAGTATGCCATAAATTTCTCTTAACTATTGCTTCTAACATTAGCATTAGGGTATCTAGCAAGAATATTAGCATGTTTAATGCTGTAAGCCAAATACCTTATAGTAGCGTGAACTACTCAAAAGTCAACAACTATTGTCATAGGGTTCAACTTCACAAAGTGCATAGAGTGTGGCTATGTGTCATTCATATATCGAACTAAACAAAGTTCTGGAAACCCCTGTCAGTTGTTATACCTATACGTAAAGCAGATTACGTTTAAGTTCTGCGTTACAAGTGTTAATATTAATTTCATAAACAAAAATTCGAACTGCAGTGAGGCAACTAATTTCGTGACCCCAATAGTTGTTTTACACAATCATAAAATGAAACTTTTTGAACTTCCTGATCACCAGTACTGCCTAAAGTAGCTCCTCTTTAAGAGCCAACAGTATTGTAAAAGCCTTTTATTTGTTTCATTCAATCCTATATTGTCTTAACAGCCTGTTAAGCAAGAGTAACTATTTCTGAACAGAAGTAGTAGGGCTATTTGTATTCCCGAGAAATATAAATGGGAAGACAGTATTCGGTCTTTTTATTCCTTTCTTAAATTGATTTTTGCGTTTAAACGCTGAGCATCTCTTCACCATCATGCTTCATGTACACTGCAATAGTCTAACAATGCTATCAGTTGTGTATATATCCCGCAGTAGCTATTTAATACACGATTGGCCTGCTAACAACACTCTTATTTATATGACGCTTGCTACTACCAGTGGCGGCTCGTACAAAATTTGACCAGTATGCTACAATATTACAAAAATAAACAGGAAACAAAATATACTAAAATAAAAAGTCAACCTTTGTATGATTGCCTTTAATTAAATATCAATTAATACTGTATTCACAGTACGACCTTCAGGGGAATCTATCACAGCGCTGCCAACTGCATGTATTCACTGCAGGTAGTAAATATAATGTTTAAAAAATATTAATTTTATTTACAGAAATTAAAAATTTGGAGTCAGAGTTATTTGAATACGAGCCTCACACAAGTAGGTTTGGGAGACAACGCGCAAGACGCCTGAGCCAGCGCGCTATTTGACTCTGTGTGCCGCAATATTCGTCGTATACTATTCTTCCGCAACCTTTCCACGCAACGCGAAGAGAAATATTGATCTGGTGCTGTAGTCGGTCTTAGCACACATGAACCACCAGGCCTGACGTCACGTCTGCGCATGCGCACTAGCGAACAGACGACTGCGCCGCCTGTCTGCGCACGTACCAGCGTGGCTGAATCCCACTTCAGCACACGGAGCTGGTTTCCAGCTATCGCTCCAAAATGCGTTTTCATCCTTATTACTAGCATTCTAATACGCATTGGAAAGGAATTGGCATAATTTTATTGTGATATCTGGCTCGCATTGCTAGAGAAATGATGTAATTTTACAGCGATTTCTCGCTTGCATTCGAAGAGAAATGGCATAATTTTAGTAATATATTTACAGTGTGCTGCAGCACATTAGCACATTATCACCAGCCGCCACTGGCCACTACCATGGCGGCCGGGCGAAGGTTCAAATTATCCCGCGATCAGCAACGCCGTCAGGAAGTCTAGTTATTTTTACAAGGTCTTTGGTTGGAACGTGCACACTAGCGGGTTATGCCGCAGATCAGTGTTGCCAACCGTAGGACATGTCCATATGGATACGGACTTTCGACTTTTATTCCAAACTGTAAGAGACGGATTTTCGATCTCTTTACGAAACGTAGCGGGACGATGCAGAATGAAAGTACCTTTTTCTAAAATTCAAAACAGTAACAATTCATCATAAAATAATGTTTATACAGGGGAAATATTACTACCCAGAACGTAAGTAACTTCATTTGTTTAGTCTTTGGTTAGAACGTGCACACTAGCGGGTTATGCCGCAGATCAGTGTTGCCAACCGTAGGACATGTCCATATGGATACGGACTTTCGACTTTTATTCCAAACTGTAAGAGGCGGATTTTCGATCTCTTTACGAAACGTAGCGGGACGATGCAGAATGAAAGTACCTTTTTCTAAAATTCGAAACAGTAACAATTCATCATAAAATCATGTTAATATAAGGGGAATATTACTACCCAGAACGTAAGTAACTTCATTTGTTTAGTCTTTGGTTAGAACGAGCACATTAGCGGGTTATGCCGCAGATCAGTGTTGCCAACAGTAGGACATGTCCATATGGATAGGGACTTTCGACTTTTATTGCAAACTTTAAGAGACGGATTTTCGATCTCTTTATGAAACGTAGCGAGACGATGCAGAATGAAAGTACCTTTTTCTAAAATTCAAAACAGTAACAATTCATCATAAAATAATGTTTATGTAGGGGAAATATTACTACACAGAACGTAAGTAACTTCATTTGTTTAAAAAAGAGAGAGAGAGAGATTTTTATAGCCCCCATCAGACGATTTCTCCTTTTTTTTTGAGGGGGGGTCTTTCGTGGTGAACGTAGGGATCAGTGGCGTAACTAGGACTTAGCTTTGGGGGGGGGGGGATAGATCTGCTTGACGAGCAAAATGTTGGTCACTTTTCAGACAGACTATCATCTACCACTCCCGTTGAAAAAACTAATTCACTCCCTTCCAATGAAAGCTTATGGTAAAACACCACAAGTTTCAAATCTTTACCTTTGCCAGATTGCCGTTATACGATTTTTTCCCCTTCTCTCTCTCTCTTTTCGGTTTGTGGGGGGGGGGGTGGGGTTCTATCCCCCCCCCCGCATAGTTACGCCACTGGTATGGATTATTGACGCTTGTTATTTAGGGACATGGCTGCAAACGAGTTGGCAAAACTGCAGCAGGTAGAGTACGAGAGTGGAGAAGACTCACCTCGGCATAGTCTGCTGCAGGCTGTAGGCTCAGCCCCGTTGCCGGCGTCTGGCAGGTGTAGATGCCGGCCCTGCAACACGGAAGAGCAGAGGCTGGCGTCAAGTGAACAGCTGCCCGCACCTGTGCCGCCGCAGCTGCGCGCACACACACACGCACACGCACACACACACACACACACACACACACACACACACACACACTCACACTCACACTCACACACACACACACACTACACTAGAGCCGCTGTCTGACGCCACTCTGGCTCGTCACTTCCTCTACCTGCAGATCAGTGGAGGCTCGTCCTGTCTCTTCACCAATTCAGTGAACCCCCGGGAAAAAGCTAGTCGTAAGAAAAAGTAAATAAATAAATAAAATAAAAAGTGTGATTCTTCAGTTTCTCCCGGCGTATTTGATAATCAAAATATCCACGGGCTAGAACTCAGTTCCCTTCGAGCAGCCGTGGCGTGCGGATCTCCGTGCCGGCGCGTTTCCAGGAGCTCAGTCCATCAGTTCACCTGATGATGGCGACATGTATGATCGCCGAAATATTGTGCCCGTGGGACACTATAGACCGGCAGTACACCCGTGCATATTTTGATTAAAATAAAAAGTGTTTTTAACTATCATTCTTCGTAACGTACTTCTATCCGATCGTTTTATATCCACATTAAAAGTATGTTTTATTGCATGAGAAACGTTTTACGTCACGAAGACAGCACGTATACGAG
This sequence comes from Locusta migratoria, assembly GCA_026315105.1. Lineage (NCBI taxonomy): Eukaryota > Metazoa > Arthropoda > Insecta > Orthoptera > Acrididae > Locusta > Locusta migratoria. The sequence continues at coordinate 266,301,306 of CM048744.1, read as the reverse complement.
TCGTTGCGCGGTCCCCTCAGGCTCGTTTCACACTGGGACATTTGTGACGGTCACCGTGTGAGGATACAGGGTTTTAGGGTAGTAACCTCTTTGGTACGTGTTGGTCGAACGATAGTAATCGTTGGTGTGCAGCGAGAGCTGCTGGCAACAATGCTTAGGTTGGAATGTTCTTTGTTTGTTGGCCGGTGTGCGGCAGTCTCCCGCCGACCGCAGAGCGAGGCGGTAGCATGTCGGCAGTGAGTTCGTAACCTGCGTTTAGTGGTGGCTAAAGTTTTTGCCATTCCGTCGTATCGCATACGGGTTGCAGTTGCATATTGAAATGTTTCAGTGTGGACTTGTAGCCATTCATAGTAGTGGCACGCAGTTATTAAATCAATGTGTTTAAAGGGAAGAGTTTTTAACATTTGTCGTTCCATAATAAAGGAAGTTAACAAAGTTTACTGTTAGGGATCAACCTAGTAATTGTCTGCATCCCATACCGCCAAATCATTGGAACAATTACTAAATGATTAAGTATAAAATAGAATGTAACGGCAACTTCGCCCATCGAGGATTACGTGAACGCAGCTGTGGCGTTACAACCGGTGATGGTCACTGGTGACTGTGGCGAACACTCCTGGGTCGCTGGTGTCCCACACTGCAGCTGTTGCCAACTGATTACTTCATGAAATGGACTCGAGCGAGGAGGAACTGTTATTAGAACTTCTAATCAGGAGGAGTATGAGAATGAAGACAAAACGTTCATTACACACACATCCACCTGCTAAGTGATCGGCTGGAGAAAGGGTTGTATTACACCCTTTATGACGATCCGAGACAATCTGAGAAGTTTTTTCAGTATTTTCGAATGTCAAAAGATTCATTTGATGAACTACCAGAAAATGTGAAAGAAGCAATCACAAACTGTCAGTGAAAGTTTTACAGCCACAGTGGAGTAGCCGAGCGGTCTAAAGCGTCTCGCTACGGAGCGCGCGGTTGCTCGCCATGGAGGTTCGAGTCCTCCCTGGGACATGGGTGTGTGTGTTGTCCTTAGGTTAGTTTACCTAGGTTTAAGTAGTTTGTAAGCTACGGACTGATGACCACGCAGTTTGGTCCGATTGATTAAATAAAAAAGCAATCACTGGAAAGGACACTATACTAAGGAAGGCTATCCCAGCAGAGTAAAAACTTGCTCTTACATTACGGTAGGTACTGTAGTATTATTTTATTTTATTGAAAGCATATTTCACAGATTTTTAACTGGTATTACTATACATTACAAAATATTGTAAAACTTTCAAATGTTCCAATGTTTGTAAATCTATCGGACCAAACTGCGTGGTCATCAGTCGGTAGCTTACAAACTACTTAAACCTAGGTAAACTAACCTAAGGACAACACACACACACACCCATGCCCCAGGGAGGACTCGAACCTCTACAGCGAGCAACCGCGCGCTCCGCAGCGAGACGCTTTAGACCACTCGGCTACTCCATCGCGGCTGTAAAACTTTCACTGACAGTTTTAAGTTCATTGTTTCTCGGCCTGTGCTGCAGAAAAGTTATTAAGGATTCGTCACCATACCCGGAGGCCGTTGGCGAGCACACAGCTGGTAACTGGTCGGACAACCTGGACTGTCCTCCAGTGTAGCCTGTCTGTTGCCAACTCTGCACTGCTGCGTATGCGATCGGTGTTCCAGGGTAAACACTCCAGTACAAGCTAATGCATGTCCGGCGGTGACCGCAGCGAGCAAAGTGTCACTGTCCGTCCCATGTGGCGAAGGTGAGTCACTTCTGGGTCACCATGACTCGGTGACTCAGTGCAGAGTACCGGTGTGAATGCACCAATTCAAACGAATGTATCTCTATCAGTGACCGTCACAAGTGTCCCAGTGTGAAACAAGCCTAATACAGGCGGCGGTGGCCGCATCATTGCTTTACGCATGCGCGGCTGAGGTTCTAATTATTTTCTGAACCTATGGAGGCAGCTTCCGCGGCAGAGAGACGCGACGGGAAACACCGCTTTTAACATTGGCGTTGGAGCTGATAGAGACACCAACTCCTGGCTATTCGAACTCAGGCGGTTGATTGGTTGATTTTTGTAGGGAAGCCAAAACAGTCTTGGACCAACCCGCCACTGCCCGCACCGAAACTAAGTTTATTGTGCGGTATCGCTTCCTGTATATCTACTAAAGCCAACCAATGCCCTTGAACAGTGCAAGGAGTCCCTTTACCAGTTCTTTATTAGACACAATTTCTTCGGGTCTGGTTGTCCCAAATATTCTGTGCCTTTTATTCTCCAATGCAATGCATTCGAAGATTAGATGTGATGCAGTTTCATCACCGTCATCACAGATCCTACATTTAGGGTCCTCTTCTGTTATTCCCATTGTACGTAGGTGTTTTTTGAAATTCCCATGGCTTGTCAGCAATCCAACCATGAGTCTAATCTCTCTCTCTCTCCTGTTCAGACACAGGATTGCAGAGCTTCTTTTAAAACATGGCTTTGGCATCATTACCTTGCCATGTTTTTGTTGATGGACTTTGGTCCAATATTCTACGTGCTGTCTTCTGAGCCAGTTACGTAGCTACAATTTGATCATTGCCTTGGTGATTGTCAGGACAGGTTCCGGTCCAATAAATGGAGTCTCTGCCCCCATCCTGGCTAATTTGTCGGCATGTTCGTTGCCACTGATCCCCGAGTGGCCAGGGACCCACAACAGGTTTACTCTATTGCTTTCCCCTAGCTCCACCAGAACCCTGTGACATTCTGCAACAATTTTAGACCTTGTTGCAGGCGCTGTCAGTGATCTCAGGGCTGCCTGGCTGTCTGAATAGATATAGATGCTACGATCTTTGTAGCACCTACGCAAATTCTCCTCCACACACACCCTGATGGCAGTGATTTCGGCCTGGAATACCGAGGCCAGTTTTCCTAGAGAGATGATGCCCTCCAGTCTTGGTTGCACCCCATATACCTTGGTCCGATTTTGACCCGTCAGTGAACCAGACAATATCCCCCGTACGGTGTCGAACTATTTTCTCCCACTGCTCCCTACTTCCAATTGTTATATTGAAAGGCTTATTGAAGCAGTATGGGGTTATAATATAGTCGGCTGGCATTTCCACAACCTTTCCTAATTTACCTCACTCAATATTTTAGTGTGTAATTCTGGATATCCCAAAGAGTTCCAGTTGTTGCCAGATTTGAGTCTGTATGCACCAGGCGCTGCCTCCATCTTGACCCAAAGGTGTAATGGGGGCATATCCAGCATGGTTTCCATCCCAGCAGTTGGTGTGCTGCTAATTCCGCCTGTTATGGCTAAGCAGGCTAATCTCTGCACCAGCTCTGGCGGTTACGCACGAATGGACCTGAAGCATAGGCAAAGGAGCTACTGCGCACCTCGTCTTGCGGATGCACAAGTCCTCCATGAAGGGAACATCCGCCCTATATATTTGTTTTTGGCGCATTGAAGATTCATCAAAAAACACATAATATTTGGTAAAATATCTTATAACTATAAATTAAAGACACATCAACTGTAAAATCCTTCAGAAGATGCGATCATGAATAATAATGAAGTCCCTACTTTCCACCTGGCTAGTAAAATAGCAAATCTTCTTTTTAACAGATACGGGAACAACCATGACAATTTTTATTGTTACTTGCCACATATCTTTGAACGTTTTTGTAAATGGGTCGCGATTTTGAGGGTAAACGGCATTTATAATCTTCGTTGTCACAAATATGTAACCCTTTGAAAAGGTGTGAGAGAGAGCACCGTTTGCTCATGCGTAAGGTTAGGAGGGGGTGCTGTTTACAGTGTCACGTGACCCGAAGGTAGCTTGTCTCTTTATAGTGACAGATTCATTTTGTTACAGTCGCTTAACATTGTAATCAGTTACTTACTATGCTTTAGTGCTCATGTCTATACACATTTGTTCTTGGTGTTTATAATCAAAGAAAAATTAATAACGTTCAGTATCTTTTATAAACAAATTTGTAATCTTTGAGCTTGGAAGAAAAATGTGAAATAAAGAAACTTTGTAGGCCGACGCCTCAGCTGGAGTCGAAGGAAGCGCAAACAATCCGAGGTAAGACACTGTGCAGATCTTTTAGCGAAAATATATCTAAAGGAGGGGGAGGGGGGGAGTGAGGCAAACCGAAGCTCTTTTTCTCAGCTGCTGGTAGGCGTTGTAATCATACAACACGGGCATATGAAAATTATTCAATCTATCATTTGTGACGGGGCTGGAATCGAACCCTGGAGCTCCTGATCACTAGGCAGCTGCGCTAAGCCCCTCGCCACTCAAGGCACAAGGGCTTAACACACTTACACGAATTTCCCAAGCACCTACCTCGTCCGACCCAACGTTTGTCATATTAGGTGCATTGTGATGCCTCGTACTGGCAGGTATTCCATGTCAGTGATCTCAGTACTCATTAGACACCACGAGAGAGCAGAATGGGGCGCTCCGCGGAACTTACGGACTTCGAACGTGGTCAGGTGATTGGGTGTCAATAATGTTAGAATTCTGTACGCGAGATTGGCACAATCCTAAATTGTTGTTGTTGTTGTTGTTGGGTTTTTTAAAGGGGGCTAAACGGCTAGGTTATCAGTCCCCTGTTCCTAGCCAAGAGAGAGCATCTGTTAGTGAGCACGTAAGACGTATGCCACGTCTAATGCATGAGACGTTCAAGGTAAGACTGCGTGCTAAGACAACAACATTTAAAGGAAAAAAATCACTAAAGCAGTGGACCAAAGAGACAATAACACTGAGAGAGCACAGCAGAAGATTGTGGCTGGCTGATCACAAAGATAATATAGGATGAGCCAGCCATTGTGCACACACTAAAATGCCAGTCATAGATGTGACTGACAGGATGAAAGTAAAAACAGATTAAAACCGGTTAAATGGCAGGTGCCTGAAATATCAGGTTTAGAGACCCACTATTAAATCACATGATAAAAACCAGCAGCGTGAATAAAATCTAAAACACGTTCGACCATAGCAGCATCGTCTCCTAACATAAAAGAAAGCGCATCTGGTAGATTAAAAGATTGTCGCAAGGCAACTAAAAGTGGACAGTCCACCAGAATGTGGACCACTGTCAAGGGGGCGTCAGTCACACTGTGGTGCGTCCTCCCGCCGAAGAAGGTGGCCATGCGTCAGCCATGTGTGGCCGATTCCTAGGCGACAGAGAACAACCGATTCCCTACGAGACGACCGCAGTGAGGACTTCCATGCAACCGTAGAGAGCTTCACTGCACGAAGCTTGTTGGGTTGAATGGAGTCATCCCACTCGGAATCCCACAGGCCAAGGATCCTCCGATGGAACTCCAGTCGGAGATCGCTCTCTGGAAGACCAATAGCCAATGGACTGGATGAAGTAGCCTGCTTAGCCAGCTGAACACTCCTTAACATCCTTAGTCCTCTGTTTCTGATGTGATAGTGAAGGGGAAATAGGAAGTGACACGAACAGGACGAAAGCGTGCAGGACGACCTCGTCCGTTGACTGACAGAGACCGCCGACAGTTGAAGAGGCTCGTACAGTGTAATAGGCAGCCATCTATCCAGACCATCACACGTGAGTTCCAAGCTGCATTAGGATCCACTCCAGATACTATGACAGTTAGGCGGAAGGTGAGAAAAGTTGGATGAGCGACTGCCCATAAGCCACACATCATTTAGGTCCACACTGTTGAAGAGCAATTTGGGGATAACGACTGCATCTTTCAACACGATTGATGACCTGTTCATAATGTACAGCCTGTAGCGGAGTTCAAAATGTTCAAATGTTTGTATAGCTTATGGGAATTAACTACGGGGTCATCAGTCCCTAAGCTTACAAACTACTTATGAACTAGCTAATACTAAGGACGGCACAAATATCCATTCCCGACGGGGGATTCGAACCCCTGACAGCAGTGGCCGTGCAGACCGTGACTGGATCGCCTCAGTCCCCTCGGCCACCGCGGCCGGCTGAGCGGTGTGGTTACTCGACAATAACACCCCTGTAATGGACTGGCCTCCAAACAGTCCTGAATTGAATCCTATAGAACACTTTTGTGATGTTTTGGAACGTCGACTTCGTGCCTGGTTCCACCAACCTTCATCGATACCTCTCAACAGTGCAACACATCGTGAAGAATGGGCAGCATTTCCCAGTGGCGGACTAAGGCTGTCTGAGGCTTGGGTCGGCCGTAAAACAAAGTGATGCTCTCGGTTCACTTGGAAATACATGTATTACTATATAAAAAAGTAGCTTTTGAGATTTGGAGGCCCCCCAGCACTAAAAATATAGCTATCAGACCTGGAGGTCCCAGAACGAGAGGCCAAGGGCTCTCGAAATAATAATAATAATAATAATAAAATACATAAATAAATAAAAATAAAAAATATAAAAACCTTCCTTTCGAGATTTTTTGGGGCCCCCAAGATGAGAGGCCCAGGACGGCCCCCTTTAGTCCGCCACTGGGCATTCCCCAAAAAACCTTCCAGCACCTTATTGAACGTATGCCTGCGAGAATGGAAACTGTCTTCGAGGTTAAGAGTGTGCCAACACCATATTGAATTCCAGAATTAGCGATGGAGAGTGCCACAAACTTGTAAGTCATTTTCAGCCAGGGGTCCGGATACTTTTGATCAGTGGCGGCTCGTACAAAATTTGACCAGTGTGGTATAATATTACAAAAATAAACAGGAAACAAAATATACTAAAATAAAAAGCGTGACTGATAATGGAAATAACGGAGCTTAACAATATTCTCACCACGTCATCTGCGTTCTACACAAGTGACCAATGAAACTGCTTGGCTGAAAAGCGCAGTTTCACTCGCATGTTGGCTACACATTACTGATGTTGTTTGTGACTGAAGTTTTATTTACAGAAATTAAAAATTTGGACTCAGAGGTATTTGAATACGAGCCTCACACAAGTAGGTTTGAGAGACAACGCGCAAGACGCCTGAGCCAGCGCGCTATTTGACTCTGTATGTTGCAATATTCGTCATATACTATTCTTCCGCAACCGTTACACGCAGTGCGAAGAGAAATATTGAGCTGGTGCTGTAGTCGGTCTCAGCACACATGAGTCGCCAGGCCTGACGTCACGTCTGCACATGCGCACTAGCGAACAAACGACTGCGCCGCCTCTCTGCGCACGTACCAGCGCGGCTGAATCCCACTTATCACACGGAGCTGGTTTCCAGCTGTCGCGGCGAGAGCGCTCCAAAAGGCGTTTTCGTTTTTATTACTAGCATTGTAATACGTATTGGAAGAGAAATGGCATAATTTTATTGTGATATCTGGATCGCATTCCAAGAGAAAGGATGTAATTTTACAGCGATTTCTCGCTTGCTTTCGAAGAGAAATGGCATCATTTTAGTAATATATTTACAGTGAGCTGCAGCACATTAACACGTTATCACCAGCCGCCACTGCTTTTGATCACATAGTGATGTTTTCATGAAGAATTTTATACTCCATAAGTACGGTATGGTGGATGGCGGAGGGCAACATGCAGTTAAGTACCACTACGTCGTTCGATCGATCACCATGAAAGTTGGCAGATTTTTCAACTCTAGGGCGGAGAAGCAAATGGACATATAGGCGGGGAGAAAGTGGTAAGATAGGGGGGGGGGGAGAGGATGAGAGAAAGAGAAGTGAGGAGGTGAAGGGAAGTTAAGAGGAGGATATGATACAGTGAGAATGTGCAGATGGAGTGAGTAATAGGATCAGACGGTCAGAGAGAATACGGGGAGGGGGCAGAAGATGGACTAATGGAATAAATACATAACGTGAAGGAGGTAAGGAGGGTAAGGAAACAGGCGGGGGTATGGATATCCGCTCACAGAACTAACAGTCGTTGGTCTGACACACAGACCAGTCGAGTAACGTTTTTGAATTTCTTTTTTTTTTCTCCTTTTCTTTCTTTCTTTTTTTGTTTACGCAAATATCGGACTGGTTCTCAATCTTCATCTACACCTCAAAGAACACGCCATACAAACATTTAAAATAAAGCAACACAAAAAAATCAACAGTTTCATATGAAGGTGGTAAAATCAAATGTTCAAATGTTTGTAGAACTTATGGGACTTAACTACGGGGTCATCAGTCCCTAAGCTTAGAAACTACTTATGAACTAGCTAAGACTAAGGACGGCACAAATATCCATGCCCGAGGGGGGATTCCAACCCCCGACCGTAGTGGCCGTGCAGACCGTGACTGGAGCGCCTCAGTCCCCTCGGCCACCGCGGCCGGCGAAGGTGGTAACAACGACGTTTCTACCTCATATCATTATATAGCTCAAAATCTACTTCTTACCTTAGTCAGTGATTTTGTTTTGTCACTTACGTGCTGAAAATTGTGAACTTAATGTTCTTCAACAAGAAGGTAGTAACTGATATTATTCTTGTAATGTACGACTAGGAACAGGAAATTAGAAATTGTTTTATGTAATATAAAAGCACAAATAATTATTTTCAAGAAAATCTAACTTCGCTGACCTGTCATTCCGGATGCTGATTTACTTCTACCATTTTTATTGTTGAACTAGCTGAAAACCCGGCTTTGCCCGGGTATTTATTTAGTTATTCCAATCCCTTCTTTCTCTGTCCATATCCTTTTTTTCTAAAAATACGCAATATTTATCCGAGAATAAATAAGAAATAAGGCTATCTCGCATAACGTACAAATTTATAAGTATGGTATCGAAACAAAGGAAGATAGAAAATCGAAATGAAAATGACGATCACATATTTATTGAGTTATATGTTGTACAATTGTTTAATTTTTCAGGTATTTATTCAGTTGTATAAGTGCTGTATGTTTGTAAAATCTATTGCGAATACAGTTGGCAGTAAACAAGTAATAGATTAAAACTTAGTGCGTGGCGGGGCAATTTTCCATGAATGTTAACTACGGTCGGGGGTTCGAATCCCCCCTCGGGCATGGATATTTGTGCCGTCCTTAGTCTTAGCTAGTTCATAAGTAGTTTGTAAGCTTAGGGACTGATGACCCCGTAGTTAAGTCCCATAAGTTCTACAAACATTTGAACATGAATGTTACTGTTTATGTGCTCATATATCATGAACTATGTGTCGCAATGTGGTACACTTTAGAAGGTACACTCAGTTATATGCGTGTATACTGTCTGTAAAATTTCCTGTCGCTACAATTTGTAGTGTTCATATCGAGAGCCATAGTTTTACTCCATAAACAGCGGAAAAGTAGTAAGCGATAAACTTTTTTCCTTTTATCATTGTTCTATGGTTGCCAGCGTGAAAAAGTTTAATAAAGGTTTGAAATCAAGTTTAAATTTTGTTGCAAGTCGTTAAGTACTGTCATTTTCATACAGTGTTTGTTTGTTGTTTGTTTGTTAAGCTTAAGGGACTTAACTACGGGGTCATCAGTCCCTAAACTTACAAACTACTTATGAACTACCTACAACTAAGGACGGCACAAATATCCATGCCCCAGGGGGGATTCGAACCCCCGACCGTAGTGGACGTGCAGACTGTGACTGAAGCGCCTCAGTCCCCTCGGCCACCGCGGCCGGCTCATACAGTGTATTTCGAAAGTCTCGCCACATTAAATGTGCATTTTTTCTGATTTCTATTGGTTATGACGTAGTATCTTTTGAACCATGTGTCGTATGTGATTCTTAACCATTTAGCAATTGTTACCTCATGGTAAGGAACGTGTGTACCAAATTTGGTTGAAATCGGTTCAGTGGTTTAGGAGAAAATGAGCAGCGTTGTCGCAAAATGCAGCAGTTTTTCGCGCATCTCATTGTTCATGACGTCATACGTCATATCTCGTGAACTATATATCGTATGTGATTCTTACACTTACGGCAACCGTCCTCATGGCTTGAAGCTTACGTGTTCAAAATTTCATAAAGATTGGAACAAAACTGTAGATTTGTATGCAACACGTACAAACATACGGACACTCTCTGCTTTATATATTAGAAGTGCCGCTAATACTGCTGTAATGATATTATCATCCTAGTGTCATCAGCACTGTAAGAAGAGAACTAACAGAAAAGACATCCCTTATTTGTACACACACGTGTTTGAGGTAGCACGGAATGAAAGTGGGGAGACACGGCCTGTATTTCTGTATGCAAACACCGCAAGTACGGACGAGCCAATGCGTTCTCCACGTAAGTAATGCGTGGACAATGCTGTATTACTGTGGCGCCGACATTAAAAGCCCTGCGGGATACGTGACTGACCGCCGCTGAAGAAAGTGATCAATCCCGTTCGCATTCCAGCAGGCTCCTCGCTACCGGAGGAGACTACGAACGACCCGGACCAGCTGGGACGTGACCGACGCCGGAATGTGGCCGTTGATACTCATTCTTCACTCCCGCCTTGGCAAGGACCATAGCGAGGTAAACGAGTGGTCTGAAGCTGCGCAGATGGTGGCTGCTAACCAGGAGGACCGTACACTGCTGAAATTGCAGTATCTAATCTGCTGAAGAGCATCGCCAACGTCATTACAGGTCAAAAAAGAATATACGTATTACAAAGTACGAGGTATGTCCACAAAGTAAGTTCCGTTTCGTTTGTTGTTGTTGTGGTCTTCAGTCCGGAGACTGGTTTGATGCAGCTCTCCACAATACCCTATCCTGAGCAAGCCTCTTTAACTCCACATAAGAAAGGCAACCTACATCTGTCTGAATCTGCTTACTGTAGCCATCTCTTGGTCTTTCTCTGCGGTTTTTACCCCACACACTTCCCTCCATTGCTAAATTCACGATTCCTTGATGTCTAAGAATGTGTCCTACCAGTCGATCCCCTCTTTTAGTCAAGATATGCCACAAATTCCTTTCCTCCCCAATTCTGTTCAGTACCTCCTCATTAGTTATGCGATCCACCCACCTAATCGTCAGCATTCTTCGGTAGCACCACATTTTAAAAGCCTCTAACCTCTTCCTGTCCGCACTGTTTATCGTCCATGTTTCACTCCCATACAAGGTAACACTCCACACAAATGCCTTCAGAAAGAACTTCCTTAGGCTTAAATCAATGTTCAAGGTTAACAAACGTCTCTTTTTCAAGAACGCTTTTCTACCCATTGCCATTCTGCATTTTATGTACAGATACAGAAAAAATATGTATTGTACAAAAATATACAACTATTAAACTACTTTTCTACATAGCTTCCGAAATTTTGTAGCCATTTGTCATAGCGTGGCAGAATTCTTTGAATGCCTTCTTCGTAGAAAGTTGCCACCTGTGTATTCAACCATGTGGTAACATATTCTTTCAGCTCGTCATCATCGCTGAAGTGTTGACCACCGTGGACAGGTTTCAGGTGTAAGAAGAAAGTCGCTAGGAGCGAGACTGTACGGAGGATGATCAAACAGGTCCCAGTGAAATTCCTGTAAGAGTTGTTTGGTCACATTCGCCTTTTGAGGTCGGACGGCAACGTGAAGGGAAGAAGAAGACTCCTTTCATCTCTTCTTACACCTAAATGATGATGAGCTGAAAGAACATGTTTGCCACATGGTTGAACACACAGGCTGCAACCTTCTATGAAAAAGGCACACAAAAACTTGTCCCCCGCTATGACAAGTGCCTACAAAATTTCGGAAGTTTGTAGAAACGTAGTAGAACAGTTGCAGATTTTTATACAATAAATAAATATTTTTTCTGTATCTATTCACATTTGGTTTATATAAACAAACGGAACTTACTTTGTGGACATACCTCGTATTATTTTGTCCAATGAATGACTTTACACTTTTCATTGGTTAGGGTCAACTGCCAATTTTTGCACCTGCTGATATCTTATGTAAATCATTTTGCATTGCTTTTGATGTTCTGGTGACTTTACTAACCGATAAAAGACAGCGCCATCCGCCAACAGTCTAACAAGGGGAACACCAAGTATGGGTCAAACAAATTTTGATGGGTCACACGTATGTCATGCGGGAATTCCTCCGGGCCACCAAGCTAAAAGGATTTGTTCCAATGCGCCTTGGTTTCCACGAAGTTCAGCGCATAATAACTATATCTGTACTACGTCAGCAGTGATATGGCAGTTGGCGTGGTGTATTAAGCAATGCGCTTCACTGCCACACAGAGCACCCAAGTTTGAATCGTGCTTGGACCTTACTTTATTTTTTTAACACTTGTCCGACGATTAGTTTATTGACGATTTATTGTGGATAATTATTTGCTTTCATAGCCACTCTTTGTTAACGCTTGAGTAAGTGGTCACGATACTATTCCTCGGTTGCACTGTGGTAGAGTGCCAGACTACAAATCTAAAGGTCGCGGGTTCGATCACCGCCAGGTCCTAGGATTTTTATCTGTCACTTTCCACTTCTTTCCCCTCTGGCAGTACTGCTCATGTGAAAAATATCGAGTAGCACCGTGGTTCGGAACCCACGTTAAACTGTAGGTCCCCCTATAACTGGCTGGGTAAGTCAGTTCGTAGGTCGGAGGAAGGCAACGGCATACCACCTCCGAACAGGATCAGGCCTAGTAAAGCACTGTGGTGTTCAAACCAATCTTCGGATTGTTGACTGCTTTACCGTTTTTTACTATTGCGCAACGATTGTTTTATTTTATTCGTTATTTCGAAGGATAATTTTACGGCGATTGAAAGATATTTCTAAATCAGTAAACCGTCTGTAGTTATCACCTATAACATTTTTGCAGCATTTGTACGCCGCAGTCCCCGGCCCCAGTTTTACACTGCCGAATGCAGCGTACACCCACTTGACGCGTCCCAGCGGATTAGTATGCTGCGGCCAGGCTGCTAGTCTATCATAACATATCGTTCACAAAGGTCAACATGGAGGAAAAATGCTTAGCGGTAGAAACAGGCCCATCACACGAATCAAACGTCGGACATGTGTAAAAATAAAGAAAAGTTCTAAACAGGATTTGAACTCGCGTCATCTGTGTGACAGTCGAGCGCCTTGCTAATTACGCCACACTTGTTTTTATTTTATTTTATTTTTTTTTTTTTTCAGATTGATCTATGCGTTCCGGTCGTTCGTTTAGTTTGTTCATGGTTGTTCGTTGGATACGACTCACATACGACCCGTGACTTAGTACAGGTATAGATGATACACACTAGACTTTGATCTCGATTTTCGTGGAAACCAAGGCGCATTTGAATAAATCCTTTTAGCTTAGTTGTCTGCAGGAGTAACCGCTCAACATACCTGCGACCCATCAAAATTTGTTTGTACCATACTTGGTGTTCTCCTTGTAGGAGAGGTGCTCATATTGTCTCCTAAATCGTTTATAGAGATTAGGAACAAAAGGGGCCCTATAACAATTTCCTGCAGAACGCCATGTATCACCTCTGTTGTACTCGATGACTTTCCGTCAGTTACAACGTACTGTGTCCTTTTTGACAGAAAATCGGTAATCCAGTCGCACAACTGTGTCGATATTCTTCCGTAAGCACGTAATTTGATTAGAAGACGCTTGCGAGGTACAGTGTCGAAAGACTTCCGGAAGTCGAGAAATATGGTATCGATTTGAGATCGATAGCATTCATCACTTCATGTGAATAAAGAGCTAACTGCGTTTCACAAGAACTATCTGAATCCGTGTTGACTATGGGTCAATAAGTCGTTGTTTTCGAAGTAGTTCATAATGTTTGAGGAAAGTAGGGCCTATATGTTCTAAAGTTCTTCTACCCAGTGAAATTAAGGAGAAACGTGATATGTAATACACTATACATCTGCCGTGATATCAGTACAAAGAAGCAGTTAGTTAACCGGTTTACTTACTTAACTACCAAAAATAAAAGAAACTGTAGCTGCTATCAGAGGTACTTGATATTAGTTTCCGTTGATTTGTCGCATGACTGAAGACGGTTGCTCAACAACTGAAACAAATTATGCAAGTTCCTGTATAGTGACGAATTATCGTGATCCAAATAATTTAAATCGAATATTTACTCGCATTAATGAATTCCTCTCAGCGCCACTGTATTAGATGCAGATGTACTACCAAATGGCGAACAGCCTGGATAAACTTAAGGTATTAGAAATATGTCTCTCCGACTCGCGAGACTCACATTACAATGTATTAATGGATGAAAAAAAAAACAGCGGCTCTGTTCAAAGTCTTTATTAAATTTTGTGCGAACGGTTTCGGTGCTTAACTACACCATCTTCTATTCATGTAAACGACTGATGAACAAGAAATTTACGGCTACCGGTTATAATGGCTACCCAATTCAAATGTGCTTTTAATAATAATATTACAATGGGAGCCTGAAGATGGTGTAATGAAGCACAGAAACCAGTCGCAAAAAATTTAATGAAGATTTTGAATACAGCTGTTGGTATTTTCATCCATCAATATAATCTAAACAGCTGCGTCCCAAATCCACCCACTATGGAGAGAATTAAACACATTACAATGTGAGCGATAGCCTGGAGGCTATAGGCAAATGTGAAAAATGGTACGCCGGCCGCGGTGGCCGAGGAGACTGAGGCGCTCCAGTCATGGTCTGCACGGCCACTACGGTCGGGGGTTCGAATCCCCCCTCGGGCATGGATATTTGTGCCGTCCTAGTTCGTAAGTAGTTGATAAGTAGTTTGTAAGTTTAGGGACTGATGACCCCGTAGTTAAGTCCCATAGACTATACAAACATTTGAACATTTGATTTTTTGAAAAATGGTAGAGTCTGGCCGGGGGCGTGTTAGGATGATCAAGAGGGTCCGGCGTGGTAGCTGAGTTCGCTCGGTCAAATGTTCAAATGTTTGTATAGTCTATGGGACTTAACTATGGGGTCATCAGTCCCTAAACTTACAAACTACTTATGAACTACTTACGAACTAGGACAGAACAAATATCCATGCCCGAGGGGGGATTCGGACCCCCGACCGTAGTGGCCGTGCAGTCCGTGACTGGAGCGCCTTAGTCCCCTCGGCCACCGCGGCCGGCTCGCTCGGTCAGAGGACTCGACACCATCTGTAATAAAATATGTAAATAAATCCTCCTCCTCCTCTTCATCATCGTCAGAGACTGATTTTGTCCTTCAGCGCCGGCCGCGGTGGCCGAGGGGACTGGGGCGCTCCAGTCACGGTCTGCACGGCCACTACGGTCGGGGGTTCGAATCCCCCCTCGGGCATGGATATTTGTGCCGTCCTTAGGATTAGCTAGTTCATAAGTAGTTTGTAAGTGTAGGGACTGATGACCCCGTAGTTAAGTCCCATAGACTCTACAAACATTTGAACATTTTGAACAATTGTCCTTCAGCGTTCAGTGTGGAGCATATCCCCCTAATAAAATTCCCCCATGATTCCATACGTAGTGCCAATATTGATGCGTCGTCTGATGTTAAGCCTGTTACTTCAGAGTCATTCTCGACTGAGTCCAAGCACTTTCTCCTTGGTCTACCTCGACTCCTCTTACCTTCTACTGCTGAACCCATGAGTCTCTTGGGTAATGCCGCGGCGGAGTGGCCAAGCGCATTGAGGCGCCATGTCCGATGCGCGAGACCGTGCCCTGTCGGAGGTTCGAATCCCCCATCGTGCATAGATGTTTGTGCTGTCTTTAGTATAAGTTAGTTTATAAGTACGTTCAAACAACTTACGGGTATGCTGCCGTTTATAAGTAGTTTGTAAGTTTGTGGACTGATGATTCCGCAGCTAAGTCCCATAACCTTAACAAACATTTGAACAATTTTTCTTGGGTAACCTTGCTACTCCCATGCGTGTAACATGATCTCACCATCTCAGCCTGTTCGCTCTAACTGCTTCATCTGTGATGTTTATTCCCAGTTTTCCTTTGATTGCCTCATTATGGATACCCTCCTGTCATTGATCCCATCTGTTAGTGCGGGCAGTCGTCCTTGCTACTTTCATATATGTAATCTCAACCTTATTAATAACGTGACCTGTATGCATCAAGCATTCACTCCGATACAACAAAGTTGGTCGAAAGATAGAGCGGTGCACTGCTTAGTCTTGGCACTGACTTCCTTCTTGCAGAAGAGTGTAGATCGTAGCTGAGCAATCACTTCTTTAGCTTTGCTGGACCTTCATTCCAATTCTTTCAGTATTTTCCCATCCTGTGAGAAAATACACCTACGTACTTAGAACTGTCCACCGTTTGTAACTTTGTTGCTCCTATTTGGCACTCAATTTGTTTAACTCTCTTTTCCACAGACATTACTTTGGGAATGCTGATCTTCATACCATAATCCTTGCACCTCTGATCTGCTCTGAAATATTAGATTTCAACTTTTCAATAGAATCTGACAGCATAACTAAGTCGTCCGCATATGCGATATTGCTTACTTTGTTTTCACCTATTTTAATCTCACTTTGCGAGTCTATTGTTTTCAACAAATGATCCATAAATAGTATGAACAACGGTGGTGACAGGTTACAGCCTTGTCTTATCCCTGAAACTGCCCTGTACCATGAACTCAGTTTACGGTCAACTCTAACTACTCACATTCACGGAATGTCTGACATTAACTGCGAATGGATAAAGTTGAAAATGTGTACCCAGCCGGGACTCGAACCCGGGTCTCCTCCTTTCTAGGCAGTTGCGCTGACCTCTGGGGACAAGCGATCACCACACCTTCACGGAATTATCCAAGTACGCCTCCCGTCAGATACAAATTCCCAATTTTACCCCTGCCCACAAACTGCTGCCTGACAAACTATGTTCAAAATGTTCAAATGTTTGTTAAGCTTATGGGACTTAAGTACGGGGTTATCAATCCCTGAACTTACAAACTACTTATCAACTACCTTATACTAAGGCCGGCACAAATATCCATACCGAAGGGGGGATTCGAACCCCCGACCGTAGTGGCCGTGCAGACTGTGACTGGAGCGCCTCAATCCCCTCGGCCACCGCGGCCGGCGACAATCTATGTAAAGACCTTTAATTGCATGCAGATGTTTGCCTCCAATTCCATAATCTTGTAGAACTAACAATAGCTTCATCCTAGGAACAAGGTCATAAGCCTTTTCTAGAGCTATAAAATAAATAAAAATAAAATAAAATGATCTAAGAACGCAACGAACAACCAAGAACAAACACGAACGAACGGCAGCAAAGAAACCATCTACCGGAAGAAATAGACAAATAAATATAGCGGGAGACCCAGGCTAAAGTACCGGTCCGGCAAAAGTACCCAAGAGACAGAGAACGATAGTTCATCTTAAGAAGAGCAGCAGAAGTCGGTAGATTTCGCAAGTTTCGAATGTATATCTGAATATTTCGAGAAACTGGTATCACTCCACACAAATTTGACATGAGGTTTTGTGTAGGACACTTTGAACTTTCCTAACCACTTCAGGTGGGCACACTGAAATATGAAATTCTTCTCGAAGTCTAAGGGTATTTCATTTGACTCTTATATCGTGCTTACCAGTTCTGTTACGGGTGAATTTTGCTACTTGTATTAATAGCTACGAGGGAGTTTCGCTTACTTTAAAGGCCCTTTCTCGCTTTTGGTCTGTCGGTAAACTGTTTAATTCGTCTAGTATCCAATCTGCCATCTCATGATCGTGAACTTCATCTTATCTTTCTACAACATTGCCTTCATTTCCCTCAACAGCCTCTCTATACAGTTACCCCACTTGTCAAGCACAGAACTGGTTTACAATCCGCAATCCGAGCTTCTTGATAGTCATGCAGTTTTTTTTTCTTTTTTTACCCTCAAACATCTAATTTTTTTGTAGGCGGTATCTATCTTTTCCTAGTTATACATGCTTGCATGGACTTACATTTGCTCTTCAGCTATTCCTTGTTAGCCATTTTGTACTTAGTCTGAATCTTATTGTTTTAGAGGTTTGTGTTCCCTTTGACGTTCTTCATTTGCTGCACTTCTACATCTTCTCCTTTCATCAGTTAAGCATAAAACCTCCAAGGATTTCTAATAGTCTTTTCTTTATACGTATTAGATTGTATGTGGCCTTCAATTTTTTAATCTCTAAAAGATACCCATTCGTCTTCGTACTGTGTTACTTCCTTTCGTTTCAGTTAGCCTAATGCTCTCATTAAAACTCTCAATAATCTCTAGTTATTTCTAGTGATACAGAAACCAGCTATTTCATTTCGTACTTTTTTTGTATATTCTTCAGTTTCAATTTACAGTTCATAAGCACTTCATTGTGATTAGAGTCTACATGTGTCCCTCAAAATGTGAAGTTCTATACGTTTTGCACAGGAAATAAAATTAGCTGGCATTCTGCCTCTTGATTGACAAAATAACGTGAGTTACTTTTTTAGGTGATTCACTCCTGTTACATTCTATAATAAATGAAAGTTCGTACAGGTATCTTCATTTTTACTATAGCAATCTTGATATTTATTTGATTTTCTTCATGTGTGATCATGGGTCTGTTAGACCCATTTTTGGCTGTCGTAGCCACAACGTTGAAAGTTCTACAATCTACGACCGCGAAGCCTCATAACCCTTCATTGTTCGGAGATACTACTCGTGCTGTCGCCCTGAATAGCTCTTTTTTTCCCCCTATCTATCATCTGTAATATTCACTGAATGTTATGTGGGCTGCGTGCAACGTTTGCCTGCTGTAGGATATCGACACTGCGTAAACAATGACGTATTAACGTCTCCAGTGCGACGCTATTTTGCAGATGCCTCTCTTTTTATATATATATATATATATATATATATATATATATATATATATATATATATATATATATATATATATATATAAGTATTTTATACTCATAAGGTTACTAAAAACTTCGGATCGATTTTTCTCGGGATTTTTCGCGTACTGCGTCCTAATATTTTAACCACGTGAGGTGTTAGGGTTCCTCTTTCTCCACACAAAATTTCCGACAAATCCCCGACCCCACGGTCGTGCCATCTCCTTGTCAGTTGCAGACTGCCGCAGATCCCGTGTGGAACGTGTTGTTCAGTAGAGGCTGGCACGCCAGCCAGGCGGAGAGTGTGGTTGGTGTCTGGTAGTGTACAGGGGACTGGCCGGCCGTGGCCTTGCGGGTCCCGAGGACGTCCCGCGCAGCGCCTCTGAAACGTCGCGCCTGGACTCCAGCCAGACGCCGTGACTCCACAGCGCTTGGCAGCGGCGCTTGGGGCTTCCCTGGGGCAGCGCTGCTCCCACATCCTGGACTGCAAGGTATATCAGTCTATATCTATCAATGTGAATGGCTGTTCGGTGTACCTTTATCACGTCTGAACCACAAGACATAAAGAGCTAAAAATTTGTACAGTTACTAATGTCTACCCGGGGAAAACTTTGGGCACGGTTTTATGGCAATCGGATAGCTATTTGTCTATATGTATTAATGTGAATATCTGTTCCGTGTACGCTCATAACGCCCGAACGACAAGACGCAGAGACTTTGTCGTGTCCTACATAGGAAAGAGGGAAGAGGTAGCAAGGTCAGTCTGCATATCCCGAGCGGAAAGGAGTGATTGCAGAGAGACAGTACAGGCATCTACTAGAGATGCGGATTTCGGGACTCGAGAGGATACTTGTTAGGAAACTTTATGGAACTCCTAGGTACCTTGCATTGAATTTATTGCATCCCATACTAAGTCTACTACACTGGGGTTAGTTATTAAAAAAAACAAGAAGTATAAATCGTTTGCCACAACAGAAGCCAGTAATTACGTTCCCTAGCAGCATCCCCTAGACAGACGCACTCCCCGCGAGAAACAGACTGTCATGGAGCACCCCGAGGCCGACGGCGATAGTCACGGGCTGGCGCCCGACTCGTCTGACTGAAAAACTCCCCTCTTGATCCAAAAACCGGGGGTTTTAACGGCCGGTGTGGGCGCACCTCTTTTCACCACTTTCCGACAGTTAACAATTTCCTATTGGCCGCTGCTCGGTTCAACCAATCTAAATTGTGGCTTGCTCTCTCTCTCTGAGTCCTCTAGCGAACCACGTTTCAGCCCTGTCCCTTCTGCCATTCCCCGTGTGGCTTGTTTGTGCACTAACAAAATCCATACTTGGTAGCAATATTGTTCAGCTGAAAGTAAAACGTCACGACGCTACCCAATTATGGGCAACAACAACAATGTTTTACGTCAGTTGGCCACGCCTTAGGCTCCACCTTAGGCCACGCCTCAGGGAAGCTGCTAACTTGCAGTTTTTCTTCTTTACCCTCTCACTCTAGCCTCGTGGAACCACTGACGTTGCTGTTCCCAAGTGACTGGTATCAACTTTGCTACGTACATTAAAACGTGCCTGTTGGCCACCAAGTACTAATGTAACGTCTTACAACAGCGTCTAGACGCTATATGAAGTTACGCCCATCTTCTCCGAAAGGTAACCTCCACCCTGGAACGGTGGCTGAGAGCATCACCAGTTCGCTAAGAGATTTCTTTAGTGCCTACAACCCGTAAGATATACGTGTCTGTTTTAGCCTGTTATTTGCAATGGTCTCTATTTCTAAGCCTGGAGTGCGTCTCTGTGGCTCACACAGCCTCTCAACAATTCCAACAGTAAAATCAATATATGACAACTTAAATATTTGTACAGTTACTAATTTATAACTGAGGAAGGTTTTGCATTGTTGCTTGAGGGTTGATAATGATAAAGGGATAGCTTATATTGGGATGGAAAGTTATCGGTGTATATAAAATTCTACGTGTGTGTGTATAATTGGTGTCCGAAGTCTCCCGTTGTACACTATACTCTATGCTCTATAACAAGGAGGTTACATACAGACATAGACCATATCTTTGGTCTATGCGTGCTCGAATGTCTTCATCTCTTTCTCTGTAAGGATAAGCATAAGAATAAGGAAATATAAGAATAAATAAATAAAGCAGTAAAAAAGAAATTTCTTTTAATACATCTCTTAAAAAAATCTATTTGACGTTTCGCGCATTACATCAAGTGATCCATCTGTGATATTATTAAAATAATTATTGCTGAATGTCGTGATTGGATTCTTCAAAACGAGTGTATGTTCAAGTGTGATTTCTTATATATTCTCTGATAAATGTAACATGTTTTTAGAAAAAAGGAGATGGACAGAAAGAGAGAGAGAGAGTGGATACGAAAAGTACTAACTCAAGGTTCGAATAAATAAATAAATACCCGGGCACTCCGGGTTTTCACCTAGTCTATATCTATAAATGTGAATGTCTGTTCGGTGTACTAGCTAATACTAAGGGCGGCACAAATATCCTTGTCCGAAGGGGGATCCGAACCCCCGACCATAGTGGCCGTGCAGACCGTGACTGGCACGCCGCAGAACGCTCAGCCACCGCGGCCGGCAATGCTGCAATTATTATTATATTCCAACAAACATTGTAAAACAAATCGGTACCAAAGAATCGTACCTCCAGAAACCGACGCAGAAAAATGTGATTCTTCTTCAGAAGACGAATTCATTTAAATAACTAACCGTTCTATAAGGCCGGCCGCGGTGGCCGAGCCGTCTGCGGCGCGTCAGTCACAGTCTGCACGGCCACTTCAAATGTTTGTTAAGCTTAAGGGACTTAACTGCGGTGCCATCAGTCCCTAAACTTACAAACTACTTATGAACTACCTTATACTAAAGACGACACAAACATCCATGTCCGAGGGGGGGGGGGGATTCGAACCCCCGACCGTAGCGGCCGTGCAGACTGTGACTGGCGCGCCGCAGACCACTCGACCACTGCGGCCGGCAGCCGTTCGGCCTGGGAGGTTCGAGTCCCACCTCGGGCATGGGTGTTTGTATTTACCTTAGTTTAAGAAGTTTGTAAACTACGGACTAATGGCCACGCAGTTGAGGCCGATAGATTTACAAACATTTGTTTCTAACTGTCCCCACTCCATTCCATTAACTACTTTCTACTTTTTGCATCCCGCCTTTTTTCTTCTTTATTATACTGAAGAGTTATTTTCCTTTCACAACATAACTTTCTGCGCCAATACCATTTTCATCCTGTTTTCAGATCTGTATTCTTACGATTTAAATCTTTGAGTAATAAGTAACATAAAATTTGTTTATTAATAGAATCTTTTCGTTTTGCATTATGCTTTTGTTTTTCATTTCGGATAAACAATTTTTCTACAGCTATAAACTGTCGCTGATTTGTGTGGAGTATTAATTTAATCTTAAGTTGTCTGAGGAGGCCTACACACACACACACACACACACACACACACACACACACACACACACACACACATATATATATATATATATATATATATATATATATATATATATTATATATATATATATATATTCGCAATCCACCTTAATGTCCGTGGCGGAGGGTACACTGTATCACTACTAGGAATTTCCTTTCTCATTTCACTTCCAAACAGAACGAGGTAAAAAAGAATGCCCATATGCCTATGTACGAGTCTTACTTTCTCTTGTGTTTGTGACGGCCAAGGTGTCCGAGGGGACTGCGGCGCGTGAGTCACGGTCTGCACGGCCACTACGGTCGGGAGTTCGAATCCCCTCTCGGGAATGGATATTTGTGCCGTCTTTAGTGTTAGCTAGTTGATAAGTAGTTTGTAAGTTTAGGGACTGATGACCTCGTAGTTAAGTCCCATAAGCTATATAAACATTTGAACATTTTTTCTTGTCTTTGTGATCTTTAAGCGAAATGTAAGTGATGATTTTAAACATAGCTTATTGACAGCAGCAACTTTAGGTTTACAAATATTTGACAAAGTTCAGCCCAACCAGTTGCAAAATTTGATAAAATACCTTATCTAGATTTCGGCAACATCTAAGGGTGCCTTCATCAGAAGAATAAAAATTAAAATATAAGACGTGCAATTACGAGCAGTGTGCTCAAGTCCAAACTTATAAAATTATGCAACATGCTAGCAAAACGCCATGGCGTTCGGTTGGCTGTTGAGCAGCACTGTAAGCCTAACACAGGCGAGCTGCCTTTATTTTATTTTTGACTAGCTAACATGTTGCATAATTTTATAATTTTGGACTTGAGCACACTGCTCGTAATTGCACGTCTTTATGTTTAAATGTTTGTATAGCTTATGGGACTTAACTACGGGGGTCATCAGTCCCTAAATTTACAAACTACCTATGAACTAGCTAACACTAGTGGCCGTGCACACCGTGACTGGAGCGCCTCAGTCCCCTCGGCTACAGCGGCCGGCACGACTTATGTTTTAATTTTTATTCTTCTAATGAAGGCACCCTTAGATGGAGCCGAAATCTAGATCAAAGTATTTTATTTAATTTTGCAACTTGTTGGTCTGAACTTTGTCAAATATTTGAAATGTAAGTACCGAAAGCTAGTTCACAACGAACTTCAGAAATAAATATTACGTTGTACACCAATACTGTGCATATCTGTGGTTAATACTGAATATTAGTAATAGCTAACTTTGATGTTCAAATGTTTGTTGCGCTTAACGGACTTAAATGCAGGGTCATCAGTCCCTAAACTTACAAACTACTTATAAACTACCTTATACTAAAGCCGACACAAAAATCCATGCCCGATGGGGGTTTCGAACCCCCGCCTGGGAAGGGCCTCGCGCATCGTAGCGTAGCGTGGTTATGGTATATCGCCCCAAATTTGCGATTGGATAGGGGATTTCTTTTCAGAGAGGACACAATTCGTAGCATCGACTAAAACAGAGGTGATATCGGGCGTTGCACAGGGTAGTGTTATTGGTCCTCTGCTGTTCCTTATTTACATAAACGATTTAGGGGAAAATCTAAGTAGCTCTCTTAGATTGTTTGCAGATGACGCCGTCATTTACCGTCTAGTAAAATCATCTGAAGATCAAAACCAACTGCAGAACGATCTGAATAAGATATCAGTATGGTGTAAAATTGGCAATTGCCTCTAAATAATGGGAAGTGTGAATTTGTCCACAGGAGTACGAAAAGAAATCCGTTAAACATTGTTTGCAAGATAAATCAATCAAATGTGAAAGCCGTAAACTACACAAAATACCTAGGAATTACTATTACTTCAGACTTAAATTGGGAAGAACACCTAGATAATATCGTGGGAAAGGCGAACCAGAGACTGCGTTTTATTGGCAGAACTCTTAAAAGATGCAACAGAACTACAAAAGAAACTGCATACACTACGCTTGTCCGCAGACACACACATACGCACCCATGCCCGAGGGAGGACTCGAATCTCCGACGTGGGACGACCGCGCGCACCGTAGCAAGGCGCTTTAACTGGGCACTGCTATTCCGCCGCGGAATAATACGAAAAGATTCAATAATTAAAAAATACCATTTCACATCATTAGCATTTACTTGAATTCGTTGTGCATGCTTCTGGGTAATTAGGAAGCTCTTGTCCGCCTCCGTAGCTCAGCGGTAGCGTCGCTGACTACCAAGCAAGAGGCCCGGGTTCGATTCCCGGCAGGGGACTGGGTGTTGTGTGTTGTCCTAATCATCATCATCCCATCATCATTGGCACGTAAGTCGCCCACGCGGCGTCAAATGAAAAGACTTACACTAAGGCGGCCGAACAATCCCGCAAGGGATCTCCCGGCCAAGAAAGCCATACGTTAATTTCTCATTTCAGGAAGCTCTTAATTCAGCAAATGGCACTGGTAATGAAAGGCAGTGCTGCTGATACGAGTGGGGGGGGGGGGGGGGAGAGTGTTCCGTTGTGAGGGGCAGCGGACGTCCCGCTCTGTCAACAGCACTCTGCCGCAGCTGCTTGCCGCGTGACGTCACTGCTGGACTGGAGAGCCGGCAGCCGGCTAGCCGTACCTGGAGAGCCTAGGCTGTGCCCGCTCTCCAACCGTAAAGGCCACCAGACGGACAGCGACGGCGCCCTACTGTTGCTCTGTACACTCACTAGCAATTCCAGTGTTGCTTTTCGTCTCAATGGCAGAACTGAATGCGTTGGCACAGTCTTATAAGGTACATTCGCAAAGTGTTGTTATTGTTATTGTTGTTTTATTTTATTTTATTTATTTATTTAGCCTGATCAGATTAGGGCCATCAGGCCCTCTCTTACATCGGACCAGGGTTTTACACAAACAGTATTTCTTTACATGTGTGTTACCTATAACATAATAATGATTTTTACAGATGAACAGTTAATAACATTATTTATACAAGTTGATTACATGTAAAAGGATGTAAATAAAAGGTAATAACTTAACTCTAAATAGGATTAATACTAACAGTACCACTGAGACACCTTCTGCTGCTGGTGGTGTAATAATAGAAGTAACAAAATTGATATTAGCAGATACAATAGTTACTTTTGAATATATCGAGACTGGTTAACGCATGGCGAATTCTGACAGAAGCTGTACCTGGCGAGAGCAATGGCAGTCGGAGAATATCTGGGAGGAGGAATGGATGTGACGTACCTGGACCGTAGGGTAATAAAGACTGGCGTCATTATTGCTTTAGTAGATAATTCATTAACTGTCGTTTGAAGCTGGCAGTGTTATTCAGTTCTCTGATATACTGAGGTAGATTGTTCCAGAGCCTGGTTCCTGCTACTGAAAAGGATTTTGAGAAACCGGCTGAGTGATGAATAGGGACAGAAAGGGTTTTGCTCTGACAGGGGAATCCGACTTATAGGGGACTAAACTACAAGTTCATCAGTCCCCTTTTCCGAGCAAAGATGTGACATTTGACGAAACGAAAATACAGACAAAACACGGATGAGGGAAATTCTTGACCGGTGTAGAACGAAAACGAACGTTTCATTGAAACACAGGGGAGAACACAAAAAGGGATAAAATTACTGTTTCACGAGACTAAAATTTTACAGCAGTAGCCATAGCTGGCTGATCACTAGGATAAAAACGGATGAGCGAGCCATGCTGTGCACACTAAAAGCAACCTCAACCGAGAAGGAAGAGGTAATCAACGACCTTAAACGTTCTGTAATAATGTGGGCCTGAGAATCAGGCTTAAGCGCCTTCCATTAAATGGAATGGTAAAAACCAGACGCGCGAATAAAATGTAAAACAGTTGTAGCCATGGAGGCAATGTCACCTAAGACCAAAGGTAACGCATCTGGTAGACTAAAGGATTGCTTCAAAGTGGCTAATTGGGGGTATTTCGTTGTTAAGCACTATATAACACAGTCGTGTATTATAATGATATTCTCATACTAATTTACAATTTAACTCTTTCAGTCACTTTTACAATAGGAACATAATTACCACTATCTGTTCACACTTGTATAATAGGAACATAATTATCAATGTCTGTTCATTGAAGCAACTGTTACAACTGAAATATCACAGACAATAGAGGAAACATAATATAGGTATTCAGGCTTTCAAGGACTGAGGTGGTCACTAACGCTAACCACCATGACTATTGCTATAAATAATACTAGGATGATTGTGAACGTTATATATTAGTCGAATCATCATTACAAACGTACAAAACTAACAAAAACAAATTATTTTTTATGAAAATCTGCAAAACATTATTTACCTCTGCGTAAGCAAAGATGCACTTTACATGTACTACACTGCCATACAGTACGCACGGGAGATATTTTAGTGCTACAATTGCATCATCTTCTTGATGTGCTTCTTTCAGGTTGATGGTGACTGCATTCTAGACGAATTTCCTGCGGGACTGTATGTTTGTGGCGTTTTATAAATGCAGGTCCTGGAATTACAGCTGCTGTTCACTGAATCCGGCCTGTGTTTGTCTCTGACATATGCTGGTGCCAGTAGGCCCCAATATACTCTCAGAAAACGCACCAAGCATATCCATTCTATAATCCTTCGTCCATTTTGGAGCAATCATAACCGGCATGTTTGCACGTACATTATCAGACTCCGTAGAATCAGGCGTCCGTTGTAACCGGCTAGACAAACGGAGGTCATCATCAGAATCATAACTGTCGTCAGGAGCACTTTGAACTCCACTCAAATCACCTAACACCATCGGATTTGGCTGATTTGCTGCCTCTTCTTCGTCATCGTCAGATCCACAAACGCTCTCATTACCTGAAGGGATGTCTTCAAACAAGTATTGTCCAATCTCGTTCTCTCCTAAGCGACGCGTGCGGCGCGACATACTGTAAAGAATGTGGAAAAAAATGACGTCACATCCGTAAGCTTACCCGCCACCGTCATGGTGGTTTGTAAGCAAACCATCACATTCCCTTTGTGATTACTCATTGAAAACACAAAAGTAACAGTACCTGCATGCCAACACACATAAAATAAGCCTATGAGAATAGTTCAATAAAATACATTACAGAAAACATGTTACGTACTCGTTGAATTGATGTTTTTATCAGACACTCGAGACAAGGTACGTTAGCGCTGTATTCAATGCAACTGGTATGCACTAACATTCATGCAATGTACCCGGAATCTGTCATTTGTTTTGAAGCACAGTCCAAACGGACGTACTAATTCAACCGTTTATCGCTAGATGGCGTAGAATAAAAGTAACGTGATCGAAAACAGGTGGTTAGTAACGCTAACCACCAAGACTGAATGAGTTAACTCATTCAGTACTGTACGTATTGGAATGGGTTATATTGTTACGAAAATTTGTTATTAATCTGTTTCTTTCAAAGCGAGGAGTTTTTTTTTTTTTTTAATAACTAACATGGTTGTAGAAAACATTGATCATATGCTACACAGCTTTTCATGTTCAGTATGCGTAAATTTATACTGACAACAATCGTAGTTTTAATAAAAGCTAGCCGGTCGCGGTGGCCGAGGGGAATGAGGCGCTCCAGTCACGGTCTGCACGGCCACTACGGTCGGGTGTTGGATTCCCCCTCGGGCATGGATATTTGTGCCGTCCTAGTTCGTAAGTAGTTGATAAGTAGTTTGTAAGTTTAGGGACTGATGACCCCGTAGTTAAGTCCCATAGACTATACAAACATTTGAACATTTTTGAGGAAGGTCTTCCGCCTCCATCCGGTCTTCGACCAACGAGGTTGGTGGCTTATCAATATCCATCTGAGCTGCATCTTTCGGTCGCAAATGGTCTCTGCTTCCAACCCCAGTGGTATAAAAGCTATCAGATGTTCCACGGTGGGGTGGGGCCGGTGGCGCAGGAGCGTCCTCCGACGCTCCCGGATAGCTTCCGTGGTCTCCCTAGTCCACCAAGCCACAGATTTGCGCCGAAGTGAGCCTTTGGTAGTCGGTACAGTTGCCTCAGCGGCAGAAACATCCTCAGTTATCTGTTGAACCGCCATGTCAATGTCAGCCGGTAGCAGAGTAGTAAACCACAGCGGTTATGGTGTAGCTCTGCCAGTCAGACCTATGGAGAGACCACCGGGACAATAATCATACTTTTAGTCGGAATTCTGACTCTGTTTTTCGAAATACCTTCTCCAGCATTGAAGCTCATTTACTGAATATAACTTATATGCATTATATATCCAGAAATGCCAAAGAGGAGATATGTAAAGTTGTTTGTCGTTTGTAAAAACGGAAGTGACGATGGCACTTCAAGCTAACGCTACCAGTTTTTTTTTAATTTTATTTTTTATTTATTTATTTATTTTGTATATGTGGCGGTTTTACTAGTGGCTAGAGCCTAGGGTGGCAGATTTTAGGGGCGGCAAATATTAGCCTAAAATTTGTAAACTGTAGGTAAGCGTAATGAAAGTTATTTAATTACGTTTACCGAATATACATCAAGCTGTTGTGTAAGAAGTATTAAGACATACCTTACTCACTCATTATTAGTAGTATGCGACTGTGTTTTTATTAGCTCAGAGATGTAAAAGAAAACTATTTTTTGTGCAGTTCAAACCAATTAGTTGGATTGTAATAATAATGAAGTGACACTTCGATCCCCTAGTTCACAGTCAAACTAATTACGGAAAATAGGTGCTGTAATTAGGACGATAGTGCACAACTTCATTGGCAAAAAATTATAATTAGAATCATTATGAAATAGGGTGATGAATTGTAGAGGTCGGTAGATGCCGCAAAATCTGAATAGCCTAGTGGCTGAAAATGTGAAAATCCGTCACTCCTTCCGGTAGATCGTGTCTTTGTTCTATGATGTACTTGAGGTCTTCACTCTGTTGATTACGAAGGACGGCTGGCCCTTTGAGCGATCGGCCGTCCAGACACGTTTCTAGTCCTGCCCAAATAATCAAGTTATCGCCTACTAGGCGTGTCCGTTATCCCATTTTCTCGCAACTTTATCTCCACTCCCGCAAGGGATAAAACTTCTTAGTATATCCGTAAAGAAATGGCTATTTGCTTGTTTACGTATACGTTTGCACTGGTTAAAGGATTGGAACATACCCTGTATTCAAATATTATGAATTATCTCGAACAGAATGATCTATTGACCCAAGGTCAACACGGATTTAGAAAATATCGTTCATGCGAAACACAACTAGCTCTTTATTCACACGAAGTGATGGGTGCTATCGACAAAGGTTCGCAAATCGATTACGTATTTCTTGATTTCCAGAAAGCTTTTGACACCGTACCTCACAAACTGCTTTCAATCAAATTGCGTGGTTACGGTATATCGCCCCAAATTTGCGATTGGATTGGGGATTTCCTGTCAGAGAGGACACAGTTTGTAGTAATCGATGGTAAGGTATCGAATAAAACAGATGAAAATCTAAGTAGCTCTCTTAGATTCTTTGCAGATGACGCCGTCATTTACCGTGTAGTAAAATCATCTGAAAATCAAAACTAACTGCAGAACGATCTGAATAAGATATCACTGTGGTGTAAAAGTTAGCAATTTACTCTAAATAATGAGAAGTGTGTAGTCGTCCACATGAGTACGAAAAGAAATCCGTTAAACTTTATTTACAAGATAAATCAATCAAAAGTGAAGGCCGTAAACTCCACAAAATACCTAGGAATTACTATTACTTCAGACTTAAACTCGAAAGAACACGAAGATAATGTCGTGGGAAAGGTGAACCAGAGACTGCGTTTTATTGGCAGAACCCTTAAAACATGCAACAGAACTACAAAAGAAACTGCATAACACTACGCTTGTCCGTCCATTTTTGGAGTATTGCAGCCCAGTGTGGGATCCTTATCAGGTGGGTTTGACGGGGGACATCGAAAGAGTCCAAAGAAGGCCAGCTCGTTTCCTGTTGTCACGATACAGGGCAGACAGTGTTACAGAAATGATACAACATCTGGGATGGGAATCATTACAACAACGGCGCTTATCACTGCGGCGTGGGCTACTCACGAAACTCCAATCGCCAACATTCTCCACCGAATGCGAAACTATATTGTTGAGTCCCACTTAGATGGGTAGAAATGATCATCAGAATAAAATACGAGATATCAGAGCTCGAACAGAGAGATTCAGGTGTTATTTCTTCCCGTGCGCTATTCGAGAATGGAATGGGAGAAAAATAGTATCACAGTGGTTCGATGAACCCTCTGCCAGGCACTTAAATGTGAATTGCAGAGTATCCCATGTAGATGTAGATAACTGATGTACGTATTTCGGTAGTGGAAGCACTAACAGTTTGTGGAACAAAACTCTGGACACGTGATCTGTTTGCGAAGCTTTACTTCTGAATGTGAAAATATTTTGCTAGCACCCACCTACTTAGGGAGACATGACCATCCCAATAAAATAGAAATCAGATCGAAAACGGAACGATTTAGGTGTTCTTTCTTCCCGCGCGCTATTAGAGAATGGAACGGTAGAGAAAAGTTATGAAAGTGGTTAATGAACCGTCTGCCAGGCACTTAACTGTGATTTGCAGAGTATCTATGTAGATGTAGATGTAGACTCCGTAATTGGCCGACAGCGAACACCGGGCAAATTGAAATGCGTCTCGGTGGCCATTATGGTGGTAAGCTTCCACGCGAACTTTAAATATGCGTAAGACTCTTTTGATTAGCGTGTGTCTCATGTAAATATATAACTACAAAATAGCTTCAAACTCTGAATATACAGCAGCTATCGGTTGTGTGTAAATTACACATACGGTGTAGAAATCGCCCAACAACTTTTCTTCTTCCTAAGTAAACATTTAGTTTTTTTAGCGTTCTAAGAGCAGCATATGAACGGAATTTATCAAATGTTCAAATGTTTGTATAGCTGATGGGACTTAACTACGGGGTCATCAGTCCCTAAACGTACAAACTACTTATGAACTAGCTAATACTAAAGACGGCACAAATATCCATGCCCGAGGGGGGATTCGAACCCCCGACCGTAGTGGCCGTGCAGACCGTGACTGGAGCGTGGACAAGAACGTTTGCCATAAAAAAACGTAGGAAAAGGAGTTGGGTGCATCGTTTCAATGAAGACAGAAATTCAGGGGAATTTTTTTCAACTGCCAGTCACTGCGAAATTTTCCAGACGAGTTCAAAGACAAGTATCGTATGCCTATAGAAACTTTTGACTATATACTTGAAGGCATAAGAGACGATATAAATGGCCAAATAATAAACATACATATCTGTTAACGTTTCTTCACCTGAATGTAATATCAAATAAGCAACTGTTCAGAGGTAGTGACTTGAAAATTACAATGAAACAACTCTTTGGTTCAAGACTGACAAAGATGAGCACTGAATGTAGTGAGGAAAATTGTGGAAAATAAACGTTAGGTTATACATAAAAATATATTAGCGCCGGAGACTGAGGCGCTTCAGTCACGGTCTGCACGGCCACTACGGTCGGGGGTTCGAATCCCCCCTCG
This sequence comes from Locusta migratoria, assembly GCA_026315105.1. Lineage (NCBI taxonomy): Eukaryota > Metazoa > Arthropoda > Insecta > Orthoptera > Acrididae > Locusta > Locusta migratoria. Next base: position 266,269,756 of record CM048744.1, on the reverse strand, counting down.
TTCATGGTCATTTGTGCCGTCCTTAGTTGTAGGTAGTTCATAAGTAGTTTGTAAGTTTAGGGATTGGTGACCCCGTAGTTAAGTCCCTTAAGGTTAACAAACATTTGAACATTTTTTTAATATATTAGCAATACATTAGGAATAGTCCATTAAAATGAGTTCCCATCAGGTTGTTGGGCAGTAGGACACATTTGAACTACGCTCACGAAGGAAGACGAGTCGTTGGAATAATTAGATGCACCTGGTGATGCATATCCTTTGAAAACTTATGAAACCTTATTTCACACGAAATCGCCACGGCGGAGCGGCCGAGCGCTATGCTACGATGCGCGAGGCCGTTCCTCGTCGGTGCTTCGAATCCCCGTCGGGCATGGATGTTTGTGCCGTCTTTACTATAAGGTAGTTCATAAGTAGTTTGTAATTTTAGGGACTGATGACCTCGTAGTTCAGTCCTGTAAGCTCTGCGAACATTTTTTTGAAACGAAATCGCTCACACGATGAAAAAGTTTTCAATTACAGGCTATCGGGGTCTAGAAGATGTGTGGAATGTGCCTTTGGAATCATGACTGCCAAGTGGCGTTTACTGGGAAAATGTATTGAAACGGAACCTGGCAAACTTCAAAACTTGCTCAAATAATCAGAGACAAATTCAAGTCATACTTGAATGAGTTTGGCGCCGTTCCGTGGCATAACGAACTCATCGTGTAATGTTCTTTTCTTTTTGACAGTTTGATTCAAACATTAAATGTTAAAAGTAATATGACTGAAAGTAGCATTTGCTAGTAACATGTAGTGATATTAAAGAAGTATTAAAACTATTGCAACATAATTTCGATATTTACCTTTGACTGATAATTGCTCCCCAATAGATTGCCACAGTTCTCGCTTAATATCCCGGTTATGGTAGCCTTTAACACGCTGGTCCCACAAGCGAGGCTCATTCCTCAGAAATTCCTCGTCGATCGACCCGCTCAATGTGCTCCGCCGGACGGCGCTGCCGGACTGGAAACAAACGCGTTTGGTCGGCCAGTCCGGCAGTCCGGTGCCGGACGGCGTCGTGCGGCGCTCCTGCCTCCAGTGTAGGCGCGCTCATTACACAACTGGCGTTTGTTTTTTTCTCCGGTGACAGCCGGCGCCGGATCGGATCGGAACGGACGACATCCGGATCCAATGTAGGTGCAGCCTTATATGTATCGCAGTAGCTGTATAATATCCGATATATCTCCTAACACCACTCGTATTTATCTGACGCTTGCCACTATCATGGCGGCCGGCCGGAGGTGCAAATTATGCCGCGACAGCAGCGTCGTTAGAGAGCCTAGTTATTTGTTTACAAGGTGTTTGCGAAGAGCTCTGGTGTGGAGGAGTGCGGGCAGCAGGTGAGGCTGGGCGGTGGCAGGTGGCGCGCTCCTAATGACGCCTGCTGCCATGACTGGCGCTCCAGAGACAGCTGGCGGCGCGGAGGCCAGGAATGCCGACTGCCTCGCGCTGCTCACCCGCCCAGCACCACACGAGGCCGCTGCCTCATACAAGCTCTGGAGATAAAGTTCGGTAAATAGTCCTCTGACGCTAACGTAGATCAACTACCAACTACACTTACCTCACTGTCCTTCCAAATAGTCACCTCCCATAACTATGCACCGCTGAACTCTGCAATACATGTCCTGAAAACTTTGCACGAAGCCTTCGCACTTGTGTATCGTCAGGCGTGCCCCAGGGTAGGGATGGGGAAAACCGACCGGTTAAAACCGATACCGGTATTTTAGTTTTGAATAACCGTTTTTTCCGGTATTTATTTGGTGTCAGTTGTAATCGGTTTCTTTTAGTTATTGCCAAGAACCGGTTAAAAAAACCGGTACGCCTACTTCCTGTAGTAGTGGTTCAAAATGTGTTTTTTGTAAATCATTTTAAAAAATTATAACTAGTAGACCCTAATATTTAGGGCTATTCCTGAAATTTCCACTGCTGTGAAATATTAGGTCATCGCAGAAACTAAGAAAAGCGATCAGTGTTAATTTAAGAACTATCCCGGCAGTGAGAAACGCGCAGCAAACACGTGGCATAAGAACTTAAGAACTGGTGCAGCTATTGAGGTATCGATGCACCTGTTGCCGTGTGGCGTGGCCTATTATATGACGCGCGTGCACCGGCAATGTACGAGACTCGCCTCCGTCTGGTCATGCGGCAGTTCCTTGCTGTCGCCGCCAGACATCGGTTGTGTCTTAAATGGCACAATCCCGAGTATGGAAGTACTACACGAAGTACGGGAGCAGTGAGATACAATGCTCCATTTGCCTTAAAAAGCTGAAAACGGGTGGAGGTACTAAAAACATATGTCATTTAAGGAGAAAGAATCCAAAACGTTCCTTGGAAGAGAAGGTAAATTCGATTCATATACCTATTATTTAAGTGATGTACTCTAAGCTTGGAATTCTAACTTTTAGTGTATTATCATATTGTTGCGCTAACAAGTTTTATTAATGTGATTCCTTGAAAGCGACGGGCTTTTTCAATAACCAATATGGGTTTAGGTAACATTGATCATGTGGTGCGTCGCGAGGTAGCCGTGCGGTTTGAGGCTCCATGTCACGGACTGCGTGGCTGCTCCAGTCGGAGGTTCGAGTTCTCCCTCCTCCCTTTGTCATGGATGTATATGTTGTCCTTAGCGTAACTTAGTTTAAGTTAGATTAAGCAGTTTGTAAGTCTAGGGACCGATGACCTAAGCGTTTAGGTCTCATAAGAACTGACACCCATTTGAACATTCTTTGATCATGTGCTACAGAGCTTTCCTAGTTCAATTTGAGTAAATTTACACTGACAACAATCATACTGTTAGTCGGAAATGTGACTTTATTTTTCGAATTACTTCTGCAGCACTGACTGAAGTTTATTTACTGACTGTAACTTATATATGTTGTGTGTATAACGAGATATTTGTATGCGCTGGCTTGCAAGTCCAACTTACGAAGTGGTTCGCTTAATATTCTCAACTGCCGGGTGGAAATACTAGGCCAGTAAATCTGTATGCTTCGTATATCGTCTTCTAAGGACACACACTAAAGAAAGCGTAGTATTTGCAAAATATAGAAAGACTAGTGATTTGTCGTATAACGTAAATTTACCTAAATTTTAACTAAATTTCGTAAGTTTCGGTTTCGGCCGAAACTAGAAGAACCGACGATTACGGTATCTGTTTCAGCCGCAAAATATGTTTCGTTCGAACTCTATTGGATGTAATAGCAATAAAAACCGAAAACCGGTTATTTAAAAAACCGGTTATCTTGAGCAATTTTTACGGTCCGGTATAACCGAAAACCGGTTGTTTCAGCGATAACCGCCATCCCTACCCCAGGGGAGTGTGATAGGACCGCTATTATTTTCTATCTATATAAATGAACTGATGGACAGAGTAAGTTGTAATTTGCGGCTGTTTGCTGATGATGCTGTGGTGTATGGGAGGGTGTCGTCTGTAACTGACTGTAATAGCATACAGGATGACTTAGACAAAATTTCTAGTTGGTGCGAAGAATGGCAGCTAGCTCTCAATGTAGAAAAATGTAAGGTGATGCGCACGAGTAAAAAAAAAAAACAATCCTATAATGTTCGAATACAGCATTAGTAGTGAGCTTCTTGATGCTGTCGCGTCGTTCAAATATCTAGGCGTAACAGTGCAGAGCGATATGAAATGGAACGAACATGTAAGGACAGTTGTGAGTAAGGCGGACAGCCGACTTCGGTATATTGGGAGAATTTTGGGAAGATGTACTTCACCTGTAAAGGAGACCGCCTATAAAACGCTTGTACGACCACGTCTTGAGTATTGCTCTAGTGTTTGGGACCCGCAGCAGATCGGTTTGAAGGAAGACAATAGAGGCGGTTCAGAGGCGAGCAGCTAGATTTGTTACCTGTAGGTTCGACCAATGCGCGAGTGTCACGGAAATGCCCCGGCAACTCAATTGGGGATCGTTGGAGGAAAGACGACGTTCTTCTCGTGAATTTCTGTTAAGTAAATTTAGAGGGCCGGAATTTGAAGCTGAGTGTAGTATGATCTTGCTGCCGCCTACTTACATTTCGCGTAAAGATCACGAAGACAAGATAAGAGAAATTAGGGCTCGTACGGAGGCATATAGGCATTCTTTTTTTTTCTCGTTCAGTTTGGGAGTGGAATAGAAAAGGAAATGCCTAGTAGTGGTACAGTGTACCCTCCGCCACGCACCTTATGGTGAATTGCGAAGTATGTATGTAGATGTAGATGTAGAATGGTGTTCAAAAGCCTCGTTACCTTTCCTTGGATGTCAGGAATGTCGTCAAATCTAGAATGAAACTTTCACTCTGTAGCGGAGTGTGCACTGATATGAAACAACGTGGCAGATTAAAATTGTGTGCCGGTACCGGGACTCGAACATGAGACCTTTGCCTTTTGCGGGCAAGCCCTCCACCGACTGAGCTATCCCGACACGACTCACGATGCCGCCTCACAACTTTACTTCCACCAGTACCTCGTCTCCTACTTCCAGGAGTGCTAGTCTTGCAAGGTTCGCAGGAGAGCTTCTGCGAAGTTTGGAAAGTAGGAGGCGAGGTACTGGCGGAAGTAAAGTTGTGGGGCGGCATCGTGAGTCGTGTCGGGATATTGTTGGTTGTTGGTTTTTGGAAGGGACTAAACAGCGACGGTTATCAGTTCCTTGTTCCAGTCAGAGAGATAAAACATTTTGTTAAGCGTTCCTAAGTAAATGCGTTAATAAGTCAAAGTTTAAAACTCACAAGCAAATATAAAGATACAACTAGAAACGAAGCAGGGATAAAACAGCTGAGACAGTACAAGAGTGTTCTGCCGGGTGATCACAGAAATACAAGGAACACATCCAGCCACTCTGGGACACTTTAAAACCACCTACCTAAAAGGCTTAGGCAGATGGAGGACAGAGCAATAACAGACACACACAAACTTTAAATGGATTTGTAAAACCCACACTCACGTATAAAATTTAAAACAGTGTCAACCGTGGAGGTATTGTCAGCTAATGCAAGCTGCAACGCGTCAGGGACATTGAAATGTCGTCGCTTTGCGGCTAAATTGCGGCATTCAAGTATGATGTGGTCGACTGTCAAAGTCGTACCACATCGACACTGAGGAGGGTCCTCGCGACGCAGAAGGTGACCATGCGTGAGCCAAGTATGGCCTATACGGAGCCGGCAAAGGACAACCGACTCCCTGCGAGAAGCCCTCAGGGATGTCTTCCATGCAGCGGTAGACGGCTCGACAACACGGAACTTATTCGGTTCATTCGAGTCTGCCCATTCAGAATTCCAAACCCCTAAGACCTTACGGGTCAACTTGGTTTGGAGGTCGGAGACTGGGAGGCCAATATCCAGGGACCGCGAAGTGGTGGCCTGCTTGGCCAGCTGATCAATACGTTCATTGTCCCAATTTCGAGTCTCGGTTCCGGCAAACAATTTTAATCTGCCAGGAAGTTTCACCGTCAAATCTCTTTCCTTTCAAAGCCAGTCTGATTCGAGGGAATAGGAAGAAGTCTGGGGAAGATTGAGATCCGGTAAGTATGGGAATGTTCTACAACCAATGTCGTCAAACAGTTTCTGGCAAAAAATGCTGTGGTGCAACTTCAACATCCACCGTACCCGCCGTATCTCAATCCTCTAGGCTTCTTCCCATTCCCTCGACTCAAAGTCACATTAAAAGGAAAGAGATTTGACGATAATCCTGACATCAAACGAAACGTGATGAGGCTTTTGAGGACTTGTAGCGCAGAGCTCAGCGGTGCATAGTTATGCGAGGTGACTATTTCGAAAGACAGTAAGGTAAGTGTAATTCATACTTCATCCACGTTAATGTTACAGGACTGTTCATAGAACTTTAAAATCTTTGTTAAGCTTATGGGCCTTAACTGCGGGGTTATCAGTCCCTAAACTAACTTACAAACTACTTATAAACTAACTTATACTAAAGACAACACAAACATTCATACCCTAGGGAGGATTCGAACCCCCGACGGGAAACAGCCTCGTGCATCGGAGCATAGCGCTTCAATGCGCTCAGCCACTCCGCCGCGGAATTCATCAAACTTCCTTGTCAGATGTTGTATATAAAAATGATAGTTTGATAGTATGTATATTCGTATTCTATGCGCTGCCGTACCGTTTATCTGATTGTGATGAAATTTTCCACACTTAATCGAAAGACGAGGGAATGTAATCTGCAGAATTTTTGTATGATGCTTGGCAGAGCTTACCTACGAACGTCGACAAAATCTACAGTTTTATTCCGATATTGATGCAGTTTTGCGTACTTATCTTTCAGACAAGAGGAACGTCACCGTCTACTAAGATCCCATACGGTGTATGGCGGAGGTTACCTTGTAATAAACTTAGACACAACTTCGTTGGTCACCGTGAAAGTTAGCAGCTATATAATCTACTGCCGCGGCGAAGTTGCCGAGCGTATTGAGGCGCTATGCCCCATGCGCGAGGCCGTTCCCCGTCGGGGGTTCGAAACCCCTCTCAGGAATGAATGTTTGTGCTGTCTTTAGTATAAGTTAGTTTATAAGTAGTTTGTAAGTTAAGTCCATAATCTTAACAAACATTTATATAATTTATAGCTGAAAACCCGGCGTTGCCCGGATATTTATTTACGAGGGGCGTCCAGAAAGTAAGTTCCGTTTGGTAATAAAATGAAATTGTACACAGATACAGAAGAAATTTTTATTGCACAAAATTCTAATCCTCTTACTACTTTCCACATAACTGCCGAAATTTTGCAGGCATTTGTCATAGCGTGGCACCAGGTTTTGTATACCTTCTTCATAGAAATCTGCCGCGCCGGCCGCGGTGGCCGAGGGGACTGAGGCGCTCCAGTCACGGTCTGCATGGCCACTACGGTCGGGGGTTCGAATCCCCCCTCGGGCATGGATATTTGTTCCGTCCTTAGTGTTAGCTAGTTCATAAGTAGTTTGTAAGTCTAGGGACTGATGACCACATAGTTAAGTCCCATAGACTATACAAACATTTTTGAAATCTGCCGCCTGTGTCTTCAACCTGTTGGAAACAGTTTCTTTCAGCACGTCGTCATTGGTGAAGAGATGACCACCAAGGAACCTACGGTTTTCCTGGATCTTGTCATCAATCGCGTTAACCAGTTCTTCTGTAACCAAAGGTGAACGTCAACTTCGTTCTTCATAGTGCCCATCACTACGCCCGCCATTGAACTGTCGGAACCATCTTCTCACCATCGAATCACTAATCGCATTTGGTCCGTAAACATCGCAAATTTGACAATAAATTTCACTTGCTTTCACTTTCTTCGCATTCAGAAACCGAATCACCGACCTGATTTCACAGGCGGCTGGATTTTCAATCAACGCCGACATTTCAAACAAGCACAACAAAGCGTACGTAACTGACAGCGATCTCCAAATGGCGCACGTTCTTCTCCTTGATACACATCGTCTACAGCGCATGTGCGGAACTGCAATCGCAGCGCTGCAGCGGAGATAAATTGAAACGGAACTTACTTTCTGGACGCGCCTCGTATTTATTTCTACCTTGAGTTATTACTTCTCCTATCCTCTCTCTCTCTCTCTCTCTCTCTCTCTCTCTCTCTCTCTCCTTTTTTCTAAAAACATGTTATATTTATCGGAGAATATATAAGGAATAAGACTGTCTTTCATAATGTACAAAATTATAAGTGCAATATCCAAACAAAGAATGTTAGTAGTCAAAATACAAGTGACATATAAAATTAACATGATCTAACATTTATTGAGTTATATGTTGTACAATTGTATAATTTTCAGTTATATATTCATTTGTATAAGTAAAATATCTTGCGAATGTAATTAGCAGTATAAAAGTAATAGATTAAAACGTGATGCGTGATGGGACGGTTTTCGATGAACGTTACTCTTTATGTGCTCATATCTCATGAACTACAGGTCGCCTTGTCATATAATTTCGAAGATACATTCAGCTATTTGTGTGTATACTGTCTGTAAAGACGTGATAAATTACGACCTCATGCTTATTAGGGCGAATTTTGATGCATTTCATTGTCTTTGACGTCATAGCACCTGAACTATATATCGTAATACGATATTATTTCGAAGGTACATCCGGTGGTGTATATGTTAAATTTCTGGAAAGTAAGTCGCGAATTGAGTTAGTAGAAAAGACGTAATAAATCAAAACGTCATGCATGATGAGGCGGTTTTTCATGAACCTAATTGTTTATGACTCCATATCTCATGAACTGCGTGTATACTATGATAAAATTTCGAACGTACGTTCAGTGGTATGTGTGTTTACTGTCTGTCTCGCGAATAGAATTAATAGTGTGGGGTAATAAATTGTAATGTCATCCCAAATGCCGTAATTTTACGCATGAACGCCGAAAAAGAAGTAAGCGACAAACTTTTTCCTTTGATAATTTTTCTCGTGTTGTCAGCGAGAAAAAGTTTCCTAAAGGTTTGAAATTATGTTTAAAGTTTGTTGCAAGTCGCTAAGTGCCAACTTTCTGAAATAGTAGATTGATAAAGTCACATTATGACGTGCCACAGGACGAAGTTTTCATTGTTTATGACGTCATATCTCCTAAACTATCGGTCCTTTCGCAAAATCTTTTCTTAGTTGACGTCTTCTACCTATAAAATACAATCCTACCTAATTTCAGCTTCATAGATGAAGTAGATTTTTAGATTTCGTGTTTAGTCAGTGAATGAGTGAGTGAATGAGTGTCCTTTCGCTTTTATATAGATAGTGATTACAGATAGAGACGGCAATGGACTATGGAGATGGAGATAGACCCATAGATGAGGAGGTGATTGGCAGAGAAAGGTCAAGGTTCAGATGGGTAGGAGAGTGATAGATGAACAGAGAGAGAGGAGATGAATAGATGAACAGAGGGGGGAGGGGAAGATGGTGAGACAGAGGAAAAAAAAAGATGGACAGAGAGAGAAAAGAAAAGGAGAGATGGACTAACTTAACACTAATAAATAAGTACCCGGGCGACGCCGAGTTTTCAGCTAGTTCGTCATACAATTACATCATCCGCACGCTTCTAATCTTCAATACAACCGCGACGCCCAGCTTTGTGACAAACTCCACGTAGCGTGGTACAGATGGGCCCGAATTGCATGCTGAATGGACTCGTTGGAATTGGCATCAATTGATACTCATAGGTGATACACTCATCTGTCTTCAAACACGCAATCGTCGTAGACGTTTATGGAGGAAGCCTGGTCAGCCTCGACGTCTTACAAGGACACCACATGGGTATCTGCATTTTAGAATTTCTCTATTTATGGTACGTGAAGTTCAGCACACAATAACAATGAACCAAAGCCATTCGATGCAATCTCAAAAATTTTCGAGAAAATCGACTTTGAAATTTTGCAAGTACCAATAACAAAATTCATATTCACAGAATATGTGACATCAACTGCGGATGGGCAAAGCTGAAAATGTGTACATGTATATGTAAATAACTAAAACGGTTACATAAACGGTCGGTGTAGCTCAGGTGGTAGCATTCTGTCCTTGCAAGCATAGCGTGCGGTGACAAATTTTTTTTCCGTTGTGTTCGAATACTTGCACAACTTTAATAACTTACAGTAATTTTTACGAAAACTCCTAGATTTTTTTTTGTTTATTCGCAATTTTCTATATTTTATAGAAGGTTGTTAATAATCATGATTATAATAAAAAAATTAGTTACATCTTTTACAGTATTGGCGTCACTATTAGTTTACGACGGTACTCTTTTATTTTTAAGTTTGTGAACAGCTACGACGCTGTTTTTGGAAAGTCTTCTGCGTAGTTACTAATAGCTTTCAAAGCAGCTACCCTACTCAAGCATACTTTTAGGTGATAAGGTGTTCAGCTCTTGTACGCATACACATAGACAAAAACTGACACACCCATGGAATTACAGATCCCAAAATGTTTTATATAACTGAATTGCAAAAGGAAAAAAAATTATCACAGCGGGATTCGAACCACCGACTCTATGCTTGTAAGGCCAGAACGCTAACAACTGAACTACACCGACAGATGCGTCCACTAATTTAACTATTGCTACTTCCGTGTACTTGCAAAAATTCAAAATCAGTTTTCTCCAGAATTTTTTAGATTTGCTTCGAATGGCTTTGGTTGATTGTTATTTGAGTTCTGAACGTCACGTACCATATATCGCACTGACGTGTTTCACGGCCCACTTTAGATTTGTAGTTTTCTAAGTTTTTGCAAACATTTTGGACAAAAATAATAATCTAAATAACAAAAAATTAATTAATGTGTGTCCGAAAACCTTTCAGGAAAAAAATTTAGGTAGTGGCAGGTTTCGAACCACTTATCTTTAGCGTCACAGTCCAACGCGTTGCCCTAACAGTTAGGAGTATTGTTCTTAAATCTCATACTATTGATGGCCGTTGTTAACTCATGCTAATATTGCATTTGTAGACAGTAGATTATCATTTATATTACGAAGAACGACGTGTGTCTGTCAATTCTTCAGTGCGCCATTGCTTTGAAATGACAACGCGTAATTTACAATAAGAAAATCATCAAACACGCAACGCAAATGGCGTATGCCACAGAGAGTTCTGGGCGAGGAATGTGACGTGATTTCTGCGAACGGCTGGTTTTCGTTAATTCAATTGAGGGTGTCAAAAATCCTTTATTTTTGTAAATATCTCTCAAACGATATGAGATATGAACAAAACATAAGGGAACAAAGTTGTAGAGAATTTTCTCCTCTACAAATTCGTTTATTCAATTTGCGTGTCAGATGAACGGTTCGTTTGCAATTACAATTACACCACAAACGGCTTTTTTGGTATTACTACCGTATTTTTTGCCCGAAAATTTTGAAAAAGGAAGGTTCTGGTCTCTGGCGGCCTACAATCATGTCTGTAAAATTTGGTGCTGATCGGTTGAACGGTTCGTCTTAAAAACAGGGAACACGTTACGGACAGACAGTTAGACATACATCCAAAAATCGCCGTTATTTTTGCAAATATCTTTGAAACGGTACGATATATATATATAAACATAACAGAGCAAAGTTGTAGAGAATTTTCTCTTTTACCAATTAGGTTATTCAGTTTTCGTGTCGGATGAATAGTTAAGCTGTTATTTTCATTTAAATTTCGAGCTGTCAAAAGACGATCGCAAAGGTCCAGTTTTAGTGTTACTACCATAATCTAAAGTGGGCCAAAAGTAAGAGATTAAAACTTGATGCGTGATGGGACGGTTTTCCATTAACGTTACTCTTTATGGGCTCATATCTCATGAACTACAGGTCGTCTTGTCATATAATTTCGAAGATACATTCAGCTATTTGTGTGTATACTGTCGGTAAAGACGTAGTAAATTACAACCTCATTTTTATTAGGGCGAATTTTCATACATTTCACTGTCTTTGACGTCATAGCACCTGAGGCAAAGTCAGCCGTCCGCGCACCAGCACCTATCTGGCTAACGCAGTGCATGTGAACGCGGACCTATCCACTGCGCAGTGGCGTAGCTATCGTAGGGCTAGGCGGGGCAGTGCCCCGGGGCCCTCCAGCTCTAGGGGCCCCTCCGCCTACGTGAGCCACGTTCGGAAAAAGTTACAGTAGATCTTAGAATTTTTTTTTTTTTTAAATTTTCCCTCACTACCGTCCATTATCTCACACTCCCCTCAAACCAAATTTCCCACAGTGGCCGCATTGGCCTACCGGGTGGCGGAACATTGCTTCTAATGAGGCCTTCACTTCACACCAAGACACTCGCTGGCGCTGCTGACCGGCCAAGTCGCCAGTCGCTGTGTACAACAATTTAGTCTACGTAGCAGCAGAAGTAGCGGCAGCATCAAAGCTGATCACAGCAACGGCTGAGCCTTCCAAGTGTTGCGGCGTGTTGCTCAGCACAGTGTGAAGGATCGAGAACCTGAAATACTGAATATATTTACTGTACAGTACTTCTTATTGGCAAACAGAAGTGTACAGTTCGATTATACGATGTCCCCCAATTACTTCGCATAATCGACTTTCTACTGTATATGTTATTTTAGTTGAATGAAGGATTTCGACTTTTAACTTTTTGAACCCTGACCAACAAACCTCAGAAGCACGAAGTGAAGTCCAAAATTTATTCCCTCCTCAGAATATAAACGTAACAAGGTCTATCGCTTGTCCGCTCTGATGTGCACCCTGCCACCGTTAGTATGTTGTTGTTGAAGTCGGAGTTCCCATGGCTGCCAATCTTTGCGAAATAACAGTGAATGGAGCTGAATTACTAGCAGTGTGTTTGACAATATACAGCGTGACCACATTTGAATATGAAGTCTCTAAGTGTATTGTTGCAGAACGGTATTATGGTAACTCACCTGTTTCTGTAGTGAATTCCCCCATGGGAGTGCTCCTTTATCATAGATCCCAATGAAGTGCTGTAATTAATTGCACCCTGACATTCGTGCCAGAAGAAGAGAAAATATGGTTACTTTGTCACAACAATAGTGATTTGTGCATTCAAGACGCTGCCCTCTGCCCTAGGGTGACCAGACGTCCCGTATTTATTTAGCCAAAGTGTCCCGTTGTCCCGACTAAGTAAATACGGGACGTATATTGTCTCGAATTTTACCAACCGTCCCATATATTTTCAATTAAAATTTTTTAAGTAGCGTTAGCGCAACCATACTGAGAACAAATATAGTCATTATCAAGCAATGAAAGAAATAAGCTTCAACTCAAAGGGATTGAGGCACAATTTTGGACGTAATTCTTTCATAAGTTTCTAATATTTCAACCTTTGGGGAAATCTTTTTTTATTTCAAATGCAAAAAAGCATAGGTTGCCCAAAATCGCTGTATCAATTTTAAAGCATTATTGGGCAACCTAAAATTTTTTCAATATTTTTCTTAAGTAATGCTTTCGAATGACATGTGCAAGTCTTCCAACTATACAAATTCAGTGATTAATGAATTCATTCCAAGAAGACAGCGTGGTGAAAGAGCCTGGTGTGTGCGTTAATGCTCCAGGTAATTGCAACATTTTTGTTCCTTAGTTTTATTTTGGAAATCTGGTCACCCTGCTCTACCCCTCTCTCACGATAATAAGCGAAGATGTCGACTTATTTTACTTATTACTTTTTCCTGGCCAGACATGTATACTTCATGAAGCCTGGGCCGCGGCGGAGGGGCCGAGCGCATTGAGGCGCAATGCTACGATGCGCGAGGCCGTTCCCCGTCGGGGGTTCGAATCCCCCCTGGGGGCATGGCTGTTTATGTCGTCTTCAGTATAAGGAAGTTCATAAGTAGTTTGTAAGTTTAGGGTCTGATTACTCCACAGTTAAGTCCCATAAACTTTACAAACATTTGAATATTTGATCTACTCTCTTATGCAGATAAGTCTCTTAAGCTTGACAAACATTTGAACATTTCATGAAGCCTGGTATGGGTACGGCTCAATCCAAAGTGTTTCATCAAACAAAATCCGGCAAAGTCCGTTGCTGAAACCATCCTACACGAATATTATCCATATTTTCCTTCTTTGACTGGGCTATCAAACAAATTAGGCTGATGGGTACGGAGCAATGAGCTAACAGCGCAGTAGTTTAGCGAGAGTGAGTTGTCGGCACTGACAACAGTCCTGTCACCGCGGACGCGCGAGTTTTTTGACTTGACTGTTCCCGGTTTGCTTCGCGGCAGGTGGCCATGTTTTCGTGTTTGAGTAATACTACTTCATTGTTTATTTGTTACTAGCTTCTGCCTACGACTTCATTCACCTAATTTTAGAGCAACTTCGGAAACTATCCCTTGGGGTCGTTTTATCTGTATGTCCTACCCAGGTCCAACTCTATCTCTCTGAAATTTCATCCAAATCCACCCAGTAATTTTTGCGTGAAGCCATAAACTTTCAGTGTTATAATTATGTTAGAGAGAACGATTAATTATTATCTGCTGCATAACACAGAATAATTTACTTAGTAGTATTTAGGTTTTTTGTCTTCCAGGAGGCGGTAAGGAGCTGATGAATTAGTTTTACATCTGTATAGTTTTAGTCAAAAGAGGGCCCCGATGTCATTTTTGCCCCGGGGCCCTTGGTGACATAGCTACGCCACTGCCACTGCAGTGCTGTTTATGTGGTGAGTTACCTCTTCCTCACCGACCATGTCCACCGCTGTCAACAATTTCCAGGTTCGCATTTACTTACTTCGCCGTTGCTTCAGGATTTGCTTTCATGTTGACGTTTGACGCGGGATATGCCCAAGCCTTTGTTTTATTTATGACTATTGATGTTTACCATCATGTATTTTACTAAGGAATGCAATCTTGCTGACCGTTAGGTAGGTCCCGACTCCCCTATTTGTTTTGTTTTTAAAGCTGTGGATAGGTTCGCGCCCTAAAACTTCATGGTTTTTTTTATATAATTTCTCTTGTTACAATATTCTGATGACGTACCAAAAGCGCGAAACGCGTTAATAAACAGTATTAATTTGCAACAGAGACTGTTATTATTACAAAAATTTAAATATTGCTACTTACGTGTACTTGCAAAACTTCAAAATCAGTTTTCTCGAGAATTTTTTAGATTTGCTTCGAATGGCTTTGGCTGACTGTTATTTGAGTTCTGAACGTCACGTACCATAAATATAATATAAGATCCGATACCCAAGTGGCCTCCTTGTTAGATTCACACATGTTCAAATGTTTGTAAATCTATTGGACCAAACTGCGTGATCTACAATCCGTAGCTTACAAACTTCTTAAACCTAGGTAAACTAACCTAAGGACAAACACACACACCCATGCCCCAGGGAGGATCGAACCTCCACGGCGAGCAACCGCGCGCTCCGCAGCGAGGCGCCTTAGACCGCTCGGCTACTCCACCGCGACTGTTAGATTCACGGTTCGCGAGTGCGGCAAGATATTTTGGGATTTTGATGAGGGATTCGTCTTAATGGACGAAAAATTCTAGGCGCTCTCCGTGCACAGCTTGTGGATGCGTTGCTTCATGACAATGAAATAGCAAGATTAGAATGGCTAGGCATGTTTTCTAGACACGAATCCTATCGAACATGCCTTTGATACAAGGGAAAAGGACTGTTTTTGTACAGGACAAGCCGCTAACCACTCAGAGATGTACCGAATCGATGTTGAGAAGTGGGACATTCTGTACCAGCAGCCCCTTGATAATTTAGTGGACAGTATGCCACGACAAATACAGCAATTCATCTGTGTCAGAGGAAGTGTAAACGGATATTACGGGTACTACTTTACGTTGCAATCTAGAACACAACTTCAGCATATCTAGGTTATTGACGTACAACTCGTCAATTTCTTTTTTTCATGAGCAATAAACAGAACTGATATGTGTGTTTTGTGTATCTCTATTACACTTTAAGTAAAGAGTTATGAATTCCTAGAATCGTGGTGGTGCAATATTTTTTCAAAGTGTGTAAAGTTACAGCAGAACCGGAAAATTATTTAGTCCACCTTAAAGGCACGATTTCGGTGTCGTTTAATGGTGGTAGAAAATTAGCCTTCATTCTTAATTCGCATCTTTTAATTAATGAACTTTTCAATTTATTGATAAACAGGCCCATGTTCGGTACCACTCACTTCGTAATGCCGCCAGAACTGTGCATGACTAATCTGGTTACTGTAAAGTGATTTTTCTGTCATTCTCTCTTAATGTTTCTGGTCCTGGGAAAGGCAATGTTCGTAGTTTTGTCACATGTTGGATCTGTACGAAGAATATGCATTATAACATCCCCCTCTCCTTTTCCTTTGCATTCGTGGATCGTCCACAAGTGGGATGACTACCTGCATTGGTCTCTAACCCAGTGCGGTTACACGTATATAGGTTTGGTGTGATTTTACAAAAACGTGATCTGGAGTATAGGCCAAGAGAACTGAAACATGCTCTTTATCGAGGTTGTTCTTGTTGATTTTGTGGTCTTCAGTCCGCAGACTGGTTTGATGCAGCTCTCCACGCTACCCTGTCCTCTGCAAGTCTCTTCATCTGAGAATACGTTCGGCAACCTACATCCTTTTGAATCTGCTTACTGTATTGGTCCCTCGGTCTCTCTGTACGATTTTTACCACACACACTTCCTTATAATACTAACTTGACAATTCCTTGATGTCTCAGATAGTGTCCTACCAATCTATCCCTTCTATTAGTCAGGATATGCCAGAAACTCCTTTTATTCCCAAAGCGGTTAAGCACCTTGCCATTAGTTACGTGATCTACCCATCTAATTTTTTTATGATTCTAAAATTGCTAGATATTGCTTGAATAATCAATTAATGTTATCAGTAAATTATTTATTGTCAATTTACAAAATGTTTCAGGCTTAGCCCATCATCTAGTGATCGATATTATATAAATTTAGATTTGATGCATTCAAATTTGTCATCTAAAATACTGTTGTTGTATATTGACAAATAAGAATAAACATCAGTACTTTACATGACAAATTTGAACGCATCAAATCTAAATTTATACAATATCGATCACTAGATGATGGGCTAAGCCCGAAACATGTTGTGAATTGACAATATATAATCTACTGATAACATCTATTGATTATTCATGCAATCTCTACCTCTACCAAGACTTTCAGTCTAAAATAAACATCTGATATTCATCATTCGTTTGTAGCACCTTTTTGTAGCATCTTTTTGTCTGAACTCTTTATCGTCCATGTTTCACTCCCGTACAATGCTACACTCCATACAAATGCTTTCAGAAATGACTTCCCAACATTTAATTTAATATTGGATGTTAACAAGTTTAGCTTCTTTAGAAATGCTTTTCTTCCCATACTTCTCTACTTCGGCCATCAGAAGTTATTTTGCTACCCAAATAACAAAACTCATCTACTACTTTTATTGTCTCATTACCTAATCTAATTCCTTCAGCATCGCCTGATTTTCTGACACGACATTCCTTTATCCTGGTTTTACTCTTGTTAATATTCATCTTATATCTTCATTTCAAGACACTGTCCATCATTCAATTCCTCTTGCGGATCCTTTGCAGTCTCTGACCAAATTACTATGTCATCCGCAAACCGCAAAGTTTTTATTTCTTCTCCCTGAACTTTAATTCGATTTCCAAATTTCTCCTTGCATTCCTTCATTGCTTGCTCAGTGTACAGATTGAACAACATTGGAGAAAGGCTATAACTCTGTCTTACTCCCTTCCCAAACTCTGCGTCCCTTTCTTGCCCTTCGACTCTAGTAACTGCTGTCTGGTTTTTGTATAGGTTGACCATAACTCTTCGCTCCCTATATTTTACCCCCGCAACCTTCAGAATTTGGAAGAGTGTATTCCAGTCGACATTGTCAAAAAGCTTTTTCCAGATCCACAAATGCTAAAAACGTAGGTCTACCTTTCCTTTATCTACCTTCTAAGATAAGTCGTAATGTGAGTATTGCCTCCCGTGTTCCTACATTTCTCCTAATCCAAACTGATCTTCCACAAGTTTTTCCTTTCGACTGTAAATAATTCGTGTTATTATTTTGGAACCATGACTTATTAAAAAGCTGGTTCTGTAATTTTCACACTTGTCTGCACTTGCTTTCTTTGGAATTGGAATTACAATATTCTTCTTGAAGTCGGAGGGTATTTCTCCGGTCTCATACATCTTGCATACCAGGTCTAACAATTTTTTCATGACCGCTCTCCTCACGATATCAGCAGTTCGTACGGAATATCATCTACTCCAGGGGCCTTGTTTCGACTCAAATTTTTCAGCGCTCTGTCAAATTCTTCTCGCAGTATCATATCTCCTATCTCATTTTTATCCACTTCGTCTTCCGTTTCTAGAATACTGCCATCAAGTTTACTTCCTTTGTATAGGCCCTCTATATATTCCTTCCACAGTTCAGCTTTCCCCTCTTTGATTAGTACTGGTTTTCCGTTTGAGTTCTTGATAGTCATACAGCTGTTTTTCTTATCTCCAAATATCTCTTATTTTTCTGTAGGCGGTATCTATCTTTCCCTTAATTATACATACTTCTACGGTTCTGAATTTGTCCTCTAGCCAATCCTTCTTAGCCAGTCTGCACTTTTATGTCAATCTCATTTTTCAGGCGTTTGTACTCCCTTTTGCCTGCTTCACTTGCTGAATTTTTATATTTTCTCCTCTCATCGATTATGTTCAGTAAATGCTGTGTTATCCAGGTATTTCTATTAGGCCTTGTTCTTATGCCTATATGATCCTCTGCGGCCTTCACTACCCTATCTCTCAGAGTTACCCATTTTCTTCTACTGTATTACTTTCCCCCGTTTCAGCCAAACCTTGCCTAATGCTCCCTCTGAAACTCTCAGCCACCTCTGGTTCCTTCAATTTGTCCAGGTTCCATCTCCTAACTTTTCTACCTTTATGCAGTCTCTTAAGTTTTAATATGCAGTTCATAACCAATAAGTTATGGTCAGAGTCTATATCTGCCCCTGGATATGTCTTATAGTTTAGAACCTGGTTTCTAAATCTATTCCTTACCATTATAAAGTCAATCTGGTACCTTCCAGTGTCTCCTGGTCTTTTCCACGTATACAGCCTTCTTTCTATATTGAGAAAGGTCACGATATCACGAGCAACATACAACATATGGCTTGGTCTTGCGATTTTTTGTTGAAAGCATGATGTAACAGTGACATCAAAAATACGGTTCAGCGAGCGACCTTAACGTATAAGGAATGTAACGACTACTGTCATAATTACCGGCGTTGCGTATTTGAAAAATGTTTATGTGTTTGTGTGTTTGTAATCCTATGGGACCAAACTACGTTGGTCATCAGTCCCTAGACATACAAACTACTTAAACTAAGTTAAACTAACCTAAGGACAACGCACACACATCAATGCCCAAGGGAGGACTCGAACCCCCGACGCGGGAGGCCGTGCGGTCCTTAACTTGGCGCTCCAGACCGCTCGGCTACTCCCGCGCGGCTGCCTATTTGAGATGATCGTGTTATGTATCCTTTACTTTCGTACACAAACACGTCAGAAGACGATTGCTCCTTGACAATGTTCGTTCTCGTCGTAGCCTTCAAACTTATTGGGGGCTAGTGTGAGAAAACGGTGTAGTGCTACCTCTGTACTTGTCCGAGTGAACAAGCGTTTCGTCTCTTATGACCGCGGTATTAACTACATGCTAGAACTGTGGTTCCCGAGCTATTGTGGTCAGAACGAGCTAAAATACAGTCAGCGAAAGATATAATCCTAAATTATTAATTCCTTTTTACATGCTCATTCAATTGTACTGTCTATTCACGGTAACTTGACAACTTCAATGATGATGACTGAAGTTGATATTTAGGTGAACAAGAATTTTCTGCTTGAAAATAAATCTGAATCGATTGAAAGTAAGTGACGATATAGCCTACGTTTAACTTATATCAAAAGTATTAACCCTAGGATTATTGTGCTTGAAAATAAGACAAAATGCCTAAAATGAAATTGCTGCAAACCGGATTATATGTATGTGAATGACTGTTCGGTGTACACTTATCACGTCCAAACCACAAGAGGCAGAACTTAAACATTTGTACAGTTACTAGTTGAGGCCCGAGGAAGGTTTTAGGCATGGCTTTATAGCGATCAGATAGATATTTAGTGATTTGGTATTCATAACGGTTATACCTACTCGCAACATGTTTCGGAAACGTATAATAAAATGGATACAAACCACAAGCGTATTCCAATGCAACATTGCGTCAATATTTCAATTCAATCGGTCAAGAACGTATGTGACGTGTAGTGTTCGCTGCAGAAATAAACAGGCAGAAACATATGAAATTTTATATGTGATTGTGCGTGTATTTCACTACGCAGCCAAAACTACAAATCACAAACGAATAGTGGTTGTATGTGGAAGGTACTTACCAGTGTCCCATTGTGTGTTATGGTGGTTGAGGGGTGATAACGAGAAAGGGGTAGATGATATGTGAGTTGAAAGTTATGGACGTATATAAAATTCTACTTGTGTGTGTGTGTGTGTGTCAATATTTCGCTCTGCAGCAAAAAGTACACAACACAGGCGAATGGTCTCTTTCTGTAGTTGTAGTCCGAAGACTTCCGTTGTAAACCATAGCAGTTCCATGTCGATACCTATAAGGGGTTGGAAGATACGGTGGTTGAAAGTCGTGAAATTATAAAAAATTCGCACTAAAGGCCAGCATGACGTTTGCGATTTTGTAGCAAGGAAGTTACATACAGCGAAGCGTGATGCCACAGACCATATCTTTTGTATATGCGTGCGTGATACCCAAGGAGGTTAGAATACAGGGAGACACCCTTATGCTGAAAATTGAAGCCTGCCTCCGCCATTTTGCTAAGTTTTTGAGAAGTATTCGTATTGTAGAACTAATGTTTTATGTCACTTAAAACAGGAATAAAACGTCCGATGGTTTTGCCTTGACGTACAACGTGTTAAAAGAGTACAAATTAGCCGTTAAAAATTAAGTTTTCAAATATATTATGATGACTATTTATTACTATATATTGAAGAAATTATATTGTTTGAAAGGACATACTTTGTAGTTCAATGCATTAACCGTAAGGGGGGTCAACTTAACGCATAGTTTTAACGGAGAAAAAGCATTCCAAAACTGACCAAGATGGCGAACAGGCTTCAACTGACGTATGTGCACGGCATAGATAATGTCATCTCCCTTTATTCTAACCTCCTTGGTGATACCACAGTGTAATATATACAGTCACGACACCTCCACTGATTTTTGTTATACGCCACGACAGCAGCGCTCCAAGCGGCTGCCGTAGTAATTTCTGAATACGATATCTGATGAGTGTGAATAGTGTAGTGTAAATTGACTTTAACATACTTTTTACAACGGGGAAGGTATGTAGTGCCATAAAAATAGGTAATAATCAGAAAATAACTCCATATTCGTCTTCATGAGGTTTCCTAAGAACCTTTGGAAGGTATAAAACGATAGCATGACAGTTTATTTACGATTATCTTGAAATTTACGTAATCAAGAATTTGTTTCTATTAAGAGCAAAGATTGCTAATAAACAACAGAAGACCCAGACGTCTGCAGAAAGACGTCGGATTTCAACTCATAAACAGGATTTGTTCACTACAATTACAGCCAAATTAGTAAGTGTTGAGCATGAGAAACGTATATGGAATGCATTACCTACATTATTTAACGTACCGGATCAGCTTTACCTGAAGGAAAATCTTCACAAACGTGACAAGAAAACACAGAAAGCAAAAAGACAGCATTAAGGCTGTTGGAGGCCCGGGGCGGCGGCGAAACAAAATGAAGTCCCCTGTCCACTTGGAAAAACATGAATTACTATAAAAAAAAAAGAACTGGAGGCCCCATGGACGAGAGACCCAGGACAGTCTAAAAAAATAGCTACCGAGATTTGGAGACCCCAGCAGAACGAGATGCCAAGGCCACTGAAAGACAGTTTTCCAACAAAGCAGAAACCAATTTCATAAATGTTACTACATCTGAACCACAAACGGAAAGAATCATCAAGACATTCGTTTTGTAATATATATATATATATATATATATATATATATATATATATATATATATATATATATATGAATTGCTGTTCGTTAGTCTCGCTAAAACTCAAGAACGGCTGCACCGATTTGGCTAATATTTGTCTTGAAATATTCGTGTAAGTGCAGGGAACGTTGAAACGGTGATAAAATATGGAAAAACTGCCCGTAAAAGGGGAAAATCGGGAAAAACTGAAACAGCTTTTTCCAGTGAGCTATCAATACCGTTCGTGCAATTGCGATAAAATTTTGTACATTTCACGTTGAAACGAAGAGGAAGGTTTACATCAAATAAATATTTGGAAAAGTCGCCCAGAAAGTAGGAAAAATTAGGAAAAACCGAAAGCGACTTTTTTTCTATGAATAAAAATCAATTGCCACATGGTTGAAGAGCGTTCTTGAGTACGGCTTGACAGGAAAAGGTTTGTATGACTTTTTTTTTTTTTTTTTTTAATAATATCTACCAGAGAATTGGAAAAATTGAGAAAAACTGAAACTGCGTTTTTCAACGTGTTTTTGATTGAATTCAGCACTATAATTGACTGTTCGCACGACTGAGAGGGGTTATTTTGTTCATTATCGTCTTCCAAAACTTTTCAGTAAAAAAAATAAAATAAATAAATAAAAATAAAATAAAATAAAATAAATAAATAAATAAAAATAAAATAAATAAATTAAATTAAAAAAATAAGGGCAGTTAAAAAGGAACCAAGTTCCTTTTTCAATGTGTTTCTAAATGCACTCAACACTATAAGTTGAGAACCGTTCATCCGATTGCGATAACATTTTGATCATTTGACGATCAACGAAAGATGAATGTTCTTATGAACTAAAAATTTGGGAAAGTTACCCGGAAAATTTGAAAAGTCGCGAGAAACTGAAAGGGCTTTTTTCAATGGGATATCAATATCATTCGCCTGATTGCGATAAAATTTTGCACATTCGACGTTAAAAGCGAGAGGAAGGTTTAAGTGAAGTGAAGGTTTGGAACAGTTGGCCAGAAAATAGGAAAATTATTGGAAAACAGAAAGAGCTCTCTTCTTTGAGATATCAATATCATTCTTACGATTACGATAAAATTTTGCTCATTTGACGTTCAAAACAAGAGTACATACATATTACCAATTGCGAAACATTCCCGGGTCGACTAGTCAAAAATAATTATAGTCAAAAGTATATGGGTTTATAACAAACACTAGTGAAGTGTAAAAAATCATTAGACTCCATATCGAATTTTGACACGTCAAAGAAAGTTCCTGTCATATAGGAACAGACCACAGCAGGAATTAAATGTTTCTCGGCTGTTTATATTCTCTAACTTTCAGCAGAGTAGGTAACAAAATATAAACATATTCGTAAGTATTTCCTCAGGAGTAAGTGGTTGTTTATATCACTGAATCAGGGAAATTCGGCTGTTTTTATATTTATTTCACGATTATTTATGTCTCTCGATATTGTATTAATGTTTGGATCGCAAAAATTACACAAATTATTTTGTTAATTACACAGAAACGTAATTACGGACATTTATCTTACGGTCCTTGCCCACCACTAGGAGCACTAGTGTCTTTGCAACTGTCAGTTGGTAACAACTTTCACAGCGGTGAGTGGCGCGACTTTGTATCTTAGACTGTGGTGATGAGGACAAATAAGAATAAAAAAAGAACGTAATGCAAAAGAAAATTCTTCCAATACATATCAAATAGACATAAATAAATATACGACATCATCGATTTGACGTTTCACGCCTTACATCAAGTGATCGATATGCGATCTTATTACAATACAAAAGTTCTATACATTTACGCTCCAAACAATACAACAGATAACTTAGTTTACCAGAATGCCTTACAATGAAATGAAAATCAATTTGGACATTACTCTCAGCATACGTTTTGAGATAATGCAACACAGGCTGTAAGGTATATTGCATGTATTATTTATTGTAAATCATTAATTACTTGGCATTCTTTCATTTTTTTCATTTGAATGTTGCTTATTGCTAAAAAATAAAAGGGCACAGTACTGAAAGACAGCTTATCTATCTTACTCTACCAACATGCGAGCGGAACCGTGTGCTTAAGCTACTTTTGTATTAAAAGTTTTTGTATTAAAAGTTTATTAATAGTACTGTTAACAGATAGTACTTCTGGATTTAACGATTGCGTTAAAAGTTAAAGTTTATTTTTAAATTGACACAGATTATTTTTCTCTAACTCTGTGGTCTCTGCTCACGACAAATAAAAAGAAAGTGGTATCTGGTCCAAAGAATGTAGGGAGCCACTGTGTTAAGTTTGTATATGCCTAACTCTCCATTTCTGTGGAGGTCAGACTCCCTCTAGAATCTGTTGAGTGAAGTAAAAACTTTAATAGGTTATGTTCTGCTAAGCTAATACCACCTGTTTATCGTATTTGAAAAATCCTCATAGTTGCAAGTTTATAATCAAGTCGGGATGTAAAGTCAGCGTTGCGTGACATGTTGGCTCTCCCGACTGGCGGAGGAACGCTCAGCAGGGCAGTATCTGCAGAGTTACGGCGCGTCTCGCCTCTTTTGTCCGTCTGCGAGCGTGAAGATCCGTGAGCCCGCGAGCGGAAAATACTGCCGGGTTTTGTCGTCGGTTTATTACCCATTTTTGCTGAGTCGCCGGCCGGCTGCTACATCGAACCACTAGCCGTCTGCGCGGACGATTCCCAGGCACAGCTGCGGCGAAGCTGCACCTGTCAGCCTGTAGCCAGTGCTGAACGTGCGCGAGACGTGGGCTAGTGAATTTTGGTACTATCCGTACGACTTCTACTTCAGGTTGTAAGAAGATTGCCTATTGGAGGTCGTCAAAAAAAAATCTCAAAATTCAGAATGCCTAATAATATACTCTAGTAATAATAATTTCGTTATTGAATGTTGCAGCAAATCACAACTAATGGGTCGCAACAGTACTTTCGCAGTGAAAGTTAAAATTTTGAATTAAAAAATGATATTAATTAACTTAAAACAGTCACTGTGGAAATTAATTAAGCTTGGCCCTATCTGACTTAGCATTGACTACAGCCTCCAACCAGCACCTCTTACGATTCACGAACAGCACAACTTCACTAATACTTGTGTCAGATTTCATGTAGTGGTGATGGCGTGTTCGTGTTATAATCAAAATCGTAATAGCAGATAGACTCTGAATGCAGTGATAATAGCTCAGTACTGTGAAACTCCGTGGTGCAATGAGCTTCATAAATACTATAGTCAAAGTTCTCAATAATTTTGATAATATTGTTTAAAGCATTCAACTTCCTTTTAAACCTTACGTGAACTATTTTTGATTAATTGGTTCCAGAGCCTGGGTAGCGTACGCGTGTAACTGGCTGAGCAGTCTGGCATTTAACGTATTTCATAAAAAAATTACTTCCGTCTAGTCTGGTTAATCAACTGTTATACTTTGACTACTGTTAGCCTGGTTACTTTCTACGTAAATGAAACCAACTTTACTTTACGTGCAAACTCTCTTGCAAGTTAAAATCTTTTGCTTAATCATTGATTGCAAAACTAGAACAGCACTGCACTTTAATTACTAGTCTCTGTGTTGTAACACGTTTAGCAATTCTTTAACTCGTCTAGCAATTTCTTTAAAACTGATCGTAATTACTTTGAAAATGATTGAACTTGTTTGAACTTGTTAGTCAATGTACAGGCTTGCATAATCAACTTAATCTAATAATGGTGATAATGGGGTGACTACAATTACTTACAAAATTAAGACTGGTTTCAAAATAAGTAATGTATAATTGAACCAAAGCTCTGATTGGGTTGATACTACATTTACATGCATACAAAATAAAATGTTACAAAAGTACTCATCTGCTTTCGTCGTCTTCGTCGTGAAGTCCATACAAGACAGATATTTTTACAATAGGTACTCTTACTGCTGGTTCAAATAATTTTTATCGACAACTATTTGTTCAGCTCGTCTGGCTGAAATCTCCATGCATTGATATCACCTAGATATACCTTCTAATCTCCGTGATTACAACAACGATCACTCTCGGTGACAATAGACTTGATAACCAAACAGTTACTTTTCTTGCACACGTGAAAAAAGATTACATTGGTCACTTTCAAGTATAAATAAACTTGTTTCGCACTTCTTTCAATACATTGAACAGTACGCCTCTCAGGCTTATTGCAATTGCATTAAACTCGCGCCACACTGCGCCCACCGTGCCTCTGCACCATCAACAAAACATTTATGTGTTTACTATAGCGAGACCGCTCCGCGACTACTTCCGCAACGCGACACTCAAAGCTACTACTTCTGTACCAAAGGCAGTCTTTACAACAGGTTCAACATTTTCTCTGGCGCATTAGTAACTTACAGCATAAGAATGTCGGAGCATTCATGCGCGTTTACACATATAGTACATGTTTACACTAAATGATTCAATATAGAAAATGACGTTACATAAGAAATATATATAGCATACAAGAAATGAAAAATACATGAAATAAACAAATTTAAGACAATATATACATTACGTTAAATCAAACTGTAAGATACAGCGACAGGTGTACTCTTACAAGGTTACGTTAGTAACACTAAAAGGGGGCCTTTCCGATCGTTTTTTGACAACTCGAAATAAATGAAAATAACGGCTTAACTATTCATCTGACAAGAAAATTGAATAACCGAATTTGTAGAGGAGAAAATTATCTACAACTTTCCCCTCTTATGTTTTTTTCATATCTCGTAGCGTTTCAGAGATATTTGCAAAAATAACGGCGATTTTGGATGTCTGTCCGTCTGTCTGTCCGTAACGTGTTCCTTGTTTTTAAGACGAACCGTTCAACCGATCAGCACCAAATTTTACAGACATGATTGTAGGCCGCCAGAGACCAGAACATGCCTTTTTCAAATTTTTCGGACAAAAAATACGGTGCTAATACCAAAAAAGGCCGTTTGTAATATAATTGTAATTGCAAACGAACCGTTCATCTGAAACGAAAATTGAATAACCTGATTGGTAGAGGAGAAAAATCTCTACAACTTAGCTCCCTTATGTTCTTTTCATATCTCGTATAGTTTGAGACATATTTGCAAAAATAGCGGAGATTTGACACCTCCATTGAATTAACGAAAACCAGCCGTTCGGAGATGTCAGGTGACATTCCTCGCCCAGAACTCTCTCTGGAATACGCCATCTTGCGTTGCGTATTTGATGATTTTCTTATTGTAGCTTACACGTTGTCATTTCAAAGCAATGGCGCATTGAAGAATTAACAAAAACACATCGTTCTTTGTACGATACATGATAATCTAGTTTCTACAAATGCCATATTAGCATCAGTTATCAACGGCCATCAATAGTATCAGATTAAAGAACTGATTATACAATTTATAGCCGTAGCGTGGTGGGCAAGGCTTTGGAATATGATGCTAAAGGTCTGTGGTTCGGAACCTGCCACTATCTACATTTTTTTTCCTAGAAGGGTTTCAGACACTCTCATTATTTAATTTTTTATTATTTAGATTATTATTTTGATCCAAAATGTTTGCAAAAACTTATAAAACTACAAATGTAAAGTGGGCCGTAAAACACGTAAGTGCGATTTTTTTCTACTTAGCACAGGGGGTGGTCAAAGTTATATGAACACCTGTAGGATGCTTTATCTTGCTGGTGAGCCTGGGGCCCCGAGCTTATGCAGTTTTTCTTGCTCCTTTCCTCCCTGGACTCCATTTCTTTCCTCTTCCCGTCCTTGCTTATCCTCACTCCTTCCCCTCCCCAATGGCGACCCAAATGTTCAAATGTTCGCAGAGCTTATGGGACGTAACTACGGGGTCATCAGTCCCCAGACTTACAAACTACTTATGAACTAGCTAATACTAAGGACGGCACAAATATCCATGCCCGAGGGGGGATTTGAACCCCCGACCGTAGTGGCCGTGCAGACCGTGACTGCCGCGCCGTAGACCGCTCGGCCACCGCGGCCGGCCATTGCCGACCTAAAAGTAGCAGCTGGACATCTGGGCATATATATATATATATATATATATATATATATATATATATATATCCTTTATTGTAATTTCAATTCCCTTAAGAGAGGTGGGCTGTCAGCACACGCAGGCGCTCTTCAGCCGAGAGAGATATAAAAATACAGAGGAGTATACAAGAGAGTAAAGGTGATAAAATGTGAAGATAAGTAAAATTGACATGAAGACAGTGGTCGAGAAAAGTACATGACTTTTAAAATGGAGCAAAGATTGCAGGCTTGTTAACATGGACATGGTGACAAAATGAAGAGAGAAAAACAAATAAAAAAGATAAAATAAACTCGGAGATCACATATGACATAAAACATTTAAAGAAAAACTAGAAGTGTCGGCTGCGGGTTGACCGGTCACAGTTCATCATCATCATCATCATCATCATTAGTAGAGATTGATTATGCCTTTCAGCGTTCAGTCTGGAAGATAGTACCTCTAATAAAATTCCTCCATGATCCCCTATTCAATGCTAACATTGATGCCTCGTCTGATGTTATGCCTTTTACTTCAAAAGCATTCTGCATCGAATCAAAGTACTTTCTTCTTGGTCTACCTCAACTCCTCTTACTCTCCGCTGCCGAGCTCATGAGTCATGTTGTTGTGGTCTTGAGTCCAGTCCGAAGACTGGTTTGATGCAGCTCTCCACGCTACCCTGTCCTGTGCAAGCCTCTTCATCTGAGAATACGAACGACAACCCACATCCTTTTGAATCTGCTAACTATATTCGTCCCTCGGTCTCCCTCTACGATTTTTACCCCACACACCTCATAATGCTAAGTTGACGATTCCTTGATGTCTCAGAATGTGTCTCACCAACCTATCTCTTCTCTTAGTCAGGATATGCCAGAAACTCCTTTTCTCCCCAATAGGTATAAAAATATGGTTCGAATTGTTGTTATTCTGAATGATTATAACATTCAGACAGCATTTTCGGTCATAATTCTTACAAAACATCTGTTACTTTTACGTAATTAAAGCTTAAAAATCATCACATTTCACGATTAGATCACGTGATCGAAAACGCTCCGTTATTGGCTGAAGTACTGGTGACGTCATAGAACATATACAGCGCGGCAACTAGAAGTCGGGGCTGTATTATTGTACGCGTTTCCTCCATTTCGCAGCTTCAAGTTCAGTTTTTATGCCACAGTGGAAGAGGGTTATGTGAAGGCTGACAGCGGAAACCTCCCTAAAGTTGATGCAATTATGGTGTCTTCATTCTTTAAAAACAATCCAAATTTTTACGTGCCAGAAATAAGAAACGTGAAAACTGCATTGTAAGTAACGCATACCTACAATTTAAAGCTAATTATTTTGAGAGATATTTTATGCCATTGGAAAAAGTACCCTATATGTTGATGTCAGCAGACTTAATCTGAAGTCACCATATTATGCAATAAAGGGTGAAATTTTATCTTCTATCCAAGCGGCTCTGAGTGATTATGTTGGCAACATCAACAACAAGATAGAAAATTTTTGTCCAGATGTTCAGACCACATAGAATGACTAGATTAGTGTATCGTACGGACCGCCGGCCGCGGTGGCCGAGGTGACTGAGGCGCTCCAGTCACGGTTAGCACGGCCACGGGTTCGAATCCCCCCTCGGGCATGGATATTTGTGCCGTCCTAGTTCGTAAGTAGTTCATAAGTAGTTTGTAAGTTTAGGGACTGATGACCCCGTAGTTAAGTCCCATAAGCTTAACAAACATTTGAACTTTTTTTTTTTTTTTATCGTACAGACCATGAAGTAAATAAATAATGCTGTTCCTGCTCTGATTCTTGTGTGTACCCTTGTCCGGTCAGTAAAAGTAACTGCCCTCGTAAATCAAAGGTTTCACGACAAAATATTTGCGCTGTCACGACGTCTCACGATTCTCGCTATTCAGCATCTGATGCCAACATATCACAGGAAGCCGCAGGGATAGTTAGTAAAATTTAACCCAGTAAAGCACGCAGTTAAGTAATTTTATTTAACTGCTTCAATACTAGTGCAAAGTGAAACAGCAAAACCTGTAAAATACAGCAAAAATGCCTTGTGTATAGTTGTACAATATATCTATGGTCTAGAACAGGGACAGCGGGTTGCGTCGGCGGTGTTTTCATATCGCTCGTAGGTTGGCAACGCACATTTCGCGTAGCCAAAGGCATGTCACTTTCACGTAAACATTGCGAGCGAGACACGATGGAATAAATTTATAGCGCCGAAATTACAGCGCTCTTCTGGGTTGTTGTTTTTATGAGTGAATGTTTGCGAATGTGTGTAAACGTTCTGCCATGCAAATCAGTGTTT
Source organism: Locusta migratoria (assembly GCA_026315105.1). Classification (NCBI taxonomy): domain Eukaryota; kingdom Metazoa; phylum Arthropoda; class Insecta; order Orthoptera; family Acrididae; genus Locusta; species Locusta migratoria. The sequence goes on along the minus strand of CM048744.1, from coordinate 266,239,887 downwards.
TCCTTACATATTCAAGATTTGGATTGATATGAATGTGTCACTACTTTTGACACTACAAACTAATCCATTTACGTTTACTCGTCCACATACGAAGCCCCATCCACAATTTAAAAAACACAAAAAAACCGCTAGTCAGCGTTATTTACTTACAATGAAAATTGCTTGGTAGAGCCCTGTGCAGAAGAAAAGGCTTACGTTATTTTATCTAAGATCTATTGGTGATAAAATTGCACTCACTGGAGATAAATAATCAGTGCTATACTTTTATAGTGGGCTGCAACAATGTTCATGTTGTTCTTTCACCAATATATTAGGAAACGTAGGCGTGTAACATTATGAAGTTTTACTTCGCAAATGTAAACATCAGGTCATTAACCTACACATATACTACTTTACACCTTTGCAGAAAAAGAGAAAGATACTAAACAGTTTAGTTTACCAATGGAATAATATTGTTTACTTAGATCAAAATGATCCTCACAGAAATACACACATGAAGTAGCCGCTATTTCATTTGGATCTCTTCGCGCCAGTGTCAACCACATTTTGCGTATCTTCTCATTTTTTGGTACTTGTAAGAACAATTGTTCTTGTGTCTTGACACATGTATTGGTACAGTGCAGAACTAAGCAATATTTGTAGATCATTATGCAAACATTAACGCCCAAGCACGAGGCCTCGGCCCAAACAATATATAGGTATTTGTTTATCTTACGAGAGCAGCAGCAGCAGCAGCGTGTTATATGACGTCACAGGCATCACGTGACTCAAATGTAGCGTTTTAGCGGGGTTTCAAATTATTTGAATTTTATTTCTTTTTTTTTAAAAAAAAAAAGTACTGAAATCCACGAGGTAAAAAAGCATGTTCGGACCATAATATGACATAAGTAACAATTTAAAACGATTTCCAGAAAACAGTCAAATACCCTATTCTGATGACCACCTTTTCATTAGTTACGTGATCTACCCATCTAATCTTCATCATTCGCCTGTAGCACAACATTTCAAAAGCTTCTATCATCTTTTTGTCTGAACTCCTTATCGTCCACGTTTCACTCCCATAAAATGCTACTCTCCAGACAAATGCTTTCAGAAAGGACTTCTTAACATTTAAACTAATATTGGATGTCAACAAATTCCGCTTCTTGAGAAACTCTTTTCTTCTCATAGCCCCTGTATTTTATATCTTCTTTACTTCGGTCATCAGAAGTTATTTGCTACTCAAATAACAAAACTCATATACTACTTTTATTGTCTCATTACCTAAGCTAATTCCTTGAGCATCGCTTGATTTTCTGACACTACATTCCATTACCCTTCTTTTACTCTTGTTAATATTCATCTTATATCTTCCTTTCAAGACACTGCCCGTTCCGCGTAATTGCTCTTCCAGGTTGTTTTATGCCTCTGACAGAATTACTATATGCTAAGCAAACCGCAAGGTTTTTATTCCCTCCCCTTGGACTTTAATTCCCTCTCTCAATTTCTCCTTGCATTACTTCACCGCTCGTCAATGTACAGATTGAACAACATTGGGGAAAGGCTTCAAACCTGTATTGCTCCCTTTCCAACCAATGCCACGTCACCCGCTGAAAAGTGGTGTTCATTGTTGATATTGCTGTTGGTTTTCGTCTTTAGTTGTGTGTTGGTGCTGTATGTTGCTTGCTCGGTTTGTGTTGTCTTTCTGTGGTTATTGAGAACCGAGGTTTTTTTTAACATCGTTCCACATTGTTTCCTCGTTGAAGTATTGTCTTGAGTAAGGCAGGATTACTCCTGCCGAAATATCGGCCGACGTCAATTCCAATATCTGGCTGCAAGCCCTTAAGTTTGTTGAATATAGCATACGCCGGGAGAAATTAAGGAATCACTTATCATCATTGTTGTAATGACGAGTCGCATGCCACACAATACAGATGAAAAACAATATATATATGAAATGCCAAGTAATTTCTCTGTCGCCAATGAACCTCTCTGGCGCGGAGTGCGAGCTTGAAAGCACAGAGCGATCGCTGAATTCTATACAGCCGAAGTAGTAGTACAAGTTAACATCATGCGGCTGCCTTATGTAGTGGGACGGATATGGGAGCCCTTACTCTCCCATATCAGCTTTGTTTTGCAGGAGATGACATTATATATGAATAATATACGTTTTTTAATAATGATTGTAATATTGTTAGAGATTGCTTGAATAATCAAAAGATGTAATCAGTAGATTATTTATTGTCAATTCACTACATGTTTCGGGCTTAGCCCATCATCTGGTGATTGATATTATATAAATTTAATTTGATGTATTCAAATTTGTCATGTAAAATACTGTTGTTTATTCTAATTTGTCAATACATAACAACAGTATTTTACATGACAAATTTGAATATATCAAATTAAATTTATATAATATCAATCACCAAATGATAGGCTAAGCCCGAAACATGTTGTGAATTGACAATAAATAATGTACTGATAACATCTTTTGATTAGTCAAGCAATATCCAGCAATTTTAGAATCATCATTAAAAAAAATTTACAATGAAGGTTGCATACGTCTACCAAGACTTTCAGTCTAAAATAAGCAATAATATACGTTCAGTCTCTCTCTCTCTCTCTCTCTCTCTCTCTCTCTCTCTCTCTCTCTATCTATCTATCTGTCTCTCTTTCTCCCTCTTCCTCACACACACACACACACACACACACACACACACACACGTTGAATTAAGTCGTATTTATGTATTATAAATATATAACGTTGGTAACACTCACAGATCACACGAAAAACAAATGAACAGACGAAAACATAGCCACACTGTAGTGAAATGATAAATAAAGACAGGCATTCCACTTATAACATGTGATATGCAATCTGTATACATTTCTAAAAGTGAAGTGATGTGATGTGCTGGGATGAAAAGGAAAAAACGAAACAAAAACACACAAAAAGTGCTAAAGTGCTGTATACAGCCGACAAACGTACGCCACGAACAAACGAACTCCAGCCAACAAGACGGAGAAACAGTAGTAACATGTAAAGAACAGACATCAACACCGTGAGTAGACCGAATATTAAGTTAAAAACACTTAGGCCTAACGTGCAAAATGTTTTTTAAAAACTGTTTTTAATCTACTTATCGAAAACAAACTGTACAAACCTTTGTATCATTTACAGACCTCAGAAGATGCTTTTAAAATAAAAAAGCGAAACGCGTTGGTGTAAAATAAATCTCTTAATTGCAGTCAGCATAAGACAGATTCCAAATGTTTGTAAATCTATCGGACGAAACTGCGTGGTCGTCAGTCCGTAGCTTACAAATTACTTAAACTAAGGTAAACTAAACTACGGACAACACACACACACACACACACATACACACACACACACACACACATGCCCCAGGGAGGACTCGAACCTCCGACGGCGAGCACCCGCGCGCTCCGCAGCGAGGCGCCTTAGACCGCTCGGCTACTCCACCGCGGCTAAGACAGATTACCTCTTATAATCAACTAGCTTAAACCCGCGGCTCCGCCCGCGTGTTGGTAGATAAAACTACACGTAAAAATTCACTTGTTTCGAAGAATCCAATCATGAAATTTAACAATAATGATTGTAATAATAACACAGATCGACCACTTGATCTAATGCGCGAAACGTCAAATCGATATTTTTAAAGAGATGTATTTACTGCTTTATTTATTTACTCTTATATTTCCTTATTCGTATGCTTTTACAGAGAAAGAGCTGAAGACATTTGTCGTGTTTACATGGCACAGCCTGAATCGGATTTCCTAATCCACTTAAGATGGCGGCTGAAAGACAGCTGATTCAGTCCCCGATTTAGTCAGCATAATCGCTATTTTTCTTTACTTAAATACACAGATTCATGCTCACTCTAATATTAATACTTTTATTTCACATTAGAAAATATCACTCTGTCCATATGTGCCGAAAATTCTTACCAAAAAAACACAATCTGACAAGCCAAGAACGCTTCAAAAACGGTTCCGTTTACATGGTCACGAAAATCGATTGTGGATATGGAAAACCACTTCAGAGAAGCGGATTTCCAGAATCGATTTTGGAGTGACGAACCAAAAGCGGAATTGGGAAATCGGTTTACGAAATCCGGTTTTGGAAGCCCTTGTAAACGGAGTGATTGTAGCACGCATAGACCAACGATATGATCTGTGGCATCACGTTTCGTTGTATGTAACCTCCTTGCTCTGTGTCGCAAACGTCATCGCTTTTTTTAATAATTTGACGACTTTCAGCCACCATATCTTCCAACCCCTTATAGCTATCGGCATGGAACTGCTATGGTGTACAACGGGAGACTTCGGACAACAATTACACACAGACCATTCGTTTGCGTTCTGTAGTTTTCGCTGCAGAGCGAAATATTAACACACACACACACACACACACACACACACACGTAGAATTTTATATACACCGATAACTTTCCATCCCAATATACTCCACCCTTTTATCATTATCAATCCTCAAGCAACAATGCAACCAATAAATCCATTTTCAAAGAGTAAATATAATTTTCAAAGAGTAGTTTTTGTTCCGCATTTCGCGTTATACTCTTCAAATTATTAAATATCAGATCGCTATAAAACCGTGCCTAAAACCTTCCTCAGGTATAAATTAGTAACTGTACATATATTTCAGTCTTTGCGTCTTGTCGTTCGGACGTGATAAGCGTATATATATATAAATGGCTATCCGATCGCCATAAAGCCGTGCCTAAAGCCTTCCCCGGGTAGACATTAGTAACTGTACAAATTTTTAGCTCTTTATGTCTTGTGGTTCAGACGTGATGAACGTACACCGAACAGACATTTACATTTATAGATTTAGATAATATATGTATTAATAAAAACGATTTATTGCGTGTATGTGTTATGATTTCCTTCTTTTTCTTTAATGATGTGATACTTAAACGTGTTTTGTGTTTGTTCTGTCTGTTTCATGGCCGATCGAGGAACTGCAATGAACAGAAGCAGCGTCGCCGCAGCAGCGACCGACATCACAGAACTGGCCGTTATATGATGTTAGCCGACGGTCACGGGGAAACGGACGTCTTTGCGCCTTCTTTATTGCGGTATGTCGATCGTTCTCTAAGAGAAAAAATATATTAATTGAAATGCAATATTAATGTTTGATTGGATCACTAGCAAATGTTACACGATTGTTACGTAATTTGATCTAATAAATACGAAATATTTTAATCGAAAGAAGAGTTCGTACATTATATTATCAAGAATTATGAAATATAAAATATTTTATTATTTAAAGTGGAAAATGAGAATTTTTCATAATGTTATACGTTTTTCCACATCCAAGATGTGGATGAAGGTGGTTTGAATAATTTATTGGAAGTTATCAGATTTCAAAATGGATTTAAAGATAGAGAAATTCTGTTGACACGGCGGAGCGGCCGCGCGCATTGAGGCGCCGTGCTACGAAGCGCGAGGCCGTTCCCCGTCGGGGGTTCGAATCCATTCTTGGGCATGGATGTTTGTGCCGTCTTTAGTATAACGTAGTTCATAAGTAGTTTGTATGTTTAGGGTCTGATGACCCCGCAGTTAAGTCCCATAAGCTTTATAAACATTTGAACATTTTAAAAATTCTGTTTGTGAAATTTTAATCTAAAAAGCTGTGAATTTCAATCGAACATCAATTTCGTAATCGATTGGGTGATTAAGGGTCTGGATACGTAACTTTGAAAATGAATTTACATGTTTGATTTGTTTTTCTCCCGCAAATACAAGGGTCTGTTCTTTCAACTAAATTGATTTAGTTGATTTTTTAATTTTCTGTTGTATGATGGTACATAGACTTCGTAAAAAAAGTTCCACGGCACGGTTTAAGTGATGAGTTGAGTTGCTAGGTGACATTCTTTGGTCGAGGCGAATAGCCAATCAGTGAGCTGATTGTTGGAGAATGTAGAACTTGATCCAAGTTGTAGATAGGAAAATTTCTACTTCCTTTTACCACTTATAATTACTAAATGCACAGAGAATATTTATAATCGTGAATTCTACGACAAACAATCTTTCGAATTACGTAACTTTCATTGGCCTTCTTGTACGAATAAATTAGTAATCTGTACCACAATTTTCGTGTTAGCGTATTTATATAATGATTTCGAAGCAGTCTCCTCCAGAGCTTTTCTGTCACCTCTCAGATAGTGTGACATTGATTGTCGAACAGGTTTGCAGCGTCACGTTCCTGCCAGAAATCGTCGCTACAATCTCAGCAGTCTCGACTGACGATAACGCTCCATGTAAAATGCTGTCGGGTCGTGTTACCGCATAAATGTGTAGCCTCTGACGTTTAAGGGAGAGGCAGACACCTCTCTGCAGCGGAGCTGACAGCCACCACAAAGGAGGGCGCCCAGTGCTTTTGTCCTGCATGTTAAAAGGACACGTCGAGAAAAGATTGCGTGTTTCGAAGGTTTATCGCACAGTGGACGATCGTTCTTTTATGAAGAGTTGGGTGGCGGGACTTTCGGCTGGAAGTAGCTCCCCCCCCCCCCCCCACACCAACCCCAGAAAATATACACTTGTTTTAACTTGAAATCTCCGCGAAAGACAGACAACTTTAAATATATTAAACTGTACCGTAACCTTCCAGTCACTATTTTATATTATTTTATTTGTATGGCACATTTCTGAGGTTTAAAACTGTGTAACGGGTGTTTTTTATTCTTTTTTATTTTAATTTTATTTATTTTGCGTATTGAGAGGACGTATTTGTATTGTTACGACTGTGCCTCTGTATGTAAGCGAAAAACAAAACACAACTCCAGAACGTCGTTGTCTACAGGTCAAAGGTTGTTATGCTTATGGGACTTAACTGCGGGGTCATTAGTACCCAAACTTACAAACTACTTATAAACTACCTTATATTAAAGACAGCACAAACATCCATGCCCGAGGGGATTTCGAACGCCCGACGGGGAACGGCCTCGCGCATCGCAGCACGGCGCCTCAATGCGCTCGGCCGCTCCGTCGCGGCATCCACAAGTCCTTCGCTGAAACTGAAAAGAAAATAACTGTGAAAGTAAAACAGCATACCTCCAGTGATTAAAGGCTTCTTTCTCTACACGTCACGTATCAACTGCCAAATTTTTTAAACAAAGATGGTGAGCAACAGGTGCAAAGAACATACAGGAAAAACCTGACACATGAAATGTGAACTGTAGCATTTTGTAAATAAAGCTGGTGTGTATATCTAAAAACATTTAACTGTTTTACAGTACAAAGAGTATATACCAAAACAAGACCATTGTTTCAGAACAGAATTGAAAGCATATTATTCATAGCTGCCAACTATGAGAAGAGGCTGTCAGTAATCATGTTTCAGACCAAAAGGAGGAGGGGGTGTTGGAGAGCCGATTTAGATTATAAGAGGCTACATTTCTGACGCTTTCCGTTCATAAATATTTTACAAAAATAAAAACTATTCTAAATGAAAAGAATTATTTTGGTGAATACCGAGGTGGCGTAGAAACATTCATGTAAATTTCAAGCACTTGTCTTTATGGCAAGTTGACAAATGCCAACGGAACAAAACGCCAACAAAAAATTCCTAGCATTTTTGAAATAACATTATAAAATCTCTGCCGACTATCACTACACCACAAAATAGTTTACGTATGGAAGATAAAGCGAGGCGTTGAATTAAAATTTGTGGTGTGGGTGGGATTTGAACCCTTGCCCCCCTCCTTAGTAGGAATACGGACTGCTGTCTAAAAGTACGTCTTCCTCCACACCACACATTTTAATTCTGCGTCAATGTCCCCTGTGAAATACGTGTCAGTTGCCAAAGCTCTCCTACAATGGAATAGCAGCCCAACAAAGACTGTCAATGGGAGCAACCCCGCCTTGTTCCTCAGGCAGAGGTGATATAAATATCAACAATAATTTAGGTCCTTGAGAGAGACATTGTTTCGTTATACCAAAGGTGTTAAATATAACGAGAAACAATGAATTAAAATTCGTGCTGTAGCTGGGATTCGAACCCATAACATCCTGCTCACTAGGAATACACTTCAACCGGCGGATCTAACACAACGTTACGTATAATGCGCCTACACCGACTGCCTTCAAGAACGTCACCCTTCACACCACATACTTTAATTCTGCGTCAATGTTCCCTGTAAAATGCGGATCAAATTTCCAAGGCGCTCCTGCATTGGAATAACATCTCAGCAAAGAACGTGAATGGCAACAATCCGCCTTGTTCCTCAGGTATACCAAAGGCATAATAAGACAATGTATGTCTCAAGGAATTAATTTATTGTTGATATTTAGATCACCTCTGCCTGAGGAACAAGACAGGATTGTTACCATTCACGTTCTTTACTGGGGTGCTATCCCAAAGGTATAATGAGACCAATTAATTAAATTATTGGTTACAAAAATAGTTTTGGATTTTAAAACGACAAATAAAACCACCGAACACAAATACTGTCACAGATAGCCGAAATTTCGTCACTCCTACTTAGTTCTAGCTGCACAAAATGCGAAAAAACGCAGTGAAAGCTTTTCTCCTCGGAAAGGAATTGATTGACTTCCGCCGACCGGTAAACCACGTGGGCTGTTATAGATTGGACCAAAGACGGCGTACTCGTTATACACCATAGAATTTACGTAGCTCTTGGCGGTTGAGCGTGCACTTGGTAGGTGTGGAAAGGGATGAATAGGCGTGACTTGTTCTAACGAAATTACTATCGTTAACGTTTCGTACAGCTTTGTTATGTACTCAAAAACGAAATCATGTGTACGGAGTACAAAAATGTTCAGATATTTGTAATTCTATGAGACCAAACTACTGTAATCGTAAGTCCCTAAACTTACAAACTGTTGTTGTTGTTGTTGTTGTGGTCCTCAGTCCGCAGACTGGTTTGATGCAGCTCTCCACGCTAACCTGTCCTGTGCAAGTCTCTTCATGTGAGAATACTTTCGGCAACCTACATCCATTTGAATCTGCTTACCGTATTCGTCCCTCGGTCTTACAGACTACTCACAAACTACTTAAACTAAATTAAGGACAACACACACACACACACACACACACACACACACACACACACACACACACACTGTCTCTCTCTCTCTCTCTCTCTCTCTCTCTCTCTCTCTCTCTCTCTCTCTCTCTCTCACTATCCCCCCCCCCTCTCTCTCTCCGCCGGCCGCGGTGGTCGAGGGGCCTGAGGCGCTCCAGTCACGGTCTGCACGGCCACTACGATCGGGGGTTCGAATGCCCCCTCGGGCATGGATATTTGTGCCGTTCTTAGTGTAAGGTAGTTGATAAGTAGTTTGTAAGTTTAGGAACTGATGACCGCGCGGTTAAGTCCCATAAGATTTACAAACATTTGAACATTTTCAGTGCGCCATTGCTCTGAAGTACCAACGCCTGAATTATAATAAGAAAATCATCATACACAAAGCAAGATGGCGTATTCCTGGGAGAGTTTCCATCCGATATCAATTCGTCGGTTTCGTAGCAGTTCGGTAACCTTCATTATTATAGGAAGTGGAACCCTATTAGGCAGTATGTGTATAAGGTAAAGTGCGTGTTCAGCTAGGAAAGCCACTGCAGAACTGGATGTTTTCTCGTAACCCCTGCCAGAAATTGCAGAGCGAGCTGGAATACCAAAACCTAAAGGCAGTTTGAACATCACTAATCTCGTGTGATTTTTGACGTTTTCGCGGCGTAAGGTAGTACACGATGAAATTTCGGGATTGGAGCCTGTAAGAAAAATGTTCAAAAGTTTGTAAAGCTTATGGGACTTAACTGCGGTTTCATCAGTCCCTTAACTTACAAATTACTTATGAACTACCTTACACTAAAGGCAACACAAACATCGATGCCCGAGGGAGGATTCGAACCTCCGACGCGAGAGGCCGCGCGATCCGCAAAGTGGCGCTCCAAAGCGCTAGGCTGCTCCCGCGCGGCAACCTGTAAGATACCTGTTAGTACTATGCGTCACATCGGTACATTTGTTAACGATGTAATTATCGATGAAAGATTGTGTCACGTTATACATTAATTTCAATACTAATTAGAATGTTTGCAGTACTCAATATGTACCAAAAGCATGATCATTAATCACAAATTTATTGTGAATTATTTTTCAGAACAAATAAAATCTCTATGTAATTGCAAGGAAGAGATAGTGGTTGTTATTTGCTGGTGGAGGTTAGAGTATTCGGGATATGGGGATTATGATTGGCTTCCATATGGAATGTTTGTTAATGGATGTACCACGAACGCACAATATACACTATTGGTCATTAAAATTGCTACACCAGATGATGAACGGGTATTGATTGGACAAATATATTATACTAGAACTGACATGTGATTACATTTTCACCCAATTTGGGTACATAGATACTGAGAAATCAGTACCCAGAACAACCACTTCTAGCCGTAATAACGGTCTTGATACGCCTGGGCATTGAGTCAAACAGAGCTTGAATGGCGTGTACAGGTACAGATGCCCATGCAGCTTCAACACGATACCACAGTTCATCAAGAGTAGTGACTGGCGTATTGTGACGAGCCAGTTGCTCGCCCACCATTAACCAGACGTTTTCCATTCGTGAGAGATCTGGAGTATGTGCTGGGCAAGGCAGCAGTAGAACATTTTCAGTATCCAGAAACGCCTGTACAGGACCTGCAACATGCGGTCGTGCATTATCCTGCTGAAATGTAGGGTTTCGCAGGGATCGAATGAAAGGTAGATCCATGGGTCGTAACACGTCTGAAATGTAACGGCCACTGTTCAAAGTGCCGTCGATGCGAACAAGAATAGGTGACCGAGACATGTAACCAAAGGCACCCCATATCATCACGGCGGGTGATACGCCAGTATGGCAATGACGAATACACGCTTCCAATGTGCGTTCACCGCGATGTCGCCAAACACGGATGCGACAATCATGATGCTGTAAACAGTAGCTGGATTCATCCGAAAAAATGTCGTTTTGCCATTCTAGCACCCAGGTTCGTCATTGCGTACACCATCGCAGGCGCTGCTATCTGTGATGCAGCGTCAAGGGTAACCGCAGCCATGGTCTCCGAACTGATAGTCCATGCTGCTGCAAACGTCGTCGAACTGTTCGTGCAGATGGGTGTTCTCTTGCAACTTTCCCTATCTGTTGACTCAGGGATCGAGACGTGGCTGCACGATCCGTTACAGCCATGCGGATAATGCCTGTCATCTCGACTGCTACTGTGATCGAGCTCGGCGTTCCGTATTGCCCTCCTGATCCGACCGATTCCATACTCTGCTAACAGTCATTTGATCGCGACCAACGCGAGCAGTAATGTCGCGATACCATAAACCGAAATGGTGATAGGTTATAATCCGACCTTTATCAAAGTCGGAAACGTGATGGTATGCATTTCTCCTCCTTATACGAGGCATAACAACGTTTCACCAGATAACGACGATCAATTGCTGTTTGCGTATGAGAAATCGGTTGGAAACTTTCCTCATGTCAGCAAGTTGTAGGTGTCGCCACCGGTGCCAAGCTTGTGTGAATGCTCTGAAAAGCTAATCATTTGCATATCACAGCATCTTCTTCCTGTCGGTTAAATTTCGCGTCTGTAGCACGTCATTTTCCTGGTGTATCAATTTTAATGGACTGGTGGGTATGTTTTAACTCAAAAGTAAGTTATGCATTCGTCTACAGTTATTTGCATATGCAATGCATATGCAATTTCTGTTGAGTACGAAGATAGCCTATGGTAGCTACATTATTTGGAATTAAGAACATGCAGATTATATACATGGGACTTTGTCTGAATTTGATGGTAATATTGACTGTTACATTAGACACAGAAGTGCTGGCAATTCCAGATTGGGTAGTGCATTATCCGTTGGGTGCAGAGAAACTCATTCCTAAGACTCTCTCTCTCTCTCTCTCTCTCTCTCTCTCTCTCTCTCTCTCTCTCTCTCTCTCTCTCTTACGCAGAAAAAAAAGGAAACAAACTGTTCTGTTTCAGGATTTTCGCAGCATTTTATCGGAACCTGACCTAGGACTTTTAAATTTCATCGTGTTTAAAGAATGAGTTAATTTCAAATAATTTATTGTTTCAGACATTTCTGTAATAATGTTATAATTTAATGCAGAGACCAGATGATGATGTCTATGTACATCGAAACCGGTCGTCTGTTATAAATAAAGACGAAATACCGCGATCTTGGCATTTCATTATTCACAAAACTGTTCTCTTTCAGGATTTTCGCAGCATTTTATCAGAACCTGACCAGAGACTTAATTTTCATCGTGTCTAAAGACACAATTTCAAATATTTTATTGTCTCAGACATATTAAATTTATTTATTCCTTAATTTACAAGCCGAAATAGTCGACCCACTGGAACGATACTTCGGCTATACAGGGAGTTACAAAAAGGTACGGCCAAACTTTCAGGAAACATTCCTCACACACTAAGCAATAAAATATGTTATGTGGGCATGTGTCCGGAAACGCTTACTTTCCATGTTAGAACTCATTTTATTACTTCTCTTCAAATCACATTAATCATGGAGTGGCAACACACAGCAACAGAACGTACCAGCGTCACTACAAACACTTCCGTCTCACGGAATCTCTGATGCGCTATGCAGCCCTGGAGAATGGCGTCCACAATACGAGCACGAAGAGTCTCTACATTTGGCACCGGGGTTGCGTACACAAGAGCTTTCAAATGCCCTCATAAATGAAAGTGAAGAGGGTAGAGGTCAGGAGAGCGTGGAGGCCATGGAATTGGTCCGCCTCTACCAATCCATCGGTCACCCAATCTGTTGTTGAGAAGCGTACGAACACGTCGACTGAAATGTGCAGGAGCTCCATCCTGCATGAACCACATGTGTCGTACTTGTAAAGGCACATGTTTTAGCAGCGTGTGAAATCATGATAACGTGCTCCAGTGAGCAGGTGGAAGAACATGAGGCCCAATCAAGACATCACCAACAATTCCTGCCCAAACGTTCACAGAAAATTCTGTGTTGATGATGTGAATCGAGGAAGTACAGTACATACTAATGAAACAATGGGGTATTTTGACAATTGTCTGCACGAATTATTTCAATTTACATTTAAAGAGAAATACTAAAATGAGCTCTAACATGGAAATTAAGCGTTTCCGGACACATGTCCACATAACATGTTTTCTTTCTTTGTATGTGAGGAATGTTTCCTGAAAGTTTGGCCGTACCTTTTGTAACACCCTGTATAGCCGTCGACGTGAACCGTCTCCAGTGTTTGACACTTACCTAAAGAAGGCTGAAATATTGGCAGCGGAAATGTCAGGAGGCCGACGTTATACGGCTGCAATCGGGAAACTTCATCGAGTATCATTTCCCTCTTTTGAAAGGAACAGTCAGTGAAGGTAGCGAGAGAGAGTACCTGGAAGCGAGGGACAAAAGCTGGTACAGGTGGAGCTGAGACGCGGCGTGTCTCCTTCCAGTAATCGAGAACAGAATGCAGCGACGCAGCCCCGTGAGCCGTGCCTTCCTGCTGTAATAAAGAGGGGGCGGCAAGCTGTGACGACGCGGTAACAGGCCGCCCGCCTCCTGATAGAGGTCTGCCATGGCCGTTTTCGCTCGCTCGTACTCGGTCGAGTGCGCAACGCTCGACGGTGGGGTGGCGAGTGAGTACGCTCGGAGCGAGCGTGTTGACACTCTAACGAGGCTGCGTGGGGCGGCGCGGGCAGAGGCCGCACAGCGTAGTGCTGCCGCTGTACACACAAGGAAACCTACCCAAGTGCCACTCTTCGATTTTTATGAAATTTGCATATAATACATGGAAAACTATGGGACACGTAACTTTTTTAGCGGCGGAAAAACATATTTAAAGGGTGAAACGGTCCCTCAAAAATTGGAGCTAAAATAGAAAAATGGCAAAAATTTAGAGATTAGTGAAGCGATTTTAATGATTTTTGGTATGAAAGTATCTTTTGATAAAAAACAAATTTCATAGATTCAACTTCGATTAAATCAAAACAATTTTTTGAGCACAAAAAATTGGTCACTTTAGGGGTAGCTGCCCCCCTAATTGTCACTTCCCCTGCAAAGTACTTAGGCCGATCTCTTACCCGCCATTCCGAAAACATGCAATTCATTCCTTGGCTGGTACACCCGGGTGACATTCTTCAGACGGCCCTAAATAAATATAAAACAGTTATCACTGAAACACAAGGAGCACCATAAATTCGTACAGCTGTGTAAACTAAACAGTTCGAATAAGAGGATTTAAAACAGGTACAGGATATTTGAGCATTAGACCAGCATATGACCCTGACGACGGAAGAAAGGGCGTATCCTATATATTGTACAAAAGCTTGCATGTGTTCTTTATTATGTAGATAAGAAAGACGACAGTGGCAGTGAGGTTATCTGGATGTTTCAATTGGAAAAACTTCCTGTTAAGGACTATCTTGGAAAAGGTAGAGGCGCAGCAACCACGCACAGTGCCAAAATGCTACGGGAATATCTGTTAATGAGGTGTACATCAATATAGGAATATTTAATATCAATATAAAATACGCACAAAGTATTCCAGGATTTGAGAGTGATGAGAGGAATGGATATTAAATACAATCATTTCCTCGTTAAGATGGCAAGTTACACCTACCACTAAACAGGCACTAACAGTCCACAAAATGGGAACAAGAAAGAAAGAAAGATCATGTATAACTCATTTAGTAAATGATCTTAGCACAGAAACTTTATATTAATCACGTGTAATATCTTGTATGGTACAGTACAAAATGCGAAACTGAATGGCTAGTTCAAGTGTATCGAGAGAACAACTTTCGAAGCACCCGGGAAAAGAAACAATTCCAAATTTCGCAGTCGGGATTTATTCTCAGGCGTCTAGTCCCGACACTCGCTTTGTACTCGAGTGGCGCTGCGGTGGGCGTCCGAGTGGCGAGCGGGCAGTGTGGACGGTCGGGCCAGTCGAGCGTGCCCCGCTCGAACAAGCGTGGAGGAAGTCGAGCGCAACCACACGCCTTGTCGCAAGATACAGTACTGACACCTGCCGGACTGTCATAGAACGACATATATCACGCGATTGGAGCGAGTAACCGAGCGAGGTGCAGACCTCTACCTCCTGAGCCAACACCACCTAGGTGGTGTTGCCTGAGCTGGCCGAGGGGCGATCTCTTCGGCCGGCGGCGTACACTGCGGTTCAGGTGGTGGCGAACCTCTCAGCACTCAGCAGGGTCTTGGCGCGCTTCGTCCTTCCCTTTACTGTTGTTGGAAGCGCGCGCAATGCCTGGCAAATTCCGTACGTCTTTACTCTTTTCTTGTCTAGGCATGCGCATGCAAACACAGAGACGTATACACACTCAGGGAACAGCGCTGCGCTCGACAACTTCTACGAGGGGCGGAACCAACGAGCTATATAAACTACATAGAGAGGCTATCTTTGGGTAAACAGCGTCCCTTGTGGCAGCAACCAGGAACTGTGGCAGCCAGTTTTTTTAACGTCTAGTGCGCCGAATACGAAAGTTAGACCGACGCTATTTACGTGGTTTGGTTTCACATTTCATGTATCGTGGTAAGTTTGAAAGGTTATTTATTAAGCTGAAATCGTGCCCGGTTTATGCGCAGCATATACATGTACGAATCGCAGTAATGAGACTGTTGGAATATCGTATTTTCAGTTAGTATTTGTATGTTTTCGTTTCGAACAAAGTCTTTTGTACTTTACACATTTCTGCATACAATAGTCCTATGAGCTGTGTATGTGTTTAACTGTAACTAAACTAAGCTGTAATTATGTTTTTCAGTTTTCCTTTGAAAAATGAAGAATTTACAAAACGATGTTTACCCAAGATGAGGCTAGATAAGTGGAAACTTACTGCATACAATTACATCTGTTCATCGCATTTTGAGGATAAATCATGTAAGCAACAAATGATACAAAGCGGCTTCTCGCTAATAGCTGAATCAGCTTCATTAGAAGATATGTCATGTAGTCAAGCAGGAGACATGGAACCTCTTTTATTACCTATTGAAAATAATGATTTAAGTCATCCAGAGAGCAGTAGGCCTATTCAGTTTGACCATGACTATGTGCCAGAATACGAAATGCTGACATTATATTCCGAAAAAGTAGTTGAATATACTTCTGGAAGCATCATTAGGCAATTGAGTAAAAAAAGTAAGTGTTTAGATTGCTTGGAAGTTCTCCTTGCTCCTAAAAATGAGAGCAAAACAGGATTAATCGGATTGAAAGGTATAAAAGACATTCTGTTCAATCCCTATAAAGATCTTGTAAAACTTTTTAAAGTGGCAGAAACGGTTCTGAGGAATCATGAAACATCATTAGGGAAGAAAAATTTTCTTTTGCGAGTGTATGTAGATATATTTAGAATGTTGGAAAACAATCCTACTTTATTTACCAACTACGTGCACTTAATGGTATCCTCGGAATTTAGGGAGGAATCTCATTATTCCAGCCTAATAAAGTTGTTATTAAAACATTACTTCAGTTGTAGAATACATGATTTATATAAAGCCAAATCTGCGGAGGAAAGAGGTAAGCAGATTAGGCAAATGTACACGAAATTAATACTGTTTAAAGGACAGTGAAAATGCATGTTTATGTATGAATGAGACGATGTTTTGCCGATCCAGTGTATGTGACATTTGTAATTAAACTGTCCGATTTGTCTAACACACACTTGTTGTCTATCATTTATCCTTTATCCATAATAGCTTGGGTATAAAAATAACAATAAGCAGGTAGAGAATGGTTTGTTAAGTCATTGCACAAAGTAGAAGTGATATGATTTAGTGCTATAGCAGACGACTGGTTACGCCTGTGTGACGTAAAACATGGCGGCCGAGCTTTTAATTTGCTTCAAGTATGGCAGCACCTCAGCCAGTCTATGTTGTTTATATTGGTCGTTGGATGGAACTAAAATCTTTCTTCTTTCTTTCTGTTTGGCCATGTTCCCGAACACGCAGGGTCGGCTCTTTGTTAAATCCTGATTTGGCGTGTGTTAACATTTACAGGATGGCCGGATGCCCTTTTTGTTGCCACCCCCATGCCCCCCGTGAGAAACCGTGTACCCAGAATGTCTGCGTATATGTGGGAAAGTGTAAATTGTTACAAATGTTTAGGAATCGTGTAACTGAAGCGGGTCTTGCGGACCACCCCGGTATTCACCAAGGGGGATGTGGAAAAACGCCTAAAAACCACATCTAGACTGGTCGGCACTTCGACCCCCTTTGTTGATCCACGGCACCCACCTCCCCATCTCGGAAAGCGGTGCGTTAGACCACGCAGCTAACCGATTGGGTCAGGGTTGGAAGTTAAATAGTGGTAACTATTTATTCACAACCGATACAAAAGCGCTACAAGTTTGCAACTCTCATTGTTCTTTAAAGTTGTCACCAGCGTTGTGTAGAACCCGTTACCAGCGATGTGGAAGGCGAAGTACACCGTTAGCAGAGCCTGTTCTGTTGATGGTGCAATAGCGACGGCCTACTGACCGTAGAATCTCTAGAACAGTTCTGAAACAAGTGCCTCGAAGACGTTCTTTCATCTTCGGAATCAAACCAAAGTCACAAGGACTTAAGTCCGGAGAGTATGGTGCATGATACAGTACTTCCCAGTCCCATCGACCGAACAGAGCAGGCATTGTCGTGCAAAATTATGGCTGGGTTGCGCAGAAAGTCTTACCGCTTCTTTCGTGAAGCTGGTCGCAGGTGATGATCCAAAACCGAACAGTAATAATGTGCACTGACGGTCTGCCGTGGGGGAACGTAATGCGTTAGTATAACACCACCACAGTCGTACACGAGAATCACCTTGATTTTCATCATACTGGGGCTCTGAAGATGTTGATGACACTGTCGTACAGCTCTGCCACATTCAATGTTGATTTAACTCCGTTGTTCCTGTTTCGAAAACATAGTGACATGATTACGTCAGAACGCTCGCTCACAAGTGACGCCGCGGTGGAGTAGCCGAGCGGTCTAAAGCACCTTGCTGCAGCACCTTTGCTGATGATCTAGCACTAATCGCTGAAAATCTGGATGACCTTAAAATACCAGCAAAAAGGCTCTTCCAAAAACAAAGGAAGTTGGGTTGGAAGTAAATGAGGATAAAACAAAACTCATGAGGGTAGAAAGAAATTGCCGTGGTGGAGTAGCCGAGCGGTCTAAAGCATCTCGCTGCGGAGCGCGCGGTTGCTCGCCGTGGAGGTTCAAGTCCTCCCTGGGGCGTGGGTGTGTGTGTTTGTCCGTAGGTTAGTTTACCTAGGTTTAAGTAGTTTGTAAGCTACGGACTGATGACCACGCAGTTTGGTCCGATAGATTTACAGACATTTCAACATTTCACAAGTGACTGTGGTTTCCGCGATTTTGCCCACGCCGGTGGACGGGCAAGTCCATTTGTTCAGAGGTAAGGTAGGTATGTCAACAACGTGTGCTATCAGCGACAATAGTATACTCCATTGCATAGTGTTTCAAAGTTCAAATGTTTGTGTAAAACTTATGGGACTTAACTGCGGGGACTTCAGGACATCAGTCCCTGAACTTACAAACTAACTTATATTAAAGACAGCAGAAACATCCAAGCGCGAGGGGCGATCCGAAACCCTGACGGGGAACGACCTCGCGCATCGTAGCATAGCTCCTCAATGCGCTCGGCCGCTCCGCCGCGGCACACAGCAGTGTTGTCACTATTTAAGTTCCAACCCACGTAAATGAGACCGCAGCTGTCTGGTGCAGGCGTTGGATCGGTAACTGCTGCTACAATGGCAGGTTATAACCATTTAAGCGAGTGTTATAGTTGGCGCATTAGAGGTGGGACACAGCATCTCCGTGGTAGCGATGATTTGGCGACTTTCGCGTACGAGTGCACCGTGAATATCTGGAATATGGTAAAACATCAAGTCTACGACACTGTCGCGCTCCAGAAAAGGTACTCCAAGAATGGGACCAATTACGACTGAAGAGAATCTGTAACGTGACAGAAGTGCAAACCTTCCACATATTGTGCGGATTACAATTCTGGGACATCGTCAAAAAGTGTCAGCGTGCGAACCATTCAATGAAACGTAATCGATATGGGCTTGCGGAGCCGAAGGTCCGCTCGTGCTCCGTTCCTGACTGCACGACACAAAGCTTTACGACTCACTTGGGACCGCCAACACATAGAACACGTAGATAATGTCGTGGGAAAGGCGAACCAGAGACTGCGTATTATTGGCAGAACCCTTAGAAGATGCAACAGAACTAGTAAAGAGACTGCATACACTACGCTTGTCCGTCCATTTTGGGAGTATTGCTGCCCAGTGTGGGTCCTTATTTGGTGGGTCTGACGGAGGACATCGAAAGAGTCCAAAGAAGGCAGCTCGTTTCGTATTGTCACGATACAGGGGAGACAGCGTTACGGAAATGATACAGGATCTGGGATGGGAATCATTACAACGACGGCGCTTATCGCTGCGGCGTGGGCTACTTACGAAACTCCAATCGTCAAAATTCCCTCCGAATGCGAAAATATATTGTTGTTACATAGGTAGAAATGATCATCAGAATAAAATACGAGAAATCAGAGCTCGAACGCAGAGATTCGGGTGTTCTTTCTTCCCGCGCGCTATTCGAGAATGGAATGGGAGATAAATAGTATAATGGTGGTTCGATGAACCCTCTGCCAGGCACTTAAATGCGATTTGCAGGAGTATCCCATGTAGATGTAGAACACCCACGTTGGTCTGTTAATGACTGGGAAGATGTTGCCTGGTCTGACGAGTCGCGTTTCCAGTAGTATGGAGAGGATGGACGTGTAGGGCTATGGAGACAACCTCATGAGTCCATGGACTCTGCATGTGCGGAGAGCAGCGGAGAGTTCATTCCGGTGGAGCCTCTGTGATGGTGTGGGCGTGTGCATCTGAAGAGATATGAGACCCCTGATACGTCTAGATACGACTCTGACCGCTGACAACTACTTGTGCATCCTGACTGATCACTGACGTCCATTCGTGTCCATTGTGCACTCTGACGGACTTGTGCCATTCCAGCAGAACAATGCGACAACCCACACATCCAGAAATGCTACAGAGCGGCCTCAGGACCACTCTTATTATTTTGAATACCTCCGCTGGCCACCAAATTACTCAGACATGAGTATTACTGAGCGTACCTGGGATGCCTTGCAACGTGCTGTTCAGAACCCCACCGCCTCGTACAGATTTATGTACAGTCCTGCAGGATACGTGGTGTCAGTTCCTCCAGCACTACTTCAGACATTAGGCGAGTCCATGCCACGTCGTGTCACTGCACTTCAGCATGCTCGCGGGGGCCCTATGCGATATTGCAATTATATATTTTTGACGACGTTACAGCGTTCAGTGGATGAAATAAATCGCGATTTGCAATCAGTTATGGCTTCACTGTACTAGGTTTAGATGGAATACCAAGGCGCGACGAATGATATTTTGTGCCTGGCCGGGATTCGAATCCGGGATCTCCTACTTACTAGGCAGACGCGCTGACCACTCCGCCACCGAGGACACAGTGACCAGCCCCACTGCAGAGGACTCTTCTCTGCACGTCTCCCACCACACCCAAACCTCCATTCGCCACGCTGTCTCTTTCCTATAACCACAGCCTATTTTGTTCTGTAATGTTCGCAGCCACAATACTGTATTACCGCATCAGGGAGAACAGACCATGGGGTACTGAGACACAATTAAGTGTCGTCAGGAGCCCAGCCTCGGCTTGTATACAATTATTATATATTTTTGAGCATTGCAGAACAAATAGGCTGCGGTAATAGGAAAAGAGACACCGTGGCGAATGATTTGGGTGTGGCGGGTGACGTGCAGGGAAGAGTCCTCTGCAGTCGGGGTGGTCACCGTGTCCTCGGTGGCGGAGTGGTCAGCAACTGCCTAGTAAGCAGGAGATGCCGGGTTCTAATCCCGGCCGGGCAGAAATTTTCATTCGCCGCACTTCGGTATTCCATCTAAACCTAGTACACTGAAACCATGACTGATCGCAAATAGCGATTTCACTACGCGATATTAGTCTGGCGTACCAGTTTCCTTTGTTGTTCAGCTTTTTAACGAATCAGAAGACAAAATTATATTTCTCTAAATTGTTTTCCCCTGTCCTTTGAGTCTTCAGCTGACTCGAGTAGAAGCAGCCTGAGACGCCACTCATGTGAGCGTAAGTGTGTGAATGTGTATGTACTCTCGCTTCCTGACGAGGACTGTGCGCGAATATTTGTGTCATACAATGTGAACTTTTACGCACTACAGTGTGACTTGCAGAGTATTTACGTAGATGAAGAAATGCCGTACTCAGCGTATAAAATATGTCTTCATCACGTTGTTTTCTGTTTTCACAAAATTATGAATTAACCGCCTGGTAATTGACGTGCCTATTCGCTGTATTCAATTATACATCTGTGTCGTGGTGAAAAGTCGTTTGGAACAATGACTTGTAAGGAAGGGAACTATAATTAGTTCTACATACCACACATTATGACGCTTTCATTCCGTTTTGGGAGTTTTGTTCTAAATGTTCATTTGTTTGTAAATCTATCGGACCAAACTGCGTGGTCATCAGTCCGTAGCTTACAAATTACTTAAACTAAGGTAAACTAACCTAAGGACAACACACACACACACACCCCCACCCATGCCCCAGGGAGGACTCGAACCTCCGACGGCGAACAACCGCGCGCTCCGCAGCGAGGCGCCTTAGACCTCTCGGCTACTCCACAGTGGCTTGAGAGTTTTGACGCTTGAATTCTTTGTTGTAATATTGTTCACAGACCGTTTTGATTGTTTTCATTTCTGTAAAAGGTCTGTGCAAGATCTTCCGCTCCTGTGGAATTGCTGTGTGCTCTAAGGGGCCTTGCTGCGGAGCATACGGTTGCTCCCCATCGGACGTTTGAGTCCTCCCTCGACACTCTCTCTCTCTCTCTCTCTCTCTCTCTCTCTCTCTCTCTCTCTCTCTCTCTCTCTCTCTCTCTCTCTCTCTCTCTGTCTCCCTCCCCCCTCTATCTCTGTAAGTATGTGTGTGTCGTCCTTAAGTTAGTTTAAATAGTTTGTATGCCTAAGGAGTGTTAATCACAGTAGTTAAGGGGACGTGGACGTGAAAATGACTGAAAAATTATAAATTGTTATTATAGTCTTCAACGCTCTTTGAACAAATGTTTGCACACTGGCCACGCTGATGCTTGAGGGAAGGACGACAGACTGAAATGGAGATAACAGACCCATGCCGCCCCGCTGCTGTCTCGGACTGCATCTGGATGGATATTCGCGCTCTTCAGGTCTTCATGCAGCGTATCAGACCAGCGTTGCTTATGTCGACCTTTGGGTCTTCTGCCGAGGACTTCAAGTGTGTAACCCGTATTGACAATAGAATCACCACCGGCCCCTAGAACATGCCAAACCATCGAAGACGGCTCTCGCGCATCTTGTCTTGGATTGGGGCAACGCCGGAGTGTTTCCTGATGCTGTCATTGGAAACGTGATGTAACCTAGTGACACCTCTACTGTCCACCTTAACATTTCCTTTCCATTATGCATAGTCGGCGTTCTCTCTCAGCTGTAGTCGGCCAGCACTCGCAGCCGTACAAGGCGACTGGATGGATGACAGTTGTAAGATTACCGCCCAATAGAAATATTGGTAATTAATAGCATTTGATAATTAAACAGTATGAAGTTCACCGCAAACATTGACCATGCCAATGCACCAAATGTTACACAATTTTAATCTTATTAATTATGGTAGCAATGTATGTACATAGTTGGGTGACAACATTTATAGTTAGGCCATAGGTAGAAATTCTCCACGTTGAGATTTGCTGTGTGCTTGTAGCTGATGGGAGGCCAGCGAGCAGGCCAACGTTGGTGGCTTGTTCCAGCTTAGGATTTTCCAGTTTCGCTTCCGGTGAGGGGAGAGAGGGACAATGGCGAGTGCCAGGCACAGTGCAGTGCACAGCGTGAAATAAAATATTCTAATACTACTTGCATTTGAAGTAATATGTTGCAGTTAAGAACCTTTAAGGCCCTCATTACAAAATAGCCTGTTGATAAATAAACAATACATTAGCTGATATAGTCACATCTGGCGTAATATGTTTAATTAACAATGAAAAGTAATAAATTACCAATGAATACAAGACAGTTACACAACTAGCATGGCAATGTTTGTTTATAAAAATAATATATTAACTACTTCTCATTTTATTTTCAATTAATCTTGTGTATTTTATCTTGAAATATTCAGTTAAATCACTTATCTGTGATATAAGAAATTGCACGATTATAATAAATAGCACAAAGGATGTTTATACCAATATAAAAACCTAAGAAGACATTTGTTTAATGTGTAGTGTAATTATTTTGATTTTAAGTAAAGTTTTAGAAATATATTGGCCGAGCGCTGTACGTTGGCAAGTCGGTTAGAACAGCTCAAATGGGGAAGTTGATGACGTAGGGAAAAAACCCGGCAGTCGGGCTTTTAGCGCGCGCGCGAGCGAGAGGGCAGGAAGTGTCGGGTCGGGAGCACGTGGAGTAGCTGGCCGGGTGGCGTCGCTCGGCTTCAGTCGGCATGTGTATCTCGAGGTGGAGACTTTAGATTTTTGGTGTGTGGCAATCGCCACGTGTGGTTGCTCGTCGTAGACTGCACCAAGTTGAATCGAGTGCTACTGTGTGTTGTGAATATTTAGCCGGTGAAACAAGGTGTGCATCGCATTGATTTAAAGTGACTGTGATTTGTTAATGTAACACGTGTCGTCGCATAGGCATGAACATAAACGGTGTTTGAGACAGGCACATGGTGTGAAAACAATTTGCGACAAATATTCATTTTGTCTGGGGGCTCACGAGCTATAACTTTATTTGATAAATGTGTCGACGTACAGACATATCAGCCACAGGGCTTTAATCTTTATCTATATATAAAAGGCTGGTGTGTGTACGTGCTGACAGACTTTTCTCCATGATCACATACTGCCACCCACTCGTGGTTGTGGTGGTAGATAGCCCTTGGTCTAATGATGTTAGTAAGGGAGTTTGGTCGCGGTGCGTGGCAGTGGGTGAGTGTGACGAGCAAAAATTCGCAAAATATGCAATAAAACGATTTCGCATTGTCCGCCATGTTTAAATTTGGCAAACGAGTTTCCATCGGTTATTACGTGACAAAGAATTCCTTGCTTACCTCTTGATTTGTAATTTAATTCCATATTCGATGTTGTACGTTGATATGGGAACGGAATCGAAACATATTTTCTTCTCTTTTTCTTTAAATGCTTCTTAGCAGCCATGTTTGAATTTGGCAAGAAACTAAATATGAATATCTATGGCTGGCATGCTAAGAAAACTGAAGTTCAACATCCAGAGAGTATAGAGATCAATGCCGCGACACTATCTGATGTGAAAGGTGTTATCTTTTTACAGCTGGGTCAAGAAAAACTATGCGACGTAGTCCTACTCATATTCCGGCAGCGTCCTGTGATAATGTTGGCAACAGATGTTGAATAACGAGAATCATGTGACATCGTCATAAGCCAATCGCGTGACACGCAAATATTTTGTCGTGAAATCAAGCCTACAGCAAGAACAGCAGTATTTATCTACACTCTATGTGGTTCGGTCATCTTTGCAACGATTTTATATCGTGCTATTGATGTTGCCAACATAAAAACACGAGGCCGCCAGGATAGAAAGTAAAATTTTACCGAATCAGATACATCCGTTGTTGTCACATGTCATTATGACCAGCACTTTCACGCGAAACTCTTTTGTATAGAGTCTCATGATTCACACAGTCTTACAATTCATTCCAATTATTTTGTCAAGTAGGCTCAACCACATAGATCATGTAGAAAACACTATAATATGACGCGTTTCGAGGGTCAAGCCCTCATCATCAGATAAAACATACAAGAATCTTTAAAACCCTCGAAACGCGTCATATTATAGTGTTTTATACATGATCTATGTGGTTGAGCCTACTTGACAAAATAATTAAGCATACAACCACGACCTCAAATCAATAATGGATATAATTAATTCATTCCAAGTTCCTATTCAAGAAGATATTTGTGAAAACTGTTACAAATCAATATTCACACTTATCCAATATCGTTTCAGAAATGTAATTTGCCAGCTGCTTTCGGCGCTGCTGTTGCAATGTGTAATAAAATTGAGAATAACGACGTATAATATCAAATATATAAGTTTTTAACTTCTCAGCGCGTTTTCCTCAATACCTTACCGACGATCGACAGAGACAACGTTGAAAATGCAGATAGGCTAATAGAATAGAGCGCTACACTACAGTCACAGTCATACTTCGATTAGTTGGTGTGGGTGATTTAATTATTACTATTTCTCATCTCAACGATAGAAGTGTTTTCAGAAGTTTACTTCAAACAGAGAATCACACACCGCAATGTTAACTTTATGAACACAACATAACATTGAATTTATATCGTTCCGATGTACGGACTTAATTTCACGTTTTATATGAAAAACGTTATGAACATTCATTGTTTTTGACAATTACTTCTACTTAAATTTGACATTTTAGCTAGGAGAACTGAGTTTATTGACAGAACGATCCAACAAGGATTCTGTTTTTGCTGACCTAGGTCCGAAACCCTAAAAACCATTATCTACACAGGCCCTTCTTTAACAACCGTTGCGAAGCACGGGCATATAAGCTAGTATGGTATAATAAACAACATAAAGTGAACTTTCACGTGTTTTCAAAAACAGTAGTTAGTATACCCTTTTCTCACATGTACTTACTTTATTATGAATTTGTTTGTTAATCATATGCAGGGAAGGAAAGCTGCGAACGTGTGATATCATCCCCTAGAAAACGAGTCAAACAGTCGCAATCACAGTTCCAGTGTTTTTGCATGTTTAGGAATTTGGTTCGCAGTTGGTGGTTGTGAGTTTTAAAAATTAATCTTTCCCTATTTAAACTCACCCCGATCTTACACCCTCGCACAGTGTGGTAGATTTTTTATTTTAAGCTATCTTTCATCCTGCGGTCGCAAGTGACTCCGGTTGTTTGGGCACTTCATCCAGGCTACCTGAGTTATTGACTTGACCTCGTTGGTGAGTCGGCTGTCAACAGTGATCGTGGAATCGAGGTCCTTAAACTTATTCAGAAGAGTCAGATGTTCACTATTAATCGTGATGGTTCCCATTTCATGGCTGTCTGACGTCATGTACTCTGTTTTCTTCAGGTTAAGCAGCAAGCCATGTTGCTTCAACCGATCACTCCATTCTTGGATTTGTCGCTGCAAATCAAGCTTCCTTTCTGCTGCCAGCATCACACCATCCGCATAAAGTTGGCCTGTGCTAATGACCGGTGCAGGTCAACTGTCACTGTGTCCATTATGAGAATGAACAGAAGCGGCGACAGAGCAGAACCTTGGTGGACGCCGACTATTACGTGGAAATCCTGAAGTCTTGGCTGTGCATAAAGTAACTGTACCTAGTTAATAAGTTGCTCTGGCACATCATGCTGTCTCAGTCCGAGTTTGTGATACTTGCGGGGAGCGTAACTTGCGGGGAAAGGGAATGTGTAGACACTTGCGGGTATACCCGGACGCTGCAGGTAGTGAACAGGATGTTCCAGAAGTAGGGATACACCACCCCTACTCCACGCCCACCAGCCGCTACCTGTGCCGTATTCAGGGAAATGCCCACCGTACCGGCCGCGCAATTTGTGAGACAAATTACATGTTTGATAATATGCAGTTTGATATAAGTATGAAATCATATCAAGACTACTTCCTGCAAACATTTCGACAAAAAAAGTTGGCACTGAGTTTAGAAAAACAAAATTCTTGTATATTGGATTTTAACATTTTATCAAAAAATGAATGTTACTACAAGAGATACAGCCATTCAAATTTACGGGCACCATAACGTTTTCCCTTCCCGAGTAAATGAGCTGCTGCTTGTAGTTTCAACATCACAGTAGCCTTTTTCTTAAATGTTCTGAATATAAATCTTCACACAGACTTCTTGAGTAGGAGAGTGATACGGATATCTGATTGTAAACCACTGCCTATTACCTTAGACTTTTTTGACTGTACTGAACAGGAGTTCCGCGTATTCCGTATTTTATATTTATACAGTTAACAGGTAATGCAATTTATAACCAACTATTGGCTGCCAATTTAGCTTCGTTTTTCCTGGAAGTCTTGCAACTTGTTTCTCCCTGTTGGTTTATGCCAAGTTCGGAGTAAAAATGGTTCTATATGACGGTGATGGAAAATAGAATTTATCTTTAGCATTTTTCGGTGTGTGACATTCCCTTACACATTCCGTATTTCATACATTTATCAGATGTATTTGTAATTCGAATACAGCGAAATTGTTTTGGGGTCTCGAATAAACGCATGAAGTATGTAAAACACTCATTGACTTATTATTAACGTTTTTTAATAGGAGGTTTAAGGTTGCGTCTCCTATTAAAAAACATAGTAACTATTTTTAAAGAGATGGATGTTGCGTGATAGTGGAGTTAACTACATAGCGGTCAATTACATTAACGTATCTGTGCAGGATGCCTAAAATATTTATTGCTTGCGCAGGTGTCTTGATATGGTTAGTGTTCTGAATAATATGCTTTTAGGAGGTATGACTGTTGAAAGTCATCGTCTTGTAGTAGCAGAGAAGGTCCTAATAACTCTCCAAACATTATCACTGTTAAAATACCGCTTTGCTTTCAGGAGGAACACTCAACGAATTAGTATGCAGTTAGAACAAGTTTCGTGTTATGTTGACAGTGCTTGACTTCTTGCTGTGCTGTACCCAGGAAAAGCTATTAGCCGCCCCAAGGGACCTGGGTTCCCCGCAAGTGTCACTCCCCACAAGTGTTCCAACCCCCTCAGTCCTACCCAGATGTGACTGTGTGGCACCCGATGAAAGGCGTTCTCGAGGTCCAGGAATGCTGAATGTAGCGGCTTCGCTTTCTCATGCGGCATGAATTGCATCAACTGTGCTGCAGTTCTTCACAAATTCAGCTTGGTTTCTGTAAATCTGTGCGATCTCACGGATTCTTTGGTCCAGAACATGCCCAAAGATTTTCATGGCATGGCAGAGAATTCGAATTGGACGGTAGTTTGTGCATTTCTTCTTAAGGTACGGTACGGTGGTACTTTGTTGCCAATCAGTTGGTGTTTTTCCCTCATCCGTGATTTTCGTGAAGAGTTCCGTTAACCATTCGACTGCCTTCTAATAACGGGAACACCATAACTCTGCTGGAAGATCATCTGGCCCGTTGGCTTTCCCAGGCTTCATTTTCCTCAGAGCAGTATTGACCTCTTCAACTACAAGGATTTCTGTATCCAATTCCGTCCTCCGAATTGGCTAATGTGAGATAACGGGTTGTGCATTTTATGACCTCAGCCCTAGAGGATGCTGAACTCCGACTTCCTTCTTTCCTGGCTCGTGGAAACCCTAGTAATTTCTTTGGAAACAGATGTAGGAATCACAACAATACAGAAAAAAAAGCTTTCAGCGAAACGCGATAACTTTTCTTTATACCGTATTTGCTCGGCTATAGTAACACACCCTCTTAATTTTTGAGGTCAAAATACGAAATTTAAAAAATCTCAAAAATTCATGAGTGTCAGTTACGCGAAATTCAGCACCACTAATTTACACGAAATTTGGCAGATTGCCTGCCTCTGGCTCCTGGAACAATGGTGACGGCATATGAATAGTTCCCCTCCATCCAGTGTCGCTAGGCATGCATTTTCCCGCAGTTAGTGTGAATTCAGATTTATACCATTAACGACGTACGACAATGAGTACCGATGATCGGAGAATTAGGTTTATGGCGTCGTTTAACTTCAGAACTGTCGCGTTTGCAACGAATGTTGGTGTCCGTGCGGCAGACCGAGAAACTGAAGTTTTCTTATTTCAGGTGTTTACTTGTAACAGCACAAGAAGTGAAATAATTGGAAAAAAGGCGGGGACTATAGGCCAGTAAATACGTTATTCAGCACGTTAGTTGAGAACAAGGAGGAGGATATGGAACTCTTGAAAGTGTTAACCCCTTGATGCTGGCCACCGTTTGCATCTTTGACAACCGTATCTGTGTTCATAAAATACTTGCTATTTGGGCCACAGTCATAGTAAAAAGTGTTTGAAATCTAGAGTTTCTAAATCAGGGCTTTTTAGCTCGTGTCGCCGGTCAGTCTATATTAGTCAAATTTGCTAAGGCATTTCATGTTCGCAAAATTTTATGGAGCCTGGCGTTATTGGGTGGTGTACAGAGATTTGTCGTATTCTATGGCTGATTCTTGTAATTCAGGCCATAAGTCTGGTCAGGATTCTCTTGTAGCATTCTAATTTGATAGTTGCTTTAGGCTATGAATCGTCCAATTTCCAGAAGGTGGTACGCATCACTCTGTTGAACTTTTTCTTTCAAATGTTCAAATGTTTGTAAAGCTTATGGGACTTAACTACGGGGTCATCAGTCCCTAAACTTACAAACTACTTATGAACTAACTAAGACTAAGGACGGCACAAATATCCATGCCCGAGGGGGGATTCGAACCCCGGACCGTAGTGGCCGTGCAGACCGTAACTGGAGCGCCTCAGTCCCCTCGGCCACCGCGTCCGGCACTTTTTCTTTGTTAGAGAATTTACACATTAGCACTCCATGGATTCTGTTTCGGATTCAGCTCTCAGTGGTGACACAAAGGCAAACGTTAGTAATGATGATTTTCAGAAAATATTTCACTCTGTCTGTTACCGGTTCAGTAGATCCCAACAAAATTCGATTATGTTTATGATCACAGTAAGAATCCGTAGGATCCAACCGCACACACTTTGCAATAACCAAGGATAAAAAAGGTAAAGCGGTCAACAATCCGAAGATTGGTTTGAACACCACAGTGCTTTACTAGGCATGGTCCTGTTTGGAGGTGGTATGCCGTTGCCTTCCTCCGACCTTCGAATTGACTTACCCAGCCAGTTATAGGGGGACCTACAGTTCCGAACCACGGTGCTACTCGGTATTTTTCACATGAGCAATACTGCCAGAGGTGAAAGAAGTGGATAGTGACAGATAAAAATCCTAGGACCCGGCGGGGATCGAACCCGGGACCTTTGGATTTGTAGTCTGGCACTGTACCACTGTGCAACTGAGGCGGATAAAGAAAAAAAAAATTAAATAAAAAACCAACTAGTCAGTAGGCAGTAAAGTCGTCACTCAGCTGTGCACACAATAATTTGGTCCTGTTTGATGAGTTGATCGAGGCGCTGTTCATAACGAGGGACAGCAGTTGAGAAAAGTCCTTCAAGGGCGTCGTTTAAGGTACACATCCTTTCCAGCACTACCGAAACGCAGTAGCAGCGCCTGCTTTATGTTTCCACACACTTATACCAGGTGTCGATGAATTTCATTTCGCGAAATTTGTTCAGCAGTGAAGAATTCAATGACAGATCACTGTTTGAAAGTACCTCGATTCACGTACCATTTCGGAAGCCTCGCGTGCTACTTATGATGTCTGTTGCAGGGGAAGGAAACTTTCAGGATACGAGCGGGAAGAAATAAAAGGTATTACACCAACCTCAAACGTACCTGTAGCTATTACAGGGGGCGGGGGAGTTCAACATAGTCCTTCAGAAAAGTAATCAACATTTACCAGTAATCTTGTTCGTTCGCCACGTTAAAAAGCAGTGCGTGACTAATTTCTGCAACGGGGTTTCAAAAAACTGTTATTCTGCTAATAATCGCGTTTTCTTGGTGTAAGGTTAATGGGTAGGGGGAGCGAACCCAATGCTTCCTTCCCTTATATACGTTCGTGGCACCAACAAAACTCAACATTACCTGTAAGGTAAAGACAGACAGACAGAGCCCGTCGGTCATTGCAATAACGCTACTCAAAGAGTGCGACAGCAGCATCGACTATGCGAAACACTGGTAACAACCGAAACCCGTCAGGCAGCAGCGTACAGAGTAGAGTTTTTATGATGCCTACTGTGGAGCTGAGTCGCTTATGCGGAAGCCTACATTTTTTCTTAAGTGGGAGCGGCGACGAACGACTTGTGTTCGGCGTGACCCCGTAGACAAGGCCACCCGCTCCTCTACCATCCGGCGGAAATACCGTTCCGGCAGGGGCGCTTGTCCTGCAGAAAGGCACTGGGCTCGAAATCCTCCCCATCTCAGTAGAAACCACTGTTCCGCCCCGGCATTCCACGGGTAGCACTTTAAACTTCATTTACGCCATGAAGCATTCAAATCTACATACCGTAATTCAATTCAATACCTAGGAATTATAACATCAGACATTGTCCATGAGGAGTGAGACTAGAAAAGTTTTTTAAACAATGTACGTACTTATGTGCCACAGTCGCTATATTACTTATAACGTTTCTTTAATTTGTACAACTAGTTTCAGTGAAGCTATGTCAGCATTTTCAAGTACTTCTGTGTCATCAGAGACTTTTTTATCCTCTGCAAAAAAACTTCTTCACTAAATTAAAATTAAGTACTGTCTTTGTACTAATAAAAGTGATTGTAAAAAATAAAAAAATAAAAAATCCTGTCTAAAATAATGGATTCCTACATCAGGTTGTTACATCACTCCTGTAATAAGAGAACATGTCTGGGCTGAATTATTATAAGTTTTGTTCCTTGCATCGAAACGAACAGATTTCCAGTCAAGAGAACAAACAATTGTGTTCATAGGAACAAAGCTTATAATAATTCAGCCCAGACCTGTTCTCTTATTACAACCTGATCTAGAAATCCATTATTTTAGACAGGATATTTTATTTTTATTTTGTATAATCATTTGTATTTGTACAGAGTCAGTGCTTTAGTTTAATTTTGTGAAGAGGTTATTTTTGTAGAGGATAAAAAATATCTCTGGTGCCAGAAGTACTTGAAAATGGTGACATAGCTTCACTGAAAATAATTGTACAAAATAATTATAAGTAATATAGCGACTGTACATTGTTTAAATGTCTTCATTAAAAAAAAGAAAAAAAACACATACCAACAATTTAACTGGAGAGAACACAGGAAATATCGTAGGAAAGGCGAACCAAAGGCTACGTTTCATTGGCAGAACACCTAGAAGATGCAACAGTTGTAATAAAGAAACTCCCTACACTACAGTTGTCCGCCCTGTTTTGGAATACTCTTAGGCATTGTGGGCTCCTCACCAGCTGGAACTGACGGAGAATGTAGAAAAGTTTCAGAGAAGGGTAGCTCGTTTCTATTATCGCGATACAGGGGACAGAGTAACACAGAAGTCATGCACGAGCATTAAAAGAAAGGCGTCATTCGTTACGGAGAGATCTACTTGCGAAATTTGTTCCACAATCTTCATTCTGCGAATCTGAACATACACTGCTCAAAACGATTAGGGGATCAGGTAAGGTATCATACACAGTTCACATAGGGTAACGTATTTTATTCAGATATTAATTACAGTTCTAATTTGTGTGTACGATATTTTACTGTCTCAGCTCTTTACTGGTCTCGGTGGAGTGGCCGAGTTTTCTAAGGCGTTTTGCCGCGGAACGCGCGGTTGCTCGCCGTCGGAGGTTCGAGTCCTCCCTGGGGCATGGGTGTTTGTGTCGTCCTTAGAATAAGTTACTGTACGTTAGTGTAAATAATTTGTAAGCTTAGGGACTAATGACCAACGTAGTTAAGTCCCATAGATTTACAAACATTTGATTTTTGAAGTCTTTACTTGAGGTTTACATGGCGTTTACTCAGAACGAGGCACAGTGGGTCTACCACAGTAGTGGAAAGGTCATTCTGGTTGCCATCTAATATGGTGTTTGATCACCTCAAACGACCAGTACAGTGGGCATATGATAAGTGAGACTGAACAGTTCAAATTTCTGGGTATATATATATAAGCTGTCGTGGTAAGCCCATGATCAGGATCTTGTTCCAAAACTAAATTCTGCTATATTTACCATTAGAACAATAACTGAAATTAGTTAATTTTTAACACGAAAGGTAGTCTATTATACTTACTTTCATTCACTTATGACGTACGGCATTATTTTTTGGGGTAACTCGCCTGATGCAAAAAGGATATTTCTGGCTCAAAAAACGGGTGGTTCTAGCAATATGTGGTGTAAGTTCACGAACGTCATGTCCACCCCTTTTCAGTAGTCTGGGAATTTTGACACTGGCGTCACAATACGTTTTTTTTTCTTTAATGTCGTTTGTTGTTAATAATATCAGCTTATTCCCACGAGTTAGTAGCTTTCACTCGGTGAATACTAGACAGAAGTCGAATCTACATTTGCATCACACCACATTGATACTTGTGCAGAAAGGTGTACAGTATTCTGCAGCATCCATTTTCAATAAGCTGCCACAAGAACTAAAGAATCTTAGCACTAACCCACACGCTTTCAAATCTAAATTGAAGAGTTACCTCATGGCTCACTCCTTTTATTCTGTCGAGGAACTCCTAGAAAAATTAACCAATTAAGCTAATTCATTTCTTTTCTTTATTGATTCTTTTCACTTTGTCTTAAGATTGTCGTGTGCATAGGACTACTTAAAAATATTCTATTACCATTCTTGTGTAAAAATTCATGTATTAACTTGTTCCATGACCATGGAGTCTCACTCCTCAGTTGGGTTCTATGGAACAGAAAATCATCATCATCATTATTATTATTATTATTATTATTATTATTATTATTAGTGGCAGACTTGCGTGATATAGACAGTTACCAATGAGCTCTTGAGGGATATTTTGCCATTATTCCATGAGTGCAATACCCAGCTCTGAAACCTTGTGGCAGGTGTTGGTCTGGGTGCGATGCACCTGACAGCTGCATCCCAGACATGCTCAAACGGATTTAAGCCCGGCGAACAATCTGGCCCCTACATCCGTTCATTTCCCTCAGCTTCAAGCACGTTGTCCACCAGTGCAGCTCTATGGGGACGAGCGTTACGTCCTCTTTGAGCAACTCGTCTCCTACGGCATGAGCGTAGGGAACAACAAAAGGTCGACGGATCTGGTCTCAATACCTCTAAGCAGTCAAAGCGCCATTGTGAATGGCACAGAGGTCGGTACGTTGGCCAATACTGGCTCCTCCCGATATAATTCGTCCAGCACCATGACACGCTCATGTTTCCTGCACATAAAGCCGGATTTTCCCACGTGCTCTCCAGAGGAAGGAACGACGGTTGCCCGACTGAACGCTTAATCTTGACACACATCACAGGCCTCCGTGCGTAGAGACCATATTGCCCAAAGTGGTTCGGACGGTTTCTGTTGATACTGCGCGTGCTGTATCTGCCTGGAGGGTGCGTTGCATCTGAGTTGAATTCGCCCTCCTGTTTAGACGGGCTATAAATAGGTGATAACGGTCATTTCTTGCTGATTTTACTTGTGGACGACCTTGGCTCTGCCTTCTTTAAACGGTTCCTGTTGTTTAAAATCGCGTCCAGGTCCTGAAAATTACACTCTGGGACACTCCAATAGCTGGAGCCTCCTACCTCTGTTCCGCTTTCAACCTTCTTATGACTCTCAACATGGCTTCGGGTAAGTTACGTTGTTGTTGCATTGCACTACTTGCTCACTGCACTATCTGAAACCAACAGCTTGTGTAATTCATTTGGTAGAGTAAACAGAGGTCAACACTAACTCCCTCTGCAGCATCTTTCTCTTATTAGCATTATCTTGGTAGCTGTAATGTTATTGTCTCCATTACGTAGAACCGACAGTATGACTTGGAATCATTTTAGTTCACTCATATATATATCATCAATCAACTGATCCCATAATTATTTTCACCAGTGTATTGTTCACATGAATCACCGGAGTACAAACGACAGCTGTGACACTGCATCGCTTTTCGCTACCTCATTTACGCGATACTACGTACACAAGGAAATATGATCATAGTAATAAAAGAAATCAAATCTGAAAAGGATTGATTTAGTTGTTTCCGTATGTCTCGCGCTATTAGAGAATGGAACGGGAGGGAAATATTATGAAAGTGGTTCGTTAAACCCTCTGCCAAGAACATAAATGGAACTTGCAGAGTACATTGGTATTGCTAGAGATACTGGCGCAAGTGAAGCTGTGAGAACAGGCCGTGAGTCATGCCAGGGCAGCTCAGTTGGCAGAGCGCTTGCCTTCGACAGCGGAAGGTCCCGGGTTCGAATCCCGGTCCGGCACACAGTTTTTATCTTCCAGGAAGTGTCACGTCTAATCTGATAGTAGCTGCTAAACTCGGTATTCCCCCAGTATATAAGCTTTTTCCCAGTAAGTATTCATGAAAACAGTTTAGATATTGTGCAACAGTAAAACAAAGAAATATGCATAATGTATACAAAAATTAAATGTGCAGTATCCAAAGAAAGGATAATAGTAATAAAATACTAATAAAGTATAACATAAATTTAATTCAAAACTTGACTATAAGCAATTTTTTTTGTTACTTGTCCAAAATTCTTTGGTGAGTGCATCCTAGAGCAGTCGACATAGCGCTGTCCATGTGAAAAAGATGGATATCTCAAATCCATTCCGGGTATTTAACATACTGTCGCTGTGATTTTGTTAATTGTAATAGAAAATGCAAATCTTTCTGGAAACTGTAGTCTCTTGAAGTTAAAGGGTATATTTGTTGTACTAAGGAGTATTTTTCTGACTCATTGTTTACGACGTCATATCTCCTGAACTATGTGTCGTGGGTAGTTTTTATCCACACAGCGATTGATGTCTGATCGTAAGCAATTTTGTACCAAGTTTAGTTGAAATCGGACTATTATTTTAGGAGGAGATGTGGAAAAATAACGCATGATTTAGTAGCAGTTATTCCGAAATTTGATTGTTTATGACGTCATATCTCCTGAAATATGTGTCGTATTAAGATGTAAATTTGCAGGTACATTCAATGGTATATGTGGCTAATGTCTGCAAAATGTATCGTGAATGGTGTTAGTAGTAAAGATGTAATAAATCGAAACCTAATGCGTGACAAAGCGGTTTTTCATGACCCAAATCGTTTATGAGTTCATACCTGATGAACTACAAGTCAAACTGTGATATAGTATCGAAGGAACATTTAGTGGGATATACGTGTACTGTCTGTGAATTGTCTCGTGGATAAAATTTACAGACAAACATTTTAACATTTTGAACAATTTACAGTGTAGAAGTAATAACTTGTAACGTCATGTCGAATGCCGTAGATATACATCATGAACATCGGCAAAGTAGTAAGCGATAAACGTTTTTCCTTTCATCATTTTCTTGGGGTTGTCAGCGAGAAAAAGTTTCGTAAAGATTTTGAATTATATTCAAAGTTTATTGTAAGTCCCTATGTGCTCTCAATGTCAAATAGTTGACGAACGAAGGCACGGTACCACACACGGCAATATGGGGCAGTTTTAATTGTTTATGACGTGATATCGTATGAACTATGAGTCGTAGGTCGTTTTTGCAACCTTAGATAGTGATTCATGTCCTTAAGGAACGTATGTGCGAATTTTTTTGTAATCGGTCCATTAGTTCAGGAGCAGATATTGAATATTATCGCATGATGCGGCCGTTTTTCACGACTGTGATTGTTCATGACGTCATATCTCCTTAAGTATGTGTCGTAGGTGATTCTTACCCCGCCAGCGATTGTTGCCAAATAGTAAGGAACTTGCGTACCAAGTTTGCTTGAAATCGGTACAGTAGTTTAGGAGAAGATGTGCAGCATACATACCCACATACAGCGTATTTTATAAGTGCCTTCCCAGAGCATCTTCAAAGGACGTAAATACAACAACTTCCTGATTATGGTTTTAACCCTTCAGACGCGGCTAGATTGAGATATATTTACGAAGTTGAACTACATTCCCCAATTATTAATTTTTCCTTCTTACTGCGTTTTAGATACGGGGATAGCTTCAAATATCGCCACATATAAATATTAGAAGCCCGAAATCAAATGATAGGAAATGAGCTTCACCAGTTCTTTGTAATGATTTAATGCAAGTAGACAAAGGCTATTACGACCTTACACTGATGTTAACAGTGCTTAAAATCCTGACCATTCTCATTCATTTGTAGACAGATAACACCTGAGGATGCTACTTTAAGTTGCGGAACCGGTCGTGTTTGTCCTTCAATAAAGGAATTTAACAGAAGCAGCGGACCCGTTTTTTTAAAAAATGTCGCGTAGCCGAGCGGTCCAAGGCGCTTAGCTGCGGCGCGCGCGGTTGCTCGCCGTCGGGGGTTCGAGTTCTTCCCTGGGACATAGGGTTGCCAGATTGAACTCGAGGCAGGCCCGGAGACCAGACGTGCCCCCCCCCCCCAACTGCGACCAACTCCGCCCCCCCCCCCCCCAACCAGGATTACACGTGAAATAAAAAAATCTCCTCCCTCCCAGCAAGTAAATGAGATAGTGCATATTCTGCACTTACACACACACTCATCAGTATCGACTTTTTGTAGCCACTCTTTATAATTTTCTTTCTGCAACCATTATTCACGGAACGAAGTCAGATATCGTCTCTTCATTTCACTGTTATTACTCACTAATCTGAGTTAATGTAAGCTTCTCTGTTCTCACACGATCCGAGTATTCCGAAAATTGCCGGTAAACTGATAAACAATGAACGACCGAACACAAATAATAGACTTCGCCAGTTGACACGTTGCCGCAACAGTGTTTGCTTAATAATGCGCAAGCCGATTACTACCGACGCAACAATGAAAAGTTTTCAGAGGAAGAACAGAAAAGTGGCGTTTTGTTGCAATAAGAAATTGACATTTCTATAAAGTTATTCATAATTACTAGAGAGGAGCCGGCCGGGAATGGCCGAGCGCACTGAGGCGTCTTGCCACGGTGCGCGAGGCTGCTCCCGCCAGAGGTTCGAATGCCCCCCCCCCCCCCCCCTCCTAGGGCATGGACGTTGTGTTCGCCCTTAGTTTAAGTTAAGTTCGATGTAGATCGTCGCTACATGAGCATAGTACTTAAAAAGCGTCGAAAAAATTATGATGAAGGTTACATTCAAGCCCGGAGATGAGAGTCACTGGCCCGTAGACCCGGAGAATTCACTCCAAGCCCGGGCACTCCGGGCAGCGCCCGGAGATCTGGCAACCCTAATTGTGTCTGCTGTTAATCGTTCAGTTGACAAAGTTGACAAGCCCACAAGTCTTTCTTGAGTCATTGTGGATTGCAGGTATGTTTTTATGAGTTTTAATTTCGAGAATCTGCGCTCACCACTGGCTACAAACTGAGAAAGAGTAAACAACATTCTTAGTGAAGTAACTGAATTAGGCAGGTCTACAGTGTCTTATAAGTCCGTTTTTACAAATTTTCCAGCCAGGGAAGAGAACTCGACAGAAACTGCTGGGAACGGTATAATCGATCAGTCTGATCGTAAACTAAAGATAGAGTGGGGGGGAGCGAGGGGGAAGGGATTTCCCCGGAAAAAATGGCCACAACAATAGCGTAACAGAGTGAAACTCTACTTACTGTTGCAGTGCCCGCAGGTGAGCTCAAATTACGGTGGTGGGGGTAGCTAACATATCACATGTTACTAAAACCAAACTGAAATGCTTCGTCCTGTTCCGTTCCTGTAGTCTGTGGACGTGTAGGTTCGACAACAACAAAAATACATTATTGGGAAAGCCCTTGATGAGACATAGTCTATCGCTTCAGTGAGAGAGGTACAAACAATGTCTTTGTGCATCACAAAACCATGCGTAAACCTAAAAATAATTATTTATAGCGTCATTATGAACAAATAGAAGGGGACCTTTCTTATCAAGAAACTGATAACTGATGGCAGCAGTAATATACAGGCGGGCTTAAGTAAAAAATTATTTATTGTATCTTCCCCTTTGTTTCTGTGCAAATGTAAGGCATTATAAGACAGCTTGCTAAGGTGAATGGTTACCAGGAAAACGTAGTGAATAACTTAGTACGAAAGAAAAAGCGTACGAAATCAAATAAAAATGGCACGGAAAATATCAAGAGAGTAATAGTTCCGTATTTTGGTAATCTATGTCAGAAAGTGGTCAACATACTAAAAACTTTTAAAGTAGAAGCTGCTTTTAAAACTAATAATACGTTACATCATAATTTACGGAATAACTTAAACCAAGAGACTGATAAATATGACAAAACAGGGGTTTATGACATACAGTGAAGTAGTTGCAATGCGAAGTACATTGGTCAGACCGGTAGATCGTTTAAAGTTAGGTACAAGGAACATATGGACGTCTTCCGACTTAATAATTTTGACAAGTCCGCTGTAGATGATCTTGATTTTGCATAAACAGGATAAGGGAAGAAAGCTAGATCTGCTAGAACAGCTGCAGATTACAATACATAACGCTAAAAGCGACGTTTCATTAAATGAACAAGTTCAAAGTAATACATACAGCTTTTTTCAAAAAAATGTTCAAATGTTTGTTAAGCTTATGGGACTTATCTACGTGGTCATCAGTCCCTAAACTTATAAACTACTTATGAACTACTTACTAACTAGGACGGCACAAAACTCCATGCCCGAGGGGGGATTCGAACCCCCGACCGTAGTGGTCGTGCTGACCGTGACTGGAGCGCCTCAGTCCCCTCGGCCACCGCGGCCGGCTACAGCTTTTTTTAAAACTTTGTGTACCTATTGTAACAAAAGTCGTTTATTTTAAATTTCAACTTCTGTCTTACTGTGCAAATGATTTCGCGACACCTGAATCTACCCACTACCTTGTGGATGATCTTTGGAATTTAGAGGCCTTTGACTCCGTGGACTTCGCTAGTGTTATGCGCCGCCAGTGCTGGGGTCTGATTTGAATCCTGACGAAGCACAGTATATCGAGGACCTTTCTGCGTAGACACGGTTACGAGGAAAGTAACCACGTTTTCTTTTATTACGTTTTAGATTTTTATTTTCTCAGGTTTTAAGATTCTTGTACAGATTATCTGATGATGAGGGCTTGACCCTTGAAACGCATCAGTGTTTTTACACGATTTCTGTGGTTGAGCCTACTTGACAAAATAATTAATGCCCTGTGTTATTTGGCGCCCTAAACCTTCTACTCTTTCTTACCACTGATGATGTGCGTGGTCTTATGGCGAGGTCATTAGCGGCCATTGTACACTACAGAGACTGCAGATCGGGCAACTGCGCTGGCCCGAGAGGGCGCCCCAGACGACACGATAGACGGTACGCCAGCTTTGATCAAGGGATGATCAGTTGTGAACTGCTACCCTTCATTCATTATAAGCTTACTAGCGAAATTTTGAAGACCCAGAGAGAATGCCTGTAAAATTGACTCGCGTCTTGTCTGTAGTTCTGTAAGGAAATGACAATAATGACCGCTGAACTCACAGCCATCTTGGAAGCTCTCAAGTACTGCCTTACTGTTCCGGAGGAGCATATTGTCATCCATTCGGACTCTTAAATATGCGCTCATACTCCTTAAATATTTTCGTTGAGGGCATAATAACCACCCAGTAGCCTACGAGATAATGGCACACATAAACCACATGGAAAGGAATGGACGCAGTGTTTCCATGTGTTGGATTAAAGCACACACAACAAGTTCAGGGGAACGAGATCGCTGACACACTTGCCAAGGAAGCGGTTACTCAGGTTCCAGCGAAAGATCTTTTAGCTGTTTACAGAAGGAAAATTCGGGCTGAATGGGACAAAGAATGGCAAGCTTCCCAGTCAACTAAAGGGAAATACTATGCACAAATAACACCAGTGCTACCAACCAGACCTTGGTACAAAGGCCTGAGGCCTTCTCGGAAGCTGGCAGTCACCATAGCGAGGCTGAAGTTCAACCACTGTCGAACTGCACAGCACCTACATCGCATCGTCACAGTGATATCTCCACTTTGTGATTGCGGCGAAGCAGAAGACACAAATCACTTTTTTTAATTTTTTATTTATTTATTTATTTATTTATTTTTGATGCATGAACAGTTGGGAGCTCACAGCAAACTTGCTAAGTTATATTGTGAGCAGGGACTACCAGTTACCAATATCTGTATCAACATTATTGGCAACCAAAAACTTTGGAGTGTACAAAGAACTTATCTCCTTTGTAATAGTGGCGAAGAACGAGTTACGAACTGTTATGTAAAGATAAAACCATGTTTAATCACTATATTCAAAATGTTCAAATGTTTGTAAAGCTTATGGCACTTAACTACGGGGTCATCAGTCCCTAAATTTACAAACTACTTATGAACTACTTTCGAACTAGAACGGCACAAATATCCATGCCCGAGGGGGGATTCGAACCCCCGACCGTAGTGGCCGTGCAGACCGTGACTGTAGCGCCTCAGTCCCCTCGGCCACCGCGGCCGGCAATCACTATATTGTGCCATATCTTTAATGTTTGTTATGTTACTTCAAATTGATCCGTCTGCTTTTGTTTTCTGTCACATCTTTCATGTTTGTATAGCTGCTTTTGGCAACTTGCTTACTGCGAGAGTGAAGGTCGGGGTGAGAGTTTAAAATTGGGAAAGATTAATTTTTAAAACTCACAACCACCAACTGCGAACCAAATTTCTAAACATGCAAAAACACTGGATCTGTGATTGCTACTCTTTGACTGGTTTTCTAGGGGATGATATCACACGTTCGCAGCTTTCCTTCCCTGCATATGATTAACAAAAAAATTCATAATAAAGTCAAGTTCATGAGAGAAAAGGGTGTACTAACTACTATTTTTGAAATCACGTAAAAGTTCACTTTATGTTGCTTATTTCACAATATTAGAACCCTGTGACTGATTAGTCTGTACGTCGAACATTTATCAAATAAAGTTATATCTCGTGAGCCCCCAGACAAAATGAATATTTGTCGCAAATTGTTTTCACACCATGTGGCTGTCTCAAACACCGTTTATGTTCATGCCTATGCGACGACACGTGTTACATTAACAAATCACAGTCACTTTAATTCAATGCGATGCACACCTTGTTCCACTGGCTAAATATTCACCAACACACAGTAGCACTCGATTTAATTTGGTGCAGTCTACGATGAGCAACCACACGTGGCGATTGCTACACACAAATCTATTACCTCCACCTGGAGATATACATGCCGACTGATGCAGAGCGACGCCACCCGGCCAGCTACCCCACGTGCTCCCGCCTTGTCACTTCCTGCCCTCGCACGCGCGCGCGCCAATTGCTCAACCGCCGGGTATTTTCCCCTACGTCATCAACTTCCCCATGTGAGCTGTTCTAACCGATTTGCCAACGTACAGCGCTCAGCCAATACATTTCTA
Organism: Locusta migratoria; assembly: GCA_026315105.1. NCBI lineage: Eukaryota > Metazoa > Arthropoda > Insecta > Orthoptera > Acrididae > Locusta > Locusta migratoria. Next base: position 266,197,599 of record CM048744.1, on the reverse strand, counting down.
AAACTTTACTTAAAATCAAAATAATTACACTATACATTAAACAAATGTCTTCTTAGGTTTTTATATTGGTATAAACATCAGAATCGTGCAATTTCTTATATCACAGATAAGTGATTTAACTGAATACTTCAAGATAAAATACACAAGATTAATTGTAAATAAAATGAGAAATAGTTAATATATTATTTTCATAATCAAACATTGTCATGCTATTTGTATAACTGTCTTGTATTCATTGGTAATTTATTACTTTTCATTGTCATTTAAACATTTTACGCCAGATGTGACTATATCAGCTAATGTATTGTTTATTTGTCAACAGGCTATTTTGTAATGAGGGCCTTAAAGGTTCCTAACTGCAACATATTACTTCAAATGCAAGTAGTATTAGAATATTTTATTTCACGCTGTGCACTGCAATGCACCTGGCACTCGCCATTGTCCCTCTCTCCCCTCACCGGAAACGAACCTGGGAAATCCTAAGCTGGAACAAGCCACCAACGTCGGCCTGCTCGCTGGCCTCCCGTCAGCTACAAGCACACAGCAAATCTCAACGTGGAGAATTTCTACCTATGGCCTAACTATAAATGTTGTCACCCAACTGCGTACATATATTGCTACCATAATTAATAAGATTAAAATTGTGTAACATTTAGTGCACTGGCATGGTCAATGTTTGCAGTGAACTTCATACTGTTTAGTTATCAAATGCTATTAATTACCAGTATTTCTATTGGGTGGTGATCTCACATTACATAACTGTACTAGAGGATGTCCTTATCATTACTTATGTCGATGGCTGTAAGGGAACTACTCAAAGGCCAAAAAAAAAAAAAAAAAAAAAAAAAAAAAAAAAAAAAAAAAAAATAGGATGTGTAGTAACCGGGAATTCCTCGCGCCTGGAACAGCAGCGCGACAGCAAACTGAACCGCACCGCTAGCGCACGAGGGATCGTGGTGCACAACAAATCTGCCGCCCCCGAAATTCGAGCGCCCTAGGCAATTGCCTGTAGTCGGGCCGCCGAAAGAACGACCCTGACAGTTCGCGCACGTGGGTCGCAGAGGGTGGGGGGACACTCAACCACCAACCTGAGCTCTGGAATTCGTAAACGTTGCCGGGGTAACAGTGCCGCGTTGCCACCCTGCCACTCGAGGTCGTGCGGGGTGGCATGCTTCAGTCGCTGCAAAGCATCTGTTGCGTGTTCATCGTTTGTCTCGTTGTGTTACCGGTTTTGTTCGTGTGGTGTTAATTGTTAATTTCTGACCTGTGATGGCTTCTTCCTCTAACCGTAAGAGAGTCGTCAGGGGCGCTACTTTAAAAGAGCCAATCGCGTGAGCTCGTGTGCAATCTACGGTGCTATTTTGAGGAGGAAGGGGACAACAGTGGGCCTCTTTTGCCGTTGTCTAAAGTCATTGAGCGAGTAGCCGCAGCTCTGAAAATTGGAGCAACCACCATGAGGAGAGTATCGAAGGAGAAGTGTGCTGCAAATCTACAGGAGCCACCTGATGCTCTGTCGCAGCCAAAACATGGTTTATTGAAAAATTACGTTATTTTATTTCTACTTCTGTGATCAATAGACGCTGTCGAAACTGATCTGATGATATTACTCTGACACTATACTATGGCAGTCAACTAATGAGGCAAAAAAACTCTTCTTTTTATGTAAGAATACATATTTTACTGGAAGAGGCGGTTTTACTACTTGTAAAGTGGTAGTCCTTATTTGTTTACCCTCTCGCCAGACTGCCACAATGCAGTGTCCGAGTAATAACATCGAGTCTGTGGAAAATGGTTATAGAAGATGAAATATATAAACAAAATTCTTCAAATAGCAACCTTTGGCTGAAGACTAAATGATACATTATATTTAATGGAATACTGGAACATATGAAGCTTTACTTTAACTCGACATATATTTTAAACCTTTCTTTTTAACTGCAAAAAAGAGTGTTTTTCCATCACTTCGTGGTTGTTATCTTTCCGTCACGCTTTAGTAGTACATAGGAACGATTCCAAAATATTCGGGCGTGATATTCGTATGCCGGCGACCGACACGGCGTAACAACAAACAGCCGCGTAGCAGCATTGGCAACATAGCCGCTACCTGTCAGAGTCGTTCTTTCGGCGGCTCGACTATAGGTTGCCTGTATGGACGGGCCGGCCCTGAGCACACTAGCGCCAGAGTATGGTGTCGTTATTGTAGTGAGTGTATGGCTGTGCATAGGGTTGGGGCGTGGGGAGTGCTGGCGCACACCGCAGCCCACAGCACAGCTGGTTGGCCCGCATGGCGACGCAGGAAGCGTGCCCTGTAGCCGCGTCCAGCTGCCGTGACGTGACGAGCCTGGTCGGCAGCAGGGGGCTGTCTGTAGAGTTGTGGCGATTTGTCAGTGAGTCGTTCATTTGGACGATTATAAAGAATCGTAAGAATCGAATCGTGATCCGGACGAAACGTTGTTCAAAACAATCGCCTGTCTCGTGACGATTCGTAAGGCGGGTCCACACTGAGTGCGCCGTGCCGCGCCGCCAAGGTGTGCGCGTCCAGTGTGGACGGCGAGCCGCGCCGCGTCGCGCTGTGCTGCGCCGCAGCGCGCAGTGTTCCGCTTGTTGTCGGTACATCAAAAGGATCGGCGCGTTTGCGCGCGCTCAGTTTAGACGGGGCTGCGGCTGGCGGGCGCGCTAGTTTATTCCGTGCGTCTATTCGCGGTGACAGGTCGGGTGTTCTCGCATAGGTGTCATTATGGGGTGGGACCGGAAGCAAAGCGAGAACCTGAAAATTCAAATGTTTGTAAATCTATCGGACCAAACTGTGTGGTCTTCAGTCCGTAGCTTACATACTACTTAAACTAAGGTAAACTAACCCAAGGACAACACATACACCCATGCCCCAGGAAGGACTCGAACCTCCGACGGCGAGTAACCTCACAATCCGCAGCGAGGCGCCTTAGACCGCGCGGCTATCCCACCGCGGCTGAGAACCTGATGATGATGATGATCGTGTGGCATTTATGACCGTTAGACCTCAACTGGGGTCATGTTCAGCCTGCCTGGTGCAAGTCTTTTTATCTGACGCCACTTCGGCGACTTGCATGTCAATGATGATGAATGATGATGAGGACGACACAACACCCAATCCCCGAGTGGAGAAAATCTCCTACCCGAACGGGAATCGAACCCGGGCCCCCTGCGTGGCAACCAACCACGCTGTCCACTGGACTACGGAGGCGGACTTGAGAACCTGATAGAGATGTATAGACAAAGGCGGGAACTGTCGGACCCAAAAAGAGCACTATTTAGAGCGGTGAAAACTTCGATGACAATCGTTAATATTCTTTGTTTAGATATTTTGAACAGATACATCAGACTTTCAAAGGAATCTCCAGTTGCCAGAAAGCGCAAAGTTATTGCCGGTCTCTCATTGGTAGATATAGCACGTCTACTACAATTTGTGTCTTTCTTCATTATGTCTGGTTCGATCACTTTCAACAGATATTCGAAGTCTTCCAAAGACATTCGATAAAAGTTTTCGAACTGTCCACTGTCGCCTGCAAGTAGTTCAGTGAAAAGATCACTTCCACCGTACAGTGCCCTACTCTTTAACACTAGGGGTTACCTAACGACGACAGTTCTTCGTTAACTGATGGTACAGCACAATAAATGCGGCACTCACAATCTCGGCTCGCTCCACCTTGAGACGTGCGCGCGCTCCAACTGGAACCACAGTGCGCGCCTGGGAACGGCGCGGACGGCGCCTTCTGTACTGCGCTACAGCAGTGCGCGGGCTGCAGCACGGCGCGGCGCGCTCAGTGTGGACCCGCCTTTAAGTTCCAACGATTCACGATTCGAAGGCGACTGCCGAATCTTGCCGAATCGTGCCGAATGCCGGAGAGAAGAGGAGGGGGGGGGGGACAAATCGTCGTTCAAATTAATCGTCTGTCTCGTGACGATTCGAAGATCCAACGAGTCATGATTCAAAAAAGTGGCCAATCGTGCGGAATAATTACGAAAGCCAGAAAGCGTCTGAACAGAGGAAGCACATCGAAGATCGTGAGCTGTTAGTTATTAGCCTATTCCAAAATTACAGATGACAGAAATAAAACGCAGCGAAATACACAGCTGGCAATACATACGAACATACAGTTTACATATTATGTATTTAAACGAGCAATGCCGGCCGCGGTGGCCGAGGGGACTAAGGCGCTCCAGTCACGGTCTGGACGGCCACTACGGTCGGGGGTTTGAATCCCCCCCCTCGGGCATGGCTATTTGTGCGCTCCTAGTTCCTAAGTAGTCCATAAGTAGTTCGTAAGTTTAGGGACTGATGACCCCGTAGTTAAGTCCCATAGACTATACAAACATTTGAACATTTTTAAACGAGCAATCCTTAGAGATTTATATTTCGCGTATTCCGGAAATGGCTGTAACGATTTGGATTATATTTTGTGTTTAGAGAGGTTTAAGCTTTTGAAGTTCATCTACGTAGTTGTTCATAGTTTTTGTAAAAACTCAATTTTACAAAAAATATTTTTTTGTATAAAAACGCCAGTTTAAATGTTTTTAAAGCCACCTCAAAAATGTTTATCATTTTGGTTTTTACGTCATCAGTTTTCCTGAAAGAAATCGATTTTACAAAAAAGAAACATTTTAATAAACGTGAATTTCTTGCATCTCGATAGAAATTTAATATTTAGAGACGGATTTTTATTTTTAATGTTTATTTCGTGTTTTCTTAAACTAATTGATTTTACATAATATGTATTTTATAATGATTAGATATATGTTAATTACCATAGATTTAATTAAATTTATTTTTAAATGGCCGAAGTATTCAAACAGAACGAAAAAAGTTACAAGTTACAGCAGGATTCGAAATTAGTGATCTACGGTCAGTAAACCTATAATGCTACTAAATGAGCTACGATGACAGCAGAAATAGTTGGTAGTGTAATATGTATTTATAACCGCTCGCAAAATTTCAGACCATTTTCTCGAGAATTTTTGAGAGCTGAATCGAATGGCTTTGCCTCATTATTATTTTAAGTCTGAACTTCACGCACCATAAATATTTAAAAAATCCGATACCCATATTGTCACCTTTTCGGCATCTTGTAAGAATCGTGCCGTCGCAGACCAGAAAGAATCGTGAACGAATCGTAGGAACAGGTTAAGATTCCAACATCCGTAACACAGACATGTATTGCCATATACGATCAAGATGTAGAAGTAAGAATCGCGCCAATGCAGACTAAAGAATCGCGAACGAAACGTAGGAATCGATTCAAAATGTGGGAATGAATCGCAAGAATCGATTCCTGAAAAAGAATCGTGTTGTCCAACTCTAGCTGTGTGTACCGGCGCTCCGCAGCATTCCGCGGCCTTGGGCCTTCCTGTGTCGGCGCCTCTACGGCGGCATTCCACCGCTTGCACCCGGCACCGCTTAGCCGCTCCTGCATTCTCCGGCCGGTGCATGCCGGAGTGCAACATCACAACAGCCCCACACAGCCGCAGAACAGCTGACGCGCTTAGGCAGGTGTAGGTCGCGAACGAAATAGTCCATCTGTACTATTCCGTGAAATCAACTATAGTTCATTTTAGTTCACTTTGGTGAACTTGCAACAGGGCATGTTGGGATTCATTCCCAGCTGCTTGCATTACTGAACCTCCCAATACCGCTGTTGCGTAATAATAGTTACGGATGTATTATCGTTTTCTTTTCCAAAATCTTTGTTGTGTGTTTTTTTTTTTTTTTTTGTAACTTAACTAGCTAGAAGTCATTTTCTATTACTTGGTGTCGCCGAAGTTTAATTAGCAAATATTAACTAGTTCGTGCCAGAGATTGTAGGGTAAGGTCTGCTGAATCGGGTCAAAATTTATTAAAATAATCGAAATAAAAGACAAATTTCCACACAAACAAATTTTCATTGTATATCCACAAAAACTATGTTCTTTTGTTTATAAATTCAAATATATAGCCGGCCGCGGTGGCCGAGGAGACTAAGGCGCTCCAGTCACGGTCTGCACGGCCACTGCGGTCGGGGGTTCGAATCCACCCTCGGGCTGGATATTTGTGCCGTCCTAGTTCGTAAGTAGTTCATAAGTAGTTTGTAAGTTTAGGGACTGATGACCCCGTAGTTAAGTCCCATAGACCATACAAACAAACAAATTTCAAATATATAACACTTCGTAACTATTGTTCATAGTTTCACATAATAAATCTGAAAACTGAGCTGCATGACCCTATTCGCCTTCTTCCAGTAAGGGGAATATCGGGTCATCAATTCGGCGAACAGGGTCAGTACGAAAATGTATGCATCACTTTAAAATAGCAACACATTTTCCACAAATAAATCTCTTCTTCCCTACTGCACGAACACAATTCTCATGGTACCATTCCCTGTCATTTCCTTGACACTTAATCCGAGTTTCGCTGATATTGGAGCGCTGTATTTAATTTTGCAAGAGTTCACAAGATGTGTCATCTCCTGTTTCTTCGGAGGATTCTGATGAACTTTACGCTGATGATTCATGCTGTAGGTCTTGTCTGTTCTTAACGTGCCGTTTCTGCAAGCTTTTGGGCTGAGATGAGATTTTTCTTTTCTTTTCCAATCTATTTTTTGTTGCATTTATATTTTCTGGGGATGTAAGAAGTAGTGCTTTCTGTTTTCTGACCACCTTTTACCTTTGCTGGATAATCCTTTCCACTTCGCAGTCGCCATTGTAAACAGAAATGCGGTACCCCAAACAATTCCGCTGCATGGCGCTGACTTCTACCCTCCCGGTAAGCTTTAATTGCATTCTGCATGTAATCCTCTCTCCACAAAGTAACGGTTTTTCTTTTACATTTTCCCATCTGCAATAAAAAGCCGAAATCGAATTAATAAAAAACGAAACAATATAATAACTGCAATGAATCGAAATAAATGCATTGACCCTTTTCACCCGGCTTGCAATGACCCGATTCGGCAGAAATGCAAATTATTTTTTTCCTACGTTGGCATTCCTGCACAATCATAACTACGTCCATTAACACCATAACCTTTTCTCCATTATATAAACGTACTTCTAAACGAATAGTTAACAAATTACCAAACGAATTACCAGATATATATGAATTTGAATTAAAAGCTGTTTTACAAAGGAGAAAATTTTAAGAACTTCCTGCAACAGCGGAATCTTCCACAAATTTTTACACAACAACGAACACGCCTGACAATGTCTATCACTTTCCATTCATACACAGATTTCCAACAGTCATCGCTGTGTGGCAGCACTTCCCATACTACTTCGTACATGGCGATTAGGCGGGAATTTCTAAAATTGACCCGATGTATCTCCCGACCCGATTCGGCTGACCTCACCCTATTGTTAGAGATTAAATGTATTTCTGATAAAACTAAATAAAATCTTGTCTCGTAATATTGAAGTAGGTATTGTTATGTTTCACAATTAATGTTAGGAAAGCTTTGCCCTCATTAGTTTCTGTATAATTTCCTTTAATTACGAAAATATTGTTCAAAAAACCTATTTCATTAAATATGTTAATGAAACACAATTAACATAACAGATTTATGTATAAATTTATTCAGAATTATTTACGCTACCTTTTACTATAGCCAGTTCAATGTAATTGTTACCTTACCAATATAATTAATTTAATATACATAATTAACAATACGTAATTTTCAGTATCATTGTTTGGAATATATAAATGAGATGCATTCGCGCCTTGTAATGGAGTCTTGTTGCATCCTCGATATGAGGCGCAATGAGCGCCACTTATAACTTTAATTTTGAACAATTATGTAAAAGTTGTTCAATGTTATGCGTGTAGAAAGTGTATCTACAGTTATTAATCCTTCATTTTTTTGCCACACTGTACACCTCGGTCTTTAATACTCCACACACACACTGCGTAAATTTGTATTATTGTCGTGTACAATGTACGTACGGGGTTGTAGTGAATGTAATTAATGAGGCCTGTACGCTGGCCGTAAATTGGGATAACTGGGTGCTAATAATTCATTAAAGTGTCAATGCACTGCAATTCTACGTGCCTCCTACGTTATTTGTAGTACACTAGTTTTGCCCTTTGAAATTTCAGCCAGCCGTTTCAGAGAGCCTCGATCTACGAGAACATCAAATAGCAAAAGTAGTAGGGTGATGGCGGTTCATGCCCACTGAGAATCACCCGTCGACGTTAGAGCGCGCGCCACATAACGTGGCGGGTGGACTGGCTTTTCTGCACAGGTAGCTGTGTAGTGGTGCGGGGACCAGCTGTCGCAGCGTAGCCGGACTGTGCGTTAGCTGCGCTCCGTTCCATTCCGCAGTCAACTGCTGACTGCTGCTTAGCTTTAAAGTTACGGCCGCGAACAAGCGCAAGGAAATGTCAAGCTGCGAGTCTTGAACGCACACGGCTGCATGAAAAGTATAATGCAGAAAAACAACGCTCGTTTGATTGTTGGGAAAACTGTGGTGCATTTACGAGTATTTATGAGTCTCTTTCTCTTGTACCTATTATGTTTACACGGCAGGGCATAATTTTCTGAGCGGCACAGAAATTCATTTCATAGCTCAGTCGATTAACACGAAATATCTGTAAATTATATACACAGTTCTTCTAGGGAGATCACTCTATCCATTATCACTGAAGAACCACATTAGACGTTCACGACAGATTACGAATTCAAAGTAAATTTGTGAAGATAGAAATTGACAAATTTTAGATTTTTCCCTTAATTGTATCTCGAAATCTGGATTTTTCTAAGCAGTTATTAAAATAGTCTATCAATGACTTAAGTGACATATCATATGAAATGATAGAATAATTGTATGTTTGACATTGTACAACAATAAAATAATGAGGATTACTTGCTACACACCGCAAAGACGATCGTCGAGGCACAGTCAGGAAACGGATAATACTCAACGTTAATAGAGTTCATAACAAAATCGTCAAAGCTGTTGAAGCCGGAAGACAAGCTTTAAACAAAATCCACAACGAAACAGCATAAGTAAGAACAAAAATCGTGTTACAGTTCCTTTGCCAGGGAAACACACAAAGTATAAAGTTACACAATACAAGCTTAACTGCCACAAAATAGTTTTTAACGTGGTAATAAGTAGAGGCTTTGTGATCAGCCGCTTCCGACTCCTGTATAAAGAATTGATATACGCGAAACACTATTTCTCATGCCTGTTTGTGTAATACTAGTTGAGATTTGCTGTCGCTACTCATAGTCAACTGAATGCTCCAAAATAACTCGCAAAAAAACCCAACGCAGAACGCCAAAAACAGTTGTCGCTCTGCACAGTAATAACTCGCAAAAAGCCCAACGCAGAATGCCAAAAGCAGTTGTCGCTCCGCACAGTACGACACGCACTCGACCGCGCGTAACGGCTGACTGACGGCTATTGGTCAGCAGGTCACGTGGCGTGACGTAGGCCTACCCGTGCTTCTGCGCATCCAGACCTCACCCGCCAAGTTATGTGGCGCGCGCTCTAGTCATCCCCATCGACGCCAGGTACTCCCCCTCCACGCTCAACCACTTGTTCGACCGCCAATGTACTGTTACTTTCCCCCACCCCTACACCCTCGACCTCTACCCCTAATTAATTAAATTAAATTTGCATATCAATTTAATTGTAACAACCTATGTTTTTTTATCAGTAACAAGGGCAATTGCCTCCACAACTAAGAACTTGTGTGAACACAGCCCTCCACCCCCAGTACTGCCCCCATCTCCACCCCACCGACAACCCTAACGATTGACGCCCTCACGGGACCTGGTCCGGGACTCGACCTCACAACCCCCCCCCCAATTTTTTTTACAAAAGTTATTACTTGTAGCCATACACCAACACTGGAAAATAGGAGTCAATTATTGTGTTTTTCGGACTGTACAATTAATTATCTGGAATAATAACATCAAACATGCCCACCTCCACAAGTGGCCACTTGAGCGAGTGCTGCCCCCACCTCCGCCCCCAGACTGTCCACCACCACTCCCTATTATTTTTTGCTTATCAATTTAATTTATGCATTAACATTTATAACATTTCATATTAAATTTGCATATCAATTTAACAGTAATTTAAGGGCAGCCGCCACCAACCACGCCTGTCCTCGCCCCAGACGCCACCCCCACTGACAGTCCAGAAGATTACCGCCCCCACGCGACCCGGTCCGGGACTCGAACCCACGCTCCTAAAATAAAAAAGTGCTACATAAAACTATTTTATAAACATATGCTACATGTTTAAATAAAACTACACAATCGAACCAACCATGGACTGGGTTTACCAGATAGAAGGCTATGCATATGTTAACGATCACACAACATACCTCTAAGAACCCAGTAAAAACACACAATCGAGGGACAGAACACTGTCTTCATTATTCAACTCTTATTACATACTACTTGCAAGTACCCGGCTTTGCCTGGGTTTAAAATAAGGTTTTCTGTAGAAGCGTACAAAACTGTTTATTTGCATGTAATAAAAGGGTACATTTGTGTTAAAGCAAATGCAATTTATGGCGAAATCCATAAGTACCATCCACCATGCACTGAACGAAATTTTATGTAGAGTGTGCCCTTCCTCTTATTTTGAAGGCCAATTGTGCAAAATTTCATAAAGATCAGTGCGAAGATATAGATTTACACGGACACATGGAACGGAACGTGTTTAAGAACCTTCCACATGTAATTTTGTGTACGTGTAACAAATTTCACGTTATTTGGTTGTCTGGATCTTGAGTTATAAGAGAACAGACAGACAGACAACAAATGTGTATTATAAATATAGAGATATCGTATACACCACGCCCACCATTCATAAATTGTCCATAGTAGCAACAGTCTACTGTATTAATAACCTTCCAGACCAAGTTAGTTTAACCTTGTAGAATACATACTGTATCGTATTTTAGATAATCATATCGTCGAATACCGATGCATTAGTGCACATCGATAATATTGTAGAAACCGTGTAAGGTATCCTACAACACCAACAGACAACTCGTAAGTGCTATCTACACCCACCACCAGAGGTGAATGCTTATATTCGCCTTCAACAACACGAAAAATGTGCAGAGGTGTGAAAAATCCTCGTCGCCACTTTTGTGTCTCGTTTCCGCCAGTTGTCCTAGGTGTCGGTGGCCGAGTAGAAAGAGACCGACACAGGCAAATAGGAAGCACGCGTGGGCGGGTACAGAGTCTGAGGTGACCAGCCAGTGGGACAGTAGAAACTAGAAACACTAAGCTAGATTAGAACATTATATATATTTAGCAGAAATCTTACAATACTTAACTTCGTTAACTGAAACTACTGGAAAGCAGATACATAGTTGAAGTAGATAGAGGCCTGCCTACTGATGAGAGACTTTCCTAGTGCCTGTCTTATAGCCAAGTGACCGATGCAGTTCAGTGGTGGCCACAAGCGGGTTCCAGCAAAGGGCGCTCGTGGCTGACGTCGTAAGAACACCGCGCCGTGACTGCACGGCGGCGCGCAGTTCAGTCAATCTGTCGCTATACCACAAGTCCCCGAAGAATGCACCTAGAATCGACGAAAGCGAGGCACTCAAAGAATTGAACCCTTACCTAATCATCTGCAGCATCAGCCGCCACTGAGCGACTGGTAAATTTGTGGCAACTGGAACGAACCTTCTGAAGAAAGGCGAAAAGGCAAAAGCCCTTACTACACGGGAAGTGAGAGCTTACGAGATTACCCATGATGCACCGGTCACGCCGGCCGCGTATAGTAGTAGTATAATGATGCCGGTTCTACCGCAGTGAGAATCGCCCGTCGACGATAGTGTCATCGACGCCAAACGCTCGGCCAATTGCCGGACCGCTCATTAAAGGATGCCGCCACAGGATGATTGATAGGTCTTCCCGGAAGAACGAAAGATGATTGACAGTTTACATTTAGGTCCTTTTGATTCGCTACTTGTCCGACCGCTAATCAAAGGACGCCGCCATAACGCACTTACGGATTGACAGGTGGCAACACCTCCCTCGGCCACACACATGGCCTACACGACGCCCCGCCCCCCCTTCCACCCCTCGGTGCCGCCGCCAGACAAGCGGCACCTCCGACAGGTCCAAACCTGTAGACCCATCGACATGTCGGTACTCGCACCCTGGACCACACACCTGGCCGGTTCGACGCCCCCCTCCACCCCTCGGCACCGCCGCCAGACAGGCAGCACCTCCGACAGGTCCAGACCTGTAGACCCCTCGACATGTCTGTACTCGCACCCGCGACCCCTATTCGCACTGCCGATTGCCGGACCGCCGCCTCCGCCTCCGACAGATGCTACCCCCTCCTCCTCCACGCTAGCGACCGGTTCTCAAAGGACGCCGCCACCCGCCCTACCCGCGAGAACAAACAATACCGGGACGATTGTCTTGACCGCACAGGCCGACCCCTGCTCTCTTTTTACGGCGACCGCGCCCCGCCAGGCCAGCAGCCAATTAAATTGCATATTTATTATTAAGCGCGCCGCAGCGATCCGTACGCCAGATCTCGATTTATGTAACAACAACAATTTCCGCCGTTTATTATTATTCTTGGAAAAAAATAAAGCTCCCATAGTGTTCTTCGTATGCTAAAAAACAATTTAGAACAGAAATGCTTAGTTGGTCTCGTATACTACAGCATGTAGTAGTAAAATATTAAAACTCGTATACAAAATTTGCAATTAAGAATTTCCACTCCAATCTCTCTCCATGCTCTTCGCATAGACTACAACCGACAGACGTGTTTAATAATAATAATAGCGCAGGTTACGGTAACGAACGTCACAAACTTACGTATCCATCTTAACATATACTCTTTCGATATACAGAAACAATTCTAACGAAAAGAAAAGAAATGGTCCGTTTCGGAATTCGACCGCAACATTAGATCTATAAATGTATCTCTTCGTTTAGACGATGCAAGCAACAGCCATCGAACGGAATGTAACTTCTATGCCAACAACTCTTTCGATAAAACAGCAACAGCGGCAGCAGCAGAAGACGGCATATTGTTTATACAAAAATTCCAAATAACGAAAATGGGCAATGACATCTAGCACAACGTCTCAAAATATACATCTGCAAGCACCGTTAAACTCGTATGCAAAATTTGCAAGTAAGAATTTACATTTCCATAATAGCGTAGGTTAGATAATAAACGCCACAAACTTACGTATCCATCTTTCGATATACAAAAACAATTCTAACCAGAGCCAATTAACGAAAAGAAAAGAAATGGTCCGTTTCGGAACTCGACCACAACCTTGCATCTATAAATGTATCTCTTCGTTTAGACGATGCAAGCAATAGCCATCGAACGGGATGTAACTTGTATGCCAACCACTCTTTCGATAAAACAGCAACTACAGCGGCAGCAGCAGGATACGACATAGTGTTTATACAAAAATTCCAAATAACGAAATCGGCAATGACATTTAGCACAAAGTCTCTAAATAAACATCTGCAAGCACCGTTAACAATCGTCCAGAACGCAGAGCGCTCTCTCGGCGGACTACATAAAAGAAACATATGCTAAGTGTTTAAACAAAATCACCTAAGTTACATCTCCAAATGATCAAAACCTTCTATGCAGACGCACCATTCTGACAAGGATAGCTCGCAATGCATTTATTTAATGGAGCTGAGCCATGCCGAAAGTTCCGAAATTTAACACTCTCTCTCTCTTTAGCGATCTTGCCCTGTTACGTTTCCTTCTTCTTAGATCGAGGTATAACTGCGCATTCCGAGAGTTCGGGTATTTTAATTTTACCTCTTATTTCCTTGCTACAGCAGTACACATCCCATCTAAGAAATCTCTATGTCCTGTTACGATGCAAACTACATTTATCTGACACCGATATTCCAGCGCCCCAGAAGACATTTAATCCCTATTGTGCAACGGAGAGTCGAAATAAAAGAAAAATACGTGAAATAATTTACCGATTCCGACCGTCTACACTAAAACTTTTCGAAATTATTGGCCTAACAACACCCTTATTCGACAATACAGCAACCACAGAACCGAAGTTACCTGCCCAATGCAACACAGATTTCCAGCTCGACCCGCCCTTTACCCACAAAATTCCTACTCCGAACTAAGATTTATTATTTTAATTACAAGTAGATGTCCACCGCAAACGAAGACGCTAACCTACACGCCACAACACATGATTCTATATAGGACATGGAGTGTTTACAATTTTTGTTTTGTTTATTACAGTACAACTGAGTACATGCAACGTAATGTTCGCAAACATATCGCAACCAACTCCCGCACACTTCGATCATAACCTGCTCTCTGAGGAATGGATGGGAGTCACACACAGTACAAACACGTTTGTCGTGTGTTCCGCTAATTTCGGCCAGTACAACGATGCGAGACCAATCCCCCCGCCTGTTTACTGTAAAAGCAAATATTTTTCCCCACACTATCTGTTTAAACCGGGCTTGCACATATACAATAGCCTCCTTTTAAAAGCATGTGTCTTCGCCATATAACCCAGTTTTCGTTTACCCTTCTTCTTCTTCTTCTTAGGACTTGTGGAATAACGTAGACGATATCTACGTCTGTGGATAATAAAGTCCTGGAATGCTAAAAAAAAATATAGTTCCTTGCTCGACTCTACAAGTAATTTACAGTCGAAACTAAAAAAAAAACATAATGTCCGAGAGAGCGGTCAATTTTCTGGTACTCTTAATACCCAAGTATCAAATCTAAAAGCGTTTGCACAGTACAACGGCGTACTTTGTAAATACCGTATCTTCTCTTTTAGAACACTTAAACACTCTTCTTACACAATCCTCCATCCTGGTAATACCATCTTCTCGACCTGGCGAAAAAATAAAAGTCCTAACAATAAACTGCCTGGACTCTTTATAAAATCGATATCTTTGCTTACACCAGGGCTCGTGATTTTTCGACAAATTTATTTTGGTTCTACAATTCGACGCCAACCACGTTAAGCAGTCGTTTCCTCGCCCGCAACCACTTTGATATTGCTCCTCCCATCCGAAAGTCATGCTCGGATACGAACGCCACTCGGTTAAAGTATTGTCCAAAAACCCAGGAGATAGAAGCCATCTACACGAAGCTGCTGCTGTAGTATAGATCGGAGCGCCTCCATTAAAAAACATCGATTAGCTGCAGTTTATAAGATATATACCCACAGGACGTATATATTTCCCCCCATGTATTCCAGAAATAGTAACTTCGTCTTATCTCCAACGTTTGCAGTATCGAACTTGCGGAATTTACTACACAGACACGCGCGCGCGCGCGCGCGCGCGCATTCCATTGGCTACAACTAGCGCACTTTAAGTAACGAAACTATAGGAGTTTTATAAAACACGTTGATTTTCGACGAAAGAATTATGATTTACCGCAGCAGGCATATCCGCTACGTAACGTGTTGCACACCAGCCGTAAAGTTGCCAACACTAGCATACGATTAAACAGACGATGCTTCGACGAAAGATCAATGCACCACCAAAGTCAGTTTTCTTTAGAGCTTTACCGTGACGTATATATTTAGGGTATATCAACACTTTTTACTTACATTCCGTCCCATCTAGCCTAAAGCACTCTCTGTAAGCGCCAAACATTTCCAACACAGTAACAGAACTACACCTTGCAGTCAACACGAACCTACAACAACAAAAGAATCTAGCCATTCCAACTCGTTTTTTGTCCCAACTAGCATGCTGCAAGCTATGTATACGTTCGTAACAACCCAGACAGAGCTATCCTTACATCCGTCACTAACCCAGTACCAACTCTAAACAAGTTATCACAGATGGTGTTATAACCGCGATCAGTAACAGATAAGATCTCCCAGACACACAGCGTTTTAATAAAGTTTCGATCTCGCTCTCTCTCCACCCAGTAACTACGTTGGTTGCTTGACCCTAACATCCAACCACAACTTTGTTTCCAATGCATAGCCCGGCAGACAATATTTCTGGAACGCTCTCTATCAGCCAATGGACTATATACCTCGAGCATTCGCGCACAAATCACCATCGTATTCCACTCCTTCTAACAAATTATTACTCTCGATAAACATCTGTAACACAGTGTAAAAAAATGAGCGACGTGCACACGCACAGAACAGCTAACAAGAAAAGATCTAGATCCAAGCCAAGTTCTTATAATCCTTACAAGCAGCAACGCAAAATAGTCTACACCATTTCGAACTAATGCAACACCAGATTTTTTTTAACGATCTCCAAGAGCAATCCTTTAGAGACTAAACATACGATTAAATGCACCTCCAATGTAGGTAACTAATCCTCTAACTCGATACTTATCGACCAAAGAACATTAATTTACCACTGCAATCATCTCCGATATGCTACCGAAAGACGTCCATTCGTAAACACAGCTAAAAGAAGATATAAATGCCCCAAATCCATGCTACGAAGTATCTATATGTATTTCCACAATTGTGGACCACATCTGCGTTGCATCGTATCGCACGACTAAACAGTTCGAAATAGGAACTTCGCGCAAGCTAGGATGCATAATCACATTCCATGTTATTTCTGGCTGTAGGCGAGTGCGGACCTGTTTACTCATCGTAGACGCCGGTTTGGAGCGTGTGTACGTCCTATACATGTAAACATACCTGTCCACGCTCGCACCTGACCCGGAGAAGTTTTCGGTTTAATTTTTCCTGGCCGCACCAGATTCCGAATACAAGAGAGCTATTTTCGCGAAGATAGATTTCCTCGCAGCTGACGCAAGCGATGTTTTTACCGTACGAGCAGTCGTTAAACTTTTATACGCAGATACATACACAGACAGTAGGATGTGCGCAAATTTGCGATGTAGCTCTTACAAAAACGAAACATAGTTTTTTTAGAAAAGCAACCTGTCTTCTGGTATCTTCTCCTAAACCCTATAAGACCGAAACTTTCTACTCGAGAAGCTAGACACAGAATACAAATCGTTCTTTGTTATTCTTGTTATGTGTAACTTTAATTTTCTCCGCTGTAACTCGTAGTTTTAGATCCAGTTCCAGCCAGAAGTTCGAAAGGTAGAGGGAAGGTATGTTCTCGAACTCCATTACGTATCTTCGTTTCCTCCTGCACCTTCGGGCAATGCTTCTAGACGAGAACAGTCGTGTATTTTAACTTTTCCCATTATTTCCTTGTTATAGCACTATGCGTCGCTATGTGTGTACGTTACCAACTCCTGTGGTAATTTCCGTATGGAACACTAGGTTTTACGATTATTGCAAACGATTGCTTGTTATTCCATCCGTTTTTAACTCTGCAAATGACTGTCCCCAGTCCACCGCATTTGGATGCAATGTAGTCCCTTCTCCAAACGATAATGCAATACGTTTTTCGTGTCTTCCGCTATTTTCGGTCAGTACACCGACGCGTGACCAATCTCCCTGACTGTTTACTGTAAAAAGCAAATATTTTATAAGTCCCAGTCGTGACCAGATTTCTCCACACCCTCCGTTTAAGCCGGGCTTACACATATGCCATAGCTTCGTCTATCTCCAGCATTAGTTTGTACTCGTCCTTTATGGCAGTTGCTTTAGCCATATATTCTAGCTTCCTTCTCTTGGTCTCGATATCCGCCATTTCCAGTTTTCTTTTCGCGCACATAAGACATTAACTGCACGTAGCGATGTAATTTCTTTAATGGGGGATGGCTTAAGCCTGTGTGATACATTTACTCTTTTCGCTGGGCTTGCAGAATGACATTGTTTGTAGGTACTAGACCTAATTCGGCGATATCTATATCTGGAGGCAGTGTGGAGAACAATGTTCTGGATTGGGAGAAGTAAGTTTCCCCTGCATTAATGTAGCTTTTAAGTGTACTACTTATATCGTCTTTGCCGCTGCCTGTATTACGAATCTCCACCTAATTTACAGGTAGACAATGGAAACTAAAAGCTGATAGAACGTAACGTACAAGCTTTTATCGATCTGGAAGGTTTAACCTGTACACCGATCAATTTTCGGGTATTTTTATTACCCCAGTACACAAATTGCAGGACCCTATTAAACACTACAAAGCATCTGTTGTCCCAGATGTTTGTTATTCGCCCCCCACATGGTGGAGAAACACTTTGCAGATACCGTTTAAAAAACTTAAAGAGTCTTGCACAAGATCAAAAACACTCTCCATCCGGTAATCGTATATTGTAATACCCCTGTTCTCGACCCAACGACGAAGTAAGTGCTCAAATGCAGCAAACAGACCTCTATCTCTCTTTTTAGGGTAAATTGGGTCACGGATCACAAAATTCACACCACAACCAGCGGTTTTATCCCCTAGTAAGACTCCAGGACGTTCTCCAAATTATGGAGAAAATATTTCCAGGCGAAGTACTAAATAACCTCCATATAGGCGAGATTCTAGTTGGGTTCTTCGGGACTTGTGGTATAGAGACAAGTGCGTAGAATCGAATCCTGCATATGACAACGCAACGGTGGCGAGTTCCGAAGCGCAGCAGCTGGGAGGACCTCCAGGCTATAGCGAAGACACACATCCTCCGCAACTCCCACAAGGTGTTGTATTGGAATATATAAGGGATGGTTGGAGAAGCCTCCACGTCACATCCTCGAAACGCAAAGTGGTAAATTAATGTTCTTTGGTCGATAAGCATCGAGTTAGAGGATTAGTTACCTACATTGGAGGTGCATTTAATCGTATGTTTAGTCTCTAAAGGATTGCTCTTGGAGATCGTTAAAAAAAAAATCTGGTGTTGCATTAGTTCGAAATGGTGTAGACTATTTTGCGTTGCTGCTTGTAAGGATTATAAGAACTTGGCTTGGATCTAGATCTTTTCTTGTTAGCTGTTCTGTGCGTGTGCACGTCGCTCATTTTTTTACACTGTGTTACAGATGTTTATCGAGAGTAATAATTTGTTAGAAGGAGTGGAATACGATGGTGATTTGTGCGCGAATGCTCGAGGTATATAGTCTATTGGCCGATAGAGAGCGTTCCAGAAATATTGTCTGCCGGGCTATGCATTGGAAACAAAGTTGTGGTTGGATGTTAGGAACAGGTCAAGCAATTAACGTAGTTATTGGGTGGAGAGAGGGCGAGATCGAAACTTTATTAAAACGCTGTGTGTCTGGGAGATCTTGTCTGTTACTGATCGCGGTTATAACACCAGATGTGGTAACTTGTTTAGAGTTGGTACTAGGTTAGTGACGGATGTAAGGATAGCTCTGTCTGGGTTGTTACGAACGTATACATAGCTTGCAGCATGCTAGTTGGGACAAAAAACGAGTTGGAATGGCTAGATTCTTTTGTTGTTGTAGGTTCGTGTTGACTGCAAGGTGTAGTTCTGTTACTGTGTTGGAAATGTTTGGCGCTTACAGAGAGTGCTTTAGGCTAGATGGGACGGAATGTAAGTAAAAAGTGTTGATATACCCTAAATATATACGTCACGGTAAAGCTCTAAAGAAAACTGACTTTGGTGGTGCATTGATCTTTCGTCGAAGCATCGTCTGTTTAATCGTATGCTAGTGTTGGCAACTTTACGGCTGGTGTGCAACACGTTACGTAGCGGATATGCCTGCTGCGGTAAATCATAATTCTTTCGTCGAAAATCAACGTGTTTTAAAAAACTCCTATAGTTTCGTTACTTAAAGTGCGCTAGTTGTAGCCAATGGAATGCGCGCGCGCGCGCGCGCGCGCGCGCGTGTGTGTGTGTAGTAAATTCCGCAAGTTCGATACTGCAAACGTTGGAGATAAGACGAAGTTACTATTTCTGGAATACATGGGGGGAAATATATACGTCCTGTGGGTATATATCTTATAAACTGCAGCTAATCGATGTTTTTTAATGGAGGCGCTCCGATCTATACTACAGCAGCAGCTTCGTGTAGATGGCTTCTATCTCCTGGGTTTTTGGACAATACTTTAACCGAGTGGCGTTCGTATCCGAGCATGACTTTCGGATGGGAGGAGCAATATCAAAGTGGTTGCGGGCGAGGAAACGACTGCTTAACGTGGTTGGCGTCGAATTGTAGAACCAAAATAAATTTGTCGAAAAATCACGAGCCCTGGTGTAAGCAAAGATATCGATTTTATAAAGAGTCCAGGCAGTTTATTGTTAGGACTTTTATTTTTTCGCCAGGTCGAGAAGATGGTATTACCAGGATGGAGGATTGTGTAAGAAGAGTGTTTAAGTGTTCTAAAAGAGAAGATACGGTATTTACAAAGTACGCCGTTGTACTGTGCAAACGCTTTTAGATTTGATACTTGGGTATTAAGAGTACCAGAAAATTGACCGCTCTCTCGGACATTATGTTTTTTTTTTAGTTTCGACTGTAAATTACTTGTAGAGTCGAGCAAGGAACTATATTTTTTTTTAGCATTCCAGGACTTTATTATCCACAGACGTAGATATCGTCTACGTTATTCCACAAGTCCTAAGAAGAAGAAGAAGAAGAAGAAGAAGAAGAAGAAGAAGGGTAAACGAAAACTGGGTTATATGGCGAAGACACATGCTTTTAAAAGGAGGCTATTGTATATGTGCAAGCCCGGTTTAAACAGATAGTGTGGGGAATAATATTTGCTTTTACAGTAAACAGGCGGGGGGATTGGTCTCGCATCGTTGTACTGGCCGAAATTAGCGGAACACACGACAAACGTGTTTGTACTGTGTGTGACTCCCATCCATTCCTTAGAGAGCAGGTTATGATCGAAGTGTGCGGGAGTTGGTTGCGATATGTTTGCGAACATTACGTTGCATGTACTCAGTTGTACTGTAATAAACAAAACAAAAATTGTAAACACTCCATGTCCTATATAGAATCATGTGTTGTGGCGTGTAGGTTAGCGTCTTCGTTTGCGGTGGACATCTACTTGTAATTAAAATAATAAATCTTAGTTCGGAGTAGGAATTTTGTGGGTAAAGGGCGGGTCGAGCTGGAAATCTGTGTTGCATTGGGCAGGTAACTTCGGTTCTGTGGTTGCTGTATTGTCGAATAAGGGTGTTGTTAGGCCAATAATTTCGAAAAGTTTTAGTGTAGACGGTCGGAATCGGTAAATTATTTCACGTATTTTTCTTTTATTTCGACTCTCCGTTGCACAATAGGGATTAAATGTCTTCTGGGGCGCTGGAATATCGGTGTCAGATAAATGTAGTTTGCATCGTAACAGGACATAGAGATTTCTTAGATGGGATGTGTACTGCTGTAGCAAGGAAATAAGAGGTAAAATTAAAATACCCGAACTCTCGGAATGCGCAGTTATACCTCGATCTAAGAAGAAGGAAACGTAACAGGGCAAGATCGCTAAAGAGAGAGAGAGTGTTAAATTTCGGAACTTTCGGCATGGCTCAGCTCCATTAAATAAATGCATTGCGAGCTATCCTTGTCAGAATGGTGCGTCTGCATAGAAGGTTTTGATCATTTGGAGATGTAACTTAGGTGATTTTGTTTAAACACTTAGCATATGTTTCTTTTATGTAGTCCGCCGAGAGAGCGCTCTGCGTTCTGGACGATTGTTAACGGTGCTTGCAGATGTTTATTTAGAGACTTTGTGCTAAATGTCATTGCCGATTTCGTTATTTGGAATTTTTGTATAAACACTATGTCGTATCCTGCTGCTGCCGCTGTAGTTGCTGTTTTATCGAAAGAGTGGTTGGCATACAAGTTACATCCCGTTCGATGGCTATTGCTTGCATCGTCTAAACGAAGAGATACATTTATAGATCTAAGGTTGCGGTCGAATTCCGAAACAGACCATTTCTTTTCTTTTCGTTAGAATTGTTTCTGTATTTCCCATGGAAAAAGATACATAAAGCAACATGGATATCACCAGATGGTAAGACGTAAAACCAAATTGACCATGCATTGGTGGATGGGAAACAACGTGGATGAATCGAGCAAGTACGGACATATCGTGGTGCCGATATGAATTCAGACCACTTCTTAGTAGTTTTGAAAATACATCTAAAACTCTCTACAAAATGGCAAGGGAAAAAAGAAGAAATAGGTCGTCATGATAAGGACAAACTTGCAAATGAGCAAGTAAGACAGCAATACGAAGACAGAGTAACAGGTTTGCTTTTATCAACAGAGCCCTCAGATAATGTAGAAGGAAAATGGATACAGTTGAGGGAAGCAGTAACCCAGAGTGCAAAGGAAGAACTGGGAAGACAACCTAAACCCAAAAACAAACCATGGTTTGATGATGAATGCCTAGCGGCTGTTAAAGATAGAATGGAGAAGAGATTAGAGTGGTTAATTCACCCATCAGAACGTACACAAGCAATATACTCAGAAGCGAGGCGTCTGACAGACAGGCTTATTAGAAGAAAGAGAAGAGAACATGGGAAGAAGCTATTGGTGGCAGTTGAGGAATCGAAGAAATCACCTCGCTCCTTTTTTAGGATGGCAGGTTTTGCTCGAGGCAATTATAAACAGCAGACCTTAATTCTAACGGATAAAGAAGGAAATGTGGTACCTCCTATGGATCAAGCAAATCATTTTGGAAAACATTTTGAAAAATTACTAAATGTAGAAGCTGTGAAGGGAATCACAGAACAAGAGTGGGTGTTAACTGCAGAAGAGGAGGAAGTTTCTGAACCTTCAATTGATGAGATAAGAACAACTGTAGAGTCACTAAAAAACAATAAGGCTCCAGGAGGCAGTGGCATTACGGCAGAACTAGTTAGAAATGGAGGAGAAGTTTTACTGGAGACTCTAAGACAGCTTATTGTCAAAATCTGGGCAAATGAGTATATACCGACTGAATGGAAGAGAGCAATAGTACGCCCAATTTTAAAAAAAGGAGAGGTCACTCAAGTAGGCAATTATCGAGGAATCTCGTTGCTTGAGATAGGTTATAAAGTCTTAATCTCCCTGTTACTTGGCCGTCTGAAACCTATTCTACAAAAGATCATAGGACCGTACCAGTGTGGGTTCATGAAGGACGCTCAACCATTGACCACATCTTTACACTACGACAACT
Source organism: Locusta migratoria (assembly GCA_026315105.1). Classification (NCBI taxonomy): domain Eukaryota; kingdom Metazoa; phylum Arthropoda; class Insecta; order Orthoptera; family Acrididae; genus Locusta; species Locusta migratoria. The sequence goes on along the minus strand of CM048744.1, from coordinate 266,174,634 downwards.
AATGGAGAAATACTATGAATTTGATAGAGAACTACACCTCATATTTATTGACTTCCGACAGGCGTATGACAGCATAAATCGGACTGCACTATGGAAGATAATGGAGGAGGTAGGTATCACACGAAAATACATCAAACTGGTTGAAGCATGCTATATAGAATCAAGCTGCCAAGTAAGGTTCGCAAATAATTTGTCAGAGCCTTTCACTGTTCGAAACGGATTGAGACAAGGAGACCCCTTGTCTCCAGTGCTATTCAACATTGCTCTGGAAAAGGTACGACGCGAAATTGGCAATGGCAGGGAGATGGAGATCATGGGGTTTGACACAGTCTTGGCTTTTGCAGATGACGTGGTGATTATGGGAGAATCACTTTATCAGATAACATCTGACACCGCTAGATTTATGAAAGAGGCAATCAAAGTGGGATTAGTGGTCAACGACGAGAAAACTAAATATATGATCATCTCACGACGACAAGATTTCCCTAACACCATCAATATTGACGGACATAATTTTGAACGAGTGGAGACATTTAAGTACCTGGGGTCGATACTATCTAGTAAAAGCGAGATAGAGAAAGATATTCAACAGAGGATTGTTAATGCCAATCGTGCATATTTTGGACTCAATAATTTATTCAAGTCACGCTTGGTCTCACAAAACAACAAGATCAAACTATACATGGCAGTTGTAAGACCTGTTCTGTTATATGGTTGCGAGACATGGGCAACCTCACAAACACTGGAAGAGCGCATTTGTGCATTCGAGAGGAAAGTGCTCAGAAAGATCTATGGGCCTACATTTAATATAGAAAATGGAAGATGGGAAAGGAGACAAAAAGAGGACCTGTACCAACGTTTTGGAAAAGTAGACGTTGGTAGGTATATCAGAGGGCGACGACTTCAGTGGTTGGGAAATGTCATAAGAGCTGGAGAATCTATTCCTAACCGAGCGTTTAACTCTCAACTGATCGGAAGACGTCCAAGAGGTCGTCCACGGACTAGATGGAAAGATAGGGTGATGAGAACGTTGCAGCAGGTAGAACCAACAGCATTCCTTGAAGATGCGATGGACAGAAGAAAGTGGCTCAACATCTGCAATAGATACCTGCGAATGTGATTGGGACATTACTCCTTCCTGTGTGACTGATTTTGACAGTGAACTTTATATAGTAATTAATCTTTGTAATATTTCTTTTGCTTTCTGTCATGGGTCTTAATGGCCTGTTATGTACAATAAATGATGATGATGATGATGATATCGAAAGAGTATGTGTTAAGATGGATATGTAAGTTTGTGGCGTTCGTTACCGTAACCTGCGCTATTATTATTATTAAACACGTGTGTCGGTTGTAGTCTATGCGAAGAGCATGGAGAGATATTGGAGTGGAAATTCTTAATTGCAAATTTTGCATATGAGTTTTAATATTTTACTACTACATGCTGTAGTATACGAGACCAACTAAGCATTTCTGTTCTAAATTGTTTTTTAGCATACGAAGAACACTATGGGAGCTTTATTTTTTTCCAAGAATAATAATAAACGGCGGAAATTGTTGTTGTTACATAAATCGAGATCTGGCGTACGGATCGCTGCGGCGCGCTTAATAATAAATATGCAATTTAATTGGCTGCTGACCTGTCGGGGCGTGGTCGCAGTAAAAAGAGCAGGGGTCGGCCTGTGGGGGCGGTGTCGGTGCGGTCAAGACAATCATCGCGGTATTGTTTGTTCTCGCGGGTAGGGCGGGTGGCGTCGTCCTTTGAGAACCGGTCGCTAGCGTGGAGGAGGAGGGGGTAGCATCTGTCGGCGGCGGAGGCGGCGGTCCGGCAATCGGCAGAGCGAGTAGGGGTCGCGGGTGCGAGTACAGACATGTCGAGGGGTCTACAGGTCTGGACCTGTCGGAGGTGCTGCCTGTCTGGCGGCGGTGCCGAGGGGTGGAGGGGGGCGTCGAACCGGCCAGGTGTGTGGTCCAGGGTGCGAGTACCGACATGTCGATGGGTCTACAGGTCTGGACCTGTCGGAGGTGCCGCTTGTCTGGCGGCGGCACCGAGGGGTGGAGGGGGGGGGGGGGGCGGGGCGTCGTGTAGGCCATGTGTGTGGCCGAGGGAGGTGTTGCAACCTGTCAATCCTTAAGTGCGTTATGGCGGCGTCCTTTGATTAGCGGTCGGACAAGTAGCGAATCAAAAGGACCTAAATGTAAACTGTCAATCATCTTTCGTTCTTCCGGGAAGACCTATCAATCATCCTGTGGCGGCATCCTTTAATCTGCGGTCCGACAATTGGCCGAGCGTTTGGCGTCGATGACACTATCGTCGACGGGCGATTCTCACTGCGCTAGAACCGACATCATTATACTACTTATAGTGTAGACGCGTCCACTCGCACAAGATGCTCGCATACGATCGCTAGTAGACGGAGTAGGATGGATCCTATTCTCACGCGTATGGAAGTGCTTCGCGTATGCGCAGACGACCGAATGGGAAACCCAGCAGACAAACGAAGACAAGTCGCGAATTCTGATTGAGAATGTATACTTGTCTCCTGCTCAGAGGTACGTAGCTTTTCGATTCAGTCGTAAGTTTTTTTACGGGGTGATACTATAGAGGAATTGCATTGAATTTTCATGTAACATGTGTACAACTTTTTATTGAAGACAGAGATATAGCTGTTAATATGAAAACCAAACAAACTTAGTGCAAATGTAATTGAAGACATGTTCACTCATTTATCCGTCGGTTCTTGGTAGTATGACAACACACTGACTTCAAAGTAGAATTTTGTGTATGTTCTACACGTTCATTCCTCTTAGTTACCCGGTTTTCGGCTTACTAGGACATATTCAGACTTTAAAGTACGTCGAAAACCGGTTGTTTAAATAAAACGCAATATGGTGATCTACCAAGAACCGACGAAAGAATCAGTCAAAAGATCCAACTTTGCATGTGGTTTAAATTTGTTGTATATACCAAGAGCAATATCTTGGTACCCAATAAAAACTGGACACACGTTACATGAAATTTTAACTGCAAATCGTCTTAATTACCATCTTCTAAAATATTTGCTATTTTTCTTGAAAATGCTGTAGTTAAGAGATGTAATATTTGTTTTTGGTGAGCATTATTTGAAGCTTTATCACAGTTAAAGGTCTGTGCATAGACAACTGAGCTTGTTCATCATATACATAGGCGTCTCAAAGCGCAGGGGCTGGAAGTATGTAGTCGCATTTTATAATGAGGACGTTAACACATGGTGGACCTTGGTTCACCATCACACAGCCTGGCATTGCTTTTATGTTTTAACCAAGACTTGATGTCTAGTGACGTCTTATTTATTTTTATTGTGTGACATGCATGCCGAGTATGCATAATGAGGCATATAATGCACCTGTTTAATCAGTCTATCTAGTTGTCTTCCGTGAAGATGGTTTATAACCGAAACCGGTAGAAGTTTGCAAAAATAATAAACAGCTGATGGTTTACAGTATGCGTTTCCTCAAACAATAAATGTCATGGGGGCTGTAATATACAGTTTTACAGTTTACATTGAAATCAGTATAAAAGTTTTCAGGCCGTAGTAAATAGTAGCATTCTGGTTCCTTTGTGTTTATGCTTATATCGTACTTGTTTTGTTAAATTAATGTTACTTAAACGGAACAGTGCCGAAGTCGAACGCAAGAATACGCCTCGCCCTTCTACTAGGGATGGGAAAAACCGACCGGTTAAAACCGATACCGGTATTTTAGTTTTGAATAACCGTTTTTTCGGTATTTATTTGGTGTCGCTTGTAACCGGTTTTTTTAGTTATTGCCAAGAACCGGGTAAAAAACCAGTACGAGTATTTCCTATAGTAGTTGTTCAAAATGTGTTTTTTGTAAATCTTTTTAAAAAATTATAACTACTAGACCCTAATATTTAGGGCTATTCCTAAAATTTCCACTGCTGTAAAATATCAGGTCATCACAGTAACTAAGAAAAGCGATCAGTGATAATATAAGAACAATCCCGGCAGTCAGAAACGCGCAACAAACGCGTGGCATAAGAACTTCAGAACTGGGGCAACTATTGAGGCATCGATGCACCTGTTGCCGTGTAGCGTGGCCTATTAGACGACGCGCGTGCACCGGCAGTGGACGAGACTTGCCTCAGTCTGGTCATGCGGCAGTTCCTTGCTGTCGTCGCCAGACATCGGTTGCGTCTCAAATGGCACCATCCCGAGTGTGGAAGTACTTCACGAAGTACGGTAGCAGTGAGGTACAATGCTCCATTTGCTTTAAAAAGCTGAAAACGGGTGGAGGTACTACAAACATGCTGTGTCATTTAAGGAGAAAGCATCCAAAATGTTTCTTGGAAGAGAAGGTAAATTCGATTCATATACATATTATGTAAGCTTGGAATAATAACTTTCAATGTATTATATTGTTATGCTAACAAGTTTTATTAATGTGATTCCTTGAAAGCGAGGGGCTTTAGTAATAACCAATAGGGGTTAGGTAACATTAAACATGTGGTGCCTGTGCGGTCTGAGGCTTCATGTCACGGACTGCACGGCTGTTCCAGTCGAAGGTTCGAGTCCTCCCTCCTCCCTCGCTCATGGGTGTGTACGTTGTCCTTAGTGTAAGTTACTTTAAGTTAGATTAACTAGTTTTTAAGTCTAGGGACCTAAGCAGTTAGGTCTCATAAGAACTCACAGCCATTTGAACATTCTTTGATCATGTGGTACACAGCTTTCCTAGTTCAATTTGAGTAAATTTACACTGACAACAACCATACTGTTAGTCGGAACTGTGACTTTATTTTTCTAATAAAGTCACAGTTCCGACTAACAGTATGATTGTTGATATACATATTACGAGATATTCGTATGCGCTGGCTCACAAGTCTAACTTACGGATTGGTTGGCTCAATATTCGCAACTGCTGGATGGAAATACTAGGCCAGTAAATCTGTATGCATCGTATATCGTCTTCTACGGCCTCCTGGCCAGGCTTACACACACTCAAGAAGGCGTAGTATCAGGAGGGGATCTTGCAAAATACAGAAAGACTAGTGATTTGTAACGTAAATTTACCTAAATTTTAACTAAATTTCGTAAGTTCGGTTTCGGCCAAAACTAGAAGAAGCGAAAATTCGATTACGGTTCCTGTTTCGGCCGTAAAATATGTTTCGGTCGAACTCTACTAGAAATAATAGCAATAAAAAACCGAAAACCGGTTATTTAAAAACCGATTACCTTGAGCAATTTTTACAGTGCGGTTAAACTGGAGATGAAAAGAACCGGTATAACCGAAAACCGGTTGTTTCAGAAATAAGCGCCATCCCTACCATCCACAGTGAAGTCACGCGGAAGCACCCGAACGCTGCCGAACACATTGGCTCAACCTTCTACATAGTGACCTTGCACGTTTATTTTGATTGTAGGATGACGCATATCACTGTGGTCTGTACCAACTGTGGTCTGTAACAATTCGTAGACGGCACGGTTTGCCCCTCCCTAGAGCCGGCCCTGCATTTGAGCGATGTAGTTGTACAGGATGACCAGCCAGTCTAAAAGCGGTTAGGGAAATAATTCAAAATTTTATTTCAAAACTTCGCCTAAGTTTTACAAGTGTTCTTCCACTGCGACATACGCCTTGACAACGTGCCCAGGGCTGTCCACCTTGCAGGACAGAGCCGGCCAGAACCAGTATTGAATGCCGATTCTAAAATCACGCCACCCTTCTGGCGTTCGTGCTGAAACTACTGACGTTTGCATGCTACCGTGGAGCCAATAGCAGGCACCCACGTTTGATCACGTGTGCTACTGCTGGAGGACTCCGAGGTGCGAGAATCAGTTCCTTCGCTCTCTTCAGTTTGAGTTCTCGTGCAGAACAGACGCACTCCAGAGGCTCAGCGTCTGTGCGGGGCGAACGGCCGCATGCCGTCCGCTCCCGCCTAGCGGCTGTCCGGCATCAGTCAACTGTGTGAACCGTAATCATTACCGTAACCTTTTCCATTTTCTAATTCGCTAACTTAGACTGGCACCCATTCATTGCATCCTACCTCAGGGCAAGCCCCGATATGTATCCCGTATTTCAGAATATACTAAATATTAACCACTTAATGCCGGTTGTCCCAAATTCGCATCATACCGTTGTGACCCATATATATGGAATAATAAGTGTCTTCAGACCACAGCGCCGGTTGTATCAGATTGTACAGGGACCGGCGAAGTGCGTGTGACATGTGCTACCATCTGCCGAGCATTTACTGTCTTTCCATGACAACATTTGTGTATTGTGTGCGTGTTGCTAACCAAGACCTGTGTTTGTGTTCATTGTTCCGTGAAATACAGCTAAATACAGAGGTAAGTTTCATTTTGAAAATTATATTTTGTTTTTATAATATCTTTTAAGTATTTTATATCATATTTAGTTGTCATAAAGCAGATAAAACTTTCAGTGAACACGTAAATACGGTTTGTGTAAAATATGCATCATCAGGCACTTGGGCACCTCTATGGGCAAATGCAAGCGATAAAATAGAACGAAGAAAGGACGATAATTTCCATTCGTCTTCAGCGCTAACTTCCTTCACTGACAGAATTTTTGCGTTTTTGTACCTTTATTTAAAACAACTATCAATGTATTTATGAGGAAAAAGAAATCTTGCAATGCAATTTACTTTGTTTACACTTCACTACCTGCGTGCTGAGGAAGTTCTAATGAATTATTGTCGTTCTACACTTTTTTTAGCAATGGATCCGAAGTCCTTTTATGCCACAAAGAAAGTAAACACACGTTTGAAAACACGTGTGCCACCTGCAGCCGAAAGTGATGATAGTTGCCTAAGTGACTCTGAAGAAAGTGCCGATGAATAAAATCCAACCAAATGGTTTGACAACAGAGGTATAATTCTTGCCAGTACATTTGCATCTGCTCATCCGGTGAGCACAATAAAAAGATGGGACCGAAAAGAAAAAGCACGCACTCAAGTACCATGCCCTAGCATTGTTGCAGTTTACAATACATTCATGGGAGGGGTGGATTTACTTGACGCTCTAATTTCCTATTATAGGATTTTCGTAAAGTCAAGGAAATATTACCATAGATTGTTTTTCCACCTAGTTGATCTTGTGATAGTGAATTCGTGGTTGCTGTATCGAAGGGACTATGGTGCTTTGGAAATTCTCCGTCGCAAACAAAACGATCTTCTGGAATTCAAATCCAGAATAGCAGATGCTCTCTGTAAGCAAGGGAAAGCTATGACACGAAAAAAGAACGGTAGGCCCTCACTAAGCATGGAAACGGAAATTCAACGAAAGAAGCGTCGGGGCCCTATGAAACCACTCCCTGATAAATCTACCCATAGCGATGGAGTACGTCATTGGCCTTGTGTAACAGGAAGGCAAAGATGCAAAATCCGGCCGCGGTGGCCGAGAGGACTGAGGCGCTTCAGTCACGGTCTGAGCGGCCACTACGGTCGGGGGTTCGAATCCCCCCTCGGGCATGGATATTTGTGCCGTCCTTAGTCTTAGTTCATAAGTAGTTTGTAAGTTTAGGGACTGGTGACCCCGTAGTTGAGTCCTATAGACTATACAAACTTTTGATACATTTTGAAAAGATTCAAAAGACCCAGCTTTATAAATCTTATGAGAACAATAAAAAAAATTCCCTCAATGAAGAGTTTTAAGCGTTTTATTTTTCAAATGCCTGTTGTCACAAATTTGACACATACCTAATTATACCAACTATATATAACATTTCTTATATTTGATGTTATAAATGGTCTAAGACCCCAATATTAAGCACAATAAATGATTTTTAATTTTTTTCTTGCAGCAGAAATTAATTCAGGCATTAAGTGGTTAACTTGCATCCTATCTTTTATGTGCCATTCAGCCACCCTTTCCTAGGGCACCCACAAACCTTCACCGCTCCGCCTTCCATCCTGACAACGCTTCCAACCCATTTTATTTATGCAGCACTGGGATGGGTTGTATAATTTTCCTATCATCCGTGGGATAAAGATTAAGTGCTGTACATAGTTACCATGAACTGTACGAAAACAGTTTCGCAGTGGCACTCTACAGCACAAATAAGTGTTATAATCATCACAATAATCATAATATATCTTACAGTTTCGAAAAGTGATCTTAACTCTGCGATTCAATTGCTGTAATTTGAAGTAGACAAATGTTCAAATGTTTGTAGAACTTATGGGACTTAACTACGGGGTCATCAGTCCCTAAGCTTACAAACTACTTATGAACTAGCTAAGACGAAGGACGGCACAAATATCCATGCCCGAGAGGGGATTCGAACCCCCGACCGCAGTGGCCGTGCAGACCGTGACTGGAGCGCCTCGGTCACCTCGGCCGGCTTGAAGTAGACCAAGTAGACACGTGAAGCAGACAATTCGACAAATGCGTACCGTTTGAACGCTTCTTTGTAGTTGGACGGTCTGCCGCAAGGGGCGCTGCAGCTGACGTCGACTTTGTTTTGCGTGTTGCACGTGTCGTATAGAAAGTAGGGATGGCGGTTATCGCTGAAACAACCGGTTTTCTGTTATACCGGTTCTTTTCGACACCAGTTTAACCGCACTGTAAAACTACTCAAGATAACGGTTTTTTATATAACCGGTTTTCGGTTTTTTATTGCTTTTATTTCTAGCACAGTTCGACCGAAACTTAATTGGCAGCCGAAACAGATACCGTAATCGAATTTTCGGTTCTTCTAGTTTCGGCGGAAAACGAAACTTAGGAAGTTTAGTTAAAATTTAGGTAAATTTACGTTATACGACAAATCACTAGTCTTTCCATATTTTGCAAGATCCCCTCCCAATATTACGCCTTCTTGAGTATGTATAAGCCTAACCAGGAATCCGTAGAAGATGATATACGAAGCATACATATTTACTGGCCTAGTATTTCCATCCGGCAGTTGCGAATACTGAGCCAACCACTCTGTAACTTGCACTTGTGAGCCAGCGCATATGAATAGCTAGTTACATAAGTTACAGTCAGTAAATGAACTTCAATCAGTGCTGCAGAAGTATTTTGAAAAATAAAGTCACAGTCCTTACTAACAGTATGATTGTTGTCAGTGTAAATTTACGCAAATTGAACTAGAAAAGCTGTATACCAGATTCCCAAAGAATGTTCAAATGGGTGTGAGTTCGTATGAGACCTAACTGCTCAGGTCATTGGGTCATTGGTCCCTAGACTTACAAACTACTTAATCTAACTTAAACTAACTTACGCTAAGGACAACATACACACCCATGACCGAGGGAGGATTCGAACCTCCGACTGGAGCAGCCGCGCAGTCCGTGACATGGAGCCTCAGACCGCACGGCTTCCTCGCGAGGCACCACATGATCAATTTTACCTAGACCCACATTGGTTATTAATAAAGCCCCTCACTATCAAGCAATCACATTAAAAAACTTGTTAGCATAGAAAAATAATACATTCAAAGTTTTAATCAACGTGTTGAGGAGCTAACAAAACTCTGTTCTTTAATATCCAATAGTAAAATCAGTCAAGAGAACTCATCTATTAAAATGGCCGCTTTCGGCACATTTAGTCAGCCTTCATCAGATTATTATTAAAAGAAATAAATAAAAAATTTAAATCACTGCTACAGGAACTAGTTGTACCTTTTTTTATGTTCAAATGTTTGTAGAGTCTATGGGACTTAACTACGGGGTCATCAGTCCCTAAACTTACAAACTACTTATGAAATAGCTACAACCAAGGACGGCACAAATATCCATGCCCGAGGGGGGATTCGAACCCCCGACCGTAGTGGCCGTGCAGATCGTGACTGAAGCGCCTCAGTCGCCTCGGCCACCGCGGCCGGCACCGGTTTCTTTACCCGGTTCTTGGCAATAACTCGGTTACAACCGACACCAAATAAATACCGAAAAAACCGGTTATTCAAAACTAAAATACCGGTATCGGTTTTAACCGGTCGGTTTTTCCCATCCCTAATAGAAAGGGCTTAACCGTCGGCCTTGCTGGAGAGGGAGGGGCGGCGACGGGCAGACAGCTGCCTCCGCCAAGAGGCGAAGCGGAAGCGCGCCTGCTCGGCTACAGCTGAGTGCAGTTCCGCCCGGCGCTGAATTCTCCGACACCACTGGCGCGGAACGTCCCAGCTGCTCCCCGCTGACCGCCTTATTCGGTCCTCGGGCACTTCACACGTGAACACAGAACAGCCAAATTGAATCTCATACGTCATCTGTAAAAAGCCCTCACATTGCACCATCGGCCTCTAGGGTCGCCTCATCTCTCTGGTCCCATTTTGGCCCACTTTAGGTTACGGTAGTAACACTAAAAGGTGGCCTCTGCGATCGTCTTTTGACAGCTCGAAATTTAAATGAAAATAACGGCTTAACCATTCATCTGGCACGAAAATTGAATAAGCGAATTTGTAGATGAGAAAATTCTCTACAACTTTGCTCTCTTATGTTTCTTTCATATCTCATATCGTTTCAGAGATATTTGCAAAAATAACGGAGAGTCCGTAACGTGTTCCCTGTTTTTAAGACGAACCGTTCAACCGATCAGCACCAAATTTTGCATACATAATTGTACGCCGCCAGAAACGAGAACCTCCCTTTTTGAAATGTTTCGGACAAAAAATACGGTAGCAATACCAAAAAATAGCCGTTTGTAATATAATTGTAATTGTAAACGAACCGTTCATCTGACACGAAAATTGAACAGCCTGATTGGTAAAGGGGAAAATTCTCTACAACTTCGCTCTGTTACATTTTTTTCATATCTTGCATCGCTGCAGAGATATTTGCAAGAATAACGGCGATTTGACGATATCTGTCGATGTATCGTGTTCCCACTTTTTAGGCCGAACCGTTCAACTGATCACCACCAAATTTTACAGACATAATTACTGTCTACCAGAGACCAGAACATCGCTTTTTCAAATATTTCGGACAAGAAATACGTTAGTAAATACCAAAAAAAGCCGTTTGTTATGTAATTTTAATTACAAATAAACCGTTCATCTGACGCGAAAATTGAATAAACAAATTTGTAGAGGAGAAAATTCTCTAAAACTTTGTTCCCATATGTTATTTTTTCATATCTCATATCGTTTGAGAGATATTTGCAAAAATAACGGAGTTTTGACACCCTCCATTTAATTAACGAAAACCAGCCGTTCGCAGATGTCACGTGACATTCCTCGCCCAGAACTCTCTTGGCATACGCCATCTTGCGTTACGTATTTGATGATTTTCTTATTGTAACTTACACGTTGTCATTTCAAAGCAACGGCACTGAATTAACAAAAAGACGTCGTTCTTCGTACGATAAATGATAATCTAGTGTTTAGAAATTCCATATTATCATCAGTTAACAACGGCCATCAATAGTAAGAGATTAAAGAACCGAATTCCTAACTGTCAGCTGCAGCGTAGTGGGCAATGTGTTGGGCTGTGACGCTGAAGGTCAGTGGTTCTGAACCCGCCAGTACCTATTTTTTTCCCTACAAGTGTTTCAGACACTGTTATTAATTAATTTTTTATTATTTAGATTATTATTTCGGTCCAAAATGTTTGTAAACACTTATAAAACTACAAATGTAAAGTGGACCGTAAAACACGTCAGTGCGAGTTTTTCCGTAAGGACTCCGTCTACGTGCGTTATTTCCTACAACTATGGGTGAACGTAGAGCCTGTATAGGGAGAGAGTGGCCAATCGGCCGGTGTCCGCCATAATTTTACCAGACGTGCATTACACGTAGCGTGCCGCCGACGCAATATTATGTCTCGGCAGTTACAATGTTTCTCTGTGGCGTCGAAAGTATATTTACGACTCCCGCGAAAACTGAGTGATCCACAGGCTTCTTAGTTTCAACCGCAAGTGCTAAATGGCAGCAGGGAACGCAATGGAATACTTTGTATTTGTGAAAGTCTTTGTAATTATAGCTTACTTCGTAGACATTGTCTGGCGTTGGCCTCCTCTCAATTTCATTCGTTTTCAGTGTCTTCGTGTTGATTTTCTGTTCGAAATGTGCAGTGAACAGGACAAACGTCTGGAACAAATTACTTATGAAGTCCTTGACGAGATTTCAGATGATGGAATAGGGCTGTCAGATGACGATTCGGATTATACGACGTCTGAAAATAGCGGTAAGTCAAGAAAAGTTCAACAGGGAAGGCTGAAAAAAGGACACCTCATATGAGGGCACCGAATCTAATGTCGCGTTGTGTAGCTCCCCCTGCTTCAAAATTAATCACACCGTTGTCAAATGTTCAAATGTTTGTAAATCTATCGGACCAAACTGCGTGGTCATCAGTCCGTAGCTTACAAACTGCTTAAACCTAGGTAAACTAACCTAAGGACAAACACACACGCCCATGCCCCAGGGAGGACTCGAACCTCCACGGCGAGCAACCGCGCGCTCGGCTACTTCACCGCGGCACACCGTAGTCCACTATGAACGCTAAATTGTGTACTGAACGTATGCTTATTGTTATTTTTCTTCATTAAAAAGGTTCTGTAAATCGTTTTGAGAAGATAATTACATGTTTCATTGTATAAAACAGTACTGTAATTCTTTTTCAATTTGCTCCGGCAATAAATATCACTGACTTGCTGCCTTCAGATATTTAATTATTGACCCCAAAATATGAGTACTTAACGAAAAAAGTCCAATAAATATAAAAATCTATTGAAATTTTAATAACAATGAGCCGCTCAGTGGTAAAAAATTACAGAAAAATTCTGATTTTATCCAGTTCGGCAATTACAAACTATACCAGCCTTAAAGTAAAGCATCAGTTCGAGGGGGGCTTGAACGCCTTATACCGACAATGTTAAATTTATTGACTTGGCTACCCTGCATTTCAAGAACCACTGTAAACATTGACATGAAACTTTTACAGGACATTAAACTCTATGTTCTGGGGCTGCTGAATTACAATAATTGCATTTCAGTCACTGCTGTCGGAAATACAATTTTTTAAGTACGCGGTTAAATTTTTGTGCACTTTGATGTATGTCATCCTAATAATTTTAATTATGCATAACATTATGTTCTGCTTTCAGTTCAATACTCAGGATATGTATGTTATTACTCCTTGAAAATTACAATACTCTACTCGAAACTCGTAGTGGTTTCTGAGAAAAATACAACAGAAAATGTAAATGTTCAGGAAAGGCTTCTAAAGTTTCAAAAGACTGTAACTCAATAGATGATTAATTTTTATTTTTTATTTTTAGTCACTCAGAAGCACCCTGCACCGTACTGTACATCATCCTCTTGGTCGTATTCCTGGCCTCCTTAATGGCCAACTGTGCTGCATACCCTGCTTTATCAATGCAAACCCTGTCCATTCGTTCATGTTCTCTGATACAGTTTGCTCCAGGGTTAATTCCCATACGCTGTAGCACTTTCACCGTACCAATGTTGCCGCCATTAAAACCAATAACAGCGCACTACCCCCACCCCCTCATTTTAGTATCTTTATTCCAATAAAAACATTTTTTGGTAACCGAGTCCATATTAAGATTATTGAGCGATTTAGAGTCTGACCAAGAAGACTCCTCTTCAGTAATAAAGGATTTATCAGATCCTGTAAATATGTTTTATGATATCCATGACTGCAGTTGGGATGATATGTTTATGGCTTATGAACTGTTTGAGTACTGGGCATTGCGATAAGTGCGCTATGAATTAGATCCAAGAGAGCAAAGGTTGTGTACTGGTTTCCCTTTAATCGAAAAGCTATTACCATGAATCCCACGTTTATTACAAATACTTTACTTCTTGAGAGATTTACCAATCTATTCGTAACTTTTCCTCGGAAAAACGTTAGCACTTCGACATGTAACGCGTGTTTATACTATGAAATTATGCGATACTGTTTTTGTCAAAAAAAAAATGTTCAAATGTTTGTAAAGCTTATGGGACTTAACTACGGGGTCATCAGTCCCTAAACTTACAAACTACTTATGAACTACTTACGAACTAGGACGGCACAAATATCCATGCCCGAGGGGGGATTCGAACCCCCGACCGTAGTGGCCGTGCAGACCGTAACTGGAGCGCCTCAGTCCCCTCGGCCACCGCGGCCGGCCTGTTTTTGTCAGTGCTACCAATACAAACATGTAATTTAACCTTTATAACACAGCAATCCACACAGCAATCCACAGCCTTCTATACAAAAATTACCGATTTTTTTAGGTATTTAAGTAATGCACGTAAAATTTTTAACCTGTGTTGAATATATTTAAAAAAATGATAGTTTATAAGTGATGTACATCATTTTATTCGGAAAATTGCAAACTGCAAATTCGGAAAAATTCCACTTAACTTCTCTTGATAACCAGTACGTGGTTAAAACAAATGGCATGCATCTATGTTTATATACGCCTAATAAATTTGTGAGCAAATGAAAATCTCCAAGTAGTATCTGCCGAGTATTAATAGCCATATTATACGATGTTGTGGTAAAATTGACAATTCGCAGTTGATGAATAAGAAAAAAAGAAGTTTCATGCGATGTATCTCAAAGAAAATGATGCTATTTCATATTTTTCTATTTGGTTATCTATCGCTGAAATTAGTAAATTCTTATCCCTTTCCTCCCCCATATAATTCATTTGAAATGTCTTCCTGTCGATCTAATAACATTTTACTATACTGGGAAAGACCATTCCGTAGCCGCGGTGGAGTAGCCGAGCGGTCTAAGGTGTCTCGCTGCGGAGCGCGCGGTTGTTCGCCGTCGGAGATTCGAGTCCTCGCTGGGGCATGGGTGTGTGTGTTGTCCTTATGTTAGTTTACCTTAGTTTAAATAGTTTGTAACCTATGGACTGATGACCACGCAGTTTGGTCCGATAGATTTACAAAAATTTGATTGATTCATTCTGTACGTACTTTTAAGAACACTGTACCACAGAAAATCGGAAAGATATCAAATCGTTTTCTACTGAAATAGCAGAAAATAACTCAAAATAAGTAACTGAATATCCACGCCGAGTCAATACCCTCCCTCTTTTCACGTTACATACCAAAACCAGTAATAGGATTGTGAATAGCCAACAATACATAGCCAAGGGTCATGTACCAGTCAGATATGCGTCGACTTAGGATTCCTAGCCATGTTAAAACATTTGTGTAGCATGACGTGTCAAAAACCAAAATCATGAACTAATAAAAACCTAGAAAAAATTGATAAAATGCTTTCCACTTACCGGGGTCTAACTCGCTAACTACAATTACCAACTCAGTACGCACCCCTTCACCAAAGGGAGTTACAATGACGGAAATTGTTTACTAACTTTTATGAAGACCTTTCTTGCATGTGGGGAGGGAGTGCAGCAGAAAATACAGGATGTTATAACACTTTATGATATTTGTTAGGTCTATATTAAACTTAAAATTATAAATGATTTGTCAAATGAAAGAGCAACTCAAACAGTTTTACCAAGAACCTTATAAATGTTCAATGCGAGCAGCATTGGTCACACGCCAC
The DNA here is from genome assembly GCA_026315105.1 of Locusta migratoria. Classification (NCBI taxonomy): domain Eukaryota; kingdom Metazoa; phylum Arthropoda; class Insecta; order Orthoptera; family Acrididae; genus Locusta; species Locusta migratoria. The sequence goes on along the minus strand of CM048744.1, from coordinate 266,159,153 downwards.
ACATCAAGTCTATAGCAGAGATCTTCCCAAACGTTGATAAGTGTGTCTTCGGTGATTGTAGCAACAGCTGCTTCAATCTGGTTTCTTAATTCAGGGAGGTCAGCTGCTCGGGAAGGCACGTACACACGATCCTTGATGAAGCCCCAAAGGAAAAAAAAAAAAAAAAAAAAAATTGCATGGCGTTAGGTTGGCAGAGCGTGAAGGCCATGCATAGCAAGCCCTGTCATTGGGCTCCTTGCGGCCTATCCAGCGCTACTACCGCTGTCTAGCGGATTGAGGCGGAAACATTGCGCGCTGCGCATGCGCGATGGTGCCAAACAAAACTTTCAATTGCTATTTCATTTGACATATCATTTATAGCTGTAAGTTTAATGTAAAAAAATTATAAAGCGTTAAACCCCGATATTTATTTATAAACACCCTGTACTTACACACAGAAAAGGGTAATTCCTAGGTTGTCATTAAGTCACCCATACGGTTCCCGCATTCTCGGTTAACTTTCACAGCCCATTGTTTCCGTCTGTCTTCATTCCTTGGAAACACAAGCATCTTATAGCCGTCCTTTCTTCGGTTTTTAGTCGACAGCGGAATAACCTGGCATTACTCTTGACTTTCCGTAATTAAGGTACATTGTTAGTTACACTCAGCGAATCACTTCAAATCAACATCTAACACTAAAATATGTAGCGGAGGTTTAAATGATCTGAGGCGAAAACAAAGACTAAAATTTCTGAAAGTAACAAATCAGTGCTTTATATGTTTTGCTAACGAAATGTTTTCGATAATAAATAAATAATGTAGCTATCATTAAAGACTACTGAAGATGTTTCAGTGTCATTAAAACAAAATGCGTCTATTGAAAAAGTCATATCTTATTTGTAGTTGCATAGAAGGACAATCATAAAAGTACATATATTATCGCCTCGACGGAGCAGCCGAGCGCATTGAGGCGCTATGCTACGATGCGCGTGGCCGTTCCCCGTCTACATCTACATCTACATACATACTCCGCAATTCACCGTAAGGTGCGTGGCGGAGGGTACACTGTACCACTACTAGGCATTTCCTTTCCTATTCCACTCCCAAATTGAACGAGGAAAAAAAGAATTCCTATATGCCTCCGTACGAGCCCTAATTTCTCTTATCTTGTCTTTGTGATCTTTACGCGAAATGTAAGTAGGCGGCAGCAAGATCGTACTACACTCAGCTTCAAATTCCGGCCCTCTAAATTTACTTAACAGAAATTCACGAAAAGAACGTCGTCTTTCTTCCAGCGATCCCCAATTGAGTTGCCGGAGCATTTCCGTGACACTCGCGCATTGGTCGAACCTACCGGTAACAAATCTAGCTGCTCGCCTCTGAACCGCCTCTATGTCTTCCTTCAAACCGATCTGCTGCGGGTCCCAAATACTTGAGCAATACTCAAGACGTGGTCGTACAAGCGTTTTATACGCGATCTCCTTTACAGGTGAAGTACATCTTCCCAAAATTCTCCCAATAAACCGAAGTCGGCTGTCTGCCTTACTCACAACTGTCCTTACATGCTCGTTCCATTTCATATCGCTCTGCAATGTTACGCCTAGATATTTGAACGACGCGACCGCATCAAGAAGCTCACTACTGATGCTGTATTCGAACATTATAGGACTGTTTTTTCTACTCATGCGCATCACCTTACATTTTTCTACATTGAGAGCTAGCTGCCATTCTTCGCACCAACTAGAAATTTTGTCTAAGTCAACCTGTATGCTATTACAGTCAGTTACAGACGACACCCTCCCATACACCACAGCATCATCAGCAAACAGCCGCAAATTACAACTTACTCTGTCCATCAGATCATTTATATAGATAGAAAATAATAGCGGTCCTATAACACTCCCCTGGGGCACGCCTGACGATACACTCGTCTCTGATGAACACTCGCCGTCGAGAACAACGTACTGCGTTCTATTACATAGGAAGTCTTCCAACCAGTCACAAATCTGTGAACCTATTCCATAAGCTCGTATCTTCGTTAGCAGTCTGCAGTGTGGCACCGTGTCGAACGCCTTTTTGAAGTCGAGAAAAACACAATCCGCCTGTTGCCCTTCGTCCATGGCTCGCAAGATGTCATGTGAGAAAAGGGCAAGCTGAGTTTCACATGAACGATGTTTCCTAAACCCGTGCTGATTCATGGAAAGAAGCTTTTCCGTTTCAAGGAAATTTACTATATTCGAACTGAGAATATGCTCCAAAATTCTACATGAAACCGTTGTCAACGATATTGGCCTGTAATTGTATGGGTCAGTTCTCTTTCCTTTCTTATACACGGGAGTCACCTGTGCTTTTTTCCAATCACTAGGAACTTTGCGCTGAATTAAAGATTCGCTATAAATGCAAGCTAAGTAGGGGGCCAATGCCGCAGAATAGTCTTTGTAAAACCGAACTGGTATACCATCCGGACCAGCAGACTTTTTCGTATTTAGCTCTCTCAGCTGCTTCTCTACACCGGAAATACCTATTACCGTCGGGGGTTCGAATCCCACCATCGGGCATTGATGTTTGTGCCGTCTTTAGTATAAGCTAGTTCATAAGTAGTTTGTAAGTTTAGTGACTGATGACCCCGCAGTTAAGTCCCATAAGCTTTCGAAACATTTGTACATTTTTTATCACGGAGAATTCAAAATTGCAATAAAAGTTAGGGTTTCCTATTTAAGACTTCAAAGTCACTTCCGTTTAGTATGTTTCAAAATATTTCGAAAAACAGTTTTAAGTGTCTCAAGCCGTAGTAAGTTATACGAGTTGGCTTTCCTTTAGAATCCAGTGGCCTGATGACTGGACATCTGTGGCTTTTAGTTTCGTGCTTCTTGCTGCTGTCTGTCGCCAGAATGGCGTGCTACAGTGAAAAACAGTGAACATGGCGGACCCATTGTCGTGTGCTTCAGACATATCAGTAGTTGAAATTACTTTAAGTATTAATTTCTGAATTTTGCACAAATTCCACTTTGAGATATAAATTCCACAATAAATATGGAATGACATATATAACTGTTGACTTCTTATTTCACACCCTTAACTGCCTTTCAGACTTTATTTGACATTTTATTTTGGAAGCTAAGTATGAACATTTTTAATTTTGCTCAAATTTATATCTATAAATGTGAATGTCTGTTCGGTGTACGTTTATCACGTCTGAACCGCAAGACATAAAAAGCTAAAAATTTGTACACTTACTAATGTCTACCCGGGTAAAGCTTTAGGTACGGTTTTATGGCGATCGGAAAGCTATTTATCTATACATATATATATTAATGTGAATGTCTGTTCGGTGTACGCTTATTACGTCCGAACGACAAGACGCAGAGACTTCAATATTTGTGCAGTTACTAATTTATACCTGAGGAAGGTCTTAGCACGGTTTTATAGCGATCTGATAGATATTTAGTAATATGAAGAATATAACGCGAAATGCGGAACAATAATTACTCTTTGAAAATTATATTTACTCTTTGAACATGGTTTTATTGGTTACATTGTTGCTTGAAGGTTGATGATGATAAAAGGGTGGAGTATATTGGGATGGAAAGTTATCGGTGTATATAAAATTCTACATGTATGTGTGTGTGTTAATATTTCGTTCTGCAGCAAAAACTACAGAACACAAACGAATGGTCTGTAATTGTTGTCCGAAGTCTCCAGTTCCATGCCGATAGCTATAAGGGGGTGGAAGATATGGTGGTTGAAAGTCGTCAAATTTAAAAAAAAAAAAATTAAATTAAATAAAAAAAATCGGACTGAAGGCCAGCGATGACGTTTGCGACTCTATAGGAAGGAGGTTACACAGTGACGTAACTATGAGGGGGAGGGGTATGAGGGGGATAGAACACCCCCCAGAACCCGAAAAAGAAAGAAATCTTATAACAGCAAACTGTTAAAGGTAAATATTGGAAACTTGAGGTGTCTTACCATAAGCTTTTATTGCATGGGAGTGAACTAGTTTCTTCAACGGAAGTGTTAGATGGTAGTCTGTCTGGAAACTGACTAAAATTTTGCTCGTTAAGCAGATCTATTCCCCCCCCCCCCCAAAGCCAAGTCCTAGTTACGCCGCTGAGGTTACATACAGCGAAACGTGATGCCACAGACCATATCTTTGGTCTATGCGTGCTACAATGTCTTCAGCTCTTTCTCTGTAAGGATAAGCATACGAATAAGGAAATATAAGAATAAATAAATAAAGGAGTAAAAACTAATTTTCTCTTAGTACATCTCTTTTTAAAAAATCGATTTGACGTTTCGTGATCGATCTGTGATATTATTACAATCATTATTGTTGAATTTCGTGATTGGATTCTTCGAAACGAGTGCATTTTTACGTGTGATTTGAGCTACACTACTAACTTTCCTGATGAACGGTAAGTGCCATAGACTTCTGCAATCTGATAGGAATATTTTTCAGTTCCGTCAAAACCAGCCTCATAGCACACTACTTAAAGATAGTTTATCTATCATAATCAACCAACACGCGAGCGGATCTGCGAGTTTAATCTAGTCTACAATATAAAATAGTCTTACAGAGACGAAAAGAATCTGTTTATTCTATTTTTAAAATAATTCCCGACTGAATGGGTTAAAAGCGTGACTGAGAAGAGCGTCCGCATTTCCCCTGAGAAGCACGCAGGGCTGCCGCCCATTGTTTACTCGGTGTAATTAGGAACCGCAGCGCTTCGGCTGCCCGGTAGCGGTGACGTCATCGTGTTCCCCAGGCGCACGCACTCCGCAGGGAACAAAGCTGTTGTGCCCGCCGCCCATCTGTTCGGCATAGCTGGCTCTACGCTACACAAGGCAAGCGCCCACGCCGCTACTGGCGTCGTTATAGAATGGTCTTTTCTTCATTAAAAAAAAAAAAAAGTGGGCAAGGGAATTTATATCGTCACACTGAGAGCGTAACAGCTTCACTCACAGCTACCAAACACTATACGTGCCGCGTCCAGAAAGAAAGTTCCGTTTCAATTTATCTCCGCTACAGCGTCGCGATTGCAGTGTACCAATCTATTTAAAGTCTCTTGTGTGTCTGTCATTTATCTGTTCTCAGCTTGCCTAAGTCTATTAGGTAGGTGTTTTCATGTGTACCAGAGTGGCTGGATGTGATACTTATATTTACGTGATCACCCAGCACAAACACTCTTGTCCTGTCCCAGTACTTTTATCTTTTCTTCGTATTTCTGTGGACCCTTTCTTTGTTTTTACATGTTCCTTTTAAACTTTGACGTGTTAAAGCATATGCATCGTACCGCTTAACACAATGTTTTAGCTCTAAGACTGGAACAAGGGACTGATAACCGATGATGTTTAGTCCCTTTCAGATCTACAAACAAAGCAGTTCCGCACATGCGCTGTAGACGATGTGTATCAAGGTGAAGAACGTGCGCCATTTGGAGATCGCTGTCAGTTACGTACGCTTTGTTGTGCTCGTTTGAAATGTCGGCGTTGAATGAATATCCCACCGCCTGTGAAATCAGGTCGGTGATTCGGTTTCTGAATGCGAGGAAAGTGAAACCAAGTGAAATTTATCGGCAAATTTGCGATGTTTACGGACCAAATGCGATGAGTGATTCGATGGTGAGAAGGTGGATCCGACAGTTCAATGGCGGGCGTAGTGATGTGCACGATGAAGAACGAAGTGTGCGTCCACCTTTGGTTACAGAAGAACTGGTTCACGCGGTTGATGATAAGATCCAGGAAAACCGTAGGTTTACAATTAGTGCTCTCGCTATGGACTTCCCCCAAAGTTCACGATCACTGATGCATCATTAACAACTGAAATTCCGTAAACTTTGCTCACGTTGGGTACCAAAGATTCTCACTGAGCAACACAAAACACAACGGATGGGTAGTGCACTCGAGTTTTTGACCCGTTATGATTGAAAGCGGCGAAGAATATCTGAGACGGATAGTCACAGGAGATGAAACGTAGGTTTCTTACGACACCTCTGAGAGTAAGCGGCAATCAATGGAATGGAGGCACACTTCATCCCCACCAAAGGTAAAGCCGAAGCAAATCATGACACCTCGGAAAATGATGCGCACAGTGTTCTGAGACTGGAAAGGCATCCTACTCATTGACTTCTTACCGCGTGGTCAAATAATCAAAGCAGATGCTTATTGCGGGGCACTTCGGAAATTGCGCCGTGCAATTCAGAATAAGCGCCGGGAACTGCTGTCAAAAGGTGTTGTTTTGCTTCACGACAACGCACGACCACACACTGTAAATGTGACGAAAAACCTCCTGCAGGGAGGACGTGTTTGACCATCCTCCGTACACCCCTGACCTCGCTCCTAGCGACTTTCATCTGTTCTTACATCTCAAGTCTTTCCTTGGCGGTCATCACTTCACCAATGACGACGAGCTGAAAGAAACTGTTTCCAACTGGTTGAAGACACAGGCGGCAGATTTCTAATGAAGAAGGTATACAAAACCTGGTGCCTGCAAAATTTCTGCAGTTATGTGGAAAAGTAGTTTAAGAGTTGTAGAATTTTGTGCAATAAAAATTTCTTCTGTATCTGCGTACAATTTCATTTTATTATCAAACGGGACTTACTTTCTGGACGCGCCTCGTATAAAATAATAACCACATAAACCCCTCCATTTCTTATCCCTGACTCTCTTAATCTTCTCCCACCTACAATCCCACTATTCGTCACTCCGCAGCTAATATCAGATTACATACCATGAGACAACATGAGACCATCAGAACATATAGCTCATACTGAAATAAAACTCCCAAACCTACCTACTCCCTGCTAACAACTTTTCACCGTTGTTCTCCTCACTGCTGACCCACATCACATACTAGATTCAACTAGAAACACTACTCTCATCCCCCCTCCACACATACACATACACATTAATTGCTCCCTATCAACTCCTCACTCGACCCCACATATCCCACTATATACCACTATTTGAATACTTTACACCTACTATTCAGTCATCTTTGCTCCTGTCTTCCTACAAACATTTACATACGTCTTCAACTTCAGTAGTATCCCCCATCCTTCACCCCACCTCATGCTCTCCACTCCTATTCCACATCACACTCTACATCCGACCACTCACAACATTACTTTTACTGTCCAGTCATTCCCACCACCTTCTCCCTCACACAAAAACACTCACCACCCACAACTTCAATATTACTGTTACCTCTTCGCTGCAATAAATAAATAAAATTAATACATTATAGCTTAAGTTATATACATATTTACTAAAAGTCAACTTACATCAAAATGTTCAAATGTTTGTAGAGCTTATGGAACTTACCTACAGGGTCATCAGTCCCTAAACCTACAAACTACTTATGAACTAGCTTATCAATTTTTTTAGAATTTTTTAGAGTTACTGACTACATGTTAATTTAACAGCAAATTAGCTTCAGCAAACAGTTTTCTGGCTTTACGTTTCTTCAACGTTAACACGTTGTATTTATTTGATAAACATGTAAATACGCTACGTAATTTTAATATGAGAAGTTTTAATTTGAAAATTCTTGGCAGATTAAAACTGTGTGCTGGAACTGTGACCTTTGCCTTTCGCGGGCAAGCGCTCTACCGACTGAGCTATGACGGCACGCATCAAGGTCCGTCTTCACTGCTTTACTTTTGCCAGAACTTCGCCTCCTACTTTCCGAACTTCACAGAAGTTCTCCTACGAACTTTGAACTTTGCAGGAATAGCACTTCTGGAAGAAATGATATGATAAGGGATGTTTCCAAAATGAAACTTTCACTCTGAAAGGAGTGAAAGTTTCATTCAAGTTTTAACCTTCCGATAGTCCCACCTTCTAGTCAGCAAAGGAGGTTCACCTCTTGATAATACAGAAACATAAAACGCGTATCTTAAAAGACAAGGCTAATGCAAAGATGTGGATTTCCGACTCTCTCACTTTCCGAGAATAGGATACGAACCTTGTTGCCTCACATATGCGCGCCTATGGGAAGGTTAATTTTCTTAGGCTTATGATCTGTATTACGAAATACTGGATTTCAAGTTTAATTTAAATGTTAGGAAGTCCTTTCTGAAAGCACTTGTCTGGAGTGTAGCTTTGTATGGCAGTGAAACGTGGACGATAAGGAGTTCAGATAAAAAGATGATAGAAGATTTTGAAATGTGGTGCTACAGAGGAAGGATGAAAATTAGATGGGTAGATCACGTAACTAATGAGGAGGTGCTTAATCGAATCGGGGAGGAAAGGAGTTTCTGGCATATCCTGACTAAGAGAAGGGATAGATTGGTAGGACTCGTTCTGAGACATTAAAGAATTGTCAACTTAGCATTAGAAGGAAGCGTGTGATGTAAAAATCGTAGAGGGAGACTGAGGAACGAATATAGTAAGCAGATTCAAAGGATGTAGTTTGCCGAAAGTATTGTCAGATGAAGAGACTTGCACAGGACAGGGTAGCATGGAGAGCTGCATCAAACCAGTCTGCGGACTGAAGACCACAACAACAACAACAACAACAACAACGGTTTTCAAATATGCACTGGGATGGTTGTGATGCAGCAGCTTACAGCCTCCCTGAAACCGACCCCGCCAACAACACTTTGTGACCCTACCCAGCACCCCCTATAGAAGAAAGGATGCGCACGACGTCACAACATGGCGGCGGTGATAGGCTTAGAGTCCTCTGAAAGATTGTAACCATTAGCAGTGCACGCTATTTATAGTGCATTCTTTCGTTTAGGAGTGTATTTATTACGTAAATTGGTGTTGTGTACGGTGTGATCGCTACGCTGGGCGAATTCTGTGCTTGAGAACAACGTGTGATCTCTTTTTTTACTGGCAAAATGCCGTTTCGCTATTCTGTGCCGAAATGTAGAGGAAATTACGACTATGGCTCAAAAGTTACCGTCTTTAATCGTCCGGAGAAGAAGTGGATATCAAGAATTCCCAGAATAACTTGGCTCCTTCTTCAAGTTAATGAGTAAGTTTTCGTTTTTGTTTAACCTCATAACAGAGTTTTAAATCAGGACTGTTTACCGTTGGATATTGCGATTCATTTTATTTACGTAACCACCCCAATTAGCTTATTCATCTCCGGACGTTTAAAGACGGTAACTTTTGGGCCGCAGTTGTAATTTCCTCTACATTTCGGCACAGAACAGCGAAACGGCATTTTGTCAGTAAAAAAGAGATCACATGTTGTTCTCACGCACAAATCGTCCAGCGTAGCGATCACACCGTACACAACACCAATTTGCGTAATAAATACTCTCCTAAACGAAAGAATGCACTATAAACAGCGTGCACTGCCAACGTTTACAATCTACTCTTAAGCCTCTCACCGCCGCCATGTTGTGACGTCGTGCGCAGGCTTTCTTCTATAGGGGGTGCTGCCCCACACCCCGCTGAGGGTCACGACCTACAGGTTGAAAAACACTGTACTAAAGTATCGATGTTCTAGGGTGTTACAATAAGATGCAAGTCACTCACAAAACGAACGCTGTTCGTCACAATTTCACACTGTGCGCTATACTGCTCGTCGACGTTCACGCCGTTATCAGCCAGTGCGTTTCCATGGCGACCGGTTGAAAGACGCCGCGGTCAAATTACGGAACCAAATAACACGTATTACAGCCACGTTTAACGCAACTCGGAACGGCTATCTGGTGATGAGCTGACGCTAGAAGCGAATTAAGCGCGGCAATAAAGAAAGGACACGGCGTTAATTTGCGCGTCTTTTACGGCAGACAATGACGCCTGACGGCGGTACCCGGAGCTCTACGCGGCGAGCGGCGCAGGTAGTGATTACGTTACCTGGGTGAGAGGACTGCTGCTGCTGCTACTACTGGCGTGTGCCCGCGTTCCTTCGAGGCGCGGCCAGCGCGCACCGCCACTGACTCACCAGACAGACCAGGGGGCTGGGAAAACGCGCCGCCTGCCTTGACGCACGGCGCGCCACCTGTCTACGTTCCACCTGCTGCTGCCACGCCACAGCGCCACGCACCTCCAACATCTACCTGTCCGGTGCACCGCAAAAGGCCTGCTACCCATATCCATCGTCGACATCTACATCTACATCTACATGGGATACTCTGCAAATCACATTTAAATGCCTGGCAGAGGGTTCATCGAACCACAATTATACTATTTATCTCCCATTCCATTCTCGAATGGCGCGCGGGAAGAAAGAACACCTGAATCTCTCTGTTCGAGCTCTGATTTCTCGTATTTTATTCCGATGATCATTTCTACCTATGTAAGTGGGAGTCAACAATATATTTTCGCATTCGGAGGAGAATGTTGGCAATTGGAGTTTCGCAAGTAGCCCACGCCGCAGCGATAAGCGCCGTCGTTGTAATGATTCCCATCCCAGATCCTGTATCATTTCCGTAACGCTGTCTCCCCTGTATCGTGACAATACGAAACGAGCTGCCCTTCTTGGGACTCTTTCGATGTCCACCGTCAAACCCACCTGATAAGGATCCCACACTGGGCTGCAATACTCCAAAAATGGACGGACAAGCGTAGTGTATGCAGTTTCTTTAGTAGTTCTGTTGCATCCAAAAAATGTTCAAATGTTTGTCAAGCTTATGGGACTTAACTACGGGGTCATCAGTCCCTAAACTTACAAACTACTTATGAACTACTTACGAACTAGGACGGCACAAATATCCATGCCCGAGAGGGGATTCGAACCCCCGACCGTAGTGGCCGTGCTGACCGTGACTGGAGCGCCTCAGTCACCTCGGCCACCGCGGCCGGCTCTTTTGCATCCTTTAAGGGTTCTGCCAATAAAACGCAGTCTCTGGTTCGCCTTTCCCGCGATATTATCTACGTGTTCTTTCCAGTTTAAGTCTGAAGTAATAGTAATTCCTAAGTATTTTGTGGAGTTTACGGCCTTTACATTTGATTTATTTATGTTGTAAACAAAGTTTAACGGATTTCTTTTCGTACACGTGTGGACAAATTCACACTTCTCATTATTTAGAGTCAATTGCCAATTTTTACACCATAGTGATATCTTATTCAGATCGTTCTGGTTTTGATCTTCAGGTGATTTTACTAGACGGTAAATGACGGCGTCATCTGCAAACAACCTAAGAGAGCTACTTAGATTTTCCTCTAAATCGTTTATGTAAATATGGAATAGCAGAGGACCAATAACACTACCCTGTGGAACGCCCGATATCACCTCTGTTTTAGTCGATGCCTTACCATTGATTACTACGAACTGTGTCCTCTCTGACAAGAAATCCCCTATCCAATCGCAATCAGTTTCATGTAGAATTTTAGAACATATTGTCAGTTCGAATAGGGTAAGGTGGTACAAATTCGATATAGGTACAATTCTTATCAACATAAATTTTCGCGCCATTTGTCTGTCGCGTAGTGTCTCGTTGTGTGGCATTGTAGCGTAGCAGATTTCTACAGCTACTCCTGTCTTTTCCAAGAATACAGCGCTCTGTGCTAAGGAGAGACAAATTTTTTCACGTTAGGAGGTAAGTGAAGCTACGAGCTCTTATAAATTTTCTATTTAAGGATGACTACATTCTCTACCCAAAATGCAGTGTTTGGTACAACGAAGTATGCGTTGGTGCCTGACGGAAAAAGTGCTTTTTATGTGGAAGATGCCCTTGGTCAAAATTCTACTAGGAAGTGATCACAATTGTACCTAGTGTGGTACATTTCCGATCGATTTTTCTGAATTCTGTTACTTTTTTGTGTGTGTATACCGACATTTGTAATTGTCTAATATTTGTGTTACATATTAGTTAAACATCCAAGAACAAGTGCTATAATTAAAATTACATCTTTTCTCAATATATTTCCATTTACAATAACATTTGTCCCAAATGATCGAAATTGTACCACCTTACCCTATAGTAAATTTCCTTGAAACGGAAAACCTTCTTTCTATGAATCAGCACGGGTTTAGGAAACATCGTTCATGTGAAACTCAGCTTGCCCTTTTCTCACATGACATCTTGCGAGCCATGGATGAAGGGCAACAGGCGGATTGTGTTTTTGTTGACTTCGAAAAGGCGTTCGACTCGGTACCAAACTGCAGACTGCTAACGAAGATACGAGCTTATGGAATAGGTTCACAGATTTGTGACTGGCTGGAAGACTTCATAAGTAATAGAACGCAGTACGTTGTTCTCGACGGCGAGTGTTCACCAGAAACGAGTGTATCGTCAGGCGTGCCCCAGGGGAATGTGATAGGAACGCTAATATTTTCTATCTACATAAATGATATGATGGTCAGAGTAACTTGTAATTTGTGGCTGTTTGCTGATGATGCTGTGGTGCCGGCCGCGGTGGCCGAGGGGACTGAGGCGCTCCAGTCACGGTCTGCACGGCCACTACGGTCGGGGGTTCGAATCCCCCCTCGGGCATGGATATTTGTGCCGTCCTTAGTATTAGCTAGTTTGTAAGTAGTTTGTAAGTTTAGGGACTGATGACCCTGTAGTTAAGTCCCATAGACTTTACAAACATTTGAATATTTTGAATCTGTTGGAATCTTTCCTCATGTCAGCACGTTTTAGGTGTCGCCACCGGCGCCAATCTTGTGTGAATGCTCAGAAAAGGTATTCATTTGCGTATGACAGCATCTTCTTCCTGTCGGTTAAATTTCGCGTCTGTAGCACGTCATCTTCATGATGTAGCAATTTTAATGGCCAGGAGTGTATAAATTAAAGACGCATCAACTGTAAAAGTCTTCGGAAGATCCGATCATGAATAATAATGAAGTCACTTCTCTCCACCTAGCAACAATAGCCGTGTGGGTAGCGACATCGCGCTGCGCCGTCGAAGGGAGTAGGGTCGATACCTACTGCACGCAATTTTTTTAAACACAATCTTCTTTTTAACAAATTCGGGAACAACGATGCCTTTTTTATTGTTACTTGCCACATATCTTTGGATGTTTTAGCAAATGTGTCGCTATTTTGAGGGTAGAAAACATTTATGCTATTCATTGTAACAAACATGTAACTGTTTGAGAAGAAGTGGGGAGGAGCATCTTTCGCACCTGCCGAAGATATGAAGGGGGCGCTGCTTACATTGTCACGTGACCTGAAGATAGCTTGTCTCTTTATTGTAACAGATTCATTTTGTTACAGTCACTTAACAGTGTAATCAGTTACTGCCCCTTAATGTTCATGTGCATATTGATATGTTCTTGGTGTTTATTACCAATGAAAAATGAACACTGGTCTTTTCTCAGCTTTATCTCTTTCATTCACAGAGATATAGGACAAATTTAGACCCTTGTGGCACAAGACTTTTATTTGTTGAACAATTTTATAAACAATTGGTGAAAAGTTATACAATTACATTATAAGGAGAATGTTAATAAACAGTATAATATTTCCCTAAAACCCTTTTTGAAAACCGTGGTGATACAGTAAGTGTATCTCCACCCTGGGTCGTCATCAGTAAAATTCGCATCTTCAGCTGACAAACTGTGTGTGACCTGAGGGTATTTCTGCAAAGAGTTTTGCCAGTAACTCATCGTTATTAACTGAAGTGGAAGGTAACGCCTTATGTTATGCTGAAGACCTTAGATGCATGGTGGTACAAATTTTGAACTCTGAGTTACTCATGAATTATTCGTTTTTCATAGAATAAATCTAAGAACCGTCAAGTTTACACTGATTCCAAATGTGTAGACATCGTTATTTTACCTGCATAAAAGAGATGAATCAACAATATAACACATAAAGACAGACAAAATATGCACTTGACCGCAGAGGGAAAAAAACCACCAACTCTGTACACGCCGTGGGAAATAATTATCGCCAAAGATGAGCAAAAGTACTTGTGACTACCACCTTAGATACAATGCGTGATTCAGGAAATGAACTTTCGTGATGGATGAGACATAGCTACATAATTATGTGGTACATTTTTATACCACCATGCATTTATGCATTGCGGAATGTTGGTACACAAATTGTACCGCCAACCCTGAAAGAGTTGAGCTTGGAGGGGGGGAGGGCGCCGAAACATCCACGTGCCGAACGGATTGGGGGGCGGGGGGGCAGGCGGGCACAAGTTCCGGCCCCGGTTCGGAAAATATGTACCTGTAGATCCGGCAGTGAAAGAAGTGAAGCCCCAGTCGTCTGAAACACCAACCGCCACTGCACCATACGGAGCGTCGTGGAGGTTATCATGTAGCACATCCCTGATCCGCCCCATTCTTTGTTATGAAAATATTGCATCGATATCCGCCCCCACCTAATTTCAATAAATTTTTATGAGTTCAGTATTCCAAGATGAAAAGTAATTCTGAAGCTTCGAGTGTTTATTTTTATGTTTAATGCTACCTGTTTAAATCTTAGATAATTTTCAAGCAAAATAACCCTTGTGGTGGAGGGTAAACGGATGAGGAAGGCGAGGTGGAGTGCATGACTTACAAGCATCTGGAAAAACTTATAGAACGAGTGAAACATCAACCTAGTTGCTGTTTTATTTATGCTCGATGTTATCGGTTTCAATGTTAGATCAGTTTCAAGTCAAAAAAGAGCGAAATTCGCTTGTTACACAGATGAAGAAAGGCAGTAGGAGTAACCCACTAAACTGCAGGCCTATTTCATATACGTTAATTTGCAGCAGGGTTTTGTAACATATCCAATATTCAAATATTATGAATTGTCTCGAAGAGAACGATCTATTGACCCAAGGTCAACACGGACTTAGAAGATATCGTTAATACGAAAAACAACTAGCTCTTTATTCACACGAAGTGATGGGTGCTATCGACAAGGGTTTGCAAATCGATTCCGTATTTCTTGATTTCCAGAAGGCTTGTGACACCGTACCTCACAAACGGCTTTTAATCAAATTGTGCGGTTATGTTATTTCGCTCCAAATTTGCGATTGGATAGGGGATTTCCTGTCAGAGAGGACACAGTTCGTAGTAATCGATGGTAAGGCATCGACTAAAACAGAGGTGATATCGGGCGTTCCACAGGGTCGTGTTATTGGTCCTCTGCTGTTCCTTATTTACGTAAACGATTTAGGGAAAAATCTAAGTAGCTCTCTTACGTTGTTTGCAGATGACGCCGTCATTTACCGTCTAGTAAAATCATCTAAAGATCAAAACCAACTGCAGAACGATCTGAATAAGATATCAGTATGGTGTAAAAATGGCAATTGACTAAATAATGAGAAGTGTGAAGTTGTCCACATGTGTACGAAAAGAAATCCGTTAAACTTTGTTTACAAGATAAATCAATCAAATGTGAAGGCTGTAATCTCCACAAAATACCTAGGAATTACTGATAGTTCAGACTTAAATTGGAAAGAACACGTAGATAATGTCGTGGGAAAGGCGAACCAGAGACTGCGTTTTATTGGCAGAACCCTTAAAAGATGCAACAGAGCTACAAAAGAAACTGCATGATGAAACGTGTCCATAAAAAATTATTTTTATAAGAAAATGTCTAATATTGTGCCTCCTGTTTTGTATCGAGTAACTTGCTTGCAAGAATATGTATAATATCGCTTCTACTGTATGTATCGATATGTGTAAAGTTTCATCTCTGGCAAAGATCATGTATTGCATAGCATTGTAGCTCGCACTGAGAGAGAGAGTAGCACTAGTGGTTCAGCTCGCTTAGAGAGCGGTTGGGTTGTGTGTATGGCTCCGATGTAGAGCAGAGGCTGCTTTGCCAGCAAGTCAGAAGTTGTATTATGTAGGTAATGTAATGCTGTTTATCAATAATAAGTAACTTAACCCTGTTTCATATTTCATTTACGTAGTTAGAAAATTAACCCACTTCCTTCATTTGATAATTACTTGATTTAGTGGAGTGTTGATTTGAATAACATTATTGAACATATTTCATTATTGGTGCGATAGAAGATAATAGTTGATTTGGATTTCAATAATAACTGATCGACATTAATTCTCACAGTCAAGCATTGAGAAAGTGATTTGTGGTTTTTCTTATATCTTTCTCGCAGTCAAAATTTTTGAGTATAGTCAGTGTCTGTTTCAAAAGGTTACATGTCACAGTTGTTTACTTAAAAGATCCGTTGCGCACAAAATCAATTTAATGCACTGTTTCTTGTACATTAAGATCAGGGCCATAATTAAACCATAGCTGAGTTAATGAACAATTTATTGTCTGATTTAACGAAAGGTTCAACATTTCAAAACACGCGTACAGTTTTTATCTGGCGACCTTTCTGCCAGGATAGTTCACAAACAGGATCGTGACGTAGTTAGATACGTAGTCTTATTTCAGTTAGTTTGTCTTTTCCACTAACCAACTTACCTTTTGGCTCTTAATTTAATTTTTGTAGCACCATCCTCTGTTGTAGCAACAGTAGCATAGTAATTGTTTCTGTAGTCTGTAACTTACCATTCTTGAGATTGTGTAGTATTGTTTATAGTAGATGAATTGAATATACAAATAATTGCATTACTACTGAACAAGCCTCTCTTTTATATTGCCTGATGTTTGTTGTGATGAAAGTTCTAGTACCGCGGAACTCGTGTGATAATTAACGGTTTGCGTAATCTCGATTGTGATTGTATGTTGCACTAGCCCGATTCAACCTATTGTTCTCTCATAATTACTGTGTGTAATTTTCAAAAAAATTAGCAGTAGGTGAAAATAAATATTATTGGTCACTTTACTGCAAAATTCTGTTAACAATGTCGAAGAATAGGAGAGTCCGCGCTGATGCTAAAACTACTTCCGAAAATGAGACCTTGAATGAAGCAAGGAGAGAAACTGAATTTTTACAAGAGTCTTCTCACTGCACTGATACAAATACGACAGTAAATACCGTGTCTGAAAACGCGGAACAGATTAGTTCGGGAACAGACAATATGGATAATGACAAAGTACAGGATTTGACAATACAGAATTCCGATTCTTGTAATGTGGTTGCGGAAAATAATGCATCGGTTCCGCCTAGCTCTGCTACAAAAAATACTTGTGCGACGGCTATGGAAAACGTATTACCAAATGATTTCATGCAAATTTTATTGTCACAGCTCTCTAAATTAAATGAGAATAGTCAATTACTATCTCAGGAATCTCAGAAATTAAATGAAAAACTTGAGGAACAATCTCAGAAATTAAATGAAAAACTTGAGAATAGTCAATTACAATCTCAGAAATTAGGTGAAAAACTTGAGGAACAATCTCAGAAATTAAATGAAAAACTTGAGAATAGTCAATTACAATCTCAGAAATTAAATGAAAAACTTGAGAATAGTCAATTACAATTTCA
The DNA here is from genome assembly GCA_026315105.1 of Locusta migratoria. NCBI lineage: Eukaryota > Metazoa > Arthropoda > Insecta > Orthoptera > Acrididae > Locusta > Locusta migratoria. The sequence goes on along the minus strand of CM048744.1, from coordinate 266,141,920 downwards.
GAAATTAAATGAAAAACTTGAGGAACAATCTCAGAAATTAAATGAAAAACTTGAGAAAATTGAACAAACGTGCGATTCGAGGTTTGTGAGTATTCAAAGTAGTTTTAATAAGATAAACGAGGACAACAATCGGTTCAGGGAACAACTGCTCAATACTTTCAAAGGTGAATCTCAGCAAATAAGACAAGATATTCGCGACGAGATTAACCCGGTAGTGGAAAGCCTAGCGTCACGAGTGGAAAATATGGAAACTACTGAACTCGCTCAATTGAAGCAACAGAGTAATCTAGTTGTTGAAAAGTTGCAGAACTTCCAGTCAGTCACGACGGAACAGATCAATAAAATAAATAAACAGTTTGAAGATATTACTGTTAAGATTACCCAAATTAGTGATAACACTGACAAAAGTTCGGATGTAACGCATCCTACCCCGTTTAATGAAACTAATGAATATCTCGCCCTTGACCGTTTCAAACAAGATCAAATGACCATTAATCAGCAATACAAGGCTGAGGTCAGAAAATTAGATGATCGCGTGGCGCGAATAGAGAGGAAATTTGACCACACTTGTGGAAATCCATACGAAGATGTGGAAGAAAATTTGAACGAAAATGACAATGATGATTCGAGCCAAGTAGGTCGCTTGGTACGTGAACGAAGTGTACCTCATAGTAACAACAATGAAGACGCAGTGCGTAGTTTACGCTCACTTACGCCGCACGGGCGAAAGGAAGCGTTTGACTACAAGCATTTCCTGACTGTACGTAAATTCAAGACATTTAAAAACTCTCCGAATGACTTGCACCCTAAAGAGTGGTTGCAGCAATTCGATTATTGTCTTCCCCCGAATTGGCCACTTGAGCACAGATTAGAATTTATATGTGGTTATTTGGAAGGCGAGCCAGCCACCAGAATGAGAGCTATTGCACAAGAGTGCTATAGCGAGAATCACTTCCGACGCTCATTTCTATCCGCATACTGGTCGGAAGCGGCACAAGACCGCGTTAAAAACAGTATTGCGACTTTCAAAACTTTTGAGCGATCAAATTTCTCGAGCCCTGTGGAATATTTCCAAAACTTAGTATACAAAAATCAATTTTTATCGGCACCTTACTGCCCTGCGGAATTAATCAGAATTTGTTTGAACAAATTGCCTCTACACTTGCGTCAAATTGCCATTGCGGCACGATGCAAGAATGATATTGAAGCCTTTAGAAATCTCTTACAAGACTTAGAAGAAGAAGACGAGGAAAATTCCTCGCGCAGTCGATATTTTGAAACAAACAGATATGATCGCCGGTCGCAACAAAGCCCGCCGCGTACTAAACGTTATTCAGAGCACGAGGATAAACCAAAAAATAACTCTTTCACTAATGAATCTTACAAACAAAGTCGCGACAATGAGAACGGTGAGTTTCATGATCGTGACATTAACCGTGGAAGTTTTCGTGGCCGCAACCGAGGTGGTGGTTTTGGTCGCGTAGGACGCTACAATAATTACTATCATAACAGCAATACTTCGAATGATACTAATTGGCGTGATAGACGCAATACTGATAGTGATCGCGAGACTGAAAATCACAACAATAACGCTGAGAAGCGTAGTCGGGAGGGCACACGCGATAATTCTCGTGATCGCCTTCCACGACACGAAGACACAAATTGGGCCCAAAGCAGATCGCATACCCCAGAAAGACAAGAGCAAAGCATTGAAATTCAGTAATTTTGCTGGGGTAGAGAGTCCATTAATCTGTTTTGGACACACCAAGTGGCGATTGGTGCCCCGTTCTCGAGCTGAGTGTCACTATTCTTCCGCTTTTCCTTAGTGCGCTCTATCTACCTCTTTTTCTCACTGTTACTTTTCTCTAACTCTGAATACTTATACTCTGTGCTACGCTGGGATATTGTCATACGAAACTTTGATTATCTTGCAATTTGCATATAACGAACTCTGTGGCTGTGCAAGACAAATAAAATTAATGGAAATTTTTGATTGTGTAATCTTATCAAGTTCCTATGTTTCAGAAAATATCAGATTTTTCTTCTGTGTTACTAATTGCATAACTTACGAAGTTCTGAGCAAGTGAAGAAGATTTTTGAGTTGACATGAGCATTTGGTAAGCCAAGAACATTATGGAGGATGATGAGTAAGGCAATACACAATATGTCATGGTGGTCTTTAAAATGCATTATTGTTTATGGATAAATGATGGTAAGGAAGGTATTGATAACAGTCAAAGATGTTTGATAAATGTAATTATGTGGACGAGATTATACAATGATTATGAAGCAATTATGAGGAGAATCGCTATCTTGCTATTGATGACGAGATTATACAATGATTATGAAGCAATTATGAGGAGAATCGCTATGTTGCTAATGATGCTATGTTCTGTTCTTTTCTTATGTGCTTACTCGCACTGCCCTTTTGTGTTTTCTCTTTGTGCTTATGTGCACCATTTTGTATATTGATGCATTGTGCCTTCAATGGCATGTGTGATTGGTGAGATTCATATCCTTCTGATGATCTGTAATTATTTGTAATTATGTGTAATGAATATTTCTAATTATGCTTGCAGCTATGCGTATTGCTCTTGTAATCAAAGCTTACCGCTATGCTCACTAATTATATACCTAAGCCCTACCACTATGCTAATTAATTTTATAATGAAGCTCAATGACAATGTATGGTTATGCTTATACGTTCCACACAGCCATCTATCTTGCAAACTTGCAGCTATGCCATAAACTGCGCCTAGTTAAGTCTAGAAAGATAATGCACAGAAATATTTTGCTTTTGCTTACTACTATCTTCCAAATTTTATTGATGATCTTGTTGATGAAAATCTGCAGCTATGCCTAACGAATATTACGTCTGTGTTTATGTTATTGGATGATTTACTGTGATGTACATCTAGTACTGTGCCAAAATTTGCACTAATTGTTTTGTTTGACCCTACTGTTGACCCAGACAGACACAGACATGACCTGTTGACTTGAACCTCTTTTGATATTCTCACGAAACTACCCTGATGTGTTATACCTTAAGGCAATGAAATATGTAGCTCAGTTGAGACAAAAGCCTGGCCATGGCAACTTATGTAATTTAAGTGTTATAATTTGTGGTAATGTAATCACCATCATAGTGATATATATATTAATTTAAAGAGATATGAACTAATGGTAATTGGAATGTCAATTTAAGTTATATCATGCCAAATTGATGACAAGCACCCTCAATGTATTTCATACGATTATGTGTTTGTAAAGCAATATGTACATAGTATGTAAAGCCTTGTGCTTATATGAAATGACACTAATGTTGTAGATACTCTAAAATAAGAATTAAATTACTCATTAGTATTCAAATGTATCCGTCTTCAAGACACTACTTGTAATGTAAAAATATGGTTTAATACCATGACCCCATTTGTACCACTTGAATTTGTGGGAAAATATTTCTGTAGATATGTTCTAATCAATGACTTTTCTTTCAGTCTAAACTGAAATATCATGACTATGTTACTAATTTGTGTGTAAAATGCTTTATTTCATGTACTTTGGACACGCATGGGAAGTGGCGATTTCGCACACGAGATTCCAGAATGCACACAGAACAATGGACGAGTTACTATACACCACTGATTTTGGGCCTTTTAATGAAGATGTTTGTTGGATGATGTTTGGCCACACAGTACTGTCCATTGCAGCCTTGGCCACCCACCACCAGTTTGCTCTAATTTTGGCTATGCTGATGCAGTCTGCTAATAGCTCTGTTGGTTGGAGCACACTTGGTTGTCGAATTGCATGGAGGAATACATCAGAACCTTTTCCCCATGACTTCCACTTCAATGCAACCAGCCAGCCCGCCTACAGTGTGGTGTAATCTTACAGTGTTTTGTGTTCGTGTGCAGACCTAAAATGAATGTTAGGAGCTAATGTGCTATTCGTGTGCATATACTATTCAGTGCCTCCCATTGCAAACGTTGTCCACAGGTTCATTACCAGTGTTTAGGTATATTTCATGGTTCTTTCACAGTCAGTGACCAAAATAAAATTGTGCTCTTGATAGATACATATACTTAGTCTGAAATGTCATTGTGCCTATTCGATTGACAAACGTTATATTGAAATCCTATTGTGCTGAAGCAGTAACATTATTTTGTACATGATCAGAAGCCTATGTAGTCAAAAATTTTACATGTATGTTCTAGCATCCATGAAAGTATAGCATTTTAAATGCATCACAGAATACAAAACTGACACTTTATCTTATACTAAGTGCACTAAAAATTTACATAGACTACATTGTGCACAAGATACAAATGTTCATTTTATGTTCCCAAAATACTGATCTCTTGTACAAAATGTAAACCCATGGAACTTACACTACTGTGTGTATTACTTGTAATTACCACATTTTCCTTAAAGAATGATGACATTAGTTAAAATATCTTTTGTAAAACTTTGTATATGTTCATGTTTATTATTGTATATTTTTTTTTCCATTTGTGTATTACTTCTAGCTATCTCATTTTCTCCACTATATCATTTGTCAAACTATGTTTTCTGAAATTCTATATATATACTTATGTTTACCATTATGTATAATTGTCATATATTCCACTTATTGCTGATGTTCTGTAAATTTTGACATTTGCTTATGCCTGTCACACCCTGTACCTCTCCATGCATGACTTTTGATGGTACTGTTCTGTAAAATGGCATGCATTTATGACTGTCACATTTTTTTTTTAAATTTTCTATGTTCTCCATCTGTTGTTTTGATCTTGTTAAATTTTGGATGTCATTAATGGATTTTTGGACTTGAAATTCAGTAATTTTGCTGGCTAGGCAATGCCATTGGCATCACCCACCCTACAAAATTTTAATAGGTAGGAGGGGGGTGATGAAACGTGTCCATAAAAAATTATTTTTATAAGAAAATGTCTAATATTGTGCCTCCTGTTTTGTATCGAGTAACTTGCTTGCAAGAATATGTATAATATCGCTTCTACTGTATGTATCGATATGTGTAAAGTTTCATCTCTGGCAAAGATCATGTATTGCATAGCATTGTAGCTCACACTGAGAGAGAGAGTAGCACTAGTGGTTCAGCTCGCTTAGAGAGCGGTTGGGTTGTGTGTATGGCTCCGATGTAGAGCAGAGGCTGCTTTGCCAGCAAGTCAGAAGTTGTATTATGTAGGTAATGTAATGCTGTTTATCAATAATAAGTAACTTAACCCTGTTTCATATTTCATTTACGTAGTTAGAAAATTAACCCACTTCCTTCATTTGATAATTACTTGATTTAGTGGAGTGTTGATTTGAATAACATTATTGAACATATTTCATTATTGGTGCGATAGAAGATAATAGTTGATTTGGATTTCAATAATAACTGATCGACATTAATTCTCACAGTCAAGCATTGAGAAAGTGATTTGTGGTTTTTCTTATATCTTTCTCGCAGTCAAAATTTTTGAGTATAGTCAGTGTCTGTTTCAAAAGGTTACATGTCACAGTTGTTTACTTAAAAGATCCGTTGCGCACAAAATCAATTTAATGCACTGTTTCTTGTACATTAAGATCAGGGCCATAATTAAACCATAGCTGAGTTAATGAACAATTTATTGTCTGATTTAACGAAAGGTTCAACATTTCAAAACACGCGTACAGTTTTTAATGCACTACGCTCGTCCGTCAATTTTTGGAATATTGCTGCCCAGTGTGGGATCCTTATCAGGTGGGTTTGACGGAGGACATCGAAAGAGTCCAAAGAAGGGCAGCTCGTTTCATATTGTCCCGATGCAGGGGAGACAGCGTTACGGAAATGATACAGGATCTGGGATGGAAATCATTACAACGGCGCTTATCGCTGCAGCGTGGGCTACTTACAAAACTTCAATCGCCAACATTCTCCTCCGAATGCGGAAATATATTGTTGACTCCCAATTACACAGATAGAAATTATCATCAGAATAAAACACGAGAAATCAGAGCGCGAACGGTTAGATTCAAGTGTTCTTTCTTCCCGCGCGCTATGGAATGGAATGAGAGATAAATAGAATAATGGTTGTTCGATGAACCCTCTGCCAGGCACTTAAATGTGATTTGCAGAGTATCCCATGTAGATGTGATGTAGATAAATTTGCTGTAGATTAAAAAACTTAATTTCTATTACAAGTACAGCTTAGTATTTACGTTTTGCAATAGAAGCTATGTCTCTTTCAGTCTATAGCAAATAAATTTTCTTCAAATGTTGTAAAAAGCTGGTTACGCCCTGCTTTGGCTTGAAAAGGATCTAACAATGCGAACAATGGGTATCGCATTTTAGAATTTTTTATATTTACAGTACTTGAAGTAGAGAACTCAAATAACGATCAGCCAGAGCTGTTTGACGCAACTCTCAAAAATTCTCGAGAAAATTCAAAAAATGTTCAAATCATCAGTCGAGAAAATTGACTTTGAAGTTTTCCGTGTACATGTAAGTAGCAATAATTAAAACGGTTGCAGCATCTGTCACTGTAGCACTTCGCAACCGTAGAGTCGATGGTTCAAAACCTCTGTGACGATTTTTTTTTGTGTTCGAATAGTTACACAATATTAATATCTAATGGTAATTTTTACGAAAATTGCACGTACTTTTGTTTATTCGTAATTTTCTGTATTATATAAGAGGTTGTTAAAATTATAGTTTTAGTAAAAAAAAACACAAGTTACATTTTTTTACAGTAATGGCTTCATTACTAATTGACGACGGTTGTCTTCCATTATTCAGTTTCTGAAGACCTACGAGGCTGTTTTTGGAAAACCATCTCCATAGCTACTAATGGCTTCTCAAGCAGCTAATCTACTCGACTTTCGCTTTACGTGACGACAAGCTGTTCAACTCATCTACACATACGAAAACAAAAATTGACACAACACGTGGAATTAGAGATCCCAAAATGTTTTATATAACTGAATTCGAAAACAACGAATAAATGCGTCACAGCGGAATTTGAACCACTGAATCTATAGTTGTGAGGCCAGAACGCCATCACCTGAACTACACCGACAGTTGCAGCAAACTTCTGTTTTATTTATTGCTACTTACAAGTACTTGCAAAACTTCAAAGTCGATTTTGTCGAGAATTTTTTGAGAGTTGCGTCAAATGACTTCGGCTGATGATCATTCAAGTTCTGATCTTCACGTGTATATATTTATATATAAATCTTAACTCCGATACCCTTGTGGTCTGCTTGTAAGATCGAAACAGGTAGCACTGAGCACAAAAATAAACAGTTGAAGATAAATGAAGTTCCACAAGTGCTATAAGTTTCTCCTGATGCTTGAACGCCATGCAGTCTGCCTCGCTTTGAACATGCGCTTACACTTCCCACAAGGATATTTCACCAATGCGTAAAATTCCCACCCCTCCTTACTCACAATGAACACCTCCAAATAACTTAGACCATTCGCAAACTGCAGTCCAGCAATCCATTTCCAATCCTAGCGTGCTACCGCGCCTCTACATAAACATCTCCCCCTCCCCTGCATACCCTTCACATCCTCTCCACTTCGAGTATCTCCCTCTCAAAGACCATTAAATCCGCGCCGTCATATATGCTACACACCCACTCTGAATCTACCCCTCCCCACCCAATCCACTTTGTCCCTTTCAATTAACACCTGCTCCCTCTCTCCTGTCATTTCCCATTCTTTTGTCCTTCAACAACCAGTCTTACCTCGCCACCACACCATACCAGTCATGCATAGTCATTATCGACACTCGTCTATATCCTTCCACAACCGTCTTTCCGCCCTGTCAGATGGATAATATTGTCGTACCGGATCCCTCAGTATGGCAAAGAGACCGTAATAAAACGACCCATGTCGGGTAAGTGTGGTGGATATTCCAGAACCTAAGAAGTAATAAACAGCAGCAGCGATCTTCCACCGTGCACTGTCATGCGGAATGACGGGGCGCTGTTCCATGAAATCTAATTGCTTTCACCTGCGCGCGGAAGAAAGTGGTGTTGCAGAACCGTGCACTAACACGCAGCGTCTACCGTCACCCTTGGTGGTACAACGTGCTGACATTAGGATAGTTTCCAACCGGTTTCTCATACAAAAACAGCAGTTGACCGGCGTTGCCTGGTGAAACGTTGCTGTGATGTCTCGTGTAAGGAGGAGAAATGCGTACCATCACGTGTCCGACTTTCATAAAGGTCGGATTGTAGCCTATCGCGATTGCGGTTTATCGTATCGTGACAGTGCAGCTCGCGTTGGTCGCGATCGAATGACTCTGAATCGGTGGGTTCAGGAGGGCAATACGGAACGCCGTGCTGGATTCCAACGGCCTCGTATCACTAGCAGTCGAGATGACAGGAATCTTATCCGCATGGTTGTAACGGATCGTGCAGCCATGTCTCGATCCCTGAGTCAACAGATGGGGACGTTTGCAAGACAACAACCATCTGCACGAGCAGTTCGACGCCGTTTGAAGCAGCACGGACTATCAGTTGCCGGCCGCGGTGGCCAAGGGGACTGAGGCGCTTTAGTCACGGTCTGCACGGCCACTACGGTCGGGGGTTCGAATCCCCCCTCGGGCATGGATATTTGTGCCGTCCTAGTTCATAAGTAGTTTGTAAGTTTAGGGACTGATGACCCCGTAGTTAAGTCCCTTAAGCTGTACAAACATTTGAACATTTTTTCCTGTTGTGATAGCTTATTATCCCAGTAGGTTATTACGCAATCTATGTCATAATTCACAATGAACATCACCATCACATCACTTGGTGTAGCGCGTAATTTCTGTTCACTAGGAAACAGGAGTTCAATGTTTGAGTCTTATACGTGTTCAAAGACTTCGTTGATACTGCAATGCGTCGAAGGAAGTCGTCTCCTTCTTTTTGTCCAGGCCTAACAAATCCTGTAGTATAGCAGTGCCATTGTTGCACCTGTTAAATTTCACGGGGTGTCTAACGCGCTGCAGTCTTTCGACAACCCAGAATGCCGTGCAGAATTTGGAGCACAGTTTTGTGGCTTACTTCGACTGCTGCTCTTAACTCACGCACAGTCCACCAGCAATCAATGTCTAACCAGAAAGTAAGGAGTTGAAGTGTGGCAATTCTTCACGTAGGATCGTCCTTTACGAAAGCGATCCTTCATAGCATCTTTGCCTGATTTTAAAGCCTTAACCGATCGTGCTGTATGGCAACCTTGCGTCGCAAATTGATTCCGTATTTCTTGATTTACAGAAGGCTTTTGACACCGTACTTCACAAACGGCTTTTAATCAAATTGCGTGGTTATGATATATCGCCCCATATTTGCGACTGGATAGGGGATTTCCTGTCAGAGAGGACACAGTTTGCAGTAATCGATAGTAAGGCATCAACTAAAACAGAGGTGATGTCGGGCGTTCCACAGGGTAGTGTTGAAAGGAGTACGCAATATAATTTTCACATAATTTTTGCCTGCCATACAGCACTGAGCATGTTTTATTATAAAAACCAAAACTGTAATTCTGCAGAAAACAAATTTATGTATATTTTGTACCATTTCACTAATCGAAATAACATACTGTACTCATTTTTATATCTTTGCTGTCAACCAAAGACTTTGTTTTATCTTTGGAGTGTACACACAGTTGTTGCGTTTAAAGAGTCGAGGTGTGACCTTCGTGTAGAGAGGAGTCGGTGTGTGACCCTGTGCAGGATACTGTAGGGTTAGTCTGTTGGTGTGTTAGACTCGAAGAGTAAAAATTCAGTTTTCAAGAGTCGCAGCCAAGTCTGCAGATTGAAAATTTTGTATGGAAATTTATGTCTCAAATAAGGTAAACTTGTACTTTTCTATTGTTATGTATGGTAGCCTGTATGTAGCCTATATTGTAGTTGGTTTGTCTTTTAGGTAATGAATACTGTTTAATTCAGTTCGCATTTATCATTTATCCCTGTGTCATTTTACCAGTTCCTGGTTCCTTTCACCAATTTGAATTGCTATCCGTTCTGATCATTGTTTCTTATGATAGAGTTGCATAATTATTGTCTTTGTAAATTTGTATGCTAATTAGAACAGTTCAGTGTAGGCATTTTGTGATGATCAGTTGGTCTATTAATGAGAGCAGGAAGTAGTTTGTTCATAATTGCAGTAAAGATCATAGTTAAAGATTTTCTCAGTCTCAATGAAAGTTCAGATTGTTAAGGTAGTTAATGTTAGTAACAGTTAAAGTGATTTATTTGATTAGAAGAGAAGTAGATCACGTAAAGAGATGAGACATATTTGCAGTGTGTGATACTTGAAATCTTTACCAGATTTGTAGAACATTTTTTATTACATTGAATCTGTATGGTAATTGTTGTATAAATAGGCACATCGTCAACTGCAGTGATCTTGATACCCAATTAATATCAAATATCCTTGTTTGGCATCCTGTTGTTTCAAGTAGCAAAATTATCACTGTAGTAGCACTTTCTGTTCGCTCTCGCAGTCGAATTTACATGTATAGTCTGGCTACTAATATATGGTGCACGCTAACAGATCTGAACATTTCATTTGCTCACATTGTTTCTCACACACGAGATTAATGTGTAGACCAATTACGAGTTCAATTACCGTTGACTTATTAAGAACTGTACAAGTTAAAGTGTTATCCGTTGCGCATCAAACTAAACCACATTTACGTAAGATCATTGCATCCCATGTCAGTTGCAATTTATTCTAATAGGGCAAAGTCTCATTGCTTAGTCAAATTCTTTTGTTACCAAAACCACAACATAACATTTATTTGGGAATTTTAGCGGGGACGGTCTCTTAACAAAAACAGTGACACGCTCGCCCCACAAACACATACTACTTTTCATTCCACAAACACACACACACACAACTTTTAGTGTTATTGGTCCTCTGCTGTTCCTTATTTACATAAACGATTTAGGTAGGTTGTTCGCAGATGACGCCGTCATGTACCGTCTAGTAAAATCAGATCAAAACCAACTGCAGAGCGATCTGAATAAGATATCACTATGTGTAAAAATTTGCAGTTGACTCTAAATAATGAGAAGTGTGAAGTTGTCCACATGAGTACGAAAAGAAATCCGTTAAAGTTTGTTTACAAGATAAATCAATCAAAAGTGAAGACCGTAAACTCCACAAAATACCTAGGAATTACTATTACTTCAGACTCAAAATAGAAAGAACACGTACATAATGTCGTGGGAAAGACGAACCAGAGACTGCGTCTTATTGGCAGAACCCTTAAAAGATGGAACAGAACTATTAAAGAGACCGCATACACTACGCTTGTCCGTCCTTTTTTGGAGTATTGCTGCCCAGTGTGGGATCCTTGTCAGGTGGGTTTGACGGAGAACATCGAAACAGTCCAAAGAAGGGCAGTTCGTTTTGTATTGTCGCGATACACGGGAGACAGCGTTATGGAAATGATACAGGATCTGGGAAGGGAATCATTACAACAACGGCGCTTATCGCTGCGGCGTGAGCTTCTTACGAAACTCCAATCGCCATCATTTTCCTCCAAATGCGAAAATATATTGTTGACTCCCACTTACATAGGTAGAAATGATAATGAGAATAAAATGCGAGAAATCAGAGCTGAAACGGGGAGATTCTTTTCGCGCGCGAGAGAATGGTATGGGAGATAAAATATTATAACGGTGGTTCGATGAACCCTCTGCCAGGCACTTAAATGTGATTTGCAGAGTATCGCATGTAGATATAGATGTAGAAACCTTGCGTCTCTGGAAATAAGAAGGTTGGAACTTAAATAGTGGCAACTATTTATTCACAACCGATACAAAAGCGTTAAATGTTTGCACCTGTTACTGTCCTTCAAAGTAGTGACCAGCGTTGTGTAGAACCAGTTCCTAGCGATGTGGAAGGCATAGTATACCGTTCGTAGTGTCCGTTCTGTTGATGGTGCGAATGCCGCGGCGGATTAACCGTGCGTACTGGGGCGCCGTGCTGCGGTGCACGCGGGCATTCGCCGTCGGGGGTTCGAGTCCCCCCTTGGGTATGGGTGTTTGTGCTGTCCTCAGATTAAGTTTACCTTAGTTTAAGTACTTTGTAAGCTACGGACAAATAACCGAGTAGTTGAGTCCGATAGACTTACAAACATTTGAACATTTTCTGATGGTGCGAATGGATCGTTCTACTGCTTGTCGAATTTCTGGAATAGTTCTGTAGATTATGTGACGAAGTGGTTCCTTCATCTTCGGAATCAAATCAAAGTCTCAGGGGCTTAAGTCCGGGGAGATGGGCGAGTCCATTCTCTCGGAGATAAGCAATGTGTGCTGTCAGCGACGATAGTAGATTCCATTGCATAGTGTCTCTACAGCAGTTTTGCCACTATTTAAGTTCCAACCCTCGTATTGTCGCATTCCCCAACCTTTTAATCCAAGCGTTTGAGAACGTGATGTTATGGCAGTTACACCATTGCTACGACTTTCGACGATCCAACACACCAATATATTGACACTATCCCCACTAGCTGTACAAACTCGTATCCTAGGCCTTTGTTGTGTCGACACAGATGCCAGCTCGCCGTTTCCCTGGGTTGACGTTACAGCATTGTTACTTTGCATCCAGCCCTTGCACAATACAAAATGTTATCCGTTATAGTAATAAGTATAGTGTACTAGCTTAATTTCCGTTGCTTCGCACGCGTAGACTAATTGTTTGCATTGGTTGTTTCTACTTCTAAATATAAATTTTCATAGATTTAGCTTTAAAATTGCTTTCCTAATCAAGTATTTTGATACAACCTAACATCCCCTATTGCACAACTGATGGCATAATTTAAAATATCCCGAAACACATTTTTCTTTTAAATTATACCCGTGGTTCCAAATCCAATTTTCTAGCATCAAAATAGTCTTAGTAGCACCCTTAAAAGTTTTTCACTCATTTCACCTGCTTTATTGTTGAATTTCCAAAAATATCGAAACATGTGTTTTTAAAATTGCAATAAAAAATTTAAATCCGAAGTTTTGTATTTTTTGCTTCAAAATTGCCTTAAAAGCAACGTATTTTCAAAAAACCTTACATCCCCTATTCCTACCCCTTAGGGATGGGATTATCGAAAAATCGCTTACGCCTACAGTGTAAGATAAATAACGTCTACAAATTTCAAGTTTCTATCTGTAGGTTCACTTTTCAGCGCCGTTTTTTGTCTTGTAGGAACGGATCGAGAGCGCGAAATTTCTTTCTTGCGCTTTGGCATCTTTCTTGATAGTTCTACCTTTCAGACTGCAATATGCTCTTATTTTTCTTTATTCGTAAGCTTGTTGCAGATAAACATCTGTAGAATGTGCATCACGTTTCGCTTTATTGAACGTGTTTGCTATTACAGTGTCAAAAGTCATCGCTGTTCTTCTGTCCAAATTTTATGTACGCTGCCGACTTTCAACCACTGTATCTTCCATCCTCTTATAGCTATCTACACGGAACTGCTATGGTGTGCAACGGGAGACTTTGTACTACAACAGCTCAGAGAGATCGTTCGTCTCCATTGTGTAGTTTTTGCTGAAGAGCAAAACATTGACACCCACACGTAGAATTTTATATAGGTCGGTAACTTTTAACTCCTATATGTCCCACTCCCGTATCTTTATCAAGCCTCTACCACCATAGTGTACACCGGGAGATTGATACCTACTACCACATAGAAACACTATTCGTTTCCGATGTGTAGTTTTGGCTGTAGTGTAAATATAGGTACAAACACCTCAGTTTTTATAGAAAAGCGTTCTTGAAAAAGAGAAATTTGTTAACACTGAAGGAAGTCCTTTCTGAAGGCATTTGTGTGGAGTGTTGCCTTGTATAGGAGTGAAACATAGGCGACAAACAGTGCGGACAGGAAGAGGATAGAGGCTTTTGAAATGTTGTGCTACAGAAGAATGCTGAAGATTAGGTGGGTGGATCGCGTAACTAATGAGGAGGTACTGAACAGAATTGGGGAGAAAAGGAATTTTTGGTATACTTTAACTAAAAGAAGGGATGAATTGGTAGGACACATTATTAGACATGAAGGAATTGTGAATTTAGCATTGGAGGGAAGAGTGTGGGGTAAAAACCGCAGAGGAAGACCAAGAGATGGATACAGTAAGCAGATTCAGACAGATGTAGGTTGCCGTTCTTTTGTGGAGTTGAAGAGGCTTGCTCCGGATAGGGTATTGTGGAGAGCTGCATCAGACCAGTCTCCGGACAGAAGACCACAACAACAACATTAAGATTATTCCTTGAATTAAAAAAAAAAAAAAAAAAAAAAAAAAAAAAAAAAAAAAAAAAAAAAAAAACCTTTTCATTGCGCCCCTCCCCCCAGGGTCCCTTTGACTTGTCAAAAGGCAAGATTTTTACGAACCCCAGTTTGAGGTCACGTAATTGATGGACGTCTCCTTTATGAAATACTCTCGATAGCGTCTCCTATGTTCATCAAATTGCTTGAGATAGTCGCTACTAGTTATCCAAAATCATTTTATCATTTAATGACCTCGCTCTTAGCGCATGCTCTGAATCTAGCAGACACTGTGCCATCTGAGTGCAGACCTCAAATTTCCATGGAATTTTCCTAATAAATACGTTTCGCATACTTAAGGGATAAAATAAAAAAGTTCAAATGTTCGTTAAGCTTATGGGAGTTAACTGCATGCCGGCCGCGGTGGCCGAGGGGAGCCGGGCGCCGTGGCTCAGCGCGCCCGGTCAGAGGGCTCAACGCTCTCTGTAATAAAAAAGCTGAGCCAACAACACACTGAACAAGAACGAACAAATACGAACAGCGTCCGCAACGGACAGAACTACCTATAAAAAAAAGGGGCCTGAGTCGCTCCAGTCACGGTCTGCACGGCCACTACGGTCGGGGGGTTCGAATCCCCCCCTAGGGCATGGACATTTGTGCCGTTCTTAGTTGTAGCTAGTTCACAAGTAGTTTGTAAGTTTAGGAACTGATGACCCCGTAGTTAAGTCCCATAAGCTCTACAAACATTTGAATATTCTTAACTGCGTGGTCATCAGTCTCTAAACTTACAAAATATTTATGAACTAACTTATACTAAAGACAGCACAGGATTCGAACCCCAGACGGGGAACGGAGCCTAGCGCATCAATGCGCTCGGCTACTCCGCCGCGGCTCGCATACTTAAATCGGGGTTTCGAATACTGCTTCTTCCGAAGTGTCAGCCACTTCAACCCATCGCTCCGGCCGGCCGCGGTGGCCGAGGGGACTGAGGCGCTCCAGTCATGGTCTGCACGGCCACTACGGTCGGGGGTTCGAATTCCCCCCTAGGACATGGATATTTGTGCCGTCCTTAGTTGTAGCTAGTTCACAAGTAGTTTGTAAGTTTAGGGATTGATGACCCCGTAGTTAAGTCCCATAAGCTCTACAAACATTTGAATATTCTTAACTGCGTGGTCATCAGTCTCTAAACTTACAAAATATTTATGAACTAACTTATACTAAAGACAGCACAGGATTCGAACCCCAGACGGGGAACGGAGCCTAGCGCATCAATGCGCTCGGCTACTCCGCCGCGGCTCGCATACTGAAATCGGGGTTTCGAATACTGCTTCTTCCGAAGTGTCAGCCACTTCAACCCATCGCTCCGGCCGGCCGCGGTGGCCGAGGGGACTGAGGCGCTCCAGTTTCGGTCTGCAAGGCCACTACGGTCGGGGGTTCGAATCCCCCCTCGGGCATGGATATTTGTGCCGTCCTTAGTATTAGCTAGTTCATAAGTAGTTTGTAGGTTTAGGGACATGACCCCATAGTTAAGTCCCATAACTTATGGGCCATAAGCTCTACAAACATTTGAACGTTTCTTAACTGCGTGGTCATCAGTCTTTAAGCTTACAAAATATTTCTGAACTAACTTATACTAAAGACAGCACAGGATTCGAACCCCCCCAGACGGGGAACGGAGCCTAGCACATCAATGCGCTCGGCCACTCCGCCGCGGCTCGCATACTTAAATCGGGGTTTCGAATACTGCTTCTTCCGAAGTGTCAGCCACTTGAACGCTTCGCTCCGGCTTGGGCACAGGCGCCAGAAGACAGGCCACATTTATGAATACTCATGAGCAGGACTTTTAGCGCGAGTCGTGCGCCAGCAGTAATGAGCGGCCGCTACTGAGCGTGCATTCCATACGGCGGCCCAGCCAGAGACCTGCCGCCTCCCACGGGGCGCCGGACTCCCACGTCCACGATTACGCCTTCCACGGCGCGAGACGGATGGCTATCGCATTCCAGTCGCCCGCTTTTCTACTTCCCGGCGCCACACACGTGTCTGCTCTTCACGCGTCCGCTGTCATTCCACATTCCCGACACTTATGACGTCGCTGTCTGTCCTTGAACCGTGCACTCGAGAGCTCCTAATTGAGATCTTCTACGAAGATGAGCTCTCTGCATAAAGCCGCAGAGGCGAAAATTACTTAATGACCTTGCTGTTAGCGCATGCTCTGAATCTAGCAGACACTGGGCCATCTCAAGTGTAGACCTCAAGTTTCCAGTGCCAGAAATACAGACAAATCGGCTTTCACGCTATAACGTCACATATGCATCCACCTAATCCTCGACGGGCGAAGTTACCGTTACATTCTATTTTATGCTTAATCATTTAATAATTGTTCCAATGATTTGACGGTATGGGATGCGGACAATTACTAGGTTGATCCATAACAGTAAACTTTGTTAACTTCCTTTATTATGGAACGACAAATGTTAAAAACTCTTCCCTTTAAACACACTGATTTAATAACTGCGTGCCACTAAGATGAATGGCTATAGGTCCACACTGAACCATTTCAATATATAACTGCAACCCGTATGCGATACGACGGAATGGCAAAAACTTTAGCCACCACTAAACGCAAGTTACAAACTCAATGCCGACATGCTACCGCCTCGCTCTGCGGTCGGCGGGAGACTGCCGCACACCGGCCAACAAACAAAGAACATTCCAAGCTAAGCATTGTTGCCAGCAGCTCTCGCTGCACATCAACGATAACTATCGTTCGGCCAAAACTTACCAAAGCGGTTACTAACCTAAAACCCTGCATCCTCACAACACCAAGTAAGAAATTAACGGAATACTCACTCAATAGAAACGGTATCTGTATTAAATAGAATGTATGAAAGCCAACAAGTAGGAACTAGCCTACCGACTGACTATAAAATCTTCAACAAAAGTGCCTATCAAATTCAAATGTTTCAAATGTTTGTAGAGCTTATGGGACTGAATTAGCCGCGCTGGAGTAGCCGAGCGGTCTAACGCGTCTCGCTGCGGAGCGCGCGGTTGCTCGCCGTACAGGTTCGAAATTCAAATGTTCAAATGTTTGTAGAGCTTATGGGACTTAACTACGGGGTCATCAGTCTCTAAACTTACTAACTACTTATGAACCAGCTACTACTAAGGACGGCACAAATATCCATGCCCGAGGGGGGATTCGAATCCCCGACCGTAGTGGCCGCGCAGACCATGACTGGAGGGCCGCAGTTCCCTCGGCCACCGCGGTCGGTATGGAGGTTCGAGTCCTCCCTGGGGCATGGGTGTGTGTGTTGTCCTTAGGTTAGTTTACCTGGGTTTAAGTAGTTTGTAAGCTACGGACTGATGACCACGCAGTTTGGTCCGACAGATTTACGAACATTTGAACATTTTGGACTTAATTTCGGGGTCACCAGTCCTTAAACTTATTAACTGCGTATTAACTAGCTAATACTAAGGACGGCAAAAATATCCATGCCCGCAGGGAGATGCGAACCCCCGACCGTAGTGGCCGAGCAGAACGTGACTGGCGCGCCGCAGACCGCTTGGCCACCACGGCCGGCCAAAAGTGCCTATCAAAAAATGTTCAAATGTTTGTTAATCTTAAGGGTCTTAACTGCGGGGTCATCAGTCCCTAAACTTACAGACTACTTATGAACTACCTTATACTAAAGACGACACAAACATCCATGCTCGAGGGGGGATTCGAACCCCCGACGGGGAGCGGCCTCGCGCATCGCAGCATAGCGCCTCAATGCGCTCGACCACTGCGCCGCGGCAAGTGCCTATCACGCAACCCGAAACTTAAGCACTACATATCAGTCATTCGACGAGAAGCCCTGTATGCCATGGAATGTCTTTCCATGAACCGGAGTGGTATGGCGGAGAAATTGGAGGAGAATCCCCAGGAAAATCCTAGGCCCAGTATAAGGAGAATTCAGAAGACGACATAACTCGGAGCTCTATGAACATATCGAGAAAAAGAAGGCTAGCTTTCTACGGCCGTGTTACAAGATTGTCTTCCAAACAGATTGACCAACCGTCTGTGCACCTTCTAGCAAAGTAAGAAGTTTCATACCACTTGTTTGATGGAAACCGAGAAGGATATTAAAGAACCGGGAATCACTGATCTCCAGAACAGGCAACCTGTGAGACGTGCTCTGAAGGAAGTCTGAGGATTTCAGAAATAGCCCCAAATGAAAGGTACCCTGTGGACAGAAGAAGGGAAGGAGCTACACAGGCAGAGGATGTGACGGTACTGGTCAAAGGTCAGAATCCACCAGTTGAACAAGCGTGACCCAAAGTAGGTCCATTCGAAACAAGAAGAAGATTGAAGAAATGAGTATGTGTTGAAAAGTTGTCAAAATACCCATACCTCAACCTTATTATTTGTATGAATACCAAAGTGCTTTACTCCCCTGAGGGAGATTTGAACACAGATCTTCCGCTTCGGAGTCCAGGACCGTAGCCACAAGACCACAACGTCAGGGTCAGTTTACTCCACTCAGTGATGCACATGTTTAGCCAGGATTCACTGTTTTCATTATTTTTCTATAATTCTGCACAGTTTGTTCTTGTTTTCATTCGTCATTAGTTTTCAGTCAAGGGATGCTATGTACAACAAGAAAACGACTACAGGGGGGTTGTGCTTAAACCTGTCCTATATCATTTCCTTTCCTCCTCCATGTTGCCATCGATGACGCACAACAGTTTGCGTTTGTTCCGCAATTACAGTGTACGCGAGGGTTGTAGTTACTCCCCACTGCACTGTGTGAAGAGTAGAAAGTCTTGAAGTTCACCAACCTGACGTCTTCTGTAGATGTCGTCCACACGCAGATGATAGCACACAGGTCGAAGTTCTTGATTGAGGCTGAAATTATTATACTATTGGCAGGAACTGATTTAATTACTGAATAAAACTGAAGCCCTCGGGAATCGGGCTGCCAACTGATTTATTTAAAGAAAGCAGAAAACCAGTAAACTGCATAACAATATCCACTTGACACACATTTTCTTAACTGAAAGTAAAGTCATTTAGCCTTGATCTAAAATGATTGAATCATGTTTTATGATCCTAAGTATGCATGTTACTCCACCAAGTGCGTTTTCTAGACTCACATGTTACTCCTCCGAGAGCGCGTACTGAACTGAACTGTGGCGGCTCGATGCAAGACTGCCTTCGCTCCACAATTTGGCGCGTAAACATGGCTGCCGTGCATCGTCCGTCTTAGATTAATTATTTTGTTTTTTGAATTAGCAATTGTTAATATGTTTTACCTACTCAGGGCATAGCTTAGCTTTGAGGGGTCTTGAAACTTGTGTTTGACACGGGATAAATAATTAGTTCAATAAATATTAACAAAAATATGAATGCGTTTTGGCGCGTGACCGCCAGTTCTAAAGCCAATCGGCGTCCAGTGCCTGCCGCTCGGGGACTTCCCTAGAATTCGGGGAGATTTACCAGTGCTCTTTCCCATGAGAACCCGACCTATTGTACCACTTGTCGTGGTTTTACCATCTGTCGCCTACTGGTCCTAACCGGCTGCACTGAAACAATATTCCAATCTTAATACGATGGCTTTAAGCCAGAAACATTACAACACGTTGTTCTTGATTTCATTCGTGATTTGTTTTCAGTTTATGACGGGCCATGAATTGGCCATCTTACCACTAAAATCTGCTACGAATGCGCTATGAACGTACCTTCCTATCTTTCGCTGCTCTTCCCCACCTGCAGTCTCTGCAGTCGTGCTGTCACTGATGGCCAGGATGCCGACAGGAACTAAAGTTTTAACCTCCTCTAATTGCTGTAATGAGAATATTAAGCTGATCAAGTTATAGTATTCGACTGGATGTGGTGAGACACTCGTTTTTTTTTTTTTTTTTTTTTTTTTTTTTTTTTTTTTGTTTTTTTTTTACCGTTTTCGTCATCAGCAGGACATAGTATCGCCACAAATGTATTTTCGTGAGTTGACAGCGTTGTGGATGTCTCACGCCTATGAGGTGCCTCTTTGGAGGCAACAGAGTACCTAAAGCACCAATTACCTCTATTGCTTCTATTTGCCTTGGGTTTCGCGATTTTATGTACTTTTTTCCTGTCTGCGTTTCGCTCCCGTACAATTCTACACTCCAGACAAATGCTGCCTAACGTTTAAACTAACATTGAATATCAACAAATTTCGCTTCTTCTGAAACGCTTTTTTCCCATAGCCATTTTGCATTTTATATCTTCTCTACTTCGGCCATCAAAAGTTATTTTGCTACCCAAAGTAACAAAACTCATCTACTACTTTTTATCGTCTAATTACCTAATCTAATGCCTTCAGCATCGCCTGATTTTATATTCTATTACCCTCGTTTTACGCTTGTTAATGTTCATCTCATACCTTCCTTTCAAGAGACACTGACCATTCCATTTAATTGCTCTTTCAGGTCCTTTACTGTCTCTGACAATTACTATGTCGTCAGCAAACCGCAAGGTTTTTATTTCCTCTCCCTGGACTTTAATTCTCACTCTAAATTTCTTCTTGCATTCCTTCACAGCTTGCTTAATGTGTAGATTGAACAGCATTGAGGAAAGACTAGAACCCCGTCTTACTCCCTTCCCAACCTTTGCGAACGTTTCATGATAGGGACGGATCTAGGCTTTTTGGCGCCCGGGGCAAGATTGTCATTTGGCGCCCCCCCCCCCCCCTCTAGCTGCTTTGTCGTCGCAATGACGAAGTATGAGATTTAATAAAAACAACAATAACTGGGTTTATATTGAGTACCTTTATTCACAAACAGGAGAAAATGTACTGTATGATGAAGTCATAAATGAATAAAGATAAATATTAAATAAAAATTAATTTAAAAATTTGAGGCCTAGACCTAACTTAAGAAAAAGTTTTACCAAGAGATGTTCACAAACAATGCAAAATATTTAGTATTAAATAAAACATAAATGCAGATTAAAAAGTCAAATTATCGAAGTTAACAGGTGATAGAATAAAATCTTGAAATATTTACTGAAAAAATGAATCAGTAGGAACAAGAATTGTGCAAATGTTTGTATATCTTTGGGACTTAACTACTGTGGTTATCAGTTCATAGGCTTACAAACTATCTAAACTAAAGTATGCTAAGGACAACAAATACACGCATGCCCGAGGGAGGACTCGAACCTCCGACGGCGACCAGCGGTGTTCTCCGCAACTAGGCGCCCTCGGAAAGCTCGGCCTCTCCGCGGGAACTAGAACTGTAAGCTGTAATTTTTATTCTACATTATAATGGCTGCCTGGGGAGGCAACAATGGGTAAATAATTTAAATTGTGAGCAGTCTCAAATTTGTAATTGATCATGATGACCAATTACGCGTTTCGTCATGTTAAAAGGCTGTGTTCACAGTGGCACCGACAGACCGTCGTCAGACGCCGTCGACCGAGTTCGACTGAAACCATCGACCGACGGCGTGGTCACACTGCATCCCATATAGTCTGTCACTTGGTCTGGTTACAAGAGAAAGTTAGGTTAGGTTTGACTGTATCCTGAGTCTGAAGTAAATTAGATTTCAATACATGGAGGGGGGGGGGAGTGCAATGGATTCCACCGACATTTTTACGCTTCGAAATTAGTGCTACAATGCAGCTTTTGTTATTAATAAGCACTTTGAATGCATACGAATGAGCTACAATTCTCTGGAAAAAAGAAAGTGGCGAGGATTGTGTACTGTTCTCAGTTATTACTACTCACAGACAATGTGAGGTACCGGTGAAAGGAGAAATTTTTATTACATACTTGTGATATTTCGTGCTGTCATTGGCAAGCAATAATACAGTTTTGCTGAATTTATTTGAAGTTGTGCAAACATACACCACTTAACTTCCATGCTTTAAATAATGAAAAACTACACCAGTTAGGGGAGTTTATTGCTTATCACAACGAATTTCGAGGATTTATTCGCATATTCTATAGTTTACATAAGTACGGTACTTTTGCGACGTTTCAATGTGTGATTTCTTGACACACTTGCACTGCAGTTGTCTCTTTTAGGTTAGCTACTAAAGTTCGGAAAATCGGATAGAATAAATATTGAGGTGTGTGTTTTATCCTAATGTTAGAAATCATAACTTTTTCTGTCTGCTTAAAAGTATTGTGCCTCTTCCATTACTCAGAATATCAACATAATAATCGTAACTTAGGCCTACCTGTGTACAAAAACCAGTGTAAGGGACGATTTTTGAGTTGCGATTTCCAGTTTAATGGAGCAGACACAATACCTGCAACTATAGACAGGCATACTATTTAGTATGTAAAAAAGTTCCTATATTTTATTATGTATGCTACGATTCAAAAATCAAATGTTTGTAGAACTTATGGGACTTAACTACGGGGTCATCAGTCCCTAAGCTTACAAACTACTTATGAACTAGGCAAGACTAAGGACGGCACAAATATCCATGCCCGAGGGGGGATTCGAACCCCCGACCGTAGTGGCCGTGCAGACCGTGACTGGAGCGCCTCAGTCCCCTCGGCCACCGCGGCCGGCATGTATGCTACGATTTCCCTCATTACAGTAACCTCAAAAAGACTACACCTGTCCAAGAGCTGCTAAACCACACTTGGAAAATCCCAATGTATTTATGTAAACAAATGCGCTAAACACGAGAAAAATTTCGAAATGCGTTATGGTTGTTGTTGTTATGGTCTTCAGTCAAGAGACTGGTTTGATGCTGCTCTCCACCCTACTCTATCCTGAGCAAGCCTTTTCATCTCCTCATACGAACAGCAACCCACATCCATTTGAATCTGTTTACTATACGCGTCTCTTGGTCTCCCTCTGCGATTTTTACCCCACACACTTCCCTCCAATGCTAAATTTACGATTCCCTGATGTCTAAGAATGTGTCCTACCAAGCGATCTCTTCTTTTAGTCAGGGTATGCCAAAAATTCCTTTTCTCACCAATTCTGTTCAGTACCTCTTCATTAGTTATGTGATCTACCCACCTAATCTTCAGCATTCTTTTGTAGCACCACATTTCAAAAGCCTCTATTCTCTTTCTGTCCGCACTGCTTATCGTCCATGTTTCACTCCCGTACAAGGCAACACTCCACACAAATGCCTTCAGAAAGGACTTTCTTACACTTAAATTAATATTCGATGATAGCAAATTTCTCTTTTTAAAAAATGCTTTTCTTCCCATTGCCATTCTGCATTTTATATCCTCTGTACTGCGACCATCGCATGTTATTTTACTACCCAAGTAACAAAACTCATCTACCACCTTTATTGTTTCGTTACCTAATCTAATTCCTTCAGCATCGCCTGATTTTCTAAGACCGCATTCCATTATTTTTGTTTTGCTCTTGTTAATGTTAATTTTATACGCTCTCTTCAACACAATATCCATTCCATTCAACTGCTCTTCCAGCTCCTGTGCTGTCTCTGATAGAATTACAATGTCATCAGCAAAACGCAATGTTTTTATTTCTTCCCCCTGAACTTTAATCCCTATTCCAAATGTTTCCTTGCTTTCCTTCACCGCCTGCTCGATGTACAAATTGAATAACATCGGAGAAAGGCTACAACTCTGTCTTACTCCCTTCCCAACTGATGCTTCCCTTTCATGCCCTTCGAGTCTAATAACTGCAGTCTGGCTTTTGTACAAGTTGTAAATAACTCTCCTTTCCCCATATTTTACTCCTGCTGACTTCAGAATTTGAAAGAGTGTATTCCAGTCAACATTGTCAAATGCTTTCTCCAAATCTACAAAAGCTAAGAATGTAGGTTTGCCTTTCCTTAATCTATCTTCTAAGGTAAGACGTAAAGTGAGTATTGCCTCCCGGGTTCCTACGTTCCTCCTGAATCCAAACTGATCTTCCCCGAGGTCAGTTTCTACCAGCTTTTCCATTCTCCTGTAGATAATTCGTGTTAAAATTTTGCAACCATGACTTATCAAACTAATGGTTCTGTAATTTTCACACCTGTCTGCGCATGATTTCTTTGGAATGGGGATTATTACATTTTTCTAAAAGTCTGAGGGTATTTCGCCTGTCTCATACATCCTACACACCAGTTCAAATAGTCTTGTCATGGCTGGCTCTCCCAGAGACTTTAGTAGCTCTGAGGGTATGTCATCTACTCCTGGGGCCTTGTTTCGACCTAGGTCTTTCAGGGCTCTGTCAAATTCATCTCTCAGTATAGTATCTCCTATTTCATCTTGATCTACTTCCTCTTCCCTTCCTGCAACATCGTCTCTAAGTTCATTTCCTTTGTAGAGCTGCTCTATGTACTCTTTCCACCTTTCAGTTTTCCCTTCTTTGCTGAGAACTGGTTTCCCATCCGAGTTCTTGATATTCATAGAGTTGCTTTTCTTGTCCCCAAATATCTCTCTTATTTTCCTGTAGGCGGTATCTACTTTTCCCCTTCTTATACATTCTTCTACAGATTTGCATTTGGCTTCTAGCCACTCCTGATTAGCCATTTTGCACTTCCTGTCAATCTCATTTCTTAGTCGTCTGTACTCCATTTTGCCTGATTCATTTACTGCATTTTTATATTTTCTCCTTTCATCAATTAAATTCAGTATTTCCTGTGATATCCAAGGATTTTTTGTAGGTCTTGCCTTTCTACCTCTTTTGTCCTCTGCTGCCATCACTATTTCATCTCTCAATGCTACCCATTCCTCTTCTACTGTTTTATTTCCCCCTGTTTCTGTCAATTTTTGCCTAAAGCTCCCTCTGAAATTCTCCAGAACTTCACTTTCCTTCAATTTATCTAAGTCCCATCTCCTTATTTTCCTACCTTTCTGCAGTTTTTTCAGTTTCAGCTTACAGTTCATGACTAACAAGTTATGGTCAGAGTCTATATCTGCCCCTGGGTATGTCTTACAGTTTATCATCTGGTTCCCGAATCTATGTCTTACCATTATAAAATCTATCTGATACCTTCCGGTGTCTCCTGGTCTCTTCCACGTATACAACCTTCTTTTGTGATTCTTAAACCACGTGTTTGTTACGATTAAATCATGTTCCGTGCAAAATTCTACCAGGCGACTTCCTCTTTCGTTCCTCCTGCCCAGTCCATATTCACCTACTATTTTTCCTTCTCTTCCTTTTCCTACTATCGAATTCCAGTCTCCCATCACAATTAAGTTTTCCTCTCCCTTAACTGTCTGAACAATTTCCTTTAGCTCCTCATATATTTCTTCAATCTCCTCATCATCGGCATCGTTATGGTAAGCATAAGAATACATAATGGATGCAGTTTATCAGTATTTAAATCCATGAAGAACACAGTTATAGGCCACGCAGAAACATCCGATTATGATGAACGAAATGAAGTTACGGTTCATTTAACTTCAATGACTGACAGTCAATATATTTGTGAAAGACAAGTGTGAAATTATGAATAATTTTGAGCACAGAAACCACTGAAAAGCGGAAGCACACGTAGGCCTACACCACATTTGCAGGCCATTTCACAGAACAGACTCATCACCTTGTTAAAGAACGCCAGAACCAGTAAGAATAATTTGTGGACGGCTAATACCCGATTATCACAATGCAAAACACTGTAAGAGAGCCACTACAATAACATTAAGATAAGACACAATCACGGATTGAACACATGTTGAGATCATAATTTACGCCTAAAATTTCTCATTAAGGATTTAACCAACTTGGGGTTTCCAATAAACTGTCATATCAGTCCTAATTATATCCCGATTGTGATATTTCTACTCTTCTGGGTGCTACAATCTCTCTCTTTCTTTCACTAAGCATATCAATTACTCACTGTCCATATCTAGCATGTGAGATCGTCGGTCGATTTGACCGAAGAAAACAAACTGATTTGAATTTCACCGACTGTCGTCCGAAGACTCTACGTTCGGGCGATGAGATCGGCTACACTGTGACCGTGCCCATAGTGGAGTACTGATTTGAAACGATCGGCCGTTTTCCGCGGACGTCTGTCTTCGGTAAAACCCACCGATATCGGAGCCACTGTGACCACAGCCTTAGCGTGATCTGATTGTTAAATGTTGCAGGGTTTCGGATGCTAAGTCAAGCAGCGGTCGAAGCAGTTTTAGCAATTTTATAAAAGTCATCGTTAAGGTCCCCATATCTGATTGAAAAGATGGTGCCACAGTAGGTCCAGCGTGATGTTTGTAATGACTTCACTGAACATTCATGACTGATGTAAGTCGTGAGCAAGTGTTCTTTTTAAGTTACATTTACGACGAAAATCAACAAAACGGAGATGTAGTGTGCCTGTAGCTTCATGATAAATGGATTTTTGCAAAACTGTTTTAATGGTAGTATATTCCGAACAGTAAATAAAACTGCTGCATTTCAGATATATTTGTGAAAAGTGTCATAACTTCACTGAAGCAACATGATTCTGGCTTAACTAAAAATTATATACCTAAAAATTCACCTTTCACATTTCCTGTCAGCCAAGTTGACATTAACGAAGAAGATTTCTGAGCTTCTCCTTCTTTTTTCTCGGACTTTCCTCCTGAATGCCGCTCCAGATAGCTTTTTTGGCATCTTCCCACACTTCACACCTAAGTAATAAGCTAATACTTGATACTTCACAGTTACATCAGTCACAACTCTATCAGTCTAAAAAATTCAAATGCATCCGTCAAAAGTAGAACATAGAAGGGACAACAAAGAGAACATTGACACGATTACAGCAAAGAAAGTCGCAGTTCGTGTTTCTCCCACTGCGGCGCGGGTGACGGAATACTAGTGAATAAGCGTATTGAATGGTCCGTGGTCAGCACATTCGGGATAACTGAGGTAATATTTCTGTAATCGAAATATCACGGGTACAGGGGCAGCCGAGACATTAATTGTTTAATAGTTGCAAACGGCCAAAAATGCAAATAAAAGTACTCAAAATTACCTATTGCTAATGTAACGAAATTCATACTATAGCTTACAGTAAAATTGATTTAATTCAAGTAATTATAGTAAAGCTTTTGTCCATTTTGGCGCCCCCTGAACTCTGCGCCCGGGGCAGCTTGCCCCCTTTGCCCCCCCCCCCCCCTTAGATCCGTCACTGTTCATGTCCTTCGACTCTAATAACTGCTGTCTGGTTTTTGTACAATTTAATATTTGTCTTCGATCCCTGTATTTCACCCCTAATAACTTCAGAATTTGAACGACTGTATTCCAGTCAACATTGTCAAAAGCTTTCTCCAGATCCGCAAATGCTAAAAACGTAGGTTTCTCTTTCTTTAACCTATCTTCTAAGATAAGTCGTAATGTGAGTATTGCCTCGCCTGTTCCTAAATTTCTCCTAAGTCCAAACTGATCAGTCCCTAGTAAGTCCAATTAAACTAATGTCCGTCCTACGGGTATGGGAAGGCATATCGGTACCGACCGATCGCCGTGTCACCCTCAGCCAGGTGCCGTCGACGGCTGCGTCACGGAGGAGCAAGTGGTCAGCAGACAGCTCTCTCAGCCGTTGTCTAGCTTCATCATCGGGGCCGGTACTTTCGAGTGAAGTTGCTGCTCTCTTGCTCTGACAATGGCTGAGTGCACCCCGTCTACCAACAGCGCTCAGCAGACGCGAGTAAAAATAATTCAGACAGAAGTTTACGGCGTTAGCTCCCAGTTGGCATTGAATTAAATCGATGGAAAAAGTTGAAAATGTATGCCCCGCCGGGACTCGGACCCGGGTCCTCCTGCTAAATAATCAGTCTTTCTAACCACTGGCAGCTGGTGTACAGTGATCACGTGGACTGTCCTAGCACGCCTGCCGTCAGACGGAAATTCTCAACTTATCCCCGCAGTGCTGGTATAGTGCCCGGATCCATTATCATTACTCGAGTCATTTCGCCGATTTGCGGAAGAGTTGGCTATACATCCACAAGGATGGATGTTTTAGGGGGACAAAACTACGGAAGTCATCTGTCCCATCCACAAGGAAGAAAGGATTATTTATTGGTCGTCTTCGCTATACACGTAGGGTGATGTTTTCCACCGTCTACAAATTCTAGATTGATCAAAGAGAGGATACAGAGAAAAAGTTTGCAATGAACTTACAAGGCGACCACATGAGTATCGGATTTTACATTTTTTTGATATTTATGGTACGTGAAGGTCAGAACTCAAGTAAGAATCAGCCGAAGCCATTCGACGCAACTCTCAAAATTATCGAGAAAATAGATTTTGAAATTCTGCAAGTAAGGGTAAGTACTAATCATGAAATGATTGTGATGGCTCAGGTGGTAACGTTGTGGCTTTGCAACCCTGGGATTGGTGGTTCAAATCCTGTCGCAACAGAATTTTTTTCCTTGCGTTTGGATACTTACACAATTTTAATATCTAATGGTATTTTTTTTCTAAAAGTGCACGTATTTTTGTTTATTCGTAATTTTCTATATTTTATAGAAGGTTGATAATAGTGATGATTTCAATAAAAGAAAACGTAATTTAAATTTTTTACTGTATAGGCTTCAGTCACTGTTATTTGGCTTCGGTAGTCTCTGATTGTTGAGTTTGCGAAGAGCAAGGACACTGTTTTTGGAAAGTCATCTCCATAGCTACTAATGGCTTTCCAAGTAGCTAACCTACTCAACTATCGTTTTACGTGACAAGGTTTTCACCTCGTCTACATACAATAAACAAAAACTGACAACACATGTAGAATTAGAGATTCCCATGCGTTTTATATAATTGAATTCGAAAGTTGTGAGGCTAGCACGCTATTAGCTGAGCTATATGTATATAACATTTATTTAATCCACTACCTCTTTTACATATGAGATTACACAGGCCTTACAATAGAAATATACAATTTATCTACTTAAGTTGTGCAATTACTTTATACCATTAACAAATCTTTTCGACAGTATTTGTCGAAGGGATAAAGGTATACACTGCGCTCTGATTCTTTGCCATCTAAGAATGCCACAATGGAAAAAATCCCATTTCTTGTGTTCTCTTCAGTCTGAGGAAAACTCTCAGTGTTATTGTAGTTCAAAGTGTCCCGTTGTACACCATAGCAGTTCCGTGTCGATAGCTATAAGAGGTGGAACATATAGTGGTTGAAAGTCGTCAGCTTATATAAAATTCGGACTGAAGATCAGCGATGACTTTTAATAGTATAATAACAAAGAGGTTATATACACCGAAAGAAATGTGATCCACCTTGTAGTTGCTTTTCTGCAACAAAGGTACGAATAAAGAAATGTTCAAATGTTTGTATAGTTTATGGGACTTAACCTTGGTCATCAGCCCCTAAAGTTACAAACTACTTATGATCTAACTAATACTAAGGACGGCACAAATATCCATGCCCGAGGGGAGATTCGAACCCCAGACCGTAGTGGCCGTGCAGACCGTGACTGGAGCGCCTCAGTTCCCTCGGCCACCGCGGCCGGCCGAATAAAGAAAAATAAGTGCATATAGCAGTTTGAAAAGTAAAACTACCAAGAAAGATGCCAAAGTGTAAGAAAGAAGTTTCGCCGGCCGCTGTGGCCGAGGGGATTGAGGCGCTCCAGTCACGGTCTCCACGACCACTACGGTCGGGGGTTCGAATCCCCCCTCGGGCATAGATATTTGTGCTGTCCTTAGTCTTAGATAGCTCATAAATAGTTTGTAAGCTTAGGGACTGATTACCTCGTAGCTAAGTCCCATAAGTTCTATAAACATTTGAACATTTTTAGAAAGAAGTTTCACGTTATGGATCCATTTCTAAAAGACAGAAAACGGCGCTGAAAAATGAATCTACAGACGATACAAACTTGAACTTTGTAGACGTTGTTTGTCTTACACTGTAGGCATCAGCGATTTTTCGATATTCCCATTCCTAAGGGGGTGAAATAAGGGATGAACGGTTTTTTTGAAAATAGGTTGCTATTAAGGCAATTTTGAGTGAGAAATACAAAACTTCGGATTTATATTTCTGATTGGAATTTTAAAAAGACGTGTTTCGATATTTCTGGAAATTCAACCATTAAGAGGGTGAAATAAGGGAAGATCTTTTGAGGGTTCTAACGAAGACTATTTTGATGCTATAATTGCGAAAATTTGGATTTGGAACCATGGTTAGAATTAAAAAAAATGTTTCGGGATGTTTTGAATTCTGCCATCAATGTTCGGCCGGTTCGGATAACGAAAATCTCGGATAAAACCAAAGTCTCCTGTTTTCACGTGTGAAACACACTGTATTGTGTCAATACCGCGTGTGCTACGCCGCTTCTTGAACCGAAAAGTCATCGCTTTTTGACGAAGTAGAGGACCTTAACTAGCACGCATTTGGTTCTTATTTGTTCATGCCACAAAAATAAAACCTCTTCTAAGTGACGATGTGAACCTTTTCTCATTCTTTTTCGAGATTTAATTGCGCTGCTTGACGCTTGAATGAAAAAAAAAAAAGTTTAAATTTCAGATCAATTTGATTTTCAATCAGTAATCGCACTCATACCGATATTTAAAACCGCAGCAACTTTCGCGGGTGGCTCACCAGTATCAATAATTAACAACTATTGAACACTTGGCTTCGACTTGTGTACCAATAACAGGCGGAAGAAAGTATTTGGCGCCGCACTCTCATTGTCTGTTTCTGAACCAATACTGTACGTACTGTACTTCCAAGAAGTTCCAATAGCCGGCAATGCCACGAAACCACGCAATACGAACAAGAAACACGCTAAATCTTCAATCAACACACGTTAAAATTGACGACACTCAGATTTTTGACACGCAAGAGTGCACTGATTTTTTCACGCTGTCCTTTATTTGGTAGTTCTGATTGTTGTTGGGGGACATATTACGGTGTCCGTGTCCGTTATTGAGAATGTCCGCTATTAGGAATAATTTTAGCATAAGGGCTAGTGTTGTTTTGCAGGGGAATTTTAAAACGTCTGAACACGGATTCAGAAAGTAGCACTCTTGCGAAACACAGCTCACCCTTTATTCACATGAAGTGTTAAGTGCCATCGACAAGGGATCTCAAATCGATTCCATATTTCTGGATTTCCGGAAGGCTTTTGACACCGTACCCCACAAGCGGTTTCTTATGAAATTGCGTGCTTATGGAATATCTCCCCAATTGTGCGGTTGGATTCACGATTTCCTATCAGAAAAAACACAGTTCGTTGTAATTGACGGTAAGTCATCGAGTAAAACAGAAGTGATATCTGGCGTTCCACAGGGAAGCGTTATAGGTCCCCTAATCTTCCTCGTGTTTATAAACGATTTAGGAGACAATCTGAATAGCCCCCTTAGACTGTTCGCGGATGATGCTGTCGTTTATCGGATAGTGAAGTCAACAGAGGATCAAAAGCAACTGCAAAGCGATTTAGACAATATTTCTGCATTGGCAATTGACACTAAATAAAGAAAAGTGTGAAGTAATACACATGACCACTAAAAGAAATCCGCTGAATTTCAATTACGCGATAAATCAGTCAAACCTTAAGGTCGTAGATTCTATCAAATACCTAGGAGTTACAATTACGAACAACTTTGACTGGAGAGAACACATAGAAAATATTGTGTGGAACGCTTCGTAGATGTACCAGCTCCACCAAAGAGACAGCCTGCATCACACTTGTGCATCCTATCCTGGAGTACTGTTGCCCCTTGTGGGACCCTCACCAGGTGGGACTGATGGAAGACAATGAGAAGGTTCAGAGAAGGGCAGCTCGTTTTGTTTTATCGCGTTACGGGAGAGGGGGGGGGGGGGAAGCGTCACGGAAATGTTGCACGAATTGGAGTGGAAATCATTAAAAGAAAGACGTTATTCATTGCGGCGTGATCTGTTTGCGAAGTTTCAATCATCGACTTTTACTTATGAATGTGAAAATATTTTGCTAGCACCCACCTACTTAATGACCAACCCAATAAAATAAGAGAAATCAGATAGAAAACTTGTTGTTGTTGATATGGTCTTCAGTCCGGAGACTGGTTTGATGCAGCTCTCCACCCTACTCTATCCTGAGCAAGCCTTTTCATGTCCTCATAAGAACGGCAACCCACATCCACTTCAATCTGCTTACTATACGCGTCTCTTGGCCTCCCTCTGCGATTTTTACCCCAATGCTAAATTTACGATTCCTCGATGTCTAAGAATGTGTCCTACCAAGCGATCCCTTCTTTTAGTCAGGGTATGCCAAAAATTCCTTTTCTCACCAATTCTGTTCAGTACCTCTTCATTAGTTATGCGATCTACCCACCTAATCTTCAGCATTCTTCTGTAGCACCACATTTCAAAAGCCTCTATTCTTTTCCTGTCCGCATTGCTTATCGTCCATGTTTCACTCCCGTACAAGGCAACACTCCACACAAATAAATGCCTTCAGAAAAGACTTCCTTACCCTTAAATTAATATTCGATGTTAGCAAATTTCTCTTTTTCAAAGATGCTTTTCTTCCCATTGCCATTCTGCATTTTATATCCTCTGTACTGCGACCATCGCATGACTACCCAAGTAAGAAAAGTCATCTACCACCTTCATTATTTCAAAACTTATGAATGTGAAAATATTTTGCTAGCACCCACCTACTTAATGACCAACCCAATAAAACAAGAGAAATCAGATAGAAAACGGAACGATTTAGGTGTTCTTTCTTCCCGCGCGCTATTAGAGAATGGAACGGTAGAGAAAAGTTATGAAAGTGGTTAATGAACCCTCTGCCAGGCAATGTGATTTGCAGAGTATCTATGTAGGAGTCCGCTATTGGGAAGCGTCCGTTAAGGGAAGTTTTACTGTAGAAACAATCAATACATAGTCTATGTATGCGAAGTAGTGTAAATTAAACTAGTACTTTTCTAAAAATGGCTGGGCGAAAATCGTCAGTCATTTCATATTAAGTAGTCAGTTTATTCAATACCACCGCCATCTATCTGTCTCTCTCTCTCTCTCTCTCTCTCTCTCTCTCTCTCTCTCTCTCTCTCTCTCTCTCTCCAGGGCGCGTGCCGCGCCGCGCAGAACGAAGCGCACGCGAAACTGCGGATCCAGGAGAGCAGCCGACAGTGGGAGGTAGGAGGTGGGCGGCTGCGTCCAGTCACAGCAGAAGCTGCGCGCCACCTCCTCGCTGCTCCTGCTGCCCTGGCCAGCGACAGCAGCGCAGGCGACGCACGTAACACCTCGCTCACCGCAGTCACACGTCGGTCACGGCAAGAAGGGCGTAGAGGGGAGGGGGTTGTTTAGGCATTTAGGAGAGGGGACCTCACTGTATTTGCACCGTAGCCCCCATCACTACATCTTGTTAAACTGCGTGTACTGCACTTAAGTCTCTAATAAGTTTCCCCATTGCTTTCCACACCGCCTGTCGAATCTTTTCCTCCGTTCTCCTTTTTCTTTCATACCCTTTTGCGCCTTAGTGTGTGGATGGTGTCAGTGTGAATGGAAGTGGGCGGTGGTTTTGTGTGTGTGCGGTTAGTTGTTGTTGCTGGCAATACTGTGTTCGAAAGCGCCGCGTGCGAAATGTTGCTTACTTAAGGGCCCATACCATGGGTTCCATTCATCACAGAGATGGTTAGTTAGCCCTAGGACTAGTTAGTAGGTGTACTTATATTTATCAGAGAATATGTAAAGCTGCCTTGCATAATGGACAAAACTTTTAAATACAGTATCCAAAAACATAAAGGTAGTAAACGAAATATCACTTTCATACATCCATTTAATTCAAAACTTGACGATAAACCTTGTCCAGGATCTAATATGAATAATTTCTGTGGTGAGCCAACTCCTGAGCAAGTCACATAAAGTTGTCCATCTGAGAAACATGGGCATGTTAAATCTGCTCGACAATATTTAATAGACTGTCGTCTGATTTATCAATAGTAATAGAAAATGTAAATTTCACTGGAAACTGCAGTCTCAAGTTAGAATACATGTGTGTGGCCTTCAGTCTTTGTGTATACTTAGTATGTTGGAATTTCCTTGTTGTTTTCTAACTAACGTTTTCGCGTCATGTCTGTATTCACGAGTATGCTAAATTTTCTTTCAGATTTTCTGGTTTGTTTCCGTCTTTCGTGTCTTGGTATGACCGACTGCACCACGTGCTTTCGTAATGGTCTTTACTTCGGCCTTCATCCATGCTTCCACTAATACTAGATTTCTTCTAGATGAATTCTAAATTAATTTCGTTTTGTAAATTCTATGTAATTCACCGTGGTCGCATACCCGCACGTGAGTTCGTTTGGTGCATAGTAGATTTTTTAATTAGTGCTACAAGACACTTGGCATCTCGTCAAAACGCCGACAATGCTTCGTTTCACTGCTATCAAGTGTTGCCGCATGAGTAATGTGTCGCAAGCATTATTCACGTGTCTGTGAGTGAATGGATGTGCTTTACTTTAAGCACTGTTTATTTACAAATTTCCTCCCACATTACCTCCATATTCATAAAGGGCAGAAACAATTTCATTATGGGCAGTATCTTTATGATTTAATCCACTTTGCTTTATTGTGTTTAATATGGTCTCCCCACATTTATTTGCTTGTTCATTGTAGTGAATAGATTATGATTTAAAGTATCAAACCTCTGCTTTATAATTTCACGCTACCCATCCCATGTTTAAGGAGTGAGCAGTTAGATAAATTTCCGTTGCACAAGTACTGTGGCCACTTGTAAAATAATTCAGAGCAGCAGTGAGTGTTTTAACTTGCATTTGCAGATCTCTACTGCCCGAGATCTTACTTAGAAAACTTAACTAGCTACTTTCAAGATATAGATTCATATAGCGGTATCTATTGATGATTTTTAACACTATTTATTTTTCTTGTGACATTCGTTATCCCCTTTCTCCAATAGATTTCCATTGCAATTTGACGTCATTATGACCAGTGAAGTTGTTTTTATACCGTTCTGAAAGTTTAATTTTTCTTACATAGGTCTTTTATCAGTTCCTCTTTGCATAAGTACAAGCCCTCGATATTAACAGAGATAATATGATTGGACCTGAAAAGGTCTTATTTTGACTAGTTATTACACTAGCTATGCCTTGATGACTCTGGATTTGAAAGGATTGGCCGGCAAGAAAAAACGTTGCCCAGGGGACGCCGGAATATGATGCTAGATTAACAGCACATTCTGCTGGGAGGCTCCTTTCATGTCCTTTTTTTCTTTCTTTAGCTGAAAGTTTGTGGTCGAAACAACATTTTGAGACGACTGACGGGCTGGCGAATACGCTAGCCCAGTTTGGTGCAGGTCAGCACACGCCAAACAAGTCGATGTCGCCCTCAATGAATCTGCCAGAATAATTACAGGACGATTGCAGCCAACCCTTGTAAATAAAATCTATCATCTTGCTGGTATTGCACCTCCAGCAATTCGAAGAGAACAGGCTGCATATAAAGAGAGACAAAAATCTATAGTCTCCAAGTGGCATCCACTCCATGGGATGGAGCCAGCAGCACAGAGGCTTCAATCTAGAAACAGTTTTCTCACATCAGCTGAGAAGGAGAGTGACTACAGAACAACGGTAGAACGCGGGAAGGATGCGGAAAGACACCCGTGGATAGAACCCTCCGAAGCCTTAGGTGCTGGGCACAACGAAAGCTGGACAACGTGGAAGTCTTTGAACCGAGTACACAGTGACATAGCAAGGTCTAAAGTAAACCTAAGCAAAAGGGGCTATCAAAATGATTCCACCCTCTGTGACTGTGGAGCCATTCAAACAACTACCCATATGTAAACTGCCCGCTCTGTCCCTCACACTATACCCACAGTCTCTCACAGACAGTCGCGAAACTCTCTAGGAAAAACATTACAGCTGAAGCGACACTAGCGCTCCAAGTGGCCAGTAGAGAATAACAGTGGAATGGCATGATGCAAACTGAGAAGTTGCCGTTTTTAATGCTGTTACTTTCATATTTCCTGGTCACTGAACGTTGCTGTGAACTTTCTAATACGAATACGAAAACATCATTAAAGTAATATCACTGCTTCTGTTAAAGGCAGTCTATAATTTAACAAACTGTCAGTGCAGTGTAATTCATATAGTTCACAATACACAAATCATATTAATATCGTCTGAAACCTTTTGAAAGCAGAAATGAAATGCAACTCGATGTGCTGAATTATATAAAAGGAACTGATTATGATTATGTTCGCATTCTCGAAGCGTACTGACATGTTGCACTAGTTTTGTTTTAGCGAATTTTGGTCATTGTAATGTTTTGAAAACTACACACCATTTTTTACATTGTAGCAGACTAGATTCTACATCGTCGTTTAAACCATCTTATTACCTAGTCCTTGCTTCGGTGCCTTTCGTGTACCTATCATAATTTTTTAGCTACTTGGCAGGTATCAAACTGAATCTCTTCAAGAATGTGACGTGTTAACATTAACAGCTTATATATGGACATATTTATTTGTTGCTACGTATTCACTTCATCAAACTAGTAGGTAAACGACAAAATATGTTAGTATACAGGGTTAACATTTTTGTGAAGCTGAGGTACGAATCTTATGCAGTCATTCATACATTACTTTTATTCAGCAGTAATATTATGAAATAGTGATCACGTATTTGCGATTCTCTTTAATAGCAGAAGTTTGGACGTGAATGAATTGTTAAAGATTTACTTCTATGCCTAAAAGTATAACTAACCACAGTAAACAAACACCTGTTATTCGTAACATTATTCTGTTACTTCTGAGCATCCTTTGCAAATGAGAGATCTCGGAATTATATTTTTGACAGTTGCTACAATTTATAGCGCCACAAAAGCTCCTAAATACGAAGTTATTTTGAAAATTCTGCTTCATCCAAGGACACATTCATTACTCATTCGCTTCGCGGTGTGATTTTACGACCCGGCCGCTTGGCAGCGCTGCAGTCGCGAAGTTGCTGAAAATCACTGGGAGTTTCTCGACTCTTTATGTTCGACTCTGCTATACCACTAAGGAGTTAATGTCGGCACAACCAAGCGCTATTGACGTAGCCCTCTTCTGGGCTAAGAATGTGTAGAAACCTTTCTGTAAATCTGCATAATTTTTCTTTTTAAATTAATATATAAGGAATTCATAGTTAAGTGGGGCGATCTATAATTGTTTAATAATGATTATGCAGCCAAGATCGCATTTTCATTTATTATGTGACCGGTTTCGGCGTACTCGACGCCATCTTCAGACCTATTACACAAAGTTTAACAATTGATCTATATACATGATTGCCAAGAGACTACTTGTATTACAATTGTATGGTTACATACCTGTCGTAATTTACATAACTTCACGACATTTTTATATTCTAAAAGAGTACATCCAGGTTGAGGCATCGTTAAACATAAAATTAGTAGTCACAATTAAAAAAATATATATCCATTTTCTAACGGTTTTGAAGTGACGTACTTCAAAGTCTAAGTACAATACTACTTGGAGTCCAGTATAACACTAACTGGCTGGCGAGAAAACTATATACAAAGATTCTACATGTACATTTATATAATGGTCTCTGCCCTTTGTGGTCGTCTTTTTTTTTTTTTTTTATTTCAATCAGAGGGCCATGCAAAAGATTGCTAGAAATTTTGTAACATTACTTGGATACATTCTTACACATTAGCAACCCGCATTCAACCCACCATCATTCTAATATGCCTGTACGCACCAGTCCTTACAGGCTGTACAACATGCATTCATAACACGAACTTAAGAAAGAGATATATCGGTTGACATGTACAAATTCTGTGTAGGATGGTTTAGTAAGTGTAATATGCTGTCTTTCAAGCATATATGAATATTTTAGATATGTGACTTGTATGTACATAAATATTAATATACATGTATAAAAAATTGTTACATTTCTGTAGATCACAATAGGTTACTGACATAGCACCTTACAATCTAAGGTGCTTAATATAGTAATTTATACTAATTATATATATATATATATATATATATATATATATATATATATATATGTGTGTGTGTGTGTGTGTGTGTGTGTGTGTGTGTGTGACATTGGATGTAGTTTAAGGAAATGTACTACATGTAACTTTTATATGTCAATGTAAAAAAAAGAAAATTGTAACAAATTTTTTGAACATCACAATAGTTAACAGACAGAGCGCCTTACAATCTAGGGTGCTTAACATAGTAACTTATACAATTGTGTATATATATGACGTTGGATGTAATGTACTACATGTAACCTTTATATGTCAATATATATATAAACGATGACCACAAAGGGCAGAGACCATTATATAAATGTACATGTAGAATCTTTGTATATAGTTTTCGCGCCAGCCAGTTAGTGTTATACTGGACTCCAAGTAGTACTGTACTTAGACTTTGAAGTACCTCACTTCAAAACCGTTAGAAGATGGATATATATTTTTTACTTGTGACTACTAATTTTATGTTTAACTATGCCTCAACCTGGATGTACTCTTTTAGTATATAAAAATATCGTGAAATTATGTAAATTACGACGGGTATGTAACCATACAATTGTAATATAAGTAGTCTCTTGGCAATCATGTAGATAGATCAATTGTTAAACTTTGTGTAATAGGTCTGAAGATGGCGTCGAGTACGCCGAAACCGGTCACATAATAAATGAAAAATGCGATCTTGGCTGCATAATCATTATTTTTAAATTAATATGTAGGTATTTTATGATGTCTCTGACACGGAGAACTAAGTTTAATTTTAATGACCCTGTGTACCGGACATGTTCGAATGAAGAGACACACAGCCCAAAAAGTAGGGTAAAGCAGTCATCAATCCGAAGATTGGTTTGAACACCACAGTGCTTTACTAGGCATGGTCCTGTTTGGAGGTGGTATGCCGTTGCCTTCCTCCGACCTTCGAACTGACTTACCCAGCCAGTTATAGGGGGACCTACAGTTTAACCCTTTCGTGGTTTTACTCATTTTTAAAAATATCTTAAGTTATTTCAGCTGTTACAGAGTCTGATTTGGGTCAGGATTACAAATATGACACTCAAAACAGGTGGGACACATACGTCCCACTAATTGTAAATTCACTGAAAAAAACTTTTGAAGTAAAATGAGTTTTAGAAAGCCTAATTGTTGTTTGTAAACATCTAAGAAACATAAAATAGCAAATATACCTACTTCGGACATTTTCGGTAGCGAGAATACGACGAAAACCGATTCAAGGCACAATACAATGGTACGGCGCGAAAATTCACGCGGCAGCCCATATAAACAGTCACAGCCTTCTACACTGTAACAATTACAGTGCCTCGATTTTTTTCCGCGTTCTGAAGGGCCACCAACAGACGGCACACTATGCAGAATTACGCAACTAGCCACCTTGTGGTACAAATGAGGTCCAAAGTTAGTGGGACGTATATGTCCCAACAACCACGAAAGGGTTAACGTGGGTTCCGAACCACGGTGCTACTCGGTATTTTTCACATGTGCAATACTACGAGAGGTGAAAGAAGTGGAAAGTGACAGATAAAAATCCCAGGACCTGGCGACCTTTGGATTTGTATACCCGGGTCGCTGAAACATTGCACTTGACGTTTCGCGTTGTGGCGAGTTAAGTTGGCTACACTGCTTTAGCGACGTTGCAACACTAGCCTCTATACGCACAGCAGACGAAACGGTTTTCAGTTTCATCTCGTAAATGTAAGCTATTGAGCAATAAAAGTGCATACAATAATTTGTTCTTGAGCAGCAATTAATTAACGGCATATTAATGAAGACCAAAGCACAACAATGCACACGCTTTCAATAACATAGCAAAGCAATATAGAAAATAAGCATTGAATCACGACAGATACGAAATAAACAATGACGATAATAACTTCTCTCTCTACGTTTTATAATCAGAACGCTTTTCACTTACCAATGACGGCGACAATGGTACAATTACATCCAGCTCCCCACCTTCACCGTTGCCGTTACTGTCAAAATCTTCATCACCAAAACAAATCATTAACCGTTCATGATTACTGATGATCCCTTCCATTATTTGCGCTGCCCGAATAAGTTTTTCAACTTGCTCGACCCTTCCCCCCCCCCCCCCCCAAGATGCAGCATCCACATTGACAACAGCTTCAGGCAACAGCTTTTCCACCTCTGTTATTGTGAAAGACTTATTGTTCCTTAAGTAATTCTTCATGTCACTCCAAACCAATTTTTTAGGGTTAAAACGTCAGTGAAATGGTGGCAGATTTATTACATAGTGACGCTGCTCGTTTGCGATTTCGTCTACTGCATATGTGGGTGTAATAGGCTTATTTTGTTTCACGAGCGATTATAAGTTTTGACATTGACATATCTGCAGCAATATTTCTTTCTTTTAACCACTGCACCATAACTTCTTTCCGATCGTTTGAAGCGAGAATGAACTTCCTGCTCAGATCATAAGCTTCGAAGTTTTTATTCATACGAAATTGGGAACTTACTCAGAAAACGTCACTAGACAAACGTCTTTTCGGTGCCGTTATCCAATTACTTGAACTCGGAAAGTCAAGTTAAACCACTCACAGTAAAACAAATCGCAGCGAAAAAAAGCACACGCAACGTAAACACGCGATACACAACTCTGTTTACGTTAGAACTGAACAAAGCCGGCAACGCGGGAATGTTGACGTCACGACACGTGATCACTGGATGTGTTTATCGCGCTGTGATTGGATCGTTCCTAACGACTAGCACCACGCGCTTCTTGCTCTTCACTTGTTATTTGTAAACGTCAAGTGCAAAGTTTCAGCGGCCCGGGTATAGTCTGGTAAGTATCCAGTGTAAAAGCGGGGTCACGCCTACAGAGTAGTGCGGTGTGAGTGTAGCTGTGAGACGCTAGCAGGGCCTTGTGTCCAGTAGGGATGGAAGCATTAGCGTTGGCAGGCGCCTGGCCAGGAAGCAGCGGTAAGAGCTTCTGCTTCCTAAGGCGCCCCGCCCCGCCCTGCCATTGTGTGGTGTGGCCTGCCTCACAGCTAGCTGCCTCTCCTCTCTACTCTCTCCACGGCCGCACAGAAATACCGCGCTGCTCTGCACGGCACAACCGCCAAACACTCCGCCAACCACCTTGCCTTATCGCGCTGCGGTGACCTACAGGGTGTCCAGAAAAGGACTCCCTGATTTCAAAATTAAATGTCTCTCTTTCTCGAAATTTGGCTGAAAACCCTAAGAGATTTCGGTTATATGTTAAATATACTAGGGGCAAAACACAAACAATACCTTCACTGCGTGATAGTAATGGCGACCCTGCTGATGACAGCGCTACTAAAGCAGAGATACTAAACATAGCTTTTAGAAACTCATTCCCCAAAGAAGACGAACAGAGGCCGTAATGAGTAACGTAGAAGTAGATATCCTCGGTGTAGTGAAGCAACTTAAATCACTTAACAAGAACAAGTCTTCTGGTCCTGATTGTATACCCATTAGATTCCTATCTGATTATGCTGAAGCGATAGCCCCTTACTTAACAGCCATATACAACCGCTCTCTCAAAGAAGGATCTGTACCAAAAGATTGGAAAGTTGCACAGGTCACACTGATATTCAAGAAAGGCAGTAGGAGTAACCCACTAAACTACAGGCCTATTTCATTGACTTCAATTTGCAACAGGGTTTTGGAACATATCCTGTATTCAAATATTATGAATTACCTCGAACACAATGATCTATTGGCCCAGGGTCAACATGGATTTAGAAAATATCGTTCATGCGAAACACAACTAGCTCTTTATTCACCCTTAAAAGATGCAACAGAACTACTAAAGAAACTGCGTACACGCTTGTCCGTCCTTTTATGGAATATTGCTGTCCAGTGTGGGATCCTTATCAGGTGGGTTTGACGGAGGACATCGAAAGAGTCCAAAGAAGGGCAGCTCGTTTCGTATTGCCGCGATACACGGGAGACAGCGTTACGGAAACAATACAGGATATGGGATGGGAATCATTACAACAACGACACTTATCGCGTCGGCGTGGCCTGCTTACGAAACTCCAATCGCCAACATTCTCCTCCGAATGCGAAAATATATTGTTGACTCCCACTTACATGGGAAGAAATGATCATCAGAATAAAATACGAGAAATCGGAGCCCGAACGGAGAGATTCAGGTGTTCATTCTTCCCGCGCGCTATTCAAGAATGGAATGGTAGATCAAATAGTATAACGATGGTTATAAATGTGATTTGCAGAGTATCCCATGTAGAAGTAGATGTAGAAAACAAAGATCGATAGAGGAATGCAGTAAACGGTATGTTTATTGTGAAAACTGTAGGAAGTTTATACAGCAGTTTGAAATAATAGTTACAAAAGCTGCTAACAGATGGCACTGTAATCGCCATACGTAATGCCTACTATAAATAGTGATCCGAAGCCCAGAGCGATCACAATCGCCGTCGTCGTCGTCGTCGTCGTCGTTTCCGAGCTGGGCAGCCGAAGCGTGCGCATCGCCTGAGCCACTCGGAGCAAGAGAATCGTGCGTTTACGCACGCGAGCAAACTGTCGTGTCTTAGGGCTAGGGCGCAAGTAGGAATAGGAGTTTCGGGATTAGCCCGAACTAGGAAGTAGTGTTAGGGACTTTACACGGCCAGGGCCCCTGCTGCGGCGGGACAAGCCCGCGTCGTGTAGGCCAGAATGACAGAGCTAGTGAAAAACACCGCGGGTAGGGCTCACCCCCCTCCCCCCTCCCCCCCTCACCTCCACCGGCCTTCACATCGGCCAACGAAGATGACATCGTCGTATATGGCACCCGCCTTGGCGACCTGCCGTTCGAGGCGCGGCAAACCATCAGGGACATCATCCGGCGCGGGAAGATATGCGCCGAGGAAAAGAAGAAACGTCGGAACAGAAGAGACACCAGCGATAGCGACATGGCACAGCACCAATCGCCGTCGAGAAACCAAGAGACCTCGTCCGAGTACGACTCGGACGAAGATCCAAAACTCGTCATGGACCTGGACGGCCACGAAGAAGACGAAGACGCGGCCGGGTTCCAGACGGTCGTGAACAAAAAGAAGAAGAAAAAGAAAATCCCGGAAACCGACACAAACGACAACGGAGCCACGCAGCAGAAGAAGGCACGGCAGGAGGAAGTTGCCTACGCAGTACGAACTGCCAACGCTTTCGCGGCGCTGTCCACCCAGGAGGGCGAACAGACGGCGGCGGAGCTGTCGAAAAAGTCATCAATGAAACCACCACCACTAGTCGTGTATCACCCCCAGGATTACCTCCACCTAAACGGAGAAATCAAAACCAAAATCGACGGCTGCCTAAAAGCAGTATACAAAGAGGACCACGTGCGGTACCACCTGGAGACAATGGACGACTACCGGAAGACGAATCAACTAATTGAGGAGAAGAACTTGGGCTACTACACCCATCAATCACCTGAGGATAGGAACTTGAAGGTCGTCTTGAAGTACCTACCGGAAGAGATCCCGCCTCAGGAAGTGGTAAACGCCCTCCTGGACAGAGGGTACACAGTAAAGGACATACATCAATACAGCAAGCGGGAAGAAGGGAGCAAGAAACTGACACCAATTCCTGTCTATGTCGTATCCCTTCCGAGAACAAAGAAGTCGGAAGCCATATACAGGGAGAAATACCTACTGGACACACGTATACAAGTGGAAAACTACAAGCCAAGAGAGGGGCCGCCACAGTGCAAGAATTGCCAATGCCTACGCCACACAGCGCGGTACTGCCACCTCCCGCCGCGCTGCGTAAAATGCGCAGGCCCTCACACATCGGAGTCATGCAAGCTCCTACATTCGGACACACCAACGCTGTGCGGACAACAAGGCCATCCAGCAAACCTCCGCGGATGCCCAGAATTCCAGAAGGAGATAAAACCCTTTCGGCCAACAGTAAACCTACGAGAGGGAAGATATAGGCAGCCAACAGCCCAGAAGACGCCGCCACCCCCACCCGCGCCGGCAAAAACGACGGAAAACTTCCCGCCGCTGCGTCAACGGAAACCAGCACAAACAACCACAGCCTGGAGGCAGAACCCAGCGACCCAAGCACAGGACACCAACGACACCACGACCTCACTAGGGGAAGCACTAAATCAGATTAAGACACTGATCGCCACCTTCCTGAAGCCAGACACAATGACGAAGATTAAGCAAACGGCAACGAAGATCAAAAACGCAACAGATCCGGTGAGCAAACTCCTGGCGCTCGCCGAGGGAATAATGTCCTTCTTTGATTAAATGGCCAGAAGACAGCAACCGACAAGAGACCTGAAAATCGCTATATGGAATGCAAACGGCATCCGAGGGAAGAAGACGGAAGTGGAAAGATT
This sequence comes from Locusta migratoria, assembly GCA_026315105.1. Lineage (NCBI taxonomy): Eukaryota > Metazoa > Arthropoda > Insecta > Orthoptera > Acrididae > Locusta > Locusta migratoria. Next base: position 266,097,462 of record CM048744.1, on the reverse strand, counting down.
CGTCGCGGCCCACAAGGTGGACGTCCTCATGGTGAACGAAACCCACCTGAGAGGAAATGAAACATTCAACTTAAGAAACATGGTAGCTTACAGGAGGGACCGCCCGCTCATACTGCGCGGAGGGACAGCGATCTTCCTACGAAGATCACTAATACACCACCATGAAGACGTACCAGCATTGAACAACATAGAGGCCACAGCCGTTACAGTACGCACAAACAGCGGCAACATCACGCTGGTGGCGACGTACCTCCGCCCGAGAGACGCCATCTTACAACAAGATATGGAACAACTTCTCAGATTCTCGGAGGCCACACTTATAGGTGGTGACCTAAATTCTAAACACCGGTCGTGGAACTCACGAGTCAACAACCCAAATGGAAACAGACTAATCGACATCGCGGACGAACTAGACCTAGTTGTGCACGGACCAACGGTTCCAACGTACTACCCTTACAACAGCCGACATAGACCCGACGTCCTGGACATCGTAGTAGCGAAGAATGTACCAGCAGAACTGGAACTCAAAGCCATAAACGACCTCGCGTCAGACCACATCCCAGTGGTTATCACCCTCAGAAGAGCGACTATACCGGACCCGCAGAAGATTAACATCACCACCGACTGGGACGCCTTTAGAAGGACCCTGACAAACAGTGTACGGCCCGCAATCCCCCTCACGACGGAAGAAGAAATCGTGAAATGAGTTGAATACCTCACGAAAAAAATCAGAACCGCAGCTCACAAGGCCTCGACCACGACGATAATGGAAACACAACACCAAGCGGAATGGCCCCCACTGCTCGAGGAACTGCGGATCCAGAAAAAACAGATACCGGCGCCGGTGGCAACGATACAGAGACCCGGAGGACCGAAGAACTATGCACCAACTCCAACGCGAACTGCGAGACCGCGCAAAAGAGTGGAAAAGCGAGCAGTGGGAGGACCGAATGGAGCAGTTCAGGCTCCAACATAAAGAAGAATGGGACCTCGTGAAAGCAATTAGAGGACAAAAAACTGCGAAGAGAGCCATCAGCAGAGGACAAGGACTAACATTTGAACCATTACAGATAGCGGAAACCTTCGCAGATTGCTACGAAGCCCAAAACACACTCCCCCAACACCACCAAGAAGAAGAAGACAGACGCGAAGAGGAACGGACGAACCAATTCGCGGAAGACCTACTGAGAAGACGCCCAACCACACAACCGCTACTCACGACCCCGTTAGAAGTCAGGAAGATCATCCAACAACGAAGAGGAAGATCAGCTCCGGGCATAGATAAAATCACTAACATGCATCTAAAAGAAATGCCGCGAAAACCACTGGTCCTGCTGACGAGGATTTTGAATGCATGTATGCAACTGCACTTCTTCCCGCCTCAATGGAAGATCGCAAGAATTGTCCCTATCCCCAAGCCGGGGAAGGACTTACAACACCCAGCCAACTATCGCCCGATCAGCCTGCTGAGTACCATGAGCAAGACATTCGAGAGGGTGATACTAACACGCATCCAACGACCACTGATCACGGACGGAACGATTCGGCCCGAACAATTCGGCTTCCAACAGAAACTGTCTGCCGAACTCCAAGTTCTGAGGGTAGTCGAACACATAGCACAGAAAATGAACTACTCCTTCTCTACAGCGGCGGCCTTCCTCGATTGGGAGAAGGCCTACGACAAGGTCTGGCATGAGAAACTGATCCTCAAACTGGCCACCAACACGACCATCCCGGACTGTTAACATCAAATTAATCGGAAACTACCTCCAGGACAGGAAGATACTGGTGACAGTCGACGATCAGCAGTCCGAACAGAAGACTCTAGCAGCCGGAATTCCGACCTTGTTCAACGTCTTCATCAACGACCTCCCAAAAGCCGACAACGTCCACCTAGCGCAGTTCGCGGACGACACGGTGCTATTCACCAGCGGCCGCCAGCACTTTGCCAACGTAAATCGCATTCAACGGCAAATGGACCAAGTGGTTCGCTGGTATCGACAGAACAAGGTAACCCTCAATGCAGACAAGACGACTATGGTACTTCTCGAAGAAACGGCCACGACTGGAGGCGGTGGAGGTGCTAGGTCGTAGACTGACATGGTCCCAAAATGTTAGATACCTAGGGGTAGAGATCGACTCCGGTTTGTTCTTTAACAAACACATACAGGGGAAAAAACAGAAATGCACTCAAATGGCAAAGGCACTTGTCCCGTTCTTTACTAGCAAAGAACTCAAACAGGAGACTAAAATTAGACTTTATAAATCAACAGTCCTGCCATCCGTACTATTTGGGAGTACCTCATGGGGAACGGCGTCGAAAACCCAGATCACATCACTACAGGTAGTCCAAAATAAAGTACTCAAATGGATACTCGGGGCCCCCCCTTGGGAACCAACCAGACTAGTACATGAGGCCACCCAAATGGAAACCCTCAAAACACAAATCAGGAAGAAAGCTACAAACATGTTTAGGAAAATAGAAGCCCTCAGGGAAACACTACCACAACTGAGAGAGGTAGGAATCGCCCAACCAAGACAGGGTAACCGAATAAAAGTGCCCCTAGCCCTACTACAAGAAGATGAATAGTACTGGCGGCAACTAGAACCAAGAGAAGAAGAAGCAAGAAAAAGAAGATTCAAGAGAAGAAGAGATAAAACGACAACAGCGTAGGTCGGCTAAGGGCCCCTGAGGCCCAAGGACGCCTGAACCTACAAGAGCACGCTTTATTTTGTTAATAAAGATTTGAAACCTAACCTTCCAAATTCCAGGCAAGTCGCAAAACGCGACGGTCCCGACGAAACAAACACCCCCCAAAAAAAAAAAAAAAAAAAAAAAACCAGAGCGATCAGTTCCACTGTAGAAACGTGGAAGGAGGTTAGCGTACAGAAGGAAGAGATTAAAACCATGTACTCCATTGAACAGCGTATTTTTCTGGTGCTAGAGTACCACAGGTTAGAAGAGAGTCCTACGGCAACAAGTCAAAGTTTTCAAGCATGATTTCATGTTCCAAAAGGACCCGATGCGAAAACCATTCGTACGCTCTTCGCAAAATTTCAACGAACAGGCAGCGTAACTGATGATCTAGTGGGGCATGTTGGCCGCAAGCAAAGCGCAGTTATGCCTGAAAATATGGCCACAGTTTCTGGAATTATTCAGCGAAATCCAATGTCATCCGTCCGTAGAATTGCATCGGAGACTGGTCTGAAGCGTTCCAGTACGCAGAAAATACTGAGAAAGAGCCTACACGTTTCCATTCAAAATTCAAACGCACCAGGCCATACCCGTACGAGCTGTACAACAAAGGGTTGCCTTTGCTATTCAGATGCTCACAATGATTGATAGTGAAAGGATTTGATGTTGGCTGCATCTGGTTTACAGATGAAGCACACTTCCACCTGAATGGATATGTGAATAAGCAGAACTGGCGATTTTGGGGTTCCGATAAGCCATATTGGTGTGGAGTGACACCCCCTGTATTCTCCTAAAGTTACTGTGTGGGCTGCAGTATGCAGCAGAGGTATTATTGGCTCTATTTTCATTCGACAAACAGTTACTGGTACACGTTACCTTGCAATTTTGGAACAATTTGTCGCCACACAGCAAGCGTTAGAGGATCGACCAGGTACTGAAAGGTTTATATGCAAGATGGGGCCCGACCACATCGGACCGAACAAGTGTTTCGCTTTCTTGATGAAAACTTCGGGAATCGAGTCATTGCTTTGGAATATCCCAAATTTACTGTTGCAGGCATGGATTGGCCTCCATATTCGCCAGATTTGACTCCCTGTGACTTCTTTTGTGGGGCACAGTGAAAGACATGGTCTACCCGAAGCATCCCGCCACGCTGGACGAGTTTGAATCGGCGATCTCTGTGGCATGTGAATCCATTTCCGTTGAGACACTACGAAATGTGATGGCGAATTTCATTCTTCGTTTGCGCCACCTCTGTAGTGCCAATGGTGAACATTTTGATGTGATAGTTTGCAGAGAGTGTTTTCATACGATTATTTCACTTATGTATGCTGATATGAGCTGTACAGCGCCATCTGTTTGCTGCTTTTGTAACTATTATTTCAAACTGCTGTATAAACTTCTTACAGCTTTCACAATAGACATACCGTTTACTGCATTCCTCTATCGATCTTTGTTTTGGAGACATTTAATTTTGAAATCAGGGAGCCCTGTACCTACATGTCAGGCCCAACATTGTTTGTTGTCTAATGTCTGCGCTTTAACAGCACTTCACTTTTGAATAATGTTTTATACGCTACTGTTTGCTGGGGTTTGCACTACCTACAGTGGCGCAGGGAACCACCGGAAACAAGCTGGACGTGAAAATAAGTAAATAAATAAAAACGTGCTCTTAAACTATCATTCTTCGTTTCGTTCTTCAATAAGATCAATTTATAAACACATTCAAAGTATTTTTATCGCATCAGAAACGTTTTACATCACGGATGCAGCCAGCCCCCTCTTACAAGCTTCCTAGGGTTTTATTTGCAGACGGAGAAGTTAGTACTGCTTCCTCCCACAAGTCCCCTAAAACCTCCACATCCTTGCGGATGCTGTTGCGTAGCAGTGTGCGTTTGTACCGCCCTACAGTACGCACGAGGTGCCGTAATTGCTTTCCAAGACTTTACGGAAAGCATAGAGTTCTGACTAACCTGTTGTCTTCTATAGTTGTGTCTCCAGCGCAGAAGACTGCACACATGTCGTTGATTCTTCTATACAGCATACAAGTGAGGCTAAAACAATTTCTGTATGATGGAAGCATAAGAAGCGACTCGCGAGATTTTTAATTTTCAGGGATGCCATTTATTAATTAAATAATATAATATGAGCAACTATTGTTAATATGACACGGCCTATGCTGCCCATAGCTCATGTTGAGACCTCGACTGTTATCACTATTACAAAAATCTTTACTCATGACCGGCGCGTATAGTGGTCAGCTCGAGACTGAAACTGCGGCGCGTTGCGAGAGGGCACCTGACGCTCTATTTCGCGCCAAAACAGGGCCGTCGTGCGCCTTCTGCAAAATCGCTCTTCTCTTGTTACAATAAGAGAAGGCACCTTAAACTTTTTAAACTGTCAAAACCTAGTCTGTCCTTGAGAGATATTTATCACAAATTCTCAGCTCTGAATAATTAATACTTAGTTTATAATAAACAAAAGTAATTTCAAAAGAAATCATGTGACGTGAAATGCAGCAGCCAATGCAAGGAGAGTACCAGTAACATAGGCGAGCTTTCCTACGGGAACCAGCACCTACTGTGCCATATGCTACTGCTCCCCACCCCACATTTCAACATATGTTGCACTTCTGTCTTTCATCCTCGTTTAAGACACGTACGGTGTTATCAAAGAAACGGCCAGCGGCCAGAAATATGAAGTGGCCATAGGCCAGGAATATAACACCCTATAGAAGATATAGGGGGTGCTGACGCAGCACGTATACGAGTCGTAGCGCGGCGGCTTAAGGGGTCCACACCCTGCCTATCTATTCCATGTTAATTTAGGCAAGTATTTGACCCATTTCTGATAAAAAAAGAAAAAAAAATAAACTATTTGATGCAGGACCTTAATATTATTGCTGTTTGTTACATGTTGCTAATAGTGAACTGTACTAAAATATACTTTACCCACTTTGAAGCTTTTAAGAAATACACTACTGGCCATTAAAATTGCTACACAAAGAAGAAATGCAGATGATAAACGGGTATTCATTGTACAAATGTATTTTACCAGAACCGACCTGACATTTTCACGCAATTTCGCTGCATAGATCCTGAGAAATCAGTACCCAGAACAACCATCTCTGGCCTTGATACACCTGGGAATTGAGTCAAACAAGAGCTTGGATGGCGTGTACAGGTACAGATGCCCATGCAGCTTCAACACGATACCACAGTTCATTAAGAGTAGTGACGAGCCAGTTGCTCGATCACCATTGACCAGACGTTTTCAGTTTGTGAGACATCTGGAAAATGTGCTGGCCAGGGCATCAGTCAAACATTTTCCGTATCCAGAAAGGCCCGTACAGGACCTCCAACATGCGATCGTGCATTATCCTGCTGAAATGTATGGTTTCGCAGGGATTGAATTAACGGTTGAGCCACGGGTCGTATCACATCTGAAATGTAACGGCCACTGTTTAAAGTGCCGTCGATGCGAACAAGAGGTGACTGAGACTTGTAACCAATGGCACCCTATACCATCACGCCGAGTGATACGCCAGTATGGCAATGACGAATACACGCATCCAATGTGCGTTCACCGCGATGTCGCCAAACACGGATGCGAACATCATGATGCTGTAAACAGAACCTTGATTCATCCGAAAAAAAAAATGACGTTTTGCCATTCGTGCACCCAGGTTCGACGTTGCATACACCATCGCAGGCGCTCCTGTCTATGATGCAGCGTCAAGCGTAACGCAGCCATGGTATCAGAGCTGATAGTCCATGCTGCTGCAAACGTCGTCGAACTGTTCGTGCAGATGGTTGTTGTCTTGCAAACGTCCCCATCTGTTGACGCAGGGATCGAGACGTGGCTGCACGATCCGTTGCAGCCAAGAGGAGAAGATGCCTGTCATCTCGAATGCTAGTGATACGAGGCTGTTGGGATCCAGCACGGTGTTCCGTATTGCCCTCCTGAACCCACCGATTCTATATTCTGCTAACAGTCATTGGATCGCGACCAACGCGAGCAACAGTATCGCGATACGATAAACCGCAATCGCGATAGGCTACAATCCGACCTTTATTAAAGTGGGACACGTGATGGTACGCATCTCTCCTCCTTACACGAGACATCACAACAACGTTTCACCAGGCAACGCCGGTCAACTGCTGTTTTTGTATGAGAAATCGGTTGGAAACTATCCTCATGTCAGCACGTTGTTGGTGTCACCACCGGCGCCACCCTTGTGTGAAAGCTCTGAAAAGCTAATCATTTGCATATCACCGCATCTTCTTCCTGTTGGTTAAATCTCGCGTCTTCGTGGTGTAGCAATTTTAATGGCAAGGAATGTACATTTTAAATTCTTTTACAAAAAAATATTTTTTTCTGCAGAAAATATTTTTTGTGACTTCCTAATGGGGGAATATGAATGAATGTAGCACCATAGGTGACTTTTTATGTTGTGCAGAGTCCCCGAAAATTTCATTCATTTATCTATGATAGTTTCTGATGTAATGGGGAATATGCACTGAAAATTTTAGTTTGCGGAAAATTGAGTTTAAAGAAAAAACTTTTGTAATTTGTTACCTATTTACAGTTAATTATAACTGTCCTGTTGCATATGATGGCCCTTCTTTGGCCACTACCAGGTCTTCCAGCTTCTTTTTCACCTTCCTGGATGTTTGTCTTGCTTTCTTGGCCATATTAGATGTAGACCTGTCTGCATCGGCTAGCCTCATTTTATCACAGTGTTGCAGCCCAGGGATTATATTTTCACCAGGATTAATTCCCCAGCTTTTTCAGTGTCCAACACTTTCGAATATTACCACAACTGAATATAATGACAGCATCATGAACTGCTAGTTTCATTGTATGCATGCCTACAAATACAGTTTTAGAAAGGCGATCCCAAATTATGTGTTGAAACATTCATTTGGGTTCTGTGTCTGCCCATGCAGACATTTCCTTAGGTCAGGATGAGCCAAGTCTCTGAAAATAGATTTAATTGCTGTAATTACAGCAAAAGGAAGAGAATGCTGCTGAGAATAAGATTCTCCAGTTGCCTGAGCCCTATTTTATTTGCACCATGAATTTTCTGCTGATGGACACAATGCATGACATGGCTTATCATCAGTAGAGGACTTACGGAATAATATGGCACAAACATCTCTTTTCATTGCCTCCACATTTTCTTTATTTCTCCTAATTGCCTACCCACAGTGTACCTGCAAGTTTTCGATTTCAGTTTTAGTTAACCAACCCTGTCTGGTCAAAAATTATTCTCTCATATCAATAGTTTTCTCAGCCTTATTCCCAAACGTTTTCGAACATGGCCTACACATTTTAATTTGCTAATAATGGCATCTCCATATTGCTTAGAATTCACCACATTGTTGTGGGCCTTACTGTCCCCATCGCCCATATATTTGATGTACCGTACGCCTCTTGTTTCTACGGAGTGATGAAATATTTGTTATACTCCATGAACTTCCATACCACCACTTGTTCCTCTAAAATTAGCCACACAGTTGAGTTCTTTATTTTCATTGACTTTACAACATTTGCAATATTTAGACATTATCTCCACATCTAACACTTTGCCGGTGTCTATACTCGTGCCAATCACTACTTCATTCAGAGAAATATGTTCTCTTTTCTGCCAACTTCCATCAAGTGCAACTGCAATATCCGAACATCCGTCCTTTTCTTCCACTGCTTCCCTAGCAGCCAGTTTCATGCTTTCCTCACTGACCTAACATACAGCTTTCTCTAATATTGCAGTCAGTTTTTCAAATTTATTTGGTGGTTGATGTAAGTTTATCACTGAACAAAATGTTCTCTCTGCAGCCATGCTCTTGCCAATGGATCGTAAGGCATAAACTAATCTAGTATTGATTTAATAAGGGTGACTTGCATCTGGTTTTGAAGAACCCATAAATTAAATCACAGCTAAGCATTTAGTGCAAATTAAAACCAAAGCAATTGATAGGCCTTTTCTCCCATTGGCACTCTCACAAATTTTCACGCTCTGTGATTCACCACACTGTCTACATAGAACAAATTTAGAAATTATATCTGAGAATATTCCCAAATTTATAATAATGTTGCTGCACCCCTTGGCACTTAAAATGGTGAGAGCTTCTGTGATGATGCACTTGTTGAAGAATTACAGTTAGAAACATTGTTGCCAAGCGACATAACCTTTAGTACAGAAAGCTTCCTAAACTTGTTTCCTCTAAATTGTCGTTTCTCGAAAACGCCTTTAAGCCGTTTTAGACGATCAACGAACTTGTAATAGAGTGATAACAAGTTGCGTTAATGGCGTCCGTCTGTCGTTTGAACGGCTCGACTAGTATCATCGCGCTAGTATCGACTCGGGATAATCGTAGCGATAACGAAATAGGGCCAGTTCTAAATTTGGTATTAGTGTGTTCACTGCGCATGCGCGAGCTAGCAGCTGTCTGCTGCAGTCACCGCTCCATTTATTCCGCCATTTTTCTTCGTATTTAAGTATATTTTGCGTAATGTCGAAGTTTATGATCAGAATGTATTCCAAAATGTAGTTCTAATGACGGCATTCACAGTGTCCGTCAACAGACCGTCACCTAATGTCAACATCACGTTAAGCTTTCTCGAGAAGATTTGATTGAACGGTCGTCTGCTGACATCGGAAGTTAACCTATTTTCGTCACGCGATTTGTAGTCGACAATTACACGGTTTGCACGCAAATTTGTGTTATTAATCTTTAATTTATTATTATACTTTGGTTTAGCGATAAATTGCAAATGTCTCAAGACGACTTCAATATTTATCTCAATTATTGTCCACCGAAAAGCGAGATCGTACATCTGAAACCGAAAAATGGTGTATGTTTTGCAATATTGTAACAGAAAAGACTGAAGCCAATTGTTTATTTGAATAAGATTGTAATTTGATGATGCAGTTTTCATTAAATAGCATTTTAAATGAAAAAGTCAGTTCAAATGAAGGACAAAAATTCAGTTGTGTATGACGTTATTAACAATGTCAGTGGGCAAATCGTAGTAGATAAAGTAAAGAAGGTCTATTTATGATCTTATAAATATTGTTTGATGTGTTCATAAGTTTATTTTTTTTTCGCTTGAAAATAGATGTGAATGTTTTGAAATGCTGTTTCACGTCCCAGAACATTACGACACTAAGTTGACCAAAAACATACATTGCAAGGTTTTCTTTGGCCGTCAATAACATTTAGCATTGTTTTCTCAATAACAGTTATTAAACTATGACTTCCTACATAACAGATCGCCTGTCATAACGTCACTTTCAATATCGGGTATTACTGTTCAATTACGTTTATCGTCTAAACACGCTGCCACAAATCTTGCATGAGATTGTAGTTCAGGACTAGTACGCTAGCAGCACTTCAGTAGACTGTTATCTATCTTGTTCACTTTCGTTCATTGTTTAAATGGGCTTTACATTTCGCCATCTTCAGTAACCACAACAAAACACATGTTAACAAGCAGTGCAAATGTTAAGTATTGCTACTCGCAATCATACTTGAACAAAACTAACCGCGTATTTGAAAGCGTGTTGTTTACAAACAACAGAAACAACTGACCGTTGCGTTCCAAGAATAGCCAACACACTCGGGAGTAAAAAAAAACCCTAACGTGCAATGTAGGGGATATAAACATCTAAAATATATGCAGAAAAGTGGGTGACAGAAAAGTGGACGTGACATTAACACACATGGTAGAAAAATGCTCTTTAAATGCTCGAAAAAAAGTATATTAGCACTGGCAGAGACACTAGCCCCTGGCTACTCGACGTCTGGCGGTTACGCACGAATGGTTCCGAAGTAAAACATTGGAGTTACTGCGCACCTCGATTTGCGCATGTGCAAATCCCCCATGAAGATAACATTCGCCCTTCATTTTTGTTTTTGTTGCTATGAAGATTCATAAAAAACACGTCATATTTGGCAAAATATCTTATAACTATAGAATAAAGACGCGTCAACTGTAAAGGAATTCAGACGATCCGATCATGAATAATAATGAAGTTACTATTCCCTACCTATAGCCGTGCGGTTAGCGGCATCGCGCTGCGCCATCGAAGGATGACTGATTGCAAGCAAGGAAGTGTCCCGATTGACTGACTGATTGTCTGACTGACTGACTCATCATCGCCCAGCCCAAACCACTGAAGATAGAAACTTGAAATTTGTGGAGGGTGTTGATCTTACTCTGTAGGCGACATTTAAGGAGCGATTTTTCGATATTCCGTCCGTAAGGGGGTGAAATAGGGGATGAAACGGTTTTTGAAAATACGTAGCTATTTAGGCAATTTTGAAGCTAGAACTACAAAATTTCGGATTTTAATTCAGGGTTCGAATTTAAAAGACATGTGTTTCGGCATTTTTTGAAATTCGACAAATAAGGGGGTAACATAGGTGACGCAAAAAATTGATTTTCAAAACTATGTTGCTGTTAACTCAAATTTTAAGCTACAACTACGAAACTTAGGATATGGACTCTTGATCAGGATTAAAATACACGAGTTTCGGTATTTTTGGAAATTCAAAAACTAAGGGGGTAAAAGAGGGGTTCAAAACATCTTTTCGAAAACACTTTGTTGTCAAGACAATTTTGAAGCTATATCTGCAAAAAGTGGTATTTGTATTTTTAGTTATGATTTAAAAAATACGTGTTTCGGTATTTTTGGAAATTCAACCATCAAGGGGGTTAAATTGGAGAGGGGCGTGTTTTTTGAAAATCTGTTGCTATTTAGGCAATTTTAAAGTTAGAACTACAAATTTTCGGATTTGGATTCGGGGTTCGAATTTAAAACATACGTGTTTCAGTATTTTTGGAAATTCGACCAATAAGGGGGTGAAATACCAGATGCAAAAATTGATTTTCAAAAATGTGGTGCTGTTAACTCAAATATCAAGCTATAACTACGAAACTTAAGATATGGATTCTTCATCAGGATTGAAAAGAAACAACTGATGCAGACCAACCAGCCTACGCATGCGAAGCAGCGGGGGTTCAATTTTTAACAGATAATGGAACGTCAATGACTTTTGTATTGTTACTTGCCACATATCTTTGTACGTTTTAGCAAAAGTGTCACTTAACAGTGTAATCAGTTACTTACTGAGTTTCAGTGTTCATGAGGATATTCATATGTTCTTGTTGTTTATTATCAAAGAAAAATGGACAACGTTCAGTATCTTTTAGAAACAAATTACTCAGCTTTAAGCTTGGAAGAGAAGTGTGAAATAAAGAAGCTTGGTAGGTCGACGTTCACCCTAGAGTTGAAGCAAGTGCAAACAAGCCGAGGTAAGACACTGTGCAGAGCTTTTAACAAATATATATATAAATAGAAGAGGGGGGGGGGTCAAACCACGTCGCTGCCCCCCGGCGAACTCGCAGAGGTGCGCCAAATTGTCTCTTTGGATCGCGAGCGGTATTAAAATCCGGCACTCAAGAAGTGAGCCCCGAGTCATCTGAAGCACTAGCCGCCACTACCTATACTAGTTTTCGAGATCCTCTTTTTTTGCGATGCTTTTCGCTTACTGAAGCCTTAAAAATATCGGGTGAGTCAAGAGTCACAATACACTCTTTTATTTCAAAACATACGCTGGGAATGGGAAACCAGAATATTCCAGTGAGGTGTGGATGAGGTGGCCTGTTCTTAAGGTATGTATGGGCTATTCCATTTCTAATCGAACGGCAAGAAACCTTGCCCTTTTTTTCTTTAGGGAGCGGAAGTAACTTAATTTCATGAAATCACATGAATATGACGCTCATAGTTCAGAAACTATTCATAATTAAATTTTCAAATAAATTACAACATGAAGGCACTGTTATGTACATTGATGTGGTATCCGAGCGGTATTTTAGAAATTTTTCAGCAATCAGTCGTATTAATTTATTCACAGATCTAGATTTTTGTGATCTATATCTATAAATGTGAATGTCTGTTCGGCGTACGTTTATCACGTCTGAACCACAATACATAAAGAGCTAAAAATTTGTACAGTTACTAATGTATACCCGGGGAAGGCTTTAGGCACGGTTTTATGGCGATCGGATAGCTATTTATCTATACATATATATTAATGTGAATGTCTGTTCGGTGTACACTTATTACGTCCGAACGACAAGGCGCAGAGACTTAAATATTTGTACAATTACTAATTTATACCTAAACAAGGTTTTAGGCACGGTTTTATAGCGATCTGATAGATATTTAGTAATTTGAAGAATATAACGCGAAATGCGGAACAATAATTACTCTTTGAAAATTATATTTACTCTTTGAAAATGGTTTTATTGGTTGCATTGTTGCTTGAGGGTTGATAATGATAAAAGGGTGGAGTATATTGGGATGGAAAGTTATCGGTGTATATAAAATTCTAAGTGTGTGTGTGTGTTAATATTTCGCTCTGCAGGGAAAACTACAGAACGCAAACGAATGGTCTGTGTGTAATTGTTCTCCGAAGTCTCCCATTGTACACCATAGCATTTCCATGCCGATAGCTATAACGGGGAGGAAGATATGGTGGTCGAAAGTCGACAAATTATTAAAAAATTCAGACTGAAGGCCAGCGATGACGTTTGCGACTCTATACCAAGGAGGTTATATACAGCGAAACCTGAAGCCACAGACCATATCTTTGGTCTATGCGTGCTACACAGTGATCTCTATACAAACTGGATGTATAACTCTGGTGTCTGAGATTAGAACTCAGCGTGCCTATACATTCACATGTTTTGCACGCGATTTCGCATTGTCCGCCTTGTTTAAATTGGGCAAACGAGTTTTCATCAGTTATTATGTTACAAAGAATTGCTTGCTTACCTTTTGATTTGGAACTTAATTCAATATTCGATGTTGTAGGCTGATATGGGAAGGAATCGAAACATATTTTCTTCTCCTTTTCTTGAAATGCTTCTTAGCAGCCATGTTTGAATTTGGCAAGACACGAAATATAAATATCTATGGCCGGCACGCTAATACAGCTGAAGTTCATCATCCAGAGTGTATAGAGATCAATGGTGCTACAATGTCTTCAGCTCTTTCTCTGTTATGATAAGCATACGAATCAGGAAATATAAGAATAAATAAATAAAGCGGCAAAAAATAAATTTCTTTTAATACATCTCTTTAAAAAAAATCGATTTGACGTTTCGCGCATTACATCAAGTGATCCATCTGTGATATTATTACAATCATTATTGTTGAATTTAGTGATTGGATTCTTCGAAACGAGTGCATTTTTACCTGTGATTTGTTATATATACTCTGATAAATGTAACCTGTTTTTAGATAAAGGAGATGGACAGAGTGGATAGGAAAAGTACTAACTCAAAGTTCGAATAAATAAATAAATAAATACCCGGGCAACGCCGGGTTTTCAGCTAGTTTATTGTGTACTTCTAACTGAAGACAGTGTCCATCTTTTAAGAAGCTGTCACAGCGCCCATTAAGACATCCCCTGCTCTTCGCCTCAGCTCCCCCAGCATGGGTTTATCCATTGATCTCTATACTCTCTGGATGTTGAACTTCAGTTTTCTTAGCGTGCCAGCCATAGATATTCATATTTAGTTTCTTGCCAAATTCAAACATGGCTGCTAAGAAGCATTTAAAGAAAAAGAGAAGGAAATATGTTTCGATTCCGTTCCCATATCAGCCTACAAAATCGAATATTTAATTAAATTCCAAGTCAAGAGGTAAGCAAGGAATTCTTTGTCACGTAATAACTGATGGAAACTCGTTTGCCAAATTTAAACATGGCGGACAATGCGAAATCGTGTGCAAAACATATGAATGTGCAGGCACGCTGCAATTCAATGCTCAGACACCAGAGTTATACATCCAGTTTGTATAGAGATCACTGGTTTATCCATTTCCGATTTGCCAACTAGGGTGTTACCAAAACCCAGGTACTCGATGGTTGTCCTGGCCCTCCGTAAAGGATACAACACGTTTCGTCCGCTTACAGGAGTTCAGCCTTGCCTTCCATACAATTCCAGAATTAGAGTAATTATGTGACATACGGACTATGTAACCGTTAGGTCACAAATAAGTGTTTCCCAGTTGAGTTCTTGTCTCTTTTCTATAACTTCTAGTGTAAAACCATTATCGTGGCAGCGGTGGAGTAGCCGCGCTGTCTAAAGGCTCGTTCATACGGGTCAAGTTTAGTTGAACGAGTTTACTTGATCAATAAATGCTGAATGAAAAACCTCGTATGAACCTTCGTTTCAGTTGAGTTGATCAACTTTTTAGTGGATCAAGAAAAGATTGACCGAGTCAAACTTTTCCGTTCAAGTGACGATTCAACTTAGAGTTGAACCACGTAATTACATGTGTAAACCCACTATCTGTTTTAAAACTTCATTGCGGATATAGTGCCGGTGTTTTCCGTGTTGTTAAAGTATTTCATTTTCAAATATCTCACAGAATGAGTGTCAAGAGGTCAGAAAGCGTGACGATGATTTATTTATTAGAACTGTACCATAAGCGCGGATGCCTGTGGAATCGTCGTATGGATACTTACGAAAACAAACAAAGATGTGCGGGAAAATGCTTTGCGAGGTATCGTGAAAGAAATGGACATTAGCGGTTTAACCACTGACAACGTAAGAAACGCAATAAAAACAATCAAATGTACAAAAAAGAATATTCATTAGTGTCCAAATAAAAAGAGTGGAGTGGGAACGGAGGAATTGTATGTGTCCAAACTGTTCTGGTATAAAAGAGCATATATAGTTCTGAATGGTGTTACATATTTTTCTTCCGACATTCTCAAATGGTTTCGATATTCTTCCATGTCCCCTAATGATAGTTCCCTTTAACAAAGCCTCCGACGCTCCCAGTCTGATAATTCTTAATATCCACTGACGCACCCAAAAACGACTTTGCCCACCGCTAATTCCAGCCATTTCGATCGATTTCAGTAGAAACGTGTGAACGAAAACTGGTTCAAGTCGCTTTCAGCTTTGGTTGATCAAGTAAACTCGTTCAACTAAACTTGACTCATGTGAACGCGCCTTAAGGCGCCTGGCTGCGGAGCGCGCGGTTGCTCGCCGTCGGAGGTTCGAGTCCTCCCTGGGGCAGAGGTGTGTGTGTTGTCCGTAGGTTAGTTTACCTAGGTTTAAGTAGTTTGTAAGCTACGGACTGATGACCACGCAGTTTGGTCCAATAGATTTAC
The DNA here is from genome assembly GCA_026315105.1 of Locusta migratoria. Lineage (NCBI taxonomy): Eukaryota > Metazoa > Arthropoda > Insecta > Orthoptera > Acrididae > Locusta > Locusta migratoria. Next base: position 266,081,568 of record CM048744.1, on the reverse strand, counting down.
AGACAAACATTGATCGTGTTTTTGTAAAACCTGTTGTCTGTGAATACTAGTTTTTCCATCACGGATTTCAGTCTCGAATTCAAGATTTCGGCTTATAATTAACAGGTTGTATCCAGGAAGTTCATACCTCCCTGCAGTTACTATATTTATCACCACATTACTACACATTTTAGCCAAGCTATTGATATTTTGTCATTTCTCGAACATTGTCTGTCATATCCTGTAACGATACTGCTGACCCCCTCATCTCAGTGTTATTGTACGATACCGACTGCCTGGTCCTCTCATCTCTATGTCATCCTACGATACCGTCTGCTTCGGATCTGGAATCTTGTGGTTCAGTTGTGATATATGTTGCGTGTGAAGTTAAAAACGTAATAGCCGGCCTAGGAATCAGTGTAGGACAGTGTCTCAGAGATACTGAGGTTAAAACAAGTGGTTGATTTCATTAATTAAGAGTTTCATATATTTTCTTTCCAGACAGTTCTATATAGTTGCGTCATTGTATGTTATTTCAAGACTTAAACAGACAAATTGTAAAATCTTTTGTAAAAAACAAAAAGAAATGAAAATTAATAGCATTGTATATATGTCAGGCTCATAAACAAGTTGTGTAGATCAGCTAATTGTTTTAATGACTGTAAAGTCGAAATTTGTATATTGTGTTTCTTTGTATAAATTGACTGACGTGACATTTTAAACCTAGTTTCAGAACTGACAATATAATTGATAGTTCAATATATGTTAGGAACATGTATGATGTACTCGTTAACAAATTAATTAACAGTTAACATCGCACTTTGTTTTCAACAGAAAGATCGGAAATTTCGTCTTAAAAATAAATACATGCGCCATCTAAAATTATTGTTTGCATAGTTTCCATTTTATATTGTGATTATTTTTGTGTACATGAAATGTTTCTTCTGTTGTGTTCGTTAATTGTAAATTACTATATTCAATTGTTATGAACAATGGATAATGTAACGTCATTAGTGCTGACGTTATTTATTTGCCTCACCGCCTTGCTTGGGGAGTTCGAGTTTTAGTCGTTTGTCAAGTGCACTGGAATCCATTTCACTCTGTGTTTTGAGAATGGAAGTACTACCAGCTAAGTTCTGATGAATTAAATTTGTATTGTTTTGGTGGAGAAGTTTGAGTCAGATTAAAGAAGAAGTGAAAATTGTACATATCGACTATTTATTTCTACCACGACGCCCCAGGAGAATAATGTTGCAGCGAGCAGAACCCCCATACATCGAAATATTTAAAGTTGAGTATTATGTTTGAAAGTGGTAGAAAGGAACTGTAATTACTTAAATACCATAGAAATGTTTCAATCCATAAGGAACTTTTTTTATACGGAAGTTCCAAAAAATAAACAAAGCTTATTTTTGTATTAAAAAGAAGGAAGGAAGGAAACTTAGGGTTTAACGTCCCGTCGACAGCGTGGTTTTTAGAGATGGAGCTAACGCTCGCATTGTGGCTGGAAGTATGGGGCGAAAATCGGCCGTGCCCTTTGAAAGCAACCATCCCGGAATTTGCCTGGAGCGATTTAGTGTAATCACGGAAAATCTAAATCTGGTTGACCGGAGGTGGATTTGAAACACCGTCCTCCCGAATGCGAGTCCAGTGTGTTACCACTGCGCCAGCTCAATACGTATTTTTTAGTTTTATTTTGTTGTATTAAACTGTCACTGAAGCAAGTAGGGGAGACCGGGGCACATTTTCCATACGGGCAAGTTTTCCAAATCCGTTTATTTTCGAAACGAACCGCTAGATGTTACCACCGGCGATACTGTAGGAAGCAGCAACAAAGCACGCTTCATTTACGAAAGTTTCAGTGTTGTACCAGCAGTCACAACGTCGGCAGGGCTGTTTTCGTCATTTTTGCAAATGTGAGTAAACTTTCACGTTTTTATTGAAACTTAAAGTAAACATACTAGCGTTAAACTTATTATTTCGACATTGCACACACTAAAAGTGGGTTTCTTTCTTCACGTAACTGTACATTTGTTTTGTTAATAGCTTACACTGTTACTCATGGACGTAGCGTTATAGTTCCGAATATGGCGATGGGGCACGTTCTCCGAGTGCATATGGGGCACATATTCCTTATTGCTTGAGCTTACGCCCAGTCTAAAACAATTGAAAAGTGTGTACAGGGCACGAAATGGGCGCATGGAGACTGTACGAAAGGGAATGTTCCATTTTTTGTTTGCTTACATTGTGATTCAGACAATAAGTATAAGTATTATTAAAATGTCTGTATTTGTAAAATATGTAAGTCACATATTTTGTAAAACCATTAAATAGCATTTGTTTTTATTTAATGTGGCTATTTTTACTATCCTCTTTTGTAATATATTGTAAATTCATGATAAAAATACGTATTCAGTGAAATCAAGACAATTATCTCTGTTTTAACATTTAAAGTATAATTGGAATATTTGCCCCTGTACATTTTAAGTAAGCTGGAAAACTTGTCCCGCATATGGGGCAAATTTTCCAACGTAACATGGTCAGACAAAACCATTTGCTACCAAGAATGATATTTACTATTTTTAAAAATATCTGTACAAGACTGTAAATAAAGGTGTAGGAAATATAATGACCCGCTGTTTCCCGCTAAATCGATAAAAAGAAGAAGTACAAAAATAAAAATGTAAAATGGTGGAAAACGTGCCCCGGTCTCCCCTACTCTTAGATGAAATCAATGAGCCATTTACTGCAGAATGTGATGGTGCGTTTACACTCTTTGGTAACTCACCGAGTTCAGGACGGAAATCACACCATTTCTAATCGGACGTTGCGATGGTCCGCATGAAACAGTGGTTTTTAAAAATTATTCTCCAACGCGAGATAAGTCCTTCTTGCTCCAGCCCCTGGGCTTCCGTACGAAAACTCACTATATTATGCTGTCTCAGTAACACAGTTATTCTTCAATAATTCAACTTATTCATTATAACTTTTTAGACAATCGTTATACATCTTTCTTATACCAAAACAATATCAAGACTGCCTAATAGTCCCTCACCGAGCGAGGTGACGCAGTGGTAACACACTGGACTCGTAATCGGAAGGATGGTGGTTCAAACCCACCTCCGGCCATCCAGATTTAGGTTTTCCGTGATTTTCCTAAATCACTCCAGGCAAATGCCGGGATGGTTCCTTTCAAAGGGCACGGCCGATTTCCTTCCCCAATCCTTACCCAAATATCCGAGCATAAGCTCCGTCTCTAATGACCAAGCTGTCGACGGGACGTTAAACCCTGATTCCTTCCTTCCTAATAGTCCCTCTTATTTACAAAGGGTGTCTATATTCTTACATATTCTCTTCTTTGTTCTCGGTGCTCCTCGCAACATATTACGATGACAAAATTCCTTTCATGCACCTGTAATAATGTCAGGCCACACCAAAATTGCGCCGCCGCACCGAGCCCAAAGAACACCTTAAGGAAAAAAAAAAAAAAAAAAAAAAAAAAAAAAAAAAAAAAAAAAAAACCACGCAACAGAATATATTTTAAAATAAAATAAGTTATCGACTGTGAAACACCCTTTTCTCGGCAAATCAGCGGTTCCCAAATCATGGGTCGCGACCCACTAGTGGGCCGGCCGTGTTGGCCGAGCGGTCTGCGGCGCGCCAGTCACAGTCTGCACGGCCGCTACGGTCGGGGGTTCGAATCCCCCCTTGGGCATGGATGTTTGTGTCGTCTTTAGTATAAGGTAGTTCATAAGTAGTTTGTAAGTTTAGGGACTGATGACCACGCAGTTAAGTCCCTTAAGCTTAACAAACATTTGAACATTCAGGTGGGTCGCCGGATGACCTTTAAAATATCGAAGTGAAATATGTTATCGACTGGAAAAATGTATTTCGTAAGTCTTACAATTTTCACTACATTGTTCTTCGTTCAATAAAGACACATATTTAAGTTCCGTCGCTGCTTCATTTGAGTGGATAATGGTTACTATTTTCATGTTTATATGAGTAATGTCTTTTGGAACTCATTTAGTTTAGGCCCACTAAAAGTTTTTTATATAACAGTATTGCGTGATCCTTATTTTAGGAGCTGTTTTCCATGAATTTGTGATTGTTATGAATGAGAAATTAGTTTTTAGAGGACAATATAAAAACTTAAAACTTTCAGCATCGGCGGAAGAGTCCCTGATGGAACTTTCATGAAAACGTTATTTAAAGGGTAAAAAGTTATCCCAGTTTGGTTCACAATAAAGGGAGAGTGTCGAGTATTTAAAAATATTGCTTTGAAAGAAGTAATAGGGTTCACAACTAATTACTTATGCGAGTGATAAATAAAGAATCAGACACTGTGTGGAACATCATTTACAGCCGAAACCAAAATGCTTCGATACAGATATAGATAAACAATAGCACTAATCTTACTGAGTTCACTATTTCTGGACAATAAATTTCTTATTGGGCAAAATGTTCTTTCTTTTCATTAACAGTGTTCCGAAACTTCCTGGCAGATTAAAACTACGTGTGACGGAACCGGGACTCGAACCTGGGGCCTTTGCTTTTCGCGGGCAAGCGCTCTACCACTGAGCTACCCCGACACGACTCACAGTGCCGCCCCACAACTTCAATTCTGCCAGTACCTCGCCTCCTACTTTCCAAACTTCACTCAAGTTCTCCTGCGAAAGTAGGAGGCGAGGTACTGGCAGAATTGAAGTTGTGGGGCGGCACCGTGAGTCGTGCCGGGATAGCTTAGTGGTAAGCGCTTTCTCCTGCGAAAGGCAAAGGTACCGGGATCGAGTCCCGGTTCCGGCACACAGTTTTAATCTGCCAGGAAGTCTCATATCAGCCCACACTCAGCTGCAAAGTGAAAGTTTCATTCTGGCAACAATGTTCCCTTCACCATTTCAATAATCTTACTCGACAAAGCACTGATCCTTTATTGCCACCTTTACACAATTTTGATAGTACTTCTAATTGATGTATGGTTGCTGTAGTGGCTGTATTGGGTCGCGAAAATTTATACAGGGAACTTGTGGGCCCCATTACGAAAAAATCGCACTGACGTGTTTTACGGCCCACTTTAGATTTGTAGTTTTATATGTTTTTACAAACTTTTTGGACCAAAATAATAATAAAAAATAAATTAATAAGAGTTTCTGAAACACTTTTAGGAAAAAAATAGGTAGTGACAGGTCCCGAACCACATAGTCTAACGCCTTGGCTTTTAATCGGAAGATGAGTCCTATAATCTCATACTATTCATGGCCGTTGTTAACTGATGCTAATATGGCATTTGTAGGCATAGATTATCATTTATCGTACGAAGAACGATGTGTTTTTGTTAATTCTTTAATGCGTCATTGCTTTGAAATGACAACGTGTAAGTTACAATAAGAAAATCATCAAATATGCGCAAGATGGCGTATGTCACAGAGTTCTACGCTAGGAATGTCACGTGACATCTCCTAACGGCTGGTTTTCGTTAATTCAATGGAGGGTTTCAAATCTCCGTTATTTTTGCAAATATGTGTCAAACGATACGAGATATGAAAAAAAAACATAAGGGAGCTAAGTTGTAGAGAATTTTCTCCTCTACCAATTAGCTTATTCAATTTTCGTATCAGATGAACGGTTCGTTTGCAATTATAATTATATTACAAACGGCTTTTTTAAGTATTACTACCGTATTTTTTATCCGAAAAATTTGAAAAGGGAGGTTCTGGTCTCTGGCGGCCTACAATCATGCCTGTAAAATTTGGTGCCGATCGGTTGACCGGTTCGTCTTAAAAACAGGGAACACGTTACGGACAGACAGATAGACATACATCGCCGTTATTTTTGCAAATATCTTTGAAACGCTACGAGATATGAAAAACATAAGAAAGGAAAGCTGTAGAGAATTTTCTCCTCTACAAATTGGATTATTCAATTTTCATGTCAGATGAATAGTTATGCCGTTATTTTCATTTAAATTTCGAGCTGTCAAAAGACGATCGCAAAGGCCTACTTTTAGTTCAAATGTTTGTACAGCTTATGGGACTTAACTACGGGGTCATCAGTCCCTAAACTTACAAACTACTTATGAACTAACTAATGCTAAGGACGGCACAAATATCCATGCCAGAGGGGGGATTCGAACCCCCGACCGTAGTGGCCGTGCAGACCATGACTGGAGCGCCTCAGTCCCCTCGGCCACCGCGGCCGGCGGCGGATTAGCCCCGCATGCTGGAGCGCCGTGTTGCTGTGCGCGCGCCCGTCCGCCGTCGGGGGTTCGAATCCCCCCTCGGGTACGGATGTTCGTGTCGTCTTTAGTATAAGGTAGTTCATACGTAGTTTGTAAGTTTAGGTACTGATGACCCCGCTGTTAAGTCCCTTAAGCTTTACAAACATTTGAACATTTATTATTTCAATGGTTTAATAATATTTTCCCTCACAACGTGACTTTCCGCGACTTTCCGTTGTCACAAGAGAAGGAAATAACGTTTCGTACAAATGACGGTACTTTATAGTTAATAAATGGATAAAGGCACGCCGAAGTCGTGTTATTTCCTTTAGAAGTGAGGAGTAAATGCGGTAGTCGGCTGGCTTTTATTAGCGGCAGAGAGAAAGACGTGCTGGCTCGGCGCACAGCTGTCGCGCCGGTGGCTGCCCGTTGTTTCGCCCCTGTCATTAGCAGACACACACACACCGCAGAAGGGTCACCCAATGACGAGTTCCCACGCCCTCGGTCCTGGCGTCGTCCTCACCTTACACCAGGCCTTCCGTTTCGCACATCTGATAGCTTACTTACTTACATCCGACGGTTTCGAAACGAATGATACCGTACCATCTGTGGTTTCGAAACCATGAAACCGTGAAGCAATGTATGTTTTGTCATGGAATCTTCGTTCTAGGAGGGCAATATTTTGCACTATGTGGACAAGGGTACATACAAGAACCTGTCAACCATAAACTATATATTTACTTCTTGGTCTGTACGAAACATGTTGATAAAGATTTTCTCCCGTGTTGTTGATGTTGCCAACATAGTCACACGAGGCCACCGGTATGGTAGATAAAAGTTTACCCCGCTAGGAACTCACAAACTGCAATACGGTACGCATATTACAGTGACTAATCATAAATGCTACTTTCTGTACATACTAAATAAATTATAGGGAATAAAGGGTACACTAAATAATCAAAAGTAATGCTATGGAATTGCAAAAATAATAAAGTAAGAGGCAAGTTCACCACTTGAACGTCTTGACCGTTACACCACCGCCGCAATTCTTTTAACACGAGTGTCGAAAAATTATAACGACAGTAGGTAACTTCGTTTTCGCTCATAAGAAACCAACTCTTTTATACGAGATTAAATATGCGATCTACCCTTGTTAGTATAAAAAATGTCATTTCAGGCTTCATGTTGTATCTTATTTTAAAGAATGTAGTTTCACTCGTGTGTTTTAATATGGTAGATAAACCTAGAATTTAACTGGTTATTTGAATGCAAATAGTGAACGTTGTTTTATTGTTCTTTTACATTTATAAAGAAGACATTATGTCATTTCGGAATACAGCAGCCTCTTGCAAACGAATTTTGATATCAGTAATCATAAGCTGCAGACTCAAGAGTGTCAACTACTATTTGACATCCTCCAAATGGTTTATATACTAGTACGTTATATGTGTATCTGTGTGGAGCTTCAGTAAAATGAAACACCACATTTCGATTCCATTAGTCTGTTCCTCCTTTCTGCGCTAGTGGTTTAAAACACCGGTGTTGTGAAACCGACACGATACCGTGAAACCGACACGATACCGGGAAACCGACAGGAAGAAACGGTTTCAGTGTATCGACAATCGACCGCGAATGTGATCCGAAACAGAAAGGAATGAAACCGCATGGTTTCGAAACCGTGAAAGATGCCGGTTTTGAAACACTGAAACTGTTGTGTGTATCGAAACCTGGTTTCGAAACCATGAAACCGAAGCCAACTCTACTTACTTCCTTTACGTGTTAAGATCAACTATAGGGAAAAGACGGGTACAAGAACGACAATAACGTATATTAAAGTTTTACTTGCCCTGAAATTGAAATCAAATACTTCATTTGTGGAAAAATGTTTGCTTGATGAATCTCCTTCAGATCATGGCCGAAAACTGAAGATTTATTTTATTTTATTTATTTATTTTAGGTAGACCTATTGGCCCACTTTAGGTTACGGCAGTAACACTAAAAGTGGGCCTTTGCGTTCGTCTTTTGACAGCTCGAATTTTAAATGAAAATAACTACTTAACTATTCATCTGATACGTAAATTGAATAAGCTAATTGGTAGAGGAGAAAATTCTCTATAACTTTGCTCTGTTATGTTTTTTTCATATCTCAAAGCGTTTCAAAGATATTTGCAAAAATAACGGCGATTTTGGGATGTCTGTCTGTTCGTCTGTCTGTCCGTAACGCGTTCCCTGCTTTTAAGACGAACCGTTCAACCGATCAGCACCAAATATTGCAGACATAATTGTAGGCCGCCAGAGACCAGAACCTCCATTTTTCAAATTTTTCGGAAAAAATACGGTAATAATACAAAAAAGCCGTTTGTAATATAATTGTAATTGCAAACGAACCGTTCATCTGACACGAAAATTGAATAACCTAATTGGTAGAGGAAAAAATTCTCTACAACTTAGCTCCCTTATGTTCTTTTTTTTCATATCTCGTATCGTTTGAGACACATTTGCAAAAATAACGGAGATTTGACACCCTCCATTGAATTAGCGAAAACCAGCCGTTCGGAGATGTCACGTGACATTCTTCGCCCAGAATTCTCTGTGGAATACGCCACCTTGCGTTGTGTTGTCATTTCACAGCAATGGCGCACTGAAGAATTAAATAAATAAATAAAAAAAAACATCGTTCTTCGTACGATAAATGATAATCTAATGTCTACAAATGGCATATTAGCATCAGTTAATAACGGCCATCAATAGTATGAGATTAAAGGACTCATTTTTTTGATTGATAGCCGTAGCGTAGTGGGCAAGGCGTTGGGCTATGACGCTAAAGGTGGATGGTTCGAAACCCGCCACTACCTATTTTTTTTCCTAAAAGTGTTTCAGGCACTCGTATTAATTAATTTTTTATTATTTACATTTTTATTTTGGTCCAAAATGTTTGCAAAAACTTATAAAACTACAAATATAAAGTCGGTCGTAAAACACGTCAGTGCGATTTTTTTGTTAGTGATAGTACCATTTGTCAAATTACTCTACAAGGAGGAAAATATGACTTTGGGGTATGGGTAAATTAGTAAATGAACGTTATATTTCGAAAACAAAGACTTTTATTATAGGTTATCTATGTATCACAAATTCTGTAATTTAAGCCCTTAGACTGAGCATGAGCTCACTCTTGGCGCCGGCCGCTTTGGCCGAGGGGACTGAGGCGCTCCAGTCACGGGCTGCACGGCCACTACGGTCGGGGGTTCGAATCCGCCCCTCGGGCATCGATATTTGTGCCGTCCTTAGGATTAGCTAGTTCATAAGTAGTTTTTAGGAACTGATGACCCCGTAGTTAAGTCCCATAAACTGTACAAACATTTGAACATTTTTTTCACTCTTGGCATCGAGAAAGTTGATACCGAATTTTTGTCTTGCCTACTTCTTCACAAAGGATAGAGTCTCTCTCATCATTATCGGAATCACTGTCGTCGTACCCAATTGCAGTCGATGAGTTTGAAGATTGGTCGCATAAATCTATTCTAAGATCCTTTCTTTGTTACAATCCAAAATCTCTGCCAAAGGCTAGTTTACATTAGGACTTTTATTCAAATTTTTTTTTCATTTTTTACCTGTTCATTCGAATTCAATTTTAAATTTTTGTCTCTCTTCATTTTTCTTGCTTGGTTCTTCTTCTTATTGTCCTCTAGTGTTTGTGCTTCTCAACCACCTGACCAGGAATGACATATTGTCCAAAACACAGTTTGGATTTCTGAAAGATTCCGATATCGAGAAGGCTGTTTACATTTACAGTGAGAACGTACTTAATTCATTAGATAATAAATTGCAATCATCAGGTATTTTCTGTGATTTGTCAAGGGCATTTGATTGTGTGAATCATATCCTTTTAAGTAAATTAGAATTCTATGGGGTCACGGGAAATGCTGCGAAATGGTTCAAGTCCCTCACTAACAGGAAACAAAGGGTGTCAGTGCAAATGACTAGTGAATTAAGCCAACAGTCATCATCGGATTTGGAAGAAATTAATGTGGTGTCCCACAAGGATCCATCTTAGGGCCATTGCTTTTCCTTGTGTACATTAATGACCTCTCATCAGTTACACCACCAGAAGCAGAGTTCGTTTTGTTTGCAGATGATACAAGTATTGCAATAAGAAGTATGTTAAGAATAGTTATAGAAAGGTCTGCTAATGATATTTTCACGAAGATTAATAAATGGTTTAAAGCCGACTCATTGTCTTTAAACTTTGAAAAGACTCACTACATGCAGTTTAGAACATGTACGAGATTTCCAGCCAGCATATGCATTAAGTATGAAGAGGAGCAGATAGTAGAGGTTGACAGTATTAAATTCCTAGAATTACAGCTTGATAATAAATTTAGTTGGGAGGAGCACACCAAAGAACTGCAGAAACGACTCAACAAATCTGTATTTTCAATAAGAGTGTTATCAGACATAAAACTAACAAAGCTTGCATACTTTGCTTACTTTCATTCCATAATGTCATATAGTATAATATTTTGGGGTAACTCTTCGAGTCAGTCAAAAGTCTTCAGAGTCCAAAAGCGTGTAATACGTATTATTTGTGGAGTAAATCCACGGACGTCCTGTAGAAGCCTCTTCAAAGAACTGGGTATATTAACTACTGTCTCTCAGTATAATGATTCATTAATCAAATTTGTCATAAATAATACATCCCTTCTCCCAACAAACAGCTCAGTTCATACATACAATAGTAGGAATAAAAATAATCTACACAAGGACTTAAAAGCACTTACTTTAGTTAAAAAAAAGGGGTCCACTACTCAGGAACAGACATTTTCAATAATGTACCATCAAGTATAAAAAATTAAGCTACAAATAAAGATCAGTTTAAGAGGAACTTAAAAGAATATCAAGTGGCCAATTCCTTCTACTCCATTAGTGAATTCCTAAATTGTACCAAATAATGCATGTATCGGTGTTCATACTACGAGGCGCGTCCAGAAAGTAAGTTCCGTTCGGTAATAAAATGAAATTGTACACAGATACAGAAGAAATTTTTATTGCACAAAATTCTACAACTCTTAAACTATTTTTTCCACATAACTGCCGAAATTTTGTAGGCACTTGTCATAGCGTGCCACAAGGTTTTGCATGCATCCTTCACAGAAGGTTGCCGCCTGTGTATTCAAGCATGTGGTTACACCTCTTTATCATCGTTGAAGTGTTGATCACCAAGGACAGATTTTAGGTGTAAGAAGAGATGAAAGTCGCTAGGAGAGAGGTCCAAGCTGTATGGAGGATGATCAAACATGTCCCGTTGAAATTTCCGTAAGAATTGTTTGGTCACATTCGGTGTGTGAGGTCAGGCATTATCGTGAAAAAAAAAATCTTTTGACAGTAATCCTCTTCTTACACTTAAAATCTGTCCTTGGTTGACAACACTTCAACGATGATGACGAGCTGATAGAACATGTTACCACATGGTTGAATACACAGGTGGCAACATTCTATGAAAAAGGCACAAAAAACCTTGACATGCTATGACAATTGCCTACAAAATTTCGGAAGCTTTGTAGAAAAGTAGTTTAACATTTGTAGGTTTTTGTACAATCAATATTTTTTCTGTATCTGTACCCGTTCGTTTTATATAACCAAACGGAACTTACTTTCTGGACGCGCCTCGTATATTAGTATCATTATATTATCAGCTAAAAAAAAGAAGAGGAAAATAAAATAAAATATGTATCTGTCTTCATATTATTAGTATCATCTATTATTTAGCTTGTAAATTTTGTTTCTTGACATGTTCCACATCCACGAGAATCCCCTCAACATGGATCTACGGAACGAAAAACTAATCTAATCTATCTCTTTTCTTAGAGAGCTATTTTCACGGGTGATTATATGTATAGACTAGCTGAACCCCCGCTGCTTCGCATGCGTAGGCTGTTTGGTCTGCACCATTTGTTTCTTTTTAATCCTGACGAAGAATCCATATCTTAAGTTTCGTAGTTATAGCTTGAAATTTGAGTTAACAGCACCAAAATTGGCTTAGTAGCAACGTATTTTCAAAAAATGTTTCATCCCCTATTTCACCCCCTAATTGATTAATTTTCTGAAAATACCGAAACACGTGATTTTTTTAAAATTCAGACCAAGAAAACATATACCAATTTTTGTGTTTGTAGCTTCAAAACTGCCTTATTAGCAAAAAAATTTTGACAAACATCCCCTCTCCAATTTAACCCCCTTGATGGTTGAATTTCCAAAAATGCCGAAACACGTGTCTTTTAAATTCGAATCCCGAATCCAAATCCGAAAATTTGTATTTCTAACTTAAAAATTGCCTAAATAGCAACATATTTTCGAAAAACACCCTCTCTCCAAGTTTACCCCGTTGGTGGTTGAATTTCCAAAAATACCGAAACACGTATTTTTTAACGTCTAACCAAATATACAAATATAAATTTTTGCAGCTCTAGCTTCAAAATTGTATCAATAGCAACGTGTTTTCAAAAAGAATTTTTCATCCTCTATTTAACCCTCTTACTTGCAGAATTTCCAAAAATAGTAAAAATCATGGATTTTTAATCATGACCAAGATTCCATATCCGAAGTTTCGTGGTTGTAGCTTAAAATTTGAGTTAACAGCAACATATTTTTGAAAATCAATTTTTTGCGTCATCTATTTTACCCCCCTTATTTGTCAAATTTCAAAAAATGCCGAAACACGTGTCTTTTAAATTCGAACCCCGAATCCAAATCCGAAATTTTGTAGTTCTAGCTTCAAAATTGCCTGAATAGCTACGTATTTACAAAAAACTTTTCATCCCATATTTCACCCCCTTACGGACGGAATATCGAAAGATCGCTTCTTAAATGACGCCTACAGAATAAGATCAACACCCTCCACAAATTTCAAGTTTCTATCTTCAGTGGTTTGGGCTGGGCGATGATGAGTCAGTCAATCAGTCAGTCAGTCAATCGGGACACTTCCTTTTATATGTATAGATAGCAACTTATTTCTTCGTTTTCTTGCACCTGCGTTACGTGCTGCTTGAGCCAGTGGGGGGAAATCAGAGAGAGAGATGAGGAGTTAGATATGATGAAGGCACTGATAATGCACCAAGTTCTGCCTGGTCTAATGCAGCTAAAACAGAAGCATGTGTACGGTTAGTTGAAGACACTGGTATAAATTCTATTTGGGGTGGCAGAGGTAAACTGGAGGCAGTTGCAGAGTAACATGAGGGCCCCAGTAGTGCATCAAATTCTACAGTTTGCTTTGCTGATGTCTCAGATACATCTGTTTTAGATTTCATTTCATTGATGCCATTGTCCGTTCTTCGTGATGGTGCGAAGTCTTTATCACTAAATGCATGTGAATCGAATCGCTTGATTCCTGTGTCCATATAGAAAATGTTCAAATGTTTGTAAAACTTAAGGGCCTTAACTGCGGGTCATCAGTCCCTAAACATACAAACTACTTATGAACTACCTTATACTAAAGACGACACAAACTTCCATGCCCGAGAGGGGATTCGAACCCCCGTCGGGAAACGGCCTCGCGCATCGAAGCATAGCGCCTCAATGCGCTCGGCCACTCCGCCGCGGCTGTTCATATAGTCTCATGTTTATTACTTGGACTGTAAGTAAAATGTCACGACTATACAATAACAAAGAAAAGGGAAGACCGGCCGCGGTGGCCGAGGGGACTGAGGCGCTTCAGTCACGGCCTGCACGGCCACTACGGTCGGGGGTTCGAATCCCTCCTCGGGCATGGATATTTGAATCGTCCTTAGTTGTAGGTAGTGCATAAGTAGCTTGTAAGTTTATGCACTGATGATCCCGTAGTTAACTCCCTTAAGCTTAACAAACATTTGAACATTTGAAAAGAGAAGCGTAACAACAGAGAGGGGCGGGTAAGATTACGAACTCGCCATCTTAACCTCCGTATAATTCGTTACCTTAAACGCAATCGGCATTTTGGATACAATCATCTTGATGCTGAAGTCCTTTTTTTTTTATCAGTTCAAATGTTTGTAGAGCTTATGGGACTTAACTACGGGGTCATCAGTCCCTAAACTTACAAACTAATTATGATCTAGCTAATACTAGAGACGGCCCAACTATCCATGCCCGAGGGGGGGATTCGAACCCCCGACAATAGTGTTTTGATCTGTGTTTGCTTTATAAATATTTAGTTGCTTCTGTGTAAGGATCTACCTTGAGAAAAACACTGGTTTTTGTTTTTATATGTCCTCACATGTTTCGCTACAGTTGTTTTATCTTCAGTGGGTTCTTTGATTGTTTTATGTTGTACAAGTTAGTTTTCCTACATCATCCCTGCAGGTCTTCGTCGAAACTTGTGGAATCCGACTTCCGGGAAGATCAGGTTAGATTTAGGAAAAATGTAGGACACGGGAGGCAATACATTACGACTTACCTTAGAAGATAAGCTAAGGAAAGGCGAACCTACGTGTTTAGCGTTTGTAGATTTGGAGAAAGCTTGTGACAATGTTGGCTGGAATACACTCTTCCAAATTCTGAAGGTATCAGGGGTAAAATATAGGGAGCGAAGAGTTATATTCAACCTATACAAAAACCAGACAGCGGTTAGTCGAAGGGCAAGAAAGGGACGCAGAGGTTGGGAAGGGAGTAAGACAGGGTTGTAGCCTTTCCCCGATGTTATTCAATCTGTACATTGAGCAGGCAGTGAAGGAATGCAATGATAAATTTGGAGAGGGCATTAAAGTTTAGGGAGAATAAATAAAAAACATTACGGTTTGCCGATGACATAGTAATTCTGTCAGAGACCGCAAAAGATCTGGAAGAGCAATTGAATGGGATGGACAGTGTCCTGAAAGGAAAATATAAGATGAACATTAACAAGGGTAAAACGAAGGTAATGGAATGCAATGTCAGATAACCAGGCGATGCTGAAGGAATTAGATTAGGTAATGAGACAATAAAAGCAGTAGATGAATTTTGTTATTTGGGTAGCAAGATAACTTCTGATGGCCGAAGTAAAGAAGATATAAAATGCAGAATGGCTGTGGGAAGATAAGCGTTTCTAAAGAAGCGAAACTTGTTAACATCCAATATTAATTTAAATGTTAGGAAGTCCTTTCTGAAAGCATTTGTCTGGAGTGTAGCATTATATGGGAGTGAAACGTGGACGATAAGAAGTTCAGATAAAAAGATGATAGAAGCTTTTGAAATGTAGTGCAACAGACGAATGATGAAAATTAGATGGGTAGATCACGTAACTAATGAGGAGGTGCTTAACCGAATCGGGGAGAAAAGGAATTTATGGCATATCTTGACTAAGAGAAGGGATAGATTCGTTGGACACATTCTGAGACAACAAGGAATTGTAAACTTAGCATTAGAAGGAAGCGTGTGGGGTAAAAATCGTAGAGGGAGACCGAGGGACGAATATAGTAAGCAGATTCAAAACGTATTCTCAGATGAAGAGACTTGCACAGGACAGGGTAGCGTGGAGAGCTGCATCAAAACAGTCTGCGGACTGAAGCCCACAACAACAACAATTAGTTTTACTACATCATCCCTGTAGGTGTTCGTTGACAGTTTGTCATATTTTTTGGTGTCTTCATTGACGGAGTATTGAATATATCTTGAAAGACTACGTCGATTTTGATCCCAAGAGTGATCCACTAGAGATGCAATGATAATGGTTTCAACATCGGCCAGTGTGATAACAATGTGTGAACCCACAAGAGGGGCAAAATTGTGGCCTTGTGCAGAATGTTGTAAGACCATTTCTTTTGCCATTCTTGCAACACGAAGGCGATGTGCTGTTCCAGCAGGATAATTTCGCTCACACACTGTGCGTGAAACTTAATGTGCTCTGCAAGACGCTCAGCAACTTTTGTGGCCAGAGAGATCTCTGGATTTGTCTCCAATCGAACACGTATGGAATAGGATGGGAAGTCAACTGACACATGCGACGCGTCAACCCACAACTCTAGCAGTAGGGCACCTGGATATAGACGGGCATGCACATCCGCCATTTTTGTTCCTTCGCTTCGACGTGCGGTTGTAGAATAAGACAGTCAATATGCTTTCAGCATGGTGGCTGTGCAGCTCCGAATTGTTCTAATCATTTAGAAAATGGTTTTGGTTTTCTTTTTTGTTTCCAATGAATCCTGAATGGCGTAAAATATGGTTAATAAATTTTCGTCCTAACAAATGGATACCAACAAGGTGTTCAAAACTATGCGAGGTGGGTTGACTTTGAATTGGGTTGACTTATTTGTAGTTATGCACAATTTCTACACGGTGTGAACGACAGGATTCGAAACTTTGTCATTTTAGTTTTATTTTTTATTTTTTTTCATCGAAGGATTAGACGCTATGAACTGATACAGTAGCAACATTTAGACAACAACGATACTAATTACTTTTAAATGGCGCACACTTTTTTACTAGTTATAATGGCTCATACGCCTCGTAACGATGTTTGAAGCTACTGCGATGTTAATTTTAGTTGCAGCTACTGCAATGTTAATTTTAGTTACAGCATCGTCGGCGTAATTTGCTAATGTTGGTAAGAGAATGTTCGCTATAGGAGGATAATTAATTTACTGACCGGACAAGTGTACATACAAGAAGATGGTAAACATGAGAAATTATTTTCTCTCATTCTGCCTGTTCGAGTTTTCAAAGAGCATTCAAAGGTCGTTGCCAACATCAGTACACTACGCCGCTGAGCCGATAAGTAAAATTGACCAATGAGAAAGTAAATTGTTAATTGAGAAATTAAAATATCTCGTATATATAACTCTTTTACTGCATCCAATTTATCGTGGTGATATATTTAGTGCATTGAAAAAGTATTTTATATGAATTCTGAAAAATACGTCGTAAAAAAGTAGCAAGTTGAGACTGTAGGCCTATTCTGGACCAAATTTATGGCATTCGAAGAAGGAGGTTTCTTGCGTGTTAGCGCAGCTTTGGTAGTGCGTGTGGTATCCCATAAAAGTGATCTGTCGAATGCGAAAGAGTTGCTCACAATACACACCCAGGTGGACAAATACCAGAAAACATATTTAACGATTTGTCAAACCATATTACAAGAACTTATTACGACGAGAGTAATTTTTTTTATATAAGTATATATTTTCTTTTTGGTATGTGTATTAGAAATGAAGAAAAAAAAGCGACGTTTAAAAGCAATAACAGCAGAAAAACTCCGCCTTTCACATGCTCACGCTATCACCGCCTGGAACCAAAATGACGGCGGGAGCTGCCGCTATAGCAGAAATTGCTGCGCATGCCCGTCTATATCCAGGTGTCCTGTCGAGCAGAACTGCGTGAACAGGTCGAGCCGGCGCGTAGTAATCTCTACCAAGACAAAATTCACCAGCTGTATGATCGAATGGATGCAAGAATCAGCGTCCGAAGGAGTGCCCGTGGAGGCTGCATCACGTAGTAATAGGGGTGTTTCAGCATGGATCGACATGTGGATGTAGTACCTATGTACCGCTTGAGGTATTGATCTATAAATGTATCCATTTCATGTACTCCAGAAGCAGTGTTTCAACAACAAATCTTGAGTGAGTTGGAAAACTCTAAGAGGGTGTACTAATTTTTATTTCTCGCAGTATATAAACACAAGCAGTGCCGGCCTTAGGCCGGCATTACACTGTAAAAGATCTTTGTAAAAGATTTTATCCAAGATCTTTGACGAAACGACTTCACAGTAGAACATTACACAAGCGTAAAATATTTCGTCATAGTTGCTCAGAAAAGATTCGAAAATAGTCAATCGTCTCCATTATAGTAGGTAATATATTGTTGCTCGGGCGTGCATTCACTGCAAAGAACGAAAAATGGGAACAATTTTAGGCAAAACCGTGAATAGCGAGAGGAAAATATGAAAAGTGCTCGCACATATGTACTACACTGCTAGGACATAATAACCTATATTGTTTAAGAACGTGTGTACAAACATTTTAAGTCGCCCACATATTTATAAATACTTCATCATAATCGATGTTTCAGGAAGCCCTAAACCTGTGTCAATGGGTAAATAATGAAACACTGAAATAATTTTACGTGTGTCATGCTAAACATAACCTCGTTAGACATTTTATCATAATAAGAAGAGAGAATATTTTCGTAGTTCTTTCATGTTACACTTCATTGCGGATTATGCGGTCCGAAAGACATTTTTATAGTTTAGTGTAGTCTCACATTTATTTTGCCTGATTTTCCGAAACAAAATATCCGTATAAATACCTGGACTTGTGTTTAAATGTCGAAAAGCATCGTGCAAAGCAAGAAAAAATATGGAGCTAACTAGTACAGTATCTCATTACGCAAATCATGAATGCCTTTTCCGCTGAATGTCGTCTCATTTATATCCACATACAAGATCTATTCCAGCATGCAGTAAAATACACAGTGTAGGCCTAAGATTTCACGTATTATTCCAGACATAAGTGAACCAAAATCTAAATCACTTTAGGAGGACGAGGTTAGGTTAGAGTACAAATAAAGACATTTATTTCACCATATATCCTTTGACCCATTTAATTTCTTCCCTATCATCATCCACAGTGAGTCACTTTGAATACAACTGACAGCAGTAGCTTTTTCTTTATACGATTCTAACCGTATATTTTAGTAAATGTGTTTTGTATTAAGAAATATTCCGTACACTTCTCAGTTTGAAAAGATCATTGTGGCAGTAGCGACACAACAAATACATGTGACTGCGTAGGCTTTCCCGGCGTAATGCTTCATAATATTCTTCTCGGGTTTCCTGCCGGATCAAAAGGTCATCTTGACACAATATTTCGGCGGTCCACCTGGCCGCCATCCTCAGGTGACAGTGCTGGTACACCGACTCGCCGAGACTGAGTACAAGCCGCGAGCGGCGGCCCCTATATACGCCGCGGAAGGCCGAGGGCGCGTGCGCAAAAATTGACAGTTCTGCCCTCTACGTTTCAGCGCCGCCAGTGGTGGAAGCCGGCGTAAACGATAGATCACTATTCTGCAGAGACCGTTGTTTTTTTATATCAAATAATAAAGGGTTCCACATTTTACTCAAAGGAAAACCCTTATCTCTGTTTATAATATTGTCAGTAGGACGAATAGCAATCGATTCTTTTAAAATACAGTCCCAATAGCGAGACGCAGAAGCAACCATTTGTGTTTCATCATATTTCATTTTATGTCCCTCAGTAAGTGCTCAGCTACTGCAGATTTCTCTGGTTGAAGCAATCTTGTGTGTCGATGGTGTTCAGTACATCGATCTTGAATTGTGCGAATTGTCTGGCCGATGTAAACTTTTCCACAGTGACAAGGAATTTTGTATACACCGGGTTTCCTCAATCCTAAGTCATCTTTTACTAAGCCCAGGAGTGCTCTAACCTTGGCAGGTGGACGAAAAATGCATTGGATGTCATATCGTTTCAAAATCCTTCCTATTTTAGATGAAATGCTTCCAGAAAACGATAGGAAAGCCAGCGACTTACAAGTTTCTTCTTGTGGTTCCCGCGACGGTCCAAATTGAAAAGCACGGCAGTACTGATCCATGTACTGAACACCATCGACACACAAGACTGCTTCAACCAGAGAAATCTGCAGTAGCTGAGCACTGTCTTACTGAGGGACATAAAATGAAATATGATGAAACACAAATGGTTGCTTCTTCGTCTCGCTATTGGGACTGTATTTTAAAAGAATCGATTGCTATTCGTCTCACTGACAATATTATAAACAGAGATAAGGGTTTTCCTTTGAGTAGAATGTGGAACCCTTTATTATTTGATATAAAAAAACAACGGTCTCTGCAGAATAGTGATCTATCGTTTACGCCGGCTTCCACCACTGGCGGCGCTGAAACGTAGAGGGCAGAACTGTCAATTTTTGCGCACGCGCCCTCGGCCTTCCGCGGCGTATATAGGGGCCGCCGCTCGCGGCTTGTACTCAGTCTCGGCGAGTCGGTGTACCAGCACTGTCACCTGAGGATGGCGGCCAGGTGGACCGCCGAAATATTGTGTCAAGATGACGTTTTGATCCGGCAGGAAACCCGAGAAGAATATTACAACAAATACACTTTGACGTTAATTTGTAGGTTAAAAGGCATCAAAGCAAGGAAAGACGCATGTCTACAATGGCGAACTTTTATAAAAGCTAGGCTCTCCCGCTAACTTTTATCAAATATCTTTTATAAAAGTTGACCCATAACACTGTCAAAGATTTGACCAAAGATCTTTTACAGTGTAATACCCGCCTTACCCATCCATGCGCCCCGGGCGAGTCGCCTACTTGGCCCCCTTTGGGGGTGTCCATTAATTACCTGAGGTATTTTTTGGGAGGGGGTCGAACAGAATTCACCAAATTTCACGTGGTGGAGAGGGGGTCTCGGCAAATCTCTCGTAATTTTTTTTGTTGCAACAAACAATATGAAATTGTGTTAAATTAAGGAAGATATGAGGAATGCAGGGAAACAGCTTTGGTCGCATGAAATCTTTATTCCTTTTATTTCTGCAAATCGATTTGCAGAAATGAAAACAATATGTCTAATTGCAAACGTAGGCTTACGCGGCTGTTGTCACTATCAGTAAAATTCTTCCGGGTATGAGACCGCGTGGTCATTTTATAAACTCCACCGACGTTTCGGCCACTGTTGCAGGCGGCCTTCATCAGAGTCTGTGTCTGACTCAACAGACCCTGATGAAGTCCGCCTGTAACAGTGGCCGAAACGTCGGTAGAGTTTATAAAATGACGACGCAGTCTCATACCCGGAAGAATTTTATTGATAATATGACTAATTGTTCATAGTCTAAAGAAATATTTGCTAATACATGGACTTCTGAGTCAGTGTCTGAAGTAACTGCCTTAGAATTTCTTTATAGCTATTTATAAATATCCCTTTCTGCTTTAGTTTCTTCAAGAATTTTCTTTTTGAGCTTTCCTTTTGCGATTTTTTGAACCAGAAATCTTTTTCTTAAATCGTTACCCTCTCTTCTGGCACGATTTAATAATCTGACAAATTATGGCGTAGACACTGCTCTATTTGGCGACCATAATATTACATTTATAAGAAATAAATAAAATCACCTATCACTAGACATAACTGGAAAAGAAAACATGAACTAAACGATAAAAATGTTTTTAAAGTTACCAGAAAATTAAAATGTGGAAGAAAGGATATGGTGGAGACATGGTTTAGCCACAGCCTAGGGAGATTTCCAGAATGAAACTAGGCTGTGGCTAAGCCATGTATCCACTATATCCTTTCTTCCAGGAGTGCTAGTCTTTCATGTTTCGTAGGAGACCTTCTGTGAAGTTTGGAAAGTAGGAGGCGAGGTACTGGTGGAAGTAGAGTTGTGAGGCGGCATCGTGACTCGTGTAGGGATAGCTCAGTTGGTAGAGCGCTTGCCTGCGAAAGGCAAAGGTCCCAGGTTCGAGTCCCGGTTCCGGCACACAATTTTAATCTGCCAGGACGTTTCACATCATTAGCAGTGTGCTGTTTGACAGATTCGCGTCAGTTACATACGTAGGCCTAACGCTGCACAGCGATATGAAATGGACAAGCATATGACAGTCGTGAGTAACGTGAATGATCGATTTCGATTTATTGGGAGAATTTCGGGATGGTGTGATTCGTCTGTAAAGAAAACCGCATATGAAACGCTTGTGTTGCTCGCCTTGGAGGTTCGAGTTTTCCTGGGGCATGGGTGTGTGTGTTTGTCCTTAGGTTAGTTTACCTAGGTTTAAGTAGTTTGTAAGCGACGGACTGATAACCACGCAGTTTGGTCCGATAGATTTACAAACATGTGAACATTTTGAAACGCTTGTACGTCCATGTCTTGAGTATTGCTCGATTGTTTGGGATCTCTATCAGATCAGTTTAAAGGAGGACACAGAGGCAGTTCAGAGGTGGGCGGCTAGGTTTGAAACAGATTCGATCAATGCGCGAGTGTCGCTGACACTGAGATGCTTCGGGAACTCAAATGGTAGTCGCTGGAGGGAAGGCGACGTTCTTTTCGAGAAACACTGTGAAGAAAAGCGTCAGTAAACACACCTATCGTCGTGTATTAGCACTGATTAAATATTTGAAAGTGATAGTTCAACACGAAATCTACTTTGCTTTTTTTTTAATTATTATTCGCTGCTGAAGCAAGGTTTTTTTTTTTCTTTTTTCTTTTTGTTCAAAAAGGGTATTTATTGCAAAAAAATGGTTGGTTCGAGCAAAATGTGGGATAAGCTCGAGAACCTCTTGTCGGCCCCTGTTCAGTAGTCTGGCAATTCTGACACTGGCGTCTCAATACATACTTTCTTTGATGTCGTTTTCTGTTATTAAAAGTTCCTTATTCCCCAGTGTCAGTGGCTTTCACTCAGTGAATACGAGACAGAAATCGAATCTGCATTTTTATCAGACTTTGTTGACCCTTGTACAGAAACGAATGCAGTATTCTGACGGTTCTGTTTTCAATACGCTGCCACAAGAATTCCTAAAGCTTAGCAGTATCTACTCACTTTCAAGACTGAACTGAAGAGTTTCTTCACTCTTTCTATTCTGTCCAGCCGGCCGCGGTGGCCGAGGGGACTGAGGCGCTTCAGTCACGGTCTGCACGGCCACTACGGTCGGGGGTTCGAATCCCCCCTCGGGCATGGATATTTGTGCCGTCCTTAGTATTAGTTAGTTCATAAGTAGTTTGTAAGTTTAGGGACTGATGACCCCGTAGTGAAGTCCCATAACTTCTACAAACATTTGAACATATTCTGTCCAGAAATTCCTGTAAAGGTAAAAAACTTCAGGAAATTTCTGTGTTACGTTGTTGATAATTTTTACTTATGGTTGGATCTGTCGTTTGCATAGGACTGCTCTACCTTTCATTCCACCTGGACCTCTGACAATAAAGTTCGGTGATTAGTCCAGTAACATTAATATAGATGAACTATGAACTATGAACAGTTGCATTACTGTCACATTTCCTGGAAACTTTGCACTACGTCTTCCTTTGGGACAATGATCAAAAGCATCGTCAAATCTCTTTCCTTTCAAAGCGAGTTCGACTCGAGGAAATAGGAAGAAGTCTTGAGGATTGAGGTACGATGATTGGGGCGGATGCTTAAGTTGCACCACCCCCTTTTCTGTCAAGAACTGTGTGACTGTATTGGTTGTGACTAGGCGAGCGTTGTCGCGCCACTTAAATCATCCACCATAATCGCCGGATCTCGAGCTTCGAGACTTCATTCCATTCCCTTGACTCAAAGTAGCTTTAAAAGGAAATTGACGATATTCCTGAAATCCAACGAAACGTGTCGGAACCTTTTGAAGACCATCTCAGAGGAGGGTCTTCGTGTAAAGTTTCCAGGGTATTTCTAAATCTACATGGGATACTCTGCTAATCACATTTAAGTGTCTGGCAGAGGGTTCATCGAACCACAATTATACTATTTATCTCCCATTCCATTCTCGAATAGCGCGCGGGAAGAAAGAGCACCTGAATCTCTCTGTTCGAGCTCTGATTTCTCGTATTTTATTCTGATGATCATTTCTACCTATGTAAGAGGGAGTCAACAATATATTTTTGCATTCGGAGGAGAATGTTGGCGATTGGAGTTTCGCAAGTAGCCCACGTCGTAGCGATAAGCGCCGTTGTTGTAATGATTTCCATCCCAGACCCTGTATCATTTCCGTAACGCTGTCTCCCCTGTATCGTGACAATATTTGTCGCAGAGCTGAGTGGTGCATGATTATGGGACGTGACTGTTACGAAGGGCAATAAGATATCTGTAGTTCATAGTTAACAGATATTAAATTGAGGGAGAGGCAATGAATTAAAATTTGTGGAACGGCCGGGGTCGAACCCGGGACGTCCAGCTTACTAGGAACGCTCTATAACCACTAATTTTGAAGTTTATGTCGTGGACGGGGACGTGCTTTAAGACTGTCCGTATAATTGTTGTATCCATTAGGTCACTGTGGCTTAGTAGTTATAGTGCTTGCCTAGTAAGCAGGGTTCGAATCCCGGTCGTGGGACAAAATTCAAATGTTCAAGTGTTTGTTAAGCTTATGGGACTTAACTTGGGGATCATCAGTGCCTAAACTTACAAACTACTTACAAACTAAGTTATACTAAAGACAGCACAAACATCCATACCCGAGGGAGAGGATTCGAAACCCCGACGGGGAACGGCCGGTCGTGGGACAAATTTTAATTCAATGCCTCTACTTCCATATCGTTGATGTACATGGAGACAAAACATATATCTGGATATTGATTTATAATTCGATAGTTTATAGTTCACCTATTTTAATGGCACAGGAGTATTCGCCGAACTTTGTCATATATACACCATGGTTTTTAGCTACAATTTGATTTACTGACTCGTTCTATGGTGTAATGTCTCTATCCCTCTGCAATAATTTAATAATTTTCCTTTAATTAATTCCACGTGCAATTCTACACATGCAAAGTTATAAATACACAGATGTATTCCATGGCATCTTATAATCTCTTTGGTGTTAATAGGCTATGGAAGAAGGAGACTTGGCTATTCTAGAACGAAACTGATATGATTCACGCGCATTCATGTATCTATGGAATGTTAATCGATGTTACGAGTTGTAAACTATTATCACGTTGCGATGAGTAATAAACAGCACGAATGAAACGTAAGCAATTTTGTAACTTATTCACTGAGCGAGATAGCTTCATTTCATAGATCTGGGTGTCTGTCTGTATGTCGTATTACGAAGGGACCTATCAATCTGGAACGGCTAGAACCGGTACACGGTAAACTTTAAATGTTTCTCAATATTCATCATCAGAGTGAAAGCACGCAATTCTTGCTACGTAATTGATAGTGACTACGGTCGGGGGTTCGAATCCCCCCTCGGCCATGGATATTTGTGCCGTCCTTAGGATTAGCTAGTTCATAAGTAGTTTGTACGTTTAGGGACTGATGACCCCATCGTTAAGTCCCATATGCTATGAAAATATTTGAATTGGAATTTGAATATTGATAGTGATCGACTTTGATTGCATAATCAATGATCGACATCCCGACGTACTATTAATTTTTATTTTTATTTACTCGTATCAGAAGCATATTAAATATATACAGGAACATTATGTACAAAAATTACATCAAACATATAGGCATTATATTTTACAAAAAGAATTTCGCAAAGGAAGAAAAACTTAAACCAAATCTACAGTGCATTAGATGAAATACTGCCAAAAATGAGCCACAGCTAGGGCATTACCATCAGCAAGCATTAAATCTTGCTTTGAGCACGAATATGGACACAGGGGCCATTGACGCATATGGCTGGCAGTTTTTACCTCACCACACTCGCATTTGCTGTCTTCTGTTGAGAAACCCCATAACTTCAGCAAGGAGTCAGCCCTGCCCACAGTAGTTCTTAGTCGGTTAAGGGACCTCCAGGTGCACCAGTCCTCGTTGTATCCTGCCGGAAGATGTTCACGCGGCTCCATCCAGTCGTGATGCTGAGATTTCCATATCGTGAGTCTTGCTTGCCATGGAGAAACATCCAATGGCTTTGATGTCTGGAGGAAACTTTTACGGGATTTCAGTCTAGGTTGAGGTAGCTGGTGTCCAAACAGTGGATGGGCTTCAAAACTTTCAGCCTTCAGTCGTCCTTGATTGGCAGCGACTTGGAGGCACAATAGCAGCAAGACAGTAGACCTTCTCAACAGGCGTAGGTTTTAAGCAACCTGAGACTAACCTACAGGCTTCGTTCAGGGCAAGGTCCACAGTTTTGGCGTGGGTGACCTGTAACACACTAGGGATGCATATTCTGCAGCAGAGTAGCACAGGGCCAATGTGGTGGTTCTGTGGACTTGTGGATTTTCATCACAGTTAGCAGCTCTTAGCTTCCTGAGGATGTTATTTCTGGCGCTTACTTTGAGTTTGATGTTGGAGCAGTGTGTTTTGAAAGTGAGGGTACTTCGGGGTGTAACAATGTTCCAGCAGGATTCCATTCCAGGTCACATATAGCTTCCTTGATGCCTCGCTATTCCTGAGGTGGAAAGCAAAAAGTTGGGATTTGGCTGGGTTTGGCTTTAGGTGGTTAGCCTTGTAATATCTGCCTAACTCCCTCAGAGCACTATCAAGAGTGAGTTCTACCTCTTCAAAAGTTACTCCCTGGCAAGCCAGTGCAAGATCGTCTGCATAGATAAAACTTCTTGTATTGTTGGGAAGCGTTTGATCATTGGTGTGAATTTTTAAATAGTAATGGAGCCAACACTGTTCCTTGAGGCAATCCATTTTTCTATGTCCTCCATTCACTTCGTGTACCTTGGAAGTCAAGGAAGAACATGCGGTTCTGTAGCAACTTTTACATCAGTCTGGTAAGTTTAGGGTCTTTCGTGAGTGTAAATAAGCTTTGTAGCAGTATGCGATGGTCCACTGCGTTACATGCTGCACTAAGGTCGATGAAAGCCACTCCTGTGATTTGCCGATTTTTAAACCCACCCTCAATATGCTGTGTTATGTTAAGAACTTGTGCAGCAGCACTCTTGCCTGGTCTGAAGCCCGCCTGTTGTGGAATTAAATTTGATCTATAGTCTGTGTGAGTCTGTTGAGTAGCATCCTTTCGAAGATCTTGTACAGATGTGACAGGAAACATATGGGTCTGTAGTTTCTAGGATTGCTATTATCCTTTCCGGGCTGAAGGACAGCAATTACACGTGCTTTGCTCCACAGTTTTGGAATCTTGCATGACTGTAGGTAGTTGTTATGAAATTGTAGCAGCCACTCTTTTGTTTTCGCACCGAAGTTCTTAATTTGTTGAACTCGGATATCATCCAGACCGGCAGCTTTCCCTGATTTGCACTGGATTATAGCGTTTTCCAATTCAGAAGTGTTAATGTTTATCTGAGATTGGTTTTCAGAATCGACGAGACTGTCACTTCGACGCAGTGTACCAGAATCGGCGGCGTCGGAACACGTCATCCAGCATTCTCTTCCAGCTTAATCAGAACGTTAACACAGTCAATCCCCTGAACATTACCTGATAGTTCAGCTAAGTTTGACTCTGAAGTTCATTAACGGACAGATTGAATTTTAGGACTCTGATCATCTAATATATAAAGCAGAGTATTGCATACAAATCTACAGTTTTGTTCCAATCTTTATGAAATTTTTACACGTAAGCTTCAATCCATGAGGACGGTCGTCATAAGTGTAAGAATCACATACAATATATAGTTCACGAGATATGACGTCATAAACAATGAGATGCGCGAAAAACTGCTGCATTTTGCGACAATGTTGCTCATTTTCTCCTAAACGCGGATGATGCTGTCGTTTATCGGTTAGTGAAGTCAACAAAAGCAACTGCAAAGCGATTTAGACAAAATTTCTACTTGGTGCGAAAATTGGCAATTGACACTAAATAAAGAAAAGTGTGAAGTAATACACATGACCACTAAAAGAAATCCGCTGAACTTCATTTACGCGATAAATCAGTCAAACCTTAAGGTCGTAAATTCTACCAAATATCTAGGAGTTACAATTACGAACAACTTTGACTGGAGAGAACACATAGAAAATATTGTGGGGAAGGCGAACCAAAGGTTACGTTTCATTGGCAGAACGCTTAGACGATGCACCAGCTCCACCAAAGAGACTGCCTACATCATACTTGTGCGTCCTCTCTTGGAGTACTGTTGCCCCTTGTGCGACCCTCACCAGGTGGGACTGACGGAAGATATTGAGAAGGTTCAGAGAAGGGCAGCTCGTTTTGTTTTATCACGTTACGGGGGGGAAAGCGTCACGGAAATGTTGCACGAATTGGGGTGGAAATCATTAAAAGAAAGACGTTATTCATTGCGGCGTGATCTGTTTGCGAAGTTTCAATCACCGACTTTTAGTTCTGAATGTGAAAATATTTTGCTAGCACCCACCTACTTAGGGAGACATGACCACCCCAATAAAATAAGAGAAATCAGATCGAAAACGGAACGATTTAGGTGTTCTTTCTTCCCGCGCGCTATTAGAGAATGAAACGGTAGAGAAAAGTTATGAAGGTGGTTAATGAACCCTCTGCCAGGCACTTAAATGTGATTTGCAGAGTATCGATGTAGATGTAGATGTAGATGAAACCATTGGACCGATTTAAACCAAATTTGGTACACACATTCCTTACTGTGAGGTAACAATTGCTGCGTGGTTAAGAATCACATACGGCACATGGGTCAAATGATATTACGTCATAACCAATAGGAATCGCAAAAAAATGCGGCGAGACTTTATAAATATGCCATATGATGAAAATGAGAGTTCATAGCGACTTGCAACAAACTTTAAACATAATTTCCAACCTTTATTAAACTTTTTCTCGCTGACAACCATAGCAAAATGATGAAAGGAAAAAAGTTTCTCGCTTACTACTTTTCTGTTGTTTATGGACTAAAACTACGGCATTCGGTATGACGTTTCAATTCATAATTTCTATTCTACGAATTGAAGCCGCATGAAATTTTACAGATAGTATACACACATACAGCTGAATGTACCTTCGTAATTGTATCACACTAGACACATAGTTCATGAGATATGAGCACATAAAAAGAAACGTTTATGGAAAATCGCCCCCATCCCGGACCAGTTTTAATCAGTTACTTCTGTACTACTAATTGTATTCGCAACAGATTTTATAGGTATACAGCACTTACACAAATGAATACATATCTGAATCATTATTCATTGGTACAACATAAAACTCAATGTATATGAGATCCTACGCCTCTTATATGTAATTTGTATTTTGATTACTATCTTTCTTTCTTTGGATACTGAACGTACAATTTTTGTACATTACGCGAGACAGCCTTATTTCTTATTTATTCTCTGATAAACGTGGCATGTTTTTTTTTTTTTTTTTTTTAGAAAAAAGGAGATGGACAGACTGAGAAGGGATAGGAGTACTAACTCAAGGCAGGAATAAATAAATAAATACCCAGGCAAAGCCGGTTTTTCAGCTAGTTCGAATTATAAGGTACAGACACCTTTTTTTCACAATGGCCACGGAGATTTGCTCCTCAATTTGGTCCGGCAGAAAACGACAAATACAAATAAAATAAAGAAATAAAGAAGATAAATAACAAAAAATGTTCAAATGTTTGTACAGCTTATGGGACTTAAATACGGGGTAATCAGTCCCTAAACTTACAAACTGCTTATGAACTACTTACGAACTAGGACGGCACAAATATCCATGCCCGAGAGGAGATTCGAGGAGCCCCCGACCGGAGTGGCCGTGCAGACCGTGACCGGAGCGCCTCAGTCCCCTCGGCCACCGCGGCCGGCGATAAAAAAAAAAAAAAAAGCGAAAGTCGACGTGTTTGTGTGAGCTTGGAGATATTTGCTATACAGAGAGAATGCAAAACATTATTTTTGGGGGGTGTCTTTCTGCTTAACCCTTTCGCTACGGTGAAGCAGTCGAGTGCTGCCTGTGCCGCCCAGCCGGTGGACTGCTGTTGCAGTTCCGCCTGGCGTCATACATCGTAATGTAATGCTACTGAAATGTAGAGTAAAGCAATTGTAAATAAATATTATTTAACAAGCGAAATATACGTTTATAATAATAACGTCCACATCCCACCAGAGCTGAATCCAAAACTTGGTTTTTTTTAGAATTTACGAAAAAATTACGCGAATTATCTGAAAGAAGGAAGAAAACTGTTTCTATTCCAAATGAATTTTTCCTAATAAATATATAGTATAAAGTCCAATAATTGCGATAACACTGAGAGTTTGAAAGCAGGACCGAGTAGCGCCGTGGGGAGTGCGGAAAATGCGCCGTACAGCGGGCACGGCCGGGCCACAGAATAGGGAGCATACAGAAGGGAAAGCTGGGGGCGGCGCCTTTTATCTGTATGTTACAAAGCGCTGCGCTCGGCGCCATATTGAAAAGCAGTAAACGCGGAACTATAGCCACTTAGTACTTTCGCTGGAAATGGACTTTTTACGAACTGCAGCTAACCTCACCGACTTTTAAGAAAGGAAACGGCTTTTCATTATGCTCTCATCTGTTTTGCGCCCCCTTCTTGCACCTAATTGTAATCCAACGAAGAAAATAGGCTTTAATTTTAATACATCTACGAAAATGTACGGTCTAACCGATGATCGTTCTATTCGGTGCTTATCTCTAGAAAAATCCCAAATAACACGGAGTTATGTTTGGGAAATTAGTTATAAAAAAGAAAGTGACTTTACAATTGCCAGGTTTAATTTGACACGAATAAATTTGCATAAAATATTGAGTCAGACTTAGCAGTACAACGTGATTACACAGAACTAATGACGTCTGAGCATATATAAAAGTTGTATTTGCTTTAGGAGTATCATTAATTTACCAATCGGAGAAGGGCATATAGCGGAATCTGTCAACCACAGAGCAGGAACAGCATAAAATAATTATTCCCCTTAATCTAATTGTTTGAGTATCAGAAGAGCATTTGTTGCCAACATTAGTACGCTACGCCTCCAATGTCGTAAGTAAAATTTTACCTGCCTATTTACGCACTATTCTTTGTCATTCATTTTATATTATTCCCTGCAACGTTAAACTTATAAAATATAAATGTACTTCAACATTTCGATGCTGTTGAACTGCTGCAGCAACAGCAACAACGAGAGTTATCGTCAAGAGAAGAAGCAAGACTACTTTTAACAGTTATGCACAAATTACTCTCATTCGAAACTGATAACATTTAACTTTCACAGCACATATAGCGACGTTCACGTACTGCTCAGCATCTTTTGGGAAGGTGAAGAAACTTATATCCTTATTTGTATGACAATTATTGCGGCAATTAGGTGCTGAACACCATCGGCCGCCTTTTCTTTTATTGCAGCTCATAATAAAAACGGACAGCTCCAACTACTGACACACAGTTCTTTCTTTTCACTGTATCAAATACTTGATTACTTCTATGCGATTCAGGCAGTTAAAATACACAATTAACAAATAAAGACGGCGCATTACCACGCTACAGAGTAGGGAGTGATCACGCGTTTACTGCTTTTCAAGATGGCCGTTCCGCACATGCGCACTAAATTTTGGACGACAGACTGCAGCGGGAGTTTCCTTTCTGTATACTCCTTATTCTGTGGCCGGGCGCGACTGGCGCTCGTCCACAGCGCACGGCGCAACAATCACGGCTCCGGAGTGAAAGGGTTAATGCAGGGCCTATTTATTTGAGTGCAGCACAGGCTTTGTGAGTGAGTTTGGAGCGTCGCGTGCGGCGGGCAGAGTGGAATGCGGCCCTTGTGCGCGACTGCTGGCAGAGAGCACCAGAGGAGGCAGGAGAATAGCAGCCGCCAGATGGCCCCGCGGTTTCCCGGAACGTCTGCGGTCCGGCAGCCACGCCAGACGGCGTCCGCGGAAGGTCGCGGCCACCGCCATCACTTCTGCTGCTGTGTCCACCTCGCCTGCGGCCTTTATACCGACACAACGAGTTGCGTGACCGCCGCTCCACGGGACCCGGGGCCATCAACGCGCACGAAAGCTATGTTCCTTCTGCCGGCACCAAACACTGGACGCTACTGCGGAGTTGTCAAGCTACAGGGTTATATGAGGAGTAACTTTTCAATATGCGATTAGTCCACAAACAACAATTTTACAGGAGGTGCAAAAAACTAGTATTAGGCAAAGTTATACAGTAAATTACGATTTGTGTGTGAGAATTTACTGTTGTTGTGGTCTTCAGTCCGGAGACTGGTTTGATGCAGCTCTCCATAATACCCTATCCTGAGCAAGCACCGTGCATCTTGCTCCAGTTACATTTCGCGTTCAAAGTCTGTTAATTCCTGTCGTGCTGCCGCAATAACGTGTGAAAATTTTTCACGCTGGAGTAGAAAAGACCGCTCTCAAAATGTTCAAATGTTTGTTAAGCTTATGGGACTTAACTACGGGGTTATCACTTCCTCAACTTACAAACTACTTATCAACTAGCTTATCCTAAGGACGACACAAATATCCATGCCCGAGGGCGAATTCGAACCCCCGACCGTAGTGGCCGTGCAGACCGTGACTGAAGCGCCCCAGTCCCCACGGGCCGGCCGCGGTGCCCGAGGAGACTGAGGCGCTCCAATCACGGTCTGCACGGCCACTACGGTCGGGGGTTCGAATCCCCCCTCGGGCATGGATATTTGTGCCGTTCTAGTTCGTAAGTAGTTCATAAGTAGTTTGTAAGATTAGGGACTGATGACCCCGTAGTTAAGTCCCATAGACTGTACAAACATTTGAACATTTTTTTGAGTCCCCTCGGTCACCGCGGCCGGCAAAAGACCGCTCTCCTAATGCTCCACTCTTTTACTCCTTGTCTAAGCGATTCTAGCGCCATCTGTATTTGCACATGTCCCTATTCAGTGACTTTCGTCACCTCAGTGCGCATTACTGAATAAAGTAATGTACACGTTTATTTATCGATGTTTGACCTAAGGTTTCCAAGACCGCCCTTGAAACCTGCGTCTTCAGGTCGAAGTGTCCAGGTTCGAGGCAATTTCGGATAATTTACCCGTTGGTTTTGTAAATAATGACACATACATTTTCAGGATCGCTTTATGTTGTTACAGCGTAAACCAGTAGCAGACAAACTTGTTAAAATCTTGCGCAAACAATCGCCAGCCAAGCTAGGCGGAAGCGGGTCATCGTAAATGCAACGCCAGTGACAGTCGTGACTGAAGCAGTCGCTTCATCGGCGAGTTGAAACCCTATGGTCAGCAGTCTTCTGACTGCGACAGAACATAACAGAAGCGAAAGGATATATTCATTAGCTTGTAACCATTCAATAACTACACCTAACTCTTTCACAAGAGTGAATAGCCACGTGATAAGTCAGCGGTTAACAGAAGTATTGAGTTCAAATCCGCACAAACATGTAGGTTATATTCGGCCCTTACGAACCGATCCTCACGCCATAGCTGCAAGTTGTAGTCACTTGCTCACTGGGATGCTCACTGGGATATATGATGCTCAGGAGAGTAGGCATCGATCCAACGATCTGATCACTGTTTTCAGCTCTTAAATAAAGCAGTACGACTAGCTAGGTGCCGGAGTGCAGGAACTGCTACACTTCATCATCCAGGGAAGATTATGAACCGAGGTACTAATGTGTTTACAACTCTGAGTATGGTTGCTGCCTGAGGCTAGCAACCATGGTTGGTTGCCCAATGTCGACGCACTAGCACTCTGGTGCTAGCCCTGCTAGCCGGTTCCAAAAGTTCATCTAACTCCAGTGGTTCCACAAGCAGCTGCATAGACCAAAGGTGGGATAGAGCACACCTTTTCCTGGCTGTCTCTTCTTCGACTCCCAGATGCTAGTCACGATATGCCAAAAATTCCTTTTCTCCCCAATTCTGTTCATTACCTCCTCATTAGTTACGCGATCCACCCACCTAATCTTCAGCATTCTTCTGTAGCACCATATTACAAAAGCCTCTATCCTCTTCCTGTCCGCAATTTTTATCGTCCATGTCTCACTCCCATACAAGGCAACACTCCCTACAAATACCTACAGAAAGGACTTCCTTAGGTTTAAATCAATATTCGATATTAACAAATTTCTCTTTTTCGAGAACGCTTTTCTACCCACTGCCACTCTGCATTTTATATCCTCTGTACTGCGACCATCATTTGTTATTTTACTGACCAAGTAACAAAACTCATCTACCTCCTTTATTGCTTCGTTTCCCAATCTAATTCCTTCAGCATCACCTGATTTTCTTACACTGCACTCCATTACCTTAGTTTTGCTCTTGTTAATGTTAATCTTATACGCACCTTTCAGCACACTATGTCGTCGGCAAAACGCAATGTTTTTAATTCTTCGCCCTGAACCGTAATTCTTTCTCCAACTTTCTCCTTGCTTCCCTTTATAGCTTGCTCAATGTACAAATTGAATAACATTGGAGAAAGGCTACAACCCTGTCTTACTACCTTCCCAACCACTGCATTCCTTTCATGCCCTTCAACTCTGACAACCGCTGTCTGGTTTTTGTACAAGTTGTAAATAACCTTACGTTCCCTATATTTCACTCCTGCTTGCTTCAGAACTTAAAAGAGTTTATTCCAATCAACATTGTCAAAAGCCTTCTCCAAATCTACAAAAGCTAGAAATATAGGTTTGCCTTTTCTTAATCTATCTTCTAGGATAAGCCGTAAAGTGAGTATTGCCTCCCGTGTTCCTACATTTCTCCTGAACCCAAACTGATCTTTCCCGAGGTCGGCTTCTACCAGCTTTTCCATCCTTCTGTAAATAATTCGTGTTTTATTTTGCAACCAGGACTTATTAAACTGTCTGCGCATGCTTTCTTTGGAATGGGGATTATAACATTTTTCTTAGTCTTAGGGCACTTCGCCTGTCTCATACATCTTACACACCAAGTGAAACAGTTTTTTCATGGCAGGTTCTCCCCGAGACTTCAGTAGTTCTGAGGGAATGTCATCTACTCCAGGGGTCTTATTTCGACTTAGGTCTTTCAGTGCTTTGTCAAATTCATCTCTCAGTATAGTATCTCCTATTCCATCCTCATCTACTTCTTCTCCCCTTCCTACAATATTGCCTCTAAGTTCATTTCCTTCGTAGATCCTCTCTACATACTCTTTCCACGTTTCAGCTTTCCCTTCTTTGCTGAGAACTGGCTTTCCATCTGCGTTCTTGATATTCATGGAGCTGTTTTTCTTATCTCCAAATATCTCCTAAGCTCCAACAAATTAAAAGAACGGAATCAGTGAGACAAATCTCACTCTTTACTTTAAGTCACTGTTGCCAACTGAATTTTTGAAATCTATGGACTTTTCTTGTTTTGCTCCAGCCGAAAGGACATAATGTGTTTTGAAAGAAATTTAGATAATAAAAAACAAGAATCCAGTCTTTGTCTTTTATTTACACCAATAAGACACAACACAAATGAAGCAGGAACAAGTGTCCTGTCCTGCTGTAGTTTGTTTAAGTGTCTGTAGACTTTCATCCTATTTCTGATTAGATGGTGTACAAGGATGCTATAGCATTTGAATCTTCCCTCTTTTGTGTCGACGAGGAGGCTCAAACTCCAGCATTTCAGGGTCTTTGTCACGGTATCTGTAAGATTTAAATAGTACATGTTTAACTGGATTCCTATCCAGAAATTAAATCGAAACACGTAGTTAGTATGTGAAGTAAAATCAATTCGTCAGACAATCTTACAAAAAAAAAAAAAAAAAAAAAAAAAAAAAAAAGCCTCCATCTGCTCTATCTTCCTGCTCACAACGCCCTTCTGCCACTTCCTAGATCCAGAGGAGTGCCCCCCCCCCCTACACGTACAACTCCTTCCACGTCAACATATTTTTCACAAACATCAAGCTCCCACATCAACTAGATACTGGCCAGCCAATCTTTCCACGTGACAATACACTGGCCACAACAATAAGTGCTACGGTTATAGAAGAGATAGATACATTGTAGTGAAGTTTTAAAGCGCATTCTGTGTTGACGCCACATATTTTATTTGTCTCGCTGTAAAACTTTCGTTAGTAATGGGCAGTAAACGGACTTATAATGATTTGAATCAATTTCACTGATGGACTCATTGCACTTTGAACTGAAAGTCAAATTTTGCACCTGATTCAAACGGTTAAAAATATCGTTTTGAATGAAAACAACAAAATAGCTGAATGTATCACACTTTGTAGAATAGAAATTCCCTTCAAACTAATTTCTGTCCGCCAGTGGACTTACCGTGTTTTGAAATGTCACTCCTCATATACTCTAACGTGACAAAAGTCGTGCAATACCTCCAAATATTGTTAGGACCTCCTTTTATCCGGTGTGTTGCACCATACCACTACCATTTCTGTCATTGTCTGGCAACTTAAATGTCGTCTCTTCCCAAGACATGTCCATACCATTGTAATCTTATATCTTTAACCTTCTTAGATAG
Source organism: Locusta migratoria (assembly GCA_026315105.1). NCBI lineage: Eukaryota > Metazoa > Arthropoda > Insecta > Orthoptera > Acrididae > Locusta > Locusta migratoria. The sequence goes on along the minus strand of CM048744.1, from coordinate 266,045,444 downwards.
CTCCGTCACAATCTCTTATTGGCATGAAATCAAATCGTACGAAATCACCTGCATGGAATATCGCTCCAAGCTTTGGTATGCGAACCGAACGAGAGGGCGCAGTAGTAAACCACTGGACTCGCATTCAGGAGGACGTACGTTGTAATCCGCCTCTGGCCATCCTGATTCAGGTTTTTCCTGATTTTTCCTAAATCACTCCGGGCAAATGTCGGATGGTTCCTTTCAAAAGGGCACGACCAATTTCCTTCTCCATCCATAGCAAAATTGAATCCGAGCATGAGCTCCGTCTCTAGTGACCGCGATATCGACGGGACGTTAAACCCTAACCAGGGCCGGATCTAGGACTTTTGCCAAGGGGGACAAGCTTAAATTTGCCGCCCCTTCTTTCACCCCCCCTCTTTAAAAATCGACTTTTTGACGCTAATGGGGTTACATATTTCTAAATAAATGTCACAATCTCACAAGATGAACTTAGTTTATTGACTGAATAAGATCAAACGAAAACATAGCAATTTTAATACATACAAAAATATTACAAGTTTACTCATCGTACAAAAATCAATTCAAAATTTCGCTTTTCGAGCTTTTTTTCTGCAAAACTGTTTTCGATATCATCATAGTTTGGAGAAGCAGCTCGTTTGTGCTCTATGGATATACTCAGATTTGTTAAGCAGTCTTGCTCCTCAAGCGTATTTAATTTGTTTCAGCTTGCTGAAACTTCTTTCTCCAGACGAAACAGAAACTAGAATAGTAAGATATATTTTAACGCTGTAGTAAGGTTGGGATACCCCTCTACCAATTTATTTTTATAAATTAAACTTAATGTTGATGATGCAGTGGAATCTTGCAAGGCTCTGTCTACTGCCAGCGCATGTTGTCTGAAACTTTCAACTTCAAGTTCTTCCTCGCTAAGATCTTCTGCTAGTACCGCTGCTTTGGCCTTCAAGTCCTCCACTTCCATTTCTCGAATTTGCACATCACACAGAAAACTAATTTTTGCACCAATTTTCTCAAGTGCAGTAAATCTGGTACTAAGCTCTGTCAATTATTCCTTATTTTTTCTATGAATGTTGGATACTTCATCCTCACAAAGCTCATCGGCCATTTTTTTCTTTCTTCGAATCCTTTTTTCGGAGAATACCGTTGATACCTCATTATCTTCTGCTACTCTTTGGCCTGAGAAATAGCTTAACTACGGGGTCATCAGTCCCTAAACTTATAAACTACTTATGTACTAGCTAATACTAAGAACGGCTGAAATATCCATGCCCGAGGGGGGATTCGAACCCCCGACCGTAGTGGCCGTGCGACTGTGACTGGCGCGCAGTAGAACGCTCGGCCACCGCGGCCGACTCGATTGAGTTCAGCAGCAGTCCAGGACATCAACAAGTGTCATTGTTTGCCGAACAGCTAAGGGCGTCGTGCTTCCACCGAAGGTGGTCTACAAAGCACAACACTTGTATGCAGAATATTTTCTACTTTTGTTATTATTTTTCTGTAATGAGTTTTAGTTTAGCTAGAAAAAAATGATTTGTATGCCAAATAATGTGCCTTTACAAAGTTATTATCAAGACTGCGTCTTTGCAAGTACAAATTGTTTTCATTATCTCATTTGTAAAATTAAAGCCTCTAAAACTATCGGCTATTACATTTGATTGAATGTTTATAATAATTTTTACGTTTTTGATATCGAAGTTACCCTGGAACAGTAACTTCGATATTACGCTCAATTATGCAAGGTGTCGATGTTATCCCCAAACTCATAAAGAAATGAAAAATGGCGGGGGTAAGGGATGTGAAAGATACTTTTTTTATTATTATTTTATTCTTAGTAAAGGTAACCAAGACTTTAACTGTTACGATGATACATGAGCCAAGGCTCTCCCGCCAATAGTTGTCCTTGCAGAGCAGCAAATGTGCAAAACTAGCTTTCAAAGTTATCCCTGTTTTACGGTACCCTATAGTTTTTGATGAGTTAAAAATGTTCAAATATTTGTAAACCTATTGCACCAAACTGCTACGCTCATCAGTCCCTAGACTTACAATTAAGGACAAGACACATACACCCATACCCGAGAGAGGATTCGAATCTCCGGCGGAGAACGACCACCCAGTCCGTAACGTGACGCCTCAAACCACGCGGTCATTCCGCGCGGCTTTTTGGCGAGTGAAATTACATGTAAGAAAACCTGTGATTGAGGTACGAAGCAAAACCATTGTAAAGACCGATGTAGTTATAAGAAGAAAGGAGGCATTATAAATTAACAAAGAATGTGAAGCCAAACGTTACGGTAATCACGGTGAAACGCGAATAATATGAGGCATTGTAAATGGAAAAACTACCGCAGCGGAAATTGAAGGTTGTCATTTGGTAAAGCCGGTAAGTAGATGCGAGTTGTGTGAGCGTGTCGTGTATAATGCGGGTCGTGCAGCAGCGTTCTCACGGCAGTCGGTGGCGGCTGCGTGGTCATTAGCATGCACACACACACACACACAGACAGCTGGTGCGTCGCGGCCCTATGCGACGCCGCCGACCGGCGCGTAATGACGGCTACGCGGACGCCTCCTGCCATTCATGCTCCGACTTTCTCCGGTTCCCACGGGGACACAGGGCAGCGCTCCTCGACGCTGCTGACCCTAGTCATTCAGTGCCGAGGCGCACAGCAAACGACTGCAACAGGTGACGACAAGCTTCTTGCAGGTTTTCAGGTCCTTGCAGTTCGGGCCCGGTGGTCTTGGGGTAAAGTGCTCGACTGGAAACCGAAGGGTCGCGGGTTCAAAACCCTTTAACCCATCCTTCAGCTCTCAACGATGTGAGGAGTCGCCAGAAACGACACGTGGTTCGGATTCCACATTAAGCTGTAGGTCCCGTTTCCCCGGTTGGATAACTGGGGTAGGCTAGGGACATGCAAGTCGCCGAAGTGGCGTCCAATTGAAAGACTTGCACCAGGCCTATGAGCCACACGAAATTATTATTATTATTAGGTCCTTGCAGGTGCGGTGATCACTGTGTCATAATGTTTCAAATGTTTGTATACCTTATGGGACTTAACTACGGGGTCATCAGTCCCTAAACTTACAAACTACTCATAAACTAGCTAATCGTAAGGACGGCACAAATATCCATGCCCGATGGGGGATTATAACCCTCCCCCCCACCGTAGTGGCCGTGCAGACTGGAGCGCCTCAGTCCGCTCGGCCACCGCGGCCGGCGATCACTGTGTCCCCAGTGGTGTAGGGTTCAGTGCAACTGCCCAGAAAGGACGGGACCCGGGGATCGAATCCCGGCTGGGTACACATATTCAGCTTCGGCCATTGGCAGTTGATGACATATATTCCATGATTATGAAAGAATAAGAACGGCAAGATCAGAAGTGACGTCTGTTCTTTCGGAACGGACGCCACATATATATAATACGTCGTTGACGGGAAATGATCATTTCGTTAGTGGGGAGGGGTGGGCAAGTTTACGGGAATTAGTTTAATAACTACGAGTTTGAGTACTGTGGGCAGGGCGAAACTGGGAACTGACGACAGGCGTGCTTAGGTAATCCTTTGCAGGTGCGGTGATCACTGTGTCCCCAGTGGTGTAGTGGTCAGCGCAACTGCCTAGAAAACGGGTGACCCGGCTTCGAACCCCGGCTGGGTACACATTTTCGGCTTTGCCCTTTCGCAGTTGATGTCATATATTCTGTGAATGACAAAGAATAACAACTGCAGGATCAGAAGTGAGGTCTTTTCTTTCGAAACAGACGCCACATGTATATATAAAAATTTGAGTTTCTAAATTTTAAAATGCTACGACAGTACTTGTACAATTTAAAAAGAAAAACATGGGGTGCACGAAATAAATAATAGCAAGTAAATGTTGCCTAGAAAAATCACAGCCGATCATATAACTTGTAGCGCAACAAAATCGTTAGTGACATCGGTGAACTATTCGTAACGGAGTTATCTAATGCGTGTTCCAACGTTTTTCTTTTTTAATATTACAAATATTCTGATAGCTATTACAATTTAACAGGGATAAATTTTCGGGACTGTCTGCTTGTACCGGCGGTAATAATAAAACTATTGTAATTAGACTTGCGCATAATAGTTCGCGATCGGGAGCGCTCACTTTAGTTCGCGGCTCTGCTGCGAACTAGTTCGTTCTTTTAGTTCGTCCGCTCCCAGTGACGGCTGAGCGGCGTGGTCTGCGCGTGCAGGTGGAGAGAGAAGTTCCCCCACCTAGCTGCTTCATGCGCTTGCTACTTGAGCCGCTAACGATATCACGTAAACCAAAAGAAACAGTTTGTGGATAATTCCTCGCGTTTAAGTTTAGAGTTATCTCTATATCTTGGCATTATGGAATTTATTATTCAGATATTGCAGAGTGCAGAATACTTCAAAACAGCAATAAAATGAGCATATGGCTTTCTTAGCCGGGAGATCCCTTGCGGGATTGTTCGGCCGCCTTAGTGTCTTTTTATTTGACGCCGCGTGGGCGACTTACGTGCCAATGATGATGAGATGATGATGATTAGGACAACACCCAGTCCCCTGCCGGGAATCGAACCCGGGCTTCCTGCGTGGTAGTCAGCAACGCTACCGCTAAGTTACGGAGGCGGACTTCAAAACAGAAATTTTGTAGCACTGAACTATGTAATTTAGCAGGCAGACGTTCACCTCGAAATGGCTCTCATCAGAAGGCAAACACGTGATTTTTAAATTCTGCTGCGCGCCCTCTCGCTATTGCCTGTCGGTCATCGGGAAAGAATCCAACGAACTAAGAAGCGAGATACGTTTGGCGTAATAGTTCGCAACCCGTATCGCATGTTTTAGTTCGCGACCGATTGCATATATTTTAGTTCGCGATCGATCGCGCATATTTTAATTTTAGTTCGCGACCGGTTGCTCTCCTTTTAGTTCGCAGCTCGGCCGCGAAGTAGGTCGCTCTTTTGAGTCGTCCGCTCTTTTTGGCGTGTGCTACCGCTACTAAAACAGCTCTTTCTTTTGTTATGACAGCTTTTCTATATAATGATCAGTGTTGCCCAAGCGTGTGCTATTACCCATATTTTTGGGCAATTAGACATCAAATACGTAAACAAATAAACCAGTTATTTACACGAATGGGTGATACAATGGTATTCAACTACTTTGCATACAAAATAGTCGTATTATTTTATTTTTTAAATGGATTTATTTATTTATTTAATAGGTCATTGAAGGAACATTACCTACAAAATATGCTAGATGCGTCTATTTTCGTGAATAAAATGCACTTTTATAAATGACTTTTTAATATTTATCAAGTTTTGGAAGTGATCAACAAAAATATTACTACTATGGTACAGGTCAAGTATTATATGGCACAAAGAATATACCTATAACATTAACAAAAGAAACTTTTATAATTTGTTGCATAACAAACAGGTGCTGAGGGAAGTCATTAGTCAACCCCACCCCCCCTCTGAACCAAGTTCCCACGCGCAGAAACGCATTTTTGTCTTCTGTGCTGGGCGTGTCCAATCCTTTGTTTCGGAGGGGCGGCCGCCTCAGTTGCATCGAAAGTTAAGCCAGTCCTGTCAACCTCACACTTATTACAGAAATTGATTTGTGGCAGTGAACTATGGAACTACAGCTGAGCTGCATCTCAGCTCGAAATGACGGTAAATGCCAGAAGGGAACGACGCGGTTCGGCGCGTTCTCACGTCCTTTCCCTGTTCCCCGTCAGTATTCGGACAAGGAGCGGACGACCTAAGAGGCGAGGGATCTGCGAACTAGTTCGCGTAGTTCGCCTGTGGGAGCGCTCTTCCGAACTAGTTCGTTCGCGAACTACACAAGACTAGTAACAGGGGCATAAGTAGTTTATTGTTCCGGAAGGGATCACTTGGCTGTTCTGGAGAGGGGGGGGTGGTCTTCCGGGAGTTCGGGTTAGGGAGGGGTGTCAAGTCTCAAGACGTTCATTGAGCTCAGTATCAAAGTTTAAAATTTGAATACCAGTTTGTTTTGTGAAACACAAAAACAAAACTATATGTGTAAAATGAATGTGTTCTTGTTTCAAAGAGAATATACGTATTACGAAGTATTATTTTGTCCAAGCTATCGATCGCTGCGCCTTGGCTCGGCTCCTGGAGAAAGGAAAAAATTCAAAAGTTTGTAAAGATTATGGGACTTAACTGCCGCGGTGGAGTAGCCGTCTCGCTGCGGAGCGCGCGGTTGCTCGCCGTGGAGGTTCGAGTCCTCCCTGGGGCATGGGTGTGTGTGTTGTCCTTAGGTTAGTTTAACTAGGTTTAAGTAGTTTGTAAGCTACGGACTGATGACCACGCAGTTTGGTCCGATAGATTTACAAACATTTTTGGGACTTAACTGCGGGGTCATCAGTCCCTAAACTTAAAAACTACTTATGACCTAGCTGATACTAAAGACGGCCTAAACATCCATGCCTGAGGGGGGATTCGAACCCCCGACTGGGAACGACCTCGCGCAACGCAGCATAGCGCCTCAATGCGCTCGGCCGCTCCGCCGCGACTGGGGAAAGGAATTCATTAGTTCAGGGGCGTAGCCAGGGGGTGGTCTTAGCGCTTCAAAACCCTCCGGAAATTTTAACGAAGCTAATGAAAAAGAGGCAGAAATTGTGTAAAAATGGACTGCCGTTTAACCTTTATGTCAAATTACTGCATTTTCAAACTACTAGGAACGGCTAATGTATGCATTGTGATGACCCGATTTTTGTTTTGTTGGTCTTATCTTCTTTTAACAATCCTTCCGTTATTATTTTTGTCGGCTTTCTCTCTACTCAGAGTTATCCTATTTGTTCAATAATGAAGTATTGACATAAAAACTAGTGTTCGATGACAAGAAGAGTCTACTAAGAATGTGGCCTGAGTATGGATCTGCTGGGACGATGTTCATTACATCACGACCTGGAACAATTTCTTTATGTCTCAGGTTAAGCCGGCCGCGGTGGCCGAGGGGACTGAGGCGCTCCAGTCACGGTCTGCACGGCCACTACGGTCGGGGGTTCGAATCCCCCCCCCTCGGGCATGGATATTTGTGCCGTCCTTAGTATAAGGTAGTAGATAAGTAGTTTGTAAGTTTAGGGACTGATGACCCCGTAGTTAAGTCCCATAATCTTAACAAACATTTGAACATTTTTTTTTCTCAGGTTATGTTTGAGGAAAGAAGCAAACAAAATTACTTGCCCTGTGTGTAAGCAGTTTGGCAATAACTGCAGGAAGCAGAAACCATCCGAATTCATCATTCGCGAACAGAATTTTCTGCCTTCATTAATTCGAAAATAATCGCCATTATTGTAAATAGATTTATCCCACTGCGAGGCAAGTTAGTGCACCTCTTCGTCCGAAGCGAATCGACAGGCGTGAGTGTCTATTTTGACGTACGTTATTAAAAGACCCACATAATTTTTTACGGTGTTCATTTGTTGAAATCCCCTACCGAAATCAAATCCTGGATACGCCTTTCGTCTAGTTTATATTAATAGTCGCTAGATGTCAGTTGTCTTCTGTTTTCATTGGTAACCGTCATGTATTTAAAAAGGCTACTCCGCAGAGGAAATCATTTTGTGTTCTCGAGTTTGCGAAGTGCCATTCTGTGATTTCATTGCAAAGACGTTTCAGGTTGAGGTACCAAATTGATCCTCCGAATTTGTGCAACATTGTCAGATTGTATCCAAGTTTGTTGATACAGGATGTATATGTAAAGGAAAGAGTCCACTCCACCCTCGTGTTCCTGAAAGAAATGTTGCACGAATTCAAACTGCTCTCCGACGTAGGCCTTCAGGATCAACTCTTCGTTCCAGTCGGGAGTTACGACCTCCTACAACAACAATTTGGTGTGTTTTGAGACGTCGATTGCTTATGAAGCCTTACAAGTTATAGCAGTTTCAAGTTCTGCGTCCTGATGGCAAACGCAAACGTGTGATGCTTTGTGACGAGATTCTTGGTACTATTGACAACGAGAACACTTTCATATGACGCATCGTGTTTAGCGATAAAGCGACTATTCATGTTCGTGGCCAGGTAATCAAACACAATATTCGAATTTGGGCCCTACAGAACACACATGCAGTCATTGAACATGTACGATATTTGCCCAAAGTGGATGTATTTTGTGCGATATCCTGATCACCTGTTAACAGCCCATTCTTCTTTGATGGAAACACGGTTAACGGTCAGCAGTATCTCGCTACGTTACAAAACTAGTTGTTTCCGAGGCTGCACGAAGACGACTTCATTTTTTACCAAGACGGGGCACCCACTCACTGCAGTCGCCAAGAGCGTGAATATCTGAATGAAACTCTACCGAAACGTTGCATTGGTCGTCAAGCAGCTGGCGACTTAGCGTGTCTCAGCTGGGCTCCAAAGTCACCGGATTTGATTCCCTGTGATTTATTCCCGTGGGTTTCGTTAAAGACAACGTTTATGTACCACCACTCTCACAGAACTTGTAAGAGTTGAAGAACCGGATCCGTACTGAAATAATATCAGTGAAGAACTACTTGTTCGCCAGACTATGGGAAGAATTTGAGTATCGACGGTCGAGGACATATTGAACATCTGTAATCTGAACTTGAGAAGTTCGTAATTTTGCGTATAAAGTTTCATATTGGTATGCTTTAAAGTTTAGTAAATACACTGATGGAAAATGAAGAAAGAACACCATGAATTCGTCGACGCAACAGATCGAAATTTTATAGACACATTCTTGGAGATGTATACAACATACGATCCCCAGACAGAGCCATACGTACGTGAGTACAGCCACCAGAGAGTGCGTAATGTGGACGCTAGTACCGTATACAAGGTTAACCAACTAACAATTGCAACGCAAATATCGCGGAAACGAAAAGTGCGAATGATGTGCGGTTTTCACAGAATGGATTGGTAGTCCGGGGCTCGTATTTTAAGCCAACAAACAGATTGTAATAATACTTAAAAAGGTTTTTTATACGAACATACAGTTTTTAATAGTAACAATGGTTGTTTCTATCATGCACTGGAATTTTTGACACCAGATATGTACAAAAAATTTTGAATGACATTTTTATCACGTTTAGTTTGGCAGATATAACCGTTTAAAGTTGCATCGTTCTCTCTGGCTCAGTATCGATAGCTGCTGATACTACCAAAGAGGTTTCCACACCCTTTGGTTGCGAGCTAGTTAGTGAGCCTTCCCCCAGCGCAAGTCTCGCTGACTGTCCCCACCACCGCTGTTTATTGGCTTTGCACATCCGGTGGCCACTCGGTCTGATCATTCTGGGCTGGTCGTCTGGTGAGGTAAGGTTGGTGCTGCTCTTGTTTCTGGAGATGGTAGCGTTTCATTGACTAGCACGTTTAACTTAGATTCGTGATCTTAGAATCATTTTTTTGGAATATTTTCTCCGATCATGTGTGGAAATGTGTATTCGATTCATTGATTTCCATCAGATAAACACGGTGTGTGTGATTCTAGTTGCAGTTTGATAACGGCCTGATATATTAAAACGTTTTGTGATAATGTGGCGATGTATGAACTCTGTGTAAATACTTTTTAGCTTTGAGGGGCCCGATTTCTAATAGGTGATATGTTCATTTTTGTACAGTGCATGTAAAAATCTTCTCATCATTTCCTTCCATGAGTGATACGTGTTCCACGTGGTTGTTTCATAAAACAAAGCCTTCAGCTTCCACTCTTGTTTGTTCCATGCCCATCAGGCAAGTAACTATGCGGGTAACCTCGTGATTACCCCAAATATTTCGCGATCTTCTCTCCCCGCCTATTTTAATGTTGCTGTTTCTTCTCCGACTTGTGGTATGAACTCCGTTTTTGTCAGTAATTCTCTCTGAGCCTCGTACAACCCCCTTCAATAGCTTCCTTATGTAATTCTAAACATTTCTATGGGTTGCATGCTGTAGTTAATTTTCTTTATGTTTCGGAAACTGAATTTATTCAATTTTATCAGTTTCTTGCTTATTAATGTCTGTGTGTATTACCGTGTGAGCTGCTATGTGTATTGACCACTGTAGTATTAACTTCCTGTTATTGAAGTAATTTGAAACGAGTCAGTTCTCAGTATGGGCCAGGGAACAAGGCTTTATAGCAGGGAGTAACCGGTAGTTCACATGGACCTTATTTGCTAATTTTAGTGGCTCTTGTTACGTACAGTGGTCGACTTTTAATTGCAATTATCAACAATACCAGAACAGAAGTGATTCACACAGTGGAAAAACCACTTGAAATTTCACAAAAATCTTGACTACAGATATCTTATGCAAAAACCCAATACATGGAAAGGCAGCCAGAAAATAAATTCCATTTAATCACAAAATTTGGTAAAATTGAACAAGTCAGCCATTTTAAATATCTCTGAATGATTGTGTGAATGTATGTGTCTCTTTCTTTCTCATGAAGGCCATGGCCGAAAATTTAAGTTGCATGAATGTGATTGTTTATTCTTCGTGCCGGTCAGCGAGGCTCTTTACGGTGAGTCGTTATCTATTCTCCATTATTGACATTCCAGTCACAGATTCCAGTCGGATTTTCCATTATACATACTGTAGCGACCTACAACGCCAATATACAGACAGCTATTATCGGTCAAAAAAGTAAAAGAATTATATATATAATTGTTTTACTTTCTTGACAGTAGCTTATAATCGGTAGTTATTCATTCTTGTTAACAGATCTGGGGATGGCCAGCTGTCCCTAAACTTTTTTAAGACGCATGTGTGGCTTTGATAATTTATATTTATTTAATAATGTTTCACAATGAAGTTTATATGGAAAGCTAAAGTAGGAGATAAACTCACTTTTGTACATAATAAAAATTGTACGCCTATATACTAATTATTATTTCAACAGTCCCTCTTTAGTGTCCTAGAAGAACAAGAACTTGACAGGAATACATAACGCCCAATCAAACAAACACTTACAGATACAACACCGAAAGTTACATGTATGGGCAATGTATCAAAGCCTTTTTGTGATTAAGACTGGCATTTCAGAAGTTAACGAATTGTCACCATTACTTTTCATTGTTGTCCTGGAAAAGGTCATTAAAGCGTGCGAGAAAGAATCGAAAAACCAGAGCTACTGGAAACACATCCAGTTTGGATCTTCAATATCAGTTGGCCTGAAACCGGGCTTGCGCGCAATGAAAGCGATCTAAAGACTGACATTCAAGTATTTAATACGAGGCGCGTCCAGAAAGTAACTTCCGTTTGGTAATAAAATGAAATTGTACACAGATACAGAAGAAATTCTTATTGCACAAAATTCTACAACTGTTAAACTACTTTTCCACATAACTTCCGAAATTTTGGAGGCATTTGTCATAGCGTGGCACCAGGTTTTGTATACCTTCTTCATAGAAATCTGCCACCTGTGTCTTCAACTTGTTGGAAACAGTTTCTTTCAGCTCGTCGTCATTGGTGAAGTGATGACCGTCAAGGAAAGACTTGAGATGTCCTGGATCTTGTCATCAATCGCGTGAACCAGTTCTTCTGTAACCAAAGGTGGACGCCCACTTCGTTCTTCATCGTGCACATCACTACGCCCGCCATTGAACTGTCGGACCCATCTTCTCACCATCGAGTCACTCAACGCATTTGGTCCGTAAACATCGCAAATTTGCCGATAAATTTCACTTGGTTTCACTTTCCTCGCATTCACAAACCGAATCACCGACTTGATTTCAAAGGCGACGGGATTTTCAATCAACGCCGACATTTTAAACAAGCACAACAAAAACGTACGTAACTGACAGCGATCTCCAAATACACCCTGATACACATCGTCTAGAGCGCATGTGCGGAACTGCAGTCGCAGCGCTGCAGCGGAGATAAATTGAAACGGAACTTACTTTCTGGACGCGCCTCGTAATTAAATACCATCCTCAAATCTTGAGCAAACAGACCAAAGAAAAAAATGTGTTACAGTCCTCTACTGAGATCCAAGTCGACTACACCGTGGTCGAATACCATCGCGCCAAAGGGTTAAGCGACTTAGAATACTGACACAGAATAACAGGTAGTTAGTTACAGTTAAAACGCGAAATTATATGTCTGTGAAGGAGAGCTTCTGGAACCCTAAGCCAGAACGGGGGACGGGATTCCGGCAGCTACGGTTCTTTACGCGATCTGAGCACCTTTCAGAAAGCACAGACGGAAACGACGACATCTGTCGTAGCCTCCTTTGTTGACAAGGCAACATTAGCTGCGGTCAGTGACTGCGCCGGGAAGGCAAATGACACGCTCTGCGGAGGCACTTTGCGTTAAACACACGGTAGGCCTCATAACGACCTGCAGACAGCACAAGAATCACTTCCCACACTACGTGCGGAAGCGACCTGTGACACTATTCTCGCAGGAGGACGCAGCGAGTGTTCCAAACGCTCCTGCTACTGGCTGCAGTTTTATCTGTGAAAAGGGCATCTATGGAATACCAGTCGCAACCACTCCGTAATGTGGCACTAAATGGCAAACATGTTTCATTTACAGACTTTAATTCGCCATTTGCGATAACTTCCGACTTCAGTGGATCTCTTTAGTTGATCTACCAATTTTGTAACATATGAAAATTTGTGCCAGACCGGGACTCGAACCCGGGTCTCCCGCTTTTCGAGAGCGGTCGCCTTAACCACTTTTTTTTATTTTTAATTCTCTCTCTCTTTTTTTTGGGAGGGGGGGGGGCTCCAACCTCCCCTCACAGCCCCTCCTTTTGCTCTCCAAAAAATCGCCTTCTTCGGCGTCTTTTTATATATTTATTCATTTTACTGTCTCTTTTTCAGTGTCGAAATTTTAAAATTTTGTTAAATTTAAATATTTTTCTTAGGAATTGTAAAACAATTCCTCTTTCTTTGCTTGAACGTTGTAGACAAGAGTTCCTGTTTCTACATGTTCTACATACAGTTTAGCCTTTCAACTATGCGCAAAAATGGAAAAAATAGTAATATATGAAAAAACAACAAATAAATTTTTCTTGTGTGTGTGACTTCCAAGCGACTAATAACAGCTGCAAAGTTCGTCTTCTCATTTTTTTCACTGCTTACGCAGTGTTACCACAGTGTTATTCGATTGTATTCATCCTTGTCATCTTTAAAATATCATCTGCTTATAACTTTGTGAGCCTCTGTCACTGGTTCACTACACTTTCATTTTCTTATTTTATTATAGTTGTGTTCGATTACTTAAATAAATTATTTCTTCATTAAAATTCAGAAGTATTAAAATTTAAAAACGAAAATCCCTCTCCTAAGACCTTTTTCCTGCAATTTAACTTATGTAACAAAGTGGTTTTGTTGTAGGAAGTTTATTTATTAATATTTCATATAATGTAACTAAAACTTCTTGAAATGATCTACACATATTTCAATTCTTCTTGTTGACCATTATCATGTAATTTTCATTTTTATCTTTATTATCTTTTCTATTTAAAATGTGTTGAACTCATTTAATTGTCTTTGTTATGCAGACACAATTTATAGGTTGCGTTGCTGTTTCAGAGTTCTGCTGAGGCCTTCACGGCTACCGTAGCCACTGAGATTCTACCCATAATGCATTGCGCGAGTACCGTTACCCCAACCCCTCCTCCCTCGGCCAATTGCCTGACCACAGATCAAAGGATGCCGCCACAGTATGATTGATAGGTCTTCCCCAGAAGAACGAAAGATGATTGACAGTTTACATTTAGGTCCTTCTGATTCGCTACTTGTCCGACCGCTAATCAAAGGACGCCGCCATAACGCACTTAAGGACTGACAGGTTGCAACACCTCCCTCGGCCACACACGACGCTCCCCCCTCCACCCCTCGGCGCCGCCGCCAGACAGGCGGCACCTCCGACAGGTCCAGACCTGTAGACCCCTCGACATGTCTGTACTCGCACCCGCGACCCCTACTCGCTCGGCCGATTGCCGGACCGCCGCCTCCGCCGCCGCTGCCGCCGACAGATGCTACCCCCTCCTCCTCCTCCACGCTCGCGACCGCTCCTCAAAGGACGCCGCTACCCGCCCTACCCGCGAGAACAAACAATACCGCGACGATTGTCTTGACCGCACCGACACCGCCCCCGCCGGCCGACCCCTGCTCTCTTTTTACGGCGACCGCGCCCCGCCAAGTCAGCAGCCAATTAAATTGCATATTTATTATATAGCGCGCCGCAACGATCCGTACGCCAGATCTCGATTTATGTAACAACAAATTCCGCTGTTTATTGATACTAACAACAATTTCGGTGCAATGCTAAAAACAATTTAGAACAGAAATGCTTAGTTGGTCTTGTATACTACAGCTTGTAGTAGTAAAATATTAAAACTCGTGTGCATAATTTGCAAGTAAGAATTTACACTCCCATCCCTCTCTCCATGCTCTTCGCATAGACTACAGCCGACAGACGTATTTAATAATTATAGCGCAGGTTACGGTAACGAACGCCGCAAACTTACGTATCTATCTTAACGTATACTCTTTCGATATACAAAAACAATTCTAACCAAAAGAAAAGAAATGGTCCGTTTCGGAACTCGACCGCAACCTTATAAATGTATCTCTTCGTTTAGACGATGCAAGCAACGAGTTTGTGACAGTTGCGCGGAGTGACACTTGCGCGGAAAGGGAATTTGTAGACACTTGCGCGGAGACCCGGACGCTGCAGGTAGTGAACAGGGTGTTCCAGAAGTAGGGATACACCACCCCTACTCCTCGCCCTCCAGCCGCTACCTGTGCCGTATTCAGGGAAAGGCCCACCGAGCGAGGTGGAGCAGTAGTAACGGCCCGGAGATATCACAGCCTCATTCAACAGGGAGATAACACGTCATACAAATATCACTCGATTTACAATACAGCACCATGTGAAGAGGAATGTGATGAAATCGGAATTGAGCGCAACTGTTGCTAACTACAATTTCGGATTTACTGCATTTTGAGTCATAATTCGCATCTATATTCGCATTTATCGCAAATGCGAATTTTTCCTGTCCCTAGTAATACCTCTAAAAATAAACAGCTGATCAAGGCACTGAAAGCAAGGGCAGATCTTTGGGTGTATTACTACAAATAACTAAAACACAATTTGATCGTGGAATTATATACAATCTCATTATAAAGGTTTTTGTAGGTGGTTTTGAGCAGCTTTTAAATATGTTAGGAATAGCATTATGAAATATAGACAGCTACACCTTATGTTTATTATGAGATATCGATTTCGGCTAATTTCAGATCATCTTCAAGTCTCAAACAACAGGTGTTACTTATGCATTTTTCCAGTGGCACTCATAACCTTTTAGTGTTTACACACGCCGGCTGCGGTGGCCGAGGAGACTAAGGCCGACACCTCCGAGAAATATACCGGGGGTGTCGCTAAGGCGCTCCAGTCACGGTCTGCACGGCCACTACGGTCGGGGGTTCGAATCCCCCCTCGGGCATGGATATTTGTGCTGTCCTAGTTCGTAAGTAGTTCATAAGTAGTTTGTAAGTTTAGGGACTGATGACCCCGTAGTTAAGTCCCATAGACTATACAAACATTTGAACATTTTGTTTACACACGAGGTCTAACGTTGTTAATCGCGTTAGCGATGAAACCAGAACCCAGAATCTTTGCGTCTAAATGATACATATATTGGTGTGATGTCTTATTTCGAAAAAACAGACATCACACCAACACATATATAGCTCTCGGTAAAGTGGAACGGTACGATGTCGTTACGTAGCACAGCACGGCGACTGGAAACGCAGGAGAAGTGCAAACAACGTTCTCTCCTCAGAGGTATGATTAGGTTCGACGTAGACTTCTACAACATACAGTCTACACGGCGAAGATTACACCAAAAAATTTAACGTTTCGTCTACTTTGGCGATAGCAACCAAATTTTAAAATCGTGTCTACTATGTAATGATGTAGCAACACAAAACGCTTCAAGTCCAAAACATCACACTGATTTTCGAGTTCTGAATTTTTAATATGTTTTTAATGTTATTACAGAAAAAACATATTTGGGACTCACACTACAATTTTCATATGGCAGAATTTGTAGGTACATTCACAAGACATAAGACAACGGTTGTGTGCATTCATCTCATGAGAAATATCAATCATTTGTTTTCAGTGTTTACTTCAAATTTCTCTTTTAAGTTTCTTTAATTATTAGTACTTAAATGTGGTTATGAAATAAATAAATTACGTGTATATGTGTAGTCTTATGCGGCCAAACTACTTAGATCATTGGTCGCTAGACTTACACACTACTTAATCTTACTTAAAATAAGTTAGGCAAAGTACAAACCCTATGTCCGAGGAAGGACTCGAACCTCCGACCGGACCGGTTGCGCAATTTGTGACACAAATTACATGTTTGATAATATTAATGCATAGAAGTATAAAATCACGTCAAGACTACTTCCTGCAAAAATTTCGTCAAACAAAAGTTGGCACTGAGTTTAGAAAAACAAAATTCTGGTTTATTGGAATTTAACATTTTATCAAAAATTAAATCTTACTACAAGAGATACAGCCATTCAAATTTATGGGCACCATAACGTTTTCCCTTCCTGAGTAAATGAGCTGCTTCTTATAGTTTCAACACCTTTTTCTTGAATGTTCTGAATATAAATCTTCACACAGACTTCTTGAGGAGTAGAGTGATACGGATATCTGATTGTAAACCACTGCCTATTACCTTAGACCTTTTTGACTGTACTGAACAGGAGTTCCGCGTATTCCGTAATTTATACAGTTAACAGGCAATGTAATTTATAACCAACTATTGGCTGTCAATTTCGCTTCATTTTTCCTGGAAGTCTTGCAACTTGTTTCTCCCTGTTGGTTTATGCCAAGTTCGGAGTAAAAATGGTTCTATATAACGGTGATGGAAAATAGAATTTATCTTTAGCATTTTTCTGTGTGTGACATTCCCTTACACATTCCGTATTTCATATATTTCTTAGATGTATTTGTAATTCGAATACAGCCAAATCGTTTTGGGGTCTACGAATAAACGCTTTAAGTATGTAAAATACTCATTGACGTATTATTAACGTTTTTTTAATTGAACGTTTAAGGTTGCATCTCCTATTAAAAAGCATAGTAGCTATTTTTAAAGAGATGGAAGTTGCGTGATAGTGGGGTTAACTACATAGCGGTCAATTACATCAACGTATCTGTGCAGGATGCCTAATATATTTATTGTTTGCGCAGGTGTCTTGATATGCTTAGTGTTCTGAATAATATGCTTTTAGGAGGTATGACTGTGGAAAGTCATAGTCTTGTAGTAGCAGAGACTAACTCTTAAAAACATTATCACTATTAAAATACCTTTTTGTTTACAGGAGGAACACTCAACGGATTAATATGAAGTTAGAACAAGTCACTATATTGCTCTTCAGCTTGCAAAGGGTTGTGCAATTTCACTGATTTTCGTGTTATGTTGACAGTGTGGAAACTTGACAACAGCAGTGCTAGACTTCTTGGTGGGCCTGTACCCAGGAAAAGCGATTAGCCGCCCCAAGGGCCCCGCGTTCCGCGCAAGTGTCACTCCGCGCAAGTGTTCCAACCCCGCAAGCAACAGCCATCGAACGGAATGTAACTTGTATGCCAACCACTCTTTCGACAACATAACAGCAGCAGCAGAAGACAGCATATTGTTTATACAAAAATTCCAAATAACGAAAATCGGCAATGACATCTAGCACAACGTCTCTTAATATACATCTGCAAGCACCGTTAACAATCGTTTAGAACGGAGAACGCTCTCTCGGCAGGCTACATATAAGAAACATATGCTAAGTGTTTAAAAGCATCTAGGTTACATCTCCAAATGATCAAAACCTTCTACGCAGACGCACCACTCTGACAAGGATAGCTCGCATTGCATTTATTTAATGGAGCTGGGCCACGCCGAAAGTTCCGAAATTTAACACTCTCTCTCTTTAGCGATCTTGCCCTGTTACGTTTCCTTCTTCTTAGATCGAGGTATAGATGCGCCTTCCGAGAATTCGGGTACTTTAATTTTACCTCTTATTTCCTTGCTACAGCAGTACACATCCCATCTAAGGAATCTCTATGTCCTGTTACGATGCAAACTACATTTATCTGACACCGATATTCATAAAAATGTTCAAATGTTTGTAAAGCTTATGGGACTTAGCTACGGGGTCATCAGTCCCTAAACTTACAAACTACTTATGAACTACTTACGAACTAGGACGGCACAAATATCCATGCCCGAGGGGGGATTCGAACCCCCGACCGTAGTGGCCGTGAAGACTGTGACTGAAGCGCCTCTGTCTCCTCGGCCACCGCGGCCGGCACACACCGATATTCCAGCGCCCCAGAAGACATTTAAACTCTATTGTGCAACAGAGAGTCGAAATAAAAGAAAAATACGTGAAATAATTTAACGATTTGCGACAGTCTACAATAAAACTTTTCGAAATTATTGGCTTAACAACACCCTTATTCAACAATACAGCAACCACAGAACCGAGGTTACCTGCCCAATGCAACACCGATTTCCAGTTCGACCCACCCTTTACCCACAAAATTCCTACTCCAAGTTCCTTTCTTGTGCATTCCACTAATCAGAACTAAGATTTATTATTTTAATTACAAGTCTACCGCAAACGAAATGGATGGGAGTCACACACAGTACAAACACGCGTGTCGTGTGTTCCGCTAATTTCGGTCAATACAATGACGCAAGACCAATCCCCTCCGGCTGTTTAGTGTAAAAGCAAATATTTTTCCCCACAATATCTGTTTATACCGGGCTTGCGCATATGCAATAGCCTCCTTTTAAAAGACGATGTCTTCGCCATATAACCCAGTAGTCGTTTACCCTTCTTCTTAGGCCTTGTGGAATAACGTAGGCGATATCTACGACTGTTCAAATGTTTGTAAAGCTTATGGGACTTAACTACGGGGTCATCAGTCCCTAAACTTACAAACTACTTATGAACTACTTACGAACTAGGACGGCACAAATATCCATGCCCGAGGGGGGATTCGAACCCCCGACCGTAGTGGCCGTGCAGACCGTGACCGAAGCGCCTCAGTCTCCTCGGCCACCGCGACCGGCTATCTACGTCTGTGGAGAATAAAGTCCTGGAATGGTAATATATATATAGCTCCTTGCTCGAATCTACAAGTAATTTACAGTTGAAACTAAAAAACATAATGTCCGAGAGAGCGGTCAATTTTCGGGTACTCTTAATACCCAAGTAATCAAATCTAAAAGCGTATATTAACCGGGAGCGACGCACAGTACAACGGTGCCCTTGTCTTATCCTCGCCCGCAACCACATTGATGATGCTCCTTCCATCCGAAAGTCATGCTCGGTTAAAAAAAAAATCCCTTCGAAATCTTGTGTCTTGTCCAAAAATCCAGGAGATAGAAGCCATCTACACGAATATGCTGCTGTAGTATAGATGGGAGCGCCTCCATTAAAAAGCATCTATTAGTTGCAGGTTATAAGATATATACCCACAGGACATACATATTTCCCCCCATGTATTCCAGAAATAGTAACTTCGTTTTATCTCCAGCGTTTGCTGAATTTACTACACATACACGCACTCCATTGGCTACAACTAGCGCACTTTAAGTTACCAAACTGTAGGAGTTTTATAAAACACGTTGATTTTCGACGAAAGAATTATGGTTTAACGCAGCAGTCATATCCGCTACATAACGTAATGCACACCAGCCGTAAAGTAGACAACACTAACATACGATTAAACAGGCAATGCTTCGACGAAAGATCATTGCAAAGTTTATTTTACAACCACCAAAGTCGGTTTCTTTAGAGCTTTAACGTGACGTATATTTAGGGTATATCAACACTTTTTACTTAAATTACGTCCCATCTAGCCTACAACACTCTCTGTAAGCGCCAAACATTTCCAACACAGTAACAGAACTACACCTTGCAGTCAACACGAACCTACAACAACAAACGAATCTAGCCATTCCAACTCGTTTTTTTGTCCCAACTAGCATGCTGCAAGCTCTGTATACGTCCAAACGCAAACCCAGACAGCGCTATCCTTACAGCCGTCACTAACCCAGTACCAACTCTAAGTTCCCCCACAGACGGTGTTATAACCGCGATCAGCAACAGACAAGGTATCCCAGACACAGCACATTTTTAATAAAGTTTCGATCTCTCTCTCTCTCTACCCAATAACTACGTTGGTTGGTTGACCCGTCCCTAACATCCAACCACAACTTTGTTTCCAATGCATAGCCCCGCAGACAATATTTCTGGAACGCTTTCTATCATCCATTAGACTATATACCTCGAGCATTCGCGCACAAAGCACCATCGTATTCCACTCCTTCCAACAAATTATTACTCTCGATAAACATCTGTAACACAGTGTAAAAAAAATGATCGACGTACACGCACAGAACAGCTAACAAGAAAAGATCTAGATCAAAGCCAAGTTCTTATAATCCTTACAAGCAGCAACGCAAAATAGTCTACACCATTTCGAACTAACGCAACACCAGATTTTTTTAACGATCTCCAAGAGCAATCCCCTAGAGACTAAACATACGATTAAATGCACCTCCAACGTAGGTAACCAATCCTCTAACTCGATGCTTATCGACCAAAGAACATTAATTTACCACTCCACCATCTGCGATATGCTACCGAGAGACGTCCATTCGTAAACACAGCTAATAGAAGACATAAATGCCCCAAATCCATGCTACTAAGTATCTATATGTATTTCCACAATTGTGGATCACATCTGCGTTGCATCGTATCGCACGACTAAACAGTTCGAAATAGGTACTTCGCGCAAGCTAGCATGCATACTCACATTCCATGCTATTTCTGGCTGCAGGCGAGCGCGAACCTGTTGACTCATCGTAGACGTCGGTTTGGAGCGTGTACGTCCTATACATGTAAACATACCTGTCCACGCTCGCACCTGACCTGGAGAAGTTTTCGGTTTAATTTTTCCTGGCCGCACCAGATTCCGAATATAAGAGAGCTATTTTCGCGAAGATAGATTTACATTGTTTGTAACAACAGACATAAGAATAAAAAACGATCGAAATGCTGCAGCTATACCATAGCTCTTAATACACAATCATCCCATAAAGAAACAACCGCACACATACGTATTACCGACAAATACCGCAACATTTCCTCGCAGCTGACACAAGCGATGTTCTTACCGTAGGAGCTGTCGTTATAACTTTTATACGCAGATACATATACAGACAGTAGGATGAGCGCAAATTTGCGATGTAGCTCTTACAAAAACGAAACATAGTTTTTTTAGAAATTCGATAAGAAGAAGAACGAAATTTATACAAGATGAACCAATGTGCAATAAGTCAAACCCCACTCCATGCAGCAATGTACCGAGCAACATCGATTTAAACGAACGTTTTGCTTAGCTGTAGAATAAAACAACACAGAATGCCACCTCCCCGATAGATACTTTACCGAGGGAGTTGCTGCTCTCTGGTAACAAGCAACCTGTCTTCTGGTATCTTCTCCTAAACCCTGTAAGACCGAAACTTTCTACTCGAGAAGCTAGACGCAGAATACAAATCGTTCTTTATTATTCTTGTTATGTGTAACTTTAATTTTCTCCGCTGTAATTTTTTTAACTCGTAGTTTTAGATCCACATCGGCGTCTCCTATTACCGTTCCAGCCAGAAGTTCGAAAGGTAGAGGGAAGGTATATTCTCGAACTTCATTACGTATCTTCGTTTCCTCCTGCATTCCAACTCCTTTATAGCTCTGCACCTTCTGGCATTGCTTCTAGACGAGAACAATCGGGTATTTTAACTTTTCCCATTATTTCCTGTATAGCAATATGCGTCCCTACGTCTGTACGTTACCAACTCCTGTGGTAATTTATGTATGGAGCACTAGGTTTACGACTATTGCAAACGATTGCTTGTTATTCCATCCGTTTTTAACTCTGCAAATGACTGTCCCCAGTCCTCCACATTTGGATGCAATGTAGTCCCTTCTCCAAACGATAATGCAATACGTTTTTCGTGTGTTCCGCTATTTTCGATCAGTACACCGACGCGTGACCAATCTCCCTGACTGTAAAAATCAAATATTTTATAAGTCCTAGTCGTAACCAGATTTCTCCACACCCTCTGTTTAAGCCAGGCTTACACATATGCCACAGCTTCGTCTTTCTCAAGCATTAGTTTGTACTCGTCCTTTATGGCAGTTGCTTTAGCTTCCTTCTCTTGGTCTCAATATCCGCCATTTCCAGTTTTCTTTTCGCGCACATAAGACATTAAATGCACGTAGTGATGTAATTTCTTTAATGGAGGACGGCTTAAGCCTGTGTGATACATTTACTCTTTTCGCTGGACTTGCAGAGTGACATTGTAGGTACCAGACCTAATACGGCGATATCTATATCTGAAGGCAGTGTGGAGAACATTGTTCCGGATTGGGAGAAGTTTGTTTCCCCTGCTTTAATGTAGCTTTTAAGTGTCCTACTTATATCGTCCTACTTATATCGTCAGTATTACGAATCTCCACCTAATTTACAGGTAGACAATGGAAACTAAAAGCTGATAGAACGTAACGTATAAGCTTTTATCGATCTGGAAGGTTTAATCTGTACACCGATCAATTTTCGGGTATTTTTATTACCCCAGTAAGGACACTATTAAACAATACAAAGCATCTGTTGTCCCAGATGTTTGTTATTCGCCCCCCCCCCCCCCACATGGTGGAGAAACACTGCAGATACCGTTTAAAAAACTTAAAGAGTCTTGCACAAGATCAAAAACACTCTCCATCCGGTAATCGTATATTGTAATACCCTTGTTGTCGACCCAACGACGAAGTAAATGCTCAAATGCAGCAAATAGACCTCTATCTCTCTTTTTAGGGTAAATCGGGTCACGGATCACAAAATTCACACCACAACCAGCGGATTATCCCCTAGCAAGACTCCAGGACGTTCTCGAAATTGTGGTTTTGACTGATATTTCCAGGCGAAGTACTAAATAACCTCCATATAGGCGAGATTCTAGATGCGTTCTTCGGGACTTGTGGTATAGAGTCAGGAGCTTGGATTCGAATCCTGCATATGACAACGCGACGGTGACGAGTCCCGAAGCGCAACTGCTGGGATGACCTCCCGGCTATAGCGCAGACACACATCCGCCGCAACTCCCACCTGGTGTTGTATCGGAAAGTATATATAAGGGATGGTCGGAGGAACCTCCAGGTCACATCCTCGAAACGCAAAGCATGCTCCTGGATAGCTAAAATACCATCTGATGCGCGAATCTCTAACCTCTAAGCATTTGTATTCTATTAACACCGATACAAATATTACGTTGTACTTGTAGACTTCCGATACCTTTCCGCTACCTTTCCGCTACCACTCCTTTACCTTTTTACTACCTTTCCGCTACCTTTAGCTTATCAGAAGGCAACTGTAAATTACTTGTAGAGTCGAGCAAGGAGCAATTTTTTTTTTTTTTTTTTTTAGCATTCCAGGACTTTATTCTCCACAGACGTAGATATCGCCTACGTTATTCCACAAGGCCTAAGAAGAAGGGTAAACGACTACTGGGTTATATGGCGAAGACATCGTCTTTTAAAAGGAGGCTATTGCATATGCGCAAGCCCGGTTTAAACAGATATTGTGGGGAAAAATATTTGCTTTTACACTAAACAGCCGGTGGGGATTGGTCCAGGGGCGGCGCTAGACGAAAACTGGGCGTCGGCGAGCTCGTTTATGCGAGGCCCCTTTAATTTTTTCAGCAAGGAAGAAAATGTTAAATAAAATGAACTGAATTATACATCAATAATCGTTATACTAAAATTTTATTAGCATAATATACAAGTATTATTGCAATGACAAAAAGTAGAATACGTTGTTGTTGTTATGGTCTGCAGTTCGGAGACTGGTTTGATGCAGCTCTCCACCCTACTCTATCCTCAGCAAGCCTTTTTATCTCCTCATAAGAACGGCAACCCACATCCATTTGAATCTGCTTACTGTATGCGTCTATTGGCCTCCCTCTGCGTTTTTTATCCCATACACTTCCTCCAATGCTAAATTTACGATTCCTCGATGTCTAAGAATGTGTCCTACCAAGCGATCCCTTCTTTTAGTCACGGTATGCCGAAAATTCCTTTTCTCACCAATTCTGTTCAGTACCTCTTCATTACTTAAGTGATCTACCCACCTAGTCTTCAGCATTCATCTGTAGCATCACATTTCAAAAGCCTCTATTCTCTTCCTGTCCGCACTGTTTATAGTCCATGCTTCACTTCCGTACAAGGCAACACTCCATACAAAAGCCTTCAGAAAAGTCTTCCTTACACTTAAATTAATATTCCATGTTAGCAAATTTCTCTTTTCCAAAAATGATTTTCTTCCCATTGGCATTCTGCATTTTATATCGTCTGTCCTGCGACCATCATATGTTATTTTCCTACCCAAGTAACAAAACTCATCTACCACCTTCACTGTGTCGTTACCTAATCTAATTCCTTCAGCATCGCCTGATTTTCTAAGACTTCATTCCATTATCTTTTTTTTTGCTCTTGTTAATGTTCATTTTATACGCTCTCTTCCTCACACTGTCCATTCCATTCAACTGCTCTTCCAGGTCCTTTGCCGTCTCTGACAGAATTACAATGTCATCAGCAAAACGCAATGTTGTTATTTCTTCCCCTGAACTTTAATCCCTATTCAAAATTTTTCCTTGCTCGATGTATAAATTGAATAACATCTAAGAAAGGCTGTCTTACTCCCTTCCAATTACAATAAAGAAACACAAATTAAATAGAGAAACTTTTCGGCTTTTCGCCTCAATGAATTTTTTTAAGATTACATTATAATTAATGCTAGCTGCTATTTCGGCTTCAATTGATAGTACTGACACGCAGATAGTCTTTCTTGGCACATTGTGCTTCTCAAGTAAGTCTTAATCTCTTTTAACTTTGTGAAGCTTCTTTCGGCCGAAGCTGTAATGACTGGAAACATGAGCATGATTCTTTTGTTATATAAGCATTTAATATACTTCTTCTAAATTGTTTTCTACGATGTACTAAAGAAGTTGTTTTGAGTCTTTGATAGAGTATAGTGAATTGGATTTTACAAGCTGGAGTTCCTCGTAAAGTTCTAAAGTCTGTATGTCACTATTTTCGCCTTCTTGGAGTATCATACCTCAATCATTACAATGCTGAAGAAGGTCCTCCTTCGATAGAGATTTCAAATAATTGATATCATAAATGCAACCAAATCGCTCAAAATATTCTTAGAGCGCTTTTAATCGACATTCACTGTCGACTATTACAACATCTATCACTGTGTTAAAATATCAACAGTGTACTGCATTTCAGCAGATTGTATTGGTTCATCATTTTTTTCTTAATCGAACGTTCGTTTTTTTCTGTGCTATTATTTTCTTTTTAAACTCAGATTCAATTTCGTTATTACTTATTTTATATAAACAATCGAGCTTCTGCAACTCATGTTTCAAATCCTGTGATACGGAATTCTGGAATCCAGTTCCGAAATGAACGTAAAAACAGCTACTTTCAGGTACACTTGAACCGACTGCCAGTGTGCATATATATTGTTCACAGGTAGTAAAATCTCGTATCACAAGTGTATTGCAACAATAAACTCAAAAGCTAACATTTCGTTGAAGACTGCTTCACAGTCACTGAGAGTTTCAGAATCATTGGTTTTACTTTTCAGGTCATTCACACTTTCGATGACATCATCAAACTGGAATAATGAAGCTTTTAGTGCACCTATTCTGCTTTCCCATCTTCTTTCAGACAAAGATTTCAATGTCAGTTTTAATTTAGTTTTTATGTTCCCAACGCGGGCTAGACCTTGTAAAAAGCGCATAAATTTTATTGATGACGACGAAAAATATTGTAGCTGTTGTAGTTGAGTTAGCTGTGTCTATAAGAAGCAAATTCCGAGAATGGCATCCGCATGGAGTGAAGAATGCTCATGGATTAATATTTAGTATTCTTGTTCAAACACTTTTATTAATGCCAACCATATTGGCGCCGTTATCATATCCCTGTCCTCGACAGTTTTTTATATCTAGATCATCATTTTCTAGTTCCTTTAAAACAGAATTTGTTAAATACTCTCCCATTGTTTCTGCAAAGGCAATAAACCCAACAAAGTGTTCCTCTATCTCTCCAGTTGCGAACTTGCAAAAGCTTAATATTATTGACATTTGTTCCATTCGGCTAACATCCCAGGTACAATCGAGCATGAAGGTATAATGTTTTGCTTGTTCGACTCCTTTTACAATTTCTTTAATGACAGATTTTGACAGTAATGAAATCGATTCATTTTTAATCCCGTGGCTAAGATAATGCTGTGAATGTTGCTTTTCATTAATACGTTGCAAGTGCTCTTTTAGTGTTAGATCATATTTGGAAAACAGTTTAAATAGGTCTATAAAATGTACACTTTTTCCAGTATCATTCACGTTAAGGGATACTCGATGACTAAATTCCAGATTATGTGAGGCTAAGTAGTTGATAATATCCATCAATCTTTCACACAAGTTATACCAATACTTTTGTGATTCCCTGATCAGTCTCTCGTTTTCGTTATCTATTGTTTTCCCACAATTGTTTCCTTTATAGAATTCCATCCATTTAATCATATACTCCATGTATCATTGACTTTGTTCATGTCTTTGCAATATCCTGCTCAGATCTTTCCAGTCACAAGCCTTCTTTTACAATCTGTGTCTGTAAATGTGACAAAATGTCTAAATGGAAAACGATAAACTTTATCTTGAGATGTGGAGTAAACCAACCACCTGCGATGTTGCTCTTCATCGTTACTTAATTTTCTTGTAAAATGAAATTTAGTAAAATGTCTGATTTGCGTCTTTGGGGTAACTCTCATCAGATTTCTCGAGGTTTAGTTGGGGACCATTTTGAATTAAGTCATGACGCTGTGAATCTGTTACTGAAAAACACCCACTTCCCCGAATCTAATTCTGTAAATGATTCTGTTTGCTGTTTTATGAATAATGTCCTCTCGATTTTCTGATTCTCAAATATTTTCACTTCTTATTCGGCTCAGAATGTTGGATAAAATCAGTTTTGCCCAATTCTGATGCTGTATCAGAAAGAGTAAGAGATTCATTTGGCCCTACTTCTGTTTCAGCGACTACAGAAATTTGGAGGATAGATTTATTGAAGGCCTCTGGAGCAGATTCAGCTGAAGTATGTTTATTGAGAAATTTCATCATGCTGAAACTCATAGCTTGGTTGGATGTAGCTGTCTCAGCCTTTCTTCTTCTTGTCCTCCCCATGTCTCTTTCTCTTGAGGGTCCTCCAGACATGATGATCTAAAATTTACTTTTGTTACTACATTGATAAGCATAGTTCTATCGAAAGGGATGATTCCGGACTGTTTTGAGGTTGTTTTTACCTTAACTTCCAAAGTTTGTATTAGAATTCATTGTTTGTCAGTGAAGTGGGAGGGTGTATGTAGAACGAATGAAACATCCTAAAAACAGAAAAGTCGACGCGCACCGGTAGTTGCCTGAGAGACATAAATAACGTGGCTAATGATCTGAATACCAACTTCGAGTCTATTGACACACTCAATTTTGCGCGTCATTTCGTCATTGCCGTTTAGTACGCATGCATAGATTGACGACAGATGTTCTATGGGAATTCCCTTAACTGATAGGTAACAGTCAGCAGAACTCCTGAGACTTCGAACCGTGCTGAGGTGACCCCGATTCTCGCTTTCAACTGCACAGCGTGTGCTTTCAGCCTGGTGTCACTGCATTGTTGTCTACCTTGTTGTCTTATTCCTAACTGAGCTGGGCTGTCGTTATTGTGTTTTGTTGCATTATTTTCATTGTTTAATGTGTCAAACAGTACACTCAGTTTAGATAAGACAAAGTATGTAACTGCTGCAATCATACGGAAATAAATGCAGACAATTAAATGGCTTCCTGCTGGGAATGGCCGAGCGCACTAAGGTGTCATACCACGGTGCGCAAGGTCGCTCCCGTCGGGGTTCGACTCTAACCCTTTCGTACGGATGTTATGTTCGGCTGTGGGTTAAGCTATTGTATGTTAGATGTAGGTCGTCGCTACGTAAGCAGTTGAAAAGCGCCGTTAAACACCAATTTAAATTTTTAAAACATTAAAAAAATAAATTTTTAACAAGTTTTGCGAGGCCCCCATACGCGCGAGGCCGTCCGCGGTCGCCGACGCCTAGCGCCGCCACTGGATTGGTCTTGCGCCATTGTATTGACCGAAATTAGCGGAACACACGACACGCGTGTTTGTACTGTGTGTGACTCCCATCCATTTCGTTTGCGGTAGACGTCTACTTGTAATTAAAATAATAAATCTTAGTTCTGATTAGTGGAATGCACAAGAAAGGAACTTGGAGTAGGAATTTTGTGGGTAAAGGGCGGGTCGAACTGGAAATCGGTGTTGCATTGGGCAGGTAACCTCGGTTCTGTGGTTGCTGTATTGTCGAATAAGGGTGTTGTTAGGCCAATAATTTCGAAAAGTTTTATTGTAGACTGTCGCAAATCGTTAAATTATTTCACGTATTCTTCTTTTATTTCGACTCTCTGTTGCACAATAGGGTTTAAATGTCTTCTGGGGCGCTGGAATATCGGTGTCAGATAAATGTAGTTTGCATCGTAACAGGACATAGAGATTCCTTAGATGGGATGTGTACTGCTGTAGCAAGGAAATAAGAGGTAAAATTAAAGTACCCGAATTCTCGGAAGGCGCATCTATACCTCGATCTAAGAAGAAGGAAACGTAACAGGGCAAGATCGCTAAAGAGAGAGAGTGTTAAATTTCGGAACTTTCGGCGTGGCCCAGCTCCATTAAATAAATGCAATGCGAGCTATCCTTGTCAGAGTGGTGCGTCTGCGTAGAAGGTTTTGATCATTTGGAGATGTAACCTAGATGCTTTTAAACACTTAGCATATGTTTCTTATATGTAGCCTGCCGAGAGAGCGTTCTCCGTTCTAAACGATTGTTAACGGTGCTTGCAGATGTATATTAAGAGACGTTGTGTTAGGTGTCATTGCCGATTTTCGTTATTTGGAATTTTTTGTATAAACAATATGTCGTCTTCTGCTGTTGTTGCTGCTGTTTTATCGAAAGAGTGGTTTCATACAAGTTATATTCCGTTCGATGGTTGTTGCTTGCATCGTCTAAACGAAGAGATACATTTATAGATCTAAGGTTGTGGTCGAGTTCCGAAACGGACCATTTCTTTTCTTTAGTTAGTTGGCTCTGGTTAGAATTGTTTTTGTATATCGAAAGAGTATATCTTAAGATGGATACGTAAGTTTGTGGCGTTTATTATCTAACCTGCGCTATTATTATTAAACACGCCTGTCGGCTGTAGTCTAAGCGAAGAGTATGGAGAGAGATGGGAGCGTTTGCGCATTGATAAATTCTTACTTACAAATTTTGCATACGAGTTTAACGGTGCTTGCAGATGTATATTTAGAGACGTTGTGCTAGATGTCATTGCCGATTTTCGTTATTTGGAATTTTTGTATAAACAATATGCTGTCTTCTGCTGCTGCTGTTATGTTGTCGAAAGAGTGGTTGGCATACAAGTTACATTCCGTTCTATGGCTGTTGCTTGCATCGTCTAAACGAAGAGATACATTTATAAGGTTGCGGTCGAGTTCCGAAACGGACCATTTCTTTTCGTTTGGTTAGAATTGTTTTTGTATATCGAAAGAGTATACGTAAAGATAGATACGTAAGTTTGCGGAGTTGGTTACCGTAACCTGCGCTATTATTATTAAATACGTCTGTCGGCTGTAGTCTATGCGAAGAGCATGGAGAGAGAGATTCTTACTTGCAAATTATGCACACGAGTTTTAATATTTTACTACTACAAGCTGTAGTATACAAGACTAACTAAGCATTTCTGTTCTAAATTGTTTTTAGCATTGCACCGAAATTCTTGTTAATATTAATAAACAGCGGAATTTGTTGTTACATAAATCGAGGTCTGGCGTACGGATCGTTGCGGCGCGCTATATAATAAATATGCAATTTAATTGGCTGCTGACTTGGCGGGGCGCGGTCGCCGTAAAAAGAGTGCAGTACGCAGGGGTCGGCAGGCGGGGGCGGTGTCGATGCGGTCAAGACAATCGTCGCGGTATTATTTGTTCTCGTGGGTAGGGCGGGTGGCGGCGTCCTTTGAGAAGCGGTCGCGAGTGTGGAGGAGGAGGGGGTAGCATCTGTCGGCGGCTGCGGCGGAGGCGGCGGTCCGGCAATCGGCCGAGCGAGTAGGGGTCGCGGGTGCGAGTACAGACATGTCGAGGGGTCTACAGGTCTGGACCTGTCGGAGGTGCTGCCTTTCTGGCGGCGGCGCCGAGGGGTGGAGGGGGGAGCGTCGTGTGTGGCCGAGGGAGGTGTTGCAACCTGTCAGTCCTTAAGTGCGTTATGGCGGCGTCCTTTGATTAGCGGTCGGACAAGTAGTGAATCAGAAGGACCTAAATGTAAACTGTCAATCATCTTTCGTTCTTCTGGGGCAGACCTATCAATCATACTGTGGCGGCATCCTTTGATCTGCGGTCCGGCAATTGGCCGAGGGAGGAGGGGTTGGGGTAACGGTACTCGCGCAATGCATCATGGGTAGAATCTCAGTGGCGCTCAACCGGTATAGCCCCACTACTAACGTGGCTCTTTATTCCCTAAGATTATTACCAGATGGAGCATAAACATTTATTACAATGGCGTTAAAAACTCTACATCTAATACCTCTTCCAGATTCTAAGTATCTAACGTCTATAACTTCAATCCCATCGTTCTCAAGAATTGCAGTACCACATGCGTTTTCCTTAGCTACATTTAAAAAAGACTTGAACACTGGAAACCTGAAAGTTTTGAAATTTGGCTTCCTGAAGGAGAACAAAAATTCTTTAGAAGCAGATAATTTGGTTGCATTTTCTATTCTGTTAATATTTACGGTAATTACGTTATAGGAGTGTTCCACTAATGGTCAGTCTAGTAAGTGGAGCGAGTCGGCAGATGTTCGGCCGGCACTCCTGTTTTCCTACTATGTCACTCAGTTGTTTGTATCAACACTGTCATCAAGCCTGTTGCCCGTGTCTTGTACCTCTTCCATTTCTTCGTCCGTCTGTTCCGCAATGTCGTCCGCCCAGTTTTGTCCAGAAGGAGCACAGTCACGATCAGTAGCAACCCTTTCCACCGGAAGCGTTTTATTTTGAGACGTATTAGTGGTACCTCCCGCTTCATCGGCCAGTGTTATTCCATTATCGTGTTCCATTGCATGACCGACCTTCTCTTTTTCACCTCTTACAATTTCTCTTAGCCTCTCTCCGATTGCCGGAGCCAGGCTTTCGGCAGCTTCGTGCGCGAGTCTCCTTTGTTTGTTTCTTCGCGACTTCTTGGGAGATCGCGTTGGTGACTCCGTCGGTGATGACAAGGGAGATGTCGTTGTCGACATCTGTCCCTCTTTCGTGTCACTCATAGCGGCACTACTGGTCTTAGGAACAATGTTTTCGATGTTTTTTACTGTCGTTACTTCGCTTTGTCCGGGTTCTTGTTCTATGAGTTCTCGTCCCTGTTCCCTTGTCTCCGGTTCTTCGGTTGTCAGGATAGTGTCACGTGAAAGTAGCCCTACTGGTTTTTCAACGAGAGCGTCCGGAATATTGGGTATGATATTTTTTGTACATGTCACTTCCACGTCTGACTTACTGCTTACAGCGTCCTGTTCAACAAACTGCTGCAAAGTCTCGCATTCGGCAGATGGTGACTCAGTGCAGTCCATTTCAATTTGAGAAGGGACTGCATGTTCATTTACATTTACAATATTCGAGGTTTGTTGTACATTCGTTTCTAAGTCAACATCTGCCACTGAATTTTCCATTCGTCTTAGAAATTCTTGTCCAGGGAGATAACGGGTTGTCGCTGCGTCTGCATATGTTAATTTCATAACAGTTACGGGACTGTGACCCGGAACCTCACCTTTTGCTGCAATCTGCACGGACGTGATCTGGCGAATTGCAGAGGGCACATGTTCGAAGTTGGCCGTCATATATTACAAGGGCACGGTATCCACATATATTTATAAAAGACGGAATATGCCTTTGCAGTTCTATTTTCACCTGTAGAACCCCATTTAGGACAGGGAACATATACGGCTCTGACCATTTTTCAGCAATATTTCAAATAACTCGACCGTAAGTTTTTAATACAAAATTTACCTCATCAGCAGGTATCTAAAAGGGCAACTCGAAAATTCTAGCAGTGCGTATTCCAAAACCAGCATAAGAGACGATTACTTCACTAACTGACCCATCAAAGTGATTAAATTTCACTTTATCACCACAGTTCTCAACAACAGAAAGACATGATTCAGGAGTTAGCATCTTAACAAACACAGAGTTCGTCACAAAAGACAGGTAAATACCGACAATATCGTCCTCACGAATTCCTATTTTTTCTTGGAGCCACAATTTATCTTCTATTGCTTTAGGTCTAATAAAACTTCGATCAAAGATAAATCTAACAGTATCCTTTCTCAGATAGTTTGGGAGACTCTTTTTATCTACTGAGAAACAATAAGTGAATTGAAGAAAGCGCAAGCAGCTAGCGGCTCAGGCTGACCTGATACGCAGCGACACGGCCGTTGTTTACACTGGAGGAACGCCCGGCCCCGCCACAAGTCCGTCCCGCATCACCGCTGTCACTCGAATGAGCCACTCGGCCACTCGTGCTCGCTCCCCGGCCAGACCCAAATTTTCATGTGTTACAAAATGGTAGATCGACTAAAGAGAACCAGCTGAAGTCGGAAATTATCGCAAATTGCGAATTAAAATCTGTCAATTTAACATTTATAGCTGCTGACCATCAGTAACTCAGTTCCTTTACAACAGCAGTTTCAAGGTAAATACGACAGCCAAGAGAGGCTAAAGATTTTTTTAAATGTTTTTAAGAGCTTATGGGACTTAACTACGGGACCATCAGTCCTTAAACTTACAAACTACTTATGAACCAGCTAATACTAAGGACGGCCGGCCGCGGTGGCCGAGGAGACTGAGGCGCTCCAGTCACAGTCTGCACGGCTACTACGGTCGGGGGTTCGAATCCCCCCTCGGGCATGGATATTTGTGCCGTCCTAGTTCGTAAGTAGTTCATAAGTAGTTAGTAAGTTTAGGGACTGATGACCCCGCAGTTAAGTCCCTTAAGCTGTACAAACATTTGAACATTTTGAATACTAAGGACGGCACAAATATCCATGCCCGAGGGGGGGGGGGAAGTCGGAAATTATCGCAAATTGCGAATTAAAATCTGTAAATTTAACATTTATAGCCTCAGACCATCAGTAACTCTGTTCCTTTAGAACAGCAGTTTCAAGGTAAACATGTTTCACTCACACATATAAAGACACCATGTAAATGTACCTCGGAACTACACACACAAACTATATGTCAAAAATGGAGGACAGAAATAACAATTCACCGTAGACGTTCGCTATGCCACTGATAGACGCGAGAAATAGTCAGTCTAGAGACTAGTGACCATAGCAGTTTTGTCCAATAGGTTTACAAACATTTGAACATTTCGTAGGTGAAGCGGTAACCCTTGTACCTCTGTTCGCGAATCTTTAATTCAGCTCAAAGTTCCTAGTGATTGGAAAAAGCGCAGGTGACTCCAGTTTATAAGAAAGGTAAAAGAACTGACCCACATAATTACAGGCTAATAATATGTGAACAACAGTTTCCTGTAGAATTTTGGAGAATATTCTCAGATCAAATATAATAAATTTCCTCGAGACGGAAAAGCCTCTTTCTGTGAATCAGCACGGGTTTAGGAAACATCGATCATGTGAAACTCAGCTTGCCCTTTTCTCACATGACATCTTGCGGGCCATGGATGAAGGGCAACGGGTAGATTTTCTTTTTCTCGATTTCAAAAACGCGTTTGACGCGGTGCCATATGCAGACTGCTAACGAAGATACGAGCATATGGAATAGGTTCACAGATTTGTGACTAGCTGGAAGACTTCCTAAGTAATAGAACGCAGTTCGGTGTTCTCGACGGCGAGTGTTCATCAGAGACGAGTTTATCGTTAGGGGTGGCCCAGGGGAGTGCGATAGAACAGCTTTTATTTTCTGTTTATATAAATGAAATGTTTGTTTGTTAAG
Organism: Locusta migratoria; assembly: GCA_026315105.1. Taxonomy (NCBI): domain Eukaryota; kingdom Metazoa; phylum Arthropoda; class Insecta; order Orthoptera; family Acrididae; genus Locusta; species Locusta migratoria. Next base: position 266,011,280 of record CM048744.1, on the reverse strand, counting down.
CTTAAGGGACTTAACTATGGGGTCATCAGTCCCTAAACTTACAAACTACGTATGAACTACCTACAACTAAGGACGCACAAATATCCATGCCCGAGGGCGGATTCAAACCCCCGACCGTAGAGGCCGTGCAGACCGTGACTGAAGCGCCTCAGTCCCCTCGGCCACCGCGGCCGGCTATATAAATGATCTGATGGACAGAATAACTGGTAATCTGCGACTGTCTGCTGATGATGCTGTAATGTATGGGATGGTGTCGTCTTTAACTGACTGTAATAGCATACAGGATGACTTAGATAAAATTTCTAGTTGGTGCGAAGAATGGCAACTAGCTCTCAATATAGAAAAATGTAAGGTGATGCGCATGAGTAGGAAAAACAATTCCATAATGTTCGAATACAGCAGGTGAGCTTCTTGATGCTGTCGCATCGTTCAAATATCTAGGCGTAACATTGCAGAGCGATATGAAATGAACAACAAACATGTAAGGACAGTTGTAAGGCGGACAGCCGACTTCGGTTTATTGGGAGAATTTTGGAAAGATGTACGTCATCTGTAAAGGAGATCACGTATAAAACGCTTGTACGACTACGTCTTGAGTATTGCTCAAGTGTTTGGGACCCACAGCAGATCAGTTTAAAGAAAGACATAGAAGCTGTTCAGAGGCGAACAGCTAGATTCGTTACTAGTGGGTTCGACCAATGCGCGAGTGTCACGGAAATGCTCCGGCAATTCAAATGAGGATCGCTGGAGGAAAGACGACGTTCTTTTTGAGAAATTTTTAAAGGGCCGGAATTTGAAGCTGAGTGTAGAAGATTTTCCTGCCGCCTACTTACATTTCGCGTAATAATCACAAAGACAAGAGGAATTAGTGCTCGTACGGAGGCAAATAGGCATTCTTTTCTTCCTCGTTCTATTTGGGAATGGAATAGGAAAGGAAATGCCTAGTAGTGGTACAGCGTACCCTCCGTCACGCACCTTACGGTGGATAGCGGAGTATGTATGTAGATATAGAAGTAATAGGAATAGTAGACACGAAAAATAATCAACGGCTCAGCGAACGTCTTTGTTATCTATCTTCCATTATTGACATTCGAATCGGATTTTCTATTGTTAAACATTCCCGCTCGACCTACATTTACATGATTCGAAAAACTTGGTCTTGGCGTATCATAACATGATGGCCCCATCTATCGGAAGTACATCCATTATTTTTATTTTTTTATTTTATTTACAAAAATGTTTGTAAATCAATGGGACTTATTTACGCTGGCCATCAGTCCCAGGCTTACAAACTACTTAAACTAACTTATACTAAGGACGAGAAATAGGCCCCTGCCCGAGGTAGGACTCGAAACTCCGACGGCGAGCAGTGGCGCGCACCGCAACTAGGCGCCTTGGAACGCTCGGCCACTCCACCGCAGTTCCATTGTTAAATGTAGGTGAAGCGCCGCGTGGAATGGCCACGTGTTCTAAGGCATCATGATACAGACTGGGCGGCTGATCCCGCCGGAGGATCAGCCCTCCCTCGGGCACGTGTGTGTGTATGTGTGTGTGTGTGTGTGTGTGTGTGTGTAAGTTAGTTTAAGTAGTTGATAAGTCTAGGGACTAATGACCATAGCATTTTGGTCCAATAGGATACCAAATATTTGAACAGTTTGTAGGTGAAGCTGTAAGGCTTGTACCTCCATTAAATACAAAGATTGGGAACAGTATAAGGTGTTTATAGACATTGAAGGGTGTTTTCCGATATCAAGGAGAAGAATATCAAAGTTTGGTCGCACATGTATTGCTACTTTATGTCAAAAAGGACTTTTATCAAGAGACGTTGCATGGCGATTAGCCGCGAGTCAAAACGACGTGGTAAATGGCGTGGAATTGTTTCCAAAGTACAGGTAGCGTTCATGACTTACCCCGCACTGGCAGCACCGTCTAGAGACAAGGCCTCAGTGCAGTCCGCGTCACGTCATCCCGAGCAGGCAGCGATCACCAGCTGACTGGCTGGCCGCTGGGGCACAACCCACTGCCTCACAGTTACCAGTCAGTCAGCTAGTCATCGCGGCCTACTCGGGGTGACGTGACGCGGATTGCACTGAGGCCTTCTCTCTAGTCGGTGTTGGTACTGGCCGGCCTACTTCAAAAACTGCGGAAGACGACCTGTATCTGGCACTTCTCGCTCGAAGACTGTCACCATGATACACAATGACTTTGTAGATGTTACCAAAGGACTGCAGTGTCAATCAAGGCTGTAGTAAAGACTCGAAAATAACTGTCTGTATTCTAGACTGCCATGAAGAACCCCGGCTCTTAAATCCAGTTGTACTTCAGAATTGTACAGATGCGCCCAAAAGCACCAAGAATGGACAATAGAAAACTGTTACGAATTTCTCTGCACAGACGACTGCTACGTTTGTCTCATACCACATGACCGGCGACAATCGTATGTGGACGGAACCTGGAGATGGTACACTCCTGAGGCATACAGACTATCAAGTACTGTACAATGACGGATCCAAGCTGTTATGGACGGGTATCATGGTGCTTTCAAACGCCATTGTTACTAGTGAAGGGTGAGCTCAAGACTCCAAAATACACGGATAACATCCCCCAACCCATCGTTGAACCGTTTCATCGGCATTTCGGGGAAGAATTCAAGTGTATGGTCGATAACTCCTGAATCCATCGTGAAGATATCGTCAACAATTTCATCAGTCGTACCGGTATTGGACGATTGGATTGTCCTGTAAGTTCTCCCGATACGAATCCAACTGAACATGCAAGCTTTTTTATTTTTATGTCTCCTGTGTCTGATACCACTCGAATTGCAAATACAGATTTGTTAATTCGTTTTTGCAGTTCTGTGGTGTGCTCCTCCCAACTGAATTTATTATCAAGCTGTAATCCCAGGATTTTTATACTATCAAACTCTTCTATCTGCTTGTCTTCATACTTTATGCATATGCTTGTGATAAATTGAATATTGCTGCGCGAGCATCATCTGACAATGTTCGATATCTACATGGGTGACGCAGAATTGCAGTTGGACAATTTGACGAATTAGAAAGCAATAGTCAAGAATCCCTTTATGAGATTTTTATTGCCATAGATCGCTGATTGCTTATTGATTTCTGATGACTAGTTTCGACTCGTTAAAGAGTCATTATCAAATCTTACTTGTCCAGGTATGTTAAGAAATATACTTCAGATGAACCAACATCACTGTGGCATGTTACAAATGGTATGCACATCATCAGTTAAACGTGCATTTGAGTCTTGTTCAACTGATGATGTGCGTACCATTTGTAACTTGCCACAGTGATGTTCGTTCATCTGAAGTATATTTCTTAACATGCCATAACAAGTAAGATTTGATAATGACTCTTTAACGAGTCGAAACTAGTCATAAAGAAATCAATAAGCGATCTATGGCAATAAAAATCTTATAAAGGGATTCTTGACTATTACATTAAAAGATCGCCTCCTACAAAGAATCCTGAATAAGATGTCAGGTAATTATAATGAATTAGACCGCAGTGGCTAAATGGACCCCTGGGAGCATGTCACGTAGGGCGCAGGCTTGCATTCACGCAGTTTTGTATTGAATGGGGGTGCTACACAGTGGGCTTTTTGTGTCCCAGCCTCGTCGCCACTTCTGTGTCCCGTTTCCGCCGGTTGTCTTGGGTGTCGGTGGCCGAGTAAAGAGAGACCGACACAGGAAGTAGGATGCACGCGTGTGCAGGTACGGAGGTGATCAGCCAGTGGGACTGCAGAAACTGGAAACACTAGAGTAAATTAGAACGAGGTATATATTTCATGGAGTCTTGGTAATACTTAACTTTTACATAGTTCTTGACTGCAGAATGCTGATACGTATTTATATAGAGGCCTGCCTATGGATGATTCCTAGTGCCTATCCGATAGCCAAGTCTTAACTGGTGCCTATCTGATTCCCAAGTGTTAACTGGTTCCTATCTCAGTCCCAAGTGAACGATGTCGTTCAGTGGTGGCCACGAGTGGAGTTGCAGCAGAGGGCGCTCGTGGCTGACGTCGTACGAACGCCGCGCCGTGTGTTCATGGCGGCGCGCGGCGAAAGTAGGAGGCGCGCACTTCATACTTGTGCGACACCACAGGGCTTAGCTCAGAAAGGTGATTAGGAAAGTCACCCATGGATAAAAAAAATGCAAAATGATCCAGATAAGGTATCAGCATCGTGCAAAAAATGGCAGTTGGCCCTAAATAACGAAAACTGTAAAATAATCCACATTAGCACTAAAATAAATCCGTTAAACTTCATTTACACGATAAATTAGTCACAACTAGGGACTGTAAATTCAATTAAATACCTATTGTTGTTGTGGTCTTCAGTCTAGTTTGATGTATCTCTCCACCCCACTCCATCCTGAGTAAACAAGAAATGTTCAAATGTTTGTAGAGCTTATGGGACTTAACTAAGGGGTCAGCATGCCCTAAGCTTACAAACTACTTATGAACTACCTAACACTAAGGACGGCACAAGCATCCATGCCCGAGAGGGGATTCGAACCCCCGACCGCAGGGTGACTGACACGCCGCAGACCGCTCGGCCACCGCGGCCGGCCCTGAGTAAGCCTCTTCATCTCCTCATAAAAATGGCAACCCACATCCATTTGAATCTACTTACTATATTCATCTCTTGGTCTCCCACTGCGGTTTTTACCCCGCACACTTCCCTCCATCGCTAAATTTCCGGTTCCTTGATGTCTAAAAATGACTCCTACCAATCGATTCGTTCTTTTAGTCAAGGCATGCCACAAAATCCTTCAATCCTGTGCAGTACGTCCTCATTAGTTACGCGATCTACCCACCTTATCTTAAACATTCTTCTGTAGCACTACATTTCAAAAGCCTCTATCTTCTTCCTGTCTGAATTATTTATCAGCCATGTTTCACTCCACAAAAATGCCTTCAGAAAATGATTTCCTTAAACTTAAATCAACATTCGATCGGGACTGATGACCTAGCTGTTTAGTCCCCACAAAACAACCAACAACAACATCATTCGATGTTAGCAAATTTCTCTTTTTCAAAAACGCGATTCTTCCCATTGCTGTTCTGCATTTTATATTCTCAGTACTGCGACCACCGTTTGTTATTTTTCTGCCGAAGTAACAAAACTCATCTGCTACTTTTATTGTCTTATTATCTGATCGAATTCGTTGAACATCACCTGATTTTCTGACACTACATTTTATTACCATTGTTTTACTTTTGTTAATGTTCATCTTCTACCCTCCTTTCAAGGCACTCTCCATTCCGTTCAAATGCTCTTCCACGTTCTTCGATGTCTCTGACAGAATTACTATCGGCAAACCGAAAAGTTTTATTACTTCTCCCTGAATTTTAATTCCTTTCCCGAATTTCTTCTTCCATTCCTTCACATCTTGCTCAATGCACAGATTGAATAACATTGGGGACGGGCTAGAATCCTGCTTTGCTTCCTTCCCAACTAATGCTTCCCTTTCATTCCCTTTGATTCTAATAACTGCTGTCTGCTTTTTGTACAAGTTGTAAATGACCTCCCGTTCCCTATATTTTTACCTCCGCTCTCTTCAGAATGTGAAAGAGAGTATTCCAGTGAATATTGTAAAACCTTTCTTAAACACCTAGTAATTACAATTACGAACAACTTTAATTGGAGATAACACATAGAAAATATCGTAGGAAAGGCGAACCAAGGGCTACATTTGATTCACAGAAAAGTTAGAAGATGCAACAGTTCTACTAAGGATAGTCCCTACAGTCAATTTATCTCTCGTAGTTTGGAGTATTGGTGCACATTGTGGGATCCCCACCAATTGGGTATGTAGTGAAAGTTCAGAAAAGGGCAGCTCATTTTCTATTGTTGCGATACAGATGAGAGAGTGTCACGGAAATGATGCACGAGTTGGGACGGAAATTGTTAAGGTGAAGCGTTATTCGTTGTGGCGAGATCTTTTTTGCGAAATTTCTTGCAGCAACTTTCTCCTCAAAATGCTAACATATTTTGTTAGCAGCCACCTACATAAGCAGACATGATCATCACAATAAAATAAGATAATTAAGATCGATAAAGGAGAGATTTAGGTATCTCTGTTTTCCCCATGTTATGAGAGAATGGAATGATAGAGAAATGTCATGCAGCGGGTCGACGAATCCTCTGCCATGCAAAATGTGATTTGCAGTGTAATTATGTTGCTAGAGATGTAGACCGATTTCAGTCAAACTTGGTACACGTATTCCTTACTATCAGTCAACAATTGATATGGGGGTAAGAACTACATACGACATATAGTTCAGGAGACATAGTGTCATAAATAATAAAATTCACGAAAAACTGGATCATCACGGCATCACGCGAAGATCTTTCACATTTCCTCGTAAACTAATGGACCAATTTGAACCAAACTTGGTACAAATATTCTTTCCCGTCAGGAAAAAAATCGCTATCCGAGTAGAAACTACCTACGACACGTCGTCCAAACGATTTAATGTCATAAACAATGAGAGTCTCAAAAAGACTGCCACATCAAGCAAAGAGATTTTATTCATCCACTATCTGAGAATCAGAACATTTAGTGACTTGCAATAAACATAAAACTTAATTTCAAAGTGTAAGAAACTTTTTCTCATTAAAAACCTCAGCAAAATGCTCCTCGCTTACTACCTTTCCGTTGATATTGGAGTAAAATTGCGGTATTCGGTATGACGTTACCTTTTATAATTTCTACATCACTCATTGCATTTGTGGGAAATTTTACAGACACATAGAGTTCCTGGGCGCACTTAACCCAGCTGGTAAGTTCCGTTTGGTTATATGAAACAAACGTCTACAGATACAGTAAAAATATTTATTGTACAAAAATCTACAACTGTTAAACTATTAAATTTATAAGGGGCAGCCCTCAGTCGCAAAGTACGAAAATAATCGTTACCAGGTTTCAATGCCGCTATGGGCACCTTCTTCAGACGAAGATGAATATGTTAAACCTACATGTCAAGATCTAAAATAATACAAAAAATATCTGACATAATCAGATAGTCATACCTAAAAAGTAAATAGTTGTAGACAGGCGGAGCAGTCACGAGGGGCTGCAATGTCTCTGCTGCCAACGTCGACATAACTGACCGCGCATATGTACAAAAGCGAGTATGTCAGCTTATCGCCATCTAGTGGCCACGTTATGATACAATGTGGCAAGTAGCTTGCGTACCAAACCGATAGAGGTCAAACATTCTACACATTATACATATAGAAGCATACGTAAAACCTCTGAACAATACTTAACGAAATGCATTAACCAAACATAAATAATAACACATATTAATTTCACATTTCTTGATGCAGTCGCGTCGTTCAAATATCTAGGCGTAACACTGCAGAGCGGTATGAAATGGAACGAACATGTAAGGACAGTTGTGAGTAAGGCGGACAGCCGACTTCGGTTTATTGGGAGAATTTTGGGAAGACGTACTTCACCTGTAAATGACACCGCGTATAAAACGCTTGTACGACCACGACTTGAGTATTGCTCAAGTGTTTGGGACCCGCAGCAGATCAGTTTAAAGGAAGACATAGAAGCAGTTCAGAGGCGAGCAGATAGGTTTGTTACTCGTAGGTTCGACCAATGCGCGAGTGTCACGGAAATGCTCCGGCAACTCAATTGGGGATCACTGGAGGAACTTCTGTTGAGGAAATATAGAGGTCCGGAATTTAAAGCTGAGTGAAGTACGATCTTGCTGCCGCCTACTTACATTTCGCGTAGTGATGACAAAGACAAGATAAGAGAAATTAGGGCTCGTACGGAGGCATATAGGCATTCTTTTTTTTCCTCGTTCTATTTGGAATAGGAAAGAAAATGCCTACTAGTGGTACAGTGTACCCCCCGCCACGCACCTTACGGTGGATTGCGGAGTATGTATGCAGATGTAGATTGTGGTTCAACTCCACCTCCGGCCATCCAGGCAAATGCCGGGATGGTTCCTTTCAAAGGGCACGGCCGATTTCCTTCCCTCATCCTTACCCAAAACGCCGAGCGTGTGCTCACTCCCTAATGACCACGCTGTCAATGGAACGTTAAACCCTAAGATTTCTTTCTTCCTTTTGGTGAAAATCCTTCATAGTCCTGGTTAATTTGGTACCACAATTGAAAATTTTCATTATTTTTTAGTTTTTACATTTATTCAAAAATGTCTGTAAAGCTATCGGACCAACTGCGTGGTCATCAGTCCGTAGCTTACAAACTAGTTAAATCTAGGTAAACTAACCTACGGACAAACACACACATCCCAGTTGTCCCCATTAAAGAGAGAGAGAGATAGTTCAAATGTTTGCAAATCTATCGGACCAAACTGCGTGGTCATCAGTCCGTAGCTTACAAACTACTTAAATCTAGGTAAACTAACCTACGGACAAACACACACATCCCAGTTGTCCCCATTAAAGAGAGAGAGATAGTTCAAATGTTTGCAAATCTATCGGACCAAACTGCGTGGTCATCAGTTCGTAGCTTACAGACTACTTAATCTAAGGTAAACTTACCTAAGGTCAACATACACACCCATGCCTCAGGAAGGACTCGAACCTCCACGGCGAGCAACCGCGCGCTCCTCAGCGAGGTGCTTTAGACAGCTCGGCTACTCCATCGCGGCTTTACATTTATTTTCTTTTGAAGATATTGGTGTACACATTCTCAATCGGGTTGAGATCTGGTGACTGAGGTGGTGGTGGTAGGACTTTGGGGCAGTTGTACAACAAATGTTCCTGCATAATGTGAGCCTTATATTTCGGGTCATTGTCCTGGTAAAATTTGAAGGTGTTTGATATCCCCATGGTTTCAGCACTTTTTCGTAAATTGTTCTTTAATATGTTCAAATAGACATATTTGTCCATAGTATTGTCGATGAACACCAATTCGCCCGGTCCAAATGTCGATATACAGCCCCAGACAAGGACGCTGCCACCTCCATGCTTTACAGTGGGTTTAATATTTGTGACTGTAAATTCCTCTTTCTTCTTCCGCCACATCATGCTTCGTCCGTCCGACCCACAGACGTTAAATTTACTTTCGTGACGTCATTCTAGCAAATTGCATCCTTCGTAATAAACTCCCTATCAAAGTCCAATCTTTTCTGTCCATTCTGTTGAGTCACATAAGGTTTCTTCCGAGCCACTCTTCCATTGTATCCACTTTCTTTCAATGCTCTTGCCAGTCTCGTTTAGAGGCTCACGTGCTATTCTCGGTGCACTGAGTGTAGGATCCTTCGTTATTTTTCGTATTAACTTCCTCTTGTCACGAGCATCGAACTTCTGTGGCTGGCCCATTTGTGGTATGGAGTCTACACGGTCCTCGTTTTTGAAACGCCTGACAATATCTGCCACAGTACTCTTACTCATGTTGAGCATGGCAGCAGTTTGTCGATATGATTTTTTTTTTCGCATTGTGAAAAATCACAATTTGTCGTATCTCAAAGTTGGTATTATCTTTGCGTGGCATCGTACCGTCTGGACAGTCGACCGCGCTTGTGAGCACACACCTGCCTTCATACTAGAAGCAGGCCTATTCACCCCGGCGTGAACGGTGACAAGTGCGACACTGCCATCTGTCCGGATATTAACCCTCGCACCGCACACTTGTTTTCAATTACCGTCCACTGCACACTGGGGTCTACTGGACCCGAAATTTTTTTTATCAAATATCAAGTGTTCCAAGCTCATTAATATATACATTGCAATGTCTTATATACCTGGAACATTGTAAATAACTATTTAATTACCTGTAGTGTTTTTTATTGCAACTATGAGTCACGAATGATATTTATAAAATGTGCATAGTATTATTAAGAATAATATTTTGTATTTCTATTTGTTTAGCCTTCTTATATTTGAAAGTATATAATGCAACAGGATATCTTACTGACTTTATTTAGTTATTACAATGAATAACATATGGTATTTACAAATTTGATACATGTTACACTTCAACATAATGTATAAATTCAACCTGAGTCTGAACTTCAATGTACAAAGTAATATATTGTAATATAATATAACGGCTTATTTGATATTTACAGTATATTTTGGCATAGGATGATTACAAAATTACTATTGCAGCATATTTGTGCAAAAACATATAAGAAAGATGAAAATAATGTATATTAGAATGATGTCAAAAACTGTAACTAAAGTATCAGTCACCACTTACATTATCAGCGAGCACACTCGGTACAAATTATGGTTCTATGTTCATCACAGATCGTCCTTTTACAATCCTGGCAACACATTTTGGTTTTTGTGTCCCTTTTTCTCGAATATAGTAAGCAATAAATTAGCTACACTGAATGCACACTGGGGTATTCAAGACCCCACGGGCGTTCGGCAAACTTTACAGCTTGACAGTAATGCAACAACAATGCGGATGTTTGAGTTAACATCACGTACGTGTAGGCAGTGCTACCAACCTAATATACACCAAGTTTCAAAACCTTTTAGCGAACGTACTCTCTGTAATACAAAACACAAATTACGCTGGGGTCCCTAGGACCCCAGTGTGTAGTGCGAGGGTTAAAGTAACGTCACCATCGAAGAGTGGTTTATTTTAATTGCATTCTTTACCAACTGTTTTACTTTATGCAAACAACGTTCATGCTGTTATTTACAAGACATGCACCTTCATATAAATTTGGTTATGTTATATTTTTGTTTGTTCCGAATGCAGTTATAACGCAGCAAACTAAAAATATCTTGGTGTCCGAATATTAAAGTTATTCACTGTATGGTGACAACCGTAAACTCATAAGCTTCGGAGTGTCCGAGCAACCAGAAAATTATGTTGGCTGCTCGGACACTAGAGCAGGCCTTTATCCAATAGTGACCGTGCAATGATGGGTGCCGATAAATATGTACGCCCCACCTGCTGCGGCGTTCGGGTCAGCAGGTGGCAGAGCGCGGCAGGAAGAGGCGTCCTTGAACCAGCAGCTCCCTGTCTGCCCCATTGTTCTCGGCGGACGAGCAGGTGCCGACTGGCTTTTCACCCGAGAACTGTTCCCTCACGTCGGAAGTGCCACCCGACCTCAGGAGACGCTAATGAGCGACCCCTGAAATGCAGGCAGCCCGCAACGCTGCCGAGGATGCCACACGCCGTCGCGCGCTCTGCGGCGTACTGGTAGTCGTCTTGATACTGACAGGGGAACATCATCAACTCGGCCTCATATTTTCTTGAAAATAAAATACGTGAGCTAGATATCAACTACAGAAATAGGTATCACGTGAAAATTTGGGCCATTACGCAGATAATTCGCAGTTACGGCCTCCTCAAAGTAGGGATGGCGGTTATTGCTAAAACAACCGGTTTTCGGTTATACAGGTACTTTTCATCTCCAGTTTAAACGAACTGTAAAAATTATTCAAGATAACCGATTTTTTAAATAACCGGTTTTCGTTTTTTTTTATTGCTGTTATTTCCAGTAGAGTTCGATCGAAACATATTTTGCGGCCGAAACAGAAATCGTAATCGAATTTTCGGTTCTTCTAGTTTCGGCCGAAACCGAAACTTACGAAATTTAGTTAAAATTTAGGTAAATTTACGTTATTAGACAAATCACTAGCCTTTCCATATTTTGCAAGATCCCCTCCCAATACTACGCCTTCTTGAGTGTGTGTAGGCCTAGCCAGGAGGCCGTAGAAGACGATATACGAAGCATACTGCCGGCCGCGGTGGCCGAGGTGACTGAGGCGCTCCAGTCACGGTCAGCACGGCCACTACGGTCGGGGGTTCGAATCCTCCCTCGGGCATGGATATTTGTGCCGTCCTAGTTCGTAAGTAGTTCATAAGTAGTTTGTAAGTTTAGGGACTGATGACCCCGTAGTTAAGTCCCATAGACTATACAAACATTTGAACATTTTTTGAACGAAGCATACAGATTTACTGGCCTAGTATTTCCATCCGGCTGTTGCGAATATTGAGCCAACCACTCCGTAACTTAGACTTGTGAGCCAGCGCTACAGTCAGTAAATGAACTTCAATGAGTGCTGCAGAAGTATTTCGAAAAATAAAGTCACAGTTCCGACTAACAGTATGAGTGTTGTCAGTGTAAATTTACGCATATTGAACTAGGAAAGCTGTGTACCACATGATCAAAGAATGTTCAAATGGGTGTGAGTTCTTATGAGACCTAAATGCTTAGGTCATCGGTTCCTAGACTTAAAAACTACTTAATCTAACTTACACTAAGGTCAACATAAGACACCCATGACCGAGGGAGGAGGGAGGACTCGAACCTCCGACTAGAGCAGCCGCGCAGTCCGTAACATGGAGCCTCAGACCGCACGGCTACCTCGCGAGGCACCACAATGTTACCTAAACCCATATTGGTTATTAAAAAAGCACCTCGCTTTCAAGGAATCACATTGATAAAACTTGTTAGCATAACAATATGATAATACATTAAAAGTTATTATTCCAAGTTTACATAATAGGTATATGAATCGAATTTACCTTGCCTTCCAAGAAACATTTTGTATGCTTTCTCCTTAAATGACACAGCATGTTTGTAGTACCTCCATCCGTTTCCAGCTTTTTAAAACAAATGGAGCCTTATACCTCACTGCTCCCGTACTTGGTGAAGTACTTCCACACTCGGAATGGTGCCATTTAAGACACAACCGATGTCTGGCGACGACAGCAAGGAACTACCGCTTGACCAGACGGAGGCAAGTCTAGTACACCGCCGGTGCACGCACGTCGTCTAAAAGGCCACGCCACACGGCAACAGGTGCATCGATGCCTCAATAGCTGCACCAGTCTTAAGTTCTTATGCCAGGCGTTTGTTGCGCGTTTCTGACTGCCGGGATTGTTCTCAAATTATCACTGATCGCTTTTCTTAGTTACTGCGATGACCTAATATTTCACAGCTGTGCAAATTTTAGGAATAGCACTAAATATGAAGGTCTACTAGTTTTAATTTTTTTAAATTATTTACAAAAAAACACATTTTGGACCACTACTACAGGAAGTAGTCGTACCGGTTTTTTTTACCCGGTTCTTGGCAATAACTAAAAAAAAAACGGTTACAACCGACACCAAATAAATACCGAAAAAAACTGTATTGAAAATTAAAGTACGTTACACTACTTGTTGAAAAATCGATTCATTCGTTTCCACTGCAGCTGTAACGCGCTGTAGAAAACGCAAACGGATCGTTGCATTTATTCTTCTGTTACGGAGACTGCCAAAGTGGTATTCGACGATTTAAAATAATCATAGCAGCTATCACCACCACTGACGACCTAAATTCCACGCCCAAGCTCCGTTGAAGCAATAAAGGTGGTCGACGAATCTGACGGTGGTGAAATGGCAGCGTCGTTATCGTCAACGTCTTCCTCTTGTAAATCTGCACCGAACGTTAACCCGCTATTTGATATCCAGTAAGTCTTCATCAGTGCAATTGTCAATGATATCTGCAACGTAGTTGAAAGATATAAGGAAAAGGATAAAGAAAGCGCCACGTATTTTCTTTTACCGTGTATAGTACGTGTAATAACTGCAAATTATTATGCTTACCAGTAACGACTGTAAAGAGCTATAATTCTTTGACTTTTAATCATGGAGATGGAGATGTCGCACAACAGCCTGTGCGTTAATTTACATCGCGAACACAAACCTCTTACCAGACTCTGCTCACAGTGCCAGACGTTCGAGCATTAAGCGGCCGCAGTGAAGCGGGCCGAGTGAGGAACAACCCGAGCGCGCGAATGTTCAAAAGCTGTGCTTTGAGGAGGCCGTAACTGCGCAATATCTGAATAATGCCCAAATTTTCACGTGATATCGATCTCTGGAGTTGATATCTAGCTCATGTATTTTTTTCTCGAGAAAATATGTCGAGCTGATGATGTTCCCTTGTGAGAGAATCAGCTGCACAACTACTCTTCGTTTTCATTCTCCTAATTGGAGAAGAAACAAATATCTCAGAATTCGAATCAAGAAGCAAGCGTAATTTACAAGAAGATACTCTAGGAGAAGTAAAGCAACTTAAATTACTTAACAAAGGCAAGTCAGATTGCACAGGTGAACACCCTCCGCCTTGGCCAGTGACTAACCAGCACCCCCGCCAAACTGCGACCAACCCTCCGACATATTAGGTTCTGGTTTCCTAGTTTATTATCTAATAAACATGATTTTGCCATTTAATATTAAAATTAAATATCTTTTATTTCACGTTTTGTAAATTGGTTTATAAAGAACCCCCACCCCCTAGGCTGGCCAAAAGTACTCATTCCCGTGGGCACCTCTGCCAGATTGTATACTTATTAGGTTCCTTTCAGTGTAGGCTGATACAATAGCTCCATACCTAGCTATCGTATACAATGGCTGTTTCAGCAAAAGATCCGTTCCCAATGACTGGAGAGCTCACTCCAGAAGGCAATGGGAGTGATCATCGACGTCGATATGCAGCAACGCTTTGGAACATAGACTTTTTTACGGACATTATGAACTACCTCGAAGAGAACGACCTATTGAGCCATAGTCAACCCGGATTCAGTAAGTGTCGTTCTTATGAAACACAGCTAGTTCTTTATTCACATAAAGTGAAGAGTGTTGTCGACGAGGGATCTTCTACATCTACATACATACTCCGCAATTCACCGTAAGGTGCGTGGCGGAGGGTACACTGTACCACTACTAGACATTTCCTTTCCTATTCCATTCCCAAATCGAACGAAGAAAAAACGAATGCCTATATGCCTCCGCACGAGCCCTAATTTCTCTTATCTTGTCTTTGTGATCACCACGCGAAATGTAAGTAGGCGGCAGCAAGATCGTACTACACTCAGCTTCAAATTCCAGCCCTCTAAACTTCCTCAACAGAAATTCACGAAAAGAATGTTGTCTTTCTTCCAGCGTTGAGCATTTCCGTGAAACTCGCGCATTGGTCGAACCTACCAGTGACAAACCTAGCTGCTCGCCTCTGAACTTCCTTTAAACTGATCTGCTGCGGATCCCAAACACTTGAGCAATACTCAAGATGTGGTCGTGCAAGCGTTTTATACGTGGTCTCCTTTACAGGTGAAGTACATCTTCCCAAAATTCTCCCAATAAACCGATGTCGGCTGTCCGCCTTACTCACAACTGTCCTTACATGTTCGTTCCACTTCATATCGCTCTGCAATGTTACGCCTAGATATTTGACGACGCGACAGCATCAAGAAACTCACTACTAATGCTGTATTCGAACATTATGGGATTGTTTTTCCTTCTCATGCGCATAATCTTACATTTTTCTACATTGAGAGCTAGCTTCCATTCTTCGCACCAACTAGAAATTTTGTCTAAGTCATCCTGTATGCTATTACAGTCAGTTAAAGACGACACCCTCCCATACACCACAGCATCATCGTAAATCGATTCCATACTTCTAGATTTCCGAAAACCTTCTAATATTGCAGAAACGAGCTTAAATTTCATAGAGTGGCTAGCACTTGCGGCAACTAACGTAAACTCGACCGCCATTTCAAAAATTACTAAGCAGGACCAGTCTACGATTTGTCTGTGTGGAAACTAAAGTACTTTATTTGCAAAAACACCTTTATTTTTCTCTGCATTTTAGGACCCAAATTTCAATGAAACATGCGTAAATATGTACCGTTTTCAATTTAACGAACTGAAGTGACGAAAGATTAAATATTACTTGTTACAAAGATGGCGTGAGGATTATTCTTAATGAGTCTAAGGCTTTCTTGTAATTTTAATTACTCTTCTAATAACTGCAGGAAAGTAATTACCTTTGTAATAATTAC
Organism: Locusta migratoria; assembly: GCA_026315105.1. Classification (NCBI taxonomy): domain Eukaryota; kingdom Metazoa; phylum Arthropoda; class Insecta; order Orthoptera; family Acrididae; genus Locusta; species Locusta migratoria. Next base: position 265,995,472 of record CM048744.1, on the reverse strand, counting down.
AGGTTTCCTTTGGAAGATAAGAAGCTAACAAAGAGATGGATACAAAATAGGAAAGAGGGAAATTATCTACGACTGTTGTTGTTGTGGTCTTCAATCCGCGGACTGGTTTGATGCAGTTCTCCACCTTACCCTCCCCTGTTCAAGCCTCTTCATCACCATGTAAGAACGGCAACACATATCATTTTGACTCTACTTGCTGTATTCGTCCCTCGTTCTTCCTCTATGATTTTTACCCCACAAACTTACTTCTAATGGTAATTCTGATGTCTCAGAATGTGTCCCACCTACCTGTCCCTCCTCTTAGTCAGGATATGGCAGAAAGTCCTTTTCTCCCGAATTCTATTGAGCACCTCCTCATTATTTACGTGATCTACGCATCTAATTTACGACTACAAACAGCTATATCCACTCAACTCACTATATAGATAAACATGTGAACAATTACGACACAAATGATGAGAGGTGTCGTTTGTCCAGTGCAACACCAATTGTCTTTAATTTTCAACAACATTTAGAAAAAATGAGTACAATCTTATGACCAGCGTCCAGAAAGCGAACTTTCAACAGTTCTGAAGATAATACTCTTATGATCAGTAGTGCATGGTAAGCGTATAATTTAAATTCATGGTTACTTTCCTTTTCTGTATTATCGTACGTTGTCTTTTCTATATTATCATATATTTTAATGTTCGACAATATTAATAGCTTTTATTCCAAAAGACATGAGATGCATATTGCCTCAAACATGGCGTACGTATAGCCACTCTATGAAATTGCTCTTTGTACTGTGCCTCACTAGCGGCTTCTACTCCAATTGCATGCTTGTGGAATATCGACACAGTTGTGTGATTGGTTTCAAATTTTTTGTGTCAGAAAAGACAGTACGTAGTAATTGACGGGAAGTCATCGCCGAGACGGAGCGGCCGAGCGCATTGAGGCGCTATCCTACGATGCGCGAGGTCGTTCCCCGTCGGGGGTTCGAATCATCCCTCGGGCACGGATGTTTGTGCCGTCTTTAATATAAGCTAGTTCATGAGTAGTTCGTAAGTTTAGGGACTGATGACCCCACAGTTTAGTCGCATATGCTTTACATACATTTGAACATTTTTTTGGGAAGTCATCTAGTAAAACAAAAGTGAAATCTGATGTTCCCCAGGGAAGTCTTATAGGGCTCCTACGGTCCCTTCGTTTTATAAACGACTAGATGGCCAGGTGAACTTCGTATCACGTACCTCTTAATATAATCCATAATTTAAATCACATGTATTTTAGACCCAGTAGCTTCATAAAGTCATCATCAGATAGTCTAAGTATCGGCTCGATAGTGGGCGGAAAGAGTGGGAAAATCACGCACACATGTCTAGCATAATGTTCAAGATGACACATTCGTGGAAGTTCGGAAAAGGTTTAAACGGTGATAAAATATCGAAAAATTGCGAGGGAAATTATATTTAAAACTTGTAAAGCAATGAATTGGTTGTTGTGTTGGTTGACTTCAGAAATATACATTGAAAGACTAAAGTACGCTTTGCACGATATGAACCAGTATATGAAGTGTCAAAGATAAAAATGAATTGCTGTTCGTTAGTCTCGCTAAAACTCGAGAACGGCTGCACCGATTTGGCTATAAATCATTACATAAACCACTGAATCTATTGTGATGTAGTAGATAGCTTTAGCGCTGAAGCACCGGATAATATATTTTAGAAAGTGTCTAATTCAAGATATTTTTTGATATGAAGTATATAAAGCGAAATATCGAATAATAATTACTATGGAAAAGCTATTTACTCTTTGACTTCTTAACTATTTTTCAGAAGTTATAATTAACTTATAAAAATGCATTGTCCCTTCTGTAAAACGTTGATAGAACGGCAGAACAACAGAAGTACATATGTACTCTTTCTTTGAACGTCAAATGTGCAAATTTTAATCGATATAGTACCAATGATATTGATATCCCAAAGAAAAGAGCTCTACCAGTTTGCCACAAATTTTTCTATTTTCTGGCCAATTATTCCATTTCGAGTATCCCGTTCCGAGAACATACCTTTACCGAGGAGTCTAGCAGTATATTGCTCCCTCCTATGTATATCTAGCGAAGAGATCATGTGGATAAAATCAGAGAGATTAGAGCCCACACAGAAGCATGCCGACAATCTTTCTTTTCGCGATCAATACGAGACTGGAATAGGAGGGAGAACCGATAGTGGTACTCAAGGTACCCTTCGCCACTCACCGGCAGGTGGCTTGCGGAGTATGGATGTAGATGTTGATGTAGAGCTGCATGAAAACGAAGCTGAAATAGACAGCGAATTGGGGAGAAAGCGATGAATAGAGAGAGAGAGAGAGAGAGAGAGAGAGAGAGAGAGAGAGAGAGAAGAAGGCGATGGACTAACATAAAAAAAAGAAGGAATACTCACCTGGGCAACGCCGGGAATAACGCTACTAATCAAATATGGATTAAGAAGACACAACTGCATATAATCTATGTAATCCCCTACTATAGCATGAGACAGCGTGAGAAAATTAGGTTTGCTCCCGATATTAGCAGACGACTATCGTGTCAGAACTTTCTTCTCGAAGTACTTTAAATTGACGTGACATGGTGCGGCGGTGCATTTTGGAATCGGAGTGTGTGAATGCCCCCATTGGAAATTCATTGCAGAACGTTTTGACGAGACGAGACGTGATGTGACTTAACGTAACGTAACCTGTTGTTTGTAGGAAGCAATGTAAACGATGATTCATCGGACCATACCACATAGTTACAATTATAAAGTGTCTTGGTTTGTTATCGTTTTAGCAACTGCTGCCCTTCCATCAATGTTAAGCTCAACCTGTATTGTTTTTATCGATACAATATTAATCGAGTGTTGAATTTCGCTGTAGCTTTTTAAAATGTTCAAATGTTTGTTAAGCTTAAGGGACTTATCTGCGGGGTCATCAGTCTCTAAACTTACTAACTACTTATGAAGTACCTTATACTAAAGATGACACAAACCCATGCCCGAGGGGAGATTCGAACCCCCGACAGTAGCGGCCGTGCAGACTGTGACTGGCGCGCCGTAGCTTTTTACCACGGTACTTTTATGGTATCTGGTCACAATAGTTCTTAATGTTCGTCGGGCGTTGTCAGTTTACTTACGGTTTCGCCCATTATTTGTCTTATTCAGTGATTTTTTTACCTTGTTTTGTACTCGCTGCCATTACTGAGGATACTCTTGCAAGTGAATCGTTAAACCGGGCAGCCGTTTTTGTTTCATATGCTCCCACTAACTATGCAACACAAGTCTGCTTTCATGCCCAGCAACTACAGTAGCTGCAAATATCATCTTTTACCTGTGATCCTGCAGTTAAACTCTATACGCATAGCCTAACAATTGCGAATTAATAACGATGTATATAAAGAGTTTTTATTCAAACGTTTGCAAATGAAGCAGTTAACGTCAGATAATTCATTTGAATAATGTTTATTCAAACACAAGATTTATATGCTGGAAGTGGCCCTACACAAATAAAAGTATTAAATTAAGAATAAACCTTTCGAAATTACTTGAATAGATGCTTTAACTGCGTTATGAGAATGTTAGCAAATTCCCGAACTAAGTAAACACTGACGATGCTCAGAATAGTCAGTCCATTTCGCGATCATACAACACGAAATAATGGCCACTGAAAATATTTCATGTCTTAGTTCGACAAATAACACTTCATCACTCTCAAATTCTCGTGTAGAATCACAAAGACTGTTCAGTTACAATTCCGAAATAGAATCGGGAAAAAAACCCGGCCCACATCAGCATTCGGCAAATGTTCCTTATTTTTATAAACTACTAGCTGAAAACCCGGCGTTGCCCGGGTATTTATTTATTTATTCGAACCTTGAGTTAGTACTTTTTCTATCCACTCTCTCTGTCCATCTCCTTTTTTCTAAAAACGTATTACATTTATCAGAGAATATATAAGAAATCACAGGTAAAAATGCACTCGTTACGCAGAATCCAATCGCGAAATTCAACAATAATGATTGTAATAATCACTACGTTTACATGTAACACATCTTCCGGAAGACGAAAACCGATTTTCGTAAACCGTTTTTCGCTGTCGTGTTTACATGGCACAGCCTGAATCGGATTTCCTAATCCACTTAAGATGGCGGCTGAAAAACAGCTGATTCAGTCCCCGATTTAGTCAGCACAACCGCTATTTTTCTTTATTTAAAAACATAGATTCATGCTCACACTAATATTTATACCTTTATTTCACATTAGAAAATATCACTCTTTCGATATGTGCCGAAAATTCTTACGAAAAAAACACAATCTGACAACCCAAGAACGCTTCAAAAACGGTTGCGCTTACATGGGCAAGAAAATCGATTGTGGAAATGGAAAACCGCTTTAGAGAAGCGGATTTCCAGAATCGATTTTGGAGTGTTTACATGACCAACCAAAAGCGGAATTGGAAAATCGGTTTACGAAATCCGGTTTTGGGAGCCCATGTAAACGGGGTAACTATCACAGATGGATCACTTCATGTAATGCGCGAAACGTCAAATCGATTTTTTTAAAGAGATGTATTAAAAGAAATTTTTTTACTGCTTTTTTTATTCATTCTTATATTTCCTTATTTGTATGCTTATCCTTACAGAGAAAGATCTGAAGACATTGTAGCACGCATAGACCAAAGATATGGTCTGTGGCATCACGTATAGCTGTATGTAACCTCCTTGCTATAGAGTCGCAAACCTCATCGCTGGCCTTCAGTCCGAATTTTTTTTTTTAATTTGACGACTTTCAACCACCATATCTTCCATCCCCTTATAGCTGTCGGTATGGAACTGCTATGGTGTACAACGGGAGACTTCGAACAACAATTGCGTTATTTAGTTTTCGCTGCAGCGCGAAATATTAACACACACACACACACATGTAGAATTTTATATACACTGATAACCTTCCATCCCAATATACTCCACTCTTTTATCATTATCAACCCTCAAGCAACAATGCAACCAATAAAACCATTTCCAAAGAGTAAATATAATTTTCAAAGAATCACTATTGTTCCGCATTTCGCGTTATACTCTTCAAATTACTAAATATCTATCAGATCGCTATAAAACCGTGCCTCAAACCTTCCTCAGGTATACATTAGTAACTGTACAAATATGTAAGTCTCTGCGCCTTGTCGTTTGGACGTGATAAGCTTACACCGAACAGACATTCTCATTATATATATACCCGATCGCCATAAAAACGTGCCTAAAACCTTCCCCGGGTAGACATTAGTAACTGTACAAATTTTTAGCTCTTTATGTCTTGTGGTTCAGACGTGATAAACGTACACCGAACAGACATTCACATTTATAGATATAGATTAGCTGTAACCTTCGTGCGTTGCTACGCTACCAACTAAATTAAATTTGAAGAAAAGACATTACACAAATATTCATTTCATTTTGAGTAATTTTATTGATTTTGTTCATTTCGAAAATTTTTTTGAAATAGCAGCGTTCCATTCAAATCGATATGTATTGAAGTGCTGTGGGATACACAATACTTCTTGTTTTTCCACCTGGTGCGTAAACGAATAAATCAGGTTTCCCGACGCGTGAGCAGGCCACATAGAGCTACCCATGTGAGAAGCATGGATTCTCCAAATTTAATCCACACACTTGTAACGTTTGTACCCGTGCTTTGTTGGTAGTCATTGCGAAAGCGAGTCGCACCGGGAACTGCAAACGTTTGAATTGGAGTGGCATATATGTGGGATCAATGGTATACGTTGCAACAGTACGTCTTCACCTTTGAATTTTCCAGTCAAAATGTTGCCTCGATAACATGGTTCATCATTTTCTTGACCGAGATTCTGGTTCCGCTGAAAAGTCGTGGTGGATTTATTTTTCGAAGAAGAATGATGGGTACTACAATTTTCAATGTAAGAACGTGCGGTGGTATGCCTGGCAAATAATGCGAATTCAATAATTCAGTTGGACAGTAGACAACTTCGTCTTGATTCACCACAGTATCGATGAACTCACATATTGTCGTTTCGCCGGGTATTCCATTCTGAATAGTGAAGTTAATGGTATGGACATCGATGTTATTGGCCCGTAATATATCACGCATACTGAGCCACCAATGTTTGGGAAAACTTTTTGCACCAATTCGTCTATGCTTTCTGTGATCTTATAGACGTTTGCTGGTAAGGCGCCGCACGGGAGTAGCCGAGCGGTCTGGAGCGCCACGTTACTGATCGCGCGGCCTCCCTTGTGTGTGTTGTCCTTAGGTTATTTTAACTTAATTTAAGTAGTTTGTAAGCTAGGGACTAATAACCAATCAGTTAAGTCCCTTAGATTTACAAACATTTGAACATTTTGCTGGCAAGGTGATACAATGCGCAGATTCATCAATTTGCATTCGCCCATTTCAAATATCCCGTTGTAGTTGTACAGGCATGTTAGTTTTCAAGGTCAATTTCTGTAAATGACGCCACAAAACTGATGATGTGAGACATGCATTAAGTTCATCAGCGGGTGCTGAACGTGGTATAACCGGCAATGTTTGTCGAAAATCACCAGACAATAAAATGAGTGCGCCACCGAATATCCGTGCGTTTCCTCTGAAATCTCGCAATGTACGATCAAGCGCTCCCAATGCTTTCATGGGTGACATTGTACGTTCGTCCCGTATGATAATTTGACACGTTTGGAATACTTTGACCACTGCAGAGTTTTTGCTGATGTAGCATGTTGGTGCCTCAGAATGTTGCAAATTCAACGACAGTTTCAGTGCTGAATGCGGTGTTCGGTCACCGTCCAAAAGAGTTGCCACAATTGAACATGTTGCAATGACCAGTGCAATATTATTTTGTGATCGTGTGGTTGCCAACATGAGTGAAAGAAGTCTTACCTGTGCCACTGGGCGTACCTATGAAAAACAGTCGACCGCTTTGTCCTGTGATTGCACGCATAATTCTGTCATACGCAATGCGTTGTTCTGGAACCAGTTGCGGAAGATTTGTCTGAACAAATGTCCCCAGTTCGTCAGAATCAGAGTGTGTTCATCTGAAGGTCAAAACCAACTGCAGAACGATTTGAACAAGATATCTGTATGGTGTAAGAATTGGCAGTTGACTCTAAATAATGAGAAGTGTAAAGTCGTCCACATGAGTACGAAAAGAAATCCGTTAAACTTTTTTACATGATAAATCAGTCAAATGTGAAGGCCATAAACTCCACAAAATACCTAGGAATTACAATTACTTCTGACTTAAATTGGAAAAAACACGTAGATAATGTCGTGGGAAAGGCGAACCAGAGACTGCGTTTTATTGGCAGAACCCTTAAAACATGCAACAGAACTACTAAAGAAATTGCATACACTACGCTTGTCCGTCCTTTTATGGTATATTACTGCCCGCCGGCCGCGGTGGCCGAGGTGGCTGAGGCGCTCCAGTCACGGTCAGCACGGCCACTACGATCGGGGGTTCGAATCCCCCCTCGGGCATGGATATTTGTGCCGTCTTTAGTCTTAGCTAGTTCATAAGTAGTTTGTAAGCTTAGAGACTGATGACCCCGTAGTTAAGTCCCATAAGTTGTACAAACATTTGAACATTTTTTTAATTGCTGCCCAGTGTGGGATCGTTATCTGGTGGGTTTGACGGAGGACATCGAAAGAGTCCAAAGACGTTTTTCTTTCAAAATATTTTTATCAAATTCTGGAAAAGTTTTTAAAACTTTACTGATCAGACTTGGAAAGAAGACGATATTTGAGCTGAAGCCAGTTAGATGGTTTAAGCACATAAAGTGGTAACGTCACATGAAATGAACTTGAAATGTGCAAGAAATCAGACACTTTGAGCACACCATCTTCTTGTGAACTAACTAATGACTAAAATTTTATGGTTGGAAAACGTACTCATGTCATGTCAAAGCGTTATGTAGAACGGAACAAAGAAATTCAGAAATCGTGACTCATTTGAATAATAGCATTTGTTCTGCATTTGCTTACGCTTTACATTCCTTAGAAACATGTTATTTCAAAATTTATGGGACGGTTAGTACAAAACGGGACAACATACGTCCCGTATTTATTTTGTCGGAACAATGGGACACTTCGGCTAAATAAGGGAAGATCCCGTAAAATACGGGACGTCTGGTCCCCCTAGACTCTACATCCCAATGTCTACTTGAATTAATCTCGTATATGTGTAACTTAGTCCTCAATATCTTCACCACTGTTGTTCTTCTCGTGGTTCCTAACCGTTCCGGATATTGGCAACCATCTTCGCTGTGTAGCTCCTATCTTTCGCGGCGCGAAATAACTCCGTAGATGTTTTGGAGGTCCAAGCTCCGATATTATTTAACCAGGATATTCTTCTTCGACCAACACTTCTCTTTCCTTGAAGTATTGACTGTAGAAGATGGTATCTTCTTTCACTCCTCGAGATATGTCACAGGCACTGTATCTTCCTTGCTTTCACGATAGTAAACACTTCTTTTTCTTTATCCATTTCTACATCTACATAAATCTACACCTACATAAATACTCTGCAGGCCACATTGAAGTGCATGGCAGAGGGTTCATCGAACCGCTTTTGTGACGTTTCTCTTATTTTATTTTCATGATCATGTCTTCCTATGTAAGTGGGTGCTAACAAAATATTTTCACATTCGGAAGAGAAAGGTGGTGGAAGAAATTTCGCAAATAGATCTCGCCGCAACAAATAACGCCTTTCTTTTAATGATTTCCACCCCAACTCGTGCATCATTTCAGTGACAATCTATCCCCCAAACAGTACAAAACGAGCAGTCCTTCTCTGACCTTTCAGTCCCACTTGTTGGGGATCCCACAATGCGCCGCAGTACTCCAAAATAGGACGCACAAGTGTAGTGTAGGCAGTTTCTCCAGTAGAACTGCTCCATCTTCTAAGTGTTCTGCCAACGAAACGTAGTCCTTGGTTCGCTTTCCCTACAATGTTTTCTGTGTGTTATTTCCAATTTAAGATGTTTGTTATTGTTACTCCTAAGTATTTAGCTGCGTTTACAGTCTGCAGTTTTGACTGATTCTTCATCTACATCTACATACATACCCCGCAATTCACTTTACGGTGCGTGGCGGAGGGTACACTACACCATTACTAGGCATTTTCTTTCCTGTTCCACTCCCAAATGGAACGAGGAAAAAAAGAATGCTTATATGCCTCCGTACGAGCCCTAATTTCTCTTATCTTATTTTTGTGATCACCACGCGAAATGTAAGTAGACGGCATCAAGATCGTACTACACTCAGCTTCAAATTCCGGCCCTCTACATTTCCTCAACAAAAATTCATTAAAAGAACGTCGTCTTTCCTCCAGCGATCCCCAACTGAGTTGTCGGAGCATTTCCGTGACACTCGCGCATTGGTCGAACCTACCAGTAAAAACTGATCTGCTGCGGGTCCCAAACACTTGAGCAATACTCAAGCGTTTTATACGCGGTCTCCTTTACAGGTGAAGTACATCTTCCCAAAATTCTACCAATAAACCGAAGTCGGCTGTCCGCCTTACTCACAATTGTCCTTACATGTGGGAAAAGGGCAAGCTGAGTTTCACATGAACGACGTTTCCTAAACCCGTGCTGATTCATAGAAAGAAGCTTTTCCGTTTCAAGGAAATTTACTGTATTCGAACTGAGAATATGCTGCAGAATCCTACATGAAACCGATGTCAACGATATTGGCCTGTAAGTGTGTGGGTTAGTGCTCTTTCGTTTCTTATAAACGGGAGTTACCTGCGCTTTTCTTCCAATCACTAGGAACTTTGCGCTGAATTAAGGATTCGCGATAAATGCAAGCTAAGTAAAGGGGCCAACGCCACAGAATGGGGCCAACGCCACAGAATAGTCTTTGTAAAACCGAACTGGTATTCCATCCGGACCAGCAGACGTTTTCGTATTTAGCTCTCTCAGCTGCTTCTCTACATCGAAAATGCCTATTACTATGTCCTCCATTTCGGAATTAGTACGCTGATCAAATGATGGTATATTTGTGCGGTCCTACTGCGTGAAAGATTTCTTAAAGGATAAATTTAGAACTTCGGCTTTCCGTTTGCTTTCTTCTATTACTGCCCCGGAATGATCAACGATTGACTGGACAGTGGGCTTTGACCCGCTTATCGATTTTACATATGACCAGAAATTTTTAGGGTTGTCGGGAGAGATATTTTGGTAAGGTATGGTTGTGGTAATTATTGTATGCTTCGCGCATCGATCTTTTTATAAACGCACGAATCTCTACTAACTTTTGCCTGTCATCATTTGCGTGTTCTTTTTTGAATCGACAGTGCAACAGCCTTTTCTTTCTCAACACCTTTCTAACATTATCATTATACCACGGTGGGTCTTTTCCATCCTTAATCGTCTTTACTGCCACATATTTCTCTAACCCTTTATTTATCGTGTAAATGAAGTTTAACGGGCTTCTTTTAGTGGTCATATGGATGACTTCACACGTCTCATTATTACGGGTCAATTGCCATTTTTTTGCACCATACAGATAACTTATCTAAATCACTTTTCAGTTGCTTTTGAACTTCTGGTGACCTTACTAACCGATAAGTGACGGCTTCATCCGCGAACAACCTAAGAGAGCTAGTCAGATTGTCTCCTAAATCTCTATATATAAAAGGAAGTGTCCGATTGACTGACTGAATGATTGACTGACTGACTCATCATCGCCCAGCCCAAACCACTGAAGATAGAAACTTGAAATTTGTGGAGGGTGTTGATCTTACTCTGTAGGCGTCATTTAAGAAGCGATTTTTCGATATTCCGTCTGTAAGGGGGTGAAAAAGGGGATGAAACGTTTTTTTGAAAATACGTAGCTATTTAGGCAATTTTGAAGCTAGAACTACATAATTTCGTATTTTAATTCAGGGTTCGAATTTAAAAGACACGTGTTTCTGCATTTTTTGAAATTCGACAAATAAGGGGGTAAAATAGGTGACGCAAAAAATTGATTTTCAAAAATATGTTGCTGTTAACTCAAATTTTAAGCTACATCTACGAAACTTCGGATATGGAATCTTGGTCAGATTTAAAAACCCATGATTTTTAGTAGTTTTGGAAATTTAACAAGTAAGAGGGTTAAATAGAGGATCAAAAATTCTTTTTGAAAACACGTTGTTATTGATACAATATTGAAGCTAGAGCTGCAAAAATTGATATTTGTATAGTTGGTTAGACGTATAAAAATACGTGTTTCGGTATTTTTGGAAATTCAACCATCATGGGGGTTAAATTGGAGAGGGGATGTTTTTCGAAAATCTGTTGCTATTTAGGCAATTTTGAAGTTAGAACTACAAATTTTCGGATTTGGATTCGGGGTTCAAATTTAAAAGACACGTGTTTCGGTATTTTTGGAAATTCGACCAATAAGGGATGAAAAATTGATTTTCAAAACTATGGTGCTGTTAACTCAAATTTCAAGCTATAACTACGAAACTTAAGATAGGGATTCTTCCTCAGGATTAAAAAGAAACAACTGGTGCAGAACAACCAGCCTACGCATGCGAAGCTTCGGGGGTTCAGCTAGTCGTTTATAAAAATAAGGAACAGTAGGGGCCCTATAACAGTAACCTGAGAATCGCCAGATGTCAATTCAGTTAAAATTCTCCGTAGAATTTCGCTGTTTGTGACATGATCTGTCCACTGTACTCTCAGAATTCTTCTGTACATCATGTTCACTATTAGCTTTACTTTACTGTACGTCTACATAATCGTTATAAAACTATTGATAGATCTGAAGCATTGAATTAAAATTTGTGGTGCGGCTGGGACTCGAACCCGGACCTCGATGCTTACTAGGCAGACGTCTTAACAGTGTTTTTTTTTTTTTTTTTTTTTTTTTTTTTTTTTTTTTTTTCCCTGTAGATCTATGATGTGCGGTCGTTTTTCATTGTTCGTTCTTGGTCGTTCGTTGATCAGTTGGCTCAGCTTTTTTATTACAGAGGACGTTGAGCCCTCTGACCGGGCGCGCTGAGCCACGGCGCCCGGCATCGTTAGACTACCACACCACTAACGATTAAGGCGCCTCGGAATAGTCTATGTACGATTTCCCTCCACAACACAAACTTTAATTCAGCTTCTTTGTTCCAAAGATAATTACCACCACTGCCAAGGCTCTCCATGCAGCGGAATAGCACCTCAGCAATGAACATGGTGGAACAATCCAGTTACAGTGATATAAATAGCAATTAATACAAATAAAGACTTCCATTATCTTTGGAACAAAGAAGCTGAATTAAAGTTTGTGTTGTGGAGGGAAATCGTACATAGACTATTCCGAGGCGCCTTAACCGTTAGTGGTGTGATAGTCTGCCATCCACCGTGTGGTAGGCTGCTCCAAAATAGCGGATCTGTGGAAATGGATCAAGTTTAAATCGGCAGGATTGCTGTCTCTGAGTGTCAACGACATCAACACGAAGAAACTGGTGTACATGAATGTAAAGGCTTTCCCTGTGTCCAAGACCAGAACTCTAACTTGGTTCATGTATTCGTTCATCAAGTACGCCCTTGCGGGAGGTGAATCTGTGAGCGACTTTCGACAATACATCCTCCGTGCAAGATGAGAAATCCTCAACGATCCATGGAAAAGAGAAAAAGTTTGCGCCGTTCATTCTCTTTTTGTAAGACAACTTGTTTCACAAAATTATAACTATTTGTAAACACATTTTGTAAATCACGAATTTGTTTAAAAAAAAAAGTCTAACGGTTAAGACGTCTGCCTAGTAAGCATGGAGGTCCCGGTTCGATTCCCGGCCGCACCACAAATTTTAATTCAATGCTTCAGATCTATCAATAATGTCTTTGACATATTTGAGACGTAAATCCGTCTCTGGAAGTCTTTATTTGATCTTTAATTGATGGTTATAAAACTACTTGGAATACTTTAGAAACCGGAACGTGGAGAGGCATGGCGCTCGGCAGACAGGTGTAAGCAAGGGTGTCGGTTGGCGTGGAGCGGACGCTACTCGCTATCGGCGGCGAGGCCGGGGCTGGAGCGCACTATCTGCCCTGGGCAAACATCTTATCGCGCCCAAACACCGCCTCACACACTGCGCCTCTCTCTATTGTGATTGCAGCCAAAGTCCCGTCTCCCTCCGCGAGCGCGATTGCGTCTGGTTGGTTCGTGGCCGAGGCTACGACGTTCGTATTTCCTTGTGGCCAGTGAATTGCGATGTGCTAAAATTACCTGTAATTCTAGCTTAAGAACTGACTACTGATCGAATATATATATATATATATATATATATATATATATATATATATATATATATATATATATATATATATATACATTCAGGTGATGAGAGGGAGGAAGGAATGTTAGGGTTTTACAGTGTAAGACATACCAAGGGGCAGATATAGACTCAGGCTGAAACTAAAGAAAATACAAAAAGGTAGGAAAATAAGGAGATGGGACCTGGATAAATTGAAGGAACCTGAGGTTCTTAAGAATTTCAGAGGGAGCTTTAGGCAACAATTGACAGAAACAGGGGAAAATAAAACAGTAGAGGAGGAATGGGTAAAACTGAGAGATGAAATAGTGAAGGTAGCAGAGGACAAAATAGGTAAGAAGGCAAGACCTACAAAAAAATTCCTTGGATATCACAGGAGATACGAAATTTAATCGATGAAAGGAGAAAATATAAAAATGCAGTAAATGAAACGGGCAAAATGGAGTACAGACGACTAAGAAATGAGATTGACAGGAAGTGCAAAATGGCTAAGCAGGAGTGGCTAGAAGGCAAATGCAAGGATGTAGAAGAATTTATAAATAGGGGAAAAATAGATACAGCCTACAGGAAAATAAAAGAAACCTTTAGAGATAAGAAAAACAGCTCTATGAATATCAAGGACACTGATGGAAAACCAGTTCTCAGCAAAGAAGGGAAAGCTGAAAGGTGGAAAGAGTATATAGAGGGGCTCTACAAAGGAAATGAACTTCGAGACAATATTGTAGGAAGGGAAGAGGATGTAGATGAAGATGAAATAGGAGATACTGTACTGAGAGAAGAGTTTGACAGAGCCCTGAAAGACCTAATTCGAAATAAGGCCCCTGGACTAGATGATATTCCTTCAGAGCTACTGAAGTCTCTGGGAGAACCAGCCATGACAAACCTGTTTCACCTGGTGTGTAAGATGTATGAGACAGGTGAAGTACCCTCAGACTTTAAGAAAAATGTTATAATCCCCATTCCAAAGAAAGCAGGTGCAGACGTGAAAACTACAGAACCATCAGTTTAATAAGTCATGGTTGCAAAATGTTAACACGAATTATATACAGAAGGATGGAAAAGCTGGTGGAAGCCGACCTCGGGGAAGATCAGTTTGGGTTCAGGAGAAATGTAGGAACACGGGAGGCAATACTCACTTTACGGCTTATCCTAGAAGATAGATTAAGAAAAGGTAAACCTACATTTCTAGCTTTTGTAGATTTGGAGAAGGCTTTTGACAATGTTGATTGGAATAAACTCTTTCAAGTTCTGAAGCAAGCAGGAGTAAAATATAGCGAGCGTGAGGTTATTTACAACTTGTACAAAAACCAGACAGCGGTTGTCAGAGTTGAGGGTCATGAAAGGGATGCAGTGGTTGGAAAGGGAGTAAGACAGGGTTGTAGTCTTTCTCCATTGTTATTCAATTTGTACATTGAGCAAGCTATAAAGGAAAGCAAGGAGAAATTTGGAGAAGGAATATTAAAGTTCAGGGTGAAGAATTAAAAACATTGCGTTTTGCCGACGACATAGTAATTCTGTCAGATACAGCAAAGGACCTGGAAGAGCAATTGAACGGAATGGACAGTGTGCTGAAAGGTGCATATAAGATGAACATTAACAGGAGCAAATCTAGGGTAATGGAGTGCAGTGTAAGAAAATCAGGTGATGCTGAAGGAATTAGATTAGGAAACGAAGCAATAAAGGAGGTAGATGAGTTTTGTTACTTGGGCAGTAAAATAACAAATGATGGTCGCAGTACAGAGGATATAAAATGCAGAATGGCAATGGGTAGAAAAGCGTTCTTGAAAAAGAGAAATTTGTTATTATCGAATATTGATTTAAGCCTAAAGAAGTCCTTTCTGAAGGCATTTGTATGGAGTGTTGCCTTGTATGGGAGTGAGACATGGACGATAAACAGTGCGAACAGGAAGAGGATTGAGGCTTTTGAAATGTGGTGCTACATAAGAATGCTGAAGATTAAGTGGGTGGATCGCGTAACTAATGAGGAGGTACTGAACAGAATTTGGGAGAAAAAAAAATTTCTGGCATACCTTGACTAAAAGAAGGGATAGATTGGTAGGACACATTCTTAGACATCAAGGAATTGTGAATTTAGCGTTGGATGGAAGTGTATGTGGGGTAAAAACCGCAGAGGAAGACCAAGAGATGGATACAGTAAGCAGATTCAGACAGATTTAGATTGCCGTTCTTATGTGCAGATGAAGAGGCTTGCTCAGGATAGGGTATTGTGGAGAGCTGCATCAAACCGGTCTCCGGACTGAAGACCACAACAACAACAAATTAGAATTCTATGGTGTCACAGGCGGTGTTGCAGAATGGTTCAAATCATACGTCGCTAACAGAAAACAAAAGGTGTCAGTGCAAGAGACTAGTGTCTTAAGGCATCAGCCACCATCAGGTTGGGAAGAAACTGCACGTGGTATCCCACAAGGATCCATCTTATTTTTGAATAAAACAAAGTTTTGGTTGCAAATATTCTTATTTAAATGACGCGTTTCGCCCGGTTAGCGCAACTTCAGATATCTGACAAAGAAGAAAATGAACCAGAACTTACAATATTTACAAGACAACACTTCAAAAAAAAAAAAAAAAAAAAAATGTTAAAATATTTACCTGCAAAACAATGCAAGGAATTGCAATAATGTACGTTACTAATGTTTTACCTGATCTGTGATAGCGGTTGTTTAGATTAAAATGTAGCCATAGGATATCTTACAAAGACAACAATAATGTAATCCCTTAATCTGCGGTAACATTAACCGTTAAAAAACAAATTGATACAATGTTTAACAGAATGGCTATTGAAATAATTTATATTCCTACATTTACCTTGTCTGCCGTTCCTGTACCAAAGAATAGGTCTTCAAGTCATTTACACGACATGCGTCGGTGTCGGTATTGGACAGTGTTCAAACGTGTACTGCGAGTAACCAACAATAAAGCTTAGTGCTCCACAATAGTATAGATGTTGGGTCGGTTGGATAACAGTTGATAATTTCAAATATCAACACCACTTACATAAAATACCCAATATCACATGAAACAAATCTGAAAGGATGCCAAGGTAAATAACAGAAATATTACTTAAAATTTCCAAAAAAGTATAGAAAAATGATGGAATGGACAGTGTGTTGAAGAGAGCGTATAAAATGAACTTTAACAAGAGCAAAACAAAAATAATGGAATGCGGTCTTAGAAAATCAGGCGATGCTGAAGGAATTAAATTAGGTAACGAAACAATGAAGGTGGTAGATGAGTTTTGTTACTTGGGTAGTAAAATAACATGCGATGGTCGCAGTACAGAGGATATAAAATTCAGAATGGCAATGGGAAGAAAAGCATTTTTGAAAAAGAGAAATTTGCTAACATTGAATATTAATTTAAGGGTAAGGAAGTCTTTTCTGAAGGCATTTGTGTGGAGTGTTGCCTTGTACGACAGTGAAACACCGACGATAAGCAGTGCGGACAGGAAGAGAATAGAGGCTTTTGAAATGTGGTGCTACAGAAGAATGCTGAAGAGTAGGTGGGTAGATCACATAACTAATGAAGAGGTACTGAACAGCATTGGCGAGAAAAGGAATTTTTGGCATACCCTGACTAAAAGAAGGAATCGCTTGGTAGGACACATTCTTAGACATCGAGAAATCGTAAATTTAGCATTGGAGGGAAGTGTGTGGGGTAAAAATCGCAGAGGGAGGCCAAGACACGCATATAGTAAGCAGATTCAAGTGGATGTGGGTTGCCGTTCTTATGAGGAGATGAAAAGGCTTGCTCAGGATAGAGTAGGGTGGAGAGCTGCATCAAACCAGTCTCCGGACTGAAAACCAGATCAACAATCGAAAAATGTTTGGTCTTTTGAGGTCAACTGGTCGTTTAGGAGTTTCGGGTGTTTAAAATAATTCCGCTCAAGTATCTCAAATTCTTCCAGGTTGTTTGACTTCCGAGCATAATGCAAAATTTCTAAATCGTCCAGGGTGGCAGCTTGAGGCCCAGTTCAAATCCACAAAGATGAGTATGGTTCCTGCCTGAGGCTAGCTCAGGCATCATTGGTTGGTTCCCTAAAGCCCAATGATAGTCACGACACACTAGCACTCTGGTGCTAACATGCTAGCCAGTAGCGAGAGTTCATCTGTTACCTCGGCATCCGACTTCCAAGTGTGGACCCACAAGCAATTCAACTGACCAAAGGTGGGATCGAGCAAACCTTCCCCTGGCAGTCTCCTCTTCGACTCAACAGCGCAGCTGGGGAGAGGTAATGCCAGAAATTTGCTACTCTCGGTAGACTGTGGAGCTGGAAATACTCAATTCCTTAATCATTTCCGAATCTGAATGGGTAATGCACAGACTTTTCGATGGCACACAAAGCACGCCGTGCGGCTGCAACAGCTGTCCCATGACAAAGAAAGAGATCTAAATAAAATTAATCATGTTATTCTGACCATAGATTCGAGTTTCCAGTACAATTCTGAACTCATTGATGCAAATATCAGACCAGACGGATCCTTAATCAAAATATTGTCAAATTAAATACATTAATTTAGGTCGTTGTACTAATTTCCAACAACCAAGCAGCATCAGAGAATGATTGCTGATATAAAGGGCAATCACATCTACATCTACATGGGATACTCTGCAAATCACATTTAAGTGCCTGGCAGAGGGTTCATCGAACCACAATTATACTATTTATCTCCTATTCCATTCTCGAATAAAGCGCGGGAAGAAAGAACACCTGAATCTCTCTGTTCGAGCTCTGATTTCTCGTATTTTATTCTGATGATCATTTCTACCCATGTCAGTGGAAGTCAACAATATATTTTCGCATTCGGAGGAGAATGTAGGTGATTGGAGTTTCGCAAGTAGCCCACGCCGCAGCGATAAGCGCCGTTGTTGTAAGGATTCCCATCCCAGATCCTATATCATTTCCGTAACGCTGTCTCCCCTGTATCGTGACAACACGAAACGAGCTGCCCTTCTTTGGACTCTTTCGATGTCCTCCGTCAAACCCACCTGATAAGGATCCCACACTGGGCTGCAATACTCGAAAAATGGACGGACAAGCGTAGTGTATGCAGTTTCTTTTGTAGTTCTGTTGCATCTTTTAAGGTTTCTGCCAATAAAACGCAGTCTCTGGTTCGCCTTTCCCACGATATCATCTACGTGTTCTTTCCAATTTAAGTCTGAAGTAATGTAATTCCTAGGTATTTTTTGGAGTTTACGCCCTTTACATTTGATTCATTTATCTTGTAAACAAAGTTTAACGGATTTCTTTTCGTACTCATGTGCACGACTTCACACTTCTCATTATTTAGAGTCAATTGCCAATTTTTACACCATACTGATATCTTATTCAGATCGTTCTGCAGTTGATTTTGATCTTCAGATGATTTTACTAGACGGCAAATGACGGCGTCATCTGCAAACAACCTAAGAGAGCTACTTAGATTTTCCCCTAAATCGTTTATGTAAATAAGGAACAGCAGAGGACCAATAACACGACCCTGTGGAACGCCCAATTTCACCTCTATTTTAGTCGATGCCTTACCATCGATTACTACGAACTGTGTCCTCTCTGACAAGAATTCCCCTATCCAATAGCAAATTTGGGGTGATATACCATAACCACGCAATTTGATTAAAAGCCGTTTGTGAGGTACGGTGTCAAAAGCTTTCTGGAAATCACGAAATATGGAATCGATTTGCGAACCCTTGTCAATAGTACCCATCACTTCGTGTGAATAAAGAGCTAGTTGTGTTTCGCATGAACGATATTTTCTAAATCCGTGTTGACCTTGGGTCAATAGATCGTTCTGTTCGAGATAATTCATAATATTTGAATACAGGATATGTTCCAAAACCCTGCAGCAAATTGACGTCAATGAAATAGGCCTGTAGTTTAGTGGGTTACTCCTACTGCCTTTCTTGAATATAGGTGTGACCTGCGCAACTTTCCAATCTTTTGGTACAGATGCTTCTATGAGAAAGCGGTTGTATATGACTATTAAGTAAGCATAATCAGATAGAAATCTAATGGGAATACAGTCCGGACCAGAAGACTTGTTCTTGTTAAGTGATTTTAGTTGCTGCACTACTCCGATGATATCTACTTCTACGTTACTCATTACGGCATCTGTTCGTAATTCGAAATCTGGAATTTTGGTTTCGTCTTCTTTGGTGAATTAGTTTCTATAAGCTATGTTTAGTAACTCTGCTTTAGTAGCGCTGTCATCGGTAGGATCGCCATTACTATCACGTAGTGAAGGTATTGTTTGTGATTTGCCCCGAGTATATTTAACATATGACCAAAATCTCTTTGGGTTTTCAGTCAAATGGAGACGACAGAGTAATTTCTGCATTACCCATTTGGTTAATGTACAAGTTGCTCAAAATGGGGAATTTCCTCAAGCAGTTCATAGACGATACGTTTAAAAGCAAGAGAAAGCCACGCCATGGCGGAGGCATACCAGCTTTGCTTCGTTCTGTGGACTCCGCCCAAGTAGGTGCCTCAACTTTAGTGTCCGAGACACCTTGCCGTCCGCAAAGGCGAAGCTCCCCCAACGGGTCTTCTCCTCCACCTGTAAGGTTGCTTGGAGGGACTACGTGTGAATAGTGGAAGCACACTTCTTAGCACTGCCCGGCGGACAGCCGCACAGCGCCAGTCGCTTGCAGAGCTGACATCCAAACTTTCAGATGTCAGACGGTGAGATCGGTAACAAATGTTGTACATCAACAGAGTATCAGCCATATAACAATTGCCAACGTTCTGCAGTAAAAAAAGTACTATGCGCAGGGATTGAACCCAAGACCCTCGGTATAACATACTAACGCTCTATCAATTTGCCCACTTTTTTCAGGTAGACGATGCCTTGCGGTTATTTGTTCATGTTCGTTCTCGGTTTTCGTTGAGTGTTGGGCTCAGCTTTTTTATTACAGTGTTGAACGTATTAGCCTCACTTTGTTAGAGGGGTTCAGTGCTGCCATTTTCACACACAGACAAGTAAGCAACGCCTATTCTTTCACAGAATTCGTGACGATTTATGCTGGTCGCTACAGTAGCAACGACCATCGCATTTGAACCTTATCTTTGAATTTCATCACCATCGACACGAAGTGCCCGAAATGGCATCAGATAAAAATACTTACGCTAGGCGCCCGAAAAACGCCAGGCGGGATCTCTCGGTCCAATATGTCAAACAAGAATGTCACTTTTCCTACCTTCTGCTCGCATCCGTGAAAGATGAAGTATGTGGGTTCAGTCCCAGACTAGCAGACAGTTTTAATCTCTATATATAAAAGGAAGTGTCCCGATTGACTGACTGACTGACTCATCATCGCCCAGCCGAAACCACTGAAGATAGAAACTTGAAATTTGTGGAGGGTGTTGATCTTACTCTGTAGGCGTCATTTAAGAAGCGATTTTTCGATATTCCGTCTGTAAGGGGGTGAAATAGGCGATGAAACGTTTTTTGAAAATACGTAGCTATTTAGGCAATTTTGAAGCTAGAACTACAAAATTTCGGATTTTAATTCAGGGTTCGAATTTAAAAGACACGTGTTTCTGCATTTTTTGAAATTCAACAAATAAGGGGGTAAAATACAGGACGCAAAAAGTTTATTTTCAAAAATATGTTGCTGTTAACTCAAATTTCAAGCTATAACTACAAAATTAAGGATCATGATTAAAAATACACGAGTTTCGGTATTTCTGGAAATTCAAGAACTAAGGGGGTAAAAGAGGGGATGAAAAATTCTTTTCGAAAACACTTTGTTGTCAAGACAATTTTGAAGCTATAGCTGCAAAAATTGGTATTTGTTTTGTTCGTTATGATTTAAAAAATACGTGTTTCGGTTTTTTTGGAGATTTAACAATCAAGGGGGTTAAATTGGAGAGGGGATGTTTTTCGAAAATCTGTTGCTATTTAGGCAATTTTGAAGTTAGAACTACAAATTTTCGGATTTGGATTCGAGGTTCAAATTTAAAAGACACGTGTATCGGTATTTTTGGAAATTCGACCAATAAGGAGGTGAAATACGAGATGCAAAAATTCATTTTCAAAAATATGGTGCTGTTAACTCAAATTTCAAGCTATAACTACGAAACTTAAGATATGAATTCTTCATCAGGATTAAAAAGAAACAACTGGTGCAGACCAACCAGCCTACGCTTGCCGAGCAGCGGGGGTTCAGCTAGTCTGTCATAAAGTTTCATTTCATCTCACATTCTACCACAGAATGGAAATTCATTTCGGAAACAGTTTCTCAGGCTGCGACTAACGTAAGCGATGTCACTGCAATATTCTTTCTTCTTGCGCCAATGCGACATACTGTAGCTTCTGTGACATCTGAAATGTAGGAGATGAAGTACCAGAGAAAGCAAAGCTGTGTTGACGAGCCTTGAGTCGTGCTTGGGTAGCTTAGTTCGTACGACGCTTTTTGGAAAAGGCAAACGTCTCTAGTTCGAGTGCCGATCGGAGACACAGTTTTAATCTGCCAGGAAGTTTCATTTTATCACACAATTTGCTGCAGAGTGAAATTTTTTCCTGGAAACGTTTCATTGTTCTCCTTCTTACGCAATCGCCGACATGCTGTGTGGCCACAAATACCAGCAAGACAAGAGGAAATTTTAAAAGCAAGGAAGTTAACAATTCATTAAGCATTCAAAACTTCGACCTGGGAGTGGAAATTTCACAACTTGAAGCAATGACGATGTTTCTAGAGTAAAAGATAAAAACAAGCATCTATATTGCCCCTTGACACAAGAAGGTTGCAGAAGCCATAGCAGTGTACTAAAACGACGGATATACTAAGCAAACGGCGGACTAAGATTCTGAATGACATCCAACGACAGTAAACGGTAAGGCCAGAACTCGCTGCTAAGAGACAGTGCAAGAAATCCAGTTGTGTTTACTACCGTTGTAATTTTCAGGAAGGCATGCATCTTGAGCAGAAAACAGGGCAAGTGGCAGGAGGACATCTCACTGGAATGTAAATCAGACTGTCGAGTCAGGCTGCAGACGTCATAATTGGTAGGTGGAGGGCGTTGGCCACCTTGCCGCTGACGGTAATGGGGTTTTGTTCTGCGCGACTATTTTCGGGCAGCTCCAACATCGAGACCATCTACGCTTAGGGCGTGTAGTTCATTAGTTCATATGTCTACATGGGGTACTCTGCAAATCACATTTATATCTTTATACTACTTATCTGCCGGCCGCGGTGGCCGAGGGGACTGAGGCGCTCTAGTCACGGTCTGCACGGTCACTACGGTCGGGGGTTCGAATCGCCCCTCGGACATGGATATTTGTGCCGTCCTTAGGATTAGCTAGTTCATAAGTAGTTTGTAAGTTTAGGGACTGATGACCCCGTAGTTAAGTCCCATAAGCTTTACAAACATTTGAACATTTTTTACTACTTATCTCCCATTTCATTCTCGAATAGCGCGCGGGAAGAAAGAATACCTGATTCTCTCCGTTCGAGCTGTGATTTCTCGTATTTTATTCTGGTGATCATTTCTACCTAAGTAAGGGGGAGTTAACAATATATTTTCGCATTCGGAGGAGAATCTTGACGATTGGAGTTTCGTAAGTAGCCCACGCCGCAGCGATAAGCGCCATTGTTGTAATGATGCCCATCCTAGATCCTGTATCATTTCTGTAACGCTCCCTTGTATCGTGACAATATGAAACGGGCTGCCCTTCTCTGAACTCTTTCGATGTCCTCCGTCAAACCCACCTGATAAGGATCCCTCACTGGGCAGCAATACTCCAAAAATGGACGGACGAGCGTAGTGTATGCAATTTCTTTAGTAGTTCTGTTGCATCTTTTAAGGTTTCTGCCAATAAAACGCAGTCTCTGGTTCGCCTTTCCTACGACATTATCTACGTGTTCTTTCCCGTTTAAGTCTGAAGTAATTGCAATTCCTAGGTATTTTCTACAGTTTATGGCCTTCACGTTTGATTGATTTATCTTGTAAACAAAGTTTAACGGATTTCTTTTCATACTCATGTGTATGACTTCACACTTCTTATTATTTGCCAATTTTTACACCATAGTGATATCTTACTTAGATCGTTCTGCAGTTGGTTTTGAGCTCCAGATGATTTCCTAGACGGTAAATGACGGCGTCATCTGCATACAAGCTAAGAGAGGTACTTAGATTTTCTCCCAAATCGTTTATGTAAATAACGAACAGCAGAGGACCAATAACACTACCCTGTGGAACGCCCAATATCACCTCTGTTTTAGTCTATGCTTTACCATCGATTAATACAAACTGTGTGTGTGAAGGACAGAGGCAGCGGCAGAGAGTATTTTTGTGGTATCAGAAGCTACGTACACAGTGGCATGGTCATGCATCTCTTCTGCGACCTCTGAATACAGTTAAAGGTAAAGTGAAGGCTGGAGTTCACCAGGGCTACTTATTCTTCTTTCGTGTTCTTTTGGACAGTTGTCAGCCAACCGGCCACCGACTTGTCACCTCCTTTTTCCGCATCGACGGCGAGGCTTCTCTCGTCGACGTACCTCATCCAGTCTGCTGAAAATATGGCCATTTCAGCACAATTTAGATCCTGCCAACTTTCCTACGATGTTTGGTATTTCTAATACATATCTTTATGCATTTAGTTTTGAGGGAAGAGTTAAGACGCTATAAGACGACGAGATCGAGGAAGGTTAGATTGGGCTCTGGAGAAACGTTGGAACATGGGAAGAATAATAATTAATTTAAAAACAGTCTTAATTGCATTTCCAGCATTGCCTGCTCCAAAATGGTCTGAGGATGATCTAGTAGAGGATTGAAACCAGTCACACCAGTCACCAGGAAATAAATAAAAGAGTGTTTTCTAAATTAATTTTAATTTTTACCAAAGATTCCCCACAAAGGCTTTCAAATATAATTCGAAGAATTACTGACTAACTTACCGTAGAAGAAAGACTGATGCAAATACACGTTTGTTGATTTAGAGACAGTGTTTAACTCTACTGTGTGCAATACGTAATTTCAAATTATGAAAACAGGAAGCGAAAGGTTATCTCAAATTTGCGCAGAGACCACACTGTAGTATATGAATAGGAGCCAGTCGTTGAGAAGGATGTGAGACAGGGTGGTAGCACACCCCCCCCCCCGCCAATTATATTCAGCACTTACGTTGACCAAGTAATTAAGGAAAACAATGGTGAATATGTTCAAATGTTTGTTAGGCTTATGGGACTTAACTGCGGGGTCATCAGCACTAAACTTACAAACTTCTTATGAACTAACATATACTAAAAGTAACACAAACATCCATGCTCGAGGGAGCATTCGAACCTCCGACGCGGGAGGCCGCGCGATCCGCAACGTGGCGCTCCAGACCGCTCGGCTACTCCCGCACGGCTAAAAACCATGGAGATATTTGGAAAGAAAATTAAAATTCAGGGTAAGAAATAAAACCTTTTATGTTTCCCAGACACATTTTCATTCTGCCAAGGATTGGAAGGGACGTAATGAGCAGTGTATTCAAAGAATGTTATAATATTGACATCTTATTTAGGAAATGAAATTACAACATTTAGTTCCAAATTATGGACGTAGAGGAATTGTTGTTAAGGTCTTCAGTCCGGAGACTGGTTTAATGCAGCTCTCCACCCTACTCTATCCTGAGCAAGCCTTTTCACATCCTCATAAGAACGGCAACCCACATCCACTTGAATATGTTTACTATACGCGTCTCTTGGTCTCCCTCTGCGATTTTTACCCCACACACTTCCCTCCAATGCTAAATTTACGATTCCCCGATGTCTAAGAATGTGTCCTACCAAGCGATCCCTTCTTTTTGTCAGGGTATGCCAAAAATTACTTTTCTCACCAATTTTGTTCAGTACCTCTTCATTAGTTATGCGATCTACCCACCTAATGTTCAGCATTCTTCTGTAGCACCATATTTCAAAAGCCTCTATTCTCTTCCTGTCCGCACTGCTTATCGTCCATGTTTCACTCCCATACAAGGCAACACTCCACACAAATGCCTTCAGAAAAGAGTTCCTTACCCTTAATTTAATATTCGATGTTAGCAAACTTCTCTTTTTCAAAAATGCTTTTCTTCCCATTGCCATTCTGCATTTTATATCCTCTGTACTGCGACCATTGCATGTTATTTTGCTACCCAAGTAACGAAACTCATCTACCACCTTCATTGTTTCGTTACCTAATCTAATTCCTTCAGCATCGCCTGATTTTCTAAGACCACATTCCATTATTTTTGTTTTGCTCTTGTTAATGTTCATTTTATACGCTTTCTTCAACACACTGTCCATTCCATTCACCTGCTCCTCCAGGTCCTTTGCTGTCTCTGACAGAATTACAATGTCATCATCAAAACGCAATGTTTTTATTTCCTCACCCTGAACTTTAATCCCTATTCCAAATTTTTCCTTGCTTTCCTTCACCGCCTGCTCGATGTACAAATTGAATAACATCGGAGAAAGGCTACAACCCTGTCTTACTCCCTTCCCAACTGATGCTTCCCTTTCATGTCCTTCGAGTCTAATAATTGCGATCTGGCTGTTGTACAAGTTGTAAATAACTCTCCTTTCCCTCTATTTTACCCCTACTGACTTCAGAATTTGAAAGAGTGTATTCCAGTCAACATTGTCAAATGCTTTCTCCAAATCTACAAAAGCTAAAAATGTAGGTTTGCCTTTCCTTGATCTATCTTCTAAGATAAGACGTAAAGTGAGTATTGCCTCCCGGGTTCCTATGTTCTTCCTGAATCCAAACTGGTCTTCCCCGAGGTCAGTTTCTACCAGCTTTTCCATTCTCCTGTAGATAATTCGTGTTAAAATTTTGCAACCATGACTTATCAAACTGATGGTTCTGTAATTTTCACATCTGTCTGCGCCTGATTTCTTTGGAATGGGGATTATTACATTTTTCTTAAAGTCTGTGGGCATTTCGCCTGTCTCATACATCCTACACACAAGTTCAAATAGTCTTGTCATAGCTGGCTCTCCCAGAGACTTTAGTAGCTCTGAGGGTATGTCATCTACTCCTGGGGCCTTGTTCCGACCTAGGTCTTTCAGGGCTCCGTCAAATTCATCTCTCAGTATAGTATCTCCTATTTCATATTGATCTACTTCCTCTTCCCTTCCTACAACATCGTCTCTAAGTTCATTTCCTTTATAGAGCTGCTCTATTTACTCTTTCCACCTTTCAGCTTTCCCTACTTTGCTGAGAACTGGTTTCCCACCAGAGTTCTTGATATTCATAGTTTGCTTTTCTTGTCCCCTAATGTCTCTTTTATTTTCCTGTAGGCGGTATCTACTTTTCCCCTTCTTATACATTCTTCTACAGATTTGCATTTGGCTTCTTAGCCACTCCTGCTTAGCCATTTTGCACATCCTATCAATCTCATTTTTTAGTCTCCTGTACTCCGTTTTGCCTGTTTCATTTACTGAACTTTCATATTTTCTCCTTTCGTCAATTAAATTTAGTATTTCCTGTGATATCCATGGATTTTTTGTAGGTCTTGCTTTCCTACCTATTTTGTCCTCTGCTGCCTTCACTATTTCATCTCTCAATGCTACCCATTCCTCTTCTACTGTTTTATTTCCCCCTGTTTCTGTCAATTCTTGCCTAAATCTCCCTCTGAAGTTCTCCAGAACTTCACGTTCCTTCAATTTATCTAGGTCCCATCTCCTTATTTTCCTACCTTTCTGCAGTTTTTTCATCTTCAGCCTACAGTTCATGACTAACAAGTTATGGTCAGAGTCTATATCTGCTCCTGGGTATGTCTTGCAGTTTATAACCTTACCATTATAAAATCTATCTGATACCTTCCGGTGTCTCCTGGTCTCTTCCACGTATACAACCTTCTTTTGTGATTCTTAAACCACGTGTTTGTTACGATTAAATCATGTTCCGTGCAAAATTCTACCATGCGACTTCCTCTTTCATTCCTCCTGCCCAGTCCATATTCACCTACTATTTTTCCTTCTCTTCCTTTTCCTACTACCGAATTTCAGTCTCCCATCACAATTAAGTTTTCCTCTCCCTTAACTGTCTGAATAATTTCCTTTAGCTCCTCATATATTTCTTCGATCTCATCATCATCGGCAGAGCTAGTTGGCATATAAACCTGTACTACTGTTGTCGATGTTGGCTTAGTATCTATCTTGACAATGATAATGCTATCACTGTGCTGCTCATAGTAGTTTACCCGCATTTCTATTTTCTTATTCATTATCAGCCCTACTCCTGTGATACCCCCAACTGATTTTGTATTTATAATCCTGTACTCACCTGACCAGAAATCCTGTTCATCCTGCCACCGAACTTCACTAATCCCCACTATATCTAACTTCAACCTATCCATTTCCCTTTTTAAATTTTCTAATTTTCCTACCCGATTAAGGGATCTAACATTCCACGCTCCAATCCGTAGAATGCCAGTATTGTCTTTCCTGATGACAACATCCTCCTGAGTAGTCCCCGCCCGGAGATCCGAATGGGGGACTATTTTACCTCCGGAATATTTTACCCGAGAGGATGCCATCATCATATTTCCATACAGTAGAGCTGCATGTCGTCGGGAAAAGTAACGGCTGTAGTTTCCCCTTGCTTTCAGCCGTTCGCAGTAGCTGTGTGGCAAAGCCACATTAGCTGATGTTACAAGGCCAGCTCAGTCAATCATCCAGACTGTTGCCCCTGTAACTACTGAAAAGGCTGTTGCCCCTCTTCAGGAACCACACGTTTGTCTGGCCTCTCCACAGATACCCCTCCGCTGTGGTTGCACCTACGGTACGGCTATCTGCATCGTTGAGGCACGCAAGCCACCCCACCTCGGCAATGTCTGTGGTTCATGGGGGTGGGTAGAGGAATTATGGGAAAAATTTAAACTGCCTCTAAGACGCGCTCTGATCAGTGTGGTCGAGTCAGTGAATTAAACTTGGAAAAAGCTAACCTTGTTTTAGTAACAAAATTCAGTAAAGGCTGAGGAAGCGAACATTGTTGCTCTCTCGGTTCGTAAGCGAGTGTGGAATGTCGTTGGACAAAAGTAGGTAGAAATTCGTGCATCGATCAAAAGATAGAATTGAGGAAACTGTAGAGAGAGGCTAAGTTAAACTAAATAAAGCCAGATGAAAAAAAAAAAAGTGAAAAAATGTGTAAGACGTAAAGGACCAAACTAGTGACGTCGTCGGTCCCTAGACTTACAAAATACTTGAAGTAACTTACACTAAGGATAACACACACACACACACACACACACACACACGCCCGAGGAAGGACTCGAATGTCTGGAGGGATCGACCGCGCAATCTGCGACATGCCACCTCAGAACGCGCGGCAAAGCCAGGTAACGTGTATGTGGTTATACTTGATGTAGAGTCTTATTGGGACAACACTACAACGGAGGAAACAACCTGACCTTTCCAACATGATCCTTTAATTCACATTCGTTAAATATGAAGTACGATAATTACGTGTGGTACTTTGAAAGATATAAAGTACTAGCGACCCCCCCATATTTCCATACTAATATCACAGTGTATAGTATATTAAAACTTAACGGGCCGATTGTATAAACATTGCTGAATGGAGATCAAATTTGATGTTAGGACAGAAATTACGCTCTACTGTATGCCAGTAAACATAGAACCTTCAGAACTGGTCCAACGTTGATCTGAGTTAACACGGAAGATGCTTGGCAACCCCACTAAAATCGGCAGTCGACATGATTATTACGACTCGGCCGCAGATATTAATAGATACACAACATTTTAATCAAATTTTTCGTGTGGTAAAGATGGAAGCATTGATCTCTATACCACCTGGATGTTGAACTTGAGTTATCTGAGCATGCCAGCCATAGATGTTCATTTGTAGTCTCTTGCCAAATTTAAATTCTGCTGGGTCGAAGTGTTACTATAGGCCGCATCACGTAGAAAGGCGGCCCAGTTTACAGCCGTTCTGCGCATCCCCCTCCATTACCGCATTGGCTGCCAATAATATTGATTCTCTAGGCGCGTGGCTGGCCGCGAGTTCCGAGAATGCTTGCCCCGCCCCGCAGGCTCCACTGTTGGTTGAAGTCGCACTCGGCCATGGCTCCTCCCCTCCACACTACCCCTATTGCTCCGCCTCTATTTGAGGATGCGCCTATTGTAACGTACCTGCTACAAACTGATAACTTCCATAAGCTGATGCTAAATAAATGTCACTTCCACGTAGCAAGGTTACAACTACAAAATTAATAAGTTCAACACATTACCAGATTGTCGTAGGTTGGGTGTATCTTGAAGAATCTGCTTCGCTTGTAAATTTCTCCACGTGCCTGAAATTCGGGTTAGGTTTGCGTGCTTGGTGATATCTTACAGACCTACATCACTTAATGTGAACTCAAAACACAAACCGCACTTCCCATAAAACTATATTCAATAATACATTACATTGTTGATCTTCATACTGACATACATAGTGACTGCCCAAAGACAGCCTCAATAATGACGCATCGAGTGTCTCTGCTCAGATCCTTATGTACTATTTTGACATGTGACAACAATATATATTATTGTTAGAACCAGGAAGTTATACATTTATCATTAACAACGGATTTGTTACAATATATACTTAATATTGGTAAGTAGAGAATTAAATGTTTATTCTTTTAAATACGATCGCTTTGATAAGAATTGCCACAATTAAGCAATATATGATATTATATGTATTCGAACAATGGAATTCATAAAGACGTTAATAACGTGAGAATTATGTTATGAATATAATTCCTAACATGTACAGATTTACGTTTTGGCAAGCTTAGCTATTGACAGTTTCTTTTAGATCTATAAATATCATGGTTTCCAAGTAATGCTTAAAAGCTGACCATGTGGTCATGTTGGTTTCAGTTTAAGTCTTCGGAATTCACATAATATATTATTGTCAGTATTACATTAATGCATCAGACGGCATTTTAATGCTTAAAAGCTGACCATGTGGTCATGTTGGTTTCAGTTTAAGTCTTCGGAATTCACATAATATATTATTGTCAGTATTACATTAATGCATCAGACGGCATTTTAAGTCCATGTACTGAGTTTAATGAGAATCTAATATCATTTAATATGTTTTCTGTTACTATCTGTTAATTCTACATGTGCTTACTTCATATTCCGGAATACAGCTCTAATATGCAATAACTCTGCTTCTTACCAATGGATGAACATTAACTGAGTAGTTATTAGTTTTTGTGGTGTGTTTACAATCTGGTAACATTCTTAAACCAAAGTTATGTGATATCTGTAGATCAGCATAGGGCTAATACACAAGGATTTTCTTATAAGAGTTACAAATTTTATTAGTGTTGCCTACATGCAAATGTACAGTCTTTGTGTTTCCCTAAGTGGTCTGTTACGTCTCACTTTCTACATGAGGTGAACTATAGAACAAGAAATTAAAATATGTTTCTATTCCACTGCCATACCTGCCTATTATGTCATGTATTGACAGGCAAGCAATTCTTGTCATGTACAAACTAATGGAAATTCGTTTGCCATATTAAAACTCGGTGGACAACAAGAAATCATATGCAAAACTTACGAATGTGCAGGCGCATTGCGGTTCTATGCTCAGAAGCCAGAGTGATACATCCACATTGTCTAGTGATCACTGGATGGAAAAAGATTTACTTCTAGAAAGATTTACTTCTAGAAATAGATAAAAATAAGAAATTTCTAAGAAATTAAAAAAAAATCACATAATGATTTCGTTCCCATGATGGAACATCATCAGTGCACATTTCGAGTCTTGAGGACTCGTGTACTTGTCATAAAACTATTAAATGTTTTGTGGTGGGCTGGCACATTTTCGATTATGGAGTCAACTTCTAGATGTAGTTTTGGTGTGATATAAGGACACAATAGAAAGGGGAAAAACAGATAAAGTTAGTACGCTCTAGAAGATACAGGGATGGAAAGAAATTTTATTTTATTATTTTAATTATCACAATATCGTCGGGCCCGTTGGTGTTGGGGTAAAGTGCTCGACTGGAAACCGAATGGTCGCGGGTTCGTAACTCGCTCGGAACTCAGATTTCTTCAGTCTGCACTTTAACCCATCCTTCACCTCTCAACGATGTGGAAAGTCGCCAGAAACGACACGTGGTTCGGATTTCACGTTAAGCTGTAGGTCCCCTTTCCCCGGTTGGATAACTGGGGTAGGCTAGGGACACGCAAGTCGCCGAAGTGGCGTCCAAATGAAAAACTTGCACCAGGCCAATGAGCAACACGAAAAAAATAAATAAATAAAACGTCACTGGAAGAGTTCGAAACTGTGCAGTGAAAATATTTTTAAAAAAGGAACACAAAACACTTGCACATGAACAGATATTATTTTTAGACGCCTCCTTACAACTATTACCGTACATTTCATCTTTCTGCGTATTGGAAAACAATAATGTGAATAGTTCTGTTAGCTAACAGTAGCCTAGGAAACTCTGAAAATGGATGGTACGCTTCAGTAATGCAGTGGAGTGTTATGGTATAGTATTGTCCTTCTAATTATCTTTTATGACCGGTGCAGTGGAGACAACTCTTAACAATAGAAACAAAACTGTAGCATGTAAGTAGATTCAAATCTGTAAACCTTCATATCAGAGTCTAGTAGTTTTTTTCTGGTTTGATTGGTTCTTTGCTATTGTTGGTTCGTTTTGTTCTCTGTTGATTGTTTCATTGTTCACTCAGTTATTTGGTTACAGAGGGCATATAGTCCTCTTGCGTACCCGTTTTTTTTTTTTTTTTTTTTTTTCTTTATTGTACTTTTCAAGTCCCACATGGGGACAGGTCGGCAGCGGCTTAGTACGCTGCTCTTCGGCTGATAGATTTTTACATTGAACAAGTAGACATAAAATAGCCATGAAGATGAAATGGGCGAATGTAAAAATAAACACGGAGACAAATGGAGAAGATTAAAAGGACAAGAAATGGATTTTCAAATAATGTTCAGAAATTAAAAAGGCCATGGTGGCAGTAAAACACATGTAGAAAGACAAATACTTGACACAGAGTAAAAATGGAGACACACAACACACTGACAACACTTGTTCTGCTGGGACGACGGTTGCGACAATTTAAAAGCTTGTAATGATGAAGCACTGCACAACACACGAGGTCCTGTCACTGACGAAGATAAAACACTGAGCTGATGGCACAGAGTAACATATACAGAGAAGAAGAACCCCCCCCCCCCTAAATCACTGTCCTACGCTCTCTGCGTAGTTCTGTAAGATGCCAGCAGATGTCAGGTGGTTCCCTGGCTTAGTACCGGTAGACCACACTAGAGGCGATTCTGAGGGTGCCTCTCGCACTTCAGAGGGTAGCATGGAGGGGAGGCTGAGAGGAGAGCTCATGCCGCCTTCCGCAAAGCCACGGCTGTGTCCAGTGTGCCGGCGTTTGAGGGGAAGTGGTGGTGGGGACAGCCGTTACCTGCCGCCTGCACTGGCCAGTTTAAAGAACTGCTTCTGACCGCAGCGTCATCATGGGACATCTTACGGAACTGCTGGTAACCCTCTCTCCCTACATCCCTGAAGGTGTGACTGGGCTCTTACGGAGGTTTCCCGTCTGTATATTTTTGTCTGTGCTGATGGGGAACCCACCATCAGGGAGGAGGGAGGCACAGCAGGGGGTGGGACGAGGAGAGATATGGAGGGGTTGGGAGCCCGACTCCTTGGAGGGGGGTGGAAGGAAGAGGGGGAGGTGGCAAGTGGAGGTAGGGAGCAGGAGAGTCGGGGGAGAGGAGGCATTGTGACTACGAGGAAAAGAGGGGGGTGGGGGAGACAATTAGGGTTTGTAGGAGGATAGATCTCAGGGCGGAGGGCGTCATCCGTGAGGAAAAGGAAGCTGAAGTTACCCTCAGAACGGATGTGGAGCATGTGGAGGTGAAAAGAAGGGAGGAGATGCAGTGGTGTAGGTAAGGCAGAGGCCCAGAATCAGCGAGGATACACCATTGGGTTGTGGGAGTTTATTTTCGGAGTGATGTACAGGATGTGGAGGTGCTCTAGGAACTGTAGTAGCTGAGGGAAGGGGATAAGGTCATGTAGTATCCATGTGGGTGAGGGGAGGCAGATGCGGTAAGCTAGCTGGAGGGTGTGGCGTTCAAGGATTTCGAGGGATTTGCAATATGTGGGGGAGGCGGAAGCCCAGACGTGGTGGAAACTGCACAGGACACATGAGAGAGTGGTAGGTGGACGCCCCACATCTGACCAGAGAGGAGCTTCAGGATGTTTAGCGTTAAACTTATTATTTTGACATTGCACACACAAAAAGTGGGTTTCTTTCTTCACGTAACTGTGCATTTGTTTTGTAAATGGCTTACACTGTTACTCATGGACGTAGTGTTATTGTTCCGAACATGGCGACGGGGCACGTTTTCCGAGTGCATATGGGGCACATATTCCTTATTGCTTTGAGTATTTCGCCAAGTCTAAAGCAAATGAAAAGTGGGTAGAGTGCACAAAATGGGAGCATGGAGACTGTTCGAAAGGGAATGTTCCATTTTTTGTTTGCTTACATTGTGATTCAGACAATCAGTATAAGTATTGTTAAAAATGTCTGTATTTGTAAGATATTTAAGTCACATATTTTGTAAAACCATTAAATAGCATTTGTTTTTATTTTATGTGGCTATTTTTACTATCCTCTTTTGTAATGTATTGTAAATTCATGATAAAAATACGTATTCATTGAAATCAAGGTGATTATCTCTGTTTTAACATTGAAAGTATAATTGGAAAATTTGCCCCTGTACATTTGAAGTAAGCTGGAAACGTTGCCCCGCATACGGGGCAAATTTCCCAACGCAACATGGTCAGAGAAAATCATTTGCTACAAAGACTGATATTTACTATTTTCAAAAATATCTGTACAAGACTGTAGATAAAGGTGTAGGAAATATAATGATCCGCTGTTCACCGCAAAATCGATAAAAATGAGAAGTACAAAAATAAGAATGTAAAATGGTGGCAAACGTGCCCCGGTCTCCCCTAATGCAGCGGCCCGTGCTACGCTATGGGAGCGCGCCAGACGTATAGTCCAAAAATGGCCGCCGCCTCTGCGTTGGCGCTATACAGAGCTTTAACTGTACACTCGAACAGCACGCTCACCGATACTCCATGCTTCGAGCGTGGGCTCACTAACTGACGCCGCTACCGCCTGGACGGGTTTATGTCGATAATAGATAGGCGGATTACAGTGGCTGAGTGGCGGGCTAAGGCTGTCGGAGGCCCGGGGCCGCGGTGGAGTAGCCGAACGCTCTAAAGCGTCTCGCTGCGGAGCGCGCGGTTGCTCGCCGTGGAGGTTCGAGTCCTCCCTGGGGCGTGGGTGTGTGTGTGTTTGTCCTTAGGTTAGTTTACCTAGGTTTAAGTAGTTTGTAAGCTACGGACTGCGGAGCGCGCAGTTTGGTCCGATAGATTTACAAACATTTGAACAGTTTTTGAATGGTGAGGTCCGTACGTCAGGCATTACTCATTCCTACCACCACCATTCGTCCACCACCATGATATGGCTATGTTTTCTTCACATAAGTAGGATTGTTCAGCGTTCCACGTTCTCTCCAGATAAGGGAACGACGATTGTACTACTGAACACAAAATATTGGCTCATCTGTGAACAGAACGCGGCGCCATTCCTTACGACTCCAATCCTGATGTTCCTCCGCTAAACGGTGTCGTGGTTTTAATGGGACACACACAAAGGCGTCCGTGCGTAGATGCCACATTGCCGAAGGCGATTTCGGACTGTCCGTGTTGATATTGCGCGCCCTGTTGCTGCCTGCCGCTTTGGAATAGCCGAGCGGTCTAAGGCGCCTCGCTGCGGAGCGCGCGGTTGCTCGCCGTCGGAGGTGCGAGTCCTCTCTGGGGCATGGGTGTGTGTGTTTGTCCTTAGGTTAGTTTACCTAGGTTTAAGTAATTTGTAAGCTACGGACTGATGACCACGCAGTTTGGTTCGATAGATTTACAGACATTTGAACATTTTGGAGGCCCGGGGCGGCGGCAAAACAAAATGAGAATCCCCCGACCACTTGCAAATACATGTATTACTATAAAGGAGTAACTTTTGGGATTTGGCGGCACCCAGGACGAGAGGCATGGGACTCTTTTAAAAAAAAATAGCTTTCGAGATTTGAAGGGCCCAGAACGAGAGGATAAGGGGGGGGGGACGTCTTTTCGAGGTATTTGGAGGCTCAAGACGCAGTGGTGTATCCAGGATCGTGGTCTGGTATGGTCTGAGGTCAATCACCGTCCTGACATGATTTCTATAAATAAAAATAAAAAAAAATGCGTGGGGTGGGGGCTGCGCATTTACTTATATTGGGAGCACTGATCCCTTTCTTTTTTCTTCCCCCCTCCTCCCTCTTTCTAGGGTGTCCGTACACTTGCCACGCCGGATATTTGCCACACTTTTACCTACTCCGAATGGTCGGGTGCCCCTGTCTTCTCCTCCTCCTCCTCCTCCCCCCTAGCACCCGGCATGAGAATTCCGTGGACGGTGTGCCGGCCATAGATATACTAAAAATAAGTAGACTGCTTACTGGAGCTATTGTAGCGCTCCGCCTTTTTTAGGAGAAACGCGTATACAGTAGAACCCCTCATATCCGACCTCGGGATATCCGACTCCTCGGGATATCCGAGCATGTGCCCGACTGTCTTCTGCCGGCGACGAGTCACACCGACTCAACAGTGCTGTGCATTGTTTCTCTGTTAAACTGCCAGTTCTGTTCTGATTGTAGACGTGAACGTTGCTCTACTTTATTGTTTTTTTGTTTTCGTGATTACTGTATCTTTGGTGATAAACTGTGTTGTGCTATTAGTGAAAGTTCGCTAAGGCTTCTCAAAAACGTATGCGCATGTGCGTTTCCCTTCAACAAAAACTTGAAGTGCTTCAACGTTCGGACAGTGGTGAGTCAATAGTCAAATGAGCCGCAGAGCTAAGAGTCGGCGTGACAACTGTAAAAGACTGGAGAAAAAACCGTGAAGACCTTGAAAGTTATTCTATGACAGTTGAAACTGAAGATGCTTTAAAAAATCAGAAAATGTTAAAAAAAAAAAAAAAAAAAAAAAAAAAAAAAAAAAAAAAAAAAAACCACACACCTAAGCTAGAACTTGTAAACGAAGCTCTTTGGGCAAAGGGACTCCTTTGTCGGGGCCTCTTGTGAAAGAAAAAACCGTAAAGCTGTTTGAAAAATTGGGAGGAGATGAGACTTTCCTGGCAAGCGAAGGTTAGTTTCACCGCTGCATTTGACATTGTGTTAAAATATTTGGAGCAGAGCCCGAGAGCCACCCGTATGGACGTGTTGTGGGCAAAGAAATGGTGTGATTTTTCAACGAAATCAAGATTGGGTAAATTGAAACAAAAGAGTATTAAGGACTTCTTCAAATGAGGTACTATACACACTGTATGTAATTGTTTGCCTTTTTCATTAAACAGTGCAATACTGTATTTTTAATGTTTCGTTAATTAATATAAAAATTAAACTTTTCCATTTTATAAAAAAACTGTTACTTTTTATTAGAATATGTACTGTAAAATAATTTGTTATTGTTTACAGTAATTACGATTAAGCGGCACAGTGTGTATTGAGTGTGTATTTTGTGCAATACTTATAAGTTAGTGCAGTATACGGCTGTTTTGACCCGAGAAAACGTGTTTTATTGCTCCTCGGTATATCCGACCTTTTGGCCGTTCCGACCACGGCCCGGTCCCGTAAAGGTCGGATATCGGGGGTTCCACTGTAAATATAGTCCACTCATGTGCTGCTTTCAATTGTAGTAATCAGAATGGAAGCAAAATTAGCGATGGGTAAGATTTTACATTCCACATTAGAGCCATTCATGGTCATTTCTTTCTTTCTAAGATTACTTTCACGTGATATTTTCTCAAAAAACTAATAAATTTATCTTATTCAGCTGATACGATATAAATTTTTGTGTTCATTTAGGTTTCCTCTTTCTAATAATTTGTTTAACCAGATATGGATCGCTACAACTCGCAGAAAGGACTTTAAACCAACAGCTAATCATTTACTATGCTCTGCTCATATCGAGGAAAGTTTATATCTCGAAAATTACGCGAACAGAAGACAGCTGAAGGAGCATGCTGTACCGACGATATTTGTCTTTCCCTCTCATTTGAACAAGGTACACGTACAGTATCCTGAAATTCGCATAATATATGTGGAACTACATATTGTATTGTGAAACTAATGCAATTATAGTACGTAACTATGTAGCTACTTGTATCTTTAACAGGTTACTAAAACGAGAAAATTACAAAGCAAAGAGAGGGTTGAGACTATTCAGACCGTGTGTGCAGATGCACATTCGAGCTACACAGGAGACCACTGTTATTCATTTTCGCGAAGTCTGAGAACATTGAGAGAAAAATATGATAAGATCGTGGAAAGGATGACTGACAAAATTGTATAGTATAAGGACAAGCTGAAGATTGTGAATGAAAGGCGCAAAAGGCAAATGCAGAAAATATGCCAGTTACCTAGTATTTTGCAAGAACTGAAAGAGAAAATTTAGTTAATGATAGAACAACCTCGGTCATTAACAGCACATATAGTGACATGTTCCTTGAAATATTGGACCACTCGAACACCAGGGCACAGTATTCAGAAAAGCTAAAAGTTTTTGCTATAACTTTAAACTTATACTCTCCAGCAGCATACAGGTATGCTCGCCCTACATTTATCTTGTCACATGAAAGTACATTACGCAGATTGTACAACTGTTTTGATGCTTTGTCAGGTTTTACTGCAGAAGTTTTCGAAATTACAAAAGCAAGAATAGCTAAATAAACCCATGGCGTATATTGCGCCTTAATGTTTGACGAGATGTCCAGGAAAAAAAATGTACTGAGTGGAGTGGGAAAGATTTTGTGGGTTTTGTGAATTTTGATTGTGTGCCTTCATTAAAAATTGAGGGAGTGGAATGTAAGGAGGCATTGGTTGGTACAGCAGTAGGAGTCAGTGGCCAGTGGAAAACCCCTGTAGTGCACTTTTTAACTAGTAGTATATCTGCACGGGAGAAAAAATATTATTGAAATCTGAAGGGAAAAAAAAGGTATATTTTGCGAAGGGAAGTAAGCCGAATTGTACCACAATAATCGCGCAGCCAGACGTAATGATTTCACAAAAATTTAAACAAGAACTGCGAAAGAAAAACTTATGTGCACGTAAAATATAACTTTCTGTTACTTAATAGGTTTAATACGACTATTTTGTTGGATCGAAACTTGCCGCATTTTCGCTCCTAGTTGTTAGAATCAAGTACCAGACATAATGATTTCCTGAAAATTTAAACAAGAACTTCAAAAGAAAAACTTTGTGCACGTACAATATCACTTTCCGTTACTTCAGATGTTTACTGCGACTATGAATTGAAACTTTCCGCATTTACGCTCCCAGTTGTCAGAAAGTAGCTACACATTCTTGACACAAGATGTGAATACAATATAAGAACTAGTAGAAGTGCTTTTGATTACGCTACGGCGTAGTAGGGCCTTACTCCCGACATATGCACACTGATCTCTTCCGCATTTCGTAGTGTGACCGTCAGTATGGAAGTTATTACAACGGCCAAGGGCAGGCCTTTTGCCCATTACACTGGTAACGTGATAATAAGGTATGAATGTGCTTATGGCGAAAATAGGATCATTGCAAGGGAAAGCTGCTTTCGAAGAACGGAGACGTATTAAACATAGAGAACATCTCTGAGGACCAGCTAACGATGCGACATTTATTAGTTGCAAAAATAAAAAGAGTGTGTCAGGTCTCAGTATACATTAAATACATAAAACATCACTCAAATGATCCTCCTGCAACTAGAATTTATAGTTACATCTACCGCTTTTCAATTTGCAATTTCCTATTTAGAGAAAATTATTTACATGAAAACATATTGATCATTTCGTCTGCAGCATCACTTATCTGATAGGGTGATTTGCTTTGCATCACCAAGGGTGTCTACTTCTATGTCATGTTTGCAGCAGTTCTCATTTCGAATTATGGAATATTTACTTCGTCTTCTTTGGTGAAAGAATTTCGTAAAACTGCATTAAATAACTCCGTTTTAGTGGCACTGTCATCAGTAACATTACCGTCGCTATCGCACAATAAAGGCATTCACTTATAGTCTTTCCGCTGGCGCAGATAACATAGGACCAGAATCTCTGGATTTCCCGCCACATATCCACAAAGAGTTTCGTTGTGAAAACTGTTAAATGAATGTCGAAGGCCGCGCTAAATTTCGAGCCTCAGTAAAACTTCGACAATCTTGGGGATTTTGCATTCGCCTAAATTTTCTGCATTGGGGGAGGGGGGGACCAGTTTAGTCTCTTATCCATTTATTTGGTAGGAATCCCTCCAGTGCTGTTGATACTATTTCTTTGCATGTAAGCCACATATGTTACATAGTTAATATAGAAAAAATGAAGACTGTCTCCTAGGATGATGTCAACCGAACTTTTATTTTATTTTATTTTTTAATTGATTTATTTAGCGTTTAGTTTTGGTAAATATATCAGTTACGGATTTGAGCTCCCTACAACTTTGTGTTCACTTATCACTGTATCCGTCACTAAGAGCTCAAGTGTGTTTTCGAAACCATTTACAGTTTGAATGGGCTTGTGAACTAATTGTACAAAATAATTAAGAAAAAAAAGCATTTAGAACAATTTCGGAAGATGCATCTGCCACTCTTTCTGAAGGTGTATTTTTGTCAACATACGGATGGTAGACTTAAGTCACTGCGAACTATAAATGTATGAGTAGTACCTATTTGTGATGTGAATAAAGTTTTCTATGAACTGTTCAGCGGCTGCATCATGAGAATGCGGGGGTCCGTAAACGGAGTCAGTTATTAATTTATTCCGCTTGTCGAGTATAACATCTGCTCATAGTAATTCCCAGCAACTATCGACATCAGTTTCGCTTGTGAGCTGGTACACACGTTACATTACGATTTCCTTAAGTTGTGCTTTTTGTTTCTTTTGTAGTGCAGATCATAGGAATTATGGCTTTTTCCTGCGACTCAGTAGATATCAAAGCTGAACACTGTAGACCAACAGTATACGTTACAAGTATAGCATTCTATATTCCTTCATTTCCTTATTTCAAATAGTTTAAAATTATATGTAGACTTTAGGTGATCTGTCAAACATAGACGCTCTTATTCCATTTTGTTTTGCACATTGTCCCAATACATTTTATTAACTAAGGTTTCGCAGCAAGAGTGTAAATTTATGAAGTGTATCGTTCTTATTTCCTGTTTTTTTAAATTTTTTTTGTCCTATAGCTGTAGCAATTAATATATGTACAAATGCAGTGATCAAACTTGAATGATCAGCGAACATTCGAATTATGTTTATATCGTTCCTTTCGTGTTCCTTCCGTGGCGATTGACTGTTTCTGTCGCAATCAATGTGGAAGAAAGCTACCGTACAGACAGAGGGAGAATGGATCCATATCTGTGGTTGGAAGAACTAATTATAAACTGATATAGACGACGGTATTGCTTTCGTTTCCCAAAAGTTATAAATATTTCGATTTCGGGATATTGAAAACAAGTTGTACATTTCGGCAAGATGTCGAGGAAAAAGATCTCTTCCGTATTAGCTGTTTCGAGTAAGATCAGAGACGAAGGTTTGGAAGCAAACAGCAGGAGTACGGGAAAGGGCGTCCCTTGTCTGAGGGCCCGCTAATCCGACTACCTGGCGAAAGGTCAGATGTGGCAGACGAATCATACCTTCGCAAAATTCTCCCAATAAACCGAAGTCCACCATCTGCCTTCCCCACGACTGTCCTTGGATGATCGTTCCATTTCATATCTCTGTGTAGCGTTACGCTTAGATATTTAGCCGAGGTGGAGTAGCCGAGCGGTCTAAAGCGTCTCGCTGCGGAGCGTGCGGTTGCTCGCCGTGGAGGTTCGAGTCCTCCCTGGGGCATGGGTGTGTGTGTGTGTGTGTGTTGTCCTTAGGTTAGTTTACCTAGGTTTAAGTAGTTTGTAAGCTACGGACTGATGACCACGCAGTTCGGTCCGATAGATTTACAAACATATGAACATATATTAGATATTTAATTGACGTGACTGTGAAGCAGCACACTTCTAATGCTGTATTCGAAAATTACGGAACATTTCAAAGGAATGAATTCTGGCACTAATATCCGATACTAAAATAATAATAATAATAATTTACCGTATCCTGGGAATGTCGTTAATGTTAGTGATTGATTCAAATTTATGTGGTCCTCAAACGGTCAAAACGAAGAGAACAAGGTTTTGATTGTTCCTGTTGAGCGCACTTAACTTCCCTCAACGTAGGGCGATACACTTCCCTATCACAAGCTTTATCTCTTTCTAGGAAATGCGTGACACGCATGACTTACGATAGCAGCTGCAAACAACAGCACGTTCGATTTCTATGAAAGCCTTAACAAAACAGTTACATGAATTATTCTTGTCAGTGATCATTCAACATAGGTATCAATCCACAGTCGTACAATGTATGGACACCGTCTGGTATCGTTCGGTAATATGCGGTTTGAATATATTAAAATCAATATAAACATCCAGCGATATAATACGGGTCACATTTCAATAACGATATCATATACTTGTTTGATACTGATGATAAAAAGTCTACCCGATATAGCGGAAATAAAGCTATAGGGATGGGTCGTAAGTTGTGCTCCGATAGCTCAGATGGTTGAACACTTGCCTGCGAAAACATCTCTGATCCGATCCCAGTCCCAGTACACATTTTTTCAAATGTTCAAATGTTTGTAAGTCTTCTGGGACTTAATGGCGGGGTCATCAGTACCTAAACTTACAAACTACTTTTGAACTAGCTTATACTAAAGACGGAAATGGAGTGTATATAATCAACTCGTAAAGTAATTAAGCAGATTCTATGTAACTAGCCAAAGAGAAAAGGTCTTTACAGTTTAATTAACAGGAAACTCTATGTGTAAAAATTGAACTAAAGTAACACTATTGTTGTTCATTAGATTCCACTAGGTGGTGCCGCTAATCTGCTAAGCAGCGGGTCGCCACATATGAACAGTCGGCTCGTAACTTCAGCATAGTAGTAACAACAGCGGCAGCTTGAATGCGGCGTCATTAAAGCCGCTCACAGTAACAGCAGCACACGTTCTCGCCTATCAGTGGCGGCATCACCTTGGTGACCCATTGTCACATTCACTTGTGCTTGGGAAGTTATAGTTACGTTGTGACTTATTTTCCTCTGGCTAAAGGTTCTTACTGCAAAGGGACTATTTTTAGTTGAAGCTAGATGTTAGGACTGTTTTGTGTTATGACAATTAGTAATGATGACAGTAACACAAATATACAGGGTGTCTCATGAAAGACGCCCGCCAGGCGTCCGCAGATCGCGCGGTACGGCTCCCGGCCGCCGCCCGATTCTTGGACTCTATTGTGCCGCGGGCGCATACACTGAGTTAAAGTCAAAAAACGTTGCCATCTGAGTAACCTAAGCTTGCCTTTATTTACAGTAAATGTTCAAAATGATGTCCCTCTATGGAAAGAGCAGCCTGGCATCTTTTGAACGAATTTGCGAACACTCGACGAATTTCGGCTGCCGAAATCTGGGAAAAGACTAGTCGAATCTCTCTTTCACGAAACAATAAATTCTGACAGGTATGTGAACAATGTCCTGCATCAATTTTTTCAAGAACTTTCATCTAACGAAAAGCTGGACGCTTATTTCATGCAGGACAATGCAAGACCGCACATTGCCAATGCTTCTGTGGCAGCAATGCGAAGTGTTTTTAATGATAGGATAGTTGATTGGCCTCC
Organism: Locusta migratoria; assembly: GCA_026315105.1. Classification (NCBI taxonomy): domain Eukaryota; kingdom Metazoa; phylum Arthropoda; class Insecta; order Orthoptera; family Acrididae; genus Locusta; species Locusta migratoria. The sequence goes on along the minus strand of CM048744.1, from coordinate 265,952,342 downwards.
TCGTTCTCCAGATCTAAATCCCTGTGACTTTTATCTTTGGGGAATGTTAAAAGACAAGGTGTATCCAAGCAATCCCCATACACTCGATGAGTTGGAAGACACGATTCGACTAGTCATTCCCCAGATTTCGGCAGCCGAAATTCGTCGAGTGTTCGCAAATGTTTTCAAGAGATATCAGGCCGCTTTTTCCATAGAGGGACATCATTTTGAACATCTACTGTAAATAAAGGTAACCTTAGGTTAGGCGGAGCAGCCTCGCGCATTGAGGCGCTAAGCTACGATGCGCGAGGCCGATCCCCGTCGGGGGCTTCGAATCTCCCCTCCGGCATGGATGTTTTTGCCGTCTTTAGTATAAACTACAGTTTGTAAGTTTAGGGAGTGATGATCCCGCAGTTAAGTCCCTTAGGCTCTACAAACTTTTGAACATTTAAGCTTAGGTTACTCACAAGGAAAGTACTTGGGCTCGAAAAAATGTAAATACACGAAGATTTGGTACACACATTCCTTACCGTGAGGTAACAATTGCTGCATGGTTATGAATCAGATACGGCACATGGTTCAAAAGATATTACGTCATAACCAATAGAAATCGCAAAAAATGCCATATAATGCGGCGAGACTTTCGAAATACACTGTATGAGAATGACAGTACTTAGCGACTCGCAACAAACTTTAAACATAATTTCAAACCTTTATTAAACTTTTTCTCGCTGGCGACCATAGTAAAATGATGAAAGGAAAAAAGGTTCTCGCTTACTACTTTTCCGCTGTTCATGAACTAAAACTGCGGCATTCGATATGACGTAACAATTTATAATTTATACACGACAAATTTTACGCGCAGGATATTTTACAGACGGTATACACACATGTTTCTGAATGTACCTTTGAAATTGTATCACAATACGACACGTAGTTCATGAGATATGAGCACATAAACAGTAACGTTCATAGAAAACCGCCCCGCACGCACCATGTTTTAAGCTATTACTTCTTTACTACTTATTGGATTCGCAAGAGATTTTACAGACATACAGCCCTTATACAAATGAATTTCTACGTGAAAAATGGTAGGAATAAATAAATAAATACCAGAGAAACGCCGGGTTTTCAGCTAGTTCACGCCTAAAATGAAACAATTGCGGAAGGAATGACGTCCGCGTGGGTCATTTACATCATCATCATGATCATCATCATCATAAGAGACTGATTACGCCTTTCAGCGTTCAGTCTGGAGCATATTACCTCTAATAAAATTCCTCCATGATCCCCTATTCAATGCTAACATTGATGCATCGTCTGATGTTATGCCTTTTACTTCAAAATCATTCTGCACCGAATCTAAGTACTTTCTTCTCGGTCTACCTCGACTCCTCTTACCCTCCGTTGCCGAGCTCATGAGTCTCTTAGGTAACCTTGCTTCTCCCATGCGTGTAACATGACCCCATCATCTCAGTCTGTTCGCTCTAACTGCTTCATCCTTGGTGTTCATTCCCAGTTTTTCTTTGATTTCCTCATTATGTACACCCTCCTGCCATTGTTCCCATCTATTAGTACCTGCGATCATTCTTGCTACTTTCATATCTGTAACCTCTACCTTATGAATAAGGTAACTTGTATCCACCAAACTTTCACTCCCATACAACAAAGTTGGTCGAAAGTTAGAGCGGTGCACTGCTAACTTAGTCTCGGTACTTACTTCCTTCTTGTAAAAGAGAGTAGATCTTAGCTGAGCACTCACTGCATTAGCTTTGCTGCTCCTCGATTCCAGTTCTTTCGCTATGTCGCCATCCTGTGAGAAAATACATCCCGGGTACTTGAAACTGTCTACCTGCTCTAACTTTGTTCCTCCTATTTGGCACTCAATCTGTTTGAATCTCTTTCCCACAGACATTACTTTCGTTTTGGAGATGCTGATCTTCATATCATAGTCCTTGCACCTCTGATCGAGCTCTGAAATATTAGTTTGCAACCTTTCAATCGAGTCGGCCATTACAACTAAGTCATCCGCATATGCGAGACTGCTTATTTTGATTTCACCTATTTTAATCCCGCCCTGCCAGTCTACAGTTTTCAACATATGATCCATGAATAGTATGAACAACAGTGGTGACAGGTTACAGCCTTGTCTTACCCCTGAAACTACCTTGAACCATGAGCTTAATTTGCCATCTACTCTTAACTGCTGCCTGACAGTCTACGTAAAGCCCTTTGATTGCCTGCAGAAGTTTGCCTCCTATACCATAATCTTGAAGAGCTGACAGTAGCTTCCTTCTAGGAACACGGTCATAAACCTTATCCAGATCTATGAAACATAGATACAATTCCCTGTTCCACTCATAGCACTTTTCCATTACCTGCTAAAGATCTGGTCCTGACAGCCTCTAAGAGGCCAAAACCCACACTGATTTTCGTCTATCTTGTCCTCAATTAATACTTGCACTCTGTAACGTCACAGCTGCGTCCACCTAATCCTCGATGGGCGAAGTTGCCGTTATATTCTATTTGCTGCTTAATCATTTAATAATTGTTCCAATGATTTGACGGTATGGGATGCGGACAATTACTAGGTTGATCCATAGCAATAAACTTTGTGAACTTCCTTTATTACGGAACGACAAATGTTGAAAATTCTTCCTTTAAATACACTGATTAAATAACCGCGTGCCACTACGATGAATGTCTACAACTCCACACTGAAACATTTCAATACTCAATTGCAACCGAAACTCATATGCGATACGACTGAACGGCAAAAACTTTAGCCACCGCTAAACGCGGGTTACGGACGCACTGTCAACATGCTACTGCCTCGCTCTGCGGGAGACTGCCGCACACCGGCCCAGAGTTGCCAGGTTTCTCTATTACTCTGTCGCCAAATTTTAAACAACATGTAGCCAAAATATCGACATCTTTTCATCAATAAAATGCCAAAATATAACCATCTTTTCATCAGTAAAAATAGCCAAATATCGCAACCTTTAATCTGTTAAAATTATTATGGTATGGTAATTATGGCATGTTACTCGACAATAATAATCCTGAAATTCAGGGAGTAAGATGGTTACTGAGTAAAAAGTAACACAAACTGTGGCACCCTCACATTCACAGACGTCAGACTGAAATTTCCAAGGAAACTCATACTTCACAAAAACATTTAATAGAGAGACTTCGGATATTCAGTTACATTTAACTATCACATTTATTAATTTCATAATTTATAAAAATTTCAACACAAAACTGTTCAAGAATCATCCTCTCAAACTTACACAACGGATGTTTCATTCATAGGTTCGATTACCAATCACTTTCATCTTCTTAAAAACAAATATTTACAGATTTTAAATAGTGTTGAATCTTTCAAAAGTTTCTTTAATACACAAAAAAATCATTAAAACATTTTTTAGATGAGGTAATTTGTAATAATGCACTAAGCATTTCATACTTTGAGGTGAGATGGACTTTAATTCGTAATAATGCGTCATTACACACTGAAAAATCAGCCACGAGAACGACTGGGAAATCACCGCGTGTTCTCCATCGACATTTATACTATGTAAACCATTGTTAATGTCTGTGAAGTGCGTAGCAAGGGGCTCGCTTCACAGTAGCAGTTGTTAATAATTTCTGTTGTGTTGTCGTGTGGAAAGCGGAAAATAAATACTGTTTAAATGCCTCCTTGCATGCTGTAATTTATATAATCTTAACCTCATGTTCTCAGTGGGAGCCATATATATGGTATACTTCGAGATATCATTTAAAGCCTGTTCTTGAACCATCGTAAGTAGAGTACACGAGGTAGTTTACGTCTATCTTCAAGAGTCTGTAAGTTGAGTTTATTTACATCTCTGTGGCACTCTCCCACACATCCATGACACTTGAAAATATTTGTGCTAACTTGTGTTGGTTGATTACATTTCCCTAACATCTACCGAAGTTTAGCCGGTTATCATTGGCGCAATGTCTAAAGAGTGATTGCTTTACATTCGTTGTATTTGATGTAAAATAAAATAGCCATTAAGTCGCCAACCAATTCCTTTAATAGCCAAATTTAATCGCCAGTCGCCAGACTTCTGGAATGGCTACTATTATAAGAAAAAGATAGCCAAGAATGCGAAAAATCGCCACACGTGGCAACCCTGGGCGGGAGACTGCCGCACCCCGGCCAACAAACAAAAAACATTCCAACCTAAGCATTGTTGCCAGTAGCTCTCGCTGCACGCCAACGATAACTATCGTTCGACCAAAACCAGTGATCTCTATACAAACTGGATGTATAACTCTGGTGCCTGAGCATAGAATTGCAAAAAATGTTTGTATAGTCTATGGGACTTAACTACGGGGTCATCAGTCCCTAAACTTACAAACTACTTACAAACTAGGACGGTACAAATATCCATGCCCGAGGGGGGATTCGAACCTCCGACCGTAGTGGCCGTGCAGACCGTAACTGGAGCGCCTCAGTCCCCTCGGCCACCGCATCCGGCCATAGAATTGCAGCGTGCTGGCACATTCATATGTTTTGCACACTATTTCGCATCGTCCGCCATGTTTAAATTTGGCAAACGAGTTTCTATCACTTATTACGTGACAAGAAATTGCTTGCTTACCTCTTCATTTGGAACTTAACTCATTATTCGATGTAGTAGGCTGATATTGGAGTGGAATAGAAAAATATTTTCTTCTATATTTCTTGTAATGCTTCATAGCAGCCGTGTTTGAATTTGGCAAGAAACTAAATATGAATATCTATGGCTGGCACGCTAAGACAGCTGAAGTTCAACATCCAGTTAGTATAGAGATCAATGACCAAAACGTACCAAAGAGGTTACTAACCTAAAACCCGGTATCCTCACAACTCTCCTTTCAGGAATACCTGGGAATATTTGCCTGCGACGCTAATTAAGGAGATACCTCGATAGTTTTTATAATCTTTTCTGTTTCCATGTTTGAAAATTGGCGTGATCACCGCTTTCGTCCAGTCAGACGGAACCTGTCCCCGAGCTGAGCCGACGAGCGAGCGTGCGTGCGAGTGTGTCGGGCAGTGCAGCGGAGTTGTGGCAGTTAGGCACGCGCGGTGCAACAGGAGAGCGGTGGGCGCCATTGTGCGGCGGTCGGCCGAGCGGAGCGGGGCGTCTGCTAGGAGCACTCACCGTCGCAGCGGCACCAGCAGCGGCGGCGGAGGCGGCGACGGCGCGCCAGCGGCCGCGGGAGACGGCGAGGGCGAGGGCGAGGGCGACGCCATGGAGCGCGGGGCGCGACTGGCGCGCCGCGGCACGGCGCGCCGGCAGCTGCCGATAGCGGGGGCCGCGCCCTATCTGCCAGCGGGCAGTGGCCGACTAGGGCCCGATTCACACACAAGTGGCGCGGCGCGGACGCCTGGCTTAAAGCCCTGTATAAAGGCTTGATTCCATATTGGCATGGGTGCTCCACGACTGTATTTGATTAGTGACAGCATGTATAATAAAATACTGAGCAAGGAACAGAATGTAAGTAGATCGCCTGTTCAAATGTTTGTACTACTTATGGGACTTAACTACGGGGTCATCAGTCCCTAAGCTTACAAACTACTTACGAACTAGCTAAGACTAAAGACGGCACAAATATCCATGCCCGAGGGGGGATTCGAACCCCCGACCGTAGTGGCCGTGCTGACCGTGACTGAAGCGCCTCAGTCACCTCGGCCACCGCGGCCGGCTAGATCGCCTGTTGTAAACGACATGCATAATAAATTTATCTGTTTACCATACTACGGAAATATTAGCGACAGAATTGCAGCAGTCTTCAGAAAACAAAAAATTAAAGTGGCATTTTCCACCACCAGTAACTTAGGTAAAATCTTGAAAAACAGTGTCGAGGCAAATAATGTGTGATCAGGTATATATGGAATCAACTGTCCTGAATGCAATTCCTGTTATGTTGGGCAAACAGGCAGACGACTGGAAACCAGATTCAGTGAACACATCGCGGTAGATCGGCACAGTGCGGCAGAAAAATCAAATTTCGCTGCCCACCTAATAGCAAGTAAACACAAGCCACCAGTTATAACAACCCACATGCAGTTGCCCCATACATGTGGAAAGGGTAAACGCATGGACCTGTGGGAAGAATTCGAAATCTATCGCCATCAGATCTCTACTAAAGTGACACTGCTCAATGAGCAAACGATATCGAAAAGTTCCCATTTCTGGGAGCTATTCAAAAATCAATTGAGTCCAGCTACATAAAGCTGAAACCAACACATGCACTTTTTTTTTTTTTTTTTTTTTTTTTTTTTTTTTTTTTTTTTTTTTTTTTTTAGGGTCTTCTCAGAAGCGCTGCCTTCTTTGAAAGCTGGTCTTCATGTGTGCCAAGTCAACTGATCACTTTAACAGCAGTTCTACGTTAGCAGGACTTTTGAGCAGTCGCTCTTTTGCCCTACTCAGATGGTGGTCACCTTTATTATCGGAGGTCCCGCACCTGCTATTATGGTGGATCTTCAACATTTGCACATGGAACTCTCACACGATGCCATCTCGCGGGGTGTACTGTGCCCGTATATTCTAGGTGCCTAGTGGTCGGTCGCAGGATTTCTACTTTGCTTAGTAAGTTCCTTGTGTGCTTGATTATAAAGTCTTGCACAGTGTCCATATGGAGCTCGTCATGCAACTCTCTCGTTCTGGCCCATCTAGGGGCTCGTAGAATGAGTCGGAGGCACTTGTTTTGCAGTACTTGTAACATTTTTATATTGGTGGGATATGCCGTTCCCCAAGACGAACATCCGTGTGTCATGGCAGGGAGGACCGTGGATTTGTATAAACGAACTTTGGTCTGTGTGGCCATCTGGGTACTATACAATAACGGAAACAGTTTATGGATTAATTTAACCATTTTTTCTTTCTTAAGTAAAATGTGGTGTTTAAATGTTAATTTATTATCGAGCTGCACTCCGAGATATCGAACTTGCTGAGACCAAGGAATATTTGTATTGTTTATGTGGAGAGTATCGCGTAGATCAGGTCGTCGCCTGTTGAACATTACTGCCTTGGTTTTGTCGGCATTTATCGTGATCATATTTTGATGTGCCCAACTTTCAGTAAGCGTAAGCTGACGCTGGAGTCTGATGATTGCGGCGCCCAGACGCCGACTGCTAGCCAAGAATGCAGTGTCATCTGCGAACTGAGCAATTGTAACTTGGCGGACGGTCGGTAGGTCGTTAACATATAGGATAAACAGTGTCGGCGATAAAACAGAACCTTGTGGTATGCCTTCCTGGAGCGTTCGAATACCAGACCGTTGATTTTCCAGCCGTACAAAGAATCGTCTGTCTGTTAGGAAATTGTCCACTAGTTTGATCAGGTGTAGTGGGATTAATCCAATATTATGCAGTTTAACTATTAAGTTAGCCCTCCAGACTTTGTCATACGCAGTCTCAATGTCTAAAAACGCTGCAGCTGTGTAATACGCCCGGTTCATATTATACGACAGAAACTCCGTAACTCGCAACAGTTGGAGTTCGGCTGAAAGGTGGGGTTGGAAAGCGTATTGATCTGGTCTGATTACATCGTGTTCTCGTAAAGGAATTCTGAGTCGGTGAAGGATGATCCTTTCAAAGATCTTGGACATAGTCGGTAACAAGCTTATGGGTCTATGATTGCCAGGTTGTCGTGGGTCCTTTTCAGGTTTTGGTATAGGCGCAATTCGTGACGTCTTCCAGTCAGTGGGGAAATAAGACAGTAACAGACAGCTATTTAGGATTCTTGTTAAAAGAACAAGTGGCTTCCTAGGAAGGTGTTTCAAGGGGACGTTGGATATGCCGTCTGGTTCTGCAGCTGAATGCGTTCCCAAGTTTCTGATAATTTTACGGATTTCTGTCGGTGTTGTCAACTGTGGTTGCGTGTCATCTCTTGCTCGTCGTATGACCTGAAGTTGCCGTTCTACGTCTCGAATGTGTCGACGTGGTATATCGAAGTCATCAGCCCGTAATGTATTTTGGTGCTCATAGGTTTCTGCAAACAGTTCTGCCTTCAGAAAGGGATCGAAGACTAATCCTGCTGGTCCATGTAAAGCTGTTTTTGGCGCTTTAGGGGTTTTCATCGCTTTAAGGAGGTTCCAGTCCTTACGTTCATGGAGCAGAAAAGACTCCATTCGATCTTCCCACATTTCTTGTCGCCACTCTACGGCCCTCCTATGTAGTTCCCGGGTAAGTCTACGCAGTTCGCGTTTGTTTGCCGGATTTCTGAATCTTGTCCACCTCTTTCTAACCCTATTTTTCAGCGATTTTAGATCTTGGATGAGAGGAGAAAATTCATCCGTGGGCCTCCTTTCAAACTGGACCGAGACTGTAGCATGTTTATATGCGTCTTTTATGTGTCTGGACAATTCATTGATAGAGTTATCAATAAAAGCGGTGGATGAGACATCGGCTGTGGGGCGTATATGTCTCTGTAAATAATGTGCATATTGGTCCCAGTTCGTGATATACTTCAAGGGAGGTCTCGGAGGTTCAATAGCCCTGTTTAAGTGACCAATCACAGGGTTATGATCTGAGGTGAGATCATTTATCGTGACTAAGTTCGGATTAAACCTCAGATTCTTAAGTATGGTGATGTCCAGCACATCCGGTCTGTGGTTCCGGTTCCTTGGAATGTGTGTAACATCGACGGGTCCGTAGGTTATTGCTTGCAAGCGCTCTTCTAAATTGTAGAGTTGTTGGCCCTTAGGATTATTTGCGCGAGAATTCCACGCAAAATACTTTGCATTGAGATCCCCGCATAAAATAATTTTGTCAAAACTATCGAAAATGGTGAGAAGATCCTCTTCGTCCATAGGATCAGCTGGACGAATGTAACCAGCCACCAGCGTGACATTTCCATACTGCGTGTTTATGGTGACTGCAGTGGCTTCGACTGTGTTAAGCGGCGGTAAAGTTTCGACTGAATGTGGAATGAAGTCACGTAAATATATAGCGGTGCCTCCCCCTCGCCTTCCCTGTCGGTCTGTCCGATACCACACCATGTTCGGAATTTTGAAGGTCTGTGTTCGTCGTAAATGTGTTTCTGTCAGAAGTAAGATGTCCACTTTGTGGCGGGTTAGAAAGTCACAGAGTTCTGTTTTCTTATTTTTGACTCCTTCGGCGTTAAAATTACAAAATGTTAAGTCGCAGGTCCTGTGGATCCTCGCAGCCATTACGGAGCAAAGATTTGCATTACGCCGTCCACCAGGACCATTATTTTGGATAAGATGTCAGGTGCTGTGTTGAATTGACGGAAAGTATTTGTTATGACTGCAAAGATGTTTCGTTGACGAAGATTTGAAAAGAATGAGTGAATGCCTCTCACAGTCTCAAGTATTTCAGCAAAATCAGATGTTGGTTGGCCTTGAGTGGCATCTGATGTGTTCGCGGCGGTATGTTGTGCGCCAGGGTTCTTCCAAGGATTCTTTTTTCGCAAGACCGGGAACTCTTGTGGATTCTGGATGTTAACCGGTGTTTGGGGTTGAGTCGTTTGTCGTCTCGATTGAAAAGACTGGGCTTGTGCTGTGTATATGCGCAATGCTTCTTGAAATTTTTCACACCCTCTCCAAGAAGCAGCGTGATCCTTGTTACAATTAACACACGTCGGTTTATGGCCGCGAGGTTTATCGCAGTCTTTCGATAGGTGGTGTCCTGGACATCTTACGCAACGAGCTGGCAGGGTGCAATAATTGGCCGTGTGGAAAAACCTCTGGCACCTTTTACACTGCGGAGGTCCATCTTTATTCCTGTACGTTTCAACAGTGACTCTCGTATCGAGGATGTGTTTAATGTCATATATAGACTCACTTTCTGGTCCTGGCGGTAAGGAGACGCAGTAGACAGGTTGTGGGATCAATTTCTGTGTGGCGTCATCCCGTGATTTGAACTGAAACACAGTTGCATTGTGAAATCCCAGTTGTCGTAATTCACTTTCTACATCTGTGTCCGGCACTTCCGCCGGCAGATATTTTATGACGACTTTTAACACTTTGTCTTTTGGATTCTGATGGGTATAGAACGGCATATGATGTGCATGGAAAAATTGTAAAGCGGCTCTGTGGTCTTCTATTGAGGCAAAATGATATTTAATGGAATCACCTTTATAGATTGCTTGTACTGGGCCCGTAATGTGTTTCTTAAGTTCTGTATTGAGCATCAGGTATTTTCCAGTGTATTGAATGGTTACGGGTGGGACTTTCAACGGCTTCTCCTTTGGCTGAGCCGCAGCAGATGTGGTTGCTTCCTGATTTGTCGTGGTAGTCGGTGTAGGTGCAGCCTCCTGATTGTCTGTATCTGCGCTCAAAGGAGCAAATTTGTTTGATGTAGTTACTACAGACTGTTTCTTAAGTGTTGCTGTGGGTAGCTGTGCATGTTTGCGCTTAGTCCCGGACTTCACTTGTTGAAAACCTTGATTTGTGTCGTGTCGTCAAGGTCCATGTCCTCAGGGCGGTTTTTCCCGTCCTGGGGGTCCTCTTCAGATGAGTCATCTGTGAGCCAGGGAAGCCCACATTGGGCTGCAAGTTCCATTGCTCTTAGGTCGCGGGCTCTGCGGTCCTTATTGGTAATGACCGAGTCCGTCTCTTGAACATGGTTGGTACTCGTTGCGGCTGGGTAGAGTACGTTGTCTAGCTGTGAGGAATGTCGTCTGTGAGACGATTGTGACGATTGTCTATCCATGGAAGCGTCCCTGGTCGCAGATGCTGTTCTTGACCGTGAACCAGTCTTTTGCCTGGACACACAGCGGCTGTCCGTCCGTGGACGGGCACATGATACGTCACCATCGGCTAAGCTCAGCCTACTGCTGCCGAGTCCAGCAGCGGGGTTGTTCATGCCGAGACGGCCATCAAAAGTAACATCCGCGCTCGTTTGTGAACGCTCACCCCCAGAACCGGGGGTGGCGAAAACCGAAAACGAGTTCTGATCTATCGCTGAAACTGCGTACTACACAAGAATCAGCAATAACAAGTAACGTTGTTCCGATCGGGTAATAACTACTAAACTACAAACTACGAACTATCGATACAGACGCGATGTTTACACTTCAAACTGTGTTGATGATGAACACATGCACTGGTCAGCCGATATTTACATCTAAACTTCCCACCTGTCACATGCGAGTACCTTTCATACAGTGACAAATATTGTACCCATCAGGTATTTTTTGTATACAATAGAAATATACAGTACTTTTAGCACTGGACTACAACATCTGTTACATGTTTTAATGAAAACCCTAACAGACAAGCATGTTTTATAATATGAACGCTCTAAGACAGTTTGGGATAGACGTTGGTTAGCACCATCTGACGACTGTACTTACTACTACGGCAACTTTTTTAAAATTGACATCATTTGATTTTTTAAAATTGACATCATTTGATTTTATGGTTGTGAACAAATTATCAACAGATCATCAGTTTTATATAAAATATTTTAAGAGTTGCTGTATATACATATTGTAAGACACCAATTAGTACACATTTTTACTACCAATTATATATAAACAGTAAACGAGACTCATTAATAAAGAACAGTTTAAAGTTAAAATGCCTACTAAAATTAAAATAAAATGTAACTTTCTCTACCATAAATATACATCATATAAATTTGTTATTTATATGAAACTTTAAAGAGGGCGCCCTAGTCACAAATGACCAATGCTGACGTTACTGTGTAAGGATTGTAACAGCTGCGTCAGTACAAACGCAACCTCCTACATGGAGGTCGAGATATTTAAGTATTTTAATTTATTTTAAGGTATGTATTTGTATCATTGACTGTATCTGAAACTTGTACAATTAGCTTATAATCTGACATGCATGTTATTCTAACTGCCCTCTTGTATTTATTTTAGCATTGATAATGACCACACAGTGGTCGAAATCCGGATTTGCCAACAAATAAAGAATTTATATTTATGACGACTGATTGCTGGATAAATTACCACCCCTGTATAAAGCCCGTTTTAAACGATCAAGCAACTTGTAATAGATTGATAACAAGTTCAGTTAATGGCGGCCGTCAGTCAAAATGTTCAAATGTTTGTAAAGCTTATGGGACTTAACTACGGGGTCATCAGTCCCTAAACTTAAAGGCTAGTTTACACGACGACACTAGGTTTCATGAAACTGCACTACTGGCCAGTGCGCATGCGCGGCAGGCGTTCGCGCAACTCGGTGGCGAAACTAAACAGTTTCGGCACCTTCCAACTTTGGAGAAACTGATTGCGCGTGTTTTTAGGTTAGGTGATAACCAATACAGAACAAAACACAACATAAAGGGGGGAAAGGAAGAAATAATTCGGTTTCTGAACATATATGCGATGCATAGGTGTTCATGCCATTTTAACGATGAAAATTTCAGGAATAAGCAGCGGCGTGTTAGTGCTCTTGAAGCAATTATTCGTGAATTAAATATTGATGGGTTGACGATTAGTGTATTTCAGACTAAAGTATATTCAATTCCAAATACCTATACAAACTAACTATGGCAAGTGTGGATTTGGGAACACGGTACAGGTACTGCAGAGACGAATATCTATTTGACAAGAAAAGCAATGCAATTAGTAATTTCAGTTCTGTTAACAATGCTTCACGCATAACAGCATCTTGATTTTTTATTGCATTACTAACTCTGTTTAAAAGGAACGTAAACTGCTCTGGTGACATTCTGAGTTGATTAAAATAACTTATAGGGTTTTCGATCACAATTTCTTTCAGCAAGGTCACTAAGCATCCGAGTTGACGTCTTTTCTTAATCCAGTGACAAACCCAAACACGTTCCTTATTCTTTTTATGTTTAGTCTTATGCAGCGACTTCACACAGAGAAGCAATAGCTCCGCCACAACTTACAGATACCAAAACTTTAATTCTACGGCACTTACAAAACAACGAAACTGAAGTTTATAGTATTGGCGCTGTGTCTACAGACATATACGAAACTAGTTGCACGCAACTCATTTCATGAAACGAGTGTCGCAACCTAGTGTCGTCGTGTAGACTAGCCTTAAGCCTAGTCTACATGACGACACTAGGTTGCGAAACTCGTTGCATGAAATGAATTGCGCGCAACTAGTTTCGTGTATGTCTGTAGACAGGGCGCCAATACCATACACTTCACTTCCGATGTTTTGTAAGTGTCGTAGTCGCCGTAAAATGAAAGTTTTGGTAGCTGTACGAGTTGTGGCGAATCTATTGCTTGTCTGTGTGAAGTCGCTGCATAAGACTAAACATAAAAAGAATAAGAAACGTGTTTGAGTTCGTGACTGGATTAAAAAAAGACTTCAGCTCTGTTGCTCAGCGACTTTGCTGAAAGAAATTGTGATTGAAGACCCTAAAAGTTATTTTAATCAACTTAGAATGTCAGCAGAACAATTAACGTTCTTTTTAAACAGAGTTAGTAATGTAATAAAGAAACAATTTACCGTTATGTGTGAAGCATCGTTACCTGAACTGAAATTACAAATTGCATTACGTTTCTTGTCAATTAGATATTCTTCTCTTAGTACTTGTACCGTGTTCCGAAATCCACAATTGCCATACTTCGTTTGTATAGGTATTTCGAATTGGATGTATTTTAGTCTGCAATTCACTAATCGTCAACCCATCAATATTTAATTTCACAAACAATTGCCAGAAGAGCACTAACACGCTGTTAAAATCGCACAAACACCTACGCAACGCATATATGTTCAAAAACCGAATTATGTCTTCCGTTCCCCCCTTTACGTTGTATTTTGTTCTGTATTGGTCATAACCTAACCTAAAAACACGCGCAATCAGTTTCGCCAAAGTTGGAACGTGCCGAAAGTATTTAGTTTCGTCAACGAGTTGCGCGAACACCTGCTGCGCATGCGCATTGGCCAGTAGCACAGTTTCATGAAACGTAGTGTCGTCGTGTAAACTAGCATTTACGAACTAGGACGGCACAAATATCCATGCCCGAGGGGGGATTCGAACCCCCGACCGTAGCGGCCGTGCAGACCGTGACTGAAGCGCCTCAGTCCCCTCGGCCACCGCGGCCGGCTGGCCGTCAGTCGTTTGAACGGCTGCACTAGTATGATCGCGCTATTATCGAAGCGCGATAATTATAGCGATAAAGAAATAGGGCCAGTTCTAAATTCGGTACTAGTGGGTTCACTGCGCATGCGCGAGCTAGTAGCTGTCTGCTGCAGTCACCGCTCCAGTTAGTCCGCCATTTTCTTTCGTATTTACATATATTTCTACATCCACATCTACATACATACTCCGCAATTCACCGTAATGTGCGTGGCGGAGGGTACACTGTACCACTACTAGTCATTTCCTTTCCTATTCCACTCCCAAATTGAACGAGGAAAAAAAGAATGCCTATATGCCTCCGTACGAGCCCTAATTTCTCTTATCTTGTCTTTGTGATCTTTACGCGAAATGTAAGTAGGCGGCAGCAAGATCGTACTACATTCAGCTTCAAATTCCGGCCCTCTAAATTTACTTAACAGAAATTCACGAAAAGAACGTCGTCTTTCTTCCAGCGATCCCCAATTGAGTTGCCAGAGCATTTCCGTGACACTAGCGCATTGGTCGAACCTACCGGTAACAAACTTAGCTGCTCGCCTCTGAACCGCCTCTATGTCTTCCTTCAAATCGATCTGCTGCGGGTCCCAAATACTTGAGCAATACTCAAGACGTGGTCGTACAGCGTTTTATACCCGGTATCCTTTACAGGTGAAGTACATCTTCCCAAAATTCTCCCAATAAACCGAAGTCGGCTGTCCGTCTTACTCACAACTGTCCTTACATGCTCGTTCCATTTCATATCGCTCTGCAATGTTACGCCTAGATATTTGAATGACGCGACAGCATCAAGAAGCTCACTACTAATGCGCATCACCTTACATTTTTCTACATTGAGAGCTAGCTGCCATTCTTCGCACCAACTAGAAATTTTGTCTAAGTCATCCTGTATGCTATTACAGTCAGTTACAGACGACACCCTCCCATACACCACAGCATCATCAGCAAACAGCCGCAAATTATAACTTACACTGTCCATCAGATCATTTTGCGTTATGTCGAAGTTTATGATCAGAATGTATTACAAAATGTATTTCTAATGACGGCATTCACACTGTCCGTCACCAGACCGTCATTTAACGTCAACTTCATGTTAAGCATTCTCGAGAAGATTGTTTTGATTGAACAGTTGTCTGCTGACATCGGAAGTTAACATATTTTCGTCACGCGATATTCATATTGTTGTCGACAATTACACGGTTTGCACGCAAATTTGTCTTATTAATCTTTAGTTTATTATTATACTTTGGTTTAGCGGTAAATTGCAAATGTTTCATGAATACTTAAATATTTATCTCAATTATTGTCCACCGAAAAGCAAGGTCGTACATCTGAAACCGAAAAATGGTTTATGTTTTGCAATATCGTAACAGAAAAGACTGAAGTCAATTGTTTATTTGAATAAGATTGTAATGTGATGATGCAATTTTCATTAAATAGCATTTTAAATGAAAAAGTCCAAATGAAAGGCAAAAATTCAGTTGTGCATGACGTTATTAACAAAGTCAGTGGGCAAATCGGAGTAGATAAAGTAAAGGAGATCTATTTACCCTCTTATAAATATTGCTTGATGTGTTCATAAGTTTATTTTTTTCGCTTGAAAATAGATGTGAATGTTTTGAAATGTTGTTTCACTTCCCAGAACTTTACCACGCTAAGTTGACCAAAACATAGATTGCAAGGTTTTCTTTGGCCGTCAATAACATTTAGCGTTGTTTCCTCAATTCCAGGATTGAACTATGACTTCCTACATAACAAATCGCCTGTTATAACCTCACTTTCAACACCGGGTATTACTGTTCGATTACGTTTATCGTCTAAACACGCTGCCACAAGATCTTGCTTGAGTTTGTAGTTAAGGGCTAGTACGCTAGGAGCGCTTCAGTAGATTATTATCTATCTTGTTCACCTTCGTTCATCGTTTAAAAAGGGCGACAACTCAGCGGTGGCCGCCATTGTTGGGCCATGCGGCTGGCGCGCATCCCATAGCTTAACAAGGGCACGCTGCGTTAAAATGTGTTTAACATCACTTTTCGGCCGAAGGAAAAGCGCAAATGATAGCGTAGTAATACAAATATACACTGCAGTACAGTTTTTCATGAATGAATGACACAACTAGCGATAGAAACAGTCAATACGATTTGTAATCCTTCCGCTACAGCAGGTTCTTGACATGGATACTTTCATTTCCACATTTGTAGGAATAAAACCGTAATAAATTTCTGTGGAAATGAGTGATAAATACCATCCTTTAGAGTCTGCCAAACATTTTTATGATAAGCATTTACAATTTCTTTGAAATAATTTGTCTCCCTTTTCTATGTAACCATATCCTGTGACGTTCCGCCTTTCTTTCCCCTTGTGGGATTTTGAAGAGCTTGTAGCCACGATCTGGCCTTGAACTACAATTCACGACACAACAGTGCGGCATTATTCCTGAAAAAGTAATAACAGAGAGTAACCGTCTCTCAGAGGCAGTGAATCCAAATTTTCCTGTTATAATCTCATAAAATGAAAACAAGTATTTCTCAATACTTAGTTTGCACTGTTATACGTCTGATCCAAAATAATAACAATAAATAAAAGTTGAAAATAGCGGGTTTCGAACCCAATCGCCCCGCCAATACGTTGTTCTGTAATCAATGGCTCTAGCCGTTACGCTATTTTTTTTTATTTTTTTTTTTTATTTTTTTTTTTTACGCTATTTTTTTGTTTATTTTTCACTGACCCCTACACCACTTTTTTTTTTTTTTTTTTTTTTTTTTTTTTTTTTTTTTGCCACCGCCACTTTTGCCCTTAGAAAAAAAATAAACTTGTCCACTTCAGGCGTTGGCTCCTACCTTATCCTAGTCCCAGTTCAACTAACCTAATTCTAATAAAGGGCAAGGAAAGCTAATAGGCTACCGAAAGCAGAAAAATAATAATAAAGAAAATAAAATAAAATAAAACTCATGAGATTTGGAAGAAAAAAAAAGCTGGGAAAACTTCTTCTCTTTTGTATTCTTTATTTATTTATTTAATTTTTTTAAATTCTTTATGTATATATATATATATATATATTGTAATATATGACAAGAGGTGCGCCGTAGTGACGCCGCCGGCATACTTAAAATCGTCCAAACGTGTCTTCTCGTTGATTATTATGTTCCGTTGTGGGTTCTGTTCAGTTCAGGTTGGTTGCGTTAAGATTTATCTTCTCATCGCTTGGACGTTCCAGCTGCGAGGCGGGTCGTGAAAGGCACTCCGTAAAAAGTTGGAAAAATATTTCTGGTACTTTGGGTTACGGGTTAGGACGCAGTGTCGTTCATTAAGAAAGTTCCAGTATCCAAGTACTGATTTCTCGCCAGGATCAAAGAGGTATCGGATCGTGTAGCCACGAATCCAATTTACCGAGTGTGTTTTGGTGGTGGGGTAGAAAGTCTCCTCCGGAAATAGGAGCATGTTGAGGTCGATCTGGGCGGGTGTTTGGCGAGTAAGGAACGCCAAAATTCGCCGAGCGAGCGTCCAGACATCGTTCGCCTGACCACAGTGGAACCTGTGGCCGTCTGTGTCGTCCACTCCGCAGTGAATGCAGAGGGGCGAATCGGCGAGATGGATCCGATGCAGGCGATGTCGGTTTACTTGTTTTCCGTTCACAGTGAGATACCAGGTTGACTGGACGTCTGATTCGAGAAAACGTTCGTAAATAGCTTTCCATATATGCCGCCATACATACTGTGGATGCTTAATTTCGATCGGGTTGGATGGTCGACACTGTTGTAGCAGATCATATACTGTTTTAGTCTGAGACAAACGAGCAGGTGGTAAAGATTTGTATACATAACTAAGGTCCAAGAAGAATCGTCGGATATGATGGAAGGCAACTGGAATGGCTGCAATCGTCACTGGGGCTACCAAAGAGTCCGGGGCAAAGGCATTGAATAGTATACCGGTGAGACTCTGTGGGCAACGTCGCCAGATTTTTAATTGAGAGCTGACGTAGAGCGCCGTGACTCTGGTCGGCACATGTGTTAGTCCCACCCCACCACGTTCCCGCGGGAGTGCAAGGGCGTCGTATTGCACTTTAAATATCAATCCGGAGCTGACGTAGGAGCCTAACGCAGCCAATATACGCCGTGCCAGGAGAGTTGGGATCGGTAGCACTTGAGCAACATGGGGTATGCGAGAGGCATGATAGACGTTCACATATTGTGTACGTTGAACTATGTCGAGGGATCGTAGCCGGTGATCTGCCAGACTTCCCCTGATTCTCTGAAGCAATCGCCGACCGTTGATCGCTGCTGAGCGGCGGAGATCGGCTGAAAAATCTATGCCAAGACATCTAACGGTTGTGGCTACACTTAGAGGAGCGATGCTTCTCTCTGGTAGGCCCTCGCCGATGAGCAAGACCTTGGATTTTGAGACGTTGAGCAAGCTGCCTGATGCCTCGCCATAAGTGGCCACCCACGTCAGGGCTGCCCGTACGTCGTTCTCAGTGCGTAGGTAAAGGACGATGTCATCGGCGTAAGCTGTACAACAGAATCGGTTCCCATGTAAACTCATACCTTCCAAACGTTGGCGTAGTCCCTGGAGCAATGGTTCTAAAGCTAAGGCGTATAATATAGTTGAAAGTGGGCAGCCTTGTCGGACGGATCGTGTTATAACCACGGGTGGGGTGAGGCGACCGTTGAACATGATTTTGGAGGTCGCGCCAGTCAGAAGGCGCATAACTACTGCAATAATGTCGCCAGGGAAACCCATGTGCTGGAGAACTGTCTGTAAGTAGGAGTGATCAACACGGTCGAAGGCCTGGCTAAAGTCAAGTGAAGCCAGGGCACCAGGAAGTCGTTGATATCGGGCAAGTGCTATCATGTCTCGATAGCGGCAAAGAGCCGTATGGATATTGTTGTCTCCTCCTAAGGACGTCTGGTCGCAGGATGTGACGTACCGTGCAACTTTCTTGAGTCGTGAGGCCAACAACCGTGTAAATATTTTCATATCGCTGTTAAGCAGAGTTATAGGCCGATAATCTTGTATTCTGGATGACCCGTTCGGTTTGTGTACAGGAATAATTATGCCTTCAAGGAAGGTTTTAGGGACATCAGTCGCTGGGGACATTAGTTCTTGAGCGATCGTCGTCCATGTAGGTGCTAACAAATAGTCAAAACTTTTATAAAATTCAACGGGAATACCGTCGGGCCCAGGAGACCTATTGTTATGCCCCATTTTAATTGCTTCTAGTACTTCATCGGTGGTCACGCCTTCCTGGAGTTCACGTGCCACCTCCACTGGGAGAGTACTTGGAATAAGTTGTGCGACTTCTGAAATCAGTTCTGGCGAATGCGGAACAGCTTCATATAGTCTTGTGAAATGGGCATGAAACGCCTGACCGATGGAGTATTGGGTATCGTGCCGGTGACCTTCCGCGTCAATCAGGGCGTGTATCAGAGCCCGGCGTCGTTTTTGTCTTTCCTGGATGAGATGGTACATCGACGGATGTTCTTCACCTATTCTATCATTTGTACGAGATCGGATGACAGTCCCTTCCAGGTGGCGGCGCATTATCAAAGAGATTTGGGCCTTTGTACGGTGAACCATCGTCTGCCTGGCTGGCGAGAAAGGCATCGTCACACATTCTCGAAGAATGGAATAATAAAAATTCAAAGTGTTGTTTCGCCATGTCTTGATGTCCCGGCCGTAATTCATCAGCGACTTGCGCAGCGTTGGCTTTGCACAGGAGAGCCACCAAGATAGAGTGGAGTTATAGGCATTACGACGGCGTAAACACTGTGCCCACGCACTTTCGATGATATGTCGACAGTCTGGAGCGGTCAGGTGAGACACGTTTAGTTTCCACAGGCCACGACTATGCCACACACGCTGTCGGACGAGACTAACGTCGCAGATATATGCCTCATGATCTGAAAAGGCTAAGGGCCAGACTTCCGCGTGACGGGTTCCACCTGCGAGAGAGCGGGTGAGGTATATGCGATCCAGGCGGCTCGAGGAATGGGCGGTGTAAAACGTAAAGCCAGGGCGAGTTCCGTAGAGCTTTGTCCAGGTGTCAACGAGTTGTAGTCTGTCGATGACCACGGAGAGAGCCGCACAGGGTGAATGTTGTGGCAGTTGGTCGGTGGGCCCTTGTGTCGAGTTGAAATCCCCGCCAAATACCAAGTCATCCTGTGGACCCATAAATAGCGGCGTGATATCCTCGGCGAAGAATGTATTGCGGTCTCGACGGTGGCTGGAGCCGGATGGTGCATAGATGTTAATGATACGCACTCCAAATACAGTAAGAGCCATTCCCCGAGCAGTGTGGAGGTAAACGACGTCGTCTGCTGGAATGCCATCGCGTAGGAGGATGGCGACGCCGCTGCCGGTGTCGGAGGCGTGTGAAACATAGCCAGTGTAACCAGTAGGGATGAGAAAATCAGCGACAAACACCTCCTGTAGGAGCGCAATATCAACATCACTTGAGTAGATGGTGTCTCGAAACATCGCCAGTTTGTGTGGGGCGCGAATGGTGGCCATATTCATCGTGGCGATACGATATTGCTGCGGATGGACACTTGCAAGGTTTACAGAAGGCGTTGCAGCGGCTCCCGAAAGTCGCTGACTTGCCGTGTCTCCCACAGTTGCCGCAATTCTTAGTTGGGTACCAAATCTGGTGCCTCCATGGGATGCACCCGCTCGGCCACGTTAGCTGTCTGATCCGCTCCTTCGCCAACATCGTCGGCCCATGATGTGGATGTCGATGATGTGTGCTGGCGTTGGTCTGTAACGGACGAGGCGCATGCTCCAAGCGGTGCTGTGAGGGTAAGGTCGTTCTTAGGTGCTGACATCAAGGATGGTATGTCCTGATTTGAGGTATGGTGCGTCACCGTAGGACTGTCCAGTGTGGCAGTATCATCCTGCTGCTGGTCGGAAAATGGTACGTCACTGTCAGACATTCGTTCGGTATCCGAAAAGGTCGTCTGATGGAGGCCGTCAGCGGAGGGTGTTCGACGGCGTTTCTTACGCCTCCGAGGTGACCGCTGTTTTCGGATTTGTTGTTCTGAATCAGAATTTGGTTGTTCCTCTTCTATCGCCGCACCCGTCTGTACGAAAGCGGACGTCGGCACCACACTTAGGTCGATGTCCATGATACCAGCAGAGTCATTCGGAGTTGCCTCTATTGTTGCCGGTTCTGGTGAGGGCGCTGGAGGCGGTGCTGTGCTTGTGTCGTCAGTATTTTCTTCTGCGTTGGGTACAGGCAACGTAGGTTTAGGCGTAGCCTGGAGTTGTATTACGTGGTTCTGTGCAACTGCAGCGTAGGTGACGGGTAGGGACGTGACCGTTGTTGCTGAGGCCACCTCACCTAGTGGTGTATGTACCAAACGTCGGCGCATACATTCGGACCGGACATGGCCTTCCTCGCCACATCCTGAACATGTTCGTGGCTGGCCATCGTACATAACGATGGCCCGCACACCACCAATCATCAGGTACGACGGAACGTGTTTCTTCAGCTCAATCTGTATCTGACGCACACCATTTAATACCTGGTAGGTCGTAAATGTTTGCCACTTTTCTGCGAGGTGACCAACGACGTTACCATACGGTTGGAAGGCTGCAATGACCGTTTCTTGAGGTACTTCAAACGGGAGCTCAAACACCCGTAGAGTACGTAATCCGAATCCTACATGATCGACCGTTACGGCACCGATGTGTCCATCAGAGTGCTTGAACTTCAGTCCGGTGTTATGTCGTTGGACAACTTCAGTGCATAGCGCTTCTGTCGTCATCTTGATATAGACGATGCTTCCCGTGATTGAAAAGTGTATTCCGATCACGTCTTGTGGGTTCAAACGAAGATCTTCTCGTATGAACTGTTCGATTTCAAAAGCTCTTGGTCGTGGATGTTCAGCCTGAAACGTTACTTTGATCGTCACACGGCGGTAAGCGTGCGCCATGAGGTTCGTGAATGCGGGACTCAATACACACAAATACCGCGACGCGGAAGTAAACAAACCCCGGAGCGGAGCGTTAAGCGGCGCGCGGCGCAGGTGCGCACGCTAGCACGGCCCAAGGCCAACTGACTACAACAGCCGCCGGTTCACTGGCGCATTTACACAATACTAGTATGGAATGACCAAACTGCTTTGTATGCACGTTATATTTTTAAATATTACAAATGCACAGTTATTCCTTGCTTAAACAAACGGTAGCTTAAAAATATTATTTAAAACATTAGATACACGTGACTTAACTAAAAATTTACACAGATACAGAAATACGAACGATATCACTTAGTCCGACAAAGTAATTTCAATAAAACATTATTGTATTTAGCCTCGATTTATACATCACAAAAATAGTTCAGTAAGTTCTTTAGATAATATGAACCGCTCTTGTACAACACAGAAGCTTCGTATAAGGGAATAAACCTTCAATCAGTACATTTTTACAATATACGTACATGCTTAGGTTGGCGTAGGAATGGCTGCCGCGTACCACGTGACGTGCAACTGACCAATGGTAAGACGTGATTGTCGGCAATCCACACATAAAATATTGTCGCTACTTTCGTCTATACAGGTACCGCCACATCCCTCCCTCCCTTCACCTCCACACCCTCTACGTCCTCTCCGAGGGTGGCTTTCGCCACCTACCTCTCCCTGACGACGTTCTCCAAAACCGCCCCGACATCTATCCCTCCTTCCAACTTTGACCCCTCTCTGTGGATTGCCGCCGCCTCCTCCCTCCCCCTCCCCTCCCACTCCCGTCCCCCGCTTGGCTCACCCCCTCCTTTCTCCACCTCCCCGGGAGCTCCTTCCGGTTTCTCCCACTCTCCCTTCCCCCACCTCCTTCTCCTTCCCCCGCGCCTTCTGCATCCTCCCCCCTTCCCCTGCAGGGCCAGTCCAGTGCTGTGTTTTAAGTGTTCAGTGCTTCGTGTGTATAGTGTTTCATCGCCCAGTGTTTTTTAACGTTGCGTACACCAGTGTTCAGAGTTTTTTACCTCAATGTCGCCGTCTTGTTATGTCTCGTCGTCTGTAGTGAGTGTTTTTTTTAGCCACCGTGGCAATGTCTCGTTTTAACAATCATGTATGTTCTGACCGCTGTCATAGTCTTTTAACTTTCTCCCAAATTTTCATCTTGAAATTGTAAAAGCGCCTTTTTATCACCTTTCATTTTATTTTCTGTTTTGTCCATTGTTTACCATTCGCTCGGCTGTAGATCAGCATCTTTGGCTGCTGCCAGGCTGCCTTAGGGCATTAAAAATTCAATGAAGGAAAAAAAAGTTCTCTATACAGGGCTTTAGCCTGTCTAGGACGTGGCGCTGTCACGCGCCACCTCCACGTTAACAAATGCAGCAGTTGAGTTCACACAGAGGCGGGACGCGCCGCTTCGTAGTCCGTTCGCCGCCAGCAGTGGCGCAGCGAAAGGGCGCGAGGCGGGCGCGTACAGGGGGCGCGCTGCAGTTTCTCTCATTCAGGCAGTGGCGTCTCGTACAAAATTTGACCAGTCTGCTACAATATTACAAAAATAAACAGGAAACAAAATATACTAAAATAAAAACCACGACTTAAAATTGTTGTGATATTAGCTTTACCTAATGAACTAAGATCAAGTATGTTATTTATATGTTTATGATTTCCTTTATGTTTTTTTATTTATTATTATTATTATTATTATTATTAATGCATTAAGTTGCCTGAGGTCTTTCCCTCCCACTGTACTCCACAGCATCACTGTTCCCAAACAACAAACATGGAAAGCAAAAAAGTGCATTGCGAATATCACATCCGCAAATCCAACTGTTTTCATACGCTTTCGTTCTAAATTTCCTCGTGCACTCACTTTTCTTGCCACCTCCATGTTGCTCGCACAGTACGTAACGCGCACTTTCACGAAGAAATACACCGCGAAACACTTCTTCAGCGAATGCACAAAGCGTGACTGTCAATGGAAATAACGGAGCTTAGCAACATCTCCACCACGTCATCTGCGTTCTACGCAAGCGACCAATGAAACTGCTTGGCTGAAAAGTGCAGTTTCACTCGCATGTTGGCTAAACATTACTAATTTTGTTTTACGTCAAACACGTCAACCTTTGTATGATTGTCTTCAATTAAATACCAATTAATACTGTATTGACAGTAAGACCTTCAGGGTAATTTATAACAGCGTTGCGAACTGCGTGTATTCACTGCAGGTACTAAATATAACGTTTAACAAACATTAATTTTATTTACAGAAATTAAAAATTTAGACTCAGAGGTATTTGAATACGAGCCTCATACAAGTAGGTTTGAGAGACAACGCGGAAGACGCCTAAGACAGCGCGCTATTTGACTCTGTATGCCGCAATATTCGTCATATACTATTCTTTCGCAATCGTTACACGCAGCGAGAAGAGAAATATTGATCTGGTGCTGCAGTCGGTCTCAGCACTCATGAGCCGTAAGGCCTGACGTCACGTCTGCGCATGCGCACTAGCGAACAGACTACTGCGCCGTCTCTCTGCGCACGTACCAGCGCGGCTGAATCCCACTTCAGCACACGGAGCTGGTTTCCAGCTGTCGCGGCGAGAGCGCTCCAAAATGCGTTTTTATCCTTATTACTAGCATTCTAATACGCATTGGAAGGGAATTGGCATAATTTTATTCTGAGTTCTGGCTCGCATTACAAGAGAAAGGATGTAATTTTACAGTGATTTCTCGCTTACATTCGAAGAGAAATGTCATCATTTTAGTAATATATTTACAGCGTGCTTCAGCACCTTAGCACATTATCACCAGCCGCCACTGCATTCAAGTTTCAAAGTGCGAGACGATTTCGAGTTTAACGTCAAGTTCTGTGATAGAAAGGTATCCGCAACTGTACGATCATAATCGTTACTGATGATGCATAACTGAATCGTTCGCCCTGACAACGCTACAATTAATGAGATCAAATTTTTCAGGCGAAAAGAAAAATGTTTTCTATTTATCTATTTAGGGTTTCTTGATGCAAACACTATATAAGAGTTAAAACGTCATTCTGCCTATTTTGCAACAGTTCCTACAACGTTGATTTTGTTACCTTTGTGAGAAAATACTCTTTTTTCCTAGATGAACAATTTGCATTACTGAAATACATATAGGCTACACCATGTGAATTGTATCTCCACCAAATGTGTATACCGCATATTTGTTATAAACTTAAGACTTTAGGTAAAATTCTCGTATCTTTGCATAAAATATTCGCTTTTGCCTCTTACATCGCACAAACGATGAAATTCTCGCATGCTTATGAGAATTCTTGTGCATATCAGAGTCCTGTTGTATAATAATGCTTTTCCGCTTCGCTCATTGTTCACCTCCACAAATAATGTTTTTGGAGCAACAATGGTGCTAAAATAACGTGAGTGCGAAACATTTTAACCAGTAGATTCAGAGCGTCAGATACAACACCATTCCAACTCTTCATTTGTACAGCGATAAATGATGATTATTTATTCACGGTTTTAGAAAACGTTTGAAACAACTGCTTGCTTAAAGAACATACATCGATGTCTATGTTAGTTTACCTAAAGGTAATCAGTAATCTCTCTTTTGGACAAATAGGCTGCCTCCAGTGTTTTGCTTTTCTCTGAAGGGTGTCGTTCACTTTGTCTAACACAATGTAGAAACACTTTTGCGACATTCTGTAAAAATTCTGGAAACGGTCAGGATACATATTGAGCTCCTTCATCACATCGAATACGCCGTATTTCCTCCCTTTTTTCAACCATAATGGATGTACCCAATATATTCTGCGCTGTTGAAAATTCAGTAACTGCAAAAGATCCAGCGCGTCGCTATCTTCGTCTGTCGACGACAACATATTTTGAGACACTGGTAGGACGCCACTGCATTGTGAATTGCTCATATCCCGCCCGTGCGGCGTCGCTGCCTCTCCACCGTCGGGCGTCCGCGCCACGCCAACTCTGTCTGAATTGGGCCTAAAGGTGCACATAGAGCAGGGCCGGATCTAGGGAGGGGCGCCGCGGTGGAGTAGCCGAGCGGTCTAAAGCGTCTCGCTGCGGAGCGCGCGGTTGCTCGCCGTGGAGGTTCCAGTCCTCCCTGGAGCATGGGTGGGTGTGTTTGTAAGCTACGGACTGATGACCACGCAGTTTGGTCCGATAGAGTTACAAACATTTTAACGTTTAGGGGGGGGGGGGGGGGGGCGAACCGTGCCGTCGGCCAGGGCGGCAGATTTTTGGGGGCGGCAAATTCCTGACTTGTTATATACTTCCGATAGGTCAAATTGAGCAAGACAATGAAACGTGGAAGTGTCTTGTAGAAATGTAAAAATAAGTTGGAAATACGAATTGTTACAGACTGACAGACATTAATACAGACAACAGTAGCATGCGTCATCCTACAAGCAAAATAAACGTGCAAGGTTACTGGTAGAAGGTTGAGCCTGTGTTCGGCGGCGTGCGTGTGTTTCCGCGTGCCGTCACTATGGATTCTAAGGCTCCTATAATCCGAGCTGAACTATCCGCCATTTTTGCCCCAATGTGCAGGACAGTTGTATGTGGGTATATACGAGTCGCGACCGGAA
Organism: Locusta migratoria; assembly: GCA_026315105.1. NCBI lineage: Eukaryota > Metazoa > Arthropoda > Insecta > Orthoptera > Acrididae > Locusta > Locusta migratoria. The sequence goes on along the minus strand of CM048744.1, from coordinate 265,925,743 downwards.
AGGGAATTTACAGTCGAATTTACTGAAGAATTTGTGGGAAATATGGGTGGCTGCTCAGCTGTGAACTGCACAAATCACTGCAGCAAAGGAGTGCGCATCGTCAAATTCCCCAGCAATCCAGAACGAAGAAAAAGATGGGCTATAAATTGTCGCAGAAGCAACTGGGAACCAGGACCTGGCGCTCAATTATGTATTGTAAGTATATGTAATAAATGTAACTATAAACATGTCAGTTATGTACAATTGCATTACTTCTCCCTATCAATGATGCTGGAGCAGTTTGTTGCAGAATGTTTGTGACTTAATGAAGTTTTTCGCAGTTTTCAAAGTGGATAGGAATATTTATTGTGGTGCATTTATACGTAGTTTTCAACATACTGAATAATACTTTACACAATTACTTACATATAAGGTCGAAGCATCTCTTACGGTCGCATAATACGGCATTGGGTAAAATTTTACGACGCTTCTCGCCGGGCTCCAGTGCTTATGTTGGCAACAGATGAACAATGAAGTGTAGAATTGCGTTAATATTTTTCACGAGCTACAGCAGCAAAATTAATACTGTACCTGCTCTACGGTTGACAGGTTCTTGTATGTACCCTTGTGCGTTCAGAAAAAAAAAAATAATAATTTTCGTTTCAATTGAATTTGTCACGAAAAAACATTTATTGGTCATCTGAGTTGCCGTGATTAGCATTGGTGCCAACAAAACCACTGCAGCCCGGCGAGAAGCTATGTTATATTACCGGTACGTTAGGATTTTCTGTTATTTTAAAAGCGCATTCTAAATCTTTATAGGCCAATACACATTAGTTACTGTTCGGTACACTCATTGTGTGCCTTATTAAATACATTTCATTAGAAATATTGTTAAAAACTGCGTGAATAGGTCAACAATCGCCAATATAAACATTGTCAGATGCGCCCATGTTGGGGCAAAAATGGCGGACGATTCAGCCTGGGTTTTTAGGAGCTCTAGTGGATTCTAAGAAGCGGTAGAAGGGCGAGGTGTATTCTTGCTTTCGACTACGGCACTATACTGTTCAATTAACATTAACTTAAGAAAACAAGTACCAATGAAATAGGCCTGTAGTTTAGTGGTTTACTCCTACTGCCTTTCTTGAATATAGGTGTGACCTGTGCAACTTTCCAATCTTTAGGTACAGATCCTTCTATGAGAGAGCGGTTGTATATGGCTGTTAAGTAAGGGGCTATCGCTTCAGCATAATCAGATAGAAATCTAATGGATATACAATCCGGACCAGAAGACTAGTTCCTGTTAAGTGATTTTAGTTGCTGCACTACTCCGATAATATCTACTTCTACGTTACTCATTACGGCCTCTGTTCGTAATTCGAAATCTGGAATATTGGTTTCGTCTTCTTTGGTGAATCAGTTTCTAAAAGCAATGTTTAGTAACTCTGCTTTAGTAGCGCTGTCATCGGCAGGATCGCCATTACTATCACGTAGTGAGGGTATTGTTTGTATTTTGTCCCTAGTATATTTAATATATGACCAAAATCTCATTGGGTTTTCAGTCAAATTTCGAGAAAGAGTTTCGTTGTGATAAGTATTGTAGGCATCTCCTTTTATTAATTTATTTGGTATAAAACTGTCTTTTGCTGTCGATACCACTTCTTTGAACTTGAGCTACATCTGGTCTACACCTAAGCTTAGTGTTAGAAACGAGTGGAATCTGTCTTTCAAGAAGCAATGTATTTTATTTCTATCTGCTTTCCTGAACAAATCTACTTTTCGATTATTTTTGGTAACTTTGGGACTTTCGATATCCAATTTCGCTACGACAGATCTGTGTTCACTAACACCTGTATCCGTTTTAATGCTCGTTGTGAGCTCAGGATTATTTGTTACTAAGAGATCAAGTCTGTTTTCACATCCATTTACAATTCTAGTTGGCTCATGAACTAAGTGTTCGAAGTAATTCACAGAGAATGCGTTGAGTATAATTTCGCACGATGTTTTATGCGTACCCCCTGATTTGAAAATATAATTTCGCCAACAGATCGAGGGTAAATTAAAATCACCGCATACTATTATCGTGTGAGTAGGGTACGTTTTTGTAATTAGACTCAGGTTTTCTTTGAACCTTTCTGCTATTGTATCGTCAGAGTCGGGAGGCGGGTAAAATGAACCAATTATTAACTTCTTACGATTTTCGGGTACAACCTCTACCCATAATAGCTCACAGTAACTATCAACTTCAACTTCGCTACACGAAGTACTACTTTTGACGGCGACAAACAAGCCCCCACCTATTTTGTTTAATCTATCCTTTCTGCACACAGTTAGATCTTTTGCAATTACTTCTGCTGAACTTATGTCCGGCTTGAGCCAACTTTCACTGTCTACAATTAAGTGTGTTTCGGTGCTTTCTATCAACGCTTGGAGTTCTGGTACTTTCCCGACACAGCTACGACAATTTAGAACTGTTACACCGATAGTTCCCAGATCTATATTTCTCCTGTGATTCACTTGCGCCCTCCGGAAACCCGATGGCGCAAGTCAAGGAATCTGCAACCTACACGGTCGCAGAACCGTCTGAGCCTCTGATTTATACCCTCCACTCGGCTCTGTACCAGAGGTCCACAGTCGGTCCTGTCAACTATACTGCAGATGATGAGCTTTGCTTTCATCTTGCAAGCAAGACTGGCAGTCTTTACCACTTCAGATAGCCGCTCAAAACCTGAGAGGATCTCTTCGGATCCGAAGCGACACACATCATTGGTACCGACGTGAGCCACCACCTGCAGTTGGCTGCCCTTCATGGCATCCGGAAGGACTCGTTCCACATCTAGAATGACTCCACCCGGTATGCACACGGAGTGCACATTGGCCTTCTTCCCCTCCTTGGCAGCCATCTCTCTAAGAGGCTCCTAACGTTGGAGCTCCCAACTACAAGCAAACCCACCCTCTGTGAAAGCCCGGATCTTGCAGGCTTGGTGGTGACCTCAGGATGAGAGACACCATCCGATTCAGGAACGTTATCGCGAACAGAGACGAACTGGGGAGGCCTCACGATCGATCCCCCGGAATGTCTTGCGCCTGCTGCCACGCACTGGAGCAACCTCCCACGCAACCACGGGTGGGGTGTCTGCCTCACTGCTAGCAGTATCAGGGCATGTCGATGGCGCAGGCCGATTGGTGGTGACGACGGGAGTCCGTTCGGTCCCCACTACTGGCCAACAACAACGACGCCCCTCCATCACAGCCTCCAGCTGTGCAACCGAGGTTAACACAGCTTGAAGCTGGCAAGGAAGTGTCACCAGCTCAGATTGCATCCGCACACAGCAGTCACAGTCCCTATTCATGGTTACAGTGCCGAGAAAACAAAAACTACATTCGCGATGCGCTCAAAGGAAGATTACACTGTTTGTTAGAACGCGGATTTGAATCTAATAAGCACGAGAGCACAGTATAAATTTACAAACTAAACCGAGAACGCGCAGACAAAAATCAAAATCAGAAAATAAAGAAGGACGACTGTCGCGACGCGATTCTCACGGCGGAATAACACACTAACCAGACATTTAATGTGAATATGAATCAATTAAAAACGCGAGCACACAATAAATTTAATGATCTGAAGGGAAAGCACACTGTAGAGTCAAAATATGTAGCTTCTAGAGAGAAGCCGCTTACACTTACAACTGAAAATGTGCTGGCTCTGGAGAGGTGCGCTCTGGACGACGTCCACTCGGCGACTAACGATAGTAAACAAACGGTAACTGTTTCAAAACAAAGACAGACGACTGTCTTTCATCAGTCACAAATGTTTATTTCTTTAATCGGTGTCCAATGCGTTTCGAAGCTACAACTCCGTTTTCAGTAAGTAATAGGAGTTACATTTCCGTCAGTTAATCGCCTAGCACTAACAGAACAAAAGTTACTGGATTTAACGAGGACTTTATGTGAGAACATTAGAAAATGACAGATACCAAGAACCTCTTCATTAGCAAATGAACTGACTTGTTCTCATTTCCTCACATAATAAAACATTCAGTATTGAGATATTTAGAATGTCATTTTCATATAACTAAAAAGTTGAATATTACCTAGAAAAAAGTTCCTAGCATGTCGAAAATTCCGTAAGGTCGTCAGGAAGTGAATGATCGTAAACTGTCAGTATATCTTTTTCACAAATTATAACTTCAAACAAAAATAGAATGAAAATGTAGAGTAGTTCTTTACGTACACATTGATGAAAGTTCCGCGTTCATACACTGAGTAGTTTGGGAGTGAGAGCGAGTAGTTGAATGAAACGCGAGATAACGTGTGAGCTTCTTCCGGAACGTGGCAACTCCTACAGCTTGGGGGGGGGGGGGGAGGGGGGAATGGCGGACAGTTCAGCTCGGGTTTACAGGAGTCTTAGTGGCACCACACACGTGGTATTTACCAAATATCGAGTACCTCGCTAGTTGCTGAGTACTGTGGTGCGATCGCTCGCTGTTTGCTGAGCACAAATCGACCAGTGCTCGCTGTTTCCGCTGCGTGTCGCTATTTCTACACACATCAAAGGAGGCGAACAATCGGCAGCACGTGTTTTTGTTCCTGATCCAGACATTCGTATTGTTGGAAGTGCTCGTCGAAAGTGGGCGTCTGTATAGCATTTGTAAACATATGTAATTAAATTTGAGGTTACGTTATATCTTAAGTCCTTCAGTAACTAATTTCCGGGCATCTAGACAGCTATAACTAATTTGAATTTTATTCGTAAGTTTCGTATAGGCCTATTGCGTTTCTTACAAGGGAACCTCCCCATCGCACCTCCACCCCCCCCCCCTCAGATTTAGTTATAAATTGGCACAGTGGATAGGCCGTCAAAAACTGAACACAGACCAGTCGAGAAAACAGGAATAAGTTGTATGGAACAATGAAACAATAAGCAAAATATAAAAAACTGAACGGTCCACGCGAAAGATAGGCAACGTCAACCATATTCTGGGCACAGGAGAGCCGTGTTCGGCGGTTAGCGTGAGGAGCTATGGAGCGACAGGTATTTGGATCAAGCCTCCCCTCGAATTAAAATTTTAAATATTTTATTTTCCCAAAATTATGATCTGTCCGTCCATTTATTGACGCCTCTGTTCTCTGTAATCAGTTTACTGTCTGTGTTTTGCGACCGCACCGCAAAACCGTGCGATTACCAGACGAAAGGAAGTGCCTCTCTAATGGAAACCTAAAACATTTGATCACAGGGTGATAGGTCAACCGATTCCTCCACAGGAAAACACGCATCTTCACATCTTTGTATAGTTTATGGGACTTAACTACGGGCCGGCAGAAAAACACGTCTGATGTATTCTGAAAGCAACGATCAGTCGACTGCCAGCCAGGGAGCCTCGTCAGCAAAAATACTCTCTCCGACGTCATTGTAGTCGTATGACGTTCAGTGTTTACATGTTTGTTTAGGCGTAGCGTCCCCATACTACATCGCAGTTACCTCGCTTCGGAGGAACGGACGGACGGACAGATAATAATTTGCTGAAAATGAAAAAAAAATCAATTTTTCGACTATGGGAAGGCTTGAGCCAAGGACCTCTCGTTTCGCAGTTCCTCACGGTAGCCACATGACTACAGCAGTTCTGTGCTTACAACCTGCTCGGCGTTGCTAATCTTTCGAATGGGCTGCTCATATTTTATATTTTGCTTATTTTTCTTTCATAGTTCCACACAACTTCTTCCTATTTTCTCGGTTGATCTGTGTTCAGTTTTTCAAGACCTATCCACTGCGCAAGCTTATAACTGTATCTGAGGGGGATTCCGATGGGGAGGTTCCCTTGTTAGTATCATTCTGCAAATGTATTTTGCCGATTTATTACTATTTCTTCGCCATAATAAACGTGTAGGCAGTAACGCATTTGTGTTGATGTCGCCAAGTGTCGCGAACGACATAAATTTTGTGAACTTCATAGAAGAAGAACTGCATTTTGTACGAAAATTAAATGTGTGAAAGTCGATGGTAATCTCACTAGTAATAACAGTTTTTAACGTCAATTTCGCAAGTACCAAATCAAGACATTGACTATCATTACCACAACCCAAATAAAACCGTAAATATTTATCTACACTTGGGGTTACTTCACTAAACTTACGTTTAGTGACACCATCCGCCAGCGTCATATTTTTTTTTTTTTTTTTTTTTTTAATCTGTAGGACGCCGTAAGCCATGACCAAAAAAGAAGATGCATTAATATTAGCAATTTCCGTATCACTGACCAACTGTATACTATCAGACGATAAACAAGGTTACAATATGATTACAACAAATGCGAAAAGCATGTATAGTGCCGGTGGCTCAGAATACTACGCTACTGTAGCTTGACGAATATTCGTTTTTCCCGTATATGATCGTTCAAATCAAATGTTTGTAGAGCTTGTGGGACTTATGGTGAGATCAGACCCCCTATGCCGTCAATGTTAAATTCTTTCAACTTTTAACCCATCATTTCTAAAAGTATTGAAGATATCACCACCAAATTTTTACCATTTGATTATATGAATGTATTTAGTTGACTGATCTAGAATGGGAAAAGTACACTCATTGGAAAATGAGATACAATTTTTTAGAAATATGCCTGTTTATTTGAACAAATTATTGTGTTTTATACAACACAGATCAATCATATAACTCTCAGAACACTGATAGTAGACCCATATAATCACCTCCTCTATATAAACAATCCCCATAAATTTTATGTTTATATGCTTATTGGTTCATGAGAAAATGGGTCTTTTGCATGAAAATTTACAGTTTAGAGAAAATTCAAGTTTAAGTAAGAAGTATATACAACCACACCTTTCTTCTTTATAAAATAAAAAAAAAAAAAAAAAAAAAAAAAAAAAAAAAAAAAAAAAAAAAAAAAAACGACTAAAAGCAGCCTGCTCCATAATCTGATCCTTCTTCCTCACCTAAATTCTTTATTCTTCTCTTCTTTCTTGCTTCCTTGGTCATTTGCTGAGCAGAAATTTCTGCTTTCCGCACTCTTAATCGGTCCATGGCTTCCAGTGTAGTTGCCACATCCTACCCCATATTTATTCCCAGCTGATCCAGGACTTTTAATCTCCCATAATTCCCATCATTGAATGAAATTACTGGATCACACACACCTAATCTTAATAAGAGCAACAACACACAACAGTTTCGCTATAAACACAGCAAACTACAAAACATGTAAACATTTCTTTGTTTTCAAAGATATACAAGCATATGGGCAAAGAAAATTAAATAATCAGTGCAGCCAACACATGGTAAACAATCCCAAAGATAAAGAAGAAAACCCACAGCCTTCTAAAGCATGTAGTTTCTGAGATTTGAATACAAATGTGAAAGGACGAAAAGATCAATGTTGACATCGCGATGTGTCAAGTGAAAGTTAAAAAAAAAAAACATTAAAAATACATTCAAACGGAATTTTTTCAAAAATTATACACCAACATGTCCAGGAAAGACCAAATATTTATATAGCGGAAAAAAACGAAAAAAAATTTTTTTCGAAATTTGTGGTCTGATCTCACCTTAACTACGGGGTCATCAGTCCCTAAACTTCCAAACTACTTACGAACTAGCTAATACTAAGGACGGCACAAATATCCATGCCCGAAGGGGATTCGAATCCGCGACCGTAGTGGCCGTGCAGACAGTGACTGGCGCGCCGCAGTCTCCTCGGCCACCGCGGCCGACTATGTGATCATTGTTCGGCAGGAAGCGTATATGTGGTACAACGTGCTAGCCGTTACGAGAATATTCGCTGAATGCATCAACGAGCAACCTTGCTCGGTGTTCGTTGCTCGGTATTCGCCAAATACAACATGTGTGGTGCCGCCTTAAGGCCCCCAAAAGTATGAGCTGGAGCATCCGCCATTTTTATTCCCGTGGCCCGTAAGTTAAACACACTGCGGTGCTACAGGATTTGCGTCACTGCACTTTAGCACGACATTACGGGTGGTTGTATTGCCATAAACTGCTCAAATCATTCCAGAGTTGGCTACAGAACATTTAGTTTCCTGAGAGATTCTGAGAGAAGAAGGAAAAAAAAATGGATCATCAACTATCGGCGCAAAAACGGGACCCCGAACCGAGCGGACAGATATGTACTGTAAGTAAATATTATTTATTGTTAACACTTGAAGCAATGTTTAATAGTAAAAATCGTCTGTGATATTTGAAAGTAAGTTTTTGATTAGCTCTTAAGACAGAAGCTGTCTGTAGGGAGTTAGCAGCTGCAAAATATCATAACACAGCAAAACATCCCAGAATACACAGTTTTTAGAGCACAAGATGTGTGTCTTCTATAGTACATTGAGAAATACACCACATCAAAAAGTTTTATACTGACAAGGCACAAATAGTTGAAGATATTTCTATTACGTAATTCCGAGAATGTATTACAAACACTAAAACGGATAATATAAATATACTGAGCAAAAAGTTTTGTTACGGCTGAGGCAGCTTATTGTGCTGATACAGGCAACTAACGTTGAATGCTATTGTGGTATTTCGAAGTTTTAGCGTCATAACTTGTAGTATGCAATTTGAAAGAATAGTACCTGATGTTTTATCACAAAACACACCCTCAGTTCAATTTCTTATTAGTAAATGCCAATATTGAAGCTTATCTATCACCCCGTTTACATGGGCTCCCAAAACCGGATTTCGTAAACCGATTTCCAAATTCCGCTTTTGGTTGGTCATGTAAACACTCGAAAATCGATTCTGGAAATCCGCTTCCCTAAAGCGGTTTTCCAAATCCACAATCGATTTTCGTGCCCATGTAAACGCAATCGTTTTTGAAGCGTTCTTGGCTTGCCAGATTGTATTTTCTTGTTACGAATTTTCGGCACATATGGAAAGAGTGATATTTACTAATGTGAAATAAAAGTATAAATAGTAGAGTGAACATAAATATGTGTATTTAAGTAAAGAAAACTAGCGACTGTGCAGACTAAATAAGGAACTGAATCAGCTGTTTTCCAGCCGCCATGTTAAGTGACCTAGGAAATGCGATTCAAGCTATGCCATGTAAACACGACAGCTCAAAAAATGTTCAGATGTAAATCTATCGGACCAAACTGCGTGGTCATCAGTCCGTAGCTTACAAACTACTTAAACCTAGGTAAAGTAACCTACAGACAAGCACACACACACACCCATGCCCCAGGGAGGACTCGAACCTCCACGGCGAGCAACCGCGCGCTCCGCAGCGAGACGCTTTAGACAGCTCGGCTACTCCACCGCGGCAACACGACAGCGAAGAACGGTTTACGAAAATCGGTTTTTGTCTTCCGAAAGATGTGTTGCATGTAAACGTAGTGTATAAGAGACTATAACATAACTAACACAGAATACTGGGTAAATTTTACTTACGGCTGCGGCGGCGTAGTGTGCTAATGTTGGCAACGAAATGTAAGCTTTACAAGGATTATTAAATTACTGACAAGACAAAGGTACTGTTACACACAAAAATCCATCAACCTTACAGAAGGAACAAAATTATTTATTGATCATGGTCAACACAAAGGATTATTTCCCTCATTCTATACGATTAGGTTTTTCAAATAGCATGCAACGGTTGTTGCCAACATCGGCACCGTGTGCCTCTACGACCGTAAACTTTAGATCCTGTTCAGTAACATTCTTTTTCGTTTCAGTGTTTGTAATACATTCTGAAACTTTCTTAATAACGTAATAGAAGTACATTCAGCAATGTGATTACAAAAATCCGATGTGGTGTATTTGTCACAGCAGACAACAAACATTTATTGCAATACGACAAACTAACCTCACATATTGACAGTCATTATTCGAATACAACCCAAGATCGCTTAAAACTTTTATCTAGATGACCAGTTTCGGCAATATTAAAGGTAGTGCGGATTTTTATTATAGAAATATATATGATTCTATCGCTTTTTTTCTTTATTAAAAATTTTCAAATGTTTGTAGAGCTTATGTGACTTAACTAAGGGGTCATCAGTCCCTAAACTTACAAACTACTTATGAACTAGTTAATCCTAAGGACGGCACAAACATCCATGCCCGAGGGGGGAGGGATTCGAATCCACGACCGTAGTGTCCGTGCAGACTGTTCAAAAAATCAAATGTTTGTATAGCTTATGGGACTTAACTACGGGGTCATCAGTCCCTAAACTTACAAACTACTTATGAACTAGTTAATCCTAAGAACGGCGCAAATATCCATGCCCGAGGGGGGATTCGAACCCCCGACCGTAATGGCCGTGCAGACCGTGACTGGAGCGCCTCAGTCCCCTCGGCCACCGCGGCCGGCGTGCAGACTGTGACTTGCTCGCCGCAGAACGCTCGGCCACCGCGGCCGGCTTTCTTTATTTGTACCGCAAAGAAAAACAGCAATAAGTAAAGATTTTTTTGTCTAATCCACATATCGATGTAAACAAGAGCGGAATGCAAGCTCAAAGTAGTACGGTCTAAGGCTGTATGCTGGACACTTCTCACCAAAGTGCTGAGGCGGCCGTTCCACTGGGGCTGCGGCGTCGGCTGCAGAAGCGTGGCTTATTCAGAACGCGAGGGGACGTTATACGGGCCGGTCGCGATGTTCCCCGCCACGTTGCGTTGCTCTATCGTACCTCGGCGTGATGTTTCGGCTTCTCGTGGTTCGTCGACGACAGCACCTCCGCTGCCGTGGAGCCGGGAATATGTACTCTCGTTCTCTTCGGACCAGGTAAGTGTACAGCTTCTCTGTTGGCGGATCGCTTCTTTGTTAGTCAGGTGAGTGGTTATTCTCCCCGTCGACGGCCTTCTGCGCTGCTCCGCATACTAGGTGAGTGGCTTACTTTTCTGTCGACGGCCTTCTTCTGCGTTGCTCTCCGTAATTCCCGAAGCTGGCTATTCTGGAGCCGGACGGTCTGGTGCTGCTTGCTGCATTGCGTGGTGGACCGCTGTACGATGGCCGCTGCTGCTAGGAAGGATGTTGCATCCTCCGGAGCCCTTCTGGCGTCTTCCTCTAGGCCTATGAAGGCTAGGTTGACTACGGCGTTCCCTATAACATGACGAATTATTGCCAGTCGTCTAATGATTAACTTCTGGCGAATACTGCCTGTCCGTCGAATACTATGAGTACTGTTGATTTAGATGAGGAATGTTGTTTTATATTTGGAAGATAGTTAGCTTATCTCGATGCAGTCTTGAATTTAAGCCAGTTGAAAAACTCTTTAATTCGGCGAAGTGGTCGACAAAATGGAAACAAAACTCACGGGTGTTGTGAAGTGCAAGAAGAGAAAAAACACGAGTCACAGATATCGGCTCTTAAGTGTTCCAAGACTGACCCGTCTTTGATAAAGGAGAGTGCGCGGTGTCAGTGCAGGAATAATGTGTCTAACGATAAGCCGAGTATATTAAATAGCTTTAAGAAGAAGTTTAGTTTGAAGTCTAGTGTTGGAAGAACCGTTCGAGGTATAGATTCTGCTACCCTGTATCCTCGTAGTTTACACGATTCTTCAACCAGTGACGATTGTGCGTCAGATAAAGTGGACCCTCTACGTGTTGTGAGTGAATTGAATCGTGTACAAGTATTGACGAATAATGGAATTCCGCAGCAGTGTGAGTCAGGTGTGTCTCAAACGTCTGCACAACAGTGTAGCAAGCGGGGAGGAAATTCTGCTTGTCCATTAGGCATAAAACGCACATCACGAGACAACGATGATTGTTCACCGGATGGAGATGACCGTTCTGTGGGCTCGGGAAGTGACACTCTACAACAACAGCGGCAGCTTATACTGAGAATGGAGAACGATAATGGTACTCAGAGCGAAACTGAAACTGAGAGTGAAAGTTTGTCTAGCCCTCGTAGTCTGACAGGCGAACTATTTGAGTTGGCCAAGTATGGCTGGTACTGGGGCCCAATTACACGAGAAGAGGCGGAAGAAAAGCTGTTGGATGCTCCTGACGGTTCGTTCCTTGTGAGAGACTCGTCTGCAGACCGTTACTTGCTAAGTGTCAGTTTTCGCAGCGCGGGCAAAACGTTTCATGCCAGAATTGAGCACAGCCATGGAGTAGATGTAGATGTACTCGCTGGAAACTCGCTGGATACTCGACGAATACTGCCGGAGACTGCCTTTCCGTCGTTTTCTTGCCTATTTTATACCGTCCGCGAAGGTTTCTGGATGCTTCAGTTGCAGTTTGCTGACCCGCAACTAGTACGAACTTCGTTGCGTAGCACCGGTAACTCCTCTTTGGTCACGAACTCACTGAAACCACTGCCGGCCGCGGTGGCCGAGGGGACTGAGGCACTCCAGTCACGGTCTACACGGTCACTACGGTCGGGGGTTCGAATCCTCCCTCGTAAGTAGTTCATAAATAGTTTGTAAGTTTAGGGACTGATGACCCCGTAGTTAAGTCCCATAAGCTTAACAAACATTTGAACATTTTTGAACTGAAACCACTTTGTTTACAAGTACGTGCTAGCCAGGCTGCTTCCGATAAACTCGTCCTGGTTCCTGTGTTTTGACTTTGATTACTAAATGCGTCGGCGGTCTGCTTTCGTGTAATTGCGCCTGCTCCTCTCTGTTTACTGCTGGTTGCAAAACACTTGTCCGCTGCCTGTCCACTAGCAAAATCACTTCAATACTTCCAATAATTCACTTTTACCTATTTCACCCCTACACTTGTACAAAGCAACACTGTTCGTGTTGTGTTTAGCATTCGCAGGGAATGAAAATGGAGGATGCGCCAGCCTGTGCTTTTAGGAGCTCTAAGGCTGTCGGAGGCGCGGGGCGGCGGCAAAACAAAATGAACCCCCCCGGCCCGTCCACTTGGAAATACATATATTACTATGAAAACAAGTAACTTTTGAGATCTGAAGGCCCCCCAGGACGAGAGGCACGGAACAGTCTAAAGAAAAGTAGCTTTTGAGATTTGGAGGCCCCAAAACGTGAGGCCAAGGGCGATCCCAAAAAGAAAAAGGAAAAAACATAAAAAAGTTCTTTCGAGGTATTTGGAGCCTCCACAGACGAGAGGCCCAAAGCGGACGCCCCCCTCCTTAGCCACTGACACCAGGGCCCACCAAAGACATATATAAACAACATAGACTGGCCACAGCGCCGCCATAGTTGAAGCCAATTGGAAAGGTTGCGGCCATCTTTGAGAACGTCAGCGTCACGCCCGGTGATACTTGGCGTCTGCTGGTTTTATATGAATCATTGCCAGTCTCGATTTTTCCTTAATTTCTGGGCGACGCATTTCGGAAAGTAATTTCCACTACGAATAGCATTTCTCGTTTACTACTGTAGCCTGAGTGTAATGTTTACACTCGTCGAACTGCTGCATTATTTGATGTTACTATAATGTCGATAATAGTTTGAATTTGTCGACATATCGTCCTTATAAATACAGGCAAATTTCTTTAACATCTTTAATTACCTTTATTCTGCCTGTGATTCAAATGATGTTTCGTACTTTGAAGTACATTACGTTTTTATTAAGCTCCCCACAATTTGACATTTCCTTGGTTTCTTTCGGTTTCTGTAGCTGCTCAGGAAACTAAAATATTGTTGGAATGGCATTTGCCAGTAGCCGCTTTCGATCGGTGGTAGCATACATGAACTTTTCTTCAAACTGACAAGAGCACATGTAACTATACGCTGTAGGCTGCCACTTATCACGCCTCATACTGGTTAGCAACTCCTTGTTTTTCAAAGGAAATCTGTATTAAGAACAGTTTAATTTCAGTTCATATACCTAGTCTACTTACGCAATGGTTAATGCGCTTTTGTACACTATATAGACAAATGTCATTACATTAAAACACACCAAATACAACCGTCATCTGCCTAGCTTTTTGATGGTCGTGAAGGAAACATAATTTTGAAACTTGGTAAATGCGTATGTTAAGTATAACGAGTATTTATAGACAAATACACGCTGATACACAACGACCTATATAATTACATATCTCTTTCGATATGTATAATATTCCAACAGTATTAGCACTGCGGTTGCTGCAGTTGTACGTCGAACATACAATGGGCATCATTTACCACTAATAATAGCGCTTACACGTCAGTTTAGGCGTCTGCTCACTCTGTTTCTTCAAACTGAAGTTCTCAAATATGGCGCCCAGTGTTGCTTAGTGCTGCCACCCAGAGCGCTGTATCTTGCCTATAGCTAGAGCTTAGCCTCCAAATAATACAAAGCCTACTCACTAGGAGCGTACCTTCGCTGAGCAGTGTCGCCGCTGTAGTTCAAACCTCTTCCGCTGTTGGCGCCACAAGCCAACCTCATTCCGTGTAGATCCTTATGGAAACCAAATATAAAATAAGACGTAAAATATGTCCGCATAGCACTGCGGTTAATTTTGATAAGTGATGTCGAAAACAATTATTGAAGTTCATGTTACCGTCTCTTTTTAACAATGATAACATCAACTATTTCTTGTCATTACCATGTACACAGATTTCAGGCCAATTGATTGAAATTGTTTTACGGGCTTTCCTAGAAAGCTTTTTTTCTACGTTTTCTTTTATTTTCGCAAAATATTCCCTGCGTACCTGGTCTGTCATATTGTTCATGAATTTCGTTAAGTAGGGCCGCAGAAAATTTTGCAATATTAATGTGCTCAGGAGCTCTGCACTGTAACGCGGGATTACGACAAATATGGGGCAGTAGCATTATTAACAGTGCGAACAGTACCTTTAGCTTTTCTATGACTGAATCCAATGGCTTGTTAGTCACACTTTCTAGTCCTGCCAGGAACATGATGAATGCACATTTCGGTTATCGAAGACCACCTCGGTCTTTTCCTTTAATTAAGGCCGTTATTGGTGACGGAGATTGTACACTGCTGATCTTGTTGAAAGTCTTCAAAATATATATTTTCTTCGACGACACGTAATTTTATTATGAGGCTGTGAAATATGGCTTCCTTGGAAGACTTCTTTGCTTATATTCACCTTGTCTGTAGCAATTTTATCGTCCTTAAGTTTCACAGATTTTGTCCCGGATCTTTCAATTTCTCTTCTCGATTGTTTCAGCTTAATTAGTTTGCTTGGCAGTTACATTTCAAAAACACTAGGAACAGCATTAGGATTCAATTTATTTACTCCGATGCGCATGGATGTTTGTACTGTCTTTAGTATAAGTTAGTTTATAAGTAATTTGTAAGTTTAGGGACTGATAGCCTCGCAGTTGAGTCCTATAAGCTTAACAAACATTTTAAAAATTACTTTACATTCAGGCCGCATTTATAGTCTGCGGTAAGAAAATTGTTACTACCACAGAACGCTGCCATAATTTATCCTTTGTATCGCTTACGTATCAGTTAAAAATTATTTAGGCAACAATAAAATATACAATCACTGATTTTTAGGAAATACTCATACTATGTCTACTTATTGATTTTATCCATAATTGTCTAGTGGATACATTGCTCCGAAATTCGTGACAACTAACTCCAGTAGCTTTATTTCGGGAGCCCTGATTGCAAAATGGTACACAAGAATATACCATTTTCCGCAACACACACAAAAGGTTGTAGATTCTCATATAAAAACAGTAAGTTACACTCTTTTAGGTTGCACAGTGAGCATTACAATGTATAGTAACAGAAGGCACTTCAGTCAAGTTGCGCGGGCGTGAGGTTGTTATGTGGCGCCTCTAGCGGCAGCTCTTTCAACAAGAGCGGCGACATACGTTTACTGCTAGTGATAAGGCTTTTATATTATTGGAGGCTAAGGCTAGAGCCCTGTATTGGGAGAGTACCGCCAACCGGGCGAGCGCCGCCATTGTAGGCCTATCTCGCAATTGCAGCGCTACGCACGACGCTGTTAAATTAACATTTATGATGAAGGGAACCGGTCTGTACATCGACGTGGTATGACAATACGTTACGTAAACAATGAACTTACGTTTTTAATCGGTTCATCACATCTACAGCGAATATTAAGGAAAAATTGGTAATCTGAGATCAAGACCTTTATTTTCGAGCAAAGTAGTTGTAAACTTGTTTCGTGCTAAAACTTAAACCCTGCACCAAATGCACTGCTTTCAAATTAGCTAAGGACTTACGTTTTTATATCTAATATATTGTTTTTATCAAATTAGATGTAATTAATACATGTAGCTTTCCATTAATCTAGTGCCTAATGTTGATAGGTGTTGTGTGCTAACCTACATGTGATATTATCATATAACATTAACTGAGCTAACATTTTGGGAAGGTTAAGTTTTTACACATTGTTATCTCACTGCTGGGTACTTCAGTAAAATAAACTTTATCTTAAAATTCGAGTTTTGGAGATCTATTTAATGGGCGGTTTCATTTACCGCCCAAACTTTCGTAATATGCAGGCTAAGTATAAATACGAAATTCGTCAAATACGGCACATTGTTAGATTTTCATGTATTTGTATCTTTTAAAAATATCTTTTCCCTTACCTGTGTTGTCCGTTCAACACTGCTCGCAAGAAACTTGAACAGATAAACCTAGAAGTTTACTCGATATTTCAATACAAATTCACTTACTTCGCAAAATTTTGCATTCTCGTATCGAAATGCATTATTTCTTCCAATGCGGTGTACCCAAAATTCGCGTCTTTTCGCATCTCTTTCCCCCGTGGAATGTGTAAAACTTGATACCTCTGACTGTCTTAGTATAATAATTCACTGCCAACAATGCGGCATTTTTCTCCATGTAAAAATGGAATATGCTATGTTAAGCTCTTAATTTAATACATAATGAGTCTACACACTTCCAACACCTCTAAATGCTAAAATAACAGCTAGTTAAGTGAAATATGCCATTTGCGCTGATGGATTGCTTAGGCCTAAAATGGCGGACGTGCCCCACCCGCGCTCAACTGACCAATAGCAGCCGGCGGTTGTCGGCAAGCCACACATAAAAGGTTCGCGCTACTCTCCCAATACAGGGCTCTACCTATAGCCTCTCTATGTTGTTTATATACCTCTTTGGGGCCCATTGTAGGCGGGGCACAACTGTGCTACATTTCAGGCCGCCACGTTTTAGAGGGCGACAAAACTTGTAATTATAATAGGGCTCCAGATACACAGGGTGTGTCAGAAAAGATGGCGCAAACGAACACGGTTGAAAGTACACGGTAATAGGAGCAAAAATGTCCCAGTAAACTTGCGTTTGCAAGATAACTACGAATGTATAGTCCCATACCACTACTATGTCATTGTAAACATCGTCCTAGTTAGCACACACTAATTTGAAATTTAGGTTTACTCTCTTCCAAGATTGCTCGAGGATGTTCCCCTTCAGCGACGTTAGAGTATGTGGTACGTGCATGATAGGAGCGCCGTCACATTTTTCTGTTGCTGTGAGGCGGCATCTAACGCGCAGATACGGCCAAATATGGATAGGTCGAGGGGACCTGTACCTTAACCTCCAAGATCACGTTCAAAAATGTTCAAATGTTTGTACAACTTATGGGACTTAACTACGGGGTGCCGGCCGCGGTGGCCGAGGTGACTGAGGCGCTGCAGTCACGGTCAGCACGGCCACTACGGTCGGGGGTTCGAATCCCCCCTCGGGCATGGATATTTGTGCCGTCCTAGTTCGTAAGTAGTTCATAAGTAGTTTATAAGTTTAGGGACTGATGACCCCGTAGTTATGTCGCATAAGAAAAAAAAAAAAAAAAAAACTACGGGGTCATCAGTCCCTAAGCTTACAAACTTCTTATGAACTAGCTAAGACTAAAGACGGCACAAATATCCATGCCCGAGGGGGGGATTCGAACCCCCGACCGTAGTGGCCGTGCTGACCGTGACTGGAGCGCCTCAGTCACCTCGGCCACCGCGGCCGGCCCAAGATCACGTGATCTAAATTCTTTGGACTTTAGTGCCTGGAGTCACCTCAAAAGCGAAGTCTACAACACATCCGTTAACATGGTTGAAAACTGGAGCGAAGAGTTGTACACGCTTGTCGAGAATTCCGAAATGATCCGGGGTTTTTCGAAAGAATTCGAAATTAATTGCAGAGACGAGTGCGGTATTGCATCCAGATGTAAGGAAGATACTTCGAACACCTCCTTTAGCAGCTAACCTAAACGTGAAATTGGACTAAATGCGATGTAAATCTTAATAGGAAACTCTAATTTTCAAATTAATGGGTACTAACTAGGACGGTGTTTACAATGACGTCAGTAGCGGCATGGAGCCGTCCATACCTAATTATCTCGCAAACGACTCGTTTGTGCACCCATGTTTACCGGGACATTTTTGCTTCTATTATCGTGTACTTTCAGACGTGTAAGTTAGAGCCATCCTTTCTGATATGCCCTGTATGTACAGAGAGATTATAATTAAACTTTCAAAACGGAGTAAAAACAACATCACTAATCAGAATGGCGTCAAATTCCTATGGCAGAAGGGAGAAACGTACGGTGCAAGGAAAATAAATAGTGCGAAAATTGATCAATACGTGCCGTTTTAGCATCATAATTTAATAGAGGTCGACTACAAGTGACAAATGAATCATACAACAACGCATAAAGTGTAAATTAGACGTAAAAAAAGTGTACTACTTACAAGGAAAGCACTTGGGCTCGAACAAACGCATATACACCAAAATCGTATGAGAGATAATGTAAAGGTCCCTTATTGCACTTGTGATACTCCCGCATCTGCAAAACTCTGCAGTCGTCCGTTAGAGGCCTCTGCGTGTGCCATGCCACATTGCACTTTGACCTGTCGGTTCGCCAGTAGGGACAGTGCAGTGTGCCTCCGAAGTTGCGTTTTGTGACGTTATTTGTGTGGTGAAGCGTTTGATGGGGCGGCGATTGGCAATCAATCCTGCTAATGTATTGCGACTGGTTGAGATGAAGTTACGAAGAACCCTTCTTCCTGAAGATGGTATTAGTGTAGAAGATGAATCATTTCTCGTGTCTGTTATGGTACAGAAAAATGAGCATAAGTTAGATACTGTTGTAACACTAACACATAATGATGATAATATGGATGATAATGACGAACAACTCATTGCAAGCGGTAGTGCTACGGTAAGTGCGGGAGGAGGCGATGGAAGCAGTGGCAGTGAATACCAACAGTTTTCCGAGAAGAAGGTTAAAGTTGCTACTGTCATCACGGCTTTTGATGGCAATACGCTAGAGAACATGTACGATGATTATTACATAAGTTGTAGTTAAGATATCTGCATTACGTATGACGTCTACTATTACATCTACAATGCTATCTAGAGCATGATTGCAAAGTTTTGCAGAAAAACGACACCCACCAGCACACTGAGGTGTACGTAGAGATCTTGTAAGCAAACGTTCATACAGATATGTTTGTTCGAGCCCAAGTACTTTCCTTGTCAGTGTGCATGGATGTGCAGGTGTGATACTGTTAAATACGTATGCCCACCTACCAGAGAAACGTCATATCACATCGTATGGGAAAAATCGGTTTTTAATTGTCCCGGGGCCAAAATCCGCATAAAAACCATCAGTCAAAATTTTCAATTTTTGTGTTACTGGCGCAAAACATAATCAATATGCTGTAACAAGTTGAAATCTAGAAACAGCATGTGCCACAACTGATCAATGTGTTTCCGGGGCCACGTTCAGAGTGTGTTGCGCAATGCGTGCCTTAAATGTCTCTTAAGTTCGCAATCGGTACACTGAACACAACATCTTACGATTTCCGAAATCGCGCTTCAGCAGCTGCTTAACTGCAATGTGCGTTGGTACGCCATCTTGCATAAAAATAACCGCAAAACGTGGTTGCGCAAAACACGCTTATAGAGCTTACCAGTCACGGTACAGGCAACCTATCGCTTCGGAAAAAAGAAAGAAAAATATGGCTCTATGATAAACGATGCCGCAGCCGCGGTGGAGTAGCCGAGCGGTCTAAAGCGTCTCGCTGCGGAGCGCGCGGTTGCTTGCCGTGGAGGTTCGAGTCCTCCCTGTGGCATGGGTGTGTGTGTTGTCCTAGGTTTAAGTTTGTTAGCTACGGACTGATGACCACGCAGTTTGCTCCGATAGATTTACAAACATTTGAACATTTTGAAACGATGCCGCAAACCCGTAACACACAGTGTACTTTTTCAGGATGAAGTGGTACTGGATGATTTGCGTGTGGATTTTCTGTTGCCCATACTCGACATCAGGGGCGCCGACTCCGTGGGTGCTCCGGGGCTCGTGCTCACCCCAAGAATTTTTTGGGTGTGCTGAGCACCCACAAAAAATTGAGGTGGAAAATAAAATTGTACAAATTAAAAAAAAAAAAAAAAATCGGGAAAATCAAAACCTACCTTATGACTCAAGAGGCAATGTAAAACGTGACCATAGCGAGAGACGATATTTCATACGTGAAAGAAATGATCAGTTTTGTACGCGGGTCCCCAAGCGAGTAGTAATGAGTGTCCATGTTTTACCCACTATGCTAGCTTTCTTCATCCTGAAGCACGTCGGTCCTTTTGATTTTTCAGGTGTACGTATTTATGAACATTCAATTGTGTTCTTTTATGAATTTAGCTTGAAGAATATGATGCTGATGCTAAAGTTGATCGTTTTTTATTATCTTTGTCACTTCCCTTGTTATTAAAATTATAGATTCATTTGAAATTTGTAGTGCTTTTCTCTCAGGTTTAAAAAAAAACCTTGGAATATATTAATACTGTCAGAGATGTCATGATGTTATCTCGAATGATGAAAGTTTCGATGAAGTATACAGCTCTTGCTTGTAAGTGACCAAAAAAAATTTGATGTCGGACTTCAAAATCTCAAAATATTTCAAAGATTCAAAATGTATTAGATTAGTATACAGTGAAAAATTATTTCATTCGTCGTGTAGAAGTTTTGGGGTGTTACTTCTATCGAAATATCCACTTCGGCCAATTAGATCGCTTTACTGTAGTGTCCTAATGCAGCCATGCTTTCCTTTTCTTCCTCCTCTATCTTCCTTCTATCTTTATAAGGCCAGACAACTGCCTATTTACTTTTATCAAGTATTGAGCATTCAAAAATGCATGAACATGATTTTCAGGAGGGTTGGTTTCGTTTGTGAACCGTGATATAGAGCACCCACACTGATTTTCAAAAGTCGGCGCCTCTGCTCGACATATCCTCTGATGGAAGTGGGTTTCGTCTGTCCTCAAAATCTTCCATGGCTATTCATCGTCCACTTCCATGCGAGCAAGAAGTTCTAAAGAAAATGTATGTCTTGCTGGTAAGTGAACAGGAAGCAACTCGCACACATGGGTAATTTTGAATGGACAGCAAAGAAGGATACTTCGTAGTATTTCACACACCACGCTCACAGATTTGTCCAGTGTTCGGGCAATTCTCCGCACACTAGATGTTTACACACGGTCAAACCACTCCTCCTGCATTGTTGTGGCCACTTCTTCCACTGGCGTCGAATCAATTCGTTTCCTCCCTCTACCAGGTTGCACATCAAAGGAATCCGTCTTTTCGAATTTCCGATTTTCTCCACGCCAGTCATCGGACCACCACCTTTTGACCCACTTTAGGTTACGGTAGTAACACTAACAATGGGCCTTTGCGATCGTCTTTTGACAGCTAGAAATTTAAATGAAAATAACGGCTTAACCATTCATCTGACACGAAAATGGAATAACCGAATTTGTAGAGGAGAAAATTCTCTGCAACTTTGTTCTCTTGTGTTTTTTTTTTCATATTTCGTATCGTTTCAGAGATATTTGCAAAAATAACAGCGATTTTGGGATGTCTGTCTGTCTGTCCGTAACGTGTTCCCTGTTTTTAAGACGAACCGTTCAACCGATCAGCACCAAATTTTGCAGACATGATTGTAGGCCGCCAGAAACCGGAACCTCCCTTTTTCAAATTTTTCGGACAAAAATACGGTAGTAATACCAAAAAAAGCCGTTTCGATTTGGCGATGTCTGTTTGGCTGTAATGTGTTCCCACGTTTTAGGTCGAACCGTTCAACCGATCGGCACCAAATTTTACAGACATAATTGTTGGCTACCAGAGACCAGAACCTCGCTTTTTCAAATATTTTGGACAAGAAATACGTTAGTAATACCAAAAAACGCCGTTTGTAATGTAATTTTAATTGCACATAAACCGTTAATCTGACGCAAAAATTGAATAACCGAATTTGTAGAGGATAAAATTCCCTACAACTTTGTTCCCTTATGTTTTTTTTTTTCATATCTCGTATCGTTTGAGGGATATTTACTACAAAAATAACGGAGTTTTGACACCCTCCATTGAATTAACGAAAACCAGCCGTTCGCAGATGTCACGTGACATTTCTCGCCCAGAACTCTCTCTGGAATACGCCATCTTGCGTTGCGTATTTGATGATTTTCTTATTGTAACTTACACGTTGTATTTCAAAGCAATGGCGCACTGAAGAATTAACAAAAGCACATCGTTCTTCGTACGATAAATGATAATCTAGTGTCTACAAATGCCATATTAGCATCAGTTAACAACAGTCATCAATAGTATGAGATTAAAGAACGAAAGTTCTAATTCTTAGCTGCAGCTTAGTGGGCACTGCGTTGATGTGTGACGCTGAAGGTCAGTAGTTCGGATCCCGCCACTACATAATTTTTTTTCTTGAAAGGGTTTCAAAAACTCTTATTAATTGATTTTTTTTATTATTTAGATTATTATTTTGGTTCAAAATGTTTGCAAAAACTTACAAAATTACAAATCTAAATTGGGCCGTAAAACACGTCCGTGCGATTTTTTTTCAAACGTTTCAGTATCCGAACTTTTGCAGAGCGTCTTTTGCACAGTCGCCATTCTTGTAAAACAGCTTTACAAGCAGGACACGATCCTGCACTGAGACAGACTTAGCGAACGACTCAGACGCGAAATGAGGAGAAGCCGTGTACCCGGCGTGTTTATACCAACGAGGGAGGACTCGAAGCTCCACGGGGAACGGCAGTGCGCACCGTAGCAAGGCGCCTCAGCGCGAACAGTCATTCCGTCGCGGCTATTCTAACTGCGACTATCATTTGTTATTTTACTGCCCAAGTAACAAAACTCATCTACCTCCTTTATTGCTTCGTTACCTAATCTAATTCCTTCAGCATCACCTGATTTTCTTAGACTGCACTCCATTACCCTAGTTTTGCTCTTGTTAATGTTCATCTTATATGCACCTTTCAGCACACTGTCCATTCCGTTCAACTGCTTCTCCAGGTCATTTGCTGTATCTGACAGAATTACTATGTCGTCGGCAAAACGCAATGTTTTTAATTCTTCCCCCTGAACTTTAATTCCTTCACCAAATTTCTCCTTGCTTTCCTTTATAGCTTGCTCAATATACAAATTGAATAACACTGGAGAAAGGCTACAACCCTGTCTTACTCCCTTTCCAACCACTGCATCCCTTTCATGCCCTTCAACTCTGACAACCGCTGTCTGGTTTTTGTACAAGTTGTAAATAACCGTACGCTCCCTATATTTTACTCCTGCTTGCTTCAGAACTTGAAAGAGTTTATTCCAATCAACATTGTCAAAAGCCTTCTCCAAATCTACAAAAGCTAAAAATGTAGGTTTGCCTTACTCTCTATAAAGGAGACTACAAAGAGACTTACAGATTTGTCAGGAAATTACAACGTGTGTTTATTATATTACATTCAAACATTGTTAAGTTCCCCTAACAATTTAATTGTGCCATGAAAAATACTCACTACTTCTAAATTAGTCAATCCAGCTGAAATCAGTTCGCTTTAATATTCATTCCTAGGCCAAAATAATCTGTAAAAAGGACTATATTTTCATGGAGTCTTCGCCGAGGTCATATAATTTATTTACTTAGTTTGATTAAAACACAAGTAAGAGGATCCAGAATTTTATTTCCCAAATACAGATTGGAAAAATTGTCACGACACATATGATGTCAATTTTAAAAGTAATATATTTTATAAGGTAGCTTAGTTTCTGAATAAAAGCACTCCAAACAAATTTCTTTGCATATTTTGCACGTATTAGTCAACGTATGGAAATTAGTGTAATCGCTCCTAAACGTTGCAGTTCATGCCAGAATTGGGTGACACAGAGATGTTCGGAATAATAGTCACAATTGCTTTCTAAATGGCTCATGTGTGATGTGGACGAAGCGTGACCGATTGCAGGCATGAGGCAATACCGGTGACGTGTCTGGTCGGCCGTAACAAATTGTATCTTTAAAGCAAATGGAGATTACAAATAATCAATGTTATTACATAGTTATAGACCGATAATACTTTAATTTTGTATCAATAGCGCAAGTTGATTTGATTTAGTTCCTTTCCATATGACAGATATCTAGGAAATTAAGAGACGAACGAATCCAGAACGTAGTGACTGTCGTGTATATGGTCATCGTGGTACACACATATTTCGGTCGGTTCTGAAAACGTGCTCGTATAGCCGAAATTTAGAAGGCGACCGATCACGGAAAGCGGGTAATATCGGTTCGAGTCGCAGCTAGGCACACATTTTCGTATGTCTCTAATGGGTAGTACATCTATACCTAACACAGAAACTGGAAATTCGATATTGCGAGTAAACTTTCGATTTAAATTATTTCAACCACTGTAATTCGTCAACACCGAGGATTAGAACGTATTGAAGTTGTGAAGCTCCTTCCCATGTTTTCGCCATATTCGCGAGACCGTTCGTTGTCCTCGACACTGCGTTCGAGGTGAAGTTAGACGTAGTCTACTTCGCTACGTAAAGTAATCTTCGCTACATCACTATCGCCAAAGGAACTGTTAATTCAGTTTTCATTGGTGGCTCTAAAAATACTTAAAGGTTCGCCCTAATTCTGTAGATAAGGATACTGGATATTTCGTCACAACTAATCGCCTCTTTGCCCTAGCTACAAACAAATCTGTTTCTCTCAATGAAAAGCTAACAAAACCATTGGCTCTACAAAGTAACACATGCGAAATATATATTGTCAACCCAGAAAAATGATGTAGCCAGTGGGTGTGTTGTAGAACTCAATTTAATTGATTTGAAAATGGGCTAAAAAATCCGAAGCTGGTAAGCCTATAAAATGGTGTGTGTGTGTGTGTGTGTGTACACGCAGGCTCATGTAATGGGCACTGAATTCGTACTGACAAGAAACTTTTATCCGCCTAATACATGTGAGATTATTCACCCGACTTTATTCAGAATACTTATTGCTATGAAAATTCTGCAGGCTCATAAATTTTACTAAAATCACTCCAATCCATATTTTTGTGGCGCTGGCACAGCAACCGTAATAGATATTTTGAAGAAAAAAAAATCTTGGTTGCACAAAATTGATGTTTCATGTATAAATAAATGAAACCAATTTTGCGCAACCAAGACTGTTTTTTAACATCATAAATTTTTATGTTACAAAGTGTTTACTTCTCAGTGCAAGACTTCTTTTTAGTTGAAACTATCTTAAATTTATGAAGCTTTTGTTTGGTGTTACAGACACTTCAGACAAATAAGTTGTATAAATAATCTTCAAATGGCATTTGTTTAGTATCGTGTAAAAAATAGAAGAAACAAAAATTATTTAGGGAAAATAAATTACAGCGTCCCTATTTTATTTTGGTAAACACTAAAACAATATTGATACTTATGGCCGAAGTTTCTATTTTTGTTGTTGTTCAGTTCCGAAAATTGGGTAGGCGGGGGGCGGGGCGGCAAAATGAGGGCTGGTACCGGGTGGCAGAAATCCACGCTACGTTACTGAGGATAACACGTAAAACATTTCGGCTTCCATGTTGGAGGTTACGTTCATACTGATTTGTATTTAATTTTAAGCACTGATAATGACCACACAGTGATCGAAATCTAGATATGTGAATATGTTAATATTCACGACTGATTGCTGAAAATTTTCTACTATAATCTTGGTTGTTTTCGAAAAACTAAGAGATAGGAAACGCATCAGTTTTCAGGAGGTTTTCACTATCAGACTTCACAAGATTCTTTTTCATTCTTACATAAAAGTTGTAAATGCCTTTTCCGTAATATATATATATGCAGAAAAAATGGGGGGAAAATCTACTAACTCTCGCTACCACTGCTGTAACAAACAAATAGCTTCGTCTTCCCCTAGTCATGTAACGACACCAGAGCTTTGATTTGAAGCTTTAATTTCAGGAGAATAACAGTTGCTATGTAAAATGTATTACTGAAAATTCTATTTGAACGTTATAATCGTTCGGAACAACAACAATTCGAACCGCATTTGTAACATAGGAAAATAGCTTATTGGAAAAACCTACTGAACTCGAAATAGTCTGTAGAAGCAAAAACCTTTATATAAAAAATGAAGACAAATATAAAAATGTGCTGCCCTGGCAGTTCTTTTCTGTAGTGCGTCATGTTTTCATTCGCTGTTCCCGGTACAAGTCAGTGGTTTGCTTGAACATTTCTTGCATGCCGACGATATGCATTTTGTGAAGAGTGTAATAAGATAGGGGGTTGATCTCTGCATTTCCCGGACACTCAGTTTATGTCGCCCTCCTGATGCACATGGTGACTCATAAGAAGTCAATATTTTCTGCTCTCGTGTTACCAGTAAGGCCGTTCGCACACGGGTCGATTCGCACTCGTCGCAGCTGCGTCTCGTCCTCGACGCGATTCCGTCCCCATTCATTGGGAAGCCGCCAACGGGGCGATTTGCACGCATCTTGTAATCGTTTCGAAGTTGTCGCGAGCGACGCTCGTCTCTTGCGACCTGCAATGCACGGGAAAATTCGAGCGTGATCGTACCTCAAGGAGGTAATTTATCATGTGTTGTTTTTCTGTATTTCCAGTGCATAACACACTTTAGAGCACATGACATCTACACGGAATAATTGTAATGAACTTTTAATAAATAAATAAGTACCCCACATTATACAGGGTGTTTCACTAAGTGTGTTTGCCTCTGTAACTTATAAAATAATAGGTGACGGAAAATTTTAATGCGCTACGTCAACACAAGAAATGTTACACTTTCTGCGGAGCTATGAACATAGCTTATTGTATCATTTTCCAAAGAGTTACAGCACGAAGATATAATTTTTTAAATGTAATAATAGTTTTTTCAATCGTGCATTAGAATCGTTGAACCCAGCTGCGTCCAAATCAATTTAAACTACATTTCTATCACTGTTAGTTTGGGAGCTACAACCCTTCAAAGTTTCAGGGGCAGATACCACAAACGCTGCGCATAATGCAATGCGCCTTCTAAGTGTGGTGCGGCCGAGTTGTAACGTCGCCGGTGTCACGGAGCGAGAAGCTTCCTCGATGCGCTGTTTAGACTGCCGACTGTCGCCGCACACGGCCGTGTACCCGACAGTTGGAGCCACACAAACAACCGAGGCTCAAAATACCACAGTCTCCTTGAACATGTGTGTCTACACACGAGAGTCCATATGTGGATGCAGCACGATGGTCACCCAGCCCATTCTGCGCGTGCTGTTGTGGAAGAACTAAACAACAGGTTTCCAGGAAAATCGTTGGAGCGCCATGGTCCTCATTCATGTCCCGCAAGGTCGCCCGATTTAACACCAGTAGATTTCTTTTTGTGGGGATATCTAAGGGATCGTGTTTATGTCACTGAGCCCACATCCCCAGATGATCTAAAACGGCACATCGCGGACGCATGTCGCTCCGTCTCACCGGCGATGTTACATCTCGTCTGCAGATCCTATCGACGGCGCATTGCATTATGCATTGAGGAACATGGACTTGCATTCGAAGATCTCATGTAAATCAAATTCCCACCGCCATAACATCTATCACCCATCACACAGCCATGTATTATGTACAGCGTGTGGTATCTGCCCCTGAAATTCTGAAGGGTTGTAGCTCCCAAACTAACAGTGATAGGAATGTAGTTTAAATTGATTTGGACGCATCTGGTTTCAACGAATCCAATGCACGATAGAAAAAAACTATTGTTCCTTTTAAAAAATTATATCTTTGTGCTTTAAGTCTTTGGAAAATGATGCAATATACTATGTTCATAGCTCCGCAGAAAGTGTAACATTTCTTGTGTTGACGTACCGCATTAAAATTTCCCGTCACATATTATTTTATAAGTTACAGAGGCAAACACACTTAGTGAAACACCCTGTATATATTTTCAGTATGTCGTATCTTGCAGCTCGCAAGTATTGAAGAAAAGACCTTTTTTTATATCTCAACCAGAGCTGTTGATGTTTATTTACCTTCTTACTGGCGGCTAGTTTCGGACATATCGCATTTTCTCAAGCCGCGTGATTTATACTCTGCAGAATGCTAAAAAAATTGTATCAGTCTCTTGCAGTTCTCTAGCACCAACGAACAACCGATGATGAAAATTCTGCTCTATGTACGGATGCACCCATAACACTCTTTGTGTCTTCCTTTTCTTGCGCCGGTAGCAGTAAAACATCACAGCTTCCCCCTCATCACTAGAACTCTGCATTATACGGGTAATTATTGGAGGAAATAACCAACACCGTTTGAAGCCGCAAGCTGGGTGAAGGAAAATCGCGCCCGCGACGAGTGCCAATCGACCCGTGTGCGAACGACCGTCGCTGGCATCGCGAGGTTCGCGCAAGACGAGCGTGACGGACGAGACGCGAGCCACGCCCACGACGAGTGGCTGACGACTCTTGTGCGGACGGCCTAACATTGAATTTGCGGCCTCGCACTGAAGGGGTTCAAATGTTTGGGACTTAACTGCGGGATTATCAGACCCTAAACTAGGGTAACCCAAAACTAGGGTAATGGAGTGTAGTGTAAGAAAATCAGGTGATGTTGAAGGAATTAGATTGGGAAACGAAGCAATAAAGGAGGTAGATGAGTTTTGTTACTTGGGCAGTAAAATAACAAATGATGGTCGTAGCACAGACGATATAAAATGCAGAATGGCAACGGGTAGAAAAGCGTTCTTGAAAAAGAGAAATTTGTTAACATAAAATATTGCTTTAAGCCTAAGGAAGTCCTTTCTGACGGCATTTGTATGGAGTGTTGCCTTGTATGGGAGTGAGACATGGACGATAAACAGTGCGGACAGGAAGAGGATTGAGGCTTTTGAAATATGGTGCTACAGAAGAATGCTGAAGATTAGGTGGGTGGACCGCGTAACTAATGAGGAGGTACTGAACAGAATTGGGGAGAAAAGAAATTTCTGGCATACCTTGACTAAAAGAAGGGATAGATTTTTAGGACACATTATTAGACATCAAGGAATTGTGAATTTAGCGTTGGAGGGAAGTGTGTGGGGTAAAAATCGCAGAGGAAGACCAAGAGATGGATACAGTAAGCAGATTCATATAGATATAGGTTGCCGTTCTTATGTTGAGATGAAGAAGCTTGCTCAGGATAGGGTATTGTGGAGAGCTGCATCAAACCAGTCTCCGGACTGAAGACCACAACAACAACAACAACAAATTTACAAACTACTTATGAACTACCTTATACTAAAGATGACACAAACATCAATGCCCGAGGTGGGATTCGAACCCCCGACGGGGAACGACCTCGCGCATCGTAGCATAGCGCCTCAATGCGCTCGGCCGCTCCGTCGCCGCACTTGAAGGGATTCATCGCAAGTAGAACGCACGCCACGGCTACTGAGAGCTGGCGATTGGGTCCCGTCTCCAAACATATAAATTCAATTTTACTGTCAATTTGAAGACGGTCTGACATGTTGTTGTTGGTTTTTGAGGGGACTGAACAGCTAGGCCATCAGTCCTCTGTTCCTAGCTTAGAGTCCACTGTCAAGAGCGTAAAAAAATAAAACAAAGCTCCGAAGATGAAAACTCACAAATGGGGTAAGCTGACAATGGACAAGTCGCCAACAACGCAAAACGATGGCACACAATAGGTAAAACAAACTCGGGATCTCACCTAAAACTGGACAGCAGAAGACCACGGCCAGCTGATCACAGAGAAAAAACAGGATGAGCCGGCCATACTGCACACACTAAAAACCCCTTGGTAATTTACAAAAGGGTCTTAGAAGGGGTGTAAAAGCGCTGGATAGGTGGGGACCTGAAGTATCAGGCTATAGCAACCACCACTAGATGGAGTTGTAAAAACCAGCTGCGTGAATAAAACTTAAAACGGAATGAGCCGTGGAGGCATCGTCGCCTAAAACTAAGGGTAGCGCGTCTGGAAGGTTGAAAGACTGCCGCAAGGTGGCTAAAACTGGGCAGTCCGTCAGAAGATGGACTACTGTCAGCGCTGCTCCACGCCGACACACAGGCGGGGCCTCACGGCGAAGGAGATGGCCGTGGGTCAGCCAGGTATGCCCAATACGGAGGCGGCAGAAGACAAACGTCAATTCGGTGAACATTAGAAACGCACAGAAATTCTCACTGGGTTTATAGAGTAAAACATAGCTTCTTTTGAACAGAAAGAATATGTTCAAATGTTTGTAGAACTTATGGGGCTTAACTATGGGGTCATCAGTCCCTAAGCTTACAAACTACTTATGAACTACCTAAGACTAAGGACGGCACAAATATCCATGCCCGAGGGGGGATTCGAACCCCCGACCGTAGTGGCCGTGCAGACCGTGACTGGAGCGCCTCAGTCCCCTCGGCCACCGCGGCCGGCAAAGAATATGTTAACAAAAGTATTTTATACTAAGGTAATAAACGTTGTACGAGACATTCAAATCAGATGTTCAAATGTTTGTAAACCCACTTCACCAAACTGGTATGCTCATCAATCCCAAGACTTACGAACTACTTAAACTAACATACAATAAGGACAAGATACACACACACACACACACACACACACACACACACACACACACACACACACACACACACACACACACGAGGGAGGACTCGAACCTCCGGCGGGAAGAGCGGCCCAATCCGTACCTCACCCCGTAGACCACGCGGCGACACGGCACACTGCCAACAGAAATCAAGTCAACTAACTGTTGTTGAATCCTCGGCCTGATAGTATGCACACGTGTATTGTCGATCTACAATTAACAGCACTATCTGCGACTGTACGACGACTGCAGTGATATACTGTACTATAGAGCCTATAAACACCCAAGGAAATTATGCAGATTGTCACATCAACGCATTATATTTAAAAAGACGAAGATGCCCAAGAAAACGCACAGTATTTCGATGCTGAATACCAATTTTATATAGAGGTGAATCAGAATAACTAACTGTTCCTAGTTTTCTGTTGTCATGGAGACACGAAAAAGATACCGGCAGTTTTTTGCTATCGTTGACTTCTGTACAGTTTGTTTCATTGTTTTTCTACAAAAGTGTGGAAAAACAGATTTTCTAGTTACAGAACTTATACGGTAAGTTAAATTTCTGTTTACGGTAGGAGCATATTTTCTGCGTCCACACATCTGACATCCACACACATTTGTACTTAGAATTTCAGCAATAGCATTAGCTACACACAAAAGTAACATGATTGCAATTTTCTACGTATGTAAATACACGTATGTTTTAGAAAGAAAACAGCTTGTACCATGCTCTACATTTCATACTTGTTTGAAGTTCTTTGAGAAGCATGGCGTATCCGTGGGGGGGGGGGGGGGAGGCTGTCGGACTGCAGCCCCCCCCCCCCCCCCCGGACGTTGCTGCAGCCTGCCCGAGAGAGAGAGAGAGAGAGAGAGAGAGAGAGAGAGAGAGAGAGAGAGAGAGAGAGAGGGAGGGAGGAGGGCGGAGGGAAGAAGAAAGAAAGGGATCAATCCAATATGAGTAAAGGCGCAGCCCCCCCCCCCCCCCCCCCCCCCCCCCCGCAGACCACGATCCTGGAAACGCCACTATTGAACAGGTTTTCTTCAGTATAGAGCTTACTTTATATCATTGTTAAGTTCAAAACGATTCATTAATGGATGTCACTTCATTAAGAAAAATGTGTACGTTCATGCTCCCTATTATACCAAAAACAAGGAATAGTTTTCGTTATAGCCTACACTTTGTATAATATTTCACTGCCATCGAAATAATCTAGAATGTAGTGAAACAAGAAAATAGTCATAAAACCGTGTCTCAAATTTCTACTGTGGCTGTGAAAGAGTTAACACACCAATCTGATGGATGAATGAATGAGAAAATATCAAGAAACAATATAACACTAAAAATCTTTCATGGAATAGAAGACAGGACACACAGTATCGCTTTAAAGGAGTGAGGGAAACAGTTATCAGGAATATAGGATCGCCACAGCGATGAAACTTCACTTGTTAAAATAATCAGGGGATCAGTTGTGATATCTATAGTCGGGCCGGAAAACGATGATCCCTAGCTCCGTCTACTGGTCTGGTAGACGGCCCCTCTCGGAGAAACGGATTGCATCCGTGTTGCCAAATTAGATAGTTCGCTGCCGGGCAGTATAGCTAACGGTCGCTGTTGTCTGACAGAACTTGCAAAAGCGCCGGACACGCGCATGCGCAGAGCAACGTTCGCGTTATTTCGGCTCGACTATAGGTTCTGAAGTATTATCATCGGCAGAATGAACTAAAATGGTTTGACGCCTTTCTGTCGGTTACAGGAACAAGGGATAGTGGTAATAACAGAAAGTTGCTGCAGAGCGGTTGGCGTTGACTTGTGTTTACCAAACAAATTCCACAAGCAGTTGGCTTCAGATAGTGTAGTGAGCAGGTAGTGCAATGCAACAACGTTACTTCCCAAAAGCTATGGCTTTGAGAGCCATAAGAAGGTTGGAAGCGAGACAAGACAGACAGAGGGAGGTGGTGGCAGCAGCTACTGGAGAGTCCCAAAGTGTAATTTCCAGGACATGGACGCGATTTCAGACAGCAGGAACCGTTAATAGAAGGCAAGGACAATGCCTCCCACTTGTAACATCTGCAAGAGATGATCGATACGGTTATCAGATCCTCGAGACAGGAATGGAACTCAGCTGCAATACACCCTCCAGGCAGCAAAATGACGCGCAATATCAACACAAACAGTCCGAAATCGCCTTCGAGAATGTGGCCTTTACGTACGGAGGTCTATGGTGTGTGTTTATTAAAACTACACCGCTTAGCTCGCAGAAACTCGGCAGTCACATCAGGATTGGTGTCGACTCGAATGGCGCCGGGTTCTGTTCACAGATGGATCAAGATTTCGTGTTCAGCTGAACAATCGTCGTTCCCTCATCTAGAGATAACATGGAACTCGGGACAGTCCTGCTTATGTGCAGGAAATATCACCATATCACGGTTGTGGACGCTTGTTGTAGACAAGAGTCAGTATTGGCGGATGTATGGACCTCTGTGTCGTTCAGAATGGCGCTTTGACTGCTCAGAGACATAGATACGAGATCCTTCAACCTCTTGTCGTGCCCTACACTGTTACCATAGGAGATGCGTTGCTTCTGGTGGACAACATTATCGAAGATGAGGGAACTGAACGAATGGAGTGGCCAGCTAGTTAACTTAAACCCTATTGAGCATGTCTGGAATGCACTTGGCTGATGCAATGCAGCTAGACCAACACCTCCCGCAATGGTTGCGGAGCTGCGTATTGCACTCGTGGAAGAATGCCCCAATATCCCTCAAAAAGTAATTGATAACCTCGTACTGTCCATGCAACACAAGGTGTGCAACTGTACTGGCAGTCCGAAATGATCACACACCATATTAGAGGGCAACGAGAGTGACTTTTTCACTGTTATGGTAGTCCCATGGTGCCTCGGTCAAAGCAAACACTATTTTACCTCAAGAACGAGATGAGACAGCAAAATCTTAATGTGTCACACAAATTTACCATTTTAAACAATATCTGAATACAGCACGTTAACGTATGTTTATTGTGTATGATATCTCACTTAATCCCTTCACTGTTTTGAGCAGTGTAGATTATCTCGACCATGACCAAAACGGAAAGAAAGAAAATTGGCATGAGTTATGAGTTGACAAGTTTTAAGGTGTTTTAAGGTGTCAATAATGAATTCTTGTAACACATCACATCCAGGCAAGAAAGCGACAACTCAAAATATACAGCTCCTTTTGACTGATTCATTAACATTAGAGATGGGCTATGAGAAATGCGCGCCGCTAAAGCAAATATCGGGTACTCTCGACAAGTTGTCGACGGTGCTGCACTCTGTGGAGGCTGAGCGAAAAGTACTCCAGAAGGAAGCTTGGCAGTCATAATCTTTGTCTTCCGTATATGTACACCATAACATATAGAAGTAGAAAGTGTGATCTCTCGTCTCCAATAACATGGGCTGAATACAGTTAGTGCAGGAATTTCCTTTGCGCAGCACTACGATCGTTTCACACACAGTTGTGTTTATAAATGCTGTATAGGGTGTTTCGTTGCTGATGTGATTTTTAGGCAGTTCCTCACATATCGCTAGGTGAATACCGGGCTGGTACCTCAGATAGAAGATTCACAAACATCTAGAAAAAGCATTCGCAGACACTTTCACATGTATCACACTAAACTCAGACAGTTGGGGTACACACACTTCGGCGGGGAAGGATGGTGGTGGTAATGGACATCCAAACACCCATAACAATTAACCTGCTGAAGCCAGAAATAACCACGCTGACCCTGCACCTGCAGAACAAAGCCGGAAGGAAATGATGATTCATTCTGTTACGGGAACTGCCAGTTGCACATCCATAGCAACCACCCCTATAATCAATAATTGGAGGTATCATTGTACAGTCATGTGATGTTGGTGCCCAGTCATTCTGTTACCACATGCACACCTGTAGATTATGTATACACATGTATTAGAGTCCTTCATCTCAGCCTCAAGATTTACTTGTTGACACCTTGTCCCTTACTAACAGCCACAAGGTGCAAAGGGACGGAGGGGGGGGGGGGGGAGACCTGACACATTGAGCCTGAGCTCCCAGCCAACTACCATTCTTTTAAGACTTGTTCATTATTTATTAGTTTTTATTGTTACAGACAAAAGACATTTCAACTGAGATTTTTTGACAATTGTCATAGTGCTGTGACGACCGGGAAGAATGATCTATGAAAATTAACAGATGAGATGTACATTCTTCTGGATAGACCCAAAATAAGCTTGAATAATTCACACTGGGATAATTTCAAGGGACTTATTGTTTAATTTTAATACCAAATTGCATCATTTAATCTCAGAGCAATGATTCCCAAGTGAATTATCAGATTACAACAGTTTAAAGAAAAGAGTGCTTCGGATTTTTATCTGTCACTTTCCATTTCTTTCACCTATGGCAGTATTGCTGATGTGGAAAGTACTGAGTAGGACCGTGGTTCGGAAACCACATTAAACTATAGGTCCCCCTATAGGTGGATGGGTAAGTCAGTTCAAACGTCAGAGGAAGGCAACGGCACACCACCTCCAAATAGGACCAAGCCTTGTAAAGCAATGTGGTGTTCACACAAATCTTCAAATTGTTGACGGCTTTACTTTTTTTGTTATACTAATCTTTAAGTTACTGTATGTCAGCTACAACTTTAGCTTTATGTTTGATTACAAAGGTAGGGCCTGTATTTTTTTTTAGAGGGGGAGGATAAAATGACAGCTGCAATGTAAAATAAGTTTTGATAACCTATTCAGAGAAAGATTTTCTTCCCAAGGCGTTTGATAAAACACTTCTTATTTACAGAACTGCACATTAAGAATGTAGAAGGGAGACAGGTAATTAACATTAGATGAACTGTTTACCACTTATTTAAGTAATTGATATTTTATTGAACATTAATCTTCACATGCATCATGCAACAAAACAAGTAAGTTACTAAATTTTAAAAGCAATTTTAACAAATATGCACTGAATGTAGATTGCAGAAAATTCATAAGGGCATAATGGAAATATCTTTTTTCTGTCAGTCAAGTTCATATCGTAGAGGAAGGAAATAGTTTGAAGTCTGAATATTTTTTGCAAAACATAATTCCTTAATAATTAAGGTTTTGAAAAATTTACAGTCCACTGTATTTACCATTTATCTACATGAATCACAAATATAAAATGATTCATTCACATTATAATCAGTAACTTGTTCATGAGCTGCCTGCTCTCAAAAACTATACTGAAAACATTTTTCTTTATTTCTACTGTGAATATTCTTCACTTACAGGTTATGCACAAAACATGTTTCTCTGGTAGATCATCAGTAGGTAGCTCTGGCAACCACAGTTGCCTATTTTCTTATTTTTCTTAGATCAGATATTTATTTATTTTTTGTATTTTCTTGACCAACTAGTTGGGTCTGAATGGTGAGTTTTCTGGTTTCTGCCAACACTGCTGTTTTCTTTCAGAAATTTTTGCTCTTGGGAAAGGCCATGTATCACTTACGTGAAAAAGATAATTTGCTTCTCACTGGAGATATTCTACATGGTTTTTCCTTGCCTTCATTAAAATTGTCACAGAAGATCATTTATTGAAGTCGCAGAATTCCAGCACAGACAATGGTCTCAATAGATAAAGTTCCAACATGAACATGAAAATTAATTGTTGAGGATTCACTACCTGTATCATTGAATGGCTTTTGAAGAATGTTGTTTGCTGCATTTGATGAAAATGTGAGCACCTCACGGATATTATTCAGAGTCAACAATTCAGATGATATTCAAAGCTCCATTTCCTTCAAAATCTGTATGAAACAATGAAGGAGCAAAATTTCTTCAGAAAAAAAATAGGTCTGTTAATTGGCGAGGTACTCACTTTATTGAAGCCTGATGATGCATTTGATATTGTTGCACAATTTTCAAAGACAGTTTTGACCAATTCGGAAGTATCATACTGACTTACATGGTGTACAGCGTACATTTTTTTGTATATGCCCACAGCAATTTCAAAACAACCTTTTAAAGGGCTAAAAGAAGGTGGCAATGGCTGCAGCTTATGGGTTGTTTGTGGAAAAACAGAAAGCATTATAATTCCATTTCCAAAGAATACTCAACTGCAGGCAAGTTAACACAAGTTTTATGAATGTATAGAATAAGAAGAGTAGAGGGTTATTTAGATGGCCAGACAGATTCCAAGAAAATTTCAAGCATTGCCTAAAAATACCTCAATCCAACCAGAATCTCAGCAACCACCATGGCTATCAGTAAGAGTATTGCTTAATATTCTCTCTCATCTTCTCCTGTGTCTACATATAAACCAAGATGGAACATGATTCTCATCAGCATTACAGCTACCAATAATTTTGGTCCATTGGTCCTCTCATCTGAGGTGATCACTCCTACCTTTTTCTTCCCTTTTACAAAACTTACTACTTCTTTTTTTTTTTTCTCCAGACTACTTGCAGAAATATGTACACCTGTCTCATTCATGTTATAAATATCAAGTAGTCTTTCAAACAAGTTGTGTTTGTTATGTGTTTCCAACAAATTATAAAAAAAAAAAAAAAAAAAAAAAAAAAAAAAAAAAAAAAAAAAAAAAAAAAAAAAAAAAAAACACACTGACTTAATATTTCTAAAACCTGCACATCTGGTTATGCATGTAAATTTTGGTTTTCTGATACTAAAGTGGTGATGTCTTTATAAAATCTCCCAGCCTTGCGATAGTACCCACGTAATCTACCAACTGACATGCCTGCACTGTGAAGCGTTCTATGTGGGAATGACCAGCAACAAACTGTCCATTCGCATGAATGGACACAGGCAGACAGTGTTTGTTGGTAACGAGGATCACCGTGTGGCTAAACATGCCTTGGTGCACGGCCAGCACATCTTGGCACAGTGCTACACCGTCCGGGTTATCTGGATACTTCCCACTGACACCAATCCTTCAGAACTCCGGAGATGGGAACTAGCCCTTCAGCATATTTTCTCTTCCCGTTGCCCACCTGGTCTCAACCTCCGCTAAATTCGAATTCCCACCCACCATCTTAACATCTTTGCCTTGGTTCTCTGGACAGAGCCTCTGCCTCAAGTGGCATCTCTGTCTAACTTCTAACTTCTTTGCTTTCTACAGTTCTACAGTATGTTTGCCTAAGTGTACTTGTGTCTGTGTAAATGTGTGGGCGTGTGTGCATTTGTTTACCCACCATTTTTCCCCCAAGGTAAGTCTTTCCTGTCCCGGGATTGGAATGGCTCCTTACCCCCCTTCCTTATAACTCTCATCATTTCCTTTTCCCTCTCCTTCCCTTCTGCCTGATGAAGCAGCTAGGCTGCGAAAGCTAGCGTTTGTGTGTGTGTGTGTGTGTGTTTGTGTTTATTTGTTGCTATCACTGCCTGTGCCCCTTCGCCTGGTAAGTGTACTTCATCTATTTTTTACGTATATATATTTTTCCATTCCTAAAATTGTTAGCTATTTTGTTTCATTCTGCTAAACAAAATGCCAACTCTTGAGACTCCTTTGTTAAGCCATAGTACATTTTATCCAGTTGTTCCTTATAGCTGACAACCTGCATTTCAATTTCATGGGAAGAAAAAGTTTTAAATCTACCCAACACTTTCTTTGCAAATCCTGTTTTGAGGTGTCTGCAAAGTTCCCAGTGGAATACCATACCACCAGGAACTGCTAAGCTGGTTGCTGTGCTTTTTGCAGAGCACATTCCATTTTCCGTCCTGCAATGATTGGTTTCTTGTTTGTAGTTATGCACCATCTGAAAAAAGTGCAGCATCACATAAAATGTAGGCCTGTATTAAAGTAGCCTATATACTTATCCACTGCTGCTCCCAACTAATCTGTTAGATAAATATGATAAAAACAGAAAATGTTTAGAAGTAGCTACATTCAAGCAATATGGGGGTACTTTCCATTTCTCTCCCATTTATTACCGTTTTGACCTCTTAAACTACAAACACAACTCAACCTGAAAAAACATGTTTACAGCAATAGCCAGAAGCAAACATTTTACACCGTATATTAATTTAGGCTGTGATCCAGTAAATTACAGCAGTAATTTATCAAATAATGACAAATATTACACCTTATTTACAAAATGTATCTTACCTTGAAATCACATTCAGGAACAGCTTGTGACAATGATGCACATTCCTGCTAACATCTAGATATGAGTCTATCTGCTTTTTGCATGCAACTTTGAATGTCAAAGATTTAATAGTGTAGATTGGTGGTAATTCAGAGATAGTGTCCATTTTGCACTCCTTTCCCCCAATTATAAACAAGCAAAATAAAAGTATAGATTGAGGAAGATTTGAAATCATTTACTGTAGCAAATCAATTTAAGACACTATACGACTATATTCAGTGCAAATTTTAAAAGTGTTCAAGACTAGAATAATATCAGTGCTCATTATAAAATCAACAAAGTATGAATATCGGATTAACAAAGCAGTAACTGTGCATTAAAATGAGAACAGCCTTTAACTCTACCTTGATGACCAGTTGCTCAATGTGATGGAGGCTAAGCACTTTTTTGGGACTGTTGATGTAGCTTCCCTAGCTTTGCCAACTTAACTGAAAATGCAGACCACACCTTTATTCTCTTTGCTATCTCAGCAATACCAGCTGGGGTACAGACTGTCTGCTCTACTTTACTCTTTTGCAACTTTACTTAGCCCTGGTCTTGCCCCTTCTTTATTATGGGACTGTGGTATACAGCTTGGCATGGCCTTCACTGTTGTGGATGCTTAACCTGATATGCTATTGTGTGGCCCATCTTGCAATTAATGTCTTTCAAAATAGTTCTGTGAACAGCCTACTTATGAAAGGAGTCCCTGCATTACAGATCAGGTACCAAGAATTGTTGATGAATTAAGGAATACGTGTGTGCTCCTCGCACTAGGTTCTAACTTACTGTGTCCTCATTCCTGGTAGGGATATCCACCTCCCACAACAGAGACCCAAAAAATGGAGTCACACTCACAGTTCGTATACAGTATTTCTGCTCTGAACTTCTAACCTACTCCCCCTCCCCTCCCACCCTTCTCCAGTCACCTCTTGTATGGGAGCAACCTCATATGTTCCATAGTTTGTACTCCATTCTCAGATCTGTTTATCATTGCTGGGTTGTCTGGCCTGTTTCTTACCCTTCCTATCTTTTTATCCTCCTCCCTCTTTTTTTTTAAGGTTTTGCATTTCCTCAAAGTTTACTAACCTGTCTGTCACTCCTTTTCTTGTGGGAGCCTGGGGCAGGTAGTGTTGGTCAGATGCATACCACATTTGAGGGACCTCCAACTGTGTTCATGGCAAAGCAATTCTTCCACCTTACTCTGTCTCATAGCAGCTTCTCTTTCTAGGTTACAAACAGGCTCCACAGGATTTGCTTTCAGTATCCTCCTCTTCCGAGGGCTATTACTTGCATGATGCAAAATAGGTTGAAGGGATTGATTACCTGGTTCTTTTAACTCACTCCATCTATCAATCTGCCCTACCTACCAACCACAAATCCATTTTTTTTGTTATAAAATATAAAAAATAGACGATTACTCACCAGGTAAAGGAGCACAGGTGTGACAGCATCACAAATAAATAAATGAACACACACACACACACACACACACACACACACACACACACACACACACACACACACACAATCGCAAGCTTTCGCAACCCAGTTGCTTCTTCAGGCAGAAGGGAAGGAGAGGGAAAAGGAAATGATGAGGGTTTTAAGGAAGGGGGTAAGGAGCCATTCCAATCCCGGGACAGGAAAGACTTACCTTGGGGGAAAAATGGTGGGTAAACAAATGCACACACGCCCACACATTTACACAGACACAAGTACACTTAGGCAAACATACTGTAGAAATACTTGTCTGCCTAGGTGTACTTGTGTCTGTGTGAATGTGTGGGTGTGTGTGCATTTGTTTACCCTCCATTTTTTCCTCCAAGGTAAGTCTTTCCTCTCCCGGGATTGGAATGGCTCCTTACCCCCTTCCTTAAAACCCTCATCATTTCCTTTTCCCTCTCCTTTCCTTCTGCCTGAAGAAGCAACTGGGTTGCGAAAGCTTGCGATTGTGTTGTGTGTGTGTGTGTGTGTGTGTGTGTGTGTGTGTGTGTGTGTATTCATTTATTTATTTGTGATGCTGTCACACCTGTGCTCCTTCGCCTGGTGAGTAATCGTCTATTTTTTATATTTTATTTTTCCTGCTAGGAATTTTTTTGTTATATATTGTCTAAGTGAAGAAATTTGATTAATCAAATTTCAGAATCTGGTTTTGGATTCCCTTAATAATTTTACTTTTTTAATTTTCAAATTTAACTTGTTCTTTTTAGAAGCAATTTGAGGACCAGTTAATTTTTATGATGGATATGATTATGAATTACACTTTTTGAATCTTCCATTGGATGGAGTTTCCACATTTTTGCCAAGTTTATTTTAAATTAGTAATAATCTTTCAAAAACCCTAGTCAGTGAGAAATCTCTGGTAGGTTTTCATCAATGTTTATTAGGACACCAATCAAGTCAAGTCATCATTGTAGAATTGTTTTTGCTCCTTCTCCACCATGATATGGCATGCTTTCAGGAACAGAGGGATGTAAGCTCAGCGACTGAGGGAAGGGCAAAATCTTCATGTTAAACATGTCTGTGTTTGGTGGGTATATTTCAATCATCTGAAAACCTTTAACAGCTTTCTCAAAAGTTGTAACCCATGTAGTCTTCTATAAACAATACTGATTTGCAAACTATCGACTGGTCACCATTCATTTCTCCACCTCTATTAAGTATGCAGATTTCAGAAGTCCATAAAAACTCTTGTCAGTTGCTTCATTTTATTAGTAATAAGTATGGCACAGATACCACTGTCATAAAGTTGTGCTTACAAAACTACATTACCAGCAGTCTTAAGTGAATAGTGTAAAGGGTTGGCAAAAACTGTTTAATTTAAAATAAGAACAAAACAAACAGTTTTTTGTTTTAAACATTTTTTGTTTAAAACACATTTTAATGTTGAAAACTGTAATGTTTTAAACAATAGAAATGTTTTAAACAGATTACCATGTTTAGTCAAGAAATTTCGCACGCGCGTATTTTGCGCACCCTATGTTTTAAATTATTTCCCTACCTACTTTTCAATCCTCTCATAATTTGCAAATCATATACTTTAGCATTCATGCTTTTTAAAAACAGGTTAAAATATCTTTTGTACAACTTTCTTGAAACGGTAAGGATTAATGATAAAACATCGTCGTCCTGGCTATAAGCCATCAAAAAGAAAACATGTCGCAGATGAAGTTCTTGATCCTGTTTATAATAAGAAATGGTGTGAGGTAAAACAATCTCTAACTGGCAAATCTGTATGTATGGCTTTGGATGGTTAATGTGCACAATGACCCAATTCTTTGTGCCTCAGTTAGTGACACTGTGGATGACTGCATACATTTAACAGAAACGATTGAAACTGGAGATAAATGTCACAATTCTGATGTCTGTTTAGAGATTGCAGAAAGATAAATTAAAAACTTTCAAAAATACAGGTGCAAAGTAAGAAGTTTTGTCACTGATAATGCTGCCAACATGGCCAAAAAAATGTTCAAATGTTTGTTCAGCTGCAGGGACTTAACTGCTGGTGCATCAGTCCCAAAACTTAAAAACTACTTACGAACTACCTTATTCTAAAGACAGCACAAACATTCATGCCAGAGGGGAGATTTGAACCCCTGACGGGGAACAACATCGTGCATCGCACCTTAATGCACTCTGCTGCTCCGCTGAGGCAAACATGGCTAAAATGAGGGAGGAACTGGCAAAAGGAGACATAGAAGATGCCTTGTTGTTCAGCTCATTTTTTGACACATGACTTAGGGACAGCTGGTATTAAGGAACACATTAAGCAGATTGGTAAGTATTTTAAAAATACACATTTTGCAGCAGCCAAATAAAAACAAGCAGCAAGGACTGCTCTTGTGCTTCCTACAGATGTTCGCTGGAATTCCTTAGCGGACTGTATAGAGACATATTTAAACAACTAGCATATCATAGCTAAACTGTGCAGTGAAAACGGAAATGCAATTAGCTCAAATATAACTGTCAAAGTAAATGATACAAACTTAAAGCAGATTGCCCAAGATTATATGAAAACACTCAAAGCAGTGTCAGTTTCTCTTGATAAGCACAATGTGATGACTGCACCATTGGAGAAGCAGTTGAAGTATGGTTGGATCTTAAAGATTTTTTTAAATGTAACAGCCCTAAACCCGAGGATCTGGCTCACTTTACAAAACGGTATACTACTTCCATGACAAATTCTCATTACTTAGCCGACATTATGGACCATCACTTTCAGGGGGAAAGAATAAATGAAGAAGAGTATGATGCTGCTATGGAATATGCTACTGTTTATCATCCAGACAAAGCCAGATTTTATTACGCTTAAAGTCAAATGTTCACCTTTCCAG
This sequence comes from Locusta migratoria, assembly GCA_026315105.1. Lineage (NCBI taxonomy): Eukaryota > Metazoa > Arthropoda > Insecta > Orthoptera > Acrididae > Locusta > Locusta migratoria. Next base: position 265,882,563 of record CM048744.1, on the reverse strand, counting down.
GCACATTTATTTAGTCATTAAACTCTTGTGAACATAAAACCTACAGTTTGCTGTGGCTTCATAAAACCTATAGTTTGCTGTGGCTTCATCAGGTGGGACTGAACGCCTTTTCTCAACCTTTGGGTTTGTACACAGTAAATTGTTGTTGTTGTGGTCTTCAGTCCGGAGACTGGTTTGATGCAGCTCTCCACAATACCCTATCCTGAGCAAGCCTCTTCATCTCCACATAAGAACGACAACCTACATCTGTCTGAATCTGTTTACTGTATCCATCTCTTGGTCTTCCCCTGCGATTTTTTCCCCACACACTTCCCTCCAACGCTAAATTCACAATTCCTTGATGTCTAAGAATGTGTCCTACCAATCTATCCCTTCTTTTAGTCAAGGTATGCCAGAAATTCCTCTTCTCACCAATTCTGTTCAGTACCTCCTCATTAGTTACGCGATCCACCCACCTAATATTCAGCATTCTTCTGTAGCACCATATTTCAAAAGCCTCAATCCTCTTCCTGTCCGCACTGTTTATCGTCCATGTCTCACTCCCATACAAGGCAACACTCCATACAAGGCAACACTCCATACAAGGCAACACTCCATACAAATGCCTTCAGAAAGGACTTCCTTAGGTTTAAATCAATATTCGATGTTAACAAATTTCTCTTTTTCAAGAACGCTTTTCTACCCACTGCCATTCTACATTTTATATCCTCTGTGCTACGACCATCATTTGTTATTTTACTGCCCAAGTAACAAAACTCATCTACCTCCTTTATTGCTTCATTTCCCAATCTAATTCCTTCAGCATCACCTGATTTTCTTACACTGCACTCCATTACCCTAGTCTTGCTCTTGTTAATGTTCATCTCATATGCACCTTTCAGCACACTGTCCATTCCATTCAACTGCTCTTCCAGGTCCTCTGCTGTACCTGACAGAATTACTATGTCGTCGGCAAAACGCAATGTTTTTAATTCTTCACCCTGAACTTTAATTCCTTCTCCAAATTTCTCCTTACTTTCCTTTACAGCTTGCTCAATGTACAAATTGAACAACAATGGAGAAAGACTACAACCCTGTCTTACTCCCTTTCCAACCACTGCATCCCTTTCATGCCCTTCAACTCTGACAACCGCTGTCTGGTTTTTGTACAAGTTGTAAACAACCTTACGTTCCCTATATTTTACTCCTGCTTCTTTCAGAACTTGAAAGAGTCTATTCCAATCAACATTGTCAAAAGCCTTCTCCAAATCTACAAACACTAGAAATGTAGGTTTGCCTTTTCTTAATCTATCTTCTAGGATAAGCCGTAAAGTGAGTATTGCCTCCCGTGTTCCTACATTTCTCCTGAACCCAAACTGATCTTCCCCGAGGTCGGCTTCTACCAGCTTTTCCATCCTTCTGTATATAATTCGTGTTAATATTTTGCAGCCATGACTTATTAAACTGATAGTACTGTAGTTTTCACACCTGTCTGCACCTGCTTTCTTAGGGATGGGGATTATAACATTTTTCTTAAAGTCTGAGGGTACTTCACCTGTCTCATACATCTTACACACCAGGTGAAACAATTTTGTCATGGCTGGTTCTCCCAGAGACCTCAATAGCTCTGAGGGAATATCATCTACTCCAGGGGCCTTGTTTCGACTTAGGTCTTTCAGGGCTCTGTCAAATTCTTCTCTCAGCACAGTATCTCCTATTTCATCTACATCCTCTTCCCTTCCTACAATATTGTCTTGAAGTTCATTTCCTTTGTAGAGCTCCTCTATATACTCTTTCCACCTTTCAGCTTTCCCTTCTTTGCTGAGAACTGGTTTTCCATCAGTGTCCATGATATTCATAGAGCTGTTTTTCTTATCTCTAAATGTTTCTTTTATTTTCCTGTAGGCTGTATCTATTTTTCCCCTATTTATACATTCTTCTACATCCTTGCATTTGCCTTCTAGCCACTCCTGCTTAGCCATTTTGCACTTCCTGTCAATCTCATTTCTTAGTCGTCTGTACACCATTTTGCCCGTTTCATTTACTGCATTTTTATATTTTCTCCTTTCATCGATTAAATTTAGTATCTCCTGTGATATCCAGGGATTTTTTGTAGGTCTTTCCTTCCTACCTATTTTGTCCTCTGCTACCTTCGTTATTTTATCTCTCAATTTTACCCATTCCTCCTCTACTGTTTTATTTTCTCCTGTTTCTGTCAATTGTTGCCTAAAGCTCCCTCTGAAATTCTTAAGAACCTCAGGTTCCTTCAATTTATCCAGGTCCCATCTCCTTATTTTCCTACCTTTTTGTAGTTTCTTTAGTTTCAGCCTACAGTTCATAACCAACAAGTTATGGTCAGAGTCTATATCTGACCCTGGGTATGTCTTACATTGTAGAACCTGGTTCCGAAATCTTTGTCTTACCATTATAAAATCTATCTGGTATCTTCCAGTGTCTCCTGGTCTCTTCCACGTATACAACTTTCTTTTGTGATTCTTGAACCAGGTGTTTGTTATGACTAAATTATGTTCTGTGCAAAATTCTACCAGGCGGCTTCCTCTTTCATTCCTTTTGCCCAGACCATATTCACCTACTATCTTCCCTTCCCTTCTTGTCCTACTACCGAATTCCAGTCTCCCATCACAATTAAGTTTTCCTCTCCCTTAATTGTCTGAATAATTTCCTTTAGCTCCTCATATATTTCTTCGATTTCCTCATCATCGGCAGAGCTAGTTGGCATATAAACCTGTACTACTGTTGTCGGTGTTGGCTTCGTACCTATCTTGACAATGATAATGCGATCACTGTGCTGGTCATAGTAGTTTACCCGCATTCCTATTTTCTTATTCATTATCAATCCTACTCCTGTGATACCACCAATTGATTTTGTATTTATAATCCTGTACTCACCTGACCAGAAATCCTGTTCATCCTGCCACCGAACTTCACTAATCCCCACTATATCTAACTTCAACCTATCCATTTCCCGTTTTAAATTTTCTAATTTTCCTACTCAATTAAGGGATCTAACATTCCACGCTCCGACCCGTAGAATGCTAGTATTGTCTTTCCTGATGATCACATCCTCCTGAGTAGTCCCCGCCCGGAGATCCGAATGGGGGACTATTTTACCTCCGGAATATTTTACCCGAGAGGATGCCATCATCATCTGTTCATACAGTAGAGCTGCATGTCCTCGGGAAAGGTAACGGCTGTAGTTTCCCCTTGCTTTCAGCCATTCGCAGTAGCTGTGTGGCAAAGCCACATTAGCTGATGTTACAAGGCCAGCTCAGTCAATCATCCAGACCGTAACTACTGAAAAGGCTGCTGCCCCTCTTCAGGAACCACATGTTTGTCCGGCCTCTTCACAGATATCCCTCCGCTGTGGTGGTACCTACGGTACGGCTATCTGTATCGTTGAGGCTCTCAAGCCACCCCACCTCGGCAATGTCTGTGGTTCATGGGAGTGGCACAGTAAATTACGAAACAGATTAGGAACCGAAAAGAGTGCTAAGCTCATTAGTGTGTTTCGAGCACTAAACCAAAAAGTAGAAGATGAATAAGGAAGAGACACTTTCGCACTAGGTGTATCTTCAATTTTCATTTTCAATTTACTTTTTAATGAAAGTGGTTTCTTAACAAATTGGTACAGTGTTTTTTAAAGCAAACATGTTTATTATGTATTTTCTCATTTATATTGTTTTAATAGCCCTAGTTTTTAAATATATTGTTTTACAAAAGTGTATCAGGAAAACATATTTGGATAAACTGTAGTCTCCGATACCTCTTTGACCAATGACATCACACATGATGTCATACATAATTGAGAGATACTAAGAAGACATGTTTACCACAACATTGTATCGGTAGTTAGATGTCACCTAAATAGTCAAATCTACTTAATGATATCATCTCTTCAGAATACATATAATAATTAGGTGATTTTAAAGAAAGCTTGCACTAGAGTGCAAGTCATGTTTTGAAATGATATATTTTATGTCGAACATACAAATGAGAGTTTCTGAACCGGAGATATGGGCACTACGTGCCCTCACGTGCTAAAAAACTTCTTGTTTAACTTATACCTAACCTTCTTAGGGCTATGCTACAGATAACACTATTATTATAATATTTTATTTTACTTTTTAATTTAAAGTGAGGTTAGGTATAGGTCAAACAAGACCTAAACCTTGCAAAAATAGAATAACACCAAAAGGATAATACAACGCCACATAGGTGTCTTCAAAAATATCAGACACGTAAACAGTGAGTATTGAAACCACGCGCGGGACGAAATGACGTAGGCTAAACCATGACATCATTGGTCAAAGTGGTATCTGAGCCTAGATTTGACCCACATTTTTGTATGTACTGTGCTGCTGGGCACTTTTTTTTTTTTTTTTTTTTTTTTTTTTTTTTTTTTTTTTTGCAATAATTTTTCCAAATTTTTGCAGTCTTCATTTTAGAGACAAAAGCTTACATATATGAAAGCTATAACAAGTATATTATAAAAATCACTTGCTGAAGTATGTATTTTTATTAAAAATAAATAAAAACATCTAATTAAAAAACAGTTGTAATCATTTTGTTTTAAATGTTTTAAACAAAACATGTTTTAATCAATGGGCTTTGTTTTAAACATGCCAACCCTGATAGTGTGATTGTCTAGAATTAACAATGGGTCTCTTTCACTTTGTTTTGTAAGATCAGCAAAGTCCTTCTGCCAATCAACAATGTTGTTAGCAGTCATAGAAACAATGTCAAAAAATAAGGGGCTATGTTGTAACAGGAAATTAGTACACTTTTACTCTGTTCCTGACAAATACAACTGCTGGCATACATATACCTGAAGCACCAAAACAAGTGCATTTCGATACAATTTGTTTTCTAGCCACCAAAGAAATTACATTGGGTTTCATGTTAGGCAGCATTTACAACTCGGTATCAATATAGTTACAAATGAACAGGAAAAGTTGTTTTATTCATTAGTAGATTTTAAATTGTTCAAAATCTTTGTATTTTAATAAAGCAAATTGCACTTATGGTGCAGTTCTCCGGATTTCTGAAGGCCAGCATGTGCCTTTTCTGAGACATTTTCTTCAAATTTTTTATCAAGATTTTCTTTTTTGCTATTACATTGGCCATTAATTTGTCAAACTGGTAAGCTATTTGTATGGTTTTCTTGCTTGTTAAACCATAAATCTGTCCATCTAAGTCTCTTCATATACCCATCAGTTTCTCTATTACATCAGAAAAACATCTTCATCAGTCTCTCATGAAATTTATGGAAGACAATGAAAAAATCTTACTTTGCTATGTATTCTGAATTATTGGCATTACTTTAAAAAGAGTTCATAAAAGTAGCACCTCCATTCATGAAAATTTTTACAATGTGCCTTTTTGAGTAGACAGGTAAACTCATGTGTATTTAGACTCCTCAGTGGAGTGTGAATTGCAGATGGTACTGCAAGTTCAGCTGATCAGGTTAGCCAAGTTAGAAAATAAATAAATAAAAAGGAAAAAAATAGTGACACACTCACTTAAACTGCTGCCTTTAAACTCTACACTTTGTCCATTAAATTAATTAATGCATATTGTTACAGTAATTCTTCCTCTGCATGTTTCAGCATGTAGTAATACCATCTTCAAAAAGAAGATAAAGGTTATTTTACCGACATAAAATTCAGTAAACTGCCACAACTGATCTGATATTGTGACCAATTAAAGGTACATTGAACCTTTGTAAGTTGGTTTAATTTTAAGTTTATGCACAAAAAATAAATATAACAATTTTAAATAAGGGATCATGAAGATGTAATTAGTTTCTATCCTGCTGCTGTAGGAATGCTGGTTAGCTGTGCTGTTCTCGTTGCCTAGTTACAACACATGGGTATCAAGATATGCTATAACTGTTGTTTCATGCAGCATAGCAGGAGATCCCCTTGTTAACCCAATGATCAAATCACATAATGACACTAACAAGAAAAGTACATGGGCTCGAACAAACTTAACTGTATGAACATTTGCTTACAGGATCTCTACAGACACCTCCATGTGCTGGTGGGTGTCGTTTTTATGCAAAACTCTGCAATCACGCTCCAGATAGCACTGTAGATGTAACTGTAGACACCATACGTAATACAGATATCTTAACTATAACTAATGTAATAATCATCGTACATGTTCTCTAGTGTATTGTCATCAAAAGCCGTGATGATAGTTGCAACTTTAACCTTCTTCTCAGAAGATTATTGGTATTCACTGCTACTGCTTCCATCGCCTCCTCCCGCATTTACTGTAGAACTACCACTTGCAATGAGTTGTTCATCGTTATCATCCCTATTATCATCATTATGTGTTAGTGTTACAACAGTATTTAACTTATGCTCATATTTCTGTACCATAACAGATACAAGAAAGCAGGCGAATGATTCATCTTCTACGCTAATACCATCTTCACGAAGAAGGGTTCTTCGTAACTTCATCTCAATCAATCGCAATACACTAGCAGGATTGATTATCAATCGCCGCTCCATCTGACACTTCACCACACAAATGTCACAAAACGCAACTTCGGAGGAACACTGCACCGTCCCTACTGGCGAACACACAGGTCAAAGTGCAATGGGGAATGGCAGATGGAGAGACCTCTAACAGATGATTGCAAAGTTTTGCAGATGTGGGAGTATCACTAGTGTAATAAGGGACCTTTAATTTTCTCTCATACGATTTTGGTGTATATGTTTTTGTTCGAGTCCAAGTACTTTCCTTATAAGATCAAAACCTTCTAAACTGCTTTCAAGTTTTTCTCACTCAACACACGAACAATTGGTCTGATGAGTAAGTGGTAAGGGAGTTTTGTCTCAATACAAAATACACTCTCATAGTTTTAATGTGATTTATAATTTATTAACTCAAGTTGACTAAACGTTTGATTACCAATTGGGTTGTCAAGTGAATAGGGTCTACGAGTGAATGTCAATTCTCTTACCACCCCCCCCCCCCACACACACACACAAATGAGAACAGGCAACTTTATCTAACAAAGGACCCTAAAATTGAGTATATGGAATACATAAGCAATGCCTAGTGAAGGAAGTTATCATGTGTATGCCAGGTTAATTGTTGTAACCTTTTTACAACATAAAGCACTTGACAACTTCTAGAAATCCCATATTTAATAGCTCACAGTAACTTTTTTTTTACATTGGAAATATGTAAGTGGTTGCAAAGTCATGTAGTTCAATGACACCATAATTTCTGATAATTAGGTAACAGCATAACAAGACTGTTCAAAGATTGGCGATTACCTACATAGACAGCATGCCACTCAGTGCACTGGTACAAAGCCTGCATCACTTATCCATGTAGTTGCTCTACCATAGCAACTCCTTCCAATAGTCATGTGGTGTAGCAGTGTCTGTGGACTCTTGAAACTAATGCTGATGTTAGGGGTGGTCAGTGCAACACCACCAAGAAGACAACAGGCAATGGTTGTGGTATGAACAAGGAAGCAACACTGGGCTGTGACTGACTTCCGATTGCGCTGGTGGGAATTTGAAGTTTGATATATGTTGGTGCGTGTTTTCAGTGTAAGTGTGTGCTATTTAGTGTGGTGAAAGTCTGTACTTGTTCCCCCTTGCAGTGGCATATGTAAGTTTGTACTTATAGCTAAAGATTAGTCTCTAAAATTACGTGTGAGTGTGAGTTTTGGTCTTTTTACAGAAATATTGTCCTAAATTTTGAATGAGCTGATGGGGCAAAGATTGTACATGTTCATAAAGTTTTATTGATTTGTCTTTAATAAGTGTGTAGATGGAGGGTAGGCTTAATTGTTTCCTAATATCTGTGTTTTTAGGGTATCTGTCAGCTCCAGTGACGACGTTGGAGTCTGAGGAGATGGGTATCAGACACCATGGAGTATGCTTCCGAGCCATACAGGACAGCTGGAAGTATGAGTTGTTGCCAGAGCAGGACTTTACAGTCGATTGTGATTGCATCACCCTTGAGGAGGGGATAAAGTTGGGAGATAAGGGCGGTGCCCTTATTGGCTGCATTTTTGATGTGTCTGATCAAAGTTAATTTTTTGTCTACCTCTAATCCTACGTATTTAATGGAATCACAATGGTTAGCTGGCAGTCAGGGATCTTACACTTGTGCGTGAAGTATATGGCCTGGCGCTTCGAAGGGTCGGTTGTCACCTACCATATATTACACCACTGTGTGATGTCTTTGAGATGTAGTTGAAGATTGCGCTGTATGAACGGAAGATTGTAGCTGCTCCCGTAGATCGCCGTATCATCTGCATACAACGCTATCCCTCCCCTGCTTGTCTGGGAATGTAGTGCGTGTAAATTGTGTAAATGACAGGGCCTAAGACCGAACCTTGTGCTACTCCAGCCGCAATCGGTCGTATCTGGCTGGAACGATCTCCATTTCTTACAAAGAATTGGCTCTGTGCAAGAAAGGAGTCAATTATCCAGATGATGTGTTCTGGGCACCCTATTTGATCAAGCTTGTATATTAAAACATCATGCTAGACACGGTCAAAAGCCTTTTCTATATCAAGGAATAATGCTCTTGTTGTCTCTCCTTGCCCTGGCCTGACAGATGTGTCCCACCAAATGCAGGGCTTGCTGGACTGGAAAGATCGGCGCGGAATCCAAACTGCTCAAGCATCAGGATGTTGTGGTCAGTAAGGAATTTCCAGAGCAGAGTAAGGATTAAGTTTTCGAGGATCTTGCTAAGACTGTTCAGAAGGGAGATTGGTCTGTAGCTTTCAGGAAGGATGAGGTTTTTATTAGGTTTGGGGATTGTGATGACCTTCGCAGTTTTCCATGCCGAGGGGAAATAGGTGTGCTGTCTAGAAGACGAGGCTTCTCAACAAGCTGTGCCTACATCACACCGAGAGACGTAAAGGCCGCGAGCACAAGCTGACTGGCCGGCCAATATGAGGCGGTGGGCGTGCCCCAGTGGCCAGCCAGTTAGCTGACGGCCTCAGCCTCTCGGTGTGACATAGGCATTTCCAGTTATGAGGCCTTGTCTTCTAGGTGGGGTTGGCCAGGGCCTCATGTCTAGGTGGCTAGCAAACTTCCCTTTTCATGGTACAGTTTTGAGCTATGTATAGGTATTTGAACCCTGCCTGCCAGAACAGACATACAACGCATTGCACCCAATTGATGTCTTCTGTCATTGCAGACACCTCTGAAGTATGAAAGGAGGCATAGGTATATACCCAATTGGTAGTGTGGTCAGATATTGGAAAGCTCTGATGACAGTGACACACACCACTCCATGTCAACATTTGGTCCAGAGTAGCTGTTCAAGTGTAGTCAGCAATGGATGAGCCACAACTGCTGCCTCTGTCTTCCAACATGTGGTTCGTCTCTTGAGCCCTGGAACCAAAGGGAGATAAAACATATGGCTGGGGTTTGTGAGCAAAATTGAGAGACAAGTGCTAGGAATAACACAGGAGTTAAAATGAAAAAGGTAGAGGACTTAGCAGCAGAAAAATGTATGGTGGCTTTGTCCCAGAAATTGTCCACTGACTGCATCATGGCTGGAGGAGGCTGACACCTCTGCTGCAACCAGAGGGGCTTCTGATGACTTATCATTGTCTGGTCTTCTGAGGTCAGAGTAAACACATGACACCCTCACTGCTGCTGAACCATCACCAGCATCCATTTATCCTGATGTCCAAAGCTCCACACCCACACTTGAATGCCAAGCCAGAAATGTGTCGACAGCACTGACAGCATTATATATGGAAATTCTGTCACACTCTTCTTCCATATGGCACTGAACTGTTGTTCTTGATACTGATGTCAGTTGTGGACGAGGTGTCCAATTTATCTGTATACACCCGGTCCATAAACAGTGCTGCACAAGCAATTTCATTACTGTTATTACCCCATGTCCTTGATACAAACTGTTGGTTGGTTTCAAAGGCTCCAGCAGAACTACCCAGGGAGGTCATTGCTCAGTTGTTTCAAGTATGTCTGGCAGGATTCATCTCTGCCTAGAGATGAAAATTGTGCCTCAGTGGATTGGACTCCCAACCAAGGCTGTCATTTAGCAAATTTTGTTTTATGTACCACCAGGCATGATAAAAGGTTGCGTCCTTTATCACGGCTACTTCCGATTTAGCCCTTGTTGTGGAGAAAGTGTCTACTGATCATTGTACTTCATCTGTTTGGAAAAAAGTTTCATTTTGAGCTGAATCTTAATTGGGGTAATTTGGAAGGTGGAATAATGTCTCAATACATCTGCTATTACCTGGTGAGTTGTTGTTCCAAATAAGACAGAGCACCTATATCAAATAGATTCCCATACCTGTAGTGTAAACTAAAAGGAAGGAAAGGTGTTATAAGACATTCTTATACAATGCTGCAATTGTGAATTGCCCTTCCCAAGGGATCTGTTGCTTGTTGTAAGGTACAACATGGCAATTGTAGGCTGAAGTGGTCAGCATCCCAACTGCAAATATGTTTGGAAATTTAGTAGAGATTCCAAGACCCCAGGATGGTATTTGAAGATATGATTAGAGTACCCAACATATAGGACAGAGACAAGAGTCAAAAAGTTCACTAAAACAGGAATAAAAACAGTAACAAACAATATGTAAGAAAAATGAGAAACCATGTGTTCACCTACACTGAGTGAAAGAATGTTCATCTCAAGACTGAAGCTTCAAGAGAGGAATAAAGTGGTGAATTAAGTTAGTAGATGAAAACAGCTATTTGATCAAAGGTACAAAAAGAATGAGCCAACCACTCTTCTACATACTGAAACCTTCTGCATAAAAGCTTAGACCACAGTTCAGAACACATCACTAAACCTTAAAAGTTCCATTAAATTTTTCTTGTCATTGGGAAAAATGGAGTAGTTCACATCAATATTCACCTCTGACCTCTTGACACAAAATACATCATTTTGAAATATGATGTCCAGCTATTTGCATGCCATAGGTGTAATAGGATGAAGTATTGTCTTTCTGGAATAAAAATCCATATGAAAGGAAACAGTGCTGAATTCAGAGGTGTGTAAGAGTCATGTCACTTTGCCTGAGAAATTACCAAAGCCAGGCAGATAATTTCACCAACCACAGCTTATTGTTCATCATTGCCAATTACCTCCACCCACAACTGCATGGATGACTGTTGCAACAAAGAAATGACATCTCGCAAGGGAATGGTACATTGTGTCACATCGTATTCTCTGCAGGCTGATCTGCTTCTTCATTTCCCTGAATCCCCACATGTCCTGGCACCATGCTTCCCAGACTATTGAAGTAGGCACACTCGGTCTTTCATGTGCTGCATCAACATCTCAGCTGGATACATGTTTTGCAGTGACTGTAGTGCACTAAGGGAATCAGAGCATATGAGAAACCATTTGCTATGAACACACTGCATCTGCTTCAGTGCCTCCAGGATTGTGAAAAAAATGTATATTCACTGAACTTCTATTCCTAATCATATGGTAGGGAACCACAAGCCTACACCACTTTTCTTGCCATCCCGACAACCCCTCCATGTTCTTATTTGTACAATTTTCATCTCAACAGTGGAATGGGATGTGCAATTTTGTCATAAGTGGGATATAGGTTAAATACTGCACACCGTGTACCAATAACCATGACAAGATCACATAAAGGCTTTGTAAAACTGAGGCAAACAAGCCCTGTCTGCTTACCATGAATTGGAGCTTAGACATTTTAAAATACTGAGTGATTTGAGAAATCATCTTTTCAGCAACCATGTAAGTCACGAGTCAAATGTGAGTCCCAGAAACCTAAAGTGTCTCTAAAATTAATCAGGGTCCCTTGTACTCAGTTCAGGTAAGTTTAAAACAGAATAGGAATAATTAAGAAGACAATACACTTAAAACTAGTCTGCCCATTCATCCAGCTGTTAAAGAGCTTGTTACAAATGACTCGTTTCAGGCACACATGACAAAAAACAGAAATCATCAACAAACAAAGAATACTGGAAAAGAAAATTTCACTACTACCACAATCATTGTAATGAGATGTCCAGCATCACTGCTCAAAGTTTAATATTCATTGTGACAACTGTTTCAGCAATTTGCCATTTCAAGCATGTCTACGATGTTCTGATGTTCATAATTAACATCTGACATTACTATTGTTATAAATTTTATGAGCTTTCTATGAATTTTCCAACTTTTGCTGCTTGGTTTCCTGCAGATTTATGTGGTGTGATGAACTTTTTTATACATATGTTTTTAATATTTTACATAACTTTTAACAGTTCTGCCAGGGATGTTGCAACAAACATGAACATGAACAGTGATACTGGACCTCTCATTACAATGTCCTTTAGAGAATGGATCTCTCAGATGGAAAAGGGGCAGGCAGTTTTACTCTTGAACATTGGTGGACCCAACGTCCAAATTGCACACAAGGAATGTCAAGTTGTTTGACATGATCACCATGGATGAAGGCAAACCAATGACAGAACCATCAATATAAACAAACTCTACGCCACGAAACAAGCCGAGAAATACTGCAAACTGATGACATAGACTCTGGTAGTGCCAAATCCACGTTGAGTCGCAAGTGAGGGAGGGGCAAAGGAGGTAATTGGGAAGGAAAGTGGAAGGAGGGAGGAAATGGAAGATACTCGAATGAAGAATTTAGGCAGCAAACCCGGGCCGCAATATTACGACCTCGACATGGGTCGCAATTGTGGGGAGGCGAGTGCAGAAGACGAAAAAAAGAGCCTGCAGGGTGATTAGGCAAGGCATGAACACGGGCCGGTGGATTCAGAGGGGACGGACCCCTGCTTCTACAAACATTGTACCAGTGCAAAAAGCACCTGTTGCTAGTGTGATGATACTGCTGCCCTCTCACCTCAATGTTATCGTACGATGCCGTCTGCGTCAGATCCGGAATCGTGTGGTTCAATAGTGATAAAAGTTGCGTGTGAAGTTAGTTAAAAACGATATAGCCAGCCTAGGAATCAGTGTAGGACAGTGTCTCGGCGATACTGTGATTAAAACAAGTGATAGATTTCATTAATTAAGAGATTTGTTTAGATACTTTCCAGACAGTTTTATAAACAACAGTTTTGTCATTCATTGTAATTCTTTGTATATATTGACTGACATGAGATTTTGAACTTATTTTGAGAATTGACAGGATATTGTCTAGTTCAATATGTGTTAGGAACATTTATGATGTACTCTTTAACAAATTAATTGACATTTAACATATTGGTTTGTTGTCAAACAAAGAGTAGCGTGATTAAAACTCAAAAAAAAAAAAAAGAAAGAAAAAAATAGTGGCATCTAAAATTATTGTATGTATAGTTTTCATTTTATATTGTGATTACTTTTGTGTACATGACATGTTTTCTTTGTGTGTTTGTTAATTGTAAATTAGTATATTCAATTGTTATGAACAAAGCATAATGTGAGGTGCTTATTGCTGATGTTATATATTTGCCTCACCGCCTTGAGTGGGGGAGTTCGAGTTCTGGCTTTCGCAAAGTGCTTTGGAATCTATGTCAGTCTGTGTTGTTGTTGTTGTTGTACGCAAGTTTGAATTTGTAATGTTTTGGTGGAGAGGCAGTTTGGTTTCAAATTAAAGAAGAAGTGAAAAATTGTACATAACGAGTATTTATTTCTACCACGACGGCCCAGGAGAATAATGTTGCAGCAAGCAGAACCCCCATACATCGTAATGTTGAAAAGCTGAGTATCGGTAGAATAAACTGTAAATACTCAAAAATATATTAAAACATTTCACTAGCCTGATGCTGCAATGGAGGATTGGGTCAAGCATCTGTAATGCTGAAGACACTGTTGAGTCATATATCAAGCTCCGATAGTTGAGACGAGATTGGATGAGGGCCTTGTAGAGCTTCAAGGTAATTGTCTGTGCAGCCCCCCCCCCCCTCCCAAACAATATAGCTGAGGCGACGAAGGACATTGAGATGTCGCCAGCACTATTGTTTAAGCTGATTAAGTTGGGGAGACCAAGTGAGCCGGGCATCGACGAGCATCTCCGGATGCAGGTGAACTGTCCAACGTTAACAGAAATGCATTACGCAGGGCTTGGATGTAGAAAATTGGAAACCATAGGCAAAACGCCCAAGATTGTGTCTTGCAGATGGCTCCCTGCAGCCGCCAGTCAGTGACACTGATGCTGGTGGAGCTGAGATATAGGCAAAAGCCATCGGCAAACGGGGAACAAGAGACTGAGAAGCCAACTGCAGTTGTGAGACAGTTAATTGCCTCCAAAATGAGGGGGGCACTTAGGACAGAGCCCTGAGGAAACACCGTGCTGCTGTATACTCAGGGAGCTGAAACAAGTACCAACCCTAACACAAAAGGTATGTAAGGAGAGTTCTGGAAATTATATAGGAAGGGCATCCAGTAAGCTCCATTCAGGCAGTGTAGGCAGTATATGATGGCACCAGGTGGTGTCATATGCCTCCGAAGATCAAAGAAGACGGTGACAAGGTGCTTACACTGAGGAAAAGCAGTACAGGTAGCTGATTCCAGTGAGACTAGATTGTCAATTAATGAACGGCCCTGATGGAAGCCCCACCTGTTGTGGGGCCAGGAGACTCTGAGCTTCAAATTGACTCTCCATACGTTCAAGCAGTTTACACATTACATTGGTGTAGTAAGTAGGGTGGTAACTGTCTACCTCCAGCGGGTCAGCACTAAGTTTTAGCACTGGGATGGTGATACTATCCCGCCATTGGGATGGGAAAATGCCTTCTGCCTAAATTCGCTTGAGGAGGGCGAGCAGCTGACCCTGAATGTCCACTGAGAGGTGGCAGAGAAATTGGCTGTGGATGCGATCTGGTCCTGGAGAGGTGTTAGGGCAAGCTATTAGGGCACTATGGAGTTCCCACGCGGAGGTTTTAGGGAGCTCAACTGCAGTGGTCATGAGCGCCCGATTCTGACCCTAGATTGACTCAAAACAAGGTTAAAGAAGGTGCCAATAAGGAGAATTTCAGAATATCACTAAAACGAGGAATAAAAAATATCATTAGAAGGAATTAAATGTCCTTTGACAGATTTGTCCTATGTATAAAACGCGAAACCCTAGGAACTGCCCATGTGTCATTAGCTAAAATGTCCTCCAAAGTGGACAGCAGATTTACTGCAACACGAACATGATTAAAATTGGGGCAGAACATTAAAACATGGTACACCGTCATTGGGTGACCACAGGAACAGATTGGTGGGGGAGGTCGCCTGTTAATAAGTGTCGGTGGCTGAACCGGCAAAGACCGATTCTCAGCCGGGCCAAGAGTACCTTCTCCCGCCGGGAGGGGTGGGAGGAGGTCTTCCAAGCTGTCGGGGTTGGTGTTATTGGTTCTTAGCTTATTGTCCTGAAGTGAGGACCATAGCCGATGCCATGATGCAACAATATGCCTGCAAATAGCCCCTTGAATGTCGTTTGATGGGACACAAACGGTAGCTGTACAAGGTAGGAGAATGGCAGCCCTGGCCGCAGTGTCAGCAGCCTCGTTCCCCGGCACACCTGCGTGGCCAGGTACCCACAGGAAGCGAACACAAAAGCCGTCTTTGGCTACCAATTGAAGAGAGTGTTTGGAGTCGAACAGGATGGACTGGATACGGGTCTCTAAGACTCCGAATGGCACTGAGTGAATCTGAGCAGATGACATAAGAAGTGTGGTGGTGGTGGTGGTGTCGAACATATTGGACTGCCTGATAGAGAGCAAAAAGCTCAGCTGTGAAATTGGAGCATTGGTCGATGAGCTTGTATTGAAAGCTGTCGAACCCAACGACAAAGGCGGATCCGACACCATTAGTCTTCTCAGAGCCATCTGTATAGATGTTTTCATCAAGTTGCGAACTCTCCTTTGGGAGCGAGCTGAGTTAGAGGTGAATGCAAACCTTTGCCTGAAGCAACGGTGGTGTTGGGCTCACATCCATTCGAAGGGTGTCAGGGAGGGTGAAATCGAGTTGCTGAAGCAGGCAACGAAAACAAACTCCAGGAGGCAACAGTGCAGATGCAGACACCCCATATTGGCAATCAAGGGAGTCGTTGAAAAATGATGGGTGTTTGGGCATTGACAGCAGCCAGCATGCATACCGACAGAGTAGTATATCACGCCAATAGTGCAATGGTAATTCGGCAGCTTCTGCAAAGAGGCTTTCAAACGGGCTGGTATAGAAGGCTCCAATCGCTAGGCGTATCCCCCGATGGTGAATAGAGGTAAGACAGCGCAAGATGGACGGCCGTGTGGATGCTTAAACAATGCTTCCGTAATCCAGCTTCGATCGAACTATGGACCGATAAAGGTGAAGAAGGACAGTTCTATCAGCTCTCCATGATGTACTGCTAAGAACACGGAGGAAATTAAGGGAACGTGTACAACGGCCAGCCAGAGAAGACACTTGTGGAGACCAACAAAGTTTCCTATCAAACGTTAGTCCTAAGAATTTCGTTGTCTCCGTGAATGGGTGAGCAACGGGGCCTACATGTAGAGATGGTGGAAGGAACTCATTGTATCGCCAGAAGTTAATGCACACTGTTTTCTCATTGGATAAATGGAAGCAATTTGCAATGCTCCAAGAATAAAGACGGTCAATACAATCCTGGAGACAGCGCTCCAATAGACACGTTCTCTGAGCGCTGCAAGTAGATTGTGAAATCGTCCACAAAGAGGGAAACAGAAATGACAGGTGGGAGGCAGTCCATAACTGGGTTAATTGCTATGGCGAAGAGTACTACACTCAAAACAGAGCCCTGTGACACCCCATTCTCCTGACAAAAAGGGTCTGACAAAACAGAGCCCACTCGTACCCGAAAACGTTGGTCCGTTAAAAATGCACGGATAAAGAGGGGGAGACGGTCACGAAAGCCCCAAGTATGCATGGTGCAGAGAATTCCCGCCCTACAACAGGTGTTGTAGGCCTTCTACAAATCAAAGAACACAGCCACCATGTGGTGCTTTTTCAAAAAGTTATTCATAACAAAAGTTGACAAGGTGACGAGGTGGTTAACTGCAGAACAGTGCTGACAAAAACCACATTGGACATTGGTAAGGAGGCGTCGGGATTCAAGAAGCCAAACCAAACGAGTGTTAACCATGTGTTCCATCACCTTACAGACACAGCTGGTAAGAGAAATGGGGCGATGACTGGAAGAAAGATGTTTGTCCTTCCTTGGTTTGGGGATGGAGACAACAATGGCTTCATCCCAACTTGTGGGGACCTGTCCTTCAGTCCATATGCGATTATAGGTGTGGAGAAGGAAACATTTACCCGCAGGAGAAACATTCTGCAACATCTGAATATGAATGGCATCGGGCCCCGGAGCAGAGGAGCGGGACATGGTGAGAGCACGGCCTAGTTCCTGCATAGTGAAGGTGTCATTGTAACTTTCATGATTTAAAAATTGGAAAGAAGGCAGCCATGCCTCCTCTGTCTGTTTGTGGGGAGGAAGGCAGGGTGGTAATGAGTACAGCTCAAAACCTCCGCAAAAGACGTCAACAGGGTCCACAAGGACTGCATTTGCTGCTGTCAGGCCTGAAATTGGGGAGTGGACCTTAGTGCCAGATAACAGACGCAGGCTACCCCAGACAACCAAGGAGAGAGTGAATTTGTTAAAAGAACTAGTGAAGGCAGTCCAACAGGCTTTTTTTGCTTTCTTTTATAACACGACAGGATTGCGCTCACACTCGTTTATAATGGATGCAATTCTCCATCGTTGGATAGCGCTGAAAGGTGCGTAGAGCACGTCGCCGGGTTCTAACAGCGTCGCTGCATGCTGCAGCCCACCAGGGGACTGGGACGTGGCATGGAGAAGATGAAGTATGAGGTAAGGAATGTTTGGCAGCAGTAAGAACAACCTCTGTGAATTAATGGACCTGACTGTAGCAGCTGGGGAAATGCTGGTCACGGAAAACTGCCATGGAAGAATACAGCCCCCAGTCGGCTTTGGAGATGTTCCAGGTAGTGGAAAGCGGAGATGGGCTATGATGCAGTAGGTGGATTACCCAAGGGAAATGGTCGCTCGAGTACGTACCAGAAAGGGCATACCACTTTAACCGATGGGCTAGCTGAGGAGTGCATATCACAAGGTCCAAGTGGGAATAGGTGTGCGCTGTGTCTGAAAGGAATGTTGGTGAACCAGTGTTTAGGCAGACAAGATTGAGATGGTTGAAAAGATCTGATAGAAGAGAGCCTCTTTGGCAAGATGCTGGAGAACCCCATACGGGTGGTGGGTGTTGAAGTCGACAAGCAAAACAAAAGGTGGAGGAAGCTGGGCAACAAGCTGCAGCACATCTGCTCTAGTAAAAGCAGACGACGACAGGGTATAGATATTGCAGAGAGAGAAGGAAAGGGTAGGGAGAGTAATGCGGATGACAACTGCCTGTATGTCAGTGTGCAGAGAGATGGGATGGGAATAAATGTTGTCCTGAACGAGCAACATGGGCTGGAATACCATCCACAGGAGGTAGGCCATAACGCACAGAGGTATATTGAGGGAAGGCTATACGATCCTGTGTGCGTAACTTGGTTGTCTTGGAGGCTAACTATAAGCGGACAGTGCAATCGAAGGAGTAATTTTAATTCCTTGCGATTGGAGCGAATGCCTCAAATATTCCACTGAAGAAGCACTATGATAAGAAAAAGGGAAGAAAAGAGAAGAACGAGGCAAAAGAGAGTCACCTCGATGGCCGCAGAGGGCCTGACTTCGAGGGAGCACTGCTATCTCAATCCATCGGTGGAAAATCTTGTTCAATCAGTGCGACTGGAATTTCTGCCACCTTCCCGAGTTGATTGGCAGGGGCAGCATCCTCCGCTGGTAAAACACCGATTTCCCAGCTAACAGTAGTGCGTCCCCGCGAGACAGAAGATGACTGGGGCCGGCTAGTGTTGGGTGGCATGACTGATGAGTCACGCCACGGCAGGGAAGGAGAGGAACTTTTTTTTTTCTTTTGTTAGCTCTTTTGGAAGAGTGACGGTGAGAAGAGGTAGTTGACAGTTGAGAAGCCTGAGTACGGAGAAAATCTTCAAGGACGGTTCCTTTTTCGAAGTCGAGGCATCTTGTTTAGGTGCCCGCAGTTTAACAGAGGTTGACAAAGACTGAACTTTAGAAGGAGCAGGAGGAAGGGGGGCATGGAACAGGCAATCTTTGGGCTGGCCGAACACACAACTGTGTCAGCGAAAGTGAAATCACAGGTCCGTATACCTACCTCCTTAGTAGGTCAGGGGAAGGTGAGGACCCTACTGTATGTACCCACTGTAAGGACAGTGGGCTTCCGACTCGCTAATAAATTTCGAGCAGCAGAGGTTGAGACCTTTTCTGTGACCTGAATTTGCTGAATGACCTTCTCATCTTTATAAACAAGGCAGTCCCTAGAGGAAGCAGCATGGTCACCCATGCAATTAATGCAGTGAGGGGACAGAGGTGGGCAGTCGCCATCATGGATGTCCCTACCACAAGTGGCACTTTTGCTGTATTGGGGCAAAAATGAGGGGTGTGGTTGAATCTATGGCATTGGAAACAGCACATAGGGTTTGGTGCATAAGGGTGAATGGAGATAACTTCATATCCTGCTTTGACCTTGGACGGGAGTTCAACTCTGTCGAACATCAAAAACACAGTTCGAGTTGGTGTTAACTGGTTATCGACCTTTTTCAACACACTATGCACGGCTGTTACACCCTGATCAGACATGTAGTATTGAATCTCTTCAACTGACAACCCGTCAAGGGATATTGTTAAAACTACCCCCGCCCCCCCCCCCCCCCCGTGATGAGTTGAGGGTGCGATGCACTTCTACTTGGACAGGAAACGTGTAGTAGCATAGTCCTTATCAGTTTTTGCACCTGGAAAGCAATGTCTGCTTCCAGCAACAATGTTCCATTGCGCTGCTGGGAACAGGTTTTAGCAGGGCCAGCAATTGCATCAACACCCTTCTGACTTACGAATGGATTAACAGAAGAGAAATCTTGACCGTCAGTTCGAGAAACAACCAGAAATTTGGGAAGATTAGGCAAAGTTTTCTTACACTGAGGTGAATCTCTATCTATCTTTTTTGGGTCAAAGTCACAGTAGAAGAGAAGGAAGTCATTGCGAAAATGTCCCCCATAATTACCGGCGTCTCTGATGGCACACTCCTTCCTAGTGGCGGTCCTAACTGAGGGCTTATCCGCCTTAGGTGATTGTTCACACCTCAGGTCTCATCTACCGAGAACGGACGGAGGGACCAATGGCGTGCTCGGAAGGTACCAGCTCGGGCAATCACCCCTCCCTGGGCCTGGCCTTTACCACGGGGTACGTACGTGCCCTACTTGTCTACCCAAGGCAGGGAATTACCCCATCACCTGCTACGCATGAGAATGTGTGGGTCGGCCTTCAGACATGCACAGGGAGGAAAGAAGAAGAATAGAGGAAGTGAAGAGAAAGAAGAGAGTGTGTCAAACGCCAAAGCGGAGACTAAATGAGGAGGACAGGAAGGCTAGGAGAGTACAGCAAGGAGTGAAAGACTGAAGCAAGGATGACAGGAAACCACCTTGACGTACAATGGACACCCGTCTCTGGGCTAAGGCATGAACCGGGAGGGGTAATGAAGCAGCCTGGTGCGGGAAGGAAGGCTGCTTCAGTTCGGGGCCCCATGCACACCACACATACTGACAGGTGTTCAGCAATGACGGCTGAGTCAGTACAAATTGTACTGTCAATATAGAGACAGGATATAACTGATGAATGGCGAAAGCCAAATTGGCACCGAATTTGTGACCACACCTGAGATGGGGAGGCGCAAAAACCAATTGTAGCAACATGCCTTTCCCAACAGTCCTATATACTCTGCAGGATGAGTCGCTGGGCTCAAGCCCAGGGTCATTTGAACGCAATGAGATGTTCCATAGAAGAGTGGTGCCGGTGATGCTGCACGGCTCGCCAACGGTCTTTGATAGCCTCGGGAATCTCCGGGGTCCACTGACTTTCGCCACATGGTACCTGAAGAGCAGGGAACAGTTGCCTCAGCTGCAGAAACAATGGTGACTGATATGGTCAACTGCAGCATCTATGAGGGTCACTCCAAAAGAAATGCACACTATTTTTAAATACAGTTTTTATTCTACATGTTTGAAAGTTTTATAGTGTGTAGATAAATCCTTTAGGAACAATATTTTCATTTCTCCACATAATCCCCATCCCTCTCAACTGCCTTACGCACATTGTCTGGAGTGTGTGCAGTATGAGGCCTGCCGCTGCAAGGACAATCCTCAATATTTCCGTGCCCGCTTTCATCATGTAACCTGCTTGCCCACCAACTAACTGTACTGTGATTGACTGCAGCATCTCTATATACCTTTTTCAACCTCTTGTGGATGTTTCCCACTGTCTCATTTTCACTGCACAGGAATTCAATGACTGCACGTAGCTTCTGATGAACATCAAGGATAACAGCCATCTTGAAGACATGCTGTGATGGTGCCACTCATGGGAACAGGTTGACCTAAGTTTGAAAACAAATGGGAAGGATGTATCTACACACTGTAAAACTTTCAAACACCCAGAACGAAAACTGTATTAAAAAAAAAAAAAAAAAATAGTGTGCATTTTTGTTTTTTGTTTTTGAGTGACCCTCATATATTGGCAAAAAGTGGGGCAGCGACCATAGCAGCTGAGGTCTAAGCTGGCCATTCAGCCCCACTGAGAAACCATCAGGGTAGGTGGCCTGGGGGTTGAGACCAGAGAAGAGATCCAAGAATAGGGAAGTGGTCACTACCACAAAGGTCGATGTGTACCCTCCAATTGAGATACGAAAGGAGACCTGGGCTGCTGAGAGAAAGCTTGATTGCTGAGTATGTGCCATGCAGCACTGAAAGATGCATGGGAGTACCAGTGTTCAGGAGGCAAATGTCCTGTTGTGTTGAGAGGGCCTCTATATCCCTATCACAGCCTGAGATCTGTGTTCCACCCCATAGAGGGTGGTGGGCATTGAAATCCCCCAAAAGCAGTAATGTTGCGGGAAGTTGGGCGACCAAGGCTGCAAGGTCTGAGGCACACACTACACTCTCCAGGGCAACAAAAACAGAAGAGAGAGATTTCCTGTCCTGCCCTGATTTTGACAGCCACTGCCTCAAAAACTGTACAGACTGGCACTGGTGCACTATAGTTAGGTCGGTGTTAAGTTGAACCCTGACAGGTGCATTGCTGTTGTAAGCTTTCAACAACGAAGTGCAAACTGCTTCAGACTAAGTTGTCATATAGACATATACAAAATTGCATAATACAACTTGTTCAACCTCAACAGCCATGCATCTCCTCAGCATGCAACTCACCTTGAGATCGCGTTTCTTTTTATATATACGTTTATTCCTTCCTTGTGACACGGGCAATGAAGTGAAGATCCCTGGACACTGTACCATACAACGTTCCGCCTCACAGTGGTTGTTGAAGCACGCTCAGAGCTTATTGTTGGCGTGAGGCAGTCCCCAGCTTGGAGCACCGGGTTTGCCAAGCCCGTACTCAGCAAATTAATGCTGAGCTCTCCTGAGGGGTAAGGGAGTGGAACAGGAAAGCAAGTTACCACTAATAGTACCGAGTACCCTCTGCCACACAACTTTTGGTGCATTGTGGAGTAAGTATGTAGCTAAGTAGACTTCAGGCTACTGACCAGTGTTTTTCCCCATAAGCCTATGGTCTGTCATCCACAACCTTGCTCAGTTGATATCATTTGAGTCCCTGGCATTATGGGTACCCTTAACGAGCTGTTTCCACCTTCTCGCTCCCTGAGACACCTTTCAGGGGAGGATTTGCTGTTTCCATTCTCATTCAGTTTTGCTCAGTCGTGGGCACTTTTGGTGGACCACCGATCTGTAGAGTGTGTTTGGGTAACTCCCACCAATCTTGCTTTTTCCTCTCCCTGCATAAATTTATCATCTTTTGCGATTTTCATATTGACCACACCAGGTTCATCCATGGCTTTTTACTCCTTAATGAGCAACTGCCCCCCCCCCCCTTATGATCATCCATACCTTGGGACCGCCCTCCCTCCCCCCCCCCCCCTTTTGGTCCTTTGCATTAAACAACCTTTCCACCTTTGAGGCAGATGTTTGTGGATAACCCTCAGATGGTAACGCCCATCCTCTATTTTTCTTCTGAAAGTGGTTTGTCCCAGATTTAAGTACCCGAATGTTCTTCAAGAACTGCCACCCACCAATTAGCATTGGTGTTGGTTTGGCAGGTTTTTGCCCTTGCCTCCTCACCCACCAAGTTTGCCTCCCTCTTGTCTCAGATCTTTCATGCCATTTTATTTTATTTTCTGTGTCTTTTTCCATAAGTGTTGTCCTCTTTTTCTCAATCGTAGTATAGTGTAGTGTAGGGACTGGGAAGGGTGGGTCAGTGGCAGTGCTGGCATTCCATTACACATGGTGCTTGGGAAAGAGAGAAAGTGTGATGAGAGAGAAACACAAGCTTGGACGGAAAAGACAAACACCTATCCATCTCAACAGTTTCGCCCTGGCATTTGCCTTTGATTTAGGGCCGACTGTATGAACATTGCCCAGGGCTCCGCTCTACTGTATAATGCTAAACCTAGATCAACTGAAGCTGGTTCAATGTTCATCTGAGTAAGCAGGGTAGATGCTTGGCAACACTGCTAAAATTAATTACTTCTAGAAATCATTTTGGCAGAGATAAGGACACAATAGAAAGGATAAGAAAAATACTGATCAAGTTAGTATGGTCTAGGAGATACAGTCATGGAAAGAAGTTTCAGTAGATTTTAATTTGCGCAGCATCAGAATAGATCATGACTGGAAAGGTCTGCAACTGTGTTATGAAAATACTGTATTAAGAAAAGGACCAAGAAAGCATTTTCACACACAAGATATAATTTTTAACTCTCTTTACAATTATTAAGGAACATTTCATATTTCAGCAATCCCTGCATACTCGAAAAAAATAATGTGAAGTAGTTCTGTTGCCCAACAGTAGTCTAGAATTCTCTACAGCAGACAGTGTACTGAAGTAATGCAATGGCGTGTTACGGCATGGTATCTTGTTATAATTAACTTTTATGACCAATGCAGTGGAGAGAGCTCATGAAAAGGGGCTGGGGTATATCCAGCATATAAGTACATTTGAACTCAAATACTTTTAATTCAGATCCTACAATAATCCCCCCCCCCCCCCTCCTTACAGGTAGTTCAGTCTGTTGCAGTCTGTTTTGAGAGCATTCAGCCCTCTCACTGAACACTGCCGGCTTTTACCTACCATCACATCCACATATTTTGTAATCATTAATAGTATATCAATAAAAGACGAGTTGTGTGTTATACATCAATATGCATGCAGCTGTCATCAAAGGTTGTGTTCAATAGTAGAAAAAAAAATTAATAATAATAAATATGAACTGCACAGTTACTGCTACTCCAGCTCAGTGGTTACATATGAGATGATGTATCACTACTGAATGCTGGCATAATTCATAAACTTAATTGTTCACTGCAAATATTTAAATTTTCTTCCCCCCCCCCCTTTATTTTTATTCTGCAGCCGAAGTGCCTATAAAATGTCTTTGAAGTAATCAAATGAATTATTAATTGTCTCCCTTTACTACAGTTAGTCATTACAGATGTACATAACCTAAAACTTACACAACGTAACCTTGTTATTGTTGTTGTCTTCAGTCCACAGACTGGTTTGATGCAGCTCTTGACACTACCCTGTCCCGCGCAAGCCTCTTCATCTGAGAATATGTATGGCAACCTACATCCTTTTGCTGGTTACTGATGTTTCCCCACATACTTCTTTCTAATGCTAAGTTAACAGTTCCTTGATGTCTCAGAATGTGTCCCACCAAACTATCCCTTCTCTTAGTCAGGATATGCCAGAAACTTTTTCTACCCAATTCTGTTAATCACCTCATCATTAGTTACGTGATCTACCAATCTAATCTTTATCATTTGTCTGTAGCACCAAATTTCTAAAGCTTCTATTTGTATTACTTACAATACTGTGAATATATAACAATGGTTTCAATTATTTCAATTTGAATTTACAGAAAATTGATGTTTTGTAATATCACTTAACTGTAAACCGACAATTACCGTTGAACCTTACATTGATCGGCTAATTTTCGCCAGTCACGTATAATCAGAGTACACACCAACATAATCTGGGATTAAGATCCATGCAATGCAGATTTCAGGGTTGAGCTTCATCTGAGATCATTTTTTGTCTTAAACTAAGGTTAAATGCTTTAAACAAACGGCCCATGGAGTGACAATGGTAAGTCACTGGATTCATTTTCAAGAGACATTAGTTCAAATCCCTATTGGGTCTTCCAGGTTTCGTTTATCCATGGTTTTTATAAATCATTTCAGGCAATTGTGGGATGAAATTCAACAATTAATGATAGTTTGCAACTCATCACCACAAAGACGTTTGTTGGCCTGCAACAGGCACATAAAAAAATACACTCTTACACACACAAGCTTTCAGCCATTAGCCTTTTCAGAGGGAGATCACCATTAATAAAATCACACTTCACAGACATAGAACTGTCATCTGCTGCATTGTTAAATTTATGGAATGATTTCCTTCAAAGCATACAGCCAGTTTTTTTCCCCATATCCAAGTATTAAACTAATGACCAACACAGAACAGTCTTCCCGATTTCCCCTGCTTTAGAAAATGCACAGAAAACCTCTGCCTCAATGGGAACCTGAAATGGGCTCATAAATGCAAGTTAGATAAGATGTTGTTAACATACTTAACAATGGAAAGTCCAGGTTGGAATGTCAATAACAGAGGATAGGTAACAACTCACCATTTAGATGATTGCTGAGCTGTAGGCGAAAACAGGCACACACATTCACACAACTTGAATTTTTGTCCATGCATTCATCAATAAAACTGTGTAGATACAAACAATGGAAATACCTTTAAGGATTCAACAATATTTTGGAAATGATAAGCTACCACTCACCACAGAGACACCAGTCGAGCAGCAGAAAGGCACACGTAACAGAATAAACAAAAAATAAGCTTTCAGCTGTTAAGGCTTTGTCTGTTACAGAAAATGCGCGCACTTGTGCACGTACGAACGGACACACACACACACACACACACACACACACACACCGAAAGCTTTATTTTTTGTTTTTGTTTTTTCTGTTATGTGAGCCTTTCTGCAGTTCATTGGGTGTCTCTATGGTGAGTAGTGAGTAGCAACCCATCCCTTCCAAAAAAAATAAATAAATAAATAAATAAATAAATAAAAAATTATATAAAAAAAAAAAAATGATGTACATACAATCACTCTGACAAAACTCATGCACACACAACTAATCTCTGGTCACTACGGCACAGGAAGAAGTAAGAAATGTATGAAATATTAAGACTGCCACTTTTAGCACAGTATATGAATTACCTAATGTTTAATTTGCAAATCAGAACAATTACGTGGACTGAGAAATCTATTGTAACAAGCAGTTGAGAAGAGAACAGCAGTTTCCCCACTACGTCTTCCTTTGTTTGTAAGTACCGACAACCAATCTTTGGCCTAATCAGACTTGGTCAGCAAATTGCAGCATAGACTAATTTTTACCAAAGGTGCCTTTAGATTTTAAGAAGAGACAAGCAAACAATGAACTCACAATAAAAGGGTTTATACTGTCACAATGTTCCGTACAGCCAAAAGTTTCATTACAGTTTGCAGTGTTCAGTTTGACATGCCTGATCTGAAGGCTTCTGATGACTGATGTGTAAGGTAATAATACAGAAGGGGGGAAACAAGCAGAAAAGCCAGAGACAGTACCTTCTTTCATATTTTTCCTTTTAAGTTTTGAGATGGTGTGTGGTGACTTTGACAATGTTACACTTTCTCACCATTGTGTAATGAGTGCTGTCAGTTCCGAAAGAACAGATGTTACTTCTGATCCTGCAGTAGTTGTTTTTTCATATTTAAAGAATATTTGACATCAACTGCAAATGGGCAAAGCTGAAAATGTGTACCCAGCCGGGATGCACAATGATCCTTTCAAAGTGGGGAGGGGTGGGCAAGTTTGGGGCCCTTTCTCTTACAGGAATTAGTTTCAAAACTATGAGTTTGAGTACTGTGGGCAGGGTAAAGCTGACAATTTGTATCTAACGGGAGGCGTGCTTAGGTAGTCCTTGCAGGCGTGGTGATCACTGTGTCTGCAGTGGTGTAGTGGTCGGTGCAACTGCCTAGAAAGCAGAAGACCCGGGTTTGAATCCTGGCTGGGTACACATTATCAGCTTTGCCCATTTGCAGCTGATGTCATATATCCTGTAAATATTGTAGCTTAGTTTCAATTGGTTGATTGAGAAGATAGTCACTAACTAATGTGCCCCTCTTACAGATAACTTTGAGGAAAATGGAAATGGATAGCTTGCCTCTACCTGAATGACAAAATTTGAACTGCTTGGAGTGAAAGCAGTAGGATGTAATGCCATCCATTGATACATCATAGCCTCCAGTATGTTTACCACATTTGTAATGTAATAACCATTTTAGAACCAACTGTAATGGAGAACATTTTGAAGTTTCATTCATTTTTAAGCCACTTCATCATACATTTAACAATGAAAATACTTCAAACTGCAATACTACTGATTCTTACATGGAGAAATTTAACTTTTGTTTATCTAAGAAACCATAACATACTTCAAAAAGAGATAGATTGCCTGGCCAATACTTATCTTACACCGCCAAAAGTAACATAAAAACATGAAAAATATGACGCTTTCAGAAATATTTTTCTTCATCAGGTATGAGAGGAAGAAAGAGGAAGGGAACAGAAGGGAAAGGTTATTCAGGACCTAGGCCATGAGGAAATATTAGGCGATTTGCCTATCCTCTTGGTCTAAATCTATGCTAACCGCTCCCGTCTCCTCTCCTCCATCATCAATTCGCTTATCCACTACTCATCTCTCACCTCCTTCCCTCTTTTACATTGTTGTGGTTAAAAACCTTTTACCTAACCCCCTACACATTTATTCAGTTCACTTCTCTTAATGCTTCATCTATCAACTCTGGCTATATATACACACACACTTCGGTTCGCAATTATCTTGGTTCAGTATTTGACATACAGTAACTTCCACAAATCACCCATCATATCCTCACGACCTAGGTCGTGAATACCCTTTCCCTTCTGTTCCCTTCCTCCTCCCTCCTCTCGTACCTGATGAATAAAAATATTTCCTAAAGCTTGTGTCATATTTTTTGTGTCTATTTTCGTGTTTTTGTGTGACTGTAAGTATTGACCATACACTATCTCTCTTCAAGAATATTTCAGCATCACAGTGGAGAATTTCAATCAGTAATTGAACATTATAAAATACTGTAGGCCAAAATCAAAATCATCTTTCTTCCAGGTCATGGAAACAGAGGTTGGAAATTAATAGAACAACCAATGAAAATTGTCAACATTTTTATTCAACAAATATTTTGGAACACAATGTTGCATACCCTGTTTGCCACTAGTTGTTCCACTGCAATGTCTGACTGGAAGCATTGTTAGCCTCTTCTGCTTCTACGAGCCTGATGAGGGAGCTAGCGTCTCAAGCTGTTTTGGGCCACTTTGTGATAAGTGTTTCACAACATCTACCCAGTCCCATCCACGAGGGCGATCACCTTTTGAGTCAACTCTGTCCCACTGCTTTCGTTTTTGAGCTTTGCTAAGCTGCTCTTTTTTCACTTTCTTGATAACTGGACTCTCCTAAAATCAAATAAAAACTTTAAAACTATATTCATAACCCACATTTATCATTCAGACGATTTGTTTGGAACTCAATATTTACAGAGATCACATGAATAGGTCGTATTTTCTAGCATAAATAAAATTAAATATATGAAAAATACAAAATTAAATTTAACAGTGTAAATCATGCAATGATTGTTTATAAATATGAAACCATTAATAATATGGTACTTGGCTGCAAATGATGTTTGAGAAAGCAACACACTAAGAGATCAGGTATATGAGACTAGCTGATCACACTCAAATTAAATTCACTGTTATCTGAAGAATACACAAAATACATAAAAAAAGGCCATCATCTTGTCAGCAGATAAAAGGCATGTGTTGCATGTTATATACAAAAAATCCATTAAAATGTGGCATACAACTCATTGTACACCACTAAATATTTCCCTTCTAAAGGATTTCATGTGTCTTATGACAGTCCGTCTTTCGAGATGGTTAACATTACCCCACCACAATCAAGCAGAGCAACAATAATGTGGTGGTTAAAATCCACTGCATCTTAATGTCAATAAGATTTAGATTTATTTGCGTCATCGGCAGCTCAACATTCCTCTTTACGGTGAGTTGTTCCCTATCTATATTTTATTATTATTATTAACATTCCTTACTGGACCTTCCATTCTTGCATCTTAATGTCACATAGTGATGTAGGCCAGGAATATTCCCAGTGGTAAGGAACTTATAAAATGGAAATATTGCCGGAAATATTTCTTTGGCCCGAGAAGATTGCAAAAATAAAAATAAAAAATAAATAATAATAAAAAAAATTGGAGTTTATGAAAATTTTTAGATTTTAAATGTTTTCAAATGTTCAAATGTTTGTAAAGCTTATGGGACTTAACTGCAGGGTCATCAGCCTCTAAACGTACGAACTACTTACACTAAAGGAAACAAAACATCCACACTCGAGGGAGGATTCGAACCTCAGACGTGGGAGGCCGCGCGATCCGCAATGTGGCACTCCAGACCACTCTGGTACTCCCACGCAGCTTGAAGGTTTTAACACGTATTAACAGATACAGAACCTTATAACTAGGTTAACTAAATAAATTCATACATTTTAATCAGAGATTTATCATTCTCTGCATTAATTTCCTTGCGAATTTCATGCTAAACATAATTTACTTTAAGTCTGGTGGAAAAATTCATTTTTTGGAAAGGATAGGTTGCTACTCACCACACAGACGTGCGATGAGCAGCAGAAAGACACACAACAGAATAAACAAAATGAAGCTTCTGGCTGTTAAGCCTTCACCTGCCCCACACACACACACACACACACACACACACACACACACGCACACACACACACGCACACACATTAATTGGCTGAAGTGCAGTTTATGAGCCCGCGAGTGGCATTTCATGTTTGGACATTGGCAACGGTGCCACAGCCAATTAGCAGTCGCATTCGTGCGGTCAATAACAAATAGCTTTCTCTTTTTGGTTTGTTAACAAATTGGCGTATTGGATGTAAAAATCTAGATTAAAATAATGAATTAAAATAATGAATTTCAATAAAAGTGAAATTTATATTTAGTCTATAATGTACTATGTCGCCAAAATTATTTTCACCAGTGATTTTAATTGTGGTGACTGCATGACTTTCGCAGCCTTTACAAGCGCAATTACTTACACTGAGCAGTTTTGAACCAGAGATTTAGGCGCTACTACGAGACAAAACTTCTTGTGTATCCTATGTACCTAACCTTAAAGCTGCGCTGGTCTGTTATTGGTTCTGAAGTGTGTTAAAGAGAAGTCTGAAAGTGTGTTCAAAACATCCTTTCACTTAAGAAAGTGATCTGTAGCGTAGCCTTGAGAAGGTCAGGTATAGGTTAAACAAGAATTTTTTTTTACTACATGAGGGTACATAGCGCCCGAATCTCCGGTTCAGAACCGAAACTTCGAGATACATGGATTCTTCCAAACTACCCCACATCTGGTTTTTTTCTTAGGGAAGTGAACAAACAATATTCATGAACAAACAACAAACATGAAACACGGAATCTGATTGGGCGTCCTCACCTACACAATTCTTCGTGCCATTACCAACATCTACGTATGAAGCACCACTCGCGGACTCAAAACTGCACTTTTACCCGTTAATTTATCTGAACTGACACTGACATTCAGTTACGCCTTTTGCTCTGGTGAAAAATGTTTGCGTTAAATTTCAATCAGTTTCTGAAGTTCTTTTATCTCTCACAAACACACGATTACAACCATCTGCACCCTTGAGCCACTAGTGATACAGTATTGCTACTGGTCTTTGCTTTTAGACCCTGTACCTGTGTGGCTGCGGCAACCCTCACTTTCATGGCTAATGCATCCTCTGTCTGTGTTGTCCTTAGCTCCATGGCACCCAGAATCTGTAGCATCGGACCTGGCTCTGATGGACCTGAACGCAGCTCTGACGCCTCAGTTTTCACTGTCAGAACATGAGCAGTCACTGATGGCCTCCAGCAACACACTGTGTTTCAACAAGTCCGCTCACACTTGCCAAGCCACATCAGGATATGGGAGCAACTCCTTTTGTTGGGTTTTAGTCAGATGTTATCAGCCAAGTTCAGGACACGTCATGGTGCCGTGTCCACAGCTCCCATCCAATCACTGCCTATTACATTCTTCCCTGCTAACTACCACTGTTATGGTATGCACATACCTGACTAACATCTAGAGGTTTGGGAGGAGGTGTAATACCAATTATCAATGGTTTAAGAGCCACTGAATGCCTGGCCATGTGCACGGAACAGTATAGAATCATGTGCAAATCTGAAAATGCTCCTCAACACTACCCCCAAATTGGAAGACATCAGTAACTTCTAAGGTGCTATTATAAAGGACACCTAGAGCTAGCACTTTCCCAGTTCATATATAGTGATTTCATCTTGAGTCAGCTCTGAGAGACACTGATCATCATCAGAGTTGGGTTGCATGAACAAACACAGATCGAAAGTCTTCAATTGCACTCAGTTATCTAAAGTCAGTTTATGGACATATGTTAGACAAAGAAGGCCAATTGCATTATGTTTTACTTTCTGAAAAGACATGTAAAAGCTTTTACCTCAAATGATTCTGCAATAGAACTGCAGTGCTTTCTGTTGGCCACTTCAGTACATTATATCATCACCAATGGAAGTATCTTGTTCTATGTAGTTTCATAATCAGTGTTCAACCTCTGTTATAATAGCTAATTCATTTTGCACATTTACTTAAATATAAACAACAAAATTGAGACTTTTTGTAACAGTTTGCAGGTTCACTCAACAAACAAAATCTGTAACACTTCTGTTAGACTGTCCTGGACATTCTGTTCAATATCGTTCAAAGAATGACAAGGCAAGAATAGAAGATGGCAAACAGCCGACATCATTTAAGACCGGGATACCACCCACTGGCTCTGACCCATGACCGCAATGACTTATATTCTCGTAGCCAATATAGAGATAAAAACCAATCCAAAAAACACCAACAAACATATATTTAAACACCTGAAAATTAACTTAAAACCAACGAATTGACACTATCAGGACAAGCACGGGAACATGAGGATTTTTGGTAGGGATATGATAAGTGTGGGGAATGGGGGGGGGGGGGAGTTTCACGGACATACCACCCCCCCCCCAAAAAAAAACCATACCTGACAACAATTTTCCCCAATAACCTGTAAACCTGAAGAAATTTAATGATTCCAACACAGATTGCCCCATAGTCCCAAGCAACACAAATGATTCAGTTTCCTTGTAACATCCATCATAACAAAAACAAAACAGTTAGAAATTGAGAAAAATCCAGCAAAATAACAACTAACAAGTGAACTAACACACACATTTTACAAAACCATCAAAACACTTTCTTACAAAGTGCAAAACCAGTAAGATCAGCAACAAGACCAGCACCCATATCACTAGTAAATCAAACTGACACACTTCAACCACATACTACTACAAATCTAAATTTCACCACATGAAAGTGCCACCATAATTATTCACACCACCTGAACACACACACACACAAAACTGTGCAGCAATGTCGTCACACACAACATGCTGATGTCATGAATCGAAGTCAATGGGCGGTATCCTGATCTCCAATTGAGCAAAACAGCCTTACCTGTGAGTCAGCTATAGAGACGTTCTCTACAGCAGAAGTAATGCTGGTTACAGTGGCTTCTGGTTGTGCCGACATTAGCTCTTCTGCTTTCTCCTTAACAAATTCAAACAAGGTATACGTCATAGCTGCTCCTAAATACTGTTCAGCCTCTTTATCAATTTCTGATACTATATGAGCCTTCACCTGTGGTAATCTGGATAGAGAATGAAAACACACTAAAGTGACGACTTTGAATATTTAGACATATTATAAGGCTACACATATAGGCTAAACTACAGAGTCTGTTGCCCTCACTCTGCAAATGTTGGCAACACCATAACAGTCAAACATAGAGCAGGTATGTGTTTTATTTATTTTGTGATCTGTATGAAACAGTCATCATTTTAAGTGAAAGTTAGGTTAGGTACAGGTTAAACAAGAAGCTTTTTTTTTTAGTATGTGAGGGCGCGTAGTGCCCGAATCTCTGGTCCAGAAACGATCTACTTACAGTTGCCAACAAATGCGGCATGCTAAAAACACGGGCAACAGACTCTGCAGTTTTACCCACAGAGGAGTATTACAGAATTTCCACCATAAAAATTCTATAGTTTATTGCATTGAATAAGTGATCTTAAATGTGACAAGTACCTAAAGAAACATTTTCACAGCTGATTTTATTACATCTATAAATGACAAATTCACTTAAGGAAAATCACAGATATTTTGGTGAATGGTAAGGTGACAATTTCAGAATTTGTTCATATTTGGTGCATGGGGACCTACATGTCTTAATAGAAAAATGAGCAAATATCACTGCCCTATCTCCAACCATTGTCTGAAAGGTGTGTATGCGATCAGCAGTCGTGCACCAAAATCCCCATCTTCAGAAAGCTACTGCATAATGATGAGTTGTCCTGTCGATCTATTTTTTATACATCAAATATGTAGAGCACTAAGTTGATATATGATATAAGAAGTGAGACATCAGTTTGATTGTTTATGAAAAATGTTGAAACATCACTTTTTTCACACTGTCGTTTAAATTCACAATTTAAAAAAACTTCATAAATCTGCTTATGAAAACAGTACAGCCCTCAATTTTGATACTGTAGCTCTTCAGTGGAAAGCTCAGTGCATTGTATTTACTAATTGTAACTTTCAGTTAAAGTTGACTCCAACTGGGAAAATTGTCAAATTTGATTAACTTCAAAGTCCTGGATGGGTACGTAGACAGTTGAATCTGAACTTGATTTTTTGATGAAATGTTTACATATTTGGTACCAAAGTCAGGTGAAAAGAAGAAATCCTAACTCACTCACTCCATAGATAAACAATAACATAAAAATACCATATATGTGTATCATTAATTTTCAGCACTAATAAGCATTAGAACATTAAAACCATGGGTATTCCTTGAAACAGTGTTAAACTGTATATGGTTGACCTGAATGATAGAACTGTATAATAGTGATAGCCGAAAACAGTTATTAAACATAGGCCAGTGATATTTGGTCATTTTCCTATTAAGACATGTAGATACCCATGTACCAAATATGATCAAATTCTGAAATCGTCACCTTATCACCCCCGTGAGTTTCCACAGAATGACCCTTAAGCAAACTAAACAATTAATGTGACACAAAATGGCCTGAGATATGAGGGACCTATCACCTAATTATCCCTCTCTTCTCCATAGGATTAGTTTGGATTAAAGTGCAGTTTATCAGATCATGACGGTTAAATTGTACTACGCTTCTCGGCGGGCTGCAACTTCAATTAAAACAAAAATTATTTTTTCTGAATGGATAAGGGTACATACATAACCTGTCAACCATAGAGCAGGTACAGTGCCAATTTCGCTGCGAGTGAAACTAGTGAAAAATATTAATGCGATTCTACACTTCATTGTTCATCTGTTGCCAACATAATAACTGAAACCCGGTGAGAAGCATTGTAAAATTTTACCATCCATGACTCGTGCTTTACATGTAGAGGTTGGCAATGGTACAATGTATAATGGGAGGTGAACACGACCAATACGAATGCAAAATCTCGTAAATTTGGAGTCAGTTTTAAAATTTGTTCTGGCATTTGTGAGCACAATGTTTTAGCAACATATTTGATATTTCATTTATAATCCAAACTAATTGTGTCTTTTTAACTGTGTGTGCTACGACTGGTTGGCTGCGGGTAACATCTAAACACTTGACACTATGCCATGACATGGATTGTTAACTTTTACCAGGTAAATCTTTGTATAGTGCTACAAATTGTCATGCTGACACCTCCACAAATATAGGTCCCCCATCCAAAATGCTGAAACTATCAGCAACACCTCAACAAGTAGAGGTCACCAGTCCAAAATGCTAAAACTATCATATTTCATAGGCTGCTGACTCTTGTGACAACATGTGTTCTTGGCAAGGACACCAAACAATTGTAAAAACTTTTGTAACATTTCCTCATTCACTGCAGTAGGTGAATTTTTCAGGCATATGTACTAACAAAAATAAAAGTGAAAAATATTAAATAATAAACTAAAAAGGCAACATGGGAATACTAATACATTAACGAACATACTACAATACACAATTCCTAGCTCAAAGTCAAAACCATACATCAAACATGACACAACATCAAATAACTAAGTACCCTACCCGTAACATACCTGGTATAATTTAAGACCGCGATACCCCCATCGGCTTTAAGCAAAGACGTCATATCTGAGTCTGAAAGTATATAGGACGTAGCAAAACAAACTCTATCAATGAATATAAACATAGGGATAATAAATTGTAATAATTACATATTGCAGAAATAAATACTGCTTGTAAATAAACTATTGACTAACTCAGATATGACGTCATTGGTCAAAGCCAACGGGTCGTATCACGGACTTCAATTGACCCACATATCCTTGCAAACTACGAGGGTCGTCAGAAAATTAGTGAGCATTTGCTCCGTACAAAGTGCAACTGAGTGGAGTAACTGCTAGATAGGATATAACACTGTCTGTTGTTTGCTTTATAAGTGGAATGTTATGTACCATTCACAGTGACTGTATTGTGATTATTACCATAGTGTTTATGATGTTTTACAATACAGAGAATGCCTCCAGTTGTAACTGAAGGCTGTGATTACATTTCTCAACACAAGAAATATGCGAACAATCGATATTCACCATCAACAGAAGGAAGTGAATGGAGAGAATATTATGGACAAGTCATATGTTCGGCGCTGGTGTCATAACTTCAACTTGCGGAGAGAGAATACTCGTGATGAGTGTTCGGGGCAGCCAACTGTGCTTTGACAAGCTTTCAACCATCTATCCTGTATCCCAGAACTAGCTCCTTAAGATTTTCATCTCTTTACCCCCATGAACCACAAACACTGCTGAGGTGGGCTGGCTTGCGTGACTGAATGATACAGATAGCTGGACCCTAGGTGCAAGACTAGCAGAGGGGTATCTAAGGAAAGGCCACGGCAGCTTTTTCAGAAATTTCAGGGGCAACAGTCTGGATGATTGATTGACTCAGCAAGCTTTGAAACATCAGTTAACTTGGCTATGCCACACCGTTACTGCGAATGGTTGAAGGCAAGAGGAAACTAGAGTCGTTACTTTTTCAGCAGACATTGCAGCTCTGCTGAATGAATAGGGATTGTCTCAGGTAAAAATAGTCCCCCATTCAGATCTCAGAGTGGCAATTACCGCCATTGTTAAACCAAAATTGTTATATATATTGACAAGTTTAATAAAGATACTAACTGCAGAAATCACATAGCCCTACACTGTATTGTATTACCAACATTTTAACTTTATTACTTTTCTTTTTGTTAATATCTATTAACAATAGATGACATAGGAATAAAAGTTATTACTGAATAATCATAGTAAGACAAACTGTTATATAGATGTAGTGACTAGTTCTTTATGTAGCATTACTCTTCTGAATAACTATCTGGTAGCAATTTGTACATCGCATGATTCAATTGACCCATTTATCTTATAAACTAGCAATAAGTAACCAGTTGTGAGATGGAAGAAACAATAGCTAGACCAATTCTTACTGATTAATCACCTAATTTACAGTTTCGATGAAGTAGAAATCTGGAGAAACTAAATTTGAGTACATTCAAGT
Source organism: Locusta migratoria (assembly GCA_026315105.1). Taxonomy (NCBI): domain Eukaryota; kingdom Metazoa; phylum Arthropoda; class Insecta; order Orthoptera; family Acrididae; genus Locusta; species Locusta migratoria. The sequence goes on along the minus strand of CM048744.1, from coordinate 265,845,580 downwards.
TAGCTACTGTGTACTAGTAGGCTTACTATTAATAAAAACGTATCTCTAAATGATTAATAAGTTTCGAAAAATATTCATTAGTATTTATGATAAGTCAGTATATTTCTGAAACCTAACATGTTCTGCAAAAATGCAACTAAAATTCGATGTTAAGAGTTAAACAGCAATCAACAAGAATGTTACAAGCAGGCAGAAAAAAACTGCTACAACATTCTAGCTATCAAATATCTCAACAAAGCGTTTTATCCGCATAAAACGTTTGGAGGTGTCTGACAATTACAAAAGTACAGAAGTTGCACGTGCAATCAAAGTGACAAGAAAAATCTGTTAATCTGGAAACCAGGTCAAGCTATTACCCTCAAAACGTATAGGGTCTCTTACATTACTAACAGGAAAGTTTTTACCATGGTCAGTATCAGTCTACTATGCAACATAATGCTTGCACGACGTTTTAATAGTAGCTTCATTTTGAGTGTGTGTCAAGTAATTCTGTTCTTCAGCAGTGTAATTTTTGGCGACTCAAGAGGATCAATAGCAGAAAATACTTACATATGCTTGTTATAAAAAGTATCCATATTTATCTTCGGCTTTTCGGTCGGATATGCTTCACCCCATGATATTTCTAAGAGAAATGCCTTCGGATCTCCATCTTCACCATACTATGGGGGAAAATGTACGAATATTGCAGTTAAAGGGGCCACTTTACACACCATATATAAAATATCACAAAGCTCTTGGAAACTTATTTTCACCTTATATTGAAATGTTGTGGCTGTAAGCTGGCGAAAGGCCGGATCACCATCGTAAATCGATGACAGGACTTCCCGTTCTTCTTCCTGAAGTTCAGCATCAGACATGTTCGACAGAAATAAGAAGAATCGACGATTTTAGAATTCTGTGCATTTGAGTATTAACTTCTTAACTGTTTATTTTCTCTTTCATGACATATAATTTCACCATTCACACACAGATACGTAACACGCTGGGTTGCTTTTAATTCGAGATTGACTCAGCTGTACAGTTATATTAAGACAAATGACAAAAATAAATTTCTGAATGAAGGTCTGTTACAGACACTACAGTACTGCAACTTAAATTGGGAGAAACATCATGACAGCTCTTTATTTTGCTACAAAATAAGTACCACACCTATCTTGCTAAACAAATATTAGCACACAACCCCTGACACAACCACATGCTTACTAAGCTGAGGAAGCAAAGCTAAGGAAAAAGATAGAAACTTGGAAGTTGTAAGACAGCTAATTGTCATATTGAATATTGTACAAAAGTATACAATTTAAAAAAAAAAAAAACTTAACATATATATAACTGAGATTGAGATTCAGATTCATCTTTCGTCATTTAGCATTTGGATACGAAATAGACGACGTCAATACAGTTATTAATATTACAGAGTTACGTTATTTACAATGTCACAATTAGGCTATTTTTAAAAATTCTTCTATAGAATAAAAAGGGTTAGCTAATAGTAGCCAGTAAGCTTTGCTTTATGTTGGGGATAATCAAAAAAATATTTATTGTAGATATGTTCCTGTGGCAAGGTGCGGCAAAAATTAATGTACATGACTTGAGACACTGCCTCCCCAATATAGAGGAGGCCGTGCTTGAGAGAACTCCTTGATTATTTCATTTATTGTTTATTGGTTGTCTCAGCGACATCATTTTGTAGCCAGATTTATCTATGTGTTCTGTCTATATTTTTTCGCTGCGTTAGTTCGAAGAGATTAAGGGTGTGGAGAGCACAGAGAAGGCGAAATTATTTTTGTTTATAGACGGAAGTAATCAGAATAGTCGTAAAAAGGGTGCGCGTAATTCAACATGAATCACGTCGCAAAAGAAGGATAATGAAAAACGAGTGCGACACAATTCCTACAAACAGAGTCATTAATAGGTCGCAAAAACTATGGAACTCGGAAATTCGCAGTGGAGGCTTATTTTGGATGATTTATGGGGCATTGTGAGTGGTGAAAAGAAGTACGCAGAGCAAGGCTATGCAAGTAATGATCTTTTTTATTTATTTCCATTAGATCACTGTCTTGGCACAAAAGTACCATGTGATGTTGGAAAGGTTACATGGCTCATAAAGGAGTAATTAATATACAATAGGGTAGGAACATCTTACCATTAGACATAAGGCTACATGACTAACACATAGAAAATTTCTATTATATTATTTTACAGTATTAAGGCCAATTCACACTGTCCATCACGTCAACGTCACGTCACGGCACCGTCACGTCAAGTTGTATTCACACTGTCCATCGGAGTCCGTTAAAATTCGCCCATCTCAATACGCGATGTTGAAAGTGAGGTTATGAGTAGCGATCTGTTATGTACAATGTTACAGGTTGATACTAGAATTGAGGGAACAACAACGCTAAATGTTATTGAGGGCTAAAGAAAACTTTACAGTGTATGTTTGTGGCCAATTACTGGGAACTGAAACAACATTTCAAAACACCGACATCTATTTTCAAGCGAAAAAATAAACATATGAAAACATCAGACAGTACTTATAAGATTATAAATAGCGCCTTTTTACTTTATCCATTACGAATTGCCCACTGACATTGTTAATACCTTCGTAAACAACTGAATTTTTGTCTTTCATTAGAACTGACTTTTTCATTTAAAATGTTATTTAATAACAAATGCGTTATCAAATTACAATCTTACGCAAATAAACAGTTTGCTTCAATCTTTTCTGTTACAATTTTATGTAACATAAACCATTGTTAGGTTTCAGATATCCGACCTCGATTTTAGAGGGATACTCAATTGACAAAAATATTTAAGTCGTCATGAAACATTTGAGATTTACCCCTATAACGAAGTATAACAACAAAATAAAGATGAACGAGACACATTTGCATATAAACACCGCAATCATCGACTGCAACATGTAATTCGCGTGACGAAAATAGGTTAACTGACGATGGTAGCAGACGGCCGTTCCGTCAAAACAGAAATCTTGACGGACGTTGACGTGACGTGAAGGTCCGATAACGGGCAGTGTGAATGCCGCCATTACAAATACATTGCGGAATGTTCTGACGGACGGTGGTGACATGACGTGACGTAACGGACAGTGTGAATTGTCCTTTATATGTATATTATATATACAATAGGATTGGAACATCTTATTATGGCAATACAAAGAATGATGTTTCAATGTGATTATAAAATAAGAGTCAAAATCTACATTTAGATTTAAGCACATTGTATGTAATCAGCATATTGTACATTTTAATAAAAAGAATTGAAATTTCAGGTGACCTTCATGTACTCATTAACAGAGTAAAAACAGTGGTGCAGCAGATATGCCCTGACTGCTTTCTAAAACAAGTTAATATTCTCAACGTTTTTGATATGGACTGGTAGTTTATTGTACAGCTTAATTCCCATATGAAATGTTCCTTTCTGGCATAAGGTTGATTTTACGCGCACTAGATGGAGATTGTCTTTTACTCTAGTGTTGTGGTCATTGACCATGCTATTTCTTTGCAATATGCTGTCACAACCTAATATACTAATTTTTTGAAACTTTAAAATTTCAGCTATATACAGGCACGGTAACGGTAGTATTTCCAGTTTTTTTTTCTACATGATTCCCTACTTTTTTCCCCTAAAATTATTCTAATAGCTCTTTTTTGGATTCTGAAAGTGCTTGTTGGTGTTGTAGAGTTTCCCCAGAAGATAACGCCATAACTCAGGTGACTCTGAAATCATGCATAGTATGCACTCATTATAATGCTCGCATTTGTATTTGTTTTTTTAAGATTCTTACTCAATTTAGAATTCATGTATTCTATGCGCTTGTTCCATTTCACGTTATTCTGGATCCACATACCCAGGAATTTTGTCTCGTTTCTGTTCTCTATGTTCTTATGGTTGATGGTGACACAAGGATTATATGCGTGCTTATTGCATGAATGAGAAAAAATTAGGGTGACAGTTTTCTTGCTTTTAATCATAAGTTTATTGTTGAAGGTCCAGCTACTCAGTTGATTTGTAACAATAATTATAGTTTCCTGAAGGTCATCCTTGTTGTCTCCCTTTATTATTACTGTTGTGTCATCAGCAAAAAGTATTGTTTTATGTGCCTGTATATTAATATTTAAATCATTGATGTATATAAGAAAGAGGAGAACCTTGGGGTACACCATATGTTACTGAACCTTCATCTGACAGATGTTCGGTCATGAGCTTTGACTCCTTATCCATAAATCTCATGCAAACTCTTTGTTTGCGATTAGACAAAAACGACCTGAGCCAGTCATTAGCAATTCCACGTATCCCATACTTATCTAGCTTAGTAAGTAATATTTGGTGATTTACCATGTCAAAGGCCTTACTCAAGTCCAAAAATATTCCTGCAACAAGTTCTTTCTCATCCATACGATGTAAGATACTGTTTAAACATTCATAAACTGCCGTCTGTGTTGATTTCTTAGTTCTAAAGCCATGTTGAGATGAGTTTAGTACATTGTTCTTGTCTAGAAAGTCCAGTAATTTTATACATAATTTTTTCAATAACTTTAGATAGGCTAGATGTTATCGATATGGGACAGTAATTATTAATATTATCTTTCTCACCAGTTTTGTAAATTGGTATGACTTTACTTGTCTTTAGAATGACAGGAAAGGTTCCATGCTGAAGAGAACTGTCACACAGGTGGGTCAAAGGCACAACGTTTCTGCAACATTGTTTTAATAGCATGGAAGGTATCTCATCCATTCCTGCTCCTGAGTATTCCTCAGTTCATTAATAGCTGTTGCTACTTCATTAATTTTGACACTTCCTATAAATACGGATTTGTCACAGTGCTCAAATTTATGGTTGATAGGTGGAAGATTTGCACTAAATTGCATTCTCCACATTTCCCCAGCTATTTCAGAGAAATGCCTGGAAAATATGTTTCCAATTTCCTTTGGGTCATCTCAAGTTTTGTTATTTACAGATAGGATGATATTAGGCTGATTATGAATTGCTTTAAAAGCAATATCTAAATTGGCATTATTAATTGATCCAATAAATCACAATACAGATTGGCTGACTCCAAGAACTCATCACAACTCGATTTGAGAAGTGTAGAAACGTGGATGAGTATGTTAACAAAATGAAATCAATATCAAATCACCCATGAAATATCAGGTTCGATATCGCCAGTGAGTGGATAGGTACATTGTCACTTGCCGGACTACCCACAAAACACGCACCTATGATGATGGGATTGGAAAGTTCAGGTGTGCCGATTATGGTAGACAGCAGAAAGGTAAAAATTCTGCAAGATGTGAAGGGCACTTTAGCGTGTCTAGTTCTAGAGCAAGAGCAAGAAACTGATTCTGAACTATACTCTGGGAAGAAAAGGAAGAAACCAATTAAATGTTATAACTGTCAAAATACGGGTCACATTGCATCACAAAGTCATGAAAAGTCGAATATAAAGGAAAAAAGGTATGACGCAAACTGTACAAGGAAGAGAAGTGCTGATCAAGGTAAGGCACTGTCTTCTACTGGAAGAATGGATGATACGAAACCAGAATGGATATTATATTTAGGGCCATCAGTTCATATTGTTAGTAGCAAAGAGGCTCTTTATGATGTGACCGATAGAACACATATGGGTATAACTATAGCAGATGGTTGTAAGTTGCAAAGTGAGGTAGCAGGAAAAATTGATAAGTGTAAACAAAAACGAGAAATTTGATAATATTACTGCTTATGATTTTCATTATGTAAAAGATGTTACAACCAATTTATTATCCGTAAGTGAAATAGTAAAAAAGGATAACACTGTTACATTCAATGAAAATGGTGCGAAAGTAGTTAACCAGTATGGAGAAACTATTGATACAGCACTAAATGAAAGAGGTATTTTCAAGACATAAATGATGAGATAAATCATTCTGGGTACTCATCAAAAGGTTTCTTGTGGTACATAGGGCTTGGGTATCTAAGTAGAAAAGGCATGTCATTGCTAAAGGATATGGTAAAAGATATAAAGGAATGTGGCAAATGCCAAGAATCATGTGAAATTTGTATTCAAGCCAAGCAGACTAGATTACATTTTAAGTCTAGTGAAAGTAGAACCAAATATGTCTTGCAATTGATTCATTCAGAAGTATGCGGTTCAATGGAATGTGAATCTCTTAGGGGTATCTCTTATTTTCTTAATTTTATAGTTGATTACTCAATATATGTCCATGTTTATTTTTAAGTTCGAAAGATCAAGTGAGTAATATTTCTGAAAAGTTTCACATTATGGTAGAAATAGAAACAGAGAAAAAGGTCAGATCTGATAATGGGGTACAGTATATCAATCAGGTACAGTCCATACCAGAATGGAGTTGCAAAGAGGACAAACAGAACTATTGTTAAAAAAGAAGTAGTATGTTGACTGATGTTGAATTAGCTAACTGTTATTGGGCAGAGGCGGTGTCTACAGCTGTATATTTGAACAATCAATCACCAACCAAGCAGTAAAGCATAGAACCCCTATGAAATATGGACAAACAAAAAGCCAGATCTAAGTCACTTAAAAATATTTGGGTGTGAGGGTATAGTACAGATCCCTGAACAATTAACACAGAAATGGGATCCGAAATATAAAAAATATATTTTTGTAGAATACTGTGAAAACTCTAAGGGCTCTCAACTTATAAATCGTTTAACTAAGAAGATACTAGCAGAGATGTCATATTCCTTGAGAATAATAAAACTGAAATTAAAGAGAATCTACAGGAGAACACGACCACTTTGCTAATACCATCAAGTATGGAGCTGCCTGAAAAAGAAACAACAGGAGAAAAAGCAGAAGAAGATGGCAATGTTCAGTTTAATGAAGATTAAGCTGTAGTGGATGAGAGGAGAGGAAGATGATACTTTAAGACGTTCTTCCTGTATACGTAAACCTAAACAGTATCCTGAATATGAAATATATGTAGCCCAAACTTTTAATGATGAACCTACCATTGTTGAAGAAGCTTTGAGTGGTCCAAATTCTCAACAGTGGAAAGAAGCTATGGACAAGAATTGAAATCACTTTATCGGCATGAATCTTTTGAATGGCCGAAAAAACCAAAAAGGGGAAAAAATTAAAATAAAAAATAATAAAAACCTTTAAAAGCTATATGGGTATTTACGACAAAAATCCCAGAGTGTGCTACAACAAAGAAGAAAGCATATCTTATAGTTAAAGGGTATTCACAAACGGAATGTACAGACTATACTGAAACATTTGTGTTGGCCGGCCAGAGATGGCTTACATGTGTGGATGAGTGTGCCTGAGTGATTCTGTGGAAGGCTTCTTTCTTAGGAAGGCCGCGGCCGCAAATTTAGAATTATGTGTGTGTTTTTGTGTCTTTTATTTGTGTCTGTCGGCAGCTCAATGTTCGTCTTTATGGCGAGTTGTTCCGTATCTACATATTATTATTAAAATAAAAATCATTTAGATACCTCTTATAGCCATTGCAGTAAAAGAAGTTAGCTCTGATAAAGATGGGTATGAAGGCAGATCCTGGTATATATTACAGAAGAAGTAAATATGATGTCACGGTAATGGCTAGATTGGTGGATGATATCTTTATTTTAACTAAAAGTGAAGAACATATGAATGATTTCAAAGCACAATTAAAGATTAATTTCGATATGCATGGCTTGGGAGAAGTAAAGCAATACTTGCGTATGAAGATTGTTAAAATAAGGAAAAGGAAGAGTTATGTATAGACTAATTGTTGTACATAGAGAAAATTTTGAAAAAAAATTTGACATGGAAGAATGCAAACCAATTTCTACACTAATGGAGGTAGGAGCCAAGTTAATGACGAGTGATGAAAATGTAAACTGTAGTGAGAATGTACCATAATTAGAAGCACTAGGCAGCCTTTTGTACTTAGCAAAAACATCAAGACCTGATGCTTCTTTCGCTACTAATGTCATGAGCCGATTCTGCAAAGGACCAAATGAAAAAAAGGAAAAAAAAAGAAAAAAGAAAACACTGGAAAGCTGTAAAAAGAATATTCAGATAGCTGAAAGCGACAAAACACTACAAGTTGAATTATTTCAACAGTGGAAACAAGGATCTTGAAGATTACAGTGATGCAGATTAGGATGATGAAATGTAAAATAAACATTCCATCACTGGATGCAGCTTCAGATTAATGTGAGGATTTATATGTTGGAGTTGTAAGAAACAGAGAACTGTCATTTTAAGTACAGTAGACCAGAGTACATGACTTGTCATACACAATTAAAGGAGCAGTGTGGGTCAGAACGTAAATAAATGAAATTGAGCCTAATATTAGTAGGCTCAATTTCGCCTAACATTAATAGGCCTTGCAGCTAGGTAGAAAAGTGGTAGAATGGAGGCTACAAATCCAAAGGTTGCAGGTTTGATCACTGTCAGATTCTAGGATTTTTATCTGTCGCTTTCCACTTCTTTCACTTCTGGCAATGTTGCTGATGTGAAATATATCGAGTAGCACTGTGGTTCAGAAACCACATTAAACGTTAGGTCCCCCCCATAACCGGCTGGGTAAGTCAGTTTGAAGGTTGGCAGAAGGCGACGGCATACCACCTCCAAACAGGACCATGCCTAATAAAAGCACTATGGTGTTCAAACCAATCTTCAGATTGTTGACTGCCTTACCTTTATTACCAGGCCTATGGTACATGCCAAGATTTACTGCAATAATAACGGAGCTATAAACTTAGACAGAAATGATGTAACCAATGCTAGAACCAAACAGATTGACATCAAACATCATTTTATAAGGGATCATAGAGAGCAAAAGAATATTGAAGTAGGTTACTTGTGTACTAAAGCGATGTTGGCTGATCTACTTACTAAACCTGTGACCAAAGAAAAGCTACAGAAGATAGTGAAAATGGGCAGTATGAATTGAAAAAAAAAAAAAAAAAAAAAAAAAAAAGAGAGAGAGAGAGAGAGAGAGAGAGAACATGCTCCAGAGAAGATTCACAGAGAAAAATAACGTTCTCTGAGTAAGTTTTCAATTTTGTATGAATAAAAACTTCGAAGCTTATGCTCTGAGGAGGAAGTTCATTCTCGCTAGTTCCCCTCCTTCTTGAGGAGGTTCTCCATGTGTCATGTCCATCACAGAACAGCTGTTCAGTCATGTATTTGTTTCAACTAGCACACTCAGACAAATTATGCAGTGTATAGATATGAAGTAGGCATGTAAATGTTAAGGAAGAAGTATAGATGTTTACATATTAGTTTGTTGTGTAGCAGCATATTGTTAAGACTCAATATGGACTTTGTACGAAAATTTATTCTTCTGATGATGTTACAAAATTTTCGTCATCTGAGGAACCTTATTACTGAAATTGGGTTAGCATAATTTGCGAACGAAAATTTAAGAATGCATTACGTTTTCATCTGTTTCAACGTGGAACGCTGCCAGAGCTTTCTAACACAGGATACTTTTTGTTAAATATCACTCACAACGGTCTGCTCAGTAGCGATAGACCATGCGATTTTGTTACAAGAACGAGCCTGCTAGGGATGTAATTAAGCAGTTATTAATTTTACTGTCGTTTATACTTACAGCTAACATAACAGAAGTTGCGATTACGAAGGCAGAAAACACATCTTAAATAGATCAACGGATTTGGGTTGAATGAACAAGAGAAGTACAAAAATACTTCATTATCTTGTATTGCACCAATATTTATTTTGTGATACAGTTTGTGAAGTCCTGACATGCACTTTATTTGCAATTAAGATCATAAAGCGTTATTAATAGGTCCTGTTTAAAAACATACAGTAATATTTTGCTATGTAGCTGTTTACAACTGTAAACATGCACTCCAAACAAATGGGTAAAACACACAGCTGAATCTACTTGTATTTCATTTGTATGTTAGTAATGAAAAACTCCTCTGTCACAACTTTCATCACTGTATAAAATGCTAGAAATTTCACACTTATGATCCTGAAGGAAGCTACTAGTCATCAAAATGTTTTTATTTGCATAAACGTTTTATTTCCTCTCGTATTTCTTCACACTAGCCTACATATGAAGGAACACTTTTTGCCTTCTAAGCAACACAAATTTTGTCATTTTTGTTATAAACCACAGTAAAAAGTAACTATAATAGAAGTTACTCAGCATGAAGTATGCTAGAGAGCTCACTTCATAAAAAAATAATGGTCTCCGGTCGTGAGAAACTTCTATAGTTTTATTCATACTAAATCGAAGAACGTTCTTTGATGTAAGCAACTTCTCACACCCTTTTACTCGCACTAAGAACGTACGTGGTTGATGTATATTTTCTGATTCAATTGATTCATGTGAACCTGAGTATGTTCTTTGGAATTCAGAGTATAAAGTAGATACTACATTTTATTCATACGGTCCAATATATTTTGACTTATGAAGACAATGCCGGAAATATCTGTTCATAGGTGGGAATATGAATATGTTTGTGTGGAAAATGCGGCAAAGAATAATGCACATGACTTGAGAGACCTCCTTGACTATAATTATTATGTGTTTTTTTTGTGGTTTGCTAAGCAACATCATCAATTATGTAGGTAGCTACATTAATGTATGTGTTCTTATTTTGTGATTTTAATTCAATTACTGTCGATAACTATGTTCTGTCTATATTTTTTCACTGCATTAGCTCCAATACCTTAAAAGTTACTACTGGCATGCTTGTGCTTATTTAGACAATTTATTGTAAATTTTATTGCAATGTAGGCATGAGTGTTGTTTGATGTAACTAATCTACTTTGTGGTGAGAGCAGAGTAGAACAGATTCTTGTGTTATAATCATGTCTTTGATTAGTTTCATTTACATTTGGGAACTCAGTAAATGTGTAATTTGCACCCATAAAATATATAAATTAATGACACTTAAAATCTTACATCTAGTGAACAAAGGTCTGCAATAAGCTCTGCTATTTGCTCTTTCCCTTATTCTAATGGCTTTCTTTTGTAAAATAAGAATTTAATTTTGTTTGTTTCCCCAGAGAAGTATTCCATATATTAATATAGACTGAAAATAGCAAAATACAGGGAATGTAAAAAGTGTTCAGATGTTTGGCAAATTCACACTGACCATCACGTCAGGTCAAAATATTCTAGAATGCATTTCTAATAGCAGCATTTACACAGGTTTCAATGAGCCATCATATCACGTTTCTCAGGAAGGAAGGTTTGACCTTTTATTCTGCTATAATCGAAAGTTAACCTCCTTTCATTGTGGTCATTCATTTTGCATTAGTGGATTTTATACACTTTTGTTTTCTTAATCTTTATTACACCAATATATTTTGTTATAGTGGCAAATTTCAGATGCTCATTGATGAGTTGGATATTTTTTCCGTATAGTGTTCTTTCAGGAAAGATCTTATGTCTGAAAAGAATAAATTATTTTGGTTTTACGACAACGGAACACAGTTAGTATCTGTGCTGTATGTAAATGTATATTAATAAAGATCAATTACCTCACATATACAATTCCATCACTTGTGAATGGCTTTGTCGATTTGAATGAGCTTCCTTTTTGTTGTGTACATAATTCTGAGAACCAGGTTTGCATGAAAGAAAAGTTTTAGAAAATCTACCAGAAAATAGGAAGATTTGAGAAAAAGTGAAAGTGCTTATTTCAGTGTTTTTTTAATGTTTATTTATTATTTTTGCCTGGAAAAAGACAACTATAAAGAAAAGCCGGAAAATTTTAGCAAGGAGCAACAGTCACAATTCTGATATGCACTCTCCATCATAGATGTATTTGGTATAACCGAACATCATCACATTTCGCATATTTCAGTACTTTTTCATCAAGAAGATCTGTATGCTATGCAACTCACAGTATGGGGGTTACCATGCAACAGACTTTGATGCAATACCATCAATTCAGAACGGATTGACCGGTTTGGCTGATTTCGTTCTTGTAGTGGTCGAAATCGTCAAGATGAGTTGTATGAACGAATTTTTGATAATCGACCTGAAATGTCAATTTTTTATGGTTTTTTTGTATGAAAATCTCAATAAAAGAAATGACAATCAGTTTGATACTTCCATTGTCAACTATTTCCACAACTAAAGTAAATATTACTTTGTCAGCCCTGCTGCCGCATGTTTTCATAACACTAACAAAATCAACTTTGAATACTGATATTTTGAGTACAAGAATACAGCTGGAAGCGATAGTTCAGTGTGTCACTTGGTGGTGATCAAAGCTTTGATGCTACAATGATTGAATTGATGTCATTTCCAGGTAATTTGGTGTGGGGGTTGTATTCAGTTGATTTCCATTTGACATCTATTTATTTAGAAAAAAAATGAAACTAGTGACGTGTCGAAACATTGCTCAGCATATCCATAACACAACAACAAATTCCGCATTGAATATTGATACTTATCGAAAAATAAAACAATTGAAACCGAAATTTCATTGTGTAAAATACAGGATACTAAATAAGTTTGTGGCACTCGCCAGTGTGAAAGTTGTTACCGACTGACAGTTGAAATTACATTAGCAATCCTAGTGATGGGAAAGGCGTTGTATTAGTTACGTTCCTTTATAATTACTTTTCTACGTAATTAATGAAATAGATATTATAATTTTCGGATTCAAAGCATTAGTAATTTATCGAGAGATGTGAATAATCGTGAACTGTATGTGAAAACAGCTAAATTTGATCGATTCAGTGACATAAGCAACAACTTGGATGGGAAGAAATACTTGTGAATAAGCTTACACCATTGAAAATAAGAGAATACAAATGTGTAGGAATGAATTTCTCTTATGGCCTGTTTTCACACTTTTTTTCACCCTTAAAAATTAGGCGTGCTTTCTAACTATTCACACACGTTTAAACTTCACTAGTCTCTCTTAGGCTATACATGCAAATCCTTTTGAATGTTTTTACTTTTGCTTACATTGTGAATGTCTCGATAATTACTGTTGTTTCTGTATCAGATGTAGCTACCACTGCAAAATTGGTTTCTCCTTTGTTGAGAAACAGTTTTATTACTTTTGACGTTTTATTGCCAAACTGTGAGGTTTTCCTTCAGCTAATTTGGTACATTAAGAACCATTTATACAACCTCTTGATAAGTCAATGTTTAGCAAAACGAGGGATAGGCTAACTACAGTATAACTTTGAGTATGAGTTGTACAATGCTATTTCATTCCCTCCTTAGTTATTCCATGAATAATGATCCCATCCACTTAAGTCGGCACCAACAGAAGTGCATTGTGGATATTTTCGTGCACACAATTTACTTTGTTTACATTTCGAGTGATCGTCATTTGCTGATGAATTTGTATTAGGATGATCGATAAGCTAGTAAGATCACAAAACTATCCACTGGAGGATGTATTAAAAATTGTTGGTATTGTACACAACTTCAGAAACGTTATAGAGAATAAGAAAACAGATGCTTTACTGTGCAGTGAAAAGTCATTCTATAACATCTAAGTTTTAATGTATGCATATTAAAATATCAATGTTGAAATTCGTAAAATGGTTAAATACTGATTGCTTGACCAATAACAGATCTTTCCAAATTTCGGAAAAAAAACATGGGACAAAACACATAATGTAGGCTGTATAATTCTCAAACAGTGTTGCACAGAAACATTGTATGTTCACTAAAAGGTGGAAAGTTGTTCTGAAACTGGTATGGTGCTCGCAGAAAGAATGCTTTTCATCATAAAACAGAATGGAGCAACATTTTCTGCTGCTCACAGTATGTGTGTTAAATCGAGACATTAGTGTTCTATCAAAACTATTACAACATGAAAAATAATAAAGTGTTTTTTATAATTCTGAAAAAGCTGTTAATAAATACAGTATCCATAACGGGTGTTTTACCAATTTGGTTAGGTCTGTTACAGTAGTTCCTACATTTAAAACAGAACAGTTGCTTAGGATACGGCAGCAAATATAGCATTCGCCAAATAAATAATATTATTATGCTCTAATTATCATTTTTATGTCCCTGATTTACATGAGAAAAGAGCAGGAATTCACCATTTAATGAGATCAAATACATGTTACTACAACTAAACAGTATTATCGTAGGAAACAGAAGAATAGTCTGTCTGTCTCAAGGAGGTTTGGTGTGTCCTATGCTTCAGCTTCTCATGTACCAGACTGAAAAGACGATGTACTGAATCTTTTTTTCAGAGTCGAAATCTGCATATAAATTCAACACCATCGAACTCGACGAAATAATTTGGGCAACATCTCATTGTCTCCTCTTTTTGCATTCGAATTAAAAGTTCGGGTAAAATCACATCGTCACTATTTGAGTCCCTGCCATCTTGAAAACTTATTCCTTGGTTAAGATCACTAAATGTCCACAAATTTCCAGTTACAATTATAACGAGTTTGATGTATTGTTAAGTATTATTCCGTGTTTGTACAATGCATCTCTTACACTAATCTAACAATAGAACTTAACTGGCTTCTAACCAGAGATTGTACAACTGGCCCTAAATAATGTAAGTATTGCATTCCATACAAGGTTCCCATGTTGTAGGCCTACATTTGACTGTAATGGTAGTGAAGAAATCTTAACATTCCTGTATAGAAGAGAGTTGTCTTTCTACAAAGGATCATATCTTTTGGTATTTACTAGCCATTTTTCCTTCATAGAAAATTAAATTCTTCAGCTAATAACTGCAGGACGCAGGTTAAAAGAAAATCATAAATAAACTATCATGTACATAATTAAGGCCAACCGTTCCATACTTTCTGAAGGATCTCAGGAAATCTAAGAAAGACAAATGTGGAGTCATTTCTTTATTTATGATTGATTTTTATAGCTCTACACAAGTTTCCCATTCTAAATCTTATGTTATAGATCAATATAAACGATACCACTGGCATTCATCCAAAATTGTATTTAGAAATATAGCTTGTCGGCTGCTTGTCACAATGTATAACAAAAACGAGTGGGATTGTAGTGACCGTATGTTTGATTTGGTCACAGCCACCTTTATAAGAGGTCTGTGTACTGAAAAATTATAGTGTATAGCCCTTACTGTAGTCGAATATAAAACACAATGTAAGTATTTGATTGATTGATTTTGTCAGGGAAGCCAAAACAGTTTTGGTCCAATCCGCCACTGCCTGAACTGTAACTAAGTTTATTGTGCGGTATCGCTCCCTGTATATCTAGTAAAGCCAATGAATGTCCTTGAACAGTGCAAGTTGTCCATTTACCAGTTCTTTATTAGACACAATTTCTTCGGGTTGTCCCAAATGTTCTGTGCCTTTTTCTTTCCAATGCAATGTACTGGAAGATTAGATGTGACTCAGTTTCATCACCATCATCACAGATCCTACATTTAGGGCCTTCTTCTGTTATTCCCATTGTATATAGGTGTTTTTTAACCACTTAATGCCGGTTGTCGCACATTCGCCTCATACCGTTGTGATCCTTATATACGGAAGAATAAGTATTTTCGGACCCCAGCGCTGGTTGTATTAGATTGTACAGAGACCGGCACAGTGCGTGTGACATGTGCTACCATGTACCGAGCATTGACTCTCTTTCTATGACAACATTTGTGTATTGTGTGCGTGTTGCTAACCAAGACCTGTGTTTGTGTTCATTGTTCCGTGAAATACATGTAAATACAGAGGTAAGTTTCATTTGGAAAATTATATTTTGTTTTTCTAATATCTTTTAAGTATTTTATATCATATTTAGATGTGATAAAGCAGATAAAACTTTCAGTGAACACGTAAATACGGTTTGTGTAAAATATGCATCATCAGGCACTTGGGCACCTCTATGGGCAAATGCGAGCAATAAAATAAAACGAAGAAAGAACGATAATTTCCATTCGTCTTTAGCGCTAACTTCCTTCACTGACATATATTTTTTTTGCGTTTTTGCACCTTTATTTATAATAATTATCAATGGATTTATGAGGCAAAAGAAATCTTTCAATGCAATTTACTTTGTTTACACTTCACTACTGGCGTGCTGAGGAAGTTCTAATGAATTATTGTCGCTCTACAGCTTTTTTTAACAATGGATCCGAAGTCCTTTTATGCCTCAAAGAAAGTAAACACACGTTTGAAAACACATGTCCCACCTGCAGCCGAAAGTGATGATAGTTGCCTAAGTGACTCTGAAGAGAGTGCCAATGAATATAATCCAACCTGCGTAGAAGACACGTCATCCTCATATGAGAATTCAGACGTTTCTGGTAATTTGTAAAGCTGTAAACCTTGAATTGCTTTTTACGTAAGTATCCCCTATATTTCTTACTCTTTCGTTGTTTCAGATGCTAATGCTGAAAATGAGACGTAACATTTTTCAAGATCCGAGAGCTGTTCCCAGAACTGAAAGTGCCAACACTACTGCGAAGAGACGTCTTCTATGGAAGAAAGTAACAGCTACTTGCTGCGAAAGAGTTACACCTGTTTGGAATAATTCCTGGCCAAAAGCAGATGGTGTAAAAGCTCCCATAGATTATTTCCGCCTCCTTTTAAGCATTTAGTTGAACAGAGTAATACACTTTGTGTCCAGAAGAACGTAAATAAGCTACTACGACTTACAAAAGACGAACTTGAGGAGTTTCTGGGCACAGTTTTATATGTGTCAATTTACCGTCTCCCTCGCAGCCATATGTACTGGGCAATGGCGAATCGACTGCGCCATGTTGCCAATGTTATGTTGTGTGATTTGTGGAAAGACATCAAGAGAAATCTGCATTTCAACAATAATGACAAAATGCTGAACACTGATGACCCAAACAGGGATACACTGTTCAAAATACGTCCAGTAATTGATTCACTGCTTACAAAATTTCAAGCCATACCTCAAACGCAGATGTTGTGTGTTGATGAGCAGATGGTTCCATTCACTGGGCAGTGTGCACTGTAGCAATATTTGCCCAAGAAACCCAATAAATGGGGTCATAAAATATTTATTTTATGTGACACAACAAGTCTGGTGTACAATTTTGAGATTTATACAGGGAAAATTATACCAGTGACAGGTTGTCCGGATATAGGTGCGTCTGGAAATATTGTGTTTCACCTAGCACAAGTTATTGAAGATGGCCAGAATAATCTATTGTTTTTTGACAACTGGTTTTCGTCTACCAATCCGCTTGTTGCATTGATAAAAATGGGGATTTATTCATTGGGAACTTTCCGCTCAAACCATCTTCCAAGTTGTACGTTTCAAACCGATAGCAACCTCAAGAAACAAGGGAGGGGGTCTTTCTAAGAAAAGGAAGCTACGGTTAGAGATGTAGAGATCAGAGCAGTAAAATGGTTTGACAACAGAGGTGTAATTCTTGCCAGTACATTTACATCTGCTCATCCGGTGAGCACAATAAAAAGATGGGACCGAAAAGAAAAAGCACGCACTCAAGTACCATGCCCTAGCATTGTTACAGTTTACAATACATTCATGGGAGAGGTGGATTTACTTGACGCTCTAATTTCCTATTATAGGATTTTCGTAAAGTCAAGGAAATATTACCATAGATTGTTTTTCCACCTAGTTGATCTTGTGATAGTGAATTTGTGGATGCTGTATCGAAGCGATTATGATGCTTTGGAAATTCCCAGTCGCAAACAAAACAATCTACTGGAATTCAAATCCAGAATAGCAGATGCTCTCTGTAAGCAAGGAAAAGACATGATACGAAAAAAGATAGGTATGACCTCTGTAAGTATGGAAACGGAAATTCAACGTAAGACGCGTCGGGGTCCAATGAAACCAATCCCTGATA
Source organism: Locusta migratoria (assembly GCA_026315105.1). NCBI lineage: Eukaryota > Metazoa > Arthropoda > Insecta > Orthoptera > Acrididae > Locusta > Locusta migratoria. Next base: position 265,827,813 of record CM048744.1, on the reverse strand, counting down.
AATCTCCCCATACCGATGGAGTAGGTCATTGGCCTTGTGTAACAGGAAGGCAAAGATGCAAAAGACCCAGCTGTAAAGGGCAGACAGTCATTATGTGTGCGACATGCAAACTTCACCTTTGCCTAAACAAAAATTCCAATTGTTTTAGGCAATTTCATGAGTAAAAAAATGTTCATCCTCTGCATTAGATTTATAAGTAACCATAATTGTAATTCAAACGCATGTTCATTTTTTTCATTAAATTTTATGAGAACACTAACAAATTTCCCTTAACGAAGAGTAGTAAGCGTTTTATTTCTCAAATGCCTGTTGACGCAAATTTGACACTTACCTAATTATACCAACTATATATAACATTTCTTATATTTGATGTTATAAATGTTCTAAGACCCCAATATTGAGCACAATATATGATTTTTGATTTCTTTCTTGCAGTAGAAATTAATTCAGGCATTAAGTGGTTAAATTCCCATGGCCTGTCAGCAATCCAACCATGAGTCTAATCTCTCTCCTGTTCAAGCCCAGGATTACAGAGTTTCTTTTAAAACATGGCTTTGGAATCATTACCTTGCCATGTTCTTATAGACCTTGGTCCAATATTCGACATGCTGTCTTCTGAGCCAGTTATGTAGCTCTAATTTGATCATTGCCTTGGTGATTGTCAGGACAGGTTCCAGTCCAGTAAATGGAGTATCTGCCCCCATCCTGGCTAATCTGTCGTCATGTTCATTGCCACTGATTCCCGAGTGGCCAGGGACCCACAATAAGTTTACCCTATTGCTTTCCCCTAGCTCCGCCAAAACCCTGTGACATTCTGCAACAATTTTAGATCTTGTTGGAGGAGCTGCCAGTGATCTGAGGGCTGCCTGGCTGTCTGAATATATGTAGATACTACGGTCTTTGTAGCACCTACGCAAATTCTTCTCCACAAACGCCCTGATGGCAGTGATTTCGACCTGGAATACTGAGGCCAGTTTCCCCTATAGAGATGACACCCTCCAGTCTTGGCTGAACCCTGTATATCCCGGCCCCAACGCCTTGGTCTGAATTCGACCCGTCAGTGAACCAGAAAATGTGCCCCATACGGTGTCGAACTATTTTCTCCCACTGCTCCCTACTTCCAATTGTTATATTGAAAGGCTTGTTGAAGCAGTATGTGGTTATAATATAGTCGGCAGGCATTTCCCCAAACTTTCCTATATTTGTCTCACTCACTAATTTTGTGTGTGATTCTGGATATCCCAAAGAGTTTCAATTTTTGCCAGATTTGAGCCTGTATGCAGCAGCAGCTGTCTCCATCTTGACCCAAAGGTGTAATGGGGGCATATCCAGCATGGTTTCCATCCCAGCAGTTGGTGTGCTGCTAATTCCGCCTGTTATGGCTAAGCAGGCTAATCTCTGCACCTTACCAAGCTCCTTAGCAGCAACCTGCTGTTCTACCTTCTTCCACCACACGACCGCCCCATAGGTGATCCTGGGTCTAATCACCATGGTGTATATCCAGTGCATACCCTTGGGGCTCAGGCCCCAGTTTTTACCATAAGCTCTCCTAGTACTTACAAGTGTACCTTTTGCCTTGGAGCAAATATTCCTAATGTGAGGGGTCAATGTCAGTTTCTCATCTAGGGTAACCCCTAGATATTTCACTGTCCCCTTCACAGGTAGCGCTTCATTGAAGAACTTTAGATTCCAACTTGAGTGTTGGATATGCTTCTTTGTGAATGGTACAACAACTGTCTTCTTAGGACTAACTCCCAGATCCTGTTTTCTGCACCAGTCTTGCACAATATCCAATGCACCTTGTGACGTATTCTTCACTGTGTCAGCAAATTTGCTACTATGGGAAGATCATCTGTGTATCCTTGGCAAAAGTACTGCCTAGAGTTTAATTCTCCAATAAGATCATTCACCACTAGATTCCACAATAAAGGGGAAAGAACTCCTCCTTGCGGGAAACCCCTAGTGGTGTTGATTACCATTTTTTCATTCATCATAGTAGCTTCTACCGTTCTTCTACTGAGCACGGCCCTAGTCCACCTACATATAGTGGTCCCCAGGTCATGCACCTCTGCTGCCCTAACCATGGAATCGAAGGTCATGTTGCTAAAAGCCCCCTCGATGTCCAGGAAGATGCAGAGGGCTATTTCCTGAAAGCATAGTGCTTTCTCCACCTTCCCAACGAGTTGGTGGAGAGCTGTCTCACATGATTTACCTAGCTGATACGCATGTTGGTTTGAATGTAGAGGAGCCCTACTTAACCTCCTCTCTACAACATGTACATTAACCAGCTTTTCCAATGTGTTAAGAATAAAAGAGGACAGGCTGATTGGTCTCATATCCTTGGCCTTGATATGATCAATTCTCCCTGGCTTTGGAATGAAGACAACCTTCACTGCCCTCCAGGCATTGGGAATGATTCCTGCTGCTAGGCTAACCCTAAATAACCTGCATTGGAATCTTATAAGATTTTCTCCCACTTGTTGCAGGAGAGCTGGAAAGATTCCATCGGGGCCAGGTGACTTGAATGGTTGAAATGTTCCCACCGCCCATCGGACCTTACTGAAATCGACACACTCCTTGGCCAAATCCCAGTCCTCTTTGTGAATACCTGAGAACCGTTGTGTCTCAGGGATCGCATTCTGGTCTGTGTTATTCACCAGAGTATATTGAGGAAAAGAGTCTTGAGGAGCAGTTCCAGCATCTCATGTGCTGTCTTTGTATACTCCCCATCCTACTTCCTCAATGTTCCTGCTGGGTTAGTTGGTACCCTAGTGAGGATTTTATGAAGTCTGGCTTGAGCAGCCGTGCCCTCCACTTCCTCACAGAATACCTTCCAGGATGCCTCCTTTGCTCGTCTGATGGCAAGGTTGTAATTGACAAGGGCCTCATGATATTTTACCCATTGTAGTATTCTGTAAAGTTTTCATAGCTTTTACAAGTATATGGTCTCCTCCGCTACCTGGACTACTTTCGCTAATAGAACTGGAATGGGGGTCTATATAGAACTTTAAAATGGTGTTTTAGATTCATAAAGTTAGTATATAAATCTTCTCATCATTGATTATGTGTTTATGCAACGAATATTTCCACAGATTTGCCTCAATTCATAGACATTGTTTTGTGATGCCCAAGTGCACAACAAACTATACTTTTGGTATTCTCAGTTTTTACTCGTACATTATAATATTTTGATGTAAGGTGTTAACAATATTAATGTATCATTATATTTACAGATGCCAGGGAAATGTTGTGTTCCTGGTTACAAATCCAGCAAGGAAGAAATTTGTATCTCAGTGTTTTGATTCCACACTGAAGAGACAAACAGAAAGCGCTGGATAAGGAACATGCCTAGACATGACTGAAATCTATCAAACAGAAGTGTTACATGCATTACACTTTTTGAGGAATGTGGTGTTTCAAGGGTGAGGTTTATAAGGACTCTGATGAGAATTGTCATGAGTACCCTCATCAGAGGCCATTATTTTTACCAGATGTTGTTCCAATATTATTTCCGGTGCTACTGTAATAAGATTCAGCCCCAAACAAAGAGAGACCAGAAGTAAGCATGCATGCAAACAGGGGAAAAATGGAGCCTGGTTAAAGGAACACATTAGACAAAATTTTCAGTGATTGTGTGCTAAGTACCAGTCTAAAATAAACAGTTTAGGAAAGTGGACTGTTAAAGACAATCAAATAGTCTAGTATAGTGTAGACTTTTCTGAAGATATCTCAGGTCAAAGTGAGTGTAGAAATTAATGACAAACTCATTTCCAATGTTTGTGTGTATAGTTCCATTCTGACATAAAATGAGTTTAGCTAGGTTTTACCTTCCTCACTTAGGGTGTTCAGGTGGTCACAGATTGAAAATATTCTGTGTATGATATGATATGATGTGTATGATAGCTTCACACCCTAGGTTAAATGTTATTACCCATCCTGGTGGTCCCACATGATACTGCTGATAAGCATGTGATGTTGGCATTAACATTAGGAGGACCAGCATTAGCGAATTACCTAGAACGACCACTACTGTTCATTTTGACCGGTGACGCAAATGGATTAAGATCAAAGATCACAATGATGAAATAATGTACCGATACACTAAGTGGATGAAAAAAGCAATTGGTGTGCCTTTAGGGACATGGAACGTACAAAATATCTTAGTGATCAAAATTATTGGCTTTCGTTCTTTAAGGTAAATAAAATGCAGAATTTTTTTTAACTCATTCAGTTTTTGTAGTAGATATTTGTATTTTGCAGAAATTGTAGACCACTGAAATACATTAACAGTCATGAAATATAAGCTCACTAAAATAGAACGTACGCAATTTATTACATGTTAAACAACGCTCACTGGTCAGATTGTCCAGTGCGGTCCTTCTAGTGTTAACGAATTGCCTGACAATGCAAATTTTTGTCATGAAGAGGGAAATTGCATTTACTGAGTGGACACAGATGCATACAAGAACTTGTCTATAATTGAAGAGGTTTCGTATGTCTTCTTTTCCATAATGTGGCGGTTTTGACTTTTTTGACATTCTTCACAATGCAGTTGGACCAAATTTCGCAAAATAAAAACTAAAGGAAAAAGTTTTGGCAGCAACAAGGTTATTTAATCGTAGCCCTAAATTTATATTACATAACTATATTTATAATTTTTAAAAGAGGGTAACATCATGTAATGTCACTGGTAGTGGAATGACAGTTATCGTTGTGAAGAGGTGAGAACAAAATACGTTATTTCAATATATGTTCAGCATATTATTGCGACAAATTAGCTTTCCAGAGCTACTTTGTTATCTGTTGGAATCATATCTCCAAAAAAGTAACTGATTACAATTTCAGAATAGCCATCAGGGCGGCTGCAGTTGTCGAAATCTAAATTGTCGTAACTCAGCCTGACCGACCCACTGATGTCACACGCTGTGAACCAGTTTGTCGGTGGTGATCAAATCTTTGGATTGTTGGAAAGATAGAACTGATGTCAGTTCATAGTATTTTTGTGTGTCGCAGACAAACTAATTAGCGATCATGGTTCATGAATGATTTATTTTAGAAAATTCCTCTATTGAGGGGGTGGAATATTGATCAGTGTACTCGCAAATCAATCCAAGTATGTCATGATAGAGTCCATGAGACCTACAAATATTGTAGACTGTTTGGAGATAAATCTCTATGACATGATCCTGGAAAATTTTTAAGGAAAAAAAATTCAAGTCAGTTACAAAGAAAAGTCGGAAAATTCGAACAAAGTGCAGAAAGCATTATTTTTCATGCACACTCTATCATAGCTGCTGATATGAGCGATAGATTTGGATTGACTGATCACAACCATATTTGACACATTTTGGTATTTTTTATTGATATGGATTTTATGCTGCAAAACCCATAGTTGTTATAAACAAAAGGAAGGGAAAAGGAGATGCACAGAAACAAGGGGCATGTATGGTGGTATATAGAATGGTGAAGATGAGATGGACACACTGAGGAGGAAGGAGGAGGTGGACAGAAAGGGAAGGAAGGTGGAGATAGTTACAAATGGAGGCATGAAATGGATGTAAAGAAAGAAAGGGAGAATATAAACACAGAGGAATTGGATAATGAAAGTGTACAGGAAATGGAGTGAAGGTGATGGACAGAGATAGGAGAAAGAGTTTTCATCAATACCATCTAAAGTCCAAAAGTCAGCTTTAATGGAACAGAAAGATGCACTTACATATGATATTATTTAGATAGATAAACAAAGGGGGCAAGGGAAAATGGGTCTGTTTACTCCCTTTCAGCTGTATCAGTATGAACTACTAATTGAGATATTCACTGCATACAAAGCATGCAATTAGGTGCCCTTGGTTTGCATCATGTCTACTACTAACAGTCATACAGTATTTATATAAATCTTAGAGATTGGCACCCAAGCGATGGGTTACAGCACTTAGCTGTGGGGAATGTAATTTCAGGAAACAGAATCTCTGTTACTTTTGCCATATATTGCCTATTCGTAAAGTGGCATAACTTGACTCGGCAAAAAAAGGTTGAGAGACATCAATCAGACCTCGTTTCGCCAGCTATGCTGCTTATTTATATGATAACAGACATAGTTCTGTGAGTATTTTCCAGTGCTTAATTTCTAAAATTTTAGGTGATGGGCCATGCGCCTTCAACCCGTCCCACCCCTCCCCCCCACACACACACAAAGTCACAGAAAATTACTGGTGATGGAACTTACACTGATAGATTATATTTTAGAAAATAGTGCTCTGAAATTCTAATTTTTAAACCATAATATCTTATAATCAAAAACATAAAACCATAAGGTTCAATACAAACAACAGCTGCTTCCACATGCCTCAGTACCAGTGTTACTATGCACCCTTGTTCCGCTTCATACATTTTGCACAAGTCGGTAGTCTTTGTGACTATGATTGATGTTTTGAACTAATGCCAGTCATAACGATTGAACAGTTGTTTTGTTGCTACTCGGAGAACGTGTATTCAGTAATAATCCGTGATGAAATAGCAATTCTATGTTAAGTCTAAGTGTATATAGGTAAAAATTAATTTCTTTGATGTTTGTTATTCTTTGTCTTTGATGATGTACCTTTTCTTTTATTGTGTGGCTGCAATTATGTTACCTGCAATAAATTCATTAAAAACTAAATGTTTGCATTACATAAAACAACGCTCTGGTAACAATATTTTATCAGGTTATGGGCCCAGAGACGGAAAACAAATAGTCGGAATTTTTAAAACGTAACTATTGTGCAAGCACTTTGTATTGTTGGATCGTCAACTTGGATTAACAGTATGTCGGAAGAGTATTACGAAAGCAAATATCGAGTTCCACTTTTCGATGGAAATAATTTCGGAAACTGGAAATTTCGAATGCAAGGTATGTTGGACGAATTAGATTTGTTGGATTTGATTGCGGGAGAATATACAGAAAAGGTGAAGTTTCAGAGTAGTGACGGGGAAAAGGAACGAGCTGAAAAAGGCAAACTACTAAAAATTCTTGCAAAACGTGATAAAAAGTGTCGTTCAAGGATAATAGAACGAATTCCGGACAGCCACTTGGAATACGTAAAAGACTTCAACAGTGCATTTCGGATGTGGAAAAACTTGTGTGACACATTTGAAAGAAAAAGCATCGCCAGTCAGTTACTTCTGCGTAAACAGTTATTGAAGTTGAAGTTCAATCCAGTAAAAGGTACAATGAGTGAGCATTTTTTAGAATTTGACAAGTTGGTACGCGATCTTCGATCGTCAGGTGCGATTGTTGAAGAAACTGATGCTGTGTGTCATCTTCTATTAACAATGCCACAAGAATATGACAGCGTTGTAACTGCACTCGAGACGTTCTCTACGGAAAATCTGAAGTTAAGTTTCGTGAAAAATAGGCTCATGGACCATGAAAGTAAGTATGCAAGTTCTAAGAAGAAACCAGCTGCAGTAGACAGTGGACAGAACACAGTGTTTAATACGTACCGCAAGAATTTCAGTAATAGGAAAAATAATTGGAAAAACAAATCTGGTAATGTTGGTGTAAGTGATAAGCACAGTTCAGGCGGAGAAAAACAGTATAATTTCAGATGTCATAATTGTGGTGAATTTGGACACAAAAGAGCTGACTGCAATAAAAGACTCAAAGACAAGAAAGGTTCTGTAAATTCAGTAAATTGTGACGCTCAAGATTCTTCTGTGAATTCGGATGCATATTGTTTTTCGACTGGTGCATTCAGTGAATCAGTTTCGTGGTATCTGGACTCTGGTGCGAGTGAACACTTTGTGAATGACTTGAAACATGTTGATAAAGTGCACATTCTTGAAAGAGAAGTTGTGATTAACGTAGCAAAGTCCGGATCTGTTTTGAAAGCAACACAGTTTGGTAAAATGAATGTTATTAGCTACATCAATGGGAAGGCGGTGCCAATTTTGATAACAAATATTTTATTTGTTCCTGGACTAGCTCACAACTTACTGTCAGTGCATAAATTGGAGACAAATGGTTTTAAGGTTACATTTGAAAATGGAAGAGCAATTATTCAAAAAGGAAAGGATGTTGTTGCAATCGCAAATAAAAATGAAACGAATATGTATGCTCTGAAATTCGCCAGGATGCCCTGCGCAGCGCTTCTTACTGGATCACTGGAAATTTGGCATCAAAGATTAGGTCATTTGAATTATACTGATCTAAAAGTACTTCCAAACTATGTGGAAGGAATAAACATTGAAGATTTGAAGATACCACCGTCATGCACCATCTGCACTGAAGGCAAACAAACAAGACTTCCACATAATCAGAAGAGGACAAGAGCAAAACGTCCACTAGAGCTAATTCATAGTGATGTTATGGGTCCTATAACTCCAACGTCTTATGTTGGAAAGAGGTATATAATTACGTTTATAGATGATTATACCCATTTTACAGCTGTTTATGTGATGCAAAATAAATCTGAAGTACTGGAATATGTTAAAGAATATGAAGCTATGGCAACAGCTCATTTCAATTCCAGGATTAGTAGATTTCGCTGTGATAATGGAGGTGAATATTTGTCAAATGAAATGAAAAGTTTTTTTTTTTAAAGAAAAAGGTATACAGTATGAATTGACAATGAGGTACACACCACAACAGAATGGAGTGAGTGAACGTATGAACATGAACATTTTAAACAAAGCTCACTGTATGTTATTAAACAGTAAACTTAGTAAATCTTTTTGGTCAGAAGCAGTGAAGACCGCTGTTTACTTGATAAACAGAACACTTACAAGTGCATTAAAAATGACAGTTCCTGCTAATTTGTGGTATGGAGAATTGCGAAAGTTGCAAAAACTAAAAGTTTTTGGTTGTGTAGCATATTTGCGACTTCCTGCAGAAGTAATTGCTGGAAAGTTTGATTCCAGAGTAAAAAAATGTTTCATGGTTGGGTATTGTTTGAATAATAATAATAATAATAATTTTATTATCATTCAGCCATAACAGCAATAGACAAAGTCATACAAATATTACATACAATTGAAATTCAAGAGAAACAGTTTTGCTTATAGGAGACAAAGACATATATATATTACAGTTTTGCTAATAGGAGACAAAGTCACACATAAATTAAGTACAATTGACAATTCAACAGAAACAGTTTTGCTAATAGTATTACAGTGTCATATTACAGTTGAGATATTCATTTACTTCATAGAATGGATGGGCAACTAGACAGTCATACAGTGTTTGTTTGTATGCCTGTTCAGGTAACTCTTGTACAGATTGTGGAAGTTTGTTAAATAATTTGTGTCCCATGAGTTCATAACTATTAATAGTTTTCGACAGTCTGTGGTATGGGGTATAAATACATCTGGTCCGTCTGGTGTTGTAACCATCGACGTTTTCTCTACGTTTAGTCTCCAGTAACTTCTTTTTTGTGTAAAGTAAAACATAGTATATGTAGAGGTTTATTACAGTCATGATTTTTAGTTCACGGAACAGAGGTTACAGTGTGCCTTATATGTAGCACCAGAAATTACCCTCATAGCTTTCTTCTGCAGTATGAGGATATCATGCACAGAACTTGAGTTTCCCCATAAAATGATGCTATATGTTAGTATGCTTTGGAAGAAAGAAAAATAGGATGTTCTAACATACTTTTCAGGTACACAGTTCATAAGTTGCCTTAACAAATAGATCACTCTTGATAACTTAACACTTATATATTCTATATGTTGAGACCAAGACAATTTATTATCCAAATATACAACCAAAAACTTAACGTAGGTTGGATCATCTGAGGGAAGCTTGTCTTTTAAACTAACAACCATTTGTTGTGATTTGTCATTATTAAGTAGGAAGCCATTTGCCTTAAACCAATAGGATGCTTGTTCCATTGTCTGTGCAACACAGGTTTTAAGGTTACTGAACTCATTGCTACAGTGGAGAAAAGTTGTATCGTCTGCGTATAAAACGGTAGGAGACTTGATAAATGATGGCAGATCATTGATCATAATTAGGAACAGAAATGGGCCTAATACAGATCCTTGTGGAACACCTATCTTTACTTGTTGCATACTGGACATTTCTTTTCTGACACAAACTACCTGCTTTCGTTTCTGTAGGTATGATTCTAATAATTTAAGACTGTTACCTCTAATGCCATATAATTCCATTTTTTCTAAGAGTGCTTTATGCTCTACACAGTCGAATGATATACTTAAGTCACAAAAGGTGACCTGAGCGAAGCCCTTATTCTCAAGAACTTGATGAAGGTATTTGACTACTGAGTCTATAGCGTCAAGAGTTGACAGGTTTTTTCTAAAACCATACTGTGACATGCTAATTATTTCTGCATTTTCAAAATAAGCACATAATTGTTGATAGATTACACATTCAAATACTTTAGAAAGAGCTGGGACTATGGAAATTGGCCTGTAACTTGAAGGGGAGTCAACATCTCCTTTTTTGTATATGGGAACTACTCTGGATACTTTCAGCTCATCCGGAAAATATCCTTCAGTTATACACTTGTTTACACAGTATGTTAAAGGGTACACAATACTATCTATTACTTTCCTTAAAATAGTGCAAGAAATGTCATATATATCTACACTGTCAGATGATTTAAGCTGTTTTACTATTCTTAGGACATGCCTAGGAGACACCTCAGAAAAGGAAAACATACTTGTATTTGCTGGTGGTTTAGAGATATTTTCTGAAAGGATCTGTGATGAAGTTATATTAGGTTTGATGATTGCATTTCCTACTTCTTGTACAGATTTAATAAAAAATCATTGAATTTCTGGGGACTTACATTAATTATCTTGTTTCTTTCATGTTTAGCTACACTGTTAATTAGTTTCCATGCAGCTTTACACTTATTGGTGGAATTCTGAATGGTACTGAAATTGTGTGCTTTCTTGGCTTCTGCAATTGCTTCTTTATACTCATTTCTAGTTTTAACATAGGCTGATCTGGCATGGTCAGTCTTCAGATTTTTATATATATTGTGCAGGAGCATAACTTGGTTTTTAAGATTTGTTAATTGTATGGTGTACCATGGATTTTGCTTATTTTTACCCTTACTGCTATGGTCTTTGTTAGTTATTTTACATTTCTTTGTGGGAATACAGTCATTAAATTGTGTTATAAATGCTTTAAAAACCTTTCAAATATTAGATTTGGTGGCAAATCATTACATAAACTATAATGTGTGACACTGTATTGATCAAACCAATCTCTGTTTGTAAGGGACTGACAAAATCTGACAATTTTGTCATCTGTGACAGGTCTGGTGATCACCACCTTTGAGACATACATTTCAATATTACTCTTATCAGCACAAAATCTATTGAGATAATTTAAAGATACAGGATCATGATCAGAATATCGACTATGGTGTCCAGAAGAGAGACGCATCATTCTTGGAAGAGATGTTAAGTTTGATGAAAGTCATTTTGTTTTTGATAATGAAGATTGGTTCTCGTACAAAGAAGACACAAGAAACGTGATTATCAGTGATGAAGAAAATGAAAGTGAAGATGTGACATCTCCTGATAATGACTCCATATCAAGTGAAAATGAAACTGAAAAGGTGAAAGCCCCTGAAATCCGAAGAAGTGTAAGAGAAACAAAGCGACCAGCATGGATGGAAGATTATGCTGTACTAGCTCTAAATGTGGAAATATATGTTGAGGATGTTCCAGAGACTTTCAGTGACATTGACAGTAGATCAGATAAACAAGAATGGCTTCATGCTGTAGCAGAAGAGATGCGAGTAATAAATGAAAACAAGACCTGGACAGTATGTGAATTACCTGAAGACAAGAAGGCTATTGACACTAAGTGGGTTTTTGAAGTGAAACGTGATGATGCAGGCAAGATTAGTAGTTATAAAGCTAGAATAGTTGCTCCTGGTTGTACTCAAAAAAGAGGGTTTGATTATAATGAGACATATGCTCCTGTTGCGAGGCTGACTACTTTAAGAACATTACTTGCTGTTATGAATCATGAAAAATTGATTGCAAATCATATGGATGTAAAAAGTGCTTTTCTTCATGGAAATTTAAATGAAGAAATTTTTATAAAGATACCAGCAGAATTTAATGAGAAACCAGGTGCTAAACAAAGCAATTTATAGTTTGAAGCAAGCTTCAAGGTCTTGGAATTTTGTGTTTGAAAAGTTTGTTAAAAATTTAGGTTTTGTTCAAAGCAATGCTGATGCATGTCTATTTACTTTATGTTTTATTGTATGTTGATGACATACTTATATTAGGAAATGATATTAAAAAAATTGAAGAATTCAAATTAGCTTTAAAAGATGAAAGATTTGGGAGATTTAAAAATGTTCTTGGGAATTAAGACAGATAAGAAGGAGGATGGAATAATCATGAGTCAGAAAACTTACCTGGAAAATTTATTGAAGAGGTTTGGTATGAATGAATGCAAACCAATTAACACACCCATGGAATTAAATTACAGGGAAGTTGAAAATGATAAAAGACTGCATGAGAAAGTACCTTATAGAGAATTACTAGGGTGTTTGCTGTATGTAACACAAACAACACGACCTGATTTAAGCTATGCTGTTAATTATTTCAGTCGTTATCAAAGTGATCCAAAAGAATCACATTGGAAAGGCTTAAAGAGAATACTGTGTTACATACAGGGCACAGTAAACTATGGGATGCATTACAAAAATGAGGGAGACAATGGAACTGTAATTGCTTATGCTGATTCTGATTGGGCAAATAGTTCAGATAGGAAATCAACAACCGGTTATGTCATCAAGCTCTTTGGTAACACCATAAGTTGGATGTCTAAAAAGCAAACTACTGTAGCATTATCATCTACAGAAGCCGAATTTGTATCACTTGCAACTTGTGCTGCAGAATATTTATGGTTTGAGAAGTTGTTTCAAGATTTAAAAATTTTGAAAAATGAAAAACTTCTAATTTATGAAGACAACCAGTCCTGCATTTCTTCTCTTTGTAAATGGGAATATAAAAGACTGAAACACATAGATGTGAAGTATGCTTTTGTTAGAGACTTGTGTCTGAAAAAGATAATAGATGTTAAATATATTGCTACAGAAAATCAGTTAGCTGACATTTTTACAAAACCACTGTGCAAAGAAAAGTTTGAAAAAAATGTCCAAAGGGTTGGGAATGTGTAAAATTGTAAACTAGTGTTACATAGAATTGAGGCGGAGTGATGAAATAGCAATTCTATGTTAAGTCTAAGTGTATATAGGTAAAAATTAATTTCTTTGATGTTTGTTATTCTTTATCTTTGATGATGTAACTTTTCTTTTATTGTGTGGCTGCAATTGTGTTACCTGCAATAAATTCATTAAAAACTAAATGTTTACATTGCATAAAACAACGCTCTGGTAACAATATTTTATCAATCCGCAAAACATTTAGTGAATAACGACGACTGTAGATACTGCTGCTCCATCTGGTTCTTGTAATATTCCAATTTCTTGCGTCTTTCCGAAAATTTAATTCCCCCTGTCTTATGAACCATAGCAGATGATCACTGTGTCACACCTGATTTGATAAAAATCTATGATGAAAACAAAACATTCCTCCTCTCTCCTCTCCTCACCCTGAGGCTGCAATGATATTCCTCCTGTCCTCTCCTCCCCACATCATGTGACACTGCCATGTGGAAGGACTGTATGCAATGTTCTTCAGTAATATTTTGTCAATTGAAAATTTCACACCAGTGAGTGAAAAAGAAATCACAAGTCTTATTTATAAAGGTAAATTCGCTTCTAAATGTAACTAACAGAATAAAAAATATTTGTGACTTATTTTTAAGCTTTTGGTAATTTAACCGTTTATACTACAAAATTGCACAAGAAACAAAATGAGATAGTAGAAATACTACTTCTTATGACAGTAAAATATATTTATTTCTCTTAACCAGTTCCAATGATTTATACCGTCATCTTCAGAAGGGTTCAAACAGTCTGTCTTATACTTATGTGGCAGACAGTCATATTTTATCTTTTATTCTGATATGACAATCCATTTTGGTGATGTATATTTTAACATGTTGGCCATGCATTTTTACTCATTTTACATTTCGCCAAGAAACCCTTTATTTTCACATGTTCTCCTAAGTGAAGATGTTTAAAACCTTCTGAAGATGATATATATATATATATATATATATATATATATATATATATATATATATATATATATATATATATATAAACAAAAATAAAAATAGAAAAGAGATGACTTACCAAAAGGACCGGCTCGTCGAGAGAAACAAATAAAATCACACACAAACACACATACAAGCTTTCGCCACCACTGGCAGCTTCTTCAGGAAAAAGAGGAAAAAAGGGGAGGAAAAGGGAAGGATATGGGTTTTAAGGAAGTGGAAAAGGAGTCATTCCAATCCCAGGAGTGGAAGGACTTACCTTAGGGCAAAAAATGGAAGGTAAACAAATACACACACACTCAGACATATCGAAACGCAAACACACCTAGACACAAATGTCTGTTTACTTGTGATCTTGGTTAAACAACCGTGAAGAAGGTGTACTTTTAATAATATTTTAACAGATCGCTTTCCATAAGTGTAAAATGCCAGGTAACTGAAAAATGAGTTATCTTACACTAATTTGAAAGTGGAAATGGAGCAACATGATAGGAAAGGTGCGTAAAAAATCAGGTTATAAAATAATTAAGCAATTTCTATGTTGCCAGCCAAAGAGAAAGCTCTTTACCATATAATTAACATGTGAGTCTAAGTGTAATAATTGAACTAAAATAACACTTGTTATTTGTACTTTTGGCGGTCATCACATGACTCCACTTGGTGGCACCACTGCATGTCCAAAGAGTGGGTTACTGCAAATGAACAATCAGCATGTAGCTTCAGCATAGCAGTAACAATAGCAGCAGCATCAAATCTGGTCTCAGTGGCATTAAAACAAATCATAGCAACAGCAGCACATGTTCTCATTGGCAGCATTCTTATCTGTGCCTTTTGAAGGCTCAGATGTACATAGAATCGTTTTTCAGTGGAGTCACATGGAAAGGCACTTTGAACTTCTCTCAGAAAGTCGATTATGTACCTTTCTTTCTGCATTTGCTGATCTTTACTCCATAATCATACTAAAATATTAAGTTCATTTGAAAATACCAGTAATACCTGTTAACCTTTTAATATATGACTTTTTATTTGAAACTATGAAAAACAACATGATTAATGTATACTGCATATATGCCAAGAAAAATATTGAAAAATCCTTAAAATTATTATGCACTACTGGCTACAAACCGTTCATTGCTGGTCAGGTTTATAGTGCTTCCATGATGTACCTGATGCAGTAAATGTCAGTAGTGTGCCTTTCATCTTTCCAGAAAGTAACTCACAATGCAACAGTAATATGTGAGTGTCCTGCATATGGACCATCTAGAAGAATGGATAGAATAAATTAATAACTTAGGCCACTAATCATGGAGACCAGAGCTCTAGATCTGGAAGGGTCGACATATTCTTTGCAAAACCAAAAGTAATAAAAATTTTGAATTTCAGTATGGAACACAATATATCTACTTAATGCTGGAAAACTAGAAGACTCATATGATTACAGAGCTAAATAAGAAACCAGCGTCAAGTGGTGTGGAAATTACTTTACAGGAAGACTATCAGAACAATTTGAATAATGCCTATCATCTTAATAATCAACTAATGAAAGGTAATCCTGAATACTTCTCCAGTAGATCTAATTATAATACAAATTTACTTCTCAATAAAACACAGTCAAACCAAATAAATTGAAAATATTTACAATCAAACAAAAGAATGCTGGAATTACAAATTAAAAAAAATGCACTTGTGGTAGTGGCAGACTTCAATACATGTATAGGCAGTCACTGCAATTCAAAATAAGTTGGTATCTTTGAATTATAAAACATCAAACATGAAGGTTTTTAGAATTCTGTGAACAGTCTGAAATGGTCCCAATGAATACATCACTTCATATTTCCCAACAAAGAAGGTATACCTCGAAAGCATGTAGAGACCTAGCTACATAACAAATCAACTATTTTCCATAAAAAAACGATGCAGAAACTAAATCAAATTTAATCGCCCATACTATGGTTTGGATATCAGCTATACTCAAGTGTATTTGTTAGACACTAACAGTGACAAAATACGACTTGTGGGACTAATTAATAGTGTATAGAAAGACTAAAGAATGAAGACAGTACTCACGTATTTATAATGGAAGTAGACAAGTTATCTGCAGAAACTTCAAACTGGAAGGCGCTGTATCACTGAAGGAGTACCTGTATAATATACTAAGGAAAAAGAAACTACAGGAAAGGAAAGCATGGATGATACAAAAAAAAAGGTTCCATAAAGGAATGAAGACAGCTGTGAAAAATATAGTCTGATTTGTGTCAAGGAAGAAGAAGAAGAAAAAGAAATAAAAACTATGTCCCACATCTAAGAAGATAAATATATGAGATAATTAAACAGGTTGATACATGAATACGTAGCAGAGGCAGCATGGACATAATGTAGGCCCACTAAAAATTGGATTATTACAGTTTAAATGTTGAACTTGTAACATCATAGTTAAAAGATGCATAACTTGAAAACCTGAAAACTGAAAGGTTGGTGGAAAGATTAAACTGAAGAACTATACATTAGAGAGTAAATCTGATATTGTTATGTCTACATTAACACAATGATCAACAAATACCAATTAAGAATTTATCAATGCTCTAATCAACTTGAATAACAACAAAACGACTGTAACTGATACATCCTTCCTAAGATATTAAAGGATAATGCAGATAAGAAGAAAGAACCACTGTATACATTTGTATCTGCTGTGAAGTTGATAGAGAATACATTGAGAAACTGTGGTACACTACTAAGTGCATCCTCTGATGCCAAACACTGCGATTAGCTGTCATGTGTCAGGAAGTCACTCTGCGGAAATTTTAAAAATGAGAAAATCTGTCCTTTTTAGTTTTATTTTGCGTGTGAGCTATAAAGTCTCTGAATTTCTTTTGTGATTGCATCTTCCATCTGCAAGGAAAGTAAATGGAAAATACATATCCCGAACAATGATCTAAGATTGGTATGCCATATTTTTACATAACTGTAACTGTGTTGTGTTTTGTGTTAATTAATGTATTTGTTTGCTAGTACTTGTGTAGTAACGATTGTTCATCGAAATTCTTCATGTCATGTACCTCAACCCAAACTATATTACAAGAATTTTGTGACATTAGAGAAACCCCACAATGGTTTGCATCTTTTCTGTAAATTTCAAAAACGTCAGTAGCACAGGATCGAAAGTTACCAGTGTTACAGAAAACTTAGTTTCTACATAACAGATGTAGTTAATTATGTTTTTTATGCATTCATATGATAAATATGTTGCTTCCTGGAATGTTAAATGACGTATACTCTGAAATTGGAAAGTATGTGTAAAAATAGGATGGACTGTGAATTTCTCTGAAGAGATTATTATTTATTTTAAATTATAACTTCAAATTATGATGGGAGCTGTTTGAATGCAAGTACAAAGTTAAAATTACTTTATGAAATAATTTTTGTTTGTTTTTATACATTGGTAGTCAGTATGTGAAGTTTGTTTCTCTATAATGAGCATATGATAAAAAAAGTCTTAATTATCAATTTCATAGAATTATGATCATCCAACACTTTAGTTTAACCACATTCGACTGGCAGAATGGATTATGTTGTAATGTTTTTTATTATCTGTGAGTTAAGTTGCTTTATCAACATAACATAAAGTTTATTTCACTTATTTCAAATACAAATTTAACCAAATGCTATTTGCAACTTATGTGAAAGTGATCTTCTTCCAAAGACTTTTTCTGTTAACTATGTTTTCCTAAATGTGTTAGCTACATGTGTCTGCAAAATTTATTTTGTTCTGTATTGGATATGTCTTATGTATAGAGATGGGTATTTTAAACTCACAAGGATTGATATTAAACTGCGGGTCCTCTTATTCTGACTGTCAAATAGTAGATCATCAGGAACTGGACTATTTGTATGAATGTGTTATAGTAATTGTTGATAACGATGTCTATCTAGTGATAAAAGTGGGCCACTGTACGAAATAAAAGCTTAATTCCGGTAGGAGGTACCCAGATAAGAGTTCACTGTTATAAGAAGGCTTAATTTTAGCAGTACAA
Source organism: Locusta migratoria (assembly GCA_026315105.1). Classification (NCBI taxonomy): domain Eukaryota; kingdom Metazoa; phylum Arthropoda; class Insecta; order Orthoptera; family Acrididae; genus Locusta; species Locusta migratoria. Next base: position 265,809,624 of record CM048744.1, on the reverse strand, counting down.
TTAGCAAAAGGTCCGTATGAGCTACTGGCTACACCCTGCTGCAAAACATTGTTTCCTGGCCCAAACTAAGAACTGACTTGGCACAAATTAATAACAGGAAGTTAACGATACAGTGGCCAATATACATAGCAGCTCACACAAACTTACACACAGGCATTAATAAACAAACCACCACCATTAAAGTTGTTTCATAAAGGTGGCTAAAGAAAAACATTTATGGTACATAAAAAATTGCGTCTGAGCTTGTTCTCAGCAATGGTGAAAAACAATATTAAATAAAAAGGGGAAGCTGCTCGAAAACTACAATTTATAGGCAAGTCAAAATTATACTGAACTTAACTTGTTTATTCAGGTCGAACGCAAGTAAAATAGGGAACCAATTTTGTTAATACAATAAAAATGCATCCCATTTACATTATCTAATACTGACGATGCCCAGCATTGAATTCAACATAAATTACACAGAATGTAACACTACTGAGGGGAGGATTTACAAACAACACTCACTCGCTCACACACATGCAATGTAACAGCGAAACTCACCAAAATCAGCGCGCTGAAACGAGGCAGAAGCAGGCGCCGTTATCGTAGGCGAAATTCAGCAAATCCGGAGGTACCACACAACACAATATACAATAAAACTGTGAAGATGGCTCTGGTCTGTCGTGCCTGATTTGAGATGGTGCATGAGTATAGCAAAGTTAAGTTGCATTTAGATTAGACCACGAGCAAACACGCTAATGGCGACACACAGCTATGTTACATGATTGCACCCCACGGAAGGTGAAGTAGTTGAAATCGGATTCATTACACAAAATAACGGCGGACTCTTAAGTTACAATCTGAGAGTAAACTATCTAGGTAGTGGTTTTATGAGAAGTGGTGTGAATTCAGGTGACTAGCTCAAACTTCTTAAGTCAGAGTTTGGAACCACGTAGTTCTGAAAAGTGATAAAAATGTATAAATTCAATTTCCGAAATTAAGAATGAGAATTAGTGGTTGCAGGAATAACAGGGTTTACCGTCCTATCGATGTTAGACAATCAGGTGTCCTCATTGTACACGTTAGATGGACAGTTCCTTGACATTGAGCTTGCCCTTCTTCAACTCCTTTATTTTTCTTTTATTTCCTCACATATTTTTTCTGCTTCTGAATGTGATTCTGGCTTCTTCCACAGATCACGCTGGGTCCTTAAATTTACAAAATTGCCCTGCAAAACATATCTGAAAAATGCAAGTTGGTTCCATTAATAAGCCAGTGTGTATATTGTCAATAAAATTTAGATAACCTCTTCTTTCGAGCTCTGCCGTACCATCTACCGGTCGAATCGCACACCTCCTGTTATTCAAACGGACAATCCCTAGATAAAATTATCTAGACCACTAAGCATCAACACAACAGTGCATCAACGTGCAACTAAAAATCCTATGAATTACGGCGTTAGCGGCTACCACGAGATCTTATTAACATGCTACCTAATGGGGAGATTGCTGATACAAAATCTACAGTAAAGGAGAAAGTCAAGCACTTGATAAGCAAGGCTACCTTCATGGACAGTGAAGAAGAGCACACACATTTAAAACGACAAACAGGGACACAAATTGCATAAACAAGATATACACAATGAAATACTGAATATAGCCTAAACAACTTAGATTATGCACCATGAATCCTCACGATGGAAACAAAAGATAAAAACATGGACAAAAAAAGGGACTATGTGAGGTAGGCAGCCTTATAGCTAACAGAGACACTTGGATATGTCACACTAATAATTCTTTAAGTACAAAATGGAGCATCAAGGTAACGTACGTCGAACAGCTGACCAGGTGGAACTGGCAAGTTGCTGCTAACTACGTCAATAGCGGCATGCACCTTATAGTACACAAAACACACATACAACATAAAGGCACGGCGAAATGAAATTACACATACATATACAAAGGACACATATAACACATATAACAAACTACTTAAAGAAACACTGCAAAAGGCATACAAAATACAGGATAAATTTACAAACACAAATCACATAGTTGGTAAGAATAACACTAAATCTACCCTACAAAACACTAGTTTGTGCTAGGGCCAGTGTCTTTTGATTGGTTATGGCACGGATCAGCGGACCTGATCTCAACGTCTCCTGTTGGTGGGTCACGTGGCTTTTCTGGCCTTTATCAAGTCAGTAGCCCTTATTACCGTTCCCGAACCTGAACCGTTTGTCTGCTCGCTTATCACGCCAATAACCTTGCTCGTTCCTCTGCTGCGACGGATTCTCAGCATTGGAAGGACCGAACTTCCCGCTGCTAGTACTTTCCGCCTGTCGGTTGTTCCTAGCGCTATTGTCGGTCCGATTACTTCTCCTAGAAGAGCTGTTGCCGTCTCTTCTAGGTCTGCAAGCATTGTCACATCCCGAGCACGACGTTAAACTGTCCCACAACACTAGGTGTGGTGTGACCCGTGCTGAGGGCTGCGTGGCACATCGGTGGATGTATCTCGAACGGAGCCTCAGGGATACCGGAAGACCTCCCTGAGTAAGTTGCCTTGCACCACACGGGGTTATCGTGGTGTGGACCATATAAATCCCCAAATCTCATGGGACTAAGATGTACACGGAGAAAAAAATTATTTTAAAAGAATCCGAGGGGCAATCTGAGACCTCAGATACTCAGACATCGGGATCAGGACCGATGGAGTGCACTCCTACTTCTCAGTCAGGGTCTAGACCTGAGCAAGAAGTGGGAACTGTATCAGAGAAGTTGGACCAGTCTAGGATTAAGGCCTTGTCTGGGGCTCAGAGGAGGAAACTTCTCAAGGAACAGACCCCCAAAAAGAAACTGCCTCGGGTCGAAAGGGATACACATACCCCCTCGACGTCAAAGACAGGTGGCAAGAGGGTTAGGGAGGAATGTAAGACTCCCTCCTCTCTGGACTAGGCAGGAAATAGGGAAACAGACCTATAGTACTACAGTCTCGGTCTTTAGAGTGGCGGTTGTCCAAGAAGGTTACCCACTGGTAAGCATCACCTCGCAGCAGGAGGAGCTTGTGCAGATGGCCCTCTTTGAGGAGATTGGGGGGGGGGGACGCTGGTCCAGGACCCAAATTCAGGAGGGTCTATCTAGATCGTGGTGCCCTCATTTTTGTCTGCGAGGGGGAGCACTCAGCAGAATGGCTTAAGTACAAGGTGCCCATGATATCCCCATGGGAGGATGCGAAGCTGTTGGTGAAGACAGCAGTCGAACTCCTGAAGACCGCAAAGGTATCAATATGGGTACCAAAGATACTTAAGGATGTCTCTCCAAAGAATCTGTTCAAGAAAATAAGGGTCCAGAACCCAAAAGCCTCGACAGAGGATTGGAGGGTAATTAACCAAAAGGTCGTTCCAGAAGGACGAACTCTGGTGGTGGAGGTCGGAGAGAAGTCCCTGAAGGCATTGCGAGAGCAAGGCCTTAAACTGTTTTTAGGGTTCTTGTAGGTCTGCGTCAGGGTAATCAAAGACCTTAAAGGCAATAATGGCAGCAAGATGGGGACTGGAAGTGCTGCAGATAAACCTGCAGCACAGTAAAGGGACCACTGCTGCCCTGAGCCGTCGCTTGGGGAGACAGGAGGTGGATGTTGCCCTGATACAAGAACCCTATTTATACAAAGGGGGTGTATCGGGCCTCGGTGGTACTGGATTTATGCCAGAAATCTAAAGTACTCCAGAACATGCATTTATGTTAGAAATGGAATACCTTTCATACCAATTATGGATTTTTGTTCCAGGGACCTGGTGACCATCAGGATGCAGCAACATGAGGGAAATTGTTTTGGCCTGCCTGCCATCGGCCAGGTGACGAACTGGTGGTGGGATGTGATGCCAATGCTCACAATCTATCGTGGGGCAGCAAGGACACCAACAGTAGAGGTGAGCACCTTCTTGAATTTCTCCTATCTAACGAAGATCCTGAATAGGGGTGATGAACCTACATTCAGGAATAGTAGAAGGGAAGAAGTAATTGACATCACTTTTGGTTCTATGATGATGGGAAGTTACGTCAAACAGTGGGATGTAGTCCTGGAGCCATCCTCATCAGATCACATGTATATTAAATTCAAGGTTGAAATGGGAACCAGACAGACCATGACCTATAGCAACCCCAGGAAAACGGACTGGGAGACATATAGGAAAGCCCTTGACTTCAGCCTATCGGAAATTAAAACTTCGACAAGGAATCCAGCAGAGTTTGAGGAAGTAGCAGAGGCCATAACCTCTGCTATAGTGACCTCATACCAGGACAACTGCTCAATCACCAAGAAGTGCACAAATAGGAGTGTGCCTTGGTGGAATAATAACCTGGAAATGCAAAGGAAACAGGTACGAAGACTGTTTAACCTTGCGAGGCGCAAAGGACAATGGGCAAAATATTCTGAGGCCCTTGTCAATTACAACCTTGCCATCAGACGGGCAAAGGAGTCATCCTGGAAGGTATTCTGTGAGGAAGTGGAGGGCACAGCTGCTCAAGCGAGACTTCATAAAATCCTCACTACGGTACCAACTAATCCAGGAGGAACATTAAGGAAGGAGGATGGGGAGTATACAAAGACAGCACATGAAACGCTGAAACTGCTCCTCAAGACTCACTTTCCTCAATATACTCTGGGGGATAACTCAGAACAGAATGCGATTCCTGAGAGACAACGTTTCTCAAGTATTCTCAAAGAGGACTGGGATTTGGCCAAGGAGTGTGTCGATCTCAGTAAGGTCCGATGGGCGGTGGGAACATTTCAACCGTTCAAGTCACCTGGCCCCGATGGAATCTTTCCAGCTCTCCTGCAACAAACGGGAGAAAATCTTATTAGATTCCTATGCAGGTTATTTAGGGTTAGCCTAGCACCAGGAATCATTCCCAATGCCTGGAGTGCAGTGAAGGTTGTCTTCATTCCAAAGCCAGGGAGAATTGATCATACCAAGGCCAAGGATATGAGACCAATCAGCCTGTCCTCCTTCATTCTTAAGACACTGGAAAAGCTGGTTAATGTGCATGTTGGAGAAGGAGGTTAAGTAGGGCTCCTCTACATTCAAACCAACATGCATATCAGCCAGGTAAGTCATGTGAGACAGCTCTCCACCAACTTGTTGGGAAGGTGGAGAAAGCACTACACTTTCAGGAAATAGCCCTCTCTATCTTCCTGGACATCGAGGGGGCTTTTAGCAACACGACCTTCGATTCCACAGTTAGGGCAGCAGAGGTGCATGACCTAGGGACCACTATATGTAGGTGGTCTAGGGCCATGCTCAGTGGAAGAAAGGTAGAAGCTACCATGATGAATGAAAAATTGGTAATCAACACTACTAGGGGTTGCCCACAAGGAGGAGTTCTTTCCCCTTTATTGTGGAATCTAATGGTGAATGATCTCATTGGAGAATTAAACTCTAGGCAGTACTTTGGCCAAAGATAAGCAGGTGATCTTGTCATAGTAATACTTGGCAAATTTGCTGACACAGTAAAGAATATGGTACAAGGTGCTTTGGACATTGTGCAAGACTGGTGCAGAAAAGAGGATCTGGGGGTTAGTCCTAAGAAGACTGTTTTTGTACCATTCACAAAGAAGCATATACAACATTCAAGTTGGAATCTAAAGCTTTTCAATGAAGCGCTACCTGTGAAGGGGACAGTGAAATATCTAGGGGTTACCCTAGATGAGAAACTGACATGGACCTCTCACATCAGGAATATTTGATCCAAGGCAAAAGGTACTCTTGTGAGTGTGGAGGAAGAAGGTAGAACAGCAGGTTGCTGCTAAGGAGCTTGGTAAGGTGCAGAGATTAGCCTGCTTAGCCCTAACAGGCGGAATTAGCAGCACAGCAACTGCTGGGATGGAAACCATGCTGAATATGCCCCCATTACACCTTTGGGTCAAGATGGAGGCAGCGGCTGTTGCATACAGACTCAAATCTGGCAACAACTGGAACTCTTTGGGATATCCAGAATTACACACTAAAATAGTGAGTGAGGTAAATAAAGGAAAGGTTGGGGAAATGCCAGCGGTCTATATTATAACCCCATACTGCTTCAACAAGCCTTTCAATATAACAATTGGCAGTAGGGAGCAGTGGGAGAAAATAGTTCGACACCGTACGGGGGATATTGTCTGGTTCACTGACGGGTCAAAATCAGACCAAGGTGTTGGGGCCAGGGTATATGGGGTGCAGCCAAGACTGGAGGGTGTCATCTCTCTAGGAAAACTGGCCTCAGTATTCCAGGCCGAAATCACTGCCATCAGGGCGTGTGTGTGGAGGAGAATTTGTGTAGGTGCTACAAAGACCGTAGTATCTACATATATTCAGACAGCCAGGCAGCCCTCAGATCACTGGCAGCTCCTGCAACAAGATCTAAAATTGTTGCAGAATGTCACAGGGTTTTGGTGGAGCTAGGGGAAAGCAATAGAGTAAACCTATTGTGGGTCCCTGGCCACTCTGGGATCAGTGGCAATGAACATGACGACAGATTAGCCAGGTTGGGGGTAGAGACTCCATTTATTGAACCGGAACCTGTCCTGACAATCACCAAGGCAATGATCGAATTGGAGCTATGTAACTGGCTCAGAAGACAGCATGTAGAATATTGGACCAAAGTCCATCAACAAAAACATGGCAAGGTAATGATGCCAAAGCCATGTTGTAAAAGAAGCTCTGCAATCCTGGGTCTGAACAGGAGAGAGATTAGACTCATGGTTGGATTGCTGACAGGTCATGGGAATTTCAAAAAACACCTACGTACAATGAGAATAACAGAAGGGGACCCTAAATGTAGGATCTGTGATGACGGTGATGAAACTGCATCACATCTAATCTTCTAATGCATTGCATTGGAGAATAAAAGGCACAGAATATTTGGGACAACCAGACCTGAAGAAATTGTGTCTAATAAAGAACTGGTAAAGGGACTCCTTGCACTGTTCAAGGGCATTGGTTGGCTTTACTAGATATAAAGGGAGCGATGCCGCACAATAAAATTAGTTTCGGTGCGGGCAGTGGCGGGTTGGTCCAAGACTGTTTTGGCTTCCCTGGAAAAATCAATCAATCAATCAATCATTGTCAAACTCCAGGTCCTCCAAGTAAGCCTGGAAGGACTCAATGTCATCATTGCCGGCCGCGGTGGCCGACGGGACTGAGGCGTTCCAGTCACGGTCTGCACGGCCACCACGGTCGGGGGTTCGAATCCCCCCTCGGGCATGGATATTTGTGCCGTCCTAGTTCGTAAGTAGTTTGTTAGTTTAGCGACTGATGACCCCGTAGTTAAGTCCCATAAACTATACAAAGATTTGAATTTTTTGAATGTCGCAATGACGGCATTGCGCACATTTCGTGGGAGCTTCGACGCGCAAATTCTAATTAATTCGCGCGGAGAGTATGGGTAATCGATGAACTGATTTCTCAGCATCATTCCTTGAAAGAATTCGCCGAGACTCCTTCAATTGCTAGTTTTTATTCGTTTCCGCTGCCTCTGCGACCAGTAGGCAGACAGAAAATGCTCCCTAAAATCGTCATAGTAGCGGCAATATCTCAAGAGAGGTCGCATCCGCATGTTGGGCTCTCCCTCAAGATGTCCACACACACATTCGATTTTCTGCCCTTCTGGCCAGTTCGGAGGCAGACAGTAATCGAATTGCTCTAGCCACGCATGGGGGTGTATTCCGCTTGCAGAGTTTTGGAAGACCTGGTACTTTTTTACTGTCCTAAAGTGGTTATAGTCAAATGCCTGCACTGGCTCTCACACAGGCACTTGACGCGGTCTTTCTCTTATGGGAGGACGGGCACGCAGAGGTTCGACTTCCTCCTCCTCGAAAGCCGAATCATCTCCGCGGTCGGAACGACAGGGCCGACCTCCACACAGACTGCGGCAGGCGTTTTCTACTTGCAGGGGAGGCAGGAGTGCAGCGGAGACTTGCTCCAGACGCGTGACGCGTTCTTCTAGCTCGGCCGCTATATCGCGACGCAGTGGCGGCGCTAGGCGTCGGCGACGTCGGCAACCGCCGACGGCCTCGCGCATACGGGGGCCTCGCAAAACATTGTAAACATTCTTCTATATATTTGATGTTTAACGGCGCTTTTCAACTGCTAGGGTGTGTAGCGACGACGTAGATCTAACATACACTAGCGTAACCAAAGGACGAACACAACATCCGTACCCAAGACTGGGATTCGATCTCAACAAGAGCGACCTAGCTCACCAAGGTATGACGCCTTAGTGCGCTCGGCCATTCGCTGCCGGCAGCTATTTAGTTTCTATATTTATTTCCGAATGAGTGCAGCAGTGATGAAAATTTTTGTTAAATACATGTAAAACAACTTGTTCAGTACATTTTAGAAAATAATTTGGAAGAGGTATATACAAATGCTTATATAACAATAGAATCAAGCTCACAGTTTGCTAATACAGCTTCGGCCGTGAGGAGTTCCTCAAAATTAATGTTCAAATGTTTGCAAAGGTTATGGGACTTAACTACGGGGGCATTAGTCCCTAAATTTACAAACTACTTATGAACTACTTACGAACTAGGACGGCACAAATATCCATGCCCGAGGGGGGATTCGAACCCCCGACCGTAGTGGCCATGCAGACCGTGACTGAAGCGTCTCAGTCCCCTCAGCCACTGCGGCCGGCAGTTTCTCAAAGTTATAATTTATGAAGACTTATTTGAGAATCACAATGACCCGAGAAAAACTATCTGCGTTGTTAGTACTATCAATTAAAGCCGAAACAGCGGCTAGTATTAATTATGTTGTGATTTTTAAAAAATCTGTGAGGTGAAAAGCCGAAAAGTTTCTCTATGTTAATTTGTTTTTGTTTATTGTAATTTTTGTCATTGCAATAATACTTGTATATTATACTAATAAAATTTTAGTATAACGATTATTAATGTATAATTCAGCTCATTTTATTTAACATTCTTTTCCTTACTGAAAAAATGAAAGGGGCCTCGCAGAGACGTGTTCGCCGACGCCCAGTTTTCGTCTAGCGTCGCCACTGTCGCGACGCCTACGGTTAATTTCCCACCGTTGTTCCTTGAACCGGAGTAAGTCGCGAACGTCCTCCGATTCATTTACACCACCGGGAACTGCCCTTTCTGCCGCCGTCTCCGCGGTCTGTAGAAGCTGCGCCACCGAGGTGACCAGCTCTTCAACGCGCGTGCCTAGTTCATCGGTGCGCATTATCACCTGACCGTCTACCAAATCGACTCTCTCGTTAAGAGAGGGGACATCAGTCTTAACTAATTCGACTCTCTCCTCAAGAGAGTGGATATTAGTATCTACGCGGTCGGAGAGGGCAGATATAGCTTCTGTATTCTTTGAAATTTTCGTCGTTTTTTCTGAGATACAATGCATTGCTATCTCATGCTGTTCCTGAATTAGCCGCACCAAAGACCTAAATAAACAACATAGACTGGCCACAGCGCCGCCATAGTTGAAGCCAATTGGAAAGGTTGCGGCCATCTTTGAGAACGTCACGCCAGGTGATACTGGGCGTCTGCTAACAACTGAATCATACGTTTTATATTAATCATTGCCAGCACGATTTTTCCTTAATTTCTGGGCGACGCATTGCGGAAAGTAATTACCACTACGAATAGCATTTCTCATTTACTGCTGCATCCTAAGTGTAATGTTTACAATCGTCGAACTGCTGCATTATTTGATGTTACTATAATGTCAATAATCGTTTGTATTTGACGACATATCTTCCCTATAAATACAGGCGAATTTTTTAAAAATCTTTAATTACCTTTTTTCTGCCTGTGGTTCAAATGACGTTTCATGCTTTGAAGTACATTATGTATTTATCGAGCTCTCCACAACGTGTCGTTTCCTCGGTAATCTCCTCACAACTTACGGTTTCTGCAGGTGCTCAGGAAACGAAAATATTGTTGGAATGGCATTTGCAAGTAGCCGCTTTCGATCGGTGGTAGCATACTTGAACTTTTCTTCAAAATGACAAGAGCATATGTAACTATACTTTATAGGCTGCACTTATCACACCTTTTACTGGTTACCCATTGGCTTAGCAACTCCTTGTTTTACAAAGGAAATCTGTGTAAAGAATAGTTTAATTACAGTTCATATACCTGGGCTACTTACCCAATGATTAATACGCTTTTGTACACTATATAAAAACTGTCATTACATTAAAACACACCAAATACATCCGTCCTCTGCTTAGCTTTTTGATGGTCGTGAACATAATTTTGAAACTTGATAAATGCGAAAGTTAAGTATAATGAATTTTTATAGACAAATACACGCTGATACACAACGACCTATATAATTACATATCTCTTTCCTTATGTATGATATTTGAACAGTTTTATCATCACGGTTGCTGCAGTTGAACGCCGAACACACACTGGGCATGAGTTGCCACTAATAATAGCGCTTACACGTTTGTTTAGAGTACAAACGGAAGCGTCTGCTCACTCTGCTGCCTGAAACTGACGTTCTCAAACATGGCGCTCAGTGTTGCTCAGTGCTGCCACCCAGAGCGCTGTAGCTCGCCTATAGCCTCTCAATGTTGTTTATATACCTCTTTGAACCGCACTATATCGGTGCGCAACCCATGCAGATTATTGTTAATAACCTGTTACTGTGTCACTTTGCACCTCCCTGCATTGCGCAGAAGCCTTGATAAGTTCGGACTGGACTGAAGCATTTTGCGCTTCCATCCCTGTTTTTAATTCCTGAACTGAAGCATTCTGCGCTTCCATCCCTGTTTTTATTTCTCTCGTGAAAGCCATGATGTCGCTTAGAGTCATATCAGAAACGCACACGGGCCTAGTAACACTGATTGAACTAGTTTGTGAAGTAGCAGAAACCCGCATATTGGTATGCGGTTGGCTTTGTTCGCCCCTGCCCTCACTTCTGGTCGCATCCACGTTTAAACTAGTCGCGTTTTCAACGGGAACGCGGCTGTCTGTTCAAATGTTTGTTAAGCTTAAGGGACTTAACTGCGGGGTCATCGGTCTCTAAACTTACAACTACTTACGATCTACCTTACACTAAAGACGACACAAATATTCATGCCCGAGGGGGGATTCGAACCCCAGACCGTAGCGGCCGTGCAGACTGTGACTGATGCGCCACAGGCCGCTCGGCCACGGCCGTCTGTATTCGCTACTTTTTCCCTTTCGGTCGAAAGATCTGACCTAGACGACTTTTCACAGTCCTCGCTTTGGTTTAAACGCCTAGAGAGAGTGGAAACGGACAAGGCAGAACTATTATCCATCATCACAAGTAGTTTATAACAATAAAAGTAACAAACACAAGATTAGCCTACAAAACCGTGTAACGAAACACGAACTAAATCCTTCACATGCAATGGACTGTGGCTGTGCTCTTTTTACAAAAACAATAAAATAAAATAACCCATCCCAATAGACATAAAAAATACACTGAACCGTATGAGTGCTGAAAACAAAATGAAATAGATTAATGCGTGCTATTAATATCACACATTCACCCACTGGGAGGGAAAATTTTTTTAGAATGTTCCCACACGCATTTAAAGCAAAAAACTATTTAATTGAACAGATTATCCGTTGGAAGAGCGAATCCTGGCAGCGGTAAGCCAGGTAAAAGTGGGCCACTGTACGAAATAAAAGCTTAATTCTGGTAGGAGGTACCCATATAATAGTTTACTGTTATAAAAATGTTTAATTTTAGCAGTAAAATTAACAAAAGGTCGGCGTGAAGTACCGGCTACTTCCTGCTGCAAAACCTTGTTCCCTGGCCCAAATTGAGAACTGACTTCGTTCAAATTACTCTAATAACAGGAAGTTAACGATACAGTGGCCAATATACATAGCAGTTCACACGAAATTACACGCAGGCAATAATAAACAAACCACCACAATATAAGTTGTTTCATAAAGGTGGCTAAGGAAAAACATTTCTGGCGCAACGCAACTTAAACATAAAAAAATGTATCTGAGCTTGTTCTCAGCACTGGTGAGAACACTATATTCAATAAAAGGGGGGCGGTGCTCGAAAACTACAATTTATAGGCAAGTCAAAATTATACTGAACTTAACTTGCTTATTCAGGTCGAACGCAAGCAAAATGGGGAACCCGGAGGTACCACACAACACAATATACAATAAAACTACGAAGATGGCTCTGGTCTGTCGTGGCTGATTTGAGATGGTGCGTGAGTATAGCAAAGTTAAGTTGCAATTAGATTAGACCGCGAGCAAACACGCTAACGGCGACACAGGGTTACGTTACATGATCACATTCCACTGCTGGTGAAGTGGTTAAAAACCGGATTCATTACACAAAATTACTGCGGACTCTTTAAGTGGCAATCTGAGCGTAAACTATCTAGCCACTGGTTTTATGAGAAGTGGTGTGAATTCAGGTGACTAGCTGCAAACCCCTGAAGTCAGAGTTCGGAACCACGTAGTTCCGAAAACCGATAAAAATGTATAAATTCAATTTCTGAAAAATAAAGAAAATTAACTATGGCATGCAACCCCTAGAACTGCGTAGAATTTCATAAGGAAGCTACTGAAATGCAGCAACATACGATTGGGAGCGTTCACAGAGACGGAAGAACTCGAGTCTCAAAACCCGGAAAAGTGAAATAATTACAAAGTCGGAAAAATAAAAATAAAATCTATGGCATGCAACCCATTGAAATGTTTAGAATTACATAAGGAAGCGAATGAAACGCAGCTAAACGCGATAGGGAGCGATTACAGAGACAGATGAAGTCCAGCCTAAAGAAACCAGAAAAGTGAAATAACTACAATGACGGAAAAGTAAGAATAAAAACTATGGAATGCAACCCTTAGAAAGAATTTACACAGAGTTCGTACAGCGCCACATAATCACTAAAGGTTTGAATATACCAGGCCATTATCAAACTCCAACTGTTAACACATACACAGCGTTTATCTGTTGGGAATCACTGGATTGAAAAACTAGAACATATTTCTGCGCACGATCGGAAAAAATATTCCGAAAAGTGAATCTGATTTCAAGAGTCTAAGTTAAAAATGCTAGACAATGAATCGCTACCATTAAAACATGAAATAAACATGCTATTCCTCATGCCTCGAAAAGAGTGGGGTTCTAGTTTTAACAAAATGCTATTCTAGCGACATCAAATAAATTACAATTTTATAAAAAATGTATGGAAGACGACAGATGGTCTCGTTCAGTGTTCACCATAGTCAAGTAATTTAATTTCTGGCTGTACTACAAAAAATTACCAGTTATTATCTGGTAGTTATTTATGACACATTAAGAGTTTCTGTACTGTATCACACCCCTTTTAAGGACATCCAAACACATGCTGGACAGTTATTAAATTTGCTTTACCCTGGTCAGTGTTGCCTTTTATGGTATTATATTTCTCTGGATAGAATACTATAAATCGAAAAGATAAAAGTAAATTAATTACTATACCTAGAAAGAAACTGCCAACTACTGTCCAGATAATAAAACCTTGGCATTAGCATCCTATTGTGAAAAACATTTATTCAGTATTATTATGCAGTATACTTTTACCTATTTATCTTAATTCTTCTTGACATATCTTTCTGCCCATTTGTTTCATTTACCTACAGAATGTGCAATACAAACAATTAACAAGAGTCAAAAAGAAAAATATATTCACATTAATGACAATATAATTCTTAGCAGATTTTCTAAAAGACATGAATTAGATATTAAAATTTTTGTCTGGCATCTTGGTTAGACACAGCATGAAAAATAAACAGCAATATGACTGAAGCAACACTTATAGATAAATCAGAGAAATAAGGCCAAACAAAGAGAGTAGAAATAAAAAGTAATGTAACTAAAAGAAATTTTCTGTATGTTAAATATAATAAGAGATGACAACAGAAGTATAACATAGATTAAACGAAGAATTTCAGTGAGTTAACAGGCATTTAGATGGGTGATTGATCCTTCATTTGAGAGGCTGGGCAGTGATGGTGGGAGAGTGACGTTAAAGGACTAAAATCAGGGTCATCAGTCCAATAAACATTAGAAATAAAAGTAATTCGTTAATAATTATCTTAATGTAGAAATAAGAAAGATATTCAGAAACAAATTTATTTGGAGCATTATAAATTATGGTTTCAAATGGTCGACTCTGAATGACAAGATAGAAAGAAAATTAGAAGTAAGAGAGAAATGAATATGGGGAAAAGGTACAATAACACTATCAACTGATGTAATAAAAATAATTTATGTGACTCATTGGCCTGGTGCAAGTCTTTCGATTGGACGCCACTTTGGCGACTTGTGTGTTCCTACCCTACCTCAGTTTTCCAACTGGGGAAAGGGGACCTATAGCTTAATGTGGAATCTGAAATAAGTGTCGTTTCTGGCGACTCCTCACATCGTTGAGAGGTGAAGGATAGGTTGAAATGCAGACTAAAAATTCCGAGGTCAAACCAGGTTTTAAATCCACGACCCTTCAGTTTCCAGTCGAGTGCTTTATACAAGACCACCAGGCCCGACTATCGACTATGCAATTTCTGTTGAACAAAATGAAATACGAATATAATTAAATTTTAGAGTATGTTCATTAACATGAAACATAGCAGAAATAATAAATTAATTACATCCTCAATTTGAGATTACAACACAATAAGAACATCTTGGGGAAAAAACCATAGGGAAACATGTAGAGAGCGCCCTAAAAAACTGTATTACAAAGTGCTATTGATGAAACGAACTAAAGTATCAAATGTTCAAATGTTTGTATAGCTTATGGGACTTAACTACGGATTCATCAGTCCCTAAACTTACAAACTACTTATGAACTAAGCAACTAACTAATACTAAGGACGACACAAATATCCATGCCCGAGGGGGGATTCGAGCCCCCGACCGTAGTGGCCGTGCAGACCGTGACTGGAGCACCTCAGTCCCCTCAGCCACCGCGGTCGGTCGAACTACAGTAGCTAAAATCAAGTGGTGCAGATGGCGATGGACATATGAAATAGCTACTTCAAGAAGGCAAAGTAAGAGATTGTGCGTGTAATAATACGACATCCATTTCTCTTATGTGTCTCTTTGTTCAGGTAAACATAGATACCTGAGATTTGCTCCTATCCCCCATCATCCCTCATGCAACTGCTACAATACACACAACAGTGACACGAAAGTATCTCTGCCAAGTGGTACATACAGTAGAATGCTACTACTCACTGTGCTACAAAGATGTACAGTATACAACGTGTATATTCTGCAACAAACCTCATAATTTTTGACATGTTTTGTAGTTACTAATAGAAGAATGATATTCCATTTTCTTCTTCACCCTCTTAGGGGTTGGTTTAAAAAATTATATTTTTTCAATACTTTTTCCTTTATTTAGAATCTAAAATAGCCAATGTTCTTCCTCTGGATTCTCTACAGCTAATCTAATCAAAACTGGTTCCAAGGGTTAGTCGAGAAATTGTAATAGGTATATTTAATACAAACAGTAACCACACACCTCTTCATTTTACTCATACATTGTAAAAGAAGTTCTGGGGAGACTGTGAATGATATAGTTTATACTGATTTATGTTTGTACAATATGGATGGTTTGTAGTGGCATGAAATTCGATAGTAACTAAAAAATGACATCACATTTGCTTTCTTTAGTTTCCTAAAGGACTTGGGAAGTGTGAAGTACTACACTATAGGTTCACTTACATATATTTGGAGAACAATAGTTTGATCTCTTAAAACTACGTATAAAATGCAGAAAACTGGCCTTTTACAGACAGTTGTCTATATTTATCCAAGAGTGAGAACAGCAATGAAACATTGTCAACTCACAAAAAACAAATTTTGCAATTCTAGCTACCTTTGAGATACAAAAGACAACAATGTTTAACTCACAGTCATCAGTAGAAGATTAACTAATTACATTTACAAAAATACTTGTGTACTGAATTGCACAAGAAGAATATGAATGTGCAAATCAATAGACTTGAATTATATTGTAATTATCAAGAGATGTGTTTACATAATAAGTACAGACTACAACATAAATATATATTTCTCACTCATGAAATACTGAATTTTCAGTTTTTTTTTCCTTCACTGGACTCAGCAGCAATTATATATATATTCAAAAGTTATTCTTTATGACTGTGTTGTAGCTTATATCGCCGAATCAGTGACATTACACTAATTTTACATTTAATTCACTATAATTCATGCCTCTTGGTAATTATTTATGATTGGTATGCAGAAATATAATAGTTATACCTTTAATTAGCTGTTAATATAATTAATACATACTGTATTATTATTGCTGACTTATTCCTCATTAGGAGAACCAGTGTCGTCCAGGTGACAGATGGCAACAGTTTTTACTGCATAACTAAATAACCAAACAAGGTAGACATTCAGCATAATGGTTTGTGGAAGGGTCTGTAAATGGTAAAGGCCTTTAGTGTTGTTCTCATCAGCTGCCATATTGCCGCGAGACACCATGTAAACCGACTGCCGGTGTGCCACAGGGGATAGCGTCACCGACTGCGGTGCTGAAGGTCGCTGGTTCAATCCCGCCTACTGGCAAAAATTTATTTCTTCGTAGTTAACAATTCCAGAATGTTCACTTGTAAATTCTACTTGTTTCGTATGTTAACTGTTCTTCTAATTTCTGGTACATTCTGTCTGTGTATAAATAGCGGAGCACTCTGCCCGAGAGGCAGTCACTGCTGCGTGTATGTTAAGTTCGTAATAAACGTGCTTTAAGTATAAGTGCTGTGTTCAGTTGCCTTCGAAGTCAAGCCTGCTCCAATTACAATGCGACATTGTTTGGTGGAGGTGCCAGGTATCCTGTGCAACATCTGCATCACCGTGGCTGCGATTAGGCAGCGTAAGAGCCGTCGCTTTCACGGACTGGAACCGGAATACAAGGGATTTACCGAGTACATCCTTCCAAAAGTCCGTATCATCAGAAGAACCATGGACACGAAACAAGCGGTAAGCCAGCTGCACATCAAACACCGGTCGGTGTTCTCTGGAGACGCTGGACAAGACCCCAACAAATGGCAAAACGGGTTCGACCGAGTCGCCAAGTACAACAGGTGGGATCATACGATGTGCTTGGCCAACGTTTATTTCTACCTAGACGGAACAGCCCAGCAATGGTTTGAAAACAACGAAGACAAATTGAATGACTGGGAGACGTTCCAGGAGGAACTTAAGAAGACGTTTGGAGACCGCCAGCGACAAATCCGCTCGGCGGAAGAACAACTGAAGAACTGGGCCCAACGACATGGTGAGCCGACACAATCGTACATACAGAATGTTTTGGCCCTGTGAAACATAGTGAATCCGAATATGACTGAGGCCGACAAAATCACGCACCTGATGAAGGGTATTGCAGAAGACATGTACCAAGCTCTTCTGATAAAAGACCTCGCTACGACGGAAGAGTTCATTAACTGGTGTCAGCGTATTGAAGAAATGCAACAAAGGAGGGTTGCACGAAAGAAGTATGACAGACTCCCCAACGTAGTCCCTATGGCCGTTGTGGAAGATCAGCATGACTTCGCTTCTCTCATACAACAAATTGTGAGAGAAGAATTACAACAGTTTATGGCACCCAGGACTATTAGCCCGAGCGAGCATCAGATCGTGGCCATGGATGTAAGTCCTGTAAGTGAAGAGGGAGCCGACGCCGCTGAAGAAGAGGTATTTCAGGCAATAGCTCCTGTCTGCCCCGCCAATCGCACCCGACGTGAAGAATGGCATCCCCCTGCTATGACTTACGCTGCAGCCGCCAAACGGCAGCCCATGAACCGGCCGACGCGGCCACAGCCAACTTCCTCGGCAACTATGACGCCCCACAGAAGAACAGACGTCTGGAGGAAAGAAGACGATACACCACTGTGTTTCCACTGTGGGCGCGCTGGACATGTCGTACGCTACTGCAGAGAGAGAAGGCGAGTATTCGACGATTATTTTGCAGCAAGACGTCAGCTGTCGGAACAGTTCTATCCCAGACAGTCACCTGCTGATGAGTTCAATCGACCTATGGGAAGAAGCCCATCGCCGTACCCCAGACGAGGTCGCTCCCCGACGCGCCGCAGTCGTTCACCGTCGCCGTACAGAGCTACCAGCCACTCCCCTAGCCGCCGCGCCCTGAAAACTAAGCGAGGCGACCATCTACGGAGGTGAGGCCGCCGCAGATGAAAATCCTCCATGAACGACAATCGCTAAGATGTCGGGAAATCTCATCGACGTCATAATCGACGGCCAACCTGTCCAGGCACTTGTTGATTCAGGAGCGTCTTTTTCGGTATTGTCGGATAATTGCCGCCGCACACTAAAGAAGACAATGTTCTGTGATACAGGGGCAACGGTGCTGAAGGTCGCGAATGGAAAGTACGTCCAGCCAGCAGGAACTTGTGTCGCAAGAATAACCATCAACCACAGGACCCTGCCATTTGAAATTGTCGTGTTAACAGAGTGTAGTCACAATGACATCCTCGTAATGGACTTCCTTCAGGCATCTCAAGCTATCATTGACTGTGGAACATCTGAGCTGCAAATTGAAGAAGTTGTTCCAACACGTAATATACAATGTCTTGGGAAGTTATTTGCCGTTGCCAATGTGACGATCCCGCCGTTGACGATGAGAAGAGTTGCAGTCACAAACACATATGAGCGATTAATACAGATGAGTGATTAAACTGTGAAGTGCTTGTTGATAGTAAAACGTTTATCAGGCTCACCAAAGAAATTTACATACCAGTGGCTATCATAAGTATTGCCGGAGGTCGAGGAGAGATTTGGATCACTAATTGCCACGAGCAGTCGCAACTTATCCCCAAGGGAATGTGTATCGGGACAGCTGAACCAATCCAGGACAGTGAGCTCAACGTCATCAACGAAGACCCATGCTCTGCTGTTAGTACAGACAACACGCTGGAGGAAACAAACATGGAACTGCCAATAGGGTCCGGACTGACCAAGGAACAACGCCAGCGGGTGTTGGCTATACTACGTCAATTTTCTGGTGCATTCACACCTCAGCTGGGGAAAATTCACTCGAAACGGCCCACGATAAGGCACTGTATAAATACTGAGGATCATCCACCAATTAGACAGCGTTCGTATAGAGTGTCGCTAGCTGAAAGACGGATAATTCGGAAGGAAGTGGAGATGTTGCACGATGGCCTTTGGAGAGTCCTTGGTCGTCTCCGGTGGTCCTGGTAAAGAAGAAGGATGGCACGTGGCGATTCTGTGTCAACTAACGGCGGCTGAACAAAATCACAAAGAAAGATGTCTACCGACTGCTGTGCATTGACGACACCTTAGATTGATTAAAAGGGGGTACATACTTCTCAATTATGGACATACAGACAGGTTACTGGAAAATCGAAGTTGATGAAGCTGACAGGGAGAAGACAGCTTTTATTACACCTGACGGCCTCTATGAATTCAAAGTAATGGCGTTTGGATTATGTAATGCTACGGCCACATTCGAACGCGTGATGGACAACTTGCTTCGACACCTTAAGTGGACGATGTGTCTTTGCTATTTAGATGATATTGTCGTTTTCTCGAAAACATTTGAAGAATATCTGAGTCGCCTGTCATCTGTGTTGAAGTCTGTTCAGGCTGCAGAACTCCACGTCAATCCGAAGAAGTGCCTCTTCGTCGCCAAAGAGATAAAAATCCTGGGGCACCTAGTCAACGGAGATGGTGTCCGTCCTGATCCAGATAAAGTAAGGGCAGTCACAGAATTTCCAACTCCTCAGCACACTCGTGATATGAGAAGTTTTCTCGGGCTGTGCTCATACTACCGACATTTCATAAAAGGATTTTGTAACAAGGCACGTCCATTACAAGAACTTCTGCAGGGAGACGCCAAATTTTACTGGGATGAGACGAAAGAAAGAGCTTTCCGGGCACTTAAGGAGGCTCTATCTTCCTCACCAGTGTTAGCCTTGTACTACGAGAATGTGGAAACAGAACTTCACACAGACGCCAGTGGTTATGGGATTGGTGTAGTGCTTCTACAAGTTCAGCAAGGTGCTGGAAAGGGTGATAGCCTATGCATCAAGAGTACTCTCAAAGTCCGAGATAAACTACTCTACAACTGAGAAAGAATGTCTCGCAGTTATCTGGGCTATCAACAAGTTCCGGTCATATTTATTCGGCAAACCATTCACCGTCGTGACAGACCACCATTCTTTATGTTGGCTGACTAGCTTTAAGGATCCATCAGGTCGACTAGCAAGATGGGCAGTAAGACTCCAAGAGTTCGATGTCACAGTGGTATTCAAGAATGGGCGCAAACACAAAGATGCTGACTGCCTTTCGAGGAATCCATTAGTGGAACACAACAGCATGAATGAAATTTCAGCCCTCACTGAATTAGATGACGTTACAGCTGAACAGAGGGAAGATCCAGCACTATTAAAAACGATAGAGGCCTTGGAGAATGGAGAACCTACCAATGGAAAGTTCCAACTTATAAACGGAACATTGTATAAGAGCAACTACGATCCACTGGGCCCCAAATGGTTACTGGTCGTTCCATCTCATCTCCAACCAGCTATTCTCAAATATTTCCACGATTCTCCAATATCCGATCATCTGGGAGTCGTGAAGACCCTAGACAGAATCAGACGCAGGTATTACTGGAAAGGTCTCTACCGATCTGTCAAGCACTATGTGAGTCACTGTAAAGAGTGCCAGCGACGGAAGCATGTGCCGCAATTACCTCCAGGGCATCTCGTACCGATTCCGCCAGCAGCAGCTCCATTGCACTGAGTTGGGATCGATCTTTTAGGGAGGTTCCCGAAGTCGACAACCGGTAACCGATGGATAATAGTCTGCACTGACTACCTCACACGTTACACTGTCACCAACCCTGTGCCTACTGCAGATGCTCCAGAGATCGCAAAATTCCTTGTAGAAGACATTATTTTGAAGCATGGAGCACCACGTGTGATGATATCTGATCGTGGAAAAGTATTTCAGTCAAAACTAGTATCAGAGGTAATGTCACGGTGCGACATTGTCCACAGAATGACAACTGCATACCATCCTCAGACAAAACGTCTTACGGAACGTTTTAACAAGACGTTAGCCGATATGCTGTCGATGTACGTCTATGTTGAGCAGAAGGATTGGTATACAATTCTGCCAATCGTGACATTTGCTTACAATACCGCAAGACAAGCCACCGCAGGCTTCACGCCGTTTTTCCTGCACCATGGCCGTGAGCTGAGACGACAATGGATACGCTGTTCCCGTTCCAACAAGACAATACTCAGGATGACTATGTTAAACAGCTCATCACCAGGGTCGAAGAAGCAAGACAGCTGGCTCGCATACGGACACTGGACGCCCAGGGGAAGGACCGTCAGCGATATAACGACAAGCACCGACCTGTTGTATACAGCCCAGAGATCTGGTATGGATTTTTACCCCTGTACGGAAGGTTGGACTGTCAGGAAAGTTATTGAAGCGATACTTTCGTCCGTATCGTGTTATACGCCGGCTGTCAGACGTCACATACGAAGTTGAGTATTATGAGCCGTCGTCGAAACGACAGAAACGAAGAAACATTGTTAACGTCCTGCGCAAGAAGCCTTATTACAATCCTGAACAGTAGGTAGGCGACAATGGCTTCTTGTTCAAGGACTCTAAGGATGGTAATGTTATCGATGAAGCCACGACGGGAACGTCTGAGGTCGATAATCGGGGAGAAGGGGATTCTCTTGAACTGCCATACAGAGGACCCATGACAAGGTCAAGATCCAGGACATTGCAGCTGGCTCCACAGGGAACATAACAACGGGTCGCTGTTTTCCATGAGAGGGAGTAATGCCGCGAGACAGCATGTAAACCGACTGCCGATGTGGCGCAGAGGATGGTGTCACTGACTGTGGTGCTGTAGGTCGCCGGTTCAATCCCGCCCAGTTGCACAAATTTATTTCTGTGTAGTTAACAATTCCAGAATGTTCTACATATTTCTTATGTTCACTTGTAAATTCTACTTGTTTCGTATGTTAACTGTTCTTCTAATTTCTGGTACATTCTGTCTGTGTATAAATAGCGGAGCACTCTGCCCGAGAGTCAGTCAGTGCTGCGTGTATGTTAAGTTCGTAATAAACATGCTTTCAGTATAAGTGCTGTGTTCAGTTGCCTTCGAAGTCAAGCCTACTTCCATTTCAACGCGACAATATAGTGTCAACTTAGTTAGCATGTGCAGTAATTTCTCGACTTTACTTTAACATAGAAAATTAATTAAACACATTGAGCATTGTATAACCATTGTGTGCGTTACTTTGAATCGGAGAATGCTGGACATATGAAACAATAAACTACTTACAAATACAAAGGATGTACAAAATAACATGAACATGTAACGTAGCACAAATTTTATTTATTAGTTAGGCGATGGCCCACCAATGGCCTTAACAACAGCTGCAACTCTTCAAGAAACAGATTTGTAGTGTCTTTATCCATTCCTTTTACTAAAACATCTGTCAGTTATGTTAAAAGTATTGGAGGAATAATTTTGATCCTCCCTCTCTGCTCTAAAACACTCCCATTACGATTCTGTTATGTTGAGAAATGGCAATGCTGTTGGATAGGGGGGGGGGATGTTTGATATTTTTTTGATGCTGTACAAAGCACACCTGAAACATTTGGATGGATATGTAGGTGCATTATCATTTTGGAATATGGCGGTATTTGTTAGCAATATGTTAGTCGTATTTAGCAATTTTCTGGTGAGGATGGTGAGATATTCATTCACAGTCATCCAAGTAGTGAGGATAATGATAGGAACAGTTGAGTAGCACGATATAGATGTCTAAATTATGTCAGTACATCCCCTATGCATGACTGTAGAAAGGATGCAGGCTGTATCGTAAGTTTCTTTTGGGTTTTGATACATAAACCAAGTTGCTGATAAGTAGCAATCTAAACAATGATCCAATGGACCATAGCACATACTTACAGTCATAAATTATCTTGCTTTTATGATTATGTCACCACTTTCGTTGCAACTATGCCTTACCATCAGTTATAAAAGGTTTAGCCCTTCCCTGAATGTTAAGCTCCAGCAGTAATGTATTTACTGATATAGCATTACTCAAGTGACTGTTGAGTTGTGCTGTTACTATTGCCACAGTAGTTTTATGTTGTGTGGCAGCCATTGATCTTACTGCTTGTCGGTCATTGTCAGTTGTTGGCTTTCAAACACTGTTCCTCTCCACAGATGATGTTTTACTTACTGTTGCGAATGGCGTCATGAACGAGAATACTATCGCTAGTGGAACATTAAACATTGAAGCCGTTTCGTCTCAGACGTTGTCACTATCTGCACAGCACAACTCACTATCGAGATGGCGGGGATTTTATCGTTTTACTTTACTTTTACTTTACATCGATAATTTGATGGTTGGTGAGTTTGTTGCTGGTTTTTATTCTGAGATTCATAATCTTCAAGCTCAGAATTATTTTTATGGGAGAGATTTCAAGTAATATCATATAAACAGGGTATATAAATACTCTTTTCCATACAAATTTTACGGAAGTGAGTCTGAACACAACAACAGCTGAGCACATACGAGAAAAAGCTACCGAGCACATGTGTAAAGGAGTGCATTGTTTCCCTTACATGTCCTGATTGATGGGCAAATGGGCGATACTGTCATAGTCTAACATATACAGTCATGATAACCCAGTGATTTTTCATATACGCCAGGACAGCAGCATTCCAAGCGGCAGGCAAGGCACATTTCTGAACATGAGTGTGAACAGCGTCGTTTAAAACCGTTTACAACAGGGACGGTATGTAGCGTCATAAAAATCGGTAATAACTACAAAATAACTCCACTGGAAGGAATCAACCGGTACACTGCAGGACAGCTTATTTAAGATTCTCTTGAAATCCACGACTTTTTAGTGAAGAGCTTAATTTCCTATTAAGAACAAAAAATGGCTAAAAAAATAACAGAAGACCCAACCTTTTACAGAAAGACGTCGGTATTCTAATCAGAAACGTCAAGTTACTTCACTAAAATTCCAGGCAAATCGGTAAGTGTTGAACATAAGAAACTTATATTTAATGCAATACCTACATTATTTAATGTACCCTAGGCGCGGTGGCCGAGGGGACTGAGGCGCTCCAGTCACGGTCTGCACGGCCACTACGGTTGGAGCTTCGAATCCCCCCTCGAGCATGGATATTTGTGCCGTCCATAGGATTGTTGTTGTTGTTGTGGTCTTCAGTCCGGAGAATGGTTTGATGCAGCTCTCCACAATACCCTATCCTGAGCAAGCCTCTTCATCTCCACATAAGAACGGCAACCTACATCTGTCTGAATCTGCTTACTGTATCCATCTCTTGGTCTTCCTCTGCGATTTTTCCCCCACACACTTCCCTCCAACGCTAAATTCACAATTCCTTGATGTCTACGAATGTGTCCTACCAAACTATCCCTTCTTTTAGTCAAGGTATGCCAGAAATTTCTTTCCTCCCCAATTCTGTCCAGTACCTCCTCATTAGTTACGCGATCCACCCACCTAATCTTCAGCATTCTTCTGTAGCACCATATTTCAAAAGCCTCAAACCTCTTCCTATCCGCACTGTTTATCGTCCATGTCTCACTCCCATACAAGGCAACAATCCACACAAATGCCTTCAGAAAGGACTTCCTTAGACTTAAATAAATATTCGAGGTTAACAAATTTCTCTTTTTCAAGAACGCTTTTCTACCCATTGCCATTCTGCATTTTATATCCTCTGTACTGCGACCATCATTTGTTATTTTACTGCCCAAGTAACAAAACTCATCTACCTCCTTTATTGCTTCGTTTCCCAATCTAATCCCTTCAGCATCACTTGATTTTCTTACACTGCACTCCATTACCCTAGTTTTGCTCCTGTTAATGTTCATCTTATATGCACCTTTCAGCACACTGTCCATTCCGTTCAATTGCTCTTCCAGGTCCTTTGCTGTATCTGATAGAATTACTATGTCGTCGGCAAAACGCAATGTTTTTAATTCTTCATCCTGAACTTTAATTCCTTCTCCAAATTTCTCCTTGCTTTCCGTTATAGCTTGCTCAATGTACAAATTGAATAACAATGGAGAAAGGCTACAACCCTGTCTTACTCCCTTTCCAACCACTGCATCCCTTTCATGCCCTTCAACTCTGACAACCGCTGTCTGGTTTTTGTACAAGTTGTAAATAACCTTGTTGTTGTTATGGTCTTCAGTCCGGAGACTGGTTTGATGCAGTTCTCCACCCTACCCTATCCTGAGCAAGCCTTTTCATCTCCTCATAAGAACGGCAACCCACATCCACTTGAATCTGCTTACTATACGCGTCTCTTGGTCTCCCTCTGCGATTTTTACCCCACACACTTCCCTCCAATGCTAAATTAACGATTCCCCGATGTCTAAGAATGTGTCCTACCAAGCGATCCCTTCTTTTATTCAGGGTATGCCAAAAATTCCTTTTCTCACCAATTCTGTTCAGTGCTTCTTCATTAGTTATGCGATCTACCCACCTAATCTTCAGCATTCTTCTGTAACACATTTCAAAAGCCTCTATTCTCTTCCTGTCCGCACTGCTTATCGTCCATGTTTCACTCCCGTACAAGGCAACACTCCACACAAATGCCTTCAGAAAAGACTTCCGTACACTTAAATTAATACTCGATGTTAGCAAATTTCTCTTTTTCAAAAATGCTTTTCTTCCCATTGCCATTCTGCATTTTATATCCTCTGTACTGCGACCATCGCATGTTATTTTACTACCCAAGTAACAAAACTCATCTACCACCTTCATTATTTCGTTACCTAATCTAATTCCTTCAGCATCGCCTGATTTTCTAAGACCGCATTCCATTATTTTTGTTTTGCTCTTGTTAATGTTCATTTTATATGCTGTCTTCAACACGCTGTCCATTCCATTCAACTGCTCTTCCAGGTCCTTTGCTGTCTCTGACAGAATTACAATGTCATCAGCAAAACGCAATATTTTTATTTCTTTCCCCTGTACTTTAATCCCTATTCCAAATTTTTCCTTGCTTTCCTTCACCGCCTGCTCGATGTACAAATTGAATAACATCGGAGAAAGGCTACAACTCTGTCTTACTCCTTTCCCAACTGATGCTTCCCTTTCATGCCCTTCGAGTCTAATAACTGTGGTCTGGATTTTGTACAAGTTATAAATAACTCTCCTTTCCCTATATTTTACCCCTGCTGACTTCAGAATTTGAAAGAGTGTATTCCAGTCAACATTGTCAAATGCTTTCTCCAAATCTACAAAAGCTAGAAATGTAGGTCTGCCTTTTCTTAATCTATCTTCTAGGATAAGTCGTAAAGTGAGTATTGCCACCCGTGTTCCTACATTTCTCCTGAACCCAAACTGATCTTCCCCGAGGTCGGCTTCTACCAGCTTTTCCATCCTTCTGTATATAATTCGTGTTAATATTTTGCAACCATGACTTATTAAATTGATGGTTCTGTAGTTTTCACACCTGTCTGCACCTGCTTTCTTTGGAATGGGGATTGTTACATTTTTCCTAAATTCTGAGGGTACTTCGCCTGTCTCATACATCTTACACACCAGGTGAAACAGGTTTGTCATGGCTGGTTCTCCCAGAGACTTCAGTAGCTCTGACGGAATATCATCTACTCCAGGGGCCTTCTTTCGACTTAGGTCTTTCAGGGCTCTGTCAAATTCTTCTCTCAGTACAGTATCTCCTATTTCATCTTGATCTACATCCTCTTCCCTTCCTACAATATTGTCTCAAAGTTCATTTCCTTTGTAGAGCCTCTTTATATACTCTTTCCACCTTTCAGCTTTCCCTTCTTTGCTGAGAACTCGTTTTCCATCAGTGTCCTTGATATTCATAGAGCTGTTTTTCTTATCTCCAAATGTTTCTTTTATTTTCCTGTAGGCTGTATCTATTTTTCCCTTATTTATACATTCTTCTACATCCTTGCATTTGCCTTCTATCCACTCCTGCTTAGCCATTTTGCACTTCCTGTCAATCTCATTTCTTAGTCGTCTGTACTCCATTTTGCCTGTTTCATTTACTGCATTTTTATATTTTCTCCTTTCATCAATTAAATTTAGTATTTCCTGTGATATCCAAGGATTTTTTGTACGTCTTGCCTTCCTACCTTCACTATTTCATCTCTCAATTTTACCCATTCCTCCTCTACTGTTTTATTTTCCCTTGTTTCTGTCAATTGTTGCCTAAAGCTCCCTCTGAAATTCTTAAGAACTTCAGGATCCTTCAATTTATCCAGGTCCCATCTCCTTATTTTCCTACCTTTTTGTAGTTTCTTCAGTTTCAGCCTACAGTTCATAACCAACAAGTTATGGTCAGAGTCTATATCTGCCCCTGGGTATGTCTTACACTGTGAAACCTGGTTCCGAAATCTATGTCTTACCATTATAAAATCTATCTGGTATCTCCCGGTGTCTCCTGGTCTCTTCCACGTATACAACCTTCTTTTGTGATTCTTGAACCAGGTGTTTGTTATGACTAAATTATGTTCTGTGCAAAATTCTACCAGGCGGCTTCCTCTTTCATTTCTTTTGCCCAGACCATATTCACCTACTATCTTCCCTTCCCTTCCTTGTCCTACTACCGAATTCCAGTCTCCCATAACAATTAAGTTTTCCTCTCCCTTAATTGTCTGAATAATTTCCTTTAGCTCCTCATATATTTCTTCGATTTCCTCATCATCGGCAGAGCTAGTTGGCATATAAAACTGTACTACTGTTGTCGGTGTTGGCTTCGTATCTATCTTGACAATGATAATGCGATCGCTGTGCTGGTTATAGTAGTTTACCCGCATTCCTATTTTCTTATTCATTATCAATCCTACTCCTGTGATACCCCCAATTGATTTTGTAATTATAATCCTGTACTCACCTGACCAGAAATCCTGTTCATCCTGCCACCGAACTTCACTAATCCCCACTATATCTAACTTCAACCTATCCAATTCCCTTTTTAAATTTTCTAATTTTTCTATTCGATTAATGGATCTAACATTCCACGCTCCGACCCGTAGAATGCCAGTATTGTCTTTCCTGATGATCACATCCTCCTGAGTAGTCCCCGCCCGGAGATCCGAATGGGGGACTATTTTATCTCCGGAATATTTTACCCGAGAGGATGCCATCATCATATGTTCATACAGTAGAGCTGCATGTCCTCGGGAAAGGTAACGGCTGTAGTTTCCCCTTGCTTTCAGCCGTTCGCAGTAGCTGTGTGGCAAAGCCACATTAGCTGATGTTACAAAGCCAGCTCAGTCAATCATCCAGACTGTTACCCCTGTAACTACTAAAAAGGCTGCTGCCCCTCTTCAGGAACCACACGTTTGTCTGGCCTCTCCACAGATACCCCTCCGTTGTGGTTGCACCTACGGTACGGCTATCTGTATCGTTGAGGCACGCAAGCCACCCCACCTCGGCAATGTCTGTGGTTCATGGGAGTGGCCTTAGGATTAAGTAGTTCATAAGTGGTTTGTAAGTTTAGGGACTAATGACCCCGTAGTTAAGTCCCATAAGCTATACAATCTAACTAACTATATATATTTAATGTACCAGATCAGCCACCACAGCTACAGCAGAAGGAAAATCCTTACAAATGTGACAATAAAACATCGGAAAAAACAGTTTTTCAACAAAACAGAAACCAATCCACAATTGTTGCTACATCTGAAACGCAAATGGCAAAAATTTTCAAGACTTTCGTTTTGTAAGCAAAAGTATTACACCCAAAAGTATATGCGCTTATACGAAAGACGAGTAAAGTGTAAAAATGTTCGAATAATTAGAATCCGCACCGAATTGTTACACACCAAAGAAAATGCCTATCAAGTCAGAACAGACCATAACAGTAAATCATTTTTCTTGCATGTTTTTATTCTATTACTTTCAGCGGAATAAGCTGCAGATATACACATATTCATAAATATTACCTCATGAGTAAGTTATTGTTTATATCATTGAATCAGTGAAATTTGGCTGTTTTTAAATTTACTATTATCAATGTCTCTCGATAATTTACTAATGCTTGGAATACAAACATTACAGACACTGAAACTTCCTGCCAGATTAAAATTGTGTGCTGGAACTGGGACTCGAACCTGGGACCTTTGCATTTAGCAGTCAAGTGGGGCTCCATCCTCCCCTACAACCCATCCTTGCGCTCGCCAAATAGCCTTCTTTGGGTAGTTTCAGTAGTTATGACAATATACTTGTATTTGTAGAAGGAAAAACTTAATTTCTTCTTTATAGACAAATAAAATATCTTCTAGTTAAGCAGTTAAATTACATTGAGGACTTCTTCTGCTAGAGTCTGCTAAAGAAAAGTTTTTCTGAAACCAAATGGAAACTTCTTCTTTGAAGTTTTTTTAAAAATCTTCTTCTGCTAAAACCAAATTAAATATAAACAGAACAAAAAACATGGAACCTTCCCCTTTCTCCTGAACTTTTGTGGATGAGCTGGAAATAAAGAGTGCTCGAAGAAGGGTAATAAATAAGTCATATCATTCTATACAGGCGTTCTCTTTTCAGCACGGTGTATACCCTCGGAGTTCGTCTTCTAGGGCCGGCCGCGGTGGCCGAGGGGACTGAGGCGCTCCAGTCACGGTCTGCCCGGCCACTACGGTCGGGGGTTCGAATCCCCCCTCGGGCATGGATATTTGTGCCGTCCTTAGTCTGAGCTAGTTCATAAGTAGTTCAAACTTTTCATCCTCTCATCTGAACAATATTTATTGCACAACTGGGGCTTCTCTTAACTCCGATTACGCTACCGGCTGAAAAATTCCGCGCTTCACATTTCATTAAAAGTTTCTTGTTACAATAAGCGTTTCATATTATTGTTCTTTTCATTATTCTTTTTTTTTAATTTTCGGTGCAAGTTAGTGTATGGTACTGGGTCGTGATGTAGAACCATCTTTCTTACTCTTTTTTATCGTACGTCATAATATAATGAACTGTGTGTCCTATTATCCAATTTACGGCATTCCGTTTTGTCAGGGGGTAAGGTTTTCCCTGTGGGTTCAGAAAGTCTGAGGGTTTGTAGACATTGGGCATCGTTCTATTGATAATCGTTATTTTTTGTGTGGCCAACTGCCAAATGTCCTTGACACTGTCACATACCGGTACCAATCTGTTCTTCTGTATCAGTAAGCTGGCAAGAGGCACACAAGGGAGAGTTGATGAGATGTATGGCATGAAACTTATCGTTAGTTGTTATTTTCCTGTTGACAGCTTTGTACCATGTTGCTTTTACGTTGGCTGGAAGGCTTGGGTCGTGAATATTAGTCCAAATTATTGGCCAGTCATAAACAGGAAATTTTTGTTCGATGACATTACTTTCCTTGTTTTTCATGAGTTCCATGTAAACGTCCTTCACGATCGTCATCTGCTTCCCTGTTATTTTCGAGGATATATAGCTATATTCGACTAGAAAGTTTCGAATATCGTAAAAGCCATTAAGAATTTGATGTACATCAATTGGAGGTTGTATGCTGGACAGGAGCTATTTCATTTAGCAGATGAGAAGTGAGGCTGTTTGGGGACGTTTTCCATATCTTGTATGTCTTCCACACATATAAATATCTTAACTTATAGTTGACATCTGTGAGGTTCAGTCCAGTATTCTCTGTAGGAAGTGACAGTGTGCTGAACTTCACTTTAAAATTATTGTCTTGGCTGAAAAAGTTCCCCAATGTAGACATGATTCTGTTGGCGATTCCGTACGGTACGGGAAAGGCTTGTGCAACGTAATTAAGTATCGTTGTCATACAAGCAATGACAAGCATGGTTTTTTGAAGTTCGTCAAGGTGCCTTAGTCTATTTTCTTGAACAGCTGCAGGTATTTTAACAAGTAGTTGTCTGTAGTTTACAGCGATGTTATTCCTGAATTCAATCCATAGGCACTAGAGTTGATTTACTTCTATTAACTGTTCTAAGCTTCGCGTACATTTCCGTGACCTATATAACTCTATTCATTATGTCCGATTTCCCTTTGTTTAGCTTCGCTCCAGATGCAAGTTCATGTTTGTGCACAATCTGCAAAGCTCGCGCCACTTCTTGCTCGTTCATAACCAGGAAGCCAACATCGTCTGCGTAAGCGTTACATACTGTTTTCTGGGTATTTATATGTAGCCCTTGTAGTTGCTGTGTGAGTGTGGAGAGCACAGGTTCGATCGCAGTGGCAAATAACGGCACAGACATGAGGCAGCCTTGTCTTAGAGAGGAATCCATCATAATCGGTTGGATTAATTGTCCATTTACCATTATACGTGCTAGGCTATTACGTAATATTTGTGCAATTAGCAGGAAACCTGGAGAGAATCCCACTACTTTCATAATATTAAAAAGGTATTGATGATTTACTAGGTCAAATGCCTTTCAAAGTCTAACGACACTATTGAACACTTTATTCGACAGACTTCCGCAGTCGATATGATATCCCGGTATTCAGATATATTTTGAAGGATACTTCTGTCTTTACCGACACATTTTTGGTACTGGCCAGTTATTGAATGCATGACCAATTTCATTCTTCTTGCCAGAATGCGTGCTAGAACCTTATAGTCACTATTCAGTAGTGTGATAGGATGTCCATTTTCAATTCTTTTGCTTGCTGAGTTCTTAGGAATTAGAACTATAAAGCCTTCTTGGAATTCTTTTCGGATATCGATATTGCCTGTCAGAAGTTCATTATACATACTTAGTAATTTGCTCTTCATTACAGGCCAGAACACTTGATAAAATTCTATGGGGCTTCCATTAGGTCCTGGGGATTTACTTTTAGGGCTCGTCGTCTTCTATGTCCGTTGTGAGATGTTATCTTTCCTCTCAGTCTGCCTGTTATGTTCATTGTGAGCTCATTCTGCATACTTTCATCAGTGGGTTTATGTGACATTAGTTCCGATATATAGTAATGAATTGCATTTTTAATTTAATTTTGTTTCGTTAGAATTTGTCCGTTGGGTAACTTGAGTTCTGTCTAGATTTTTCTACTCCCTCTCTTGTTTTCACGCATAACGTGGAATATTGACGGTTCTGTCCTGTCTACTGTATTCTTCACTCTCGCCCTATTTTAAACCCCTCCTCTTGCTTCAGTTTTAGAGCTAAAATTTTAGCTTTGATTTTCTGGATACTTATGTAATTTTCTGTCATTTGTTCATCCATGGTGTACAGATCCCTAAGACATTGAAAATAAAATTCCGTCGTTTTTTTATACCAAAAGTTCTTCTGTCGTGAGTTTTCACTCAGCGTTTTCCGTATCTTTGGCTTCGCACACTGCTGCCACCAAGCTGTGGCCGAGCAGCAGGACGGTATTCTTCTCTTAATCAACCAGCATCTTGCAGATGTGAGATGTTTAGTTTCCATAAGCCTCTAGCTCGGTAAGTCTCTTGTTTTTGCAAAGTAATTGTTGTGATGTATGCCGCATGATCAGAGAAGCAGGTGGGCCACACTTCAGATTGGAGAATGTGGTCCTTCATATCAGCTGATACATAAATTCTATCAAGCCTGCTGGCTAAATGACTGGAAGTAGGTAAACCAGGGCGCCGTACCGTGGGTATGTTCCCAGGTGTTTGTTAATTTCAGTTGGTGTACTATATGCTCCAGTTATATGGATTTATTACAGTTTGGTATCTGATCTTTAGGACTAACAAGGAAAGTACATGGGCTCGAACAAACATATCTGTATGAACGTTTGGCTACAGGATCTCCACCGGCCGCGGTGGCCAAGGGGACTAAGGCGCTCCAGTCACGGTCTGCTAGACCACTACGGTCGGGGGTTCGAATCTCCCCTCGGCCATGGATATTTGTGCTGTCCTAGTTCGTAAGTAGTTCATAAGTAGTTTGTAAGTTTAGGGACTGATGACCCCGTAGTTAAGTCCCATAGACTATACAAACATTTGAACATTTTTACAGGATCTCTACATACACCTCAATGTGCTGGTGGGTGTCGTTTTTCTTCAAAGCTCTGCAACCATGCTCTAGAGAGCACTGTAGATGTAATTGTAGACGCCATACGTAATGCAGATATCTTTACTATAACTTATGTAATAATTATCGTACATGTTCTCTAGCGAATTGTCATCAAAAGCCGTGATGATAGTTGCAACTTGGTATTCATTGTCACTGCTTCCATCGCCTCTTCCCGCACTTAGCGTAGCACTACCGCTTGCAATGAGTTGTTCGTCATTATCATCCCTATTATCATCATTATGTGTTAGTGTTACAACAGTATCTAACTTATGCTCATATTTCTGTACCATAACAGATACGGGAAAGCATGCAAATGATTCATCTTCTACACTGATACCATCTTCACGAAGAAGGGTTCTTCGTAACTTCATCTCAACTAATCGCAATACATTAGCAGGATTGATTAGCAATCGCCGCTCCATCTGACGCTTCACCACACAAATAACATCACATATAACAACTTCGGAGACACACTGCACCGTCCATACTGGCGAACCGACAGGTCAAAGTACAATGCGGCATGGCACACGCAGAGGCCTCTAACGGACGACTGCAGAGTTTTGCAGATGCGGGAGTATCACTAGTGCAATAAGGGATCTTTACATTATCTGTCATACGATTTTGGTGTATATGTGTTTGTTCGAGCCCAAGTACTTTCCTTGTAAGAATACAATTGAAGTCACCGGCTAGGATAAGGAGGTCATTATGATTACGGAACAGAGGAACGATGTTCCTTTTATAAAATTCCGCTCTCGCACGCCTCATTATATCAGGATGGAGCGTACACATTGACAATACGCGTGTTGTTGATAGTGGCCGCAATTCCTCTGCTGCTTACAAGATTTTCTATTTCTGCGACTCGAATACCTTCTTTCGTTAGAATTGCGGTTCTTAGTTCTACACCGTTTCCAGGGTTGATGATTACGTTTTAGCTCTGTGTCATATCTAGACTCATGTCTGAAACTTCTTGCAATAGTGGTATGTCAATGTCGGCTGCGTACGCAAAATCTTTCACGTGTTGTAGACGGATAGAGGAGAGTATCTTATTAACATTCAGCGTGGCGACTTTGAAAGCTTGTGCTGCGTTCATATTATTGGCCCACTTTAGGTTACGGTAGTAACACTAACATTGGGCCTTTGCGATCGTCTTTTGACAGCTCAAAATTTAAATGAAAATAACGGCTTAACCATTCTTCTGACACGAAAATTGAATAACCGAATTTGTAGAGGAGAAAATTCTCTACAACTTTGCCCTGTCATGTTTTTCTCATATCTCGTATCGTTTCAGAGATATTTCCAAAAATAAAGGAGTTTTGACACCCTCCATTGAATTAACGAAAACCAGCCGTTCGCAGATCTCACGTGACATTCCTCGCCCAGAACTCTCTGTGGCATACGCCATGGTACTGATGACCAAGTAGTCAACAACAGCATACGCCATCTTGCGTTGCGTATTTGATGATTTTCTTATTGTAACTTACACGTTGTCATTTCAAAGCAATGGCGCACTGAAGAATTAACAAAAACACGTCGTTCTTCGCACGATAAATGATAATCTAGTGTCTACAAATGCCATATTTTAATTTCAGTTAACAACGGCTATCAATAATATGAGATTAAAGAACACAACCCTTAACTGTTAGCTGTAGCGTAGTGTGTAGTGAGTTGGACTGTGAGGTCAGCGGTTCGTAACCCGCCACTACCCGAATTTTTTTCCTAAAAGGGTTTCAGACACTCTTATTAATTAATTTTTTATTATTTAGATTATTATTTTGGTCCAAAATGTTTGCTAAAACTTATAAAACTATAAATCTTAAGTGGGCCGTGTAACACGTCAGTGCGATTTTTATTCACTGAGATTAAAATTCATCATACGAAGTACTGTTGTAGACATCTCCTATTGCACTCGTCTGTTTTAAGGAAGCTGCATCCATCATGTTCACTTCATCTTCTTGTTGATCGGAGAGCTGCGCGGTTGTAACAATATCGGATATTTCTTCATCTGCATTCCTTTCATTCAATTCCACTGCCCAGCTTTTGTGCTGGTTGATATTCAATGTGTGTTCATTCGAACTTCGTATCTACGAAGGAACTTGTACATCGCAAGTTGGTTTCAGTTGTATTTTTCCTTGTGGCTGACGGTTCGGTGGGATAAGACACAATCGACTTTTTTCGACTTGCACTAGCTCGAATTGCTGCGTGTTCGTAACCGAAGTCCTCAGCGATTCCTCGTGTTGCTTCTTGCTGATCTCCTTAGCTTTTTCTCGCAAGGGACGTGCTAGCTCTTCAGCATTCTTAGCAGCAAGTCTTCTCTTCTTATTTTTTCTTGTAAGACTTTGTTCTGGAGAAGCTCCCGCTCCTTTTGTAGCGATAGTTGTTTCTCAAATGTTCAAATGTTTGTATAGCTTATGGGACTTAATTACGGGGTCATCAGTCCCTAAACTTACAAACTACTTATGAACTAGCTAATACTAAGGACAGCACAAATATCCATGCCAGAGGGGGGATTCGAAGCCCCGACTGTAGTGGCCGTGCAGACTGTGACTGACGCGCCGCAGGCCGATAGGCCACGACCGTCTGTATTCGCTACTTTCTCCCTTTCTACGGTCGGGGGTTCGAATCCCCCCTCGGGCATGGATGTTTGTGTTGTCTTTAGTATAAGGCAGTTCATAAGTAGTAAGATGACCCTGCAGTTTAGTCCCTTAAGCTTAACAAACATTTGAACATTTTTGAGTCACCACGAAATAGTTCTCATGTTCTGTACATCACAATAAATACCGCTACAGCAAGCACAGCGACTCACATTCGTAAACAGCGCCGGCGCAGTGTACAGCCACAAAGTAACATATACAGAGGAGCAGCCTCCCCTAAACCACTGTCCTACGCTCTCCTCGTTGTTCTGTAAGTTGCTAGCAGGTGTCAGGCGGATCGCTGGCTTAGGGTGCCTGTCGCACGTCAGAGGGTAGCGTGGAGGGGAGACTGATGGCAGAGCTTGTGCCGCCTGCCACGAGGCTATGGCCGTGTCCAGCTTGCTGGCGTTTGATGGGAAGTGTTGGTGGGGACAGTACCTGCCGCCTGCTCTGGCCAGTTTAAAGAGCTGCTTCTGACCGCAGCGCCATCATGGGACATCTTACGGAACTGCTGGAAACCCTCTCTCCCCGCACCCCTGAGCGTAGGACCGGGCCCTTGCGGAGGTTTCCCGTCTGTATATATTTGTCTGTGGTACAGCACAGCACAGCACAACCTTCCTCCTCGCCGTCCACCAGCCACTGAGCTGTCCTGACACGACTCACGGTATGGCGTTGACGAATGTCGCTAAACACGGATGTGACCATCATGATGCTGTAAGCAGGACCTGGATTCATCCGAAAATATGATGTTCTGCCACTTGTGCACCGAGGTACGTCGTTGCGTACACCATCGTAGGCGCTCCTGCCTGTGATGCAGTGTCAAGGTTAACCGCAGCCATGGTCTCAGAGCTGATAGTCTATGCTGCTGCAATCGTCGTCGAACTGTTCGTGCAGATGGTTGTTGTCTTGCAAACGTTCCCATCTGTTGACTCAGGGATCGAGACGTGGCTGCACGATCCGTTGCAGCCATGAGGATAACATGTCTGTCATCTCGACTGCTAGTGATACAAGGCCGTTGGGATCCAGCACGGCGTTCCGTATTGCCCTCGTGAACCCACCGATTCCATATTCTGCTAAGAGTCATCGGATCGCTACCAACGCGAGCAGAAATGTCACGATACGATAAACCGCACTCGCAATAGGCTACAATCCGACCTTGAGTAGTCGGAAACGTTATGGTACGCATTTTTCTTCCTCACCGAGGCATCACAACAACGTTTCACCAGGCATCGTCGGTCAACTGCTGTTTGGTATGAGAAATCTGATGGAAACTTTCCTCATGTCAGCACATTGTAGGTGTCACCACCGGCGCCAACCTTGTGTGAATTCTCTGAAAAGTTAATCATTTGCATATCACAGCATCTTCTTCCTGTCGGTTAAATTTTGCATCTGTAGCACGTCATCTTCGTGGTGTAGCAATTTTAATGGCCAGGAGTATAATTACTTTGTGCCAAAATTGTTGCTAAGAGGTGTAGTTAGAAATGCAGAAACTAATCCCAAGGTACGTTACTAACTAAATTTGTTTGAATACTTTTAAACAGCTCATACAGCGCTGTTCTGTTTTTAACGGTACCTGTTCCAACAACCTGATCTGGAGTCGTCGGCGAAGTTTTCCTGCTACTTTCCAAGCCTTGCCAACCTTTTTGATGCATCAATGTTTGCTAATATGTAAGTCACTAAGGCAGAGTAAGGTTTATTATTCTTATTGTCAGTTTACCTAAACATTGCAAATACACATGATACGTGATATCTAAGAAAAAGTATGAAGCGCAATGTCACCAATATCTTTAACGTCTCGAAACCACTGTAAAGATTTAATAAATAAATTAAATTTCATATCTATCTTACCTGCCCCAATTAACCACAGACATTGCCGAGGTGGCGTGGCTTGCATGGCTCAACAATACAGACAGCCAGACCTTAGGCGCAACTGCAGCGAAGGGGTGTGAGTGGAGAGGCCAGACAAACATGTGGTTGCTGAAGAGGGGCACAGCCTTTTCAGTAGGTGCAGGGGCAGCAGTCTGGATTATTGACTGATCTGGCCTTGTAACATCAGCTATGCCATTAAGTTACAGTAAATGGCTGAAAGCAAAGGGAAATATCAGCCGTTATTTTCCCAAAACCATGCAGCTTTACTGTATGAATATATGTTGATGGAATCTTCTGGGTTAAAATATTGTGGACGTAAAATAGCTCCCCATTTCGATCTCCAAGCAGGAGGATGTCGTCATCGGGCAAGAAAACGCTGGCATTCAACCGAATGGAGCCTGGAATGTTAGATCTCTTAATCGAGTAGGAAGATCAGAAAATTTAAAAAGTGACATGGATAGTTGGAAGTTCTATATAGTGCGAATTAGTAATTCGGTGGAAAGATGAACAGGATTTCTGGTCAGGGGAGTACATAGTTATAAATACAAAATCAGCAGAATTAGAGGATGAATGGGTAGCCTTAACGTTTCCCAGCGTAATGATCGTTCAAACAACTTACGCGTATGCTATCGGGTAATGTCGTCGACAACCGCCAATAATTCGACAGGAGCACACCCTGCCATTCTCTAGGCACAACTATACTCAAGGAAGAAATGTGCAAGCGAATTTAATACTTCGGTTTGCAAAGGGTAAACAAGGAAGATAACACACGCATTACAAGTAACTGCAAAGTCAATAGAACCAAAGATGACCAACATCAGAAATATAGAAAGTGACGATAGATAGTGACAGAAATATAGATGGTCACTCTGTTTTTTGACGAGAGACAGGGACGGATTCCAAGCAGAATTTAAACAAAAACCACCATCTCTATTTATAACGTCGCTTGCTAGTTTAATTTCAACAGCTTGCTTAATAACAGTATCCCAACAGATGGAAGAGCATGCCAGAATGTCTGTGTTGTTGTACTCCGTAGGATGACCGTTGCCAAAACAATGTCATGCAACAGCGGATTTGCTCGGCTGTAATAAGCGTGAGTGACGCTTTTGTTTGATACAATATATGTGACCAATATATGACATGCCACAACTGCAAGCCACAAGATAGACATCAGCCTTACGCAAACCAAGATCATCCTTTACGAACCCCAGCAGAACGTTTATCTGAGAAGTAGGCCGAAATACACGTTTCATATCATATTTCCGCAAAATGCGACCATTTCTGTTGGAAACTCGTCCTGCGTAAGACAAAAAGGCCACAGATTTAGGTGCCACTTCGTTCCTATCGTCACTCACCCGTTGCACAGTATGCTGAAAAGGGCAACACACGTTTACGAAAGGCTCTGAAATGATATAGGTCCTGTGAACCAATGTACGAAGTACTCGTATTTTACGGAAATATGGTGTGAGGTGTGTTTTTTATTTATTTATTTTTTTTTTTTTTTTTTTTTGACCACCTTCTAAGATAAAGGCCCTTTTGGGGTTCTGAAAGGATGATCTTTATTTCAATGAAGCTGGTGTCTATCGTATTCCTTGCGGCTGTGGCATGTCATATATTGGTGAGACCGTCAATACCGGTCTATTGAAAACATGCGTCACACACGCTTACAGCAGCGGAACAAAACATTGTTTTGGCAACGGCCATCCTATGAAATACAACACAGAGATTCTGGCAGCACTTCCACCTATTGGGATACTGTTATTAAGGAAGCTGTTGCAATTAAACTACCAAGCGACCTTATAAACAGAGATGGTGGTTTTTGTTTAAATTCTCCTACTGACATTTTTGATGTTGGTCATCTTTTGTTGTGTTGACACTGCAGTTGTCTGTACTGCGTGTGTTATCTTCCTTGTTTACTCTTTGTAAGCTGAGGTATTAAATTTACTTGCACATTGCTTCCTTAAGTGCATTTGCGCCTGGAGAATGGTAGGGTGTGCTCCTGTTGAAATGGGTTTGGAACACTTGCGCGGAGTGACACTTGCGCGGAACCCGGGGCCCTTGGGGCGGCTAATAGCTTTTCCTGGGTACAGGCACACCAAGAAGTCTAGCACTGCTGTTGTCAAGTTTCCACACTGTCAACATAACACGAAAATCAGTGAAAATGCACAATCCTTTCAAAGCTGAAGAGCAATATAGTAACTTGTTCTAACTACATATTAATCCGTTGAATGTTCCTCCTGTAAACAAAAAGGTATTTTAATAGTGATAATGTTTGGAGAGTTATTAAGACAGTCTCTGCTACTACAAGACGATGACTTTCCTCAGTCATACCTCATAAAAGCATATTATTCAGAATACTAAGCATATCAAGACACCTGCGCAAGCAATAAATATATTGGGCATCCTGCACAGATACGTTGATGTAATTGACCGCTATGTAGTTAACCCCACTATCACGCAACTTCCATCTCTTTAAAAATAGCTACTATGCTTTTTAATAGGAGACGCAACCTTAAACCTCCAATTAAAAAACGTTAATAATAAGTAAATGAGTATTTTACATACTTGAAGCGTTTATTCGTAGACCCCTAAACGATTTGGCTGTATTCGAATTACAAATACATCTAAGAAATATATGAAATACGGAATGTGTAAGGGAATGTCACACACCGAAAAGTGCTAAAGATAAATTCTATTTTCCATCACCGTCATATAGAACCATTTTTACTCCGAACTTGGCATAAACCAACAGGGAGAAACAAGTTGCAAGACTGCCAGGAAAAATGAAGCGAAATTGGCAGCCAATAGTTGGTTATAAATTATATTGCCTGTTAACTGTATAAATATAAATTACGGAATACGCGGAACTACTGTTCAGTGCAATCAAAAAGGTCTAAAGTAATAGGCAGTGGTTTAAAATCAGATATCCGTATCACTCTCCTCCACAAGAGGTCTGTGTGAAGATTTATATTCAGAACATTCAAGAAAAAGGCTACTGTGGTGTTGAAACTACAAGAAGCAGCTCATTTACTCAGGAAGGGAAAACGTTATGGTGCCCGTAAATTTGAATGGCTGTATCTCTTGTAGTAACATCCATTTTTTGATAAAATGTTAAAATCCAATATACCAGAATTTTGTTTTTCTAAACTCAGTGCCAACTTTTTTGTCGAAATTTTTGCAGGAAGTAGCCTTGACGTGATTTCATACTTCTATGCATTAATATTATCAAACATGTAATTTGTGTCACAAATTGCGCGCCCGGTCCAGTCGGAGGTTCGAGTCCTTCCTCGGACATGGGTATGTTTGTTTGTACTTTGCCTAAGTTATTTTAAGTAAGATTAAGTAGTGTGTAAGTCTAGCGACCGATGACCTAAGTAGTTTGGCCGCATCAGACTACACATATACACGGAAATTCAAATGTTGAAATGTTTGTAAAGTCTATGGGACTTAACTACGGGGTCATCAGTCCCTAAACTTACAAACTACTTATGAACTACTTACAAACTAGGACGGCACAAATATCCATGCCCGAGGGGGGATTCGAACCCCCGACCGTAGTGGCCATGAAGACCGTGACTGGAGCGCCACCGTGGCCGCCCATATACACGGAATTTATTTATTTCATCACCACATTTAAGTACTAATAATTAAAGAAACTTAAATGTAGAAATTTGAAATAAACACTGAAAACGAATGATTGATATTTCTCATAAGATGAATTCACAGAACCGTTGAATTATGTCTTGTGAATGTAACTACAAAATCTGCCACATGAAAATTGTAGTGTGAGTCCCAAATTTGTTTTTTCTATAATAACGTTAAAAACATATTAAAAATTCAGAACTCAAAAACCAGTGAAGTTATGGACTTGAAGCGTTTTGTGTTGCTAAATCTTTACATAGTAGGCACGATTTTAAAATTTGGTTGCTATCGCCAAAGTAGACGAAAAGTTAAATTTTTTGGTGTAATCTTCGCCGTATAGACTGTATGTTGTAGAAGTCTACGCCAAACCTAATTATAATCATACCTCTGAGGAGAGAACGTCGTTTGCACTTCTCCTGCGTTTCCAGTCGGCCGTGTTGTGCTACGTAACGACATCGTACAGGTAGCGGCTGGAGGGCGTAGAGTAAGGGTGGTATATCCCTACTTCTGCAACACCCTATTCACTACCTGCAGCGTCCGGGTCTCCCCGCAAGTGTCTACACATTCCCTTTCCCCGCAAGTGTCACTCCTCGCAAGTGTCACAAACTCTTTGAAATATCGGCGGTGGTCGACGTCACCCGGCAGCATACCCGTAAGTTGTTTAAACAAGACTGGGTAGCTTTGAGAGAAGAAATAGTGAAGGCAGCAGAGGACCATATAGGTAGAAAGGCAAGTACTACAAAACATCCTTGGATATCACAGGAAATACTGGATATAATTGATGAAAGGAGAAAATATAAAAATGCGGCAAATTGGAATACAAGCTACTAAAATGATATTGCCAGGAATTGTAAAATAGCTACGCAGGAGTGGCTAAGTACCAAATGTAAGACTGCAGAAAAATGTATAACAAGGGAAAACATAGATACCGTCCACAGGAAAATAAAAGAGGCATTTGGTGAGACGAAAATCAGCTGTATCAATACCAAGGAATAAGGTGGAAAACCAGCTCTGAGTAAAGAAGGAAAAGCTGAAAGGTGGAAAGAATATATAGAGGGGCTCTGCAAAGGAAATGAAGATCAAGACAATATTGTAGGAAGGGAAGAGTAAGTAGATGAAGATGAGATAGGAGATACTATACTAAGAGGAGAATTTGACAAGGCATTGAAAGACCTAAGTCGAAATAAGGCTCCCTAAGTAGACGACATTCAGAGTTACTGAAGTCTCTGTCAGAGCCAGCCACGACAGAACTATTCCACCTGGGCGGAAGATTTAAGATACAGGCGAAATAGCCTCAGACTTCAAGAAAAGTGTAAGTATTCCAGTTCCAAAGAAAGCCGCCGCAGACGTGTGTGAAAATTACGAACCATCAGTTTTATACGTCATGCTTGCAAAATTCTAACACGGATTATTTAGAGAAGAATGGAAAAACTGCTAGAAGCCTATCTCGGGGACGATCAGTTTGGATTTAAGAGGAATGTAAGAACTCGTGAGGAAATACACACTTTACGACTTATCTTAGAAGAAAAGCAAACCTACAATTCTAGCTTTTGCAGCTTTGGAGAAAGTTTATGACACTGTTGACAGGAATACACTCTTTCAAATTCTGAATTGAGCAGGGGTAAAAGAACGGAAGGTTATTTACAACTTGTACAGAAACCAGACCAGACAGCAGTCATAAGAGTCGATGAGTATGAAAGGGAAGCATTGGTTGGGAATGGAGTAAGACAGGGTTGTAGCCTTTCCCCAATGTTATTCAATCTGTGCATTGACCAAGCTGTAAAGGAAAGCAATGAGAAATTTGAAGAAGGGATTAAAGTTCAGGGCTACGAAATAAAATATTTATGTCAGAAGCAGCAAAGGACCTGGAAGAGCAACCGAATGGAATCGGCGTTGTCTTGAAAGGAGGTTATAAGATGAAAATTAACAAGAGCAATACAAGTGTAGCGGAATCAGGTTTAAGAAAATCAGACGATGCTGACGGACTAGATTAGGTAACGAAGCAATAAAGGTGGTAGACGAGTTTTGTTACTTTGGCAGTAAAATAACATCCGATGGTCGCAGCACAAATGATATACAATGCATAATGGCAACGGGAAGAAAGGTTTTTCTGATAAAGATTGCCTCCCTCTTCTTAGAACTATAACCTAGAGCCATGCTTATCTCCGAACTGTGGCGAAATGGCCAAGCTCATTGAGGCGCTTTGTTCCGATGCGCTAGGTCGCTCCCCTTCGGGGGTTCGAATCCTCCCTCGGGCATGGATGTTTGTGTTGTCTATAGTAAAGTTAGTTTATAAGTTTAGGGACTGATGACCCCGCAGTTAAGTCCAATAAGATTAACAAACATTTGAACATTTATATGTCTAAAAGGTCTTGAGTG
This sequence comes from Locusta migratoria, assembly GCA_026315105.1. Classification (NCBI taxonomy): domain Eukaryota; kingdom Metazoa; phylum Arthropoda; class Insecta; order Orthoptera; family Acrididae; genus Locusta; species Locusta migratoria. Next base: position 265,766,082 of record CM048744.1, on the reverse strand, counting down.
AATGTTTTGAAATTTTAACAAAACGTTCTACTGGAATATGCGCATGTTTTATATAGATAATTTTTTAGTATATATCATATATGAATTTACATAAATTTTAAAATATGCAAGTTTTGATACGAAAAATCGCAAAAGTAATATACATATAGGTTTTATACGAAGTATTGAAGAAGTATGTACCTAGAAACCTACCTGTATTACAATGCAACGTTGTGTCAAAATTTCAAAGCAATCGGTCAAGAATTTTCTGAGACCAACAGCTATACACGAACGAAGGGAACACATGTCATCGTTTGCACAGTGGCAGAGTGCCAAACTACAATTAGCAAATTTCTCTTTTTCAAAAATGCTTTTCTTCCCATTGCCATTCTGCATTTTGTATCCTCTGTACTACGACCATCGCATGTTATTTTACTACCCAAGTAACAAAACTCATCTACCACTTTCATTGTTTCGTTACCTAATCTAATTCCTTCAGCATCGCCTGATTTTCTAAGACCGCGTTCCATTATTTTTGTTTTACTCTTGTTAATGTTCATTTTATACGCTCTCTTCAACACACTGTCCATTCCATTCAACTGCTCTTCCAGGTCCTTTGCTGTCTCTGATAGAATCACAATGTCATCAGCAAAACGCAATGTTTTTATTTCTTCCCCCTGAACTTTAATCCCTATTCCAAATTTTTTCTTGCTTTCCTTCAAGCCTGCTCGATGTACAAATTGAATAACATCGGAGATAGGCTACAACCCTGTCTTACTCCCTTCCCAACTGATGCTTCCCTTTCATGCCCTTCGAGTCTAATAACTGCCGTCTGTCTTTTGCACAAGTTGTAAATAACTCTCCTTTCCCTGTACTTTACCCCTGCTGACTTCAAAATTTGAAAGAGTGTATTACAGTCAACATTGTCGAAAGCTTTCTCCAAATCTACAAAAGCTAAAAATGTAGGTTTGCCTTTCCTTAATCTATCCTCTAAGATAAGACGTACAGTGAGTATTGCCTCCCGGGTTCCTACGTTCCTCCTGAATCCAAACTGATCTTCCCCGAGGTCAGCTCCTACCAGCTTTTCCATTCTCCTGTAGATAATGTCAAGACCATAATGAACAAAATAAATAAAGAATTACACCTCTCCGTCGCGCGAATAGGCAGTTATAGTTCTGAATTCAATGAAAAACACATTGAAAAACGCACTTTCAGTTTTCTCAAATTTTCCAGTTTTCCGGTAGATTTTCCAAAAACTTTATTTCGTACAAACCTTGTCCTGTCAAGCCGTACTCAAGTGGTACTCTTACAACCATGTCGCAATTGATGTTTATTCATAGAATAACATTGCTTTCGGTTTTTCCTAAATTTTCCTTCTTTCCGAGCGACTTTTCCAAATTTTTATTTGATGCATACCGTCCTCTTGCTTTCAACACGAAATGTAGAAACTTTTATCGCAATTGGACCAACAGCATTGACAGATCATTTGAAAAAAAAAAAAAAAAAAAAAAAAAAAAAAAAAAAAAAACTGTTTCAGTTTTTCCCGATTTTCCTCTTTTCCGGACAACTTCTCCATATTTTATCACCGTTTAAACCTTCTGTGGACTTTCAAGACTAAAATTAGCCATCTCGGTTCTCGCGTTTTAGCGAGACTAACGAACAGTAATTCATTTTTATATATATAGATGTCAACCTGTGGAATACAGGGCGCTTTACTACATCAGCGCAGTAGTGGACCACCACGAAGAGTTCAAAGAAAGATTGTTTCTTCTTTAAAGTAACGTGCTCATGAATCATCTAAAAATCGATATTTTGTTTTTAATCTTAAATTAAAGCTTAGACTTTTCTGAACACAATGGTGGTTAAAACATTTAAATTGGACTACGGGAAGTTGTTTAAATATCAATTCAAAGATCACTCTGTGTGCAGCCATGCCCGTTTTCGTGCTACTGTCACACGTCAATTGTTGTCATTAGACTTCTCTTGCAAAAACATAAGAGCAATTGTTTTTCAAGTTGGCAGCATGTTGAAAAAAAAATATATAAAAATGTTTGTACAGCTTATGGTACTTAACTACGGGTTCATCAGTCCCTAAACTTACAAACTACTTATGAACTACTTACGAACTAGGACGTCACAAATATCCATGCCCGAGGGGGGATTCGAAACCCCGACCGTAGTGGCCGTGCAGACCGTGACTGAAGCGACTCAATCCCCTCGGGCACCGCGGCCGGCCAGCATGTTAAAATACACATTTCGATTCTTTTATGTTCCCCCTTGTATATCTTTGGTCATCGAGAGATTTTTCCGTAGTTTGATTTAGTGGTACCTTGGCTTTCTCGGAAGTTGTTATCCCTGCTAAAAAGTGTTTTATTTCTGGAAAACGTAAGTTTTACGGCAGTCAGTTTGGGCTACCTTCTTCCATAAAGCCTCTACTGATGACAATCCACAACATGCGCTTTGTGACACTGCTGTAGACTCTTGGTGTAGGTACAAAAAAGCACTCGAAAATGGTCAAGTATATGTACACCACAACTCGTAACCGTTTGCAGTATTGGAGGCAATGAAGCCCGTTTACAGGTATCTAAGTACCAAAAATCTCTTGTCACGAAACAAACACAAAACGTGAACGAATGCTTCATCCGTTTGATATGGGAACGCCTGCCAAAAACAGTGTGTCTTGGCTTCATCAACATGAGATCAGGTATGTTAGACGGTGTGATTTGTTTTAATGGTGAAGCTGTAAGTAAATGTGAAGTTTTAGAGTTGTTAGGAATATATTCTGGGTTCAATATGAAACAATCACTGGTGGCAACTGATAAGTTGAAGAGTGGCAGAAGCTGAAAAGGTGGTTCTTAAGGCAACTAAAGATGCCAGGGCAACAATGAGAAGCAAGAAAAGAAAGAGAGAAGATGAGGAACATATAAACCAAGAAGAATATGGACCTGGAATGCATTAGGAGCAACACAAGTGAGTTATAGATAAAATATATACTTTACATATGATTTCCCGACAAATAAATTTTCTTACATATTTATTTTATGCAAAAATAAACTATCTGAGCTAGAGATCTGAAATTTTTTGGAATGTTTGAGGATAATATTTGGAGAAAAGTAGACTACAGACACTAACCTACTATCAACAGGTGCAAAAATATCTTACTGATGGATTATAAAAATGTAGCATTTATTTTGAACATCAAATGTAAATATTTCTAGAATTAAAACTTGTGAATCAAATTACATAATTGTAGTCTACTTTCTAGATACACATGTTCCTTATACAGGGTGTTTCACTAAGTGTGTTTGCCTCTGTAACTTATAAAATAATAGGTGACGGGAAATTTTAATGCGGTAGGTCAACACAAGAAATGTTACTTTCTGCGGAGCTATGAACATAGTTTATTGTATCATTTTCCAAAGAGTTACACCACACAGATATATTTTTTAAAAATGAAACAATAGTTTTTTCTATCGTGCTTTGGATTCGTTGAAACCAGCTGCGTCCAAATCAATTTAAACTACATTCCTATCACTGTTAGTTTGGGAGCTACAACCCTTCAAAGTTCCGGGGGCGGAGGCTACGACAGCGTAGCTGACTGGCTGGTGGTCATGAGACAGTGGCCCGTGCTACGCAGCCTCCGCCCCCGGAACTTTGAAGGGTTGTAGCTCCCAAACTAACAGTGATAGGGATGTAGTTTAAATTGATTTGGACGCAGCTGGGTTCAACGAATCCAATACACGATAGAAAAAACTATTGTTCCATTTAAAAAAATTATATCTTTGTTGTGTAACACTTTGGAAAATGATACAATAAACTATGTTCATAGCTCCGCAGAAAGTGTAACATTTCTTGTGTTGACCTACAGCATTAAAATTTCCCGTCACCTATTATTTTATAAGTTACAGAGGCAAACACACTTAGTGAAACACCCTGTATAAACCAAGAAGAATATAGACCTGGAATACATTAGGAGCAACAAAAGTGAGTTATAGATAAAATATATACTTTACATATAATTTCCCGACATATTTTCTGACATGTTTATTTGATGCAAAAATAAACTATTTGAGCTAGAGATCTGAAAGTTTTTGGAATGTTTGAGGATACTATTTGGAGAATAGTAGACTACAGACACTAACCTACTATTAACAGGTGCAAAATTATCTTACTGATTAATTATAAAAATGTTGCATTTATTTTGAACATCAAATGTAATTATTTCTAGAATTAAAACTTGTGAATCAAATGACATAATTGTAGTCTACTTTCTAGATACACATGTTCCTTATATGTACCTAAAGTTTAAAGTGTCTAAGTAAGACGGTTAGTCAGTGCATAGAATCGAAGTATGAACCAGCAAAAAAAGAAATTCATTTACAGGCCTACACACACACACAAAAGTCTAAAAAATTCAATATGTGAATTACTGAAAGCCGGCCGCGGTGGCCGAGGGAACTGAGGCGCTCCAGTCACGGTCTGCACGGCCACTACGGTCGGGGGTTCGAATCCCCCTCGGGCATGGATATTTGTGCCGTTCTAGTTCGTAAGTAGTTCATAAGTAGTTTGTAAGTTTAGGGACTGATGACCCCGTAGTTAAGTCCCATAAGCTTAAGAAACATATGAACATTTTTGAATTATTGAAACTACCTGTATATCGAATTGTTCAGAAAGAGAGATTAAACATTGTCCTGCATTTTTATTCTATTAAGAGGTTGGGGTTTTAAGTTACAGCTGTGTAAACTTTATGAAAATTTGTCGCTTTTCGCAGGCGCTCACAGGCAAGTTACCTTAACCCTCGACTACTATGGACAATGACGGGAACACAATTACTATGGAGAGACCTCATGTTTATTTCTTATACAACAAAACAGTGGTTTGCGGAATGTATATTTTCATGACTTCCTGTTGTTCACTACACTTCTTGGAAGTAGACTATATTGAAACTTGACTTTTTTTTAACAACTATGTATTTATAAAATGGCGACAAATAAAACAGTGCGCAATGTGCTGTATATTTTCATTTTATGTGTTACGAAAATAACATCAACTAGTTAGCTCTCTACTCACGCACAGATTAGCATCAGAGAGATTATACTACAGATTCTCAACATAATTAGATGGTACAGTCCCGTTACACTTCCGATAAATTGTACGCAAAGTCAGCTTTCAGTTTACGGTTCATTTTTTTTCCAATTTAGAGCGATTAGTACATTCCGAAAGTCAGTGAAGGGATAAGCTTTTCTAAATTTTACTTCTGCAATAGCAAGTAAAAAGTAATTATGTCGTCTATGTCCGCAGACTCATAATTTAGTCTGTTCGAACCTGCAAACACTTCACGCTCTGAATTAGTATCATGATCACTAAATATCTCAAAATCAGTGCCATTATGGCTGCCATCAAATTCTTTATCTGAGGATTCACCAAAGCGTTCTTGGACATCCACTCTGTCTCACGTAAAACATGTTACATATAATGTTCAGTTTTGCTGCCGCAAAGAAACAATAACGTTTAGTAAAAGCATGAGACGCTAACATTATGGTAGGTCTGTGAGACCTCTCGGGGCTAACAAATACGAAACAATGAGCAGCAACAATGCAAGAACGCTGACACTTGTAGCTTCTCAGCCAGTAGGAAGGTACACGGAAGACTCAATTTCTCTTTGCAGGGGCGTCTACAATATTTCGACACAAAAATTCGAAGCGGTCTGAGAGACGGTAGATAGTAGTTAAGGGTTAAGGGAGGAATGAAAACAGACAGTGGCGGCGCTAGGCGTCGGCGACGTAGGCAACCGCCGACGGCCTCGCGCCTGCGGGGGCCTCGCTTAACATTGTCAACATTTTAGCTTTTTTACTTTTTTATAGTCGATACTTAACGGCGCTTTTCAACGGCTATGTTATGTAGCGACGACCTACATCTAACTTATACTAGCTTAACGAAACAGCCGTACCCAGGAGTGCGATTCGACCCCAACAAAAGCGATCTCGCTCACCATGGTATGACGCTTTAGTGCGCTAGGTCATTCCCCGCCGGCAGCTATTAAGTTTCCCTATTTATTTTCCAATGAGTGCACCATTGATGAATTTTTAGTTAAATACTTGCAAAACAACTTCTTCAGTACATTTTAGAAAACAATTTGGAAGAAGTATATCGAAATGGTCGGTCGCGGTGGCCGAGCGGATTGCGGCACGCCAGTCACGATCCGCACGGCCACTACGGTCGGGGGTTCGAATCCCCCCTCGGGCATGGATATTTGTGCCGTCCTTAGTCTTAGCTAGTACGTAAGTAGTTTGTGAGTTTAGGGACTGATGACCCCGTAGTTAAGTCCCATAAGCTCTACAAACATTTGAACATATATCGAAATGTTTATATTCTAATCAGAATCAAGCTTACAGTTTGTCAGTACAGCTTCAGCCGAGAGAAGCTTCTTTAAGTTAAAATTAAGACGTACTTGACAATCACAATGACCCAAGAAAGACTACCTGCGTTTCCAGTACCATCAATAGAAACCGAAATAGGGGCTAGTATTATTTAAGATGCGATTTTAAAAAATTCTGTGAGGTGAAAAGCCGATAAGTTTCCCTGTTAATTTGTGTTTGTTTATAGTAATTTGTCATTGTAATAATACTTGTCTATTATACTAACAAAATTTTAGTATAATGATTATTGATGTATAATTCAGCTCATTTTATTGAACATTTTCTTCCTTAATGAAAAAATGAAAGGGGCCTCCCAAAGGCGTGTTCGCCGACGCCCAGTTTTCGTCTAGCGTCGCCACTGAAAACAGAGAGGCCGATCTCGTAGAACGGGGCCATTTGCGTGGCAGGCACGCGGGGGCCAGCCTAATTGCAGTGCTGACTATTTCAGTGTGGTGAATGTCAGGCTGCATTATTTACGCGGCCGGAGGCGCCTGTGAGCGCAGCGGCCGACCGCCAGACATGGCCGGTCGCGCCCCCTGGCTGCTCCTGCTGCTGCTCGACTTCTTCCACGCGAGCCTCGCCAGCGCTGCCAACGGAACTCTGCAGGAGGGTCGCCAGCGACTGACGCGTCTGCCCAACACGTAAGAGGCGCTTTCCGTAACGGAAGACAGTGTCGAGCAAATACACAGGGACGTCACAAAGTAAGTTACTCTTGTCGTTCCATGCTAACGAGCGGAAGTGCCGTAAGCCTCATTTCCCAGAAACTTTGCTCGGTGGAAGAGGGACCCAAATAAGCGAATGCGAGTCTTGACTTATCATTACAGCGCGTTGGCACCTAAATCAAAATGTCAAAGGACCCATGTTCGAGTCCCGGTTCCGGCACACAATTTTAATCTGCCAGGAAGTTTCATATCAGCGCACACTCCGCTGCAGAGTGAAAGTTTCATTCTGGAAACATCCCCTAGGCTGTGGCTAAGCCATGTCTCCACCATATCCTTTCTTCCAGGAGTGCAGATCTTGCATGTTTCACAGGAGAGCTTCTGTGAAGTTTGGAAAGTAGGAGGCGAGGTACTGGCGGAAGTAAAGTTGTGGGGCGGTATCGTGAGTCGTGTCGGGATAGCACAGTCGGTAGAGCGCTTGCCCGCGGAAGGCAACGGTCCCAGGTTCGAATCCCGGTTCCGGCACACAATTTCAATCTGCCAGGTAGTTTCATATCAGCACACACTCCGCTGCAGAGTAAAAAGTTTCATTCTGGAAATATCCCTTAGGCTGCGGCTAAGCCATGTCTCCACCAGATCCTTTCTTCCAGGAGTGCTAGTCTTGCATGTTTCGCAGGAGAGCTTCTGTGAAGTTTGGAAAGTAGGAGGCGAGGCACTGGCGAAAGTAAAGTTGTGGGGCGGTATCGTGAGTCGCGTCGGGCTAGCACAGTCGGTAGTGCGCTTGCCCGCGAAAGGCAAAGGTCCCAGGTTCGAGTCCTGGTTCTGGTATACAATTTTAATCTGGCAAGAAGTTTCATATCAGCGCACACTCCGCTGCAGAGTGAAAGTTTCATTCTGGAAACATCCCCTAGGCTGTGGCTAAGCCATGTCTCCACCATATCCTTTCTTCCAGGAGTGCAGGTCTTGCATGTTTCACAGGAGAGCTTCTGTGAAGCTTGGAAAGTAGGAGGCGAGGTACTGGCGGAAGTAAAGTTGTGAGGCGGTATCGTGAGTCGTGTCGGGATAGCTCAGTCGGTAGTGCGCTTGCCCGCGCAAGGCGAAGGTCCCAGGTTCGAGTCCCGGTTCTGGCATACAATTTTAATCTGCCAGGAAGTTTCAAAATGTCAAATGTTTGTAGACGTTATAGGACTTAACTCCGGGGTCATCAGTCCCTAAACAATTTTTTTTGCACATAAACTCTGAACGGTACAAGTAAAAATGGTGCCTATAGCTTAGCATTAATTTCAGAGCAATTGGCATCATTTGCAAAAGAAATTAATGGTGGTCCTGAAATTAGTAACGGTGCAATAAATCCATATATAATATATAAGAAGCTCTGTCTGTTACGCTTTAACGACTAAACAGCTTAACTGATTTTCATTAAACTGGGTATGGAGATAGCTCGAACGCTGAAGAAGGACATGGCTACTTAAGAAAGTGTGTAACTCGTGATACTCAACGATTTTAAGTACATAACTCGAAATGTGGAACAGCTGAGCGTCAACTTTTCTCTTATATCTTTTTAGACGCTTGGAAAAGCTATCTATTACTTGACGTTTGAAATTTATCACATTTATTAATGTAGTCTTAATGATTGGTGTATTTTACGTAACACGATTTATCATAATGAATACAACATTTACAAAAGACGTCATTGTCTTCATATCGCCGAACTGATTTCGATGACATTTGAATCCTGCATAATTTAGATGTTGTCTAATGTATAGCTTCTTTAATCAGCGGTGTAGTCACGATCGAATAAAAAAGAGTTTTAAAAAAAATGTTCAAATGTTTGTAGAACTTATGGGACTTAACTATGGGGTTATCAGTCCCTAAACTTACAAACTACTTATGAACTAGCTACAACTAAGAACGGCACAAATATCCATACCCGAGGGGGGATTCGAACCCCCGACCGTAGTGGCCGTGCAGACCGTGACTGAAGCGCCTCAGTCCCCTCGGCCACCGCGGCCGGCAGCACCTAAATAAACACTAGTATTTCTGTGGTCGAAATTCTACCATTTGTGTTTACAAAGTAAGGAAACTCAATTTTTTAAACATAAACATTATCCTGTGGCTAAGCCATGTCTCCACCATATCCTTTCTTCCAGGAGTGCTAGTCTCGCATGTTTCGCAAGAGAGCTTCTGTGAAGTTTGGAAAGTAGGAGGCGAGGTACTGGCGGAAGTAAAGTTGTGGGGCGGTATCGTGAGTCGCGTCGGTATTGCTCAGTCGGTCTTCCGGGCGCCGTGGCTCAGCGCGCCCGGTCAGAGAGCTGAACGCACTCTGTAATAAAAAAGCTGAGCCAAAGAACATTTAGAACCAAAACGAACAAACCAGATAAGCGTCCGCAAGAACAAGAACTACCCATAGAGCAAAAAAAAATTGTTGGTAGAGCTTCTCCTTTATTGTTATTTTAATACCCATACACATACATACAGGTAGGATTGCAGCAGCCTCCTACATCTCTCTTCAGCCTCATGATTTTACAGAAATAAGCAATAAGTAATAAACAATGGTAACGAAGAAGTTAAAATTGGCGAGCATGACAGTTTTACATGGAGCAGTTTTGAAGTTCAATTGCACATTGCAGGTAAGTTAAAATACATATAGGTAGAAAATAAAAGTTTGTTCTATGGCGACGTTAAAAACACACATTAAGACGAAACACTGGACATGAAGAAATATAACTGGCGATCGCAACACTTGTCTTGTGTGGCTGTGGTTGCACTATTAAAAACACACACTGGCGACGAAGACACACAACACTAAAACGGAGCTCTAAAGTTTAAAACACTGCCTGATAGTAGGACCCCGCAGGGGAAGGGGAGGTTTGAAAGCACGGGAGGAGGGAAAGGAGGTGGTGGAGTTCAGGGAGGGAGTGTAGGGACTCCAATGGAGTGGAGAGGGAGGTGGAAAGCCAAGCGGTGGGAGGGACAGGCGAGGAGGGGTAGAGGGGGCGCTGAATCCACAGGGAAAGGATTAGAGCTGGTATGAGGGATAGATTTCAGGACAGAGGGCGTCATCCAGGAGTGGGAGGTGTCGTAAGTTACCTTGGAGAGGATGTGGAGAGGGTGGAGATGAAGGGAGGCAGCACACTAGAAATGTGCTAGAGAACCTTTATAGGGACTTAACCTGGCCGCGGCCGAGTGGCCGAGCGCATTGAGCCGTTATGCCTTGATGCGCGAGGCCGTTCCCCATTGGGGGTTCGAATCCCCACTCGGGCAGGGATGTTTCTGCTGTCTTTAGTATAAGGTACTTCATAAGTAGTTTCTAAGTTTAGAGACTGATGACCCCGCAGTTGAGTCCCATAAGCTTAACAAACATTTGAACATTTTTTACTCTAACCTCTTCCTCTCACGGTGAACCGTCTTCTAATACCCCCCTGCATATGAAAACTTTTACTTTCTTTAACCACTTTTAACTACTGCGTCGGAGGTTCGAGTCCTCCTTTGGACGCGTGTGTGTGTCTGTTTGTGTGTGTTATCTTTAGCATAAGTTAGTTTATGTAATTTGTAGGTGTAGGGACCGATGACCTTAGCAGTTTGGTGCCTTTAGAATTGTATAGGTTTCATGGGCCTCTTTGAAAACTGATATTGCCAGACAGTATTTTCGTGTGCGTATATTTATGTAGCTAATGATCTTCGAAAAGGCCGAGTGCCAAATTCTCATTTTGGTGATCTTTGTGCTCGGTTCCTATATGAATTACATCAGGGGGTGGGGAGTTTCTGCCTTTGCCTGGACCATCGTCATTTGTACGGCCATTAGAACCTATTCTCTTTTATTATAGCTGTGTTACAGTGTACAAACAAAATCTGAACGACGAACCGGAGCTGGAGCACAAGAAATTTTGCGTATCGATTAATTACGGATGGGTTGAAATTAATCCTCAGCTAATGATCCGTGCACTGTTCGAATTTTATTCGAATCCTACGTGCAAACAACTGTTTTCCTAGCAGGTTTGAACTTGTACGAATCGGTTCAATCTTTGCGCGAAGGTAGATAATGGATAAAATTAAAAGTAACTTTTACATCTAAGAATAAATATTTGTTGTCAAGATGTGATGGTTTTTGAACAATGAAGGGCAGTTGGCATCCAAATTGTGCGATTGCATTACTTTATCCATTTTGGTAGCTGTTTTCGTAATAATACTGTGGTAAGTAAATACTGCAACCAGTCATGCTTTATATATATTGAAGTCCTTTCATATGTGTCAAAGATGATCGAAACTACAATAATTTCGCAACTTTGTTCTTAAATTAAGACCAGGAGCGTCAGGATAAAAGAAAAGTCTCCAGTTTTCTGATTTAAATATATCGGTAGAATGAGCGGTATATATTTTCATTATTTATTGAGATGCAAATAAAGAGATTATTAAATACAAAAAGAAACTCTTTTGCCGGCCGCGGTGGCCGAGGGGACTGAGGCGCTCCAGTCACGGTCTGCACGGCCACTACGGTCGGGAAATCGAATCCCCCCTCGGGCATGGATATTTGTGCCGTCCTTAGTATTAGTTAGTTCGTAAGTAGTTTTTAAGTTTAGGGACTGATGACCCCGTAGTTAAGTCCCATAAGCTATACAAACATTTGAACATTTTTTTAAAAACTCTTTTTTATTCGATCGTGACTACACCGCTGATTAAAGAAGCTATACATTAGACAACGTCTAAATTATGCAGGATTCAAATGTCATCGAAATCGGTTCGGCGATATGAAGACAATGACGTCTTTTGTAAATGTTGTATTCATTATGATGAATCGTGTTACGTACAATAGACCAATCATTAAGACTACATTAATAAATGTGACAAATTTCAAACGTCAAGTAATAGATAGCTTTTCCAAGAGTCTAAAAAGATAAGAGAAAAGTTGATGCTCAGCTGTTCCACATTTCGAGTTATGTACTGAAAATCGTTAAGTATCACGAATTACACAGTTTCTTAAGTAGCCATGTCCTTCTTCAGCGTTCGAGCTATCACCATACCCAGTTTAATGAAAATCAGTTAAGCTGTTTAGTCGTTAAAGCGTAACAGACAGATCTTCTTATATATTATATATGGATTTATTGCACCGTTACTAATTTCAGGACCACCATTAATTTCTTTTGCAAACGATGTCAATTGCCCTGAAATTAATGCTAAGCTATAGGCACCATTTTTACTTGTACCGTTCAGAGTTTATGTGCAAAAAACTGTTTTCCTTGGAGGTTTTTGAAGCGTGTCACGTACTCACTTGAGTGAGACGGTTCATCGCTACTATTTCTTGTTTGTTTACAGGGTAACGAAGTAAAAATATCCTTTTGCTTTACATCATCCTTTAATTTTCCTCATGTGAGTTTCATAGTTTTCTACAACAGTTTACAAATCATCACTTTTGTGCTATAAATTACTTAAAACTGAAAGTACTCCTAGTTCATCTGACAATTCTCTCCCTTCCCCTTGCTTCAACGACAAGCGTCATGCCAGTGACAAGTTGGTCCGTATGAAGAGTTCATAATATTAATATTTCAAGTAGGTTATTCCAGCTCTCAAACATAACAATAAATTACTTCCATTAAAATTATAATTATCATGTTAAGAGGTATTGCTAGAAGTGCGTCTGCGTTTGATAGTTTATTTAAATATTTAGGTGAAAATATGATTCATAATGTGATTTGGTGTATAAATCATGGACGTTATTTTGAGCTTCGTATTTACTTAAATATGGGTTTTGGTCATTTTGTCTGAAATAACACTTTACAGGAAACTATAAGAAACATTGCTAAATAGTTGAAGTAGTGGTACAAAGTGAGTTACGGTACCTTTTGAATTTAATGGTACTGTATCGTTTTTTTTTTTAAATTTCTTTTTATTTTTTTATTTTTTTGTCCATCTTTCTATTTTCCTGTTCTTTCTAAGTTGATTAAGTGTTATATGAGTATTTTTTCCAGATTTAGTAATAGACATAATGGGTCTTTTTTTTGTGAAAGTTTGATATTACGAGTGATTGCTCCACGTTTTCTAAGTGTAGATTTAAATATCAAACTTATATACTAATTACTATAGTGTGGTACACTCCTTGCCTCCAAATTTTATTCGACTAATAATATTTTGGCATGTTCGAAAGGTAATACTGTTAGTTGTTTGCTCTCCTCGTTTTAGTGAACAGCTTATATTAATATGCAGATATTCGTTTAAGTAGTTTTTCCCATATGCGTTTCGCCTTTATTTCCAAGGCATCTTAGGTAACAATTTTTGTACATACTGCTCCAGGTGTTGTTGCTGCAGGTTGGCTGTTTTTCTTCTTTTATTTACGTTACTGCAAGGTTTTTTTTTACAACATTAGGCACATACCAAAAAAGATTTTATTGTTGTGTAGAGGAATCATATAAAAATATCTGCAAAAGCTGATACTTGACATTTTGAATTGATAGATGTGAAGCTCTACCACGACACCTTGTCTATACTTATATGGAAATGGTACACAGCCAGTGGCGTATATAAAGGGGGCAGGCCCCCCTCCCCCAAAATAATGAATATAAAGAAAGAAGTAAGCTATCTGAATTATTTAAATGAATGATGCCTCAATGCATCGCCTTGGTAGACAGTCATACTTCCCTGTATTGATGACGGGAGTGGGTGTTAGTGATGTGAAGTTCCCGATTGATTTTTTTATTAGGTATATTTTCTTTGATTTAATGTCAACAACAACAAAAATCTTGATTTCGGTAAAATAAAAGGGGCCTTAGCGCATATTATCCTCTGACTATGAGCAGCAAAACTGATAAAAAATATCAAGGGGTATCTACTTAAAATTAATTATCTTGCCCTCTCCCTTCCTCCTTCCCGAATATATATTCTATATCTGCCACTGTACACAGTGAATGCAGATATAATATTTTCGGCGATCAGGCAGACATTAAACGATTTGCATCCAACATTCGGCGAGAAATATCAAGGACGTTGACAGCTTTTTGCTACACAGTACTGAGACGACTTACCTGATGCTGATGGTATCGTATGTACTCTACTATCTGAATTCCTGTCAGCCAGAAATGATTTCGAAATATTTGAACATTTCGACCGTTTCAGGGCATTGAAATAAATCCAATGGCAGGATGAAAATTTGTGCTGAACCGGGATTCGAATTCGGATTTCCCACTTTGGGCTGGCGGTCGCCTTAACCAATTAGGCTATCCAGGCACGCTTCCCTGCCAAGCGAAATTCTCATCTTGTAGCACACTACGATTGTAGTGACCCTGACCCAGCACCTTCCCCTTGCCTGGGTTTGAATCCTGGTCCAGCACAAATTTTTGTCTTGCCATTGGATTTATTTCAGTGTCCAGAAAAGGTCGATATGTTAAAATATTTCGAATTCGTAAAATTACGGCCGTTAATATCAACAAATGTTGTCTGTTATTTCGGACATATCCGAAAACAAGAGACACCATATAAGTAATTGTATATCTGCTCTAACAGGCAATTGACAATTTCAATGCCGACGCATTAATATGCACAGTCCCTTGCGAGAATGCAGTATAGGCTGGGAGCAAGTGGAATCAAATGGGCACGGGGCACTGCAATCGTAGTGTGCTACAAGGTGAGAATTTGGGTTGGAAGGGAAGTGTGCCTGGATAGCCCAGTTGGTTAAGGCGACTGCTGGCCCAAATCCGGGTTCATCCCAGTCAAGTACAAATTTTCATCTTGCCACTGGATTTATTTCAATGCCCTGAAACGGTCGAAATGTTTAACTATTTCGAAATCATAAAATTAAGGCCGTTAATGCCAACAAATGTCCATTCCTTCGGGCATGTCAGAAAACAACAGACACCATGTAAATAACAAAATGACTTTTGAGAAGCTCTTATCTAATTTAGCTTTATGTTCCAGGTGGCTTTAAAAAGTCTGTAGTTGGCGTAGATGCTCTCAATGTAGACGAGCGGCTCCTCTTGCAGGCCATCCCTCATGGCTCACACTCTGCGGGAGCGGACCGAGGCTGGGGGCCTGGACAAGCTCCTCCTCACCATCATGACTCCGCTGACCAGCGACCTCAACTGCCTAGCCATACTAACGGATCCTCTCTACCAGGATGTGTTTACCCATCCATTCTTTAAGAAAATAAAGAGCATACCTTATTACAAGGTTAGGGTAAATGTTTTTTTATTTTTATTTTATTTATTTATTTTTTTCCCCTGACCACTTGTATAGCTCGTGCAAGATGCCGTGGCCTGTGCGCAGAAACGCAATCTCGACTTGTGCGCAGGGCGAGTTCATTCCTTTGTTTCTGAGGGGTGGTCGGCTCAGTTACACTTCACCTGCTGGGCAGTATCACAGACAAATATATACAGACGGGAAACCTCCATAAGGGCCCGGTTCCACGCTCAGGGGTGCGGGACGGGGGGGGGGGGGGGGTGCTGAAGCAGTTCCATAACATGTCCCATGATGCCGCTGGGGTCAGAAGCAGCCCTTTAAACTGGCCAGAGCAGGAGACAGGTAGCGGCTGTCGCCACCACCACATCCCCTCAAGCGCCGGCAAGCCGGACACAGCTGTGGCCTCATGGCAGGTGGCACGAGCTCTACGCTCAGCCTCCCCAACACACTACCCTCTCAAATCGATTCCATATTTCTGGATTTCCGGAAGGCTTTTGATACTGTACCCCACAAGCGGCTTCTAATGAAACTGCGTGCTTATGGAATATCTTCCCAATTGTGCGATTGGATTCAAGATTTCCTATCAGAAAGGACTCAGTTCGTTGTAATTGACGGTAAGTCATCGAGTAAAACAGAAGTGATATCTGGCGTTCCACAGGGAAGCGTTATAGGTCCCCTACTCTTCCTCGTGTTTATAAACGATTTAGGAGACAATCTGAATAGCTCCCTTAGACTGTTCGCGGATGATGCTGTCGTTTATCGGTTAGTGAAGTCAACAGAGGATCAAAAGCAACTGCAAAGCGATTTAGACAAAATTTCTACATGGTGCGAAAATTGGCAATTGACACTAAATAAAGAAAAGTGTGAAGTAATACACATGACCACTAAATGAAATCCACTGAACTTCAATTACGCGATAAATCAGTCAAACCTCAAGGTCGTAAATTCTACCAAATACCTAGGAGTTACAATTACGAACTACTTTGACTGGAGAGAACACATAGAAAATATTGTGGGAAAAGCGAATCAAAGGTTACGTTTCATTGGCAGAACGCTTCGAAGATGCACCACCTCCACCAAAGAGACTGCCTACATCGCACTTGTGCGTCCTCTCCTGGAGTACTGTTGCCCCTTGTGGGACCCTCACCAGGTGGGACTGACGGAATATATTGAGAAGGTTCAGAGAAGGGCAGCTCGTTTTGTTTTATCACGTTACGGGGGGGAAAGCGTCACGGAAATGTTGTACGAATTGGGGTGGAAATCATTAAAAGAAAGACGTTATTCATTGCGGCGTGATCTGTTTGCGAAGTTTCAATCACCGACTTTTACTTATGAATGTGAAAATATTTTGCTAGCACCCACCTACTTAGGGAGACATGACCATCCCAATAAAATAAGAGAAATCAGATCGAAAACGGGACGATTTAGGTGTTCTTTCTTCCCGCGCGCTATTAGAGAATGGAACGGTAGAGAAAAGTTATGAAAGTGGTTAATGAACCCTCTGCCAGGCACTTAAATGTGATTTGCAGAGTATCTATGTAGATGTAGATGACGTGCGAGGCACCCTCAGAAGTGCCTCTAGCGTGGTCTACCGGTACTAAGCCAGGGAACCGCCTGACACCTGCTAGCATGTTACGTAACTACGAGGGGAGCATAGGACAGTGGTTTTGAGTGTGCTGCTTCTCTGTATATGTTACTCTGTGGCGGTATGCTTCGTCTGTTGACAGGCAGTCAACTGTGCCCTGCGACTAGTAGGCAACACGCAACTCAGGTGGCCGTCTCTCCAAAACAAAGGAATGGACTCGCCTAGCGCCCAAGTTGAGAAGGCAGGGGCCACGACTTCTAGCATGAGCCGTAATTACGGCTTTGTCACATCTCCCTCCAAGTAAAATTCTGCTTGCAGGTGTTAATCGAAGAGAACGAGGACTTGTCGCAGTGGGAGTTCACTGGAGGACCGGTTCTGAACCGAGTGAAACTCGATGGCTGCAACGCATACATCATGCTGGCTGCCAACGGAGAGCAGCTGGCAAGACTGCTCACATTTGGAGAACGGTTAGTAGAACCACACGCTATCTGCGTCACGTATGTGGGATTTAGGGAGTGTCAGTTACTGTCGACACAGACTTCATTGCACACGGCACTCTTATTCAATAAAATTTCAGGAAAAAATGCGGGCGAGAGCACATGCAAGGAATGGTTGTAGCTAGCGTTTGTTTGAGCTGAGTCAGGGGAACCATTAGAATCTATACATACAGGTTGCTTCTGTAAGAGCGTGTGAACTGAACAGGACACAGAGGATGTCCCACTGAACAATTTGAGGACACAGAAGCCAGCTTAAGGATATAATAGGAATACTATTACATTACTGTATACCTTTTTTATTTACGTTCGTTACAATTAACCTCAAATATCAGCGTTGACACAGTGGACGTAAAATGAGCACTGTATCTTAAAACAATGTGCCAATACTGCCAGACATCAACCTAAATGCAAGCATGACATTGGCGAACAAGATCCTGACGTTTCTTGAGAATTATCCTTTGTATGTTTCTGCTCACATAACAAGCAGCTACAATTCAGACAACTAATTCCACCTCCGTACCCAATGGAGTCTCATACACAAGTGCTTTTACGTATCTCTTTAGGAAACAGTCAATAAGATTCAGGTCAGGTGACCTCCTTCCAATCCGATGACTAGGAAATTGACACGATTGTGGACACCCGCGATGATGTGAGTCAATGCATTGTCATGTTCTATCCACAGCCAACAACTCAGGAAGAACTCTCTGCCAGAACGTCAAGAACAGGTGGACATTCGGACCTTCCTACTAATCAGGTTCATCCTCCTTGCTTCAAATAAAGAACGTACAAGTCACACGAGTGTCCAGGTGTTCATGTCCTAACTTCATTGCCGTTTCAACTTCGTCAACTGCCCTGTTTGTTTCGTTCAACTGAGACTTTAAAGCTCCTAAACTGTCATCTAACTTTTTGCTTGGATCGTCCTTAACAGCAGTTACTTCCTTTTTAACAGATTCTACTGGTTTACTCACATCATGATTTCCCTTGTCAATACGTTCAGTTAATTGTTCTGTTAATCGATTTAACAACTCTATAAGACCTGGTGATGCAAGAATTATTTCTTCACTATTTGATACATTGCTACGAGGTGTACTGGGCATCACAAACTGATCTGACATGTCTACACTATATCTCCTATTAGCACCATTCTCAGCAACATTAAAAGATACCTCGTTACTGCTATCCATTTTGTAGTGCACGACAATCCAGACTACAAATACAAATGAATAAGTGCTGCTGTACTTATCTTGTTATTCTGTGTCCAGTGATACGTCGTGGTAGAAATAAATACTCGTAGGTACAATTTTTCACTTATTATTTAATTTCCAGTCAAACTGCTTCTTATTCCACCAAAACATTACAACTTCATAACTTGCGTAAACAATTCACCAGAACTTAACTGATAGTACTTCCATTTTAAAACACAGAGTGACATAGATTCCAAAGCACATCACAAACGGCAAAACTTGAACTCCCCCACACAAGGTGGTGAGGCAAATATATATCATTGACAATAATGACATTACATTAGGTATTGTTCATAACAATTGAATATACTAATTTACAATCACCAAACACACAAGTAAAACATTTCATGAACACAAAAATAATAAACATCAATTACTATGAATAAATAATCCCTGAGACGGATTTACGTCTCACATATGTCAAAGACATTATTGATAGATGTGAATCATTGAATTAAAATTTGTGGTGCCACCGGAAATCGAACCCGGACCTCCATGGTTAATATGCAGACGTCTTAACCGTTAGACTACCACACCACTAACGATTAAGGCGCCTTGGAATAGTCTATGTACGATTTCCCTCCACAATACAAACTTTAATTCAGCTTCTATGTTCCAAAGATAATTGCCACTACTGCCAAGGCTCTCCATGCAGCGGAATAGCACCTCAGCAATGGACATGGTGGAACAATCCTTTTATGGTGATATAAATATCAATTAATATGAATAAATAATCCCTGAGACGGATTTACGTCTCACATATGTCAAAGACATTATTGACAGATGTGAAGCATTGAATTAAAATTTGTGGTGCGGCCGGGAATCGAACCTCGACCTCCATGCTTAGTAGGCAGACGTCTTAACCGTTAGAGTTCCCTCCACAATACAAAATTTAATTCAGCTTCTTTGTTCCAAAAATAATTGCCACTACTGCCAAGGCTCTCCATGCAGCGGAATAGCACCTCAGCAATGGACATGGTGGAACAATCCTTTTATGGTGATATAAATACCAATTAATATGAATAAATAATCCCTGAGACGGATTTACGTCTCACATATGTCAAAGACATTATTGACAGATGTGAAGCATTGAATTAAAATTTGTGGTGCGGCCGGGAATCGAACCTCGACCTCCATGCTTAGTAGGCAGACGTCTTAACCGTTAGAGTACCACACCACTAACGATTAAGGCGCCTTGGAATAGTCTATGTACGATTTCTCTCCACAATACAAACTTTAATTCAGCTTCTTTGTTCCAAAGATAATTGCCACTACTGCCAAGGCTCTCCATGCAGCGGAATAGCACCTCAGCAATGGACATGGTGGAACAATCCTGTTATGGTGATATAAATATCAATTAATATGAATAAATAACCCCTGAGACGGATTTACGTCTCACATATGTCAAAGACATTATTGATAGATCTGAAGCATTGAATTAAAATTTGTGGTGCGGCCGGGAACGAACCCGGACCTCCATGCTTACTAGGCAGACGTCTTAATCGTTTTTTTTTTTCCTCTTTGACAGCAGAGAAAAAGAAAATGCACAAGTCGACGTATTTCCGTCTTGAAAATAAGGGATTTTTTTTTGGTTTGCCTCAGTCTCCTTTTTTTTAAATTTTATTTTATTATATCTTTTTTATTTTCTTAAGTAAATAAATGTCTTCTTTCAACAACAAAAATTGTTCTGGCTCCATGTAAATGTTGACCTGAAAGGTCTTATGGCTCCATTGCCGTTTATAACTTAAAACCTTTTCTCTTGGTAATGTTGCCATTTACCTGTTCAAAATAAACCAACAGAAATTAAAATCATGTCCTATCTTTCGGTAAATCGTGGGGACCGTCCTGTCCTCAATCTTAAAACATAATACTTTAACCCCTGAACTGAAGGAATGGTAAAACAAAGGCGATATATAAATTTGGCTTTGAAACAAACATATAAGGAATTTTGTGTAAATAAAAATTTCCTTCCTTCCTTGTTATGGTAATGTGTTTAGTAAGAAATTAGCGAAATGTTTCTTGTAATGTCTTGTTTTCATCAGCTTGTGATGCTCCGCAGTAAGGTATACCCAGAAATCTTCCAATTTCATGTCCGTGTTTGAAAAAATGTAGTGGACCGATGCCCCCTTTAGCCAGTTGATGGCGTTTCTTTTTGTTTTGGGGAACGGTACATCTTCTGGGAAAAGTAAATCGGAAGCTGTTATGTAGTTTGGCGACGTTCTGCTGATGGATGCCAATTTCCGTCTTATATACATCCATATTTCTTTGATTTTGTCGCACCCGAATCGGTGTTCTTCCGTATCTAATACGTTGCACGTGACACAATCTGGTGAGTTTGCCAGGTGGATGTTTAGAGTTAGTTGCAATTTTGCGATTTACAACTAAGTACCACGTAGTCTTCATCGTGGAAGGTAAGTTACGACAATGTATATTTTCCCAAATCATCTTTCAGTTGTGAGATCTGTATTTGTCTTCTGTGATGTTTTTCTTTTTATCTTTCATTAATTCACGGTATATATCTTTAACTTTCTTCTTTCTGACATCGGGGATGCGTGCTTGTAAATAGCTATACTCTAATAGAAAGTATTTCAAGTGATAAAGTCCGTTCGGGACATGTTGTACACTGATGGGTGGACTGAGGTCAGCCGGAGCTATTTCATCCAACAAGTGTGCAACAAGACTGTTGGTACAATTCTTCCATTGTTCAGTAATTTTAGCGATGTATAACGCCTGTGCCTTCTTACCAATGTCTGTGAGATTGAGACCCCCACTTATTGGCGGAAGCGTTAGGGTGTCATAATGCACTTTGAAAATGTGACCGCGACTGACAAAGTGGCCAAGTGCGGACATGAATTGTTTTGTCATAGTTGAAGGTATGGGCAGGACGTGAGCGACATAATCAAGCTTTGTAGTTAGGCAGATGTTGGCTACTGTCACTTTCTGGATTTCAATGAGTTTTCTGATGCTGTATGTCTGTGCACAGGCGCGAAGTTTATTTAACAGTGCCTTGTAGTTTGCTGCTATGGTACGACGGATAGTATTGTGAAAGTCAATACCTAGGCACTTGAAAACCGTCAGCTCACGTAGATGTCCAGAAGTTTGTGGCCCTAAACCACGGCTGATATTAAAAATTCCAGATTTTTTCCTGTTGAGCAGCGCGCCAGATGCACGTTCATACTGTTGTACGATCTGCAAAGCGGTCTCTATTTTAGGTCTGTTGATGACAAGGAAACCTACATCATCCGCATAGGCCTTGCAAACTATTTTGTTTCCATGTATTTGTAATCCTTGTAGACGCTGCATCAGCGTGGCAAGCAGGGGTTCAATTGCGATGGAAAAGAGCGCCATAGAAACTGGACAACCCTGTCTAACAAAACTGGCTACTTCTATTTTCCTGGTAGTCTGTCCATTGATGATGATTTGGGATGTATTGTTCGTTATCATATGTTGCAAAATAGTTACGAACCGAGGCGGAAAGCCCATCGCATGCATGGTAAGGAGGAGATACTGGTGATTGACCCTGTCAAAGGCTTTGTCAAAGTCTAATGATATTATGGCACATTGAAGTTTACAGACCTCTTTGATATGAGGTCGCGGTAGTCGCACAGGGTGTGGAAGAGTCTCCTATCTTGGCCCACACCCGTCTGGTAGGGTCCAGTTACGCTGTTAATTGTCGATTTAAGCCTGTGTGCTAAAAGTCGAGCAAAGATTTTGTAATTTTTTTGACTGATTCCTCCGTCGCTTCTTGGTAGAACATAATCAAATAAATTAAAAACACAATTTTGTGTGTGTTCTACAAGTTTATTTTTGCTTACTTAACCGGTTGATACTCTGAAGATGGCCTAATAAGCCGAAAACCGGTTAAGTAAGCAAAAATAAACTTGTAGAACACACACAAAATTGTGTTTTTAATTTAAAGATTTTGTAATCACTGTTTAGAAGAGTGATAGGTCTCAAATTGTCAATTTTTTTACTAACAGGATTTTTTGGAATCAAAACTATGATGCATTCGCGAAATTCTTGTGGGATCCCATTTGTGGGCTCCAACAGTTCGTTACAGAGGAGTGTAATTTTTGTTTTGATCTGATCCCAGAACACTTGGTAGAATTCCGCTGGGATGCCATCCGCTCCTGGAGATTTATTTTTGGCACTTGCCCTAACGGCGTATTCCACGTCTTCTTCGGTCGCCTGTGCTACGAGTTTCTCTACTTCCGTGTGGTTGACTCTGCCTTGCACATTTTGCAATAGAACATTTTGTGCTTCTTCGTCCACTTCTTTATGAGACATCAAATCTGTGAAATGGCTTAGAATTGCTTACTTAATTTGTCTATGTGTGGACAAAGTTGTACCATCTGCCGCTGTTAGTTCTGTCAGTATCTTGCTGTGTCCACGTTTTCTTTCTTGTATGACATGATAAATGGAGGTATTTTCTTGTTGTGCCATGGTTTGGACCCGTGAACGAACTATGTATCCGTCTAGTTGTTTGCGACGCAGGGCCAAAATTTTGGCCTGTATTCTTTTGATTCGTTCGTAGTAACCAGTAGCCGATGTGCCTAGCATGTAGATTTCTCTTAAACAGTGAAAATAAAATTCTTTTTTTTTTGTGCCATGAATATTTATCTTTAGAGTAGTTAATAAAACATCTCCTTAGTTTAGGTTTTGCACACTTTAGCCACCATTCTATTGGCGAAGTATAAGAGGCGAATCTATGCTCGCACTCCCTCCAGGTGTTGAGGAAGGCCTCATGACATGCCGGGTCTTGTAGGTGTGAAACATTTAATTTCCACAGACCTCTGTATCTGCATGTGCATTGTCGTTCCATATTTACGGTACATAAATATGCTGCGTGATCGGAAAAGGCCACTGGCCAAACTTCAGACTGCAGAATATGAGTGCTCAAGGCAGACGTGACATATATCCTGTCCAAACGGCTTGCTGAATTATTGGTGATGTAGGTAAAACCAGGTGCCACTCCATGTTTGTACTCCCACGAGTCAATGAATGGCAGGTCTCGGACTATGCGCTCCAGCTCAATAGATTTGTTCATGTTGGGAATTTGATCTTTAGCGCTGAGGACGCAATTAAAGTCACCTCCTAAGATGACGTGTTCGTTGTTAGCACCAAACAGGGGAACAATGTCTTCCTTAAAGAATTCTGCTCGTAATCGTCTATTACTGGACCCAGATGGAGCATAGATGTTTATTAGCCTGATGTTATGGAAGGTGCCAGCAATACCTCTACTATTGGGTAATTTCGTAACATCCTTGATAATGATGCCTTCCTTCACAAGTAAGGCTGTACCCATTTCAGAACCAAAAAATGTTCAAATGTTTGTTAAGCTTATGGGACTTAACTACGGGCCCTAAACTTACAAACTACTTATGAACTACTTACGAACTAGGACGGCACAAATATCCATGCCCGAGGGGGGATTCGAACCCCCGACCGTAGTGGCCGTGCAGACCGTGACTGGAGCGCCTCAGTCACCTCGGCCACCGCGGCCGGCATTTCAGAACCCATACCAGGATTAATGAAGGCATTATAGCCTGGTATACAGTCAAGCCTGATGTCTGTTACTTCTTGCAGGAAGGTTATGTCAACGTCTGCTGCATGTAAGATGTCTTTTAAATGTTGTAATTTCAGCTCACTATGTATCCTATTTAGATTTACCGTTGCGAGCCTATAGGCCTGTAGTGGAATGATTGGTGGCTATACGCAAATTAAGCTTAGAAAATAAGAATGTGGTAGTAACCATGAGGTAAGTCTAAAGGAAAGTGTCTAAACGCTTGTCGAAAGATGCTTGTGAAAAAATCTGCCACCGGGCACATCAAGAGCTGTTTAATAGTATTCGTCATTAGGAAAAGGATCAGTCGAAAGTGCTTGTTGTGCGTTAATTTCTGTAGAGCCATCGTGGAGGAATTGACAGTCGCCGTCCGTTTGGAATGGAGCTGTGGGAGTTTCGGTTACAGAGGTATCCATCTCCTCTTCCGTACTAGACTCCATTTCTTCGGTCCATGTAGGTGATAGTAAATTTTTCGACGTGTTGAGTAGCTTGTCAGGAGAACGTTCGGTGACAGTCCGGTCATCAAGTTCGGAGTCGGCGTGTGAGGTGTTTTCAGTATTTAATATCACAGAAGTCGAGGCCTTTTCCATTGTTCCTGTCATATTGGCGGACGTGTGTGCTGAGTTCCTTAGTCGAGCACCTATCTCCTTTGCCTTTTCCCGTAAGGGCGGAGCAGTGACTTCCGCTCCCTGACGCGCAAGCCTCCGTTTCCTTCTTCTCTTGGGAGATGAACCTCTTGACGGACTTTGGTCATTTCCGAGCAGAACTTCTGTCGGCGTATGAGTCTCTGCTGGTGGGTGCTCTACAGTGTTTGGGACAAAGAGCTGTTCCTTAATACTCTCAATAGGTGTTGGTTGGTCCAAAACTGTCGGTTCGGGTTGTACAAACGTTGGAATAGTTTCCATAGAGGCCGCTGGTAGGGCGTCGGAGGTTGTCGATTCGGTTTCTTGTATTGCAGGGGCCTCTTCTTGTACGGCTACAGCAGGGGTCGGTGTCACAGAAGTCTGAGGGAGGGTCCGTTCTGTTGGTTCAGTTGTCGCCGTCGTCATCTCTACCTCAGGCACGTCAAGACAAGCATTGACTTCGGGGCCCGCGGCAGCGGGGACACCGCGCGCCGCGGCCACGTACGTCACCGGCAGAGTCGACAACACGGGCGGCCTGGCCGCCTCGCCGGCCGGCAGCTGCGCCACGCGCCGCTGCACGCACTCGGCTCTCACGTGGCCCGTAGAGTTGCACGCGGCACACGTCTTAGGCTGGTCATCATACATCACAATTGCTCGGTACCCGCAGACCTGAATGTATGACGGAATATGCTTATGCAAGTCAACTTTCAGCTGTCGCACCCCGTTTAGTACCGGAAAGCGATGGGCAGTAGACCACCTTTCAGCAGTATTACTAATCACTCTACCGTATGGCGAGATCACTGCGACTATATCGGCACTTGTTATCTCAAAAGGCAGTTCGAAAATGCGCACAGTTCTGATTTCAAGGCCTGCATGAGAAACGAAAACCTTTCCAACATTGCCATCACTGTATTTATATTGCACAACTCCACCACAGGATTCGACTATTTTGGCACACATATCGGATCTAGCGAGTTTCACAAAAACCACGCTGCTAACAATCGATAGATGGATGCCAATAATGTCCTCGATTCCTATTTTAACGCATCGTTCTAGCCATTCCTCAATTTCAAAAGATTTCAGTCGGGCAAATTCTCTTTCAAAAGTAAACTTCAGGGTATCCTTTCTATTCCTTTCAGACATCACTGTTCCGTATTCATCTTCTACAACACGAATAACTGCAGGTCGCTACAGCAAGCGCAGAGACTTACCACGCGGAAGCAGCAAACGGCGCAGCGCACAGCACGGCGTGTGTTTCCTCCACGCTGTCCACCACAAGACTGCCGAACCGTTAGACTACCACACCACTAACGGTTAAGGCGCCTTGGAATAGTCTACAGGAAAAAATCTGGAATTTTTAATATCGGCCGTGGTTTAGGGCCACATACATCTGGACATCTACGTGATCTGACGGTTTTCAAGTGCCTAGGTATTGACTTTCACGATACTATTCGGCGTACCATAGCAGCAAACTACAAGGCACTGTTAAATAAACTACGCGCCTGTGCACAGACATACAGTATCAGGAAACTCAATGAAATCCAGAAAGTAACAGTAGCCAACATCTGCCTAACTGCAAAACTTAATTATGTCGCTCAAGTCCTGCCCATACCTGCAACTATGACAAAACAATTCATGTCCGCACTTGGCCACTTTGTCAGTCGCGGTCACATTTTCAAAGTGCATTATGACACCCTAACGCTTCCGCGAATAAGTGGGGGTCTCAGTCTCACAGACATTGGTAAGAAGGCACAGGCGTTATACATCGCTAAAATTACTGAACAATGGAAGAATTGTACCAACAGTCTTGTTGCACACTTGTTGGATGAAATAGCTCCGGCTGACCTCAGTCCACCCATCAGTGTACAACATGTCCCGAACGGACTTTATCACTTGAAATACTTTCTATTAGAGTATAGCTATTTACAAGCACGAATCCCCGATGTCAGAAAGAAGAAAGTTAAAGACATATACTGTGAATTAATGAAAGATAAAAATAAAAACAACATAGAAGACAAATACAGATCTCACAACTGGAGGATAATTTGGGAAAATATCCATTGTCGTAACTTACCTTCCACGATGAAGACTACGTGGTACTTAGTTGTAAATCGCAAAATTGCAACTAACTCTAAACTTTACAACATCCACCTGGCAAACTCACCAGACTGTGTCACGTGCAACGTATTAGATACGGAAGAACACCGATTCGGGTGCGACAAAATCAAAGAAATAGGGATGTATATACGACGGAAATTGGCATCCATCAGCAGAACGTCGCCAAACTACATAACAGCTTCCGATTTACTTTTGCCAGAAGACGTACCGTCCCCCAAAACAAAAAGAAACGCCATCAACTGGCTAAAGGGGGCATCGGTCCACTACATTTTTTCAAACACGGACATGAAATTGGAAGATTTCTGGGTATACCTTACTGCGGAGCATCACAAGCTGATGAAAACAAGACATTACAAGAAACATTTCGCTAATTTCTTACTAAACACATTACCATAACAAGGAAGGAAGGAAATTTTTATTTACACAAAATTCCTTATATGTTTGTTTCAAAGCCAAATTTATATATCGCCTTTGTTTTACCATTCCTTCAGTTCAGGAGTCAAAGTATTATGTTTTAATATTGAGGACAGGATGGTCCCCACGTTTTACCGAAAGATAGGACATGCTTTTATTTTCTGTTGGTTTATTTTGAACAGTTAAATGGCAACATTAACAAGAGAAAAGATTTTAGGTTATAAACGGCAATGGAGCCATAAGACCTTTCAGGTCAACATTAACATGGAGGCAGAAATACTTATTTTTTTTCTTGAAAGAAGACATTTAGTTATTAAAAAAAAAACGTTAAGACGTCTGCCTAGTAAGCATGGAGGTCCGGGTTTGATTCCCGGCCGCACCACAAATTTTAATTCAATGCTTCACATCTATCAATAATGTCTTTGACATACGTGAGACGTAAATCCGTCTCAGGGATTATTTATTCATATTAATTGATATTTATATCACCATAACAGGATTGTTCCACCATGTCCATTGCTGAGGTGCTATTCCGCTGCATGGAGAACCTTGGCAGTAGTGGCAATTATCTTTGGAAGAAAGAAGCTGAATTAAAGTTTGTATTGTGGAGGGAAATCGTACATAGACTATTCCAAGGCGCTTTAATCGTTAGTGGTGTGGTAGTCTAACGGTTAAGACGTCTGCCTAGTAAGCATGGAGGTCCGGGTTCGACTCCCGGCCGCACCACATTTTTAATTCAATGCTTGACATCTATCAACAAAAATAATAGCAATAAAAAATGAAAACTATACATACAATAATTTTAGATGGTGCAAATTTTTTTAAGCTGAAATCTCGGTCCTTTTTGTTAGACAACAAAGTGCAGTGTTAAATGTCAATTAATTAGTTAATGAGTACATCATACACGTTCCTAATATATATTGAACTATCAAATATCTTGGCAATTCTCAAAATAGGTTCAAAGTCTCAGGTCAGTCAATATATATAAAGAATTACAATCTTCAAATCTCGACTATTACATTAATTAACACAATTAGCTGGTCTACACAACTTGTTTATGAGCCTAACATATATACAATGCTATTTATTTTCATGTCTTCGTGTTTTACAAAAGATTCTACAATTAGTCTGTCTAGTTATTCAAATGACGTACAACGATGAAACTATTGTTTATATAACTGTCTGGAAACCTGATATACGAATCTCTTAATTAATGAACTCTATCACTTGTTAACTAATCACAGTATCGCCGAGACACTGTCCTACACTGATTCCTAGGCTGGCTATTTCGTTTGTAACTAACTTCACACGCAACATATATCACTATTAGACCACACGATTCCGGGTCCGACGCAAACGGTATCGTACGATAACTTTGAGATGAGAGGGCCATCAGTATCATCGCAAGACAGACCACAAGTTCAGATTTTTTATGAGGGTAGGGAAGGATATCAGCCGTGCCCTTTCGACGGAACCATCATGTCATTTGCTTGGAGCTTTTTGTTTTCCCTGGATAATGTAAAACCTGAATCTGAATGGCCAGAGGTGGGTTTGTATACTGTCCCCCTGAATGTAAGTCCTATGTGCTAACCACTGCACCGCCTCCCTGCGTACGTTTTCTTATAAAGATTATTTCGATATATTGGGAGGAAAAAATCGGAACAGGAGAAGATTTTTTAACCTAATCAACCAATAGAAATAATAGAGTCCATAAAAAGTATAATTTTGGAACTTTTCTCATCATAAAGTTAAGCCTTTAATCTAATAATCCATAAACTTTTTAATTGGTGTAACTAGTATGATCGTTAGGTTAATCTAGTTAACACTAAAATCAGTATCGTGTCTTACCGAGATAAGTGTGTTTTTGAGATAGGGATCCTGCTTGACTTTGTGGCGAATAGTGGGATAATGGGCATGTCAGCACAGTGTACCATTTAGCTACCTGGGCACACTTCCCAGGCTGCCCCCACCACCAGGCCCACGCACTTGGGCGATCTACACCACCTGGGAACCACCGCCACCCCTCCACCCCCAGCAGGCGCCCACTAACCCGACCACTGCCCCCAATTAATTTAATTTAATTTAATTCAATTTAATTGATGCAGGGGAAAATATAAAAATGCAGTAAATGGAACAGGTAAAATGGAGTACAGACGACTAAAAAATGAGATTGACAGGAAGTGCAAAATGGCTAAGCAGGAGTGGCTAGAAGCCAAATGCAAATCTGTAGAAGAATGTATAAGAAGGGGAAAAGTAGATACCACTTACAGGAAAATAAGAGAGACATTTGAGGACAAGAAAAGCAACTCTACGAATATCAAGAACTCAGATGGGAAGCTGGTTCTCAGCAAAGAAGGGAAAGCTGAAAGGTGGAAAGAGTACATAGAGCAGATCTACAAAGGAAATGAACTTACAGACGACGTTCTAGGAAGGGAAGAGGAAGTAGATCAAGATGAAATAGGAGATACTATACTGAGAGATGAACTTGAGAGAGCCTTGAAAGACCTTGGTTGGAACAAGGCCCCAGGACTAGATGACATACCCTCAGAGCTACTAAAGTCTCTGGGAGAGCCAGCCATGACAAAACTCTTTGAACTGGTGTGTAGGATGTATGAGACAGGCGAAATGCCCTCAGACTTTAAGAAAAATGTAATAATCCCCATTCCAAAGAAATCAGGTGCAGACAGGTGTGAAAATTACAGAACCATCAGTTTGATAAGTCATGGTTGCAAAATTTTAACACAAATTATCTACAGGAGAATGGAAAAGCTGGTAGAAGCTGACCTCGGGGAAGATCAGTTTGGATTCAGGAGGAACGTAGGAACCCGGGAGGCAATACTCACTTTACGTCTCATCTTAGAAGATAGAGTAAGGAAAGGCAAACCTACATTTTTAGCTTTTGTAGATTTGGAGAAAGCGTTTGACAATGTTGACTGGAATACACTCTTTCAAATTCTGAAGTCAGCAGGGGTAAAATACAGGGAAAGGAGAGTTATTTACAACTTGTACAAAAACCAGACCGCAGTTATTAGACTCGAAGGGCATGGAAGGGAAGCATCAGTTGGGAAGGGAGTAAGACAGGGTTGTAGCCTTTCTCCGATGTTATTCAATTTGTACATCGAGCAGGCGGTGAAGGAATGCAAGGAAAAATTTGGAATAGGGATTAAAGTTCAGGGTGAAGAAATAAAAACATTGCGTTTTGCTGATGACATTGTAATTCTGTCAGAGACAGCAAAGGACCTGGAAGAGCAATTGAATGGAATGGACAGTGTGTTGAAGAGAGCATATAAAATGAACATTAACAAGAGCAAAACAAAAATAATGGAATTCGGTCTTATAAAATCAGGCGATGCTGAAGGAATTAGATTAGGTAACGAAACAATGAAGGTGGTAGATGAGTTTTGTTACTTGGGTAGTAAAATAACATGCAATGGTCGCAGTACAGAGAATATAAAATGGAGAATGGCAATGGGAAGAAAAGCATTTTTGAAAAATTTGCTAGCATCGAATATTAATTTAAGGGTAAGGAAGTCTTTTCTGAAGGCATTTGTGTAGAGTGTTGCCTTGTACGGGAGTGAAACATGGACGATAAGCAGTGCGGATAGGAAGAGAATAGAGGCTTTTGAAATGTGGTGCTACAGAAGAAGGCTGAAGATTAGGTGGGTAGATCGCATATCTAATGAAGAGGTACTGAACAGAATTGGTGAGAAAAGAAATTTTTGGCATACCCTGACTAAAAGAAGGGATCGCTTGGTAGGACACATTCTTAGACATCAGGGAATCGTAAATTTAGCATTGGAGGGAAGTGTGTGGGGTAAAAATCGCAGAGGGAGACCAAGAGACACGTATAGTAAGCAGATTCAAGTGGATGTGGGTTGCCGTTCTTATGAGCAGATGAAAAGGCTTGCTCAGGATAGAGTAGGGTAGAGAGCTGCATCAAACCAGTCTCCGGACTGAAGACCATAACAACAACAAATTTACATATAAAATTAATTCTGAAATAGGATAAACACCCACCCCCGAGGGCTGATAACACTTTTCAAGGTGCAGACTTGTCTGACCTCCACCCCCACCGCTCCTCCCTTTGCCACTTGCCCAAGCGCTAATCAAAGGATGCCACCACTCATTCTCCCGGAAGGGTAGAACAAACAATAGCACACTTAAGGATAATTTTCATCGAACATGTAATTGTACTTAGTGAGATAATGACACTCTTAAGAGCAAATAACAAGTAACGTTCTCGTAAACAATATGACCACCTCCGACGACAGCACACTCGGCCGAAGTCTGCCACCACCTACATTGCCCCCCACCCCACAACTGGTCACTTGCGCGAAGGTCACCCCCACTGCCTCCCAATTAATGTTATTAAATTTGCATATCATTTTCATTGTAACAAACTATGTTTTAACAGTAACAACGGCTCACAAGTGAGCATTTGCTTGAGTACAGCCGCTGCCCTCGCCCCCCATCACTGTCCCCACCTCCATCCCACTGACAGTCCTACAGATTGCCGCCCCCACATGATTATGCTCCAGTACTCAAACTCGCGCCCCTAAAAGAATTTTTTTCTTACAAACGTTATTACGTATCGATGTACAGGTTGTATTACACCAACATTGGTAGAAAATAGCCAATTATTCCATACTTCAGACAGTACAATTACCTGGAATAACATAGAACACGTACCTGAGTTTCGTATACTAATCACTATCGCCCCTGCCCATGGCCAGGCCATCTACCACAGCTCCCACTTACATTTTTATACCTAATTTTCATATTAATAGCAACATCCTATGTTTTAATTAGAACATTACATTGGAACATAACATAATACATCAAACCTTAAGTACAACTCGCAATTTTGCACGTAAATATAGACACAGCATTAAAAAATTCGGTGTAATGCTACCGGTAGTTGTTGTACATTTATCGACAATTATCTGAAAACAAACATTTAGGACTATCCAGAAAAATTGTTCCGTCTTTCGGAAATCGATCGCCGCCTGAGGTGCCTGGGAAAATAAATGTATCACTTCGCATAGATGATAATTGGAACAGCCAACGACAAAAAAAAAAAAAAAAAAAAAAAAAAAAAAAAAAACACATAGCGCATGTTAGAATGTAACGGTAACGACCCCCACAAACTTGTGTGTCAGACACCGCAGAAACAATACGAATCATCCTCGTATTAAAGAATAAAATCGCCTAACAGCAACATAGTTCGATCACCAATGCTATCAGAAACAGTGTTCTCTCGGCTAGCCATATAAAACATTTCTATAATTATATGTTAAATGTTTAAACAAAATATCATAACATTATATTCTTTTAAGCATTGCAACTTACACACACGGCATTTTACAGAACATGGCAAAAGCCACTCGGTCACTCAAACGTCGTTATCCCTGGAAGGAATGCGTCTAAATTTAAATCTGCAAGCGATGTTATCAGACGTCCGGGCGGACTCAGACAGAAAAACAAACTGCTCTCACATACAAATCGTATCAGTTGCACTTTGTGGCAACTCTTAAAATTATAAAGTTCCTAAATTTAATACTCTCTCTCTTTAGCGATCATGCCCTGTTACAATGCACACAATTCTTTCAGAAATGTTTCAAGTCTTTACAACATTTCTTTAGATTGATCTCGCACTGTCTCCCAGTATTTCGACAGGTAAGTTTTCCATCTCCATGTTTTTCTGCAATCCACTTAATACCCAGTTCTGCGTCTTCCAACAATTTGGGTTGTTTAACTTTACTTATTATTTTCTCTATAACGCGAATGCTAAAGCAGAACACTTCTTGCGTATACCCATCTAAACATGGCAAAGGAAATCGCTTTATCGACCATATCCTATTACAATATTAAACAGTGCAAATGATTCTTTACAACATTTATCATGTATCTGGAACAGGCCATACCCACACAATTTGATACAATTGAAATTCCTCCCACCTTCTACCTTCTACCTTTGCTACAGATTTCTGAAAAAAGTCTATATTTATTAATAGTGTCATTAAATTTACTGTATGGAACTGTATGTACTGTGTTTTATCAAAATTTAATGGTAATCCATTTGCTGAGAACCACTTAATGATTTTCTGAAAGACATCGTTTACAATTTCATCAGTTAGTTCTTGTCTGTCAGGTGTGATAACTATACTTGTATCATCAGCAAAAAAAACCAGCTTTGCATCTTTATGAATATAGAATGGCAAATCATTAATATATATTAAGAACAGCAAAGGACCCAAGACCGAACCTTGTGGCACCCCATTTTTTATTGTTCCCCAGTTTGAAGAATCAGCTTTTTTTTTTTTTTTTTTTTTTTTTTTTTTTTTTTTTTTTTTTTTTTGCATATTATGAGAACTACTAATTTCAACTTTCTGCACTCTTCCTCTTAGGTATCACTTAAACCAGTTGTACACTGTCCCATTCATAGCACAATACTTTAGTTTATCTAAAAAGAATTACATGATTTACACAATCAAAAGCCTTGGAGAGATCACAAAAAATCGCAACGGGTGATGTCCGGTTATTCAGAGCATTTAATTTTTCCTTGGTGAAAGTATATATAGCATTTTCCGTTGAAAAGCCTTTCTGGAAACCAAACTGACATTTTGTTAGAACTTTATTTCTACCTATGTGTGAATCTACTCTAGAATACATTACTTTTTCAAGAATTTTCGATAAGGCTATAAGAAGTGAGATTGGGCAGTAATGTTGACATCAGATGTATCCCATTTTTTGTGCAGTAGTTTAACTATAGCATATTTCAGTCTATCAGGAAAAATACCCTGCTTCAGAGAACTATTGAATATGTGGCTAGGAATCCTACTTATTTCTCGAGAACAAGCTTTTATTACCCTGCTGGAAATACCATCAATTCCTTGTGAGCGTTTCCTCTTGAGAAAGTTCATAATTTTCTTAATTTCAGAAGGAGAAGTGGGTGGAATTTCAATTGTATCAAATTGTGTGGGTATGGCCTGTTCCAGATACATGATAAATGTTGTAAAGAATCATTTGCACTGTTTAATACTGTAATAGGGTATGGTCGATAAAGAGATTTCCTTTGCCATGTTTATATGGGTATACGCAAGAAGATGTGTTCTGCTTTAGCAGTCGCGTTATAGAGTAAATAAAATGTAAAATTAAACAATCCAAATTCTTGGAAGGTGCAGAACTGGATATTAAATGGATTGCAGGAAGACATGGAGGTGGAAAACTTACCTGTCGCAATACTGGATAGGAGACAGTGATACATCGATCTAAGGAAACGTCGTAAAGACTTGGAACATTTCTAAAAGAATTATGTGCATTGTAACAGGACTTGGTTACTCAAGAGAGAGAACATTAAATTTCGGAACTTCATTATTTTAAGAACTGCCACAAAGTGCAACTGATATGATTTGTACATGAAAGCAGTTTGTGTTTCTGTCTGAGTCCGCCCAGGACTTGCAGATCTAAATTTAGACACATTCCTTCCAGGTATAACGGCATTTGAGTGACCAAATGGCTTTTGCCATGTTCGGTAAAAACCGAGTGTGTAAGCTGCAATGCTTAAAATAGTAAATCGTTATGATGTTTTGTTTAAACATTTGGCAAATGTTTATAGAAATGTTTTATGTTGCCTGCCGAGAGAACACTGTGTGTTTGTGATCGACTTTAAGACGAACTACATTGCTGTCAGGCGATTTTATTTTTTCAAACGAGAATCGTTCATACTGTTTCTGTGGTGTCTATCCAGAGAAATTGTCTTAGGTAGATGTGATACAGGTATAGAGTGTTCAAGTTTGTGTGGGTCATTACCGTTACATTCTAACATGCACGATTGGTTTTTCATTGGCTGTTGCAAGCATCGATACATTTATTTTGCCCAGGCAACTTAGGGCGCGATCGATTTCCAAAACATGGAAATACGTTTTTTTGGATAGTCCTAAATGTTTGTTTTTAAATAATTGTCGATAACTGGACAACACAAACCATAGCATTAAACCGAATTTCTTAATGCTGTGTCTACATTTACCTGCTAAATTGCGAGTTGTACTTAAGGTCTGATGTATTACGTTATGTTGCAATTAATATGCAAATTAGGTATAAAATATAAATGGGAGCGGTGGTGGATAGCCTGGCAGTGGTCAGGGGGCGGTAGTGATTAGTTTACGAAACTCTCAGGTACATGTTCTATGTTATTCCAGGTAATTGTACTGTCTGAAGTATGGCATAATTGGATCTTTTCTAACAATGTTGGTGTAATACAACCTGCACGTTGATACGTAATGACTTTTGTAAAAAAAAAAAAATCCTTTAGGGGTGCGGGTTTGAGTACTGGAACATAATCACGTGGGGGTGGCAATCTTTAGGACTGTCAGTGGAATGGACGAGGGGTGGTGACAGGGGAAAGGGTAGGGGCTGTACTCAAGCAAATGCTCACTTGTGGAGATGGTTGCCCTTTTTACTGTTATAACATAGGATGTTACAATTAAACTGCTATGCAAATTTAATAAAATCAATCAGGGGGCAGTAGTTGCGGCCTTCGCACAAGTGACCAGTTTTGGGGGCGGGGGCGGTGGAGATGGTGGCGGACCTCGGACGAGTGGGCGGCCGTTGGAGGCAGTCATATTGTTTATGAGAACGTTACTTGTTATTTGCTCTTAAGAGTGTCATTGTCTTACTAAGTGCAAATACATGTTCAATGACAAACATCCTTAAGTGCGTTATTGTTTGTTCTGTCCTTCTGGAGAGGACGGGTGGCGGTGTCCTTTGATTAGTAGTTGGGCAAATGGACAAGGGAGGAGAGGTGGGGGTGGAGGTCAGACAAGTCTCCACCTATTGGGGGTGACAACTTTTTTGAAAAGTGACGTCAGACCCCAGGGTGGGTGTTAACGCTATTTCAGAATTAATTTGATATGCAAATTTAATTTAATTAATTGGGGGAAGTCAGGTTAGTGGGCGCCTGCTGGGGGTGGAGGGGTGGTGGGTCCCCGGGGGTTGGATATCGCCGAAGTGTGCAGGCCTAGGTGTGGGGGCAGCTTAGGAAATGTGCCTATGTAGCGAAATGGTACCCCGCGCTAATATGCCCATTGCCCCACTACTGTGGATGTCAGATCTATGCCAACCAATGACACTGAAATAAGTGCTGGTATTGCACTAATATGCTTGTAGATGACTTCGTGGAACATTGCAAGAAGCAGATGTGCACCACCAGCTCGTTGGACCATAGTGTGGGGATATGGGGATGGGACTGACTTCGGAAAGTTGAAGGGAGACTGATTGCTCGTCATTGTGTGGTAAGCGTGGTAAAATGGCTTATCCCAAAACAATAGTGGAAGACTGAATGCTGCTGTCCACACTACGAACACCATGAGCGGTATAGCCTATGAGTCCTGGACTGGCCTGAACGGTTCTCAGATTTTTCACCCAAAGATCTGATGGGGATTTGTAAAATTTCATACCAGCCTCCAGCCAGCTGTCTTCATGAAATGATAATGCATGTGTTTGACGAGTAACAAGAAATTCATCAAGATGAAATTAGAGTCTGTTTGCTTCTAGACACTGTACACTGTACACTGTATGACACTGCATTTGTACACTAGTGATCACATGTCTTACTGGTGTATACTGGGGTCCAAAACTACAACAACAGATAAAACTTTTGCAAGGTTGCGTTTACTTCGCCACAGAACAGTATAAACAGGTGATAGTACAGTAGTAACAATGTAAAGAATACAGAATGAAAACAACCGCAAGCATAACTGTAGACAACGATATTTTTTCCAGTTTTCCACATACTTTACAACATTAGTCACAATAACTGACAGACGTTAAATCTTGCTGATTCACATGTACAATTTCATGAAGAGGCACCACCTGTCCAGACCATTACGGATCCGCCTCGATATCGCTCACGTTTTACGATCTATGGCTCCCAACAAGTTCTTTCATGTTCCCTTCAGATGCAAATCCATCGAAAATCATTCTCCAGCCCAAATCGGGACTCAACTGTAAAATGAAAATTGGCCTACTGTTCGACCGTCCAGATGACATGTTGACAATTGCACTCGAGACTTTCCCTTCTGTGAAGACGTACCAAATGAGGTGGTGCAGTGGTAAGACACTGGACTCTCATTCGTGCATGGTTCAAAGCTACCTGCGACCATCCATATAGGCTTTCCGTGATCTCCCTAAACAACTGCAAGAAAAGTCGAGATGGTTCCTTTGAAGACGCACTGACGATTTCCTTCGCCGTCTCTACCAAAACAATCTGAGCGTAAGTTCCATCTCTAATTACCACATTTGTGATGTTTGCGATGTCACATGTGATAGACCCTGTCTTTCTCTTCAGAATACAGTTTTGGTCTCTATAAACTGTCGCCATATCCGAGAAAGGACAGAACGATTCACATTAAGCCAATGGGCCACATCGATTTGAGACTGTCCTGCCTCTGTACTTTTGTGGCTCATCATAGAAGAGAGTGTGGTAGACCTTTTCTCTGAACCTTGCTTATCCATCTGTGAATGTGTACACAACCATTGCGGACGTGGACTACACTGCAAATACTAATCAGGGCTTCCTCTCATTCCATTTCCAGGTTTATCTCTGGAAGATGGATTGATTAAATACCGTTACGTGCTCTGTGCTTAGTGTCCCTACAAATACAACTCAATCAGTTTACCTCTAGGTGTAGCCAGTGGTCCCTCAGAAAAAAAAAAAAACACTTCCAAAACCCAAGCAGCAGTTATAGGACGCACTACCCGCACCTACGCTCTCCATGACTTCGTTCACATCATTTCAAACCATCCTATGGAGCTAGCAAACACACTAAAATACAATTATTTATATCGTGTCTGTTCTTTCTGGACATGTTCGAAAAGAACAGACGGCATATAAATAATTGTATATTTGCCCCAACAGGCAATTGATAATTTCAATGCGGACGCATTAATACGCTCGATCACTTGCGGGAATCCAGTATAGCCTGTGAGCAAGTAGAATCAAATGGGCAGGGGGCACTACAATCGTAATGTGCTACAAGGTGAGAATTTGGGTTGGCAGGGAAGAGTGCCTGGATAGCCTAATTGGTTAAGGGGAACACTGGCCCAAAGTAAGAAATCCGAGTTTGAATCCCAGTTCAACACAAATTATCATCTTTGCCATTGGATTTATTTCAAGTCCTGAAACGGTCGAAATATTTAACTATTTCGAACACTAAAATACCTTGTACTAACCTTTGACTGGCGACTAACGTGGAAACATCACTTACCAACCTCCTAAAAAGAAGCCCACGGTAAACTTACACTACTAACTGCTTGAACTTTGGGACTACATTCTTCCCCTCCACTTTCATTCACACATACAGCTCTTTGATCTGCCTATCTTTTGCTACGCAAACATTGCATGTATATCTGCTGTAGCCAAGACTCTTCAGATTCTTGAACCTCATACACACCATCTCGCCCTCTGCAATTTCTTACACACCTTCACTAGGATCCTTTACTATTCAATAAACTCCTACCTCTCCTTTCACACAATGAAGACATCCAAATAACCTACGCCACCCATAGTCTTGATTTCATCAATCGTATTCTGTCTCATTACTTTCCAGTTCCAATATACAGCAACGCCTCTACATATGCATCTCAACATACGTCCATCTGCACACCCTTGACATGCTATTTCCACCCTCTGTCTCTCCCAGGCCATTAACTCCACCCTGAGATGTACCCACCATACCAAATCTGAATTCAATGTATCCCATGCCACCTCCACCAGAAACAGTTTCCTCCCAATAATCCAATTCTTGCTCTTTTCTGTCACTACCCATCCCCTTGTCCCTCAACGCTACTCCTCTACGATTGACGTCTCGGACCAGTCCAATCTCATCTCCCTCCATAGTCTTCATTTATTCCATCAACAACCTACCATCCTAGGGCAGGAACTTCCAGTATTAATGGATTTGAAAATGCTCCATTTTTGGAATATCTCTCTTCTGTTATGTCTAAGTGTTCTTCTAGTGTTTTCATCCTTCATCTACATGTACATCTACATGGGATACTCTGCAAATCACATTTAAGTGCCTGGCAGAGGGTTCACGGAACCATCTTTATACTATTTGTCTCCCATTCCATTCTCTAATAGCACGCGGGAAGAAAGAACACCAGAATATCTCCGTTCGAGCTCTGATTTCTCATATTTTATTCTGATGATCATTTCTATCTATGTAAATGGGAGTCAACAATATATTTTCGCATTCGGAGGAGAATGTTGGCGATTGGAGTTTCGTAAGCAGCCCACGCCGCAGCGATAAACGCCGTTGTTGTAATGATTCCCATCCCAGATCCTGTACCATTTCCGTAACGCTGTCTCCCCTGTATCGTGACAATACAAACGAGCTGCCCTTCTTTGGACTCTTTCGATGTCCTCCGTGATCTTTGCTACCTGTTTTCATTTTTTATGAGTGTTTTCAAATATACACGAAGACAGCCTTATTTCCTCATTAGTATCACCTTTTTAAATGTTTCTAAAATCATTTGTTAATATGTTACCCACCTTACTCTGTGTTTTATCATCCAATGTAATATATATGTCCATTCTCTGAAGAGCATATTAACTGTACAACTGCCAGCTTCCCTCTGCCCTTCCCTCTCAATTCCTCGCATATGGGGTGAGGAGGAACGAAATAACAATAATGAAAAAGTGGAGATCAGTGTAAATTTACTTTCAATTTCCGATACATACAGCTTTACAGCAAGTTTCTAGACTCGTACAATGCCATTTCTTGAAAATTTAGTAGGATTTTGTAAGACTGGTCCCTATCATCAAATGTGTGGAAATCAACACCAAATTAGAAGGGACAGTTTCATTGGTGCGATTTATGTCACCCCCTGAGGTCTTTTTGTGTCGATTCTAACCGGAAACGTGTCTGGAATGTCTTCTTAGCTACCCATAAGAAAACTGTGTAATATTAACAGTATAAATCGCGCTTCTACATCGTAGAGGCGTCAGAGGAAGGCGTAAAATGTGGAAAAGTAGGGGAGTGACGACCTTCTCATCGCGTGATATTATCACGATGATCCCACTTTAAACATGATATGAGAATCTCTGATATCGCCATTTTTCTGTTTGCAGCGTCGCCCAGTAAAAATGTGACGCCACGGGAAGCCATCTTTCCACCTTTAGAGAGGATGGTTGAACGCATCTCTGGGACAAATTTCAAATTGCTGCCTCACAACAGAAGAGAATTACGTTATTTCAAAAATTGCCAGTAGCACCACTCCAGGGTCAACATGGCTCGAGATGCATATATATATTCAGTTTTCTACCGACGCTGAATGTTGCCACTGACCTTTTGTCCTAGCCAATAATTCTTCACAAATGTATCTTATAATTTCTGGCTCTTCCTCACATGGAATATTTACTAGTTTTCCACCATTTAGAAAGAGGGCTGGTATCAATGGGGTATCGCTCTCTCCTTGAATGATGGGCTGAGAGCTTATTGTGGCTTTTATGGCAATCAAAATGGTGTTTAGGCTCTCTTCAACCACGTGATGGTGACCAAAAACGTTTTTCGGGTAGGCGCTTGACAGAGCCTCTTATACATTCCTACCAGCCTCTCGAGCAAGCCACACATTGTGGTATGAACTTCCAGCTGAATCTATGGTGGGCGCAATAGTACTCTATGACAGTATGCTGCACGTTTTGAAGAGTTCTGACAGTACTGAGCTGGCTGCATTAAATGTTGTAGCACTGCATGAGTAGATTACTATGTCCTGCAATGTATTGCAGGCCATCTAAAATCTGCTGGTGGCTATATCAGTGGCAAGTTAAATTAAGAATGGCCTGTGATGTGACACATGTGAATAGGAAATTGCAGGTCTTCTTTGTTTTGTGCCCAGTTTCGACATATAATGGTCCAGCAAAATCAATGCACATTACTGCAATTGGTCTTGAAGACTGAATGCTGACTGGTGGTAGTAGAGGTTCCATCACTTCATATTGATGACTGTGTGTTATCTTGTATGGTAGGCAGCAGTGAAGAACTATATGTAGAATCCAAAATTCTTCATGCAGTTCCCCTAGCACAAGATGATGCAACCTACACATGTGTGTCTGATGAGAAGCTCAGTGAAATGGTGATGTCCATTCAATATAATTTGTTGCTTCTCTAAGTAGGTCAGTGCAGCTGATTAAAATCTACTGGATTATACCAAGCAATCTTAAATGTCTCAGGTAATTGTTCTACCATATACAGTGCAGACACTTCATTAGTGAATAGCTCCTCTTGAACTCTTCTGAACCAGTATATACATGCATTTTGTATTTCCACAGCATTTCCACAGTATGAACTAAACCTTGCTATATTCAATAACAGTTCGGTGATAGCTTGAATCGAGTTGTGGCCACTCTTATGGCATAAGAACGAACGGTTCATTTTATTGAGGAAGTCCATTCTTGGCTGAAATCCATCAGCAGTCTTGTCTCCAGTGCTCCCTTCTTCACAAAATGCACAGAAGGACTTGCAATTTTGTTGTTTCTTCTTCTTACCCATCTTCATGGTAACATTCACATTGAAGGCAGATACTGTAGGTACATCATTTCCATGTGAAGCAGTATCTCCACGTACTTTGTGGGTGTCGATGGCTCATTCCACCTTTAACTTTAGAAACTCCAAAAGGAGTGTAAGGTTCTCTTCTTAGATCTTTTGGCCTCAGGCATTCACAAGCCAGGTTTTGCAAATTTTTCTGGAAATGTTCAGAAAAGTTTGGGGGCAAGCACTCTGCCATAAGAATCCACATCGTCTCCTATTTTTCCTAATGATTGGATGCACTTATGGTCCTCAATATGGGTGACAGTGAAAGCCTCTGAAGCCGAAGTGGGATGTGTTCTGATTTCCCAAGATGTCACATGGCTGTGGATGATTCTGTTGTTCTTCCCATATTTGGATTTCAAAACTTACTTAATCTGATCATTTGAGTCAGCTGTAACAGTAGTGCCAACGACCAAATCCTTGGGTTCCCCACTCAGATAACCACAGAGAAATATATGCTTGTTCAGAGCTGACACCATCAGATTTCTGTCTATGGAAGTTGTGAACTGCTCCCAAAATCGAGGCCAAACTTCTATGTCGCTTGAAATTGGGATGCAGTCTAATGGTAGGGAGCTTGATGTCCATGTGGGCTTATTGGTAAGCTGCTGAAATATCAGCGGCATTTTTCTCCACTGAATGTGCTTCTCCTAGAAGCCCTTTCACGTTTTAGTTGGCGCGTTTGCATTTATCAGTGGTTTTTTTTCGCAAGCTTTGCAGTAGTATTAAAATAACACATCAGAAAACTGATACTGGCTCTGTTGCATACAATTAAAATTCACAAGCACTGAAACTCCTCAGGGGATAGGGAAGGGACAGGAGGTGCGGAGGAAAAGACAGGTAGGAGGGGAGCAGCATAAGGACTCCTGTGAAAGGTGAAGGAGGGAGAGAGCAAAGCAAGGGAGGAAAAAGGAGGAATGGGGGAGAGAGGACACTGCATATACGTGGAGTGGGAAGGGATTAGGATTGGTAGAAGGGGTAAATATGGGGACAGAGAGGTTATCTGGGACGGGGAGGTGGTAACGTTACCCTCAGAAAGGACGTAGAGAGTGTGAAGGTGGAGGGAAGGAAGAACGGAGTGGTAATGGACAGTAAAAATCTGGGTTCAAGAGGTTGGAAGAGACCAGAGGGCGACGGGGATATATTTTACAGGTGACATAAAGGATGCGGATATGCTCCAGGAACTTGGGAACATGGGGAAACGAGTAAGATTGTGTAGGAATCGTATGGGGGGTCAGAGGCAGATGCGGTAAGCGAGGCGGAGTGTGTGACTGTGGAGAGGAGGTCAGGACTCCGGGTAAAGTTGAGAACGAGGTATTTCTGAGTGGGAATGAAACCGATGGTGAAAGTTGATGATACAAATTCATGAATGATAGTAATGATAATAATAATTATGTTTCTTCTGAGTCAAAGTTGATAATAAAAAGTATAGATGATGTAATAATAGTAATTGTATTGCATTTGCTAAGTGAGAGCCACCTGTTAAATAATCTTAAAAGCTGACTGTTATGAAGTTTGAAAAGCAAACAAAAACACAATTAAGCAAGTTCAGATCCTGTAACTGTGTTGATGAAATATGCAACTTGACCTCTGTTAATAAATCTTGACTTGAACTATATGATAAAAGATAGGTTCAGAAATGACTGATTGACAAGAATATGGAGGTGCGACAATTATTCCTGAAATATTTCTCTCAACTATTAAGACTGTCCTTTTTTATGGCCTACCTGCCCACAAGGATAAGCTGCTGTGCACCTGCTCTCCAAAGTACTGTAAGATGACACTAACTACAGAATTCGTGGAGGTGCCATGCGAATTCACTAACTACCACACAAATATAGTCCATGTTTGTTCTTGTCAAAGAAAAAATAAAGTAGTTGGTTTTTTAGGTGAATGACCAAGTTGACACAAATGTGAAGTACGTTTGAAGTATAATCCTTTCTTTAACTGAAATCCATTATCACATAAGGCAAACATAACTTAGATAATATCTTACAATATTGTCAATTAATTTCTTATAAATCTCTTAGTCACATCTTTTCATTAAAGTAATAATTGTAATACAAAACCATCCTTACTTTCTGTCCTTTAAAGAGGGATTTTCTAATTCCTGCATTACTCTCTTGCTGAATTGTATGGCAAATATGGATCACACCTACGCAACACTTTCTTCCTCCCCTCTCTGCCTTAGGGCTCCCTCCTCGTCTCTCCCACTACCGTCACTGTACCCTTCACCCCTCCTTCCATGTCTTCTCAACCTCTATCCTTTCTGCTCCCTTTCCCCATTCTTGCATTTTCTATGCCAACTCGCTCCCTTCTTTTTTCTGCTGTCTGCCTCTACCACCTCTTTCCACATCACCTTCGCCCAAGCTGCAACTGTCTCCACCTTCCTCGTCACTAATTCCTCCTCCTCCCCCCCCTCTAGTCCTTCCAACAGGTCCTCCCTCAACTACAGGATAGCGAAGTCTTGCGTGTTGGTTTTTCTTTGTCTCCTTATTGCAGTGATGTGTGTGTTTTAATACTACAGCTCATGATATTTGGGGTTACCTGAGCTGTCCAGAATTCTATGATTCGTCCTGAATGTTAAAAGAATATACTGGTACATATAACGATACATCTAACACAGCTCACTTAAGTTCACCATGTGCTGTTCCAACATTTCTCATTTCTTCCGCCTATTATTTTAATATGAATAATGAAATTACAATCATCCTTACCTCTAATCTTCATCATGTTCCAAAAACAGAT
This sequence comes from Locusta migratoria, assembly GCA_026315105.1. NCBI lineage: Eukaryota > Metazoa > Arthropoda > Insecta > Orthoptera > Acrididae > Locusta > Locusta migratoria. Next base: position 265,721,479 of record CM048744.1, on the reverse strand, counting down.
CAAATATATATATATATATATATATATATATATATATATATATATATATATATATATATATATATTTCGTAATATAAAAGGACCTGACAGAAGGCAAAGAGCTAGGCTCGTCAAACAAATTTTAACTTCATTCGATTACTACTTGCATAACACTCTCCCTGTTCACTCGTCTGGGTACAGGCCATAACTACTCAGTGGCATATGCTGGGTTTGTAACTTGGGCTACCACTACTATCTCACTTTCTAAGGTTGTACCGAGAAAGAAATGATAAGAAAAAAAATCGATACTTGCGCTGTTTCCGAGATATTGATAGTGACCGTGACAAATATCTCAAGAAATTAGCAGCAAACGAAGAAACGGTTACCGGCAAATGTTAAAGCATTGACGGGGAAATCCAATAAAACTACTCTCTCCCCCACACCCACACCAAAACCCGTGATGGGTGTTGGGAGGCAACTTTGAAATCTTTTACAGGGACGGCTACTTTTTATTGCAGATTCTGATTCTTCTTGGACAAATATGTAACTTTCGTATGAAACATTTTTCGTTTCATGATAAATGGCGCTGTAATCGGCAAAAATGAAACTGCAGCATACCTGTGACGAGTTTCTTCAGCATTTCTGTGCTCTTCGTATTACCAGGAAATGATAACTACTCTCTCTCTCTCTCTCTCTTTCTCTCTCTCTCTGCAATCGTTAACATTGGGGAACAATTGTGTAGATGTGGGTACAGTCCGAATCATTGAAATACAACAAACTGTCTGGCCGTGACTGATAGCATGATCATAGTTTGTGTTTCATTCGATTGTGGGAGATGGTCACCAAATAGCATTAACAGAAACATGACAATCCGTATTCTGATTTTCCTTATGGGTATTTATTTGAGAAATTATCGTTATCTGGGGGAAAAGAGATTTAAACAGATTGAGTGACAAATAGGAGGAACAAAGTTAGAACAGGTAGACAGTTTCGAGTAACTGGGATGTATTTTCTCACAGGGTGGCAACATAGTGAAAGAACTGGAATCGAGGTGCAGCAAAACTAATGCAGTGACTGCTCAGCTAAAATCTACTCTCTTCTGCAAGAAGGAAGTAAGTACCAAGACTAAGTTAGCAGTGCACCGCTCTATCTTTCGACCAACTTTGTTGTTTGGGAGTGAAAGTTGGGTGGATACCTTATTCATAAGGTAGAGGTTACAGATATGAAAGTGGCAAGAATGATTGCAGGTACTAATAGATGGGATCAATGGCAGCAGGGTTCCATAATGAGGAAATCAAAGAAAAACTGGGAATGAACACCAAGGATGAAGCAGTTAGAGTGAACAGACTGAGTTGGTGCGGTCATATTACACGCATGGGAGAAGCAAAGTTACCTAAGAGACTCATGAGCTCGGCAGCGGAGGGTAAGAGGAGTCGAGGTAGACAAAGAAGAAAGCACTTAGATTCGGTGCAGAATGATTTTGTACTAAAAGGCATAACATCAGACGAGGCATCAATGTTAGCATTGAGTAGGGGATCATGGAGGAATTTTATTAGAGATACTGTGCTCCAGACTGAATGCTGAAGGGCATGATCAGTCTCTAATGATGATGATGATGATGATGATTTTTCAAGAATTTTAGTTTTTTGCCATCTATGATGAAACAAAAAAAATGTATACAAAAGTTATATATTTATCCACGGATAATTCAAAAAAACTCTTTAATTACACATTGCCCATCCATTTTGAAGAATTAGCACTAAGAACTGTCAAAGTACACTGCACACTATGCAAAACCACCAATACAGCTGTTGTAAACTGTAACAAACACACAAACACGCTCTTTGTTGCTTTAAACTGATGCGGAGTTCGCCACGAGCGAGTTGTGTCCGTTCAGCACATTTCGTAAGCGCTCGTGTTTCTGTTGCGGTGACGGATTCCGAAGTCTTGGCCAGCTGTTGTCTGCACTACCCCACCCCAAGCCTCCCTTCCCCTCACCTTAGTGAAGGCTGCGGCAGTGAGCGTCCAAAGCTATGTCACCCCACTGTCAGATTGAAGCGAACAAGATATATTTCACACTATGCGCTAATTCTTCGTGACAGAAACTGGCTTCTACTGCCATTTTTGTTAATATTGCTTCTTAATTTCTGGTCTGCTTGAGATATGGGCTTCAGTGATAGCTTTGATAGATCACAATATACGCCAGTGCAACTGGGGACAGCATGAACCGAAGACTGCCCTCACGGAGCCAAAGATATGAGTCAGAGATATTCAATCTAACATGTCTACGTGTCAGTACGACAATAGTAAACAATGAGGTAGAAATCGTGTAGCTGGTAGAAGGTGTTGTCAACATGGTCTGCTGTTAATCACTTCAAACTCATGGACACAGAGTAACATATACAGAGAAACAGCCCTCCCCCCCCCCTCTAAACCACTGTCCTACACTCTCCTCGTAGTTCCGTAAGATGCTAGCAGGTGCCAGGCGGTTCCCTGGCTTAGTACCGCTAAACCACACTAGAGGCGCTTCTGAGGGTGCCTCTCGCAAGTCAGAGGGTAGCGTAGAGGGGAGGCTGAGGGGAGAGCTCATGCCGCCTGCCACGAGGCCACGGCTGTGTCCGGCTTGCTGGCGTTTGAGGGAAGGTGGTGGTGGAGACAACTGCTACCTGCCGCCTTCTCTGGTCAGTTTAAAGGGCTGCTTCTGACCGCAGCGCCATCATGGGACATCTTACGGAATTGCTTCACCCCTAAGCGTGGGACTGGGCCCTTACGGAGTTTTTTTCTTTTTTTTTTTTTTCTTTATTGAATTTTAAAGCCCTAATACAGGCAGGCTGGCAGCAGACGATGATGCTGCTCTACAGCCGAGCGAATGAAACCATGGACAAACAGAATATAAAATTAAAGGTGATGAAATGGCGCTTTTATAATTACAAGATGAAGATATTGGAGAATGTTAAAAGACATCATGACAGCGGACAGAACATACATGGTTGTTAAAACAAGACATTGCCACAATGGCTAAAAAACACTCACTGCAGACGACGAGACATAACATGACGGCGACATTGAGGTAAAAAACACTGAACAATGGTGTGCGCAACATTAAAAAACACTGGGCGACGAAACACTATACACACGAAGCACTGAACACTTAAAAACACTAGCACTGTACTGGCTCTGCAGGGGGAGGGGGGGAGGATGGAGAAGGCGCGGGGGATGGGGAAGGAGGTGGGGGAGGTGAGAATGGAGGAAACTGAAAGGAGCTCCTGGGGAGGTGGAGAAAGGAGGGGGTGAGCCAAACGGGGGACGGGAGTGGGAGGGGAGGGGGAGGGAGGAAGCGGCAGCAATGTACAGAGAGAGGTCAAAATTGGAAGGAGGGATAGATGTCGGGACGGTTGTGGAAAACGTCGTCAGGGAGAGGTAGGTCGTGGAAGCCACCCTCGGAGAGGACGTGGAGGGTGTGGGGGGTGAAGGGAGGGAGGGATGTGGCGGTAAAGGCGTGGCACGGGCCCGGGTTCCAGGAGGAGAGGAGATACTAGTGGGTTATGGGACTCTATCTTTCGGTGGATGTACTCGAGGCGGATGTGTTGAAAGAATTGGACCAGGTTTGGGAATGGGATGAGGTCATAAAGGATCCGCGCGGGGGCCCTTACGGAGGTTTCCCGTCTGTATATATTTGTCTGTGACACGGAGCAGTGGTGAGAGAGCGCGTCGGTTTCGCAGGGAGCGCCTGCTGAGCAGCCGCGCGTCGCTGGTGCTGCTGCACGACGAGCGGCTGCTGGCGCGGCCGCTGCTGGGGCTGTGGCGCAAGCTGGTGGACGTGGTGTTCGTGCGGCGCTACGGCGCGCGCCGGCACGCCTGGTTCGAGCTGTCGACCGTGCCGTTCCCCGCCAGGGAGCGCTTCCCGCTGGTGCTGCGCCGCCTCGACACCTGGAGGCGCGGCCGCCTGCACTCGGGGTGGGACCTGTTCCGCGACAAGGCCGCCGACCTCAGGAGGCAGCCGCTCGTCGTCGCCACCTTCGAGAACGTCCCCGCCGCCCTGCGCACCGACGACGGCTTCTCCGGCCTCGAAGTCGAGGTAGTGTCACAGAGTAACATATACAGAGAAGCAGCCCCCCCTAAACCACCGTCCTACGCTCCCCTCGTAGTTCCGTAAGATGCTAGCAGGTGTCAGGCCGTTCCCTGGCTTAAGGAGAGTTGACACGATCATGTTTACATGCGCCAATGGACTACAACTTGCGCAAGTGATCGTTCACACGCTCGCGGAAGTTTTCAGTCCAAGCAAGTCCACTGCAGCTTTTCAAAATGGCGCCAAATGATTTGATACGTGCGAGCATCCGCGTTGTTGCCCTAATTGCAATACAAAAAATCACCGAATGCTTAGATCGGAAGAAGAGATGACGCAGATATTGGGTGCAAAAGTGGATCGCGAGGAGAAATGAGTTGGGAGCTTCCACAGTTCTGATTAGGGAGGTAGAAAATGACGACGAAGCATCATTTTAGAATGAAGTTGGTCAATTTTCGGCATTTATTGAGAGTAGTGGGTCCAACTATTCAGAGGAAAAATTGTTTCTCTTGCCGCCACAATATTATTTAAAAACCGATCAACAATGTTAAACCAAGGCAGTGTAGGTAGCCTACATAAATTTCACTTTTTGTTGAGCCACTTTTCATAGAATTTCTAACTTTGTTCTTCTCGATGAGGTAAGCGTTCCTTAAACTCCTTATTTTTGCCTTCACCGCATTCTCATCTATCTGTGGCACGTTTTCTCGCATTCCGTTGATAATTGATTTTATTGCATCCTCTTTCATGTTTCTATCTTTATAAATTAGAAGATGAATGTTCCATGAACACGGACGTTCTTCGTAGAGCTCCAGAAAGTGGATTGTAAAGTGCAACGGCCACTTTCTTCTAACTGACACTGCTTTTCACAATAAAAAAAAAAAAAAACAAAATATAGAGATCAAAACCAACATGCGAACGTACAAACAGACACTACAGATGTTATTCGACACCAGCGGCCATCTTGCGGAAACGATGAAAAGGTAGTGGGGGGAAGCCAACTTGCGCGAGTAAGTTGACTCGACCTCAACTTTCATTTTTACTTGCGCAAGTTGCGAATTTGGGTGTTCACACGTACATTTTGATGTGCGCAAGTCAACGTGCGCCAACGATACATGTCCGTGTCAACCCCCCTTTAGGGTGCCTCTCGCACGTCAGAGGGTAGCTCGGAGGGGAGGCTGAGGGGAGAGCTCGTGCCGCCTGCCACGAGGCCACGGCTGTGTCCGGCTTGCTGCTGTTTGACGGGAGGTGGTGGTGGGGACAGCCGCTACCTGCCGCCTGCTCTGGCCAGTTTAAAGAGCTGCTTCTGACCGCAGCGCCATCATGGGACATCTTACGGAACTGCTGGAAACCCTCCCTCCCCGCCACCCGGAGCATAGGACCGGGCCCTTACGGAGGTTTCCCGTCTGTACATATTTGTCTGTGGTAGTGTCGAGCCCCTACAATCCCGTAAGCGGCCGACCGCGAACAGCGGGCAAATTGACGAGTGACTATGGACAGACCAAAACTTTTGCTCCAGCCAATGAGAACTCGCTAGCTGTCAGCCAATGAGATGCTGCGTGTATTGTCAGCAAATGAGATGCTGCGTGTTTCTCAACTGGAGACTGAGACGCTACACACCCTGACATACTAAAAAAATCCCACTGACGTGTTTTACGGCCCACTTTAGATTTGTAGTTTTATAAGTTTTTGCAAGCATTTCTGACCAAAATAATAATCTAAATAATAAAAAATCAATTAACAACAGTGTCTGAAACCCTTGTAGGAAAAAAAAATTGGTATTGGCTGGTTCCGAACCACTAAATGTTCGAATGTTTGAATAGTCTATGGGACTTAACTACGGGGTCATCAGTCCCTAAACTTACAAACTACTTATGAACTACTTACGAACTAGGACGGCACAAATATCCATGCCTGAGGGGGGATTCGAACCCCCTACCGTAGTGGCTGTGCAGACCGTGACTGGAGCGCCTCAGTCCCCTCGGCCACCACGGCCGGCTGCGAACCACTGACCTTCAGCGTTAGAGTCCAACAAATTGCCCACTACGCTACAGTTAACAGTTAGGAATTGCGTTCTTTAATCTCGTACTATTCATAGCTGTTCCTAACTGATGCTAATATGGCATTTGTATACACTAGATTATCATTTATCGTATGAAGAACGACGTCTTTTTGTTAATTCTTCAGTGCGCTATTGCTTTGAAATTTCAAAGTTACAATAAGAAAATTATCAAATATGCAACGCAAGATGGCGTATGCGAGAGACAGTTCTTGCCGAGAAATGTCACGTGACACCTGGGAACGGCTGGTTTTCGTTAATTTAATGGAGGGTGTCAAAACTCCGTTATTTTTGCAAATATCTCTCAAACGACACGGGATATGAAAATAGCATAAGAGAACAAAGTTGTAGAGAGTTTTCTCCTCTACAAGTTAGTTTATTCAACTTTCGCGTCAGATTAACGGTTTATTTACAATTAAAATTACATTACATACGTCTTTTTTCGTATTACTAACGTATTTCTTGTCCGAAATATTTCAAAAAGCGAGGTTCTGGTAGCCAACAATTATGTCTGTAAAATTTCGTGCCGATCGGTTGAACGGTTCGACCTAAAAAGTGGGAACACGTTACAGCCAGACAGATATCGTCAAATCGCCGTTATTTTTGCAACGATGCTACATATAAAAAACATAATAGAGCGAAGTTGTAGTGAATTTTGCCCTCTACCAATTACGTTATTCAATTTTCGTGTCAGATGAACGGTTCGTTTGCAATTACAATTATATTACAAACGTCTTTTTTTGTATTACTTCCGTATTTTTTGTCCGAAAAATTTGAAAAAGTGAGGTTGTGGTCTCTAGATGCCTACAATTATGTGTGCAAAATTTGGTGCTGATCGGTTGAACAGTTCGTCTTAAAAACAGGGAACACGTTACGGACAGACAGACATACATCCCAAAATCGCCGTTATTTTTGCAATTATCTCTGAAACTATACGACAAACGAAAAAAAACATAAGAGAGCAAAGTTGTAGAGAATTTTCTCCTCTACAAATTCGTTTATTCCGTTTTCGTGTCAGGTTCATGGTTAAGCCGTTATTTTCATTAAATTTCTAGCTGTCAAAAGACGACCGCTGAGGCCCACTTTTAGTGTTACTACCGTAACTTTCTTGTTTAAGCTATACCTAACCTTCTTAAGGCTACACTACAGATAACGTTTTTTAAAATGAAAGTTAGGTTACGTATAGGTTAAACAAGAAGTTTTTTTTAGTACGTGAGGTTGCGTAGCGCCCTAATCTCCAGTTGAGGAACAAGCAGGATCTCACTAGCTGATGGCTAGCGAGTTATCATTGGCGGGAGCCAAAAGTTTTGGTCTGTCCATACTCACTCGTGGCAAATTGAAGAGCGCTTCGGCGGCCATTATGGTGGCAAACTTCGACGCGAACTTTAAATATGCGTAAGACTCCTGTGGGTAGAGGGTGTAAAGGTAAAAAAAAAAACCTTTACACCCTCTACCCTCATTCAAAAAGTCGCAAAAACTATGCTTCATTTAAATGTTGCAACGGGACTGGTTGATGTGTGTGTAACGGGGCTGCTTAATATGTGTGTGTGCATGTGTTGCCTTCAGTATTAACAGGGGTCTACAAAAATGGAAGATAGTATTGGGCTACTAAAATTAGGGATCTGACTGCAATACTACTGGGAGAGTAACTTGACAATTAATGCACAACGTAATGCTGACCTACGTAAGGCAAGTTTGGGCACGTCGAAACTTAATACTATCTGACTGCGATATTAGAAGGATTAAAAAGATGCAAAATCTTGGTTGGCTGATAGTCACTTTACAAGAACAATAAAAGAATGTCGTACTGTGTTGTACTTGTTGGCCTTGTCTTAGTATTACAATACAATCAGTCTGCACACACAAATAATGAATGCGTGCAAGAAATATTATTTTTTTGTAGAATGGGAAGTGAAACTTCGCTTCAAACCAACTCACATTCTTCACTTCATATCGTTCATATCACCCACTTGCTACAATGTACTTAATTACCATTAACTTACAATAACTTACAGCGTCAAGGATAATCACAAACAAAATTAAATCAATCAAACTGAATAAATCTATATTAAAGAAAATTAGAAAATTAGCAGTCAGTAAATTCGACACGAGTAACATAAACTATAAAAATGAAGAATGTGCATATTATTGCGAAGTCGTGCAATGAGGCAGTTTCTAAAACGGTTGCAGCCCTACCCTCAGGAAAGAATTAATTATAAAAAATCAAAATGTCAAAAAGTGAAAGGAACTGCTTTTTTATTATTACGTTTGGTTAATGCCCTATCCATATTATAACAACAATTATAGTGACGAGTCACAAATTAATCAAGGTTGTGTATAGGTTCCTACTGAATGGAAAGTGATATAAAATGAGCGACCTTGCACAATGCGAAAAACATTTAAAGTAAATTACCAAAAAATTAGCAGCATTGTTAATACCTCCGGGCTGTGTCCACTGCGAGCTCCAGTGCAACCGTCACGCTCCGCTACTACTCTCCAACTCCCCACGGGCAAACCTCGTCTACCGGACCCAACAAAGATGTTTATATATATATATATATATATATATATATATATATATATATATATATATATATATGTTGTTGCCAACATATATAATCCCAAAACTTAAAGTAGAAAATTTCCATTCAGTAGCCACCTTACAATCTGTAACTACAAAACATCTTCAGACTGTTTGAATATACAGCAACTATTGATTGTGTGTAAATTTATTACACATATGGTGTAGAAATCGATCAACAGCGTTTCTTCTTCCTAACTAAACCGAATTATAACATTTAGTTTTTTTAGCGTTCTAAGTGCAGCATATGAATGGAATTTATCGTCAGACACGATTGTCTGGCACTTTCTCAATATGGTGAAATTTTTGTACAAATATTAACTTTGGAAAGCTTTGACAACACTTTATGTCTTTGCTTGAGTGCCTGCTGTATTCGCCAATATTTAGATATTTTATAACCTCAAAAATTAAACAGGGGGCCTGAAACAGTTAGGGCCGGTTTGTCAATGTCTCGTTAAGATCCGGTTAAGATTTTAATTTGTCGTTAGCGGAGAACTGCGTTTGTCAATGTTTCGTTATGAGTTAACCAGACGTTAAAAGATCTCAAACTGGCCGTTAAGTTAACGAGTAAAATTCTGCTCGTTACACGGTTAACTACCAGTTAAGTTAGAATCTGTATGAAAATGGCAGGATTTCAAGGTGCTAAAATACCGCAATATATTCACTTGAAAAGACCGATTTATCGAACAAAATAACAGAAGCACTACATGTTTGAAAAACTAGTGTGGAAAGCAGCTTCATTGAAAAATTTTATCGTCATATTTCTTGCCCCGTCCATGTCAGTAGCTAGCAGATGAGTTTGATATGTTGTGGATACGCAACATAACCTTAAATTATTGTTGCGATATCAAAATACAAACTTATGGGTAACGACTAGTTCAGTGAGAATCGGTATGACGAAAATGCTTAGAATAAGATATTTGGTTGACAATGAAGACGATGTCAATATTTTAGACGATCTAGAGATCATTGCTCCTATAACGCAACCTAGACGTATTTATGTTCGCCCAAATCATTTGACTGCTGAGATGATGCAGAATTTGTTACGCTATTTCGTCTTGGAAACGCTACATGAAAAACTCCACGACCATCTCAAGAGTCCAATAGACAGTTACGTATTTTGTACGTTATCTGTCATAATATAAAACAGAATACATTATTTGAGCCTGCAAGCTTATTAATTCTGTATTTGGTGAAATTGTACCATGCCTCCCGCCGGGATGCAGTGGTTATATTGGCACCAATGGTAATGACGGCAACTCATACGCCCAATAGATGCTTTCTCGTGACAACTTTAATTAAAACGATTTTTTTTTCTTCTGAACAGACAAGGGTACATACAAGAACCTGTCAACCATAGAGCAGGTACAGTATTAATTTTTCTGCGAGTGAAACGAGCAGCAATAACATTTACTCTGTAGCTCGTGAAAAATATTTAACACAGTTCTACACTTCATTGTTTATCTGTTGCCAACATAAGCACTGGAGCCCGGCGAGAAGCGTCGTAAAATTTTACCCAGTATTTACTTATGCTAGTTGCGCCTAGTGTGAGGCCTAAAATGTGATTCCTTCCTCCTATCTGCAGGAACAGTATACTTTTGCCTATGTGCAAGCTTGCACTAAGATACTACGCACTTGGAATATTTTCGTACTAAGCCCTAAGCATTTTTACTATCCTACATTTTCCATGGAAATCATTGGATACATTTGCCACACGCGATCATGTCGCTTTTTTCTTCTCCTTCCATGTCGTGACGTCCGTTTTTTTACATTCCAATGCACCCTAATATTTCTCTATTGAGGACACAACGCACTCGCAGTAACTTCTTATAAAATTCGAGCTTCTTTCACGTTTGTTTTCCATAACGCCAATTAACAACTATCTGCTAACCTCTTCCCTGATAGTTAAATAAGGGAAACAGCTGTTTATTTAGACGGCACTTTCATTTGTTTCTATTGCCAATCCAGTCGAAATACATCGTACCTTCTTGTTTTCTCCAGGTTAGCAAACGAGAGGTGTATCTGGCAATGACAAACACAATGCACTTAACGAGCACATTTAACTGGACGTTAAAGGCATCTTCTAGTTTACTAACGAGAAAATTAACGAGAGATGGACAAACCGGCCCTTAGTGTTAAAAATGAAATAGCCCATCAGATACATAACTGTAAAATAGCGTCTTACCTTGTCAATACAGCAACCAGCCACTGCCAAATTCTTTTAAGACCCCGAAGTATGCCATTTTTTCTTAACTAAGTGTATCTAACATTAGCATTAGGATATATAGGACGAATATTAGGATTCTTAATGCTGTAAGCGAAATATTTTACAGTAGTGTGAACTGCTGAAAAGTCAGCATCTATCGACATTGGGTTCAACTTCACAATATGCATTCAGTGTGGCTGTGTGAATTCATTTATGGAACTATACACAGTTCTGCAAATCTCTTTCAGTCGTTATACCTATTTGTAAAGCAGATGTCCTTAAAATTCTGTGTTACATGTTGCTACTACTTATTTCGTAAACAAAGATTCGAACAGCAGTGAGACAACTGATCTCGTGTCCCCAGTAGTTATTTTACACTGAAAGACGACCGCCCATATGTTTTCTATAAAACTGTAATTTATTTGATGCTGCTAGATTAGCATTTTGTTGAAACTAGGACCCGACTCTTTTCAAGGCATGATTAATGGCATTTTTTATTTCATGTTTTAAAATCTGAATTCCTGAAATGTTAGTTAATATTGCTAGGATTTTGTTATTTTAATGATATATTATTGTCACTGTGAGAATGTGTACTTGTTTTACTTTTAAGTGGATGTGCGAGAATCTAATGGCTGTCTGAATGTGGGTGGTAATAGCTCGCTTTGCATTGTTCTCTCTGGCTCAGAGTCAATATAGTTAGTCGTTAGCAACTCCTGCTGCTCATGCGACCAAAGAGGTTTCTACACCCTTTGGTTACAAGCTAGTTGACAAGCCTTCTCCAGGGTGAATCTCACGATCTTCTCTCCCCACCACCGCTGGGTTTCCCAGTTTCCGGTAGCTTTCCCACCTGGTGGCTACTTGGGCTTCACTTTGCGCTCAGACTGCGGTGAGGTAAAGTTGGTTCTGCTCTTGTGCCTGCGGAGATGGTAGCTATTCATTGTCTAGCATGTTTAACTTAGACTCTTGAACTTAAATTCATTCTTTGGAATATTTATTTTATATCGTGCGCGGAAATGTGTTCCAGTTTTTCAATCCAGTGATTTCCAACAGATAAATGTGGTGTATGTGTTACTAGTTGCAGTTTGATAACGTCCTGGTATATTCAAACATTTTGTGATTATGTGGTGGTGTATGAACTCTGTGTAAATACTTCCTAGCTTTGTGGGACCCGATTTCTAACAGGCGATATATTCATTTTGTACAGTGCATGTAGAAATATTTCTTATCATTTCCTTCCGTGAGTGATATGTGTTCCACGCGGTCGGAAGCTTCAGCTTCCACTATTGTTTGTTCCATGCCCATCAGGCAAGCAAATATGTGTGTATCCTTCTGATTTCACGATCTTCTCTCCCTGTATGCACGTAGTCTTTGTCAGTAATACTCTCCGAGCCTTGTACAACCTCCTTCAATAGCTTTCTTATGAAATTCTAAACATTTTATAGGTAGCATGCCGTAGTTTTTATTTTTCCGACTTTGTAATTATTTCACTTTTCCGGTTTTTTAGAATGGACTTTTTCCGTCTCTGTGAACGCTCCCAATCGCATGTTGCTGCCTCACAGTAACTACCTTATGAAATTCCACGCAAACTTTTCGGAAATTGAATTTATACATTTTTACCGGTTTTCAGAATCACGTGGGTCCGAACTCCGACTTCCGGGGTTTGCAGCTAGTCACCTGAATCCACGCCACTTATCATAAAGCCAATGCCTAGATAGTTTACTCTCAGATTACAACTTAAGAATTCGCCGTGATTTTGTGTAATGAATACGATTTTTAACCACTTCACCTTCAGTGGAGTGCGATCATGTAACATAGCCGCGTGTCGCCGTTAGCATGTTTGCTCGCGGTCTAATCTAAACGCAACTTAATTTTGCTATACTCCCACTCCATCTAATCAGGCATGACAGACCAGAGCCATCTTCGCAGTTTCATTGTATATTATGTTGTGTGGTACCTCCAGGTTTGCTGAATTTGGCCTACGATACCGGCGCCTGCTTCTGCCTCGTTTCAGCACGCTGATTTTGGTGAGTTTCGCTGTTGCATTGCGTGTGTGTGAGCGAGTGAGTGTTGTTTGTAAATCCTTCTCCCCAGTAGTGTTAAGTTCTGTGTAATTTAGGCTAGATTCAATGCTGGCCATCGTCAGTATTAGTCCATGTATGGAGATGTTTTTTATTGTATTAATAAAATTGGTTCCCCATTTTGCTTGTGTTCGACCTGAATAAACAAGTAAAGTTCAGTATAATTTTGGCTTGCCTATAAATTGTAGTTTTCGAGCACATTTCCCCTTTTATTTAACATTGTTTTTTACCAGTGCTGAGAACAAGCTCAGATGCAATTTTTTATGTTTAAGTTCCGTTGCGCCATAAATGTTTTCTTAACCACCTTTATGAAATAACTTTAATTGTGGTGGTTCGTTTATTAATGTCTGTGTGTAATTTCGTGTGAGCTGCTACTCATATTAGCCACTGTGTCGTTAACTTCCTGTTGTTAGAGTAATTTGAACCAAGTCAGTTATGAATTAGGGACAGGGGACAAGGTTTTTACAGCAAGGAGTAGCCGGTAGTTCACACGGATCTCTCGCTGATTTTACTGCTAAAATTATGCTTTTTATAACAGTAAATTTTTATCTGGATTCCTCCTACCAGAATTAAGTTTTTATTTCGTACAGTGGCCTACTTTTAACACAATCATAAAATGTAACTAACTGAACTTCCTTTCCACCAGTTCTGCCTGAAGTGGCTCGTTTTGAAGAGCTACCAGTATTCTAAAAGCCTGTTATTTATTTCATTCAATCCTGTATTGTCTTGACTAACAGTCTGTTAACCGTAACTAGTAGGGCTACTTGTACTCCTGACAAATATAAAAGAGAAGCCAGTATTCGTTTTTTTATTCTTTTCTTAAATCGATCTATATAGATAAACTCTGAGCAGGTCTTCAACATCATGTTCATGTATACTGCAATAGTCACACAGTACAGACGTGACTACCAACTGAGTATATATATACCGCAGTAGCTATATAATACACAATTTATCTCCTAACAACATTCGTATTTATTTGACGCTTGCCACTATCATGGTGGCCAGCTGAAGGTTCAAATTATCCTGTGACAGCAGCGCTGTTAGGGAATCTAGTTTATTTTACAAGGTCTTTGGGTCTGGTGCCTAAAGCACTGTATAGAGAGCTTTAATGGTGCCAGCAGTAGTAAGTTCGTTATGACGGGACATGCGACAACCAAAAAAAGTGAATTAGAAATATCTAGAGTCCAACAGAAACATAATCTGCGACTGAAACCTTAATCGTAACACTGTGTGACACTGGTACAGTGCCCAGCAGTCATATCTGAACATGTAAATAAACAGACTATGGTTGAAGCCCAATACATTTTTCAGTCAGCATTACGTAGTCCTTCAACAAGCTTACGTAGAATTTCTGCACATATCGATGTGGACATTATGTATGCACCAGTCCTATAATTATCATTTTCATCTCATTCAACATCTTCAAGCAGATGAACATAGACGATTGGAATTCTTTTGTTGGGTACTTGAAAATTTCCAAGTAAATGCAATTCTACACTTCTGTGATGAAGTCACTTTTACTCCGGATGGCATCAATTACACTTGTAATTCATATCAGTGATCCGAAGAAAACCAAACATGTCATTGTGAATTTTCTCTGTAAATGCGTGGTGTGATTTGATAGACAATCGGTTGACTGAGCCTCTTGTGTTACAGCATCATTTTACATGACCCCATTATTTACACTTTCTTAAAAATGAGCTTCCAGCGTAAAAGTAGGACACTGTACGAAATAAAAGCTTAATTCTGGTAGGAGGTACCCAGATACGAATTCACTGTTATAAAAAAGCTTAATTATAGCAGTTAAATTAGCAAAAGAACCGTGTGAGCCACCGGTTACTCCCTGCTGCAAAACCTTGTTCCCTGGCCCAAATTGAGAACTGACTTGGTTCAAATTATTCTATTAACAGGAAGTTAACGACACAGTGGCCAACATACGTAGCAGCTCACACGAAATTACACACAGACATTAATAAACAAAGCACCACAATTAAAGTTATTTAATAAAGGTGGCTAATAAAACATTTATGGCGCAACCAAACTTAAAAAAAATATATTGCATCTGAGCTTGTTCTCAGCACTGGTGAAAACAATATTAAACAAAAAGGGGGGAGGTGCTCGAAAACTACAATTTATATGCAAGTCAGAATTATACTGAACTTAACTTGTTTATTCAGGTCGAACGCAAACAAAATGGGGTACCAATTTTGTTAATACAATAAAAATGCATCTACTTTACATGTTTTAATACTGACGATGACCAGCATTGAATTTAACCTAAATTACACAGAACTTAACGCTTCTGGGGGGGGGGGGGGCAGTATTAACAAACAACACTCACTTGCTCACACACATGCAATGCAACAGCGAAACTCTCCAAAATTAGCATACTGAAACGGGGCAGAAGGAGGCGCCACTATCGTAGGCCAAATTCAGGAAACCCGGAGGTACCACACAACACAATATACAATGAAACTACGAAGATGGCTCTGGTCTGTCGTGCCTGATTTGAGATGGCGCGTGAGTATAGCAAAGTTAAGTAGCATTTAGATTAGACCGCGAGCAAACACGCTACGGCGACACACGGCTATGTTATATGATCGCAGTCCTTTGAAGGTGAAGTGGTTGAAAATCGGATTCATTACACAAAATCACGGCGGAGTCTTAAGTTGCAACCTGAGAGTAAACTATCTAGGCACTGGTTTAATGATAAGTGACGTGAATTGAGTTGACTAGCTGCAAACCCCAGAAGTCGGAGTTCCGACCCACGTGGTTCCGAAAACCGATAAAAAATTTATAAATTCAATTTCCGAAAAGTAAAGTAAATTAACTACGGCATGCAATCCATAGAAATGTTTAGAGCGAAGCGAATGAAATTCAGCTACACGCGATAAGGAGCGATTACAGAGACGGATGAAATCCAGTCTAAAAAACCGGAAAAGCGAAATATTTACAAAGACGGAAAAGTGAGAATAAAAACTACGACATGCAACCCTTAGAAATACATAGAATTTCAAAAGCAGGGCATACCAGAAGTTCGGAGAAGAAACAGCAGAATTAAAATAGGCGGGGAGAGAAGATCGCTAAATGTTAGTGGAAATCAGAGGGATACACGCATAGTTACTTGCCTTATGGGCATGGAACTAACGATAGTGGAAGCTGAAGGCTTTGTTCTAAGAACCAACCACGTTTAACACTTATCACTCATAGGAGGAAACGATAAGGAAGATTTCACATGCACTGTAAAAAATGAACATATCGTCTGTTAGAAATCGGGCCCCACAAAGCTAGAAAGAATTTACACGGAGTTCGTACACCGCCCATAATCACAAAAGATTTGAATATACCAGGTCGTTATCATACTGCAGCTAGTAACACATACACCGAATTTATCTGTTGGAAATCACTGGATAGAAAAACTACCCCACTTTTCCGCGCGGAAAAAATATTCCGAAATTGAACCTAAGTTCAAGAGTGTAAGTTAAACATGCTGGACATAGAATCGCTACCAAATCCACAGACACAAGAGCAGAACCAACCTTACCAACCTAGCACAAGGTGACGACCTCTCGGCCAGGAGGCGTGAAAGCTACCGGAAACTGGGCAAAACCAAAGACACAGCGGTGGTGGGACGTGAGGAGATTTCGAGACTCGCCCTGGAGAGGGCTCGTCGACTAGCTTGTAACCAAAGGGTGTAGAAACCTCTTTGGTCACATCAGCAGCAGGGGTTGATAATGACTATCGACTCTGAGCCAGAGAGAACCATGCAAAGCGAGCTATCACTACCCACATTCAGACAGCCATTAGATCCTCGCACATCCACTTAAAAGTAAAACAAGTACTTATTCTCACAGGGACAATAATAAATTATTAAAATAACAAAATCCTAACAATATTAACTAACATTTCAGAAACTAATATTTTAAAACATGAAAGAAAAATGCTATTCCTCATGTTTTGAAAAGAGTGGGGTTCTAGTTTTAACAAAATGCTAATCTAACAACATGAAATAACAATTCTACAGAAAATATATGGAAGACAACAAACGGTCGTATTTCAAGCGTTATTGGAAGAGATTCCTTTGAGTACAAGGATGCGCATGTTCTTCCAACATGACAGGGCTCCTGTACATTATAGTCGTCAGATGACACATCATCAAAACACAACATTCCCTGGAAGATGGATCTGTAGTTATGAGCACGTTCTTGTCCACCAACGTCTGCAGATCTTACGCCCTTGGATTTTTGCCTGTGGGGATGGTTGAAAGATGACGAAAAGTAAACCCGAGGGCCGATTTGATATGAAAACTGCGTCCCTCATAAAAGAACACACACACAGTCAATTTCCTCTAGTGTTGAATGTCAAGTGTGCAAAATTTCAAAACGATTGGAATAAAATGGTAGATTCGTATGAGTTACAAATAAACAAATAAGTAAATGCACATGTGTGTGTGTGTGTGTTGTCTGTGTGTAAATAAGAATGTTTTATTCCAATTATTCCGAAATTTTGCACATATGACTTTCAAAATAAGAGGAAAGTGACTGCATAAAGTTCCTTATGGTTCATGGTGGAGGATACTTCACTTATAGAATACGGCACCAATCTACTATTTTGTTCCTATCTTCAAGAAATTTTACACATTTGACGTTCAAAACAAGAAGATCTCTATCTACCTAAGACACCTTACAGTACATGGCGGAGGGTACCTTGCAACTTAGACAGTTTTCGACTATAAATGCCACGCAGAAGGCCGCGTGATCTAAGGCATCATACTACGGACCTGGCGGCCGTTCCCAACAGAGGTTCGAGTCCATCTTTGGGCATAGAGGTGCGAGTTGTCCATTTGGTACGATAGGTTTATATACATTTCAAGATTTTTTTTAATTGTTAGGTTTCAGATATTTGGAGAAAAGTTGTCGAATTAGTGTTATTTTGAGGAATTTCTTTGTTTACTATAGGGAAATTTAGAAACGTTCATCTGGCAACCCTGGCTTCTGTTGACTGGTTTCGAGCACTTACGCGTAGTTCTCGAGACTTGAATTGTATACAGCTGCCAGTATATGTCTGAAGGAGGGTACTAAGTGCTGGAAACCTATCAATGAAATCAATTTAAGTGCAACTAGCTGCTGCCGTAAAATAAAGTGAATAACATTGCTGTTATTGATAAAGTACTAAACTATTCTGTTTGCTTACGATACGAGCATAGTGCTGACTGGATCTAGTCCCGGATACCTTCCGTCAGTATCGGATAACGCCATGAAGAAACTTTCTGATTGGTTTAACAATAATGGTTTAATTGTTAATAGTGGAAAACTGTATGTATAAACTTCCACTTAATTGCATCCTCCTCTCAGAAAACTATGCAAGTAAAATTTAATAATGACGTGCTTGAAAATGTAATTGAAACAAAATTTCTGGGTGTATGGGTTCAACAGAATTTAAAATGGGATACACATATATACAAGTTATCAAACAAACTCTCATCACTGTGCTATGCATTAAGAGTATTGAAATCTACAAGAATTAAATTCATGGTAATGCAAGCATACCATGCACAGTTCCATTCTTTGCTCTGCTATGGAATCATCTTCTGGGGAAATTCGCCTCACAGTACACATGTATTTAAACTACAAAAAAGAGCACTAAGAACAATTTGTGGACTTAAAAAATGGAATCATGTAAATGTCATTTTATAAAACTTCTAAATTTCCCATGTCTATTCATCCAAGAAACAATTTTATTCGCCAGGGAATACCTCATAAAAACTGGAAAATTTATCAAAAACAAGGATATTCACAGTCATAATACCAGAGGACAATCAAATATCCATCAAAGCTTTTCATGGACATCATTATAAGAAGAAACTATAATTCATCTTGGTATTGAACTACACAATAAAATTCCAGATCAAATAAAGCTTGCCCCAGAGTCAGTATTTAAAAAGAAACTAAAGGCATTTCTGACAAAGCACTGCTTCTATTCAATTGAGAATTGAAAAGTGTCAAATTAAATATATTAACAATTATGTCCATATGATTGTATTAAATTTTGAGTGACTATTTGTGTGATTATTGTGTAAAATTTTCTTGTGACAATCCATTTTATAGTGATGCATTCATCAATGAGCAGTTTCTCTATTCTCATTCAAATCTCAAAATTTGAAATGTTATAAAACTTTGTATATCTAGATTATAAATTACTTGTCCTATATCATGTGTACTATATGTACAATATATGATCCACAGGATAAATAAATAAATAAGTTACAAATTCAAAACAGGCATGTGCAGGGATGCAATTAGCACTTCACTCCAACTCTCCATTTGCGCGAAGTTACAAATGTTCGGGAATTTTTTGAACGGACCTCGTAGAATCCACAGGAATAATGGTATACAGAGGCATTACGATGTATGAGCTTCATGTCGTCCAAATCTTTGTTTTGTGTCCCAACTTCGTCTCCGCTTTTGTGTCCCAGCCTCGTCGTAGGTGTCGGTGGCCGAGTGGAACGAGACCGACACAGTAACAAAGACAGCACGCCGGTGCAGGTACGGAGGGGAGCAGCCAGAAACTACAAACACTAGAGTAAATTAGAAAGAGATATATATTGCACAGAATGTAACAATACTTAACTTTTACATAGTACTGCGGAATGTTGATACATAGTTGTTAGAGGCCTGCCTAGTGCCTGTACAATAGCAAAGTCTTCACTGGTGCCTATCTGATTACGAAGGTCCTAACTCGTTGCTATCTCAGTCCGAAGTGCGAAGTGAACGATGTCCTTCAGTGGTGGCCACGAGCGGAGTTGCAGCAGAGGGCGCTCGTGGCTGTCGTCGTGAGAACGCCGCGCCGTGCGTGCATGGCGGCGCGCGGCGAAAGTAGGTGGCGCGCACTTTGTACTTGTGCGACACCACACCCCTCCCCCCCAAACCGCCGCGCCGTCGTGGCATAGGGCTGAGGGCCACGTCGACGGCACTGGGAGGAGGGCCTGGGCGGGGGCGTTACTGGTGGGACGGGCGTCGTAGCTGAGGCCGGGATCGGGACGCCGTCCGCGCCCCGGCATCTGCCTTGAGATCCTCCAGGGAACCCGCCGAAACCTGGGGAAGGGCGCACCCCCCCGCCCAGAGGGAGCAGGTCATCTTCTGAGGTGCGTGGCCCAGGCGGCGGCGGCACGCACGGTCCCGGAGTCCCTCTCGGTGACGCTGTCAGCTGCGGCGGCGACAGCGGCGGCGTCGCGTCTATCTCCATCGGGACGATCTCGTAGTCCGGGGACGAACGATGTGGTTGTGCTCCCTGGCGGTGAACTGGGTCTGGAATCAAGAAACCGGAGACAGGATCGCGCGGCCTGTGCAGGCGCAATTGGTTTGCGTGGCGCCGCAGCTCCGACCCTGTGGAAGAACGTACAACAAACATATTGCGCCCGAGCACGCGCTGAATGGTGCCCGGCAACCATGTCTTCTTGTTTCCAGCGAACACCCTGTACAGCACCGGCGTAGAAACCTGAAAACGCGTAGCGCCATACGAACCGACTCGGTGCGTGGGAGGCTGCAGCAGGTGAAGGAGAGTGCGGTGACGGCGGCCGTGTAGCAGCTCGGCAGGAGACGGGCCGTCACGTGGCATGCATCGATACGCAGACAGGAAAATTTGAAGAGCTTGCTGCCTGGAGTGCTGACCTTTCATCTTCTCCATGTGAGACTTGAATGTTCGAACGAAACGTTCTGCTTCACCATTGGACTGAGGGTGAAAAGGTGCGGTGGTTATATGCTGAATGCCATTCACACGACAAAACTGTTGAAATTCCGCACTAACAAACTGAGGTCCATTGTCACTGACGATAGTTTCAGGCAAACCTTCGATGCAAAACACTGATGTTAAGGCACTGATTGTACTAGACGCCGTCGTTGAGTTCATGGCAATCACAAAAGGAAACTTGCTGAAAGCGTCTACAACAATTAACCAGCGCGTATTCCAGAATGGTCCGGCAAAGTCAATATGTAAACGTTGCCATGGTCCCTTGGGGCGTGGCCAGTCTGAGAAACGCTGTGGAGGAGCCGCCTGATGCTCCGCACAAACTGTACACTGTGACGTCATGTTCTCTATCTGAGCGTCCATACCAACCCAGGTACAATGACGTCTGGCCAGTTGCTTTGTCCTAACAATGCCCCAATGTCCTTGATGCAGGAGGCGTAACACTTCTCGTTGCAGGGAACGAGGAACAATCACTCTTGCTTGGTCGTTGTCGGTATGCAACAACAGTACACCCTGACTTAAAGACAATGCATGACGTTGTGCAAAATAACGTCGAACCAGAGGCCGATCAATGTCTTTGGCTCTGGCAGGCCACCCTGAGCGAACAAAACGTGCTACCACACTTAGGTCTGCATCCGCAGCTGTTTCCTGTGCAACCCGACGAGAGTTCAAAGGGAAGTCTGCGACAGCGGAAACATCTCTGGAGTCTATCTGACAACATGCCATTTCTGAAGAATCAAATGATACATCCTGGCCAACCGGAAGTCGGGAAAGTGTGTCCGCGTTAGCATGTTTAGTGGTAGGTCGGTACAAAATCTCATACTGATAATTAGACAATATCAAGGACCATCTCTGAAGCTTTTGTGCCGTTCGTGGCGGAATTGGCTTTGTGGGTGAGAACAACGACGTGAGAGGCTTGTGGTCTGTCAACAAATAGAATTTTCTGCCATACAGATAATGATGAAACTTTGTGACGCCGTAAATGATTGCTAAGGCCTCCTTTTCTATCTGACTGTAATTCTGTTGCGTTGGCGTCAGTAGCTTGGATGCAAAGGCAATAGGAGATCCAATGCGATGTGAGATTACCGCGCCCAGACCGTACGACGAGGCGTCAACTGCTAACACTACAGGCTTCTGTGGGTCAAAGGGAATCAAACATGCATCACTGAGTAGTGCCGACTTTAGTTTGTCAAAGGCAACCTGACAATCTTTAGAACATACAAAAGGAACATTCTTCCTACGTAAGTGATGCAGTGGAGCTGCAATCTGAGAGGCACTGGGAATAAACCTGAAATAATAGTTAAGCTTTCCCATCACTGCTTGCAATTCATGCACATTCTTAGGAGGAGGCAAGTCCTTGATTGCTCGAAGATGTGACTGTAAGGGATGAATTCCTTGGGCATTAATCACATGGCCTAGGTACTCTATTTCAGTTTGAAAAAAAGAACACTTTGCTTTATTACAACGTAGACCTGCTGCAGTCAACACTTTGAAAAGGCACTCCAGGTTTGCTAAATGTTCTTCAACTGTGCGTCCGGATACCACAATATCATCTAAATAGTTCGAACAACACGGTACAGAAACTGTCAGCTGTTCCAAAAAACGCTGAAAAATAGCGGGAGCGGAAGAACTGCCAAAGGGTAGGCGTTGAAATTGAAAAAGGCCCATGTGAGTATTAATGACGAAAAACTTTTTTGACTCGTCATCAAGCGGAATTTGTAAGTATGCCTCTGCTAAATCAATCTTAGAAAAGAAGCGAGACTGTCCTAATTTGTCCATTAGTTCCTCAGGTTTGGGCAGAGGATAAGTGTCTACAATTGTTTGACTGTTCACTGTTGATTTAAAGTCCGCACAGATACGAAGTTTTCCTGACGGCTTGGGTATAATTACTATAGGCGAGGCCCACTGACTCGCAGAAACAGGAGAAATCACCCCACTATCTTGCCAACGTTTAAGTTCTTCGGCAACTGTATCACGCAAGGCGATAGGCACTGGTCTAGCTTTACGAAATTTTGGAACTGCAGATTCTTTTAAAGTTACATGTGCCACGAAGTCTTTTGCACAACCTAGTTCCGGCGAAAACAAGTCACTATATTTGTCACACAATGCATTGATTTTATCCTGAGGCACTATTGACGAAATTTGAAGCACATCTCTTTGAATTGATAAACCAAACAAGTCAAAAGCATCTAGTCCAAAAATGTTCTGTGTCGATTTGGCCTGAAGAACTACAAAAGCAACTGTTTTTGTTACACCTTGAAAAGAGGCAGGCAGGCTACACGTTCCTAACACGGGAATATTTTGACCTGTATAAGCTGTTAACACTTGCCGTGGCGGCGACAATTTTGGCGAACCCAGAAGTTCATAAGTATCTTTATTTATTAATGTGACAGCGGAACCAGTATCAAGCTGAAATTGCACTTTCTTATTTTCTATGAAGAGAGTCACAAACAGTTTTTGCTTGCGGCGCTCGACAGGCGCGCGAATGTGGGCAACTTCTGCTACGGTTTGTTTGCTGCGTCTGCGCGGGCCGCGTAGTGAAGTAAGCGGCGCAGACTCGGCACGCAGCGGATTAACCACACTGTCACTAGATGACACTACCGCCGGATCGGCGTCCGCGCAATGCGAAGCTACTGCACTAAAATTACTTTCAGTATCTACAACAAGTCTACTGGCACTATCTACACAGTACTGGGCACTTTTACAATAAGAAGTTGCAGAAGGCACTAGGTTCACTACAGGATTGCACTGTTCATAGTCATTTTGCTTGTCCCGAACCCGTTTCCGTTGCACTGTTTTACGCGCTCGTTGGCGCTTGCTACGTGGTGCACTATATAGTTTTGCCATAGGCGCAGAACTACTTTCTTGCAATTGAGCTCCAAGGAAGGCACTGTTCAATTGCACAGCCCGTATAACATTTACAGAATGAACTGTTCTCGCACTCTGCGAAGTACTGTTTCTAACACTACTATTCTTTGAGTTTTTAATTTGCATACACACAGACTGTACATGTCCTGATTTGCCACATTGATAACAGGTTGCGTTGCGACTAGGGCAATGAGCACGCTTGTGGCGAGACACACACTGGGGGCACGATTTACGAACATTTTTCTGAAATGAGCGTTGGCGCCCTTTATTCAAATCACTGTTTCTAATACGACGGGGCGACCTTTGCGTCGCACTTTTACACTGGCTACTGTTAACTGTCTGTTCAGCACGGCCTGTACTATTGTAAGAATCACTAGTGCTACACTGAGAACTACGGCTAGGAAAACGTCCATTGCGGTGCACTGAATTTACACTGTGGCTTTGCATTTCTACCTCTGCTAAGTCAAAAGTATCATGCGCTTCTATAAGCTGCAGTACACTGTCTAATGAAGGGTCTGACTGTTTCAGAATTGCTGCTCTAATTCTGGGGTCCTGAATATTGTGCGTAATCGCATCCCTCAACATCACGTCACTATACGAAAGTCCACAAGAGCAAGTAAATTTACATTGGCGGGTTAAGCCCTTCAATTCCGTAATCCACTCTTGGTGTGACTGCTGCGGTAATTTTTTAAGTCTGAAAAATCGGTATCGTGCAGCAGCTACGAGAACTTTTCTCTCATAATGAGCATTTAGTGCCTCTACTATTTGTTCAAAGTCTACATCACGAGGAGATGCGTGAGGGAATAGTTTTTGCAATAATACGAAGGTCTGGGGGCCCACTACAGATAATAACAGATGCTTCACTTTCTGACCTGTAATTTGATGAGCCGCGACGAGTTCTTGAAACTGTGCGAAGTAGTCACTCCATTCTTCCTCACGTTCGTTGTACTGGCGAAACGTAGGAAGAGGTGCAGCGGCAAGTGTGGGCTGCTGAAGCGGCGGCTGTTGTTGTTGGTTAGCTGCCTGCGCTGTGAGCTGGGACACCGCTTGGAGGAGTTGCGTTATTTGCGCCGTCTGTAACTGAATAATTTCCATTAAGTTTGGGTTCGGGGTAGTGGCCATGCTGACCGATTAGGCGCCGCGTATACAAGTAACTTATAACAAAACACAAATGCAATATGAAAGAGGACTCGCTCTGCAACAAAAAAAGTCCACAAAACCCGTAACTGAAAATGTTCCCCCAAAAATCTTATAATAAGGGTGGGTGGGCGGGAGCAATTTCTGCGTGCTCCGACTGCTGCTGTCTGGCTGCTGCTAGCGTGCTGGTCCACGGTTCTATCACTCCTCGTCGCCACTTTTGTGTCCCAACTTCGTCTCCGCTTTTGTGTCCCAGCCTCGTCGTAGGTGTCGGTGGCCGAGTGGAACGAGACCGACACAGTAACAAAGACAGCACGCCGGTGCAGGTACGGAGGGGAGCAGCCAGAAACTACAAACACTAGAGTAAATTAGAAAGAGATATATATTGCACAGAATGTAACAATACTTAACTTTTACATAGTACTGCGGAATGTTGATACATAGTTGTTAGAGGCCTGCCTAGTGCCTGTACAATAGCAAAGTCTTCACTGGTGCCTATCTGATTACGAAGGTCCTAACTCGTTGCTATCTCAGTCCGAAGTGCGAAGTGAACGATGTCCTTCAGTGGTGGCCACGAGCGGAGTTGCAGCAGAGGGCGCTCGTGGCTGTCGTCGTGAGAACGCCGCGCCGTGCGTGCATGGCGGCGCGCGGCGAAAGTAGGTGGCGCGCACTTTGTACTTGTGCGACACCACACTTTGAAACTGGACAGTTATCACTAACATTATTCTGACACTGGTCTTATTTCTCATGTGCGTCTTTAAAGGATTTCATTCATATCTGACTTAATTTTGGGTATGACTAACAACGAGTTATCGCATATAAAATTGCAGCTGGAAGATCTCAGGTAAAGGAGGGTATTCAGAAACCGGAGTGCCCAGGCTATTCCTCCGATTCATATCCCATTGAGCATGGGTCAGTTACGTTGCAGAGAACTACAAGGGGTAGACAATATAATATGAACACCATGCAGTGTACTGCATTTTTCTGCAGTTTGGCATCACAGCATACGTGTTAACACTGAGACACGACCACATAACTGCCGTACGAAGTTTTGTACGTTACCTTGTAGTAAATTATAAGTTTGTACTGCGACTACAACCGTCAACACAAATGATTGATGAAATGCATCATTTCTTATAATTCGAAGGCCAACTTGTTGGAGCACAGTTACTGGGAGGATGTGTGACGAACATAATGAGTGAAGTTAATACCCAAGCTTATCTCATTTGTGTAAGTGATTCTGTTTCACAATATTCTTTTTCATCTGTTCGAGATGTATTGCTAGTTTATTATTCCATCACGTTTCCTGATGTGATTTGGTCATATGCTTTAAATAACTTCTGTGGTGTCGCACAAGTCCAAAGTGCGCTCCACGTACTTTCGCCGCGCACCGCCATGCACGCACGGCGCGGCGTTCTTAAGACGTCAGCCACGAGCGCCCTCTGCTACAACTCCGCTCGTGGCCACCACTGAACGACGTCGTTCACTTGGGACTGAGATAGGAACCAGTCAACAATTCGGAATCAGATAGGCACCAGTGAAGACTTGGCTATCGGACAGGCACTAGGCAGGCCTCTAGCTCAACTATGTATCAGCATTCTGCAGTACTGAGCTATGTAAAAGTTATTACTAAGTCTCTAAGAAATATAGATCTCGTTCTAATTTACTCTAGTGTTTCTAGTTTCTGCTGTCCCACTGGCTGGTCACCTCCTATCTGCACAAGTGTGCATCCTTTATTCCTTGTGTCGGTCTTTCTACTTGGCCACCGACACCTACGACGGAAACGAGACACAAAAGCGGCGACGAGGCCGGGACACAAAAACTTCATTGTTGTTTGCACAAGTAATGTTCAAGTTGATGGCTTCCTGTTATTGGAACATGCCAGTTTAGGATGCTTTCGATTTTCTTTTAGTTAGAAGTACATGTTTGTTGAAATGTAATTTTCATTCAGTTGCCATAAATGTTAAAGTAAAAAAATTTAGAATCGAATGAAAGTCTGTGGGATTTTGATATTTTTTTTTTTTTATTTTTATTTTTTTTTTTTTTTTTTTTTTTTTTTTTTGTGAACCTCAACATTCCATTATTTTCATTATAATTTTAATTTTTGTACCTTTTTAATACAATGTAGCCTATGTCCCAACATGCATTAACCTAAATACTGCATAACTGGCATTTGTATGATATGTGTGCATGGCTGCCTAAGTCTTTGTTTCCTTATTGGTGCCAAGTAAAGTTAATTTGCATACATTTTTAGAGTTATCCATTACTTTAGATGGTATATTCACAATTTATGTAACTTGACAATGGATTACAGTGAACAAAAAAATTAAAAAGACTAGTGTTGAACTGTTCAACGCTTCATGAGCACAGTCTTCTCGGTAATAACACCATACACAAAACAAGGTAAAACCACAACTAACATATGCAGACATGACACTTCCACTGATTGTTATACGCCACGACAGCAGCGCTCCAAGCGACTGGCGAGGTACATTTCTGAATATGATATTGGATGAGTGTGAATATTGTCGTTTAAATTGATTTTAACATAGTGTTTACTCAGCGAGGTATGTAGTGACATAAAAATCGGCAATAACTACAAAATAACTTCACAATTGTCTTTATTAGGTTTCGTAAGAAACATTGGAGGATGCGAAATGGCACATTGCAGGACAGTTTATGTAAGAATCTCGTGAAATCTACGGCTTTTTAATGAAGATTTACATTTTCTATTAAGAACAAAAAATTACTAATAAACAACAGAAGACCCAACCTTTGGAAATCTATGTCGGATTACTACTCAGAAACGTCAAGGTTTCGTCGATACAATTTCAGTCAAATCAGTAAGTGTTGAACATAAGAGAGTTATATGGAATAAAATACCTACAGTACTTTATTTAATGTGCTACGATAGCTGTAACTGAAGAAAAATCTTCGCAAATGTGACAATAAAACATCGAAAATAAAAGAAATTTGTTCCGAATCAAAGCAGAAACCAGTCCATAGTTATTGTTACATCTGAACCACAAACGTCAAAACTCTTCAAGATATTTGTTTTTCAAGCAAAAGTAATCACGCTCAACAGTATGTGCGTTTAAACGAAAGACGAGTGAAGTGTAAAAATGTACGAATCATTGCACTCCATACAGAATTGGTAAACGTCAAAGAAAGTGCCTTTCATTTAAGAACAGACCGTAAAAGGAATTTATGTGTCTGTTATGTTTATATTATACTTACTTACAGCGGAATAAGCTACAAATAAACACATATTCGTAAATGTTTCTTTATGATTGAGTTGTTATTTATATCACTGAATCAGTAAATTCGGTTGGCTTTTATATTTATTTCACGATTATTTACGTCTCTAATATTTTACTAATGCCTGGAACGCAAAACAACAGATACTACTTGGTTATATAGGTAGAAACTTCATTATAAACAAACGTTACTCTTACGGCAGCTTACCCACCACTAGGAGCGCTAGTGTCAGTATAACTGTCAGTCGGTACAAACTTTCACAGCAATCAGTGTCGTGACTGTGTATGTTAGACTGTGGTAAAACATCGTTGGCGAACAGGAATGGTGGGCGAAAATTGCAAGTTAACTGACAACGAATTAAACGTATAAAAACGATTTTGGCCATACAACATAAAACTATGACGGCAAAAGCGACACAGTATAGTAATACAGTTTTGATGAATCCTTAATAACAGAAGTCATTGCAAAGCTGCGAAGGAAGTGCTGCCATAATTATAAAACATGGACACTTGACGAAAGGAAGAACATGGTACGGTCGACGAATTATCGTATACATTGCTTTCTTCAAAAAACCGAGTTTATGTGTCGAAAATCCCAAAAGAACTTACGATACAGCTTGCCTGCTTCCTACAGTCAAGCACCAGGGAGGTTCCGTTATGATTTAGGCATCTATATAATTACATTAAATTCTTTTTGTCATTAACCTCACTGGTTGAAGAGCTATGAATGAATGGTCAACCATCCTCCGTTACAAACTGTTTAATTTGACAAACATCTTAGCATATTCCAAAATGACAATGCGGCCACACACACAGCCAAAAAAATATCACGCTTGCTTTTTACAGCATCAGAAAATTATCTAACATATCCGCTGGACACAAAAATGCCAACTCCTGATTAACCATTACATAGAGTTTTATAGCATATAGTGAGGGCTCCATTTACAGTTCCAACGTCGCTGAATAAATTGACAGATGTTTTGGTACATCACTGAAGAAACTATTAAGTCACTTCATGTCACCATTTGTGACGTGCTTGACTTGGATTCGGCCCCAACAGTTTAGAGTCCTCACATAATAATAATGCCATGTGACTCACTGGCCTGTTGCAAGTCTTTCAATTGGACGCTACTTCAGCGACTTGCGTGTCCCTAGCCGACCCCAGTTATCCAACAGGGGAAATGGGACCTACAGGTTAACGTGGAATCTGAACGATGTGTCGTTTCTGGCGAATCCTCACATCGTTGAGAGATGAAGGATGAGTTAAAGAGGAGACTGAAAAAAAATCCGGGGTCCAACCAGGTTTTGAACCCGCAACCCTTCGGTTTCCAGTCGAGCACTTTATCGGGCCCGACAGTCCTCACAATGTTCTGAATGGTGCACTTAAGGCGTTACCTTGTTATCTAGGTGTTTGGTGTAACTTCTGGTAACTCAGCAACTGGAATTGCAATAATGCAGCAACTATGGATCCCGTCGAATATGAGCAGCTGGACTCAATTAAAGTGTACACTGAAATTCTGTATAGCACCACCAGATAAGTTTGAATTGGCGGTTTAATACAACATTGTAAATAAACTGACAGATGTTCAATAATCAAATTTAACAATGAAAAGTCAACGTGTTGACAGGCATAGTGACTTCCTCGAAATCTGAGTAAAAATTGCGCTCCTACGACCTCTGCAGATCGCTTATATATAGAATTATCTACAGTGCCCTACATTGATTGAGTTGTTAAAAACATGAAATCTTCTTCACATTTGATATTCTATAAACAAGCTTAAATATGATTTCATCTTTCAATAACATTTAAATATTCAAAAATGTTTCCAATAACCGAAAGTATACTTAAATATGAAAATCAACAGTGAATATTACAATTATCATAATAATTTGAAAAATATTTATAGGAAACTGTTCGTGACATTTATGTAGTTATGATTGACAAGTATTTTCAGTTCTGTAACCTTACTGATAAGAAATAATAATGCATACTCTGAATTTATAGACACAGTGGATTGAATATTAATTATTTAATTTGTTATTCTGTCAAATTTAATCTAAAATTGATTATTAGTAAAAGATTACATGTGCACATCTTATTTTATTTACATTACATAACTTTAAACTGGTATTTGAGCAGAAATGTATGACATCTATTTGGTCAGCTATGTGCTCAGTTATATTTGCAAATTTACATTAAATTATTTCATAATTTATGCTCCTACTAATTGACAGGTTATTTCACATCATGTATTTACTTTTGGTACTACTTGGATAATCCACTGTTTACTCACATATGTCTCATGGAACATTGTTTATGTTTTCACTAGAGTATCAAAAACATTACAGTTTCAGTTTGGTATGTTTAGATCATAAAATAGATTGGTAACTATGTTTAAATATTGCTGTTAGATATCACATTTTAGCAATCTGTTGCTTGAAGAGTTCTACCTGTTCTCAAAGCCAATGTCAGGCCAACTCCTTACCAATACAAATATTGTCTGTGTTAGGTGTTCATATTATTTTTTTCGCTGCTGTATTATAGCATGTCCACATTTATTTATTTATATTATCATTTTCCACAGGAACGAACTGTTCATGGAACGAGTCAGTACATCCGATTGTTTCAAAGGAAAAAGTTACATGTAAAGCACACAGGTGGTCTAAGTGCAAATAAAGGAAGCAACAATGTAACTCATACATTAGCTTAACTCTTTAATTCTTCCATGAATTCCGTGAATGAATAGAAAGATTGAGGCAGCAGGTAACTTTCCAGTTTAATGTTAAAGTGCGCGGATTAGCACAAAGCTTTTGGAATTCTTGTGGCAGCTTAGAAAAATGGATGCAGCAGAATACTGCACACCTTTCTGCACAAGGGTCAGGGAGGTGTAATCCAAATGTAGATTCGATTTCTGTCCAGTATTAACTGAATGAAAGCTACTACTCTTCGAAATAACCGAATATTATTAACAACAAACGACATTAAAGAAATTATATATTGATAGGCCAATGTCAGCGTTCCCGAGTTACTAAACAGGGATCAAAAAGATGTATGAGCTTATCCTACATCTTGATTGAACCGCCCATTTCTGCGCAATAAATACCCTTTTTGCATCAGATGAGTTATCCCAGAAAATAACACCATACGTCATAAGCGAATGAAAATATGTAAAGCAGACTATTTTTCGTGTTGAATTATTAATTATTTCAGAAATGGTTCTAATGGTAAATAACTCAGCATTCAGTTTTTGAACAGAATTCTGAACATGGACTTTCCATGAGGATTATTATCTACATGAACGCCTTGAAATTTGAATTTTTCAGTCTCACTTATCATTCTGTTTAATCAAAATTCCAGTTTTTGTTGAATTGTGAGTTAGAAACTGCGAACACTGTGTCAATTATTTTTCATTTGAAGCTCAAATAGTCTGTTTGACTCAGTTGTGTGATTTGGATTGACAAGGAGAAGACGCCAACTCATCATCGCCGAATTCGTCCAAATTTATGGTACATGTAGGGTGTGGTGAGATATGAAAGTGCACCAAGCGGGAACTCAAGATGGCTAAGCGTTTAGTGCGGTGGAACACTCGATTCTTCCTTTATATTATACTTCAAGAGTAAATTTTTGTTCCAATTTGATTTAATCGAAATTCGATCCTGACCATTCCACTACAATCGAATTTAAAAAAAAAAAAACTACATTCAGAGTAAAAAAAATCTTTTAAATTTTCACTGCAAGGTTCTTGTGCTAGATATTAGAAGAATAAAACTGTTCAAAAGAAATACCGCAAAAGTTCAACGTCTAATAAGCACTTCCGTTAAATATTCGCAAACGAAAATGTCTTGTTGAAAATTCCTAAGATAATCTTTTTCCATCACAGATATTGTTCAAAGAATCCAGCGTAAAATATATCGACTAATGAAAGTTATTTCACTGTCTTCCAATTAAATAAATTATTTCTAAGTCCCTACACTGGTATAAATCGGAGAAATTCTTTCAAAAGTTCCAAAATTATAAATTCATTTCAATATATAGTTATCTTCCTTCCTTATTGTATGTAATAATTACTTTTCACACACTGGTACTTGAAGTAAAAGTTTACGTTTTATTACGAAAGTTATAAGTCCATGTAATACAACACATCTAATCAGATCGTTCTACTAGGAGCTCAACAACAAGACTCACTTTCTTTTCTGAACATACAATACTGAACAACTCATGACAATACACTTTTTCTTTTATTTCTATTTATTTTATTGTGACGGTTGGCAATGGAGGTCTTCAAACAGAATCTTCTCTGAGCGTGTGGCTGTCAACCCGCGATGTTTGGTGGCCAGGCACCTCATCTTTATCTCCAGCAGAGAAGATGCTACTTTTGTAGGTTGCTCCATTGTCACCGCACATGAAACATAAAAAACAACACACATTTCTTAAGAATGAAATAAACTTATTAAGACTCAATATTATTAACAACAACATATATAAACATGTTCTTTTACCTGCGAAACTGAGCTGACGTAAAGGTAGTAGCAGGGAATAATATTTCGTCCCACTACATTAGGAAAAAAAGGAATTTTGATACGGATCTCTCACCATATTCACCTTTATAAAATGCCCCTGAGAGACTATCTTCAGAAAGCAGTGTTTGGCTCAGTGGTAAGAGATTGGATTCGTAATGAGAGGTTCACTGGTTAGATTCCGCACGGCAGCAAACATTTTTTTGCTCCTTGGCAATGCGTACACTACTGACTTTTCAATTAACCGCAACATCATATTTGTTATTTTGTATTTATATATGCACAACATATTAAAAAAAATGTAACTGTAAAATGGCGGCGTTCATAACGTGCGCAAGATGTGGTCAAGATTCTTGCTTCCCCTGTTTCTTCGATGAATATCACCTCGGTACATGTGATTTATCAGTTGCGAAAGAACGGAAGAATTGATTTATATACACGACGTCCCCAAGGCAGAGGCGGATCTAGGATGGCCTGCTGGGGGGGGGGGGGGGGGGGGGTGAAAGAATTTTTCATCGTCAGCTCTGGCTCAGTAGAAAGACTGTACTACTGGCCACCCCTTTTTACCGCACACCCAATCAAACAAAACAAGTCTCACAGTTTTGAAGACTCAGTGCAGTGATAGCACTCACAAAAAAAAAAAAAAAAAAAAAAAAAAAAAAAAAAAAAAAATTTAAAAGAAAAGGTGCTGAGAGGGCAACGACCCTTCACCCCCTCCACACCCCCTTGGATCCACCTATGCCCCAAGTACGCATTAACTACAGTCCGTTTTTAAATGCTTTATTTTTATTTTTTATTTTTTTTTATTTTATTTATTTATTTATTTATTTTTTGTTTATATAAATTAATACATTAACCTATATGATGTTGCGGTTAATTGTGACGTCAGTTTTGTGTCCCAGCCTCCTCGCCACTTTTGTGTCCCAGCCTCGTCGCCGCTTTTGTGTCTCGTTTCCGTCGTAGGTGTCAGTGGCCGAGTGGAACGAGACAGACACAGGAATAAAGATAGCACGCTGGTGCAGGTACGGAGGGGAGCAGCCAGAAACTAGAAACACTAGAGTAAATTAGAACGAGATATATATTGCACAGAATTTATACAATACTTAACTTTAACATATACAGAATGCTGATACATAGTTTATCTAGAGGCCTGCCTTGTGCCTGTCCGATAGCCAAGTCCTCACTGGTGCCTATCTGATTCCGAAGTCTTTACTGGTCCCTATCTCATTCCCAAGTGAACGATATCGTTCAGTGGTGGCCACGAGCGGAGTTGTAGCAGAGGGCGCTCGTGGCTGTCGTCGTAAGAACGCCGCACCGTGCGTGCATGGCGGCGCGCGGCGAAAGTAGGCGGCGCGCACTTTGGACTTGTGCGACACCACAGTCAGTCTACATCTACATCAATACTTTGGGAGCTGATGACCATGATGTTGCACGCTCTGTCACCAATACTCTGCAAACCACTGTGAAATGCATGGCAGAGGGTACGTTCGACGTATTGAACATAGGAAGAACGTTTATTTAAATGCCTGCGTGCTGTAATTAATCTGATCTTGTCCTTGCAATCCCTACGGGAACAATATGTAGATGTACGCATTGCCAAGGAGCAGAAAAAAATTGACGCCCGGTGGAGATGAACCCGCGACTTTCTCAATACGAATCCGATCTTTTATCGCTTTTTTTCCACAAAATTTTATTTATTTTATATCTTATACTTTTACTGTGTATAGTTAATATCACTTATGACCTCTTAGGACACATATAAGATACTTTACACAAGTACTCTTAATGATATACTCACATATACATAAACACAAAAACATGTTGATTTACTCATAATTCACAGTTAAATTTTTAAATATATTTTTAATAAATTAACCTTAATACTGTCTTAGGATTTAGGCTCTTCATAACACTTCAGTTTCAGTTTCTTGTAGCCATTGATAAAACTGATATTAACCTTTAACTAACGTGGTGCGGTCTATCTGACCGCGCGCTTTCGGCAACAATTGCGATTTAGCAATTTCCCTACCCATTATTGCGCCCATCTGCCCGTTAGCTTCGAGTTTAGTTGTGAGTGGACCGGCAAAGCATATGATGTTACGGCAGAGCTTCTATAACATGAGTGACGTCCTTTCGAAAATAACTCGCGATCATTTTCACTGCACTACGTTGTTTGTGTAATTTTTTCTTCTATTACTTTCCTCACATATTTTCGTTATTTTCCATTTCATAGCTTTTGAATCATGGAGGATCCGAGTAATTTTACAGGTAGAGGATCTACTACAGATAGCAGACAATATGTGAACACTTCAGAGCGAAACTTTCCAGAAAAGGTGAGAAATGCACATGATCTTCAGAAGATTGGATCAGATGAAGCTCCTGTCGACAGTGGTATCCTTCTGAAAGAGCTGGCCTGTAGTCTTCTGCTGAAACATATGCAAACGCGAGCTCAGAACCCACGATATCCACAGGAGTTACGGCTAACGACAAATTATCAGACCTGCAAGGACGGTTGTGAAAACTATTGATTTGGACGACTCTGACTTTTCAAGAGGTATATCTTCGAGTTAAAAACGTTACATTTTTTGTTTCATTACTTCTTCAAGAAAATATACAAAATCTATCACTGCTTTATTGTCATTATTAGCTAATGGAAAACACAGAAATATATTAGTGTACGAAATGTGCAGTAAACATATCTGAGTGCCAGTTTAACAATAATTAATCAATGTTATTGTATTGTATTTTCATGTTTATTTACTTAGTATTAAAGACTTTCATATGCAAAACAGAGAATTTTAAATGTGTTCAAATTGTGAACATTACATGATTACACCCACCTAAAAAGTGAAAGGTCAGATTGACCGCACCACGATGTTAGTGTACCATGTTTGCCACCATGTTAGTTAAAGGTTAAATGAGTCCGTGTATCTATATTAACCTTCACACATTCATTCAAATACAAAATGTTCAAATGTCTGTACATCTATTGGACCAAACTGCGTGGTCATCAGTCCATAGCTTACAAACTACTAAAACCTAGATAAACTAATCTACGGACAAATACACACACACCCATGCCCCAGAGAGGATTCGAACCTCCACGGTGAGCAACCGCGCGCTCCGCAGCGAGGTGTTTTAGACCGCTCGGCCATTCAAATACGATAATAAGCATGTTTCCATATTTGGATTTTTGGTCCACATACTCGCAAAGTTTGTTATATTCATTCTGTATAGCTTGAAGTCAATGGTGAGCCAAAAACCACTTCCTAAACACACCCGCAAAGGGACCGTTTATCAGATGCATATGGTGAAAGATCCGTATCAAACTTCCTTTTATTTCCTAAACGCTTGGCCATCTAGAGTTCCCATTTGGGGCACTTTCGTGTCTCACCACGCTCTACATGCACCATAAATTTGGACGAATTCGGCGAAGATGAGAGGCGTCCTCTTCTTCTACATCTACATCTACATGCATACTCCGCAATTCACCGTAAGGTGCGTGGCGGAGGGTACACCATACCACCATTAGGCATTTCCTTTCCTATTCCACTCCCAAATTGAACGAGGAAAAAAAGAATGCCTATATGCCTCTGTACGAACCCTAATTTCTCTTATCTTGTCTTTGTGATCACCACGCGAAATGTAAGTGGGCGGCAGCAAGATCGTACTACACTCAGCTTCAAATTCCGGCCCTCTAAATTTCCGGAAAAGAATTTCACGAAAAGAACGTCGTCTTTCTTCCAGTGATCCCCAATTGAGTTGCCGGAGCATTTCCGTGACACTCGCGCATTGGTCGAACCTACCAGTAACAAACCTAGCTGCTCGCCTCTGAACTGCCTCTATGTCTTCCTTTAAACTGATCTGCTGTGGGTCCCAAACACTTGAGCAATACTCAAGACGTAGTCGTACAAGCGTTTCATACGCGGTCTCCTTTACAGGTGAAGTACATCTTCCCATAATTCTCCCAATAAACCGAAGTCGGCTCTCCGCCTTACTCACAACTGTCCTTACATGCTCGTTCCATTTCATATCGCTCTGCAATGTTACGCCTAGATATTTGAACGACGCGACAGCTTCAAGAATGTCACTACTAATGCTGTATTCGAACATTATGGGATTTTTCCATAAAATCTCGGGCGAACTGCCGGATGTCCGTAACTTCTTGTCACGATATTTCGGCGCAGAGTCTTCTGGCCATCTTCAGGTGAGTACCGCCGAAGTACTGGCGAAGACGCACTAAGCTGTGCTATTTATGCCCAATTCAGCCGACATTGCGCATGCGCGTACCTAGCGTGCGCGTCCACTACAGCTACGTACGCTGCTCCGAGCGCCCTCCGTGGTGGAGGCTTGTCGCTTCGATATCGGATCGATTCTCATCGTCATTCAATTGCAGGACACTACGCCGACTACGAAGTTTTTCAATGACAGGATTCCATGCAGGCCGGCCACGGTGGCCGCGGGGACTGAGGCGCTCCAATCACGGTCTGTACGGTCACTACGGGCGGGGGTTCGAATCCCCCCTCGGGCATGGATATTTGTGCCGTCTTTAGTCTTAAGTAGTTCATAAGTAGTTTGTAAGTTTAGGGACTGATGACCACTTAGTTAAGTCCCATAGACTCTACAAACATTTGAATTTGAATTTGATTCCATGCAGCATTTATTTGGAAACCGCTGTCTCGATTGATAAGAGTCTCACTGTCAGACAATCTTATTTCCACAGCTTCATTAATAATTGAGCTCCAAAAGTTTGAAGTGTGGGCCACAATTTTCGTTTCATTGTATTTCATTGAACGACCTGTGGAAATACAATGTTCGGCGATTGCGGATTTGGTGGGTTGGAGTAGCCGAGTATGACGCTGACGTTCCACGATGCGGTCCTGCACAGTGCGCGTCGTCTGCCCTGTATATGACTTGCTGCACTCGCACGGAATCCTGTAAACACCTGCTTTACGCAGCTCCAGATCGTCTTTGACAGAACCCAACAGCGATGAAATTTTAGAAGGAGGGCAAAAGGCCGGCCGCGGTGGCCGAGGAGACTGAGGCGCTTCAGTCACGGTCTGAACGGCCACTGCGGTCGGGGGTTCGAATCCCCCTTCGGGCATGGATATTTGTGCCGTCCTTAGTATCAGCTAGTTCATGAGAAGTTTGTAAGTTTAGGGACTGATGACCCCGTAGTTAAGTCCCACAAGCTCTACAAACATACCAGCCGTTCGCAGACGTCACGTGACATTTCTCGCCCAGAGCTGTCTCTGGCATACGCCATCTTACGTTGCGTACTTGATGATTTTCTTATTGTCATTTCAAAGCAATGGCGTACCGGCGCACGTAGTTCTTCGTACGATAAATGATAATCTAGTGTATACAAATGCTATATTAGCCTTAGTTAACAATGGTCATCAATACTACGAGAATGAAGAACACACTTTATAACTGTTATCTGTAGCATACTGGGTAATGTGTTGGGTTGTGACCCTGAAGGACAGTGGTTCGTAACCCGCTAGTACAGATTGTTTTTCCCCACAAGGGTTTCAGACACTGTTATTAATTAGATTATTATTGTGGTCCAAAATGTTTGCAAAAACTTATAAAACTACAAATCTAAAGTGGGCGATTTTTTTCCTAAGCGCTTGGGCATCTGGAGTTCCCACTTGGGGCACTTTCGTGTCTCACCACGCCCTACATGTACCATAAATTTGGACGAATTCGGCGATGATGAGTTGGCGTCTTCTCCTTGTCAATCCAAATTACACAACTGAGTCAAACAGTCTAATTGAGCTTCAAATGGAAAATAATTGACACAGTTTTCGCAGTTTCTAACTCACAGTTCAACAAAAACTGAAATTTTGGTTAAACAGTATGGGTACATGATAAATGAGACTGAACAATTCAAATTTCTAGTCGTTCTGGTAGATAATAAACCTCATGGAAAGTCCATGTTCAGGATCCTGTTCAAAAACTAAATGCTGAGTTATTTACCATTAGAACCGTTTCTGAATGATGAGTAGGCGTCCTCTCCTTGTGAGTCAGAAGCTTCCAAGACCACTTCTTGTTCGCCATTTCTGGTGTGGAGAGCCCTACCGCCTGGCGACGGTGTGGTGTGCGCTCAGGTGGTGGGCGCGCTGTCGCGCTCGATGAACTTCGCGGTGGAGCTGTACGAGCCGGCGGGCTGGCGGGACGAGAAGTGGGGCACGCGGCGGCCGGACGGCTCGGTGTCGGGGCTGGCGGGCGAGCTGCAGGCGGGCCGCGCCGCGCTCGCGCTCGGCAGCTTTCACTACACGCCGCACCACCTGCGCTTCGTCGACCTCAGCGTGCCCTACACCACGCACTGCCTCACCTTCCTCACGCCGGAGATGCTCGCCGACAACTCCTGGATGACGCTCGTCCTGCCCTTCAAGTAAGCACAGACAAATATGTACAGACGGGAAACCTCTGTAAGGGCCCGGTCCTACGCTCAGGGGTGCGGGGAGGGAGGTTTTCCAGCAGTTCCATAAGATGTCCCGTGATGGCGCTGAGGTCAGAAGCGGCCCTTTAAACTGGCCAGAGCAGGCGGCAGGTAGCGGCTGTCCCCACCACCACCTCCCCTCAAACGCCAGCAAGCCGGAACGGCCGTGGCCACAGTCTAATATATACAGTCACGACACTACCGCTGATTTTTGTTATACTAGCGACTGCAGCGCTCCTAGCGGTCGTAAATCCACGTTGCTCTATATCGTATACGAGACGTGTGTTGGTGGTAGTGTGTTTTGGTGTACGAAATGGTTTTTACGAAGGGAAGCGTGTGTAGTGCAATAAATTGCAGCAACAACAAGAAGAAAACGCCACATTTATCATTCTTTAGGTTTCCTACAGAGCCTGAGA
This sequence comes from Locusta migratoria, assembly GCA_026315105.1. NCBI lineage: Eukaryota > Metazoa > Arthropoda > Insecta > Orthoptera > Acrididae > Locusta > Locusta migratoria. The sequence goes on along the minus strand of CM048744.1, from coordinate 265,682,123 downwards.
GGTATGTAACATCAAATTTCGGTAATCCTTATTTACGATTATCTTGTAAGCAACAGACACTTATTGAAGATTATTTCCTTTTAGGATCAAGAAATGGCTTATAAATAGCAGACGACAGGATCTTTTGGATAAAGATGCCGCGTATTTACGTGATACCAATATACTCTTTTGATTCTTCACTTAAACTGTTTGTTCTTAATTTTCCTACCAAATGAAAGAAATGATTGTTAAATATACCTGCTACCTATGAGTGATCACTTATTGTGCTTCCATTTACACCAACAATGATGACATTCTCTTCTTTAGCCTATTATCCTGTCTCTCATTTCAGTACATACTGTATAGATTTAATTATGTTCTCAGAATAATTTATTTCTGACATAAATGCACATTAATTGGCTTTTTATAACTTTTACTAGTAATTTTGTAGTGTGCATCCTTATTTATTTATTTTCTCAAGATACCTTTCCCTTTTGTCTTCAGAAGATATTTTACATCCCTGTAGTGATTCTGATTAGCTTATTTTACATGGATTTATTTACTGTATGTCAGCATTTGGTACATTAAAATTTTCGTTCCAAGCCACCTTTTGCAAAACATTTGCCCCAGTGTCATAAATTATTCCATGTAACTGCACTGAGGAGTAACTATATTGTAAGGCACTAAATTATTTGTGCGTCATGATCAGAAAGAGCATTTGATACTGTGCACACAATCATTTTCTTACTTCGAACTTCATCAAGCAAAACATTATCGCAGTCCTACTGTCTTTAACCCTGCCATGTTGGTAGTTAATTGGAATTAATCATTTTGCTTATCAGTATCCTTTAGGAAATCTATTTTGAAATCACAGATTGATAGGCCTAACTGATTGTTGCTGTCTGATACAGCATAGTAAATAATCTACATGTTCAAAATTTCCCATTGTGGATGTATATCTTTTTCAGTATTAATTCACAAGCACACAATTCTATGTTTTGATCACTATAAAATCAACTTGTTTCAATGAACTTATGTATTAACTTGTAAAAAACTGATTATGTTAATTCACTCTCAGCATAAAAATTATTGTATACCATAAACATTTGCAATATAAGACTGAACTTCATCATGTATAAAATTTGTGTTACAAAGTGCTTTTATTTTTTCCTCTCTCCTTTTTACCTAAAACCCTACCACCAAAAATCACTTTGTGCTATATGGTACATTGCTGAAAAACTAATAATTTATTTCTTACTTTACCTAATTTAGTCCAATTGCCTGTATTTGTTTCTGTATGATTGTAGGTCCATCTGTTCTATTTTCATACAACATAAATACTTAGAGTATATGCAAAATAGGGACCAGCAAGAATTTACTTAGAGCAAAAATACATCTAACAGATTTTTTATGGCAGAGGAAGACTTCTTTTGCCCTGCAACCTTGCACTGAAGAAGTACTCTATAAGGGAAATATGATGAATAAAGGTGTAAGTATATCATCCGCATAAACTCTTTACTCACAAAAGCCTTCGTTTTGGGAGATAAACTATTCTTGTTCAGTTACTGCTGAGCATTTCTGTGTGGGCATTCGAAAATAATTTACTACTGACTACTGAGGCAAATGTATGGAAAACAAGTGTCCAGTGTGGCCGTTATTAATGTTTGAGAGGTTAAATATGATTTCTGTTTTAACTAATGGTAACCACAGTCTAACACACAAACCTATTTAGCTGAAATCACAGAGCCGTCTTATTTTACAGACGGTAGTTGCCCCGCCCCCTCCTCCCTCTTCTAATAACCATACAATGACGGACTGTGATAATTACTGAGGATCATCCATATAATATGCATTTAAACTGTCGTGTAATCGACGTTTTATTATCTTGATTAGCCTCGCAGGAAATTTATATTAGACGAAAATTTCATTGCCAGTGGGTCTTCTCATAACTAACAGACAGGGAAAAACCTATTTTTCGCACTTTTTAACACCGGGAAAGCCAATTAGATGCTTTTCATGTGCGAAATACCAGCAAAGTAGGGTGTAGTGTCTGAAGAATTTCGTCATAAATATGTTGCAGTTAGCGTCAGTTTATTCGCGAGTTTTTGCTAAATTTACATTTATTTATATTTAACTGTCTCTTGGAAGTTCAATTATATGCTTGTCTGCGGAAAATAATGTTTATCTATCGCTACCAGCACCGTAAGCTGCAAGCAATTTCTAAAGAATTACTTCGTAATATATTGCAGTTTGTGTCATATCACAACGATTTTTTTGCTCGGTTTACGTTTCATTTAGACTCAGTTATGTGTCGAGATACGTAAATAAAGCTTGGAATGCAAGAATACATACAATATTTAGAAAACCACACATAAAAGTAATTACAAGCGGGCATTATAATGTGTCGTATACGGCCTGTAAGAGGCACCCGGCTTTACGACCGCTTGGAGCGCTAGTGTCGCTCCAAATGTCAGGCGGTAACAGCTTTCACAGCAGTGAGTGTCGCGACTGTATATATTAGACTGTGCCGTGGCATCGTGGCAGGCGGCACGAGCTCTCCCCTCACACTCCCCTCCACGCTACCCTCTGACGTGCGAGAGGCACCCTAAGCCAGCGATCCGCCTGACACCTGCTAGCATCTTACGGAACTAGCGGGGAGCGTAGGACAGTGGTTTAGGGGAGGCTTCTTCTCTGTATATGTTACTCTGTGAAGTAAGCCCGCAGCGCATCCGCCAATTTGTCACTCGCCAAAACACCTTGATCACTCAGAACCGGCGAGCACATAATCACTACGTTTACATCACTACGTTTACATGCAACACATCTTCCGGAAGACGAAAACCGATTTTCGTAAACCGTTTTTCGCTGTCGTGTTTAGACTGAGACGCTTCAGCCACGGTCTGCACGGCCACTACGGTCGTGGGTTCGAATCCCCCCTCGGGCATGGATATTTGTGCCGTCCTTAGTCTTAGCTAGTTCATAAGTACTTTGTAAGTTTAGGGACTGATAACCCCGTAGTTAAGTCCCTTAAGCTTAACAAAAATTTGAACATTTTGAGCTGTCGTGTTTACATGGCACAGCCTGAATCGGATTTCCTAGCTCACTTCACATGGCGGCTGGAAAACAGCTGATTCAGTTCCTTATTTAGTCTGCACAATCGCTATTTTTCTTTATTTAAATACACAGATTTATATTCACTCTAATATTTATACTTTTATTTCACATTAGAAAATATCACTCTTTCCGTATGTGCCGAAAATTCTTAACAAGAAGACACAATCTGACAAGCTAAGAACGCTTCAAAAACGGTTGCGTTTACATGGGCACGAAAATCGATTGTGGAACTGGAAAACCGCTTTAGAGAAGCATATTTCCAGAATCGATTTTGGAGTGTTTACATGACCAACCAAAAGCGGAACTGGGAAATCGGTTTACGAAATCCGGTTTTGGAAGCCCATGTAAACGGGGTGCATGAGACACATCTTCCGGAAGACGAAAACCGATTTTCGTAAACCGTTTTCCGCTGTCGTGTTTACATGGCATAGCCTGAAGCGGATTTCCTACTCCACATGGCTGCTGAAAAACAGCTGATACAGCTCCTGGTTTAAGTCAGCACATTTTTCGTTACTTAAATATATAGATTCAGTGCCCACTCTAATTTTTGTACATCTCTTTCACTAAATAAAATGTTACTTTATCCATATGAGTCGAAAATTCTTAGCAAGAAGACACAATCTGACAAGCCAAGCACGCTTCAAAAACGGTTGCGTTTACATGGGCACGAAAATCGATTGTGGAACTGGAAAACCGCTTTAGAGACGCGGATTTCCAGAATCGATTTTGGAGTGTTTACATGACCAACCAAAAGCGGAACTGGGAAATCGGTTTACGAAATCTGGTTTTGGGAGCCCTGAAAAACGGGGTGAATAACAAAGAGGCTATACTGCCTCCATCAGCGTATAGGCCACGGTCTAAAGGCTAGTCCACACGACGAGACTAGGTTGCGACACTCGTTGCATGAAATGAATTGCGCGCAACTGGTTTCGTGTATGCCTGTAGACACGGCGCCAATACCATACACTTCAGTTTCGTCGTTTCGTGAGTGCCGTAGTCGCTGTAGAATGAATGTTTTGGAAGCAGTTGTGGCGGAGCTATTGCTTCTCTGTGTGAAGTCTCTGCATAAGACTAAACATAAAGAGAATAAGAAACGTGTTTAGGCTTCGTGACTGGATTAAAAAAAAGAAGTCAGCTCCATTGCTCAGCGACCTTGCTTCAAGAAATTGTGATTGAAGACCTTAGAATTTATTTTAATTTTAAATTTAATTTTTAACAGAGCAGTTCATATTCCTTTTAAACAGACTTAGTAATGCAATAAAGAAACAAGACACTGTTAAGTGTGAAGCATTGTTACCAGAACCGAAATTAATTTCATTGCATTTCGTTTCTTGGCGTGTAGATGTTCGCACCTACAGTACCTGCACCGTGTTCCGAAGTCCATAATTGCCACAGTTAGTTTGTATAGGTATTTCAAATTGAATGTATTTTAGTCTGCAATCGTGAATCCATCAATATTTAATTTACGAATAATTGCTTGAAGAGCACCAACACGCCGCTGCTTATTCCTGAGATTTTCATCGTAGAACTCGCACAAACACCTATGCATCGCATATATGCTCAAAAACCGAATTATTTCTTCCATTCCCACCTTTACGTTGTATTTCTTTCTGTATTGGTTATAACCCAACCTAAAAGCACACGCAATCAGTTTCGCCAAAGTTGGAAGGTGCCGAAACTGTTTAGTTTCGCCAACGAGTTGCAAAACGCCTGCCGCGCATGCGCACTGGCCAATAGCGCAGTTTCATGAAACCTAGTGTCGACGTGTAAACTAGCCTTTACATACCAGTCACGACACTCGAGCGGAGTTTCTTTATCCACCACGTTAGCAGTGCGCCAAGCGACCGGTAGGCGACACTACTCGGATAGCGGTATAGCGACATCACCTAGACACAAGGCCTTACAATAGATTACCCGCTCATGCCGTCCGCGTATATTGTAGATACGTCCACTTGCTCAAGATGCACGAATACGAGCGCTAGTAGACGGAATAGGATGCATCCGATTCTCACGCGTATGGAAGTGCTTCGCGCATGCGCAGACGACCGAATGGGGAACCCAGCTGACAAACGAAGCCAAATCGGGAATTTTTTTGAGAATGTGTACTTGTCTCCTGCTCAGAGGAACGTAAGTTTTTCGACTCGTCGTAAGTATTTTAGGAGGTGATACTATAGAGGACTTGGATTAAAAATTTAATATGACCTGCGAACAATTTTAATTGAATACAGAAATATAGCTGTTAATATGAAACCCAAGCAAACGCAGAGCAAATGTAAATCAAGAAATTTTCACTGATTTCTCCGTCGGTTCTCAGTAGTACAACATCACACTTACTTAAAAGTAGTATTTTGTGTATTTCTACACGTTCATTTCCACTTAGTTACCCGGTTTTCGGCTTCATTCAGACTTTAAACTACGTCGAAAACCTGTTATTTAAATAAAAGTCAATATGGTGATCTACCAAGAACCGACGAAAGAATCAGTCAAAATAACCAAATCAGTTTGTTGTACATATTTGAAGCTTAAAGGTCTATGTATAGACACCTGAGATTATTCATCATACACATAGGCGCCTCAAACCGCAGCGGCTGGAAGTATGTAATCGCATTTTATAATGAGGATGTTAACATATGTGAACGACGTAGTTACTCATGAACTGCACGAAAACAATTAAATACAATTCACAGTGGCAGTCTAAAACACAACTAAATGTTTTAATTATCACAACGTATCATACAGTTTTGAAAAGTGATATTAATGCGGCGATTCATTTGCTGTAAGTTGACAACAAACAAAGTAGGCACGTGAAGCAGACGACTCAGCAAATGCGTACCGTTTGAACGCTTCTTTGTAGTTGGACGGTCTATCGCAAGGGGCGCTGCAGCTGACAGATTTCTTGTGCGTGTTGCACGTGTCGTATAGAAAGGGCTTTAGAGGCCGCGTCCGCCACCTCACTGGCTGTTGGCTGGGGCACGCCCACCGCCGCGCAGCGGCCGGCCAGTCAGATGGCGGCCGGGGTCTCTAAGTGTGACGTAGGCACGGCCTGTTGTAAGGCCTTGTCTTCTAGGTGGTGTTCGGTATACCGTGTATTGTAGGTCGTGTTATTCACGGCTTATATTCGATTTCGTTTCGGAAACTGGGAACGCTTGTGGCGCAATGAAGTACAGTAACGACTATAAAAATATCTAAAATGTTCAAATGTTTGTATAGTATACGGGACTTAACTACGGGATCATCAGTCCCTAAACTTACACACTACTTATGAACTACTTACGAACTAGGACGGCACAAATATCCATGCCCGAGGGGGGATTCGAACCCCTGACCGTAGTGGCCGTGGAGACCGTGACATGGAGCGCCTTAGTCCCCTCGGCCACTGCGGCCGGCTAAAAATATCTAATTTGTCATTTTGCAGAAGTACCTGTACAAGTATGAAAGATGATCTTATTGCTGGAAAGTTTACATTACGAATCAAATTCAAATTACATAAATTTTAATATAATATTGATTGTTTGATCCTTGTAAGAACAGAAAATGGCTCATGTAGAGTATATATAGAACTATACAGGGTGTTACAAAAAGGTACGGCCAAACTTGCAGGAAACATTCCTCACACACAAAGAAAGAAAATATGTTATGTGAACATGTGTCTGGAAACGCTTAATTTCCATCTTAGAGCTAATTTTAGTATTTCTCTTTAAATGTAAATTGAAATAGCCGCGCAGACAATTGTCAAAATACCCATTTGTTTCGTTAGTATGTACTGTTCTACCTCGATTCACCGCCTGCGAATGGTTCATCCAACAATGTGTCACTCCTCATTTCAGTGAAAATGTTCTATTTATGGATGAGGCTTCATTCCAACGTGATCAAATTGTAAATTTTTGCAATCAACATGTGTGGGCTGACGAGAATCCGCACGCAATTGTGCAATCACGTCATAAAGACAGATTTTCTGTGAACGTTCGAGCAGGAATTGTTGGTGATGTCTTGATTGGGCCTCATGTTCTTCCACCTACGCTCACTAGAGCACGTTATCATGATTTCATACGGGATACTGTACCTGTGCTGCTAGAACATGTGCCTTTACAAGTATGACACAACATGTCGTTCATGCACGATGGAGCTCCTGCACATTTCAGTCGACGTATTCGAACGCTTCTCAACAACAGATTCAAAAACGTTAAAATGTTTGTAGAACTTATGGGACTTAACTACGGGGTCATCAGTCCCTAAGCTTACAAACTACTCATGAACTACCTAAGACTAGGGACGGCACAAATATCCATGACCGAGGGTGGATTCGAACCCCCGACCGTAGTGGCCGTGCAGACCGTGACTGGAGCGCGTCAGTCCCCTCGGCCACTGCGGCCGGCAGATTCGGTGACCGATGGATTGGTAGAGCGGACCAATTCCATGACCTCCACGCTCTCCTGACCTCAACCCTCTTGACTTTCATTTATGGGGGCATTTGAAAGCTCTTGTCTACGCAACCCCGGTACCAAATGTAGAGACACTTTTCTTGCTCGTATTGTGGACGGCTGTGATAAAATACGCCATTCTCAGGGCTGCATCAGCGCATCAGGGATTCCATGCGACGGAGGGTGGATGCATGTATTCTCGCTAACGGAGGACATTTCGAACATTTCCTGTACCAAAGTATTTGAAGTCACGCTGGTACGTTTTGTTACTGTGTGTTTCCATTCCATGATTAATGTGATTTGGAGAGAAGTAATAAAATGAGCTCTAACATGGAAATTAAGCGTTTCCAGACACATGCCCTCATAACATATTTTCTTTCTTTGTGTGTGAGGAATGTTTCCTGAAAGTTTGGCCGTACCTTTTTGTAACACCCTGTATATTGCAATTTGGATGTCCAAAGGTACAAAAATAGAGCTTTATAAGCGATACTGTATGATTCTAAACAATGTTGTAGGAAAAATTCTTAACAATGTATTAGGAAAAAATTAAAAGTAAGGAAAATGACATCAAAACTATCTAGAAAATTGTGAGGAGAGGACAGGCAAATACCCAAACGTTGTAGCAAATATAAACACGAAAATCAAACCTGGGCGTCAGCGGTCAAACTCATCCGTTTATTCGGAAACATGCACGTAAACGTAACGAGGACAGTTGGTAAACTTTCAACTATAATAAAGTTTTAACGTATTTCTGGTATTAGTTGGAAGTATCTCTTCCAACACAGAGGCGAAAGTCGTAGTTTTGCTAACAGGTGTCTAAAAACTAAAACACAGAATGAAAAGAAGAGGACATTTTGTGCAATACCCTTTTATTTTCAAGCTACAAGCCAGGGTTCCTTCGCTTGAAACTTTGTGTGTTGTTCACTACTGTAGGTTCAATTAGGAAAGCTGCAAAAATATTCTATTTGGAGCGTATTTCAGGGGAAATGGGTTCCAGTTTTAGCTGCACTACTGTTTATTTTAGAATCTTTCTTTTCGTCTGATATTAAACTAACGCTCTGTAATCAAAAATAATTTTTATATAGTTAATTACGTGTAAAGGGGTTGGAAAAAGCGTTTTTCGGAGGCTCCCTTGCTCTATGCGTGGATCGCCAGACGTCCCAACCGTCAGACGGTAAATTTTACACCAGTGAGTGTCGCAACTGCTATGTTAGACTATGATATAGGCAGTGAAGGCACGGCAGCCATCTTGGATGGGTGTAGAAACGGAGTTGGGCCGATAAATGCGTTGTTCTTCAAATGGCGCTCATCTCAATTACATTGTCATTTGAACCCATTAGGATAGGAAAAAAAATCACCAAATTTTTCACGCAGTCAGCTGAATACTGAAGGATTGCAACAGTGTTCTTAGCAATTACAATACAAATAGTGTGTTTGTATAAAAATAATAATTGAATATATTACTTTCATATGACATTAAAATTATGTCATGAAAAAGTTAGTCGCCTGCCACTTTCTTCGTTTTGGGGTCAGGCAATTTTAGTCAGCGAGAAACTTGTAGAGCATTAAATGAACTTTTCTTTTTATTTAAAAAACTTTTCTTTCTCACAAATTTGGATAGAATACAGTGGTGGAGCCTTTCAAATTCTATTCGATACTTTCAGCGAGCTTGCCCACCAGCGAGCACAGATTGTGTTGTCCACTCATCTCATACTTTGTGACCAATTTCGATAAACATTTTTAATCTGGGAAACAATTTTTGGTATTAAATAATTATCACTAAATGCTTTTTATTTATTTTATTACCAACTATCTGATTCTGCCACAACTTTGCATAGTTAATTTTTAAAGTTCATTAACTTGAGAACCACAGAATGTATTGCGATGCGGTTTGTTTCAGTTTCTTCGTTATAAATCTGGGATCATTGCAGGTTATATTAAATGCAAATACAAAAATATTAAATAATTAATATAAAAATAATAACATCGAATGACCTCTGTAGCGTAAACTATGCGATTTGCGCCAAAGTACATTGCCTCACATATTTTATTTATTTACTAGTCAATAATGTTCGTTCTTTGGGGCCCGCAGTGTAAAATATGTCTTGTAATGACATGATTATTATAATGATATACCAACAAACCTGCTTTATATTTGCTGTTATTATTTATTATTCACAATGAGCTCATTTCGGCCTTTAGCCATCATCAGGTGCTCTTACATGGAATATCGTATGTGTCACAGCTTTTGTAACTATTATTTCAAACTGCTGTATGAACGTCTTACAGCTTTCACAATAAACATACCGTTTACTGCAATCCTCTATCGGTCTTTATTTCCGAGATATTTAATTTTGAAATCAGGGAGCCCTTTTCTGGACACCTTGTAATTCACTTGTGAGTCTTGCCTGAAATGTGAAATAGTCGTTAAGCAAAATATATTTTTTCTGCCGGAAATCTTGAAAAATAGGATAATGTGTCCCATTCCTAAAAACATACACAAAAAATCGTCCAACAATTTAAAAGAAATCTGTAGCACAATAAAGAAGATTACATTTTTTTTTTCTTTGAGATAACATAGTTTTTTTGGGACAGAGGGGGAGGGTAGCCAGAATATTTTAATTTGTAAGGGGTTCAGCAGAATTTTTTTACTTGGATTCGAACCCGGGATCTCCTGCTTACTAGGCAGACGCGTTGACCACTCTGCCACCGAGGACACAGTGACCAGCCCGACTGCAGAGGACTCTTCTCTGCACGTGTTCCGCCACACCGTAAGTGATAGCAAATTGCGATTTATTTAATTAAAAATGAACGCTGTAATGTCGTCAAAAATATATAATTGCTGGTCAAGATGTTGATTGGACTGGTGGTGGTGGTGGAGGACACATTTAGCATTTGTAATAGCATAGCTGAAACTTCAAGGTTTTGGGACTGTTTCGAGACGACCAATTTTTTTGTAATATGTTTTTGTCAATGAATATGAAGCTTTAAAATCGTGATTTTCTTCTTAAAACATCTCGTGTAGTTATAGTAGAGCCGGAATAGCACGATCCCCGGTGCTCGCGCCAATCGGCTTCGAGCGCCGACTGCGGCAGCAGACCGTCGGAGCAAGTCGAACGCGAGCTTTGCTCTGCGCATGCGCGCGTTCGGCTGCGCTCTGCACTGTTGCCAGTTCTGTCAGACAGCTGCGACCGTTGAGTTATACTGTCAGCAGTGGCGGCGCTAGGCGTCGGCGACGTCGGCCACCGCCGACGGCCTCGCGCCTATGGGGGCCTCGCAAAACATTGTTAAAATTTTAGTCTTTTTGTTTCTTTTTTTATATTTGATGTTTAACGGCACTTTCCAACTGCTAGGTTATGTAACGACGACCTACTGGGCTCGGAGACCGCCCCGGCCGCGGAAACTGAAAGCAGCAGTGTTGCCCAGTAGTTCGTTCACTGCCTGATAGTCAGTGGCGGCGCTAGACGAAAACTGGGCGTCGGCGAACTCGTCTTTGCGACGCCCCTTTCATTTTTTTCATTAATGAAGAAAATGTCAAATGAGCTGAATTATACATCAATAATCATTATACTAAAATTCTGTTAGTATAATATAGGACTATTATTGCAACGACAAAAATTACAGTTAAAAAAAAAAAAAAAAGAAAAAAAAGAAAAAAAAAACATTAGAGAAACTTTTCAACTTTTCGTCTCACTGAATTTCTTTAAGATCATATCTTAATACTAGCCGCTATTTCGGATTCAGTTGATAGTATTGAGAACGCGGATAGTCTTTCTTCGCTCACTGTGCTTTTCAAGTACGTCTTAATCCATTTTAACTTTGTGAAGCATCTCTCGGCCGAAGCAGTCCTGACTGGAACTGAGCACGATTCTGATTGTTTTATAAACATTTGGATATACTTGTTCCAAATCGTTCTTTAAACTGTACTGAAGAAATTGTTTTGCAAGTATTTAACTAAAAATTGCATCACTGCCACACTCATACGGAAATTAATACGGAGAGTAGGTTAGGCCCCTTTCACATGGGAGGCCGTGCATCTGGATGCAGTGAGGCCAAGTCTGGCTTACTGGAACCTGTCGGCCGGGAATGGGCGAGCGCTCTAAGGCGTCATACCACGGTGAGCGAAATCGCTCTCGTCGGGGGTCGAACCCCACCCTCGGGTACGGATGTCGTATTCGTCCTTCGGTGAAGCTAGTTTAAATTAGATGTAGGTCGTCGTTACGTAACCTAACAGTTGGAAAGCGCCGTTAAACATCAAATATAAAAAAAAGAAACAAAAAGATTTTAACAATGTTTTGCGAGGCCCCCACAGGCACGAGGTGGTCGGCGGTGGCCGACGTCGCCGACGCCTAGCGCCGCCACTGTAACATAAAGATCAAAGGCGCCGCCTCCAGCTTTCCCTTCTGTGCGCAGGCCGCTGATGTGGGCGTCGGTGGCGGTGTCGCTGGCGGCGGGCGCGGCGGCGCTGCAGTGGGTGGGGGACGGACGCGTGGGCGCGCTGTCGGCGCTGGGCGCGCTGCTGCTGGTGCCGGTGCCCAGCCCGCCCGCGCGGCAACACTGGCGCGCCCGGCTGGTGCTCGCCTGCTGGTGGCTGCAGTGCCTGCTCGTCGCCGTCGCCTACCGCGCCAGCCTCACCGCCATACTCGCCAACCCCGCGCCCAGGTCTGCCACTGGCTCCCGTTTTCTTTAAGGCCAATTCACACTGTCCGTCACGTCACGTCACGTCACCGTCCGTCAAAACATTCCGCAATGTATTTCTAATGGCGGCGTTCACACTGTCCGTCACCGGACCGTCACGTCACGTCACGTCGAGCTTTCTCGAGTAGAATGTTTTGACGGAACGGTCGTCTGCTAAAGGCCAATTCACACTGTCCGTCACGTCACGTCACGTCACCGTCCGTCAAAACATTCCGCAATGTATTTCTAATGGCGGCGTTCACACTGTCCGTCACCGGACCGTCACGTCACCTCACGTCGAGCTTTCTCGAGTAGAATGTTTTGACGGAACGGTCGTCTGCTAAAGGCCAATTCACATTGTCCATCACGTCACGTCACGTCACCGTCCATCAAAACATTCCGCAATGTATTTCTAATGGCGGCGTTCACACTGTCCGTCACCGGACCGTCACGTCACGTCACGTCAAGCTTTCTCGAGAAGAATGTTTTGACGGAACGGTCGTCTGCTAAAGGCCAATTCACACTGTCCGTCACGTCACGTCACGTCACCGTCCGTCAAAACATTCCGCAATGTATTTCTAAAGGTGGCGTTCACACTGTCCGTCACCGGACCGTCACGTCACGTCACGTCGAGCTTTCTCGAGAAGAATGTTTTGACGGAACGGTCGTCTGCTAAAGGCCAATTCACACTGTCCGTCACGTCAAGTTGTATTCACACTGTCCATCCGTGTCCGTCACGTCAATTCGTCCATCTCAATACGTGATGTTGAAAGTGAGGTTACGAGTGGCGATCTGTTATGTAGAAAGTCATAGTTTAATACTAGAAAGGGTGAACAACAACGCTAAATGTTATTAACGGCCAAAGAAAACTTTACAGTGTATGTTTTTGGCCAACTTACTGGGAACTGAAACAACATTTCAAAACATCGACATCTATTTTCAAGCGAAAAAATAAACATATTAAGACATCAAACCGTACTTGTAAGAGCATAAATATCGCCAGTATACTTTAACCATTACGATTTGCATGCTGACATTGTTAATACGTCGTAAACAACTGAATTTTCGTCTTGCAATAGAACTGACATTTTCATTTAAAGTGTTATTTAATGAAAAATTCGTATTCAAATTACAATCTTATTCAAATAAACAGTTTGCGTCAGTCGTTTCTGTTACATTTTTACTTAACATAGACCATTTTTTGGTTTCAGATATCCGACATCGATTATAGGGGGTCACTCAATTGACAAAAATATTTAAGTCGTCCTGAAACATTTGAGATTTGCTCCTAAAACGAGGTACAACAACAGCACAAAGATGAATAAGACACATTTGCATATAAACAGTGCAATCGTCGACTGCAACATGTAATTCGCGTGACGAAATTAGGTTAACTTCCGATGTTAGCAGACGACTGTTCTGTCAAAACATTCTTCTCGAGAAAGCTTGACGGACGTTGACGTGGCGTGACGGTCCGGTGACGGACAGTGTGAATGCCGCCATTAGAAATACATTGCGGAATGTTTTGACGGACGGTGACGTGACGTGACGTGACGGGCAGTGTGAATTGGCCTTAACACGGAAGTTAACCTATTTTAGTCACGCGAATTAAATGTTGCAGTCGACGGTTGCACTGTTTATATGCAAATAAGTCTTATTCGCCTTTATTTTGTTGTTATACTTCGTTTTAGGGCTAAATCTCAAATGTTTCATGACGACTTAAATGTTTTTGTCAATTGAGTGTCCCCCTAAAATCGAGGTCGGGTATCTGGAACCAAATAATGGTTATGTTACATAACATTGTAACAGAAAAGACTGAAGCAAACTGTTTACTAGAAAAAGGTTGTAATTTGATTACGCATTTCTCATTAAATAACATTTAAAATGAAAAAGTCAGTTCTAACGAAAGACAAAAATTCAGTTGTTTACGACGGTATTAACAATGTCAACGGGCAAATTGTAATGGATAAAGTAAACAGCCACTATTTATGCTCTTATAAGTGTTGTTTGATGTATTCATATGTTTCTTTTTTTGCTCGAAAATAGATGTCGATGTTTTGAAATGTTGTTTCAGTTCCCAGTAAGTTGCCAAAAACATACGCTGCAAAGTTTTATTTGGCTGTCAATAACATTTAGCGTTGTTGTTCCTTCAATTCTAATATTAACTATGACTATCTACATAACAGATCGCTACTCATAACCTCACTTTCAACATCGTGTATTGAGATCGGCGAATTGACGTGACGGACACAGACGGACAGTGTGAATACAACTTGACGTGACGGTTCCGTGACGTGACGTTGACGTGACGGACAGTGTGAATTGGCCTTTACTGTATTAGCCTGCCGCAGACTACATTAAACGACTTATATTTTCTTTCTTTTCTCCTTTTTATCTTTCCAGTACTTATTTACTTATTATCTGTGTTTCTGTCTTCTTTCTTCTGTCTATATTGCGCCTTTTTACTTTTTCTTGTTACTCCTACAAGGCCTCGGAACTTTACTCGTTTTTCCGTTTCCATTTCCTCCAGGTGTACTATAACTTTGTCGGCCGCAGTGGCCGAGCGGTCTGCGGCGCGCCAATAAGTCTGCACGGCCGCTACAGTCGGGGGTTCGAATCCCCCCTTCGAGCACGACTGTTTGTGTCGCCTTTAGTATAAGGTAGTGCATAAGTAGTTTGTAAGTTTAGGGACTGATAACCCCTTAAGCTTAACAAACACCTTTGGTCGTCAATGTTGATGTTCTGAGATTTTTCTCAAGAAGGTTCATGTGAAACTCAGCTTGCCCTTTTCTCACATGACATCTTACAAGCCATGGACGAAGGGCATCAGGCGGATTGTGTTTTTCTCGACTTCAAAAAGGCGTTCGACGCGGTGCCACACTGCAGACTGCTAACGAAGATACGAGCTTATGAAATAGGTTCACAGATTTGTGACAGGCTGGAAGACTTCCTAAGTAATAGAACGCAGTACGTTCTTCTCGACGGCTAGTGTTGATCAGAGACAAGTGTATCGTCAGGTGTGCCCCAGGGGAGTGTGATAGGACCGCTTTTATTTTCTATCTACATAAATGATATGATGGATAGAGTAAGTTGTAATTTGCGACAGTTTGCTGACGATGCTGTGGTGTATGGGAGGGTGTCGTCTTTAACTGACGGTAATAGCATACAAGATGACTTAGACAAAATTTCTAGTTGGTGCGAAGAATGGCAGCTAACTCTCAATGTAGAAAAATGTAAGGTGATGCGCATGATTAGGAAAACCAATCCCATAATGTTCGAATACACCATTAGTAGTGAGCTTCTTGATCCTGTCACATTGTTCAAATATCTAGGTGTAACATTGCAGAGCGATATGAAATGGAACGAACATGTAAGGGCAGTTGTGAGTAAGGCGGAAAGCCGACTTAGGTTTATTGGAAGAATAAAACGCTTGTACGACCACGTCTTGAGTATTGCTCAAGTGTTTGGATCCCGCAGCAGGTCAGTTTAAAGGAAGACATAGGTTCAGAGGCGAGCAGCTAGATTTGTTACTGGTAGGTTCGACCAATGTGCGAGTGTCATGGAAATGCTACGGCATCTCAATTGGGGATCGCTGAAGGAAAGACGACGTTCTTTTCGTGAATTTCTGTTGAGGAAATTTAGAGGGCAGGAATTTGAAGCTGAGTGTAGTACAATCTTGCTGCCGCCTACTTACATTTCGCGTGGTGATCACAAAGACAAGATAAGAGAAATTAGGGCTCGTACAGAGGCATATAGGCATTGTTTTTTTCCTCTTTCTAGTTGGGAGTGGAATAGGAAAGGAAATGCCTAGTAGTGGTAAGTGTACTCTCCGCCATGCACCTTACGGTGAGGGGTGTTTAAAGGGGACTCAACACCTTACGGTGAATTGCAGGGTATGTCTGTAGATGTAGATGGAGAAGTAGAAGATTAACAACTGTTTGTTATTCTATCTGCATCTAAACTTTCTAAGGGGTAATTTAATTCAGTTCTTTTCTCCCTTATTGTATCTAATGTTCCTTGAATGCTGTCATAAATGTCTTCAGTATTTTCGAATTCTCATACTTTCTGAAGATGACCCAGCCCTGAGGCAGGAAAGGGGGGGGGGGGACTAAAGAAGCTCAAAAGGAAGCAGAAGAATAGGCTGCCTTATGGAGAGAAGACGCACAGAATAGAGCAGCTGTGACGACAGAGGTGTAACTGCCACACGACATTGTCACTGGTTCTGATGGTGTGTCACCACTCTGTTACCCATCTTTAAGGTGGACAAACAATACCATCCTGTGCATTGACAACCGCCAGAATATACTGCTCCTGATACCGCGACTAGAGTCCTTAGTCAATACCACACAATAGGGTTGAGGGACAATGATGTGAGAAGCTGCAGTGTCGCTCATATTTTCCCTCTCCAAGTAGGAGCTTCACTGAACTTCTGTTATCAAGGATGTTGACCTTTACAAACTTAAATAATGGGTAAGTACACACACCACCGATAAGACCCATATGAACTTCATCATCTATATGTTGAATGTCTTGATAAAGTCTTCTGTCTCGCCAATAATAGCGGAATATAGGTGATGCTATACAGTACATAAAATCTTTAAGAACTGTCACAAGGGTTTTAGCAGACCATCTATATAGAAAATGCATGAAAGAGTATGAACAGTGACTTCTTTGAGGGGCAACACATGATGTACAAAAAATGAGACTGTTGCACCTATTACAAACAATAAAAAAACTTCTAGGAAAAGCTGAAAAAAAGTCAATGTACAACCTATCCTTCCCCATAGCTGTCTGGTTGCCAACCTTGCTAAAATAACTCTGCTTTTTCAGAGACTCGATGTCCAGCACATTCGCCACATAGAAAGATCAGATGATAAATTTATTTCAGTTTCTGGCAACTAAACATGTCAACAAGTACATATCCTTGAACAGGAAGCTCCCAAGTACCCATACAATAAGGTGGACAATGCCTTTGCCAGGCATATCTGAAATAATAAGGTGAAGACCCACATGTTCAGTTGATAACAAGATCACTCTATCCAGTATCGCAGTATTGGAAGTCTGTGGTATAGCATAAAATTTTTCCATCTGGACTAAATCCCATGCTGTTAAACATGATGCCCAAATATTTCGACTATGGTCAAAATTGAAAAAGCAAAGTCTGATACAACAACCGAAGGTGACAGAGACAGCCATGAGGAGTGTGGTCAGTAAGCCCAATGCCATAATGGTAATTAATGCAACAAGTTATTTTCCATAACGAAATGAAACAGAGCTGGTGCACTTGCAGCTCTAAAACTATGTGCCTATACATGAAAATACTATACGATGTATTTGCAATAAGTAATTGCTGCAAAGCAATGTCCATGCAAAGTTTTAGATAGGTGTCTAAAAGATCGAGTTTCAAAAAGAACTGATCTCAAATACTCAGAATGTTAAATGGGGTTAAATTTCAACGATCGTTTGTGTATTACTTGTCTCTTTCAAAACACCACAGAACGAAAGCTTGCAAGATTGATGATTATGCACAATGGTGTCATCCTTAGATTGGAAGTAATAGGTTTGATCACCTCCTAATGTTGTGAGTTTCTTTACTTATTCCTTTGATTATGAGGTTCATTGGCACCAGGCTTGCTCCAAAAACGGGGGACTGCAAGTATTTGCACATTGAATCCAGTTTCAAACGACGATTTATAGTTCAGACAACAAAAAGACTGAAACTTTTGAAATCTAGTATTAGAGATAAATGCTGAAGATTAAGTGGGTAGATTGTGTCACACAAAATTGGGGAGAAAAGGAATTTCTGGCGTATCTTGAGTAAAAGGAGGGATCAGTTGGTTGATTGCATTCTGAGCCATCAAGGAAATGTCAGTTAGTATTGGAGGCAAGTGTGGAGAATAAAAAATCGCAGAGGGAGACTAAGACACAAATACAGTAAGCCGGTTCAAATAGATGTATGTTGCCATTCATATTTGGAGATGAAAAGGCTTATGTAGGATAGAGTAACACAGAGAGCTTCATCAAACCAGTTTCCAGACTGAAGAGCACAACAACAACCTTCAGAATGTGAAAGAGTGCATTCTAGTCAACATTATCAAAAGCCCTCGCCAAATCTACAAAAGATATACACGTAGGTTTGCCTTTGCTTAACCTATCTTCTAAGATAAGTTTTAAGGTGAGTACTGTCTCATATGTTTCCATATTAATTTCTTCTCCTAAATCGAAACTTATCGTTCCTGAGGGTTGATTCTACCAATTTTTCCATTCTTCTGTAAATAATTCTTGTTAGCGTTTTGCAACCATGACATACGCTATGAGATTCGGACACTGCCCAAAACGTACGTTTTTAGTATTAGGTGCATTGTGCTGGTACATAGTGCTAGATAATACATATCAGAGACCTCAGTAGTCATTTGACGCGAGAGAGCAGATTGGGATATTCCTCACAATTCACAGACTTCGAACATGGTCAGATGATTGGGTGTCACTTGCGTCAGAAGTCTGTACACGAGAGATCCACACTCCTAAACATCCATAGGTCCACTGTTTCTGACACGATAGGGAAGTGGAAACTTGAAGGGATATGTACAGCACACAAGCATAGAGGCCAACCTCGTCTATTGACTGCCAGCGATTGAAGATACAGTGTAATACGCAGACATCTATAGAGGACATCCTACAGGACTGCCAATCTGCATTAGGATACATTCCAAGTACTATAACAGTAAGGTAGGAGGCGACAAAACGTGGATTTAATACTCCAATGGCTGTCCATAAGCCACACATCATGAAGGTCAATGCTGAATGACACCTCGTTTGATGTAAGGAGCATAAATATTGGACAATGGAACAGTGTAAAATGTTATGTGGAGTGACGAATCACGGTACACCAAGTGGCGATCCAATGGCAGGATGTGAGTATGGTTAATGACCAGTGAACTTCATTTGCCTGTTTGTGTAATGCCATCAGTAAAATTCATAGGTGGTAGTGTTATGGTGTAGTTTTGTTTTTCATGGAGGGGTCTTACTTCTTACCACTGTTGATGAGCATTTCTGTTGATTGCATCTTTCAACACGATCTAGTACCTGTGGTGGGGTGGTTACATGATGATTACATCCCTGTAATGGAGTGGTCTGAAAAGAGTCCTGATTTGAATCCTGTAGAACACCTTTGGGATGTTTTTGAATGCCACTTCGTACCAGGCCTCAGCGCCCTACATTGATACCTCTCCTCATTGCAGCACTCCTTGAAAAATGGGCAGCCATTCCCCAAGAAGCCTTCCAGAACCTGTGTGAACGTATGCCTGTGAGAGTGGAAGCTGTCATCAAGGCTCAGGTAGAACCGACACCATATTGCATTCCAGCGTTACCGATGGAGGGCACCGTGAACTTCTAAGTCATTTTCAGTCAGATGTCCTGATTCTTTTGATTACATAGTGTATTAAACTGTCAACAGTCATGTTGCAATGGATACACTGGATCACCAAAGTTAATCACTGTCAGGGTCGGCTAGTACTGACAAGGAATGTACTTGGGCTCGAACAAACACAAATACACCAAAATCGTGTTAGAGTCAATGTAAAGGTCCCATATTGCATTAGTGTTACTCCCGCATCTGCAAAACTCTGGAGTCGTCCGTTAGTTGCATGTACCTGTGCCATGCCGCATTGCACATTGAGCTGCCGGTACAACAGTTGGGACCAGTTGGGACGGTGCAGTGCGCCTCTGAAGTTGCGTTTTGTGATGTTATTTGTGTAGGGAAGCCTCAGATGGGTCAATCCTGCAATCCTGCTAATGTATTGCGATTGGTTGGGATGAAGTTACAAAGGACCCTTCTTCGTGAAGATGATATTCGTGTAGAAAATGAATCATTCGCATGTTTTCTGGGATCTATGACAGTGCCGAAATATGACCGTAAGTTAGGAACAGATACTGGTGTAACACTAACACAGAGTGATTGTGATAGGGATGATAATGTCGAACTATTCATTGCAAAGCGGCAGTACATCGTCAGTGCAATCTAGAGGTCGATTGCAGAAAAACGACAAAACGACACCCACCAGCACACTGAGGGGTACATAATGGCCCTGTAACCAAACGTTCATACAGATACGTTTGTTCGAGTACAAGTACTTCCCTTGTCAGACGGGCAACTGTCTAGGTCGGGTCTGTAGAGCATTGTCGGAAAGTCAGGTGCACTCGGTCTTAGTGAGATCATTTGAGGAGCTACTCGATGGAGAAGTAGTGGCTCCGGTCACGAATACAGACACAACAGACAGAGCGTGGGGTGCCGACTACGTCCCCTTCCCTGCCACACGTCTTCAGTTTATAATAGTTTTTTATATAATTATAATAATACTATTATACTAAAACCATTATTTTTCCATACATCACCTTCATCGGTCGGTTGTTCAGTGGTCTCGAAGATCTCTTAGCTCGCCTGCCAATAATACATCACAAAATAATATGACGTCGGGTTCTTAAGTCGTCTTGGAAACTTTCAATATGACACGTTTCATTTTTAACATATTCATTTATTTATCCATTCTTGATGAAGCAAAGAAGTAATACAAAAGTAGACTGCATGACAACACTTAGTCTGACTGACAACAATGCTAACTACTGACGGATTACTACAATACTGACTCCATACTACCACTCCTCTAAGACTCACTTAAGACTCTCTTTATACTGACTTAATACTACTCCATTAGTAACTTCATACTACTCCTACTTCATTACTAATACTCGTGTTCGCGCTAATTCGCGCGTATTAATATCTGTTATGGTTTTTCTAGAACATTCTAGAACACGGAAGTTACAAAGTTTTACATTTAACATTTTGTTCATGAAACGTACACATATTTTGCTTTACATAAAAATACACAAAATATTGACAGATGTAATAATAAGTTTTTCGTATGAAAATAAACAAAGGTTACGTTTCATCGGCAGAACGCTTCGAAGATGCACCAGCTCCACCAAAGAGACTGGTTACATCACACTTGTGCGCCCTCTCCTGGAGTACTGTTGCCCCTTGTGGGACTGACGGAAGACATTGAGAAGGTTCAGAGAAGGGCAGCTCGTTCTGTTCTGTCACGTTACGGGGGGGAAAGCGTCACGGAAATGTTGCACGAATTGGGGTGTAATCATTAAAAGACAGGCGTTATTCATTGCGACGTGATCTGTTTGCAAAGTTTCAATCATCGACTTTAAGTTCTGAATGTGAAAATATTTTGCTAGCACCCACCTACTTATGGAGACATGACCATCCCAATAAAATAAGAGAAATCAGATCGAAAACGGAACGATTTAGGTGTTCTTTCTTCCCGCGCGCTATTAGAGAATGGAACGGTAGAGAAAAGTTATGAAAGTGGTTAATGAACCCTCTGCCAGTCACTTGAATGTGATTTGCAGAGTATCTGTGTAGATGTAGATGTAGACAAAAGATCGTAAGTAAATAACAATTAGCGCAGTGTTAATATATGTTTCCATTATTGTTCGACATTAAGCTTCAATAATTTAATTATGTTTGTTAGAAGACCCTAGTAATGAAAGTGATAATCAATGAGACCAGCTAGAAATGCCACAAGAGGCTTATATAAGATAAATATGGAATATTAAGGTACAATATCATGACCAAATGTGGTATCGTATACTTCAATATTACAAACAAAATGTTCAAATGTTTTTAAATCTATCAGACCAAACTGTGTGGTCATTAGGGTTGCCAGATTGAACTAGAGGCAGGCCCGGAGACGAAACGTGCCCCCCTCCCCCTTGGACAATGACTCACCCCTCCCCCAACTGCGACCAACTCACCCCCCCCCAACCAGGATTACACGTGAATTCCAAAAAAAAAAAAAAAAAAAAAAAAAAAAAAAAAAAAAAAAAAAAAAAAAAAAAAAAAAAAAAAAACAAGAATAGAAAAGTAGCGTTTTGTTGCAATAAGAAATTGACAGTTATATAAAGTTATTCATAACTACTGGAGAGGAGCTGGTTGGGAATGGACGAGCGCACTGAGGCGTTTATTTTATTTATTTATTTTTTATTTTTTGAAAGTTAAGATTTAGGTTACATTCAAGCCCGGAGATGAGAGTCATTGGCCCGTAGACCCGGAGAATTCATTCCAAACCCGGGCACTCCGGGCAGCGCCCGGAGATCTGGCAACCCAAGTGGTCATCAGTCCGTAGCTTACAACCTACTTAAACCTAGGTAAACTAACCTAAGGACAACACACACACCCATGCCCCAGGGAGGACTCGAACCTCCACGGCGAGCAACCACGCGGTCCGCAGCGAGACGCTTTAGACCGCTCGGCTACAGCACCGCGGCTACAAACAAACGGGACCCTCCTGGCTAAATACATTACCAGGTGGAGGACGACACTGCGGCAGGTACGCACCATTGCGGCAGGCACGCACCTGTTCGGCCTTTTGAGCCCTTTAGGACAGAGTTACAGCTACGTACTTAAACTGATAGGTCCGTGATTGGCACACTTATCTGCAATCGCTTTCCTTCGAATTAGGTTTGTGACAAGTGCAGCGTCACCCGTTGTGCCAGATATAGGTGTGCTGTTGTCGGCAGGGTGACGATCGACACGATGGAGCAGCTGGCGGCGAGCGCCGTCGCCGTGGGCGGCTGGAGCGAGCAGCAGCGCGAGTTCTTCGCGGCGGCGCTGGACGCGGCCAGCCAGCGCGTGGGCGCGCGCTTCCAGCTGGTGCGGGACGCCGACAGCGCCGTGCGCCGCGTCGCCGCCGGCCGGTTCGCGCTCTACGACAACGTGCACGCGCTGCGCCACGCCAGCGTCCGCTACCAGGTCTCGCTCGCCCGCTAGCCACAG
Organism: Locusta migratoria; assembly: GCA_026315105.1. Taxonomy (NCBI): domain Eukaryota; kingdom Metazoa; phylum Arthropoda; class Insecta; order Orthoptera; family Acrididae; genus Locusta; species Locusta migratoria. Next base: position 265,659,089 of record CM048744.1, on the reverse strand, counting down.
CGCTGGCAGGCGCATTAAGCTAGTGCCCTGTATTGGGAGTTTTTTTGAAATTTTAAAGCCCGAAGGCAGGCTGGCAGCAGCCAATGATGCTGCTCTACAGCCGAGCGAACGTACACAATGGACAAAACAGAAATTAAAATGAAAGGTGATAAAAGGCGCTTTTACAATAACAAGATAATAAATTTGGGAGAAAGTTAAAAACTATGACAGCGGACAGAAACATACATGATCGTTAAAACAAGACAATGCCACAGTGGCTAAAAAACACTCACTGCAGACGACGAGACAAAGACGTCGACATTGAGGTAAAAAAACACTGAACACTGGTGTACGCAAAGTTAAAAAACACTGGGCGATGATACACTATACACACGAAGCACTGAACACTTATAACACAGCACTGTACTGGCCCTGCAGGGGAAGCAAGGGGAGGATGGAGAAGGCGCGGGGGAAGGGGAAGGAGGTGGGGGAAGGGAGAGTGGGAGAAACCGGAAGGAGCTCCTGGGGAGGTGGAGTAAAGGAGGGGGTGAGCCAAGCGGGGGATGAGAGTGGGAGGGGAGGGGGAGGGAGGAGGCGGCGGCAATCCACAGAGAGGGGTCAAAGTTGGAAGGAGGGATAGATGTCAGGACGGTTTTGGAGAACGTCGTCAGGGAGAGGTAGGTGGCGGATGTGGAGGTGCAGGGAGGGAGGGATGTGGCAGTAAAGGCGTGGCAGGGGCCCGGGATCCAGGAGGAGAGGAGATGCTAGTGGGTTATGGGACTCTAACTTGCGGTGGATGTACTTGAGGCGGATGTGTTGCAGGAATTTGACCAGGTGTGGGAATGGGATGAGGTCGTAGAGGATCCGCGTGGGGGAGGGGAGGCGGATGCGGTAGGCAAGGCGAAGGGCGTGGCGTTCGAGGATTTTGAGGGATTCATAATAGGAGGGGGGAGCGGATATCCAGGCGGGATGGAAGCAGCAAAGGACGGGACGCATGAGGGAACGGTAGGTATACAGGATGGTGGAAGGATTTAGTCCCCATGTCCGGCCGGAGAGGCATTTTAAGAGGTTTAGGCGGGAAAGGGCTTTTTGTCGGACGGTTTTGAGGGGAGGGTTCCAGAAAAGGTCTCTGTCGAGAGCCTGTATTAGGAGAGTAGCGCCAACCTTTTATGTGTGGCTTGCCGACAACCGCCGGCTGCTATTGGTCAGTTGAGCGCGGGTGGGGCACGTCCGCCATTTTAGGCCTAAGCAATGGCATATTTCACTTAACTATCTGTTATTTCAGCATTTAGATGTGTGGGAAATGTGTAGACTCATTATGTATGAAATTAAGAGCTTAACACAGCATATTGCATTTCTATATGGTGAAAAATGCCGCATTGTTTGTGGTGAAATGTTAGACTAAGACAGTCCGAGGTAGCAAGTTTTACACATTCCACGGGCGAAAGAGATGCGAAAAGACGCGGATTGTGGGTACACCGCATTGGAAAGAAAAAATGCATTTCCATACGAGGATGCAAAATTTTGCGAAGTAAGTGAATCTGTATTGAAATATCGATTAAACTTCTAAGTTTATCTGTTCAAGTTTCTTGCGAGCAATGTTGGACGGACAACACATGTAAGAGAAAAGATATTTTTAAAAGATACAAATACATGAAAATCTAACATAATGTGCCGTATTTGAAGAATTTCGTATTTATACTTAGCCTGCATATTACGAAAGTTTAAATAGATCTTCAAAACTCGAATTTTAATATAAAGTTTATTTTACTGAAGTACCCAGCAGTGCGCTAACAATATGTAAAAACGTAAAGCTTACCAAAATGTTAGCTCAGTTAATGTTATGTGATAATACCACATGTAGGTTAGCACACAACACCTATCAACATTAGGGACTAGATTAATGGAAAGCAACATGTATTAATTACATCTACTTTGATAAAAACCAATATATTTGATATAAAAAGTCAGTCCTTACCTAATTTGAAAGCAGGAACGTCACCTATTGCGAAAGCAGTGCATTTGGTACAGGGTTTAAATTTTAGTACGAAACAATTTTAAAACTAGTTTGCTCAAAAATAAAGGTCTTGATCTCAGATTACCAATTTTTCCTTAATATTCGCTGTAGATGTGATGAAACGATTAAAAACTTAAGTTCATTGTTTACTTAACGTATTGTCATACCATGTCGATGTACAAACCGGTTCCCTTCATCATAAATGCTAATTTAGTAGTGCCGCCCATAGCGCTGCTATTGCGAGATAGGCCTACAATGGCGGCGCTCGCCCGGTTGGCGGTACTCTCCCAATACAGGGCTCTACATTCAGCCGCCTTTCCACGCGCCAGTGGCGTAGCTATCGTAGGGCTAGGCGGGGCAGTGCCCCGGGGCCCCCGAGCTCTAGGGGCCCCTCGGCCTCCGTGACCGACGTTTGAAAAAAGTACAGTAATCGATTTTTTGTTTTTGCTCTCCCACCCTGCCGACCATTATCTCCATCTGCCCTCAAACCAAGTTTCCCACAGTAGCCGCTTTGGGCCACCGGGTGGCGGAACATTGCTTTTAGTGTGGCCCTCACTAGACGCCGCTCGGTGGTGCTGCTGATCTTCCAAGTCGCCAGTTGCTGTGTACAACAATCGGCACACCACAGTCGGCGTTGCAGCAGAAGCAGAGGAAGCATCAAAGCTGCTCACTGCGCCTTCCAAGTGTTGCGGCGTGCCGCTCGGCACAGTGCGAAGGATCGAGGACCTCCAAATACTGAATAAATACATTTACACTACAGTACTTCTTATTGGCAAATAGAAATGTATAGTTTGATTATACCAATAATCGGTTTTCGGAACTTCCATGTCTTCCAATTACTTCGGATAATCGACGATCTACTGTATATAATATTTTAGTTGAATGAAGGATTTTCAAGTTTTATTAACTTTTTGAACCCTGAGCAACAAACCTCAAATGCATGAAGTGAAATCCAAATTTTATTCGCACCTCACAATATATACATAGCAATGTCTATTGCTTGTCCACTATGACGCGACCCTCCTATCGTTAGAGTGTTGTCGGTTGAAGTCGGAGTTGCCATGGCTGACAATCTTTGCGATATAACAATAAATGGCGGCGAATTACTAGCAGTGTGTTTGACACGGTGTGAACACATTTGAATTATTACAGAACGGTATTATTATGGTAACTAAACTGTTTGTATAGTGAAGTCCCCCAAGGGAGTGCTGTAACCCAATGAAGTGCTGAAACCAACTGCACTCTTAAAAGCATGCAAGAAGAAGAGAAAATATGGTTACATTAGTGAATTGTGCATTCTAGACGCTGCCCTCTGCCCCAGTCATAATAACCGAAAATGTCGATTTACGTTATTTTACTTATTACTTCATACAGCCTGGTAGCGACATGCCTCAATACAAAATGTTTTATCGTACAAAATCCTGCAACTTCCTTTTGCTGAAACCAACGTACACGAATATTTCCTTTATTTTCTTTCTTTGACTGGGCTTTAAACGAAGTAAGTCTGATCGGTATGGAGCATGGGGTCGTTGTATCTGCATGTCCTGCCCAGATCTAACTATATCCCTCGGCAAAATTTCATTCAAATGCACCCAGTAATTTTTGCGTAAAATCATATCAAACAAACAAACTTTTACAGTTAACTATATTATCTGTTGCGTGACACATAATTTACTTACCAGTATTTAGGTTTGCCTTATTATTTCTTACCGTGGGCAGTAAGGAGCTGAAAAAATACTTTTGCATCCGTATACGGTTTTAGTTTAAAGAGGGCCCCAATGTTATTTTTGCCCCGGGGCCCTTGGTGACGTAGCTACGCCACTGCCACGCGCGTCAATTTCTTACATAATCAAAATAACCACGGGCGTACTGCCGGTCTACAGTGTCCGACGGGCACAATATTTCGGCGACCGTACATGTCGCCATCATCAGGTGATTTGATTTTTTTCCAGGGAAGCCAAAACAGTCTCGGTCCAACCCGCCACTGCCCGCACCGAAACTAAGTTTATTGTGCGGTATCGCTCCCTGTATATCTAGTAAAGCCAACCGATGCCCTTGAACAGTGCAAGGAGTCCCTTTACCAGTTCTTTATTAGACACAATTTCTTCGGGTCTAGTAGTCCCAAATGTTCAGTGCCTTTTACTCTCCAATGCGATGCATTCGAAGATTAGATGTGATGCAGTTTCATCACCGTCATCACAGATCCTACATTTAGGGTTGTGAGGGTGAAGGTCGGGCTGAGAGTTTAAAATAGGGAAAGTTTAATTTTTTAAAACTCACAACCATCAACTGTGAACCAAATTCCTAAACATGCAAAAACACTGGAACTGTGATTGCGACTGTTTGACTCGTTTTCTAGGGGATGATATTACACGTTCGCAGCTTTCCTTCCCTGCATATGATTAACAAAACAAATACATAATAAAGTCAATTTCATGAGAGAAAAGGGTGTACTAACTACTATTTTTGAAAACACGTAAAAGTTCACTTTATGTTGTTTATTAGACCATATTAAAACCCTGTGCCTGATACGTCTGTACATCGACACATTTATCAAATAAAGTTATAGCTCGTGAGGCCCCAGACAAAGTGAATATTTGTCGCAAATTGTCTTCACACCATGTGGCTCTCTCAAACACCGTTTATGTTCGTGCCTATGCGACGACACGTGTTACATTAACAAATCACAGTCACTTTAAATCAATGTGATGCACACCTTGCTTCACCGGCTAAATATTCACAACACACAGTAGCACTCGATTCAACTTGGTGCAGTCTATGACGAGCAACCACACGTGGCGAATGCCACACACAAAAAATCTAAAGCCTCCACCTCGAGATACACATGCCGACTGATGCAGAGCGACGCCGCTCGGCCAGCTCCCCACGTGCTCCCGCCTCGTCACTTCCTGCCCACACACACGCGCGCCAAAAGCTCAACTGCCGGGGTTTTTTCCCTACGTCATCAACTTCCCCATGTGAGCTGTTCTAACCGATTTGCCAACGTACAGCGCTCAGCCAATACATTTCTAAAACTTTACTTAAAATCAAAATAATTACACTACACATTAAACAAATATCTTCTTACGTTTTTATATTAGTATAAACATCCTTTTTACTATTTATTATAATCGTGCAATTTCTTATATCACAGATAAGTGATTTAACTGAATATTTCAAGGTAAAATACACAAGATTAATTGAAAATAAAATGAGAAATAGTTAATATATTATTTTTATAAACAAACATTGCCATGCTAGTTGTGTAACTGTCTTGTCTTCGTTGGTAATTTATTACTTTTCATTGTCAATTAAACATATTACGCCAGATGTGACTATATTAGCTAATGTATTGTTTATTTATCAACAGGCTATTTTGTAATGAGGGCCTTAAAGGTTCCTAACTACATCGTATTACTTCAAATGCCAGTAGTATTAGAATATTTTATTTCACGCTGTGCACTGCACTGTGCCTGGCACTCGCCATTGTCCCTCTCTCCCCTCACCGGAAACGAACTGGAAAATGCTAAGCTGGAACAAGCCACCAACGTCGGCCTGCTCGCTGGCCTCCCGTCAGCTACAAGCACACAGCAAATCTCAACGTGGAGAATTTCTACCTATGGCCTAACTGTAAATGTTGTCACCCAACTGTGTACATACATTGCTACCATAATTAATAAGGTTAAAATTGTGTAACATTTAGTGCATTGGCATGGTCAATGTTTGCAGTGAACTTCATATTGTTTAATTATCAAACGCTATTAATTACCAATATTTCTATTGGGTGGTAATCTTACAGGGTCCTCTCTGTTATTCCCATTGTATGTAGGTGTTTTTTGAAATTCCCATGGCCTGTAAACAATCCAACCATGCGTCTATTCTCTCTCCTGTTCAGGCCCAGGATTGCAGAGCTTCTTTTAAAACATGGCTTTTTCATTACCTTGCCATGTTTTTGTTGGTGGACTTTGGTCCAATATTCTACGTGCTGTCTTCTGAGCCAGTTATGTAGTTCCAATTTGATCATTGCCTTGGTGATTGTCAGGACAGGTTCTGGTCCAATAAATGGAGTCTCTGCCCCCATCCTGGCTAATCTGTCGGCATGTTCGTTGCCACTGATCCCCGAGTGGTCAGGGACCCACAATAGGTTTACTCTATTGCTTTCCCCTAGCTCCACCAGAACCCTGTGACATTCTGCAACAATTTTAGACCTTGTTGCAGGAGCTGCCAGTGATCTCAGGGCTGCCTGGCTGTCTGAATACATATAGATGCTACGATCTTTGTAGCACCTTTGCAAATTCTCCTTCACACATGGCCTGATGGCAGTGATTTCAGTCTGGAATACTGAGGCCAGTTTCCCTAGAGAGATGACGCTCTCCAGTCTTGGCTGCACCCCGTATACCCCGGCCCCAACGCCTTGGTCTGATTTTGACCCGTCAATGAACCAGATATCATCAGGTGAACTGACGGACTGAGCTCCTGGAAACGCGCCAGCACGGAGATCCGCACTCTATGGCTGCTCGAAGGGAACTGGGTTCTGGCCCGGTAGCGGGCGATTTAAATACCCTCGGCCCGCGGAGCGACCCCTCCGCGGTCCGCGCCCCGCGCCACGGTCACGCAGTGGAACCGATTGCGACGGCGTCTGAGATGACGTCGATGTGAGGGCTCTGTCAGCCGTGGTCGACACTTCGTTACGTTTGCTAGATTTACTCTTAATTAACCCAATCGCTGGTTCCCAAGCTTTACTAAAATTATAGCCACAGTCACGGTTTATGAGGTCGTCACTTGTGCGAATTTCAATGGCCTCTCTAACGACGCAGTCCCAGTATCTCGACGTCTGTACCAGAATCCTAGTGCGTTCATACTCCATCGCATGATTCTCCGACAAACAATGTTCAGCGACCGCGCGACTTGCTCGGGTACATCAATCGTGTGTGCCTCTGGTGTTCAACGCATCGATCCTCGACGTGGACCGCGGAGGGGTCGCTTCGCGGGCCGAGGGTATTTAAATCGCCCGCTACCGGGCTAGAACCCAGTTCCCTTCGAGCAGCCGTAGCGTGCGGATCTCCGTGCCGGCGCGTTTCCAGGAGATCAGTCCGTCAGTTCACCTGATGATGGCGCCATGTATGATCGCCGAAATATTGTGCCCGTTGGACACTATAGAGCGGCAGTACACCCGTGGATATTTTGATTATTAAATACGCCAGGAGAAACTGAAGAATCACAATTCCTCCACCATCACATCCTTTATTACTGTTGATGTACATAATAACCCATCACCTGAAAATGCTACACAATGAATACATTCCCTAGTGATACTTATTTAACTCCACTCCTCAAAACAGTTTGGGTGAGGTATCATACTCAATATACAGATGGTAACGTATTTCACTCAGAAATTGGTTACAATAAATCGTAATTTGTGTGTAACACTCACGATATTTTGCTGTCTCATCTCTTTACTTGAGGCACTATGGAACTACCATAATAGGTGAAAAGTCATCGTCATTCCCTTCTAATACTTGTTTGGTATGTGATCACCACGGATGGCCAGTACAGTTGCACATCTGCGTTGAATAGACAGTATGAGGTTATCAGTTAGATCTTGGGGGTATTTCGCCATTCTTCCATGATTGCAATATCCAACCACTGTGGGAGGTGCAATGTGTCTGTCAAGTGCATCTCAAAAATGCTCTGAAGTGTTTAATTCCTGAGAACAAGCTGGTTACTCCATTCATTAAATTCCCTCAGCTTGAAGGGGAGTGTTATCGTCCACTAGAAGGAACCCATCTTCCATGGCACCAGCATAGTGAAAGACTCCCGCCTAATCTCGTAAACAAATTGTTGCTACTGTCAGAACTTATAAATAATATATGATTGACTGTTTTGGATAAGGCTGATCAGTATTTTGCAAAAGCTGTTTCTATTGTAGATACAGTTAATTACGCTGCACAATAATGTCACATTCACATGACAATTTTTGGTTGTTGACAATTAGAACACAAAAATTGCACTGTAAAAAATATGCATATATTCTTCCAATAACACAAATGTGAGCAGTTCACGGCTTTTGTCGTACATTTGTAGTTACAGTCAGTACTTTCACAATATTTTCTGAAATCTCTGGTCACTGTTGTTATCCACTTGATGCACTGTTTGTGTATTCAAAATTGAAGATGCAATACCGGCGCGGTTGTCGGAACTTGCGGTACGCTTAATTCTTTGTACTAAATTATGAACACTACTGGGGTCCACTGTGATAGTCAGGGACAGACACACGAGTCGGAAAAATATTTCATCACACAGCCATCACGGCCTGGACACCACTCTGGCGGCTTCACTTCTCGGAGTCCCGTCATGAACTGACCTGCTCACTCACAGGTGGCGGCCTCAGTGCATAAACAATCGACATACTGCACTCACACTAACGAAAGTAAGGGGCGTTGTCCCCTTTCAGTAGGGCACAACAAAAGGTTCACATCTCTATACCTCTGAGCAGTCAAAGAGCCATTCTGAACGACATACAGGTGCATACATCCGGCAGTAACCTCCCTCTGTGTCTGTTTCGCTTCCAACCTTCCTACTGCTTTTGATGACATAGCTTTGGGTAAGTCACGTTGTTGCTGCATTGCACTACCTGCTCACTACACTATCCAAGTCGATTTTTCTGCTATTCATTCCACACGAAATTCGGCGTGCAGCTAGTCTGACTGCCAGCATTCAAGCAACTACCCGAGCACATCAAAATGGTAAATAGGCTGACAAGACTTGGCTAACGCTGGGGAATTCCTTGCAAATTACTTCTAGACAAAACCAAATCACCAATGGTGTAGTCCACCATCAGGAATGGGTTCCAGATGAATGATTCTCGGCAGGAAACTGCTGAATTCTTGCTCTGGTCTCTACTCCCTGATGATGTGAATTTTAAAATTAGGGCTCAATACAGAGCGTCTGTAAAAGTTCACCCATTGATCACTTAAAATCAGAACTCCCTACATGCATTTTTACATTTCCACACGCCGAAAGAGGAAACGCTACTTACTCGACCTTAAAAACAGCCAGTGAAATGATCTGGCGCATGGAATATACAGCTTTTAACTGTAGAGTTTATAGAGAAGTAGAGGAAGAAGCAAGAGATGAGTGTGAGAGAAAATCAGAGAGATTGGAGCCCACACGAACGCATGCCTGCTGTCAGTGGTGCCTTAAACAATGAGAATGGAGACAGCCAGTGAAATGCACCAGGGGCTAAGAATTTTCATTGAAACAGTACAGTGACGTCACAAGCATTCCAGTCTAGTAACCCAATGCTTAACAGTGCCTAGGTACGGAATATCTTGCAACAATCCTCTTTCTTTCTGTTTGGCGATGTTCCTGCACATGCAGGGGCGATTTTGTTAATTCGGAATTGGCGTGTTAATATTTACGGGGTAGCCGGATTCCCTTCCTGTCGCCACCCCATGCCCCCCGGGAGGAAATGTGTACCCCAGATGTCTGTGTATAGTGTGAAAGTGTAAAGTGTTAAGAAATGTTTGCGAGTCATGAAACTGAGGCGGGACTTGAGTACAAGCCCGGTATCACAGACAAATATATACAGACGGGAAACCTCCGTAAGGGCCCGGTCCTACGCTCAGGGGTGTGGGGAGGAAGGGTTTCCAGCAGTTCCATAAGATGTCCCATGCGGTCAGAAGCAGCCCTTTAAACTGGCCAGAGCAGGTGGCAGGTAGCGGCTGCCTCAAACGCCGGCACACCGGACACAGCCGTGGCCTCATGGCAGGCGGCACGAGCTCTCCCCTCAGCCTCCCCTCCACACTACCCTCTGATGTGCGAGACGCACCCTAAGCCCGGGAACCGCCTGACACCTGCTAGAATCTTACGGAACTACGAGGGGAGCGTAGGACAGTGGTTTAGGGGGGGGGGGCTTCTTCTCTGTACATGTTACTCTGTGCCGGTATTCACTTAGGGGGATGCGGAAAAGCGCCTAAAGCATCCAGGTTAGCCGGCGGTCCGACCCCTTTCGTTAATCCGTGGGGCAGATTCGAACCGGGGCCGGTACGCCTCCCCGTCTCAGAAAGCAATGCGTTAGACCACACGGCTAACAGAGCGAGTACATCTTCCAACAATTATATTACTTAAAATTGCAACCGTGTTATTCATCAGCCGCCTTGACGACAATTTTTCGACCTTTACTTTGAAGTTATTGCGATAAGCCGCCACTGAAATCGTTTTTGGCGCGCTGCTGCTGATTATAAAACACGTTGTAATGCTTGCAGAGCGTCGAAAGTATATCTCTTTCCTATCTTTTGCTCCCAGCACAAATAGCGCACTTATCGTTGAGGTGCTGCTATCTGCTGTTGGTTGCGAAGAATTAGTGTTTCGATCTTTTTAACGACAGACGTCAAGGGCTGTATATGTGTACTGATTTATTTTGTCGAAGGCATTGCTAGCATTTCATAATCTTGTGTGTACCGGAAGGATGAAATACTAGTTTTAACATTTCCTCGAAATGAATAACAAGGCTCATCTACCACCTTATTGTTTCGTTATCAAATCTACTTCCTTCAGCATCGCCTGGTTTTCTTAGTCTACATTCCATTACCCTTGTTTTGCTCTTGTTATTGTTCATCTTATACCCACATTTCAAGACACTGTCCCCGTCCCGAAATCTACCCCTCCTACCAACTCTGATCCCTTCCCCGTAGCATCAGCGCCCCTCCCCTCTCTCCTGTCCTTTTCCTTCCCACCCGCTTGGCTACCCCTCTCCCATGCCCACAGTCTCGTCAATCCCTCTTTCCCCTCCTTTCTCCCTCTCCCCTCCCCTCCCCCCTCCACCTCGCTTCCCCCATCCCCGTCCCACCTATTCCCCCTCCATCCCCCTCCCCCCCCCCACGCGGGGGCCTCTCGACCTTTTAAACTTGCACAGTGCCAGTGTGTCCAGTGTCATGTGTGGTTTTTAATCAGTGCCTCCACGATCAGCGTCAACTGTCTTCGTGTTTGTCCTTGTGTTTCTTCCAATGTACTTTCAAACCGCCGCCGTGGCCTAAACAGTTTTACTGACTACGTGTGCTTTTATTACCGCTTGATTGTTCTTGTTTTCGTTCTCCCATTTATGTTTGTCTCTTTGTTCATTTACGTTTAGTCCTTCAAAAACTCAGCTTGTCTATTGTTTTTAAATTCCCCAAATTTTTATTCATGTGTTTTATGTTCCTTCTCCGTATGTCATAACATGTATTTTGCAGGGCTGAAGAGCAGCCAACGCAGCTGCTGCCAGCCTGCCAACTGTAAATACTTGGTTTTAAAATAACAATAACATTCCGTTCAGTTGCTCTTTCGGGTCCTTTGCTGTCTCTGACAGAATTACAATGTAACCGACAAAACGCAAAGTTTTTTCACCTTGAACTTAAATGCCTTCTCCTTGCTTTCCTTCACAACTTTGTAGTAAGATATTATTGGTAACAAGATACAGAAATATCGGATATCAAGTAACTAAACATCAACGTAGGTAACATGTGAGTTGAATCATTGAATACAAACAATTTACGAAGTCTTCAGAATTGAATGACTGATTGGTTGACAAATATATATTGTCTCCTCTTAGGTTCCAGTTGATGACTCTTGTCCGATTGTTCTCCTGCAATGCTGCAGAGGCCTAGTGTCATCCATTTGTTATTGTTTTTTTCCCATGGCTTACTCTCGCTTGTTGGTTCTTTATATGTTTTCCAGCAGATTGTGCTATAGTGGACTATCGCTTTGTTCATCTAACAAAAGAAAACCATCTGGAGTGGCCAGTACTTAGATGGGTGACCGCCCAGGCAACAACGCACAGTGTTGACAATTTTCCCTTTGCTTCGTGGCGGAGGGGCGGGAGGGGTGGCAGGGCTGAGTTACCCATCACCAGTCTTTACGCAAATGACCTGGTTTAAATTCCCAACTTCCCCATAGTGTCTTATGGTGTGAGGGAATGCCACACAGTCGATGGTGATTGATCTGTCTGATGGAGACAATTAGCTCTGCAGCCCCTTTGGTGCTGTTCGAGAGCAATAGCCTGTGCACCAGCACGAGGTTTCCCTCTCCCACTATCTCCAACATGAACACGACACTACACTACACACACATGCATTACAGTCATCTACATTTAACATAGAAATTTTTACGTACGGCTATCATACTTAGTGATGGGTGTGAATTAAGCAGCTGAACCTGCTCTTCAGGGTCTTGCAACCATTGATATCATCTGTCTTTACGTTATAGCAATTTTCACATTTGGTTACGTCGTCGTTTCAGTGTTGTTTCTTACTGTGTGTTTTCAACCGTCACAACGCCCATAATTTTAACAGACTACATGTGTTTTTATCATCTTGCTTTGTTATTGTAACACCAGGTAACTTCTCTAAGTCAACTTTTTTTAAATGCTTCATGTTTTTATCGTCATGTTATCAGTGGCGGCGCTAGGCGTCGGCGACGTCGGCAACCGCCGACGGCCACGCGACAGCGGGGGCCTCGCAAAACATTGTTAAAATTTTAGGTTTTTTCCTTTTTTATATTTTATGCTTAACGGCGCTTTTCAACTGCTAGGTTATGTAGCGACGACCTACACCTAACGTACACTAGCTTAGCCAAAGGACGAACACAACAGCCGTACCCAAGAGTGGAATTCGACCTCAACAAAAGCGACCTCGCTCACCATGGTATGACGCCTTAGTGCGCTCGGCCATTCGCCGCCGGCAGCTATTTAGTTTCCCTATTTTGTTCCGAATGAGTGCAGCAGTGATGAAATTTTTAGTGAAATACTTGCAAAACAACTTCTTCAGTATATTTTAGAAAACAATTTGGAAGAAGTATATCCAAATGTTTATATAACAATCAGAATGAAGCTCACAGTTTGTCAGTACAGCTTCGTCCGGGAGAAGCTTCTCTAAGTTAAAATTAAGACTTAATTGAGAATCACAATGACCCAAGTAAGAATTATTAGTTGCTCCATGACTGGATGCTTGCTGTTGCCGCAACTGCGGTTCAATTTAACGAAAGTCTAGCTCCAGTGGCATTTATTGGTGCTTTATTCAAGCTCACACTACCGGTTTCGGTCTCTGTTAGGCCATTTTTCAAGTGTGACAAACGTTATTCCGTAGCAACGTTGCTTTCTCTAGATGTCCAGATGTTTGTTAAGCTTAAGGGACTTAACTACGGGGTCATCAGTCCCTAAACTTACAAACTACTTATGAACTACCTACAACTAAGGACGGCACAAATATCCATGCCCGAGGGGGGATTCGAACCCCCGACCGTAGTGGCCGTGCAGACCGTGACTGAAGCGCCTCAGTCCCCTCGGCTACCGCGGCCGGCTGCTTTCTCTAAGGCATAACGTTTGTCACACTTGAAAATGGCCTAACATAGAGGCCGAAACCGGTAGTTGAGCTTTTAAAAAACACCAATAAATGCAAATGGAGCGGAACTTTCATTAAACCAAGTAAGACTATCTGCGTTGTCAGTACTGTCAATAGAAGCCGAAATAGCGGCTAGTATTATTTAAAATTTGATTTTTTTAAAATCCAGTGGGGCGAAAACCGAAAAGTTTCTCTTTCAATTTGTATTGGTTTATTGTAATTTGTCACTGCAATAATACTTTTCTATTACACTTATAAAATTCTAGTATAATGATTATTCATGTATAGTTCTACTCATTGTAACATTTTCTTCCTTACTGAAAAATTGAAAGGGGCCTCGTAAAGACACGTTCGCCGACGCCAAGTTTTCGTCTAGCGTCGCCACTGCATGTCATTAGTCTTTTTAAAATATTCATGCCCATCACACACAATCAATAGGCTGAAGAGCAGCGTAAGAAGCTGCTGCCAGCCTACCGGTGTACCGTACTGTACATTGGCATAAAATAACAATAAAGGGAAAAAAAAAAGTTTGGTTACAAGCAACACAGAGGATACCGTGCGCTCCCGGTTGCAGCTCCTCTAGGGACACACCCGTCCATTGCAATTTGGACACTCTTATCTCTGTGAGTTTTATGGGAGTAACGCGGGCGTCCAATCTTTGGATGTCAGGACTGCACTCAGGCTATCCTGATAATCAAATAATCCCAAAAATAAATTATTCCCAATCGCCTGCTTCCAATCAAGGTTTTCGGGACACTGTCCTTGGTCGTTATGTCGGAATTGGTGAGCCCATCCTCCCATTTTTTCCTAATTAGGATCTCCCTTATAAAGCTATGGGATCAAAGTGCAGTGGTCATCACTCCCTAGAGTTAAAAACTACTTAAACTAACGTATGCTAATGACAACAAACACACTCCTCTGACTCCAACCTCCGACGGGGAGCAGCTGCGCACTCACAGCAAGGCGCCTTAGACCGGACGGCCATTCCCGCGCGGCGTTTGTTTTGTTGCAAAGTGCCCCTGCTACCATGTAGTTCGCCATCAAACGGTGTCTTTGATGTAGTTTTTCCACTCCTGTGTAGTGGTTCTCCAGTCACAGATTTTTCTAAGTGGACAGCCTAGAGTTTAACAGCTATTAAGCCGCCTGTTGTTGAATATTCTATAAAAGGATGTTTGTAGGAAGACCTTTTTGTTTGGGATATTTGTTTTTCTATTTGGAGTTAAAACGCATAAATTTTGTGGTCTGTCAACTAGGGAAAAACTCTCATACAGTTGGGCATGTGAAAAGCATGAATGTTCCAAATTTAAGCCAGCAACAGTCAACGATTGGGCTTGAGCTTGGTTGACTGTAGCAGCAAAGCAAGACGCAAGTGGAACTGGAGCTGCTGTAATTCAATTACTGTTGGATCTATTAAATTTGATCTAAATTTTTATGGTCATTGTGGTTCCCTTGCACAACTTTGGTGCAGTAAGTAGCGAATGAGCATCCTTGGTGATCCAATCTTCAATGTTAACACGTTGGCTGCCGTGTGGCCGCCGGCGGCCACAGCAGGCGGCTCTGGCGTGCCTCTGACGTCATCGCGGCAGTCAACGTGTTAATACATTCAGTATCATTCCGGGTATTTCCAATGAGTTCAAAAATTCATTTTATTACTATAGGGTGATTCTATTTACTCTTCGGTAAAATCAGACGTGACGTCATTATGACGTATCCACAATATCGAAGACAACTGGAGCCATGATCGACTTGTGTGGTCGTTCTAGACGCAAAACTGCGGTTGAAATTGTAGCAGACGAATTAAAGGAGTAGCTGATAATATCTTCAGTTGGTAGTTGTATATTCATTACAGTTTCGGAAGCTATAACTTTTTTTTTTTTTTTTTTTTTTTTTCAGCCAAATCTGATGTTGTCATCTTGGCCCATTTGCCATTTGTGTTCAAAATGTTCAAAGGTTTGTTAAGCTTATGGGACTTAACTACGGGGTCATCAGTCCCTAAACTTACAAACTACTTATGAACTACTTACTAACTAGGACAGCACAAATATCCATGCCCGAGGGGGGATTCGAACCCCCGACCGTAGTGGCCGTGCTGACCGTGACTGGAGCGCCTCAGTCACCTCGGCCACCGCGGCCGGCACCCATTTGTGAAGGTTGTGTTTAAAACTAATGGAAACTTTGTGAAGTTTGTGTTTAAAACTAATGGAAACTTTTTCTTTAAGCGAAAAATGCTACAGAGTTGCATTGTAGTACGGAGTCTACGTTAAACTAAGAGGACAAAATACGGTTACCAGGCTATGAAGCGACAATGTGTACTACGACATGTCAAAATATGCGACATACAAAAACAACATATAGTCGCCGTAGGTATATGTATGTTTTCGCCGAAACTATAAATCAAATGAGCTGGATATTAATACAGTCATTTGTTACAGAGGCTCTGCGAACATCAGGTAAAACATTTCGTAAAACTGGGTACTCATCTACCGCCAAGTTGCTGCAACATGCTAGTTCTTTTCTTTGAAAATGTGTGAAGTTGTCGTTCTCTAAGGCTCGGTCTGCGTAATTTCTGACATAATTTTCAATATACATTTACTGAAATTTCCGTCAGTGCTTTCCAAAACATGATACCAATATTAAGAAAGGCCTAGTTTTGTCACTAAACTACGAAGGAAAAAAGTATGCAGTTCAGAAAGAATGTTGAATTAAGCGTGTTGTTCCACCCGAAACCAGCGTCTCGAACGATGGAAAAGTCGATGCGCCGCTCTTCTGGTAGTCGATAGTGTGGATACGTCATAATGACGTCACGTCTGATTTTACCGAAGTGTAAATAGAATTACCCATTACTATAGGCTGATATTAACAGGAGACTGAATATCACTATAATTAGTTTTTCCTATTAGAATTGGAAAATTCACCACAATATGTAGTGACTCGGAAATGAGGAAAAAAAAAACAGCATTAAAAATAGGAAGGTCTCCGTTAGTATCGTGCCATTCTTCTGTTTTTCAAAGCTGCCGCTTGAATCCCTAGTATCGCTTCCGCGACTGTTTGTAGTTCCACTATAGTTGTCTCTATCTCGATAGGCATAAACTTTAAAGCATATGTTAGACTGTGATATTAGAATATATGTATGGATTAAACACGCTGAGGGCTGTATAAGCATGGTATTAATTGTATTGAATCTCATTACGTAGAAAACAGAAGCCAATAAAAGCATTTCCTGACATATAATGGAGCTGAAAAGACAAAGAGTAATTATTGTTCCATATTTCGTCTTATATTATTCATATGAATAAATATCTTCATTCAATCACTAGCAAACTACACAGAATCATCATCTGGGTAAATCTGAATATTTGCTGAAAACAAACGTTTTCATATTAGATGCGTTGTGCTGCCAGGTACTCCATATCAGAGACCTCAGTAGTCATTAGACATCGTGAAAGAGCAGAATGGGGCGCTCCGCGGAACTCACGGACTTCGAATGTGGTCAGGTGATTGGGTGTCACTTGGGTCAGAAGTCTTTAAACGAGATTTCCAAACTGCTAATCATCTCTAGGTCCGCTCTTTCTGATATGATAGTGAAGTGGAAACGTGAACGGACACATAAAGAAAGCATACAGGCTGACCTTTTCTGTTGACAGAGAGAGAGCACCGACAGTTGAAGAGGGTCATACAGTGTAATAGGCAGGCATCTATCCAGACCATCACACAGGAAATCCAAACTACATCAGAATCCATCTCAAGTACTACGATAGGCGGGAGATAAGAAAACTTGGATTTCATGGTCGAGCGGCAGCCCATTTGACACACATCACACAGGTCAATGTCAAATAATGCCTCGCTTGGTGTAAAGAGCGTAAACATCAGACGATTGAACAGTAGAAAAACTTTTTTTGGCGTGACGAATAAAGGTACGCAATGTTGCAATCCGATGTCAGGGTGTGTGTGTGTGGCAAATGCCCGGTGAACGTCGTCTGTCAGGATGTGTATTGCCAAGAGTAAGATTCGGAGGTGTTGGTGTTACGGTGTGGTTGTGTTTTTCATGGAGGGGGCTTGAACCTCTTTATGTTTTGAGTTACACTATTACAGCACAGGCCTACATTGATGTTTTAAGCACCTTCTTGCTCCCACTGTTGAACAGCAATTCAGGGATGGTGTTTGCATCTTTCAAAACAGTAGAGCATCTGGTCATAATGCACGGTCTCTGGTGAAATGGTTACACGATAATGACATCGCTGTGGTGGACTAGCCTCCACAGAGTCCTGACTCGAATCCTATAGTACACCTTTGGGATGTATTGGAACGCCCACTTCGAGCCTTGCTTCATAGGCCCTTATCGATATCTCTCGTCGGTGCAGCAGTCGGTTAAGAATGGACCACGATTCCGAAAGAAACCTTCCAGCACCTGAGTGAACACGTGCCTTTGAGAGTGGAAGCTGTCATCAAGGCTAAGGGTGAGCCAGCACTATATTGAATTCTAGCATTACCGATGGTGGGCACCAGTAACTTGTAATCATTTTCAGCCAGATGTCTGGATACTTTTATTCACATAGTGTATATACATCCATACATACATCGATTTTTGCAGATATGGATATTTCAGTAACTGTCACTCTGAATAACATGACTATCACTCCCAGCATTTTCTACGAAACGCACATATTAGTTTGGTTACTGTTACACGCTGAGGAAGTGTACTTGGGTGTGAGTGCTTGAGCTTGCAGAGGTTGGCGGCAGTGAGGGCAGCGGTGGCTGCGGTGTTGCCAGGCGGGGCTGAACGGCTCGCAGCTGGGCGGCCACCGGCTGCACGTGATGCAGGACTGCGCCGTCCACATGCCCGTCGCCATCGGCCTGGAGCGCAACTCGCCCCTCAAGCCGCGCATCGACAGGCAGGTAGGCGCTCATTCTCACTTGCTCGTTTGCTCTCGACTCACCTGCACAATGCACTGTTTACAGTAGCTCAAATGTTTGTAGAACTTATGGGACTTAACGACGGGGTCATCAGTCCCTAAGCTTACAAACTACTTATGAACTAGCTAAGAACTAAGGACGGCACAAATATCCATGCTCGAGGGGGGATTCGAACCCCCGACCGCAGTGGCCGTGCAGACCGTGACTGGAGCGCCTCAGCCCCCTCGGCCACCGTGGCCGACTTTACAGTAGCGGGGCGTTCTATGTGATCACTGGTTCAGTGAACCCCAGGAAAAATGCTTGTCGTGAAAAAAGTATATATATATATGACATAAAAAATCACCGGTGTGGTGATGCTTAATGAAACAGTTCAACTGTCGTGAAAAAAAGTAAGTATATATATGAAATAAAAAATCACTAGTGTGATGATGTTTAATGAAACAGTTGAACTGAGTCTCACCAAGTTGTCTCCAGACTCTAATCTGGCCATCGTTACACAGATGAAGAAAGTGTGAAACGAAATGAGGAATTGTTAATCTAAGTAATGCCAAAATGCTGCTTCACTTTATAGATGTTAAAAACTGTTTAATATATATATATATATATATATATATATATATATATATATATATAAAGTGAAGCAGCATTTTGGCATTACTTAGATTAACAATATGTCCTTAAAAGACATACACAATGCTGCAGGCCCAAATGAAATGAAATGAGGAATGTTATATCTGACAGTAATCCTCCCATTTGCCTGTTCTATTAGCATGTTAAGATTGTAATCAATGAATAATTAATTATAGTGGGTGGACAAAATAATATGAACACCATGTTGTGTACTACATCCCAGTGGCGGCGCATCCTGTGTGTGCACTGGTTCAGTGAACCCCCGGAAAAAAAAAGCTCGTCGCGAAATAAAAGTAAATAAATAAATAAAGTAAAAAGTGTTTTTAAACTATCATTATTCGTTTCTTTCTTCTGTCAGATCATTTTATATGCACATTCAAAGTATTTTTATCGCATGAGAAACGTATATGAGACAGCACGTATACGAGTCTTAGTGCTGGCTGCTTAATATAGACGGCAGTGGCCGCAACGTTGCAATGTGCATGCGCGGCTGAGGTTCAAGTTCTCTTCTGAGTCTCCTGGAGGCAACATAAGGGCGCTTCTGCGGCATGGAGGGTCGAAGGGAAACGCCGCTTTTAACACTGGCATTGGAGCTGGTAGAGACGCCAGCTCCTAGCAACTCGAGCACTGGCGTTTATGCACAAATGGTCATGAAGCACAGACAATGAACCCCCTGTATGTAACACATGGGCTCCTGCGGCAGGAGAGGGCAAGGGGAAACGCCGCTTTTAACATTGGCGTTGGAGCTGGCAGAGACACCAGCTCCTTGGTACTCCAGCTCTGGAGGTTATGCACGAATAGTCCCAAAGCAAAGGCAATGGAGCTACTGCACACCTCGCCTTGCACATGTGCAAATCTTCTATGAAGGTAACATCCGCCCTTCATATTTGTTTTTGCCGGATTGAAGATTAATGAAAAACACGTCGTATTTGGTAAAATATCTTATAACTATAAATTAAAGAAGCTTCAACTGTAAAAGCCATCAGAAGATGTGATCATGAATATTAATGATAATAATAAAGTCATTAGTCTCCACCTAGCAAAATAGCCATGTCGTTAGCAGCATTTCTCTGTGCTGTGGAAGATAGTGAGTTCGAGACCGACTGCAGGCAATTTTTTTAACCCAGTCTTCTTTTTAACAGATATGGGAACAACAATGGGTTTGTATTATTACTTTCCACATATACTTTGAACGTTTTTCCAAATGTGTCTCGATAATGAGGGTAAATGACAATTATACTCTTCGTTGTAACAAATATTTAACTGTTTGATAAGATGTGGGGGAGAGCAGCCTTTTGTGTATGTGTAAGATTAGGAGGGGGTGCTGCTTATAGTATCTCATGATCCGGATGTAGCTTGTCTCTTCATCGTAACAGATTTGTTACAGTCACTTAACAGTGTAATCAACTGTGTTTTAGTGTTCATATGCAAATTCAAATGTTCTTCGTGTTTATTATCAGAGAAAAATGAACAACGTTCTGCGTCTTAGAAACAAATTTCTCAGCTTTAAGCTTGGAAGAAAAGTGTGGAATCAAGAAGCTTGGTAGGCCGACGCCTCAGGTCGAGTTGAAGCAAGAGCAAAGAAGACAAGGCAAGACATTTTGCATATCTTGTAACGAAAATATATCTAAAGGGGGGGGGGGGACTGGGGCGCTTTCCCTCGGCACCACTCGCAAATGTACGACAAATTACCACTTTGGACGCCGAAACATCGACGATCGTCGCGCCTAGCGGAGGTCGGGGGGAGGGGGGCACCACTATTCAGATCCGGCACCCCAAGGAGTGAACCCGCAGTCATCTTAAGTACCAGTCGCCACTGA
The DNA here is from genome assembly GCA_026315105.1 of Locusta migratoria. Lineage (NCBI taxonomy): Eukaryota > Metazoa > Arthropoda > Insecta > Orthoptera > Acrididae > Locusta > Locusta migratoria. The sequence goes on along the minus strand of CM048744.1, from coordinate 265,638,351 downwards.
CTGTTTAATACATAGGACGAGAAGGAAGTAGGTATGGCGGCTTTCGAATATACCGTTTATCCGTTTCCAGTTTCACCTGCCTTTAAAAACCGACCAGTTTAACAGGTTTTTAAGAAACCGAATTTCGGTTTTTTCTTGATATTATTTCCAGAACACATGCTGAAATAAAAGCTGAAAATTTTTAAAAGCTTCCCTACTCTTTTCTTTAATATATGTAGAATCAAAATGTCTGGTAAAACAGCCGGCCGCGGTGGCCGAAGGGACTGAGGCGCTCCAGTCACGGTCTGGACGGCCACTACGGTCGGGGGTTCGAATCCCCCCTCCGGCATGGATATTTGTGCCGTCCTTAGTCCTAGCTAGTTAGTAAGTAGTTTGTAAGCTTAGGGACTGATGACCCCGTAGTTAAGTCCCATAAGTTCTACAAACATTTGAACATTTTTTCTGGTAAAATAAGGAACTGAAACAGAACTTACTCTGTCCTCATTCGTTGCATCTATCAAAAACTACTGTGGGGTTGAATACCACAAAAAGTCACCAGTTTTCTCCTATTGATTCTGAATCTAGGTGGAAATCATGTTATAAACAACAATTACGTCGCTATTTCAGCACTGCGAATATTCAGTACTAAAGGGTGAAAACTGAGGTTGGCGAATTCTGTCTTTCGTGTTAACACTGAAGTCCTTTCCGAGGAGTACAGACAGATACAGGCCTAATTATAGTGTAGACACAGGAAAAAGATAACTTTTCACCTGTATAAAGTGTTAACCAACTTGGCACATTTAGTCGGCCATCACCAGACTGAAACCACCATTTCCAATAAAATGGTGAGATTTTTGCTATCGTGATTGTTTTTACTACTTGATCTTTCTCTGTTATAAACTATGAATGAATTCTTAAGTTTCTACATTATTTTACCATAATATCGTTTATCTGATATTATTTCATAGAAATGGCAAACAAATACATTTACTCCGAACGCCGCCATTTAAAACACAACCGATGTTCAGTGACGACAGCGAGGAAAGTTCTGCCGCCTGCAAGTCTTGCAACCTGTCCATGTCCTATGCGTCGTCTAATAGGACACGCCACAAGGCAACAGCTGCACTGATGCCTCAATCACAGCTGTGCCCATTGCTATGGCGGGCCTTTGTTGCTCGTCTCTAATTCGCGATTGTTCTTAAATTATCACTAAATGCAATTCCTAGTTCCTGCGATAACCTATTATTCCATAGTAAGGAGAATTTTTAGGAGAAAATATGACTAGTTTTAATTGTCTTAATTAATTAAAAACAAAAACAAAATTCTACGCACTACCACAGAAAGTTATAATACCGATGTCTTTACCCTGTTATTGGCAATATTAAGAAGAATTACAGCCGACAGAAAATAAATACCGAGAAAAAAAAAAAAAAAAAAAAAACAAAAAAAAACAAAAAAACAAAAACAAAAAAAAACAAAAAAAAAAAAAAAACGATTCAGAACTAATAACCGTCATAGGTTTTAACCGATCGGTTTTCCTCATCCCTAGAAGAAAGCCCTACTAAGTCTATTCTACTGTGTCCCTAACCATTTCAGGGCTGCATATGGACAGTTGTGTAAGTCGTTTTCTGTCCGGCCCATGTATGTTGCACTCCAATGAGATACCAATGATATGCGGCTGTTCAAAGTCACGTAGAGGTTGATCTTGCAGGCCTATCACAGTTGTAAACTACATTGCTGGGTTTCCAAAATGTTGAACTAAGAAGGACCGAAGGCATCATAGACAAATTTATTTCGGAGATAACAAGTGGCACAAAGACCACATGACTGAAAATAAAGCCCCATGTAAATTGAGGAGGATGGTGACATCAGCAATGAGAGTTGCTGCCCTTCCCGGTTATAACCGCCGACTACACGCCTCGGTACTGAATCGCAAACGATGTGTCATTGGGTTACAGCCGTCCATGCTGATTCCTCCTATTGCCAAAGTTTATCTGGTGTAGCAGTGGGTAATATATCCCGGGCTAGTCGTACCCCAGCCATCACCCAGACGTTTTCGACATGCGAGAGACTGGCAAGAAAGGGAGGCAGGGGCAGCAGTGGAATCTGATGGATGAAGGAGAACTGTTCAACATGCGCACGTGTGACTCGTATTATGTCGTTGCAATGTAGCTCTCGAAGGGATCAAAGGTTATGGGAGGACAACAGGCTCCAACACTGCAGAGATGTATTGCTGGTTGGTTAGTGTAGCGGTAAGCCGGCAGATGAGTGCCTTAGAAGGGGAGCAGGTGTGGGAATGGAACCCAATACACCCAACCTCATAATCCTGAATGCACGACCAGTGTGATGATGCTTAATGCAACCGTTCTACTGAGTCTCACCAAGTTGTTTCCAGACAATTATCTGACCATCGTGACGTAGACGAAGAAAGTGTGAAACGAAATGGGGAATGTAATCCTCCCATTTGCCTGTTCTCTTAGCATGTTAAGATTGTGATCAATGAATAATTAATTATAATGGGTGTACAAAATAATACGAACACCATGTTGTGTACTGCATCCCAGTGGCGGCGCATCTCATGTGTTCACTGGTTCAGTGAAACCCCCCCCCCCCCCAAAAAAAAAAGCTCGTCTCGAAATAAAAGTAAATAAATAAATAGAATAAAAAGTGTTTTTAAACTATCGTTATTCGTTTCGTTGTTCCCTCAAATCATTTTACATGCACATTCACAGAATTCTTATCGCATGAGAAAAGTTTTACGTCGCGGAGACAACACGTTTACGAGTCGTAGCGTGGCCGCTTAATATAGGCGGCAATGGCTGCAGCGTTGCAATGCGTATGCTCGGCTGAGGTTCAAATTCTCTTCTGAGTCCCCTTGAGGCAAATGGGAGAGGCTACAGGAAACGCTGCTTTTAACACTGGCGTTGGAGCTGGTAGAGACGCCAGCTCCTGGCATCTCGACCGCTGGCAGTTACACACGAATGGTCCCGTAGCACAGACAATCCAGCTACGGTGCACAATGTCTTGCGCATCGGAAAATTCTCCATTAAGGCAACATCCGCCTATCATCTTTGTTTTCGGATCACTGAAGATTCATCAAAACATATTTGTTAAAATATAACTGTAAATTAAAGAGGAATCGACTGTAACCGCCTTCAGATGACCTGATCATGAATAGCAATGCAGTCACTACTCCCCATCAGGCAAGGATAGCCGTGTGGTTAGCGGCATCGCGCTGCACTGTCGAAGGTAGTGGGTCAGAGACCGACTACAAGCTATTTTCTAAAATCAATCTTCCTTTTTAACAGATACAGGAACAATAATGACTTTTGTATTGTTACCTGCCACATATCTTTGGTCGTTCTAGAAAATGTGTCGCGATTTTGAGGGTAATTAACACTATAAATTTTATACTCTTCAAAAAAAAAAAAAAATGTTCAAATGTTTGTAATTCTATTGGACCAAACTGCGTGGTCATCAGTCCGTAGCTTACAAACTACTTAAACCTAGGTAAACTAACTAAACAAATACACACACCCATGCCCCAGGGAGGACTCGAATCTCCAAGTCGTGGGAAAGGCAAACTAGAGACTGCGTTTTATTGGCAGAACCCTTAAAACATGCAACAGAACTACGAAAGAAACTGCATACACTACGCTTATCCGTCCATTTTTGGAGTATTGCTGCCCAGTGTGGGATCCTTATCAGGTGGGTTTGACGGAGGACATCGAAAGAGTCCAAAGAAGGACAGCTCGTTTCGTATTGTCGCGATACAGGAGAGACAGCGTTACGGAAATGATACAGGATCTGGGATGAGAATCATTACAACAACGGCGCATATCGCTGCGGCGTGGGCTACTTACGAAACTCCAATCGCCAACATTCTACACCGAATGCGAAAATATATTTTGACTCCCATTTAGATAGGTAGAAATGATCGTTAGAATAAAAGACGAGAAATCAGAGCTCGAACGGAGAGATTCAGGTGTTTTTTCTTCCCGCGCGCTATTCCAGAATGGAATGGAAGATAAATAGTATAGTGGTGGTTCGATGAACCCTCTGCCAGGCACTTAAATGTGATGTGCAGAGTATCCCACGTAGATGCTGTAACACGACGTGGCATGGACTCGCCTAATGTATGAAGTAGTGCTGGAGAGAACTGCCACCATGCATCCCGCAGGGCTGTCCATAAATTCGTAAAAGTACGAGGGGTGGAGATTTCTTCTGAACAGCACGTTGTAGGGCATCCCAGATATGCTCAATAATAACATTACTTGAGATCGCATGTTGTGGGGCGATCTGATAGATTAATAATCTTCAAAAGTGAAAAGACAAGATCGCAAAATACTTTTTATTTTATGACATCGGTTTCAGTGGGCTATGCCACCATCATCCGGTCATATCAAATTTTACAAGTTGATATCAAATTAAAAAAAAAAAAAAAAATACTTTGTTAAATTTTATGTGACCTGATGATGGTGGCATAGCCCACTGAAACCGGTCGTCATAAAATAAATAAGTATTTTGCGATCTTGGCTTTTCTTTTTTGGAGATTATTAATACTCAATAATGTTCACCTCTGGGGAATATGGTGGGCAGCGTAGGTGTTTAAACGCAGTAGTGTGTTTCTGGAGCCACTCTGAAGCAATTCTGGACGTTTATTTATTATTACACTCCTGACCATTAAATTTGCTACATCACGATTATGACGTGCTACAGACATAAAATTTAACAAACAGGAAGAAGATGCTGAGATATGCAAATGATTAGCTTTTCAGAGCATTCACACAAGGTTGGCGCCGTTTCCGTCACCTAACAACGTGCTGACACGAGGAAATGTTTCCAACCGATTTCTCATACACAAACAGTAGTTGACCGGCGTTGCCTGTTGAAACGTTATGATGCCTCCTGTAAGGAGGCATCTTATCCGCATGGCTGTAACGGATCGTGCATCTCTCACCAATTGAAAACGTCTGGTCAATGGTGGCCGGGCAACTGGCCCGTCACAATACGCCAGTCACTAATCTTGATGAACTGTAGTTTCATGTTGAAGCAGAATGGGCATATGTACCTATACACGCCATCCAAGCTCTGTTTAACTCAATGTTCATATGTTTGTGAAGCTTATGAGACTTAACTGCAGGGGCCGGCCGCGGTGGCCGAGGGGACTAAGGTGCTCCAGTCACGGTCTGCACGGCCACTACGGTCGGGGGTTTGAATCCCCCCTCGGGCATGGATATTTGTGCCGTCCTAGTTCGTAAGTAGCTCATAAGTAGTTTGTAAGTTTAGGGACTGATGACCCCGTAGTTAAGTCCCATAGACTGTACAAACATTTGAACATTTTGAATTAACTGCAGGGTCATCAGTCCCTAAACTTACAAACTACTTATGAACTACGTTATACTAAAGACCGCATAAACATCCATGCCCGGGGGGGGGGGCGATTGAAACCCCCGACGGGAAACGGCCTCGCGCATCGCAGCATAGCGCCTCAATTCGCTCGGTTGCTACACCGCGGCTTGACTCAATGCCCAGACGTATCGAAGCTTTTATTACGCCCAGAGGTGGTTGTTCTGGATACTGATTTCTCAGGATCTAAGGTAAGGTAAAGCAGTCAACAATCCGAAGATTGGTTTGAACACCACAGTGCTTTACTAAGCATGGTCCTGCTTGGAGGTGGTATGCCGTTGCCTTCCTCCGACCTACGAACTGACTTACCAAGCCAGTTATAGGGGGACCTACAGTTTAACATGGGTTCCGAACCACGGTGCTACTCGGCATTTTTCACATGAGCAATACTTCCAGAGGTGAAAGAAGTAAAAAGTGACAGATAAAAATCCTAGGGCCTGGCGGGGATCGAACCCGCGACCTTTGGATTTGTAGTCTGGCACTCTACCACTGTGCAACCGAGGCGCACTCTCAGGATCTATGCACCCAAATTGCGTGAAAATGAAATCACATGTCAGTTCTAGTATAATATGTTTTTCCAACGAATACCCGCTTATCATCTGCATTTCTTCTTTTCTTTCTTTCTTCTTGGTGTAGCAATTTTAATGGCCAGTAGTGTATTATTATTTATTTGACGTGCCCCAGTACATAGTAATATTACCTGTTTTCAGGTTAAACTCAGGTGGATGTGTGAGGTGTCGCAGTGTCCTGCTGGAATTGCCCAAGCCCATCTAAATGCACTATAGGTGATCAGCCATGATGCATACGTACATCTCACCTCTCGGAGTCGCTTCTACACCTATCTGAGATTCCAGATCGCCCCAACAGCACACGCCCCACAACATTACACAGCGTCCACCAGCTTGAACAGTCCCTTGCTGATATGCAGGATCCATGGATTCTTGAGGTTTTCTCCATAAGTGTACACCTCCAACCGCTCCCGCTCAATACCAGTGGAAACAAGACACGTCAAACCAAGCAACATGTTTCCAGTCATCAACAGTGCAATGTCGGTGTTGATGGACCCAGGTCAGGCGTAAGGCTTTGTGCCGTGCAGTCAGCAAGGGTGCACGAATGACCCTTCAGCTCTTAAAGCCCATATCGAAGATGTTTCTTTGAGTGTTTCGCACGCTGACGCTTGTTAGTGATCCTGCATAGAAATTTGCGGAAGTATTTCACTTGTGTCACGTTGAACGATTCTTTTCATTCGTCGTTGGTCCCGTTCTTGCAGGATCTTATGCCGGCCACAGCGATGTCAGACATTTGATGTTTTACCAGATTCCTGACTATTCATGGTGCACTCGTGTCAGTGGCGGCTGGTGCTTCGGATGACTGGGGGTTCACTTCTTTGAACGCCGGCTCTTGATAGTGGCGCCATCCCCCCTTCCGCTCGGCGAGTCGATGTTCCGACCTTCGTCCCCCCCCCCCTCTACCGTCTCGAGCTGAGATCACATTTTTGAGCCAAGTTTAAAGCTGAGGAATTTGTAATACGCTCATGTACGCTAATAAACGGTAAATAACTGATTACACTGTTAAGTGACTGTAACAAAATGAATCTGTTACAATGAAGAGACAAGCTACCTGCCGGTCACGTGACACTGTGGGCAGCACCCCCTCCTAACCTTACGCAAGTGCTGCTCTCCCCCACATCTTTACGAATAATTATTTGTTACAACGAACAGTATAAATGTCAATTACGCTCAAAATCGTCACACATTTGCTAAAACGTTCAAAGATATGTGGCAAGTAACAATACTAAAGTCCTCGTTTTTCCCGTATCTGTTAAAAAGAAGATTGGGGTTAAAATTTGCTTGCAGTTGGTCTCGAACCCACTACCTTCGACGGCGCAACGCGTTGCCGCTAACCACGTGGTTCTTCTTCTAGAAGAGTAGTGACTTCATTATTATTCATGAGCGAATCTTCTGAAGGCGTTTACAGTTGATGCGTCTTTAATTTATAGTTATAAGATATTTTTTCCAAATATGATTATTTTTTTTAATGACGAATCTTCAATGCGCCGAAAACATATAAGGGCTGATGTTGCCTTAATTGAGAAATTTGCCGATGCGCAAGGCGATGTGCGAAGTAGCTCCATTGTCTTCGCTTTGGGACCATTTGTGTGTAGCCTAGGTGTGTAACCGCCAGAGCTCGAGTAGCCATGAGCTGGATTCTCTACCAGCTACATCAACATCTACATACATACTCCGCAATCCACCGTAAGGTGCGTGGCGGAGGGTACACTGTACCACTACTAGGCATTTCCTTTCCTATTCCACTCCCAAATAGAACGAGGAAAAAAAGAATGCCTATATGCCTCCGTACGAGCCCTAATTTCTCTTGTCTTTGTGATCACTACGCGAAATGTAAGTAGGCGGCAGCAAGATCGTACTACACTCAGCTTCAAATTCCGGCCCTATAAATTTCCTCAACAGAAATTCACGACAAGAACGTCGTCTTTCCTCCAGCGATCCCCAATTGAGTTGCCGGAGCATTTCGTGACACTCGCGCATTGGTCGAACCTACCAGTAACAAACCTAGCTGCTCGCCTCTGAACTGCTTCTAGTCTTCCTTTAAATTGATCTGCTGCGGGTCCCAAACACTTGAGCAATACTCAAGACGTGGTCGTACAAGCGTTTTATACGCGGTCTCATTTACAGATGAAGTACATCTTCCCAAAATTCTCCCAATAAACCGAAGTCAGCTGTCCGCCTTACTCACAACTATCCTTATATGTTCGTTCCATTTCATATCGCTCTGCAATGTTACGCCTAGATATTTGAGCGACGCGACTGCATCAAGAAGCGCACTACTAATGCTGTATTCGAACATTATGGGATTGTTTTTCCTTCTCATGCGCATCACCTTACATTTTTCTATATTGAGAGCTAGCTGCCATTCTTCGCACCAACTAGAATTTTTTTCTAAGTCATCCTGTATGCTATTACATTCAGTTAAAGACGACACCCTCCCATGTACCACAGCATCATCAGCAACAGCCGCAAATTACAACTTGCCCTGTCCATCAGGTCATTTATACAGATAGAAAAACCCGTGCTGGTTCGTAGAAAGAAGCTTTTCCGTCTCTAGGAAATTTACTATATTCGAACTGAGAATATGCTCCAAACTTCTACAGGAAACTGATGTCAACTTATTGACCTGTAATTGTGTCGAACGCCTTTTTGAAGTAGAGAAAAACACAATCCGCCTGTTGCCCTTCGTCCATGGCTCGCAAGATGTCACGTGACAAAAGGGCAAGCTGAGTTTCACATGAACGATGTTTCATAAACCCATGCTGATTCATAGAAAGAAGTTTTTCCGTTTCAAGGAAATTTACTATATTCAAACTGAGAATATGCTCCAAAATTCTACAAGAAACTGATGTCAACGATATTGGACTGTAATTGTATAGGTCAGTTCTCTTTCCTTTCTTATATACGGGAGTCACCTGCGCTCTTTTCCAGTCACTAGGAACTTTGCACTGAATTAAAGATTCGCGATAAATGCAAGCTAAGCAGGGGCCAATGTCGCAGAATACTCTTTGTAAAACCGAACTGGTATTCCATCCGGACCAACAGACTTTTTTCGTATTTAGCTCTCTCAGCTGCTTCTCTACACCGGAAAGACACAAACTGACACATACACCCCACCCACCCACACGCACACGCACACACACACACACACACACACAAACACACGCGCACACACACACACACACACACACACACACACACACACACACACACACACACACACACGACAGCCGCCGGTCGTGTCTTTGTGTGTTTGTGTGTCTAACAGACGAAGGCCCAAAGACCGAAAGCTGTAATGTTGTTCTGTTATTTGTGCCTTTTTGCGGCTCATCGGACGCCTCTGTGGTGAGTAAGCAACCTATCCTTCTCAAAAATAATTTTTTTAACTGTTACTTGCATTTAATTTGCACTGAAATGGTAGACATATAGCCGCAATATACCTCTTTCCCCACAGCATTATCGATGTGATCGTTCTCGTTGTATTTGTTCCGAATTGTAATATCTAGGTATTTAGTTGAATTGAAAGCCTTTAATTTTGTGAGATCCATCGTCTAGCCGAAATTCCATGGATTCCTTTCAGAACTCAAAAGGATGACTACATACATTTTTTTTTTTAATTTACAGTCATTCGCCACTTTTCGCTCCATACAAATATCTTGTTTAAATCATAATGTAAAATTGGTTTTGTTATGTTCCTCCGCGTTGCCATCTGCAGTTACGGACTCGCTCTCGTAACGGAGCAACTGGGTGGAGGGCAACCAATCCTTCTCAAAAATATTAAAGAGTTTAAAATATACGAGGCGTATCCGGAAAGTATGTAGCGTAATGGGAGAAATGTACGAAACTTGTTTTATTGAAATCATTTTATCATGAGAAAGAGCATAACTTAAAACTACGTTTCCCCATAGTTTCCACCGTTTTTTATGCACTAATCTAATCCTACCCCATAGATCGATGCTGCCAGTGATGAGATCCATTGCTGCACACAGAGTTTCATTTCGTCGTCACATTGGAAACGTTTCCCGATAAGCTTCCACTTTAGGTATCAGAACAAGTGATAGTGAGATGACACCAGGTGAGGACTGTACGGTAGATGATGGAACCGCATCCATACAAACTGCTGAAAAGAGTTTGTGTGTCACCTGCAGCGTATGGCCGAGCATTAACGCGAACCAGAACAATTCCTCTGCTGAGCTTCCCTCTCCTTTTGTTCGGTATTGCACGTCGAAGATTTTTCAAAGTTTGACAGTATCTGCTGGCTGCACTGATGGTTTCACCTCATGGGAGAAACTCAACAAGCATTAGATCTTTTCGTTCCCAAAACACCATGCAAATGATTTTCTGTGAAGGCATCGTCGTCTTGAATTTCTGTTTTGTGGAAGACCGAGTGTATCTTCACTCCATTGATTGTTGTTTTGATTCGGGTTGGTAAGATGTACCCAAGTATCACCACCTGTCACAATTTGATTCAAGAAGTCCTCTCCCTCTTCTCTGTACTGCGTGAGGAATTTCAGCACACTTCCAAGTCACTTGGTTTCGTGAACATCACTAAGCATTTTGAGTACCAATCTTGAGCACAAATCGTGGTAATCTAAGCGGTCTGAAACAACTTCGTGGAAAACTGTTATGGAAATTTACGGAAGTACGCCTGAAAGCGATGTCATAGAGAAACGTTTCTTCTCACAGATTTTTTCATCGATTTTCCTCACCATGACATTGTGGACATTAGGTCGACCCTCATTAAACATTCTTACTCATTTTCTCACCATTCCGTCAGTCATTGACTGTGAATTGCAGTTTATTTCACATTCTTAGCTTTTAAAAATCGAACTACCGAACAAATCTCACAGAAGGCGGATCGTCAGTCGTCTTGGACATTTTAAACTTCATTATAAACAGACAACAAAACGCAGAGCAACCAAAATGGCGTTAGCTGAGAGTAGACGAACAAGGACGACTAGCGTGCTGATCGCAGTGCAGAGGACGTGACGTTGGCGCTAGGAAACAATCCTATCCCAAGCCCCGTCTCTAGAGGCTAAACTCCGCCTCCGATAGGCTAAGCCCCGCTTCTTTTAAAAGCCCTTTCTAGACGGGAAGTGAGAGCTCGCGAGATTACCCATGATGCACCGGTCAAGCCGTCCGCGTACAGTGTAGACGCGTCCACTTGCTCAAGATGGACGCTTACGATCGCTAGTAGACGGAATAGGATGGCTCCTATTCTCACGTGTATGGAAGTGCTTCGCGCACGCGCAGACGACCGAATGGGGAAGTCAGCTGACAAACGAAGCCAAGTCGGCAATTTGTTTGAGAAAGTGTACTTGTCTCCTGCTCAGAGCAACGTAATTTTTCGACTCAGTTGTAAGTATTTTAGGAGGTGATACTATAGAGGCATTGCATTAAAAATTTAATATAACCTGTGTACAATTTTTATTGAATACAGAGATATAGCTTTTAATATGAAATCCAAACAAACGTAGAGCTCATGTAAATCAAGAAATTTTATATCCCCCCTTCCGCTCGTCGAGTCGATGTTTCGACTTTCGTCCCCCCTCCCCCCTACCGTCTCGAGCTGAGATCACATTTTTGAGCCAAGTTTAAAGCTGAGGAATTTGTAATACGCACATGTACGCTAAAAAACGGTAAATAACTGATTACACTGTTAAGTGACTGTAACAAAATGAATCTGTTACAATGAAGAGACAAGCTACCTGCCGGTCACGTGACACTGTGGGCAGCACCCCCTCCTAACCTTACGCAAGTGGTGCTCTCCCCCACATCTTAACAAATAATTATTTGTTACAACGAAGAGTATAAATGTCAATTACGCTCAAAATCGTCACACATTTGCTAAAACGTTCAAAGATATGTGGCAAGTAACAATACTAAAGTCCTTGTTTTTCCCGTATCTGTTAAAAAGAAGATTGGGGTTAAAATTTGCTTGCAGTTGGTCTCGAACCCACTACCTTCGATGCCGCAACGCGTTGCCGCTAACCACATGGTTATTCTTGCTAGGAGAGAAGTGACTTCATAATTATTCATGAGCGAATCTTCTGAAGGCGTTTACAGTTGATGCGTCTTTAATTTATAGTTATAAGATATTTTTTCCAAATATGATTTTTTTTTAAGATGAATCTTCAATGTGCCGAAAACATATAAGGGCTGATGTTGCTTTCATGGAGAAATTTGCCGATGCGCAAGGCGATGTGCGAAGTAGCTCCATTGTCTTCGCTTTGGGACCATTTGTGTGTAGCCAAGGTGTGTAACCGCCAGAGCTCGAGTAGCCATGAGCTGGATTCTCTACCAGCTACATCAACATCTACATACATACTCCGCAATCCACCGTAAGGTGCGTGGCGGAGGGTACACTGTACCACTACTAGGCATTTCCTTTCCTATTCCACTCCCAAATAGAACGAGGAAAAAAAGAATGCCTATATGCCTCTGTACGAGCCCTAATTTCTCTTGTCTTTGTGATCACTACGCGAAATGTAAGTAGGCGGCAGCAAGATCGTACTACACTCAGCTTCAAATTCCGGCCCTCTAAATTTCCTCAACAGAAATTCACGATAAGAACGTCGTCTTTCCTCCAGCGATCCCCAATTGAGTTGCCGGAGCATTTTGTGACACTCGCGCATTGGTCGAACCTACCAATAACAAACCTAGCTGCTCGCCTCTGAACTGCTTCTAGTCTTCCTTTAAATTGATCTGCTGCGGGTCCCAAACACTTGAGCAATACTCAAGACGTGGTCGTACAAGCATTTTATACGCGGTCTCATTTACAGATGAAGTACATCTTACCAAAATTCTCCCAATAAACCGAAGTCAGCTGTCCGCCTTACTCACAACTGTCCTTATAATTATGTTCGTTCCATTTCATATCGCTCTGCAGTGTAACGCCTAGATATTTGAACGACGCGACTGCATCAAGAAGCTCACTACTAATGCTGTATTCGAACATTATGGGATTGTTTTTCCTTCTCATGCGCATCACGTTACATTTTTCTATATTGAGAGCTAGCTGCCATTCTTCGCACCAACCAGAAATTTTGTCTAAGTCATCCTGTATGCTATTACAGTCAGTTAAAGACGACACCCTCCCATACACCACAGCTTCATCAGCAAACAGCCGCAAATTACAACTTGCCCTGTCCATCAGGTCATTTACATAGATAGGAAAACCCGTGCTGGTTCGTAGAAAGAAGCTTTTCCGTCTCAAGGAAATTTACTATATTCGAACTGAGAATATGCTCCAAACTTCTACAGGAAACTGATGTCAACGTTATTGACCTGTAATTGTGTGGGTCAGTTCTCTTTCCTTTCTTATAAACGGGAGTCACTGCGCTCTTTTCCAGTCACTAGGAACTTTGCACTGAATTAAAGATTCGCGATAAATGCAAGCTAAGCAGGGGGCCAATGTCGCAGAATACTCTTTGTAAAACCGAACTGGTATTCCATCCGGACCAACAGACTTTTTTGTATTTAGCTCTCTCAGCTGCTTCTCTACACCGGAAAGACACAAACATACACATACACCCCACCACCCACCCACCCACACACACTGTGTGTTTTTGTGTGTCTAACTGACGAAGTCCCAAAGACCAAAAGCTGTAATGTTGTTCTGTTATTTGTGCCTTTTTGCGGCTCATCGGTCGCCTCTGAGGTGAGTAAGCAACCTATCCTTCTCAAAAATAATTTTTTTAACTGTTACTTGCATTTAATTTGCACTGAAATGGTAGACATATAGCCGCAATATACCTCTTTCCCCACAGCATTATCGATGTGATCGTTCTCGTTGTATTTGTTCCGAATTGTAATATCTAGGTATTTAGTTGAATTGAAAGCCTTTAATTTTGTGAGATCCATCGTCTAGCCGAAATTCCATGGATTCCTTTCAGAACTCAAAAGGATGACTACATACATTTTTTTTTTTTAATTTACAGTCATTCGCCACTTTTCGCTCCATACAAATATCTTGTTTAAATCATAATGTAAAATTGGTTTTGTTATGTTCCTCCGCGTTGCCATCTGCAGTTACGGACTCGCTCTCGTAACGGAGCAACTGGGTGGAGGGCAACCAATCCTTCTCAAAAATATTAAAGAGTTTAAAATATACGAGGCGTATCCGGAAAGTATGTAGCGTAATGGGAGAAATGTACGAAACTTGTTTTATTGAAATCATTTTATCATGAGAAAGAGCATAACTTAAAACTACGTTTCCCCATAGTTTCCACCGTTTTTTATGCACTAATCTAATCCTACCCCATAGATCGATGCTGCCAGTGATGAGATCCATTGCTGCACACAGAGTTTCATTTCGTCGTCACATTGGAAACGTTTCCCGATAAGCTTCCACTTTAGGTATCAGAACAAGTGATAGTGAGATGACATCAGGTGAGGACTGTACGGTAGATGATGGAACCGCATCCATACAAACTGCTGAAAAGAGTTTGTGTGTCACCTGCAGCGTATGGCCGAGCATTAACGCGAACCAGAACAATTCCTCTGCTGAGCTTCCCTCTCCTTTTGTTCGGTATTGCACGTCGAAGATTTTTCAAAGTTTGACAGTATCTGCTGGCTGCACTGATGGTTTCACCTCATGGGAGAAATTCAACAAGCATTAGATCTTTTCGTTCCCAAAACACCATGCAAATGATTTTCTGTGAAGGCATTGTCGTCTTGAATTTCTGTTTTGTGGAAGACCGAGTGTATCTTCACTCCATTGATTGTTGTTTTGATTCGGGTTGGTAAGATGTACCCAAGTATCACCACCTGTCACAATTTGATTCAAGAAGTCCTCTCCCTCTTCTCTGTACTGCGTGAGGAATTTCAGCACACTTCCAAGTCACTTGGTTTCGTGAACATCACTAAGCATTTTGAGTACCAATCTTGAGCACAAATCGTGGTAATCTAAGCGGTCTGAAACAACTTCGTGGAAAACTGTTATGGAAATTTACGGAAGTACGCCTGAAAGCGATGTCATAGAGAAACGTTTCTTCTCACAGATTTTTTCATCGATTTTCCTCACTATGACATTGTGGACATTAGGTCGACCCTCATTAAACATTCTTACTCATTTTCTCACCATTCCGTCAGTCATTGACTGTGAATTGCAGTTTATTTCACATTCTTAGCTTTTAAAAATCGAACTACCGAACAAATCTCACAGAAGGCGGATCGTCAGTCGTCTTGGACATTTTAAACTTCATTATAAACAGACAACAAAACGCAGAGCAACCAAAATGGCGTTAGCTGAGAGTAGACGAACAAGGACGACTAGCGTGCTGATCGCAGTGCAGAGGACGTGACGTTGGCGCTAGGAAACAATCCTATCCCAAGCCCCGTCTCTAGAGGCTAAACTCCGCCTCCGATAGGCTAAGCCCCGCTTCTTTTAAAAGCCCTTTCTAGACGGGAAGTGAGAGCTCGCGAGATTACCCATGATGCACCGGTCAAGCCGTCCGCGTACAGTGTAGACGCGTCCACTTGCTCAAGATGGACGCTTACGATCGCTAGTAGACGGAATAGGATGGCTCCTATTCTCACGTGTATGGAAGTGCTTCGCGCACGCGCAGACGACCGAATGGGGAAGTCAGCTGACAAACGAAGCCAAGTCGGCAATTTGTTTGAGAAAGTGTACTTGTCTCCTGCTCAGAGCAACGTAGTTTTTCGACTCAGTTGTAAGTATTTTAGGAGGTGATACTATAGAGGCATTGCATTAAAAATTTAATATAACCTGTGTACAATTTTTATTGAATACAGAGATATAGCTTTTAATATGAAATCCAAACAAACGTAGAGCTCATGTAAATCAAGAAATTTTATATCCCCCCTTCCGCTCGTCGAGTCGATGTTTCGACTTTCGTCCCCCCTCCCCCCTACCGTCTCGAGCTGAGATCACATTTTTGAGCCAAGTTTAAAGCTGAGGAATTTGTAATACGCACATGTACGCTAAAAAACGGTAAATAACTGATTACACTGTTAAGTGACTGTAACAAAATGAATCTGTTACAATGAAGAGACAAGCTACCTGCCGGTCACGTGACACTGTGGGCAGCACCCCCTCCTAACCTTACGCAAGTGGTGCTCTCCCCCACATCTTAACAAATAATTATTTGTTACAACGAAGAGTATAAATGTCAATTACGCTCAAAATCGTCACACATTTGCTAAAACGTTCAAAGATATGTGGCAAGTAACAATACTAAAGTCCTTGTTTTTCCCGTATCTGTTAAAAAGAAGATTGGGGTTAAAATTTGCTTGCAGTTGGTCTCGAACCCACTACCTTCGATGCCGCAACGCGTTGCCGCTAACCACATGGTTATTCTTGCTAGGAGAGAAGTGACTTCATAATTATTCATGAGCGAATCTTCTGAAGGCGTTTACAGTTGATGCGTCTTTAATTTATAGTTATAAGATATTTTTTCCAAATATGATTTTTTTTTAAGATGAATCTTCAATGTGCCGAAAATATATAAGGGCTGATGTTGCTTTCATGGAGAAATTTGCCGATGCGCAAGGCGATGTGCGAAGTAGCTCCATTGTCTTCGCTTTGGGACCATTTGTGTGTAGCCAAGGTGTGTAACCGCCAGAGCTCGAGTAGCCATGAGCTGGATTCTCTACCAGCTACATCAACATCTACATACATACTCCGCAATCCACCGTAAGGTGCGTGGCGGAGGGTACACTGTACCACTACTAGGCATTTCCTTTCCTATTCCACTCCCAAATAGAACGAGGAAAAAAAGAATGCCTATATGCCTCTGTACGAGCCCTAATTTCTCTTGTCTTTGTGATCACTACGCGAAATGTAAGTAGGCGGCAGCAAGATCGTACTACACTCAGCTTCAAATTCCGGCCCTCTAAATTTCCTCAACAGAAATTCACGATAAGAACGTCGTCTTTCCTCCAGCGATCCCCAATTGAGTTGCCGGAGCATTTTGTGACACTCGCGCATTGGTCGAACCTACCAATAACAAACCTAGCTGCTCGCCTCTGAACTGCTTCTAGTCTTCCTTTAAATTGATCTGCTGCGGGTCCCAAACACTTGAGCAATACTCAAGACGTGGTCGTACAAGCATTTTATACGCGGTCTCATTTACAGATGAAGTACATCTTACCAAAATTCTCCCAATAAACCGAAGTCAGCTGTCCGCCTTACTCACAACTGTCCTTATAATTATGTTCGTTCCATTTCATATCGCTCTGCAGTGTAACGCCTAGATATTTGAACGACGCGACTGCATCAAGAAGCTCACTACTAATGCTGTATTCGAACATTATGGGATTGTTTTTCCTTCTCATGCGCATCACGTTACATTTTTCTATATTGAGAGCTAGCTGCCATTCTTCGCACCAACCAGAAATTTTGTCTAAGTCATCCTGTATGCTATTACAGTCAGTTAAAGACGACACCCTCCCATACACCACAGCTTCATCAGCAAACAGCCGCAAATTACAACTTGCCCTGTCCATCAGGTCATTTACATAGATAGGAAAACCCGTGCTGGTTCGTAGAAAGAAGCTTTTCCGTCTCAAGGAAATTTACTATATTCGAACTGAGAATATGCTCCAAACTTCTACAGGAAACTGATGTCAACGTTATTGACCTGTAATTGTGTGGGTCAGTTCTCTTTCCTTTCTTATAAACGGGAGTCACTGCGCTCTTTTCCAGTCACTAGGAACTTTGCACTGAATTAAAGATTCGCGATAAATGCAAGCTAAGCAGGGGGCCAATGTCGCAGAATACTCTTTGTAAAACCGAACTGGTATTCCATCCGGACCAACAGACTTTTTTGTATTTAGCTCTCTCAGCTGCTTCTCTACACCGGAAAGACACAAACATACACATACACCCCACCACCCACCCACCCACACACACTGTGTGTTTTTGTGTGTCTAACTGACGAAGTCCCAAAGACCAAAAGCTGTAATGTTGTTCTGTTATTTGTGCCTTTTTGCGGGTCATCGGTCGCCTCTGAGGTGAGTAAGCAACCTATCCTTCTGACAAATAATATTTTTAACTGTTACTTGCGATTTAATTTGCACTGAAATGGTAGACATATAGCCACAATATACCTCTTTCCCCACAGCATTATCGATGTGATCGTTCCCGTTTTATTTGTTCCGAATTGTAATTTCTAGGTATTTAGTTGAATTGAAAGTCTTTAATTTTGTGAGATCCATCGTCTATCCGAAATTCCATGGATTCCTTTCAGAACTCAAATGGATGACTACATACATTTTTTTTTATTTACAGTCAATTGCCACTTTTCGCTCCGTACAAATATCTTGTTTAAATCATAATGTAAAATTGGTTTTGTTATGTTCCTCCGCATTGCCATCTGCAGTTACGGACTCGCTCTCGTAACGGAGCAACTGACTGGGGAGCAACCAATCCTTCTCAAAAATATTAAAGAGTTTAAAATATACGAGGCGTAACCGGAAAGTATGTAGCGTTATGGGAGAAATGTACGAAACTTGTTTTATTGAAATCATTTTATCATGAGAAAGAGCATAACTTAAAACTACGTTTCCCCATAGTTTCCACCATTTTTTATGCACTAATCTAATCCTACCCCATAGATCGATGCTGCCAGTGGTGAGATCCATTGCTGTACACAGAGTTTCATTTCGTCGTCACATTGGAAACGTTTCCCGATAAGCTTCCGCTTTAGGTATCAGAACAAGTGATAGTGAGATGACATCAGGTCAGGACTGTACGGTGGATGATGGAACCGCATCCATACAAACTGCTGAAAAGAGTTTGTGTGTCACCTGCAGCGTATGGCCGAGCATTAACGCGAACCAGAACAATTCCTCTGCTGAGCTTCCCTCTCCTTTTGCACGTCGAAGATTTTTCAAAGTTTGACAGTATCTGCTGGATGCACTGATGGTTTCACCTCATGGGAGAAATTTAACAAGCATTAGATCTTTTCGTTCCCAAAACACCATGCAAATGATTTTCTGTGAAGGCATCGTCGTCTTGAATTTCTGTTTTGTGGGAGACCGAGTGTATCTTCACTCCATTGATTGTTGTTTTGATTAGGGTTGGTAAGATGTACCCAAGTATCACCACCTGTCACAATTTGATTCAAGAAGTCCTCTCCCTCTTCTCTGTACTGCGTGAGGAATTTCAGCACACTTCCAAGTCACTTGGTTTCGTGAACATCACTAAGCATTTTGCGTAGCAATCTTGAGCACAAATCGTGGTAATCTAAGCGGTCTGAAACAACTTCTTGGAAAACTGTTCTAAAAATTTACGGAAATTCGCCTGAAAGCGATGTCATAGAGAAACGTTTCTTCTCACAGATTTTTTCATCAATTTTCCTCACCATGTCATTGCGGACATTAGGGCGATCCTCATTAAATATTCTTACTCATTTTCTCTCAATTCCATCAGTCATTGCGTTTTCGCCATAAAAATTTTTAATTTGACTATGAATTGCAGCTTATTTCACATTCTTAGCGTTTAAAAATTGAACTACCGAACAAATCTCGCAGAAGGCGGGATCGTCAGTTGAATTGGAAATTTTGAACTACATTATAAACAGACAACAAAACGCAGAGCAACCATAATGGCGTTAGCTGAGAGTAGACGAACAAGGAGGACTAGCGTGCTGATCGCAGTGCAGAGGACGTGACGTTGGCGCTAGGAAACAATCCTTTACCAAGCCCCGTCTCTAGAGGCTAAACTCCGCCTCCGACAGGCTAAGCCCCGCTTCTTTTAAAAGCCCTTTCTAGACGGGAAGTGAGAGCTCGCGAGATTACCCATGATGCACCGGTCAAGCCGTCCGCGTACAGTGTAGACGCGTCCACTTGCACAAGATGCACGCATACGATCGCTAGTAGATGGAATAGGATGGATCCTATTCTCATGCGTATGGAAGTGCTTCGCACATGTGCAGACGACCGAATGGGGAAGTCAGCTGACAAACGAAGCCAAGTCGGCAATTTGAGAATATGTACTTGTCTCCTGCTCAGAGCAACGTAGTTTTTCGACTCAGTTGTAAGTATTTTAGGAGGTGATACTATAGAGGAATTGCATTAAAAATTTAATATAACCTGTGTACAATTTTTATTGAATACAGAGATATACCTTTAAAATGAAATCCAAACAAACGTAGAGCACATGTAAATCAAGAAAATTTCCATGATTTATGTGTCAGTTCTTGGTAGTACATCATCACACTTACTTAAAAGTAGAATTTTGTGTATCTTTTACACGTTCATTTCCACTTAGTTGCCCGGTTTTCGGCTTACTAGGGCATATTCAGACTTTAAAATACGTCGAAAACCGATTATTTAAATAAAAGTCAATATGGTGATCTACCAAGAACCGACAAAAGAATCAGTCAAAATATCCAAATCAGTTTGTTGTACATACCAACCCTATAAAAATTCGACACACATTATATGAAATTTTAACTGCAAATCGTCTTTATTACCATCTTCTAAAATATTTGCTACTTTTCCTGAAACACGCTTTAGTTAACAGATGAAATATTTGTTTTGGTGAGCATTATTTGAAGCTTAATCAAAGTGAAATGTCTATGTATAGACACTTGACCTTGTTCTTCATACACATAGGCGCCTCAAACCGCAGGGGCTGGAAGTATGTAATCGCACTTTATAATTAGGACATTAACACACGTGAGCGACGTAGTTACGCATGAACTGCACGAAAACAATTAAATACAGTTTAACAGTGGCAGTCTGAAACACAAATAAATGTTTTAATCATCACAATATATCATACAGTATCGAAAAGTGATGTTAACGCGGCGATTAATTTGCTGTAGGTTGACAACAAACGAAGTAGACGCGTGAAGCAGACGACTCAACAATGCGTACCCTTTGAACGCTTCTTTGTAGTTTGAAAGTCTATCGTAAGGGGCGCTGCAGCTGACGACGACTTCCTTGTGCGTGTTGCACGTCTCGTATAGAAAGGGCCTTAAAGTCGATTGAATCGGAGACATTTTACCAGTGGCGGCTCGTACAAAATTTGAGCAGCGTGCTACTATATTACAAAAATAAACAGGAAACAAAATATACTAAAATAAAAAGCGTGACTGACAATGGAAATAACGGAGCTTAGCAATATCCCCACCACGTCATCTGCGTTCTACACAAGTGACCAATGAAACTGCTTGGTTGAAGAGCGCAGTTTCACTCGCATGTTGGCTGTACATTACTAATGTTGTTTGTGATTGAAGTTTTATTGACAGAAATTAAAAATTTGGACTCAGAGGTATTTGAATACGAGCATCACACAAGTAGGTTTGAGAGACGACGCGCAAAACGCCTGAGCCAGCGCTCTATTTGACTCTGTATTCCGCAATATTCGCCATATACTATTCTTCTGCAACCGTTACACGCAGTGCGAAGAGAAATATTGAGCTGGTGCTGCAGTCGGTCTCAGCACACATGAGTCGCCAGGCCTGACGTCACGTCTGCGCATGCGCACTAGCGAACAGACGACTGCGCCGCCTCTCTGAACACGTACCAGCGCGGCTGAATTCCACTTCAGCACACGGAGCTGGTTTCCAGCTATCGCGGCGAGAGCGCTCCAAAATACGTTTTCATCCTTATTACTAGCATTGTAATACGTATTGGAAGGGAATTGGCACAATTTTATTGTGATATCTGGATCGCATTCCAAGAAGAAGGATGTAATTTTACAGCGATTTCTCGCTTGCTTTCGAAGAGAAATGGCATAATTTTAGTAATATATTTACAGTGTGCTGCAGCACATTAGCACATTATCACCAGCCGCCACTGCATTTTACCATCCAAACCAAAGATAATATATCGAACGTACAACTGTAAATCGATTTAGTGTTTCTGAACAGTAAATTCGGCCGCTAAGCGCCCTTACGTACAAAAAAAAAAAAAAAAAAAAAAAAAAAAAAAAAAAAAAAAAAAAAAAAAACTTCTTAATTTAACCTATACGTAACCTTCTTAAGGCTGCGCTACAGATAACTTATTTTAAAGCGAAAGTTAGGTTAGGTATAGATCAAATGGTCGGGACTTGGTGAGGGATTGTTTCCTGTCGCCAACGTTTCTAGTGCAGAGGCGGCGGAAATGTGAAACGGTACTTACTCTTTGGATAAGTCTCGTGTGCAGCCATATATTAAAATAACGCACTTACCGTATGTTACTGACTAATTCAAAATTATTGAATGTTCTATTTCTGGACGCTGGTTGTAAGAGGTTACTCATTTCTTTATAAATTTTGTGGGAAATTAAAGACACTCGGGATTTATTTCTATAAAAGACACCTCTCATAATTTGTGTTGTACATATACTTACCTTTGAAGTGACAGGAGTGGATATAGCTACTTGTAAATACATAACTTTCCCTTTTTCAAATTTGCTACCCATCTGTTAGCATTTTATCTTTGGAAGGAAACCTATAATTAGTGCAAAGCTAATTGCTTTCCTGTACTTGTTTGAAGATTAATTAAAATTGCAAGACGACATACTCCTTAAGAGTCGTCCCCACAACTGCATTGTAACAAGTAATATTTAGTGTTTTGTCACTTCAATTTTACCTTTTGAAAGCTGTACACATTTAGGCATGTTTAATTTATATTTTGGTAGACAAACTGCAAAGAAAATAAAAGTGTTGCAGCAAATAAAGCATGTCAGTTAACATACTGACAAATCATAGGCTGTTTACTTTCTATATATAATGAAGATAGTTCACAAACCATCACAAAGGCGTACGCCAAGCCAAACACTGTATTTTGTGGCAGAACACTAATGAGCTGCACCTGATAGACTTCATGCACATTAATCGAATGGTTCAAAGACTTAACATCAATTATGTACACATGCAGACTGAAGCATCATGTCAAAATTTATTAAGCAGGAACCAGCACACATTTTCAAACGATGATTCTATCAGTACGGTATATATACGAGGACAGTTTGTAAAGTAAGTTCCTTTTGGTAATGTATACGATCTAAACACATTGGCATCCAAATCATTCATTACTGAGATTGGTTATTTGCTGAAAACAACTTATTAAAAATAGTTTACGTGGAGGGAGAAGTGAACTACAATAATAAGCTCTGAAATGAATGTGGGTTTATTGAATAAAAACATAAATATCTCACACTTCCATATTTTATAAAATCCAGACGAAGTGGTACGGGTCTTGTTAACAGTACAGTGAAAAAGGTATACAGAGAGATAACAAAAGTTGACAACGCTTTCCTTTAGAAGTCAGGGTAATAAAAGAAGAACGAAATTCGGAACAGAGGTACCGTTTTAGGAGGAGACTGCTGCTAATCTGTGACAAGATAAATTATCTTTGAATATTCCCTACGTAATATTATAGGCGGAATTTTGGTGTGAAACCTAAAATGACCAACTGCCGGTTTATCCTTCACTGTAATTTGCGTTATGGCGCGATTGCAGTTACGTATGGTTTCATGTGAAATATATCCAGGTAAAGTGAGGTTTATTTTAATATTTTGACGATAATTTCATTGCAGAAGATAGGAAATTCTGCCTATAATAAGATCTTATAATTTGCATTTATTTGTTATATAAAAGTTAGATGCAGGCAACGTTACACTTAGCTGGCTCGAATGTTTCCTTAAGGACTCGCCAGCTTATACGTTGTAGTGGCAACATATTCAAACAGTTGGACTTGTGTATATTCATCCTGAAAGTTATCTTCATTTATAACCGTATAAGGGATTTTCTGAAATATTGAGAATCAGATTGATGTCTTTAATTACGCTAACACGTTATACGATCTCTGTTACGATCACTTCTAACGTGATAGGCGACCAAAGTGTTAACATTAGCCGGCCGCGGTGGCCGAGGGGACTGAGGCGCTCCAGTCACGATCTGCACGGCCACTACGGTCAGGGGTTCGAATCCCCCCTCGGGCATGGATATTTGTGCCGTCCTTAGTCTTAGTTAGTTCATAAGTAGTTTGTAAGTTTAGGGACTGATGACTCCGTAGTTAAGTCCCATAAGCTCTACAAACATTTGAACTTTAATATTACGACTGTCCAACCGTGTCAACAGAGTTTTGGATTGGGCAGGAGAAAATTTTTTCGACTTCGACAGAGCCTTCGAGGTTTGCTATTAGACACGCAACCTTTCTGTCGATCATAAAAGAAAAATTCAAAAGTGGCTTATTAACGAAAATATATAATGACCTCCCTCAGTGGAAATCATTTTTATTCTGGAAAGAAACAAAGCAATCCTCCTTCACGTATGATCAACTGTATATTCATAGTTATATTCTGTAATACTCTTAAGTGGAACAAAGAAGAATCATGACATGCTAAAATTTAAAAAATATATAAAAAATACAGCGTTATAAGAGGACTGGACTTAGATCACATCTGACAACTGAAGATGGAATGTCTGAGTTGCCTATTTCAAACGTTTTACAGTATGTGAAAATATTTATCGTTTTCAATAGTTAGCAAAGATTTGCCTTTGCTTTAAATATTTTTGGGTTACATACATAACCGTATCGTTGTACTCAGTAAAAAAATTGGACACACGTTATATTCATTACAATTCATGTATACTGCCACCTTCTGAACTATTTACTATTCTTTCTGAAACACCCAGCATTCTGAGAACTCAGAAATGTTTATTGCATACGGACACAATGAAAATACGAGGAAATAAATTCAGTTGATGTAAATTTATTTTCATCACTAGCAATATAATCGTTAAATCAGCATAACTACGAAGTGTCCTGGTTTATGAGCAAGTGGTAGGTTGATGGTCCTCAGAGCCACAGTTATGACTGCAGAATTTTCCTTCCAGCAGATTGGTTGCTGCCACCACAGCTGATGAGGTCCATCTTTAATCTTTTGCTGGTTTTGGTCCGCGCCGGGAGTTTAGTCTGCACGGTACCCGCCATTATATATATGGCGGGCGTTCCCCTATCCGCCACCTGGGGAGGCGCCCGATGGGAGACCAGCAAACTCCGTACGAGAAACTTTATTAAAAACAACACATACAGGCACCAGATACAAAACGTATTCAAAAACGAGAAAAGCAGACACAAGATACAAAACATATTGAAAAGCAAAGAATACAGACATCAGATACAAAACATAATGAAAATAGGAAATACAGGCATCATATATAAAACATATTGAAAAATAAGAAATACAGACATCAGATACAAAACACTGAAAATAAGAAATACAGAAATCACATCTATATCTATAAATGTGAATGTCTGTTCGGTGTACGTTTATCACGTCTGAACCACAAGACATAGAGAGCTAAAAATTTGTACAGTTACTAATGTCTACGCTGCAGTATAACAAAAATCTGCGGGAGTGTCGTGACTGTATATGTTAGACTGTGGTTGCTGCTCGTCCGCTTCATCAGTGTAAGTCGGCACCGCCCCAGCATTCCTAACGTTTTGTCGATTGTAACGTCGTTAACATCCTCCTCTCCTCTACCACGTCAGAACTGTGTCGCTACGGAGCTGTTGTGTGCACCACAAGTTCTGCTGCGCGCTAAGTCTTTATATACTTGACAATAGCAAGCGTGGTTTTCGTGGAAATGGCACCTGACGTTACTGCTGCATCTATTGTTAGTTATAAAATAATACCACAGTCTAACATCTACAGTCACGACACTCCCACAGATTTTTGTTATATGCTGCGATAGCAGCCCTCCAAGCGGCCGGCAAGCTACGTTTCTGAATACGATAGTTGATGAGAGCGAATAGTATCGTTTAGATTGACTTCAGTATACTTTTCACATTAGGGAACGTACTATTTGGCCCCGATAACTTGACGATTTTGCTGGTGCTGCCAGAAGCGGCGAATATCGGCACTGTTCTTTTATTTACAAGTGCTGCCAACGTTACAATGGTCCTTGACGCGAAAGATTACTGTACACATTGTCAGAGTAATGGTTCCAGCACTGCATTAAGCTGCCTTCCCCTCACCCTTCACTCTCCGCAGCAGCCATAATGGAGCTTCCCAGCAGCCACCGCGCAAATCGTCAACTTATCGTGGCCAAACAGTATGTAGTGCCTTATAAATCAGTCTTTCTTAGGTTTCGTAAGATCCCTGACAAGGTACGAAACGGTACATTGCACGACAATTAATTTACAATTATCCTGTAGTATGCAGGCTTTAAATGAATAATTTCATTTTGTATTAAAAATAAGAATGCCTAGGAAACACCAGGAGACATGCCCTTTAGCAGAGAGACGTCAATTTCTACGCAGGAGCGTTAGATATTATTCATTACAATTCCAGTAAAATCGGTGAGGATGGAATATAGAAAACGTATATAGAATGCAATAAATATGTTATTTAACGTACCAAATCAACCATCGCTGCTGTAGCTGAAGGAAAAACGTCACAGACGTGGCAATATAAAGATAAAAGCAACCAAACTGTTTTTCAACAAAGGAAAACCTAATTCCACAATTGTTGCTACGTCTGAACCAGAAACAGCAAGAATCAGCGAAACATGGTTTTAATAAAGCTAAAGTAATTACACTTAAAAGAATTTGCACCTATAAGAAAGACGAGGACGTGTAAAAATGTGAGAATCATTAGACTCCATACCGAATTGATACATGTCAAAAACTGGCTGTCATAGTAAGAACAGACCATAATAGAAATTTATCATACCATTATGTTTATATGCAACTTACTTTCAGCGGAATAAGCTGCAAATATACACATATTCGTAAGTATTTGTTCATGACAGAGTTGTTATTTATACCACTGAATCTGCTTTTTATATTAATTTCCGTATTACGTTTGTCTCTCGATATTTTAATAATGCTTGTAACGCAAAAAATTATAGTAAGTATTTCGTTAATTACGTACAGAAGCGATTATAAACAAACATCACTACTTGGGCAGCTTGCCCACCGCTAGGAGCGCTAGTGTCGCAGCAACTGTCAGTTGGTAACAACTTTTACAGCAGTGAGTGTCGCGACTGTGTATGTTAGACTGTGATAATACTTAAACGTCGTTACATGTACATATGAATCAGCACAACAAGGGTAGAGGCAGAGCTATCACAAGTACAACGTTTACAAACTTCACTTTCGCATGTCAGGTTGCTAGCTACTGATCCCATCGTTTTGATCGAGTCGCGTTGTCTGGGTAGCTCACATTTATATGGTTTAGCACGTGTGAGTCGCATATTATTTTATCGTATTATTATTATTGCAAGAGGTTGAAGTTGCAAAATATAAATCTTCAGACTGATTCAACTGTAGTTGTCTCAGCTGCTGCTATTCTTTCGGCCCGCTTGGTCTAAGGCGTCTTGCTACGAACTGGTCGGCCGTTGCAGTCCGAGGTTCGAGTCCTTCCTCGCGCATGGATG
Organism: Locusta migratoria; assembly: GCA_026315105.1. Lineage (NCBI taxonomy): Eukaryota > Metazoa > Arthropoda > Insecta > Orthoptera > Acrididae > Locusta > Locusta migratoria. The sequence continues at coordinate 265,611,048 of CM048744.1, read as the reverse complement.
CCTGTGTGTTGCCCTACATGTAAATTAATTTAAGCAATTTGTAAGTCTAGGGATAGATGACGACAGGAGTTTGGTTCAATAGGTTTACATACATTTGAACATTTTAAATGTTTTTATTACTATTATTATTATTATTATTATTATTATTATTATTATTATTATTATTATTATTTATCTCAGCGGCCCCAGACCATGAGCCTGGACACGCCACTGCTTGGTAAATAAACCGCAGAGAAAAATCTGAGTGTTTCAGGAAATATAGCACAGTTCTCAATTCACACGCACCGGGATTTTATATCAACGATGTTATTATAAGCGTTCACTACGAACGACACTCAACAAAGAGAGAACTCGTAATGGCAACATTTCGTTCTACTTGAACCAGAGCTACTAATGCGTATCAGCAGAACTAAAATAAAGTACAGATATCAATTTACACGCGCGGGGATTTTATATCAACGATGCTAGCTACACTAGCATGTATATTCATTAAGCAACAGTACAAAAATAGACCAGAAGAAGGGCACTCAAGCGCCTGAAACCGATCGTTAAAGTTAAAAATAAATAACCACAAGCAACTGGTTGCTGCATTTCATTAATTTATCAACGATGCTATTATAAGCAATCACTACGAACGACATTGAACAAAGAGAGAGCTCGAAATGGCATCATTTCGTTCTACTTGATCCTGAGATACCAATGCGTATCAGCGAAACTGCAGTCGTAGCAGCGCTGCAGAGAAAAATCGATTGCATTCAGCGGGCCGCGGTGGAGTAGCCGAGCGGTCTAAAGCACCTCGCTGTGGAGCGCGCGGTTGCTCGCCGTGGAGGTTCGAGTCCTCCCTGGGGCGTGTGTGTGTTTGTTCGTAGGTTAGTTTACCTAGGTTTAAGTAGTTTGTAAGCTACGGACTGATGACCACGCAGTTTGGTCCGATAGATTTACAGACATTTGAACATTTGCATTCAGCGGCGCAGCCATAAAGGGGGGGGGGGAGGGGGAGCTTTGGGGCTGAGGCCCCCTACCAGCATCCCCCCCCCCCCAAGATTTTTTAAATTTTATTATATTTTATTGTTTTCATTTTTTTAGTTTTTCAAAGACGTCGGTATCGGAAACTTGAAATAGTACACATGAAATAAATCACAACGTAATTATAATTTGAAAAGCACAAGTGAACGTGACAATGGGTCTCCATCGTGATGCCGCCACTGAGAACGTGTGCCGCCGCTATTGTTACTGCTACGCTGAAGATACCAGCCGATTGTTCATATGCTGCAACCCGCTGCTTAGCAGGTCATCGGCGCCACCGAGTGGAATCTTATGAACAACAATAGTGTTACTTTAGTTTCATTTTTACACATAGTATCTCATGTTAACTCTCTTTGGCTGGTAACGTAGAAGCTGCTTAATTATATTACGAGCTGATTTTATGCACTCCATTTCCAACATGTTGCTCCTCTTCCACTTTCAAATTAATGCGAGCCTACTCATTTTATTTCTTGTGCAATTATTCTCGTAGTATAACTGGTTAAATTATAAAAAGTGTAAAAATAATTCATACATTAATAAATTCAATAGGCTTTATTTTTTTTTTTTTTTTTTTTTTTTTTTTTTTTTTTTTTTTTTTTTTTTTTTTAAATTAGCCTCTCCACAGAGCCAAATACTGGCTGCGCCACTGACCGCAATTACCAAATGTTCAAATGTTTGTATAGTTTATGGGACTTAACTACGGGGTCATCAGTCCCTAAACTTACAAACTACTTATGAACTAGCTAATACTAAGGACGGCACAAATATCCATGCCCGAGGGGGGATTCGAACCCCCGACCGTAGTGGCCGTGCAGACCGTGGCTGGAGCGCCTCAGTCCCCTCGGCCACCGCGGCCGGCCCGCAATTACCCTCGTACATCACTAAAGAGACTGCCTACTCTACTTTTGTCCGTTCTCCGCCCAGAGTATTTCTATGTGGTATGAGATCTTTACTATATAGGACACTCGTAGCATATCGAAAAGGTACAAAGAGGGGTTGTTCGTTCTGTTTGAAGCGAAACGGAGGTAACAGTGGTATCGATACAAGACACTAGCTGTGGACGCAGCCCAGCGGTAAACATCCAATTGCTCTCGCTAATTTTTTTTTTTTCATCCTGTTAATCAGTAGTAAATTACACTGGACAAAACAAACAGGGCATCAGTTGAGATATCTAGAATATGAAGTGTTGTCGTCGGCAGAAGGAACTAAAATGGTTCCACGTCTTTCTGTCAGTTCTACTGAGTGGAGACAACATTATGGCGACCGAGATAGTGGTAATAATAGAAAGTTGTTGCGGAGGGCGTTAATATGGACTTACTCTACCAAATGAATGGATAGTGTAGTGAGCAGGTAGTGCAATGCAGCAACAACGTCACTTACCGAAAGTTATGGCATGGAGAGCCACAGGAAGGTTGGAATCGGGACAGACGCAGAGGGAATTGGATTGTTCCAAAGTGTAATTTCCAGGACATGGACACGATTTCAGACGAGAGGAGCCGTTAAAAGAAGGAAACAGCAAGGTCGTCCATGGGGAACATCAGGGAGAGATAACCGTCACCTGTCGAGACAGGAGGCTGAATGCAACTCAGCTGAAACGCACCCTTCAGGCAGCAACAGGACGCGCTATATTAACACAAACAGTCCGAAATCGCCTTCCGGAATGTAACCGCTATGCACGGAGGCCTATGGTGTGTGTCCTGTTGAAACCTCGCAGAAACTGGCCGGAGGACCGTCAGATTCGAATCATAACGAGTGGCGCCGGTTTCTGTTCACTGATAAGATTTTCTGTTCAACCAGACAATCGTCGTTATCTCATCTGGAGAGAGTGTGGATTTTGTATCCCATCCTCATCGCCACTTTTGTATCCCAGCCTCGTCGCCGCTTTTGTGTCTCTTTTCCGTCGTAGGTGTCGGTGGCCGAGTAGAAAGACCGACACAGGAATAAAGGATGCTCGCTTGTGCAGGTAGGAGGTGACCAGCCAGTGGGACAGCAGAAACTAGAAACACTAGAGTAAATTAGAACGAGATATATATTTCTTAGAGACTTAGTAATACTTAACTTTTACATAGCTCAGTACTGCAGAATGCTGATACATAGTTGAGCTAGAGGCCTGTCTAGTGCCTATCCGATAGCCAAGTCTTCACTGGTGCCTATATCAGTTCCAAGTGAATGATGTCGTTCAGTGGTGGCCATGAGCGGAGTTCTAGCAGAGGGCGCTCATGGCTGACGTCGTAAGAACGCCACACCGTGCGTGCATTGCAGCACGCGGCTAAAGTAGGTGGTGCACACTTTAGACTGGTGCGACACCACAGTGGAACTCGGAAAATTTCTGCTTATGTGCAGGAAACATCTCTATGGGCCATATGAATAAAAAAGAACATATGCTCCAGAGAACATTCTCAGACCAAAAGAACGTTCTCTGAGTAAGTTCTCAATTTCGAAGCATATGCTGTGAGCAGGTAGTTCATTCTCGCTACCTCCCCTCCTCCTGGAGTAAGTTCTCTGCGTGTCATGTCCACCACAGAACAGCTGTTCAGTCGAGTATTGGTTTAAACTTGCCTAATCAGGCAAATTATTAAGTATACAAATATGGAGTAGGCATCTACGTGTTCAGAAAGAATTGTACCATGTTTAGATATTAGTTTGTTGTGAAGGAGCATATTATAAGACTAAATGTGCACTTTTTAGGAAAATGTATTCTTCTGACGACACTACATTTTCGTCACGCGAGAAACTTTTTTGTTAACGAAGTTGGGTTAGCAGAATTTGCAAACGAAATTTTAAGAATGCATCACATATTCAGCTGTTTCTACGTGGAATGCTTTCGGAGTTTTCTAACATGAGACAGGCCTACTTGTTGTTAAATATAACACCCAATGGTCTGCTCATAAGCGTTAGGCCATGCGATTTTGTTACAAGAAACAGGATGCTAGGTATGTAATTAATCAGTTATTAATTTTCCTGTCGTGTCTACTTACTTCTAACGTAACAGAAGTTACGAATACGAAGTCATGAAACTCATAAGGCCTTACTAATAGACCCTATTTAAAAACACAATATTATTTTGCTAAGTAGCTGTTTACAACTGTAAATATACACTCCAAACAAATGGGTAAACACGCAGCTGAATCCACTTATGTTTCATTTCTATGTTGGTAATGAAAACATTCCTCTTACATCGCTCTGATCACTATATAAAATGCTTGAAGTGTAACACTCAAGATTTTTCTGAAGGAAGCTACTCGTCAACAAAATGTTTTTATTTGCATTAACTTTTTAGATCCCCTCATATTTCTTAAATACTACGTATAAGGAACTTGTGTTTGCCTTTCAAGTTACAGAAATGTAATTTTTATTATAAATCACAGTAAAACGTAACCTTAATAGAAGTAACTCAGCACGAAGTATGCTAAAGAGCTCACTTCATAAATCGGAGAATGTTCTCTGGTCGTAAGAAGCTTCTCTATTTAATTCATACGAAATTGGAGAATATTCTCTGTTGTGAGCAACTTCTCCCGTCCTGTTACGCCAAGAATGTACTCGGCTGAAGTATATTCTCGGACTTCCTTTATTCATGCGAACCTGAGTATGTTCTCTGGAATTCATAGTACAAAGTAAACACTCCGTTTTATTCATACCGCCCTATATCATGGTGGTGGACGAATGACGTGGACAAGAGTCAGTATTGGCGGACGTAGAGACGTCTATGTCGTTCAGAATGGCGATTTGACTGCTCAGAAGTGTAGAAACGACATCCTTCGATCTTTTGTTTTGTCCTTCGTTGGTGCCATAGTAGATGGTTCCTTCTAGTGGACGATAACGCTCGTCCCCACAGAACTGAGAGGATTGAACGCCGTCCGAAGTGATCACACTCCATATTAGAGGGGAACGAAAATGATTTTTTCACTATTATGGTAGGCCAATAGTGCCTCGCTCTAAGTAAACGCCTTGTTAACCTAAAGTAAAGAGTTGATTCAGCAAGATATATTTCTGTATTACACACAAATTACAGTTGTAACGACTATGTAAATAAAAATCGTTACCATATTATATTGTGTATGATATCTCACCTGATTCCCTAATTGTTTTGAGCAGTGCCTATATTCTGAGGCACTCGCCTTACGTTTATTGGCTTCACTCCTCCAAGCATCACTGTGAAGTGTGAAGACGCGACATCGAGTTTTTTCTGCCAGAGTTAGGTAAACAGTGTAGTATACTGGACCTTGCTGAGGTACTTTCTACATCGAATTATCACGGAACTGGGCTGTACACTTACAGACAACTTATAATAAATATGTCGGTTGAACACTCCACTACCCGTTACGTCCGTTTTTTGTTTGTGCTGATGTTATCTAAACTTTATCGGCCGGACTTACGATTATCTCTTGGGAAATCTAGCAACCAAGTAAACAGAAGTCACAATTCCAAGTCTGTCTCTGTGGCTTATCTTCTGAGCTACTTGCGGGAATTTCACGGACGGGATATCACCTCTTCGTACATTTCTCGGCTCAAAAATTACAACGAGAACATACACATGCAAGTTCATCAAATTAGGCCGAAGTGAACTACGAACGGGAGAGGAAGGGCAGGAATTGATAAAGGTATATTTTTTCCGATCTTCAATCAACAACAGGAAAATCGCGTCAGACACACCTTTGCGGGCGAAGTGTAGCAATCAGACGTGACAGAGACTCAACAAATCACTGAGAGTCCCCTGGAGGAATTATTGAGCCACGCTGCATCTACAGCAGTTTATGATTGCGAAATTGTTGCTGGTCCATAGGATTTTACTGACATCGACACATTTCCCAGTCCTCCCTTCGAATGTCTGAGAACCATTGTCTCTCAAGGATCGCATTTTGGTCTGTCTGCCAGACAGTATTGGTGGAAGCAAGTCTTGAGGAGCAATTCCAGTGTCTCGTGTGCTGTATTTGTACAGTTCTCCTTCCTCAGCGTTCCTCCTACATTAGTTGGTACGCTAGTGAGGGTTTTTTTGAAGTCTGGCTTGAGCAACCGTGCCCTCCACTTCCTCGCAGAATGCCTTCCAGTATGCCTCCTTTGCTCAGCTGATTGCAAGGTTGTAATTAACAAGTTCCTCACGATACTTTTCCCACTGTCCTTTGCATATCACAAGATTAAACAATTTTCGTGCCTGTCTTCTTTGCGTTTCCAATTTGATATTCCACCAAGGCCACTCCTATTAATGCACTTTTTTGTGATTGAACAGTTGTCCTTGTATGAGGTCACTATGGTACAGATTACAGGCTCTGTCATTCAAACTCTGCTAAATTCCTTATCAAGGTTTAATTTCCGAGAGACTTAAGTCAAGGTCTCTCCTATATTTCTCCCAGTCTGTTTTCCTGAGTTTCCTATAGGCCATGGTCTGTGTGGCTCCTGTTGCAACCTATAATTTAATATATATCCAATGAAGATGGCTCTAACACCATATATTATTGTTTGACATAACTGCTCATCATCACAGGACCAGGACTTCCCTTCTACTATTCCTGAATGTAGGTTCATCACCCCTATTCAGGACCTGCAAGTTGTAGGACAGGAGAAAGTCAAGTAGGCGTGCACCTCTACTGTTGGTATCCTTGCTATCCCACACTAGATTGTACGCATTGGTACCATATCACATCAAACCAACAGTTGGTCGCCCTGTCAGTCCCTCACTTCCAATGGAGGAGCAGAATTGTCTTTGTAAGAAAGGTAATGTGACGCTAAAACAATTTCCCTCATGATACTTTCCTCATGTTGCTGCATCCTGACGGTCACTGGGTGCCTGGAATAGAAATCAATTATTGCCATGAAAGAGATTCCATTTCTAACATAAATGCATGTTATGGAGTTTCTTAGCTTCCCTCCAATATCACACCCTTTATATAAATAGGGTTCTTGTATCTGCGGCACATCCACTTCCTGTCTCCCCAGATCAGCAGTAAACCCTTTACTGTGCTACAGATTAATCTGCAGTACTTCCAGTCTCCATCTTGCTGCCATTATTGCCTTTAAGGTTTTTGTTACCTGATGGCAACCTGCAAGAACTCTTAAAACAGCTTCAGGCCTTGCTCTCGCATTGCCCTCAGGGACCTCCTCCACTGGTACAACCTTCTGTTTGATTACTCTCGAATCCCCTTATTTTTTCGAACAATCTTGGGAGAGACATCCTTAAGAATCTTTGACCCCCATATTGATACCTTTGCGGCCTTAAGAAGCTCAACTGCTGTCTTGACCAGCAGCTACACATCCTCCCGCAGGGGTATCATGGGCACGTTGTTCTTGAGCCATTCTGCTGTATGCATCCCCTCACAGACAAGAATGAGGACACCACGGTCTACGTAGACCGTCCTGAATTTGGGTAATTGACCAGCGTCCCCCTCCCAATCCTTTTAAAGAGGTCCATCTGCACGAGCTTCCCCTGCTGCAAGGTGATACCAGTGGATAACCTTCTTGGATAACCGCCATTCTAAAGACCGAGAATACAGTACACTAGGTCTGTTACCCTGTTTCTTGCCTCAGCTTTTTATGATGACGCTTATCCTGAGAGAAAGGGGTGTTAGACTCCTCCCTTATCCTCTTGCACCTGTCTTTGACATCGAAGGGGTCTGTGAATCCCCTTCAAACTGAGGTCTTATTTAGGAAGTCATTCTATTCATTTCTTTTGCTTGTCTTCCCTGAGAAATTTCCTCCTCTGGGCCCCAGACAAGGCTTTCATCCAGATCTGGTTCAACTTCACGTTTACAGTTCCCACCTCTTGCTCAGGCCTAGACCCTAATTCAGCAGTGGAAGTGTATTCCATCGATCCTGATCCCAATGCTTGGGTGTATGAGGTCTCCGTTTGCACCTCAGTTTCTGTTAAATTAATTTTTTCTGTGCTGTCGATCTTGGTCCCACGAGATTAAGGGATCTATTCAGTCCATACCACGATAACCCCTCATCGTGTAAGGCTGCTTACTCAGGGAGTTTCGCTTAGTCTCTGTTTGTGATACATCTTCCCATGTACCATGCACCGCTCTGCCGCCACTGCCACATCATTCACTGCACTAAGTAGCATAATTAATTTTTTGTGTGTAACTTAATTTGCCAGTCATTTTCGTTGGTACTTCTGTTTTAAGAGTTTTATTCAAGCGAACTTGGCAGATTTCGTTTGTGCTACTGTTTCAATAATTTATTCTCGCGTATTTGATAAGTACTGGTGAGCGCCAGGCACACTCAGCAGCACCAGCAGAATTACAGCTAAGTAGGAGCGAACTATTGTGATTTATTTCTGGTCTGAGCGGTGTTAAATTTTTATAAACTCGCGCTGGTAACAAGTTAATACTTAACTCCCTTCAGACAATTGTTGACTTGTTAGGATGGATAGGATGATTGCCTGCTGTGTACGGACGCAGGAGGAGCTGGCCGCTGTTTGCGTGCAGCTGAGCGTGCTGTTGGCTGCGGTCAGCCGTCTTCAGGTTGCTGCCTCGGAGTGTTGCGGCAGTGGGGAGTCCGGTTCGTTGCGTGGGATACCTCAGGTGTCACATGCTTCATCCACTGTCCCTGGTGTTGGGACATCTTCGTCTGTACCGGACGCAGTTGAGCCACCCTCTCCGGAAGGGGAGTGGCGGGTTCAACGGCATTCACGTCGCTCGGCGCAGAGGGTCAACGTGGAGGCTGGCTGTGTAGCATCGCCCGTTCTGCCTGTGGGTGGTCGTGTGGCCGCTCCTTCAGCAGGGTCTGAGCAGGCGCACGAGGGGAGGGGTTTATTAGTGATTGGGAACTCCAATGTTAGTCGGGTGATGGAGCCCCTTAGGGGAATAGCAGAAACTCTAGTGTGCACTCTGTTTGCTTGCCGGGGTATCTCATTGAGATGTGGAGGAGGCCCTTCCGGCAGCGGTAAAGAGCACTGGGTGCACCTGACTGCAAATTATTACTAATGTTGGCATCAATGACTCCTGCCTTCTTGGTTCAGAGGTCATCCTCAGTTAATACAGTCGATTGGCGGAGTCGGTGAAGGCTAGAAGCCTCGCTCGCAGGTTGGAATCTGAGCTAACTATCTGTTGTATTTCCAGAACCGATCGCGGTCCTCTGGTTTGGAGCCGAGTGGAAGGGTTAAACCAGAGTCTCGGACGATTCTCTGGAGATCTGGGGTGCAAATTTCTCGACCTTCACTATCTGGTGGAGAAATGCAGGATCCCCATGAATAGGCCAGACGTGCACTACGTGCAGAAAGCGGCTACAAGGGTAGCGGAGTACGTGTGGAGTAAACATAGGGGTAGCAGTAGGCAGAACGCAACAGGGAATAAGATCAATGTAGTATTAGTTAATCACACGAGCGTCTATAGAAAGGTCCCAGAAGTGCTCTCATTAATAAACGGTCACAATGCCTACATAGTACTAGTGACAGATAGTTGGTTGAATCCAGATGTAAACAGTAATGAAATTCTAAATGCAGATTGGAATGTACACCGCAGAGACTTGCTTGACAGTGAAGGGGGGTGTGTTTATAGCGATAAAGAGTACAATAGTATGGAAGAAAATTAAGGTAGACCTGGAGTGTGAAATAATGTGGTTGAAGATCACGGTTAAAGCAGGCTCGAACATCATAATTGGCTGTTTCTATAGGACTCCTAGCTCAGCAGCTGTTGTGGCAGAACACCTGAAGGAAAGATTGGAAAATATTTCGAGTAGATTTCCCGATTATGTTACAGTTTTGGGAGGAGATCTTAATTTACCGGATATAGACAAGAATACTCAAACGTTTATAACGGGTGGCAGGGACAAAGAATCCAGTGAAATTGTTTTGAGTGCATCATCTGAAAACTACCTTGAGTAGTTAAACAGGAAATCCACTCGTGGCGACAACATATTAGACCTTCTGGCGAAAAACAGACCGAAGTTACTTGATACCGTCAATGCAGAACAGGGATCAGCGATCATTAAGCGGTTACAGCATCGATGATTTCAGCCATAAATAGAAAAATCAAAAAATGTAGGAAGATTTTTTGTTTGCCAAAAGTGACAAATCAGATTTCAGAGTACGTGATGGCTCAACACAGAAGTTTTACCTCAAGTACAGATAGTGTTGAGGAACAGTGGACGAAGTTCAAAGCCGTCATGCAATATGCATTAGCCCAGTACGTGTCAAGCAAGATCGTAAGAGATAAAAGGAGCCACCGTGGTACAACAACCGAGTTAGAAAACTACTATGGAAGCAAAGGGAACTCCACTGTAAACATAAACATAGCCAAAGCCTTGTAGAAACACAAAAATTACCCGAAGCGAAATGTAGCTTGAGGAGGGCTATGAGAGAGGCGTTCTATATACTGGCTTGGCTGAAAATCGTAAGAATTCCTGGTCTTGTGTCAAAGCCGTAGGTGGATCGAAGCAAAATGTCCAGACACTCTGTGACTAAAATGCACTGAAACAGAGGATGACACTCTAAAGGCTAAAATACTAAATGTCTTTTTCCAAAGCTGTTTCACAGAGGAAGACTGCACTGTAGTTCCTTCTCTAGATTGTTGCTCAGATGACAAAATGTCAAATATCGAAATAAATGACAGAGGGATAGAAAAACAAAATCGCTCAAATGAGGAAAGGCCGCAGGACCTGATGGGATACCAGTTCGATTTTACACAGAGTACGTGAAGGGACTTGTCCCCCTTCTTGCAGTAGTGTACTGTAGTTCTCTAGAAAAGTGTAGCGTTCCAAAAGATTGGAAAATGGTGCAGGTCATACCCGTTTTCAAGAAGTAACGTCAAACAGATGTGCATAACTATAGGCCTACATCTCTAACATCGGTCAGTTATAGGATTATGGAGCACACATTATGTTCGAGTATAAAGACTTTTCTGGAGACTAGGAATCTGATATGTAGGAAATCAGCATGGGTTACGAGAAAGGCGGTCGTGTAAGACCCAGCTTGTGCAATTTGTCCACGAGACTCAGACGGCCATTGACAAGGGTTCTCATGTAGATGCTGGGTTTCTTGACTTCTGCAAGAAGTTTGATACAGTTCCCCACAGTCGTTTAATGAACAAAGTAAGAGCATATGGTCTATCAAACCAATTGTGTGATTGGATTGAGAAGTTCCTTGACAACAGAACGCAGCATGTCATTCTCAACAGAGAGAAGTCTTCCGAAGTAAGAGTGATGTCACTTCTGCCACAGGGGAGTGTCGTGGGACTGTTGCTATTCACAATATATAAATGACCTTGTGGATAACATCAGAAATTCACTGAGGCTTTTTGCAGATGATGCTGTAATATATAGAGAGTTTGTAACAATGGAAAATTGTATTGAAATGCAGGAGGCTCAGCATCGAATTGACGCATGGTGCAGGGAATGGTAATTGAATCTCAATGTAGACAAGTGTAATGTGCTGCGAATGCATAGAAAGAAAGATCCTGTATCATTTAGCTACACTATAGCAACACTTGTTTGACACCGGTGTGGGATCCGTACCAGGTGGGGTTGATAGAGGAGATAGAGAAAATCCAATGGAGAGCAGTGCACATCATTACAGGATCATTCAGTAATCGTGAAAACGTTAGGGAGATGACTGACAAACTCCAGTGGAAGACTCTGCAACATAGATGCTCTGTTGCTCGGTACGGGCTTTTGTCAAAGTTACGAGAACATACCCTTACCGAGGAGTCTAGCAGTATATTGGTCCCTCTTAAGCCCTTTTTAAACGATGAACGAAGTTGAACAAGATAGATAATAGTCTACTGAAGCGCTCCTAGCGTACTAGCCCTGAACTACAAACTCAAGCAAGATCTTGTGGCAGCGTGTTTAGACGATAAACGTAATCGAACAGTAATAACCGATGTTGAAAGTGAGGTTAGAACAGGCGATTTGTTATGTAGGAAGTCATAGTTTAATACTGGAATTGAGGAAACAACGCTAAATGTTATTGGCGGCCAAAGAAAACCTTGCAATCTATGTTTTTGGTCAACTTAGTGTGGTAAAGTTCTGGGAAGTGAAAGAACATTTCAAAACATTCACGTCTATTTTCAAGCGAAAAAAATAAACTTATGAACACATCAAGCAATATTTATAAGAGCGTAAATAGCCCTTCTTTACATTATCTACTATGATTTGCCCTCTGACATTGATAATAACGTCATGCACAACTGAATTTTTGTCTTTCATTTGGACTGACTTTTTCATTTAAAATACTGTTTAATGAAAATTACATCATCAAATTACAATCTTATTCAAATAAACAATTGCCTTCTGTCTTTTCTGTTACGATATTGCAAAACATAAACCATTTTTCGGTTTCAGATGTACGACCTCGCTTTTCGGTGGACAATAATTGAGATAAATATTTAAGTCGTCATGAAACATTTGCAATTTACCGCTAAACAAAAGTATAATAATAAACTAAAGATTAATAAGACAAATTTGCGTGCAAACCCTGTAATTGCCGACTACAATATGAAAATCGCGTGACGAAAATAGGTTAACTTCCGATGTCAGCAGACGACCGTTCAATCAAAACAATCTTCTCGAGAAAGCTTAATGTGACGCTCGCGTTAGGTGACGGTCTGGTGACGGACAGTGTGAATGCCAGAAATAGATTTTGTAATAGATTCTGATCGTAAACTTCCACATAACGCAAAATATACGTAAATACGAAGGAAAATGGCGGACTGACTGAAGCGGTGACTGCAGCTGACAGCTACTAGCTCGCGCATGCGCAGTGAACCCACTAGTACCGAATTTAGAACTGGCCCTATTTCTTTATCGCTATAATTCTCGCGCTTCAATACTAGCGCGATCATACTAGAGCAGCCTTTCAAACGACTGGCGGCCGCCATTAACGCAACTTGTTATCAATCTATTACAAGTTCGTTGATCGTTTAAAACGGGCTCTGCGTATATCTCACGTAGAGATCGTGAGGATAAAATGAGAGAGATTAGAGCCCACGCTGTGGCATACCGACAATCTTTCTTTCCGCGAACAATATGAGACTGGAATCGGAGGGAGAAGCGATAGTGGTACTCAAGGTACTCTCTGCCACACACTCACCCCGTTTACGTGGGCTCCCAAAACCGGATTTCGTAAACCGATTTCCCAATTCCGCTTTTGGTTGGTCATGTAAACACTCCAAAATCGATTCTGGAAATCCGCTTCTCTAAAGCGGTTTTCCAGTTCCACAATCGATTTTCGTGCCCATGTAAACGCAACCGTTTTTGAAGCGTTCTTGGCTTGTCAGATTGTGTTTTCTTGTTATGAATTTTCGGCACATATGGAAGGAGTGATTTTTCTAATGTGAAATAACAGTATAAACATTAGAGTGAACATAAATCTGTGTATTTAAATAAAGAAAATTAGCGATTTGTCATATATTGATTTTACTGTTGGAATTGTTGAGAGGCTGTGTGAGCCACAGAGACGCACTCCAGGCTGAGAAATAGAGACCATTGCAGATAACAGGCTAAAACAGACACGTATATCTTACGAGATGTAGGCACTAAAGAAATCTCCTAGCGAACTGCTGATGCCCTCGGCCACCGTCCCAGGGTGGAGGTTACCTTTTGGAGAAGATGGGTGTAACTTCATATAGCGTCTAGACGCTGTTGTAAGACGTTACATTAGTACTTGGTGGCCAACAGGCACGTTTTAATGTACGTAGCAAAGTTGATACCAGTCACTTGGGAACAGCAACGTCAGTGGTTCCACGAGGCTAGAGAGGGTAAAGAAGAAAAACTGCAAGTTAGCAGCTCCCCTGAGGCGTGGCCTAAGGAGGAGCCTAAGGTGTGGCCAACTGACGTAAAACATTGTTGTTGTTGCCCATATTGGGTAGCGTCGTGACGTTTTACTTTCAGCTGAACAATGTTGCTACCAAGTATGGATTTTGTTAGAGCACAAACAAGCCACCTCCCCACCTGGGGAATGGCAGAAAGGACAGGGCTGAAACGTGGTTCGCTAGAGGAGTCAGAGAGAGGGCAAACCACAATTTAGATTAGTTGAACCAAGCAGCGGCCAATAGGAAATTGTTAACTGTCGGAAAGTGGGGAAAAAAGGTGCGCCCACACCGGCCGTTAAAACCCCCGGTTTTTTTATCAAGAGGGGGGTTCTCAGTCAGACAAGTCGGGCGCCAGCCCGTGACTATCGCCGTCGGCCTCGGGATGCTCCATGACAGTCTGTTTCTCGCGGGGAGTGCGTCTGTCTCGGGGATGCTGCTAGGGAACGTAATTACTGGCTTCTGTTGTGGCAAACAATTTATACTTTTTTTTAATAACTAACCCCAGTGTAGTAGACTTAGTATGGGATGCAATAAATTCAATGCAAGGTACCTAGGAGTTCCATAAAGTTTCCTAAACAAGTATCCTCTCGAGTCCCGAAATCCGCATCGCTATTAGATGCCTGTACTGTCTCTCTGCAATCACTCCTTTCCGCTCAGGATATGCAGACTGACCTTGCTACCTCTTCCCTCTTTCCTATGTAGGACACGACCTTCGACCATAGATACTGCCCCTATGGTCGAAGGACACGACAGATTGTGCAGACTAAATAAGGAACTGAATCAGCTGTTTTCCAGCCGCCATTTTAAGTGGGCTACGAAATCCGATTCAGGCTATGCCACGTAAACACGACAGCGAAAAACGGTTTACGAAAATCGGTTTTCGTACAGTGGCGGCGCTAGGCGTCGGCGACGTCGGCAACCGCCGACGGCCTCGCGCCTGTTGGGGCCTCGCAAAACATTGTTAAAATTTTAGCTGTTTTCCTTTATTATGCTTAACGGCATTTTTCAACGGCTATGTTATGTAGCGACGACCTAGATCTAACTTACACTAGCGTAACCAAAGGTCGAACATAACAGCCGTACCCAAGAGTGCGATTCGGCTCCAACAAAAGTGACCTTGCTCACCATGGTATGACGCTTTAGTGCGCTCGGTCATTCCCCGCCGGCAGCTATTAAGTTTCCCTATTTATTTCCGAATGAGTGCAGCATTGATGAAATTTTTAGTTAAATACTTGCAAAACAACTTCTTCAATACATTAAAAAAAATTTGAAGAAGTATATCCAAATGTTTATATAACAATCCGAATCAAGCTCACAGTTTGCTAGTACAGCTACAGCCGAGAGAAGCTTCTTTAAGTTAAAATTAAGACTTACTTGAGAATCACAAAGACCCAAGAAAGACTATATACGTTGCCAGTACTGTCAATAGAAGCCGAAATAGAGGCTAGTATTATCTAAGATGTGATTTTAAAAATTTAAAAAGAATGTTCAAATGTTTGTATAGTCTATGGGACTCAACTACGGGGTTATCAGTCCGTAAACTTACAAACTACTTATGAATTAACTAAAACTAAAGACGGCACAAATATCGATGCCCGAGGGGGCATTCGAACCCCCGACCGTAGTGGCCGTGCAGACCGTGACTGGAGCGCCTCAGTCCCCTCGGCCTCCGCGGCCGGCTTAAAAAATTCAGTGAGGCGAAAGCCGATACGTTTCTACGTTAATTTGTGTTTGTTTAGTGTAATTTGTCATTGTAATAACACTTGTCTATTATATTAATAAAATTTTAGTATAACGATTATTGATATATAATTCAGCACATTTTATTGAACATTTTCTTCCTTAATGAAAAAATAAAGAGGCCTCGCAAAGGCGTGTTCGTCGACGCCCAGTTTTCGTCTAGCGTCGCCACTGTTTTCGTATTCCGGAAGATGTGTATCATGTAAACGTAGTGACTGTCAGGTGGCTTGCGGAGTGTGGATGTAGATCCTGTTTTTGTAGCTAGTGTAAATGGTTACGATATTCGAAACACGAGTGCACGCGTGTGTGTGCAGGTGCGTCGGTGCGTGGAGGCGGGCCTGGTGGAGAAGTGGCTGGGCGACACGATGGCGGCGACGCGCGCCGCGGAGAGCCGTCAGTCGGGGCCGGGCAGCACGCGCGCGCTCGTGGGGCTGCGCAAGCTGCTGGGCGCCGCCGTCGCGCTGGCCGTGGGCTGCGGGGCCGCCGCCGCCGCGCTCGCCGCCGAGAGGGCGCTCTGGCGGCGCCGCCCGCAACCGCGCCGCCAGCGCTACCCGCTCGCCATCTACTACAGCCGCAACAGGGCGCACCACAACACGCGGGTTGCCCGTGCCTGAAATCGCAGACAAACATATACAGACGGGAAACCTCCGTAAGGGCCCGGTCCTACGCTCCGGGCTGCGGGGAGGGAGGGAGGGAGGGTTCCCGGCAGTTCCGTAAGATGTCCCGTGATGGCGCTGAGGTCAGAAGCGGCTCTTTTAACACAGGCGACTAGAGGCAGCTTAGGAGGGCACCCAAGATTTCCCAACCGCCCGATAGATGACTCTACAGTTACGCTACCGTACTACATGACGTTAGCGGCGGAAAAATACCAACCGGAAGTGTCCGAAATTTCGCAGTCAAAAGTATAGTATCTGTGTCTTCAAGATCTTTGCGGAGGCTAGGCATTGCAAAGTGACAGCTCAGAATAAAAACAAAGCAGACGATCGTGCTATTTTGTGTTGGCACTTGGATAGTGTTTACCTCAGTCTGTTCATTACTCGCGAAATAGCTTTGTGTTTCTTTATGTAATACCTAATATTCTTTCCTGTCCGAGTGAAAAATAACTGTTTCAGACAGCACATATCTTTCAGTGACTATTCAACTACTTATTTTTTAAAATAAATATTCAATAATAACGATATTTAAATCGTGTACCCAGCCACAATCTATGTTATACATAGGCCTTGCTGGCTTCTGTCTAAGAGTTTTCAGTCAACGTTTGTTAGATTTTACAACTTACGTTTCGCTACCACCAAATTAGATTCAGATTGGCTAGCACTGTTGAAATTTTATACTTCATTGCTCTTGCAGGATGAAACTTTGGCAATGTCAGCAGCTCATAATGGGTCGAAACGTCTGACTAACCTCAAACTTCGACAGAAAATCTCGAGACAGATGCCAACGGACAACATGTTAACAAACGACCATAAAAGCTTAAAATGTACAATAGATAAGAACTTGGGAAACGTCTTTAAACATCTGTGTTTCTCAGTGTCTTGAAGCTCCAGTGCCTATGACTGTTATTTATCTTTCCGATACCAATAGATTGTTTGGATTGTAGCTACCTTGTACCCATAAGATATTTTAATGCACACTGTGTCATTAGCCCCTGTTCTGCAGATAAATAAGAAGCTGCTTATAAAATATTTGTATTATCACGTTAAGCAGACAAATCTGTGTTAGGGTATCAACGTTTCCTTTATAAATGACCCCACCAATGAATAATGTCTACTGTCAAGTCTCAAATACAGAAATATTTATCCTTCTCAGTGTACTTTGTTAAGTGGCATTACCCATCGGAAAATATTATTACATTTACAGTGATTTGTTATTAGGACAGTATTCCTCTAAGCGCACACTCGGAAATCGTCACATATTCGGAAATTACTATCCAAATAACTGTTTCGTCCTTTGTTTTCTAATCAGTTGTAAATGTAAATAAAAGACTGAAACGTAGAACTAACGTTTAATACATTCAGAGAAGTTCATTTAAAAACGTAATGACGAAAAAAAAAATTTTGAAAGTCGACAATCTGAAACTACACCTATATACAGTAGAAATTACGAATCCAGAACGCTATCCATTACACTACTTTTTTTTTATTCAATCAACTTTATTGGTTTACATATATAACCTTTACATTTTTGATAAATTTATAATTACAATACAAATCATTTTTTGATAAACTTATAATTACAATACAAATCATTTTTATGAAGTCTGAAAATACTTGTCACTGCATTCAATATGTTGACTTGGAACAACTAATTTGGTTTGGACTCCTTCATGTTTTGATAATGCATGTACCATGTAATATTCTTCATTGTCCTCTCAGTCTTGATTTAAAACTGCAATTAAAAAATCTCTGAAAATTTTATTTATATTTATAATGCTTCTTCAAAGAAAAATGCTCTTCATTGATAAATTGAATGTAGTCTTCTAAATTTGGATTTCCCTTCTCAATTGCATAAAATACATACTGTCCAATGAGCCAGTTACAACTATTATGTTTTGCATTAGGAAATAAATTGTATTCTGGCTGAAGTACATCTTTTATTGAAACATAATTCTCAGATGTTCTATTGATTATGGCTAGTTTTTTCCTTGTCCACTTCCAAATCAAAATCTTTTCTTTACACGTAAGAACATGTTCTAAAGTATCCACTAGTTGACATGTCTCACAAAAAGGAGTGAGTCGTAAATTTATTCTGTGTAACGTTTCTCCTGTGGGAATTTTCTCATTAACTACATCATACCAGACAGAGCGAACATTTGATTTTAACATTGGATTATTAATATTACACCAAATTTGTTTCCAATTCTTACTTTCATATTTCACCTCAATATTGTTTTTGTGGTGACCTTTTGTAAGTGCACAGTATAACTTACTAGTATTAAGTTTTTTAATATTTTCAGGTAAGTAATTTCAACAAAGTATTGTCGAACATAATCCAATTCCGGGTTTATTTGTCCATCATTTATAGGTGCACATTGATCATTAGGATCTAACTCATGAATTAGGTTTCGTGAAATGCTAGGCTGATTACTATGTAATAATTTGCCAGTATGATTAACAAACATTGCCAAACATTGTGCTTGTATATCTTTGACACCTAGTCCTCCATTACATCTAGGCAATGTGGCAGTTTCAAAAGAAACTTTGAAAATATTTCCCCTCCAAATATACCAGCACACGACCACAAGAATTTTTTTCGCAATAGAAGTGGGTATTGGTAGCACTGCAGCAATGTGGTATAACTTACTAATTACAAAACAATTAACGAATACTACTCTCTGCAGTCTATCTAATGATCTCATGTTGTGATCTTTAAGAGTAGCTCTTGTAACATTCAGCTTATGAATCCAATTTAATTGACACATTTCCTTTGGGTTTGATGTAAACGTCATTCCCAGATGGTAAATCTCATCAGTTTTTTGAAGCCAGGAGATTTCCATGTTTGCTGCATATGGTCCTAAAGCCAATATTTTGGATTTATGTGGATTAAGTCTTGCACCAGAAGCAACTTCATAACTCATTATTATTCTTCAAACTTCATCAATTTCCATTTTATTATTGATAATAATGCTAACATCATCTGCATAAGCATGACACACTGTTTTTGTATTAAAAATATTCAATCCTTGTAATGTTGTGTGGAGTTTAAGAAGCAGTGGTTCAACTGCAATAACATATAAGGTCATAGACAGTGGACATCCCTGCCTGACTGATCGTTTTATAGGTACAGGAGTTGTTAGTTGTCCATTAATTTTGATTTTAGATTGAGAGTCACTTATACAGTTATGTATTAATTGTATGAATTGATCACTATAGCCCATTTTTTCATTGTACTTAGTAAAAAATTATGATTCACCCTGTCAAAAGCCTTATTAAAATCTAAAAAGGTAATGGCTATTTGACTTCTGCAGATCCAAGTTAAATAAACAATATCTCTGTAATCACATAAAATATTCATCATTGATCTTCCTTTAACAGCACAGGCCTGATAAGCTCCAATTCCTTTTGGAATTCTATTGTTTATTATTCGTGTAAAAATTTTAAAATCCACGTTGAGCAATGTAATAGGCCGAAAATCTTGTAATGTTTTACTTTGTGATTTTTTGGGTATTTGTACAACTATGCCTTCAGTAAAAGAAACTGGAAAGGAAGTACTCAACAACAGCTCATTACACATTGTAGTAAATTCTGGACCAATCACATGCCAGAATTTCATATAAAATTCGATTGGGAGGCCATCAGATCCCGGCGATTTTTTTCGTGGGGACTCTAAGATCGTACTTTTTATTTCTTCATCTGTAATATCCTCCAAAAGTCTTGCATTGTCTTCCTGAGTGACTGTAATTGGGATGTTACTAAGGAATTCATCTTTAGCTGTCTCATCTATTGGCACTTCCGAGTATAGATTAGTGTACTACTGGACGACATATTGTTTTATATCCCTTTGTTGAGTGCATTTGTTACCAAACTCATCTTCAAGAGATGTGATAATCTTCTGTCTCCCTCGTTTTCTTTCCCTAAGAATATGAAAAGTGGATACACGTTCATGTAGTACATCATTAATATTATGTGCACGTATTTGCTTTCCATATAAATTTTGTCGAACCAATGCAACAATCTTAGCTTTAACACGTTTCACAGTGAGGATTTTGTTTGTCAGCTCTGCCGGTTTATTGTACAATTCGCGCAACCACGTAAAATAGTAATCTAAAGTCACCTTTCGCCAATAAGCTTTCTTGTGAGCGTACTGTATAATAGTTTTTCTAATTTGGGGTTTAACATACTGTGTCCACCACATCACACGTTCAGTGTATTTTGTAAGTCGCTGAAGACATCTATGCCACATTTATCTGATGTCTTTCTGAAGTTCTTCATCTTCTAACAGTGACACATTTAACTGCCATATTCCACGACCTAAATAAGTTTTTCGTGGGATATGCTGAATTGTTATATGATATGCAGAATGATCAGAAAAAATAAGAGGCCAAATCTCACATGCCATAACACTTGGTAAGAAACCTTTGGTAACGTAGAATCTATCCAGCCTACTGGCAGATGTATTATTCACATATGTGTAACCTATAGCATTTGGGTGTAAGTGAACCCATGTGTCTACCAAATCTAAACCATCTGTTAAAACTTTTAACTCTTCAGAAAAGTTAAAGTTTGGTTGTTGATCTTCTTTTCGCAATACACAATTGAAGTCCCCACCTAGAATTATGTTACATCCGACATTAGGTAAAAGGTTAGCAATTCCTTCTCTAAACAAATCCCTGCGACCATTTTTGCCATTAGAACCTGATGGAGCATATATGTTAATGAAATGTAGATCATTTAGTTGCACTGTGACACCTCTGCCATCTTCCAAAATCGCTTTAGCTGTACATGGTATTCCTTCCTTAAATAAAATTGCCGTTCCCGTTTCATTACCAATATTAAGAATTGAGTCATATCCTGGAATATCTCCCACCTTCGGAGTAATTACCTCTTGAAGCATAACTATCTCTAGGTCAGCGGCGTAAATGTAATCTTTCAAACATTGTAATTTCGTGTCAGATTTAATTCTATTGACATTTAATGTGGATATTTTATAAGCTTGCATAAGAGTAAAAAAAAATATTAATCAGAATCCTCAGACCATCTCACCGCCTTATCAGGTATGAGTGGACGGTCAATTTCCATTCCACAGCCCCCCTGTTTATCTATGTCATTACCAACATTTATTTCACTGTTCAATACAATTCCCTTATTTTCAACTTCAGGTTCCTTACCGTCACTACCACCTGTCTTAGCAATCTTTCTTGTCCGTTGCAAGTTTTTCTCTGTATCCTGACTTTCTTCATCGCTTTGTTTCCTGATTTGTCTTTTTGGTTTTGCTGTTTTTTGTTTGCGGGCTTCTTTTTCATTGCTACTGCTATTTTTTTCTTGGCGTTCTTCGGAGTGTTTATTCCCTTCAGAAGCTTGTCTATTTAAGGAAGAAGTTCCTACTACAACATGTTTCTCAATTGAATTGCTGGGACTTGATATTTCTGAATTACGATGAACAGGGCTCTCCTCATTGTCTTGCTTCTCTTTATTCTCTATTGATAACTGTTGGAAACTATTACAGGGAATGGAATTCGTCGTCTTATGATTGGCGGACTCGTACATCTGTTTACTGACGGTCCCTCCTGGGGTTTGCCGTGGGCGGTCATCTAAAATGTTGACTTCGTCACCGCGAGAGGCGTTCTGGGCTGAGACGATTGGCTGTGTCCTGCCTACACTCGCCACTGAAGGACCAGCAAGTGTCTCCGCATATGTCGCTCTGACAGTATTAATTCCTTCATCTGAATTTCTAGGTGTATTAAAATCTTTACGTACGGGTTTAAAGCGCGGACAAGCAGCTTTAATATGATCAGGAGAGCCACATACCACACACGTACGTGGCTGTCCATCGTATACAACAAGAGCCTTGAAGCCGTGGACCATTATGTGTGAAGGAATGTGCTTTCTTAATTCGATTTTCACATTTTTAACGCCATTGTCTACATTAAAATGCTTAAGGCCACTCCATTTTTCTCCATATATTTGTTTCACATTACCATATGCGGAAAGCGTTTGTTCAAAGGCATTTCAAAAGGCAAATTGTAAATACGGACAGTTCTGAGACCTAGTCCAGCATAATTTATCTCCACTTTACATACCTCACCACTGGAATAATTAAAATTAGCAGCACCCTCAGTTTTCGTCATAACACGAAGACATACTTCGTCATCTACCATCCTGACATAAACGCAGTTTCCTAGAAAATCATATTGCATTCCAAAAACCTCTTCATCTTTCAATCCAATATTATCGAAAAGAACATCAACGACTTCAAATATTTTAGGTCTCTCAAATCCATATGGAAACGCTATCTTTATCGTATATTTCCTCAACTCAGATTCCAGCGCTGGCTATGCAAGGGCTGCCACCAACGCTGTTCAGCCGCCGCTGCCACGACGCGGATGAAAACTTGTGTGTCTGCCTCTTACAAGTCCGTGGACACTTACACTTACACAATTTATACTTATCTGATGATAAAGTGTCAAGATTTTTTATATTTCCTTCAGCAAAACTTATAAACACAACTATGTTGACGTTGCTAGGCAAAGATCACACTACGATGACATACACTAAATGGGGCTTTAGATTACATATATCTACACTTGAATAGTTTTGTTAATTTGCTACAAACTACTATTTATTTGTAAAGTAAGCGTTTTCTTGATTACTCTTAATGGCATCATAATTGCATTCTTAGTGTTTAAAATTCACAATATCTCAATAAGCTCAATTTAAAATGGCGCCTGTCACATCTTGCCAAAGATTCTATCCGTGCTGTGTATAGTCTCTGGTCCAAAACGGAAGTGGTATTTTTCCGCCGCTAACGTATACTTACCGTACTGGTATATCCTTGACTCGATGCAGAGCACGCCGTCGTTCATTCTTCTGGCATAAGGCTGGATCCACACATTGGAACCAACGTTGGCGCCAACAGTGTTGGTCCAATGTGTGTGGATCGGTGTAATAGCGTTGGAACCAACGTTGGCCCCAACGTTGGTACGGCTCCGTTGCTTGTCGGTATTTCGACCAAACATCAAAGGACGTTGGGCCAATATGGGTTCGTCGTACACACATTGGCGCCAACGTTTCATTCTGTCTTTGTCGTCTGCTCATCTCGAAACTGTTTCTTTCGTCGTTCGTTCTTCGTCGCCATTTTCAAGTTTCGAAATCTCTTTGTAAATATTAGAACTGTGTCATGAAGTGATTCATTTGTGAAAGAAACCTCGAAAAACGAAATGCCACACCAAAACTTATGCGCGAACTGTGAAATTAAAAACTTTTTTTTCGACACAATCCATTACTGAATTCAATTTTTGAAATTAACAGTACAGTACTTAATATTTCCTGTCAAATATTAAATATTGTTTTAAACTTCAAGCACTACCAGTGATATCAATTACATGGTTGTTTTAAAAGGTAAGTGTAGGCTTCTAAAACTGTCTCAATAAATCGAAGCGTAATACTAAAAGAATAATAACCCTCAAAAATATCTCTTTTATTTTTAATTTCAATCATTTAAGTTTTAATAATGCGTATCGTTCACTTGTAGCATATTCTAAAAATTAATGATTTTGTACCGTAATTAATGTTCGGTAAGAAGTGATACAACACCCCATCATCTTTTACATATGTTTCCCATTTTGGTTTACAATGACAAAATGTAACTTAATTATTCACACTCAAAAGCGTTAATGCATTGGCCGCGATTTGTGCGTCAGATATGTTTACGTTGGCTCTCGGCGAATTCAACTGAATATTGGCTCCAATGTGTGGACGCTGTCTCAAAAATATTGGCCAATGTTGGCGCCAGCGTTGGTACCAATGTGTGGATGCGGGGTATTATGTAAACTGTTTCGTGTTAAGGTTGCCCAGTTCCATTTCAAAGTGACAGTGCACTGACACTGCATCACAAGGAGATTTACCTTGTTATTACATATGAAATTGTACTGCAGCAATAAGATGTTGTTATGAATTTAATAATAAAGGGTTGAAATGTTTATCGTCAACGTGGTGTAATGGATAGCGTTTTAGATTATCAATACAAGGGATCATAGTTCGTAACCGCACACTTCCTTTAATTTTTTTGAAATATTTTATTTAAACACATTCTAGCAGTTGCTTATTAATGTAAGGCAAGTATGATTTGCAGTGTTCTACATTATTTATATTTCCTTGTAATTAGAAAATGAAGGACGCAAATATTTCGCCGTTTATTTCGCAATCTGTGATAATTTCACAGTATGCCCTTAGGTAGGAACCCAATAGGACAACTTCACGAGCGGCAACAATATTAATATTCTTCCTTACCACATATGTTTGGCTGTATGCTTCCGAAATACAGCGCTCAGAGAGTATTATCAGAGTGCACTCTAGATACTATTGTAGAGATTTATTGAAACAGCCGGCTTTCTTCACTAAGTTATGCTAGTACATTTTATTACTTATGTGCTCTCTGAACTATAATCATACTGTTCACAAAACTAAGAGTGCATGTGAACTTGATATTACAAGAAGTAAACACGATCTTCAAATATAGTATTTTATTAAAAATTCTAGCAGGAGACAATGAGGAAAACGGTAAATTATGCAGGCGGAATAGTATAAAATAAACCTATAGTTTATATTACATCAGTCGGTGGTGATATGGCTAAATTCAAAAAGCAAGAACCCCTCGTCTTCTAGATAGCTATTCTTTAAAGGAGTTGATTAATAATCTGTGTTACTTCCTGTTTAAGTTTTAGCTTCACTATAAGAACTGACCATGTAACTCTCATGGGTAAATCACTTATTGGCTGTATACTTTTGCTGCGAATTAGAACGTAAGTTTTATGGTACAGACGTAGTGTGTTGGTGTTGGCAACCACATTACACGTTCTCTGAAAAAAAATATACATATAATTAAGGTTTTGTGTTGGCCGTGAGATAAGTAATTAATGCTGTTCCTGCTCTATGACTGACAGGTTCTTGTATATAATCTTGTCCGGTTAGTAAATTGATTACCATTGTAAAGCGAAAATTTCATTGCCAAAATTAACAAACTAAGCCCTTACAGACCGTAAGTAAAGTGTAGCCCTTTTCATGCATCTGTTTACAAACAATTTAGTCAGTAAGCCACATGACATTTACCTATGATTATTATAGCAATAATATGACACATTCTACATCCCAGCGATACACTCCTGTCTATTTCATAGACCGCGAAAATAAATAAATAAATAAAATAAATCTGGACAGGCAGGGAATTATGAGGGCAGCTTAAATTGCTCCTAAAGCAGCAATAAAATTCGTATTCGCCTGCCTGATCACACTCTCGGAAATCGTCACATATCTGGAAAGAAACACAAAAATTTGTGATAAGGAAGAACATGATTTTTCCTTCTATAGGCTACGTTTCACTCGAAGCTATTTTTACGTACTTCGTTCTGAAATCAGACGGAAATGTAAAAACGTCGAATGTTGCAGAATATACTCGCATTACTTTCATAAGAAAGAGGCAGAATGCGTTCAAACTGCCCGCATCGAGGCAATTAATGTTTACCCCAGAATGCAATTCTTTTGGCTCTCGCTAATTTGTGATGCTATTGGTTGTTCTCATTTCGCACAGAGTTCTGGTAGCGTAACCGTAGAGACATCTATCGGGCTGTCAGGAAGTCTTGGGTGCCGTCCTAAGCTGTCTCTAGTCGCCTGTCCTTTTAACTGGCCAGAGCAGGCGGCAGGTAGCGGCTGCCCCCATCACCACCTCCCCTCAAACGGCAGCAAGCCGAACACAGCCGTGGCCTCGTGGCAGGCGGCACGAGCTCTCCCCTCGGCCTCCCCTCCACATTACCCTCTGATGTGCGAGAGGCACCCTAAGCCAGCGATCCACATGACACCTGCTTGCATCTTACGGAACTACGAGGGGAGCGTAGGACAGTGGTTTAGAGGGGGCTGCTCCTCTGTATATGTTACTCTGTGCTGAAATCACGCGCAGCGTCCCGCTTTCATGTGGCGACGCTACTAATGACTGCAAAATATCTGTAAACGTGTTCCAATAATTTTTCGAGTTTGCCGATGACAGCGCTACTAAAGCAGAGTTACTAAACATAGATTTTAAAAACTCATTCACCAAAGAAGACGAAACCAATATTCCAGATTTCGAATTACGAACAGATGCCGTAATGAGTAACGTAGAAGTAGATGTCTTCGGAGTAGTAAAGCAACTAAAATCACTTAACAAGAACAAGTCTTCTGGTCCGGATTGTATACCCATTAGATTTCTATCTGATTATGCTGAAGCAATAGCTCTGTACAGGACAGAGTAAAGAGTAAAGCTATGATAACCATAAAACTACTAAAAAACAGTACAATGATTAGGTGGTAGTATTATTATTATCCGTAATTAGAAATGGAGAATAAGGGAACTCTGTTTACTCACTCCTTTTCGCAATCAAACAACCCTGTAATTAATTGTTGTCGAATTGTCACTTACGTTTGTTACAGTTCTTATGTTATTAATCCTTTCATATTGTCGCATACAGTATATATTGTAGAATATTACACCAGGTTCGTGTGTGTTTCAGTGATCGTGTATCAAATATTCTACGAAGCACCAACGGATCATTCAATCAATGGTACTTAAAATAACTTACTCTAAATATAACACAGGCACCAATGGAGCAGCCTCGCAATCCATGGCATGGCGCCTTAGACAAACAACAATGACGACGACATTCGAAAAAGTTTTTTTCTGATGTTGTACATCTTACGCCGATGTGTAACTTTCAGGGTCGTGTAGCGACGATCTACATCTAAATTAAACTAATCTAAGGACGAACACAACATTCATGTGCAATGGGGGAAGGGATTGGAACACATGGTGGAGCACCCAGACAGATTTTGGTCATATGTTCAATATACTACGGGCAAAAGACAATACCCTCATTACGTGATAGTAATGGTGATCCTGCCGGTGATAGAGCTACTTAAGAAAACGTAATAAACATAGCTATCAGTAACTCAGTCACCGAATAAGATGAAACCAATATTCCAGATTTCGAATTACGAACAGATGCCGTAATGAGTAACGTAGAAATAGATATCATTGGAGTAGTGAAGCAACTAAAATTACTTAACAAGAACAAGTCTTCTGGTCCGGATTGTATACCCATTAGATTTCTATCTGATTATGCTGAAGCGATAGCTCTGTACAGGACAGTGACATAACTGTGTAAATAACTTCATTGCAAATATCAACATTATGTTCCTGAGTTCTGTGTGTTCAGTTGTTTTGTAAATAACAAAAAGTGTGTTCGTAAGAAAGCCAAATAAAAATTGTAATAAATATTCTCCTGTGGATATTCATAATTTTAGTAAATATATCCGTCACGTCAGTAATAGCTCCTTACTTGACAGCCATATACAACCGTTCTCTCAAAGAAGGAAAGTTGCACAGGTCACACCGATATTCAAGAAAGGCAGTAGGAGCAACCCATTAAACTACAGGCCTATTTCATTAACTTCAATTTGCAGCAGGGTTTTGGAACATATCCTGTATTCAAATATTATGAATTATCTCGAACAGAACGATCTATTGGCCCAAGGTCAACATGGATTTAGAAAATATCGTTCATGCGAAACACAACTAGTTCTTTATTCACATGAAGTGGTGGGTGCTATTGACAAGGGTTCGCAAATCGATTCCATATTTCTTGATTTCCAGAAGGCTTTTGACACCGTACCTCACAAATGGCTTTTAATCAAATTGCGTTGTTACTGTATATCGCCCCAAATTTGCGACTGGATAGGGGATTTCCTCTCAGAGAGGACACAGTATGTAGTAATCGATGGTATGGCATCGACTAAAACAGAGGTGATATCGGGCGTTCCACAGGGTAGTGTTATTGGTCCACTGCTGTTCCTTATTTACATAAACGATTTTGGGAAAAATCTAAGTAGCTCTCTTAGGTTGTTTGCAGATGACACCATCATTTACAGTCTAGTAAAATCATCTGAACATCAAAACTAACTGCAGAACGATTGAATAAGATATCTGTATGGTGTAAGAATTGGCAGTTGACTCTAAATAATGAGAAGTGTGAAGTCGTCCACATGAGTACGAAAAGAAATCCGTTAAACTTTGTTTACATGATAAATCAATCAAATGTAAAGGCAGTAAACGCCACAAAATACCTAGGAATTACAATTATTTCTGACTTAAATTGGAAAGAACACGTAGATAGTGTCGTGGGAAAGGCGAACCAGAGACTGCGTTTTATTGGCAGAACCCTTAAAAGATGCAACAGAACTACTAAAGAAACTGCGTATACTACGCTTGTCCGTCCTTTTATGGAATATTGCTGCCCACTGTGGGATCCTTATCATGTGGGTTTGACGGAGGACATCGAAAGAGTCCAAAGAAGGGCAGCTCGTTTCGTATTGTCACGATACACGGGAGACAGCGTTACGGAAATGATACAGGATCTGGGATGGGAATCATTACAACAACGACGCTTATCGCTGCAGCGTGCGCTGCTTACGAAACTACAATCGCCAATATTCTCCTCCGAATGCAATAATATATTATTGACTCCCTCTTACATAGGTAGAAATGATCATCAGAATAAAATACGAGAAATCAGAGCACGAACGGAGAGATTCAGTTGTTGATTCTTCCCGCGCGCTATTCGAGAATGGAATGGGAGATAAAATAGTATAACGGTGGTTCGATGAACCCTCTGCCAGGCACTTAAATGTGATTTGCAGAATATCCCATGTAGATGTAGATAAAGCCGAATCCTGTCGACACTCTACCACGATATTTCGGCTCAGAGACGTCCGGCTACCTTCAGGTAAGTAGACAACTACTGAAGAGCTCAGCTGAAATCACGGCATTTGTGCTGGTTGTTGTGCATGCTAAATGTGCTGGCGTCGTATTGTGCATGCGTTAGGTGGTGAAGTGCGTGATACAGCCTAGTTGCTTGTGCTGACGTCAATGGCAGAAGAGGAACAGACTTCTAATCATTGATTATCGACTGATGTGTGGAGGAGAATTTGTGTAGGTGTTACAAAAACCGTAGCATCTATATCTATTCAGACAACCAGGCAGCCCTGAGATCACTGGCAGCTCCTGCAACAAGGTCTAAAATTGTTGCAGAATGTCACACGGTTCTGGTGGAGCTAGGGGAAAGCAATAGAGTAAACCTATTGTGGGTCCCTGGCCACTTGGGATCAGTGGCAACGAACATGCCGACAGATTAGCCAGGATGGGGGCAGAGACTCCATTTATTGGACCGGAACCTGTCCTGACAATCACCAAGGCAATGATCAAATTGGAGCTACGTAACTGGCTCAGAAGACAAAAGTCTATCAACAAAAACATGGCAAGGTAATGATGCCAAAGCCATGTTTTAAAAGAAGCTCTGCAATCCTGGGCCTGAACAGGAGAGAGATTAGACTCATGGTTGGATTGCTGACAGCCGGCCGCGGTGGCCGAGGGGACTAAGGTGCTCCAGTCACGGTCTGCACGGCCACTACGGTCGGGGGTTCGAATCCCACCTCGGGCATGGATATTTGTGCCGTCCTAGTTCGTAAGTAGTTCATAAGTAGTTTGTAAGTTTAGGGACTGATGACCCCTTAGTTAAGTCCCATAGACTATACAACCATTTGAACATTTTGATTGCTGACAAGGCCGGCCCCGGTGGCCGAGGAGACTGAGGTGCTTCAGTCACAGTCTGCATGGCCACTACGGTCGGGGGTTCGAATCCCCCCTCGGGCATAGATATTTGTGCCGTCTTTAGTATAAGGTAGTTGATAAGTAGTTTGTAAGTTTAGGGACTGATGACCCCGTAGTTAAGTCCCATAAGCTTAACAAACATTTGAACATTTGAATTTGATTGCTGACAGGCCATGGGAATTTCAAAAATCGCTTACATACAATGGGAAAAGCAGAAGAGGACCCTAAATGTAGGATCTGCTGATGACGGTGATGAAACTGCATCACATCTAATCTTCGAATGTATTGCATTGGAGAGTGAAAGGCACAGAACATTTGGGACAACTACACCTGAAGAAATTGTGTCTAATAAAGAACTGGTAAAGGGACTTCTTGCACTGTTCAAGGGCATTAGTTGGCTTTACTAGATATACAGGGAGTGATACCGCACAATAAACTTAGTTTCAGTGCAGGCAGTGGCGGGTTGGACCAAGACTGTTTTCGCTTTTCTGAGAAAATCAAATCAATGTCGATTCCGCTGTGACATGGTAATATTAATCTTGGGAATCCAGTTTTTATCCAGCTGAAAGCCATTGTGATGTATGAATAAAATAGAGAAAATACTTTATTCGCAAAATTTTGGAGATCATCCTCGGACTCGCACAAATAAAGTGGACAGAGAATACACGTCATCTGACAATGTCCTCATCTTGAGTGAAAGAAATCACTTTCTATGATTCCCTATGAAAGAAACTAGAGAAGTTTCTCACAAGAGGGAACATTCTCCATTTTTTTATGTGAGCTTTGTAGCATACTTCGAGTTGAGTAATTTCTGGTAAGGTTACGTTTTACCATAATTTACAATAAAAATGACAGAATTTTTGTAATTCCGAAGGCAACAAAAGATACCTGTAAGATATCTGAAGAAATACAAGAGGTATTAAAGAATTTTATACAGATAAAACAATGTAAACATCGAGTCCCTTCACAAAAATCATTACAGTGAAACATTATAGCATTTTTAATACTGATGAGAGTGATGTCAGTCGAGGCTGTTCACCATCGACATAGATATGAAACACAAGTTGATTTTGCTGTGTGTTTGGAGTGAATATTTACAACCATAAATAGCTACATAACAAGATCATATTATATGTATTAAAATATTGTCTGTTAACATTGCCTTATCAATACCTAATGTCAAATGAAGCACACATCAGAATTTCAGTCTGTATCAAACAAAATAAATATTCCAGAATGAATAGGTCCCAGGTTCGAGTCCCGGTTCCGGCACACAATTTTAATCTGCCAGGAAGTTTCAAAATAAATATTTCTCCAATACCGAAGTATTGGTTAATGTACTGCTCTTGTACATCGTATCAAAACAGGTTGGACTATTTAAGATCCTTTTTCTGACAACATAAATCCTAATTTGTGTAATGTTAGGCGTTAGTAGAAGTGACAGAAAAATTAGTAACTAATAAATTACAAACCTAGCGACTGGTTTCTCGTATCAAAACTGTATGTGCTAATACTTAATTCACAAGAGTCATATTTAACGAAAAGTATCTCCTGTTAGAAAACTCTGACAGTGTTCCAGGTTGGAACAGTTGAAAATGGGACATATGCTTAAAATTTCGATTATATATTGCTTTAACCTAATTTTAACAACAAAATAGTTTCTCTCATGCTGATCATTCGATAAGATTGTCAGAATATTAATTTCACAAACTGTCAATATTTAGTCTTAATAATTTGCTGCTGCACATAAAACTATAATCAAAATACAGTACTACTCTTCCTGAACAATAAATGTCTGTTCTGTATTTGTACACTCTATAATTCGTCTGACTGAGCTTGTTGAAAGAAAAATTCGATAAAACACCAGTTCTCTGCTTGACATAACAACACAACATACACACTGAGAACTTACTCAAGAAGAAGGGTTGGTAGCGAGAAAGGACTTCCTGCTCAGAGCATATGCTTTAAATATTTTACTCGTACAAAAGTGAGAACTTACAGAATGTTTTTTTTCCTCTGAGAATGTTCTGGAGCATGTGCTCATTCTTATTCATACAGTCCATTCTCACGATTTATAAGATTGTCAGCAAGATGTATTTTCACCAATTCTTTAATTACTGAATCCCAAAAACTGGAAAGTAGAGCCAAAATTTTTGTTCTGTTATATTCCAATGCTTGTCCCATGCAAAACACTGTGCTCTGGTACTTCTGATTTTGATTTTTGCAGAATATGGGTATGTCTTTTGTGTTATACATATTGTTTCTGGCCTAATGTTCCCAAACTATAGGTCACAACCTACTAATTAATCTGGTTACCTTTCCGGATGTGTCCCTGGACAGATATAAAATATCACAGTGAAACGTTTTACAAACTGAAATAGTGAAGGTGTTATTTATAATTCTTATTACTTCAATAACATTATTTCTCACTCTACAAAGTAAAGTAACATATAGGTTCTATCATATCTTTACTTAAAATTTTAATGGTTATCGGTTAATCTGTTATGTTAAAAGTTATTATGAACTTATATTTTTACATTAGGTCCACTTACTTGTTTATCCACGACTATTACTCAAAAATGGTTCTTGTTTTAGTAGTTACTCTAAAAAAACTCATTATGAATTGAATTGTTTTGGAGCAGAGATCAGTTTGTAAAGGAAAATTTAAAAAGTTTAAACTGTCAACATCTGAGAAAAGTCTCTAATGAAAGTGTCATGTGATTGTTCATTTAAAACTTTCTTTAAAGACTGAAGTGGAATCTTTGGGTTAGAAGAGGGGTTTGTATAGAGTGCTTGCAAATACAGCTTTCAAGGCATTTATGGTGTTGTCAACTATTTTCTTTGGTGAGTGTGCAATTTTAAATATGTAAATATAGAAACAACGTTTTTGTGGCAAACTATTTGCAGATGAAACCGACAAATTTCAATCTAGATATGGAAAGTAGGTCATCAGCACTGACATTTAACAACCTCATGAATCTGATGAGCTAATCTGTTCAAAATAAATTTGTTATTGGAGGAAATATTGTTCATTTTCCTTAATAATCTACACTGTTTTCAAACTGCTTACTTAACTGGATTTTCATATTTAATAATAACTTCAGTTTCATATTTCACATCATTTTTATATTTGTGTAAATTTCTTTGTAGTCGTAGTATATATACTGGGTCTCAAAAATGTTTCCAAAATGGTTGTTGGTCCCATCACAAAACAGAGTGGGAACCACTGCTCTGGCCTATATATGCAGAACCATACTCACAGCGAATTTTGTAAACAAAATTAAAACGTGACAATGGCTTTTAGCTGGGTAAAAATTGGATTCCCATGATTAACATTAGCCAGTCTCAGTAGAATCAATTTCATCAGTAAACAGTCAGTTATTAGAAGACTATTCCAATTCCACCTAATGGAGACACAAAACGATGTCAGCACATTTAGCATGCACAAGAACCAGCATAAATATTGTCATTGTACTAGAGTTCTTTAGTAGTTCTCTACTCATCTGAAGATGGTTGGACGTCTCTGTGCCGAAATATCGTGGCAGAATGTCGACAAGATCCAGTTAGACGCCCGAAAATTACTGGAAGAAGAAATACGCCGGGAAAACTTCAGAAGTCACATCTGTAGACATATCTGAACTCTAAAGCCCTTTCAAAATAGTGGCTGCTGTAGTACCAGGATTTCCTGTGCTGTACTAATCCTTTCCAGGCAACGGTGTGCACCATATACTTACTGAAATTAACTAGACCGCTCGCTGGCGCTAGTGTAGCACTCCCACATTTAAAGCCGCCATTTGAAGGGAAACGATGTGTTTGAATTCAGTATATGAAGTCAATTATCTGATAAGATGTTAACTTAACAGATGCAGATAACGTTCATAAGGACTCTGTATCCTTGTTGTATAGATGATATTCTGTCTAAACTGCTGATAGTGTTAGGAGAGCCAGTAATGAAAAACTTGTTCCACCTGGTATGCAAGATCTATGCAACATGGGAAATACCCTCCAACTTAAAGAAGAATATAGTAATTCCAATTCCAAGGAAAGCAAGTGCAGACAAATGAGAAAATTACAGAATTATCAGTTTAATAAGTCATAGTTGCAAAATACTAACCGAATTATTTACAGCCGAATGGAAAAATTTGAGGAATGCAACCTTAGGGAAGATCAGTTTGGATTTAGGAGAAATGTAGGAACACAGGAGGCAATACTCACATTAATATTTATCTTAGAAGATAGGCTAAGGAAATGTGAACCTATGTTTTTAGCATTTGTAGATCTGGAAAAAGCTTTTGACAATGTCAATTGGAATAAACTCTTTCAAATTCTGAAGGTACCAGGGGTAAAATATATGGAGCGAAGAATTATACTCAGCTTTTACCAAAACCAGGCAGCGGTTGTTAAAGTTGTAGGGGATAAAGAGAAGCATTGGTTGTGAAGGGAGTAAGACAGGGTTGTAGCATTTCTCCAGTGTTATTCAATTTGTACATTGAGCAAGCAGTGAAGGTATGCAAGGAGAAATTTTGAGAGGGAATTAAAGTTCAGGGAGAAGAAATAAAAACTTTGCGGTTTGCTGATGACATAGTAATTCTGCCAGAGACTGCAAAGGATATAGAAGAGCAATTGAATGGAATGGATAGTGTCTTGAAAAGGGGTTATAAGATGAACATCAACAAGAGTAAAACAAGGATAATGTAATGTAGTGTCAGGCTGAAGGAATTAGATTAGGTAATGAGACATTAAAAGTAGTAGATGAGTTTTGTTATTTGGGTAGCAAGATAACATCTGATGGCCGATAAAGAAGGTATAAAATGCCGAATGGCTATGGGAAGAAAAGAGTTTCAAAAAAAGCTAAATTTGTTGACATCCAATACTAATTTAAATGTTAGGCAGTCCTTTCTGAAATCATTTCTCTGGAGTGTAGCATTGTATGGAAGAGAAATGGAGACGATAAGGAGTTCAGACAGAAAGATGATAGAAGCTTTTGAAACGTGGTGCTACAGACGAATGATGAAGATTAGATGGGTAGATCATGTAACTAATGAGGAGGTGCTTAACCGAATTGGAGAGAAAAGGAGTTTCTTGCATATCTTGACTAAGAGAAGGGATAGATTGGCGGGACACATTTTGAGACATCAAGGAATCTTCAACTTAGCGTTAGTGGAAAGTGTGTGAGGGAAAAATCGTAGAGGGAGACCATGGGACAAATACAACAAGCCAGATTCAAAAGGATGTAGGTTGCTGAATTTATTCTTAGATGAAAAGACTTGCACAGGAGAGGGTGGTGTGGAGAGCTGCATCAAACCAGTCTGCGGACTAAAGATCACAGCAACAACAACATCCTTGTTCTTAGAAAAAAGGACGAAAGTGAAGCCTTTAGTTGTTATTTCATTGGAGATCGCAATTAATCAAGGCCAAGCTAGTTGAAGGAAGAATGAGCTAAACTTTTAGGATGGGAAGGAAGGCAGACAAAACTATCCAAAAAAACAGAAATGAAAAAAAATCACAAAAAACAGATTCAAAATATGCCAATAAATATCAAACTGTAACTAAAAGTGCAAACACTCACTGATAAAATACTACTACCTGCAACTTTTTAAGTTTCATGCAACTATATTGCACCGCTATGAAGAAATTATCTGATAACTTTCCGCATTTTTGCTTCTACTTGTCAGAAACAAACCCTTCATTTCTGAAGAGATATTTATAATACACAATCTTTTTACAAACAATTAATACAGAGTACTAGTAAAGTACATTCATATAAGGCAGAATAGATCAGGTAATATGAATTGTCCATAGAAATCATGTTATTGCTTTTTTTCAGTTACCTTTTGCTGTTTCTCACGTGCGTCAAATCGTAGACTAGTACTCATCCTGTTCGTGTGAACTACGTTGGCAATCTGTGTGGTAGCTGTGACCATTTCCCACACTGAAAGTCGCACCCATCAGTCACCACATCGATTGCAAATTGGTTTGTGTGAGCGGGTTTTGTTTCTAGAAATGGTGGCCTACAATTGGTGAACAGTTGCCTCAACACTCCGCTACAGAGGCGGAGGAAAATTGTGCGCCTCAGACAACTGGACAGAAAGATACCCCCAGTCAAGGACTGTCCAGTATCAAGTGTGAAAATTTCTTTGTAGTCGTAGTATATATACTGGGTCTCAAAAATGTTTCCAAAATGGTTGTTGGTCCCATCACAAAACAGAGTGGGAACCACTGCTCTGGCCTATATATGCAGAACCATACTCACAGCGAATTTTGTAAACAAAATTAAAACGTGACAATGGCTTTTAGCTGGGTAAAAATTGGATTCCCATGATTAACATTAGCCAGTCTCAGTAGAATCAATTTCATCAGTAAACAGTCAGTTATTAGAAGACTATTCCAATTCCACCTAATGGAGACACAAAACGATGTCAGCACATTTAGCATGCACAAGAACCAGCATAAATATTGTCATTGTACTAGAGTTCTTTAGTAGTTCTCTACTCATCTGAAGATGGTTGGACGTCTCTGTGCCGAAATATCGTGGCAGAATGTCGACAAGATCCAGTTAGACGCCCGAAAATTACTGGAAGAAGAAATACGCCGGGAAAACTTCAGAAGTCACATCTGTAGACATATCTGAACTCTAAAGCCCTTTCAAAATAGTGGCTGCTGTAGTACCAGGATTTCCTGTGCTGTACTAATCCTTTCCAGGCAACGGTGTGCACCATATACTTACTGAAATTAACTAGACCGCTCGCTGGCGCTAGTGTAGCACTCCCACATTTAAAGCCGCCATTTGAAGGGAAACGATGTGTTTGAATTCAGTATATGAAGTCAATTATCTGATAAGATGTTAACTTAACAGATGCAGATAACGTTCATAAGGACTCTGTATCCTTGTTGTATAGATGATATTCTGTCTAAACTGCTGATAGTGTTAGGAGAGCCAGTAATGAAAAACTTGTTCCACCTGGTATGCAAGATCTATGCAACATGGGAAATACCCTCCAACTTAAAGAAGAATATAGTAATTCCAATTCCAAGGAAAGCAAGTGCAGACAAATGAGAAAATTACAGAATTATCAGTTTAATAAGTCATAGTTGCAAAATACTAACCGAATTATTTACAGCCGAATGGAAAAATTTGAGGAATGCAACCTTAGGGAAGATCAGTTTGGATTTAGGAGAAATGTAGGAACACAGGAGGCAATACTCACATTAATATTTATCTTAGAAGATAGGCTAAGGAAATGTGAACCTATGTTTTTAGCATTTGTAGATCTGGAAAAAGCTTTTGACAATGTCAATTGGAATAAACTCTTTCAAATTCTGAAGGTACCAGGGGTAAAATATATGGAGCGAAGAATTATACTCAGCTTTTACCAAAACCAGGCAGCGGTTGTTAAAGTTGTAGGGGATAAAGAGAAGCATTGGTTGTGAAGGGAGTAAGACAGGGTTGTAGCATTTCTCCAGTGTTATTCAATTTGTACATTGAGCAAGCAGTGAAGGTATGCAAGGAGAAATTTTGAGAGGGAATTAAAGTTCAGGGAGAAGAAATAAAAACTTTGCGGTTTGCTGATGACATAGTAATTCTGCCAGAGACTGCAAAGGATATAGAAGAGCAATTGAATGGAATGGATAGTGTCTTGAAAAGGGGTTATAAGATGAACATCAACAAGAGTAAAACAAGGATAATGTAATGTAGTGTCAGGCTGAAGGAATTAGATTAGGTAATGAGACATTAAAAGTAGTAGATGAGTTTTGTTATTTGGGTAGCAAGATAACATCTGATGGCCGATAAAGAAGGTATAAAATGCCGAATGGCTATGGGAAGAAAAGAGTTTCAAAAAAAGCTAAATTTGTTGACATCCAATACTAATTTAAATGTTAGGCAGTCCTTTCTGAAATCATTTCTCTGGAGTGTAGCATTGTATGGAAGAGAAATGGAGACGATAAGGAGTTCAGACAGAAAGATGATAGAAGCTTTTGAAACGTGGTGCTACAGACGAATGATGAAGATTAGATGGGTAGATCATGTAACTAATGAGGAGGTGCTTAACCGAATTGGAGAGAAAAGGAGTTTCTTGCATATCTTGACTAAGAGAAGGGATAGATTGGCGGGACACATTTTGAGACATCAAGGAATCTTCAACTTAGCGTTAGTGGAAAGTGTGTGAGGGAAAAATCGTAGAGGGAGACCATGGGACAAATACAACAAGCCAGATTCAAAAGGATGTAGGTTGCTGAATTTATTCTTAGATGAAAAGACTTGCACAGGAGAGGGTGGTGTGGAGAGCTGCATCAAACCAGTCTGCGGACTAAAGATCACAGCAACAACAACATCCTTGTTCTTAGAAAAAAGGACGAAAGTGAAGCCTTTAGTTGTTATTTCATTGGAGATCGCAATTAATCAAGGCCAAGCTAGTTGAAGGAAGAATGAGCTAAACTTTTAGGATGGGAAGGAAGGCAGACAAAACTATCCAAAAAAACAGAAATGAAAAAAAATCACAAAAAACAGATTCAAAATATGCCAATAAATATCAAACTGTAACTAAAAGTGCAAACACTCACTGATAAAATACTACTACCTGCAACTTTTTAAGTTTCATGCAACTATATTGCACCGCTATGAAGAAATTATCTGATAACTTTCCGCATTTTTGCTTCTACTTGTCAGAAACAAACCCTTCATTTCTGAAGAGATATTTATAATACACAATCTTTTTACAAACAATTAATACAGAGTACTAGTAAAGTACATTCATATAAGGCAGAATAGATCAGGTAATATGAATTGTCCATAGAAATCATGTTATTGCTTTTTTTTCAGTTACCTTTTGCTGTTTCTCACGTGCGTCAAATCGTAGACTAGTACTCATCCTGTTCGTGTGAACTACGTTGGCAATCTGTGTGGTAGCTGTGACCATTTCCCACACTGAAAGTCGCACCCATCAGTCACCACATCGATTGTCAACTTGGTTTGTGTGAGCGGGTTTTGTTTCTAGAAATGGTGGCCTACAATTGGTGAACAGTTGCCTCAACACTCCGCTACAGAGGCGGAGGAAAATTGTGCGCCTCAGACAACTGGACAGAAAGATACCCCCAGTCAAGGACTGTCCAGTATCAAGTGTGTAAAGCTAGCATAACAAATGGCAGACCACAACTCCTCTGCCTCTGCTCTGCCTGTGTTGTGTCAAGTGTGTGTCGGATCTTACTGTCACTTACCATAATTTGAAACATCTGCAACCTTCTGCAGGCATGCGTTCATGCAGTATAAGGAGAAAATGCAACGAAAGAAACATGGTAATGATGATTCAACCTGTCAGAAATAGAACTATATAGTCACCAGTGGCGACCAGATTAGATTAGATTAATACATGTTTCATAGATAATATATACGACATTTCTCAATTATGTGAAACATGTCAGTTTTGAAAATGGTGTTCATACATGACACTCAATATTTTAAAGATTTTTTTACTTTGATCTTCTTAAAAGTTTTATCTAAAAATTCATCTAAAGTGCAGAAGGAGTTGCCATGCAGAAAGTCGTTTAATTACTGTTTAAATACCAGTTGGCTATATGTCAGACTTTTGATGCTACTTGGTAAGTTAGATTTAACCTTGAATATTGAATATCGCCCATTCTCCTAGTGTTGTAGCTAAGTACTCTGCTATTACTTTTGAATTGGTTCAAATTGTTAAAAACAAATTTAATGAGTGAATATATATATTGTGAAGCTAAGTGAAGATCCCTAGATCTTAAATAAATGTCTGAAGGATAATCTTGGGTTGGCTCCTGCAATAATTCTGATTAAACGCTTTTGTGCAACGAATACTATTTCACTCAATGTTGAATTGCACTAGAACATGATCCCATATGGAAGCAGTGAATGAAATAGGCACAGTAAACTAATTTCCTGAGATGTATATCACCAAATTTTGCAATTATCCTGACAGCATAAGTAGCTGCATTCAAAAGTTTCAGCAGATCTTCAATATGTTTCTTCCAATTCAATCCCTCGTTAATGCAAACACTTAAAAATTTTGAATATTCGACCTTACCAACAGATATGTGTTCAAAGTCTAAATTTATTAATGGTGTCATGCCATTTACTGTATGAAACTGTATATACTGGGTTTTATCAAAGTTTAATGAGAGTCCATTTGTAGAGAACCACTGAATAGTTTTCTGAAAGACATCATTTGCAATTTCATTAGTTAATTCCTCTTTGTCAGGTGTGATAGCTATACTTGTATTGTCAGCAAAAATAACTAGAATGGCAAGTCATTAATATATATTAAGAACAGCATTGACCCAAGCCTGAAACTTGTGAACCCCATTTTTGATTACTTCCTAGTTACAAGAATTAATTGTTTCTTCTATATCATGTGAAATGCTTATTTCAACTTTCTGCACTCTGCAGGTAAGTATGATTTAAATCATTTGTGCACTGTCCCACTCATACCACACTACTTAACCTTATCTAGAAGAATCCCATGATTTACTCAGTCAAAAGCCTTTGAGAGAACACACAAAAATCCCAATGGGTGATGTCTGGTTATTGAAAGCATTTAATATTTCATCCATGAAGGTATATATATAGCCTTTTCCGTTAAAAATCGTTTTTTGAAAATCAAACTGGCATTTTGTTAGAACTTTATTTTTACTCATATGAGGCGTGTTTTTTTTTTAAAAGTAAGTACCATTTTGAAATTTAAAAAAATGTGCTTAGATATCGCAATAACTTTATGCACACTGTGTACCTAAATCTGTTGTCTTCTCACTGACGCCATTACAGTCTGATTCTTCCTTGTTTACATTGTGTAATGAGTGTTTAAGATGCCTCCGATAATCATGAGTCCCGCTGACTGTGAAGTACAGGCTGTTATAAGATTTCTGAATGCTACAGGTCTAAAAGCGATCGATATTCATCGTGAGATCTGTGCAGTTTACAGAGAAAACATTATGCGTAATTGAATGGTAAGAAAGTTTCTGAGAGGATTTAAAGACGGCCGCACAAATCTGCTTGATGAACAACAGAGTGGGCGTCCTTCGATCGTTAATGAAAGTTTGGCTCAAGAAGTGAACAATAAGGTGAGAGAAAACAGATGCTTTACGATTTCCTCCTTGCCTGACGACTTTCCTAATGATTCTCGGAGTGGTTTGTATGGCATTGTGACCGAGCAAGACGATAATGAAGTCAAAACAGCTGTGATGCCGTGGTTAACAAGTCCGGCTGCAGACTTCTATGAGGAGGGTATTAAACAACTGCTACAACGTCATGACAAGTGCCTCTGTATTGACGGAAATTATGTAGAAACGTAGATTAAGGTAGAAGCTTTCATGTAAAGATAAAATTATTGAGTATCTTAGCAGGTATTTCTTAAATATCAAAACGGCGCTTTCTTAAAAAACACGCCTCGTATGTGAAGCTACACAAGAATACTTAAATTTTTGAAAACTTTTGGATAAAGTTGTCAGGAGTGAGATGGGAGGTAGTTGTTGACATCAGACATATCGCTTTTTAATCCAAAAGTTTACCAATAGCATATTTCACTCTATCTGAGAAAATACATTTTGTGTGTTCACAAATTTATAGATTCAGACAAACACAGAACTCTTTAAGTTGAATCTGTTTTCTAAAAGCTAGGATTATAAACATATGTGTACAAATTAGCCACTTACAATAAAAATAATAATGAGCGTATGTTTTCTAGTGAAGGAAAAAATCGTTTTTGTAAATTTGTTGTTTTGTATGTATTTACGTACAGTATATGGCAAGAACGAAATATTGTAATGTATAAGCTTTTGCTATTCTCCATTTATTCAGTCCTATGGTAAAATTGCGGAAGTGTTATCTCTCACAAGTTCTCCTATCATAAAGTAAGAAACCACATAATTTCTCTTATGAATTATTCTGTCTACATATATGATTTAACAAGATATTAGTTATGTCCATCTTTAAGAAGATCCTGCCTATAGAGGTCACATACCTGAGTCAGTGATGAATAAGAGACTCTTATACATAATATCAGTACTTCATTTTGCATATTTGCAAAGCCTACCCTAATTCCTTGTCTCAAACAGTTAACCATTTGTGACAATGAGGAAGAAAGAAAAAAGTCTTTGCTGCTCATTTTACTCACAGCAATATAACTGTACTATTGCTGACCACACTTTAGGTAATTGCAATAAAAAGAATACATATTTTTGTTGGTTGATGAAGTATAAATATTATTTAAGCTGTACTCCTTAGTTCTTGCATCACCACACACTCCGAAATCACGACATATTTCAAAAAAAATGGGTAAATATTTGTAACAAGTAAGAATATGAATGTGTTTGCTGGTCCCAAAATCTAACAAGAAGCAAAGATAAAAAAAAATAATGCATACCAGGCAGTCTTACAAGGACTCTAACCATCGATCATTACATTGGAAGTAGCATGTGCCTTTAACCATCAGGACATACCGGACATCGCTGCCAGATAGCTTTCATTAATTTAGAACTTGTGACAGCTTTTACAATGAATGTGTCATTGATTGAAACTTAACTGTAAGAAATCCTAACAAGGTTGATGTGGTCTTGATGAATCCTCTGCCCATAAAAGCGGTTAGTTGCAGTGCTGGAAACGGAGGTGCCATCTAGTGGCTGAACTCTAAATGAACTGTGCATCTCGTCAGTGAAATTCGTGTGTATTGGGTTGTGTGTATTTGAAGTAAGAATAGCGGGATATGGCGTTACCGTATCCCAGTCATACTACACTTTTAAGCCATGGCCACCACAACACTCCGACCAAAACACTGACTCCATTTCAGCTGTGTCTGTATTTACAGTCGCTAATTGCATAATATATGCATGTAATGTCCACAGACTGGTTGTTTCAAGTTTTTATTTAAAATAAAATCTCGAAAAACGAAAAAATTTCGCGTTTATTCTGTTTAAAAATATCTGTTAGTACAATGTTATGAATCACAAACTTGGGTTCTTTCTATAACTGATCTAATGATCGTCAAATAAAGTAAACAACCCAGATTTACGACCACTGTGACGATGTGAATATTGAAACTAGTTTTGCTTTCAAAATCACAGACTTAATAAAAATCAAATTTATATTTTATTCCTTCTTAATTCGTAAATAGTATGTTAAGTGGAGGAAATAACTTTCAGTTTTAGGCAGTTTGTACATGAAATGATATTTCCTTCGATTCTGCATCACAATTAGAACAATTCGTACATGTAAACATCACACAAGTCACCACAACAGTGCAAAATCCTTCCCAAAACGAGCGACAAGCATACGCAAAAAAGGTAAACACAGCAGTGTTTTGGTCGGATGTAGATGGCTACCCTTGGCTTCACAGCTGTGGCGTCAGTGCGCCTCTGTTTATTCTTACCTCCATGCCTTTAACCGTCAGGCCATACTGAACGCTGCCCAATAACTAACATTAATTTATAACTTGTGACAGCTTTTACAGTGAATGTGACTTTGACACTTAACTGTAAGAAATCCTAACAAGGTTGACATGGTTTTGATAAATACTCGGTACATAAAAGAGGTTTGTTGCAGCTATTTGAGAAGGAAAGCAGGCTACAATGTCTGCTGCGCTTGAAACGGAGGTGCCATCTAGTGGCTGAGCACAAAATGAAGCGTGCATATCGTCAGTCAAATTCTTGTGTATTGCGTCCATAAGGCAATGACGTCTTGCCAGTTGCAGATGCGTAGAATCGCCTTAAAAGAGCACACCGAAGATATGCAACTGGTGCTGGTGCCAAGTTTCATGGAGTCTGGACGAGTAGTTATGTACACAGCACGGTAGTTTTAAGTGCAGTTTATTTAAGAGTAGCACATATATATATATTACACTTATAAGCATTCAAACAAAAATAATAAATAAATGAACAAGGAGTCAGAAGTTAGGGCGTTCACATG
Source organism: Locusta migratoria (assembly GCA_026315105.1). NCBI lineage: Eukaryota > Metazoa > Arthropoda > Insecta > Orthoptera > Acrididae > Locusta > Locusta migratoria. The sequence continues at coordinate 265,567,263 of CM048744.1, read as the reverse complement.
CTCAACCGCCACTGATAGTCACTGAAATATGTTAACATATTTGTCATGCTCAATGTTACAGCGATTTAAGAAGCCTGGAGTTTGTCCATTAGAAAAGGTCATATAGAAATGGCTAAAAATTAATTATGTTTATGAAAAATTAAATGTGCTTCTGTAAGCAGATGATTCTCCCTGCAATTGGTCATTACTGAGGGAAAAAATCGTATGTATGTAGAGTTTTCTGAAACTGGATGGTTAAAATCACATGACACTCCGATACCATATTCTGCACTGATAGCTAGTAATTCGTTTTAGTCTCCTCAGTGTTTGAGACTGTAAGTTAATAATTTCATGTTGCTCACTGGCCTGGTGCAGGTCTGTCAATTGGACGTCACTTCGTTTAATTGTGTGTCACTAGCCTACGCCAGTTATTCATCTGGGGAAAGGGGGCCTACAGCTTAACATGGAATCCGAACCAAATGTCGTTTCTCGCGACTCCTCACATCATGGAGTGGTGAAAGCTGAGTTAAAACGCAGACCGAAAAATTACGAGATCCGACAGATTTCAAACCCACGACCCTGTAGCACAAGGTTCATTAAACATTAAATTTAACACTTATTTTTCCATACATTTATTTACTCCTATCTTGCACATCACACATCATGGAAGCGTAAAATTAGCTTAATACAGTTCAGAAAATACAAATAGTAATTTATCGTGTCCCCACATCATCCCCTTCTCAGTCATATATCACTTAACACTGCAGTTCTTCAACTAATCTTGCAGGAAATCGAACTTCACGACCAGATCTTGTTCTTCTTGGTTTTCCACTGTCGGTTGTGTCTGGTTGTTTGACCCGGGCTGACCGTTCAGTTGAAGTGTCTTCAGGCTGCTTTTCATTATGATTCATGAGGTACGCAGGTTTCAGTCGATCAGTGGAGATATTCTTGACTTGGTCTTTTATTTTAACACCAAAAAATTTTGGGGTTCTTTCTATTACTTCGTATGGGCCTTCATATGGAGGTTCTAATGCTTTTTTGACTCGGTCAACTCGCACAAATACATGTGTTGACTCATTGAGATCCCTGTGTATGAAAGGTCTTTCTTTTGCTTTGTGGGAGTATTGTACAGGCTTCAGACGATTCATGCACTGCTTCAGTAGTGAAACGAATTGAGGTAAGTCTGCATCCAATTTTGTTGCATACTCTTGAAAAAAATCACCTGGTATTCTGATGGGTGAACCATAAACCATTTCTGCAATTGTAGCATTACTGTTCTCTCTAATGGAGCATCGCAGGCCAAGGAGAATTACAGGTATTATTTGAGTCCATTTGGCAGTTGCATGGGCACGGATAGCTGCTTTAAGTGTGCGATGAAATCTTTCAATTTTTCCATTTGATTGAGGATGGTATGCTGTAGTTTGTGTTTGGTTACAACCACATCGTTTTGACAGTGCTCGGAATAGCTCAAGAGTTAAACTGCCTGCCTTGATCAGTCACTATCTGGTATGGTGTTCCAAACCTAGTGATCCAACAATTGAAAAATGCTTGTGCTACTGCCTCTGCTTGTATGTCCCGAAGAGGTACTACTTCTGTCCAGTTTGTAACTCTGTCAATGCATGTTAAACAATAAATATATTCTTCAGATGGAGGCATTGGTCCTATCAAATCAGGGTGAACAATTTTGAAACGTTCATCGTTACTAGGAAAGTGTCCTACTGGTGTTTGAGTGTGCTGTGATATTTTGTTTTTCTGGCATGCAATACATGTTTTTGCCCAGTTTTGGACATCCTTTTTTAAATTGATCCAGACAAATCTTGATGAGATAATTTTTACTGTTGTCTTAATGTCTGGATGAGCCAGATTATGATAGTGTTGGAAAATAGAGTATCTAAATGGTTTAGGAATATAAGGACGAATGATTTGTGTTGACACATCACACCATAGCTGTTTTCCTCCATGTGTCAGATGGTGTTTTAACTTCAGTGATGTATGAGGGCTGGTCTGTAGTTGACGAAGCTCTTCATCATCTTCTTGTGCTTGGGCTATCTCATCATAGTTAACTGGAACTAGTTCTTCAAGCCTTGATAGACCATCAGCAACAACATTTTCTTTACCAGATATATGATGTAGGTCAGTGGTAAATTGCGAAATGTACTGGAGGTAACGTAATTGAGTTGGTGTTGCTTTTTCATTCTTTTTTTTTAAATGCATATGTTAGAGGCGCATGGTCAGTATAAATAATGAAATATCTTCCTTCCAACAGATATTTGAAATATTTGACAGCCGTATAGATGCTAAGCAGCTCTCTATCATACGTGGAATACTTCCTCTGTGCTGTTGTAAACTTTTTTGAAAAGAATCCAGTTGGTCTCCACTGTTCATCTTGCCATTGTTGCAATGCAGCACCTGCTGCAAAATCTGATGCATCCACAAATAATGCAAGTTGATTGTTCAAACCAGGAAATGTCAAAAGTGCAGCATTTGCTAGATCTTCTTTGCATTTTTCGAATTGAGCAATTGCTTCTTCTGTCCAGTTAATATGTCGTCGGTCCTTTTTTTTCTTTTTTTTTTTTTTTTTTTGTTCCTTTTAGGAAATTATTCAGCAAGGCTTGGTTTTCAGCTGCATGTTCCAAATGTCGACGATAAAAATTGATTATCCCTAAGAATTTTCTAAGTTCACGGACTGTTTTGAGTCGTTTGTAGTTCATTATTGCTGCAACTCTCTCTGGATCTGGCTTTGTTCCAGCAGGTGTAATTAAATTTCCTAAAAATGTTAGCTGTTGTACACCAAATACTGATTTGGAGACATTTATGACAAGACCATACTTATTCAATTGCTCAAAAAGTAAATTTAGATGCTCAACATGTTGTTCTGGTGATTCAGATGCTATTAGAATGTCATCCAAATATGGAAAACAAAATTCTAGTTCTCTCACAACTTCATGTATAAACCTTTGGAATGTGCTAGGTGCATTTCGAAGTCCAAATGGCATATAATTAAATTCATAGAGACCAAATGGTGTTATAACGGCTGATTGTGGCTTATCTTCTTCGGCTAGTGGAATCTGGTAATAGGCTTTGAGTAGGTCTACCTTTGAGAATATATTTTTATTTTGAAGCATAAAATTTACATCATCAATTCGTGGAATTGGATACCAGTCTGGGAGAGTCCTGTCATTCAAACGGCGATAATCTCCACAGACTCGCCATTGACCACTTGGCTTCTTAGCAAGGTGGAGTGGACTTGCCCACTGTGATTTTGATGGACGTACAATATTATTATTTAACAGAAATTGAAATTCTTGTTTAGCAATTTTCAATTTATGTGGGTCCAATCTACGAGCCTTACAGTAAACTGGTGGTCCAGGAGATGTAGTGATATAATGCTGCACATTATGCTTTAATACTTTTGGTACTATAGACGGTTTAGTTAGATCAGGAAAATTCTCTAAAAGTTTTGAAAACTGGCATGTTGCATAGAGTGAGCTTACTGATTCATTAGCATCCACAGTGGTTACTTCTGCTACAATTTTTAATTTTGTGGTGTTTTCTATCAATTTTTTATTTTTGAGGTCAACCAGTAGCCCATAATGATGAAGAAAATCGGCTACAAATATGCCTTTTGATACGTCTGCTACTATGAATGGCCATTCAAAATTGCGTTTGAGTCCTAAATCAATGTTTAACAGTTTTGAACCATAAGTTTTTATCTGTGACCCATTTTCAGCATAAAGATTGAAGTCAGAGGGTTTTTGCAACTGGTATAACGGATAAATCTGCACCGCTATCTACTAGAAAATATTTTCCACAATTTCGATCTTTGACAAATAGGCGATATTGGCGGCCTAATGTGTGCACTGGGGGTAGAACACTCAGCCGCTATTGTGTCTACCACTTCTAGTCTTCCTTATTTTGCCATTGGCAAGGCTGAACACATTTTTCAGTCTTACATCGTGTGCCGAATCTGAAATGGTAATAGCAGTATTTGCCGTTTTCATCGTATCTTTCTCTGCTTCTACTTCTACTGCGCGATCTTTGCCTGCGACTGCGAGTGTTTCGAAGCATTTTAATCTCATTTTCCAATTCATCAATTCTTACGATAAGATCTTGTACTGACAAAGAAGACGATGTTGACGGAATGGAATGGGTGGAAGCAATTTGAACCTCGTCAACAGCGTTTAATTCGAACATACGATCTGCCATTTGAGCAATCTTGTCCACTGTTTCGTCAGATATAACTAAAATGCTTCGAATACTAGATGGAAGTTTGTCAAGCCAAAGTGTTTTTAAGATCTTTTCTGATACATTTGTACCTGCATAGCTCCTCATTTTTCTTAATAATTGGATAGGTTTCATGTCGCCAAGTTCTAAGCCACTCAAAAGTTTTTTTTTTTTAATTTGGCGCTCTTCACTTTCTCTGAATATGTTCAGTAGACGTTCTTTTGCGAGAGAATATTTGTTGTTATCGTTACTCATAACTAGATCCCATATATTTTCAACAAATTTTGGCTCCAGCTGAACGAGTAAATAGTTAAATTTAGTCGCCTCCGTAACAATACCAGCGATCGTAAATTGCGCTTCGGCTTGACAAAACCAGATGTCCGGCTTTTCCGTCCAAAACGGCGTTAGCTTAACGCTTACCTTATCAATTTCCACTTCACTGCTACATTCAGAACGATTCCCTTGATTACCGTTTGCTTCTCCTGTCGACATTTTGCGTCGAATTCAAGTTACGAAAATCTCGTCGAAAATTACGCCGAAAAATTTCGTCGCAACTGTCGTCTTGTCGATCACGTCGGGTCACCAATTTTGTAGCACACGGTTCATTAAACATTAAATTTAACACTTATTTTTCCATATATTTATTTACTTCTATCTTGCACATCACACATCATGGAAGCGTAATACAGTGACAAGAGAAGAACAGTTTTTTTTTGTACTCTTTTTTGTTGACGATCAAAGATAATAACAGAGAATACCAATTAGCTTAATACAGCTCAGAAAATACAAATATTAATTTGTCGTGTCCCCACATCACCTCCTTCTCAGTCATATAGTCACAACCCTTCACTTTCCAGTAGAGTGCTTCACCCCGAGACCACTATAAGGTACACTCACGCCACTTCCTGTGGCTTGCAAATGCGGCGTTGATACCACTGAATAAAATGTATTTATTTGTGAAAAAGATACATCAGTTTCAGAACGATTTCAAAAACTCATTTGTAGTTTCAGCTACATTTCACTTGCAATACCGTAAACCTAAATCATAGCGATCAGTAAGTTACAAGCAGTCACACTTTTTCAATGCAACATATGACAATCAAGCACTTGAGATAGATAAATTACTCATTTCATAAAGACTATTATGAGTTATGAAAATGCTAATGGTTTAGTGAGAAGCCAATATCTCACACTAAAACATGAGAAAAATCAGGTTCTTTAATGCTTAATTTCTGCAAAAAGTCTAGAAACATTGTGAAACCCAAAATAAAATAAAAGAAAATCAAGCGAAATGAAAACTAATACTTTTTTCAAGGTAAGTGAAACATTTTGTTAAAAAATACGTTCATGAAACGCTGTTGCTTAGTCTAATATACCTTAAAGTGTTTTTAAAAGCATGAAAATCGGTGAAGTCTCTCCTTTCTCAGAAGTATACACGGTCGGGCATTTCGAGCATGGCAAGCTCTGAACGAGAACAAGGAAAAACGAATGCAGTTGCTCATAGCATGACAAATGACTACATTGACATCTACCAGACTGTCACGGATCTTCCTGCAGCTTCCAGATCGAGTGAGCACAGACGCCAGATGCAGACCTCTAATTGGTTCCGACCACGCTGTAGTGGAAAGGTGGCACAACTGTCCTCGAATTGAAGGCCGCCATTTGCAGTTACGCAAACTGTCCACACAAAGTTAATTATCAGTGTGGTGGCTGATCAGAGCACGTGTCTTTATTTTTATTATTAGTGAGAGGTACAGTGGCTCTCAACTCTATACCACAGGTTATACTTTGATCTTCTTGAGCCACCGAAGATTTTCATTTCGAAACCACTTACAATTTTGGCATTTCGTTTTTCTAGTAATGGTTGATTCCGTTCTTCTGTGATATCCGTTTACAACTATCGTAAGTCATTTCAACTACATACTTACTACTTTCGAGGTGGTGACACAGTTAATTAGCAAAGGTGGTATCCATGAGTTAATTTACTTGGTGTAACTAAAGCTGTGAAAAGGCAAGAATATCGTCTGAACTATGGGACAATTTTGGAAACTAAACTAATTATCCAGTATATTTCAAACAGCGTCTGAAGTGTTATCATTGGTTACTGAAAATGTATGCCAACCTGTTGATGCTTCAATATAAAGTATAGGACACTTTACTTTCTTCCAGCTGTTAAACACGTGCTTAAATAATATGTGAGCTGAATATTGTCGATAAAATACGAAACTTAATGGTGCCTAAATACGATGTGAATACAAAATCTTCGCGACTGATGCTGCCACCTGGAAAGTAGGAGTAGTAGATCTTTGCACCACTAGGTGCCGAGTCAGTGTGCAGAGTGGTATTCAGCCAGGAGGACGTGTTGCATGTCTACAGTGATTTCCATAATATCTGTGTTTGGTGCGTGGCGATTTTTCGATGGATCCGCGGACAGAACAGCGTGTGTGTATCGGATTCTGTGTGAATCTCAGAAAAAGTGCCACGGAGACCCTTGCAATGATTCATCAAGTGTTTGGGGGACAGAACAGAGCATGAGCCATATGCATGTATTTGAGTGGCATGCCGGGTTCAGGGCCAGCCGTAAAGATGTCGAAGATGATGCTCACACTGGAAGGCCTGTTACCTGCACATTATTACCAAACTTTCCTAACTATTGGTTAGTGTGGATCGACGTCAAATCATTCAAGACCATGCGGATGAAGTGGGTATTGGTTATGGGATATGTTAACAAATGTTGATTGATGAATTGGACATACATTGTGTCGTTGCAAAATTTGTGCCAAGGATCTTGACTGCCAATCAGAAGGCACAGCATGTTGAAGTCTGCACTTATCTTCGTCAGGCAGCATCTGATGATCCAACCTTCTTGCGGCAGGTTATCACAGGCGACGAGAGCTGGATTTACAGTTTTGACCCAGAGACAAAACAACAATCGTCCCCCAGTGGAAGAGCCTGGGCTCTCCAAGACCCAAAAAGTGGTACAGGTGAAGAGCAAAGTGAACAGCTTGATCGTCGTTTTCTTAGATACCAAGGGAATTGTGTACAAAACATTCGTCCCACCAAACGAAACATACTACTGTGATCTGTGAAGTTTTATTATGAAAACGTGCGGTGATGATGGCCTGAACTTTGGCGTCAGGGAAACTGGCTGCTGCATCACAACAACATGCTCTGTCACACGTCCTTGATCACCTCGACCTTTCAGCAAAAAAAAACCACATGGCGGTTGTACCCCACCCACCGTAATTGCCAGATTTGCCACCTTCCGACTTTGCACTATTCTCAAAACTGATTCTCGAGTTGAAATGCCATCAGTCGACACTCTCAAGAGGCTTCAAAAAGCACTGCTACCGTTGCTAAACACCCTCAAAGAACAGGACTTCCAGGAAACGTTTGACCAGTGGCAGAAGCACTAGGACTGGTGTGTATGTGCGGAGGGGAACTACTTCGAGGGTGATGCTGGCCATTAGTCCAGAGATAAGGTTTTCAACAGATGGCAGCACCAGTCCCAAAAATTTTAGATAGCACCTCATAAGTGTAGCACCTTAAAATACAACTTAATATTAGACATAATCTCACTTAGACCATCAGTTACAGGGGAATCTGCAATTTAACAACTTCATTATCCTAACCTCAGTGTACCTAGAAGCTTCTCAGACAAGCAAACCCTTGCAAAGGTAAAATAAGTGATAGGAAACAGATAAATTCCTATGAGTGACTTTGATCTTAGTCCCAGAACTTTATATTTACCATCTGGCAGAACTACATGAAAGAGAATATGCATATAACTTTTCATATTTTGGCAGAACAATGCCTCTATTCCGCTTTCATGGTAGAAGCAGCAACAGATAGCATTCAAAATAAAAATCACCCAGAGAACTTGGAATCAGCTGTTCAGCCTAATTTCAACTTTCAAATAATTTGGTTACTGGTACAATTAGACTTACATGCAAACTAATGGTCTTCACAGAAGACAGAAGTAGATATCTTTTGCAGGACAGACATGAATAGAATACGTTTAATCACTTCAAATAAGATACAGTTGGTTACAATGCACAATTCATAAAACACCAAACAAAACCTATATAAAAAGTAATCTTGTGTTAAATTGGTGAGATCTGATTTCACACCCAAAATGACGCAGAGTTTTGAATCATTCACTAAAGGGTACCAGTACCTATACAACAGACTAGTAATACTTACAGTCAGTCAATCAGTCAATACAGTATATAATTTCACAGGCATGAAACAACATGTCAATGTTTGCAACATTTTAACAAAAGTCAAGAATTATTCTGTAACAGGGGATGCAGTCTGTAGACCTGTAAACATTGGAGAACATTTGCAGTTTGACAGTTGTCCTTTTATTTCTCCTGAAGTCTTGAACTGCAGTCATTAAACAGTAACAAATCCTACAAAGAATGATGTAGTTTTCGTATTTAATGTGTTGGCATACTTTCGTAATATGCAAAATAGAAGACAAACGACTCAAATATAAAAAAATCCTCCTTTCGAAACAATACATTTTCTGTTTCGGTATTACAGACCAAATACATTCTGGTACTGCTACAGAAACGTTTCTGCAGGTCTTTTATTTATTTATTTATTTTTTTGTTATATTCAAGTGTGGATGAAAAAGTGTCCTTTCCTGCAGTGATTTGTAGTTTTTCACACAAATAATATTACTCTAACATTTACTCCCTAATTACCTTTGAGAATATAAATACATATGATGCAAACGAATGAACCACAGACCCATGAACCACAGACATTGCCGAGGTGGGGTGGCTTGCGTGCCTCAACGATGCAGATAGCCGTACCGTAGGTGCAACCACAACGGAGGGGTATCTGTGGAGAGGCCAGACAAACGTGTGGTTCCTGAAGAGGGGCAGCAGCCTTTTCAGTAGTTACAAGGGCAACAGTCTGGATGATTGACTGATCTGGCCTTGTAACATCAGCTAATGTGGCTTTGTCATACAGCTACTGCGAACGGCTGAAAGCAAGGGGAAACTACAGCCGTTACTTTTCCCGAGGACATGCAGCTCTACTGTATGGAAATATGATGATGGCATCCTCTCGGGTAAAATATTCCGGAGGTAAAATAGTCCCCCATTCGGATCTCCGGGCGGGGACTACTCAGGAGGATGTGATCATCAGGAAAGACAATACTGGCATTCTACGGGTCGGAGCGTGGAATGTTAGATCGCTTAATAGGGTAGGTAAATTAGAAAATTTAAAAAGGGAAATGGATAGGTTGAAGTTAGATATAGTGGGGATTTGTGAAGTTCGGTGGCAGGATGAACAGGATTTCTGGTCAGGAGAGTACAGGATTATAAGTACAAAATCAGTTGGGGGTATTACAGGAGTAGGACTGATAATGAATAAGAAAATAGGAATGCGGGTAAACTACTATGAGCAGCACAGTGATCGCATTATCATTGTCAAGATAGATACGAAGCCAACACCGACAACAGTAGTACAGGTTTATATGCCAACTAGCTCTGCCGATGATGAGGAGATCGAAGAAATATATGAGGAGCTAAACGAAATTATTCAGACAGTTAAGGGAGAGGAAAACTTAATTGTTATGGGAGACTGGAATTCGGTAGTAGGAAAAGGAAGACAAGGAAAAATAGTAGGTGAATATGGACTGGGCAGGAGGAATGAAAGAGGAAGTCGCCTGGTAGAATTTTGCATGGAACATGATTTAATCGTAACAAACACGTGGTTTAAGAATCACAAAAGAAGGTTGTATACGTGGAAGAGACCCGGAGACACCGGAAGGTATCAGATAGATTTTATAATGGTAAGACATAGATTCCGGAACCAGGTTATAAACTGCAAGACATACCCAGGGGCAGATATAGACTCTGACCATAACTTGTTAGTTATAAATTGTAGGCTGAAGCTGAAAAAACTGCAGAAAGGTAGGAAAATAAGGAGATGGGACTTGGATAAATTGAAGGAAAGTGAAGTTCTGGAGAATTTCAGAAGGAGATTTAGGCAACAATTGACAGAAACAGGGGGAAATAAAACAGTAGAAGAGGAATGGGAAGCATTGAGAGATGAAATAGTGAAGGCAGCAGAGGAAAAAATAGGTAGAAAGGCAAGACCTACAAAAAATCCTTGGATATCACAGGAAATACTAAATTTAATAGATGAAAGGAGAAAACATAAAAATGCAGTAAATGAAACAGGCAAAATGGAGTACAGACGACTAAAAAATGAGATTGACAGGAAGTGCAAAATGGCTAAGCAGGAGTGGCTAGAAGCCAAATGCAAATCTGTAGAAGAATGTATAAGAAGGGGAAAAGTAGATACCGCCTACAGGAAAATAAAAGAGACATTTGGGGACAGGAAAAGCAGCTCTATGAATATCAAGAACTCAGATGGGAAACCAGTTCTCAGCAAAGATGGGAAAGCTGAAAGGTGGAAAGATTACATAGAGCAGCTCTACGAAGGAAATGAACTTAGAGACGATGTTGTAGGAAGGGAAGAGGAAGTAGATGAAGATGCAATAGGAGATACTATACTGAGAGATGAATTTGACAGACCCTTGAAAGACCTAGGCCGGAACAAGGCCCCAGGAGTAGATGACATACCCTCAGAGCTATTAAAGTCTCTGGGAGAGCCAGCCATGACAAGACTATTTGAACTGGTGTGTAGGATGTATGAGGCAGGCGAAATGCCCTCAGACTTTAAGAAAAATATAATAATCCCCATTCCAAAGAAATCGGGCGCAGACAGGTGTGAAAATTACAGAACAATCAGTTTGATAAGTCATGGTTGCAAAATTTTAACACGAATTATCTACAGGAGAATGGAAAAGCTGGTAGAAGCTGACCTCGGGGAAGATCAGTTTGGATTCAGGAGGAACATAGGAACCCGGGAGGCAATACTCACTTTACGTCTTATCTTAGAAGATAGATTAAGGAAAGTCAAACCTACATTTTTAGCCTTTGTAGATTTGGAGAAAGCATTTGACAATGTTGACTGGAATACACTCTTTCAAATTCTGAAGTCAGCAGGGGTAAAATATAGGGAAAGGAGAGTTATTTACAATTTGTACAAAAGCCAGACCGCAGTTATTAGACTCGAAGGGCATGAAAGGGAAGCATCAGTTGGGAAGGGAGTAAGACAGGGTTGTAGCCTTTCTCCGATGTTATTCAATTTGTACATCGAACAGGCGGTGAAGGAAAGCAAGGAAAAATTTGGAATAGGGATTAAAGTTCAGGGGGAAGAAATAAAAACATTGCGTTTTGCTGATGACATTGTAATTCTGTCAGAGACAGCAAAGGACCTGGAAGAGCAGTTGAATGGAATGGACAGTGTGTTTAAGAGAGCGTATAAAATGAACATTAACAAGAGCAAAACAAAAATAATGGAATGCGGTCTTAGAAAATCAGGCGATGCTGAAGGAATTAGATTAGGTAACGAAACAATGAAGGTGGTAGATGAGTTTTGTTACTTGGGTAGTAAAATAACATGCGATGGTCGCAGTACAACGGATATAAAATGCAGAATGGCAATGGGAAGAAAAGCATTTTTGAAAAAGAGAAATTTGCTAACATCGAATATTAATTTAAGGGTAAAGAAGTCTTTCCTGAAGGCATTTGTGTGGAGTGTTGCCTTGTACGGAAGTGAAACATGGACGATAAGCAGTGCGGACAGGAAGAGAATAGAGGCTTTTGAAATGTGGTGCTACAGAAGAATGCTGAAGATTAGGTGGGTAGATTGCATAACTAACGAAGAGGTACTGAACAGAATTGGAGAGAAAAGGAATTTTTGGCATACCCTGACTAAAAGAAGGGATCGCTTGGTAGGACACATTCTTAGACATCGGGGAATCGTTAATTTAGCATTGGAGGGAAGTGTGTGGGGTAAAAATCGCAGAGGGAGACCAAGAGACGCGTATAGTAAGCAGATTCAAGTGGATGTGGGTTGCCGTTCTTATGAGGAGATGAAAAGGCTTGCTCAGGATAGAGTAGGGTGGAGAGCTGCATCAAACCAGTCTCCGGACTGAAGACCATAACAACAACATGATGCAAACTGCATCATTGAAATTTCTGGGGAGGGTGAAAAATTAGTACTTTTGGCCAGCCTGGGAGGCTTTATAAAGCAATTTAGAAAACGTGAAATAAAAGATATTTAATTTCAAAATTAAATGGCAACACCGTATGTATTAGGTAATAAAGTAGGAATCAAAATATCTCGGGTGTGTGTGGCGGTTTAGTCGCAATTTGTGTGTATGTGGGGAGGGGGGGGTTAGTCATTGGCCAAGGGAGGGACACCTCCGGTTTGCACATTTAGTAGTAGTTGCCAATACGGATTTCAAATACTTTTTATAATTGTAAAGCAACTTCTCACCATTCACCTAAAATTGGCAGGATCTCCGACAACTCTCTCTAGTCTCTAAACTTGAGATTTGTGTGATATGTTTTATGTTATCACAATCACTGCAAAAACGCAGTAGTGAGGTACCATGTGTCGGCGATGAGTAGTTCATTTCGTGTTCTTATTGAATGTTCGACTGAACAGCTAAAACTGAATACGGAAAGTGTAACCAATTGGGTGCAACCCCCAGCGCCACAGATGATATAATTATGCTGACGCTGATGGGTGCAGTACTGCATTATTCTTAGTTTTTATGTAATGGCTATGTATAATAAGACTGAGAAAAGTGTACTCTTGCTTTAATCGTACAAGAAAGTAGATGTGTTTTATTGTTATTATTCGTGGTTCATCTTATTGATAGGCACATAAGAAAAAGTTCATGTTGAAGTTCATGTTGGAAGTTCTAATATATATATATATATATATATATATATATATATATATATATGACGACAAATATATGCAGGGCGCTGTAAGATTACTCAAGATGTGTAAAATTGATATGTGTCTTCAGAATTAATATTTGAATTACTGTTACGCTATAGACTAAGGTTACGTACAATTCTGTTCCACGGAGAAACCTGCAATTTATAGACAGTGAAAGATGGCTCTCTGCCTCTTTTCATTTATTTCAATGTTTGCTCACCTCCCTTTGAAGTTATAGAGGCTTTGCACTTGTTATAATCTATTTTCAATTTAAAAACTTATTGATGTATTGACTACAAGTTAAAGTATTAACTTGCATTGACATGTAGTTATGCTCCCCACCCTGTATTTACCCTGTGTGTGAGTGATACGCCTCTACTGTGTGCTGCGCTTGCCTCGTTTCGCTGCAGGGATCTCTGCTGTGCATCATTCGCTTATGCCTTGTTGCCACTAACTAACGCTAGGAGCGTTGGTGTGTGCTGCGTAAATTGAATCGTACTACAGTTCTGCCAAACCCCCTCCAGATGGGTAGAAGTAGGCGGAGTCTCTTGAGCACGTGACTGGTCTTCAGTAGCGCTTCCAAGCGGCAGACAGCAAAAGCTTCGGTCACTTTTGTTTACACTTTACAGTTTACGTGCATTATTGCGTGATTTTACATGTAGGTTAGGTTGTGTGGAATGTGAATTTCATTCCCAGAGCAGACTCGGCAAAGTAACATGAAAATATTATACAGCAGTCTGAACACAAGAGTGAATTACTGCCTTCCTTATGTGATTTTAGTAGCCTCAAACGAAACGGGAAGCTTCAATGCTTTATTCTTCTATTCGTGATATAACTACCCATGAAAAAAAATCATTAGTTTTGTAATGAATGTCAATTGAGTGTGGAAGTACCTCTGACGTCTTTCCATCGAAGAAAATGTAAAGAATGATGCTGACAACATTCTTATACCGATATCTGAATATTAGAGCTGACGTGTGTAATTCATGCCAAGTTTCTGAAATAAAAAAATATATATTTCTCACCATCTGATATAAAATTTCTCATTTGCTGTAAGTGCGTTTTAAATACATAATTTATGAAACATTTATAATTATACGTATCAAAGACGTGCGCTACAGTCATCTCCCTATAATAATAATTTCGTGTGGCTCGTTGGCCAGGTGCAAGTCTTTAAATTGGACGGCACTTCAGCGACTTGCGTAAAAGAATGTGTGTTGTCACATGCTTTTATTCTCTTTAAACTCATTGCCAGTAGCGTAGGTGTGAATTTAAGTTTACTGTTTATTAGTAAAAACACCAGTGGCAGTCAGTCAGCACAGACAGATAAAGACCATAATTTTTTATTCCTGTAGTGGAGACTATGGTAATTATAACATAAATCAAATAATATATGAGATAAAATTTACAGTACCGGTAGGCCTGAGTGAATGTTTACACTTTTCCAATTCTATCATTTTTGTTTGTAACTCAGAACTGAACCACTCTTTCAGGCTTGCAATTGATGTAGCATATTGTAGGGATAGTATGGAGAAACGTAACCTTGGTAGTACCTACTATGAAATTTCACTAAAATAGGAACATTCATGAGCTACAGATGTCAAAAATATAAGACAGCAACAGCTGACAGCGTTAAGCTTTTGCTTTCTGCCGCTGGGAAGCGCTACTGCAGACTAGTCACGTGCACAACATGCCCCGCCTCCTTCTGCCCTTGTGGAGGGGATGTACAGATTGATATGCCAACTAGCTCTGCCGATGATGAGGAAATCGAAGAAATATATGAAGAGCTAAAGGAAATTATTCAGACAATTAAGGGAGAGGAAAACTTAATTGTGATGGGAGACTGGAATTCGGTAGTAGGACAAGGAAGGGAAGGGAAGATAGTAGGTGAATATGGTCTGGGCAAAAGGAATGAAAGAGGAAGCCGCCTGGTAGAATTTTGCACAGAACATAATTTAGTTATAACAAACACCAGGTTCAAGAATCACAAAAGAAGGTTGTATAAGTGGAAGAGACCAGGAGACACCAGGAGATACCAGATAGATTTTATAATGGTAAGACATAGATTTCGGAACCAGGTTTTACAGTGTAAGTCATACCCAGAGGCGGGCAGATATAGACTCTGACCATAACTTGTTGGTTATGAACTGTAGGCTGAAACTGAAGAAACTACAAAAAGGTAGGAAAATAAGGAGATAGGACCTGGATAAATCGAAGGAACCTGAAGTTCTTAAGAATTTCAGAGGGAGCTTTAGGCAACAATTAACAGAAACGGGGGGAAATAAAACAGTAGAGGAGGAATGGGTAAAATTAAGAGATGAAATAGTGAAGGTAGCAGAGGACAAAATAGGTAGGAAGGCAAGACCTACAAAAAATCCTTGGAAATACTAAATTTAATCGATGAAAGGAGAAAATATAAAAATGCAGTAAATGAAACAGGCAAAATGGAGTACAGAAGACTAAGAAATGAGATTGACAGGAAGTGCAAAATGGCTAAGCAGGAGTGGCTAGAAGGCAAATGCAAGGATACAGAAGAATGTATAAATAGGGGAAAAATAGATACAGCCAACAGGAAAATAAAAAGAAATATTTGGAGATAAGAAAAACAGCTCTATGAATATCAAGGACACTGATGGAAAACCAGTTCTCAGCAAAGAAGGGAAAGCTGAAAGGTGGAAAGCGTATATAGAGGGGCTCTACAAAGGAAATGAACTTCGAGACAATATTGTAGGAAGGGAAGAGGATGTGAAATAGGAGATTCTGTACTGAGAGAAGAATTTGACAGAGCACTGAAAGACTTAAGTCAAAACAAGGCTCCTGGAGTAGATGATATTCCCTCAGAGGTACTGAAGTCTCTGGGAGAACCAGCCATGACAACCTGTTTCACCTGGTGTGTAAGATGTATGAGACAGGTGAAGTACCCTCAGACTTTAAGAAAAATGTTATAATCCCCATCCCTAAGAAAGCAGGCGCAGACAGGTGTGAAAACTGCAGAACCATCAGTTTAATAAGTCATGGTTGCAAAATATTAACGCGAATTATATACAGAAGGATGGAAAAGCTGGTAGGAGCCGACCTCGGGGAAGATCAGTTTGGGTTCAGGAGAAATGTAGGAACACGGGAGGGAATACTCACTTTACGGCTTATCCTAGAAGATAGATTAAGAAAAGGCAAACCTAATTTCTAGATTTTGTAGATTTGGAGAAGGCTTTTGACAATGTTGATTGGAATAAACTCTTTCAAATTCTGAAGCAAGCAGGAGTAAAATATAGGGAGCGTAAGGTTATTTACAACGTGTACAAAAACCATATCAGAATTGAAGAGCATGAAAGGGATGCAGTGGTTGGAAAGGGAGTAAGACAGGGTTGTAGTCTTTCTCCATTGTTATTCAATTTGTACACTGAGCAAGCTATAAAGGAAAGCAAGGAGAAATTAAAGTTCAGGATAAAGAATTAAAAACATTGTGTTTTGCCGATGACATAGTAATTCTGTCAGATACAGCAAAGGACTTGGAAGAGCAATTGAACGGAATGGACAGTGTGCTGAAAGGTGCATATAAGATGAACATTAACAAGAGCAAAACTAGGGTAATGGAGTGCAGTGTAAGAAAATCAGGTGATGCTGAAGGAATTAGATTGGGAAACGAAGCAATAAAGGAGGTAGATGAGTTTTGTTACTTGGGCAGTAAAATAACAAATGATGGTCGCAGTACAGAGGATATAAAATGCAGAATGGCAATGGGTAGAAAAGCGTTCTTGAAAAAGAGAAATTTGTTAACATCGAATATTGATTTAAGCCTAAGGAAGTCCATTCTGAAGGCATTTGTATGGAGTGTTGCGTTGTATGGGAGTGAAACATGGACGATAAACAGTGCGGACAGGAAGAGGATTGAGGCTTTTGACATTTGGTGCTACAGAAGAAAGCTGAAGATTAGGTGGGTGGATCGCGTAACTAATGAGGTGGTACTGAACAGAATTGGGGAGAAAAGAAATTTCTGTTATACCTTGACTAAAAGAAGGGATAGATTGGTAGGACATATTCTTAGACATCAAGGAATTGTGAATTTAGCGTTGGAGGGAAGTGTGTGGGGTAAAAATCGCAGAGGAAGACCAAGAGATGGATACAGTAAGCAGATTCAGACAGATGTAGGTTGCCATTCTTATGTGGAGATGAAGAAGCTTGCTTAGGATAGGGTATTGTGGAGAGCTGCATCAAACCAGTCTCCGGACTGAAGACCACAACAACAACAACAACAACAAATTAAAGTATGACTGAACTTGTTTTTTCCCACTTATAATAGTGTGAAATGTTGGGTCAGTTATGAAATTTCATATACTGCCAGAAAATAAGGAAATGGACTTAGCTCTTTCTTTTCCTGAAGCCTTCATATGGTAATTCTTTGAAAAGTTACATCTGGAAAGATGGGGACTGAATTTTACACACACATCAAGGTGGACTACTGTGTGGTTTTAATATAAATTTGTTACCATCTTTATTAATAACCACACAACAGTCCAATGTTGTCACTGAAAGGAAATGATCATATGGCTTTTATTGGCGTGGATATCCCCATCGGGTTTCAGCTACCTACTACAACTATTTTAATTGATGAAGATAAACACACAACATGTAAGTCTCCTGTCAGGAATCGAATCCAGGCCCCCTTGCATTGGTCATCGACACTGCTACTGATGGACTCACAGTTAGGACTGCACATGCTCCAACTAGTCCTTCTGTCTTTACATTCCAGACACTTGCTGGCCAACAATCAAGGTGGCTGGGGCTGCAGTGGGAACTTAATTAAAACTGCTTATTCACTGGAGTTCTCCAGTGCATATGATTACCTGTTGTACCTATGTCTATACAGTAACCAATTCTGTTTTCATGAGGTTATTTTCTTAAATACATAAAAGATAAATGACAGATAAATTCAAACGTATGGTTGGAATGTTTAGTTTACTCTTAGTGATGGTATTATTTCAATTTAAAAAACCTCGTAGCTTTGTCACTCTCTTTTCTTTGTACTTAGTGCCATTGTTCTAAGTAGGATGTCCATTGAGTGAACACAGAGCCAATAAATAGCTGACACCTCTTTACATGAAATGCAGTTTAATAGTATGTTTAGTTTACATAAAATTGATTTCAAATCGAAATTATGAAACTATGATACACTCAAAGATGACTTACTAGCATACAGTGGGTGAGAATGAGTTACTTTCAATATAATTCAATAAATACCTGAATACTTATGAGCCAGCAAAAAATATCTTCAGTTCAATTAAGGTAAACAGCCCAAAACAAAAATGAGAAATGTAGCCCCATTGTTGAAGCATATTTATATGGCAAAAGATTAAAAACAATATAAAGAGAAAGGAAATAGTAGAACCACAGTCTAGTTGAAATGTAGTTTTCAGACAGAAAATATAAAATTTGACTATACTTCCACAGTGCAATTAATTCACGTTATGTCAGTGTCACACATGCTGCTTGTGAATGTAGTTCACTAAAGAGTATAAAGCTATGATAGAATGGCTTAAGGGAGGGAGAATAAAAACGCGACGTTTCAAAAACGTACATTACTGGGGTCATTTGAAATCCGCGATACCACCTGTTGGATTCGACTCGTGACGTCATCGCTGCGCGGTAGTTTGGTGGTGCGTGTGTGTTTGTATGTGTCTGAGTTACAGACAATAGTTTGTTTACAACCAGATTCTAGATTTCCGATTTAGCTATTAAAATTGATCTGAAGCTCCACCCTGACGGTAAGCTATAGGTGGGTGGAAGTGTGGGCCGAAGGCACGAATTTTTGGGCTGAGACCTGTGATCGATGGTGCATTCATTTACGAGGATAACCACAAATTATTTATTATCTACAATACATAAGTATTAACATATTATCCCATATATGTGTTTGCCGACATGTTGATGTCGTCGTTGGTCAAAGTCGGCGGGTTGTATCGCGGTCTTCCATTATGCCCATTACTGCCATAAAATTACTTGGCAGTCTTATGCAATTCCGTCCTGACAGCATGTTTGTTGCATTAAGGTTTCGATTATCAAAGTTTGCCTACGTCTAGCTGGGATGATTCTCGTAATTACATACAATTGTTTGTTATGTCTAACAACTATCGGTTCAGTTCTAGATAACAAGAATGTAAACACTATTTTACTAAGGCGTTTGTAACGAATTTACTATAGCTCCTACGACTGATGTAATGCTAAATGCAGACACAAGTCTTAAGAACCTGTGCAAAACAAGGAAATCCGTTCATAGTTTTCTGATATTGTACGCAAGTCCACAATTGATAATTATTGCAGTGCTAACACAGATTCTACTGAAATAACTCCTAAGTGCCAGATACAATTCTTTAACTGCATTCATTACCCATATCTACTTCGTTCTATTATTCTCTTTAAATTCAGAGTGTTAGTCAGAAATCCATAGGCCTAACGTAGGCTAATTTTCTCGAAACAATTATGACTCTTATTGACGAGCTTCCATAAGAAAATCGAGCTGATGCATTGCATCCTGCAGTTTTACAGCTTTCTTTCCGATGTGATTGGTTTATATATATATATATATATATATATATATATATATATATATATATATATATATATATATATATATATATTCGCTAACTGAGTAACGATGAAAATACGACCTCACTTCAACCAACCACCACATTTTTGAGTGCCGAATAGCGGGCTTCAAAAGTATCCCATTACTTATTTTTCACTTTATGTTGTTAGTGACTATTTTAGTTCACACGTGCGTTACAGTCTACAGATGGTTCTGCTTCTTTAATAATAAACATGCATTTCGAAGGAAAAACTCCACCTTCGCAACGGGAGCGGCTAGACTTTACTCTCCCTAGCCGCTCCCCTTCGCAACATATGTGGAATCTACAGACATATATTCATGCCTGTGGTGCAGTGATCTCTATACTAACTGGATGTAGAACTCTGGTCTCAAAACATACAGTTACCGCGTGCCAGCATATCTCTGATATCTCTGTCATCTGCCTCGTCCGCCATACTAAAGTTTGGCAAGAAGTATCTATCGGTGTGTACGTATTAAGAGTATTTTCGAAATGGTGATATCTTGTTCTGCTTTTAACTGCACGAATAGGTGGAATAAGGAGAATGATTTAACATTTCACAGGTAATAATACTACGTACGACAAAGAATATCATGCAAATGCTCTTATATAAGTAACTTTTTAATGTTTCAATCCACTGTTTTGTTCTTACAGGTTTCCTTTAAAGAAACCAGAACTTCTCAAAAAGTGCATTATTGCTGTGAAACGTAAAGGTTTTAAAGCTACATCGTGTAGTTTCCTTTGTGGCAATCATTTCAGAGCAGAAGATTATGTTTTCAGTCCTGGAACTTCGAGGAAACGCCTCAAGCCAGAGGCTGTTCCATCGGTTTTTAACTTTCCATCACATTTCATGCCACCAAATAAGCAGCCAAGGCGACATGTAATTCGAATTTTAAATGAAAGTAATGCTGTTGCCTTGCAGGTAATTTTTTTGCATACAAACTGTGTTTACTTTTTTGCTGTGAACGTGTTTGAAAATAATGGTATGTAAATATGACAGTATTTTAATATATAACCCGTACGTTTGTTTTCAGAGTTCAAACATGGAATCCATGTCCCAGTTGCACACTGTAGAAGCTGATAATTGTGTAGGAAATAAAGTAACTGATGACTGTGTAGAAAATGTGGATGCTGATTCTGTGGAAAGTGAAGGTGATAATTGTGTGGACATCGAAAAGCCAAATCACAGTGAAAGTAATGTTAGTATTACAGTTTCCATGTGTGTTTTATTTTAATATTTCTGTGCATGAGGCAATTACTTTGGGTTTATATCTATCATTCTTTGTTTCAGGCTGCAGTCGTTTTTCCCACAAGTAGCGATTGTGGAATTCAGTCAGCAGTTGCAATGATAGACAAGGCTACTGAAACTTGTAATTTTTTGCCAGATGAAGTACACGAATTGAAACGTAAATTGAAGTGTTAGTATAGAGATCACTGCTGTGGTGTAATCGAGGAGGTTAGAATATCTCTGAAGAATATATCTACTTGGTTTAACGTCTGACATATCTGTGACGCAAAGACAGCTCATTTTCTTTGCTGGGTGTAGGCTAGGGGCGGGGCTTTGCTTACGGTAGAGTGTGGAGGGGGTCAAGTGGGCGGTGCTTGTGCCAAGGCAGGTGCTGTCTTTAACATTACGTGCAGAACTGTAGTATGATTCAGTTTACGCGGTGTGTGCTACGTGCTTGCCTCGTTCAGCCACCTCCCGCTAGGGGCGCTGCTATTAGTCGTGCGTGCACTGATCGATCTCGCGCAGGCAGCTAGTACGGTATGACGCGAGTACGGTATGTCTCTGCGATGCTCTTTGGGAGCTTTGGCGCGAGGCTTCGTACGTATCAGAGTGGCGTCGTCACTCTCTCTCCGGTTTTGGCTTAGGTAAGATGGTCTAAATGGTGAGCCACAGCTAGGTCCATGCTACGTTTTGTAGCAGTAATAAGTTATGTGTGCTTTCGGCGTGTGTGAATTATGTTATTCTCGGGAATGTGGCGTATTCCTCTCGTGTATGTTTTCCAGTGTGACTTTGATTTCTATTAAAGCCATAAATGTTGACTAGTGAGTTTTAGTTTGGTGTCCGTCACTGCATGTGGAACAAAGACCTATTCTTTGTTCTTTCTTTCCAGTCCTTCAGGCGTTGAAATAATGCTACCTCTTACTATTTCCGTAATATCTTTCCGCGTCCTTCTGGCTTATAAGTTCACTCATGTGAAAGGTTTGTGTGAAATTTAGTGACCCCTCCGGGTATTGGAAGTGGATCAGAGTGCACGTGGTTATGAATATCGTAACTTGGCTGATTCGGCTTATCTGCCTGGTTGTGCGTTGTGCTGTATTTCATGTGGCAGTCTTCTGTGAGAGTAAGTGTCGCAGCTACGCGCTTGTGAATGATTGTGTCCCATGTCCTACCAATCCTCCTGTTTCTTGTATGCTTTAAATCCTCGGTTTGCTTATCTGACCCCTCTTGGTGTGTGAACAAAATTAGTACTTAGTACACAGTGGGAAGCAGTTTTATTGTGTATTAAAAATCGGTGTTACCCCCATTTCCATGTGAACTGGCAATAAACCAGCTTAGTTAAATTTTCCCTTGTTTGTAATTTAATCTCAGATCCGTTTTATTATTATGGTTTCCCTCTGCTTCCCGGAGGAAACCTCATGTATTCCGTTGCGCAAATTTTACCATGGATCCCTTCTGCTAGGACTTGTTAGTTTTAAATAACTGCAGCTCTTTTATCTGGCGGTTTCCAGCCAGGATTTGTTATTTGAAATTTAACAAACGTCTTTTATCTGGCAGTTCCCTGGCAGGATCAGTTATTTGAAATTAACAAGCTGCTTTTAACAGCTCTAATATTCATTCT
Organism: Locusta migratoria; assembly: GCA_026315105.1. NCBI lineage: Eukaryota > Metazoa > Arthropoda > Insecta > Orthoptera > Acrididae > Locusta > Locusta migratoria. The sequence continues at coordinate 265,544,792 of CM048744.1, read as the reverse complement.
CACATCACTGGAAAATTTACTTGTAAATCGCAATCACTCAGTTCCACGAGCTCCGATTTTATTGTATATGTGGCAAATCACGATTGCACCCAGGTGAGCCCATAATATACATGCAAGGAATGTTCAAATGTTTGTAAAGCTTATGGAACTTAACTGTGGGGTCATCAGTCCTTAAACTTACAAACTACCTTATACTAAAGACAGCACAAACATCCATGCCCGAGGGAGGATTTGAACCCCCGATGGGGAACGGCCTCACACATCGTAGCATAGCGCCTCAATGCACTCGGCCGCTCCACCGCGCTTGCAGGGAATGTTTCTGTGTGTATTGTACTAAAGCATTTCAGGGGCAATTTGTTGTAGCTGAGCACTTTGTGTTAATACCATCTGCATAGATATGGCTGATATTGCAGTATCAAATTTTCTTTTACAAACAATCTCTGTCAATGAAAATTTGACAGTGTATTGAACTTCTGTCAAAGGTAATTTCCATCAAAGATTCTTCTATCACATCTAGCAGCCATTGGTCTCTATACTAACTGGTTGTTGAACTTCAGTTGTCTGAGCATGTCAGCCGTAGATGCTAATATTTCGGTTCTTGCCAATCCAAATATGGCTGCTACGTATTGTTCCTATAATATGAAAAGAAAATATGTTTAGATTCTGATCCCATTCTATTCTACATCGCATTTTGACATACAATTCAAAACAAGAAGCAAGCAAGCAACTATTTGATACCTCCAAAGACGATTTAAAATCGCTCATGAGGTGAGCAACCATTTTTAATGTATAATTATTTCTTAACTCAAGGCGGATTGGTTGCAAATTGGCGGATTAGTATGCCCAAGTGTATCTGATGATGAGCAACGTCCGAAACTGGTAATAAAGTTATTAATTAAACCAATTTGCAACCAATCTGCCTTGAGTTAAGAAATAGTTATATATTTGATAGCTACAAACCGATGGAAATTCGTTTGCCAAATATCAACATGGCGGGTAATGTAATATAATGAGCAAAACATATGAATGTGGAGGCATGCTGCAGTTCTGTGTTCCAACACCAGAGTTATACATCCAGGTTGTATAGAGATTACAACTAGCAGCTCACTGTAGATTTGATCGAAGAAAGCGTTAGTTTTATGTTAACTGCTGTGAGAAATGTGACCACTTGAAGCGCTAGCATCACAGTAGCAGTTTTTGACGTAGTGTTTGAAAATATGACCGTGTAATTCATATGGTGTGTTGCCCAAAACAACAGACTTTATGAAGTTGTATGAGGCTGATTATAAAAACCAGCTGCACCACGCCGAAAGCGAGAAGACAATTGCAGAGGAAATTAGCGATAAAGTGAGGACTGGTTGCACGACAGACTACATAAAAAACAAAATTAATGGCATCTGCAACAGTTTTGCAACGAAGAAAGCAAAAGTATATACTGATACAGTTTAATACCCTACATATATATATTCAGACTAATGCTATTTACAAGAAATGCATCACTGGCCATTAAAATTGCTACACCAAGAAGAAATGCAGATGATAAATGGGTATTCATTGGACAAATATATTATACTAGAACTGACATGTGATTACAATTTTACGCAATTTAGGTGCATAGATCGTGAGAAATCAGTATCCAGAACAACCATTTCTGGCCGTAATAACGGCCTAAATACACCTGGGCATTGAGTTGAACAGGGCTTGGATGGCGTGTACAGGTACAGATGCCCATGCAGCTTCAACATGATATCACAGTTCATCAAGAGTAGTGACTTGCATATTGTGACGAGCCAGTTGCTCAGCAACAATTGACCAGACGTTTCCAGTTGATGAGAGATCCGGAGAATGTGTTGGCCATGGCAGCAGTCGAACATTTTCTGTATCCAGAAAGGCCCTTATAGGACCTGCAACATCTGCTCGTGCATTATCCTGCTGAAATATAGGGTTTCGTAGGGATCGAATGAAGGGTATAGCTACAGATCGTAACGCATCTGATATGTAACGGCCACTGTTCAAAGTGCCATCGATGCGAACAAGAGGTGACTGAGACGTGTAACCAATGGCACCCCATACCATCACACCAGGTGATACGCCAGTATGGCGATGACGAATACACACTTCCAATGTGCGTTCACCGCAATGTCACTAAACATGGATGCGACCATCATGATACTATAAACAGAACATGCATTCATTTGAAAAAATGACGTTTTGTCATTCGTGCACCCAGGTTCGTTGTTGTGTACAACATCGGAGGCGCTCCTGTCTGTGATTCAGCGTCAAGGGTAACCGCAGTCATGGTCTCCGAGCTGATAGTCAACATCAAATTTTCGATGGAAGTGGAGAGAGATGGGAAGCTTCCATTTTTGGATGTATTAGTGTACAGGAAGGACGATGGAACCCTAGGACATAGTGTGTACAGAAAACCTTCGCACACAGACCGATATCTACATGCAATGAGTTGCCACCCACCGAACCAACGCACAGGTGTCCTGAAAACTTTGGTCAGAAGAGCTTATGCCATATCGGATGCAGATACCTTAACACAGGAACTAGAACATCTGAAGTTGGTGTTTAAGGAGAACAGGTACACAGAGAGACCGATCCGTCACGCCATGCAGATTGGGCCATCGCCAGAACCAGAAGAGGACCAATGCAGATCAGTTGCCTTCCTTCCGTACGCCGGAAATGTGTCATCAAAAATTGGAAGGATTTAAAAAAAAGTATAGTATAAAAAGTGTGTTTCGACCACCTGCCAAGACTAGGGCTCTTCTTGGCTCAGTTAAAGACGATTTGGGGCTGAGAAAACCTGGTGTTTATAAGATTCCTTGCCACTGTGGGAAAACGTATATAGGACAAACGATTCGCACCGTCAATGATCGATGCACCGAGCACCACAGACATACACATTTGTTACAACCTGCCAGGTCTGCAGTAGCGGAGCATTGTTTAACCGAAGGACACAGAATGAGATATGATGAAACACGTGTACTTGCTTCTGCGTCTCGCTACTGGGAATGCGTTTCAAAGGAATCTATTGAGATTAGTTTGGCGGACGATTTAATAAATAGAGATAAGGGGTTCCCTCTTAGCAACATGTGGAATCCAGTTTTGTCTAATTTTAAAAAACAGCGTGCTCTTTTCTCCACCTGTGACAACTAGTGCATGTAGCGATACATCGTTCCTGCCAGTTTTCTCCACTGAGTCGCTGCACCGGCTGCTTGCGGCAGAGGACGCAGCCACGACTCTATGGCGCACGCGCCGTTAGTACTTCGCGGCGTATATAAGGCTGCCGGTCACGGCAAGACTTTCAGTTTCCTACGAGACTCAGCAACTGAAGATGGCGGCCAGGTGGTCCGCTGAAATATTGTGTCAAGATGACTCGGCGATCCGGCTGGAAACCCGACATGAATATCAACTATATGTATGTAAGCTGGAGTGTGGGTAGGGAAAGGCACAGCAGAGTAGTGGGGGCAGCAACTAGAGAAGGTTTAGGCCTGGGGTATTGCGGGAGCGTAGGATATACTGTAGGGAGAGTTCCCATCTGCACAATTCAGACAAGTTGCTGTTGGTGTGGAGGATCCATATGACATAGGCTGTGTATCAGTCCATGAAGTGCAGCACATCATGCAGTGCTGCATGCTCTGCAACAGGATGGTCCAGATGTCTCCTTGCCACAGTATGATGATAGCCATTCATCTTCAACAGTGGGGTTGGTAGCAAAATGATGTTTCCAATGATGTTTCCACTGTTCTTTCCAGTTTAAGTATAAGCTAATTTAGTTATATTAGTCACAGATAGCCGTACAAGGTGTCTCTGAAAAAAGATGTTACACTACACAGGTATACCCGTCACATTTTGCTGTAAGTCATGTCTGTGACAAAACATTCTGCAGTTAAAAAGTTGTACTCCTTATGCAACGACGTTAATCGAGTTTGCATTGAAAAACTTTGTAGTTTTGCTGATAGATATATCCAGTGGCGGACTAAGGCCTGCGGAGGCCCGGGACGGCGGCAGAACAAAATGAGGCCCCCTGTCCACTTGCCCCCCACGACGAGAGGAACGGGACAACTAAGAAGAACAGCTTCCGAGATTTGGAAGCCTCCTAACGAGAGGCCTAGTGCATCTATTACTTATTATCGTAAATTGTATCTTACGAAAACTCTTTGTGATGAGCTTCCCTTCCAATGCCCCCTGTTAGATGTATGTAACCATTAAAATTTGTTAAAATTTTTAACAGCCGTAAATATTTTCAGAAGTGCATATTGCCGTGAGGCACATGTAAACTGACTGCCGATGTGGCGCAGGGGATAGCGTCACGGACTGCGGTGCTGAAAGTCGCCGGTTCAATCCCACCCACCAGCTAAAATTTATTTCTTTGTAATTAACAATTCCACAATGTTCTACATCTTTCTTATGTTCACTTGTAAATTCTACTTGTTTCTTATGTTAACTATTCTCATAATTTCTGGTACATTCTGTCTGTGTATAAATAGCAGAGCACTCTGCCTGAGAGGCAGTCAGTGATGCGTGTAAGTTAAGTTCGTAATAAACGTGCTCTCAGTATAAGTGCTATGTTTAGTTGCCTTCGAAGTCAAGCCTGCTTCCATTTCAACATGACATTGTTTGGTGGAGGCGCCGGGTACACTGTGCAACAGCTGCATCACCGTGGCTCCGATTAGGCAACATAAAAGCCGTCGCTTACACGGACTGAAACCGGAATACAAGGGATACACCGAGTACATTCTTCCAAAAGTCCGTATCATAAGAAGAACCATGGACACGAAACCAGCGGTAAGCCAGCTGCACATCAGACACCCATCAGTGTTCTCTGGAGACGCTGGACAGGACCCCAACAAATGGCTAAAAGGGGTCCACCAAGTCGCCAAGTACAACAGGTGGGATCATACGATGTGCTTGGCCAATGTTTATTTCTACTTGGACGGAACAGCCCAGCAATAGTTTGAAAACAATGAAGACAAGTTGAACGACTGGGAGACATTTCAGGAGGAACTTAAGCAGACGTTTGGAGACCGCCAGCGACAAATCCGCTTGGCGGAAGAACAACTGAATAACCAGGCCCAATGACATGGTGAGCCGACACAGTCGTACATACAGAATGTTTTGGCCCTGTGTAACATAGTGAATCCGAATATGACTGAGGCCGACAAAATCACGCACCTGATGAAGGGTATTGCAGAAGACTTCTGATATAAGACGTCGCTATGACGGAACAGTTCATTAAGTGGTGCCAGCGTATTGAAGAGATGCAACAAAGGAGGGTTGGACGAAAGAAGTATGACAGACTACCGAATGTAGTCCCTATGGCCATTGTGGAAGACCAGCATGACTTCGCTTCCCTCATACTACAAATTGTGAGAGAAGAATTACAACAATTTATGGCAGCCAGGACTATTAGATCGAGAGAGCATGAGATTATGGCCATGGATGTAAGCCCTATAAGTGACGAGGGAGCCGACACTGCTGAGGAAGAGGTATTTCAGACATTAGCTTCTGTTTGCCCTGCCAGACGCACCTGACATCAAGAATTGCGTCCCCCTGCTATGACTTATGCTGCAGTCACCAAACGGCAGCCTATGAACCGACCGACGCAGCCACAACCAATTCCCCCGGCAACTATGGCACCGCTCAGAAGAACAGATGTCTGGAGGACAGAAGACAACACACCACTGTGTTTCAACTGTGGGCGCCCTGGACATGTCGTACACTACTGCAGAGAGAGAAGGCGAATATTCGACGATTATTTTGCCGCAAGACGTCAGCCATAGAGCAGTTCTATCCCAGGCTGACCTGCTGAGGAGTTCAGTCGACCTATGGGAAGAAGCCCATCGCCGTACCCTAGACGAGGTCGCTCCCCGACGCGCCGCAGCCATTCACTGTCGCTGTACAGAGGTACCAGCTGCTCCCCTCTCCCCTAGCTGCCGCGCCCAGGAAAACTAAGCGAGGCGACCATCTACGGAGGTGAGGCCACCGCAGATGTAAATCCTCCATGGAAAACAGTCACTAAGATGTCGGGAAATCTCATCGACATCATAATCGACGGCCAACCTGTCCGGGCACTTGTTGATTCAGGAGCATCTTTCTCTGTATTGACGGATAATTACGGCCGCACACTAAAGAAGACAACGTTCTGTAATACTGGGGCAACTGTGCTGAAGGTCGCGATTGGAAAGTACGTCCAGCCAGCAGGAACTTGTGTCGCAAGAATAACCATCAACAACAGGACCCAGCCGTTTGAATTTGTCGTGTTTACAGAATGTAGTCACAATGTCATCATCCGATGGGACTTCCTTCAGGAATTCCAAGCTATTATTGACTGCGGACGATCTGAGTTGCAAATTGAAGAAGTTGTTCCGACGGATACACGTAATACAGAATTTTCTGGTAAGTTATTTGCCATTGACAATGTTACGATCCCGTCGTTGATGATGAGAAGAGTTGCAGTCACAAATACAGATGAGTGATTAAACTGTGAAGTGCTTGTTGATAGTAAAAAGTTTATCAGGCTCACCGAAGAAATTTACATACCAACGGCTATCATAAGCATTACCGGAGGTCGAGGAGAGATTTGGATCACTAATTGTCATGAGCAGTCGCAACTTATCTCCAAGGAAATGTGTATCGGGACAGCTGAACCAATCCAGGACGATGAGCTCAACGTCATCAACGAAGACCCATGCTCTACTGTTAGTACAGACAAGATGCTGGAGGAAACAAACATGGAACTGCCAATAGGGTCCGGACTGAACAAGGAACAACGCCAGTGGGTGTTAGCTATACTACATCAATATTCTGGTGCACTCAAACCTCAGCAGGGGAACAGTCAGACGAAACGGCCCACGATAAGGCACCTAATAAATACTGGGGATCATCCACCAATTAGCCAGTGTTCGTATAGAGTGTCGCCAGCTGAAAGACGGATAATTCGGAAGGAAGTGGAGAAGATGTTGCAAGATGACATTATTCAACCTTTGGAGAGTCCTTGGTCATCTCTGGTGGTCCTTGTAAAGAAGAAGGATATTATGTGGCGATTCTGTGTCGACTATCGGCGGCTGAACAAAAACACAAAGAAAGATGTCTACCCATTGCCACGCATTGACGACACCTTAGACTGCTTGAAAGGAGCTACATACTTCTCAACTATGGACATACAGACAGATTACAGGCAAATTGAGGTTGACGAAGCTGACAGGGAGAAGACGGCTTTTATTACACCTGATGACCTCTATGAATTCACAGTAATGCCATTTTGATTATGTAATGCTCCGGCCACATTCGAACGCATGATGGACAACTTGCTTCGACACCTTAAGTGGACGACGTGTATTTGCTATTTAGATGACATTGTCGTTTTCTCGAAAACATTTGAAAAACATTTGAGTCGCCTGTCAACTGTGTTGAAGTGTGTTCAGGGTGCAGGACTCCGCCTCAATCCAAAGAAATGCCTTTTTTGTCGCCAAAGAGATAAAAATACTGGGGCACCTAGTCAACGGAGATGGTGTCCGTCCTGATCCAGATAAACTAAGGGCAGTCACAGAATTTCCAACTCCACAGCACATTTGTGATGTGAGAAATTTTCTCGGGCTGTGCTCGTACTACCGACGTTTCATAAAAGGATTTTATAACAAGGCTCGTCCATTACAAGAACTTCTGCAGGGAAACGCCAAGTTTTACTGGGATGAGACAAAAGAAAGAGCTTTCCGTCACTTAAGGAGGCTCTAACTTCCGCACAAGTGCTAACCTTGTACGACGAAATTGCGAAAACGGAACTTCACACAAACGCCAGTGGTTATGGGATTGGTGCAGTGCTTGTACAAGTTCAGGACGGTGCTGAAAAAGTGATAGCCTATGCATCAAGAGTACACTCAAAGTCCGAGATAAACTATTCTACAACTGAGAAAGAATGTCTCGCAGTTATCTGGGCTGTCAACAAGTTCTGGCCGTATTTATTTGGCAAACCATTCACTGTCGTGACAGACCACCATTCTTTATGTTGGCTGACTAGCTTGAAGGATCCATTAGGTCGACTAGCAAGATGGGCACTAAGACTCCAAGAGTACGATGTCACAGTGGTATTCAAAAACGGGCGCAAACACAAGGATGCTGACTGCCTTTCGAGGAATCCATTAGTGGAACACAACAGCATGGATGAAATTTCAGCCCTCACTGAATTAGGTGACGTTACAGCTGAACAGAGGGAAGATCCAGCACTGTTAAAAACGATAGAGGCCTTGGAGAAAGGAGAACTGACCAATGGAGAGTTCCAACTTATAAACGGAACATTGTGTAAGAGCAACTACGATCCACTGGGCCCCAAATGGCTACTGGTCGTTCCAGCTCATCTCCAGCCAGCTATTTTCAAATATTTCCACGATGCTCCGATATCCGATTGTAACGTTTCTGCTATGTTTCACGCTCCTTACAAAAATCTGTTGCCAACATTATAAACACGAAATATCTGACACCTAAAATAAAACTTCACTACCGGACATGTAAAATATCACATTTCCGCCTTCGGTTTGAAATTCTATTAACACTATTAGTAAAACGCTTTTAAGAAATAGTACGTCGATTTAAACATAACTTTGGCTATCCTTTTACGTAATTTTCAATTTTTAATACTTTCGTAAATAATAGCTGCAAACACTAAAAATGCATTACACTTAGTTTCGGAAATTGCTGAACCTATATAGATACTAATTTGTATAAAAACAACAATACTACATGTTATAACTATTGCACAACATGATTACATATATACCTTTTGTTTAAATAAATTAGGGCAGACCATGTTTTATATATCACTCGATCCTAAATTAAATACTGATCATTTTTCATGCACTAAAATTAATAATCCGTTTGGTACTAAGAAACTATCTTCGAAATTAACAAAACTACGACAACCATATACAAATCCATATTAATAAAAAATTAGACGGCAAACTGAAATACATTAAAATTCCATGTCACAGTAATAGTACGCCTACACAATATTGGCAAAACAAATATGTGTGCACTTCAAAAACACAAATAATGTAAATAATTTGAGCACTGTAAACACTAGTCAAAGGATGACTTTAAATTTGTGTACCACATTAAATACAAATTTCATGAAACATGTACATACATTGAGATAAATAGTTAAAGCTTAAATGTAATGTTTTAATTTCTGTATTTTGGCATATTTAATGTAAAAGAATGTTGTTTAATTGTGAATTACAAAACTTTGTCATCAATCTTATTACGCGGTTACGTAGAAAGATGTTTGAGAGAAACCATGTTTTGCTAGACTTCTAGAAGTCACGAACCTGTATGTAGCTCTGTTGGCTTGCCGCTGCATTTTTTTTTTTTTTTTAATTTTTGATTGTGCAACAATGTGATTGATTTAAACTTTATTTAAATGGAAATAAAAGCGTTTCCATATCAACTGACATGTTTATGATTTACGAAAAGATCCTGTAACATCAAATCTTTTAGTGAATGCCGAAGACAGCTCACAATGCAATGGACTACAGCCAGCATATAAGATAAGTTCTTTTTATATCAACTTCATCTACAGTGGAATGACTTTGTTATAGAGACTGTGAACTAATAAAACTTTCCGTGATTTAGGAAAATATTAGGGCTCAGTTTGAGTCATTCCCAAAAGGGGTGACTGTCGTTAGACGATCATCTGGGATTCGTGAAGACCCTAGACAATATCAGACGCAGGTATTACTGGAAGGGTCTCTACCGATCTGTCAAGCACTATGTGAGTCACTGTAAAGAATGACAGCGATGGAAGCATGTGCCGCAATTACCTCCAGGGCATCTCGTACCGATTACGCCGGCAGCAGCTCCATTCCACCGAGTTGGGATCGATCTTTCAGGGAGGTTACCGAAGTCTACAACCGGTAACCGATGGATAATAGTCTGCACTGACTACCTCACACGCTACGCTGTCACCAAACCTGTGCCGACTGCAGAAGCTCCAGAGATCGCAAAATTCCTTGTAGAAGACATTATTTTGAATCATGGAGCACCACATGTGATGATATCTGATCGTGGAAAAGTATTCCAGTCAAAACTAGTATCATAGGTCATTTCACGGTGCGACATTGTTCACAGAATGACAACTGCATACCATCCTCAGCCAAATGGTCTTACGGAACGTTTTAACAAGACCTTAGGCGATATGCTATCAATGTACGTCGATGTTGAGAAGAAGGATTGGAATACGATTCTGCCAGTCGTGACTTTTGCTTACAATACCGCAAGACAGGACACCACAGGCTTCACGCCGTTTTTCCTGCTCCATGGCCGTGAAGCTGAGACGACAATGGATACGCTGTTCCCGTTCCAACCGGACGACACTCAGGATGATTATGTTAAACAGCTAATCACCAGGGTCGAAGAAGCAAGACAGCTGGCTCGCATACGGACACTGAACGCCCAGGAGAAGGACCGTCAGCGGTATAACGACCAGCACCGATCTGTTGTGTACAGCCCAAGAGATCTGGTATGGATTTTTACCCCTGTAAGGATGGTTGGACTGTCAGAAAAGTTATTGAAGAGATACTTTGGTCCGTATCGTGTTATACGCCGCCTCTCAGACGTCACATACGAAGTTGAGGATTATGAGCCGTCGTCGAAACGACAAAAACGAAGAAACATTGTTCACGTCCTGCGCATGAAGCCTTACTACGATCCTGAAGAGCAGCTAGGCGACAATGGCTTCTTGTTCAAGGACTCTAAGGGCGGTAATGTTACTGATGAAGCCACGACAGGAACGTCTGTCGTTGATAATGGTGGACAAGGAAAGGATTCTCTAGAACTGGAGAAGGACCGTCAGCGGTATAACGACCAGCACCGATCCGTTGTGTACAGCCCAAGAGATCTGGTATGGATTTTTACCCCTGTAAGGATGGTTGGACTGTCAGAAAAGTTATTGAAGAGATACTTTGGTCCGTATCGTGTTATACGCCGCCTCTCAGACGTCACATACGAAGTTGAGGATTATGAGCCGTCGTCGAAACGACAAAAACGAAGAAACATTGTTCACGTCCTGCGCATGAAGCCTTACTACGATCCTGAAGAGCAGCTAGGCGACAATGGCTTCTTGTTCAAGGACTCTAAGGGCGGTAATGTTACTGATGAAGCCACGACAGGAACGTCTGTCGTTGATAATGGTGGACAAGGAAAGGATTCTCTAGAACTGCCCTACAGAGGACCCATGACAAGGTCAAGATCCAGGACATTGCAGCTGACTCCACAGGGAACATAACAGCAGGTCGCTGTTTTTCCAAGAGAGGGAGCAATGCCGTGAGACACAATGTAAACGGACGGCTGGCGTGGCGCAGGGGATAGCATCACAGACTGCGATGCTGAAGGTTACTGGTTCAATCCCGACTAACGGAAAAAATTTATTTCTTTGTAATGAACAATTCCAGAATGTTCTATAGCTTTCTTATGTTCACTTGTAAATTCTACTTGTTTCTTATGTTAACTATTCTTCTAATTTCTGGTACATTCTATCTGTATATAAATAGCAGAGCACATATTAGTATAAATAAAGTTCTAACAAAATGTCAGTTTGGTTTTCAAAAAAGCTTTTCAACTGAAAATGCTATATACACCTTCACTGATGAAATATTAAATGCTTTGAATAACCGGACATCACCAGTAGGGATTTTTTGTGATCTTTCAAAGGCGTTTGATTGTGTAAATCATGGGATTCTTCTAGATAAGCTTAAGTATTGTGGTATGAGTGGGACAGTGCACAAATGGTTTAAATCATACTTAACTGGAAGAGTGCAGAAAGTTGAAATAAGCAGTTCACATGATGTAGATGACACAATTAATTCTTCTAACTGGGGAGTTATTAAAAATGAGGTCCCACAAGGTTCGGTCTTGGGTCCTTTGCTGTTCTTAATATATGTTAATGACTTGCCATTCTACATACATGAAGATGCTAAGCTAGTACTTTTTGCTGATGATACAAGTATAGCTATCACACCTGACAAACAGGAATTAACTGATGAAATTGTAAATGATATCTTCCAGAAAGTCATTAAGTGGTTCTCTACAAATGGACTCTCATTAAACTTTGATAAAACCCAGTATATACAGTTTCATACAGTAAATGGCATGACACCATTAATAAATTTAGACTTTGAACATAAATCTGTAGCTAAGGTAGAATATTCAAAATTTTTAGGTGTTTGCATTGACGAGGGACTGAATTGGAAGAAACATATTGAAGATCTCCTGAAACGTCTGAGTTCAGCTACTTATGCTATCAGAGTCATTGCAAAATTTGGTGATATAAATCTCAGTAAATTAGCTTACTACGCCTATTTTCATTCACTGCTTTCATATGGGATCATATTCTGGCGCAATTCAACATTGAGTAAAAAAGTATTCATTGCACAAAAGCGTGTAATCAGAATAATTGCTGGAGCCCACCCAAGAGCATCCTGCAGACATTTATTTAGGGATCTAGGGATACTCACTGTAGCTTCACAATATATATATTCACTCATGAAATTTGTTATTAACAATCCGACTCAATTCAAAAGTAATAGCAGTGTGCATAGCTACGACACTAGGAGAAAGGATGATATTCACTATTCAAGGTTAAATCTAACTTTGGCTCAAAAAGGGGTGAATTATGCTGCCACAAAAGTCTTTGGTCACTTACCAAGTAGCATCAAAAGTCTGACAGATAGCCAACTAGTATTTAAAAAGAAATTAAAGGAATTTCTGAATGGCAACTCCTTCTACAATGTAGATGAATTTTTAGATAAAACATTAAAAAAAAATTTACAAAAAAAAAAAAAATTCTTAAAATATAGATTGTCAAGTATAGACAAAATTTACTAAACTGACACGTTCCACATCATTACGAAATGTCGTATACATGATCTAAGGAACAAGTATTAATCTAATCTAATCTAATCTAATCTGCCTGAGAGTCAGTCAGTCCTGCGTGTATGTTAAGTTCGTAATAAACGTTTTTTCAGTATAAGTGCTGTGTTTAGTTGCCTTTGTAGTCAAGCCTGCTTCCTTTTCAATGCGACAATATCATCAACCATCAGATATTTATAACTTACGTTAGAATATCACAGATGATTTTTACTATTAAATATTGCATCAAGTCATAATAATAAATGTTTATTTATAATACATAGCTGTGGGCTCGCTCCAGGTCCACAGTTTTCGGCCGATAGTTAATGATCCATTTTTTCTTCTCTCAGAATCTCTCGGGTAACTAAACGTTCTGTAGCCACCTCTGGAATGATCTGAGCAGTTTGTAGCAACACAACCACCCATAATGTCGTGCTAAAGTGCCGTGACGCAAATCCTATAGCACCGCAGTATTTTTAAGTTAATGGTGGATGTGTCAGCTCGTACTTATAGGAGCCTTACTTAGACCTAAGGCTCCTATAAGTACGAGCTGACGCAACCGCCATTTTCATTCTCGTGGCTCGTAAGTTAAACACACTGTGGTGCTATAGGATTTGCGTCACGGCACTTTAGCACAACATTACGAGCGATTGTGTTGCCATAAACTGCTGAAATCATTCCAGAGGTGGCTACAGAAGGTTTTATTTCCCGAGAGATTCTAAGAGAAGAAAAAGTGGATCATTAAATGTAGGCGCAAAAACTGGGAACCCACAAATTGTTGCAGAATCTTCTGTTACGTTATTGCGAGGAAGTATTACAAACACTGAAACGGGAAATATAAATATACTGGGCAAAAAATTTCGTTACGTCTGTGGCAGCATACTGTGCTGATACAGGCAACTACCATTGAATGGTATTTGTGGTATTTCGAAGTTTTAGCGTCATAACGTGTAGTATGTAATTTGACAGAATAGTATGGTACCTGATGTTTTATCACAAAATACACCCTCAATTCAATTTCTCATTAGTAAATGCCAATATTGACGGTTATATAAAAGAGGCTGTAACATAACTGACAAATAATACAGGGTAAATTTTACTTATGGCTGCAGTGGCATAGTGTGCTAATGTTGGCTACGAAATGTTTGCTTTGTATGGATTATTAAATTTCTAACAAGGTTACTGTTACATATGAAAACCTGTCAACCTTAGGGAAGAAACAAAATTATTTATGTATTTCATTGTCAACACATTCTATACGATTAGGTTTTCAAATAGCATTCAAAGGTTGTTGCTAACATCGGCACCGTGCGCCTCTACAACTGTAAACTTTAGATCCTGTACACTAATATTCTGTTTAGTTTTAGTGTTTGTAATACATTCTGAAACTTTCTCAGTAACATAATAGAAGTACTTTCAGCAATTTGAGTACAAAAATCCGATGTGGTGAATTTGTCACAACAGACAACAAACAGTTACTGCAAAACGGCAAACAAACCTCACATATTGACAGTCATTATTCAAATAGAAGCCAAGATCACTTAAAAATTTTATCTAGAAGACCAGTTTCGGCAGCATTAAACGTAGTACTCGATTTTTATCACAGAAATATATGTTTGTTGCTCTTTTTTCTGTATTTGGACATAAGCAGCAATAAGTAAAGAAAACGCGAAATTTTTGTGTCTCATCCACATATCGATGTAAACAAGAGCGGAATGCAAGATCAAAGTATCACGATGTAGGGCTCTATGCCGGGCACTTGTAAAATATTTCACTGAACTTAAATAAAACATCACGGTTTATATAAGCTGCGTGCTGTGTTTAGCATTCACAAGAATGAAAATGGCGGATCCGACAGCCTGTATTAGCCTACTTAGACCCATGACGTCATCAACATGTCGGAAAACCGGTATACAGGATATCTTAATACTTATGCATTGTAGGCTAGATAATAAATAATTTGTAGTTATGCTCGTAAATTACAGACGCGCGCGTTAAGTATTTTGACATAACAAACGTGACAGTTAAACAATGGAAATATCAGACTACTTCGTTTTTAAACAGAAATTCCGTGGCATGACATAATCATCCAATTTTTCATATTTGGTTGTCAATTCACTGCAGTAAAAACATGACAAATTCCATTACTTTATTTATCATCTTTTATTGATTCAAATACTATACGAAAGCTATCTACAATAATGGCAGTATTTCGTTGTCCAGTACAGTTTCATGTCAAGGAAATAGATGTCACAGAATTACAGGGTAGGACGTTACTCGAATGGAGCAAAGTGGGTTAACATTTTATTTGATGGCGTTTTAAGGAACTGCATCTTGATAATGCAATTCCACATGGACACTTATTTTTCCATTTTTCGACACACGAATGTTCTCAGACAAATGAACTTTATAGTGAGTGTAGAGGTTCTAACGCATATCGAACTCGGAACTGCATTTCTCACACTTTTGGAACGTTTTGTGCGAATCACTCATGTTCATCAAAAGACAGCAACAGCCAACAACGAAATAAATAAGCAGTGACGAAATAAAAACCGAAGCGCTCAATGTTGCAGATAAGAGCAGAATGAAATAGGAAGACATCTTCAAACAAATTGACTGGTCACGTGACATAAACTTCCGACAGCTAAACGTCCGAACAGCCAAGTGCGTACTGCCGCGAGACAGACCCCGTTTACCCCCACTACGCATGTGCGAATCTGGCAGTCAGAAAAATTTCCTCGGGCCACATTTGCCTACTTTGCTTGTTATCAGCTCTTCAAACAGGTTGCGCCCCACTTCAAGTAGCCCAGATTTGGGGCCAGTACTGAGTATTGCGCATGCGCGATATTCAGAAAGCAATCCTTGGAACCCTTAGGTTCGTTCCAGCAGCTGCCAGACGGCTAATTTCAAGTGCTAAGAAACAGATATTACTGCGCATGCGCAGCTACTATGACGTAAAAACCCTTGTTTGATACTTGCACTGCCGGGACGTTTTTTGCACTGTTTCTGGCTGCAAACGAAGGTGAGTTTAAAGAAATAATTAAAATACTTTCCTTCCTAATAACGAAGAAGTGTAAACGAGAAATATCTGATCTCAAGTGGGATTGCAGTGACTTTGAAATAATCAAAAAACACGCTACAAACACATACGTATCGCGTGATGGCTACCCCCTCTCTAACTCAGACCTTTCTGTGCATGCGCAAATTGGCAGCTTGACCGCGCCTGAAATAATTTTCCGGGTAGCGTCTGGCTGCTTGCGGCAAGTGCTGGAACACCAAACAGCCACACTCCAAGTAGCTAGAAGCAGGAGAAGGCGCTGCTGGAACACAATTTCAGCGTTGCGCATGCGCGTTAAGCAGTCTGGCAGCTGCAGGAACAAACCTCTTGAAACTGACGTACATTTACTTCAAAAGACCTGTTGCTAAAACAAAATAACGACGCACTGCGTAAAGCAAATGTCACAGTTTAGCAGACGAAAAGGTTTGTTTGAAATGACAAATATGGATAATGGAACCCGATTCAGTATGCTTATGAGACACGCTTTCTAAGACTGTCTGTACTAAAGAGAATAGTCTGATTTTTTCAACACGGAACGAATTTTTCTCGAGAATAAAGTGTGTAGGTTCATGTGCCGTAACCCATGTCGGTATATTATCGTTCATATGTCCATTCGCGTGAATTATAAAGCATTCGTGGGTCAAATTAATCATTTTCATTTCCTCCGAATCTGAGTTTTCATGGGGACGATAAGTTTTAAATTGTTGTTTTGGTACCAATGCGTTTCCAGACGTTTCAGAAAATTGCTTTTTCCTTCTTTTTTTCTATCAAGAATTATTGCTTTCCCTTTTTTAGTTTTTTTTATTCAATTTGCTTCCGTCACTACTAAATGTTGAGCAACCAATTTTTTTCTGTTAGGACAGTCATTTAAAGTGGCGATAACGCAGTAACATTCTGTAGCGTAAAGTGCAAAGTCACCCAGGAGTAGGCCAACACTGCTGCATTAACTATCAAACGACCTTATCGGGATGCTAAACCATATCTGTTGATAAAGCCAAAATACAACAGAAATTAAAGAAAACCACCTTGCAGTATCTGCACAGTCATCGTCTGAGTAGTTCGAAGAGACCGGTATGTTTTACGTTTAAGTGAATTTTGTCACGTTTATTTAGTGATTGGAGGTCAAAAGTACACTAATGTAAAAGAACGGCATATTAGTGTCACACAGCTAAAATGAGCATAAATAGCAAAACATTGCATCGATTTGCTAGAGAGGCAAGTCGTCGAAAAAAAAATCAGACCAATATGATTTTGCTCCCTCGGTCATTTTCACAAAGCAGACAACAAAATTTCCGTGATAAACAATATACAGGCATAATCACAACACATCTTTGACTGTAGTAATTATTATTAGAAGTGTTAGTGTAAATCCAGAAACGTTCCAGTGACAGCTATATCATTGTAGACTACTAATGTAGGCGCAATGATTTGAAGCTGTAGCCTTATTCTGGCAGAGATGATATTTACTTCATAAAATACAATTTAAAACTATCAGCTGTTTTACTGAAATAGTATGTAAAAACTAGTTCCCGTCATTGACCATTAATGGGTAGTGGATACAAGGTGTAAAACAGTTCAGGAAAGTACACCGTATAACGTTGTTTCCTGCTGCATACAGCGACAGTTCATTGCACTGAAGTAGACCAAAATGAAGCCTACTGTATGTAACAAAATTCATACATACTCGTTTACTGGAGTTATTCATATTGTATTTTTATATGACATTAGGTATGGAACATTTTGATCTGTAAATTGCAATGGACTGCTACTGTTATCAACCAGATACAACTTTGTACGATATATTTTCCTGGACTATTTTTATATCTTTTAACCAATGATGATGATCAGTGACCGAAAGTAGTTGATACTTGAGGTTTCAATAAAACAACTGATGGTTTTAAAATGCATTTTAGGACATATTTGACGGCTGTTAACGGTCACATGACCAGAACATTGATGACTTTTTACTATTATAGCAGATTTGTATGGTTAAGGTAAAGAAAAAATTCACGAATATGGAACTATTGCGTAGTTAAGTGAGTTGTTTTACAGCCATTGAAACAATGTGTACAATACTGTAAACATGTTAACAGCCTCAAATTGAGCCTCTACACACCTTAACTTAATTTGTTGAGACGAAGGCCATCACTAGCCTATAAATGTGTATTTCCACTGCATCATCGCGATTCTCATATTTTAGTTTGCAAATGACTCTTAGAGACTGATCATATTGTTTCCATTAACATGCATTACACTGTTAGGGTCAACTGAAGCACATGATACCATATGTCAGCGTCGACCCTTGACATGGGCGTGTTGTGTTGTTAACATTTATCATTTTCCTTTCGTTATGAATGTGACATTACTTTTTATGATAAAAAGTGACCAATTTAAACCCACTCATCCATCTATCCGAGTCCCATATTTTAATTAAAAAGCAGGGTAAAAGTTTACAATATGTATTGTGGCGTAGTGTTAGGTGTTCGGATGTTGGTAGCGGCCACAGCTGACCAATCATAACACAGACGGTGACAGCCGATCAGATATTTGTAATAAATTATTACGTTTTTGCGCTGACCATTAAGTAAATAATTAATGCTGTTCCACCTCTATGGTTGACAGGTTCTTGATGTACCCTATTCGCTAACTAAAGTTACTGTAATCATCGGAACGTTACGTGAATATAAATCAGCGAATTTCATTGTCCGCCATACACTATCAACGGATTGGCTGGTCATATGCAGTAGTCATAGCCAACACCTGGACACTTCTTTTGTAATAGCAATTGCTTGACAGAACATCTTTGCAAAGGAAAGTTTCTTTGTGTGTTATGGAAAGTTTTATGTTATGGGTATTGTTTTGTGTTTTGGAATGTTGTTTTCTGCATCCCCCCTTCACCCCCACCCCATTTAATATGTTCCAGCGAATGATGTCATGGTTCAAAGCAGACGGGTGGTATTGGATCCTTTAGTATTGCCTACAATTAAAGTGAACTACATATAACAGCTCTGGTATTATTAATTGATGTTGTGTATCTACAAATATTGTTTACATTTATTCATTCATACAAGTTTCAAAGTTCTAACCATTGAGGAGTGACTTCAGAAGTGTGAAACAAGTCAGGTTACTTTTGTATACCAACAAGAAGTTATGATTTGCCATATTGATAATGATAGTAAATACACGTGCACCTCGGTTGCACAGTGGTAGAGTGCCAGACTATAAATCCAAAGGTCACAGGTTCAATCCCCCACCGGATACTCTGATTTTTATTTATCACTTACCTCTTCTTTCATCTCTGGCAGTATTGCTCATGTGAATAATACAAAGTAGCACCGTGGTTCGGAACCCACATTAAACTGTAGGTCTCCTTATAACTGGCTGGGTAAGTCAGTTCGAAGGTCGGAGGAAGGCAATAGCATACCACCTCCAAACAGGACCATAAAGCACTGTGGTCTTCAAACCAATCTTTGGATTGTTGACTGCTTTACCTTTAGTAACTGCATATAGATAATTGCTGTACACGAATAAAGCTCAGTTCTGCTTGATTTGCCCTTAAAAGAAATTTCTTGTGTTTCATCAACATTTATATGGGATTGTTAGAATTATTTGACTCACTACCATGGTGTAATCTTGTGAAGAGAGAGTGAAGGTCATAAAAGTGTCTTTTTTTTTTACAGGAGTGTGCAGTAGGAATATGGTTTAGTTGTTGACTGAAACTCTTGTAAAACCCCATTCCACACTCTACGGGTACTAAAATGCGAAAATATTTTCAAGATAATGGGATCTTGCATTTAGGCTGAACTGTAAAATGCACAAGTGCAATATTAGAATTAAGACAGTTTCCACGTAGACTTCGTGTCCCCATTTATGATCCACAATAGGTGTTTTATACTGTGGTGTGAAGTCTGTAACAGGTTTTTCATGCCCATCAATTACATATGATGTCGTAAGTCACTTTTTATATAATTTGTCAGCATATTTGGACTCCTGCACTAATATAAATATTAAACAAGTTGCTACTTACATAGTGGCTGGCAGAATTATTTGACAATAGTGAAGCTATATAAAAGCTTTGTGAAAGTCAACAGCAGCTGAGTGGATTTTTTTCAAAGTGTCTGCTTTTCTCCTAACTCAAATAAGTTTCTTACTTTTGCATGGGGATGACCTGCTTTACAAACTGACAGAAAAAAACTCAGTGCAATTAGATCTATAAACTGATGATGAACATTTTACTGGAAGAAAAATAAGAGTAACTCTCAGTGGCAAGACCTGCAAATGTATGGCACTCAATAGTGGAGTCCCACAGCTCTGTAGGCTATTGGCCCCCTTTGTTGTTTAACTTGTACACTGCAGATGTTCCAGACACAGTGTCCCACAAGTTTATATATGTGGACAACATGGCAGTAGTTTATCAGAGTAAAACTGTTGAAGAAATAGAGCAAAAAGTCACATAAATCTAAACCTGCTGCACCAATATTACATTAAATGACATCTTCAACCCATCCCAGTGTAAACTTGCATTTCAATAACAGAAAAGCCAAAAGAACACTGAAATCTGCATGGATAATCGGACTGTTAAACTTGAAGATGACCCTCAGTACCTTGTAATACCTAAAGCTTGACCGAACTCTAACGTACAGAGCCCATATACACAATACAAAATGAAAACTGAAAGCTGGAAATGCCATCCTTTCCAAACCTTGTGAAATTCAGCCTTGGCACTGGTGTATAGCCTAGCCGAGTATTGTGCACCTGTATGGAACAGAAGGGCATACTTATCAAAAATGAATATCCAACTATGAGAAGCAATGAAGCTTAGTATCTGCAACTCTTAGACCTACACCTATAGACTGGTTACCTGCACTAACTAACACAGCTCCACCTGAAATTGAAATACGTTGGTTACTATCCAAAGAATAAAATAAAACAGTCAAACCCAAAACTTCCCATACACCAGGAGTTGACCCCAAAAGCCCGCATGAAGTCGAGGTCACCACAATGGAAAACAGATGAAGAGGTGTTTCCCTATGGTCAAGCAAAGGAAAAGATAATATTATGGAGTAGAAGCACTGAGAAGAACAGAAGCCTGGTTGTTGATCCAATCGTAGCAGTAGAGAGCTTTTGTTTTTCGAGAAGGCTATGGACTACCCTAAACCATGTGAGGTAGATGTGCAAGGAAATGACGACAACATGGGACTTTTCGAACAACCCTCAGTGTGAATGTGGACTTTTCCAATCAATGGACCACCTGATGGAGTGCACCGTGCTTGGCTTTAATGGTGAAATCGAGGATATACATAAACTCACAGACAGTGCCAGTGAATAGCTTAAACATTAAGTGTTATTGTGTAAAATTGTTGTATTATGCAATGCTAATTGTCTCTCATTTTATGTGTAATCCATTTTTAATATTTTGTCTTATAAATACTGAACAAATAATAATAAACCATTGCATACCTCCATATGGCAAAATAAACTAGTGTTGTCATTAGACACATAAGTAATAATGACTTTACTGTCGTCTTCAAGGCAGGAACTATTAGCTCCTAAAGCTAGGGCAGTGACTGACTGCCTGAGCTTTTTGCAGCTAATAGTTCCTTCTTTATGGAGGACACTGTGTAGGCCTAATTCATCCTTTTATATGTGTGTATTGGGAGCACTAAACATTTTTCCTACTGAAGTTAATTAGTGTTATACATTAGTTATAGATTGTTGTCAATATACTTTATATATACATGGTCTGCAATGTTTATATTTGCCTGTTAATGTATAATTTATAATTAGAATATGCAACTCCAACTGGGAAAGCAGCTATAATCTTAAAGATGCAAGGGAGGAAGTTCTCGGTGCATAATGGAATTTGAAAATTTTATGCCAAAAAGCACATAAACTCCAATGGGATACTTTAAGAAGAGTGTTGATGACTAAGAAATGAAATGCATGAAAGATTCATTTTTGTTTGTCTTAAACTTTTATTCTGCTGCTTCTGATTCTGTAACAACTTGAGAAAAAATAATTTGTAATAGCATTTACTGAATATATAATTAATTCTTTTCTGTAATTATTTCAGTGCAATACACCCAGCATATCACTGTGTTCATAATGTGACAAACATCTTTTTTCAGCCAAATTTTACTTTCCGTCTTGGTGGCCTCACGTGATTATGTTGACATCATCAACAACATGATAGTACATCTTTGCCAAAATGTTAATGTTAGCAATCCATACCACATTGAATCACTTGATAAGTATTTCATACATTAAGTAAATAACTAATGCTGTTACTGCTCTATTGTTCTTCACACAGTACGACTAATTACTCTCATACAACGAAGATTTCATGACAGAATATTTGCATTGTCTTGTGACTGGCTAATGCTCATGTCATGTGATTGCTGTCATTCAGCATCGTTTATCAACAGTATCACAGTTGTAAAGTTTAATCAACCTTTGACAGGTTGCTTGAAGGCTGGTCTGCATATTTTCTTAAGTTTACAATGATAATATAATTATGCTTGCTACTGACACACTAAGTAGTAAATGTTGTTTGACTGTAACATGTTACATTTTCAATTTGGCAACGTGGTTAAATTTAAACTATGAAAGTGAAGGGTGATAATTTTGGCTTCCAATAGTCTTATTCATAAAGCCATTTCCATTGAGAAGCATTATCTTTTTCTTTTTTTTCCCATAAGAACAAATTATCTATGCCCCTGCATTCATTTCATTAATGAAATCTCCCCAGGGGGCTCACGGTTCTTTCGTGAGTGCTTGTATGGCGAGCTTGGGGCCCCGAGCTAATGCAGTCTTCCTTGCTTCTTTACTTCCCAGACTGCATTTCCTTTCCCCCTCCCCTCCTATCCTCACTCCTTCCCCTCCCCACTGGGGGACTAATAACCTCAGTAGTTTAGTCCCCCTAACCCAACCAAACAACCCAACCCAACCCCCCATTAATGAAATCAATGTGTAAAACTACTTTGATAATGAAACAGTTTGTGGTATAATGGAAGCTACCAGTTAGTATAAAGAACGAACTGTTGAGTTAATATTTCATTCTTTTATGCTTCTATGGAGAAGAGGAAAGAAACAGTTTATCTGTATTTATGCATAGAATGCCATCTCTAATGATGTGATGTTTCATGGGGTATTAAATTCTCCTCCTCTTCCTTTTTTTGTTTGGTATTAGGAAATTGATGAACTGTCTTTCCAGTAAATTTTTAATAGCACATTTTTTTATTCTGTTCATTTGAAATAAGTAAAATAAGTAGAAATTAATAAT
This sequence comes from Locusta migratoria, assembly GCA_026315105.1. Lineage (NCBI taxonomy): Eukaryota > Metazoa > Arthropoda > Insecta > Orthoptera > Acrididae > Locusta > Locusta migratoria. Next base: position 265,521,546 of record CM048744.1, on the reverse strand, counting down.
AACTGTTAACAATAAAAGTTTACCTACAGCAATATAAGCTACAAAAGTATGTATCTTTGAATAAATTCCAACACTTAACCAAAGTTCAAATATCAAAGAAAGTCTCTATTTCCATTAAATATTCTCTCTGCATTGCTGATTGAATATTTTATTTGATTCAACAGAGCACGATCAAAATGTCCGATAAGAAGCTATTCAGTATCTCAGGACCTCTCAATGAATATCGAAAACAAGCTAGTTTTGATTGGGACAAATTGAGACTTTTCATGGATAATGATGAAATTCTTAAATTAAAGGTAAGTAATGTTTCAATTTTTACTTTTCTTGTAGTATTTCACTAACTTGCTGAAGACTCAGTATGACACTAAATCTTGGTATTATGGTTGAGTTTTGTGTCTCTTATACATTATTAGAATGCAATAATATAAAAGAGACAATGCTGGTGCTGTTTGCATGGGCCTTACAAATTAGGTGACCTTTTCCTGTAGCCAGGTCTTTATGGTTTCTTTTTCCTCAAGTCTCATGAAATGAACTGTAGTAAAGATTCTACATCTACATACATACTCCGCAATTCACCGTAAGGTGCGTGGCGGAGGGTACACCGTACCACTACTAGGCATTTCCTTTCCTATTCCACTCCCAAATTGAACGAGGAAAAAAAGAATGCCTATATGCCTCCGTACGAGCCCTAATTTCTCTTATCTTGTCTTTGTGATCTTTACGCGAAATGTAAGTACTCAGCTTCAAATTCCGGCCCTCTAAATTTACTTAACAGAAATTCACGAAAAGAACGTCGTCTTTCTTCCAGCGATCCCCAATTGAGTTGCCGGAGCATTTCCGAGACACTCGCGCATTGGTCGAACCTACCGGTAACAAATCTAGCTGCTCGCCTCTGAACCGCCTCTATGTCTTCCTTCAAACCGATCTGCTGCGGGTCCCAAATACTTGAGCAATACTCAAGACGTGGTCGTACAAGCGTTTTATACGCGGTCTCCTTTACAGGTGAAGTACATCTTCCCAAAATTCTCCCAATAAACCGAAGTCGGCTGTCTGCCTTACTCACAACTGTCCTTACATGCTCGTTCCATTTCATATCGCTCTGCAATGTTACGCCTAGATATTTGAACGATGCGACCGCATCAAGAAGCTCACTACTGATGCTGTATTCGAACATTATAGGATTGTTTTTTCTACTCATGCGCATCACCTTACATTTTTCTACATTGAGAGCTAGCTGCCATTCTTCGCACCAACTTGAAATTTTGTCTAAGTCAACCTGTATGCTATTACAGTCAGTTACAGACGACACCCTCCCATACACCACAGCATCATCAGCAAACAGCCGCAAATTACAACTTACTCTGTCCATCAGATCATTTATATAGATAGAAAATAATAGCGGTCCTATCACACTCCCCTGGGGCACGCCTGACGATACACTCGTCTCTGATGACTGGGTTGAGCACTAGCAGCCTCCCTTTATAAGTCATGAAGCAGCAACCTGCTTCTCAGTAATGTCTTGACTGCAATCTTGTCCTGTTGTTTAGATACATCATTGCTTTGGTTCCTGATTCACTATGTTCCGGTGGTCGCTTTGTTTTACTCTCTTGGACTTGTGCTTCTGCTGTGTTTGCCTCCATTCTTCATCTCTATCTGTCTTTGTTTTCCTTTTTATTCCCAGTGTGTCAACACTCATCGATGACTGGGCACTCTCAGTCAGTTAGCAAATTGGCCCCAAATTCATTAGATTTCGGTCACAAAGCTGGGACAAGGAAAAGGATTAATAATGTAGCATGGGTACAAAACTTGTATATTTCATGGAACAACAGCAACAGTTGTTTCAGCACTAGCACCAAACTGACTTGGTCTATTTGAATATTCAGCTTTTGTCAGGTTCACAATCTGTCCAGACTGTGGTCACTTTCCAGGCAGAAAGCCACTCACCCAATTTTCCACCATTCAGTAATGCCTATAGTTAATGAGATGAGTGAGTGGTACTGACAATACAAGCGGACAGACGGCGATGTTGCCTGATGTTGCCTACCATTCACGCTGCCCTGTCACTACTGCATGCATTCTCTAGCGGCAGAAACATAAACCTCTACAACAAGCAAGTTATATATCAAATTATGAATTTATTTACTGTTAACACATGTAATATATAAACTAGAAAAATTGAAAAGTTATTAGTAATTGTTTTACTTCGCAATAGAAATGAAAGCTATTTTTGCAACTCATTGAATATTCACTGCTTTGAAATCATTATTAAGTATTTGCATTATTAATTAGTTTTGCAATAAAATACAGAATAATTTATCAGTATACTGTATTAACAGTTATAATCTGAATTAAGTACTTACCATGTGCTGATATGTCCCCATCTTAAATTCCTGGGTGTGTGGTAGTTAGGCTAATGGGACATCATCATTCAAATCACCGTTGGAAGATCATTTTGAATTTTTTTCTTCCTAACTGTTTGAACTGTCACTGCTCTCTCCAGAGGTAGCTGCGGCAGAACAGCTGTTCGCCAGCAGGGGTTCAAGTCGTCCCTCGGGCATGGGTGTGTGTGTTCTTCTTAGGTTAGTTTAAGTAGTTTATGAGCTAGGGACTAATAACCAAGCAGTTAAGTTTCATGGATTTACAAACAATATAATAATAAGGACAGTTTACAACTCACTGCAAAGATGTGGCAATGAACTGTGACAGGCACATACAAAAGACACACACATACAACACTTTCAGCTATCGGCCATGGCCTTCTTCAGAAAATAGAACATTCACACAATTGTGTGTGTATGTGTCTTTTGTATGTGCCTGTCACAGCTCGTCACCATGTCTTTGCGGTGAGTTGTAAACTCTCCTTATTACTATATTATTAATTCCAACCTGGACTTTCCATTATTAGCTAAATTTACAAACATTTGATTTGAATTTTCTGCAGATGTATAATTACGTTTTCCATGCATTCTTCAACAACACCTTCATTTTTGGCTGCCTCTCAGATGACATTTGCAGTACTATTCACAATTTTTGACCAGCTCTCGCTTGTCACTCAATTGACAACTTCTACAAGGAAATGTTTAACTTCAGAAATGGTGAACTTTTTGTTGTTTCCAGCATTGTAATTGTTTATTTGTGCCCACACACCTTCAATAGCACTGAAGTGACAATGGTAGGGAGGAAGCCAAATGATTTTGCACCCATGTCTTGTACAGTCTTGTTGATTACGTATGTTGGAAATTGTGGTTTATTTCATGCCACAATTTTGATTAATGCAGTCTTTTGCAAAAGCAATTTTTTAAAGCTCTTCTGAAACTTTATACTGTTTTTCACTTTGTGGCAATCACCTGTCTTTTTCAGTCTAAACATTAAAAGGCAGTTTGGCACAAAACCATCTGAATATCTTAATAATAATAATAATTCATCCCCCTTTTCGCACAGACACTGCCACAGTCCCCACAGGTGTGCTATCACTACAGCCTCTATGTACTGAATGACTGGCATTTACCCAATTTTGGCTAGCCATACTATATTTTTAAATCTCACAGCCATGATCCTGCTTAGAAATCTGCACACCCATGCAACAACATCTATCCTTTTCATGAATATATTCCATCTGTTAAATACTGGATAGCTGAAACCTGTGTCACTAAGCTCTGTGTACAAAGAATATTTGCTTTCTTTATAAAGATTATATTATTTAAGTGACTTTTCTTTTGAAGGTATGGGATGTTCCTGACTCAAACACTTTGGGCCTCACACTCGGCTTTCAGAATGAACGGCACATTGCGGCACACTGGATCCAGTATTCAGCCCTTTTCCTTTGCTTCAGGCCAGGTTTAGTCTGCCATTTTACACATCCTATAATTCTGAAGCAGAAAAGATGATGTGAACATTCAAACAATAAACGCTGAACACAGTGGACATTTCCAACAATGAACCATGCTCACACTGTTCTTAAGTACATACAAGACTACCCCTGTCCACGACTGGTTCAGCAGAGATCCTCCATGGATGGCAGCCTCTTATGCTGATGCAGTACTTAGCCCTATAATCCAAAGGGCCCCAGATGAGGTATGTCAGACACTACCTGTCAGTTTCCACTCTGTAGGCATACTCTTACAGTACAAAATCCTCATGGATACCAGCTAAGGTGTTTGCTACTCATAGGCAGTGCCTTATGACAGTGAACACTCCAAGAGGCTTGGAGCACTGTCATACCAACCAACTACATCCAAGCCCCCTGCCACATCATGTGCTGCTCAGCCTACCTTTGAACACCTACTCTTGTTAATCCCTTAAACACATGGGTACAACTCGTCATTGGTGGGTCCAGTGGATGTAGAAGTATCACCTTAATCACCACTGTCTCAGGCCTCATTGCCCACATCCTCTTCATCCACATCATCATTCTCAGGTGTGTTGGCAGATATGCCAGGGTCCTCCCAACAGCTGGTGGGTTTCTGTGCAACTGATTTGTCTTCTCTAACATCACCCAGGCTGCTTCCAACCCTGTGTGCCCATATTAGAGAGGGGGGAGGGGAACTTGTATTTTGAACCCAATGAGTTCAAAAACTCACTAGAAAGTATGAAACTGTATGACAGCTGCCAGATACCAATGCTAAAATCAGTGCAAATTGCCATCACTATCACAGTACTGTGCATGGACACACACTTGCCATGCCAGCCTATGATCACTAGCAGCCTCCCTTTGTAGTTTGTGAAGAAGTTGTCTGCTTGCACTTGTGTGTTGGCTCCACTCTCATGCCTTTGTCTAGATATATTGTTTCTTTGGTTTCTAATTTACTATGTCTCGGCTGTCAATTTGTTTTACTCTCTTGACTTGTAACTCTACCATGTTTGTCTCTATTGTGCATCAGTCTCTGTTCCTGTTTATTTTTGATGTCAGTCTGTCAGCACACTCAACCCGGTTGATAGGCCACTCTTGATCAGTATGTGAGCTGCTTCTAATCATATTAGATCTTGGTCACAGAAGTTTAGGGTGTTCCTGGGTGGCTAGGAAGTTTTACTCCAGATGGACCTTGAATAAGTCTGCATAAGGTGGTGTTCTTTTGGTGGCCCTGGCATTACTGCAGATTTGTTTGTAGTAGACACATTTATAGGAGAAGTGGGTGAGGATACTCTTGAGAGAGGTTGACCAAGAAGAAGGTTGTAGATTTGGAGTGAGTTGAGTGTTGAGAACGGTAGTGTTCAATAACAGCATGTCACTTCACCAATCTATTAGTGAGCCATCTAGAGGAATCCTTCATAGCTACCTGGAATTCCAAACCTCTCCCATGGTTCAGATTCACTGATGGCATCTCCATGTTCAGGACTTGACATACAGTCCTCCAGAAACTCTACACTTTTTCTCCTCCATTCAATCATCTTGTGGTCTTCAGTCCAACAATTCACCATGCTCGATGTTCACCGCCACTTTACAGATGGTTCCATCAGTACCTCCATCCACAAAAAAACCCACAAAACACTAACAATACCAAAAATTGTCATCCATTCTAGACCAAGAAACCCCTTCCATACAGCCTAACAACACATTGTCATGTCCACAGTAACAAGTATTTCTCTTCAAATATGTCAGAGGTCTCACAGAGGTTTTCACAGCCGAAATTATTCTCTCCGTCTCATTCAGGAACAGATATTCTATGCCTTGTCTCCCCAGTCACCTACCATCCTATACATATCCAGTGACCAGACAAAAGGAAGTGCCCTTCCCATGATTCATTACCACCAGGGACGGGGAAAAGGATTTTAATTACCCCTCGTCATGCTATGAAATGAAAATCATACCCCCAACCCTCACTCCCCACTATCATCCATACCCCAACCATAGTGGTGTTCCACTGTCCAACCAAACTGCACATTGTCCCTCCCATCCTTTCTCTGAACTCTATGTTCCATGGCTCATATACATGTAATAAATGTGGATGCTAGATCTGTTTCCTACTTTATCACACTACTACAAACTCCAGTCCTGTTAAATGTATCTCCTACCCCATTAAAAGCAAAACTAAGTATGAAATCAGTCACTGTGTGTAATTCTATGTCAGCAGGAACTTTATTTGAAACATGTTGTCTGCCTGCCTGAATGGTCTCAGTCAAACTGTAGTCAAGAGACAGCTGGATCACTCAGTTACTGAGCATGCCAACCACAGTGTGTGTTTTATTTCAACTACTTCTTCAAAGTCTGGACCATCTGGATTATTTCCAACATTAACTTTTTTGAACTGAAGGGGAACTGTTTCCATCATTTTCATAACCCCACTGGCCTTCATCTTCACTGGTCCCTCTCCCCACCCCCATCTTTTTCCATTTCATGTACCCACTCTAGTTCCATAAACCCCTGCTATCCTTACTACATGGTATTTTGCCCTTGTTTCCATTCGCTTTTCCTTAGCACAGGCTCCAGATGCTGCACTTAACGAAACACCATCCTCTCCTATGACATCCATGCACACTTCCACTAGAAGCAGTGCATCATCTTCCCACACACCAACCCTACCTTGCTAACCTCCCTCCCTGTTCAAACACTTTGGCTGTACTCCCATTATGTATGCCAGCCATTACCCATTTCAGTTGACCCCTAGTGCCCAGACATAACACTACCCTTGTGTGTGTGTGTGGGGGGGGGGGGGGGGGGAATCTAAAGACATACTTGTGCCAGTCTTCTTTCAGTATGCCTGTGAATGTGCCTGTCCTGTCAGTGGTGCCTTAATGTGATAAGCAAAAATCCATCCTGTTTCATGTGTTTAACTTTAAATGGTAATATTTGTCTAATATATATTCTTATATCTGTTTCATATAAGGTTTTCAACCACATAACATGTATGATGCAATTAGAACGGTTGCTTTGGGGGGCAATTTCATCTCGAATAATACAGGTCAAAAGTGAATATGTCATATCCATATTTCAAAGTTCACTGGAAAAAAAATAAATAAATAAGTATTGAAATTCATCATGAAATCTCCAAAGCTACAATATATTTATTTATGATGATTTGTTAAAATGCTACAGACCTCTCTAAATGAGAGTATTTGTAAAAAAGATTGCAAAGAAAGGGAAAATTGAAATAGCAATTAAAAATGAAAAGTGATAGAGATCTGAATTTATTTTCAAAAAATAATTTGTTTTCAATACTGTGAGACATAAATTGTACCCACTTTTGACCTTTTTTTCATTCTATTTATTTATGTGTGTATTTATTATTTTCTTTAAACAATAAAAAATTTGTGAATTTCAAAATTATGTTTTGAAAATAAGAATTGTCACAGGATGTTAACTGTCTTGAGAAATGATAAAGTGGATAGACTGCTGTCAGCTATGACATTAATGAAATTCTTAAACTGTCAACATATTTTTAAATCATAAGGAAAAAATCTGAAATTTTTTGGTTATTTAAAAATTAATTTCTCCAAAAACTCCATCTTAAATGTTGTGACCTCGTCGCCTTTTGTTGAGTACTTGTCCCAGTATAGTTATCAGGAAAGGTACTGGTGCAGGAATCAATGGTCAGATAAAGCATTTCTATAGAGATTAGTATTACAAGTTTTATTGACTGAAAACTTTAAAACATGTGTCTGTTTCTTCTCTCTTCTTACTTCTCGCGGCGTCTTCCGTATGATGCTAGTTGCACTGAGACCTAGTTACTGCTTCGTTCGTAGCCAAGTTCTGACCTAGTAACTGCCTGAGTTCTGACTAGTAACTGACAGGCCGTCCAGACCTATGTCGGCCTAGATATAGCCGCCTGTAGAGGGCAGGCATCTTCGATTACTCCCTCCAGCATGCATGGCATCTGCTTGCGATTGGCTTTCGGTCAATCGCTGCCTTTTCTACAATCATTCTCTTACATCTGGCTTGTGGCGCTGACTTTACGCCACAACATCCCTTCCCCCCATCCCCCGGAAGCACCAAATTGTTGTTGTGTATGGAGCTCGACAACGGAGGTAGGCTCGTGGACGTACTGATGGACCGAAGTCTGTAGCTTCAGAGGACGCCAGACTACCAGCTGGGCCCCACCATCCGGCCTGAGATCACGAGGGAACGTCCTCTGTGAAAACCTCCAAGGGACCCACGTCCACATCCTGTGGTCCAGGTGAAGACGTAGACGGTGACATTGGTGGCGACGTTGGCATCGGATGCTGCGTGGCATCTTGCTCGATGGGGATGTCCAGGTGAGGTGGAGATGGCGAGGGATCTGTCTCCATGACGTCGGGCTCTGGTGCTGTGGAGATCTGCTGCTTGGGCGGCTGCTGAGGTCACGTGGGCGGCAAAGGCCACGCGGTCTGCGTGTGGCATGAATCTGCTGAGAGAAATGCAGAAGGATCACAGGGTACATGACAAGGGCAAATTTGGTTGTGGTGCCATTGGGACCTTAAATGTCAAACATGTGAGCACCACAGAATTTTAGGATCTCACCCCGCTCCCAACGTCTGCGACCGCTGAAAAAAACTAGGTTATGCGGAGCGCAGTGATACTTGCGTGTTGGCAGCTGCGGCTCTGGGCAGTGCGGTGGGTGGAGCAAGTGGAGCAGGGTGCGGTGGCGGCAGCCGTGCAGAAGTTCGGCCAGTGATGATCCTTCACATGGACGCGAGTAGTAGGAGGCGAGAAATAGTTGCAGAGCTGCATTCTGTGAGTGTCCCTAACAAAGTTTGGACATCTGCTGCTTAAATGTCCAGATGAAGCATTCCGCAGTGCCATTTGACTGCGGTTGAAATAGTGCACTGGTGAGATGCATAATTCCATTGCGTTCACAAAAGGAGCGAAAGACTTGCAATGTGAACTGAGGGCCATTGTCAGAGACTATTAGTTCAGAAAGACGTTTCAGACAAAAAATTGAAGACAATGCCCTAATCATGTTTCTAGAAGTCGTAGAAGACATTGGTACTGCAATCGGGTAACCATTAAAAGAATCAACCACAATAAGCCACTTTGTGTTCCAGAAGGAACCAGCATAGTCACTATGCACTCGTTGCCATGGTGAGTCTGCTTTCGGCCATGCAAAAAATTCCTGAGGTGTGGCTGACTGGTGGGTAGCGCACACTGAACACTGTGACATCATATTTTCTATTTGGGCATCCATACACTGCAAAGTACAGTGTCATTGTGCCAATTGCTTAGTGCGAACCATTCCCCAGTATTCTTGATGAAGTAAGTTCAATACTTCATTCTGCAAACATAGCGGAATCAACACACATGATTGTCCACTGTCATTTGAAACTAGAATTACACCTCTATGCACTGAAAGTTCATTCCTCCTAGCAAAATAGTGACACACCAGTGAATTTTAAATGTCACGTTGTGAACGAGGCCAGTCTGTGCGAATGTAGTGCAGCAAAATTTATAAATCAGGATCTATTTCTATGACCTGAGCAATTTTCCTATAGTCCAATGGAAAGGATTGCAACAAACTTTCTTCTTGGGCATTGATCTGACAACACAACATCTCAGAACCATCAAAGTCTCTGTCATGGCCAACCGGAAGATGGGAAAGTGCATCAGCATTTCCATGGCTAGTTGTGGGTCTGTACACAATCTCATAGTGTTACTGCGATAAGAACAAAGCTCAATGTTGCAATTTGTGCGCCGTGCGCATAGGAATTGGCGTGGAAGGATGAAACAATGACTGCAAAGGCTTGTGGTCAGTTATTAAATAAAATTTTCTCCCATACAAGTAGTGATAGAATTTGGTGACACCATACACTACCGCTAAAGCTTCCTTCTCAATCTGAGAATAACAGCGCAGTGAGGGTGTCAAAAGTTTTGATACAAACTTTATCGGACAGTCCGTATCCCCATGTCTCCTAGACCAAATGATGATGCGTCCACTTGCAAAAGAACTGGTTTTTCTGGATCGAAGTGCACCAAACATCGATCACTCAGCAGTGCACCTTTTAACTGCTGAAATGCGCATTGGTATTCATCTGTCCAAACAAAATGAACATTTTTACCATGTAGTCAATGCAAAGGGGCTGCAATTTGTGCTGCGTTTGGAATAATCCGAATGTAGTAGGTTAACTTTCCCAAGACTGACTATAATTCTTTCACATCTTTTGGTGCTGGCCGGTCGTGAATGGCAAGTAAATGTGATTGCATGGGGTGCACACCTTGACTTTTTATCACTTGTCCTAGATACTGCAGTTCTGGTTTGAAAAAGTCACACTTATCTAAGTAACACTTGAGACATGCATCTGACAAAACTTGAAACAATTTCCTCAAATTTTCAATATGTTATTCTGGGCTACGGTCTGACAAAATAATGTCGTCCAAGTAGTTTGAACAACAAGGCACCCGAGCTGTAAGCTGTTCCAAATATCTCTGAAAAATTGCGGGTTGCGAATGCACTGCCAAAAGGTAAACGCAAATATTGAAACAAGATGAGTATTGACTACACAAATTTTCCGTGATTCTTCATCGAGTGGCAGCTGAAGGCTGGCATTGCTCAAATCTGTTTTTGAGAAATATTCCCTGCATCTAATCTGTCCATTAAATCTTCTGGTCTTGGCAAAGGATAACTGTCTACAACTGTTTGTGGATTCATTGTAGCCTTGAAATCAACACAAATGTGGATGCTACCTGACGGCTTCGGCAAAATAACAAGCGGTCTCGCCCACTGGCTAGCTTGTATTGGTTCAATTGCACATTTTCTTGCAAAGTGCAAAGTTTTTGTGCTACTTTGTCGCGTAAAGCGGGCGATACATCACGAGATTGGCAAAATTTTGGTTTGGCGTTTTCCTTGAGACTAATGTGTGCAGCAAAATCTTTAGCTTTTCCTAGTCCTGCAGAAAATAAATCTGGAAAGTCTTTCAACAACATGTCTACACTGTCTTTAGCATCAAAATTGTTCACAACTAAAACATCGCCTTGCACAGTAAAACCAAGAAGATCAAAAGAATCTAAACCAAAAATATTCTCTCCTTCGTAAACTGAAGCACTTGAAATGTCATTTGCACATTTGCGAGCGGTATACTGGAGGTAGAGAATACTGTCCTAGTACAGGAATTTCATTGCCATTGTAAGCTGTTATCTTTGTTTTAGCGCGAGGGAGGCGCGGTGATCTTAACTGTTCATAAGTTTTGTGATTGAGCCATGTAACTGATGCACCTGTGTCAATTTGAAATTTTATGTAAATGTCATTCACGCGCAAATTGACAAACATTATTCTAGCCTGATGTGCTACTTCTGTGTCTTTGATGTTACAAGGGGCAGCCACTGGTTTCGAAAATACTGCATTTATTGAATAACTATTGTCTTGTCGCTGTTTGGGCAGGGAGGGCAAATTCCTTTTCTTTTGCTGCAAGCAAACTGTTTGTATATGACCTTTCTTGCCGCATGCATAGCATTTTGCCGACTGGAATGGATAGTTCTGTCTTTTGTGCTGCGATAAACATTGCGGGCAAGACTTCACTTCCTTATATGGCAAGGTTCTTTGTTTAGCAACGTGTTTATGCTTTGAGCGGCATTTGACCTGATGCTCTCCAGTGCATGACGTGACACTACACAGTGGAATTGAATCAAAGTTTTCCGCTGCTGTGGCACCCATATCATACTATTCCAAAATCTATTGTACTTGATGGAAAGACAGATCTGACATTTTCAGAATCTGTTCTCTAAGTCTACTGTCAGGAATATTATAGACAAGAGCATCACGTAACATTACATCTGAATACAAAGCTCCACACGAACACTTAAATTTACACTTCCTAATGAGACCTTGAAGATCTGTTATCCGCTGCCTGTATGTTTGGTTCGGATTTTTCCTACATCTGAAGAACTGATACCTAGCAGCCACTACATAGATTTGCTGTTTTATAATATGGTGTGAGGGCTCCTATCGCTGAATCGTACAAAAGTTCTGAAAGTTCCGTGGTGGGAAACAGTTTTTTCACAAGACAGAATGTTGGGGGGCCTATACACAATAACAGAAAATGAAGTTTGACACTACCTTGTATCCGGTGCACTGTGGCATAGACTTCAAACTGTTGTAGCCAGTCTGACCAGTCCTCTTCTTCTTTGTCATATTGTCAGAATGGCAGAATTACTGGAGGTGGTGGCTGCTGCAGCGGTACTTGCATAGTTTGAGACACAGTTGCAGCCATAATTTGTTGTACTGTAGACAGCAGCAATGCAATTTGTTGGCTCTGAAACTGAAACATTTGCAATAGCTGCTGTGTATTGAGTGCAGGAAGCTGTGGTGTGTCAGTGGCAGGGTGAGTAGCATGAGACATTGTGTAAAAACAATAAGCAAAAACTATGCAAAAATACAGAAATTTACCCCTGCAATAGAAGTCACAAGATTATTTACTCACTTCACCAAGACCTGGAAGAAAGCGAAATTAATAGCGCAGTGGTCAAAACTTTAACAACACACTAGCTGAACTCCCGCTGCTCCACATGCGAAGGCTGGTTGGTCTGAACCAGTTGTTTCTTTTTAATCCTGATGAAGAATCCATAACCTAAAGCTTCGTAGTTATAGCTTGAAATTTGAGTTAACAGCAACATATTTTTGAAAATCAATTTTTTGCATGCTCTATTTTACCCCCTTATTGGTTGAATTTCAAAAAATGCCAAAACACGGGTCTTTTAAATTAGAACCCCGAATCCAAATCCGAAAATTTGTAGTTCTAACTTCAAAATTGCCTATGTAGCAACATATTTTTGAAAAACACCCCCTCTCCAATTTAACCCCATTGATGGTTGAATTTCCAAAAATACCAAAACACTTATTTTTTAATGTCTAACCAACTATACAAATTTCAATTTTTGCAGCTCTAGCTTCAAAATTGTATCAATAGCAACGTGTTTTCAAAAAGAATTTGTGATCCTCTATTTAACCCTCTTATTTTTTGAATTTCCAAAAATATTAAAACTGATGGATTTTTAATCCTGACCAAGATTCCATATCCGAAGTTTCGTAGTTGTAGCTTTAAATTTCAGTTAACAGCTACATATTTTTGAAAATCAATTTTTTGTGTCACCTATTTTACCTCTTATTTGTCGAATTTAAAAAAATGCCGAAACACATGTCTTTTAAATTCAAACCCTGAATTAAAATCCGAAATTTTGCAGTTCTAACTTCGAAATTGCCTAAATAGCTACGTATTTTCAAAAAAATTTTCATCCCCTATTTAACCCCCTTACCTACGGAATATCGAAAAATCGCTTCTTAAATGACGCCTACAGAGTAAGATCGACACCCTCCATAAATTTGAAGTTTCTATCTTCAGTGGTTGGGGCTGGGAGATGATGAGTCAGTCAGTCAGTCAATCAGTCAGTCAGTCAATCGGGACACTTTCTTTTATATATAGAGATTGCAATGTGGGTGGTTTGTAGTCCTTGTCGCCATTTGTTGTGACCTTGTTGCCTTTTGTTGAGTACTCGTCCCGGTCTAGTTATCAGGAAAGGTACTGGCGAAGGAATTGATGGTCAGCCAAAGTATTTCTATAGAAATTAGTATTACAAGTTTTATTGACTGAAAATTACAATGATACTAACTTTAGATAATGTGTCTGTTTCTTCTCTCTTCTTGCTTCTTGTGGTGTCTTCTGTATGTTGCTAGCATTGCTGAGACCTAGTTACTGCTTTGTTCATAGCCGATTTCTGACCCAGTAACTGCCTGAGTTCTGACTAGTAACTGACAGGCTGTCCAGACATATGTTGGCCTAGATATAGCCGGTTGTAGAGGGCACGCAGGATGCACGGCGTCTGCTTGCGATTGGCTTTTGGTCGATCGCTGTCTTCTCCATGATCGTTCTTTTATGTCTGGCATGTGGCGCTGACTTTACACCACAACACTAAATGTTCTCAAAATTTCATTGTTCATTAGTTTATTATTGTACTTGTGGAATGCATAATCAGAGTGGGCAATACTTGTTTGTATAAGATATACAATTTTTTTAGGTAGACCTAGCTTTACTCTCAAAGTCAGAAATTATGGACACTTTAATACTTAAATTGATCACTGATTTTAAGTAAATGTCGTGCAATTACTTCACAATATTTAAGTGAGTGGGGAAAACAATTTATAATTTTGTTCAAGCATAAAAAAATAGCATAACATACATGTGCACTGAAATGAATGAGATCATCTCTCACAACAACAAAACAGTTTGAAGTTCCAAGGAAGTGGACAGTACATGTGAATATTGATAACTGTGATCTGTCCCAATTGTTCTGCAAAGCAACGATCAGTTATCAGCAAAGTTGAATTGAAGAACTAGTGTGTTAGTATTCTGGGATGTGGCTGATTTTAATTCTGCTGTGGCCTGTCTCTGAATACTCCGGACATGATGGGGAGCTATTCCTTCCATGACCCAATGCCTAATCTCTGTAACGAACTTCTCTGGCTCTACTGTCTTCTTCACCAATTCTCTTCCTTCCCACAAAGTATATGTTATGTCACTGTAGGTACCCTGATGGTGCAATGCTTCAACAGTCATCACTTCAGCATCAGGACACATTGCACACTCTTGAAACCAACATTTATTTTGCGGCTCTTGACATATAGGGCCTATACAAAAGCATCATGTCCATCTTTGTGTACTTTTTTCCTGTGACATTGCTTATGAAGAAACAAACAAGTTCCAAATTTGTGCAGTAAATACATGCGCATACTTCCTTCACTGGCTTGCATTTCACCCTTTCTGTTCATAAGGAGAAGTATTTTGTGAGACCAGTTTTAAATTTGGGTTCTCCTTTCATTAGGATATAAGCTTCTCTTATTGATATTGTCATATATCTTTTTACTTTTTTGGCTTTTTCATCATTTTCACTAATGGTGATAATATTAGCCTGGTTATGACCTTGCCTGCTGCAGGTAATATTCAAGAGCAAAAATAAGGGAATCATCTTGCAGTGGATGCCTACAATCAGAATCTGGGCATGCCCAAATACCTTTTTCATTCTTTATTTTATGAGCTTTTGAAATCAAATAATTTGAGGAAGTGGGTATCTATTTCTGTATCTGGTGCTTGAAGTAGCTAACTGGTATCAGTGTTAGTAATTATACCTTCTCAGTATATGTGGCTGCTGAGAAAGCAGTGCTTAGATTTTAAATCAGTAATTGCATTTCGTGCACATCACTCTCTTCAGATTCTTCACCAAGTGCAACCACATTATACACTTAACAGAGTCTTGAAGATGTTGCTTGTGTAAAACTTGTTCCAATTTCTTCCACTTTTCTTCTTATCTGCTACTGTATTCTTGTGTTTCTTACCTTTCCTGGACATTTAAGGGGGGATATAGTAGAGGCTACAGTAGAAATGCTAACATTCAATGCAGCAATAACTTCACACCCAAGCATATAAACCTCTGCATTGTCTTCTTCAGTTTTACATTCAGGTGATGGTGATCATTCAAGTAATTTATCAGTAAATTTTTTATTGTAGTGAGTGCAACAATTTCTGCTCAATGGATGTGATTCTAATACCTTTACTTGAGGACCAAGATATTTCTGCAATATTTCTGACAGATTTCCAACAACTAAGAATGTTTTTCACTTTTCTTAAGCATCACCTTCTTGTGTCTTTTCTCATAGCCTACACACCTCACTTTTTCATTACTATATTTCATCACTGATATTGTATCTGACAAAAAGTTCACACAAAGCTTGAAGCAGAATGTTTGGTTTATTGCGAGTTCTCACTTGTTTGTTATAAAGAGAAGGGCACTGGAAACAATGTTCCCATCATGCATATTTTACACTAAAAATTCAGTTATCAAAAATATGCAGAATGTTGAAAATTTTGTAACACTTTACACAGAAACATATTGCCAAATGTGTTTGCACTGACTACTAACATATGGTATTAACCAAACAATATTTTTTGTCATGTTAACTGATTCTAGTGTCACTTCTTGGTAGAACTTATTCATTACGAAGACTAAAATACACAATTTTTTGTTTGTTCTATGGTTTTGTTTATTTAGTAAAAGTGTGTCAGTAAAACAGAAGATATGTTACATACAGAAAAATAAATTAACATCTTTGATAGAGCAGTTACAGTGAATGGAATCTGTAAATTAATAGTACTTAAAAAAGGAAACATAAATACCATACATAGAGAAACAGTACAAACATAAATTCTTACAACATGACTACAGTGAATAAAAATAAAATTAAACAAGAATCTGATGTTTTAAGGGTTGTTCAAAACACAAAGTAATGCAAATATTAGAAACCTGACACACTATTATAACTAAATAAACAAAGAGACTTATATGGGGGTTGGATAGGAGGATATAGGTGGAGTGCATTGGAGAATTGAGAAGCTTAACAAATCAGAGGTATGCACTCAAACTAAAAAATGGTGTAGATAAACATATTCAATTACAGTGTTCACAATTAAATAAGGAATTACTGTAAGGACAGAGTACAGAATAATTTGGAATATTAGTACTAACAAAGAGAGATACAAAGCTGAGGTGATACAATAGGAGGTTAGACTGGTAGTAACAGAGAAAGTAGATGAACAATGTTTGTACAAAATTTAAATTAGATATACAACTTCATATCAGGAAAGTAAATGTTAATCAAAAGTACTGGGATTACAAACATATGCTGACTCCAAAATAGAGTAAGGTAAAATATGAAGATACCAGAATTGGAGGAATAAAATGGAACAGGCCTGGATATTCTGTGGATTAGGGTGGGTTCAGAAGTGGTGATGTATCGAGGACTGATCATTTAATATTAAGCCTGGACTGTGAGCTAGATGTTTGTTTATTTCTAAGGCCTCTAGTAGATTTAGTTTCTGGTCTTTGCTGGCTAATTGGAGTACTTGGGACTGTGGTTGGTATCTGTGGCCCCCACTCAGAACATGTTCCGCAAAAGTGGAGTCATGATTTTGTAACCTCCGACTACATGCTCTCTTAGCCTAGATGCTATGTCCCTTCCAATGTAAAAGTTGTCACAGTCTGGGCAAATAAGTTTGTATACCCACTATTGGCTAATAGTTGGGGCTTGGCTTTGCTATTAAAAATAAACCAGGCAGTTGTGTTCCTGGCATAGAAGGAAACCCTGTAGTTACAGGATTTCAGAGTTTTGGCTACACTGTGTTATATCTGTTCTAGATATGGGATAGTACACCACTTCTTACAAATAGTGGAAGGGCCAGCAGGAGGAGCATAGAGGAAGGGTAGAAGTTTCTGTATTGTTTCTTCTGCATGATATGATCAATTAGGACAGGATCATTGCCATTGGTTGAGGCAATAACCTTTATTGTGTCCAACTCTACATTGAAATTTTCTTTGGACAACTATAATTATGAACACTATAATTGAATATGTTTATCTACACCATTTCTCAGTTCGAGTGCATACCTCCGATTTGTTAAGCTTCTCAATTCTCCAATGCACCCCACCTATACCTTCCTATCCAACCCCCATATATGTCTATTTGTTTATTTAGTTATAATAGTGTGTCAGGTTTCTAATATTTGCATTACTTAGTGTTTTGAATAACCCTTAAAACATCAGATTCTTGTTTAATTTTATTTTTATTCACTGTAGTCATGTTGTAAGAATTTATGTTTGTACTGTTTCTCTATGTATGGTATTTATGTTTCCTTTTTTCAGTACTATTAATTTACAGATTTCATTCAAATATTTATATACACTGTAACTGCTCCATCAAAGATGTTAATTTACTTTTCTGTATGTAACATATCTTCTGTTTTACTGACAACACAAGTTCTTTGACTGAACTTCAGTAAATGTCTGATGATGGCCTAATAAGCCAAAAATCGATTCACTAAATAAACAAAACTGTAGAACAAACACAAAATTGTGTGTTTTAGTCTTCATAATATTTTTTGTAATTCTTAAAAGTTCTCTGATGGTGGTTTTTAAATAAATAATTCATAAGAACTTGTAAATATGCAATTCTTTCCATTTTTAGTAATAAATATTTACATAAAACAGCAATCTGGAGCAGAGAAAATACTGTTTATAATTGTCAGCAGTAGGGTGTTAATATGACAGAAAAGATAGCATTCTGTGACTTTCCACAATGGGGAAAAAAAAATTTGTATTTTCATCTTAAAACAACTGCTACGTCTCCCATACTTTTGGTTTATTAGTTATATATAATTTTGACCTCTACTGTTTTAAGAGTGATTTATAAGATACACATTTCTCGAAGGGTCATACAATTTACAAAAATTAAGATAAAACCAAAATACTTTATTTCCTAACTGTTGAAAGGCTGAAGATAATACCACTGATTCTCACAAAAGGATAATGACAAGTTTTATTAACGAGAAAAACTGGTACAGTTATCTTTAACTCAAGAGGCACACAACCATTAGGCAAGAGACAAAGAGCAGTAAATCTACTAAAAGTCTGTATATGCATTTACTCTTTGCAAAGAACTATTATGCCAAAGCATAGACAACTGCAAAGTGGACAAAACATAAGACAGTAGCACAGTACTTTAAAATAATAATAATAAACATTTTTAATTGATTATCACAACACTCCCACTTCAATTAACAAATGTTTAACACTTCTGTAGTCTTCTGTCAGCAAGAACTTTAGCATCACCAACATAAAGTAGCTGTCTTATTTTTTCAAAATTGCTTCTAGTGAGTGGTTTGGTAAGAATATCTGCTTGCTGATCTGTAGAGCTTACATGTTCAAGGTTGAAGATTCCCAACTTAAATTTTTCTCGTATGAAATGATACTTCACGTCTACGTGTTTTGTTCGTTTGTGATACTCAGGGTTCTTGATCAACCGGATGGCACTTTGACTGTCCATATACAAGGTGGTAGTAATTTCTTTCTGATTAATAATATTTTGTAAAATTGACTGTATCCATACAATTTCTTTTACAGCCTGACAAGAAGCTAAATATTCTGCTTCAGTTGTTGATAATGCCACCACTTTTTGCCTCTGAGAGCTCCAAGCTATAGTAGCTTCACCAAACTTAACAACAAAACCTGTGGTCGATCTTCGAGTAAGAACATCTCCTGCATAATCTGAATCACAAAATACAGACAAACGAATATCCTCATTCCTTGGATAATACAAGCCATAAGAAATAGTTCCCTTTAGGTACTTTAAGATTCTCTTCACAGCATTCCAGTGCATCTTTTCTGGTTTTTCAAGATGCTGACTAGCATTATGTACTGAGAAAGTGATGTCAGGTCTGGTTGCCACAGACAAATATAGTAAACTTCCAACAGCCTGACGGTATGGAGCATTGATAATTTTTGAGTCATTCCCCATCTCAGAGTACATTTGTCCACGATCAGCAGGAATAGCTACAGCATTGGTATTTTCCATGTTGTACCGTTCCAGTACAGCTCTTGCATATGCCTCTTGGTTTAAGAAGATGGAGCCATCCTTGAACTGCTCTATCTGCAAACCGAGATAATGATTAACACTGCTGGTTGTTATCTCAAATTCTTGTTCCAAATCACTCATTAGTAAATTAATTACTTCCATAGATTCTGATATGATTAGTCCGTCATCAACGTGAATGGCTAGAATGGTCAAGAATTCACCCTTATTATTGACAAAAACACAGGGGTCTGCACTTGTTTCTGTCAGTCCAAATTTGTTCAACACACTGGTGAATCGTTTATTCCATAGTCTAGAAGCTTGTTTAAGCCCATAGATACTTTTCTTCAGCTTGCATACCTTTTTGGTACCATCCTCAAACCCTTCTGGCTGTTTCATATATATTTCAGTATCTATTTCACTGTATAAAAATGCAGTTTTCACATCAAACTGCCTCATATGCATTGCTTTGGATGCTGCAATAGACAAGATTATTCTTATGGAATCAAATCTAACCACTGGACTAAAGGTTTCAGTATAGTTCATGCCTAATTTCTGTCTAAATCCTCTAGCAACAAGTCGAGCTTTAAATCTATCCACAGTTCCATCAGTTCTCCTCTTCACTTTGAACACCCACCTATTGTCAAGTATTTCTTGGTTTTCTGGGGGCTCAGTCAAGATCCAAGTTTCATTAAGATTAAGAGAATACATTTCTTCTTGCATAGCCTGTTTCCAATTTTCTGCATTGTCACATTCCATTGCATCTTGATATGAGATGGGTTCATAGCACTTCGTTATGCAGGTAGAATTTACAGTAGTATAGTTGGCGTATCTGACAGGCTTTTTGATTTTTGACCTGTCTCGTAGGCTGCTTCTAATTTTATTCTCAGATTTGATGACCTCTTGATTGTCATTTTGCATAGAAGATCTACAGTTGGCTTCAGTATTTGATTCTTCTTCAAATATTCTAATTTCTTCTCCTGTTTGATTCAGGGTTTCCTCTTGAGTAGTCTGCTTATCATCAGTTGTCTCAGATATTAGGAAAGGTACACATTCAGTATTGAAAGTTTTCTCTGATTGACAGTCCTTATATAATTTGCCCATGAAAACAATGTCACGATATATTTTAACTTGATCTTTATGAGAAAACCAAACACGATACCCCTTTACTTCTGTATCGTAGCCAACTAGAAAACCTTTTTCACCTTTGGAATCCCATTTCTGCCGTCTCTCCTTTGGAATGTGTGTATAAACCATCTCTCCAAATATCCTGAGTTTGGTCACATCATAATCCAATCCATTCCACATTTTGTGAGGTGATTTGCCATTGACACTGCTTGTACCTGTTCTATTCAAAATATAAGTTGCTGTATTAATGGCTTCAGCCCACAGTCGTATTGGCAGCCCACTTGCATGAATCATTGTTCTTGCAGTCTCCACCACAGTTCTGTTCTCACGTTCGGCTGCACCATTCTGTTGAGGACAATAAGTTACTGATTTTTGATGTGTTATCCCATAATTCTGCATTATTTTTCGCACTTCATGGTTAATGAATTCTAGTCCATTATCAGTTCGGATCACTTTAATGCCATTTTCAATTTGTTTTTCAGTAGTTTTTATGAAAGATTCCAAGTGTTCCGCAACTTCAGATTTATGTCTTAGAAAATACACAGTTCTCCAATGTGAATAATCATCTTTTAACAAAAGAAAGTACCTTGAACCACCAATAGAATCAACTTGCATAGGGCCACACAAATCACAGTGAATCAGTTCACCTGCCCTTTTTGACTTTGAATCACTTTTGTGGAAAGGTAATTTATGAATTTTCTCAACGACACAATCTTCACACAAACTTTTATCTTCTTCCTTAAATTGAATCTGCCTATCTTTCAGAAACTTTTTCACATGGGGATAATTTTGATGAGCAAGTCTTTTGTGCCAAATTTTAAGATCTTCCTTGGTAGCCACATTTGCTTGAACACTGTCATTTTCACTAAGTGAAATCTTAAATTTCATCCTATACAACCTTTCTTCACGAACTCCCACTGCAACAACATTCTCTCCCTTGAAAAGTCTGCATGTTGCCTTGTCAGATTTAAATTGTATGCCCTTGTCTAATGCTGCTCCAAGTGAAAATAAATTAAACCGAATATCTGGCACATATAAAACATTTGACAAATACTTTTCATTCCACCTTTTACCATCAAAGGCTAGAATGTTTATGTCGCCTTTCCCATGTGAAGTAATATAACTACCATCACCAATACAGATTTGGACTTCACTCTCAAATGGACTGTAATTTACAAACCATTCAATTTCATTACACATGTGATCAGTAGCACCAGAATCTAAAAACCATGCATTTTTATTTACATGATTGGCTGCTAAAATTTTGCTTATCAAAGCATCCCCTCTTAGTTCACACTGATTCTGACCTTGATGCTTTGATACAGTACTTCTGCATTCTTTTGCACAATGACCGGGTTTATTACACTTGAAACAAATGGTTTTGCAATCTTTAGCCCAATGACCAGGTTTATTACATTTGAAGCACTTACCTTGTTTTCTTGAATTTTTATTTGTAGGACAGGGATTATTCTTAAAATGATTACTTCTTCCTTGTGTACCTGCTGCAAATGCTTCCCCCTTCACGTCTTCCTGATGATTAAGGCGTTTTTCCTCCATCAATAATCTTGATGTCAAATTTGCTAATGTCTGTTGATCCGGATGTGTTGATTCCCATGCACTCAGAAAATGGTTATAACTTTTTGGTAGTGTCATTAACAGTTTTGTGATCACCATAGAATCTGAAATATTTTCACCTTGATTCCTTAACCGATGTACCAGGTCTTCTAATTGTGAAATATATGTAGCCATATCATTTGAAATATCCTTTTTTAGGTTATACCATTGCTGCTGGAGTAAATGTATGCTTACACTGTTTTTCTGTTCATAAACTGAAAGTAATTTGATCCACATAGCAGCTGAAGATTCACAGTTAATGATATGTAGCAATGGCTTGTCTTCAATTGATGTTCCAATAACTTTCTGAGCTGCATTGTCCAACTTATTCCATCTTACAAGATCTTTTTCATACTTCAGCCTTGCTTCAGTATTCATGTTGTCATTACACTCTGGTTTAATTACTTCACCTGTGACAATGTCCCAAGCTCCCATAGCACTTAAAGTAACACGAACTTGAAATTTCCAGGCAGACCAATTTTCAATGCCTTTGAGTTTTGTAATTCTAGAAATTTCGTTTTCCATCATTTTAACACAGCAGAAATAACCTTAAAACTTTTGCTCACACAAGTTTAATACTACAATAATGCACCCACTATTCAGTTTTACTTTTGTCAGTTCAAAACTTGTCACTCAGTGATTACTGGGCCCATAACCTGTTGAAAGGCTGAAGATAATACCACTGATTCTCACAAAAGGATAATGACAAGTTTTATTAACGAGAAAAACTGGTACAGTTATCTTTAACTCAAGAGGCACACAACCATTAGGCAAGAGACAAAGAGCAGTAAATCTACTAAAAGTCTGTATATGCATTTACTCTTTGCAAAGAACTATTATGCCAAAGCATAGACAACTGCAAAGTGGACAAAACATAAGACAGTAGCACAGTACTTTAAAATAATAATAATAAACATTTTTAATTGATTATCACAACACTAACACTTATGATATAGAGGTCTAATATATATTGGACCACTTTAGGTTACGGTAGGAACACTAAAAGTGGGCCTTTGCGATCATCTTTTGACAGCTCAAAATTTAAATGAAAATAATGGCTTAACCATTCATCTGACACAAAAACTGAATAACCGAATTTGTAGAGGAGAAAATTATCTACAACTTTGCTCTGTTAATTTTTTTTTTCTCTCGTTTCAGAGTATTTGCAAAAATAACAGCGATTTTGGGATGTCTGTCTGTCTGTCTTTCTGTCCATAATGTGTTCCCACTTTTTAAGACGAACGGTTCAATTGATCAGAACCAAATTTTACAGACATAATTGTAGGCCACCAGAGACCAGAACCTTCCTTTTTCAAATTTTTTGGAAAAAATACAGTAGTAATACCAAAAAAAGCCATTTGTAATATAATTGTAATTGCAAATGAACCTAACTTGTAGAGGGGAAAATTCTCTACAACTTCGCGCTGTTATGTTTTTTTCATATCTTGCATCGTTGCAGAGATATTTGCAAAAATAACGGTGATTTGACGATGTCTGTCTATCTGTAACGTGTTCCCACATTTTAGGTCGAACTGTTCAACCGATCGGCACCAAATTTTATAGACATAATTGTTGGCTACCAGAGACCAGATCCTCAATTTTTAAAATATTTTGGACAAGAAATACGTTAGTAATACAAAAAAAAGCCGTTTGTAATTTAATTTTAATTGGAAATAAACTGTTCATCGGACGCGAAAATTGAATAACCGAATTTGTAGAGGAGAAAATTCTCTAAAACTTTGCTCCCATATGTTTTTTTTTTTTCCACATCCCATATCGTTTGAGAGATATTTGCAAAAATAACAGAGATTTGACACCTTCCATTGAATTAACGAAAACCAGCCATTCGGAGATGTCATGTGACATCCCTCGTGTATTTGATGATTTTCTTATTGCCACTTACACGTCGTTATTTCAAAGCAATAGCGCACTGAAGAATTAACAAAAACACACAATTCTTCGTATGATAAATGATAATGTAGTGTCTAAAAATACCATATTAGCATCAGTTAACAGCTGCCATGAATAGTATGAGATTAAAGAACGCACCTTCTAATTTGTAGTGGTCAAAGCGTTGGTCTGTGATGCTGAAGGTCAGTGGTTCAGAACCCACCACTACCTAATTTTTTTTTCCTAAAAGAGTTTCACATACTCTTATTAATTAAATAGATCTATGTTCTTCAATGTTTAGAATTGTGCATATGTAAGAATGCTCCCTCTAAAATGCGTGTTTGTTCTATTTCGTGAACATGCCATGAAATATGTAACAACAAATTGAACAGTGGTCTTCTGAAGCATATGCACTTTAATTGGGAGGATACTGTAATAATGAAAATTCTGCACAAAGTGCTGATACAGGTAGTTTCGTATATAATGGAAGGCCCAGATTTCTGTGGAAAGTGTAGTTCCTTAACCAAACAGAAGGGAAGTGTGTACATTGCAACAAATTGCCTTGTTTTTATTTATTTATTTATTTATTTATTTATTTTTTCCCAAGATTTTATTCGCTATTTGTGGAATATATTGAAAGTCATTAATTAGAATCATTGCATATTCTAAAATGTTTATCTTTGACATGGTTGCTATGGATGCTATTAACATAGATGGTATTACCTTTCCTGTAGTTGAGATATGACTTTGTTCATGTCATACTGTTCTGCGCTAAATTAAAGAGCAAATATTCTATTTCAGACCGTGATTATATTTTCTTTTACAGCTAAAATCACAAACAGAATAAGTGTGGTAATACTGAATTCCACATACCTCTAGTCCTCAATATATATACAAAGTTAGTACTATCAATACGTCATTTACAACAGTCATTGTAAGAGTATCTCCCCAGTTTATGTACATGTGTTAAAGAAGTTTATGTTTACAATTCATTGCTATGTATTTTGTGGCATGTTCTCGAAACAGAACAAATGCGCTTTTCAGAGAAAGTGCTGTTACCATTGAACAACTCAGAATCTTGCAGAATACAGTTGCGTTCAGTTAACAAGAGTGTGCAAAAACCTTTTAAGAAGCAAGATCACAAATAAAGTGGGACAAAAAATTGACAGTGTTGGATATATATATAATAGATGAAATTTGTTTACCAGGCGAAGGAGCACTGGTAGTGACAGCAAATATAAATACAGCAAACACAAACACACAAAAGCAAGCTTTCATAACCCAGTTGATTCTTCAGGCAGAGTAGGGAAGGAGAGGGAAAGGAAAGGATAAGGGTTTTCAGGGAGTGGGTAAGGAGTCATTCCAACCCCGGGAGAGGAAAGACTTACCTTGGGGGAAAAAAAGGAAGGTAAAATATACACACACTCACACATATGCACACACAAACACACCTAGGCAGACATATTGTAGAAAGCAAAGAAGTTGGACAGAGATACCACTTCAGACAGAGGCTCTGATCAAAGAAACGAGGCAAAGATGTTAAAGATGGTGAGCGGGAATTTGAATTTAGCGGAGGTTGAGACTAGGTGGGCAATGGGAAAAGAGAATATGTTGAAGGGCAAGTTTCCATCTCCGGAGTTCTGAAAGACTGGTGTCGGTGGGTAGTATCAAGATAACCTGGACGGTGTAACACTGTGCCAAAATGTGCTGGCCGTGCACCAAGGCACATTTAGCCACAGGGTGATCCTCATTACCAACAAACACTGTCTGCCTGTGACCATTAATGGTAATGGACAGTTTGTTCCTGGTCATTTCTAGATAGAACGCTTCACAGTGCAGGCATGTCAGTTGGTAAATCACGTGGGTACTATCGCAAGTGGCTCTGCCCTTGATCGTGTACACCTTCCAGGTTACGGGACTGGAGTAAGTGGTGGTGGAAGGGTGCATAGGGCAGGTTTTACAATGGGGCCAGTTACAAGGGTGGAGCCAGAAGGTAGGGAAGGTGATTTGGGGATTTCATAGGGATGGACTAGAAGGGTACGGAGGTTAGGTGGGCGGTGGAAAGACACTCTCGGTAGAGTGGGATGGATATCATGAAGGATGGATCTCATTTCGGGGCAGGATTTAAGGAAGTCGTATCCCTGCTGGAGAGCCACATTCAGAGTCCACTCGAGTCCCGGAAAGTATCTGGTGACAAGAGGGGCACTTCTGGGGTTCTTCTGTTGAAGTTTCTTAATTTGGGGGGGGGGGGGGGATGAGGAAGTGGCTCTGGCAATTTGCTTCTGTACCAGATCACGAGGATAGCTGCGGGATGTGAAAGCTGTTATTAGGTTATTGGTGCACTGGTTCAGAGATTCGGGACTGGAGCAGACTCGTTTGCCACGAAGACCTAAGCTGTAGGGAAGGGAACAATTGATGTGGAATGAATGGCAGCTGTCATAATGGAGGTTTATTGGTAGGTTTGATGTGGATGGATGTGTGAAGTTGGCTGTTGGACAGATGGAGGTCGACATCGAGGAAAGTGGCATGGGATTTGGAATAGGACCAGGTAAATTTGATGGGACCAAAGGAGTTGAGGTAGAAGAGGAAATTCAGGAGTTCTTCTTCACTGTGAGTCCAGATCATGAAGATGTCATCAATGAATCTATACCAAACTTTGGTTGACAGGCTTGGGTAGGCGAAGGAGCACAGGCAGTGACAGCAACAAATAAACACACAGACACACACACACACACACACACACACACACACACTCACACTCACACACACACACACACACACACACACACACACACACACACAAACAAACAAACGCAATCTTTCGCAGCCTAGCTGCTTCGTCAGGCAGAAGGGAAGGAGAGGGAAAAGGAAATGATGAGGGTTTTAAGGGAGTGGGTAAGGAGTCATTCCAATCCCAGGACAGGAAAGACTTACCTTGGGGGGAAAAAAGGAGGGTGAACAAATACACCCACACCCACACATTTACACAGACGCAAGTACACTTAGGCAGACATACTGTAGAACTACAGTAAAAAAGGAAGGTCCCCTAAGGTAAGTCCTTCCACTCCTGGGATTGGAATGGCTCCTTTTTCCACTTCCTTAAAACCCGTATCCTTCCCTTTCACCTCTCCTTCCTTCCTCTTTTTCCCGAAGAAACTGCCAGTGGTGGTGAAAGCTCGAATGTTTGTGTGTTTTTGTGTGTGTTTTATATAAAATAGAAAACGGATGACTTACCCAAAAGGACCGTCTCGTCGATAGACACAAATAAAAATAAAAATCACACTCAAACACACATACTGGCTTTTGCCACCACTGGCAGCTTCTTCAGGAAAAAGAGGAAAAAAGGGGTGGAGAAAGGGAAGGATGTGGGTTTTAAGGAAGTGGAAAAGGAGTCATTCCAATCCCAGGAGTGGAAGGACTTACCTTAGGGGACAAAAAGGAAGATAGACAAATACACACACACTCACACATATCCAAACACAAACACACCTAGACAGACATTTGTAAAAATGTATGTGTGTTTGAGTGTGATTGTTATTTTTATTTGTGTCTATCGACGAGCCGGTCCTTTTGGGTAAGTCATCCGTTTTCTATTTTTTATATTTGTTTATCCCACCAGGATAGTTTCCTTCTATACTTTTCGTTTTATATATATAAGGAGACTTTCCAGGTGGGAAAATAGGTATAAAATAAAGATTTTTGACTTACCTAAAGTACAGGCTCGTCGACAGAAACACCAAACACATACAAAAACACACAAACATTAGAGCTTTCGCCACCAGTGGTGGCTTCTTCAGCAAAAAGAGGAAGGAAGGAGAGGAGAAAGGGAAGGATATGGGTTTTAAGGAAGTGGAAAAGGAGCCATTCCAATCCCAGGAGTGGAAGGACTTACCTTAGGGGACAAAAAGGAATATAAACAAATACACACACACTCACACATATCTACATCCAAACACACCTAGGCAGACATTTGTAGAAACCAAAGAAGTTGGACAGAGATACCACTTCAGGCAGAGGCTCTGTCCACAGAACCGAGGCAAAGATGTTAAAGATGGCGGGAGGAAATTAGAATTTAACGGAGGTTGAGACCAGGTGGGCAACGGGAAGAGAGAATGTGTTGAAGGGCAAGTTCCCATCTCCGGAGTTCTGAAAGATTGGTGTTGGTGGGAAGTATCCAGATAACCCGGACGGTGTAACAGTGTGCCAAGATGTGCTGGCCGTGCACCAAGGCATGTTTAGCCACAGGGTGATCTTCATTACCAACAAACACTGTCTGCCTGTGACCGTTCATGCGAATGGACAGTTTGTTGCTGGTCATTCCCACATAGAACGCTTCACAGTGCAGGCATGTCAGTTGGTAAATCACATGGGTGCTATCGCAAGTGGCTCTGCCCTTGATCGTGTACACCTTCCAAGTTACGGGACTGGAGTAAGTGGTGGTGGAAGGGTGCATAGGGCAGGTTTTACAACAGGGGCGGTTACAAGGGTAGGAGCCAGAGGGTAGGGAAGGCGGTTAGGGGATTTCATATGGATGGACTAGGAGGTTACGGAGGTTAGGTGGGCGGCGGAAAGACACTCTCGGTGGAGTGGGAAGGATGTCATGAAGGATGGATCACATTTCGGGGCAGGATTTAAGGAAGTCTTATCCCTGCTGGAGAGCCACATTCAGAGTCCGCTCCAGTACCGGAAAGTATCCGGTGACAAGAGGGGCACTTCTGGGATTCTTCTGTGGAAGGTTCTGAATTTGGGGGGATGAGGAAGTGGCTCTGGAAATTTGCTTCTGTACCAGATCAGGAGGATAGCCGCGGGATGTGAAATCTGTTATTAGTGAAGAAGAACTCCAGAATTTCCTCTTCAAACTCAGCTCCTTTGGTCCCATCAAATTCACCTGGTCCTATTCCAAATCCCATGCCACTTTCCTTGATGTCGACCTCCATCTGTCCAACGGCCAACTTCACACATCCGTCCACATCAAACCAACCAACAAACAACAGTACCTACACTATGACAGCTGCCATCCATTCCACATCAAACATTCCCTTCCCTACAGCTTAGGTCTTCGTGGCAAACGAGTCTGCTCCAGTCCCGAATCCCTGAACCAGTACACCATGAACCTAATAACAGCTTTCACATCCCGCGATTATCCTCTTGATCTGGTACAGAAGCAAATTTCCAGAGCCACTTCCTCATCTCCCCAAATTCAGAACCTTCCACAGAAGAACCCCAGAAGTGCCCCTCTTGTCACCGGATACTTTCCGGGACTGGAGCGGATTCTGAATGTGGCTCTCCAGCAGGGATACGACTTCCTTAATGACATCCTTCCCACTCCACCGAGAGTGTCTTTCCGCCGCCCACGTAACCTCCGTAACCTCCTAGTCCATCCATATGAAATCCCCAAACCACCTTCCCTACCCTCTGGCTCCTACCCTTGTAACCACCCCCGTTGTAAAACCTGCCCTATGCACCCTTCCACCACCACTTACTCCAGTCCCGTAACCCGGAAGGTGTACACGATCAAGGGCAGAGCCACTTGAGATAGCACCCATGTGATTTACCAACTGACATGCCTGCAATGTGAAGCGTTGTATGTGGGAATGACCAGCAACAAACTGTCCATTCGCATGAACGGTCACAGGCAGACAGTGTTTGTTGGTAATGAAGATCACCATGTGGCTAAACATGCCTTGGTGCACGGCCAGCACATCTTGGCACACTGTTACACCGTCCGAGTTATCTGGATACTTCCCACCAACACCAATCTTTCAGAACTCCGGAGATGGGAACTTGCCCTTCAACACATTGTCTCTTCCCGTTGCCCACCTGGTCTCAACCTCCGCTAAATTCTAATTTCCTCCCGCCATCTTTAACATCTTTGCCTCGGTTCTGTGGACAGAGCCTCTGCCTGAAGTGGTATCTCTGTCCAACTTCTTTGGTTTCTACAAATGTCTGCCTAGGTGTGTTTGGATGTGGATATGTGTGAGTGTGTGTGTATTTGTTTACCTTCCTTTTTGTCCCCTAAGGTAAGTCCTTCCACTCCTGGGATTGGAATGGCTCCTTTTCCACTTCCTTAAAACCCATATCCTTCCCTTTCTCCTCTCCTTCCTTCCTCTTTTTCCTGAAGAAGCCACCACTGGTGGCGAAAGCTCGAATGTTTGTGTGTTTTTGTGTGTGTTTGGTGTTTCTGTCGACGAGCCTGTACTTTAGGTAAGTCAAAAATCTTTATTTTATACCTAATTTTCCCACCTGGAAAGTCTCCTTCTATAATATTATATACACACACACACACACACACACACACACACACACACACACACATACACACACTCACTGCGGCCAGCCAGTGAGCTACGCGATCGCGAACTACCCTGTGTCATGGCCTATGAGAAAGACAGGCCCCAGCGTAGTCTGCATGCCATGTAAGCAAGGTAGTTCCGAGGTGGCGCGATCGCCAGCTCAGTGGCTGCCCGCTTTGATGCAACTCATGATAATGATTTTCTCTGAATAGTTCTAATATGCAGTATTTTTTCTATAAATATGATTAGTATTGTTATGCTTTACTGATCATCCAAAATGCAGTACCAAAGCTAGACCAGAGATATCACAGCCAAATTTATTAGGTAAATAATAACTATACAAAGCTCACATGGTTGGTGTTGCATTTTGGATGGCCAACACTGTATTTTGCAGAAATTACACATATATTCTAACATTTTTAGTACTAATTCTACTCAATCAAGTTAACTACTTTCAATTTTAATTCATGAAGCATTCTTTCTTCATGTTTTCTTACAGATGTTTACCTCATGTCTGAAAGATATTTTGGTCATAAGATACAAATTGTTTTACATTTTTCAGTCTAATAAGTGCTTGTTAAAATTTCAGGCAAGAATTTGGAGTGTGATGGAGTCAGATCCACTTTTCCTTCAGCCTTCACTAACACCAAGTCTTGATGAACAGCATAGATTAACTATGAAGCGTATCAGATATCTGCAAGCTAAGAATCTTATCTCACCAAAGGACTTTCATAACAATGTGAAGGTAAGGTGTATTTTACGTAGTGACTTGTCTCTTCCTCTCCCCCTATCTCTCTCCCCTCCTCTCTCTCTCTCTCTCTCCTCCCCTCTCCCACTCACCCCCCCTCCCCCTTCTGCCTCTCTCCCCATCCCTCGTGTATGTGTGTGTGAAAGAGAGAGAGAGAGAGAGAATCTCAGATTAAATTATACTCATTACAGGGGCACAGTTTTTGACCAAAAGTTTGCTAAACAAAAACATTTTTCATTGCTTGAAGGATTTCATCTTCTGTGCAAGCCACCTTGCAGGTATTTCAAGTGCCTCTAACATTTCTGTTATCCTCCTCTCCTCTCCCTTTTCTTCCTGTTCAGTTTGTAAATGGCATGCTGGAAGAAAGTCTGTAATCATCTGTCATTCTTATTTTGTTTGACTCTTCTGGAGAAAATACAGCCTCATAATTTTATACATAAATCTCTTTTCGATGACAATGCCTATTTTCTGATATCTCCATCAGACATTGATGAACATACACATGATATATTTGTACTTGCTAGATGAACCCATGATGAAATATGCTGCTATTCATTGGATCACCTCTACATGACTCGTCACTAATAGTTCACGGAGAGCCTTTTATTGTTGTGACGGAAGTAGCCACTTGACATATTAAAGTATTGTAAAAGGCTGAGAAGCTTGGCTACTTGGCTGCTACATGACCAAATGAGGATGGAAATAGTGGCAGCTGTGTAGGAAGCCTCCACCCAGTCTCTGCCCACAGTAGCTTGTGACCGGCAGAGAACAGAGTGCTCCCAGATA
Organism: Locusta migratoria; assembly: GCA_026315105.1. Classification (NCBI taxonomy): domain Eukaryota; kingdom Metazoa; phylum Arthropoda; class Insecta; order Orthoptera; family Acrididae; genus Locusta; species Locusta migratoria. The sequence continues at coordinate 265,489,792 of CM048744.1, read as the reverse complement.
AACAACGGTACTATTACTTCAAATCACACTAAGTTCCCCAGAACGGAAAAACCTCCAACTTGCAAGTTCACATCAGGATTACTAGTTCGATGATCCCTATTCACTCGTGGAAATCCAGCATCAGCTCACTCTTCCTGTCCTGCTTGTAGGAAAATGGTATGGACATGACAAGTTTTTGATACCAGGTGTGGGGTGATCTGGCACATATTGCCCATAAATTAGTCCAGGATCAGCTTCGAAAAGGCGGGCAGAGAGCAGCAGCACTGTGTCGCAGGTCCAGCAGAAGAGTAGTGCATGGAAGTGGGAATGACACACATTGAGCAAACAATTTCTGATAATCAGGGATCACGGTCGCCACCCCAAAGAAATTACTGTAAATTAAACAATGTTATTAAATTCATACCCCTATCTTTTGATGGGGATAAAAGTCAGTTAAATAAGTTTCTAAATCATTTTGATAGTATCTTTGAATTGGTAGCGCCAGAGCAACATGATGTCTTACTAAAGTTTGTTAAAGCAGAAAAAGTAGGAGCAGCCAGAAGCAAATTGTTGGTTAGAGCTCTGATGGCCACTTTGTCTGTGGTATGTGCTATTTTAGTAGAAAATTATGCAAGTAAAAGGATCCTAGAACATTATGCTTGTAAAGTAAACAAGAACTGTGGGAAAGCATAGCTTAACAATGGAAGAAAGTGTCATAGCTTCCGTGAAAGAAAGGCCATTAGAAAGACACAGACAGGACACAGGATGGGAAAAGTATGTTTCAATTGTGACATTCCAGGTCATGTTTCAAAAAATTGTTGTAGTGGCAGAAGGGTGTAAGTTGTTAGCACTTCCTTTATCCCAACACAGCCCAAAATATACAGAGAAACAGATTAGTCTAGTGAAATTAGAAAAGGAAAATGCATAGTGTCTAGCAAAAGTAAAAAGAGAGTTCAAAGGGCCTTAACACCCGTTATGCTGTGGTCACAGTGGCTCAGATATCATTGAGTTTTACCAACGACTGGCCTCGGCAGAAGATGGCCGATTGTTTCAAATCAGTTCTCCACTATGGGTATGGTCACAGTGTAACTCATCTCATTGCCTGAAAGCAGAGACTTCAGACAACTGTTGGTGAAATTCAGTTTTTTTTTTTTTTTTTTTTTTTTTTTTTTTCTTTGGTTAAATCGGCTGGCATTCTCACACAATAGATATGGACAGTGAGAAACTGATAAGTTTAATGCAAGAAAGAAAGAGATTGTGGCACCCAGAAGATGATAAATATCACAATTGCAATATAGTTCAGAATCTGTGGTCTGATATTAGAGTTTATTGGAAACTGCAAGTTGGTTAAATCCTTTGTCAGAAATATTAGGCTTGAATTAGTACCTTAAAAATGTGTTCAATTCAGAATTGTGGCATTTCTTAATGTTATTATAGTGGCTCTCTTACATTGTTTTGCTTTGCGATAATCTGGTACTAGCTGTCGACAAATTATTATTACTGGTTCTGGCATTCTTTAACAAGGTGGTGATTCAGTTCTATGAAGTGACCTGCAAATGTGGTGTACGTGTGCTTCCGTTTTTCAGTGGTTTCCATGTTCAAAATTATCTTATTTTTAACTTTGCACTTGTGTCACAAATATATGACAGTCACTGAAGATCAATGTAACTTCATTTCGTTCATCATAATTGGACGTTTCTTGATAACCTATGACTGCATTATTCATTGATTTAAATTGTGAAAAATTGCACCCATTATGTATTTTTATGTTTAGCATAACACATTTTGAGAATTTTTGACCCTGTTAGTGCACTTGTTTACATAGATACACTATGACGTTTCCATGTGTCGTTTTATGCAGTTGTTGCACAGATTTGATCTTTTGAGGTTACTAAAATGATGGAAATCATACATAATAAATACTGGCAAGTTTTTTACATACTAAATAGTACTACTTCTGTCTGTAAATGCAATTATTGTGTCTGCTCTATTACACTGGATATCACAGCACAAAAATTGTCACACTGGTTTTTATATTATGTTTGATATTCTAAGTAATGGAAGAGGCACAGTACCTTTAAGCAGACAGAAACATTATGGCTTCTAACATTATGATTAAATACACACCTCAAGATTTGTTCTGCCCAATTTTTTGAGCTTCAGTAACCTAAAAAATGACAACTGCAGTGAAAGAGTGGCAGAAAATTTCACATTGTGACATCGAAAAGTACTGTACCGGTACTTATGTAATCAAATGCACTAGAATATGTGAATAAATTTTCAAAACGCATTGTGGTAAGAAATAAACTTACCATACTGGTGTAATTTTTCACTATTTAAAGTATAGAGGTTAACTTATGTTTGCAGAATTTCAAATAAATTCAACAAAACTCTAATATTACTTGTCAATGACACCACAAAATATCACGAGTATGTAATAAAAATTTCTCCTTTTACTGGGACCTCACATATTCATGAAGCTTGTCAGGTAGTAACAATAACTAAGAACAATACACAATCCTTACCACTTTCTTCTTTCAAGACAGATGTAGCTCACTTGTATGCATTCGATGCCATTATTAATAACTAAAGCCATATTGTAGCATTCATTTCTAAGCATAAAAATTTTGGTGGAATCCAGTACACCCCAGAATATTGAAATCTAATACATTTCACACAGAGAATAGATTCTAACCTAAACTAACCTTCTCCTTAACCCGATCGAGTGACAAACCATATCGGATGCAGTGTGACCACACCATTAGCCGACATTTTCAGTCAACCTCTGGCGATGGTGTCTGGTGACAGATTGTCAGAGCCACTGTGGACACAACTGTAAATGTTCACAATCCAATATGAATGGGGACAATGCACCATGTACAGAATCAGGTGACATGGTATGTTTTAAATGCATCAGATGCCATTATGCAAGGCAATGCAACGAATGCACATGTATAGCAAAAAGGAAGAATTGGAGATTGAAAATCTAATGGGAGGTGTAACAAAATGGTCCCATTGTGTCTCTGGCAAGATATACAAAGTGGATTGTACCAAGGGAAAGGAATATATTGCAATAAGATGTAAGGGAGCCTTTCCCTCAGGGGCTCAGCATTAATTTGCTGAGTACGGGCTTGGTGAACCTGGGGTCCTGAGCCGTGGGCTGTGTCGCGCCAACAGTCCGCTACTCCATAAGCTCTGTGCGTGCTTAAATGACCATCGTTCGGTGCAACGGTGGAACGTTGTATGTTTCAGAGTCGGGGGATCTTGGCTTAATCACCCGGGTCGCGAGGACGGTATAAACCTCTATAAAAAAAACTCATCTCAAGGTGTGATAGATGCCGAGGAGATGCATGGCTGTTGAGGTTGAACAGTCGCTAGTGAGCAACCTCTGAGGAAGTCGCCGAACCTCAGTTGTGTAAGGCTTACCCAGGCAAGCGGGATTCTGCCTGGGTGGACCGTTGTTTCCCTAGCTGCTCGTGGGTCCACCATGAAGCGATCAAGAAACGTTGCCGGACATACAACCGGTGTCTCTAAGTGAGGGAGAGGAGACTTTAATGCTGCTGGATATGATCTCCGTTAGTTCCCTTCCCTGGCCACGCCATGGGAGGAATGTAGGGCCAGAAGTCAAGATGAGTCGTACGCCCCCCAATACTTAGTTTGCTCACACACTGATGGGGAATCCCTTGCATCAACTAAGCCATTGTTTTTTGTTAAGCATCTAGAGGACAAGTATGGAGAGGTGGAGGGTATGTCCAAGATGCGATCTGGGTCAGTCTTAATAACAACGTCATCCCCAGCACAGTCGCGGGCATTGCTTGCCTGTGAGAAGCTGGGTGATGTTCCCGTTACAGTAACACCTCATAAGAGCCTTAACATGGCCCAGGGTATCATCTTCCATCGAAATCTGTTGTTGCAATCTGATGATGAGCTACAGTCGAACCTAGAGCGGCAAGGTGTGCATTTCATCCAGCGCATCTATAGGGGTCCGAAGGACAACAGGGTCGCCACCGGTGCTTTCTTCTTGGCTTTTGAGGGTGACACATTACCTGAAAAGTCAAGGTGATGATTTACCGGTGTGATGTAAAGCCCTACGTCCCTCCCCCTATGCGCTGCTTTAAGTGCTGGAGGTTCGGACACATGTCCTCTCGGTGTGAGGCCAACCCCACATGTCGGGACTGGGGACATCCAACACACCCAGACATCACTTGTGTCCCTCTTTCAGTCTGTGTCAACTGTGACCAGCACCATTCGACTTGCTAACCAGATTGCACAGTCCTCCATAAAGAACGAAAAATCATGGAGTATAAAACCCTGGACAGACTGACTTATTCAGAGGCACGGCGCACATATACTAAGCTGCACCCCATGACCATGGCTAAAATGTTTGCCACTGCAGTTCAGCCAATGTCAACTCTGTCATCTCTGACCCATCTGCTCAGATAATCTCGGTGGGCCCACAGGCCCAATCATCCACTCTCCTCCCCCCCCCCCCTTGAAAGCTGGGGGCACTGGTCCCCACCCCTGAGCCAGAGAAGCAACAGCCTTCTCTGGCTCCTCTCGTGAGGAAGGGTTCAGTTGAATTGCACCCTTCCTTGGCTTCCTCATCTGGAACCAAAAATAACGGCCAGTGGCAAACAGTGCCAATGAAGGCTGGTCATAGGGCTGCGAGGTCCTCCTCAGTTCCAGAGACTGACTCACCACAGCCCTCCAGATGTGAGAAGCCCAAAGAACAGCGAGAGGCTATTAAAAAGAAACAAAAGCCTGTGATGAGTAAAGAGACCCCAGTGATTCTTCGACTACCTCCCAAAATCTCTTCCTCCGAGGATGAGGTGAAGATACTAGCGTCCCCTGAGGACCTAGATCTCGAAGGACCATCGGAAACGATGGATGTAGATTCCTCAGCTTCGCGAGCTGTGTCAGCGAGTGATCATGAGGTATAACAAGTAGTTCATATTGCCTCATGTCATCCCAGTTATCCAGTGGAACTGTGGCATTTTTCCCCCCACTTGGCTGAACTGCGCCACCTTCTGAGCATTACATCTGCTTTCTGCATTGTCCTCCAGGAAACATGGTTTCCGGCAATGCGGACGCCTGCCCTCTGGGGCTACAGGGGATATTATTGTAATCACAGCGTGTATAACAGGGTATCAGGTGGAGTGTGTGTGTATGTCCTTACTTCCGTCTATAGTGAATCCGTGCCTCTTCAAACACGTTTAGAAGTAGTGGTTGTCAGGGTAAGGACAACACAAGAGTTTACCGTTTGTAGTCTCTACCTCCCTTCTGATGGTGACGTCTCTCAGAACGTTTTGGCTGCACTTATTTCTCAACTCCCCTCACCTTTCTTACTACTGGGATTCCCCTCAGGGGCTCAGCATTCATTTGCTGAGTACGGGCTTGGCGAACCCGGGGTCCTGAGCTGGGGACTGGTAAGCGCCGCTAGTCCTCTAGACACCGTAACCTCTGGGCACGCTTCAGCGACCACCGCGTGGCGCGGCGGTGGAACGTAGTGTGTACTGGGGAATGGGGATCTTGGCTTGACTGCCCGGGTCGCGAGGATGGTACAAACCTCTATAAAAAACCCTTCAATCCCAAGGTGTGCTACGTGCTGATGGGATGCATGGCTGTTGAAGAGGAACAGTCGCTAGCGAGCAACCTCTGGGGATACTGCCGCACCTCAGTTGTATAAGGCTTACCTAGGCACGCGGGGCTCTGTCTAGGTGGACATGTACTTCCCTAGCTGCTCGTGGGACCGACATGAGCACTTCCAATTTGTCCCTTGAACCTTCCAGTGGGATGGGTGTACCACTGGGGGGTACCAACACCCAATCCAAAAAGAGGGCTAGGATATCCAGTCCTCCTGATTCGGGGAGTAAGAAAAAGTATTTTGGGAATAGTAACAGAACACAGGCTGTTGTACAGAATGTGTTTATTGTTGTGAAACGGAAGGACGGCTCGTTTGAGGGAGTGTCTCCCTTCTATATTCAAAAAGGCCTTGAGGGAATTGCTGGCAGTTTAAAATCAGTGAAACGTTTGCGGAATGGGACATTACTGATCGAAACATCGAGTTCCCAGCAGGCAACCAACCTGCAGCAGGCGAAATTCCTGGGTGAATATGCCATAGAGGCGGAGTTGCATAACACCTTGAACTACAGTAAAGGCGTAGTGACCTGTAGAGATATAGTAAACATCCCTTTGGAAGAATTGAAATCTGAGTGGGCACAGGAGGGTATTTTGGATGTGCAAAATATTATGAAAAGGGTGGATGGTGAGTTGGTGAAATCGGACTCATTCATCCTTACCTTCAATAATCCCCAACTTCCAGATAATGTCAAAGCAGGTTTTCTTCGTTTGAAAGTTCGACCTTACGTCCCCAACCCAATGCGCTGCTTCAAATGCCAGCGCTTTGGGCATACCACCCTGGGGTGCAAAGGTGAGGCCACCTGTGGCAAATGTGGCAAGGTGGCACATGACGGAGCAGAGTGTACACCACCTGCCACGTGTGTCAACTGCTCTGGGGATCACCCTGTCTGGAGTCGTAATTGTAAAGTCTTCCTTGAGGAAAAAAAGGTGCAGGAAATAAAGACCACGAAGCGCATCTCGTATGCTGAGGCCAAGAAAATCTTCCAGGCCATGCAACCACCAGCTTTTGCCGCTTCTTTCGCTTCTGTTGTCCAGAAGCCGATTGTCAAGTGTGATGCTGTTACGCAAACTGAGTCTGTCTGTGTTGGTACTAGCACCTGCACTTGCCAGTGCACCTGCCAGGCGGCTGCTGCAGTCGTAGACGATTCCAGTCCGGTTGGTCCCCAAACATCGGAAAAAGGAACTGATCCGCCTCCTGTGGAGATGATGGCCCCCCCAGTAGTAGAGGTTGTGCAGAAATCCACCACAGCCACTACCTCTGCAACAGGCTCCCATCCGAAACCACCTAAGGCTAAAAAAGCAGTTGAAAAGTATCTGTCACAGGATAAAGTAGTAGTTACTTTGTTTGAGCCTGTCCATGTACGTGTAACAGATGCTCCATCTGACTCTCTGTCCGAGCCAATGGACCTTGATGTGCGTTTGGGGCAGCCGAACCGCCCCAAGTCGGACCCTCTACCCCATAGCGTCTCGCCACCTCGGCGGAGAGAGAAAGTGAGGGGGAAACCTCCGTAAGCGATGGCTCCCATACTACAATGGAATATGCAGGGCTTTAGGACCCATGTGGAGGAACTTTGTCTCTTATCTCAGGGTCGACCTCTGTGTATGTGTCTCCAGGAGACAAATTTTAAGCCTTCAGACTCCCCTGAGATACGTGGTTACACGCTATGTAGGAAGGATGACGTAAGTGGGGCGAGAGCTAGGGGTGGAGTGGCTATTTTTGTTCGTACAGCCTACCACTCCGAGCCCCTCTCCCTCACCACAAGCCTCCAAGCAGTCGCAGTATCTGTATGTGTGCGTCATCGACTGACTGTTTGCTCCCTCTATCTGCCCCCTCATGATACGCTTAATGAAGAGGACCTCAAGGACCTTCTTACTCAACTTCCCCAGCCTTTTCTTCTGTGTGGAGACTTTAATGCACATAATGTGCTTTGGGGCTCTGTCACTACTTGCCCCAGGGGTAGGGCCATTGAGCGGCTCCTCTTGTCGTCGAACGCACATTTACTTAACACCGGTCAACCAACACACCTTTGTACTGCGACAGGGTCATTATCTGCCATAGACCTCACTCTTTGCTCTCCGTCCCTTGCCCACACTATACAATGGGACGTGGTTGATGATCTCCATGGCAGCGATCACTTTCCAATCTCCATTTCCCAACCGTATGGAATCGAACCTGAAGGACACCCACCACGATGGATACTCAGTAGAGCGGATTGGGCACTTTACAGCCAACTTGCCCGCTTTGAACATCGTGACAATGTCACAGAATGGGTGCACCATATTACTGCCGTGATGCACTCCGCCGCTGATGCATCCATTCCACAGTCTTCGGGACGCCGAAAATGGCAGCCAGTCCCTTGGTGGAATGACGAATGCCGATCTGCCCTCAGGACCAGGCGGGCGGCTCTGCGTCGGTTCAAGTGTCGTCCGACTTCAGAGAACCTCGCTGCTTTCCGGGTTGCAAGGGCCAAGTGTCGTCAGGTTATTAGAGAGAGCAAACGGAGGTCATGGCAGCAGTTCCTGAGTTCCATTAACCGTTCTACAACCAGCACGAAAGTATGGGAGACCATCAGGAGGATTTCTGGAAGAGGAGGAAGGTGCCCCATAGCTGCTGTGATGTGTAACGGAACTTTACAAACACGACCAGCAGACATTGCCCAAGCCATGGCTACTTATTTCGCTTCCGTTACTGCCACTGCTAGTCAGGATCCAGAATTCCGGCGCCGCAGAGCGGCTGCTGAGAGGGGCCCCATGGACTTCAGGTCCGCGATTACGGAGGAGTACAACCGCCCCTTCTCCCTGTGGGAATTAGATTCTGCATTGTGTATAGCCCGAGACACTTCACCTGGTCACGATGGGATCCACTATGCTATGTTACGGCACCTTACAGATCGCAACAACGTTATCCTCCTTCACCTTTTTAATGCCATTTGGATGTCAGGACACTTTCCCGACTTGTGGAGAGAGGCTATTTTAATTCCCCTTTTAAAACCCGGTAAAGATTCCACATGCCCCAGCAGTTACCGTAGTGTTGCCCTCACTAGCTGCATTGGAAAGACCCTGGAGCGGATGGTCAACCGCCGCCTTGTCTGGATGTTGGAATCCAGGCAGCTACTTAGTCGCTTCCAGTGTGGGTTCAGGCGATATCGTTCCACCTTCGATAACCTGGCCTCTCTGGAGGCGGCAATACAACAGGCTTTCCTGCACCGTCATCACCTTCTGGGTGTATTTTTTGAGATCGAGAAGGCCTACGACACTACTTGGAGGCATCTTATACTTAGGCAGCTTCACGAATGGGGATTTCGCGGTTGCCTTCCAATTTTTATCCGGTCATTCCTTTCTCCACGTTTTTTTTAGATACCGAGTCGGTGGCGTGCTCTCTGACCGCTTTGAGCAGGAAAACGGTGTCCCTCAGGGTAGTGTTTTAAGTGTGACGTTGTTTGCTATAGCCATTAACAGTATTACGTGTGTTGTGAAAAGTCCTGTCCAGTGTTCACTATTTGTTGATGACTTCTCTGTCTTCTGTTCTTCTTCCAGTCTTGCAACGACAACTCGTCAGTTGCAGCTCACTCTCCGGCGGCTCGACGAATGGGCACAGAAGACCGGTTTCAAATTTTCAACAGAGAAGTCGGTGTGTGTTTGTTTTAACCGTTCTCGTTCTATTTTTAACTTACCTGAACTGCGGATGAGGGACACCGTTCTGAATTTTAAAGACACTGTGCGTTTTCTGGGTGTGATATTTGACTCTAAACTTACCTGGTTGCCACATCTTACAGATTTGAAGAGACGGTGCCTGAAGGCACTAAGTATTTTAAAGTGTCTTAGCCACACTTCATGGGGAGCCGACAGAACTTGTCTGCTAAGATTTTATAGAGCATTTGTGCGTTCTCGCCTAGACTACGGGTGCACCGTGTATGGGTCAGCAAGACCCTCTTATTTAAAGATGCTGGACGTGGTGCATCATGAGGGGATTCGGCTCGCAACTGGGGAATTCCGCACGAGTCCCATACCTAGTATCTGCGCCGAGGCTGGTGAGCCACCACTTCACATGCGGCGGCAGTTTCTCGTGGCACGCCAGGCATATACGACTTTGTCCTCGCCAAATACACCAGCCCATCCGGTCGTTGCCCACCCTCCTGCGGAACGGCTGTTTCGTAACAGGCTATGGGCAACGAGGCCTTTTGGGATACGTTCTCAAGATTGTCTTTTAGATATGGATGTGTCTGGTTTTAATGTTTTACAGCGAGGTTGGAGTAAACGTCCACCGTGGCTCCTCCAGCGGCCGAGACTACTTTTAGAGTTGACACATTTTCAGAAGCATTCTACTTCCGATTTTATATTTCAATCTCTGTTCTCTCAAATTTTAGATCAGCATCGTGATTTTACCGTGGTGTACACGGATGGGTCCAAACAGCGGGACTCGATAGGCTGTTCCATAGTGTTCCCCAACACCACTATCAGGATTCGCCTCCCTCCTGCATACTCAGTTTTCTCAGCAGAACTCCATGCGATCCTGCGGGCGCTGGAACAAATGCAGCGGGTTCGTGGCACGAAGTTTCTCCTGTGCTCTGATTCTCTCAGTGCGCTGCAATCAATACAAAATTTGTATCCAGCTGAGAAGATAGTGCAGCTCATTCATGACAGAATGTCCACTCTCCAGCAGCGGGGGAAGCAAGTGACATTCTGTTGGGTGCCAGGACATGTCGGTATTAGTGGTAACGAAATGGCTGATCGGGCTGCCAAGGAGGCTTGCGACAGTTCTGGTATTACTCATTGTGCCGTTCCCCTGCCAGACATCCTCTCTGTGGTGCGCCGGAAGTCCCTTCGTTTGTGGGAGGAGACGTGGCAGGCAGTGACGAACAATAAACTGCGGTTGATTAAGCCCACTGTCCGACCGTGGCGAACATCCTGTCATTCATTGAGGCAGCATGAGGTGGCCTTGACACGTCTCCGAATCGGGCATTGTCCTTTGACACATGGCTATTTACTCCATCAGGAGGACCCTCCGATTTGCGATGCTTGTGGTGTGCAAGTCACTGTACGCCACATTTTACTGGAATGTATTTCCTACCGTGCTGCTAGGGCAGCGGTGGCTCTTTGTGGTCCCCTGCCCTCTGTTTTAGCTGATGACGAGGCGAGTGTGACGAAAGTATTCAATTTCTGTGAACTTTCCAGACTCTGGCCTAAGCTTTTAGGCTGGAGGTTTTAGGACGTTAACGAATGGTTCGCCCACCACTCCTCTGGCATGGCATTTTGAGTACGTCTGTAAACCTTAGACGCTCACCAACTGTTCCTACCTTGCCATGTTTGGTTGGGTCTTTGTTTCGTTCCCCTTATCGTTTGGCTACTTTGGCTACTTTCTCTTCTGTTCCCTATTTGTCTTCATTTCATTTTAATCAGGTCACACGTCTCGCCTAATTATCTTGTACGGGCGCTAAAGACCTAGTTGTCGTGCGCCCATAACATCCTATCCATCCATCCATCTTACTACTGGGCGACTTTAATGCCCATAACACCTTGTGGGGTGGTTCCACTATTTCTGGCTGGGGTAGAGTAATCAAGGACTTACTATCTCATCTTGACCTCTGCCTCTTGTACACGGGTGCCCCCACACATTTTAGTGTGGCGCATGGCACATTCTCGGCCATTGATCTGTCTATTTGCAGCCACGGCCTTCCAACTTTCCTGTCACTCCCACAACGTCAGACCCCATGGTGCCTGCCCAGGTGGGCCCTAGACAAGGTTAACTGGGACGACTTTACCTCTGCTGCCACAGTTGGCCCTCCCCCACTCGACAACGTCGATGTGGCGGTCGAGTGCGCCACCTGCTCCATTGTTTCAACTGCAGAAGCTACCGTTCCCCAATCATCAGGGTCCCCATGGTGTAAGACAGTACCATGGTGGTCACCAGCGGTCGCAGAGGCTATTAAAGATCGCCGACGGGCCTTACAGCAGTACAAGCGGCACCCGTCATTGGAGCACCTCATCGGTTTCAAGCGGCTCCATGCACGTGCTCGCCATCTCATTAAGAAACGGAAGCAAGAGTGTTGGGAGAGGTACATCTCCACTATTGGAACAGGTACCTCCACCACCCAGGTCTGCAGCAAGATCAGGCATTTAAGGGGATACCCAACACCAGCAGGAATCCCTGGGATCTCCGTGAATGGGATAGAATGTATGGACCCAGCCACGCTTGAAGAGCTGTTTGCCGAGCACTATGCTCATGCCTTTTCCTCTGCAATGTACCCACTAGCCTTCCATACATTTAAGGAGCAGGTGGAACACCACCCCCTCTCCTTTACTACCCGCCGTACGGAGGCATATAACACCATTTACAGAGTGGGAATTCCTAAGTGCTCTTACTCAGTGTCTCGACATGGCTCCGGGACCTGATAGCATCCACAGCCAGATGTTGAAACACTTGTCAGCAGAGAGCCAGCGTAATCTCCTTGCGCTCTTCAACCACATCTGGTGCAATGGGGTATTCTCTTCACATTGGCGGGAGGGTATAATCATACCGGTGATTAAACCAGGCAAAAACCCAGTCAATTTAGATAGCTATTGTTCCATCACCCTGACCAATGTCCTTTGTAAACTGTTGGAGCACATGGTCAGTAGGCAGTTGTGCTGGATCCTCGAGACTCTGGGCTTACTGGCTCCATTCCAGGACGGGTTCCGCCAGGGTCGCTCCACCACCAACAACCTGGTGTCCCCCGAGTCTGCAATCCACACTGCCTTTTTCAGGCGCCAACATCAGATAGCCATCGTTTTCAATATGCAAAAAGCATATCATACGACCTGGCAACACCACATACTTAGCCCATTACATGGTTGGGGTCTTCGGGGCTTGCTCCCGATTTTTATTAAAAACTTTTTATCTGTCCGTACTTTTTGTGTTCAAGTAGGTGCATCTCATAGTACTTCTCATGTGAAAGAAAATGGGGTTCCTCAGGGCTCTGTTTTGAGTGTCCCCTTATTTTTAGTAGCCATTAACGGCGTAGCTACAGCAATTGGGTCATCAGTATCCCCTTCACTATATGCTGACGACTTTTGTATCTATTTTAGCTCCTCCAGCTCTCACATCACCGAAGGTAGGCTGCAAGGAGCCATTAGGAAGGCGCAGTACTGGGCTCTTATCCACGGCTTCCAGTTCTCTGCTGCAAAGACAAGTGTTATGCACTTTTGTCGGCTTCGAACGGTTCACCCTCAGCCCGAACTGTATCTCGGCGACCACCTATTAGAGGTCATGGACAATCATCTTTTTTAAGGGCTTGTCTTTGACTCCTGGCTGATGTGGCTCCCCCACATCCATTAATTAAAATGGGAGTGCTGGCGCCACCTCAATGTTCTCTGCCACCTGGGCCATACTTCTTCGGGTGCTGACTGCTCCTCCCTGTTGTGGCTCTATCAGGCTCTGGTGCAGTCCTGTCTAGATTTTGGATGTGTCGCCTACGGTTCTGCATCACCCTCAGCATTGCGCTTGCTGGATCCCATTCACCACTGTGGTGGTTCGCATTGTGACGGGTTGCTTTCGCACCAGCCCTGTGGCCAGCTTACTTGTTGAGGCCAGGGTACCACCTTTGCAGATCTACCACTGACAACAGCTTGCAGCCTATGCAGCACTCGCGCACAGCTCGTCAGGCCACCCAAAACACCGTGTTCTTTTCTCCCGTGCGGTCGTACATGACCAACGACGACGGCCCAGGTCGGGTCATACGATCGCCTTCAGAGTCCAGTCGCTGCTGCAGGAACTTGATTCTTACCCCATACCATCTCCATATTGGGCCCATCCATGCATGCCTCCGTGGCGCCTGCCAAGGCCGTGTATTTGCCTGGACTTGGCCCATGGGCCCAAAGACTCAGTTCCACCTGAAGCTCTCTGTCACCAGTTCTTAGCAGTCTTAGCTTGATTCTCTGGACACGATCTGGTTTACACGGATGGCTCGAAAGTTGAGAGTCGAGTTGGTTTTGCTTATGTTCATGACAACCATGTTGAACAACACTCTCTGCCGGATGGCTGCAGTGTCTATACCGCAGAGCTGGTGGCAAATTTCCGTGCTCTTGAGCACATCCGGTCCTGCTCAGGTGAGTCCTTTCTTATCTGCAGTGACTCCCTGAGTAGCCTTAGAAACCTTGACCAGTGCTATCCGCAGTCTCCTCTGGTGTTGGGAATTCAGGAGACCCTATCTGCCCTTAACAGGTCCGGTCGATCAGTGGTGTTCCTCTGGTCCCTGGGACATGTCGGTTTTCCGGGCAACGAACGTGCTGATATGCTGGCCAAGCAGGCTGTTGATGTGCCTATATTAAAGATCGGCCTCCCGGATCCTAATCTCTGGACAGTGCTGCAACATCGAGTGCATGAGCTTTGGTCTACCGAGTGGCATAGCCTGACAACATCCAACAAACTCAGGGCTATAAAAGAGACGACAGCTGTGTGGTGTTCTTCCATGCGGGCCTGCTGACAGGACTCTGTAGGCCTGTGCCAGCTCCGCATTGGCCATACATTGTTGACTCATGGCCATCTCCTTCGTGGCGAGGAACCGCCTGTGTGTCACTGTGGTGCTTGCCTGACGGTGGCACACATCTTAGTGGAATGCCCTGTTTCAGCCACTCTGCGGCAGATTTTTAGTTTTCCTGCACAATTATCTCATGTTTTAAGCAACGATGCCAAATTGGCAGATACTGTTTTAACTTTTATTCGGGACAATGGTTTTTACCCCTTCATTTAAAGGTTTTCTTCAGTATTGTCTGTGTCTGTCCTCTCATAACCTCCGATAGTAGGTACCCATTTGTTTCCATGTGGCTGACTTTTCCTGTTTTTAGTCTCACGTTTGGTCAGCTACAGACGTCGGCTTTTACATTTTATTTCTTGGCGTTGCTTGGTGATTTTCTGTCATTGTCATGTTTTTCATTGTTTCATTCCAACTTTGTAGTCCTTTAATTAGTGCGCCTCGGTTGCACAGTGGTAGAGTGCCAGACTACAAATCCAAAGGTCCCGGATTTGATCCCCGCCAGGTACTAAGATTTTTATCTGTCACTTCCCAGTTCTTTCACCTCTGGCTCATGTGAAAAATACCAAGTGGGTATACTCGGTGGGATATTCCTCCCCCCCCCCCCCCTCCCCCTAACTGTTCTCAATCTAGGCTCTTTTACGCGTTCACGCCTTTTGTTGCAACACTCAATGATGGAATGGGGGACTGATGACCTCCGTAGTTTTGTCCCCCTAAAACATCCAAGCAACAACAAAGGAGCCTTGCCAAGTCGCATAAGGTTTCTAATAGATAGTGGAGCTCAAATAAGCCTTCTAAAGAGAAATTATTAGGTTCAAAGGGATTGGCAATACAACAATTAGAACAGATAGTTCCCTAAGTTCGAACGGAACGAAAATCAATTTGCCATGAGGACCTTTTGGGAAGAGATTTCATGGTAAAGCATGATACTTTCATAGATTATGACACCAGAAGTGTAATAATTGGTGGAAAGAGAGTTCCACTAAAAATAGTGCATGAAATACAGAGCCTGACTGTGTAGTGTCAGTCATATTGGCAAAGTAAACATTATGTGTGGAGCCTTGGTGGGCAACCCAAACAGAGTAGAGGTTACTTGTAGGACACCACAATATGTGGATCCATTCATGGCCAGGACAGAGCGACCAGCTCCATCCGAGGCAGTGACAATATCAAAGGCACTAAGAGCCGCAAGACTGACAGATGCTAATGTGAAAGCAACAGGAGCCACGAAAAAGTCATGTAGTTGTTCTGTTGCAATCGGAGCAATAAGAATGAGACAAGATTTGGCAAATATGATAGTTGCCGACTTGATGACAGTAGTAGCTGCTGGAAAAGTAAAATGTACTTACGTTGAAGTAGTAATAACCACAAAGACACACATGAAACTGGGTGTAGTTGGAGCCACATATCTGAAGATATATTCAGAAGTAGCAGGTGCCATTTTGCATACCAGAGACACAAAGATACTGCAATTCAAAAGGTTGAAAACAGTTGAAGGTGCAGAAACAGGTAAATTCCAGAATGATGAATCGAGTGAAAGAAACAAAATACAGCAAAAGTGCAAATTAATCATGGGCCTTAGAGAAGAGAGAGTGGTAAAATTTGAGTTGATTAGCAGGACATAAAAGAGGCTATTATTCCAAAACAGGAGTTGCTACTGGGTCTATACTTACCACAGAAAACCTGTAAACTCTGTTCTACAGTCCTATCGGCCGCCATGTCATCCTCCTCTCACAGGCATCATTGGGTGCAGTATGGAGGAGGACATGGCCAGCTCACCACCCTATGGCTGTTGTATCAGTTTTCATTATCAGAGCTGCTACTTATCAATCACATTGGTCCTCAGTTAGACTCACTATGGCTGAGTGCAACCCACGTGCTCATCAGATCCATACAGTAACCCAACCAAGTGCTAGCCAAGCCCAACAGTGCTTACCTTCGGTGATCTAGCAGGAACCAATGTATCCTATGCATACTTATTAGAAGCATTGGTTAAAGTGAAGGATGGATTGCGTATAACGAGTGTGCTAAATCCTACTGAAAAGAAAGTTGAATTAGATGACTCCATAGTATATATGGAGGAAATACCCCCTGGAGAAGAAGGGTCAGTAAGATAAATATGACACACATGAGTTGAAATGAAACCCAGAGCTAGTAATGTGATGGAAATTCTCTGAATTGATCACTTAAATAGCAAAGAACATAATGCCATTGTAGAACTATGTATAGCATAAAATATTTTCCATTTGCTGGGGGACAATTTAATGTTAGACTTAAAATTACATTGACTCCTGAAGCTGAAGGAAAGAGAATTAATTTAGGGTCATACTGAATTTGGCATTGGAGGAAAGTTTGTGGGGTAAAAGTCACAGAGGGAGACCAAGATATGAATACAGTAAGCAGATTCAAATGGATGTAGGTTGCCGTTCTTATGAGGAGATGACTAGGCTTGCTCAGGATAGAGTAGGGTGGAGAGCTGCATCCAATCAGTCTCCGGACTGAAGACCACAACAACAACAACAACAACAACAACTGAATACCACATGCACAGAAGGGAATCTTACACGAGGAGATAGAAAAGCTGTTACAAGACAATGGAGTAACCCCAAGTAACAGCTTATGGAAATCCTCTAATTCTGATTCCACAAAAGATTGGCATATAGTAGCAATTACAGAAGGCTGAATGAGTTTACAGTCAACAGTGTATATCCACTCTCTAGAACTGACGAAATTTTAGATGGGTTAGGAAAGGCAAAATACTTTTCCACTCTTGATTTAACCAAAGGCAAGCCTAAGTGCTGGCCAATGCATTCTGTTCTTTGTTAACCAAGCTGGCCCGTGGAACCATATAATGTAATTTTGGAGTTTGTCTGCTGTGGTACCCCTGTAGAGTAGATCATCTGGGTTTTATCACCGGGGCAGTGTGTCCACTTGATGGATTTGTTAATCTTTGTATTTCCATATAATGGTTTGAAACAAAGGTCTTTCATCGATTAGGGTCATGTTGTATCCATCCTAAGATTACATTTGAGTCAGTCCACAGTGTTGTTTTATTTGCACCATAGTGTGTGGCCTTGCAGAAATAATGAAGTAATCTTGACCCAAGAAGTGTTGCTAGAAGTTCCAGTCATGGAAGAGTTATTTTCTTGATCAGCAATGTCCTGATTAAACAGCACTTTCTTCCTGCCAGTCTTTGATGTTTTCAATTAGTTCCTGTTTCAAATACTCCAGCAGAGCAGCATAATAGGGGTGACTTATGGATCTGCCATTTTCCAAATAAACTATCAGGATTATAGCCTGGGAATCCCAGAAGACAGTGGTCATTACCTTTCCAGCTGACAAAACAGTCTTCGTCTTCTGTAGCTTACTCTCCCCACTCATTGTCCATTGTTTGGTCGCTGGAATGTAATGGTGGATCCATGTTTCATCCACAGTTATGAATCTGCACAAAACATCCTGTGGATTATGCCTGAACAGTGTTACGAACACACAACATCGTGATTCCATTATATTTAACAAGTTTTTATCTCTTAGAGAATAATATATATAATGAAATACATACGTCACGGAACATCAATATATATCAAAATTTATAAAATTAAAAAATACAAATGGAATTTTCATCCCCACTCTGGTCAATTTCAAGAGGAATGACCAGCTGAACAGGCCATGGGATTATGGTCCCCTCCGAAGTGCATAATGTGACAGTTCGTATCTTCCCATCTCTTTCCTCTTCTACATCTACATATCTACATACATACTCCAAAATCCACCATAAGGTATGTGGTGGAGGATACACTGTACCGCTACTAGGCATTTCCTTTCCTATTCCACTCCCAAATAGAACGAGGGAAAAAAGAATGCCTATATGCCTCTGTACGAGCTCTAATTTCTGTTATCTTGTCTTTATGATCACTACATGAAATATAAGTAGACGGCAGCCAGATCTTTCTACACTCAACTTCAAATTCCGGCCCTCTAAATTTCCTCAACAGAAATTCATGACAAGAATGTTGTCTTTCCTCCAGCGATCCCCAATAGAGTTGCCGGAGCATTTCTCTGACACTCGTGCATTGGTTGAACCTACCTTTAACAAACCTAGCTGCTCGCCTCTGAACTGCTTCTATGTCTTCCTCTAAACTGATCTGCTGTGGGTCCCAAACACTTGATCAATACTCAAGACGTGGTCGTACAAGTGTTTTATATGCGGTCTCATTTACAGATGAAGTACATCTTCTTAAAATTCTCCCAATAAACTGAAGTCGGTTTCTGCCTTACTCACAACGTCCGTACATGTTCGTTCCATTTCATATTGCTCTGCAATGTTACACCTAGATATTTGAATGACATGACAGCATCAAGAAGCTCACTACTAATGCTGTATTCGAACATTATGGGATTGTTTTTCCTACTCATGCGCATCACCTTACATTTTTCTACATTGAGAGCTAGCTGCCATTCTTCACACCAACTAGAAATTTTGTCTAAGTCATCCTGTATGCTATTACAGTCAGTTATAAACAACACCCTCCCATACACCACAGCATCATCACCAAACCGCCGCAAATTACAAGTTACTCTGTCTATCAGATTATTTATATAGATAGAAAATAATAGCAGTCCTATCACACTCCCCTGGGGCACGCCTGACGATACACTTGTCTCTGATGAACACTTGCCGTTGAGAACAACATACTGCATTCTATTACTTAGGAAGTCTTCCAGCCAGTCACAAATCTGTGAACCTATTCCATAAGCTCGTATCTTCATTAGCAGTCTGCAGTGTGGCACCATGTCGAACACCTTTTTGAAGTAGAGAAAAACACAATCCGCCTGTTGCCCTTCATACATAGCTCGCAAGATGTAACGTGAGAAAAGGGCAAGCTGAGATTCACATGAACAATGTTTCATAAACCCATGCTGATTCATAGAAAGAAGCTTTTCCGTTTCAAGGAAATTTACTATATTCAAACTGAGAATATGCTCCAAAATTCTACAAGAAACTGATGTCAACGATATTGGCCTGTAATTGTATGGGTCAGTTCTCTTTCCTTTCTTATAAAGGGGAGTCACCTGCACTTTTTTCCAATCACTAGGAACTTTGCGCTGAATTAAAGATTCACGATAAATGCAAGCTAAGTAGAGGGCCAACGCCACAGAATACTCTTTGTAAAACCGAACTGGTATTCCATCCAGACCAGCAGACTTTTTCGTATTTAGCTCTCTCAGCTGCTTCTCTACACTGGAAATACCTATTACTATGTCCTCCATTTTGGAATTAGTATGCTGATGAAATGATGGTACATTTGTGCGGTCCTCCTGCGTGAAAGATTTCTTAAAGGTTAAATTTAGAAATTTAGCTTTCTGTTTGCTTTCTTCTATTACTGTCCTGGATTGATCGACGAGTGACTGGATAGTGGCCTTTGAACCGCTTATCAATTTTACATAGGACCAGAATTTTTTCAGGTTCTCGGAAAGATCTTTTGGTAAGGTATGGCTGTGGTAATTATTGTATGTTTTGCGCATCGATCTTTTTATAGACACACAAATCTCTACTAACTTTTGCCTGTCATCATTTGCATTTTCTTTTTTGAATTGAGAGTGCAACAGTCTTTGCTTTTTCAGCAGCTTTCTAACATTATTATTATACCACGGTGGATCTTTTCCATCCTTAATGATCTTTACTGACACATATTTCTCTAACCCTTTATTTACAATGCACTTAAATTTAGTCCACAATTCCTCTACCTCCATAGTCTCGGAATTAAAAACTGCCCATTAATTTTCTAAGTGCGATCCTAACATTTGCTTATTGGCATTTCCCAACACGCGCCTAGCCTTCTTGCTTGGTTTATGAACTTTGGTCACCATCAATGCTATGATGATATCATGATCACTAATTCCTGTCTCCACACATGCATCGTTAATAAGGTCAGGCCTGTTCGTAGCTATAAGGTCTAAAATATTTCCATTGCCCGTGTGTTGCCGGTTTAACTGCTCAAGACAGTTTTCGGATCATGAAGATCTTCTATCCACACCTTTTCCCACATGTGACGTGGACAAACATCTTCCTGCAGAAGTACATCACCCAAATGTAGTCTTCCAGGACCTGTCCTAGGTTGATGAATTTCATGGAAGTTTGTGAGCAGAATCAGGTACCTTTCCTTCCATCTGTTCCAGAATTGCTCTACCATGTGTTGCTGCTGTTGGAACTCCTTGGACAAATCCATCCTGACTGTTGGCTCTGGACCTGTAGGCAATGTTGCCAGTTGCACACCTACAAGAAAATGTACAGTTGTCAGTGGCTCAGTTTTTTTCTCCTCCATGAATTTAGTGCTACTTCTCTGCTGACCAGAATTATGCTGAGACCTTCAACTGACCCCACCATCCTTTCCCAAAATCTTTCTAACCAAGGCATGTATTGGGTAATGAATTTCCATGTTATAGATTGCTGAGCAAAGTACTTGTGTGTTTTTCTGGCTATGAGAGCCTGCCAGAGCTCCTTTAGCTCTTTATGGGTGGAATGGTAGGTAGAAGCATTGTCAGTGTAAATTGTGCTAGGCACTCCTCGTCTTTCCAGAAACCTTTAAAGAGCTTGAAGAAATTTATCAGTTGACATATCTGAGCATAATTCCAGATGTAAGGCTTGTGTCATTGCACAAGTGAATAGAGAAATATGTGCTTTCTTTGTTATATGTCCTTGTCTGATGTATAACAACAATGGAAGGTCCAGTAAGGAATTTTAATAATAATATGTAGATAGGGAACAACTCACCGTAAAGACGAACGTTGTGTCTGTCAGCGGCTGAGTGTTTGTCTATATGGTGAGTTGTTCCTTATCTACTTGTCTGATGTATAATGGACCAGCAAAATCGATGCCTCTGACTTCAAATGATTTCAATAGTGAAACCCATTCAGCAGTTAATGGTGCCTATATTTGTTGAATAGAGTGAGCTTTCACCATATTGTAAGTAGGCAACAGTGTATAATACATTTTATTGTCTGTCAAGCTCTAAGAATCCAGAATTCTGTCCTTACCTAACACTATGTTTACTCCAAGGTGGTGCATATGAATATCTGCTGGATTAATAAATGAGTGAAATGTTGTTGTTCCTCAAGAAGAACTGGGTAACATTATTCTTTTGTTAATGTTGCAAACCTTAGACTCCACCAATACGAATAAGGCTATCATCCAAGAATGGATTAAAAACAAGCTATTTTACAATTTTGTGGCAGAGACAACTTGTTATGCAGAGCATGTAGCTTAGCTGCAAAATGTTGTAGTTGGACAATATATATCCAATAATTGCATGCTTCTTACAATTCTGTTGCTGTCAATTCTCCTGTCTTATTTTGTTTCATTAACTGAGATTTAAAATGAAGAATCCATCCTGCAACTCGTAACAATTTGTAACAGTTACTATACCATGTAGCTGTTAAAATAGGGGTTCATGTTTTTTTATCATGAAGACTTGGTTTGCTTCTTTCTTCCTTTCTACCAAGGAATAGTCTTAAGTTCTTCTGCCTAAGTCCTGGCCAATGCATTCTGTTCTTTGTTAACCAAGCTGGCCCGTGGAACCATATAATGTAATTTTGAAGTTTGTCTGCTGTGGTACCTCTGGAGAGTAGATCATCTGGGTTTTATCACCGGGCAGTGTGTCCACTGTGATGGATTTGTTAATCTTTGTATTTCCATATCATGGTTTGAAACAAAGGTCTTTCATCAATTAGGGTCATGTTGTATCCATCCTAAGATTACATTTGAGTCAGTCCACAGTGTTGTTTTATTTGCATCATAGTGTGTGACCTTGCAGAAATAATAAAGTAACCTTGACCCAAGAAGTGTTGCTGGAAGTTCCAGTCGTGTGAGAGTTATTTTCGTGATCAGGGCTAATCTGTTTTACTGCAAACTAAATTGATTGATGTCATGCTTGAAGTGCTGCATCATAGATAAAACACTGCTCCATAGGCCTTTTTTGATGCATTGGAAAAGACATGTATTTCTGTTTTTGTCTCTCCAGAAACACCAACCCATCGAGGGACATTTATGTGCAAACATGATGGCAAAGTTGCTACCCACATTTGCCAGCATTTACCAAGATCAGGAGGTAGGAGGTCACCCCATTCAATCCCTCTTGACCAAATTTCCTGTAAAATTATTTTTGCAGTGAGAGAGACAGGTGACAACAGACTCAGGGGATCATAGAATCTCACAGTGCTTCTAAGAGCCTCTCACTTAGTGGCAGGACATTCTCTGATGTAGTCTGTGACATTAATGTGAATAACTCTGATCATATAAGTCCATGTATCCCAGTGGATTTCTATAACCTCTGTATCTGTAATTTTTATGCATCTTCTGATTGCCACATTTCAATCTGTTCTTTTGAGCTTCTGATCCACTTTGCCGTTGGTAAGCTTATGTGCCCCTTAAGTGAGGTAAGATCATAATACAGGGTAGTCACAGCATTGTCATTTTCAGCACCTGCTACAAAGTCATCCATATACATATTACTTTCAACAAGTAAAGCGGCTCAAGGAAAATTCTTTTTGTGCATTGTAGCAAGTTCTTTTAGTGTGGCTGCAACCTATTTTTTCTTCCTTTACTGCATGATATGGCAAATAAAATGTATCACTTGATGTTTGTTCAACAGGAGTGGCCACTACATGTCTCTTTCTTATATGGTCTATCATTTGCATCTCATAAATTGTTTCAGGTTAGTATCCTTCATAATGTTTTTCTCCAGTGAAATGAATCTATTCTCTGATTGTGAGAGATTATTAGGCACAATAATGTTGGTTTTCTGGGTAAAGAAACCACTCTCCCATTGTCTTCAATGCAGTAAGATTTTGAGAAATCTTGGGGGAAAAAAGCCAGTTCCTTCAGTTTCTAAGTCCTTGTTTGGTCCTCTGTGATTCCCATTGTTTCTAAATTTCAGAAACCACTAAAATAACGCCTTTTGATGTCATTAATTCTAAACTAACATAATTTGTTATCACAGGGTTTGCCATAGTGTTTGACTTACACCCACTAAGAATCCAACCCATAATTTAAGGTATCAGTACAATAGATTGTGTTAAGTGAATTGGAGGGGAATCTCTTAATGGTTTTCCAATTGTGATCTGCTCCGATAAGGATCTCAATAGGAAGATCTTCTGTGTTATCCTTTGGGTCTACTAACTGACGTTTTTGAGTGCACACTTGTTTTGTTATTGCAGATGGGACAGTTGTGTGGGCAGCAAATGAGTATGTGCTTTCAGATTCAGAGACATTGTGGAATTTTTCAGTATCGCTTTCAGAGTGAATTATATGACTCTACACTGAAGATTCATATGGTATTTCAAAGGCATTGATAAATATGTTATGATGTTCTAAAGTTGTTATAATGAGTAACACACCTATGCAAGCTATGTAAGCCACGATCAGTACAGAAGTCTTGAATTGTCTCATTCGGAGTTTGAGGACCTATGATGTGAGCAGTTCCCACTCCAGTTCATGCGAACACCACAAAGTACAGTTACGAAGCACACACAAGTTCATAAACACTGATGAAACCATACTGGATAGAAACCGCCACAGCTGGGCCCGGCAGCTCTCTCTTTAATGGCCACATGGCTGACAGGGTGTAGTGCGATAGCCCAGCCAGTGCCGGCCAACGGCCAGTCCTGGTAATGGGTGGTGCACCATTCAAAAATAGCGCCACACATTACCACATTCCTTTCCCTTCATGGTGTAATCTCACACCTGTGCTACATCCATGGGGGATGCAGCATCCACATCTGGCTACCAGCTTCAGGCCGGCACTAACTCATAAGGCCGATAGTGTCCTGATCTTTCTTGCCGGAAGTAGCTGCTACATCTTTGAATTTTGCTCATGATCACCGGGGATGAGGGCTCACCATCCGATCCCAGCACTGGATATAAAAAAGGAATGGTTGCAGTACTCACAGGTTGTTTCATATCTATTTCGGGTGTCATGATGTCAATGACTTTGGTAGCTGTGGCATTCAGCCCATCCCATTCAGACAGATGAAAACGGAAAGAATAATAGTTGTGGAGGGGATCTGAAGCCCTATGTGGAGGGGCGTCTGGCCAGCCCACACCAATGAAGTGAAGAATGTGCCGCAGCATCGGATCAGACGTCACTGCCTTAGCCAAGACCAGTGCAGTAATAGGAAAACCATGAACAGTAGCCTGAGCTTCTTCATCCAGATAAAAACACAAAAGTTTTTCTCTATCAAAGTCAGAATCAGGACCTGCCGAGAGGCGAGATAATGCGTCCGCATTAGCATGTTGCACTGTCGGACGGAAATGGATCTTATAATTATAACAAGAAAGAAAGAGGGCCCAATGCTGCAATCTATGAGCTGCCTTGTCGCGAAGCACCACTGTAGGGTGAAATAGAGAGACCAAGGGCTTATGATCAGTAATGAGATTGAACTTGACCCCATACAAATAAATGTGCAATTCCTTCAAAACATACACAATGGATAAAGCCTCTTTTTTCAATTTGAGAGTATCGTTGCTGGGTACCCGTCAGTGTCTTAGATGCATTCGCAATGGAGTGCTCTTACCCATTGGAATACTTATGAGCCTAAACAGCACCAATGTCATGTTGAGAAGTATCTGTTGCCCAGGAACATAGGCTGTCAAACAAGGGGCAGAAATCAATAAGTGCTTTAAGGTGCAAAATGCACATTTACACTCAGAAGACCAGACAAAGGTAACACCTTTGTGAAGCAGATGGTTTAAGGGGTGCACCATCGAGGCAGCCCCTGGTAAGAAGCGATAGTAATAGGCAATGTTGTCGAAGAAAACCTGTACATCTTTGACAGGCGCAACAGAGACTGTACAACAGCCACACAGTCCGGCAATGGGTGGACGCCCGCAGAAGACACTTCAAACCCCAAATAAGGAATAGAAGGTTGGAAATAATGAGACTTGGCCAGGTTGTAGTGGATGCCAGTTGCATGGAGAACAGAGAAAAGGGCCCGTATGTTTTGTAAATGTTCGTGGAGTGAAGCCCCAGTCACAACAATACCATCTAAGTAGTTAACACAGCCTGGAACTGGACAGAGGAGCTGCTCTAAGTAATGCTGAAAAATAACAGGGGCAGTAGTGATCCCGAAAGGAAGCCGTTGATATTGGTATAAACCAAAAGGAGTGTTTATGACCAGGAGACATTTTGTATCATCGTCCAAAGGAAGCTGTAGATAGGCTTCTCACAGATCTATACGAGAAAAAGAAGTCAAACCAGAAAGTAAAGCTAGGAGTTCATCTGTAGAAGGCATGGGGTTCGAGTCAATCACAGACTGCGCATTGACCATAACTTTAAAATCCCCACAGATACGTAAAGACCTCGCAGGCTTCTTTACAATAACCAGTGGTGTAGCCCATTCACTGGAAGAAATAGGACCTGACCTGTAAGTCTTGGAGGTGATCCAATTCAGCCACCGGCACCTGACGTATGCGAAAAAACTTGGGGCTTGCTGTTGGTTTCGTAGCAATGTGGGTGGTAAAGCCCACGGCACAACAGAGCCCACCAGAAAACAAAGAAGAGAATTCCCGACAAAGGGCATCTAACTATAGGAAAGGCATCGAATCTGAAAGAAGATTGACAGAATCTTAAAATAGTAAAGCCAAAAACAATAGAGGCATCAAGGCCAAAGATGTTAGCAGCTGTAGTGTCATCAACAACAAGAAAAATGACCAGCCTGATGACAGATTTATATGCCATGGAGGCCGTAAATTTACCCAAGATAGGGATGCGCTGGCGGCTGTAGCCACGTAAAGAACAGGTGACTGCTGCCAAGGGAGGTGAGCCTAGCCATATATAAGTAAGATAATTAAGAAGAGAAACAGAAGCTCCCTTATCTACAAGTAAGGTAACCTCCTTGTCCAAAATCTTAACTTCAATAAAAAGTTTGGGAGACGGAAAGTGAACATTCTGGAGAAAATTAACATCAATCTGATTGTCCTGCTCAGTCAGACAGGAACAGCAAACTGAAGCCATGTGACCCTTTCCTTGCATGAATGACATACAACCGAATGCCATTGGTATTTCTAGTATGTGCTAGCTGTAATAAGTATTCCATCTACTAACAATTGTGGTTCGCCTGACAGATACCTTCAAAGGAAAACAAGTGTATTAACTGTAGAAAGTGATGGGTCTTTATTAATAGTTGGCTCAAATTGGTCCCAGAAGCGGGACTACATTTCGATATCTCCACAAAATGGTTCAAGCTTAGTGTCAGGTAGCTTCATAGAGTGTTCGCCTACAGAGGACTGTTTGGGAACTGTAGGTGACATGGTATTCATTTGCGATGTTATGGCTGAAAGCTTGCAATTGATTGCTTTTGTAGGCTTATGTATTGCGCGTTTAATTTTGTTTATGTATTTCTCACAGCTCAGTCCGTCTGTGTCATATTCATCATCACTTAGAAGATCGTGAATAGCGTCATCTAAGGAAGTGAGCTTCTCTAAAGCATCTTGAAGACGTTCTTTGTAGTGTTCAAAATTGTCCATTGGACTTTCTGTCGTAAGTTCCTTGACAGCTGTACAAAACTGCATAGCATTCGTCCTCTCCCTAGTTAGCTTTTCTTTTTTTAAAAGTTTGTTAGCAGTTTTTTTATATATCAGTTAGCTGTTCAACACTAAAGATTTCGAACTTTTGACATAAGCAAAGTTCCTGTATCATGTTGTTACTAGTAACATTCTTTTGAGGCAAGGAGTTCATAAATCATATTATATTGGAATGAACTTATCTTGTGATGTGGTCTGACATCTTATCCTGCTTCCAGCAGCATGAAGTAAGCCTTCTATCATAAAAAAAAGGTCACAATTTTTACACAGGTTTTGGCACTTGAATGATATCAACACAACATCATGATTCTAATATCTTTAACAACTGTTTATTTCTTAGAGAACAATATACTTCATGAAATGCAGTCATGAAACATCAATATATATCAAAATTTATAAAATTTTCTTTCATTTCTGTTTTTGGTCCAAAGTGAGTAGGTGCGGCACACATCAAGCACAGAGCTTCTTCATGGCCAGTTTTTCATGGAGGATGTAACACACTCATTCAGTTGAGATACCTACAGTGTTAGCTATGTGGTGAACTTTTAATCTTCGATCTTTCATTACCATATCATGCACCTTATAGACAGTTTCCTGTGTGGTGACTTCAACAGGGTTGGAGCGTGCTCCATCTTCCGTGCTTCTCTAATCACATTTAAACTCATTGATGCAAAAGTAAATGGTCTTCTATGTTGCTGCAGAACCCACATGGACCTCGTCCTACTCCATTTTGATCTGTGCAACTGTCCAACCTTTCAAATGAAAATGTTTAATGACTGCACAAAATTTTTCTTCGGCCTAAGGAATTAATTACACAGTTACCACTTCAGTTGGCAGAAAACAATAAACTAATAACAGCTGCAGCTCAAAACTTGCTGGAATGTACATAGAAATAACAGGTTCCGAAAATTTCCAGCTCTATCATACAAATTTACCAGACTTATCAAACCACCCTCTTATATACAGATCATAAGCCTCTTTTGTGGATGAACAGTATCTCTGATCTGTAATTGAGTTTGCTAAAATTCAGGCTCAAATTAGAGGAATCTGATTACCAAATCTCATATGAAGATGGAAAGAAATATAGAGTCACAAATACTCTATACAGAATATGAAATTGAGGGCAAACGAGGATAGTATGGAAGATCACAAGCAAAGTGGAAATTATGACAGAGAGCCCAACAAAAATGAGAACTTGATCAGGGGTGGCCTGCTGTGGAGAGGGGGGGGGGGGAAGTTGGGAAAAAATTCTAATCGTCAGCTAAACTCAGGCTCGGTAGAAAGACTCTAGTAAGTCTCATAGTTTTGAAGACTCAGTGCAGTGATAGCATTCTTTAAAAGAAAGGCTGCTGCTGGGGGGGGGGCAATGACCCTTCACCCCCCCCCCTTAAATCCGCCTATAAACTTGACAGAGGGTCAAACAGTGACAGCTAATAACAAGGACAGTCATGAATGTGCAGCAGCTGATGTAAATATGGAAGGTGAGAAACACAAGAATAAACTGAGCAAAGAGGAAAAATTAAAGAAACTTAGGCACTATCATGAACTGCCAATTGGTGGACGTCAGGACATAGGTAGAACATATGAATTGAAAAGTATTCTAGTTAGGACAGCATGAAGACTGACATAGAACAATATATTTGCAAGTGGGAAAATTGACAAAAGAATAAGATAAAGCAGAATAAAACAAAGATGCTGATGGAATTAACCAAGACACCAGAACATGATTCGAACAATTTGATGTACATATAGTAAGTCCACTCACTCCCACAGATAGAGGAAAGAACACATGTAACCTTAATAGCAACTCTCAGACATTATATAAGTGAGGATGAGTGACACTAAGTGACACTAGTGTACCGTACACTATATACGTCTGCAATACCATGCCTTATAGTGCAACTGGTTATACTCCACATGAACTATTTTTCTGAAGAGTGTGTAATATACCTGAAATATTACCAGCAAAACCAGCTGAAGTTATTTACAATTACAATGACTATGTTATAGAACTGAAAGAATGATTAAGGGTACTACAACAGAGTGCAAGAAATATGACGGCTGGGACAAAAAAGAAAAACAAAGAATATTATGATTAAACTCAACATCTGAACGAATTCAGACAGGAGAGAGTCTTATTATTCGATGAATGCTTACAGTGTGAACTTCAAAGAAACTAGATAATGGTGAGGTCCTACACAGTAAGTAAAGTTAACACTAGAATTACCAGACCTTTCTGTATCCCTAGTAGTACCATGTGTGTGACTTTTGACCCATAGTAACAAATTACCATTTTATTGTTATTGTGCTGATGTTTTGCATTTCACCATGTTGGTATTACATTCAAGAAGACTCATGGGTGCAAAAAATATATAATTCTTTCCTTGACATGCATAGTTCACAATCAAAAGTAAATTTTCAAGAGTAAATGCTATTTTATTTAAATTTTACAGGAGTAATTCCACAATCATTGCAAGGCCAAAGTTTCTAGGAGTTTCATCTCAGTATTGTCTGGACCTTACATCCAGTAGGCTAGTTACTTAGAATAGAGAGATCCATAAACCCGACACCTAAATAACTGAACATAGAAAAATATACAGTGGACTATGAACTTATTATTTCAAAAACGTAGTTACAATGATACATATTTATGTTGTGTAAGTGATAAATCAACGTCAGATGTTTACTATTATTTTTTGCCATTCATTTGATGCATCTGAAATACTTAATCAGCATGTTCCACTGTCACAAAATTGTTGTCCTCTGTGCTTGTCTCGCTACCAGATTTGTCACTTTATCGCGTTGGTGATACGTAGATAGTAAAGAATCTTAGGATACATGAAACTATGTTGTCTGCCATCATAGCTTCAATGGTGGGAACTCAATAAAATACACCACAAACTGATGTTGCTGCTACCATGAATACCTCAGTGCACATGGCTTGACCACAGTCAAAGACAGGCATACAAGAAAACTCTGTAAGGGCAAAGCACTTGACATCTGCTGTCTTGTCATAAAAATCTCACTAGTACTTCGAACAATGGAAATAACAGGAACGATTCAACAATATTTTTGAGAAAGATAGTTTGGTTACTCGCCACAGAGACATCCGATGAGCTGCAGAAAGGCACAAATAACAGATAACAACATTATAGTTTTCGGCCGTTTAGGCCTTCGTCAGTTAGAGACACAAACACGCACACACACTCTCACACAGACATTACCGCTATCTCTGGTCACTGTAGTTGATCTGCGCTATCCAGTGTGACCTAGGTGAAGCAACCAGTGGTGGGTGTGAGGAGGTGGCAACGAGAAGGAAACAGGAGGGTAGGGGGAGATACGCAGCATGGTTGGAGGAATATACCAGTGCTGTCTAATGGACAGTGCAGAAGGAAGGAAGGAAAGGGAATGAAATGTGTGGTGGGATGGGAGATGAATGTAAGGATAGAGAGTGGCAAGGAGAGGAAGGGAAGGGTGGTAGAGGCAGGGACTAGCAAAAGTTTAGGCCTGGGGGATTGTTGGATTGTAGGATATATTGTATGGAGAATTTCCATCTGCGCAGTTCAGAAAAGCTGGTGTTTGTGGGGAGGATCCATATGACATAGGCTGTGTAGCAGTCATTGAAGCGAGTCACACTATGCAGTACTGCATGCTCTGCAACAGGATGGTCTAGCTGTCTCCTGGCCACAGTATGATGATGGGCATTCATTCGGATAGTTAGCTGGGTGTTAGTCATGCCCACATAGAAAGCTGCACGGTGATTGCAGCTCAATTTGTAGATAACATGACTGCTTTCACAGGTTGCCCTGCCTTTTATCGGATAGGAAATTCCAGTGACAGGACTGGAGTAGGTGGTGATTGGATGGTGGATAGGACAGGTTTTGCATCTAGGTCTATTGCAGGGATATGAGCCATGGGGTAAGGGATTTGGAGCAGGAATGGAATAGGGATGAACAAGGATATTACCTAGGTTTGGTGGGCGGTGGAATACCACTTGCGGGGGGGGGGGGGGAGGATATTTGGTAGGATATTTTTCATTTCAGGGCAGGATGAAAGGTAGTCGAAACCCTGGCGGAGAACTTGAGTAGTCAGGAAGGATTCCTTTAGATGGCCCATGAACAGGTTGGCATAGGAGGGTGCCATAGGAGTTCCCATGGCTGTACTGCGAATTTGTTTGTAGGTTATGCCTTCAAAGGAGAAGTAAATGTGAGTGAGGAGGGTGTAGTTGGTGAAGGTAACTAAGAAGATGGTTTTAGGCTTGTAGTTGGTTGGGCATTGTGAAAGGTAATGTTCAACAGTGGCAAGACTATTAGCATTGGGGATGTTGTTGTAGAGGGAGGTGGTGTCAACTGTGACAAGCATGGTACCAGGTGGTAAAGGAAAAGGAACTGAGGAGCTTTGGTGGAGGGAAATGGTTGGTATCTTCACTAAGGCCTCCACTGACCACAATTAACCCTCCAAAACTTGTCCAGAAAAAGATCTCACAGGCCCTGTCTGTCTAGTCACCCACCAGCCCCCACCCCCTCACACCTACCGTCTGGCCACAAAGGAGCACCCCTCTTGTGACCCAGTATTACGTAGAACTGGAGAAGTTAAAGCAAGTTCTCCGCCAGGATCTCAGTTACCTTTTGTCCTGTCCTGAAATGAGAAATACCCTACCAAATATCCTCACCACCCCTACAGTGGTATTCTGCCACCCACCTAACCTATGTAATATTCTTGTCCATTCCCATTCCATCTCTGCTCCCAACCCCTTACTCCATGGCTCATATCCCTGCAATAGACCTAGATGCAAAACCTGCCCTATCCACCATCCCACAACTACCTACTCCAGTCCTGTCACTGGCATTTCCTATCCCAGAAAATGTAGGGCAACCTGTGAAAGCAGTCATGTTATCTACAAACTAGGCTGCATCTACTGTGCAGCTTTCTATGTGGGCATGACCTGCACCCAGATATCTATTCAAATGAATGGTCATTGTCAAACTGTGGCCAGGATACAGCTAGACCACCCTGTTGCAGAGCATGCATAGCTGCAGAGTGTGACTCACTACAATGACTGATACACAGCTTGTGCCATATCGATCCTTTCTCCAAACACCACCTTTTTTCTGAATTGTGCAGTTGGGAACTCTGCCATACAAAATATCCTAAACTCCTGCAATTTTTCTAGGCCTAATCCTTCGCTAGTTCCTGCATCTCCCATCTTTCCCTTCCTCTCCTTGCCACTCTTTATCCTTACATTCATCTCCCATCCTGCCACCATTTCATTCCCTTACCTTCCTTCTCCACTGTCCATTAGACTGCACTGGCGTATTCCCCCACCCACGTTGTGCATCCCTCCTCCCCACCTGCTTCCCTCTCGTTGCCACCTCCTCACCCCCACCATTGGTTGCTCCGCCTAGGTCATGCTGGGTAGCAAAGATCAGCGACAGCAGCCGGAGATGGCGGTCGTGTCTGTGTGAGAGTATGTGTGTATGTTTGTGTCTCTAACCGATGGAGGCCTACATAGCCAAAAGCTATAATGTGGTTTTGTACCTTTCTGCAGCCCCTGGGAAGTCTCTGTGGTGAGTAAGCAACCTATCCTTCTGAAAAATATCACTAGTGCCTTGGACAGAGATGTGCTTATTCTGTGGCTCCCCAGTATCATTTCATAGTTCTGAATGTCGCCAGTCCACAGAAAACCGAAATTTTCATTATTTCACATTATTTTTGGCCCAAAATGTCACAATATACTCCATAATCTCATGAGTAATGTTGAGGCATGCCAAGAAATTATTTCATGTTAAAACCGATGTTACTGACATCAAATTGTGTTAATCTGTGTATGGTTAAAAATGACCCATATGGTACTACTGGTATAACAGATCAATTTGTCATACTTCTAGTTGGCCTAGGAGGACGAAATTTTTGTGAGTTCTACAACTCCAAAAATGATTAGAAGCCATGAGTGGGTTTGGTGATGAATGTGGAGTGAAGTGCAGTACTCGAAACATCCCCCATGGGTCAAAAATGACCCACATGGTACTTATAGTGTTAAAGGACCCAACATAATAACACAAGTAAAAATAAATAAATTTTGAAAAGTACATGCCAACAAGTTAAAAGATTTTTTTAATATTGAGATTATGATAAAGGTTGTTCCGCTTATTGGAGTTACATTGGTAATAGTGCAGTTAGATCTGAAATTAATTCTTTTCAGTAATCACCTGGTCTACATTATGACTACAAAGGGATGCTCCATCTGTACAGCATTACGTGGTGAATTAAGAGTTACTTTAATGTAGATGAAATAAGACAAAAATTGGAAACAACAAGAAATATAGCAGCTAGAGCTATAGATTTTGTAACCAAACACTTGCAAAAATTAGCTTAAGTATAGCAGTATGTGAGAATGCAATAAAGGCATTGCTATGACCTCAACGTAAAATAGAAAATGCTCAGGCCTGCATTATGTTCTGTAACTTGGCTTCTGTTGATGTTGTATTTGGCTTCAGTTTGTGATGACTTGTTTCCACATTCTAGGCCAGTTTGTGACTTGTAAAGCTTGCTTGTGGCTTATGTTTTCTAAGGTGACAGTTTATAAGTCGTAGATTTTGACTTGGCTTATATAGTTCATAAAGAATGAATGAGTTCTAAATTTTATTTGTCATCCCAGTATGAAATTTAAGTTGGTAGGCCTGGTACATCTTTCGTAATGAATAAGATTTATATCTTTCTTGGATTTTTACACCGTAAATATTGGTTCTGTGCATCTATTGAAACTTAAAGCCTTTCTGCAATGTTTGAACATGAAATTCTGTCACTCAAGGGTTGATATTGTTGTGTTAAAATGGAAGCAGGCTTGACTTCGAAGGCAAGGTTGTCGAGTGAACACAGCACGTATACTGAAAGCAGGTTTATTGCGAACTGAAACATACATGCAGCACTGACTGCCTCTCGGGCAGAGAGCTCTGATATTTATACAGGCAGAATGTACCAGAAATTAGAAGAATAGTTAACATAAGAAACAAGTTGCAATTACAAGTGAACATAAGAAACATGTAGAACATTCTGAAAATGTTATTTTCAAATAGAAAAATTTTTGTTGGTGGACGGGATTGAACTGGCAATCTTCAGCACTGCAGTCAGTGATGCTATCCCTTGCGCCACTCTGGCAGTCGGTTAACGTAGGGTCTCGGGGCACTATTTAATAAACTGATCTTATGAATAATTAAGTCCCAGTAGTTCAAACAGTTTGAAGCCAGTCACAAAAGATATTATTTATGCCTGAATTTTTCCTATCAAATTTTTCTTTGAATTATTTTTAGTAAGATTTTATTCAAAGCCTCTCCTAACCAAAACTGTTAAAATATTTTCCACATACATATTAAATGATTCCTTATGAAAGTCAAAGATATTGTCACAGGTTCACTTTTATATTAGTCATGGACTATATCAGGGATCTAAATACTTGAATATACTCGAATAACTGTACGAGACAATTTTTAAAGTTTCACTGATCCTATATTCTGAATTTAACAGAGTTACAAGGAAATCACTTTCACAAAAAGCACTTCAAACATGCACAATATGTGACTATATTTCATAAAAAAATCTCATTACATGAAAGTCTCTGGATTGTATTACATTGTCCACTAACTTTAATTCTTCAAGATAAGGTTTTTAATGTCAGTTCTTTAAACTCGCAAAATAAATTCAAGTTCAAATATCACTAATATGAATCAGTCTATTAACGGGAGGCAGAAATTTCTAATTCTTCCTCCCTAGCCTATCCCGATCAAAAGTCCAAAGATCTTGTAATGCAATAGTGTACAATCTCAATACTAAATTTTATTTAAGAAATAATTAATTTATCAGATCCCTTTCTATCTTGAAATGATCCCTGTCTAATGCTTTGAAACCAATTACAGAAACATAGCTAGTTATAAAGAGATCTGAACTCAGAGGGAACTAAGCACAGAGAGAGCGAGTAACCCAACTGTGGGTACTATTTATAATAGAAATCTAACAAATGATCTCTGAAATACGAGGTGTTTTGACCTTCTTATTCCCTGGCCATTAATATTCTGAACTATTCTGATATAGTTTGAATTTACTGAAATTTGGAAAAATGCAAAATCTCTGCCTCTTAAAATGAAAATTATGAAATCATGAAAAATGGTGATTCTAATGATATTACTGCTATGTTGTGTTACAGTTCTTAACATACCTCTAGTAGATAGCAGTACTAGTAATATTTATAAGCTCTGGCCACTACCAGTTGAAGTCAAGGGAAACAAAATATTGTTTACTCATAATTTTAGTAAATAATTAAGTTTACATGACTCTGTAATGTGTAGACTGTCCACCAGAGTACATTAGTGATGTAACTACCGTGTTTGTTGTTCTGAAGTTGGTACCAGTCATCTGCCATGAGTCGGATAGTGAAACAAGACATTTATGTACAATCCTCAAGGGGCTCAGCATTAATTTGCTGAGTACAGGGACTCCAGGAGCTGGGAACTATCTCGCAGCAACCATACTCCCCACCGTAAGCTCTATGCGTGCCCCAGTGACCACTGCACAGTGCGACGATGGAACATTGTATTTAAGCTCTTATTAGATATTATTGAAATGGGTCGCAAGGACAGTAATAACCTTTATAAAAAGAACCCTCAAGGTGTACTACGTGCTGAAGAGATGCATGACTGTTGAGGTGGAACAATCGCTAGCGGGCAACTTCTAGGTAACCTGCTCCACCTTAGTTGTATTAGGATTACCCAGGCAAGCAGGGTTCATCCTGGGTGGACACATATTTCCCTAGCTGCTTGTGGGAACAGAATGAAACAAGCTAAGAATAGCGTTGGTTGACATATACCCACTGTCTTTAAGCAAGATAAGATTGGCTTCAATGCTGAAAAATATTACACTCAATCGTTCCTTTCCCTGACTATGCCATGGGAGAAGCATAGAGCGAGAAATCGAGGTGAGTCATTTGCTCCTTGGTACTTGGTTTGTACAAGAACAGAGGGGGAATCATTTATTACTATGAAACATTTGTTTTTAATTGAGAACTTGGAGGATAAGTTTGGAGAGGTGGGGAGGACACGTCAGAGATGAGATATTGGTCAGTCCTAATAATGATGTTATCCCCTTCACAGTCACAACTCGCCTGTGACAAGCTGGGTGATGTTCCCATTTCAGTAATACCTCATAAGAGCTTAAATATGGCCCAGGGTACAATCATCCATAGAGAACTCATATTGCAATCTGATGATGAACTGCGGAAGAACCTAGAGCGGCGAGATGTGTATTTCATCCTGTGAAAATGGAGGAGTCTGAAGGACAAGAGGGTCACTAGTGGTGCCTTCATCTTGGCTTTTAAGGGTGATTCAAGATCTGAAAAGGTCAAGGTGATGATTTATGAGTGTGATGTTAAACACTACTTTCCTCCCCCTATGCACTGCTTTAAGTGCTGGAGGTTTGGGGCACATGTCCTCCCAATGTAATGCCAACCCTAGCTGTCAGGAGTGCGGATGTGCATCACACCCCGATATCCCTTGTGCTCCTCCTCCAGTCTGTGTTAACTGCAGCCAGCATCAGTCCCCCTCCTCACCAGATCGCACAATTCTGCATCAAGAGCAGAAAGTGATGGAATATAAAACACTGGACAGACTCTCCTACTTGGAGGCAAAGCATAAGTACTGTAAGCTCCAAACACCTACTTTGGGAGCAATACCCTCCCCCCCCCCCAAACACAGGGGACATTGCTCCCCATCCCTGAGCAGAGAAGCAACAGCCTTCTCTGGCTCCTCTCACTAGGAAGGGATCGCTTGGATCCGTTCCTTTCCTGGTTTCATCCTGTGGAAAAGTGGATACCAGTGAGTGGCTGACAGTGCCAACAAAGGCTGTTTGTAGGGCTTCGAGGTCATCCTCAGTTCTGGAGACTGAGTCAGCGAAGCCCTCCAGACAAGAGAAGCCAAAGGAGGACCTAGATCTTGACGGCCTGTTGGAAATGATGAATATTGATCCAACAGACTTGCAAGTAGTGATACCAAGACCCTGAGGTATAAAACGCCCTGCTTAGTGCCTCATGTCTTTCCAAGCCCTTGGTAGAGTAATCCTCCAGTGGGCTTTCTGACCCTTGTTTGAATTACAAGAACTTTTAAGCACAACACCCGCTTTCTGCATTGCCCTCCAGGAGACTTGGTTCCTGGCAATGTCGGCCCGTACTCTCCTTGGGCACAGGGGATACAGCAAAAGTCGTGGCGTTTATTATAAGGTGTCAGGAGGAGTCTGTATGTATGTCCTTAACTCTGTTTGTAGTGAAACTGTGCCCCTTCAAATGCCTTTAGAATGTGTGGCTGTCAGGGTAAGGATACCACAAGCAATAACTATCTGAACCCTATATCTCCCACCAGATGGTGATGTACAACCAAATGTATTGCCTTCACTGATCTCTCAACTCCCACCTCCTTTTCTACTACTTGGTGATTTTAACACCCATAATCCCTTGTGGAGTAGCATCATAGTCACTGGCCACAGCAAAGATGTTGAGAACTTAATACCCAGTTCAACTTCTGCTTTTTAAATTCCAGTGCTCTCACACATTTCAAGGTGGCACGTGCCTCCTACTCGGCCGTTAACTAGTTGGTTTACACCCCTGACCTCTTATCATCTGTCCGTAGGAGGACACACGATGATTTGTGTGGAAGTGACTACTTTCCTATCTTCTTTTGTCACTACTCCATCATCAATGTCCTGGACTTCCTCCTCGATGGGCTTTAAACAAGGCAAACTGGGAAGAATTCAGCCCTGCTGCTGCTCTTGGACCTCTCCCACACAACAAAATTGGCATGGTGGTTGAGAGTATCACTAAAATTATTTTATCTGCTGCAAAGTGTACAATTCCTTGTTCATCAGGATTCCCTCGGTGAAAGACAGTGCCATGGTGGTCGTTGGAAATTGTGGAAGCCATTAGAGATCGTAGTTGTGCTCTTCAGCACCATAAGTGACACCAATCACTGGAGAATGTTATCGCCTTCAAACAACTCTGGGCTCATACTTGCCACCTAATACAAAGACAGGAACATAAATTTTGGGAGAGGAACGTTTCTCAGCCATTGGGTCTTGTACACCTCTGTTGCAAGTCTGGACAAAGATCTGACACCTGTATGACTGCCAGACCCAGGCAGCGATACCTTGGATCTCTATACATGGAACTGTCTGTACGGATTAAGGCACTCTCGCTGATGCCTTTTACTGAGCACTATGCTCACACCACTGCATCCCAAAATTATCATCCCACCTTCTGTACATTAAAACAGTGGGTGGAATGCAAACACTTCTCATTTATGTCACCGTGAGGTGTATAATGCTCCGTTTAGTCAGCGGGGGTTCCTTTGTGTCCTGGCCCATTGCCATGACACCACCCTGAGCCAGAAAGAATACACAATCAGATGCTACAAGCGACATGTTCTAGCCTTATCTAACTGCATCTGGAGCAGTGATGTCTTTTTGTCACAGAGGTGAGAGAGGACCATCGCTCCAGTGCTTAAGCCGGGTAAAGACCCACTAGTTGTAAATAGTTATTGGCCCTTTAGCCTTACCAAAATTCTTTCCATAGCTCTTTGCATATTCAGGAGGATGGCGTCCCCCAAGGCTCTGTTTTGAATGTGCCCAAAGGGGTTAAATATGGGGAGACAGCACTACTATGCAAAGCTTAAGATGTCGACTGAAGCCAGTGAGCCATCTTTTGGAGCCATGGAAATATGCTTTTTGATGGAAGCACTATGTAGCTCTTGCCCTGTTATCTTCAATACCTTTAAATGACTGGCATTTTTGAGTACATATTTGATATAGTATACTTATGCGGACAAATAAAGTACCACTTACAACTCAAAATGCAATGAATACACACTCATCACCAAAAATGTTATTGACACCATAATATGGCGACAATGGCTTCACTTCTTTGATGTTAAGGGCATCTCCCCCTCTTCTAACCTCCTTGAATGCCCCACTGTTTTTAGTGGCTATTCATGGTTTAGCAGCAGCATCAACAGCATTAGGTTCATCAGTATCTCCCTCATTATATGCTGATGACCTCTGCATATATTTTAGTTCATTTAGCATGTGTGTTGCTGATTGCCAGCTACAGGGAGCCATACACGTCACAGTCATGGGCTCTCACCCATGTATTTTGGTTCTCTGCTGCCAAGACGTTTGTTATGCACTTCTGCACTTCTGTCGGCGTCGGACAGTCCACCCACATCCAAAGCTTTATATTGACAGCCAATTACTGAATGTAGTGGAATCCATAGTTTCTTTGGACTGTTGTTTGATGAACGGCTAACATGGCTACAACACATTTTCACCTTAAACAGAATGAAAATAACAGTCACGTAAAAAAAATGGTTTTACAATATATTTGATAATAGGGTGACCAGTTTCAATCTGAGTAGTCACCGCATGCTCATTGCCTCAGCATCAATGATGAATTGGTCTGATTATGATCTTAGAGTAGATTGAAACCTGTCACCCTATTATCAAATAAATTGTAAAAATTGTGAACAAATTTCAGCTGACCAGTTGCATAAAATGGTTCATATATGAAAACCTTGACTGGGGTTTCAACAAAAATAATTTTGCCTTCTTCAGATGATTTACAATTAGCTCACACTGAAGTTGTTTTTAAATAAAATAAAACATAATCAAGTGCCCATATGTGACTATCTCCATGTCATGGAATAAAATATATTTATTACAACTAATGTCTACAAGATAAAAATTGTGGAGCAAAGCCACATTCATTTTAATATTTTATATTTTATTCCATGACATGGAGATAGCCACATATGGGCACTTGATTTTGTTTTATTTAATTTAACAATTACTTCATTGTGAGCTAACTGTAAATCCTCTGAAGAAGGCAAAATTATTTTTTCTGAAACCTGGGTCAAGGTTTACATTTATAAACCACTTTATGCAACTGGTTGGCTGAAATTTGTTCATAATGTGATTGTGTTCCACTGTTGCAGAACTGCAGCCATGTTTAAGATTTTAAAGTGTAAAAACATTTTGTAAATATGACTGTTATTTTCATTCTGAAACATATACCAGTTCACTGACTTTCCAATAGGAAACTATGTTTTCCAAACTCATGAACCTTAAACAGAAGTGCAGGCAGCATCTTAACGCCCTCTGCTGCCTTAGCAATACCACTTGTGGTAGCAATACCACTTGGTGTGCAGACCACCATACACTTCTCCATTGCTACAATGCCCTTGTTCTGTCACAACTTAACTATGGGAGCATACCATACGGAGCAGCTTCATCCTTAGCATTGCAGATGCTGGACCCCATCCGCCACTGTGGAGTTAAGATTTGTAACAGGGGCTTTCGGAACAAGCCCTTTGAACAGTCTCCTTGTGTAGGTAGGGGTTCCTCCACTGTGGATCAATTGGCAACAACTGCTGGTTAACAACACCGCTAACATCCATGGTTTGCCAAGTCATCCATCTACATACATACTCCGCAATTCACCGTAAGGTGCGTGGCGGAGGGTACACTGTACCTCTACTAGGCATTTCCTTTCCTATTCCACTCCCAAATTGAACGAGGAAAAAAAGAATGCCTATATGCCTCCGTACGAGCGCTAATTTCTCTTATCTTGTCTTTGTGATCTTTACGCGAAATGTAAGTAGGCGGCAGCAAGATCGTACTACACTCAGCTTCAAATTCCGGCCCTCTAAATTTACTTAACAGAAATTCACGAAAAGAACGTCGTCTTTCTTCCAGCAATCCCCAATTGAGTTGCCGGAGCATTTCCGTGACACTCGCGCATTGGTCGAACCTACCGGTAACAAATCTAGCTGCTCGCCTCTGAACCGCCTCTATGTCTTCCTTCAAACCGATCTGCTGCGGGTCCCAAATACTTGAGCAATACTCAAGACGTGGTCGTACAAGCGTTTTATACGCGGTCTCCTATACAGTTGAAGTACATCTTCCCAAAATTCTCCCAATAAACCGAAGTCGGCTGTCTGCCTTACTCACAACTGTCCTTACATGCTCGTTCCATTTCATATCGCTCTGCAATGTTACGCCTAGATATTTGAACGACGCGACCGCATCAAGAAGCTCACTACTGATGCTGTATTCGAACATTATGGGATTGTTTTTCCTACTCATGCGCATCACCTTACATTTTTCTACATTGAGAGCTAGCTGCCATTCTTCGCACCAACTAGAAATTTTGTCTAAGTCAACCTGTATGCTATTACAGTCAGTTACAGACGACACCCTCCCATACACCACAGCATCATCAGCAAACAGCCGCAAATTACAACTTACTCTGTCCATCAGATCATTTATATAGATAGAAAATAATAGCGGTCCTATCACACTCCCCTGGGGCACGCCTGACGATACACTCGTCTCTGATGAACACTCGCCGTCGAGAACAACGTACTGCGTTCTATTACTTAGGAAGTCTTCCAGCCAGTCACAAATCTGTGAACCTATTCCATAAGCTCGTATCTTCGTTAGCAGTCTGCAGTGTGGTACCGTGTCGAACGCCTTTTTGAAGTCGAGAAAAACACAATCCGCCTGTTGCCCTTCGCCCATGGCTCGCAAGATGTCATGTGAGAAAAGGGCAAGCTGAGTTTCACATGAACGATGTTTCCTAAACCCGTGCTGATTCATGGAAAGAAGCTTTTCCGTTTCAAGGAAATTTACTATATTCGAACTGAGAATATGCTCCAAAATTCTACATGAAACCGATGTCAACGATATTGGCCTGTAATTGTATGGGTCAGTTCTCTTTCCTTTCTTATACATGGGAGTCACCTGCGCTTTTTTCCAATCACTAGGAACTTTGCGCTGAATTAAAGATTCGCTATAAATGCAAGCTAAGTAGGGAGCCAATGCCGCAGAATAGTCTTTGTAAAACCGAACTGGTATTCCATCCGGACCAGCAGACTTTTTCGTATTTAGCTCTCTCAGCTGCTTCTCTACACCGGGAATACCTATTGCTATGTCCCCCATTTCGGAATTGGTACGTTGATCAAATGATGGTATATTTGTGCGGTCCTCCTGCGTGAAAGATTTCTTAAAGGTTAAATTTAGAACTTCAGCTTTCCGTTTGCTTTCTTCTATTACTGCCCCGGAATGATCAACTAGTGACTGGACAGTGGGCTTTGACCCGCTTATCGATTTTACATAGGACCAGAATTTTTTCAGGTTCTCGGAAAGATCTTTTGCTAAGGTATGGCTGTGATAATTATTGTATGCTTCACGCATCGATCTTTTTATAGACGCACGAATCTCTACTAACTTTTGCCTGTCATTATTTGCGTGTTCCTTTTTGAATCGAGAGTGCAACAGCCTTTGCTTTTTCAGCAGCTTTCTAACATTATTATTATACCACGGTGGATCTTTTCCATCCTTAATCGTCTTTACTGGCACATATTTCTCTAACCCTTCATTAACAATGCATTTAAATTTAGTCCACAATTCCTCTACATCCATAGTCCCAGAATTAAACGATGCCCATTCATTTTCTAAGTGCGATCGTAACATTTGCTTGTCGGCTTTTCCCAACAAAAACACGCTCCTAGCCTTCTTGACTGGTTTATGAACTTTGGTCACCATCGACGCTATGACGATATCGTGATCACTAATTCCTGTCTCTACACAGACCTCGTTAATAAGGTCAGGCCTGTTTGTGGCTATAAGGTCTAGAATATTTCCATTGCGCGTGGGTTGCCGGTTTAACTGCTCAAGACAGTTTTCGGAGAATGTGTCCAAAAGTAGCTCGCAAGACGGCTTGTCTGTACCGCCTGAAATGTAACTAGCGAGGTCCCAATCTATACTCTTAAGGTTGAAGTCACCTCCGACTAATATTGCATGGCCCGGATACCTATGCACTACCTGGTGTAGACTTTCCTTGAATGATTCTAAAACTGCTACAGCAGCACTGGGGGACCGGTAAAAACACCCAACTATTAACTTTACTTCTTTTAGACCTGTTATGCGTGCCCAGATAACTTCACAGTTACTTTCAACCTCGATCTCAGTAGAAACAATATCTTTGTCCACAGCGATGAACACTCCTCCTCCAGTTGTATCAGATCTATCTTTCCGATATACATTCCACGATTCGCTAAATATTTCTGAACTTGCCACATCATCATTTAGCCAGCTTTCGGTGCCTAAAACTATCTGAGCGCAATAACTTCCATGCAGCGCTGCAAATTCGGGAACTTTGTTTCTAATACTTTGTAAGTTCGCGGCTAATATTTTTATGTTCGAATTTTTGTTCCGAACGTGGCCTGAATTTGCTGTTTGAATACTGAGAGGCGAGTGCTCATCAGAGTTAGCGCCTAGCCTAAAAAAACCCCATGTGCACTCCACAAGTACTCTGCTACCCGAGTAGCCGCTTCCTTCCTTTTCCCAAATACAGAGAGATCAGGTATGACTATTGGTGTCCATGTCAGATTACTTCTAAGTGACTTGGAGTCTTATCCCCTACCATCTGTCTTCAAATTCCAATCGCATACACCATGATGGTGTATAACTCAACCTCTACTTTGACTGGATTCCACAGTGATCTACACAGATAGTTAGATGGTAGGTCATGTCGGCTTTGCTTATACGCATACAGGACACAATGAACTGCGTTCCCTGCCTGATGGCTTCAGTGTATTCACTGCAGAGCTGGTAGTCATAGTTTGCATACTTGATCGTATTCATTCCTGTCCTGAGGAGTCTTTCCTCATCTGCAGTGACTTCCTGAGCGGTCTACAAGCCCTCGATCAGTGCTTCCCTCACCATACTTTTGTAAAGACCATCTAAGAGTCCTTGTATTCCACTGACCAATGTGGGTGGTCAGTATTATTTCTCTGGACTCCAGGGCACATTAGGATGGATAGAAACGAGCTACCCCAGATATAGGTATCCGAGCTTCTGACCTGCATTTGATGTTACACAGTTTAGTTCTCAGTCTGTAGAATACTGAATGGAGTACTCTACAAACACCCAACAAATGAGATTAATAAAAGGAGACAACAAACGTGTGTAAGTCCTCTATGCAACCTTCTTGCAGGAATTCTGTTGTTGTCTGCTGACTCTGTGTTGGCCGTACTTGTCTGACACAGTCACCTTCTCTGTCGTGAAGACCTTCCTCATTGTCGATGTGGTGTGCGTTCGACAGTCACTCACATCTTACTGGAATGCCCCAATTTTGCTGCTCAGAGGCAGACTTTTAATCTTCCAGACGTCTTAACACTTGTTTTAGCTGACAATGACTCTGTGGCTGATTCTGTTTTAAATTTATTTGTAACAGTGGGTTATATAATTACATCTGAGGTTAAGTATATGTTCTAAAACTGCTTAATACTTTTAGGTAGGTGATTTCAGTGTGTTACAAAATGCCTGGGATGTTCTAGTTTTATTTCTGTGAACAATCATCTGGTATTCTGTTTTAAATCTTTCTCTTCTTTCTTCCATTGTATTTGCTTCTTTTATTTTTGATATGTTACATTCACTGTTTGATGTACTTTAACACACTTTTTACACCCCATTTTAGCATTTTTTTCATATTATCTCTGCAGTTGGAAACATGGACTGATGACCATTGTAGTTTAGTCCCTTTTAAAACCTAACAACCAACGATTTGCATACAGTATGAAAGACCATGGATGCCTTGCTGTTACATTAGACAGCTAATGCAGGATTTTGTTCCTGAACTGACCTCTCAATTTTGTCCCATAAATATCTGATCAGATTCATGTTGTGTGGTC
Organism: Locusta migratoria; assembly: GCA_026315105.1. Lineage (NCBI taxonomy): Eukaryota > Metazoa > Arthropoda > Insecta > Orthoptera > Acrididae > Locusta > Locusta migratoria. The sequence goes on along the minus strand of CM048744.1, from coordinate 265,445,300 downwards.
AGGATGGCAAAATCATTCACTTGAACTGTCCAGAATGTTTTTTTCAAACCAGTTGTGAACAATTGTGGCCCAGTAACATTGTTATCCATAAAAACTGTATCATTGTTTGAGAACATGATGTCTATAAAAGGCTGAAAATGTCTCCAAGTAGCCAAACGTAACAATTTGTAGTCACTGATCAGTTAAGTTGCGTCAGAAAACCCAATGCAATCCATGTAAAAACAGCCCTCACCAATATGGAGTCACCACAAGCTTGCACAGTGCGTTGTTGACATTTTGGGTCGAAAACTTCATAGGGTCTGCACCATCTACTACAGTAACTTAGTATATCATAATCTGCATCAAGTGGTGGTAGTAGGTTTCATGTACTTTTCTTATATGGGATGTGAGTGAAATGCAAAATTGAAGCTTTTGAACTTGGCAGACACTAGGATCACTTTTGAATATCCCAAAAACTGCTAAATTTTCATACTTTTTTCAGTTTTTTCCCCATTTTGTTGATAAATGAGCACATTTTCGGTTTTGTCCCATTGTGACAATAAAGGAGCACATTTTTGAAGGGGGGGGGGGGGGGGGAAATTAATCTATACATTTTAAATCAAGATTAAGCTTTTGTTTAGCATTTATTTTTAATTGAGAATTTCTGTCTGAGTAATTGAGTTCTGTTTTGTGTTAGTTGTAATTGGTGGCATGTGAAAAATTTGTTCCAGTCCTGGAATCAAACCCAGATTTTCTTCTTATTGTGATATGTCACCTTTTAACTTTGGTTTTCCATGCACATGTCCCAGACTGGCCCAAACTTCCACATGTTACACACTATCTACTTGCCTTTGCTCCTACATTAAATCCAGTGTTTCACACACTTTGAGAGAGAAGGGCTATTTTCATTGTGCCTGTCTTGTCATTAAATGCCACCTCCATGTGGTTAACAACAGTTGGTCATTCCCATGTTGTATAGAAAAACACAAGGTGTTTTGTTGAGCTTTTTGCTCCCATGTTTTATTTGTGCATGCTTTTGAAGTGCATTGTTGTACATACATTAATCATGTGAAATTTTACATTATTTTCAGGTAAATGCATTAACTTCGGCACTTGGTCAGTATGATGCTTCACTTGCTTTAATCTATCCAAGAGAACATGCAGCCTTCCTGAGAGCAATTAATAACTTTGGTACCCAAAGACATAAGAAATATATACAAGATTGCTTGAACAATAAGGTATGTTCATTACTAGCTAACACTGAAAAGTGTTTTGTTTGTTCAGTGATGAGCTATCTATCTTGTACAAAATTTGTGCTGTCTTTATTACTTTCAAGAATTTTGTTGTTGTATTACTTTCATTTTATAAGAAGTTTGTCAAATGAGGCGGTAGCCAGCACACAGCAAAAGGCATAAACCCATAAGCTCTCTCTCTCTCTCTCTCTCTCTCTCTCTCTCTCTCTCTCTCTCTCTCTCTCTCTCTCTCTATCATTTAGAATTTATTAAACACACAGGACTGCAAATATAAAAGAGATTGTTGCTGATCAAAGTATTACAGGAAAGTATTATGAAGAACCCTATATCTTTCTAACCGAAAACTTTGGTTTCATCTGTCACCACTTAATAGGGGCAAGCAAATGAAAACAGATCATCACAGACAAAATGATTTGAGAATTGAGAAGGTTATTTTTTCCACTGCTTCTGGTATGTGTACAGAGACATAACTGCTGGACAAACACAAAATGCCTGTGCATTACATTTTTTGTGGTATCATAATTGAGATTAGTGGTTTCAGTAAGCCAAGTTTACGAGACTGCCCAAAATATTTAGATTGTGTGCAGAGATATAGCTGAATGCTGTACAAAAGCAACACTTCCTTTAAAAAGCAATTCTTAACATTTTATTTCGCTATGTAAAAGAAGCTGTACAATTTGAGAAGCCTTACCTTATCACAGACCTATTCACGAATTAACAAGAATATTCAGCTGTTAAAAAATTACTCATTCACTTTATTTCATGGAAGGGGGGAAAATCATGATTTCAATTTTGCTGAACCCTGCACCTCTGGAGACTGGTTTAAAAAACTTTGTAATAGCTTAACATAAATAACACACATAACACAATATTAGATTACACTACATTGAAGAGTAGTGGATTTGGCCACTACCTCAGCCCCCTCCAGGGAAGTGGAGCATTCTTTGTGAAGCTAACATGTTGTCTTAATCTCGTTATTTGCCCTGTAGATTTAGTCATGTTGGCTGGTTTTGATGATAGTGTTGGTATAACTGGCTGACATATTGCTGCAGCAGTAGGAGGCTCTTTCTGAAAAACATTTGCAGGCTTGATTCCACCAAGAGATACAATAAGGGATTTGTTGTTAATGAGGACATTGATCATGCATTCTCCGCATGATATGACTTTGCAGGTCTGTGAGTAGGTTTAACACTATTGGTGCAAAGCATTAAAAGGTTCGCTTACTTAGATCAGGATGCACATAGCTTGTAGTGTCCCATCTGTGTATTTTTATTAAGACACCACACTTCATTTAAATTGTTATTAATCTTCTTAATTCTTAAAGTAGAATTATGTTGTCATTCCTTCTCATTTGGAACTAGCTAGTCTATTTCCAGTTAAGGGTAAATTCTTGAAACTTCGGTTGGGACTTTGGAATTCTGACAAAGCTACAGTTTGTGAATAAGTAGACTTGATTCAGCAATTGTTATAACATCATAAAAGTGGATTTACCACTTCTAGACATTTATTATGTACTTCCTTGCGGACTAATACATTTATTTGTACACTTCTGTCTGATCATGACTTTTGTTAAGAAGTGAAGCAACAATCTACAAAGCATAGAATTTCAAAACAAGACTATTTATTTTGGTGCTTCTCATACTTCTTTGGACCAGAGCTTCCCCATGATTTCTCTGCATGCTCAATTACTATGCATTCTCACAGAACCTGCACATACAGAGTTTCCTGGGCAATTTCTGGTCTCAGGTGGTTTAATATCCCCCCAAAATAGACCATTTGACTATCTTGAGTTGAGCTTAAGGAATGTAGTGAACCATGTTACATTACAAGCTGAAACTTTGATCATGTCATGATGTTTGTTATGAACAAATGCAGAAAATGTGTTCCCTCAATTGATCAAAATCTCATGGTTGGTCAGCTGCATGCACCCTTCACCCACAAAATCTTCCTGGTATTTTAATGCTTTGCTGTCATCTGGGAATGACTCCGGATCTGGGTTGTAGGTATTCTGCAAGGCAAGTAACATCATTGACAGGGAGGTGGTCCAGTTGATATTGTGACACATGAGAGCTGTCTTCAGCATATAGTGTCAGTGTTCTATCCCATTATTGACTGAGTGATAGGTGTTGGTGTCTCATATCACAGAATTTTGTAAGTTGTGCGAATGATTTGTTTAGTAAATAATAAATTCGTATTGCCTGCTACGACAGTTGGCGCTGTCGGAGATCAGGTGATCTAGCCAGCGCCACTTGTCATGGTGCTGCGACAGTGTGCTGCAGCACGCCGGCTGCCCAGAGTTTGTTTGTTTTTCATAAGGTGCACCTCGGCGCTTCAAATGCATAATACTGACGGTGTCTTTTGTTACCAGTGACTTATGTCACGTGTGTATACCGTACTGTATAAATGTTCATTTATGAAATACAAGATTCTTTAAGCATATTCTACGAGTGTTCATAAAATTGGCGACGAGAAGGGGATATATCAAAACAATGTGTTCAATCATGCCTGCCACCGTCGAAGAACTTCTACAAGCATTTCTGCAACAGCAAAAAGTACTCACCGATCATGTCCTGCAACTTCCAGAGCTCTTTGCAAACACCATCAAGGCGATCTTCAATGCACCACAGTTCGATAGGAGGCAACAGCTTTCAATTCTGAGTTTCCAGCCATATGATGATGCCGCAGAAGACTGGGCCGACTACGAGAAACGACTACATCAACACTTTGCAGCATTTGGCGTTGTTGACACCAACCTCTGTAAGTCTCTTTTTCTCTCTTGGCTTTCGCCCCATCTTTATCAATTGCTTTCACAACTGGCCCCACTTCAGGAACTGGCATCGTTGTCATTCGACGAAATGTGTACACTTCTAAATTCATTTTATAAGAAACAAACGCACGTCATTGCCTCTAGGGTAGCCTTCTACCAGTGCCACACAGCTGCAAGAGCTCAGCAGAAAGTGTAATTTTGTGACAAAAATCCATCAGGAATTATACGCCGATCAAATGGTACGTAACGCTATTCTCCGCTCGGCCCCTGACAAAGAGGTTTGACAAAAAGCACTTCAATTAAATGACCCTTCCTTGGCAGAGATGTTGTCAATTGCAGAATCATTTGAAATTACTCGTGCCTCGGGCGCTCAGCTGGATTCGTGGGGTGACGTAGGAGAGGTTGCGTTAGATAGGGCCATTGCTGCCGCCGCTCACAGCAAAGCAAGTCACGACGTTGCCGCTATATACCGCCCCTCTCAGCAGAAAAAAAAACAAAAGCAAGATAGTTTTTCAGAGAAAACTGTCACCAAATGCTCTGCCCTCTTATCCAAAATGTTTCACGCAGCACTCGCGTGCCTCAAAGATGGGCACAATGCCACAAGTGCAAAAAAACGTGGTCACATCTCATCCGTATGTCGTTCAAAACAAGTTCAAGCAATCAATGATATGGAATCTGACGCTGGTTCAGTCATGTTTTTCAACTCCACTTATTCCTCAAACAATGAACTTTTTGTCTCTGTTACTGTTCTAGGAAAGGATATTCAAGTGCAAGTTGAAACCGGCTCCGCCACGACTATTATCACTTCTCACACTTACGTTAAGCTAGGGGCACCCCCCCTATCACCTGTTTCGCGCAACTTTTGCACTTATAACCATCAACAACTGGCTCTCAAAGGCCAATTTGAAGTACCGGTCACATATAAACATGTGACACGCACGCTCACTCTTTTCGTTGTAGGCAAAGCAGCTACGACAGACTTGTTTGGCTACGACACATTTTGCACTTTTGGATTTTCTGTAAATGACACTATAAATATGGTCTTGGAATTTCCATTTGACAGAATAGAGGCTTTATCTGCCGAATTATCTGATCTTTTCTCCACAGGCTTAGGTCGTGCTGTTGCCTTCACAGCCCGCATATCGCTTAAAGATGGTTTTCGCCCGCAATTTTTTCGCGCGCGCCCTCTTCCAGTTGCATTTTGTGATTCTGTTAAACAAGAACTTGATCACCTTACAACTGCGGGTGTTCTTCTTCCTGTCACTTCGAGTGAATGGGCTTCTCCCTTGGTAGTGGTTCTCAAGCCTAACGGATCCCTTCGCATTTGCAGCAACTTTAAAAACGCCGTAAATTCACAAAATATCATTGACACGTATACCATGCCGTGGCCGGAGGAACTCTTTGCCAAATTAGCAGGTGGACAATATTTTTCAAAAATTGATTTGTCTGAAGCATACCTTCAATTGCCTCTTGATGAGCGATCACGTCAATTTCTTGTACTCAACACGCCCTTTGTTCTTTATCAATACCAAAGGTTGCTGTTTGGCGTTTCCAGCTCGCCAGCTATTTTTCAAAGATTTTTGGAACAACTTCTTGTGACGGTACTGGGATGCATTAACTATCAGGATGATATTGTGGTCACAGGGGCATCCACAGATGAATATCTCAGGAACCATTGACAAGTGTTTACTGTTTTTGCAACAAGCGGGGTTAAAATGTAACTTTCACAAGTCCAAATTTCTTCAACCCTCCATTGAATACTTTGGGTTTTGTCTCTCAAGTGAGGGTATCAGTCCTTTAAAGGATAACATTGCTGCAATTGAGGCTCTTTCTCGACCTACGTCCGTGAAGGACTTACAAGCCTTCCGGGTAAAATAGCCTATTATCACAAGTTCATATCGTCTGTAGCAGAAATATCACATCCTTTAAATTGTCTTTTGAAGAAGTATGTGCCTTTTTTTTTGGTCTGACACATGTGAAAAGGCTTTTCAAACACTCAAATCTCAACTTTTATCCATTGTGTATCTATTGCTGTAATTTCTGAAACCTAACTCAAATCTCATTTGCAAAAATCACCTTGCTTAGCAATGTTCACTCCAGGGCTGCCTTTAATACTTGTGGCTGATGCGTCACAACATGGCATTGGGGCTGTACTCTCTCATAAATTTTCGGATGGCACGGAGTGACCAACTGCTTATGTATCCAAGACTCTCGATTCTTCACAAGCAAAGTACTCCCAGATTGAAAAGGAAGCGTTATCCATCGTTTATGCTTTAAAAAAGTTTAGCGTCTTTCTATATGGCACTAGGTTCCATTCCACCTTATCACAGAACACAAGCCATTGGTCTCACTTTTTCATCCGTCAGTATCTCTTCCTGACAAAGCAGCACACAGACTGCAACATAGGGCTTTATTCCCATCTAGATTCAATTACGAGATTCATTTTCGGCCCACGACACAGCATGTGAATGCGGATGTGGATGCTCTCTCCCGTCTTCTTATAAGTCCTGATCCTGTTTTTGATGCTGATGAATTGCTCTGTTTCCATGTGGATGAAGCTGCTCAGGCGGCGGTGGATGGATTTCTGATTGATGGGCATCGCATCACGGAAGCCACAGCTGCTGATCCCGTCCTCCGCCAGGTTGTCCACCACATCGAGCACGGATGGCCAGAAAGACCGTCAGGAAAAGCATGGGATCCGCTCCGAAACTACTATCATCTTCGTCTGTGTCTGTCCACATTTCGTGGCGTGGCCTGCTGGCCACCGATGAAGTCACACCAAGAGTTGTCGTTCCTTTGGCTCTTCTCACTGATGTCCTGAATCTGCTACATCAAGGCCACTGGGGTATTTCCAGAACAAAAAATCGCCGTCATGTGTACTGGCCGAGAATAGATGCTGACATTGCGCGCATGGTGGCTGCCTGCAGCCCGGGCGCCACAAGTGCTCCGCACCCAAATATTCGCTCTCGCTGTGGCCCACACCTGAACAACCATGGGAAACAATTCATTTGGTTTTTGCTGGCCCTTTCCTTCATTCCTATTGGTTCCTGGTCATAGACACCTACTCAAATTTTCCATTTGTCTTTAAATGTTTGGTGCCTACTATGGCCTCCACCCTTTCGGCTCTCAACAAAATCTTTGTGCTTGAAGGCCTACCAAAAACCATTGTGTCCAATAACAATACACAGTTTACCTCTTCTGATTTTGCACAATTCTGCAGACGCAGAGGCATCTCCCATGTCACTGCACCACCTTTTCACCCCCAATCAAACAGGGAGGTGGAAAGGCTGTTGCAAACATTTAAAACACAAATGAAAAAACATCTAGCATCATCCTCCATGGAGGAATCACTCCTCAGCTTTTTAGCATCATACAGATTCACACCAACGGGTAAACAGAGCCCTGCGGAAATGCTGCATGGCAGACAACCCTGAACGTTACTGCATTTCCTATTATCCTCAAAGGAACAGTCAACCAATACAAATCAGGGACGATATAGAAAGGGCACCTCTGTTTGGGCACGAGGCTGTGGACATCATCCAAAGTGGATAAAAGGATGTATCACTGCTCATAGAGGGAACGGTATGTATGAGGTTAGCACAGCCGGAGGTGACGTCGCAAGACATGTGGACCAGCTCCATCCTAGGATGACTATGATACCCTCGGATAACGACGACGAAAAAATGGAGATTGATTATGAAGTGAACTTACCCAAAAGTGTCAAAAAAGATGATACACAGTGTAATACGAACCTAACTTTACTGTTCTTGAGTGAAGTGTGCAATAAAAATAGTGACAGTGGATCTATGTCTCCTATAATAACAAAAAAGAATGTGATACCTATACCGAAAACCCCAGACTCGCCCATAATGACAGGAAAGTACAAATCTGGACATTACAAACCGTATGGACGTGCACCTACCCGAACATTTCAATGCGAAGACGAATGATGGACATCGGGCATGTGAAAATGTTTACCAAAAAAGTGGACGTATGTAGTAAATAATAAATTCGTATTGCTCGCTACGACAGTTGGCACTGTCTGAGATCAGGTGATCTCACCAGTGCCACTGCCGTGGTCCTGCATCAGTGTGCTGCAGCACGCCGTCTGCCCAGAGTTTGTTTGTTTTTCATAAGGTGCGCCTCAGCGCATTATACTGATGGTGTCTTTTATTACTGGTGACTTATGACACGTGTGTGTACCGTACTGTGTAAATGTTCATTTATGAAATACAAGATTCTTTAAGCATATTCTACGAGTGTTCATAAAAGTTTGGCACCTGAACTGCATTTCAGCTGAAACCAAAGATCAAGGCTAAAAATCTCTGATAAAATCTTATCCACTGGCATCCCTTCTGGTCAGCTAGTAAAGCATTCAATCAACTAACATGGGCCCTTGGTTTATGGTAAGAGCCTGATATCATTGATGAGGCTGTGTCAAAATGGAGCAGTTGTATCTAGAAAATCTCTCACTGATATAAGCACATGTCAATGAAACTTGCTGCTCTGACACTTGATACACATTTATGCGCACTCCTGGCAATCTTTATGGATGCCTGGGTACACAAATCAGTGGAGACTAGGGATGGGATTGTGTGGTGTGGCGACTCAAGTTTTCACTGAAAATTTCTTGAGTTGCTGGTGTTCAAGCAGTTATCGAGAGCTCGTGAGAAATGCCTCTGTGGTCCATGTTGCTGCTTGCCGGTTGACTGGATCTGATGCTGACAGGCATTGTTTGCAGCTTGCTGTGATTGTGATTCAGATATGGGTACATGAAAATGAAAGGCATGGAGCTAGCAGTACTTTATGGAGCATGGGGATAACGTCTGTTACAACATATGTATTAAAAAGCAATAAATACTACAGGCATGATAAGACATTTGAAATTACACAATATATCTAACAATCAAACATGTAGTCCAGGGATACAGAAGTGCATTCTTCTATTGATGCAAGTCAGACAAAATACCCAACTATGGATGTATGTTATACATGCAAACTACATTAAAAGGAAATTTGATAAAAAGGTTGGATAGTGCTCGAAACAGACCACCTGTATCAGAAATCTATAAGTTTTAATTTGAAATTGATAATATATTACATGCATCAAAATTAACACTAACCAGATTTTTCAACAAGGGTAGAACAACCAACAGTCAGTATTGTAGTTGTAAATTCAGAAAGTATCAGAGCTTTAAGCTGATATTGTAAGCACTTAAAGCTGGCTAAAATTGAAGATACCGTAAGCTTTGCCATTTTTTTCTGCAATAAGTAAATGTATGTAAGGAATTTTTGGATGTAATATTGTAGAATTTGTCCCTCATCTATATCTATAAATGTGAATATGTGTTCAGTGTACGTTTATCACGTTTGAACCTCAATACATAAAGGCTGCAAATTTTTACAGTTACTAATGTCTACCCGGGGAAAGCTTTAGGCACTGTTTTATGGCGATCGGATAGCTATTTATCTATATATATATATTAATGTGAATGTCTGTTCAGTGTACACTTATCATATCCAAACAACAAGACGCAGAGATATTTGTACAGTTATTAATTTATACCTGAGGAAGGTTTTAGGCATGGTTTTATAGCGATCTGATAGATATTTAGTAATTTGTAGAATATAATGTGAAATTCGCAACAATAATTACTCTTTGAAAATTATATTTACCCTTTGAAAATGGTTTTATTGGTTGCATTGTTGCTTGATGGTTGATAATGATAAAAGGGTGGAGAGATGGAAAGTTATCGGTGTATATAAAATTCTATGTGTGTGTGTGTGTGTGTGTGTGTGTGTGTGTGTGTGTGTGTGTGTTTTGATATTTTGCTCTGCAGCGAAAACTACAGAATGCAAACGAATGGTCTGTGTGTAATTGTTGTCTGAAGTCTCCCATTGTACACCATAGCAGTTCCATGACGATAGCTATAAGGGGGTGGAAGATATTGTGGTTGGAAGTTGTCAAATTATAAAAAAAATTCAGACTGAAGGCCAGCAATGACGTTTTCGACTCTATAGCAAGGAGGTTACATACAGCAAAACTTGATGCCACAGACCACATCTTTGGTCTATGCGTGCTACGCGTGCAACAGTGTCTTCAGCTCTTTCTCTGTAAGGATAAGCAAATGAATAAGAAAATATAAGAATAAATAAATAAAGCAGTAAAAAAGAAATTTCTTTTAATACATCTATTTAAAAAAAGGTATTGTATTTCATTTCATCCTTCAAAACCAGTCTCATAGCACACTACTGAAAGATAGCTTATGTATCATAATCAACCAACACGCGAGCGGAGCCGCGGGTTTAATCTAGTTTACGTATAAATACATGTAGAATGTATATTTGTTTTTGTTTCAAATGAGATACATGTTTTGATAATAGTCCTGTGATTTTTGTTTTCTGAGAATCATTCTAATACTACTTTCTTTTGTAAGAATAAAGTTTTTGTTTCATGTGAGATTTGTATTTTAATTAATAATACTCCTGTGATTTTTGTCTTCTGGGAAACATTCTACTACTACTACTACTACTACTACTACTGATGCCATGTACTTGAGACCAGTGTGAAGCACATATTTTTCCTTGCACCTGTGGAACAAAACTATTAAGACTACTCTGGCTCAATGCATACTTCTAGAGTAGTTTCACTCAGCCTCCAGAGAGTGCAGCACTGTTGACAATTTCCCAAGAGTATGCAAGAATTTCTCAAGAATTTGCATTTGCATTGCACATTTCTCGTTTGCACTCATAGACCCCATCCCTAGTGGAAACTAAGCGAGCTGTCATATGAACTTTCAGCTGGTACAGATTATATAGGATGTTGAATGCAAAGTCACAATATAATTTGATGTCAGTCCATGGAACATTGACTAAGTAAAGGCCACTGATGTAGATATACATTTGAAGCAGTCTGCATAGCTCTTTGTAAGGTTCTTGTCCAGCAACAAGTTGTGCAAAATCCATAGAATGTAAGAGGCTGCTGATATGGAAAAGGGAGTTGGCCACAATATTATTGATACCTGAAATGTGATTAACATCCATGCTGAAGTGGGCTAAATGTACAGTTGATTGTTGAGGCAAAGAGTTGGTAATTTTTTTTATGGATGGTTTGTTTGGATGGTAAACTCTCAGACTTCCAGTTGTGGTTGGAAGCATTTAGTACCCTTAAAGATGGCCAGGAGATCTATGTCATAAGCACTCCATTTCCCTTGTTCTGACAACTTGTTGGAGAAATAGGTTAGTTGCTGCCAGGCACCATCAAACAGTTGTTATAACTCTTACCAATAGCTGTCTGCTTGGCATCAACATTGAATGCTAAGGGTGCATGAGTAATGCTGCATCTGCTATGCTCTGTTTGGTTACCTCAAATGCAGTGTCCATGTCATCTGCCCACATAACTATCAAGTTCCCTTTACTCTTTGTGTCAATATGCGGTGCCATTAATGGTCTCTGTTGTATGTGGGAGATGTCGGTGGAAGAAAGTTAGCACACCAGGAGACAGTGTAATTCACTGAAAATTCTTGATCATGGAAGGTGTTATATGGCTTCTACTTTCTCTGGTAATGGTAGGGAACATGACAGTGCAATCTTATGGCCCAGGAAGTTAATCTGTGATTGACCAAAGACACATTTGGTGATGTTCTAAAGATGCCATACTCTTCTAATCATTTAAGTGCTTCATTTAAATGTTTTTGGTGTTTTTCTAGTAAACCTGAGAAGACAAAAGTATTGCCTAAATGTGCAAAGCAAAAGTTAAGGTCTTGTAATAATCAGCGTATAAAACTTTACCAAGTTTGTGCTGCTTTTCTCAAGCCAAACATCATCAACTAATTCTCAAAAAGTACAAACAGGATTATAGTGATTATGCTTGGTGTGTCTGTTTCTGTCACTGGAATCTGTTATATGCTTTAGCACAGTACAGGGTGCTGCATAAGGTCACACTAATTAATGTGTTGCTACAATCATGTAACAAGGTTACAAGTTATATGTGTGGCATTGTTCTGGCATTGAGGGTATGATAACTCCTGTATGGATGCCAAGTACCATACTTTGTAGGCATGAAATGAAGTAGAGACAACTATGGGCAACTTATCAGCTGCCTAACACCTTCCCAAAGCATGCTGATGAATTCTGTATTTGCTGTGGTCAAGCAGTCAGGGGCCATATGTTGAGTTTGACAGAATATCAGTGGTCTGTCAATAGTTTTGCACAGTGTCATGACATACTTTTTTAGATGCTCAAGGAGGTCATGTCTGGGCCACAGAATTCTGCAGTACATTCCTGTACATGCTGCCTGTGGCTTGAACAAGCTTGTCTGTGTGCTTTGCTGCATTCTCTCATAAACCTATGATCATTAAGCCAATGATTCTGTCCACAAGTCATTCTTTTGTAATAGCTGGCAACAGCTGGTAATACGCAAGGAAATCTACCTCTATTATAGGTTTTGGAAAATCTGCTACCATACCTTCCCATGCTAGATCATGCTGCAACCTGAAATCCACAGTTCCGCATATTAGTATAGTCAAATTATTAGTATTGGTTAAGTAGAAAGTAATTGTATGTACAGAAAGACTCATAGTTTTTGTTTCACACAAGTAGTTTTTTCCTGAATCCATTCAATATCTCTAAATGCATCAAATAGTTGCATACTAATATACCATGACAATAATCCCTCAGAATGCAAGCAATCTTGTGTTCCCTGTTTCTAGATAGCTTTTATGCTTTCTTCTTTATCAGAATCTTCAAGTATATTAACTTGCATCCACGTAAAGAGAATACCTCCAACATTTCTTATTATCAAGCCTTTGTAACATCGGGATGTTTTTCTGTACAGATTTCTGGATGTGTGGCAACTGAAGAACTCTGCGGTACTTGCAGAACAACAGCAACTTATGACCAAATATCACAAGAATTTGAACTTCATTCACCCGATTTTGAATCTGCAAAGTGTTGGCAGCCAAGACTTGGTATGCAAAAATTTGGAGAATCATGGTAATCGTGTGTGTGTGTTGTGTAAAATTAAAGAGGCAGTAGTTTTAATATTTAACAGAAAGGAATGTTTCTTTATTGGTGAAACAGGAGCTATTTGTGCTGAGTAGAATCAATACACACTGTCTGGCCAAAAACTGAACCATCCAGAAGACTTTGTTAGAATGTTAATGTGACTGCTATGGCCTAGTGGGCCATTCAGATCGTGATAGTTCGGAGCCTAGCCACAGGAGGTCACGGCCGTCTAAGACAGCTGATATGAACTGGGCATCATCTGCCGGCGGCACGCTGTCAAACAGCCGGCTCAGTCTTTGAGTGTATTCGGAATATTCACTAAAGTGTTTGTGTGAAACGGTGTCTACATCAGTGACTTTATACCCATGTAATTCAGTGACTATGGCTGAAATATTTTTGTCAGGTAGAATAACAACAGAGTGCATTAGTATTGTTCATATTTAGTGTTGTAACAGGTCTGGAAGGGAACATAAGGAGCAGTAACAGTGTCAGATGGGTCTGATTACTGTGAAGGGCACTGAGATGTCGCATACTCTAAAGAGGCAGCATTATCAGCAATTAACAGATTTTTAAAGGCTCATCATTATGGATTTTCATTTTGATGGTGGGTAAAACTATGGAATATGCAGATTTATGGAGCATTCAGCTGCTGCAGTAGTCCAGTGTTGAACTACATTGAAATACTATGGCAAGCATACTCATCTTCAAGGTTCTGATCAACCACTTCTAACCACCACTATGGAGGAATGCCATTTCATGCACCAAGCACTTTGTTGTAACACATTCACATCCATGTCTGCCTTCTGACAACAAAAGTAATGGACACCACTCAGCATTCTGTGTCATCCCATACTATTTGTCGGAGATTAGCAGTAATGGAACTACAGAGTTACCACATGTATAGTCTGACAATACCATAACACAAACAGCTGTATTTGAAGGGAATGCCATAGCTGAGAAGCATGGGCTGTAGATGAATGGTGTCAAATTGTGTTAAGCAATAACTCAATTTTCCTTATTGCCCTGATTGACCAACAGCAAGGAGGACCTTATTATAGCAAGAATGTTAGTTTTGATCTAGTATTGTCATCCCCTATTTCGTATCTTTACCCCTCTTTCCAGGTTTTATAGTATAAATATAGATTCAACACCCAGTTTTGGATGTATACATCCCATTATATATTTAAATTGATGAAACGAAAATTACAGAGGGAAACTTTCCCGGTGGGATAAATAAAAATAAAAATAGAAAAGAGATGACTTACCAAAAGGACCGGCTCGTCGAGAGAAACAAATATAATCACACACAAACACACATACAAGCTTTCGCCACCACTGGCAGCTTCTTCAGGAAAAAGAGGAAAAAAGGGGAGGAAAAGGGAAGGATATGGGTTTTAAGGAAGTGGAAAAGGAGTCATTCCAATCCCAGGAGTGGAAGGACTTACCTTAGGGGAAAAAAAGAAGGTAAACAAATACACACACACTCAGACACATCGAAACGCAAGCACACCTAGACAGACATTTGTGAAAAGCCATGTCACAAATGTCTGTCTAGGTGTGCTTGCGTTTCGATATGTCTGAGTGTGTGTGTATTTGTTTACCTTCTTTTTTTCCCCTAAGGTAAGTCCTTCCACTCCTGGGATTGGAATGACTCCTTTTCCACTTCCTTAAAACCCATATCCTTCCCTTTTCCTCCCCTTTTTTCCTCTTTTTCCTGAAGAAGCTGCCAGTGGTGGCGAAAGCTTGTATGTGTGTTTGTGTGTGATTTTATTTGTTTCTCTCGACGAGCCGGTCCTTTTGGTAAGTCATCTCTTTTCTATTTTTATTTCCATTATATATTTACATTAATATGTGAATAATTTATTATTTTATCTGTCTAGTATAATTTTGTAATCATGCTCATCACCTGTTCATGATAATGCACTTAGATTGCAATTAAATGTACTATTTATTAACTCTATTTTGGAATTTAACACTATTTCACTGAGTAAAAACATATGTTTTGTCCAGACATGTAGACTTAAACATAAAGACCTCATTTAAAATTACAGTTAACCAGATAACCATTGTGATACATTGTATTGTTGTATTGGCCCACTACAATTATTGTCAATGAGAAATATTTCAATAAAGGTTTGAAATTATTTTTAAAGTTTCTCGCAAGTCACTAAGTAATCTCGTTCTCATATGCTGTATTCATAGAGTCTCGTCACATTCACTGGTAGTTTCTTGCAACTCCTATTGTGTATGACATCTCCTGAACTGTGTGTCATATGCGGTTCTTACCATTACACCATTGACACCTCATGGTAAGGACTATGTGTACCAAATTTGGTTGAAATCGATCCAGTGGTTTAGAAGGTAATGTTCAACATTTTCGCATAATGCGGCAGTTTTTCTCGCATCTCATGGTTTATGATGTCATATCTCATGAATTATGTGTCATACGTGATCCTTACACTTACAGCTGGCATCCTCATAGATTGAAGCTTATGTGCGCAAATGTTCATAAAGATTGGAACAAAACTGTAGATTTGTATCCAATATGCACACATAAACACATGGACACTCAGCTTGTGATTTACACGTGTGTCAGTCACCAATAGAACTGGGCATGTGCAGAGCTCTTGTCAAGTTCCATAAGCAGCTATGTCGATGCGCAGTTTGTAGCTTACGTGTGTGTCAATTTGTCACTGATAGCTATTATAAATGTTTTTCCGTGAAGTAACTGTGAGAAAGTAATGCTCTGTGTTAGAGTTGATCAATATTCATCACTTTTAGATAGACATTGGTGTTAGAATCAATTTTTAAAAATATTTTTAGACTGATGCTATTACCATGAGTGATGGAAATTTGTTACAACTGGACAAACAGATAGAGTACAATACAGAATACCAATTTATATATACCTATTTTGTTTGTGGCTTGGTATCCTGGACCATATCAAAATTTTATTAGAGAATCCAGTTGAATCTTCAGCATGGAGATACCATTGGTCCTATATTGTATTCATATCACCAATGTGTTGATGTTTTCAGGAATTTAACACCGAGTAAGAACATCAATGTTTCCATCTAAACATCAATGTCTATCTAACAGTGATTAATATCGATCAACTCTAGCACAGAACATTACTCTCTCGCATTTACTTCATGGAATAACTTTAAAATAGCTATCAGTGTCAAACTGACACACACACACATAAGATTGAAACAATTTAAGACTGAATGCAAATTGAGTGTGTCAGGTGAACATTTGTTTACATTGAGAATAATCTGTTTTAAGTAATAACTACATATTTACATAATTTGGGGGGGAAAAAAAGCTGCTCAGAAATGGCTTTCTCGACAAAAAGAATCTACTGAACGGAGAACTACAAGGCTTGCGTTAGTCGCAAAACAAATGTGCCTCTGTCAGCAAAATAAAACAGCTGAGCATAGAGAAACAAGGCTTGCATCAGATGCAAGACAAATCATAATATCTAGAACAGCAGTCAATTCTGTTGACTACCACGCTTTTACTAGTCTATTCATATTCACGAAATGTATGACATTAACTACAAATGGGTAAAGTTGAAAATGTGTACCTAGCCAGAAATTAAATCCGGGGCTCCTGCTTTCTAGGCAGTTGTGCTAACCCCTATAACGATGGGGACACAGCAATCACCACATCTGCTTGAAATTATTCAAGTATGCGCCCATTAGATGCAAATTCCCAACTTTACCCTGCCCACTAGAACTCAAGACTCATACATTCTGTAAATATGAATAATAAAATAACCTACAATCAACAGAAATGAATGTGAATTTACAGTTGCTTAAAGAAGAATTCACTTTCACTTTTAAAAATTTCTTAAATTTCAAGCAAAGTATATACAAACCACATTTAAAAAAATAAACTATGAATTAAAATAGTTTCAAAAAAGGTAACAGCACTAGTTTCATCACTTGACAGAAACAACTACATACCATCATATCACACCACTTCCACTGATGTCACAACTTGTGCAGATGAATACTATTTTCAAATATCTGTTAGATTCATGCTTGTCCATTATTGCCTTCTGAGCACATAACAAAATGTGACTTATCACTCCATAAACAATTTTTCAATGTTTCCATAGACCAATCTCAGTGTTGTTTGCATAATTCTGTGTGGTTTTGTGTAATTATTTTTCTGATCAGTGGCTTCTAAGAGGCATACAACCATCAAAAGTCAATCTTTCCATACTTGGTCATTTTCTCTACCTCAGCTAAAACAAGAATCATGTGTAGTAGCTGACAAAGCCATATAGTGATTCATTTGTACATGTTTTAGAGCTTAACACTGATCATTTTACTGGCACTGTCAAAGTGCAGAGTGATGACAGAGTTTGGTGCTTCTTTAACATGTCTTCCAGTTAATATTATTCAAAAGAGAGAGAGAGAGAGGCAGAGCAAAACTTTACCTCACCTCAGTACAGCCAATAGTCATACAAAAAAAGAGGAAAATAAATGTAGACACAATCTTTTGAAAATTAATTCCTTCGTCAGGTAGGAGATGAAAGGGATGAGAAAGGGGATAGAAAGGAAGGTTTATTCACAACCTTGGTTGTGAGTAATCCTTCCCCTCTGTCCCTTTTCTTCTCCCTCCTCTCTCCTATCTGTTAAAGGAATTATTTTACAAAAGCTTGTGTCTACATTTATTTTTTGTTTAATAATGGAAAGTCCAGGTTGGAATTAATAATATAGTGAGGACAGTTTACAACTCACCGCAAAGACGTGGCGACGAGCTGCGACAGGCACATACAAAAGACACACACGTACAACACATTCAGCTATCGGCCATGGCCTTCTTCAGAAAATAGAGCACTCACGCAATCACACAGGCACAGAACACAGTCATACAACCATCACCTCCGACTGCCGCACTTCGAATCTTTTTTTGTCTTTGTTGTGTGAGTGTTGGTGGAACTGAGCTGAGGTAAGTATTGATCAGTCATATTGATTAATATTTTCACATCTCATTGGAAAATTTCCATCAGATTAATTGAATTTTACCTCCAGTTAATATTATTGGTAACATTGGATTTTGGCTCATATGACCTTTTTTTAATAATAATAATATTTTCTGTTTCATAGTCAGAGAAGAGAGTTTTCATTTTTTTTTAAATTTGTGTCTGTATTGCAGGAGTTAGTGGTACACATGCTGTGGTTTCTGCAAATCTTATCACTGGAGATAGTGTGAATCGTGGTGTGCACTACTTCTTGGTTCCAATAAGGGATCCTATGACTCTTATGTCATACTCAGGAATTATTGTTGGTAATGTGGGTGAAAAGACTGGCCAAAATGGTGTTGACAATGGCTTTCTGCTGTTCAACAAATACCGTATACCACATGAAAATTTGCTTAATAGCCTAGCAGATGTATCACCTTCTGGCAAGTACACAAGGACAGCAAGTTCCATGACCTGTGATGGTAACTGTTATTTATATACAAGTTATTCTGTTAAATATTTTTATAGCATCTAACTTGCACTGTTGTAAGATGTAAAAATACTGAAAATGTTTTGTTTGCAAAATGAAAAATTAAATATCATTAGTTTTCATTCATTAAAAGTAAATAGTTACTGTATGATGACAAAAAGAGAAGAGTTCAATATTGCAGATTCTTGTGAGATTATATAACATCTAACATCAACTAACACTTTGTGTGGGTGTGTGAATCAATATTTGCTTTCATGGTGTATTGTTGGTACACAATTTGCTCATCACTGTAGCTGAAACAGCATAAGATGAGCTGGCCCATGACAGTTGCAGTGGGCTGCCAGGCCAGCTTTGCATCTGTCTTAACCAATCATGTAACAATATTTTGTAAATATCTCGATGGCAAAATCTCTATCTTGTCTCAGTTCTATAGATGGCTATTGTTTTTACTTGTATCATTTGCACTACATAGCTGAAAATGGTGCTGTCAAGGGTTTTCTTATGTCAACTTGACTATAATACTTGGTATGTGCTGGAACTCAGAAAATTCTAACAACAAAGAAAACTGAGATCTGCACACAAAGCACTGTGAGGTTTTCAGAACACTGTCCATCTACCAAATGTATTACATCATAAAATGAGATTGACATACACACTGTTGTATATACTTATACCCCCTGCTGTAATCCATAATTTCATGATTAGTATTGTTCAGTAAGTGGTCTTAAGGTATAGAAAGCAGCTGAGTCTTTCCACCCTTTGAATTCACATTCTCACTTGAAATGTTACATGTGCATACTCTATGAATAGGGACAGAAAAATTCTGTAAAAATGATAACACAAGAATAGCTGGTTTTAGTGAAATAACATTAAATTCATGATTTTTAGAAGATACTGTGTAAATTTTTAGTTTTCCCATACAAAATCTGAGAAAAGTAGCATAAGTGCCTGCTTCCAGGATAGTAAGGTTAATAATCCAGTTCAAATCCATTTGGTGGATTAACGATGAGGACCAATGTGCTGGTGGTCCCCCCACATCTCACTGGGTACCCAAAACCTGCTTCAGTTACACAATTCTCAAACAGTTTAAAAAAGTTTCTACGCCGTTTAAAATGTAGAACATTATATATATATATATATATATATATATAAATAAAAATAGAAAAGAGATGACTTACCAAAAGGACCGGCTCGTCGAGAGAAACAAATAAAATCACACACAAACACACATACAAGCTTTCGCCACCACTGGCAGTTTCTTCAGGAAAAAGAGGGAAAAAGGGGAGGAAAAGGGAAGGATATGGGTTTTAAGGACGTGGAAAAGGAGTCATTCCAATCCCAGGAGTGGAAGGACTTACCTTAGGGGACAAAGAGGAAGGTAAACAAGTCCTTCCACTCCTGGGATTGGAATGACTCCTTTTCCACGTCCTTAAAACCCATATCCTTCCCTTTTCCTCCCCTTTTTCCCTCTTTTTCCTGAAGAAGCTGCCAGTGGTGGCGAAAGCTTGTATGTGTGTTTGTGTGTGATTTTATTTGTTTCTCTCGACGAGCCGGTCCTTTTGGTAAGTCATCTCTTTTCTATTTTTATTTTTGTTTATCCCACCGGGAAAGTTTCCCTCTATAATTTTCAATTTATATATATATATATATAAACAGTTGGGGACACACATTTCCTCCCAGGGTTAAAGCGATGACAGCAGGATAGGCTTCTCGCCTCTCCATAAAGTAACCAAGCCAAAACATCAGTAACCATGGAAACCCCACATTCAAGTCAGAACAAGGTAAATATAAAGCAGAAGTGCAGTATGAGTTCCTGTCTAACAGGCATATGGTAAGCCAAAAATACTACCACACAAAGTGGTACAGTGGTTATCGTGCTGGAGTCACATTCAGTAGGACAGCATTTCAAACTCACCTCTGATCATCCAGATTTGGGTTTCACATTATTTCTCTAAATCACTCCAAGTAAATACCAGGATGGTTCCTTTCAAATGGCATGGTATATTTCCTTCCTATTCTTAACAAAAACAATGTGAGCTTGTGCTTCATCTCCAGTGACCATGTTATTGATGAATGTCATATCCTATCTTCCTTCATACCTTCAAGAATACTTCCTGGGGTGGTATGCGACTTTTGCGTAATGTTATAAAAGAATGATCAAAGTTGTGGCAAAACCACTTGTGGAAAATGCATCATGATAATGCTCCTGCTTACACCTCAATGCTTGTTCATAATTTTTTGGCAAAATAAATAAAACCATTATGTTGCCTCAGGCACCTTATTCCCCCTGCAATCTCTTTCTATTCACAAGATTGAAGATGACCATCTTTTTTGCCATCACTGATGAGATAAAAACAATTGCTGAAGGAGCTGATCGCCATAACTGAAAATGACTTTCAGAAGTGAGTCTAAGGTAGGAACAAGCATCAACATATGTGTATTACATCTGAGGAGGATTACTTTGAAGGGGCCAAAGTTGATGAATAAATAAAGATTTCTCTAAGAAAAAACTTATTGTTCACAAGTAGTATTTAAGTTTGCTAGTAAAAGTTATATAGCTTGAGTCACAATATTATGTTTTGAAGTCATCATTCTTATAGTGGCTGTTCATGTTCACAGATGTTCAGAATCAATTGGCACTTCACTACTTAGTGACTTCTGCTAGTTTATCAGCTGCACTGCTGGCAAAGGCTGTAACCATTGCAGTTCGTTACTCAGCTGTCCGGAAACAGTTTGGTCCAACACCAAACAAAGAACTTCCTGTTATTGAATATCAGCTTCAAGTAAGATTTTAAATGTCAAGCAATAGTAAACACTATGATAAAAAATAAGTTTATTCTAATTTCATAGTTTTCAATATGTGAAAAGCTCTCATACTGTGAGACTCTCACTACAGCCCACAGCAAAGGGTATTACACTAGATTGACTTGTCAATAGTCTCGTACAAGCATCTATCACAAAAAGACCATTTTAAACATTCGTAGTTTTTGCACCAATATCTTGGCACAGTTTTATTGGGGAGATACTCAATCTGTAGTTTTATCCACCTGGCAGAGATTTTGTATGAGCTAACTTCACTATGTGGATTACATTTTAGGAACATGTTTAGCAAGGTCAACGTTTTAGAATTTGAGTCTATTATAATACAACTTTGATATTCTTTGTAACATGAGTTTTTAGACATTTCAACATTCAATTTACGGTACATAAATTCCAAATTTAAACATGTTCAGATCAGCATTTTATGGGGTCATACGATTGGCTGTCTTAAATATATAGTTCCAGTTTTTGTTATTCTGAATGATTATAAGATTAAAATAACATAGTCTTTATTCATATATATATATATTATTTTTCTGAAAATAAAGCTTAAAAAATCATTAAATTTGAAGATCATGTCACGTGATCACAAATGCTCTGTCACTGACTGAAGCTCGGATGACATTACTTGACAGGAGGAAGATGAAGTTATACATGTGTTACAGCATTTTAGCCATTTTTAGTGACGGTTACTAAATTTTCCCTTAGTTTCTCTGTATAATTTTTATGTGTGAAACATTTATAGCTCTTATGTAAGATTGGAAAAGAATTTTGTGAAGTCTAATAGTGAAAACATTCTGAAAGTTGGGCAATTAACAGTATGTTCGTTTTTTGAAAATGAACCAGATTTTTATGTACCAAAAACAAGAAAGCTGAAAATTGCAATTGAAGTAAAATTCAAACCAAACTGTTACTTTTTTTTTATCAAAAGATTACATCTAATCTAAAGATAGGAACTATTATAGGCCTACATGATAAACAAGCATAAATAAGCATTACCTCTTAGATTGAGTCTTCATTTTCCTGCCAAAGAAATTTCACTTTTAAATTAATATAATAAGGATAGTTTACAACTCACAGACGTATGATGAGTTGTGACACTTAAAAAGGCACATAAAAAAACACTCACACGTACAACAATTAATCAATCATCCATTGGTCTTCATCAGACAAGAGAGCATTCACACAGGCACCCTTCACAGTCACACAACTATCATCTCTGACTGCCGCACACTGAATCGTGCTCTGCAGTGAGGGAATAGGAGAGGGAAGGTGAGGGGGAGACAGGAACGTTGCATGGCAGTGGGGGGGATGGATACAGCACAGTGTTCAGGAGCATGTATACAAACTGCTCAAAACAATTAGGGGATCAGGTAAGACGACATACACAGCATACATGTGATAACATATTTTATTCAGATATTGGTTTCAATTGTAATTTGTGTATGATACAGTATGATATTCTGCTGTCTCAACTCTTTCCTTGAAGTTTACTTAGACTGAGGCCACAGTCTAACATGACAGTCATGACACTCCCACAGATTTTTGTTATACGCTGTGATAGCAACGCTCTAAGCGGGTGGCAAGCTATGTTTCTGAATACGATAGTTGATGAACAGTATCATTTAGATTGACTTCAGTATACTTTTTACATTAGGGAACGTATTTAGTGCCTTATAAATAAGTAATAATTTAAAAATAGTGTACCATTTGTCTTTCTTAGGTTTCATAAGATCCCTGACAAGGTACAAAATGGTACATTGCAGGACAGTTAATTTACAATTATCCTGTAGCAAACAGGCTTTAAATGAATAATTTCATTTTGTATTAAAAATAAGAATGCCTAGGAAACACCAGGAGACGTGCCCTTTAGCAGAGAGACGTCAATTTCTATGTTAAACATTCTTCATTACAATTCCAGTAAAATCGATGAGTGTGGAACATAGAAAACGTATATAGATTGCAATAAATATGGTATTTAACATACCAAATCAACCATCACAGCTGTAGCTGAAGGAAAAACGTCACAGAAGTGGCAATATAATAATAAAAACAACCAAACTGTTTTCTAACAAAGAAGAACCCAATTCCACAATTGTTGCTACATCTGAACCAGAAACAGCAAGAATCATCAAAACATTGGTTTTTTAAAGCTAAAGTAATTACACTTAAAAGAATATGCACATATAAGAAAGATGAGTGACATGTACAAATGTGAGAATCATTAGACTCCATACTGAATTGATACATGTCAAAAACTGGCTGCCATAGTAAGAACAGACCATAATATAAATTTATTATACCATTATGTTTATATGCAACTTACTTTCAGCAGAATAAGCTGCAAATATACACATATTTGTAAGTATTTGTTCATGACAGAGTTGTTCTTTATACCACTGAATCATTTAAATTATGCTGTGTTTATATTAATTTCTGTATTATGTTTGTCTCTAGATATTTCAATAATTCTTGTAATGCAAAAATTATAGTAAGTATTTTGTTATTATGTACAACAGCAATTATAAACAAACATCACAACTTGGGTAGCTTGCCCACCGCTAGGAGCGCTAGTGTCGCAGCAACTGTCAGTTGGTAACAACTTTTACAGCAGTGAGTGTTGGGACTGTGTATGTTAGACTGTGCTGAGGCTTCATGGAGCTATCATTATAGTTAAAAAGTCATTCTTGTTGCCCTCCAATATGCTTTGTGATCACTACAGATGACCATTACAGCTGATCACCTGTGTGGCATAGACATTATGAGGTTATCAGTTAACTCTTGAGAGATATTTGGTCATTCTTCCATTAGTGTAATATCCAGCTCTGCAACTGTTGTGGGAGGTACTGATCTAGTTGCATTGCATCTGCAAAGTGCGCCCAAGACGTGCTCAATCATGTTTAAGTCTGGTGAACAAGCTGGCCACTCCATTCATTCAATTCCCTCGGCTTCAAACATATTGTCCACCAGTGCAGCTCTGTGGGGATGGGCATTATCGCCGATCAGAAGGAACCCATCTCCTATGGCACCTGCACAGGGCACAGCAAAGGTGGAAGGATCACGTCTGTATACACTCTGAGTAGTGAAACTGCCATTCTGAATGACATAGAGGTTCGTATTTCCGACAATACTTACTCCAGTCCACACCACTTGTCCACCACCATGATACGGTGATGCTCCCTGCACATAAGCAGTATAATTGAGAGTTCATAATATAGTAAGGACAGTTTACAACTGACCGCAAAGACGTGGCAACGAGCTGCGCACTTCGAAGTGCGGCAGCCGGAGGTGATGGTTGTATGACTGCGTTGTGTGCCTGTGTAATTGTTCTATTTTCTGAAGAAGGCCATGGCCGATAGCTGACAGTCTTGTATGTGTGTGTCTTTTGTATTGCCTGTCGCAGCTTGTCACCATGTCTTTGCGGTGAGTTGTAAACTGTCCTTACTATATTATCAATTCCAACCTGGACTTTCCATTATTATAGTTGAGAGTTCCATGTTCTCTCCAGATGAGGGAATGACGATTATCAGTTGAATACAAAATCTTGAGTCATCTGTGAACAGAATGTGTTGCTATTCGTTATGACTCTTAATCATGATATTCCTCTAACCGATTTCAGTGGATAAACAGTGTCGTGGTTTTAATGGGACATTCACCATAGGTCTTTGTGCATAGAGGCCACATTTCCCGAAGCCAATTTTGGACTGTTTGTGTTTATATTGTGTGTCTTGTTGCTGACTGGAGGGTGTGTTGCAGCTGAATTGCATTCAGCCTCTTGTCTCAATGGGCTGCTAACTGGAGATAATGGTCATCTCTTGCTGATGTTACCCATGAACGACCTTGGCCTTGCCTTCTTTTAATGATTCCTGTTGTCTGAAATCATGTTCCTGGAAATTTCACTTTGGAACACTCCAATAGCTGCAGCCAATTCCCTCTGTGTCTTTCCCACTTCCAACCTCCCTATGATTCTACATGTCATAGATTCAGTTAAGTCACACTGTTGTTGCATTGCACCCTGCTCACTACACTATCTCAATCCAACTGCTTGTGTAATTTGTTTGGTAGAGTGAACTTCAGTCAACCTAACTCCCTCTGCAGCAACTTTCTGTTATTATCACTGTCTTGGTTGCCATAATGTTGTTGTCTCCACTCCATATAACTGACAGAAAAACATCGAACCATTTTAGTTCATTCTGCTGATGAGAATACTTCAGAACCTAGATATCTCAACTGATCCCTTAATTGTTTTGACCATTCTATAAACTAAATGCGTGGAGCGAGATGCAGCTTACGAATGTAGTGGGGAGACAGAGAGGGAAGGGAAGCAAAACAGACACATATACATACAAGCACAGTACAAGGAATGGGAGAGAAGTGTGATAGAGGCAGTAGGAACTATTTGGTGTGGAGAAAGACGGGGTTGTCATATGTTCAGGCCTGGATAATTTCAGGATCAGAGGATGTACTGTAAGGATAACTCCTAAAACTCACAACTGTGTTGTTCAAAAAAGCTGTTAGTTGGTGGGAGGATCCAGATTGCCGAGGTTGTGAAGCAGCCTTTGAAATCAACCCTATGCTCAACTGCATGTTGTGCCACAGGGTGGGCTACCTTGTTTCTGATCATAGTTTGGTGCTGGCCATTCATTCTAATGGACAGTTGGTTAGTGGCCATGCCAATATAGAAAGCTGCACAGTGATTGCAGCACAGTTGGAAAATTACTTTGCTGCTTTCAAAGGTGGCCCAGGCTCTGATTGGGTAGGATATGCCTGTGACTTGACTGGAATTGGAAGAGCTGGGTGTGTGGATGGGACATGTCTTGCTGTGGGATATGATCTTTTTGGCAGGGAGCTGGGGTTTGGGGTAGCATACAGATGGACAAGGATGTTATGGAGGGTGGATGGAACATCACTTTAAGTGGAGTGGGGAGGATCTTGGGCAGGATGTCTCATTTATGGGCTGTAGGACGGAAAATCAAAACCTTGGATAAGGATGCTGTTCAGATGCTCCAGCCCAGGTAATACTGGGTAACAAGGGGAGTGCTCTTTTGTGGCTGGTTACTGGTGGTAGTAGCAAAATTTGAGTTGTGTGAGTATATGGAATTTGTGGACTAGGTCTGTGAGCTATTTTCTGTTGTGTGAAGGCTTTTCTGAGACCTATAGCATATTGTGAAAGGGAGTTCTTATCACTACAGAGATGTTTTCCTTGGGTGGCTAGACTGTAAGGGAGAGAGGTTTTTAAGTGGAAGGGATGGCAACTGTCAAAGAGTACATATTGTTGGTGATTGGTAGGTTTAATGTAGATGGAGGTGTGTATGAGCCAACAGTGCAGTGGAGGTTAAAGTACAGGAATGTTCCATTGTGGTTTGATGAAGGCCCAGTGAAACTGATGAGGGAGAAGGAGTTGAGGTTTTAAAGGAAGGAGGATAAGGTGTCCTGGCCCTTAGTTCAGATCATGAAAATATCATCGATAAACCTGAACCAAACCAGAGGTTTGGGGTTATGGGATGCTAGGAAGGTTTCCTCCAGACGGCCCATAAGTAGGTTGGCAGAGAAGGGTGGCATTAATGTTCCCATGGCTGTGCCATGGATTTGATGTGAACTTTCCCCTCAAAGGAAAAGTAGTTGTTTGTTAGGATAAAGTTGGTGAGGTTATGAGGAATGAGGTATTGGGCTTAATTCAGAAAGATGTAGGGGAACGTAGCGTTCAAGAGTGACAAGGCCATAGGCATGTGGGATGTTAGTTTATAGGCAAGTAACAAGTAACTCCCCAGGGGGCCCTCAGTTTTTTTGTGGGTACATGAATAGCGTGCACAGATCCCTGAGCCAATGCGCCTTTCTTCCTATTTCCCCAGGCTGCATTACCTCTTCCAGTTTCCCCCCTTCCTGTTCTAATTCCTCCCCACTCCCCCCACTCATCTCCCCTTTCTAGGTGTTTGCTATGGTTCAGATGATGGTTTTAGTGATTTTGGTCTCTTTGGTGTTTACCCCTGTTTTTGGCCCAGTTTGTCCCCCTAGGGTTAGACCTACACTACATAACATCCATTCAGAGTGTGAGTCATTAGGGAAAGAACACCCTACCCAGTTGCTACAGCGCAGATCCTTTTCCCTTCCTTTCCCTGCTCCCTCCTCGCCATAGGCCCCTATCCCTGCCTGGTCCCCATCATGTGTAGCCAGTCCGTGTGTGTGTGTGTGTGTGTGTGTGTGTGTGTGTGTGTGTGTGTGTATGGGGGGGGGGGGTTGTTATGAATCCTTCTGATTGAGCCCTCTGACAACACAGCTGGTACCAGAGGTGTAACATGTCTCCTCACTGGACAGCAGTCCCTCTGTGCTCCCTTCCTCATCCTCTGGGACTTCAATGCCCATCATCCTATGTGGGGCAGTGCTCGGTTGAAGGGCCCTTCTAGCCACTGTCCAGTGTCGTGGTGGAATGCAACTATTGTCACAGCAATCCATGAGCATCGCTGAGTCTTGCAACATCTTAAACACCATCAGCCCCATACTGGTCTTATCAGCCTTAAATCCCTTAATGCTAAAGCTTGTTACAAAGCGTAATTGCTGAGAGTGTTTTTTCTCTTCATCTTTTACAACAGCAATATATCACCCATGTATTTAACCATATTTAGCTCCTAGGGGTTTTCCCCTATCATTGGAGGGACATTATAGTGGTACCTGTCCCTAAGCCTGGTAAGGATCCATCATCCCTGGACATTTACCAACTGATTATCCTGACAAATATACTCTGTAAATTTCTTGAAAGGATGGTTGCTTGCATATTATTCTGGGTACTCGAATCATGGGGATTCCTGTCACCTTATCAGTGTGTGTTCTGGGAGGGACGATCTACAGTAGACCATCTGCTTAGACTGGAAATGGCAATCAGATAAGCCTTCTCTAAATGTCAATATCTTGTTGCAGTTTTCTACAATCTATGTAAGGCTGCAAAATGTTTAAGATAAGATATCAGCTTGGTGCAAAAATTGACAATTGACCTTTAATAATGAGAAGTGTGAAGTCATCCATATGACCACTGAAAGAAATCTTTAAACTTCAAAATCATGATAAATCAGTCAAATCTACAGTCCGTAAATTCAACTAAATACCTAGATGTAACAATTATTAACAACTTAAATTGGGAAAATCACAAAGAAAATATTGTAGGGATGGGGAACTAAATGCTACATTTCATTGGCAGAACACTTAGAAGATGCAACAGTTCTAGTAAAGAAACTGCCAACACCACACTTGAGTGTCATATTTTGAAGTATTGCTGTGCATTTTGGAATCCCCACCAAGTGGGACTGATCAGGGTCGGCACTTCATTCAGCCCCCCACAGATCCAGGAAAACAGCATTCCACAGGGTTTGTGTTAAGTGTTATACGCTTCCTAATCGCCATCAATGGGCTGATGAGCTCTGTTGAATTGCTGGGCACTCCTGTGCTAGATCTCAACAATTTTTGTGTATGGTACAGCTCCCACTCAGTAGCCTCAGCTGAGTACCTACTCCAAGGTGCTATTCAACATGGGCTCTCTCCGGGTTTGCAGTTTATCACTTCTAAAACGAGGGTAATGCATTTTTGTTGTCATACTACAGTCTACCCTGATTGAGAACTCTTCTTCGGTACTCAGTGCCTGGAAGCTGTGGCACAGCACCGTTTCTTGGGCCTCCTTTTTGATAAAAACTGATTTGGCTTCCTCATATTTGCCACATGAAGACTAGCTGCAAGTGGAAGCTTAATGCCCTCTGTTTCCTAGCCCACTCATCCTCAGGTGTAGATTGAGCAACACTCCTTATCTATCAGGCTCGGATTCCGGCCCCATTCGATTATGGGTGCCAGGTTATTGCTCAGCAGCTTTTTCCACCCTGAAACTGTTTGTTGTGACAGTGCATCGTAAATTTAAAACTATCGCTGTGTGTAACGCGCGCAAAGTAATATAGGGGCGCTACAGTAATTAGACAGCGACATAGTCATACAACCATCACCTCTGGCTACTGCACTTTGAAGTGTGGTAGCTGGAGGTGATGGTTGTATGACTGTGTTGTGTGCCTGTGTGATTAAGTGAATGTTCTGTTTTCTGAAGAAGGCATGGCCAATAGCTGAAAGTGTTGTATGTGTGCGTCTTTTGTATGTTTCTTGTCACAGCTCGTTGCCACATCTTTTGGCTCATTTTCTCTGCTGTGCATATCTGTTTCAGGGCACTAAGGGATTCAGAACAGATGAGAAACTGTTTGCTCTGAAAATCTCTCATATGCTCAAGAAAGGGGGAGTAACATGTTGTTTCTGAAAATGGACACAGACTTACAGTTTTCCTTAGAAAGATACTGCCACATCTTCATTGCTATGGTCCTCATCTGACCCCAGACACCACAAGTTCCCATAACCTGATGGTTTAGGACCTGTTTATTGTGGGTGATGCAAGTCTGTAGATAAATTTACAACTGCAGCTTGTTGTGGTTTGTTTACCAATAGTTGTGTACATGCTGAGGTAAATCTATATCTATAAATGTGAATGTCTGTTCGGTGTACGTTTATCACGTCTGAACCACAAGACATAAAGAGCTAAAAATTTGTACAGTTACTAATGTCTACCCAGGGAAGGCTTTAGGCATGGTTTTATGGCGATTGGATAGCTATTTATCTTTATATATATTAATGTGAATGTCTGTTCGGTGTACGCTTATCACGTCTAAACGACAAGACGCAGAGACTTAAATATTTGTACAGTTACTGATTTATACCTGAGGAAGGTTTTAGGCATGGTTTTATAGTGATCTGATAGATATTTAGTAATTTGAAGAATATAACGCAAAATGTGTAACAATAATGATTCTTTGAAAATTATATTTACTCTTTGAAAATGGTTTTATTGGTTGCATTGTTGCTTGAGGGTTGATAATGATAAAAGGGTGGAGTATATTGGGATGGAAAGTTATAAGGGGGTGGAAGATATGGTGGTTGAAAGTAATCAAATTACAAAAAAAATTGGACTGAAGGCCAGCGATGACGTTTGCGAGTCTATAGCAAGGAGGTTACGTACAGCAAAACGTGATGCCACAGACCATATCTTTGGTGTATGCGTGCTACAATGTCTTCAGCTCTTTCTCTGTAAGGATAAGCATACGAATAAGGAAATATAAGAATAAATAAATAAAACAGTAAAAAAGAAATTTCTTTTAATACATCTCTTTTTAAAAAAAAATTGATTTGATGTTTTGTGCATTACATCAAGTGATCCATTTGTGATATTATTACAATCATTATTGTTGAATTTCGTGATTGGATTCTTTGAAACGAGTGCATTTTTACCTGTGATTTCTTATATATTCTCTGATAGATGTAACATGTTTTTAGAAAAAAGGAGTTGGACAGAGAGAGAGTGGATAGGAAAAGTACTAACTCAAGGTTCGAATAAATAAATAAATAAATACCCGGGCAATGCCGGGTTTTCAGCTAGTAATGATATAAAAGTTAGTGTATGTGTGTCCTTAAATGCCATCTTCTCCAAAAAGAGATGTATTTTGTTACATTTATTTCCTGGATTTTCTTATCGTCATCATACAAAGTACATTATTTGCTTCAAACTACATGGGTGCGGTAACAATTGAGACACAAGGTAGGGCACTGCATTTAGTGTTGTTATAACTCAATACAAACACAGAAACTGATCTTAACTTCATTTATCAACAACTGGCCTATGTGTACAGATGGCAGCCATGGTGTAGCGACTAAGATACATGGTCAGTACAAAATTACAGTCACAGTTGAACTGGCACTCTGCACCACTGATCTGCATCAGTCTGCCACTAGTTGTAGTGTTGGCCAATAGGGTGCATGACCGCTAGGCTGCCTGTTATGTGGAGGCCTCTGATGTTCACAGCCCTGACTCGCTGTGGGGCACCAATCCAACTGGCAGAGGGCAGCAGCTAACTAGATGTGGTGAGATTTGCCTCAAAGTGAAGTGATGTCCAAGACCATGGGCACCTCCAAGTCATGAGGGACGAGGAGCTTGAGAGTATGGGCAGAATTGTTCAGGATGACTAGCACACCAATGACTCACCGTTGGAGCTCAGGGATTTCAGCACCAGTTATACATCCTCTTCGGGTGCCATGGTTGTGTCAGGAGGTGATGGGAGTCTATGGCTCCTCCACAGGAAAGTCTATGGGAGGAACTGGAGGTGGCTGAGATGCCACAACCTGATGTGGCTGCCTATCAAACTCTGATCGGCAGCACACATGCGCTAACAGTGCCTGCTGTGGAGATGGCTTAACTCCTGGTAGAGGTGTGGAAACTTATGGGAGGAACACCTGGAAGCCTGGTAGAGCAACTGAGACATGTGGATTGTATGTACCCTGGGGTCCTAGAGGCTGTGTGCTGACCCAGGCATGGAGCTGGTTGCAATTCTGTCAAACCTCTCATTTACCCTTTCACAAGGTATAGAACGGCAGTCATTATTACAGACGATGACCACGGCAATCCAGAGGGAGGGATGGTAATGAAAATCCCCATGCCCAGACCGTGGTCACCTGTGCAAATCCCTATCCAACTAAACATGATGGTAGGTGGGTGTCAAGGCAGAGTAGATAGAGTAGTGTATGGGGCTGGCACCCATGAAGCAGCTCCACTGGGCTACAGGGATCTATAGGCGTTGTCCAAAAGGCCATTAGAAAAAGACTCATTGATTCCTCTGCATGAAGATCATGTAGATATTTGTGCATCTATACCTTAAAGGTGCAAACCATGCACTCAGCTTCCCCATTTGCTTGAGGATCAAAAGGCAGAGTGTGGACATGGCAAATGCCAGACCACATACAGAAATGGTGAAACTCCTGCATCCAAAACTGTAGTCCATTATCTGCAACAAGGGTAATTGGCAACCCCTCCACTGAAAAGATTTTGGAGAGAGCTTGAACCACCACCTCAACAGAGGTAGAGGAACATTTGACTATGTAAAGAAAATGTGATAAGAATTCCGTGACAATAAGCCAAAAGGCATTCAGAAACAGAGCTGCAAAGTCCACATGATCCCTGGAATGATGACCCTTGAAGCTGTGTCATGAGGAGGACTCCATCAAAGACAGATGGATGACGGCACAGCACAAAGTATGCTCAAAGGGGGTTGGAAACCCAGCCTGGAGGAAGGTCTGACCAACCCTGTTGGACATGCCGAACCACCCACAGAAATTGAAAACAGACCACTTCCTCCTTATTGAACTCAGAAACCAGACCCACTGGGCAATGGGATAAGGCATCAGCATTTCCATGCTGCCCGGAGGGCCAAAAATGGATGTCACAGTGGTACTTAAGAAATAAGGCCCAGCACTGCAACCAGTTTGCTGCCTTGCCAGGAACACAGGCCTGCAGGGTAAACAATTATATCAGTATCAATAAAACTCTTCTGGGTATGAAACCGCGTCGTCATATTATAAATTCCACCGACGTTTCGGCCACTGTTGCAGGCGGCCTTCATCAGGGTCTGTGTCTGACTGCTGAATATATGATATCTTGGGATTTATATAGCTACAGATGAGGGAAAGGAAGGGGGAGGTTTGTTTGCCTTTATTGGTGGTTATATTATTTCACACCATTGGTGGAAATCGGCAATGATGATTGGTGTTTTAGAGGCTAGTTTTCCATGTGATTGGGGGCTACATTCTTCCCCCTTATTGGTCAAATTGGACGTTTCCGATTGGCTTTTGTATTAGAAGTTGCTATTGGCGGAATGAACCTGAGAGAACGGACGGCGGTTGTGCCGTGCCGCTGTTGACTTGTCGCCTGGCGCAGACGGCGGCGGGCCAGTGCTCTGCGTGTTCGCGGCCGCTGTGGTCTCCGGGGCGCCTGCGCGAGTCCTTCCGCGTGCGGTGCCATCACATAGCGTTGCAACTGCTGGCAGCCAAGACGCCAGCAGCCTGTAGCCATCCTCCCTGTTCATATTGGCGGGACGCTTCGCTATTTCTATAGCCTCTCTAATCTTCCTCCTCATTGAGAATGGTTGTTTCGTCAGCACGTGGGTCTCACTGAAAGATAACTGTTTTCCGCACTGATTGTGATGCTCAGAAACCGCTGACTTTGTGTGCTGTCCAAGCCGTATGTATCTTTCATGTTCTGAAAGCCTCGTGGAGATTGCTCGCCCGGTCTCTCCTATATAAACCAGCCCACACTCGCAGCTTATTTCATACACGCCGGCATTGCTCAGTTTGTCAACTGCATCCTTAGTTGAACCTAGGACATCCTTGGTCTTATTGGTGCTGCGGAAGACTGGCTTGCTGCCTGCCCGGCGTAGAACCTTACCCACACGCTCAGTGACGCCCTGCACATAAGGTAATAGGGCGATGCTTTGTGCTTCCTCTTGCTCCCCTCTATTCCTTTCATTCCTCCTGGACATTGTTTTATTTATCTCGCCCAGTCCATAGCCATTAGCCGCAAAGGTGAATCTGAGATGTCGTAGTTCCGCCTGTAGGTGATCGTCATCGCTGATCCTGTGGGCCCTCCTTGTTAGTGTTTGTAGGGCAGATTTCTTCTGCATGGGGTGGTGGTGGGAGGAGGCGTGGAGGTACCTTCCCGTGCTGGTAGCCTTACTGTACACCCTGTGGCCGAGTTTACCATCAGACTTTCGGTAGACTTCGACGTCTAAGAAAGGCAGCACCCCATTCTTTTCTACTTCTATCATGAAATTTATTTTGCTGTGCTGCTGATTGAGATGTTCATGAAAGTTATCACACACATGGTTATTCGGACAGTCAATTGTTTGAGATCCCATGGTTTGACACGTAGACAGTTCCAAAATTTTTTAGCTGAAATTGGAGACAAGTAAGGTAACATACCCTACTATAGTGAAGTGCACTGGGTTAGCCACGGTAATGCATTGAGATTTTTTTGAATTGAAAATGCCAAGAAATCAGTTTTTAAAGGACAAAAGAAAGCATTATCCTAAATTAGAAGGTCCAGAGTGGGTTGCCAATCTTGCATTTTAGTTGATATTAGAGGCCATATGAATAATCTGAACTGAAGCTTGAAAGAAGGAAAACAATTACTTTGTGAAATGATTGAAAAATTCAACACTTCTATGAGAAAGCTTGCACTGTGGGAAGAACAGCTTTCATTAGAGAGTGCTGCACATTTTTACACTCTTCTTTTCAAGAGAAAAGTTAAACTTGTACATGTCTGTTATTAACACAATAGAAGGGGAATTTTGCAAGCGATTTGGGGATTCACTACATCTATCTCACACTTTCAACCTGTTTTCGAGACTGTTTGCTGCTTCCATAACTGATATTCCTGACAATTTGCAGCTGGAATTAATAAACCTTCAATGAAACTCTTGCCTGAGAAATAGTTCCTTTGGACAAGGAGTTTGCTAGAATTTTATCAAAAATTTGCACCTCATGAGTTTCCCCACCTTCATTTTGAAGCTGCAAAAATAATGTCAATGTTTGGTTCAATCTATGTGTGTGAAAGATTTTTCCTGGACAAAACAATAAAAGGAAATTTTATGAACAGATGAACAAAGTTGCAATGAGTTCTCCTCTCTCCCTATGACAGGCAATATTTTCATGGAGGCAATCAAGAAAACAACTTTCTAGTCTGTACCAGTATGTCCAGAATGCTGGCTGCAATATGTAGATGACACATTTTTCATCTGGCTTCATGGAGAAGAGGAGCAGCACAACTTCTGTCAACACCTCATCAATAGCACAAGATTCAATTCACCATAGAGATAGAAAATAATTGGATGCTTCATTTCCTCAACATAGAAGTTTTCGGGAAGCCAGAAGGCAAACTAGGCCATAGGGTGTACAGAAAACTACCAGTACAAGAAGGTACCTTCACACAACTTTCCAGCATAATCGTATGTAAAAGAAGTCCATATCCTAACTATGAGGATCAATTGAATTAGCGATGAACACCACATTATGACAGTGTTACAAAATCTTAGGCCCATCTTCAAAGCAAACTGTTATGGTAAGGGGACAATTGAGGAAACTATGGCAACTAATGGTGGAAATAAAAGGGAAGAGCAAAAGTAAGAACAAATCATCACCCTATTGCCACATGTACTAGGAGTCACCAAAGAAGTGGGCAAAATTCTTTGTTGAGTGGACATCAAAAGTATATTTTGCAGCATGTCCTTGGCTCAATGGAGAATCTAGTTGATAGGTTGCACACAGCTGGAATCTATGAGATCAGTGTGAGTGTGGCCAAGTGTATATTGGAGGAACTGGGCAGTCAATTAACACAAGGTTAGCCCTGTACGAGAGGTGCATTTTGGCTGGGGCAGCAAACGATGTCAGCAGTGCCAGAACACAAGGAAGAGTGCAACAACCAGAGAGGTTTCCAAGAAGTCACTTTACTGGTAAAACAACCCTTCACTTTCAAGAGGAAAATCAGAGAAACAATAGAAATAGAAATAGACCTGAAAATATGACCAGAGGAGATGGGTATAAATTTCTGGTGTCTTGAATGCCCACAGTAGCAGTATTACATGATGACACTGCGTGCAATTCAGTTCATATGGGCCTGCCTGGCGACTGCAGCAGCCACACACACACACACACACACACACACACAGACTAAATAGCATGGCCTATCTGGTCCTAGGCAACACTGCTACATCACAGGCACCATCCGCCCCACATATGCCAGTTTCAACCAATAGCAAATTATAATGCAAACAACAATCCAGGACTCTCTTTTCCACCAACAGGAAGAAATAAAGCAAACAACAATAAAAGAAAGCCTCACTCCTCCCAAAACCGAAACCTCCAATCACAGTTTGGCAACAGTTACTAACAACTTTCCCTAATCCAGCAGTAAATGTGACACTCAGAAGAAGGACATTTGCAATAGTGGCTGAAAGTCAGTGAAATTAACTCTCTTCAAAATCCTTGATTTCTTACCAGCTGTGCTATTAAATGCTGTTCCCTTGCTTAACAAAGCAAACAAAGAACTTGTATGCATTATTAAGGCAAAAAGCACAGATGTGGTTATGGCAGTGTGGTGGTGGGGAATGGTTGGCACAGTGAGGGAAAGGGTAACAATGCGGGTAGCTGGCCTGCACCTGCGTGCACATCGCTGGCAATTAACTGCTCACATGCAACGTGCACCACACATGAGCAGTATTTGTGCCTGCCCCTGGCATTCACAATGGCGAGAGCCTCCTATTCAATTTAAGAATACTGAACCTGAGTTGGGATGAGTGCCTTTGAAGTGAAATCCAGGGGTTCCTCTGAGCTTTCCAAATTCCAACGAGACAGCATTGCCCCTAACTGATATTGGAGTGTGTCGGTATCCAAAATCAGAGGTTTGTAGTGTCAAAGGTCGCCACACAAGTAGCTGACCGGAGACATTCTTTCACAGTGAGGAAAGCCCAATAGTGGGATGAACCAGTGGTGATAGGCTATCTTCCCCAAAAATTCCTGCAGCTCACAAAATAATGAGGGATGTGAAAGGCCTATAGTGGCCTTGACTAGACTTTCTGTGGGACGAACACCCTGACAGGAGATGACATGACCAAGATACTCCAGGGCCGGTTACAAAATTTTGACTTCTGCAGATTGCAGCATAACCCCCCCCCCCCTGCCCAGAGGGGGCAGGACATGGAGGTTGTTCAGGTGCTCTCTCATAGTACATACTGTAAATACTATGTCATCCAGGTAACTGAAACAGTATGGATTCCAGGACGTCACCTGCTCCAAGTACTGTTGAAATATGGCTGAGGCATTTGCCACCACGAACATCAACCATTGGTACTGGTATAGGCCAAAAGGCATGTTATAATGAAATGTAACGTGATATTTTCATCTAAAATAACGCTACATTTCAAGTCTTCCAATGAACAGAAGATGCACGCAACAACAATTTTTATTAAGGGGTATGTTAAGGTTTTGAAGGGCCGTAAAGCTGGCGGGTCATTGGGGACCCATTTACAGATGGGGCACCCAAACCGTGAAACAAGAGGGGTCGCGTGTAGATGCTATTCGCGGGTGCACACAGTGACTTCTGAGATCAAGGAGTGCCTTTCTTGGTCATCATGGAGAAGACGGCCCGCAGCAGTGAGAAGGCAGAAGGAGAAACAAATGAATTATGATGTAGTTACGAGATGTATTATAGAATGCTTATGAGACATGGTATTGTTTGGTTCTCACCTAATGTATATCAAAAATACACCTATTGATTTAAAGGGAACATTTAACTTATTTCTTACAATAGTCGTCAAGATAAAAGTTTCTTATAGTGTTTCCCAGAAGCAATCAGGTGAAGAAGACCGATTTTGCACGGATTGGCAGCACTGCTTTGCGGGACTGCTCATCAAGAAAATACAAAGGAGACCGAAAGTTAACGGAAGAAAGGAGGTAAATGCTCGAAAGGAAATTATTTATGACTCGAGTTAATGAAATGTCCCGTCCGAACGGCAAGTTCCGTTCGTATCCTCAGTGCACATTTCCTACTCACTACGGAACTAGCTAGGGACATTACAATAAGAACTGTGAGTTGCGTAGATGCCTCATCTAGAAATAGCTGGTGGTATGCCTCTGACAGGTCCATGTTGGAGAAAAACTGCCCTCCTGCTATTTGTGTGAACAGTTTGTGGCAAAGGGTAGGTGTCCACTGCAATCTGAGAATTGACTATGGCTTTAAAATTTCCAGATAGTTGGAGCTTACCTCAAGGTTTCCAAACTCTCACCAGGGGGCATACACCTCTCACCCACACAATGATTCCAAGGACTGATAAGGAATCTCCCCCGGCTGTATGGAATCCACAGTGAAAAAGCGAATGACTGGGAATCATCTAACCCAGAAAGTTTGTCTGCATGAAAGTCATGAACCACAATGAAAGTGATAGGGTGAGTCACTGTTTATGCACTAGACAGATGCAGCACGAGTGGCCGGCCTTTACTGCCACAACATCAGCCACAATGAACACAGTGAACTCTACTAGGCTGAACTATGTACTGCTGTGTCCTCGCGCCAGGCATTTAAATGAGGAGTCGTGGCCTGCGAAACCTCATAAGACTGAGTGATCAACAACACTTCTTCAGGGGTGAGATCTTCTAACTGAAGGGCTCATTGCTGCACCTATGTATCTTGGATGAAACTGATAATACATTGTGAACCATAACATGACGGCACTTACGACTAAGGCTGTTATGAGTAGTGACCCATGCTTGGTAGGATTGGTTGGGTTGTTTTTTGCACTGGTAGAATTCCACCCTAGCAGCCACTACCTAAGTGCATTGTCGATAATAAGAAGACACATGGCACACTATTTATCGAATGAGAGAGGGCGGTTCCCATAGAGGGGGGGGGGGGAGGGGCGGCAACTGCCGCAAGTACAAGTGTGGAAAAATCCAGGACAAAAATTGTGTTTCACATATCTCCATGTCCGTGACTTGAAAGTCTTGAAAATGTCATCAAAGGCAGACTTCATAAGACTCCCAATACTCCACAGATTCCGCAAACGGCAGGAATGGTGACAGAAATGTAGCCGGAGAGTGCAATTTGTCAAGCAACACTGGCATAACTTGTTGCATGATGGCAAAGAGCTCCTGCTGTTACTTAGCTAACTTTTGAAATATTGTGTCCATGCCAAAGAACACTTGAAAACAAAAGAAACACTGATGAAGGCAGATATGAATAGACAACCGTAATTGTTACCAATGTATTATATCTCAATTCAGAATTTTATATTAACTTTGTTTATTAACATACTGTACTATATGTACAGAGGTGGTGTATGGTGTGGTGACTGATATACACGATTAGTACACAAGCGCGGTCACAGTTTAACTGCCACATTATTCCACTCAGCTGTGTCAGTCTGCCACTAGTTGTGTCATTGGCCATTAGGGAACATGACTGCTGTGTTGCCCATTATATGGAGGCATCTGGTCGTCACTGCCCTCACTTGCTGTGGTGCACCGATCCAACTCACTCCTGATATGGTGTACCAACCCATGGATTACAAGTGCCTAGTTCATGGGCAGCTAACTGCATCTTCTGCACATGGCCTGACCTTTTCAGACTGTGCTGATGTGGCACAAATGCCAGCTCTTAAAATCAAAGCACAGGGTTAGTTACAGTTGGACTATAATAAGTTGACAATTGGTGTGATGGCTGTTGGGAATTGCAGGGCGTATGCCTTGCCCCCACATTATGGTTGTTGAGGAGAAAGGAGTGGTGAGGGGAAGATGGTGTCAGCTGCTTTCCTTAGTCTTGGTGCCAATACACAAATGATGGCAGGTAGTGCATGTCTAATACAAATGGGAGCTGCAATATTGTAACAATTGTGGTACATGCTTATTTGTGCTGTGAACTTGAAGAACGCATGTATCCTGCAAATTATGTCTCCCACCTTCCGATGTACAATTTGTCTGAAACCAGCACCCTCACTGATGACAGATGGAAACAAATGAAATAAAATTCAGTATATGTCACTACAATCATGTTTTATGCTAACAGTGGCTACAACGTTCACAGCAGAATGCTCACAACAATACTGACTGTCAGAGAATTGGTGATGGAACTTTGCAGAATAAGTCTAAACTCAGCCATTGTCATTCCTGGTTTCAATTATAGTGTCAATTTTCTCTGCTTCTAGCAACACCAGTAAAATTACCAACTTACCATGGCCATGTTGAACATAAAGCTTTC
The DNA here is from genome assembly GCA_026315105.1 of Locusta migratoria. Lineage (NCBI taxonomy): Eukaryota > Metazoa > Arthropoda > Insecta > Orthoptera > Acrididae > Locusta > Locusta migratoria. The sequence goes on along the minus strand of CM048744.1, from coordinate 265,405,361 downwards.
ATTAAGGCAAATAAAGTCTGCTACATTGTTCTTGGGCAATGTTATTAAAAGGAAAGTCAGAATAAAAGATTATATCTTTTTGAGTTCACCATTTACTCTTTTCATAAAATCCTTAACTTTGGAGATACCTTCAATTTTCCATTCCTTCTCGCTGTTCTTCTGCTTGATATCACAAGAATTTATATCTTTCTAACATAAATTTAATTGACATAACTGATGAAGGATTACTCACAATTTAGCATTTAAAAGCTTGTTTACTTACAATCAAAACATTCTCTCTTTTACTGATGGATGTATAGATGGACTAGCCACATGAAGTGTCTGGCGTTTTGGGATTGATACTGACCAATTGAACACCTAAGCCACTGGGGGTGTTTTGAAAGTGGCATAGTTTTCATGGGCATCTGAAGAGCAGCTAGATAAACTGAGTGTCCACACAGACAGAACTGTCATTTCCCTGGGTATAGTGTTAATGCATCTCATCAGCACAGAGAAATCCTTGAGAATTTTTAAAATAGAGTTTGTACAAATCTGGGTGGTTAAACAAAAATTCCTGTTCCTTTTAACAAACGGTGCCCTACCATCACACCTCACAGCAATCACTGAAGCTTGTTCACCTCTTTCAGTGGTAGATGGCTGGAAGCTTTCACCAAATTGACATAAGGAAACTGGGATTCATCAAATTTTTACTCAGACAGTGAAGAGTGAGATTCCATGGGATGCCTGCTTTTTAGAACAATCCAGGCAAGGACATTTATGGCCTTTGTCAACACTGCAAACATGGTTAACTTCTCCCACCTCCACCCTCACCAGTGCAGAAAATTTTAAAGAAGCATTGCTGCTAGAGATTCCATGCATCTGTATGCTTTACAAGGCATCTTTATTATGGTTTTCATAGTTTTCACACATGGTTCAAACAAGAATTTGTTTCTAACGTTGGTTTTGGTTATAAAGAAACCTAATACTTTGATCATTGGTCCCCATTTCCAATCCTTGAATGTACCCTCTATTTACCTTTCAGACCAATCACCACCACCATTTGCTTGTAGTTCTTGATGTCAATTTTCAGTCATATATGGGACAGGTGTCAAGGAAGTGTGCATTTGTCGTCCCGACATAATCTAAAAGAAATTAGTTGTCAGTAGACTGCATCATTGTTTTTCGAAATACAGAGATTTTTAAATTTATCTGTAAACATATTATGACTTAATTTGAAACAGAACTCACTCTTCTTTGTAACACTTAAGAAGTTGTAGACATTGTCTTTATTTTTCTTCTTTTAATTTTTGTTCCATTTTCAGCAATGGAGACTTTTCCCCTATTTAGCAGCCAGTTATGCTTTCAAGATTTTTGCAGACTTTCTTGGGCAGGCTCTTGACAACAATCACCCAAAGGTAAATTTTTATTCCTACTCTTTGCTCTGCATTGAGAGTTGTTAGTTGAAAATTTGATATTTGTGCTGTAGAATGCCTTATTCTATCTTTTTATGTTTTCATATAGGATATCACTGCAGCTAAGGAGCTACAACAGATAGCAACCATGGGAAAATATATGGTAACCAGTGTCACAGTTGATGGAACTCAAGAATGCCGAGAAGCTTGTGGTGGCCATGGTTATCTTAAAGGTAGGCACTTTGCCGTAAGAACAAAGATTCCATATCAGTGTATGTTGATGTGGGAAGTTAAACATGCTTGTAATTTTATGTAAGTAATAAATGAAATAAATCAATTTAGGTAATGGTGGTCACCATTGTAAACCCTTGTCCTACACAGGCTTGTTGTGCTTCAGGAATAAACACTCCACCCTCTTTAATCATATGAATTCAAAAATTCATTGTACCTTCCTTTTTGTTATCTCACAAAGCTTGAAATACTTATTATTCTCTAGTGCATGGAAGAGGCATATTTTGTGTTAATATTATGATTTTCATTACTGAATCTTATTATTTTAGTCCAATTAAATGTAAAAGCCATCTTTTCTAGAGGAAGGATGTTGCAAAGAATTAATTTTTCTCTGTGTGTAGCAGTGCGGTTCAGTAGTTAAGTGGTAAAGTGTCAGACTACTGATCCTGAGCCTTCGGAGTGCATACATGTGGATTATGCCTCCCCTTTTCTTAATTCCTATTGGTTTTTTGTTGTGGATGCCTACTCTAACTTCCCTTTGTCATGCGCTGCCCTACCATGTCTACTACCATGACTATCCAATCTCTCTCTAAGGTTTTTGCCATTGAAGGCCTTCCTCACACATTGGTTTCAGACAACGGGCCTCAGTTTACCTCCTCTGCTTTTCGGGATTTCTGTGCCCAGTTGGGGGTTTGTCATGTTCCTACTCCACATTTCCACCCCCAGCCTAATGGTGAGGCGGAGCGGCTAGTGAGCAAGTTCAAGGTCCAGATGCGCAAGTATGTGGCCTCTTCTTCAGTGGATGATGCTGTGCTTAGATTCTTATCTTCTTACCGCTTCACACCGATGGGGGAGCATTGACCCGCTGAGCTACTCCACGGTTGCCAGCCGCGGACGATGCTGCACCTGCTCCTGCCACGGCCGTGGCCCGTTGCCACAACGTTGCTACTCTCCGGGCTCAGCCGTCTGAGCGCAAGGGTTTGGACGCAGCCCCCACTGGCTGCCTGGCGTCGTCACGGGCTGCAGAGGCTGACGCATATGTTCCTTACGCACGCCAGGAGGCGTGGTGCGCCACCACTGTGACCAGTTATGCCCCCGGGCTCCTGCAGCATCCACACCACAGGCGCCACCACCACCACCACCACCACCACCACCACCACCACCACTGCCTATGGTGCCAGTGGGTATCATACCTGACTTGCAAGTGCCGCTTCGGACGCCTCTGCCGGAGACGATGGTTCCATACCCAGCGCTTCCCGCAGTTGTCACATCCTCAGTGAGACCAATGCCGATCATGGATGTTGCGCCCCTGCCTGCGGTGGCGCCTGCTGACGAGGCCAGATCCACCTAGCCACCTATGGGAGGGGCAGCTGCTGTACAAATGCACATCCCACAGTCCGGCCAGGAGGGACCACTGCCAGACAATGTGACCAAGCCGTCGCCCTGACGTCTCCAGTCCTGGGTTCATCGGCGGCACCGGGTTCTCCAATCATAGCGGGCTGCCTCCCGATGAGGACAAACAACCCTAGACACCTACGCCCCAACCAGTATCGCCCAGGTGCCAGCTCACAGTCTCCTAATGATCCCGCACCACCTTCCGATGACGCCACGCCGATGGACATTGCCTGTGTTCGCGTGGGGTCAGTTGACATTTCCCCCTGAGAGGGGAAGAGTGCTATACATCACTTACTAATTACGTGCTGCCACATGTGGTTACACCACCGGCTGCGAGACGGCGACACTAGCGTGCACCAGCATTACTGGCCTGCCACCTAGTGGCCGCTGGCACAGCGAAGCAAGCGAACCGCAACCCGGCTCAGTTCTGTGCGAGACTCATTTGACAGCTTATAGCCTCAGTGTTATATACCGTCATACTGATGAACAGTTCTATTGTATTCCACTCTACACTATTATTAGTGCTCGTGACTCCTACTTAGAAGCTACAATGAGAACTACAAAAGAAACTGCGTACACTACGCTTGTCCGTCCATTTTTGGAGTATTGCTGCCCAGTGTGGGATCCTCATCAGGTGGGTTTGACGGAGGACTTCGAAAGAGTCTAAAGAAGGGCAGCTCATTTTGTACTGTCTTGATACAGGGGAGACAGTGTTATGGAAATGATACAGGATCTGGGATGGGAATCATTACAACAACGGTGCTTATCGGTGCGGCATGGGCTACTTATGAAACTCCAATCGCCAACATTATCCTCCGAATGAGAAAATATATTGTTGACTCTAACTTACATAGGTAGAAATGATCATCAGAATAAAATATGAGAATTAGAGCTAAAACAGAGAGATTCAGGTGTTCTTTCTTCCTGAGCACTATTCGAGAATGGAACGGGAGATAAAAAGTATAAAGGTGGTTCGATGAACCCTCTGCCAAGCACTTAAATGTGATTTGCAGAGTATCCCATGTAGATATAGATGTAAACTGAATCACACTCATCATCAGGATTTTTTATATATGATTTGGCTATCCAGTGCTGGCTGGTGGGATTTTGTAAGGTAATGCCACAAAATAATAATAATAATAACAATTTTAAAAATTAATAATAATATTAAAATGAAAATAAATCTTAAATACACGGTTATGAACTTCATAAAGTACCACCACACATATTAAGATATTACAAAATGTTCTCAATTATTTATATCTCTCATAATATCTGTAGCAAACAGAAAGTAAATGGTAACAGAAATAAATAACACTTTTCTTACATACTGCTTCAATTGCTAAGATTGAAATCAACAGCTGTCAGTTTCTGACAAAGACCACAATGCACATCTGTTTATTATGCGAAACAAATAAAAAAGTGCATCATCATTATGTATCTGCAGCTGATTTGTGATTGTCTGTCTTCACTTTCTATGATCCATTGCACTGTTATCAATGTCTACATGTCAAGTAAAAATTATCAACACTGCACTTTTGCTTCCTGAAGAATAGTAAGAAATGATTGTGTTCGATTCTTCAAAAGAAAGAGAGGGGGAAGGTTACTCTAGCTACCTTTTCCTCTTATCTGCTTGAGAAATATAAATAGTATACAAAATAACAAAAAGTGAACAAATTAAATTCACTTCCTAAAATCCACATTACAGATTTACATCAAATTACCGACGTATTAATTTAAAAGTGCTGTACTCACCAAAAGCAGATACCCGTTGACTTTGGGAAGACATCTTCAAAATAATCAGTTAATGCGAACGGTACTGAAAATCAGTTCGTCTCTACTTCTCATTTCAAAATTTCAATTCAAGGGCAATTGAACTATTTTACATGTTACATACAAATGACTTTTCACAGGATATCATCCCTAAGGCACTCAGTCCTTCTTCTTTCATGATATGTCTTAGGAAAGTTTTAATTTTCTTGTTCACTGGGAAATACCGTTCAGCATCTTATGTGGTAACTGTTAATCACAATCCTATCTCAACATTTTAACACTTTCTTAAAAAGTTTCGGAAAGTTCATCCTCTAGAATGAGCGAAAGGAACAAAAACGGAAACAAATATGAACTCAGGCCTAGCATAGAAAACCTGAAGTTCTCCCTCCAACTTTCTTTTTTCATGAAATGCATATGTGTCAGTGATTTAAAGATCTATATAAAAATAATTCTAGAAAAATTTGTCGATCTGGTTCACAAAAATAAATTGGTTGCAGTGAGGCATCGTTATGTTACCTACACAATAAATCTGGTTAATGATAGAATCAATGTCATTTCTAATGTTTCGCATTACCGCCCCAAAGTTTGGACCAACTAGGGCCAAATAAGATATCACAGTGATCTTCTTCTGAAATTAATTGAAAAGAGTGTCTGTGTGCAGCATTATCTTATAAAAATTACAGTATAAAATAATGCTAATGCATTTGGAAATGCAAATTAGACTTTTAAGTTGCAGCAAGATTGTGGTACTGGAAAGGAAAGTTTGAACCTATTGTTACCAAAAGGAAGGTGGGATGCTTTTTCATTTCAAGGTCTTTCAGGTTCTGTTCTCTACTGCTCTCTAGTGCCCGTCACGCAAAGCTGTGAGTCAGGGTGATTTTGGCTCTACCCCCTGCCTAAGCGCCATGCAGAAACCTGTCCAGCGTTTTAAAACCGCTTATGAGCACAGACAGTGCCAATCTGTGTTGGCTCCAAGCTTCAGAAAATTGCCGCAAGAGTGCTCCCGATGTAACGTGCCTGTTCAAATCAAAGAACACGCACTCGGAAATAATGTTTTTGCGCAGTTTGTATGGAATTCTCCTTCTTCCTTTTTGATACAAGTGGTGCCATGGCACAGTGGCACTACCCCAGCAGCTGCCCCTGTGACTATCTCATCTAATACATTGATCTGACAAATATGCTACCCAATATCCAGTTTTCAACCCTAAAATGGTACCATATATTCAATTGGCCAACCAATGTACTCAGTTCTCTAGTCCATCCATATACTCTTCCAGGTCCCCATAAGTTATTCCTTTATGGGCAATACAGGTAAAATAGCAGTCTAATATATCCATTCACCACATCCTTTTGTTAAAACAGGCATTTCCTGTTACATCATAAGTACAGTCATATGTGAAAGCTGTAAGACACATTCCATATGGGTATGACGACTAACCTAATGCCTATACAGATGAATGGTCACTGCCGAACTGTAGCTAAAAAAGAAACCAATACATACTTTTTATTAATCTTCCTAGTTTATTTCAAAGAATACATATTTCAATGTTAGTATCATTCCTTGTTACCAAATACCAAGTCTCTTCAGTTGCATCTGCAGATCAAGGAATTGAGAGCTGCTGTTTCATGCAGTTGTGTGAATGAGTTGTGCCTGTGTGACTGATTGTATGAATGTGTGTGTGTGTGTGTGTGTGTGTGCACTCTTTTTTCGAATAATATGTGTGACTGCCATGTCTTTTCTGTGTACTTGTGTATGGTTCAGCTATTATCTTTCTTGTGAACTGCAACCTATCCTGATATTCCAACCTAGACTTTCCCTTGCCAGATCTGTCCTATTTTGTTTTGATAATATAACTTTATGAATTATACAACAGAGTGCTTTAACACCAAGCAGTTATTCAGTCATTCTTTCTCTTTTCAGTTGCTGGCATTGGTGACATAAGAAATGACAATGATGGAGAACATGTATCCACTCGCTGTAGTAGCACTGTACTGCGTCAATGTAGTGAGTGGTTGCTGGAATTATGGTCAAAGAACAAGAAAGGTGGACTACTTTTCACAAACTCTTCATGTGGATCATTAGCTTTCATAAGGGAGCACACTGACTTAATGAGTAAACATTTCAAAGCTAAGTTAGTGAATGACGCAATCATTCCAGAAGGTAAGTAGCTACATTTACAAGAAGAGTGCAGGCAAAATGTACACCTTTGGGTAGTAAAGTAATGAGTAACCTGTAACTTCTTGAGCAATGAGTAATTACACTGGCAGAAGCTTTAGTGATCAGAGCTTAATCCCTGGTGAAATAGGTCATTTATGAAGAAAAGGTACCAATCAAAAATTAACTGTGAATGCTATCATCATACCTTCTCCTTCTGACCTGTTCTGATCTTGTATTTGACTTGTGAGTGAAGGGAATAGAGACTCTTTAGAATGAGCACAGTTTTAATTTGCCAAACAATGTGAAAAATGATCCAGCTTCTATCCTAACTTTAGTTCACCATGTGTATCATGGTAGTTTGTACACAAAATATATATATATATATATATATTTTTTTTCTGTTAGTTCAAATTATATTGAACAGACAGTACTCGTATTCTGGCAGTTCTTACTCTTTTCATGTTAAAATTTCTTTCCTCTGTTCTCTGATGCCTGTTAGAACCATATTTTCAGTTAGCAGCAGGAGTTGTCCAAAAAAATATACTTTGTGAAAATGTTTATGGGTAAACAATATTTTGCACAGCTGGAAACAGATCACTCACACTAAAACTTGTCAATTACATACCTAACACAAATTCTGAACTAGCAACCAATTAGCAGACACTGTGCCTTGAAAAACTTGGCCAAATCCTTCAGTAGTGCTTCAGTTACCTGCTGTGTCCTGTGGTGAAGAAACGTCTTCTCAAAATCCTACGCAAATTCACGAAAATAGCTGCTACTCTCTCAGTTTGTTATATTCTAGCACATCTCTCTGCTACTGTTGTTCCCAGTTCTATTCTTGCAGGTCCTTTTCTTAATGAGAATCCACTTGTAAAACTGCCCCTTACATGAACATACCATCCCTATTGCTCTTCAGTGGCAGGCATTTTCAGCCTGATAAAAGTTAGAGCCATGCTTGAAAACAGCTAGTTTTAGGACTTTACTCAATTTTCTTAATTTGTTGCTATCCCTGAACCTTTTTCAGTTCTCTTAAGTTGTCACTGAGCATGAATCTCCATTACAGAATTACTGCAAACATATCGTTGGCTTCTATGTTGGCTACTGCAAACAACAGAGGAGAAAGTAAGGAAACAAGGTCGCCAGCTTTCAGAATGTGAAGTTTTCTGTGCAGCACCATTGGCCAGAGCATTCATAGAAGTAAGTTTGATGTGGTTTTCTAAATCAATCATCTCATTGTCCTATGTTACTATTAAAAGATAGTTATACCAATGTAATTGTTATGTGATCAATTTTATAGTGGTAGGTCAAGTAGGCAAGCACGTTTCAGTAGTATTTGCAAGGTATATACATGAAAGAAAGTTTTACTTCCTAGCATTACATTGATTATACAGTGATCTTTTTGATATGCTGGGGAACATAGCTCACACAAGACAGAATAAACTCAAACTTAAAGTAGAGGCATTGGCATGCACAACCCTCAAAAACATGGTATGGTCATTAATTGAATTTTCCGTTGATGCTTGACAGAACATAATAATATTATGAAAAAGGCAAAATTTGCAGAACATTTTGTTTTCCATAATTGTGTAGTCTTATACCTGGGAAAATCCCTCACATATTTTTGTTTTTGTTAGTAAAAAAGACAGCAAACAGAGAAGTGGTTCAGTACATGTCAATACAGATGGTAGGTCACCAAAGAAATCTCAGACCAAAGCTAGTAACAACACTTCCATATCATGCAGCATGTGTTTCCTTAACTCTGTACCAAGCATGTGGTATAGAGACCTATAAAAATAAATGTGACCTGGGTGAGTGTATACAATTGGACATAAAAATATGCAAGTAACAACATCCCCTACCTTACAAGAGATTTCAACAAACATTTGACCGACCACCAATAAAGTTAGCTTGGTATGTATGCATTCATGAATGGTATGTTAGAACAGACTTTGATATAATTTGACAGTACACCTTGAAAGTTGGCATATGTGTGTACATTTGCATGGGCTCCATGATGACTGACACACTGTTTACATATTGCCACAAGATGGGTGATGTCGGAATCAATGCCAGGCCATAAAAAATGCTTTCTCAAAGATTGATTTATCAGAGGCCTATCACCAATACCTCTTAGATGATGAATCTAAATAACTGTCGGTAGTCAACACACCTTTCTGTCTCTACCAGCATCAGTGATTCCGTTTGGTGTTGCCAGCACATTTGTCATTTTTCATCACTTCTTAGAGCAGCTAACTATTTCTATTCCTGGGTGTATAAATTATCAGGATGATATTGTTGTTATGGGTGCCTTGACTGAGGAACATCTCCACAACTTATGTACTTGGTTGACAGTTTTGCAGCACACTGGTCTAAAGTGCATCTTTGCAAGCCACAGTTTTTCCAATCATTAATTATTTACCTTGGGTTTGAAGTGTCTCTGCAAGGACTTAAACCTCTCCACTATCATACTGAGGCTATTAAAACTGTCCCTTGCTCTATCAATGTCAAGGAGCTCCAGGTATTTTTCAGCAAAATTGCATACTACCATAGATTCACTACTGAGGCTGCGGAGCTAGCTCATCCTCTTTACAAGTTGTTATGCAAAAATGAGTCATTTCAGTGGACCTCAGATTGTGAACATGAATTCCCGCAACTGAATGCTAAGTTACAGTCTAGACCATCTTGGTCACTTTCCATCCAGGTCATTATCTGGTTCTGGCTGCTGATGCATCCAACTATGACATTGAGGCCATTCTGGCTCATAGGTATGAATGTGGCTCTGAACATCCAATAGCTTATGTATCCAAGATGCTCAACACAGCCCAGTGGTGTTACTCACAAATTGAAAAGGAGGTGCTCATCTTTGTATTTTTCAAGCCATTGGTTTCCTTGTTTAGCCCATCAGCATCCTTGCCCAATAAAGCTGTGCAACACTTTCCCCATGGTCAGCTCCTCAACAACTATGGGAGCATGTTCAAGTAGATTTTGCAGGTCCCTTTCTCAACACATATTGGTTATTATTATTCAATGCTTACTATAATTTTCCGTATGCAGTATGGTGTCCACCAACCACCACAGAAGCAACTACCCTGGCTCTCTCAAAAATATTTGTCATCGAAGGACTTCCATGTATTTTTCTAATGGATAATGGTCCAAAATTTGCCTTTTAATCCTTTAGTGTCTTTTGTATCCATCAGGGTATTAGCCATGTGGCAGCTCCTCCCTTTTACCCCAAATCAAATGGTGAAGGACTGAAGATTGTGAAGGGGGTGGGAGTGGTGCGGCCCAGTGATGGCTTGCTCATCCACCATAACAACCAGCTATGCCTTTGTGTTTTGGTCTAATCCCCTTGTTTGCCACTTCAATTCACTCCACCTCAGGTTCCGAAGGGTGGTACTGCAAGTTTGCTGGACCACACGTCTCTATGGCTGTCACAACCACCTGAACAGCCTACTGTGTCCGGCACTCCTACAGTTATTGCAGTGTGTTCATCTGAAATGTCGCCACCTTTGGCGTCATCACTAGCCAACTTGGTACGTGCCTCTGGAGGATTGGCGGGCATTACTGAAGGGTCACCAGACATTTCCTCACCCTTGAAGTCGCCAGTAATCTCTTCATGGCATCCCATCAGCCATTTGTGACCTCATTTGCATCACTGCCAACTCTAATCACCAATACCACCCAGAGAATCGTTTTGCTGCACTGACAGAGTCTATGAATGTGTCAACAGTTTCACCAAGTGTTGCTGCAGTGCCTATGTTTCTCAGAGTGGGGAAATGTGTTAGTGCAGGCCGCATCACAATTTCAAGCAAGCTTCTAAGCTTAGTTTGCATCAGTGTTTATAGAGTCACCATGGGTAACAGTGTCAGTAATCTCAGTGCCACCACAGAACCACTGCAATTACAACAGGCATGCCACATTGCATCAAAGCAGTCAGTGACAAGTGACCTGCTGAGCAATACCAATTTCAAGCTTGAGTGTTAATAGGAAGTTCCAACAAAATCCTTTTTCTTCATCACCTCTCACCCTTATTGGAATGTTATTTATGAACATTGTACTACATTAATGCAACATAGGTAAATTCTGGATTGAATAACAACAGTTATGGTATCCTTTTTAAATAATTCATGTGGTAAAGCTTGATTTATGATGCCTCTCCAGCATTTTTCCCTATGTCAGCACCTGCACAGTTGTGATAATTCCACTAATCAACACTGTCAGCACAAGATGCTGTACATGCCAGTGATGGTTAAACAACAAACAAAAGAACTGAATATTACAAGAATAAATGAAAACTGACCATGCAAGTCAATCCAGGGGAAAGCAGTAAGTCCAGAACTACCTAGAGATGTGAAAAGGTCTAAACACGATTTGTAGCTAGGGTCAGAACATGACGATTGAACACATGGAAAACAATGCATAGCATGACAGACAGGACAAAGTCCTGAGTAGTTTATCGCAGCATTAGATCTGCCCTACCAGGCTTACTGCTGCCAGCAGATAAACACTGTCAGTGAGTGCCCATACAACATACTATGAGCTCCCCCGTGTGCGACATTCCATATGTTCTGCTGTGGTATCCATTCCAGCTCATCTGCCTCTATTATTATCTCCATTGGCTGGAATATTAAAACCCTCGCTCCAAAAAAGCCATGCAAGGCTGAAAATTGCTAGGCTTTAGGCATGACTCCAGTGCAGACTGGAAAGACAGCATGAATCTATGGCAAAGACTGGCCACGAAGAAGACAATTCTGACACCAATCACTCCATCATAGGCATTCATGCTGTGTGTATGGCCAGTACTTAAGCAGTGATGTTGCACTACTACATCCACCAGTGAGTGGGGAGACGAGATAGAGGAACAGGAGAAGGAGGGCTGGTCAGAGTTGACAGGTTCCACACTGGTAGATGAAGGAGCGAGTTTTGCCAGAGCCTGAGGACGCAGGTTAGGGTAGAATGGCTGAGGCACAAAGGTGGCACCAAACAGGAGAGTAGTGAGAGCCGTCCTCTAGAACAAAGTCACAACTAACTCCACCACCTATTTGACTGGGAGACTGCAGAAGCCAACATGGGTGTAACTGAATTGCAGCCCCAATCAGCTGCTCCCAGCTGACATCCATCACAAGCAAAGACCAACCTTTTTGGCTCACCATGACACTGAGCAGCCAAAACTGCAGCACCAGGAGAACAACACTATGGGTACTGTTGGTCTGGAGCATGCAACCTGGGACACAACAAACTGAGAAGACCTCACAGTTAATGCCCATGTAACCACTCTGTCAATCTGTACCCAATTACCAATGTCACCCAACACAGCTAGAAAACTCAAACTTGACAATGCGTCATCACAGCTGGAGGCAGACACAAACTTCTTCAGTTGCATTTTTATATCAGGTTCTAAAATCAGTGACTTTTAAACATGCCAGGAAGATTTGGGGGGGGGGGGGGGGGTTTAAACTAGAAAATCTGGAGGCAGACACAAACTTCTTCAGTTGCATTTTTATATCAGGTTCTAAAATCAGTGACTTTTAAACACGCCAGGAAGATTTGGGGGGGGGGGGGGGGGGTTAAACTAGAAAATCTCATTTTGGGTACAATGGAAATGATTTTTATTTTACGGAGACACTATTGGGATTGAAGAAGAGGCTGTTTCTCTCACATAGGAGTTTTGATTGGTTTCATTAATTTTGTCTGACTTTTCATTGATTGAAAAAATGGTGCCATTTAGAGAGAAAATTGAACTATATAATAGCCCAATACTGATTTTCTTATTTCTGAAACTTTAATGTTACACTATACAACATATTCCTGTATGTTTTTTGCCTGATATGATACAGTATCTCTCTTGGAAGTTCATTAATCTATTTGTGAAAAGGTGCAAAAATTTGCTGTTAATTCAGATTTTGAGTTATCTTGGCAATAAAATCAGCAATCATTTAATTACCAATGTCTTTCAGTTGCACAACTTACCTGGTTACTTAACCTCCTGTTATAAATCTTGTAAAGAAGAGAACAGCATACTTTTCATCCATAATGGCGATTTATAATACATTCAGAAATATAGAAGCACTTACATTTTTTGTCAAGTTTTAATGATGGACCATTGTTGATTTGTTGGTTACGCTGCCCACTTCTATTCTCATCTTTACTTGGAAAATTTGGTTGCATGCCTTCTCAACTTTCTGTGCTAAATCACTTGCATCTAATACAAAAGATACTTCTCCAAGTTTTCTTCGGCTATATGAATCAATTTATTTTTTAATCATTTTTTAGTCTGTATTCCGTGTGTATTTCTGTCTATTGCAACAAAATGAAAGACATTATTTTGTGTCATCTTCCTTAATTGTGAAGCATCATTAGTGGCAGTTTTCAAAAACCACAAAAATCCATCCATCTGGAGCATATACATACAGCTGCATGACACATATGGAGTAAAACCAAAAGACTGCCACTGTTGATACTTCACAAATAAAGAAGCAAAAACTGTATGGCACAAGAATGCCTTCCATTTAGTTGTAATAGCTGCAAATACACCTTCACAAATTTATCTTTAGTGTTTCCAGGTAACCACATTTTCAATTGACAGATAATGAACCTGTTTAAAACGGGTTCTTATGAGTAGTTTGTTTTGTTGATATATTTTTCATGCCTCTAGGCTGTACAGCTCCATGCGTAAGTGTTCATGTGTGTCACATGAACAATACTTAGCTAGAAATGCATTCTCATATTGGTTCACAATGTCACATCTATTGATTATCTCATTATCCTGTAATGAGGCATTGCCTTGCTGGTGTGACACAATGGATTGAATTTTTTGTCATTCTAAGTGTTGGGTAAGATGTTATAAAAACTTTTGATAAACACTACCAGGTGGAAGACCTTCTCTCATCATTAAGTGGCTGGAAGCCATAAATAGAGAAAAAAAGAAGTCTTTAATATGTGCCTTTCTGCAAATAATAGAAAGTACTGAATTTCAAATCATTATAGGTACTGAAAGCTGGCTAAAGTCAGATATAAGTTCAGCTGAAATTTTTACAAAAGGCCAAATGGTGTCCAGGAAAGATATATTGTATAAAATATGTGCTGGCATATATATTGCTGTAGCAGGCAGTTTATCTTGTACTGATATTGAAGTAGTTCCTGTGAATAAATTAATAATTGGTTCTTTTTAACGACGTCCTGAATCATACAATTTGATTGTAGAAATGTTCAGAGAAAACTTGAATCAAATTTCAGAAATGTACCTAAATCATACAATTTAATTGGTGGTGACTTTAACTTATCTTCAGTATGTTGGCTAAAATACATGTTCAAAATAGAGGCAAGCATAAAACATCATCTGAAATTGTACTGAACCCATTCTTCAAAAATTATCTTGAGCAATTAGTTCATGAATCCACTAAAATAGTAAATGATTGTGAGAACATCTTGAAGTTAAGCAGTGCGGAAAGGCATTTTTGTTTCGTAGAATCTGAGTGTAAACTTTATAAATGGAAGAAAGAATTACATGAAGAAAAAAATATGTGACAAACGGAAACTCAAAAACATCTGAAAGAAAAACTGTTTGGAATACTTAGATCTTCTCGTGAGAGGTGATGCACCATTAACGATGGAGATCTGCTTGATTATTCCAAGCTTCATCGACCTGGCTGGTTCAAGAAATCGTACAGAATAGGAAGTCACAAAATTACGAAGTTAACGTCACATGCACATGTAGAGCAGCTGCCAGTGATAGACAATGCTATAGAGAAAATCGTAGCTGTTATCCCCCAACAGCTGGTTACAGCAGTGATCAGTCAGATTTCATGAAAGAGCTGCATGCACACCGCACTTTATTATTTCGAGGTGGGAAAAAAGAAGAAAGATGGAGGCAATTGCCCAATCAATGAATGCAATGATACATTCATATACAATAATGTCAGTGATAAGTATGAGAGGTTTACTGTGTCTGCAGCTATATATATCTGTCTTCAAGAACCTCAGGGCAAATTAGGACGGACGGACACACACACACACACACACACACACACACACACACACACACACAAAACATTTTATTCAAAATGTATTCCTATGGACGCAGAAACTGATTCATTGCTTTTGTTGGATTCATTGTCTGGACATAACGATGCCTCTGTTATTGTGGAGGAAGGCATTTTGTCAGGAAATTATCAGACAAAATAATTTTCGATACCTCTCTCTCATTTCAGGTTTATCAGCGGAACAGTATTCTTAAGCCCAATTTTCTTCATCGTGCTTTACAAATTTGATCATGTATGCCTGGTATAATATAGGAAACAACGGCTGGGACCACTTCTGACTCCATCACAGTTCTGTGTAAATAAAACTAGTGGTTACTGCAAAGTACCCGATGCATCAATTTTTCCTTTGTCCAGCGTGGCTGCTGCAAGAAAAATGTTTGTTTTTGTCATTCAATAGACGCTTTGCATTTTTGTGATGACAACATCGAATGAACAAAGACTTGTTTCACTCATAGTCAAAAGTACATCATTCAAAAATTATTTTAAGAAATGGCTGGCAGAAATTGTTATAAAATGTGGTACTACAAGACACATTTCATTTCAACAAATTACAAGTCCTCATTTCTTCTTCTTCAGGTAGATTTATGGTTGCAGTCGTTTGTTTGTTCAAGTTTGTTCTGGGTTGCTCTCTGCGTATTTGGCTCATTTTTATTTTATTTATTATTATTATTATTATTACAGAAGGCATTAAGCCCTCAGATGGGGCGCACTGAACGACCATGCCCGCCTCATTGACGGAAGTTGCCTATGACAGATAAAATTGCCATGATTTTATTTTCTCAGCTCACCACTTTTATCAGATTTACATGTCCAAGTACTGAATTGTCAATATCAAGTTATTAAAAAAATAATTTAAAAAAGGAAGTTTGTATATTTTAAGCCAGGTGTTCACTGGAGCAAATAAACTAACAAGGATGAGCAAAAGAGAATTGCGTCTGGCATACCCCATGCAGGTCTTTCAACTGCAGCTACTTAGGTATGCCTAACCTTTCCCTTTTACCTGATCAGAAAATAAAGACATGCAGTTTAACGTGAAATCCAAACCATGTGTCTTTCGTAGCCAGTCCAATGTCTTTGGGAAATGAATGCTCAGTTAAAAATCATAGTGAAAAATTTTGTGGTCTGAATGGTATTTGATATCGCGCTCTCTTGTTCATGAAGCATGAGCTTTGCCACTAGATCAGTAGCCCTAATGCCCAGAGAAGAAACGTCTTCAGATGATGCTCGACATTGGTAATTAGTGTTCTCTGTATAAATTTCCGCTCTATGCTAATAAGAAGCCAGAGAAAAATGGCAGCCGACATACAAGGAAAATTTTGGATCAGTGTTAGGGAGATGTGGTAATGCAATTCTGTCTACAGTGCATGATCTCCACGCATTTTCCGTTTCCATACAAATTGAGACATTTTGCGTACTCCATCAAGAACAGTGCACTCGCCATGCACAGTAATCCTCACTGATAGTAGAGTTTCGCATTGTGGCTCTAACAGGATTGAGTTGTATCCTGAATGCTGAATATTAGCTTTAAAAAAGTAGAAACTAATAACACAGCTTTCACAGGCAGTTTTTGCTTCCTCGTGTTCTTTTGTGTTCCCTCTAGTGTAAACAATTCTACCCATATACAAGCGAACGGTAGTGAATTTTCTGCACATGTTCATTCACTCATGTTCACTTCCATTCAGTCCCTTGTAAACCAGGCTTCAGATGCTTAATATTGGTGTCTGTGAACTCTGGATAATTCTGCTACATGGCTCTGTGCACTAGGCAGGCAGGGCTGTACAAACTCTCCTTATAAGCTGTTCTTCACATGACAAAATTGCATCACTTCAACATTTTTTTTTTTTTTTTAAATACTTGCATAACCTCTCAGCAGCTAAAATTTTGGCAGTGCATTTCTTTCATTGTCTTCTTCCGATGTAAAAAATTTAATTGTAGGTTTCGACATGTCTTATTGGACTGTTCCCTTGTAAGTCCCAAAAAACTTTGTGGAGAAAACATTGCATTTTTCTAGCTGGCAAAGTAGACCATTCTCCAGAAGGAAAATTTGTAGATATGTGAATACTCTTCTCATACCCAGCCCATTACTGAGAGGTCACTGAGGCTGTTTATGTAAGAGGGAATGTCCTGAATCTATGATTGAAATATCATTGCTAATTCCCAACATACATTAGATTACAAAAGATGAGCAATTAAACTGTGAAATCCAATAGGGAGTGCCAAGTATAAGAAACTTTGAGAAGTTGTGCCCAATTGGCAACTACAGCTGTGCTTCGTAGAAGTGTAGATGTGAAAAATACTAGCCCCTGACAACCTCACCAATTATTTCTCAGGACACATAATTGGATACAAATCAGTGACATACAGTTTAAAATCTCTGCAAAAGCATAAGTCAATGTCTGGATTCTGAATCAACACAGCTAGTTGTACAACTGTAGTAAGGAGTCCAGTTCTTGAAAGAAGACACTAAATGTACTTTTTCTGTTATCTGGAAGCCAACAATATTTTTCACCAACAGCAAATTTGCCATTGACTATGCAAGTTGTCATTCCACATTATTATAACATGCAGACACAGAGTATAGTCCCCTCAAACGAATACACTGTTTACTATAAGAGACAACTTGTTATAAAGACTGCCTTCAATGCAGTAGAATGCACTGCAGTGATACTTGCAGTGTGTCAGAGATAACCCCAGTGTCCATTGACAATACGGGCTTCAGTTGAGTCATCAACTGTCACAAACGGTTGTCAAAAGTCTTACCCAATGGCATACTACTTACATGGCCTCCAAATGTGGGCAGTGTTGTCTAACCTGTATCAAATAACAGTTGGAGCAGGACTGTCTGATTGCCCAGTTAGTGGAAGGAGTCCTATTCCAAGGGCCCGAAAAATGCTACCAGTGGGAATTAAGACACTGCAACTGACATGAATCTGGATTTCCAGCACCTGACCTGGCCCTTGCTTGGCATGGATGTGGTGAGATTCCACAATCTGGTTTGGCAGCTCCTACATCTTCTGTAGGTGTAGCTGTTCCTGCCAGCACTGAAGAAATTCCAGATCTACAGTTGCCCAAAATCATTTCTATGGAAAGAGAAGAAAGGTAATAAGAATGTCTTAGATTGCCACTTTAATACCTGTACGGCACAACGTTGCTAAACAACATTGTTGGCACAAAGTGCTACAAGGGCTGACAACACTTCAGGGAACTGAACGCCTCAGTGGAAAATGACAACTCACTTTGTGAGTCATTTGTTGGGGAATCAGAAAGGCCAGAAACTTCAAGAGAACTGCAGAGGAATAATTACTACATGTGGCTGATGTCTGAATACATGAAAAACAACGCACAACACAAAGTGAAGGCTGCAAAACGTTGTTTAGAACTGCCTTTCATAACTTTGTAGTGGTACTAGCCACTTCCCCCACTTCTCCAATACCTTGAGATGCCCAGATAGTTATCAATTTATTTTAGTGAATTGATTAGGCATGATAAGAACAGCAGCTGCCGCCAGTATCTGTTTGTTTCAGATTCTGGATGTGGTGGCAGCAGCAAGTGGCCTCAGATAATTATTATGTCTGCCCAGTTAAAGATATATATATTGGAGTTCCTTGGAGAAAGTGTGTGCTTAGACGGTTGCTAAGAAGAAAAAGTTGTTGATTTTGTTTTGTATTCTGTGTCTGACATCTGTCAAGATATTTGTGTCATATTCCTATGTACTAATTGATAGAATAACTCCTTGAATATAAATAAACATGGAATTAAATGTATAAAAGAATGGTTTATTCTGCAAAGTACATAGATGAGTGAGAAATGACAAATTCATTTGGTAATTAATTAATGTCTAAAAGTACTTAGAGGCACAGCTATTGTTGGACCTCATTGTTCCAAGACTTTCGTATTTTGAACCCAAAAGGAAGATTTAATAGTTGAATTTCACTCTTCATAAAGAAGAACTGTCAGCTTGAAATTCATTAACTGGTGAATTACTAAGCATCTACAAAGGTAACTATCACACTGCTTATGTTGAAAATTGTTCAAATCAGGGTCAGGCAGCCAAGATAGTTCAGCTTACTGCTGCTGATAGGAAAACTCTTCCACTGTCATTGGGTAACATGATCGTCATGAAGGGGTGTACATGAACTGCATCCATTGTGACCAGCATGGTGCTTACACAAGCTCGACTGGTCCCCTGGAAGCCCATGTAAATGTTCTCCAGAGCATAATTCATTCATTGCCAGTGTGTGTCTGTTTTGCAGTACAGGTGTTAAGGAGCTATTCTCCATGATGACAACAGATTTGGACCCTCCTATTGGAACGATGTAGAAGGTATCGGGATTCATCAGATTGTGCAGTGCTCTGCCACTGCGACAACATGCAGTGCTAATGATCATATGCAGATTTCAGTCATAGTTGTAGATGTCATGGTGTTAACATTGGCATATCTGCAAAGGAACATCATTAGATGCATTTGGAACACTGCTTGTTAACACACATGAACTCTGACCAGCATTAAAGTCTGATGTTAGAACTGTTACAGTTGGCGATCTGTCCTTTTTACCATTCTGCACACCCTGCAACTTAATGTTACAAGGGGTCGACAACCCAGCCCCGCAATGTTTGTATGTGAGCAACTTAATGTTACAAGGGGTCGACAACCCAGCCCCGCAATGTTTGTATGTGATTTCATCACTAGTTAAAGACACTCACCTCTGCACTCTTTAAACACCTAACACGTTGTACAGTTTCCAAAATGCCCATGCCGAGCCTTCAGGCCATCACAGTCTGCTTTCAGTCAAACTTGAACAGATCATGCTCTTCCCCATTTTACATACAGACAGCTTGCACACTTGGTACTACATGCACCATGTGTGTGTGACAGACTAGCAGTCGTTCCTTGTCAGGTGACATTCCTATCACCTTGACAGCTTTATCAATGGTCATAATGTTCTTGCTGATCAGTGTATACTAGCTTCCTATGCACTAATTGGGACTTCTGCATTGATTATAAGTGTTCATATAAGAATTACTTTGATTTTCCTTATTTTGTTTCTTCAAAGATATACCAGGAGGAAGATACTTTATAAAAATGACTTCATTGTATGGTCTGATTGTTTGGGCAGTTCCATTGTTTAATGGTAGAAGCATTATAAATGAATTTGTTATTTATATTCACTGACTGTTCCATTGGTTCTTCACAGAATATTTTATGCATTGTGAATAAAATTGAATTTGTTATTGTTTCCCTTGTTTAAATTTTATTTGTATTGATTTTTAGTCTTTTCGATAATATCATCAGTGGTTTTAAAGGTAGGAGACTCAAATGTAACTACCACTGTGGGCATCCTTGTGAGTCTATAGTTCTGTTAATTTTATGATTGACATGTATACATGTTGGTGCCAGGTTTGTTTTGTCAAAATTTTCCCAGTTTTCATGAGAAGTTAATACAATCCTCCAACATTCTAGCGCTACACTATCACTTTTGTTGTTGTCTGGATCTTGCCGTTGAGTTTCCTGTTGCAAAATATATCTCATGCGCCATCTCACTTATAGTTACTGATACTGTTTCACTGAAAAGTTCAGTTTCACCAAATGGGAAATCACTCAACCATACTAAAAGGAAATGAGGAGGGTAGAATATGTTAACTGCAGCTAAGCCTGTGCATAAATGTATTTGACAGATCATGCAGCACAGCATCTGACGTAGGTTATGTTACATGTTTGCAGTATATCATTTGTGTGCTTATGACATGAATGAGTTGGGATGCTTGAAGCTAGTCAAAGTGCTTTGCAAAGGTATATCAGTGGTCATAGATGGGCCACAATTCCACAAAAAGGATCAATATATAAACCTACTGATGAAAAGGGATGTAAAGGGTGATTGTAATTAAACTTTCAAAACACTGCAAATAAAACCACTGGTCAGAATGACGTCAAATTGCAACTTATGGCTAAAGAAATATAAATAGTGTGCTTTAAGTGTGGTGTCGCACAAGTACAAAGTGCGCGCCACCTACTTTCGCCGCGCGCCGCCATGCACGCACGGCGCGGCGTTCTTACGACGACAGCCATGAGCGCCCTCTGAGACAACTCCGCTCGTGGCCACCAGTGAACGACATCGTGCACTTGGGTCTGAGATAGCGACCAGTTAGGACCTTCGTAATCAGATAGGCACCAGTGAAGACTTTGCTATCGTACAGGCACTAGGCAGGCCTCTAACAACTATGTATCAACATTCTGCAGTACTATGTAAAAGTTAAGTATTGTTACATTCTGTGCAATATATATCTCTTTCTAATTTACTCTAGTGTTTGTAGTTTCTGGCTGCTCCCCTCCGTACCTGCACCGGCGTGCTATCTTTGTTACTGTGTCGGTCTCGTTCCACTTGGCCACCGACACCTACGACGAGGCTGGGACACAAAAGCGGCGACGAAGTTGGGACACAAAAGTGGCGACGAGGATGGGATACAAAATTAAGCATCATAATTGAATAGTGGTCAACTACAAATGCCTAAGATGTAAGTTAGACATTAAACAAACTCTACTACTCAGTGTGCATGGGGTGTACATGTGTGATTCTGTTAGATAAATAAGCCCATTCACCACAGCAAGGTCATATCACATCAATCAAAATATAATTGAATTTTTAATTTCCATGTGGCTGGTACAGTACATGTTAAATATGATGTCCACTGTTTTATTCAACAAGTTGAAATCAAGAAACAGATGTTCCACAAATGATCGAAGGGTTTCTGGGGTCACATTCAGAATTTGCTGTGCAATGTGTGTCTTCAGTATTCCTCAGCTCACAGTCAGAACACTGAACACAACATTTTTCAGATAGCCCCACAACCAGAAATCACATGGATTACCATCAGGTGATTGAGATGGCCAGGCTGTAGGGAAATGACAGCTGATAATCCTAGCATTTCCGAAATGGTGCTCCAGCAGCTATTTAACTGGATTTTCAGTGTGCAGAGGTACGCCGTCTTGCACAAAAATGATCCCATTCACACATTAATGGTGTTGGAGAGCTGGAATGATATGATTGCACAAAAGACACTCATGATGGTACAGGTAACATGACTGGAAGCACCTGTCTCTTCAAAAAAAATATGGTCCTGTGATACATGGTGTCATAAACCTGCACAACACAGTAACATTTTCAGGATGAAGCGGTACTTGTTGATTTGCTTGTGGATTTTCTGTTGTTCATATTTGATAATTCTGTGTATTGACATATCCTGTTAAATGGAAGGGAGCTTCATCTGTCCACAAAATTTTCCACTGTCATTCATCGTGCACTTTCATGTGAGCAAAATTTCTAAAAAGAAGTCTCTTGCTGGCTGGTCAACAGGAAGTAACTTATGCACATGTATAATTTTGAGTGGATAACAAAGAAGGATATTTTGTAGGATTTTACACACAGTGCTCACAGGTTTGACCAATGTAGGGACAATTCTATGTGCTCTACATGTTTGCACATGCTGTGGTCACTTCTTTTGCTGGCGTAAATTCAATTCGTTTCCTCCCTCTGCCAAAAGAACCCATATTTTACAAGTTTGAAATCATTTTCTCCAGACCCATGGAAGAGATCGGACCAATGCCTTTTTCAAACCCTTCAGTGTCCAGAACTTCTGCAAAGCAACTTGTGCAAGTCATCATTCTTGTAAAACATCTTTACAAGCAGAGTGCAATCCTGCATTGAGAAAGTCATGTGGAGTCTCTCAGACTTGAAATCAAATTCAATAGGTCATGCATATGTCAGGTGTTTTCATTTACATATTCTGACGCATGCAACACCATCTATTGATCAATTTTCTCACTGTTTATTTTTCTTCTGCCTTATGTTTTTCCCCTTCTCTGATAACATTCCATTGCAATTTGATGTCATTCTGACCAGTGATGTTATTTTTACACCATTTTGAAAGTTTAACTTTATTTATTATTATGTACATCTCACATTGCTGCACACTAGTGTCTCTGCTAGAACAATTCCATAGTCTGTGTTAAGAAGCCTGTTAACTGCATCCAACTTAACTACACCATCAAGAAAGATGTTGTTGGTATGCAATGCTTGTTGGTTGGGGCCAATTATAGTGGTCTGAAATTGTAGCCCCTGACAAATCCCATTACTTTGTGGTAAATCATTCTGGCTACCATTTAATGTCGACAGGAAGGGAACGTGCTGCACATCACAGAATGTTCATGAACAACATTAATTTGGTCTTGGAATTATACTTTGGGTTAGCAGAACTATGCTACATATTTGTGCACAAGTTACCATCATAACACATTACCATTGCAGGGAGAAAGTTCTGGATCACATCTGTTTAGGGTCGCAGGAGGCCCCAACTTTTTGTTTAGAGATGAGTGTGTTCACCCACACAGGTCCACTGCGGTGTCGAGAACACTGGAAAGTGAAGATATTGAACTTGTGAAATGGTTATATACTCAAGACTTAAACCATCTCTTGAATTTTCTTGACAATTTCTAAACAAACACTCCCCTCTCCAAACCATGCAAGAATGGAAAAATGCTTTGGAGAGTAGTAAAGACTCTTTGACAGTTTGGTAGTCAGGTGCAAAATATGTATTAGTGTCAGAGGAGGGCCTATTCTGCTCTGAGAGTGTGATATTGGCCTCTGTGTCAGAAATCTGGCCTTATCAAATATGAACACTATGTGGTGAAGTCTGTACCATTTTTCATTATAAATTTACCACTTCATCTCTATTATGTTTGTACTGTGTTTCCTCCAGTCTGTCATTACCAATGTTTAATTCTGCTGCAACCATGCCTCTATTACTAAGCAATTGTGAAGCAGTGTAAATGCTTCATACTTTTATTACCATATATACTCGAGTAATCTGCGCTCCTTAAATTTTGACGAAGGGGGGGGGGGGAAGCACAACACTCTCGGATTTGTGTAGATCAGGATACCACCCATTGGATTTGAACAAGTACGTGAGGGCAGCCATTTGAGATGCCACATTTATTAAATTTCAAAAAACACATAAATATCAAAACAATTGACGCCTCAATGATTGAGAGAGAGAGAGGCGCGCAATGTTGTCGTATCCAGAGCATGCAAATCTCACACCAACCCCATAAAATTCTCGTATTTTACATACTAAACGTTCTCATACAAACTGAAAAATATTTCATTTGTAATGTATTGCTGTGAAAACGTACTCACAGTAACACACTAAAATGAACACTTATAGAATCTGAACCGTTAAATAAATGGAGCTGAGACTGTTATTACATGGTCATATATATGTTTGTAAAAGTCTATATGTCATGTATCTACATAAAAGATATTTGATAGCATAATAAGGAGCTTCGACATACATGTATTTTTCATCAAAGAAATGTCATCAAATGTAGCGCCTCGCCGTATATTTGATTATAAAAGTTGCACGTCTTCTCTCCACTGCAAATGGATCCACTCTGAGCACTAGCATCGCTGTTGCTAATCAACGTGTGTGTGGGTTTGAACATAACTGCAACACTGCGCTGTAATTAGCATTTAAACACAGTAGCAAGAAACCGCTGTAACCCTGTGTTGACTAGATATAGTCGTCGTCATGTCCCGATACCGATGTGGGTAGTATGGTGGTACTGAACCGAATAATACCTAACTTAAGCAGATAATGTACTTTATTACTCAGAAAGATGCTACCATAAACTACTCATTCTTACATCAACAATGCAACTGTTCGTACACGCCAGAAAGATACGCTACTCCGCTACATTTGTTACCGGCTAAGGCAGCGACAATAAAAAATTATTATTATCCACTATCTTGAAATATGATGACAATGATGCCCCTTATAAACACCACAATGAAGATTTATGTTTAAGAAATATTACAAATATTTGATAAAATTTATTTGTCAAAGATTTGATCGAAAATATTATCGTGTAATACCGGCCTATAGGGATGTTTTTTAAAGCGAAGTAATCCCCTCGTGGTGTGTTTTGTTGTTGCAGATGGAGTAATACCAACCTAAATTGGAGTAATCCATGCACCCCAGTTTTTTGTTCATAAATTCGGTAAAAAATGTGCATGGATTACTCGAGTATATACGGTATTTTAAACTAGTTACACTGCCCATGCTTTGCTGTTGCTCTCTGTAATATGGAATGTATTCTTGCAAACATAGTCTCACTTAGGAAACACATCATTCAGTTCATTACCCTGCCTTGCATTTCTTGGCTTTGTGGAATTACAGGAAAGAAAGGAAAATTTTTCCACAGAAAATGATTACTATTGTAAAGCTGGAGGATTGATTACATGTTTTGTTGTCAATTTTCTGCAGAAATGTAAAGATCATAAGTTTTATTGGCCAGTAATCATGTGATGTATAATTATTGGCCCTGAGAGAAGCAGTTGTTTTCTCTATTTCCTCTCCCCCCCCCCCCCATCCATATCCTCCCTCTATCCTCTCCCTCTGTTTGCACCACCTCCTCCTCCTCCTTGATCTGCATATTTCCTCTTTACCCCATCTCTCTGTCAATCTCCTCCTCCCCTGTCCCACTCCTATCGCCTTTACCTGCCCCCCCCCCCCCCTTTTCCTCTCTACCATCTCCCTCTGTCTCTATCCACATCCTCATCTCTGTCCATCACTGCATTGTCATCTACATGGTATTTGTTTCTAGATAGTAACATGTTGTTATGTTTATGAAGTTTAACAGAAACTAATCTATTGGGGGGGGGGGGGGTTGGAGCTCCAGAGAAACCACCTGTATAATCCAGAAATGCACTTTTTTATTGTTGACAGCTATGAGTACTGATACAGACTGACTTACTGACATAAATCGGAGAAGCTGGCTCCAAAGATACACATTATAGATTGATGTTGTCATGCCACCACACATCCCCCTCCCTCGCAGTATGGAGTACGCTCTGATGAGGCGGGCGGGGGGGGGGGGGGGGGAGCTGACCAAGGTGCAACGTGTGGCAGTGACGTCGATGGGCAGAGGCCAAGGTTCAGTGTCACAGTCAATTTGACCTAGTCTGCGAGTCTGTGGTCCCTGCTGTTTGGAATTACCGTAACGTCAGCGGGCGCATTCGAGTCAAAGAAATTGAAGTTTCAGATTCGTGCTTGACCAACAGGGTAATAGAGCACGAAACAGAAGAAGATCGCTGCACGGATGGAGAAAGAGTAATGCGGTAGGCGGCCACTAGAGTAGGATGAAGTGCTGGCAGTGTGTCTGAGAGATGCGTTGGCATAGCGACCAGGTTTTTTACAAGTGCTCATGTACGAGCAGTGAGGGGAAATAGATTCTGTCTGCAACTCGAAAGCATTCACAGGGTGTCGGAAATAGATAGTCTAATTATAGGACACTTGTTGAGGTGAGAGCAGTAGGTCGGAAACATGGTGCAATATGTGTTGGCATTGTAGACCGATGCAACAGAGGTACAGGAATGTGCCACATAAACGGGCAGTCACATATGTCCGAATGTGTCAGTCATGTGCAAATGCAGAACTGACTGTTGTGGTCATGGCGCAGCAGATGTGTCACATGATGCAGCACATGGCTGCACATATAAATGCTGTCACAGGACTTAGGATTTGAAAATACAAAGTCACTAGGATGGTTGTTTGAAGCAACAACACTTTCACTGTTCACACATGAGAAAGACTGTTGCCTGAAACTTGCAGCAACGGCATCGTCTGGAATGTTTGTTGCACATGCAGGAACAGGCATGCTCAGAGTGCGACAAAACTGATCCAAACTGAAAGAATAATTCATAGGAAAACTGGAAATGGCACAATCAGTAAAGATGAGAGAATAAAGTTCAATTGTGATGGCAGTGTAGCACACTGATTACGTAATCAGCAGTTGGAAGTCCATTGTTCAAATTTTGCAAGTCTGAAAAATATACATTTGGAAAATGAGAATAACATGGAAGAATGTTCAACTGTTCATCGGCCCTATGTGAAACATCATGTGCGTAGCAAAGCTGGAGTTGTTACAATTCGTGACTGCACTTGTAGGATGTGGAGTGACGAAAAATCATGTGGTGAGGTTTGGAATGGCAAAGTCATTGTGGCCATTCATTGTTGACTGCTGGCATGTCATATTTTGGTGAAAAACTGGCACAAAAGTTGCAGATTTCACTTGAGCTATGAGTACAGATCCAGACTGACTTACATGGCCAATGGAGCTCAGAGAAGTTGGCTCCAAAGATATTGGCCCAAAGATACACATTGGTATAGATTGATGTGGTCACGCTGCCACAGATCCATGGGCTTAGAAGGAGATGTTAAAAGTATGTGTGTATGACATATACTGCACATATATGTGTCTAATTCTCTCCTGGTTTACACTGTATGAGTTCATAGAGGATTTAAAATGTATCTGTGAGACTAAACACTGTAGACTGATAGTGAATGTTGCCTGCAGTTTCGTTTTCATACAGTTCAGTGTTTATAATGTCATCTATATGTATAAAAATGAATGTTTGTCTGTATGTCCTCTATGTGTTCATAAACCATTCATTTGATTGCAATGAAACTTTGGTGAACTGTTCACTGTATGCCCACAAAGATTTCTCACCCAAAAACAAATGAGCAACGACACATAACTCATGAGTTAATATATCATAAATAATGAGAGGCCACCGCGTGAGAATATCCAGTTTATGCGTCAATTATTGGAAAATGGGAGTAGTTAAGGACCTGCAACAAAGTTTGCATGTATGAAGCATTTGTAAACGACCCTCCCCCACCAAAAAATGATGAAACGAATAGAAGTCCACCACTCACAACAGTTTCACTGTAGATGCCTTAAAACTGTCGAATCAGGCATGACCTAGTATCCCATAAAGTTAGCATTGCAGATTTGCATGTTACTATTTATTTTTGTCTGCAAGTCTTCCTTAATTCTCTTGCATCCAAAATTAAGCAATCTGTTTTCTTTATATCTATGTATATAAAAGCAAAAGGACACTCACTCACTGACTAAACACAAAATCTCGAAACCTACTTCACCTATGAAGCTGAAATATAGCAGGAATGTAGTTTACAGGCATAAAGCGTCAGCTAAGAAAATATCTTGTAATAGGTGCATGGTGGAGCATACTTATCCTACAGACTCACGAAATCTACAGTTTTATTCCAATCTTCACAAAATTTCGCACCCTTGACCTTCAAAACAAGAGGAAGGTCACCGTCTACCTTGAGTTTCAAAAGTTGCATGGGGGAAGGTACTTTGCAACATAAAAATGGACCCCTAAATACCTTGGTCACGCCATAACTTGAGAATGGCTCGACCGATTTCAGAGAACCTTTTTTGTTTTCGTTATTTTCGGAACTGGAATATTTAAGAACAACAAAGTGCATTTTGCAATGTGACCCTGTCTTTCTATTGCACAGAAATATATAGTTTTGTTCCGATATTGATGAAATATTGCATACTCAACCTTAAAATCAAGAGGAATGTCACTGAATAAAATGTCATTTGGTTCATGGTGGAGGGTACTTAACTTACTGAATTTTACAAAATTTAAAGTTTCACTCCAATCTTTATGATTTTATGCACACGTGACCTTTAAACCAAGAGGAATATCACTGGGTTCATAAATGTTTGTATGGTAAATAACAGAGGAGCAAAAGGTGGAAATGAACAGAGATGAGAGAGAAAGAGGCGGAGGGAGGGGGGGGGGGGGATATGGACTACGAGAGTGTAGGATAAATAAACACCCAGGCAACGCTGGCTTTTCAGCTAGTATATCATAAAAACTGTATATTGTACTGGGCTATAGTTTTACAGGTCTTCTGTTGGAAAATGGGTTGTGATGAATATGAGTAGGAAAGAAATAAAACCTTATTTATGTATCATCGCTACATCCATGGGTCATACGTGCTTTCAGCAGCATATGTAAATACTACCTATTGTTACTACTGTTATGATTAGAATAAGTGGTAAAGAAGTAAAATGGAAATACTGTGAAGGATTCAACAATATTTTGCTAAGGATAAGTTAATATTCACCACAGACATGCCCGATGAGCCGCAGAAAGGCACAAATAACATAAAAACAAAAAATAGAGCTTTCAGCTGTCACGCCTTTGTCTGCCATAGAGAACACACACACACACACACACACACACACACACACACACACACACACACACACACACACTAACCCAACCATTGTCTCCGGCTGTTGCGACTAGACTGCAGTCTGGCCGCAACAGTCAGAGCTGAAGGTTGGGTTTGTGTGTGTGTGTGTGTGTGTGTGTGTGTGTGCGCACATTCTCTATAGCAGATGGAGGATTAACAGCCGAAAGCTTTATTTTTTAATCAGTTTGGAAAACATTGTTTCCTTTCTTGGAATGAACAGCGAACTTATAAATTATTAATAAAAATAACAGTCTAGTTCGCAATGCAATTTATTAACACTGGCGACCGGTTTCGATCTAAGTGCTAGATCATCTTCAGACCTATGAACATAAAATAAAAGAAATAGAGGGAAACAGGTACACTATTAGTTACTAAAATAAATTTACAACCAAGTCAAAAAAAAAGTTACCTAAAACTCTATTTTTTTTTTTAAACTTGGTTGTAAATTTATTTCAGTAACTAATAGTGTACCTGTTTCCCTCTATTTCTTTTATTTTATGTTCATAGGTCTGAAGATGATCTAGCACTTAGATCAAAACCGGTCGCCAGTGTTAATAAATTGCATTGCGAACTAGACTGTTATTTTTATTAATGCTTTATTTTTTGTTTTTCTGTTATATGTGCCTTTCTGCGGCTCATCGTGTCTTTGTTCAAATGTTTGTTAAGCTTAAGGGACTTAACTGTGGGGTCATCAGTTCCTAAACTTACAAACTACTTATGAACTACCTTATACTGAAGACGGCACTAACATCCATGCCCGAGGGGGGATTCGAACCCCCGACTGTTACGGCCGTGCAGACTGTGACTGGTGCGCCGCATACCACTTGGCCACTGAGGCCAGCTGTGTCTTTGTGGTGGGTAGCAATTTATTGTTTCCAAAATATTATTTGTAAAGAAATAATAAAGTATTGTAAAATATCATGCATGATGCAGCAGTTCTTCAAACATCTAAGTGTTTATAACATCATATCTGCTGAACTAATAGGGGCAGTGATATAATTTTGTAGGTACATTCAATGGTATATATGAATACTGTCTGCAAAATAATGTGCAATAAATGTAGTTAGTACTGCGGATCCAATAAATTAAAATGTTATACCTGATGCAGTAGTTTTAATACTTCAACCGTAGGTATGTAGTAAGTATTGCATATTTTTCATTTTGGCATTTTGTGGAAGGTTTCAGTGTGTAAACATTCTGTAAAGGTTTGAAATTCTGTTAAAGTTATGTTGCAAGTCACTAATTACCATGATTCACAAATACTGCATGAATACATGATGGCGGAAGTCAAAGATAGTGCATGCTTGCAACTGGCATGGCTCAGTACTTATAATTTACTTTGACTTCCTCCTATCACCCTTCACTACATCTTTACCTCGCAGTATAAGTTTTGAATAACCCTAAAACACTTACCCTTCTATACCCTTTCTCATCCCTCCTCTCTGACCAAGGAAACATCTTTTCTGAAAGCTCATTTCCACATTTATTTCCATCTTTTTGGTATCACTACCAATAGTACTGAGCTGAGTTAACCACTGGCCAGTGACTCTGTCTCTTTTGAATAATTTATAAAGTGATTCTGGCAGACAATACTGCATACTGCATTTTATGTGCATTTGCCATTGCAATAGGCCTGTGCTATAAGACATTTCATGTATTTAGGAGTTGTCATTGTTTGCTGTGACCTCTTGTTTTAATTTTTCCCATAGGTAAAAAGAGTAGGGCTGTACTGATCAATTGGGCAGCAATGTCCAAATTTTCCTTTAGAAAGGTTTGCATTTATGTATGGGAAATGGGTGAGACATCTGCCATGGATTGCCTTAGGACAATGGTGCATTGGTGCAGCCACAGCTGTGGCCAGGCTAGCAGCTAGTTGGAAGTGGCCAATTTTACATGGAAGGGCATTGTGCAGTGAGCACTTTAGCCAGTTGCAGCCAGCCATATGCCTGGCCAGGACTTGTATTGGTCCTGCGACCATCTGGCATTTGCAGCCAAAGTTACATGCTGGTAGCTGAATGGGGCAGCATGCACACTGGACTGCCAGCCATCATGTGGTTCCAGCAGTACATGTGTATTGTTTTACATTTCATTATTTGTGTACTGCTGAGGTTAAGCAAAGAGATCTTTCATTGATATGGATTTTTATACAGAGGAATTTATTATAAATTTTAGGGACAGGCCTGATTGTGGGTTTTGACATGCGAAGAATATGCCGATAAAAATTTGAAAAAGAAAATGCCAGAGGAAGTGACTATGATGTTTGGGGGGGGGGGGGCAGTGAATGTGCTGCACTACAGGAAGAAAAAACACGCTGTTCACTTATTTTATCTTTATTTATATTTAATTAACTAGCTCCATTTCTCCATTTCTAATGCATTGATGGGTTGCTGTGACTATACCACTTATACTGTCTCCAATTTCCCCTAATAATTCATCAAAACTATCTGTAGACATTTTAGTGAATTTGAATAATTTAAATTTGTGTCTGCAAAGTTCACAGAAAAAAAAAATTCCCTTTACAGAGAGTGGGATTACAACAAAGGATGCATCTCAACTCTCTTCTTCTTTCACTTGTTCTTACGATTCCAGCAGTACACAGCTGTAGCTGCCTATATGACATCCATCATGGGACTGAGCTGTGGCCAGCTGACTGCCAGTAATGCCGACCAGCCACAGTCCTGGTCACAGCACCTGTGGCCTAGGCCAGCCGTTAGTCATGTCAGTATTACTGCGCCATCACCCTTAATTCCAATGGAATGTAGATGAATATCATCCAAGAACTGTGGCAATATATCTATTTGCAGCATTATATACTATGGCTGTTTAGAGTCCCATCAATAAAATAGGCACCAGTTCTTCAGAAGCACACATCACTTATTGACAGGAGTGCATGTTGCAAAGATTTTTTTTTTTTTAAGTAACATTGTTAGTTCCTTTTTTTTTTTTTTTTTTTTTGTCCTGTCTTTCCACAGTTGCTTTTTTACATTATAATGTAGATATTTATGTTATCCGTCTATGCAACTGAATAATAAGAGTGGTTTTTTTAAGTCCTTGTCTTGGGCTGTTGAATGAGCAAATTGTGGAAAGGATGAATTGTCCAGAATGCATTTTTACTCTGCAGCAAAGAGCACATTGGTTTGAAACTTCCTGGTAGATTAAAATGGTGTGACAGATCAGGAGTCAAACCTGGGACCTTAGTCGTCTGTGGTCATGTGCTCTACCATTTAAGCTATCCAAGCACAAACTGCTTCCACTGCTTTTCTTCCTCTGGTACCTCACATCCTACCTTCCAAATTTCACTGAAGTTATCTTACAACCTTCCGGTGTTAGCATTCCTGTGAGGATTGGAGGGGGGCACTTGTGAGATGTACTTGGATGTTCAGCTGGTAGAGCATTCGCCCACAAAAGGAAAAGGTCCTGGTCCCTCGTTTGAGTCCAGGGGCCCTATTCTGTATAATTTCTGCGCACTACAGTTTAGTTCAGTGAGTGAGTGTAGCGTACAGTCTAGTTATCAAAGCTGTGCCCCAATGCAATTCTGTCAGCCTTTCAGTAGTGATTCGGCCTTTATCCAAGGGCACCAAGGTACTGCTCAATTAAATTAAAATTTTTGTCACTGAAAGAGAGGCATATTTAAACTTTTAACAAAAATTCTTTATTCACATTACTCGATGTTTATCACACCATATCTCCTAAACTATGTGTCACACAGAAAAAAATATTTTGTAATTACCTTCAGTGCTGTATCTTGTCACTGTCTGCAGACTTTCTGGCCAGTAAATGCAGTGATAGTGAAGTGATACAATCTCATGCCTGAAGTGAATTAAAGCACAAGAGCATATTAAGTAACTATATACAATGTTTTCTGGATATTAAATCTCAGTAATCTTCACATATCCCAGCTGTAGGTACTTTGCCTTTCCTTCATGCATTACTTTATATTGTGATTGTAGCTTCTTCTAGTCCTTTCCTCGCAGTTTTGGGCAAATTTTAGTGCTCATTAATTGCATTCTGGTTTAATGACTAAATTTATCATTAATTTTGGGGCCACCCATTTGCATAATTTGTGGCTTTCTGTAATATTCTTTTCTTATTCACCCTCTTATTATACACTATTATCAGTCAAGTTATTTTTTGAATTATATATAATTTAATTTTGGGTCCTATCTCTCCTGGTGTAATTTAATGTTACTAGTGCACTGGTCACTAGTTATTAAGCTTCTTGTCATACAATTACGACCACAACAACTAAGAGTTTGACCATTAGATGGTGCCACTAGCACATAGTTGACATTACTGCTGCTTGCCTGCCTGCCTGCCGACAATTCAACTGCTATGATGTCTGTTGAAGGGCTGATGCAATGCTCGGGCAGTTCGGTAAGTTGTATTTCTACAGGGAGCTTAAATTTTTGGTTTGGTATGTTTAGGTGTGCAGAAAATGGAGCCACTTTTCTGTTCTTATTGGTGCCAAATTTCTATCTTTTCAATGTTCCTCTTTTTAATTATGGGACTTATTTTTACCTGTAGACCCTGTCTTTTGAGTGGCTATGTTGCTGGCAACATTGCCTCCTGGCTAGCTGCATGTACTACAGACTCACTATTTTAATATGTTCCTACATATAACTGTTTTACAGACTCACTAAGTATGTATACTCCCTTTTTTGTAAAGATGTAGGGTAGCCATGTTATTACATGACAGATGTCACAATCTTATTTGATTGTAATTTGCAGATGCATCTGATGATACATAGGTCTTGAAACTCAGGTAGTACATAGAAATAAAAAAGTTTAAAATTAACAACCGTTGCAGATCCAATTGTTAAAATTAAGGATAATAAAACTCCACTTCTATGAAAAAGTATGGTAAAACTCCAGCAGGTTCCATTTAGATACATCACTAATGCTCTTGTGGGCAGTGAAAATGGCTCATTTTATGGAGATTTTTAATATGGTGTAGTATCTGGAGTGCACATTTGAGTAATTCTCAAGTATAAATGAGAAATGTGCCAAATACTGTGCAACAGGTTTGCCACCTGTGAAAATGAAGTGATGCCACATTTGATGGATTTTGCATTTACACTTTTGTAATATGAAAGTTTGCAGGGTACATGAAATGGCACATTGAAGACATAAATTATGTTGAAGTAGAGTATACAGAAATGCTACTTTGTTATATTAAACCCCTAGCAATTTCATTAAAGTAATATTTATAAATCAATTTAAATATTTAACTTTTTAAACTCTTAATTACATAAAAACAACCGATGTTCCAGTATCAGAAGTTAAAACTACTCAGCATTGCTAAAACAAAGGATTTATCTTTGCAGTCAAAGCCTAACAAGATGAACAAATGGCCCCCTCGAAACCTCAATTGACTTTCGGTGCAGCTCCAGAAAATTCAGGGGCCAGTCCTCATGGTAGCAGGCCGCCAAAGCCTACTGAATAACTATTTTGACTACTGAACCAAAATTGACCTCACGAGCAAGAAAAACACAACGAACTGAATGGTGTGGAAGTTACAGAATAGGACATGTGGCCCAGCACACAGTTTTAATTCACCAGTAAGTTTCAGGATGAAGTGTGAAGGAGTGTTCAGTCATACAGAACGTTCCTTTGGCTGATCTCACTCGTATATTCAGGCTGCTGCATAGAGCCATGGTAACTGTGCATTACAGTTACTAAACTGTTGGTCGCATTTCTCATATCACGTCCTGTTCTTTCTTGTTGATGTATTTTATTCTTACAAAGCAAATCATTATGTCTAGGCCCAATGAGGATATCTTTTCCCATATTTAAAAGTTTGAAGTACTTCCCCAGAAAATTGTGTGATCACTCCAGCAGCAGAGCATAGACTGGTGGGTTTCAAGTGCGCTGCTAAACACACCAGCTGTAGCTGAATTACAAGTTTGCTTACATTTGACACAGCCAGTGCAGATGTTTGTGGGAGCTCTTGTCCTGATAGCAAGTCGGTGGTTTGAGGCACTTATCTTGTTACCATTTGGTGAAGTTACATACACTATACCATTGAAATTCTCTTCAGAGTCTATTTCCATTGATACAGAAAAATTATACAGTTCTATGGAAAATAATAAAAATTATTAATATTCCAATGTTATAATTTGGCAGTTATAAATGTCCTATGCATGTCAGAAAAATTAACCATATTGTTTACTACACCTTGATACTGATGTATGAAGGCAATTGAGGAAAGAATCTCCATTGGCTGTTAATAAGAGTGTTATATTCTTCAAACTACAGCCTTTTGGTATTTTTCAACCATTTCACTATTTAAAATTTCCTTCTTCATAAAATTTTGATATCTAT
Organism: Locusta migratoria; assembly: GCA_026315105.1. Taxonomy (NCBI): domain Eukaryota; kingdom Metazoa; phylum Arthropoda; class Insecta; order Orthoptera; family Acrididae; genus Locusta; species Locusta migratoria. Next base: position 265,369,920 of record CM048744.1, on the reverse strand, counting down.
GTTTGTAGACCTTTTTCCCAGCACATTGAAGTTAGTTAATGTCATCAAAGTGCTGCAGTGCAAGCTTCTTGATGATTTGGGTAGATTACATCAAGGTCCAGTTCACTAATTGTTGGTGTGCAAACTATGAGATGTCGTTATAGAAAAAAACATTGACAAAGACAAGGAGGGAAACTGAGTGTTACATAGACAATCTGCAGTTGCAAATAAAGCATGTGTTGAAATACACACAGTCATTTCCATCTCCCAGTCACATGAAAAGTGGATTGTGTGACAGCACTTCAGTAATGACAACAAACTTCAAAATCCTGTTGAAGGTTGGCCATGTGCCCAGGTGGCAGATTTAGTCAAAAATGAATTTTTAAACTAGTGAAACACTATGACAAATACTATCTTGAAACATAGAAAAAAAATCTATAGTTGAATAATGTATATAACAAATTTTTGTTCATACAAGTTTTTTTTTTTTAATTTTTTTAATTTTTTTTTATTTTTTTATTTACAACCAAACTTGGTTTACCTTTTGAGCTACCCTCATTTTCATGGTGGCTTGTCTTAACCAACCCACCCTGTATATTCCACACAAAAGAAGCTGAAGTACACTGTACAATGTGATTCACTGCTCAGATAGCATGTGTGTTATCTCCCAATAACACAATTTCACTTGACTACAGTTGGACCTCACAAGCCAATACACAAATGGTTTGCATTTTATGCCTGGAAATAATTAACATATAATTTACCTTTACTTCTGCAACTCACTTGCTACTCGTATTATAATTCCCCCGTGTCATATCTCAGTTCACCTTTTAACACACCCCACACTCAGTTTGAAGTACCATATGCTTGCCATGATAACTATGTCTCCTATTATTTCTATCTTATCCAGTATTAGTTTATTAATTTCTCTTAAATTTTAATTTTTCTGCCCATGCTTATTTTTATGCATTTCATGATTTTGATTCCATGTGACATATGAATTTGTCAACAAATGTTTATTATCATGCCCTTTTCTAAAATTATTGTGCATTGTGATGCATTTAATTGGGATCAATGAGCAAAAATCAGTACTGTTTTACGTTAAACAATAAACAAAAATAATAAACTGCTACTTCACTTTTTGCCATAGAAAAAAGAAAGAAACGGTGTTGTATCAATTATTGGAAAATTATCTCACAAGAATTTAAGGGGGAAAATGAATATTAATTTTGTGGGTTGTGCTTAAAAATATTGACTACAAAACTCAAAGTTGGAAGTTTGTATATGCATTTTTGCTTGTTGAATTGCAACTGATTCAAGTGACTTTCTTCTCATTACAAAATATATTCAAGTTCAACAATATTAATCCTTTGTTTCAGCACTTTATCTTGCAGAAATTTGTGGAAAAAGCAAACAGTGCAAACAACCATTCTGTGAAGGTAGTCCTGCGGAAACTGTGTTCTCTGTATGGTGTATGGTCTCTGGAAAAACACTTGCCATTCCTCTACCAAGGTACATACATTTCATTTTAATTAAATGTGATGACTACGTTCGTTACAACAGGGCTTCCCAATCTTTTTAGCTGGTGGTCCCCTTTCCCAGCCAAAAGTACACTGCAGACCCCTTCCCAATTATGCACATAATAATTGTTGAAACTCAGCACGAAACCCATGGGGGTTGAAAACTTATTAATGCAAGCGCCATTTTTCATCAAGTCTACTAAGAATCAAGACTGTATGGTTTAGATATACATGGAAACAATCTGAAGTCAACAATGTTCCCATTTGTCTGAATTCCAAGTCTATTCAGATAATTTGCTGTTGGATTTACTCTGATTGTTCAACACACCATAACCTGATCAAATGTACTTGCTATTTGACATTTCAAGCATTGGGGCTGCCTTCTTCCAATCAGAGTAACCAACTTCACGCCCTAACTGTCCGCTGCTGACAAGGTGTCACAACAGATAGTCTGTACACTGTGATTGTTTGGTTAGTGCTGTGTAATAAGTATGCATAAATTTCGTTACTATCATTTTGAGTGTGTTTTGTTTTTTTGTATCTTAACTAAACTGTGATAAGTGTACTATATAGTGTTTATGCAGGTTAAAGAACCCATATGCATAGCATACTGATACAAAAAAATGTATGTATTGAAAATGGCAAGTCATTGCTGAAATCTAAAGCTGCACAAAAAGCAGTTTTTAAAAAAATAACAACTGATTGCTGCAAATCACCCATTTGGAGATCGTATACAGTTGTGGGCGCAAGAAACCTTCTTTATGGAAGGCAGACTGATGTTTTGTTTTTGGTTTTGTAGAAATGTCTAGTGAAATGCAAAGGAAAGGGTCAGACCCATGATTTGGGATGTAAACTCATCATGAAAGCAAAGTGGGCATTTAAAGGACAATTGCTACAACTCGTGTCCAGTGTGTGTTAATATTTGAGAGAAATATGGAAAACGGAGGACCTCTCTTACTGGTTTCCAAAGTAGTCACACAAAACATTAATGTTATTAAGCTTAGTGAAGCGACTAATGTTTATTGGTAAAAAAAGTATGAAATATGAAGTATGAAAATAACTGCAGAAGGACACTCTTGACTTGATATACAAGGAAAGAAAAAGAATGTTCTAAAACAAAATTAAATCGTTTCACACAAGAAGCTATTAGCGCCATTGAAGTCACATTGTATCACGGCAAGAGCTGCCCGCTTTGCGTTCTGCACATGTGCTCTTCCACCCTCCAGGAGGTTCTGGACATATCTTTGCATTTATATAAGCTGGACACCATGCTAGCACCGACATTTGATTTTATTTCTAATGTTGATGGGGCAGTTTGCTGTCAAAAGCCTGAGAATTTTATCCTACGTGATGTGGCTTGTAGACCAATATTTTGTTAAAGACTGTCGCTATGAAAGACTCTGATAATATATATACACTTACTATCACAACAAAAATTTCCTACATTGCATTTGGCCAAACTTTTTCAAGGCAACAAATCTTCATTGTGTCTAATTCTGCAGAATCTCAGTTTTCAACACAGAAGTGTTTCAACCTGTAAAATATTATTCATATAAGAAGACAGCTGAATGACAATTCAGATAATGGCATTAAATGAAAGGCACTAATTTTGAGAAGATTGTGTCAATAAAACATTGGCGAGTGAATGTCATACTGTTCCAAAGTTTGGGATGACAACAAAGGAGAAGGTACTGTATAGCCATGTATAACACTTCCCACCAGCAAAAGTGGCAAAATAATTCTTTTACATTGAGGTACCTACCTTGGCTTTGTCCCCAGCTGTGAACTGGTATAGGCCAGTTGCCAGGTATTGTTAGGTCAAAAAAAATTGCAAGAAGCTGAATTTTTGGTATGTTGTTAGGACATATTAGGGTAGTATTAAACCAAGTTTGCAGCTTTGAAATGCTTTAGCTTAACTTTTAAGAGCCAAAAAACCTCAAAATTTTCGGCCATTTTTCTGGTTTTGGCTTATAACTCGTGAAGGGTGGAATTTTTTTTTTTACGAAAAGTCACTCACACCTCTATTAATGTAGATAAAATATTCCAAAGTTTAAGCCCAACCACAGCTCTGTAAGTCCAATAGTTCCAGAGATACTGGCCTTCAAAAATTGACTTATTTCTCCAAAAAGTTCAAATTTCCGATTTTAGTTACCTTTCGGCTAGACTATTGGCTCTAATGATCATCCCATGGGGAAAGTCATGCAAAACAAAGTTATAGAGCAGTTATTTAGCTTTAATCTAAGTACAGAACGAAGTCCATAGGCCCAATAGATTTCTAGTTATCGTTAAAAAACTAAAAGTTGGAAAATCGGATTATTCAATAAACTGACCCAGATGAATTGCAGCCCTCTTATCCAATGTATGTTAAAGAAGGAGAAATTACTGATTAATGATGATTATTAATTCATTGTATACAAATAGGAGTTTTTCAACACTGTTTTCAGCCAATATTGAACAGAGAAGTTCCTTGAGTCCACTTCCTGCCATTATGGCACCGATGGCCCCCATGAATGACATGAAGTGAAAACCTCCATGCTATGTTGATGAGCTGAGGATGCTGGTGGCTCTCCACAATGTCTCAGGCTTTCAAGTACAGTAGTTGGTCATAGGTCACAAAACATGTTTCCTGGCCATAAATGCTTGTTCTTTAACTGGCTTCCAAAAGTGATGCTAAAACAGTGTCGTAGTCGGTTGGGGAAGCATGAATAAAAGGGAGACATACAATCTTTGGTCGTTTGTAAGGAAGATCTTCTGTCACTTGGTCCATGAATCCATTCCATCCTGGGATGTCTGGCAGGTTAGTTGCTTTTCCAAACAACCACAGCAGGTCTAGGGATTTTAGCAAAATGTCTTCAGCAATTTTCACTTTGTTAATTAAAATGGCTGACAAGCCAGATTTCTTTCTAATAGAAGAATGTTTAATGTGTGTGGCAGTGTGTGAACCTGATAGACTCTGAAGAAACAGACTTCAAAAATGGTATGTTTTTGTGTGGGTGAACGGATGACTGAGGGGTCATGATCATTATACCACCCATTTCATGGAACGTACTTTCTCCATCAATTGTGTTAACAATTACATCTGCATTCTTGAACACAAACTGCATAAAAGCTCCTTTGTCAAATAGTTGGGTCACTTCTCCACGGAGGACAGTGGAGGATAGCATAACCTCCGTATATGTACAAGAAATTCCCATACTGTGGTAAAGTTCAACAAGGTGCTTTGATCCAAATTTTCTATACAAATAGGTTCCAAAGCTTATTTGAATTGAGGATAGGAATGATTTGGGCCTTGTTGCAGCCATGATTCAATGAACAAATCCTATGCACTTCTTTTTCCACTGTTCGAGAGAAGAACGTGTTTTTCAGGATAATCTGTTCAAGCAACAGTTGCAGAGAATCTTTTAAAAAAGCCTCTGATGGTGGATATTGAGTAGTGTCAAATGTTTGGGAATGAATGTCTTGCAGGATAATCTCTGCTGCAGCTCTGACAACTCTAAGTCACTCTTCAGCAGGATCGCTAAGTCTTTGATTGTACCACTTTTCATAAAGATAATGTTTTGTCCAATGTCTGTGAACAGCAAGACTGGGCTGTGATATGGAGCAACCTGCGCAAAAATAATTTTTTCTCCTTATTGCCTTTTAAGATGAGCTTGAACACTTGCAACTGCTGGTTTGTAATTACTTGTGAAGTTCTCTGCAATCAAGTCACTTTTGGAAAATTGGTTTTTCTCTCTTGTTTCTGGAAGGTATGCATATGTACACTCCATACCCTCGATAAGGAGGGGATGTTCTGGACGCCCTCATTTACCTCATGCACCAGTAGATAGCGACAAGGAGTGGAATTTTAGGTAGCAATGTTTGTGTTACTTACCCTCAGCAGCAACATGTTCACTTATAATGAAAGACGCTAAAGAATCTGTTGTCCCCATTCACCAGCTTGCCTAGATTTTTCCACAATCGATTCTTTCACTTCCAGTGTTTCCACTTGATGGAGTTCATCCCGTAGATATTTAGGCAATTTTATCTGTTTTTCGAAATATTCCTTGGAGAACTTTTCACCACAAGGGAAACAAAAATCTCCAATGATGTGACGCCTTGAACCCGATTCACTTCTCAGCCTTTCCCCACGCGAAGACGATGTCTGAGCAAATGAAACATCTCCTCCTCGCTGGACAGATGCTTTCACATTACTTTCCACAGTGTACCTCTTCCTGCATGTGTCATGTACAGACAATTCGTTTAAATTGCACAAAAAGTCTTGATCCTCTGAAGCCCACGTTTCTGACACACTTTTATCAGCATCTAAATTCCACGCATTTTCACTGTTACTATTCCCTCTCCAAGCACTTCCCAATGACCCCAAAACAAATATCCGACGGGGGTAGCTCCGATAAATGGTAAAAAAAGTACTTAAAACACCACCACAATCGAGATTTAGAAGATTTTTGTTTGAAACATTCTTCACAGATCCGAATACGGCCGTTTCTGAAGACAGACTGGGTGTAGTGAGACAAGAAGTTTGGGAGGGAGGACAGAACACCCTCTGGGTCACAACTCCGAGTGAGGGCCTCACTACGAACGAAAGTCCCAGTTCCTCAATGGCTGATAAATACTCACAAACGGAGAGGCTTTCGTTGTTTTTACAGAAATACCTATCTTCAAAAATATATTGGTATGCACCAACACAGAAATAACATTTATATACAATGTGTTAATAATCATCGTCAATGAGTAATTCCTCCTCCTTTAACATATATTGGATAAGAGGGCTGCAATTCGTCTGGGTCAATTTATTGAATAATCCGATTTTCCAACTTTTCGTTTTTTAACGATAACTAGAAATCTATTGGGCCTATGGACTTCGTTCTGTACTTAGATTAAAGCTAAATAACTGCTCTATAACTTTGCTTTGTATGACTTTCCCCGTGGGATGATCATTAGAGCCAATATTCTAGCCGAAAGGTGACTAAAATCGGAAATTTGAACTTTTTGGAGAAATAAGTCAATTTTTGAAGGCCAGTATCTCTGGAACTATTGGACTTACAGAGCTGTGGTTGGGCTTAAACTTTGAAATATTTTATCTACATTAATAGAGGTGTGAGTGACTTTTCGTAAAAAAATCCACCCTTCACGAGTTATAAGCCAAAATCAGAAAAATGGCCGAAAATTTTGAGGTTCTTTGGCTCTTAAAAGTTAAGCTAAAGGATTTCGTAGCTGCAAACTTGGTTTAATACTACTCTAATATGTCCTAACAACATACCAAAAATTCAGCTTCCTGCAATTTTTTTGGACCTAAGGCCATTTTTTTGTCTACGACGTCTGGCCTAGTATTCAGATCTAAGGAAATGTCTCAGTACCATGAAGAAATGAATCATGAGACACTTCTAAATTGATATCTTTGACATAACGAGATGATAGTGTCTTGAAGAATTAAATTACTGTTGATATTTAATTCTAAATTGGTTCAAAAACATGTTGCTACAAAGTTTAGAAAATGCATCAGTAATTATTATTGTCAGCGTTCCATACCATTCAGTTGTAAAGGATGAAGGTCCAACAGTGTCCTCTTGAAAGAAGACATTATTCAGTGGTTAAGACAACATAAAGTTACTGTCGGCGATACACTGAAAAAAGTAGAACTCTATCACTTCATAGTCACAATACCCAAAGTATGTTTTCGACAAGTAGCATATAAATATGGAAGTATAGTGATAAGACTATTGCCATATTACTGCCTTTTCAGTGCAATTGAAGTTATTTGGTTGTTAATGAAATAGTGTATTTCTTGTGAAAATAAAATGTTTACTGTGGGTGAAGCTGAAAAACTAACTATTCATGGCCTGTAAATGTCACTGAAGTGGATTGGATGGTTGCTGTGATGCATATGAAGTGGGTAGTTGACAGAGCATGAAATAATGAAGGTCTTCTTGAAGACGGGATTACTCCTAGCTACTCAGCCACTTTGAAAAGTCCTATTGATTCCGAAATGAGTGCTGCCTTACCTCTTTTGGACAATGCAACTACTTGTCATTAGCTGTAGGTGGAAGTATGTACGGAGAAAAATTTCATTACTTTTGAATCGTATGCTGTACTTATGCAGTGTAGGTGTTGTGAATGTCACTTATAACCTGTAATGTGTCAACTCATGAACAAAGTGAGACAATAATTTCATTTAACCAATAAAAGCGATAAATTACAGTATGCTTTAAGCACTGAATTCTGTTTTGAATTTGATCATAGTGCTCAGTTTTAAATATCTGCCATTCTGATGTTTGCAATGCATGGCATGGGTGTTTCTCAAGTAATCTTTAAACAATTTTAACAGAACTATGGAACAATAGTCGTATTTACTACTTTTGATGGTGAATGGAAGATTGATTACATATGTAATTGCTGTCTTTATTCATTTAAATACATAGAAGGCATTGCCATTAGATTCAATGACTGTTCACTAGGCACGGTCTGCACCTCAATAGGTATGGGAAGGGGAGGTTGGCAAAGCTCATAGGTGACAGGTTAGTAGGGGGTGGGGGTGTCACTCATGGAAACATTCCTGTAGTAGTTGGTGTTAGGGCTACATTTTTTTTTTTTTTTAGACTGAGGACAGCTGATAGGTATTCCTGCTTAAAGGGAGTCCCTCTAAGAAAAGAACCACCTTTGACAAAGTCTAAGAATCTAAGTAATAAGGGAATTACTGTTTTTTATCAAAATATACAGGGTATCAGAAATAAAGTTAATGAACTGCTTATTGAAATTGATTCTGATATTATTGGTATTTCAAAGCACTTTTTAAGTGATGTGACAATTCAGAGACTACCTTTGCCAGGATATAGGTTAGCTGCCTTTTTCTCTAGGAGTTCCTTGCAGTGTGAGGGAGTGGCCATGTATGTTAAAAACGATTTTTCATCGGAGTCAATCGATTTTTCTTAACACTGCACAGAAAAGGTATTTGAATGTTGTGCAGGAGTTGTTAATGTTAATGGAAATAAATGAGTAATTGTTGTTATTTATAGGTCCCCTGACTCAGATTTTAAAATGTTTCTGTCCAAGCTGGAATTGGTTCTGGGTTTACTTTATAGGAAGTATAAAAATTTAATTTTGTGTGGAGATTTCAACATTAATTGCATAGGTGATAGCTCAAGAAAAAGTCAGCTGTTAGATCTATTTAATTCCTATAACATCATGCAAATAGTATTTTTTTTCCAGTGAGAGTGCAAGGAAACAGCAGTTCTACCATAGACAATATTTTTGTTCAATCTTCATTATTAGAGGGGCACTCTGTCAGCAGAATAGTAAATGGCCTATTAGACCATGATGCCCAAATTTTAATTCTAAAAAGTGTATGTTCTCAAACAAATGTTAAACATAAATATCAACTACTCAGAAAAGTTAATCCAGTTACAATTGAGACCGTTTTAAGCCTAATTAAGGACCAAGAATGGCAGGATGTTTATAGTGTTGATAATTCAGATGAACACATTTCTTGTGCTGTTTGAAAGTTGCTTTCCCCTAGAATGCTCAAAACAGGGCACTTTCAGTAACAAGCAGCCAGGGTGTCTGACAAAGGTGATAAGAGTATCATGTAGAACAAAGTGGGAATTTTTAGAAGCAGTCAGAATGAAGCTGCAGTAGCTCATTACAAACTATACTGTAAGGTTCTGCAAAATGTCACTAAGAATGCAACAAGTATGTGGTATGCAAAAAGAATAGCAAAGTCTCAGGAAAAATTAAAACTATCTGGTCAGTCGTGAAGGAAGTGTCTGGTCAGCAGCAGCAGCAGCAGGTAGAAGATATAACGTCAGTGCGTAGTAGAAATGTTCCTGTTACTGACAAGTTAGATATATGTGCAATACTCAATAATCACTTTCTGAATATAGTAGGTGAACTAAACAAAACCCTAGTTTCTACAGGTAAACATATAACATTTTTAGAAAGTGCCTTTCCAAGGCTGTTACCTGAAATGGTCCTTCATGATACTTCCATAGGGGAGATTGAGTCAATAATTAAATCACTAAAGACTAAGGACTCTTGTGGATATGATGGGGTATCTAGCAGAATTCTAAAGTACTGTTCTCCATATGTTAGCCCAGTACTAAGCCACATTTGTAATTTTTCCTTTCAGAATGGTCAGTTTCCTGACAGATTACTCAGCAGTGAAACCACTTTATAAAAAAGGAGAAAGGGATGATGTAGACAACTATAGACCTATTTCTATGACATCGGTTTTTCCTAAAGTCATTGAAAAGGCTTTATATTCAAGATTAATTGATCATTTCTGTTCACAAAATTTGTTGTCAAACGTACAGTTTGGTTTTAGAAGTGGTTTAACGACTGAAAATGCTATATTATTTGTTTCTCTGTAAGGCACTTGATGGGTTAAATAAGGGACTACGGACATTAGGCGTCTTCTTTGATTTAAAAAAAGCGTTTGATAGTGTTGATCACAAAATATTGTTGCAGAAGTTGGAACATTATGGAATACAAGGAGTAGCTCACAACTGGTTCACCTCTTACTTTAATAATAGACAACAGAAATAATTCTCCGCAGTGTAGAAAATGGCTATGACGTACAATCACAATTCGGCACAATCAACTGTGGGGTGCCCCAGGGGTCTGTTTTGAGACTGTTGCAGTTTCTTATTTATATAAATATGCCTTCAAGTATAACAGGTGATTGTAATTTTTTTCTTGCTGATGATACCAGCTTGGTAGTGAAGGAGGATGTTCGTAATACTCACACAGTATCAAATAATGCAGTTAAAGAGATAAGTTCATGGCTTGTAGAAAACAAGTTGATGTTAAATCACAGTAAAACTCAGTTTTTGCAATTTCTAACTCATGATTTGACAAAAGCTGACATTTTGATTACACATAATTGGTATATGATAAGTGAGACCGAACAGTTCAAATTTCTAGTTGTTCAGATAGAGAGTAAGCTGTCATGGAAAGCCCATGTTCAGAATCTTGTTCCAAAACTAAATTCTGCTATATTTACCATTAGAACAATATCTGAAATAAGTGATTTTTCAACACGAAAAAGTAGTCTATTATGCATACTTTCTCTGGCTTAGGATGTACGGAATTATTTTTTGGGGTAACTCGCCTGATACGAAAAGGATATTTCTGGCTCAGAAACAGGTGGTTCAAGCAATATGTGGTGTAAGTTCACGAATGTCATGTCGACCCCTTTTCAGTAGTCTTGGAATTTTGACACTGGTGTCACAATACATTTTTTTCTTTAATGTTGTTTGTTGTTAATGATATCAGCTTATTTCCACAAGTTAGTAGTTTTCACTCAGTTAGTACTAGACAGAAGTCTAATCTACAATTGCATCAGACCACATTCACACTTGTGCAGAAAGGTGTACAGTATTCTGCAGCATTCATTTTCAATAAGCTGCCACAAGAACTAAAGAATCTTAGCACTAACCCACACGCTTTCAAATCACAATTGAAGAGTTACCTCATGGCTCACTCCTTTTATTCTGTCGAGGAACTCCTAGAAAAGTTAAATAATTAAGCTAATTCACTTTTTTTTCCTGTTATTGATTCTTTTCATTTTGTATTAAGATTGTCGTGTGCATAGGACTACTTAAAAATTTTCTATTACCATTCTTGTGTTAAACTTCATGTATTGACTTGTTCCATGACCATGGAGTCTCTCTCCTCAATTAGGTCCTGTGGAACAGAAAACCATATTATTATTATTATTATTATTATTAAATAACATATCATTATGAAAACACATATTTCATATTAATTAACATCAATAAAATGTTTGCTAATTTATTGTTTTCTCATATTACTGTACTAAACTGCCTGTCACCTGTAATCACAGCTATAGTAAACTTAATCTCCCATCCAGCTCGATCCTTTCTTTTATTACTGACTTTTGCTTTTCTCTTTGATGTCACATCTACAGTGCTTCGTACTTTTTGGACTCAGGAAAAAATAGTTTATTAAATTTTTTAGGTCTGTGTTTATCATTTTGCTTAATAAATTAACACACAACAAGCCAGTTCTTTATAATCCAATCTGACCTACTCTATCTTTTTATTTTCTGTTGTTTACCAGCAATAGAGAAAAAAAATTGCAGTTCACACTTTCTTTTGGCTATTTGACATTATGGCCTTGTAAAATTGCATTGTTAACTGGCTATAACCAAGGCCATACAATCCTGTTAGTGGTCTACTGCAGATAGTGAAAATTTTTTAAAGTGGACATAGCTTTTGCACCATCTGTGCACACATTGATGCAATTAAAACATGATATTTCATTACTGTTTAAAAAGTCTTCCAATAAACATGTTTAGTAGCAGGTATTGGTTTGTACAATAAGATGTCCTCTGTGAAACATTATGAGTATTCATAATGGTCAAAATCCAATAAAATCGCTATTCCTGCAACATCAGTAGATTCATCTGTTTGGAGATAAAATGAATTGGGTTGGATACGAGAAAGTATAAATTCTTTCACATCATTTGGCATGTCAGCAATGCGCCCTTGACAGTACTGTTTGATAATGGCATGGAAAATAGAAGTTTCACTGCATTTTCTTGTAGTATACAGGAAACAATATCATTAACACACAGTTTCCTGAGAGTTTCTGAAATGGTATAAGCTTTGCCACCTTTGTCACTTGACAGCTTACCAAGGAGAGTGATTTTAGGGAGGGGTAATTTTTTCCATTGTTTTTGCATGCGTTTTCATGCATTTTTGAGAAGCGGCTAATTCAGACCCCTTCCTCTTAAAAAAAAAAAAAAAAAAAAAAAAAAAAAAAAAAAAAAAAAAAAAAAAAAAAAATCAATTTCTTTAGTCTGGTAGTCTGGATGAGTACCTTCAAAATTTAACTGGAACCAAAGCAAGTTACATACTGAGCTTTACCCTCCTCTGTCTCAAAGCACATATTGTTTGTTCTGCTTTTTTATTATTCCACTTCCACAGCCTACTGTGACTAATGGAACACTTTCAGAGTCTTTGCATGATAAATCCAGCTGTGGAACTTTATGTGACTGTTCTTCATTTGGCCATGCTCCACTCTCATTAGTTTCCACAGGGGTCTTCCTTTACTGTCAAAGTGATGGAGAAACTGCTCGCTTCATCAGTGATCTCAGTGTCAGCGATCAATTAATGTTGGAAGTAATTTATTGGTGGAAAAGTGATGAAAGAGGTAGTTTTCTGAGGAAGGACGTTTAACATTGAATGATGTCTTTAACTGCCTATGTAGCAGTGAGCATTTTCGTCAGTCAACTGAGCTTCCACGATATCGGAAGATCATGCATAAAAGGTTACTGTGCATTGAGAACCTTGAGCCGGTACATGTGTGACCCCCATATTGTTGGAGAACAGTGGAGAAGAGAGGTTGCACTATTGGAAATGAATTAACTATGTTCAGGTCTCCAATTAGAAACCCCAATCACTGCTTGGAAACACTACCTAATGTAAACGTAAACATAGTTTCCAAATGAAGAACCTAGTGATGAACTTCATTTGCACCTTCTTTTAATTAATAATGTTTCTCATTTTTTTACAAGTTTTGCTGAAAGGTAACCGCAGAACCCCTTTGAAATAATTGGTGGACCCCATTTAGGAAGCCTTGGCTTGCACTATACTTTTTAAGAGAAATTGTGTAATAGTATTACAATAATTTACAATGATACAGTTATAAACTGTAATGTGATGAAATATGTGATGAATACTCACATCCAGTATCATTTCTGTTGTAGATAACTAGTATTTATTTTGAACAGGTGGCTATATGTCTGACAGTGAACCAGCATATTTCATTCAAGAAGGCCTCTTACAACTCTGTGAACAATTGAAATCTGAAGCTGTTAGTCTGGTGGATGTGATGGCTCCTCCAGATAAGATTTTATCATCTGTGTTGGGACAGTCTGATGGCCATGTATATCGCAATATGCAAGCTTCATTCTTCAGCAATCCACAGACATTTGAGCGACCTGCTTGGTGGAAGGATATTGTATTTTGGCAGCACTCAAAACTCTGAAGAATTTTCAATGGAATGGCTTGAGTTTCATGTGCAATGTTTATATACACAATAATTAACTCTCAGGTGATTGGAATTATGTATTTCAATTGATTCTCTACACAAAGAAGACTAGCCTTACTGCCTATTTGGAGGATTTTAAGTAGACTTGCAACTGAGAATATGTTTCTGTAAAACCTTTTGTTAATCATCCTTTTTAAACAAAATTCAACAAGCATTTGGATCGAACATTATAAAAGCTCCACTCCCCCCCCCCCCCCCCCCACCCACCCACCCACCCTCCCAGTGTCACACACAGCTCTCACTTTTTACAATACCAGTGTTAGATTAAGGGAATTCAAATGGAACTGGTCACATCAGAATAAAGAAGCAAAAGGCAAAGACAATTCATGTTTTGCCACACACACCAGTGTTTGTGTGTGATGGTGGTTTATTTTGAATACTCATTTTGAAGTAAAAGATAATATTGATGTATGTAACTTGAATTTCAATTTTTAGAACAGATAAAGCAAATGGTTAAGAGGAAGACTTGTACAATGTCATTATGTTAATAACAATATATTTTTGATACAATGTGCAATAAAATTTTATAAATGATTATTTTCATGGGGCTATTTTTGTACATTTTAATGACTAATAAATATATCTTGTTGTTGGATTTCTGTCTATGGACTGGCTAATTCATTGTATTCCTTTTAATAATTTAAATTTTTATATGTATGCTACTTCATATGTTTCTCACTCAATAACCATACTCAAATATTGTAATGTAACCATTTACATTACATATCTGCCTGTATCGATGCTAGATGATCAGAAGATAATTAGCAGGTGAGAGGTCAAATATTGCCCCAGATCTCTTTTCTGTTTAGATATTAGGCAGCCTGTCAGTAGCAAGTGGTAGCGATTGTATTTGAATCACAGACGCTGCATGGATGATGAATATTGAAGAAGAAAAATAAAATCATGATATCTTTACGCTAAGTTGGTTGGCTTTTGTTATTACTGTTATATTGCTATACAAGTTCATGCTAAGACACGGATGTATTAAGTGTTTAACTGTACTTGTGGGAAATAAATCCCATTGTATTTCATTCAACTGACCTTGTGGGCTACAGTTATTTAGTAGTTAATGCCTACAGATTAAGAAGCAGTTCTCTCTCTTTTTATATAGTATCTTTAGTAAGGAGAAGAAGTATGTCTGTACAATCAAGAAGAGTACATCAAAGTATGGAGGAACAGTGTAGCTGGTCCTCTGGTATATGAACTACTGTCTTGGAAGTACTTCTAAAGAATTCTAGAGAAATTATGTGGTGGGTCTAAAGGAGACAAGAACATGGTCACACTACATAATTTGATGACAGTGCCATAAGACTCGAACTGAGAAAAGCTGGGTGACCGGGAAAAGAAACAGAGAGAGAGAGAGAGAGAGAGACAAGAAATTATGAGAAAAATTGGAATAAAAAATTTTTCTCCATTAGGGAAAATTCTTGAAATAAATTTCTAAGGGAAACTCGGTCATTGTCTAAAGCAACCACAAAATAAAACATAAAATGCTAACTGGTCAGACGTAACAACATTAAAAAGGTTACTTCTGCTATGAAGAAGAATTAAAAAACATCAAGAGTGGAAGTCAGATCGGAGAGGGCCGCAACTTCACGACGAACCAGGTTGAAATAGTGACAGAGCGACGCAAAAAGGGCCGCGCTGACACAACTAGCCACCATCGCCGAATCGTGCTGAACAATGTATGCAGCTATTTCAGAAATTCAACCAGGGTGAGCATACATATTTCATACAAATGTTAATTTGAGTGAAACTGTGAAGTGTGTTTATCACAAGTATGACATTTTAAAAAATTGTGATAATTTATGCCAGTAACTAGATTGATGTTTTCAAAAATGTCAGTAGTTGAAAGACGAGATAGTGCGGCAGTGCCCTCCTGGGTGTTGCAGTTAAAAAACCATTTAGTTAATTTATCAAAAAACAATCTGACAATTTAACTAATGAAATCAGAAAACAAACTGATGATTTAGCTAATGAAATTGGAAAACAATATGACGATTTAGCTAATGAAATTAAATACAATCTGAAGATATTAAGCAAATGTCTTTAGATATTAACAATTAATTTGCAGATCAATCAAACAGGCAAGACTCTTTAACAGAACAATAGGATGCTCATGTACAGAAATGTAAGAAAAATAATGTTTGTTTGGAAAGTAAGTTTATTAGCATTAAACAGTTATTATTAATAAGTGAAGGTGTACAAATAATAGCTAAGCAGGCTGCTGGTGAAGTTTTGAAAAAGGTAACTTAACAGAAGAAATCTATGCAAAATTTTCTGGGAAGGAAGATAAATTCCAATCCTTAGATTCAGAATTGTAAAAACTAATAACAGATTAGAAATTCTTGAATCCATCTCCAAGTCTGAATTTTCCTGAGTATCTAAAAGAATAACTGATACTGTTAACAAAAATAAATTTAATTGAAAGTAACCAGAATATTTTCAAACGTAACCTGTCAGATGAAGTAGACAACTGGGAACAAAGAGTAGGGGGATATCGTGGAAAGGAAGTTTAAGGAGAGGATTGACGAACATCATGAAAGGGAGGAAAGGGATTTAGACTCAGAAACAGCTAGTCAGCAGTTTGAAAAGCTGTGGAAAGAATTACAAAAGACAAAAGCTGAACTAAATGCCAAAAGAGTAGGATCAAGTAGTGCAGTTCAGATGATTAATAATTGGGAGGATTTGATTTTTTCATCGGGTATAAACTTACCCAAACAATTCCCAAAATTTAAGCCTGATGGGGAAGTCCAACTAAATCATTTTTGAGAGTTTTTTCAAGGACACTTCCTAGTACATGGGATGATACAAAAAAGATCAATTTTACATTGTGTTATTTAAAGGGACAGGCTATGGAATGGGAAAATGCGCATGCATATGAGTTCCACTCTTGGGCAGATTTTGAAGATAAAATGAATGTTATTGGTCTGATAGTATACATGAAAAATTAATAGTAGAATTATCTGACCCTCCATACTACTCTAGACAGATGGGAACGTTAAGCAGTACATCCAAACACATCTAACAAAGACTAAATTCCTACATAAGCCAATTTATGAGGAATATTTAGCAAATGTACTCATAAGACGTCTCCCTTATTATGCCAAAGAGAAATCTGGAGTAGGGGATGGAAGAATATAAAAGAATTGTTAACAGCAGCTGAAGGGGTAGATACATTAAACAGAACTAAAAATGAAGGGATTAAAAATGATGTAAATAATAATAATAAAGAACGTCTAAGGATGTTTATCTTTGTGAAGTGCATAGAAAAGAGGAACAGACAAAGAATGCCAGGAAACTGTTTAATGGTAATAGAAAGTTTTATAAGAATCAAACTTCATGAAATACTGTTAAGTGTTGCAATAAATTAGTTCAAATGTCAACCCCGATCGAGTATAACAATTCAAATAATCAAAAATAGACGAAGATTACTCACCAGGTGAAGGAGCACAGGTGTGACAGCATCACAAATACATAAATGAATACACACACACACACACACACACACACACACACACACACACACACACACACAATCGCAAGCTTTCGCAACCCAGTTGCGGCTTCAGGCAGTAGGGAAGGAGAGGGAAAAGGAAATGATGAGGGTTTTAAGGAAGGGGGTAAGGAGTCATTCCAATCCCGGGAGAGGAAAGACTTACCTTGGGGGAAAAAATGGAGGGTAAACAAATGCACACATGCCCACACATTCACACAGACACAAGTACACCTAGGCAGACATACTGTAGAAAGGCTGTAGGCTGTGTGGGTATTAGAATTGTTTGAGATGCTAGAACTTTGAAAAAACACATCAAGACCGAAAGAGACAGACCATTTAGTATTGAAGACCTATTAACTAAGTTTGAGAATGCTCGCTATTTTAGTTCTGTTGACCTCACTTCTGGCTATCATCAAGTACAGATACACCCTGAATCTAGAAAATATACAGCTTTTTTTGTTTGAAGGTACAACGAATCAATATAAAGTATTACATTTTGTATTTAACATTCCAGTATCAGTATTTATAAGAGCTTTAGACACTGCATTAGGAAGAGACATTTTGAGTCAACTGATGATTTATATAGATGACATATTATTGATCTCTAGGACATGGGAAGAGCATTGTACATGACTTGAAAAAACTTTATCAAAATTTTTAGAGAAAGGAATTACTGTGAAATTAAGTATGTCTCATTTCAGTAAAGAAGAACTAAAGTTATTAGGATACTATGTAGGTATACGTGGAATCAGACCAGATCCCAAGCGGGTTGAAGCAACAAAAAATTGCCCTATGCCCTGTAATGTTAAACAGCTAAAAGGTTTTTTAGGAATTGTAGGGTTTTATAGATGACATGTCCAAGGACAAGTACTAAATAACTCTTGTCTAATGAATTTATTAAAGAAAATTATAGAGGGAAACTTTCCTGGTGGGATAAACAAAAATTAAAAAAAATAGAAAAGAGATGACTTACCAAAAGGACCGGCTCGTCGATAGAAACGAATAAAATGACACACAAACACACATACAAGCTTTCGCAACCACTGGTCACTTCTTCAGGATAAGAGAAAAAAAGAAAAACACAAAATGGGAATGGGATGAGAACATGGGGAAAGCTTACAGAAGCACTTGTCAATTCTGCAACATCCGAACATGAATTTCCCTTTCAAACTTGCAATGGATGCCTTCTTGTATGGCATTGCATCGGAACTTTTTCAAGGATCCTGGGATCCTCAATTAGGCAAACATAAAACCATAGCTTTTGCTAATAGGTGTTTAAATGTACGTGAAAAGAATTATAGAACACCTGAGAAAGAATTATTAGCTGTAGTGTGGAGTGTAGAGAGAGTTCAAAATTTAATTTTGGGCTCCAAACTTATAATCTATACCGACCATTGAGCCCTTTCTTTTTTAATAGAAAGTCATTTATTGCATAGCCAATAAATGAGATGGTTGTTTTTTCTCCAAAACTTTCATATAGAAATTGAATATATACAAGGAACGAGAAACATTTTCCCAGATGGCCTTTCTTGCCTCCCTTTGGGTTTGGAAAAGGTACCTGTTACTGAAAGTAAAGGAATATTGTTTGGGATTAATTTTTTGAAAGTTAGTTATGCCAACTAGTCAACAACTAGGTACAAGTGTTAGCCAATAGGATCCGTAGGCCTATAGAGATTAGAGACGATAATTTCTTTAAAGACAAATTTACTGAAAGTGTGGAAGGGGATGAGACCCATTATAAAATTATAGATGGGGCGTTATTTTGGCAAAAAGATCCAAATACAAAACACTGGAGAGAAAGTATTTCCGAAATGGTACAGAAAGACCTAATTTGTTATATCCATAAAGGTTACGGACATTTTGGAATACCCAAGTGTATTGAGCACTTGAATAAATTTTATTATTTTGAAAATCTTAGTCATAAAATGATAAGAAATTTGTGAACATGTGTGTTATGTCACAAAGGAAAAGACAATACACAACATATGCAGTATTTTTTTGTTATAATCTATTATTCTGAAATTTTTAAATGATATCACTTCGTGTGACTTATATGGGCAACTACCATCAAGTAGGGGAGGAGTAGAGTCTATTTTTGTAGCTGTAGAATGCTGGTCCAAATATGTAAGATTATACCCAATAGAGACTAACATCAAAATCAGTCATAAACTATCTGAAGGAATATTTTACAGACATAGGAATTCCCAAGAGAATTTTAAGCGATAACAGACCACAATTTACTTTCCATGGTTTGCGCTCCATGACTGTGATATGTTTCCAATACTCTGAAATTTTCAGCTATCAGTCGATTTTCTAAAAATAATTCTTTATTAGCAAATGATGATTTCGGCCAGTAATTGGCCATTATCAGTGCTAAAAAGTACATGAAAAACACACTGTTACTACATGAAAATGTTACATAAGTACCACTTCTGACATTATAACAGACATAACAATGTTCTAATTAATCATACATACCATATGTTTAACTGAAGGTGTTATTAATATGGATAACTCACACCACGCCAAGTATGACAACTGGACATTTTTGCCATTTCAAATCTACACTAACACTATTTCAAAAACGAAAAGTGGGCGACATCATAGAACATCATTTGGGCGTGTGCTGTTCTCTACAGTATAACGAATATAACAGTTTTTATCAACAGAATAAATAAAACAGAGAAGTCAAAGTAATAAAACAACATGTCTTTCATTTATGACAAGTTTACAAAAACATCGTAATAAAATTAAAATGAAAGGTTGTCATAAAAAATAAAACAGTTAAAAGTAATCGTTCTACACATTGTCACTTGTTTTAGAAAATAGTTTCAAAGCCATGATAAGCTGTTTACAAGAAGTAAAAACATTGCTGTATAGTAGGATGGGCCGAAAAAAGTGAATTTTTGAGTATCGAGTTGTAATAGGGCTCGAAAGTTGCGTATTCATGTGCTGATTAACGATAAAATAATTTTAAAAATCTAACTTAATATCTTCAGTTCGGGCAAAGGGCTTAAAGTTTCTAAAAAACCGATAAATTTATAGAATTTCTGAAAGGTCATATAAAAATTTATCTTTCAGTATCACGTCCTAATAGGACTCAAAAACTGCGTATCCATGTATAGTTTAACATAAAAATATTTTTGATAGTCCTAGCTTATGTAATCAATTCGCGCTAAAGACCTTAACTATCAAAATATGACAACATTTCTAAATGTTCGAAATGTTATGGAAATTCGCTAATATCTCGTATTTATATCTATGTTTTAAATATGTTAGGTTTTACTTATTGTGATTTGATTATTTAAAGAGATAACATCATAGATTTGCAGCTCTTTGCCCATTTCACCAGCAAATTTGGTTAAATGACCCAGAACTCACCACGAGGAGGTGGCAATTCGAGTTCCACCCACACCCTGCCCAACCACTCAACCGCCCAAGGAGGTCATACTAATTATATATTCATATTATAGAAGGAGACCTTCTAGGTGGGAAAATGGTATAAAATAAAGATTTTTGACTTACCTAAAGTACAGGCTCGTCGATAGAAACACGAAACACACACAAAAACACACAACCATTCGAGCTTTCGCCACCAGTGGTGGCTTCTTCGGAAAAAAAAGGAAGGAAGGAGAGGAGAAAGGGAAGGATACGGGTTTTAAGGAAGTGGAAAAGGAGCCATTCCAATCCCAGGAGTGGAAGGACTTACCTTAGGGGACAAAAAGGAAGGTAAACAAATACACACACACTCACACATATCCACATCCAAACACACCTAGGCAGACATTTGTAGAAACCAAAGAAGTTGGACAGAGATGCCACTTCAGGCAGAGGCTCTGTCCACAGAACCGAGGCAAAGATGTTAAAGATGGCGGGCGGGAATTAGAATTTAGCGGAGGTTGAGACCAGGTGGGCAACGGGAAGAGAGAATGTGTTGAAGGGCAAGTTCCCATCTCCGGAGTTCTGAAAGATTGGTGTTGGTGGGAAGTATCCAGATAACCCGGACGGTGTAACACTGTGCCAAGATGTGCTGGCCGTGCACCAAGGCATGTTTAGCCACAGGGTGATCCTCATTACCAACAAACACTGTCTGCCTGTGACCGTTCATGCGAATGGACAGTTTGTTGCTGGTCATTCCCACATAGAACGCTTCACAGTGCAGGCATGTCAGTTGGTAAATCACGTGGGTGCTATCGCAAGTGGCTCTGCCCTTGATCGTGTACACCTTCCGGGTTACGGGACTGGAGTAAGTGGTGGTGGAAGGGTGCATAGGGCAGGTTTTACAACGGGGGCGGTTACAAGGGTAGGAGCCAGAGGGTAGGGAAGGTGGTTTGGGGATTTCATATGGATGGACTAGGAGGTTACGGAGATTAGGTGGGCGGCGGAAAGACACTCGGTGGAGTGGGAAGGATGTCATGAAGGATGGATCTCATTTCGGGGCAGGATTTAAGGAAGTCGTATCCTTGCTGGAGAGCCACATTCAGAGTCCGCTCCAGTCCCGGAAAGTATCCGGTGACAAGAGGGGCACTTCTGGGGTTCTTCTGTGGAAGGTTCTGAATTTGGGGGGATGAGGAAGTGGCTCTGGAAATTTGTTTCTGTACCAGATCAGGAGGATAGCCGCGGGATGTGAAAGCTGATATTAGGTTATTGGTGTACTGGTTCAGGGATTCGGGACTGGAGCAGACTCGTTTGCCACGAAGACCTATCAGACGTTCCCTTCCCAACAGATTAGGTCTTCGTGGCAAACGAGTCTGCTCCAGTCCCGAAGAGTGTCTTTCCGCCGCCCACCTAACCTCCGTAACCTCCTAGTCCATCCATATGAAATCCCCAAACCACCTTCCCTACCCTCTGGCTCCTACCCTTGTAACCGCCCCCGTTGTAAAACCTGCCCTATGCACCCTTCCACCACCACTTACTCCAGTCCCGTAACCCGGAAGGTGTACACGATCAAGGGCAGAGCCACTTGCGATAGCACCCACGTGATTTACCAACTGACATGCCTGCACTGTGAAGCGTTCTATGTGGGAATGACCAGCAACAAACTGTCCATTCGCATGAACGGTCACAGGCAGACAGTGTTTGTTGGTAATGAGGATCACCCTGTGGCTAAACATGCCTTGGTGCACGGCCAGCACATCTTGGCACAGTGTTACACCGTCCGGATTATCTGGATACTTCCCACCAACACCAATCTTTCAGAACTCCGGAGCTGGGAACTTGCCCTTCAACACATTCTCTCTTCCCTTTGCCCACCTGGTCTCAACCTCCGCTAAATTGTAATTCCTGCCCGCCATCTTTAACATCTTTGCCTCGGTTCTGTGGACAGAGCCTCTGCCTGAAGTGGCATCTCTGTCCAACTTCTTTGGTTTCTACAAATGTCTGCCTAGGTGTGTTTGGATGTGGATATGTGTGAGTGTGTGTGTATTTGTTTACCTTCCTTTTTGTCCCCTAAGGTAAGTCCTTCCACTCCTGGGATTGGAATGGCTCCTTTTCCACTTCCTTAAAACCCGTATCCTTCCCTTTCTCCTCTCCTTCCTCCCTCTTTTTCCTGAAGAAGCCACCACTGGTGGCGAAAGCTCGAATGGTTGTGTGTTTTTGTGTGTGTTTCGTGTTTCTATCGACGAGCCTGTACTTTAGGTAAGTCAAAAATCTTTATTTTATACTTAATTATATATTCATATTTACAATATATACATTTATTTACATTTTTATACCTTTATTTAATTACTAGTCAAAGATGTAGTTGGCTTGAATTCTGATTTTGTGTCAAAATTTTGGCATTATTGATCTTGACAGTAGAGTCGTCCTAATGAATCCATCTCTGCTATCTTGCCCACATACTTTTTCTGCAGCCTCTGTTATTAATTTTACACATCTTTCTACTGCCTGAGTGTGGCACAGAAAGTTCAGAAATTCAAATACTGGGTGGAAAAATGGTGTTATTCGCAATATAGAACTAAAAATTCAACGACCATTACAGTGGTTCATTTGTTTGCTTCACTTCAACGAATTACCTTTCAGACACTTATTTCAGTTTTTGGATGGAGAGTCAACTGGACCATCGTCGTTTAGTGGAATAATTGGAAAAAGACTGACTGACTGAAAAGTTACCTGTTATTGATTTTGAGGTTGTGTAGTCAGGGTTGTCAGAAAAATTGGATCTAAACATACCAGATTTAACCTCCTGGATATTGTCAAAACTATTCAAAGTGGAAAATGTATTCCAGATCTGGCTAATCGTGATCCTGGACCTCTTAGTCACTCCCGGGTTGACTTGTGCGAATAGAGTGTTGCGCTTGAATATTTCTGAAGTAAATCCCACAAATGAACTCACAATTTTAGTTGGCTACATTCTAAAGACTTATGTGCCAGTCTGGTTTGATATTAACAGATACGCCTCAGTAAAGCAAAGCATGATTTTAAGGTTATTAAAACTTCCAGACATCTTCCAGTGAACATAAAAAAGCAAATTGATCTGGTGATTCAATGAAACTCTTTTTTCTGTCATCCAGAAAATGTGTTATTGCCTATGATAGTAGACGAGAGGTCACATATTAGAGAGTTGGGTTTGAGAAGAGTCCTAAAAGCAAGAAATATGAAAACTAACTGCAAAGCTGCAGTAAGAACGTTTACTACACCAACACTAGATTTTGAGGCTACTGACTACCGTGAGCTTATAGATTGGTCAAAATGCAAGCTATCGCCTCCCCCAGTGATGCAGAAATTGACGACAGAATCCATTTCTACATATTTTATGAATAAGACTTTGTCCGAATTTAAATTTAGGAACTTTCCGTGCCACCCTCAGGCTGTAGAAAGATGTGTAAAAATAGTAACAGAGGCTGCAGAAAAAGTATGTGGGCAAGATAGCAGAGATGGATTCATTAGGACGACTCTGCTGTTAAGATCAATAATGCCAAAATTTGGACATAAATCAGAATTCAAGCCAACTATATCTTTGACTAGTATGCAAATAAAGGTATAAAAATGTAAATAAATGTATATATTGTAAATATGAATATATAATTAGTATGACCTCCTTGGGCGGTTGAGTGGTTGGGCAGGGTGTGGGTGGAACTCGAATTGCAGCCACCTCCTCTTGGTGAGTTCTGGGTCATTTAACCAAATTTGCTGGTGAAATGGGCTAAGAGCTGCAAAGTTATGATGTTATCTCTTTAAATAATCAAATCACAATAAATAAAACCTAACATATTTAAACCTTGGATATAAATACGAGATATTAGCAAATTTCCGTAACATTCCAAACATTTAGAAATGTTGATAGTTAAGGTCTTTAGCGTGAACTGATTACATAAGCTAGGACTATCAAAAATATTTTTATGTTATACTATACACGGATACGCAGTTTTTGAGTCCTATTAGGACGTGATACTGAAAGATAAATTTTTGTATGACCTTTCAGAAATTCTATAAATTTATCGGTTTTTTAGAAACTTTAAGCCCTTTGCGCGAACTGAAGATATTAAGTTAGATTTTTTAAAATAATTTTTTCGTTAATCAGCTTACAAATATGCAACTTTCGAGCCCTATTACAACTCGATACTCAAAAATTCACTTTTTTCGGCCCACACTACTGTATAGGTGTTCGGCTTATTTGTCAGTTAATGACTGTACAAAGTCGTTTGATACATATCAAATGGAGAAAACGACCAGGATGTTAAACTCCCATCTAGATGCCGCTGGGCGTTACTGCTTTACGGCATCAATGATGTGTCCTTCGCTAACGATGTCAATAAGTGTTAAGTTATGTGTCAAAGATAAAAATACCATTAAAAAATATACCAGTTAAAATAATAAAAATCCCACATGTATGATAGCCTTTATTAATTTGGTACTAGAATGTAAAATGATTCAAAAAACACGAGGACCGGTATAGATTTGGAATTATGCAAACAGTACTCATGTGTAAGAGTGTCCATAGCTACTACATATAGGCGAGGGAGCAGGTTTGGTTTGTTCCTCCTGGATCATATTTTTGCTTGTAACTACATAGGCAGTTTTCAAATAATTCCCAAAAAAGGGTGTTTTTCATTGTGACTTGCTCATTGATCAGGTTACATCCTTCTGTTTGCTGGTGGCAGAAGATTTCCAGATCCTCACGCAAGTCAAGAAACATTCCCTTCTCACCCCTATGTAGCAGCCTTACATTGTTTGCTAGGCTTGGCACCTTATGCTTAGATTCTTATCAGGTGGGCTCCACATCTATACCAGTGCTCATGTCTTTTAAATCATTTAAAAATATTAAATCAAAAGTTTGTTGGATAGCCTTTGTTGAAGTATTTTAAGTGGCCACCTACATCAATGAACAATGTTCAACAATTAATACAGAAAGTATATGTTGCCCTAGAAAAGGCAGAACAAAACTGACTTGGCCAACCAAATGAAGGAGCGGTCATTCTGGATTATAAGGTAGGTGATTTTATATTGGTAAGAAACTTTCAGCTTAGTTCCAGCATGAAAAAACAAACAAGTTTATTCACAAATGGTATGGTCTGTACAAGATCATTGATATACCACATCCTAGAGTTGTGTATCTGCAAGAACCTGATACAGAAGCAGACAAAGGATTATATAACATAAATATTATTAAACTTTATTATGATGTCACCTCAGACTAATTAGCATTAGCATTTTATGCTAATTAGGGGCTTGACAATCCCCAGGTAGCCAGTCATTTGTCCTATTCCTTCCATTTCCTTTTCTGTAGGACAAATATTTATTACCTTTTTTCTATCCTATAATCTTTTTTGTCCTTATGCTATCATTTTCTTATTTGTAACTGGGTTATCAGTGTCACAGAGATTATACACACAATTTACATAATTATTTATGACAACATCTGGAATGTTTAATGTCTCTAAATATACACTGATAGTAATCTAGTAATAATCGTGATGACCTGTAGGTAAAGATTGAGCTTCATGGAGAAGAAGTGAGAATTACGGGTACATCTTTTCGAGTTGTGGTATGGATGTTTGAGAATGATGTTAGCTTTTTCTGGTAACTTGAAGTATCATAGGAGGTAATATTCTCTCCTCCATATGATCATTAGGTTTAGTTAGTGACATAAGATTTTTATGGGAAATTTTATACCTTTTATAACACAGAGTTATTATACAGAGTGGTTTGTATATACTTTTGATGATTGGGGAGGTTTTCAGTTAGTCTGGTGTGCTGTAACTGAGGGTAAGTATACACCAAGACACACACAGTTACACATACACAGATACACACTACACAAACACACAACACTGAATATTCATCCTGGATTTCAATAGTAGTAATTGGAGCTTTCTTTGAGGATTCTGAAGGCGGTCTAACATGTCCATTCTGTAGTGCGCCCGTGAACATCTTATGTGCCATCTGATGTGTTAGATGACATGCTGAATGCTGGGTTCCTGGGGTGGGGGGAGAGATGTGTTACCTGTCTTTTGGGCTTTCTTTTTTACTTTCTTCAGCTCCAATTTCTAGTCTTTTTCTTTCTTTCTCATTACTCTTTTACAGAGCACCTGTCTTTCAGTCCTCTTTCCATATTGCATTAGTCTCTATCACTGAGACCCATCTTGTTTCCGTGAAAAGTTTTTGTTGTTGATTACAACCCTCAGTGTATTCTCCTGAGAGGATTTGCCTGAGATTCAGATTGCAATCACTCCACATATACACACAATTACACACACACACACACACACACACACACACACACACACACACACACATTCACACAAACAGATTATACACAAGATTTACAATATCACACTTCATTTCCAACAGTAGAAATAAGCTACACATACATACACGAGGTATTAGGTTTAAGTAATACAAGCTCATGGATAATATGTATGGGAAGCAGGAGAGGAGAACTAGACACAGTTCTTACAAGTGGTAAGAAAGTTATTAAGGAACAACAGCAGTGAAACAAATGCTTTACCAGTTGATTCACTCATTTCCAAGTCAGGGGATAAAGAGGAGGAGGAATAGTGAAAGTCTATAGTAATGAGTGCACATTCATAAAAAGCATTTAAGCGGTGTAAGAGAGAGTTGAAATTTTTTTAAGTGAAAGTTTGGGACAGGAGGTAGTTGAAAGAGGTAAAGGAAAGACAAAGGTAGCTAGAAAGAATTGTCCCTGGTTGGGTAGAGGTTGGTGTTAGATGTAGGTTGTGGGAGTAGGTAGATCTAGGGAAAGACTACCACCCATATGTGTGGGCCAGATGCCTCTAGAGTGGGGTCTGATCAGGTTTAGGACCTAACTTTTATGTGAGGAGAAGAGGTAGATAGGCAAGTAAAAGCTTGCTGTTACCTAATTTATTTTTTTTACCCACTAGTGGATATGTATAGAAGGAATTTACCTTACCTTAAATCTTCTCTCTTGAAACGATGTTTCCTCCTGGTTCCCAGTTGGCTAGTTCATGTGGGTAATGGACAGAGTTCCCTAACATTAATGTAAGAATGTGGCGTGTTCAGCCTTGGAAATGAATAAGTAATAGGATGGGTTAAAGTAAAAAGGAACCAATGGATTTAATTGTTCATCCTGTCATATACAATGTTAAGTAAATTCCTGTTGCAGTTCCTTACCTGAGCAACCAAACAGACAAGTAGTTGTCTAAAGTTTACATTCCTTAGAGAGTCAAGCCCAGTATTAATTACTGTCAAAACCAAATGATACTTGAAGGATTATCGAAGTCTTATGTATCTTCAAAAAGAATATTTAAAGAAATATGTAAATGAAACCAACATTAAGAGGAATAAGACTTCATAAATAAACTGAAGTGCTCACACATGAGAAAGGACATGTAGAGTTAAATTTAAAAGCACACAAGTAGTATGAAAAGAAATAAAATAAAGTATGTTTTGACATCTTGTATCTGGGGAAGGGGGAATGTAGTGTAATCATTTACACTACCTATCTGCCTGTATCGACGCCAGATGACCAAAAGATAATGAGCAGGTGAGAGGTCAAATATTGCCCCAGATCTCTCTTCTGTTTAGGTATTGGACAGCCTGTCAGTAGCAAGTGGCAAAGATTGTATTTGAATCATAGATGCTGCATGAACAATGAAGAAGAAAAAAATCATGGAATCTTTATGTTATAATTTCTATGTTAAGTTGACTGGCTTTTGTCATTACTGTTAGATTGCTGTAGAAGTTCATACCAAGACATGGATGTATGAAATGTCTAAATGTACTTGTGAGAAATAAATCCCACTGTATTTCATTCAACTGACCTTGTGGGCTACAGTTGTTTAGTAGTTAATGCCTACAGATTAAGAAGTAGTTCTCTCTCTTTTTATATAGTAAGTTTAGTAAGAAGAAGAAGTCTGACTGTACAATCAAGAAGAGTACATCGAAGTATGGAGGAACAGTGTAGCTGCTGGTCCTCAGGTATATGAACTACTGTCTTGGAAGCTGAATGCAGTTCAGCTACAACACACCCTCCAAGTAGCAACAGGATGTGCAGTATCAACATAAATTGTCCAAATTTGCCTTTGGGAATGTGGTCTCTATGCAAGGAGGCCTATGGTGTGTGTGTGTGTGTGTGTGTGTGTGTGTGTGTGTGTGTGTGTGTCATTACAATCACAGCACCATTTATCCTACAGAAACTGGGCAGAGGAACATCAGATTGGCGTTGTAAGGAATTGTGCCACGTTCTGTTCAGAGAGGAGTCAAGATTTTGTGTTCAGCAGGAAATCATCATTCCCTCATCTGGAGAGGATGTGGAACTCTGAACAATCTTGTTTATGTACAGAAAACCATATCATGGTGACAGATGTATGGACCGCTATGTCCCTCAGAGTGGCACTTTGATTACTCAGAGGTATAGAGATGAGATCCTTTGACCTTTTATTGTGCCCTACACTGGTGCCATAGGAAATTGGTTTCTTCTGGTGGACGATATTGTTTGTCCTCACAGAGTTGCACTGGTGGATGACACTGCTCATCCCCATAGAGCAGCACTGGTGGACATTATGCCTGTAGCTGAGGGAATTGAACAGATGGAGTGGCCAGCTTGTTCACCAGTCTTAAATATGATTGAGCATGTCTGGAATGCACTTGGCAGAAGCACTGCAACCAGACCAGCAAAAAATCTACACAAAAAACCTCAACCCCAAAGGTCTGACTTTCAGCCCTACATTCCAATTCAATCATGTTGGTCTCATCAAAGACCTACTCTCCTTTTCCAGATCCCTAAGATGAAAACATTACTTTGCCAACAATCTGTCTGACCAAAGCGAACTTAATCCCAACATTGAACCCTGCCTTTCCCAGTTTGTACCACCATCCAATCAAGATCCCCCTCCACTCTCACCTAACCACTCCCTGGTTACCCTCCAAGAATTTCTCACCTCCAACTTGGCCTTACCATCTTTCCCCAAATCCCTTCCTAAGAACTCAAACCTTTCAGCAGAATGAAGGAGATCCATCCACAACCTCAAAACAAATCCCAACATAATCATCCTTCTGGAGATGAAGGTTCCACCACTGTAGTTATGGATCAAAATGACTACCTGGCAGAAGGGCTCCACCAACTTTCTGACTCTTCCGCCTACAAGTTGTGCTAGAATGATCCCATCCCCAAAGTCCAACAAGATCTCCAATCCATGTTAAAATCCTGTGGCCCCTCCCTGAAGCTCTCCCCTGAATCCATCTCCCTGGCTGCCCCCCCCCCCCAAAAAAAAATAAATAAAAAATAAAAAAATAAAAAAATACACGCACCTAATAATCCTGGATGTCCAATTGTGACTGGTTGCTGTGCTCCTACTGAAAGAATTTTAGCCCTCATTGACCAACACCATCAACCAATTGTCTAAAGTCTATCCTCCCATATTAAGGATACTGAATATTTTGTTCATCAACTCTCCACCATCTCGACCCCTTTACATCACAGATCCCTACTTGTCACAGTGGATGCTGTCGCCGTGTACACTGATCTCCAACATGCCTATGGCTTTGCCCCTCTTGAACACTACCTCTCCCAATGTCCCTCTAAATTCAAGCCCAATACCTCATTCCTCACAACCCTCACAAACTTTACCCTAACAACCAATTTTCCTTTGAGGGGAAAGTTTACCATCAAATCCATATCGCAACCATGGGCACCCACATAACACCCTGCTATGGTAACCTATTTATGGGCCATCTGGAGGAATCCTTCCTAGCATCCCAAAACACCAAATCTCTACCCTGGTTCAGGTTTATTGATGATATTTTAATGATCCAGACTCAGGGTCAGGACATCCTACACTCCTTCCATCAAAACCTCAACTCCTTCTTCCCCATCCTCTTCACCTGGTCTTTCTCAACCCACCATGCCACACTTCTGGATGTCAACCTCCACCTCACTGATAGCTCCATCCACTCCACACATCTGTCCATATTAAACCTAACAACCATCAAAAATACCTACACTTCGATAGTTGCCATCCCTTCCACATAAAAAAATCCCTCTCTTACAACTTGGACACCCGTGACTGGCATAAACTACCCCACAGACCTAGTCCACAGACATATCTCCCACACAATATATCCTCACAACCTAAATCCTCCCTCTACCACCAGTAACCATCCACAAAAGAGTGCTCCCCTTGCCACCCACTACTACCCTGGACTTGAACAAGTAAATTGCATCCTTCACCAAGGTTTATATTTTCTGTCCTCATGCCCAGAAATGAGAGACATCCTGCCCAAGATCCTCCCCACCCCTCCTAAAAGGCTGTTCTGTTACTCTCCCAAGATTCATAACATCCCAATCAATTCCTACGCCACCCCGAATCCCAGCCCACTGGCACAGGGATCATATCCCTACAGAAGACCCCGCTAAAAGACCTGTCTAATCCACCCACCCAGCACTTCCTACTCCAGTCCTGTCACAGGCTTATCCTACCCTATCAGGCCGGACCACATGTGAAAGCAGCCATGTAATTTACCAACTGCCCTGCTATCAATGCACAGCTTTCTATATTGGCATGATCACTAACCAGCTGTCCACTAGGATGAATGATCACTGCCAAACTGTGGCAGAAAACAAGGTGGACCACCCTGTGGCACCGCATGCAGCAGAGCATATGCTTGATTCCAAAGGCTACTTCACAACCAGGGCCATCAGGATCCTCCCACCCACCATCAGCTTTTCTGAAATTCCACACCCAACAGTACCTACCTCTCTATCCTAAACCTCTCCTATTTTGAGTGGTGTGTGTGTGTGTGTGTGTGTGTGTGTGTGTGCGTGCGTGCGTGCGTGCGTGTGCGCACGCGCGCGCACGTGCATGGCATGGGTGCATTCGATTTTATTTTCCTCCCCTCACCCGCTTCCCCACTCCATTCCTAAGCTGCATATTGCTCCTCCCATCTAATATGTAAATGCTCTTCAAGGTTGTGTTGTATCTATCCCCACTACCATGATGCAATCTTCCTATCCCCCCTCCCCTTCCTTATTTCCACACCACAGAGAGTGATTCAGTGTGCAGCTGCCGGAGATGACAGTTATGTGACTGTGTCGAACACCTGAGTGAGTGCATGAATGTTCTTTTTTCTGAAGAAGGCGATGGCCAAAAGCTGAAGTGGTGTATGTGTGGGTCTTTATTATGTGACTGTTGCAGCTTGTCATCACGTCTTTGTGGTGAGTTGTAAACTGTTGGTATTACTATATTGTCACTTTTTTTATTAATACTTCAAACAACAGGTTATTTAAAAAGTAACATTTGTGTATAATTTTATATTCTTCCAGTAGATTATGTATAGCAGGAACACAAGAGATGTCATTCTGTGCATACAATAAATAAAAATTTTGATCATGTACTGCATGGGCACAGTCAAAGATCTGATAATTGAGTCTAGAACGTTACATTTTCTCCTCTAAAAGAGCTTCCCTGTAAAAGATCACAGTGTTCTTCCTACTTGCTGCATATTTTTACTTGGTCCCTCTGTATTCAGTGGAAGTTGTGGAAACAAACCACTATGAATTCTAATATTGAAAATGGTGGGACAAGACCAAATTTGGTGTAGGCAAGAAAACTTTTACGAGGCCCCCTGGTGGCACTATGGGATGAATTTTATATAGAGTAATCTTTTTTTCTATTTTTTTAAACTCTCGAAATTTTGGTCATAATAGTAAAAATATTTTAACTTTAATTGAACTGTTAGGCCTAGTTATTACTAAATTAAACAAAAGATTCCTGTTTTAAACCTTAGTGAATCCTTTAACAATTATGTAATACAAAAACGGAAATTACAGCTTGAAATGTCAATAGGTAAAATTTTACCTATCATTCTGGTGGTCTATCGTGCATATGTTGGAAACATCAACAACACGGTGGAAAGTCTTTGCCAAGATGATCTTATAAGTCCACATATAATGACTTGATTAGTGTTTGTACAGACAAACTATATAAATAAAACAGCTGTTCCTGCTCTATGGTTGACAGGTTCTTCTATGTACACTTGTCCACTCAGTAAAAGTAATTGCCCTCATAAAACAAAAGATGTCATGATAAAACTGCATTGTCATGTGATTGGCTAATGCCAAAATCACATGATTGCTAACATTATCATGTGAGGGCATCAGGATGATGAGTAATGCTGTAAGATTCAAATGCAAGTGAAGCCGAGAAATTAAGCTGGGCGTCACTGCGAGAGTGCGCCGCGGGAAACTGTGGCTAACACCAGCACCCTCCATTCACCCCGCGGTTGTTTGGCCCCCCGCACCTCCTCTGACATATCCACCACATTTTCTGGTGTATGATGAGTCTGTAGAAGAGTGGGATGCCTATGAGAAATGATTAAGTCAACATTTTCACACCTTTGATTGTTCTGATGTCACCTTGTGTCGTACATTATTCCTGTCAAGGTTGTTGCCTCATATCAGCTGCTTTGCCAACTTGTGCCCTTGCAGTATCCTTCACCACTGTCTTTCGATCAAATATTACCACAAATGGACTCATGTGATAGCTGCCATTATTGAGTTTTATCGACAGCAGTCCTATCAGTCGTGAACTGTGGAACTCCACGGTTTAAACTGTCATCATCATTTTGTTACTCATGTGCATAAGGAATTGTATACCAATCAAATGGTCTCCAACACTCTCCTGTGCGAGAATCCTTCTGTTTCCAACATCCTTGACATCATGTAGTCTTTCAACATCTTGCGGGTAGCGGGTAAGCAAATTGAAACTTGATGCGAGGTGGCAGAAATTCAACCCACTTCTTCTCCCCCCCATTACAAACCGGGTCGCAAAGGGATGACGTGGTCATGACAGTTCTCACACAGCTGCAGCACCAGGGCAATTGGGCCTTTTAGTGGTGGCAGAAACTAGGGCTAGGCAGCATGCAGTCACGCAACTGGTCCCTCCTGTTTTGATCAAAATAGACCTGATTGCCCCAAGCGGTGGGCCACTTGTCATCAGTGCCATAAGAAGGGTCACATTGCTTTTGTTTGTGCCTCCACAACCCAACATTCCGATGCTGACATGGACATCAATTGTGTCTCGCGATTTCTATTTCACCCAATAAGATCTTTATGGACATTACGGTTTTCCACAAAAGTTTGCATATGTAAGTGGACACTGGCACTGCCATCACATTATTAAACTCACGGACATATTTGGGTTCTCCCTCTCTCTTACCAGTGTCGCAGAAATTGGTCAGTTACAATAAACAAATTATTCTGATTCTGGGACAGTTATCAGCCTCTGTTACATACAAATCTGTCACTTGTAGGCTCACTTCTCTTGCTGTAAACAATGCCCATACGGAAAACTTTTTCGGCCTTGACACTTTTCTGAAGAAGTCAACATGTCTCTGATCAAGTGCCTTATCCGCAACTTGACTCTTTATGAGCTGAATTTTCTGTGCTGTTTTCAGCGTGTTTGGGCTGTGCTGATAATTTCCAAGCCACATCACTATGAAGCCCTCCGCCAAGCCCCTTTTTTTCCACACTTGGCTGGTTCCGATTGCACTCCGTGACCAAGTCAAAGCGGAGTTGGACTGCCTGGAGGAAGCTGTGGTGGTAAAACGAATTCTATCAAGTGAATGGGAAACTCCCATATCATAGTAAAAAAAGTCAGGACAGTTGCGCCTTTGTGGTGATTTCAAACGGACTGAACACTCAAACTATCATCGACACTTATCTATTACTAGTGCCTTGACAAGTTTTCTTGCACAATTGACGGGTGGACAGTACTTCTCCAAGATAGACCTCTCAGATACATATCTGCATGTCCCTCTCGATGTTAACTCTCAATGTATCTTTGTCCTTACCATGCCCTTTGTGTTGTACTGTACAGGACTTGATCTTTATCCTACGGATGATAGGAAAATTATACACCCCATCCCAGTGCTGCATAAATAAAATGGGTTGAAAGCGTTGTCAGGATGGAAGGCGGAGCGGTGAAGGCTTGTGGGCGCCTTAGGAAAGGGTGGCTGAATGGCAAATAAAAGATAGAATTCAAGTTAATATTTGGTATATTCTAAAATACGGGATACATGGCGGGACTCGCCCTAGAGACGGATGTAATGAATGATTGCTAGTCTAAACGGATTAGAAAACGGAAAAGGTGACAGTAATGGTTACGGTTCACATAGTTGGTGGCTGATGCCGAACAGCCGCTAGGCGGGAGCAGACGGCATGCGGCCGTTCGCCCCGCACAGAGGCTGGACCTCTTAGAGTGCGTCTGTTCTGTACGAGAACTCAAACTGAAGAGAGCGAAGGAACTGATTCTCGCACCTCTGCGTCCTGCAGCAGTAGCACACGTGATCAAACGTGGGTGTCTGCTATTGGCTCCACGGTAGCATGGAAACGTCAGTAGTTTCAGCACGGATGCCAGAAGGGTGGCGTGATTTTAGAATCAGCATTCATTACTGGTTCTGGCCGGCTCTGTCCTGCAAGGTGGACAGGCTTGGTCACGTTGTCAAGGCGTAAGTTGAGGCGGAAGAACACTTTTAAAACTTAATCGAACTTTTGAAATAAATTTTTTCCTAAACTATTTTAGACTGGCTGGTCATCCTGTACATTCCCTCCCCCTTCCCTAGAAGTGGTGACACACAATGTTTACATGGATGCCAGACACTCCTGGGAAGAACGGGTTGCCCGAAAGGGGACCTAGTAACTAAGGGAGGAAAGTGTTACAAGTAAATCTTACTTAGTGTGAATTTGAGGGGAGTTACATGTAGTCACATTTGGTTTTCGGGTAAACAACAAAATTAGGAAATTTTATAACTCTTCAAAAATATGTTGAACCATGAATTGAATAACGTAAACATTCAAACCATTTAACAGTTGAATGTAGTGTTACATTTAATATTAAAGCTTGTTTCACATGTTACGTGTCATTGCTAGAATCGGTGAAATCAAAGTGTTGACACTGGCCGAACTTAATCAGCACAGGTCTTGCAATGGTTACAGATGCTCCTAGAAATGTGTAGATGTTTGTGTTGTTTGGCAAATATTAATCTTGTTATTAAGCAGTTTATCAAATGTAAAAAAAATCACACAAGGAATTATATAATTATAAGAGGATTAATGCATCTGGGTAGCAACCATACTGGATCACATTAATGCATAAAATTGAAATAATTTTTCCTTCACTGAATCACGGTGTAAAATACAGTAAAATAAGAGACTCAATGGAATCAACCCAATGGAAACTGTCAAATACACACCATTTTAAAATGCTTATACTCAGACAAAGGCTATGCTTTCCATAGATTAACAAGGACTTAATAATTCAGTATAAATATACATTAGATTGTAATTGCAGAAAAGAACTAAATTCTATTGTATAGTCATAAATAGAGGTAACATTGATTTTAACTTAATTAACTGATCAACCAAATTTAAGTAACAACCTTTTCTAAAACCAGTAACATCACTTTTTACATAAAATATTGTGGAAGTGACAAAATACACTAATGCAACTGAAATGTGTGGGATTAAAAGTGTTTTCACCAAGGGATAGAAGTAAGGTAGTAAAATATGGAAATAATACAGAGGTTTTATCTACCTTAGTTCTCAGCATAATATGCAAGGTTTAAAAATAGAAATTGGTAACTAATACTTAATTATTCACTTTAAAATATTGCAAGTTATTTAAAGAGGCAACAGTTCTTCCAAACATATAGGATTATAGGAACACTACACAATAACATTAATACTATATCAAAGTCTCACTGTAGCCTCATCTAAAGTGATTATTACACAATCAACGTCAAATGATGCTATCACCTAACTAAATATGGGTGTCTTATTGTTGTATAAAACACAGCAAGAACTAAATTACTTGAAACACTGACAAGTGCAGGAAAAAGGATATTCTTAAAAATAGTTATAATATTATCTTGGATAAAAATTAAGGTTTTTTCTCCAACATAGCTGCTTTTAATAAACGTCTACAATCACTAGGCAGAAGAAGAGTTAATAATGCTTATCACAAAATAAACGAATTCTTGTAGAATTTCATAAGGCGTATCACTTTTGAGCCTCAATTGGTATTATTTCATGAATCACCAGTGTTGAGATACTTCGCGCGTAAATGCAGCTTACGCAGCACGGGAACTGTTTGAAAACAAATACAACTGTCAGACGTGCACGTGGTGCGTAGGGCAGTAGGGGAGGTGATAATCAGAAAAGTATAATGGCTGCCTGAGGTAGGCCGGGGGAGAGGGGAGGCAAGTCTCGGCTACACGCGGGTCGGGAGGGGAGAGAGGTGTGAGGACACGTGATAGGCAGGTGGCGTGAGGAAGAGGGGAGTGATGGGGCGGCTACAGCTGATCGCAACAGCCTTGAAGGAGGCAGGTGGTCTAACGTCAGGTGACGGCGATTAGCACGCGTCTTAACAATGCAAGGAAATGAAATCTGGTGGCAATTCGCACAGGTGCACTTAAAATAAGAACACGGCAATACAATAACATCTGCTACGAACAGTGGATAAAATAAATAACGTATCAGAGATTTGGAAATGAATTTCATTCAGATGAATGGAAGGAAGGTTAAAGTCAGTTTGATATTTAATTGATAAAGATCAGGCTGTTAACAGTACACATTTTAAAATTTCAATACGCCTCAAGACTTCTATGCGTTGAATTTCAGCAGCACAAGGTTCCAAAACATTGGCCATTCGTTTTGAGAATCTGTCATCTGCATAAGTATCGTAACATAGTAGCTCTAGGATGCCGAAATTGTCGATAGTCTCTAAGTTTCGGTTGAATTGACACTAGTTAAAGCCAGAAAACAGGATGCGGCTTAAAATTTTATGAAGAAAGACTGGAGGGAACAAGTCGGGTC
This sequence comes from Locusta migratoria, assembly GCA_026315105.1. Taxonomy (NCBI): domain Eukaryota; kingdom Metazoa; phylum Arthropoda; class Insecta; order Orthoptera; family Acrididae; genus Locusta; species Locusta migratoria. The sequence goes on along the minus strand of CM048744.1, from coordinate 265,332,560 downwards.
GGTTGATTTTAAGAATTATAATAAAAGCGCGCAATTACTTTTTTAAATCTTTATAATCACTAACGTCAAACTTTGACAAGCACTAAAAGGTCTCAAGGAAATGAAGACAGCACAAGAAAGGCAAACCATAACCGAATCACTCTAACAATTGGAAATGTAAATGATAAATAATGGTTCGCTGACAATGAAAGCAACAACATAAACGCCATAACATAAGGCTCCACATTATGGATTTGGTAACAAAATGTGATACTTCACAATGTCAGATAAGAAGGGATAAATCGTTAATGGTAGAAAATGTTAACTCTTCCTCACTTAATGACAGTATATTTAAAATTCTTAAGGATAATTAAGATACTATAAAAATATAAGTGAACTCTACACACTAATTAATCTTACGAAAATCTATATTATGAGTGACTGGAGCACATTTTAATTGATACTTCGTGCTTAATAATGTAGTGCTTTGAAAGAGAACAGGAATTACTAACGTCTGGGTTACTCATCAATGCAAAATAGCACTCGATCTCGCTATACGGAATAAGGGCAATATCTCTTTACCATTAACACATCATAGCACAATATAAGTACCTCTCTTGGAGTACTGAATACAAATTATTTATACATCAACTTAGGCTGTCTCTGGCTGTTACAACTGGAAATAACTTCTCATAATTCTGATGTGCGTTGTGTTTCACGTGCATTTATTTCCAAGGTACTGACACAGAAAATATGACGGAAACTGTTATGGAAGTTTCGGAATCGGTCAAAGAATAGGTGTGTATGAGGTAAACACAGGAGGTATATAGTAATGGCAGCAATAGAAATAAGGAAAAAGTGGTTTTTCTTGGTCTTCTCGCTATGTGCAACAGTTTTCTTCTTTAAACTTCTCTTACGGATATTACGCTCACAGGCGGTACTCTTGACTCACCATGTGGCAACTACATATAGGCTCCTTTACATCGGCTAAAACATTACTCAAATTTAGCTGCCCTCTGGAGGTAACAGCTTGAAGGCTTTTACTTACACGTCACTTACGGTGCAGTAGGGATTCGGGTATCTCTCAACGGCTATCTTATCACATCTCAACCAGGCTTCTCTCCAGTAAAACATTTTTGAATCAACAAGATTCACATTTCGTGCCCTGAAGCACACTGTCGTCACATGCTTTGGCAACCAGTTTGCGAAACTACCACTTTCACGGAATGAATAGCGCATACAGGAGGAAAAAGAAATATACAGAGGGTAGAGGAGGGAGGGAAGAAAGTTTAAATCTCGCGTTTACAATGTGGTGGATAAACACAGCGTTCTAACGGTTCCGACGGTTTCAGACGCTAGTCGTGTGTACGACTGTTTGTGCGGCTGCGGACTTCAGTCTAAACTCGTCAGCAAATCTAGTAGACACAACCACGATTGAAAACTTTTTGTTTGTGGTTTTTCTTTCAAGACCTCAATGCTGGTATCGCGTCGGTGTTTGATCTTAAAACAAAAGCACACATCCATCAATATTGAAAATTTCACACTTATACCTTGTACCGATGATTTTTCAATTTCTGCCAGATGCGGCTTGGAGGGGGGAATGCCTTGCTTTAACCGATCACGTCTGTGGAGAGCGGAAATTTACTTTCATTTACGGCACGGAAAATATTGATAGGAAAGATCAAGGAAAGAGAGATCGTGACACTGAAACTAAGTGGAAGGAATATCACGAACATCTCGGACAATGTGGACGCCAGGCTACATATTACTAGGGTTAGTGAAAGACTTTGTCAATAATCATAAAACTGTGTCTTTCATTAGACATGCTACAAATTAATTAAAAAATGAAACTTCCGTAATTCCGGCAATGCTCAAACTTAAGTCACATAAGGATAAAAAAGTATTATTCTCTACTATAACTATAAAATGGGCAGCAAAAAACCAACAACAGCTAATCCAGTCACTCGCGAGAAGAAACTTAGCCTAGGGAATCTTAATATTTAAATTAGTCTATTACGTTGAGGCACCGGAACAGAAGGAAATAGATGATACAGTATCAGTCTGTACTTATCCGTCGGGACGTGGTGTGGCTCGTTGAAATATGACGGTGGTGCGGCACAGGCGGGGGGGGGGCAGCTGCGCGGCGGGCGATGTTCGGTCGCACGCGCATGTCGCGCGCATGGCTTCGATGTGGGCAGCGGGGGCGGCGTGGCAGCAATTGGGCCTCACTGCTATGGGTTGCGGTGGTTAGGACCCGGTACGGAGCCATCTTCATCTGCTTGGCAGGACCGGCAGGAGATATGTGGCGGCACCTCATCCGCAAAGCACTTACGGACAAGTGGCGTCAGTACGCGAAATGTGAGGGCAGCGGCAGGTGGGCCGCGCCAACCGGGTACGGCACTTACATGCCTTCGGTGGGCGAAACAGTAGTACGAACGCTAAGCGTAACTTTTTATGCCTCTTGCGCGCAGGTGAGCTGCGCACGTGTAGTAGTGCACGGCGAAGTTGGCGGTCAACTGCGGCAGGTGGCGCGTCACGCACGTAACGCACACGTGCGCTGCGGCAGGCAGGCATGCGGCGTTGGACTTGGCACTCGGCACGGAATGTGCAGATGCAGCGGCTACTAGGATGTCACGGCAGCAGTGCCATGGCTCGGCGGAAGAGCGGCTGTCGACCAGCCACACAACATAATGTGAACCAAATTTTGCGGCCACCCTAAGGGCCGAAAGGTGGGTTTTCGATCGCACTTCGGACGCCAAATTGTACAGGACTTGATCTTTATCCTACGGATGATAGGAAAATTATACAACCCATCCCAGTGCTGCATAAATAAAATGGGTTGAAAGCGTTGTCAGGATGGAAGGCGGAGCGGTGAAGGCTTGTGGGCGCCTTAGGAAAGGGTGGCTGAATGGCAAATAAAAGATAGAATTCAAGTTAATATTTGGTATATTCTAAAATACGGGATACATGGCGGGACTCGCCCTAGAGACGGATGTAATGAATGATTGCTAGTCTAAACGGATTAGAAAACGGAAAAGGTGACAGTAATGGTTACGGTTCACATAGTTGGTGGCTGATGCCGAACAGCCGCTAGGCGGGAGCAGACGGCATGCGGCCGTTCGCCCCGCACAGAGGCTGGACCTCTTAGAGTGCGTCTGTTCTGTACGAGAACTCAAACTGAAGAGAGCGAAGGAACTGATTCTCGCACCTCTGCGTCCTGCAGCAGTAGCACACGTGATCAAACGTGGGTGTCTGCTATTGGCTCCACGGTAGCATGGAAACGTCAGTAGTTTCAGCACGGATGCCAGAAGGGTGGCGTGATTTTAGAATCAGCATTCATTACTGGTTCTGGCCGGCTCTGTCCTGCAAGGTGGACAGGCTTGGTCACGTTGTCAAGGCGTAAGTTGAGGCGGAAGAACACTTTTAAAACTTAATCGAACTTTTGAAATAAATTTTTTCCTAAACTATTTTAGACTGGCTGGTCATCCTGTACAGTACCAATATTGAGGTTGCTTTTCAGGGTGGCCAGTCCTCCAGCAATCTGTCTTGAATAACTCACGCTGTTGGTGCCTGGGTGTGTTAATTATCTTGACGATCTAGTCGGCCACTCAGATGACAAACATTTACGCAACTTACATGCACTTTTCACAGTATTGCAGGTGGCAGGGTTGACAAGCAATCTGAAGAAATGCCTTTCTTTTTTTTTTCAGCCTTCTATCAGTTTTCTGAGGTTTGAGGTTTCTAGTGAGGGCAGCAGGTTCCTCTGTCAGAATGTGTCCCCCGTGTCCTCTCTCCCTCTGCCGATGTCAGTCAAGTACCTTCAAGTGTTTTTAGGAAAGGTCGCTTATTATCATAAATTCTTGCTGGGGACAAGATCTGCTGCTCAAAGGGACTTCATTCCATTGGCCATCGGCTTGTGAAAAACTATTTTGCACATTACAGGAGTTGCTACAATCGGCACCCTGCGTCGTAACCTATTAACCTGCCCTCGTCCTCGTCTTAGCAACAAAAGCCTCCCGATACGGGATTGGGGTGGTGCTCGCTCATAAATATCCAGACGGATCTGAGTGCCCAATCACTTTTGCCTCAAAGACGCTCACTCTGGCCCAAACCAGATATTCCAAAATTGAGAAGGAGGCTCTTGCTATCGTCTACATTCTGAAAAAGTGTCATGTCTTTCTGTATGGCGTAAAATTTCATCTCATAACTGATCACAAACCACTGGTTTCCCTCTTCCATCCTTCGGCATCACTACCCGACAAAGTCGCTCACTGTCTTCAGTGTTGGGCGCTGTTCTTATCTTGCTATTAACTATGTGATACACTTCTGCCCTACATCGAAACATGCAAATATGGATTCACTTTCCTGTCTTCTGGCTGGTCCAGATCCAGACTTTGATGAGGAAGAGTTGCTTTGTTTTATGTTGACATTGTCACTCAACAAACAGTGGAGGTTTTTCAATCACAGGTGTGAAGGTGGCTAAGGCTAGTGCCACAGACGCAATCCTCCCAAAGGTGATTCATTTTGTACAACACAGCTGGCCTGAGACCCTATTGATGCCTTCTCTAGGTTTCCATACATTGTTAATTGCCTATCAACCTCTGCCACAGCCACTGTTGCAGCTCTGCCACACATTTTCTCAATTGAAGGCCTCCCCATCACAGTGGTGTCAGACAACGGCCCTCAGTATGGGTCACATGAGTTTGCCACCTTCTGCAATGCCCAAGATATCCGAAATGTCCTCGCACCCCCTTTCCATCCACAGTTGAATCGGAAGGCTGAAAGATTTGTTCGCACATTCAAGACACAGTTGAAGAAGTATGTGCCTCAGTACCCTTCAGATATTGCTCTCGAACAATTTCTCTCGTCCTAACAGTTCTCGCCATTCTACGACAAGAGTCCTGTGGAGCTCCTCCAGCCCCGGACTCTGCTCCATCTCCTATATCCGAGCCAGGGTCATTCGACCATGCCTCCATCCCCTTGGTTTCGAGCAGGACTGGCTGTCTGGGCATGAGGGTTCTTTTTCAGCCAAAATGGATCCCTCCCCATAGTCACCAGATTCCGCAGCCATCATCTCTGCGACATACGCACAGAAGACAGCATCTGTGCAAGTCATCACGACTAGCTCTGCCTGCGTATGGAAGAGCGGGAGGTCCCAATCACCCAGCAGATGCTTCCGCACCAGTCTGTTCCACTAACCAGTCTACACATTGAAGGGGGTTCCTGACACTACTTGCAAGTTGTCCGCTCAGCCAGGGGTGAACCAGGTTCCTCCTTTGGTAGACCTATACCATTGCAGGTAGAATCACCATCTACACTGGATCCATCTCCTATCACACCGTTACCTTCGGGGGCCCTGTCACCAGGTCCTGGGTCTGAGGTGGAGATGGAGCTCGAGCCACAATCACCAGTCCTGCCATATGGGTTGTTGGGGGAAGGAGGACGCTGATGCTGCCTGCACCCTAAGTACTTCAGGCCCTATGCAATGGTGCCAGCCCATCACCTCAGCCAGAGGCCGGCAGATGACAACGCCATGGACATCTCTTGCATACGATCTTCCCCAAGGTGGAAGAAATGCTGTAAGTCACAGACACAAGTGAAGCCAAGCGATTACATCGGGCATCAGCTGCGAGAGTGCGCCACGTGAAACTGTGGCTAACGCCAGCGCTCACCATGCACAAGTGATTGGCATAAAGTGCCAAGTGTGCGCTTGTGCCTCAGTGTATTGTTTACTAATTACGAGCTTACCTCGTGGGTGTTCACACAGCCAGTGCACACCCTGAACTAAGTTATATTTGTTGTAAGTGTTAGTGAATACAACAAGTAAAATTTAACCATATCAATAATATGAGGATAGGGGCAACTCACCATAAAGTCAATCACTGAGTTGCAGACAGCCACGTAAAAAAAAAAAAAAAAAAAAAGACTATTATGGTCACAAACTTTAAACTTTCGGCCACAGCATTAATCAGCGAGACAAAACTACAATCACTGGCACAACTCGTCACACGTGATCGCCATCTCTGGCTGCTATAGTCCAACTGGCAGGAAGGGGAAGGGAAGGATGTAAGACAAGGGTGGGGATACAATGTTCCACGCTGCCTGGCAAAGCATAAAGAAAAAGATGTATTGGAATGTGAGATGTAGCATGGAAATCAATAAAGGGACAGTGTGGGTAGGAAAGAGGACAGTGAAGGTAGGAAAGGGGGGAAGTGCAGACATAAAAACGCAAAATATAACAATAGGTGGCACACACAGACGAAAGACGTGAATTGAGAGGATATGGGTGGGGGGGGGGGGGGGATTATTAGGCATAGAATGATAGGTTACCTTATCTTCAAGCCAGGATGGATAAGAGGCCATAAAACGTTTCCAAAGGGCAACTCCCATCTTTGAAGTTCAGAAGAGCTTGTAGTGGATAGGTTAATCCAGATGGGACCAGGCTATAAAATAGCTATTTAAATTGATTATGTTACGTTCAGCTGTATGCTGTGTCATAGGGTGGTCCCTCTTACTTTTGGCCCCAGTTTGACATTGGCTTTTCATTGTGATGGACATCTGGTTGGAAGTCAAATCAATGTAGAAAGATGTGCAGAAGAGTTCGTTAAGCCAAAGTTAAACTTACCTTCTCTTGGTTACCACCATTACTTTTGAATCTTGAACTACTTTGTCTGTGAAGCGAGCGTCTTTCTTAATTACTTCAGTACCAAGTATGACGAGCAGAATGTATGTAGCATTTTGCCATTCTACAACCTGGCGCCCCCCCCCCCCCCCCCCTGGTTATAGTCAGAAATCCTGGTTTGGCCCTTTCCCCTTGTATCATTGTCCCTACCAGTGACGAGTTGTAATTTTGCAGTTCTGTTTTAAACAAATTATATATTATGGGCTTCTGCAGATGTAGACTGAAGTCACATTGAATAGAATCCGCTTCAGTTGTATGGTACTCTTTTTATTCAACCAGCTAGTTCTGTGGTATTAGAGCCACATCATCAGGTTATCTGTATAGAAAAAAGGGCAAACGCCACCAACAATCATATTACGGTATTTTACATTTGGGCTACCAATAAGAAAACTGTAGGTGAAAAGTCTTTTGTTGTGGTCTTCAATCCACACACTGGTTTGATGCAGCTCTCCACGCTACCCAGTCCTGTGCAAGCCTTTTCATCTGAGAAAACGTATGGCAACCTACATCCTTTTGAATCTGCTTACTGTATTCGTCCCTCGGTCTCCCTTGTTGATTTTTATCTGATACACTTCCTTCTAATGCTAACTTGACGATTCCTTGATGTCTGAGAATGTGTCACAAACCTATCCCTTTTCTTAGTCAGGATATGCCAGAACCTCCTTTTCTCCCCAATTCTTTTGAGTACCTCCTCATTAGTTATGCATTCTATCCATCTGATCTTCTTCATTCATCTGAAGCAACACATTTCGAAAGCTTCTATCATCTTTTTGTCTGAACTCCTTATCTTCCATATTTTACTCCCAGACAATGCTACACTCCAGACAAATGCTTTCAAAAGGGACTTCCTAACGTTTAAACTAATATTGGATGTCAACAAATTTCACTTCTTCAGAAATGCTTTTCTTCCCATAGCCATTCTGCATTTTATATCTCCTTTACTTCACCCATCATAAGTTATCTTGCTACCCAAATAACAAAACTCATCTACTACTTTTATTGTCTCATTACCTAATCAAATTCCTTCAAAATCGCTGATTTTCTGACACTACATTCCATTATGCTCCTTTTACTCTTGTTAATGTTCATCTTATACCTTCCTTTCAAGACAATGTTCAACTGCTCTTCCAGGTCCTTTACTGTCTCTGACACAATTACTATATTGTCAGCAAACTACAAGGTTTTTATTCCTTCTCCCTACAGTTTGATTCCCTCTCCGAATTTCTCTTGCATTCCTTCACAGCTTGCTCAATGTACAGATTGAACAACAATGGTGAAAGGCTACTATCCTGTCCTATCACTGCGACCCTTTCGTGCCCTTTGACTCTTTAATAACTGCTGTTTTGTTTTTGTACAAGTTGAATATAGCTCTTCACTTCCTATATTTTACCCCTGCTACCTTCAGAATCCGAAAAAGTGTATTCCAGTTAAAACGTTACTAGGTTATTAAGTAATTACAGTTCAGTCATTCTACCACTTTCAAAAATGTCAAATTTGATACTCATCTTTTCAACATTATGATGTATGGGGGTTCTGCTCGCTGCAAAATTATTCACCTGGGGCATCGTGGTAGGAATAAATACTCGTATGTACAATTTTTCACTTCTTCTTTAATTTCCAATCAAACTGCTTCTTATTCCACCAAAACATTACAACTTCATAACGTACACGATGCAACAGAACTTAGCTGATAGTATTTCCATTTTAAAATGCAGACTGACATAGATTCCAGAGCACTTTGCAAACACCAAAACTCGAACTCGAACTCCCCCACGCAAGGCAGTGAGGCAAATATATAACATTGACAATAATGACATGACATTATGCATTGTTCATAACAATTGAACATACTAATTAACAATTACCAAACACACAAGTAAAACATTTCATGTACACAATAATAATCCCAATAAAAAATGAAAACTATACATACAATAATTTTAGATGGCACATATCTTTTTAAGTCTTAATCGCGGTCCTTTTTGTTTGACAACAAACAGCAATATTAAATGTCAATTAATTTGTTAATGAGTACATTATACATGTTCCTATCAAATATCTTGGCAATTCTCAAGATATACTCAAAATTTCACGTCAGTCAATATATACAAAGAATCACAATATTGAAATTTTGACTATTACATTAATTAACACAATTAGCTGGTCAACACAACTTGCTTATGAGCCTAAAACATATACAATGCTATTTATTTTCTTGTCTTTTTGTTTTACAAAAGTTTCTACAATTTGTCTGCATAGTTCTTGAAATAACTTACAATGACAAAACTATTGTTTATAGAACTGTCTGGAAAGCATTACAATGACAAAACTATTGTTTATAGAACTGTCTGGAAAGCACCTCTTAATTAATGAAATCTATCACTTGTTAACTAATAACAGTATCATTGAGACACTGTCCTACACTGATTCCTGGGCTGGCTATTTTGTTTGTAACTAACTTCACATGCAACATATATATCACTATTAGACCACACGTTTCCAGGTCCGACGCAGACAGTATCGTACGATAAAATTGAGATGAGAGGGCCAGCAGTATCATCACACAGTCAACATTGTCAAAAGTTTTCTCCAGATCCACAAATGCTAATATAGGTTTTCCTTTCCTTAACCAATCTTTCATGATAAGTCATAAAGTGAGTATTGTCTCATGTGTTACTGCATTTCTCCTAAATCCAAATATCTTCCCCATGGTTGGATTCCACCAGTTTTTTCCATTCATCTGTAAATAAAACGTTACTATTTTGCAACCATGACTTATTAAACTGATAGTTCTGTAATTTTCACATTTGTCTGTACTTGCTTCCTTAGGAATTGGAATAACTATATTCTTCTTGATGTCTGATGGTATTTTCCCTTTCTCATGCATTTTTTCATACCAGGTGAAACAATTCTTTGTGACTGGCTCTCCTAACAATAATAACAGTTCAGACGCAACACCATCTACTCCAGGGGCTTTGTTTCTACTCAAATCTTTTAGTGCTCTGTCAAATTCTTCTCGCAGTATAGGATCTCCTATCTCATCTCCCTCAACTTCGTCTTCCATTTCTAGAATACTGCTATTAAGTTTATTTCTTTTGTACAGGCTTTCTATATATTCCTTCCACCTTTCCCTTCTCTGCTTAGTACTGGTTTTCCATCTGACTTCTTGATATTCATATCACGCTTTTCTTGTCTCCAAATGTCTCTTTTATTTTCCTGTAGGCAGTATCTATCTTTCCCCTAGTTATCCATTCTTCAACGGTCTTTCTCCTCAAGCCACTCCTGCTTAGCCAGTCTGCACTTCCTGTCAACTTCATTTTTCAGACGTCTGTACTCCCTTTTGCCTGCTTCACTTGATGCATTTTTATATTTTCTCCTTTCATCAATTAAGTTCATTATCTCCTATGTTATCCAAGAATTTGTATTAGGCCTTGTTCTTTTGCCTATATGGATCCTCTGCACCTTTCACTACTCTCAGAGCTACCCACTTTTCTTCTACTGTATTACTTTCCCCCGTATCAGCCAATCCTTGCCTAATGCCCCCTCTGAAACTCTCAACCACCTCTGGTTCCTTCAATTTGTCCACAGGTAACATCTCCTAACTTTTCTACCTTTCTGCAGTCTCATTAAGTTTTAATATGCAGTTCATAACCAATAAGTTATGGTGAGAGTCTGTATCTGCCCCTGGATATATCTTACAGTTTAAAACCTGGTTTCTAAATCTATTTCTTACCATTATAAAGTCAATCCGGTACCTTTTAGTATCTTCTGGTCTCTTCCACGTACACAGCCTTCTTTCATGTTGATTAAACCAAGTGTTGGTGATCATTAAATTGTGGTTTGTGCAAAATTCTACCAAGCGATCTCCTCTTTCATTCCTTTTTCCCAGTCCATATTCATCCACTACATTTCCTTCTCTTCCCTTTCCTACTGCCGAGTTCCAGTCCCCCATCAGAATCAACTTTTCTTCCTTTAACAACCTGAATAATTTATTTTATCTCCTCATACCTGTCTTCGATCTCATCATCGGCAAAGCTAGTTGGCATATACTACCTTGTACTACTGTGGTCGGTATTGGCTTCATGTCTATCTTTGCTGTGATAATGTGTTCACTATGCTGTTCATAGTAACTTACCTGCATTCCTATTTTCTTATTCATGATCAGACCTACTCCCGTGTTACCACCAACCCTGTACTCGCCTGACCAAAAACCCTCTTCATCCTGCCACTGAACTTCACTTATCACCACTATAGCTAACTTTAACCCATCCATTTCTATTTTCAAAGTTTCAAAATTATCTACCCAATTGAGGGGTAGACCATTCCATTCTCCGATCTGTAGAAAACCCGTTTTGTTTTTCTTGATGATGACATCCTCTTGAGTAGTCCCCACCAAGAGATCCGAATGGAGGGGACTTACCTCCAGAATATTTTACCCAAGAGGACACCATCATCACATATTCATACAGTAGAGCTGCATGTCCTCGGGAAAATTAATGACTGTAATTTCCCCTTGCTTTCAACTGTTCACAGTAACCGTATGGTAAAGCCATGTTAGCTGATGTTACAAGGCCAGCTCATTCAATCATCCAGACTGTTGCCCTTGTAACTACTGAAGAGGCTGCTGCCCTTCTTCAGGAACCACACATTTGTTTGGTCTCTCCAGAGATACCCCTCAGCTGTGTGCAACAATGTCTTGGACTTGATCTCAAAAATGTTCAAATGTTTGTTAAGCTTATGGTACTTAACTGCAGGGTCATCAGTCCCTAAACTTAAAACTAACTTATACTAAAGACAAAACAAACATCCATGCCCGAGGGAGAATTCGAACATCCGACACAGGACGACTTGATCTACAGGGATGTTAGAATACATATTTGTACTGTCTAATGAAGTAATTTTGTATTGGTAGGAATATTGATGGTTGACAGTTACTGATCAGATGTTCTCTGTTAGGAAAGGTGAGATCAGTGGTGTGTTGATAATACTTATTTAAGTATTCTGCAAGTAATTTTTCGACACGATAGCTTGTGCCACCCCTTGCATTTACCACCGGTCTATGTGGCAAATTTTGGTTATGCAGTTTGATTGTAGCTCTGAGTTTAGGGGCTGTTTAGTTCATCGCCTTTTTTACTTCAAAATGGAATATACAATTACTATTTTTAATTGTCTATTTTAACTTAGCTGTATATTTGTTGGAGGGATTGAAATTACACTTTTCAGTATCATTTGCAGTGAAAAAATCCTGAACTTTATTGACATGTTGATTTCCTTGTATTGTAATTAGTTTTGCTTTTGTCTGCATGAATGACTAAGGTGTTGTTTTCTTATAGTTTACTATTGATGATGTGTAGTGCAGTATTGTCATTCGGTTGGTTGGGTTTTTTTTTTTTTTTTTTTTTTTTTTTTTTTTTTTTTTTTTTTTTTTTGCCTTCAGTACTCTGTATGAAGTTATTTACATTTATGGCAACTTGGTTATGCTCGACTGTGGTAAGCTTTTTTACTGTCTAAGGCAGTAACTGTATGAGCTATTAAACAGCTAATTTGCTGCTCTGACAGTTTGGTGTAAAGATTTTGTGATAACCTCTTTTCCAATAACTGCATTTCATGATTGTAAAAGCTTATCTCTGTTAAATTACACACTTTTGGGAAAATGTAAAACTTTTACTTTCAGCTAGTCTGTCCATTTTCTTGTTATGTATATCAGACTTTCTTTAAGGCATTCTGTTATCCGAGTAATGTGATTTTGTGTCCAAACAAACAGTTCATGACTGACTACTTTTGTAAACGCTAAATGTGCTATATACATTTCTTCATTCAATATATCTGTCTTTGCATACAATATATTAATCTCATTTCTGATAACAAAAAACGCCATGCAACGTAAATAATGAAATTTATCCAAACATGTATTGCACATATGCTTGACATCGTTTGGGATACATTTTCTCTGTAAACACATCTTGCTGTATTGAAAAAAGAAGAAGGGGGGGGGGAGAGAGAGAGAGAGAGAGACCATTTTGACCCGCAAGGCAAATGATTCCAACAAATTATATACTGTGTCTGCAGCTTTAGACTTGAGTCATATCAAATGGAAACTGCTTCACCTATATGGTACTCTTTTATTTAACTAACTAGTTCTGTGGCATTAGAAATACTTAAATAAATATTATCAACATCCCATTGATCTCACCATTCATAAAAGAGAACATCTGATCTGTTACGTCATAAAGTCAGAGCCACCGCTGGTGCTGCACATGCTTGAGGGAGTAACCTAGAAGCTCACCCTCTACAAGTGGCTATATCTAGGCTGACATGCATCTGGAAGAGTCCATCTGAACTCGGCTCCGAACTAGGCAGTCACTAGGACTCAGCACAGCTACCATCGAAGAAGAGGATACCACCAAGAGAAGAGAACAGAGAGAAGTTGAGGACCACTTAACATGATCAATAAGCTGTCAACCATAAATATTCCTATTGGCATGTATATTATGTCTTTATATATTGCAAATATGAAATCTAACATTTCTGTAGATCAAGTCCAGAACATTGTCACACACAATTTACACACTAAAAGTGGTAGGCCTCAAGATGAAATAAATGATTTTTTTTTATTACTGGACACAGTTTTAAAATATGATTGCTTACAGTTTGGACAGTACTTTCATTCAAAAACATGGGCTGGCAATGTGTTAACCACTTTCATACTGTTTGGCAAACATTTTCATGTTGTTTTAGAATATGGTGTCCAGGCCCAATTTCCAACTGAGTCTAAGAAAATAATTATATGGTGTAGGTATGTTGATGACATTTTGCTGCTGTACATTAAAAAAGAATGTCTCAGCTTCATAGAAAAATTAAATAGTTCACATAACGTTCAATTTACCATGCAACATTTACTATGCTCATTATCACCCTAATAGATTCTAACATTGAATATGGCATTATGAAACTGACAACGACAGACATGGTAATTCATAGTTTGTCTAACCACCTCTTGCCATATAAAAAGGCAGCCTTTAGGGCATTACTTCACAGAAAGTAAAGCGACCCCTTTTCCAAGGAAGCCAGAAATACAGAGTACCTGATGAACTGACATCAATTCTATCTTTGCAATGCTCCAAAGGTGTCGCTATGCAAGTAACAAATGAATAAGGTGATTGTTAGAGAATCTAGAAAACAATTCGAGCTGGAAGTTTACTTTCAGTATTTCTCAAATTCTGATATTTTATGGTAGATTTTCCGAAAATTTTCTTCCATACAAACCTTGCCCTGTGAATTAGGAAAAGAACAAAGAAAAGATCAGCCAAATCAGTGAAGCCATTCCCAAGTGATGCGCTTTCATACATGTGGTAATTAATTTTTATTAATATAGATGTGTCCTGAAGCATGTGTTGTACACTGATATAATTTTGATGGCACATTTAGTGATACATATTGACACTATATCCAAAATATGTTCTGAAGACAGTCAGCAGTAATCAAGTAAAGCATCATGCGACAGTTTTACATCATCTACAGCGAAACTGTTGTGAGCGGTAGACTTCTTTTCATTTCATCATTTTGTGTGTGTGTGTGGGGAGGGGGGGGGGGGGCGAACCAGTTACAAAATGCTTCATGAACATTCAAAATTACATGCAAACTTTGTTGCAGATCCCTAACTACTCCCATTTTCCAATAATTGACACATAAATCTGGGTATTATCACGCAGTGGCCTCTCATTATTTATGACATCATATCTCCTGATATATGTGTCGTGCTCTTTTGTTTTTGGGTCAGGAATCTTTGTAGGTCGTACGGAGAACAGTTCACCAAAGTGTAATTGCAATCTAATGAATGGTTTATGAACACATAGAGGACATACAGACAAACATTCATTTTTATATATATAGAAGAGGCAATGTTCTGAGTGACTCATCATCGCACAGCCAAATCCACTGATGATAAAAACTTGAAATTTGCAGAGAGTGTTCATTTTACACTGTTGGCGACGTTTAAGAAGCAATTTTTCGATATTCCGCCCTTAAGGGGATGAAACAGGGGATGAAAAGTTTTTTGAAAATATGCTGTTATCCAGTCAATTTTGATGCTAGATGTACATAAATTGGTATACAAATTCTTTGTTAGAATTTTAAAAAGGCGTCAGCTTTATCTGAAAATCATCCTATAACCGGGTGAAATAGGGGATGAAAAGATTTTTGAAAAATGCTGCTATTTAGTTTTGCAGACTGAAATACAAAAATTGGTATTTGGAGTCTTGGTTACAATTATAAAGTACGTGTATATCTCCCCTCCCCTCTTCATCATTGCCTACCCTTCCTGTATCTCGTCTTAGAAATCTAACTTAGAATGATGTTTAGTCTTATGTTCAAAATCTCATATTTTCGAAAGTTCTTGACCGAATGCTTTAAAATATTGATACAACATACTACTGGATTATGCAGATATTTTTACATACCTGTTATTTAAATACATATCACATACAACTTTATACAACTTTTACAGTGTGGAAACATTGAGGCCAAAAATTGCAAAAGTGCCATATATATAGGTTGTGAGTAATATATTAAACAAATAAGTATCTGAGAACCTTCCTGTGTTAAGTACAATGTTGTGACAAATTTGGAACTCAATCAGTGAAGACCTTTTTGAGATTTTCAAACACACACAAACCAAAACAACATTTTTATATATAGAGATTTTATGGAACAGAACCAGAGAAAGTTTGGTCCTCTAGGGTCACTGAGAAAAATATTTGTGAATACTTTTCACCTACACTTTTCTAATCTATAGCCCAAATGTAAAATACCACAACATGATTGTTAGTGGCATGTGGTCTTCTTTGTATACAGTTTTAGTTGATCTTTCTTGTGGGTTGGTCATTGCCAGTAATATGTGGCAGATATGTGGTACCGATACCTGATAGTTCTTGCCTTACCTTGTCAAGGGAAGTAAAGGGGGAAGGGTTTAATCTTAAACAAGTTTCTACATCCCCTCTCCTTCATCTGTCAGCTGTGGTGGTGCCCTCCCCACAATGTAGTTACAGTGTAAAATAACTGTATGGTGATGAATTACAGCGCTGATATTTTTATCAATATTATTTCGTAATAGCGAATTTTTATTAGCGTTACTGTATAAGGTATGGATGGTGACATGTGAAGATTTGTGCCGGGTCGAGACTCGAACCCGGGTTTCCCGCTTTTCGCGAGCTGTCACACCTTAACCACTAGGCTACCCGAACATGACTCCAGGACCGACCCAAACTTCCATATGCCAAACTGACTGCACACATATGAGTCAACTACATTCATCCCTTAGCACTCGCAGCTTAATCTGTATTCCCACACCAGGGAGAATGAAAACAACGAGGCATTAACCTATGCTGTTATCGTCATTGCGTCGCTTAGGTATCTGTTAAATAACTGTATGATAACAAATTACTGAGCTGATATTTTTATCAATATTACTTCGCAATAGCAAATTTTTCTTAGCCTCACTGCATAAGGTATGGATGTTATACGAAATGGTATAATTCGCTATTGTGAAATAATATTGTTAGTAATAGTGTGTTGTGAAAATGTACTCAGGGCGGACAGCAAGCCCTGGTGATGTGTACACTGTTTTAGCTTCTACAGCCAGTTTTTAATTAATGCTTTATCTTGTCAATTTTGCCCTGAAAGAGTGATTTTCTTGTGATCCTATGATCCTACTTGTACCAACTGAAGTGGATTGTGTGTTTGCTGATATAGTGGGGCACTGATTTACCTAAAATTATTAAATTGTAATCCAGTCATGTTGAGTGTAGGACTCTCAAATTGTTTCAGAGTGGCTGCTTTCATAGGTAGCCCGGTCTCTGATTGGGAGGGATTAGCCTGTGTCGGGCCTGGAATAGGAAGTTCTGGGTGAGTTATTGGCAGATCTTGCATCAGGGTCTTTCATAGGGATATGATCCCTGTGACAATGGATTGGGAGTGGCATAGGGATGAACTTGGATGTTGTGGAGGTTGGGTGGCTGACAAAACACCACAATAGGTAGGATCAGAAGGATGTTGGGTAGGATGTCTCACATTTAAGGGGGCATAATGACAGATAAAGCCCTAATGAAGGATGTGGTTCAGTTGTTCTGGTCTGGGGTGGTACTGGGTGGGTGACAAGGTAGCAGTCCTTTATGATTCATTATTGGTGGTGGAGGGAGAATTGGTGATGTGTGAGTATACGGTATAGGAAATCTATTTGCAAACTAGGTCTGGGGAGAATGCCTATTTGTGAAGGCCTTTGTATGTCTTTTAGCATATAGTTAAAGGACTTCTCGTCACTGAAAATACACCATCCATTATTGGCAAGATTGTTGGGACTGATTTTTTTTTTTAACGGATGGTAGCTGTGAAAGTGCCGGTACTGTTGCTGGGTAGTGGGTAAAATGTGGACAGAGGTGTGGATGGAGCCATCAATGAGGCTGAGGTTAATGTGCAGGAAGGTGGCATGCCAGTTTGAGGAGGACCAAGTGAAGTGAATGGGAGAGGAGGAGTTGAAGTTAAGAAGGAAACAAGATAGGGTGACCTGAATATATCATCAATGAACCTGAAACAGGACAGGTGTTTTTGGAGGTTAAGAAGGTTTCTTCTAAATGGGCCATAAGTAAGTTGGCAGAGGTGGGTGTTAGTTTGGTGCCCGTGTTTCTTTCAAAAGAAAAATAGTTGTTGGTTATGATGTGGTTGATAAGGGTTATGTGGGACAACGTATTGCATTTGGACTCTGAAGAACACTGGGGGAGGTAGTATTAGAGCAACAAGACCACAGGTGTCAATCCGGTTGCATCTTCCTACAGCTTAACCTCCATTTCACTGATGATGACCATGTACACCTCTGTCCACATTAAACCCACTTTGGCAGCTGACATCCATTACATGTAAAAAAAAATCCCTCCTATACAGTCTTGCCACTGATTAACAGCATATGTGCTTCTGTTTTTAAGAGCTTGATTCTTGCGTATTTGGTACATACAATAAATTCAAGAAACTAGTTTGATAGAAATGATTATGGACTGCACATGCTGTGAATGGATCAGGAAGAATTGTGTGCTGTTCATAAGCAGCTGGAGGCTGTGTTGGTGATAGTCAACAGGCTTCAGGCTGCTGCCTTGAGCTGCATTGATACCATGGCACCTGAGGAAGTTGCTGGGGTACCTTTGGTGCTTATTTCAATGCCTCAGATCCCTGATGCCACTGTGTCTTCAGGTTCCCGTGTCTCTGATATTTGACAGTTGCCTGGCGGTTATTGGCAAATAGTGCCAGGGTCACGAATCTCTGGGCAGAAGGCAAAACTGGGGACTGACCATAATGCTGTCCTTTTACACCTCAACAATAGGTCAGAGTTGTTGCCTGCAGCTAATAGTACCTCTGAGCCAGCATGGCCTGCCTTCCTGTTGCGACAGTGGCTGATCCTTCTGAGTGGTCTAGACAAGATACAGAGAGTGGGTTTGCTTGTAATTGGCAGTGCCAATATTAGGCAGGTGATGCAGTCTCTTAGGGAAATAGCGGGAATGTCAAGAAAGACAGTCAATGTGTACTCAATTTGCTCGCTGAAGGATCTCATCCAAGATGTGGAGGCAGCTTTGCCTGTGGCGATAGAGAGCACTGGGTGCACCTGGCTGGAAATCGTTGCAAATGTTGGCACCCATGACTTCTGCCACTGCGGTTCATAGGTCATCCTTGGTTTCTTCAGACAGCTGGTGGATTTGGTAAAAACAGCTAGCCTCACTCACAGGATGGAAGCGGAGCTATCAGTTTGCAGCACTGATCCCAGAACCGATTATGTTCCTCTGGTTGTTGGAATGCTTAAACCTGAGGCTCAAACGATTCTATGCTAATTTTGTATGCAAACATAGGATCCCTTTGAATAGGTCAGGCATGCACTGCATGCAGAAAGTGGCTCCTAGGGTTGCAGAGTTTGTGTAGAGAAATTCCTCCACATGCCCGATAAGATGCCTGCTGATTCCGGACAGAGCAGCACTCGACACAATGGAACAGAGAAAGAAAAGGTTAATGTAATAATAGTTAACTGTAGGAGTGCCTATGGAAAGACCCCAGAACTGCTCTCACTTTTAAATGGTCACAATGTCCACATAATACAAGGAACGCAAAGCTGGCTGAAACCAGATGTCAGTAGTAACGAAATCCAAACTCAGACAGACATTGAAGGGGATCATGTTTGTAGCAATAAAAAATATGATTTTATGGAGTTAAATTATTACAGATCTAGAGGTCAAAATAATTTGGACCAATATCAGGATTAAAAGTGGCTCGATCATGGTCTTTGGATGTTTTTATAGACTTACCTGGCTCAACAGCAGCATTGGCATAACATCTAATGTGAAACTTGGAAAATATTTCCCATATATTTTCTAATCCTGTTACAGTTTCAAGTGGAGATTTTGACTTACCAGATACAGACTGGGAGAGAGACACATTTAAGACAGGAGGAAGGGCTGAGAATTGGGCAATAATGTTCTAAATTCTTTATTCTAAAATTACCTTGGGCAGTTAACAGAGAGCTGACTCATGGAGATAAGTCACAGACCTGAACTTTTCAACTCTGATAGCATAAAACAGGGCATCAACAATGTAAACACCATTACAGAATCAATTGTTACAAGAAAGGTAGGAAGATCTTTGTTGTAACATGTAACACATTTAATGGATATAACACTGTTACATCACAAAACACAATTAACAACAGTTATAGCAAGATTGTCTATACAGACTGATAGCTAGAGCATAACTGGCCAAAGAGTCTGGCCGCGTAGGCCTAAATACCACAGGACTGTGGCGGCACTGTGGTGAAGCTGTAATCGTCCGGGCCACTCAGGGCCGTCTTAAGCCATGCAGGGGCCCCTGGGCACTCAGTGTTTTGGGGCCCTTAAAAAAAATTCAGACTGGTGTACATTTATTGACTTAATTGGTTAAAATATCACAAACCAAATCCTAATGATAAGTTCCACAATTTAGTCTTTCATTAAAATCAACAATTTCTTTAAAGAATTCCAGAATACAAAATATACAATTTTTGGAGTATGTGTCTTTCTATGCAGATGACTGGCACACAGGTGTGGGGACCCTACAACAAAACAGAATCTTCCTTTGAATGAACACATCAGAATGATGTACATTTGTTTAGTGAATTTATTGGTTATTATGGTTAGAAATACACAAATAAAATACTAGTGATTGCTGTTTCAGGGTGGCCACCAAATACTCATTTTCAAATTCAAGATTTTTTCCAGGTTTTCCAGGTTAAAAATAATTATTTTCCAGGTTTTCACGAAACTTAATTTTGTTCAAAGGGGTTAGCAAACAACTATACCGTAAAGAAACTAGTTACATATTTTTAAAAAACATATCGTCCAAGTTGAACCATGTCACGTTGTAATATACACCAAGCAGTGGCGAATCCAGGATTTGTGTTGGGGAGGGTAGGGGGGGGGGCAGAGCTCATAAAAATTGTGGCTTTGTACCTCAAACTGATCTAAAAAGAACCAGCTCATATTATGAGGTTTTTCTCGTGGTTCTGGGGGATCTGCAGCCCCATACACCTCACTCCCCCCGCCCCAGATTCGACACTGACACAATGTATAGTACAGGGTGTATATTTTAAGTTGACAAACCAGAATAAATAGGAAAAAAAACAGTATATATTCAACAATGGTTTTCACCATTATTAACGGCCGGCAGAGGCTTAGGTAATGATACTAAACTTTAACTGTCTCCACCATTTGGGAGCGGTGCGAGTGGCTAGTGTAAAATTTAAATGGAAACTCCCATTGTTAATTGCAGATTCAGATTCTACAGACCAAATCATATGTAGTTTGGTTGAATTTATTTTTTTTTCTTTCAATTGGCAACATGTTGCACTGTAATGGTAAGAATTATTTGCCATACTGCTGAAGAAATGTACCACCCAGGAAAGAAAAAGGTTAATCATATTGATGATGCTTCAGAACCCAACCAAATGATACCAGATGTACATTTCTTCCCGGCTAGTTCAATTAAATGGTTTTTCGGCAATTCATAACTGGCATTCAGACAAGGGCAATCTGGACTTCGGTATCACTTTGGAAGACTGCCCTGTCCAATGAGGGGAGAGGGAAGGATCACTTTTGGGATCATTTGGTAGCGTTCTGAAGTATCATGAATATGTTTTTCATTTTTTTATTTCCTGTTTAGTATATTTCTTCAGCAGTATGACAACTATTTCTTACTATTACAGCGCCAGCACCAGACCATACATGATAGGGGTTAACCTGTCAACCACAGAGCAGGTATAGTATGTTTTATTTATTTTATGATATGCTCGAAATAGTGATCAAGTGGCATCCATACTGATAGCAACTGTAACTTGTTTGTCAAAAACTTTTGCATACACCGCTTCGATTTGTTTACATTGGCCAATTGTAACGCTGTTTCTTATTGGCCACGGCATCGTGACTCCTGATGGGCAGCTCTGCCGTTCCTAACCAAGCGAGCGCGACGGCTAGCCACTGGTGCATAAGCTGCACTTTTACCCATGATGTGGGCCTCTTAGAATCCGAATTTGCAATAAAAAATTGGGGTTCCCATTTAAAATTTTACACTTGACACTCCCCACACCCACAAAGAGTGGAAACGGTTCAGGTTGAGTATTATTTCCAAAGCCTCTGCCATCCGCACATACTGGTGAAAAACACTTTTTAATATCTACTGTTTTTCCGAGTTATTCCGGTCTGTCAACTTAAAATTTACACCCTGTATAAAGGATCAAGTTGAGTTCAAGTAGTTGGAGGATACTGTACGTTTCAATGTGAATTGCATTCGTTTATGCAACATAGCCCGTTCATTTATACTAGACTTCCTGATACATTAAAATACAGTCACATCTCATGAACTAGTGATCGAGAATTCAATATATACCGTATTTTATCGCATAAGCTCCCCCTCGCATATTCCCTACGATTTTTCATAATTAAAAATTATTTTATTAATATCGCACATAATTCCCTCACCTGGTTCGTTCTAACAGGAGCGGCCTTCAAAGAACTTGACAATGGACAACAATGGACGCAGCGGTACTGCCACGAACGAATATTTCCATTGTCACAACATACCTTAAATTTGAATCGTTAAGCCGCAGACATATTTCTAGGTCAGTTTGCTACAAGTCGTCATAATGGCAAAATATTCAAACTACACGGAAAAATTTAAACTAAAAGTGTTATCTTACGCCGATAGAAATGGAGTAAAAGCTGCAGGAAGGCATTTCTCCGTCGATCCTAATTCAATACGGTATTGGCGGGGACAAAAAGATAAACTCGTGGCTGCAAAGACAAGCTCCAGATCTTTCCGTGGGCCTAAAACAGGAAAATATCCCGAAATTGATAATGGTGTAATTGCTTATGTCAATGAACTTCGGAATGATGGTCATGCTGTCTCTTATGAAATGATTGAGAACAAAGCTCGCGAGATAGCTGCCATGCTAAACATTGACAGAAAGGACTTTAAAGGAAGCATTGGTTGGGTGATACGTTTTATGAGACGGCAGAATCTCAGTCTACGAAGGAGAACATCATTGTGCCAGCGATTACCTCGAGACTACACAGATAAGGTAATCGAATTCCATTGTTATGTAATACAAGTGCGACAGCAATATGACTATTTGCTTTCCCAGATTGGTAACGCTGACCAAACGCCAATGTTTTTCGATATGCCGCGGAACACAACCATTGCTGCAACTGGCTCAAAAAGTGTCCTTGTGAAGTTGACTGGAGCAGAGAAGCTAAGATGTTGTGCGTTACAGCAGACGGCAATAAACTTCCACCGTATGTCATCTTTAGGAGGAAACATTACCAAAGGAGACTATCCCTCATGGAATTCACTTACGAGTTCAAGAAAATGCTGGTTCACAGCAGAATTGATGGTGGATTGTCTTGAGAAAGTCTGGGGAAGACGACCAGGGGCATTATTACAAAAGAAGTCCCTTCTTGTCCTAGACGGTTTCCGGGGTCACCTTGTGGAAGCTGTAAATGAAACGGATGAAGTCCCAACCTGTTATCATTCCTGGAGGTTTAACGTCCATTCTTCAACCTTTAGATGTCAACGTGAACAAACCTTCAAAGAACATATAGACGTTTGTATTTACAATGAATGGCGGTGGAATCTCATCAACTGACTCCAGGAGGCAAGATAAGGAAGCCATCAGTACCGACGATGGGCGAGTGGATAATCCGTGCATGGGAGAAAATTGGTGTCGATATTGTGAAAAAGAGTTTTTTAAAAAAATTGGAAATTCTTGTGATATTGACGGATTCGAGGACGACATGTTGTGGAATACCGGTAGTGAAAATGAAGATGATGTGTTACCTGATCCTGAAAATAGAGATGATAGCGCCGAAAGTGAGGTCCCAGAATAGAGAGAGAAAATACGGTAAACAGTGAAACATTGGATTGCTGCTCTTGATTGTAGGCATAATGAAGCCGTGGCATTACCGGTAATCCAGTTCTTTTGTGTTCCGGTAATTGAAAATAAATTGTGTTAAGAAAATAAATACCGGTAGTACAGTAAGCTTAAAATTAGTTGCGACTTCTGACGTTTGGCTTGTCGGGGTGGAGGAGACGCTCTTGCCCAGGTAACAGCAATAGTGAGCCGGCTTTTTCCACTCCCGCCGCCACCGGCTCGGCTTGTGAGGTACCGCTGTTGCCAAAGCGTGTGTAAACAGAAGCATGTAGTGTCGCGCGGTGGGCCTTTGCGTTCTCTATCAAACAAAATGTTCAAATATTTGTAGAACTTATGGGACTTAACTACGGGGTTATCAGTCCCTAAACTTACAAACTACTTACCAAGTAGCTAACACTAAGGACGGCACAAATATCCATGTCCGAGGGGGGATTCGAACCTCCGTCCGTAGTGGCCGTGCAGACCGTGACTGTAGCGCCTCAGTCCCCTCGGCCACCGCGTTCTCTAACCTGCATTGTTGTGTCCTACCGACAAAGAATGTTTCCAGGCGCCAGCGTGGCGTTAGATGTTGCCGGAGCGCTCAGCATACGTTGGAAACTATGCGAACCCTCCACTCGCTCTGCACCGACATGTCAAAAGTCGCAACTAATTTTAACCGCACTGTAGGTACAATTTTTTCACAAATTGCCGTATACCGGTATCTTTTACCTGCCTAATACATAGTTTTTCTCCTTTCTGAATGACTACTCGCATAATTCCCTCCCTGGTGTTTTCAAGAAAATTTTTCGAGAAAAAAAGGGGGGAATTACGCGATAAAATACGGTATATTATGATTTACTTTACCTTCAGGATATGAAAAACATTTTCACCTCTTTCAAGTTTTGATTTAGATTCTCCCCAATGATGGTTTTCAGTTTCCAGAGCCTATACCGTCATATACGTTTTGCCCCGGAAAATGAATGTTAATGACCCAGCATGCGTTATAATGCACAATTTTGTCGGCGAGTTCTTGAACTTCAAGGAGATGAAATCGAGAATGCAAAAACATATCTGGAGCAACAGCTGTGTGGTATTTGCATTCTAGTGTCATCTGGTAAAATAACACTCAACAGCAGATTTTAATGAAAACATTTTGTTTTAATGAATTTGTTTCATTTTTTAAATTCTTGTAGTACTAAACGGACAGTGAAATATATATTGTGGAAAGCAACAGACTTCCGTTTGTTTATGGAAAGTTTATGTTTCTTGCTTCTTGCACTCTTCCCCATTGAAGAAATATTTATCTTTGCGTTGCACCGGGAGCATAATGCTTTCATTTGTGATTTGGGATCACATGTAACCCACGGATACACTGTCTCGTATGAGCTCTGATATCGAGTCATACTCTGTTTTGACATGACGGAGAAACACTTCACTCTAAAACACATTGAATTACTTCATCTGTGCGGCACAGGTAAGGTCGATTCACACTTGGATTCACTCTATTGTTCTCTGCAACGATTGTTTCACTCTGTTCCATCTCAGAAAGATGTAGATGGCGTTAGTCTCTAAATATATTTAACAATATTTTGAATGTATTGTTATAAGACAGCTGTTAAAGCAATAAATTACAACTGAAAGAAATTGCCTTTTCGCAAATTATTTTGTTTCCTTTACCTTGATACAATTATTTGAAAGATTTGTTGCATTTACTCCAACTTAGACATCAAGCAACGATATATATTTTGACAATGCATTTTAGCCTAATGCTTTTTGTTTCCTCAAGGTAACGGTAAAAAATCTAGTCACAATGAATTATTGGAAGCCCTGCAATGTTATTTACTATATTTGAACAAATGGTTGTGGCTAGACGCACAGATAAAAATGAGGGGAGGGAAAGGGTTAAGACGTAATTCCACAGTCTAACATATACAGTCGCGACACTCACTGCTGTAAAAGTTGTTACCAACTGACAGCTGCAACGACACTAGCGCTCCTAGCGGTGGGTAAGCCACCGAAAGAGTGATGTTTGTTTGTAATTATTTGTGTGCGTAATTAATGAAATAGTTAATATAATTTTTGTGTTACAAGCATCAGTAATATATCAAGAGGCATACATAACACGGAAAGTAATGTAAAAACAGTCGAATTTACTGATTCAGTGGTATAACGAAAAACTTCGTCATGAACCAATACTTACGAATATGTGTATATTTGCAGCTTATTCCGCTGAAAGTAAGTAGAATATAAACATAATAGAAACATAAATTTCTATTTTGGTGTGTTCTTACTATGACAAAGAGTTTTTTGACACGTATCGTTGTGGTATGGGGTCTAATGATTCGCACATGTTTAGGCTTCACTCGTCTTTATTATAAACGCATATTCTTTTGAGTGTGATTACTTTAGCTCAAGAAGGCATTGTCTTGAAGATCCTTGCCGTTTGTGGTTCAGCTGTAGCAACAATTATGGAATTGGGTTCTTCTTTGTTGAATACAGTTTGGTTGCTTTTTCAGTTTTCTTGTCACGTTTCTGATGTTTTCCTTCAGCGACAGTTGTGGTGACTGATTTGGTATGTTAAATACCGTCTTTTTGCATTCTACATTCGTTTCCTACGTTCCACGCTCACCGATTTCACTGGAATTAGAGTGGACAAACGTTAACGTTCTTCAGAAGAAAAAACACGTCTTTCTGCCAAATGGCGGGTATTCGGTGTTTCCTAGTCATTTTTCTATTTTAATAGTAATTTAAATTATTTAGTATAACCCTGTGGGTTACAAGATAACAGTAAATAAACTGTGTCGTAATGTACCGTTTCCAACCTTATCAGTGATCTTAGGAGACGTAAGGAAGACAAAGGTGGAGCTATTTTTAAGTTATTATCTATTTTATGATACTACATACGTTCTCTAATGTAAAAAATGTGTTAAAATCGATATAAACGATACTATTCGCACTCATCCACTATCGTATTCATAAAAGTAGCTTGCCCTCCGCTTGGAGCGCTGCTGTCGCAGTGTATAACAAAAATCCGCGGAAGTGTCGTGACTGTATTTGTTAGACTGTGGTAATTCCA
The DNA here is from genome assembly GCA_026315105.1 of Locusta migratoria. Taxonomy (NCBI): domain Eukaryota; kingdom Metazoa; phylum Arthropoda; class Insecta; order Orthoptera; family Acrididae; genus Locusta; species Locusta migratoria. The sequence goes on along the minus strand of CM048744.1, from coordinate 265,306,358 downwards.
TGCACAGATGACACAGGTCAAAAAGAGCAGAAACTAAGGTCCGACTACTACGTTTAATTGTTGACAAATTATTGAAGCCTTAAAATTCAAATTCAGAAAAAAAATCTATTACTAGCTGTTGCGTTTGGAGAATTTTGTAGAGCGGCCAATTAAAACACAAAAACCTTCGCAAGTTGTTATGAGGACTGTCTGTTTACAGAATGTTTTAGCTAGAAGGGATAGGGTAGTCTTCCCAGCAAGTATGACGGCTCATTGGTAACGTATGTTGTTGTCAAAAGGTTATCTCAAAAGATACCTGCAATTAAATTCGTGGTGTAAACATTTTCAATGTATCGTACCAAACCCACTTCATTTCTAGTTATTTAATACAATTAAAGGTTGGCGCCTTCAGTTTACAATACTGACTTAACAAGTTGTATTCCATTAACATTCGGACTATTTAGAAAACTGTCACTTCACTCAAATGTGAACGTGGATTTTAATGCCTACGACTTCAACTACCTGTTTAAAATAATCTATTTAGAGTGATGTCTTACAAACGCCAGCCGGCAGTCAATGGGTTGAGAGAGTCGATTTTAATTGCGCTCAAGAAATATAACGTAAGGAAAAAATGATACCAAAATTTTCAGTGGGTTATGCCTGGCATACCCATTCAAATTTTGGGATATGCTTGAGCGACCGAGCATACCCGAAGTCGGTACCTATGCCAACGAAGCATCACAATACCAACTTTTACGGAGTTTATAGTTAAAATCAACAAAATGCTTCCGTGAAGAGATTTTTGAACACAGAAACAGACAAACGGTATCTGTGTTGGTGAGTATCACTGGGGGAGGGGGAGGGTCAATTACGAAAATTGCTAAAATGTAGTACAAATAAATATCGCCTTTCATTTGGCTGCGATTTCGTAGTCGCGCCTTACGATAACATCGCGTCATTTCGACGTACATTGCGAGGAATTGAGTCGCGTGGTTGAACAACACTTCGAGATAAATACAGAAATAGATAACGGAATACGTAACCAATAATTATAAAACTTTTTAAATCGCCCAGAAATATATTTGAAAATGTTTTTGTACACAAAAATTAAGCGATGAAAATTACTTAACCCGCGGGCACTAGCGATCTGAACATTTAGGTCACCGTAATTTTAAAACGACTGGCATTTTGTTACTTTTAAATATTAAACTTTGAGGTTTTTTTCTTACTAAAACTACAGGAATTACTTGTTTACACTTATTAAGTACATTTCGGACTGGTCGTGTAATCTGAGCAATAGTCTATACACGCGAACGATCGTTTAACTCTTAAAGCCGCGAGATCTCATGGGTTAAAAATCCCGGTTTCTGGCTGAAATTCAAGGTTTTTTCAAATTCAAGGCTTTTTCCCGGTTTCAAGGTTCGGTGGCCACCCTGTGTTTTACAAATTGGACTTACGTGGCTGTTAAAGATTTATTTCGGGATTTCTGAAAGGCAAAATCTTCTATTATGTCTTCAAAGTCCAACTGTTAAAGGACAACACTTTCTATGCACTGATTGACAAATTAGTAAGTCGTTCCTGTAGCATAGTCGTTCACAATTCAAGTATGATTCTCTTTAACTGTGAAAATGAACGCTCTCCACTGCAATTGGTTACCATTGCACAAAGAAATATGCGGGTAGCACTTCTACATTCGGAAAGGTTCCTTCTATTTTATCTGCTTTTATTAAAGAATGTACGAATATATACTTACCTCCGGAGATGCATTTGGAATGATTTTCAAATATTGTTTTAAATGAAAACGTTCTGATATGAGCTCATCAGCATTAACACCTGCATGATAAAATTCTTCAAATTGCTTGCACCTGATCCTCAACTGTTCAGAATCGATTTGTTTTATGTGGTCTTGGGGTAAAGTACTCACCTGGAAACTGAAGGGTCGCGGGTTCAAAACCCGGTCAGACCTTGGATTTTTTCAGTATGCACTTTAACCCATCCTTCACCTCTCAACGATGTGAGGAGTCGCCAGAAGCGACACGTGGTTCGGATTTCACATTAGGCTGTAGGTCCCCTTTTCCCGGTTGGATAACTGGGGTAGGCTAGGGACACGCAAGTCACCGAAGTGGCGTCCAATCGAAAGACTTGCACTAGGCCAATGAGCCACGTGAAATTATTATTATTATTACTGAGAAAGACTTTCTCGTAAGCCTCTGAACGTCGCATCAAACTAGAATCCTATGTTTCGATTATAGGCAGAAAAACTGCTATACGAAATTTTTCTTTGGCACTCAGCTGGACAGTCTCTGATGAATCTTTGTAAAAAGTGGTACGGTTGCTGCAAATTTTCGTCCTTTGGGAATTACCCTTACAGTCAGCACATGGATTTTTCTCTTTGGTTGAAGATTCATACTGATAGAATATACTGCGTGCAGAACTGATGAAATTGGAAATAGATGCAAAAAGTTTTCTTGCAATGTCTACTGTGACGGTACTACTTTGTAAAGTTATATTTGTGTTGTTGATAGTTCTCAAAAGGTCATCCCATATCTCCGTTCGGAGAATGGTCTCGCGTTTTTTCATTTTCCTGCAAAGGCTTTGTTTCTTGTTTCCATTGGCATGAGCAGACCATCTGGTTTCAGAGAGGGATTTCCGAACTTTATTTGCACCTAAACATTCTTTCAAAACTTTTCATCAATTGTTCGAAGCAGAAAAAAGTGAACAATTTTTCGACGAACGAAGTATGCTATTGCTTCAGAAACATGCAGCCGCCTGAACACCTACTAAATTTAGTGAATGTGTGCCACACGGTCTAAAAATAGCAAATTCACGTTTTCTTTTATTCTTGGCTGAAGACCTGAATACTTTTCAGTCATATTTGCTGCATTATCATAGCTCTGTCCACAGCAATCTTTTATTGGAATGTCAAAACTATCCAATCTCTTCATAACAGTATCTTCTATACTTGGAGCCCTATGCTCCTTCAAAGGCAAAAATGTTTCAACAAGCTGGCCATCTTTTACGTACCGACGATGAAAGTTAGCTGGTCAACATGGGAGAGATCTGGCGAGATATCCACGCTTATTAAACAGTACTTGGCTGCTTTAAATTCATTGGCAATCGTCTTTAAAACCTATTGTCGCATAACATTAATAAATTCACAGAATATATGACATCAACTGCGATTGGGCAAAGCTGAAAATGTGTACCCAACACCACTGGGGGCACAGTGATCACCGCACCTGCAAGGACTACCTAAGCACGCCTCCCGTCAGATACAAATTCCCAGCTTCACCCAGCCCACAGTACTCAAACTCGTAGTTATGAAACTAATTCCCATAAGAGTACGGGCTTCAAACTTGCCCACCCCTCCCCACTAACGATAGGATCATTGCCCGTCACCGGCATATTATATATATATACATGTGGCGTCTGTTCCGAAAGAACAGACGTCACTTCTGATCCTGCAGTTGTTATTCTTTAATATTCACAGAATATATGACATCATATGCCGGTGACGGGAAATGATCCTATCGTTAGTGGGGAGGGGTGGGCAAGTTTGAAGCCCTTACTCTTATGGGAATTAGTTTCATAACTACGAGTTTGAGTACTGTGGGCAGGGTGAAACTGGGGATTTGTATCTGATAGGAGGCGTGCTTAGGTAGTCCTTGCAGTTGCGGTGATCACTGTGTCCCCATTGGTGTAGGGGTCACCGCAACTGCCTAAAAAGCAGGAGATCCGGGTTCGAATCCCAGCTGGGTACACATTTTCAGCTTTGCCCAGTCGCAGTTGATGTCATATATGCTGTGAATATTAAAGAAAAACAACTGCAGGATCAGAAGTGACGTCTGTTCTTTCGGAACAGACGCCACATGTATATATTAATAAATTCATTGCAAATATTTGCAGACAAATATGATGTATTTCCTTTGCCCCGATTGCCATACTTTGGTATATGATCAGCAAGAAAAGGACCAAATTCGCTTATTAATTCTAAGCATTCCAAATAATTTCCACTGTTTTCAGACCCCAATATATCATTTCCTCCACGAAATCCTAGTCCCCTTGACAACAAAAATTTCACAACTACAACAATACTTTGCAATATGCTCCTCCAATAGTTGACCTTAGCATTAAACTGGAAAAGGAATCCAGTATCAACTCATGCAACTATTTTGCTTCTTGCAACGTAATTCATCATTGATTCCCTGTGCTGTAAGCTGTTCTCATACATTTTTTATATGTTTACAATCTCTGTATCTTCTGGAAGAACTCAAATTATTGCCGACAGTGTTATTGAATAGACAGCAACAATAACAGTACACGGATACAGAAGCCACTTTCTTTCCACACGCTCACCGTTTGGCAATTTACGAGTGAAAACCTAGTTAATTTTCAGGTTTTTTTAACCACTTACATCAGCAAAATGTGTAATGGTTTCCTGAGAAGTCGCTATTTTTGTTTTGGTAAAACTCTGGGCCCTTGTGAATCCAAATATCACGGACTTCTTCCATTAAAATTTCATCACAGTACTTACCAGGGTCGTGAGATATGTTCTCTAACATACTTCAGTTTGGTGAATCCATGTCGCTTGTGATGGAAGAAGCATGTTGTGAAGTGTGTGCAGTTGTCTTCAAAATTGGAATTGATGAACTCTAAACACAAATGTTATCCTCTATGTTATAACGGGCACCATTTCTAGGCTTTAAGATTTAGAGATATCTTCAGATGATGAGGTAGATGAATCACTCTGCCTATTAGTTTCAACAGTGGAAAATGAAGTAAGTTTAGGTAGTCTGCTGATGGTTTCTTTTTGAATTGTCTTTTTTCTTTCTTCTGAATCACTTAAGTATGTTATTTTTGACATTGATGAAAGACACTACAAAAATATCAAGCAGACACTGGAAAACCAGCAATATTACATAGGAGGAAAGATGAAATGCCATATTGGCTAAATACTCATAATTTTCACTGTGACCACGAAATCACAATGACATGCAGTGAAACCTCGCTTATACATATTTGTAGGAAGATGCTAAAATAAACATACAAGTGAGATTAATGCTAAAATGAAACTTTCAGTACTGCGCTCGAAATAGGTTTGTTAGCTGCATGCCTTTGTTGAAAGCGAGTTTGTAGGTATTATTCCACATCTGAAATCCATCCATCACCATTTGTCTTGGTTTTCAAAGCACTGGACCTTGTATGTTTCATTGGCAAAGATAGTAGTTACAGTAGAGCATGAGATTATGAGACCCTTTGCGTTGCTCAATAGGATTTCTTTTGCACTACCTCAATTACATTGCTTGGAAAGACATCATCTTTAATTTTTTTAATGAACTGTTCATTTTCGCGTGTTTGAATATTGGAAGCTAGTGTACTCTAAAACATTGAGTTCACCCATTACAAAAAGACTCCTAGTTCCAATAATTGGGTCTACCATCAAATGGCACTTCTCTGTACGCTAGAGATGGGTCGTTCGTGAACGAACGGGTTCAGTGAAATGGTTCACAAGAGTAGACGGAAGGACCGAGGAACTGGTTACAAGGAACGTTCACTTTGGCGGTCCCGGTCACATGACCGATCCCGTTCCAGCTCCAGGGTGGCCGCGCGACCATTCCCTTTTCGGTCAAACATTGCAGTTCCAACTCAGTATTGAACTGTCGATTTTTTTTTTTTTTTTACCACGGTGAAGCCGCATGCACGTTGCTATGGGAGGAACAGCAATTTATACCAGTGCTCCATCGACTGTAGGGAATTAACTTTTGTAAAATGTATAAAACGAAGTTGGTGAGTACAGAGCCAATGCTACTTGTTTGTAATTCCGACTGTTATGAAAACTATAGAAATTGACAACTGGATAAAAAAAGGAATGGTGAATGAGTGGAAAGGAACAGTTCCAAATAAGAAAAGATCATCAGTGAACTAGGTTCTGTAAATGAATGGGTTTGCCCCTCTCCAGTGTGCAGTACTGTGTGATTGCTGGACCCCTTTACACTCTACGTCGATCATGCATTCCCACGGCGCAGCGCCACATGCCGCTACTGAGAACGGTGCAGCTGCTGTATTGTTGTGGGCAAACTTTGATGCCGCTGTTACTGGGGCTGGCTGCGCCAACATCTTGTGACGCGTCGTGTGTAGGCTGCTATTGGAAACAATGTTCAGCCAAGTTACCAGGTGATCAAAAAGTCAGTATAAATTTGAAAACTTAATAAATCACGGAATAATTAAGATAGAGAGGTAAAAATTAATACACATGCTTAGTATGACTTGGGGTTTTATTAGGGAAAAAACACCAAAGTATTGCTAGACATGTGAAAAATCTTTTTGCGTGTGTCGTTTGGTGATGGTCGTATGCTCAGCTGCTACTTTCGTCATGCTAGGCCTCCCAGGTCCCCAGACCTCAGTCCGTGAGATTATTGGCTTTGGGGTTAGCTGAAGTAGCAAGTGTATCATGATCGACGACATCTCTAGGGATGCTGAAAGACAACATCCGACATCAATGCCTCACCCTAACTCCGGACATGCTTTACAGTGCTGTTCACAACATTATTCCTCGACTACAGATATTGTTGAGGAATGATGCTGAACATATTGAGCATTTCCTGTAAAGAACATCATCTTTGCTTCGTCTTAATTTGTTATGCTAGTTATTGCTTTTCTGATCAGATGAAGCGCCATCTGTTGGACATTTTTTGAACTTTATTTCCCTAATAAAACCCCATGTCATTCCAAGCACGTGTGTCAAATTTTACCTCTCTATCTACATTATTTATTAAGTTTTCAAATTTATACTGACTTTTTGACCACCTGGTATATCTGAAACAGACTGCCACAAGCTCTACTACAACAGTGTCGCCGTGTGTTCTGTAGCTAAGGCCCGCAATAGTAACTACGATTTTGCATGCAGACAGCAAACCAAGTCACTTGCCACACTGTATGTGACACTTTTCGGGACAATTTCTGGGTCTTTATAATGAATAAGTTCTACAAAAAGTCACTTTTAAAAAGTCATTGGCTAGGAGAAAGGAACGAGTTTCTCGGGGCTCACATCAGGCTTGGGGCCCTGGGCCTCTGCCCCTTGTGCCCCTATGGTAGAGACGGTAATGAGGCCACTCTCTGTCAGTCCAAATTGCACGTGCCACGGAGACAGAAGACTCCTTCCCCCTTTAGGAGAAATGACTACTGGAGGGGGTCGAACCCATGCCATGTGTAAGGGCATCACCCAACCAGAAATGGGGAGGCCAGAAGATTACGGGTCAGCACTGGTGCAGTAATGCAGTTGACACGGGGGCCGAGGGTGGCCGACTCACGCCTCCCCTTTGACTGGGGATGAAAGGGGGGGGGAGTCATTACATGGTGAATCCCCAACTGAACACAAAAGTTGCAAAAATGCATCAACCTCGAATTGGGGCCTGTTATCAGAAAACAAGGAGTGCAGTAATCCTTTAATAGCAAAAAGCCTTAGCCAATGACTGTGGACATGGTAGGGCACCAAAAAACAAAGTGAAAATTGGAGTATGCATCCACAACAAAAAACCAGTAATGCATGAACATGCCCACAGAATCAACATGAATATGTTCCCACAGTTGTTGAGGTTGAGGCTAGAGAGAGAGAGATGCATGGGGGGGGGGGGGGGGTTGCAAGGCACTCCATGAGCACGTAGCCATGAGGCACAATATGTCACTGTCAATGCCTGGCCAAAACACATGCCAGAGAGCAAGAGCTTTCATGTGGGATGCTCCCCACTGCCTGTGATGCAATGCACCATCTGAAACACTCGAGGGCCTCTGGAATGACCACATTTGGTGGCTGACCTTCCATAGCCATACTCATACTCTGACGTTAAAAAGGTGGTTTCACAGAGGATTGGACACCCGAAGCGAAAGAATATCAGGCCACCCTTCAAGAACATAATGCAAAACTTGTCTAATTACATTGTCGGATGCAACAGCTGTCGACAACTGAGATGAAGTAAGAGGAAAACTACCCACAGTAGCCTGACCTTCAGCTAGATAAAAACACAAGAGCTCTTCGCGGACAAAAGTATGATCTGGTCTGGCAGGGAGGCAAGAGAGGGCATCCGCATTAGTGTGCTGGGCTGTAGGGCAGAAGTGACTCTTGTAATTGTACAGAGAAAGAAACAGAGCCCAGCACTGTAGCCGATGGCCCGCCCTATTTGGCAAGGATGCCTTAGGGTGGAAAAGTGACACTAAAGGCTTATTATCCATAATAAGGTGAAACTTCACACCATAGAGGTACAGATGAAATTTTTTTTTCGGCACAGATAATGGCCAACGAATGCTTCTCAATTTGTGAGTAACGTTTCTGTGTAGATGTCAAGGTTTTTTATGCATACACAATGAAGCGTTCAGACCCGTCACGAGTATGCGCCAGAACCACTCCCACCCCTTACGGAGACACATCACTAACAAGCACAAGATGTTGACCCGGAGTGTAAGCAGTTAAGCACAGAGCAGACACAAGTTGCTGTTTCTGAGTACAAAAGGCTCATTTGTAGTCCGCAAACCAAACAGCACATTTTGACGCAAAAGGCAGTGTAGCGGGTGTGCAACTGTAGCAGCTCCAGGCAGAAATTGATGATAATATGCAATTTTATCCCAGAAAGCATGCAACTCTTTAACCAACGTGGAGCAAGGCAAGGAAACAACAGCGACCACGTGGTTCGGAAGGGGGCGGACCCCAGCAGAAGATATCTCAAACTCAAGGTATGGAAAAGATGATTAAAAAAACATGACTTGGCCAGATTACACTGAAGACCCGCCACCTGAAAAGTAGAGAAAATGGCACATAAGTTCCATAAATGGTCGGTGGGGGAAGAACCCGTGACCACAATATTGTCCAAATAGTTATCATAGCCAGGGACAGGATACAAAAGTTGCTCAAGAAAAAAAAATATCTGGTTGAGTTGGCAAAACCAAACAGCAGTCGCTGGTACTCATAAAAATTAAACGGGTTATTGAAAACCAACAAATGTTTAGTCTTTGTCCAACAGAAGTTGGAGATTAGCTTCCACGAAATCCACTTGAGAAAAGAGTGGAACCCTGCAATCATAGTAAGCATCCGTGCATAGCAGGGGGTAGGAATCAATGGCAGACTGAGAATTCACTGTAACCTTAAAGTTGCCACAAAAATGTATGAAACCCAAAGGATTTATTACAATCACATGAGGGGTAGCCCACTTGCTACAGGAAGTTGGTTTAATTAGCTTTAATGCCTACAGGCAGTGGAGTTCGGCCTTGACTTGGTCCCGCAGGACCACTGGATGCTGGTGGGCACTAAAAAATTTTCGGTGCACTGTAGGTTTCATGGTGATGTACACAGTAAAAGCAGCAGCAGCAGCACATCCAAAGCCGTTGGCAAACACGGGCGAAAATTGAAAAAGCAACTCTAGTTTACAAAAACGAACAGAATCCAGGATCAGGTTAAACGAGTCTGAAATAGAGAAACCAAAAACAGTAAAGGCATCAAAGCAGCTGCAGTATCATCGATCATAAAAAATATCACAAGGCAAACCACCAATTTGTAAGCTGTAGGTGCTGTGAACTGGTCCAAGACCGGAATGCATGGATTTTAGGTGCTGATAGCTGGCAACGAAGGCGGCAAACTCGGTCTAACGTAAATGTGATAATTCAGGAGAGAGACTGAGGGTCCCGTATCCACTTGCAACGTTACAAAGATGTCAAACAGCTGAATCTAGATGAACAACTCAGTAGGGTGAGCCTGAAAACTCCCAAAAACTAACGTCCACATCCATGTTGGCAGAAACAGGTCGCAAACAACACACAGAGGCCATGTGGCCCTTTTTATGACAACTGTTGCAAACACTGCAACATTTAGGGCAAGCAGCTCGGTTGTAATTCACCAAACAAAACGGACAAAAACAAAGACATTATGGCACATGGGCCTGTTCACGCTGTGTACCACGAGCCGGTTGCCGGCTGTGAGCGCGGTGAGTGGGGCGCTCCCGCACCGTGGCAACCTGAGCGATATCTGAAACAGCCAGCTGACCAATATGAGGAGAAACATCAGCAATGTCTCTCCATGCCTCAATCTGACCCCCAGTGGCAGAGGAAACCTCAAACAACTGCACAATATTCAAAATCTCAGCAGGAGTCGAGTTTTCAAATTGGAGATCACATTGACGAACATTGTGATTCAGTGCCAGGCACAAAAATCAGTTGCAAGCCTAATGTGTAGGTGTATCAAACATACAGTGGCAACTATGGCCATGGAGTTCAGCCGCCCATGCATGATAGGACTGATGAGGCTTCTTCCACAACCAATAAAATTCAGTAAGGGCCGCAATAATGTGCATATGTGGCCGGTATTAAGTAGACAGCAAATGACACGTTTCATCAACGGATAAAGCTGTCATTTCGGAGACGGGTGAGCTGACACAGTAACTGATAAATGAGGGGTGAAATCCAAGACAGAAAAAGAGCTTTACACAAGTACATATCAGAGACACCAAAAGCAAGGAAGTGTTGTTGCAACCATTTCTCACAAAAGTCCCAGTAGAAAAAGTGTCGTCAAACCCAGAAAACGGAGGAGGAAAAGGAGCAGAAACATTTCTAGTAGTGGAACCAACTGAAGCCATGCTGCCTGAAGACAGCAACGTAACAACAGAGGCAATGGAGTTCAAACGGTCCGCCTGACCTGACGTAAACATAATGAGTTGTTGAACCATATTAACCATAGTTTGAACACAGTTTGAAGTAACTGACCCCACAGAGGGGTTTGAAAGTCTGAGGAAGTGGTAGCTGTTTGTGAATCCATAGTCAGAGAAGTGGGCTGAGTAAACTCAATGAAGTTCAAACACCACTCATTGTCAATAAATGTGTTGTAACTTGAAATACATTTTATGGGTACAACATGTTAAGTCACGAATCATAATTAACAATTGTTATCACAAGATCATATATACAGTCTGATAGCCAGAGCATAACTGGCCCACAAGTCTGGCCACTTAGGCCTAAATGCTGTGAGACTATGGCAGCATTGTGGCAAAGCTGTAATCATCCGGGCCATTGTCTAGCGGCCGGTCGCGAGCACATTTCTACAGTGCTGACTATTTGTGTTGCGTGCATCATGGAGTTATAAGAATCTTCCTGTTTTTCAAAACACAAATGGACAGAATTCAGAGTACATGATTGCTCAATAAGAAAGTTTTGTCTTGAGTACTGACACTGTAGATGAAGTTCAAGAGCGCCAGACAACATGTATTAGATATGTATGTGCCAATTAAAATTATGAGATAGCGGGAAGATCCACTGTGGTAGAATAACCTATTTAAGAAGCTGCTGTGGAAAAAAAAAAAAAAAAAAAAAAAAAAAAGAAAAAAGAAAAGAATGAAAAAAGTTCTTCATTGCACATATAAATGCAAGCCAGTCTTGCATGTAAGCAAAAACCAAACGATAGCACAATTAGCATTAGAAGCACCATGCGAGAAATATTCAACACTTTGAGAGCTAAGTTCTGTCTACTGAGACTTCGGTCCTAAGTCAGATCGGTACAGGGATCAAAACAAGATGTCCAGAATATGACCTTAATGGCATATAATCATAGAGGACACTCAAAGGGCCAAAATTCTAAATATCTGCTTCACTGAAACAGTTTAGATGATGAACTACTATGCAATTTATCACATGAATGGCAAAATGGGAAATTTAAAAATGAATGCCAAGGGAGGACACAAGCAATTGAAACTGCTTAACAGATGAGAGGCCGATGGATCTGATTTTACATAGAGTATGCAAAGGAACTTGCCCTCCTAGTAGAAGCGTGCCGGAGGTCTCTAGAAGAGTTTAGATTCCAAAGGATTGGAAAAAATTTCCCATCATACTCATTTTCAAGGGGTCATAGATCAGATGCACAAAGCTATCTAAAATCCAAAACTAAACAATCTAAAACCCAAAACTATAGCTCTATATCTATAATGTAACAGTTGTGAAACTTTGATAGATGAGAAAAAGGACATTTCTGGTGACTAGAAATCTCCTCTGTAGGAATCTAGATAAAGTAGTTTCCAAATGCACCAATCATGTCAAACCCAGCTTCCGTAATTCATCTATAAGACCCAGAGGGCAGTAGATACAGACTGCCAAGTTGATGCCATGTTTCCCGACTTCATCGAGGCATTTAATATGGTTCTACACCACATGAATATAATGTGAACATATGGAATAGCAGGCCAACTGGCACAACTTGAGTGAAGAGTTCCTAGCTACCAGAATGCAGCATGTTAAATAACTGTATACACTATGTATTTGTTCCATAATAATATTTATTTTTGTTGTGAACTAGCTTTCAGCTTCTAAGGCCATCTTCAAACAACTTAATACTGCAGATTATTCACATCACACCAGCTGCGGTATTTCAAGTACAAAGATTTTACAAAGATAACTGTCAGTCACATACTATGTAGCCTTTAAGTATTTTATAAACATAGATGTTCAACCAATTAAAACAAAACTGTAACTAAGACATAACTGTACATTAATTTTCAACAAATAGGTTGAAACAAACAATGGTCCATTGACTACTAGTAAGTACAATGGTGTATTAAATTAAAGTTTATATACGAACAAAAGTAGGAGGGGAACAAGTGAGTGAGGAAGACATAAAAACGAAATGTTGGTGGAGAACAATTACATAAGTTTGGAGTATGTGAATATGGAATAAAGGAGCATATTGAAGTATATAGCCTATATTAAAATTCGCTGGTTTTCAAGAGAGTGGTGTGAATAACACATGAAAGGAAAACATTGGAATGTGGGTGAGAGACATTACACAATTTTGACAAACATGGTGGCAGGATTATACATAATAGGCTACTTTAATAACGATGAATACTGGAATTGGGTCTGTTCATTGAAAATTAGGTTGGGTTTCTGAGCTTGGTGTTTGTTGATAGAGAGAATTTCAAACAATGTTAGCTTTCTGCCTTTGTTTGCTCTGTGGAGAACATCACATTTAATGTCAAAGGTGTGACATTCATTTAAGGCATGTTCTGCAAAGGTGGAATCTATCTTATTTAATCTACAACTCCTCTCATGTTTAGCCAGTCTAGTAGTTAGAGCCCTACCTGACTGACCTACATATACTTTGCCATAAAGACTGCAAGATATCCTATATATGCCACTTCTTTCCAAAGGTGGAATCTTGCCTTTGCCTTTCTGATGTTTTACCAGCGTGTGGCATTGGTACCCATTTTCTGTTTGTGTCACTACGTATCTTCTGAGGAGGATACAAAAGTGGTATTATTCTCTGTCTCTTTTTCTTGCAAAGTATGTTGTCAATCAGGTTAGGGCTATAGCCATTGTTGAATGCATACAGATTAGTGAAGTTACAGAACATTCACTAGAGATATGAGAAAGTCCTGTACTGAATAAAAAGACTGTATCCAGATTCCTGCCCCCTCCCCCCCAACTCCCTCTTGCAGATGCCAATGTCCATTATCTCTATTTCATATATTATATATAGAAAGTGAATAGATAACTTTGAGAGGTGGAATAGAGACTACTGTGAAAGATCAAAAAGGTATAAAGAGCAGGCCATGTTGAAATCCTTGGGTAATGCACAATATATTCATCTTTTCCTTTGCTTTTGTCTCGCATGTACAGGTGCACTGTTACTAATCTGGATTCATCATAGTTTAATTTAAGGGGTGACAAGGTGACCTTCCTACCACCACTCCGTTACCTACTGGTAGAAAATAGTGTACTTCAACTGTGCGCCTGTAGTGCAATGCTTTTGAAAAATCTACAAATGATTTGGTAAATGTTTGTGAATCACATAACTCAGGCATGACTTCAGCACCAGCCCAATATTCACCTACTGGGATGTCAGAGACCTCCTAAAATCCACATCCAGGTTGGCTGGCAGACTGAATCCCATGTCATTAATTCACTAAGCAGATTTAAACCAGGGCCAGCGCACTTCACCATTCCAGAAACCAGCACTTCATAAACCAAGGGGTTAAATGGGCAAGTGGATAATATATTGAATACTATTGATGATAGGTTAAAATATGAAATTTAATTAGACAAAAAGGTAGCACATATGTCTCAGAAATGTGATAGACAGGAAGTGCAAAGTGGCTCAGCATGAAAGGCTAGAAAAACCCAAAGCTGTGGAAGCATACATGGTTATAGAAAAAATACATGCTGTCTGTAGGGACATTAACAAGCAATATTGAAAAAAAAAAAAAAAAAAAAAAAAAAAAAAAAAACAGCACTTGCATGAATATTAAGAGCTCAAATGTCAAGCCAATATTATTTATACAAGAGAAGGTTGAAAGTGGAAGAAATATACAGAGGCTCTATAAAGAGAATAGACTTTATGACAATATTGTGGAAAATGATGAAAATGAGTATTATGTCACCACAAGAGGAATTTGATAGAAAGCTTAAAGAACCAAATCAAAACAAGGACCCAGGAGTAGGCAAAATTCTTTAATGTTATGGTACAAATATCCTTGGGAAAGTCAGCCAAAACAGAACTATTCCAAGTGGTGTGCAATAAATATGAAACAGGCAATATATCCTCAGACTCCACAAAGAAGGCAATAATTCCAATTTCTAATAAAGTAGGTGTGACTATTTCTAAAACATTGGTTTAATTGAGCATAGTTACAAATTACTGGCAGAAACTGTTAACTAAAGAATGAAAAGACCATTGGAAGTTGACCCTGGATTGAGTTCCAAGGAAATGTGGGAAGATTTAATTCAATACATTGACTCATCTTAGAAAGGCAAACTACACAGACTTTGTAAATAAGAGAAAGCTCTTGACCATGTTGTTGGAATTCACTATTTGGAATTCCAATGGTTGTAGGGACAAAATAAAGTGTACAAATAGTTGTTTACAACTTGTACAGACAGTAGTTATCTAAGTCGAAAGACATCAAAAGGAGCCAGTAATAGCGAAGGGAGTGAGTTGTAGGCTCTCCCAGTGTTATTAAATCTATACATTAAGCTACAGCTAAAAGAGAAACCAAGAAGAAATATGGTAAGGGAACTAAGGATTTTAATTGTCAGAGATGGCAAAACCAACACTGTAATGAATATTGACTAGAAAATGGATTTTAAGATAACTAGATCAACAAAAATAAAGCAAGATAATCTCAGCCTCTTCCTTCCTCTTTAGGACCAAACTGAAGACGTCGAAGGTACCAGTATAGTCTGAACCTTTAACTACAGTGGACTTCTAGAGCAGGCACGCAGAGGTGGACAGTTGTGGGAGTGGGAAAGTAAACTACACCAGTTCACCAGAGAGCTCATCTGACTTCCCAGCTGACTTCTACGGCAGCCCACCATCTGCAAGACCCTATTACCGTAGACATCTGTAGAAGCCCACCATAGTTAAAGCATTAAATCGTGAAATGCTGGGTGTGAAATCAGGAAATGACCTAGAAGGAAGGAAACGGGTTTTGTTATGTAGGAAGCAAATTAACCACTGATGTGGAGATATAGAATAAAGACTGGCAATAGCAGAAATTCATTTCTAAAAAAGCGAATTTTAGTAGCATTGATTATAAATTTATAGAATGTCTTTTCTGAAGGTATTCGTCTGAGCTGTAGCTGTGTACATAAATGAAATAAGAACAAGAAACAATTCTGAGAAGACAAGAACAGAAAACTTGAAATGTGGTGCTACATAACAAGCCATAGATTAGTTAGGTAAAAGATATTATACAGGATAGGCCTGCTGACTCAGTACCTAAAGTAGACCTAACCTATTCTACCCATCAAACCTCCAATGTTATTCTGTGGCACCACTTAGGCCTATGTCATTACCATGCTATAATTATCGTACATGGCTACAACACAATTATTACCGTATTCAGTAAAGAGCTGGTGACATTTAAATATATCAATATTACACTGAGCTGTAGTGGATTGCACGCTATAGACTAAAGTGGAAAAATTACAGCGAACAAGTCTTCATACGGAAGACCACAGCAATTGTTAGAAAACGTACTTTTTGACGGAAAAGGTTTATTGGCGTTACAGTTTAATAAAAAAAAAAAAAAACATAATTAAACAAGTCCTATAGACGTCATTTGATACATTTCAAACTATTTGCCAGCCTTTTATCTGTCAGCATAGCTTAATTAAACGATCAAAATACCGGTATGGAAACCTTTTCTTAATTATATCAAGAGGGAAACATTCACAGCAATATTGCTCTTTCTTTATATATTGATGGTAAACCTAATGCTTTCAGTCATAATTCACCTTAAAATAAGTTAGTGATACGCAAGGCGCCGGAAAAGTGGACTTAATATAATTAATGGCAGTCAGTCGAAAAATACGACGGCGAACATGGAAACGTTTTACATACCAAATTAACATAAGGTCATTAGATAATTTAAACAAGATTTGATATTTCAAATATTATTTTTTACAAACAGACAAAGTTTAAATCCACTTGCGTCATCCCTGATCAGTTATACCACTTCGTTCCTAGGTGACACTGGTTATGCCCCAACGAAGTAAGCATTGCTACATTTCCAACACGGATGCCATCTGTTGGCCAGCTCTTAGATCGTAGTAACTTCCTACAACACAGACAAATACTGAATAACAACATCATAAAATTACATTTACAAAGATGTATGTGAAAACAAATGAAAATAGTTTGTTTGATTTCCTTAATCCCAAGAGTCACTTTCAGTAGGAGGACAAATTAACGATACCGATATACTTGTACTCATATGTACTCCTGCAATAAGTAGTTGATATAAACCAATGTGCAGACTTGCTCCCATACCACTCAGGCGTTACCTGGGTGTGTGGGCGCGATCGCGCTTCTGACACCAAATTGTACTATTTTTGGAAGGCCAATACCATAATCCCAATGGTGGCCTCTTAATGGTGAGGAAATGTCATCATTCATTAATCGTGATGGAGCGTTCATATGAGCGAATATTTAACGCACGGCTCCCTCTTTATCCCTCCTGCCTCATTCACGCTCCTGCACGTTTTAGTGTGGGTATGCTTCCGCCTCGCTTCGACTTACGACGTAGTAAACACTCTTCACAATAGATGGCACCGCATTACAGAAAGACAAAATCAATTTTTGGGGAGGAGACTTGCTTCTTCCTTCTATATGATGGCATTACAAACATGATATAAACATTTATTTTAAATTTCTTATGAAAAAACATATGGTTCAATATATTATCTTAAATATATATTTTTTTCTTAATATACCTTTGCATAACTGTGCATATAACTTCGAAGAAATAAAACGCGTTTAATGTAAATTTATATATTGGTTGCACTGGTTGTCTCATCCCTTTTGAGTTACTTGTATGTTATTGTCAGTATTGTTGTGTTCGACACTGTGTTGGTGTGTTGTAGCAATTCAGTTATTAACATGGTGTCTGCAAGAAAAAGAAGTGGAATATGGATTCTTTTTCTCACTTAGGAGATAGTAAAGCAAAAATTACATTTTTCTTTAGGCAGCTTTCGTATAAAAGAGGCAGTACTTTTAATTTGGCTCGTCACGCTCGAACGCAGCACCCTGGGAAAGTATTTTCTGTGGAACGTTTAACGCCTTCCAGTGTTCAATCAGAGGAAGATCAGTACGATCCTGGTATTTCCGTAGCTACATCAGGTACTGATACAGGTACTACTACACAGCCGGCCGCGGAGGTCGAGGGGACTAAGGCGCTCCAGTCACGGTCTGCACGGCCACTGCGGTCGGGGGTTCGAATCCGCCCTCGGGCACGGATATTTGTGCCGTCTTAGTTCGTAAGTAGTTCATAAGTAGTTTGTAAGTTTAGGGACTGATGACCCCGTAGTTAAGTCCCATAGACTATACAAACATTTGAACATTTTGAACTACTACACAACAAACAACAAGAGCAGCAGTAACAACAACAACAAAACAACGCAGTCAAACACCTCTCGGATCATATTTCCACAAACCTCTGTCAGTCGGGAAAAATCAAGAAGTTGACTATTGTTGGAAACCATCGTAGAAAATTACCTTCCAATTCGTGGAAAGTTTGAAATTTAGTAAACTTTTGAATAAATTGAACAGCACGTATAAAGTGCCCACACGCAAAACACTATCCACAGTAATTCTTCCCCAAGTGTATAATTTAACCAAGAATGCGATGAAAGAGTAGTTGCACAGTTTGTAACGCTCACAACGGACGGCTGGACAGCTCATTTTATTAGAGACCGACACATGCAGTCGTGTTGAGTGCTGTAAATATGACGCAAAGCACACTGCCCAAAACTTGGCCGATGAACTGAAACGTGTTTCTCGGGCGTGGGGATTAACTGAAAAAATGGTGTGTGTTGTTAGTGATAACGCAGCCAATATTGTTGCTGCATACGTCTCACAGGCTGGATACATATTCCGCGTTTCGCCCATAATTTAAATCTAATAGTGCACTGTGGACTTCAATCCATTACAACTATTACTGCGAAAGTAAAGACCATAGTGGAGTTTTTTAAATGTAGTACGCAGGCTATTGAAAGAAATGCAGGAAAACATGAATTTGCCTGTGTTAAGCGTGAAGCAGGACGTTGTTACACGGTGTAATTCCACCTTCGACATGCTGTATATTGGATATACAGGATCCCCAATCTCAACAATTGCGTTAAATTACCCAGAATTGCCGCAGTTGACGAACGACGATTTAGAGAAATCAAGAAACATCTGCGAATTACTCAAGGTTTTCAAACTGATGACAGAAGAAATGTGCAGCGAAAAACAAGTAACCTATTTTCAGGTGATACTGCTGAGTGCAACTTTGAAGCGGTGGAGTGCCTCATTCGTCCCTAATACCGACAAGAGTCACGAGACTGATGAGGTAAGATGGCGGAGAAGATGTTGGGTGCCTTGAATAATAGATTTCGAGGCATCGAAGAAAATGCAGTTTTTGCAGAAGCCACATTTCTAGATCCGCGTTTCAAATCACACGGGTTTCAGGACTACAGGTGCTTCGAGAAAATAAAGCAACGCGCAGTGGCGTAGCTATCATAGGGCTAGGCGGGGCAGTGACCCGGGGCCCTCGAGCTCCAGGGGCCCCCTCTGCCTTCGTGAGCGACGATCCAAAAAAGTTACAGTAGGGCGTCAATTTTTTTTATTTAATTTTTTTACCCTCCCGCCCTATCGTCCATCACATCCCCTTCCCCTCAAACCAAGTTTCCCACAGTAGCCGCACTGGGCTACCGGCTGGCGGAACAATGCTTCTAATTGGGCCTTCACGAGACGCCACCGTGTGGCGCTGCTGACAGGCGAAGCGGCCAGTCAATGTGTCCAACAATCGGCACACTTCAGCCGGCGTAGCAGCAGAAGTAGCGGCAGCATCAAAGCTGCTCACAGCGACAGCTGCGTCTTCCAAGTGTTGCGGCGTGCAATGTGAAGGATCGCGCTCCTCCAAATACAGTATAAATACATTTACTGTACAGTACTTCTTATTGGCAAATAGAAGTGTACAGTTCGAATATCCGAATAAACCTGTTTTCCGAATATCCATGTCCCCAAACTACTTCGGATTATAGATGTTATACTGTATAACATGTTTTAGTTGAATGAAGGCATTCCGACTTTCAATTTCTCCTGCCTAAATTGACCCCAACATGGGCAATTCGTCAATTATGTAAGGAAATTATAACAAAATATGCATCATTAGAATATGAGGTTACGGAAGTGTTTAGTTTTATTTTTCCTTAGCAGCCGAAAGGTCGCCCAGAAAATTAAAATATATCAAAATGCATCTGAGGTACAGTATGGCTCAAGCTCGACCCGTACATTTGGCACTCATAGCAATCGAAAACAAGGCTGCATCAAGTTTAGATTTAACAGAACTTATTGATGATTTTGCAGAAACCAAAACCAGGAAAATATTGTTAAAATTGACTACTTTTTAATTGTGTACCCATATTATTACTATAATGTACAGCAGTCACGAAAACGCTTACCGATAATTACCGATCAGAAATCATATCTTTGCCAACATCTGCAATCTAACAGTTTGAAGCATTGTATTACTCCAGTGGGTATTCTTTCATTCTGACTTAGGTGCGTGAGGAAATACGAACGAAATCCCCAAGACTTGAAAAACGCCACTCATTAAGTTCGCGATACACAGTGAGGCGCGAAAAATAATTATGAATTTCTTCCAAGGACTAATAGTATTCGTGTTACAAGAAATAGAAACATTCCCAACTTTTAGAAAACGATGTTTTAACAGAATGAAACTTCCACTCTGCAGCGGAGTGTGCGCTGATATGAAACTTCCTGGCAGATTAAAAATTGTGTGCCGGAACCGGGACTCGGACCTGGCAGAATTGAAGTTGTGGGGCAGCACCGTGAGTCGTGTCGGGATAGCTCAGTCGGTAGAGCGCTTGCCCACGATAGGCAAAGGTCCCAGATTCGAGTCCCGGTTACGGCACACAATTTTTATCTGCCAGGGAGTTTCATATCAGCGCACACTTCGCTGCAGAGTGAAAGTTTCATTCTGGAAACATCCCTTAGGCTGTGGCTAAGCCATGCCTCCACCATATCCTTTCTTCCAGGAGTGCTTGTCTTAGATGTTTCGCAGGAGAGCTTCTGTGAAGTTTGGAAAGTAGTAGGCGAAGTACTGGCAGAATTAAAGTTGTGGGACGGCACCGTGAGTCGTGTCGGGATAGCTCAGTCGGTAGAGAGCTTGCCCGCAAAAGGCAAAGGTCCCAGGTTCGAGTACCGGTTCAAGAACACACATTTTTAATCTGCCAGGAAGTTTCGATGTTTTAACACATTGACTGCCACGTGAGTTAAATATAAGTCACAGGAAGTCTTCTCTTCGGGCCACGTTAAGTAAATACAACTCACGGTCATTTTTCTATTTAAAGCTCCGTAGTGCAGTTTTAACTCACGGCGTGCTGTGACTTGGTGTTACAGTACGTTGTGGCTCGAGTATCAAATCATGATCGTGGTCTCCAGTTTTGAAGAGCTGAAGAGTAGTTATTGACATTTGAAATCGTGAATTATATATAACTCACATGGCCCAGTCATATTGGAGTTTCCTTTTTTTATAATTTATTATGTGGTGTTACATATTACTTATACAGTAGATTGTATATCACATACAATTTTAATTAAATTCTCCAACTCTAATTGCAACAACAGTGAAACAGACTGAAAAAATTGGGTAATTCCACTTTGTATCTCTAACACCTGCATGCTTTATGAAGAAACAGTCTTCGCAAAAATATGAGTTAAATTTCTTACATTTCCATGTAGTTTGTTTGCATTTCTTGACAGCTTACTCTCGTCGAAATTCATTCTTCATTTTTTCGTAGCATCCATACACCTATGACCTGCTGCTCCCATGTTCACAAGAGCACAGTCTGCAGGCAGCTCTGTGGCTGCGGTAAGAGATTTCTCAGGGGCATCGACATCTTCTGTATGGAGTAGTCTCAAAGTCACTTCCTCTTTGAATTATGTGATTGAGATGATCTTGTTGTTGATGTATCGGTAAATCACAAGAGCATTTACCAGTGCTGACCCTGTCAACAGTTCAACTGAAAGCTTCCTGTACCATTTCACACCACGCCTTAGACAATATAGGACTTCATTTGGTGAGAGAGATTTATAAATGACTGATTATAGTCTGTTATCATTGCTGATTTTTCTTTGTGCCCCTCTTGGTTTGAACTTTAGCTTCTTCCTCTCCATTAACAGTGCTCAGCATCAACACATTCCTCTTATTTTTCCATTTCAGTAGTATCTTCAACTTTTTCACTTATGTCCATGCCTTTGTTCATCTACATAACTTCTACGACACACTTTCTCCTGCTACAATATCACTGTGTTACGAAGCAAACAACACTGAATAAAGACTGTAGTAACAATGCAGAGAAACAATAATGTAACTGTACGCAAATAATGTTGTGGAATGAAAGACTTACAGGAGTACCAACCTAAAATTATTAGTGACATAGCAAATGACACACCTGGCACTTTACTCTGGCGCCATGTGAGTCATATAAAACTCACCCAAAACAACATGAACTCAGGTACTAAATTGCAATTTTTTAACTTATTTGTACTTAAATAGCTTACTTCAAGCAAACTAAAGCAGAATATGGAAAAAAAGTAAATGATCCCCGGGAGTCGGTAACCCAAGTATACGTTTGGCAGCCAATATGTTAATATAGTTATTGTTAAACAGAATGGACTAAGACAACATATTAAATGTATACAGCATATTTAAGTACAGTAGAACAGTATTGGGCATATGATTTGTTGCGGGGATATGACAGGTGACAGCAGAAAGGGGGGGGGGATGGAGGGCAGAAGGTGCGGGAAAGGGCAGACCGCTGGAATGGTCAGGCATTGCCGTTCTTTGTGCGCCTGCAAAACGAATAGCGAAAAAGCGAGCCCCCACTCTGTCTACCCCAATATGTCGCAAAAGGAAATTACAAGGTGTTTTAGAAAGTTATACCGACCCTTCCTCAGTGCACCTCATAAATCACAGATGATGTACTGCGCAGACAGACCTGGAGAGT
Organism: Locusta migratoria; assembly: GCA_026315105.1. NCBI lineage: Eukaryota > Metazoa > Arthropoda > Insecta > Orthoptera > Acrididae > Locusta > Locusta migratoria. Next base: position 265,283,840 of record CM048744.1, on the reverse strand, counting down.
GCGCATTTTCCACAAAATGTGTTGCGCCAGGAAACAGGCATGTTTGTTCTCCACAAATGCGTTAATACTGAATACTGAAAGGACTACCGAACAGAATCGACATACCTTTCTACACAGTAGCTTGCAATGGTAGGCGGGAAATGGATTCGGCATTAAAAACTATTCGCTCTTCAATTTACGTTCATACTAACACTATACCCTCCGCCGAATTCCGCTCAGTTCTTCTATGTGAAAAACAAACAACTCTGTGTTTTAAAGTAATGGTGAGAATTCAGCATTTCACGCAATCTTTTAAGGTACGTTTGTACCCGCACACTATTCGTTCATTCTGCCATTTAAAGGTTTAATTACATTCACGGATCAGAAGTTTCATGTAATAATTACTTTGTCTCAATAGTGAATTGTGCTTCAAGACGCTGCCGTCTAGCCCAATGTCACGAAAATAAAGCGAAGATATCGACTTAGTTATTTTATTACTTTCTCCTGGCCAGACACTAACATACACTTCAAAAAATCTGGTAGGGGCACGGCTCAATCCAAAGTGTTTCATCAAACCAAATCCGGCAATTTACTGTTGATGAAACCATCCTACACGAATATTTCCCCTATTTTCCTTCTATGACTGGGTTATCAACGAAATGAGCTAACAGTGCAGTAGTTTAGTGAGAGTGAGTTGTCGGCACTGACAACAGTCCGCCTCCTGTCACCGCTGACGAAAAATATCCCAAGGGGCATTTTCATCTGTATGTCCTACCCAGGTCCAACTCTATCTCTATCCCTCTGCAAAATTTCATCTAAATCACCTAGTAATTTTTGCGTGAAAGCATAACAAACAAACTTTCATAATTATATTAGAGAATACGATTAAATATTATCTGCTGCGTGACACATAATAATTTACTTAGTAGTATTTGGTTTGCCTTATTATGTCTCCCAGTGGGCGGTAAGAAGCTGATGATCAGTACAGTACAGTATTAGTGTAAAGAGGGCCCCAATGTCATTTTTGCCCCGGGCCCTTGGTGACATAGCTACGCCACTGTATCGAACATTGCATTCGAATTCCCAAATTTGATTTCGTCTTCTGCAAAATTAGCTGTGAGTAAACGCACGGCGCGTAACAGGCTGGCAGCGCTCCACTCGTAAGAATACTGTCGTACAAGCCAGACTGCTCCCTTCCTCTTTGTTCCTCGGGCGTAAACAACACGGCGGTGCTGCCACAGTTGCGAGGAAGAAATTAGTCCTGCTCCCTGCCCTTGTTCAACAGGGGCGGCCGGCAGGTTGTCGAAGCGCCATGCCACAATTCACGAAGCCACTCCGTCTGAGATTTGGTTTCGAATCCCCTCTTGGGCACGAATGTTGACTTTGTTCTAAAAAAAGATAGAAAAAAGGGGGCGGCAAATCTGCCGCCCCTCGGAAAGTGCCGCTCCATGCGGCCGGACGTTTCGCTTGTGCCTTGCGCCGGCCCTGAGAATTCCGAATGGATAAATACGCTGCGAGTAATTACAAGCTATAAAGATATTGGTAGTAAGCCCGGCATAATTTGGGTTTCGACGTATTTTTTCAAAATGTTTGTTATCCGTTTCTGAGTGATGGTCTGACGTTTGATTTTGAGCCATGAAACACCTCTCTCCACCTGCATTAACAATTAAACTCTGACCGGCACTATTGTTTGCCAATACTACTCGCACACTATCACTTTGCCAATATTTATTTTCTGTATACTGTTTCCCTTTGAAAACATTACTATTGAAAAATGCCGAGCGGGATTAGCAGAGCGCTCTAAGGCGCTGCAGTCATGGACTGTGCGGCTGGTTGATTAGTGTGAAAACTTACGGACTGATGACCTTAGCAGTTAAGTCCCGTAAGATTTCACACACATTTGAACATTTTTGTAAGTTCACAAGGCTTATTAAAATTAGCTAGATTTCTTCAGTCAGGTTTGACTCCATTTTTGAGCTGGTGCCCAGCGACTGTTTTGTACAAATTTGTAGAGAATGTCACCAATCAGTCGCAATTTTTGTTATTATTTTCCAGATCTGCATAGATTTCAAGCACAGTGTGGCTATTCTCAAGGCTCTGAGTTATGTTTACATCTATACCGTCATGCTGAACGTAACTGTCAACATGGCGGTTTAGGTGTAAGTACATTGTAATGAGATTATTTCTGACATTTCTTACAGATCTGTTTAAATAAAATTCCCCAAACGTTACGTAAAAAATAAAGAAAAAAAGGGGGGGCGGCAATTTAGCAGCTCGCACGGGGCGGCACTTGGGCTTGAGCCTCGCTGCTGGGAGGACGCATCATGTGCCCTCGAGCCCCGGTGACTCGGCCACGTTGCTGAGGCGCTCGCTACAGCGTCGTACCGTCAAACAAGGGGCCGCCCGCTTGTCTCACAATGCAGATGCCCATTTGAGGCTTATTTCACACCAACCCGGCACCGTTGCCAGGCCGGCACCAGACCTGCACCTCTTCACACTTACCCGCCGGCCGCGGTGGCCGAGGTGACTGAGGCGCTCCAGTCATGGTCAGCACGGCCGCTACGGTCGGGGGTTCGAATCCCCCCTCGGGCATGGATATTTGTGCCGTCCTAGTTCGTAAGTAGTTCATAAGTAGTTTGTAAGTTTAGGGACTGATGACCCCGTAGTTAAGTCCCATAAGCTTAACAAACATTTGAAACATTTGAAACACACTTACCCGGCAGCGGCCGAGCGGTGCCGTCCTTCAGTGCCTGGTGTCTCTTCAGTTGCACTCAGACAACAAATGGAGGGCGACCAGTTATTAGCGTGGTTGGTCTTGTACCACCGTTTGAAGAACAGAAGAAGATGGCTACATTGGGTCCATCCACTTGATACGGGGAGACACGAAGTGTGAACATTCTCTTTTTTTTTTTTTTTTTTTTTTTTTTTTTTTTTTTTTTTTTTTTTTTTTTTTAGGAATTGAGGGGAGATGGAGATAAGTTTTTTAATTATTTTCTGGTGAGTTTACGAACTTTTGACGATCAACAAGCACAAATCAAGAGTTCCATTCAAAGCCGAAACACATACTTCCGCGAATGTATGCAGCCTATAGAAAATCTGGCAATTACAATAAGGTGAATGAAAAAAATTAAAATATAAAAAACATTACTCTAAAAGACATACATTTTGATAATCATCTTGAAAGTTAAATTATAGGTTAAAATTGAACGACCCATAACATGAATTTTCAGAGTTTTCTGAAGGTGTAAATTGTTCCACAGCTTGTTTATAATGCCGTGTGTCAGTAGTGACTGGTGGATTATTAACTGCTTCATTTACACTTCGTTTTTCCGGACACAGTGGTAAACATAAATTAAATGCACGTGCCGTACTGGGATGAGCAAGTTTATTAAGGTTTTCCACAGACATTTTACGTTTCTTAATTTCTGAAATTAGCTGCATTAGCGTTAAGTGTTTCAAGGGTAGGAACGATCCCGCTGAAAAAAGACACATGCCGATTGGATTTCCTGTGCAGCGCATTAATCAGTTCTACCTCTACAGGGTCAAGTTTTCTTATTAATCCGTGATTCTGATGCTTTGAAGTCGCGAACTTTCTTGGTTAGTGACTCATTGCCACAATTTTCTATATCGGATTGTCATCAACAATGACCGAAAAAGTGTCATTAGAATGTGGAATTTCGACAGTTTCAACACTGTGTGTGAGTGAGAAACTGTCGAAAGTCGGGCGTCCTGTAGTTTTCTTCATAAACTGTAACTGGAGATTATATATATATATATATATATATATATATATATATATATATATATATATATATATATATGTGTGTGTGTGTGTGTGTGTGTGTGTGTGTTCTGGTGCCTGCCTCTCACTACAAGAATTTACAGATGATTTACACATCCTATCACTTCTCTGGAAAGTGTCTCGAATATTCGCCCACTTATTCAGAACAAATTTGCTTGAAACAAAAATATTAACTTCAGTGATACATCACAATACTATAGTCAGAAAAAGAAATTCACTGGTTTTCAACGTGACTCAGATAATAGTTTCATGAAAACGAGCAAAACACGACTGGCCGGTAGAACGCAATTGCCGGCTTGGTACAAAGCCCTGCACCGGCCCTCATGCCCGCCAACCCCGTCCGTTGTTCCCGACGACAGGGAAGTCGGGCCTACTGCGACACAGTGGGGTCGGCCCGGCAGTCGGCTGTCTGTCGCCCGCAGGCCAGGTGTGAAGCGCCCCACCCTCTCAGCCGGCTAACCGGTGTCGGCTGCCGGCTGTCGGGTAGATGTGAAATAAGCCTGACCGTTGGGTCCCAACACAGCCGGTTTCCCACTATAGTCCGTTCACCGAAAGCTGGGACGAAACGTAAACAGTGTCACGAGAGCCACTACGATCGTTTCCAGAGAAAGCATTCGGTGTTCACGTGATACGAATGGGTGTATAAAATCCTTGGCGCATGCTTTGCAGCTGGTGGCAGGGCCGGCGCAAGCCCGAGTGCCGCCCAGTGCGAGCTGCTAAATTGCCGACCCCCTCCCCCCGCGTTTTTTTACAAAACGTTTGTGAAATTTTATTTGAACAAATCTGTAGGTTTTGGCCACTGAATGGCCAGTCTCAAAGGTTTTAATATGTGCTTACATCTAAACCGTTCTGTTGACGGTTACATTCAGCATAACGGAATAGACGTAAACATAACTCAAAGCACTGAGAATAGCTACACTGTGCACCAGCTCAAAAATGGAGTCAAACCCGTTTGAAGAAATCTAGCTAATTTTAATAAGCCTTTTGAATTTACAACAATGTTGAAATGTACTGTATGTGAAATCTTATGGGACTTACCTGCTAAGGTCATCAGTCCCTAAGCTTATCCGCTACTCAACCTAATTTATCCTAAGGACAAACACATACACCCATTCCCGAGGAAGGACTCGAACCTCCGTCAGGCCAGCCGCACAGTCCATGACTGCAGCACCTTAGACCGCAGGGTAATCCCGCGCGGCAAGAATTTACAGTTAATGTAAATGAACGTTTTTCAGTGGTTGTGAACAGATGTATTCAACGAAAAACAGTATACAGTAAATAAATGTTGGCAAAGAGATAGTGTGCGAGAAGTATTGTCAAACAAAAGTGCCGGTCAGAGTTTAATTGTTGTTCATGCAGGCGGAGACAGGTGTTTCAGGGCTCAAAAACCATAACATCCGACTATCAAGCAGAAACGGAGAGCAAACAGTTTGAAAAATACCTTGAAACGCAACTTATGCCAGGCTTACCGCCAATGTCTTTATCCCTTGTAATTACTCGCAGCGTATTTACCTATTCGGAATACTTCTAGCCGGACATGTTTGACTGTAGTAATGTTCAACGACCTTTTTCCATCATGCGGGAAGAATAGAACACTCGAAAACTGCCATTGAATTGCTTAGCAAAATTGCTTCAGGCTTAACACGTAATCGCAGTATCGAACACTGATTCGAATTTCCTGATTATATTTCGTCTCCTGCAAAGTTAGCTATGAGTAAACGCACGGCGCGTAACAGGCTTGCAGCGCTCCACTAATAAGAATAGTGGCGTGGACGCCAGACTGCTGCCCCCCTCTCTGTTCCTCCGACGTAAACACGAAGGCGCTGCCACAGTGACGATGGAGAAATTAGCCCTCCTCCTTCCCCTTGTTCAACAGGAGCGGTAAGCAGGTAGTCGAGGTGCCATGCCATAGTTCTCGAAGACGCTCCCTCCAAGGATTGGTTTCAAATCCCCTCTTGGGCATGAATTTTGAGTTTGTTCTAATATATATATATATATATATATATATATATATATATATATATATATATTTCAAAGCCAGTTACAATAATGTTAAAAGTACGATGAAACTTAGTTCATTCTGTCAAAACAGATTTGTTTTCATACAGGTTGCTTAACAAACGCTCCATTCATACACAATTTTCAATAACATTCCCACTAATAATAATGCTAAAGGACGGCAAAGCAAGGTTCATTCTGTCAAACTTGAACTGTTTTCATTGAGGTTTATACCAAACTGCTCCTCTCTCTCCTCTACAATTTCCACATTTGACTTTCGACTAAAAATACGACACGGAGGACGCACATATTCCAAACTTCTGCTAGTCACTGTTTCCACTGCTTCTTCTTGCAGTTCTTTAACTTACGGCATTTTGTATGTTTTGTCTTTTGCTGCAACATAGTCTTTGAGCCGGCCGCGGTGGCCGAGGGGACTGAGGCGTTTCAGTCACGATCTGCACGGCCACTACGGTCGGGGGTTCGAATCCCCCCTCGGGCATGGATATTTGTGCCGTCCTAGTTCGTAAGTAGTTCATAAGTAGTTTGTAAGTTTAGGGACTGATGACCCCGTAGTTAAGTCCCATAAGCTGTACAAACATTTGAACATAGTATTTGATTCTGGCCCACACTTAGTCGATGGCGTTTAATTCACAGCGGTACGGAGGAATTCTAAGAACAGTTTTCCCTGCATTCTTCGCCATTTCATCTATCGCGTATTCGTTGTGCACTGTTCTATAATTTTCAAATATATGTAAAAGTTATTTTTTCATCATACCGTCTTCAAAATCGAGGTTTTTAGATTTTAGCCACTCTGATATTTCGTCCTTATTGGCATTCGCACTGGGAACGTATTCTTTTTTACGATAATGGTACGGCGCTCTATCAAGAACAATAACTGCTAGCCAAGGAAGAACACCTTAGAACCACTTCTCGAAGGTTCAACTAGTCTTTCAAGCGTCTTTAAAGATGAACTTGAGAGATCCTGAAATGGCCGCTGTAGAACACGCACTAACGAACTCACACCTGCAATTGAGATGACCACGCTGACTGTCACCCCGTTTACATGGGCTCCCAAAACCGGATTTCGTAAACCGATTTCCCAATTCCGCTTTTGGTTGGTCATGTAAACACTCCAAAATCGATTCTGGAAATCCGCTTCTCTAAAGCGGTTTTCCAGTTCCACAATCGATTTTCGTGCCCATGTAAACGCAACCGTTTTTGAAGCGTACTTGGCTTGTCAGATTGTGTTTTCATGTTACGAATTTTCGGCACTTATGGAAAGAGTGATATTTTCTAATGTGAAATAAAAGTATAAATATTAGAGTGAACATAAATCTGTGTATTTAAATAAAGAAAAATAAGCGATTGTGCAGACTAAATAAGGAACTGAATCAGCTGTTTTCCAGCCGCCATGTTAAGTGAACTAGGAAATCCGATTCAGACTACGCCATGTAAACACGACAGCGAAAAACGGTTTACGAAAATCGGTTTTCGTCTTCCGGAAGATGTGTTGCATGTAAACGTAGTGTGTGCGCTCCTGCCTTGTACACCCCTCGACGGCAGCGCTGTGGTCACGCACCTTGCTGTGTTTACAGTACAGTACGTCTCTCGTTTCGGTGAATGGAGTATATCAAATGTTTGTTAAGCTTAAGGGACTTAACTACGGGGTCATCAGTCCCTAAACTTACAAACTACTTATGAACTACTTACGAACTAGGACGGCACAAATATCCATGCGCGAGGGGGGATTCGAACCCCCGACCGTAGTGGCCGTGCTGACCGTGACTGGAGCGCCTCAGTCACCTCGGCCACCGCGGCCGGCTTATCACCGCGCTGCACACGCCAGCACGGATCTGGGCGCTCTCTCACTGTGACAGCTGAAGCACTAACAAACACTTGTATCTGCGTCCAGCAAGTGCTTCCTGTGTGGTGTCTCTCGCTACAGAACGCCATCCGCATCACGTCCAGAGTGACCATCTTAGGAGCTTCAATTGTCGCTAGTTTGAATATGAAAAATCCCTAGAAAGTCGCTAGATTTCCGAAATTCAATAAATTTAGGGGTGAGGTGGCTGCTTAGGCTGGATTCACACACTGGGCAATGTTACGTCTACGTCACTGACGTCACACATCATCAAAAATGGAAGTGCATTCCCAGTGGGCGTAAAGTCAAGAGACGTCAAAAATGAAGCACCATTTGCACGTAGTAGTTCTAAACACGCAACAGCGGTACTATTTCTTCACAAAGTAGAACGGCAAACATTAAATTTAGTGTTGAAGCATTAATTATAACTTTAGGTGCCTTAGATGACGAAAATATAGAGCATAAATTCGTGTAAGATAAGAAAAACGAAAAGGGATTAAGAAAATGCTTTTGAAGAGAATGTATGAAAGCAAATTTCATATACTGTGTTTTTTTCTTTAGAGAACTTAAAGATTAAATTTCCAAAATTCATTTAACTGCATCTGCTAAGCGGGAGAAATAAAACCATGGCTCGCATGAGCTGTGTCTGGTGTTTCAGCTTTACCAAGTCCTTTACTGTTTTCTCTTCCTATTTTGGCGTATTTTATAGAAGAAAAAAATCTATTTTTAATACTGCGCACCATAAAAACTATACACTATCAAAAACTGATATTTGAAGATTGGTGATTAGTCAGTAATCAGTTGGAAATTTAAGACCCTAACTAGGGTCGGTTTTATAAAATAACAGTTGCTTATATTAACATACCGTAAATAGTGAAAAAAAGTAAGTAGTGATGATATGTAGGCCTATATCTGCTGTAGTTTGTCTTGCATAAGAAACACGTTTCAACCACAATAATACCATCTGATTTATTTTTGCTGCTCATATCATAGAGTACTACATGACACATGTATTGAACGAGCTCAATTAGTATTTCGGCGTTCATTTTCTAATACAGGTACAATCCAGAGCTCAGTAGCGAAATATATTTCATATGCGAAAAACACAGCTCTGAATGAAAAGTAGCATAGTTAGCATCAACAAACCGGAACAGCCAATCGTTAGCAGTTGATCAACCACGAGACCTTCACCATCAAACTGTTCTTCCGAAGCTTACTGACCGGAAAGCAAATTGACGTTCACGTGACATTGCTCATCATATGAACGGCGCCGCTAGAAAGCATGGGGGAATATTTTGACGTCACATGACCCGACTCCGAGGCCAGCGAGAAAGACAGGGCCACGGCGCGCAGTACGTTACGTCAAGTGGTCAAGAGGGGCCTGTGTCAACGCGATCACGGGCATCACTCGTCGCCAAAGATCACTGCTCAGCGCTAAACACCTTCGACCTTTATCTATGGTCGAAGCTAAACACCGAGAGTGCCACCCATTGATCTCTATGCTATCTGGATGTTGAACTTCAGTTGTCTTAGCGTGCCGGCCATAGATATTTATATTTAGTTTCTTGCCAAATTCAAACATGGCTGCTAAGACACATTACAAGAAAAAGAGAAGAAAATATGTTTCGATTCCGCTCCCATATTAGCTTACTACATCGAATAATTAATTAAATGCCAAATCGAGAAGTAAGCAAGCAATTCTTTGTTACGTAATAACTGATGGAAGCTCGTTTGCCATATTGAAACATGGCGGGCAATGCGAAATCGTGTGCAAAACATATGAATGTGCAGGCACGCTGCAGTTCTATGCTCAGACACGAGAGTTATACATCCAGTCTGTATAGAGATCACTGGTGCCACCAGAAGTTACCAGAGGGTGAATTTAGGTCGACTATCTTCGACCATAGACACTGGTATTTTTTTATTTATTATTGGCTTCTAGCATAGGAAACTACTTTTTATCATAGATACTGGTAGACTGGGCATGAAATCGTTTTCATGGCACCAAGATCTTTGTAGCAAAACCATTGTTTTGCCAACAGTCACATGGTAGTGTACAGGATTATACAGAGCTTTTTGTGAAGGGAACTAACATTAAATTTCAAGTGAAAGTATTATTAATTTAAACTGATGGAATTTATTGAAAACTGTGGAGTTATTTATTATATCCGGCTAATATTTGCCAACAGTCATGTGGTCCTATGTTTGAACCACACCATCTGTATTAGCCGCTCTGCTGTTCGTCTGCTCTGTTAGTATCTATGGTCGAAGTCGACTATCGAGTTTTGTGATCGAATCATGGCACTCGACGCCATGATCACAACATACACATAAACAAACAGACGACGATTTGTGACCTGCATGAATATGAATTTTGTTGCAACTCGTATAACTCCAAGATGATGTTAGGTACATACGACACACCTAATCACAAACTCGTAAATCGTTACTTTTTCGGAAATAAACTGCGAACTTTTTCTTTTAAAGGAATGCCAGGTACCTGCTATCAGTTGTTTTTAAATTCACATTTATCGTTCCAGCATGTATTACTGTATATGGTGATGCTAGATGTTGTGTAAAGTAAAGTAGACCAAGATCATATTGGTATGTTGACCTGTAATGTTAAAAATTAAAATGTTTGTATAGTCTATGGGACTTAACTACGGGGTCATCAGTCCCTAAACTTACAAACTACCTATGAACTAGGACGGCACAAATATGCAGGCCCGAGGGGGGATTCGAACCCCCGACCGTAGTGGCCGTGCAGACCGTGACTGGAGCGCCTCAGTCTCCTCGGCCACTGCGGCCGGCTTCTGTAATGCCTGATGCAGTAAATTTTCGATATGTGCTCAATTACGGAAATTGACAACCCGTTTTGTGAAACTAAATGTACAGTCATGTGACGATGACATGTTTCTCAGGCATGTCTGACAATTTAAAATTGTTATGTGGCACATGAACATGACTTTTCAACAGAAATCTTAATTGTGAATGACAAATAGTTGATGACAATCTAATGTCCTTAAAAATATATATATTTGACTTATCCTCTACAAATGAAAATGATCAAGCGGACACCTATTAGCTACAAGGAATAATATAAATGTCAATGGTACTGTACTCGTTTCATTGACAGTAACTAAAGTTGTTTCCTAATGTTTATGCCTGATTATCGCACTCGGAAATCGGCACATATTCGGTTATAACACCCTACTGTTTGTAAAAAGGCAGAATTTAAATGTCACTTGCAGGTTACTGATTCCAGCTGCAGTGATTTAAACTTTCTTCTTACGGAAGGATGGATTCTTAGGGTTTAACGTCCCATCGACAGCGTGGTCATTAGAGACGGAGATTACGCTCGGATTTTGGATAAGGATGGGGACGGAAATCGGCAGTGCCCTTTGAAAGGAACCATCTCGGCATTTGCCTGGAGTGATTTAGGGAAATCACGGAAAACCTAAATCTGGATGGCCGGAGGTGGTTTGAACCACCATCCTTCCGAATACGAGTCCAGTGTGTTACCACTCGCTCGGTTTCTTCTTACGTTCCTACCTTATTAGAAACTCGGAAATCGCAACTTATTCCGAAATAGATCGCCAGCAACGTGTTTGTGAGAAGGAAGAAAGTAAGTAATATTCTTTTCAGTTGCACAAGTGTAACCTGTACTATCAGTTTCCTGCATAATGAGACACTTGGATATCGCAAAGTAATCAGGAAAAAAAAAAAAAAAAAAAAAACTGCCGAATACTGTATAGCATACTTGTAATACATTAAGATTATAGTCTCAGATTCTGTTACGGAAGAAAAAAATATTTCAGTTCTCACAGGACTCGAACCATAAACTTTCGTTAATGTAAAATACAACATAATATATCTAACCACAAGACCAGTCTGATATCATACCCAGAGATGAAAGATTTCGAGTCATATGTCTTGTTTTCGGTTTCATCGTTATTGCATCACTGATAAATATTTGTTCTTCATTGAAATTTAATGAACTAAGGTGAAGCGTGTATGATAAATCTTCAATGTACTATCGCCTTAAAATGGTATATTGTCATGATTTGCATTTCACAGGTCTTTTTTTTTTATTATTACTTATTATTGGCTTCTAGCATAGGAAAATACTTTTTAGCCATCAAAAATTACAATAATGATAAACATACATATTAGAGCATACATTTATACATTAGTCTGTATTGACTTATGTACTAGACACTTGTTTGTAATATATATTAACTGCAGTTCATAAATTAAATGTCCACTTTCTTGTTAAATTTTGATGTCTTCTCGTGAAATAAATCTGGCTATGGCATCATATGCTCTCCTGGTTGTGTCCCCTACAACTGAAGTAGTGCAAAGCGGCTGGCAGTGACCAAGTCTCAAGAGATCCTTCAAAAATTTGTCTCTTCCTTCCTCATACAGTCTGCACTGAAACAAGAAGTGATTTACATCACCAACCGTTGCTCCATCACATTGACAATACGGTGTCTCCAATAAGCCAATTCTGTGTAAATGGGCAGGGAAAGAGCCATAATTGAGACGCATTCTTATAATGGAAACTATTATTTGTATTTTGATTTTGCAAACCATGGTTGTCTAGGTATTAATGTTTGTATACTAGCATAGTTTCTTCCTCTTGATTTTTGGCTTTCGTTCCATTCTTCCTGCCACAAAAAATCGCCTGTTGTCTGATTTTTTGGAAGTAGTCTGTATATGGGATTTTAATGTCCAAAGGTATTCCACTACTAATTGCTTCTTTTGCTAGTTTATCTGCTTTATCATTGTATAGGACTTCAGAATGAGACTTTATCCATACAACATTTCACATGTCGCCCGCAAAACAGAGACCACAGACACTACTGCTACAAGTGACCACAGATACAATACGACGGAACTTCCGGCATACTGCTTCCGGCGGCATTCTCAATATTTACCCTCCACACTGACTATCCGCTATGACACAGTGGGCTGTGCCTCAGCGGCCAGCCAATAGCGTTGACATAGGCCCATCTTGACCACGTGACGTGACGTACGCGCCGCGGCCTGTCTTTCTCGTTAGCCACGACCCGACTTGAAGTTTATGTTACGTTGCCTACATCGGGCCTAACTGTGATCTCTTGTGACTACTAACAAAGAATGAAAATACTCAAATCTAATCGTTGTGCAACTGTTTCACAACTGAAACTTACAATTTACTGCCATTCTTTCAAAAACTCCTGATTTGTCGCTAAAACCCTCTTAAAATTGTTAGGAATGAAACGTGTCTCAAAACCATAAATCTTGTCCCAGACTGAATTAAAAATCGCTAGATCTAGCGACAAAATCGCTAAGTTGGTCACCCTGATCGCGTCAGGTCTTTTTATGCTTCCCATTGCTTCCCCTTGCCTGCGCTACACCACCGGTTGTATACAGTTTCCCATCTGTGCGGTAAACGAGAGGCGGACCTCTACTCATTGCCTTTTCTCCAGTTGACACCTTCCCAAGAAATCACAATTTCTGGTATGTCAGCAGTTAGTTAGTGAGACAGCAGTTCTTTCATAAGAGCACAATGAGACTTGATTCCACGGTCCTTTACTCTTCTGAGAGCAATCCTCGATGAACCCAGGATATGTGAAGTTCTTGTTATTCCCCAGTTGATTAGTAAAGGAGCATTCTGGGTGGCCCTGACCTAATCTTCTTTTTGTCTCAGTGTAGTGATTTGTAGTCTTTCAGGTATTGGATGTCTCGCTACTTCGGCGACACCTCCAAATCGTCTAATCTAGCGTTTTTCAATAAGTGGGTCGCGATCCCCAGAGCAGCTGCAACGTCTTGTTCTGGATGCCACCGTCACAGGAGCCAGTAGCTGGGCATAAAATAAGGAGACCAGCGCATGTCTGAATACTATGGGTGCCGTAATACAAGGAAGCAAGACTAATAAAACTAAAATTTAGTTTATGTTACTTCTGAATTGAACGTTGATTCTTTCACATAGAAGCAAAGACTGATGACTATTTTCTGGAAGTAATCAATAGCTAAATCAACATGATGTAATTTTGATAAATTCGAAAGACAACAGTTTACTTCTTTACAAATTAACTAAACAGTGGGATATTGCTTAACAAGTGTACTTCACTCGTTATGCAAAATAAATTTTTTTGATGGAAATCATGTAGGAATGGTATGGTTCCTTCCCGAAAACTACGATAAAATTTCTTCTGTTCTGTACATTTATTTTTACAAGAAGGTTTTATCAACAATAGAAAATTAAATTCGTTGTCTTTCTGATCCCACAAGTAGTTGTTTTGCTGTTCATATTGAAGGGAGGGGGGGGGGATTGACGGCGTATTTTTTCTTGTAAGTGGGGTCGCGTATCCAAAGTGGATGAGAATAATCTAAACCTACATTTCTTCACACGTCATTTTAGTAGCCTTTGAAGCCATCAGTAATAATCAATCATCTCTCCCGTACCGGTATGCAAATACCATTAGCAATGTTGTGATAAACTGTCATTCTTACGTGGCACTTCCACAGACATTCCTCATCGAGCAGTTGTCAATAGTTAGAAAAGATGGAACGTCATATGCAAATGGATTTGTAAACATCGCACTCACAGCAATAAACATCGTGAATGTGTTATCTCAGAAATGGCACAAATTGGTGAAACGTCTCTGAGGTGTCCTGTATATCAGGCGATAAAGTTTCTGAACGAAGAAAATCCGTAAAAGAGTTTCCCACCTCGCCTTGCGTTGAAGTTCTACAAGATATTCGAATTTTCAAATATTTTGTAAACATTACTCAACAGTCAATGCATGAATCTGAAGTGTGTTGTAGCTTGTACACCAGTTGAGGTGTTGAGAGTTATGTGAGTATTCACGCTACTGCTTGTAGCATTAGTAATTTCGTGCATTTGCAAAAGTGTAGAAAATATGTGGTGGACGGGGAAAATTGGTGAACAGTTGGGTTGCCAGATCTCCGGGCGCCGCCCGGAGTGCCCGGGTTTGGAATGAATTCTCCGGGTCTACGGGCCAATGACTCATCTCCGGGCTTGAATGTAACCTTCATCTTAACATTTTTTTTTTGCGACTCTTTTTAAGTACTATGCTCATGTAGCGACGATCTACATCGAACTTAAGGTAACTTAAACTAAGGACGAACACAACACCCATGCCCTAGGGGGGCATTCGAACCTCTGGCGGGAGCAGCCTCGCGCACCGTGGCAAGACGCCTCAGGGCGCTCGGTCATTCCCGGCCGGCTCCTCTCTAGTAATTATGAATAACTTTATATAAATGTCAATTTCTTATTGCAACAAAACGCTACTTTTCTATTCTTCCTCTAAAAACTTTTCATTGTTGCGTCGGTAGTAATCAGCTAGCCGCATTATTAAGCAAACACTGTTGCGGCAACGTGTCAACTGGCGACGTCTATTATTTGTGTTTGTTCGTTCATTGTTTGTTATCAGTTTACCGGCAATTTGTGGAATACTCGGATCGCGTGTGAACAGACAAGGTTACATTAACTCAGATTAGTGAGTAATAACGGTGAAATGAAGAGACGATATCTAAGTTCGTTCCGTAAATAATGGTTGCAGGAAGAAATTTATAAAGAGTGGCTACAAAAAGTCGATACTGATGAGTGTATGTGTAAGTGCAGAATATGCAACATCTTATTTACTGTTAAGTACGACGGAGTGAAAGCTGTGAGTAAACATTTACAATCAGAAAGACACAAAGCGAATATTACCACTCAAAAGAAGAATCAGTCGCTTCTTAAATTCTTGCGGAAACAATTTTCTGCAGAAGACGACAAAGTCACTGCAACGGAATTAACTTTGACTTACCATAGTGTGAAACACCACCATTCTTACAATTCTCAATATTGTGGTAATAAGCTATATCCTTATGTTTTTAGAGATTCCTTAGTGGCAACGAAAGTAAGATACGGCCGAACAAAAAGCGAGGCATTAGTAAAAAATGTGCTTCTGCCTCATGCTAAAGAGAAGCTACTAAGCGAATTAAAGCAAAATGTCCCGTTTTCATTAGGCATTTTTTGCCTTTTAAATTCACGTGTAATCCTGGTTGGGGGGGGGGAATTGGTCGCAGTTGGGGGAGGGGGTGAATCATTGGGCAAGGGGGAGGGGGCACGTCTGGTCTCCGGGCCTGCCTCGATTCAATCTGGCAACCCTAGTGAACAGGTGTGACTTCTTGTAACAAAGCGATCGGCTAAACGGACTGAATGGACTAGGTACTTGATATCACTTAGGTCTGCCTACGACTTCATGACCAGTAGAGCCGCGCGGGAATATTTACCAACATTTGAACATTTTGGAGTTAAAACTCAACAAATGGAGTCATTTAGAGACATTGTAAATTATTGATACCAAAGACGCTGCTTTTTATTAAATTATTTGATACGACAGGCCTGTTTCGTCGTGGATGCCATCGTCAGGTGTACTTTGTATGATCGCTGCTTCTCTTATATGTATACGTTCTTATTTACATATGTAAAAGAACTGTTGGTGTTATAGTTATTATATAGCTTTATATATAATTCTTTTAAAAAAATTCTTATGTTGTCGATTTTTGACAGCTATTTTTTTTGTGTGCCCCAGCCTCGTCGCCGCTTTTGTGTCTCGTTTCCGTCGTAGGTGTCGGTGGCCGAGTAGACAGACCGACACAGGAATGAAGGACGCACGCTTGTGCAGGTACGAAGGTGAGCAGCCAGTGGGACAGCAGAAACTAGAAACACTAGAGTAAATTAGAACGAGATATATATTGCACAGAATTTATACAATACTTAACTTTTACATAGTTCAGTACGGCAGAATGCTGATACATAGTTGAGCTAGAGGCCTGCCAAGTGCCTATCCGATAGCCAAGTCTTCACTGGTGCCTATCTGATTCCGAAGTGTTAACTGGTTCCTATCGCAGTCCCAAGTGAACGACGTCGTTCAGTGGTGGCCACGAGCGGAGTTGCAACAGAGGGCGCTCGTGGCTGACGTCGTAAGAACGCCGCGCCGTGCGTGCATGGCGGCGCGCGGCGAAAGTAGGTGGCGCGCACTTTAGACTTGTGCGACACCACAATTTTGACAGATATACCAGCGATATTACACTTTTCATACCAACGATATATGTAATATCGTTGGCATATCTGTCAAAAATCGACAACATACGAATTATTTAAAAAAATTATATATACAGCTATATAAGAACTATAACACCAACAGTTCTTTTACATATGTAAATAAGAACGTATACATATAAGAGAAGCAGCGATCTTACAAAGTACACCTGACGATGGCATTCACGGCGAAACAGGCCTGTCGTATCAAATAATTTAATAAAAAGCAGCGTCTTTGGTATCAATAATTGACAATGTCTCTAAATGACATATATGAAGCAGCGGGCTCAGAAGATTAATAATGGACGTCAGAATCCAAGAAAAATGTTAGGCCGTGTCCTACGTGGGCGACAAAAGCGAGCGACAGCTTCAAGCCCGAAATCTCAACCGCAAGTATGGTTACTGACTGGTCTGTCCTACGTGAGCGACTTCTGCAGCGCCGCGCGCCAGACGTGACAACAAGCTACGTTTGAATCTCAAACCTGCTTGAATCTGGTCGCTGTCGCACGCGCGACTAAGTGTTGAGTTCGTTGAGAATCGTCTGCTTGTCGAGGTTATAAAGGATGACGCAAGAATTCTGCAAGCTAATAATCCCTGATGTTTATGAAACTGCAACTGTTTCTGTAATAACAGAACATAAAATTGTAGTTGTACATCTAATTGAGAGTTTTGATTGGGATAAGAAGTATCCAAAAAATCTCGTACATTTTCTTTTGGACTTTAGATACGAATGAAGTTAAATTTTTAAATTGTTTCTAACATGGCAGTCTTTTGTTTTTATTCTGAGTGGTAGTTTGGTTTATACAACGATCAATGTGTTTTGAACAATTACATTTGTGTGCTTTTAAGCATTTGCAGTAACAACGAACTTACTCCAGAGAGAGGGCCGTAACACTAGTATGTCACACAAGATGTGTGTAAAATTACGTGTCTGAATAAAATATCTTGATATAATGTTTCAGTAAGAATTTAATGTGTTTGGTAGATCTTCAGTGAGATACGTGTGTTTGCAATAAAGATGAATATATTGGTATTAACTTGGCAAAAAATTAGAACTTGGTAGCCCACATCACTATCCATATGCAACTCCCACTGCTATCAATTCCGTCCAGAATTAAATGATTTACTATCTTCTTACAATAAGATTCATTTTGTAGTTATTCAGTTTGTTGATGGTCTGTAGTCACAAAAGGAAAACTCGAAAGTATCTATATTCGTCGTTGTATTTGGCTGGTGAGCTTCACTGTCTATTTTCGTATTTGACATTATGAATGCAATAGTCCACGAACATTCTTCACTTTTTTGAGATTTGATTCCATTTTCAGGATGGTGCTCAACGACCACACAATGATGAACACACCCGATGTAATGAGCAGCTCATTGTACATCTGGTGTGTTGATTCTTACTTTTGTATATTTAATGCACAGGCACAGCACTCTTTTTACGTCTTATTTCCTAAAGTAAAGAAAACTTTATTGCCTTACTCTGGAGCTATCATTATTCTACGGTTTACGGGTGCCAAATTTTAGAAACAGCTGATCAGTTCTAGCCGCCATCTTGTAGCGAGAAGTTGTCGCTCACATCGGGCACCCGGCCATGTCGCCGAATGTCGCTGCCTGTAGCTGCAGAGCAGAGTTGCCAGCCCATGGGATTAGTCCCATATCGTGAGACAATTTGACAATTATTTTTCAGGACGGTTTGATTGGCACATGCCCGCGATAATAAGGTGAAACAAACGACACAGCAGTCCGCAATCCCACTGTACAGTAGCAGTGACACATGTAAGTGGTAGAAGGGTCGCACGGCCTCATTTCGTAGATATACTATTTGGCCACGATAACTTGACGATTTTGTTGGTGCTGCCACAAGCGGAGAAAATCGACACCAGTTGAAAGTTATTCTTTTATTTATATGCGCTGCCAACCTAACAATAGCCCTTGACACGAATAATTAATGTACACATTGTAAGGGTAAAGGCCAATTCACACTGTCCGTCACGTCAACGTCACGTCACGGAACCGTCACGTCAAGTTGTATTCACACTGTCCATCCGTGTCCGTCATGTCAAATCGTCCATCTCAATACGCGATGTTGAAAGTGAGGTTACGAGTGGCGATCTGTTATGTAGAAAACCATAGTTTAATACTAGAAAGGGGGAACAACAACGCTAAATGTTATTAACGGCCAAAGAAAACTTCACAGTGTATGTTTTTGGCCAACTTACTGGGAACTGAAACAACATTTCAAAACATCGACATCTATTTTCAAGCAAAAAATAAAAAAATAGGAAGACATCAAACCATACTTGTAAGAGCATGGATAGCGCCTGTGTACTTTAACCATTACGAATTGCTCGCTGACATTGTTAATACCGTTGTAAACAACTGAATTTTTGTCTTTCATTAGAACTGACATTTTCATTTAAAGTGTTATTTAATGAAAAATGCGTAATCAAATTACAATCTTATTCAAATAAACAGTTTGCTTCAGTCGTTTCTGTTACAATGTTACGTAACATAAACCATTTTTTGGTTTCAGATATCCAACCTCGATTTTAGGGGGACACTCAATTGACAAAAATATTTAAGTCGTCATGAAACATTTGAGATTTACCCCTAAAACGAGGTACAACAACAACACAAAGATGAATAAGACACATTTCCATATAAACAGTGCAATCGTCGACTGCAACACGTAATTCACCTGACGAAAATAGGTTAACTTCCAATGTTAGCAGACAGCCGTTCCGTCAAAACATTCTTCTCGAGAAAGCTTGACGGACGTTGACGTGACGTGACGGTCCGGTGACAGACAGTGTGAATGCCGCCATTAGAAATACATTGCGGAATGTTCTGACGGACGATGACGTGACGTGACGGACAGTGTGAATTGGCCTTAACGTTTCCTGCACTGTAGCAAGCAGCCGATGCTGCCTTCCGTTTGTGCAAGACAAGCTCCCAGAAGCCACCGCGCGAATCGTCAAGTTATCATGGCCAAACAGTAGGATTTTGAACATAACACTGAACATCATGGCTGTATTTTTTTTATTTTTTTTTCCGCTCGTCGGTCGCACCCCTGCAGGAAAAGCAGCTATCGACTTTCTGCTTCCTATTTTTTTTTGCCCTCATATTTGCGCTGAAAAGGGACATTTTGAATTCCTGGATGGGACATTTGAGTACAGAGGCTGGCAACACTGCTGCAGTGTCGCGTAGCCGGGCGCGCGCTGCCGCTTGCTTTTGTCGCTCACGTAGGACATGGGCCTCAGCAAGTGCTTTACCCAATCACAGATTCTTACCATTTACAATAATTCCAGTTAAGGGGGCGTCGGAGCACGAGCCTATTGAGGCCAATTCACACTGTCCGTCACGTCACGTCACCGTCCGTCAGGACATTCCGCAATGTATTTCTAATGGCGGCATTCACACTGTCCGTCACCGGACCGTCACGTCACGTTAACGTCCGTCAAGCTTTCTCGAGAAGAATGTTTTGACGGGACGGCCGTCTGCTAACATCAGAAGTTAACCTATTTTCGACACGCGAATTACATGTTGCAGCCTACGAGTGCACTGTTTATATGCAAATGTGTCTTATTCATCTTTATTTTGTTGTTATACTTCGTTTTAGGGGTAAATCTCAAATGTTTCATGACGACTTAAATATTTTTGTCAATTGAGTGTCCCCCTAAAATCGAGGTCTGATATCTGAAACCAAAAAATGGTTTATGTCACGTGACATTGTAACAGAAAAGACTAAAGCAAATTGTTTATTTGAATAAGATTGTAATTTGATAACGCATTTTTCATTAAATAACATTTTAAATGAAAAAGTCAGTTCTAATGAAAGAGAAAAATTCAGTTGTTTACGATGGTACTAACAATGTCAGAGGGCAAATCGTAACGGATAATGTAAACAGGCGCTATCCATGCTCTTATAAGTATTGTTTGATGTTTTCATATGTTTATTTTTTCGCTTGAAAATAGATGTCGATGTTTTGAAATGTTGTTTCAGTTCCCAGTAAGTTGGCCAAAAACATACGCTGTAAAGTTTTATTTGGCTGTCAATAACATTTAGCGTTGTTGTTCCTTCAATTCTAGTATTAAACTATGACTTTCTACATAGCAGATCGCTACTCATATCCTCACTTTCAACATCGCCTATTGAGATCGGAGAAATGACGTGACGGACACTGACGGACAGTGTAAATACAACTTGACGTGACGGTTCCGTGACGTAACGTTGACGTGACGGACAGTGTGAATTGGCCTTTAGGTTCCAATCTCCTCTTTCCCCTCATCATCCAAGTGAAACGTCGCCCACACTTTGTTCTCGCAACGTTTTCTTCTCTCTCTCTCTCTCTCTCTCTCTCTCTCTCTCTCTCTCACACGCTACGCTGTCACACTAGAATCGCATTTGATGCGCGAAGAAAAATTAACGGGAAATAAAAAAAAGTCTATTTTTAATACCGGTAGTTTAGAAATCTAAACATACTGCAACAATCACTTATTTTTGATTCATTGGTACTTAACGAAGCTAATTGTGCCTAGATCATGCATCAGAGGGCCCTGGGACTGGGCGTGCAAGACGTGCAACACACGCGAGTGGCAAATCCAGTCAACTCATCATGAGCAGGCTCATTTTAATTTGGGCCTATCTGTAACCACTATTTCAACTGCCTCAGACTATCGCAATATATTTCTAACTACAATACCAAACATCAGTGGGTTGCAAACACTTAAACAGTGGGTAGTTGCGAAGGAACTTCCCCGTATTGCTCTGCAGAAAGAAGTAGAGGCGGCAGTCAGGTGTCAGTTCCTCATGCTGGGATATGCCCACAGACATACAGTACTAGACTGGCAAACTAGTCTCTGTGACTGAAGTTTGACGCCGCACATCTTGCCTCACCTAACGTCAAAAAGTTTTCGTACGGTACTACTATGATCTTCTGACACGATATGACGTTGTAAGCTTTACAGTGTGTTAACTGTTAGATGGCAGAGCTCGCCCTAGCCCTGAATCGGTACAAGTCGGTAGACGTCGGGCGGCGTAGGCAGGCAGTCTTTGTTTCGAGGCTGCAGCCAACGTTACTGACTGAAAGTGCTGTGGGAGGCAACAATACACGTCAACTTTCTTACTGTTTGCATACTAGTGTTCTGAGTGTTCCGTTTTGTGTATCATGTTACTTAAGTGAGTGATTCCTGTAGTTGGTATCGTTATCAACCATTCTCGTGAGTTTCATTTACGACCAACATTTAAAGCGATGTGCGCTACCTGTACTTTCGCAGAAGCATGCCGCGTAGTTTGTGGTGTCAGCACTGCAGGACGTAGGCGTTGCTTGTCTCCCCCGCTCGCCTCTCTCCCCGCGGATGCCACGGTGTGAGGCGGGGCTTGTTTCCTCTACTCCCCGCTCCCCCCTCAAAATTCTGCCATGTAACATTTTACACACTGTACTAGTTGGTTTGAAAATGATTTGCATTTGAGCTAACACTTCCGCATTTTCGAACCGTGTTATAAGAAGAACATGTTATGTACAGTTAAACATTAACATCTAGGCAAAGACTTTCTACCATTTCGTTGTGTTGCCAACATAATCATGAGAGGTCGGCGGAATGATAGGTAAAATTTTACCGTTACGTACAATTAAAGCAGAAGTAGTTATCTGAAAGAAACTAACTAGAATAAAGCTATGTGTTATCCATGGCAAATAACGCATTTATAACGGTCATACTATTAAAAGAAAAACCGAAGTTCATCGAAACTGGAAACAGATTAATAAAAACAAGAAACGCGACTCATTAGTGTGTGCGTCAAAGCAGACTATAGATTTCGTAAGAACTCTCAAAAGAATAAGGGTATACTTTTATAATGACCATACTACTGAAAGAAAATCCGAGGTTGAATGAAATTGGTAACAGATTAATAACAGCAAATCAATGCAACTCATTGCTGTATATGTTGAAGCTTATTCAAACTTTAAACATTTCAGCCATATACAAAACATGAATTTCCTACATGTCAAAACACTAAGGACAGCACAATTACGTCAGTTCATGATTCTTTAGATATCCCCACAAAAAGAAATCTACTGGTGTTAAATCGGGCGACCTTGCGGGTCGTGTTTATGTCACTGAGCCCACATCCCCAGATGATCTAAACGGCGCATCGAGGACGCATGTCGCTCCGTCATACCGGCGATGTTACATCTCTTCCGCAGACCCGTTCGATGGCGCATTGCATTATGCATTGAGGAACATGGACACATATTTGAACAACTCATGTAAATCAACTTCCCACCGCCATAACATCCATCACCACACAGCCATGTATTATGTACAGCGTGTGGTATCTGCCCCTGAAATTCTGAAGGGTTGTAGCTCCCAAACTAACAGTGATAGGAATGTAGTTTAAAATGATTTGGACGCAGCTGGTTTCAACGATTCTAATGCACGATAGAAAAAAGCTGTTGTTCCATTAAAAATTATATCTTTGTGCTGTAACTCTTTGGAAAATGATACAATAAACTATGTTCATAGCTCCGCAGAAAGTGTAACATTTCTTGTTTTGACCTACCGCATTAAAATTTCCTGTCACCTATTATTTTATACGTTACAGAGGCAAACACACTTAGTGAAACACCCTGTATATAAAACCCAGTTGCTGTGGCTTAGTCCCGCTAAAACTGACAAATGATTTGACTAATTTGAATATTTCTTTTGTTTTGTTTAATTTAATACAAGGTAGTTTCGACAGAAAAAAGATGGCAAAAACCCAAAGGAATAGAAGAAAAATCTAAAACATCG
This sequence comes from Locusta migratoria, assembly GCA_026315105.1. Lineage (NCBI taxonomy): Eukaryota > Metazoa > Arthropoda > Insecta > Orthoptera > Acrididae > Locusta > Locusta migratoria. The sequence continues at coordinate 265,260,302 of CM048744.1, read as the reverse complement.
AAACTGATAATTTTGTGTGGGCATCGATCGCGACTTCAGATTAATTTTATGCTCTAATATACCGTTCATCCGAATGCGATAAAATTTTGATTGTTGGCCTCCATAATAAAAGGAAAGGCACAGTCTGCATAATAATCCATACGCTGTGTGGCAGATGGTACTTTACAACAAAGTCAAAACCAATCTACAGTTTTATTTCGATTTTCGATCTTGGTGAAGTTTTGCACGTTGTACTTCCTAACAAGAGAAACATCACTCACTATATAACATTTAGTATGGTGGATGCAGATAAGAAAGTTGAAAATGAGTGTTAACATCAGTTGTCAGAATTGACACCCCCCCCCCCCAACCCGGGTTGCCACACGCGTTCGGCTCACGCCCGGTCCCAGCGGCCCTGCAAACCCGGCTGACAATCAGTTTACGCAATTGTGAATGAGCAACACTTGATAGAGGTAAACAAACTATTGTTTATTGTGGAACATTCTCTACACTAATTAATAAATACAAAAAGTAAACCACAATGTACATAAAATTGTTTTATTTTTCAATTCTTCAGTAGTTGTTAATTCTCACTGATGAAGAATGTGTTCCTACGAACAGTGGATCGTGTGATAAAAATATTCTCCACACTGCCAAGGCTCATGTTTTTAGCTTCTTCTTTATGAACATTCATGATTGCACTATCGTTGTTTCTCTTGCGTCATTGTGTTCCGCAGATACGTTTTAAATCTTCTGATGGCTGCTGAGCATGTGGAAACTGGTATAGTTAAAGCGATCTTTATCTTCTTCATCTCTTCTGGGATCAATTCCCCAACGTGTGTATTCGAGGCAAAGAAACGCACTAAATCAGTACTTTCAATGATATAATATTTAGACTTACACACATCTAACATCATATTTCTGTGCACAGTTAGTCTTTCAGGGTCAAAGTCATCCTTGTAAAATTGCGTTACATAATTACAATCTTTTGTTTAGCAAGACGAAATGTTTCTATTTCTCTGAAGTGAGTCATAGCAGCTTTAGAAAATCGGTCCTCGAAACACTGAATCACAGTATTTAAAACCTCAAAATAAATTCTCCAGTAATAATCACGGGAGCTCACAAAAGCATATGGCACAGCAACGTCGTCAAGTTTACGGGAAATTTTTCGTACTTTTGGAAGTTCTGCAGCTTCGACATCAAATTTTTGGCACATTCACAACAAAAGTTCCATACCTCATTGAAAGTTTCATCAGTTCGAGAAAACTGCACATCTCGGACACTATTAATGTTGTCCATGGTTTTTTGGAGCTGCAGAGAGGAACTCTGCAGAAAAGCATTCAAAGTCTCAACTGGCTCCAAAATTTTAATAAGAATGAAAGTGACAAAGACAAATTCAAAAGAAGACAGAAACTTTAAGAATCCTTTAGCTTTGGGACCAGCATCAGATTTTTCGAGCTCGAGTTCCTCAATGAACAAAATTGAGAGTTCATAATTATGGATATTGTTTTCAAGGAACTTATTCTGCAATACCGCCTGACAGGGCAAAACGGTCGAAGAGTTCAGCATGAATAAAGCTAGCAGCTTGGGCAACTTGCAGAGACTCGAATATTGCTGCTCGCTTGGGTGAGCCGCGTATAGTTAGTTGATCCTTTCCTTCACATTTGAAAGATAGTCTCTAACCATGTTTACATATTGCTTTGCCTCTTCGGTTACAAGGTTCAAAGAATGGGCCAAGCAGTGAACATGCAAAACTCGTGGCTAAATTTCTTTGATTTTTGTTTGTAACGAAAACAAAAGGGGCCAGTCATATTTGCCGCTTCGTCAGTAGCAATACCTCTGCATTTCTTGATATCTACAGAAAATCGAGTGAGGACATCCGTTAAAATTGTCAACAATACTTCAGCTGTAGTAGATTCAGTCTTGTAGAAACTAAAAAATAATTCATTAATACGAAAATCATCGCCACTGACACATTGAAAGCAACTTGCTCATGTTGACTTATAAAGGTAGTTTCATCCACAATTATGGAATAGTATTGGGAATGTTTCACTATCTTTATCAAATTGTGTAAGACTTCGTTCGCCATAAATTGAACCTAGTTCATTTGTTATATCATGCGAAAGCCGTCTGTACTTTGTACGACGGAGCCAAGAGGACAAATCGGAGTTATCTTCAACAGTTAACTGTAGAAATCCATTGTAATTGGAATTTTCGTCTGACCACGGACTGCTAACCCTTGCACCATGAGATACTGTAATGACGATAACATTCTCAACAGAGCTACTCTAGCAGACTTCATTTCTCTCTCCTTTACTTTTGACATTAAACATTGCACATTCACACCTTTATCAACTGCACTTTTCCTACCACTGCAAGACATGTGATAATTCGACTTTTCATGAGTAGCAAGTCTTCCTAACGATTTGTTCCAAGAAGAAAACCCTACTTCAACGAATGCTTTTATCGCTTCTACGTCTTGTTTAGTTTTCTTCACAGAAGACCCACTTACAGAACTCATTTCCTTACATACAGAACAGAACACTTTATCGCACTTTTCGTCGTATAAAACCCAATTATATTTGTCTGTCCACTGTTTTTGAAAAGAGCGACCATTACCAACACGATCAGTTATCTTCTTTTCATTCGATACACCGGCTGAATCGGAACCACCTGAAGTAACTTCTGGATGTGTCGTAGCCGAATCACGTTTCTTCACCGACGAGCGAACAACGAATTTATCCATTAGAGAAACCAACTGTAAAAAATAAAAATTTCTATATATAAAAGGAAGTGTCCCGATTGACTGACTGATTGACTGACTGACTGACTCATCATTGCCGAGCCCAAACCACTGAAGATAGAAACTTGAAATTTGTGGAGGATGTTGATCTTACTCTGTAGGCGTCATTTAAGAAGCGATTTTTCGATATCCCGTCCGTAAGGGGGTGAAATAGGGGATGAAACGTTTTTTGAAAATACGTAGCTATTTAGGAAATTTTGAAGCTAGAACTACAAAATTTCGGATTTTAATTCAGGGTTCGAATTTAAAAGACACGTGTTTCGGCATTTTTTGAAATTCGACAAATAAGTGGGTAAAATAAGTGTCGCAAAAAATTGATTTTCAAAAATACGTTGCTGTTAACTCAAATTTTAAGCTACAACTACGAAACTTCGGATGTGGAATCTTGGTCAGGATTAAAAATCCATGATTTTCAGTGTTTTTGGAAAATCAACAAGTAAGAGGGTTAAATAGAGGATCAAAAATTCTTTTTGAAAACACGTTGCTACTGATACAATTTTGAAGCTAGAGCTGCAAAAACTGATATTTGTATAGTTGGTTAGACGTTAAAAAATACGTGTTCCGGTATTTTCTGAAATTCAACCATCAACGGGGTTAAATTGGAGAGGGGGTGTTTTCCGAATATATGTTGCTATTTAGGCAATTTTGAAGTTAGAACTACAAATTTTCGGATTTGGATTCGGGGTTCGAATTTAAAAGACACGTGTTTCGGTATTTTTTGAATTTAGGAAATTTTGAAGCTAGAACTACAAAATTTCGGATTTTAATTCAGGGTTCGAATTTAAAAGACACGTGTTTCGGCATTTTTTAAAATTCGACAAATAAGTGGGTAAAATAAGTGAAGCAAAAAATTGATTTTCAAAAATATGTTGCTGTTAACTCAAATTTTAAGCTACAACTACGAAACTTCGGATATGGAATCTTGTCAGGATTAAAAATCCATGATTTTCAGTGTTTTTGGAAAATCGACAAGTAAGAGGGTTAAATAGAGGATCAAAAATTCTTTTTGAAAACACGTTGCTACTGATACAATTTTGAAGCTAGAGCTGCAAAAATTGATATTTGTATAGTTGGTTAGACGTTAAAAAATACGTGTTCCGGTATTTTCTGAAATTCAACCATCAACGGGGTTAAATTGGAGAGGGGGTGTTTTCCGAATATATGTTGCTATTAAGGCAATTTTGAAGTTAGAACTACAAATTTTCGGATTTGGATTCGGGGTTCGAATTTAAAAGACACGTGTTTCGATATTTTTTGAAATTCAACCAATAAGGGGGTAAAATAGAGGACGCAAAAAATTGATTTTCAAAAATTCGTTGCTGTTAACTCAAATTTCAAGCTACAACTACGAAACTTCGGATATGGAATCTTGGTCAGGATTAAAAATCCATGTTTTTCAGTATTTTTGGAAATTCAACAAGTAAGAGGGTTAAATAGAGGATCAAATTTTTTTTTTGAAAACACGTTGTTATTTATACAATTTTGAAGCTAGAGCTGCAAAAATTATTTGTATAGTTGGTTAGAAGTTAAGAAATACTTGTTCCGGTATTTTTGGAAACAACCATCAACGGGGTTAAATTGGAGAGGGGCTGTTTTTCGAAAATATGTTGCTATTAAGGCAACTACAAATTTTCGGATTTGGATTCGGGGTTCGAATTTAAAAGACACATGTTTCGGCATTTTTTGAAATTCAACCAATAAGGGGGTAAAATAGAGGACGCAAAAAATTAATTTTCAAAAATATGTTACTGTTAACTCAAATTTCAAGCTATAACTACGAAACTTACGATATGGACTACTGATCAGGATTAAAAAGACACGAGTTTCGGTATTTTTGGAAATTCAAAAACTAAGGGGGTAAAAGAGGGGATCAAAAATTCTTTTCAAAAACACTTTGTTGTCAAGACAATTTTGAAGCTATAGCTGCAAAAATTGATATTTGTATTATTCGCTATGATTTAAAAAATATGTGTTTCGGTATTTTTGGAAATTCAACCATCAAGGGGGTTAAATTGGAGAGGGGATGTTTTCGGAAATATGTTGCTATTTGGGCAATTTTGAAGTTAGAACTACAAATTTTCGGATTTGGATTCGGGGTTCGAATTTAAAAGACACGTGTTTCGGTATTTTTGGAAATTCGACCAATAAGGGGGTGAAATACAAGATGCAAAAATTGATTTTCAAAAATATGGTGCTGTTAACTCAAATTTCAAGCTATAACTACGAAACGTAAGATATGGATTCTTCATCAGGATTAAAAAGAAACGACTGGTGCAGACCAACCAGCCTACGCATGCGAAGCAGCGGGGGTTCAGCTAGTAAATTTATAAAATTGTAATTGTCTTTGTAAATTATACCGTTTTAAGAAAAAGAATGAAAGAATATCTACGGACGCAAAACAAGCGGCTTAAATATGTCGGCAACTCCATTCAAAACCATTCGTGACGGTACCGAGAGAGTAGCGCCGAGCACTAACAAATTGTTTGTGGAGGACTGAGAATCGTTAGCAGGCTGTTGCAGCAGGTGTGCTGTCTTCACCGAGCATTGTCGCTCGCTGACGCTGACAACAGTCAAATGGGCCAGCGCGCGGCAGATTCTTGTGATTTGCCAGCTGTGCTTTACATGGTCGGTTACCTCATACTCCAAGCTGCTTCATGCTATATCCGGGAAACACGCAATTCAGGAAATAAATACAAAACTACTGTTTGTAAAACATCTGAGTCAGGCGCGGCTCGTAGTTTTCATACTAGGGAAGGCTCTGACATTTACCGATCGAAACAAACCTGGACTTCGAGCTACGTATCAGTCTGTAACCACGACGATTTCCAGAAAGGGGAGGGGGGCAATGTCATATTTTACCTGAAACTTTACGTACTACACCTTCTTCCTGTTTCAGAATCAATTAAAAATCAAAGGCTAAAACCAACATAAAGCCCTCTGATAGCTTTTATCTACTGATATTACGTTTCAAGACTTTATCGCAATAAACAGTACTAAATGACACCGTTTGCACGAATCTTTCAAGTGGTGTGGATAAACTACGCTGCTTGCATAACGTTATGATAATTTCAATTGTAAACATGAGGTGTAACATATAATTGTGAGTAACAGTGAGTAAAGTGCGCATTTTTATACACTTCTTTCATTCTTATCCGAACTCCATTATTGCGGCCACTCATAACAGGAGCACCGTCGTAACAATGAGCTATCAGTTTTTCCGGTTTTTGATGTATATTCATTTTCTCCAGCTCGCAGAGAATTGCTGCAGTTACATTCTCTGCAGTGTGGCTTTTCGCTCGTACAAAGAAAATAAATCTTTCATTTATTTTCCCCAGTACTTCATAGCGAATTATGAAGAACAATTGAGACAAATTTGCAGTCAGTCGTTTCGTCAACTTCGATTGTGAGGTAATTTGTTTGCGACAGTTCACTCATGAGATTGAGCCCATTGAGGCATACTTCATAAATCGACTCTAGCAGAGCATTTTGAAGTAAAAGTCACTAAAACTTGGCCACTATACGCGCACAAAAGACGAAACTAATAACACACGTTAACCGCAAACTCAAATCAGCGAGAATGGAATCGAAAGTAACGGGACATATTTCGCGCGCTTTTTTCTTAAATCATTCGCAACTCTCTCGCTAGGTAGTGACACTTCACCGTACTGCAATGTAGTGAACTCTAGTGAGAAATTTTGCGAACTTATTCTAACACCGGATACAACAGCCAATATCAGAAACAAAAAGTTATCTAAAACTCTATAAAAACAGTAAAACTAACGAGTGGTAAACCGCACACCAAAACATAATAGCCATATACGGAGACAATTCGATAGTGGAGTTTCAGCCACTCTTTATTCTCTTTTGAAGTAAGCAGAAGAACGTGAAAGTAGTGTGGAGGTTGGTAGGACACTCTTAGGCGCTACAAGCTCGGAGCCTTCGAGACGCCCATAAAAGCAATACACCAACGAACACCCACTCCCAACTCTCTACATGGAGCTAAAATCTAATGTTTGTACAGCTTATGGGACTTAACTACGGGGTTATCAGTCCCTAAACTTACAAACTACTTATGAACTAGCTGAGACTAAGGACGGCACAAATATCCATGCCCGAGGGGGGATTCGAACCCCCGACCGTAGTGGCCGCGCAGACCGTGACTGGAGCGCCTCAGTCCCCTCGGCCACCGCGGCCGGCTACATGGAGCTAAACGACACCTCAAGGCGCAGCCTTAAGGCTACTACCCGATTGAGAAACATCGTTCAATATCAACAGTTCCAAAAACATTTATCTTCATTCTTTACATTCGTGTGACGGAAAAATGCTAAATGAATTCTGATGAATATAATTCTGTAATCTGTTGTTGATACATATATTTCAAATATTTTTTTGGGGCGGCTCCGCCTCAGAGCCTTTAATTACGAGCCGCGCCTGATCTGAGTACTTTTTATTAGGCTTCTGAAATGTAACTTTTCTTTTTCAGAACAAAAATGGGATAATCAGTCGTCAAGCAATCGCAGCATCAATATGGAGCATGCTCTTTATTGAATTTTTACCCCCCATTTCGTCTGGCAGCTGAGCACCCGCAAACATTTCCTGGGGGGTGCACCAGCACCGCAGCACCCACGGAGTCGTCGCCCCTGCGAGATAACCATTCTGTAATATTGTAAAATAATAAGATACATATGATAGTCCAGATTTGTCTTGTCAATAGTCGCTATACTTCGTGGCTTAAGGACTTGGAGACGGTCGTAGCCAATTGAGCAGCGTACTATTAGCATTGTTGTCTGCCTTGTCACCGTACCGTGCTGTATGTAATACACTATTTTTATTAGGGTTACCATACGTCCTCTTTTTCCCGGACATGTCCTCTTTTTGAGGCAAGAAAATGTGTCCGGCCGGAATTTATAAAATTCTACAAAATGTCCTCTTTTTTTGGGTTCCGAGAAAGAAAATTTATTTTTGTGTCATTGGCGACAACATGTTCATTCGCACTGCAGTTCCAAACTGTTCACAACTATAACGCGCATACACAGAGTGAAATTGCCGTTCACAATTTCGCACTCCACATGGGTCTGATAGTTGCAAACGATTCGGATCTTCCCTGTGAAGGAACCCGGTTGTCTATCCTGTATTCAACCAGTGCATTCTCTCTTCTGCATTACGTTCTATGGCGTTGCTTTTGATATACTTTCTGGTTTAAGTTAAAGCTTATTGTGTCTTCGAGGTCGTAGGTAGCCTTTTGCTTCAAAATAAATTACGAACTTAAATATAATACCGAAGAGAGAGCCAGTGTTAAATATGTGCTCCTGGAGAAATACAAAACATTCAAGAGAATGATCAAACGAATGTAAGAATTAATGATTGTGCTCTGATGAGCTTTGTAATTTTATAATTTTTTTAATGATTATCAAAGGCACAGAAAATACCAGCAGCTGAAGTGTGTTGTGCATATTTAAAGCAGTCACCTAGTATTGTTAGTTATTCTGAACTGCTGAAAATTGTAGACTTCTTTTTTTCTATAACTAGTCATGATGCCGACACAGAACTTGTGTTTTCTGTTGTGAACACACAGTGTACAAAAGATAGGATTAGATTTAAAATATATGATAATTATACTGTTGTGCGCCTCGGTTGCACAGTGGTAGTCAGACTACAAATCCAAAGGTCGCGGGTTCGATCCCCGCCAGGGCCTGTGATTTTTATCTGTCACTTTGCACTTCTTTCACCTCTGGCAGTATTGCTCATGTGAAAAATACGGAGTAGCACCGTAGTTCGGAGCCCACGTTAAACTGTAGGTCCCCCTATAACTGGCTGGGTAAGTCAGTTCGAAGGTCGGAGGAAGGCAACGGCATACCACCTCCAAACAGGACCATGCCTAGTAAAGCACTGTGGTGTTCAAACCAATCTTCGGATTGTTGACTGCTTTACCTAATTATACTGTATGTGTACAGTATAACTTCAAAGATAAGAAATGCCTTGTTATTTATTTAAAAAAGCTCTTGAGAGAGATTTCGTCGTCCACGAACTATAATTGGTTCAAAAGTGAATAAGACAAGAATGAGACAATTAAGAGTAGTGATGAGGAATAAACTGTCAAGGTTCATAATATTTCGTTTCCCAACAACCACACAGGGTTACTGTTTTAGTTTGTAGTAGTTTACGTGGTGCATTAATGAAGTTGTTAATTACATTATGTTAAAGATAAAGTGTCCTCTTTTTTATATGAACTGTCCTCTTTTTTGGTGTTGAACATGTGGTAACCCTAATTTTTATTATTGAAGACGAGTCTACAAACACTGAAGTCAGCTTCGATAACAGGACGTTTTTAGCTAACAATTATATCCTTTGTACGCATTGTTACTTTTGTGTGAGCTGAAAAACAGGTGAGTGTTGGCTGCACGGCGTGCTTTCCGTCCTGGAAGTGCGTTTTGCCTCACTGCACCAGCGGCCTTTCTTCCAGCAAACGCTGTTTGCTCTACCAGCTCTCCGCACCCACCGTACAGCACATGCCAAGTTAGGATCGTGTGTAGTAGTGAATCAGAGAAATAACCACAGTGAATAAACGTTGTCAGCAGTTTCCTGTTGTATTGTCAAAGTTTAGTTGAAACAGTCATTTTGGCAAGGAGGGTTTGTTAAATGGGCTAGATTTCAGACTATAACAATTTTGTGAGTTAGTGTGTCTAAACACTGCTCTAAATATGCTAGACTTAGCCATAAAATGGCATCACTGCTAACAAGTTGAATGCAAGCTTCTGCTCCCAAAATTCTCCACTAAGGGGCCGGGTAAAGTGCGACATGTATACTTAGTGATTATATTATGTTTTATAAAATACAGGCAGAGAACCACAATTATGGTAAGTAGCTGGTTTTTTTTTTTTTTTTTTTTTTTTTTTTTTTTTTTAATTTTGCTGAAGTGCTAAATAATTTCTGTGTTAGTATGTTGCCTGTTTTTAACAATACCCAGGGCCACCGAGAGTCGATACCGGGTCCAGGACTGGATGTGCCAACGTCTCCAAACATGTAAAGCCAATTATACTGTCACTTTGAAGATGGCTCGACATGTTTTAAACGTCATAATATTGGAATACACAAAAAATACTCCACAGGTTGTGATACAGAGTGAATTATAATTTCTTATTAAACAGAAAAGAGATTTGTACCATGGTGATACACAGGGCCAGTCTTAAGCAAGTGCAAACCGTGCAGCAGTCGCGCAAGTTGACCCCGCCCCCCTCCCGCTTCTAGGGGCCCCGCGCAAAACATTAGAACGTAGTTTGAAAACTGTCATTCGTAATTTTGTTTGTGAAACTACTTTTAAATGCGATATAATTGAAGTATATACACATTGTAACACGACTATGGCCGCTGGAATACGTCTCAGATTTAGTAAATTATGCCTGTATCTAGGGCCGGCGCAAGGCACGTGCGAAACGTGCGGCCGCACGGGGCGGCACTTTCCGAGGGGCGGCAAATCTGACGACCCCCCTTTTTCTTTTTTTTCTTTCGTTAATTTTGACACCTTCTAAAACGAAAATCCATAGACAGAACATTTCGTCCAAAGGTTTCCTTGCTAGCTTTGAAGCAGTTTGCAGTTTTCGCAAAGTTCGTATTTCTTTATACTGTTCGTAACGCCATAGAAATTGCTGCCTGATAATACATTTATCCATATCATCGGTCACATACTTATTGTGAGCTTCTTGCTTCTTCTTCTTGGGCGCTAGTTTGACCGTAACCTCTCTGTACCTGCCGCGTCACAAAAAAAATGGTCAAATGTTTCTAAAGCTTATGGGACTCGAACCTCCGACGCGGGAGACCGCGCGATCCGCAACGCCGCGTCACCACTTGACCTTTCCAAGCAATAGGTATCGTTGCGTTCTCTACAACGTAAACTACAGAATTAGTTTCAGTAGTTTGCCGAGAGAGTCAAGATTGCGTTACGTAAGAACAAAAGAATTGATGCATCCGAATTTTCTGATGTAGTAGGTAAATACTTTTCATATAATGTACAATTAGTATTGCAGAATAGGAAAATTTATTTTTCTTATGATCTGTTACTTTAAAAATTAGCAAGTCGGCAAATTAGCATGCGTTGTCCCAATAGCTAGAATGAAAATAAAGCGAAGAAAAGTGAAGTGATACGGCGATGACTAATTTGTTAAACCTTATTCCATAATCAGACACGAAAGAACTGACACATGGAAATTACGACATATGTCGAGTGCCAGTTCTTTGAAATGAAGAACTGCAGTGCAGTGAGTTAATATATTTCCACTAGTATCAGTACCCGTCGATGCCCGGGTGTGTATTTATTGCATTATTCTGTTACTCCATCTCCTTATTCTTCCTCTCTCCACTGTCTTCCACCCCACTCTTTGACCGTTTCACCTGCGTCTGTAGTGAAATTCGGCCTGAAATTCAATTTCACGCGCCTCAATTTTTATGACTTCATCTCCTGAACAGTATATCCTACAGTAATACAATATTTCACGCATATTTGAACGTTTTTATAAATTCGCAAAGATTATTACAATTAGCTAGATTTCTTCGGTCAGGTTTGACTACATGTTTGAGCCGGTGCCCAGTGACTGTTTTGTACCAATCGCCGGCCGCGGTGGCCGAGTGGTCTGTGGGGCGCCAGTCACGTTCTGCACTGCCACTACGGTCGGGGGTTCGAATCCCCCCTCGGACATGGATATTTGTGCCGTCCTTAGTATTAGCTAGTTCATAAGTAGTTTGTAAGTTTAGGGACTGATGACCCCGCAGTTAAGTCCCATAAGCTCTACAGACATTTGATTTGTACTAATCTGTAGAGAATGTAACCAGTCGCAATTTTTGTTTATATTTTCTAGATCTACATACATTTCGGACACAGTGTGGCTATTCTCAATGTTTACATCTACACCGTCATGCGGAACGTAAATGTCAACATGACGGTTTAGATGTAAGCATGTATTAAAAGCTTCGAGGTCGAAACCTAGGTAGATATGGAAAAAAAAATGCGTTTGATTGATTACTGACATTTCCTACAGATTTGCTTAAAAATGCACAAACGTTTTATTAAATAAAAAATATGGGGTGGGGCGGCAATTTAGCAGCTCGCACGGAGCGGCACTTAGGCTTGCGCCGGCCCTGCCTGTATCGGAGTTGGAGGAACCACGGGTTTTAATACTGATGCGCTATAGTAATATCTAAAGTCAACACACGACTACTACTCACGCTTAAATTGAGAGATACGCGACTGATTGTTTCTCAACGCCTCTTGGTGCCCTTTCTTTTCATCGTTGTGACTAATAATCAAGCATTACACTCGTCCGTTAGAAGGAGTTTGCCACAAGACAAGCTGTTCCAGATTCAGCTGAGCTGCGCAGAGCTCCCTGTTCCGCACTCTGTGAACAGTCAAATGGGACGGTGGTGAGATTTTTCACCTTTCTGATGTGCTTTATATGATGCGCTCAGAGTACAAGTAGCGCAATAAAAAAAAAAAAAATAAAAAAGGGGTTTTAGATAGAGGCATATTACACCCTCAAGTTACGGGCACTCTTAAGACGAACTGTGAAAGAAATCTCTAGTTGAACTGGTTGTTGTCAGGTGGAAGCACTTCACTTGGTAATTGAAACATCCGTTTATTATTTCAGAGTACAAGTGAAGCATCACCATGCTGCATGCTGTGTTTCTACGTTGTGGGTATAATCATTACTATGGACAGAGAAGGGTGTTCAGAGGAGGCTGAGGGTAAAATAATCTATTATAGAACGTACACTGAGAGAAAAAAAAACACGTTTTTATCATATATAACATTTGTATGTATGATTTACAGTAAAATAACCTGTTATGAAAGCGCTAATGAAAAAGAATTCACTTACTTTTCGCTAATTTTACTTTCGGTGCTAGGGGATCGTAGAGAATAGTCTGTCACCTTTAAAGCACAGAGGAAGGAAACGTTCAACACATGTGGAGACCCAGGAGGAAAGCAAAAGGAAAAGTCTCCAAAATACTGGACAAGAGTATACAAGCAGAAAAGGAAACTGGGTTAAAGGAAAAGTTTTTACCTACAGAATGTGCCCCTTTCGCTTAAAATGTTCCTTCTTCACGAATCACTGAGGATCAGTCTAGGAAATTATATGATTCTTTCTGGACCCTAGGTGACTGTTCACAACAAAATATTTATCTTAGAGGAACAGTGCAATCATTCACTGTTCAAAGGAAACTTCCGCGAAATGGTTCTGTGACTCAGAAAACATCGCTGAAGTATTTTCTAGAGGTGGAAAACCAAAGTGTTCAGGTTTGCAAATGATTTTCTCTAAACACATTTCAGATCTCTGATGGACGAATGTACCTTTGACAGAAAAAAAGTGGATCTCCCCTGAATTCCAAAGTGGAGGCCGCGCCTGACGCTATGCAACCAACATAGCGTAGCTGTGTCACAGGTCGTCAAATCATTCCACAGTACAGTTATTACCCAGGCACAATAGGTACTAAGTAAGTCTCCTATTTCTCCTTATGGCATTCAGACAAGGTGCAAACCAATACTTTCGTACAACAAATATTAGAATACACGTCATTAGAGATGAGATAGTAACACTTGTAAATTTAGGGTTACCAGACGTCCTCTTTTACCCGGACATGTCCTCTTTTTTGGACCCTAAAAATGGTCCAGCCGGGTTTTTAAGAAAATGGGGAAACGTCCTCCTTTTTCGTTGCGCAACTACGTCAACTTGAAAATACAACTCTCTGAACTGTCACAATCACTAACTCTATAGAATTTAACCTTCTTGAAACAATGTGATTTTTGAATTTTCTCGTTTCTGTGCCGCCGCTGCTCTGAGGTCAAGCTACTTCGGAACAATTGAAATAATTGGCGTGGCAATTGTCGTGGAATACGACCTTCGGGGCGGCCAATTAAAAACATCACGTCTGCAACAACGCAAGACAGTACAATACACATATAGTAGTATAATATGAAACTCTCTCCCCCTTTCTCTGGTTGGAGTGTTGTGTGACACCCAAAAATAAAGACGTTCAGTCTTCGTGCTGGGACTCAGCAGTTTTGTGTGTTGTCTGTCAACCACACTTATGACTTCAAGATCAAAAGCTAGTGCAATGTTCGTTATACATAAGTTAAAACCTTAATCATAATTTCATACAAACAAGGCTAGATGCCACAGTCACCATTGTCGTTCCACCATTCGCCTGTTTAGGACCAAAGAGACGTAAATTCATAGTGTTTTGAAAACATCGATTTAAAGCTTTTGTCCTAAAAACTGAGTAGTTTTTAGTAATTAATTAGAGTCTTTGTGTGGTAAATTAAAAGTTTATTTTATTTATTGCTTTTTCACCTAGGCCTTACGTATTCCATTCACTCACTAGAATCTAGATGCTAATCATGTATATAATCACGTCGGTCAGCTCCGGAATGGGAGCATAACTATATCAAGGAACGCTTGGATAATTTTTACAGTTACTTTATTCGTTACGATTTTACTGTCAACAGTACTATGGTTTCCGTAAAATGATGCATCGTAAAAAATTTCAGGTGAAAACAGGGGTGATCGGCAAGGTATCCTATAAGTTGGGAAAAAATGTTCATTACTTAAGACGATAATTATAAGTTGTGAAGTGATGAAATATTAGGGCTTCACTACTATGTAGTCATGTAATTCGTTCTGCGGGTCTCAACATTTCATGCTTCATTATTTGTAAGATGAACAAATTTCGTAAGATACGTAATTTGTATTAGAAACAAGACTCTGTTAATACAGTAGAGACATCACTAGTTGTCAATACGAGAGAGACCGAAAGAAGGTTCTTTTATGAACCTAGAAATGTCCTCTTTTTCTGAAGGCGGACATCTGGTAACCCTATGTAAATTAAATGTCGTTGCAACAAGTGAAAAGACAGATGCGTTATCAGACTTGTTTAATGACATCATTTGATTTTGTTCGCGATCTGAATCTGAACGCACTGTTAAGCAAACAACAGTTGTGTGCCTGATCGACATGCGTTTACAGCTCACGCACTTTTTCGTGGCCCCTCTCTGATCGGCAGAAGTCAGCTGAGCTCGTGTGTCTACAGAATGTTTATTATGCTCTCTACCAACCTTACCTCATAACGGTATTGTACACAGTAGACCTCGTCAATGTATTGTTGATTTGTGCTTGGTTTCGATTATTGTCTTCCACTTCGTTATTTGCTAAAATAAGTCACCATACCCTGACGACTTCTTTTAGAAAAATTTGGTATGAAGAATGTTAATTCTGATTGTTATTCAGTTACAACAATAAAAAGAAGCAGAAAGCGTTGCTACACCTGCTTAATAAGCCCCTTTGAAATATTAATATTACGTAGATATACGTTCCAGTTTTCTATTACTCAAACATTAAAGTGATACTTAATTTCGTGTTCCTTTTCTGACGCCTTAACCCCTTGCACGTCGTTTCTCTTAAAACCTGTAATCTATACGCCGTAAGCTGGCGGCACTGAGAGAAAGAGGCGGGACTTGTTCTAACAGCCAATGCGCTACAAGCTGAATGCAAGCTTCAGCTCCCAACATTCTCCGCACAGGGGCAACGTTTAAGTGCGTGATCTTGTGCTGTTACCAGGAATGGAGTGTTGGGGTATCAGAACAGTATGAAGCGAATTTCTATTTTAATTTCATTTAATTTAATTTTCTATTATTATTAAAAAAAAGTAGAGAGAAAATTATTATTAATAATAACAATAATTGACAATTATTAATTAAAGTTCTGAAAAACAAATCATCTGTGGAACTAAAAAAAAAAAAGGTGGAAGAGCAGTATCTTTGCTTTTTAATTAGCAGTGTCTTGTCTTGATTTCTCGAGCAGTTTGAAGTGATGAGCTGTCTCATTTTTTTTTCTTCTATGTAAAATTTCAGTTGACATGTAAATGTTTTTACAAAAATACAAATCCCTTTCAAGAGTGAAAAGTTTCGTGTTAGTTCATTACTTTGGCCTTAAAGTGAACCACTTAATGACCCTGAGATGTGATGAAGCAATCAACAATAAGAAGACATTTTGAAAACTGTCGGTATTTTTTACATGAGTTTATTCTACGGTTTCTCTGAAGTTTATTAATATTGACTGCAGTTCTTCTTTGCTAAGTTTCATTAACAACATTTAAATATGTATATATATAATTATATTCCACAATATAAAGATTGTTCCGATATTATTTAACAATATAAAAGATGTTCCACAATGGCGCCCAACGGTGTGGCCAAGTATGGTATTAATTACTAATCGATGTAAATTTTTTTACTTTTCCATGTATCGTACTTTATGGAGCCAGAAAAAAAAAGGATATAAGGATGAGATCGACTCAGGTAACGGGAAAGGAATGCACAAATAACAGCGCAAAGCGGTATTTAGAAGACAACAAAAGGTAGGAGAAGATAATCTATTATATATATATACTGGTGCTTCCATGGTGGAAGAGGTGTCCTATCTATACTCCAACTCGAAAGAAATTTTCATTAACAATCTTTCTGGTAGTAAAAAAAAAAAAAAAAAAAAAAAAAAAAAAAAACAATTTTTTGAAATTTCTCTTTCCACCTAGCTTCAATAGTTACTCAGAATTAACGTAGTTTGATGGTGTAACATCACGTAGTTGCTGATGTAGCTTGAGTGTTAATCTAAATTTATCCTAAAATTAACGTCTTGTGGGATATAAGGCATGAAATTGGTTTTAATTGTTCAATTGTGATTGTTGAAGCGTTTTTTAAATAGTGTTTTGAGGAAGGGAATGGTCATTGTTGCCGAGGCCTTAAGTGAAAGTTTGCCAAAATGTCCGATAAACGTGAACAGTGTGAACTATCAGGAAAATCTTCTAGCAGTGATGGCGAAGTTAGTTTTGATAATCAGTTAGTCCAAAATCCCGAATTACAGATCCCAGCCTTAAATTATGAATCCAATGGTGATAACAATACCCCTTTCATATCAAACAATGACCCAATGATGAATCCTCTGTTAGATTCAAATATATCGATAAGTATAGAATCTTCTGGAGTATCAGAGCAATTGTGTGGGGCTGATGAAGCTTCACAAAACGCCCACACAATTGAATTTAATAACTGGCAGACCCCCACTTCTTCAAAGGCACAAACCGTGCACCCGGCAGAGATAAAAATTTCAGATAACAGCCGAGTAGAGACGGAAAATAAATCTTCGTCAGAAATGTACACTCTTTTTAACCGAATAATGGAACTAATAGACAAACAGTCACAAAGTTTGCAAATGAAAATGGACAAACAATCGGAGCAAATAAACAAACAATCGGAACAAATAAACAAACAAACAGACAAACAATTAGAACAAATACAACATTTACGAACTGAAGTACAGGCTACCAAGGAGTCTGTTAAAAATTTACAAACACATGTCACGCAAATGCGAGCTGACATACAACAGGAAGTAAATGAAATCAATGTTAAATTTGAGGCTTTAAATGTTAGGCAAAACCGTTTGAGCACTCAAGTAGATCACATTGCCAAGGATTGTGAAAGTTTAAAAGCAGCAAAACAAATGGTCGAAGGATCCATAAGCTCGATTGAGCAAAGAGTAGACGAGCTGAGCGAGGGGTACAATCCGTTAGCCGATAAAATGGAACAGCTAACACGTGAAGTAGGATCTTTAAAGGTAGAACAAAAGAATTCCAACATAGAATTACAAGAGATAAAAAAGCAAATGCAAGGCGATGAATGCGACAGTAGTACTTCAGGGCATCGGAATTGTAGAGAGGAAGTGGAAAAATGGGTAAGTGAAAAAGGGGAACAAATACTGCGGGAAATAAAAAGGGAAGTTGGCAGTATGACCCGTCAGATTTACGGAGAAAACACACCGGCTCAATCATCCACATTAGCAAGTAATACCGTGCCACCGGGACATAATTTAGTAAACGAGCATAGGGAGTCTGTATCGTTTACAAGGTCGCAAACGACGCCGCCAATTTTCCAACACATTAATATGCAGCAAAGTCATGGATCACCTCTGGAACATTTAACTATGCCAACACAATCAAATGGGCCGCGTACAAATACGGTACCCGGTTTGTCCACAGTTGTAACCCACACCCAATCAGCAAAAAACGGGGACCAGGTTATCAATATTGTTATTGAAGACGGTTTAGGTGGATCGAGAAAATTTCCCACATTTTCGGAAGAAAACAAAAAGAGTCATCCAATCATATTTTTGCAAACATTTCGGAATGTATTGCCACATTCTTGGTCGGATGCTCGGAAAATTCAAGAAATAGTTAGTCACATCGAAGGCAATCCTTCTGCTTGGGCTGCAAGCGCCATAAATAGGTGCCAAACCTATGCTCAATTTGAGCAGGAGTTCATTGCAAGATTTTGGTCACAGTCTGTACAAGAACGTCTACGACGGCAAGTTTTTAGTCCGGAGCCGTATAACAGACGCTCGGGCAGCCTACGTAAATATTTCGAAAAATATCTGAATAAAACCTTGTACTGGACGACACCAATGTCACACGTGGATGTAATTAGGATACTCAAATCAAAATTACCCGCTGATATTGCTGAAAAAATTATGTGGGTGCCTGAGTATAATTTGCCAAATTTTTTGGATGCTTTAGACGATTACGACCTGATCCATGAAGGGGAGAGAAGTTTTGTTCGCAATTCTAACAGGGATAATTATGGTGACAATGTGAACCATGGGAATTCTGATCGGAACTCACCGCCTAGGCAAAATGGAACGAGTTCTAGCCGAAACGGTAATTACAACGGAGGTAGTAACAATAATAATAACAGTCACCGAATGCGGAACGACAATAGGAGGAGGAATGATAATAGGTATAACCCGGTCTACCAGAATGGGCAACAGCGTAATAATTTTCTCAATGGACAAAACCAGAGCGTATTGAATGAGGAGGCACAGAGAAGAAAGCGTGGGTATGGCAACAAGCTAGGTCGTATTCACAAATTTGAAGAGGGAAATCTGGTAGCTATCTGTTAGCATATCCCGGATCAGGAAAAATAAAAGGACTGCATCCGCATAAGGATCTAAACCCATATATATCCAATAACACTCAGACAAGATACATTCACCTAATTTGATAAAGATGTTTATATGACGGTGTTAAGTATGCGTACGCCCACCGCTATGCACGCGAAAAATTCGTGCCACTAAGTTGAATTATACTTTACGTGGCTATCATAAACACTGGCGGATAACGCTGAGACAGCTGATGATCAACGCCCGCCAGCTGTCAAAGTTGATTTATACGGGGGAGTGTCAAATAGATGTAGGGGCGTGCTCAGTTTGAACCGGTTCGTATAAACAGGATAAACACCGAGATTATATATATATATATATATATATATATATATATATATACGGAAATAAAACATGCTATGTACACGAGAGAAAACGAACCATGCACACGCGAAATTAAATACAAAAATATATATACAAACGAAAATTAAAACTGTTTAAAAACAACGATACCTTACAGCTAGCCGGATATATACAAATCGAAACTACACTACTAACTACTGTTTACATACTCCAACTACACTCACGACAGCCTAATTCCTCTAACTAAAATTTAACTAAATCAGATAAAAAAAAGAATCGACTATACTGCTTACTAACAATTAAAACCTCTGCAGAAATTTTCTAAAGATAATAAGGAAAGCTGCAATAAGTATTAAAGTATATGTAAATGAGAAATTCAATAGGCATAGGTTACATTTTACGCGCTTCATGTCAATAATAATAATGAGAATGTATTTGTGGAAGGCGTATTGCCTGACAAAAAAATTGTGGCTACATTGTACTTTGAGATAGGGATTATTGAATTGTTTTGTGCCAAGGCACGTGGCGCTTATTTGCGCTTTCGGTCGGATATTTGCGCGATGGTATCTAAAATGAATAATTGTGGCCTCCGCAACTCCGACTTATCTTTTCTCTTAATCCTATGCTACGAAGACGAATGTGGAAGAATGAATGTCATGATGAATGAATGCGAAGTGTCTTAAAACGAACTTCATGCCTATTAATTTACATTATGCTGAATTATTAAATATTGATTGTGAAAAACAAGAAATAACTGAGTGACATATTGAAGCAGGGGTTACAATGATACAGATGGCAGGGAACACACTGGCAATTCTGATTCATTAAACTTAATGGTTAACAGGTCAAACCATCCATATATAAATCAGTAGGTAAATGAATTTTGGGTTCCGTTTATACAAGAAAGTGGAGATTAATATTGCTATAAAGTTCTTCCGAACACGGACTTAGCCTCACACGGTTAGTGTTAATGAACAGGATGAATATTTTATGGCAGTTCAGTCAATTGAAGTCTAGAAAGTCTATATACTATATAAACAGAGAGTTCTTTCCCAATTATGATCTATGCATATAGTAATTGCTTATCCATTGAAACACGAGTAGACAAAGTTCTCACAGCTATTCTCTACTACACAACTAACCACATTACACACGATAAATGATGTAGGATTCTTTCCTTCTATCGTGGTTGGAGGATAGTGTGGGCCGATTTCTTGTTTCCTTGGAGGATGTGTATATATATATATATATATATATATATATATATATATATATATATATATATAAAAGAAAAAAAAATTTCAATAAAAGCCAGACCAGAAACCTGGCCTGATCTCATATTTATATCCGAATAAATAGGTCTGAACATAAATAGATTAAGTAAATCCATGGATGGCATATAAGGAAAGATTTTTTACGAGAGGTATTAAAAAAAAGTTTGAATACTATAGGTAGTAAAAGAGTGGAATGTATGTTTTCTTCTGGTTATGTATAGTTTCTAATGAAAAAAAAAAGGAGTAATATTATAGTTGTTTTAAGGATGAAATATATGTAAAATTCATAATTTAACAATTGTGAACAAAAAAAAAAAAAAAAAAAAAAAAAAAAAAAAACCATGAAGACTATTAAATGTAGGAAGTATAAACCAAGGTCGACAGGACGATATGTATTGTTGAACAAATATCTTGGTAAAATACTAATTATAACGAAAACTATAGTGCCAAGATGACAAAACGAGCAGACGAGGATTTAAATTCATTAGTGGAAAAATGGGTGATTCGTGTGACTGTGAGGGGATAGCAGATCGATGTTGTGCCGCGTGTGCTGTCGAAGAGGTGAAGTGATTCAATATAAAGTACTTACCGCAAATCAGCAGCACGGCGTACACGGGCGGTGGTCGTGATGATATCCCAATAGACGCTTTAGCATAAACGGCGAGAGCGGGATGTAACAACGACGCCAGCAGCATCTGGATCCTCCCTCACACAAGAGCACGAACTACAATATGCTCTCAACAGTGCAAGCTACTGAACTGAGCGCCAAGCTATCGAGCAAGATAACAAAGACTAAGGTACAGGTATTGTTACGTGCCGAGCAGAGAAGTAACTGATCGCATTCTCTTTGCATGACAATGCAACATCGCTGGACACTTGTTGTGCGTGGCGGGACATTTGAGTGGAAGAAATGGACGATCACAAGTGACGATAAATAATTTAAACATACAATGGACCTGAAAAGGAAAAGAAAGAGACTAAAAGGTTACAACGCCCCGTGGCGTGGAAAATTTGTAATTTTTTTTGCTTGTAAACAATTCTTTGTATAGGTATTGATCTATGTAATTTATGTGTAGATGTATATTTCTGTGTAAATTTCTTATATGTGTGCTTTGATGACTTTTTTCTTACCAGATTCTAAAATATGTCAATGAAAAGGTAGATAAACGGCCTCTCAATTAGATTAGCAGCTAGCGAGCCAATCCATGGACAAATATTTCTTATTCAAGGTTAATCTTTTGCCAACAAGGAAAGCTATCTTACTGTTCTGATATATAACATACTTCTGCCTCATGTAACGGAGTACATTCGCCAAAAGTATGGGGGCGGATGTGCTGTTATCAGGAATGGAGTGTTGGGGTATCAGAACAGTATGAAGCGAATTTCTATTTTAATTTCATTTAATTTAATTTTCTATTATTAAAAAAAGTAGAGAGAAAATTATTATTAATAATAACAATAATTGACAATTATTAATTAAAGTTCTGAAAAACAAATCATCTGTGGAACTAAAAAAAAAAAAAGGTGGAAGAGCAGTATCTTTGCTTTTTAATTAGCAGTGTCTTGTCTTGATTTCTCGAGCAGTTTGAAGTGATGAGCTGTCTCATTTTTTTTTCTTCTATGTAAAATTTCAGTTGACATGTAAATGTTTTTACAAAAATACAAATCCCTTTCAAGAGTGAAAAGTTTCGTGTTAGTTCATTACTTTGGCCTTAAAGTGAACTACTTAATGACCCTGAGATGTGATGAAGCAATCAACAATAAGAAGACATTTTGAAAACTGTCGGTATTTTTTACATGAGTTTATTCTACGGTTTCTCTGAAGTTTATTAATATTGACTGCAGTTCTTCTTTGCTAAGTTTCATTAACAACATTTAAAAAAAAAAAAAATTATATATATATATATATATATATATATATATATATATATATATATATATATATATATATATATATATATAATTATATTCCACAATATAAAGATTGTTCCGATATTATTTAACAATATAAAAGATGTTCCACAATCTCTAGGCATAAATAGACGTAAAACATTGACGTTTTCATTAGTATCGGTTTCCAAGACCGATATCTGAACCCAGAAATAAATGATAATTCTAGCACTGCACCAGGAATTTCATTAAGCTCATATTGTTGCTGAGAGGTAACCGCTGAAGATATGTAACATAGTGCAATTCACATATGTCATAGATCATAAAGTTGTGCAATAGAATGTAGTAAATTGTTGATTTCTTGAATAAGCACGATCAGAAGTCAGATATTAAATATGTTCACAAATAGCATTAATTTTTTCCGGCAGGGACTCGAACCCGGCACCATTTGCTATTGTGTGATGGGAAGAAATGCTGCTGATATATTCATTGTTTCCTCCGGGGACTCCAACCTTACACGATGAGGCGTCAACTACCACATTGTCGTTCACTACTAGTTAGGATTACACCGTTCATAGAGACTTGGAGGGGTTTGGTATTTTGCGTAAACTTTGTTTTACTTAATAGCGCATGGACATGTGCAATGTTGATTTGAAACAAGGCAGAATCCTGTGTTCTTTACTTTGCGTTACTGGAAGTGCAGATGGTAGTTTTGTGGCCGTTAAAAACTGTTAGCCCCAGCAGGCATCGAAGCCATGCCTTAGCCATGTTGAAGACACATATTTTTCTGTATTTCTGTAAAGTTATAATTTATTTAATGTCGCTAGGTTATCATTTTGTTAAAACCTAAACCCCACTCTTTTCAAGGCGTGAGGAATAGCAGTTTTATTTCATGTTTTAAAATATTAGTTAATATTGCTAGGTTTTTCTTATTTTGTTATGTTAATAATTTACTATTATATTAATTAATGTGGCATATGTACGGCTTCTCCGATACGCCCCACTGACCCTGTGAGAATGTGCAGTTGATTTACTTTTAAGTGGGTGCGAGAATCTATGGCTGTCTGAATGTGGGGAGCAAGCCCCTACCACGCCGTAGCGGAGAAGTGACGCTACTGTCCCCGAATTGAAGCGGCTTATCGCTGCCATTTGCAGGGAAGAATCCCAGTATTGGCGTTGTTATTTGGAGTTATGAGACGCAACAAGAGCAAAATAAAGCACAAAATAAACGCATGTTTGTTTAAAAAAATTACTGAGTACTGCAGTCTGTTTAAAAAGTATTCTTAAAGGAATGAAGTCTCCTAATTTTCGAAATAAGGTCTGCATAGAGACACGAAATTTAAGAATGTAAGGCTCTTTTCTGATAAGGTGGAGCACTTATCATCGAGATATTTGCATAAGATGATTCCATGAAATTTGTACAGTAGCAGAGGGTGCGATTATTTTTTAATTCACGAAATTTTCTGTCTGGTCCTGTTTACTTTTCGCCGACTAATTTGTACGTTTTGCACGCTTATTTTTTGTACATCACATTTTAGTCTAAATTACTTTCCATATTACATAGAATTTTTCTTTCAACTTCCTCTAACTCAATCTTTTAAATACGCATTTCATTTGCACGTTAATTTTTAACAGAGATATTACTTCCCAAAGTGGTTGAGTATGCAACATTCGACCAAGTAATGACCATTTACGAAGTACAATCACCACCTGTTAAGTGTGTAAAAACAATTATTCGACCTACTTCTGCATCATACTTGTGAGATAAATACCTCCTATAGGCCTAGTTATTCACTCATCTCGAATTAGTATTTTTAGTAATTTATATGCAAATAAAATATAAGTACTTGACATGCACCAAAGTACGTTTCTCAATTTTAGAGAATCATTTGTAAGAGGAAACCTAAACAAAAACAAACGCTCACGATTTCTTATTTCTCCATGAAAATACTATGCGGTATACAAGTAATGACTGATCTGTGAAATGTAACATTTTTTCCGTCTTCGCCTTTGCTTCCGTTCTCACTGTTACAATTAAAAGCAGCACGCGAACGAGCCATGTTTACGCACGGTTTCCCTGCAAATGGCGGCATCTGTCACGTTCAATGTGGGGACGCGACACTAGCGCCAGCGAGCGGTCTAGTTTTTATTTAGTAAGTCTATGGTGGGGAGTGATAGCTCGCTTTGCATCGTTCTCTCTGGCTCAGAGTCGATAGCTGCTGAAGCTACCAAAGAGGTTTCTACACCCTTTGGTTACAGTCTAGTTAGCGAACCTTCCCTCCTTCCCCCCTCCCCCTCCCCACAGTAGCGTTAAATCATGTATAATTTAGGCTGGGTACCGTCCGCATTATTCCATGTAAGAGATGCATTTTTATTGTATTAACAAAATTTGTTCCCATTTTGCTTGTTTTCTATCTGAATAAATAAGTTTAAGTTCAACATATTCTGTAAGTTGCATATAAATTGTAGTTTTAGAGCACCTTCCTTCTTTTATTTAATATTGTTCTTCACCAGTGCTGAGAACATGCTCAAATGCAATGTTTCCTAAGTGTAAATTCCGTGGCGCCATAAATGTCTTCTTAGCCACCTTTCTAAGATAACTTTAATTGTGGTAGCTTGCTTATTAATGTCTGTGTGTAATTAACGTGTGGGCTGCTATTTATATTGACCACTGTAGTATTAACTTCCTATTATTGAAGTAATTTGAAACGAGCCAGTTCTCAGTTTGGGCCAGGGAACAAGGCTTTATAGCAGGGAGTAACCAGTAGTTCACACGGACCTCATTTACTAATTTTAGTGATAAAACAACGCTCTTGTTGCATCAGTGGTCGACTTTTATCTGGCTTACCGCTGGCAGGATTCGCTCTTCCAGCGGGTCATCTGTTTAATGAAATAGTTTCTTTTTTTGCTTTAAATGCATGCGGGAATATTCTTAAAACTTTTGCTTTCCCCTCCCAGTGGATGAATGACTGAGATTAGCAGCGCGCATTAATCTATTTAATTTTGTTTTTTCATCACTCGTGTGTTTTTTGGAAGGGTTATTTTATTCAATTGTTTTTGTAAAAAGTGCACAGCGACAGTGCATTGCGTGTGAAGGTTTTAATTCGTGTTTTGTTTCGCGTTTTTTTTTTGTTAGGCTAATCTCGTGTTTGTTACTTCTGTTCAAATGTTTATAATAATAATAATAATTTTATTCAACATCGAATAATACATATACATTGACATTGTACAGATTATTCTTCGATGTTTGTATAGCTTATGGGACTTAACTACGGGGCCATCAGTCCCTAAACTTACAAACTACTTATGAACTAGCTAAGACTAAGGACGGCACAAATATCCATGCCCGAGGGGGGGGATTCGAACCCCCGACCGTAGTGGCCGTGCAGACCGTGACTGGAGCGCCTCAGTCCCCTTGGCCACCGCGGCCGGGGGTTACTTCTGTCCAAAATTACTTGTGACGATGGAGAATAGTTCTGCCTTGTCCGTTTCCACTCCCTCTAGACGTTTAAACCAAAGTCAGTACCGCGAAAAGTCGTCTAGCTCAGATCTTTCCACCAAAAGGGAAAAAGTAGTGAGTACAGACAGACGTGTTCCCACTGAAAACGCGTCTTGCTTAACCGTGGACGCGACCGGAAGTGAGGGCAGGGGCAAACAAAGCGAACCGCATACCACTATGCCGGTTTCTGATACTGCGCAAACTAGTTCAACCAGTGTTACTAGGACCGCGTGCGTTTCTGATACGACAGTAAGCGACCTCATGCCCTTCATGAGAAAAATAAAAGCAGGAATGGAAGTGCAGAATGCAGAAATGAAAGCAGAGGTAGATTCCATAAAGGAAGCGCAAAATGCTTCTGTTCTGGAATTAAAAAGCAGGGATAGAAGCGCAAAATGCTTCAGTCCAGGCCGAAATTGTTAAGGTTTCTGCGCAATGCCGGGAGGTGCAAACTAACACTGTTCAGGTTATTGACAATAATCTGGATGGGTTGCGCACCGATACCGGTATAGTGCGGCTAGTTCAGGCGCGGCATGAGGTAGCAACAGCCGACGAACGGGCACGTTTATTGGCGTGGTAAGCGAGAAGACAAGCGGCGAAAGTTCGGAATCGGTAGTAAGGGCTACTGGCCCGATAAAGGCCTGTGAAAACCACGCGACCCACCAACAGAAGACGTCGAAATCAGGTCTGTTGATCCGCGCCATAACAAACTGAAGGATCCCAGTCTTAGTACGAGCCAATGACAATCCATGGAAGTTGCTCGACACTCAGTCAACTTGCTAGGAAAAGAGCATGTCCGTTCGAAACTAGCAGAGGCAGATGACATTAGGGACCCACTTCTTGAGCAAGAGCCTACTGCAATAGCGCCGGCGATGCAGCCACTTATTACAGTAAGCGTTAAGGACGTAGTTCTGGAATGCGTGCTTGACACCGGCAGAGTCGTTTCGGTCATGAGCAATTCCGTATTCGGCCGTTGTCAGACAGTGGGGACACGGCCAGTACTTCCTTTGCAGAGGACAAGGGTAAAGGGCGCATTATTCGGGCGCAGTGTTGATGTCAAAAGGTAATCAGAAGTTGTATCTGAGAGTCAGGGTCACGAATTCTGCGTGAATTTTATTATCGTGCCCTCATTGATGGTAGATGTCCTCCTAGGCGTAGAATTGCTCCTCGCACATAACGCCCTGTTCGATTTTAGTGAAGGGGTAGTGCGATTATGCAAGGGGAACGCCATCATCACCTTGAAATTCGATGAGTGTGCTGCTAAGGTGGACTCTGCTGACCGCTACTGTCAGTTCTTGTATGACTTCTGCCTGGCAAATGCTACTCGTTCTTTTAGCTCCTGCGGAGGGGACATGGTCATACTCTGCTGCGGTAGAGTAGAGGGATTTCTCTACCGCTTCAAGGTCCGGGAACATAGGAAGTTCTTCATTCGGCCATACCCGATTCCGTGGATATATAAAGAGCAGGTCGAGGAGGAAATTAAGCGTATGCTGCCGGAAGGAGATATTGAACAAGCTGTAAGTTCATACAACCCGCTGCTGGTCGTTCGGAAACGAGATAACTCGATTTGGCTTGTTCTCGATTTGAGACAAATAAACACAGTGATAAAACCAGAGATGGAATGACCACAGACGTTGGATGAATTGCTGCAACAATTTCACGGCTTGCACATGCTTTCCTCCATAGACTTGTGGTCCAGTTAATGGCAAATTGAACTTGCCCCGAGCTGCCGACCTTACACTGCCTTCTTATGTTTCGGAACCTGCTACCAATTCCATAAGTTGCCTTTCGGACTCAGTTCTGCTGCGTTTATCTGTGTGTTCAACAGTATCTTGCCCGATGACTATGGAAACAGAAAACCACGTACGTGGATGCCATACTAATAGCCGAGAACTCGTGGGAAGACCATAATGATGTTCTTAAGCGGTTACTTCAGGTATTCGGACAATCGCGAGTCACTGTAAGCCTGATGAAATCAGAATTCGGACGCTGGGAAGTGAAGTTTCTTGGTCACATATCGGGGGATGGACTCCTGCCAGACCCGACCAAACTAGAAGAAATTAGAGAATTTCCGGTCCCCTCAACGAAGAAACAGGTCAGAGCCTACTTAGGGCTTGTAAATTTTTATAAACAATTCCTATCAATAGAGAGTATAGCCACGCCAACTCTTTGTGGGCTTACGAGCAAGAATAAGGCTTGGAAGTGGACTGCGACTGTAAGCCCACCCTGACCTATCGAAGGATTTCTGTTTAGGAATGGACAGCTCTAAGGTCGGAATAGCTGCAGAGCTGTTTCAAGAAATTGAGGAAAATGGGGTAGTACAGCGAAAGATGATTGCGAGTCGAGTACTGAACAAGTGACTGAACTTGAAGCTCTTGCTGTCGTCTTCGGTTTCCTTAAGTTCAGAGGATATTTGTTTGGAAGGACAACCAAAGTATTCAAATGTTTGTTAAGCTTATGGGACTTAACCACGGGGTCATCAGTCCCTAAACTTACAAACTACTTACGAACTAGGACGGCACAAATATCCATGCCCGAGGGGGGGATTCGAACCCCCGACCGTCGTGGTCGTGCAGACCGTGACTGGAGCGCCTCAGTCTCCTCGGCCACCGCGGCTGGCGACCAAAGTATATACAGATCACCGCGCATTAGAATGTTGGCTAAATTGACACACGGTAGGTTGGCCAGGTGGGCGTTGTTTTTCCAGGAATTTTGTTTTACCGTTTTCTGCAGTTGCTTTCTTTGGAATTGGAATTATTATTAATCGTGAAGTCCAAGGGTATTTCCCTTTCTTATACAATCTGCATACAAATTAGAGCAGTTTCTTCATGAGTGTCAGCAGTTCAGAGGGAATATCTTCCACTCCAGGGGCATTGTTTCGACTCAAATCTTTTTCTGCTCTGTACAATTCTTCTAGTAGTATTGTATCTCCCATCTTATTGTGGCGACATCGAGATCGACTCTACCTGGAGTGGAATATCTTTGAGCTACGGTTTAGGTAGCCCACGCGGGCTTTTGAGTATTGTTTGGACTCGATGATTGTGTACATCGAATGTATTAAGTGCTCTGTAATAAATGTGTATTATTCAGTTAATGTGGCGTGTACGGGTATTTATTTATCATACCGTATCCAGTACACTATCTTATTTTCAGCTAATTCCTTTTCCACATTACTACCATCAAGTTCATTTCACCTGTATAGGTCTTCAATATATTCCTTCCACTTTTCAACATTACCTTCTTTGCTTAGTACTGGTTTTCCATCTGAGCTCTTGATATTCATGCAGGTATTCCAGCTTCTCTTTTATTTTCCTGTAGGCAGTAACTATGTTTCTCCGAGTTATATGCTCTTCTGCAGACTTGCATTTGTCCTTTAGCCACTCCAGCTTAACCAGTCTGCACATCTTGTCAACCTCATTTTTTTCAACCATCTGTACTCCCATTTGCCTCCTTCACTTGCTGTATTTTCGTATTTTCTTACTTCATCAGTTATGTTAAGTATTTCCTGTGTTATCCAAGGATTTCTATTAGGCCTTGTCCTACATATATCGTCTGTGCTCTGAACTATTGTGTCTCTCAGAGCTACCCATTCTTTTTTTACTGTATTGTCCATCTGTTTCAATCAATCCATGCCTGATTTTCCCTCTGAACCTCTGGTTCCTTCAATTTATCCAGGTCACATTTCCTTACTTTTTTTACCTTCTTTCAGTTTTCATTTACAGTTCATAAACAAAAATGTTCAAATGTTTGTAAAGCCTATGGGACTTAACTACAGGATCATCAGTCCCTAAACTTACAAACTACTTACGAACTAGGACGGCACAAATATCCATGCCCGAGGGGGGATTCGAACCCCCGACTGTAGTGACCATGCAGACCGTGACTGGAGCGACTCAGTCCCCTCTGCCACCGCGGCCGGTTCATAAACAGTAAGTTATGTTTGGCACCTATATCTGCCCTTGGATATGTCTTACAGTTTAAAAATTGGTTTCAAAATTTATGTTTTACCACTATAAAGTCAACTTGGTACCTTCTGGTGTCTCCTGGTTCTTTCATGTAAACAATCTTCTTTCATGGTGCTTAAACCAAGTGTTTTTTATAATTAAGTTTTGCTCTGTGCAAAATTCTACCCGGCGAACACCTCTTTCATTCATTTTCCCCAATGGTATTCACCTACTATTTTTCCTTCACTTGCTTTTCGTACTACTGAATTCCAGTCTTCCATCACAATCGAGTTTTCCTCTCCTGTAAGTACCTGAGTAACTTTTTTTTTTTTTTTTTTTTTTTTTTTTTTTTTTTTTTTTTTTTTTTTTTTTTTCAATCTTATACTACACTTTCTCAATCTCCGCATCATCAGCAGAGCTAGTTGTCATATAAACTAGTAGTGCTATGGTCATTGTTGGCTTCATGTCTATCTTTGTGATGGCAATGCGTTCAATATGCAGTTCATTGTAACTTCCTTTACTTTCATGTTTCCTTTTTTCATTATTAGATCTACTCCTGCTTACCTCCTAACTGAGTTTGTATACATATAAATAAAACTGTACTCTCCTAATCAGAAATCCTGCCACTGAATTTGGCCAATTTCTATCAAATTTGACTTCAACCTATCCATATATCTTTTCAAATTTTTTAACTTACCTATCCAATCAAGGGATAGAACATTCCATGCTCTGATCTGCAGAATCCTGTTTTGTTTTTCTTGATGATGACACCCTCCACAGTAGTCCCTGTCGAGAGATTCAAATGGGGGACTATTTTACCTCCGGAATATTTTACTCAAAGAAGATGCCATCATTATATATTCACACAGTAGAGTTGCATGTCCTCGGAGAAAAGTAACGAATGTAGTTTTCCCTTCCTTTCAGCAGTTCACAATAGCTGCATAGCTACAAGACCAGGTAAGTCAACCATACAGACTCTTGCCACTATAACTGCTGAAAAGGCTGCTGCTTCTGTTCGGAAACCACATATTTGTCTGGCCTCTCCACAGATACTTCTCCATTGTGGTGCACCTATCTACAGCACTGAGGCACCCCACCTTGTCAATATCTGTGGTTCATGGGGGTGGTTAAGCAACACTATGCCTTCATATTTATCCATGTGAAATTGAGATATGGCACACACATATTATAATCTGGCTCATCCTTCATTCACCCACATGTAACATGCTGGAGCCACGACTTAAAACACTATTGACTGTCCACATTGTTCAAAAGGGAAATGGACTCCTGGATGGCCAGTAATAACAAAAAAAAAAAAAAAAAAAAAAAAATGTTCAAATGTTTGTATAGCTTATGGGACTTAACTACGGGGTCATCAGTCCCTAAACTAGCTTACACTAAGGACGGCACAAATATCCATGCCCGAGGGGGGGATTTGAACCTCCGACTGTAGTAGCCGTGCAGACCGTGACTGAAGCGCCTCAGTCCCCTCGGCCACCGCAGCCGGCCCAGTAATAACCAAGTGGTGGCATGAATAGCACTTGTAGAGGGCTTTGAGGTCGCTCAGGGAGTTTCTACAGATGAGGAAGGAGTCCCCAGTGCAGGAATGGATGTGATAAGTGCATGAAAGATAGCTACAAACTCTGTAGTGGAGACACTGCAGCCATATAGAAGGGAGCGCCACTCAGTATGGACACAGATGTAGCCAACATAATCATCAACAAATGAACAAGTTATGAAGATCACTTTAAATCTCTGTTATGCATTAATGATAGGAAGGAAATGCCAGCGAAGGGACTCTGGGCGAATTGAGTCCTTGGGGAATCATTCCAAATGAAGTAGTGGGTGATATATACACCATGGTGGTGTATGCAATTGGAAATGAGATGGAAGGGGAAAAGACTCTAACTCACTGAGAAGTGGTCAGACACAGACACTAACTGTCATCCCTGACCTTCATGGAATGTGAAGTGTTGTGTTGACGAAGAGGAAATGGTGGCTTAGGTGGTTAAGGAAACCATAAACATTGGAAATATAGTCAGCCAGCAGATTGTTGACACCTGACCCATAATGAAGTAACCCCAGTATACATGGTAGACTGCCCGCACGGCTTGTTCTAAAAGCTCCTGTTGCAAGCCTAACTCCGCACTGATGAATGGGTCAAGGAGCTGCAATGATAAAGTTGATGCTAACCATATGCCATAGTCAAACCGAGACTGAACAACAGCTTAGTACAGCTGCAGCAGTGTACAATGATCTGCATCTCAAGCAGTGTTGCTCAAGCACCAGAGGGCATTAAGGTGCTACCAGTACATCTCCTTTAGCCATGTTAGCCTGGTGGCAAAGATAAGACCCAAACAGAAATACGTATACACTGCACTGAGTATGTGACTGTCAATATAAAGTTCTGGGTGTGGTTGAACTGTTGAACACAGACAGAGGTGCATAACGCAGGTCTTGTTGGCAGAGAACTGAAACCCATGGGAAGGCACCCATGACTGCACCTTGTGTACGGCTCCTCCAACCAGTTTTTGGGAACGTATACATTAAAAGAACTAAAATATATGCAGAAGTCATCTGCATATAATGAGGGCGATACCGATGAGCCTACTGCTACTGTTAGGCCACTAATGGCCACTAAAAATAAGGGAATGCTCTACACAGAGCCCTGGGTGAACACATTCTCTTGCATATGAAATGAAATATGGGAGGCATAGACATGTGCAATGTGCACAGAAGGTATGGAGAGCTAAAAGTTTTGTATGAAAATTTGGAGTGAGCCCTGGAGATCTCAGCCATGTAATGGCAAGGATGTGGTGTCATCAAGTCGTGCCTTTGTTAAGTCAAAAGAGACAGCTACCATATGGTGGCATCTAGAAAAGGCTGTCCAGATGGCAGACTCAAGGTATACTAATTTGAGCACCCCTTGTGGAAACCACCCTGACGTGGAGCCCATAGACCCCTCGATTCAAGGAGCCAATACAACTGCCCACTCACCATGCATTCTAGCAGTTTACATAGAACATTAGTAAGGTTGATGGTCCAATTGCTATCCACATCAAGCAGGTCTTTACCAGGCTTAAGCACTGGAATGGTGGTACTATCTTGCCACTGTGACAGGAGTACATCATCACTCAATGTGGTTAAACATGGCGAGAACTTGTTGCTTAGACTCTGGTAGCATGTGGTAAAGGACAGACATTTCCATTCCACCTGATGTTTTAGTGTATGAAATGCAGGTTGGTAATTGTGAGAGACAGAGCTGTGAGCCTAGTCCTCAGAAAAAGCTTAGGCAACTGCATCTGGATCCATTTGTGGAATTACCAGCTGGGGTCTGCTATCCATAGGTGTCTTCTTCCAAATTTGTGAAGGCGTGGTATATGACTTAATAGTTAAGACATACCTCTCACATAACTCCCGTTTCCATCTTTGTGTAAGCTGGTGAACACACACACACACACACACACACACACACACACACACACACACACATTTAAAAGCTATTGTGTTTTCCAGAGATGGGTACCACCTATGTTGCTGTAAAGCCCACTTGCAATCTTTAATGGTGTCGGTGATTTCTGGCAACCACCAAGGCACTGTCTTTTGCTCGGGGCACCTTGAGAAATGAGAGATTATACTCTCTACAGCTGAATCAATGGTCTTGGTGGAACACTTGACCATCACATTGATAGTGTCGTGTAGGAAAGATCTAATGGTGGCACCAGGGATAGGCTTCCAGTCTGCCTTGTATAATGCCCATTGGCAAGGTTTCTGAAGGGGCATAGGCATACCATGGACAGAGGTGAGGATGTGTTTACATACACCACCTGACACCCTGTCGTACTGGGCATGATTTCTTTAGCAACCCTGATAGCCATGCAGAGTCAGAGTCTACATTGCGGTGAACCACATTTCCTACAGGACAATGCAAAAGGCAGGTGAAATACTGAGAAAGTGTCATAGTGCAGCTAAGTGAGGGCAAAAATCAGTGCATTTCCACTGCAGAATTGAATTGTCAGTTAGGCAAGAGGCCATGAGTACACTGGGATCACCCAATGCTACTGTTTAAGAACTAGCAGAATTGAGGACCATTGGTTCTGCAGGTTTCGCATTAAATGCAGATGATGTCTGTAGTTGTGGTGTAGAAGCTGCTGAAGTTCCTTTCCTTCTTCTTCTTGGGCTCTCACTGATCTTTAGGTTTTGAATGCTGGGAGGGCTTTCCTGCAGAAACTTCAGGTAACAATGATGAATGAAAAGCCCTTCAACCAGCAGTGTGTGGATCCTTCAGCCACTGGCTGGGATCCTCTATTCCATTTATCAAAATCTCAGAAGGTAGTAATAACAACAATAATAATAAAGATTTTATTGTCATTGCGCCATTATAGCAATAGACAATGTCAAATGAAAATTCATTTAATAATACAGAGTGATAAGATATTGACTAATTAGCATATTTTAGTATATTACAACAATACACATTGAATTACTAATTTTTTACAGTTGAAGAATTCATTAATGCCATAGAATGGGTGGACAGCTAACCATTCATGCATTCTTTCTTTGAATGTTAGTTCAGGAAGATCCTGAATAGCATGCGGCAGCTTATTAAATACTTTGTGCCCTATGACCTCGTAGCTATTTATTGATTTTGACAGTCTGTGGTAAGGCGTATATATGTGTCTAATGCTTCTTGTATTGTAACTGTGTACATTTTCTCTGTGTTTCACATCTTTTAAGTTCTTCTTCATAAAAATTAAGATATAGTATACATACAGGTTTATTAATGTCATAATTTTATGTCCAGTAAACAAGGGTTTGCAGTGAGCCTTGTTTGACGAATTTGTAATTATCCTAATGGCTTTCTTCTGCATTATTAGTATGTCGTATATATGGCTACCATTACCCCACAAGATTATGCCATAGGTTAATATACTTTCGAAAAATGTGAAGATGATCTGACATATGTTTCAGGTACACAATTTCTAAGTTGTCTTAATAAATAAATTACTCTAGATAGCTTAGCACTAATGTAATTTATATGTTGGCTTCAGGATAACTTGTCATAAAAATAAACACCTAGGGACTTAACAGGACTAGGGTCATGCTTAAAGTGAAGAGAATCTGCTGAGTTTTGTTTTCGTTAAGTAAGAATCCATTTGCTCTGAACCAGTGTGCTGCGTGAGAGTGTATTTTCAGTACAGGTTTTAAGTTCACAAAGATTGTTACTGCTGTGTTGAAAAGTAGTATCATCGGCATATAATACAGTGGTGGATCTAATAAATGAGGGCAGTGTCTCAAAGGACCCCTTCCTAATGAAAGGGGAGGGGTGATTGCTCAAAAGAAAAAGAAAAAAAGAAGATGAGCCAACAACCATCAAGGGGCAGGTGAACTCTGAGGGCTCATATAGCTGGTGCAAGTTTCAAGAATGTCGTTCATGAAGAAGGTGGTGGT
Source organism: Locusta migratoria (assembly GCA_026315105.1). Classification (NCBI taxonomy): domain Eukaryota; kingdom Metazoa; phylum Arthropoda; class Insecta; order Orthoptera; family Acrididae; genus Locusta; species Locusta migratoria. Next base: position 265,225,131 of record CM048744.1, on the reverse strand, counting down.
GATGTGATCTAGCAAACAATGAGACCATGTACAGTGGGTGGAGCCTCTCAACTTCTTTCTTTGCCTTCATGTGGGATAGTCTATACAGAGTATTAAATTTCATGATCTTCCTCTCTGTGTAGGACAGTGCAGTCTGGCAAGCAGTGAGAATGGTGCTGCCTATGGTCGACACAAATGGCAGGTTGTACACAAGGAGCACCCAGATTAATGGATGCCCACAGTGACTGCAAGTAGGGTTGGAGTTACAGTGTGAACATATGCGCCCAAATTTCCAGCACTTGAAGAAACACATAGGGGAGGAACACAAGTCTTTATGTTATACCAGTTGGTATATCATCACCTTGACCTTTTCAGGCAATGCATCACCCTCAGAGGCCAAGAGGAATACTCCGGTGATAACCCTATGGTCCTTAGGCCCATTGTAGAATCGCAGGATTATGTGTACACCTTGTTGCTCCAAGTTGCAATGTAACTCTGTGTCATACTGCATCCTCTTGGTCATAGCCCCTCTGACAACACAAGGATCACACTACTGATGCCTGATGCAAACTCCTCACGTATGCCAAGAAGTAAATTCCTGACTACCTGGGGCATCAGGACTCCAAGTACTCGTTGTCCCACTATGTTATCTTTGCTGCAGCTGCATGGTACCGTTGAGAAGGGTCCCTGGACACACAGGAATTGTGGGAGAATATGGCTTATCCTGACCTTTGACTGCTCGCTCCTCCTATGACGTTGTATTAAATGCATACTTCACACACTTGGAGACATTGGTGGCCAATCAACCACCAGCATTACCAGATTTTGACCATCTCACATCGCCAACCAAGCAGAAACCTTTTATTTCATTATAATTCTGTGGGGGGGCTGGCACAATATGGAACCTAATTACAAGAATATCAGATGAATTCCCCTCGGACCTTCTGCTGAATATTTCCTCCTGTTCGTATCTCTGGCCATTTCTTCATGCCCCTTTCTCCTATCTTCTTATCACTGTTCATCAGATACTGCCCTCTTCCTATTTGTTCAACTCCTCCTCTCCTCCACGTCATTCTCTCTCTCTCTCTCCGCCCCCCTCCACTTATCGTCCTCCAATTCTCTCACTGTTTCTTGCCCCTGACATTTAGACAGCCCTGGAGAGCAAGTCGATAAGGCAAGCTGTTACTATTCCCACACAACACACAGGTTGTACAGGACTGCCTATATGGCAAGGGTTAGTAGAGACTTTTGCACTAGCTCCACTTTTATGGGAGCTAAGAGGTAATATAACCAAAAGTGCTGTTTCTCGTGTTGCAAGCAGTATGTGTAGCACATTTAGTTGAATCGATCCAGTAGTTTGGAGATGTGGAAAATGGCACCAAATTTCACCACAATTTTGCTCAACGTCACCGTCAATGTATCACATGATGGTAGAGTCATCACAACTCCTCTTACCTGCATTTTACAGTTCAGAACAATGACCTATATAGAAAACAGTGTTTCATTGTTGAGTATTCTAATAGTGTATTTTGAATAGAACATTCATTAGTATGTGAAAAACGTATCTGGGTTTTCTAACAGAAATACTCACACCAATACATGCCCTATAATTTTTAGAATAACTAGTTTACTCAATTTTAGAATTCATAGTATTTGAGAAAGATTACAGTACTGCTGATAGCAACGTGAATACGACATTTTCAAAAATGTGGTATGCAGTGTAAGTCCAAGTACATTTTCGGCAAAGATATATGTATTAAAAAAAGTGTAGATTACCAAATCAATTACGATACTACGACAGGTATTCAGAAGTCCTAACACGAATACTGCTTGCCATAGGGGCAGTGGCATGGCCTCTTTTCCCTATCTCAACTGTCATAATAATAAATATTTTACCTTAAGCACGGTCTCTCATAAGCATTCTAAATCAACATTAGTTTGAATTGGTTTAAAGAAAGTAAAATAAAATATTAATTCACTTTTGAGTGAAAAGCTGTCTTAACAAGGGAAATTCCCTGCATAAAAAGAACAACTCAATAAATAATTTCTTAAATTTTTTACAAATTGAATAGTTTGTAGGTTCTTGAGCAAGTCAAAACTCTTCTAATTTTCGGTAGGACAACTCTGATATCAGTCTATAATCTCTAAGCAACCACACATATTCATAAAAAATGTTTTGCACCACATTTATCTTGACACAGTTCAAAGGAGAATTCCCAATAGTTCTAAAATACAGTTTACACTTCAAAACGTTTACAATGAGAGAGATCATGTTTGGCTAGATGGGTATTGCAGTGATTTATCCAGCAGATCTTTGATTATGATGGTTGATACTATATCCGACACACACAGTTTTTGTGATCCAGATATACAGTGTCTTCTATGGGAACTTGGTATACTTGCATTGTACAAACTCTTGTTTTAGCATTTGTCTTGACAGCAAAAATCCATTGACTATTATTCACAGCCTTTTCTGATTATAATAATGTGTGAATTACAGGATGGTGCAAGGCTTTCATCGTAATGTCATCTCAGGATGTACCCAATATGTCACAACAATACTAACTTCTAACAATACATCACAGAGCCAGTCAATTTATGACATTGTACTGTCTGGTCAATACAACTGCTAGCCCTGCATTCACATCCATCAAGTAGCCTCCTCTTTCAGATGCACCAGCTTTAGACTATCATGGATATGCGGATATGCACCGTCAACTGTGGTGCTACGATCCAAGACAATTTCTGAATGAGGGGTTACAAGTCCACACACGCATATCAGTTGTTCTGTCTAGTTATGCTGCGGTATGACTCCCTGCAGGCAGATGGGTTCCTACTAAGAGCAATTCTTAATTATCGTTCCGTGTTTAATTATCCTGCCATATTTCATGGTCCTGCAACTGAAGCTGTATCGTACATCTAGCTGGCCGTTTGCATCAATCCAGGGGTGGGGCCTCCATTGGTTGAGTGCCACTTCCCATTAGTCACTGCCACTGCTGGATCTGGGCCTCACTGGCCTATCTACTTGGTTATGTACAGGGTGGCCCCACTGGACAAGTGCTGTCTATCATTGGCTACCAAACCCGTCAATGCCACCTGCAGCTCAATGGGTTCATCTTCCCTGATTTACATTGTATGTCTCACTGGCCCGTTTATGTCATCACATCTTCGGTGGTCACTGTTGATGAGAACTGCCTCTTTTTTTGCTCCTGATGCTATTGCCAACTCACTGAGTTACCGACACTGCCAGTCAGCACTAGCCTCCGACGGTACCTTCACTGGTTACCAGTCATGTGTTCTCCGCAGCATCTAGCTGGGTACTAGTTGCATCCATCTGTAACATCGTCGCTGACCACCAGCGCCTACAATGTTTGTGACTGACCTGAGGGATCCTTAAATGTTGGATTTTCTAATGTTTCATTACTGTTAACATGTTTTTTTTCCCCCAAAGAACCATTGATGTATGCCAGGAAACTGCTTTTTATTTCACATGGTCTTGGCACAACTCAAGGAAAAAAAAAACAAAGTATACTAATGAACAACAGGGGTAGACAGGGCATTGTGTTTCTGTAAGCAGGGGTTTACATTTAATGTTAGCTCATTTATATATCATGAGTGTTGTTCCATTGGTAAATATTCCTCCATGTTCATTTCATGATTGTTTATATAGGACAACTTTTCAGTAGAAACATAAGGTATTTCACAAAATGTCTTTTACCTTCGTTTATGAAACTTTAATTTGTTAAGACTCATTCTAATTTTTCTTATTTTTTTTTCAGATGCACTGGTCATAACTATGCCTAGAAGTGCAGACATTCCAGCAATTTCAATTATGTTTATCTGCCTCTCAATTTGTACTGGAATCATTCCATTCAGCTACCTTACCAGATGGAAGCCACAAAAGCTACAGTTTTGCTACACATGGACTTGTCAGATTGTTATTATTATTTCACATAGTGTATACTTTATTGTCAGGTCTCTGCAGTCTCCTTTTACAAGCATTTATGACATTAGCACAAAAATTCTAGTATTTGTTACAGTTTGTACCAACTTTGCTGGTATTTTTTCTAATGTCTACTTCTATCAAAATCAATATACATCAATACTTAGCAGTATTAGCAAAGAACAACAGAGAATGAAATTTGAGGGTTGCAACCATAAGAACAAAGCTACTGATATTTTGTTACTTATTTTGGTATTGTGGATGACGTTTGATGTTGCCATATACATTTATTATAATGAACTTCTGATGAATTTAATTTGGCTTTATACCAATCTAACAATATTCATGACGGCAATTCATTTTATTCACTGGGTTTTATATTTCTACAGAGAATTTCGTCATCTAAATGCAAAAATATGTGCACTGGTCTCAGACATATCAAAAAACAGTGCACCCACCACCTACAATTACTGTTCATATGACAACTGTGTAATATTCCCAAGTGTCTATAAAAATAATACAAAGACTAAGTTAAAGTCTTTTGATTCTTTTAGATATCACCTATCAAAAATGGAATTGTTACACTTTAAGTATACAAAAATAAGTGAACAAATGTGCAAGAGTTATGCATCATATAATGCTCTTCTTGTTATTAAGTCAGTTGTTGAGATACCAGTGCACTCACTCACAATAATTAGACAAAATTTTGGATCATCAGACACTGCTAATAAAATATCAATACTGCGTGATGTCAGCACATTACTGCACAGTATTTCTGTTCTCATTGCAGTGTGCGTAAGTTGTCAGTATATGGCTTCAGAGGCAAACTGTACTGTGGCTTTGGTATACCAAGCGTTGGCTAGTAGGCTTGGGGAGAGACAGTTCAGGTCTATTTACACAAATATCAGTGTTGTTAGGTCACTTGTACAACCAATAATACAATGTAGGTTCTCTTATATGTCAGCATATGGTATTTTCAGCATAGATGCAAGTTTACTGACCTGGGTGGCCACAAATATTATAACGTTTACAATTGCACTGATACAGTTTGCTAGCTCAGAAAACAATGTATACACAGATAATTACCTTTCTAATGCGACAATGATGCATCAATGACCCAAAAACTGCACACAGTTTATGAATACCATTGTTAACTCTCCAAACTTAATATGAGAGATCCCTATGTATGATTTCTTTATTGTTTTACAAAAACATTTCAAGTGAATGTTGTGGGAAGTTTGCCTGTTTCATATTTGTCCCTGTGCTTTAATTATCAAACTGTAAAAATACTACTACTACTACTACTACTACTACTACTAATAATAATAATAATATAATAAGGACACTTTACAGCTCACCACAAAGACGTGGCAATGATCTGTGACAGGCACATACAAAAGACACACACATACAACACTATCAGATATCGGTCATGGCCTCCTTCAGAAAATAGAACATTCACGCAATCACACAGGCACGCAACACCATAATACAGCTGGAGGTATGACTGTGTTGTGTGCCTGTGTGATTGCGTGAATGTTCTATTTTCTGAAGAAGGCCATGGCCGATAGCTGAAAGTGTTGTCAGTGTGTATCTTTTGTATGTGCCTGTCACAGATCGTCGCCACATTCAAATGTTTGTAAATCTTTTGGACTTAACTTCTTGGTCATTAGTCCATAGCTTACAAACTACCTAAACTAAGGTGTACTAACCTAAGGACAACACAAACATCCATGCCCGAGGGGGATTTGAATCCCTGACGGCAAATAGCCACTCGCACTGAGCTCGACACCCCAGTACGCACGGCTTATCAGCCGCGGCATTGTCGCCATTGTGTTTTTGTGGGTGTGTTGTAAACTGTCCTTATTACTATAGTATTAATTGCAACCTGTACTTTCCATTATAGTAATAATAATAATATGAAGATACATAGCAAATCAACATGGAGATGATCAATATGCCACAGACAGATACATATTAATTGATTAATTAATTAATTCAGATTATTGTCTATTTGTTTTGACTAACTCCTTTGGTGAGAATAATAATAATAATAATAATAATAATAATTATTATTATTATTATTTTATTGTCATTATGCTATTAAGGCAATAGACAAAGTCACACTTAGAATACAGTACAGTTCATAGTCATTAATATGAATATAGTTCTTTACATCACATTATAATACTAAAACTTATAAACTCATTTACATCATAGATTGAATGGGGAACTAACCAGTCATAAACAATTTGTTTGAATACTTGCTCTAGTAACTCTTACGCAGCTTGAGGAAGTTTATTAAACAATTTGGCCCCATAATTTCATAACTATTAATTGATTTTGATAGTCTATGGTATGGAGGATAGATACAACTATTCCTCCTTGTGTTATGACAATGTATATTTTCTGTTCTTTTTACTTCTGGTAGCTTCTTCTTTGTATAGATTATAACATAATATATATACAAGTTTATGACATTCATAATTTTTTGTTCATAGAATAAAGTTTTACATGTGGCTTATTTGGAGAACCTGTAATTACTCTTATAGCCCTTTTCTGCAATAATATAATGTAATGAATGTGACTGCAGTTTCCCCAGAAACTAATACCATAGCATAATATGCTTTGAAAAAAATGAAAAATAAGATATTCTAACATATTTTGTACACACACACAATCCATAAGACACTTTAACAAATAAATTACTTTAGACAATTTACCACTTATATATTTTACATGTTGACCCTAAAGATAATTTATCATCCAAGTTGACCCCCAAAATCTTAATATAACTAGGATAGAAGTTTATCATTACTGCTATGCAGAAAAGTTGTATCATCTGCATATAGTACTGTGTTAGATTTAATACATGAAGGCATGCCATTAATCATTATTAGGAACAGGAAAGTGCCCAGCACAGAGCTCTGTGGGACACCTACCTTCTCTTGTTCCATTCTGGACTATTCTTTACCAACACATACAACTTGCTTATGATTGTGCAGATAAGACTTCAATAGATTAAGGCTATTACCTTTAACACCATAGAAGTCCAATTTTTCAAGGAGTATTGTATGTTCTACACAGTCAAAGGCTTTGCTTAGATCACAACAAGGACTTCAGCAAAGCTTTTGCCCTCAAATACTCAATGGATGTACTTGACGACAGAGTGTATAGCATCCACAGTTAAAAGTTTCTTTCTGAAACCTTATTGTGATCCACTAATTATTGCAAGATTTTCAAAGTAGTCACATAATTGTTGGTAAATTATATATTCTGAAACTTTAGAAAAAGCTGGTATTATCAAAAATTGGCCTGTAACTTGAAGGACAGTCTTTATCCCCTTTTTTTACACACTAGGACTACCTTGGACACTTGAAGCATATCAGGAATATATATATCTCTGATATACACTTGTTTATACAATGTGTTAAGGGATGCACTATACAATCTTTCTTCAGTATATTGAAATACAAGTCATATATGTCTACACTGTCGGAAGATTTCAACTGCTTCACCACTCTTAAAACAAGACTAGATGAGACCTTAGAGAAGCTCAAGATACCTGCCTTTGTTGATCTATAGACACTTTTTGACAGAAGCTGTGATAAAGTAATTTCAACTTTAATTATAGCACTTCCCACTTCAACTGATTTAATGAAGAAATCATTAAAGTGTTGGGGAGAGAGATTAATTTTGTCATTTCTTTCATCTTTGGCAACACTGTTTATCAGATTCCATGCGGATTTACACTTGTTACTGGATTTCTCAATACTTCTGAGATTATGGGATTTTTTTAGCATCCTCAATGGCTTTTTTATATTCATTCCTGTATGTGACAGACTGATTTAGAGTGACTAGTTTTCCGTCTATTATAAATAATGTACAACATCATAATTTGGTTTTTCAGGTTTGTTAGCTGTTTTGTATACCATGTATTGTGTGTGTTTGGAATTTTTGTTTTCAGGCCTTTGTCTGTCATTTTGCATGTCCTTTTTGGAATGCAGACATTAAACTGTGCCAGAAATATTTTTAAAAACCTATCAAATATTTTTTTTGCTGGCAGATATTTACTTAACTTGTAATGTGTATCACCATAACAGTGGCCAAACCAGTCTACGTCAGCAAGGGACTTACAAAATCTTATAATTTTCTCATCTGTAACAAATCTGCTGATGTTATTGGACAGGTTTTGTTATATAACTCTGATTCAGGGGGAACCTACTTGTATAATTTAAAGATACAAAATCAAGATCAGAAAATGGAAATACTGTCATGCCACAAGATAGTATTGTTGTTTTAAAGTTCACAAAAATATTGTCAAGACATGCTTGTTCTCTTGTGAGCCTTTTATTGACGGAATCTAAATTGCATTATCTTAGTATATTTTGGAGATTAGTAACACTTCAATTTTTTTGGTTTTTATCTAAATCTGCATTCAAATCTCCGTCTATCACAATATCATAATGTAACCATCTAGTTCATGTAACAGCAAGCCCAGTTTTTCTAAAAATACATTAATGTTACCCTTAGGTGATCTGTATAAGGATGTTACTACTAACATGAAATTGTCTATGACTATACCAGCTACTTCAAAGTTCTGTGACTATATCAGCTACTTCAAAGTTCTATGCCACAAAAAAGAATCTAGATCTAATCTAGTGACTGGGAAGCTGAGTGACTTGTTAATATAAATTGCCACAGGACCTCTTATATACAGTTTTCTGCAGTAGTTATTTGCTAAATTATAGTTATCAACGATCAAAATATAGTTATCAAGTTTAACATATTTAAGTTCATTCTCAGTGGCCCAGCGTTCACTCAAAAAAATAGATATCAAACATATTTTCTAGTCCAAAATTATTGACAATGAGTTCCTTATCCTTTACTCCCTGCATGTTAAGATAACATATTTTAAGATCTGAACTGTGAGGAGCTATAACAATTTCAACACTATTTATCTCGCAGGCTTCTTCCTCTTGTTGACTTCAACTAAAAAATCATTTAGGCGGAGAGAAGGTACTGCAACACGGAACACTGCTTCTACTCTTGAAGATCTTTTCACTTCATCAGGCTCATGTCTTGCTCTTGAAGGTTGGGTTCCCATTGAAGGTAGTTCACATGCTACTAAAGAATGTGCAGGTGCATCTTCTGATGGTATTCTTATTTCAGTAGCTGAATGTGTTGCTACCATTACTGTTTCTTGTTACTCATTTTCTGTGTGTGCTGTTCCACCTGTTGTGTTTGTTATTAGGCCTACAGCTATATCTTTCCCAACACTTTCTTCTGCAATCAATGTTTCTTTTGTTGAGTTACTGCTGTAGCTGGGCTAATTGGTAGGGAAGATTCATTGTTGGTATACATTCCCATTGGCAGAGAGATTGGAACACAATTCAGACATCTAGGGAAAACACTTTCCTCTAACACTGATTTTTTTGGCAAAGTAGTGATTTACCCCACTCGTTTAGATGTATCCTGTGGGTAATGAAATGATTTCTTCCCAAGTCATCAATATTGAGGAAAAACGCATTTGAATTCTTCTTGCAGATCTTTTTTATGACCTGTTTTGCTTTTTTGATCTCTTTGTTCACACAGGATGATTGAATAATGACATGCTTGTATGGTATGCCAACAGCGATCACTTTTTGATTCCCTAATGAATGTAGCACATCTTTCAGTACTCTGTTTGCCACTTTTAGTCGATTCTTATACACATCATTTGCACCGTCCCATATTAAGAGACATTGACTTTTCATCCTGAAATAATTGTTACTACAGTCTTTTAACACTTCTTGTAGACTGGGTTTAATAACACTCGTAATATTGAGATCTTGTTGGTAATGCAGGATTCCCGCAATTCCTCTACCGTGGCTGTCGGCAAGCAAAAATGTAGAACTTCCAAAAATTTTTTGCACTTTATTTAGGCCTACATCATAGTGACAGCGAGTTGTTGCAAACATATTGCAAATTGTACATTTTTTTCATGGCCGATTCATTGTTTATAAGTTCACTGTCCTCACTGAGATATTGAAATCAATTACTTATCGGAACTTTAAATTTGTTGTAGGCAAGTTTAGGTTTTTCACATTTATTTGATTCACTGAATGCCTGAAATTGATCAAGTTCTTTATCTGAAGAGGCCGTTGAGCTTTTAACCATGTTTTTCAGTAACATGACATGTTCTCTTATGTCCTTCAGTTTTTTTTTTTGGTAATGTTTCTAGAACGATAAGTTCACAATTTGCCTTGCACATTTCATTCGCAGCCAAACGACCATTGCACTTCGTCCCACAAGCACACGAAGTTGTTTCTTCATTTATTTTCGTGGATCAATGCATGATACCACCTATGCAACACTGAGCATATTCTAATACCACTTGACACAATTTTGTCACATAACATACACCTTATAGACTGTAAATACTCATGATTTACGTAGAAACTTACTACCATGTTTGCACTCATCGCCATAGTACCTTTATAAAGATTGTATGCCTCAGGAGGAATAGTAAATATTTTAGGAGGCGGTAGTATAACTGAATGAAGATAAAAATGCCATATAACATGTGTCCAACTTTGATTGATTACAGAGATACAATTATTAGTATGTAACCCTAACAAACTTAAATTACCTTCCCCTTCCTTCTCCCATTCCGTATTTCTTCCCTTCTCTCTTACCTGAAGAAGGAACCCAGGTCCGAAAGATTGTTTTATTTTCGTCCTTTTTTCTCTCTGTGTATGACTATTGGTGGTACAGCAAAAAGGTAAGTACTGGCCAGCCAATCTATCTCTCTTTTCTTTTTTTTTTGGGGGGGGGGGGGAGGGACCCTTAAAGCAAGGACAAATGAAGACATTTACACTGATTCTTCTGTTTGGTAGATAATCATATTGAATTAAAACCACAATTTTGTGTATGTTCTACAAGTTTATTTTTGTTTAATTAACAAGTTTTTTGCTTGCAAGGCCACCTTCAGACTTTCAAGTCAGAAGATGGCCTTGAAAGTCAACCAAATAAAAATCTACTTATACAACCTACACAAAATTTTGATTTATGTCAATATGATGATTTTATATGAAGAACCAAAAGAAGAATCCGTGAAAATTTCTGATTTCCCTTTGCTTTAGGTCTAGATGGCTTGCAGACTAATAACAGCTTTTTCTCTGTACTCGCTAATAGTTGGGCACATGTTATATGGTACGGTATTTTTCTTGCAATTACTCTATACCACCACCTTATAAAATATTTACTATGTTTTCTGACACACCTTGTACAATCAAACACTTCTTCCCAGGACCTAATAGCTGTAACCAAATGTTAATGTCTTATGACTGCGTTGCAAATCTTAATGATTACCTCTGTTACTAACAGTAATAATACACTACAAAACAGGAGAACCATGATTTCAGTTTATTTTGGCTGTTATTAATTGTAATATTCACACCTTTATTGTAAAAACATGTGTATTTTGTCAAAAATTACATAAGATTCACAGAAATTATATCACAATAAAACATGGTGTTGAAAACTATTTTAAAATAATGTGATATCTAGTCACTATATGTATATGAAATGCAAGTGTGTGTGTGTGTGTGTGTGTGTGTGTGTGTGTGTGTGTGTGTGTGTGAGTTACAGACAGCTTGGTGATCCTTGACAACTTGCATTGCTGTTAAAAGCTTTCAACAATGCAGTGCAAAGTGCTTTCGGCAAAAGTATAATGTGCATTTGCCATACAGACAAATACAAAATTGCATAACATGACTGTTCACAGTAGGTATATGAAACGGTTGCAACCAACTTAACTGCAGTTTCCAGAGGTGAACTTACAGTGACTCAACAATAGGTAATTAACACACAGGCTACCAAGCATAGTAAAAGATTCAATGCATCAGGATCCCTTACAATAGACCTTGACACTTTTGTTCTAACACCATGAAATTTGCTAATACTGTACGTTTTCATAGTTGGAGGTAGGAGGAAATGTAATGAGAGAGGCAAAGTAGAAGATGAACAGAGAGTGAGGGGGGGGGGGGGGGAGGAAGATGAGGAGATGGACTAGAGGAGACAAAAAGAAAGTGTGTGGAAGGAGCAGGCGATCAAGGAGATGGGAAAGGATGAGATGGGCTAATGCAAGATTGGATTAATTACTTAGCATAGGAAATATTACTGTGAATAATATAATAAAAATTGGTTGAAACTTACAGTAAAGGTGAGCTCTGAGCTGCAGAAAATCATGTAGAAAAGATAATCATATTCATACTCTCATAACTTTTGGTCACAACCATTGACAGAAAAGATTGGAACACACAAATGCAAGGTAATGCTGAGTTTTTGGCTAGCAAGAAAATTTGTGGACAGGATAGATTGCTACTTACCATGTACAGGAGATAACAGGAGACATAATAAAAGAGTGCTAAACATTTATGATTACAGCCATTTTGAGAAAATCTGTTGGTTTTTGTAAATAACTTGTGATCCAGATAAGGTTTCCGAGGTGTTCCATGGAAGTGTTATGGGGCCCTACTGTTCCTTACTTTAATAAACGATTTAGGGGACAATCTGAGTAGTTCTCTTACACCGTTCATGGATGATTCTGTCATTTGGTTAGTAAAATCACCAGAAAATCAAAAGCAACTGCAATATGATTTAGATAAGATATCTGCAGGGTGCAAAAATTGGCAATTGACCCTTAATAATGATAAGTGTGAGATCATCCATAAGACCACTAAAAGAAATCAGATAAACTTCAGTTATATGATAAATCAGTCAAATCTGTAGTCTGTCAATTTAATTAAATACTTAAATAAAAATAGAAAAGAGATGACTTACCAAAAGGACCGGCTCATCGAGAGAAACAAATAAAATCACACACAAACACACATACAAGCTTTCGCCACCACTGGCAGCTTCTTCAGGAAAAAGAGGAAAAAAGGGGAGGAAAAGGGAAGGATATGGGTTTTAAGGAAGTGGAAAAGGAGTCATTCCAATCCCAGGAGTGGAAGGACTTACCTTGGGGGGAAAAAAGGAAGGTAAACAAATACACACACACTCAGACATATCGAAACGCAAACACACCTAGACAGACATTTGTGAAAAGCAAAGAAGTTGGACAGAGACACCAATTGAGGCAGAGGCTCTGTCCACAGAACCAAGGCAAAGATGCTAAAGATAGTGGGCGGGAATTTTGACTTAGGAATAACAATTACGAACAACTTAAACTGGAAAGAACACACAGAAAATATTATAGGGAAGGTGAACAAAGACTATGTTTCTTTGGCAGAACACTTAGAAGATGCAACAGTTCCACTAAAGGAACTGCCTAAACTACACTTGTGCATCCTATTTTAGAGTATTGCCACACAGTGTTGGATCCACACCAGGTGGCACTGACGGACAATTTAGACAAAGTTCAAAGAAGGGCAGCTCCTTTGTATTATTGTGGTATAGGGAAGAAAGTGTCAAGGAAATGATGCATGAGTTGGGGTAGAAATCATTAAAAGAAAGGGCTATTTCTTGTGGCAAGTTCTATTTGCAAAATTTCTTTCACCAACTTTCTTTACTGAATGCAAACATTTACTGTTAGAAATCAGGTTGAAAAAAAGAAAGATTTAGGTATTCCTTTTTCCCACGAGCTGTTAGAGAGTGGAACTATAGAGAAATATCATAAAAGTGGTTCGATGAACCCGCTGTTTCTATGTGATTTGCAGAGTATCTATGTAGATGTTGGTAAATGATATGTGTAGTTTCGCATGTGGCCCTGCCTTGAATAATGTAAGTTTTTCTGATGGTGGTGGTGGTGGTGGTGATGGTGGTGGTGGCGCTGGAGTGGGCGGTTGCAGTGAGGTCAGTTACAGGAATTGGAACCATTGCAGAGGGAGGGTGGTTTTGGGAGGTTGTAAGGTTTGACGAGGATGTTGCAGAGGTTGGGAGGATGGTGAAAGGAGACTGTGAGTGGTGTGGGGACGATAATTTGGAGGGATGATCTCATTTTAGGGCATGACTTGAAGTCCATGAAGCAATTGGTCAAGGCATTCCAGGCAGGGATGGTACTGGGTGATTAAGGGAAGATTCTGGGTGGTCTTGGGTTAGAAATACTGTTACTGGAAGAAGGGAAATGGACTGCTCAGGAGATTTGTTTGCAAGTAAGGTCTGTAGGATAGTTGGTGTTGATGGAGAGGGATATGTCATTGCAGCAGATATGCAGGTAAGAGATTGTTTGATACTGAAGGGCTGGCAGCTATCAAAGAGCATGTACTGTTATTTGTTTGTGGGTAAAATATGGACTGAAGTATAGATGTGGGACTCAACAAGCTAGAGGGCAACATCTAGGAAAGTGGGATGGATTCTGGAGAAGGACCAGGAAACTTTTAGTTCAGCAGAGTTGAGGTCTTGAGGGCTGTTGGCAAAGATAGTGTTCGAAGACTGCAAGGCGAAGGGGATGGGCATGAGGGATGTCATTGTACAGGGAGGTGGCATCAAATGTGAGGAATAACAATCCAGGGGATAAAGGGATGGGGATGATGGAGAGTCTCTGAAGGAAGTTGTTGGTATCTTATATGTGAGAAGACAGATTTCGAACAATTGGTTCAAGGTGTTGGTCAATAAGGGTCAAAATTCTTTCAGTAGGGACACAGTAAACAGCTACAATTGGGTGCCCAGTATTATTTGATATGTAGATTTTGAGGGGCAAGTAGAAGGTTGGTGAATGGGGGTGCAGCCTGGATGAAGAGTGAGACGGATTTGGGGGAGAGCTTCTGGGAGGGGCCATGTAATTTCAACAGTGATGGGAACATTCAGGAACAAGTTGCATGTGGAAGTGGAGGCCTTCTGCCACGTAGTCACTGTGATTCATAACAGCAGTTGGTGGAATATTTGTCTGTAGGGAGGAAGATTATGTTGGAATTTGAGGTTATGGATGACTCTCTTTTCTTTTTCTAAGAGGTTTTTGTTCTTAGGAGGGGAATCAGGGAAAGATGGCGAGGCCAAGATGGAGGTGGGGATCTCGCTTGGAAGGAGGTATGAACTGGGAGAGACATGGTTCTATGTTAGGATTAGGTTGGCTTTGATAAGTGGGATTAGTGGCCAAGTAGTTTTCCATCATGAGGATCAGGAAAAGGAAAGTAGGCCTTTGACAAATCTAACATGGTTGTGTTGTGGTGTAGAGCTAAAGGTGAGACTTTGGATGTTGTGGCTTCGCTATTCGCCACAATGTCGGTGTTCTATACAAGTCACTGCGCTGTTAGAAGAAGATGCAATAACTCGCTACACAGTACTTTGGCCACTGAGGGTGTGTGCAGCATCATTATCTCTGTGCCTACTCCATGCGCCGACCAATAGGATGAAGGAGGCTTGCCAATGTAAGACGGTGTTCCACAGCCACAGCCACGAGCTAGGAGTGCTACGTTCCAGGAGATACATCTACAGTGAGCCAGCAGTCTACCTCAGCACAAACCAGAGTGCTACTACTGACTGATGTAGAAGTGAAGCGTAACAGAACTGTAACATCACAAGCACATAAAAGTTAAGTATTCTTTTAATTTGTAATAAAAGTAAATGTGGACTAATCACTTCTTTTACGTGCAGACCTTATCCATGTCCTTGCTATTCATGGGCCACCTCTTTCTACTGCTGCATCCCGGAGATATAAAAAATTTGATATGACTGAAAGTTGTGTGTGGTTGAGGTTCTTGGTGGACAGATGGTTTTGGTTCCAGAAGTTGTGGAGTGTTGGTAGTGGGTTTGGAAGGATGTGGCAATTTCTAAAAGTCAGATTGTTGGGGCACATTCTGAGACATCAAAGAATCATCAACTCAGCATTAGAGGGAAGTATGTGGGGTAAAAATTGTAGAGGGAGACCAAGGGATGAAACAGTAAGCAGATTCGAAAGGGTGTACATTGCCAAACTTATTCTCAGATGAAGAGACTTGCACAGGACAGAGTAACATTGAGAGATGCATCAAACCAGTCTGCGAACTGAAGACCACAACAACAACAGCTAGATATGGGTTGAGTGCTACGGGGGAGGGGGGTGCCACAAGGAGGAGCACTGAGAGGGTTAACATCCTTGAAAGAACTAACAGTGACAAAACTATTCACCATACATACAAGACGTTCGTGTTTGGATTTTATAAGAAATGTATTGAAAGATGAAGAAATCCTTACATTTTTTTCTACAGATGACAAACATTTTATGAAAATATAAATGTATTTATTAATTATTACAACAAGCTTATGCTGCAAATAAAATGGAATCTACTAATCTGCCATATAATACAAAATTTATAAATTTTCATAATATAAAAGAGCACAGAAAAAATTAAAAAAATCTTCCAGTCATTAAAATAAGCAAAATGGAAAATTTTTGATTTAAAATGTATTAAAACTTCACAGCCTTTGACACATCAGACTTCATATCCATGCCTCCCATCCTCCCCAAGTCTTTCCTAATATGTGAGGGTCTGTTGCTTGCTCAATGAGACACTTGACCTGAAATAGAAAATTTGGTAAATGTTGATAATTAATCTAATGTAACAACATGAAAATCTAGTACAAATAATAATAGCATATAATTGCCAACAGTCAGCAAAAAAGATGAAAATAAACTTAAGATACAAGCTTTCAGAATTCCCCCCCTCCCCTTCATCGGGTAGAAGAGAGGGGGAGGAGAAAGGGGATAGAAGCGAAGGTTACTCAGGTGAGAAGGGTGACGTGGAAGGACCTACCATGGTTACCTCACCACCAAGGTTGTGAGTAACCCTTCCATTCTATCCCTTTTTCTCCTCCCTCCTATCTGACGAAGAAAAATAATAAATTCCAAAAGCTTGTGTCTAAGTTTATTTATTTATTTTTTGTGTAGCTATTAGTGGTACTGAGCTAAGTACTGGCCAGCCACTCTGTCTCTTGTGAAAATTTTCCCATCTCAATGAATTTCTGTCAGATAATTGAATAGCATATAATTTTAAAGACAGATAAATCTCATGACTCAATCATTGTCACTTTTGAGTTACATGTCCAAATAGAGCAAGAAGTGTGTACTGCATAAAGATAGAAGATACTGTTTCTCACTATGCATTTGCTATGCTTTTCTAGAGTAAAGTATCAAAATAACATTTATTCTCCATGTTCCACAGACACCAACAAGGACAAGAACCTTCAAGGATGTGGAAGAAGTCAAGATATTTGTTAATATGAAACAAATACATCACAAAAACTTATGTATATTGTATTTACACCATGCCATCCAGTGACACTATGTGTCTTGCACACAATTAACTGGCAAATGCCGCTGGCCCACATTTGGGTAATGCACAAAACAAGTGGGCAAACAAGGGTGACTTCACTATGGTGGCATGTTCAAAACTTTTGAACAAACACTACTATTGTGTGTGTTCTGTGTTAAGAAACAATGAATTACAAATGTATTAACATGTTGTTCATTTTATAAAACTTGTGCTCTTTGATAATGGCAAAGTACCTGCTATAACCATTAGCCAAAATCAGTTTGTAATAAACGAGCAACTGCTGTTTTATTCTCACAAATTATCAATGGTCGGTGATGTACATGGGATTC
Organism: Locusta migratoria; assembly: GCA_026315105.1. Lineage (NCBI taxonomy): Eukaryota > Metazoa > Arthropoda > Insecta > Orthoptera > Acrididae > Locusta > Locusta migratoria. The sequence continues at coordinate 265,207,642 of CM048744.1, read as the reverse complement.
AAACAAAAAGAAGACATTACACTGCCAGAAATACAAAGTCATGAAGAATCTTTGGATGGCTCTGAAATACATTCATGGAGACTTTATCGAATGCTACACTGCCAATTGATAAGAAAGAATCAGACAGAAATCACAATGAAGAGTAGTCAGTTGTTGATTTACTGAGGACCATTAATGAATTTGAAGTATCTCCAGACCATAACACACTTCTATACAGAATGTTGAGGATGTCACTGAATAATTTACAGGAAATGAGTCCTTCGAACTATGTGGTACTGAAGTTAATAGGTTTTATTCTCAAAATTGAAACAGGAGAAAGCCAGGTATCAAATCAAATGTTTGTAAACCTAAGGGCCCAAACTACTCAAACGAACATATAATAAGGACAACACACACACACACACACACACACACACGCCTGAGGAAGAACTCAAACCTCTGATGTAATTGCATGACCTGTGGCATTGTGCCCCAGACCACATGCTATTCCTGTGCGGCAGATCCAGGTGTAAAAAGTGAAAAATTTGTCCACATGAAGACAGCCATACAAAATGGTTTGGGCTCATTATTACGTTAAACATAAAAAAAAGAAGTATGGATCATTATTTGTCAAAGAATCTGTTACTGGAAACACAATGTTTCGCAACATGAGGTCTCTTAATTTATTTCAACAAATATTACCATTTTCACAATATTTAATAACAATATGAAGCAGAAGACAGCAACTGACTCTTCCAGGTGAAAACTATTATTGAATTTTTTTCTCTAAAATGTTTAGAGAAAATTTTAAAGATTAGATTAATACTTGTTCCATATATATATGACATTGCATAATGATGTGGAATGTGTCAGTTTAGTAAATGTTGTCTACACTTATCAATATTTTAAGGATTTTTTTTATTACATTTTATTTATATATTTATTTTTAAGTACTATATAAAAATTCATCTACATTGTAGAAGGAGTTACCATTCAGAAATTCTTTTAATTTCTTTTTAAATACTAGTTGACTGTCAGACTTTTCATGCTACTTGGTAAGTGACAAAAGACTTTTGTGGCAGCATAATTCACCCCTTTCTGAGCCAAAGTTAGATTTAACCTTGAATAGTGAATATCATCCTTTCTCCTAGTGTTGTAGCTATGCACACTGCTATTACTTTTGAATTGGGTCAGATTGTTAATAACAAATTTCACGAGTGAATATATGTATTGTGAAGCTACAGTGAAGATTCCTAGATCCCTAAATAAATGTCTGCAGGATGCTCTTGGGTGGGCTCCAGCAATTATTCTGATTACACACTTTTGTGCAATGAACACTTTTTTACTCAATGTTGAATTGCCCCAGAATATGATCCCATATGAAAGCAGTGAATGAAAATAGGCGTAGTAAGCTAAATTACTGAGGTGTATATCACCAAATTTTGCAATGACTCTGATAGCATAAGTAGCTGAACTCAAACATTTCAGGAGATCTTCAATATGTTTCTTCCAATTCAGTCCCTTGTCAATGCAAACACCTAAAAAATTTGAATATTCTACCTTAGCTACAGATTTATGTTCAAAGTCTAAATTTATCAATGGTGTCATGTCATTTACTGTATGAAATTGTATATACTGGGTTTTATCAAGGTTTAATGAGAGTCAATTTGTAGAGAACCACTTAGTAACTTCCTGAAAGATATCATTTACAATTTCATCAGTTAATTCCTGTTTGTCAGGTGTGATAGCTATATTTGTATCACCAGCAAAAAGTACTAGCTTAGCATCTTTGTGAATGTAGAATGGCAAGTCATTAATATATATTAAGAACCAGCAAAGGACCCAAGACCGAACCTTGTGGGACCCCATTTTTGATAACTTCCCAGTTAGAGGAATTAATTGCTTCATCTATATCAAGTGAACTGCTTATTTCAACTTTCTGCACTCTTCCAGTTAAGTATGATTTAAACCATTTGTCCACTGTCCCACTCTTACCACAATACTTAAGCTTATCTAGAAGAATCCCATGATTTACACAATAAAAAGCCTTTGAGAGATGGAAAAAAATTCCAACTGGTGATGTCCGGTTATTCAACCTGCTCAAAATATTGCAATACAGAAACGATATAATGGCATGGATAGCTACATTATAACGATTACAACCTCCTGAAAATTACAAAATAGGATAAACTCATCTGGATGCTCTACAATTGTTTACTGTTTAACTATGTTACAATATAATGAGGCAACCTGGATATCTTCTGGATCAAAGAATGTACTGCAACAACAACTCTTACCTGGGCAGTAAGTACAGTAACATTGAAGTATGTTACTTTCAGTAACAAAACAATCAGATGTGTGTCTATTATTAAAAATTCATCAGCAAAAGTAGGTTAGCTGAAATTTTAATTGTGTAATTCTTTGTCCACCTTAATGTCTGTTGTTATGTTGAAGCTTAAGTTCCATTTCATAAATACTTTTCTGTCCATGTGTATAGTAATATCATATTACAGGCCTACAGTATTTATATAATGGCTCAACATTTCACATCCAAACAAAAATTTTCTGGAGGTTTATCATGTTTTTGCAGGAAGTGCAAATAAATAATTATGAAGAACGGAAAGCAGAATACTGAAGGGGTGGCTACGATTACGCAACATTTCAAAGTATAAGAAAGTGTGTGTTTTGAGGACTTTTCAGTAGAGAATATGCAACTTAGCATGAATGTGATGAATGGAAGCACTGACATGATGACAAGTGATTATTGTGAATTTCATGTTGTGGCAGCCGTACTGACAGCCATTTTTGTCAGCACAACATGGCAGCAAGGTCAACGGTGCTGGAATTCACCAGTATGAAAGTCCCATTGGCCAAATTCACCACGGTTTGGACCCACAGGCAGTGTGTCGACACAAAGAGGTGAGCCTGCTGTTGACAGCGTATGGATGCCTCAGAAAGCTTTTCAATGATTGATGACCACATGGGTTGAGCCCCCCACCATTGCACGCACGAATTGTGTAATCGGCACCATACACCCAATTTCTGTTCCATTCGGAATTATTTGGAACCAAAAGGATGGACAGTTCACATGCACATCGCAGCACTCTCTATCATCATTCTGCGTGGCTATGACAGCCGCATTGTTTGCTCGATCACTGCAGAGTATATATCCTTCCTGGATCAGTGGTCGTGTTGTTCATCATAACCAAAACATCAGTTTTATTTGTGTATATGTTTTATAAAGAATAAACAAATGCTCTATGTCTACATTACACAATTCCAGAATGTAAGTGGTGCAATCGCAGCCGATTCATTGGTGACCCAACGTGATCATTTGTAGGAGAACAGATGTGGGCCATAAACTGTAGTCGGACGTGTGACATAGAATGGCGAGTCAAAACTTACAGTATCAGTTTAGTTCAGTGATTTGGCAGTTTTACCTGAAAAGTTTTGAAAATTAGTGTACCTGTGCTCTTTTTGAATTTCCACTTTGCCACCTTGTACCTCTGCTGTACGCGCCAACATGTTGGAATAATAGCAACCAAAAAGAGATTTTTTTGACAATATCTCCTTTCCAATGCATTTTAAAATGAAAATAGTTTAGTGGTAAATTAGACTAGAGAAAATTTTGTACAATTTATGTCTTAACATATTTTTTTTGAGAAATGTGCATGCCACCGGTTAAGTCTGGACCTCATCCATCAAACAGTTATTAGTGCCATGTGTCGAGTCACCGTGACACTGGCTCGCATATTGACTTCATTTACTGTCTCCTCGTTGAGGCTGGATCAAGTGATGCTTGTGCTGAACAATGAACAGCACACTTCAGGAATGCTTTGGTATTAGGATAAATACAGAGTACTATGAGACATCCCATCTCCTCTGCACCAACAGCTGCAGTGCTACACACAGCATGCAGAGAGCCCAGCCTCTTGGGACTGTCATTAACTGGCTATATATGGACGTGCCCACCCGCAAGATGAGTGGCACCAGTTGCGCAATGACGTCGCAGCCTGCTGCCCAATCACTGCATCCCAGTCTGCAGCCATCGCGCCCACCCTAACATCACCGCCAGCATGTGCGACATGAACATCACTCACTGTATCTTGTGTAAATTCTCACTTTCAGCTCCCAGGAAGCTCCGATTCCCAGGGGGGGGGGGGAGAGATCTCTGTGGCAGCTGTACTGACAGCTGTTTGTGGCAGCACAGCACAGCACAGCACGGCACGGCACGGCACAGCACAGCCCAGTGACAGCAGCAAGGTCAAGTTATTCGTAACCAGTACAGGCAAAGAAAATAAACTTTGAACTACCAAGGCAAGACAGGTGATAATATTTTAACAGAAAAATATAATGAAAATGTGGGAGAGATATTAAAATGATAGTTCAAACAGGTAAAAGTTCAAATCAGAGTATGTTTGCCAATGCTAAACTCGATCATCATATAATTTTGGCTGTTTGTTAAAATACGGTCAGAAAGAATATTACGTGTTGGGTGCAAAGATATTACCACAATAGTAGAGTCGTAATCTTTACACCATAATTTTTTATTATTTAGATTATTATTTTGATCCAAAATTTTTGCAAAAACTTAAAAAACTACAAATCTAAAGTGGGCCGTAGAACACGCGAGTGCCATTTTTTTTTCTCTCGCAATGTAATACCCCTTAGTTTGGCGAGCGTGGTGGATGGTGTTGCCCACAATTCACGCAAACTGGAGGTGGAGTACATGGGGCGTCTGGGTGCAATGGTTGCCCACATTCCCTACAGTTAGGGCTGGAAGTGCCCGGGGTCATAGGGCTTTACGTCACACCGGTATATAATTACCTTGACCTTCTCAGGCAGTGTATCGCCTTCGAAGGTCAAGATAAAAGCACCGGTGGCAACCCTCTGACCCTGTACACACGCCGAACGAAGTGAACCCTCCCGACGTTCCAAGTTTGCTTGCAACTCTTCATTGGTCTGAGATAGGAGATCTCTGTGGTAGATTAAACCCTGGACCATTTTTAGTGAGTTACGGGGTGTGATACTGAGCAGAACATCACCCACCTTATCGCAGGCAAGTAATACCCTTGACTGGGCTGGGAACGCTGTCTGTATCATCACAGCCCCACTTCGCATTTTCGAAAACGATTCTACTTCACCAAACATGTCCTCAAGCTGCTCAATAAAGAACTGAGGCTTAGTGGTCATGAATGATTCACCGTCAGTACGCACACAAACAAGATATTGTGTCAAGTACGGCTCTGATCTATTAAGGGCCCTTCGTTCCTCCCATGGGGTGGGTACGGAAGGAAACGTCTTAGGGTCATAGGTTGACCAATTAAACTCGGTTTTGTTACGCTTAGAGACGGCATTTTTGTGACCGCCCATTCTATTAATTGCTCGTTTCATTTTCACCCACGAGCTGCTATGGAGAAGAGGTCCACCCAGGCAGAGCCCCACTTGTCTGGGTGAGACTTATATAACTGAGGTGCGGCAGGTTCCTCAGAGGTTACTCGCTAGCGACTGTTCAACCTCAACAGCCATGCATCTCCTCGGCACGTAGCACACCTTGAGACGAGTTTTTTTTTTTTTTTATAGAGGTTTGTACCGTCCTCGTGACCTGAGCAATTAAGCCAAGATCCCCAGGCTCTGAAACAAACAACGTTCCACCGTCGTGCCGAATGATGGTCATTGAAGCACGCACAGAACTTATGGTGTAGCGGACTGTTGACGTGACACAGCCCATGGCTCAGGACCCTGGGTTCGCCAAGCCTGTACTCAGCAAATAAATGCTGAGCTCCCCCCCCCTCCCTCACACGCCCCCACCCCAGAGGGATGCAAAAGCTTAGCATTTGTACACAAATAAAAACACACACAAACAGAAAAATTCAAGCTTATTCAATCACTTGTTGCTTCATCAGGAAAAGAGGAAGGAAGGAGAGGGAAAAAAGGAAGGATGCGGGTTTTAAGGGAGTGGATGAGGATTCATTCCAATGCCAGGAACAGAAAGACTTACCTTAGGGGAAAAGAGGAAAGGTAAATAAACACACACATACACACCAAGCAGACATTTGTAAAAAGCAAATACGTTGGTCCATTTAATAATTTCTAACTAAATACCTGATCATATGGTGTTAGAAGTTTTCTGCCGAAAGTATATCTCAAAGTGTCCTTCCGTCCCCACAAAACGGCTCGAAAATTTGTAGGGTCTGTATGTCCACTTAGCAGTTCCTCTTCTGTAATTACTGCAGGATTTTGACCTTCAAATTTGTCCTTTGCTAATTTCACTTTCTCCTCTGAAAATCTCTTTGGGTTACCTGTTAAATGAATAGCACAGGAGATATTTAAAAACAACAATCACTGCGCATTCTTTGAACAACTGCAAAGTAGGAAGGAAAGGATTTATGAGAAATAAAATCATTTTACAGTGTCCTATCCAGGAGGGGGGGGGGGGCTGTCCGGCTGCAGCCTCCCCCCTCCCTCCAAGACTTTGCTGCAGCCTCCCGTAGAGAGAGAGAGAGAGAGAGAGAGAGAGAGAGAGAGAGAGAGAGAGAGAGAGAAAGGGGGGGGGGAAGCAAAAGAAAGGTTTCAATTTGAGTAAAGGCGCAGCCCTCCACCCCCCCCCCCCCTCCATTTTTTTGTTTTTGAAATCACGCCTGCTCGGTGATTGACCTCAGCCCCCACCAGACCACGATCCTGGATAAGCCACTGACAAGGAAAAATGCAAGGTGAAATGAGGAATTTAACTGGAAGGACTGAAAAAGCAGTCAAAGCCCAATGCAATATATTAACAATATATTGTTGGGAAAAATGTAATACAAAGAAGGGGGTGCACTCTAAAAATGAACAAAAAGGTAAACAGTAGAAATTACACAAATATTCGTGTGGAAGTTACTTGGAAAAAAGCACAATTTATGTTTCTACACTAACATCTAGATTACTTAAAGCTTATTTCCAAAACATTATGTCTTGCATCTAAGGAAGCTCAGATCTCTTTTAGCAATTCTTGACATTACTTTTCTGTATGACTGAAGGTGTTAATTTTTATTCTCAACTAGTATTGCTTTTGTAAGTTGTGAACATGCTGCCAGGATTGGTACAATATAATAACTAAAGGAAATATTATTTGGGAAGATCTTGGAAATGGATACATTTATACAGTTTTTAAAATTGATAAAAATGTTTGTTTTAGTACCAAGTTCCTCTGTCTTAAGGAAGATTTCAGTTAAAAAGTTATGAAACTAAGCACATGGACAAATTTTGTTTAGTTATTTGAAAATGATATCTCTTTGTGATATGGAAGCAGTGATAATTTAGTTACTTGGGAACTTGAAATTAGTAACTGATTCTACTAAAACTTCCATGTTTTAAAATATCAATATAATACTTCTTGTAAACTAAAAACAATAACGACAATATTCTCCTCCTCTGTTTCTATCTTAGGATGACTGTTAGTAATACTCTATGTGAGCTTCAAATTCTCTGATTTTCCTGTCATTAATTCCATGCAACTTGGGAGTAAGTAACATGTTACATAACACTTCTTGGAATGCGTACTCTTACAATTTCTAGGTATCTGTAAGAAAATTCCTGTTCTTTTTACTTTACACTGCTCTAATGAAGTATGTACCTGAGGTAGAACTTTGGTACCAGTCCACGTAGTGGGATATGGGAAATCAGCTTAAACTATACCCATGATGGCCGGCAAACCAACTCTCCATTTTTATTGTCCTGGCATATTCAACACAGGGTCAGCATACCTTTCCATCTCAGAAATCAGTGCCTTAAACTGCACAGCTACCAGGGGAGGTAGATAATGTGCATTATCTGTCTAGTAATGTTTGCCTCAGAAGTTGCTTGAAGATTTATGTAATAGTCTGTTCCCAAATAAACTTAACAGTGTCAAAAGTGAGGTGTTCCTTGTAATACAAAGCTACATTTCATTATAACGAAATGTATTATCACATTGTTTGTATATTAATTTTAGGATGAATTTTCCTCTATCTCTCTATCCTTCAAATTATATTAACTAATATTTGTAACCATGGGTGGCCTTGCGTGCTCCAGGTTGACCACAAATGTTTTGTAATGCTGCATACGACTACCTGAATAACTTAATATTAGTGTATTAGATATTTACTAACTTTGTAGATTTCCTGGTGATTTTCTCTTAGCATACAACAGCCAGTCTAGCGATGGTTCCTGAACGAATACCTCCATTGTTGCCAAGAGTACCTGATGGTTACACCGCAGTGTCCGCAACACATGCACCATTGTCTCCTCCAGGACTCCTGAAATTTGATGAAAGTTATGAATATTACAAAGACAGCAGATCTAAAAATCCAATGTTTTAATGTACAAAATGATTAGTATTCAATTAATCTGATGGAAATTCTTCACTGAGATGCAAGATATTATTGAAAAGAGATAGAATGTCTGACCAGTACTAGTTATGTTGATAGTCACAAAAGAAAGATGCAAATGGAGGTGAAAACAAATGAGGACACTTGCTTTCAGAAATATTTTCCTTCATCTGGTAGAATGGGAGGGATGAAAAAGGGAAGAAGGGAAAGGCTACCAATTTTTTTTTTTTTTTTTTTGGTGACTAACATAAGTATTGAACTAAAGTAGTGTAGCATTATGTTTAATATTTTTTTTTAATTAAAATTATATATGAGGTGCTCGTCGCTAGCATCCATTCTCTCTTATTTTGTTTCATAAGAGACTTTCAATAGCTGGGGAGAAAACGGAATCACTTGTCGTCTTTCGTCTTCTTACTGTTAGACAGATCGAATGTCTCTCTTTTGGTCTCTACACATTGCCTATGTAAGTGTGAGCAGTTCATTTGTTAATTGTAATAAATACCTCAGTTAAATTGAAATGAATATTTAGTATTGAAAAAAAAAAAAAATTCTTTCCCAATTTTTCATTTTTTTTATATATTTGTTTCCAACATAATTCGTAAAATGATGCTTGGCCATTGTCGTAAATTGTTTCGTGATTGCGGAAGAACATTCCAGACGCGAATTTCACTTACACACATTTTGTGTTGAATTTTGTTTCCGTGCCTGCAGTATTTCTTCTTTTCTTTAAACGAAATCTGATAATTTTGCAACTTTAAACACCAATCGTAATTGGAACTAAATACGGTCATGAAACTTTAGTATTCGAAGCTTATGCAACCAAGCATCAGTTTACAGTAAAGAAGAAATTTATTATTCTGTACAGGTTCGACTCCAGTGTGATGACTCCAATCCAACCTGTATTCTCCTGCCAGGTAAAAAACGTTCTTTTGTAATGATGCTTTCTGGTGTTGTCTTTATTCTAACCACTATTGCCGCTAAATAATGATGGCGGAATCTTTCACGTTTTCCTCAGTGTGTCTATCTTTTCAAAATTGATATTCATTGCAGTTTTTCACATTTTGTTAAATTTCAATAATGGTACTTAACTTTCATCTTGATGACAACACCAGCTAAAAAGAAAAAAATATTATTACATAGGTTACGAAGGAAATGAACTTAGAATGTTGTTGCAAGGGAGGAAGAAGTAGATGAGGATGAAATAGGAGATACTATACTGAGAGATGAATTTGACAGAGCACAAAGACCTAAGTCGAAACAAGGCCCCTGGAGTAGATGACATTCCCTCAGAGCTACTGAAGTCTCTGGGAGAACCAGCCATGACAAAACTGTTTCACCTGATGTGTAAGATGTATGAGACAGGTGAAGTACCCTCTGACTTTAAGAAAAATGTAATTATCCCTATACCAAAGAAAGCAGGTGCAGAAAGGTGTGAAAATGACAGAACCATCAGTTTAATAAGTCATGGTTGCAAAATATTAACACGAATTATTTACAGAACGATGGAAAAGCTGGTAGAAGCCGACCTCGGGGAAGATCAGTTTGGGTTCAGGAGAAATGCAGGAACACGGGAGGCAATACTCACTTTACGGCTTATCCTAGAGGATAGATTAAGGAAAGGCCAACCTACATTTCTAGCTTTCGTAGAGTTGGAGAAGGCTTTTGACAATGTGGATTTGAATAAACTCTTTCAAGTTCTGAAGCAAGCAGGAGTAAAATATAGGGAGCATAAGGTTATTTATAACTTGTACAAAAACCAGACAGTGGTTGTTAGAGTTGAAGGGCATGAAGGGGATGCAGTGGTTGGGAATGGAGTAAGACAGGGTTGTAGCCTTTCTCCAATGTTATTCAATTTGTACATTGAGCAAGCTATAAAGGAAAGCAAGGAGAAATTTGGAGAAGGAATTAAAGTTAAGGGTGAAGAATTAAAAACATTGCGTTTTGACGACGACATAATAATTCTGTCAGAGACAGCAAAGGACCTGGAAGAGCAGTTGAACGGAATGGACAGTGTGCTGAAAGGTGCATATAAGATGAACATTAACAAGAGCAAAACTAGGGTAATGGAGTGCAGTCTAAGAAAATCAGGTGATGCTGAAGGAATTAGATTAGGTAACGAAACAATAAAGGAGGTAGACGAGTTTTGTTACTTGGGCAGTAAAATAACAAATGATGGTTGCAGTACAGAGGATATAAAATGCAGAATGGCAATGGGTAGAAAAGTGTTCTTGAAAAAGAGATTCAAGCCTAAGGAAGTCCTTTCTGAAGCCATTTGTGCGGAGTGTTGCCTTGTATGGGAGTGAAACATGGACGACAAACATTGCGGATAGGAAGAGGATAGAGGCTTTTGAAATGTGGTGCTACCGAAGAATGCTGAAGATTAGGTGGGTGGATCGCATAACTAATGAGGCGGCACTGAACAGAATTGGGGAGGAAAGGAATTTCTGGCATACCTTGACTAAAAGAAGGGATCAATTGGTAGGACACATTGACATCAAGGAATCGTGAATTTAGCTTTGGAGGGAAGTGTGTGGGGTAAAAATCGCAGAGGAAGACCAAGAGATGGATACAGTAAGCAGATTCAGACAGATGTAGGTTGCCATTCTTATGTGGAGAGGCTTGCTCAGGATAGGGTATTATGGAAAGCTGCAACAAACCAGTCGCCAGACTGAAGACCACAACAACAACAACAACACATAGGTTCTGACCGGTCATTCTATCTCCTTTGATTAATTTGCTCTATATTGTATGGGCAGGGACAACAGCTGTATATAGTATCAAAATGAAAAAAAAAAAATTCTAGCAACTGTTTTTTTTTTATCTGTTTGTTACTATAGCAACCAATTTTGGTACTCCACTGGCACCATCCTCAAGCCACCATTTTGTACCCGAGTTGTCGTTTGATACCTTCAAGAAAGGACACAAGACATTACTGATATCGTAAATAACATCCAACTTATTTGAATGTATTATGGTTTACAACAGGTACATAATGGGGGCCTGAGGGTGGTGCCAGTGGAGTACCAAAACCGATTGCTATAGTCATAACAAGTTAAAATATGCAAGTGCTGAACATTTTTTCAATCTGATATCTTTTGATCAAAGTGGTCAATATCAATTTTTCAATTTCAGATATTTTATAAGTGAATGAGGAACCTCAAGTATAGCATGTAAACATTAGCAAACACAAATACTATCATTTGCCTACACTATCCCCTGTTAGTAAGCAGTTACATCACATGTGTAGTTTTCTATGTGTGAGTTACAACATATATAATGGAACATGAGTATCAAATGGCACTGTTCGCATGTCAATGATAATCTATGTGCCATGCAATCAGAAACGGTACATGAGTGGAGTTATAGGTTTTGAATTCAACAGAGAGGTGGTGGTTCTGAATGGTACGGTTGCTCACCAGTTGTTGTCAAACCCAGAAACAGAAGTGATGCACTGTGATGTGGAATACCTATCAGCTGGCACATTTCTACACTATGGTTTTCAACATATAGCATAAAATAGTTGACTTTGAAGATGTTCAGTTTTTCCTGATTTAAGGCACTCTTGGCAAGTCACTCATACAGTTGCAGTTGAAATTACTAATGCCAACATGAACTTAGACATAGTGTGTCCCATCTTGGACAACCATAATAAAATTTGCTACTACTGTGCATCTGACAAGCAGTGCAAAGATGATTTGATGGCCTGACTATACCCTGGTTAAACACACACACACACACAAAGTATTTCTAAATCATTTGTTTATGTTTGAACTTACTGCCAATTGAAGCACAGTTATATGGTGGAAGTACAAATATAAATGAAAGACTTCCAGTTTTTTCAGTAAGTTACCTGAAGTCTTGTGTGGTTCCATTAAGTTAACAATATGCGGAGTCAACCTGAATGGCATAAGTTCTGGCACTGCGAGGAACTGTGTGGCTGTTCCAAATGCATATCCAAAATCAATGCCTAAGCACTCTCCACTATGGGGAAGAACCAAACAGTTGCCGAGGTGTCTGTCGCCTATACCAAGCAACCAATGACCAATACACATGGTTGCATAACTGGAGGCAAAGCGATGACGTTTAGTAAAGAAGATTTCTGCTGTTGTGCTTACATTCCGAAGGACACGCCTGTAAAAGAAACAAAATTAGAAAAAAAAAGTATTTATATTATCTAAGAAGTAAAACACACCTCATATGAACATAATAAATACAAAATTCAAACAACAGAAGAGTACTAATAATTAAAATAAAATGAAAAGGATTAAAAATAAACATGTGCTCTTGGTAAAGCTACAGGTACCTATACTTATTTGCAAACATCTCTGAGTAAAATGTATATCTTAATACATACTTACCAAATAATAAAATACTACACAAAACAATAAGCTGGAAAGTTAGGTTAGTTCATCAATTCATCACTGGGAGAAAAAGTATGCTCTCCAATTAGAGTATAGAACACAATCAAGTTGGCCATTGGACAGATGGAGGTCGACATCGAGGAACAACTTCACACATCTTTCCCCATTAAACCAACCAACAAACAACAGTACCTCCATTATGACAGATACCATCCATTCCACATCAAACTTTCCCTTCCCTACACCTTAGGTATTTGTGGCAAACAAGTGTGCTCCAGTCCTGAATCCCTGAACCAGTACACCAATGACCTAATAACAGCTTTCACATCCCACAGCTATCCTCCTGATCTGGTACAGAAGCAAATTGCCAGAGCCACTTTCTCAGCCCCCCAAATCCAGAACCTTCCACCGAAGAACGCCAGAAGTGCCCCTCTTGTCACTGGATACTTTCCGGGACTGGAGTGAACTCTAAATGTGGCTCTCCAGCAACGATACGACTTCCTTAAATCCTGCCCCAAAATGAGATCCATCCTTCATGACATCCTTCCCACTCCACCAAGAGTGTCTTTCTGCTGCCCACCTAACCTTCGAAACTCCTAGTCCATTCCTATGAAATCCACAAACCACCTTCCCTACCCTCTGGCTCCTACCCATGTAACCACCCTGGTTGTAAAACCTGCCCTATGCACCCTTCCACCACCAATTACTCCAGTCCCGTAACTCAGAAGGTGTACACTATCAAGGTCAGAGCCACTTGTGATAGCACCCACATGATTTACCAACTGACATGCCTGCACTGTGAAGCATTCTATGTGGGAATGACCCGCAACAAACTGTCCATTCGCATGAACGGTCACAGGCAGACAGTGTTTGTTGGTAAAGAAGATCACCCTGTGGCTAAACATGCCTTGGTGCATGGCCAGCACATGTTGGCAGTGTTACACCATCCGAGTTATCTGGATACTTCCCACCGACATCAACCTTTCAGAACTCCGGAGATGGGAACTTGCCCTTAAGCATATTCTCTCTTCCCGTAGCCCACCTGGTCTCAACCTCTGCTAAATTCAAATTCCTGCCCACCATCTTAACATATTTGCCTCAGTTCTCTGGACAGAGCCTCTGCCTCAACTGTTATCTCTGTCCAACCTCTTCGTTTTCTACAAATGTCTACCTTGTTATGTTTGTGTGTGTATGTGTGTGGTTGTATGCGCACTTGTTTGCCTTTCCTTTTATCCCCTTGAGGTAAGTCCTTTGACTCATGGGATTGGAATGACTCCTTTTCTACATCCTTAAAACCCATATCCTTCCCTTTCTCCCCTCCTTCCTTCCTCTTTTCCTGAGAAGCTACCAGCGGTGGCGAAAGCTTGTATGTGTGTTTGTGTGTGATTTTTTTTGTATCTGCTGATGATCCTGTGCTTTGGGTAAATCATATGATTTCTATTTTTTATATAAATTTATCCCACCAGGAAAGTTTCGTTCTATAATTTATATAGAGTTTTGGGCCTATGTCACATAGTTAACCTGGGTATGATGGAGGCCGACAAAGTTTCACACCAGATGAAGGGCATTACGGAAGACATGTATCATGCTCTACTGCTAAAAGACATTTCGACAACACAAGAGTTTATCCAGTGGTGCCAGGAAATTGAAGAGATGCAACAGAGGAGGGTTGGCCGAAACAAGTACGATAGACTCCAAAATGAAGTCCTATGGCTGTTGTAGAAGACCAGTATGATCTTTGCTTCTCTCACATGTCAAACTGAGAGAGAAGAATTAAAACAGTTTATAGCATCCAGAACTGTTGGGCCAAGCGAGCACCAGATTATAGCCATGGATGTCAGTCCTGTATGTCATGAGGGAGCCGATGTTGCTGAGGAAGAGGTATTTGAAACATTAGCGCCTGTCAATCGCGCCAGTTGCATGTGACGTAAAGAATGGCTTTGCCCTACTATGACTTACACCACAGCCCCCAAACAGCAGCTTAGGAACCGACCAACGCGACCACAACCAACTCCTCCAGCAACTCTGAAGCCTCACAGGACAGATAATAACACGCCAATGTGTTTTCATAGTGGCCGTACCAGACATGTCGTATGATACTGTAGGGAGAGAATACGAGTATTAAACAATTATTATGCCACTAAGACGCAAACCATCGGAGCAGTCCTTTCAACGGCAATCAACTGCAGATGATTACTGTCAACCTATGGGATGAAGCCTGACGCTGTATCCTGGATATGGTAGCTCTCCAACATGCCACGGGCGTTCACCGTTGCCTTACAGAGAAACGAGCAGAAAAACTAGGCTAGGCGACCATCTATGGAGGTGACGCTGCCGCAGTTGAAAATCCTCCTTGGATAACAGTCGCTAAGATGTTGGGAAATCTCATTGACATCATCATCGACGGCCAACCTGTCCAGGCACTAGTCGATTCAGCAGCTTCCTTCTCCGTATTGTCGAATGACAACTGCCACAAACTAAAGAAGATAATGTTCTGTGATAAAAGAACAACTGTGCCGAAGGTCACAAATCACAAATGGATAATATGTCCGACCGGCAGGAACATGTGTCACTAGAATAGCTATCAACAACAGTTCACAGCCTTTTGAATTATTTGTTTTAACAGAATATAGCCATAACACCATCCTCAGATGGGACTTCCTTCAGGCATCCCAGGACATCACTGACTGGAAGATGTGAGCTACAAATTGAGGAAGCTGTTCCGACAAGTACATGCAAAATGTACTTTCCTGGGAGGTTATTTGCTGTCGAGAATGTTGAGATCCTGCCGTTAACAATGAGAAGAATTCCAGTCAGCAGCCCAGATGACCAGTTGGACAGTGAAGTGCTTGTTGATCCCAAAAGGCTAATCAGTATAACAAAAGAAATCTACATACCAGCGCCTATCATAAGCATTACAGGTGATTGAGGAGAACTTTGGCTCACTAATTTTCACAAGCAATCGCAACTCATTCCTAACGGAATGTGTTTTGGAACAGCTGACCAGTCCAGGACGGTGAGATGAATGGCATTGAAGAAGTCTTATGGTCTGCTATTATTGCTGACAACGAACTAGAGAAAATTACTATTGTGTTGCATATAGGGCCTGTTCTGACACAGGAACAACATCAGCAGGTGTTAACCATACTACACCAATTTTCAGGAGTATTCGAAGCCAGGCAGGAGAAGATGAAGATGAAACAGCCCACTATAAAACAATGAATCAATACTCGGGATCATCCACCAATTAGCCAGTGTTCATATAGAGTGTTGCCAGCTGAAAGATGAATAATTCAGGAAGAAGCGAAGAAAATGTTGGACAATGACATTATTCATTATTAAGAAAGTCAACAGTCGTCTCCAGTGGTCCTCATGAAGAAAAAGTTTGTCGCATGGTGTTTCTGTGTCGAGTATCAGCAGCTGAACAAAATCACAAACAAAGATATCTACCCATTGCCGCACATTGATGACAACTTGGACTGCTTGAAAAGAGCTACATACGTCTCAACCATGGACATACAGACAGGTTACTGGTAAATTGAGGCTGACAAAGCTGACAGGGAGAAGACTGATTTTATTGCACCTGACGGCCTCTATGAATTCAAAATCATGCCATTTGGACTATGTAACGCCCCAGCTACATTCGAACGCATGATGGACAACTTGCTTCGTCACCTTAAATGGAAGACATCTCTTTGTAATCTAGATGGCATTGTCATTTTCTCAAGGACATTTGTGGAACATCTAAACTGCCCTTCAACTGTGCTGAAGTGTGTTTAGACAGCAGGACTCCACCTCAACGCAAAGGAGTGCCTCTTCGTTGCCAAAGAGATAAAAATCCTGGCACACCTAGTGAAAGGAGATGGTGTCTGTCCTTATCCATATAAAGTAAGGGCAGTCACAGAATTTCCATCTCCTCAGCACATCCATGATATGAGAAGTTTCCTCGGGCTGTGTTCATACTACCGTTATTTCATAAAAGGTTATTGTAAAAAGGCACATCCATTGCAAGATCGTCTGCAGGGAGATGCCAAGTTTTACTGGGATGACAAGAAAGAAAGTGCTTTCTGGGCACTTAAGGAGAATCTAACTTCTGCACCAGTTCTAGCCTTATACGAAGAAAATACTGAGGCCGAACTTCACACAGACATTAGTGGTTATGGGACTGGTGCAGTGTTTGTACAAATTCGTAGTAGAAGACATTATTTTGAAGCATGGTGCACTACATCTGATGATACATTACAGAACAATTTTAACAATACATTAGCAGATCTGCTGTCGATTTATATTGATGTTGACCAGGATTGGGATACAATACTGCCAGTCGTGACATTTGCTTATAATACAGCAAGGCAAGACACCACAGGCTTCATGACATTTTTCCTGCTCCATGGTTGCGAAGCTGAGATGACAATTGATATGCTGTTTCCGTTCCAACCTAACAACACTCAGGACGATTATGTGAAAACAGCTCATCATCAGGGTCGAAGAAGCAAGACAGCTGGTTCACATACAGACACGGAACGTCCAGGAGAAGGACCGTCAGCGGTATAATGACAAGCACCGACCTGTTGTATACAGCCCAGTGTACCTAGTATAGTTTTTTTATCCCTGTCAAAGTTGGGCAATTGGAAAAGTTACTGAAGTGATACTTTGGTCCGTATCATGTCATAAGCCGCCTGACAGATGTCACATACGAAGTTGAGGATTATGAGCCATCCTTGAAACAAAGAATTGTGCACGTCCTCCGTATGAAGACTTACTGCGATCCCAAAGAACAGATAGACAGAAACGAACTCTTGTTCAAGGAATCTGCAGAACATTACGATAATGAAGAAGCCACGACAGGAGGGTCTGGCGCCAATCGTTGTCAGAGTAAGGAAGGCGTGTGTGCAGAATGGAATGATTCTCCCGAACTGCCATACAGAGGACTTATGACAAGCTTCAGGACACTGCAGTTGGCTCCAAAGGGAACCTAACAGTGGGTCACTGTTCTTTCAGAAAGGGAAGCAATGCCGCAAGTCCTTCAACAGAATGCATGGCGCAATGGTTAGCTTTGCTGATCGCTGTGCTTGCAGGGCCCAGTTCAAATCCCACCATGGGTAGAAATGTTTATTTCTTTGTATTTACTATTTCTAGAATGTTTCTTATGTTTGATGTATTTGTAAGTTCCAGAAAATTCTTTCTATGTATAAATAGAGAAGCATTCTGTACTGAGTGTATACTTGTGTTAGCAATAAACATGTTCTAAGTGTAAAGTATTAATGACTAGCCTTTGAATTCCGGACCACCTACAGTTTTCAATATGACTATATCAATTACAGTCGAGTGATTATCATCAGGGTCTTAAGGACATGCACAGCATCATATTAGATGACTATGAAATTATTTGAAACACAGAATAAAACCATGAATTCTACACTATTGGCACATTTTAATATAAATGACATTGTCAACATATGGCATTGACTGGTGCATTTTATATTTCATATTACTTTAGCATTAGGTATTAATGCTAGTGATGGCTGCAGTACCACAGACAGTAAAACCCCATTTTTACGTTCGCGTATTTTACATTTTCCCACCATTTACAGCATTTTTTGTCAGTACCGTCGAATTTCCCATGTTCACAATGTTAATTCACCCCATTTCTGTGTTAACATATTTACACTTTTACCATGTTTGTGAAGAAAAAAATGACGTAATTGACATAAATGGACGCTGGCATGGCTTTCACATTAATGTATAGTGTTTATAAATGTTATGCAGTCAAGTGTCTTGACACTTTGCATTCATTCAAACACATATTTCGCATTTCATTGTTTGCAGTACATGGCTATTTGACTATCAATGCGGTGGCTGATGGGAGTCTATTATCCCGTCAGTCGCCATGCCGATTGTCAGCTTGGCTTTCTTTTACGCAACTGGTAGTTTTGCATGCTTTGCATGATGTGTTTTCTGAATTTATTCTTGTTGTGAAATACAAATATTTATCTAAGTGTTTTTTGTGATGTTTTATAAAGGGTGAGACTGATGGTTTGCTTGCGTATGTTTTTCTGTACATTGAAGGGGGAACGGTACATTATAAACTCAAAAAAGCAACCCAATGCATGTGTCACAAAAATAATTATGCATATATTTGCATTCGAGTACATGAATGAATTCTTGAATATTGTTGTGCGAAACTTTAAAAAATACAAAAAGAACAAAACCTGTGCAATTTTACTACATAAATAATTAATGCCTATCAAAGGGTTGCTGAGTAATCGATTATGATGAATGAAATTATATATATATATATAAAAAAAAAAAAAAAAAAAAAAATTCTACTTCCCATAAAATTATCAGTTGCAGTTCCACCTGGCATTTAAAATGCTAAAAATTCGGAAAACCTTTATTATATGATGAACTTCCTAGTGAGTATTTTGATGCCTTTTCTGTACATATATCACAAATAAACTATGTTAATAATAATATGATGACAGGGAACAACTCACTGTAAAGATGAATATTGAGCTGCCGACAGACACAAATAAAAGACATGTCCTTTATTTGTGTCTGTCAACGGCTCAACATTTGTCTTTATGGTGAGTTGTTCCCTATCTTCATATTATTAACAACATTCCTTACTGGACCTTCCATTATTGTTACAAATAAACTATGGTAATGCAAGAGTGATCCAGTAAGCTCTTTTACCATTTAAAACATTATTTCCTGCATTTTCGTTTTCCTGTAGTTTACACTATTTCACTGAAGTCCCTTGAAAAGTGTAAAACAGGGCTCTACTTTATAGGTGTCTGCACATATGGTCAATGCACACTGGTTCTAACCGTTTTGGTTTTATATGAAGTCAGTAACTGGATCAAAGGTGACTCTTCAGTAATTAAGTGATCAATATTGTCTTCAACGTGAAGAACGACACAGAGGCCAAAATTTTGATTCAGGTCTTCCAAAATTTTTATGCCGCCTAGAAAAGGAAACTAGACTTAATCAGAGAACCTGTATGGATCCATGTTAATAAACAAGCAGCAGAGCATTGTAGGTTGTTGTAACAACAAAAAGTTCAAAGGCATTGAAGGAAGATTTAGTTGTTTTTCAGTTTTAAAAAGATTATTAGACAAAGCTGTAAGCCTGTATCACTCGTGGCAATCTACAGATAAAGGCATCCAGGTTTATGCCGCATTTATTGATTTCTGAAAGAAATTCAATAAAGTTCCAGGCTACTAATACTGAATTGAATACAAATTTACACAGTATTGAGTAAACTGAACTGATGACGTTCCAGCAAACACACTGTAGCACACAATTTTTGATTAGATGCAAGGTACTTCAGTAGGAGCTCAACAAAGAATGTTTCACTGTACACACAGTAATGACAAGTGGCAGACAATTACAGCAAATTTTAGAACTACTGTGAATTGACACTTAGTGTATGGTCTGTTTGTCCCCAACATAGAAAAATGTGAACACAGAGAACAAAAATGTTCAAATGTTTGTAGAGCTTATGGGACTTAACTATGGGGTCATCAGTCCCTAAACTTTCAAACTACTTATGAAGTAGCTAATACTAAGGACGGTACAAATATCCATGCCCCGACCGTAGTAGCCGTGCAGACTGTGACTGGTGCGCTGCAGAATGCTCGGCCACCGTGGCCGGCCACAGAGAATATAAAGTAAATAATTATCAATCACTGAAGTCAACTTAGAAGTAGTTAAAGGAGAAGTATATATATATATATATATATATATATATATATATATATATATATATATATATATATATATAATAGAGGGAAACTTTCCAGGTGGGATATACAAAAATAAAAATAGAAAACAGATGACTTACCAAAAGGAACGGCTCATCGATAGAAACAAATAAAATAAATAAAATCACACACAAACACACATACAAGCTTTCGCAGCCTAGCTGCTTCGTCAGGCAGAAGGGAAGGAGAGGGAAAAGGAAATGATGAGGGTTTCAAGGGAGTGGATAAGGAGTCATTCCAATCCCGGGACAGGAAAGACGTACCTTGGGGGGGAAAAAAGAGGGTAAACAAAAACACACACACCCACACATTTACACAGACGCAAGTACACTTAGGCAGACACACTGTAGAACTGTAGAAAGCAAAGAAGTTAGAAGTTAGACAGAGATGCCACTTGAGGCAGAGGCTCTGTCCAGAGAACCAAGGCAAAGATGTTAAGATTGTGGGTGGGAATTCAAATTTAGCGGAGGTTGAGACCAGGTGGGTAACGGGAAGAGAGAATATGCTGAAGGGCTAGTTCCCATCTCCGGAGTTCTGAAGGATTGGTGTCGGTGGGAAGTATCCAGATAACCCGGACGGTGTAACACTGTGCCAAGATGTGCTGGCCGTGCACCAAGGCGTGTTTAGCCACAGGGTGATCCTCATTACCAACAAACACTGTCTGCCTGTGACCATTCATGCGAATGGACAGTTTGTTGCTGGTCATTCCCACATAGAACGCTTCACAGTGCAGGCATGTCAGTTGGTAAATCACGTGGGTGCTGTCGCAAGTGGCTCTGCCCTTGATTGTGTACACCCTCTGGGTTACGGGACTGGAGTAAGTGGTGGTGGAAGGGTGCATAGGGCAGGTTTTACAACGGGGGCGGTTACAAGGGTAGGAGCCAGAAGGTAGGGAAGGTGGTTTGGGGATTTCATAGGGATGGACTAGGAGGTTACGGAGGTTAGGTGGGCGGCGGAAAGACACTCTCGGAGGAGTGGGGAGGATGTCATTAAGGATGGATCTCATTTCGGGGCAGGATTTTAGGAAGTCGTATCCTTGCTGGAGAGCCACATTCAGAGTCCGCTCCAGTCCCGGAATGTATCCGGTGACAAGAGGGGCACTTCTGGGGTTCCGTTGAAGGTTCTGAATTTGGGGGGATGAGGAAGTGGTTCTGGCAATTTGCTTCTGTACCAGAACAGGAGGATAGCTGCGGGATGTGAAGGCTGTTATCAGGTTATTGGTGTATTGGTTCAGGGATTCAGGACTGGAGCAGACTCGTTTGCCACGAAGACCTAAGCTGTAGGGAAGGGAACGTTTGATGTGGAAAGGATGGCAGCTGTCATAATGCAGGTACTGTTGTTTATTGGTAGGTTTGATGTGGACGGATGTGTGTAGTTGGCCGTTGGATAGATGGAGGTCGACATTGAGGAAAGTGGCATGGGATTTGGAATAGGACCAGGTGAATTTGATGGGACCAAAGGAGTTGAGGTCGGAGAGGAAATTCTGGAGTTCTTCTTCACTGTGAGTCCAGATCATGAAGATGTCGTCAATGAATCTATACCAAACTTTGGGTTGACAGGCTTGGGTGTCCAGGAAGGCTTCCTCTAAGCGTCCCATAAATAAGTTCGCGTACGAGGGGGCCATCCTGGTCCCCATGGCTGTTCCCTTTAGTTGTGGCTGTATGTCTGGCCCTCAAAAGTGAAGAAGTTGTGGGTTAGGATGAAGCTGGCTAGGGTATTAAGGAAAGAGGTTTTAGGTAAGGAAGTGGGTGGTCGGCGTGAAAGGAAATATTCCATCGCAGCGAGGCCCTGGGCATGTGGGATATTAGTGTATAAGGAAGTGGCATCGATGGTTACAAGGATGGTTTCAGGAGGTAACAGGCTGGGTAAGGATTTCAGGCGGTCGAGGAAGTGGTTGGTGTCTTTGATGAAGGATGGGAGACTGCACATGATGGGTTGAAGGTGTTGGTCTATGTAGGCAGAGATTCGTTCTGTTGGGGCTTGGTAACCGGCCACAATGGGGCGGCCGGGATGATTGGGTTTGTGAATCTTCGGAAGTAGGTAGAAGGTGGGGGTGCGGGGTGTCGGTGGAGTCATGAGGTTAATGGAGTCAGGTGAAAGGTTTTGTAGGGGGCCTAAGGTTTTGAGGATTCCTTGAAGCTCTGCCTGGACATCAGGAATGGGATTGCCTTGAAAAACTTTATATGTGGTATTATCTGAAAGCTGACGCACTCCCTCTGCCACATACTCCCGCCGATCAAGTACCACTGTCGTGGAGCCCTTGTCGGCAGGGAGAATGACGATGGAATGGTCAGCCTTCAGATCACGGATGGCTCGGGATTCAGCTGCGGTAATGTTGGGAGTAGGATTAAGGTTACTCAGGAAGGACTGGGAGGCAAGGTTGGAAGTAAGGAATTCCTGGAAGGTTTGAAGAGGGTGATTTTGAGGAAGAGCAGGTGGGTCTCGCTGTGACGGAGGACGGAACTGTTCTAGGTAGGGTTCGATTTGAATGATGTCTTGGGGAGCTGGATCATTAGGAAGAGGATTATTTTTCCTCGTGGCAAAGTGATATCTCCAGCAAAGACTGCGGGTATAGGATAGTAAATCTTTCACAAGGGTTGTTTGGTTGAATTTTGGAGTAGGGCTAAAGGTCAGCCCTTTGGATAGGACAGAGGTTTCAGATTGGGAGAGAGGTTTGGAGGAGAGGTTGACCACTGAATTGGGATGTTGTGGTTCCGGATTGTGTGGATTGGAATTTTGAGGTTTGGGAGGGAGAGGAGTTGGGAGTGGGAGATTGAGTAGATGGGAGAGACTGGGTTTGTGTGCAATCAGAGGAGGTTGAGGTTTACTGGAGAGGTTATTGAGGGAGAGAGTGTTGCCTTTCCGGAGGTGGGTGACCAGGAGATTGGATAGTTTTTTGAGGTGCTGGGTGGCATGCTATTCTAATTTGTGGTTGGCCTGAAGGAGGATATTCTGAACTGCAGGTGTAGATGTAGGAGAGGAAAGGTTGAGGATTTTGATTAGGGATAGGAGTTGACAGGTGTGCTCATTGGCGGAGTTGATGTATAGGTTAAGGATTAGGCGGGTGAGGGATATGGATTGTTCAGTTTGGAATTGGTATAGGGCGGGATGAAAGGATGGGTTACAGCCAGAGATGGGAACTTTCAGTGTGAGGCCCTTGGGGGTGATGCCAAATGTTAAACAAGCCTGAATGAATAAAATATGTGACCTTAGTCTGGCTAGGGCAAAGGCATGATGGCGGAGGGAATGTAGATAAAATTTGATGGGGTCAATGTAGGGTGACATGAATAGTATGGGAAAAAAAACTGTTGGTAGAATAAGGTTGAAGGGTAAAAATAATCTAACGAATGAATAGAAGTGAAAACGCGTAGAAAAAAGATCGGAAATGTCGGAAAAACAGACAGATAATACCACATATAAAGTTTTTCAAGGCAATCCCATTCCTGATGTCCAGGCAGAGCTTCAAGGAATCCTTAAAACCTTAGGCCCCCTACAAAACCTTTCACCTGACTCCATTAACCTCATGACTCCACCGACACCCCGCACCCCCACCTTCTACCTACTTCCGAAGATTCACAAACCCAATCATCCCGGCCGCCCCATTGTGGCCGGTTACCAAGCCCCAACAGAACGAATCTCTGCCTACATAGACCAACACCTTCAACCCATCATGTGCAGTCTCCCATCCTTCATCAAAGACACCAACCACTTCCTCGACCGCCTGAAATCCTTACCCAGCCTGTTACCTCCTGAAACCATCCTTGTAACCATCGATGCCACTTCCTTATACACTAATATCCCACATGCCCAGGGCCTCGCTGCGATGGAATATTTCCTTTCACGCCGACCACCCACTTCCTTACCTAAAACCTCTTTCCTTAATACCCTAGCCAGCTTCATCCTAACCCACAACTTCTTCACTTTTGAGGGCCAGACATACAGCCACAACTAAAGGGAACAGCCATGGGGACCAGGATGGCCCCCTCGTACGCGAACTTATTTATGGGACGCTTAGAGGAAGCCTTCCTGGACACCCAAGCCTGTCAACCCAAAGTTTGGTATAGATTCATTGACGACATCTTCATGATCTGGACTCACAGTGAAGAAGAACTCCAGAATTTCCTCTCCGACCTCAACTCCTTTGGTCCCATCAAATTCACCTGGTCCTATTCCAAATCCCATGCCACTTTCCTCAATGTCGACCTCCATCTATCCAACGGCCAACTACACACATCCGTCCACATCAAACCTACCAATAAACAACAGTACCTGCATTATGACAGCTGCCATCCTTTCCACATCAAACGTTCCCTTCCCTACAGCTTAGGTCTTCGTGGCAAACGAGTCTGCTCCAGTCCTGAATCCCTGAACCAATACACCAATAACCTGATAACAGCCTTCACATCCCGCAGCTATCCTCCTGTTCTGGTACAGAAGCAAATTGCCAGAACCACTTCCTCATCCCCCCAAATTCAGAACCTTCAACGGAACCCCAGAAGTGCCCCTCTTGTCACCGGATACTTTCCGGGACTAGAGCGGACTCTGAATGTGGCTCTCCAGCAAGGATACGACTTCCTAAAATCCTGCCCCGAAATGAGATCCATCCTTAATGACATCCTCCCCACTCCTCCGAGAGTGTCTTTCCGCCGCCCACCTAACCTCCGTAACCTCCTAGTCCATCCCTATGAAATACCCAAACCACCTTCCCTACCTTCTGGCTCCTACCCTTGTAACCGCCCCCGTTGTAAAACCTGCCCTATGCACCCTTCCACCACCACTTACTCCAGTCCCGTAAACCGGAGGGTGTACACAATCAAGGGCAGAGCCACTTGCGACAGCACCCACGTGATTTACCAACTGACATGCCTGCACTGTGAAGCGTTCTATGTGGGAATGACCAGCAACAAACTGTCCATTCGCATGAATGGTCACAGGCAGACAGTGTTTGTTGGTAATGAGGATCACCCTGTGGCTAAACACGCCTTGGTGCACGGCCAGCACATCTTGGCACAGTGTTACACCGTCCGGGTTATCTGGATACTTCCCACCGACACCAATCCTTCAGAACTCCGGAGATGGGAACTAGCCCTTCAGCATATTCTCTCTTCCTGTTACCCACCTGGTCTCAACCTCCGCTAAATTTGAATTCCCACCCACCATCTTAACATCTTTGCCTTGGTTCTCTGGACAGAGCCTCTGCCTCAAGTGGCATCTCTGTCCAACTTCTTTGGTTTCTACAAATGTCTGCCTAGGTGTGTTTGGATGTGGATATGTGTGAGTGTGTGTGTATTTGTTTACCTTCCTTTTTGTCCCCTAAGGTAAGTCCTTCCACTCCTGGGATTGGAATGACTTCTTTTCCACTTCCTTAAAACCCATATCCTTCCCTTTTCCTCCCCTTTTTTCCTCTTTCCTGAAGAAGCTGCCAGTGGTGGCGAAAGCTTGTATGTGTGTTTGTGTGTGATTTTATTTATTTCTCTCGACGAGCCGGTCCTTTTGGTAAGTCATCTCTTTTCTATTTTTATTATCCAAAAAATAGATGAAGTACACTTACCAGGCGAAGGGCCTCAAGTGGCATCTCTGTCTAACTTCTAACTTCTTTGCTTTCTACAGTTCTACAGTATGTCTGCCTAAGTGTACTTGTGTCTGTGTAAATGTGTGGGTGTATGTGCATTTATTTACCCTCCATTTTTTCCCCCAAGGTAAGTCTTTCCTGTCCCGGGATTGGAATGGCTCCTTACCCCCTTCCTTAAAACCCTCATCATTTCCTTTTCCCTCTCCTTCCCTTCTGCCTGATGAAGCAGCTAGGCTGCGAAAGCTAGCATTTTTGTTGTGTGTGTGTCTGTGTGTTTATTTGTTGCTATTACTGCCTGTGCCCCTTCGCCTGGTAAGTGTACTTCATCTATTTTTTCGTATATTTTTCCTGTTAGGAATTTTTCCTCTATATATATATATATTCAAATTGATGAAACGAAAATTATACAGGGAAACTTTCCCGGTGGGATAAACAAAAATAAAAAAATAGAAAAGAGATGACTTACCAAAAGGACCGGCTCGTCGATAGAAACAAATAAAATAAAATTACACACAAACACACATACAAGCTTTCGCAGCCTAGCTGCTTCGTCAGGCAGAAGGGAAGGAGAGGGAAAAGGAAAAATGATGAGGGTTTTAAGGGAGTGGATAAGGAGTCATTCCAATCCCGGGACAGGAAAGACTTACCTTGGGGGGGAGGGGGGGGGGAAAGGAGGGTAAACAAATACACACCCACCCAGACATTTACACAGACGCAAGTACACTTAGGCAGACATACTGTAGAACTGTCTGCCTAAGTGTACTTGCGTCTGTGTAAATGTGTGTGTGTGTGTGTGTGTGTGTGTGTGTGTGTGTATTTGTTTACCCTCCTTTTTTCCCCCCAAGGTAAGTCTTTCCTGTCCTGGGATTGGAATGACTCCTTATCCACTCTCTTAAAAACCTCATCATTTCCTTCTCCCTCTCCTTCCCTTCTGCCTGACGAAGCAGCTAGGCTGTGAAAGCTTGTATGTGTGTTTGTGTGTAATTTTATTTTATTTGTTTCTATCGACGAGCTGGTCCTTTTAGTAAGTCATCTCTTTTCTATTTTTTTATTTTTATATATATCACACTGATATTCCTGAGAAGGATCTTAAAGAAACATTGTTCATTCACAGAAAAGCTAGCTTTCAAAAAGACATATTCAACCGATTCTTGGATATTGCTTATCAGTCTTGGACCTTGTAAGTTAGAACCAAAAGATAGAAGAGAGAAGATTCAAATAACAGTTTAGCATATAATCACAGATTAAGTCAGTAAGCATGATGGTTAGGATGATACTACTCAAACTTTTGTGACACTTCTAACAATGGAAAGTTTAGTTTGGTATGTCAATAATAGAGGATAAGAAGCAACTTACCATAAAAACAATTGCTGAGCTGCAGACAGGCACATACAATAGACAATCACATTCACACTACCTAATTTTTCGACCATAGCCTTCATCAGAGAGAAAAACACACACACATTCAGACAATCACACAGACATAATTCAAGCACACATGATCATCTCACGATACTCCAGCCCATCTTGAAAGTAAGTGAGGAGGGGAGTGGAGGGGGAAGGATGCCAGAAACTGAGGTGACAGAATTTCCAGCACTGAATGATGGAGTATAAAGGCTGTGTCATCTGACTGTCAGATGAATAAACATTATTAACATTCAAAAATTGTTTATCTTCATTATTGATGTTCCATACAGGAGAAAGAATATGGCAATTATCAATAACAGTGCGCAAATCAGTTAACGGTTATAGTGCAAATTGTGTGTAGCTAGTTTCTTTGAAAAATACTATCAAATAATGTTAAGCTACCAATGTAATATTTAATACAAATGACAAAGCAATGCCTTTTTATTCTTTTTAATTTACCAAATAATGATTTTTTTGGAATACTGTCCCTGGAAGAAGATGCTATGCAACATACTGCAAGATATTAAAGACAGTAATACTGACATCAAAGCAAATGCATTATCAGACTAGGATAGTCCTATCAGACAACAAGATAAAGACAATATGAGTTATAGTAAAGGAGGAAACTAGTAGAACTGGATACGAAGAGGAGCACATAGCATTAAGAGTAGATGACAAAAGGGTAACAGATGTGTGCAGTATTGCTGCAAATTTCAACAAGAATTCCTTAACTATTACCGAAAATATGGGATTATCAGGGTCAGTAACTGCTGCTATGAAATATCTCACACATGTGACTACAAATAACTGCAGTAATATAAGTATGACACTCACAACACCACTAGAAGTAATGTCCACCATAAAAGCATTAAAATCAAAAAAATTCCAGTGGCTATGATAATATATCAACAAATTTGATTAAAAAGTGTGCTTCTGAGCTTATTGATATTTTAAGTTACTTGTGTGACCAGTCTTTATCAGTGGAACATTTCCTGAATGGTTGAAATATGCTGAAGGTAAGCCATTACATAAGAAAGGAGATGAAGAAATTCCATCAAATTTCTGTCCAATTTCACTTTTGACTGCATTCTCAAAAATTTTAGAAAAGATAATGTACAGTTGTCTTGTTAAACATCTTACCACTAATAAACTATCACCCATGTCACAATTCGGGTTTCTAAAGGGTTCTGATATTGAGAAGGCTATCTACACATACACTGGGAATGTACTCAATTCATTAGACAATTAATTACATGCCACTGGTATATTTTGTTACCTGTCAAAGGCATTTGACTGTGTAAATCACAATATACTTTTGAGCAAATTAGAATATTACAGCATAACAGGAAGTGCTGCAGAATGGTTCAAATAGTATATCTCCAATAGGAAAAAAAGGGTGTTAATAGGAAAGAGAGGTGTACTGAACTATCAGGCCTCATCAACGTGGGGTCCCGCATGGCTCTATCTTAGGCCCCCTGCTTTCTCTTGATTATATCAATGACCTTTCATCATCAACATTATTGGAGGCCAAGTTTGTTTTATTTGCAGACGACACAAATATTGCAATAACTAGTAAATCAAGTATAGCCTTAGAAAAATCAGCTAATGAAATTTTCCTGGACATTAATAAATGATTCTTAGCCAATTCACTGTTGCTAAACCTTGAAAAAACACACTATATGCAATTTAAAACTAGTAAAAGGTTTCCTGCCCGTATATACCTAGAGTACGACAACAAGGACAATGTCGCATTGAAATGGAAGCAGGCTTACCTTTGAAGGCAACTGAACACAGCACTTATACTGAGAGCACGTTTATTATGAACTTAACATACACGCAGCACTGACTGTCTCTCGGGCAGAGTGCTCTGCTATTTATACACAGACAGAATGTACCAGAAATTAGAAGAACAGTTAACATAAGAAACAAGTAGAAATTACAAGTGAACATAAGAAAGATGTAGAAACTTCTGGAATAGTTAATTACAAAGAAAAAAATTTTGCCGGTGGGTGGGATTGAATCGGCAACCTTCAGCATCGCTGTCAGTGATGCTATCGCCTGCGCCACGCCGGCAGTCGATGTACGTGGTCTCTCGCGGCAATATAGAAGAAGTTGAAAGTATCAAATTCTTATGATTGCAGCTGGATAATAAATTTAACTGGAAGGGGCATACAACATAACTGCTGAAGCACCTTATCAAGTCCCTCTTTGCTATGTGAATGTTGTCAGAATAGGAGATATAAAAATAAATAAGCTAGCCCATTATGTATACTTTCACTCCATAATGCCATACGAGATTATTTTCTGGGACAACTCATTAGGCCAAGCATAAGTTTTCAGAGCACAAAAACATATATCATTTTGGTATCAACTCAAGAACATCATGTAGAGGGCTATTTAACGAACTGGGGATACTTACTACCGCTTCCCAATACATTTGTTTTCTAATGAAATTCGTCGTTAAAAATAAATCTTTTTTCAAATGAATAGATCAGTCCATGGGATCAATACTGGAAACAAGAATAACTTGCATAAAGATTTAAAGTCACTTACTTTGGCTCTGAAGGGTGTCCAATATTCAGCAGTACACATTTTCAATAACATGCCAGCAGCCATAAAAAATAAAGTACAGTTTGAAAAGAGTCTAAAGGATTATTTGGTGGCCAACTCCTTCTCCATTGATGAATTTCTTATCAGAACTGATTGACATAAGTTATTGTATATAATATTCACAAATATGAATACTGTGTTCAGGTTGACTTCAGTACAAGTTTTATGCAGTAATGTGATCGTAAATCAGTGTAAAAAATATTAGTAAGTAGTAATAAGTTTTATGTCCTTTTAAAATGTAAATATTCTTAAGATAATTTTTTTTCTGACCAATTCCACATCCACAAGGGCAATTACATTTGGGATCTGTGGAAGGTAATTAACACATATGCTCTTTTTTTGTAAGTATATATTGTGTATTTTGTTCTGACTTGTTCTACATCCAAAAGGATTCCTTCAATTCGGATCTACTGGAACGGAAACTACATCCAATCTAATCTGCATTTTTTTTACTAAACTCAGTGTTGATTGTCATGGATTAACAAGCAGTTTTTATCTATTAATAAATAAAACAATAAGCCATTGCATCCCAAATGAGTTTATCATTATATTATTATTTTCCCAGATTACATTATGCTGATTAACCACAAATTGTATTAAGACAAGAAACTTTCTGGCAGATTAAAAATGTGTGCTGGACTAGGATTCGAACATGGAACTGTCAAAGGAGTGTACAATACAGTGCAGAGTTCTGCAGTTATGGAAACATTCCCTAGGCTATGGGTAGGTAGTATCTCCACAATATCCTTGTTTCCAAGATTGATAGTACTGCAGGGTTTTCAGGATAAGTTCTGTGAAGTTTGGAAGGTAGGAGGTGAGGTAGCTGTGAGGTGTGCCTGGGTAGCTCAGTAAGTAGATCTCGAAGACACGAACTGCAAAGGCCCAGTTCAAATCCTGATCCAGCATACAGTTTTAATCTGCCCAGAAGTTTCATATCTGCACACACTCCGATGCACAGTGAAAAAATAAAATTCTAAAGTATACTGATATTTTGTGTTAACTTTTTCATGAGCATTTAGGACACAATACAATAATGAATTGATAAATTAAGAAAAACGCTTTTGAATTTCAAATTTTGGAAATAATAAGAACAAGAAAAATAAGCTGGTTGTTTCAAAACCATTTTAATGACTAGCGATTGTTAAAAGGAAGACAATAGTTGTTGCCTGTCAATAAATACTGCAAATATTTACAAAAAAAATTGCTTCACAAAACTGGAAAGTCATAGTTTTGATGGAAATGTGTGTAAAATAATTGTGATTTTCTTTTCTTGATCTTGCTGTCTGGATTGAAGTACACAACAGCTGAATGTCAGTGAACCTCCATCATTGATACTACTAATATCCCATAAGCAAGTGCTGTCAATATATTTAGCCTACATTCAAAACTTACTACATAAGCTAATAATTTGTAAAACACTAATTACAGCAGAACTTTACCGCAGAATATCCCAAGGTATGCTGTTTACATTCTCATTGTAGAGAGAAATTGTTTGTTCAGGTGAATAGTAACGATATGCATTCTCATATATTTCTTTATCACCCATATTTTGCTTATTTGGATTTGACTTAATCAGCCATATTCTATAGCGCTTTGAAGCCTCAGCCCTGTAACAAAATATTTTCATGAATAGGATTATTTTCTCAAAGCAAAAATAGTGATATGCTAACATTTGTTACTGTTGTTTTAACAATGGAAAATCTGATAGGAATGTCAATAATAGAAGAAAGGCACCTCACCGTAAAGAGGCTGAGCTGCTGACAGCCACAAAAACAGATAATCACATTCACACAACTTAAATTTTCGGCCATGGCCTTCGTCAGAAAAAGAAACACATACATTCACGCAATCACTCAGACAACTATACACACACAGCCATCATGTCTGGCCACTCCAGCGAAACAAGCATTTAGCATGTGAGGGAGGTGAGGAGTGTAGGGGGAAGGATGGTGGGTAAAGATGGGGATGGAAAGTTCAAAAGTTCGTATAGCTTATGGGACTTAACTACGGGGTCATCAGTACCTAAACTTACAAACTACAAAAGAACTAGCTAATACTAAGGACGGCACAAATATCCATGCCCAAGTGGGGATTCGAACCCCCGACCGTAGTGACCGTGCAGACCATGACTGGAGCGCCTCAGCCCCCTCGGCTACCGCGGGGATGGAAAGTGAGGCGATGAATACAGTGAAGGAAAGGGGGGGGGGAGGGGAGGATAAAAGGGATGTGTAGAAGAGTGTGGGGGGGGAGTGGAGGGGGGGATTTGAAATCATTTGCGACTGTAATTATTTTTATGTCCGTCAGCAGCTCAGTGAGCATCTTTATGGTGTGTTGTTATATATCCTCAATTATTGGCATTTGTTACTGTTGCTTAGAAACATTCTGCAAAACCTGACTAACTGCCCTTGGAAACTAAGAGATTGATTATGTTCTTTTATTTTTTTTTTTTTCAAATATTTCTACAGCAAAATTGCAGCAGCATTCCACAATGGCGTAACTTCATTCAATTAGCCAATGGCCATCTGCATTAAAAGAAAAATAGTCATGATGAAAGCAGTTTCTGCTTAAAAAAAGGTGGAAATTGCTTGCTGTATAGGTCTTTATTCTGAAGATGCTTACATGCTGATGATCTGGTAACAAGATTTTAAAGTGATCTTGGATAGTATCAAAACAGTAAAAAAACTGAGAGATTAAAATCTTTAAAAAGTTTAATTTATTGAGAAAATTAAAAAACCTGTATTTTATAGTTGATACTTACGCAGAATCCTTCTCTTCTTTTGTATATGAAGATTCTATTAATTCTTTCAGACTTTTTGTATTATCCACCCACTGAATGAAACCAAGAGTGCTACTAAGTGGCACAACCTGTAAACAATTTTAATGTCAGACAAACAAATAATCCATGTAAAGTGTAATGCAGAATAAGAAGGAATATGAAATTTGTTCTAAGTAGCAGCAAGGGAATATGATTTTCTTAAATATATCTTGCAGGTTAAGTGGTATGGCTGTGCCACCAGAATGGCTACCGTCAAATCAAAACAATGGGATTCCATATCAATCCTGAGATTACCACACTGTATATGGTAATAGATCTCATATTTGCTTTGTTAATGCTTAATACCCAAGCTAGTCAGATTTGCAATTGATCTTCTTTACTTCTACAATGAAATTCACTTCGCCATTTTACAAACCCTTAAACGTTTTCTTGGTGTTAATAATGACCTATATGACAGTCACTATCATAATACTGTACACAATAACACCTCTCCCACCCAATCCAATTTGTAACCTAAAACTACCATTAATCCAATGTGTAAGATGCTATTTGAAAGAAAAAATAATACTGCCCTTGTCAAATAACAACAGTTTGCAATACAATCTCACAAACAACAACTGTATCAAGCATACGACTTAATTAGTCACATTACCTGAGATATAACAAAACTTAAAATTCTTACTGCATCTACCATACAGTCAATGAGTGAAATTTGTCAGTCAAGTTCTTTCCTTTTTGGGTCATTAGTCTTTTGAATGATTTGATGTGGCTTGTCGCAACTTCCTAGCCTGTCCTGCCTGCTTGATCTCATAGGTGTTGGATATACAAATATGTGATTCCTCTATAAATTTTGCCTCTACAGCTCCCACTAATGCTGCAAAAATTATTCCACTATGTTTTAACACATGTTACATCATAGTTTACTTAATTTTCAACACACATCTATAATATCACATCTCAAATGTTTTGAATTTTATGCATGGATGTTTATCAGTGACTGTACTATATATATTAACCTACAGCCCTCAGTTGCAAGTTACATTACAAGTAACTTGGGACTGAGGGCTGTAGTTAAAAAAAAATCTAATCAAATGTTTCGGTCCACTTTCTTTTACACTTTTGCTGAAGTTCATGAGCCACTTACATTCAGATATATATAAATATATATCTTGACTTAGGTGCTAATATTAGTGAAGGATGTGTTCTTTATTTCTGTAAGTTGATTTATCTTAAAACTTAGGCACCAACGCCCGTAAAAATATGGGCGTGCGTGACCTGCCCAGAAGTCTGGCGCCCGTAATTTTACGGGCGCGAGTTCTCATTCTTCCCCTTCTCTCCTTTGTG
Source organism: Locusta migratoria (assembly GCA_026315105.1). Classification (NCBI taxonomy): domain Eukaryota; kingdom Metazoa; phylum Arthropoda; class Insecta; order Orthoptera; family Acrididae; genus Locusta; species Locusta migratoria. Next base: position 265,173,479 of record CM048744.1, on the reverse strand, counting down.
TGTTCTTTTGGCTCCCACTTGTCTGGGAGGCGCTGCCTCTTACCTCCAGAAACCATTCTTGTAACCATTGATGCCACTTCCTTATTCACAAATATCCCACATGCCCAGGGCCTTGCTGCGATGGAATATTTACTTTCACGTCGATCACCCACTTCCCTACCAAAAACCTCTTTCCTTAATACTCTAGCCCGCTTCATCCTAAACCACAACTTCCTTCACTTTTGAGGGCCACATAAACCAACAACTAAAGGGAACAGCCATGGGAACCAGGATGGCCCCCTCGTACGCAAACTTATTCATGGGACGCTTAGAGGAAGCCTTCCTGGATACCCAAGCCTGTCAACCCAAATTTTGGTACAGATTCATTAATGACATCTTCATGATCTGGACTCACAGTGAAGAACAACTCCAGAATTTCTTATTGAACCTCAACTCCTTTGGTACCATCAAATTCACCTGGTCCTATTCCAAATCACATGCCACTTTCCCCCTTGTTGACCTCCATCTGTCCAACGGCCAACTTCACACATCCGTCCACATCAAACCTACCAATAAACAACAGTACCTGCATTATGACAGCTGCCATCCATTCCACATCAAACATTCCCTTCCCTACAGCTTAGGTCTTTGTGGCAAACGAGTCTACTCCAGTCCTGAATCTCTGAAGCAGTACACCAATAACCTAATAACAGCTTTCACATCCGCAGCTATCCTCCTGATCCGGTACAGAAGCAAATTGCCAGAGCCACTTCCTCATCCCCCCAAATTCAGAACCTTCAACAGAAGAACCCCAGAAGTCCCCTCTTGTCACCGGATACTTTCCGGGACTGGAGCGGACTCTGAATGTGGCTCTACAGCAACGATACGACTTCCTTAAATTCTGCCCCAAAATGAGATCCATCCTTCATGACATCTTTCCCACTCCACCAAGAGTGTCTTTCCGCCGCTCACCTAACCTCCGTAATTTCCTAGTCCATCCCTATGAAATCCCCAAACCACCTTCCCTACCCTCTGGCTCCTACCCTTGTAACCACCCTCGTTGTAAAACCTGCCCTATGCACCCTTCCACCACCACTTACTCCAGTCCCGTAACCTGGAAGGTGTACACAATCAAGGGCAAAGCCATTTGTGATACTACCCACGTGTTTTACCAACTGACATGCCTGCACTGTGAAGCGTTCTATGTGGGAATGACCAGCAACAAACTGTCCATTCGCATGAACGGTCACAGGCAGACAGTGTTTGTTGGTAATGAGGATTACCCTGTGGCTAAACACGCCTTGGTGCATGGCCAGCACATCTTGGCACAATGTTACACCATCCGGGTTATCTGGATACTTCCCACCGACATCAACCTTTCAGAACTCCGGAGATGGGAACTTGCCCATCAGCATCTTCTCTCTTCCCGTTGCCCGCCTGGTCTCAACCTCTGCTAAATTCAAATTCCTGCCCACCATCTTAACATATTTGCCTCAGTTCTCTGGACAGAGCCTCTGCCTCAAATGGTATCTCAATCCAACTTCTTTGGTTTCTACAGTATCTCTGCCTAGGTGTGCTTGCATTTGTGTTATGTGTGGGTGTGTGTGTATTTGTTTACCCTCCTTTCTTTCCCCCCAAGGTAAGTCTTTCCTGTCCTGGGATTGGAATGTCTCCTTACCCATTCCCTTAAAACCATCATCATTTCCTTTTCCCTCCCCTTCCCTTCTTCCTGAAGAAGCAGCTAGGCTGCGAAAGCTAGCGTTTGTTGTGTGTGTGTGTGTGTGTGTGTGAATTTATTAATTTATTTGTGCAACTATCACTTACTTCCTGTGCTCCTTCGTCTGGTAATTAATATATATCGGACAAAGGAGCACAGGTAGTGACAGTAACATAAATAAATTAAACACGCACATACAAATGCAAGCTTCCATAACTATTCATTGCTTCTTCAGGCAGAGTAGGGAAGGAGAGGGAAAAGGAAAGGATTTGGGTTTAAAGGAGTGGGTCAGGGGTCATTCCAATCCCGGGAGAGGAAAGACTTACCTTTGGGGAAAATGGATACATAAACAAACAAATAAACACACACACACACACACACACACACACACACACACACACACACACAAAGGCAGACATATGCAAAAAAGGCAGACATATGCAAAATGCAAAGAAGTTGCAGAGATGCCACCAGTTGAGGCAGAGACAAAGTAGTTGTAGAATGGTGTGCGGGAATTTAAAACTAACAAAGGTTGAGACCTGGTGGGCAATGGAAAGAGAGAATATGCTGAAGGTCAAATTCCCATCTCCGGAGTTCTGAATGGTTGGTGTCAGTGGGAAGTATCCATATAACCTGGACAGTGTAACACTGTGCCAAGATTTGCTGGCCCTGTACCAAGGCATGCTTGGCCACAGGGTGATCCTCATTACTAACAAAGACTGTCTGCCTGTTCATGCGAATTGACAGTTTGTTGCTGGTCATACAACCCCCCCCCCCCCCCGAAGACTTTCCTGGTGGGAAAAATATGTATAAAAATAAAGTTTGTTTGACTTACCCAAACCACAGGCTCGCCGATAGACACAAAAAACACAAATAAAACACACAAACATTCAAGCTCTCACCACCGCCCACCTAACCTCCTAGTCCATGTCTATGAAATCCCCAAACCAGCTTCCATACCCTCTGGCTCCTACCCTTGTAATCGCCCCCGTTGTAAAACCTGCCCTATGCACCCTTCCACCACCACTTACTCCAGTCCTGTAACTCGGAAGGTGTACACGATCAAGGGCAAAGCCACTTAAGACAGCACCCACGTGATTTACCAATTGACATGCCTGCATTGTGAAGCATTCTATGTGGGAATGACCAGCAACAAACTGTCCATTCAGATGAATGGTCACAGGCAGAAAGTGTGTTTGTTGGTAATGAGGATCACCCTGTGGCTAAACACGCCTTAGTGCATGGCCAGCACATCTTGGCACAGTTTTACACCATCCAGGTTATCTGGATACTTCTCACCAACACCAATCTTTCAGAACTTCGGAGAGTCTCTCTTCCCATTTCCCATCTGGTCTCAACTTCCACTAAATTCAAATTCCCGCCCACCATCTTTAACACCTTTGCCTCGGATCTGTGGACAGAACCTCTGCCTCAAGTGGTATCTCTGTCCAACTTCTTTGCTTTCTACCAATGTCTTCCTAGGTGTGTTTCTGTGTGGATGTGTGTGAGTGCGTGTGTATTTGTTTACCTTCCTTTTTTTCCCTTAAGGTAAGTCCTTCCACTCCTGGTATTGGAAAGATACGCTACTCCGCTACATTTGTGACCGGCTAAGGCAGTGCACAATAATAAGTTATTATTATCCACTATCTTGAAATATGAGGACAATAATACCCCTTTTTAACACCACAATGAAGATTTATGTCAAAGAAATATTATGAATATTTGATATTTCTTTGTATAAAATTGGAAAGTCCAGGTTGGAATAAATAATATAGTGAGGACAGTTTACTACTCACCGCAAAGACGTGGCGACGAGCTGCGACAGGCACATACAAAAGACACACACATACAACACATTCAGCTATCGGCCATGGCCTTCTTCAGAAATAGAGCACTCACGCAATCACACAGGCACACAACACAGTCATACAACCATCACCTCCGACTGCCACACTTCGAATCACGCTCTGCAGCGAATCGGGGACGGGAGGGGAGGGGAGGGGGAGGGGATAGAAAGGTTACGTCACGGTGGTGGGGATGGGTTAGATGGGAATAACGACATGCAGCTTAGGAATGGAGTGGGGAGGCGGGTGAGGGGAGAAAATAAAATAAAATAAAATAAAGTAAAATAATATAATTTAAAATAATTCATGTACACTGCAAGTGCACAAGACCACACACACACACACACACACACACACACACACACACACACACATACATATACACACACACGATCAGACATTCACACACCACTCAAATCAGGCGAGGTTTGGGATACAGAGGTAGGAACTGTAAGGTATGGAATATATATATATATATATATATATATATATATATATATATATATATACATACACACATACACATACATACACATACACATATATATATATATAGGGAAGTTATCGTAGGTTGAGGCCTGGTTGATTTCGGGATCGGAGAATGTATTGTAGGGATAACTCCCATCTGTGCAGTTCAGAAAAGCTGGTGGTGGATGGGAGGATCCAGATGGCCCGGGTTGTGAAGCAGCCATTGAAATCAAGCATGTGCTCCGCTGCATGCTGTGCCACAGGGTGGTCCACCTTGTTTTTGGCCACAGTTTGGCGGTGGCCATTCATCCTAATGGACAGCTGGTTGGTGGTCATGCCAATATAGAAAGCTGTACAGTGCTTGCAGCACAGTTGGTAAATTACGTGGCTGCTTTCACAAGTGGCCCGGCCTCTGATAGGGTAGGATAAGCCTGTGACAGGACTGGAATAGGAAGTGCTGGGTGGGTGGATTGGACAGGTCTTGCAGCGGGGTCTTCCACAAGGATATGATCCCTGTGGCAGTGAGCTGGGTTTCGGGGTGGCATAAGGATGAACTAGGATGTTGTGAAGGTTGGGAGGGCGACGGAACACCACTTTAGGAGGGGTGGGAAGGATCTTGGGCAGGATGTCTCTCATTTCAGGGCATGAGGATAGAAAATCAAAACCTTGGCGAAGGATGGAATTTAGTTGTTCGAGACCAGGGTAGTACTGGGTGACAAGGGGAGCGCTCTTTTGTGGATGGTTACTAGTGTTAGGAAGAGGATTTGGGGTGTGTGAGGATATGGCACGGGAGATTTGTTTGCGGACTAGGTCTGTGGGGTAGTTTCTGTTTGTGAAGGCCTTTGTGAGACCTTCAGCATATTCAGAAAGGGAATTCTTGTCACTGCAGATATGCCGTCCACGGGTGGCCAGGCTGTAAGGGAGGGATTTTTTGACGTGGAAGGGATGGCAACTGTCAAAATGTAGGTACTGTTGGTGGTTGGTAGGTTTAATATGGACGGAAGTGTGGATGGAGCCGTCAGTGAGGTGGAGGTTGACATCCAGGAATGTGGCATGGTTGGTTGAGGAAGACCAGGTGAAGTGGATGGGAGAGAAGGAATTGAGGTTCTGAAGAAAGGAGGATAGGGTGTCCTGGCCGTGAGTCCAGATCATGAAAATATCATCAATGAACCGGAACCAGGCCAGAGGCTTGAGGTTTTGGGATGCTAGGAAGGATTCCTCCAGACGGCCCATGAACAGGTTGGCATAGGAGGGTGCCATGCGGGTGCCCATGGCTGTGCCTTGGATTTGATGGTAAACTTTCCCCTCAAAGGAAAAGTAGTTGTTAAGTAGGATGAAATTGGTAAGGGTTATGAGGAATGAGGTATCAGGCTTGCGTTCAGAGGGACGTTGGGAGAGGTAGTGTTCCAGAGCGGCAAGGCCATGGGCATGTGGGATGTTGGTGTATAGGGAGGTGGCATCCACTGTGACAAGTAAAGATCCAGGAGGCAAAGGGGTGGGAATGGTGGAGAGTCGGTGAAGGAAGTGGTTGGTATCCTTGATGTGGGAAGGTAGATTTTGGACAATAGGTTGGAGGTGTTGGTCAACTAGGGCTGAAATTCGTTCGGTAGGCGCACAGTAACCAGCCACAATAGGGCGTCCAGGATTATTAGGTTTGTGGATTTTGGGGAGCATGTAAAAGGTGGGTGTGCGGGGTGCTGCTGGGGTGAGGAGGGAGATGGATTCAGGGGAGAGTTTCTGGGAGGGGCCATAGGATTTTAGTAGGGATTGGAGATCTTGTTGGACTTTGGGGATGGGGTCAATCTGGCACAACTTGTAGGTGGAGGAGTCAGATAGTTGGCGGAGCCCTTCTGCCAGGTAGTCACTGTGATCCATAACTACAGTGGTGGAACCTTTATCAGCAGGGAGGATGATTATGTCAGGATTAGTTTTAAGGTTTTGGATGGCTCTTCTTTCTTCTGCTGAAAGGTTTGAGTTCTTGGGAAGGGACTTGGGAAAGGATGGTGAGGACAAGTTGGAGGTGAGAAACTCTTGGAGGGTAACCAGAGGGTGGTTAGGTGGGAGTGCAGGGGGATCTTTGTTGGATGGTGGTATGAATTGGGACAGGCAGGGTTCAATATTGGGATTAGGTAGATTGCGGTCAGAGGGATTGGTGGCAAAGTAGTGTTTCCATCGTAGGGATCGGGAAAAGGAGAGTAGGTCTTTGACAAGAGCAACATGATTAAACTGGGGTGTAGGACTAAAGGTAAGACCTTTGGACAGAACGGAAACTTCAGTGGGGTTTAGGTTTTTTGTGGATAGGTTGACCACAGTGTTCTGGGGTTGTTTTGGTATTGGAGCATGGTCTGGGACCTATGAGGGGCTCACGAGGAGGAACACTGTGGTTCGGATAGGGATTGGATATGGGTGCTCCAAGGCGGCAATATGATGTCAGCAGGCTGGATAGTTTGTGGAGGTGGTGTTTGGAATGCTCCTCCAGTTGCTGGAGAGCAAAGGATTCGATCTGGGAGATGGGATGTAGGTATTTTTGGTTACACAATAGTAATATCTTACGGAGGGAGAGAAGGTAGCTAAGGGATTTATGAGCCATGGAGAGGTGATTTTGTAGGACTAGGTTCGTGAGGGATAAGGATTGGTGGAATCTGAAAAGGTGCAGGTCGTTGTGGAAGGAGGGGTGGGATCCAGACAATGGAATTTTTAATGTTAGACCGTTGGGAGGGATACCATGACTTAGACAGCATTTTAGGAATAGGATGTGGGATTGGGTTTTGGCCAGGGAGAGGGATACTTTCCTGAACTGGTACAGATAGAAGGAGCAGGGGTCCATTGGGACAGGGATGGAGCCGGGAAAGTGGAAAGTGAGGAATGATGGGAGAGACAGTGGATTATGATGAACCTGGGAAGAGGTTCCTCAACACGCAAAATACGCACCAGACACGCAAAAGTTCGTAAATTCGCGCACACAACTACACAGATACACACCCAAGCACGCAGATTCACGCCCAAGTGCACTAAATGACGGAAAAAAATGCAAAATCGCGAATAAAATCATGCACCAGAACGCAATATCACGCACTAAAACGGGAGATCTCACACAGGAGCAAGCAGCCCACCGCAAAAATGCGTACAAAAATCCAAACAACGCGTAAGTACGGAAATTAGTGGAAGAAAGACTGTAATGGAGCTTCTAGAACAGAAAACTCAAGACACAGGAACGTAATACGTTGCTTGCAGTGGCCATTTTGAGCAGCAGCTGAATTGTATTTCACTGTAAGGTTTTAAAATAAACGCCTTTTGCTACTGCAACTGAAGGGTTTTATTTTTATATTTTTAATCACCCATACGCGTTTCGCCTTTCTCTCAAGGCATCATCAGTGGGTGTCAGCACTTGTTACTCCACTTCAGTCTTATTCTGGCAACCAGGTCGAAAGGTTACACTGTTTTTCGGACCACATTGCAGTTCTCTGATTCTGCTGTCACCTGCTGCCATACTGTGTCTACTAGAGTAGACACAGTATGGCAGCAGGTGACAGCAGAATCAGAGAACTGCAATGTGGTCCGAAAAACAGTGTAACCTTTCGACCTGGTTGCCAGAATAAGACTGAAGTGGAGTAACAAGTGCTGACACCCACTGATGATGCCTTGAGAGAAAGGCGAAACGCGTATGGGTGATTAAAAATATAAAAATAAAACCCTTCAGTTGCAGTAGCAAAAGGCGTTTATTTTAAAACCTTACAGTGAAATACAGGAACGTAAATTTACGTAATTCTAATATAAGTGGCTGGGGATAAAAGATTACATGTACGTATCTGTGGGCGGGCCCGTTAGTTCAAACGAAAGTGGTTCTGGCATAGTTGGGTCGTAATAAATAACTAAGGTGATAAAAAATATAAAATAAATGTATATACAGTTGACCGAAACTACGTGAAAATACACGAGGGAAAGTAAGGAAAAGTGTATTGGAATAACTGGAAGGGGGAAGAATAAGCTGCATCAACAATCGGCGTGGTTATAAAGCTCTCTGTTGAAAGCTGGCGGGATTGTTGGCTGGGAAGTCGGAATGTGACAGTTACAAGGATTGAGAAGAAGGAAAATAGGAAAATACAAGAGTGAAGGAAATATTGATAGAGGGATGTTATAGAAATTAGTAACAAAGGAAAAGGTTATGGGATGGAAGGAAGACCATTAGGCAAAATATAAAATTGGAAAGTCCAGGTTGGAATAAATAATATAGTGAGGACAGTTTACTACTCACCGCAAAGACGTGGCGACGAGCTCCCCTCCCGTCCCCGATTCGCTGCAGAGCGTGATTCGAAGTGTGGCAGTCGGAGGTGATGGTTGTATGACTGTGTTGTGTGCCTGTGTGATTGCGTGAGTGCTCTATTTCTGAAGAAGGCCATGGCCGATAGCTGAATGTGTTGTATGTGTGTGTCTTTTGTATGTGCCTGTCGCAGCTCGTCGCCACGTCTTTGCGGTGAGTAGTAAACTGTCCTCACTATATTATTTGATATTTCTTTGTCAAAGATTTGATCGAAATTATCATCATGTAATACCGGCTTAAAGGGATATTTTTAAAGTGATGCAATCCCTGTCTGATGTGTTTTGTTGTTACAGATGCAGTAATACCAACCTAAATTCGAGTAATGTGCGCACCCCATTTTTTCGTTCATAAATTCCCCCCAAAAATGTGCCCGGATTACTTGAGTACATACGGTATATGGAAATCATGTTAGTAATAGAAAAATTCCATTGCATCTAGTGTAAGTGCAAACATTTGGGGAGGGGTGAGTTTTTTTCCCTTTTTATGTAATGGTAACACAATATGGTTCATGAAAGGGAAATGGAAATCATTTAACAACCAAAGTGTAAAGCTCACAAATGGGAAAGCCATTAACCACCAAAGTGTATAGACCACCAATATGCTGTTGTGATATATATACCACCATAATTTTAGACCTAAATCACAAAAATAAAATGATACCAAAGAAGTGCCAGTAGAAGGTTTAAAATGTATTTTTCAACATAAAGTCAATGTTGTAAAAATTCTTCCCTAGCAATGTAAGTACCTATAATGAAGCCAAGTAAAATCAAATAGAAAAAAAGTAGAAAAAAAAGCCAATTTATGTTTCAAATCACCCAATATACTTCGTAAGTCTAGAAATAGACTTAAATACATGAATCTGAAATCACCCCAGTCCATGGGGTAATTTGGGACACTTTATTTGTCTGTCCCAGGCAAACATAGGCACACAAAGACTTTATGTTTTTAGGATATTTTATTGGTTTTACATATACTCTGTCACTTCTGTAATAAACAATTCAATTTGCAAAATCAATGGAAGATATAGTGATAATAATCTCAACACTGCCCGAAATTGTCCCTTCTGATGGTACAATAATTAATTTATTAATACACGCTGTGATTTCACTATATGTATTAAATTTAAAATAAAGGTGGGAAAATGGTTACCAAAAAGTAACTAGAAACTTTATTCTTACCTGGTAAGTTTTTATATGTAACTGCTGATCTCTGCAGAATGAATCTTGCATTAATATTTTAGTCATCAGGTCAAATAGTTGTTGAATTCTTTGATCAAGGCGTAAGTCCTCCCCATGTTTTATCAAACAGTGATGTTCCTTTGCATCATTACCAAGTATTGTTAGCCTTATAGGTTTCCGCATTGAAGGTAACACCACTACCTTTTGCAATAAAATTACAACATTTATTAATATGCACAGTCACACAATTGTTAAATTACATTATTTGTACAGTATAATTATGAAGTACAGGTGTTATGACTGTTAAGGTGAAATGTATTGTTTAGTTTATGTGAATTTATTATTTTTGTATCTGGGTAATCGCCTATAGGGAAAGTAGGAAACATCTTTGGTGTGTGTGGTACGTGGTCTTTGTAGCAACAGAGCGAAAGTGGTAGTAGTAGCTGTGGAGTCGGTGGGCAGTCGAGCCGGTGGTTTGAACAGTTGGGACGCTAGCAAGTGTGTGGGTGTGTGCAGTGCCACGCTCTTTGCAGTTACCAGCCTTGTTGGCAGAGTTACATAATTAGTGCACATGTTTCCAATATGAGTGGGGGCACACGGCAGTTCATCTGTGTATGTCAAGATTCTGCCCACAAATTGCTCGCTGGATTGGACCCATGCCTGTATTGTGACCTGCAGAATTGTCGGAGTCAGCGCATCCTGCCCTTCAACAACGAGGACGCAATGTAAGACCACTCCAATATGTCCGGCCACACAGAGTTCAGACATTTTGTAAGCCCTTACCCAGTTTTGTGCTTGAGAAACAATTTTTCCTAATAATAACCTAAAATTTAAAGAACTTCTACCATGTCATTGTCCTAAGACATTGTTACCAAGTAGGGTCCTATCCTTTCCAGAAGTTTTGAAGTTTCCCGAGTGTCATTGAAAATGAAAAGTAAATTGTCGTAGCTGTGTCAGGAAAGTACCAGGACTCCAAGCATTAATAGAAAGCACAGAAATACACATAATTGTAGGCAGTGAAAGTTGGCTCAAGCCGGAAATAAGTTCAGCAGAAGTATTTGCAAAAGATCTAACTGTGTTCAGAAAGGATAGTTTAAACAAAATAGGTGGAGGCGTGTTTGTCGTCGTCAAAAGTAGTATTTCATGTAGCGAAGTTGAAGTTGACAGTTCCTGTGAGCTATTATTGGTAGAGGTCATACCTGAAAATCGTAAGAAGTTGATAATTGGTTCCTTTTACCGGCCTCCAGACTCTGACTATACAATAGCAGAAAGGTTCAAAGAAAACCTGAGTCTAATTACAAAAACATACCCGACTCACACGATAATAGTAGGAGGTGATTTTAATTTATCCTCGATCTGTTGGCAAAATTATATTTTCAAATCAGGAGGTATGCATAAAACATCGTGCGAAATTGTGCTCAATGCATTCTCTGAGAATTACTTCGAACAATTAGTTCATAAGCCAACTAGAATTGTAAATGGATGTGAAAACACACTTGATCTCTTAGCAACAAATAATATTCATAATATAAGCATCAAAACGGATGCAGGTATTAGTGAACACAGAGATGTTGTAGCGAGATTGGATATCCAAAGTCCCCAAGTTACCAAAAATAAATGAAAAGTATATTTGTTCAGAAAAGCAGATAGAAATAAAATACATTGCTTCTTGAAAGACAGATTCCACTCGTTTCTAACACTAAATACAAGCGTAGAGCAGATGTGGCTCAAATTCAAAGAAGTGGTATCGACAGCAATTGACAGTTTTACACCAAATAAATTAATAAAAGAAGGAGGTGATACCCCTTGGTACACAAAACAGGTAAGGACACTGATGCAAAAGCAAAGGAAAAGACATACTAAATTTAAACAAACACTAAATCTGCAGGATTGGCTATCCTACACAGAAGCTCTAAATTTAGCGAGGATTTCAATGCGAGATGCCTACAATATTTATCACAATGAAACTCTTTCTCGAAATTTGACTGAAAACCCAAAGAGATTTTGGTCATATGTTAAATATACTAGGGGCAAAACACAAACAATACCCTCACTATGTGATAGTAATGGAGAGCCTGCCGATGACAGCGCTACTAAAGCAGAGTTACTAAATATAGCTTTTAGAAACTCATTCACCAAAGAAGATGAAACCAATATTCCAGATTTTGAAATACAAACAGAGGCCATAATGACTAATGTAGAAGTAGATATCATCAGAGTAGTGCAGCAATTAAAATCACTTAACAAGATTGAGTCTTCTGGTCTGGATTGTATACCCATTAGATTTCTGTCTGATAATGCTGAAGCGATAGCTCAGCTTAACAGCCATATACAACCACTCTCTCATAGAAGGATCTGTACCAAAAGATTGGAAAGTTGCAAAGGTCACACCTATATTCAAGAAAGGCAGTAGGAGTAACCCACTCAATTACAGGCCTATTTCATTGACGTCAATTTGCAGCAGGGTTTTGGGACATATCCTGTATTCAAATATTATGAATTATCTCGAACAGAATGATCTATTGACCCAAGCTCAACAAGGATTTAGAAAATATCATTCATGCGAAACGTAACTAGCTCTTTATTCAGATGAAGTGATGGCTGCTATAGACAAGGGTCTGCAAATTGATTCCGTATTTCTTGATTTCCAGAAGGCTTTTGACATCGTACCTAAAAAACGGTTTTAATCAAATTGCGTGGTTATGGTATATCGCCCCAAATTTGCAATTGGAAAGGGGATTTCCTCTCAGAGAGGACACAGTTCACAGTAATCGATGGTAAAGCATTGACTAAAACAGAGGTGATATCGGGTGATCCACAGGGTAGTGTTATTGGTCATCTGCTGTTCCTTATTTACATAAACGACTTGAGAGAAAATCTAAGTAGCTTTCTTATGTTGTTTGCAGATCGCATCGTCAATTACCGTCTAGTAAAATCATCTGAAGATAAACTGCAGAACGATCTGAATAATGTATCAGTATGGTGAAAAATTGGCAATTGACTCTAAATAATGGGAAGTGTGAAGTCGTCCACATGAGTGCGAAAAGAAATCCATTACACTTTGTTTACAAGATAAATCAATTGAAAGTGAATACCTACGAATTACTATTACTTCAGACATAAATTGGAAAGAAGGTCGTAGATAATGTCGTGGGAAAGGCGAACCAGAGACTGTGTTTTATTGGCAGAACCCGTAAAACATGCAACAGAACTACAAAAGAAACTGCATACAATACACTTGTCCGTCCAGTTTTGGAGTATTGCTGCCCAGGTGGGTTTGACGGACGACATCGAAAGAGTCCAAAGATGGGCAGCCCATTTCATATTGTCACGATACAGGGGAAACAGCATTACGGAAATGATACAGGATCTGGGATGGGAATCATACAACAACGGCGCTAATCACTGCAGCGTCTACTTATGAAACTCAAATCGCCAACATTCTCCTCTGAATGCAAAAATATATTGTTGACACCCACTTACATAGGTAGAAATGATCATCAGAATAAAATACGGGAAATCAGAGCTCCAACGGAGAGTTTCAGGTGTTCTTTCTTCCCGCGCGCTATTCGAGAATGGAATGGGAGATAAAATATATAACGGTGGTTCAATGAACCCTCTGCCAGGCACTTAATTGTGATTTGCAGAGCATCCCATGTAGATGTAGAATATTAAATTCAGTGCTAAACTATAAAATTTAAAAAACTAAATTTTAAAGCTAATTTCAACATATTAAATTTTTGGAATGAAAGAACTGCTTTCTTTAAAACAAAGTTGGCACAATTAAGTAAATAAATTAAAAGATATTAATTCTGAAATAATTGTTTCAGTACTATTTAATATTTCATTGCTGTAAAATTTGTGTGTAAAGTTGATTTGCTGTGTTGGTTCGTATTTTGGCTTTGGCATTGTCCAGTTGTGATCTAGTTGCAAGTTATTCTGCGTACTTTCTTTCTTAGTAATCTTAATATTAACTATTCTGCCAATCAAGTGGTTTGCTGCCCACTGTGTAATTCTCATGCAGGTGAGTGTTAGTGAAGGGACATTAATTGAGTGCAATATTGGCTCCCGATCCAACACTGTTTCCGAGTTAAACCAGTTCATTTCAAAATTATTACGTATTTTCTTTCTCACTATAAACTGATAAAACCAAAGCATCATTTTTCGTAGAAGTTATTCAATTGCAAAAGTGTTAGCCAACCTTCTGTTTTGCTACACTAACGTGTGTGATTACCCGTTCATAATTGTAATGGGTAATAACAACACACTCTGAGTGCCCCATTGGGCTGACGACCGTGTTTATTTTTTAAAATTTGTACTGTTTCATTGTTTGTTACTTCCTATAATTTGCAATACTTTAGTGTGCGAATGTGATTGCTCTGATATTAAATCAGTTCAATTACTTATCAGTAGAGTAGGAGGAATGGGCTATCTGGTGTATTGTGGCAGCTTTCCCTGACTAGTTAGTTTTCGTTTACACAGTATTTTTTTGGTAACTTTTGTCCAACTTTTATTGTAGGCAACACACGGGTCATTTCAATGTTAATCTGTCACAGGATTAATCAACTGGTTAGTGAGGGGAGTGTTACAGGTCAAAAGACTTATTTGCTGCAGTTGGACACATTATAGGCACAGAATTCTCACTAAACAGACTGCACAGATAAAACTTCTGGGCTAAATTGCTGTGGTCAGTGAAACTACTACTCCATGATATTTCGTTGTCAACTAAGGACTATATTGGCAAAGTAATGGCCAAGTTTCAAGTGGAAACTATTTTCAGACCCACTAAGAAAATCTCCTGCTTGCTTGCCTCAGCAAGCAGGAGTAAAATATAGGGAGTGTAAGGTTATTTACAACTTGTACAAAAACCAAACAGCAGTTGTCAGAGTTGAAGGGCATGAAAGGGATGCAGTGGTTGGGAATGGAGTAAGACAAGGTTGTAGCCTTTCTCCAATGTTATTCAATTTGTACATTGAGCAAGCTATAAAGGAAAGCAAGGAGAAATTTGGAGAAGGAATTAAAGTTCAAGTGGAAGAATTAAAAACATTGCGTTTTGCCGACGACATAGTAATTCTGTCAAATACAGCAAAGGACCTGGAAGAGCAATTGAACGGAATGGACAGTGGGCTGAAAGGTGCATATGAGATGAACATCAACAAGAGCAAAACTAGGGTAATGGAGTGCAGTCTAAGAAAATCAGGCGATGCTGAAGGAATTAGATTAGGTAACGAAACAATAAAGGAGGTAGATGAGTTTTGTTACTTGGGCAGAAAATAACCACTGATGGTCGCAGTACAGAGGATATAAAATGCAGAATGCCAATGGGTAGAAAAGTGTTCTTGAAAAAGAGAAATTTGTTAGTCTCGAATATTGATTCAAGCCTAAGGAAGTCCTTTCTGAAGGCATTTGTGTGAGGTGTTGCCTTGTATGGGAGTGAAACATGGACGATAAACAGTGCGGACAGGAAGAGGATAGAGGCTTTTGAAATGTGGTGCTACAGAAGAATGCTGAAGATTAGGTGGGTGGATCGCATAACTAATGAGGAGGTACTGGACAGAATTGGGGAGGAAAGGAATTTCTGGCATATCTTGACTAAAAGACACATTCTTAGACATGAAGGAATCATGAATTTAGCATTGGAGATAAGTGTGTGGGGTAAAAACTGCAGAGGAAGACCAAGAGATGGATACAGTACTCCGGACTGAAGACCACAACAACAACAACAACAACAACAAGAACAAGAACAATCGACTTTCTATAGTTAACTGAATTTTATCAATATATTGCTAATTACTGTAATTACCATGAGTGAAAAGTGTTTGTGCTGCTGCAGGCAAATTAGTTTGGGGTTTTTGTACAGATGATGTGAGAAATGGTTTCATTGGGGAAAATGTAGCGGCATGGGAATTGGGGAGGCACAGGACACTCTTCCATTCTCTTGCAAGGTATGTTAAAGGAACAGGAAAATAGTGGAACAGGAATGGAAGATTAGAGGCCTTCATGCTGAATTGGTTAGTTAAGCTAGGGAGGAACTGATGGGGTTAAGGGGTAGAACAGTGAAGAGAAGGGCGAAGTGGTAGCAAGGAAGAGGGCCCCACAGAAAGAGTGTCCGACAGTTTCATTATGGGTAATAACAGATTACCCTTACTATCACAGCTAAGCAAGGAAGAGGGTCCAGTAGAAGTATGTGTAATTAAGGTGAAACAGACTTTCACCAGCAAACCAACTGTTTGATACAAAGTAGAAAATAGGAGGAAAGTTTTGTTTGTAGGCAGTAGTCGTGGAAGAGTTGTGGGCCAGATTCTGCAGGAAAAAATTAGTTAACAGGGACCTGGTCACAAACTTTTCCAAGCCCAATCCTTGTCTTATCCAGATTCTAGGGGATATAGGTTCCTTGTGAAAAGGATTTACAAAGCAGGATCATATTGTGATAGTGGATGGAGCGGGAAACAGTATTGACAGGGACAAGGGCTACAATGCGGACAGTGACCTGGTTACAGACACCTGCAACAAGCCACACAAATGTTGGGCTGGTGCCTGCCTTTATGTTGTATAATCAGCCCCAGTTGAATAGCTCTGTATGGAGGGTCAACAAGGAGTTAGATCAGTTGCTCAAGGCAGATACTTGTTTAGGAGCGGTCTTAGTTTCTGTTGATGCTATAGGTAGGTTGGATTTTACAAGGCATGCTCTGCATCTCAATATGAACAGGAAGGATAAACTGACTGGGTTTTTAGCTAACTCCTTAAGGCGCAAAACTTTAAGCCATGCGAATAACTCATATTGAGTGTCTATATCTGTCAAATATAAAAAATAATGAGATAAAAGGTGACCTTACCATCTTGTCACAAAAAGACACTTATTCTAATATGCTTTATGGACATTAGTCGAACATAAACGTCCACTTGAAAATGGCAAAAGCCGAAACAAGCTTGTAGTGGAGTCAAGTTGTACAAGCTGAATAAATATTGTTAGCAGCAAACTTGGATTAATATATTACGATATGTCATATTTTGACCTTGTATATGCTGCGGGCCCAGTAGAGAAGATACTGTGATATTTAAAGCTTTCCCGGCGTATTGATATTTCCATGAAATCTCGGGCGAACTGCCGGATGTCAGTAACCTCCTGCCACGATATTTCGGCGCAGAATCGGCGGTACTCACCTGAAGATGGCCAGAAGACTCTGCGCCGAAATATCGTGGCAGGAGGTTACTGACATCCGGCAGTTCGCCTGAGATTTCATGAAAAAAAAAAGAGAAGAAACATTTTTTTTTTTTTTTTTTTTTTTTTTTTTTTTTTTTTTTTTTTTTTTTAGAATAAGATCAATGTGCAGTGATAAACTCAGACAGACAGCCACTAAAGCTGTTAAAATATCCAAAGAGTTTCACAAAAGTACAGACAAAAATAATGTTAGTAAATTTCATCAAAATACTGGGGGATTAAATCAGAAAATAGATGAGCTTCTGGTATGGTTAGAGAATATAGAAACTGAGTATGTAACAGATGTACTATGACTGTATGAGCATCACATTGTCACTGATATGGAAACGGTTAATGCCATCAAAATACTGGGGGATTAAATCAGAAAATAAATGAGCTTCTGGTATGGTTAGAGGATATAGAGTATGTAACAGATGTAATATGACTATACGAGCATCACATTGTCACAGATATGGAAACGGTTAATGTCAATGGGCATCAACTCTCAGTACATGTAAGTAGGGATAACAAGGAGAGAGGAGGAGTTGCCATTTATATCAAAAGTTACACTGTGTAAAAAATTTAGTAACAAAACAGTTTTGTGTAGAGAAACATATAGCAACGTGTGGCTGTGAGCTTAAACTGAATGATGGCAAACTTATAACTGTAACAGTGTATAGGTTCCCATCAGGTAATTTTCAGCTATTTCTAAAAAAAAAATTGGATGCCTTGTTGTGCTATTTGTCTGACAGGGTGAAGCAAATTATATTTGTGGGGATTTCACTGTTCTTTCTCTGAAAGAGTATAATACAAAGAATGCCCTTGAAGAAAAGCATGTAATGATAATAATTTCCTTCCCCACCCTTAAGAATACAATCCAAGAAAGAGCTGCATCAATAATGACCACGCTGTTGATAGGATGTTAAACCCTAAGCTTCCTTCTTCGGCATTTTGCACTTCCTGACAGTCTCATTTATTAGTCATCTGTACTCCATTTTATCTGCTTCATTTACTGCATTTTTATATCATCTCCTTTCATCAATTAAATTCACTATTTCCTATGACATCCAAAATTTTTTTGTAGGTTTTGCCTTTCTATGTAGTTGCTTCTCTGCTGTCTTCACTATATCACCTCTCAAAGATATCCATTCATCTTCTACTGTGTTATTTCCCCCCATTTCTGTCATTTGTTGCAAAAGCTGCTTCTGAAACTCTCAAGAACTTCATGTTCCTTCGTTTTATCTAGGCCCCATCTCCATATTTTCCTACCCTTCTGCAGTACCTTCAGTTTCAGTCTAGAATTCATAACTAATAAGACGTTGTAGTGTAACAAGTTGCACTACATTCCTCCTGTATGGACCAAGATGATCAATTAATTTATTTGTGAGATATTTAGAAGCTATAATTATGAGTACTGCACCGAATAATTTTATTTGTCCAGGTGGATGTCCGGTCAGTTAAAATCCAAGTTCAAGGAATATGCAATAAGGAAATTAAAACTCAAGAAAAAGAAGGTACATGATTTATTTATATGAGATCCATGGACTAGAGATAATGGTTCTCTTTTGTCATCATGATTATTATAATTTATAAGATGGTTAGTGAAGGACAAACTGCTAAGAGGGGTTCTTCAAATTTTTATTTTAAAGATGTTAACTCAGTTAATTACCATGTATTGTATTATTGGGGTTCCAATAAACCCTTTTGTTAATTCAGCACTAAAAATTTTAAAGTGCGTTTATTTATCAGCAAAATAATCAGTCTGTTGTTATGAGTTTCCTTTTTTCTTACAACTGAATACTTCAGAAACGAATGCCCGAGCCTGAGAAGAAAGAAGAAATTACATTTGTGAGGAACAGTATTACTAGGCCTCTAATAATAATTATATGCAAAATCCTAAACTGGAGTATAAAAGCAAGTTTGTGGCGGTTTTAACTACAATTATATACGGTTACACCACAACAAACACCTGAAGCAAACAGGAGTAAAATATAGGGAGCGTAAGGTTATTTACAACTTGTACAAAAACCAGACAACAGTTGTCAGAGTTGAAGGGCATGAAAGGGATGCAGTGGTTAGAAAGGGAGTAAGACAGGGTTGTAGTCTTTCTCCATTGTTGTTCAATTTGTACATTGAGCAAGCTATAAAGGAAAGCAAGGAGAAATTTGGAGAAGGAATTAAAGTTCAGGGTGAAGAATTAAAAACATTGCGTTTTGCCGACGACATAGTAATTCTGTCAGATACAGCAAAGGACCTGGAAGAGCAATTGAACGGAATGGACAGTGTGCTGAAAGGTGCATATAAGATAAACATTAACAAGAGCAAAACTAGGGTAATGGAGTGCAGTGTAAGAAAATCAGGTGACGCTGAAGGAATTAGAATGAGTAACGAAGCAATAAAGGAGGTAGATGAGTTTTGTTACTTGGGCAGTAAAATACCAAATGATGGTCGCAGTACAGAGGATATAAAACGCAGAATGGCAATGGGTAGAAAAGCATTCTTGAAAAAGAGAAATTTGTTAACATCGAATATTGATTTAAGCCTAAGGAAGTCCTTTCTGAAGGCATTTGTATAGAGTGTTGCCTTGTATGGGAGTGAGACATGGACGATAAACAGTGCGGACGGGAAGAGGATTGAGGCTTTTGAAATATGGTGCTACAGAAGAATGCTGAAGATTAGGTGGGTGGATCGCGTAACTAATGAGGAGGTACTGAACAGAATTGGAGAGAGAAGAAATTTCTGGCATACCTTGACTAAAAGAAGGGATAGATTGGTAGGACACATTCTTAGAAATCAAGGAATTGTGAATTTAGCATTGGAGGGAAGTGTGTGGGGTAAAAACCGCAGAGGGAGACCAAGAGATGGATACAGTAAGCAGATTCAGACAGATGTAGGTTGCTGTTCTTATGTGGAGATGAAGAGGCTTGCTCAGGATAGAGTAGAGTGGAGAGCTGCATCAAACCAGTCTCAGAACTGAAGACAACAACAATAACACCACAACATGGCCAGATTCTATATCTGCCCCTGGATATCTCATACTGTTTAAAATGTGGTTTCAAAATCTGTCTTACCATTGGTAAATCTACCTGGTACCTTCTGGTGTCTCCTGGTCTCTTCTATGTATACAGCAATCATCTTTCATAATTCTTAAACCAAGTGTTTGTTATGATTAAATTATGTTCTGTGCAAAACTGTATCTGGTGGTTCTCTCTTTCATTCCTTTTCCCCAGTCCATATTCACCCATTTTTCCTTCCCTTACTTTTCCTACTACCAAATTTCAGTCCCCAATCACAATTAAATTTCCTCTCTCTTGACTGTCTGAATATTGTCTTTCTGGATGATGGCATCATCCTTAGTAACCCTCACCCAGAGATTCAAATGGGTAACTATTTTACCTCCGGAATATTTTAGCGAGAGGATTCCATCATCATACATTCATAGAGCAGAGCTGCATGTACTCGGAAAAGTAATGACTTTATTTCCCCTTGCTTTCAGCCGTTCACAGTAAATGTATTGCAAAGCCACTTTAGCTGATGTTATAAGGACAGAGTAGTCAATCATCCAGATTATTGCCCTTGCAACTACTGAAATGGCTGCTGCCACTCTTCAGGAACCACACGTTTGTCTGGCCTTTCCACATACGTATTTGCTAATGTATACAACACACTTGTTTTTCCACCAAAAATTGCTACACAAACTGGGTGCATCTTATATGCTGGTTGCCAGTTACGGAAGGTACATACATACAAGTTCCATTTCTTTACGAGGGATTAAAAAAAAAAAAAAATAAAAAAAATCATGTAAAATGCAGGAAATAATGTTTTAAGTAGGAAAATTAGCTTTAAGGTTCTCTCTCATGTTTTCACGGCTAATATTACGCATCTTACATTTGATATATGTACCTAATGTGTACCAAAATACCTATCAGGATCTTTATTATGTGTACAGGTTACCTGAATTTTGTACTATTTTTAGTGCCAAGCGCAACTGAAACTGGTAACTTCATAGGAAGTAGAAACTTTCAACATAATTTCATTCATCATAATTGATGTTTTCAGTAATCCTGTAACGGTGTCATTCATTATTTGAATAGTGAAACACTGCCCATGAATTTTTCCATGTCTCGCCTGATGATATTTGAGAATTTGTTGTCATTCTCACATGCAAATATGTACATAAGTATTTTTTGTGATCTTTGAACAGCATATGTGTCTCACAATACACATATGCAAACCATTCATCATTCTTACAGTTTCTGGAACATCACAAAAATATTTACATAAATATATGCGATTCACAATGAATTCTCAAAACGTTTCATTTTAAACATGAAAAGTCCCTACTATCGTGCAAACTGCTAGTCAGCACAGTGATTGATGGGAACAATTGTAAGCAGTGCCACCTAGATGGCAACGTCTTAAGCCTTTACGAAGCTCTCGTCAACTATCATGCCATAGTCGGCGCAATATCTGTTTGAATAAGCGTATGCTGTCAAGAAACTTGATTGCTTAAAGTTTATGAACACTACTTGAAGGCACTGCCTTAGATATTTGATGTACATAAACATGTTGTTGTTGTGGTCTTCAGTCCGGAGACTGGTTTGATGCAGCTCTCCACAATACCCTATCCTGAGCAAGCCTCTTCATCTCCACATAAGAACGGCAACCTACATCTGTCTGAATCTGCTTACTGTATCCATCTCTTGGTCTTCCTCTGCGATTTTTACCCCACACACTTCCCTCTAATGCTAAATTCACAATTCCTTGATGTCTAAGAATGTGTCCTACCAATCTATCCCTTCTTTTAGTCAAGGTATGCCAGAAATTTCTTTTCTCCCCATATGTATTGTAATTATATTGGTTCTGGTGTGTTAGGTATGATTTAGTTTTTTTTCCTAAAGAAAGGGTCTTAAAAGTGGGGTGTGCCTTATACTCCAGAGCATCTTATATGTGTGCAAATATGGCATATCCCTCCATTGTGGTTGCATTGTATCGTTGAGACATGGAAGACAACCACCTTAGCAATGTATGTAGTTCAAGAGGGTATCTTAATTATATAGTTGAATTGCAACCTGAACGTTTCACTGTTAAAACTATGGATAAACATATTGTTCAACAACATTTTGAAAAGCAGAGAAAATCATCAAATAAGCACCAACATTTCTTACCTCTGGATGGAAATTTGCGATCATAATATGCAAATGGGGAAGAGGACGTGATTCTCCAGTATACTGGCCAGGTATTTCTAGATCTTTTCCCCACTTATCTCCCTGAAATTCACTAAGCCACGGGCTGAATTTCCGTAGATCCTGGCAGTAAGGTCCTTCAGTTTGCTTGCGCAATTTATTCCTGCACTTATGGATGATTTCTCGTGCCTTCTCAATGTTACTGTTATTGACAGCCTGTGAACATTTATATACAAGTAAATAAGAAACAAAATGTTCAATTATTATAGAAAAATGTTGGGATAAAAGGGATATGTGAAGATAACATGTTAGACATGACAATCTTAACCAAGAGACAATGTTTCCTAAGCAGTTTTAAAAAAGTCATTATAACTACAATAGTGGTCATAGAAAACTGCACGTAACAAATAAATGTTATCAGATTCATGGCCCAATATGTACCTGAAACAATAAACTTAATTTTCTAAAAATCAGATATGAACTACAATCTAACAACAACAGCAATGATAATAATAAAATAATAAAGTAGCAAAGATACAACTCCTGAAATAGCAAAATAATTGAGTTTATCAACAGGCATGTATGAAAGGAATGGAAATTACATTGCATTTTCCGGACACACAGCTGGCACAATGTAAGTGTGTGTGTGTGTGTGTGTGTGTGTGTGTGTGTGTGTGTGTGTGTAGCTAGAATTCTCTTTGCTACATGCCTGTCAATGACCCAACACTTCTGTTAAGTTAGTGACTGCCTTTACTCTTAAATTGGTTTTACTGTGCCAGAAATTTTCTTACTGCAAAGACGTAACGATGAGCCTTGACAGGCACACAAAAAAAGACACACACACACAACACTTTCAGCTATCGGCCATGGCCTTCTTCAGTATTATAAACATTCATGCAATCACACAGGCACACAACACAGTCACACAACTGTCAGCTCAGGCTGCCGCACTTCGAAGTGCGGCAACTGGAGATGACTGTGTGACTGTGTTGTGTGCCTGTATGGTTGTGTGAATATTTCTAATACTGAAGAAGGCCATGACCGATAGCTGGAAGTGTTGTATGTGTGTGTCTTTTTTGTGCGACTGTTGTGTCTTGTCTGTGTGGTGAGTTGTAAACTGTCCTATTACTATACTAGATTATATGCCCGTGCTTCGCAATGGTTGTTAAAGAGGAACCTGTGTATATCATGGTTTTTTAGGGTTCCAGACCTAGGTCAGCAAAAACAGAATCCTTGTTGGATCACTCTGTCAATAAACTCAGTTCTCCTAGCCAAGATGTAAAATTTAAGTGGAAGTCATTGTTGAAAATGATGAATATTCATATTTTGATACAAAAAGTGAAATTAATTTAAGTCCGTACTCTGGAACGATGTAAATTCATTGTTAGTTTGTGTTCATAAAGTTATGACTGGGGTGCGTAATTGTATGTCTAGCATAAACGTCTGAAAACACTTCTATCGTTGAGGTGAGATAGTAATAATAATAACAGCACCATGGATTGGTTCTATGTCATAGTACTAACCTGTTTATCTCTCACTGTAACTGTATGTTGAAGTATTAGAATGTTGTAGTGTTGCACTGGGGACAATGTAGTTATTCTGTATGTAGTGCTCCATATTATAGAAAAGTTGATGAATACTGAAAGTCTGGAAATTCAGTCAACAGAGCAGTTCATGTCTGTTTAAATAAAATGTCAAGGTGATGCCAATGTGCAATAAATTAAGTCTCGGTAATCGTTGAAGGAATGGCATCAGCTGATCGTCTGTATAGAACTTTCCACTAAATATAGTAATATTTACAGTGAATTGTCTTGACTGTGTTAGCAGCATCAGCCACCCCCTCAGCTAATACATGTCCTCACGTCCTGCAGTGATTACTTCGTGAAGCACGAAGTTGAAATCGATCTTGTGTAATAGAACTATATATTCAGAAGTCGGATTATGACTAAGTACAATTGTCTCTGCAAAAGAAGACGTCTTTCTCTTTCTTAATGTAGTCCACACCAAAAGTAAGTAATTAAAATTTTTAATCACAATATTGTACCGATCAATATTATGAAAGCAGGGAGGTTTCTGATGAGTTTGTTGCTCACGTGTGTATATTATCTCTAGTCACCAGGCACGGAGCAGAAATATCTCTGGAGTGATCATTCAGATGAAGAGAACAGATATCTTTCCTTCCTTTGATCCGATTTTGGTGAAACTAAGCCTATGTTACTATACATTGTAAACAAATGTCTCTCTAGGTATATTTGCGTTTAGATGTGTGAGTGTGTGTGTATTTGTTTACCTTCCTTTTTTTCCCCTAAGGTAAGTCCTTCCACTCCTGGGATTGGAATGACTTCTTTCCACTTCCTTAAAACCCGTATCCTTCCCTTTCTCCTCTCCTTCCTTCCTCTTTTCCTGAAAAAGTGACCAACAGTTGCGAAAGCTTGTATGTGTGTGATTTTATTTGTGTCTGTTGACGAGCCTGTCCTTTGGGTAAGTCATCCGTTTTCTATAAATAAATAGACTCATTGTTGGATTGCTGACAGACCATGGGAATTTCAAAAAACACCTACATACAATGGGAATAACATAAGAGGGTCCTAAATGTAGGATCTGTGATGACTGTGATGAAACTGCATCACATCTAATCTTCGAATGCATTGCATCGGAAAGAAAAGGCACAGAACATTTGGGACAACCAGAACCGAAGAAATTGTGTCTAATAGAGAACTGGTAAAGGGACTCCTTGCACTGTTCAAGGGTATTGGTTGGCTTTACTAGACATACAGGGCGCGATACCTCACAATAAACTTAGTTTCGGTGCGGGCAGTGGCGGATTGGACCAAGACTGTTTTGGCTTCCCCGAGAAAATCAATCAATCAATGTAAATAAAAAATCCTTTAAATATTGATTGTCATGTATAGACAACATTTACTAAACCGACCACATCATTACAAAATGTTGTATATATGATCTATGGAAGATGTATTAATCTAATCTGCATCTACAGTCACTATTTCATCTCCTCTTTACACATCTCCTTGCAGATGGTTTTGTTAAGCTTGTAACCATTAGACCAAAATACTTTTAACAAGTAGGTTCAGGGTACAGGAGAGTGGACTAATTTTTTCTTCAATGATCTGGAGGACCAGTCTCCCCAAATTTATGTACAATCTTCACAACTCTTGTTGTACATTTCCATTGTCTCCTCTCACAATTGCTCCTGCTGCTACTACTTCCATCCATTTATCTTTCTTACAGACAATATTATTTTATCACCATCACTGTCTGCTCTTTCTCTTCCAGTGGCAATGCTTTTCTGTCTCTCCCACCACCACTTTCTGCTATTCTCTTACAACACAAAAAGGTGTGAATAAGATTTTTGGTGAGGAAGGTGGATGGAGGACTGAGTTGACTTCTTCCCTACAGTCCTGTCAGAAAAGGTATATGTATTAGCATTTTTCTTCTCCCCTCTGACAGGAGCATTTAGTGGTTGCTTCCTTCTACTTGCTGCAGCAAGGTGTAATGCTTATAAGAAGTGTTCACAAATTCTCATTATGTTATGAACACTTCTTTATGACACCGTGAAACTAATATTAATGTGTTCCATATTTCGCAGAGAGACCAAAATAACAACATAATTTCTAATAAACATTGGATGTAAATCATACACCTCAAGAGTTGTAAGTATGTCTTCTCTTCAATACTGTAAACACATCTCTTCTACTCATCAAAAGATCATATCTCTTAAGTTAGCCTATGAATTTTAGAGTCCATCTTTTTTCTTGTTTCAGTCCATTTAAATACCTTCAAAAAGTGGAAAACAAATTGCTGGCAGTTTAACAGATTTACTTCAATGTAACAAAAATAAAGTAATTATTCAGACATGGGCTTCTTATCAAAATATTAGTACTCGCTCTCAAAATTTGTAACAGGTATTCATCAAAACCCTTATAATACAAGGTCAGTTAAATATGACAATTTATTTATAACCTTGCACACATTAATGTAAAGGTTAAGGTAAATAACTAAAAGAAATTCAGTTATTTATTGAGAGAAGCTCTTTGACTGTATCACATTCAAAAATCAATATCACTTCTAAGCCTAATTGCCACTTTTCGTAAACAGAAGTTGTGTGTATTTGAGCATGCCTTTGTGATTGCCAGAGATCTTTGTAAAATGGGAAAATGGTACTTCTTGATAAATGTCTTACAAATGGTTAACATTTGAACTATTTGCTACGGTTAGTTATAAAGTTATATATATATGCTATGGCACTGAAACAGCTTAGAACTGATTTTGTGCATAAGCATGGTAAATTTGAATCTCTAGATCTTGGTAACATATTTAGATATTGAAAAACTTTAAAAAGAAAATGTTAAGAGTATATCATCCTAAGATCACAAAGTAAAATTTTTTATGACTTAAAATGAATGTGAAGTATAGAAGTAGGCATCCCCACAATTCATGGTTTTGGAATTGGTCTTCAGGACAGTATGACAAACTGATGTTATAAGAAATTCCATTTTAAAGTTTGACTTTTTCTCCGGGCCCCTCATGTGAAAATCTGGGCAAGTTTCCACTACCTGACAGTCATGACCGCAGTGCCTGTTTCACAACATGTGCCATCTGGAATCTCCTTCCCAAGACCAGCTTCTCACAACTTTGTAGGCAGGAACAGGAGTTATAACATGCTTTTGGTCCTCACAAATCATGTGGTCTATTTTTTTTTCACCTGGTCATTTCTTTCACCATCTATTCCTTCCTTCACTCTCTATAATTGTTGCAACTGTTTATTGCCCCCATTCTACCTCTGACCTGTCTATGTAGCTTTCCACTCTTAAGTCTTGCACAATGTGTGTGTGTGTGTGTGTGTGTGTGTGTGTGTGTGTGTGTGCGCGCGCGCACGTGTGTGTACATGCGGCGTGTGCTCCCCCCCCCCCTTCTTTTTTTCAAATTTTTTTTATCTTGGATAATACTCTATTGTCCACCTTTAAGCACTCAAGTTATCATGAATTTCTCCTGGTGCAGTTCCCAACAATCACTCTTGGAATTTTTGGCAACTTTCGCAATTCCTAAAACTTTCATTCCTTTTCCTTCATTCCTCTTTAACGATTCTGCCAGAAGAAGGTACCACTGGCTCCAAACGTTTGCACTTTTTAATTCTTTTATTTATGTTTTGTCCTGTTGTTGCTTGGTGAGTAGATCTTTTATCTATTCAGTTACACTATAAAGTCACATTAAGTCAATTTAGTACTTCTAGTATTGTTTACATATTGTTACACTTACCAATAATACTGAATCCAACCGTATTTCAGTTTTCTGCATCTGAGATTTTGAGACACTTGGTCTTATTTTTTCATCTGGGTAATATTCATCAATTTCTTTGAAAATATCACCACAAAGTGCACTATTGCCTTGAGAGGTCATCTGCCTTCGTAACACAAACAATTTGTTCAACATTTCTTGAAATTCAATTTTGAATTGATGTAAGTTTGTCCCTTCTAAATGTTGAGATAATTTTTTGAGTTCATTATCCAACAATATCTGTGGTAAACATAGCCATGAAAATGCATTTATAAAGTCTCCCACAATGACTTCCTTTGATAGGATGTTGTTTAATCTGTGCAACATAAAACAGGCAACAAATTATTTATAGAAAAAAAGTTGATTTTTTATGTCACTGAAGGTGAGATGAACAATTATGACTATAACTGTTATTACCAACCTTGTTACAATAATTTTGCCAGATCCACTGCTGTCCGAGATCTCATCGAACTTGTACTTTTCAGAGCTAACTCTAAAAGGGTACACTAGCGCTCGTGGGTACGCTTCTGCCAAACGAATTACAAGATCATGCAATGCTTCTCCTTTAGGTGAGTCTAAGGAAGCCAAAATCTGACTCACCCATCCAAGAAACATCCACTCAGGAACTGAGGCACTCTGAGGAAAGAGAGAGAGATGATGGTGATGATTATTATTATTATTATACTGTCTTAAATTTTAGGAATAAAATGCTTAAAAATAAAGACTACGCCGATTTACCAGTATGCCAGATTAGCATAAAACCATTTGTTGTATGCAACAATAACTAACAAATTTGATAATTTTAAATTATTTACTCTCCAGGTATTGTTACAATTACACACCGAAGAGGCAAAAAAACTAATATCGTTTAGGACCCCATGAACATGCAAAAGTGTGGCAGCTGTATGTGGGGTATACTCGACTAATGTTTGAAGTATGGCTAGAGGAAATTGACACCAAGCATCCTGAAGGGCTGTCCATAAATCAGTAAGAGCATGAGGGGGAGGAGGTCTCATCTAAACAGCACATTGCAAGGTATCTCAAATATGCTCAATATTGTTCACGTCTGGAGAGTTTGGTGGCCAGCAGAGGTGTTTAAGCTCAGAAGTAGGTGCATGGAGCCATTCTGTAGCAATTATAGAGGTGAGGGATGTTGCATTGTTCTGCTGGAATTGCCCAAGTATGTTGGAATGTACAATGGATGTTAATGGATGCAGGTGATCAGCCAGGATGCATACGTAAGAGTTGCTTGTCAGAGTCATATCTAGATGTACTGGGGGTTCCATATCATGCCAACTACACATACCCCACACTATTACAGCTTGTACAATTCCCTACTGACATACAGGGTCCATGTATTCATAAGGTTGTCCCCATACACATACATGTCCATCTACTCAATACAATTGGAATCGAGACTCGTCAGACCATGCAACATGTTGACAGATCCAGGTGAGGCATAAAGCTTTGTGTCATGCAGTCAGCAAGATTACCCCAGTGGGCCTTCGGCTTCGAAAGCTGATCTCAATTGTGTTTCATTGAATGGTTCACATGCTGACACCTGTTGACGGCCCAGCATTGATATCCATAGCAATATGTGGAAGGGCTGCACTTCTGTTATGTTGAACAATTCTTTTTAGTCATTGTTGGTTCCCATTCTTGCAGAATTGTTTCCAGCCATTGAAATTATGGAGATTTAATGTTTTACCATATTTGCAACATTCATAGTGCACTCGTAAAATGTTCATGCGGTTAAATTCTCCACCTCATCACTACTTCGAAATGCTGTGTCCAAAAATTGTGATAACCTGCCAACCACTCTAAGCCTGTGACATACACCTGTTGCCTTATATAGGCCTTGCCGACAACAGTGCCATCGTCTAAGTTGCTTAAATATCTCTTTGTTTGCATACGCATCCCTATGCCAACTCTTCAGTGTAAATCTTTTCAGTTGTTCAATGTGATATCATCCATCAATATATTTAGCTACTATTATTTGACTTATAAAACGCAATCAGTATTCTATGTCAGATACTGAAACTTTTAATTATTGCCCATGATTGCTACTTTAACTAACAGAGCCTTGATAAAGTTATCTGGTAAGCAGTCATCACTATATTTTGCAAATTAATAACCAGCCAACCAGTTGAAACAATTAGTAATTTCGATGGATGTAAACCCATCTTCTTCAGAAATACCGGGTGATCAAAAAGTCAGTATCAATTTGAAAACTTAATCACGGAATAATGTAAATAGAAAGGTAACAATTGCCACACATGCTTGGAATGACATAGGGCTTTATTAGAACAAAAAACAAAGTTCAAAAAACGTCCGACAGATGGCGCTGGACAGCAAAACGCCAGTGACTGCTACCGTGATGGGTAAGAGGTACGCCGATATGTTACAGAATGGCGCACCACCCCTTATTGCTAGAAACATGAAAAATCTCTTGTGCGCATCGTTTGGTGATGATCATGTGCTCAGCCGCCACTTTCGTCATGCTTGGCCTCCCAGGTGTGATTATTGGCTTTGGGGTTACCTGAAGTCGCAAGTGTATTGTGATTGACCTACATCTCTAGGGATGCTGAAAGACAACATCTGATGCCAATGCCTCACCATAACCCCGGACATGCTTTACAGTGCTGTTCACAACATTATTCCTCGACTACAGCTACTGTTGAGGAATAATGGTGAACATATTGAGCATTTACTGTAAAGAACATCATCTTTGCTTTGTTTTAATTATTGCTTTTCTGATAAGATGAAGTGCCATCTGTCAGACATTTTTTGAACTTTTCTACCCCATGTCATTCCAAGCATGTATGTCAATGCGCCTCAGTTGCACAGTGGTAGAGTGCCAGACTACAAATCCAAAGGTTGCAGGTTCAATCCCCGCCAGGTCCTAGGATTTTTATCTGTCACTTTCCACTTCTTTCACCTCTGGCAGTATTGCACATGTGAAAAATACCGAGTAGCACCGTGGTTCAGAACCCACGTTAAACTGTAGGTTCCCCTGTAACTGGCAGGGTAAGTCAATTCGAAGGTCGGAGGAAGGCAACGGCAAACCACCTCCAAACAGGACCATGCCTAGTAAAGCACTGTGGTGTTCAAACCAATCTTCAGATTGTTGACTGCTTTACCTTTTTTATCTACATTATTCCGTGATTTATTAGATTTTCAAATTTATACTGAATTTTTGATCAGCCAGTACATGTGATACTAGAGTTGCGTATCACTGTGGTTGAAACATCTCCACAATCTAGGGAATGCAATTTATGATTGCAAGAAACATCAGTGCATTTGGAGGCATTCACTATATTTGTTTACAATTGATTCTACACTAATGACATATCATTCCTTGAATGCTTCCTTATTTTTCCAGACACATACAATGAGTTATGACATATCATTCCTTGAATGCTTCCTTATTTTTCCAGACACATACAATGAGTTTGAAATGAAATTGTTTACAATATTGAAGTGTAAATTCAAGAATGTTAGGGGGTAAGACATTTCAGGTTTCATAATTTGGTAAGGAAGAAGGGTCCAGAACTAGACATTAAGTAATATCAAAGTAACAAATTTGATTAAAATTGTAAAGTTTTTTGACAAATTAGAAATCAGAGCTAAGACTAACAAGG
Organism: Locusta migratoria; assembly: GCA_026315105.1. Taxonomy (NCBI): domain Eukaryota; kingdom Metazoa; phylum Arthropoda; class Insecta; order Orthoptera; family Acrididae; genus Locusta; species Locusta migratoria. The sequence goes on along the minus strand of CM048744.1, from coordinate 265,142,649 downwards.
AATACCAAGATACTAAGAAGAATAAATTTTTGCTTCAATCTTTCTGCCTGTGTACATTTCCCAAATTTTTATTTCCAATTAAAGACAAAAGACAATGTCTTTTGATTTGTTAATTTCAGGTCTGATCCAGTTGTTTCTGTTTCAGAAAATAGTATCGAATTCTTTATCAGCCACCAATATTAGGTTATGAGATGAGAGAAAAATTCACAATGATTAAAGTAATCTGGAGAAACTGAAAACTAATGAAATCATTCCTCTACCAATGAAATCCAACTGCTATCATTATAATGTGAAATCCTCCATACACTACTGTGCCGTAGTACAGGGACTCGTGTGACAACTCTTCTCGTCAAGGTTCCTGGGGAGTGCTTTATTGCTTTGAACACCATACCCTCAACATCAGGCGTAATGCAAGTATGCCTACCTCATAGTCTGCCATGTGCAAAATGCCCATGATCTCTTAGGTGCTGATGGACTCTTGTAAATGTAAGACTTTCAGGAAGTCTTCGATCACAATATGTTTCTTGGTACAGCAGCCTCCCATGCATTGCCATTAATCCTGCCATACATGAAGTGCATATCCGCATATTCTTGGTTACTCTAAGGTTCCATTGTAACTACAACAGAGCACAAGTGGCACTCCTCAGATGCGACTGATGCCCTTTGAGACTGTGTACTGTATCCCTCCTGTATGCACATGTTCTGTGTGTATGGTGTGATGACAACTCCACCTCTCAGCAATGTTCTGTTGTGTAAACAACGAACATAGGAAGGCCTCAAGGGCACAAGAGGTAAACTGTACAGTGTTACAAACAATAGCATCAGTGGCAAGTTGGAAACATACATTCATAATTATCTCGCAAATGGCTCATTTGCAGACCCATGGTTACTGGAACATTTTTGCTTCTATTATTGTGTACTTTCAACTGAGTAAGTTTGCACCATCCTTTTTTATATTGCTAATTTCATAATATCTTCAAGTATATGTAGTTTCAGAACAGGTTTAATGAGAAAAATGCATCCTATCACACTTTTTCTCATTTTTATTATATTTATTTTATTTTACGTATTTTTATTTTTATTTATTTATTTATTTTTTATAAAATCAGGAGGAGATTGCTCGTTGAAATTCTCATCACAGCTACAAGTAAATGCCTGTTACAGAGCTACGGTACTTGTATTCATTGATCTTCAAGCAAGAAAAACTTTGTTCACAAATATATGTAGATCCAAATACGGAGAACATTTTCTCAGCAAATTTATCCAAACATGTAAATTTTTCAGGTAATACAGATTTGTAAAACTCAACTAATGTCACAGCATCAAACATTTCTTTCACTGTGTGCACTACCTTCAAGTTCGAGATGCAGCTCCTCCGATGCTGTGCTGTGGTGGTGGGATACAACAGCAGATTGAACTGAGGTGAATTCAGCATCCAAACTCTGTAGATGATTCGTACTTTTTTTTGAAATTGCCTTCATTTCCAAATAGACCTTAGTTTTTCAAATATATCAGCTGCAAACATCATATCATATTTTCATTCCTGACAAGCAATGTTTGTAACAAAAGGTTGAGATAATTTCATCCTGCAAAGCCCAGTGCCCACTTTTTCCATTTTCAACCACCTGACACTGATATGATAAATTAGATCTTCATACTCTGTCATCACATCCTTAACTGTCTGTGATGTACTGCCCTTGTTCTATTGGTGTTCTCAAAACCATCTACCACTTACTGTCAGTCCAAAACAGTTCCACAAAAGTAAAATACAATGAAAAGCCAAGATTTCAGTCTGTGCCTTGGGCATGTAATTTGTTTTTTAAAAGTTTGACCATAGCTACATTTTTCCCACTGAAGCCCTGGCATCATCTGTTGTTATGCTTACCACTTTGTTCCAGGGCATGTCACTTGTTTCCTGGCCAGTGGTTCTATCTGTAATTGGAACTATGTTAAGTAATCCCTCGGTTATGACAAAGTGTTCAGTAATTCAATGGGCAAAGATGAGAACTTGTGCAGTCTCTTCATTATTTGTGCTCTGGTCCATTTCCAAAGAAAACCAAACAAAATCTCAGTCTTAGGTTATTCTGAAAGTTCATCACTAATTAAGTCAATGTGTCGCACTATAGAGCTCTTGACAATGCAACACTTTCAAATTTGGTTCTATCAGCAGGACACAATATGCTTGCACACTCTACCATACACTACTTAATAAACTCATCACACAAAAAAGGCTTGTTATATTTAGCAAAGTTATATGCACTATTTTGAAGTAGTGTTTGCTTTGTAAATAATACTTGTTGCTTCTTCAAACTATTCATGCACTCTACAATGTGTTATTTTGTAGCCAAACTCGCTGTTTTGTTTCATGCTGGCATTTCAGACTGTATTCTATGAACACAGCTACTGTTTAGTGACACAGCAAACATGCTTCTTTATTCCTTACTCATTACTGACTTAACATTTCTTTAGAGCATTCATGACTGCATGAAATTAGAACATTGATATACTTACTACCACAAAGGCAAAACAGAAATAAATCACTAGGTCAACCAGAAAAGCACTGCACATTATATTATGATACTCAGCAGGAATGTGGAGCATTCCCGTCAGCCACTGCATTGACCCTAAACAAAGTTTTCGCATACAGGAGTAGGGATGGGTCAAACCCCAATTTTACCGAATTGAATCCAAATACCGAAACTTATATAAAACATGCCGAATTTCGAACCTGAATCCAATCTTCCGAATCTCGAACCCAAATAATCTGTCACTTCAAGTACATGTATTTAAAAAGAATTACTACTCTACCACAGCCAGTAATGAAGATAAAGCCTTCCAGGGTGGATCCCAAATGACAATATTACAGTAAATTTTAAGAAATTACAATTTCACTTAGATTTTTGTTTTAAATCTTAAGGATTTTTTAATACCCCCTTCCCTTAAGAGAAATTTGTATGAAACATTTTGAGATATGTGTTGTTTAGATGCTCTAAAAGATAATAAGAAACTTTCTTCTCCCTGTTACAAACTGTTTCATTTTCAAGAACTAAAAAAATTGCATAATGAAGTCATAAAAAGGAAAAGATTACATATCTTTTTTCTTTTTTCAAAGCGCAAGAGTCAAAAATAAAATCTGAAAAGGTGAGTATATATTTCAGAAATTGGAAAAATGTTCTTAAAAAAAGTGTAAATGTTAAATAATTTTGTAGTGACATAGCAGGTATTCCATGAGTGACGGAAAGGACATTCATACACAGAGAAATCTGCATTTATTCGACATGTGTGTACTTGTTATTGCCATGAAGACATTTCAGTACTGTGAAAAGTACTTACCGCGTAGATTGTGCATTCCGGTGGGTTAAGCAAGGGTATTTTGTAGATTTATTTATTCTTTCAAACATTTAAGATCACACAACTAGTTTGCACAGAATTTATATTTGTAGAAGATTTAAAATGCAATACTAAAAGGCAGTTGCCATGTTTCATTTCTAACTATTCCCATTCAGCATAAGAATAATACAAATGTAAACATCAACATGATACATATATTCTCTCACATTCGCTGCTGTCTTTCGGGTTTGTTAGGTGGACAGAATTTAAATGTGGTAACAGCTAACACGGAAGATTACATGGTGTAATGTTTACATTTGTATTATTCTTATGGCAAAGAGAGTGTGGAATTTATGAATCACGATTCATAGGAACAATCCCTTGCCCCTAATAGAAAAACACGTAAGTTATAGCATGAACACAGTGGTTGTTGCTACTAATATTTGAAAAGCTGTTGCATTTAAAGTTGAGCAATACTAAAATTCCATTTACTTCTTTGGATGGTGTATTAAAATTCAGTAATTGAAAATAAAATGGAAATTAGACTCATTTCCCTTTTATTTTTACAAGTGCAAAAGTTTTAACACCAGTATTTATATTTGTGGCTGCATAGGAAGCCAGTGTATCACTGCTTATATTAGATGGGAAAAGTTACTTGTGGTGGCTCCTAGTGCCATTTTTCAGAACTTCTTTCACTTTGCAGTTTGTAATCATGGAGGTTAGAACCTCTAACCACCTTGTTTTTATGCGATTTAAATTGCGGGCGGTTTTTTGGACCCCAGAAAATGGGAAAAAGTGCAGCTTAGATACAGGTAAACACGGTTCACTGTTTTCACAATAGCTACGCAACCGTGTAAATTTCGTAGTGATTTCACTTAAATAAATTCAAAGTTAGAGTGTTTTGTTTTATAAAGACACATCTTTCAGTGGATCTATTGAAAATAAAGCAAACAAAAGCACACTGTTACGCAAAGTAAACTACAACATTCGTAACTGAAGGATTCTATACAACACTTTGGATTTGGAATTCGGTAATATTCAGCCATAATGCATCAAATCTCGAATCTGGAGCAAGTGTGCTAGATTTGGTGAATAGTGGATTTGGTCGAACCACTCGGACACAACCCTGTATAGGAGGATCCTCCACGCGCGCGGTGGCTGATGGGAGAGCTCCCATAATCCACAGCACCAAGGACAACTCTGTCTGCACAAATGGGATCGGCACTGCACCTGCACCTGCATATGTCATCCATCCTAGTAGGAATTATTGATCGCGCAGGAACGAAAACCTCGTCCTATTACGGCCCGTTATGGAGCCCCTGCTGACAAAATCTCTGGTGTCATAGACCAACACATTCAACCTGTTACCCACAACCTACCCTACTATATAAAAGGCACCAACTATTTCTTCCACCAACTATCCACAGTTCCTGTTTCTTTATGACCTGATACTATGGTCGTCACAGTTCATGCCACCTCCCTCTACATCAACATCCCCAATGCTCATGGCATTGCACAACTGATTGCAAGCCCGCAACCTCCTCCTTACATATCTTGACCAACTACATCCTCACCCGCAATTACTACTCCTTTGAAGGCACACAGCGGCCGGAGAAGGTGGACATTTATGTGTGTGTGTGTGTGTGTGTGTGTGTGTGTGTGTGTGTGTGTGTGTGTGTGTGTCTAACTGACGAAGGCCTTAACAGCCGAAAGCCATGAAGTTGTATTATTTGTGCCTTTCTGTGGTTCATCGGACTTCTCTGTGGTGAGTAAGCAACCCACAAACTGCGACCAACCCCCCCCCCCCTCCGACACGCGAGATATTAGGTTCTGGATTCCTAGTTTATTACCTAATAAAATGGTTTTGCCATTTAATATTTGCCTCCATAAAAAAGAGGCAGGATAACTTTAAAAAATTTCTTGAATATGTCCATGAAAAATTAAACAATGAAAATTCCAAGAAGGATTAAAAAAATATTTTGCGTCATGATCCTCCCCCCCCCCCACCCCAACCTGTGGGCACCTCTGGCCTACTGTATTAATGGTAAAGAGTTCTTATCATTCGCCGTAAGAAATATAAGAAGCTCGCTGATGTTATGTTTAACTAGACTCTATGTATAAAAACTGAATTAAAATAACACTATTGTTCTTCGTAGTTTTTGGCGGCCTTCAAATGTTTTTAGCAGAAATCTAAAAATAAATAGGGACTTAAGGGACCAATTTGTTAAGAAAAAAGGGACCTAAAGAACTTTTAAGGTACCAACTGGGACATGAAATACGAGACGACAATAAATTTCTTTTAAATGAACAACACTACACAATAAACCATTTTTCTTTATTTATTTAATAAAGAAGTCTTGATTGTTCTTTATTTCTTTACTGCTAATGTGTTTTGTCCATTTGAGGCATCTTCAGAATGATATACAGGGCAAATCAGCTAACACTTGCACCAGCTGTAATGTGAAAGGTGCCTCAGTTAAGCTTTATTGAAGTTGTTAAAATACGACAAAATGTATGTTCCAGTTTGGAAAAAAAGGTACTTTAGGAAAGAAAGGGACTATAGGGAGCAATGGGACCTCCGCTATATACACTGACACTACTTATTTAGATTGGTCAACACTTAAATATATCAGCAGCGACAGGTATCTCCAAACTCTGCTGTAATTACTCCAACTGCAGCAGTTGGTAAATGAGAATGAAATTACTTTTTGGATTCTATATTGTTTTTTGAAAAATAAATAGATAAATACAGTAACAGTAGAATTAATAGTTTGCTTAAAAGTAAGGATAGCAACAGTCATCCATGCGAAACCTATTATCAAGATAATATGAAGGGAAGTAAAAAGTTTGATTTTGAAATATCAATGGTTGAGGCTTACCTGAATTTTAAACTGATCTAACAATTCAGTTGACAGACGAGGCAGTTGCAGAAGACATGGGAATAGCTGACGAGCTTCAGCTGACCCATACTTCATGGCCTGCAGTAGTGAGGTTACAATGGTGGTGTCATAGTTTCGGGTAACTGGGTCTGTTAACAGGAAAGTTGCATCATTATTTGGACAACTGAAATAACAGGGAAATGTTTTCTTATTAGTGAAATAAGAAAAGTTTGTACATGACCAATGGATGAAGGGGTGGGGGGGAGATGGTGGTGTGAGGAATGGATGGGGGAGAGGGAGGGGGTAAGAGAATGGGAGAGAATGAGTGGTGGGAGCGGGAGGATGGGAAAGAGGGAGTGGGAGGGAGAGGGAATTGGGTGAGGAAGTGGGGGAGATGGAGTGGAGGGAAGACGTTGGGGAGAGGATAGGGGGGGGGGGGGAACGGAGAGGGAGGGAGGGAGGCAGGCAGGGAGGGAGGGAGGGAGGGAGGGAGGCAGGGAGGGAGGGAGGGAGGGAGGGAGGGAGGGAGGGAGGGAGGGAGGGAGAAGCTTTGGGGATAGGGAGTGGAGGGCAGTAGAGAGGGGACTGGGGGGGGGGTTATAATACAATTTCCCTTTCACAATTTATGACTTGTGGGTTTCTCACAATTGTCAACTTTACAATGAAGGATGTAAAATTCTCTGAGCTTAGTACAGCTTAGTCAAGTGCCACGGCTGCAGTGTCTAGCGAAGTGGCTTGGTTGAAATTGCTGCGTGGCCATCCAGATTTTGGTTTTCTGTTGGTTTCCATAAATACCGTATATTTCCGCAGATAAGACGACCTTCAGATAAGACAAGGTACAAATTTTCATCAAGATTTTATAGTTTAAACATGTATCTAGCCTATAAGACGACCCCCACATTACCGTATTTACCAGAATGCATGCTGCACTTTTTTCCAGTTTTTCAGGATCTAAAAATACGCCTTCGACATAGATTCAGAGACAAAGCTTCAGGAAGTCCCGAAAAATGCCATTAGAAGCCGCCAAAAGTAGTTTTCGTGATTGGTACACATGGATTTCCCCTTTGTTGCAGTGTTTGCGGTCTGCTTTTGACATTTAACATTTAGCGCATGTGGTGCTACGTTGAATCCGATCGTGAAGAAGCATGTTGCTTTTAACACTGACAAGCTGAAGGAGGGGGGAAAAAAAAAAAGTAAAAGGGGATTTCTTTCGCCGAGACGATATGTACCGTAATCGCGCCAATGCACACGGAACTGTCCGAGAACAGAAGATAAAGGATTTCGAAGCAAGCCGCAATTGTTTTGTATAGCTCCGAAATATTTTAACCCTTTCACTACTCCGTACATAAATTTACTCTAATCGTTTCAGTGTGACTTTGGATATATGGAGAAATTATTTTTGACAAGTGACATTGTAAAATTGAGCTGCATTGTAAATAATTAATTCTATTCCTGCTTTATGGCATCTAGGTTATCATAAGTAGCCTTGTCCACTCAATAAATTAATAAAGCTCGTAAAGCAAATACTTAAAAAAAAAATTACACAAAACTTTGTTTTCCTAAATCTTTCCTCCACGATGTAAATTTAATCAGACTAATATCGCAGATGTGTAGCATAGCGGGGCTTCGACCTCTAAATGATATACATTGAAACGATATGAACCGAATATTAGCACTAAAAAAAATGCCTAACGCAACTTTCACTTTCGAAAACGTTATCTGCAGCATAGCCTTAAGAAGGTTAGGTATAGGTTAAACAAAAAGTGTTTTTCTTTTTAGTTCTGAGGACGCGTAGCAGCAACAGTAGCAGCCGAATCTGCGGTTCAAAGACACTAAATCGATCTACAGTTGTATGATCGATATATATAATTTCAGGCCGAGCTACTTCGAGTGTAAGCTTTCTTATAAATTAACCAGAAAGCTGTACTGTTAGATTCCTGGCTAACCACATCCTTTAAAATCACGACATATTCATAACAATCATAACATTCTTCTGTTTGATACGTATCATTTCGTTTGGAGGTCGAAGCCGCGCTATGCAACACATCTACAAAATTACCCATTTCAGACTAAATATCAATTTTTTTGTGTACCATCGGATAAGACAACATCAGTTTTTGGGGCCCTTTTTTTAATGATTCAGCCCTCGTCTCTGCGGAAATATACGGTAATTGAAGTAAATATTGGGATGGTTTCTTTCAAATTGGCCACGAGCTTACTGTTGCATTGGGCCAAGCATTTTCTACTGCCTTTCACCTTGTCTACTTCTGCTTCCTCCTCCACCATCCTCCAATTCTTTTCACCACACATTCTAAAGCAATTATCAGCTACTGGTATCCAAGCTGCCAAGTCTACTTGTACAGGGTGGGCCAAATAAGTGACCTTGGCAACACAGTTCTAGGGTACAAAGAAACACGACAGAGGGAAGGAAATACCACAGTACCAGACTTTTGCAGCTGTTTAAAATGACCACCATACATCCTTGGCACTTTCAGGCAGTAGTCAGTAATTTGCTGAAAGTGGATAGAAGCTGCACTGTTGAAATTGCTGCCATCTCATGTGAAATATTCTTAAAAACTGTGTGTGTTGTTGTGATAAACCTCCGACTTGTGGGCTCCTCACACAAAGTAATCACACAATGGCAGATCGGGTGACCTGGGTTACCATTTAGGACCTTGACAATATTTACCTTTCCCAACAACTGTCAGAAGTGAAGAATCACACTGACACAGCCCAAACTACTCTATGAAATGATGTGATTGCATGGTGGACACACATGTGTGCACATCACAGGGTATGTTTTTATGCATACATTAATGTCCAATCGCATACACACATCTGGGCCACTGGGCCCATAGATACTGATAGATTCTGACAATTTCTCCAAGGGTGAGGGAAATGTGTGAAAAGAGAATAGTGAGTAGTTACAAATTTGAAATATTAAACATTTCAACCGTTTCTGGGCATAGAAATAAATCCAATGGCAAAGATGAAAATTTATGATTTGGGACATGTCCAAAAAGAACAGACTATTTAAAAAAAAAGGGTGTCATTTAATGGTGTTACCATTGTCATTGTAGTGACTGCGACAATACTGTGCAAGTTTTAGATGTGCATCTGCAAGCCTGTATTCCACTTTCTTATCTTCCATTGTGCTACCAGTGTCCTTTAACAACTGTTCAGCAGCATAAACAGCTTCCGTGGCAGCTTTCAAACCAAATTTTATAACTGAAGGCAGCAGTACACTTCGCCTGGAACAATGAGAATAAAATATATTATCAAGTTTATTAAGAATAATTTAGCTTTTCAAGTAAATCAGTAATCATATAAGAGTTGATAAAAATGACATGACGTACTGAGTGGGACAGTTTGGTACTCACCATAAAGATACCACACTGAGCTGCAGACAAGCATGGAAAAAAAGAATCTTGCAACTTAGCTGAAATCTTCCTCAGAAATAGAAACACACACACACACACACACACACACACACACACACACAGATAAAATCTCACAGGCACATCACACCCAGTCCAGCAGTCTGAACTTTTCCTGTATTACCAGAAAGCACACAGAAAACCTAGTATGTGTTTTATCAGATATTAAAGTTGCTTCCTTCTGCATTCACAGAAAAGTGTTGGGAAGCTATTACTGCATACAATGTGACAATTTGTGAGATCCTATTAACAAAATTTGTTTTTGACACCGATGGGAATATTACACAATGGAAAAATTTAAATACTATACTTGCTGTATTTTGTTTTACGGCATTAGGATGTAGTCTAAGACAGGTCTGTTTACACAGTGGCTATGTGAGCTTAAGAACTATCAGAGGAGTGACTGTGTGATGTTCACTGTAAGCTTGGCCGAAAGGATATATGTAATGTCATGAAGCATAAAATAGTAAGCTTAATGCAGTATTAAAATTATAGAGCCTACATCATAATATAGCATTTATTGAAAGAGAAACCAGTTTTGATCACATAGACACCCTCCTAAGAACCTGTCTACCGTGGTGGCAGGCAGTGGCGGTGTTTGAACCTACATACTGTAGTTGGAAAAACTAATAGAATCTGACCTTTGGGAAGATCAGTTTGGATTTAGGAGAAATGTAGGAACATGTGACGCAATACTCACATTATGACTGTTTGGTTGCTACATTCAACAGTGTTGCTGGAAATTACTGCCCTCTCCTGACCTGTCTTGTACCTGTGGGACATTGACCAACAGGCCAGCCCTCCCAGTGCGCCTAACAGTACCCTTCCCACTGCGAGGGGTGTAGGCAGCCGTGAGTTGTGGATGGAGCCGGTTGGTCAGAAGCTGTAGCTGTGTGCATGTCCCACGTGTCTTGCGTGGAACATCAACGTGTAAGTTTTAATTTGTGAATAATAAGTGATTCAACAGCACAAGTCATCAGTCATTCAAGTCTGAATGGATCTGAACCATTTCCTACGCTCCATAGCATCATCCTGGTCCCCCGAAATGAATTTGCTTTACATTTTCATTGCAGATGCCAACATTTTGCTAATTCTGGGCCAGATTGTGAGTGACTCGATCATGTAACATACAGTGGTGGCTATTAATTAGCGGGATGGCAGCAATGAGGCCTATGAAGCAGCACGGAGACACAGACAGCAGTATCGATACTACACATCAGTATGCTGCTTCTGCTGTTCTCTAACACCGCTAGTTTTCCACAATGAAGACAGCCTTGGGAAAGAAACTTAACACTACATGCTTGTCAGCAAAACCAAGCCTAACATGGTTGCTAACATTTGAATTTTATGTGACAAACATATTGGACACTTTGGACATTATTGACAGACATTTTTTTTTTTTTTTTTTTTTTACAAATGTCTGTCTAGGTGTGTTTGCGTTTGGATATGTGTGAGTGTGTGTGTGTGTGTGTGTGTGTGTGTGTGTGTGTATTTGTTTACCTTCCTTTATGTCCCCTAAGGTAAGTCCTTCCACTCCTAGGATTGGAATGACTCCTTTTCCACTTCCTTAAAACCCATATCCTTCTCTTTCTCCTCCCCTTTTTTCCTGAAGAAGCTGCCAGTGGTGGCAAAAGCTAGTATGTGTGTTTGAATGTGATTTTTATTTTTATTTGTGTCTATCGACGAGCCGGTCCTAGTCCATCCCTATGAAACCCCCAAACCACCTTCCCTACCCTCTGGCTCCTACCCATGCAACCGCTCCCGTTGTAAAACCTGCCCCATGCACCCTTCCACCACCACTTACTCCAGTCCAGTAACCCGGAAGGTGTACACGATCAAGGGCAGAGCCACTTGCGATAGCACCCACGTGATTTACCAACTAACATGCCTGCACTGTGAAGCGTTCTATGTGGGAATGACCAGCAACAAACTGTCCATTCGCATGAACGGTCACAGGCAGACAGTGTTTGTTGGTAATGAGGATCCCCCTGTGGCTAAACATGCCTTGGTGCACGGCCAGCACATCTTGGCGCAGTGTTACACCGTCCGGGTTATCTGGATACTTCCCACCGACACCAACCTTTCAGAACTCCGGAGATGGGAACTTGCCCTTCAGCTTATTCTTTCCTCCCGTTGCCCACCTGGTCTCAATCTCCGCTAACTCAAATTCCCGCCTACTATCTTTAGCATCTTTGCCTGGGTTCTGTGGACAGAGCCTCTGCCTCAATTGGTATCTCTGTCCAACTTCTTTGCTTTTCACAAATGTCTGTCTAGGTGTGCTTGCGTTTCGATATGTCTGAGTGTGTGTGTATTTGTTTACCTTCCTTTTTTTCCCCTAAGGTAAGTTCTTCCACTCCTGGGATTGGAATGACTCCTTTTCCACTTCCTTAAAACCCATATCCTTCCCTTTTCCTCCCCTTTTTCCCTCTTTTTCCTGAAGAAGCTGCCAGTGGTGGCGAAAGCTTGTATGTGTGTTTGTGTGTGATTTTATTTGTTTCTCTCGACGAGCCGGTCCTTTTGGTAAGTCATCTCTTATATATATATATATATATATATATATATATATATATATATATATATATATATATAGGGAAACTTTCCCGGTGGGATAAACAAAAATAAAAATAGAAAACAGGTGACTTACCAAAAGGACCGGCTCGTCGATAGAAACAAATAGAATAAATAAAATCACACACAAACACACATACAAGCTTTCACAGCCTAGCTGCTTCGTCAGACAGAAGGGAAGGAGAGGGAAAAGGAAATGATGAGGGTTTCAAGGGAGTGGATAAGGAGTCATTCCAATCCCGGGACAGGAAAGACCTACCTTGGGGGGAAAAAGAAAGTTAAACAAATACACACACACCCACACATTTACACAGACGCAAACACACATAGGCACACACACTGTAGAAAGCAAAGAGGTTAAGAAGTTAGACAGAGATGTCACTTGAGGTGGAGGTTCTGTCCAGAGAACCACCAACTTTAACATCTTAACATCTTTACCTACGCGACGTAACTAAGAAATGTCGAAAATGGTTATAAACAATATAGAAACTATTGTTAGGAAATACTGTTTACGATTTTAAACGAGAAAATTGGATTAGCGGCGCATTTCAGATGGAAGAAGGAGTTATGAAAGTGGTAAATATCAAAATAAACATACTTATAGGGTAATGTTTGGAAGAAAACGTATTGTTGTAAGAAACAACCTTCTCTACCTTCTGGCTCCTACCCTTGTAACCACCCCCATTGTAAAACCTGCCCTATGCTCCCTTCCACCACCACTTACACCAGTCCCGTAACCCGGAAGGTATACACGATCAAAGGCAGAGCCACTTGCGACAGTATCCACATGATTTACCAACTGATATGCCTGCACTGTGAAGCGTTCTATGTGGGAATGACCAGCAACAAACTGTCCATTCGGATGAACGGTCACAGGCAGAAGGTGTGTTTGTTGGTAATGAGGATTACCCTGTGGCTAAACACACCTTGGTGTACGGCCAGCAAATCTTGGCACAGTGTTACACCATCCGGGTTATCTGGATACTTCCCACCGACACCAATCCTTCAGAACTCCGGAGATGGGAACTAGCCCTTCAGCATATTCTCTCTTCCCGTTGTCCACCTGGTCTCAACCTTGGCTAAATTTAAATTCCCTCCCACCATCTTTAACATCTTTGCCTTGGTTCTCTGGACAGAGCCTCTGCCTCAAGTGGCATCTCTGTCTAACTTCTTATCTTCTTTGGTTTCTACAGTATGTCTGCCTAGGTGTGTTTGCGTCTGTGTAAATGTGTGTGTGTGTGTGTGTGTGTGTGTGTGTGTGTGTGTGTTTACCTTCCTTTTCTTCCCCCAAGGTAAGTCTTTCCTCTCCCGGGATTGGAATGGCTCCTTACCTCCTCCCTTAAAACCCTAATCATTTCCTTTCCCCTGGGAGAGGAAAGACAATCCCGGGATTGGAATGGCTCCTTACCCCCCTCCCTTAAAACCCTCATCATTGCCTTTCCCTCTTCTTCTCTTCTGTCTGAACAAGCAACTGGGTTGCGAAAGCTTGCGTTCATGTGTGTGTGTGTGTGTGTGTGTGTGTGTGTGTGTGTGTGTGTGTGTTTTATTTGTGCTACTATCACCACCTGTGCTCCTTCGCCTGGTGAGTTACCTTCATCTATTTTTTATTTATATATTTTTCCTGCTAAGAATTTTTCGTCTATAATATTCGAAGGAAACTTTCCTGGTGGGATAAACAAATATAAAAAATAGAAAACGGATGACTTACCCAAAGGACAGGCTCGTCAACAGACACAAATAAAATCACACACAAACACACATACAAGCTTTCGCAACCATTGGTCGCTCCTTCAGGAAAAGAGGAAGAAAGGAGAGGAGAAAGGGAAGGATATGGGTTTTAAGGAAGTGGAAAAGGAGTCATTCCAATCCCAGGAGTGGAAGTTCTTACCTTAGGGGGAAAAAAGGAAGGTAAACAAATACACACACACACTCACACATATCCAAATGCAAACATACCTGTATATATATTAGTGGCCGTGCTGACCGTAATTGGCCACTGTGGCCGGCTCCTTCCTCTTTCTTTGCCACATAATCCAGCTTGTTTTTACTATTGCTTTTAGACTTCAGTTTAGGGTATCTTTTCAGAAGCTTGTGGTATATGTTGAAACCTGTTACATAATAATCATTGTGTCTGTTCTCTTGTGTGCTGTCATCAAACACCATGATGTTACTTGTGACTTTTTTAGTGTTCTTCTCTGGAGACGGTTGTTTTTCACTGTCACTGCCTCAATTGCTTTTTCCCGCACTTGCTGTAGTACTATTGGTTGCAATGAGTTTTTTGTCATTACCATCCCTATCACCATCATTATATGTTAGAGTTAAACAGTATCTGTTTCTAACATATGCTCATATTTCTGCACTATAATAGACATCAGAAAACATTTGAATGATTCATCTTCTAAACAAATACCATCTTCATGGAGAAGGGTTCTTCGTAACTTCACCTCAACCAATCGCAAATCACTAGCAGGATTGTTTACCAACTGCCGACCAACCTGACACTTCACTACATATATAACATCACAAAGCGCAACTTCTGAGTCACATTGCACCATCCCTACTGGTTGCAACTGGTGTAGGAAGGAAGGAAAGGAGCTTTAGTGTTTCATGTCCCATCGACAGCTTGGTCATTAGGGATGGACCTAACACTCTGAGATTTCGGTAAGGATGGGAAAGAAAATCGGTGTGCCCTTTGGAAGGAACCATCCCGGCATTTGTCTGGAGTGATTTAGGGACATCACAGAAAACCTAAATCTGGATGGGCAGATGTGGAATTGAACCACTGTCCTCACGAATGCAAATCTAGTGCATTACCACTGCGCCACCTTGCTCGGTTCTGACTAGTGTACCGTAGGTCAATGTGCAGTATGGCATGACACAAATAGAGGCCTCTAACGGATGACTGTATAGTTTTGCAGATGCTGGAGTATAACTGTGCAATAATCTCTCACACAATGTTGGCGTATTTGTGTTTGTTCGAGTCCAAGCACTATCCTTTTTAAGTGGGAGGGAAATATGAAAGAGGAAGGAGGAGTCTGATATGAAAAAACCCCTTGCCTAAAGTAATTCAAAACTTTAAAAATTAGGACTTTATTGTCAAAAAGTTAGAACAACAGTACTTCGGAAATGAAGCAATGGAACTAATTGAAAGTCATAGAACGGCAGAGCCCTGCAATAGTGAATTTTCAGAATCAATTCCTGAGCAACAAAATCAAGTACGAACAAAAATCAAAGTGATTTCAGTTTTTGTGTGGAAAATATTAAAGAACTAAGTGTGACAGTAGAACTCACTTTGAAAAGTCTGGCCTAAGATTAGAACATAAATAGCTGTCATATTCACTGTTGCTTCTTACTGTGAACCATGTTGGTTATTCTAAAACAGGACATCTACAAAAGTACTAAATGTTTGAATAGAAGGTTAAGACAATTTGAAACATATTGTGGAAGTAATAAAAAGACACAAGACATAAAAAATGCACTTGAATTCTTGTATTGTATATTAATAATGGTGGTTACAGAGAAACATAAGTCCCCAATCAAAAAGGAAAAAGTTTTTTGGCGTCAGGCTCTTAATAGACTCTCCGATGTTACTCTGACTGTATTGGACATAGAGAGTATGCAGACAGTAATAAAAAAGAATTTTTTTTTGGAGAATATTTGAGTTACAGTAGAACCTCTCAAACTAGACACAATGTGGACTTAAAGGTTGTCGAGTTTTAGGGAACTTAAATAAAAATAACTAGGAGTTGAATAAAAACGACTATTTAGAGTATTAAAATTGTACATTTATTGTTTTATGATATACTATTACATATTTATATCAACATTTATAACATATAATAAAAATTAAAAAAACAGAGACAAAAGGCCTAGTAGAATCTGAATACAGAGTTCATTACAATTATTACTGAAGTTGTTTATGCTGCTTATAAAAAGTTCATCACAGTTAGTTATGGGAAGTTTTATGAACACTAGAAGAAAAGTGTAAAAGAAAACTTACTGAAGTCGTTTGAAAAACCATGTGATTGAAAACTGATTTTCTGTCTCCACACGGCGTCTTGCACTTTGATCATGGAGTCGCCTGAGGAACAGAATCTCCATTCCAGTCGCATTTTGCTACTCTAAGTACTGCAATGTCCCTCCAATAAATTTCACAGCCTCACTGTGGCTAACTTGTCGATGGTCCTCTTCCACTTCTTCTTCCGAATCATCCCCTTCTACTCACGCCCTATGACAGCTGCGATGATTTCATCTTCTCCTAATGGTTCTGATGCTCCGTCGAGATCCATCCATTCATTGACATCATTGCTTGAAGAGTCTTCACAGCCTGGGATTTTTTTTTCATGATTTCAATCAAATCGCTATTTTCAGAATTGATTCCATCATCACGCGACAAATCATTGAAGTTTCCTCCAAGAACGAATGAAGGTTATGGTCTCAATCTCGATCCAAGATTGAGAGACCCATCCAATGACATCCAATAAATCGATCTTCTTTAGTTTAGCAGTTAGCTCCTCACCCATTCCAAGGACAACACCAAAGATGACAAAAGCTTACGTCTGTACCTTCTCTTTAACGCTGCCAAAGCTTCTTGGTCCATCAGTTGACAGAGAGGCGTGACGTTCGGCGGTAGAAACATTGCTTTAATGTCTTTTTCCTGTAAATATTGCACATCAGGGTGAGTCATAGCATTATCGAGAATCAGTAGGCTTTCCTGGGAAGAGTTTTTTCTTCAGAAACTTCTCAACCTCTAGGACGAACTGTTGAAAAAACCACTCTTTAAAAATTGCTTCGCTCATCCATGCATTAGATCGATTTCTATACCAAACTGGGAGTTCAAAGTTTCCGTCACTTGTGCATCAGACAGTTTTAAATGCTCTTGGTTTTTTGCTTTTCCAATTAGCGCTAATTTGAGTTTGTGCTCTCCTGTTGCATTACTGCAGGCAAGAATAGTCACACGCTCCTTACTTTCGTTAAAACCTCGTGCAGCTTTTTCATCTCTCAGAGCTAAACTTTTAGTAGGAAGCATTCGAAAGTTTTGTCCTGTGTCGTCTGCATTGTAGATTTGATCACCTGACAGCCCTTCTTTTTCAACAAACTCGTGTAGTTTGGTCTTGAAGTCACTCACATTGTTAGGGTCAGCTGACAGTTTTTCCCCGCAGATACTGAGCAGCTTGATTCCATATCGTTGTTTCCACCTTAACAACCAACCATTGCTCGCTGTAAACCCAGGTTCTTCTTCGTCCTTCGTCCTTGTTCATAAAACAGAAGTGCTTTCTGTTGCAGGATGGGTCCAGATATAGGCGTTCCCTTCTCCCTGTGCACACGAAACCATTGGTAGAGGGGTTTGCCGACTTTTCCGAACTCTGCACTTCTCATTGTTTTTCGTTCTGCTAT
This sequence comes from Locusta migratoria, assembly GCA_026315105.1. Lineage (NCBI taxonomy): Eukaryota > Metazoa > Arthropoda > Insecta > Orthoptera > Acrididae > Locusta > Locusta migratoria. Next base: position 265,125,038 of record CM048744.1, on the reverse strand, counting down.
GAATTCTGTACACTGTCTTTTCAAACACCACAATTCAGTTTCAAATTTCTTTTTCTTCCAACCGAACACTGTAGACCTACCGATGTTCAAGTCCAACGCTATATTATTTACGCTTTCACCACCCTCAAGTCTTTTTAGGGCACCAAACTTTGCTTCCATTGACACTGACACTTGTTTCCTCTTCTTCTCTACCATACTGTCACTCTATATTCCAGCACAAAACTCATTTAAACAATTGTCAACCACTCTCGAACAAAAGCAACTGACCACCACTGTGTTTCAACAAACACTAAACTGAACGCCCAGTGACGACAATGTAGCGAGGGTAGTTTATGACCTGCCCGGGAATCCCAGGTCAATGCGCAGCCTCACGATAAGGAAAGTGGCCACAGAAATCCCCGAACGTGTGCAAACTATAGCTCGCCCCAGCTGGGCGGGTAAAGGGTGCATTGAAGGACCTTGGAAAACCCAGTAACCTAGTCTGAGTCTCTAGCGCTCTCGGGCTGCCTATGTACTGATGGAAAGGTTTACGTTATGGGCGATGTAAAAAAAAATTATGAATTCACCAGCCCTGTCGAGTTTTACGGAATGTCGAGTTTTCGGGAATCGAGTTTGAGAGGTTCTACTGTACTAGCAAATATGAGGCTGTTTCTGCAGTACTTTTAAGTGAATCGAAGGGCAAGATAAAATACTTAACACCAAAATACAAGACATTTCAGAAGCACATCAATTACGTGAAATTTATAGTAACTGATTGAAAAAAAAAATCAAAATGGAATCCCAAAGGAATGCATTCTTAAAGAATCATTTTTAGGGTTTCACGAAGAAAAAGACCAAACTGCCATAGCAGTCTCAAACCAGTTTATAAAATCTGTTGTTGTTGTTCTGGTCTTCAGTCAGGAGACTGGTTTGATGCAGTTCTCCATCCTGCACTATCTTGAGAAAGCTTCTTCATCTCCTCATAAAATTGGCAATCCACATCCATTACTGTACTGATCTCTCGGTCTCTGTGCCAAAAATTCATTTTCACCCCAACTGTGTTCAGTGCCTCCTCATTAGTTATGTGATCTAGCTACCTAATCTTCAGAATTCTTCTATAGCACCACATTTCATTTTAAAAGCCACCTGACTCTTCCTGTCTGATCTATTTATAGTCCTTGTTTCACTTCTGTACGAGGCACCACTCCACACAATTGCCTTCAGAAAAGCCTTTTTTTGCGCTGAAATTAATATTTGATGTTAACAAATTTCTCTCAGAAATGTTTTTCTTCCCATTGTCATTCTGCATGTTATGTCTGTGACTATCGTTTGTTATTTTACTGCCCAAGTAACAAAACTCATCTACCCTTTTAATGTTTTGTTACCTAATATAATTCCTTCAGCATCACCTGATTTTCTTATATTGAATTCCATTACCTTGTGTTGCTCTTGTCAATGTTAATTTTATATGCTCCTTTGAACATTCTGTTCAATTGATTTTTCAGGTCCTTTGCTGTCTTTGACAGAATTACAATGTTATAAGTGAAATGCAGTGATTTTATTTCTTCACCCTGAACTTTAAATCCATCTTGGAACTTCTCTGTGCTTTCCTTTACAGCTTGCTCAAAGTTTGTTATACAAATTGAATAACATTGGAGAAAGGCTACAACCCTGTCTTACTCCCCATCCCAATCACTGCATCACTTTCATGCACTTCAACTCTGATAACGGCTGTCTGGTTTTTGTACAAGATGTAAAAAACCTTCCATTCCCTAAAGTTTATCCATCCTGGTGGTCTTGGGGTAAAGTGTTCAACTGGAAACTGAAGGGTTGAGGGTTTGAAACCCGGTTGGACCTCAAATGGGTTTTAACCCATCTTTCACATCTCAACATTGTGAGGAGTCGTCAGGAAAGACACTTAGTTTGGATTCCGCGTTAAGCTGTATGTCCCCTTTCCACAGTTGGATAACTGAGGTAGACTAGGGACATGCACAAATCACCAAAGTGGCATCCAGCTGAAACACTTGCACCACGCCAATGAGCCTGACTTCAGAATTAGAAAGGCTGTACTCCAGTCAACATTGTCAAAAGCTTTCTGCAAATCTACAAAAGCTAGAAATGTCAGTTTTCCTTTCCTTAATCTATCTTCCAAGATTTGTCATAAAGTGAGTACTACCTCTGTATTCCTATATTTCTGCTGTATCAAAACTATTTCTACCAGTTTCTCCATCCTTCTGAAACTGTCACACCTGTCTGTGCCTGCTTTCTTTGGAATGGCGATTATTATATTATTCTTAAAGTCTTAGGGAATTACCCCTGTCTCATACATCTTCCACAATAAGTGAAACGGTTTTGTCATAGCTGTTCTTCCAGAGACGTGAGTAGCTATGAGGGAATGATGTCTACTCCAGGGCCTTGTTCCAACTTATGTCTTTTAATGCTCAGTCAAATCCTTCTCTGAATACAATATCTTCTGTTTCATCTTCGTCTGTGTTTCATCTTCATCTAATTCATCTACAATAGTGTCTTGAAGTTCATTTTCTTTGTAGAGCCCCTCTATATATTTTTTCCACCTGCCTGCTTGTTGTTGAGAACTGATTTCAGTCAGCATTCTTGACATTCATACAGGGGCTTTTCTGTCTCACAAAGTCTCCTTTAATTTCCTGTAGGTTGTATCTGTTTTTCACCTAGTTATACATTCTTCTACAGACTTGCATTTTCCTTCTAGCCATGCCTGCTTAGCTATTTTACACTTCCTGTCAATCTCATTTCTTAGTCATCTCTACTCCATTCTGCCTGTTTCATTTACTGCATTTTTATATCTTCTACTTTCATCAATTAAATTTAGTATTTCCTGTAATATCCAAGGATTTTTTGTAGGTCTTGCCTTCCTATCTATTTGGTCCTCTGCTGCCTTCACTATTTCATCTCTCAAAGTTACCAATTCTTCTTCTATTGTTTTATTTCTCCCCTTTACTGTCAACAGTTGCCTCAAGTTCTCTTTGAAATCCTCAAGAACTTCAGGTTCCTTCAACTTATTCGGTCCTATCTCCTTATTTTCCTACCTTTCTGCAGTTTTTTCAGTTTCAGCCTCTAGTTCATGACCAATGAGATATGGTCAGTCTGGTTATGTCGTACAGTTTCAAATCTAGTTCCGAAATCTATGTGTTACTATTATAAAAAAAAAATGTTCAAATGTTTGTAAAGTCTATGGGACTTAACTACGGGGTCATCAGTCCCTAAACTTACAAACTACTTACAACTAAGGACGGCACAAATATCCATGCCCGAGGGGGGATTCGAACCCCCGACCGTAGTGGCCGTGCAAACCGTGACTGGAGCGCCTCGGTCCCCTCGGCCACTATTATAAAATCTATTTGGTACCTTCCTGTGCCTCGTGGTCTCTTCTGTGTATATAACCTTCTTTCATGATTTTTAAACCAAGTGTTAGTTATGATTAAATTATGTTCTGTGCAAAATTCTACCAGGCAGCTTCCCCTTTCATTTCTTTTCCCCAGTTCATATTCACCTACTTCTCTTGCTTTTCCTACTATCGAATTCCATGCCCCCATCGCAATTAAGTTGTCATCTCCCTTAACTATCTGAATAATTTCTTTTATCTTCTCATACATTTCTTCAATCTCCTCATCATTGGAAGAGCTGCTTGGCATATAGATTTGTACTACTGTGGTCAGTATTCGCTTGATATCTATCTTGACTATGATAATGGAATCACTGCACTGCCTTTAGCTGTTTACCTGAATTCCTATTTTTTTTATTCAATATTAGATCTACTCCTATAATACTCCCAATTGATTTTGTATTAATAATTCTCTACTCACCTGACCAGAAATTCTGTTTCTATTACCACCAAATTTCACGAATCCCCAATATATCTAATTTCAACCTATCCATTTCCCTTTTTAAATTTTCTAGCCTGCCTACCTGATTAAGGGATCTAACATCCCACGTTTCAATCTGTAGAATGCCAGTGTTGTGTTTCTTTATGACCGCATCCTTCTGAGTAGTCCCTGCCTGGAGATCAGAATGGGGGGACTATTTTACCTCAGGAATGTTTTACCCAAGAGGATGTCATTATCTATAAATGACAAAAATATTCCTCTAAATAAATGTCATGTGCAAGGATATGATGCAGTTAATACCACGAAAGGCACTTATGGTGTTCAAAAGCTTACAAGAGATATTGAGCCAAATGCGATGTATGTCCAATTTGGTGCTTAATGATGTAGTAAAAGGGGTTATTGAAATGCAAACATTTTTCAAAACAATGCAACAAATTTCCTTTTTTAAATATATTATCATAAGGTGTAATATCTTATCAAGTTTTATATCTGATAATAAAGAAAAGGAGTCTTCAATTTTGGTAACATTAAAAGCACTGGCAAATCCTCAGACTAAAGATATTTCAAATGTTTCTAAGTGTTTGCATGTATGTTTAGAAGAAGTAGAAAAGTATTGATCTGAATTTGAAGATTTAAAAGAGATAGAAAGAGTGTAACAGAAAAATGGTCCATCAACTCTAAATTTCCCTAAACTCATCAGAGAATGATGAAACATCATTCTGACAAAATTTGTGAGGATGAATGTCTCCAGGATCTGGAGAAATTGTTTAAAAATGTAAAAAAAACCTACCATGTTGCACAAATTAAATGACATCAATTTATTAGGGAAAGCTGTATCTGTCTCATTTGACAAAGAAATTCTCAGTTTTCAAAACAGAAACTGAAAAGTCAACTTGTATAAGAGAACTTGCTGATTTATTAATCATAAATAATTATTTTGTCTTCTAGCTTTCCTGAAGTGTGTACTGCATTTATATTATTTTTAACAATTCTGGTGACTACAGATAGTTCAGAGCTCTCTTCCCCAAAATAAAAATTAATATAAACTTGCATAAGAAATTCTACAGGATAAGAAAGGTTACACAAACTGGCTATACTATCAATCAGAAATAATGTGGCTCATAATCTGAACTTTGATGTTGTCACTGACATTACTGCTGAATTTAAGTTCAGAAGGAGAACTTCTAAAACATAATGATAACATTGGCTAGAAATATTTTTTTCTTTTCATACAATATCTACACTCTCTAATTAAAATTTACTACAGTCAGCACACTTTATTAATGGCAACCCACTTCAACAGAGTATACAAAGTATAGGCTATTATTGGCGTGCGGTGGTCATTTGTGTGTGTGTGTGTGTGTGTGTGTGTGTGTGTGTGTGTGTGTGAAGGAGTGAATGCGAGTTCTGTATATATGCATGCTGTGCCTGAAAGCTAAGTTGTGTGAATATGATTATCTATTTTTGAGCCTGTCAGCAGCTTAGTAAATGTCTTTACAGTGAGTTGTTATCTATTCTACATTATTGACATTCCAATTGGATTTTCCATTGTTTTTCTATGCCTTTTTACAACTTTTTATAACATACATACTTACCTTCCAATACACTCTTTTACATACTCTGAACACTGACTAAATTCCATAGATTATATTCCACAATGAAATTTTATGAATTAATGATTAATGAAAAGGAACTTATGAAATTAAATACTCACTCTATCTCAGGTGAATCTATGCATTTCAAAAGACGATTAATTTCCAGTCGTTTCAGTAAGTGTAGTTCATTCTGATTCATTCTAAGTACTGACAGAAGATCTTGTGAAAATCTGCACAGTTCTTGATTAACAGAAATACACCCAGAAAGGCAGTTCTTTTCATTAACTCTCGTCTGAAGCGAAGCTGTTGAATAATAATAATAGTAATAATAATAAAGTAAATAAATCTATTTCATAAACTGAAATTGTACAACTTTCTTGTGTCAACTCTACATGATTAGAATGCAGTCACACTATAAATATGTTTTTGAGACATAAAACAGCATAATGAAGATAGCTTGCAACTCACTGCACAGGTGATTGTTGAGCCACATACAGGCACGTAAAGATGACAATCACATTATACACAACTTAGCTTTCAGGTATGCCCTGCGTTTATACCGAACACACAAACTCATTCATATAGCCATGACTCACTAACACACAAACATCATCTGCAGCTCTGAGTAACACCCTACAATGAAATCAACTCACAGAGGAAATGGAAAGTATGCAGAGTGAGGGTTGAATATAGTACTCCCTCATGCAACATGTTAAGTACTAGATGGATGAAAAGTGATGCACCTTACAAATGTAGTGGGGAAAAGGGTGTTGAATAGAGGAGACGTGAAAGGGGCCATACTGGAGTTATGAGACAATACTTGAAAGATGTGTAAGATAGAGAGAAGTGGAACTGTTGAGTGTGGAGACAATAAGTTATTGCCACACGTGGTCATTGCATTACTAAGCTGTATCCCCTTCCACCCATCTAATATCTAAAACTCTGTAAGGCAGTGCTATATATACCTCAAGACACAACCAGCATTCTACCAATTCCCCCTCCCTCACATATCCACTCCTAAGTTGCTTTTACTGCAGGTTGTTACTCAGAATGAATGATCCAGACATAATAATTGTGTGTGAGTGAGTATATTTATTCTGTACTGACGAAGACTGTGCCCAAAAGCTAAGTTGTGTGTATGAGAATTGTTCTGTGAGCTATCCTCATTATATTGTTGAATTCAAAGCTGCACTTTCCTTTGTTAGATATTTTTATCATATAAGTCATATTCAGACCAACTTCAATTAAAGCGTTAGCATGATGACATAAAAATGCAGACACTTACTGTCCACATTGTACTTCCTTTTACTTACCTACATAAATGAACAAAATTAATAGAAAAAGAATATTGCACATCTACTTAAATTTATTTTCAAATACTTTTCCTTTTATACAAAGAAACATTACCACTTAATCACATATTGAATTTTTAAAAAAAAGGTCAAAAGTAAATAGTTGTGTTCATAGTTAGTTTTTGATCACTGCAGTGTCCCTGTCCATTATGACCTGGCTTGTGAACACACCTTTACTGGAGTTGAGGGAGGTATATAACTCTACAATAATGTCATGGTCACCCAGTTAAAATGAAACCATTCTGCAGTCTCGTAATAAGATATTAAAGTCGCAGCCAGTCCCTCTAAGCTTTCGTTGATGTAGATAGGGAACACTTTTTCAAATTTCTCTTCTATCCTCTTAATCACAACAAAGACATTATGATTAAGAACTCCTAGAGTATCAGGAGGAGTAGCCTTCCTCACATGCTTGAATGTGTGGTTATCAGTACTCCTGGACAATACACTCATCCCACTGAGGTTAAAAATATTCAAAGGATCGATCTTGGTCCTACAAGAAGTTACAGATTGAGAAGTGTACCTAGAAAGAGAAGTGTACCTAGAGAGAGCTCTGAATGCCTAGGTAAGCCTTATACAACTGGGGTGTGGCAGTATCCCCAGAGGTTGCCCACTAACAACTGTTCCATCTCAACAGCCATGTATCCCATCAGTGTGCAGCACACCTTGGGATTGAGGGATATGTGGTGATGGCGACCAGTCCCCACAGCTCAAACACCAGGTACACCAAGCCATACTCTCTACAAGTTAATGTTGAGCCCCTTGAGGGATGAGAATTCATCATTCATGCAATAAAACTGGATGCAGTGAGTCAAGTACATCATTAAGCAAAAATCAGAAAAGTCAGCCATGCAGTGTTGTTTCTTTAATTTCAATGTATCCTTCACTTGTATTGTATGTCATATTACTACAATATTGTCTTTATATTTGAAATATGAAAGTGTTTTTATAAACTGCAATTGAAGTATTTACCCATTTCTTCCCAGTGTTATGGACATACAACACGCAGTTTGGTTCATAAAATGCAGTTGAAATGGTCTTAGTATATAAAACTAACCCTGTATGTTTTAAAAGGCCGTCATGAGCTCTCTGTCTATTGTACGAGTTTCACAATTACTTTAACAATTAAAGAAAAGAAAATTAGTGTAAACAACTTTTTTTTCAATAATTTATTTGAAGTATTAGAATATTTTTTGTTCAACCTTTATGTGTATATTCACAAATCCTATGTATCTGCGTTCCAAATAGATATGTTTTTTCTTGAACATATTACAAAAAAGCAGAGAATGATTTCTATTTCCGATACATTGACACAATGTTGGAAGTTGCCAACAGATATCTATACTGTATGGTTCTCCAGCTGTAGTTATTTCTATGGCAAGTTAAGACCCATGCAGACAAAGATAATATCTCCAACAATGCTCTGAGCTATTTAGTGTTACGTAATCTAAAGACTTTGTAAGTTTAATAATTATACCGGGCTTTGTTTTACAAGACAAATACTTTTGAAGCCTCAAATCTTTCTTGTCAGTACATTTTATTATAAGATTCTATTATAATATTTATTTTGATATTTAGTTGTTTAAAAAGATATTGTTGCAGTTTTAGAATACATTCTCTCTCTTATTTTACAATTATAGGGCTTGCAAATTGCTTTCTATACAAAGAGATTACGAACAGCTGAGGAAATTCTAGCTGTCCTTGATGAATTAGATGTGGAAGAAGGTATTGATTCAGTCATCATACCCCTGAAATAGATTAGCTTACTGATGAAGAAATAGAAAATGGACAATGATGACCAATTACAGGGATGATGTATTACCAGTAGATTTGAAATTCATGCTATTTCAGATGACAAAAGAAATATATTATTACCTTGAAGTACACAAAATACTTCTGAAGAGCAAAAACGGAAATAGAAGAAACATATAATAATATGGTAGAAGTGTGCCTCAACTTATACCAACATTCTTAAAAATTGTTAAGTTAGAAGAAAAAAAAGTTTGAGACACATACAAATGTTTGAATTTTAATTAGGAAAACCAATTCTGGATAGCATAGCAGAGTTTTCAATCAAATATACTCAGAGTAAAAACAACCACACATTTGCTGTGTCACAAACTGACTTGAAAACATTTATTAGTTTCCTTACATTCACTGGTTATCACATGCTCTCTCAAACAAAATTTTACTGGAGAGTAGATGATGAAGGAATTCCATTCATATGTAAAACAATGTCACAGAACAGATTTGATGAAATGAAGAAGTACATCCATCTTCCTGATAACGGTAAGATAGACAAATCTGTTAAGTGTTCCAAACAAATATCTTTTTTCAATAAATTAAACAAACAGTACATGCAGTTTAGTGTATTTCCCCATAAGCTATCAATTGAAGAAGAGATGGTGCCATATTTTGGATGTTCATATGGGGGAAAATAGTATGGTTTGGATTCAAACTGTGGTGTTTAGCCTCAGCTGGGACATACATGTATCAGTTTGACCCTTATGGTGGAGCTTAACAGAAGACTAATTAAAACCTTGATTTAGGTGAATGGGTTGTAACCAACTAGTTGAAAATTGTTCAAAATCCTGAAAATCATATCATATTTTTTGATAACTTATTTACAACCCATTACTAACTTACCTTGTTGACAGAATGAAATTCTTTGTGGCTGGTACAGTGAGAGAGAACAAAGTAGCTTCCTGTCCAATACAAACAACAAAAGCCTTATCACAAGAATGAAGATAGACCTTTGTTTGTAGATTTGATGTCAACAACAAAGACTTATCTGTTAGGTGACATGACAATTATTTTGTAACAATTGTTACCATCTTTGGTACCCTTGACACAATGAGGTGTGGATTTACAAGACAATGACATTGCAAATTACGCAATCAGAGGCAAGAAAAGGTGGTGGCCATTATTCTCCAATGGAATATACAGAGCTGTTGTCAACGCCTGGAAAATATATGAAATTGTTACATTATCAGTCAAACTGACTTCATATCACATTTTGTATTATCTCTGTTGAAAACTGAAGGAGAATCTTAGCTGGAAAAACATCACCAACCTCAAAGAACAAACAACCCTGGGTGCCCTAGCAGAAATAGTTTGCCAGGAGCAGCGAGGAAGGACAGAACAGATCATTTTATAATCCACAATGAAGAAAATTCAAGGAGAAGCTGCAATAATTGCGGAAGTCAGATAATCTACAGTAAAACCTCGTTTTTACATTCTACGTTTTTACGTTTTCCCGCCATTTACACAATTTTTTGTCAGTCCCGGCAAATTTCCTATGTTTACAATGTTAATTCGCCCTCGTTTTTGCATTAACATATTTACGCTTTTCCCGCGTTTTACACTTTTTTAAAAGCAAGTTTGTGAAGAAAAATGATGTAATGTACATAAATTGACACTAGCATGGCTTTCCCCTTAAAGTATAGCGCTTAAAAATTATTCGCATTCAAGTTTCTTGACATTTTGCGTTTATTCAAACATATATTTTGCGTTTCGTTGTTGACTTAAAGTCACGCCGATTTGTGGCAATGTAGTTCTTCTTTTCACCAGCTTCATTGGCAGAGCGCCTGGCATGTACTCAGACAAACAGAACGGTTTGTTAAAGAGAGAATAACGCTGATTTGTGGCCGTGTAGTTCATCTTTCCGCTAGCTTCTTTGCCAGAGCGGCTGGCGTGTACTCAATCAGAACCAGTTGCTTTGTTGAAGTGAGAATAAATAGTTGCATTGTTTTTGTGATACATATTTCTGATTAATAAAGAACTTTATCTGTCAACGTTGGGTATTGTAATACCCACAACCTCAAAAAAGCAATAATAGTGAGAGATGCCGATCCTATGCAAAAGTTACAAAAATACTTATGCATATGTTTGTACTCGAGATCACGAATAAATTCTCTAATATTGTCATGTGAAACATCAAAAAATAAAAAAAGAACAGAACTGTAGGAGTTTTACTACGTAAATAATTAATTCCGGTAAAAGGCAGTAATTTTGAAGATGTGTTACATAGCCTGGCAGCGGAGTCCAAACGATATCTATCGAATCGGTTCAGGTAATTTTGAAGATATGTTATAGCCCAGCAGTGGCATCCTCGATTATAATGAATGAAATTACGTCAATTTCCACTTCCCATAAAATTACCATTTCTGCCTGGCGCTTAAAATAGTGGCTTCCTTGATTATAATGAATGAAATTACGTCAAAGATTTCTACTTCCCATAAAATTACGTTTTGCCTGACGCTTAAAATAGTAAAAATTGGATAACCTTTATTGTATAATCAACTCCCTGGCGAGTATTTAGATGTCTATTATGTACATATATCACACATAACCTACGAAAATGCAAGGCTGATCCAGTAAGCATATTTTACCATTTAAAACATTATTTCCTGCATTTTACACCATTTCACTGAAGTCCCCTGAAAAGTGTAAAAACGAGGTTCTACTGTATATATGCAAGAAATGTCAAGTTCATCTTCATATACTGTGTTTTTCAAAATTTCATGAGTGATGTAATGAAGCATGTTGGGATTTATTCCCATCTGCTTGCATTACTGAACCTCCCGATACCACTGTTGCATAAAATTGATGTTATTATTTGTCGTAAAGTAGTTAGCTGAAGCCTTTGTCTATTATTTGGTAACAGATGCATTTGTTCAATTAGTAAATATTAATTAATTTGTGCAAAAAGTATATTGTTAAAATTCTGATACAATGATGATTAGTGTTTCAATGAAAACTAGGTAACTTCTTTGCTCATAATATTAAAGTGGGAATTACTGTGTTTTACAAGTAATGTTAGGAAAGTTTTGACCTCTTTAGTTTCTGTGTAATTACCATTAATTATGAAAATAATGTTGGTGAATCTATTTTGTTAGATATGTGAAGGAAATACTATTCATTTAACCAAATTTGTATATCAGTTTACTCAGTATTATTTATGTTAACTTTTACTATAGCCAGTTGTATGTAACTGTTTACTTTTCCATTATAATTAATTTAATGTTCATAATTAACAATACACAATTTCAATGACATTGTTTGGATAATATAAATAGGATGTGCTCATGGCATGTATCAAAGTATTGTTTCATCCGATGTCGGAGGTATAACCCACACTAGTTGAGAGTCTTGTTTCATCCGTTATATGAGGCAGAACCTATGTCAGTTCTGAGTATTGGTCATTGCTTCGGCTGCGATCTGATGTATAAGTCACGTCACTTTAAATTTGACTAATTATGTAAAAGTTCTTCAGTGCAGAAAGTGTATCTACCATGATTAATTCATGTCTGTGCCACATTACTATGTACACCTAGAACATTTGTATTCCACACACTAACTGTGTTGCAAAGTCATATTATTAATCTGTTATATGTGCATGCCTGGAATTAATGAGACTTGTAAGCTGGCCATAAATGGGGACAGTTGGACAATAATAATAAAAAGTCATCAAAATGTCAACAAACTGCAATTCTGTGTATTGCCTTCATCATCTGTAGTGAATTAGTTTTCCCCCCATGAGGTTACGGCCAATCACCACCGAGAGCATCGATCGTCGACTACATCAAGAACTTCGAGAATAATCGATCTATGACCAGGTAACAGCACAGTGACACTATCAATGTAAGTCAGGTTTATTACATAATAGATGTTTTACAGTTTGAACGAATAAAAACATGTGATCAGAAAAACAACATTATTATTATTTATTTAATTTATTTAACCAGGAAACTCCCAACCTTGCACCATAACAACATTGTGTGTGGTACAAATTACAAAACATTCTGATAGTTTGTAATATTTGTCATGTTGTTTCAATTATTTTGAAGTGAAATTGATGTCCAAATATAATATTTTTCTCACAATTTCTATTTTTGGAATAAAATGGGTTAATTACATGAAACTAAATAAATTAGATATACAGAATAAAAGAATAATATTTAAAAACTGATTCTGACTTAGATGCAGACATAATATGAAAAATTGGACAAGTTTGAGGTATATTAACACAGTGGCGCGTCTCTGATGTCATCGTGGCAGTCGATGTGTTAAGTGTAAGGGTCAGTTAGATGCAAACAAGATACATAGAAAAAAAGTAAGCAACCTATTTATTATATTAAAAGTAGCTGCCATACCTGTTAATACATTTACCCCACTGTGAGATAATATGGTCAATTCGTTAATGGAAAAATGTTTGAGATTGCCTACAGAACCATGACTGTACCCACGCAGGCACACATCCAACATGGATACTGTATTTTGGGAAAAAAAAGCACACCTTTGTGTGATACAAATAGAGCCTTTAATATCTTTCTTCACGAAGCAAAGATATGGGGAGATTTCAGGACTGTAAGGATGCAGTGTAGACAATAAAACGTCTGCAGCAAAATCAAATGACACCATTTTCTTTCTTATATATTCTCCATACAGTCATTTCTTCCAATTCAATATCCACTTTTAAGCCCTTCAGAAAGATATTTTACGTTACTTATTTGCTTTAGACAATGGCAACCACAGTCTCCCATGGAGGCAGTGACCATCTTGACTCACAGTTACAGCAATTACTTTTGAAACAATAAATAGTTTACTTTTATGATATGTCACATTTTTATAGAGAAATGAAAAAAATCTACAAGGCTAAAGAAGATTAATGGAATGTCATAGAAAATAGCAGAATGCAATATACATTATCCAAAAAGCAGTGGCTTTCATAATTCACTCCCACTGTTGTATTCCATATTAAATCAATGGGATGCAAGAACTGGATCATCTTAATTTTAACATTTGATTATTTTATTTCCTTCAATATTGAACATATTTTAAAGAGTATCTTTATGTTATATACAATACCTACTTACATAATGTTTCAAGAATTTCAACCATCTTGTTCAATTTCTTTGTTGTATCCACAACTGTAACAGCTTTAAGCCAGCTGGTTTTTATGACATACAAGTCAAACTGAATTCTAATTGCGTGGTCAGCACAAATTGTAACCTGTTAAAATAATAGAAAACAGAAGTGGCTTACATTTATATGAATGAAGAAAGAAAGAAAGAAAGAAAGAAAGAAAGGAAAAAGTTTGGGGAAGGGGCAGCATAGAGAGACATTGAAGATCAGACATACACATTTGGTACATTACAATGGCACGCTCTGAAGCAAAACACTATGTTCTAAAGTTCTACCTACCCCCAGTCTTTGAAAAAATTACAAGCAGAAAAAGAAAGGATATTGTCACATTGAAATGGAAACAGGTTTGACTTCGACGGCAACTAAACACAGCACTTATACTGAAAGCACGTTTATTACGAACTCAACATACACGCAGCACTGACTGCCTCTCAGGCAGAGTGCTCTGCTATTTATACACAGACAGAATTTACCAGAAATTAGAAGAACAGTTAACATAAGAAACGAGTAGAATTTACAAGCGAACGTAAGAAAGATGTAGAACCTTCTGGAATTGTTAATTACAAAGAAATAAATTTTTTGCCGGTGGGCGGGATTGAACCGGCGACCTTCTGTACTGCAGTCCGCGACGCTATCCCCTGCGCCACACCGGCAGTTGGTGTCCGTCGTCTCTCACGGCATTGCTCCCTCTCCTAGAGAAACAACGACCCACTGTTATGATCCCTGTGGAGCCAGCTGCAATGTCCTGGATCTTGACCGTGTTATGGGTCCTCTGTATGACAGTTCAAGAGAATCCTTCCCTTCTCCGCGATTATCGACGACAGACGTTCCTGTCGTGGCTTCGTCGGGGAACATTACCGTCCTTAAAGTCCTTGAACAAGAAGCCATTGTTGTCTACCTGCTCTTCAAGATCGTAGTAAGGCTTCATGGGCAGGACGTGAACAATGTCTCTTCGTTTTTGACGTTTCGACGTCGGCTTCGTATGTGACGTCTGACAGGCGGCGTATGACACGATACGGACCAAAGTATCGCTTCAATAACTTTTCTGACAGTCCAACCTTCCGTACAGGGGTAAACATCCATACCAGATCTCCTGGGCTGTACACAACAGGTCGGTGCTTGTCGTTATACCGCTGACGGTCCTTCTCCTGGGCGTCCAGTGTCCGCATGCGAGCCAGCTGTCTTGCTTCTTCGACCCTGGTGATGAGCTGTTTAACATAGTCATCCTGGGTGTTGTCCGGTTGGAACGGGAACAGCGTATCCATTGTTGTCTCAGCTTCACGGCCATGGAGCAGGAAAAACGGAGTGAAGCCTGTGGTGTCTTGTCTTGCAGTATTGTAAGCAAATGTCACGACTGGCAGAATTGTATACCAATCCTACTGCTCAACATCGACGCACATCGACAGCATGTCGGCTAACGTCTTGTTAAAACATTCCGTAAGACCTTTTGTCAGAGGATGGTATGCAGTTGTCATTCTATGAACAATGTTGCACCGTGACATTACCTCTGATACTAGTTTTGACTGGAATACTTTTCCACGATCAGATATCATGACATGTGGTGCTCCATTCTTCTAAATAATGTCTTCTACAAGGAATTTTGTGTTTTCTGGAGCTTCTGCAGTTGGCACAGGTTTGGTGACAGCATAGCGTGTGAGGTAGTCAGTGCAGACTATTATCCATCAGTTACCAGTTGTCGACTTCGGGAACCTCCCTAAAAGATCGATCCCAACTCGGTGGAATGGAGCTGCTGCCGGCAGCATCGGTACGAGATGTCCTGGAGGTAATTGCGGCACATGCTTCCGTCGCTGGCACTCTTTACAATGACTCACATAGTGCTTGACAGATCGGTAGATACCTTTCCAGTAATACCTGCGTTTGATTCTGTGTAGGGTCTTCACGAATCCCAGATGACCGGATATTGGAGCAACGTGGAAATATATGAGAATAGTTGGCTGGAGATGAGCTGGAACAACAAGTAGCCATTTGGGGCCCAGTGGATCGTAGTTGCTCTTATACAATGTTCCATTTATAAGCTGGAACTCTCCATTGGTCGGTTCTCCTTTCTCCAAAGCCTCTATCGTTTTTAACAGTGCTGTATCTTCCCTCTGTTCAGTTGTAATGTCATCTAATTCAGTGAGAGCTGAAATTTCATTAACGCTGTTGTGTTCCACTAATGGATTCCTCGAAAGGCAGTCGGCATCCTTGTGTTTGCGCCCGTTCTTGAATACCACTGTGACATCGTACTCTTGGAGTCTTAGTGCCCATCTTGCTAGTCGACCTGATGGATCCTTCAAGCTAGTCAGCCAACACAAAGAATGGTGGTCTGCCACGACGGTGAATGGTTTGCCGAATAAATACGGCAGGAACTTGTTGATAGCCCAGATAACCGCGAGACACTCTTTTTCAGTTGTAGAGTAGTTGATCTCAGACTTTGAGAGTACTCTTGACGCATAGGCTATCACTTTTTCAGCACCTTCCTGAACTGGTACAAGCACTGCACCAATCCCATAACCACTGGCGTCTGTGTGAAGTTCAATTCTGAATTCTTGTCGAACGAGGCTAGCACTGGTGCGGAAGTTAGAGCCTCCTTAAGTGCCTGGAGAACTCTTTCTTTTATCTCATCCCAGTAAAATTTGGCGTCTCCCTGCAGAAGTTCTTATAATGAACGTGCCTAGTTATAAAATCCTTTTATGAAATGTCGGTAGTATAAGCACAGCCCGAGAAAACTTCTCACATCACAAATGTGCTGAGGAGTTGGAAATTCTGTGACTGCCCTTACTTTATCTGAATCAGGAGGGACACCATCTCCGTTGACTAGGTGCCCCAGGATTTTTATATCTTTGGCGACGAAGAGGTACTTCTTTGGATTGAGGCGGAGACCTGCAGCCTGAACACACTTCAACACAGTTGGCAGGCGACTCAGATGTTCTTCAAATGTTTCCGAGAAAATGACAATGTCATCTAAATATCAGAGACACGTCGTCCACTTAAGGTGTCGAAGCAAGTTGTCCATCATGCATTCGAATGTGGCTGGAGCATTACATAATCTAAATGGCATTACTTTAAATTCATAGAGGCCGTCAGGTGTAATAAAAGCCGTCTTCCCCCTGTCAGCTTCGTCAACCTCGATTTGCCAGTAACCTGTCTGCATGTCCATAGTTGAGAAGTATGTAGCTCCTTTCAAGCAGTCTAAGGTGTCGTCAATACTCGGCAATGGGTAGACATCTTTCTTTGTGATGCTGTTCAGCCGCCGATAGTCGACACAGAATCGCCACGTGCCATCCTTCTTCTTTACGAGGACCACCGGAGTCGACCAAGGACTCTCCGAAGGTTGAATAATGTCATCTCGCAACATCTTCTCCACTTCCTCCCAAATTATCCGTCTTTCAGCTGGCGACACTCTATACGAACGCTGGCTAATTGGCAGATGGTCCCCAGTATTGATACGGTGCTTTATCGTGGGCCGTTTTGTCTGACTTTTCCCCTGCTGAGTTGTGAATGCACCCGAAAATTGGGGTAGTATACCTAACACCCGCTGGCGTTGTTCCTTGGTCAGTCCAGGCCCTATTGGCAGTTCCACGTTTGTCTCCTCCAGCGTATTGTCTGTACTAACAGCAGGGCATGGGTCTTCATTGATGACATTGAGCTCACAGTCCTGGATTGGTTCAGCTGCCCCGATACACATTCCCTTGGGGGTAAGTTGTGACTGCTCGTGACAATTTGTGATCCAAATCTCTCCCTGACCACTGGTAATGCTTATGATAGCCACTGGTATGTAAATTTCTTTTGTGAGCCTGATAAACTTTTTACTATCAACAAGAACTTCACAGTTTAACCAGTCGTCTGTGTTTGTGACTGCAACTCTTCTCATTGTCAACGGCGGTATTGTCACATTGTCAATGACAAATAACTTTCCAGAAAATTCTGTATTACATGTATCCGGCGGAACAACTTCTTCAATTTGCAGCTCAAATCTTCCACAGTCAATGATAGCTTGGATGGACGTACTTTCCATTTGCGACCTACAGCACAGTTGTCCCTGAAACATTGTCTTCTTTAGTTTGCGGCTGTAATTATCCAATAATACAGAAAAAGGCTTCTGAATCAACAAGTGCCCAGACAGGTTGGCCGTCGATTATGATGTCGATGAGATTTCCCGACATCTTAGCGACTGTTGTCCATGGAGGACTTTCATCTGTGGCAGCCTCACCTCCGTAGATGGTCGCCTCGCTTAGTTTTCCTGGGCGTGGCGGCTAGGGGAGCAGCTGGTACCTCTGTACGGCGACGGTGAATGGCTGTGGCGCGTCGGGGAGTGACCTCGTCTAGGGTACGGCAATGGGCTTCTTCCCATAGGTCGACTTAACTAATCAACAGGTGGTTGCCTAGGATAGAACTGCTCCGACGGCTGATATCTTGCGGCAAAATAATCATCAAATACTCGCCTCCTCTCTCTGCAGTAGCGTACGGCATGTCCAGGGTGTCCACAGTGGAAACAGTGGTGTGTTATCTTCTGTCCTCCAGACATCTGTTCTTCTGAGGGGCGTAATAGTTACCGGGGGAGTTGGCTGTGGTCGCATCGGTCGGTTCATGGGCTGCCGTTTGGCGGCTGCAGCGTAAGTCATAGCAGGGTGACGCCATTCTTCACATCGAGTGCGATTGACGGGGAAGACAGGAGCTAATGTTTGAAATACCTCGTCCTCAACGGTGTCGGCTCCCTCGTGACTTACAGGGCTCACATCCATGGCCATAATCTGATGCTCGCTCGGTCTAATAGTCCCGGTTGCCATGCACTGTTGTAATTCTTCTCTCACGATTTGTCGTATGATAGAAGTGAAGTCATGCTGGTCTTCCACAACGGCCATAGGGACTACATTTGGGAGTCTGTCATACTTCTTGCATCCAACCCTCCTTTGTTGCATCTCTTCAATACGCTGGCACCACTTGATGAACTCTTCTGTCGTAGCGACGTCTTTTATCAGAAGAGCTTGGTACATATCTTCTGCAATTCCCTTCATCAGGTGCATGATTTTGTCCGCCTCAGTCATAATCGGATTGACTACGTTACACAGGGCCAAAACATTCTGTATGTACGATTGTGTCGGCTCACCATGTCGTTGGATCCGGTTCTTCAGTTGTTCTTCCGCCGAGCGGATTTGTCGCTGACGGTCTCCAAACGTCTTCTTAAGTTCCTCCTGGAACGTGTCCCAGTCATTCAGCTTGTCTTCATTGTTTTCGAATCATTGCTGGGCTGTTCCGTCCAGGTAGAAATAAACGTTGGCCAAGCACATCGTATGATCCAATCTGTTGTACTTGGCGACTTGGTCGAACCCTTTTAGCCATTTGTTGGGGTCCTGTCCAGCATCTCCAGAGAACAGCGACGGGTGTCTGATGTGCAGCTGGCTTATTGCTGGTTTCGTCTCCATCGTTCTTCTGATAATATGTACTTTTGGAAGTATGTACTCGGTGTATCCCTTGTATTCCGGTTCCAGTCCAAGCGACGGCTTTTACATTGCCTAATCGGAGCCACGGTGATGCAGCTGTTGCACAGTGTACCAGGCGCCTCCACCAAACAATGTCGCGTTGAAATGGAAACAGGTTTGACTTCGACGGCAACTAAACACAGCACTTATACTGAAAGCACGTTTATTACGAACTCAACATACACGCAGCACTGACTGCCTCTCAGGCAGAGTGCTCTGCTATTTATACACAGACAGAATTTACCAGAAATTAGAAGAACAGTTAACATAAGAAACGAGTAGAATTTACAAGTGAACATAATAAAGATGTAGAACCTTCTGGAATTGTTAATTACAAAGAAATAAATTTTTTGCGTTGGGCGGGATTGAACTGGCGACCTTCTGCACCGCAGTCCGCGACGCTATCCCCTGCGCCACGCCGGCAGTCGGTGTCCGTCATCTCTCGCGGCAATATCAACAGTTTCATTATTATCTTATTTAAATAAACAATTATTTCAGTGTAAGCTTTGGTAATAATTACTGTTGTGAATAGAAACCTGATACGCCTAGGTTCTTTTCCAAAACTATTTAACACCTTGTCAATGAATTTAATGACTTCACTACACTTTTCCCCTGAACACTGAACATGCAAAGGGTATTGAAGCTCATGTGTTCGATCAAAGATCAATTCTATGTCTTAACATGTTGTAAAGTACTAAATGAACTTTCAATACTACATGTTACTGCTTGATTGCCTCAAAACTCAGTTGGGTAAAATGGGGTTTCCCCATTAATCAAAATTTCATAATCCAATGATTTATTGAAGGTCACATCATGCACATAATTTGCCTAAAACAGTTCGAATCATGTGGTAACCTCTAGAATAAAATTGTTATGAAGAGGATAGTTAGCAACTCACTGTAAGGACGATTTTTGAGCCGTTGACAGGAACATAAATTAAACAAGCATACACAACTATAATTTTTGCCCATGGTCTCCATCAGAAAAAGAAACACATGTTGTTGTTGTGGTCTTCAGTCAGGAGACTGGTTTGATGCAGCTCTCCACCCTACTCTATCCTGAACAAGCCTCTTCATCTCCTCATAAGAAAGGCACCCTACATCTATTTCAATCTGCTTGCTGTATTCATCTCTTAGTCTCCCTCGGCGATTTTTACCCCACACACTTCCCTCCAATAGTAAATTCACGATTCCTTGATGCCTAAGAATGTGTCCTACCAAGTGATCCCTTCTTTTAGTCAAGGTATGCTAGACATTCTGGCAGTACCACCTCATAAGTTACGTGATCCACCCACCTAACCTTCAGAATTTTTCTGTAACACCACATTTCAAAAGCTTCTATCCTCTTCCTGTCTGCACTGATTATAGTCCATGTTTCACTCCCATATAAGGCAAAACTCCACACAAATGCCTTCATAAAGGACTTTCTTATGCTTAAATTAATATTTGATGTCAACAAATTTCTCTTTTTCAAAAACTCTTTTCTTCCCATTACCATTCTGCATTTTATACCCCCTGTACTGCGACCATCATGTGTTATATTACTGCCCTAGTAACAAAACGCACCTACCATCTTTATTGTTTCGTTACCTAATCTATTCCTTCAGCATCACCTGATTTTCTTAGACTGCACTCCATTACCCTTGTTTTGCTCTTCTTAATGTTCATCTTATATGCATCTTTCAACTCACTGTTCAAACCGTTTAACTGCTCTTACAGGTTCTTTGCTGTTTCTGACAGAATTACATTGTCATTGGCAAAACACAATGGTTTTTATTTTTTCACCCTGAACTTTAATTCCTACTCCAAATTTCTCCTTACTTTCCTTTATAGCTTGCTCAATGTACAAACTGAATAACATTGGAGAAAGCCTACAACTCTATCTTACTCCCTTCCAACCTCTGCATCCCTTTCATGCTCTTCAACTCTGATAACTGCACTCCTGTTGATTTTAGAATTTGAAAGAGTCTCTTACAATAAAAATTGTCAAAAGCTTTTTCCGTGTTCCTACATTTCTCCTGAATCCAAACTGATCTTCACCATGGTCAGCTTCTACCAGCTGTTCCACTCTTCTGTAAACAATTCACTTAAAATTTTGCAATGATGACTTATTAATCTAGTGGTTCTTTAATTTTCACACCTGACTGTGCTTGCTCTCTATGGATTGGGGATTATTACATTTTTCTTACAGTCTGAGGGTATTTCCCATGTGTCATACATCTTACACACCAGGTGAAATAGTTTTGTCTTGGTTGGCTCTCCCAGAGACTTCAGTAGTTCTGAGGGAATGTCATCTACTCCAGGGGCCTTGTTCCCACTTAGTCTTTTAGTGCACAGTCAAATTATTTGCTCAGTATAGTATCTCCTATTTTATCTTCATCTACTACTTCTTCCCTTCCTGCAATATTGTCTCTAAGTGCATTTCCTTTGTAGAGCCCCTCTACTGGTTTTTCATCTGAGTTCTTTATATTCATACAGCTTCTTTTCTTGTCTCCAAATGTCTCTTTCATTTTCCTGTAGGCGGTATCTATTTTCACCCTATTTAAACATTCTTCTACTAACTAACATTTGTCTTCTAGCCACTCCTGCTAAGCTATTTTGCACTTCATGTATATCTCATTTCTTAACTGTCTGTACTCCATTTTGTCTGTTCCCACTAAGTGCATTTTTATATTTTTCCTTTGATCAATTAAATTTAGTATTTCCTATGATATCCAAGGATTTTTTTTGGTAGGTCTTGCCTTTCTACCTATTTTGTCCCCTGCTGCCTTCACTATTTCATCTCTCAATGATACCCATTCCTCCTTTACTGTTTTATTCATCCACGTTTCTGTCAATTGTTGCCTAAAGCTCCTTCTGAAATTCTCAGTAACTGGAGGTTACTTCAATGTATCAAGGCCCCATGTCTTCATTTTCCTACCTTGCTGCAGTTTTTTCAGTTTTAGCCTACAGTTGATGGCCAATAATACATGGTCAGAGTCTACAGTTTAAAACCTGGATCCGAAATCTCTGTGTAACTGTTATAAAATCTATCCGTACCTTTCAGTGTTTCCTGGTCTCTTTCACATATACAACCTTCTTTATGATTCTTAAACCAGGTGTTTTCTATGATTAAATTATGTTCCGAGCAAAATTCTACCAGGTGGCTTCCTCTTTCATTCCTTTTGCCCAGTCCATATTCACCTACTATTTTTCCTTCCCTTCCTTTTCCTACAACTGAATTCCAGTCTCCCATCACAATTAAGTTTTTCTCTCCCTTAATTGTCTGAATAATTTCCTTTACCTCCTCATACATTTCTTCAATCTCCTCAACATCGGCAGAGCTGGTTGGCATATAAACCTGTAGTATTGTGCTCGATATTGGCTTCATATGTATCTTGACTACGATAAAGTGATCACTGCGCTGCTCATAGTAGTTTACCCACGTTCCTATTTTCTTTTTCCATTATAAGACCTACTCCTGTAATACCCCCAACTGATTTTGTATTTATAATCCTGTTCCTCAATCCACCAAACTTCACTAACTCCCCTATATCTAACTTCAACCTATCCATTTCTCTTCTTAAATTTTCTAACCTTCCTATGCAATCTGTAGAATGCCAGTGTTGTCTTTCCTGATGATCACATCCTGTTGAGTAGTCCACACCTGGAAATCTGAATGGGGGAGCTCTGGAATATTTTACCCCGAGAGGATGCCATATCATATCATCATATGACATACAGTAGAGCTGCATGTTCTTGGGAAAAGTAATGACTGTAGTTTCCCCTAGCTTTGAGCTTTTTGCGGTAACTATGTGGCAAAGCCACATTAGCTGATATTTCAAGCCATCTCAGTCAATCATCTAGACAGTTGCCCCTGCAACTACTGAAAAGGCTGATGACCCTCTTCAGGAACCACATGTTTGTCCTGCCTCTACATAAATAACTGTGGTTGAACCTACGGCACAGCTACCTGTATTGTTGCGGCACGCACGCCACCCCACCTCAGTAATTTCTGTGGTTCAGGGGAGTGGAAGAAACACACACATTCACACAATCACTCCGACACTATGCATACATGATCACCATCTATGGCCATTGCAGATCAAAAAGCAACTTGACAGTGAGTAAGGAAAGGAGCAGAGGGGAATGGAGGGGAAAGGATTCCAAGTAAGCAGTTGGGGGTGGGATGTTCCACATTGCATGATGGGTTATAAATGCTGATAGGGTTCAAGAACCCTTTAATTAATTATTTTTATACTATTTATTATTATTATTATTATTATTATTACTGTTGTTGTTGTTTTTGTTGATTTTTTGCAATCCCCATCCCTCCCCACACATCCCTGTAGACCTCCCCTTTTTCACTCTCCTGCCCCTTTGTTTTACTGCATTCCACGCTGCATTTCACATTCTTGCCTATTAGGACCTTTACAATCCATCATGCAATGCAGAATTTTCCATTCCCTCCATTACCTGGTATTATTCCCCCTTCACTTTCACTTCCTATCAACTTACTTGTTGTGCCAGATCAGCCAGAGGTGGTGCTCATATGTGCGAGTGAGTGTGTTTCTTTTTCATATGGGTACACTTTTAAGTTGAGCAAATATGATTGCCTATTTTATGTACCTGTGAATGGCACGGTGACCATCTTTATGGTGAGTTGTTACATATGCCCTGTTATTGACATTTCAACCTGGATTTTCCATTGTTAGACCTCTATAAAAATTTTGTATATCTCCTCCCATAGCAAATTAATAATCAGCCATCCAGTGCAACAATAGAGTTTGAATGCCTCCAAATACGCTGTTATTTCTTGTGATCATAACTGAAATTCCATTGATTATAGGGATGTTTCAACCACTGATATATGCAACTACAGTATCACATGTATTTCTGAAGAAGACAGATTTACAGCTGTCGGAACCTTGGTCAAAGTTTATTAAACCACTATTGTTGCAAATGGTTGGCTGATCATTAATTTGCTATCCTGTAATCATTGTTCAGGTCCAGTCATTTTAAAATATCTCTTGGGATAGACAAAAGATGAGGATTTGTCTAATTTTCTTATATTTTGATAGATGAGTTACACAAGTGAAAATGCTTTGTTTGTAGAAGAAAATCCATCTCTCAGAGAGGAAATTACAGTGTAAGTATGGGATGAAAATGGATATTCTGATTAATTCGTCCACATTTTAAGATGATTGATACATCTGCCTTGCTACTGTTCAAAGATGTTGCAATTCAACCTCCAGTTCTTTGTAACTTTTTATAAAAATCTTTCTCAAAGATGGCTATGAACTCTGTCAAGGCATTATTGTAGTGTGTGTGATTGAAGTTCATCTGTTCATTTATTAATGTGATCTTGACTGTCTTGATGTTTATATTTACTTGTTGTAGTTGTTTTCTCATGTTTTTGAGTTTGGCAGAACAGGCAAAATTACTAAGAATGTTACAATATTAGATGGACTTCTTGAAGTTATGTGGAGCTGATATGGTTTTATTTTAGTTTTCAGATTTGCTGCATTCTTGAAAAGCACTTCAACAACTTGTTTAATAGTTATGAGTAAGACTGCAGAATCCTATCACAATAACTTTGAATAAAACATTCTAGGATCTCAGACCTAGTGAGAAAGCGATACAGATTAAACTCACCAAGAACACTCGTAATAGGTTTAAATCTACATATATACTCTGCAATCCACTAAAGGTGCATGGCAGAGGGTACTCAGTATCACTACTGGTTACTTGCTTTCCTGTTCCACTACCATATAGAAGGAGGGAAAAACAAATGCTTGCATGCAGCTGTATGGGCCCTACTCTCTCTAATCTTATCTTTGTGGTCTTTATGTGAAATGTATGCTGTTGGCAGTTGAATCATTCTGCAGTCCACATCAAATTATGGCTCTCTAAGTTTCTTCAACAGTGTTTCTCGAAAAGAATGTTCCCTTCCCTCCAGCAACTTCAGTTTGAATTCCCAAAGGATTTCAGCAACCCTTGTGCAGTGTTCAAATCTACCAGTTACAAACCTAGCCGCCCACCTCTGAACTGCCTCTATGTCCTCTTTAAAACCAATCTGGTGGGGATCCCAAACACCTGAGCAATACTCAAGACGGGTTGTACAAACATTTTATATGTGGTCTCTTTTACAGACAAATCACACTTCACAAAATTCTTCCAATAAACTGAAGTCGACCATTTGGCATCCCCACAACTGTCCTGATATGCTCATTCCATTTCATATCGCAGTGCAGCGTTAAGCCTAGATATTTAAATGACATGACTCTGTCAAACAGCACACTACTAATGCTGCATTCAAACATTATGTTATTGTTTCTCCTACTCATCTGCATCACCTTACATTTTTCTAAATTTAGCACTAGATTCAAACCACTTAGAAATTTGGTCCAAGTCATCCTGTATTCTACTAAAGTCAGGCAATGACAACACCCTATTGTAAGACGCAGCATTATCAGCAAACAGCTGCAGAGTGCAACTCACTCTGTCCGCCAGATCAGTTATGTAGATAGAAAATACTGTATATACTGGAGAAATCCACATTTTTTTCTTAATTTATGAACGAAAAAAAGCGGTGCATGGAGTACTTGAATTTAGGTTGGTATTACTCCATCTGCAACAACAAAACACACTAGGCAGGTATTACTCCACTTTAAAAAACATATCCCTTGGGGCCCATATTACACAATAATATTTTCGATCAATCCTTTGACAAAGAAGTAGTATCAAATATTCATAATATTTTTTAGACCTAAATCTTCATCGTGGTGTTAAAAAGGGGTATTCTTGGTCGCCATATTTCAAGATAGTGGATAACAACAACTTTTTATTGTGCACTGCCTTAGCCACTATCAAAACTGCATATAATGTACTTGACAATGACAGCGACACAATGTATCAGTAATTTCACTATAAAGGGTCTCCTTACGTCATAAAACGGTGTGGCGCAGTAGCATCTCTTTCTGCCAGTTTCTTTGGCAGTAAGGTTGGTGCATTGTTGATGTAAGAATGACTAGTTGCATTTGCTTGCGATACCATCTTTCTGAATAATAAAGTACGTTATCTACTTAAGCTAGGTATTATTCGGTTCAGTACCTCCATATTATCCACAACAGTATTGGTAACTGGAGAAGACTGGCTTAAAGCGATTTCTTGCCACTGGGGTTAAACATTAATTACAGTGCGACATTGCAGCTATGTTCAAACACATGCACACATTGATTAGCAACAGCAATGCCAGTGCTCAGAGCGGTTAGATTATGCATTGCAGCGATCAGAAGACAAGCAACTTTTATAATCAAATATACGATGAGGCACTAAATTTAATGAAAGATAGTTGTATATCAAAGTTCCCTGTTACACTATCAAATATCTTTGATTTAAATACATGACAATATTTTGACAAAGACATATGAGCATGTGATACCAGTCTCAGCTCCATTTATTTACTAACTGTTCAGATTCTGTAACTGTTCATTTCAGTGTGTGTCACAGTAATACTTTACGAATTATTTTTCAGTTTGTATGAGAATGTTTAGTAAGTAAATGATGAGAATTTTATGGGGTTGGTGCAAGATTCGCAAGCTGTGGATATGCCAACCCTGCGTGCCTCTCTCTCTCTCTCTCTCTCTCTCTCTCTCTCTCTCTCTCTCTCTCTCTCTCTCTCAATCAATGCAGCATCAATTGTTTTGATATTTATGTGTCATTTTGAAATGTAACAAGATGTAACATCCCAAAATCGCTGCCCTCACACGCTTGTTCAAAAGCGGATGGGTGGAATTCTCTTCTACACAAATCCGCGTGGTTTTCCTCTTTCTCCCCCCCCCCCCCCTCTTCTGTGTCTAAATTTGGGGATGTGCTGTTTACTCGAGGACACGGGTTACTCGAGTATATAGAGTAATAGCAGTCCTATCACACTTTCCTGGGGCACCCCTGATAATACCCTAGTCATTAAGGAACACTTGCCAAAGAGAAAGACATACTGGGTTCTATTACTTAAGTAGTCTTTGAGCCATGCACATATTTAGCTACAGATTCCATAAGCTTGTACTTTCATTAGCAGACTTTCGAAAATTGAGAAATATGCAGTCTGCCAGTGGCCTTTATCCATGGCATGCAAGGTCTCATGACAGAAAAAGGCAAGCTGGGTTTTGCATGATTGATGCTGCCTAAAGCTGTGCTGATGCATAGGAAGAAGCTTTTCCATCTCAAGGAAATTTACTATATTACAACTGAGAATATGTTCAAGAATTTTACAGAAAAGTAAGGTTAATGATATAGGTTTGTAGTTTCGTGGGTCTGTTCTTTTGCCTTTCTTATACAAGGAAGTTACTTGTGCCTTTTTCCAGTTGCTTGGTACTTTGTGCTGGAGCAAAGATTCATGATAAATGCAAGCTAAGTAAGAGGCCAATGTCGCTGAGTACTCTTTGTAAAACCAGATTGGTACCCCAACTGGACCTGGCAACTTGTTTGTTTTCATCTCTCATCTGATTCTCTACACTAGCTATGCCTACCTATGCCCATTTGGGTGTTAGTGCAACCACCTAATGAAGGTATGTATGGTCCTCCTGTGAGAATGATTTCTTAAATGTTAAATTTAAAACTTCAGCCTTCATTTTGCTGTCTTCTACCACCACCCCAAAATGATCAATGAGCGACCGGATAGAGCCCTTTGAACCACAAACCAATTTTACATAGTAGCAGAATTTTTTCAGGTTCTCGGCAAGATCTTTTGCTGAGTTATGATGACGGTAGTTATTGTACATTTTGCGCAGCGTTCTTTTTATAGATGTGTGAATCTCTACTAATTTTTGTCTGATTTAATTTGCTTGACCTTTTTGAATCGAGAGTGCAACTGCATTTGCTTGCTTAGCATTTTTTAAATATTACTATTAAACAACAGTGAGTCTTTCCCATCCTTAATCCACTTTGTCTGCATATATTTCTCCAGTACTTTATTTACAATGCATTTAAATTTTGCCCATACAGTAGAATCCCATTTTTCAAAGGACTTCAGTTAAATGGTGTATATGCGGAAAATAATGTTTTAAATGGGAAAGTATGCTCACAGTATCACCCTTGAATTATAGTAGTTTGTTTGTGATATATGTACATAATAGGCATCAAAATACACACCAGGAAGTTTATTATACAATAAAGGTTATCACAATTTTTACCATTTTAAGCACCAGGCAGAACTGAAACTGGTAATTTTTATGGGGATTAGAAAATTGACATAATTTCATTCATCATAATCAATTAGTCTGCAAGCCTTCAATGGCATTAATTATTTACTTGGTAAAACTGCACAAGTTCTGTTCTTCTTCTATTTTTCAATGTTTCCCATGACAATATTCAAGAATTTATTCACGTTCTTGGTTGCAAATATATGAATAATTACTTTTTGTGACATTTGCATAGGGTCGGCATCTCACACTATTATCACTTTTTTGAGGTTATAATGTACTGTTTCCCCTTCAATGTGCAGAAAAACACACACACAAACAAACCATCAGTATTACCATTCATAAAAACACTTAGATTACTATTGCATTTCACAATAAGAATAAAGTATCAAAACGCGTCATGCAAAGCATGAAAAACTTCCAGTTGCGTGAACAAAGCCAATCTGGCAATCAGCACAGTGGTTGCTGGGGTACTATACTCCCATCAGCCACAGCTTTGTAAGTCAAATAGGCGTGGAATGCAAACAACGAAACGTGAAATATACATTTGAATAAATGTAGAGTTAAGAAACTTTACTGCTTAACGTTTATAAACACAAAGGTGAAAGCCATGCCAGTGTCAATATATGTCAATTAAGTCATTTTTTATTCACAAACATAGTTTTAAAAAGCATAAAACACGAGAAAAGTGGAAATATGTTAACGCAAAAATGGGGGCGAATTAACATTGTGACCATACGAAATTTGACGGGACAGACAAAAAATGCTGCAAATAGCAGAAAAACGTAAAAATAGGTTTTTGTTGTAATTCCTATATGTCCACTGTACCGGGAATAAACAATGTCCATTCACTCCTTAAGTGGGACTCTGACTATTGCTTATCTGTTATTTCTAGCAGAAACTCTCTCTTTGGCTTTTTGACCAACTTATTAACTCTGGTGGCCATTTTCACTATGATGACATAAACCCCTGTCTCAGTGACATCATTGACAAGGTCTGGCCTGTTTATAGTTATACTGTCCAAGATATTTCTATTGCGTGTATGCTGATGATTTAGTTGCTCAAAGCAGTGTTTGGAAAACATACTCAACAATAGTTCTAACGACTGCTTGTCGGTACCCCCTGTGGTGAAAGCAGTTTATACTGAGGAAGTTGAAGTTGCTCTCAACTAATAAAGCACGGTCCACTACTGATCATAAACTTTCTTTCATTGACTCTAGCAATATGAGATTGGAACTGGGTGGCCAGTAAAAGCACCCAATATTAAATTCATTTTGCTTACATCTGTTACACGTGTCCAGATAACCTACAGTCACTCTTAAGAGTTCAGCAGAGGGAATACTTTCGCATGGTGTGGGATTCAGCGATCAGAGGGTTGAAGTGGGCAAATTAGATGCTGAGCCTAATATATGTCCACATATTTCAAGCATCAGTGACAGTACTGTTGTGGGTGTGTTATATGGCAGGAAAGTATAGGTACGCATTACCAGAGGGATCCCACAACTTTAGTAACATATGAGAAATTTATTACAATTAAATGAACACTCAACTAGGTGTTGTAGAAGTATAATGATGACTGATTAAGTTCAGGCTTCATGGAACATTGTTGTCCAGAATAACTTAAAAGTGCCAACACATGAGCACTTCCTGAGGCAATGTTCCCTATAGTGTGACACTTTATTGTAAATTGGAGAAGTCTATCTGTCGGATTGAAGCACTGCTAACTCATGGCACCTTGCAGTACAGATGAAGATGAGGTACATTCTCTCTATGGCCCTTATACAATGAGAATAGTATAACTGCACTTTTACGTTTCTGGATTTTGTATTTTCACATTATTTACATTTTTTTTTAGTCCAATCAAATTTCCTGTGTCCACAATGATCATTCTCCCCTCTATTTAATTTAACATATTTACATTTTTTCCACAATGTACATTTTATGAAACCATTTTATGGATGACAAAAACTGATTTAACTGACATAAATTGTAGTTGACATAGCTTTCACCTTCAAGTAGCGTTCATAAACATTACACATTTAAGTTCCTAGAGACTTTACATTTATTTAAACACATACAGTAGAACCTCGTTTTTACGCTTTTCAGGGGACTTCAGTGAAATGGTGTAAAATGCAGGAAATAATGTTTTAATTGGTAAAATATGCTTACTGGATCAGCCTTGCATTTTCGTAGTTTATGTGTGATATATGTACATAATAGACATCTAAATACTCGCCAGGGAGTTGATTATACAATAAAGGTTACTATTTTAAGGACCAGGCAAAACTGGTAAATTTAAGGGAAGTTGAAATTTTTGACGTAATTTCAGTCATTATAATCGAGGATGCCACTATTTTAAGCGCCAGGCAAACTGGTAATTTTTATGGGAAGTAAACAGAATTTTTTACGTAATTTCATTCATTATAATCGAGGACGCCACTGCTGGGCTATAACACTCAAAATTACCTGAACCGCTTCCATAGATATCGTTTGCACGCCGCTGCCAGGCTATGTAACACATCTTCAAAATTACTGCCTTTTACCGGAATTAATTATTTACATAGTAAAACCCCTACAGTTCCATTCTTTTTGTATTTTTCGATGTTTCACATGACAATATTAGAGAATTTATTCGCATTCTCGAGTACAAACATATGCATCATTATTTTTGGGACGTCTGCATAGGATCGGCATCTCTCACTATTATCGCTTTTTTGAGGTTGTCGGTATTATGATACCCAACTGTGACAGATAAAGTTTTTTATTAATCAGAAATATGTTATCACAAAAACAACGCAACTATTTATTCTCACTTCAACAAAGCAACTGGTTCTGATTGTTTGAGTACTCGCCAGCCACTCTGGCAAAGAAGCTAGTGCAAGACAAACTACACCGCCACAAATCAGCATTATTCTCTCATTAACAAACCGTTCTGTTTGTCTGAGTACATGCCAGGTGCTCTGCCAAAGAAGCTGGTGAAAAGAAGAACTACATTGCCACAAATCGGTGTGTCCTTAAGTCAACAACGAAACGCAAAATATACGTTTGAATAAACGCAAAGTGTCAAGAAACTCGAATGCGAATAATTTTTAAGCGCTATACTTTAAGACGGAAAGCCATGCTAGTGTCAATTTATGTACATTATATCATTTTTCGTCACGAACAAGCTTTCAAAAAGAGTAAAACGCGGGAAAAGCGTAAATATGTTAATGCAAAAACGAGGGCGAATTAACATTGTAAACATAGGAAATTTGACAGGACGGACAAAAAATGGTGTAAATGGCGGGAAAACGTAAAAACCGAGAATGTAAAAACGAGGTTTTACTGTATTTTGGGTTTCATTGTTTGCAGTATGTGCCAAGTTACTCGTGGCGCAGAGTGTGATGGGAGAAATATATGAGCTTTTGCCACTAATTATCGCTCCCATCAGCCGACACGCCAAGTATTAGCTTAGTTTACCCGATTAGTAGTTCTAAATGCACAGCGTGAAATGTTTTGAGACTTTATTCTTATTGTGAAGAGCAAATATTTTTTGTGATGTTTTATAAATAGTGACAATTAGTAAGTTATTTTCCACTCCTTACACCATTTCTATTGAAGTCCCTTGAAAAGCTTAAAAGTGGGTTTCTACTGTATTTAATTATGCTTCTGCCAATCAGATATCACGGACATGACTGAGTTCGTGATGTGCAGCCTCTTGTAGTATTGTGTTTCTGAGGTGACACAGATTTGGTGTAGTAGTCTTTAGCTGTCTCATAATACACAACACTACAATTACAGCTGACAGCTAGCTTATATAAGGTCATATCAACAGCCAGCAAGCAGTCATACCACTTGACAATAACCAAGGAGTGCTTGGCTTAAAGCTCATTGAGTTTTAATGTTGAATTTGACATGTTGAATAATTCTAAATTTCTCGGAAACATTTCTGAAACTTTTATACTTTGCTGCTCAACATGTTTCTAAAAGAGGATATTTGCAATTTTATGACACAATATACTTTCTCTAAAAAATGTATGAAAATTTGGCAGCATTTATATAGTTGGCGTCACCTATGAAGGTGGCTCAGTTTTCAGCCGTTCCACGCATCCCCCTCCCTTACCACAATGGCAGCCAATAATGTTCATTCTGTAGGCATGAGGCTGGCCATGAGTTACACAATGTTTCTCCTACAGGCTTGACTGTTGGCGCTTGTCTGTAGCTCCTCCCATTCTTGCTTTCCCTATTGCTCTACCTCTGTGCGCGGAAGTACCTTCTTACATGACACCAGGTATATATGGCTTGCTCAGTAGAAGAGCACAGCTGTGGGTTACCTGCCTTTATGACCAGCCACTGTAGCACAGCCATTGTATCCTTGACTAAGTTTGTTTAAAACCAATTTACAGTCTTCTATAAACAGAATACTAGTCACTACAATGGCTTTCATATGTGATGTGCTGCTACACAAGTGTTATGTCTCGAGTAGTTACTTAAGCAATGAGTTTGAATTGTGTGACCAGTGACCGAACGCTATGCTATCATTGGTTGCCCAAGCAATGGGCTGTGCGGTACAACTGTGATACGTTTCAGTGGTTGCCCGTGTAACAGGTTGTACTGTGAACCAGTAGTGGAGTGCTGTGTTTGCAGTGGTCACTGTGTCTTCTAATTGTGAGCTACAAATATGTGATATTGGTGGGTGTGTTATGTCAATCACCAACACTGATTCTTAACTTCTGGTTCTGTTTAGCTACAAGGATTGAAAGGTTACTTTTATGAACTGAAATGATTAACACCGAGAAAGTAATTTTGTGTTACAAAGAGAGAAATATCTGGGGTAAAATTTATCAGTTTTTCAAAACTACGCGAAATTTTATATATTTACTCAAAAATAGTATAAATTAATGACAAAGGTAGATAGTTCATTATAAAGTGCACCTTTTCCAATTGTTAAGAGTTTTGTAATTACTTCACACTGCTTATCAGCAGCAGGTTTAAATTCAGTTGCTCATTCCTAACAGCTGAAAATAAAAGAACAGCCTGCTCACAATCTTCACCAATTTTCTGTGAATTTCAAGTGGTGTTACTTCACTTCATCTCATGTAACACATGGCTTCAAAACTTTGCATAAACACAAATAATTTACAAATGAAATTCACATTTTACATGTGTTATTGTCCAAAGATATCAATATCATAAAAACAATACTTTCTTTTACCAATGTGATATTTGTGACAGGTTGTGAAATCTTCTCTTTGCCTTGGTACATACAATGTGGAGGTCCAATGTTGTTACATCTGTGAGACCCACAAATAATATGATTCAAGATGGAAAGTAACAAATTAGTTGTGAACTTTCTGATGAAACTTGTGAGGCACTTTATTCAAGTGATTTAGGGAAGAGCCCTGACTGTGAAATTGGTAGGTCACAAGGATTTGAACTACAACCAAAGGAAACATTAATCAAATACCTTGTCACTTCAGAATCCTCAGAACTGTGCAATAACAGACAATTTTTAACATTGTATGTATCTTACTTTATTTTCTTATAGGCTGAGTGGGATGACACTAATTTGATGTGTGTGGTAAATGAAGTTTAATCACCACAATAGAAAGAACCTATTAACAGGCAATAAGATGAGAATGAGAAATATACTTTTACTTTTGAATGCTGAACTAAAATTTATTTATAACTGTATCTTATTACAGCTAGTCCACTTGCTATCCATGCAATATAATTAATGAACAAATTTTAGTAAATAAAAGAACTGACCTTATCCATTATATCATTAACATATTTTTTGGCCACATAAAAATTTTTCTGCGATAGTGCTAAATCAGCTAAAGCCATTTTACAAACAACTTCAGTGGTTTTTAACCAGGTCAGATCTTCAGTGTCACTGGTTGATGACAACCTATCAGCCATTTGTTTTAAGAAGTAGCACCTGTAAATAAATACAGA
Organism: Locusta migratoria; assembly: GCA_026315105.1. Taxonomy (NCBI): domain Eukaryota; kingdom Metazoa; phylum Arthropoda; class Insecta; order Orthoptera; family Acrididae; genus Locusta; species Locusta migratoria. Next base: position 265,090,724 of record CM048744.1, on the reverse strand, counting down.
TTTAAAACAAACTTTAATGATGCCTCTGACTGTTCTTTTACAATTGGCTGAGTAAGGGGGGGGGGGGGGGGGGGGCGAAAGACTTAAAATATATGCTTTTAAATTATGTTAGAATTCAACACTTTATTTATATTTTGCTTGTGTTTAATGCCTATTAATTATTTGGATTTAATTTGTGATTATATTCTTAATGTATTTTCAAACCACATCACAGATAAAGTTTACATACAACATTGTACTACATATATAATTTAGTTGAAACACGACATGAATGGAACTGCTACTGATGATCTGAGGGTTTGCCATCTGGTTTGTTACAGTGGTGCTGGCAGTTGGTCCACATTGCTGCATATTTTTTGCATCAATGCAATACTCATGTACTGAATAAAAATTAAGTTTGATATGTCAGAATGTGCAAATTATTTCTCTGAGCAGTCATGGCATTAAATCAACATTCACATTCAGCATCTTACTTCTGATGGTATATTATGCAAGAGCTGTTTATGCCTATTACTGCTTTCACAAGTTCTTTCATAGAAGCGGGAATGTGTTATGAATTTCATTTATCCATAGTGATTTCACACCTAATTTTTGGGTGTATAGAATAGCAGTGTTATGCAATATTAAGTGCATTTACATCAGTCTACTAATAGTATATGCATATAGTGTGTCCTAATTAATTCTAGTGTTCCATTATATCTGTAATTAATTGTTGAATTTTATCCATATCATCTTGTGAACTACTGTAATCGGCCATGAGTGAAAAATATTTGAGCTGCTTTAAGAAAGTTAGCTGTTGTGAAAAGAGGTTTCATTAGGGAGTATGTAGCAGCGTGGAAATTTTGGAAACAAAGGAGACTCTTCCATTTTTTTGCAAGGTATGTTCAATGGACAGGAAAATAGCAGGTTAAGGTGGCAGAAGGGTGAAGAGAAGTTGGAAATTGTAGCAAGAAACAGGGCTCACAGGAAGAGAACAGTGTCTGACAGTTTCATCACGGGAACTAACAGATTTCCCTTACTATCACAGTTAAGCAAGGAAGAGGATCCAGTAAAAGTACGTGTCATTAAGATGCAACAGTCTTTCACTAAACAAATTGTTTGATAAAAAGTAGAAAATAGGAGGAAAGTTCTGTTTGTAGGTAGCAGCGATGGAAGAATTGTGGGCCAGATTCTACAAGAAAAATTAGGTGAAAATTACCTGATCACAAACTTTTTCAATTCCAGTGCTTGTCTCACCAGGTTGTAGGGGATATAGGTTCCCTGTGCAAAGGATTTGCAAAACAAGATCATGTTGTGATATTACGTGGAGCAGAAACAGTACTGATAGGGAGAAAGGCTACAATACTGAGAGTGACCTGGTTACAATAGCATCTGCAACAAGCCACACAAATGTGTGGGATGGTGACTGCCTTTATGTGGTATGATTGGTCCCACTTGAATAGCTCTGAGAGGAGGATCAACATGGAGTTACATCAGCTGCTTAAGGCAGATACTTGTTTAGGTATGGTCTTAGTTTCTGTTGATGCTATAGGTAGGTTGGATTTTACTAGGTATGGCCTGCATCTCAATAGGAACGGAAGGGTAAACAGACTGGGTTGATAGCTAACTCCTTAAGGAAGGCCACTGCAACTAATGAGAGTGCCTCATGTTTTTAGAATAAGATCAGTGTCCAGTGAGAAACTCAGGCAGGCAGGTACTAAAGCTGTTAAAATACCCCAAGATCTTCACAAAAGTCAGAGGAAAATAATGTAAGTACATTTAATCAAAATACTGAAGGATTAAATCAGAAAATAGACGAGCTTCTGGTATGGCTAGATGATATATAAACTGAGTACGCAACAGATGTACTATGACTATATGAGCATGACATTGTCACTCATATGGAAATGGTTAATGTCCTTTTCACTTTCACTTATACATTTTTCTAAAATTAGATTTTCTTTATTTTGCAGGTCATGACAGATTTGCACTTTTCATTCAGTTTTTTTGGCTTTATTAACAGAAACATCAGATAAAAAGCATTACTGATATTGATGAACTTCTGACCACAGTAAAAATTCCCACGAATTTGTCATTTACAGAAAGCTATGACTTAGTTGTTTTCAAGTTTTGAAAACTATGATAAAACAAGACAATTTACAACTATAATTTGAAGGATATTGTAGTTCCAGTCATACATTGTGTCTTTTCATAGTCTTCAGTCACCAAAAATTTACTATTTTTCTCTTTGTTTGCACCCTAATATCTGATTTGATTTTTCGGATCAACATCTATTTTAAATCTTTTAGCACTACAGTTAGTATCCTGTCAATGGCTGAATGTTTCTGGAAATGCACTGTTCTTAAGAATGCCAACATTTTGCTTTGTTTGAAATACATGCAAATACTATATAGTTTATTCATCCCTGCATGCACTCAGCTTACTGATAATGCAATTGTTTCGTTAGATTGCGAGTAATTGATGTCGGGGCTTAGATCCAAACAAGAATTACAGTACAAGAGTGACCAATCAGGCAAAAATTTGTGAAATATTTGAAGAAATAATTTTTTAATTAATGGTTAGATGTGTTAATGTGAAAACAGTTATAATATATTAATACTTTATGTATATTAATTCATAAATATGATGTACAATTTTTCAGATACAGATAGGGGGAAAATAAACATCTTCAGCTGGGATGAGTAATTTAAAATCAAAGATCAGGAAAGTGTGATACAGAAAGGAAGCTCACCTTCAAATAAGACACTGCAACAATATAAACACACAATAATGAAATAAAAGTGGAAAACAATCATCGAAATGAGAGCATTGTGTCATCAGGGGAAAATTGTGATCTTTTTACACAATTTTACCAACTAAACACATCATACTGATATTGCTATAACCAATTTGGCTGAATCAGGTCACATTCAGATCGAAAATATGTGCAGGATAATAGCTGTCACTGGAATCAACTTGTAAACATTGGCAAAGCGGTAGCTCTCATTATTTTACATCTGTCATCAAAAGAAGGGTTAATCTGACGGAAACCAGTCACAACAATGAAAATTCATGATCCAGACTGTGCTTTATTTATAAAAGTTTTCATAATTTAAAAAGTAAACTTTTGAATACTGAGTATAACAAGATATGAAAATTAATTGTGGAATAAAGGCAGTAAGGAAAACCACAATCCATAAAAATATGCAGGTGGAATAAAAAAATAAAAATCAGAATAGCATCTGTTGATAACTGATGTGTGATACATAGAGAAAGGTAATAGTACGGAGACATTACTGGATTCCAACCAATCATTCATCCTCATGAACATCATCACACTGCCAAATCCTATCGACCCACACTAACTTGTGTCTGTGACTAGAACAGTAGCTCAAAAACTAGTTACATTTTTGTGCTGTTACATGCATCAACACTGTCACAGTTACATTATTTGTGCCTATTAATAATGCCATATTTTGTCTGAAATTAGCCTTTAAAGCAAATAATTAGAAAATAATAAATCTGTAATTACCTGTACAAAACTTTTCTTTCCCAGTCAATAAGTGAATTTGTTGCACTTGGTATATCCATGGCCCATGGCTTCATAAAATGCTCCAGTTTTGATAGATCAGCTTCAAGATTAGCAATATTTGCAATGTCCAAATAGAGCTAAAAACACATTTAGCTTTACAATAAAAGACAGTTTAGGGCTCAAGAGGATATGGGCAGACAGTTTATGAATTTAGGAAGATCCAGAAAAACTAACAGTGAAGAGAAGAAGTAAACACACTAAACAGGCAGTCCAAAGGAACTAATAAATAAAATACAAGGTATGTCCACAAAGTAAGTTCCGTTTAGTTATATAAAACAAACATGTACAGATACAGAAAAATATTTATTGTACAAAAATCTACAATTCTTAAATTACTTTTCTACATAGCTAACAAAATTTTGTAGGCACAGCGGGGCATAAGTTTTTTTATCCCTTCTTCATAGAAGGTTGCCACCTCTGTATTAAACCACGATAATATGTCCTTTCAGCGTGTCATCATCACTGAAGTGTTGACCATCAAGAACAGATCTTAGGTGTGAGAAGAGATGAAAGTCACTAGGAGCAAGGTCCGGGCTGTACAGAGAATGACCAAAAAAGTCACAGTGAAATTCCCATAAGGGTTGTTTGGGCACATTTGCCATATGAGGTAGGGCATCATCATGGAAATAAAATGCTTTTTGACAGTAATCCGCAGTACTTGTTCTGTATTGTGCGGCATAGTTTTTTTAATGGTCTCGCAGTAACCATGTGCACTGATTGATTGGCCTCGTGGTAAGAAATCAATCAGCAAAATGCCTTTTCTATCCTAAAAATGGTGCACATAACTTTCTGAGGTGTCGAGATTTGCTTAGACTTAACCTTAAATGGGGATGAAGTGTGGTTTCATTCCACTGATTGCCATTGTTTCATCCCCCACGACAATCTGAGAAAGAAAACCATTGCATTATTCACCGTAGTGTATCAAATACTAAAGTGCACTTGCCAATCCATTGTGTGTGTGTGTGTGTGTGTGTGTGTGTGTGTGTGTGTGTTTTGTTCAGTAAGAATTTTGGGTATCCAATGTGAGCAAAATTTTCGAAATATCAGTAACAATTTAATGAATTAGTGATTGTGAGATTTGTGGAACTTCCATAGCAAACTTACAGTTGTGCTTAATCTTCTCTTCAACTCTGTGAACCAGTTCATCAGTAACCACAGACAGGCGCCCACTTCGCTTTTCATCGTGCATTTGATCACTCCCTTCATTAAATAGTCTGACCCATTGAATCACTCATAGCATTTTACACGCAAACCTTGCAGATTTTCTGATGAATTTCCTTTGGTTTAAATTTATTTGTATTTACAAAACGAAACACTGATCTGATTTCACATGGTGCAGCATTTTCAATTATGGCTGACAATATAAAGAAGCACTACAAAGCACATGTTGGCAGTAGTGAACTGAAAATGGCGGACATATCTTCTCCTTGGTTCAGAGTAACTGCCGCCCATGCACAGAACTGTGATAGTAGCGCTGCTGCGGGTAGAAACAGAAACACAACTTACTATGTGGATGAACGTCGTATTTTTAAATCATGGCATACACCAGTTCATGATGTGCAAAGAGGTTACATATTGCAATTGCAGTTGCAATTCCTGAAGAAAATGATTAACATAGGGTCAATTAAAATTTCCTTTAACCTATAATCAAGAAATTTTAAATGATTTACTCACAGCTTTCTTGCTATTCACCCTACAGTAAAAAATATTAAAATCTCTAATGAGAATGAAGTACTTGTTTATGTACCAGCAAGCAAATTCAGTTATTAAACCTAACCACCATATCTCAGAGCAACAGGAACACAATGAAATAAGTCAATATTCAACTGGTTTCTCTTTAAGGTACATACCAATATCTCTGTAATTCTCTGCAGATCCACCAGTCTCTTACTTCTAATGGTATATGATGCAGGCCCTGTTTCTGCCCATTGTTGCAGAAAGAGTGAAAGGTATTGTTCTGCATGTATGCGGGCATTAACAAATTTTTTGTTTGTAATGTCTAATATTGACAGCTCTTCACTCATTAATTGCTGCAATGGAAATTACATTTATTTCATTTTCCTGATTTAAATATTCCACTTGTTACCATAAGGTAACAAAATATGTAAGTAACAATATAATACACACATTATTAATAATACTATTACTGTGGTATTTCTAAAGCAACATGTTTTTTGTTCTGATCCTGTCAATGGTGTCAGTGATGAATTTCTTATAAAGGACTTTAAATAATACTACATACAGAAATAAGCAGAAATAATAAAAATACTTGGCAAAAAGTCAAGATCTATTAACTGATTAGTAACGTGCAAATTTAATATTTTCTGTCATCCTGGCATCTTTCAAAACATTATACACATACTGTGAGATTGCTAAAAGCATTTTGCATTCTAATAGCCTGTGACAATTATCACTGTAATGTATCCACTCTAATCGGTGTGTTTTCCAACACCACACTGATCTGAGAGTCTATCATTTCCGACACTTCATTAAACTGAGTTGTCCTTGTCAACACTATAGAAAGTTAGTGTACTCAACAAAGTATTTACAACTTGACAATACAAAATTGGTGCATTTTACAAAAATAAATAAATACATGAATAAAAAATAAACAATACATTTGTTTCTCACCACAAGGATAGATTTCTTTCCCTCGTCAGCCAACCATTCTTCAACACAGTTTTCAAATTCAGAGCAATCTGATCCTTTTAACTTAAGCTGTATCTGTGATGCAAAAACGAAAGGCAGCAAATTCTCTGTGTACCTTCAAGCAAACAGTGAAAGACATTGTCTGTTAACGAGTATTAGTGAGAGAAATAGGGTCAAATAAAACAGGAGGGTATTGAAAATGCTTCACACGGTATTCTTTACTATAAAATCTACATTGCACATATCCAATATGGTATATACATGCAAATATCTGCCAAATTCTAAAATAATGTGTGTAGGAGGGTGGAGGGGGGTAGCAATGGAGGAGGAGGAGGAGGAGGAGGAGGGGGGGGGGGAGGTGAAGGAGGAAACCACAACAAATAATGCTATTAGGGGAGTTTACAGCAGTATTGGTCAATCCTAAATGGAACAATATATAAAATACTGGAGATGCAAACACTTGCCAATAGTGGTCTGATGTGCACTACCACGGACACAATGAGAGTTATTATTGATATGTCAAGACAGCTCTGGCAAGACCACTTGAGAAAGAAGCCATATTATAAATTAGTTATGGAGCCATTACTGTACAGTATTCCATGTAGGCATGAAAAGTAACCCAACTGTCTAGTTTCTGTGAAATGCTACTGCCACCCAGTTGCCAAACAGTCTGTGCACAATGACACAAACTACATCAACAGCTACTTCACTACACGAGTCATTTGGATACTCCATGTTAATACAAGTTTCTGTGAATATGCAGATGGTCACTATCTCTTCAGCACATGCAATATTCTCATAATTCCCATGGCATAAACCTCCATTAAGGTGTTTCCCATTCCCTCATCTTACCTTTTCCCTCTTCTCTCCAGCCAATACTTCTCTTTCCTCATGAATATCATGTATTGTCTTTTCCTGTCATCCCCCCCCCCCCCCAAGGTGCTCTCTCTTATTCTCCCCCCACATCTCTTCCCACCTCTTCTGCCCCACTCTCTATGCCTGTCTCCTCATCACTCCCCCTTCAGCCCATATACTACTACTTCACCTTTACATTTACGTTTTCCAATCTTTGTTTACATGTTCTCGTCTTCCACTCTTTGTGTATCTCTACTTTTCTCTTTCTCTGTTCATCCCCTCCACACAGCTCTTCACCCATAACACCTCCTGCCGCCCCTCTCTGTCCATTCCAAAATTCGTGGCAGTGCCCATCCATACTTATATCCCCTGTACAACAGGTTGATAAAGTGAGCTGTGTTTTGCTCATGTATGTGTCTGCACATCTCCTTGCTTATCTCCTCCTGCCACCTCTGTCGGTCCATCACTTTTCTTTTTGTAAATCCCCTCTTCATATCCTCCTCCCCACTACACATTCTGAATGGCTACTGCATCTCCTCCTCCTGCCCCTCTCTTCCTCCTCCATCTTTTTCTCTAATCTCTCCAACTCCTGCTGTCTTACCCACACTATGCATCTCCTCCTCCTCATGTCTCTATATCCAGTTCCTCCTGCCCACCTCTCCCTACTGATCTGCTTATCGCCCTATCCCTATCAAATTATTCTTACCCCATATTGCTATCTTCCTACCCACACACCATTGCTCCATATCCTCCTCCCCCCAGTCATTCCCCTCATGTCCCCTTTCACCCTATCATCCACTTTCTACCTCCCGTCCAGCTATCCTTCTCCTCCTGTGTCCCCCCTGCTGTGGGGTGCGCACGGTTGCAGCAACAAGTGATAATTTATTTCCAATTCCATCTTTCCTTCATAAACTGGACGAGTCCCATAATAAATGGTTTGTGTGACCACTATGGTGGTTACCAGCATTAAGGAATTTTTATGTTTAAGAGAAAGGATGGAAAATTTCACAGTTTTAAATCCTGACTAAGTTACATTATTTAGAGCGAATTTGCAGGCAGGAAATGGGATGTTAACCAGGTCCAACAGTAAATGAGAAATTTAATTATATCATGGAGGTATTCTAGCAACATTATTATTCCAGTGTTCCTTTACAAGGTATCAAAGACAATTTGAGTGGATGCCAAGAAGCGGAGTGTCAAACATTAGAGATAGGGTGTCTTATGCTGTTAGGAGGGAGCTTTGAATGCTAAAGAAGACTAGCTTTGATTAATTCCCAACAGTATTGAAAAATTGTTCAGCAAGTTAAGTCTTATGCAGGATGCTTACAAAAATATGGGAATGGTAGCATTCTTTATGGAGGTGGATCTGAGCAAATTATTTCTGGTTATACACCATTCTCCTCCTCCTTCCCATATTCTAGTAAGTTTTTTGGACAGAATATTCGCCGGCCGCGGTGGCCGAGGAGACTGAGGCGCTCCAGTCACGGTCTGCAAGGCCACTACGGTCGAGGGTTCGAATCCCCCCTCGGGCATGGATATTTGTGCCGTCCTTAGTCTTAATTAGTTCATAAGTTTAGGGACTGATGACCCCGTAGTTAAGTCCCATAAGCTATACAAACATTTGAACATTTTTTGAACAGAATATTCCACAGATACTATTTTTTTTTTCCTTCTTCAAAAGTTGAGGCTGACTTCTGTATAGGCTTCTCTGCTGAGACAGCATTATACAATCTCGGAAACTCAATCCTATCAGGACTAAAATAATAAGAAACATTACTCAATTTACAGTATCTGTAATTTTACTTATGGGTTGCTATTGTGTGGCTCAGGGTTCTGCTGGGGAAAGTACAGTAATGTGGCATTCTGTTTGCAGGTATTGAGTGTTTCTTAACATAAGTAAATGATAATTTGTCATAGTGTGTTCAGAGCTTGGTCTAGTCAGTCCTATTCTTTGTGTATAAAAGTGGCACATCTAACAAGGTATTAAATTATTATTAAAAGTGTCATATATTAGACATTTGACGGCTGTCCCAGGATGGTGGTGTTCAATGGTGACAGTGTACTGATGTTGGGTCCAAGCATGTCCATGTTAGATATGGGCATGAGAATAATCAACTGAGCTTTTTTTCTCAGTGGGATCTGTGGAACATGATGTGTGAATGAATAAATGAACAAGTGAGTGATTGAGTGAATGAATGAATGAATAAATAAAACGTAAAATTAATGCAAGTTAAGAGGGAACTGCATGTATTGCTAATGTTTGGTAGAGAAAAGAAAACAGTGTTGTGGAACTACATTCTCTTATGAAGCAGTGGACAACCAAATACAGTAATCATCATCATCATCACATCATCATCATCATCATCATCATCATCATCATCAACAACAACCTCTTCGTCAAGGATTGAGTCTTTTCGTCTGTTGTATCTCCTTAAAAATAACTTGGTTAGTGACAATAAAACATTTTCAAATTAACAATGTGGATGTTAGTACACCACTTTCTGCTGAAGACTAATTAATTGTTGTGTAAAAAAAATGAAAATGACTTACAAGAAGCTGTCTTTAAGTTAAGTAAAATAAAGAGTATAATCTGAATAATTCAACAAGAGCAATAGCATTTTTAGGTCACGAGCCCACATGTGTTGAGATTGACATTGACAAGCAGTCAAAATTCATAAACCAAAGATTTCATCGAGCTTACCACAACACATTTTTATAAGGATTAACTATCATTTTGGGTAAATATTGTTTTTTTACATAGAATACTACAAAATGGTTCATATCTACAATGGAAAGTCCATACTGAAATTCAAGAATATATTAAAAATAGGCTCCAGAAAGACAAGCAAGAAGCAGCAGAAAGGTGCACGCACGCGCGCGTACACACACACACACACACACACACACACACACACACACAGAGAGAGAGAGAGAGAGAGAGAGAGAGAGAGAGAGAGAGAGAGAGAGAGAGAGAGAGAGAGATTAGCTTACATCCACAGCAGTCTTTCTTGGGGGGAGAAGGGGGGGGGATCAGATACACAGGAAAAACTACTGCCAACTTCTTCTGTTTACTGAAATTAATAGTCACTTGTTATCTTTAATTTTTTCCATCAATCAGTATCTATCAAACTATGATCAGTATAATGGTAAGACGGATGTTGAACAAGGTATCAAAAAAAAAAAAGAGAGAAAATACTGCAAAATGCAAGACATTTAGAGATGTATTGTGCAGATTATAAATTTAACTTACCATTGTTCAGACCACACCTCATTCCAATCATTGTTTAGATCTTTATTATTTATTTCAGTGCTGATGTTATCCCAAGAGGAGAGATGAGCCAGACACTGAAGAAGATAACATATGAAACAATTTTTATTTGTATATTTGAAAAGTAAACAGGATATTAAACTGAATTTAACTGTAATAATTTATAATTGCAACATATGCATAATTCTTCATAATTATGTTAAACATATTGAGTAGATGGAGAGGCACAGAGATCAGAGCCCTCTGCAACAGTCAGACCCCGTAATTCAAAACAGCAGCATGAAGAATCTAGCATAGTTGAAAGTTTGTCAGATAACAGTCCGCCTTCCACAAGGAGAGTTAGCAGGGTGTTGTTATATATTTGTCACAGGGTGTTGTTACCTTTGTCAGATGTCCCTCTTCAAGCCTGAAGAAGTTAAGTATTTTCTTATGTACGTCCAATAAAATTGTATTATTACTGTGTATGGCTGTTTTACTTTGCTTCCACATCTGCATCCTTATTTGTGTGCCAGCTGTTGTTATATCCCCCAGTAGCCACATATCATATGGTGATGAGGCAACAAAACATTTATGAGTTATAGTGGAGTGACGCAGCCTTCACCCTTGCCATGTCACAGCTAGCATTTCACAGTGCGAGAATAGCCAGCTAACTTTTTTTCCATTTTTTTCAGAAGTAGTATACGATTGTCTTATCTTTCTGTTTGCTTGTCTACCATGCCTCCTGCACAAGATGAGCAACTGCCTGAGGCGGCTGCCGGATTTTATTTAATTCAGTTTCAGATGAACCAAATGAGCCCGCTCCTAACGGCAGTGCAGCAGCTTATCGCTACACAAGCTGCTGCTCTTTCAACAAGCAACAGGAAGACTTGTGTTTTGCGCAAATTTGAAGCCCGTTGCACAACATACAAAATTCACAGTAATCTGAAATTACAATATTTCTTGGTAAGAGCAGGATTTCCAATTTATAAGCTCTTGCTGAAATTGTTTACGACTTTGCATCTGGCGTTGCTGCAATTTGATGAATTAAATAGTGCCCTTAAACAATAGCACAAGGATCAAGTGCAAGAAGCTGCTGCTCATTGTAAGTTCTTTTGTTTGTGAAAAACACTGAATCAGACATACCGTCAGTGGGTCAAGGAACTTTAGGGCTTAACATATCTGTGCAATTTCAGTGTGTTTGTGGACATGCACAACCAAAGTTTTTCTGGGCATAGCCCCAACCTTATGTACTTAGAGATAAAGTTACAAAAGGATTTAAGTAATATCAGGATAATGGTTTTCTTGCTCCTATTTCAACTAGTCAGTGGGCTTCGTCACTAGTTATTTTAGTTCTACCTTCTGGCAGACCTTGTCTTTCTATTGATCTTAAATCTACTGTGAATCCGCAAACAATTATTGACACTTATGCATTGCCTCACCCTGAGGAGTTTATGGACAGGCTTGGTGTGGGCAGACATTTTTCAAAACTGGATGAATCCAACACATATCTGCAAATTCTGCTCAATGAACAGTCTCAAAAAGTGTTTGTTGTCAGCACCCATTTGGTTTGTTAAAGTTCAACAGCTGTTACCTTCCTATCAGTACTCACCAATAAGAATTGGACAATACTTAACTCTGGGTATTAAAAGGTTTATGGCTCGTCTCTGTTCATAGGGGTGAGTTATGTATGTCAGCTTCTATGCCCTAAACAGCTATCCAAACTGTTTAAATAAGATCAATAAATAATCTGTAGTTTAGCCAGTCAATAAATTTGCAGACGATGATGCGAAAAATATATTTAAACACACATAAATTGAAGCTCTGAATAACCAACAAAAAGGATTCTAAGAAAATGATGAGAAGAAATTTTTTATAAATGTAGTTTATTATTCTTTTTGGACATAAAAATGCGGAAGTGGTCCTACTTTATACACTGGTAAATAACTGAATATTTCCTCAATTATTGTTCATAAGAGGCTCATGAGAGGCACAATAAGTATCACACGCACTCTAAGAGTAAAATTCCAAATTATCACATTAGTGAAGTCCATCAAACATTGCAGTTCCAAATTAATCCATGAATAATTAAAGTAGTTGTTATAAAACACAGTTTGTCAACGCTTGAGTACACGATTGCTGAATTATCACAGTTCCACAACCCTACTACCATCCATAGTTTACTACTTTTCAACCAGAGACTAAGTCCACACATGCCTACCTCTTCAAATCACAAGTTTGTAATGCGGTTTCAAACCGCCAAGAGTAACAACCTCTCACCACCGAGTGCAAGTTATGAGTCCCCTCCCAAGTGTTTGAAAGCGTGCTCTATCTGCCTCCAAAATTGTTTCCTTTTGTTCATCTGAACACCTCATCTTTAAAATACAATTTCCCTTCCACAATATTATAGATTTGAATATCACAGAATTAAATGCTTTGACCACCTTCCTACAAATGATGTTTACAGTTAACAAACAGATATATATTTAACAATACTAAAATCGGTTGAGGCTGACCCCTTTGCTCAGGTAGCTATTAAGCATGGCGTCTCACTGTTCAAATATACTGCCGCCATTGAAATATAGTCACACAATTAATATTTAATTTATCATGGCTTTTTATGCAAATATATTCAGTTCGTGTCCATAAATACATATAATATTATAGAAGGAGACCTTCTAGGTGGGAAAATGGTATAAAATAAAGATTTTTGACTTACCTAAAGTACAGGCTTGTCGATAGAAACACGAAACACACAAAAACACACAACCATTCGAGCTTTCGCCACCAGTGGTGGCTTCTTCGGGAAAAAGAGGGAGGAAGGAGAGGAGAAAGGGAAGGATACGGGTTTTAAGGAAGTGGAAAAGGAGCCATTCCAATCCCAGGAGTGGAAGGACTTACCTTAGGGGACAAAAAGGAAGGTAAACAAATACACACACATTCAGACATATCCACATCCAAACACACCTAGGCAGACATTTGTAGAAACCAAAGAAGTTGGACAGAGATCATACATATAATTGTTTATGTATAAATTAGCTGCTGTGTATCTACTATTTTCAGCCAGCCTTGACATATTTCAGAGGCAGTCTACAACTTAAAACGAACATAACTAAGGATAATATTAAATATAATAAAATACATATATAAATGTAATGCGCTTTGCTGGGTTCATGTTTTGTGTGTCTGTGGTGGAATCTATGTTCTGACACAAGAATATTACTACCTCAATGAAAAGCAGAATAAGATAGTAAAGCAAAGTTTATTGGAAGGATGCGGAAATAATGTGGTGTGTCTTTTAAGATAGGTAGCGGGGTGCAATGCTGCCCATTTGCTTCTTAAACTGTTAGTGATAAATACTATGTAACAATAATTGTAAATATAAGTCTTATAATACTATTATTGTAGTAATGAAATTTATCATCTTTTTATCTGTAAGGGACATTGAAATTGTAATAACGGCAATTGATTCTCCCAAGTTTCCTGAATCCATTCATATAACTATATTTGCTGTATGATCATTCCCTAATTTTATATGGATTTTTAGAATAATGTGTGTGACTATCATATTTCAATTGCAATCTGGGACAGCCATCCTTGCTAATCCAAGACTGTCATTTCCTGTTTCCAAGCAGATTAGGGTTTTCCTAAAGACCTGTATTCCATTCACTAAGTCCAAACTGTTAGCCTGCTGGCTGGGCAACCCAATAGCTTGCCCAAATTTGCTTTTCATGTGGAAACAATCAGCTTCCCCCTTTATCTGTAATGTCACACAGTGCTTTTGCACCTGCCAATTTTCACCGTTATTTAGAACAACTTACTGCGACAGTTCCTCTCTGTCCAAGTTACTTGGATGATCTTGTGATATCGGGACATACACCAGAGGAACATATCAACAGTCTTCATAAGCCATTTCAAGTGCTTTCGTCATCACGTTTGAAGTGTTGCCAGGGCAAGTGTGTTCAGCTATATTTCTTTTCACATTTATCATAAACAGTTGGCATACTTGTCCTTTTTAACCCTTATGCCAAATAGCATATACGGTGTGTGGCGTCACTCATCATACCGTAAAACGAGGTATGAAGTGGTGTATCTACCACAGTTGTTAGCTTTGCTTGTCATGTCTCTTTCTGTTCCTGGCCTTCTCCTGTGGTGTTTGTTTTGCTGTGATGATGAATTTTAGTCTAGCACTCTTTAACAAATAATGGGTGTGTGGTATTAATAGGCGTGTGTTGCATGTTTACAAAAGATTTAGTGCGTATTAAGAGTATGTTGAGGAAATATCTTAGAAAGATTTTGAAATAAACAATGCTAAAAAAACAAAACAAATATCCAATAATGTATGAAGGGATACTCTGAAGAATGGCCTTGTTTACTGTGCTCCTCCAAATCTAATTCACATGTGTTTTGTAGTGTGTATAGTCAGGATTTTTCAGTTGTGCACTGTGGAAGAGACAACTGCCACAAACAAGTGGCTAGCTAAATTCAGTGACATACAGTGAAGCTGAGGGACACAAGAATTTAACTATTTTTACCAAATCTTTACAAGATGAAAGTTTGGTAAGAAATACAGAATTGTTATTTACAAAAAAAATAGGGGCTGATAACAAACCTAATAAAGTCCCAGCCCTTGCCTTGGCAACAGGTGGCAACAACAACATAAATGACAAAAGCTCTATTTGATAGTTGTATCCTTGCGTATCCTTAAGGAAGTCATATCCTTGCTGGAGAGCCACATTCAGAGTCCGCTCCAGTCCCGGTAAGTATCCAGTGACAAGAGGGGCACTTCTGGGGATCTGTTGAAGGTTCTGAATTTGGGGGGATGAGGAGGATCTCCAGCAAGGATATGACTTCCTTAAATCCTGCCCCGAAATGAGATCCATCCATCATTACATCCTCCCCACTCCACCCAGAGTGTCTTTCCGAAGCCCACCCAACCTCCGTAACCTCCTAGTCCATCCCTATGAAATCCCCAAACCACCTTCCCTACCTTTTGGCTCCTACCCTTGTAACCGCCCCCGTTGTAAAACCACTTACTCCAGTCCCATAACCCGGAGGGTGTACACGATCAAGGGCAGAGCCACTTGCGACAGCACCCACGTGATTTACCAACTGACATGCCTGCATTGTGAAGCGTTCTATGTGGGAATGACCAGCAACAAACTGTCCATTCACATGAATGGTCACAGGCAGACAGTGTTTGTTGGTAATTAGGATCACCCTGTGGCTAAACACGCCTTGGGGCACAGCCAGCACATCTTGGCACAGTGTTACTCCGTCTGGGTTATCTGGATACTTCCCACCGACACCAATCCTTCAGAACTCTGGAGATGGGAACTAGCCCTTCAGCATATTCTCTCTTTCCGTTGCCCACCTGATCTCAACCTCCGCTAAATTCAAATTCCCACCCACCATTTTAACATCTTTGCCTCGGTTCTCTGGACAGAGCCTCTGCCTCAAGTGGCATCTCTGTCTAACTTCTAAGCTTTCTACAGTTCTACAGTATGTCTGCCTAAGTGTACTTGCGTCTGTGTAAATGTGTGGGTGTGTGTGTGTATTTGTTTACCCTCCTTTTTTCCCCCAAAGGTAAGTCTTTCCTGTCCCAGGATTGGAATGACTCCTTACCCACTCCCTTAAAACCCTCATCATTTCCTTTTCCCTCTCCTTCCCTTCTGCTTGAGGAAACAGCTAGGCTGCGAAAGCTTGCGTTTGTGTGTGTGTGTGTGTGTGTGTGTGTGTGTGTGTGTTTATTTGTTGCTTTCACTGCCTGTGCTCCTTTGCCTGGTAAGTGGACTTCACCTATTTTTTACGTATATTTTTCCTGATAGGAATTTTTCCTCTATTATATATATTTCACCACTACCGACTGTGTTGAATTCCTGAAAACACCCTAAAGTTCACACCTTATTTCACAAGGTTAGACTGAAATATAAATTCGTAGTCCTTGGTGAACAAGAGGTTCTGCTACTCAGTCCCCTTATACTAGATAATGTCAAATCTTGATGACTTCATATTGTTTGCAGATTCTGTTTCATCATATTATCTTTGGTGAAATAACTTATCAGCTTTCAAACTACTGAATAAAAACTTTCTTTAAAGTTTCAGTAACTTTGATGTGTATTGTAACCTCGAACATTTTAAATCTGACGAAAGTATGACATAATAAACGTCTAATCTGTTCCTAGTTTTTATTAACAATGTCTCTTCTTTTCATGGAATACTAATTTCTTGCTTACTCATGATGCAGCAAAGAGAAGTTGTTACATCCACTGTATTCTCACGTTTATTCTCTGAGCCTTCTGACATCCAGAAACCTGCACAGGCACAAGGTTCACGAGCCAGTAAAATTTCTTAACTCAGAATATACATAAAGGAATATAAATAAGGGGAAAAATAAATAGATGGATCTTACTGATATTTCTTTTTTCTTGAGCCATCACAGAGAAACATGTAGTGTAATATGTTACACCACAACTTGTAATTTTCTAACCCCATGAACCACAGACATTGCCAAGGTGGGGTGGCTTGCATGCCTCAAAGATACAGGTAGCCATACCATAGGTGCAACCACAACAGAGGAGTATCTGTGGAGAGGCCATACAAACGTGTGGTTCTTGAAGAGGGGGCAAGCAGTCTTTTCAGTAGTTGCAAGTGGAACAGTCTGAATGATTAACTGTTCTGCCCTTGTAACATCAGATAATGTGACTTTGCCATACAGTTACTGCAAACAGCTGAAAGTAAGGGGGAGGTACAGCTGTTACGTTTCCCAAGTACATGCAGCTCTACTGTATGAATATATAATGATGACATCCTTAAGGATAAAATATTCTGGAGGTAAAATTGTCCCCCATTTGAGACTCAGGGCGGTGACTAATAAGGAAGACGTTGTCATCAGGAAAGACAACACAGGCATTCTACAGATCGGAGCGTGGAATGTTAGATCCCGTAATCGGGTTGGGAGGTAAGAAAATTTAAAAAGGGAAATGGATAGGTTGATGTTATATATGATAGAGATTTGTGAAGTTTGGTGTACAGAGGAACAAGATTTCTTGTCAGCAGAGTACAGGTTATAATTAATAAGAATATAGGAATGAGGGTAAACTACTATGAACAGCACAGTGATCACATTATCAAGATAGATACGAAGCCAACACCGACCACAATAGTACAGGTTTATAGACCAACTAGCTCTGCTCATGATGAGGAGATTGAACAAATGTATGAGGAGATAAAATAAATTATTCAGATAGTTAAGGAAGAGGAAAACTTAATTGTAATGGAAAACTGGAATTTGGTCACAGGAAAAGGAAGAGCAGGAAAAATAGCACGTGAATATGGATTAGGGAAAAGAAATGAAAGAAGAAGCCACCTGGTAGAATTTTACATAGAACATAATAAGTCATAACAAACATTTGATTTAAAACATCATGAAAGAAAGTTGTAAATATGGAAGAGACCACAAGACACTGGAAGGTACCAGATAGATTTTTTAATAGTAAGACAAATTTTGGAATCAACTTTTAAACTGTAAGACGTATCTGGGGGCAGATACAAACTCTGACCATATCATATTGGTCATGATCTGTAGGCTGAAGCTGGGAAAGGTAAGAAAATAATGAGATGGAACCTGGGTAAATTGAAAGAATCTGAAATTCTTAAGAATTTCAGGGGGAGCATAGGCAACAATTGATGGAAAAGGGGGGAAATAAACAGTAGAAGAGGAATGGGTAGCTCTGAGACATGAAATAGTGAAGGCAATAGAGGACCAAATTGGTAGAAAGGCAAGACCTGCAAAAAAATCCTTGGATATCACAGGAAAAACTAAATTTAATTGATGAAAGGAGAAGATATAAAAATGCAGTAAGTGGAACGGGCAAAATGGAGTACAGATGACTAAGAAATGAGATTGACAGGAAGTGCAAAATGGCTAAGCAGGAGTGGCTAGAAGCCAAATGCAAGTCTGTAGAAGAATGTACAACTAGGGGAAAATAGACACTTTCTACATGAAAATTAAGGAGACAGTTGGAGACCAGAAAAGCACCTGTATGAACATCAAGAATGCAGATGGACATCAGTCCTCAGAAAGAAGAGAAAGACAAGTGGAAGGAATATATAGAGGGGCTCTACAAAGGAAATGAACTTCAAGACTTTATTACAGGATGGGAAGAGGAAGTAGATGAATATGAAACAGGAGGTACTATACTGAGAAAAGAATTTGATGCGCATTAAAAGATCTAAGTCAGAACAAGGCCCCTGGAGTAGACAATTCCCTCCTCAGAGCTACTCAAGTGTCTGGGACAGCCAGCCATGACAATAGTATTTCATCTGGTGCGTGAAATACCATCAGACTTTAAGAATAATGTAATAATCCCCATTCCAAGGAAAACAGGCACAGACGGGTGTGACATTTACAGAACAATCAGTCCAATAAGTCATGGTTGCAAAATTTTAACACAAATTATTTACAGAAGGATGGGAAAGCTGGTAGAAACTGAACTCAGGGAAGGTAGTTTGTATTCACGAGAAGTGTAGTAATCCGGGAGGCAATATTCACTTTACGGCTTATCTTAGAAAATAGATTCAGCAAAGACCAACCCAACATTTCTAGCTTTCGTAGATTTAGAGAAAGCTTTTGACAATGTTAACTGGAATACACACTTCCAAATTCTGAAGTCAGCAGCGGTAAAATATAGGGAATGAAACGTTATTTACAGATTGTACATTAACCAAACACATGTGTCTATTGTTACAGGCCAAGAAAGGAGGGCTATGGGTGGGGAGGGAGTAAGACAGGGTTATTGCCTTTCTCCAATGTTATTCAATTTGTTCACTGAGCAAGCCATGAAGGAAAGCAAAGGGAAATTTGGAGAAGGAATTAGAGATCAGGGTGAAGAAATAAAAACATTGTGTTTTGCTGATGACATTGTAATTCTGTCAGAGACAGCAAAGGTTCTGGAAGAGCAATTGCATGGAATGGACGGTGTGTTGAAAGGAGTATATAAGATGAACATTAATAAGAGCAAAATAAGAGTAATGGAACGCAGTCTTAGAAAATCAGGCAATGCTGAAGGAATTAGATTAAAAAATATATCAATAAAGGTGGTAGATGAGTTGTGTTACTTGGGCAGTAAAATAATATACGTTGGTGGCAGGACAGAGGATATAAAATACAGAATGACAATGGGAATTAAGGTGTTTTTGAAAAAGACATTTGCTAACACTGAATATTAATTTAAGAGTAAGGAAGTCCATTAAACTTTGTTTACAAGATAAACCAATCAAAAGTGAAGGCCACAAACTCCACAAAATACCTAGGAATTACTATTACTTCAGACTTAAACTGGAAATAACACGTAGATAAGGTTGCAGGAAAGGTGAACGAGATACTGTGTTTTATTGGCAGAATCCTTAAAAGATGCAACAGAACCACAAAAGAAACTGCATAAACTATGCTTGTCCATCCATTTTTGGAGTATTGCTGCCCAGTTTGGGATCCTTATCAGGTGGGTTTGATGGAGGACATCAAAAGAGTCCAAAGAAGCGCAGCTCGCTTCGTATTATCATGACAGAGGGGAGGCATTGTTACGGAAATGATACAGTATGTGGGATGGGAATCATTACAACAACGGTCGCTTATCGCTGCAGCATGGGCTACTTCCGAAACTTCAGTCGCCAATATTCTTCTCCGAATGTGAAGATATATTATTAACTCCCACTTACACAGGTAGCAATCAGAATAAAATATGAGAATCGGAGCTTGAACGGAGAGATTCAGGTGTTCTTTCTTCCCGCGCGCTATTCGAGAATGGAATGGGAGATAAATAGTTTAACGGTGGTTCGATAAAACCTCTGCCAGGCACTTAAATGTGATTTGCAGAGTATCCCATGTAGATGTAGATGTAGAATGTCTTTTATGAAGGCATTCATGTGGTGTGTTGCCTTGTACAGGAGTGAAACATGGACAATAAATAGTTCAGACAGGAAGAGTGTAGAGGCTTTTGAAATGAAATGTGGTGCTACAGAAGAATGCTGAAGATTAGGTGGGTAGATCATGTAACTAAAGAAGAGGTACTGAACAGAACTGGGGAATTTTGGGAATACCTTGACTAAAAGAAGGGATTTATTGGTAGGACACATTCTTAGACATAAAGGATTCATAAATTTAGTATTGGAGGGAAGTGTATGGGGGGGGGGGGGGGGAATTACACAGGGAGACCAAGATACGAATACAGTAACCAGATTCAGATGGACGTGGGTTGCCGTTCTTATGTGGGGATGAAGAACTTGGCCACAATAAGCAGGGTGGAGAGCGGCATCAAACCAGTCCCTGGACTGAAAACCACAACAGCAACAACTTGTAATTTTCTGATTATGTGATAAGACTTTCTCACCAACAAATTATTGCTAGTTCTTCCTGGCTGTCATATTGAAATAAAGCAAATAATGCAATGAAATCAAATGTGATGTTTAGAAACTTTACTACTGTACGCTATTTGTGTGCATGTGCCAGTTATACCTGTGTAGTACGGATGCACTGAAACATGAGTAAGAACAAGAACATTGTAGGCTAACTTCCTCTTCTACCACTAGATGGCAGTTGCACTACACAGATATAGAGAGCCTATATAACAAATACCATTCACAGCTGATCTTCGCTCACCTCTAAATTCTGTCACAAAACGTGGTGAGAATAGTATGCCTTTTGTATTTCTTACAATGCATTCAGTCAGATGAAATGTCAGATGAAGTAAAATGATACAAAGTAAAAATTGAAATTCCACTGTATATATTTTCATGTTCCTTCCATTGCTTCTCCTCCTCCTCTCTCTCTCTTTCTCTCTCTCTCTCCCTCACCCCCCCCCCCCCCCACCACCACCACTATAGTTGTAACTATACTATTCTTAGTTCTGATTCATCTTTACTTGTCACTATGTCCTAATATTTTGTGGACTGAAGCTGACACAGTGCTTACCAATGTTTTATATTGGTCTTCCTACTCTCTGACAACTCCCATTCTTTTTCTCTCGTAGACCTTACAAGAGATGGACCTCTTTCATTCAGGAGTCTGAGAGATCTGACCTTACCTTTTAACAGCCCCCAACCTGCCCTTCTCTCCTTCCTGAGGAAGGAATTAATAGTTATAAGAGTTAGTTTTTCCTGAAGTATGAGGTAGAAAATTATGTACCATTAACTGCCTCAATGTATCACATTATTTTACATATAAAATAAACATCATAATAATAAAAAAGAAAAAAGAAATTATACCTTGTAATATGAGGTACGGCAGAAATCCTGCAAGTCTGGACAAGATGTATCCTCTAAAGCACGAAGATAATGCAAACTTGCAGGTTTCCATTCCAAGTCTGCTTGACATATAAGTGCTTTTCTCAAGCTTTCTGCGGTATCCAAACTGTTTCGAAATATTCCTTGTAGGGAGTTCCAATCTCCAAGGCCCTTATATAACCTTCAATTAAAACACAAAATAAAATAAGACAATTATTGTGAGGATAGTTAATTTGAACATTATATCTGAAGAGGATGTATCAGGGGAGTTCTGATTAAAATGTGCAGAATCAATAAAATTTCCATTGTCATACCTCCCCACACATGCAATAGGAAGGTAAATGATTTTGACTATAGTCTGTACTTGATAAACTTTGCTTTTGGATACTACGAACAAATTTTAATTTTATTTTATAAACTCCACTGCATGCCAGTGATTATTATAAGCCTGTAAATGATGACAACCTTTTTTAAATTACACAATCTGCCGACAGGAGTGAAGACGGCATGATTAGATATGAAAGCAGCCTCATCCAAGTACACATAATCAGTGAATATTAACTGCTTGCAGTTGCAATTCTCTGTGACTGGAAAATAAACATCAGAGCACACCAAAGACTTGGAGATTCTGCAAATCATTATTTGTAAATGATAAGAATTTGAAATGGGCCTCATTGTGGATCTTCATTTGGACAGCTCATGGAATAATTTGTGTGGTATTCATTGTGGCAGTGCCCCACAGTTTTACCGGACTGCAAGGAAATATGCATGTTCATTGTCAAGGTTCTGGTTGACTTGTCTGTGCCCCACAATACACTAAACACACTGTATCCTTAATTAAAACTAGAAATATGCATCTTTAGGGAGTTTCTGCAATCCTGATTTGAATTAAATACTTCAATATCACTCATTAGATCACTTTTATTTCTTAAATGACTAGTTTCAGGCTATCTGCCCATCTTCCCTTTCTCAACAATATTTTCAATTTTGGAACTGATCAGAAGATGAGAAACTGCCCCAAAATCAGTCATTTAAGAAATAAAAGTGATCTAAAGACTGACATTGAAGTATTTAATACTATAACCTCAACATCTCTGCCTGCCATCTGAGAATAAGGAACCAATTCCCTTTAATACTCCTCACCCACTCCCTTAAAACCCGCATCCTTCCCTTTTTCCCCTCCTTCCTTCCTCTTTTCCTGATGAAGAAACAAACGGTTGCCAAAGCTTCAATTTTTGTGTTTGTATTTGTTTTGAGTTGTGTATCTGTTAATGAGCCTGTACTTTTGCTAAGTTAAACCATCTCTATTTTTATACATATTTTTCCTACTAGGAAAATAATTTTGGAAAAATCAAATTTTTACAAAAAATACAACTATGTAACTGAACTTTAAAAGAAAAAATCCAGTGTAAATACAAAATTTCACCAAATCATTAAAGCTGTTTCTGAGGCAGGTAAAATGTAAAAAATAAATATGGTATAACTTACCAGATGAGAAAGCACTGGCACGTCGATACACACACATAAATAAAAACACATGCGCACACACAAATGCTGAGCTTTCGCAAGCCAAGATTGCTTCTTCAGAAAAGAGGAAGGAAGGAGAGGAAAAAAGGAAAGGATGTGGGTTTTAAGAGAGTGGGTGAGAAGTCATTCCAATCCCAGGAGTGGAAGGACTTGCCTTAGGGGACAAAGGGCAGGTAAACAAACACACACACACACACACACACACACACACACACACACACACCGTGGCAGTCATATGTAAAATGCAAAGAGGTTGGACAGAGATGCCAGTCGAGGAAGAGGCTCTGTCCAGATATCAGAGGCAATGATGTTGAATAGTGGGCAGGAATTTTAAATTAATGGTGGTTGAGTCTGGTAGGCATCGGGAAGAGAGGATATGCTGAAGGGCAAGTTCCCATCTCCACAGTTCTGAAAGGTTGGTGTCAGTGGGAAGTATCCAGATAACCCGGACAGTGTAACACTGTGCCAAGATGTGATTGCCGTGCACCAAGGCATGCTTAGCCACAGGGTGATCCTCATTACCAACAAACACTGTCTGCCTGTGTTCGTTCATGTGAATGGACAGTTTGCTGCTGGTCATTCCCACATAGAAGGCTTCACAGCATAGGCATGTCAGTTGGTAAATCATGTGGGTGCTATTGCAAGTGCCTCTGCCCTTTATCGTGTACAACTTCTGGCTTACAGGACTGGAATAACTGGTGGTAGTGGGAGGGTACATGGGACAGGTTTCATACCAGTGCGGTTAGATTGGTAGGAGCCGCAGTGTAAGGAAGGTGGTTTGGGGATATCACAGGGATGAACTGAGAGGTTATGAAGATTAGGTGGGTGGTGGAAAGACACTCTTGATGGAGTGGGAACGATTTCATGAAGGATGGAACTCATTTCAGGGCAGGATTTAAGAAAGTCATATCTATGCTGGAGAGCCACATTCAGAGTCCGATCCAGTCTCAGAAAGTATCTGGTGACAAACGAGGCACTTTTGGGGTTCTTCTGTGGAAGATACTGGATCTGCGGGGATGAAGAAGTGGCCCAGGTAATTTGATTCTGTACCAGATCAGGGGGTTACTTCCCACTGAAACCAACCTTTCAGACCTCCAGAAATGGGCACTTGTCCTTCAGCATTAAATCTCTTCCTGTTGCTCACCAGGCTCAAACTGGTTACATCCCTTTAGTCAGGTTGCTCTCAACAAAAAAGCCCATTCAGTGTCCTATACACCAAGGAGAAACTGCAGCACAAGTGCAGTGTGTGTGTGGGGGGGGGGGGGGGGAGGGGGGGGGGAGAGAGAGAGAGAGAGAGAGAGAGAGAGAGAGAGAGAGAGAGAGAGAGAGAGAGAACAAGAAATTGTATTACACTGTACAGTCCAAGTAATATACTGTTCAAACTAAAAAAAGAAAATATAGCCACTCAATGTTTCTTATAGAGACCACCACCATCAGAATTTTTGTATTTTTCTTCGGTGCATAAATAAAAAAAATCTTTAAATTATAAAGAAAACACTTATGACATATACTGCATTGAACTATAAAACATTTACCGTATATTAAAATATTTAGATTACACTTTTACATGAGAAACATTAATTATTGTTCAATATTTAGAAATGTGTGTACTTACTCAGCTAGCCTTAACCAATGAATATAACCAGTAGGACCTTTCTGTCGCTTTGCTGGTGCAGGATCAAAATTCTGAACATCATTAATAATATAATTCTCCAACAAAAGGCAACCAGTTGAGAACAAACTTGCTGCCCTGCAAACTAAACACAAAGTATGATTGTAGCTAGCTCTCTTTTTGAAAAATTAATAATTGAAACTTATTTGCAGAATTAATGACTGAAGAAAGTGATAAATAGAAATAAGAAAAGGATGGCAACATTTGTTAATACATCTACATCCACATACATACTTCGCAATCCATCGTAAGGTGTGTGGCAGAGGGTACACTGAACCACTACTAGGCATTTCCTTTCCTATTCCACTCCCAAATAGAACTAGGGGGGGAAAAAAAAAGAATGCTGATATGCCTCTGTACGAGCCCTAATTTCTCTTATCTTGTCTTTGTGATTACTATGCAAAATGTAAGTAGATGGCAGCAAGATCGTACTACACTCAGCTTCAAATTCCGGCCCTCTAAATTTCCTCAACAGAAATTCTCGAAAAGAACGTCTGTCTTTCCTCCAGCGATTCCCATTTGAGTTTGCAGAGCATTTCTGCGACACTCGCGCATTGGTTGAACCTACCATAACAAACCTAGCTGCTCACCTCTGAACTGCTTCTATGTCTTCCCTTCAAGTGATCTGCTGCGGGTCCCAAAAACTTGAGCAATACTCAAGACGTGGTCGTCCAAGCATTTTATACGCGGTCTCCTTTACAGATGAAGTACATCATCCCAAAATTCTGCCAATAAACCGAAGTTGGCTGTCTGCCATACTCACAACTGACCTTATATGTTCGTTCCTTTTCATATTGCTCTGCAACGTTACGCCTAGATATTTGAATGACGCGACTACATCAAGAAGCTCACTACATTTTTCTACATTGAGAGCTAGCTGCCATTCTTCATACCAACAAGAAATTTTGTGTAAGTCATCCTGTATGCTATTCAGTCAGTTAAAGACAACACCCTCCCATACACCACAGCATCATTAGCAAACAGCTGCAATTTACTAGCTACTCTGTCCATCAGATCATTTATATAGATAGAAAATAATAGTGGTTCTATCACACTCCCCTGGGGCACGCCTGACGATACACTCGTCTCTGATGAACACTCGCCGTCGAGAACAATGTACTGCATTTTAATACTCAGGAAGTCTTCCAGACAGTCACAAATCTGATAACCTATTCTATAAGCTCGTATCTTCATTAGCAGTCTGTAGTGTGGCACCACGTCATACTCCTTTTTAAGTCAAGAAAAACACAATCTGGCTGTTGCCCTTCAACCATGGCTCACACGATGTCATGTGAGAAAATGGCAAGCTGAGTTTCACATGAACGATGTTTCCTAAACCCGTGCTGATTCATAGAAAGAAGCTTTTTCATCTCAAGGAAATTTACTATATTCGAATTGAGAATATGCTCAAAAATTCTACAAGAAACTGATGTCGACGATAGTGGCCTGTAATTATGTGGGTCAGTTCCCTTTCCTTTCTTATAAACGGGAGCCATCTGCACTTTTTTCCAATTACTAGGAACTTTGCGCTGAATTAAAAATTCGCGGTAAATGTATGCTAAGTAAGGGGCCAGTGCTGCAGAATACTCTTTGTAAAACCGATCTGGTATTCCATCCGGACCAGCAGACTTTTTTTGTATTTAGCTCTCTCAGCTGCTTCTCTACACCGGAAATATCTATTACTATGTCCTCCATTTTGGAATGGGTATTTTGATCAAATGATGATACATTTGTGTGGTCCTCCTGCGTGAAAGTTTTCTTAAAGGTCAAATTTAGAACGTCAGCATTCCGTTTGCTTTCTTCTATTACTGTCCCGGAATGATGAACAAGTGACTGGATAATGGGCTTTGTCCCACTTATCAATTTTACCTAGAACCAGAATTTTTTCGGGTTCTTGGAGAGATCTTTTGCTAAGGTATGGCTGTGGTAATTATTGTATTCTTCACTCATCGATCTTTTTATAAACGCACGAATCTCTACTAACTTTTGCCTATCATCATTTGCGTGTTCTTTTTTGAACAGAGAGGGCAACAGTCTTTGCTTTCTCAGTAGCTTTCTGGCATTATTATTATTATTATTAACATAGTGGAACTTTCCATGCTTAATCGACTGTACCGGCATATATTTCTCTAACCCTTTATTTACAATGCACTTAAATTTAGTTCACAATTCCTCTACATCTATAGTACCAGAACTAAACAATGCCCGTTCATTTTCTATGTGCGATCCTAACAATTACCATATATTGCCGCAGGTAAGATGACCTTCAGTTAAGACGAAGCACAAATTTTCTTCAAAATTTTATAGTTTAATCATATGTCTGGCCTATAAGATGACCCCCAAGTAACCGTATTTACACTAATGCATGCCACACTTATTTTCCAGTTTTTGGGATCTAAAAACTCGCCTGCGACTTACAATTTGGAGGCAAAGCTTCAGGAAGTTCCGTAAAATGCCCTTAGAAGCTGCCATAAGTAGTTTTCGTGATTGGTACACCAGGATTTCATCCTTTGTTGCAGTGTTTGCGGTCAGCTTTTGAACTTTCATGTGTGCAGTGCTATGTTGTATCCAATTGTGAAGAAGCACGTATTTTTTACACCGCAAAGTTTTTAAAAAAAGTAATTTCTTTCACCGAGACGACATTTAATCATGCCAATGCGCATATTATGTGGGTAAAAACACACGAAATTGCCCAAAGACACAAGATAAAGGATTTCGAAGAAGCTGTAATTGTTGCGTATAGATCCGAAATATTCTAACCCTTTCACTGCTCCGAACATAAATATACTTATTTCAGTGCGACTCAGTATATATTGAGAAATTATTTTTGACAAGTGACATTGTAAAATCAAGCTGCATTGTAAATAATTAATTCTATTCTATGGCATCTAGGTTATCGTGTTCCCATGTCCAATAAGTAAATTAATAAAGCTTGAAAACCAATTTTTTTATGTGCAAAACTTTGTTTTCATAAATCTTTCCTCCACAATGTAAATTTCATCAGGGTAATATCGCAGATGTACTGCATAGCGTAGCTATAGTGAAGCTTCGACCTCCAAACGATATATATCGAATCGATAAGTTTTGAAACAATATGTATGGAATAAGTGAATGTTTCTAAACCGGAGATTTGTGTGCTACGTGCCCTCACACACTAAAAAAAAAAAAAAAAAAAAAAAAAAAAAAAAAAAAAAAAAAAAAAAAAAAAAAAAAAAAAAAAAAAAAAAAACCTCTTGTTTGTCCTATACCTAACCTAACTTTCGCTTTTAAAAAAGTTATCTGTAATGTCCACCCCCATGAACCACAGACATTGCCGAGGTGGGGTGGCTTGCGTGCCTCAACGATGCAGATAGCCGTACCGTAGGTGCAACCACAGCGGAGGGGTATCTTTGGAGAGGCCAGACAAACGTGTGGTTCCTGAAGAGGGGCAGCAGCCTTTTCAGTAGTTATAGGGGCAACAGTCTAGATGATTGACTGAGCTGGCCTTGTAACATCAGCTAATGTGGCTTTGCCACACAGCTACTGCGAACGGCTGAAAGCAAGGGGAAACTACAGCCGTTACTTTTCCCGAGGACATGCAGCTCTACTGTATGGAAATATGATGATGGCACCCTCTCGGGTAAAATATTCCGGAGGTAAAATAGTCCCCCATTCGGATCTCCGGGCGAGGACTACTCAGGAGGATGTTGTCATCAGGAAAGACAATACTGGCATTCTACGGATCGGAGCGTGGAATGTTAGATCCCTTAATCGGGTAGGAAAATTAGAAAATTTAAAACGGGAAATGGATAGGTTGAAGTTAGATATAGTGGGGATTAGTGAAGTTCGGTGGCAGGACGAACAGGATTTCTGGTCAGGTGAGTACAGGATTATAAATACAAAATCAGTTGGGGGTATCACAGGAGTAGGACTGATAATGAATAAGAAAATAGGAATGCGGATAAACTACTGTGAGCAGCACAGTGATCGCATTATCATTGTCAAGATAGATACAAAGCCAACACCGACAACAGTAGTACAGGTTTATATGCCAACTAGCTCTGCCGATGATGAGGGGATCGAAGAAATATATGAGGAGCTAAAGGAAATTATTCAGACAGTCAAGGGAGAGGAAAACTTAATTGTGATGGGAGACTGGAATTTGATAGTAGGAAAAGGAAGAGAAGGAAAAATAATAGGTGAATATGGACTGGGCAGGAGGAATGAAAGAGGAAGTCGCCTGGTAGAATTTTGCACAGAACATGATTTAATCATAACAAACACGTGGTTTAAGAATCACAAAAGAAGTTTGCATACTTGGAAGAGACCAGGAGACACCGGAAGGTATCAGATAGAATTTATAATGGTAAAACATAGATTCCGGAAACAAGTTATTAACTGTAAGACATACCCAGGGGCAGATATCGACTCTGACCATAACTTGTTAGTCATGAACTGTAGGCTGAAACTGAAAAAACTGCAGAAAGGTAGGAAAATAAGGAGATGGGAGCTAGATAAATTGAAGGAACGTGAAGTTCTGGTGAATTTCAGAGGGAGATTTAGGCAACTATCGACAGAAACAGGGGGAAATAAAACAGTAGAAGAGGAATGGGTAGCATTGAGAGAACTAGTGAAGGCAGCAGAGGACAAAATAGGTAGAAAGGCAAGACCTACAAAAAATCCTTGGATATCACAGGAAATACTAAATTAAATTGATGAAAGGAGAAAATATAAAAATGCAGTAAATAAAACAGGCAAAATGGAGTACAGACGATTAAAAATGAGATTGACAGAAAGTGCAAAATTGCTAAGCAGGAGTGGCTAGAAGCCAAATGCAAATCTGTAAAAGAATGTATAAGAAGGGGAAAAGTAGATACCACCTACAGGAAAATAAGAGAGACATTTGGGGACAAGAAAAGCAACTCTATGAATATCAAGAAAACAGATAGGAAACCAGTTCTCAGCAAAGAAAGGAAAGCTGAAAGGTGGAAAGAGTACATAGAGCAGCTCTACAAAAGAAATGACCTTAGAGACGATGTTGTAGGAAGGGAAGAGGAAGTAGATCCAGATGAAATATGAGATACTATACTGAGAGATGAATTTGACAGAGCCCTGAAAGACCTAGGTCGGAACAAGGCCCCAGGAGTAGATGACATACCCTCAGAGCTACTAAAGTCACTGGGAGAGCCAGCCATGACAAAACTATTTGAACTGGTGTGTAGGATGTATGAGACAGGCTAAATACCCTCAGACTTTAAGAAAAATGTTATAATCCCCATTCCAAAGAAATCAGGTGCAGACAGGTGTGAAAATTACAGAACCATCAGTTTGATAAGTGATGGTTGCAAAATTATAACATGAATTATCTACAGGAGAATGGAAAAGCTGGTAGAATCTAACCTCGGGGAAGATCAGTTTGGATTCAGGAGGAACGTAGGAACCCGGGAGGCAATACTCACTTTACGACTTAGAAGATAGATTAAGGAAAGGCAAACCTACATTTTTAGCTTTTGTAGATTTGGAGAAAGCGTTTGACAATGTTAACTGGATACACTCTTTCAAATTCTGAAGTCAGCATGGGTAAAATACAGGGAAAGGAGAGTTATTTACAACTTGTACAAAAGCCAGACCGTAGTTATTAGACTCGAAGGGCATGAAAGGGAAGCATCAGTTGGGAAGGGAGTAAGACAGGGTTGTAGCCTTTCTCCGATGTTATTCAATTTGTACATCGAGCAGGCGGTGAAGGAAAGCAAGGACAAATTTGGAATAGGGATTAAAGTTCAGGGGGAAGAAATAAAAACATTGTGTTTTGCTGATGACATTGTAAGAGCAGGAGCAGGACCTGGAAGAGCATTTGAATGGAATGGACAGTGTGTTGAAGAGAGCGTATAAAATGAACATTAACAAGAGCAAACTAAATATAATGGAATGCGGTTTTAGAAAATCAGGCGATGCTGAAGGAATTAGATTAGGTAACGAAACAATGAAGGTGGTAGATGAGTTTTGTTACTTGGGTAGTAAAATAACATGCGATGGTCGCAGTGCAGAGGATATAAAATGCAGAATGGCAATGGGAAGAAAAGCATTTGCTAACATCGAATATTAATTTCAGTGTAAGGAAGTCTTTTCTGAAGGCATTTGTGTGGAGTGTTGCCTTGTACGGGAGTGAAACATGGACGATAAGCAGTGCAGTCAGGAAGAGAATAGAGGCTTTTGAAATGTGGTGCTACAGAAGAATGCTGAAGATTAGGTGGGTAGATTGCATAACTAATGAAGAGGTACTGAACAGAATTGGTGAGAAAAGGAATGTTTGGCATACCCTGACCAAAAGAAGGGATCGCTTGGTAGGACACATTCTTAGACATCGAGGAATCGTAAATTTGGCATTGGAGGGAAGTGTGTGGGGTAAAAACCGCAGAGGGAGACCAAGAGACGCATATAGTAAGCAGATTCAAGTGGATGTGGGTTGCCGTTCTTATGAGGAGATGAAAAGGCTTGCTCAGAATAGAGTAGGGTGGAGAGCTGCATCAAACCAGTCTCCGGACTGAAAACCATAACAACATATAAAAAGTAGGTAGTGACCTGTGCTCCTTCACCTGGTAAGTAGACTTCATCTACTTTTTATATATACTTTTCCTGCTAGGAATTTTTCCTCTATAATCTTCATATTATAAATTTGAATTATCAATTTGAAATACTAAGGTACTGAAGTTGAAAAACACAATGACAAAAAGTGAAAGATAATAGAAAATCTCTATCATTGGTAACTAAAAATTCTTATAGTACTTAAACATCCACAAATATAAATGAACTGGAAATACCTGTTACTCATTGACAAATTACAAAATTGCAGATATTAAGAAATGAACAGATATCTGAATACTTAAAACCCTAGTTCAAATCACTTTGTTACTGTTTAGAAAGTACTACTACTACTACTACTACTACTGTTGCTGCTGCTGCTAGAATAATCAGTTAACTATAAAGAATCAGACAAAATTGACAGCAGTAAATAAATATTTTTCCTGTAAAAAAGCATCAGCACTTCCATAAACTTAAGTAAACCAGCACATTTTTGAAAGCATTTTATGGAAAATATAACACAGATCTCAGTGGAATAATTTGAAATTAAAACCATCATAATCATGATAGAACATTTACTGTCAATGGGCAAATGATTTTGATTAAACAGCAGCGATCTTCATGCATATGCACTGAAATGTTAAGTATAATATAGACTTAAAAGGAAATATAATAATAATTAACATAACATATGATAAAAACTGATATATATTGACTGGCACAAGATTATGGCCATTATAAAGTTTATATATTTGGATATTAAATTTCTTCTGACACACATAATGATTATTGCAGTAATATGGAAGGTATCTGAGTGCCTGTCAAATAGTGAGGAGAAAACAGTTTCAATTTGTTCGTCCCTGGCAATGAACAGAGTTATAAATAATATCTGCTACAATGCCAGAGCATTCAATCCTACAAACAGAAGTCAAGAAGTAATCGACTCTTTCTATTTCAAGTACGGTAATGGATCCCTCCTAAATAATTACTAATGAATGAATGAAAGGTTCTAATTTCTAGGAAAAAACTGCAAATTGTTACACAATCCTGAATGGCATGAATTAAAAAGCAGTCAACAATCCGAAGATTGGTTTCAACACCACAGTGCTTTACTAGAAATGGTCCTGTGTGGAGGTCGTACGCCGTTGCCTTCCTCCGACCTTCGAACTGACTTACCCAGCCAGTCATAGGGGAACCTACTTTTTAACATGGGTTCCGAACCACGGTGCTACTCAGTATTTTTCACATCAGCACAACTGCCACAGGTGAAAGAAGTGGAAAATGACAGATAAAAATCCCAGGACCTGGCGGGGATCGAACCCACGACCTTTGAATTTGTGGTCTGGCACTCTACCACTGTGCTATGGAGCCACACTGGCATGAATTATGAAACATGAAAACTCTCTCTTAACTAAAAATCAACTACTGAATAATAAATACTCATGGTCCAATAGAGTCAGTTAAAAATGATATTGATACCAAAATTTCTGTTTTGAATCAAAATATTAGAGATGTATCTAACAAAAGAGAAATTTTGGAAAATAAATCAGAATCTGAAATCTCACAACTAAGAGGAAAGGTCAACAGTACAGAAAAAAATTGACACATTAGAAAGAACTGGTATGAACACAAGCAATGATTTGTCTCTTGAGTGATGGAATAGTTTGGGAAAAGAAGGTTCAAAATTTTATTAATAAAAAGTTTAGAGAAAATTTTGTTCTTTCAGAGGAAATGGGGATTACAGGTGCAGATACTGATCTACCTAATCACAAACTAGATTCTCACAGTTCTGTAATTCCTGACAATTTCCATTCTAAAACAGCTCAAATTGGTAATAGCTATAATTTACATTTTACTTCAGGAATCAATTTGGCAAAACACCAACCAAAATACAAACCTGATGTTGAGTTGCACCCAAATCATTTTCTAAGGGTTTTCTCAAGAACATTACCTAGTGATTTGTCAGATTTACAAAAGATAAATTTTACCCTGAGTTACTTAGTAGGGGGAGAGGCTGAGTGGGGAAATGCAAACACTGATTATTTGCGATGAATTACTTTAGTACTGTTGGGAAACCAAAGATGATAATTTCAGATAATGCATCCTACTTTACATTTAATTCTTGGAAAAACTATTTACATCAAGAGAACATTAGAAATATTTTGATATCCAGATTTCATATGGTGGAATGGATTTTCAGATAATTCAACAGATTCATTAGAACCTACATCCCGAGAAATCATACTAAATGGGCAGATTATGTTCCGGTATTTGAGAGAATGTATAATGCTACTCCACACAAATGAACAGGATTACCACCGGAACAAGTTTTATTTGGCACTATAGACGAAAGTTCGATAAAACCTTTACCAACAATTCAGAAGAAATTAAACAAGAAGTGTTAGACAATATCAGACACAATGTCACCAGGCAAAAGGAACAATATCATAAAAATGTTCACAAATATGAGGTTAATGACTCGGTGTTACTACGAACACATCCCAAATAATTTGTAATAAACAGATTTAAGATGCACCAGCCGCCACCACCACCATCATGGAATGGAATGAAATGTATAGATGTAATAAGAAATGATAACTTTTGTATTGTGGTCCTTATAGAATAACAAGGATATATAATGAATGTGCATATATACGTTGTTACCTCAATAATGATAAAGTGAAGGGTTTATATCCTTACAAAGACATCAAGCCGTACTTGAACTACCAAGAATAAGCTTAAAGACACTACCAAGTGTGATTAAATAGTGGGAAGATAATATCTGTGTACATACATGTATATTTGTGTATAGATATAATTTTGTGAGCAGCAATTTGGCAAAACACCAACACCAACCAAACCTGATGTTGAGTTGCACCCAAATCATTTTCTAAGGGTTTTCTCAAGAACATTACCTAGTGATTTGTCAGATTTACAAAAGATAAATTTTACCCTGAGTTACTTAGTAGGGGGAGAGGCTGAGTGGGGAAATGCAAACACTGATTATTTCATTGCCTGGGACAATTTTAAGAATACATTCAGAGAAGTATTGGTCAGACAATACACAAGAGAAATTAAAATTTTAATTATCTGATCCAAGATCTTATGACAAGATCCAGGGAAGTATTAAGAAATATAGATAAGGACCATTTAACAAAAGTGAAGTTTTTAGATAAACTAATTGATGAGGACTATTTAGCCAATGTGTTAGTCAGGAGACTACCTCTGTATGCTCAAAGAGAAATATGCTCAAATTTAAAGAAGCAGACAAGTAAGTTTTTTTGAAAGCTTGTATGGTCCATTTACTATAATGAGTATCCCACATAATAAAACTGACTTTCTAAGAGATTCAGAAGCAAATGTTGAGAAAGATTTATTAATGTCAATCTAATTGAACCATATAACAATCCCCTAGGGCACTGACATTTTGTCAATGAAACAACTAACACTTGTTGGGTCCCGAGTTCTGTATCCTCATCAGAATTATGTTTCAATTATTTCTTCAATGACTACCACCTGGAAATATGTCCTAGCGTACTGATCAATGATAATGAGTGAATAAATAAAAATATCATGTCACCATGTCATGAAATTTGATTATATACCACCAATTGATAAAATGATTTTTCCACAATTTCACATGAAAAGGCATATTTTGTAAGCATTATGAAGGGAAAAAAAGTGCATGGGCGGGAATCGAACCTGGGACATCCAATGTGGTAGGCGTGTACTTAATCCACTGGGCTATGTTGCTATGCTTGGAATAGACGTTAAGTTACCAGTATACCAAGTGCATAATGGAAAAATTTCTAGTTAGTGTAGAAGTAGCATGAATCTGTTCTATTACATACTATTTGAAAAATAATATTTTCCAAAACTTCACTTGCCTGTTGGAAAGATTTTTCACAAGCTTTTGAAATAGAGAGTTAAACAGAATTTAATTTTGGAATATATACTATGGTATTTGTGTTGTTGTATGGGAAGGGTTAAATGGATTTGTGGATTGCTAAAGGAATCAGCAGGGTATGACATTGTTAAAACATTTTCACTTGTTGTTAAGTCGGAGCTTTTGTGTTTTGACATCACAGGTTGAGGATATCATAATGGGCAGGAAGCAGCAAGAACAACTAGAATTAAAAGACCCCAACAAATGAAAAAATATTGTAATAGAAACACTTCATTAATACTGTTTTGGTGTGAAACTCTTATCCAGTCTACTCTGTTTAATTTCCAGTGGTTCAGGAAAATAGGATTACTGCCTTATTTTTTGTATTTTTGTTTTTGTTTTTATTATCTGTACTGGGATCTATACCTACTGTGAATAAGTAATGCTTCCATGCTATGTTAGAATTTAAAGTAGTTGTTTTCTAATTCTTGTACACAAATTCATCCTCCAAGAATAAAGGTTTTACATTAAATAAACACACAAATAAAAAATGAACCTACAACTATTAGCACATGTGATAATTGTAATACTCTTACATTTGTTAACTATTTTAATTAAAAAAAAACACAATTATGGAACAAATAAGCACTTAAAATTGTACTGAGGAATGAAATGGATGAATAAATTACTAAAGTGACACATTTTTCACCAACCGTTATTTGCCAAATATTGTAGTTACAATACTTAAATGAAATATTTCTAAAAGAGGGGTATCAATATCAACATAGTAAGGGATATTCGTGATAAGATTTACCAAGCCATAGTGATTGCAGTTACAATATATAATATAAAATTATGGCAACCTACCTGCAGACAGTTTCTCAACATCAAGTACAATTGATTGTGGACTTATGAGAGCCATTTCAATTATGGATCCAATGAGTGGTGGTGGACATGCTATAGTTTTATCTAGAATGTCTTCAAATGCTTGTTTTATTCTGCCTGTGAAGTCCTCTTCATTTTCACTTAGTTTTTCAAGGACACCCGTAAATACAGCTATGAGTAACTGCTGAGCGATTATCACATCCATCTACCAAAGAGATAAATATATTTTTATAAATTAAAACTTAATTTGTATGTAATGATCGATTAATGATGAAAATTCTTCTCAGAGATGATAAACATTGTTGAAACGAGATAGAATGGCTGGCCAGTACTTACCTTTGTGCTGTACCGCTGATAGTAACACAAATGAAGAAACAGAAAAAAGGGGACAAAAAGGAGAAGCTTTCGGAACACAGTTGCTTCATCAGGTGGGAGAGAAGGGAAGAAGAAAGGATGGGAATGGAAGGGAAAGGTAGTTCATGACCTAGGTCATGAAGGTGGTGGTTCGGGAGTGTAGACGTCAGAGATACTGCATGGCATGTATGTACTGAGCCAAGCCAGAGAGGATAAATATAACCAAAGAGGAAAGATCAAGTAGTAAAGAGAAGAGAAGATGAGTGAACTGAATGATGCTGAGGGGTGTAGGAGGGGCGGGGAGTTGTCTAAAATGTTTTTCATTAACAGGGAACGATGGATGGACACACACACACACACACACACGCATGCACGCACGCACACATGGAGAGAGAGAGAGAGAGAGAGAGAGAGAGAGAGAGAGAGAGAGAGAGAGAGCGGGAGGGAGAGGGAGAAAGAGAGAGGTAAGGAAGGGATAATGAATAGGTGAGCTGAGAATGGAGGAAGGGGAGGGGTTAGCGTAGATTTAGGCCAGGGGGGTGGCGGGAGGAGAGGATATGTTGGAGGGCAAGTTCCCACCTTCGTAGCTCTGAGGGACTGGTGTTTGTTGGTACTATCCAAATGGCACGTGTGGTGTAACACGTGCCCAGGTCCCTGGAGTTATGCTGGAAAGCATGTTCTGCCACAGGATATTGGGTGGCCCCCAGGCGAACAGTCTGTCTGTGCCCATTCATCCGCTCAGCCAATTTGTTAGTAGTCATACCAACATAAAAGGCTGAACAGTGGACACATGTCAGCTGGTATATGATGTGTGTTGTCTCGCATGTGGCCCTGCCTTGAATCGGGTAGGTTTTTCCTGTGGTGGGGCAGGAGTATGTGGTAGTGGGAGGATGCATTGGACAGGTTTTGCAGCAGGATCGGTTGCAGGGGTAGGAACCATTAGGTAGGGAGGGTGGCTTTGGGATGTTGTAAGGTTGGACAAGGACGTTGCGGATGTTGGGAGGACGGCGGAAGGCTACTCTGGGTGGTGTGGGAAGAACAGTTTGGAGTGATGGTCTCATCTCAGGACATGACTTGAGAAAGTCATAGCCCTGTTTGAGGAATTTGTTGAGGCATTCCAGGCCAGGATGGTACTGGGTGACTAAGGGGGTGCTTCTGGGTGGTTTGGGGTTAGGAACATTGTTGTTGGAGGGAGAGAAATGGAAAGCTCGGGAGATCTGTTTGTGGACGAGGTCTGTAGGGTAGTTGTGGGAGAGGAAAGCATTGGATAGATTGTTGTTGTAGCTGGTGAGGGATTCGGAACTGGAACAGATACGTTTCCCACGGACGCCGAGACTGTAGGGAAGGGATCGTTTAATATTGAAGGGATGGCAGCTGTCAAAGTGGAGGTACTGTTGTTTGTTAGTGGGTTTAATATGGACTGAGGTGTGGATGTGAGACTCGGCAAGGTGAAGGTCAACATCAAGGAAGGTGGTTTGAGTTTTGGAGAAGGACCAGGTGAATTTAAGGTTGGAGAAGGAGTTAAGGTTGTGAAAGAAGTTCAGAAGGGTTTCTTCACCGTGAGTCCAGGCCACAAAGATATCATCTATGAATATATACCAAACCATGGGGAGGGCAACTTCTGTGTCTTAAGGAATGCCTCTTCCTAAGCTGTAGGGAAGGGAACGTTTGATGTTGAATGGATGGCAGCTATCATAATGAAGGTACTGTTGTTTGTTGGTTGGTTTGATGTGGACAGATGTGTGAAGTTGGCCGTTGGAGAGAAGGAGGTCGACATCAAGGAAAGTGGCATGGGATTTGGAATAGCACCAGGCGAATTTGATGGGATCAAAGGAGTTGAGGTTGGAGAGGAAATTCTGGAGTTCTTGTTCACTGTTAGTCCAGATCATGAAGATGTCATCAATGAATCTGTACCAAACTTTGGGTTGACCAGCTTGGGTATTCAGGAAGAAATTAGGAATTACTCCTGATGACAAGAAATTAGAAGCCATCAAAAAATTCCCAGCACCACGAACTAAAAGACAGCTAAAAGCCTTCCTCGGTTTAATATAATTTTTTCAAAAATCCCTG
This sequence comes from Locusta migratoria, assembly GCA_026315105.1. Taxonomy (NCBI): domain Eukaryota; kingdom Metazoa; phylum Arthropoda; class Insecta; order Orthoptera; family Acrididae; genus Locusta; species Locusta migratoria. Next base: position 265,052,167 of record CM048744.1, on the reverse strand, counting down.
TCACATGAGATTATGAATAGTTAACCTCTGCTGCATTTGCTCAAGAAAAATCTGCCTTGGGTATGGACTTCAGAATGCCAAAGGGACTTTCAAAAGATGAAACAGGCGATGTTAAATGCAAACCTTTTATTTCATCCTAATATAGATAATGATTTTTGTATAGCTACAGATACGTCATCTTATGGAGTTAGTGCATGTTTATTCCAAATAGAGGAAGTAGACATGAACAAGGAAATACGTATTACAGAATTTGCTACCAGAGTTTTATCCACCTGCGAGAGGAATTAGTAACAGAGAAGGAAGCACTCGCAATAGTATGGGCTGTCAAAAAGTTTCATTATTACATAGATGGCAAGCAGATCAAAATTTTTTGTGATCACCAAGCCTTAAGCTTTTTGCTATCATGCAAGTTATTACATGATCGACTTACAAGATGGGCTCTTATCCTACAAAATTATCGATTACAGATAATGTACATTAAAGGAAGAGATAATATAATAGTAGACATACTTTCTCGTCTTCCGGTAGGGATGGAAGAATTGTCAGACATCATAGAAAAGGCAATAGAATACAAAATCCATCTAAGCCAAACTTCATACCGTAAAAAATTTATAGCTATGTGCAAGAAGCTAAGGCTACTACAGGAAGCAGATCTGTGTTGGAATTATATTAGAATTACTTTGCAAAATCATGCAGATACTAATTTCAAAAGACAGTACAAGATGGACATCCACATTCTGTACTATAGGAAGACGGAAGATTCAGATCAGTGGCGATTATGTGTTCCGAAACAGAATGTTACTGGTATTGTGTGGTTCACACATCCAAAGTGGGGACATTGTGGAACAGAAAAATGCTTTACTTTGTTGACAAGGTATGTCTACTTTATGAACGTGAAGAAGGTGATTCAATCAATCATTTCAGTATGTGATACATGTCAACGGGTCAAGTACAGCAATAAATCAAAATTACATCTGGTAATTGCAACGGAACCTTTACAGATTTTATCAATTGATATAACGGGATTGTTCCAAGTCTCTCGTGGTGGTGTGAAATATCTCCTTGCAATTTATGACATCTTTTCGAAGTATTTGAAACTATACACTTTGAAGGCTTGTATATCAAGACAAATAAGAAGAAAATTTGCGATGAATTACTTTAGTACTGTTGGGAAACCAAAGATGATAATTTCAGATAATGCATCCTACTTTACATTTAATTCTTGGAAAAACTATTTACATCAAGAGAACATTAGAAATATTTTGATATCCAGATTTCATATGGTGGAATGGATTTTCAGATAATTCAACAGATTCATTAGAACCTACATCCCGAGAAATCATACTAAATGGGCAGATTATGTTCCGGTATTTGAGAGAATGTATAATGCTACTCCACACAAATGAACAGGATTACCACCGGAACAAGTTTTATTTGGCACTATAGACGAAAGTTCGATAAAACCTTTACCAACAATTCAGAAGAAATTAAACAAGAAGTGTTAGACAATATCAGACACAATGTCACCAGGCAAAAGGAACAATATCATAAAAATGTTCACAAATATGAGGTTAATGACTCGGTGTTACTACGAACACATCCCAAATAATTTGTAATAAACAGATTTAAGATGCACCAGCCGCCACCACCACCATCATGGAATGGAATGAAATGTATAGATGTAATAAGAAATGATAACTTTTGTATTGTGGTCCTTATAGAATAACAAGGATATATAATGAATGTGCATATATACGTTGTTACCTCAATAATGATAAAGTGAAGGGTTTATATCCTTACAAAGACATCAAGCCGTACTTGAACTACCAAGAATAAGCTTAAAGACACTACCAAGTGTGATTAAATAGTGGGAAGATAATATCTGTGTACATACATGTATATTTGTGTATAGATATAATTTTGTGAGCAGGATAGTTATGTGGACACACAATTAAATAGTGTGATAAACTGATGCTTATGGTGATTTAATTGTTTATAGTTTATGAAACTCAAGGCTAAACAGAAATTTAAAATAATGTCTTACATTTTAGTTGTCATTTCCTGTAATTGGCTTGATGAGCTGCCTTCCGTTCTGCTGCCTAATTTCGAATTCTATCCAAATAGAGTGTACACATATGAAGTGTATAATTTGTCTGTCTACACAACTACATGAAGTGTGATTGCTTTTCAACAGACATGTTTTGTTTCGCTGAATATGAAATATCTTCAGTGGTCTGAAATGAGAACTATCTACAATTCGTTTTGTTTTTATAGATCGAAAACAATTCATTAGAAATTTGTAAAATTTAGAAATTCCCCCCCCCCCCCCCCCAATGGAAATTTTTTCTTAGATTTTCGCCTGACATGTGTTACACAAATCATGGCAAAGACGATTGCTTTAGTTTCTTTTGTTGTACACTTTCAAAATATTATCATCTATCATAATATCTTAAATGGTGCAACAAATGTAAACCTTGTAAAGTAATTATGGTAAGCAGTGAAATAAAGTATGGAATTACAGATGGCAACATAAGTATAGCCTACAACTTGAACAAACAGATGGCGGTGTTGCTTGACAAACACATGCAAATGCCACAGAATTTCCACTATTATCTTTATAAGCTATTTGTTGCAACCCATCCTCATTATCTTTGACTCATGACCTCTAGTCCCTATATGTACAGCTGATAAGGCCTGACCTGGTTTGTATAAAATATTTTCATTACATTTGGGTTGGTGAACTAGCTACTGAACAAAGCTTTCTGAAAACATGATCAGAACTACTTCAGGGGACTGTAGGTTCATATCACCTGCAATAAACCCTTACAAGTCCCAGTCTATACTTGGTAAGTTAAAGTCCCATCCAACCAATACTGCATAATCATGGTATTTCTGTATACTGACCTTAGGCTTCTTCTGAATGATCCTAAAGCTGTTATGGTAGAACTGTGCAGGTGTGCAAAGTCAACTTATTTTTAATTTCAGTGCACCTAAGGCAGATGCTCAGGCACAGACCAAGTTAGTCTCAATTTTAACCACATACACAACAAACAACGAACTTTCCACATCCTCGGCATCTATCTTTTTCATACATGTCCCACAACTCATTAAATAACTGGAAATTTTTTACTCTTGCTTTCATCAAAGTTTCAGTTCTAAAAATAATTTGAGTGTGACAACTTTCTTAGACAGCAGCAAATTAGGAACTTTGTTATGAATACTTCGGCAATTTACTAATAAAAATTTGACAAAGTGTCTTTCTTTTGTATGCAATGCAATTTCTCTCTCTGCATACTGACTCAACTGCTGAGCATTCATCAGATACCTTCCTACCATCAGTAGTAAATATAGAAGAGAATGGGTGACAGAAATGTGGGATGAGGGGGGGGGGTGGGGGGGTGGCAGGAAGTGGCAGAGAGAGAGAGAGAGAGAGAGAGAGAGAGAGAGAGAGAGAGAGAGAGAGAGAGAGAGAGAGAGAAGGGGGGGGGGGTGAAGGAGATGCATTCCACTCAAAAGTACCGTGTTATCCACTTAGTTGCCTACTGCGTGTATTGACCCATTTCACCTATCAAGGAGAGGAGTACAACAATCTCATATCCACAATGTAGGTCCAATGATCTGCAACCATCAATTCTGGGAGGTCTGCAGCTTCCATCATATGAGCCAGCTGACTGTACAAAGTACATTTGACCTCTGAACCCAAACATCAGGTGTCACTTGTGTTGTTGTGTTGACATGAGCCACAACTTAATGATGATTGCACACCGCACCCTCGATATCTCAGGCAGAGCTGCTTACACACCTCATATGAGGGCCCCCAGGAAGAATTAATTAGCAAACGTTAGACTTCTTTCCAACAAGAATTCCCACTGACACATTTCAGAAAAGCTGGTGTTGGGGTGGGGGGGGGGGGGAGGAGGAATTCAGATGGTACAAACCCATAAAGGATTCACTGAAATCAACATCAGCAACTGGGTGGGTCAGCCGTATCTGCCACAGTTTGGATGTGGACATTAATCAGTTACAAAAAATTTTTTGTTATCATGCTCACACAGAACGTGACACAGTGCTTGTCACAAAGTTGGTATTCACACAGCTGCACCCATAGGTGACATTCCTTCTGATGGGATAGGATATTGTTATAGTCTTTGTTCATGGCTAATCAGACAAGTAGAAAGTTATATATTTATTTTCGAACTGGGCTTTTGCAGTTTTATTCTTTATTTCCTAGCATGTTTGTGTATTTAAAAAGTGCATTCTCACATTTTAGTAATACTGTAATGTAGTTCTAGGCAGTTTGTAATGCAGTTATTATTTGTTCTGAATGGTCAAACAGCTGGGGACAGGTGTTAAGTCAGGTGCCAGCCTCCATTTGAGATTCAAAGTTACACCTTTAGCTTTTCTGATTGCCCTTTAAGTCTTAAGTTAGTATTAGAAGGATCGATAAGAGTTTCCAAGCTGTGTACAGACTTTTGAGAATCTGTTCAATTTGCAAGCAGCTGTCTACCTATTACTGTCTCGAGATGTAGTGGTGTGGAGAATCTGGCATGCTGCATGGAACTGCCCAGTTGCTGAACATGCCAATCAACATGATGTTCTTGACTTCTGTGACTCCTTCAAGGCCTGCACGAAGTGGATTCTTCCCACTAGATTAGATTAGTTGTTCACCCCCTAGATCCATGTAGAAGATATCCTCGTAGATGTGGAACATCTCAAATATAAGTTTTCATTTTTACAAGCTGAAATACTAATACTAGCAGTATTAATACATACAACACCTTATTTGGTTCTGCTCACAAATTTGTCAGTGGAGTAGGAGTTAGCCACTAGAAAGTCTTTCAGGCTTCTCTGAAACTGAACTTTATTTGTAGCCTAATTTTTAATGGTTGCCGGTAAATTATTAAAAATTTTTGTTTCTGATTATTGGACCCCTTTTTGAACTAAAGTGAGAGCTTTTACGTTTTCTGTCAATTGTTTTTGTTCCTAGTGTTGTATGTATGAACTGAGCTGTATCTTGGAAAAGGGATATATTATTTATGATAAATTTTATTAAGGAATGAATATACTGAGAAACAGTAGTTAGTATACAAAGTTCTTTCAAGAAGCTTCAAAAGGATGTCCGTGAATGTACTCCACAAATAATACATATTACAAGCTTTTGGACTATGAAGACTTTTGCTTGACTTGAAGAGTTACCCCACAATATTATACTAGTGACATTAGGGAATGAAAGTAAGCAAATTATGCAAACTACACCTGCTAACACTAGAACTGCAAACATAGATTTGTTTAGGTGTTTCCCAATGGTATTTATGATCAAGTTGTAATTCCTGGAATTTAATACTGTCAGACTCTTCTATCTGCTCTTCTTCATACTTAATGCATATGCTAGATGGAAACCTCTTACATGTTCTGTATTGCCCGTAGTGAGTCTCTTCAATGTCAATGATTTGGCTTTAAACCATTTATTAATGTCCAGGAAAATATCATTAGTAGACCTTTCAAGAACTATGCTCGACATGCTATGTTTTACGGATACATGTATCACCTGCAAACAAAATGAATGCTGTTTATGACAATGGCCCTAAGATAGATCCTTGTGGGACACCAAATTTAATTTCTTCCCAATCTGACTGATAGCTTAATTCACTTGTCCCTTGCAATGACATGCTATGTTTCCTGTTAGTGAGATATGACTTAACCATTTTGCAGCATTGCCGTGACAACATAGAATTCTAATTTACTTAAAAATATGTTGTGGTTCACACAATCAAATGGCTTTGCCAAATCACAGAAAATACCTGCTGCTTGTAATTTATATCTAATGAATTAACAACATTCTCAGTGTAGGTGTAAATAGCCTTCTCGATATTGGAACCTTTCAGAAATCCAAACTGTGTTCTGGACAATATGTTATTTGAGGATATGTAGTTGAGACGCTGCTTGTAGATTACATTTCTTAGAATTTATAACAATGCTGGCAAGAGTGAAATTGGTCTGTAGTTTGATGGTATCTCTTTATGCCCTTTCTTGAACAGATGTTTAATATTTTAGATGAAAATGGTTTTCAAACATGATACTGACATTATTAATGAATGTGTTATATTTTTCATTCATGTCATGAACTCTATAAACATCTTTCCAGTTCATATTTTTTAGCATTTTTCAAAATACAGTACTCTGTTTGGTGGACTGACTACTTCGTGTATGTAGATTTAGCAGTCTTCATAGTCTGCTTAGAATCTATACCTAAATCAAGGAGCTGCGTCATGATCTGATAGGCCATTGATTTTTAGTTTTATATATGATTTTTCCCTTTGATTTGTCTATAAAATATTATCAATGACTGTCCTAAAGGATTTAGTTATCTTAGTGGGAAAGCTTACAATATGAATTAGATTGAACGACAATGTTACTGACTGCAATAAATGTTTGTTTATTTATTTTTACCAACACCAGCTTTTCTGAAATAGGTAGGTAAGTAATCTCCTTGCAACATGTCCTACATTATTAAAATTTTCCTAGCTTTAATCTTACATAGACCTAGTCCTTCACCTGTCTCTATCTCCCTCCTGCTCCCACTCTCAGTTCAGTCCCATACATGCCTTCTGCACTGCCAACAGGACACTCCTTACCCCTTCTCTACCTCTCTCCTCTACCTTTTGCTCCTTTGCCACCATTCCCCATTCCCCTAGCATGGCCATGTGATGCTGTACCAAGAAAACTATCCCATATCTGCAATGACCTAGCAGCACGCTCCCACGGAAAGCACTGGTGTCTTCCTCCACTCCTACTCTGTTATACCTCCCACACCTCTATGTAACTCCTCCAAGCACTTCAGCAAACATCACTTTCTGTGTGTCTGATGAAGGACTTGTTTTTAAGAGTGTCTGGCCACAGCTTACCTCAGCTCATTTAATCAAAAGTAACAAATAAAATAAATAAAAAATAAAGGTGGGGAGTGGGGGGGGGGGGCAGATGAAAATACATGGGACTAGCTTTCAGAATCATTCACTCTTCAGGCATGTGAAAGGAAGGAGGAGAAAGGGAGTAGTACGCAAAATGGATTGCTTTACTCATAACCTAGGCCATGAGATTAAGGGTGATGAGTGGGGTTCAAAGGAGCTGGTCCAAGGTTTGAAACTCCCATTATCTTCTGTTCCTTGTGGAGTATGGTGCACTCCAGTGAGCAAGGCAGATGGTGTTACCCACAGTTCACACACACACGAGGGGGGTGTACATAGAATATCCAGATGTGATGGCCACTCGCATTCCCCGCATGTGGGGGCTGGAAGTGCATCGGGAGGACATGTGCCTGAATTTCCAGCACTTAAGGCATTGCATAGGGATAGGTACATAAGACTTGATGTACCAGTAAATCATGACCTTGACCTTTTCAGGCAATGCACCACCCTCAAAGGCCAAGATGAAAACACTGGTGGCAACCCTGTGATCCTTAGGTCCCCTATAAATAGACCAGACAAAGTGGACACCACATCGTTCTATGTTATCATGCAGCTCTTCATCGGACTCTAAAAGGAGGGCAAATTGATAAATTACTCCCTGGATCATGTTCAACAATTTATGAGGTGTGATACTCACAGGAACACCGCCCAGCTTGCCACGGGCAAGTAATGCCTTCGACTGGCCAGGGAAATGCTATTTGTGTCAAGACAGATCCACTTCTCATTAGAGACAGTCGCCACTTCTCCAAACTTATCTTCACAGTTCTCAACCAACAACTGGGGATTAGTCGACAAGAAAGATTCCCCATCAGACTGTGTACAGACTAGATATGTGGGAGAGTATGGTTCAGTTCAATTAAGGGCCACACATTCCCCCCCTCCCCTCCACCCTTCTCCACCTTTCTCTCCCCTGCCTGAAGGAGGACTGATTCCAAAAGCTAGCCATGTGTGTTTTTGTTCTGTTTTTATGTTGGTATTAGGGGTACTGTGTTGAGGTAGGTAGTGGTCAGCCAATATCTTATTATTATTATTATGTATAAAAAAATAGAGATCATTTAACTTACCCAATGCATAGGATCATTGAAAGATAGAAAAACACACACATATACAAAGATTCAAGCTATTGCAACCGTTGGCTGCTTCATCAGGAAAAGAGGAAGGAAGAAGGGGAAAAAGGAAAGTACTGTATGTGGGTTTTAAGGGAGTGGGTGAGGAGTCATTCCAATTCCAAGGAAAGGTAAAAGCACACACACCCACACATATACACACGCAAACACACCAAGGCAGACATTTGTAGAAAGCAAAGAAGTTGGACAGAGATACCAGTTGAGGCAAAGTTGTTATAGAATGGTGTGGGGGGGGGGGGGGAGGCAATTAGAATTTAGCGGAGCTTGAGACCAAGTGGACAACAGGAAGAGAGAATATGCTGAAGGGCAAGTTCCCATTTCCGGAGTTCTGAAAGGTTGGTGTTGGTGGGAAGTATCCAGATAACCCGGATGATGTAACACTGTGCCAATATGTGCTGGCCGTGCACCAAGGCATGTTTAGCCACAGAGTGATCCTCATTACCAAAAAACACTGTTTGCCTGTGACCATTCATGCGAAGTGACAGTTTGTTGCTGGTCATTCCCACATAGAACACTTCACAGTGCAGGCATATCAGTTGGTAAATAACACGGGTACTATTGCAAGTGGCTCTGCCCTTGATCGTGTACACCTTGCGGGTTACAAGACTGGAGTAAGTGGTGGTGGAAGGATGCATAGGGCAGGTTTTACAACAGGGGTGGTTACATGGGTAGGAGCCACAGGGTAGGAAAGGTGGTTTGAGGATATCACAGGGATGAACTAAGAGGTTATGGAGGTTAGGTGGGCGGCGGAAAGACAGTCTTGATAGATTGGGAACGATTTCATGAAGGATGGAACTCATTTCGGGACAGGATTTAAGGAAGTCGTATCCCTCCTAGATAGCCACATTCAGAGTCCAATCCAGTCCCAGAAAGTATTCGGTGAGTGACAAGAGGGGCACTTTTGGGGTGGTTCTGTGAAAGGTTCTGGGTTTGGGGGATGAGGAAGTGATCCTGGCTATTTGCTTCTGTACCAGATCAGGAGAATAGCTGTGGGATGTAAAAGCTGTTATTAGGTTATTGGTATACTGGTTATTATTTTTTTTTTTTCTTTTTTCAGGCTTACATCACTGTTGTGGAGTTTCTTTCATATTAATCCAAGGATGTAGTCCAATAGTTCACAATACCTTGCAACTCAATCAATCTCTCTCTCTCTCTCTCTCTCTCTCTCTCTCTCTCTCTCTCGTAGCCATTTGCAGAGGTTAGTCTATATGGTTTGTAGAAATCCAGTATGTTTTTGTTATTCAGTTTAATGAAACTTTACCAGGCAAATTCCAACAGAAAAAACATGCATATGCTAACAAAGACACAGACTGCAACATAGGACAATTTTCTCACCTTAGCTAAAGCCTGCAAAGGCTTAATAAATGCGGAAAATTGGATTTCAATGTCTGGTAGTTCTCCCTTGCGATACTTCCGAAGCAGAGATACAGCTGTTTCTTTTTTAGGCCTATCTGCTTGGAGTTCCTTCACCTTCATGGAGCGTTTTACCTCTCTTTTTGCAAAATAATATCCAATTTTCTTCTCATCTCTCAGAAATCTTCTGTTAAGTTTGACAGCACTTACATTTTTTTCAGTAACTCCTAAATAAACCATTAATGTGATTAATATGGAAAAATTACCACATTGTTAGCATACCATAAAGTACAAAAAAATCTATTTTAATAAGAAATATTTCTGACCTTGATGAGTTGAACTTGATCTTGTATTTTGTCGTGCAGCATGACTTTTAGTTGAAAATAATGAACTACTGGTTAAAGTGAAGGTTGGGTTTTGTTGATAGCTCTCAGCAACTGGAAAATTATGAAAGTAAACATTTTCCTTATTTAAATTTGCAAAACAAATAAATACTGCATTCAGGTATAACAAAATAATATTCCGAATTGGGTGTAGCAAATAATAATAATAATAAAAAAAAATTAATTTAAAAATCATCTTAAAGAGGGAAATAGTAAGTAATGGATCACAAGTTATGTGGCAGTCAGAGCTTTATGAATAGGTAAGGAAGTCCATACTGAATCCATCCCCACCATCACCTTGGAACAGAAAAACTGGGAGGCAAACCTTGGGGAAGATCAGATTAGGTTTTAGAAAAATTTAGGTATATGCTAGGCAAGTTAAACAGTTAGTAGGTTGATTAGTTAGTTACATGTTCCACAGGTTGTTTGAACCATTATTTTATCGAAATGTGGGACGAGTCAGTTGGCCAGATATGTTTACATGACTAATTTTTGCATTTATTAATGTATTTTTAGTCATTACTCAATACACTGCAAATTTAACTCTTTAATACCAGATATCAGATTTAAAATAAAAATCAGTTCATAGAATAAAAGTATTTTCCCAGGAGAAAGAACTTTAGGCTAGATACTAAATGCCTTTCTGAGCTATTTGTAGCATTAATAACAGTTAATAAAATCAATTTTTCCTCTAGTGTTCTAGATGAACATTATTATTTTTTATAGCTGAGATTGCAGAAGCCCATAGACTGAACCTGCAGGATGCACATTCATATGGCATGCCACAGTCTACAGATGCCGTTAGAAGTCACTTTCCACATATGTGGGTGGGTGGGCACCACACACTCTACTGGCCATTGACGTATACCTACGGACCACAACAGCTGGCCAGTCTTGTGTACTCAAGTGCCTGCCAAGTACACTGGGATAGCAGGGTTAGGGCAGTATTGACAATGAGTCAGCTCGTCCCTTTACACGTTTTTATGTACAATGGCTTACACAGACAGAATGAAAGCAATAGCTCAAGTTTTGGTATAGCAACAGAAGGACATCATGACAGTCATGCCAAAAACACTTCCAGCATTTCTTTCCAAAGTTTTGTCTCCAGTGCCATTTACTTCCCCTTTTCCCTATACGAAGAGGCAATGTAAGATTGGGAAGCACACGAACATTGCCTTCGCCAGAACTTTAAGACTTTTCCTGTTGAAGATGTGGAGCTATGTTGTGCTCTCTTTTTTTTGTCATGGATCTCCCCCAAACACTTTACAAGAGGGAGGGGGGGGGGAGTTGCCAATTGGCTTCTTTGCAGGAACCTTCCTCATTGTGATCTGATGCTTTATGTTTGTTGTTGTCATCAGATTATTGGCACCACATGCATGTTGTGGCAGCTAGGTTTGAGATATATTAGGGTAAGAAAGAGCACCATCAGTCTTATCAAGCCTCGGCCATAGCACTGCATGGCCTTAGTCGCAAGTGGCAATTGTGTCATGGAAAAATCAAAAGAATCGTAAGCTCATATCATGGTTTGCAACATCATCATTCATTTGGCCCCAGATAGAGAAATCAGACAAAAAGGCCCTCTAGTTGGAAGACCTGCCCCTTGAACAGGTTCTGGCAATTGCACAATTGTATGAAGTCTCTCACACTGTGAAACAGCAATTTGAAAAGCACGGTGCAATGTCATGGCAGTGCAGTACAGGACCAGCCATGTTCATTGCATCGAAAGAGGATGATGCCATAGGAGTGCAAGCTGGTCGTTATGGCTGCTCCCGCATGGCACATAAAAAAGTATTCCAGCCACCAGCCCCTGTTACCGTCCTGCATGTTGTGTTACACCTTACATGACAGATGAGAATGTCACCAGCGGTGGGGGGGGGGGGAGGGGGGAGAGGAAATGGACATACTTATTCAGGCCTGGCTGCCGAAAGCAATTCAAACTAGCTCTTTATTTAGGTTTTGATCTTGTCACACTGACTCCGCCTGCAAGGAGCTATGTTTGCAGCAGCTTTCTTGCTGAATTCACACAAGTGAAGGACTGCCTTGGTAGAGTCCTGGAAGACCGAGTAAGTGAGCACAAAACACCTGATGAGCCGCGTTCAGCCTAAGTGTGTAGTGTAATGTAATGGTAGAAGCAGATATTCAATTATACCTTAACGATTCAGTCCTTTAATCTACCACCTGGTACCTAATCCTTATGTCACAATCTGATACCAATTGTTCTGTCCTCAGTTTATTCCAGTTTATACCAAAATGTTTATAGCATGATCTAACAAAGTTCAATCATTTGTATTAACTGCATATTCTATTTCATTTAAGAAAAGTAGAATGCTCATTAACTTAAAGAATTCAGCATCAGTATCATTGTTTAATTAAAAATCAACAGTTAACAATATAGAAAAATCCAGAAGATGTATAAATAACACATTGTTATAATTAATACTTTTGTCAATTAAGTAAATCATTAAAAATTAATTCAAACCCAAAACAAGATCACAAGTCTAAATTTAAATCATCTCTGTATATTTTCGTGCTGATGATAAACATTTCTGAATGTATATCCAGATAATTATTAATGTCACAATTAGATTATTTCATATAATTTCTGGTATATATAATTAATAACTCATGTAAAAAATAGAAAACGGATGACTTACCCAAAGGACAGGCTCGTCAACAGAAACAAATAAAATCTCACACAAACACACATACAAGCTTTCGCAACTGTTGGTCGCTGATTCAGGAAAAGAGGGAGAAAGGGAAGGATATGGGTTTTAAGGAAGTGGAAAAGGTGTCATTCCAATCCCAGAAGTGGAAGGACTTACCTTAGGGGAAAAAAAGGAAGGTAAACAAATACACACACACTCACACATATCTGTGTAACTTCAAAACAAGAGTAAGATCACTGTCTGCATAAAATTGTGTATGGTGTATGTCAGATGGTACTTTACTTAAAAATTCAACAAAATATTGTTTTCTTCAGTATTTGTTGAAATTGTGCACACTTCACCTTTAAAAGAAGAGGAAAACCACTTTCTATATAAATTTTTGTATGGTGCAAGATGCAGGGAACTTTACATCTGTTTTGGAACTTGGTACATGCATGTGCTTTGCAATGGAGAAGAGATTCTTACTTAGCAAGCCACTGAATGGTGGAGGGTGCCTTGAAATAAACCACACCACCATTTCACTGTGAAAAATATGCCATGGAACTCCGTGACGCTACCAAACAAAGTGAGGCAGGGCTCTGGCAGGTGACAGGTGCAGTACAACTGACTCACGTGGCATGCTATATGTCTTGTATGTACTACTGACAGTGTATACTAATGTTTCTGCTTCATGTGTGTGGTTGTTTATCCAAGAGAATGAAAAACAATTACAGCTAACATAATTATTCATTTCTATCAATCTATTGTATTCCCAATGATAACAGTGTTGAGTACTGCAAGAGGAAAACTTAAAATTAATTGTGTAAAATGTCTGAAGAAAAAAGTAATTAGCATTTACTTAATTAGTTTGTCAAAGAGAATGAAAACACATTGTAAAATTATGTTAAGCAGCTAACGTGGATTAACTTGTTAATATGGTCACATCCATTTCAAATTACACCACATTCGAGAATTTTATACTGCTCTGAGTTATCAGGGGGATGACTTACATATTCAGGTAACAAATGTTCAGAATACATTTTTTTGATCTCAGAGAAAGGGTGCTTTCTGTCGACCCCACTGAATTCTCGTCACCACTCACTGGAAAGTTGTATGGACCAACTATTTCTCAGGTCACCCTATGGAAATAGCATAATCTTCATACAAACTGATTCACAATTTAATAGCTATTAATGAATGCCTGCTATGTTGTTGTTCTTGAGTTTTCTGTCAGATCAGAACGTCGCCTGAACACAATATTTCAGCAGTCCAACCAGCCACCGTTCTCAGGTGTGTGTGCTGTTGCATCAACCTGTCGGAACTGAGATCAATCTGCGAGTGGCGGCCCCTTTATACACCGTGGATGGCCAACAGCATGTGCACGAGTAGTGATGGTACAGCCGCCCCTGTCGTGGAAGTCGGCATAAATGATGAATCGCTATTGAGTACTGTTTACTGCTGGTCGAGTGACAGACCATTGTTTTTTCATCTATAACAACAGCAGGCTCCACATTGTACTTAAGGGGAACCCCTTGTCTCGGTTTATAATGTTGTCCAAGAGAGGAGTTACAATAGATTTATTCAACAAACAGTGCCAATAGTGAGATGCAGATGCAATAATTTGTGTTTCATCATAAATCATTTTATGCCACTTGGAAAGACAGTGCTCGGTACATTGATCTTGTATGGTTCTAATTGCCTGACTGATGTAAACTTTCCCAAAAGGGCAAGGGATTTTATATACCCAGGACTCCTGAGTTCTAAATAATCCTTCATAGAGCCCAAGAGCACTGTAACCTTGATTGAAGGACAAAAAATACATTTCTTTTTAAAAATCTGCCTACTTTTGAAGATATACAAAAGGTAGGAAAGCCAACAATTTCCAAGTGTCTTCTAAGGGTTCCTATGATGGTCCAAACTGCAATGCATGACAGAGCTGTTTGTCTGTGTATACATTCTACTTGAACACACCTCTAAGTTGGTCCAGCTCTTTAGTCAAGTTCTCTGCATCTGAAATGATAAAAGCTCTTCTTGCCAACTTTCACAGGACACTAGTATGTTTGTGTGGGGGGTGACAGCTTGTTGTGTGCAAGTAGTGGTCCATGTACATGGGCTTCCTGTAAACATTGTGTCCCAATTTCCCATCATCTTGCCTTCATCCCAGTATCAAGTTTACAATGAAGGTTGAAAGGGACGGTAAGCTGCCGTTATGCATATCTTGGTGTAAGGAAAGATGATGGGAAGTGAAAAAACAATGGTCTGTCACTCGACCAGCAGTAAACAGTACTTAATAGAGATTCATCGTTTATGCCGACTTCCACCTGTGAGGCACTGTACAACAAATGGGCCTTACCGTTGCTACTCATGTAAGTGCTGTTGGCTATCTGCAGCGTATAAATGGGCCGTCACTCACAGATTGAACTCGGTTGCGATGGGGATATGAAACAGCACGCACACCTGAGCATGGCAGCTGGTTGGAGTGCCAAAATATTGTGTTCAGATGATGTTTAGATCCGGCAGAAAACCTGAGAAGAATAGCATATGATGTTATGTTGGGAAAGTCTACATAGTCACAATGCCTACTACAGATTGGCCTTAGAAATGTGAAATCAATGTGGTTTTTTGCACACAAACCCGCATAAGTTCATATGTGGTGGTTATCTGGCAAACTGGCTTTGACTGTGAAAGCAACTGGCTTTTCTTGCCAGCCCTTCCACTGCCTCTTATTCAATTGATGTCCAGTTGCAACCTAGTTCTGACCCGATTCCTCCTCCTTCCCACAATGAAAGACTAATTCTGTGATGTGGTTCAAATGAGCACTACTGGTTGCTCTGCTTGTCTCTAGCAACACATTCTTATGGGGTGTATTAAACAAGAACAACAAATGGCACTATCACATTCAGCCTGTCGGCAGCCACTGGAGATGGGGAATCATGGTGGGGCACTGTACAATACAAAGTCTATTACACAGGGCTGCAACGCGGCACAGCCAGTCCTGCTATCACCCCTCCAATTGCCCAGCATGTGGTGACCAGTCTGTTGTCTACTAGGCATGAGGGAACATTTCAGACAACAAGAATATACCTAAATGTGCTCCTCCTCATGCTTTAATGGAAAGGAGAAGGCGAAGGAGAGATGCATGTAAGATATCATTAATAGAATCTAAAGGGTTATCTACATTAATTTACATTGTTAGTCCAACTCATAATTAAGTGCCTGGCAAAGGGTTCAATGGACCACATTCACGCTATTACTACCTCTTCCTTTCTCTAAAAGCTCACAGGAAAACTGAATACCTAAATCTTACCATGCGAACTGTCATTTCTCTTACTTTATTTCAATTATAATGTTTTCCTATTTAAGTGGCTAGTACCAAAATATTCTCGCATTTTGAAGACAAAACTGGTGATTTTACTTTTGTAAATTGGCCTTGCTGCAATGATAGATGACCTTGTTTTGTTTTCAACAAAAATCTTGTATCATTTGATTCATACTGTACTCTATATCACAAAATGACAAAAAAAAGCTGCTCTTAATTGGACTTTTTCTACTTACTCCATCAAGCTATCTGGTAAGCCTCTCATACCACATAGAAGTACTCCAGAAGAGGGCCAACAAGGATAGAGCAGTGTAGATAGGCTCTAGTGCATTCACTGCACATTGTGTGTGTACTGAAAACAAACCTAGCCTTGGGCATTGTGTTTCATTTATGTAAATCATGTAAGCCAAAGTTATCAAATCACTGGAGCACTAATAAGATATGTTATCTTGAAATGTGGGCATCCATTGCCAAATGTTCTCACTGTGAAAATTAAGTCTACTCTGACTTCAATAAGCTTTTATTAAAAAAGGACAACCAGTTTTGCATCCTTCAGATGCATCATCAGGTGCTTATCAAATTTTAAAGGAACATGTCTGTGCCTTTTAGCCACTATCCAGCGTTCACATCAGATGGTTAAA